>OV702293.1:75030000-85030000 GCA_916181665.1 Avena sativa
TACTTTGATTACATCAAACATGACTCCGTAACAGGGTGATTATAAAGGTGTCGTCGGGTATTTGGAAAGTGTTAGTTGAAGCTTTTGGATGAAGAGTGGCATTTTTCCATCCGAATGATGGAGAGATATACTTAGGGCCCTCTCAATGATATCACATTGCCATAGCCTTGCAAGCAAGTGATTTGATCACTAGAATGTCATATCACATGAACGAGGAAAATAGTACTTGTCAGGAACAAGATGAAACGAGGTACAGTTGATACCAAGTGATCAGATCTCAGATAAGTAAAATATCACGAGACTAAAGGAATTTGATTACAGCGAAATAGCTTCAGACGATCATCTGATTTTTGTTGAACTAGTGGGAGTCGTTATGGATCTCCGGGTCCCACTAATGATTATTGATCGGAGAAAGTCTTGATCATGTCTACATAGTTCGTGAACCCGTAGGGAGACACACTGAAGATAAACCGACGCAGTTTAGCGAATAGGGAAACAGGGGAAATCAATGGACAACGCGAAAATTGTTCTGCCAAATGTGCCAAAATAGTTTCAGGGTATCAAAACAAAGCAAAGGGATCAAAATGTTAATGTGTTCATTAAATGAAGTACTCATTAAATGAAGTACTCATTAAATTAAGTGTTCATTAAATTGAGTTGCATTAAAATTGAATTGAAGTGCTTTAATGGATATACCTTTAAGGGAATTAAAATGCTTTAATGGAATTAAAGTGCTTTAATGGAAAGAACTTTAAGGGAATTAAAGTGTTTTAATGGACCTTTAAGGGAATTAAATTGTTTTAATAGAGATTGAATGAGAGGAGGGGTGGGGGCATCCCCATGGCTCCTATAAAAGGAGGTGGCCTACTCCTCCTCTCCACACACACTCATTCTTCATACCTCTCATATGCCCTTTGGATGGAATGTTCCCCCCTTGCTAGCTTGTCCATTGCCACGAGCAAGCTGCTTAGGAGAATCCCTGCTCAAAACCTTCCCCTCCACCACCACTACCATGGCGTAGCACTGTTGGAGTTCCTAGGGATCCTCTACTTTTGCTGCATAGATGGAGCAAGGGTTCGGGAGTCGTCAGAGCACCGTATGTGTGACCGATTACGGAGGCGTTGCCATTGTGGCGCTGAACATCTGCACGTCCTTGAGGATGGTCGTGTACGCTCTACATCAACCACATTTGTTTGCAGGAATGTTCTCCCACTTACGGTCTACGAGGGTGAGTCCATCTGTAACTGTTACAAGTATTACCTAGATGTGATCTTGGCAGTTGCAACCGTAGGAAATTTTTTGTTTTCTATGCAACGGACCCCATCAGTGGTATCGGACATATTTTTATGCGTAGATGATTTGTACAGTTAGAACACATGGATATGTGGGCGTCGATAGTCTTGTTATTGCAAATCTTCGTGTACTTTGGATATTGGCGGCATAGTGGGATGAAGCGGCCCGAACAAACTTTATATGTCCTCGCACATGAGACCTGTTGCACGCTTGACATGCAACTCGTTTTGCATAAGTAGATAGAGGGTGTCTGTCTCTCTGACTATAGTTGATATCTGATTTACAACGGTCTTCTTAATAACTTGGTTATCACCGTTGTGGCTAAAGTTTGTAGGTAGAACAGTTCTTTCCTAGAAAGTCCACAACCGCTTAAAATATGCAAAAGATAAATTAGAGGCATCTAGATTTAGTGATCAAGTGAAAGCACCATATCATGTCACTCTTACATATGATGTTTGTTTGCATCTTATTTATTCTAATTTCCATCTTAGAACTTGGAGGTACCATTATAAGATGATCCCTCCTAATGAATATCAAGATAATAATATGTTCTTCCTTAGTATGCACCATTAAGAAAGTTCGTCGTCTCAAAGCACCACATGATGATCGGGTGTGATAGATTCTACGTTCGCATACAACGGGTGTAAGATAGTTTTACACACACGAATACTAGGGTTCTTACTTGACAATCCTAGCATGTACACACATGTCCTCGGAACATGAACCGAAAGGTAAAGCATGAGTCATATGGATGATATGATGCCCATACAATGCTCGCCATTCGAGCTGCGCCACCACTCGTGATGATCGGTCATGGTGTAATGAATTTGGTTCGTGTAATCACCAAAACGAATCGAGGGATGTTGGTTTTTATTGGGAGTTCACATATTAATATGATTAAAGTTGAACTCAATTTATCATAAACTGAATCAAAGTGAATTTGCACAGTTCGTTGTAGTTAATGGCATTCATTTACTACCTTGTGCTTAGCTATAATTGAGATAATATAACTATGGAATTCTAGATTTTTACTTGATGAACTGGTATCATATTGTTTTATGAGTGCCAATCTAAAGTTTAAAGTACTATTGTAAACTTTTAGCAAAACCTCACTTACTCCACGAAATTCAATATGTAGTATTGAATCAAGAGTAACAGTTCCAACGTTAGTATCCAAGTATCATGATTGCCTCCATGATCTTTGATATTCGAAAGTTGTTTCAGTATCAAGGTTATCTAGGACCTAAAATAATTGTTTCAGAAACCATCATGCGTGAAAGATATTGTGATATGATATAATTTTAATAAGATATATGTTCTGATATTGTATGAGAATTTGTGAAGGTTGGAGATTCTAGGCATCCTTATATCCCAAAAAGGTTTTAGGAACTAATATTATATTCGTGATTCACCTTTAAAAGCTATTGTAGCTTGATCATGAAAGTTGTCATGATAATGATGAATAGAATATGTAGGTAAAAATGTTTACTACATTAAAAGCATTACTAAAAGGAATGAAATTTGAAAGAACGCCGAACATTTCATGATGGGGGTGAACTTGAAAGTACATGTCCAAAGGTATTAGTATTTGACTATACACGCTTTGGACTATGTGTCATATGTATGGCACCACTGTTTATGTTTATAGATTCTTTTAAAAATGAAAGGTAATGCTGAAAGAGAATCTGATAAATATTTTGCGGTAAGGAAAAAGACTGGAAAAGTCCATCTTAGGTATATATATGATATACATGTTATGGGTGTATTCTTTTCTTGTTAAACAATGTGGTTCTTGGGTATTGGATACCGAATTTGTTGGTATGAAATGTCATACAGAACAACACAATTCATGAACTGCAATTGCCTAAGTAACTAGCAAAAGAATAGGTGATGATGTTCATCGAAAACAAATAAAGAGTTATTATGTTTCCCATTGACATCAACTTACCTTCAAGATTTGTATTAATAATTGTTATTTTGTTCAGGTATTATGATAATAATGGTTATTCAAATAATTACCATATTCCATAGAAGATGGATGAACTTTTAAAAATCTAGTTGGATAAATCACGTCCATAAACATGCATGCTAAAAATTCTCATGACGAATGATTGGAATATCACTTTTTAGTGACATCGACATTTAAATTATATTGGAAAGAATACAAGAAGAAAACTCCATGTTAATAGATTTTTGGAGTCTTTTTATTTTTATCAATGGACGTTTGTGAAACATTCCTGGAGATAATTAAAACCTCGTACATGGGCCAAAGAAGAATGAACGACTAACCTATTGGACATAGTGCATGTTGATGTATATTGTCCATTATGTGTAGTCATGAGCGATAGATTTAAACTTCATATACTTTCTCCAAAATTAGAATAAATACATGTATATATTTACTTAATAAGGAAGAAGTATGAAACATTTGAAAATGTTCAGATGATTTCAAGATGAAGTGAAAAATCAATGTAACAAGAAAATAAAGAATTTATAATTGGATCGTAAAGAAAGATATTTGAGTTACAAGTTTAGCAAAACACCTAAGATTCCAGGAATCATTCCATTCATTTATGTTTCTCGATAAACCATAGGGGAGTATTTGAGAGATGTAATCAAACCGTGTTTGACATGGTAGGATCAATGGCGTTATTTATAAAATTTTCATTATATTTTAAAGATTAAGCTTTAGTGACTACCTCTTTTACACTAAAAAGAGATCCATCATGATCCGTTGAAACGACACACCATATGAGTATGGTTTGGGATAAAACCCAAGTTGTCTTTTCATAAATTCTGGTATGTTATGCATAAGTAAAATGTTTACAACCAAAATCGGATGAGCATGTCATTGTAGGTTGTAACATCCCAAAAATATTAAACTAGAATCATCAAACTCTAATCATCAAAATTAGGGCTAACAAAAACTTTTCTAAAATAAAATGAGAAAGCATTCATGTGTGTATGCATCCTATTTGGAATTCTTTTGAATTGCCTTGTTTATGTGTTTCTTTGCTTGTAAAATGATTCTTAGGTGAAATAAACATCATCTAAATAATCCCCACACTCTTCCCAAAGACAAATAAATCAAAACAAACTAAAATGAGTGAATGGTCATTTTGACCAATTTAACTCCCATGCCTACTTTGGCTGTATCAAACTTTCAGAACTTAACAGAAACTTGTTTGGATCTTTGCACCCCTTGATAGTACTCATAACAAAGTATCAAGGACCAGTTTGTGATCATCCAGAAACATTCAAATGCATAGTTTAAAGGATAGTTCAAAATTGAATCTTTATCATATGGGAAGATCCCACTTTTTCAAAAACCACTCAAACAAGCTCAACTTTCAAAACCCAAGCATCTACAGACTCACCAACACCAACCTAGCACACCCACCAAAAATCTTTTCAAAATTCAAAACTTGAAGTCTTGCGGCCATTTCATCAAACATCTTGCAGATACAAATCAAACAAAATCTATGCACTATTTGGAGCAGTGATTGGAGCCTAACTTGTTCCCTCTCTGGACACCACTAGCCTTAGTAGATCATCTAACAAACTAAACTAATCTCTAGCACTACTGTAAGCTAGCCATTGTCATCAATGGTGAGCAGGCCGAGTGCACTCTTGCCACCCACATGTCGACAGCGAGCTAGGAGAAGCACCAAGCCTAGCCAACATGTCTGGGAGCAAGCTAACACCCCACCGCCACTCCCTGTCCAGCGCTCGAACCTTGCCAGCCCCTGGACCACACGCACAGACCATGCCAAGCTCGCCAGCAACCATGCCGAGAGCGCGCCCCATGCGCCACGCTCGACAAACGCCCACAGACCGCGCGCCGCCCTTGCCGCGTGCATATGTGATCACCACCGTCCCAGCAACCCCGCAGACAAGCTCGTTCACCGCCACGCGGACCATGCATGCTGCACGCCCTAAAAACTTCCGTCGGGCACGCGTAGAGCACCGCCGTGTTCCGACCAATCCGCACCGCCCCACGCCTCGCCACCACGTCGTTGAGCTTCGCTAGGGAGCACAGCACCGCCCCCTACCGTCGCCCACGCCGATAGCCCTCTGTGCCGTCGACCACGACGAGCTCGCCTTGCTCCCGTCGGTCCCCTCTCGCCACTATAAATAGAGGCCACCCCCAGCCGAATTGAGCACACCATCGCACTCCCCTCTCACCCAGAACCACCCCGCCTCAGTCCCGAAGAAAGGCGAGCAGCGTTTTGCCGGAATTTCACCGGAGCCCGCCGCTGTTGGAGAAGAAGGGAGCCAGCGATTGGAGCCGCCCCAGGAGAAGCTTCCGGTACCAGGAGGTTCGCCGTCGTCGACTTCGTCATTCGCCCACCTCGCCGACCCTCGCCTGAGCCCCGGTGAGCCCCCGACGACCCCCACCTGCCGCGTTAGGTTTCTGTCTCGCCGGCGCTGCCCGACGTGGACGAGGAACCAGGGCCGTTAGATTAGAACAAGATCCCACGAATCACATTGCCCCGTACCACGTCGCACCCCCTCGTCTCACTGACGCGTGGGGACAACAACTTAACCAGCTTGCGTAAGCGTTGTGCTTAGCAGGCCGGCCTAGTATCGTTTCCCGCGCAGCCCAGTCGTTTGAATTTATCCTTTTCCATTTTATTTCAAACACAATTGTGTACCTAGTTTCAAAAATCAACCCATCTCGATTTAGTGCACCAAATTGAATGAAACCAATTTTGTTAGAAAGGTCTTGCAATGCTGAATCCAAGCCCGTTGGATTTAAATCATTTGAATCTATAGATCAACCTTGGTAAAAATAACAAGGCAGAATCTTTTCTGCATTCAAACATTTTTCAAATTTAAACCATAAAATCTTTTGAGTTGATTCCAACTCTCAAAAATCACATTTTATCATACCTTCCAGAATATATAAAAACATATGGGTTTACTTACAGAAATAATTTTCAAGTAATAAAAGAATGCCACATAGGCATTTCTAGACACTTTATTTAATTAAAATAAAAGGGTAAAACCTTATTAAATTGTGACACCACTTTAAATCACATTCCCATGGACTAAAATATGTGGTGATGACATGTGTTAACATGATACCATGTTTGGTTGGGAGAATATTAAATCTTAAGTAGTTTTTCAATGAGTAGAAATTACTTTTCTAAAACTACTGATGGTTGTCTGGATGCGATACCATTCCAATTTTACCGTACAACCACAATACCCAAGAATTGGGTAGGGCTTGACTGGAAACTTATATACCTTCGTATTAGTTCCCTCACGGCCAAGGTCTGAGCTGAGGCTACCTTGTGAAGATTGTCCACCTGTGCAGTACCCAAGATGACAGTTGGTCATGATTGGGAAGCCAATCTCACACGAGAGGTGCTTATACTAGGGCATGTAATTTAAAGGTTAGGATTGATTATCTGCATACTGAGTATGGTGAATTCAGGATTTGTTCCTGACGGATGTATCGAATGTTGTGGTGAAAGTGTACAATCTCTGCAGAGTGTCAAACTATTCGAATAGCCACGTCTGCGGTTATGGACAGTTCGAGTGGCCATACTGTTCCCCCGTCAGATGTTTTCAAAATGACTTGTGAAATGACTTGAGACTTTGACTTGACCACAACAGAGTTGTGGCTTGAAATAGAAGTTCCCAATTAGGTGTTATAAAACTTCAACTAGCTTTTCTTACTTCTAAACTTAGTAGATGTAAATCTGGCTTTTTGCAAAACAACCATAGAGCTTAGTGTCCTATTACAAAAACCCCCTTCACTTGTTAGTATTAGTTTGCGAGTACTTAAAGAGTACTCATGGCTTTGTCCCTGGCTATTCCCGTGGCTAGACTATGAAGAGGAGTACCTGGAGGATGGACCCCAGGAAGGTTATGACGACTAGGATCATCTCCCATCGTCAGCATTGCCTGTGACCCCGAAGATGGAGCTTCGTCTACGCTACCGTTATTATTACGTATTTCCGCTGCTTGAGTTGTATTAAGAACTGGATCATGAGATCCTTATTTGTGTAAGACCTTATGTATGGTTTGTAATGGATGATATACTGTGGTATCCAAATCTGTTATGTCTCGCAAAAATGGTAATCCTGGGATTGCGATGTATGGCATAACAGGCATCTAGGATTAAAAATCCGGGTGTTGACATAGGTTATCTTGAATAACCGTTGGATATTCCTCCATAGCACCGAAGACAAAAGTGTTTGTCGCTTGGAAACATCAAATCTCTTGAGAAGGAATGTTTCGCGAAAAGTTATGTGGGAGGAAAATAGAACTTTGATAAGGTTATTGAACCTTCGCTATATGTGCTGAGTTGCGCAGTGCCGGAAAGCGTCCCGGAGGCAGCCACAATGCTCATGGATCGTGTGCCTTAAAGTTTGTGGTCATGAAGGTCTAAGTTCCTATTGAACCATGTAGGTTGGGTAATGAATCAAATACTAAGATTTGAGATTAAATCATTATTGTTTGACAATGATGAACTGACTACATGCAAATAAGCGATGATGGGTCCTGACTTCGTCAAATGGCTAGAAGCCATAAAATCTATGATAGTTCCATACATGAGAATCCAAGTTATTGAACTTGGAAGACCCTAAGGAAAGGCTTAAATCCTATCGATTGTATTTGGATCTATAAAGAAACAGACATGAGTGTTACACATCTGTGAAATAGTCGACGTGTCGGTAAAGAGTATACTACAATGTTCAAAGAGTTGAATACGACAAGATTCGATGTTTCATAGTGATATTTAATCTGGACGTATTAATATAGCAACCACTACATATGTCAATTGATGTGTACGCTAGTTGAAAAAACATAACAACATTCTTCTAATAGAATGGTTACCTGGGACGTATACGGTTACACGGTCCAAGGGGTTTTGTTAGATCAAAGGATGCAAAAAGGCATGCGAACTTTCAATAGTTGAAATAAGCATAGCAGAGTTGGAATCTTCACCGTGATGAAATTGTTAAAATGTTTAATTTCATCAGAAACAATGAAGATGCTTGCATTTGCAAGAAATTTAGTGGGAGCTCTGAGACATATTTCCAATATATTATGTATAAGACATATTGATTGGAAATGATGTTGGAGATATGCCCAAGAGGCAATAATAAAATGGTTATTATTATATCTTTGTGTTTATGATAAATGTTTACATCCCATGCTATAATTGTATTAACTGAAAACATTAATACTTTTTTGTTTTGTAAACATAAAATAAGTCCCTAGTAAGCCTCTTATTAAACTAGCTTGTTGATTAATAGATGATCATGGTTTCCTGATCATGGACATTAGATGTTATTAATAACAAGATCATGTCATTAGGATAATGATATGATGGACACACTCCTATAGTAAGCGTAACGTAAGATCAAATCATTTAGAGTTCATTTGCTATAAAGCTTTCAAATACATAGTAACCTAATCCTTCGACCATGAGATCATGTTAATCACCATCATCGGATGAATACTTTGATGACATCAAACACCACTTTCGTAACTGGGTGGTTATAAAGGTGGCATTAAGTATTTTGAAAGTATGTGTTGAGGCACATGGATCAGGAGTGGGATCTGTCCATCCATATGACGGATAGATATACTTTGGGCCCTCTCGGTGGAATGTCATTCAGTTGGCTTCCAAGCATGTGACTAGGTCACTGATGATTGCATATTTGCATCATGTTTTACATTATTATTTTGCATTGTAAATGTAGGATTTTAGTATTTTACGGTGTTCCCACACACTTTTTATGTTTATTTTCACCATGATCAGATTAGATGATGGATCCAATGGACACAATTCTTGGAGAAGTTGTACTGGAGAGAAAAGGAGCCAAAAACTACGTAAATCGCTTATTTGGGAAATACTAATAATACCAGAAGAAGGACCGAAGCGAGAAACAAAGACAGAAGAGTTGACGACCAACTATACGGGCGGCCACCGTATAGTTGACTCCTTGTAGTTGGCGCCGCCTTCGCCTCCTCAAATAGTTTCACCCCGTGCAACTGGTTCAGAGAGACGACAGCCAAAACCTAACCCCCGGAAGGCATGTGGGGGGGGGGACTTTCCCTAGGGATCCATCTTCGCCCTATGCAGATCCAGGAGGCCAAGGCATCGATCTTCATGTTCATCAACCCTTGCATCTTCATCACCACCATCATATCCATCCATCCCATCTAGATCTTGTTATTCTTGCACTAGTTGTGGATTTATACTAGTATACTATTCATTGATAATTGTTTCCATTACCATTGCTATGATGTTGTCTACCTCCATGCCTGAGTAGATCATTAGTTCTTGTGGAGATGGAGAAACCCTAGCATGGGATTGAAATAAGATGAAGTTTATTATGATATTCATCGTTGTCACCATGTGTTAGATTGTCTACATCTTGATGTTGGGAGAAGTCCACCTCTACAATATTTGCCTCTTGTGGGGACTTGATGTAGGGAACTACTTGTTCGTAGACTGAGAGATGTTAGCACTTACAGTGACTATAAAGCTATTGGAACTCCTTATGTATCAACTTTGGAATGGAGGAAACTCACAAAACACTATCCATGCGATGGGATACGTCATGCGGGATTATGTACCTTAATAGCGCAGTAATTCAATTGATGTTGATTGCTGTCTGTTGTGGTTATGATGATGATTTCAGTAGTGGTTGTTGCCTATTTGTCCAAATACGGAGTTCCTCGAATGCATACGTAGCTGAGAATATTCATGATGATAATGTTTACCTTAGCCCTTTATAATGCTAGTGGTGTATCCGCTAATCCCTGAGAACGCTTTCTCCCACTGAAGTTTCAAATCTCTTTTACATACGCGATACTTATTTTCTAGATTCGGTGTTATTTAATTTATGCATTGTTCTCTTATACCAAAAACACAAAAACAAATTACTTGCATTTTATCTAGTCACTTAGAACTTTATTTAGAAATTCTATTTTCAGTTTTTATTTCAAGAATTACTAGAATTCAGACTCCTGCTCCATGTGGGATCGATATCTTTATTTCGAAATTAGCTACAACCAATCTGTGCACTTGCAATTATCAAGCTGTTTTCTGGCGCCGTTGCCGAGGAGCTAAGAACTATAGGTCTTTTAGTTTTTGCTTATTTACTTTAGTTTGTTTAAGTTTTGTTTTGAGTTACATGTTTCCATTGACATGATGGATTTTGAGCATATGACTAGTGATAACCCACTCAACCACTTTGGGAATCCCTATGATATTTATAAAAGAGACAACTCCAACGAGAAGACAAGAGGGTTTGAAATAAATCCTCTACTACTTGGTATTTTACACAAGAAGCAATTTACTAGAGATGAAGAAGATCCTGATCCATATGAGCATACTACATGTTTTAAAGATATATGTGGCACGTTCCAATTAATGGGGTGTACTGCCGATGAGGTAAGGATTAAACTTTTTAGTCAAACTTTGAAAAATATAGATCTCTACCCTCAGAAGCCACTACTACTTGGGATAATATTCCTTGCGAATTTCTATCTAAATATTATCCATTATCAAAATATTCTGGAATCAGGCGTCTTATAATGACTTGGAGGAACCGTCCCAATGAAGGACTAGTAATAGCTTATATAAGATTTAAAGATTTACTTAGACAATGTCCTCATCACGATTTAGCTGAATGGTATTTAATGCATATCTTTTATGGCGGTTTAATTGAACCAAATAAAATTGAATTACACTCTTGCACGAGAGGAGCTTTTATGTATTTACCTATAACTAAAGCTTGGGCTTTACTTAATAAAATTCGTGATCATAGAGTTTCATGGAATTTTGGTCTAGGAAGTGAAGGAGGCACATAAATAGATCATGAATGTATTCACGACTATAATAAAAAGGGCCATGTTAATGAATTATCTAAAGAGATTTATTTAGATTCATATCTTGTGTTGCAAGTTGTAAAAGCTTTTACACAACACATCGAAACTCCAAAAGATGGTTCGATCATTTTGATCCACCACCAGAACCTAAGAAGAAAAGAGAAGTTAAAACAACAATGTCTTCCCTAGAACCAATGTATGAGATACCTTTCCCTAACACTACACAAAAGCATATTTTGGAATATGAATAGGTCAAGGCAGTAAAGGAGGTGAAAGAAGAGGAAAGTGTGCCAATAATTGAAGAACATCTAGATGAAACCAAAGATGAAGAGGTAACCAAGGAAGAAACCATGGATATTTATGCACATTGTAACATCGTTTAACTTGATGAAGAGACTTCTATATTGGTTGAAGGTAAAATTAAGGTAAAAGATGTGGGTAAGACTATTCTTCCCTGCATATTTAAAGAAACCTCGTAATACGGTTTATGTGATCTTGGCACCGAAGTTAATGTTATATCCTATGACTTTTATTTAGAAATAAAAGAAGAGATAGCACCGGCTACAATAGAAAATACTGATATGACAATCATGTTAGCTAATAAAAATCTTAGAATTCCAATGGGAGTAGTTGAAGATGCAATTATCACAATTAACTATGAAATTTTCCTTATTGATTTTGTAGTTCTTGATATGCTAATTGACACTCTTTACCCAATTATATTTGGAAGAAGCTATTTGAGTGATATAGGTGTCACGGTTGACTTCAAAAAAGAGGTTGTATCCCTTAAGCTTGGGAAAGCGTAAAAACAATTCCACTTTTCCAAATTTAAAGACAAACCTCTATTCATAAAAGAAGAAGAGGAAGAGAAAACTATTGAAGAAATGGCAGCTCTTTTATTAAATAATCAAGATGAAGAAATAAATGAAGATCCAAATTATGAAGACATAATTATGGAGGACAAAACTTTAGAAGAACTAGAAAGTGAATTTGATTCATTTCCCATAGAAGAACCTCCAACTGATGAAGATATTGAAGAGCCAAAAAAGAGAGGGGATGAATAATTACCACCCCCAGAATTAAAAACTTTACCATATAATCTTAAGTATAGATTCTTAGATGATACTAATAAATTCCCTGTTATTATTAGTGTTAAACTTTCAGGGGAAGAAGAAGAACTCATGAAGGTACTAAAGGAGCACTGTAAGGCCTTTGGGTACTCAATGGATGACTTGAAGGGCATTAGTTCCATGATAGCCTCCCATCGGATATTCATGGAAGAAGGTGCAAAACCAGTTGCAGAATTGAATAGAAGACTAAATCCTGAAATGAAGGAAGTGGTAAGAAAGGAAATAGTACGCCTACTTGATGCGGGTATAATTTATCCTGTAGAAAAAGGTGAATGGTTAAGTCATGTTCATCGTGTTCCTGAGAAAGGCGGCTTTACTGTTGTTCCAAATGAAAACAATGAATTGATACCTACTAGAACTGTTGTTGGACATCAGATGTGCATAGATTTCAGGAAATTGAATAAGGAGACTAGGAAAGATCACTATCCTTTACCATTCATAGATCAAACTTTAGAGGGTTAGCAAACCACACTCATTTTTGCTACTTGGACGGATACTCTGGTTTTTCCCAAATAGTTGTTTATCCTGAAGACCAACAGAAAACAACTTTCATTAGTCCTTACGGATTACATGCTTATCGACGTATGCCTTTTGGTTTATGTAATGCTCCAGCTACTTTTCAAAGATGCTTGAATGCTATATTTGCAGATTTTATAGAACTGATAATGGAAGTATTTATGGATGTTTTTTCTTTCTATGGAACTTCATTTACTAGTTGCTTGGATAATATCAATAGAATCTTGCAGCGTTGCAAAGCAACAAATCTTGTCTTAAACTAGGAGAAGTGCCATTTTATGGTTAAAGAAGGCATAGTCCTTGGACATAAATTATCAGGTAAGGGTATTGAAGTAGATAGGGCTAAGGTTGAAGCAATAGAAAGAATGCCACAATCAAGGGACGTAAAAGGTATAAGAAGTTTTCTTGGTCATGTAGGCTTTTATAGAAGGTTCATTAGGAATTTTTCTGGAATTTCTAAACCTTTGAGTAATTTGTTGCAAAAAGGAGTAAGATTCAATTTGGATGATAAGTGCCTTATTGCCTTTGATAAACTTAAATATGCTTTATCTCATGCTCCCGTCATTAAACCACCTATATGGGATATGACTTCTAATTTTAATATGTGAAGATAGTGATGATGCTGTAGGAGTAACTCTCGGACAACACATAGGTCACAGATTTAATATTGTACATCATGCTAGTACAACTCTCAATGGTGCTCAAAAGAATTATCCTAAGGAATAAAGAGAACTCTTTGTTGTATTTTTCTCTTGTGATAAGTTTTGTTCTTATATTGTTGATGCAAAAGTAAGAGTTCATACGGATCGTGATGGTTTAAAAGAACTCCTCGAGAGAAAGTTTCATAAGCCAAGAATGATCTGTTGGATCCTTTTACTTCAAGAATTTGAGTTGCAGATTATGCAGAGACGGGAAACAAAGGTAGTAGATGCATCATCTATATTTACCCAATAAGACATCGATCTTATTGAGAGGAGCTTTAGTCCCGGTGATTTTTGTTTTCAAGAATTACTATATGATCTAAGGACAAATCCTCCCAAGAAGAAGAAGTCCGTATTGTTGGAAGAGCTTGTCACTCCCGACTAAATAAATGGTAGGTGGAAGGTAAGTTTTCTAACTCTAATAAGTTCTTTGTTTTCATAGTTTCTACTATTAAAAAAAAATTCCTTTGAATTCCTCTTGTTTTTCTGAATTTTTGAGGGGTTTCTGTAACTATACAATCGCAACTATACGGCTGGAGAAAAATCTCCTGCCGTATAGTTGGTCATTAAACGTTCTGTATCCCTCTTGCAAAATAATTTTTGGGTGCTGTAACTATACGAGCGCAACTATACTGCCGGAGAAATCTCTCCCTCCGTATAGTTGGTCGTTAAATGCTCTGTACCCCTTCGCATAAAAATTATTCGAGGTGCGGTATCTATACGGACACAACTATACGGCCGAAGAAAATTCTCCCGCCGTATAGTTGGTCGTTAAAGCTTCAGTACCCTCGACCCGTTTTTCATTTTTATTACGATAAAAAACATTTTTGTTGGTTCCGAGTCGGTCATCCAACCGACTTGGGCTCGAGATATCTGGAATTATCTGCCCGGAACCAACTATATAGTCGCAACTATACAGGCTGCAACCATATAGTTGGTCGTACGGCACATGACTCCTCCAAATCCGCGATTTCTTTTTTAGTCGGTTTGGATTGTTTTCTTGGATGATAATTTGATGTTTCTTGCGACTTTTACCAACCTCTGACCCTCTTATATACTGCCATTTTGCCTCTCTCTAATCACAAATTACCAGGAACAAATCTAGCTATGCGCTATCTTGTCCTAGGCTATGGAAAACCTATAGGGCTCATTGCTCCTAGGGATCTTTCTAGCAGCCCCTCGATGAAGGAAGGCGATGATGAGGTGGATAGGTTTAGCCCGGGGTACAAAGAGTACATCGAGCCAATCTTCTACAACAACTACCCCGATGAAGGCTGAAGCGATGTTTACATCTGCCGCGATGTCTATGACCGCCCGGAGGTCGATTGGGCGGTGATGTAAATAACCCAAGAAGAGAGAAGGCCGCAAGCCACACAGAAAAGGGCGTGTGGAGACGGTCAAGTTCATCACTACAGATACGAGGCCGCACAAGCGTAAGGAAAAACCTACCCTTGATGCAGGTGCTAGCAAGGAACCGCTGTTTCCCTACTCGAGGCCTACCACTGGTGCTCATATGAGGGTGAAGCCTCAAGAGGAGTGGAGGAGCAGCTTCTACTTCCCCAATCCATCAATAATGGATGAGGAAGAGGAAGTTGCCCCCAGGACAAAGGAACGCGTGCGGGCACTGGAGGTACATCAGAAGCAGGAGCTACTCCATCGCGTCAAAGTCTATGATCGCCTCAAGGAGATAGAGGAGAAGGGTGATATTCTCTCGATAATGACCAAGCTCGTTGATAGGGTGCATACTCTGCAATCTGATTTTCGCAGGTGCTACAGCCGCATCACTGCCTTGGAGGATACCAACAAGAAGCTACGCACCACGGTTCTACACGCCATGGTGCCATAGTGACCTTCAAAAAGCATTGTATCAAACAATCACAAGGTATTATTTGATCCCGCCTGGCTTGATTCCAAGCTTGGGAAGATCTTTAAGACCTTGTAATCTATCTTACATTTTTTTATTTCTATTCTAGTTTTGTATTAGTTCGAGCTCATAAATAAAGTTTGCATCATTAGATTCCCTTCAAGAATAGTTAATCCCTCTTATGAAATTCGGATTTTTATTATAATTTTTTTCCATACAATCCCCCAATCATCAGATAACGGAACAACAACTGAGTTTTATTATAATATATAGAGCATTATTGAGTTTGAGTTTGTCTTATTGGATATATGATGGCTGTGAAATATAGCCATCCATGTCCTCATGTAAACAAGATATTATTCATATATTTGATGAAATATCTCTCTAAAACCTGCCACTAATGCCTAATGATCAAAGGGGTATGCAATCCTTTCTTGCTATTTTTGTATGCGCAGATAAAGACGTATGATGATGGGAATCACTACATAAATGCCAAAGATACAAGTTTTCCAACACACCAAAGAAACTAGGATCCGTGAAGAGATTACTGCAAGCTTAACGACCAACTATACGGCCCGCCGTCGTATAGTTTTCGTCGTATAGTTTGCACCGACCTCATTAGGTCAAATAGAACAACTTTCATGAAGGGACCCCTATATAAAGAGGCTTTAGGCGATGAGAAACAGACCCCCGACTCCACAATCTCGATTATTTTCAATCTCAACTCTCCCTATCGCCAGGCCGGAGGAATAGATCTAGATCTAAACCTCTAAACCCTTCTCCACCACCATAGCAATCTCCCACCACTTGTAATAGTAGATCTCATCTCCAATTGGCGACATTGTAAGACTATTTGCTATCAATCTTATGATCTCTATTATAATGTTTATAATTGTAGATCTCATCTCTATGTGTGAGTAATTCTCCTTGGGCTAAGGGCTTTGGCCTAGCCATGTAGCTTTTGCGCATGTTATTTATCATAGATGGGATCATGTATTAATTTGTATGACATGATGATTGTAGTACCCTCTCTTGCCTCAATCTAAGGACTTGTCAGGTACCCAAGACCCCGAGGATTGATCCAGGTAAAGGGAGTGTGAGTAACAACTGATCTGCAGGATAGAAACCCCAGTGACATAAAGGGTAGTACGTCTCTATGTGAGGAACTTAATTGGGATTAACGGTGACATCACTATGTGTATCATTAGTTCTCTTTCTTCTATGGATGAGACTAGTAGGTTATTGCCATAAGAGGTTGCGGAGGCGATAACAATTATGGATTCACTAACCACATGTAATTTTCTTGCTCTAACAATTACATGAGTACTTTATTATTATCTATTATTCCCATCTTATGTTTTGCACAACTACTAGTGAAAACCGAACACACTAGGCTCTCTCGCTTCATTGTGAACAACAACAACAAGATCGCAAACTCTTGGTCCGGTTAAAACACAATAGGAATTCTAAAACTCTCAAAGGTCCATTTAAGTAATCTCACTTTTCTTTCTGCTTCCCGAGGATTCGATAAACCTACGTCTACTAGGGAACAAGAGCTTGTCAACACCCGGATTTTTAATCCCAGATGCCTGTTATGCCATACATCGCAATCTCAGAAATACCATTTTTGCGAGACATAACAGATTGGATATCATAGTACATCATCCATTACAAACCATACATAAGGTCTTACAACAATAAAGGATCTCATGATCCAGTCTTAATACAAATCAAGCAGCGGAATAATATAATAACAATATCATGGGCGAGGCTCCATCTTCATGGTCACAGGCAATGCTGACGATGGGAAATGATCATATTTGTCGTAACCTTCCTGCGGTCCGTCCTCCTGATAGTCCTCTTCATAGTCTGGCCACGGGAATAGCCAGTGACAAAGCCATGAGTACTCTTCAAGTACTCGCAAACTAATACTAACAAGTTAAGTGGTTTTGAGTAGGAATACTAAGCTCTAGGTTGTTTTGAAAAAATCCAGATTTACCTTAACTAAGTTCAGAAGCAAGGAAAGCTAGTTGAAAGTTTTATAACACCGAAGTGGGAAGTTGAATTTTCATATCACCACCCTGTTGTGGTCAAGCTTTTATGGTTCAATTTTGAAAAATGTTTGAATGCAGAAAAACTTTTGCCTTGTTATTTTTACTATAGGTGATCTACAAATATAAATAGTTTGAATCCAACGGGCTTGGATTTAGAATTCCAGTACCTTTCTAGAAAAAATAGTTTCATGCAATTTGGTTTAGTGAATCACTCTGGATTGATTTTTGAATCTAGGTACGATACTAAGTTTGAAACAAAATTGATTTTTGAATCACTCTGCTGATATCCTGGATGTACTGGTCATGGTTATGGCTTTCTTGGCATAGTCGATTAATAATTTATGTTTCGACATCCAATCCATTCCTAGTACTACTTCCAAACCTTTTGTTACAAGTACTATTAGATTAGCATAAAAATCTATGCCATGGATACAGATAGGTACGTCCTTGCAAATTTGTCTAGCTTTGGTGGTTGAACCAGGTATTTGAACTATCATAACATGCTTCAATTTTGTTGGTTGAATCTTTCTAGTGCATGCAAATTCTTCGGTAACAAACGAGTGCGGTGCTCCAGAATCAAACAACACTCTTGCAATTACTAAGTTAACAGAAAATAAACCCAGCACGACATCTGGCGCTTCTTGGGCTTCTTCAGCATGCATGATAAACAGGCGGCCGTTGCGGTTGAGCGAATTCCCTGGGGCAAATCTTCTTCGAGGTTGAACACGACGTTGCTGCTGAGATGGGGCATTCACATTGGGGGCTGCTGAAATCTTCTTGGGGCACTAATTGGAATAGTGACCCTTGGTTCCACATTCATAACAAGTCACTTGGGACTTGTCCTTTGCTGCAACAGGCACAACATTGCTTCCAGTCCGTGGGGCAGTATTGGTGTTGGTGGCAATATTGTTGTTGTTGAACTTGGGCGGTGCACGATTGAAATTGCTAGGGTTGCCGGGGTTATTGTTGTGGTTTCCTCCGGGCCTTGGGTTTCCTCCTCCACGGTCGGGATAGGTCAGATGGTTCATCGGAGGTCAATTGGTTCTTGGGGCAAATCTTGGAGATGGGTTGGGGAGATACTTTGAGGTATGGTGGGTTCCTAGTTGATGCATCATTCGACGCTTGCGGTTCTCATTGGCTTGTTGATCTTTCCTTCCATCTGAATGGCAGAATCCACTAAGGCTTCAATGTCAGCAAACGGGATGTTGACTAACACTGTTTGCATCTCATCATGCAGACCATTCAGGAATCTCTCCTTCTTCTTGGCTTCGGTATCAATCTCATCCGGTGCATACCTAGCCAATGACAAAAATTTGTCACGGTACTCGACTACTGTCATCCTCCCTTGCTTCAGTTCTCTAAATTCATCTCTCATCCTCTTGATCAAACCCGGTGGCACATGGGTTCTGCTGAACTTGAGTTTGAATTCGTCCCAAGTCATCATTTGTCCTCCATTCATTGCGTGAATGTTGTTCCACCATGCTCTTGCATCTCCGGCTAGATAATGGGTGGAAAACAGTACCTTCTCGTTGGCTTCCACTCCTTCAACTTCTAGGTTGTTCTCCATGGTCTGCAGCCAATCATCGGGATCTAGGGGCTCTTCAGATTTAGTAAAGATAGGTGGATTGGTGTTCTGAGTTTTTTTAGCTTGGATCCATGGTTGTCCTGGTTTCCATGGCCTTGGTTTTTGTTGGCCATCTAAGTTATCTGCTGAAGAGTGGATAAGTTGGCTTGACGTTCGACTCTTTTAGCTTCATGGTAAGAAACCAACATTTGCATGATCCGCAACATTAGGTCCGGGGATGAAGTGCTTCCTCCGCGAGGCATCTAAAGATTGAGATAGATCATGAGAAAAGACGGAAATTCGTAAGGTTTGGGTTTTTTGTTTTTGCAAATTTTTGAAAAATTGACTCAGATTTTTCTGGCAACTTGCTTTTCATTCATTCATTCATAGCACACGATACAAACACACACCACAACAAGGAAAAACAGATGGCTTTAAGAACCATTCTGTGAAACTACGATACAGTGGCACCGGATACAACTCACTAACGCTAGTGCTCAAGTGCTACTACTCCTCGGAATCGCTGTCCTTGTCCTCCTCCTCATCATCATCATCAATGAAGGCGAAGTCATCCTCATCGGTGAAGAAGTCCATGGTTTGATCTTCCAGAAAGTCATCATCATCACTAAGGTAAGAATAGGGGCCTCCATGGATGTCCTCCCCTGCATTCGCTCTCTCCTCAAGCTGCATGTCCCTCTCGTGGATGGTCTCCTCCAAATCTGTGATCCTGTGAAGAAGACGGGCAATTATGCGCTCCTTCTTGTCAAGATGACGGCGGCAAGACTGGCGATCCTTCTCCAGCATGGCAATGCTTTGGTCCTTCTTGACAGCAATGGCATAGTTGTGGTTGGCGTAGGAGCGGGCATTGTCCAACTCCTTCTGCTGGTCATACATCATGAAGCTGAGGTGGTCCACTTGGTTCTTCAGCTCAGAGTGATATGGTGCCTCCAGTGGCTTTCCCATAACATCATGCCTCGGGCAGAACTCAAAGCGGGTACCCTTGATCTGATTGATACTCTGCCCACACAGATGGGCAAGAGCTTGCATGGCCCTGGCAAATCCATCCAGCCAGTTGTTCTCTCTAATGGTGAACTGAATTCCCTCTGAGGTGGGGGCTTCAATCTTTCCTCGAAGACTTGCAACAATCATGCTTTGCAATTCCTCTCCTTCCTGATCTTTGAGTTGAGCTCCGAGAGCTGGTCCAAGTCACGCTCAAAGATGAGATCTTCTCCATTTCCCAACTGATAGAACTAGCTATACTTCAGGTCCATCTATAAGAATATAGGATGAGTAAGTTAGTAGAGTGATCGAGTGTGTCAAATTTTATGTAAGTTTGCAAGAATTTTTGAGGAAAATGAATTTTCATGAAAGAGTCTAAGTGATAAGGATGAGAATAAGTTTTCATAAATACTCACTTCCTTGGTTTTGAAACTAAGTTTTTGATTCAAACGTCCATTCTAAACTACGGTCTCCTATGGTCAGGATGGCTCCGATACCAACTTGTCAACACTCGTATTTTTAATCCCAGATGCCTGTTATGCCATACATCGCAATCCTAGGATTACCATTTTTGCGAGACATAACATATTGGATATCACAGTACATCATCCATTACAAACCATACATAAGGTATTACAACAATAAAGGATCTCATGATACAGTCTTAATACAAATCTAGCAGCGGAATAATATAATAATGATAGCGTCGGCGAGGCTCCATCTTCATGGTCACACGCAATGCCGACGATGAGAGATGATCCTAGTTGTCGTAACCTTCCTTCGGTCCGTCCTCCTGATAGTCCTCTTCATAGTGTGTCCACGGGAATAGCCAGGGACAAAGCCATGAGTACTCTTTAAGTACTCACAAACTAATACTAACAAGTGAAGTGGTTTTGAGTAGGAATACTAAGCTCAAGGTGTTTTGCAAAAAGACATATTTACCTTAACTAAGTTCAGAAGAAAAGAAAGCTAGTTGCAAGTTTTATAACACCGAAGTGGGAGGTTGAATTTTCATAACACAACCCTGTTGTGTTCAAGTCAAAGTCATGATTCATTTCATAAATCATTTTGATGACGGAACAGTATGGCCACTCCAACCGTCCATAACCGCGGACACGACTATTCGAATAGTTTGACACTCTGTAGAGGTGGTACACTTTCACCACAAGATTCGATACATCCGTTAAGAACAATCATGAATTCACCATACTCAGTATGCGGATAATCAATCCTAACCTTTCAATTAAACGCCCTAGTATAGGCACCTGTCCTATGAGTTTGGCCTCCAAACCATGACCAATTGTCATCTTGGGAACTGCACAGGTGGACAATCGTCACGAGGTAGCCTCATCTCAAACCTCGGCCGCAAGGGAACCCATACTAAGGTATATAAATTTCCAGTCAAGCCCTACCCAAATTTAGGGTATTGTGGTTGTACGGTAAAATTGGAATGGTCTCGCATCCAGACAACCATCAGTTTTATAAAGGGCTAAGGCTCATGCCTCAACATTTTCATCATCAAAATCATATGGTGTTCAAGAACATGTCAATTCATTTCAGTAGAGTAACTCGTCATTCTAAGGTTTTCATAACCATTTTCACCAAGTATTCCCATCTAAAGTGATCAAGTTTTATACTTAGCACTTGCAACTACAAGTGGGGGTAAACACTAATGAAGGGTGGTAATCAAGGGTGAAATGATCTAAGTTCAATCTCATGCCTTAGTATGACATCAAGATTATCTAACTTAGGCCAAGTTTTATGCTCTTTATTCTACCTTTAAACATCTTTCTAAAATCTACAAGTCACTAAGTAAACTCAAATAGAAAGCTTTGATAAAGAAATAAAATAACTAAGCTTGCAAGTAAAATTGGGATTTGGTATCATCAAGTGGTATAATCATGGCATGCCTAATGCATTGCATAGATTATCTTGTAGGTTTAAGCTTGCAAGTATGACTTGCATGGTTTAGCTTAGCTTGCTAAGATAGTAGCTTGCCTTGTGCAGTGCAGTGGTTGACGTTCTCCTCTGCTTCTTCCTCGTAGTAGTCTCCTTCCTCCTCGTATCCTTGGTCGGTACTAGCGTCTATAAAGAAATATGAGGTACACAATCACAAAACAATACTTAACTAATTCTATTTATCACACCAAGGTCACACTAGATGATCTAGCATCATCACTATTATCACAAAGATTAAGGCAAATGTTCTATTTATTTTATTTTTGAAAAGTAATTTCTACTCATTGAAAAACTACTTGAGATTTAATATTCTGCAACTAAAATAGAGGATCATGTTGACACATGTCATCACCACATATTTCAGTACTTGGGGATCTGATTTAAAGTGGTGTCCCAATTTAATATGGTTTAACCTTTTTATTTTAATTAATAAAGTGACTTGAAACGCCTATGCGGCATTTTTTTCTTCCTTGTCCATTATTTCTGCAAGTACACCTGGATATTTTTATATATTTAGAAAGGTCTTATCAAATGTGATTTTTGAGAGTTGGAATCAACTCAAAAGCTTTTATGGTTGAATTTTGAAAAATGTTTGAATGCAGAAAAGCTTCTGACTTGTTATTTTTATTATAGATGATCTACAAATCTAAATCGTTTGAATCCAACGGGCTTGGATTAAGAATTCCAATACCTTTCTAGCAAAATTAGTTTCATGCAATTTGGTACAGTGAATCACTCTGGATTGATTTTTTAATCTAGGTACAGAACTAAGTTTGAAACTAAATTGATAAAACCTAAATTCAAACTACTGGGTCACGCAGGAAGTTAACTGGCCGACCCACTGCGCACAGCACGCGCGGGTGGGTTTAAGTGATTGTCCCCACCAGTCAGCGAGACAGGGGGCGAAGGGGTATGGGGCAATCTAGACCATTCGATCAACATCTAATCCAACGGCTGGGGCTTGTCGTCTCCGTCGGGCAACGTCGGCGAGACTGAACCCTAACGCGGCCAGTGGGGGTCTGTGGGGGATCACCGTGTCTCGGGCGAGGGTCGGCGATGGGGGCAAACAACAGTCAACAACGGCGATCCACCTGGTACCGGTAGTTCCTCCTGGGGCGGCTCCAATCAATGGCGCCTCTTCTCCTCCTCTACGGCAGACTCTAGCAAAATTCCAGCCACCTGGTGCTCGCCTTGCTCCGGGGATGAGGTGGGGTGGTTCTGAGAGAGAGGGGAGTGAGATGGTGTGCTGAAATCGAACAGGGGTGGACTCTATTTATAGTGCGAAGAGGGGACCGAAGGGTGCGGGTGGAGCTCGTCGGGGTAGGCTGCACAGCGAGCTAACGGCATGGATTTGGGTAGGGGGCAGTGCTATGCCTCCTAGAGAAGCTCAATGGCATGGTGGCGAGACGTGGGGTGGTGCGAATTGGTCTGAACACTGCGATGCTCTGGGCGGGTCCGACGGGAAAATTAATGGTGCATGGGATCTCCTGGTCACGCGGCGACGAACGGGCATCACTACTAGGAAAACGCCTGTTCATGGCGCACCTATAAACAGCATCTGTGGCACACTAGGGGTGCGCCACGGGCCTCGCGCTATGGCTATCTCCTAGCCGTGGCGCACTGCCTGGTGCGCCACGGTTATATCGAGATAGGCGTGGCGCACTACCAGGTGTGCCATGGGTAGGGGTACAGGGTGCGCCACGGATGTGTTTTTCATAAAACAAAAAAAAATGCAAAAAACACCCTCGTTCTGAATTGCAAAAGCAATAGGGTCCATACATCTCCGCCGCAGTCGTGTCACCTCGCCTGAGCATGGCCGTGGCAGGGAGGTGCGGGAGGCCGTAGCCGCTCTAGTCCTCGCCGGCATCGAGGTGGTAGGAAGGGTGTGGTTGGAGAAAGGAAGGTAGGAAGAGAGGTAGGAAGAGAGGGAGGAAGGAAGAGATGGAGAAAGAGAGGGAGGAAGAGAGTGAGGAAGAGAGGGAGGAAGGAAGAGATGGAGGAAGAGAGGGAGGAAGGGAGGTCAGACGCCGCCATCACTGCAAGGAGGGGAGGAGGCCGCCGTTGCGCCACCGCCGCGCCACCGTAACTGCAAGGTGAGGAGGAGGCCGTCGTCGCGCCGTCACTGCAAGGATAGGAGAAGGGGAAGGAGGAGAAGGAGAAGGAAGAAGGAAGAAGGAGAAGCGAGAAGGAAGAAGGAGAAGGGAAAGGAAAGGGAGAGGGAAAAGGGAGAGGGAAAAGGGGGAAGGGAAAGGTATGTAGGTGGGCAGGGTGAGGATTGAAATTTTGAATCCCGCCCAACTTACTCGTAGCGCACTAGGTGGTGGTGCGCTCCGGGTAAGTTGCCCTCTATTTTTTCTGGAGGAAAAAACGGTCTTTTGATCGTAACTTTTTACTCTTTTCGAATTTTGAAAATCTAAATAATCGCTAATCGACCGGAGGTTGTTGCGAGCAGATGCGTAATCTCGTTCTCGTCATTTTGGTATATTATACGATTTTTTTCAACATCGTATGCAAAAGTTACGGCCATTTTACCGTGGCATGACTTTTTTTGCAGAAAAAGTGGAAAATCATGTTTGTTAATCTTCCTAGAAACTATACCATGTTACCTACCTAAATATGAAAGGATTTTATTTTTTGAAGTATTTATTATTTTCTTTTATTTTTTGCAAAACCTAAAAAGGCGATCCACGGGGGGGGGTGGAGTTGGTGCAGGCCACTTAGCCGTAGGGCACTAGGGCAGAGTGCCCTATGGCTAAGTTGACCCAGTTGCTGCATCACACATGTCCGTAGCGCACTAGGTCAAGGTGCGCTACGGGTATGTGTGCTGTGGCCACATGTGCCCTGGCCCACACATAGCCGTGGCGCACCACCCACATGTGCGTCACGCTTACGACAGTTAGCCGTAGGGAACCTGTGGGCAGTGCTCCACGCCTATTTTACCCGTGGGGCACCACTAGCAAGTGCGCCACAGAAGTGTGGATTACCTATAGCCGTTTTCCTAGTAGTGCATGTCCGGGCGGTTCTTGGGACGGTGGTGATCACGCACGCGAGCGGCAAGGGTGGCCCGCGTTCTGTGCTCGCGTGTCGAGTGTGGCGCTCTGGCGCGCTCTCGGCATGGCACAGAATCAGAGCAATAGGGCGCGGCAGTTCTAGGGTGGTCCAGGGGCAAGCAGTGCTTGGGCATTTGACAGGGGGTGGCGATGGACGGTGGCTTGTGTCCCAGACAAGGTTGGAGAGGCTTGGGAAGATCCTAGCTTTCTATCGACAATGGGGTGGCAAGTTGAGCTCGGCAATGGTCACCATTGATGACAATGTCAAGCTTAAAGTGATCTAGAGCTTGGTAAATGAACTAGATGATCTACTAAGAGTGTGCTATGAGCTAGAGGGGAGACAAGTTAGGCACAAACACTGCTCACTAGTGTTTGATGTTTTGTTTGGTTTGTGTTTACAAGGTGTTTGATGAAATGGACGAAAGAGATTTGAATTTGATTTTTTGGATGAAAATTGGTGGGTGTACTAGTCACATACTAGGTAGTCCCTGGTTAGTTGTATTTGTCAAGGTGCACTGGTTTGGTTGGTTTTTGAGAATTTGTGATCTTCACATATGATATAGATTCAATTTTGAATTGTCATTTGAATCAAGTTGTTAAATGTTTCTACGAGTTTACAAAGTGGGCTTGGGTTCACTTTCACTTGGTCTAGCAAGGCGTGAAAAGAAATAGAATTGTTTTTGTTTGAAATCTTGGACTAGAAACACTCAAAGTGGAATAGTGAGCAAGATTGGGAAAAATGACCATTTGCTTATTTTGTTTGTTTTTGAATTTCTCTTGATTTGTTTCTTCTTGGATTTGATTTAGATGATTTTGTTTTCATCTTTAAACCAATCCTTGCTAATAACAACAATTACACAAGTCCATTCATGCATTCATACAATCATCATATACAAAGAAGCAGTCATATGATTTTAATTAACAAAAGTTTTTGTTAACCCTAATTTTGGTGATAGGAATTGATAACCTTGATCAATATTTTTGGGATGTTACAGAGCTATACTACATCCGTAATCCGGATCAAACGTATCAATATATGAATGACTTGAGTATGATTTTACTTGCACTTGATGATAGCAATAGCAGTCTTCCACACCAATGGTATTAACAAAACATTTAAATATAATTTGATCAATATATTGTAGGTCAATGGTTTGATTTACAAAAAGGAGAGATTATCTAAATAATTAAGATAAAAAAACCTTGAACAAAGGAGAAATTATAAGTGCTATCAAATAGAGTGAGAACATGCTGAGGTAGAATACTCAAGTTATAAAGATGCTTCATATATATTTGGAATTTGATAATTAAAATCGTTAAACTTTGGAATCCCTACATAAAGTGGAATATATGGCTAGATTCTTTTTATGGCACTTAAACAAAAGTGTGAGCACAAATATATATAAAAAAGAAAGATGAAGAAAAAGAGTGAATGTGCAAAGAGTAAGTAGGCATATAACACTATATTGTAGTAAGACAATGAGTGGTTTGAGATTTTGAATCCCAAGTGAATATGTTAATCCTAAGAACACTTGGGACTACCTCACTAACTCATTCGGTTGAACCGAATAATTTTACATCATGTTGAGAATAATCTTTTATAAACTGTTAATTGCTAAGGTGTGGAAGCCTTCTAATATTATTCGGATGGTTCGAGTAAGGTACTATTCATGAACTTATTTATATGTACTTTATGATCAACACATGCTGCAACTGCCTTATTTATTTTATCGACTCAGCTTCATGAATATGAGGATCACATCCATTAAGATAAAATTGCTCGGGACGAGAAAGAGTCTAAGCTTGGGGAAGTTGATGAGTGCATATTTGAATCATGTTTTACATTATTATTTTGCATTGTAGATGTAGGATTTTGGTATTCTATGGTGTTCGCACGCACTTTTTATGTTTATTTTCACCAGGATCAGATCAGATGATGGATCCAATGGACACAATTATTGGAGCAGTTATACTAGAGATAAAAGGAGCCAAAAACTACGTAAATCGCTTATTTGGGAAATACTAATAATAATAGAAGAAGGCCTAAAGCGAGAAATGGAGACATAAGAGTTGATGACCAACTATACAGGCGACCTCCGTATAGTTGCCGCCTCCCCCTCCTCAAATATTTTCACCCTGTGCAACTGGTTCGGAGAGACGACATACAGAACAATCAGAAATCACCGAAACCTATCCTCCAGAAGGAATCTGGAGGGGAACTTGCCCTAGGGATCCATCTTCACCCTACACAGATCTGTGAGGCCAAGGCATCGATCTCCATCTTCATCAATCACTACATCTTCATCACCACCATCATCTCCATCCATCCCATATAGATCTTGTTGTAATTCTCGCACTAGTTGTGGATTTATACAAGTACTATTCATCGATAATCGTTTCCATTACCATTGCTATGATGTTGTCTGCCTCCATGTACGAGTAGATCATTAGTTCTTGGGGAGATGGAGAAACCCTAGCATGAGATTGCAATAAGATGAAGTTTATTATGATATTCATCGTTGTGACCATGTGTTAGATTGTCTACATCTTGATGTTGGGAGAAGTCAACCTCTCCAATATTTGCCTCTTGTGGGGACTTTATGTAGGGAACTACTTGTTGGTAGACGGGGGGATGTTAGCACTTACAGTGACTATAAAGCTGTTGGCACTCCTTATGTATCAACTTGGGAATTGAGGGAACTCATAAAACACTATCCATACGTCCTATGGGATTATGTCCCTTAATAGCGCAGTAATTCAATTGATGTTGATTGTTGTCTGCTATGTTTATGATGATGATTTGAGCAGTGGTTGCTGCCTATTTGTCCAAATATGGAGTTCCTCCCACACATACATAGTTGAGAATGTTCATGATGATAATCTTTATCTTAGCCCTTTATAATGCTAGTGGTGTATCCGCTAATCCCTAAGAACGCTTTCTCCCACTGAAGTTTCAAATCTCTTTTACATACGCGATACATATTTTCTGTATTCAATTTTATTTACTTTACGCATTGTTCTCTTATACCAAAAACACCTTTTTACACATTAATCGCATTCTATCTTGTCACTTAGAACTTTATTTAGCAATTCTATTTTCAGTATTTATTTCAAGAATTCCTAGAATTCAAACTCCTGCTCCCTATGGGATCAATATCTTTATTTCGAAACTAGCTACAACCGATCTGTGCACTTGCAGTCATCACTCACAAGGGATATCATATCACGGAATTAGTAAAGAGTACTTATCAGTAACGAGGTTGAACTAGGTATAGAGATACCGATGATCAAACCTCGGATAAGTAAAGTATCACACAAAAAAGGGAGGCGGTATCATATGTAAATGGTTCATTCGATCAAAATGTAATTGTAGAAATATGTGGGATCTATAATGAATTTCTAGATTCCTCTAATGGTTATGGATCGGAGAGATGTCTCGATCATGTCTGCATAGTTCATGAACCGTAGGGAGACACACTTAAGGATTCGATGTTGTTTAGTAGATATGAAATATGAGTTGGATATCAAATGTTGTTCGGAGTGTCGGATTTCATCCAGTACATCACGAGGATACCCGGAATGGTCTAGAGAATAAAATTCATATAAGGAAAGTTAATTTCTGGGGTTCAGAAATGTTTTCATTGTTTTGATCGGAAGCTTCTAGAGTGTTCTGGAAGGTCCACCACCCCAGGAGGGGGTACATGGAATGCACCATACCCTAATGGGGTAGGAGCATGGACCACTAGGTCAAGTCGTCCAAGGACATGGAAGAGATAATCAAACTCTAGTTTGAAAGTCAAAGTCCTTGTGGAGGAAGGAAAGGAAACCTCGAGGGACAGGGTTTCCCTCTCCCTCTTCTTGCCGCCGGCCATGGGGAGTGGGGGGCGGACTCGGCCAGGGCTGGGAACCCTGGCCGCTGCCCCTCCCACCCATATAAGAAGGGGTGGGGCGCCCCTACACCTCACCCCAAACCCTAGCCGCCAGGCGCCTCCTTCTCTCCTCATACAGCTGCTCTGGCTTAGGCGAAGCCCTGCAGTAATATATGCTACGCCACCACCACCACATCGTCATGCTGTTGGGACTCCGTGGAGTTCTACAAACCTCCTCTTTCCTGCTAGAACAAGGGAGAGGAAGGTCTTCATCGACTACCATACGTGTGACTGACTGCGGAAGCGCTGCCGGAACGTGGAGCCGAAAGGATCGTCTTCGCGATCTTGATAGCAGAAAGTGAACGACTACATCAACCACAAGAATCTGATCTTGTTAAATGATTTGGATCTACGAGGGTTAGTACTCTAAAAACTCGTTGCATCGATCTCGTAGATTAGATCTTGGCTTTTGTGTGCTCCCATGATAGAATTTTTCTGTTTTCCATGCTGCGAACCCTACAAATGATGTATCTTTTATCTGACACAAGTTAAGAATTCCACTGAAATTATATTTTCATGAAAGACTTAGGCAAAACCCAAATATCAATGTCTATTTGGATAGATTGAGATGCTAGTATGGTTATGCCAAATGTACATAGATGAAATATTGAATGGGTTCAATATGGAAACGACAAGAAAGGTTCTTCCCTCATGGATAAGGTTGATAATCGAGATTTGAGTGTTTTGACACTTGGTGAGTAAAATCACATGGATATCTTGATAAACGAGATTCAAGTGTTTTGACACTTGGTGAGTGAAATCACATGAATATCTTAATCAATCATTCTATGATATGTACATATCTAAATATGTCTTATCCTATAAATGTTATAAGCATATACCAGGGTGACTCATAAGATGAGCATTGTACGATAGTGAGGATATTATTATGATATTTGGAAGAACATATTTTTTATATAGAAGTGACAAATAGTTCATTGTAAAGTGTTACATTGACATATAGTTCATTGTAAGGTGTTACATTGACACTATACAGATAGTTCATTGTAAGGTGTTACATTGGAACTATAAAAATAGTTCATTGTAAAGAGTTACATCGGTTCTAGTTTTGTCACAAGATACAAATTAAGATTATGTCAATTTAGGATATAGGTTAAGGTAGCATGATGGCTCCAAAATTTGCGATCTTCCATCGCGTTTAAACAATGTTTTTAGTCAAGCAATTGACAAGAAACTCTCAATCCTTGGCACTAATGACTAATAATTGCAAAGATATGCAAAACCTTTCTTTGAATTATGTTGTGTAAGAAATCACGGCTTTTAATGCAAAATCAAGAGTCATAATGAAGGAATTTGAGGAAGTCCACACAACCAAGTAATTGGGAAACAAATTCTAGGAATTAGTACGCATAACGACCACCGGTACGGTCAGGGTCCACCCGTACCGTCCTCCCGTACTGGGTGCCGATGGCTTCGTCCCCTCAAACCCTACGACTTTCGTGAAGACGCTTATATATTTTGAGGCTTCAGACGCTAGCCAGGGAGCCGTCATTCTCAGATTACATCACAGCACCCACAAAGGATATCCACGCCATCATTCATCCATCCCATCATCCATATCCTCCATTAGCCATAGCCACTACTTTGTACTTTAGATCTCCTTGTGATTTGGCGACCATTGTAAGAATATTCGATTTTAATCTAAGTATTTTTTTTAAATGTTTTCTATCCTAGATCTATTCATTATGACTTAGTAGTCCTCATGTGCTACGGGTTGGGGATAAACCTCGCATCAATTATGTGGATCTAATCATGGGAGTATTGTATTTTTTCCAATTTAGATTTGTATCTTTTGTTTCTTTGTCTCTTGTCTCGATCTTTGGACTTGTAGGTACCCAAGATCCCATAATTTGATAAAGGCTTGAGGTGAGATAATTGGCTAGCGGCATCTCATAGGAACCTCAGTGATACAAAGGGTAGTATGGTCTTTGCTTAGCGACTGATGCTACACTCAACAGGGAGGAAGAGTGCTTCATTGGAAACCCCAAGAGCAAGGTATGAAGAGTATAGCAACAAGATTTCCCTTGGTAGAAACCGAGATTATCGAACCAGGAGGAGGAAGGAAACGTCACACAGGTGTTGGAAGTAACATGGAGACCTGCAACACAAACTCAAGACTCTGTCCCAACGAATCAGTGAGGTTGTCAAGCTCACCGGTTTGCTGTAACAAAGGATTAAACGTATGGTGTGCAAGGTAATGGTTTGCAGCAAGTAAACAAGTAATAGTGGAAGATGTATCAATGGTAAAGTTTGGACCGGGGTCCATAGTTCACTAGAGGTGCTCTCCTTAGATAAACAACAAGGCATGAAGGGTAAACAAATTACAGCGAGGCAATTGACAGGAACTAAGCAAGGCATAACAATGCAATTACTAGCCAGAAAGATCCTATGAGGTTATTTGGGCAATACAACAATATACATAGACCATTATCAACTGCATCTATGACTAGAAGTCCACCTTCAGGTTATCATCCGAGCCCCCTCCAGTATTAAGTTGCAAGCAACAGACAACTATTTTAGGCAAAGTGTGTAAGGTAAACAGACCACATGTTCCATGAACAAGAGACCGTTGTTTTCTCCCTAGTAGCAACATCACATCTACAACCGAAGAGATTATTGTCACTTCCCTTGGAAACTAGAGGCATGAACCCACTATCGAGCATAAATACTCCCTCTTGGAGTCACTAGAAACTACTTGGCCAAGATAACCACCAGCAACGGAGAGCATGCAAGATCACAAACAACATAGACATGATAGACTCATAATGATAGAACCATTAATCAAACTAACATAATAATCTCAATATCCATCGGATCCCCGCAAACACAACATGCATGATTACAAATAGATTAGATCTTGATCATGAACGGATCTCACACGATCTATACATGAAAGCACAAAGGAGGAGATACAACCATCTAGCTACTACATGGACCCATAGTCGAAGGTGGAACTACTCACAAATCATACCGGAGAGAAGGCCTCCGGGATGATCTCCCCTCCGGCAGGGTGCCGGGAAGACCTTCAGATCCCCCCCCTCGATCTAGGGACGATGGTGGTGGTGGCTACAGACGGTTTCGTGGAATATTGATCGGGTCCTGAGAGTTTCTCCATCGGGGGCTTCTTATAGGCGAAGGGGGAGACCGAGGCGGCCGCCAGGGCGGCTAAACCCTAGCCAGGCGCGGGCTAGGGTCCACCTGCGCCTGGGGGGTCTGGCCCCTCTGGACTTCTTGTTCCCCACGGAAAGTTATTGACTTTGTCCTTCGTCCCGTCCAATTCCAGGAATATTTCTTTACTAACTTTTCTAAAACCAAAAACAGCAAAAAAACAGGCATCTGGCACTGTTGCAACTTGTTAATAGGTTAGTACTAGAAAACATGTAAATCACCTCAAAGTGTAGACAAGCAAAGCAAAGTAGATACTAAACAAGCATGGAGCATCAAAAATTATAGATACGTTTCCAACGTATCAGCGACCCATTCGGGATCACAACAACATCACCACTTAATGTTTTGATATGTGTTTTACACTTAATAATCGTTTTTAGCATGTTTCTTCGGCATGCACTCGGTTGGATTAAAAGACTATTGCTATTCCCATTGCATCACCAGGGCTCTAGTATATCAGGATATGTTTCCCACAAGAGATTACCTCGATTCAAAAATTACACATGACTATGCTTATTATTATCTTTTATCCCAAATGATGTGCATCTGCAGGTGGATCTTTTAATTAGTTACTTGTTATTTGTTTTCATTAATTAAAAATTACCAGAAATATAAGAGCCATGCCTCAAAAGAGACTTTGGGAGTTTGCTACTCCCACTGATGATTTTATTCATGCACCTATCACTCATCCCGCTTTTGATGCGGAAACTTATGAAATTAAGCCTAACCTTTTAAGCTTGGTTCAACAGAACCAATTTGGGGGATCAACTTTTGAGGATTCAGGTTTGCACTTATACACTTTCACTGAAATTTGTGACATGATGCGTATTAAGGATGTAGATCCAAATGCTATTAAATTAAGATTGTTTCCTTTCTCTCTTAGAGGAAAGGCTAAGGATTGGTTGCTAGCTCTACCAAAGGGCACTATTAAATCTTGGGAGGAATCTACTAATTTGTTTATGACTAAATTTTCCCCCCAGCTAAAACTATCTAGCTAAGATCCAACATTACAAGTTTTAGACAAGAAGACCGTGATGCACTAGCACTTGCGTGGGAAAGGATGAAAGAAGTCGTAATGATCTATCCTAGTCACGGGATGGAAGAATGGCTTATATTACATTTTTTTATAATGGTCTTAACACAATGTCTATGTCTATGCTAGATACTAGAGTAGGAGGAACAATCATGGGAAAACAAGTGAGTGTTTCAAAGAAACCACTTGATGATATGAAAAATAACCATGCCCAATGGCATTTGGAAAGAATCTCGAAGAGAGTAAGTTCTATCACCGAGGTAAATAATGAACAGCTTACATCTAGACGAACTGCTTAGTATAGTAAAAGGTAAAGAAGATACCCAAGTTAATGCTATTGCTACTGATGTTAATGATGTCAATTTTATTGTTCGCACTCCTTTTAATCCTTCATGGAAAAATCATTATGCTTCTAATGCTCAAAAACATTATTCTAATCCTGCAGGAGCTCCTTACAACAATTATGATAACAATAATAATGGAGCAAATCATGGAAATCTCTCATTTGAATAAACGGTTAGAACCTTTATACAAGCTCAAATCGACCAAAACAATATGCTTATTAAAATCACATAGAACCATGAGAGTAGTATAGGAAAATTATCTAACCAGGCCATTGCAATTAGAAATGATGTGGAGGCTCTATATGGAAGGAAAAAGATCGTGGAGGCTCAGTTGTGCAAAGTAGCCAAGAGGCAATCTCTCATTCTCGCAAAGTTTGTTGTAAAACCTGAGCAAAATCCGGTAGATGACCTCAAGATGATGAGGGTGGTAACCAATGAAGAGAAACATGAAGATCTTGATTATAGCAACGTGCCAACGCTGGCATATACCATTGTCGTGGTATTGCCGATGAGTACGCCATGGAGGGGTCCTCACAGTGCGTGTTTAGAGACGTGGGGGAAGGCGGACGGTTGACGGGTACGAGGTAACACAGCTTACCCAGGTTCAGATCCCACAACGGTGGCGGAATCCTACTCCTGCTATAAATCACTATAATGGCAATACGCCGAGTTACAGAGATTGGTTCGCTGTGCAAGGTTAGTAGAAAGTCTAAGTTATCATGTCCTAATGGCTCCCATAGGCCCGACTTATATAGTCGCCAGGTCCTAGGGTTACAGGGAAAATTCCTAGCCGGACAGGTTACAGAGTCCTACACCGTCTATTACTAGTCTTGCGTGTCTTGTACTCCAAGGCTCCGGGTACGTCGGTGACTCCACCGTAGCCTTCCTTTATCCGGCATGGGCCTCCCTTGTGGATCCATCTATCTGGGCCGCCCAGCAGGCCACGGGCCATGCTACCAAATGTGGTCCACCCGGGTTATCCGGATAGGAGACATGCTATGAGGATACCCATATAGCATATCCCCAACAGTAGCCCCCGGAGAACTCCGAGATCTTGCGCCGTCTTGCCTCTTCACGTAGAATGCTCCGACTAGATGGATGTCGGCAAATCGTCAAGCAATATCTTGTAGTCCTCCCAAAGAACCCTGCAAGGTTTTCTCCGTCTTCAACTTGTAAGTTGGAGAATTGTTGAATCTTCCATTGTACACTTCCGTAGCCGGACTGGATCCGTCCATGCCGGAATCTTCTGATGTGATGGTGCATCTGCCTATGTCATCTAGGGTGACACAGACATAGGTCAGCGACGCCTCGTAACTCACACATGCAGAGAACGCAATCATGTCCACTTTTCCCGCGCGAGCGATACGAACCGTTGGCGGTGACGGTTGGGACGTGGCGAAATTTCCACGCACGTTCGCGCACACGTCGTCTACGCGTCAATCGTCCGGTCAAGCTACACGAATCTTGATGCTGGAGATCATAAATAGTAACTGCGGTGGAAATTTACTTTTCACCTCATTCTCTCCTCGCATCGTCTTCTTCCTCCAGCGAGCACCCCCTCGAGCTCTCTGCGCAACCTTGCGAAAAACCCTAACTCCCAATCTCGCCAGTCACTTCCAAACTCGCGCAATGGCCCGTAGTAGCTCTACTCCCTCGATGGCAGCGTCGGGCGAAGCCGCGGAAAAGCCGACAAGCTCTATCGTCGTGCCCCAGAGGGCCTGGTCATCCCCGTCTCTGCGGTGGTTGAGTCCACCAGCGGGGACCACAATCCAGTGGTGCTGGAGCTGCTGGAGGAGGACAACGACTCCCACAAAGGCGATTGGCGCGGTTTGGACATCACGGACCGCGACATCAAGGAGCAGATTGTCGAGGGATATCTCCCCGCGACGGAGGGGCTCGCCTGGCGGGCGGCACCGGCCGGCGAGGTCCCACCTTCTCCCCAAGCCGGAGAAAAGGTGTACCTCAAAGCACAATTGGTATGCGACGTCTCCCTGCCTGTCATGGTATTGCTGACGAGTACGCCATGGAGGGGTCCTCACAGTGCGTGTTTAGAGACGTGGGGTAAGGCGGACGGTTGACGGTTACGAGGTAACACAGCTTACCCAGGTTCATATCCCACAACGGTGGCGGAATCCTACTCCTGCTATAAATCACTATAATGGCAATATGCCGAGTTACAGAGATAGGTTCGCTGTGCGAGGTGTGTGTAAAACGATACTAGGTTGTGCCCTAAAGGCTCCCATAGGCCCTGCTTATATAGTCGTCAGGTCCTAGGGTAACAGGGAAAAGTCCTAGCCGGACAGGTTATAGAGTCCTACACCGTCTATTACTAGTCTTATGTATCTTGCACTCTAAGGCTCCAGGTACGCTGGTGACTCCACCGTAGCCTTCCTTTTATCCGGCATGGGCCTCCCTTCTGGATCCACCTAACTGGGCCGCCCAGCAGGCCATAGGCCATGCTACCGACTATGGGACACCCAGGTTAGTCGGATAAGAGACATGCTATGAGGATACCCATATAGCATATCCCCAACACTGCCCATCTCTAACTTCTTCCTTTCCGTCTTGAACCACTTCCGAGTATATCCCCAAAACCTTTCTCCCAATAGTATCCTAGCGTTTAGCAATTACGCGGCGCTTTGCGAGGGTTACCTAGGGATTAAGCCTAGGATAGATCTCTTCGTGTATTTCTTCGCCGTCAAGCGTGAAGCCGGAGCCAGCAAGGACGAACTTAGAAATTGTGGCACCATTAGCTTCAAGATCCGTCCTGACCGGCGGTTCCTCGACATCATCGGCCACGAGTCCTGCAAGAACTGGCAAAGTACTTACTTCTACGCCCCAGATATCCCTCTAGCTGGCCTAGAAGTAACGTACCCGGACTTCGTCGATGGAGCCACCGCTGAAACTTCGACATGGATATCCCAGGCCTCCCTTCCCTCTGACATCGACGCTTCCCGCGCCATAAGGCGGATAGAGTGGTTCGTAGAGACAGGTTTGAATGGCTTGGACCTAGCCATGTGGTGGTTCATCAGGCGAATCCAGCCTCTACAGTACTGCTCGAAGCTGATGCACGAGTATACCAGCGATAGAAGGGATAGCCTCTGCATCTCCGTGGATAATTTCTCGAGCAACTCCGTCAAGGTCCGTCTCAAGGACATCGTCAAGGTGAAGGACAATAAGTGTGGCTTCACCATCACCTATGACATGTTCGTGGATAGAAAGTGCCCAAAGGTAACTATTTATTTTTGGTGTATGACATATGCTCAAGTTCTTCCGTCTATCAATTGTCATCTCATCTAACACGGTGGTCCTTCACCTTACAACTTAGCGACATAGATGAGGACAGCATGGCTCCTCAAATCTATGATCCAAAGATGAAGGAAGTCACCATCGTGTCTGACGACGATGCTCCGTTGGCGCGAAAGCGGAAGAGCTCCACCTCTGACGCTACCGACAGAGGCAAGAAGAATACGACGGAGGGTGGAGCCTTCAATAAGACTACCGCCGCCCTAGAGGCGGAGAAAAGAAAGACTACTGGATCCCTTTTGCCAAAGAACCCCCTCTTTTGTAAGCATCTTTCTCTCCGACATTGTCCATTTATCTGTCTTGTTCCTGTACTTATACATTTTGCACGTCTCAGGAAGAAATCCACGACCAGCTTGAAGAAGACCTCCAAAACATCGGGGGTTTCTAGAACCATCAAGGACATGCTGCATCGCGATGCATCTCCCGCCATCGCCCCTGTCACTCCTACCGTCAAGCCCTCCTCCGCTCTGACAAGCTCACAAGCTAAAGAAGCATCTGGCCCTTCCGCCATGGAAGTGGACTCAGGTGCCTCTACCGAGATTGCTGCCGTTGGCAAGCAGGCGACGTAGGAGAGTGCCGCACACCAAATGGCTGAAGCTCCGGCTAAGGATGCCATCGGTTGCGGTAAGGCGGTGGTGGAAGTTGGTACTTATGCCGTAGGCGGTGCCTCTGCACCCCATAAAACCATGGAGTATCCAAAGATAGTCTATCTGGTACTTACACCAGGTAGCACTTCTCTGGTTCCTAGTGCGGCGCCGACATCTCCGACGTGTGGTCTCGAGGAGCTCCTCTGACAAGCAGAGATCTTGCAAGGAAATAGCATATCCTTTGGCAAGCTGCTGGCCGAGAGTGCTACCAACCTCAAGATCATTGCACTTGTATGTTTTATTTGCCTTTTGCATTTCATATGAATATCCCACTGTAGCCCCCGAGGATTTAGACGGAAAACCATAGGTCTTTGCGTCTGAATGCTCTAAGAGTAACTAAACTAGAAAACTTCTCACTGTAGCCCCCAAGCATGTAGGTTGAATGAATTATTCCGACTAGATGCTTTAAGAGTAGCATACGCAGTGTTTATAAATTTCAATACTGTAGCCCCCAAGCCTCTAGTTGTAACTGAATTAGTTCCGACTAGATGCTTAAAGAAAAGCTAAGCATACATCCGAGTTAAAAAAATTATACTGTAGCCCCCAAGCTTCTAATCGAAAACTGAATTAGTTCCGACTAGATGGTTAAAGAAAGACTAAGCATATTGCTAAGTTAAAAACTCTCGCTGTAGCCCACGAGCGTCTAGGTGGAAATTTTCCGACTAGATGCTCCAAGTAGGCCAAACAACATTTTAATTTTTCTTTTTTCCACAGAACAAGAACGCTCGGAGGGGCATGCCCAACGACAACTACCAGAAGATACACGTGGAGTTGGAAGCCAAAAAGGGTAAAACTGCCTTCTTGAAGGAACAAATCATCAACAACAAGCGTCTGTTTTTCCTTTCTTTTTCATATTCCGACTTAGACTTGTGTATTCTCTGAGTACTCAATGTGTACTTTGCTTTCTCCGACTTGCAGAAACCTTTGCCAAGGCTAAGGACATTGTCGAGCAATCCAAGCACATTCAAGAGCTGGATAGCGAGAATAAGATCCTTAAGCAGGAGAGGAAGGATATGCTGAAGATGCATGAGGAGTCAATGAAAGCCTTGCAGGACTCCGCCACCGAGGAAATGAACCGATTGAAGGAGGAGATCTCGATCTTAAGAGATCAGAAGAAAGTTGCCGATGAGCAGAATCAACGCCATCATGAGGCGTACAAGATCCTCCAACAAGAACGGGACTCCTCGGCGGATACCCTCTAGCAAGCTGTAGCATCCCAATTGTCTAACAATTGCAATGCTACTAGCCTAGTCTATATAAATGCTACTTCATACATATAATTGTTGAATCATAAATTATATCATGCTCATGTCATCATGCCATCTTGCATTTGAGCATCATATAAAACCCTTTTTCAGTTGGTTCTTCTCTCATATGCATTGTTAATTGTATTTGCCTCTTGATATTGTATTTGGTTCTTGATATATTGTTTAAATGCCCAAGTTGAGTTGGGGGCATATCTCTTTCAACTCCACCACCTTTTCTTTCACCACCTTAAATTCCACCATCCAACCAAATATGAGCTTTGCACTTTATTTGGTTTTACCTCTAGCTCATGTGGGATGGGATGGATCCAATTCTTTCCACATGCTCTCATCTTGGCATCATGTTGTTTTCACATTATTGATATACGAGAGTCACATGGCCACCTTTGCATGCCTTGTGAGTGGGAACCTTTTCCCTAGCCTCCATCTGGATTATTATGGAATTATGCTCATGTTGGGGTATTGTTGGGACTATTGAGCATCTAGTGGCACATACACACTAGCAAGCCCCATTGTATTTCAAATATGGTCATCTCCATCTACTCCACATGGGGCATCCTTTTTAATTCTTTTGCTTGGCTTTTATTCCAATTTTGGGAATGCATAATAATAATGCCATGGGATAATATTGTTTTCACAAGAATCCTCATGACATTAAATATTTTGCATGGGCCATGCAAGTGCCACCTTTTCTTTTTGGAATTTGGTTTTATTTGAATCTTAAGTGGATCATCATCTCTCTCTACCCCTTAGGCTTGGTCTTGCTTGATGCATGCTAGCATCCAAACCTCATCCCCATCTCCATCCATGCCATCACCACTTTCCTTTTCTCCTCTCTTTTGGCCATTTCTTGCTTGAGCTTGTTTTGGTATTGCTTGATCTTGTCCAAGAGAACCACACCACATCTCTCTCTCTCTAAAACCCTAATCTACCATACCCCCATCAAGCCCTACACCTAATCTCTCCATTATCACCATACCCCATCCTAGCTAAACCCTAAACCTACCCCACCCCCTCTTTTCCATCTATGCCGAGCCTCTTCCAGCTGGCCCCACCTGGCCCCTCTCTCCCTGGCCCCACCAGCTGCTACCCCACCCCATACCCTAGCTGCACCCGAGCCAAACCTAACCCTAACCCGACCCTAGCACTAGCCGAGCCACCCCCTCTTTCTCTCTATGCCATAGGGGCCCCTCCAGCCCGAGCCTGTCCCTGCCTCCTTGCCCTCACAACGACCCCACCTGGAAGCCTACCACCTGCCCCTGCCGACCCTAGCACGTGCGAGGAGGAGAGAAAGGTGGCACCGAGCCACCTTTAACCCTACCACCTCCCCACGGCACCTCCCCTCTCTCTGCTACCTACTACCACCCCACCACCTCTCTGCCTCGCCCAGCTACCCCAGATCCGCCAAGGCCTCGCCCTCTTCTCTCCTTCCTCTCCACCACCGTCTGCCCCCATCGCCGGCAAAAACCCTTGGCCTCCACCGTCCCTTCTCTTCCAGCCGGTGGCGTCGCGCTCTCTGGTGTCGAGGAAGACCGCAGGCATCCCCTGCTTCGCCTAGTACCCGCCGTCGAGGAGGAGAAGGACCGGAGACGCAGGACCTCGCGACGCCAACCCCGAAACCCTAGCTCACTCGGTCTCTGCATCATCCTCGCCCTGCTGCTCGCCGACCCGATCCACCTACACCGACGCACTCTCGGTGAGCTGGCTAACGTCCCTGACATGGTCCCCTTCGCCGTATCGCCCTAGTGTCGTCGTCCGCTCCGTCGAACAGGCTGCGTGCGCCGGCGGCGCTAGCGTCTGCTCGCTCCCGCGACGCGCAGAAACCCTACCTAGCCTACCGATCTGTCCTCTGTCAGCAATCCCCACCCCACAGCACCGGTAGCCGCTTCCGCACACTAGCCCCAGGTCCAGAGATCGATCCCTGCCCGCGCCGTGCATCGACCTGTCGCTCAACGCAGAGAAGAAGATCCACAGTACGGCTGTGGTCGCTTTGCAGTTTAGCCCTCCGTTCTTTTTTCTGATCAACCCGCGGTCCGCAGACCCCACCAGTCAGCCGCGCCAACGCTTTTGCAGAAAAACCCCTAGGCTTTTGGATTCCTTAACCCGCGCTCCCCTTGCGACGCCACGTGGTCCACCCTGGGCTTTCGCTGTCACGTGGGGCCGGAGTCTCTGTCGGGCCCGCCTGTCTGTCGCTTAGGCTAGGTTAGCTCGCGGTGTAAAAACCTTTTCTGCGAAGTGCGCTGCTGAGTCAGCTGCAGGCCCCACAGGTCATTGGCTATGGCTAGCTGTGACTGAGTATCAAAAGTAATTCTGTAATCTGTTTAAATTCAAATCCTTTTTAAATTAATTCAAATTCAAATTTATTTCTGTTCTCAAATATCTTTTCAAATATAATTCCAATTAATACAAACAATATATGTTTTCAAATCAGAAAAATGTTAGGAATTCAAATCTTTCATCCAAAATATATTTTGAACATTTAAAATTGCAAGTTGATCAAAATTACAATAAAATGCCCTTCCACTTTAATTAATTAATAACTTTTGTTTTATAACTCCAAATTTAACAAATAATATGTCTAAAATGATTAGCTCGACGAGACCTTTCTGTTTATGCATTCCATTATATGTTTTGCAGCATGCATCATATAAATATAATGTGTACAGCAACTCAATTGAGAATAAAATGGGCCAAAACTCAATAAAATGGTTTATTCTTGTATTCCACACCTCACCCATGCCATGCTACTTTATTGCCATGCAAATTGTGCATCATTCATCATGGCATGATTGTTTGCTTGATGCACTTGATTCATATGCTTGTGCACTTTATTTATGTTGGCCCTTGTTTGTTTGGTTCTTCTTCGAATAGACGCTGAGCAGGGGATATATCAAGAGAACCAGGAGCACTACCCAGATCCATCCATTGCTTCAACTGAGCTGCCAGGCAAGCACTACCACATGCTTGCATACATATAGTACCTATTGCCTCTATCTTATTCTTGCATCATTGAGTCGCGATTGCATTAAATTGAATCCCAAGTATTGCATAGCCTTTACTTTTAAACCCCACCGAAGCTTGTTCCTCCATCCCATGAGCCATTACTACAGGAGTTGTTTGAGCCATGCGAGTCGTAGAACAGCATGTGTAGGGTATGTGAGTGTCTGATGGATAACGAGGTACCTATACAACTTAATATGAGTAGTAATGGGATAACTAATGAAAGTGGCATCGGTGAGCCATATTCGCTATTTGGTTTTTCAGGCTCACTTGTGTCCCGTAGGACCCCGAGTACTTGATTCCTGTTCCTTGAATATTCGCGCTATCCACATCCGGGAGGCTTATGAACCCCCCTGAGCCAGAGCTTGATTCATTCTTATTTCTTGGGGCCACAAACTAGTTTGAGGTGTTATTTACTATCCTGTACTTATGCCATGCTTTACTGCTTTATTTTAAATTGTGCGAGGTAATGCACACTGTACTGTTTAGGTTCGTGACCCGTTTTCGCTGTATCGACAAGCCTAGTCACACTTTCGGGTTCCCAGTCGTTTACAGCCGGCTCCACAAACCTTGAGGCCGTCTCGGAGTCAGCTAACTTCGTTGCGGGTAGCTCAATGGGGTGGCCCCCTGAAATATTTCTGAATCCTGTAATTGCTTTGTCGTGACTGCCTCGTTGGGTTTTGATTTGGTTTTTCCGAGGCATATCGAGTGTGTGTTGCTATTTGTGCACCCCTGCAGGGTAAAACTTTCTGAAAGCCGTGTCCGCGGTTATGGACGACTTGGAGCACAGTTTCTCAATCATAGACAAGCATAACTAAAGTACCACTTTTAATTTGACTAGACTAGGTACCTGACTAGTAACTAGTGCAACACTCACGGAATGGATAATAAAACTGCCAACGGATGGGGGGGTTGTTCGTCCGCTTCCTCGTCGGTAAGCGAGGAGGAGGATGGATCTGTTAAGATTACCGTTTTTAACTGTTATAACTGTTATTATTAATTCACGGACATCCGTCTATCTTTGGTTAGGCGGATGGTTAGCGAGTATCTATAGAATTGCTAGGATTTATCTTTTGCTGCAATTGCATCACCCCAGGTTGTGTCCCCTTTAGAGGCATAAAGACTTGCTGAGTACCCCTAGGGTCTCACACGATAAATTATTGGTTCAGATGAACAGGTACCCTCGCAAGATGGATACTGGGTGGAAGATACGGACGATGTGGGCAACGATCATTCGGTGTAGAGATTCCGGGAACGGGGATCCGTGAGATCTGTGGGCGGGATCTGCTTATTTATGGGGCATCTTATGCCGATTTGCTTCTTATCCGTACTCGGATTTTGTCTTCCGCTTCCGCTTGATACTCTGTTGATTGATGTATGAGGAGATATCCTAAACTATTATATCTATCTAGGATATTTGGATCTTCCCGTATGGTGTTTCTATATTTCCTTTCTTTTTAGATGGAATGGCTCTGATGTACTGTTCTATGGTGGCTTGCATACATACTCATTTGTTTATGTAGTTGATCCCTTCGCCTGCCGATTACGCCGCCCGTTCTTGTCCCGATGTTTGGAAATGGTTGGGACGGCCGAAAGGTCTACCTGTGAGTGGCATTTGGGCCCCACCGTACTATTTCAACCATTTCTGAACATCCAGGCTTGTACTAGGAGCGTAATTCACCGAGGTAGTTACAATTGGTATCAGAGCCATCCCGCCCTTCAGGGTCTCAGCCAAATGGTCGTTGTCTGTCTAGCAAATATTTTGGTAGTTATGTATACTAGGGAAAAACAAAACGTGAGAGTAGGACTGCTTCCATTTTTCTTCTTACCCAACCACCACCCTTTTCTGGTAAGGAAGTGTAACGTTTTCGATCCTCTTCTTAAAATTCAAACTAGGATTCACGTGTTCTGGGTTTCCGTAGTACCATAGAAAGTGTGTGTGTGTGTAAATCCTTGTCTATCTGTTGCATCCGGTTTGTTGTCTCTATCTGCCTTTTGGTTATCAACTGTTGGTACATTCCATACTGACAGGCTTTTGAAAACCGGCGCGATATATCTGACTCCTTGTTAACCGGTGCCATCTTCTTAAGGGTGTTCTTCCTTCTAGCAACTCCTCTTTCTGTGTAACCATCCGTTGCTAATCTCTATCTGCTAAGAAATTTTGCGCATCTATTGGTATTTTAATGCCGAAAAATGCGGAAAATTTTTCTTTGATACATCTGTGTTTCTACACTCCTCTCCAGTCGTGTGTGAAACATTATCTATCTTCCTTATCAGCATGTCCATGCTAACTCATTCTTTTGTCACCGGCGCTTAATCCTAGAGTTTCTTTTCATCTCTTTTTCTCTTGGGCTAATTACATAACATGTGTCGATCCGATGCTGGTGATTGTAATTTGGTTCTCGGCATAGCTATATTCCACTCATGATAATGTCGATTGGAATATGGAAAATGCTATCAACTCTATCCTACAAATGGCGACGGTTATCTCCTGTCATTTTAAGTACACCGTGACCATATCTATGCATCTTCAAGCATCTTTGGCAATCCGGAGTTTCTCAAAGCACTATGGTGGTCTATCATCTGTTATCATGCTGCACATCTTTGTCAACTCCATATCTGCAAAATTCTCTTTGAGACGAGGGAATTGCATCTTTTCGTCTCTGATAGCTTTTCTTAAGGTATGATCTATCATCGGTTCTTATCCAAGATCTCTTTATCTTTGTAACCGGTGGTCCGATCGACAATGTGAACCAGGTGACATCTCCTTTTCTTCCGAAGGACCAGATAATCTATTCTTCCAGTGCATCTTCTTCAACACGAAACTGTGCTCTTAATATTGATCTTTCTAAGAGCGTTGAGCTCAGGAAGTGTTCGAGCATTTGTTCGTTTCTCCCGCCTCTTGAACTTGATATTCTGGGAATATCTTGTTAATCCTTGGTGGTATATGTTGATAATATGCTTGCCTATTCGATATCAATGGAAGGACATGGAAGATCATCTGTGTCTCTTTCTCTCAAGCTTCATGAGCACTGCCTGTGTGCAAAGTCTCAAAGCGTGAATTCTGACTTTTTGAAGTCACCTATCTCGGCCACGTCCTTCTGCTAAATACATCACTTCAACTCTGGAATTAGCAAGTCCATTGTTAATTCCATCCTCCATCTTCAACCAATCCGGAGTTGTTCCTTGTTGGCATGTTATCATCGTCGTTCCGCCGAAGATTTCCTCAAGGCTGCTAAATCTCTCTCAATCATTTCAAGAAGAACATGGAGTTCTTTCACCTCAGTCTCGTCAAGTAATCTCTTGAAACCCTCTCGCTCTATCGTCTATGCTCAATCCACCGGAGGCCATGAAGATTTTCCAGATCTTTTGTAATCCTTATGTTCAAGTGGTGCTATCTTTTTCTTTATCTGTGGGATCTTGTAGTTGTCTCCGTGATCTTCCTTCATATCTTTCTGGTGGCTTGGTCTTTCCGACATGACGACAACATCATCACCTTTATCTATCTATGAATCCGGTGAATCGTTTGCATCTATCCTTGTTTTCTAGTGGAGTTCCATGAGCTCTTCTTATCAATACCTTCAGTCTGTTTCGGTAGTTGGGGTGCATGGTTTTCTTATTCATGTGCGGAGTAATGCTTTGAGTGCGGGATGGAGTAGCTACCATACCACTACTCTTATCATTCGCTCTCGTACATTGAATTGGTGAACTAATGTGATTTCACTCATTCCACGGAAGTTAGAAGTGGCCTTTATCCCTCGATACTTTTACTTCTGTCCTTGTTTTTCCGGAGTGCTCTCTCGAAGAAAGTAATCAATAATCTCTTGTTGGTGGTCTGTCTATTCTAGGTGGAGCAAAATCTTCAATTATCTGGTGGAAACAAACGCAAACTCCTTTCGTTCCTCGTCTTCCTACCGGTGCTCCACATCCCCAAACAAGATGAAAGGAAGCTATCTCTTTCTGTGTTTCATCAAATTCTTTTGCTGTGGTAAAGCCAGTTATGGTTGATGCCATCAGCCGCAAATCCATTGCGTTAGCCTCAAGGCTAAAGGAAGCAATAAGTATCTCTACAATAAACTCCAGATCCTCCATATTCTTTGCTTCTCGGGATTCCACCATGATCTAGCTTCACATCCGTCTCTGGAAGTCATATCCGCGCACCTCAATTGCATGATCCTTTGGTTCTTAACGGTGCAACAAGAATCTAATCCGACGATGCCTAACTAAATCTTTCTGTTGAGATCAAGGGACTCTATTGTTTGAAGGCAATATTGTTTCCGTACTTCATTTCTCGAATCCGAGAGGAGTTACGATGCTATTGACATAGTGGTTTAAAACCTCTCCAATCTAGCTCTTTTCTTCCGGCGAGACAAAGGTTCATCCTCTCTAGTATCGGAAAATCTTTAATCTTAACGGTGTCTTTCTTTATCCAGGATACATCATCTTGTCCTTTCTTTCACAAGTGGTTCTATTCTTTTATCATGTTTCTTGAGAAAACCGGAGCTATGTCCATCCTATCCTTCTTGTCTCACGACAATCCTTCAATTCTTCTAACCCGTTGTTTCTCAGGCAAAACGCAAGACTCGCAACAAGTCTAGCAAGTTTTGCAAGGTGTAGTGGTCACACCATTCCGCTCTTCATCATCTTGGGAACGTGAGGATCACCTTCGTTCGAACACCCGCCGCTCCTTGTGTTGTTTTCTTTTTCCTAGGAATCTCGGGGCGAGATTCTTGTTTAGTGGGGGAGAGTTGTAGCATCCCAATTGTCTAACAATTGCAATGCTACTAGCCTAGTCTATATAAATGTTACTTCATACATATAATTGTTGCATCATAAATTATATCATGCTCATGTCATCATGCCACCTTGCATTTGAGCATCATATAAAACCCTTTTTCAGTTGGTTCTTCTCTCATATGCATTGTTAATTGTATTTGCCTCTTGATATTGTATTTGGTTCTTGATATATTGTTTAAATGCCCAAGTTGAGTTGGGGGCATATCTCTTTCAACTCCACCACCTTTTCTTTCACCACCTTAAATTCCACCATCCAACCAAATATGAGCTTTGCACTTTATTTGGTTTTACCTCTAGCTCATGTGGGATGGGATGGATCCAATTCTTTCCACATGCTCTCATCTTGGCATCATGTTATTTTCACATTATTGATATATGAGAGTCACATGGACACCTTTGCATGCCTTGTGAGTGGGAACCTTTTCCCTAGCCTCCATCTGGATTATTATGGAATTATGCTCATGTTGGGGTATTGTTGGGACTATTGAGCATCTAGTGGCACATACACACTAGCAAGCCCCATTGTATTTCAAATATGGTCATCTCCATCTACTCCACATGGGGCATCCTTTTTAATTCTTTTGCTTGGCTTTTATTCCAATTTTGGGAATGCATAATAATAATGCCATGGGATAATATTGTTTTCACAAGAATCCTCATGACATTAAATATTTTGCATGGGCCATGCAAGTGCCACCTTTTCTTTTTGGAATTTGGTTTTATTTGAATCTTAAGTGGATCATCATCTCTCTCTACCCCCTAGGCTTGGTCTTGCTTGATGCATGCTAGCATCCAAACCTCATCCCCATCTCCATCCATGCCATCACCACTTTCCTTTTCTCCTCTCTTTTGGCCATTTCTTGCTTGAGCTTGTTTTGGTCTTGCTTGATCTTGTCCAAGAGAACCACACCACATCTCTCTCTCTCTAAAACCCTAATCTACCATACCCCCATCAAGCCCTACACCTAATCTCTCCATTATCACCATACCCCATCCTAGCTAAACCCTAAACCTACCACACCCCCTCTTTTCCATCTATGCCGAGCCTCTTCCAGCTGGCCCCACCTAGCCCCTCTCTCCCTGGCCCCACCAGCTGCTACCCCACCCCATACCCTAGCTGCACCCGAGCCAAACCTAACCCTAACCCGACCCTAGCACTAGCCGAGCCACCCCCTCTTTCTCTCTATGCCATAGGGGCCCCTCCAGCCCGAGCCTGTCCCTGCCTCCTTGCCCTCACAACGACCCCACCTGGAAGCCTACCACCTGCCCCTGCCGACCCTAGCACGTGCGAGGAGGAGAGAAAGGTGGCACCGAGCCACCTTTAACCCTACCACCTCCCCACGACACCTCCCCTCTCTCTGCTACCTAACACCACCCCACCACCTCTCTGCCTCGCCCAGCTACCCCAGATCCGCCAGGGCCTCGCCCTCTTCTCTCCTTCCTCTCCACCACCGTCTACCCCCATCGCCGGCAAAAACCCTCGGCCTCCACCGTCCCTTCTCTTCCAGCCGGTGGCGTCGCGCTCTCTGGTGTCGAGGAAGACCGCAAGCATCCCCTGCTTCGCCTAGTACCCGCCGTCGAGGAGGAGAAGGACCGGAGCCGCAGGACCTCGCGACGCCGACCCCGAAACCCTAGCTCGCTCGGTCTCTGCATCATCGTCGCGCTGTTGCTCGCCGACCTGATCCACCTACACCGACGCACTCTCGGTGAGCTGGCTAACCTCCCTGACATGGTCCCCTTTGCCGTATCGCCCTAGTGTCTCCGTCCGCTCCGTCGAACAGGCTGCGTGCGCCGGCGGCGCTAGCGTCTGCTCGCTCCCACGACGCGCAGAAACCCTACCTAGCCTACTGATCTGTCCTCTGTCAGCAATCCCCACCCCACCGCACCGGTAGCCGCTTCCGCGCACTAGCCCCAGGTCCAAAGATCGATCCCTGCCCGCGCCGTGCATCGACCTGTCGCTCAACGCAGAGAAGAAGATCCACAGTACGGCTGTGGTCGTTTTGCAGTTTAGCCCTCCGTTCTTTTTTTGATCAACCCGCGGTCCGCAGACCCCACCAGTCAGCCGCGCCAACGCTTTTGCAGAAAAACCCGTAGGCTTTTGGATTCCTTAACCCGCGCTCCCCTCGCGACGCCACGTGGTCCACCCTGGGCTTTCGCTGTCACGTGGGGCCGGAGTCTCTGTCGGGCCCGCCTGTCTATCGCTTAGGCTAGGTTAGCTCGCGGTGTAAAAACCTTTTCTGCGAAGTGCGCTGCTGAGTCAGCTGCTGGCCCCACTGGTCATTGGCTGTGGCTAGCTGTGACTGAGTAGCAAAAGTAATTCTGTAATCTGTTTCAATTCAAGTCCTTTTTAAATTAATTCAAATTCAAATTTATTTCTGTTTTCAAATATATTTTCAAATATAATTCCAATTAATACAAATAATATATGTTTTCAAATCAGAAAAATGTGAGGAATTCAAATCTTTCATACAAAATATATTTTGAACATTTAAAATTGCAAGTTGATTAAAATTACAATAAAATGCCCTGCCACTTTAATTAATTAATAACTTTTGTTTTATAACTCCAAATTTAACAAATAATATGTCTAAAATGATTAGCTCGACGAGACCTTTCTGTTTAGGCATTCCATTATATGTTTTGCAGCATGCATCATATAAATATAATGTATACAGCAACTCAATTGAGAATAAAATGGGCCAAAACTCAATAAAATGGTTTATTCTTGTATTCCACACCTCACCCATGCCATGCTACTTTATTGCCATGCAAATTGTGCATCATTCATCATGGCATGATTGTTTGCTTGATGCACTTGATTCATATGCTTGTGCACTTTATTTATGTTGGCCCTTGTTTGTTTGGTTCTTCTTCGAATAGACGCTGAGCAGGGGATATATCAAGAGAACCAGGAGCACTACCCAGATCCATCCATTGCTTCAACTGAGCTGCCAGGCAAGCACTACCACATGCTTGCATACATATAGTACCTATTGCCTCTATCTTATTCTTGCATCATTGAGTTGCGATTGCATTAAATTGAATCCCAAGTATTGCATAGCCTTTACTTTTAAACCCCACCGAAGCTTGTTCCTCCATCCCATGAGCCATTACTACAGGAGTTGTTTGAGCCATGCGAGTCGTAGAACAGCATGTGTAGGGTATGTGAGTGTTTGATGGATAACGAGGTACCTATACAACTTAATCTGAGTAGTAATGGGATAACTAATGAAAGTGGCATCGGTGAGCCATATTCGCTATTTGGTTTTTCAGGCTCACATGTGTCCCGTAGGACCCCGAGTACTTGATTCCCGTTCCTTGAATATTCGCGCTATCCACATCCGGGAGGCTTATGAACCCCCCTGAGCCAGAGCTTGATTCATTCTTATTTCTTGGGGCCACAAACTAGTTTGAGGTGTTATTTACTATCCTGTACTTATGCCATGCTTTACTGCTTTATTTTAAATTGTGCGAGGTAATGCACACTGTACTGTTTAGGTCCGTGACCCGTTTTCGCTGTATCGACAAGCCCAGTCACACTTTCGGGTTCCCAGTCGTTTACAGCCGGCTCCACAAACCTTGAGGCCGTCTCGGAGTCAGCTAACTTCGTTGCGGGTAGCTCAATGGGGTGGCCCCCTGAAATATTTCTGAATCCTGTAATTGCTTTGTCGTGACTGCCTCGTTGGGTTTTGATTTGGTTTTTCCGAGGCATATCGAGTGTGTGTTGCTATTTGTGCACCCCTGCAGGGTAAAACTTTCTGAAAGCCGTGTCCGCGGTTATGGACGACTTGGAGCACAGTTTCTCGATCATAGACAAGCATAACTAAAGTACCACTTTTAATTTGACTAGACTAGGTACCTGACTAGTAACTAGTGCAACACTCACGGAATGGATAATAAAACTGCCAACGGATGCGGGGGTTGTTCGTCCGCTTCCTCGTCGGTAAGCGAGGCGGAGGATGGATCTGTTAAGATTACCGTTTTTAACTGTTATAACTGTTATTATTAATTCACGGACATCCGTCTATCTTTGGTTAGGCGGATGGTTAGCGAGTATCTATAGAATTGCTAGGATTTATCTTTTGCTGCAATTGCTTCACCCTAGGTTGTGTCCCCTTTAGAGGCATAAAGACTTGCTGAGTACCCCTAGGGTCTCACACGATAAATTATTGGTTCAGATGAACAGGTACCCTCGCAAGATGGATACTGGGTGGAAGAGACGGACGATGTGGCCAACGATCATTCGGTGTAGAGATTCCGGGAACGGGGATCCGTGAGATCTGTAGGCGGGATCTGCTTATTTATGGGGCATCTTATGCCGATTTGCTTCTTATCCGTACTCGGATTTTGTCTTCCGCTTCCGCTTGATACTCTGTTGATTGATGTATGAGGAGATATCCTAAACTATTATATCTATCTAGGATATTTGGATCTTGCCGTATGGCGTTGCTATATTTCCTTTCTTTTTAGATGGAATGGCTCTGATGTACTGTTGTATGGTGGCTTGCATACATACTCATTTGTGTATGTAGTTGATCCCTTCGCCTGCCGATTACGCCGCCCGTTCTTGTCCCGATGTTTGGAAATGGTTGGGACGGCCGAAAGGTCTACCTGCGAGTGGCATTTGGGCCCCACCGTACTATTTCAACCATTTCTGAACATCCAGGCTTGTACTAGGAGCGTAATTCACCGAGGTAGTTACACAAGCTGAGGCTACCATCTTCAGTAAGTGATTCTTCGTCTTGGATTTCTGTAGTCTAGATACTCTGAATTTTTGAACTTATGTGCTCCTTGTTGGAATTTGCAGCTCCTATGGGTTTAACCCAGTCGCCTCCTCCAGCAAAGGAATGCATGGTTCTTGCTAGCAACTTCATCAACACCACCATCGCGCAAGCCAACGAGATTGCCAAACCCCTTCAAATCAACATCAAGGCATCGGACTCTATGGCGAAGTTCTCGGATATCCTGCGCCGAGCCCCCGAGCGTATCACAAGCTGGAAAGCTTCATGTGCATGGGAATGTACATTACGAGGATGTCGACATCGACACGGTAACCTATGGAATTCCCGACGTAGATGACGATGGCAAAGTGATTAATCACGAATCCATCTTGTCGTCCCTCGCGGGCTATGACACCAGAGTTGCCGAGTTGGTCGACATCAACGTCTTCGTGCCGATGAATACCATCGATGGCGACAACCAAAGCTCCTCCGAGTCTCTTCACACTGCCGACTTCGAGGGCGATTCTCCTGCTGCCGATGACGTTGCTTCCAAGTCGTCTGCGCCAAAGGAATGAAAAACAACTTGTAATATTTGTTTCATCTTTGATGCGGATGCAGAAAAAACTATGTATTTAACTTAAGGCGGAAAACAATGATGTATGTCCTGCTACTTAAGAACAAATTTCCAGCATGTATATATTTTTAAGCAAGTGTTGGCTTATCCATTACTTTGGTTCTTATGCTTGACTTTTTGTGAGTCGGAAGACTCGTTGTCGGAACCATGCACTCAGGCGATGATGCCCAATGGCACCGTCAATAACCGAAGCACAAAATCGCCGACAATAAGTGCCAAAAGTCACTACTCCAGAATCCACATAAAAATGACAAAGAACGTGTAGACCAGAAAACTTAAGCTAACGCCCATAGGCGGAATTTTCACAAGTGCAATCGCAAAGCTTGTGCATAAAGGTTTTATATGATCCAAAAATAAATACTAAAGGAGGTAAAAGACTCAGAAATATGAGTGAACCAGAGAGCTTTATTTCATTGATCATATAAGAGGTACACAATTAGATAAAAATGCTAAGTGTAAAAAGGACGTAGCTGTGCTATGTTCCATGGCCGATCAAGCTCCGGGTAGTCATCATCCGGGTCACGTCGCTTACGCTTATGATCCTCGTTGGGTTTATCCTTCAGTTCACGATTGTCAACGAGGTAGTAAGACCCATTGAGTAGAGCCTTGCTTATGATGAACGGTCCTTCCCATGGCGGGGATAATTTGTGTGACTTCTTCTGCTTAAGTCGGAGCACCAAATCCCCCTCTTTAAACGAGCGATGCCGAACGCGGAGACTATGGTAGCTGCATAGCTTCTGCTGGTAGATGGCGGATCTTTGGCATGCCAAAACACGCTCCTCCTCGAGAAGTTCCACATCTAGGCGTCTGGATTCTTCAGCGTCATCTTCATCGTAGGCGTCGACTCTTGGTGCATCGTGAAGTATGTTAGAAGGTAGGATGGCTTCTGCTCCATATACCATGAAGTAAGGGGTGTAGCCGTTGGATCTGTTGGGTGTAGTTCGTAAACTCCACAACATAGATGGCAATTCTTCCTCCCAGGCTCCAGCTGCTCTATGTAGAGGTGCCTCAAGACGTGGCTTAGTTCCCTACAGAATTAATCCATTGGCTCTCTCCACCTGACCATTGGATTGTGGATGTGCCACAGATGCAAGGTCATGTCGGATGCCCTTCTCCCAACAATAAGCCTCCACTTCTCCGAGTGATAAGTTGCTGCCGTTGTCGGTGATAATGCTATGTGGGAGACCAAATCTCACCACTAGATCCCGGACAAACCTGAGGGCAGTTGCCCCATCAAGCTTTCTAATGGGTTTAGCTTCTATCCATTTAGTGAATTTATCAACTGCTACTAGCAGATGCGTAAACCCACAAGGTGCCGTCTGTAATAGTCCCCACCATGTCTAGCCCCCAGACTGCAAACAACCAAGTTATTGGTATTGTTCGCAATTCTTCAGCAGGAACATGTGGTTGTCGAGCATAATACTGGCATCCCATGCATGTCTCAACCATCTTGTCGGCGTCCACCTTCGCGGTCAGCCAGTAGAATCCTTGCCGGAAGGCTTTTGCGACCAACGATCGAGGAGCGGCGTGATGCCCACAATCTCCGAGATGGATTTTGCTTAGGATTTCCATACCTTCTAGCTAGGAAACACACTTTAGGTATACACTAGTAGTGCTCCTTGTTTAGAGTTGTCCATTGACTATGGTATAACCCTATTCTCGTTGTACTATTTGTCGTCTTTTGACGTTGTCGTCGTGCAAAGTTCCGTGTTCGAGATATTCCATGAACGGTTTTGTCCAAGCTGGAGGGACCTTTGCCACCATGTGGACGAAAGAGCCAACACTATCTGGGTTGTCGATGTCGGCTCCCTTCACGGATGGTGTTCATAGATGCTCTAGGAAAACTCCTGGAGGAATTCATTTGCGCCCTGATCCAAGCTTAGATAGGAGATCAGCCGCCTCATTTTGCTCGCTAGGCACATACTTGACTTCGTATCCCAAGAAGCTCTTGGCTATCTCGTCCACTTCGTCTCGATATGCCGCCATCATCGGGTTCCACGCATTCCAAGTGCCAACCACCTGCTGGGCAACCAAGTCGGAATCTCCACAACAAACTATGCGCTTGATGCCAATATCCTTGGTTACAAGTAGTCCGTGAATGAGTGCTTCATACTCCACCATGTTGTTCGTAGCCTCGAAGTGGATTTGCAGAACATAGTGTAGCTTGTCGCCAGTTGGTGACTGTAGCAATACACCAGCCCCCGAGCCATTGAGCAGCTTTGATCCGTCAAAGTGCATCACCCAGTACTCTGGCTCCAGCAACGAAGTAGCATCTGGCATCTCCGTCCAATCCGCAATAAAATCCGCCAAGGCTTGTGATTTGATAGCGTCGCGTCTCTTGTAGGTGATCTCGAAGGCGGAAAGTTCAATGCCCCACTTCGCGACCCTTCCTGTAGCGTCGCTGTTGTTGATAATGTCGGACAGTGGAGTCTTGCTCACCACTGTGATTGGGTGCTCCTGAAAGTAATGCCCGAGCTTCCGAGAAGAAAGGAATACTCCATAAGCTATCTTATGGTAGTGTGGGTAACGCTGCATGGACTCCGTCAAGACCTCGCTCACATTGTAAACTGGTCGTTGAACTCTGTGCTCATAGCTTGGTTCCTTCCGCTCTACCATGACGACGATGCTGATTACCCGGTTGGTTGCCGCCATGTAGACTAACAAGGGCTCTCCAGGATCGGGTGCTGCAAGGATGGGCGCTGAGGAAAGAATCTCCTTGAGCTGCTTCAATGCTTTATCTGCTTCGTCCGTGCACGTAAATTTGTCCGCCTTCTTCAGCAACTTGTACAGCGGCAGAGCCTTCTCTCTAAGTCGGCTGAAAAACCGACTAACTGCTGCAACACAACCTATTAGTCATTGAATTTCCTTTAGGCATGTCAGCCGGTTTATGTTTAAGATGGCCTTGATTTTCTCTGGGTTGACCTCGATTCCACGCTGGGAAACTATGAAGCCCAACAGTTTGCCGGCTGGAACCCCGAAGACGCACTTCTTAGGGTTAAGCATCATGTTGTATTTCCGGAGATTATCAAAGGTTTTTTTAAGTCGGAGATTAAGTCATTTGACTTTTCAGACATCACCGCGATATCGTCCACATAGGCGTGAACATTCCGACCAATTTGGTCATGAAGGCAACGCTGCATTGTTCGCTGGTACATAGCACCTGGGTTTTTCAGCCCAAAGGGCATCGTAACATAGCAAAACGTGTCGTATGGGGCAGTGAACGAAGTGGCCAATTGGTCTGACTTCCTCATTTTGATTTGGTGGTATCATGAGTATGCATCGATAAAACGCAAAAGTTCCGAGCCAACCGTCGAGCCAATGACTTGGTCAATGCGAGGCAAAGCAAACATATCTTTGGGGCAAGCCTTGTTCAAGCCGGTGTAATCAACGCACATTCCTAACTCTTTGGTTCCCTTTTTGGGGACAAGTACAGGATTGGCCACCATCGGGTGTGAAGGACTTCTCGGATAAATCTAGCCTTAAGTAACCTAGCTATATCTTTGCCAATGGCATGTCTCTTCTCGTCTTCAAAGCGTCGTAGAGGTTGTTTCACTGGTTTGCATTTTGGATCAATGTTTAAGCTGTGCTCGGCAAGTTCCCTAGGTACACCTTTCATGTCGGAAGGTTGCCAGGCAAAGATGTCCCTGTTCTCACGGAGTAACTCGACGAGCGCGCTTTCCTATTTGGGATCCAGGTTCGTTCCAATGGCGGTGGTCTTGGAGGCATCGCCTACCACAAGTTCCACCGGCTTGGTTATCGATGGCGGCCTTGAATGCAGGAGTGGAGTCGGAGATCTGCTTCTTCGACGCGGGCATCTCTGAGTCATCGACCTTGCTTTGTATCTCTTTGAATTCTTCGCTGTAGAGGATAGCTTCCATGAAGGCTGCTTCATTAATCTCGCAGTCCCTCGCCTTGGTAAAGCTTCCGGATATGGTGATGACACCATTTGGTCTGGGTATCTTGAGTTTGTTGTAGACGAAGCATGGCTTGGCCATGAAGGTGTGGAATATGTCGCGGCCGAATATGACGTGGTACATGATCTTGAAGGGGACCACCTCAAAGGTCATGCGCTCTTGGCGGTAATTATTAACATCGCCAAAAGATACATGAAGTGTGATGCACCCAAGGGACCGGGCCTCCCGACCAGGAAGTACACCGTGGAAGATGGTATTGGTCCGCCTTAGGTTTGACTCCATCTAGTTCATCTTCTGCAGTGTATCCAGGTACATGATGTTGATGCTGCTTCCATTATCCACCATACACTTGGTGAACTCAGTGCCGTTAAACAAGGGGTTGATGACCATGGCGTATTGGTTCTCCGTAGGAATAAGGTCTGGGTGATCCGTCTTGTCCCAAGTAATTGGAACCTCCAACCAGCGCAGGTACTGGGGAACTGGGGGTAGAGTAGCCATCAGGATCCTCAAAGAGGTATTCTGTTGTCGGACGGTGGGGGTGCCAAGGAAAGTGTGGTAGACTGGCACCTTCTTCACGAAGGGGTTCTTGCCCTTGTCATCGCTCTTGGCAGCGTGCTTAGGGTCAACATCCTCATTCGTGTCACTTGAATCCCTGGATTCGTCCTTCTTCTTCCCCTTGCCCTTGCCTCGCGGTCTGTTCTTCTGACTTCGCTTGTAGCCGGACTCCGGGTCCTCCTTGAGGTTGTTGACGAATTTCCAGTGTCGATTGGTATGGGTAGCCTTGTCGTTGACATCGAGGTGTACGAGGAACGGCATATCGCGATACTCTTCGTAGGTTTGGGGAACGTGGAGCAGTGCCGAGGTAGTTTCACTTCCTTGCTGCTGCCCACGACTAGCTCCCCGTCCTCGGCCACGTTGTCCACCATCACCTCATCGTGCAAAGGTCATGGCGACCATGTTGGGAGTTTGCTTTTCTTATGGAGAGGTTTTCTGCTTTGTGTTGCGTTCCTCCGAGCTTGAGTTGGAACGGCCGTTGCCGCCAGAGAGCCGCGAGCATCGTCGTCAGCAGCTGCGAACTCACTAGCCAACTGAATCATCTGGTTCAAGTCAAGATGGTGATTGTCTTGCAAGCGCTTCAGCTTATGTCGGAGTAACTTTCCCCTTTCCAACCCATCGATGAAGGCGGCCATGGCGGTCTGAGCGTACACTTCTATGCAGGAATTCTTCATATCCAGCCAGCGGGAGAGGTAGGCACGAGACGTCTCATATTTCTCTTGCACGCACCATTGTAGATCGCCAACAGTGCAGGGACGCTTGTACGTACCCTCGAAGTTCTTGGTGAACGCTTTTTGCATGTCCAACCAATTGCAGATGGATTTATCTGGCAAGTCGTCAATCCATTGACGGGCCGTGACCTCCAACATCAACGGGAGGTACTTAATGACGATGTTGGGGTTGCCTCCGGCAATCTCCACCGCGTTGCCGTAGTCCTGCAACCATGTGGCTGGCTTGGTGGTGTCGTCATAGGGCTTGATAGTCTTCTCAATACGGAAACCTTTGGGGTAAGTTGCGGACCGTATCGCAGGTCCAAAGCAACGTGGTACCAGGTATGGTCCTTCCCGGGCCTCGTGGATCTTATCGATCCGCGAACATGCATCGTACGGCTCCGGGTTTTTCTTCTTCTTGTCAACAGGGGATGGGCTACGTGAATGACGCGGGCCCCCTCCGCCATGGTGACTGCTAGGTGGCGACGGAGGCGGAGGTGGCGGTTGGTTAGCCTTCTTGCTATTACCCTCCTACGACGCCTCACGCTTATCGCGATTGCTTGCCGGACGCGGAGGGTCATGGCGCGACCTGCTCTTGTGTCCTTGGTTACGCTCTCCGTCATGACGGGTCTGCTCCGCGTTGTCGCAGATGATGATGCCGCACTGCCTTGGCGGGGGCATATCCGTATGATGGTGAGCCTTGGGGTCTTCGCGATGTCGGGGGCATCGGGGTGGTGGCGATGTGCGACGAGGTCGGGCCTTTTCTCCGTGGTTGGAGGATATGGGGATAGCATCCTTCCTGTTGTGCGCATCCCTCCGTCTTCGTTATGATGAACCCGTCTGTGACCCAACATCAAGAGGAGATCTGTCCCTTCGCGGCTTGTGCTGGCTAGACTGGCAAAACGCTGGGTCAGACTCAAGCCTCTGAGAGGTGGCCTTTTCCTTCTGTTTTACCGCCTTGGCCACTAGGTCATAGACTTGTTCCACTGCCTCGGGCGATCTATCCTGCTTTAGAAGGGTCTTGGCAACGGCGAGTTTGAGGGGTGGAGTGGGCATCACCCGTTTGCCTTCACTGTCAATGTATGGCTTGGCCTGTGCTGGCTTCGGGAGAGCCCATCCTAGGTTTCGTCGTACACCAGGATCGTTGATGAAGCGAGCCGGAGCTTTCTTGGCCTTCTGCTGCTGCAGCAGAGTCTTATACTCGGCCTCCATTGCTCTAGCTTTTTCTATGGATTTCTGCGTGTTGACCAGATCTCGATCTAGCTTAGCGCCTTGCTCGGTGATGGCTTGCGCTTCTTCCAGCAGCTGTTGACGCTTCTCGTCAAGCTGAGTCATGTTCCGGATATGAGCTACGGTCAGTGGCTCAACAAGGAGATTGCCATACATCACTCTATCAACTGGAGTACCTTGGGCACCCGCAGACGTAGATGCTGGAGGTGGAAAGTTTGCGGTGTTGTTGTTGCACGGGCCGGTGCCGAGTTCCTGCGGCTGCTTTGCTGGATTAGGCGGAGGAGGCCTGACCTTTGCACGATCATCGTCAGCAGCAATAAGTGGCCCTTTCCCCTTTACCAGCGCTGTAGGCGGAGCTCGTCCGGGTTGATCTTCATCCATAGCCGTCCCAATGGTGACGAACACCTCTCAAGACGTGACGGCATTGTTGGCTTGCTTGTCGCGCGTGTACTCCTCCTCCATCTCCTGCATGGCGGAGTCTAGTTCCTTTGGACTGAAATCTATCTCCTCCGAATCTGCACTGAAGTCGGCATAGAGCGTGTCAATCACAGAGTCGGAGGCTGCCAGGACTTCCTCGATGACGGGGGGTGGAGGTGCAACAGCAGCGACGATGACTGGAGGTGGTGGCGCAGCTGCGGTGATGGCGGCTGCTGAGTCGGCAGCGCTCCGCCAATAAGCGCAAGATCCGCCTAAGTTGCCCCGTCGGCCTCCGCGTAGCTGTTGACGGTGTTCACCATACTTTCGAAAGTGAGATGCCCCGAAGCCTGCTAACGTCTTAGAGACTGCCGGAGAAGCATGCCATGGTCCAGTCCTTCCACAAAGTGATACATAGCATCATCATTGGGGTAGTGGGCTAGATCGGCTCGTATACGGAGCCACCCGGCAAGGTAATCACGGGGTTTTTCGCCCTCTCTCTGAACGCAACGCGCCAGATCGAAGATGGTAACCACGCCGATGAAATTGGATCTCTGTTGTCCAGATGCATGGGCAAAGCCAGCGGACTTGTAGCTCTCTTCCACCGTTATATCCTGCACAAAGGCGGTTTGGGTGGGCCTTGAATTTTTCCTATCTTTGCCGGCAAACTCCGAAGGGAGATCCGACATCGATCCTTCTGCGAACGTATCCTGCCCGTAGGCGGTCCGTGTGGGCCTTGCTCTCCTCCGTCTCCCAGGGAACTAGTGCCCGAGTCAGTTTCGTCGATGAAGAGGTGGATGTCTCCGATAGGAACGATCGAACACCGAGTAGGGTTCGTCTTCACCAGGATCCAGAACTCGTCGGGAGGGACGATCGGAATGTTGCCAGAGAAGAGAACACGACCGATGTCTATGGTTTCGCCGATTCCTGTGAAGACCTTGGTCCTCGCCTGCTGAAGAGCCTGAAGCGCCTCTTGCCCCACGGTGGGCGCCAACTATCGTGGTATTGCCGACGAGTACGCCGTGGAGGGGTCCTCACAGTGCGTGTTTAGAGACGTGGGGGAAGGCGGACGGTTGACGGGTACGAGGTAACACAGCTTACTCAGGTTCAGATCCCACAACGGTGGCGAAATCCTACTCCTGCTATAAATCACTATAATGGCAATACGCCGAGTTACAGAGATTGGTTCGCTGTGCGAGGTGACTAGAAAGTCTAAGTTATCGTGTCCTAAAGGCTCCCATAGGCCCGACTTATATAGTCGCTAGGTCCTAGGGTTACAGGGAAAAGTCCTAGCCGAACAGGTTACAGAGTCCTACACCGTCTATTACTAGTCTTGCGTGTCTTGTACTCCAAGGCTCCGGGTATGTCGGTGACTCCATCGTATCCTTCCTTTATCCGGCATGGGCCTCCCTTCTGGATCCATCTAACTGGGCCGCCCAGCAGGCCATGGGCCATGCTACCAACTGTGGGCCACCCGGGTTATCCGGATAGGAGACATGCTATGAGGATACCCATATAGCATATCCCCAACAACCATGGAAGATCTATTAAAGATGATCACCGTGAAGAATCCCGGTATAGAACAAGGTAATGATACTATTTACCAATAATTTATACAACAAGTAGCATCTAAAGCTCGCGAGTTAGAGATGGAGTATAAAAGACTAGCTGACAAGCTTCCTGCTAAGCTAGATGATAAAAAGGACCAAAACTAAAACTAAAACAAAAGCAAAACTTTATTTAACATGGGTTTCCTCCCATGAAGCGCTTCTAGTTATGGTCAATTAGCTTGACCCTGATGGAAATCATTTAGGTTTAAGGAGTGGGATACCCACTCCAAAATAGTTGGCTCTCAAAGTAATTATACCATCATCATTAGGCTTGGCCTTCTTTTTCCTAGGGAAGTGGAAAAGGATCTCTAGATGGTAGCCCTATTATCACATTCCCCTCGTGTAAATTAATTAAAGCCTTAATGGTTCTTATGAATGGCCTACATAAAATTATAGGTGCTATGAGATCTTCAGGCATGTCCACAATAACAATATCAATAAGAGCGGTACTACCTTTAATTTCAACAACTGTATTTTCTTTTATCCCAATAGCTTGTTTATAAATTGAATCTTCTAGATGGAGTCTCAATTCAGAAGTTACAAATGGCCCCAAGTTTAATTTGTCAAATAAGATTTTGGAAATTGTTGAGACATTCGCACCAAGATCACAAAATTCGGATATCTCATTGACTCCGAACTTAACCTTAAAAGTATTCAAGAAGACCTTTGGAGAGAGGAGAAGAAATAAGGTAATCCTCTATCTTTTATTTTGCTAACACATAGCATAAAAGGTATTGCTGAAATTTTATCAAGTATGTTTGCTGTTATTTTGTCTTGTGATAAGATGTGCAAAGGCGCACGTCGCTACTAAACAATTTTTTGAGTTTTACAGCTCATAGTTCTATTAACGACCAGTGGTATGGCTGGGAAGGCCGTACCATGCGCCCGTACCACCTCAAACCACAAGAAAATAGAGACGTGACGCGTGTTGAATGCCCCATTGGGAAACCCCAAGAGCAAGGTATGATGTATCACAGCAGCAAGTTTTTCCTTAGTAAGAAACCGAGGTTATCGAACCAGTAGAAGGAAGGAAACACCTCAAAGGTGTTGCAAGCAATGTGGAAACCTGCACAACACAAACTCAAGACTTTGCCCCAACTAACAGTGAGGTTGTCAATCTCACCAGTCGCTGTAACAAAGGATTAACTATATGGTGTGGAAGGTGATGATGGTTTGTAGCAAGTAAACAGTAACAGTGGAAGATATATCAATGGTAAAGATTGGACCGGAGTCCATAGTTCACTAGAGGTGTTCTCCTTAGATAAACAAACATGGCATGCTGGGTAAACAAATTATAGTAGGGCAATTGACAGGAACTGAGCAAGGCATAACAATGCAATACTAGACAAAAAGATCCTATGAGATTCGATTGGGCAATACAACAATATATATAAACCGCCATCCAAATGCATCTAAGACTAGAAGTCCACCTTTAGGTTATCATTCGAACCCCCTCCAATATTAAGTTGCAAGCAACAGACAACTGCTTTAAGCAAAGTGTGTAAGGTAAACAATCCACTTGTTCCATGAACAAGAGACCGTTGTTTTCTCCCTAGTGGCAACAACACATCTACAACCGAAGATATTTCTGTCACTTCCCTTAGAAACTAGAGGCATGAACCCACTATCGAGCATAAATACCCCTTCTTGGAGTCACTAGCAACTACTTGGCCAGGATATCTACTAACAACGGAGAGCATGTAAGATCATAAACAACACAGACATGATAGAATCAAATATAAAAAACCATTCATTAATCTGACATAGTAATCTAAATATCCATCGGATCCCTGCAAATACAACATGCATGATTATAAATAGATTAGATCTTGATCATGAATGAAGCTCATAAGATCTATACATGAAAGCACAAAGGAGGAGATACAACCATCTAGCTACTACATGGACCTGTAGTCCAAAGTGGAACTACTCACGCTTCATACCGGAGGCTGGCATGATGAAGAAGAAGGCCTCCGGGATGATCTCCCCTCCGGCTGGGTGCCGAGAAGAACTTCAGATCCCCCCAATCTAGGGATGATGGTGGCGGCGGCTACAGACGATTTCGTGGAGTTTTGATCGGGTGCCTAGGATTTCTGCATCGGGGACATCTTATAGGCAAAGGGGCAAGCCAGGGGGCCACCAGCGCGGTTGCACCCCCCCATGCGCAGGCTGGGCCCACCGGCGTGGCCAGGGTGTGTGGCCCCCTAGTGAGCCTTCTCCGTCTCGTCTTCTGGCTTCGTGTTGTCCACGGTAAAATATTGACTTTGGTTTTTGTCCCGTCCAATTCCGAGAATATTGATTTTCTGCCTTTCTGGAACCAAAAACGGAAGAAAATATACAACTGGCACTGTGGCAACTTGTTAATAGGTTAGTTCCAGAAAACATATAAAAACACCTCAAAGTGTGGACAAAAGAAAGCAAAGTAGATTGTAAACAAGCATGGAACATTCAAAATTATAGATACGTTTCCGACGTATCAAGACGCTTATTTTTGCCGTAGGAAATAGTGTTCTTAACGACCACTAGTACAGTAAGATGCGCCCGTACCACGCACCCATACCGTACCCTCGACCAATCATCAGATTTCAAGCAAATGATACAACATCGATAACGACCAACAATACGGGCGCGCATGACCAAACCGTGCACCCGCACCGAGTGCATCGCCAGATGGCAGCCATCACTCCCAAGGTATGTCACCTGGTATGGTCAGGCTCTGGACGTATTTCCCGCTCGTACCATATATGCGACCATCATAATCTGCCCGAGGAGGTAACCTAAAAATCACCAAAAAACAAATCTTTCTTTCTTCTTCCTCCAAACTCCAAACCACCTCTATTGGATCTTCAAATTTACTCAATCTTTCTTCGATTCCTCGCACTAAATCTATCTAAAGTATGATTCTCCTCCGATGCTCAACTTATTTTTATAAAGGATTCACTCAATCTTTCACCATTATCAATCTAAACTTAGGATCTGTTCTTGATTCAGTTTTGATATTGAGCATGCTTAGTATTGTTTTAGAGGAGTTTCATTTATAACTAGTGTAGAGAATTACATATCCTATGTTTTTATTGGACTAAAAAAATTATTAGCATTTTTTATTATTCATCTATTTTATTCTATTGTTATTTTTAGATGAACACGAGGAGTCGTACATGTGTGATGGCTGTGGAGTCCTCCACACCACCTGTTGATACGTTGACCCCCGAGTCACTTGGTATCGAGTTTACCGAGGAGTTTTAGCTGAACCATTTCAATCGTCTCAAGCTCCGAGAAATCAAGTCCACGAAGTGCGCGTGTCCTTATATCCTAAACCAACTTGGCATTCATACTGATTTTGATTTACTTTGCAGCAATATTGGTTTGTATGACTTTGTCTTCCTGGATGTCACCACGTATCACCACTTGACACTTGAGTTCCTCAGCACCTTGACGCATATAGTAGACCCTTACTATTGTACCGAGGAACAAAGGTGCGGAGTTGATCACATCAAATTCTGCCTTATGAACTGTAGCGACCCGAATCCGGTAGGATTCGAAGTCTCTGTGTTTATAGTGCTATCCCTGGATCATAGCTAGCACACACAGTAACAAATGAATACCAAGATATAACATATGTTATTTTATTACTCATCGATAAATCCAGAGTTTACATAATATAAGTTGCACAACATACAGTGGTTGGCTCACTTTACAGCGGAAACAAAATTGATAGTCTTGGGCACCACCAACGCCATAGGGCTTGTTGAGTATATGCCCATGATCCTAGTCGTCCTCACTTGTCAACAAAACACCCAGCAACATGATAGGTTCCAGACACAAAGGGTCAATACATTGAATGTATTGGCAAGTTAAATCACCTTTGGTATTAAGCCTATTTCTACATGCATATAGGCTATCTGTGGAGGCCATATGGTTTATTTGCGCAAATCCAATTTTATAAAACTTGGTAAAACTTTCTTAATCCTACTTTAAAAATCATTTGATAAATTTAATAACATAATGTTGCTGAAACACTTCTACTGAAAACTCAATATACGTCATTCATGTTTCATAATATTTACTCTAGCATGTTTGTATACAAGATTTATCCGACGATCAAAAAGATTGACTTTCCATTTAAATCTCCCGTCAACACTACATAAGATTTACCTGATGGGACCTCGATACTACATAAGATTTACCCGATGAATTATCGGTAAAAGAAATGGTCATGCCACCAGTAATACACAAGATTTACCTGACTGTTTACCGGTCAAAGAATTGGACCTGCCGTCAGTACTATACAAGAATTACCTGACGGTCCATCGGTACTACACAAGATTTACTCGATGAATAGCAGTCAAACAAATGAATCTTCCGTCAGTACTACACAAGATTTACCTGACGGACTGTTGGCACTACACAAGATTTACCTGACAGTATACAGATCAAAACAACTTAGCTCGAAATAAGATAAGAGAAGATCCTCAACGGCTCCAGTCTTCAATTCCTCAACTTGTCCTTCTCCATGGTCATGGATATCATGCAGCTCCTTTTAGATACTCCTGTCATATCATTCCTCTCAAACGAACATATTTTTACTTTTGAAAAACGCTTGCCCAAAATATATGCTCATAACTCGAGCTCATATACTTAGAATATTCCTTTGCTTTAAACCCCTAACAAAAATCCATTTTTGCATAGCAATGGCATAGCACACAAAAACAAATAATAAATTTCCTAAGTTGTCAAGGAGTGTTTGAGTGGGACACCTAAGTTTATAACTACTCATGGTCATAGCTACAATTTTGCAAACTCCAACGTTGAAAATAGACTTGTACCAAAATACAACTACAAAACTACACATGCATACTACCATTTTATAAACAAATCATGCAAGTATAAAACATAGGTGAAGGATGATGAATGGTATAACTTGCCTTGTGGATAGAAGAAATCCGATAATAACTCCTCGATAATTTATCCATGATAATATATATTTTCTTAATAATTTATCATTGATAATTTATCCTCATCACTCTGCGTGAAATCTATCGCAACAGAAAGAAGACAATACTATATATAAATATATCCACACAAACATAACATTCCAAAACGAAATATTCAACAAATGTGAGACATGGAAGTATGCATAAAACTGCAAATAAAACCAAATTACTTATATAGTGTAACAACCAAGATACTATGTGAGAGCAAGGCATACATATAAATGGTTAATTCCTAATTCCACCATTATAAAAAAATAGGCTTTCTAACAAGTTGAACGAATTAAATTGTTAATATTGGCGAACAAGGTTTTAACCATAGTAACAGATTGGTAGGTTCATTAAACTCAATTTACAGAAAGAACCAATTTAATATACTTTATAAAATTAAAATTATTTCGAGGTGAATCCTACATTTAGAACTTTTTGCAAGCATACTATGGTGGGTTAATTCACTTGAACTTAGTTTTCAAAGAGGTAGTGCACCGTTTAAGGTTTATTTTATTTTTCAAGTGGATCCTGAGAGTATGGAGATTAAGCCAAGAGGCATGCATCCTGCCTATTTATGCAGAATATTAGTGTTTGTCAGTTTGTCAGTTTCCAATAGCATCGAGTAATACTATTTACATCTGGTGTGAGGTTATACTAAGGGAATTGAGATGATTAATTCTTCTACCATTGTAATTTGCAAAGAGTTTTAGAAGATTACTGCTATAGAACTTTGAAATGGATCGTATGGGCACCTAGAGGGAGGGTGAATAGGTGCTGACCAATTTTTAATACTTTTTAAATTTTAGGCTTGACACAAAGTAAATTCTCTAGATATGCAACTACGAGAATTTCCCTATATGTGACCCTAACTACTAAGCACGTAAAAGAGGAGCGAGGAAATCGTAGTGGAGCACGTGGAGACACAGGGATTTGTTTTACCGCAGTTCCTTCCTTGTTAAGGGAAGTACATCTGCGTTGGAGGGGTGGGCGGTTCTAAGACCACCACGCCACAATAGGCCTCACCCTATTCTCCGATGGATCTCGCCACGAGAGGCCTGATCCACCTTCTCCACTATTGGATCCCTTCGAGGCGGGAACCGGTGCCTTTTACAACACTACCGGGGCACACACCCACAACCGAATTGGGGGCTCCCGAGATGACAACAAGCTGCCACAAGAACAAGGTTTATCAATATAAACAAAAACAAGGATCTAGGTATTTGCAAGATATACTAGATCGGGGTTCTCCAAATGAATGGAGAGGAGATGAAGCGCTTGATTGCTGATGATGAAGATCAAGTTTTCCTCCTTCGATTCCCCAAGGAATGGGGCCTTTGGGTGGATCTAGGTGGAGCACTCTTGGATGAAGCTTTCAGATCTGATCTGGTCTTTTTCGAGATGAATCAAGAGTTCTGGCAGGAGGGGGAAGGCTGGCTTAAATACCCCCTCCCCAGATCTGGCTGTTGCACAACTTTGGGGTGGATTATCCGCCCCTGGGAAAACTCCACCCCAAGGGCGGATTATCCGGGGAAAACTCCGCCCCCTCTCTGGGGCATGCGCCATGGTGAAGCTTGGTGAAGATCTTGGGGGGCCGGATAATCCGGCCCCCCTGAGGGGCGGATTATCCAGCCAGGCCGGAAAGTCCGTCCAATACTCCACCCCCTCTCTGGGGCTTGCGCCTTGGTGATGAGCAGGGGGACGGATTATCCGGCCCCCCTGAGGGGCGGATTATCCGGCAGGGCCGGAAAATCCGGCCAAAATTCCACCCCCCCCTTCTGGGGCTTGCGCCAACTTGGGAAGAGGGAGGTGCGGATTATCCGCCCCTGGTGGGGGCGGATTATCTGCCCCCCAAAAACAGAATCCTTTCCCTTTTTCTCATAGGTGGCTGCAACACTTCAACACACATTAAATAATCCTTGATATTGTTATCTAACACACAAAACACTAGGGATTATAAAATGTTCTTTCAATCTCCCCCTTTTTAGTGTTAGATGACAATATTAGGATTTGCAATAAAACCGGCAAATGCCACCTTAAATAATGAAAGACGCTCCCCCTAGATATGTGCATATTTAAGATTTGCATTTGAATACAAATACACACACTAGGGAGAACACTACTTCCATAACCAAGATAATTGAAACAAGGTGGTTTGGGAAACAAGGTCATACCACCGGGATGAGATTATAGCCAAAGCATACATAGATAATCCCATGAATCCAAATGCCATCAAATATGCTCCATAATTCCAGAATTCCATGGGGTCCATAATAGATAAATCCAGAATTCCATGAATACCAAACATAGTACCTAATAGTGGAGTACGACATAGTCTTACATAAACAAACACAAATAGCAAATGAGTTGATGCTATAAAAGGCACAAGCAAGCAAATAAAACCGACTAAAAGAGAAAAGCTTGTGCCCGACCCTTGCAAATCCACGAGAACTAATAGAACTACTTCTCCCCCTTTGGCATCAAAACGCGAAAAAGGAAGAAGAGCGATGCTAACGCACCTGGAGATCACTCCTCCTCATCCTCGTCGTAGTCATTCCCGTCCCCTTCCACTTCATCATACTCATCATCATCGTCATCAGCTGGAGGAGTGGGTGCCCTCGGTGGAGGAGGAAAGAGGCAACTCTCAAGCAAGCCATAGTTGATCCCTGAGGTGTTCCACTGAGCATACGGATCTGGAGCAGTGGGAGGAGGTGGATGGCCAGTGGCACCTGAGACATGGTGGAGGATAAGTTGCTGCGTGTACGCCTCATATTGGCCCTTGTGAATGTCAATTCCCATGCAAAGAATGTTCCGCTGGAACCAAGTAAGATGCTTGACCTTGCGTGCCATTGGGGACACCGTGGAACGACGACCACTAGCCCGAGCATCACGCATGAAGGACTCCGGGGCAGTGGAAGGGTGATGGGTCTTCTGAGCCTTGTTGTAGATTTTCTTGGGCTTGTGAATTCCATCCAAAGCAGGGCCAAAATCCTCATGTGGCAACATATGCTTGACGAGCATCATTATGAACGGAGCATAAGGAATAGAGAGCCTGTTGATCATAGCATCCATCATCTCATGATAAATATAGTCCATGACATCCAGTTTGTAACCTGTGGCTGATCCAGAGTTAGTGGCACACTCGTGAGCAAACGCAAGAAGTGGAACCAGGTGGCCACGGATCCTGTCATTGTTGCCACCACTAGGAGCGATGCAGTCCCGAAAAATGCCAACAAGGGCTGCATACAAGGGAGAAAGACCAGCGAAAGTACCAGCAACCCCATTAGAGGAAAGGCAAGGAGCAAGTGCAGTATCCTTGGATGTCTTCAGAGGAGAAATGATACGGTGGCCCGAAGGAGTGTCACGGCCATGGAATGCATAACCAAGAACCTGCCCAAAGGTGCGAAAGTCCGACTGAATCATGGTTGTCCCTGTCATCCACTTCATAGTGTGGCGCTCATCACCGCAAATCACTAGAGTTGAGAAGAACTGCCGCACCACAGAGGAATCATACTTGCATTGGATAGTCATGAGGTGGTGCAGCCCCATCTTGTTGGTCACATCTTGTGCCTCAATGAGCCTTGTCTTGGATTGAGCCTCAGTCAAATTGATGGGACGCATGGGGCGAATCTTGAGAGTAGCATAGACATCATCATGAATAGCCCGAAAGTGGGCATTCCAAAACATTTCGTCCTTGGGGGACCATCGCTGTCAGCCTCATCATAATAATCAGTCTGACGAATGGTGGCATACTAAAGACTGTCCATAGCCTTGTAATTGGTCCGAGACTGTTTGCCCTTGCGAGATACGGTCCTCTTAGTTTTCTTACTTGCCTCTGCCATTCGTTCAGCCTCTCTTGCTGCTCTGCTGACCTCGGTCTCGTCAATGAACTTCCCGTCTGCAGTGGGCTTGAGATAACGGGGACGGGGACGACGGGCGAAGGTCTTGGTCGGCTTGGAACCACCTGTGAAAAGCATTAGAGGGATAGCATGGAGATAAGCATACACACAAGTCCAGGAGAAAAACACGGAGAAAGAGTAGCAATGCAACCCCAGAACCAAAGATGTGCATTTGTAGAAGCAGAACCAAAACAAACCAGATTTTACTCTCCAGGCCGGATTATCCGGCCCTGGCAGGGGCGGATTATCCGCCCCCCGCAGAAAATTTCTGGATTGGCTCAGATCTACCATGGCAAAACAGATCGGGTACTAGGGTTGCAAGTCTACTGATTCTAGCATGTAAGGAACAACACCAAGAACCTTCTACAATGAGATTTCCACCAAATAAAATACATCCCATACAAAAGGAGAGAGATGAGGGAGTTACCCTCACTCATTGGAGGAAAATCGCGGAGGAGAAGATACCCGGAGGCGAGGTGAAGAAGATCCGGGGAGAGCCCGGAGAATCCGGTGGTCGAATCGACTCCGGGAGAGGCGGATGCTCCGACGGCGGCTGGGGGGGCAGAGGTAGGGTTGGGGGAGGACGGACTGCTCTGTTTGAGCCTGCCCTCCCCGACCCAGCCTAAAAGGGGCTGATTTCGCCCAGGGCGGATAATCCGCCCCCCACTTAAGGCGGATAATCCCCCCCCCCCAGAAATTCTGTAAAATGCAGAATCAGGCCAGAGCAACCTAGCAAACCTCTCGATGGTGTTTTAGAGGACTTGTGTGCAAGAAGAGATGGTTCAAGGGGGAGGAGAAAGGCTTGGGTTGAGAGCATCAAACTGAGATTTTCCATAAGAACATGTTTTGCAAGAATGAAAGCAATCAAAAGCCAAATTTGAGTGTGTTTTCCATAAGAACATGAGATATGCAAGAAAATCCAACGAGACCCATGAAAAACCAACTCTTCTCAAGGAAGAGGGTGGTGGCCGAAGCCACCATGTTGGAGCGCATGGCATGACATCGCGAAGATGTATCTTGAGTTCAAAACCAATGCTCATCGATGACCCACATATCACAAAATGATATTAAGGGAAATGATTTTACTTGCTTTCGGCATTATGGGGGGAGGGTTGGCCCAATCAATTAGGACCACACTCCCCCTATGTCTATGCCCGCATCTAAATTAAATACATGAATAAGAGCAAGTGAGTGTGCAAGGGTAGTCAAGCCAAGCTCCTTGAATCTATGATATTTAGCTCATTCCTCAAATAACAAAATCTTGCTTCATCAAGAGGCTTCGTGAAAATATCAGCAAGTTGGTTCTTCATGCTCACAAAGGATAGAGCAATATCTCCACGAGCAACATGATCCCGAATAAAGTGGTTGCGAATCTCTATATGTTTTGTTCTTGTATGCTGCACGGGATTGTAAGCAATTTTGATAGCACTTTCATTGTCGCATAATAGAGGCACTTTGTCACAATTGACACCATATTCCTTTAAAGTTTGCCTCATCCATAGAAATTGAGTACAAGCACTTGCAGCAGCAACATATTTAGCTTCGGCGGTTGACAGTGAAATACAATTATGTTTTTTGATGAGCAACACACTAGAGACCTGCCCAAGAATCGGCATGCACCAGAGGTTGATTTCCTATCATCTTTGTCACCGGCCCAATCTGAATCAGTGTAACCACATAGAGAGAAACTTGAACCCTTGGGATACCATAACCCAAAATTTGGGGAATGAACCAAATATAGGAAGATTCCCTTGACTGCCACTAAGTGGCTTTCTTTAGGAGCGGCTTGGTACCTTGCACACACTCCTACACTTAACACGATATCGGGCCTAGATGCGCAAAGGTAAAGGAGAGAGCCGATCATGGATCGGTATACCTTTTGATCCATGTCTTTACCCTTGGGATTGAGCTCAAGATGACACTTTGTTTGCATTGGGGTAGCAACGCCATTGAGATCCGTCATCTTGAACCTTTTTAGCATGTCTTGGATGTACTTAGCTTGATTAATAAAGGTTCCCTCTCTAAGTTGTTTGATCTCAAATCCAAGAAAGAATCTTAGCTCACCCATCATGGACATCTCAAACCTTTCAGTCATAAGCTTTGAAAATTCATCGTTAAAAGCTTGGTTAGTAGAGCCAAAAATAATGTCATCTACATAAAGTTGGCATACAAAAAGCTCCCCATTAACCTTCTTATTAAAAAGAGTGGGATCGATTTGCCCAACTTCGAAACCACGATCTTGCAAAAGCTCTTTAAGGTGATCATACCACGCACGTGGGGCTTGTTTAAGGCCATAGAGCGTCTTATCGAGTTTGTAGACATGGTTCGGGAATTTGGGGTCCTCAAACCCCGGGGGCTGCTTGACGTATACTAACTCATGTATAGGACCATTAAGGAAAGCGCTCTTAATATCCATTTGTTGTAATTTAAAATTATGATGGGATGTATATGCAAGAAGGATACGGATGGACTCAAGACGAGCCACATGAGCGTAGGTCTCGCCAAAATCAATTCCTTCCACTTGAGAGAATCCTTGAGCCACGAGTCGTGCTTTATTCCTCACAACAATGCCATTTTCATCATGTTTGTTCTTGAAGATCCACTTGGTGCCGATAACATTGCTGCAATCCTTTGGTTTTTCTACGAGCTTCCAAAATTTGTTGGATTCGAAGTTATTTAATTCTTCATGCATTGCAACAACCCAATCGGGGTCTTCAAGAGCATCAAAAACCTTCTTTGGTTCAACCATGGAAATGTGAGCTTGATGATCACAGAAGCTTGCAAGTTCTCTTCTAGTGGATACCCTTCGTCGTAGATCACCAACAACCTTGTCAAGAGTGTGACCTCTTAGTTCAAGGTTCCGATCAGCACGAGCCTTGCGACGAGCCTCAATGTCCTTATTGTTTCTAGGAGGAGTTGATTCAATAGTTGTATCCTTGTCTTGATTACTGCCCTGCCCTTGATCTTGGTTTCCGTTAACGCCAGAAGATTGTTGCTGAACATTTCTTCAGGCCCGGATAATCCACCCCTTGGAGGGGCCGGACTATCCATCCTAGGAGGTGAAGTACCAGAACCATCTTCCTGAGAATGCCTGACAGGAGTTGGAGACCCAGGGCCGAATAATCCGCCCTCGGGGGCCGGAGAATCCGGCCTGGGAGCTTGAGAGTTGTTGACTTCTCCTTCGGATCCACTGGAACGAGTTGGAGTGCCAGGGGCGGATTGTCCACCCCTTGGAGGGGGCGAATAGTCCGGCCTAGGACTACCAACTTGTCTAGGGGACAGATGATCTTCAGCAGATTGTGGTGTTGGTGCAGGATTTTCTCCAACAGTAGGAGCTTGTTGATCTTGTGTAGATGAGGGATCCACATGTGTGGAGCATTGTCCTTCCCGATCTGCCACAAGGAGTTCCGCAATGGGGCGGAAAAATCACATGCCCATTCTTCTTATGGCATCTTGGGGTATTTCAACATCTGCATCACAAACATCAACTTGCCCTACAAAGGAGCCGTTATTTTCATCGAACTCCACACTACAAGATTCTACAACAATCCCAGTGAGCTTGTTGTAGACTCTATAAGTGTGGGATTCGGCACCGTAACCAACAAAAATACCTTCTAAGGCCTTGGACTCAAATTTTGACAAACGGACACCTTTAATAAGAAAGAAACTCTTACACCCGAATACCCTGAAGTATGAGGTGTTGGGCTTGTTACCGGTAAGTATTTCATATGGAGTCTTGTCCAAAATATTTCGAAGATAGAGCCGGTTTGATGAGTGACAAGTAGTGGATATGGCTTCAGCCCAAAAATTATAAGGAGACTTGAATTCAGCTAGCATATATCTTGTCATATCCATCAATGTCCGGTTCTTCCTCTCGGCTACACCATTCTGTTGAGGGGTGTACGCAGCGGAATATTGATGTTTAATCCCCTCTTCGCTAAGAAACTCATTTAAAGTGTAGTTCTTGAATTCGGAGCCGTTGTCACTTCTAATTGCCAAGATAGGAACATTGCGTTGACGTTGAACTTCGTTGGCGAAGTCGATGACAGTTTGTTGAGTCTCACTTTTCAGCTTGAAGAAATAGACCCATGTATATCTTGAGTAATCATCGACAATGACCAAACAATATTTCTTCCCACCAAGACTTGCATGAGAAGGAGGACCAAATAAGTCCACATGAAGTAATTCCAAGATCCTCTTTGATGACACAATAGTCTTCCTCTTGTGGGGAGAGTCATGCATTTTTCCTTCCACACAAGCCCTGCAAACACGATCTTTGGCAAAAGGGACATTGTCTTTTAGTACAAGGATGTGGCCACCCTTTTGGAGATTTTGCAAAGTTCTCATGTTGACATGGGCTAAACAGCGATGCCATAGCCAGCCCACGTCGGCCTTTCCGAATAGACACATCAGACCCAAAGTGGTTTTCCCCGAGAAGTCCACCACATACAGATCATTTTCGACGTATCCAACGAAAGCGACCTTTAGAGACTTGCTCCACAAGAGTACCACCAAATCATCATCGATAAAAACAGCAAAACCCATCTTGCCAAGGGCACGTATAGAAAGAAGGTTGTAACTGAGGGTCTCAACAAGCATGACGTCCACGAGAGAGATATCGTGGGCAACCACAACCTTGCCAAGACCTAATACCTGAGATTTAGACTTATCACCATAGGAGACTATGATATTATCATGATTTGGACGCATCTCCATGATGATATCCTTGCTTCCGGTCATATGACTAGTGCAGCCAATATCCAGCACCCATTTTGACCCACCGGAAGCATAGCCCTGCAAGAAAATTACTTCTTGGTTTTAGGTACCCATTTTTCAATGGGTTCTTTCATGTTAGTAACAAGGGTCTTTGGGACCCAAATAGACCAAGCAATATATTCATCAAAAGGACCAACATCATAAGCATAAACATCGCCATAGTCATCACAAAAGAGTTCATAATTCGGATTGTGAGACCCTGCAAAACATATATTATTAGTCTTGTCTTTTGTGACATTCTTCTCAGCGGTGCTTGTCTTTAATTGCACATTCTTGGTCTTGTTCTTCTTGGTTTTCTTCTTCTTGGACTTGGTGACATACCCAAGTCCCTCTTTACCATGATTTGACCTTTGCTTGCCAAGGACTTCATCAAGCACACCTTTGTCCTTGGTAGTGATGTCCTTGATCACATCTTTTTCCACACTAGCATTTTTCTTGTTACTATATGTGGAGTTGGATGATCTAGGAGTATCATATTTGGCCAATTGACTTTGAAGTTGATCATGTGCCTCATTGAGAATAGAGAACTCGTTTTTCAACGCCTTGTGAGCATTGTCAACTTTCTCCAATTCCTCGGAGAGTCTATCATGAGCAGCCCCAAAGTCAATCATTTCCTTCTTTAACTTCTTTGCTTTGGTGATAGCATTGTCATGTTCCTTAACAAGTTTAGTCACAATTTCTTCATGTGACTCTTCCATAGACTCGAGCCTCTCTTTCAGAGAGACCCGAGCTTCTTCTTCTTCTTCTTCAAGAGCATTTTTTAGGGATGCAATTTCCATTGCATCCTCCCTTTCAATTCTGCCCTTTTCTTCGAGGAGTGCTTCGTTTTGGGCCAGCTGATCCATAAGAGCTTCAAAACGAACTGTGTCCTCACCTTCCAAGTTAGTGTAGAAATAATCCAAAGCAATAATCTCTTCTTTAACCTTAAGACTAGTAGGATCATCCATGTCTATCATAGCCTTGGGAAAAGAAGAGTTAGAAGAAGTTGCCTCGGAGCTTCTTTCCTTGAGGCAAGTAGCATTCTTGTTGGTGATGTTTTCGTTCGGAGAGTCGAAGAGAGATGTTGATGTAGATGTGGTGGCTATAGCAGCCACCTCTTGAGATCTATCGTCCTCGTCCTCATCTTCACTCCCCGATGAATATTCTTCTTGAGCCACTAGAACAATCTTTGGTTGCTTCTTGAAAGGAGCATTCTTCTTTACAAATTGTTTCTTACGTGGAGCTTTTAATTTGTCCTTGAAAATGAGTCTTCCTCCATTATCCTCTCTACTTTGATAAGGACACTCAGCTACGAAGTGCAGCCGGTCACCACAATTGAAGCATGTTCTCAGCTTGGGACCATTTTCTTTTCTTCCATAGGCTCCACTCTTGCGATCTAGTTCAGCTTTAGCCTTGGCTGGATCTTTCCAAAAGTTTCTTGCATAAAGAGCCAAGTATTGTCTGTGGATCCTTTTTATATCCTCGGGACAGTCTAGACCTTCTACCGCATATTCATCATGATCAATAACACTAGTCTTCAAGGCCATGTTGACCCCCTTTTGCATCCCCATAGCTCGAGCACGAGCATCTTCGGCATTCTTGGCAGACACTTTAAAAGCGGCCATTTCTTGCATTACCTCATTGGATGACATGAGGTGATAGTTATGCCTACCTTGGAGACTTTCCAAATCTGTGGGCTCAAATGGCATAAGAGCACTGACATACTTGCGCTTGATCCAAGCATCATCAACATGAGCTGCACCGTGGTTTCTGAAGGTTGTGGCTATTGCCTTGAGCCTCCTATACATGTACTCGTGGTCTTCTCCATCCAGCATATAGAATCCTTCAGCTTCATTGCTCAAGGCATCATATCTATTCCTTCTCATACTTTCATTTCCGATGAAGAGCTCGGTGAGGGCATCCCAAGCTTCTTTAGATGTGCTAAGATGCTGAATGTGTGGCATGTCTTTGTCACCCACACCAAGCTGTATCATGTGTAGAGTTGTAGCGTTGAGTTAGCTATCGACCACTTCTCTTCTTGTGAGATTGTGGGGGTTTCCAACATGAAGACCATTTTCGATGATCTTCCACAACTCTATGGAGGAACTGCACACATGAGATTTCATCAAAAATTGCCATTGAGAGAAAGTAGATGGAGAAAGTTTGGGTGGATCACCCCTATTATGTATATGTGGGTGAGGGATAGGTGGATCAGGGGAATACACACGAGAAACCTCATTGTATCCATCCTTACCGCTATCCTTTTTCGAGGAGGAGCTCTTGCTAGTATCATCACCAACCACTTTGTTATTTTGGAAACAGTTTCACCCGTTTACTTGGATTGCGAAGTGGTATCCTCAGAGTTAGATGGAGGTGATGCTACGGATGTGGAGAGAAGCATTATCAATTGACGCATCTCTTCCATCTTAGCCTCCATTGAACTCACCAAGGTTGTTTCCAACGTCTTGATATCGTTCATGGTGACTACCTCCGGAGCATCACTCCCATCTACCTTGGAACCCATACTTCTCTTAGGCGGTTAAACCCAAAATAAGAGCCGAGGCTCTGATACCAATTGAAATGGATCGTATGGGGCACCTAGAGCGGGGGTGAATAGGTGCTAACCAATTTTTAATACTTTTTCAATTTTAGGCTTGACACAAAGTAAATTCTCTAGATATGCAACTACGAGAATTTCCCTATATGTAACCCTAACTACTAAGCACGTAAAAGAGGAGCGAGGAAACAGTAGTGGAGCACGCGGCGACACAGGGATTTGTTTTACCGCAGTTCCTTCCTTGTTAAGGGAAGTACATCTGCGTTGGAGGGGTGGGCGGTTCTAAGACCACCACGCCACAATAGGCCTCACCCTATTCTCCGATGGATCTCGCCACGAGAGGCCTGATCCACCTTCTCCACTATTGGATCCCTTCGAGGCGGGAACCGGTGCCTTTTACAACACTACCGGGGCACACACCCACAACCGAATTGGGGGCTCCCGAGATGACAACAAGCTGCCACAAGAACAGGGTTTATCAATATAAACAAAAACAAGGATCTAGGTATTTTCAAGAAATACTAGATCGGGGGTTCTCCAAATGAATGGAGAGGAGATGAAGCGCTTGATTGCTGATGATGAAGATCGAGTTCTGCTCCTTCGATTCCCCAAGGGATGGGGCCTTTGGGTGGATCTAGGTGGAGCACTCTTGGATGAAGCTTTCATATCTGATCTAGTCTTTTTCGAGATGAATCAAGAGTTCTGGCAGGAGGAGGAAGGCTGGCTTAAATACCCCCTCCCGAGATCTGGCCGTTGCACAACTTTTGGGCGGATTATCCGCCCCTGGGAAAACTCCGCCCCAAGGGCGAATTATCCGGGGAAAACTCCGCCCCCTCTCTGGGGCTTACGCCATGGTGAAGCTTGGTGAAGATCTTGGGGGGCGGATAATCCGTCCCTCCTGAGGGGCGGATTATCCGGCGAGGCCGGAAAGTCTGGCCAATACTCCGCCCCCTCTCTGGGGCTTGCGCCTTGGCGATGATCAGGGGGGCGGATTATCCGCCGGGGCCGGAAAATCCGGCCAAAATTCCGCCCCCCTTCTAGGGCTTGCGCCAACTTGGGAAGAGGGAGGGGCGGATTATCCGCCCCCCAAAAACAGAATCCTTTCCCTTTTTCTCATAGGTGGCTGCAACACTTCAACACACATTAAATAATCCTTGATATTGTTATCTAACACACAAAACACTAGGGATTATAAAATGTTCTTTCAAACTTATACCTTGAAACATTACCATGGCATTGATTTCAGTTACACCCCATATCACTAATTTATTGGTATCGGCTATGATAAGTGGAACACCATGAAATGTATGATCTAAATTCTTTAGGTAATTGCTTGGTCCAGTTCTATGAATATAGAGGAGGAAGGACCATGAGATGAAGATTATACCGATGATAGTGTAGGTGGTAGATCGCGATGTCGGGGACACTGCAAGCTCGATGGTGAATACTATTGGAGGCGTCGATGTTGTTGATATCTTCCACTCGTTGGGGCCGCGATGGCGTTCGAGAGTGGTCATGGAGGGTCGCCGGCTGCACGAACGGATGATTTTCAGATAAGATAGGATGCTCACGGTCAAGGTAAAATGAGAGCAGAAGAAATAGGGCCTTGGTCCCTCTATACCTGGCTGAATCGCCGATGGCGTAGCCGCGGCCGTCGGAACTAAGAAGAAGTAATCTGGTCGGATCAGGTGCATAGCTTGGGAACTGTTTTGAGAGAGATGTAGTGACGCGAGAAGAAGACTCGGCGCTGTATAAATAGAGAGAGTAGGGAGCCAGGCGACGTAGCGCTGAAGCTAAATCACAGATATTCGACGGACGTTTCGGCCGTGATGTATAGGTGAGTTAAGTTGCAATGAAGTGGGGTTCTAATGTCCTGAATGTAGTCATGGTTGATATAAGAACAATTTTCATTTGTTTGCAATCAATTTCGTGGTCTGGAGCGGTCCTAGAAGTAGAGGTGTCCTGCTCGTGTAAGTGAGCACACGAGCAACATGAAGAAGATGACCGACCGCTTGCGCGTGTGGGTCACTTTTTGTCATAATGGGTATTAATGCGATTTAAGATGAATTAAAATGAGTTTTAATATCCACAATGAATATATGGGTTATTAGGGAGTAATTTTCGTTTTAAGGCGAGACGTTTAGAGGTCTAAAATAAATTGAATTGTAGAGACAATCATGACTGTACGTTCAATTTCAACTTTCAGTTTCTAAACTTCTCAACGACAACCACCTTGAAAGATACGAGGAAGATAACTGGTTCCACTCTTTTGGTCTAGTTGGGCAAAAAAAAAAGAAAAGTCCTAAAGAAAAACATAAAGTGAGAGAGAAGAGAAAATAAAATAAAGGGACATCCAGTTTAGAGTAAAACGTTGGCTGGTCGGCTGGTCGGGTCAGCTTTTTTTTCTTGTCATAACTGATATTTCTATTAAGGGTTGTCTTATTTACGTACGCTCCAATTTAACCATACAAAAATCGGTAATACTCAACAAATAAAAATAGCTATATTAGCATGAAGAAATAGTATTTCCGGTCCAATAAATTTTTTTGTAAATAGTTTTGTTTTATGGTCTTTATAAATTCCCTAGATTAGTTTTACGATTCTATAAATAACCATGGATATTTTATAAATCAAAAAAATGAATATAAAATATATTTAAATAATTTCCAACCTATTTTGAGAATGTCATATTATTCTCTTCTCTTTTATATCATCCTTTTTAAGAAATGCATTTAAATATATTTAAAAATCCAAAAAAAAACTCAATAGTCCCCAAAAAAACTTGCAGACCCCTACCTTATCTTCTCCTATCTTTTCTCCTCCACAGATTTCCCCACATCGCGCCGTGCTCGTCCTCTCCACCTCGCATGGCTGCCATTCTTCTCCCCTATTCTTCTCCATAGCACCACCACGCCCGCAATGGCTTCCCAGTTCCCACCATCACAGCAATACACGCCGCTACTGCTAGCTCCCAGTCCCCATCGCTGCAAGTCAACGCCACCGTGATACGAGCATGGGGACCTGCAGTGCCGTGAGCAACGGGCGGCCCTGTGCCTCCCTGCTACAGAGGCGCGTGGTGTTCCCTGCTACAAGGGGTTGCCGGCCCTGCTACAGAGCCACGGCGGCGCTGCTACTCAGGGCGGCCGACATGGATACATAGGCACACCGACGGCATCTCGCCCCCAACCGAGCACCGCCTGCACCTCGCGTCCATCCACGCGCCGCCGAAGCCTGCATCTCGCGCACTTTCTACAAGGGCGCGGCGCTTTTGCTACAAGCGGCCATGTCTTCCGCTACAACAGCGGCGACACTATGCTACAGGGCCAACCCTTCTCTGCTACAAGGGCGACGACGCTCATCTACTAGGTGTGGCGGCATCTGCTACAAGGACGGCGACACTCTGCTACGAGCGGCCATGGCGTCTGCTACAACGACGGCGACACTCTACTACAAGGGAGACGATGCTCCGCTACTAGTGGCGGAGGCATCTGCTACAAGGGCGGCGACGCCCTGCTACAACAGCGGCGACACTCTGCTACAAGGGAGACGACAAGGGAGACGGTTGCTCTGCCGATGCTACACGCGAGGCTCACCGTTGCTACAATATGACATTTTTTTTGCTACTTACATTTTGTACTCTTGCTACAATAGCATAAAATTTTTGCTACACGGTCTCCGGCGAGGTCTCCGGCGAAAGTCTCCAGTGAGATCTCCGGCGAGGTCGGGTTTACTACATTAGCATAGCTTTTTTGCTACACGGTCGCCGGCGATGTCTCCAGCGAACTCTCCGGCGAGGTCCAGTCTATTTTTTATTTTCTGGATCAAACCGTTTTTTTCTACGTTGTAGCAAAAACAAGTATGTCTATAGAAAAAGCGAGATTTTGACCCAAAAAAGAGGACACGTGGTTGGCTGGAGACCCGGGGAATAAAAAACTCAAATGTCGCGAGGACGCCTAGTACTGCCCAAGGGAAATCCCACCGTAACAGACGAATGCTCCGCTCATAAAAAAAGATCAGTCCCCTCCCCTCCCTGCGCTGTCGACGCGCCGCCCAGATCCCGTCTCAAACGGCGCCGCCACTACGGGCCACCTTCCATGTTCCCCTCATCACCTCCCCTATCCACAGCCTCGCTGCCTCCACCATCCAGCACGGTCAGCCGGCAACTATCAGTCAACTCCACCATGATGTCAACTGCTGATGTGGAGGCAGGGCCGGCTCTAGGGCATGGCATCCTTGTGCAACGGCTAAGGGCCCATGCTAGAAGGGGCCCATTACTACATAGTTTTCTATACTATATCACTACACATCCGTGGAAAAATAGAAGGCCCAGTAAAACCAGTCATAACCTTTCTAGAAACCGAGATCGACTCGCACGCCATCGTTAGCTATAGCGGCCCCGCCCGACGATCCACCGATCTCGATCGGTCTCCTCGTCTCTGTCTCTTCGTCTCCACCGGCCAGCGCACGCGATAGATCTCCTGACTATTCGTCTCTGTCTCTCTCCTATTCGTCTTTAACAAACCGGCTTTGTTCTCTGGCCGATCCACCGATTTCGATCGGTCTCCTCAAACCAACAGCCGATCGATCGCTGACAAATCCCTCGTGTGTGCCCACTGCAGGCCTGCAGCGCGGCTGCCAAGTGTAATCAATCTTGCCCTTGCTTGCAGGATAACATTAGGGTTCTATTGTTAATTCTTTATGTAATATATACTCAATTTCCTCACAATTTTAGATGATACTGGCAGGATATACTACTTCTTCCGTCCCAAAATATGTGGCTTGGGGTTGTCTAAATTTAGACATATCTAAACACGTTTTAGTATACACTGGTGGAAACGGGGCTATAGGTCCCGGTTCGTACGGGGCTTTAGTCCCGGTTGCCCAACCGGGACGGGGCAATCAGGACTAAAGCCCTAACCTTTAGTCCCGGTTGCCCCACCAACCGGGACAAAAGGGTGCACACGTGGCAGCGGCAGAGGGCGAGGGGGGTGGACCATTAGTCCCGGTTCGTAACACGAACCGGGACTAATAACCTTCTGCCGCGGCAGAGATTTGGCCCATTTCTCTACCGCGGCAGAGAATTCATTTTGGCACACTTTGTTGCCGCGACAACATTTTCGCCACTTTTTGTGCCGCGGCAGAGAATTTATTTAGGTTGTTTTATTGTTTATTTAGTGATTTGCACTTATTAATGAAGTAACCTTATATTACATCATGAATATCATGACAATATTACATTGAATACACGGATCGAGTTCATGCACTACATACAAAAGTTGCTATTCGATGCTACCGGCCAATTCCTTCAAAGTTGCTATTTTTACAATCCCTATTGTCTATACACAGCCGAATAGTATTCCCCTTTTGGGTCTAGGACTTCTGCATCCAAGAATCCCGCCAATTCCTCCTGAATTGCTCGTACGCGATCCTTTGGCAGAAGACCGTCCCGTAGACGTTCGATCTGATTTAAAAAAGGAGTCAGCCTATATGAATGAAACTAAACACAATTTGATTGTAATTAAAAACTATAGAAATTGTTTATGTATGTGGAGTTGCTCAAAATTTCTGCCCTTCTCATCGCACGTCTGCCGGATGAACTCGCAAACATAGTATCCACATAGATTGTTACCTGGTCCCTGCGTCAGGCACTTTACGAGAACAGAGTTCAATCAAAATAATAATCAAGCATGATAATAACTGTATCAAAACTAGAATCAAAAAGATGCGCGGATATAGCTAGTGGTGCTTACATTTAGTGGTTGAAATGTAAGGTCCTCTTTCCAAACACCCCTAGCCTTGTTGGTGAACTGTTTCCAAGCGCTGCCCGACGTAGAAAACGAATAAAATAAGTTATTAAGTACTTGATATCATAAAATTCACGAACGTTGCCGATATAGTGTCGTAATGATTAGAATTACCGCTAGAGAAGTATTTGTATGTCCTTCCACGTCTCAAGGGGTTTATGTTTCGAGTGCATGACTAGTACACGCCCTTTGTCAAGTTGAATGATTAACAGAATATAGTGGTAGCTGCGAATGCATAACTAATCAATTATATACTTAACATCGAGTAAGCGAAATAGAAAGTATATACAAGACAATAACACTCACTCGAAGTTGTAAGAAAATAGTATTTCCCTTTTGGTTTCTTGAAACCTTAACGCGTGTACTATATTATCCTCCGTATCCTGGGGGTTTGTTTTGAGATTAGCTTGATGAACCCAGTATGGGTCAATGAAGCCAATGTCATAGATTTGTCCTCTGCTGCATTCGAGAATCTTCATTTTGCATATTACAGTACGATTATATACATGCAATAAACAAGTTGAGATAGCTGGAAACTAAATTAATTACAGAATTAGTACTTACAGACAATAGGCACTGATGATCGATTTGTCCAAGGCGTCTTGATTGAATAATTGAAATAGTTCATCAAATTCAATGGATATCATGTCATCCATATCTTTCCCATGATGCTTTTTTGTAACCTTCAGCACTATCCAGTTACCCCGGCCTTTGTGGCATGCAAGTACCAGTTATGCAATCTTCGCATTTTTGTTGGAAGATTGTTTACCTCCTTAGGTTTGACGAGAGGTTTGCCGTACTGGTATTTGTATGCTACTTCACTCACGGGGAAGAACTCTAACTGGGATAAGTACTGGGCAATACTCATACCTTGAGCAGCGGCAGCTTCTCCGTATTGTGCAAATACCTCTGGATCATACTGCTCTTCGGCCCCATATTTTCTCGACCCCACATTGGTTTGGGAAATCACCTTGAGAGGGGCGCAAGTCTGTTTTGCTTGTTCTCCGAGCTGGGCAACACATTTCTTGCTTGCATCAGTACTGCTCTTCGAGGCTTTTTGTGCCGCATGTGACTTGAGAATAGAACGCTCATAGTCTGATGACAGCTTTGGCTCGGGTTGATGAAGAGTCTTTAGCATTTTCAACACTTTGGCTTTTTCTTCTTTGGTGCTAGGGAACTCTGGCTCTTTCGGCCGCCTCAGCTTAGCGAAAAACGCTGTCGTTTCCGCATCAACGATCGCCGCAGTCTCCTCTTCAGTATAGTCATAACCTCTCTTGGGAGGAACCTTTGGTACTTTTGGAAGAGGCTCTTGTTTACGTTTTGGCGATCGCTTACAACGACGCACAGTAGAGGTACGCTTACGCTTTTTATCCAGAGGCGCCGGCGATGGCTCCCGCGGCGATGGCTGCACCGGAGATTGGTGAGGCGACGGAGCCGGGTGAGGCGACAAAGACGGCTGCCGCGGCGGTGACGACCTCGCTGGAGACGGGTGAGGCGGCGGCGAAGATGGCCTTTTTGGCGTGTGATTTCGAAGCACGATACATTCCTTCGGCCATAGAATGGTGACGTTTTTTGCGTCTCCGAGTACAGTCACATCCCCTTCACCTGCAGGGTAGTGAAGATCCAAAACCTCAAAGGTGGGCATGATTTCATCCACGCCGACAACAGCGTAGCCCTCTAGAACCGGACGACAGTGGTAAGTTGGTGTGGGTCCAATTGGTAAGGCATAGCCGACCGCCACCTTCATTGATATGTTCACAACTTTGACATGTAGCTCGCAGTGTGTCATCTCTGTGATATCATCCACTGGGTAGCCAACAGGAGCCATCGTCGGTGCATCATCGTCATCGCCATTGTCATCACCCGAGACCTCGGTGGAAGCCACACTGCTTTTTCGATTATTCGATAGGCCGGTAGCATCGAATGCAGTGTGCTGCTGAGATGGGCCGGTAGTACTTTGCTCTTTAAGTGCGTTAATTTCATCTTGTTGTTCCTTTAATCGTTCTTCAATTAAACGCATTCGCTCTTTCTGACTATTTGCTTCAACTTCCTCCCTGTCCATTCTCCTCTGACGGCTTCTATCAGGATATTTCTTCCTCTCTTCGGGAAACCCAGTCCTCCATGGTTGGGAGCCTCTTGTGCCTCGTGTTCGTCCATCATGTTCCTTATTTCCAAGGGTGAGTGTGAGCTCATCATTCTCTCTATCGGGAATGAAGTCCCCATCTTTAACAGCCTTTACTGCTTTTCTCATCCTCTCGATTGGCAAGGGGTCTTCTTTATGTCGTATGTTATATATACACCTCCCTTCCGAGTCCAACGTGCCCCCATGCCCGTAAAACCAATTCCTTGCACGTTCTACCCAATCGTCTGTCTCTGGGGTGATCTTTTTAGCACGCAGTTCATTCTCAAGTTTCTCCCACTTAGGAATGCCAGCCATGTAGCCACCTTGCCCCATAGTATGGTGATACTTCTTGTTAGCAGCATTCAGCTTATTCGTTTCAGTCATTTTCTTAGCTTTTTCTGATTTCTTGTATTCCACAAACTCAGCCCAGAATGGTTTTATCTTCTCAAACTGAATATTCTTGAAATCGGGAGTCTTCTCTTTCACGACATAGTCAAGGTGCAATCTTTTCTTCCAGTTGGTGAAACACTGGGCCATCTTCTTCAAAGCCCACTCCCTGACCTTAGCCTCCATGGCTCTCCCATGTTGTAAGGCGTCCTCAACTGGATCCTCCGCATTTGGATCCAGCTCTATCTTCGGTAGGTTGAAATTAACCATGAGCCTTTTCCACAGTAAATCTTTGACGTGGTTAGGGACAAATAAACATGTTCCCTCTTCATCCGCATTAGCAGGCCTATTCCAATTTCTAATGGTGATCGGGATTAAGTACCTAACGATTACTCCGCATTGTGCCACAAATTTGGTTGCGACAACTTCGGGAGCCATCGGTTTGCCGTCTTCAGCGACATCTTCGATCCTGAACCTCTCATGGTCTTGTAACTTTTTGGTTGGGCCTCGTCTGGTCTTTTCAGTAGATTCCTTCGATCCGGAGGGCTAAAAGAAGAAAGATCATCGTTACTATTTCTATATAGATAGCAGATGATTAATTAATGAATTAATTATATTACATGCACCTCGCCGGAGCGGTCGTCTTCTCGATTACACAAGGCATCGCCTTCTCCCTCGCGGAAGGCAACACCTTCAACCTCAAACAAGTCGTCTATTCCTGTAAAAAGAGGTTCACCCTCGCCGGAGTTGTTCAGAAACGTTGATACGTCTAAATTATCTTCCCCACGGATCACACCTTGGATAAACTCTTCCTTTTCTTCGTCTCTGACGTGTGGGTCCATATTTTCTGCATAGGTGGAAAAACGAATGTCAAATCGGCTAAAGGAGAAAGTTAGGTACGGTGTTGAGAGATATAAACCATAATTCAGAGAAACCCTAATATATACATACACAATAATAAAAAATGAAGAGAAACCCTAAACCCTAAACCTAGCTACAAAAAGGAAACTGTGTAGTAGATAGGTAACTCTAGCTAAAATCAACTAAAATCAATATTCCAAATTTCCGAGGGGTGTAAAACCTAGTTCGGAGAAACCTCGGATGCATATGAGAGGGGAACTTGAGTATAAGGCTACAAAAGGGAAACTATCCAGCAAATAGGTAACACTAGATACTAACAAAATACCATATTGGAATCGATTTAAGAGGGTTCGGAATGCCCTGGCGAAGGCACATCGTCGAACCCACATGCACCTAAGGGGCATGCAATTTCATGGGAAGATTTATGTGCGACCGAGCCAGACCGAGCTTTCCTACGTCGAACACAATGGTTTTAACCGCGTGACCCCTTTGCCCATGTCTCGCCCACGCGTGAGCGAATAGGGGAACTCCCATCGGCGCCGCCTCCTCCCCCTCTCCTCACCTTCCCCGAGCAAACAGAGCTTCTGCCTCTCTCTTGCCACAATACACCCGCCCCACGCGTCCCTGCACGCCTCCCATGTCCTGCGGAACCGGCCACCGACATCCCCTTTTCCCGAGCCTTACAAACCCGACATGAGGGAGTATAAATCTATCATTGAGTAAATGTGATACTCCTATAGCAAACGAGGATAGTCCGATGATAAGGATGCGATTAGGGATGGCAATGGGGCCCCGAAACCCACAAATCCGATGGATACCCGCCTTAAATGGGGAGGGTTTGGTAAAAAGTTAGACCCTCCAAGTTTAATGGGGCGGGTATGGGGGTGGCAAACCCATACCCGCAGACCCGCTCTAAACCTTAATCCTATCCCTAAGAGCATGTTTAATGCAGACGTTTAAAGCAAATGCTAGATAGGCCGATTTTACTTGCGGTTAGGCCTCCATCCCATCCGATCCGGGGATTTTCTCTAGCGTTGACGTACGAGGAAGCGTCGGTCGCTAGGACTACTTTTTTTCAGTGCAAAGGAGTTTGATTAGTGCTCCTAGCTGTTGCTAGCTACCCAAATTAGCGTTCTGTGCTGTGAGACGAGGCGTTTAGTCCATAATCCAATTTTCTGGCATTATTTTTTTAAACATAAGCGTCTGTACAAGAGCTTGCCATAGTACATGCCCTAATAATCAGATGACTAACCACACGTCCACGCGGGACATGCACGCAGACAACACACATCGATCACCCGAAGCCGCCGCCCACCACCCGATCGAAGCCCACCAGCAGCAGCCGCCGCCCACCACACCCGAAGCCCACCATGCAGCCGCCGCCGCCCACTAGCAGCCACCGCCGCCGCCCACCAGCAGCAGCAGAGGGAGGGGGAGGACAGAGGTAGGGAGGGGCGTACCTGACGCGCGGCGGTGGGGGAAGGGCGTGGGCGGCGCGGTCGTCGGCGGGAAGGGACGCGGGCGGCGGTCGTCGGGGCGGGAAGGAGACGCGCGCAGGAGGAGGAGGTCGGAGCCGCTACGGAGCGCGCGGCGGTGGCGGCCGGAGGAGGAGCCGCTACGGGGAGCGCACGGCGGTGCGGCCGGAGGCGGAGGCGTTGACGATGACGGAGGGTGCGGGCAGCCTGGCGTCGTCGTCGATGAAACAGAGAAGCAGAGAAGAGAAGCAGAGAAGAAGAAGAGAAGTTATATAAAGGGGAGCAAGTATACGTCCCGGTTGGTGGCTTCAACCGGGACTAAAAGGGCATACGTCCCGGTTGGAGCCACCAACCGGTACGTATACTCCAATTTTCAGCAGCTGAAGGGGCGCGCGCAGGGGGTTCTTTAGTCCCGGTTGGTGGCTCCAACCGGGACATATTCCCCTGTTTTCAAAAAATTTCAGGTATTTTCTCTCTGTTCCCGCCTTATTTTTTATTTTGGGGTTTAAATTTGTAATGTTTTTTAAATGATAATTACTTTGGAATTTAGAAAAACTTTAAACATAAAAAGTGTTTGAATTTGAATAACTAATTCGAAACCATTTTCTGTTTTGAAAAATAATTAATGTAACCATTTAAACTACGAACCATTTAAAATTAATAATGAAATAACTTATATTTTTTAAATATTAATTTGGAATTTAGAAAAACTTTAAACATAAAAAGTGTATGGATTTGAATAAATAATCCAAAACCATTTTCTATTTTTAAAAAATAATTAATGTAACCATTTAAAATTAATAATGAATTAACTTATATTTTTTAAATATTAATTTGGAATTTAGAAAAACTTGAAACATAAAAAGTGTATGGATTTGAATAAATAATCCAAAACCATTTTCTATTTTTAAAAAATAATTAATGTAACCGTTTAAAATTAAAAATGAATTAACTTATATTTTTTAAATATTAATTTGGAATTTAGAAAAACTTTAAACATAAAAAGTGTATGGATTTGAATAAATAATCCAAAACCATTTTCTATTTTTAAAAAATAATTAATGTAATCATTTAAAATTAAAAATGAATTAACTTATATTTTTTAAATATTAATTTGGAATTTAGAAAAACTTTAAACATAAAAAGTGTTTGGATTTGAATAAATAATTCAAAACCATTTTCTGTTTTAAAAAATATTTAATGTAACCATTTAAAATATGAACCATTTACAATTAAAAATGAATTAACTTATAAGTAATTCAAAACCATTTTCTGTTTTTAATGGGCGGAAAAAAGAGGACGGAAAATAATGGGTGGAAAGAAAATTTGATTAGGATAGAACTGGAATTAAAGTACATAACACAACTAACACAAAGTTATATAGAAGAACTGAAAATTAAGATACATGGCCAGATTAAGCCACAATCGGCCGAACTTGTTTTACAATGTTGGAATAATTCAGTCATGCTCCTGCCTACACCTGTAATACTCGCCACTGTAGTCGTCGTACTCGCCGCGGCCGTCGTCGCTATCGTCGTCGGGGTCGTCGTAGTTGAACCTTAAAGGTTGAGTACGAGTGGGTTGGACTTGAGGGTAGCGCAGGCGGGGGCTAGAGTCGGCGGCTGTGTCGTAGGCCATGACGCTCTGGAGAGTCTGTTCGCGCCACCACAGCCGACGACCGGCCTCGTTGAAGTTCGGAGGAGGTGGGCCCTCCTCCTCGTGCCTGGCGAGTGCCCTCTCACGCCGATCCACGAAGAAGGCTTCCCAAATCGGGAAATAGTCGGGATGCCATCTGGGATTCCTCCGCTGCTCCGGCGTGAGCTCTAAGTAGTAGTGGTTCGTGATGGCCATCCGACGCGCCACACCTAGAGGGACAGGAGGAACCGGCACGCCTCCGGCGCTCAGCATCCAGCCGACGGGGACACAGTAGCCCGGCGGGCAGGGGTAGTTCGAGGCGGAAAGCGCCTCCGCCTCCCCGGGAGTTAGTGCTACAGTGGAAGCCATGGGAAAGAGTGATGAGGTTGCAGATATGAGTCTAGAGATGTGCAATGACAATGGAGGCCAACCCTACATATATATATAGTAAAGAACTGGCGGGAAAAATGGCGGGAAGAAAAATGGCGGGAAAAATAGCGGGAAAAATGGTGTCACCAACCGGGACTAAAGATGAAAAATGGTGCATCCACACACATGCATAATATGGACACAACATCACAAACTATGCCGTGATTCAGCACATAACATCGGTCATTTGGACCGAAAGCCATGAAACCTCGAACATGATAGGTCATTTTGTGAAGGTTTTTTTGAAACATGGTCAATATACCAAGTATGGTATTTTTCCTTTCAACTATGTAACATAATATGACACCACGCGAAGGATTTTCATTGTTCGGATTTTTTTTAAATTTATTATGCCCGTTTTGAATTATCTGAATTTCTAACTATGGTCGAACCGGTGTGCATGAAGATAGGGGACGAGCATCGTTAGAACTTGCATTGGATCTCTGAAGAAACCACATATTGCGAGTCTAAAAATAATTTTTTTCAAAATATCACGGGCGATAGATCATGTACCTGTAGTACAAACCGGACCCACTTCCTACCGATTCGGCAGACATTTGTCCTTTTTACCCGGGATGGACGAAAAGGTTTGAGATGTACCGGTTGGGAGATAATCCATGTAAGGTGGTCTAGTATTCTAGAAAAATGGGACGGTAGCATTCTGAAACGGCATTTTGGTGGTTACTTTACAAAACGACCCGTTTTTTGCGCTCGGAAAATGGGAAAGGGCTTTTCCGTGCGACAAAAAGGAAAACTTCCTCCTGCAACATTGTTCTCCATACCAATGTCCACACACATACATAATATGGGCACAACATCACAAACTATACCGTGATTCAGCACATAACATCGGTCATTTGGACCGAAAGCCATGAAACCTCGAACATGATAGGTCATTTTGTGAAGGTTTTTTCGAAACATGGTCAATATACCAAGTCTGGTATATTTCCTTTCAACTAGGTAACATAATATGACACCACGAAACAGATTTTCATTGTTCGGATTTTTTTTGAATTTATTATGCCCGTTTTGAATTATCTAAATTTCTAACTATGGTCGAACCGGTGTGCATGAAGTTAGGGGACGAGCATCGTTAGAACTTGCATTGGATCTCTGAAGAAACCACATATTGCGAGTCTAAAAATGATTTTTTCAAAAAATCACGGGTGATAGATCATGTACCTGTAGTACAAACCGGACCCACTTCCTACCGATTCGGCAGACATTTGTCCTTTTTACCCGGGATGGACGAAAAGGTTTGAGATGTACCGGTTGGTAGATAGTCCATGTAAGGTGGTCTAGTATTTTAGGAAAATGGGACGGTAGCATTCTGAAACGGCATTTTGGTGGTTACTTCATAAAACGACCCGTTTTTTGCGCTCGGAAAATGGAAAAGGGCTTATCCGTGCGACAAAAAGGAAAACTTCCTCCTGCAACATTGTTCTCCATACCAATGTCCACACACATGCATAATATGGTCACAACATCACAAACTATGCCATGATTCAGCACATAACATCGGTCATTTGGACCGAAAGCCATGAAACCTCGAACATGATAGGACATTTTGTGAAGGTTTTTTCGAAACATGGTCAATATACCAAGTCTGGTATATTTCCTTTCAACTAGGTAACATAATATGACACCACGCAACGGATTTTCATTGTTCGGATTTTTTTTGAATTTATTATGCCCGTTTTGAATTATCTGAATTTCTAACTATGGTCGAACCGGTGTGCATGAAGATAGGGGACGAGCATCGTTAGAACTTGCATTGGATCTCTGAAGAAACCATATATTGCGAGTCTAAAAATGATTTTTTCAAAAAATCACGGGCGATAGATCATGTACCTGTAGTACAAACCGGACCCACTTCCTACCGATTCGGCAGACATTTGTCCTTTTTACCCAGGATGGACGAAAAGGTTTGAGATGTACCGGTTGGGTGATAGTCCATGTAAGGTGGTCTAGTATTTTAGGAAAATGGGACGGTAGCATTCTGAAACGGCATTTTGGTGGTTACTTCACAAAACGACCCGTTTTTTGCGCTCGGAAAATGGAAAAGGGCTTTTTTCGTGCGACAAAAAGGAAAACTTCCTCCTGCAACATTGTTCTCCATACCAATGTCCACAAACATGCATAATATGGGCACAACATCACAAACTATGCCGTGATTCAACACATAACATCGGTCATTTGGACCGAAAGCCAGGAAACCTCGAACATGATAGGTCATTTTGTGAAGGTTTTTTCGAAACATGGTCAATATACCAAGTCTGGTATTTTTCCTTCCAACTATATAACATAATATGACACCACGCGAAGGATTTTCATTGTTCGTATTTTTGAATTTATTATGCCCGTTTTGAATTATCTGAATTTCTAACTATGGTCGAACCGGTGTGCATGAAGATAGGGGACGAGCATCGTTAGAACTTGCATTGGATCTCTGAAGAAACCACATATTGCGAGTCTAAAAATGATTTTTTCAAAAAATCACGGGCGATAGATCATGTACCTGTAGTACAAACCGGACCCACTTCCTACCGATTCGGCAGACATTTGTCCTTTTTACCCGGGATGGACGAAAAGGTTTGAGATGTACCGGTTGGGAGATAGTCCATGTAAGGTGGTCTAGTATTTTAGGAAAATGGGATGGTAGCATTCTGAAACGGCATTTTGGTGGTTACTTCACAAAACGACCCGTTTTTTGCGCTCGGAAAATGGAAAAGGGCTTTTTCCGTGAGACAAAAAGGAAAACTTCCTCCTGCAACATTGTTCTCCATACCAATGTACACACACATGCATAATATGGGCGCAACATCACAAACTATGCCGTGATTCAGCACATAACATCGGTCATTTGGATCGAAAGCCATGAAACCTCGAACATGATAGGTCATTTTGTGCAGGTTTTTTCGAAACATGGTCAATATACCAAGTCTGGTATTTTTCCTTCCAACTATATAACATAATATGACACCACGCGAAGGATTTTCATTGTTCGGATTTTTTTTGAATTTATTATGCCCGTTTTGAATTATCTGAATTTCTAACTATGGTCGAACCGGTGTGCATGAAGATAGGGGACGAGCATCGTTAGAACTTGCATTGGATCTCTGAAGAAACCACATATTGCGAGTCTAAAAATGATTTTTTCAAAAAATCACGGGCGATAGATCATGTACCTGTAGTACAAACCGGACCCACTTACTACCGATTCGGCAGACATTTGTCCTTTTTACCCGGGATGGACGAAAAGGTTTGAGATGTACCGGTTGGGAGATAGTCCATGTAAGGTGGTCTAGTATTTTAGGAAAATGGGACGGTAGCATTCTGAAACGGTATTTTGGTGGTTACTTCACAAAACGACCCGTTTTTTGCGCTCGGAAAATGGAAAAGGGCTTTTCCGTGCGACAAAAAGGAAAACTTCCTCCTGCAACATTGTTCTCCATACCAATGTCCACACACATGCATAATATGCGCACAACATCACAAACTATGTCGTGATTCAGCACATAACTTCCTGCCGATTCGGCAGACATTTGTCCTTTTTACCCGGGATGGACGATTTCGGCAGGCTGGGCCAGGCAGCACTAATGATAGGGGTGAGTGTCGACATTATGTCGTGCGGCGTGTACCTTGTTCCAGATGGTGTCACCAACCGGGACTAAAGATCAACCTGTAGTCCCGGTTGGAGACACCAACCGGGACAAAACACAAGTCAGCACTAATGATAGGGGTGAGTGTCAACATTATTCCGTAAGTGTCGACACTATGCCGAGCTGCTTGTACTATAAATAGGCATCCTTGCGAGTCCAGTCCTCCAGCCAGTTTTCGAGAGTAGGGACACCACTGCGGCCAGTTTCAGGGAGATGCCGACGGAGCCTAGTCCTCCGGCATCTCCGAGAAACTGGTCATAGAGGCACTCCCTAATATGTGAAATTAGTTAGCTCCGAGGCGTATTGATCTAGTTAGAGAAGTTACAAGCTGCAAGATGGTTTTCGAGAGCAGGGACACCACTGCGGCCAGTTTCAGGGAGATGCCGACGGAGCCCAGTCCTCCGGCATCTCCGAGAAACTGGTCATAGAGGCACTCCCTAATATGTGAAATTAGTTAGCTCCGAGGCGTATTGATCTAGTTAGAGAAGTTACAAGCTGCAAGATGGTTTTTGAGAGCAGGGACACCACTACGACCAGTTTCAGGGAGATGCCGCCGGATCCCAGTCCTCCGGCATCTCCAAGAAACTGGTCATAGAGGCACTCCCGGTCCAGCCACAAAACGGGACTAACACTCAAGACATTTATTAATATTAAAAACTGAGACTACAAAACCAGGACTAAAGGCCACAAACCGTGAAAGATATCCTTCGGTCAAGCCACAAACCGCGAAAGACATGAACTAGAGTTACATAATATGAGCATGAACTTCTTGGCATATGTCATTCCTTATGATCGCTTCAGACGTAACCATGGAGCATCTTCTTTACTTAACGGAATGCTTGGGTCAGTTTTCACTGTGAAGGGCGGAATTTCATCAAACTTATTATAATCTTCTGACATGTCTGTCTTGTCCTTGATTCCCACGATGTTTCTTTTCCCTGAAAGAACTATGTGACGCTTTGGCTCATCATATGATGTATTCGTCTGCATATTTTTTCTTTTTTTCGGTCTGGAGGACATGTCCTTCACATAGAAAACCTGAGACACATCATTGGCTAGGACGAATGGTTCATCTCTATAACCAAGATTGTTGAGATCCACTGTTGTCATTCCATAAAACTGGTCTATCTTTACCCCTTCCCCATTCAGGTTGACCCATTTGCAGCGAAACAAAGGGACCTTAAAAGAGACTCCATAGTCTAGTTCCCATATCTCCTCTATGTAACCATAATATGTGTCCTTTTGTCCATTCTCGTCTATTGCATCAAAGCGGACACCACTATTTTGGTTGGTGCTCTTTTTATCTTGGGCGATCGTGTAGAATGTATTCCCATTTATTTCGTAACCTTGGAAATTCAATACAGTAGAAGATGGTGACGCGGCCAACAAGTATAGCGGATCTCCAACAGTGGTGTCATTCAAGAGATGTGTCCGCATCCAACGACCGAAAGACTTCATGTGTTCATGTGTAATCCATGATTCAGGCTTCCCCGGGTTTTTGGAGCGTACAATATTCTTGTGTTCTTCGATATACGGAGCTGCCAAGGTGGAATTATGTAGAACTGTGTAGTGTGCTTTAGTGAAAGAATCCTCGTCCCTACATATCATTGCTTTCTTTCCCAGCGTGCCTTTTCCACTTAGTCTTCCCTCATGCCGCGAGTCAGAAACACCAATCGGCTTAAGGTCAGGAATAAAGTCAACACAAAACTCAATGACCTCCTCTGTTCCATATCCCTTGGAGATGCTTCCTTCTAGTCTAGCACGGTTATGAACATATTTCTTTAAGACGCCCATGAACCTCTCAAAGGGGAACATATTGTGCAGAAATACCGGACCGAGAATGGCAATCTCTTCCACTAGATGAACCAGGAGATGCGTCATAATATTGAAGAAGGATGGTGGGAACACCAATTCAAAACTAACAAGACATTGTACCACATCCTTCTGTAACCTTGGCAGAATATCTGGATTGATTACCTTCTGAGATATTGCATTGAGGAATGAACACAGCTTCACAATGGGTACTCGAACATTTTCCGGTAGAAGCCCCCTCAATGCAATCGGAAGCAACTGCGTCATAATCACGTGACAGTCATGATACTTCACGTTTTGGAACTTTTTCTCTGCCATATTTATTATCCCCTTTATATTAGATGAGAAGCCCGACGGCACCTTAATACTGTAAAGGACTTCAAAAAAGATTTCCTTCTCTGCTCTTGTTATGTGTATGCATGTTCTTTGGGTCTTTCATAATTTGTTGGTCCTCCCGTGCTTCAGGTGTATCTTTTGTCTTCCCATACACGCCTAGGAATCCAAGCAGGTTCACACAGAGATTCTTCGTCACGTGCATCACGTCGATTGAAGAGCGGACACGCAGGACTTTCCAATATGGCAGCTCCCAAAATATAGATTTCTTCTTCCACATGGGTGCGTGTCCTGTAGCGACGTCGTTCGGAACTGATTGACCGCCGGGACCCTTTCCAAAGATTACTTCTATGTCCTTGACCATACCAAATACATCATCACTAGCAGGGAGTTCAGGCTTCTTCCGGTGATCTGCCTCACCTTTGAAATGCTTGCCTTTCTTTCTTACGGGATGATTGGTCGGAAGAAATCGTCGATTCGCCAGGTACACAAACTTCTTGCATTTATGCAAATATGTACCTTCGGTCTTCTCTAAATAGTGGGTGCATGCCTTATATCCCTTGTTTGTCTGTCCTGAAAGGTTACTAAGAGCAGGCCAATCATTGATGGTTACGAATAACAACCCTCGTAGATCAAATGGCTCCTGTTTGTTCTCATCCCACGCACGTACACCTGGTTTGCCCCACAACTGTAAGAGTTCTTCAACTAATGTCCTAAGGTACACATCAATGTCGTTGCCCGGTTGCTTCGGGCCTTGGATGAGCATTGGCATCATAATGAACTTACGCTTCATGCACAACCAAGGAGGCAGGTTGTAGATACATAGAGTCACGGGCCAGGTGCTGTGACTGCAGCTCTGCTCCCCAAAAGGATTCATGCCATCCGTACATAGACCAAACCATAAGTTCCTTGCGTCACCTGCAAAGTCTGGGAAGTCTCTCTCGATTTTTCTCCACTGTGACCCATCAGCAGGGTGTCTCAACTTCCCGTCTTTCTTACGGTCTTCTTTGTGCCATCGCAACAACCTGGCATGCTCTTTGTTTCTGAACATGCGTTTCAACCTTGGTATTATAGGAGCATACCACATAACCTTAGCAGGAACCCTCTTCCGGAGGGGCTCTCCCTCAACATCACCAGGGTCATCTTGTCTGATCTTATACCGCAACGCATTGCATATCGGGCATTTATCTAAATTCTCATACTCGTTACCGCGGTAGAGGATGCAGTCATTAATGCATGCATGTATCTTTTGCACATCTAATCCTAGAGGACAGAGAGTCTTCTTTGCTTCGTAGGTACTCTCGGGAAGTTCGTTATGTTTTGGAAACTTCGGCTTCATTATTTTCAGCATCTTTTCAAATGAGGAGTCAGTTAGACCACACTCTGCCTTCCATCGCAACAATTCCAGTGTGGTACCGAGCTTTGTGCTGCCATCTTCACAATTTGGGTACAACAATTTCTTGTGATCTTCTAACATGCCCTCTAACTTCAACTTCTCATTTTCTGTTTCACAGTCTCGCTTTGCATCAGAAATGACCCTACCAAGTTCATCAGCCGGCTCATCTGATGCCCGTTCTTCACCTCTTTCCTCTCCATTGTCTTCTATTGTAGTATCACTGTATTCAGGAAACATATGATGATAGTTGTTATCATCATCTTCTTCTTCACCATCTTCCATCATAACCCCTCTTTCCCCGTGCTTGGTCCAGCAATTATAGTTGGGCATGAAACCTTTCATAATCATGTGGCCGCGAATGATTTTCGAGGAAGAGTACTCCTTGTTGTTCCGACATTGAACACATGGACAACGTATAAATCCATTCTCTTTGTTTGCCGTAGCCACATCGATAAATTTATCCATGCCTTTGATATACCCGGCTACGCGCCGGTCATATAAGTAAGTTTATCAAAAAACAGGACATCATAAATAGTGAAATAACCAATTCACACCGACACATGAATTGTATCAATGACCTAGAAAAGATAAGATTGCTAATCTCGATCGAGGGAAATAAAGAGGAGAAAGCTCAAGTGCGTCTCGGACACCTTCTATATTTTTGTTCTATGAGAAATTCAACGGGATTATTCACTCAAACATTTCATCAAACACCTTCAATGCATGCATAGAAGAGAAAAAACTAGCACACCCCTCACACCTTCCACCATTCGAAAAAACAGAGTGGAGGCAGAGGGGGCTGAGGCGTTGCATTTATAGAGGACAGGAGAATACGTCTCGGTTGAAGCCAGCAACCGGGACTAAAGGTGCGTGCCACGCCACGTGGCTGTGGCCAAACCTTTAGTCCCGGTTGGTGGCTCCAACCGGGACGTATCCCCCCTTACCAACCGGGACGCATGCCCCTGACCCCGTGCCCGCTCCAACCGGGACGCGTGCCAGTATTAGTCCCGGTTGGTGGCGCAACCGGGACAAATGCTCTGAGGGATCGTGAAGGATAGCCCTTTTTCCACTAGTGATATGTAGATACATGCGAATTTAGATAAACTGAAGTCACTTATTTTAGGAGGCAGGGAGTACTTGTTATATTTTGAAACAAAAAATATATGTTTGGATGTTAATTTTTAGTATTTCTAAAGTATCTCTACTATATAAAAAGTCTAGAGGTGGTTTTCGCTTGTCATAGTTTTTGTCCGTCGCTTATGTCGGTCGCTCGAAAAGAATCAGTCTCTGTTTCTTTACCGACAACTCAGATTGATCGGGTTTGGCGTTGGTAGTGGCCTCATCCGTAGCACTAATATATATATGTATATATATATTTATCTATAATTTTAGCTATATATATCTATAAATACATTAATCTTAGGGCCCATATGTCAACTTCGTACAAGGCACTGCAAAACATAGAGCCGGCCCTGCGTGGAGGTAGTGGTCGTTATCCCGTTATCCCGTCCACCAGTACATAAACGTCTGAGCCCTCCTATACTCTCCTATTGCTGCATGCCCTACATTACCTTACATCTTCATCATTCTTCACCCTCGAGTCCGGTGGCTGGAGCCTGCGGTGCAGACTTCTTCTTCAACCTCCTGCAATAGCTGGCAATTCTTTCTCCTCCAAGAACCGGTGGGCAGGTGGCAGTGCTTGTGGTGTTCCCGTCGGAGCCGTACAGAGACCGCCGAGCACGCACGCATCCGCACCACCGTTAACTCCCCCGACGGCATCCAGGTCTTTGTGCGGTTTTTGTTTTTTGCTTCCTTCAATTCCCCGATTTAGTGAATGTTAGTTTTCAATGAATCAAAGTTCTGTGTATGAAGTCAAATGTTTAGATTACCGCTTCAATTCAATGCAGGTATCAAGTAGGTTTTTGCATAAACCACTTATTTTTTGAAATGCACTTAGACAATGCTTGAGGTTAAATTTACAATAAAGTTTAAGATATCTTGTTGGTTCTTGGTATGAAATTCTATCTTGATTCAAACTACTATTGGAACACGTTGGTTTAGAAGCCCTTTTGTGAACCATATCTCCTCAATATCATCTTGATATCTTATCACTTCTGGCTATGTATTTTGATCTACCAATTCAACATGATTTCTTGATAGATACCTCTATAGTAGACACCACAACTTTGGATTTTTGTATGCTCCTGATTTAGTAAGGTCGTAATGATATTTCTGACTCGCCTTTTTTTTGGTCATTAGGCAATCTCCTGCGTCTCTGGTGACATTTAACAGCGGTAAGATGTGGCCAACAACATACCTTTATTTGCTTGTGTGGTCTTCATAGTTGTATCTTTACTTTTTAGTGATGCGCTTGTCTGTGTTATTGTAATGTGAGCAACACAACTGCTTTTCTGAAACATATTGTAGATGCAACAACCGCAACTATGTTGGAAGAAACAACATACACAATACGAGTATAAAACTGAACCTAGGAGATATAGAAGGTAAAAACACAACTAATTTGCAGTATTCAAACTTATCTACATGCTATTAAAAATGGAAGCTAAGGTAGCTTGAACCAATTTCCTAATTAGCTGATCAAATATTACATGTCGTGATAGTGCAACACACATTTTGGGTGGCTTGCGTGCATGTGTGTTTGTCTTTTCTGTAGAATAATTTCCATTAAGGGAAATGTGGAAGCTAAAGTAGCTAGAACCAGTTGATAAAATAAGTGTCTAATATCATGTTAATAGCTCAAAGTATATCTGATCAACTCTTAAGTCGATTTATTTTTGTTCAGCCACATAATGCCTATTAATAAGACCAATCCAAGATTACTAATCTCTCTCCGGTGTTTTCAGACCCTCTAACCCTCTTGCGGCTTCATAAAATTTCCTGCCACTAAGATTCTTGTGATTTTCTGTTCCGTATATATTTGTGCAAAACTTTGAAGCAACACCATAATCGTTGAAGTCAAGTGAGAGTGACCATGGTAGAGGCTACGGTTCTACCAGATCTCGGGCGTAGATTATAGGGGTGGTAGTGAGGGCGGAGATGCTGGAGGCGCAGACGCCGGCGGCTGGGTGCCGTCGCTGCGAGAGGGAGAAGGCGGCGGCTAGGGCAAGGTGCGGCTAGGGTTTGGGGCTCCCGTCTCCTGAGGGAGACGACAACAGAATTTGTTTATTGTCGGATTATAATTAAAAGGGGTACATGCGTTTATATAGGAGGGCAGCTCCTCTAAACCCTAGATAACGGGCTAAGCCCCTAATTGGGCCTCTTCCATGTATACTGGAGCCCGACCATAACATCTCTCCCCGTCTTCTCAAACAGCTCGTCCTCGAGCTGAACATCTGGAAACTGCTGGCGGAAATCGTCGAGCTGCTCCCAAGTTGCTTCCTCCTCGGGCAGGCCGGCCCACTGCACCAAGACATGCCACACGCCGCGACGCTGCTGCGCCTGCATCACCTTTGCCACCTTCGCGGGAGCTGGCAGAAGTCGGCCATCCGAAGTAGGAGGAAGGGCCAGTGGCGCTGCAGGAGGGTCCCTGCGGTAGGCCTTCAGTAAGCCAACATGGAAGACGTCGTGGAGGCGAGACCCAGCTGGCAGCTCAAGGCGGTATGCGAGTGTGCCAACACGCTCCAGCACACGAAAGGGACCGACGTAGCGGGGTCCAATTTGCGCTTGGAGTGCGGGTCCAGGGACTGCGTGGTCCTGTGAAGGAGGCGCAGCCACACCCAATCGTCCACCGCGAACTCCGCCTCTCGATGATGAGCATCATAGTACTTTCTGGCCAGCTGTTGTGCTTGGAGAAGACGCTGGCGCGCCTCAGTCAGGATCTCGTCGCGGGTGCGGTGTAAGTCGCCCGCCGTCTCGGACCGAGCCGTGCCAGGCTCATAAGGAAGCATCGCCGGAGGTGGGTGCCCGTAGACCACCTCAAAAGGCGTGGCATGCAGGGCGGAATGATAGGAGGTGTTCTAGCAGTACTCCGCCCATGCCAACCAGTCCACCCAAACTCGTGGAAGATCACCCGTAACACAGCACAAATACATGGCGATCACCTTGTTGACCACCTCGGACTGGCCGTCCTTCTGAGGGTGAAACGCTGTGCTCATGCGGAGCTTTACGCCCGCCAGCCTAAAGAGATCCCGCCACATGTGACCTGTGAACACAGGATCACGGTCGCTGACGATGGACAAAGGAAACCCGTGGAGGCGGACGATGCCGTCGAAGAAGGCCCGCGCCACGGACGCGGCTCTATAGGGGTGACCGAGGGCGATGAAGTGCGCGTACTTGGAGAAGCGGTCAACCACCCTGAGGATGACGGATTTGCCGCCCACCTTGGGAAGGCCCTCGATGAAGTCCATGGAGATATCCGCCCACACCTGGGAGGGTACGTCCAGCGGCTGTAGCAGACCCGTGGGTCGCATTTTCTCCGTCTTGTTCCCCTGGCACGTCACGCATGACCGCACCCAGTCACGGACCAGTGCACCATCACTGGAGATGTAGAAATCAGCACGGAGGCGATGGAGGGTCTTCTGCACGCCCTCGTGTCCTGCAGAGTGTTCCAGGGACAAGACCTGGTGGCGCAGGTCACCGTGTTCAGGCACGAAGAGGCGGCACCCATGTATAAGCAGCCCATCGTCCAGGAGCCAGCGTGCCCCCAGCTCGCCGGTGTCAAGGCGCCCGCGGAGCACCTATGCGTTCGCGGCAGTAGAAGTTGCCCGGCGGATGTCATTGATGAAGGCGAATGTAGCATCCCGGGGAAACCCTAATTATAATATCGCCTGTTGTCATCTATTTTGTGCACCATCATTGCATCATGCATTTATTTTTCCTCCCAAAATATTTTAACTAAAGCTATTTTTGTTTACTGCAACACCTCTTCTCTTGTTTCAAAACAAACTCTTATATTTATCTGCTAAACTATTTGCCTAAAAACTATTTGCTAAAAATATTTAAAACAAAATAAAAATAATATTTTATTAATAAACCCTAGACCTAAAAACCGGCCAGGCCCAAAAGACCCAGCCGACAGACCAAACCCTAATCCCTACCTTCCCAAACCGTAGACCTCGCCCCATTTTTTTCCTCCCAGCCGCCGCCAGGCACCCAGACATCCCGCCCACCTCGCTACCGACAACCCCCTCGCTTCCTGGACCCACCCTCCCGCTCGCGGCCCCAACCACCCCACGCTCCTCTCTCTCCCCACATTCCTCTCGCCCTCTCGGCTCTCCCCACGACCTCCCCTGTTTCTCGTTTTCCCCACCTGACGCCGCTGCCTCCCCTCATCCTCCCATCCCCGTTCGCCACCAGGGGCTCCCCTCACCTTCGCCTCTCCACTGGCCTCGGCCTCCCTCCACGTCCGTCCCTGTCCCCGGGCGTCTGCGCCGTCGTCCACAAGCATGTCGCCATGTGCTGCCCCTCCGGCCTCCAGCACCAGGCCCGCGTCCGGCCCGCTCGCCTTCGCCGAGCCGCCTCATCTCCAGCACCCTCCGGTCGCCGAGCTCCTCTCTGCCTCCGTCCCGCCTCTGCTCCCTCCTCCTACGGCGCTCTCCGACCGACAGCAGCTTGCCCGAGGCAGCGCCGGCTCGCCACGCCTCCCCGGGCCCCAGTCTTCCCGGTCGCCGCGCCTGCGGCCGTGGGCCGCGCCGCCCCCACCTCCTCGTCAAGCTCTGAGGCCGGCACCGGTGTCGCCCGAGCCCTCCCTGTCCTCTCCTGCGTTCGCCTCATCCCCACAGACCCCTGCACCGGCCGTGCCCCGCGCACATGTCCTCTCTCTGCCGTCGTCACCGCGTGTCCACAACGATTCGAGTATTTATGTGTTGGTGCTTGTATGTGTCCTGGTGATGTGGTGCTATGAGCAGAACCAAAGTGTTCCTGTGGGTGTGGTGATTTCAGGAGTTTGGACACGTACATCGACTGCCTTCGTCCTGATGCTGACAAGACGAAAAATGCTCTAAGAACAGATGTGCGGATCTGTCCGATTGATGACCATGACGGACTCGAAGGCCCCGGTTCCGGAATGCGAAGACCGATCTATCGGAATGCCAAGTGCTCCTTCCCGGAGTCCGAAGGCCGATCTCGCCGAGACCCCGAAGACCGATCCCGAACCCTCGGCGAACCCCAAGATCATCGATACCAATGTGTGATCTTTTCCGAGCCCCTATTTTATAAATTGCCAACTATATATCTTGTTGCATTAAATCATTCATGTCGCATACATATTTGTTGTGGGTTTGGGGCATTTTGTCGATGCACCTAATAATTAAATATGGAGGCCATATGCGGCCTTTTTCAGTCTAATATTGGTCCCATTTAAAATTGTGTAGCGAACCGGTGATATATTTTGCCTTGTTAATACAACAGTTAAATTGCGGGGTATCTAAACAACATGGACCTATTAATTAATTGTCGGGGCCTCGGTTCCGCTTAATATGACCTAATTGCATCGCACCTTTGCCATGTCATATATCATGCATGCATCATGCCCGATCTTCTGCCGTAGTATTAAATAGTGCATCCGGTGTTTCTTCTAGTGCTTTGCTTCTTCACGGATTAGGCCGATGAGTTGATGCGAGAGTCGACCCGATCTTCGGATGAACCTTCGGCAATGTTTTTCAGGCGAGCATCTCCCCCTTTCTACCTATCTTACTTTTATAGTATTTATTCCCTCCTGTTGATCTATTGCTATTTGTGTTGCGATGCTCTAGTTTTCGTACCCGTGATATCCCTTGCAGCCTTATATTGCCTTGGACACATCCTATTACTTGTTGTTTGGTAGATAGTTGGACTCGCGCGTCGTAGTCGCTTGCTCAAGTGCTGTTGCGTGTCGTCCAGTACCACAACTGTTGGAAGGCTGCCATATGCTTTATGTTGGAGATGATCATGGCTTTAATTATCGTTTAACAACTAAAATTGAAGTATGTAAATGCAGAGGCACCGGTGGGTAATAGACAATATTTGGTTTTTAACCGATCACTGGTGTCCCATAGGACCCCGAGTTCTTGACACCTGTTCCGAGATCGAGCGCGCTAACCACAGGTGGGGTGTGTGGGCACCCCCATCCATTAGTACCTAATTTCAAAGTATTGTACTGGGGGCCACAAAGTAGTTTGGGGCTTTATTACTATCCTGTACTTATGCCATGCTTTACTGCTTTATTTACTATTGCGCGTGGAGCGCCTGTACTGTTTAGGTAAGCGGAGTGTTTTCGCGGTATCGACAAGCCCAATCACACTTTCGGGTTCCCAGTCGTTTACAGCCATTGACACAAACCCTGGGTCCGTCTCGGAGACCGGCCGACTTTGTTACGGGTAGCTTAGTGGGGTGGCCCCCTGTGTTTGCTTTGGGTCTGGGAAACGTCGTGTCCGAAACCCAGTCGACATACCGTTGGGTGTATGTTTTGTGATCTTGTACCTACCTGATCTGACAACAAGGGTGTAGGTGCGTGTGGAAACTTTGGTGTACCCCTGCAGGGTTAAATATTTTCGAGAAGCCGTGTCCGCGGTTATGGACGACTTGGAGCACAGTTCTCGATCATAGACAACTATAACTAAAGTTTACTGTTATAATTTGACTTGTATCCGATATGACTAGTAATCAGCTTCACTACAACGGAATGGCTAAATAAAAGTACCAACAACTGCTGGGTTTGGGATATCTCATGCTAATTGTATCTGACTAGTAAGTGTCGCAACTACAACGGAATGGTTAACTAAAAGTGCCCACAACTTATTATATCAGGATGACTATCTATACCTGACTAGTAATTACTGCAACGATAACTGAATAAATAAAACTGCCAACTGTGTGAGTTCCTCGGTTGACTTCCTCGTTTGGTCTCGAGGGGGAAACACCAGGATGGGTATGTTTGGTGGTAGTATCAGGTTGGTTCCAAATAGGTCTTTCTTACCCCTCTCTGATAGCCGCTATTTGTATCGAGTCTCTATAGGTTGTTTAGTGCATGTCGCGTTGCCGCTTCAGTCCATCATACCTATGTAGGCGAGGACCGCCGAATTCTAGTCTCGCCGTGTACTGGCCTCAGTACTGACCGCTCTCTCTTTTTCCTTTCCCCTTTGTCGGCACCCCTTTTGTTTAAGCAGGTTTTGAGATCGATGTCGTTAGCAGGGTTACCCTTCCGGCTTGGCCTGGGCAGGGTTATGGACGCCATTGGTTATTCTTCTGGGCTCTTAGCCCCATTTGCATCTTGTCCGTACTCGGGCGTTGTATTGTTTTCAAGGTGATTTGGATCTTTGTACTGAATATCTGTATTCTTGACTCTTTGGGTCGTTGTTGTAGCCGCGAATGGCATGTCGAAGTCCAGCATCTGGAGGACGGGTCCCGTCGTGAGCGCCCGCTGGAGAGCTTCGAACGTCCCAGTAAGGCGGTCCCCGTTGGCGACGGTGACGTGAACTTCTCCGCGCCCGCCGGCTGAAGTGCGAGGCGGCGCATGGCGTCCCTGGATAGGAAGTTGTGCGTCGAGCCCGTGTCCACGAGCGTGGTGAGACGCTCCCAGTTGATTGTCACCGGAAGCAGCATCGTCTTTGCCGTCTTGATGCCCGCCATGGCATGAAGGGAGACGACGAAGGCGGTCGCATCAACCGGCCCGTAGGTCGTGACGCCGGCCTCGGAGAGCGTGGTGGTGTCGAGCTTCGTAGTGAGGGCCTCCAGCTCCGCGTCGTCGACGGTCTCCAAGTAGAACAGGCGGGCGCACGTATGACCCGGTGCATACGGCTCGTCGCAGTTGAAGCACAGGCCCTTGCGGTGCCGCTCGAGCTGCTCGGCTGACTTCCAGCGCCTGAAGGTACGCATCGGCGTGGGGGCGGCGGCAGTAGCAGCCGACAGAGCAGGGCGCGCCGGGGTGGCGGCCGCCTGTGCGGGGCGGGTCGGGGGACGCGCGCCGCGGCCCGGGAACGCCTGCTGCATGGCGTTGGCGCGCTGCTAGTACGTGCGCGCGTAGTACATGGCCGTCTGCAGGTCCTAGGGGTCGCGCATCTCGATGTCGACGCGGATTTGGTCGGGAAGGCCGCCGACGAAGAGCTCGGCGCGCTGGTGAGCCGTCACGCCAGGCGCATGGCAGGCCAAGGTCTGGAAGCGGTCGGCAAAGTCCTGCACCGAGGTGGTGAAGGGGAGGCGACCAAGCTCGGCCAGGTGGCTCCCACATATGGGGGGGGCGAACCGGAGGAGGCACAGGTCGCGAAAGCGCTCCCACGGAGGCATCCCGCCCTCGTCCTGCTCGAGGGCGTAGTACCACGTCTGTGCGGCGCCACGGAGGTGGTAGGACGTGATCCACGTGCGGTCGGATGCCATGGTCCGCTGCCCACGGAAAAACTGGTCGCACCGATTGAGCCAGTTCAGGGGGTCGACGGTTCCGTCGTAGGTGGCGAACTCCAACTTGGTGAAGCGAGGCGGCTGCTGTACGTGCGGCGAGGCCGTGTAGGCGCTCTCGTGGCGACCCGTCGTCGAGGCGGCATGAGAGTACTACGGCACCATGGAGCTCCCAGCGTATGGCTCAGTATACCCGCCGAAGGTGGTGGCGGGCGGCGGCAGCACCGTCGGCTGTGGCGGCGCCGACGTGTAGATCGGCGTGTCGATCCATGTCGGCAGTGGGGACGGCGATGACGGAAACCTGATCTGGGTGATCGGGATTCCCTGGGGCGCGGCGCTGAACGGTGGTGGTGGCGGCGGTGGCGCGTAGGGAGCCTGGAGGAAGGTCCGTAGGTTCGAGACCGCCAGGGTGAGGTCGCGGAGAGTCGACGACATCTCCGCCGGAGAGAGGACGGGGGCCGCGGCGCCCGAGGCGGGCGGACCAGAGGTGGCCGGCGGCGGCGGCTGCTGCGAGGTGGCGGTGGCCGCGTCGGTGGAGGCGGCAGCGGTGGTGGAGAGGCCGGAAGAACTCATCGAACCAGAGCAATCTGATACCAATTTGGTAGAGGCTATGGTTCTACCAAATCTCGGGCGTAGATTATAGGGGTGAAAGTGAGGGCGGAGAGGCTGGAGGCGCAGACACTGGCGGCTGGGCACCGTCGCTGCGAGAGGGAGGCGGCGGCTAGGGCAAGGTGCGGCTAGGGTTTGGGGCTCCCGTCTACTGAGGGAGACGACAACAAAATATGTTTATTGTATGATTATAATCAAAGGGGTACATGCGTTTATATAAGAGGGCAGCTCCTCTAAACCCTAGATAACTTGGGCTAAGCCCCTAATTGGGCCTTTTCCGTGTATACTGGAGCCCGACCATAACAGACCAATGTTTCTTTTTGAAGGCGCATGTTTTTTTCTCTGATGTTGTTATTTAATCTTTGAATATGATTAAGCGATTTTACCTATGTACCTATGAGAAGTAGGATGGAAAACACAATGAACAATAGATGTTAATTTTACATGGGATTTTGTTAGCTGATTACACTCTACTCAAAATTGATTGCACATAACTCGGTTCAGTGACCGCTTGAATCCATCAGATTCTTATAACTTGACCCTTTGTGTAATATGCAGTTTAGGGACTATCAGGATTTGATAGATATACAATTTGAGAGAACACTCTAAGATTTGTTGATCCCTGTTACCTTGTAAATAGTAGAGATAAATGTTGTTGTAGTGGTATTTCCGCAATTGTTCTTGCCTTATCCTGATAATCTGAATGGTGTGTGGATTACTAAGATGAAAACCTTAAATGTTCGATATGATTGTATAAAAGGCTAACAGTGTGCGTCTCCCAATTAAGCTCGGCATTCATTCGCTACTTCTGGTCATACTGTGCACTTAGACACCTGGTTATCTGCAACTGATTGCAATATTGAGATGTTATTATGGTAAGCTTATGGCTCTCTGTAGCTTCTTTGGATCTGCATATTTAGTTTGTCTTGAAGCCAGACAAAATACAATGAAGTTTTAATTAACGCATACTTTTATCATTACATGCGAATAAATTTTATTACAAATGGTTGAACGCCAACCATGCTACCAGTACTTTGGCCTATTTGATTGGCATGTTCATGTCCCGGTCTATCTTTTGTTTATCCTTCTATATGAGCTGAATAAGTCCATAATCCGTATACTGATTACAGATTTTTTCTACCAGCATTCTGCACAACTCTTCCATGTGGTGTGTTTATGGTCTCAGTATAATACAAATATCATTTTTTTCTACTTCTATCACTCAGGTTCCTATTTCTGAAGAAAATTTGACTAGGTTTCAATATGTGGTCCGAGGGGTGAATTGTAAATATGTTCATTTGTTTTTTACTAAATCTCTCTTACTACACTTAGGTGAAAAGCTGCTGCAACTTAAGGAACATAAGGGAATAGTTATTCGCTTCACGATAGTTCATAGGTAATCAGTCATTTCTTGTACTCTTTAATAAGGACAGGGCAAAGGGGATATCTTATTTCAATATGCATTAAAAATAATATGTTAGTTTTTTATTATGTATGACAAATATATAAATATCTCCGAAATGTACTAATTTGGCACCTTGCAGGTTCATGCTTCACGTATTATACAAGTTATCCATTCATATATTGCCTTATTATACTTTTTCCTTAGTTCTTCTACTTGATGAAATAAATTGAAGTGGTATTGATTTAGCCCATGAAGTAAAGTTCAGTTTTGGTCATAGTTCCGAAAGAACATGCACCAGTTGCTTGACATGTTGACACTTGTGCCACATTTTTAGATTTCCAATAGAAGACTATAAGGAGAAGAAATCATTGCAACCATCAAGAAAAATAACCTCAATTCCTCATTATTTGATCGCCTATTCAAGGTATGTATTTACGGTATTTTGTCTTCCATTTTGATTGTGGGATGCACTGTTTTATGAAGTGATGTGAGTTTTCTAGAAGTTTCCTTTTGAAACTTTTCTGGTGAAAGTTATTCTTAATTTGCCTCCAATATCAAAAGTTCATTTGCGAAGTTTTCTTATGAAAGTCGGACTACTAAAAGCATGCTCTCATAATTGTGGATAGACTATTGCTTTCTTGATGTTAATTTACTTTGCTTCCTTTCATTCATATTGTTTCCTATGGAGCTTAAAAATATGGAGTTCTAAATCTATGATAATAGTATTTTCTTGAAAAAACACTTAGGCGCATTAAGACCATAGCCATATTGAAGTCCCCTTTTTATGTAATTTAAGAATGTTTAATAATTCAGTGATAAATGATATGATATAATTTATTTTAGACCAGATCCTACACAATTAAACAGAATTTCATATTAGGTCTTATTTTAGGACCACTTCCTAGAAGACCGAAACTCGGATTGTTGGATTTTGTTGGATGCCTACTTTTTTTGCTTGTGAAAAGGTATCTATCTAGAATCGGATATGAGCTCTTTAGGTTGGCATGCTGAGTTGTTCTTTACCTATGGAGTTCAGTCTTCATTTTATTCTCACCAGCAGCATACCCATGACTTTTACTTTAAATTTGAGGTGACTGGTTTAAGAACCATAATGTAGAAAATGAATGTTAGTGTATTTTATTATTATATGCAGACCACAATCCTGAAATCGGGGAACATCACACAAACCACGACAACATGCAGCAATCCTGCAATCCTAAAATCTTCGTGACGATGACCTGCAACCCAAACCGGCACGAGTTGCAGGATGCACTGCTTCGAGGTCAAACCCCACAGGACCGACCGGATTTTGTGGCCCGTGTGTTCAAGGACAAGCTAGAGATGATGAAAGAGATGCTGACCAAGAATCATATCCTAGATGGTCTGGAGGCATACCTCTACACGGTAGTGTTCCAGAAGAGAGGTCTTCCTCATGCCCATTTTATGTTGATTTCGCTGGACCACATTTGACCAGCTTTCTTGATTAGAGTTTGAAAATGTTATGATTGTCATATATGCATTTGAATTACATCTTGGGAATCTTTTGCATTTGACTTACAACTTCACTATCTTTTTGTACACATGGGTATTTACATGCATTTTATGTTTACATGTGCGACTGTGGAAAAGCATGGGTATAGCGTGGATTGATTGTATATATTTTGAAGATATAGAATTAGGGGCGTATAAACGTAACCCAAGATGTTAGACACTGAATGAAGTGCTCTTGTCATAATGGATCTTTCAAAGTTCAGGTGATTTGTTTATCTTTGAAACTAGGTCTGGAATCGGGGAATGTGTTCTGAAGAACTGATTTGTTTACTTTTGAAACTAGGTATGGAATTAGGGAATGTGTTCTGAAAACTTAATAGCTGAGAGGTGGAATTCAGACAAAAAATAGAGGCGTGTTATGTTAATTGAGGACACACTACATCTGTTGTATTAATGCTTATGTCTAAGTTTATTATTTCGTGGCAACGCACGAGCACTCAACTAGTGATGATTAGTTGTTGAAGCTCTTCATCTAGTTCTTTTAGCTAACCGAGTCTTGTATTGGAAATAATATTATCAAACAAGTACAATAAGAAAAGTCTGAAATTAACAAGAAAAGTTTGAAATAATATAGCCAAAGCATTCAACTAGTGATGATTGTCTTGAGAGTATACCCTTAAAAGATACTTAACCCCATAGACATTTTGATAGTCTTGATGTCACTCATGAAAGGATTTTTTTGATTGAAATAAAGTTTTGTGGTAATTGTGATGCATGCCAAAGCTAACCTTGTGGATCAAACCATGGTACTAGCTCATAAAAAAGAGAGAAAATTCTGTTTTTATGTTTCTAGTGCACACCTTTTGGATGCCAACAAATCCGCTAGCTTTTAAACGATCTATGGTATAACCACGGATTTCGGCTATGAGTTGATGACATGATTGGTATACATGTCAATGTATGGGCAAAAGTATTGGTATTCTTAAAGGTTGTGCAAGAACTTGCAAAAGAAACAGCCAGCTATCAACACCCTGATTTTTAATCCCAGATGCCTGTTATGCCATACATCGTAATCCCAGGATTACAATTTTTGCGAGACATAACAGATTTGGATACCATAGTACATCATCCATTACAAACCATACATAAGGTTTTACACAAATAAGGATCTCATGATCCAGTTCTTAATACAATCTAAGCAGCAGAAATACGTAATAATAAAGGTAGCGTAGGCGAAGCTCCATCTTCGGGGTCACAGGAAATGATGACGATGGGAGATGATCCTAGTTGTCGTAACCTTCTTGCGGTCCATCATCCTGGTACTCCTCTTCATAGTCTGGCCACGGAAATAGCCAGGGACAAAGCCATGAGTACTCTTTAAGTACTCGCAAACTAATACTAACAGTTAAGGGTTTTTTTAGTAGGACACTAAGCTCTAGGGTTGTTTTGCAAAAAGCCAGATTTACCTCTACTAAGTTCAGAAGCAAAGAAAGCTGGTTGAAGTTTTCTATCACCTAAGTGGGAACTTGTATTTCATGTCACAACTCTGTTGTGGTCAATTCAAAGTCTTAAATCATTTCACAAGTCATTTTGAAAACATCTGATGGGGGAACAGTATGGCCACTCCAACTGTCCATAACCGCGGACGCGGCTATTCGAATAGTTTGACACTCTGCAGAGATTGTACACTTTCACCACAACATTCGATATATCCGTCAGAAAAAAATCCTGAATTTACCATACTCAGTATGCAGATAATCAATCCTAACCTTTCAATTACACACCCTAGTATAGGCACCTCTCCTGTGAGTTTGGCCTCCCAACCATGACCAACTATCATCTTGGGTACTGCACAGGTGGACAATCTTCACAAGGTAGCCCCAGCTGAGACCTTGGCCGTGAGGGAACCCATACTAAGGTATATAAGTTTTCAGTCAAGCCCTACCCAATTTTCGGGTATTGTGGTTGTACGGTAAATTGGAATGGTATCATATCCAGACAACCATCAGTTTTATAAAGGTCTAAGGCTCATTCCTCAACATTTTAATCATCACAATCATCTGGTGTTCGGAAACACATGTCAAAACATTTCAGTAGAATGACTCATCATTCCATGATTTTCATAACCATTTTCACCAAGTGTTCCCTTCTAAAGTTGATCAAGTTTTATGCTAAGCACTAGCATCTACAGGTGGTGATAAGTACTAATGAGGGGTGGTAAACAAGTGGAGTTTAACTAAGTTCAATCTCATGCCTTAGGATGACATCAAGATTATCTAGCTTAGGCCAAATTTAACGCTCTTTATGCAACCTTCAATTATCTTCCTAGAATCTACAAGTTACTTAAGTAAACTCTAAGAGAAAGCTTTGATAAAGAAATAAAGTATAAAGCTTGCAAGTAAAACTAGGATTGGGTTATCAAGTAGAATAAGCTTGTTAAGTTGCAAGTGTTAGCTTGCATATGTCAACTTGGTTAGTAAGGCTTGCACAAGTATCAGTATAAGCTTGCTAAGTTAATAGCTTGCAAGTATTGGCTTGCCTTGCGTAGAGCAGTGGTTGAAGTTCTGCTCGGCTTCTTCCTCGTAGTATCCTCCTTCCTCCTCGTATCCTTGGTCGGTACTAGCGTCTATAAACAAGTACGAGGTACACAATCACCAAACAATACTTAACTATTTTCAATCATCACACAAAAGGATACTATAGATGATCTAGCATCATCACTAAAATTTCAAGATGAAAGCCTTTGTCTTATTTATTTTATTTTTAGAAAAGTAATTTCTACTCATTGAAAAACTACTTGAGATTTAATATTCTCCAACTCAAACATGGGATCATGTTGACACATGTCATCACCACATATTTCAGTACATGGGAATGTGATTTAAAGTGGTGTCACAATTTAATAAGGTTTAACCTTTTATTTTAAATAAATAAAGTGACTAGAAATGCCTATGTGGCATTCTTTTGTTGCTTGAACATTGTTTCTGTAAGTAAAACCAAATGTTTTTATATATTCTGAATGGTATGATAAAATGTGATTTTTGAGAGTTGGAATCAACTCAAAAGCTATAATGGTTGAAATTTGAAAAATGTTTGAATGCAGAAAAGCTTCTGACTTAATATTTTTACCAAGGTTGATCTACAGATCCAAATGATTTGAATCCAACGGGATTGGATTAAGAATTTCAGTACCTTTCTAACAAAATTGGTTTCATGCAATTTGGTTCACTGAATCGAGGTGGGTTGATTTTTGAAACTAGGTACAGAACTGAGTTTGAATTAAAATAGAAAAATATAAATTCAAACGGTTGGGCTGCGCGGGAGATGCTAATGGGCCGGCCTAGTGTCACTCCGCAGTGCGGGGCTCAGCTGACAGGGGGTTCCACCCGTTAGTGGCTCATAACACGCGAAGCGGTACGGGGCGATGTGGTTCGTTGGATTAGAAGGGCGATCAACGGTTGAGGGTTGTCGTCGACGATGAACATGTCACCGGCGAGCTCGAACCCTAGCGGCTCAGTGGGGGTCGTGGGAGGATCATCGGGGCTCAGGCGAGGGTCGGCGACGGGGGCGAATGACGAAGTCAACGACGGCGATTCTCCTGGCACCGGCAGCTCCTCCTGGGGCGGCTCCAATTGATGGCTCCCTTCTTCTCCAGCAGCGGCGGGCTTCAGCCAAATTCCGGCGATGCGCTTCTCGCCTTGCTCCGGGAAGAAGTGGGAAGTATTAGTGAGAGGTGGGGAGTGAGATGGTGTGAAGAAATCGAGCGGGGGTTGCCTCCTTTTATAGGCTCGATGGCGAGAGCGAGAGGGATGGGCAGGCGACGGTGGCGACACGGCTACGGGCAGCTAGAGGCTTGGCTGCGGTTGGCAATCGACGGGCGATCTCCTGGCGATGCTCTAGAACTTGAATGCGATCTTAGGGGCGGTGGAAATTGGTCGGGAACGTGCGGTGCTCTGCGAGGCAGAGGCGGCGAACTCCACGGCGAGCGGTGGCTACGGGGTATGGGCGATGAAAAAAACATGTCTGGTGGTCTCCTAGGATGGTGGGGTGCATGATGGCGGGCGGTGAGGGCTCAAGGTGGTCGTGTTGAGTGGGAACGGCGCGTGCACTGGTTTACGCGTCGGCATGGTCGACAGCAGCGCGGGCGCGGCGTTCCTGGCAGTTCTAGTCTTTGTCTTCGAGCTAGGGCTGGTCGAGAGGGGGCAGTGAGGCATGGGCTACCTCCCATACAAGGTTGGCACAACTAGTTCTTCCTCTAGCTTGTTGTCCACACTGGGGTGACATGGTGAGGCTCGGCCTGCTCACCATTGATGGAAATGACAAGCTCACAGTGATGCTAGAGGTTAATAACTAAGCTATATGATCTACTAGATGTTTGCTGTGAGCTAGAGAGGGGACCAGGTTGGCCAAAACACTGCTCAAAATAGTGTTCATGATTTATTTGATTTGAATCTTCAACCTATTTGATGAAATGGCCGCAAGAACTTGAGTTTTGAATTTTGAAAAGATTTTTGGTGGGTGTGCTAGGCATGTGCTGGGGAATCTGTGGATGCTTGGGTTTTGAAAATTGAGTTGGTTTGAGTGGTTTTTGAAATAGTGTGATCTTCCCATATGAGATAGATTCAATTTTAAATTGTCATTTAAACTTAGCATTTGAATGTTTTTGCATGATCACAAAGTGGGCCTTGGTACCTTATTATGAGTAATATCAAGGGGTGAAAATATCCATACATGTTTCTGTTGAGTTTTGAAAATTAGAGATAGCCAAAGTAGGCATGGGAGTTAATTTGGCCAAAGTGACCATTCAATTAATCTATTCATTTTGAGTTGTTTGTCTTTGGGAAAAGTTTGGGGATTGTTTAGATGAATTTTATTTCGCCTAAGAATCATTTTACAAGCAAAGAAACACAGAACCATGGCAATTCCAAAGAAACCAAATTTTGAATACACACACATATGAATGCTTTCATATTTTTAATTGGGAAAGTTTTTGTTAACCCTAATTTTGATGATTAGAGTTTGATGATCCAAGTTTAATATTTTTGGGATGTTACAAACCTTCCCCCCTTAAACAAAATCTCGTCCTGAGATTTGAAAAAGGACAAAAAAAGATTACCTAGGATTTGAAGAGATCGGGAAACTTCGTCCTGATGTGATCTTCGCGCTCCTAGGTAGCTTCCTCTTCTGTGTGGTTGCTCTACTGAATCTTGAGAAACTTGATGCTTCGGGTTCTGGTAGTTCTGAAAGCTTCTTCCAAAATACGGATGGGTACTTCGGGATAGGTCAGGTCATCGTTGATCTCTATGGTTCGGTGATCAATGTTCTTGAACACTTCAGTCTTCTCCGGAAGTTTGAGGCACTTGCGAAATAATGATATATGGAACACATTGTGCACGGCATACATCTCTTCGGGTAGTTACAATTGATACGACACTTCTCCTCGACGGTTAAGAATCTTGAAGGGTCCGATATATCTGGGGGGCTAACTATCCTTTTATCTGGAAACGTTGCATTCCTTTCAATGGCGACACTTTCAGATACACAAAATCTCCGATGTTAAAGGCGAGGTCTCGACGTCTCTTTTCGGCGTAACTCTTCTGTCTTGACTGAGCGGTCTTGAGGTGCTCACGAATCTTGTGAACCTTCTATTCTGCTTCTCGTAGGATGTCGGGTCCGAAAATCTGACTCTATCCTACTTTCGACTAGTTCAAAGTGGTGCGACACTTCCTTCCATACATGAATTCAAATGGGGCCATTTGCAAACTAGCTTGATAACTGTTGTTGTATGAAAATTCTGCAAACGACAGATAGTCTTCCCATTTAGATCCATACTCTAACACACAGGCTCTCAACATGTCTTCGAGTATTTTATTTACTCGCTCCGTTTGTCCGATGGTCTGGGGGCGATAAGATGTGCTGAAATCTAGTCGGGTTCCTAAACCTTCTTGGACTTTCTTCCAGAATCTCGAGGTAAACTGTGTTCCTCGATCAGATACGATGTTCTTGGGGACTCCGTGCAAACTGACGATTCTAGCGATGTATAACTCCACTAGCTTCGAACTCTAATATGTGGTCTTGACTGGTAAGAAATGGGTGACTTTGGACAATCTGTCCACTATGACCCAGATGGAGTCATTTCCCCTAGTATAAGTAGGCAATCCGGTGATAAAGTCCATTCAACGGAATCCCATTTCCATTCCGGAATCTGCAATGGTTGCAACAATCCAGCGGGTCTTTGATGTCCCGCCTTGACTCGCTGACATATATCACACTTGGCGATATAGCTTCTGATTTCTCTCTTCATCTTATGCCACCAAAATTGCCCTTTCATATCTTGATACATCTTCGTTCCTCCGGGGTGGATAGAATAAAGAGTATCATGAGCTTCCTTCAGAATAACTTCTTTCAACTCAGAATCTGCTAGTACACAAAGGTGTCCTTTGTACCAGATAACTCCTTCTTTGTATTCCGTGAATCCGGGTACTTTGCCTGTACCGATACAATGATTGATTCCTTCGATACTAGAATATCCTTTATGCGCCTCTTTGATCTGGCTGATGAAAGTGGTTTGAAGTTCTATGCTAGCCAAAAATCCTTCACTCACTAATTCCATTCGGAAATCTTCCATCTCCTTGTGCAAACTTTGTTGCTCCTACAAAATCATGGAGTTCAAGCGGCATGGCAATCTGCTAAGGGCATCTTCTACCACATTGTCTTAACTGGGGTGATAGTGAATATCCAGATCGTAATCCTTGATTAACTCAATCCATCTTCTCTGTCTCATATTCAGATCCTTCTGAGTGAATATATACATCAGGCTCTTGTGATCCGAATAAATCTCACAACGGTTTCCCATTAGGTAATGCCTCCATGTCTTCAGGGCTAGCACTACGGCTGCGAGCTCAAGGTCATGGGTTGGGTAGTTCTGCTCATGTTGTTTCAGTTGTCGAGATAGGTAAGATATAACTTTGCCTTCTTGCATTAGAACACATCCGAGACCGACCTTGGATGCATCACAATACACGTCAAAGGGCTTTGTGATATCCGGCATGATTAAGATTGGGGCTGAAATCAATCTTCTATTGAGTTCTTGAAAACTCGCTTCACATTTGTCCGTCCATTCAAACTTCTTGTCCTTTTTCAGCAATTGGGTCATGGGCCTGGCGATATACTCGAGAATCCTTCTACGAACTTGCGGTAGTACCCCGCCAATCCGAGAAATGCACGAACTTGGGTTTGAGTGGTTGGGCCTTTCCAATCTTCGACATCTTTCACCTTTGTAGGGTCAACGGCAATTCCTCCGGATGATACAATGTGACCGAGGAATCCTACCTCCTGTAACCAGAATTCACATATGCTAAACTTGGCATACAACTGATACTCTCTAAGGGTTCCAAGAATGGTCCTTAGGTGTAGCTCATGTTCTTCTTCTGATTTGGAATAAATCAGAATGTCATCGATGAAAACAATGACAAATTTATCCAGGAAGTCCATAAAAATATTATTTATGAGATTCATGGAATAAGCGGGGGCATTGGTTAATCCAAAAGACATGATAGTATACTCGTATAATCCATATCTGGTGGTAAAGGCAGTCTTGGGAATATCCTCCGCGCGAATCTTGAGTTGATGATAGCCTGTTCTAAGATCAATCTTAGAAAACACCTTGGCACCGGTCAACTGCTCAAACAAATCTTCTATCTTGGGCAATGGGTACTTGTTCTTGATAGTGACATCATTCAACTTCCGATAATCCGTACACAAACGGTTACCTCCATATTTCTTGTCCACGAACAAAACAGGTGATCTCCATGGTGATGCACTTGGTTGAATCAATCCAATTTCCAACATGGCATCTAGTTGCTTCTTCAGTTCTGCAAGTTCCGACGGGTTCATACTATATGGTCTCTGGGCTATGGGTCTTGTTCCAGGGATTTGTTCAATGATAAACTCGATATCCCGATCTGGGGGCATACCGGGCAAAACATCTGGAAATACATCGGGGTATTCACAGACTATCCGGACTTGGTAAATGGTAGGTTGGGCTATACTCTTATTGCACTTGAATTGATGAGGTAAAGTTTCAGATACATGCTCGACTGATATTACGGCTGTACTGGTCATGGTTATGGCTTTCTTGGCACAGTCAATTAATCCTTTATGTTTGGACATCCAATCCATTCCTAGTACTACTTCCAAACCTTTAGTTCCGAGTACTATCAGATTAGCATAAAAATCTATGCCATGGATTCGGATAGGGACGACTTTGCAAATTTGCCTAGCTTTGGTGGTTGAACCGGGGATTTGAACAATCATAACATGCCTCAGTTTGGTTGGTTGAATCTTACTAGTGCATGCAAATTATTCGGTGACAAATGAATGCGATGCACCAGAATCAAACAACACTCTAGCAAGTACTGAATTAACATAAAACATACCCAGCACGACTTCTGGCGCTTCCTGGGCTTCTTCAGCATGCATGAGAAAAAGACGGCCGTTGCGGTTGAGCGAATTCCCTGGGGCAAACCTTCTTCCGGGCTGAACACGACGCTGCTGCTGAGCTGGGGTATTTGCATTGGGGGTTGCGGCATTCTTCTTGGGGCACTCGTTTTAGTAGTGACCCTTATTTCCATAGTCATAACAAGTCACTTGCGACTTGTCCTTTGCTGCAACAGGCACAACATTGCTTCCAGTCCTCCGGGCAGTGTTGGTGTTGGTGGCAGCATTGTTGTTGTTGAACTTGGGTGGTGCACGGGTGAAATTGCCAGAGTTGCCGGGGTAGTTGTGATTTCCTCCGGGCCTTGGGTTTCCACGGTTGGGATAGGTCGGACAGTTCATCGGGGGTCTGTTGGTTCTCGGGGCCAATCCTGGAGATGGGTTGGGGCGATACTTTGGGGTATGATGGGTTCCTGGCTGATGCATCATGCGACGCTTGCGGTTCTCGTTGGCTTGGTTGATCTTTCCTTCCATCTGAATGGCGGAGTTGACTAGGGCTTCAATATCAGCAAAGAGGATATTGACCAACACTGTCTCCATCTCATCATGCAAACCATTCAGGAATCTTTCTTTCTTCTTGGCTTTAGTGTCGATCTCATCCAGGGCATACCTAGCTAATGACAAGAATTTGTCACGGTATTCCACTACGGTCATCCTTCCTTTCTTCAGTTCTTTGAACTCATCTCTCATTCTCTTGATCAAACCCGGTGGCACATGGGTTCTGCTGAACTTGACCTTGAATTCCTCCCAGGTCATCATCTGTCCTCCGGTCATTGCACGAACGCTGTTCCACCATGCTCTTGCATCTCCGGCTAGATAGTAGGTGGCGAACAGAACTTTCTTGTTAGCTTCCACTCCGGCGACTTCCAGGTTGTTTTCCATGGTTTGCAGCCAATCATCTGCGTCTAAGGGCTCTTCCGACTTAGTGAAAACAGGTGGGTTGGTGTTCTGGAAATTCTTGAGCTTAGATCCATGGTTGTCCTGATTTCCTTGGCCTTAATTGTTGTGGCCCAGCTGAGATATCTGCTGAAGGGTGGCTAGGTTGGCTTGCCGTTCCGATCTTTCAGCTTCGCGGTCAGAAACCAACATTTGCAGGATCTGCAACATCGGGTCCGGGGATGAACCACTTCCTCCGCGTGGCATCTGAAGATTGAGATAAATCATGAGAAAAGAGGGAAATTTCTAAGGTTCAGGGACTTTGAAAAGCTTTTAAAGTTTGTCTCAGATTTTCTAGCAACTTGCTTTTCATTCATTCATCCATAGCACATGATACAACACACACCACAACAAAGGTAAAAAGATGGTTTTAAGAACCATTCTGGAATCTACGATATAGTGGGACCAAATAAAGATCACTAACGCTAGTGCTCAAGTGCTACTACTCCTCGGAGTCAGTGTAGTCGTCAATCTCATCATCGTCATCGATGAAGGCAAAGTCGTCCTCATCGGTGAAGAAGTCCATGGCCTGATCCTCCAGAAAATCATCGTCATCACTGAGATAGGAGTAGGGGTCTCCACGAAGATCTTCTCCGACATTCTCCCTTTCCTCCAACTATATGTCTCTCTCGTGGATGGTCTCCTCCAAATCCGAGATACGGTGGCGAAGACGGGCAATGATGCGATCCTTCTTGTCAAGCTGACGGCGGCGAGACTTGCGGTCCTTTGCTAGCATGGCGATGGTCTGATCCTTCGTCTTGATGATGGCGGACTTGTGGTTGGAGTAGGCACAGGCATTGTCCAACTCCTGCTGACGATCATACATCATGAAGCTAAGGTGGTCCAACTGAGTCTTCAGCTCATGGTGGTATGGGTCTTCCAGTGGCTGTCCCATAGCATCACGCCTTGGAAAGAACTCAAAGCGGGTACCCTTGATCTGGTTGATACTCTACCCACACAGACGGGCAAGGGCTTCTTGCATGGCCCTGGCAAGTCCATCGAGCCAGTTGTTTTCTCTTAAGGTGAACTGAATTCCCTCTGCAGTGGGAGGTTCAATCTTTCCTCGGAGACTTGCAACAATTAGCCACCGCAGATCTTCTCCTCCTTGATCATTGAGCTGAGATCCGAAGAACTCGGGGTGTGGACGCTCCAGAAGTTCCAAAAGCTGGTCCAAATCCCGCTCAAAGATGAGGTCTCCTCCATTCCCCAACTGATAAACTTGTTGTACTTCACGTCCATCTATAAGAATATAGGATGAGTAAGTTAGTAGAGTGATCAAGTGTGTCAAATTTTATGTATTTTGCAAGAGTTTTTGAGGAACATGAATTTTTATGAAAGAAACAAAGTGATAAGAATGGGAATAAGTTTTTTGTAAATATTTGCTTCCTTTGGTTTTGAAACTAACTTTTTGATTCAAACGTCCAGTCCAACTTGTCAACACCCGTATTTTTAATCCCAGATGCCTGTATGCCATACATCACAATCCCAGGATTACCATTTTTGCGAGACATAATAGATTTGGATACCACAGTACATCATCCATTACAAACCATACATAAGGTTTTACACAAATAAGGATCTCATGATCCAGTCATACAATCCAAGCAGCAGAAATACGTAATAATAAAGGTAGCGTAGGCGAAGCTCCATCTTCGGGGTCACAGGCAATGCTGACGATGGAAGATGGTCCTAGTTGTCGTAACCTTCCTGCGGTCCATCATCCTGGTACTCCTCTTCATAGTCTGGCCACGGGAATAGCCAGGGACAAAGCCATGAGTACTCTTTAAGTACTCACAAACTAATACTAACAGTTAAGGGGTTTTTGTAGTAGGACATTAAGCTCTAGGGTTGTTTTGCAAAAAGCCAGATTTACCTCTACTAAGTTCGGAAGAAAGAAAGCTGGTTGAAGTTTTATATCACCTAAGTGGGAACTTGTATTTCATGTCACAACTCTGTTGTGGTCAAGTCAAAGTCTCAATTCATTTCACAAGTCATTTTGAAAACATCTGACGGGGGAATAGTATGGCCACTCCAATTGTCCATAACCGCGAACGCGGCTATTCGAATAGTTTGACACTCTGCAGAGATTGTACACTTTCACCACAACATTCGTTACATCTGTCAGGAACAAATCCTGAATTTACCATACTCAGTATGCGGATAATCAATCCTAACCTTTCGATTACACGCCCTAGTATAGGCACGTCTCCTATGAGTGTGGCCTCCCAACCATGAACAACTGTCATCTTGGGTACTGCACAGGTGGACAATCTTCACAAGGTAGCCTCAGCTTAGACCTTGGCCGTGAGGGAACCCATGCTAAGGTATATAAGTTTCCAGTTAAGCCCTACCCAATTTTCGGGTATCGTGGTTGTACGGTAAATTGGAATGGTATTGCATGCAGAAAACCATCAGTTTTATAAAGGTGTAAGGCTCATGCCTCAACATTTTCATCATCACAATCATATGGTGTTCGGAACCACATGTCAAAACATTTCAGTAGAATGACTCATCATTCCAAGGTTTTCATAACCATTTTCACCAAGTGTTCCCATCTAAAGTTGATCATTTTTTATGCTTAGCACTAGCATCTACAGGTGGTGATAAGTACTAATGAGGGGTGGTAAACAAGTGGAGTTTAACTAAGTTCAATCTCATGCCTTAGGATGACATCAGGATTATCTAGCTTAGGCCAAATTTAATGCTCATTATGCAACCTTCAATTATCTTCCTAGAATCTACAAGTTACTTAAGTAAACTCTAAGAGAAAGCTTTGATAAAGAAAAAAAGTATAAAGCTTGCAAGTAAAACTAGGATTGGGTTATCAAGTAGAATAAGCTTGTTAAGTTGCAAGTGTTAGCTTGCATAGGTCAACTTTGTTAGTAAGGCTTGCACAAGTATCAGTATAAGCTTGCTAAGTTAATAGCTTGCAAGTATTGGCTTGACTTGTGTAGATCAGTGGTTGAAGTTCTCCTCGGCTTCTTCCTCGTAGTATCCTCCTTCCTCCTCGTATCCTTGGTCGGTAGTAGCATCTCTAAATAAGTACGAGGTACACAATCACCAAACAATACTTAACTATTTTCAATCATCACACAAAAGGGAAAGATGATCTAGCATCATCACTAACATTACAAGATGAAAGCCTTTGTCTTATTTATTTTATTTTTAGAAAAGTAATTTCTACTCATTGAAAAACTACTTGATATTTAATATTCTCCAACTCAAACATGGGATCGTGTTGACACATTTCATCACGACATATTTCAGTACATGGGAATGTGATTTAAAGTGGTGTCACAATTTAATAAGGTTCAACCTTTTATTTTAAATAAATAAAGTGACTAGAAATGCCTATGTGGCATTCTTTTGTTGCTTGAACATTATTTCTGTAAGTAAACGCAAATGTTTCTATATATTCTGAAAGGTATGATAAATTGTGATTTTTGAGAGTTGGAATCAACTCAAAAGCTATTATGGTTGAAATTTGAAAAATGTTTGAATGCATAAAAGCTTCTGACTTGATATTTTTACCAAGGTTGATCTAGAGATCCAAATGATTTGAATCCAATGGGCTTGAATTAAGAATTTCAGTTCCTTTCTAACAAAATTGGTTTTATGCAATTTGGTTCACTCAATCAAGATGGGTTGATTTTAGAAACTAGGTACAGAACTGAGTTTGAATTAAAATAGAAAAATCTAAATTCGAACGGTTGGGCTGCGCGGGAGATGCTAATGGGCCGTCCCAGTGTCACTCCGCATCGTGGGGCTCAGTTGACAGGGGGGTTCGACCCGTCAGTGGCTCATAACACGCAAAGCGGTACGGGGCAATGTGGTTCGTTGGATTAGAAGGGCGATCAACGGTTGAGGATCATCGTCGACAATGAACATGTCACCGGCGAGCTCGAACAAGCGGCTCAATGGGGGTCGTGCGAGGCTCACCGGGGCTCAGGCGAGGGTCGGCGATGGGGGCGAACGACGAAGTCGATGACGGCGATTCTCCTGGCACCGGCAGCTCCTCCTGGGGCGGCTCCAATCGATGGCTCCCTTCTTCTCCAGCAGTGGCGGGCTCCGGCCAAATTCCGGCGATGCGCTGCTCGCCTTGCTCCGGGAAGAAGTGGGAAGTATCAGTGAGAGGTGGGGAGTGAGATGGTGTGAAGAAATCGAGCGGGGGTTGCCTCCTTTTATAGGCTCGACGGAGAGACCGAGAGGGATGGGCAGGCGACGGTGGCGACACGGCTATGGGCGGATAGAGGCATGGCTACGGTTGGCGATCGACGGGCGGTCTCCTGGCGATGCTCTAGAACTTGAATGCGAGCTTAGGGGCGGTGGCAATTGGTCGGAAACGTGCGATGCTCTGCAAGGTAGAGGCGGCGAACTCCGCGGCGAGCGGTGGCTACAGGGTACGGGCGATGAAACGAACATGTTTGGTGGTCTCCTAGGACGGTGGGGTGCATGCTGGCGAGCGGCGAGGGATCGAGGTGGTCGGGTTGAGTAGGAACGGCGCGTGCACTAGGGTGCGCGTCGGCATGGTTGACAGCAGCGCGGGCGCGGCGTTCCTGGCGGTTCTGGTCTCTGTCTTCGAGCTAGGGCTGGTCGAGAGGGGGCAGTGAGGCATGGGCTACCTCCTAGACAAGGTTGGCACAGCTAGTTCTTCCTCTAGCTTGCTGTCCACACTGGGGTGACATGGTGAGGCTCGGCCTACTCACCATTGATGGCAATGGCAAGCTCACAGTGATGCTAGAGGTTAATAACTAAGCTATATGATCTACTAGATGTTTTCTATGAGCTAGAGAGGGGACAAGGTTGGCCAAAACACTGCTCAAAATAGTGTTTGTGATTTGTTTGATTTGAATCTGCAACCTGTTTGATGAAATGGCCGCAAGAACTTGAGTTTTGAATTTTGAAAAGATTTTTGGTGGGTGTGCTAGGCATGTGCTGGGGAATCTGTGGATGCTTGGGTTTTGAAAATTGAGTTGGTTTGAGTGGTTTTTGAAATAGTGTGATCTTCCCATATGAGATAGATTCAATTTTAAACTGTCATTTAAACTTAGAATTTGAATGTTTTTGGATGATCACAAAGTGTGCCTTGGTACCTTATGATGATTACTATCAAGGGGTGCAAAGATCCATACATTTTTTTGTTGAGTTCTGAAAATTAGAGATAGCCAAAGTAGGCATGGGAGTTAATTTGGCCAAAGTGACCATTCACTTAATTTATTCATTTTGAGTTGTTTGTCTTTGGGAAAAGTTTAGGGATTGTTTAGATGATGTTTATTTCACCTAAGAATCATTTTACAAGCAAAGAAACACAGAACCATGGCAATTCAAAAGAATCCAAATTTTGAATACACACACATATGAATGCTTTCATATTTTTAGTTGGGAAAGTTTTTGTTAACCCTAATTTTGATGATTAGAGTTTGATGATCCAAGTTTAATATTTTTGGGATGTTACACCAGCAATACTTGAAAGAATAAAAATAAAAAGGTATCTATGAAGATCCACATAACAAGTCCTTGGCATGGTCTCATTACTACTCTGCGATTTTTTATTGAAAGACCATGATTGGATTAGAAGTGTTTTTGATAGATTTGATTTATTGATGTGGGTGTAAATAAGACACTTCATTGTTATACTACTCAGGACATGAAACTCTCTTACTTAATTATGCTATTTAAACATCCTAATGTTCCTTGTCAAGCTGAGAGTTAACTAGAAGAATTGGATTGATTGCTATACTTCTAGTTATTTATACTATTATTAAACTCTACTTTGATTGTCTTGACTTACCGAAGCTTGTATTGTACTCTTGTCATCTCCCTAACTTTGATAAGCCTCGCAAATGAATTAAGTGCTAAGAACATAGGTCTACCAACCGTAAGTGAATTCTTATTCTTGTTGTTTCAAGTTTTTTGTAAATATTTGCTTCCTTTGGTTTTGAAACTAACTTTTTGATTCAAACGTACAGTCTAACTAGGGTCTCCTATGGTCAGGATGGCTCTGATACCAACTGGTCAACACCCGTATTTTCAATACCAGATGCCTGTTATGCCATACATTGCAATCCCAGCATTACCATTTTTGCGAGACATAACAGATTTGGATACCACAGTACATCATTCATTACAAACCATACATAAGGTTTTACACAAATAAGGATCTGATGATCCAGTTCTTAATACAATCCAAGCAGCGGAAATACGTAATAATAAAGGTAGCGTAGGCGAAGCTCCATCTTCGGGGTCACAGGCAATGCTGACGATGGGAGATGATCCTAGTTGTCGTAACCTTCCTGCGGTCCATCATCGTGGTACTCCTCTTCATAGTCTAGCCACGGGAATAACCAGGGACAAAGCCATGAGTACTCTTTAAGTACTCGCAAACTAATACTAACAAGTTAAGGGGGTTTTTGTAGTAGGACACTAAGCTCTAGGGTTGTTTTGCAAAAATCCAGATTTACCTCTACTATGTTCAGAAGCAAAGAAAGCTGGTTGAAGTTTTATATCACCTAAGTGGGAACTTGTATTTCATGTCACAACACTGTTGTGGTCAATTCAAAGTCTTAATTCATTTCACAAGTCATTTTGAAAACATCTGACGGGGGAACAGTATGGCCACTCCAACTGTCCATAACCGCGGACGCGGCTATTCGAATAGTTTGACACTCTGCAGAGATTGTACACTTTCACCACAACATTCGATACATCCGTCAGGAACAAATCCTGAATTTACCATACTCAGTATGCAGATAATCAATCCTAACCTTTCGATTACACGCCCTAGTATAGGCACCTCTCCTATGAGTTTGGCCTCCCAACCATGACCAACTGTCATCTTGGGTACTGCACAGGTGGACAATCTTCACAAGGTAAACTCAGCTCATACCTTGGCCGTGAGGGAACCCATACTAAGGTATATAAGTTTCCAGTCAAGCCCTACCCAATTTTCGGGTATTGTGGTTTTACGGTAAATTGGAATGGTATCATATCCAGACAACCATCAGTTTTATAAAGGTCTAAGGCTCATGCCTCAACATTTTAATCATCACAATCATCTGGTGTTCGGAAACACCTGTCAAAACATTTCAGTAGAATGACCCATCATTCCATGGTTTTCATAACCATTTTCACCAAGTGTTCCCATCTAAAGTTGATCAAGTTTTATGCTAAGCACTAGCATCTACAGGTGGTGATAAGTAATAATGAGGGGTGGTAAACAAGTTTAGTTTAACTAAGTTCAATCTCATGCCTTAGGATGACATCAAGATTATCTAGCTTAGGCCAAATTGAACGCTCTTTATGCAACCTTCAATTATCTTCCTAGAATCTACAAGTTACTTAAGTAAACTCTAAGAGAAAGCTTTGATAAAGAAATAAAGTATAAAGCTTGCAAGTAAAACTAGGATTGGGTTATCAAGTAGAATAAGCTTGTTAAGTTGCCAGTGTTAGCTTGCATAGGTCAACTTGGTTAGTAAGGCTTGCACAAGTATCAGTATAAGCTTGCTAAGTTAATATCTTGCAAGTATTGGCTTGCCTTGTGTGAAGCAGTGGTTGAAGTTCTCCTCGGCTTCTTCCTCATAGTATCCTCCTTCCTCCTCGTATCCTTGGTCGGTACTAGCGTCTCTAAATAAGTACGAGGTACACAATCACCAAACAATACTTAAATATTTTCAATCATCACACAAAAGGGTACTATAGATGATCTAGCATCATCACTAACATTACAAGATGAAATCCTTTGTCTTATTTATTTTATTTTTAGAAAAGTAATTTCTACTCATTGAAAAACTACTTGAGATTTAATATTCTCCAACTCAAACATGGGATCATGTTGACACATGTCATCACCACATATTTCAGTACATGGGAATGTGATTTAAAGTGGTGTCACAATTTAATAAGGTTTAACCTTTTATTTTAAATAAATAAAGTGACTAGAAATGCCTATGTGGCATTCTTTTGTTGCTTGAACATTATTTCTGTAAGTAAACCCAAATGTTTTTATATCTTCTGAAAGGTATGATAAAATGTGATTTTTGAGAGTTGGAATCAACTCAAAAGCTATTATGGTTGAAATTTGAAAAATGTTTGAATGCATAAAAGCTTCTGACTTGATATTTTTACCAAGGTTGATCTAGAGATCCAAATGATTTGAATCCAACGGGCTTGGATTAAGCATTTCAGTACCTTTCTAACAAAATTGGTTTCATGCAATTTGGTGTACTGAATCGAGCTGGGTTGATTTTTGAAACTAGGTACAGAACTGAGTTTGAATTAAAATAGAAAAATCTAAATTCAAACGGTTGGGCTGCGCGGGAGATGCTAATGGACCGACCCAGTGTCACTCCACAGCGTGGGGCTCAGCTGATAGGGGGGTTCCACCCGTCAGTGGCTCATAACACGCGAAGCGGTACGGGGCAGTGTGGTTCGTGGGATTAGAAGGGCGATCAACGGCTCAGGGTCGTCGTCGACGATGAACATGTCACCGGCGAGCTCGAACCCTAGCGGCTCAGTGGGGGTCGTGGGAGGCTCACTGGGGCTCAGGCGAGGGTCGGCGATGGGGGCGAACGACGAAGTCGATGACGGCGATTCTCCTGGCACCGACAACTCCTCCTGGGGCGGCTCCAATCGATGGCTCCCTTCTTCTCCAGCAGTGGCGGGCTCCAGCCAAATTCCAGCGATGCGCTGCTCGCCTTGCTCCGGGAAGAAGTGGGAAGTATCAGTGAGAGGTGGGGAGTGAGATGGTGTGAAGAAATCGAGCGGGGGTTGCCTCCTTTTATACGCTCGACGGCGAGACCGAGGGATGGGCAGGCGATGGTGGCGACACGGCTACGGGCGACTAGAGGAATGGCTGCGGTTGGCGATCGACGGGTGGTCTCCTGGCGATGCTATAGAACTTGAATGCGAGCTTAGGGGCAGTGGAAATTGGTCGGGAATGTGCGGTGCTCTGCGAGGCTAAGGCGGCAAACTCCGCGGCGAGCAGTGGCTACGGGGTACGAGCGATGAAACGAACATGTCTGGTGGTCTCCTGGGACGGTGGTGTGCATGCTAGCGGGCGGCGAGGGCTCGAGGTGGTCGGATTGAGTGGGAACGATGCGTGCATTGGGGTGCGCGCTAGCATGGTCGACAGCAGTGCGGGCGCGGCGTTCCTGGCGGTTCTGGTCTTTGTCTTTGATCTAGGGCTGGTCGAGAGGGGGCGGTGAGGCATGGGATACCTCCCAGACAAGGTTGGCACACCTAGTTCTTCCTCTAGCTTGCTGTCCACACTGGGGTGACATGGTGAGGCTCGGCCTGCTCACCATTGATGGCAATGGAAAGCACACAGTGATGCTAGAGGTTAATAACTAAGCTAGATGATCTACTAGTTGTTTGCTGTGAGGTAGAGAGGGGACAAGGTTGGCCAAAACACTGCTCAAAATAGTGTTTGTGATTTATTTGATTTGAATCTGCAACCTGTTTGATGAAATGCCCGCAAGAACTTGAGTTTTGAATTTTGAAAATATTTTTGGTGGGTGTGCTAGGCATGTGCTGGGGAATCTGTGGATGCTTGGGTTTTGAAAATTGAGTTGGTTTGAGTGGTTTTTGAAATAGTGTGATCTTCCCAGATGAGATAGATTCAATTTTAAATTGTCATTTAAACTTAGAATTTGAATGTTTTGGATGATCACAAAGTGTGCCTTGGTACCTTATGATGAGTACTATCAAGGGGTGCAAAGATCCATACATGTTTCTGTTGAGTTTTGAAAATTAGAGATAGCCAAAGTAGGCATGGGAGTTAATTTGGCCAAAGTGACCATTCAATTAATCTATTCATTTTGAGTTGTTTGTCTTTGGGAAAAGTTTGGGGATTGTTTAGATGATGTTTATTTCACCTAAGAATCATTTTACAAGCAAAGAAACACAGAACCATGGCAATTCAAAAGAAACCATATTTTGGATACACACACATATGAATGCTTTCATATTTTTAGTTGGGAAAGTTTTTGTTAACCCTAATTTTGATGATTAGAGTTTGATGATCCAATTTTAATATTTTTGGGATGTTACAAACCTTCCCCCCTTAAACAAAATCTCGTCCCGAGATTTTAAAAAGGACGAAAAAAGATTACCTAGGATTTGAAGAGATCAGGAAACTCCGTCCTGATGTGATCTTCGCGCTCCCAGGTAGCTTCCTCTTTTGTGTGGTTGCTCCACTGAATATTGAGAAACTTGATGCTTCGGGTTCTGGTAGTTCTGAAAGCTTCTTCCAAAATACGGATGGGTACTTCGGGATAGGTCAAGTCATCGTTGATCTCTATGGTCCGGTGATCAATGTTCTTGAACACTTCAGTCTTCTCCGGAACTTCGAGGCACTTGTGAAGTAATGAGATATGGAACACACTATGCATGGCTGACATTTCTTCGGGTAGTTCCAATTGATACGACACTTCTCCTCGATGGTTCAGAATCTTGAAGGGTCCGATATATCTAGGGGCTAACTTTCCTTTCAGCTGGAAACGCTGCATTCCTTTCAATGGCGACACTTTCAGATACACAAAATCTCCGATGTTAAAGGCGAGGTCTCGACGTCTCTTGTCGGCGTAACTCTTCTGTCTTGACTGAGTGGTCTTGAGGTGCTCACGCATCTTGTAAATCTTCTCTTCTGCTTCTCGTAGGATGCCGGGTCCGAAAATCTGACTCTCTCCTACTTCCGACCAGTTCAAAGGGGTGCGACACGTCCTTTCATACATGAATTCAAATGGGGCCATTTGCAAACTAGCTTGATAACTTTTGTTGTATGAAAATTCTGCAAACGTCAGACAGTCTTCCCATTTAGATCCATACTCTAACACACAGGCTCTCAACATGTCTTCGAGTATTTTATTTACTCGCTCTGTTTGTTCATCGGTCTGAGGGTGATAAGTGGTGCTGAAATCTAGTCGGCTTCCTAAACCTTCTTGGACTTTCTTCCAGAATCTCGAGGTAAACTGAGTTCCTCGATCAGATACGATGTTCTTGGGGACTCCATGCAAACTGACAATTCTAGCGATGTATAACTCTGCTAGCTTCGAACTCTGATATGTGGTCTTGACTGGTAAGAAATGGGCGACTTTGGACAATCTGTAAACTATGACCCATATAGAGTCATTTCCCCTACTAGAAGTAGGCAATCCGGTGATAAAGTCCATTCCAACGGAATCCCATTTCCATTCCGGAATCTGCAATGGTTGCAACAATCCAGCCGGTCTTTGATGTCCCGCCTTGACTCGCTGACATATATCATACTTGGCGATATAGCTTCCGATTTCTCTCTTCATCTTATGCCACCAAAATTGCTCTTTCAAATCTTGATACATCTTCGTTCCTCCGGGGTGGATAGAATAAAGAGTATCATGAGCTTCCTTCAGAATAACTTCTTTCAACTTAGAATCTGCTGGTACACAAAGGCGTCCTTTGTACCACAGAACTCCTTCTTCGTCTTCCATGAATCCGGTTACTTTGCCTGTACCGATACGACGCTTGATTCCTTCGATACTAGCATTTCCTTTCTGCGCCTCTTTGATCTGGCTGATCAAAGTGGGTTGAAGTTCTATGCTAGCCAAAAATCCTTCACTCACTAATTCCATACGTAAATCTTCCATCTCCTTGTGCAAACTTGGTTGCTCCTTCAAAATCATGGAGTTCAAGCGGCACGGCAATCTGCTAAGGGCATCTGCTACCACATTGGCTTTACCGAGGTGATAGTGAATGTCCAGATCGTAATCCTTGATTAACTCAATCCATCTTATCTGTCTCATATTTAGCTCCTTCTAAGTGAATATATACTTCAGGCTCTTGTGATCCGAATAAATCTCACAACGGTTTCCCATCAGGTAATGCCTCCATGTCTTCAGGGTTAGCACTACGGTTGCGAGCTCGAGTTCATGGGTTGGGTAGTTATGCTCATGTTGTTTTAGTTGTCGAGATAGGTAAGATATAACTTTGCCTTCTTGCATTAGCACACATCCAAGACCGATCTTGGATGCATCACAATACACGTCAAAGGGCTTTGTGATATCCGGCATGATTAAGATTGGGGCTGAAATCAATCTTCTCTTGAGTTCTTGAAAACTCGCTTCACATTTGTCCGTCCATTCAAACTTCTTGTCCTTCTTCGGCAATTGGGTTATGGGCCTGGCGATACTCGAGAATCCTTCTACGAACTTGCGGTAGTATCCCGCCAATCCGAGAAATGCACGAACTTGGGTTTGAGTGGTTGGGGCTTTCCAATCTTCGACATATTTCACCTTTTCAGGGTCAACGGCAATTCCTCCGACTGATACAATGTGACCGAGGAATCCTACCTCCTGTAACCAGAATTCACATTTGCTAAACTTGGCATACAACTGATGCTCTCTAAGGGTTCCAAGAATGGTCCTTAGGTGTAGCTCATGTTCTTCTTCTGATTTGGAATAAACCAGAATGTCATCGATGAAAACAACGACAAACTTATCCAAGAAGTCCATAAAAATCTTATTCATGAGATTCATGAAATAAGCGGCTGCATTGGTTAATCCAAAAGACATGACAGTATACTCGTATAATCCATATCTGGTGGTAAAGGTAGTCTTGGGAATATCCTCTGCGCGAGTCTTGAGTTGATGATAGCCTGTTCTAAGATCAATCTTAGAAAACACCTTGGCACCAGTCAACTGATCAAACAAATCTTCTATCTTGGGCAATGGGTACTTGTTCTTGATAGTGACATCATTCAACTTCCGATAATCCGTACACAAACGGTTACCTCCATCTTTCTTGTCCACGAACAAAACAGGTGATCTCCATGGTGACGCACTTGGTTGAATCAATCCAATTTCCAACATGGCATCTAGTTGCTTCTTTAGTTCTGCTAGTTCCGACGGGTTCATACTATATGGTCTCTGGGCTATGGGTCCTGTTTTGGGGATTAGTTCAATGATAAACTCGATATCCCGATCTAGGGGCATACCGGGCAAAACATCTAGAAATACATCGGGGTATTCACAGACTATCCGGACTTGGTCAATGGTAGGTTGGGCTATACTCTTGTTGCACTTGAATTGATGAGGTAAAGTTTCACATACATGCTCGACTGATATTCCGGGTGTACTGGTCATGGTTATGGCTTTCTTGGCACAGTCAATTAATCCTTTATGTTTGGACATCCAATCCATTCCTAGTACTACTTCCAAACCTTTAGTTCCGAGTACTATCAGATTAGCATAAAAATGTATGCCATGGATTCGGATAGGGACGGATTTGCAAATTTGCCTAGCTTTGGTGGTTGAAACAGGGATTTGAACAATCATAACATGCTTCAGTTTGGTTGGTAGAATCTTACTAGTGCATGCAAATTCTTCGGTGACAAATGAATGCGATGCACCAGAATCAAACAACACTCTAGCAAGTACTGAATTAACAGAAAACATATCCAGCACGATGTCTGGCGCTTCCTGGGCTTCTTCAGCATGCATGAGAAAAAGACGGCCGTTGTTGTTGAGCGAATTCCCTGGGGCGAACCTTCTTCCGGGCTGAACACGACGCTGCTGCTGAGCTGGGGAATTTGCATTGGGGAATGTGGCATTCTTCTTGGGGCACTCGTTGGAGTAGTGACCCTTATTTCCATAGTCATAACAAGTCACTTGCGACTTGTCCTTTGCTGCAACAGGAACATCATTGCTTCCAGTCCTCGGGGCAGTGTTGGTGTTGGTGGCAGCATTGTTGTTGTTGAACTTGGGTGGTGCATGGGTGAAATTGCCAGAGTTGTCGGTGTTTTTGTGATTTCCTCCAGGCCTTGGGTTTCCACGGTTGGGATAGGTCGGACGGTTCATCGGGGGTCTGTTGGTTCTCGGGGCAAATCCTGGAGATGGGTTGGGGCGATACTTTGGGGTATGATGGGTTCCTGGCTGATGCATCATGCGACGCTTGCGGTTTCTCATTGGCTTGGTTGATCTTTCCTTCCATCTGAATGGTAGAGTCGACTAGGGCTTCAATATCAGCAAAGGGGATATTGACCAACACTGTCTTCATCTCATCATGCAAACCAATCAGGAATCTTTCTTTCTTCTTGGCATCAGTTTCGATCTCATCCGGGGCATACCTAGATAATGACAAGAATTTATCACGGTATTCCACTACGGTCATCCTTCCTTGCTTCAGTTATCTGAACTCACCTCTCATTCTCTTGATCAAACCCGGTGGCACATGGGTTCTGTTGAACTTGACCTTGAATTCCGCCCAGGTCATCATCTGTCCTCCGGTCATTGCACGAATGTTGTTCCACCATGCTCTTGCATCTTCGGCTAGATAGTGGGTTTGCGAACAGAACTTTCTCATTAGCTTCCACTCCGGCGACTTCCAGGTTGTTTTCCATGGTTTACAGCCAATCATCTGCGTCTAAGGGCTCTTTTGACTTAGTGAAAACATGTGGGTTGGTGTTCTGGAAATTCTTGAGCTTAGATCCATGGTTGTCCTGATTTCCTTGGCCTTGATTGTTGTGGGCCAGCTGGGCTATCTGCTGAAGGGTGGCTAGGTTGGCTTGACGTTCTGCTCTTTCAGCTTCGCGGTCAGAAACCAACATTTTCAGGATCTGCAACATCGGGTCCGGGGATGAACCACTTCCTCCGCGTGGCATATGAAGATTGAGATTGAAAAGAGGGAAATTTCTAAGGTTCTGGGACTTTGAAAAGTTTTTAAAGTTTGACTCAGATTTTCTAGCAACTTGCTTTTCATCCATTCATCCATAGCACACGATACAACACACACCACAACAAAGGTAAATAGATGGTTTTAAGAACCATTCTGGAAACTACGATACAGTGGGACCGAATAAAGCTCACTAACGCTAGTGCTCAAGTGCTACTACTCCTCGGAGTCGGTGTTCGTCATCCTCATCATTGTCATCGATGAAGGCGAAGTCATCCTCATCGGTGAATAAGTCCATGGCCCGATCCTCCATAAAATCATCGTCATCGCTGAGATAGGAGTAGGGGGTCTCCACGAAGATCTTCTCCGACATTCTCCCTTTCCTCCAACTGCATGTCTCTCTCGTGGATGGTCTCCTCCAAATCTGAGATACGATGGCAAAGACGGGCAATGATGCACTCCTTCTTGTCAAGATGATGGCGGAGAGACTTGCAGTCCTTTGCTAGCATGGCGATGGTCTGATCCTTCGTCTTGATGATGGCTGACTTGTGGTTGGAGTAGTCACGGGCATTGTCAAACTCCTGCTGACGATCATACATCATGAAGCTAAGGTGGTCCAACTGAGTCTTCAGCTCGTGGTGGTATGGGGCTTCCAGTGGCTGTCCCATAGCATCACGCCTTGGAAAGAACTCAAAGCGGGTACCCTTGATCTGGTTGATACTCTGCCCACACAGACGGGCAAGAGCTTCCTGCATGGCCCTGGCTAGTCCATCGAGACAGTTGTTTTCTCTTATGGTGAACTGAATTCCCTCTGTAGTGGGAGGTTCAATCTTTCCTCGGAGACTTGCAACAATTAGCCACTACAGATCTTCTCCTCCTTGATCATTGAGCCGAGCTCCGAAGAACTCGGGGTGTGGACGCTCTAGAAGTTCCGAAAGCTGGTCCAAATCCCGCTCAAAGATGAGGTCTCCTCCATTCCCCAACTGATAAAACTTGCTGTACTTCACGTCCATCTATAAGAATATAGGATGAGTAAGTTAGTAGAGTGATCAAGTGTGTAAAATTTTATGTATTTTGCAGGAGTTTTTGAGGAACGCCATGTGCCCTGCTAATCTTCCCAGGACAGGAGTTGCCGAGTGAACCAGCTGTGACCTTCCTGGTATACCCGGATTTGCTCTATTATACGCTTCATTCAGCATGCCTGCTACTCTTACTAGTTCATTGACTCGTTCTTGTTGTCTTTTCTTTGCTTCTCCCTCCAAATGGGGTAACTCTTCCATTGTTGCCTCTACTACTCGCAGATTAGCTGCTGCTGTGTTATATGTTGGTCACATGGCTGTTTCATTGCTGTTCTCTGGTGTTATTTTTGACGTCGCATCTGCCAGCTCCTCGTTGAGGTTCCGTCCTCTCAATCTCGTCGCATCAAGCCAGGTCTTTGCGCCCTTGACTCGATTTGTCGAGTTGAGCTCTCGGATCGTGATATCCACATTCTGCTGTAACTGCACTAATTCCTTGGCCTTCTCCAAAACTTTTATCCTGGCCTCTTCCAACTCGGCTTGCACACGTGTCGGGTCGGTTGCCTGTGCTACTGGCTCTGCCAACTTGTCTATCGCTTCCTGTAGCTCCTTAGCCCTTTTACTCCTAGCTATGTTTTCTGGTTTTTCCAGTGGTGCCTTTGCTGTTCTTGCAGCCCGTGGTGTTTCCTCATGATTTCCTCCCTCAGCATTCTCATTCACTATTGGAACTATTGGTGGAGCCGCGGGGTTTGGCGCTGTCATCATTACCTCCATGGAGACGAGTTGGTGAAGCTTCCAAGCGACAGGAACCGCTGGCGGATCCGGCGCCAGGACGACGTGCTCAGGATATGCGTGCTCCACGCGCACCGCGAATAGTCTTGGTGCTCGCCGAACTTGATGAAGCGACCACCCCTAGGGAACGGCTTGGTCCCGAAGCAGCCCGCATTGTCGCTAACGAAGTTGAGCGCTCCATACCTCTGGATGAGGCCGGAGTAGACACGCTCACCGGTCTTGGCGATGATGTTGCCCGTCCGGATGAAGACTCTATGAAGCACCTGCTTCTGCCCCACGGTGGGCGCCAACTGTCGTGGTGGTGGCACGGCAGATGCCATGGGTAGGCTTAAGTTGGGGGCCGAATGGGTGCTTGTGGTCATCGGGGAGGGAGTGCTCGGTCAAGCCATGCACGAAGAACAAGAAGAACTCTCCATACTTAGCGATTTGATTGACACCCAAAGGTTACAAGTGCTCCTTGAGCTGTATGAACTAGGGTTTTGTGCACTAGTTCCCTATTTGGTCCAACCTCCTTCTACTACCGCTATGCCCTTTCTTATATAGGCAGTGCTAACTAGCTTATACCCCTTTGGGTTCTAGGGTTTACTGTTTGGATCTTGGTCCCTACAATGTGGGCCGGGTAATGGGCTTGCCCTAAGCCCAATGGCCCAGTCCATAAAGCTTGACAGCTAACGGTCTTCTGGTACGCTGCTTCGTGTTGCTTTTGGAGTCACGCTGTAACTTTGTACGTCAGCGTATGCTTTGGGCGTCACCCGGCTCCTTTTGTGTCACCCGGCATCGCCCTTCTCTTTTGACCATGCTTTACCATGGTCCCTCTTGAACCTTACTCGGAAAGGTGCCACGCGTCCTTCTTGACTCGGCCCTTCCTCGGTAGACTCGGCTCGTCGATTCCTGCAAGAATTACAACTTTGTCTTATGCGGGCCGGCATAACTTATATGTTGGCCGCTCATGCTTATCTTACCCGGCCTGGTTCTTTCTTTACTCGGAGCTAACCAAGCTGTGCTATGTTTCACCTCTCGTGACCCTACCGGGGGTTATCCCCCCGACAACGATGGAAGATTCAGCAGTTCTTCGACTTACATGTTGAAGTCGGAGGGCATTGAAGGGTTCTTGGGGGACGATTTGCCGACATTCATCTAGACGGAGCATTCAACCTAAAAAGGCAAGACGACACAAGATCTCGGAGTTCTCCGGGGGCTACTGTTGGGGATATGCTAAATGGGTATCACCATAGCATGTCTCTAATCCGGATAACCCGGGTGGTACACAATTGGTAGCAAGGCCCATGTCCTGCTGGGCGGCCCAGTTAGATGGATCCATAAGGGAGGCCCATGCCGGATAAAGGAAGGCTACGGAGAAGTCACCAGTGTACCCGGAGCCTTGGAGTGCAAGACACGTTAGACTAGTTCTGTACCGTGTAGGACTCTGTAACCTATCCGACTAGGACTTTGCCTGTAACCCTAGGATCTGGCGAATATATAAGCCGGACCTATGGGAGCCTTTAGGGCACGATACAACTCATACCTCACACAACAAACCGATCCCTGTAACGCTGCGTATTGCCATTATAGTGATTTATAGCAGGAGTAGGATTCCGCCACCGTCGTGGGATCTGAACCTGGGTAAGTTGTGTTACCTCGTACCTGCCAATCTTCCGCCTTACCCCACATCTCTAAACACGCTCTGTGAGGACCCCTCCATGGTGTACTCGTCGGCAATACCACGACAAGTAGCAACCAGCCAACCCATGAAAACTGCGAAGTACACTAACATTGTTAGGGATAGGCCAATCTCTTATGTCTTTAAATTTTGAAACATCAACTTCAATACCATTCAAAGAAACAAAAAATCCAAGGAAAATCGATTTGTCTTTATCAAAAGTGCACTTTGGGAGTTTAGCATATAGCTTTTCATTATGAAGGATTTGTAAAACCTCCTTAACATGTGTAACATGCTCCTCTAGTGACTTGCTATAGACAAGAATATCATCAAAGTAGACAACGACACTTTTTCCAATGAGAGATCTCAAAATATGGTTCATGAGGCGCATGAAGGTGGATAGGGAATTACACAAGACAACAGGCATAACCAACCACTCATAGAGACCAAGTTTGGTCATGAAGGCGGTTTTCCACTCATCACCTTCGGCCATGCGTATTTGATGGTAACCACTACGAAGATACATTTTCAATAAAATAGTGGCTCCACACAACTCATCGAGCATGTCATGCAGACGTGGTATAGGATGTCAATAACGCACGGTGATAGCATTGATTGGACTGCAGTCCATGCATAACCGCAACGTATCATCCGTCATTGGGACAAGAATCATGGGTACCACACTTTAGCTAGTGCTTACTTGGATGAAACCTTTGGAGATGAGTTGGTTGATTTGTCATTCTATATCCTTTGTCTCCTCCGGGTTCCTGTAGTATGCGGTGCTATTTGGGAGAGGTGCGCTGGGTATGAGGTCGATGCGGTGCTCGATTCCGTGAAGAGGAGGTAGTCCATGAGGGAGCTTTTCGAGAAACACATCCTTGAATTCCTACAAAATATCCATCAAAGAGGGAGGAACATTTGTTAAGTCATTAGTTCCTTGTGCTAGTCCCTTGCAGATAAGGACATAGTGCAGGATGGATGGGTTGTTCCACACCTCTCTCATCTCACTTTTGGTGGCAAGAAGAACGCTCTTGGTTTTTTTCACTCGAGTTTCCCTTGTGTCTCTCACTCTCTATATGGTGGTTCTCTCGATCACCACTCTTCTCACAAGGTGATTTTGTGTCTTGCGCCCTCGCTAAAGCCTTTGCATTATCTGCAATTATTTGGCTAGGAGTCATCGGTTGCAAAACACATGTCTTGTCAACCCATTTGAAGGTATATGCATTTGTGTAATCATCATGTAAAGAACCCTTGTCGTATTGCCATGGCCTACTAAGAAACATATGGAAAATCTTCATTGGGACCATGCCACACTCCACTGTATCGTTATATGTCCCAATTGAGAATGTTACTGAAATGGTGTGCTTGATCTTCACGGATCCTTGGTCACTTAGCAATTGTATATGGTAGGGGTGCTTGTGTGGATGGAGGGTGAGGTTGAGATTCTGACACAATTCAGTGTTTGCAAGGTTGTGGCAACTCCGTCCATCGATGAAAACTTTAATGGATTTCCCATTGATACCTGCACGTGTTTGGAAGACGTTGCATCTTTGATCTTCATTCTCGTGGGCTTGAGTGGTCAAGACCCTTGTGACAACAAGCGATGGACTTGCGTCATGCTCACACATGAGTAGTTCTTGGTTGCTTCCACATGTTGCCTTTCCAATTCTTCCTTGGCTCTTGCATCAAAATCATCTTCACTCAAGTATTCTTCGTTTCCATTGTCATGGATGAACAAAAAATTATTGTTTCCACATGTGGTTGACTTGTGTCCTTTGACTCCACACTTGTAGCATTCACCGTTGAATGGTGGGTCATCCTTTGTATATTTGCCACTTGGGGGCGGTTTTCCATGAGGGAGAGTGGGTTTGAAGGGAAGCTTGGAGGTACTAGATGATCTTCCAATAAGGTTGGTTGGTGTAGTGGTTGTAGATTGCTTGTAGGTGAAGTGCGTCTTGGGATTTTGTAATTGATGTCCTCTTGTACTTGACGTCGGATTTTTTTTGCGATATGCACAAGCTCAACCATGTTGTTGTACTTTTGGAACTCGGTGATGTGCTTGATTGTTTGGTTCAATCCATTAAGTACTCTTCCATGGTCTTTGACCCTTGGCTAAGAGTTTGGAGCTTGTTGAATAGGTCACGCGTGTAATGCAAAGGGACAAATCATGATCTCATATGAGCCTTCATATCTTGCCAAGTGGTGATTGGAGGTTCTTCTCTTGCTTCACGAGCGAGTTGTATTTGTTCCCACCAAAGGTTGGCATAGTCATCAAACTCTAGCAATGTCATGGCCATCATCTTCTCGTTGCTATAATTGTGCATGCGGAAGATCTTGTCAACCTTGAGTTCTCATGAGATATACTCTTCGAGATCATTTGAACTGGTGAACTTGGGCATGGTGAATTTGAGCTTTCCAAAAGTTCCTTCCTCATTGCGGTTCCGGTATCAGCGGATGCCATGATGTTTGTGGCCATATTCATCATCCGAGCTATCATGTATTGCTTGGTGATGGTGTTGTTGCCCTTGCGGTTGTTGAACCACATTTTAGTGGCGGTGGAACTTGGTCCTCATGAGGAGCTTGCTCTTGGCATGGTTGATGACAAGGTTGAGGCACTTAGGGCTCACGAGGTTGGTTTGGATCTTGTCCGTCATGGTGAAGACCATGGTCTTGTGCCAAGTGACAAGGAGGACATCATGCGACATATACAATTGGATGCTCCCTTACTTCATGTTGAGGGGAAGGCTCATCATGGTGACCATGTTGTCGGTGTTGACGATCATGACGATGATGACGTCTTGGTGGGTCTTCAAGTGCTTCACGTCGATGATGAGTGCATATTTGCATCATGTTTTATATCATTATTTTGCACTATAGTGGTAGTATATTGGTATTTTATGGTGTTCGTGCGCATCTTTTATGTCTATTTTCATCAGGATCAGGACAGATGATGGATACGATGGACCCAATTCTTGGAGCAGTTGTATTGGAGCGAAATGGAGTCAAAAAAGCGTAAATCGCTAATTTGGAAAATATCAATAACACCAGAAGAAAACCCGAGGTGATCGCAGGAAGCAGGGGCTTTAACGACCAACTATACGGCAGTAATATTTTTCTGGCCATATAGTTTCCGCCGCCACCACCTCTTCAAATAGTTTCGCCCTGTGCAATCGGATGGGAGAGACGACATACACAACGACCAGGAATCGCAGAAACCCCACCTCCGGAAGGGATCTAGAGGGGGAACTCATCCACCAGGGATCCATATGTAGGGGTTCGTAGCATGGAAAACAAAAATTTTCTATCGCATACAAACAAACAAGCCAAGATCTATCTACTAGATTGCAGCAACGAGTCGATAGTGGAACTCACCCTCGAAGATTCCAAAGCGGTTAACGAGAGCAGATTCTCGTGGGTGATGTAGTCGTACTCTTTCCGATCTCAAGATCGCGTAGACGATCCTTCCAGCGCCGCGTTCCCGCAGCGCTTCCGCAGTCGGTCACACGTTCGGTACTCGACGAAGACCTTCCTCTCCCTTGTTCCAGCAGGCAGCGGAGGTTGTAGCACTCTCCTCTCGATTCCGGCAGCACAACGGCGTGGTACCGGAAGTAGAGGGGAGATCCCGCAGGGCTTCGCCTTAAGCCGGTGCGAGTATGGTGGAGCTTATGAGAGAGGCTATTAGTGGTCTAGTAATTAGACACACCAATTAGAGGGCTCTAAACCAATTAGAAGGCTCTAAACCGAAACAGCTCTAAACCGGGGTCTAGGTCTAGTTTCTAGTTTAGAGGATAGGAACTTGTGTGTCTTGTGTTGTGTTGGGAGGGGAGCCCTGCCCCTCCCTTTATAGGTGGGAGGGCTGGCGCGCTAGGGGAGGGAGGGAGTCCCTCCCCAACTCGGCCTAGGGCTGGCCGCCGGCTTGGGGAGGAGGACTCCTCCCCCAATTCGGTTTCCTCCTCTCCTCCCACTTCCCAAAAACTGCCGTTTGACTTTCAAACTAGCCGTTTGACTTTTTCAATTTAGGATTCAATTTAATCCTTTATTTGGGACAGCAAGAACACTTAGTACATGATGCAATCATTCCAACATGCAATGACACATTCATGTACCCCTTCCCCTCCGGAGTGCCGGACATTCCGGGAACTTCTAGAATGTTCCCGATGAAAACACCGGAACCATTCCCCAACTCCGAAATGGGACTTTCCTTATATGAATCTTATTCTCCGGACCATTCCGGATCACCTCGTGATATCCCGGATCCCATCCGAGACTCCGAACAACATTCGGTCTCTTTCTCATAATACCATAACTACTCAAACAACGTCGAATCCTTAAGTGTGTCTCCCTACGGTTCGTGAATTATGCGGACATGATCGAGACACTTCTCCGAACAATAACCAATAGAGGAATCTGGAAATTCATATGGCTCCCACATATTTCTACGATTACTTTGCGATCGAATGAACCACTTACATACGATACCAATTTCCCTTTGTCTCACGATATGTTACTTATCCGAGGTTATGATCGTCGGTATCTCTGCATACCTAGTTCAACCTCGTTACTGATAAGTACTCTTTTCTCGTTCCCGTGATATGTGATCCCTTGTGACCTAGTCACATGCTTGCAAGCTAATTGGATGACATTTCACCGAGAGGGCCCAGAGAATATCTATCCGTCATGTGGATGGACAAATCCCACTCTTGATCCATGTGTTTCAACCAATACTTTCTGAACACCCAATGCCACTTTTATAGCCACCCTGTTACGGTGTGGTGTTTGATGACATCAAAGCATCCATCCAGTAAAGGCAATATGCATGATCTCATGGTCGAAGGAATTAGGTTACTATGTATCAGAAAGCATATAGCAATTGAACTATTGAAATGACTTGATCTTTATGCTACGCTTATCTATAGGAGTATGTCCATCACATCATTCTCCTAATGATATGATCCTGTTGTTAATAACATCTCTATGTTCATGATCAGGAAACCATGATCATATATTAACCAACAAGCTAGTTTAACAAGAGGCTTTACTAGGGACTCTTATTTTAGTTTACAAATCACACAAGTATTAATGTTTCCGGTTAATACAATTATAGCATGGTATGTAAACATTTATCATAAGTGTGAAGATATGATAATAACCACTTTATTATTGCCTCTTGGGCATATCTCCAACAGTCTCCCACTTGCACTAGAGTCAATAATCTAGTTTCAAACCTTTGTGTTTTTCAACACCTATGGCTTTCCGGTGTTGTATGCACACGATTGCTAGTGGTCAACTGATCTCCGGATCTGACACTTCCAGGTCCGTGTGTAATTGCATGTCTTTGCGTCTCTATGCATCACTCATTCTCTAATGAGATGGCTTTGTATAAATTTGGTCTTTCGGTGTGACCTTTAGTTCTTTAGGGTTAAAACATGTTGACAATATTGTCGTACAATATATCTTCATAGTATTATCCCGCTGTGAACTACACCTAGTTTGATAACAAACTACTTGACACAAATGCCCTCTTTTGCTGCTATAATAGCAGTCATATACTTAGCCTTTTGTTGTAGTATCTGTCACAATGTCTTAACTTTGGAAATCATCCAAATCCATTATGGAACTCACTTTCCATTATATTGTGCCACCCTTAGTTTAGATTGAGATAAACTTAATCTGTACTTTGTGACAAAGCTAGTATCAATGTAGTACTTTTACAATGAACTAACCATCTATTTGTCACTTCTACAAATAATATACTCTTAGTTCTTCCAAAAGATCATAAGAATATCCTTACTATTGTCCAATGATCATCTTACAAATCATTCTGGTATATGCTCACAACATTTAGAGCATAGGACATATCTGGATTTGTACATATCACAGTATGATTGATATAAATACTCTTTGTGATTTCATACATCAAGTATCAATCTATACTTGATTATTTGTTTCACTTTACCAAATGTCAATACACTTGAATATATCATCAACATTGAACTTATTCAATCCTTTCTGTGCAACAAGAACCTTTCTTGTAGTTCCTATATTGAACTCATTCAATATCTTGTCTATGTACTTCTGGCACAACCATATTAGCGTCTATTGATGCCAAAATACTTGGGTTTTGCCTAAGTCTTTCATCGGGATGAAATTCTTAATATGTGTTAATAAAAGATACATTATTTCCAATCAACAATATGTCTTCCACATAATGTATTAGAAACATGTCTTAGCGCTCCCACTTAATTTCTTGCAAACGCAAGCATCTTCATTGTCTCTGATGAAATTAAACTCTCTTAACAGTTTCATCATAGTGAAGATTCCAACTCCGCTATGCTCACTCTAACCATTGAAGTTTGCATATGCTTTTAGCATCCTTTGAATTAACAAAACCCTATGGACCGTGTTATGCACATGTCCTAGGTAACGATTCTATTAGAAGAACTTGTTTTGTTTATTCAACTACCATATAACAAAATTTATATGTAGTGGTTGCTTTCATTAATCCGTCTAGACTAAATATCACTATGATAGATCAAATCTTGTCATAGTCAACCTTTGAACATTGTTGTGAACTCTTTCCCAACATGTCGACTATTTCATAGATGTAAAACATCCATGTCTATTTCTTTATAGATCCAGACACAACTGTAAGGTCTTACACCTTTCTCGAGGGTCCTTCAAGTTCAAAACTTGATTTCTCGTGTATGGAACTATCACGGATTTTATGGCTTCAAGCCATTTTACGGAGTCAGGGCCCATCATCGCTTCTCTGCATGTAGTCGGTTCATTATTCTCAAATAATGATTCAACCCTCAAATCTTGGTATTTGATTGTTTACCCGATCTACTTGTTTCAATAGGAACTTGGATCTCCGTGACCACAACCTTTTGAGGTACGTGAACCATGAGCATTGTTGCTGCCTCCGAAACACTTTTCGGCGCTGCGCAACTCTGCACATATAGCTAAGGTTCTTTTAACCTTATCAAAGTTTCTATTGTCCTCCCACTTAACTTTTCACGAAAAATTCCTTCTCAAAGAAACTTGACGTTTTATGTGACAAACACTTTTGTCTCCGATGTTATGGAGGAGTACTTAACAGTTATTCGAAATAACATACAAAGACAGGTTCATCCGACTTTGGTTGCAAACATCTTTCTTATGCATAGCATACCAATGTTTAAGAAAGGACAACTTGGGTTTTATCCCAAACCATAACCTTATATGGTGTCATTTCAACGGATTATGATGGAGCTCTTTTCAGTGGAAAAACGGTAATCTCTAAAGCTTTTAATCTTTAAAATGCAATGGCAGTTTTATGAATTACACCTTTCGATCTTACCATGTCAAACAAGGTTTAATTACATATCTCGAACGCTCCATACTCTTATGGTGTTTCGGGAAATGCAAATCCACGGAACGATTCTTTAAATCTTAGGTATTATGCTAAACTTGTAACTCAAATATCTTCCTTTATGATCTTTATCATAAACTGTTTATATTCTTGTTACAATGATTTTGCACTTCATCTTGAAAGTCTTTGAACTTTTCAAATGTTTCATACTTCATCCTTATTAAGTAAATATTCATATATTCACTCAAATTTTTTTGGAGAAAGCATATGAAGTTGAAATCCATCGCTCTTGACTACACATAACGGACTTCGTACAACAATATGTACAAGTTCCAATAAGCTAGTCATTCGTTCCCTTTTGGCCTATGAACGAAGTTTTAATTATCTCTAGGAAAGTTTCACAAGCGTCATATGATCAAAAATCAGAAGACTCCAAAATTCCATCAACATGGAGTTTCTTCATGTTTTCTTTCCAATATAATTCAAACAGCGATGTCACTTCCTAAGTGATCTTTCAATCAATTTGTCTTTTGACATTTTAGCACTAGTTTTATGGATGTGATTTCTCTAACGAGATTTGCGAATCATCCATCTTTTATGGATTACGGCAATTATTTGAACAACCCTTTTGTTCTCATAATACCTGATAAAACAAATCTTGAAGGCAAGCTTTGATGTTTTAACGAGCAACATAATAACTCTTTATTTGTTCTCGATGAACATCATCACATATTCTTTTGCTAGTTACTTAGGCCATTGTAGTTCATGAATTCTGTTGTTTCGTATGACGATTCATACCAACAAATTCAGTATCAAATACTTAAGAACCACATTTTAATAAGCAAAGAATATAGCCACAACATGTACATCATCTATATACTTAAACTGAACAATTCTAGTTTTTTTTTCTTTTCTGCCATATATTTATGAGATTCCCTTTCAGTATTTCCTTTTCAGTTTGAAAGAATCTATTAACATCAATAGTGGAGTCATACATATGACATATAGTCCAAAGCGTGTATAATTAAATACCAATGTCTTTGGACTTGCACTTTGAAGTAGATCACCATCATCAAATGTTTGGTGTTCTTTCAAATTCCTTTCATTAGTAATCTCTTGGTGTAGTAAACATTTTACCTACATCAAATATTCACCCTTATCATGGAATCGTCCATGATCAAGCTACTTTTAGCTTATAACGATGAATTATGAGTATAATGTTGCTATCCAAAACCTTTTGGAGGATTAGGACAACAAGTGTCTCCAACCTTTTTGCAAATTCTCATCAAATATGAGAACATGACTTTTGCCATATTATACTCTATCATGTTGCAACCAAAACTTCGTTTCAGATATCACAATATCTTCCACACATCATGGTTTCTGAAACAACTCTTTCAGATCCTAGATAACCTTGATATTAAGGGAATCCTTTGAATATCAAGAATCATGGATACAAACATGATACTTATATACTAACACTTGGAATTGTTACTCTTGATTTAATACTAATTATTAAACTTCATGGAGTAACCGGAACTTACTGAAAGTTTGCAATAGGACTTTTAAACTTTAGATTAACACTTAAAACAATACGATACCAGTTCGTAAAGTAACTAACCAGAATTCTATAGTTCTATCATCTCAATTATAACTAATCGCAAGGTGGTAAACGGATGCCAATGACTACAACAACTATGCAAATTCACTTTGATTTAGTTTATGATAAATTGAGTTCTAATTAATAATTGAATTAATCTAGGTGAACTCCCACTCAAAACAATATCCCTCACATTGTTTTAGTGATCACACGAACCAAATCCACCACATCAAAACCGATCATCACGAGAGTTGATATAGTTTCAATGGCGAACAATCGACATGTTCATCATATCTACTATATGATTCATGCTTTACCTTTCGGCGATCCGTGTTCCTGAGGCCATGTCTGTACATGCTAGGCTCGTCAAGACAAACCTTAGCTTCCGCATAAGCAAATCTGGCTTGCTTACGTTGTAGTCACCCGCGGAATCAAAGACACCCGATCATCACGTGGTGTTTCGAAGCAGCAAGCTTTGGCAACGGTGCATACTAAGGGTGAACACTTTAGAACTTGAAATTTATGTGTATGAGGGATCATCTTATAATGCTACCGTCGTCTACTAAGCAATACAAGATGCATAAAGGATTAACATCACATGCAATTCATAATATGTGATATGATATGGCCTTTCTTCTTTGTGCTTCCGATCTCCATCTTCAAGCACGAACATGATCTCCATCATCATCGGCATAGCATCAAGGTCAATGACGCTTCTTCATGGTTGTCGTCCACCAGCTTCAACTATTACAACTATTTTGAATAGACACGCAGGTCTTAACAGAAATTAAAGACAACCATATGGCTCCTGCCGGTTGCCAACTTACAATAAGGAACATTGCATACATCAAATATAATCACAATCATGGCCATATCACATCACTGCACACCCCTGCAAAACAAAGTTAGACGCCTCTACTTTCTTTGCATATTTTACGTGGTTTGGGGCTTTCAATAAGTGTCGTTCTAACTTACGAACAAGAACCACAACATTGATACTAGCATTGTTGATCACCCGTTGTAAATTGGATCTTTACTATGCTAGGAGAAACAGGCACCCGCAAAGCCACTTATGCAATACAAGTTGCATGTTAAGCGTGGAGCAAGTCTCATGAACGATGTCATGTAAGGTTAGCCCGGGCCGCTTCATCCCAACATACCGCAAGATGCAAAGTACACAAAAAGCAATCGACAATAAAAGCATCAACGCCCACAATGACCATTGTGTTCTACTCGTGCAACAGATCTACATATAGACACGGCTCTGATACCACTGTAGGGGTTCGTAGCATGGAAAACAAAAATTTTCTATCGCATCCAAACAAACAAGCCAAGATCTATCTACTAGATTGCAGCAACGAGTCGATAGTGGAACTCACCCTCGAAGATTCCAAAGCGGTTAACGAGAGCAGATTCTCGTGGGTGATGTAGTCGTACTCTTTCCGATCTCAAGATCGCGTAGACGATCCTTCCAGCGCCGCGTTCCCGCAGCGCTTCCGCAGTCGGTCACACGTTCGGTACTCGACGAAGACCTTCCTCTCCCTTGTTCCAGCAGGCAGCGGAGGTTGTAGCACTCTCCTCTCGATTCCGGCAGCACAACGGCGTGGTACCGGAAGTAGAGGGGAGATCCCGCAGGGCTTCGCCTTAAGCCGGTGCGAGTATGGTGGAGCTTATGAGAGAGGCTATTAGTGGTCTAGTAATTAGACACACCAATTAGAGGGCTCTAAACCAATTAGAAGGCTCTAAACCGAAACAGCTCTAAACCGGGGTCTAGGTCTAGTTTCTAGTTTAGAGGATAGGAACTTGTGTGTCTTGTGTTGTGTTGGGAGGGGAGCCCTGCCCCTCCCTTTATAGGTGGGAGGGCTGGCGCGCTAGGGGAGGGAGGGAGTCCCTCCCCAACTCGGCCTAGGGCTGGCCGCCGGCTTGGGGAGGAGGACTCCTCCCCCAATTCGGTTTCCTCCTCTCCTCCCACTTCCCAAAAACTGCCGTTTGACTTTCAAACTAGCCGTTTGACTTTTTCAATTTAGGATTCAATTTAATCCTTTATTTGGGACAGCAAGAACACTTAGTACATGATGCAATCATTCCAACATGCAATGACACATTCATGTACCCCTTCCCCTCCGGAGTGCCGGACATTCCGGGAACTTCTAGAATGTTCCCGATGAAAACACCGGAACCATTCCCCAACTCCGAAATGGGACTTTCCTTATATGAATCTTATTCTCCGGACCATTCCGGATCACCTCGTGATATCCCGGATCCCATCCGAGACTCCGAACAACATTCGGTCTCTTTCTCATAATACCATAACTACTCAAACAACGTCGAATCCTTAAGTGTGTCTCCCTACGGTTCGTGAATTATGCGGACATGATCGAGACACTTCTCCGAACAATAACCAATAGAGGAATCTGGAAATTCATATGGCTCCCACATATTTCTACGATTACTTTGCGATCGAATGAACCACTTACATACGATACCAATTTCCCTTTGTCTCACGATATGTTACTTATCCGAGGTTATGATCGTCGGTATCTCTGCATACCTAGTTCAACCTCGTTACTGATAAGTACTCTTTTCTCGTTCCCGTGATATGTGATCCCTTGTGACCTAGTCACATGCTTGCAAGCTAATTGGATGACATTTCACCGAGAGGGCCCAGAGAATATCTATCCGTCATGTGGATGGACAAATCCCACTCTTGATCCATGTGTTTCAACCAATACTTTCTGAACACCCAATGCCACTTTTATAGCCACCCTGTTACGGTGTGGTGTTTGATGACATCAAAGCATCCATCCAGTAAAGGCAATATGCATGATCTCATGGTCGAAGGAATTAGGTTACTATGTATCAGAAAGCATATAGCAATTGAACTATTGAAATGACTTGATCTTTATGCTACGCTTATCTATAGGAGTATGTCCATCACATCATTCTCCTAATGATATGATCCTGTTGTTAATAACATCTCTATGTTCATGATCAGGAAACCATGATCATATATTAACCAACAAGCTAGTTTAACAAGAGGCTTTACTAGGGACTCTTATTTTAGTTTACAAATCACACAAGTATTAATGTTTCCGGTTAATACAATTATAGCATGGTATGTAAACATTTATCATAAGTGTGAAGATATGATAATAACCACTTTATTATTGCCTCTTGGGCATATCTCCAACACCATATTCATCCTACGTGGATCCAGGAGGCCAAGGCATCGATCTCCATCATCAACTGCTGCATCACCACCATCTCCATCCATCTCATCTACATCTTGCCTAGATCTTTTTGTAATTTCCGTACTCATTGTGGATTTATACAAGTACTATTCATCTATGATAGATTCCATTATCATTGCCATGATGTTGATTGCCTTCATGTCTGAGTAGATCATTGGTTCTTGGGGATATGGAGAAACCCTAGCATGAGATTCAAATAAGATAAAGTTTATTACGATATTCATCGTTGTGACCATGTGTTAGATTGTCTTCATCTTGATGTTGATAGAAGTCGACTTCTCAATATTTGCCTCTTGTGGGGACTTCATGGAGGGAACTGCTTGTTGGTAGACGTAGGTGAGCTAGCACTTATGGTGACTATAAAGTTGTTAGAACCCCTTATGTATCAATTTGGGAACCGAGAAAACTCACGAAACATTGTCCATGCCATGGGATACATCGTATGACCTCGGATCAGTAAGGATCCTAAGTCCCTGTGATTAACATGCTAGTCCCTGGATCAATAGCTAGCACTCACAGTCGATGAAATATCATGTAAAACACAAGTCTTTATTACATGAATCGAATAATCCAGAGTTTACATTATTACAACAGAAGCGATATATATACAACTTGGAGTCCCATCAATGCCACAGGCAGGTTGAGTGAAGACCCGCGATCCTAGCGCACCTTTCAACGATCTCTGAAATTCTGCACATGAAACGTGCAGCCAACAAGTTGGGTCAATACTTTGAATGTATTGGCAAATTAGACCAAGGAAGGAAAAACTAACTCTACATGAAAGGCTAGTTTAGGCTTTGGAGTTCATTTGCATAAAGCTAATTTTCTTAAGTAGAGAGAAGAAGAGAGGATTGTCCTACTTTGTAAACATTTGCTTAGATAAAATAAGGTCGAGTGGCACACGAGGATATTATGCACCAAGTGTCCAAACAACCAAACACATGGATATTACGCACCAAGCGTCACTTGGATATTACACACCAAGTTCCCAAATTCCCACCCATTAGCGATATTACGCGCGCCATGGGGTTTTAAAACTTTTTTTAGAAAAAAGAGAGGAAGATCCTTCAGAGGCTCCATCCTTCAGACGCTCATTGTTGTTCTGTTACCGTGAACACGGCTGATCGATCAGATTGCAATACTCTCGAGAGTTTGTACACTTTACCCACAATCCACGATCAAGTCCTTTTACAAACAAGACCATGGCGAGGCTTTCCCTTAGTAGCCCCTCTACCTTCTGGATCCAACCGTGCCAAGAACCACCAAATGTTGGTACCTAGGTGAGGTTTCCCACTAAGTACTAGGCCAAGACAGAGCCCATAATGTATTGTGGTTGCACTGGAAGCTTCTGAATTCTGAAACATGGCAGACTTCTTTGATTCCTGGGCGGCCGTCCTCCACCAAAATCTCACTCGTTGACCTGACAACCATTCCGCCCAGAAGAAAACTTAGTTTTATTTTGAAGTGGATTTGAGAAGAAAAGTTTGCTCTAGAGAGCCTTTATACTTAGAAAAATTCTTTGTCTTTCGAACCCCCAACGGTACTTTGTATATATAGCATAACAAGCAATACTTAGCAAAAACAGGGGTAACCTATTAGGATGGGAAATCCTAAGTATAGAGCTACTCATGGCATACTACAAAATCATCGCACTTGCAAAATAATACTAAGGAAAAATTCTACTAGAATATCCTACACATGCACACTACAGAATTTTGAAGATCACATGCATAGAACCAAAACTGGGACAAAAATTATGAACAAGTGGTGTAACTTGCCTTATGTTGATAATATGGGTGTTGATTGTATTTCTCCGCAGCAATCGCACTCTCCGAACAATCTAATACGAGGACAAGGTAGTTCCAATCAAAACAATTGCAAACATAGCAAACACAACAAGGATGATCGAAAACATGCATCATGATTTAACATGACACAATGGTTATGATTAGTTTTATGAACATTAATATATCATATGATGCATGTATGAGTTCCTTTAATGCAATAGGGTACTTGTTATTAATAATTACTTGCCAATATAAGGGTTTTGATAGTTCTGTTGTAACGCCTGTTCTAACTGTAGAATTAAATTTGTTTCTTGGGTTTACTGGATAGAGGACGTTAATACGAACCAGTAGGCGTTGGATTCACCCTAATCGGAGTTATAGATCTTTTTATATGATTTAAATAGTGTTTAATGGGTTTTAAGTGATTCATACAGTTTTTTTGCCTAAAAATCAAACAAAAATTATATCTGTAATCTCCACGGAATTGTGATTTCAGTGACATATTATTTGTAATTTTCTGAATAGTATTTATTTTCTTAGGAATTTATTACTCTAAATAGGCTATTAAACCATTTAAACCTTCACGGCAAAACCTTATAGTAAAATGCTGAACTAATTGCATATTGATTATCTACATGGAACCGGCTTTCCATCGGTATATCATTTGTATTTTTGTGACAAGCAATTAATTTGCTATAAATATAATGATTTATAAAGCCATTAAAACTAATTAAATAGCTACGGGTTAAATAATCTGCAAAGGATAGATCCAATCGGAGATTATTAGAGTACATTACAGTAGCTTCAATTTGATATATTATTCATATTTTTCGGAGTTACAGATAATATCCTATGAATTTATTAACCTAAAAGACCATTAAAACTAATTAAATTACTGCAGTAACCACATACAGTAAAAGTTGGATCTATTCTGATAAGATGATTCTACGTGAAATTATCTTCAATTTGTTATATTATATGCAATTTTTGGACATAGTATGAATTTCTAATGAATTTTACAAGTTAGATCTATAATATGCAAATTTAAATTCGAACGGAATATTCTAGGGAATATTCCGCTGACTGGACAGGATGACTTTGCATGCTGACTGAGATTAGATGTTGACCTTACGTTGACGTGGCGTTGATGAGGAAGATGACCGGGATGACGACATGGCACGCACCGGTTTGATTGGATCTCGACCGTCTGGATAGGATCCGATGGCTAGAAGAAGAGATTGACCCGATTTTGGCTCAGAATAGACAAGAAATAGATCTGTGTTAGAGAGACAAATCCATAGGTCAAATCGAAAAACTCAAAACATGAAAGTTGTGGGAATCATTATTCCTACCTTCTCACCAAAGGAATTTGGATTTGAAGAAACGAGCGCGAGTACATCTTGGATTTACACCGTAAGATCTGAAATATTGCGATACGAAATTGTCCGGCTGTGGTGGATGAAAAGAGGTGAGGTTTGTCGGGATTGAAAGATTTTGATGCGATCTTCAACTTTCGTTTTTTGACCGAAAGCAAACGACGAAGTCTAGATGGGTTAAAAAGCGAAACAAGATTCGGGAATAGGTAGATTCGGGATTTTGAGAATAGAAACTCGTACAGCCGTGGCTCCACGAGTTTATATGGAGATTTATGATGGTGTAGAGATAGGCCTTGGAGTAGGGAACAAGTAGAAACAAACGGAAGTCAATTCGGAGTTGTAGATAAAAAGTTATAAGAGTTTGAATAGAGATAGGTATAGAAAATCAGTTTTTGCTCGCTTTTTAAAGCAACCAACCGATCGGTCCTGGCTGGCTGGCTCGTCCGGTCGGTCCGGCTGGGCCGACCCGTTCAGTTTTTTTTTACTTGTTTCCCTCATATCTTTTGCATACGAACTCCAAATGACGTGATTCTTGTTTCTAAATTTTTCTAAAATCGAAAAGATTATTATAGGATCAATTTGTAATTTTTTTACTAGTTTGGAAGTAGTGGGTTTATAAATCCTTGTATATCTCATTTTATTTATATCTTTATGTGTTTGTATTTATTCCATAACTTTTTCATACTAGCTCCAAATGAGCTCAATTTTGTTTCTAGTATTAATTGGATCTCTTTAGGCTATAATTATCAATAATTTATGCCTTAACAACAATGGGTTTTATAAAGTCAATTTAATTACCCTTAGGAACATTTGGGCGAATCAACTATAGGATTTAGATACCAGGATTTGGATTCAGTTTGTGAGAACTTTGCATGGATGAAATTCTTATGAATGCTTCATGATTTTCATTTTGAAATCTTGCACACCAATTCCACAATCCATAATCAATCCATGCCCTTTTGCCCATATGGCTACTTAGGTCATAACAAAAGAATATAAGATTTTGAATTCAAGGTTGAGAGGATTTTCTATTCAAAAGTTTCTTCTCTCTGAGAATTTTCAACATAGTTAAACAATCAATCAACTTATTTATTTTTTCACATTCCAAAATTAGGAGAATTTTGGGATGTGACAAACTACCACCCTTAAAAGAAATCTCGTCCCGAGATTTGGGAAGGCTAGAAAGAAAGAAAGGTTCGGGGTCCTTTAGGACGCTACCACCCTTAAAAGAAATTGACTAGGTCACTTCTCGAGGGTTCACTTAGCTCAGATTGGTTCTCCTTTAGACTTTTATTGGCACAATGTCTCTAGCACATTCTAAACATCATGATTGATAGTTTCCGAGATAGCACTTCTTAAACTAGCAAAACTCTCATGGTGGGCAAATAGGGAACGTTTACTTCACGGTTCCCATAATTCACGGTTGGGATTCATCCTTACCGTATATTCCTACGCTTAGCAATGGATGCTTTTAGAAGGGTGTAACAATATACCATTCTAGGGTTTAGGCTCAACGTCGACTCATTGCTAAGGTTGAAAAGGGCACTCAAGATTCGCAAAGCCAACAGTACAAGAGCAAATAATAAGAGTAGTAGGAATGGTGATCAATCCATCCTGCACCCAAATAATTACCATGTATGAGGATAGGTGAATCACGTTTTTCTATCACTCGGGCATTCTTACTTGCCTTGAAGAATGTTTCCATGGGCCAGTTTGAGGGAAATGGGCATTCCTTTCATATGTCGAGTATTGCGAAGTGATGACTTTGGGTGCGGTGTCTAGAGTCTTGAATCCATCTCTTGTATTTGTCGTGTCCTCGCGGAGCTTCATGAGGTCTTGGCGCATTCCGTCTCTGACTTGTTGATTCAGTTGGTGTTCCACCGGGTGGAGGTGTATTGAGCGGGGTTGTGATTGGTCCCTTCGCATAGGAAGAATGTAACTTGAGAGGTGGGACATTCTTCTGATGGGTGCCTTCCTTCACAGTAGGGGCACTGATCATGATGCTCCTGGTGATATGCCCTATTTCTCCATAGATCGTGCAAGCTAAATGTTTCGGGACTTCAACTTCTTGGATTTTTGGTATACGAGACGAGATTGAAGTAGAACCACTTTAAATTCTTTCTAAGATATCACCCCTTGATGATCATCAATGGTGTGTTGCATCTCCCACCAAGTTGGAGAATCGTCCTTTAGGAATTGGGTGGCATAATGAAGCATTCTGTTGACTTCAATGTTGGCATCCTTCATACCATCTTTAACCTGGAGCATCCAATTCTTTTTATCGGCGTGGCTCTTACGTTTGGTGGAGTTGAGTTCCTTGTCCTCCTTATTGGTATGGTCCATCCGTCGAGTTGACCAAGGTTTAGAGTAGGAACGAATGGAGTATGGAAGAAGAAGAATAACCCATACAAGAAATTTTATTTAGAAAACAGGTTTTTATTAGCTAAGGTAATAAACCATACAAGATAGCAAACAATTTGTCGCATCTATATTTAGTGAAATCTTATTCGGGTTTGGTTCCTAATAGGTCACTTGGATTCTTCGAGGCTTCGAGTCTCCAAAAGTCTTCGTGCTCTTGATAGTCTTCATGTTCTTCATAATCTTCAATCTTTCGAGTTCTTTAGTTAATAACATTGACTTAAGGCCTTTGAAGTCTCTAATCTTGTATCATCTTTCATGGAGGTCTTCAAGTACCAACTTAATCGAAACATTGAGATGATCTTCTTTGAAAAGGTAATCTTGAGAAAAGTTCCTTCTTGAAGTGTGTGGTGGTCATTTTCTAATGTTGAAAAGATGAGACTTATGAAATTTTAAAACCCAAAGGTAGATGATCAGAAGTATGAGAGTTTTCTAAAATAACTTAGAAAATATTTGTCCTAAGGTTTTTCCATGTCTAGGGTCACGATCTACAGTCAACTTATGCTGTGATACCATCTGTAGTGACCTCGGATCAGTAAGGATCCTAAGTCCCTGTGATTAACATGCTAGTCCCTGGATCAATAGCTAGCACTCACAGTCGATGAAATATCATGTAAAACACAAGTCTTTATTACATGAATCAAATAATCCAGAGTTTACATTATTACAACAGAAGCGATATAAATACAACTTGGAGTCCCATCAATGCCACAGGCAGGTTGAGTGAAGACCCGCGATCCTAGCGCACCTTTCAACGATCTCTGAAATTCTGCACATGAAACGTGCAGCCAACAAGTTGGGTCAATACTTTGAATGTATTGGCAAATTACACCAAGGAAGGAAAAACTCACTCTACAAGCAAGGCTAGTTTAGGCTTTGGAGTTCATTTGCATAAAGCTAATTTTCTTAAGTAGAGAGAAGAAGAGAGGATTGTCCTACTTTGTAAACATTTGCTTAGATAAAATAAGGTCGAGTGGCACACGAGGATATTACGCACCAAGTGTCCAAACAACCAAACACTTGGATATTACGCACCAAGCGTCACTTGGATATTACACACCAAGTTCCCAAATTCCCACCCATTAGCAATATTACGCACGCCATGGGGTTTCAAAACTTTGTTTTAGAAAAGAGAGAGGAAGATCCTTCAGAGGCTCCATCCTTCAGACGCTCATTGTTGTTCTGTTATCGTGAACACGGCTGATCGATCAGATTGCAATACTCTCGAGAGTTTGTACACTTTACCCACAATCCACGATCAAGTCCTTTTACAAACAAGACCATGGCGAGGCTTTCCCTTAGTAGCCCCTCTACCTTCTGGATCCAACCGTGCCAAGAACCACCAAATGTTGGTACCTAGGTGAGGTTTCCCACTAAGTACTAGGCCAAGACAGAGCCCATAATGTATTGTGGTTGCACTGGAAGCTTCTGAATTCTGAAACATGGCAGACTTCTTTGATTCCTGGGCGGCCGTCCTCCACCAAAATCTCACTCGTTGACCTGACAACCATTCCGCCCAGAAGAAAACTTAGTTTTATTTTGAAGTGGATTTGAGAAGAAAAGTTTGCTCTAGAGAGCCTTTATACTTAGAAAAATTCTTTGTCTTTCGAACCCCCAACGGTACTTTGTATATATAGCATAGCAAGCAATACTTAGCAAAAACAGGGGTAACCTATTAGGATGGGAAATCCTAAGTATAGAGCTACTCATGGCATACTACAAAATCATCGCACTTGCAAAATAATACTAAGGAAAAATTCTACTAGAATATCCTACACATGCACACTACAGAATTTTGAAGATCACATGCATAGAACCAAAACTGGGACAAAAATTATGAACAAGTGGTGTAACTTGCCTTATGTTGATAATATGGGTGTTGATTGTATTTCTCCGCAGCAATCGCACTCTCCGAACAATCTAATACGAGGACAAGGTAGTTCCAATCAAAACAATTGCAAACATAGCAAACACAACAAGGATGATCGAAAACATGCATCATGATTTAACATGACACAATGGTTATGATTAGTTTTATGAACATTAATATATCATATGATGCATGTATGAGTTCCTTTAATGCAATAGGGTACTTGTTATTAATAATTACTTGCCAATATAAGGGTTTTGATAGTTCTGTTGTAACGCCTGTTCTAACTGTAGAATTAAATTTGTTTCTTGGGTTTACTGGATAGAGGACGTTAATACGAACCAGTAGGCGTTGGATTCACCCTAATCGGAGTTATAGATCTTTTTATATGATTTAAATAGTGTTTAATGGGTTTTAAGTGATTCATACAGTTTTTTTGCCTAAAAATCAAAAAAAAAATTATATCTGTAATCTCCACGGAATTGTGATTTTAGGGACATATTATTTGTAATTTTCTGAATAGTATTTATTTTCTTAGGAATTTATTACTCTAAATAGGCTATTAAACCATTTAAACCTTCACGGCAAAACCTTACAGTAAAATGCTGAACTAATTGCATATTGATGATCTACATGGAACCGGCTTTCCATCGGTATATCATTTGTATTTTTGTGACAAGCAATTAATTTGCTATAAATATAATGATTTATAAAGCCATTAAAACTAATTAAATTGCTACGGGTTAAATAATCTGCAAAGGATAGATCCAATCAGAGATTATTAGAGTACATTATAGTAGCTTCAATTTGATATATTATTCATATTTTTCGGAGTTACAGATAATATCCTATGAATTTATTAACCTAAAAGACCATTAAAACTAATTAAATTACTGCAGTAACCACATACAGTAAAAGTTGGATCTATTCCGATAAGATGATTCTACGTGAAATTATCTTCAATTTGTTATATTATATGCAATTTTTGGACATAGTATGAATTTCTAATGAATTTTACAAGTTAGATCTATAATATGCAAATTTAAATTCGAACGGAATATTCTAGGGAATATTCCGCTGACTGGACAGGTTGACTTTGCTTGCTGACTGGGATTAGATGTTGACCTTACGTTGACGTGGCGTTGATGAGGAAGATGACCGGGATGACGACATGGCACGCACCGGTTTGATTGGATCTCGACCGTCTGGATAGGATCCGATGGCTAGAAGAAGAGATTGACCCGATTTTGGCTCAGAATAGACAAGAAATAGATCTGTGTTAGAGAGACAAATCCATAGGTCAAATCGAAAAACTCAGAACATGAAAGTTGTGGGAATCATTATTCCTACCTTCTCACCAAAGGAATTTGGATTTGAAGAAACGAGCGCGAGTACATCTTGGATTTACACCGTAAGATCTGAAATATTGCGATATGAAATTCTCCGGCTGTGGTGGATGAAAAGAGGTGAGGTTTGTCGGGATTGAAAGATTTTGATGCGATCTTCAACTTTCGTTTTTTGACCGAAAGCAAACGACGAAGTCTAGATGGGTTAAAAAGCGAAACAAGATTCGGGAATAGGTAGATTCGGGATTTCGATAATAGAAACTCGTACAGCCGTTGCTCCACGAGTTTATATGGAGATTTATGATGGTGTAGAGATAGGCCTTAGAGTAGAGAACAAGTAGAAACAAACGGAAGTCAATTCGGAGTTGTAGATAAAAAGTTATAAGAGTTTGAATAGAGATAGGTATAGAAAATTAGTTTTTGCTCGCTTTTTAAAGCAACCAACCGATCGGTCCTGGCTGGCTGGCTCGTCCGGTCGGTCCGGCTGGGCCGACCCGTTCAGTTTTTTTTTAACTTGTTTCCCTCATATCTTTTGCATACGAACTCCAAATGACGTGATTCTTGTTTCTAAATTTTTCTAAAATCGAAAAGATTATTATAGGATCAATTTGTAATTTTTTTACTAGTTTGGAAGTAGTGGGTTTATAAATCCTTGTATATCTCATTTTATTTATATCTTTATGTGTTTGTATTTATTCCATAACTTTTTCATACTAGCTCCAAATGAGCTCAATTTTGTTTCTAGTATTAATTGGATCTCTTTAGGCTATAATTATCAATAATTTATGCCTTAACAACAATGGGTTTTATAAAGTCAATTTAATTACCCTTAGGAACATTTGGGCGAATCAACTATAGGATTTAGATACCAGGATTTGGATTCAGTTTGTGAGAACTTTGCATGGATGAAATTCTTATGAATGCTTCATGATTTTCATTTTGAAATCTTGCACACCAATTCAACAATCCATAATCAATCCATGCCCTTTTGCCCATATGGCTACTTAGGTCATAACAAAAGAATATAAGATTTTGAATTCAAGGTTGAGAGGATTTTCTATTCAAAAGTTTCTTCTCTCTGAGAATTTTCAACATAGTTAAACAATCAATCAACTTATTTATTTATTTCACATTCCAAAATTAGGAGAATTTTGGGATGTGACAGACTACCACCCTTAAAAGAAATCTCTTCCCGAGATTTGGGAAGGCTAGAAAGAAAGAAAGGTTCGGGGTCCTTTAGGACGCTACCACCCTTAAAAGAAATTGACTAGGTCACTTCTCGAGGGTTCACTTAGCTCAGATTGGTTCTCCTTTAGACTTTTATTGGCACAATGTCTCTAGCACATTCTAAACATCATGATTGATAGTTTCCGAGATAGCACTCCTTAAACTAGCAAAACTCTCATGGTGGGCAAATAGGGAACGTTTACTTCACGGTTCCCATAATTCACGGTTGGGATTCATCCTTACCGTATATTCCTACGCTTAGCAATGGATGCTTTTAGAAGGGTGTAACAATATACCATTCTAGGGTTTAGGCTCAACGTCGACTCATTGCTAAGGTTGAAAAGGGCACTCAAGATTCGCAAAGCCAACAGTACAAGAGCAAATAATAAGAGTAGTAGGAATGGTGATCAATCCATCCTGCACCCAAATAATTACCATGTATGAGGATAGGTGAATCACGTTTTTCTATCACTCGGGCATTCTTACTTGCCTTGAAGAATGTTTCCATGGGCCAGTTTGAGGGAAATGGGCATTCCTTTCATATGTCGAGTATTGCGAAGTGATGACTTTGGGTGCGGTGTCTAGAGTCTTGAATCCATCTCTTGTATTTGTCGTGTCCTCGCGGAGCTTCATGAGGTCTTGGCGCATTCCGTCTCTGACTTGTTGATTCAGTTGGTGTTCCACCGGGTGGAGGTGTATTGAGCGGGGTTGTGATTGGTCCCTTCGCATAGGAAGAATGTAACTGGAGAGGTGGGACATTCTTCTGATGGGTGCCTTCCTTCACAGTAGGGGCACTGATCATGATGCTCCTGGTGATATGCCCTATTTCTCCATAGATCGTGCAAGCTAAATGTTTCGGGACTTCAACTTCTTGGATTTTTGGTATACGAGACGAGATTGAAGTAGAACCACTTTAAATTCTTCCTAAGATATCACCCCTTGATGATCATCAATGGTGTGTTGCATCTCCCACCAAGTTGGAGCATCGTCCTTTAGGAATTGGGTGGCATAATGAAGCATTCTGTTGACTTCAATGTTGGCATCCTTCATACCATCTTTAACCTGGAGCATCCAATTCTTTGCATCGGCGTGGCTCTTACGCTTGGTGGAGTTGAGTTCCTTGTCCTCCTTATTGGTATGGTCCATCCGTCGAGTTGACCAAGGTTTAGAGTAGGAACGAATGGAGTATGGAAGAAGAAGAATAACCCATACAAGAAATTTTATTTAGAAAACAGGTTTTTATTAGCTAAGGTAATAAACCATACAAGATAGCAAACAATTTGTCGCATCTATATTTAGTGAAATCTTATTCGGGTTTGGTTCCTAATAGGTCACTTGGAGTCTTCGAGGCTTCGAGTCTCCAAAAGTCTTCGTGCTCTTGATAGTCTTCATGTTCTTCATAATCTTCAATCTTTTGAGTTCTTTAGTTAATAACATTGACTTAAGGCCTTTGAAGTCTCTAATCTTGTATCATCTTTCATGGAGGTCTTCAAGTACCAACTTAATCGAAACATTGAGATGATCTTCTTTGAAAAGGTAATCTTGAGAAAAGTTCCTTCTTGAAGTGTGTGGTGGTCATTTTCTAATGTTGAAAAGATGAGACTTAAGAAATTTTAAAACCCAAAGGTAGATGATCAGAAGTATGAGAGTTTTCTAAAATAACTTAGAAAATATTTGTCCTAAGGTTTTTCCATGTCTAGGGTCACGATCTACAGTCAACTTATGCTCTGATACCATCTGTAGTGACCTCGGATCAGTAAGGATCCTAAGTCCCTGTGATTAACATGCTAGTCCCTGGATCAATAGCTAGCACTCACAGTCGATGAAATATCATGTAAAACACAAGTCTTTATTACATGAATCAAATAATCCAGAGTTTACATTATTACAACAGAAGCGATATAAATACAACTTGGAGTCCCATCAATGCCACAGGCAGGTTGAGTGAAGACCCGCGATCCTAGCGCACCTTTCAACGATCTCTGAAATTCTGCACATGAAACGTGCAGCCAACAAGTTGGGTCAATACTTTGAATGTATTGGCAAATTACACCAAGGAAGGAAAAACTAACTCTACATGCAAGGCTAGTTTAGGCTTTGGAGTTCATTTGCATAAAGCTAATTTTCTTAAGTAGAGAGAAGAAGAGAGGATTGTCCTACTTTGTAAACATTTGCTTAGATAAAATAAGGTCGAGTGGCACACGAGGATATTACGCACCAAGTGTCCAAACAACCAAACACTTGGATATTACGCACCAAGCGTCACTTGGATATTACACACCAAGTTCCCAAATTCCCACCCATTAGCGATATTACGCACGCCATGGGGTTTCAAAACTTTGTTTTAGAAAAGAGAGAGGAAGATCCTTCAGAGGCTCCATCCTTCAGACGCTCATTGTTGTTCTGTTACCGTGAACACGGCTGATCGATCAGATTGCAATACTCTCGAGAGTTTGTACACTTTACCCACAATCCACGATCAAGTCCTTTTACAAACAAGACCATGGCGAGGCTTTCCCTTAGTAGCCCCTCTACCTTCTGGATCCAACCATGCCAAGAACCACCAAATGTTGGTACCTAGGTGAGGTTTCCCACTAAGTACTAGGCCAAGACAGAGCCCATAATGTATTGTGGTTGCACTGGAAGCTTCTGAATTCTGAAACATGGCAGACTTCTTTGATTCCTGGGCGGCCGTCCTCCACCAAAATCTCACTCGTTGACCTAACAACCATTCCGCCCAGAAGAAAACTTAGTTTTATTTTGAAGTGGATTTGAGAAGAAAAGTTTGCTCTAGAGAGCCTTTATACTTAGAAAAATTCTTTGTCTTTCGAACCCCCAACGGTACTTTGTATATATAGCATAACAAGCAATACTTAGCAAAAACAGGGGTAACCTATTAGGATGGGAAATCCTAAGTATAGAGCTACTCATGGCATACTACAAAATCATCGCACTTGCAAAATAATACTAAGGAAAAATTCTACTAGAATATCCTACACATGCACACTACAGAATTTTGAAGATCACATGCATAGAACCAAAACTGGGACAAAAATTATGAACAAGTGGTGTAACTTGCCTTATGTTGATAATATGGGTGTTGATTGTATTTCTCCGCAGCAATCGCACTCTTCGAACAATCTAATACGAGGACAAGGTAGTTCCAATCAAAACAATTGCAAACATAGCAAACACAACAAGGATGATCGAAAACATGCATGATGATTTAACATGACACAATGGTTATGATTAGTTTTATGAACATTAATATATCATGTGATGCATGTATGAGTTCATTTAATGCAATAGGGTACTTGTTATTAATAATTACTTGCCAATATAAGGGTTTTGATAGTTCTGTTGTAACGCCTGTTCTAACTGTAGAATTAAATTTGTTTCTTGGGTTTACTGGATAGAGGACGTTAATACGAACCAGTAGGCGTTAGATTCACCCTAATCGGAGTTATAGATCTTTTTATATGATTTAAATAGAGTTTAATGGGTTTTAAATGATTCATACAGTTTTTGTTGCCTAAAAATCAAACAAAAATTATATCTGTAATCTCCACGGAATTGTGATTTCAGGGACATATTATTTGTAATTTTCTGAATAGTATTTATTTTCTTAGGAATTTATTACTCTAAATAGGCTATTAAACCATTTAAACCTTCACGGCAAAACCTTACAGTAAAATGCTGAACTAATTGCATATTGATTATCTACATGGAACCGGCTTTCCATCGGTATATCATTTGTATTTTTGTGACAAGCAATTAATTTGCTATAAATATAATGATTTATAAAGCCATTAAAACTAATTAAATTGCTACGGGTTAAATAATTTGCAAAGGATAGATCCAACCAGATATTATTAGAGTACATTACAGTAGCTTCAATTTGATATATTATTCATATTTTTCGGAGTTACAGATAATATCCTATGAATTTATTAACCTAAAAGATCATTAAAACTAATTAAATTACTGCAGTAACCACGTACAGTAAAAGTTTGATCTATTCTGATAAGATGATTCTACGTGAAATTATCTTCAATTTGGTATATTATATGCAATTTTTGGACATAGTATGAATTTCTAATGAATTTTACAAGTTAGATCTATAATATGCAAATTTAAATTCGAACGGAATATTTCAGGGAATATTCCGCTGACTGGACAGGTTGACTTTGCATGCTGACTGGGATTAGATGTTGACCTTACGTTGACGTGGCGTTGATGAGGAAGATGACCGGGATGATGACATGGCACGCACCGGTTTGATTGGATCTCGACCGTCTGGATAGGATCCGGTGGCTAGAAGAAGAGATTGACCCGATTTTGGCTCAAAATAGACAAGAAATAGATCTGTGTTAGAGAGAGAAATCCGTAGGTTAAATCGAAAAACTCAGAACATGAAAGTTGTGGGGAATCATTATTCCTACCTTCTCACCAAAGGAATTTGGATTTGAAAAAACGAGCGCGAGTACATCTTGGATTTACACCGTAAGATCTGAAATATTGCGATACGAAATTCTCCGGCTGTGGTGGATGAAAAGAGGTGAGGTTTGTCGGGATTGAAAGATTTCGATGCGATCTTCAACTTTCGTTTTTTGACCGAAAGCAAACGACGAAGTCTAGATGGGTTAAAAAGCGAAACAAGATTCGGGAATAGGTAGATTCGGGATTTCAAGAATAGAAACTCGTACAGCCGTGGCTCCACGAGTTTATATGAAGATTTATGATGGTGTAGAGATAGGCCTTGGAGTAGAGAACAAGTAGAAACAAACGGAAGTCAATTCGGAGTTGTAGATAAAAAGTTATAAGAGTTTGAATAGAGATAGGTATAGAAAATCAGTTTTTGCACGCTTTTTAAAGCAACCAACCGATCGGTCCTGGCTGGCTGGCTCGTCCGGTCGGTCCGGCTGGGCCGGCCCGTTCAGTTTTTTTTTAACTTGTTTCCCTCATATCTTTTGCATACGAACTCCAAATGACGTGATTCTTGTTTCTAAATTTTTCTAAAATCGAAAAAATTATTATAGGATCAATTTGTAATTTTTTTACTAGTTTGGAAGTAGTGGGTTTATAAATCCTTGTATATCTCATTTTATTTATATCTTTATGTGTTTGTATTTATTCCATAACTTTTTCATACTAGCTCCAAATGAGCTCAATTTTGTTTCTAAAAATTTGTAGTATTAATTGGATCTCTTTAGGCTATAATTATCAATAATTTATGCCTTAACAACAATGGGTTTTATAAAGTCAATTTAATTACCCTTAGGAACATTTGGGCGAATCAACTATAGGATTTAGATACCAGGATTTGGATTCAGTTTGTGAGAACTTTGCATGGATGAAATTCTTATGAATGCTTCATGATTTTCATTTTGAAATCTTGCACACCAATTCCACAATCCATAATCAATCCATGCCCTTTTGCCCATATGGCTACTTAGGTCATAACAAAAGAATATAAGATTTTGAATTCAAGGTTGAGAGGATTTTCTATTCAAAAGTTTCTTCTCTTTGAGAATTTTCAACATAGTTAAACAATCAATCAACTTATTTATTTATTTCACATTCCAAAATTAGGAGAATTTTGGGATGTGACATATACAAAAACCTAAAAATACCGTTTTACACAAAACCTGCATTTTATCTTGTTATGTAGAACATTATTTAGCATTATTATTTCAGTACTTAATTCAAAAGTTATTAGATTCAGAACTCCCTCTCCCTGTGGGATTGATATATTTATTTCGAAACTAGCTACAAACAATCTGTGCACTTGCAGTCATCAAGCTATTTTGTGGCGCCGTTTACGGGGAGCTAAGGTCTATAGGTATTTTATTTTTTTCTTATTTATTTTAGGCTTGCTAAGTTTTGTTTTGAGTTACAGGGTCCCACCAACATGATGGAGTTTGAGCATTTGACTAGTACTAACCCATTCAGCCACTTTGGAAAGCCATATGATATTAATAAAATAGACAACTCCAACGAGAAGAGAAGGGGGTTTGACATAAATCCTCTACTACTTGGTATTTTACACAAAAAGCAATTTGCTGGAGATGAAGAAAATCCTGATCCATATGAGCATATTGCATGCTTTAAGGATAAATTTGGCACTTTCCAATGAGGTAAGGCTAAAACTCTTTAGTCAGACTTTGACTAGCACATCTCTCTCATGGTGTAGTTGTTTACCCCCAGAAGCCACTACTACATGGGATAATTTAGCTTGTGAGTTTCTAGCTAAGTATTATCCTTTATCAAAATCTTTTGGAATCAGGCATCTTATAATGACTTGGAGGAACCGTCCTAATGAAGGACTAGTAAGATCTTATATAAGACTTAAAGATTTATATAATCAATGTCCTCATAATGATTGGCCTGAATGGTATTTATTGCATATTTTTATGGCGGTTTAATTGAACCTAATAAATTGGAACTAGACTCTTCTGCGAGAGGAGATTTTATAAATCTTCCCATAGATATGGGGTTTACTTAATAGAATTCACGATCATTGAGTTTCTTGGAATTTCGGTCTAGGAAGCGAAGGAGGCATAGAAATAGATTATGATTGTATTCATGACTATGTTAAAAAGGGAAATGTTAATGAATTATCTAAAGAACTTTATTTGGATTCAGATCTTGTGTTGCATGTTGCACTACTAGGAAAACGGCTATAGGTAATCCATACTTCTGTGGCGCACTTGCTAGTAGTGCCCCACGGGTAAAATAGGTGTGGCGCACTGCCCACAGGTGCCCTACGGCTAACTGCCACAAGCGTGTCGCACATGGGGGTGGTGCGCCACGTCTATGTGTGGGCCAGGACACAGGTGGACGTAACACACATACCCGTAGCGCACTAGGTGAAGGTGCGCTAAGGATGTGTCACTTAGCCGTAGCGCACCTTGACCTAGTGCGCTACGGGCATGTGTGCTGCAGCAGCTGGGTCAACTTAGCCGCAGGGCACTCTGCCCTAGTGCCCTACGTCTAAGTGGCCTGCACCAACTGGGTCAACTTAGCCATAGGGCACTCTGCCCTAGTGCCCTACGGATGTATAAACTTAGTAGTAGGGCACCTTGCCCTAGTGCCCTACGCCTAACTATCCTGCACCAACTACACCACCCCCCCGTGGATCGCCTTTTTAGGCTTTGCAAAAAATAAAAGAAAATGATAAACACTTCAAAAAATTAAATTCTTTCATATTTAGGTAGGTAATATGGTATAGCTTCCAGTAAAATTAACAAACATGAGTTTCGACTTTATCTGCAAAAAAAAGTCATGCCACGGTAAAAAGGCCGTAGCTTTTGCATACGATATCAAAAAAATCGTATAATATACCAAAATGACGAGAACGAGATTTCGCATCCTCTCGCAACAAACTCTGGTCGTTTAGCGATTTTTTAGATTTTCAAAATTTGAAAAGAGTAAAAAGTTACGGTCAAAAGACCGTTTTTTCCTGTAGAAAAAAAATAGAGGGCGACTTACCCGTAGCGCACCACCACCTAGTGCGCCACGGATAAGCTTGGCGGGATTCAAATTTCGAATCCTCACCCTGCCCACCTACCCCTTTTATTTTCCCTCCCCTTCTCTCCTCTTCCTTTTCCTCCCTTCTCATTTCCTTCTTCTTCTCCTCCTTCTCCTTCTCATTTTCCTTCTCCTCCTTCTCTTTCTCCTTCTCATTTTCCTCCTGCTCCTCCTTATCTTTATCTTTCTCCTTCTCCTTCTCCTCCTCTTCCTCCTCCTTGCAGTGAAGATGGTGACGACGGCCTCCTACTTGCAGTTCCGACGACGAGACGGCGGGCTCCTTCTTCTCCTCCTCTTCCTCCTCCTCCTTGTAGTTCCGACGACGACGAGGCCTCCTCTTATTCTCCTCCTCCTCTTCTTCTCCTCCTCTTCATCCTCCTCCTCCTCTTCTTCTTCTCCTCCTCCCCTTGTTCTCCTCCTCTTCCTCCTTGCAGTTCCGACGACGACGACGAGGTGACGACGACGAGGCAACGACGGTGACCTGCACCGACGCGCGATGGCACTGACGACGAGATCCAGATCTGCTGCTTTTTTTTGAATTGAAATTTATATCCGTGGTGCACAGCACCTAGTGCGCCACGGTTATCGTTTCATACGTGTGGCGCACCTGGACTAGTTTCCGTGGCGCACTGGCATGTGCGCCACGCCTATCTCTACACAACCGTGGCGCACCAGGTAGTGCGCCACGGCTAGGAGATAGCCGTAGCGCGAGGCCCGTGGCGCACTGCTAGTGCGCCACGGATGGCCTTTTCAGGTGCGCCACAAGCAGGCATTTTCCTAGTAGTGTTGTTAAAGCTTTTACAAAACATATCAAAGCTCCAAAAGAGGGTTGGGTCAAGTATGACCCACTACGCGAACCTAAGAAGAAAAGAGAAGCTAAAGCAACGCTGGCCTCCCTAGAACCAATGTATGAGATACCTTTCCCTAACACTGCGCAGAAACATATTTTGGAATATGAACAGGTTAAAGCAGTACAGCAGAAGAAAGAAGAGGAAAGTGTGCCAGAAGTTGAAGAACATTTGGATGAAACCAAAGATGAAGAGGTAACCAAAGAAGCAATTATGGCTATGTATGCACATTGCAACATAGTTGAAATTGATAAAGATACTTTCGTACTGGTTGAAGGTAAAATTAAGGTAAAATATGTGGGTAAGCCTATTCTTCCCTGCATATTTAAAGAAACCTAACATTATGGTTTATGTGATCTTGGCACCGCAGTTAATGTTATATATTATGATTTTTATTTAAAAATAAAAGAAGAGATAGTACCGACTACAATAGAGAATACTGATATGACAATCATGTTAGCCAATAAATCTCGTAGATTTATAATGGGAGCAATTAAAGATGCAACTGTCACAATTGGCAATGAAAATTTTCCTATCGATTTTGTAGTTGTTGATATGCTAGATGACACTCTTTGCCCAATGATATTTGGAAGAAACTTTTTGAATAATTTAGGTTCCAAAGTTGATTTAAAAAAGTAGATTGTGTCTCTTAAGCTTGGGGAAGCGGAAAAAGAATTCATATTTTCCAAATTTAAAGACAGACCTCTCCAAATACAATAAGAAGAGAAAGGAAAAACTATTGAGGAGCTGGCATTTCTCTTCTTTAGTAATCAAGTAGAAGAATCAAATGAAGACTCAAATTATGAAGAAATGATTATGGTGGACAAGTCCCTAGAAGAATTAGAAAGTGAATTTGATTCACTTCCCATTTTAGGGCCTCCAGCTGACGAGGCTTTTGGAGAGCCAGAAAATAGAGGGCCCGAGAAATTACCACCCCTAAAATTGAAGACTTTACAAGATAATCTTAAATATAGATTTTTGGACAATGCAAAGAAATTCCCTATTATTATTAGTGCTAATCTTTCAGGGGATAAAGAATAAGAAATCATGAAAGTACTTAAGGAGCATCGCAAGGCCTTTGGGTACTCAATGGATGATTTGAAGGGCATTAGTCCCATGATAGCCGTCCATCGAATATTCATGGAGGAAGGTGCTAAACTAGTTGAAGAATTTAATAGACGGTTGAAGCCCGAAATGAAGGAAGTGGTAAGAAAAGAAATAGTACGCCTACTCAATGCAGGTATAACATATCCTATAAAAGAAAGAGAATGGGTAAGTCATGTTCATTGTGTTCCTAAGAAGGGCGGTTTTACTATTGTTCCTAATGAAAATAATGACTTGATACCTAATAGAACTATTGTTGGACATAGGATGTGTATAGATTTCAGGAAATTGAATAAAGAAACTAGGAAAGATCACTATCCTTTATCGTTCATGGACCAAACATTAGAGAGGTTAGCAAACCACACTCATTTTTGCTACTTGGACGGATACTCTGTTTTTCCCAAATAGCTGTTCATCCTGATGACCAACTTAAAACAACTTTCGTTAGTCCTTATGGTTTACATGCTTACCGACGCATGCATTTTTGTTTATGTAATGCTCCAGCTAGTTTTCAAAGATGCATGACTTCTATTTTTGCAGATTTTATAGAATTAATAATGGAAGTATTTATGGATGACTTCTCTGTCTATGGAACTTCGTTTACTAGTTGCTTGGATAATCTCAAAAGGGTTTTGCAGTGTTGTGAAGAAACAAATATTGTTCTAAACTGGGAAAAGTGCCATTTCATGGTCAAAGAAGGTATAGTCCTCAGACATAAGGTATCAGGTAAGGGTATTGAAGTAGACAAAGATAAGGTCGAAGCAATAGAGAGAATGCCACAACCTAGGGATATAAAAGGTATAAGAAGTTTTCTTGGTCATGTGGGTTTTTATAGAAGGTTCATTAGGAATTTCTTTGGAATTTCTAAACCTTTAACTAACCTTTTGCAAAAGGTAGTAAGATTTAGTTTTGATGATAAATGCCTTATTGCCTTTGATAAACTTAAATATGCTTTATCCCATGCTCCTATCATTAAACCACCTATATGGGATATGACTTTTGATTTAATGCGTGAAGCTAGTGATGATGCTATAGGAGTAACTCTGGGAAAACATATAGGTCACAGATTTAATATTATACATCATGCTAGTAGAACTCTTAATAGTATTCAAAAGAATTATCATAAGGAAGAAAGAGAACTTTTTGCTATATTTTTCTCTTGCGATAAATTTCATTCTTATATAGTGGATGCAAAATTAAGAGTTCATATGGATCGTGATGGTTTAAAAGAACTCCTTGAGAAGGAAAAATGATAAGCCAAGACTGATCCGTTGGATCCTTTTACTTCAAGAATTTGAGTTGCAGATTATGCAGAGGCAAGAAATAAAGATATTGGATGCAGTATCCATATTTGCGTAGCAAGGCACCAATCTTATTTAGAGGAACTTTAGTCCTGGTGATTTTTGTTTACGAGAATTATTAGATGAGCTAAGGTCAATTCCTCCAAAAGAGAGAAGTCCTTGTTGTTGGGGGAGCTTGTCACCCCGACTATATAAACGGTAAGTACAAGGTAAGTTTTATTTCTCTAAATAAGTGATTTGTTTTCACAATTTATACTCCTTAAATTTTTACTTTTAATTCCTCATGTTTTCTGAAGTTTTTGAGGGTTTTTACCAACTATACGACCACAACTATATGGCCATAGAAAATCCTCCCACAGTATAGTTGGTCGTTAAGTTAACGGTAGTTCCTTCGCGAAATTTTTCGATGTCTAGAAACTATACTACTACAACTATACGGCCAGAAAATTTGCTCTCGTTGTATAGCTGTTTGTGAAAATTTCTGGCATCTCTGTTCTTTTTCGTTTTATTCATCTAAAAAAATGTGTCCATTCCAAGTCAGTAACCTAACCGACCTGAACTCGAGATATTTTGGAAATATCTGTTCGGAAACAACTATACAACCATAACTATACGGGCCGCGCCCATATAGTTGTTCATTACGTAGCTGAACTTTTCCAAATTTATGATTTCTTTCCCTATTTCATTAAGATTTTTTTGTTGGGCGTAACTTTTGTGTTTCTCGTTAGTTTTACCGACCTCTGGCCCCCTTATATACTTCCATTGTGTTTCTCTCTAATCATAATCACCATGAACCAATCTACCTCTTGTTCATATGTGAGGATACACAACCATAGAGCAACCAGGGGCCAGGAAGCCAAGGAGAGAAGTTCCTATGGAGATAGGGAGTAGTACAAAGCAAAACAAGGAGATAAAGACCATCCCTATAGAGTTTTGTGACGCCGACAAAGGACGCCTGAAGAGGGAGTTGAACGCCCTCGAGCTGAAGATTGCAGAGGTGGATAAGGAGGTGCTAGGGACACCCATGCATCTTCGGTTGCTGCGACTTTATCTTGATAAACTTGATGAAGATATTAAGAATACAAGTAAATCAGGTTTTTCTATGAGTCTTAAGATGATACAAACCCTCGAAGATAATAATTAGGTCATCACAGAACAAGTGGAAGTGGTGGATAGGAATAATCTTTTCTACAAGCTACGTATTAAAGAACTGGAGGATTGTCAATCAATCCCTCCGTCTCAGGCTGGCCCGTGAAGAGAAGATACCACGTGCCATGGCGCCAAAGTGATCTACAATAATAACGGTATCAAATAATCACGAGGGGTTATTTGATCCCGCTTGGCTTGATTCCGGGCTTGGGGAGATCTTTAAGACCTTGTAATCTATCTTATAAGTTTTGTATTACTATTTTATCTTTGCATTAGTTTGAGCTTAGAATTAAAGTTTGCATCATTAGAATTTCCTTCAAGAATAGTTGTTCCCTATTATGAAATTCTGAGTTTATTATCATATATGGAGCATTATTGAGTTTGTGTTTGTCTTATTAGATACATGAATGGCTAGATTATAATTTTACTTGCACTTGATGATAGCAATAGGAGTCTTCTACACCATTGGTATTAATGGAACATACAAAGATAATTTGGTCAATATGTTGTATGTGCATGGTTTGATTTACAAAGAGAAAAATTCTCTAATCAGTTAAGTTGAGAAATAAACCTCGAACAAAGGAAAATTAAAAGTGTTATCAAATTATAGTGAGAACAAGACGAGGTAAAGTATTGAAGCTATAAATATGCTTCATATACAAGTAGAATTTGGTAATGTAGATCGTTAAACTTTGAATTCCTACATGAAGTGGAATGTATTGCTAGCTCCTTTGCACAACACTTAAACAAAAGTGTGAGCATAAATAAAAAAAGAGAAAAGAAAATGTGCGAAGAGCAAATAGGCATACACCACTATCTTTTGGTGAGACAAACGAATGTTTGAGATTTTAAATCCCAAGTGAATATGTTAATCCTAAAATGCTTGGGACTACCTCGCTAACTCATTCATTTGAACTAAAACACTTTTACATCATATTGAGAGTAATCTTTTGTGAACTGTTAAATGCTAAGGTGTGGAAGCCTGCTATTATTATTCTGATGGTTCGAGTAAGGTACTATTCATGAACTTATTCCTATGTATCATATATGATAAATACATGCTGCAACTGCCTCATTTATTTTATCGACTCAACTTCATGAATATGAGGATTACATCCATTAAGCTAACCTTGATCGGGACGAGTAAGAGTCTAAGCTTGGGCAAGTTGATGAGTGCATATTTGCATCATGTTTTATATTATTATTTTGCACTGTGGTGGTAGGATCTTGGTATTTTACGGCGTGCGAACGCATATTTTATGTCTATTATCACTAAGTTCGGACAGATGATGGATACGATAGACACAATTCTTGGACTAGTTGTATTGGAGCGAAAAGGAGTCAAAACAAGTAAATCGCTAATTTGGGAAATATCAATAGCACTAGAAGAAAACCCGAGGCGATCGCAGGAAGCAAGGGCTTTAACGACCAACTATACGGCTGGAATATTTCCTAGCTGTATAGTTGCCGCCACCACCGCCTCTTCAAATAGTTTCGCCCGATGCAATTGGATGGGAGAGAGGACATACAGAATGACTAGAAATCGCAAGAACCTCACCTTCGTAAGGGATCTGGAGGGGGAACTCATCCACTAGGGATCTACCTTCACCCTACACAGATCCGGGAGGCTAAGGCATCGATCTTCATCATCAACTGCTGCATCACCACCATCTCCATCCATCTCATCTACATCTTGTCTATATCTTATTGTAATTTCCGTACTCGTTGTGGATTTATACAAGTACTATTCATCTATGATAGATTCCATTATCTTTGCCATGATGTTGATTGCCTCCATGTCTGAGTAGATCATTAGTTCTTGGGGATATGGAGAAACCCTAGCATGAGATTGAAATAAGATAAAGTTTCTTATGATATTCATCACTCTGACCATGTGTTAGATTGTCTTCATCTTGATGTTGAGAGAAGTCGACCTCTCATTACTTGCCTCTTGTGGGGACTTGATGGAGGGAACTAATTTTTTGTAGATGGAGGTGTGTTAGCACTTACGGTGACTATAAAGTTGTTATCACACCTTACATACCAATTTGGGAACCAAGGAAACTCACGGAAAATTGTCCATGCCATGGGATACACCATATGGGATAAAATCCCTTAATAGCCCAGTAAGTCGATTGATGTTGATTACTTGTATTTTGTGGTTATGAGGATGATGTGAGCAGTGATTGCTGCCTATTCGTCCAATTACGGACTTCCTCTCACACATGCATAGTTGAGAATGGTCATGATAATAATCTTTACCTTAAACCCTTTATAATGCTAAAGGTGTATCCCCTACTCCCTGAGAATACTTTTTCCCATCGCAGTTTCATATCTATTTTACATACGCGATACTTACTTTCTGTACTCAGTCTGTTTTACTTTACTTATTGTTCTCTTCTAAAAAACCCAAAAATACCTTTATACACAAAACTCGCATTTCATCTTGTTACTTAGAACTTTATTTAGCATTACTATTTTAGTATTTAATTCAAGAGTTATTAGACTTTATAATTCCCACGCCTTGTGGGATCGATATCTTTATTTTGAAACTAGCTACAAACGATCTGTGCACTTGTAGTTATCAGTCAACGAGGAGTTTGTTCTTCCAAGTCGGAGGCATCATGAGCTGGTTCCACGTGAGGTTGCTCACGTGGCTGCTCTTGTTGGATCACTCGTTCCCTTGCGTTGTGACGTTGTGATTCTCTTCTTGGAGGTCTTGTGGAGAGGTCACCATCATAGCTTGACGTTGTAGCATGCTGAGGAGATGGTATCACTTGCGAAGAGCTCATCGAGTGGAGTATGGGTCCTTCGTTGTGCCTTGGAGCACAATTGTGCAAATATCTTGACGCACTTGAGGAGTGTTATGAAGAGCTTGATGCACGAGAACGTTGCTTTTCCAAACCATCAATGAGACGTTGGATCTTGTCGTTATTTGCAGCAACAACATGTTGAAGAGCTTCATTTTTATGCCTAATGTTGTATTGCATTGCATGCATTTGTCCTCTGATCTCCTAGAAGCGGTTGCCGATGATCTTGAACTCCATTTGAGTTTTGCTAAATTGTTCATCTTGGCGCTTCTCAAGGGCATCGCAACGGTAGTTGATTTCTCCGCAAATCTTCCAATGATTTTCCCTTGTCATGTGTTGGTCTTCGTCCTCTTGAAGTGGAGGTGGTTGGTTCGTCTCACTGCTACTATACATGATGCAAAACCAACAAGTGTTGTATATGGAAGGTAATATGTGGTGAGTTTTAGCCTTTACATCACCTTGGGGATTGTATCACACTAGTTGCCACACGTGAGAACTAAAAGCGTGCAAAGTGAAATCGTAAAGAAATCTCACACTAAAAGGAAGCACTACAACTCTCAAAAGCTTTTGGTGAAAGGTTAGGATTGTGGAAAACCAAACGAAACAATCCAAGAAAAAGGCTATTGTTAAAGGTAGTAAAGAGCCAAAGATCAAAAGAAAAAAGGATACGATCTACAAACACACGAGGGAACACACACGTGGACATGAATGGGATTAGCACAACTATGAAAATTAGCACAAAATGTCCTAACGTATACTAATCTCTGTGTCGTGCCAACGCAATGTGAGACCACAACTCGTGAGCTAAAAGAAGGTCAGCAATGGATTTGTGCACTTGCCTTGGTCGCACTTTTTCTCTCTCTTTTTTTACAAGCTTGAGACTCTCTTTGTATTGGGGGACTATGTATCTTTCTATTTTTCTTTTGCTCTTTCTCTTTTTCTTTTTTTTTCTTTTTTTTGATTCTTTTTCTCTCTTTCTATACTACTATTTTTGCTTTTGTAATTGCTTACAAACTCTCACTTTCCAAAGGAAAGTGCACAATGCTTAGGCAAACACAAAATGAGCTGCTCCCATAGAATAGATACACACAAAGGAAGATATGGGGCTAACAAAGTGGTGCAAGTTATACCTTTGGGGATGTCTTGCAATCGGTCTTGGGGAAGGTGTTCGAGTGTCGCGGTGTCGAAGAGCGCGGTATGTACTGATTTGAGGAAACTTGTTGTTAGTTTTGGCAACACGCACGCGAAACACGAACACACAAAGAAGAAAGAGTCAAATATGGGGTTGTCAAATTTTTCGGCAGGGAAACAGCCAACGACGGATCTGTCGCCAGAAATTTCTTCACAAGTTTTTGGCACAGAATCCGGGTTCGCCAGATTGCCCACCGAAATCAGGTCGGGACAAAATCAAAAAGTCAAACTAAGAAATCTGTCGAAAATCTGTCGAAACTAGGCTAGGGGAAGGTCAAGGAATGTAGATCAACACCCAAAGCAACATATCTATGGACCATAACCACGAAAAACTCACCAAATCTAGAGATCGATCTGAAGGCACTTTGGGGCTCTTCTTTGGGAATTTCAAATTTTTGGTGGATTTAAGAAAATTTTGAGGGAAAATTCGTGATCAAACTTGCTCTTGATACCAATATGCTAGGGGTGACCCCTTAGGGTTGCCCGATCTTTCACGAATTCCCGTGGAAATAAAGATGGCGGCGAGGGAGGAGGGGGAAGGATGAAATCCAAGGACTCACATGCTAAGAACTCGATGAACACACACAACACACGAAGTCACGATACACACCAATATCTCACATTGGTGGCAACCGGTCTGGCACAATCCCTGGATCGGTGACGGGCAAGACACTCTCCCACTACCAATGATGGGGATATGCCAAATGGGGTATGCCCAGCAGGACATTTCCGACTGGCCCAGGCCCTTTGTGAGTGGGCCTGTAGTACAACGACTGGATCATGACTGAATGAGGGACCAGGCGACTAGATGTCGTGGTATTGCCGACGAGTACGCCATGGAGGGGTCCTCACAGTGCGTGTTTAGAGACGTGGGGGAAGGCGGACGGTTGATGGGTATGAGGTAACCCAGCTTACCCAGGTTCAGATCCCACGACGGTTGCGGAATCCTACTCCTTCTATAAATCACTATAAGGGAAATACGCCGAGTTACAGGGATTGGTTCGATGTGCGAGATTGTCTGAAGTTGTCTATGAACGTCTGAGATTGTGACCTAAAGGCTCCCATAGGCCCGACTTATATATTCGCCAGGTCCTAGGGTTACAGGGAAAAGTCCTAGCCAGACAGGTCACAGAGTCCTACACCGTTTATTACTAGTCTTGTGTATCTTGCACTCCGAGGCTCCGGGTACATCGGTGACTCCAACCGTAGCCTTCCTTTATCCGGCATGGGCCTCCCTTCTGGATCCATCTAACTGGGCCGCCCAGCAGGCCATAGGCCACGCTACCAACTGTGGGCCACCCGGGTTATCCGGATAGGTGACATGCTATGAGGATACCCATATAGCATATCCCCAACATTAGCCCCCGGAGAACTCCGAGATCTTGCGCCGTCTGGCCTCCTTGTGTGGAATGCTCCGTCTAGATAGATGTCGGCAAATCGTCAAGCAATATCTTGTAGTCGTCCCAAAGAACCCTGCAAGGCTTTCTCCGTCTTCAACTTGTTAGTCGGAGAAATTCTGAATCTTCCATCGTACTCTTCTGTAGCCGGATTGGATCCATCCATGTCGGAATCTTCGATGTTACGGCTCATCTGCCTATGTCAGCTAGGGCGACGTAGGCTTAGGTCTGCGACGCCTCGTAACTGACACACGAAGAGAACGCAATCATGTCCGATTTTCTCGCGCGAGCGATACGAACCGTTGGAGGCGACGATTGGATACGTGGCGAAATTTCCGCACACGTTCGCGAACATGTTGTCTACACGGCAACCGTCTGATCAAGCTGCACGAATCTTGACGCTGGAGATGATAAATAGTAACAGAAGTGGAATTTTCACCTTTTACCTCATTCTCCTCGCATCGTCTTCTTTCTCCAGCGCGTGCCTCCTCAAGCTCTCCGCGAAAACTTTGGAAAAACACTAGCCCCAATCTGCACCAGTGACCTCCGTATTCACTCCATGGCCAGCAGCAGCACTTCCCCTTCCATGGCAGCGTCGGGCGAAGCCGCGGTGAAGCCAGCGAGCTCTATCGTCGTGCCCCTAGAGGATTTGGTCATCCCCGTTTCGGCGGTGGTCGAATCCATCGGCGGTGACCATAATCCAGCGGCGCTGGAGCCGTTGGAGGAGGAACTGGACTCGCGCAAGGGCGACTGGCGCGGCTCAGACATCACTGACCGTTATATCCAAGAGCTGATCGCCGAAGGCTACCTCCCTGTGACGGAGGGGCTCGCCTGGCGGGTGGCGCCGGCCGGCGAGGTGACACCTTCTCCCCAAGCCGGAGAAAAGGTGTACCTCAAAGCGCAGTTGGTATGCGGTGTTTTCCTGCCCATCTCCAACTTCTTTCTCTCCGTCTTGAATCACTATAGAGTCCAGCCCCAAAACCTCTCCCCCAATAGCATCTTAGCGCTTAGCAACTACGCGGCGCTCTGCGAGGGTTACTTAGGGATAAGGCCTAGGCTAGACCTCTTCGTGTACTTCTTCACCGTCAAACGTGAAGCCGGAGCTAGCAAGGATGAACTTAGGAACTATGGCACCATAAGCTTCAAGATTCGTCCTGGCCGGCGGTTCCCCGACATCGTCGGCCACGAGTCTTCCAAGAATTGGCAGCGTACCTACTTCTACGGCCCAAATATCCCTCTGGCCAACCGAGAAGTAACGTACCCGGACTTCATAGACGGAGCCTCCACTGAAGCCTCGTCATGGAGATCCCAAGCCTCCCTTCCTTCCGACCTCGATGCTTCTCATGCCATAAGGCGGATAGATTAGCTTGTAGACACGGGTTTGACCGGTTTGGACCTAGCCATGTGTTGGTTCATCACGCGAATCCAACCTCTGCAGCACCGCGCGAAGCTCATGCACGAGTATACCAGCGACAGAAGGGATAGCCTCCGCATCTCCGTGGACAACTTCTCGAGTGACTCCATCAAGCTCCGTCTTAAGGGCATCGTCAAGGTGAAGGACAAGAAGCGTGGCTTCGCCATCACCTACGACATGTTCGTAGACGTCAAGTGCCCAAAGGTAACTGTTTATTTTCCGTGTATGACATATACTCCAGTTCTTCTGTCTAGCAACTGCCATCTCATCTAACACAATGGTTATTCACTTAATAGCTTTGCGACATAGATGAGGATAGCATGGATCCCAAAATCTATGGACAAAAGATGAAGGAAGTCACCGTCGTGTCCGACGAGGATGCTCCGGCGGCACGAAAGTGGAAGAGCTCCACCTCTGACGCTGCCAACGGAAGCAAGAAGAAGAAGACAGAGTGTGGATCCTCCGAAAAGACTACCGCCGCCCTGGAGGCGGAGAAAAGAAAAACTATCGGGACCCCTTTTGCGAAAGCACCCCCACTTGTGTAAGCTTATTTTCTTCCGACATTGTCTATTTATCTGTCTTGCTCCTGTACTTATGCGTTTCACACGTTTCAGTAAGAAAGCCACGACCAACCTCAAGAAGGCCTCCAAAACATCAGGGGCTTCTAAAACCATCAAGGACATGCTACATCGCGACACATCTCCCGCCATCGCCCCTGCCACTCCCTCTGTCAAGCCCTCGTCTGCCCCGACAAGCTCACAAGCTAAGGAGGCATCTGGCCCTTCCGCCATGGAAGTGGACTCAGGTGCCTCTACCGAGGTTGCTATTGTCGGCGAGCAGGCGACGCAGGAGAGTACCTCCAAACAAATGGCTGAAGCTTTATCTAAGGATGCCATCGGTGGCGGCAAGGCGGTGGTGGAAGTTGGTACTTCTGCCGAAGGCGGCACCCTTGCTCCCCAGAAACCTTTTGAATTCCCGAAGATAGTCTACCCGACACTTATGCCGAGTAGCACAACTCTGGTTCCTGGTGCAGCACCGACATCTCCGACGTGCGGTCTTGAGGAGCTTCTCCGACAAGCAGACATCTTGCAAGGAAACAACATCTCCTTTGGCAAGGTGCTGGCCGAGAGCGCTACCAATCTTAAGATCATTGCACTTGTAAGTTTTATTTGCCTTTTGCATTTTATATGAGTATCCCACTGTAGCCCCCGAGGATGTAGACGGAAAACCATAGGTCTTTGCGTCTAGATGCTCTAAGAGTGACTAAGCTAGAAAACTTCTCACTGTAGCCCCCAAGCATTTAGATGGAATGAAATATTCCGACTAGATGCTTTAAGAGTACCATACGCAGTTTTTATAAATTTCAGTACTGTAGCCCCCAAGCCTCTAGTTGTAACTGAAGTAGTTACGACTAGATGCTTAAAGAAAAGCTAAGCATATATCTGAGTTAAAAACTTTATATTGTAGCCCCCAAGCTTCTAGCTGTAACTGAATTAGTTCCGGCTAGATGCTTAAAGAAAATCTAAGCATATTGTTAAGTAAAAAACTCTCGCTATAGCCCCCGAGCGTCTAGGTGGAAAATTTCCGGCTAGAGGCTCCAAGTAGACCAAACAACGTTTAACTTTTTCCCTTGTTTCCACATATAGAGAATGGTCAGAGGGGCATGGCCAACGACAAGTACCAGAAGATGCGCGTAGACCTGGAAGCCGAAAAGGGTAAAACTGCCATCTTGAAGGAACAGATCATCAAAAACAAGAGTCTATTTTCTTTTTGCGCATTCCGTCTTGGTTTTGTGGTTATATTCTCCGAGTACTCACTGTGTACTTTGAATTCAACGACTTGTAGAACATGTTGCCAAGGCCAAGGACATTGTCTAGCAATCCAAGCACATTCAGCAGCTGGATAGTGAAAACAAGATCCTTAAGGAGGAGAGGAAGGACATGCTGAAAATGCATGAGGAGTCAATGAAGGCCGTGCAGGACTTCGCCACCGAGGAAATCAATCGCTTGAAGGAGGAGATTGCGATCTTAAAAGATCAGAAGCAAGCTGCCAATGAGCAGAATCAACGCCATAGTGAGGCGTATAAGCTCATCCAACAAGAGAAAGTGTTGGGGAGGTGACCCCGGATAGGGTCAAGACAGGGGAAAGACGAAAGGAGTCTCCCTTGTCATGAGCCGAGTTACTGTTTGTATCGGCCGAGTCATGTAAGAGTCGGCCGAGATAAGCAAGCCATGATAGCCGCATAATAAGTAACATCTTATCAGGCCGACATATGAGTTAAGTCGGCCGAATGGGTCTGGCTAACTTGAATGCAGGTAAAGTCCGAGCCGAGTTATGCGAGACAAGGCCGAGTAACACGAAGCTTGCAGGAGAAGGAGGTGCCAATATTCAAACCCTAGAAGCTGGCTAGGAGGAATCTGAACAGAACCAAGCACAAAGGACAAGGAACAGAGCGGCAGAAGGGCAGAAGAAGGTCACGGAGGTGGCAGTCAGGGAGCCCGAGGCGCGCATGTGAAGCTCTCTGGAACATTGCCACCGATAGAAGGGGGACACGGAAAGGAGCTCGGCGAGTTACCATCTTGGGACAAGCATATTCCAAGAATATGCTTGCCACGTCATCCCTAGAAGGAACCAAGGCACCCCTTTATAAGGGGAGACACGGGCTCCTGAGAGGGGATCGATTCATTCTACGCTGTAAGGCTCGTGTAGTAGCTCTCTTCTTCCTACAAACAGCTCAAGGAGCATCTGTAGTCCTAGTGAGGAGAAATAAAGATCTACATGTTAGTCATTTGAGTGTAGAAATCACTACATCTTCCCTCCCCGGATCCCTCTAGCATCCATTGGCCCCATACTTTAGCCTACCCATGGCATCTGCCGTGCCACCACCACGACAGTTGGCTCCCACCATGGGGCCAGCAGCGGTGCTAGCTGGAGTCAAGGTCTAGACGGGAATCTTCATCCACACCGGCGAGCGCGTTTTCTCTGGCTTAGTCCAGAGATTTGATCTCTTGGACTATGTTAGCGATAACGCAGGCAGCTTCAGGAGGAAAGCATCTCCACGCAACAGAGTCTTCATCAACTTGGGCACGCACAAAGTCTACATCGGCGTCGACACCTCCTGCGTTTATCCTCACCGAGTTGTTGATGCAGGAGAGCCTCCCCTCGGTGCCACTAACGGTACGCGTGGAGCACACCCCGTCTGCAGCGTCGAGGTGATGGTCACAGCCGTAGTACAGGCGGCAGGACCAGGCACTGAATCAAGCAAGGACCCGGCGGTAGGAGGACAAGTGACTACGAAGCAGGCAGCTCCACGGCCCACCGAGGTAGATCCGTCAGCAGCCAAGTCAACCGAGGTGCAGGAGACAACCCCAAAGGCAGCAAGTGTAAGATGGCCATCTCTGGAAAGACCAGAGAATATTCTCCAGGCAACTATAGATAATCTAACCACGCCTGTGGCTCCAATACTCGATCCGGCTAATGCTCAGGCAGAATTAGAAGAGACTAGGCAAAAAGTACTGCTAGAGGCAAAAAATGTGTCGGCTTTGCGGGAGTCCTTGAACAGGACCCTGCGAGAGTGTGCTAAGGCAAACAAACTAGATGTTGCCGCCGAGCGGGTAGATGAATTAAGATTGAGAGGAAAAAACCTCATGAATGATATCAACAAAGAGCACGAGACTCATAAGGCAGATTCAGTTGATCTAGGCTTGCCGAGGTATAGCACCCCGGCAAAGAACCTAAGGGCGGCAAATGCCGCTGAATTGGAGTTAGAAGGATTAACCGGCGAAGCCCGGCAGAAACAACAAGAAAGAGTGAATGAGCTGGTACGCATTGCGAACCAGCAGAATGAAGAAATGCTTAGGGCTGACCCGGCGAGACCGGGAGCCTCGCGTATGGTTCATTCGGCTGGAGCAGCGCTAGCACTATCAGCGGCAGCAGCATCCTCACCCGGAAACAATGCGTGGAAAGATAGAGCAGTAACTTCAGGAAAAAGAAATAAGCAGATTGTTCTATATGACCCGGCAGTAGCCGGAAAGGTAAATGAAAACAGAGGCAATGGAAGTCGAGGTAACAGTGGCGATAGAAATCCCGGCCATGCCAACAAAGGCAACGGAAGCCAAGGTAATGGAGACCTCGGAAGAGGAAATCATCAGAACAATAACCCGGCAGAGGAAGGAGAGAACCACCGCCCGAACCTCAGCTGAGGTATGATCCTCGGCAAGAGCGAGAAATAAGACTAGCTCACCATGATCAGGCAAACGAGAGGTATAAGGATGGTTACTCAGACATGGAGTATGCAGGACATGGAATAAAGGAGAGAATCATTTACAGAAACTTGCCATCGAATGATGCAAGGTTAAAACTCGACAGGTTATATCGGTCCGAGTTATTAGAAGAACGGGGTCCACCTGGTCCGGCGTGTTTCGGACCTCGGATCATGGGCGAACCACCGGTGCCAAACTTTCAACTGGCAAGGGGCACGAAAACATACAATTGGAGCACAAGACCACATGATTAGTTGATTGACTATGCCACTGCAGTGAAAAATGCTAGTGGAAACTTACGATGGGCGGTGAGATACATCCCACAGATGCTGGAAGGACCAGCTAGAGTGTGGCTGAACAATCTGCCGGCAGGCAGTATCAACTGTTGGCTAGATTTTGAAGAGATGTTTGTCAGCAACTTCACCAGTACCTATAAAACGCCAAACAGGCCCCAGCAGCTCGCTATGTGCAAGCAGAGGCCGAATGAAACAGATAGAGAATTCTTGACTCGGTGGTGTAACCTCAGAAATTCATCCGAAGGAGTCATAGAGTCTCAAGCGATAGCTTGGTTTGCTCAAGGCTGCCAATATGGATGTGTATTATGACAAAGGCTACAAAGAGATATGCCGACTGCGTTGGCAGAGACTATCAGGATAGCAGATTCGTATGCTTTAGGGGATCCAACGCAACCAGTATTAATGTCGACAGAACATCAGGAGCACCAGGATCAATACGCAAGAGATGCAGCCGGATCATCGAGGCGCAAGGAGTTCCGAGGAAGAAGAAGGGAGGATAGACCGGATTACAGATATGCTTCCAATCAGGTGGTAGCAGTAGTACAAGATCAGCCGAGTCACGGAAACAATCAGCGACAGAAAAATGGTCCTCAGCAGTGGACACCGAGGAATGAAGGGAAGAGACAGTGGACACCAGAACAGAAGAAGAAGTGGCAGGAAAGGCCGAAATACACGTTTGAGTCCATGTTGGATCAACCGTGTAAGTTTCACACTCCAAACCCGGCCAAGCCGGCTAATCATACAACTCGTCAATGTAAGCGCATGCAAGCGCCTCCTCATCAAGCGCATCAGCAGCAACAACAGCAACCACAGTTAACTGGAGCAAATGCGTAGCAGTTAATGTTACCCCCACCTCCTCCGAGGTATGATAACTCGAACCGGAGAGATGCAGTGCCTCAAGTGATAAATCAAGGTCAGGATGGAAGGACAAACCCCGAAAACAACGGACGTAATGATTACAGGGAGCATCATCAGTCATATTGTGTGTTCACAACATAACAGCAAGACAGACAAAGTGTACAATGCCGGCATATGGAAGTAAATGTTGTTATGCTGGCGGTACCAAGATACGTGCCTTGGTCAGATCAGGAGATAACCTGGAGCATAAAGGATCACCTGAAAATAATGTCGAATCCAGGGTCGTACACACTCGTACTAGATCCGACATTTGTCGGGCCCAGCATTAATGTGAAATTTTCAAAAGTACTCATTGACAATGGGAGCAGTATCAACATCATGTACAAAGATACGATGCATAAACTAGGAATAGCACATAATATGCTACAATCCACAAGAACCACATTCCATGGAATAGTGCCAGGACTTTCGTGCGAACCCATTGGGAAAGTCGGAGTAGATGTACTATTCGGCACAAGGGAGAATTTGGAGTTTGAAGTGGTGGACTTAGAAAACTGTTATCATGCTTTACTCGGACGGCCAGCATTGGCCAAATTCCTGAGTAGCTGCCACATTACTTATTTGAAAATGAAGTTACCCGGGCCACAAGGGGTGATAACAGTACCCGGAGACTACAGAAAGTTGATGGAATGTGCTTCGGCCGGATCAAACCTGGTCGAGTCATTGGTGATTGCAAGAGAAAAAGAAGGATCCAGGAGGTAGCGGCTCTCGCTCAGTCAGCACAGCTGAATATGCCGGCATTAGCCAACCGACATGGAAGCATTTCTTTCCAGCCAACTAAAGAGACAAAAAATATCCAGATAGATGAGCAATTCCCAGAGCGCACCATCACGATTGGTGCCGGCCTAGATGCCAAATAGGAAGGCGAGCTCACCAACTTTTTCCGTGAGAATCGGGATATCTTTGCATGTTCAACTCAAGACCTGCAAGGTGAGCCGAGAGGAGTTGGCTGTGCACTCTTTGCATGTAAGGCCAGGAGCAAGGCCAGTGAAGCAACCTCTCCGCTACTTCGCCAAAGACAGGAAAAAAATAATAGGGGATGAGATAGCTCGGCTCCTTGCGACCGGGTTCATCATGGAAGTGCTTCATCCGGATTGGCTATGAAATCCGGTGTTAGTGGAAAAGAAAAAGGATGACCCAAATGTAGCCGTCGTATGGCGAATGTGTATTGACTACACAAACCTAAACAAGGCGTGTCCCAAAGATCCTTTTCCTTTACCTAGGATAGACCAAGTCACTGATTCGACCGCTGGTTGTGAGCTGTTTTCATTTGTAGACGCATATTTTGGTTTTCACCCGATACCATTAAATCTGGCCGATCAAATAAAGACTGCGTTTATTACCCCGTACGAGGCTTATTGCTATCGCACCATGCCATTCGGCCTGCATAATGCAGGAGCAACATACCATAGGTGCATGCAAAAGTGTCTACATGACCAGATAGGAAAAAATGTACAAGTATATGTAGACGATGTGGTTATAAAAACCAAAGAAAGCAAAACGCTCCTGGATGATATTCAGCAAACATTCGCTAACTTGAGAAGGTTCCGAATGAAGCTTAATCCGGAAAAATGTACCTTCGGTGTGCCGGTTGGAAAATTACTCGGTTTCCTCGTATCCAACCGAGGTATAGAGGCCAATCCAACTAAAATCCGAGCAGTCGAAAAAATGGAATTGCCGAAGTGTCTAAATGATGTACAAAAATTCACGGGCTGCCTGGCCTCGCTGAGTCGATTTGTATGTCGGCTGGGGGAAAAAGCGTTACCTTTATATCAACTGATGAAAAAGTCTGATAAGTTCATTTGGACACCGCAGGCAGATAATGCGTTTCATGAGTTAAAAAAGATGCTGGTCACAGCACCAATCTTGGCCTCTCCACAGTCAAAAGAACCTATGTTACTTTATGTAGCTGCCACTAACAGAGTGGTAAGTGCGGTGGTTGTCGTGGAACGGAATGAAGGGGATAAATCAATACAAAGGCCGGTATATTATCTAAGAGAGGTGCTATCAGCCTCAAAACAGAACTACCCGCACTACCAAAAGATGGCTTATGGAGTATACATGTCGGCGAAAAAACTTAAACACTACCTTGAAGAACATCCGATAAAAGTGATTTGTGAAGCGCCTATAGCCAAGATATTGAGCAAAAAAGATGCAAGTGGACGAATAGCAAAATGGGCAATCGAGTTATCACCTTATGCTCCGCAATTCGATAGGCGAGATGCAATCAAATCTCAGGCAGTGGCCGAATTCTTTGTGGTATGGGACGAGGTACAATATGAGCAACCATTACCAGATCCAAATTATTGGAAGATGCATTTTGACGGATCCAAGCTGAGAAATGGCTTGGGGGCAGGGATAGTGTTAACTTCGCCAAAAAAAGATCTGCTGAAATATGTGCTGCAAATACATTTCGCCGCATCAAACAATGTATCCGAGTATGAAGCACTCGTCCATGGGTTAAAGGTGGCAAAAGAGATCGGTATACGCCGGATCCTATGCTACGGGGATTCAGATCTAGTAGTACAGCAAGTATCAGGCAATAGGGACGCATTGGATGCGAATATGGCCCTATAGAGATTCCATGTGCAAAAAATCAGTGGATACTTGGATGGATGCGAGTTTCATCATATACCTCGGGCCAAAAATGACGCAGCAGACACACTGTCAAAACTCAGATCAACTAGGCAGGCAATTCCCCCAGGTATCGCCCTGGAGCACCTGAGAAAACCATCGATTACACCATCACCAGAGTCCAAGTCAATTCATATCTCGGCAGAATTGAAGGAAGGAAGTGTGCCAATGGAAATCGACAAAGAATGAAACCCGGAATTTCTGAAAGTGAACTCGGCCATCGTACGAGGGAATACAGAAAAACCCGAAGCTGTTATGTCGACAGAAAATATGGAAATTGATAGTGAAATTATCCCAGAGAAAATCACGCCGGCATGGGCACAACCCATATTCTCCTTTCTTAATAACGCAATCTTGCCGAGTAGTGAGGTACTAGCTAGACAGACAATAAGAAGAGCAAAAGCTTATACGATCATAAATAATGAGCTGTATAAGAGAAGCGTCACAAGTGTGCTGCAAAGATGTATTGACTCGACAGAAGGATAGGAAATACTCCTGGATATACATCAGGGAGAATGCGGGCATCACCCCTCGTCCAGCGCTTTAGTAGCCAAAGCATTCAGGCATGGATTTTATTGGTCGACAACGTTGAAGGAGGCAAAAGAATTAGTAGAAAAATGTAATGGTTGCCAGAGATATGCCAGCAAGATACATATGCCCTCGTCTGAATTAAAGACAATACCAAATACTTGGCCATTTTCTGTATGGTGCTTGGATATGGTAGGCCCATTCAAGCCAGCCTGGGGCGGAATGACTCACATTCTAGTCATGGTGGATAAATTCACAAAATGGATCGAGGTAAAACCATTAAGAAAATGTGATGGACCAACAGCAGTAAAATTCCTCAAAGATATTATCTTGAGATATGGTTATCCACACAGTGTTATTAAAGACAATGGCACAAATTTTGCTGAAGGAGCCTTTGCTAGATTCTGCGAAGAGAAACACATAAGACTATATGTTTCCTCGGTAGCTCACCCAGCATCAAACGGGCAGGTAGAGAGATCAAATGGGTTGGTATTGTCTGGAATAAAACCCCGGCTTGTCGAACCTCTGCAAAGGTCGGCAGGATGCTGGATCGAGGAACTACCAGCGGTACTGTGGAGCCTCAGAACTACACCAAACAGGTCAACAAGGTATACCCCATTTTTCTGGTAGACGGGGCAGAAGCGGTGCTTCCAGTTGACATAATACATGATTCACCAAGAGTGACCCAGTACACAACTGCTGAGGTAAATGAGGTAGCTCGGCAAGACGATGTCGATTTGCTAGAAGAGGCCAGGGAGTTGGCATTATCAAGATCAACTATTTATCAGCAAGACGTCCGACGATATCACAGCAAGAAAGTCAATCCAAGAGTTTTTAAAGAAGGAGATTTGGTTCTTCGGCTAGTGCAGCGCACAACCGGCATGCACAAACTATCACCCCCATGGGAAGGACAATTCATAGTGAGTAAAGCATTGCACAATGATGCATATCACCTAATCGATGCACAGTCACCGAAAAAGAACAGGTCAAACAAAGCCGACGACGAATCAAAAATACCATGGAACATAGCTTTACTTCGCCCATTCTACACTTAGGAGCCACATGTTGTACAATGTAATGTGACGCATCAAGTTGGAGTATCAGGCGTGTATTGAACCTCGGCACCTCGAGCAGCGAATCGAGGACTGCACAATGTTGTTTCTATTTTTTAAGACTATGTAGTAAACCTCGGCACCTCGAGCAGTGACTCGGGGACTGCACCGTGTTATTTCTTATTTTGAATTATGTGTTAAATTTCAGCACCTCGAGCAGTGACTCGGAGACTGCACCGTGTTATTTCTTATTTTGAATTATGTCTTAAATTTCAGCACCTCGAGCAGCGTCTCGGAGATCGCACCGTGTTATCCCTTATTTTGCATTATGCATTAAACCTCGATACCTCGAGCATTGACTCGGGGACTGCCCAATGATTATTTCTTATTCTAAAAATGTGTATTAAACTTCGGCGCCTTGAGCGATGACTCGGGGACTACCCCGTAGTATTCTCGGCATTGAGCCATGAATTATATTTCGGCAACCCAGTTTGTAACTCGGGGACTGTTGCATGGTCCTAGATATTCTTTGAGCACACGCAAGAACTCGATAACCCGAGGGATAACTCGGGGACTGAATGGTATTACCCACTATTTGTCGCTAGACACATAAAAGCCTCATAGCTCAGCTACAGACTCGGGGACTCCCCAAAATTGTTGATCATAACTTGCAAGATATGATATAAACTTGTCTCAGTAATCAGAGGAATAGCAAAGCGACAACAAACAAAGATCGCTAAGGATAATGCAAAAAAGAATAACAACCCTAGCAAATCGAAGTATGATAAGGGATGCAACTTATTGTATCACTTTAGCAGATATGGGCTTCGGGCATTATACTTCAGATAGAAGCTGAAAAACACAACAGCTACGCTGTCGAGTTTACAAAGGGCAAGCAAGAAAAATGTCGAACTAAGGTCAGCCACATGGAAAAGTACAATCCGAACTTACGAAATCAAAGTTCGCCAAAGCAGAGATATAAAGCAATGAGATTTGTTTAGATAGAGTAATAATAATTACCATCACCCATGCCTCAACGGCGAAAGGCAAAAAGGTTCACACCACACCAAAAGCCGCACAATTGTTCCACAAACATCATACGCCCGGCATACCGGGGACTGCAAATAACTTAAGAGTTTTTGAACCTAAAATAGTGAAAAGGGCCAGAGCACCCTTAAGGGGCAGCAGCATGATCAGGAGCATCGGGAATGGGTATCTCGGATGATGGCAGCACAACCTCAGTCTCCTACGCAGGGGTATTTTCAGGAACTCGGCACTCCGAGGTAGCCGGCGCCTCAGCCGAAGTTACTTCGCCTTCAATAGAATCAATAGTAACCTCGGGGGCAAGCCTGGGCTACTGAGAAACATTAGCTTGAGCTCAAGAATTCTCAGTCCCTTTAGAAGACGATCGCGCATCGCCATCCTCATCCGAGCTTGCATTTGAGTCACGAGAATTGTCCGAGTCACCCTCCGCTTCACCCTGATCGGCCGAATCATCATCCGAGGCATCTTCAACTTCGACATCATCCACCGGATTGGAAAGAAAACTCGGCCCTTCAATCCAATTATGCACGTCAGCATACTCAATAAGCTGGAAGGCACGAGCTTGGCAGCGAGCGACGAACTCTGGATCCTCAACCCAACGAGAGCCAGTCCGCAGATTAATCAGAGTATCGAGTGAGATATCCTCGTACCAAGACAAAATGGCTGTAAGTGCCATATCGGCACCAGCCCTCCCAGCAGATTCCCTCCAGAGATTTAACTGGGTCTGAGATGCCATTAATCTCTCCACAAGTATTTTGACTTCGTCAATATCAGGCATTCCTGAGGTATTCGGCCAAAGAACATGGTAGGCCCGAATGGCTGCTTGCACCAGATCTCTTCCCATAATTTTCATTGGTCCAATAGAAGCACCGACGGCAATCAGAAAGTCTTCCATTGAGTATTCTGGACTCGAATCTGTGGGGACACCTTAGCGCTGACGAGCAGAAATCACTGCCTTAGAGCTCACTAGTTTCGCTTCTGGAAAATGATCTACACGAAAGGAAAACATATCAGTTAAAAATAAGAAAAAGAAGAAAATAACTCGGCCACGGTCGGAAACTTATGATGAATATAACTCCACATTTTCTGGAGATCCTGGGTCCATTCGGCCCTATTCTTCTCAAAGCGAGTGATTTCCTCGCCCATCGTCCGGTTCTTCAGCTCGGCAGCATCGAGGAGTTCTTTATGTTTCTGCAGCTGAAGGCTCAGTCAATTCTTCTCTTTAGAGAATTCCTGGTCAACTTTTTCCAACTCGGATTTCTGCGAAAGCTGGAGAGACTCAATCTCGGCACGTAACCAGGTTATCTCATCATCCCTTTCTTTAAGTTGTGCCGAATGAGTGGCGGCTTGTTCTAAAAAATGCAGCATCATATCAGGCATGGATATGCATTCTTGATGCGAAGCTGCAAGTGTTTGTAACTCGGCTATACCAAAGCCGGAAGGTTATAAGAAACCTAGGATTTGTCTCAAACAAAAGTCAACAAATCACAAGACGAAAAGGATAACTAACCTTACAGAGCGTTAACCTTCTTGGTAAGGCGGGTATTAAGATTATTGATATTAGCTGCATACCAGCAAAGAATGAATTAGCACGTCAAGCTGAAAAAGTTAAGAACTTAAGGAACAATACAAATATTTATTAAATTACCAGTTTTCTTCACCACGGGGAGAACCTTCTCATATTTCTCTTGCAATTTCTTGTGTGCAAAGAGCAACCTTTGAAATTCGGCTGTCCGCCGATCATGGGCAACCTAAGTACCAAAGTGAATTACACGATATTCAAAGCTAAAACAGATCCGAGTCAAATAAAACTTAACTTGGATCTAGGTGGCTGGATATTCAAAACTAAAACAGATTCGAGTCAAATAAAACTTAACTCGGATCTACGTAGCTGGATATTCAAAGCTAAAACAGGTCTGAATCAAATAAAACTTAACCCGGATCTAGGTGGCTGGACATTCAAAGCCGAAAATAGATCCGGATTAAGCAAAACTTAATTCGGAATATAAATGGACCACGGTCAATCGAAGTCATGCAGGAAATGGATTTGGCAAATAAGGCATTTGAAGCCTAACAAAGCTTCCAAACGAACAACAAGTTATTCGCTTGCAAGCTTCGGGGACTAGTGTATATATACTATCATGTGAATAACAGACAAAGTATCAACAGAAGTGCTTACCTCATTCATCTTATCACTTTTAAGAACAATCTTAGCAGCCATATGCAAACGACTGCTGATGTTGGAAAGCTGAAATGGCTGGCTACTTGGATTACCCTCAAGCTGATCGGCGGCGTTACAGTTATTGGCGTATTCCACCAAAGAGCCGAGGCTGTTCCCACTTTCAGTACGGGTCAATACTTTACCTCGGACCCGTTGGGTAATTGCCGCTGTCGCATGACTCTTGTGAAGAGTAAGGTGAGTGTCAGCGGCCGGGGTGACAACGGACTTAGCAGAGGAAGCCCCCTTGTGGAGTGCATCAGCTATGTTGGGTTGAGAGGAGCTGGTCGGCCCCTTCTTAGATGCTGAAGGTTTGGTGACAACAACCTTCCTAGTCTTAGAAGAGGTTTCGGCAGGGGCAGCAACCTCGGCACTAGGAGTGGCATCCTTGGAGGCAGGAGGAACTATGGTTTCCAAGGGGGGCGAGATGGTGATATCCTTGGTTGGAGTTGGAGTAGCAGCTGGAATTGTGGGGGTCAAAGGAATATCGGGGGAAACCTTGGTGGTCATCACAGGGACAACAGGATCAACAGGACGATCCACTGGCGGATTTATGTCGGCGTTAATGATGGGAGCTGTGGGTACATCTCGCCGAGGGGATGTATGAGTCGGCGCAGGAGGAGAGTCAACACGAGAGGGACTGGGAGCCCGAGTATCTTCCGGGGGCAGAGGAGAAGGCTGCCGAGTTGTATGGCTTGTCATACTCGGACCGCTCGGCTTGGCATAGAGAGGAGCTCTGCAAAGGACAAAGAGTCGAATCAAAAGACAGAAAGAGAGAAACAAGAAATACAAAGGAAAATAAACTCACCCAGTAACCCATGGCATGGTTTTACGCCTCGGAATGTGCTGGGCAGACTTCTTCGTTCGCTTTTTGGGAGCAGCATCAGGGATCCGCCAGAGCAGTGTGCTTCTTCGAGGTAGCAAGAGCTTGAGAAGCAAGAGGCTCGGCGTCGTGCACCTGACCGGCCTGATTAGCTGGGAAAGTAGAAGCCGGAAATGCGTAAGAGATAGGCATCACGGCGACTACCTCAAGAATTTGGACGTCTTCCGAGTCACCTTAATCCCCCTGGGCCGAGGTATTGCCACGGGCGCGAGCCGGAGCAACATCCGACTTAGGGACAAACTCCTCCGAGTCAGGTTCCCTGCTGTCCAGGGTATTCCGATCTGCAGTCCACGGAAGAGACAGAACCTTGGAATCCTCAATCTTTTGCTCCGCAAACCTCTGCGAGAGAAGAAACAAAGTAGAGTTAGCAAAAGAACAGCCACAAACGAGATTCGGAAACAAACATCAATGCGTAAGTTTACCTGAGGAGGGGGATTCCCGTGAGTGAAGGGCTTCAGTCCCCATGCCCAATCCTCCGGCATATCGGTCTTGAAGATAGCTCAGACTCGCTTATAAATAACATACTCATCGAGCTCAACCGTCGAAACTCAGTTGGGATCAAGAGGACCACCCATGTAACTGAGCTTGTGAGAGCGAAGCTGGAAAGGGCAGATTCGGCTGCTGATGAAAGCGGTCATCAGATCCTCACCACGGAGCCCGGCGCGAATCAACTCTTTGAGCCAAATCTCAAATGCCTCGGCCAACGCATGGCTCTTCCTAGGATTGTAGTTCCAATTCTTCTTGGAAGGGGTGCCATGGAAAAGGCGGGGAGCCGAATCTTATCCTCTTTTCCAGTGTTTTTTACATAGAAAAATGATCTATGCCATTTCTTGCAAGACTCGAGGCCAGCGACACGAGGGAACTCGGAATTTCTCCGAGGTGTAATGGACGTGGCCCCGCACTGGGTAAGAGACTTTTCGGAAGGGTGAGGAGATTTGTCTCGTACGACATTAGATCGAATCTAGAAGGACTTAGACCAACCTGGTACGGAGGGCCAGAGGCCGAAGTACCCCTCCGAGGCCGAGATGTAAGCAGACAAGGAGGCAATAGCGTTAGCCGGCAGGTGATGCGGCTGGAGGCCGAAGTAATCAAGGAACTCCCTAGCGAAATCGCTAAGGGGAGGCCGAACCCGCGAGCGAAATGGGACATGAAGACTACGTATTCCCCCTCATTGAGCACGGCGAGTGACAGTGGAACCCTTCCAAGAACCTTGTTCTGTACCAGATGCGAAATCATCCTCCTCGACGAGGGCTCCGCTGGCAGAACTAGACATGGGCTCGCCGGAGGAATCGACGGAGGAAAATCTAGCGGCGGAGAGAGGCTTAGAGGCGCAAGGCCCCGTCGTGAATCTAAGCAAACACGGCGGTGGAATGAAAAAGAACCGCCGCAAGGAATCTAGAAAAGCCGAAGAGGCACCTAGGGAAGAAACCTAACGGCGAGACCATAGAAAAACTCACCGGCGAAGGCGCCGGAGCAAGCGCACGATGATGAGGTCGTCGGAGTGGAAAAACTGCAGCGTCACTGTCGAGGAGATCGACAATGGCGCAGCCACCAGCACACGAACAGAGGCACGGGTGCGAGAAGGAAGAAGAAGGGCAAATGGAGGGGGAAAGTGAAACCGTCTGGCCCTTCTCCCCTCCTTATAACCGCACAGTCCTGGCGGTAGTGGGATCTTGGGTGCGCACGGTAACCGTGTAAACCACGCGTGCGGCGGAACCATTCGCTACTAAGTGGAGCCACACCGAAGACCACACGGCGCAGGAGGGGATCGGATCTCCTGACCAATGCAGTACTGGAGGCATCACTGCGCCGACGCGACGGGCGCAGTAATCACTATAGCTTGTCAGTGGGCACTGTAGATGAAAAAAAAACTAGAATAATGATGAGTGGTACACGTAGGACGAGGCGTGATCAGGAAGCTGCACGGATACCTCAAACAGAAAGAAGTAACTCAGAAACAAGGAGAGACGTATGTTGGGAAACTGATGTGGCCCGGTCGAGATTACAGGCAGGACCACACCAGCTTCGGGGACTAATGTTGGGGAGGTGACCCCGGATAGGGTCAAGACAGGGGAAAGACGAAAGGAGTCTCCCTTGTCATGAGCCGAGTTACTGTTTGTATCGGCCGAGTCATGTAAGAGTCGGCCGAGATAAGCAAGGCCATGACAGCTGCATAATAAGTAGCATCTTATCCGCCCGACATATGAGTTAAGTCGGCCGAATGGGTCTGGCTAACTTGAATGCACGTAAAGTCCGAGCCGAGTTATGCAAGACAAGGTCGAGTAACACGAAGCTTGCAGGAGAAGGAGGTGCCAATAGTAAAACCCTAGATACTGGCTAGGAGGAATCTGAACAGAGCCAAGCACAAAGGACAAGGAACAGAGCGGCAGAAGGGCAGAATAAGGTCACGGAGGTGACAGTCAAGGAGCCCGAGGCGCGCATGTGAGGCTCTCTGGAACATTGCCGCCGATAGAAGGGGGATACGGAAAGGAGCTCGCCGAGTTACCATCTTGGGACAAGCATATTCCAAGAATATGCTTGCCACGTCAGCTCTAGAAGGAACCAAGGCACCCCTTTATAAGGGGAGACGCGGGCTCCTGAGAGGGGATTGATTCATTCTACGCCGTAAGGCTCGTGTAGTAGCTCTCTTCTTCCTGCAAACAGCTCAAGGAGCATCTGTAGTCCTAGTGAGGAGAAATAAAGATCTACATGTTAGTCATTTGAGTGTAGAAATCACGACATCTTCCCTCCCCGGATCCCTCTAGCATCCATTGGCCCCTTACTTTAGCCTACCCATGGCATCTTCTGTGCCACCACCACGACAGAAACAATCCTTGGCGGACACCCTCTAGCAGGCTGAGGACAACATCTTCAGTAAGTTTTCTCTGGCTTGGATTTCTATAGTCTGGATACTCTGAAATGTTGAACTCATGTGCTCCTTGTCGGATTTCTCAGCTCCTATGGGTTGACCTGTTCGCCTCCTCCGGCCCAGGAATGCATGGTTCTTGCCGGCAACTTCATCAACACCGCCATCACGCAAGCCAAGGAGATCGCCAAACCCCTCCAGATCAACATTAAAGCATCAGATTTTGTGGCGAAGTACTCGGAGATCCTGCGCCGAGCCCCCGAGCGTATCACAAGCTGGAAAGCTTCATGTGCACGGGATGGTGCAAGGATGGCACTGTAATGGTGAAGGCACACTATGATGATGCCGACATCGACACGGTGACCTCTGGAATTCCCGACATGGATGATGATCGCAAGGCTATTAATCATGAATCCATCTTGTCGTCACTCGCGGGCTATGACACCAGAGTCGCCGAGTTGGTTGACGTCAATGTCTTCGTGCCTAGGAATACCATCGATGACGGCGACCAAAGCTCCTCTAGGTCTCTTCACACAACCGACTTCGAGGGTGGCTCTCCTGCTGCTGATGACGTTGTGTCCAAGTAACCTTCTCCAAAGGAATGAAGAACAACTTTGTAATATTTGTTTCTCCTTTGGTGCATATGCGGAAAAAACTTGTTTATGTAATCTTAAGGCGGAGAACAATGGTAGTTATTTCCTGCTACTCAAGAACTAATTTCTAGCATGTGTGTATTTTTTAAGCAAGTGCTGGCTTATCCATTACTTTGGCTCTTATGCTTGACCTTTCATGAGTCGGAAGACTCGTTGTCGGAACCATGCGCTCAGGTGATGATTCCCAATAGCACGGTCCATAACCTAAGCACAAAATCACCGACAATAAGTGCCAAAAGTCACTACTCCAGAATCCACATAAAAATGACAAAGAATGTGTAGACCAGAAAACTTAAGCTAACGCCCGTAGGTGGAATTTTCATAAGTGTAATCGCAAAACTTGTGCATAAAGGTTTTACATGATCCAAAAATGAACACTAAAGGAGGTAAAAGACTCAGAAATATGAGTGAACCAAAGAGCTTTTTTTCATTGATCATATAAGGGGTACACAATTAGATAAAAAATGCTAAGTGTAAAAAGGACGTAGCTGTGCTATGTTCCATGGCCGATCAAGCTCCGGGTAGTCATCATCCGGGTCATGTCGCTTACGCTTATGATCCTCGTTGGGTATATCCTTCAGTTCACTATTGTCAACGAGGTAGTAAGACCCATTGAGTAGCGCCTTGCTTATGATGAACGGTCCTTCCCATGGTGGGGATAACTTGTGTGACTTCTTCTGCTTAAGTCGGAGCACCAAATCCCCCTCTTTAAACGAGCAATGTCGGACGCGGCGACTATGGTAGCTGCGTAACTTCTGCTGGTAGATAGCGGATCTTTGGCATGCAAAAACGCACTCCTCCTCGAGAAGGTCCACATCTAGGCATCTGGATTCTTCAGCGTCATCCTCGTCGTAGGTGGCAACTCTTGGTGCATCGTGAAGTATGTCAGAAGGCAGGATGGTTTCTGCTCCATAAACCATGAAGTAAGGGGTGTAGTCGGTGGATCTGTTGGGTGTATTTCGTAAACTCCACAACACAGATGGTAATTCCTCCGCCTAGGATCCAGCTACTCTGTGTAGCGGTGCCTCAAGACGTGGCTTGATTCCCTGAAGAATTAAACCATTGGCTCGCTCAACCTGACCATTGGATTGTGGGTGTGCCACAGATGCAAGGTCAAGGCGGATGCCCTTCTCCCAACAATAAGCCTCCACTTCTCCGAGAGACAAGTTGTTGCTGTTATTGGTGATAATGCTGTGTGGGAGACCAAATCTCACCACTAGATCTCGGACAAACCTGAGGGCAGTTGCCCCATCAAGCTTTCTAATGGGTTTAGCTTCTATCCATTTAGTGAATTTATCAACTGCTACAAGTAGATGTGTAAATCCACATGGTGACGTTTGTAACGGTCCCACCATGTCTAGCCACCAGACTGCAAACGGCCAAGTTATTGGTATTGTTCGCAATTCTTCAGCAGGAACATGTGGTTGTCGGGCATAATACTGGCATCCCATGCATGTCTCAACCAGCTTGTTGGCATCCACCTTCGCGGTCAGCCAGTAGAATCCTTGCCGGAAGGCTTTCGCAACCAACGATCGAGGAGCGGCGTGATGCCCGCAATCTCCGAGATGGATTTCGCGCAGGATTTCCATACCTTCTAGCTAGGAAACGCACTTAAGGTATACACCAGTAGTGCTTCTTTTATAGAGTTGTCCATTGATTATGGCATAACCCTTTGCTCATCGTACTATTTGCCGTCTTTCGACCTTGTCGTCGGGCAAAGTTCCATGTTCAAGATATTCCATGAACGGTTTTTCCAAGCCGGAGGGACCTTTGTCACCATGTTGACGAAAGATTCAGCTCTATCCGGGTTATCGATGTCGGCTCCCTTCATGGATGGTGTGCGCAGATGCTCTAGGAAAACTCCTGGCGGAATTTGCTTGCACCCCGATCCAAGCTTAGACAGCAGATCAACCGCCTCATTTTGCTCCCTAGGCACATACTTGACTTCGTATCCCAAGAAGCTCTTGGCTATCTCGTCCACTTCGTCTCGATATGCCGCCATCATAGGGTTCCGCGCATTCCAGGTGCCAGCCAGGAGATGATGATGATGACCCCGAAAACGATGAGCTGCAGACGCACCCTTCAGATGCTAGCAAGTGGAAAGCATCGGACCTCGAATTCCCAGAATTCGGTGGAGATTCAAGGAACATCAGGCTTGGTGCGAGCACCGATGGACTCAATCCGTTCGGTAGCCAGAGCAGCACGCATAGCACTTGGCCCGTGTTTGTATGGATGTACAACCTCCCTCCATGGTTGTGCATGAAGAAGAAGTACATACAAATGAGTATGCTAATTCAAGGGCCGAAGAAACCTGGTACCGACATCAATCTGTATCTCGGGCTGTTGAAAGAGGAGCTAGCCACGTTATGGGAATCTAGAGCCAATACTTACAACACTGTCGCACAAGATTATTTCACTATAAGAGCCGCGTTTGGTCACTATGGTGCAAGACTATCCACGTTGCGGGTATATCTCGGGGCAGGTTATCCAAGGATTCTGCGCATGCGTTAGGTGCATGGATAACACAAGCTATCTCCAACTAGAGAAAGATCCAGGGTCTTCAAAAACCATGTTCATGGCGCACCGGAGGTGGCTCGGAAAGAATGATCCATGGAGAAAACGTGGAGACCTGTTCGATGGCAAATCCGAGACCCGAGGAATCCCAGAGCGTAGGAGCAGCGAAGAAGTGGAAGAGTTGCTGAAAACTGGAAAGATTGTCCTAAGCCTGGAAAGAAGCGAAATAGGCAGCAAGACAAACGGCTGATGAAGGTATGGAAAACAAGGTCTGTTTTCTGGGAGTTGCCATACTGGAAGTTTCTCCACACTCCCCATAGCCTCGACATCATGCATATCACGAAAAACGTGTGCGAGAGTCTGGTCGCCACCATAATCAACATGCCAGATAGGATGAAAGATGGTCCAAAAGCAAGGCACGACCTGATATGCTTGGGTATCCGGAAGGAGCTTCACGGAGGACGCACTACTCCTGGTGATCAGGAAGATGACGATGATCATGAGTCGGAGACGACACAAGGTCGTTGGAAGGGTAAAAAGTTCAAGAAGAACGAATATTACTGCCCTCCTTCTTGGAAGGGTCATCATCGTCCTCTGACCCTCCTATCACGCTCGTTGTGAGCTCCTGCATCTCCTGGACCCCTTTGTCTCTCGCATCTCGTTTTGGTTCACGTCCGCATCAAGCTCCGCCGTCCACCACCGTCAGACCTCGTCGTTTTTGCTGCTCCGGTGACCATTAGCAAGCGGCACCACCGCGATTAGGTAGCCCGTAGTGCCCTGATTTGAATAGTCCTTTGATTATATCATTTCTAAAAATGATATAATCTTATAAATTCAATAACTTTTAATCTGTAATTCAAAAAAATACAAACAATATATCAAAATGTTCAGAAAAATGAAACCTAGATATTTAAGCTATAATCATGCATTGATCAACAACTTTAATGACAAGTTTAATTAGCACAACATAGTAACCCCTCACAGGTGATTCCGGAGTTTCTCCGAATTAGGGTTTTCACCCCTCGGACTCCGATTAAAATGACCAAGCATCTTTAGGGTTTCAATTCAATACAATTTAACTTGTCATATCATCATCCTTTCTTGAGAATTGCATCGATGCCATGCGTTGATTGTTTCCTTTCTTTCTGGTGTTTGCTTCCTCCTCGGTAGAATACGATATCGAGTTCGAGATCAAGATCGAAGCCCGAGGACAATACCGTCGAAGATTGAAGATCGACGAACAATACTTGACCAACTTTAATCAAGTCAAGTACAAGGCTTCCGAAGATCTTCTTATCTGTCATCAACTGGCAAAGGCAAGCATAGCCCCACCATGATATAATCCTACCATTTTGAAAGAATTTCAATTCCTGCCATGATGCATACGATTATACTGTGGTCTTTTATCGATATATAGGGTATCCTATCTATTGCATTACTCCCTTTTGAGCTTATATTTCCTGATCCACTGCTCCTAGCATAACTAGGTTTGGCTTGTGAGCACTGCTAGAGCATATATATGTGTCTGCTTAGCCATGCATAGCTGTCAGTTCTGGTCCATCCAGATGATGTATCAGATGCAGAGAATCTAGTATGACAGGAGAACGGGATGAGATGATATTAGAGGTGATACGAGTTAAACATGCTAAGGCTTGTATGGGAGGCCACAGTGGGATGTGGTTTTTCTAGTCCCATGCTCGCCACCACAAAGACCTGAGTTCTTGCCTTTGGTACTAAGATGAGCGTACAGCCACACGGTGCTTGGGAACCCCTCGCCTGATTAACTAGCCTAGTAGATTCCATGAGTCACATAGTTCGGGAGTTCCATTCGACATATGCATAGAAAATCTTTTAAAAGATTTGCCGGGTGAAGTTGGTGCATTCATAACAGGTAGGTAAGCGTGGACCGGGTTGCTTGGGGTCGTTGGAGCCCTTGTTAACCAACCTCGCCTCACATCTTTAAGTACCGGCTTCGGGATTTGACCCGTTATGGCGAAACCATACTTATTGCGTGACTCATGGTCTCGGCGAAAGCAAGGTATAGGTCGTGGCCAACCATCCTCTGTCGGCCTTCCAAGGAAGAGGGTTAATAACGTTGGCATTAAGAGTCGTTTGGTACGTGTGGGTAAAGTTGTACACCCCTGCAGGGTTAAATCTTTCCAAAAGTCGTGTTCACGGTTATGAACGCTTGGTGTCCAGATTCTAAGATCATAGAGAACGTTAACCTAATCGTAAAACTTGGCAGATCAACATGTGCTTAAGGATGCTTCCTCATGTGTACGAGGGGGTGATCCTAGTTGGTAGATGATGATGATTCGGTGGATATCAAAAGATGATGATCAATATTTCGGAGATGCCGCTCTCTTATCCCCTTTTAAAATACTCTGATTAGACGAGCTTCTTCTCTCTCTTGTTTATAAACAAAAGATGGCTTTATGCAAAACAACTCCACCAGCCATAAGTGTTGCGGAGTACACTCTGTACTCACCCTTGCTTTGTTAATACTTTTGGAAGAGTAAGTGTTCACCTGAAGACGAGTTCCATACTACATTGACATCGACGAGTAGCTTGGGATTCCTGGTCGGCAGCCTGGAATCTATGGGCTGGGACGTCATTGTTATGCTTCAAGCCTCTTAGGCCATTTGTTAAGTTTGCTATACTTAATAGCATAATTTGCCTTCCATTGTTTGATGTTTGTGGTTAGTGACCTCTGCTTATAATAATTTGGTTCTCTGCTCAGTTATGAGCTTGCTGTAATAAATTTTTGTGTCGTAGGGTCACTGCTGTGTTACCGATTCTTCACTGGATATTCTCGAGCTCAAGGTTAAGCTTATGTCAGAAGGAGGTCTGGGATTTGTTTAGCCCTGATCCCGGGGGTGTCACAGTTCTTGGTATCAGAGCAGTACCGACCATAGGAAAACCTTGCTATTGGTCGATGTTGAGTCCAGTGTTTGTGAAAACTATTTTAAAATTTGAAAAATATTTGCGAAAACTCTAGTATGCTACTTTTCTCCTTATCTAGTTTCGCTCTAACTCTGGGTTATTTTATCTGGTGTTGACTTCAGAAAAGTTTTGATATCTCTTCTAGTCTTTCAAACTTAGGTGCCTTTTGGGCATGTCGATTCTCAGCCAGTTGACCTAGTGTTGAGTTCTCTAGAGTTGTATGTGTTGTGAATTCCTTGTTCCCTTTGCTCTTATTCAGCTGGGAGATCCCTTTCTATCATGATCTCTCTATCTTTTGGACCCACAATATTATATTGTTGGATCTGCAGCTTTCTGTTCTAAGCTTCGAGGTTTTCTTTCGCCTCGTGTGCCTCCTTTTTGTTTGTGGGTACTTCGGAAGTCATTTCTTCTCTTGGAAGCTACCTCGTTATTACTATCTTGCAGTGTACGCTATGTCACTCAGGAAGTAGTTACTCCTTTCTTTGGGTTTTAACCCTTGGACTTGAACCTAAGATCCCCGATTGTGCTAGATTCTGGTGTTGCGAATCTTGTACATGAAGCTGATCTTTATTCCAAGATCTATTCCTTTGACCCCGTCGTTAATGTTAACACGTTACCTTAGGATGGCTGGTATTACAATTCTAGCCTCCAATCTTGTGGTTATTGTCGCGATTGAATTGTGACGATAAAGGACTTCCCTACCACATTCTATGGCAGATGTTCTTTAATGGAACCAAATAGATCATGACAAGAGTACTCCTCGTGAGTCTTGCATCTGTACTCATGACTTTGCCACACTTTATCCCTTCTTGCATTGGTTTTCGGAATATTATTAATCGATGCATCCACATCTCGGGATTCCATCCTGAGCATGTTCTTTTTCCCTTGTTCTTCCCTGACCTTTGTCTATCAGTTGGTAGCCAAGTAGTAAACCTGCATCAGTGTCTTCCGATGCAAGATAATCTTGTGGTCCGTCAAGACAAACCATTTCGGAATGTCTAGGAGAAACAAACTCCAGTACCTCGTCATATCTTGGACGAGGTCAAAGTGTTGTAAACCATAGATAAAGAGGCATTGATTAGCTTCTATCTGTTCTACCTTAAAGTATCACACTCTTTAATATTAAGAGGTTGTGCCTAGTTTCATGACCCCTTAATGAAGTGATGCCCTTACACCTATTTACCCACCCTTCCTCGAGCTTCTGTGCTCGTGAATGATGCGTGAGCGTAATAATGTGGCTATCTGAGATTCTTAAACAATTTTCATTGTCTTGAACTCAAAGGACATTTGAGTCATACTTAGTGTGATTGGTTAACCCTATCACCAAGCGAAGTTTGATTGTGCTAGCAAGTCCATTATTCTAGTGCACTCCCTTCGGTCAAAGAGTTAGGCTTGTGCCGAAGCTTTGATACTATGTCTTCTTGCCTTACCAAGCAAGTTTTCTCTCGAACTAAGTGACATATCGGTGGTTTGTGATATTCTAGATGTATACAAGAAGTATCGCCATGTCACCACATGACCGTGTTGTCAAGTTCTTGAGCAAGTAAGTTCTCTGAACTGATCCTCTCTCCAAAGACCTGTACTGGATACCCCTGAACTATTTGGTTGAGCTAAACAACAACTTGGAGAGTTGTAAAACAAAAGTTCTATTTGACTTAGTTCATTTTAATGGGATGTCAAGTTTCGTTAGTGTTGAAGAAAGATAGTATTTCCTTTATGGATATATTATTTTCCCAAACTTTGATTTGATTTGGGTTATCGTCAAATCAAACTCAATTCCAAGGACTATCTTGATGGTGTTTCTAATTGTGATGTTTCACTGGGATACATCTTCATGTCCTTTGGTCGGACCAATACTTTTGCCTTGTTCATACAACATACGAGTTCACCTTCTTGGAGTGTCTCGATAAGTTTTTTGTTGAGCCCATCGATGACATCCTTATCTTCTCCATGCTAGAATTGATTCATATGGAACATTTGGCATCAATGTTGGAAACTTTTGAGAACCATCTTCGAGTCATCTCGAAGTATGTCTTCTGGATGTTAGAAGTAACCCTTTTCTAGTTCACGTGCAACTGATGAAAGATCTCGCCATGGATTCGAGAAGTATCTCCGTTACTTAAGGACAAATGTGTGGTTTATTGTTAGTATTTTATGTGTATGCAGTTGTCCTTCGACAAGATGCTAATACATGGGTCTAGCAATTTAGCTCAGTCTTTTGGAGCTTGACATTGTAGTTCTTGTCTTGAGAATCTAGTGACTTTACCTTTGCGGTAAATGTTGCAAACTTTCTATTCGGGCATGCTGAGTCTGAAGTATCATTTCACTTAACCAAAGATGAATCTCAAGCAACCATGATGGTTGGTGTCCCTCAAAGTTTTGACATAGGTCGCTTTACAAATCTGGCAAGATTGATGTAATGGTTGACACACTTAGCCGGAAAGACCTTTTCTTATATTCCCGTGATTCAGCAATAACAACCCCTCCTCATGAGATTTCTTCTATAAATTATATAGGAGTTGTTCTTTTGGTTTCCTTTGTCTACGAAGTCCGACCTTTTTACTTGATGTTTGATTTCTCGAACATCAAGGAGAACATTTAAAGTAGTGTTGCTAGATGTCTCTCGGTCAATCCTCCAGACCCTTTATGTTGACAAACACTTTATTGTGCCAAATAATTGAAGTCTAAGAATGAAGTTTCTTTCTTATCATGTTATCAGGAATCTTCTTACCTATTCATCTTAGTGGTGCAAAGTGATATCATGATCTTGGCAAATATTTTGATAAACCTAGATGAATAAAGAGTTTCCTTCATTCTCTCAAACCATGGTTTAAGAGTGACTATGATTTTGGTAATCAGAAGTTTCTCTTGCTACATGTTACTTGCGACTCTTGTGAGTCCTCCTCCACAAAACACCTTTCCGTTTTGGCCTTATGTTGAATGACAAAGTGACCCTTCTGTGTCAAAAGTAGTTCAACAGCTTGGTTTTGTTGATCCATATATCTGCAACCTGAAATCTCTACTTAAGTTGTTTAGTAGAGGTTCTCGATCGAAGTCTGTGGTCATGTTCTCTCTGTTGGAAGCTTTCTTCTTCAGAAGCTTCAAAACCTTCTATAAGTGCCATGGTCTCAATTCTTATGAAGACCATCTATCTAACAACTTGAAACTTCTCCTCTTGTTTCCTCCTTTACCTTGACGTGTTTCATGTTTGTCATCTCAGAGTTTCTTCTGAACACTCCATCCATGAGTTGACCATGAGATACTCGGTGTGTTGTTTAGTGTGTATTCCCTCTTATCTTTAGAGTGACCTTGTTTCATTCTCTTTCTGTCTCTTTTCCTACCTTTGGAATCTCGGGTCGAGATTCTCGTAAGGGGGATAGAGCTGTAACACCCCAGTTTTAGCTAATATTATATTAGGGTTTGATTGTGCATCATTAGTATCATCTCTTAAAATGCATGCAAATAAATTTAAATGAAACCCTAAAACCCTAATATTCCCCCTCTCTCTTTGAAAATCAACTCAAATGGTTTTGAAATATTTGAAAAGTATCAAAAGTATGGATCCCAAATGGATTAAAAAGGGACCCTAATTATTTCCTATCTATCTTGTAAACCTTCTAGTATTTTTGGAATGTTTAAACAGTATTTGAATTCAAAATACAAAATAGAAATTTAGAACATAAAAAGGAAAAGGTTTTGGAAATAAAAACAGAGACCAGAGAGCAGCCAGCCTAGCCCAGCAGCCACTCTCCCCCTCTCCCCTTCTCTCTCCCGCACTGCGCAGCAAACTGCAGCCGCAGACGGCCCACTCGTGGCCCACCCAGCCCAATACCGCTTCGACGCTGCTCCCTGTCGTCTTCCTCCTCCCGCAAGCAGCTATGTGGCGCCGCCACTGCCGTCCGTCGGTGCCGCGATGCCCGCTGCCGCCCGCCGACCTCTGGACGAGGATAAGGACCCGAGCACACCCTTCCTCTCCCCTATCCTCTCAGTATCCCCTGAGCCCTCTCTCTCTCTGGCGCGTTTCCTCTCTAGCCAAACCGTACCCGTCGCAGCCGCCATCGTCGTCGATGTTCCCGGCCACCCCGAGTGACGCTGAGATGCCCTGGAGAACCAGCGTGCTCCCCTCGTCATCCTCCTGGAAGGAATCGATGAGGGGTGCCCGCAATCGGCCGTACCGACCATTTCTTCCCCGTATCCGACAAGCCTCCCCGCTGCCATAGCCATCGACCTCGACCTTCCCCGGCCATGCTGACCCTCCTATCACGCTCGTGGTGAGCTCCTGCATCTCCTGGACCCCTCTGTCTCTCGCATCTCGTTTTTGTTCACGCCTGCATCGAGCATCACCATCCACCACCGTCAGACCTCGTCGTTTTTGCTGCTCCGGTGACCATTATCAAGCGGCGCCGCCGCGATTAGGTAGCCCACGGTGCCCTGATTCGAATAGTCCTAGTCACGCAGCCTCACATCGCCTCTGTCACCGTCCCGCGCTGCCGTCTGGCCGTTCCCTCCGGCGAGGCCCGCCTGGCGCCAGCGTGGCTCGGGCCCACTCGTTAGCCTCTCAGGCTAGCTTCTGCCTCGGTGAGAATAGAAAACCGCCCCCCTGTCCCACTTTGCCCACGAGGATGCTGAGGTGGCCTAGGGCCCATCTGTCGGTCTCTGTGGCTAGCCAGCCCTCGGTGTAAAAAGTATTTTCCTTTGGTTTATTAATTTCTGAAAATGATATAGTCTTATAAATTCAATAACTTTTAATCTATAATTCAGAAAAATACAAACAATATATCAAAATGTAACCTAGCTATTTAAGCTATAATCATGCATTGATCAACAACTTTAATGACAAGTTTAATTAGAACAACATAGTAACCCCTGACAGGTGATTCCGGAGTTTCTCCGAATTAGGGTTTTCACCCCTCGGACTCCGATTAAAATGACCAAGCATGTTTAAGGTTTCAATTCAATACAATTTAACTTGTCATATCATCATCCTTTCTTGAGCATTGCATCGATGCCATGTGTTGATTGTTTCCATTCTTTCCGGTGTTTGGTTCCTCCTTGGTAGAATACGATATCAAGATCGAGATCAAGATCGAAGCCCGAGGACAACACCGTCGAAGATCGAAGATCGATGAACAATACTTGACCAACTTTAATCAAGTCAAGTACAAGGCTTCCGAAGATATGCTTATCTGTCATCAACTGGCAAAGGCAAGCATAGCCCCACCATGATATAATCCTACGATTTTGAAAGCATTTCAATTCCTGCCATGATGCTTCACCGCCTTGGCCACTAGGTCATAGACCTGTTCCACTTCCTCGGGCGATCTATCCTGCTCCAAAAGGGTTTTGGCGACGGCGAGGTTAAGAAGTGGGGTGGGCATCACCTGCTTGCCTTCACTGCCAATGTATGGCTTGTCCTGTGCCGGCTTCAAGGGAGCCCATCCTAGGTTTCGCCGTACACCAGGATCGTTGATGACACGAGCCTGAGCTTTCTTGGCCTTCTGCTGCTAAACAAAAAGTCTTGTACTCGGTCACCATTGCTCTAGCTTTCTCTATGGACTTCTGCGGGTTGACCAGATCTCGATCTAGCTTAGCGCCTTGCTCCGCGATAGCCTGCGCCTCCTCCAGCAGCTGCTGGCACTTCTCGTCGAGCTGGCCACGTTCCGGATATGAGCAACGGTCAGTGGCTCGACGTGGAGATTGCCGTACATCACTCTATCAGATGGAGTAACTTGGGCCGCCATAGACGTAGATGCCGAAGGCGGCAAGTTTGCAGTGTTGTTGTTGCTCGGGCCGGTGCCGAGTTCCTGCGGTTGCTGCACTGGGTTAGGCGGAGGAGGCATGACCTTTGCGCGATCATCATCAGCGGCAATAAGTGGCCCTTTCCCCTTGTCCAGCGCTGTAGGCGGATCTCGTCCGGGTTGATCTTCATCCGTCGCCATCCCAATGGTGACGAATACCACTCGAGATATGACGATGTTGTTGGCTGGCTCGTCGCGCGCGTACTCCTCCTCCATCTCCTGCATGGTGGAGTCTAGCTCTTCTGGGCTGAAATCTATCACCTCTGAATCTGCGCTGAAGTCTGCATAAAGTGCATCAATAATAGAGTCGGAGGGCGCCAAGACTTCCTCGATGACGGGCGGTGGGGGTGCGACGGCAGCGACGATGACTGGAAGTGGCGGCGTTGCTACGACGATGGCAGCCGGAGGCAGTGGTGGCGGTGGCTGAATCGGAGGGGCTCCGTCAGCGAGCGAGAGCGCTGTCTGAGCTGCCGCGTCAGCCTCCGCGTAGCTATTGATGGTTTTACCATGCCTTCGAAGGTAAGGAGACCTGCCGCTTGCTCTCGTCTCATAGAATGTCGGAGAAGCGTGACCCGATCCAGTCCTTCCACAAAGTGATACATAGCGTTATCATCGGGGTAGTGGGCTAGATCAGCTCGTACACGGAGCCACCTAGCCAGGTAATCGTGGGGGTTTTCGCCTTCTCTCTGAACTCAACGCGCCAGATCGAAGATGGTAACCACACCGACGAACTTGGATCTCTGTTTTCTAGACGCTCGGGTGAAGCAGGCGGATTTCCAGCGATCTTCCACCTTTATATCCTGCACAGGGGTGGTTTGGGTGGGTCTTGAATTTTTTAGATCTTTGCCGGAAAACTCCGAAGAGAGATCCGACATCGATCCTTCCGCGAACGTATCCTGCCCGTAGGCAGTCCGTGCGGGCCTTGAATTTTTCCGATCTTTGCCGACAAACTCCAAAGAGAGATCCGACATCGATCCTTCCACGAACGTGTACTGCCCGTAGGCGGTCCGTGCGGGCCTTGATGCTCCTCTGACTCCTAGGGAACTAGTTCCTGAGTCAGTTTCGCGATGAAGAGGTGGATGTCTCCGATAGGAACGATCGAACACCGCATAGGGTTCGTCTTCGCCGGGATCTAGAACTCGTTAGGAGGGACGATCGGATCGTTTCCGGAGAAGAGAATGTGACCGATGGCTACGGTTTCGCCGATTCCCGCGAAGATCTTGGTCCTCGCCCGCTGAAGAGCCTGAAGCGCCTCTTGCCCCATGGTGGGCGCCAACTGTCGTGGTATTGCCGACGAGTACGCCATGGAGGGGTCCTCACAGTGCGTGTTTAGAAATGTGGGGGAAGGCGGATGGTTGAAGGGTACGAGGTAACACAACTTATCCAGGTTCAGATCCCATGACGGTGGTGGAATCCTACTCCTGCTATAAAGCACTATAAGGGAAATACGCCGAGTTACAGGGATTGGTTCGCTGTGCGAGATTGTCTGAAGTTGTCTATGAACATCTGAGACTATGCCCTAAAGGCTCCCATAGGCCCGACTTATATAGTCACCAGGTCCTAGGGTTACAGGGAAAAGTCCTAGCCGGACAGGTCATAGAGTCCTACACCGTCTATTACTAGTCTTGTGTATTTTGCACTCCAAGGCTCCGGGTACGTCGGTGACTCCAACCGTAGCCTTCCTTTATCCGGCATGGGCCTCCCTTCTGGATCCATCTAACTGGGCCGCCCAGCAGGCCATAGGCCACGCTACCAACTGTGGGCCACCGGGTTATCCGGATAGGTGACATGCTATAAGGATACACATATAGCATATCCCCAACACTAGAAGCTGGAGGCCCAGAATGGTAGATAGGCCCAGTCAGATTAGTTTAAGTCCTTCGAGTCCTTAACTGAATTGGTTGTGCATCTGTAAACCCTAGCGAGGTATCCCTATATAAACCTCCCTAGGGTACTCGCTATACTGGCGTTCCATCATACACCCCATTGACTCGATGCCTAGGCGCCGAGCTCGCCACCATTGTACTCAAGCAATAATACAATCTAGCAGGAGTAGGTCTTTACCCTACGGGGGGGAGAACCTAGGTAAATCCCCGTGTCTTTGCCCTCATCTCGCTCTGCAAATAGCTGACCGCTCTTTCCCCAAATCCTACTACTCGCTACCCGTGGTAGCATCTACCGTGGCCATTCCTAGACAGTAGCGCCCACCATGGGGCATGGCCGATCCGGCCTGATTTCTGTGGCAAGACCCTGTTCGCCAATCAACTGTTCGATCACCACCGACCGCATGATCGCATGTGGTGAGATCCTCCAGATCTTGCCCAGTAGCTACGTCCCGGCGTCGCGTCCGGTCACGCATAGTGCCATAATCCATAATGTCGATCGGCACCATCAATCTGTTCGTCGGCTTCACGAACGCCATCGCCTCCGAGGAGACAGCGATCATCGGCGGATCACCGCCACGCGATCTGCTCTCAGGAGGCCAGATACGCACCATCCACCGCCTCGCCTCCGGATACGACTCAACTACCAGCAACGTGGCCATAACTGACGCGGCCGCGGACGATGCGGCCCTCCATAATGGCACCGACTCGGCGACCCCTTCCTCGGTCGCCGGATCCATCACCTCCACTTCGCCTAAAGGCTCCATCGCGCGAGTCTCCAACACTGGAGATTTCGAGGATTCGTCCATCTTTGAGATCTTCAACTCCGACGCCGGGTCAGAACTCTCTGGCGACCTCCACGCCAGATCCAGTTGCTTTGTCGCGACCTACATGGCGGGCAGCACGAGCGCCACGCTAGATCCCTTCTCCATGCCGATCCCGCCGACCGCAACAGGGACGGAGGTCGAGGAAGCCCGCCAGTGACTGGAGGAGGCGGCACGCAAGGAGCAAGCGAAGTGTGATAAATTCCACCTCGAGCAGGAAATGGTGCAGGAGCTATCACTGTACCACCAGCGCTGCATCAGGAGCCGCCTGAACTCCAACGTTCAGCGCTGCAATGACCCCGCCCGCGCGGCCGATCGTGAGTTCTGTGAGAACGCACTACCAGGAGGCAGCAGCCGCCCCCACCTAGACCGCTAGCGACCGGGGCTCCTCCGCCACCATCGTGTCGTGCACCCCCTCCTGAACAACCAAGGGTCATCATCTCTCCACAAGCACGCGGCACGAACGGGCTCCCGCTATCCTCCACCCTAATGGACAATGTCATCGCGGGGTAGGCACCAGTTGCCAACCTCAACATCACGGTAGAAGGCGCACTGCAGGTCAAGTACTCCCAGGCCCTACTCGTCAGGGCCGTCAATCATAAAGTTTTGGGAGTCAACACGTAGGGGCGGATGTACTCCCGCTCTTCCGGAAGCATGGTGGCCTCGAGCGGTCGCCCAACGATCGCCAACACCCTCAACTACCCACCACCCGAGCCCCCGCATCAACATCCACGGGCCATGCTCCCCGCGCTCTCTAGCAACGAGCCACAACCGGCAAACAACATGGTCGCCGCCAACGGTCAGCCGGTCGATGCGCGGACGCACATCATGAACAACCAAACCTGGCGAGCATGTCAGCCCAACGACCTAAGGCACACCCTCACTAACCGCGACGACCTCGATCCAAGAGGATCCCTCAGCTGAGTCGGCTCCTAGTTCTTCGGACCAATGATCCGAGGCGAGAAGTACCCCGCCAACTTCAAGGTGCCGAAGGAGATCGAAAAGTACGACCCAACGTACGATCATGCGGTGTGGCTCGACACATACGTAATGGTGATGGGGATCATAGGACACACTGACCTGCTTGCCGCTCGCTACCTCCCCCTGATGATGGAGGGATCCACCCGGCAATGGATCAACACCCTCCATGCGGATAACATCGACTCGTGGGAGGACATGCACGAGGACTTCGTCAGGAATTTCGAGGGCTCCTACACCTGTGCCACCATCATCGAAGATCTGGAGTGCTGCATCCAGGGACTTGGCGAGTTGACCCTCCACTAGGTACGGCGGTGCCAGGACCTATGGATCAACACCTCCGGCATCCACCCGGACACGGCGATCCACTGCTTCAAGAACGTGTGCCAGTATGAACCCTTGGTCGCCAAGATCAAGAGGGTTTACCGGAAGCTCGATAACATCCCTGACCTCCTCGAGATCACCAAGCGCTACGCGGAGGAGGACCCCAACCAAGACTCCGACAACGAGTCGGGTGGAAGACGCCGCGTAAGCGGCCACGACAACGGGAGGCAGCGCGAGATGCGCTACAGCAACACTCGACTCACCAGCAAGCGCCATGGTGACGGTCAAGTCGACTTTGTCGCCAACACCGGTTACGCGCCACGCGACCCGAAGAACCTCCGCCGTGACGGAGGAAACTACCACGACAGCGGAAATTACCGCGCGAGGCTGAAATTCGACCCCACAGCTCTCCTCAACCAGCCCTGTGTCTACCATAGCAGGGAGGGTAAACCCGCCACTCACATCACCGCCGATGGCCACTCCCTGAAGGAGATCGAGAAGTCAAGGTGAGCAAGGGAAGGCCCCAACAAAAACCCGCCAAATGACAATGTCGGCAGGTTCCACAACGACGTCTACTCGCTGCACACATTTACCCGGCTCGACACCAAGCACGAGAAGAAGGTGCTCGCCCGCGCAGTCGTTGTGCACGCGGTGACTCGAGCCGACATCCCCTGCTTCCTCAACTGGTCCGAGCAGCGCATCACATGGAGCCGCGAGGACCATGTGCCATGGATCGAGTACCCTGGGCGAGTCGCCTTGGTGGTCAAGCCCAAAGTGGCTGACTACTATCTCCCCGAGACACTGATGGACGGCGGGATCTCCATCAACATCCTCTACCTAGACACGTTCAAACGGCTGCAGCCCTTGCAGTCGATGGTCGAATCGACCCTATTCCATGTTCCAAGGCATCGTCCCGGGACGGAAGTCCTACCCGATCGGCAATGTGATGCTACCCGTCACCTTCAGCAGACCGTCCAACTTCTGCACCGAGTGGATCGTCTTCGAGCTGGTGAACTTCCACAGCCCCTACCACTGCATCCTGGGGCAACAAGCATTCGCCAAATTCACGGCGGCACCGCACTATGCATACAACATGATGAAGCTCCCAAGGCCATGCGGCATCATCACCGTTAACGACGACCACGATATGTCCGTGGAGTGTGAGGAAAAAGGCGCTGAAATCGCGGACGCTATCATCACTGTAGAAACCAACCACACAGATGAACTCGCCAAATATGCGAGCAACATCGACAAGGACGACCCCATGATCCTGAAGAATCTCAATGTAGAAAATACCGGGTCAATAGCGTTCGAAGCTTCCATGTACACCCGCACCGTTGAGCTGGTCCCGGGCGAATCCATCCAGATGGTCACCATCGAGACATGCATGAGCCCCACATAGGAAAGCACGCTAATCGAGTTTCTCCGTGAGAATCACGACATCTTCGCATGGAAACCATCTGACATGCTAGGTGTCCTGAGGGAACTCGCTGAGAACAAACTTAATGCCTACCCCAAAGCACGACCTGTAAAGCAGTCACTACGGCCCTTCAATGAAGAGCGCCGCCGAGCAATAGCCGAAGAAGTGCAGCGTCTACTCGCTGCAGGCTTCATTCAGCCCATCAAGTACTCCAAGTGGCTGGCAAACCTAGCCCTGGTCATGATGAAGAACAAGACATGGAGAATGTGCATTGACTACACCAACCTCAATAGCTCCTGCCCGAAGGAGGAATTCGTCCTCCCGCGCTTCGACCAGATCATCGACTCGGTCGCTGGATGGGAGTCGTTGTGCTTCCTCAACGCTTACTCTGGTTACAACCAGATAAACATGGCGGTCAAGGACGAGGAGAAGACAGCGTTCATCATGCCATTTGGTGCCCACTGCTACACCGCCATGACGTTCGGCCTCAAAAACGTCGGTGCGACCTACCATCGGTGCATGCAGGAGTGCCTTGCGAGCCAAATTGTCCGCAACATCCACGTTTACATCGATGATGTGGTGGTAAAATCCACCCGCCAAAGTGACCTGCTTGCCGACCTGCCTAAAACCTTCGGAAATCTGCGGAGGTACAAGATCAAGCTCAATCCAAGGAAGTGCACCTTCAGCGTGCCCACCGGATAACTCCTCGGGTACGTGCTCTCCAAGCGGGGCATCAAAGCGAAGCCCACCAAGATCGACACCATCGCGCGAACTCGGCAAACCCGAGTGCCTCCATGGCGTTCAAAAACTGGCCGGTCGAGTCGCGGCCCTCAGCCGCTTCATCCCCCGGCTCGGCGAGAAGTCCTAACAGACGCACCACAGCACTACCTGCAATTCTAGAAACTGGTATATGCGGTATTAAGAGCCCAGCGACGGCTCCCGCACTACTTCCAGGAGCACCCCATCACGGTAGTCTCCTCTTCTCCACTGTAAGATATCATCCGCAACCGCGACGCGACTAGACGAGTTGCCAAGTGGGCCGTCAAAATCGGTGTGCACGACACCAGGTACGAGCCGCGCAAAGAGATCAAGTCACAAGCCTTGTCAGATTTTCTCGCCGACTGGGAAAAAGCACAATAGCTAGAGAAGTTGCCCTACCTTCATTACTGTCGCTCTACTTCGACAGGTCCAAGAACACGGACAACGCAGGGGCTGGGATCGTACTCATCCCCCCAAGGGAGACAATCTCTGCTACGTGCTACACCTCTACTTCACGCCCTGCACCAACAACATGACCGAATATGAGGCCCTCCTTCATGACATGCAGGCCGCCAAGGAGATGAACGTCAACCGCCTATGGTGCTACGGTGACTCCGACCTCGTCGTCGCACAAGTCCCTGGTACCTGTGACACCATCTCCCCCACCATGGCAGCATACTTCCAAGCGGTGGACCAGATGGGGGCCACTTCGCCGGCTACTCCGTCGAGTGAATCGACAGGCGCTAGAATGAGGAGGACGATGCCCTCTCCCGCATCAGATCGGCTTGGCAAACCCCACCCGCGGGCATCTTTCTCAACACCATCCTGAAGCCTTTGGTTTCCCCGCCAAAGGAGATCAACATCGTGATACCTCTACAACCCGAGACTAGCCTGGTTGCCATAGTTTCCGAACCCGGCGACTGGACCGCACCATGCCTCGCCTACGTCGAGAGCAGGACTCCGCCTTTAGACAAAACGGTGGCACGCATGATAGTGCGATGCTGCAAATCCTTCGTCATCATCAACTACGAGCTTTACAAGCGCAACGTGACCAGCGTGTCCCAACGCTGCGTGCAATCAGGGGAAGGACGCAAGATCCTCCAGGACATCCACGCTGGTGACTGCGGCCATCACGCCAGTGCCCGGTCTCTAGTCGCCAAAGCCATGCGACATGGCTTCTACTGGCTCACCGCGCATGCTGACACCATTGACATCGTCCAACACTGCATCGGGTGCCAGAAATACGCCAACCATACGCACATCCCTGGCTCGGCACTCTAGACAATCCCTATCACCTAGACATTCTCCATATGGGGCATGGACATGGTGGGCCCCTTCAAACAGGCTCCGTCTGGCTACACCCACTTTTTGGTCGCAGTCGACAAATTCACCAAGTGGGTCAAGGCCAAGCCGTTCAGGAAGTGCGACGAAAAGACCGCCACCAAGTTCGTTCACAAGCTCATCTATCGGTACGGGTACCCGCACAACATCATCACGGACAATGGCACCAACTTAGCAAAAGGCGCCATGACCAAATTCTGCGAGGAGCATAGCATACGACTCGACATCGCCTTAGTCGCCCACCCGGAGTCGAATGGCCAAGTAGAGCGTGCAACCCGAAGCAACCTCCATGGCCTCAAGCCACAACTACAAGTTCCCCTCGAGCGAACTCCGGGATGCTGGGTCGAAGATCTCCCCTCCATCGTATGGGGCATTCGCACCTCCATCAACCGGTCAACAGGGTTCACACATTTCTTCATGGTGTATGGCGCCGAAGCCGTCATGCCAACCGACCTGGAACACGACTCGCCTCGGGTCGTCAACTACATGGATGTCGACAACGAGCTCGCATTCCAAGATGGTATCGACCAGCTCGATGAAGCACGTGACCAAGCTCGCTCTCGCACCTCCATCTACTAGCAAGGATTGCACCGATACCATGGACGCCGAGTCCAGACTCGCACCTTCCAGGAAGGCGACCTGGTCATGCGACTCATCCAGAACAAGACGGGAAAGCACAAGCTCTCTCCCCCATGGGAGGGACCATACGCTATAGGGAGAGTCCTCGGCAACGACACCTACTACCTCATCGACGTGCGAGGTGACAGCCAACTCGATGTCAAGCGGCCGTGGAATATAAACCTCCTCCGAATGTTCTACACATAGAACTTAAACTTGTACTCCCCCGATATACAATGCAATAACTCGACTCGCACAAATTGTGCCTACTCTCCAAACTCTTGTGCCAATCGCACTCGTAAATTTAGCAATACGCTACCCACAGAAGTCAACCCTTGGTCGAGTGACCGGCACGGCTAAGTAGTGCGGCACAAGGGAACCGAAAATATTTGGGCCTTGCGCCGTCCATGACAACACCACCGTGGAGCCACCATCGGATTCACCTAGCTCAACTGGCCCACTGGGCCAAGACAACAGCACACGCTTCATACAGTGACCGCGTCAACACCCGGATTTTTAATCCCAGATGCCTATTATGCCATACATCACAATCCCAGGATTACCATTTTTGTGAGACATAATAGATTGGTACCATAGTTCATCATCCATTACAAACCATAATAAAGGTCATACAAATAGAGGATCTCATGATCCAGTCTTAATACAATCAACGCAACAGGATAATAATAATAGTAGCATGGTCGAAGATTTGTCTTCAGGCAATGCTGACGATGGGAGATGATCCTAGTTGTCGTAGACATCCTATTGTCCATCATCCTAGTAGTCCTCCTCACAGTCTGGCCATAGGAATAGCCAGGGACAAAGTAATGAGTACTCTTTAAGTACTCGAAAACTATCACTATCAAGTAAAGTGATTCAAGTAGGAATCCTAAACTCTAGGTTATTTTGCAAAAATCTAGGTTTATCCCTAACTAAGCTTAGAATCAAAGAAAACTAGTTTAATGTTTTATAACACCTAAGTGGGAACTTAGTTTTCATGTTCATATCCCTCTTGTGGTCAAGTCAAATTCATAGTTCATTTCACAAGTCATTTTGAAAACATCCGACGACAGAATAGTATGGCCACTCCAACTGTCCATAACCGCGAACACGGCTATTTGAATAGTTTGACACTCTGCAGAGGTGGTACACTTTCACCACAACATTCGATACATCCATCAGGAACAATCCTGAATCACCATACTCAGTATGCGAATAATCAATCCTAACCTTTGAATTACATACCCTAGTATAGGCACCTCCCCTATGAGTTTGGCCTCCAAACCATGACCATTTGTCATCTTGGGAACTGCACATGTGGACAATCATCACGAGGTAGCCTCAGCTCAAACCTCGTCCGCAAGGGAACCCATACTAAGATATATAAACTTCCTGTCAAGCCCTACCCAGATTTGGGTATTGTGGTTGTACGGTAAAGTTGGAATGGTATCGCATCCGAACGCAACCATCAGTTTTATAAAGGGCTAAGGCTCGTGCCTCAACATTTTCATCATCAAAATCATTTGGTGTTCATAACACATGTCAAAACATTTCATTAGAATGACTCATCATTCTAAGGTTTTCATAACCATTTTCACCAAGTATTCCCATCTAAAGTGATATAGTTTTATACTTAGAACTAGCCACTAAAGTTGGGGTAAATCACTAATGAGGGGTGCTAATGAGGTGTGAGTTATCTAAGTCTATTCTCATGCCTCAGTATGACATCTAGTTCGATCTAACTTAGGCCAAGTTTTATGCTCTTTATGCTACCTCTAATACCTTTACAAAATTCACAAGTCACTAAGTAAACATAAATAAAGGGCTTTGATAAATAAATAAAATAATCAAGCTTGCAAGTAAAACTCGCATTTAGTATAATAAAGTGGTATATCCAAATATGCCTAAGGCCTCTAGTTTGCCTAGTTATCATGCAAGTGTTAGCTTGCTAGGATGGCTTGCCTTGAGTAGTGTAGTGATTGAAGTTCTCTTCTTCTTCTTCTTCGTAGTACTAGTAGTCTCCTTCCTCTTCATATCCATGGTCGGTACTAGCGTCTATAAATAAATACGAGGTACACAATCACCAAACAATACTTAACTACTTCTATTTTGCACAGAAAGGTTCACACTAGATGATATAGCATCATCACAATCATCATAAGGATTAAAGGCTTAGTCTTATTTATTTTATTTTGGAAAAGTAATTTCTACTCATTGAAAACTACTTAAGATTTAATATTCTCCAATTAAAATATGGGATCATGTTGACACATGTCATCACACATATTTCAATACTTGGGAATGTTATTTAAAGTGGTGTCACAATTTAATAAGGTTTAACCTTATTATTTTAATTAATTAAAGTTACTAGAAATGCCTATGGGGCATTCTTTTATTACTTGTCCATTAGTACTACAAGTAAACCTAGATCTTTTTATATATTTCAAAAGGTCTTATAAAATGTCATTTTTGAAAGTTGGAATCAACTCAAAATCATTTATAGTTGAATTTTGAAAAATATTTGAATGCAGAAGAGTCTATGCCTTGTTATTTTTACCATGGGCGATCTATAATTCCAAATGGTTTGAATACAACGGTCTTCGATTAATAATTTCCATACCATGCTAACAAAATTAGTTTCAGGCAATTTAGTTCAGTGAAACTCTCTAAATTGATTTTTGAATCAACAGACAAAACTAGAGTTTGAACTAAATTGAAAAACCTAAGTTTGAAATAACTGGGTCGCGCGAGAGAGCTAGATGGGCCGGCCCCTTGCGCACAGCACGCGTGGGTCTGGTTTAAGTGGTGTCCCCACTCATCAGTGAGACAGGGGGTGCCGAAGGGGTATGGGATGGTTTTAACCGTAGGATTAGATTCAAGATCAACGGCTCATGGCCGTCGTCCTTGTAGGAACAGGACACGATGGGTATGAACCCTAGCATGGCCAGTGGGGGTCGTGGGAGGCTCACCAGAGCTCGGGTGAGGGTCGGCAATGGGGGAAAATGAACGAGGTGGCTCCGACAGTTCTCCTGGTACTGGCGGCTTCTCCTGCGGTGGCCTGAATATGGCGCCCTTCTCCTCCAGAAGCGGTGGGCTCCGGACAAATTCCAGCGATGGAGAGCTCGCCTTGCTCCAGGAAGAACTGGGGGAGGATTAGTGAGGAGTGGTGAGTGTGGGAGTGTGGAGAAATGGTGCGGGGGAGCTCCCTTTTTTATAGCGGGGCGAGAGGGGCAGCGCGGCGTGGACAGAGGTCGACAGATGCGACGGCACAGCGATTTTGCGGCATGGTTAGGGGGCTAGGATGGTGGGCGGTTGCTTGGTGGTCATCATGGGTGTCATGGCTCAGTAAATAGTGGTCTACAGCGGTCGGAACGAGGCGGTGCTCTGCCCGGTACCTACGACAAACTTCGCGGCGTGCAACGGCCATGGGGCACGGTCGAGGGAATGGGTGTAGCACCCCAGGTAAAATCACTACTAGAAATCATGGTTGTTTCTATATTGCGCATCATCATGACATCATCATGCATGATTTAATCTAAAACTAGTTTCAGAAAGTCCCTATTTGTTTTCTACATATTTCCCCTGTCTTCATTTCAAATTAAAACCATGGTCGTCTGAATATTTTGTTTTGTCTAAAAACTATTTTCAAATTTTTTTATAAAATAAAATAAATAAAAATGTTTTACCGGGGGAGGCCGTCAGTGTGCCGGGCCAAAAGCCTAGCAAACCAACAGCCTACCACCTAGTTAAATCCTGACCCTATATCCCTCTCCCTCCAAACCCTTACTCTTCCTCCCAGCCAACACCCACCCCTCACCCCACTCCCTCTCCTCGCCGCCACTTAACCTGACCACCAAACCGAACCCACACCACCTAAACCTAACCTAACCGTACCCAACCGACCCACCCAGCAGCGAACACACGCACGCGAACCTGCCCCGCTCCCGTGATCCCGTCCCACGATCGGCCCCACCCCGCGTTTTCCTCTCGCCTCGCCTCGCTCCCTTCGTTCCCCAACCCGACGCCTCCCATCGCTCTCACCCCTCCTACCTCGTGCTCGATATCCCCTCTCGCCGCCAAGCTAGCTCTCTTGATCCTGCCTCCTTCCCTCCTTGTAAATTTCCGGCCGCCCAGTTTCGCCTCACCCTGCGCCTCTCCGGCCACGCGGCTCTGCTCTCTGTGCCTCGCCGCCGTGGCCTCTCCTTTGAGCCGTCAAGTGCACCTCCTGAGGCCATCCCTCCATCGTGGCTCCCTCCTTACCCCTCCCAGGAGCCGCCTCGCCCTCCTCCTCGCCAGGCCAGGAGCTCACCGGCCCGCTTCACCTGCGCCTCTCTATCGAGCCTGCACCACCATCGGCCGCTGTGCTCTGTTTCGACCGCCCAGCGCCTCTCCCCGCGACTCCCTGTCGCCATGGCGCCTCCCCAATGCCTCTCAATCTCAGCACCGCCTGTTCGAGCTCCTAGCCGCCGCGTCCTCGGTCTCCGTCGACCTCTGTCGCCGCGCCGAGCGTCGTCGTCCTATCCTCGCATAGTCCCTGGCGTTATAGTGCCGCAGCAAGCCCCACCACCACATGCTCTGTTTTCCTTGAGCCACAGTCATATGTTGCCCCTATAGGGACCTTCTATTTGTTTCGGTCGCTCGTGGGCATATCTGTTTCTGCAGGGCATGCATGCATTTTTGTTTCAGCAGTGCATATGGAATTGATGCGTGTTGGAGTTAGGATGATACACCGTGGATATAAGGTGGTGATCTAGTTGGTGTGGTATTGCCATCTCTGGTTTTCACCAAGATGGTTTGCCAAGATCTCTCAGACCCCGATGACCCCAAGATCTACGTCGTGGAACAACAAGGCCTTCGAGGTGGAACCGACAGGATCTACCGCTGAACTCCAAGCTCTCCTTCATGGACGCCAAGACCTCCATCCTGTATTCCGAGAACCGGGCCGATGCCAAGGTCCTTCGAAGGCCTCGATCCCGGAGTCTGAAGTCCCAAACCCCTTCGAACCCCCAAGATCGCCGAGACCCCTAATGTGTGAACCCTTTTCCGAGCCCTATATTTTTATAATATGATATCCATCTTGTGCATATTAAATCATTCATGCTTGCACTCGGATCACGTGGTTTGGTGGATTTTGCCGATTCACCTTATAATTAAATATGGAGAACATATGCGTGCTTTTCTAGTCTTATATTGGCCCCATTTAAAATTGTGTAGCAAATCGGTGACATGTTTTGCCTTTATTACAATATTTAAATTGTGGGGTATCTAAACAACATGAAACTATTAAATAATTGTCGGGACCCCGGTTCCGCTTAATATTGCCTAATTGCATCGCACCTTTGCCATGTCATACATCATACATGCATCATGCCTGATCTTCTGCCGTAGCATTAAATAGTGCATCCGATGTTTCTTTTAGTGCATTGCTTCTTCACGGATTAGGCCGATGAGATGATACGAGTGTCGACCCAATCTTCGGATGAACCTTCGGCAATGTTTTCAGGCGAGCATTCCCTCCTTTCTACCTATTTTACATTTCTAGTCTTTACTTCCTCCTGTCGATCTATTGCTATCTGTGTTGCGATGCTATAGATTCCGTACCCCGTTATACTTCCCTACAGCCCTTATATTGCCATGGACACATCCTATAACATGTTGTTTGGTAGATAGTCGGCCTTGCGAGTCGTCGTTGCTTGCGCACGTGATGCGTCGTGCCGTCGATCTTCCACAGTTGTTGGAGTAATGCCGCATGTTTAATGTTGGAGATGATCATGACTTTAATTACCGTTTAATAACTAAAATTGACGTAGGTAAATAATGCAGAGGCACAGGTGGGCAATAGATGTTATTTGGTTTTAACCGTCCCGTAGGACCCCGAGTACTTGATAGCTGTTCCTTGACTATTTGCACTATCCTCATGTGGGACCACGAACCCCTTTAGCATAAGCATGAGTCATATATTATTTCTTGGGGCCACAAAGAAGTTTGGGGCTTTATTACTATCCTGTACTTATGCCATGATTATGCCATGCTATACTGCTTTATTTACTATTGTGTGCGGAGCGCATGTACTATTTTGTAACCCCGTTCCATGTTTACGTGGTATCAACAAGCCCAGTCACACTTTCGGGTTCCCAGTCCTTTACAGCCATCGTCACAAACCTCTGGGTCCGTCTCGGAGCCGGCCAACTTCGTAGCGGGTAGCTTCGTGGGGTGGCCCCCTGAAATATTATATGAATCTTGCGATTTCTTTGTCGTGATGCCTCGTTGGGTTTTCATTTGGTTTTTTCGAGGTTGATCGTGCGTGTGTTGCTATTTGTGCCCCCTGCAGGGTAAAACTTTCTAAAAGCCGTGTCCGCGGTTATGGACGACTTGGAGCACAGTATCTCGATCATAGACAATTATAACTAAAGTAGTGCTATAAATTTGACTTTATCATGACTAGTGATCAGCTTCACTACAATGGAATGGCTAAATAAAATTACCAACAACTACTGGGTTTTTAGAATGTCTCACGGTATATGTATCTGACTAGTAAGTATTGCAAGTACAATGGAATGGTTAACTAAAACTGCCCACTGTTTATAATATTAGGATGACTCATGCAACCTATATTTGACTAGTAATTGCTGCAACTTTAATGGAATGAATAAAACTGCCAACTGTGTGAGTTCCTCGGTTTGACTTCCTCGTTTGGTTTTGAGGGGGAAATTTCAGGATGGGTATGTTTGGTGTTAGTCTCAGGTTGCCTCCGAATAGGTCTTTCTTATCCCTGTCTGATAGCCGACAGTTGTATCGAGTCTCTATAGTTTATTTAGTGCATCCTTCGCTTCCGCTATAGTCCATCATACCTATGTAGGCGAGGACGGCCGAATTCTAGTCTCGTTGTGTACTGGCCTTAGTACTGACCGCTCTCTTTTTCCTTTGCCCTTTGCCGGCACCCCTTTTGTTTCAGCAGGTTTTAAGATCGACGTCATTAGCAGGGTTACCCTTCCGGATTGTCCTGGGAAGGGTTATGGACGCCATTGGTTATTTTTTAGGGCTCTTAGCTCATTTTGCATCTTATCCGTACTCGTATATTGTATAGTTTTCAAGGTGATTTGGATCTTTGTACTGTATATCTGTATTCTTCACTCATTGAGTCATTGTTGAATATATTTGTTCTGTGGGTTCCATCATTGACTATTGTGTAATGATATTACTTCGTTTTCCACCCGCAGAAAAGTGCATGGTGGGCACCTTTGAATCGTTTCTATGCGGGTTTGGCGGGAATCGCTAAAACTTGCATAGGGCCGATCTAAGGGTATTACAACGGGTATGTCCTTTTGTCTCCTGGGATGGTGGTGATCGTGTTGGCAGGCGGCGAGAGCTGGAGGTGGTCGGGTTGAGTGGGAACGAAGCGTGAACTATGGGGCGCATCGGCATGGTCGACAGCGGTGCGGGAACGGTGTTTCCGGCGTATCCTCTCTCTGTCCTGGATCCAGGGCTGGTCCAGAGGGGGCAGTGAGGCACGGTAGCATGCCAGACATGGTTGGCGAGGCTGGCGACGCTTGGATTGTGCTGTCGCCGGTGGGGGTGGAAAATGTGCTTGGCCATGGTGGCCATTGATGACTTGGTCGTGTAAATAGTGGAATAGAGTTGCATAGACAAGGTGGGTGACATACTGGGAGTGTGGTTAGAGTTGTAGAGGGAACAAGTTTGGCAAGAACACTGCTCAAAATAGTGTTGTTTTATTTGATTTGTGCTCAAAAGGTGTTTGATGAAATGGCCGCAAGAGGTTTATATTTGAATTTTTGGATGAAATTTGGTGAGTGTACTGGTCACATACTTGTTAGTCTCTGGTTGCTTGGATTTGTCAAGGTGAACTGATTTGGTTGGGTTTTGAGAAATGGTGATCTTACCATATGAACTAGATTCAATTTTGAATTGTCCTTGGCATAGATTTGCAAAATGTTTCTGTGAGTTTGCAAGGTGGGCTTGGGTTCACTTTTACTTGGTCTAGCATGGGGTGAAAAGAATTGGATTTGTTTCTTTTAGAAATCTTGGACTAGAAACACTCAAAGTGGTCTAGTGGTTAACTTTTGTCAAAATGACCATTATCTCATATTGTTCATATTTGAATTTCTATTGATTTGATTCTTCTTGGAAATGATTTAGATGATGTTGTTTTTAACTTTAAACCAATCCTTGCCATTCATAGCAATCAAACAAGTCATGGAAACCATTCATGCATTCATCACATACACACATGCATTCATATTGGTTTTAATTAACAAAAGTTTTTGTTAGCCCTAAACTTGGGTGATTAGAACTTGATAATCTTAATTAATATTTCTGGGATGTTACAAACCTTCCCTCCTTAAACAAAATCTCGTCCTGAGATTTAATGAGATCTGGAAACTCTGTCCTAATGTGATCTTATCGCTCCCAGGTAGCTTCTTCTTCAGTGTGGTTACTCCACTGGATCTTGAGAAACATGATACTCCGGGTTCTGGTGGTTATGAAAGCTTCCTCCAAAATACGAATGGGTACTTCGGGATATGTTAGGTCATCGTTGATCTCTATGGTTCTGTGATCAATATTCTTGAAAACTTCGGTCTTCTCCGGGACTTCTAGGCATTTGCAAAGTAACAATATATGAAACACATTATGCATGGCTGACACCTCCTCTAGCAGTTCCAGTTGATATGATACTTCTCCTTGATGATTCAAAATCTTGAAGGGTCCGATATATCTGGGGGCAAGCTTTCCATTGAGTTGGAAACGTTGCATTCCCTTCAAAGGTAATACTTTGAGATACACAAAATCTCCGATGTTGAAGGCTAGGTCTCGACGTATCTTGTCGGCATAACTCTTCTATCTGGATTGGGCGGTCTTAAGGTGCTCACAGATCTTGTGAACTTTCTCTTCGGCTTCTCGTAGGATGTCGGGTCCGAAAATCTGACTCTCTCATACTTCCGACCAATTCAAAGGGGTACGAAACTTCCTTGCATACATAAATTCAAATGGGGCCATTTGCAAACTGGCTTGGTAACTGTTGTTGTACGAAAATTCTGAGAAAGGCATACAATCTTCCCATTTTGATACATATTCCAACACACAAGCTCTCAACATATATTCAAGTATTTGGTTTACTCGCTTCGATTGTCCATCAGTCTACGGGTGATAAGCTGTGATGAAATCCAGTCTTGTTCCTAATCCTTCTTGGACTTTCTTCCAAAATCTCGAGGTAAACTGGGTTCCTCGATCTGACACGATGTTCTTGGGGACTCCATGAAAACTGACTATTCTAGCAATGTACAACTCTGCTAACTTCGAACTCTGATAAGTGGTCTTGACTGGTAAGAAATGAGTGAGTTTGGACATTATGTACACTATGACCCTAATAGGGTCATTTCCCCTACTAGACGTAGGCAAACCGGTGATAAAATTCATTCCAACTGAATGCCATTTCCATTCCGGAATCTGCAATGGTTGCAACAGTCTTGCGGGTCTCCGATGTCCCGCCTTGACTCTCTGACATATATCACATTTGTCTATGTAGCTTCCGATTTCTCTCTTCATCTTATGCCACCAAAATTGCTCCTTCAAATCCTAATATATCTTCGTTCCTCCAGGTTGGATAGAATATAGAGTATCATGGGATTCTTTCAAAATAGCTTGCTTTGATTCTGAATCTGCTAGCACACAGATAGGTCCTTTGTACCACAAAACTCCTTCTTCATCTTTGGTGAATCTAGGTACCTTCCCTGTACTGATACGATGTTTTATTCTGTCGAGACTAGCATTTCCTTTTTGTGCCTCCTTGATCTGACTAATCAAAGTGGGTGAAGTTCTATGCTAGCCAAAATCCTTCACTTACTAGCTCCATTCTGAAATCTTCCAACTCCTTGTGTAAACTTGGTTGCTCTTTTAGAATCATGGTGTTCAATCGACATGACAATCTGCTAAGAGCATCTACTACCAAATTGGCTTTATCGGGGTGATAGTGAATGTCCAAATCATAGTCCTTGATTAACTCTAGCCATCTCCTTTGCCACATATTCAGCTCCTTTTGGGTGAAAATATACTTCAGGCTCTTGTGATCCGAATAAATTTCACAACGGTTACCCATGAGGTAATGCCGCCATGTCTTCAAAGATAAAACTATGGCTTCTATTTCGATATCATGGGTAGGGTAATCTTGCTGATGTTGCTTCAGTTGTCGGGATAGGTAGGATATGACTTTACCTTCTTGCATTAACACACATCCGAGACCGATCTTGGATGCGTCACAAAACACATCAAAGGGCTTCGTGATATCCGTCATAATTAAAATTGGGGATGAGATCAATCTCTTCTTAAGCTCTTGAAAACTTGCTTCACATTTGTCCGTCCATTCAAATTTCTTATATTTCTTCAACAATTGGGTCATGGGTCTTGAGATACTCGATAATCCTACTTCCTCCGGTCATATCCCGCTAATCCGAGAAATGCACGAACTTGGGTTTGAGTGGTTGGGGCTTGCCATTCTTCAACATCCTTAACCTTGGCAGGGTCGACAGCAATTCCTCCGGTCGACAAAATATGTCCGAGGAATCCTACTTCCTTTAACCAGAACTCACATTTGCTAAACTTGGCATACCACTGATGCTCTCTAAGGGTTTCAAGGATGGTCCTTAGGTGTAGCTCATGTTGTTCTTCTAATTTGGAATAGATCAGAATGTCATCGATGAAAACAACGACAAACTTATCCAGGAAGTTCATAAAAATCTTATTCATGAGGTTCATGAAATAAGCAGAGGCATTGGTTAATCCAAAAGACATGATAGTGTACTCATACAATCCATATCTGGTGGTAAAGGCAGTCTTTGGAATATCCTCTGTGCAAATCTTGAGTTAATGATAACCAGTTCTAAGGTCAATCTTAGAAAACACTTCGGCACCAGTCTACTGATCAAACAGATCTTCTATCTTTGGTAGTGGATACTTGTTCTTAATGGTGACATCATTCAGCTTCCGATAATCCATGCACAAACAGTTACCTCCATCTTTCTTATCCACAAATAAAACAGGTGATCTCCATGGCGACGCACTAGGTTGAATCAGTCCTATCTCCAACATAGAATCCAGTTGCTTCTTCAGCTCCACTAGTTCCGATGGGTTCATACAATAAGGTCTCTAGGCTATAGGTCCAGTTCTAGGAATTAGTTCAATGATAAACTCGATATCTCGATCTAGGGGCATATCGGGTAGTACATCCGGGAATACATCGGGGTATTCACAGACTACTCTGACTTGGTCAATGGTGGGTTGGGCTAGACTCTTGTTACACTTGAATTGATGGGGCAAGGTTTCAGATACATGCTCTAATGATACTCCAACGGTACTGGTCATGGTTATGGCTTTCTTGGCACAGTCGATTAATCCTTTATGTTTCGACATCCAATCCATTCCTAGTACTACTTCCAAACCTTTTGTTCCAAGTACTATTAGATTAGCATAAAAAATCTATGCCATGGATTCTGATAGGTACGACCTTGCATATTTGTCTAGCTTTGGTGGTTGAACCAGGTATTTGAACTATCATAACATGCTTCAGTTTTGTTGGTTGAATCTTACTAGTGCATGCAAATTCTTCTGTAACAAACAAGTGCGATGCTCCAGAATCAATCAACACTCTTGCAAGTACTGAGTTAACAGAAAACATATCCAGCACGACATTTGGCGCTTCCTGGGCTTCTTCAGCATTCATGTGAAACATACGGACATTGCGGTTGAGTGAGTTCCCTAGGGCAAATCTCCTTCCAGGCTGAACACGGCACTGCTGATGAGCTGGGGCATTCACATTGGGGGCTGCTGCAAGCTTCTTGGGGCACTCATTGGACTAGTGACTCTTGGTTCCGCATTCATAATAAGTCACCTGAGACTTGTCCTTTCCTGCAACATTCACGACATTGCTTCCAGTTCTTGGGGAATTATTGATGTTGGTGGGGTTGTTGACTTTGGGCGGTGAACGATTGAAGTTGTTGGTGTTGCCAAGGTTGTTGTGGTGGTTTCCTCCGGGCCTTGGGTTTCCTCCTCCATGGTTGGGATAGTTCGGACGAGTCATCGAGGGTCTATTGTTTCTTGGGGCAAATCCTGCAGATGGGTTGGAACGATACTTTGGGGTATGGTGGGTTCGTGGTTGATTCATCATTCTACGCTTGCGATTCTCATTAGCTTAATTGATTTTTCCTTCCATCTGGATTGCAGAATCCACTAAGGCTTCAAGTTCAGCAAACGGGATATGGACTAACACTGTCTGCATCTCATCATGCAGACCGTTCAGAAATCTCTCCTTCTTCTTGGCCTTAGTGCTAATCCCATCAGGGGCATACCTAGATAGAGATAGGAATCCGTCACGGTACTCTACTGATGGGGGAATATCAATCGGGGTATACCCACGAAGCGGAGTCGCCAGCTGGATCGAGCCTAATGAGACCTAGCCCTGAGCGGGTCGACTCGCCCAATACGGCGACTGGCACGTGCTGGACCCAGACGACTGGCGCCGACTAGAGGCCCAAGACGGCGACTCCAATACAAAGCCCACCAAATACTTGTAAACCCTAACTGGCTGCATATATAAAGCCACCAGAGGCACCCCCACGGGGCATCTTCTTCCACATCATATTAGATCTAGTCTCTCCCTCCGCCTACGGCGGCTCCCTTGTAAACCAATCTATGATCATATACTGGATTGACAGCAGGACGTAGCGATCCTCCACCGAGGGAACGTGAACCTGGGTACATCGTGTGTCAATCTCGCTCCCGGATTCTCCTACGTCGCCTTGCTCTCTTTACGTAAGCTGCCCCCAGTAGCATCTGCCGTGCAATACCACGACAGTTGGCGCCCACCGTGAGACAAGCGATACTTGAAGACGATAATCCGGGCGGGATCCCAAATTCATTATCAACCTGTGCGTGATCAAGAAGAAGCTGCTGATGGCTGATGAATTTCCAATCCGATCTCATCTCTTTGTTTCATTGATTATTTTATTAATTTATTTGTTTGGATCTAACGTTTTGTCTAAACCTGCCAGTGCACATCGTTTGGAGAATCAATTCATGGTACGATCCATTATTCTTGGCGGCGGCAGATCGTGACTCTGCTGGAACGATAAAATCGTTCAGTCTCCATACCCTAGAGCCAGCTAGACGCTGCAGACGGCCGATTGCCTCGACCATGACTTTGAAATCAGGAACTTGAGTTGCATTAATTGATTCCCAATAAGCTGACATCCCCGATGAGATGGTTTGGTGCCGCACCTGATTTTTTTCATACGTACATGGCCATAGTATTTCCGGCGACAGCGACACTAGCAGATCACGACTCAGATTGTGTGCAGCCATGACCTATCGCCCTTCACGTTAGCATTGGATTGATTTGTTTTCTAAAGAATTTCTCTTGTTGATTATCCTGTCTGATTGATTATTTTATTTGGTCTAATCCTTGGTATATTGTCTTTCTTTTGCAATACATGTACTGCAACATGAATTTGCGCCTACCGCCGGAGAATTAATCTATAGAGACGGGGCGATCTGACGACTGTCATCGTGTCAGTTTCAATCGCCCACCGCCCTGGCCGAGATCGGCTCGATCCACCTATCTCCGAAAGCTGGTTCACGACCACTCGCCGGACCTCTCCACACTCGAGGACTCGACCGTCGCGGACTCACCACCCTCGGAGATTCACCCATCGCAGACTCGTCCATCGTGGACTCGTGACTGTCGTGGACCCGCCGCGTTCGGCGACTCGCCCAACTCAGACTCACCATGTTGCGGAACTCGCCTAAACGCGGACACGCTTAAACGCGGACTCGCTAGGCTCGGGGACTCGCCTGTCGCGGACTCGCCCAGCATGGACTCGCCTGTCACGAGATCGCCATTGTGACCTCGCCTTCATGGCCTCTTTGTCGTTAACTTCGCCATAGCGCGACCCCCGTCCGCCGCGTCGACCCCGTGTTCGCCGCGTCGACTTTGCCATAGTGCAACCTCCGTCCTCCGCGTCAACCCCGTGTCCGCTGCGTCGACATCGCCATAGCGAGACCTCCGTCCGCCGCGTCGACCCCGTGTCCGCCGCATCGACTTCTCCATAGCGCGACCATACTTCCGCCTTGTCGACTCATTGTCCGTCGCGTCGACTCTTTCCAGCTACGCGAATGCGTATGCCGCGCTTTCTAATGGACCTTCATCGTCCGAGTCGCCAGAGAGGGTCGCATGCCATGCTGCATGGACTCACCACTTGGTGTCTCTTCCTCCGGGAAAAAATAATCCGCCTTTGTCAAGCTTTGAAAGAGAGACTCGCAATGGCCAAGTAGTGCGGACTAGGACTCGCGAACCGATCCTCGGATCGTCCACGAAAAACGATAACCGAGAGCCATCATTGGAGTCGCCTTGCTCGTCTGACCTTCCGGGACAAGACAAATGGCAGCGCTACACAAATAGTACCATGTCCTCCTCAAACTTAGACAACGCGACTCGCACGGCCAAGAACTGCGGACGAGGACTCGCAAACCGAGCCTCGGATCGTCAAGGAAGAACGCCAAGCCGAGAGCCATCTTTGGAGTCGCCATGCGACTGGCCCCCCGGGCCAAGACGAGAGACTCGCTAACAAAACAGCGCAATCAACATCATCACGGACTCGCAATCATCACGGACTCTCCACACTCGGGGACTCTCCCCTCGCGGACTTGCCACCCTCGGGGACTCTCCCCTCGCGGACTCGCAATCATCGTGGACTCGCCACGCTCGGGGACTCTCCCCTCATGGACTCACTCGACGTCGCCACTCGGCGCGCTCCAGACAGCGGCACTCGCTGGTCGCCCGACCTCGTCACTCGCCATGATCAACAACAACCACTACCTATTTTTAGAATATGCATCTCTAAAGAGCCTCAAGTCGCCTCTACAAGCCAACTCGAGCCTCGGGGACTACTCCTAGGCATGCTGCGTGTACGCGTGGTTCCAAGACCAAGGCTCGCCCTCATCGACTCGCTACCGCAGATTCGCCCTCGCGTAATCAATGCGCTCGGGCACTTGGCGCGCCACAGACAGCGCCACTCGCCGGTCGCCCAACCTCGCCACTCGGCGCGCTCGTGGACTCGACACTCGTCGGTCGCTCGACATCGCCACTCGCCGCGCTCGGGGACTCGGCACGCTCCACGTTCGGGGACTCGCTACAACCGGCGGCTTCACCGACAACCTGCGTCTTTTGCCAACTGGCCATCACCGATTGTCTCACGCCGACTGCCTCCCGCTTCACGGTTCTTTTCTCTGTTCAGGAGCTCATCGCCGATTCACCACGGCCCATCGTCAAGACTCTGCGCTCCCTGCCTCAATCCCGCGTCAAATCGACAACACGCTCGGGGACTACTGATGGGGGAATACCAATCGGGGTATACCCACGAAGCGGAGTCGCCAGCTGGATCGAGTCGACTGAGACCTAGCCCTGAGCAGGTCGACTCGCCCAATACGGCAACTGGAGCGTGCTGGACCCAGACGACTGGCGCCGACTAGAGTCCCAAGACGGCGACTCCAATACAAAGCCCACCAAATACTTGTAAACCCTAACTGGCTGCATATATAAAGCCACCAGGGGCACCCCCACGGGGCATCTTCTTCCACATCATATTAGATCTAGTCTCTCCTTCTGCCTATGGCGGCCCCCGTGTAAACCAATCTATGATCATATACTGGATTGACAGCAGGACATAGCGATCCTCCACCGAGGGGACGTGAACCTGGGTACATCGTGTGCCAATCTCTCTCCCGGATTCTCCTACGTCGCCTTGCTCCCTCTACGTAAGCTACCCCCAGTAGCATCTGCCGTGCAATATCACGACATCTACCGCAGTGATTCTTCCCTGCTTCAGCTCCTTGAATTCATCTCTCATCCACTGAATCAAACCTGGTGGCACATGGGTTCGGCTGAACTTGAGTTTGAATTCATCCCAAGCCATCATCTGTCCTCCATTCATGGTGCGAACGCTATTCCACCAAGCTCTTGCATCCCCTGCCAGATAGTGTTTAGAAAACAGTACTTTCTCATTGGCCTCCACTCCTGCGACTTCTAAGTTATTCTCCATGGTATGCAGCCAGTCATCCGCATCTAATGGCTCTTCAGACTTACTAGATATGGGTGGATTGGTGTTCTAAAAGTTCTTAAGCATGGATCCATGGTTGTCTTGGTTTCCATGGCCTTGAATGTTGTTGGCAATCTGAGCTATGTGCTGAAGGGTGGCTAAGTTGGCTTGACGCTCGGCTCTTTCAGGTTCACGGTCGGAAACCAACATTTGCAAGATTTGTAGCATTGGGTTCGGGGATGAACTGCTTCGTCTGCGAGGCATCTGAAGATTGAGATAGATCATGAAACAAGAGGGAGATTTCTAAGGTTCATGGGTTTTTTTTGAAAAGTTTTTAAACTTTAAGTTTGACTCAGGTTTTTTTTCTCACTAGCAACTTGCTTTTCATTCATTCATTCATAGTACACAATACAAACACACACCACAACTAGGAAACAAATGGTTTTAAGAACCATTCTGTGCAACTACGATACATTGGGACTAGATACAACTCACACCTACGATAGTGCTCAAGTGCTACTACTCATCAGAATTGGTGGCTTTGTCATCATCATCAATGAAGGCGGAATCATCATCATCAGTGTCGAAGTCCATAGCTTGGTCCTCCAGGAAGTCATCATCATCACTGAGGTAGGAGTAGTGGTCTCCATGGATATCTTCCCCTGCATTCTCCCTCTCCTCAAGTTGCATGTCCCGCTCATCGATGGTCTCCTCCAAGTTTGACACTCTATGGTGAAGGAGGGAAATGATGTGATCCTTCTTATCACGCGTGCGACCAAACGAATTGCGCTCCTTCAGAAGGATGGAGAGGGTATGGTCCTTCTTGACTGTGATGGCATAGTTGTGGTTGGCGTAGGATCGGGAATTCTCCAACTCCTTCTGCCTATCATACGACATGAAGCTGAGATGATCCACCTGAAGCTTCAGCTCTGCGTGGTATGGCACCTCCAATGACTGTCCCATAGCATCACGCCTTGCGTAGAACTCAAAGCGGGTGGCCTTGATCTGATTGATACTTGGCCCACACAGATGGGCAAGAGCTTCCTACATATCCCTAGCAAGTTCGTCCAACCAGTTGTTCTCTCTTAAGGTGAACTAGATTCCCTCTAAGGAGGGTGCCTCAATCTTTCCTCTGAGACTTGCAATAATCAACCACTGCAATTCTCCTCCTTGCTGATCGTTGAGCTATGCTCCGAAGAACTCGGGGTGCGGGCGCTCCAGAAGTTCCGAGATTTGGTCCAAATCACGCTCAAATATGAGCTCTCCTCCATTGCCCAACTGATAGAACTTTCTATACTTCACGTCCATCTACAAGAATGTAGGATGAGTAAGTTAGTAGAGTGATCAAGTGTGTCAAATTTTATGTAAGATTTTGCAATAATTTTTGACGAACATGAATTTTCATGAAATAATCTAAGTGATTAGAATGAGAATAGGTTTTCATAAATACTCACTTCTTTTTCTTTGAAACTAAGTTTTTGATTCAAGCGTCCATTCTAACTAGGGTCTCCTATGGTCAGGATGGCTCTGATACCAACTTGTCAACACCAGGATTTTTAATCCCAGATGCCTATTATTCCATACATCGCTATCCCAGGATTGGTACCATAGGTCATCATCCATTACAAACCATAATAAAGGTCTTACAAATAGAGGATCTCATGATCCAGTCTTAATACAATGAATGCAGCGGAATAATAATAATAGTAGCATGGTCGAATCTCCGTCTTTAGGGTGACAGGCAATGCGGACGATGGGAGATGATCCTAGTTGTCATAGACTTCCTGTTGTCCATCATCCTGGTAGTCCTCCTCATAGTCTGGGCATAGGAATAGACAGGGACAAAGCCATGAGTACTCTTTAAGTACTCGCAGACTATCACTATCAAGTAAAGCGATTCAAGTAGGAATCCTAAACTCTAGGTTATTTTGAAAAAAGCTAGGTTTATCCCTAACTGATTATAGAAGCAAAGAAAACTAGTTTAATGTTTTATAACACCTAAGTGGGAACTTAGTTTTCATGTTCACAACCCTGTTGTGTTCAAGTCAGTCATAGTTCATTTCACAAGTCATTTTGAAAACATCTGACGACGAAACAGTATGGCCACTCCAACTGTCCATAACCGTGGACGCGGCTATTCAAATAGTTTGACACTCTAGGGACGATGGTGGCGGCGGCTACAGACGGTTTCATGGATATTTGATCGGGTGCTTAGGGTTTCTGCATCGGGGGCTTCTTACAGGCGAAGGGGGAGGCAGAGGAGGCGACCAGGGGGGGTCAAACCCTACCCTGGCACGGGCCCACCCCTGGCCGCGCCTGGGGGGGGGGGGGTGGCTGCCCTGGCCCGCTTGTCCGTCTCCCCTCTAGACTTCTTGTTCCCCACAGAAAGTAATTGGCTTTGACGTTTCTCCTGTCCAATTCCGAGAATAGTTCTTTACTAACTTTTCTGAAACCAAAAACAGCAGAAAACAGGCATTTGGCACTGTTGCAACTTGTTAATAGGTTAGTACCAGAAAACATGTAAAAATCACCTCAAAGTGTAGACAAGTAAAGCAAAGTAGATATTAAACAAGCATGGAGCATCAAAAATTATAGATACGTTTCCGACATATCACGGCGGTGCGATCCTCTAGCGGAATGAAGAATGCAGTAAAATACTCGCACAACAACAAGAACACAAGTAATAGAGGTGCCCTCAACTCACCTGTAGTAGCCCGCAACTGCCGATTAGCATCCTGCACGGCCTGCAGTCGCCCTCCAGGCGTTCCCTCACGGCCTACCGATCGGTCGATTCCCACTGAAGACCCTGCAAACAGAAGACCACACATGAGCAAACGACTAAAGTTCTAAGTATCTAGCCGCTGAAATTCGGCGACTAGACACTCGGGGACTAGACAACCAAAGATTTAAGAATCTAGCCGCTGAAATTCAGAGACTAGATCCTCGTGGACTGGACATACCTAGATGGCAGCTCCCAGCATGCTGTGCAGCTCGATAGCGTCGGACGATGGCAACACGAATGATGTATGCCCATGTCGCTGACCGGCGTCACCGTCCACGACTTTAGGAACTTGAGGCGACTGCGTTCCAGCAGCCGCGGCGGACGCTCTTGCCATGAAGCAAGGGACCGTCGCGGTCGTCGCCGCTGGAGCACCAGCCACGGGCACCGACACCCCCACCGGCGCGATCGACTCACCAAGCTGCGATCTCGCGGCCGCCTTACCCTCCAAAGCAACGCCTATTCCCATTGGCACCTCGACCGATGCGTCAACTAGTCCTTCCGCCGCAGCTACGGAGTTGCCCTCCTTCTTCTTCTTTGTGCCTTCTACTCGCGTCTCGATTGCATCACGCTTCCTCTTATTGGATGGGTCGGCCTCCCCTTCGACGGTGACTAGAGGAACCCTGGCCACCAAAGGGTGACCGATCTTCTTAGCACCGGTCCTGTAAATGACATTGTCAGTGACCCACTAAGCGACCCCGGAAATTACTACAGGCCACCCAATGCAAACTTACTTGGCAACTGGGATGAAGCGAGCCGGCTTCTCCAACTCTGGGCCCAACTTGCGAGTGAGCCCCTCTCGAACACACCCATGTCCCATGACACCGCAGGCTTCTTCGACGATGAGGCCGTGCCCGCGGGCACCTGCAGTCCAGGCAATGTAGGCGCTACCCTCGGTGGCGAGGACTTCTACTCCGTAGCCATAACAGCCCTTGGTCCCGGGAACACCAAGAATGGTGGCGGAATCGCCGCGAGTGGGATCTCGCCCTCTACCACAACCTCAACTCCTGATCCCTTCGCCTGAGCGGGATCCTCGGAATCTTTGTCGAAGCCCCAATCACCGCGTCTTCAGGCTCTTCATCTGACTCGAAAACTGCCATCGATCTAGGCGCTGCTGCCGCCTTTGGCGATGCCTTCTTCACGTGTGATTTCGGCTTCCACGCGGCCTTCGCCGTCGTAGCCACGCACTGTGAGCTGTGCTCATACATATCTCCTTCATCACTGTCGCGTCCTCAAGGATCCGACTCGCCTCAATTTCGCGTTGCTTCTGCCCACGGGTCTTCCTAGCCAAGGGCGCATGTGCGCGACCTCTACCACCTCATCCTTGCTAGTGGATAACTCGTCTGAATCTTCTCCAAGCACCTTGGAGATATCCTCGTCGACAGGAGGGAGCCAGGTCTCCAAGACCTGAAACAACTGACAAAGATAAAAACATCAAGGAAATGTGACTTCACCTCTATGACTGAGAAGTCAAGGAAGAAACTCTATTAGCGAGTCCGGCCTTAGGGTCGGTGTACTCAGCCTCCATAATCTTCTTCAGCGCGACGGCGTAGTCGTCGGCATCCCAATTCACCGAGCACGCCTTTGTTTCGTCGTCCCTGCCGGTGTACTGGTACATCATGTGGGTGCGACTAGCCAGTGGTACCAGTCACCGCCCAAGCCAGTAATTGTATAGATTGATGGTTTCCAGAACCTCCTTCTTGAGCGTCTGGATCTGTGTTAACATTTCATCCACGACCAGCCTCTAGTCAGTGGGAATCTTGGTCGTCAACAATCGGCACGGATCGCTTATCTCTGCGGTATACATTGGGAGCAACATCTCACCGTCCGGCGTCGACTCACTCACGTAGAACCAGATCTTCTTCCACTCGCTAGCGTCTTTCTTAGGGAGCATGAGGTCCAGGAAGGTGGCCTTGGTCTTCAATTGGAAGGTAAGTCCGCCCGCCGCTAGGATTGGGCCGCCTGCCCCTTCGTGGCTGATGCGGCCATGGAACAGATCTAGCCACAGGGGAAAATAGGGGAGACACCCCAGATAACACTCGCAGAACGCCACGAAAATGGCGAGCTGATCGATGTTATGCGTCCCCAGATCTGACCTCTTGATCGCGTAATACGCATAGAAAAATTGGAAGAAGATCGAAGTGGGGAAGCCGAGCCCCCTCTCCAGGTGAGTTAAGAAACAGATAAACTCTTCGGGGCGGGCCTTGGGCTCCATCTCTCTGGCTGCAGGGATTCGCCACTTTCCCTTGCAAAGAATCCCAGCCTCCTGGAACAATTTCAGCGAGGGCGCAGTGCACCTGGACTTGCCCCACAGATCCTTCGGAGGCTCCACTGATAAGATCAAGACTCGCTCGAGCTGGAAATTCTGGATCGGGAGAGAGTGGAAGACTGAGGGCGTACGGGGTCATAGAAATGCGACGAAGATTCACAACTTTCCCCCGTCCCTCTCCTTAGAAAGGGGTGCTTCCAGCCACTCTCGGAGGAGCCATTACCCCGTGGTAATTACGCCAATATTATCGTTGGATTACCCAATGGCTAGTTTGACCCCCCTGGTAGCATCTGTCGTGGCCATTCCCATGACAACCAACATCGAGGGTGAGAGGCTTTATGAGATCTTGACTACTTGGAGACCAGATACCGCCTCCATGGACTTGTAAAACTTGAACACACCAGGCTAAATCCAAGAGATTGGGGGATAATTGGTGCTCCTTATCAAGGAGCATGAGACTAGCAATAGATAGATACTCTAGGGTTTCTTCTATTACAATTATCTAAGTCCAGGGATTACAATGGAGGGTGGGTGATATTTATAGGCCAACCACTTAAACATGGGTAGTTTGGGTACAAATAGGTAAAGTCTAGGCGAAATAGGGGATTACACGGGAAAAGCCCAAAGTTGACTTGTTCCTGGGCGATTTCGGCAGTAAGTCCGTCACCACCGTAATTCTTGCCGGAAACTTCCGGTGGTCGCCGGTTAATTATGGCGTATTCCGAAAAGGGATTCTATATGCGCTTCTGGTTGTCGTCGGAACTAGTGCTACTTCGCCGGACCTGGCGCTGGAAGAGGGAATGGATTCCGGCGGGGATTTCGGTTTGCTGGATCTGGCGCCGGGTCTTCCTGGAGTTTCCACCGTAGGATCCGGTTCGCCGGTTTCATTACCGGATTGAGCTTGAGCGTTTTCTTTGGAGTTTTTGGTCCTTTCTCTTGGCGCCTCTTTGTGGGGTTCATACCTGAAAATTCATAGAGTATGGGAATGAAGTAGCATGCCATTCAAAGGAGAATCAAAGTCACACAAAGAGATGAGCGAGTTAACCTTATCTTGTAGGAGTTTGGCTCGAGCGTGTGTCATTGGTCCACTTGGGGGACTAGGAGGAGGAGATAAAGGCGTCCGTGGGACGGGCTGCATCAACACCACCACCAAAGGAGATCCACGCCATCGTCCATCCATTGTTCATCCATCCCATCATCCATCCCCTCCATTAGCCATAGCCACTACTTTGTACTTTAGATATCCTTGTGATTGGGCGACCATTGTAAGAATATTCAATTTCAATCTAAGTATTTTGCACAATGTTTTCTATCCTAGATCTATTAGTTATGAGTGAGTAGTCCTCACGAGCTGTGCGTTGGGGAGAAACCTCGCATCAATTATGTGCATCTAATCATGGGAGTATTGTATTTTGTTTGCAATTGAGATTTGTATCTTTTGTTTCTTTGTCTCTTGTCTTGATCTATGGACTTGTAGGTACCAAAGATCCCATATATTGATAAACGCTTGAGGTGAGATACTTGGCTATCAGCGATCTCATAGGAACCTTAGTGATAGAAAGGGTAGTACGGTCTTCGCTTAGCGTCCCATTCGGGATCACGACAACATCACCACTTAATTCTTTGATCTGTGTTTTACACTTAATAATCGTTTGTAGCCCGTTGCTTCGGTGTGCACTCGGTTGGATTAAAAGACTATTGATATGCCCACACGGGGGCTCTAGTATATCAGGATGTGTTGCCCACAAGAGATTATCTCTCTTCAAACATTACACATGACTATGCTTATTATTATCTTTTATCCCATATGATGTGCAGCTGTAGGTGGATATTCAACCCTGGCCTATCTCCATCCATTGATTCAACCCATTATAAAAGTAATACTAGATTGGTACAGTAAACTAAGGTAAAACGAAGAAACAAAGACTTGAAGATGTCTCCTTTTTATTTCCTTTTAGCATTCCTTTCTAAGGTTCAATTAAACCTATGTATTCTAGGGAAAAGATATTATACTACATCCGCGAATTCGGATAGAAAGTATCATGGCACAATGTAATGGAAGAAAGTTTCATGATGGATTTGGATGAGTTCCAAAGTTATGGACATTGTGCGGATACTACAACAAAAGGCTAAGTATAAGACTGCTATAGTAGCAGGAAAGGAACTAAGTGTGGTTCGATGGGGCTAGTGTAGCACCCGGGTAAATCCACTACCAGAAAATCGATGTTGTTTTTACTTGTGCATCATCATGACATCATCGTGCATATTTTGTCTCTTAAAATGTTTTGGCTAAACCTATTTCATCGTCACACTTTACCCTCTCTCATATTTTTCTAAAATATTTATAAAAATTTAAAAACTAAACCTAATAATAAAAATATTTTACCAAGGAACGCATCCCTGCCCGTAGGCTAGGCCACCTACCACTCCGGCAGTTCTGGCCCAGCCCAAAACTTAACCAAACTCTAGACCTACTTATTTCCCTACCCCAAACCCTAGCCCCACACTCTACTCCCCCACCCAGCCGCCACCACCCCTCGAATAGGCACCCCCACCCAGCGTCGATCTCACGTGAACCCCCACTCCGCATTGACCTGGACCTAATCCCGTTCGCCCACGCTTCACTCCCCTGGCCCACCTCGCTCACACAACCAACCACACCAACAACCACCCGCCTGCCGACCCCGTTCCTTCCCGGTTTTCCTCCCCACGGCCCCACCTCACGCGAATGGCCAACGGGCCGGCCCGGCACGGCCCAGGCCCGACACGCGCCAAACGGGCCTGGCCCGGCATGGCAAGTGCCGATCCGTGTAGCTCGCGTGCCGGGCCGTGCCGACACGGGGGCCTGCTTCCTAGGCCCGGGCACGACACGTCGGCTTAACGGGCCGGCCCGTCATAGGTGAAACATGCCAGTCCGTTGCTGTTTTCCACCGGCCTGTTGAATTTACCCTTCAATATTCGTCGAATCTGTTCTTTTTCAGCTAACTTTCGGTGGTCAGTTGGTTAGGTGGAGAGCGGGCGACCCACAGGTCCCGAGTTTGACCCCCCGGACGACCCTTTTGACGTGTATTACGATTAATGCTCAGGGACATGTGCTAAACAGGCCGTGCCGGGCCAGCCCGCGTGCCTGAGGCCGCGGCCCAGGCACGACCCCGGTGTTTCACGGGCCGACATGGCCACGGGACGCGGCGGGCCGTGCCGGGCTTGTGACGGGCTTTTTTCGGGGGCTGCGGGCCAGCCCGCAAAAGCCCGGCCCATTGGCCACGCGAGCGATGCCTGTGCCATGGACCCACGTGCGCACGACCCCCACCCGCTCGCGAACCCCTCGTCCCCAACCCTCTCGCCTCACTCTGTGTTCCCCAACTTCCGTCGCTGCGCCGCCATCGATTCCCTCGCTTGCCTCTCTTTCCGCTTCCGCCGCCGCCACCCCTTTGTACTCCCTGGCATCATCCTCTCCATCCTTCAACGCCTCTCCCCGAGCCCGGCCCAATCTCCCTGCAACCCCATCCCCGTGCGGCTGTCCGTGGCCGACAAGCTCGTCGGGGCCCTATTTGCGCCCTCGCCTGCCAAGCCCGGCCTCGAACTCCCAGCGTCGCGCCGGCCATGGTCCTTGACGGCCACTGCCTCGTGTCGGCCTCATGGCCTCACTGCTGCAGGCCCTCCCTCGCCATTCGCAACACCATCATCCTCTTCTCACTGAACCAAGCTTCCTCTACGAGCCCGGCCTTGCTGGAAATTGCCTCTGGCCGCCTCCTCCTCGCCCAGCGCTGCCCTTCGTGCCGGACTGCACCGCCCTTCGTGCCGACATGCACCGCCCACGTCCCCGAGCTCTCCCTAGGCGTCCACCTCATCTTTGTTGCTCAACCGTCTTTTAGGCACGATTTTGACCAAGTGCCTTTTGTTTGTTGATGTCATGTGGAGTACTCATTGCCTTACCTATGTCCAAGGCGAAGAGAACCCGAGGGCCTCGACAAGGTCTTTTCCGCTTTCGATCACGGGAGGATATCGAATCACCAAGGTCAGGTGGAGATGTACCGAGAAGTCACCCACACACTCCGACATAGAACCGATGATCGGAGAGCACAGAGCACCATCACGGGACGCCGAGGTCTGCATTATTGTTTTGATGACGCAAAGCTCTCCTACAGATCCGAGGCCCCGAACCTAGAGACTTTCATGGACGCCAAGTTCGCTGAGACCCTAGGTGAGCCGTCACGGAATCCAAAGCCTGATCTTTGCGAGGCCGAATCTAAACCACATCGAATCAAGATCATCAAGCCCCTATGTGTGACCCCTACCCGATACCTGTAACGCTCGAAAAATATTAAAAATTATAACTTAATTGTTATTTTATTATGTGCATCCTTATGGCATCATCATGCATATTTTTTTTGCATTTTTTATCCCAAACTATTTTGCTAAAAATCTGTATTGTTTTACTAAAATAAACGTATGGTTTTATTAAACCTGTTTTCCTTTTTATTATTTTCAAAATAAAACAAAATAATATTCTCAGTGCGTTACGTGATCATAAAGGTTTTCTTACTTTATAAAAATAATAAAGTGACAAAAGACCCGACTAAAGTTTTGACCTAAAACTAGCCCCATCAATCTACTCTGGACTACATAAATAATTCATTCTTTTTCCCCTCAACCCTACCCTCCAAATCTGAGCTAAATTCCCCCACCTACTTTCTCCAAAAATATCCTCCTTCTTCTAGATCTAGATCCGAAATCCTCTTCGTCGTTGTTTTCCTCTTCGTCCGTGTGAGACACTAGCCAGCATATTCCATCCATTTTTCCTTCTCTTTAAATTCTTGAGCTAACCATAATTTTATACATGGGTATGGGTATTCGTGGGTATCTTACCTGTATGGGTAAGGTATAAGCACACTTTTATACCATGGGTAATACTCATACTCTACCTGTTAAGTCATGGGTATGGGCATGGATATATACTTGTACCAATGAATATACCCATACCCTGCCTATTTAAACTAACGTGTCAAACTTACCTATAGAGTTTCAACATATGCGGACGAGAAGCCTAGGAACGAGTATGAGATTGTGACTTCTAAAGTTCAGTTTAATACTTTCATGTACTCATCTGTTGAATAAAAGAGCAATTTACCAAGCGAATTACCCATAATAAACGCTAGATAAAACATGATTAAAATAATAGTCAATATAATAATCATGTGAAATAACAAATACATATTAAGGCATATAATCAAACATACTGGAAGGCGTAAAACTTTAGATACGATCAGAACAAGGTTGAGAAAGAAAATATACACGGCAGTAGCAGCAGAGGAACCGCCGGTGTTGGAACCGTCGTTAGCCATGTCGTCGAGGAAGAGGATGGTGATGTCGGGGAAGACGTTGCCACAGTCGCTACCCGTGCGGGAGTCCGTGACAAAGCCAGTAGTCGCGCCGATAGCGCTCGCCAAAAACCTTATCGCCCTTCTCCCGTACATGACTCGAAGCAGCAGGGTCTCGAAGGCCTACTGTCCCGGCTCGCGGTGCACGCCGCAAGACGGGATGGAAAAGATCTAAGTAGGGCAGTGCTATGAAACTGGAGGCGCAAAGGATGTGTGGCAGTGTGTCTGAGAGGAGGCGCAACCTCTCTCTTATATAGGCACACAGTGGGGAAGGCAGATAGGCTGCGCAGGAGATGAAATGAACGGACAGAAGTTGAAGCGAACATGCGGTAGCCCACCGGACAGCCTCCACTCAGTTCGTATTTATTTTGCTCGTATTAAAACTCCACTCGAGCAAAACGTTTCAGCTTCTGTATAATTGTTCATATACAATTCATGCGTGGCAAAATAAAGCTTGGCTCGGCAAGATTCCCGCAAGCCGCGGCACGCGCTCGTCGTGACGTGATGTGACGAGGCGAGGCGAGGCGAGGCGATGCGAGCGAGGAGGAGGAGGAGTGCGCGTGTATATGTCTTCTCTTCTCAAGCTCCTACAAGTGGTGGAAGAGATCACCTTATAAGCTGGTCGAACTTCCACTCAACTAGCAATATGAGACTAAACATTTGTCCCAGCTCTTGCCTTGCATGAATGGGCCAAATGGGCCTCTAAGATTTCAGGAATTTATTGGCATATAATAAATGGGCTGGGCCTATTTAGGCAAAAATTCCAACAATCCCCCACCATATCCTAGAGGCACATGAAGTTTTCCTTTGGTTCCTAAACATTGTTTATATGCTGATAATGTAGTGGAGACTATTAAGTTGAACTCCACCTAGAGCTTTATGTTATACTAGGCTGCAACTTGTACAATGGCCTATGCCTTGAACCGCAAGTTTGCTACGAACCTAGCTTCACAAAAAGTCTTGACCGATACTAGGCTACCGTGGGACTTCCCCGCGGGTGGAGCTTATACGTCATACTCCATGACCTTTCATGAGTTTATTAGAGAGCACACTACTCTCATAGACTGCGACGTTTTAACAATCAGACTCATATATGTGTGTTCTTTAAAAGATGTTCTGCACGACAACATCTTTGCTTAGGATAAGCCACTTAGAACACATTAAGATGATAAATCAACCTGCCGTGCAGAATAGGAAAGTATTGCATCTTTATGGAGTGGTGTTTATTAAAGTAGGGATACTTTCCTCTCAGCTAACCAACAGCTTGTCTCCCAATTCTAATTCATGGGATCTCCGATCACATAGAGTGGTTTACCACAGTGGAAAGCTCAATTTGTAGGTCTCATACCCATCTCCTTCGATGCATTTTCTATCACATTGCTTGATAGACCCTTTGTGAAGGGATATGCCAAGTTTTTAGATGTTTGGATATAATCCAATGCAATAACTCTGGAGTTTCTCATTTTCCTGACAGATTTCAGTCTCCTCTTCACATGTATTGATGACCTCATATTATCCTTAGAACTATTTACCTTGAAAATCACAGTTTGATTATCGCAGTTCATAAGGATTGCGAGTATTGGTTTTTCAATCACAGGTAAGTTCATAAAGAGTTCACGAAGCCACTCTGCTTCAATAGTGGCTATGTCTAATGTTGTGGGTTCTGCTTCCATAGTTGACCTCGTTAAGATGGTCTGCTTGCAAGACTTCCAAGAAACAGCGCCACCAGCAAGTGTGAATACATATCCACTCGTGGCATTTATCTGGTCAGCATCAGATATCCAATTTGAATCACTATAACCCTCTAGTACCATCGGATACCCGGTAAAGTGTATGCCATAGCTTGCAGTGCCTTTTAGATAGCGCATAACTCTCTCAAGAGCATGCCAATGATCATCTCCTGGATTTGAAACAAATTGACTGAGTTTGCTTACAACAAAGGCGATGTCAGGCCTCGTGGCACTAGCTAAATACATAAGTGATCCAATAATTTGATAGTATCTCAGTTGGTCTCTAGCATTTCCTCGATTCTTTCGAAGCAACACACTAGGATCATACAGTGTAGGAGAAAACTTGAAGTCTCTATACCCGAAACGACTCAAGATCTTTTCCACATAGTGGGACTAAAGCAATGTAATCCCACCATAATCATATCTCAATAGCTTGATGTTCAGGATGACATCAGCTACTCCCAGATCCTTCATCTCAAAGGAACAAGATAAGAAATCTTTGACCTCCTTAAGTGCATTAGGGTTGGTTCCGAAAATCAGTATGTCATCAACATACAAACAAAGGATGACTCCCTCACCCCCACCATGGCGATGGTACACACATTTATCAGCTTCATTTACAACAAAGCCTGCAGCAGTTAAAGTTCTTTCGAACTTCTCATGCCACTGCTCAGGGGCTTGTTTTAGACCATATAAAGACTTCAACAACTTGCACACCTTTCCTTCTTTACCATTTACCACAAAGCCATCTGGCTGATCCATATAAATTTGCTCATCCAACTCTCCATTAAGGAAAGCTTTCTTAACGTCCATTTGATGAACGAGAAGACCATGAGAGGACGCCAATGAGAGTAATACTCGAATGGTGGTCAATCTGGCAATAGGTGAGTAAGTGTCAAAGAAGTCTTCACCTTCCTTTTGAGTATATCCCTTGGCCACAAGTTGTGCCTTGTACTTCTCAATAGTACCATCAGGTCTAAGCTTTTTCTTAAACACCCTGTTGCACCCTACAGGTTTGCACCCATAAGGGAGATCAGTGATCTCCCATGTTCCATTAGCTAAGATGGAATTCATCTCACTATGGACGGCTTCTTTCCAGTAGTCAACATCAGGAGATGCATATGCTTCTGAAATGGAAGTGGTTGTGTCATCCACAAGGTACACAATGAAATCATCACCAAAGGACTTTGCAGTCCTTTGTCTCTTGCACCTTTTAGGAGTTTCATTATCATCCTCCTTAGGACTTTCAGAGTGTTCAATTGGAATGTAGCAAATTCCTGATTAGATGAACTAGGTATCTCCGGATTTGATGAGTTAGGTTTATCCTTCATTGAAAAGATATCCTCAAAGAAAGTCGCATCAGTCGACTCCATGATTATACCGACATGAATGTCAGGCACTTCAGATTTTACTATCAAGAATCTATAACCGATGCTATAAAAAGCATAGCCCAGAAATACACAATCAATGGTTTTTGGTCCAAGCTTGCGCTTCCTGGGGATTGGTACATTAACCTTTGCCAAACAACCCCAAGTACGTAAGTAAGATAGTTTTAATCTTTTCTTCTCCCATTCTTCGAATGGAGTAATTTCTTTGTTCTTTGTGGGAACTCGGTTTAGGACATGACACGCAGTCAATAGTGCCTCCCCCCACCAATCCTTAGAAAGACCCGATGTTCTTAACATGGCGTTAACCAAATCTGTTAGAGTATGGTTCTTTCTTTCGGCTACTCCATTTGACTGGAGTGAGTAGGGAGGCGTCCTCTCATGAATTATGCCCTGATCCACACAAAAGGAATCAAACTCGTTGGAAAAATACTCTCCACCACGATCAGATCTAAGCCTCTTAATCTTTCGATCAAGTTGATTTTCTACCTCAGCTTTATAGATTTTGAAGAAACTCAAAGCCTCATCTTTTGATTTCATAAGATACACATCACAATATCTGGTAGAGTCATCGATCAAAGTCATGAAATATTTCTTTCCACCTTTTGTCAACACACCATTCATCTCACAAAGATCAGAATGTATGAGCTCTAGTGGTGTTAAATTTCTCACTTCTACAGTCGTATGTGACTTGCAAGGTTGTTTAGCTTGCACGCAGACTTGGCACTTAGATCCCTTAACAATTGTGAAATCAGGGATTAAATTCATTTTGGCTAGACGTGTCATACAACCAAAATTAATATGACAAAGACGAGAGTGCCAGACATTTGATTCAAAATTCGTGTAAATATGATTAACAACTATAATACAAATGTCTGACAGAGTTAAGCGGAAAAGCCTCCGCAATCATAGCTTTTACCAACAAAGGTTCCATACTTCGAAATTACAATTTTATTGGAACAAGCCGACATGGCCCCGGCACGCGGCGGCCCGTGCCGGGCTTGTGCCGGGCTTTTTTCGCGGGCTGCGGGCCAGCCTGCAAAAGCCCGGCCCATTGGCCACGCGAGCGATGCCTGTGCCATGGCCCCACGTGCGCGCGACCCCCACCCGCTCGTGAACCCCACGTCCCCAACCCTCTCGCCTCACTCTGTGTTCCCCAACTTCCGTCGCTGCGCCGCCATCGATTCCCTCGCTTGCCTCTCTTTCCGCTTCCGCCGCCACCCCTTTGTACTCCCTGGCGTCATCCTCTCCATCCTTTGACGCCTCTCCCCGAGCCCGGCCCAAGCTCCCTGCAACCCCATCCCCGTGCGGCTGTCCGCGGCCGACAAGCTCGCCGGGGCCCTATTTGCGCCCTCGCCTGCCAAGCCCGGCCTCGAACTCCCAGCGTCGCGCCGGCCATGGTCCTTCGACGGCCGCTGCCTCGTGTCGGCCTCACGGCCTCACTGCTGCAGGCCCTCCCTCGCCAGTCGCAACACCATCATCCTCTTCTCCCTGAACCAAGCTTCCTCTACAAGCCCGGCCTTGCTGGAAATTGCCTCTGGCCGCCTCCTCCTCGCCCAGCGCTGCCCTTCATGCCGGACTGCACCGCCCTTCGTGCCGACATGCACCGCCCACGTCCCCGAGCTCTCCCTAGGCGTCCACCTCATCTTTATTGCTCAACCGTCTTTTAGGCACGATTTTGACCAAGTGCCTTTTGTTTGTTGATGTCATGTGGAGTACTCATTGCCTTACCTATGTCCAAGGCGAAGAGAACCCGAGGGCCTCGACAAGGTCTTCTCCGCTTTCGATCACGAGAGGATATTGAATCACCAAGGTCAGGTGGAGATGTACCGAGAAGTCACCCACACACTCCGACATAGAACCGACGATCGAAGAGCGCAGAGCACCATCACGGGACGCCGAGGTCTACATTATTGTTTTGATGACGCAAAGCTCTCCTACAGATCCAAGGCCCCGAACCTAGAGACTTTCATGGACGCCAAGTTCGCTGAGACCCTAGGTGAGCCGTCACGGAATCCAAAGCCTGATCTCTGCAAGGCCGAATCTGAACCACACCGAATCAAGATCATCAAGCCCCTATGTGTGACCCCTACCCGATACCTGTAACGCTCGAAAAATATTAAAAATTAGAACTTAATTGTTATTTTATTATGTGCATCCTTATGGCATCATCATGCATATTTTTTTTGCATTTTTTGTTCCAAACTATTTTGCTAAAAATCTGTATTGTTTTACTAAAATATACGTATGGTTTTATTAAACCTGTTTTCCTTTTTATTATTTTCAAAATAAAACAAAATAATATTCTCAGTGCGTTACGATAAAGGTTTTCTTACTTTATAAAAATAATAATGTGACAAAAGACCCGACTAAAGTTTTGACCTAAAACTAGCCCCATCAATCTACTTAAGACTAGATAAATAATTCATTCTTTTTCCCCTAAACCCTACCCTCCAAATCTGAGCTAAATTCCCCCACCTACTTTCTCCAAAAATATCCTCCTTCTTCTAGATCTAGATCCGAAATCCTCTTCGTAGTTGTTTTCCTCTTCGTCCGTGTGAGACACTAGCCAGCATATTTCATCCATTTGTCCTTCTCTTTAAATTCTTGAGCTAACCATAATTTTAGACATGGGTATGGGTATTCGTGGGTATCTTACCTGTATGGGTAAGGTATGAGCACACTTTTATACCATGGGTAATACTCATACTCTGCCTGTTAAGTCATGGGTATGGGCATGGGTACATACTTGTACCAATGAATATATCCATACCCTGCCTATTTAAACTAACGTGTCAAACATACCTATAGAGTTTCAATATATGCGGACGAGAAGCCTAGGAAGAAGTATGAGATTGTGACTTCTAAAGTTCAATTTAATACTTTCATGTACTCGTCTGTTGAATAAAAGAGCAATTTACCAAGCGAACTACCCATAATAAACGCTAGATAAAACATGATTAAAATAATAGTCAATATAATAATCATGTGAAATAGCAAATACATATTAAGGCATATAATCAAACATACTGGAAGGCGTAAAACTTTAGATACGATCAGAACAAGGTTGAGAAAGAAAATATACACGGCAGTAGCAGCAGAGGAACCGTCGGCGTTGGAACCATCGTTAGCCATGTCGTCGAGGAAGAGGATGCTGATGTCGGGGAAGACGTTGCCATAGTCGCTATCCGTGAGGGAGTCCGTGACGAAGCCAGTAGTGGCGCCGATAGCGCTCGCCAAAAACCTTATCGCCCTTCTCCCGTACATGACTCGAAGCGGCAGGGTCTCGAAGGCCTACTGTCCCGGCTCGCGGTGCACGCCGCAAGACGGGATGGAAAATATCTAAGTAGGGCAGTGCTATGAAACTGGAGGCGCAAAGGATGTGTGGCAGTGTGTCTGAGAGGAGGCGCAACCTCTCTCCTATATAGGCACACAGTGGGAAAGGCAGATAGACTGCGCAGGAGATGAAATGAACGGACATAAGTTGAAGCGAACATGCGGCAGCCCACCGAACAGCCTCCACTCAGTTCGTATTTATTTAGCTCGTATTAAAACTCCACTCGAGCAAAACGTTTCAGCTTCTGTATAATTGTTCATATACCATTCATGCGTGGCAAAATAAAGCATGGCTCGGCAAGATTCCCGCAAGCCGCGGCACGCGCTCGTCGTGACGTGACGTGACGAGGCGAGGCGAGGCGAGGCGATGCGAGTGAGGAGGAGGAGAAGTGCGCGTGTATATGTATTTTCTTCTCAAGCTCGTACAAGTGGTGGAAGGGATCACCTTATAAGCTGGTCGAACTTCCACTCAACTAGCAATATGAGACTAAACATTTGTCCCAGCTCTTGCCTTGCATGAATGGGCCAAATGGGCCTCTAAGATTTCAGGAATTTATTGGCATATAATAAATGGGCTGGGCCTACTTAGGAAAAAATTCCAACAATCCCCCACCAGATCCCAGAGACACATGAAGTTTTCCTTTGGTTCCAAAACATTGTTTATATGCTAATAATGTAGTGGAGACTGTTAAGTTGAACTCCACCTAGAGCTTTATGTTATACTAGCCTGCAACTTGTACAATGGCCTATGCCTTGAACTGCAAGTTTGCTACGAACCTAGCTTCACAAAAAGTCCTGACCGATACTAGGCTACCGTGAGACTTCCCCGCGGGTGGAGCTTATACGTCATACTCCATGACCTTTCATGAGTTTATTAGAGAGCACACTACTCTCATAGACTGCGACGTTTTAACAATCAGACTCATATATGTGTGCTCTTCAAAAGATGTTCTGCAGGACAACATCTTTGCTTAGGATAAGCTACTTAGAACACATTAAGATGATAAATCAACCTGCCGTGCAGAATAGGAAAGTATTGCATCTTTATGGAGTGGTGTTTATTAAAGTAGGGATACTTTCCTCTCAGCTAACCAACAGCTTGTCTCCCAATTCTAATTCATGGGATATCCGATCACATAGAGTGGTTTACCACAGTGGAAAGCTCAATTGGTAGGTCTCATACCCATCTCCTTTGATGCATTTTCTATCACATTGCTTGATAGACCCTTTGTGAAGAGATATGCCAAGTTTTTAGATGTTTGGATATAATCCAATGCAATAACTCTGGAGTTTCTCATTTTCCTGACAGATTTCAGTCTCCTCTTCACATGTATTGATGACCTCATATTATCCTTAGAACTATTTACCTTGAAAATCGCAGTTTGATTATCGCAGTTCATAAGGATTGCGAGTATTGGTTTTTCAATCACAGGTAAGTTCATAAAGAGTTCACGAAGCCACTCTGCTTCAATAGTGGCTATGTCTAATGTTGTGAGTTCTGCTTCCATAGTTGACCTCGTTAAGATGGTCTGCTTGCAAGACTTCCAAGAAACAGCGCCACCAGCAAGTGTGATTACATATCCACTCGTGGCCTTTATCTGGTCAGCATCAGATATCCAATTTGAATCACTATAACCCTCTAGTACCCTCGGATACCCGGTAAAGTGTATGCCATAGCTTGCAGTGCCTTTTGGATAGCGCATAACTCTCTCAAGAGCATGCCAATGATCATCTCCTGGATTTGAAACAAATTGACTGAGTTTGCTTACAACAAAGGCGATGTTAGGCCTCGTGGCACTAGCTAAATACATAAGTGATCCAATAATTTGATAGTATCTCAGTTGGTCTCTAGCATTTCCTCGATTCTTTCGAAGCAACACACTAGGATCATACAGTGTAGGAGAAAACTTGAAGTCTCTATACCCGAAACGACTCAAGATCTTTTCCACATAGTGGGACTAAAGCAATGTAATCCCACCATAATCATCTCTCAATAGCTTGATGTTCAGGATGACATCAGCTACTCCCAGATCCTTCATCTCAAAGGAACAAGATAAGAAATCTTTAACCTCCTTAATTGCATTAAGGTTGGTTCCGAAAATCAGTATGTCATCAACATACAAACAAAGGATGACTCCCTCACCCCCACCATGGCGATCGTACACACATTTATCAGCTTCATTTACAACAAAGCCTGCAGCAGTTAAAGTTCTTTCGAACTTCTCATGCCACTGCTCAGGGGCTTGTTTTAGACCATATAAAGACTTCAACAACTTGCACACCTTTGCTTCTTGACCATTTACCACAAATCCATCTGGCTGATCCATGTAAATTTCCTCATCCAACTCTCCATTAAGGAAAGCTTTCTTAACATCCATTTGATGAACGAGAAGACCATGAGAGGCCACCAATGAGAGTAATACTCGAATGGTGGTCAATCTGGCAATAGGTGAGTAAGTGTCAAAGAAGTCTTCACCTTCCTTTTGAGTATATCCCTTGGCCACAAGTCGTGCCTTGTACTTCTCAATAGTACCATCAGGTCTAAGCTTTTTCTTAAACACCCTGTTGCACCCTACAGGTTTGCACCCATAAGGGAGATCAGTGATCTCCCATGTTCCATTAGCAAAGATGGAATTCATCTCAATGTGGACGGCTTCTTTCCAGTAGTCAACATCAGGAGATGCATATGCTTCTGAAATGGAAGTGGTTGTGTCATCCACAAGGTACACAATGAAATCATCACCAAAGGACTTTGCAGTCCTCTGTCTCTTGCTCCTTTTAGGAATTTCATTATCATCCTCCTTAGGACTTTCAGAGTGTTCAATTGGAATGTAGCAAATTCCTGATTAGATGAACTAGGTATCTCCGGATTTGATGAGTTAGGTTTATCCTTCATTGAAAAGATATCCTCAAAGAAAGTCGCATCAGTCGACTCCATGATTATACCGACATGAATGTCAGGCACTTCAGATTTTACTATCAAGAATCTATAACCAATGCTATAAAAAGCATAGCCCAGAAATACACAATCAATGGTTTTTGGTCCAAGCTTGCGCTTCCTGGGGATTGGTACATTAACCTTTGCCAAACAACCCCAAGTACGTAAGTAAGAGAGTTTTAATCTTTTCTTCTCCCATTCTTGGAATGGAGTAATTTCTTTGTTCTTTGTGGGAACTCGGTTTAGGACATGACACGCAGTCAATAGTGCCTCCCCCCACCAATACTTAGAAAGACCCGATGTTTCTAACATGGCGTTAACCAAATCTGTTAGAGTACGGTTCTTTCTTTCGGCTACTCCATTTGACTGGAGTGAGTAGCGAGGCGTCCTCTCATGAATTATGCCATGTTCCGCACGAAAGGAATCAAACTCGTTGGAAAAATACTCTCCACCATGATCAGATCTAAGCCTCTTAATCTTTCGATCAAGTTGATTTTCTACCTCAGCTTTATAGATTTTGAAGAAACTCAAAGCCTCATCTTTTGATTTCATAAGATACACATCACAATATCTGGTAGAGTCATCGATCAAAGTCATGAAATATTTCTTTCCACCTTTTGTCAACACACCATTCATCTCACAAAGATCAGAATGTATGAGCTCTAGTGGTGTTAAATTTCTCACTTCTACAGTCGTATGTGACTTGCGAGGTTGTTTAGCTTGCACGCAGACTTGGCACTTAGATCCCTTAACAGTTGTGAAATCAGGGATTAAATTCATTTTGGCTAGCCATGTCATACAACCAAAATTAATATGACAAAGACAAGAGTGCCAGACATTTGATTCAAAATTCGTGTAAATATGATTAACAACTATATTACAAATGTCTGACAGAGATAAGCGGAACAAGCCTCCGCAATCATAGCCTTTACCAACAAAGGTTCCATACTTCGAAATTACAAATTTATTGGACTCGAATTCGATCTTGTAGCCATCTCGACACAGAAGAGATCCGCTAACAAGATTTTTATTTATTGACCGAACATGATGCACGTTCTTCAGGCACACGGTCTTTCCCGAAGTGAACTTCAGATTGACCGTACCAACACCATGAACAGAAGCATGTGATCCGTTCCCCATCAGCATGGTTTGAGTCTCTCTGACCTGATATGAAGAAAACATGGAAATATCAGAACAGACATGTACATTAGTGCCCATGTCAATCCACCAATCAGAAGAATGAAATAATGAAAGAACAGTATGTAATATACCATACCCAACATCTTTCATCTCAACGTCGCCCATGACAACATTAGCAGTCTTGCTTCCCTTCCCATGATGGCGCTTGTCAAAGCGGTTGGGACAAGCAGGAGCCCAATGATCAGGATCATCGCACACATGACAAGCACCTTTCTTCTTATCAGTCTTCTTCTTGAAGCTGGTAGACTGTGAGGCCTTTTTCTTTCCATCGAACTTTCCTTTGCCGTCAAACTTTCCTTTGTTCTTGAACTTGTGAGGCTGGAAGTTCCTTTTCTATACCAGATTGGCATTAGAACCTCCCTCGATACCTCGAGCACGTGTGTCTTTTGCTCTCGCCTTCTCTTCCACATCAAGAGTCCCAATGAGATCCGTCACAGAGAACTCTTGTCTCTTGTTCTTCAGAGAAGTAGCAAAATTCCTCCATGACTGGGAAGTTTGGCAATAATGCCTCCGGAAACAAACTTGTCCAGTAACACACTGTTGGAATTATGCCCTAGAGGCAATAATAAAGATGTTATTATTATAATTCTTGTTTATGATAAAGTTTATATTCCATGCTAAAATTGCATTAAGCGGAAACTTTGATACTTGTGTGGTTTATGAACAACACTGTGTCCCTAGTACGCCTCTATGGACTAGCTCATTGATTAATGATGGTTAAGGTTTCCTAACCATAGACATGAGTTATCAATTAATAATGAGATCATGTCATTGGGAGAATGATATGATGTACAGACCCAAATCAAGAAGAGCAATTATATCGTGTCATCGTGTTCATCTTTGCGAAGCTTTTTCCTATGTCAAATATTGTATTCCTTAGACCATGAGATAATGCAACTCCCTGTTATCCGAAGAAAGCTTTGAGGTCATCAAATGTCATCCTATGAGAGGGTGATCATAAAGGTGTCTCTCAAGTGATCGGAAAGTACTTGTTCGGTTGTATGTATCAAGATGGGATTTGTCCCTCCCGAGTCGGAGAGATATACTTCGGTCCCACTCGGTAATCGATATCAACACCGCTTGCAAGAACGTGGTTAAGGAGTTAATCACAAAGTGATATCGTATTACGGAACGAGTAAAGTACTTGATGTGAACGGGATTGAACTAGGTATGCAGATACCAACGATCGAATCTCGGGCAAGTAAAATATCGCGTGACGAAGGGAATATAAATATGGGATTAATTGAATCCTGGCATCGTGGTTCATCCGATATGATCATCGACGAATATGTGGGAGTCAATATGGGTTTCCAGATCCCGCTGTTGATTATTGATAGAAGATCATGTTTGCATGTTCTCGAACCCGTAGGGTCACACACTTAACGTGCCTCGACGCTAGGATAGAATGGAAAATTGGTTTATGAGTTTTTTTCTGCAGTCTCGGATGAGATCCAGGACATCACGAGAGGTTTCGGAATGGTCCGGATAATAAGATTCATATAAAGGAAAGCAGTTTTTGGATTTCGGAATTGTTTTGGAGTATTCGGTATTGTACCGGAAGGTTCTAGAAGCTTCCGGAGTGGGACCAACGTGGCCCCACTTGTCGTAGGGGTGCGTGGGCCTACAAGGGAGTGCCCTGGCCGCATTGGGCCAGGCGCACAAGGCCCCATAGGCCCAGCCGGCCAAAACCCTAGGGGAAACCCTAGGAGACCTTCTAGAAGGGGGGGATACTTGCCCCCCACTCCACCCTTGGGCCCCCGCCCTAGGGCTTGGAGGAGGGGGCAAGGGGGCCGGCCAGCCACCTATATAAGGTGGGCAGGGGGCGCACCCTCCCCTCACCCCAAAACCCTAGCCGCCAGCTGCTGCCCTACCTCTCTCTCTTTCTCCCGACTGCGCGTAGGCGAAGCCCTGCCGCAGAAACTCTCCACCATTGCACCACGTCGTCGTGCTGTAGATCCAATCTATCTCTCCACCCCACTTGCTGGAACGAGGAAGGAGGAGACGTACCGTATGTGTGCATCTCTCGGAGGCGTCGCCACTTGCGGCGTTGGATCAGATCGGATCAGATCGCGAGGAGGAGACGTCGCGGCACCGTATGTGTGCATCTCTCGGAGGCGTCGCCACTACATCACCCACATTCTGTTGAACGTTTCCGCTGTGCGATTTCTTCAAGGGTATGAAGATCTCATATATCCCTCTCGTTGATTGCATCTCCTAGATTAGATCTTGGCTTTCCCGTACGCATCCGTAGAATTTTTTTGATTTACTATGCTACGAAACCCTTCAGTGGTATTAGAGCTAGATCTATGCGTAGATGTGTTTCACGAGTAGAACGCAACATGATTGTTACGGGCATTGATGTTTTCTGTTGCAAGACTCTTGTTGTATACTTCTTATGACGCGGGATAGTGAGATCGAAGCGGTCCAGGCCAACTTTACGCGACCTCGTTCGTGAGACCGGCTCCGCACTTGACGTGTGGCTTGTTCCACACATGCGGCTGGTGGATGCCAGTTTCTCTCACCATAGTAGTCATGGGGTTTTTACCGGATGTTGGCAACCATAATATCACCGTTGTGGCTTTCCGTAGGTAAGAATCATTCTTAGATTGTTGCTCCCATAAGCCACGTAAAACATGCAACAACAAAGTAGAGGCGTCTAACTTGTTTTTGCAGGGAGTGTTTTGTGATATGGTATGGCCCAAGATATGATGTGGATGTTGTATGCAATGATCATGTTTTGTAATATTTCATGACTTGCATGTCGATGAGTACACAACCGGCAGGAGCCATATGGTTTTCTTTATAATTGTGTATGACCTGTGTGTCAACTTCTTATACGCCATGTAATAGCTTTACTTTATCGCTAAGTAGTTAGCAATAGTTGTAGTTGATATTCATGGTGAGGGAATCATGGTGGAGTGATGGAGATCATGCTGGCGCGCACAAGATGGAGATCATTGTGCCGAGATTGGCTATACCATGTCACATAAAATTATATGCATGTGATGTTTATCCTTTTATGTATCTTATTATGCTTAGATCGCGACGGTAGCATTATAAGATGATTCCTCACTTAAAGATCAAGATAAAATTGTGTTCTCCCCATGTATGCACCGTTGCAAAAGTTCGTCGTGTTCAAGCACCTCGTGATGATCGGGTGCTATAAACTCTATGTTCACATACAACGGGTGCAAGCCAGTTTTGCGCACGCGGAAATACTTGGGTTTGAGTTGACGAGCCTAGCATGTACAGACATGTCCTCGGAACACACGAACCGAAAGGTTAAGCATGAGTCATATGAATGATATGATCGACACTTTGTTGTCCACCATTGAAACCACATCTATTCTCGTGAAGATCGGATTAGGTGTGGTGGATTTGGATCATGTTCACTAAACAACTTGAGGGATGTTGAATTTAGTGGGAGTTCATCTAGTAATTTGATTAAGTTGAACTAGTTATCATGAACATAGTCTAAATTGTACTTGCAAATTTTGTAGATCAAATGGTTAAGTCCAACTTCAACTTCAACGTTTTTTCTGAGAAAGAAAAGCTTAAGAACAATGGGTCTAACTTCACCAACTAGTTCTGCAATCTGAGAATCATTCTCGCTGGCGGACAAAATGACTATGTCCTTGAGAAAGCACCAGGTGACGCCCCTGCTATTGATGCGCCGGCTGATGAAAAGTTGTTTATCAGTCGCACAAAGATGATTATGGAGTGATTAAGAGTACCATGTTGTTTGCTATGGAATCGGACCTTCAAAATCATTTGAGCAGTTCACCGGGCCCTTTGAGATACTTGAGGACCTGAAAACCATGTTTCAGACTCAGGCCCGTTGTGAGAGATATGAGATCTCTGACAAATTCTTTAACTGCAAGATGGAGGAAGGGAGTTCCGTTAGTGAGCACGCCATTAAGATGCCGGGCTACACTCAACGTCTTGAGCAGCTGGACTGCAAGATTCCAGAAGAGCTCAAGATTGACAGAGTTCTGCAATCACTCCCTCCTAGCTACAAAGGTTTTGTAGTTACTCACAATCATATTGGTTCCACTGATACAATCACTGAGCTCTTCGCTAAGCTGAAAGCTGCGGAGGTGGACATCAAGAAAGATAATCATGTGTTGATGGTCAACAAGCCCCCTAGCTTTAAGAAAGGGAAGGGTGCAAAGAAATCCTTCAAGAAAGGCAGCGGCAAGCGCGTTGCCCATGCTGAGAAGAAGCTCAAGTATGGACCTAAGCTGGACACTGAGTGCTTATATTGCAAGGACAAGGGTCACTAGAAGCGCAACTATCCGAAGTACTTAGCGGACAAGAAGGCTGGAACCATTAAAGGTATATTTGATATACATGTTATTGATGTTTACCTTACTAGGGATCGTTGTAGTGCCTTGGTATTTGATACTGGTTCAGTTGCTAATATTTGTAACTCGAAATAGGAGCTACGGAATAGACGGCGGCTAGCAAGGGATAAGGTGACGATGCATGTTGGCAATGGATCAAGAGTTGATGTGATGGCCGTCGGCACGCCCTCCTTAGTTTTACCTTCAGGATTAGTTTTTAAACCTTAATAAGTGTTATTATGTGCCTGCGTTGAGCATGAACATTATATCTGGATCGTGTTTATTGCAAGACGGTTATTCATTTAAATCGGAGAATAATGGTTGTTCTATTTATATGAGTAACATCTTTTATGGTCATGCACCTACTATGAATGGTTTATTTCTTCTAAATCTCGAAAGCAATGAAACACACATGCATAACATTGAGGCTAAGAGATGCAAAGTAGATAGTGATAATTCGACTTATTTGTGGCACTGCCGTCTAGGTCGTATTGGTGTAAAACGCATGAAGAAACTCCATTCTGATGGACTTTTGGAGTTTCTTGATTTTGAATCATTTGACACGTGCGAGCCGTGCCTCATGGGCAAGATGATCAAAACCCCGTTCTCCGGAATGATGGAGCGAGCAACGGACTTGTTGGAAATCATACATACCGATGTATGCGGACCAATGAGTGTTTCGACGCGCGGTGTATAACGCTATTTTCTCACTTTTACTGATGATTTAAGTATGTATGGGTATATCTATTTAATGAAACATAAATCTGAAACGTTTGAAAAGTTCAAAGAATTTTAGAACGAAGTGGAAAACCATCATAACAGGAAAATGAAATTTCTACGATCCGATCGTGGAGGTGAATATTTGAGTTATGATTTTCTCACACATCTTAAAGCAAGCGGAATCGTTTCGCAACTAACGCCACCCGGAACACCACAGCGCAATGGTGTGTCTGAACGCCGGAATCGAACTCTATTAGATATGGTGCGTTCAATGATGTCTCTTACAGATTTTCCGTTATCATTTTGGGGTTATGCATTAGAAACCGCTGCATTCACTTTAAATAGGGCACCATCTAAATCCGTTGAGATGACACCGTATGAACTATGGTTTGGTGCTAAACCTAAGTTGTCGTTTCTTAAAGTTTGGGGATGCGAAGCTTACGTCAAGAAGTTGATGCCGGACAAGCTCGAACCCAAAAAAGAGAAATGCGTGTTCATAGGATACCCTAAGGAAACAATTGGTTATACCTTCTACCACAGATCCGAAGGCATAGTGTTTGTTGCAAAGAACGGATCCTTTCTTGAGAAGAAGTTTCTCTCGAAAGAAGTGAGTGGGAGGAAGGTAGAGCTAGACGAGGTTATTGAACCTTCTCTCGAGTTGGAGAGTAGCGCAGCACCTGAAATTGTTCCAGTGCCGTCTACACCGATAAGAGAGGAAGCTAATGACGAGGATCATGAAACTTTGAACGATACTGCTGCTGAACGTCGCAGGTCGACAAGGTCACGTGCCCCTCCTGAGTGGTATGACAACCCTGTTTTAATTGTCTTGTTGGTAGACAACAGTGAACCTGCGAACTATGAGGAAGCAATGATGAGCCTAGACTCTGAGAAATGGCTAGAGGCCATGAAATTCGAATTGGGATCCATGAGCGAAAACCAAGTGCAAATGGACTTTGGTGGAACCTCCTAGCGACCGAAAGGCCGTTGAGTGCAAATGGATTTTCAAGAAGAAAACAGACGCGGATGGTAATGTTACTGTCTATAAAGCTCGACTTGTCGCGAAAGGTTTTCGAGAAGTTCAAGGTGTTGACTACGATCAGACTTTCTCTCCCATAGCGATGTTTAAGTCCATTCGGATTTTATTAGCAATTGTTGCATTTCATGATTATGAAATATGGAAAATGGATGTCAAGACCACATTCCTCAATGGAAACATTGATGAAGAGTTGTATATGATGCAGCCCGAAGGTTTTGTCGATCCTAAGGATGCTGATAAGTTGTGCAAACTTCAGCATTCCATTTATGGACTGAAGCAAGCATCTCGGAGTTGGAACCTTTGTTTTGATCAAGTGATCAAGACCTTTGGATTTGTTCCAAATTGCTACGAAGCTTGTATCTACAAGAAAGTGAGTGGGAGCTCAGTGACATTTTTAGTACTATATGTGGATGACATATTGATTATTGGAAATGACATTGATATGCTTAACGATGTGAAGAGTTATTTGAACAAATGTTTTTCAACGAAAGACCTAGGAGAAGCTGCTTATATATTAGGCATCAAAATGTATAGAGATAGACAAAGATGCCTAATAGCTTTGTATAGAGATAGACAAAGTACATACCTAGACAAAGTTCTGAAAAGGTTCAGAATGGATAAGGCAAAGAAAGGTTCAGTGCCCATGTTGTCAGGTAAGATATTGAGCAAGGCTCAGTGTCCAGCTATGGTAAATGATAGAGAAACTATGAGCAAAGTGCCATATGCCTTGGCCATAGGTTCTATCATGTATGCCATGATGTGTACTAGACCGGATGTGTCCAATGCTCTTAGTTTGACGAGCAGATACCAAAGTGATCCAGGAGTGGAACACTGGAAAGCCGTGAAGAACATCCTAAAGTATTTAAATAGGACTAAAGAAATGTTCTTGGTCTATGGAGGTGATGAGCAGCTCGTCGTAAAAGGTTACGTCGACGCTAGTTTCGACACCGACAAGGATGATTCTAAATCTCAGACAGGATACGTTTATATTTTGAATGCAGGAGCTGTGAGCTGGAGAAGCTGCAAGCAAAGCGTGATCGCGAGATCTACAGTAGAAGCGGAATACATGGTTGCTGCAGAAGCGTCAAGTGAAGGAGTTTGGATCAGGAACTTCATCACTGGGCTTGGTGTGGTTCCAAGTGCCTTGGACCCACTGGAGATATTGTGTAACAACACTAGAGCCATAGCACTGGCTAAGGAATAACCGGTCCCTGATCTACACCGATTGTGGGTCGAATAACCAGTCAAGACCTTCCGAATGCCCTCTCTGATACAAGTGTCTACTCTATGAGGTTAATCCCCTCAAAATCGGGACACCCTATATAGTCACAAGCCAACCGGAGCGCATTTTGCACCCCGCAGGGTGTGCGCTTTGAATAAGCGGTTCATAGTATCGTCTGCCGCCATTTAGATGGTATTTACCTTCCCCAGACCAATGTTTCACATGGGCCTTTATAGGGGAAAGCCCAGCCTCCGGGGATTTGTTTTCCCCCGTAGTAGTTTGAGACACCTATATCGAATTAGACAAACTGCCAGCCCAGTCCCGTCCCATTCCAGAGTAATGTGGTTGCATGGGTTAATTGCGCTAGCTTCAAAACTGGCCAGCCCTGCTGTTTTCGTAAACATCTTTCCTCCATCTTTTGTCCCACCTTTTTGTAAAACAAAACCTTTCTCATTTCCAAACCACTTGGTAGGCCAAGCATCACCAAGGTTTTTCTCATAAAACATTTTTGTAAGTATTTTCCGGGGGTCTTCCCATCCTACACTTTTGTTTAGGCTAAAAACGGGGTCTCCAAGGGGTTATGGTGTTAAACACCATCTACCATATGAAGAAAAGGTAGGTATTACACAAATGGGTTCTACCTAATGGTACTAACGGGTAATTATTTGGAGGAGCCAACCATTTCCCACATAAAACATAATATAGTGAAATAATGCAATTTTCATAAACGAGTATAAAAACATGCATAGGTAAAATAATAGGACAAGGCATATGAGCAAGAAGGTGGCTTGCCTGTGTCCAGCTATATGTCCCATGACTTCTTTATAAAACCAGAATACCAATACAATTAATAATAAGAGAAAACCGATGCTTCCTTCTTCTCAGCGTCAGGGCACTCATGGATCCTAGAAATTTTACCTCTATGCATTTTGGTGGGTTTTCAAAATGATTTAAAGTAATTAGTACTATTAATAAATCGAGAAATATAAAAAGAAAAGAGGTGCTTGGCCGTGATCTGAAGCGAGCTGGGCCGGAGGAGGGAAATCGGCCCATCACGAGGCGATGACGGCACGGGACATGAGTCGAAGGCCGCGGAGCGGGGCCCACCTGTCAGCGACGATGGCCGGCGAAGGGTTACCAGCATATCAGGACCATCCAGTATATGTGGATCAGACGGCTACAGGTGATCGTCATCCTCTGGCAAGGCACGACACGGGCAAAACCCTAGGGGAGGCAGAGCTCGTCGAGGGGGCTCACTTGGGGCATGGGGAGGTGGCAGTGAGGGTGCAGGGAGATGCGGAGCTCCATGGCGACCTCGGCGAGGGGTGAAAGTGGCGGTTTCCGTGTCGGGGAGGGGTTTACCCGGCGGCGACCGTGGGTGTGCTCTCGGGAGCTCGCCGGAGAAGGATTGGGAAGGCATGCATGTCACCGGGGAGGGGTCCCTTCGGTCCCTTCCGTCCTGGAGAGTGCAGGGACGAAGCATGAAGTGGGGGAAGGGGCTCAGGCGCTTCTGACTCGCAGGAGGAGCTTCGCTCGGGCATGTGCAGCGACGGCGGTTCTAGCATACCTGAAGGGAAGGGAAGGACAGTGGGGTATAGTTCAGGGGTGTTACAGCAAGGAGGGGTCGCATGCAAGGAGAAGGGAGCTGGGTAGAGGGCACCTCGGGCTCAAGCTCACCCATGGCCCAGAGTGCCATTTTCTTCTCTCCTCGAGCAGGGCAGAGCAAGGGGGAGAGGGGAGCTCTGGGTGCTGTGTAGAGAAGTAAGGGGGGCAAATAAGCAGGGGAGGGGCGCTGCTCTAGCCTATGTCCTTTTAAACCGAGAGAGGAGGGTGTATGATGGATATAGTCCATGGGGGGAGTTTTGAAGAGGTGGGAGCTACATAGTCCATGACCTTACCATCCATTGGGCAGCAGGGGTGGTGGAGAGGTGTTGTGGGGTACTGGTCGTGCTAGTGGACAGAGAGGAGGGGTGGCTGCCCTAGGGTATAGATATTTTGCAAGACAAGGCATAAGGGCCACACATCTCTCCTATGCTCTCTCCAAGGGGTACAAGACAAAAGCTACAGAACCTTGCTACAGGGATTTCGACCAGGGGAGGTGGGAGCTGCTGGAGAGATTTGTTGAGCAACCTTGGGTATGGGGTTGAGTTGGAATGGTTCAAGTTTTGATCAAGTTTCCCATTCAGTCATAATAATGATCATGGAGGGAATTTATAAAATTTTATCTTGGCAAGATGAGGAAAAGGTGCTGGTAGTTGGGTATGGTCAGGAGGATTCTCGAAGAATTATTTGGGATTTTTAAGATGATTTTCAGTTCACTAAAAATCATTTATCCAAAAAGTGCAGAAGTAGATGATGGAAGCTAATGTAAAAATTTACATTAGTCAAGGTTGGTTTTTATGTGAAATGGTTCTGAATACCATATTACTCATTGGAGAATTTTATTGGAATTTATTTAGAAGGAAAAGTATTTTGAATGAATTATTTCTTGTTTCTGCCATCTAAGAAAAGGGCAAAAGGAAATAATAAAGAATCTAAAAAATATTTATTTTTAAGTTGGAAAGATGGGATATGATATATAGAACTCAATTGTGCATTGAGTTGACACAGTGGTTTGGAGAAAAACAAACTTGCCTTCATAGACAAAGATCCTAGGGTTTTGCCAACAGTGGAATTTAAATAGTTTTGGGATCCAAATAATTATGGGAATTATTTGGGGGAAAATCATATCCAAGGTAGATGATGTAGCCTTGATTTATACATCATTTTCCACTTGGGTTTTGAAGGATTTTGGTAAAAAGGGAAAGAAACTAGATTTTTGGGAATCCAGGGTTTTGTTAATTTCATGCCACCAAAACAAGGTTGGATCAGGGAGCTCAGAGCTCACCTTGATACAAGGGGTAGATGGAAATCTTGACCAAGTTATATAGATGATCAAGGAAGCAAGATTTTGTCTTGGTTGCACTTGAGGTGATCTAGAAGAGATGGCAAACTTTGTTTAAAATAAGGCTGCAATAGCAGATACATCAGGTAGCCTCCTAAACCATGCGGGTTTAAGAAGCACAAGACTCCAATGGAAACAAGTGTAGTAGGGTTTGAAAGTCCATGATTAGTATATGATAACAATTAAAATATTTTGTCAAGGGGAGATGGCGCATATATGTGATCTTCTACCAAAGTAGGCAAGATGATAAGATTTGCAGAAAAGATTACTATCTTGACTACGGAACCATCATGGATGTGCGGGAAATAGAAGGGCTTAGCCAGGGGAAAGAGTGGGCCTTGGTAGTACTAAATATGTACTACAAGATGGTTCAAGTACATTCTCAAGAATGCACACAAATTGGAAAAGGTAGAGCTCCAAAGATTGAATCTAGATAAGAAATCAAGACTTAGCCATTTTGGCAGATTTAGGGTTTTAGACTAGAGTGCAAGGGTAGATGATTTTGAGAGGATGCTAAGTTCCAAACTCATGATAAAGGAGATGATTTTTAAGTGTTAACTAAGTAGGTAGGATCCATGTTTATATTGGGTCTTCACTAGGTTGGAACTATCAAAAGGGGTTATCCTTGATTGATCTGATTAGGAGATGAGATGATCACCTTAGTGGCTTAGGATAGATCCAGACTTGGATGCTTGATAGGAGATTGCCGATCACAAGCATAGATGGGGTCTTAAGGGATGAGCTACTATATTAGCTCCCCCTAGTTCCAAAACAAACAATGCAATCAGCAGATCAAGGCAATTTATCAGACATCAGATCAAGGAAATTCATCGTATCAAACTTATCCAACTACTACTAGGGTTACCATCAAGCCTAGATTGAGGTAGGGATGGGTATTTTGAATTGGTTATGTTTTGAAATAAGATAAGTACTTCTTGGTATTTCTACCAAGATTGGAATGAAGAGGTTTTGAATAGATGTTTTGGAAAAACCTAGGGGTAAGAGTAATTGAGAGTTCTGTCTTGAAAACATAAGTAGGTTATATATAGGTCTCCATAGTTTTGTCAATAGAACTAGTAAAACTACTTTTGTTTCGTCAAAGTCATCTTGGCTCAGGTTTTGAAATGCCAGAACATTTGAGAAGAGGAAAGATGAGCCAAGACATCTCTTTTGTAAAATAGATTTTGTCAACTAGTGTTGAGATAAGAAGTATAGCTCCTAAAGCACAATCAGTTGCAAGAGAACAAGCAAACAAGTAAACAAACATTGTACATTTAACAAGAAAACAAGTTTTTTCCCCCTGATTTTTGCCTTTTTGGACAGTTAATCAAGATTGCTGAAATTGGGATGCTACAAACCTCCCCCCTTAAAATAATCTCATCCCGATATTGGGGAGGAGTAGGGTTGGGTGATAACATCCGTTTAACAATTTCAGCGGCTGGAATTATTAGGCACTAACAAGTTTTTTAGCTAATAGGCGTGGGTAGTTATAGATTGTAGTTGAATGGCTTCGGATTTTCTTGGATTAAACGAGTGGAAAAGAAGCAGTCTTTTCCCCTTAGGATGATTCTAGGGAAGTTTAGCGTCGGCGGGGTCCTTTATTCTTGCGGTGACACGATGAGTGGAGCCTTCTCTAGTCTTTTCTTGTTGATGTCCGCCCTTCTGCTTTCTTGGTCTTGAAACACTGGGAGTGGTGGTTGGACGGTCGACTTCGGAGTAGAGGACTTCCCTGAAGTATCATCTGATTCTAGAGAAATGTCGATTTATCGTCCTTCTTCCAGGGTCGACGATTCTTGTTTGGAGGGATGGTCATTACTTAATGGTAACTAGTGGCAGACTCCAGGGTTCTATCGAGTTTTGGGGCAGGAAAGACGCAATCTTTCCCCCTTAGAGCGACACTAGGGGTTTCTGGTGGAGTCGCCGACCTTCTTCATGGGAGTCATATGTTGATGCTGGGGGATGGCGCTGCACCTTTGATCCTGAAGTGGTTACCTTCTGTCGACCTTGTATAATCCGCTTCCTGGGAGGCGTCGATGCCACTTCTTGAGTTATGAGGTCTACAGTAAAGGGGCGTCTACTAGCTTCTGGGTAGTTAGTTTTGAGCTAGTTAGGGTCCGAAGGGTTGGAGGTTGGCGGTCTAGGCACGCAATCCTTTAGAAATGGGTCGTTTTCGGTTTTGGTCTGATGCAACGTCATGGGTAAAACATGCATGAGGGAACCTCAAACTAGCATACTTTCAAGCTGGGGTCTTGCATCTTGACACCGTCCTTGGGTTGGATATCAACTTTGGTGATTGTAGTTCCTCGGGGTTAGCAGATTCGGGGCTCTTTTAGGAGAGAAGGGACTTTGTGATGTCTTCGGAGAAACTCGAGGATTTGGGTTGCTTTCTACTCCCTGAGAGAGTTGTATTGGCAGCATCGGGTAGTCTTGTCTTATTAACTTTGAACATCTCGGGTGTTGGGAGGATCGATCAGTCTTCTGAAGATTGTGGATGATGTTTGTTTTATGTTCCTCTGACGACTCTCGAGGTGGTGCTTTAGGAAGGTTCTTGGATTGGAGAACTTCCTGTATTGTCTTCTCGTAGGCGGTTTTCTGGATCTGAGTGGAAAGATGCTGTCTTTCCACCTTAGAGCTTTACTTCGGGTCGTCGAGGTTGGGTTAGATCTTTCGTCTTGGAGCATTGGCCTGACACCTTAATTGAGGTCTTCAGGTGACGCCTTATTACGGCTCCTTGTTATGAAGGTTACCTAGCGAAGCCATAAAGGTTAACTCGGGGTTGTTTTAGTGGTTAGCGATGGTTCTTCTTGGTCCTTCGTCGGGGTGGAGGCAATTTATCTTCAGAGGGGTTGTCTTCCCTTGAACACTTTGTGTTGCTTTGGGCCGGTGACAGAGTAGACTTGTTGTCTTCGGCATCCTTATCATCCGGCTTCTTGGGGCATTTGTGTTATGGCGAAGACTTCCCATTGATTCAGCGAAGGGTTTATTTGGTCGTTGCTCTTTTGGGGTGATTAGAACTAAGGCACGAGTAGGAGTTGTCAGGGGTTTCTTTATGTGGCCGTCCTGCCGAGGAGAGGTTTCCAGCTATGGGGTTGGGAGGGTTAGCGTCTGGATACGCCTACAAGGTGTTCATACAATAGGATCGAGTTGAAGGCAGACAAGCAACACATTTCAAGCAACACACAAGCACAATACAAGCATTCAGAGCGTACCATAGATACTAAGGGGATGACTACATGCCATAAGAGAAATCCTATATTAAGGATGATAATCCTAAGTACAGACGTTACGGGGGTCTTGACTTCTGTCTTGCCATTTGTTGTTGTCGGTGCCGTACTTGATCAATTTGGGGGCGACGAAGGACTCTATTGGTAGGGCGATCTTGTAGTGTCTTTCGTTGTTGGTAGCTCCTTTGTTGTGCTTGTCTCGGTGTCTCCGTCTCATAGTCTCCAAATTGGAATTTTTTGGAAAAGGAACTTCTGTAGTAGACGAGATATAGAGTAATCCATTTTCGATTCTTTTAAATCAGAGAAGATAAGATAAGAAATCTTTTGAAAAGCTTTTGAGAAATAGTTTTCAAAAGCCGATGTTTTCAGAAATAGGGGTTGTCCTGCCTAACGTCCATGCTATCTAAGGTCTCCTATAGTCAGGATGGCTCTGATACCAAGTCTGTGGCACCCTGGATTTTTACAGTCCTAGAATACCCGTTATGCATGCAATTCACGTTCCCATGATCAGTGAGCCGTGAGCACAACCGACAAGTATCATTACAACATCCATAATTAACTAATACAAATACTTACATTTATGCCATTATGGCAATACAACAACAATAGCAGAAGTCTTCAAGCGCAGAGCCCATGTCATGCCTTAACCTACAGGCGACTGACTGGGAAGACAGCCTAGCTTGCATAGACGTCAGCAACCTCCATCGTTCCTCTTGCTTCTGAAAAGTTGGCCAAGTAGATAGCCAGGGACAATGCCGAAGAGTACTTTGAATGTACTGGCAAACCACCTTAAGATAACAATAAGTAAAGGATATGCAGTATGGCTGTGGTAGGATGGATCCATAAGAGGTTCTTTTGTAATTAGTTTCTCTTGTAGATATGGCATGTCTCTATATCTTTGTTGAAACTTTTGTAAAATATTTTGGAAACCTTTTTTGAAAATTTTTAGGAAATCACAAGGATTGGGTCACCCATTTGTTTTTCCTTCCAGTCATCTCATAACCAAACTCCTTCCACCATTTTTCCCGACCATCCCATGGTCAAAACATTTTCAAGCCATTGCTTTTCTGAAGTCCTTTTTGAAAATCAAAACCATCACCGCTGTACAGCCGCCAGTACAACCGTCCATGACCGAGGACTCGGCTATTCGAATAGATTTACACTCTGCAGAGGTTGTACACTTTACACACACCATCCGATTACCCGTCTTTGATATACACCGATCGTGGGTTGAATAACCGGTCAAGACCTTCCGAATGCCCTCTCTGATACAAGTGTCTACCCTATGAGGTTAATCCCCTCAGAACCGGGACACCCTATATAGTCACAAGCCAACTGGAGCGCGTTTTGAACCCCACAGTATTTAGACGGTATTTTGAAACTAGTTTTGTCAATAGAACTAGTAAAACTACTTTTGTTTCGTCAAAGTCATCTTGGCAAGGTATTTTGAAATGCCAGAACATTTGAGAAGAGGAAAGATGAGCCAAGACATCTCTTTTGTAAAATAGATTTTGTCAACTAGTGTTGAGATAAGAAGTATAGCTCCTAAAGCACAATCAGTTGCAAGAGCACAAGCAAACAAACATTATACATGTAACAAGAAAAAAAGTTTTTGTTCCCCCTAATTTTTGCCTTTTTGGACAGTTAATCAGGTTTGCTGAAATTGGGATGTTACAGGAACACTAGATAGCGGTCAAGAATATCTTTAAGTACTTAAGAAGAACTAAGGATATGTTTCTCGTGTACGGAGGTGAACAAGAGATCGTCGCTATGTTTTATGTCGATTCTAGCTTCTACATCATCCATGAGTACAACCTCGTTAAGCTGTGTCGGTCTTCAACGGTATGTTCTCTATGGATGTATATTCACCTGTTGTTTTGTATCAAGTAGATAGATCTTGATACATAGTTATTCCCATCGTAGGAAAATTTTTGTTTTCTATGCTATGAAACCTACAAAAAGTACCAACAATTTCTAGGTTTGGGGTGTCTTATGCTATTTGTATCTGACTAGTAAGTATTGCACCTACAAAAAAATGGTTAACTAAAACTACCCACTGCTTATGATATCAGTATGACTCATGCTATCTATGCTTGACTAGTAATCTCTACAACTATAACAAAATGAATAAAATTGCCAACTGTGTGAGTTTCCTCGGCATGACTTCTTTGTTTGTTCTCGAAGGGGGATACCAGGATGGGTATGTTTTGTGTTAGTATCAGGTTGGTTCTGAATAGGTCTCTCTTATCCCCCTATGATAGCTGCCAGTTATATCGAGTCTCTATAGGTTGTTTAGTGCATGCCGCACTATAGCTTCAGTCCACCATACCTATGTAGGCGAGAGCCACTGAATTCTAAGTCTCTACGTGTACTGGCCTCAATACAGACCGCTCTCTTTTTCCTTTGCCCTTTGTCGACACCCCTTTTGTTTTTGCAGGTTTGAAATCGATGTCGTTAGCACGGTTACCCTTCCGGCTTGGCCTTGGCAGGGTTATGGATGCCATTGGTTATTCTTCATGGCTATTAGCCCCTTTTGCATATTGCCCGTAGTCGGGTGTTGTATCGTTTTCAAGGTGATTTGGATCTCTATACTATATATATATATATATCTGTATTCTTGACTCATTGAGTCGTGTTATATATATATCTGTTCAGTGGGTTCCTGTAATACCTCGAACACTACGCTCTAAGTAACAAGCCTGGAATGAACCCAAAATGCATGAGGTGTCCTACCGAGGTGGTCGGGGACACCCACGGGTAGGTCCCGTCTGAGCGGAACAGGGAACAGTATCGGCCAATACCCCATCCACTTTGCAAGAACATCGGGACAAGTGTGAGCGGCGTAGTCGATAGGCATGCGAAAACATAACATACACAATTGTGTATGTTAGCGACATACAAGAGTACATCAGAGCCAGACCATCTAAAATAAATAGAAATATGCAACGCCATATGGCAAGATTCAAATTACTAGATAGTTCTAATAGTTAGGATACATCCTCAAACATCACACATCAGAGTATCAAGCAGAAGCGGAAGACAGATCCGAGTACGGATAAGAAGCAAATTGGCGTAAGACACCCTGAAAATAAGAACATCCTGCCCACATGATCTCAAGATCTCCAAACCCCAGAAAGTCTACACCTGACGGTCGTTTCCTCCATCATCGGTCTGCTCAACCCAGTAGCCTTCATGTGGGTAAACCTGTCCATCTGAACCAAATATTTATCATGTTAGACCCTATGGGGCTCAGCAATCTTATGCAACTAAAGGGAACAACCTGAGGGTGACGCAATTGCGGTAAAAATAAGGCCTAGCAGTTCTATAGAGACGCGCTACAACATCCGCCTAACCAATGATAGATCGACGCTCGTTAAGTAAACAATAGTTAGTCTCCCATTCGATATATATCCACATAATTAATCATCGCCCGCCCACCCCCTCGTTCCCAAACGAGAAGGTGGAAGACATCCCATCCGTTGGCAGTTTTATTAATCATTCCATGAATATTTCACTATTACTAGGCAAGTTTTTAGTCAATTTAAAAGCGGTACTTTAGTTATGCTTGTCTATGATCGAGAAACTTTGCTCCAAGTCGTCCATAACCGCGGACACGACTTTCAGAACGATTTACCCTGCAGGGGTGCACAAATAGCAACACACACACGATCCACCTCGGAAAAAACCAAAGGAAAACCCAACGAGGCATCACGACAAAGCATTTGCAAGATTCATAAATGATTTCAGGGGACCACCCCGCTAAGCTACCCGCTACGAAGTTGGCCAGCTCCGCGACGGACCGAGGGGTTTGTGCCAATGGATGTAAATGACTGGGAACCCGAAAGTGTGACTGGGCTTGTCGATACCGCGAAAACATTCCACATTTGTTCCTAAACAGTGCAGGCGCTCCACGCGCAATCGTAAATAAAGCAGTGAAGCATGGCTTAAGTACAAGATAGTAATAAAGCCCCAAACTACTTGTGGCCCCAAGAAATTACATATGACTCAAGCTAGGGCTTAGGGGATTCATGTTCCCATATGCGGATAGTGCGATAGTCAAGGAACAAAAATCAAGTACTCGGGATTCTACGGGACACAAGTGGGCGGATAAAAACCAGATCTCAGCTATTGCCCACCGGTGCCTCTTTCTTTAGTTATCCCATTACTATTCAATTTAGTTGTTTAGGTACCTCATTTTTCCACGACTCTCACAAACCCTACACATGCAATTCTATGACTCGCATGGCTCAAACAACTCCTATAGTAATGGCTCATAGGGTTGAGGGAACAAGTTTCGGTGGGGTTTAAAAATAAAGGCTATGCAATACTTGGGATTCAATTTTATTTGGATTGCGACACATGATGCAAGAATAAGATAGATGCAATAGGTACTATATGTAGTGCAAGCATGGGGAATTTCTTGCCTGGCAGTTCAGTTGCAGAATAAGATGGCTCCGGGTAATACTCCTGGGTCTCCTGGTAAGATCCTTGCTCGGCGTCTATCCGGATAAAAACCAAACACACAAGGGACCGAAATAAATACATTGCGCAATCATATAAATCATATGCATAAGCAAACAAGATATGCCATGATGATATGATGCACAATTTACATGGTACAATATGGCATGGCATGGGAGAGGTGAGAAAACAATAATAAAGCACTTGGTTAATTTATTTAGGCATGTTTTACTCCCATAAACAGTTCTGGTTTTACAATATTTATATGATGCATGCTTCAATTCATATCATGGAATGCATGGTTAGAACGGGCTCGTCGATCTAATCGATTTAGATATATCATATGTCGAATTCGGGGTTACGGACTTAAAGTTACAGATTTATTAACAATTAAATTATTTCGAAATTTTAAACTGCTCAAATGATATTTTAAATAGCATATTCAGATTCCTCACATTTTTCTGATTCAAAAACATGTATTATTTAAATTTACAAATTTAAATCAATTTTAACTTAAATTATATTAAATTCAGTCAAATGTTAAAGGTTTGACTCGTTAGAGTCAAGACTGGTCAAATTTAAAAATATGGTTGAATTCATATTTGAAAAACATTCACATTTGATTTTATAAGTTTCTGCAAATCCAAAATATTTCAAAAGTTATAATTAAATTCTGATCATATTCATTTCTGAGCTTTTTTAGTTGAATTGGAAATTCGCTGAAACTTTTCTCACTCAAAGCGGACATACCCACCCTCACAGCCAGGTGGGGACAGAGAACAAAGGGGGCCATTGACGTGTTGGGCGACTTGGTGGCGACAAGTGGCGGCTTGGAGGGCCGCAGGTGGATGACCTGGAAAACCCGGGGCCTTTTTAGAAAAAGAACTAGATGGTTCTCTGATGAAACTGCAGTTTGGATCGGACGGACTTACTAGCAGACTCGATTTAGCGTTGAAGATGACGAGCGATGCATTGGGAATTCAGGAAAACCGTAAATCCAAAAAATGTAGAGGATAGATATAGCTACAACTCTGAAGAAGGAAGTATCTCCAACGGAAGCTTGTACGCGCCGGTAAAAAATGATGAACAGAGGATGATCCAAGCAGACACCGCAAACTGCAAGGCTGGGTTTTGGTCTGATTGTCGAACGACGATGGCGAGCAAACTAAGGTGTATCTCTCGACGTCGTAACAAGCAAAGTTGTAGAGAAGACCAAGGGCTTCAATTCTTGTCAAGGAACTCCGCCGGATCTAGACCTCAAATCTGCAAAAAAAACACGTAGAAGAGAGAGAGTTCCGCCGATTTTGACTGACAGGGAAAAATCAGAAAAGGGTCTGAGATCGAGCTATCTTCTCCGGATGATTCCGAAAGATTGAGAGGTAAATCTGGAGTGATTCTTCTTGGAATGGAAAGAGGGGACATTGGGGAAGAGGTTAGAGGCGAGGACACGCATCGAGAAGGGCTGAGACAGCGGGAAAGGACGCGGGAACAGAGGACGTTGAGACGCTACAGTGTTGCCGCTGCTGCCATCGCAGAGTGCGACGCGCGTCGTGCACCAGAGCGCGAGCGCCAGAGGCGGGCGAGGCCAGCGAGGTGAGGCGAGGTGAAAGAGGGGGCTCACCACAGGGGGCGAAGATGGTGGAGACAGGCGCTGGCGAGATGACGACGAGGTACACGGCCGACGACGGATGGGGTCGGGGAGCAGATAGTGGCGGCGCCGGTGTGATGCGCGCTCCTGGAGATCCTGGTGCAACTCTGATTCAGCAAAGGCAGCAAATACAGAGACCATCGATGTGTTGGGCTCAGGAGAAAGGTTACCTGGAGCCCGAAGAAGGCAGGGCTTGATCAACGCGAGCTAGAGCTCGCCCAGCACATGGCGGCGGCGGGGTGTGAGGAAGGATGGGAAGAAAAGATAGGGTTTCAGGGAGAAGCTTCGGGCAAGGATAAGAAGGAAGAAGGGACTCACGCGCTGTGCGTGCTGCTGACGCGGACGACGGAGCGGGGGTGACCTACCGCCTGTCGCTTTCCGTTTCTTGCGAGAGAGAGCGAGCAGAGGACGGCATCAGGAGGGGTATAACAGGAGACGAGTCACTAGCTAGGAAGAGAAACACGGCCCTAGTTTGAACCAAACCACAAGGAGATGCCAGGTTGAACACAAGTGGCACTAGGGGATGGCGACGGAAAGTAGATGGAAAAAAGGGAGTTAGGTTCCAGCCAGGGTCTTGCTCAGATCTAGTTAGCTAAAGAAAGGGATAGAAAAATAGATAAAATTTGTCTGAATTAACCTGTTTTGATCTGGTTTGGTTTAGTTAAACAAACAATACAAAAAGTCCCCAAAAACCACAAAGCTCAAAAATAATCCAAAAGAGATCACGGAGGGAAAATGGGGCAGGGTTGCATGGCTCATGCATGATGTAATAAATGCCACTAGTAGTTGTGAAAACAACTATTTGCACACATGGAATTATATACATACATGCATCCAAATTGAATAAGGCCAATGCAACAAATAAAAGACAAGCTTGCTTTCCCACATGGTAAATATGGAATAAAGCATGAATAAATATAAAGTGACCAACTAATGTGTGTGATCCACTAATAAATATAGTCACAATTATATTCATAATGATCCTACATTCAAATATAAACCATATAAAAGCTTGAAAGAGAAACTATTCACATAGCATGCAAAGGTGGCCATGTGGCTTATCATATCCAATATTGTGAAAACAACATGTATCATATACGGAAGCATGTAGAAAGAAGTGGATCCACCCCAACACATATGAGCTAGATGTAAATACCAAATATAATTGCAAAGGCTCATATGTCATTAGGATGGTGGAATTGTAAGGTGGTGGCAAGGAAAAGTGGTGGAGTTAATAAAAGATATGCCCCCAATTCAATTTGGGCATTAAGCAAGATATATCAAGAACCAAACACAATATATCAAGAGGCAAATACAAGTAATGCAATATGAATGCATAAGGGAGAAGAACCAAATAAAGGGATTTTATATGATGCTCAAATGCAATGTGGCATGGTGACATGAGCATGATATATTGATGATGCAATGCAAGGGTAATATGTAGGAAGTAGCATTTTATTAGGAACCATGTAGCATTACAGATGTTAGACAGATGGGATGCTACAGTTCCATCATGGACTAATGTGTAATGTTATTACTTTGTTTTCTACCCACATGAACGTGCCTGGTGGGCACCGTTGAAATGTTTCTATGCGGGTTTGGCGGGAATCGCTACAACTTGCATAGGATCGATCTGAGGGTGTTACACTAGTACTATGAAGATATATTGTATGAAAATTATATAACCATGTTTTTAACCCCAAGGAACTAAGGTCTCACCAAAATTATACAATGCCATCTCATTGGAGAATGAGTAATGCATAGACACGCAAAGATATGCAAATACACACGGACCTAAAAGTTTCAGATCCGGGGATTATGTTTACCACTAGAAAACGCTTATATACAACACCAAAGTGCCATATAAGTTGAATGCGCAAAGTTTTTCAAACTAGATTATTGACTCTAGTGCAAGTTGGAGACTGAAAGGAATATGCTCGAGAGGCAATAATAAAGTGGTTATTATGCTATTCCATGTTTATCATACATGTTTATTTTTCATGCTATAATTGTATTAATAAGGAAACATTAATACAAGTGTGAATTATAAACATACAAGCTTCCTAGTAAAGCCTATATTTATACTAGCTTGTTGATTAACGGATGATCAAATGTTTACTGATCATAACATTGTATGTTGTTAATATCGGGGTCATATCATTGGAAAATTATATGATGAAAAATCACCCATAGTAGATGTAGCAATATGATCATTTCATCAAGTTTAAATTGCTATCACATTCGTAGTAACTCAATGTCCTAAGACCATGAGATCACGTCAATCACTTTCACCAGAAGAGTACTCTGATTACATCAAACATCACACTGTAATAGGGTGATTATAAGGTGTCGTCGGGTATTTGGAAAGTGTTAGTTGAGGCTCATGGATCAAGAGTTGTATTTGTCCATCCGGATGATGTAGAGATATACTCAGGGCCCTCTCAGTGATATAACATTGGATACCCTTGCAAGCAAGTGATTTGATTACTAGAATGTCATATCACAGGAACTAGATAAAGAGTACTTGTTAGGAACGATATTAAACGAGTTATGGTTGATGTCAACACCCGGATTTTTAATCCTAGATGTCTATTATGCCATACATCGCAATCCCAGGATTACCATTTTTGTGAGACATAATAGATTGTATATCACAGTACATCATCCATTACAAACCATACATAAGGTCTTACAACAAATAAAGGATCTCATGATCCAGTCTTAGTACAATCAAAGCAGCAAAATAATGTAATAACGATAGCGTGGGCGAGGCTCCATCTTCATGGTCACGGGCAATGCTGACGATGGGAGATGATCCTAGTTGTCGTAACCTTCCTGCGATCCATCCTCCTGATAGTCCTCTTCATAGTCTGGCCATGGGAAAAGCCAGGGACAAAGCCATGAGTACTCTTTAAGTACTCGCAAACTAAGACTAACAAGTAAGGGGTTTGAGTAGGAAGACTAAGCTCTAGGTTGTTTTGCAAAAATCTAGGTTTACCTTAAATGTGTTCAGAAGCAAAGAAAACTAGTTTAATGTTTTATAACACCTAAGTGGGAACTTAGTTTTCATGTTCACAACCCTGTTATGGTCAAGTAAAAGTCATGATTCATTCACAAGTCATTTTGAAAACATCTGACGACGGAACAGTATGGTCACTCCAACTATCCATAACTACGGACGTGGCTATTCGAATAGTTTGACACTCTGCAGAGGGGGTACACTTTCACCACAATATTCAATACATCCGTCAGGAACAATCCTGAATTCACCATACTCAGTATGCGGATAATCAATCCTAACCTTTCAATTACACGCCCTAGTATAGGCTCCTCTCATATGAGTTTGTCCTCCCAACCATGACCATCTGTCATCTTGGAAACTACACATGTGGTCAATCTTCACGAGGTAGCCTCAGCTCAAACCTCGGCCGCAAGGGAACCCATACTAAGGTATATAAACTTCCAGTCAAGCCCTAGCCAATTTCAGGTATTGTGGTTGTACGGTAAAATTGGAATGGTATCGCATCCAGACACAACCATCAGTTTTGTAAAACGGCTAAGGCTCCTGCCTCAACAATTTCATCATCAAAAATCATGTGGTGCTCATAGCACATGTCAAAACATCTCATTAGAATGACTCATCATTCTAAGGTTTTCATAATCATTTTCACCAAGTATTCCCATCTAAAGTTATCAAGTTTTATGCTTACCACTAGCCACTAAAGTTGGGGGTAAACACTAATGAGGGGTGATAATAAAGTGTGGCTTATCTAAGTTCAATCTCATGCCTCTTTATGCTCTTTATGCTACCTTTATGCTTATCTAAGTGTGGGTAAACACTAATGACAGGTGATAATAAGGGGTAAACATCAAGATCTATCTAACTTAGGCCAAGTTTTATGCTCTTTATACTACCTTTAATAATCTTTCTAAATCTACAAGTCACTAAATAAACACAAATAGAAAGCTTTGCTAAAGAAATAAAAGAGTAAAGCTTGCAAGTAAAACTGGGATTTGGTATCATCAAGTGGTATAACCAAGGCATGCCTAATGCATTGCATAGGTTATCTTGTAGGTTTAATCTTGCAAGTATGACGTGCATGGTTTAGCTTAGCTTGCCTTGTGCAGTGCAGTGGTTGAAGTTCTCCTCGACTTCTTCCTCGTAGTATTCTCCTTCCCCTTTGTATCCTTGCTCGGTACTAGAGTCTATAAGTAAATACGAAGTACATAATCACCAAACAATTCTTAAATACTTCTATTTTGCACACAAAGTCTCACACTAGATTATCTAGCATCATCACTATCATCACATGAATTAAGGCAATAGTTCTATTTATTTTATTTTAGAAAAGTAATTTCTACTCATTGAAAAACTACTTAAGATTTAATATTCCCCAACTAAAACATGGGATCATGTTGACACATGTCATCAACACATATTTCAGTACTTGGGAATGTGATTTAAAGTGGTGTCACATTTTAATAAGGTTTAACCTTTTTATTTTAATTAAATAAAGTGACTAGAAATGCCTATGGGCATTATTTTATTACTTGTCCATTATTACTGCAAGTAAACCCAGATATTTTTATATATTCAGAAAGGTCTTATCAAATGTGATTTTTGGGAGTTGGAATCAACTCAAAAGAATTTATTGTTGAATTTTGACAAATGTTTGAATACACAAAAGTCTCTGCCATATGATTTTTACTATAGGTGATATATAAATACAAATGATTTAAATCCAATGGGATTGGATTAATAATTTCAATACCTTTCTAGAAAATTAGTTTCATGCAATTTGGTTTAGTGAATCTTTCTGAAATGATTTTTGAATCTACTGCAAGAACTAAGTTCGAAATTAAATAGATAAACCTAATTTCAAACGAACTAGGTCATGCGGCAAAGCTAACTGGACCGACCCACTAGGCATAGCACGCGCGTGGGCGGTTTAAGTGGTTGTCCCCACTCGTCAGTGAGACATAGAGTGGCGAAGGGGTACGGGGTGATTACAACCGTAGGATTAGAAGTAAGATCTATGGCTGAGGGTCGTCGTCCACGTCTGAACAGAATGCAACGACAACGAATCCTAGCTCGGCCAGTGGGGGTCAGTGGCGGCTCACCAGGCTCAGTCGATGGTCGACGATGGGGGCGAACGATGAAGTCGATGACGGCGATCCTCCTGGTACTGGCGGCTCCTCCAGGGTGGCTCTAATCGACGGCGCCCTTCTCCTCCAGCAGCAGCAAGCTCTGGAGAAATTCCGGCGATGCTGTGCTCGCCTTGCTCCGGGAAGAAGTGGGCACGAGCAATGAGAGGTGGGGAGTGGAATGGTGTGCTGAATTCGAACGGGGAAGGCTTCTATTTATAGTGCGACGAGGGAACCAAAGGGTGCGGGTTGAGCTCGTAGTGGTTGGCTTCACAGTGAGCTAATGGCATGGCCGAAGGTAGGGGACGGTGCGCTGCCTCCTAGAGAAGCTCAACAGATTGATGGCGAGGCGTGGGGCGGTGCGGTGCGGTCAGAACACGTCGATGCTCTGAGCGGCACCGACGGCAGTTTTAATGGTGCACATCGGCTACGGGTCGTGCGGCGGCGAACGGGGTTGTCTGGGAGGTTCCTAGGGAAGTGGTGATCACGTACGCAAGTGATGAAGGTGGGGCGCGATCTGTGCGAGCGTGTCGAGCGCGGCGCTCTAGCGTGCTCTTGGCATGGTCGCAGAGAAAATGAGCGCGTGCGTCCTGGGTGGTCCAGTGGCTAGCAGGGCTCGAGGGCTGGACAGGGGGTGGCAGTAGACGGTGGCGTGCTTGGTAGACACTGTTGGCGAGGCTGGTTAGGCTTATAGCAGGCTGTCGACGTTGGGCGTGGCAAGTCTGCTCGGCCATGGTGACCATTGATGGCATGGTCGAGTTCACAGTGATCTAGAGCAGCTTAGACAAGGTAGATGATATACTGGGAGTATATTGAGAGCTAGAGAGGGAACAAGGTTGGCACATACACTGCTCACAATAGTGTTTGTTGTTTAATTTAATTTGTGCTCAGAAGGTGTTTGATGAAATAGCCGAAAGAAATTTGAATTTTTGGATGAAACTTGGTGGGTGCAATGGTCACATACTGGGGAGTCTCTGGTTGCTTGGATTTGTCAAGGTGCACTGGTTTGGTTGGGTTTTGAGAAATGGTGATCTTCCCATATGAACTAGATTAAAATTTCAAATGTCATTTGAATAAGGTTGCCAAATGTTTCTGTCGGTCTGTAAAGTGGGCGTGGGTTCACTTTCACTTGGTCTAAGAAGGGGTGAAAAGAATTGGATTTGTTTCTGTTTGAAATCTTGGTCTAACAAGTGGTCTAGTGAGCAAGATTGGCAAAAATGACCATTTGCTTGTTTTGTTTGTTTTTTAATTTCTATTGATTTGTTTCTACTTAGAATTGAATTAGATGATGTTGTTTTCATATTTTAACCATTCCTTGGTATTCACAACAATCACATAAGTCCATTCATGCATTCATACATTCATCACATACACACATGCATTCATAATGATTTTAATTAACAAAAGTTTTTGTTAACCCTCAATTTGGGTGATTGGAATTGGTAACCTTGATTAATATGTTTGGGATGTTACAGTTGATACCAAGTGATGAGATCTTAGACAAGTAAAATATCGCGAGACAAAAGGAATTTGATTACAGCGAAAGAGGTTCAGACGATCATCTAATTTTCGTGGACCTATTGGGAGTCGTTACGGATCTCCAGGTCACGCTAATTATTATTGATCGGAGAAAGTATCGATCATGTATACATAGTTCTCGAACCCATAGGGAGACACACTTAAGGTAAAACGACGCATTTGATAAGATAGGGAAATTAGGGGAAATCAATGGACATCACAGAAAATTGTTCTGCTATAGAAAATTGTTCTAGCGAATCTGCCGAAATAGTTTCGGGGTATCGAAACAAAGCAAAGGGATCAAAATGTTAATGTGTTCATTAAATGAAGTACTTATTAAATGAAGTATTCATTAAATTTAGTTACATTAAAATGTAATTGAAGTGCTTTAATGGATAGACCGTTGAGGAAATTAAAATGCTTTAATAGAATTAAAGTGCTTTAATGGAAAGACCTTTAAGGGAATTAAAGTGTTTTAATAGACCTTTAATGGAATTAAAGTGCTTTAATGGAGATTGAATGAGAGGAGGGGAGGGGGCAGGCCCATGGCACCTATAAAAGGAGGTGGCCTCCTCCTCTCCACACACTCATTTAGCATTCTCTCATATGTCCTTTGGTTGGCCTCCTCCTCTTGCTAGCTTGTCCATTGCCACGAGTGAGGTGCTTATGAGATGCCCTGATCTAATTCTTCCCCTCCACCATCACTACAATGGCGTAGCGCTGGTGTAGTTCCCAAGGATCCACTACTTCTGCTACCCGGCTGGAGCGAGGTTCCGGGAGTCATCGGCACACCATATGTGTGACCGATTACGGAGACGCTGCTCGTTTGTGGCGCTGATCGTCTGCATGCCCTTGAGGATAGTCGTGTACATCTACATCAACCACGTTTGTTTTTGGGAACATTATCCCGCTTACGATCTATGAGGGTGAGTCCATCTGTAGCCATTACAAGTATAGCCTAGATTTGATCTTGGCAGTTGCAACCGTAGGATTTTTTTGTTTTCTATGCAATGAACCCCATCAGTGGTATTAGAGCACATGGAGATCAGGGAGTTTTGTTTTCTATGTGTAGATTCTTTGTACGGTTAGAACACATGGAGATCAGGGAGTTGATAAGTCTTGTTATTACAAATATCTAGTATTTCGAAGATTGGTGGCATAGTGGGATGAAGCGGCTCGGACAAACTTTACATGTCCTCGCACATGATACCTGTTGCACGCTTGAAATGCAACTTGTTTTGCATAAATGGCTAGCGGGTGTCTGTCTCTCCCAATATAGTTGATATCTGATTTAAAATGGTCTTCTTAATAACTTGGTTAGCACTGTTGTGGCTGAACTTCGTAGGTAGAACGGTTCTATCCTAGAAAGCCCATAGCCACGTAAAATATGCAAAAATAAATTAGGGGAATGTAATTTTTTTTTGCAGGGCATGTGATGTGATATGGTCTGTGATACAAATTTTGTTGTATGCAATGTGTTTTATTATAAAACAACCGGCAGGAGCCATATGGTTGTTATTTTATGGACTGCATGCCGGAAAATGGAAATCCATGTAATTAGATTAGTGGAGAACAACCTTGATGGTGACACGCTGGTGGAATGATGGAGATCATGCCATGATGCACGGGATGAAGATCGAATGCGAGAAGGACCATATCATATCACATTATATATACATGTGATGTTTATCCTTTGATGCATATTATTTTCCGTTGATTTGGTCGCCTAGGTAGTATTTGATTGCCTTGGTAGCACTATAAGATGATACCTCCCAATAAATATCAAGATAATAATATGTTCTTCCTTAGAATGCACCGTTAAGAAAGGTCGTCGTCTCGAAGCACCACGTGATGATCGGGTGTGATAGATTCTATGTTCGCATACAACGTGTGTAAGACAGTTTTAAACACGCGAGTACTAAGGTTCTTACTTGGCGAGCCTAGCATGTATAGACATGGCCTCGTAACATAAACCGAAAGGTAAAGCACGGGTCATATGGATGATATGATGCCCATATGATGCTCGCCATTGGAGTTGCGCCACCACTCATGATGATCGGTCGTGTCAAAGTGAATTTGGTTCATCTAATCGCCAAAACGACTCGAAGGATTTTGGTTTTGAGTGGGAGTTCACATAGTAATATGATTAAAGTTGAACTCAATTTAACATAAACTGAATATGAGTCAATTTTCATAGTTCGCTATAGTTATTGGCATTCATTGACTACCTTATGTTTAGCTATGATTGAGATAATATAACTATTGGATTCTAGAATTTTTTACTTTATGAACTGGTATCGTATTGTTTTATGTGTGTCAATCTAAAGTTTAAAGTACTATTGCAAACTTTCAGAAAAACCTCACTTACTCCACGAAATTCAATTGGTACTGAATCAAGAGTAACAAATTCCAGCGTTAGTATCCAAGTATCATGCTTGCCTCCATGATCTTTGATATTCGAATGTTGTTTCAGTATCAAGGTTATCTAGGAGCTAAATTTTTTTTTTCAGAAACCATCATGTGTGAAATATATTATGATATCTAAAATGTTTGGTTGCAATATGATAGAATATAATTGTAGTAAGATACATGTTCTCATATCATATGAAAATTTGCAAAGGTTGGATATGCTAGGCGTCCTGATTTCCGAAAAGGTTTTGGGAACTAACATTCGTCCTTATGAGCTATAGTATACTGAACATGAAAGTTTTCATGATAAGGATGAATACAATATGAAGGTAAAATATTACTACATTAAAAGGATTACTAAAAGGAATGAAATTTGAAAGAACGCCAAACATTCGATGATGGTGATCAACTTCAAAGTGCAAGTCCAAAGATAGAGTATCTGACTATGCACGCTTTGCACTATGTGTCATATGTATGGAGCCACTATTGATGTTGATGGATTCTTTTAAAAAAGCAAAGTTAATGCTGAAAGAGAATCTGATAAATATTTGGTAGTATGGAAAAAGACTGGAAAAGTCTAGCTTAGGTATATTGCGGTGACCCAGCATACCACTGCATGATGGAGTATACTATAGTCATTGACATAACACCAATGAAACACCGTTCCACTAGTATTACATCCCTTAGAGTGGTACAACAGAAACATAGAAGGTCCCAGACATGACTATAGTTTACAACTCGACTCTTTACAAAAGATCTGAAGAACACTCTAGGTTATAGAGAGAGAAAGAAATTTCTTACAAATAAGAACCAGAAATAACAACTCGGAATTATCATACTAATAGACTAGTATCCAAACTATATGGCTTGCAAATGGTGCTATTGCATTTCTCTATAGAAGTAGGTTCTAGGGCGAGATATTATACTCCTATCTAATAAAAAACTTTGTCTTCACTTCAGTTGATATATGTAGACTTCATTGTCTTTACTGAAGAACTTTAGATTTCTGGCGTATCCTCTTTAGCGTCACTTGATGTTGATGACCTCTTCCATGGATTTAGAATCTAGCAAGGGTTGAGTAGATACGGTTGAGTACGAACGTACTCATCGAGTTCACTAAAAAGGAGTGTTTGATGCACTATCTACAACCATAGACCAAAATTCATAGGTTATGCATGTTTTCGTAAACATTTATTCAAACGTTGATTTTACTCTGAAAAGCTATGAACGTCAGTCTTCATAGGTTGATTAGAACTTCGTGGAGTTCCTTTCCTGCAGCGCTCGTAACTCCTACCTGGAATAGGGAGTAACATGTCACACTTTTTTATGCTCTGCAGAGGTGTGTCGCTTTACCCATGAGAGAGCCTTATCCATGTTACACAACCATGTCGCGAGCTTGTCCATACTTGCTTGGTATGGGGCCCGGTATAAGGACCCAACCCGATCACTACTCTTCTTCGCGACCCTGCATACACTAAAATTGTTGTACTATCAGACTCAAGGCAGAATTTCCCCAGTTAATACGACTTTACCTTAGTCTTATACGCACGACAACCATTAACACTAAAAATTTGTCTTTTGTAAGCCCATATGCATGGTAGGCTTTCCCCCGAATACACGGCTTTACCCACGATATGCAACTTACAAAACGCCCAAAATAGTGGCTTCTGTATGTGAAAGTAAGAAGATCCAGCTGACGTCCCTAGAGCCATATAGATCTCATGGTTAACGCGTATTATACGGTGCAAGAATCACTGGAGACATTGATTGTTAAGTCCTAGGTATTATATTCCTTTACCACCGGAACATCCGTATTAGGTTTTTACCACTTGGTAAATAACCCATAATCATATTATTATGAAAATAGTGTTTTCTGACCTTTTTGAAATGCAGATGATGACAACACCGAGTTTGCAAATACTTGATAGAAAATATTCAAAGGACATGAGCAAGTGTGAACTTTCCTTTTATGATCACAAGATTATGCAATCACGGTCTTCGATACAATAGAAGATTCAACATCTGGAAACAACATTATTGGTCCAGTAAGGACTAATGTTTAAAGAAGAAATATGCTATTATGCATAAGTAATGCTATGAATTTTGTAAAACCCCCGAAGTAATTTCCAATATTGTAAGTGAGTTGAGATTAAGCGATTTCATTAAAATTTGGTTTATCTTTAAGTTTACTTTACAAGCAATTATATCTGCAAGGAACTTAAGACTAATATACAATGTGTAAAAGGTAAATAACAATAATACAAGATTAAAGTTAATTAGTATTATGTAACTATTACTAAAGTCCATGTTTATGGTGTTTATGATAAGTTAATTAGTACTGAAGATTACAATGATTTTTATTATGGTGATTGACAAAGTATAAATGATCTGGAGTTACTGTACTTCTAGCTTGTTGAATATTAGACCAAAGTTATCTATCAAAGTAGAAATCGTCTTAAGACATAATGTGTCTATAGCCTTTAAAACTCTAGGGTTTTCCTAAGTATTAGTCAAGAATGTGAGATTGTTCATTTCACGATATAAGTGACTGATGTTATAAGATTAACTTGTAAGACACTAACTTTTAGTGGGAAAAGCTTGCTACTAGATCAAAGGAAATCAACTACGTTCTACTATAAGCTATGGCTTAGATCTTTGGTATAGGGTATAAAGATCCCACATGTTAGGATGATAATATCATGAAGTGGTACAAACTTGGTTGAGTTGGAAAGCTTCTAATGCATAATGGGAATTTGGTTTTTGTATCAAGTTTATAAGGTTAGGGTTTGTCACCAGAATGAATCAAAGTGATTGGTATAGTAGATTTCTAGGGTAAGAGTTGACAGGATAATTTAGGAAGATTTCTTACCTAAGCAACACCTAAATCTAAATATGAACTAAAGCTTATAGGTAATTAAAGAAAATACATTCTATTTATTTGAAGGCAACAAATATGTTTTAAGTTAATTATTCCCCCATGATAAAATCAATTTATTAATATTTATAATAAATAAAATTACTTTCTTATTATAGTATATCCTAAATAATTTAAATACAACTAACAATGATTTATTTTTCTTTTATAAGAAATTTGAACAATCCATTTCTTTTCCTTTGAACTAATAAAAAGTTATATAAGACATTTAATAGCATTCATTTTCTTATAAATACAAAAATGATTTAGATTGTTATAATTAACATTTTTCTAGGATACTACATTTATTTTAGTACACAAAAAGATTTTTATTTATTTTTAAAACGTATCTATATTTTACTAACATTATTTTAAATGATTAAAGGGTTTTATTTTTAGTTGCTGCTAAATTATTTTAAATAGATAATTTATTATTTTTCTTGGATAGATTATATTTTTTTATTTTGATATATTATATGTATTTTTTTACTATTTTATTTATTTTTCTTGGGCTAGAAATTCTTCTAGGGTCATTTTGGTAATTTCCTTTCTTCTTATATTCTCTTTATTTTGTTTCCTTATTATTTTCTATGAGGCTAAATCTAATCCATTGACCGATTATGCCCAATCCGACCCAAATCACTTCTTTCACTACTGGAAAACAGGCCTTTGGTTCGATCTGAACAACGTCACAAGTCCCGGCCCATCACGAACCGCAACTAGTGCTAGCACTAGTCCCGGGCCGTGAGGCCTCCAACGGCTAGAAATGGCCAAAGACACTAGTCCCGGACCGGACCAGAGCTCTGGTCCGGGGCCGGACCAGAGCTCTAGTCCCGGTTCGTAATACGGCCCGGGACTAATAAGCTGGAGTGGGGCAACAACTCTTTTCGGGGACTATTAGTCCCGGGTCGTATCACGGCCCAGGACTAATTGTCCATCACTATATATACAGCTCCCTGGCCAGCTGTCCTAAAGCCTATGGTGGCCATTTTTCTCAAAGAAGCAAGAGAGTTCATGCCATTTTTTTTCTCAAGATTTGTCAAGATTTAGTTTGCAACACCTAAATCCAAAGCTTTAAAAGGTTAGAACTTCATTCTTTCATCTCTTATTGCTACTTATCTATATAATGCTCTAGAAGTATACAGATATGGATCAAATGCATGCATGCTCTAGAAGTAGCTAGAAGGATTTTGATATATATGTGTAACAAATTTTGATTAGACACATAGTTACTGAAAATTGAAATGTGTAATTTTAGAGTTTTAGAGCTTAGAATGGAATGAGGTTTTCACTGATAGAACAATAATAAAAAACTCCACATTTATCATGTTGATTGTTTTCTACAATTCACAAATTGGTGCATGTAATATTTTCAAATTCAAAATTAATGCTCTAGAAGCTCTCAATATAACTTGTAATAATTTTATCATGTTGTGTAATGGTTTTTGATATACTTTTACTATAATGCAGATGGTCCGGGAATGGATGTACGGTACTGACCGACGCTCTGGCGAGTTCATTAATGGCGTACATGAATTCATCCGTGTTGCTGATGCAAACAAGCACAATGGTTTTGTATTCTGTCCATGTAATGGATGTAGGAATCAGAAGGATTACTCTGACTCAAAAACCCTTCATAGCCACCTGTTGAAGTCCGGCTTCATGCCCAGTTATAATTGTTGGACCAAGCACGGAGAGAGAGGGGTTATAATAGAAGACAATGAAGAAGAGGAGGAGGATGACAACTATCATGGTTTCCCTGAGTACGGAGATTCTTCCATGGGGGATGCTGAAGGGGAGGATGAAGAAGAGACACATGATGAACCTGCTGATGATCTTGGTCGGATCATTGCCGATGCACGAAGAGATTGTCAAACTGAAAAGGATAGGGAGAAGTTCAATCACATGCTAGAGGATCACAAAAAGTTGCTGTACCCAAATTGCGAAAATGGTCTGAAAAAGCTGGGCAGCACACTGGAATTGCTGCGATGGAAGGCTGAGTGTGCTATACCTGACTCCTCATTTGAAAAGTTGCTGAAAATGATGAAGAATATGCTTCCAAAAGATAACGTATTACCCGCCAGTACATACGAAGCAAAGAAGGTTGTCTGCCCTCTAGGTTTAGAGGTTTAGAAGATACATGCATGCCCTAATGACTGCATCCTCTACCGCGGTGAGGAGTATGAGAATTTATATGCATGCCCGGTATGCAATTCACTTTGGTATAAGATTAGACGAGATGACCCTGGTGACGTTGAGGGCGAGCCCCCCCGGAAGAGGGTTCATGCGAAGGTGATGTGGTATGCTCCTATAATACCACAGTTGAAACGCTTATTCAGAAACAAAGAGCACGCCAAGTTGTTGCGATGGCATAAAGAGGAACGTAAGTCAGATGGGATGTTGAGACACCCCGCTGATGGGTCGCAATAGAGAAAAATCGATAGAAAGTACCCGGACTTTGCAGATGACACAAGGAGTTTAAGGTTTGGTCAAAGTACATATGGCATGAATCCCTTTCGGGAGCAGAGCTCCAGTCATAGCACCTGGCCCGTGACTCTATGCATCTATAACCTTCCTCCTTGGTTGTGCATGAAGCGGAAGTTTATTATGATGCCAGTGTTGATCCAAGGTCCGAAGCAACCAGGCAACGACATTGATGTGTACATAAGGCCATTAGTGGAAGAACTTTTATAGTTGTGGCACGAACCCGGGATACGCGTGTGGGATGAGCACAAGCAGGAAGAATTTAACCTTCGAGCATTGCTTTTCGTAACAATCAATGATTGGCCTGCTCTTAGTAACCTTTCAGGACAGTCAAACAAGGGATACAATGCATGCACACACTGTTTAGATGAGACTGAAAGTATATATTTGTAACATTGTAAGAATAATGTATACAATGAGCATCGTCGATTTCTTTTGGCCAAGCATCCCTTAAGAAAGAAAGGCAAGCATTTCAACGGTCTGGCATGTCACCAGACGAAGCCTAAGGAGCATACTGGTGCTGATATATTTGATATGGTCAAAGATTTGGATCAACTGGTAACCTTTGGAAAGGGTCCTGGAGGAAAATCTGTTCCGAAAGACGCTGAAGGACACGCACCCATGTGGAAGAAGAAATCTATATTTTGGGAGGTACCATATTGGAAATTCTTAGAGGTCCGCTCTGCAATCGATGTGATGCATGTGACGAAGAATCTTTGTGTGAACCTGCTAGGCTTCTTGGGAGTGTATGGGAAGACAAAAGATACATCGGAAGCACGAAAGGACCATCAACGTATGAAAGACCCAGATGGCCTGCATCCAGAATGGTTTCAAGGTCATGCCAGCTACGCTCTTACCAAACAAGAGAAGGAAATATTTTTTGAATGCCTAAGCAGTATTAAGGTCCCGTCTGGCTTCTCATCTAATATAAAGGGGATAATAAATATGGAAGAAAAAAATTCCAAAACCTAAAGTCTCATGACTGCCACGTGATTATGACGCAAATGCTTCCGATTGCATTGAGGGGGCTTCTACCAGATAATGTTCGAGTACCCATTGTGAAGCTATGTGCATTTCTCAATGCAATCTCTTAGAAGATAATCAATCCTGAAGATCTACCACGGTTACAGAATGATGTGGTCCAATGTCTTGTCAATTTTCAGTTGGTGTTCCCACCATCCTTCTTCAATATTATGATGCACCTGCTGGTTCACCTAGTCGAAGAGATTTCCATTCTCGGTCCTGTATTTCTACACAATATGTTTCCCTTTGAGAGGTTCATGGGAATCTTAACGAAATATGTTCGTAACCGTGCTAGGCCAGAAGGAAGCATCTCCAATGGCTATGGAACAAAGGAGGTCATTGAATTTTGTGTTGACTTTGTTCCTGACCTTAAGCCGATTGGTCTTCCTCAATCGCGGTATGAGGGGAGCCTGAGTGGAAAGGGTACTCTAGGAAGGAAATAAATAATATGTAGAGACGGACATTCTTACACCGAAGCACATTACACCGTTCTACAGAATTCTACCTTGGCAGCCCCATATATCGAGGAACACAAGAAAATCTTACGCTCCAACAACCTTGGAAAGCATGACTCTTGCATTAGCGATGAACACATCAAGAGTTTCGGCGGTTGGTTGCAACATCTCATCAAAAACAACACTCTTGGAGATCAGCTATACTTGTTGTCTAGGTCACCATCTTCGACTATATCGACTTTCCAAGGGTACGAGATAAATGGGTATACATTTTACACGATAGCGCAAGATAAAAAGAGCACCAACCAAAACAGTGGTGTCCGCTTTGATGCAACAGACAACAATGGGTCAAAGACCACATATTATGGTTACATAGAGGAGATATGGGAACTTGACTATGGACCTACTTTTAAGGTCCCCTTGTTTCGGTGCAAATGGGTCAAGCTGACAGGAGGAGGGGTTGGGGTAGAGAAGAAATATGGAATGACATCGTTGGATCTCAACAATCTTGGGTACTTAGACGAACCATTCGTCCTAGCCAATGATGTGGCTCAGGTTTTCTATGTGAAAGACATGTCTACCAAACCTAGAAAAAGAAAAAATAAGAAAAAGAATACATCGGACGATGAGCCAAAGCGCCACATAGTTCTTTCGGGAAAAAGAAACATCGTGGGAGTGGAGGACAAGACAGACATGTCAGAAGATTGTGATAAGTTTCATGAAATTCCGCCCTTCGCGGTGAAGGATGACCCAAGCATCATGTTAATGAATGAAGATGCTCCATGGATACGACGGGATCAGAAAGGAACACACGTGAAGAAATGATATGTAATAGTTGTAACATTTTATGAGTGAAGATGCTCCATGCATGTGTCCATTTTTATAGTGTTGTCTGCAAACAATCTTGAGTGTGTTAGTCCCGTTTTGGGGCTGGACCGGGACTAAAGGAGGGCCTTTAGTACCGATTCATACTTACCATTAAGATCTGATCTCCAAACGCGTGATGTCACATATTAGGGAGTGCCTCTATGACTAGTTTCTCGGAGATGCCGGAGGACTGGGCTCCGTCGGCATCTCCCTGAAACTGGCCGTAGTGGTGTCCCTGCTCTCGAAAACCATCTTGCAGCTTGTAACTTCTCTAACTAGATCAATACGCCTGGGAGCTAACTAATTTCACATATTAGGGAGTGCCTCTATGACCAGTTTCTCGGAGATGTCGGAGAACTAGGCTCCGTCGCATCTCCCTGAAACTGGCCTTAGTGGTGTCCCTGCTCTCGAAAACCATCTTGGAGATGCCTCAAACTGGCTGGAGGACTGGACTCACAAGGATGCCTATTTATAGTACAAGCAGCTCGGCATAATGTCGACACTCACTGGGGATCCATCCGCTACTCCGGCGTGAGCACGTGGTAGAAGAGGTTTTTGATGGCCGCCTGGCATGCAGAACCTTGAGGGACAGGAGGGACAGGAACCCCTCCAGGGCTCAGCATCCAGCCGGTAGGCGGCCGGTAGCCCGGCGGACAAGGATAGTTGGAGGCGCACAAAGCCTCGGTCTCCTCGAGGGTCAGAATGGCCAGTAGGAGTTGTCCATTGTTCTAAGAGAGGAAGGTGTGGATGTGTGGATAGCCATGGCGCTATCGCCCTAAATATAGAGGGAAAGGGCGGAAAAACTTGGCGTGAAGCTTTGGGAAATGGCGGGAAATATCTTTAGTCCCGGTTAGTGACTACATCCGGGACTAAAAGCTCTCGTAGAAAGGAAAGGGCGGGAAAACTTGGCGGGAAGCGGTGGGAAATGGCGGAAATGGCGGAAAATAAAAGATATGATTTTCCAAAGTTTTTATATTAGTTTTGAATTAAAAAAAGAAAATTTACAAATGAAATAATTTATAAATGATGCAAACAGATAAATGGATATTATATTAAAATTCTTTATATTTTTCTGATAATAATAGACATATTATTTGTTTTATTTGGATTATTACAATAAAAGATATGATTTTTCAAAGTTTTTATATTTGATTTGAATAAAAAAGAAAATTTACAAATGAAATAATTTATAAATGATGCAAACAGATAAATGGATATTATATTAAAATTCTTTATATTTTTCTGATAATAATAGACATATTATTTGTTTTATTTGGATTATTACAATAAAATATATGATTTTTCAAAGTTTTTATATTAGTTTTGAATTAAAAAAAGAAAATTTACAAATGAAATAATTTATAAATGATGCAAACATAGTGGAGGATTACAATAAAATATATAGCAGAGAAACACCACATTTCTATGCCGCGGCAGAGATTGTGTATTTCCTTTTTTTTTGCCATTTTGTTCCTTTTTCGTTTTGTGTTTCACTATATCAAACATATATTTCAGTATACATATTATACGCTACTACATACACACTACACATCGATGCATTTATATAATTAATCGATCCCTTGCAAGCATACATATAATCAATCATATCAAAAGGAAGAAATGTTTTGAAATTACATGGTCATTGATGAATATATATATCATATGAGCTACATGGAGATGACTAAGGCAAATCGATTTCCACGTCATCCTGATAATGCTCTCCATGTAAATCAAGGAATTCCTTCATCATAAATCCCGCCAGCTCCTCTTGAATTGCTCTTATCCGTTTGTCTGGCGCTAGTTTCTCTCGCAAATCATAAATATAATGTGAGTCAACATTCCGCTCACTGGTCAACTCACGGATGTACTCGCAGACATAGTATCCACATAAATGAGTTCCCGGTGGCTGTTGTAAACTGTTCGCCATTTTATAAGTTATCTCCTCTTTGAATGGACTTGGTATTTTTTGTCTGAACCGTGTCCAACACCTGCTCGGCAAAGAAAATGAATAAAGGAGTTATTAGTTACTTGATATCAGGAAATGAATGAAAGAGGACGATATAATGCGATAATGATTGAAATTACTTATGGAGCATTGCTTTCATGTCGCTCCACTGCTCTTGGTCCCAACTTAATGAGTCGTGGACTTCAACTAGGGAGTTGTCAACTTGAATGTTTAGCAAGATCCAGTGGAATCTGCGGACATTTACATAAGCATACATGCATAGCTCATCGAGTAAGCAAAAATAAAATGTGTACAAGATATAAACACTCACTTGAAGTTGTAAGGAAAAAGTTCCTTAACAAAATTATGCTCGGTTAAGAACCTGGACAGGTCTTCCTCCACGTCTTTGGGGTGATTCTTTAACGTATATTCATTAATGATATATGGGTCAATGAACCCAACATCCTATCTTCTAGCTCTTTTGCATTCAAGCATCTTCATTCTGCGGAATATAATATCATCATACAAAAGAATATATAGTTAGGATAATATATTAAATGCAATGAACGAGCTAAAGCTACAAACTTAATTATAGAAATAAATAACTTACAGACAGTAGAAACCAATGATAGATTTGTTGAGGGCACGTTGGTTGTATAACTGAAACAGTTCGGTCATTTGAACCTGTATCGAGTATGGTTTGAAGTGATGCTCCTTTCTAACGTCCATCAGAAACCAATCTTTATGATGCTTTTTTTCTTCTTGCGACATGTACCATTCATGCAGATCGCATATGTGTGGATAGACGCGCGAGCTCCTCATTACTGACTAGAGGCTGCCCTTGGACATACTACCGTACTATCTGACCCACTGGCGTATCTTCAGAGCCTAAATATTGACCAAGAGACATATTTTCTTCGTTAGCAAGTGCTTTGGCCTCTGATACAGTGATTCCCATAAGTGCAGCATTATTACGGGCTCTAGGGTCCATTATTTGCATGTCCATATCCATTTCAGCTCTGAAGGCCTTGTCGAGGTCTCAAATGACTTTGAGCGGGGCGACCGATTGATTCTTCTGTGCTCCGAGCTGGGCAACTTGCTTCCCGCTTTTTGCACTTGTGATTTTTTCTTCTGTGCTTGCTTAATAATCTCCCGGTCATAGTCTGATTCCAGATTCATCGATATCTGGGATGGTTGCTCAAGAAAGGACTTAGCCCACTTTTTGGTTTTTTCGTTATATACCGGCTTTTGCTCAGGCTTTTTGGGTGCAAAATGCGCCTTAACTTGGGCAGCCACATCCGCGTTTGTTTCCTCATCGGTCTTGTCATAAGGTCTCTTTGGAAGAGCCGGCGGGATATCGACTATCTTCGGCATTTGACCTTTCTTCGATGTGGGGCGCGGGGGACCGTCGAACTTCCTTTTCTTTGACGAGGTAGTAGTATTGCACGGAGGCGCATGCGGAGATCGAGTTGATGTACTCCTGCTGCGGCGATCGTCAGCAGAGCGGGGTGGACTTGGAGGTTGGTGATAATCAGGTTGGGGTGGACTTGGAGGTTGGCGATAATCGGGTTGGGGTGGACTTGGAGGTTGGCGATAATCGGGTTGTGGTGGACTTGGAGGTTGACGATATTCGATGCGGGGTGGATTTGGATTCCTTGGATTCGGTGGCCTTGGCGCCGAGCCTGGAAACTTGATGTACTTCTTATTCCATAGAATGATGTTGCGCTTGACATCTACTAGTTTCGTAAGGCCTTCAGGCGTAGCGATTTCAATCTCTAGGTCCGCAAAATCCTCCACTATGTCATCCACGTGACACGAGCATAGCCCGGTGGAATCGGAAGTGAATGGTGGAGTGCTCCAGGTAGACAAGGTAAAGTAGTGCCGATCGCCACCTTGAAGGACAGGTTGTTCATTGGCTGATGTAGCTCACATTGTGCCATATCTCTGACATCATCCATGGGGTAGTGAGGAGCTGGTGCATCATCCAGCATCAGCACGGACTTCCGTGGAAGCCACGCTGCTTCTCCGTTGGTTAAGATCCAATGCAGGATCATCAGACCGCGGGTGAGTTGACGACGGCGGCCTTTGGCTAATTTCATGCATGAGGTTCTTCAAATCAGCTAGGTCCTGCTCTACCCTGGAGATCCGGTCTGCCTCCCGGTCCTTCTTTCTCTGACGGCTTCTATAACTGGCATCATACTGAGGTAACCCTTTCTTCCACGAGACACCGACGCCTTTGCCTCATGTTCGTCCTCCCTTTTCAGGATTCCCTAGGGCGCGTGTCAGCTCGTCGTTCTCTCTCTCGGGACAGAACAATCCCAATTGAGCATCGTTTATTGCTTGAATAAAGTCTTGGGAGGGTTTTAGAATTTTATCATGAAATAATGTCTTCCCTGTTTCTGGGTCCAAGGATCCCCCGTGCCTGTACCACCAGTGCTTTGACCTCTCGGGCCATCCATCTGTACCTGGAGTGACGCCTCGAGCCCTCATATCCTTCTCCATAGTTTCCCACGTAGGGATGGCACTCTTGTAGCAACCTGTCCCCATTTTATGATGGTATTTCTTGTTGGCAGCATTTAACGTGTGTTTTGCCGACTTTGCCTTTGCTTTATCAGATTGCTTGTACTGTACAAAATCGGGCCACTGTTCTCTCCAACTTCTCGTTTACTCCTTTGAAGTCTAGAGTTTTCTTTTTCGCGACATATTTCGCGTATAAAATTTTCTTGTGGTTCTGGTGCAGTTCAGCCATCTTGCTTAGTGCCCACTCCTTGACTTTCGCTCTATTTTCAAGCCCACCCGGCGTTGGGGTAATACCATCTACCTCAAATTCCTCATACTATGGAGGTAGTATGAAATGATGAGCTTCTGCCAAAGGTCATCTTTGGCATCATCGGTGACGTAGTTGTTGGATTCTTCACCGGCTTTCTTTGACTTATTCCATTCTTGGATGGTGATCGGTAGGTTGTCCCTAACAAGCACCCTGCATTGATTTATAAACATCCTCCGGTGCTTCTCTGGAGCAATCGGTTCACCATAATCATCTATTTCTTCGATGGTGAACCTCTGATTACCATCCAACTTTTTGTTTGGCCCTTGTTTCGTTTGAGCTGTCGATTGCTTTGATCCGGTGGGCTAAAAGAAGAAGAGAGAGTGATTAATATATAGAGGTCCTCTTTGAATGGACCTGGTATTTTCTGTCTGAACCGTGTCCAACACCTGCTCGGCAAAGAAAATGAATAAAGGAGTTATTAGTTACTTGATATTAGGAAATGAATGAAAGAGGACGATATAATGCGATAATGATTGAAATTACTTAAGGAGCATTGCTTTCATGTCGCTCCACTGCTCTTGGTCCCAACTTAATGAGTCGTGGACTTCAACTAGGGAGTTGTCAACTTGAATGTTTAGCAAGATCCAGTGGAATCTGCGGACATTTACATAAGCATACATGCATAGCTCATCGAGTAAGCAAAAATAAAATGTGTACAAGATATAAACACTCACTTGAAGTTGTAAGGAAAAAGTATTTCCTTAACAAAATTATGCTCGGTTAAGAACCTGGAGAGGTCTTCCTCCACGTCTTTGGTGTGATTCTTTAACGTATATTCATTAATGATATATGGGTCAATGAACCCAACGTCCTATCTTCTAGCTCTTTTGCATTCAAGCATCTTCATTCTGCGGAATATAATATCATCATACAAAAGAATATATAGTTAGGATAATATATTAAATGCAATGAACGAGCTAAAGCTACAAACTTAATTATAGAAATAAATAACTTACAGACAGTAGAAACCAATGATAGATTTGTTGAGGGCACGTTGGTTGTATAACTGAAACAGTTCGGTCATTTGAACCTGTATCGAGTATGGTTTGAAGTGATGCTCCTTTCTAACGTCCACTGGAAACCAATCTTTATGATGCTTTTTTTCTTCTTGCGACATGTACCATTCATGCAGATCGCATATGTGTGGATAGACGTGCGAGCTCCTCATTACTGACTAGAGGCTGCCCTTGGACATACTACCGTACTATCTGACCTACTAGCGTATCTTCAGAGCCTAAATATTGACCAAGAGACATATTTGCTTCGTTAGCAAGTGCTTTGGCCTCCGATATAGTGATTCCCATAAGTGCAGCATTATTACGGGCTCTAGGGTCCATTATTTGCATGTCCATATCCATTTCAGCTCTGAAGGCCTTGTCGAGGTCTGAAATGACTTTGAGCGGGGCGACCGATTGATTCTTCTGTGCTCCGAGCTGGGCAACTTGCTTCCCGCTTTTTGCACTTGTGATTTTTTTCTTCTGTGCTTGCTTAATAATCTCCCGGTCATAGTCTGATTCCAGATTCATCGATATCTGGGATGGTTGCTCAAGAAAGGACTTAGCCCACTTTTTGGTTTTTTCGTTATATACCGGCTTTGGCTCAGGCTTTTTGGGTGCAAAATGCGCCTTAACTTGGGCAGCCACATCCGCGTTAGTTTCCTCATCGGTCTTGTCATTAGGTCTCTTTGGAAGAGCCGGCGGGATATCGACTATCTTCAGCGTTTGACCTTTCTTCGATGTGGGGCGGGGGGACCGTCGAACTTCCTTTTCTTCGACGAGGTAGTAGTATTGCACGGAGGCGGAGGCGGAGATCGAGTTGATGTACTCCTGCTGCGGCGATCGTTAGCGGAGCGGGGTGGACTTGGAGGTTGGCGATAGTTGGAGTGGACTTGGAGGTTGGCGATAATCGGGTTGGGGTGGACTTGGAGGTTGGCGATAATCGGGTTGGGGTGGACTTGGAGGTTGACGATATTCGATGCGGGGTGGATTTGGATTCCTTGGATTCGGTGGCCTTGGCGCCGAGCCTGGAAACTTGATGTACTTCTTATTCCATAGAATGATGTTGCGCTTGACATCTACTAGTTTCGTAAGGCCTTCAGGCGTAGCGATTTCAATCTCTAGGTCCGCAAAATCCTCCACTATGTCATCCACGTGACACGAGCATAGCCCGGTGGAATCAGAAGTAAATGGTGGAGTGCTCCAGGTAGACAAGGTAAAGTAGTGCCGATCGCCACCTTGAAGGACAGGTTGTTCATTGGCTGATGTAGCTCACATTGTGCCATCTCTCTGACATCATCCACGGGGTAGTGAGGAGCTGGTGCATCATCCAGCATCAGCACGGACTTCCGTGGAAGCCATGCTGCTTCTCCGTTGGTTAAGATCCAATGCAGGATCATCAGACCGCGGGTGAGTTGACGACGGCGGCCTTTGGCTAATTTCATGCATGAGGTTCTTCAGATCAGCTAGGTCCTGCTCTACCCTGGAGATCCGGTCTGCCTCCCGGTCCTTCTTTCTCTGACGGCTTCTATAACTGGCATCATACTAAGGAAACCCTTTCTTCCACGAGACACCGGCGCCTTTGCCTCGTGTTCGTCCTCCCTTTTCAGGATTCCCTAGGGCGCGTGTCAGCTCGTCGTTCTCTCTCTCGGGACAGAACAATCCCAATTGAGCATCGTTCATTGCTTGAATAAAGTCTTGGGAGGGTTTTAGAATTTTATCATGAAATAATGTCTTCCCTGTTTCTGGGTCCAAGGATCCCCCGTGCCCGTACCACCAGTGCTTTGACCTCTCGGGCCATCCATCTGTACAAGGAGTGACGCCTCGAGCCCTCATATCCTTCTCCATAGTTTCCCACTTAGGGATGGCACTCTTGTAGCCACCTGTCCCCATTTTATGATGGTATTTCTTGTTGGCAGCATTTAACGTGTTCTTTGCCGACTTTGCCTTTGCTTTATCAGATTGCTTGTACTGTACAAAATCGGGACACTGTTCTCTCAACTTCTCGTTTACTCCTTTGAAGTCTGGAGTTTTCTTTTTCGCGACATATTTCGCGTATAAACTTTTCTTGTGGTTCTGGTGCAGTTCAGCCATCTTGCTTAGTGCCCACTCCTTGACTTTCGCTCTATTTTCAAGCCCACCCAGCATTGGGGTAATACCATCTACCTCAAATTCCTCATACTCTGGAGGTAGTATGAAATGATGAGCTTCTGCCAAAGGTCATCTTTGGCATCATCGGTGACATAGTTGTTGGATTCTTCACCGGCTTTCTTTGACTTATTCCATTCTTGGATGGTGATCGGCAGGTTGTCCCTAACAAGCACCCTGCATTGATTTATAAACATCCTCCGGTGCTTCTCTGGAGCAACCGGTTCACCGTAGTCATCTATTTCTTCGATGGTGAACCTCTGATTACCATCCAACTTTTTGTTCGGCCCTTGTTTCGTTCGAGCTATCGATTGCTTCGATCCGGTGGGCTAAAAGAAGAAGAGAGAGTGATTAATATATAGAGGTCCTCTTTGAATGGACCTGGTATTTTCTGTCTGAACCGTGTCCAACACCTGCTCGGCAAAGAAAATGAATAAAGGAGTTATTAGTTACTTGATATCAGGAAATGAATGAAAGAGGACGATATAATGCGATAATGATTGAAATTACTTATGGGGCATTGCTTTCATGTCGCTCCACTGCTCTTGGTCCCAACTTAATGAGTCGTGGACTTCAACTAGGGAGTTGTCAACTTGAATGTTTAGCAAGATCCAGTGGAATCTGCGGACATTTACATAAGCATACATGCATAGCTCATCTAGTAAGCAAAAATAAAATGTGTACAAGATATAAACACTCACTTGAAGTTGTAAGGAAAAAGTATTTCCTTAACAAAATTATGCTCGGTTAAGAACCTGGACAGGTCTTCCTCCACGTCTTTGGGGTGATTCTTTAACGTATATTCATTAATGATATATGGGTCAATGAACCCAACGTCCTATCTTCTAGCTCTTCTGCATTCAAGCATCTTCATTCTGCGGAATATAATATCATCATACAAAAGGATATATAGTTAGGATAATATATTAAATGCACTGAACGAGCTAAAGCTACAAACTTAATTATAGAAATAAATAACTTACAGACAGTAGCAACCAATGATAGATTTGTCGAGGGCACGTTGGTTGTATAACTGAAACAGTTCGGTCATTTGAACCTGTATCAAGTATGGTTTGAAGTGATGCTCCTTTCTAACGTCCACCGGAAACCAATCTTTATGATGCTTTTTTTCTTCTTGCGACATGTACCATTCATGCAGATCGCATATGTGTGGATAGACGCGCGAGCTCCTCATTACTGACTAGAGGCTGCCCTTGGACATACTACCGTACTATCTGACCCACTAGCGTATCTTCAGAGCCTAAATATTGACCAAGAGACATATTTGCTTCGTTAGCAAGTGCTTTGGCCTCCGATACAGTGATTCCCATAAGTGCAGCATTATTACGGGCTCTAGGGTCCATTATTTGCATGTCCATATCCATTTCAGCTCTGAAGGCCTTGTCGAGGTCTGAAATGACTTTGAGCGGGGCGACCGATTGATTCTTCTGTGCTCCGAGCTGGGCAACTTGCTTCCCGCTTTTTGCACTTGTGATTTTTTTCTTCTATGCTTGCTTAATAATCTCCCGGTCATAGTCTGATTCCAAATTCATCGATATCTGGGATGGTTGCTCAAGAAAGGACTTAGCCCACTTTTTGGTTTTTTCGTTATATACCGGCTTTGGCTCAGGCTTTTTGGGTGAAAAATGCGCGTTACCTTGGGCAGCCACATCCGCGTTCGTTTCCTCATCGGTCTTGTCATAAGGTCTCTTTGGAAGAGCCGGCGGGATATCGACTATCTTCGGCATTTGACCTTTCTTTGATGTGGGGCGCGGGGGACCGTCGAACTTCCTTTTCTTCGACGAGGTAGTAGTATTGCACGGAGGCGGAGGCGGAGATCGAGTTGATGTACTCCTGCTGCGGCGATCGTCAGCGGAGCGGGGTGGACTTGGAGGTTGGCGATAATCAGGTTGGGGTGGACTTGGAGGTTGGCGATAATCGGGTTGGGGTGGACTTGGAGGTTGGCGACAATCGGGTTGGGGTGGACTTGGAGGTTGACGATATTCGATGCGGGGTGGATTTGGATTCCTTGGATTCGGTGGCCTTGGCGCCGAGCCTGGAAACTTGATGTACTTCTTATTCCATAGAATGATGTTGCGCTTGACATCTACTAGTTTCGTAAGGCCTTCAGGCGTAGCGATTTCAATCTCTAGGTCCGCAAAATCCTCCACTATGTCATCCACGTGACACGAGCATAGCCCGGTGGAATCGGAAGTGAATGGTGGAGTGCTCCAGGTAGACAAGGTAAAGTAGTGCCGATCGCCACCTTGAAGGACAGGTTGTTCATTGGCTGATGTAGCTCACATTGTGCCATCTCTCTGACATCATCCACGGGGTAGTGAGGAGATGGTGCATCATCCAGCATCAGCACGGACTTCCGTGGAAGCCACACTGCTTCTCCGTTGGTTAAGATCCAATGCAGGATCATTAGACCGCGGGTGAGTTGACGACGGCGGCCTTTGGCTAATTTCATGCATGAGGTTCTTCAGATCAGCTAGGTCCTGCTCTACCCTGGAGATCCGGTCTGCCTCCCGGTCCTTCTTTCTCTGACGGCTTCTATAACTGGCATCATACTGAGGAAACCCTTTCTTCCATGAGACACCGGCGCCTTTGTCTCGTGTTCGTCCTCCCTTTTCAGGATTCCCTAGGGAGCGTGTCAGCTCGTCGTTCTCTCTCTCGGGACAGAACAATCCCAATTGAGCATCGTTCATTGCTTGAATAAAGTCTTGGGAGGGTTTTAGAATTTTATCATGAAATAATGTCTTCCCTGTTTCTGGGTCCAAGGATCCCCCGTGCCCGTACCACCAGTGCTTTGACCTCTCGGGCCATCCATCTGTACAAGGAGTGACGCCTCGAGCCCTCATATCCTTCTCCATAGTTTCCCACTTAGGGATGGCACTCTTTTAGCCACCTGTCCCCATTTTATGATGGTATTTCTTGTTGGCAGCATTTAACGTGTTCTTTGCCGACTTTGCCTTTGCTTTATCAGATTGCTTGTACTGTACAAAATCGGGCCACTGTTCTCTCAACTTCTCGTTTACCCCTTTGAAGTCTGGAGTTTTCTTTTTCGCGACATATTTCGCGTATAAACTTTTCTTGTGGTTCTGGTGCAGTTCAGCCATCTTGCTTAGTGCCCACTCCTTGACTTTCGCTCTATTTTCAAGCCCACCCGGCGTTGGAGTAATACCATCTACCTCAAATTCCACATACTATGGAGGTAGTATGAAATGATGAGCTTCTGCCAAAGGTCATCTTTGGCATCATCGGTGACATAGTTGTTGGATTCTTCACCGGCTTTCTTTGACTTATTCCATTCTTGGATGGTGATCGGCAGGTTGTCCCTAACAAGCACCCTGCATTGATTTATAAATATCCTCCGGTGCTTCTCTGGAGCAATTGGTTCACCATAATCATCTATTTCTTCGATGGTGAACCTCTGATTACCATCCAACTTTTAGTTCGGCCCTTGTTTCGTTCGAGCTGTCGATTGCTTCGATCCGGTGGGCTAAAAGAAGAAGAGAGAGTGATTAATATATAGAGGTCCTCTTTGAATGGACCTGGTATTTTTTGTCGCTCCACTGCTCTTGGTCCCAACTTAATGAGTCGTGGACTTCAACTAGGGAGTTGTCAACTTGAATGTTTAGCAAGATCCAGTGGAATCTGCGGACATTTACATAAGCATACATGCATAGCTCATCCAGTAAGCAAAAATAAAATGTGTACAAGATATAAACACTCACTTGCAGTTGTAAGGAAAAAGTATTTCCTTAATAAAATTATGCTCGGTTAAGAACCTGGACAGGTCTTCCTCCACGTCTTTGGGGTGATTCTTTAACGTATATTCATTAATGATATATGGGTCAATGAACCCAACGTCCTATCTTCTAGCTCTTTTGCATTCAAGCATCTTCATTCTGCGGAATATAATATCATCATACAAAAGGATATATAGTTAGGATAATATATTAAATGCAATGAACGAGCTAAAGCTACAAACTTAATTATAGAAATAAATAACTTACAGACAGTAGCAACCAATGAACGAGCTAAAGCTACAAACTTAATTATAGAAATAAATAACTTACAGACAGTAGCATCTCTTGTTTCGTTCGAGCTGTCGATTGCTTCGATCCGGTGGGCTAAAAGAAGAAGAGAGAGTGATTAATATATATCTAGATCAGTTAATGAATAGAGGTAACACGAGGCTTTATACATATATATATATATGTACCTCGCCAGATCCTGTCGAGGGGCCATCATTATTGTTGTTATTTGTTTGCCCTTCGTCCATCTGGTCTTCCCCTTGGTACATTAGGTTTTCCTCTAGTCCATCACTGGATGGATTCAGATATGAGGATATCTCTTCCTCGAGCACAATATCTTCGGCGCCGGTAGTAATAAGAGGAATTTCACCTCTTATCATGCCCTGAAGAAAACCTTCACCAATGCGACCAGGATCTTCGGATGGATCCATGACTTAATTATCTATAACAAAAAGAGAGTTAAACAGGTTAGAAAAAACAATAATCCTAATAACTAAAACAATATAATCCTAATTATAATAACTTAAACAAAAAAATAACCCTAATCCTAAAGGGCTTCGATCTCGATCTCGATATCGTATTCTACCGAGAAGAACCAAACACCAGAAAAAAATAAAGGGGAAACAATCAACACATGGCATCGATGCAATCGTCAAGCAAGTATGATGATATGACAAGTTGAATTGCATTGAATTGAAACCCTAAAACATGCTCGGCAAATTAATCGGGGTTCCGAGGGGTGAAAACCCTAACTCGGGAAAACTCCGGAACATATGAGAGGGGTGCATTTGTTCTTCTAATTAAACTTGTCATGAAAGTTGATTAATAATGCATGATTATATAGATAGCTAGGTTTCAATTTTCTGAACATTTTGATATATTATTTGTATTTTTCTGACTTATAAGTTAAAAGTTATTGAATTTACAATATTTAATCAAATTTTGGAATTATTAAAAAGGGTTATTTCATCATTATGACATCAGCAGAGGGGGTTAAAATTTTTGCACCGCTACTGAGCCTAGCCACTATGACTGACCAGTGGGGTACTGGCCACCGCAGCATGCCACGCAAGCAAGAGGGACCGGGGGGGCTGGTTGATTATTTTCACCGAGGCAGTTGACGGCGGCGCGGGACGGCGATTGGCGGCGAACTGGGAAGCGCGAAGGGCGGGTTCAAATGAGCTCACCAAGAGGGACCTAACCCTAGCGGCACCGCTAGCGGGAGGTTATCGGAGCGACGGCGGCGATGACGGACAACAGCATCGGCGGCAGGTGTTTGACAGGGAGGCAAGCCAGAGGAAGAGGAAGGAAGCAGGAGGGTGCCTGAGGTCAGCGAGGCCGAGGAAGCTCGAGGGAGGTCGAGGGTGGCCGGAATCAGCGACGGACGCGGCCGCCGGAGACGGGGAAGGAGCGGACGGGGAGCTCGACTGGGGGCGCGGGGCTTAAATTCCTTCGGTGAGGCTCTGCGGTACGGAGATGAGGTCGGCGGCGGCGCGGGAATCGGCCGGCCGGCGGGCAGCACCTCCCCTGTCTTCTCTGCGTCGATGGCGCCTGCTCGTCTTCGTCTTCGTCGCGTGCTTAGTGCTGGCTCGGCGCGCCAGGGGAGAGCGCGTGTATATATATGGACCCCCCCCTTTAGTCTCGGGCTAAGCCACCGCCCGCGACTAAAAGGTCTTTAGTCGTGGGCAGTGGCTTAACCCGCGACTAAAGACCCCACCTTTAGTTGCGGGTTAATCCACGACCCGAGACTAAAGGGTTTTTTCGGCCGCTTCATTTTCACGCGCGCACTCACCCTTTAGTCCCGGGTCCAGCCACGACCCGCGACTAATTGTTTTTTGTAGATTTTCTTTTTTAATTCAAAACTAATATAAAAACTTTGAAAAATCATATCTTTTATTGTAATAATCCAAATAAAACAAATAATATGTCTATTATTATCAGAAAACTATAAATTTTTTTAATATAATATCCATTTATCTGTTTGCATCATTTATAAATTATTTCATTTGTAAACTTTATTTTTTAATTCAAAACTAATATAAAAACTTTGAAAAATCATATCTTTTATTGTAATAATCCAAATAAAACAAAATAATATGTCTATTATTATTAGAAAAATATAAAGAATTTTAATATAATATCCATTTATCTGTTTGCATCATTTATAAATTATTTCATTTGTAAATTTTCTTTTTTTAATTCAAAACTAATATAAAAACTTTGAAAAATCATATCTTTTATTGTAATAATCCAAATAAAACAAATAATATGTCTATTATTATCAGAAAAATATAAAGAATTTTAATATAATATCCATTTATGTGTTTGCATCACTTATAAATTATTATATTTGTAAATTTTCTTTTTTTATTCAAATCAAATATAAAAACTTTGAAAAATCTTATCTTTTATTGTAATAATCCAAATAAAAGAAATAATATGTCTATTATTATCAAAAAAAATATAAAGAATTTTAATATAATATCCATTTATCTGTTTGCATCATTTATAAATTATTTCATTTGTAGATTTTCTTTTTTTAATTCAAAACTAATATAAAAACTTTGGAAAATCATATCTTTTATTTTCTGCCATTTCCGCCATTTCCCACCGTTTCCCACCAAGTTTTCCCGCACTTTCCTTTCGACGAGAGCTTTTAGTCCCAGATGTTGAAACTAACCGGGACTAAAGATATTTCCCGCCATTTCCCAAAGCTTGATGCCAAGTTTTCCCGCCCTTTCCCTCTATATTGAGGGCGATCGCGCCATGGATATCCACACATCCACACCTTCCTCTCTTAGAACAATGGACAATGCCTACTAGGACATTCTGACCCTCGAGGAGACCGAGGCGCTGTGCGCCTCCAACTACCCTTGTCCGCCGGGCTACCGGCCGCCCGCCGGCTGGATGCTGAACGCTAGAGGATTTCCTGTCCCTCCTGTCCCTCAAGGTTCCGCACGCCAGGCGGCCATCAAAAACCACTTCTACCACGAGCTCACGCCGGAGCAGCGGATGGATCCCCAGTGAGTGTCGACATTATGCCGAGCTGCTTGTACTATAAATAGGGATCCTTGTGAGTCCAGTCCTCCAGCCAGTATGAGGCATCTCCAAGATGGTTTTCGAGAGCAGGGACACCAATACGGCCAGTTTTAGGGAGATGCCGACGGTGCCCAGTCCTCCGGCATCTCCGAGAAACTGGTCATAGAGGCACTCCCTAATATGTGAAATTAGTTAGCTCCTAGTGATGGGGATATGCCTACCGGGGTATACCCAGCAGGACGTTTCCGAATGGCCCAGGAAATGGCGAGTGGGCCTGTAAGACGGCGACTGGATAAGGACCTGGCGTGGATCTAAGCGACTGGAAGCTGAAGGCCCAGGAGAGTAGATAGGCCCAGTCGGATTAGGTTAAACGACTGCCGAAACCTTAACTGATTCGGTTGAGATATGTAAACCCTAGGGGAGGGTGAGTCTATATAAACCTCCCTACAGGGCGTGTAAACGTACATTCCATCATCCACCCAAGCGACTCGCCGCCTAGCCGTCGAGCTCGCCCCATTGTACCTCCAACATAATACAATCTAGCAGGAGTAGGTCTTTACCCTCCGAGGGGGCGAACCTGGGTAAAACCCCGTGTCTCCGCCCTCATCTCGCACCGCAGATGGCTGGCCGCCCTTGCCCTTCGTTCTACTACTCGCTGCCGATTGCAGCATCTGTTGTGGTCATTCCCACGACAGTGGCGCCCACCGTGGGGCCTGGCCGGTCTGGCCGTGTTCTGCGGCGAGATCCAATCTGCCCATCAACGAGTCGGTCGCCACCGGACGCATGATAGAGATCGGTGAGATGCTCCAGATCTTTCCGAGTAGCTACGTCCCGGCGGCGCGACCCGTCACGCACAACATGATCTTGCCGGTCGGCACGATCAGCCTCTTCGTCGGCCTGACCGACGTCATCGTCTCGGAGGACTCGGCTTGCATTCGCGAGTCGCCGCCACGCGACCGGCTCTCCGAGAGCCAGGTCCGCACGATCCATCGCCTCGCCTCCGAGTACAACTCGGCCCACAGCAACATGGCCGAAAACTCCGCGGCCGCGGAAGACGCGGCCCTCAACGACGACGCCGACTCGGCGACCCCGGCGTCACTCGCCGGATCCATCACCGTGGCTTCGCACGCAGGCTCCATCACCCAGCTCTCCAACGTGGGAGACTTCAAGGATCCCTCCATCCTTGGGATCTTCGACTTCGACTCCGGGTCGGAAAATTCCACTGATCTCTCCGACAGGACCGGTCGCCACGCCGCGACCTACATGGCGACTGGCACCGATCCGCCGGAGGATCCCTTCTCCACCCCGATCCCTCCTAACGCCACGGCAACGGAGGTCGAGGAACTCCGCCTGAGGCTGGCGGAGGCAGTCCGCGAGGAGCAAGCCGAGCGCAAAAAATTTCGCCTCGAGCAGGTGACAACGCAGGAGCTGTCGCGCTACCACCAGCAGCGAATCAGGTCGCGCTTGAAGCCCACCTTCCAGGGGCGCGCCCTGAACTTCGACGACGAGAACGACCCGGCCCACGTAGCCGAGCGTGCGATCTGCGAGAACGAGCCACCAGGAGGAAGCGCCCGGCCCCCACCAGGGTCGACGGCGAACGGCGCCCCACCTCCACCCAACCGCACACCCCCAGGGATCAGCCGCGAATAGTGGTCTCCTCACGGGAGCGAGACGCGAACGGCCTACCACTGTTCTCCACCTCGATGGACAACCTCGTGGCGGGCCGAGCAGCGGCCGACAACATCACGGCCACCGGTGATGGTGCCCTACAGATCCAGTACGTCAGGCCCTGCTCGCAAAGGCGGTTGAGCAGCAAAACGCAGGCGCCGACTCGCAGGGTCGGGTTTACTCGCGTTCTTCGGGCAGCAGAGCGGCCTCAAGCGGCCGCCCATTGGCGGCAAACACCCTCAATTGCCCGCCACCCGAACCACTGCAGCTCCAACACCGACCCGCAAACGCGGCACTCTCCACCAACGACCCCAGGCCAGCGACCAACTTCGTCACTGCCAACGGTCAGCCCGTCGACGCCCACACCCACATCATCAACAACCAAAGCTGGCGCGCACGCCAGCCCGACGACCTGCGACACACCCTAACCAATAGCCGCGACGGCGAGCCGATGGGGTTGCTAAGCCGACTCGGGCCTAGGTTCTTTGGACCGATGATCCGAGGCGAAAAATACCCGGCAAACTTCAAAGCACCGAAGGAAATAGAGATTTACGACCCTTCGTATGACCCCTGTATGTGGCTGGTCACATACCTCATGGCGATGGGGATTGCTGGCCACACCGACCTGCTAGCCGCCCACTACCTCCCCCTGATGATGGAGGGAACGTGCAGGCAGTGGATCAACACCCTTCCTTAGGATAGCATCGACTCCTGGGAAGAGATGCGAGATCCCTTCGTCAGGCACTTCGAGTGCTCCTACACCCACGCCACCACCATCGAGGACCTGGAACAATGCGTCCAGGGACCCCGCGAGTCGACCCGCAACTGGGTCCAGCGGTGGCAAGAACTATGGTATAACGCGGTCGGCATCCACCCGGACACCGCGATCCACTGCTTCAAGACCTCGTGCCGCTACGAGCCCTTGGTCGCCAAGCTCAAACGACATTCTCGCACACTCGACAAAATACCGGACCTCCTCGAGATCGCCAAAAGATACGCGGAGGAAGACCCAAACCAGGAAACCGACGACGAGTCGGGAGGCCAACACCGCACGAGCGGCAACGACAACGGACGACGGTCCGACCTACGCTACAGCAACACTGGCCTCACCGGCAAGCGCCGCAGTGACGGGCGAGTCGACTTCGTCGCCAACGCTGGGCACACGCAGCGCGATCCCAAGAGCTTCCGCCCCGACGGAAGGCAACGCCGCGACGACGGCAATTACAAGGCGAAACCAAGGTTCGACCCCGTGGCCCTCCTTAACCAACCTTGTGCGTTTCACAGCAGGGAAGGGAAGCCTGCCACGCAACACCGACTGCCATTCGCTCAAGGAGATTGAGAAAGCACGGCGAGCGCGGGAAGACCCCGACAACAACCCGCCAAACGGCGGAAAATTCGGCAGTGTGGCCGGCTCGCTCCACACCTTCACAGTCTTCAACACGAAGCGCGAGAAGAAGGTCATCGCCCGCGCCGTCGCCATCAACGTGGTGGCCTAGGTGGACGTTCCCCAGTTCCTCAACTAGTCGGAGCAGCCCATCACCTGGAGCCGCCAGGACCACTCGCGACGCATCGAGTACCCAGGCCGAGTAGCCCTGGTGGTCAAGCCCAAGGTGGGAGACTACCGGCTCCCCAAGACATTGATGGACTGCGGAAGCTCCATCAACATCCTGTACCTGGACACCTTCAGGTACAAGGAGGACGGCGGCGATGCCCCTATACCGCCTTATGCGAAAGAACCCCACCTTCTAGTGGGACAAGGAGGCGGACGACGCACTCCGCGACCTCAAGAAGGTGCTACTCGTAGCACCACTACTCGCCTCCCCCATCGACAAAGAACCCATGCTGGTCTACGTCGCGGCCTCCGAGCGTGTCGTCAGCGCCGTCATGGTTGTCGAGCGGCCGGAGGAAGGAAAGGAGCGCCCGGTACAACGACCGGTATACTACATCAGCGAGGTCCTCACCGAGTCACGCCAGCGGTACCCGCAGTACCAGAAACTGGTATACGCAGTCTTCAGAGCACAGCGGCGACTGCCGCACTACTTCCAGGAGCACCCGATCACGGTCGTCTCCTCAGCACCGTTGCAGGACATCATCCGCAACCGTGAGGCGACCGTGCGAGTCGCTAAGTGGGCCGTCGAAATCGGCATCCACAACATCAAGTATGAGCCACGAAAAGCGATCAAGTCGCAGGCTCTCACGGACTTCATCGCCGATTGGGAAGAGGCCCAGCAGCCGGAAAAGCTGCCATACCTCCACTACTGGAGCCTGCACTTCGACGGCTCCAAGAATGCGGATGGCGCAGGAGCAGGGATCATGTTGATTTCACTGAAGGGCGACAAGCTCCGCTACGTCCGCTGCCTCGACTTCACCCCCTGCACCAACAACATGGCCGAGTACGAGGCACTACTCCACGGCATGCGAGCTGCCAAGGAAATGAATGTCAACCGCCTACGTTGCTACGGAGACTCCGACCTCGTCGCTGGGAAGTCACTGGTACTTGCGACGCCATCTCTCCCACCATGGCGGCATACCGCCAGGCAGTAGACAAGCTGGTGGACACTTCGCAGGCTACTCCGTCGAGTGGATCGACAGGAGGAAGAACGAGGAGGCCGACGCACTCTCTCGCATCGGGTCGGCTCGACTGGCACCACCCGCCGGCGTCTTCCTCGACATGATCACCAAGCCATCAGTCTCTCCCCCAAGGGAGATCGACATCGGAGTCCTGCTGCAACCAGAGGCAGCCCTGGTCGCACTCATCGCCGAGCCAGACGACTGGACCAAGCCGTACATCGCCTACCTGGAGGCTGGCACCTTGCCGGCAGATGAGACAGACGCCTAGATGGTTGCACGTCGATGCAAATCCTTCACCATCATCGACGGCGAGCTCCACAAGCGCAGCGTGACCGGCGTGTTCCAACGCTGCGTATAACCCGCCGAAGGATGCAAGATCGTCCACGACATCCACTCCGGCGACTCCGGCCACCACGCCGGATCCCGCTCTCTGGTCGCAAAGGCTATGCGGCACGACTTCTACTGGCCCACCGCACACGCCGATGCCGTCGACATCGTCCAGCGGTGCGCCGGGTGCCAGAAGTACGCTAACCAGACACACGTGCCGAGCTCAGCGCTCAAGACAATCCCCATCACCTGGCCATTCGCTGTATGGGGTATGGACATGGTAGGACCTTTCAAAAAGGCCCCCTCTGGCTTCACCCACCTCCTAGTCGCGGTTGACAAATTCACAAAGTGCGCGGAGGCCAAGCCAGGCTGGAAATGCGACGGGAAGACCGCTACCAAATTCCTACACAAGCTCATATATCTCTGCGGGTTCCCAAACAGCATCATCACGGACAACGGCACCAACATCGCCAAAGGAGCCATGGCCGAGTTCTGCGAGGAACACCACATCCGGCTCGACCTCGCGTCAGTCGCCCACCCGGAGTCCAACGGCCAGGCGGAACGGGCCAACCAGATCATCCTCCACGGCCTGAAGCCACGGCTCCAAGTACCACTCGAGCGCACCGCCGGGTGCTGGGTCGAGGAGCTACCCTCCATCGTCTGGGGTATCCGCACCTCGGTCAATAGGTCGATAGGGTTCACCCCTTATTCATGGTGTATGGCGCCGAGGCAGTCATGCCCACCGACCTCGAGCACGACTCGCCAAGGGTCGTCCACTACACGGAGGCTGTGAACGAACTCGCATGTCAGGATGGAGTCGATCAACTCGACGAGGCGCGCGACCTGGCTCGCTCACGCACTGCCATCTACCAGCAAGGACTCCGCCGCTACCACAGCCGGCGGGTGAGAACTCGCACCTTCCAAGAAGGTGACCTGGTGCTGCGCCTCATCCAGGACAAGAAGGGCATGCACAAGCTCTCCCCCCCATGGGAGGGACCATTCGCCATCGGGCGAGTACTCGGCAACGACGCCTACTACCTCATCGACGTCCGCGGGGCCGACAAACTCGTAGTCAAGCAACCATGGAATGTAAACCTCCTACGGAAGTTCTACTCCTAGAACTCCACATATGTATCCTCCAGTCGCTATGAAATAAAAAATATTGGTTACCGCAAATTGCGTCTACTCTCCGTGTCTAGTGCCACTCGCACTCGTAGTAACAGCACCAAGCTAAATGCAGGAGTCAACCTCTGGTACAGCGATCGGCACGGACAAGTGGTGCGCTAGAAGGGCACTAGGTTACCCCAGATCTTGTAACGTCCACGAAAAACGCCTACCCGGAGCCCCATTGGAGTCGCCTAGCTCGACTAGCTTAACGAGCCAAGACAACTGCCTTCGCTCCCCACAGTGACCATGATCCTCCGCATCCTCGACACAGCGACTCGAACGGCTAAGTACCACGCTCGGGGACTGACGACCAGTTCAGCGCAAGCGGCTAGGGAAAACGCCAAGTATGAGAGCATGTCCAGGACTCGCCATGCGACTGACCCGACGGGCCAGGCGGGAGTGATGCGCTTACTCTGACGCGCCCATTCCTCACCTACCCTAGAGTCGCACCTATAACAACCAAGTACCACACTGGGGACTCGGCTACCTGACCTCGTTCGCACAAGGGAAAACGGTGAAGTACAGAGCACTCATGGGAGTCGCCTTGCGACTGGCTTTCCAAGCTCGGGCGAGTCGACCTCAATAACAAAACGATCAAAATCACAAACACATAACAAACGAGGTAAACCCCATAAAAAGGGCGGACGCGCTCGGGGACTCGTTCAACCCTCAACCACAAACACACGACAATTCACAAAATAACACGATATCCCATTATAGCAGATCATAGTTGTTACACAGTACAAGGCGCGCCCCAATGGCCGAACTGCTACTAACGCCCCAGGGAACAATATCTTATTCCGCAAGCTTCGATGCCGACTCGCTGCCACCCTTGCGGTTGCGAATGAAGGGAGTGTACGGGTTCGACGGGTACGTTTTCAGCTCACCCACCATCGCCGCACGGAAGGGCTGCTCAATCTTGAAGTCCCGGTGCTGCGGCTTGGGGTCGTTGGGTGCGACGATCGTCTCCTGATAAGGAAGGAGGTCGCGCATCGCCCAGACGCGATCGGAGTATACCGCGGCGCGGTCCGTCAGCTTCAGCACCTCGGTGATCTCCACCGAGCCAGTCGAAGACGGGTAGCCACTCGTCACGACATCCAGATCGAAATCCTCCGGGAAGTGGGCGAGCCCAAGGCTAAGCGCCGTCACCGCCCCGCGCCGGAACGCCGACCGCGTCATGAACTCGACGACTGATGGCACCTTCTCCATGTACCGCCACACTTCGACAAGGTCGCTGGGAATCACTTCCGTGGGCGACATCTCCTGAAGGTACGCCTGAATACAAGTCGCAGACAACGTGGCCGAGTCGACCAGAGTGGCCACACACTGCCGCGCGTCGAATGACTGCGCCTCTTCCGCGCTGTCGATGATCCGACCTATGGACAGAGGAGGGTAGTGAGTACACCAAAGATCACACAATGGAAACGTTACAGGCAGAGGCAGACACACTTACCAATCAACGGACAGGAGAGATCCATGATGAAGCTCTGAAGAGAGGAGTAGTCGTCTTGAAGCCCAGCAACAAGGGCGTCAGAGACCTTACGCTCCTCAGCGGCGACCGTAACAGCAGCCTTGGCTCGCCCATCCGCCGAGCTCGCCTCCTCCTTCGCGTCCTTAAGCTCGCGCTCAAGGTCGGCGATCCGCTTCTCGGCCAAACTCAACGCAGATTGAGCCGCCGTCAGCTCACTCGCCGGGACAAGGCCCTGGCGAACCTCCTCTGCCTTCGCAGCAATCGCCTGGAGTCCCTTGTTCGCCTCTTGGACGGCGACAATTTCAATCTCCGTGCGACACTTTGCAGCAAGCCGGTCGGCTGATTCATGCTGCAAACCATATACAAAAGTCAAACAGTTAACAAAACGGAATCCTACGTGCCCACTCGCTGAAATTCAGCGACTGGACACTCGGGGACTGGAGATAAAAATATCCTAAGTGCCCACCCGCTGAAATTCAGCGACTGGACACCCGGGGACTGGAGATCAAAAAACCCTAAGCGCGCACCCGCTGAAATTCAGCGAATGCGCACTCGGGGACTAGATGCGAGAAATAAAAGCGAAACACCAAAAGAATCTGACCACTGCAATTCAGTGGCCCGATCCTCGGGGACTGGACATACCTGGATGGCTGCGCCAAGCATGCCATGAAGCTGTAGCGCGTCCACGGATGCGAGAAGAGCCAGAGTGTGCCCGCGACGTTGCTCGACCTCCGTCTCGGCGACCCCAGGCACGCGGCTCGATGGCGTGGTACCACTCGCCGTGGCCGCTCTAGCCATGAAGCGGGGGAAGGTCGCGATGGATGCGCCGGCACCAAAAGAGGCCGGCTCGGCCATCCCAGGCGAGGAAGTACCCTCCTTGATCATCGAGGCCGCCCCTGCCGCAGGATCACTCGGAGCAATCGTCGTGTCGTCAAACACCGTGACGACGTCGTCGCTCTTGGCCTTCTTGGCACTGCCCGTGGGGGCAGCGACTTCATCAGCTTTCCTCTTCCGAGAAGGGTCATCCTCGGCGGCGACTGGAGGCACCTTGGCCACGGATGGGTGGCCTATCTTTTTAACCCCAGTCCTGCAAATCGATTACATGAGCAAAGTGGTTCGAGTACAACGAAAAATCAAGCAGGTGAATAAAACTCACTTGGCGACTGGTATGAACCGCAGCCCTGTGCGGATGCTATCCGGCTTCTCCAGTTTGGGGCCCAGCTTCCGACTGAGGCCCATCTCCAAGACATCATGCGCCCAAGACACAGACGGCCTCTTTGTTGACGAGGCCGCGACAGGAGCCTCCGCAACATTTTCGGCAGGAGCTCTCCTGGGAGGCGAAGCTGCCGTGGCTGGAGCGACCCCCGACCCGGAGACTGGGGCGAATGGGGGAGGCATTGAGGCCAGAGGCACCTTACTCAGGACGGCGGTGACATCCGGTGCTGCCATCGTCTGTGGCGCTTCATCCCTGGCCAGGCTGGTGGCGTCGGAGCTGCTCGCCGAATGAGGCGAAGATGCCTGCCTCGCTGGCTTCGTCTTCCTCTTTGGAGGGGCCTTCACATCCTTCTTCTTCTTCTTCGACGAAGTGGCCTCACGACGGAGTGGCCTCAAGACTTCTACTTTCCTCGAGTTCCCGCTAACGCTGCCCGCGAGTCTTGCGAACCAATGGGGCTGCCTCTTCCTCGGACTCGTCGTCGTCGTCACTCCTGTCGCTCTCAGCGCCGCCCTTGGTGGGAGGCGACTCGCCCCCGTCCTGGACGGACGGGCTCGAGTTCTCGTCATCTGCGGGCGGAAGCCACCCCTCCACCACTTGAAATAACTACAATAGGCATAAGACAATATCAGTATAACCGCGACAGCATCAACTGCGACTGCGAATGATAGAAAGATGACTTACCGTCGGGGCTAGATGCTTCGCGGTGTAGGGGCGACCCCGGCCTTCGCATCCAGGTACACCGCCTGGGTGATCTTCTTCAACGCCGGGATGTAGTCCTCGACTTTCCACTCGACGAGGTAGGATTTCGTCGAGTCCTCCCGGCCCGTGTACTCGTACATATAATGGTCACGGCGGGCCAGGGGAACGAGTCGCCGCCCGAGCTAGCAATTGTACAAATTGATGGTCTGAAGACCTTTCTTCTTCAGGCCGCGGATGGTTTGAAGCATCTCATCCAGGACCATCCGCTGGTCTGTTGGAAGCTTGCCGACTTGGAGTCGGAGCGGTTCGGGCCGGTCGGCGGAGTATCTTGGGATCGCCACCTCGTCGTCTGGAGTCGCCTCAGTGACGTCAAACCAAGACTTCTTCCACTCGCTCGCTGCCTTGGCAGGTAGCATCAGATCAAAAAAGGAGGCCTTCGACTTCAATTGAAACGTCAAGCCACCCTCAGCAAGCATTGGGCGCCTGCTTCTTTGCGACTGATCCTCCCGTGGAACAGATCTTGCCACAGGGGTAAGTAGGGCCTGCAGCCCAGGTAGCACTCGCAGAACGCCACGAAAATGGAGAGCTGCTCGATGCTGCGCGGGCCCAGGTCCGATGGCTGGATCCCGTAGAAGACGCAGAAGCGTCGGAAGAAGAGAGATGTGGGGAATCCCAGCCCCCGTTCCAGGTGGCTGGTGAAGCAGACGAATTCTCCCTCGCGCGGGTCCGGAGTCACCTCTCCGGCCGCGGGGATGCGCCACCTGCCGGCGCGCAGGATCCCGGCCTCCTCGAAGGACGCCAGTAGCGCTCTCGTACACTTGGACCTGCCCCATGGTTCGGTGGAGGGGGCCATTGGCAGAAAGGTTCGTGGAGGTAGGAGGATTTTGGATCGGCTGGATCGCGATGCGGAGGAAAACGGAGGTGTGCGCAATCGGAGGAAATGACAAGGAGGTGGTTCTTCGATTGCCTACCATTCCCTTTATATAGCGGTTGTTACCCGCCAAATCAGGGAGCCATTACTACGCGGTGATTACGCCAAAAGATACCGTTGGATTACCCAACGGCTAGTTTTGACTGCGTTTGACGGTCCAAATTCAGCCACTCGGCTCGCCGACCCGATCGCTACAACAGTGACTAAATATTTCACCGACCCGTTCGCCGAGCTGCGACTAGAATGACTAGTTTTTTCCTTTATTCAGGAGCCCCCCACCGATTCGACTGGGTGTCCGCATTGGACCCGTATGCTCCGACTGCCAGTAGCCACCTGCGTCCAATCGACGACGGCCTCGGGGACTACTGATGGTGATATGCCTACCGGGGTATACCCAGCAGGACGTTTCCGAATGGCCCAAGAACTGGCGAGTGGGCCTGTAAGATGGCGACTGGATCAAGACCTGGCGTGGATCCAAGCGACTGGAAGCTGAAGGCCCAGGAGAGTAGATAGGCCCAGTCGGATTAGGTTAAATGACTGCCGAAACCTTAATTGATTCGGTTGAGATATGTAAACCCTAGGGGAGGGTGAGTCTATATAAACCTCCCTACAGGGCGTGTAAACGTACGTTCCATCATCCACCCAAGCGACTCGCCGCCTAGCCGTCGAGCTCGCCCCATTGTAGCTCCAACATAATACAATCTAGCAGGAGTAGGTCTTTACCCTCCAGGGGGCCGAACCTGGGTAAACCCCTGTGTCTTCGCCCTCATCTCGCACCGCAGATGGCTGTCCGCCCTTGCCCTTTGTTCTACTACTCGCTGCCGATTGCAGCATCTGCCGTGGTCATTCCCACGACACCCAGGAATATTGATCTAGTTAGAGAAGTTACAAGCTGCAAGATGGTTTTCGAGAGCAGGGACACCACTACGGCCAGTTTCAGGGAGATGCCGACGGAGCCCAGTCATCTGGCATCTCCGAGAAACTGGTCATAGAGGTACTCCCTAATATGTGACATCACGCGTTTGGAGATCAGATCTAAATGGTAAGTATGAATCGGTACTAAAGGCCGTCCTTTAGTCCCGGTCCAGCCACAAAACGGGACTAACACAGTCAAGATTGTTTGCAGACAACACTATAAAAATGGACACATGCATGGAGCATCTTCACTCATAAAATGTTACAATTATTACATATCATTTCTTCGTGTGTGTTCATTTCTGATCCCGGCGTATCCATGGAGCATCTTCATTCATTAACATGATGCTTGGGTCATCCTTCACCGCGAAGGGTGGAATTTCATGAAACTTATCACAATCTTCTAACATGTCTATCTTGTCCTCCACTCCCACGATGTTTCTTTTTCCTGAAAGAACTATGTGGCGCTTTGGCTCATCGTCTGATGTATTCTTTTTCTTATTTTTTCTTTTTCTAGGTTTGGTAGACATGTCCTTCACATAGAAAACCTGAGCCACATCATTGGCTAGGACGAATGGTTCATCTAAGTACCCAAGATTGTTGAGATCCAACGATGTCATTCCGTATTTATTGTCTACCTCAACCCCTCCTCCTGTCAGCTTGACCCATTTGCAACGAAACAAGGGGACCTTAAAAGTAGGTCCATAGTCAAGTTCCCATATCTCCTCTATGTAACCATAATATGTGGTCTTTGACCCATTGTTGTCTGTTGGATCAAAGCGGACACCACTGTTTTGGTTGGTGCTCTTTTTATCTTGGGCTATCGTGTAAAATGTATACCCATTTATCTCGTACCCTTGGAAAGTCTATATAGTCGAAGATGGTGACCTAGACAAGAAGTATAGATGATCTCCAAGTGTGTTGTTTTTTATGAGATGTTGCAACCAACCGCCAAAACTCTTCATGTGTTCATGGCTAATCCAAGAGTCATGCTTTCCAGGGTTGTTGGAGCGTAAGATTTTCTTGTGTTCCTCGATATATGGGGCTGCCAAGATAGAATTCTGTAGAACGGTGTAATATGCTTCGGTGTAAGAATGTTCGCCTCTACATATTATTGATTTCCTTCCTAGAGTACCCTTTCCACTCAGGCTCCCCTCATACCGCGATTGAGGAAGACCAATCGGCTTAAGGTCAGGAACAAAGTCAACACAAAATTCAATGACCTCCTCTGTTCCATAGCCCTTGGAGATGCTTCCTTCTGCCTAGCACGGTTACGAACATATTTCTTTAAGATTCCCATGAACCTCTCAAAGGGAAACATATTGTGTAGAAATACAGGACCGAGAATGGAAATCTCTTCGACTAGGTGAACCAGCAGGTGCGTCATAATATTGAAGAAGGATGGTGGGAACACCAACTCAAAACTGACAAGACATTGGACCACATCATTCTGTAACCGTGGTAGATCTTCAGGATTGATTATCTTTTGAGAGATTTCATTGAGAAATGCACATAGCTTCACAATGGTTACTCGAACATTATCTGGTAGAAGCCCCCTCAATGCAATCGGAAGCATTTGCGTCATAATCACATGGCAGTCATGAGACTTTAGGTTTTGGAACTTTTTTTCTCCCATATTTATTATCCCCTTTATATTCGACGAGAAGCTAGACGGGACCTTAATACTTCTTAGGCATTCAAAAAATATTTCCTTCTCTTGTTTGGTAAGAGCGTAGCTGGCATGACCTTGAAACCATTCTGGATGCAGGCCATCTGGGTCTTTCATACGTTGATGGTCCTTTCGTGCTTCCGGTGTATCTTTTGTCTTCCCATACATGCCCAAGAAGCCTAGCAGGTTCACGCAAAGATTCTTCGTCACATGCATCACATCGATTGCAGAGCGGACCTCTAAGAATTTCCAATATGGTAGCTCCCAAAACATAGATTTCTTCTTCCACATGGGTGTGTGTCCTTCAGCGTCTTTTGGAACAGATTTTCCTCTAGGACCCTTTCCAAAGGTTACCAGTTGATCCAAATCTTTGACCATATCAAATATATCAGCACCAGTACGCTCCTTAGGCTTCATCTGGTGACATGCCAGACCATTGAAATGTTTGCCTTTCTTTCTTAAGGGATGCTTGGCCAAAAGAAATTGACGATGCTCATTGTATACATTCTTCTTACAATGTTCCAAATATATACTTTCAGTCTCATCTAAACAGTGTGTGCATGCATTGTATCCCTTGTTTGACTGTCCTGAAAGGTTACTAAGAGCAGGCCAATCATTGATTGTTACGAAAAGCAATGCTCGAAGGTTAAATTCTTCCTGCTTGTGCTCATCCCACACGCGTATCCCGGGTTCGTGCCACAACTGTAAAAGTTCTTCCACTAATGGCCTTAGGTACACATCAATGTCGTTGCCGGGTTGCTTCGGACCTTGGATCAACACTGGCATCATAATGAACTCCCGCTTCATGCACAACCAAGGAAGAAGGTTATAGATGCATAGAGTCATGGGCCAGGTGCTGTGACTGGAGCTCTGCTCCCCAAAGGGATTCATGCCATCTGTACTTAGACCTAACCTTAAACTCCTTGCGTCATCTGCAAAAGTCCGGGTACTTTCTTTCGATTTTTCTCCATTGCGACCCATCAGCGGGGTGTCTCAACATCCCATCTGACTTACGTTCCTCTTTATGCCATCGCAACAACTTGGCATGCTCTTTGTTTCTGAATAAGCGTTTCAACCGTGGTATTATAGGAGCATACCACATCACCTTCGCAAGAACCCTCTTTCGGGGGGCTCGGCCTCAACGTCACCAGGGTCATCTCGTCTAATCTTATACCGAAGTGAAGTGCATACCGGGCATGCATCTAAATTCTCATACTCCTCACCGCGGTAGAGTATGCAGTCATTAGGGCATGCATGTATCTTTTGAACCTCTAAACCTAGAGGGCAGACAACCTTCTTTGATTCGTACGTACTGGCGGGCAATACGTTATCTTTTGGAAGCATATTCTTCATCATTTTTAGCAACTTTTCAAATGAGGAGTCAGGTATAGCACATTCAGCCTTCCATCGCGGCAATTCCAGTGTGCTGCCCAGCTTTTTCAGACCATTTTCGCAATTTGGGTACATCAACTTTTTGTGATCATCTAGCATGTGATTGAACTTCTCCCTATCCTTTTCAGTTTGACAATCTCTTCGTGCATCGGCAATGGTCCGACCAAGATCATCAGCGGGTTCATCATGTGTCACTTCTTCATCCTCCCCTTCAGCATCCCCCATGGAAGTATATCCGTACTCAGGGAAACCATGATAGTTCTCATCCTCCTCCTCTTCTTCATTGTCTTCCATTATAACCCCTCTCTCTCCGTGCTTGGTCCAACAATTATAACTGGGCATGAAGCCGGACTTCAAGAGGTGGCTGTGAAGGGTTTTTGAGTCAGAGTAATCCTTCTGATTCCTACATCCATTACATGGACAGAATACAAAACCATTGTGCTTGTTTGCATCAGCAACACAGATGAATTCATGCACACCATTAATGAACTCGCCAGAGCGTCGGTCAGTACCATACATCCATTCCCGGACCATCTGCATTATAGTAAAAGTATATCAAAAACCATTACACAACATGATAAAATTATTACAAGTTATATTGAGAGCTTCTAGAGCATTAATTTTGAATTTTGAAAAATTTACATGCACCAATTTGTGAATTGGAGAAAACAATCAACATGATAAATGTGGAGTTTTTTATTATTGTTCTATCAGTGAAAACCTCATTCCATTCTAAGCTCTGAAACTCTAAAATTACACATTTCAATTTTTAGTAACTATGTGCCTAATCAAAATTTGTTACACATATATATCAAAATCCTTCTAGCTACTTCTAGAGCATGCATGCATTTGATCCATATCTCTATACTTCTAGAGCATTATAGAGCTAAAGTAGCAATAAGAGATGAAAGAATGAAGTTCTAACCTTTTAAAGCTTTGGATTTAGGTGTTGCAAACTAAATCTTGACAAATCTTGAGAAAAAAAATGGCATGAACTCTCTTGCTTCTTTGAGAAAAATGGCCACCATATGCTTTAGGGCAGCTGGCTCGGGAGCTGTATATATAGTGATGGACAATTAGTCTCAGGCCATGATACGACCCGAGACTAATAGTACCTGAAAAGATCTGTTGCCCCGCTCCAGCTTATTAGTCCCAGGCCGTATTACGTACCGGGACTAGAGCTCTGGTCCGTCCCGGGACTAGTTTCTTTGGCCATTTCTAGCCGTTGGAGGCCTCACGGCCCGGGACTAGTGCTAGCACTAGTCAAGGTTCGTGACGGGCCGGGACTGGTGACGTTGTTCAGATCGAACCGAAGGCATGTTTTCCAGTAGTGGCACCTCTTCCTCTTCCTTCCTTTCTGCCTATTGGATTCGATCACAGCCTCGCGCGCCTGGCCGGAACCCTAGATTTTCCTTGACATGGTCACCAATGATTATGGCGCCGCTACGCCTCCGGCCATTGACCTTCGACGAGCACGAGCACTTCTCTGACTACTAAAACTCCTCTACCACGCCATGATCTTCTATCCTTTTTCCCTATCAGATGTTGGACTCCTAGACCCCGGCGGGACGGCACTCTGTAACCCCGGTGTCCACAATTCACGGCTGCACGATGGTGGGAGTATGGTGGTGGTTCACTAGTTGTGGCTACCTCAGCTTCGACACCTGTGGGATGGTGCTACGGCTGCACAACCAGGCGTCTACATCCCCTGGTATTGTTACTTCTAGTGATGTGTTTGTATTGTTCATTGGCTTCATCACTTCCTATGCTACAGGTACACGGCACCCACGGTGAGCTCTAGTTTGTTTTTATCAACCTTCGTGTTGGTGGCTTTAATCCATGGTTCTGCTATGATTGTTTGTTGTTGATCTATTGCTTGCTAAATTTTCTCAACTTGGATAAGCAAGTTCCCTAGTGGTACTAATTTGGGTTGGTGGTTCTATTTTTAATGGTGGTGATTGTGTTTATAACTCCTATTGATCCATGCTATATATGTGTTGTGAGATTGGGGTTAAGCTACTAAGGATGATTTTCTAGCTCTGATGCTTCAGTCTAGATGATTGGATCATCCTTGGCCCTTGTGCTAAATTTGCATAATGAAATTGTGTTGTTCTGAACTCAGTGGTGCTGAACTTAATGATCTAGAACCTTTGTGGTAGTTCAATTGCTGGAAACTATATGATTTGTAGTTGTCTAACTAGAAAAATGATTTTAAAGAGTTGACCACTTCTTACATATAGAGAAATGGTGTACTTGTTGTTGTGTTTGCCTTAACCTAGACTAATGTCTTATGCTTGGCTGTTGTCACATCCCAAGATTTGGAAAATTGGGAGTAGAAACAAAATTGCATTTGCATATAATTCATGATCATTTCATGGCATTTTGGCATCTTGAAAATTTACCAAATTGAAATAAAAACCTAAAACACTAAAATTGTATATGGCAATTTATTCATAAATTAAATTAATTAGTATTTATTAAAACCCACTATTTCTATGAGAACAAACCTTGATAAATATTAGCTCATGTTGATCTACTTGAATTTAGAGAAATTTACAAAAAACATGAGTTCATTTGAAATTCATATGGAAAAGTTGTAATGAAAAGAAACAAATGAAAAATGGAAAAAAGAAAAATGAAAAACTAATGGGCCGGCCCAGACGACCAAACCAACCAGGGACACACTGTAGAGGAACCGAACCCGGCTTGGTTCGAAATCCCTGTGATTACAGTGCTAGTCCCTGGATCGAATATCTAGCACCCATAGTTTAAGATGTAATATCAAGATACAAAGGTCATATTACATCGCATGATCCAGAATATAAATACTTATTACAATCTCATAGCAATGGGGTATCTCATTACAACGCAGCGGAATAAAAGTAAAGCATGGAGTCCTTCATCTTCATGTGCCACAAGCAAACATGTTGGGTGCAGACTCGTAACCCCTACTCATCAAACATCACTATCATCAAGTAATCCTGCAACATGATAAGTAGAGCCACAAGGGTCAATACATTTGAATTGTATTGAAAAGTGTCACTACAATGTGGAAATAAGTTGGCACCTATCAATACATGTATATTTGGCTAAGTAGAGTTTAGGCTCATTTGCAGAAAGCAATATGGTTTTATCCTATCTTTTCAAAATAGTTTTGCTCTTTCAATAACTTTCTGAACTCCTTGGAAAACTCCAAGTGCTTCTAATCCCTCGTTGACACCATCTAGTTTTACTTTGAGAAATTGGAATGTCGAGATTTTCCATAGCTTCAGGCCTTAGTTGCTCAGAGTTGTCCGTAACCGAGGACACATCTAAGTACTTATAATTTGATCATCTTAGAAGTTGTACACTTTACCCACATGACACAATCTCGTCTTTACGCCACCAGTGGCCGCTGGATAAGTGCACACCAAATGGATAACCGACAGATCGAGAATGTGACGAAGTCTTTCCATAGAAGACCTCCCAATACATAATGCTAGCACGTCTACCAGGCACTAATGTAAGGATATACTTCCAATACATAATTCTAGTTAACCTGAATAGGTACCAATGCAAGGGTCTTCCACTATGTAATTGACTAAGCCAGAGCCCATTTAGCATGTGGCTGTACACGGAAGCCACTATACAAGAAACATGTACAATCTCTAAGTCCCTGGGTGGTATTCTTCAAGTGCACAAACGAAAGAGATAGCCATAGATATGGTTCCCTTCATTGCCACCTTGTTCACAACTGAGTAGCCACATTACACCCAGGTGATTCATTAAGTACTTGTTTTATTATATAAAACATATATTTTCCAACACTTCATATAATCATAATATGGTATTCCACCCTGAATCTATAGCTAGGCTAAGCATACTACAACTACGATGTTTCCACTAAGGAAGATATAAAGGATATCCTAATAGGACATAGCATAGCATAGTAACATAGCAGCCCTATCATACATACTACAAAAATTTCACCAAGTGTAGTGCAAATAGTAGACATGGATGATAATTCCACTTGCCTTAGTAGTTGGCGGTGTTGGTACAATCTTTGCAGCTACACACTTGGCAATTCACACAATCTATCAAACAAAACAACCAAGACAAAACATAGACAAGATCAACACTAATGGCAACACAAAAATCATGCAAAGTATGCAAACATGCAAGATGGCAATTTTTATTGTACAGATTTTTATAAAAAGGTTCTGAACATTACTAAGTGATTTCTGAACATTTTATATTTTCAAGATTACAAATGCAACCATTTGTGCAATTGTAGCAATTAGCAATATTTTTTAACACTTGGAAAGGCCATTCTCACTAAATAATTTCCACGGTATTATTTATACTAGAATAAAATTATATTTTGGTCTTACTGTATAGAGGGTTCAATATACAACCATTTTCAAAAGGATTCACTAAAAAATAATTCACACAATAATTTTTATACTCAAAATACTCCACAAATGGTTCTGTATAAAACATGATTTTAACCGACTAAAAAATACTGAATTATGGCTCCACTATGTTCTACTCGTTTTTTTGAATCCATAGACATATTATTTTCTAAATTTGGATATACAGAACTAAATATATGATTTTTGCAAGTTTCTACATTCTTATGTCTAAAAATCCGAAAATAGGAATACATATGACACTTGGCAGATTCTAATTGGAGGATACCCATTCGTTTAAGTGATCTACGATGACCTCTAGATAAAGATCTGATGGACCAGGATGGCTCACCGGAATAAATCGTCGGAGAAGTTCGCCGGATTTGCGGGCATGGGCTTGGCGTTGTCGTTCCCGTCGCTATAAATGTATCCCGAGTAAAAGAAGATGTGGACGGCGTAGAGGATGTCGAGGCGATGCTAATGGATGTGATTGCAAGGTTGTTCGTTCCCAAAGCTGACAGCAATCCACGGATGGAGCAAAGTGCAACATCGGCAGCGCGACAAGATCTGACGATGAACTAAAATTTATGGCTGAAGTTGGCATCGATCGTGTGGGTTCTATGGAGCTCCTCTCGAGAAAGTTGAGAACAAAAATAATGGATGAGGACTAGAGAAATATGGTGCTCGCTTCGGTTTTTGCTAAGGTGGTCTATTGAGAGAGATCGGTAGACGTATGACGACGTATGACACTCGGAGCACCGGTTTGGTTTGATGTAATTACTCACCTAAATGCGAAATTTCTTACCTAAATAGATTCTCCATTCGATTTCCAATAACTTTCGTGTTTAACTCGATAAGAAACGGTCAATAAAATTGATGGGGGAGGAGGATAAAGATCTACATCCATAACAGTTTCACCTCCTGTAAGTGTACCTGAACAAGCACGAAGAAGTCGAGCTTGTCGTTTTGATCCAGATGGGCCCGCAGATGCGGCCCAAGAAGAAAATGAATGAAAAAAGAGGGGAAAGATGGTGTGGGTTGTGCTGCTTAGTGGATTGGGCTGGGTCAGCTCTTTCTCTTTTTTTCAACGTTTTCTTTTTTTTCTGTTTTATTTTCTAGTTTCCAATTTGTCTCTTCAATTTGATTCAAATTTGTATCAAACCATTTTAGAAAAATTATATAAAATATAAGTTGATAGTTTTACTAATTAGAATATTTGGAATATTTTATAATAAAATATAATTCATTTTAAAAAAATTGAGCATGGTACGTACACCTAGTTTTATTATTTTTTATTTCCTTTTCTTATAAAAACCATATCTTTTGACCTAGGACTCTAAAAAGGTTCAAACCAATTTCCTTAGCTTTATAATTTTATTCTTTATCATAAACACTCATTTAAGAATACTTTTATTTCGTTTTTAGTCATTGCTTAACTTGACTTTATTTTTTCTTCCTATATTTTATAAATTCCATATCATTTTGTCTGGAGCATCAAATAGAGTCAAACTAATTTCTATGGTTTTATAATTTTGCCCTTTATCTTTTTATCTCACTTAGGAATTCTTTTGTATACTTTAAATATGGAATATATCCATAGTCTCATGTTGTTAAGTGCCAATTCAACTTTGAGAAGAAATTTATTTCTCTTAGTTTTAGAATGCAACCATGCATGCTTCATGATTTTGAGGTTTTAAAAACATGCATACAACTTCACAAACAAATTTTTTTATTTAACTTTTGTTTTGAAGGAGTTATATTAAACAGTCAAAAACTTTTTTGTTCCCTCTGAATTTCCAAGACTTAGTTTTTTTCATTTTGTTTAAGTTTTTCCACATTTCAAAGTTTGCAAAATTTTGGGATGTGATAGACTACGACCCTAAAACGGAATCTCGTCCCGAGATTCGAGAAGGCTAGAAAGAATAGGTTGAGTTTTAGGATAACTAGGGTACTACCATCCTTAAAAGGAAATTTTGTAGGGTTTCATTTGATGGTTCACTTGACTAGGGGTTCAATAATTAACATCCAAACATGGGATCCTTATATGACTGAACTGATTTAGCTAAATCTTACCATCCACATCATCTAATTCTTCAAGGGTTCCATACATGTTGATGTGGTTCACATGTCCTTTCTGGATCACATTGGAATTTCTCCCATTGGTGTCTCAAACACTCTTATTCTTCTTCCCAGGACAGTCTGATGCATAGTGTCCACGTTGCATACAATTGTTGCACTACAACTGGCTAATGTCCTTCTACATGGAATTGCCATGTTGGTTCTGACCAAGGTTATCTCCATTGTCAGTATCATTCCTATTATTATTACCACTTCCATTGTTGTTGTGGTGATTCTTGTGATGATGATGAGTGTGTGCATTTCCTTCATGCTAATGTGATTCAGAATCTCCATTGCTCTTTTTGAAAGAACGCATCTTTTGTGGTGATACCGTGTGATACTTTTCAAAGCTATGCTTCCTCTTCCTCTTCTCAACTTGCTTCATCTTGCTCTCTAAAATTGTATCTTTGTCACATAGTGATTGATAAGTTGGAACATAAGCAACTAATAACTGCATGGACATTTCATCATTTATTCCATCTAGGAACTTTTTCTTCCTCTTAGCATCAGTGTCAGTATCATCTAGAGCATAACGTGATAGATTGTTGAATTCCTCAATATATTCAGCGACGCTGCGGTGACGTTGTTTCAGGTTGTGAAACTCCTTCTTCTTTAAACTTATCACGTCTGAAGAGATATGTTTAGTGCTAAAACACTCTTCAAATATTTACCAAGTCACTTCTTCAATGGGGTAAGTGACTTGAAAGTTGTGCCACCATATAGCTGCAGGGCCTTCGAGAAAGTGTGCTGCAAATCTCACTTTCTCGGCGTCAAAGCATCCAACAGTCACTAAATCCCTATTCACTGAATGTAACCAGTCATCAGCTACCATTGGATCAGAAGTACCGGAGAACTTTGGAGGTCTCAACCTTAGAAATATAGTAAGCATATCGAGAGCTGGTGGATTGTTGTTGTTCTGGTTATTATTGTTGTAGTTGTTCAAATTCTGATTCTGATTGTTGACGGTTTCCATGAATTGTGTCATCATATCCATTATATATGTCTCTGCAGTCATCATCTGTTTCATCTCATTGCCAATGTTGTTGTTTCCATTGTTATTGCGGTTGTTGGCACGTCTCGGAGGCATCTATTGGTTTAATAGGGATAAGTAATGATAGATAGATGTAAAGAAGTTCTAACACACAACCCAAAAAACAAGTTCAATCAAACAATCAACAAGCGACTAATCACATAACAACTTATGAGTATAACCCATTAGTTGAAGAAAACTACAAGTTCGTTGAAACAAGCAACCTAGTATAGTCATACCACATAGGACGGTATGATCCATATACTAACATGATATCAATGTCTTAAATAGTTGGTAGGCAATCTAATGTCTCGTGGGTCTCACTATAATAACATCTGTGGGAGCTCTCTTTTGAGTTGGGCAATCATTGATGAAGTGTCATGTCTTCCGTCAGCAATGGCAAAACACTTTTATCATGTCTCGTGTCCTTTTCCTTGAAGTGTTGTTATGGTTGTCTTGAAGTTCTTTCTCTAGACATTCATTGATGTTGTGTCCTTCCTTCTTGCATTTGGAGCAGGTGATATGGCTATGTTTTTCTTCTATCTTTTTGAGAGCTTGATGCATTCCATCCTTGACTTGTTATTTCACTTGTTGCACTATGAAGTCGAGATGGCACTTGGAAAGAATGTGGTTGGTTCCTTCACATAGGAAACAAGTAACTTGATATGTAGGTCATGCTTCAATTGGATGGTTGGAATCACAATAGGGACATTGATCTCAATGTTCCTTAGAGGTGTGGCCTACTTCTCCACCTATTTTGCAAGCTCGAGGACTTGTCGCAACTTGTATATTGAACTTCTTGTTGACTCGATCCATCTTGAAGGTCCTTCGAGAAAGCAAAAGGCTCGTTTTCTACATGTTTGAAGGATAAGAGATTTAGTAAAGAATGATCAAGGTATACGAGAAAATCTACTAAGTATAAAATTATAAGTTCATTCCTAACAAGGTTATTTGTCCAAATTCTAGGGTTACGATCCTATAGGAAACACAGTGCTCTTATACCATTTGTAGCGGACCTGAAGCCGGCTTGGTTCGAAATCCCTGTGATTATAGTGCTAGTCCCTGGATCAAATAGCTAGTACCCACAGTTTAAGATGTAATATCAAGATACAAAAGTCATATTAAATCGTATGATCCAGAATATAAATACCTATTACAATCTCATAGCCATGGGCTATCTTATTACAAGGCAGCAGAATAAAAGTAAAGCATGGATTCCTTCATCTTCATGTGCCACAGGCAAACATGTTGGGTGCAGACTCGTAACCCCTACTAATCAAACATCACTATCATTAAGTAATCCGGCAACGTGGTAAGTTATAGCCACAAGGGTTAATACATTTGAATTGTATTGGCAAGTGTTACTACTATGTGGAAATAAGTTGGAACCTATCAATACATGCATATTTGCCTAAGTACAATTTAGGATCATTTGCAGAAAGCAATATGGTTTTATCCTATCTTTTCAAAATAGTTTTGATCTTTCAATAACTTTATGAATTCCTTGGCAAACTCCAAGTTCTTCTAATCCCTCGTTGACACCATCTAGTTTTACTTTGAGAAATTGGAATGTCGAGATTTTCCATAGCTCCAGGCCTTAGTTACTCAGAGTTGTCCGTAACCGAGGACACATCTAAGTACTTATAATTTGATCTTCTTAGAAGTTGTACACTTTATCCACATGACACAATCTCGTCTTTACGCCACCAGTGGCCGCTGGATAAGTGCACACCAAATGGATAACCGACAGATCGAGAATGTGACGAAGTCTTTCCATAGAAGCCCTCCCAATACATAATGCTAGCACGTCTACCAGGCACTAATGTAAGGATATACTTCCAATACATAATTCTAGTTAACCTGAATAGGTACCAATGCAAGGGTCTTCCACTATGTAATTGACTAAGCCAGAGCCCATTTAGCATGTGGCTGTACACGGAAGCCACTGTACAAGAAATATGTACAATCTCTAAGTCCCTGGGTGGTATTCTTCAAGTGCACAAACGAAACAGATAGCCATAGATATGGTTCCCTTCATTGGCACCTTATTCACAATTGAGTAACCACATTCCACCCAGGTGATTCATTGAGTACTTGTTTTTTATATAAAACATATATTTTCCAACACTTCATATAATCCTAATATGGTATTCCACCCTGATTCTATAGCAAGGCTAAGCATCCTACAACTACGATGTTTCCACTAAGGAAGATATAAAGGATATCTAGGACATAGCATAGTAACATAGTAGCCCTATCATACATACTACAAAAATTTCACAAAATGTAATGAAACCAGTAGGACATGGATGATAGTGCCACTTTCCTTAGAAGTTGGCGGTGTTGGTACACTCTTCGCAGCTACACACTTGGCAATGCACACAATCTATCAAACAAAACAACCAGGACAAAACATACACAAGATCAACACTAATGGCAACACAAAAATTATGAAAAGTATGCAAACATGCAAGATGGCAATTTTTATTATAATTTTTTTTATAACAAGGTTCTTAACATTACTAAGTGATTTCTGAACATTTTATATTTTCATGATTACAAATGCAACCATTTGGGCAATTGTAGGAATTAGCAATATTTTCTAACACTCGGAAAGGATGTTCTCACTAAATAATTGCCACAAAATTATTTATACTAGAATAAAATTATATTTTGGTCTTACTGGATAGAGGGTTCAATATACAACCATTTGCAAAAGGATTCACTTAAAAATAATTTACACAACAATTTTTATACTCAAAATAATACATATATGGTTCTGTATAAAACGTGATTTTAACCGACTCAAAAATACCTAATTATGGCTCCACTGTGTTCTACTTGTTTTTGTGAATCCATAGACATATTATTTGCTAAATTTGGATATACAGAACTAAAGATATGATTTTTGCAAGTTTCTACGTTCTTATGTCTAAAAACCGAAAATAGGAATAGATATGACACTTGGCAGATAGGATACCCCTTCGTTTAAGTGATCTATGATGATCTTTAGATGAAGATCTAATAGTCCAGGATGTCTCACCGAAATAACTCGCTGGAGAAGTTCGCCGGATTTGCGGGCACGGGCTTGGCGTTGCCGTTCCCGTCGCTAGGAACGTATGAGGAGTAAAAGAAGATGTGGATGGCGTAGAGGACGTCGAGGCCGTGCTACTGGACGTGATTGTGAGGTTGTTCGTTCCCAAAGCTGACGGAAATCCATGGGAAGACTGTCTGCCTTTCGTAGAATTTTCATATAACAAAAGTTACCAAGCCAGTTTGCAAATGGCTCCATTTGAATTCATGTATGGAAAGAAGTGATGTACCCCTTTGAATTCGTCGGAAGTAGGAGAGAGTCAGATTTTCGGACCCGACATCCTACGAGAAGCCGAAGAGAAAGTTCACAAGATCTGTGAGCACCTCAAGACCACCCAATCCAAACATAAGAGTTATGCCGATAAGAGACGTCGAGACCTAGCCTTCAATATCGGAGATTTTGTGTATCTCAAAGTATCACCCTTGAAAGGAATGCAACTTTTCCAGCTCAAAAGAAAGTTAGCCCCCGGATATACCGGACCCTTCAAGATTCTAAATTGTCGAGGACAAGTATCGTATCAACTGGAACTGCCAGAGGAGATGTCAGCCGTGCATAATGTGTTTCATATCTCGTTACTTTGCAAATGCCTAGAAGTCCCGGAGAAGACCGAAGTTTTCAAGAATATTGATCACCGGACCATAAAGATCAATGATGACCTAACCTATCCAGAAGTACCCATCCGTATTTTGGAAGAACTTTCAGAACCACCAGGACCCGGAGTATCAAGTTTCTCAAGATCTGGTGGAGCAACCACATTGCAGAAGCACTTACCTGGGAGCGAGAAGACTACATTAAGATAGAGTTCCCAGATCTCTTTAGATCCTAGTTTTCCCTTTTTCTCAAATCTCGCGACGAGATTTTGTTAAGTAGGGAAGGTTTGTAACATCCCAAAAATATTAATCAAGGTTATCAATTCCAAACACTCAAAATTAGGGTTAACAAAAACTTTTGTTAATTAAAATCTTTATGAATGCATGTGTGTATGTGATGAATCCATGAATGCTTGTATGGACTTGTTTGATTGCTATGAATGGCAAGGATTGGTTTAAATATGAAAACAACATCATCTAAATCATTCCCAAGAAGAATCAAATGAAGAGAAATTAAAAACCAAACTATATAAGCAAATGGTCATTTTTGCCAATCTTGTTCACTAGACCACTTTGAGTGTTTCTAGTCCAAGATTTCTAACAGAAAAAAATCCAATTCTTTTCACCCCTTTCTAGACCAAGTGAAAGTGAACCTAAGTCTACCTTGCAAACCTATAGTAAGATCACCATTTCTCAAAACCCCACCAAACCAGTTCACCTTGACAAATCCATTCAATCAGATACTCCCTAGTATGTGCCCAATACACCCACCAAAATTCATCCAAAACTTCAAATATGAATTTCTTGTGGCCATTTCATCAAACACCTTCTGAGAACAAATCAAACAAAACAACAAACACTATCGTGAGCAGCGTTTGTGCCAAACTTGTTCCCTCTCAAGCTCTCAGCACACTCCCAGTAGATCATCTACCTTGTCTATGCAGCTCTAGCCCACTGTGTACTCGACCATGCCATCAATGGCCACCATGGACAAGCTGAAGGGGTTCATAGCATGGAAAACAAAAAATTTGTACCGCATGCACACAAACAAGCCAAGATCTATCTACTAGATTGTAGCATCAAGTTGATAGGAGGACTCACCCTCGAAGATTCCAAAGCGGTTAATGAGAGCAGATTCTCGTGGGTGATGTAGTTGTACACTTGCCGATCTCAAGATCGCGTAGACGATCCTTCCGGCGCTGCGTTTCGGCAGCGCTTCCGTAGTCAGTCACACGTTCGGTACTCGATAAAGACCTTCTTCTACCTTGTTCCAGCAGGCATTATAGTTCTCCCTCGCAATTCCGGCAGAACAACGGCGTGGTGTCGGAAGTAGAGGGAAGATCTCGCAGGGCTTTGCCTAAGCCGGTGCGAGTTATGGTGGATCTAGGGTTTCCAGCGATCTAGGTTTAGAAGGACGGAGAGGAGGAGGAGGTGTGGCGGCTAGGGAGACGAGCCGACGGCGGCGGCTAGGTGGCTGCAGCGCACGGGGTGGGGAGGTCTAGGTTGTGTGTCCTTTGGGGCAGCCCTCCCCCTCTATTTATGAGAGGGAGGGAGGCTTGGGAGAGGGGAGTTTGAATCCATACCCAAACCCAAGTTGGATAGAAGGAAGGACTCTGTTAGGTTCCCAACCTTTAATAAGGTACATATCCCTGTGTTTACAGTGCTAGTCCCTGGATCAATAGCTATCATCCACAGTTAAGATGTAATATCAAGAAACAAAGGTCATAATACAACTTTATAACCAGGAGTAAAATAATTTATTACATCTTACATAGCTCATTTGGCTATCTCATTACAATGCAGCAGAATATAACAATAGCATGGGGTCCTTCATCTTCAAAGTTCCACAGGCAGACATGTTGGTTGTAGACTTGTAATCCTAATCATTAAACTTCACTAATATCAAACAAACATGCAACATAACAAGTTACAACCACAAGGGTCAATACATTTGAATTGTATTGGCAAGTGATACTATGGTAGTATAGTGGAGTCTACCATCTATATGAATTTGGCTAAATAGAGCTTAGGCTTGGTTTGCTCAAAATAGATTTTCCTTATCATTTGAAAACACTAAGTTTTTGCTTGATAAAAACATTCCCAAGGCATCTCCCAATAGAAATTGGTGATCCTTCAACCCTTGTTCAACCACAAGATTTTAACTTAGAAATTGGGATGAGGAGATTCTTGATAGCTTCCATGTCTTGATGCTCAAATTGTCCTTTACCAGGGACATGGATAAGTACTTAGATTTTTCTCTCTGCAGAGGTGGTGCACTTTCCCCACAATACTTGGTTTCACCAAGACAAGATCTTTCAGAAGCCTTCCCTTAGACCAGAATGGACGCGTTCCAACCTATCATTCCCCTACCACCAACTATGCATTTGGCTAAGTTATTGCAACCTATATGATCCAGGCAGAGCCCATAATTCCAAGTGGCTGCACTTGAAGCTTCTCAACATTTGGCATCTCAAATCTCTTTGTTCCTGTGTGGCCATCCACAAGTGAGATATGCAAGGTAAGCCATAGAAATGGGTCTTGTGAACCAACATAAACCATTCCTTCCATTCCACCCAGGTGATTCATTCACTTAGTTGTTTTATTAAACAAAACACAAGTCTTTGACTTGGAAACATTTCATAGTATGAATATATATTCCACCCTTGTTTTCTACTAGCTAAGATAAGCATGATGGTAGTAGGAATCTTAACTTAGGAAATTTTACTAAGGTTTCAGCTACTAGGATTTCCCATGGCATAGTTTATACTTAGCAAAATTTCCATGCAAGTCCTACTTAGAAATATCTCTAATGCATAGTGAAAATAATGGGACAAAAGTATGAAGCATCACTTGACTTTTTGGTAGAGAGTATAAGTTCACTCCTTGATCTTTGCAATGTTCACACACTTCAAATCACTACAATTCAATCAAGCAAACAATATTTTCAATCTACCATTCAAGCAACATCACAAAAAATAATAGAAACAAAACAATGCATGCAAGCATGCCAAACTTTGTTTTATTTACAAAAGTGGTTTATAACAGGTTATAAACATTCTAAAATACTTATTGGTCATTTTATAAAGTGGCAAAACTATTTGCAAAAGATTTTATCTATAAACCATTTTAAACCAAATCATTATTTTATGTGGTTGAAAATGTCTTTAGCAAAGTAATTAATCTTTATGGAGTTCACCAAATACATTTTCAATTCATAAAACTTGGTGTTTAGGGTCAGAGAGTTGAAATCAAAACATTTCCCAAAGATTTTCTCCCAGAAGCATTTTTAATAAATATACATTCTTTTAGAAACGGTTTAAATCAAAAGTTTATTCTTTTGCTTCACCAAATACATTTTTTAAACCACAAATTGATTTCTATGGTCAGTAGGTTCAAAACAAACCATTTTACAAAGGTCTTATCTCAAAAATCATTTTAGAACAATTTTTATATTCTAAATATGCCTACACAAGTTTCTGCAAAAACAATCAATTTAACAGAAGCAATTTACTAAACAAAGTGCATGTTCAGAAAGTACTTGTCTTGCTGATTCCATTGAAATAAAATTTGCAAAATTTGGACGTGTGGTCTGAAAGTTATGAATTTTACAAAATTGAACATCTAATAGGAAAGTTTCTGGTTTTTAAAACAGACAGAGGCCACGTGTCGTGTTGCTATTTGCTGGTACCGGTTTGCACGGATCAGGCTCTGTGAGGCGTTGGATCTAAATTACATCGCATGGCACAGATTGCTTCTTACCCCTTCGCTTAGTTCTAATCTTAACCGTCAGATCAAGATCCAATGGACCTTACTGCTTTGACCAAGATGCAGCGGCGCTGGAGGCGGCAGGTGGCGGCGCTGGCTCTGGCTATGGGGTCGCCGGAGATGCAAGAAGCGAGAGGGTAAAAGGAGTGGCTCACCGGGTTTAGGAGTACATGGCGATGCTCAACATGTTCGAGATGTGGCAGGGGGCGCACGGGGTTCACGACAATCGCTCGCCGGAGTTCGTGGAGTCGTCGGGCGTGCTCAAGCGAGGTTGAAGACGAGGCTTTAGAGCATGCCAGAGAAAATGGAAAGCCTGGTTAGATGCGCAATTACGTGGCGAGGATGCGTGCGTTAAAGAAAGAGAGGGCGGTCAGATTCTTACCAGAGGCTTCGCCGGAGAGAAAGCAGACGGTGGCGACGGTGGTCGTCGTCGTTGCCGAGGTTCTGGGGCGCGCGGGGACGAGCTGGCGCTACGGGGAGATGCGCCAGGGTCTGGGGTTCACGCTTGTGTGCTCGAGGAGGTGAGGGGCGACGTCGACTGGCCAGAATCGCTCGGTTTACTCGCCGGAGACAGCGGAAGTGCAAAGCAAAATGGAGGCAGCCTGGTGGCTCTCGAGGCGTGATGTTTGGGGGGGAAAGGAAGAGGGGAAATGGGTGCTTAAGTGAGTGTGGTCAGGGGGCGAGGATCATGCGGCATTGAAGAGAATTGACGACGCGAATCAATCGGCAGTAACGGGAGGAAGAACTGGTCGCGGGGTAGACGACGAGGTGAACTGGCGGTGGGGTTGCCAAGTCAGTGAGGTGCGGGTTTGTATGTGGGGTCGTTCTGTCAGCGGACGAGGGGTGCGGGTTTGAGTGATAAAAGAAACAGAGAGGGGTTTTCTGCGTGGGCTGGCGACGGGCTTAGTGGGCTAGCTGGTTCGTTTCCTTTTTTTTGTTCTGAATGTTTTTCCTTTTCCATTTCTTTAATTCTGTTTTGATTTTGAACAACCAATTCAAACACTCATTTGAATTCAAACCTTTGTCAAATTTTTTGAATAATCAAAAACTGATTAAAAACACATTCTGAAGTCAAATTTAGAATAAATAATTTATTCTTTTAAGGGTCTTTTTAATTATTTAAATAGGCCCTTGTTTTAAATCAAACAAGATTTAATAATAATTTCAAACACTATTTAAATTTATAAATCCTTCCAAATCATTTCAGTAGGTTTTTATTCACTTAATAGGGTGTCAAAATATTCACCTAGAATCATTTGGAATATATTTAATATGATTTGTAAATCATTTGAATTGGGTATTTTTTTTAATTCCAATGGAATTGATTATAGTTTTAATTCCCTAAATTTTACATGGAAGATTTATTTTATTTAATTTAATTAAACAACTTTTATTCCACTTGGGTAAATTTGAAAATACTATTTTCTCATGAATTATATAATTATTCTTATTAGAGATTTGTCTTTATTAAAATAGGGATAGATTGGTTAATGCCATTTTATTTTATTTGGAAATTCTTCATCCTTTTTATTTTTATTTGGATTTGGATTATATTCATTCCATTTGCTTAATGGATTAGGCCAAGATTTAATTTGGTCTTTAAATATTCCTTATTTAATATTTCTTTCTTCATCTTATAAAATCCATATCTTTTTATTTAGAGATCCAAACTTGGTGATTCCAATTTGTAAAATCTTGTTTAATATTTGTTTATCACTTTAAATCTTATTAGTATTAATTGCTCACCATTTGGTATGGATTTATAGATAGATGCTTTATTAGCTTTGGAAATTACTTTTCCTTATCTTATTAAATTCCTAAGATTTTATCCATGGTTCCAAATTAAGTGAAACCAATTTATATGTTTTTAATATATTTCTATTTGTCTTTCTTGATCATTTGTGAATGTTTGTTGACAAATTTTTATATGGATCAAATCCATAGACTTGGAGATAATTTGGAAATGATTTTTATTCCATTAGGGTTTAGGGTTTGGATTTATCTTCCAAGTGTTTAAATTTCAAAATGCATCTTATGGGGAATGCATTCCACTTGATTTGAATTTTGTTGAATTTCAAACTTTGATTAAAGTTTGTTCAAGATGGGATTTTAAGTTTCCATTTAGAAACAAAAGTTTCTTTTCACCCTAAATTTGAACAATCTTTTATTTTGTTTATTTATTTTTCACATTACAAGATTTGGAAAATCTTGGGATGTGACAGGCTACCACCCTTAAAATAAATCTCGTCCCGAGATTTGGGGAGGCTAGGGGTTACAAGTTGGATCAAAGCATCTAGGGTACTACCAGCCTTAAAAATTTTCCAACTAAATTACATCTTGGTTTGCTTGGAATCTTGGTAACTTCTCTGGACATTTGTCTGCATAATGTCCTAGCTCTTTGCATTTGAAACACATAACTTGGCTATTATCCTTCTTCTTCTTTGGTATCAATTCTTCTTGTTTATTTCCTTGGTTCTTCTTCTTTTCTGGGCAATCACTGGCATAGTGTCCCATTTCTTTGCAATTGTAACATTGCAACTGGCTTATGTCCTTCTTCTTCTTTTTGGGTCTCTCCAAAGCTAGGAGTTCTTATAGTTCATGCTCTTCATACTTCACCACAAAGGTGTGAAATCTTGCTGTCTTCTTGGAGCATTACTAGAGATATGACCTTCTTCTTCACAAGAGTAGCAACACTTTGTGATCACCTTGGATTTGGCCTTATGATGCATAGTTTTGACTTTGCCTTCATCCTTCTTGGTAGAAGTTGTTCCTTCATGAGGGTTTACAAACTGTTGTTGCACTCCACCTTGTTTCTTTTGTTGAACTATGGAATAGATGGGGCATTGGATAGGGACATGATTATTTCCTTCATAGGAAACAAGTAGCTTGAGATGTGGGGCATTGATTAGTTGGATGTTTCTCTTCACAATTGGGACATTGATCTTCATGTTCCTTGGAAGTGTGATCCTTGTCTCCACAAATATTACAAGCTTGGGTTCCTTCTAGAATATCATCCTTGACATCCTTGTTGTCACAAACTCCTTGGAAAAGGTTGTCTTCCATGTTGATCATTTGAGTGGCCATTCTTTGCAACAATTGGGATTGAGTTTACAAAAACCTTTGCATGGTTGGGTCTAACTTATTGTTGTTGGATAAAAACTGAGTTGTCACTTGGTTCAACTCGGTTTGGTTTGCTAGTAATTGTTCTCTCATGTTGATCTCTTGGTTGTTGTTGTTGTCACCATCCTGGATGTTGAATTTCTTTGGAGTAATCATCTGTTTGGGTTGGATTGGGATTTATAATAGGCAAAAGATTTCTAAGGAATAGTTCTAATCACACACATCACAATTCACTCAAGCAAAGTGCAAGCAATCAGAAATAAGCATTCCACTCAAACAACAAGTTTCAAGCATATTTTTAGGCAACCAAAAATATTTTTGTTACACCACATAAGTTAGTGTGTTTGATCTATACTTAATATGGTGGTCCATCTATATGGTTCTCTTGAGATCTTTCCATCCTTCTTAGTTGATTCTTCTTGAACAAGATGTTTGTATCCTTAGAGAATTTATTGCATCTTGGTCACAAACTTCAAAGGTGATGATGATTCCCAAGTTGTGTTTCCTTAGTCTTCAAGTCTTGAGCAAGATTTCTTGTCTCACTTGTAGTCCTTAGTGATATCCAAGGTTGAAGTCTTTGTTGGGAATAAGGTTGAAATCACTTGAAGATGTTGAAGTCATTAGAGTTGATGAAGTCCTTTGCTCATGATGAAGTCTTTGGCCATGGGGTAGGCTTTGTCCATTAAGTTGAAATAGAAGAGATGTAGAGTCAAAACAAAAATGGTTGAGGAAAGAGTTTACAAGATTGTTTGTAAATAAGTTTTGGAACAAATACAACTCCTATTTTTCTAAGGGGTTTGTCCAATCCTAGGTTTACAAATCCTATAGGCAACACAATTCTCTGATACCATCTGTTAGGTTCCCAACCTTTAATAAGGTAGAGATCCCTGTGTTTACAATGCTAGTCCCTGGATCAATAGCTAGCATCCACAGTTAATATGTAATATCAAGAAACAGAGGTCATAATACAACTTTATAACCAGGAATAAAATAATTTATTACATCTTACATAGCTCATTTGGCTATCTCATTACAATGCAGTAGAATATAACAATAGCATGGGGTCCTTCATCTTCAAAGTACCATAGGCAGACATGTTGGTTGTAGACTTGTAATCCTAATCATTAAATTTCACTAATATCAAACAAACCTGCAACATAACAAGTTACAGCCACGAGGGTCAATACATTTGAATTGTATTGGCAAGTGATACTATGGTAGTACAGTGGAGTCTATCATCTATATGCATTTGGCTAAGTGGAGCTTAGGCTTGCTTTGCTCAAAATAGATTTTCCTTATCATTTGAATACACTAAGTTTTTGCTTGACAAAAACATTCCCGAGGCATCTCCCAATAGAAATTGGTGATCCTTCAACCCTTGTTCAACCACAAGATTTTAACTTAGAAATTGGGATAAGGAGATTCTTGATAGCTTCCATGTCTTGATGCTCAAATTGTCCTTTACCAGGGACATGGCTAAGTACTTAGATTTTTCTCTCTGCAGAGGTGGTGCACTTTCCCCACAAGACTTGGTTTCACCAAGATAAGATCTTTCAGAAGCCTTCCCTTAGACCAATGGACGCGTTCCAACCTATCATTCCCCTACCACCAACTGTCCATTTGGCTAAGTTATTGCAACCTATATGATCCAGGCAGAGCCCATAATGCCAAGTGGCTGCACTTGAAGCTTCTCAACATTTGACATCTCAAATCTCTTTGTTCCTGGGTGGCCATCCACAAGTCAGATACACAAGGTAAGCCATAGAAATGGTCCTTGTGAACCACTCAACATAAACCATTCCTTCCATTCCACCCAGGTGATTCATTCACTTAGTTGTTTTATTAAACAAAACACAAGTCTTTGACTTGGAAACATTTCATAGTATGAATATATATTCCACCCTTGTTTTCTACTAGCTAAGCTAAGAATGATGGTAGTAGGAATCTTAACTTAGGAAATTTTACTAAGGTTTCATCTACTAGGATTTCCCATGGCATTGTTTATACTTAGCAAAAATTCCATGCAAGTCCTACTTAGAAATATCACTAATGCATAGTGAAAATAATGGGAAAAAAGTATGAAGCATCACTTGCCTTTTTGGTAGAGAGTATAATTTCACTCCTTGATCTTTGCAATGTTCACACACTTCAAATCACTACAATTCAGTCAAGCAAACAATATTTTCAATCTACCATTCAAGCAACATCACATAAAATAATAGAAACAAAACAATGCATGCAAGCATGCCAAACTTTTTTTTATTTACAAAAGTGGTTTATAACAGGTTATAAACATTCTAAAATACTTATTGGTCATTTTATAAAGTGGCAAAACTATTTGCAAACGATTTTATCTATAAACCATTTTTAAACCAAATCATTATTTTATGTGGTTGAAAATGTCTTTAGCAAAGTAATTAATCTTTATGGAGTTCACCAAATACATTTTCAATTCATAAAACTCGGTGTTTAGGGTCAGAGAGTTTAAATCAAAACATTTCCCAAAGATTTTCTCCCAAAAGCATTTTTAATTAATATACATTATTTTTATTTGACTAGAAATGGTTTAAATCAAAAGTTTATTCTTTTGCTTCACCAAATACATTTTTGAAACCACAAATTGATTTCTATGGTCAGTAGGTTCAAAACAAACCATTTTCCAAAGGTCTTATCTCAAAAATCATTTTAGAACAATTTTTATATTCTAAATATGCCTACACAAGTTTCTGAAAAAACAATCAATTTAACAGAAGCAATTTACTAAACAAAGTGCATGGTCAGAAAGTACTTGTCTTGCTGATTCCATTGATATAAAATTTGCAAAATTTGGACGTGTGGTTTGAAAGTTATGAATTTTACAAAATTGAACATCTAATAGGAAAGTTTATGGTTTTTAAAACAGACAGAGGCCACGTGTCGTGTTGCTATTTGCTAGTACCGGTTCGCACGGATCGGACTCTGTGAGGCGTTGGATCTAAATTACATCGCATGGCACAGATTGCTTCTTACCCCTTCGCTTAGTTCTAATCTTAACTGTCAGATCAAGATCTAATGAACCTTACTGCTTTGACCAAGATGCAGCGGCAGGTGGCGGCGCTGGCTCTGGCTACGGCGTCGCTAGAGATGCAAGAAGCGAGAGGGTAAAAGGAGTGGCTCACCGGGTTCAGGAGTACATGGCGATGCTTAACGTGTTCGAGATGTGGCAGGGGGCGTACGGGGTTCACGACAATCGCTCGCCGGAGTTCGTGGAGTCGTCGGGCGTGCTCAGGCGAGGATGAAGACGAGGCTTCAGAGCATGCCAGAGAAAATGGAAAGCATGGCTAGATGCGCAAGGACGTGGCGAGGATGCGTGCGTGAAAGAGAAAGAGAGGGGCGGTCAGATTCTTACCAGAGGCTTCACCAGAGAGAAAGTAGACGGTGGCGGCGGTGGTCGTCGTTGTTGCCGAGGTTCTGGGGCGTGCGGGGACGAGCTGGCGCTACGGGGAGATGCGCCAGGGTCTGGGGTTCACGCTTGTGTGCTCGAGGAGGCGAGGGGCAACGTCGACTGGCCGGAATCGCTCGGTGAGCTCGCCGGAGACAGCGGCAGTGCAAAGCAAAATGGAGGCAGCCTGGTGGCTCTCGAGGCATGATGTTTGGGGGGAAAGGAAGAGGGGAAACAGGCGCTTAAGTGAGTGTGGTCAGGGGGCGAGGATCACGCAGCATTGAAGAGAATTGATGACGCGAATCAATCGGCAATAACGGGAGGAAGAACTGGTCGCGGGGTACACGATGAGGTGAGCTGGCGGTGGGGCTGCCAAGTTAGTGAGGTGCGGGTTTGTATGTGGGGTCGTTCTGTCAGCGGTCGCGGGGTGCGGGTTTGAGTGATAAAATAAACAGAGAGGGGTTTTCTGCGTGGGCTGGCGATGGGCTTAGTGGGCTATCTGGTTTGTTTCCATTTTTTTGTTTTGAATGTTTTTCTTTTTCCATTTCTTTAATTCTGTTTTGATTTTGAACAACCAATTCAAACACTCATTTGAATTCAAACCTTTGTCAAATTTTGTGAATAATCAAACACTGATTAAAAACACATTCTGAAGTCAAATTTAGAATAAATAATTTATTATTTTTAAGGGTCTTTTTATTTATTTAAATAGGCCCTTGTTTTAAATCAAACAAGATTTAATAATAATTTGAAACACTATTTAAATTTCTAAATCCTTCCAAATCTTTTCAATAGGTTTTTATTCACTTAATAGGGTGTCAAAATATTCACCTAGAATCATTTGGAATATATTTAATATGATTCATAAATCATTTGAATTGGGTATTTGTTTTAATTCCAATGGAATTGATTATAATTTTAATTCCCTAAATTTTACTTGGAAGATTTATTTTATTTAAGTTAATTAAACAACTTTTATTCCACTTGGGTAAATTTCAAAATACTATTTTCTCATGAATTATATAATTATTCTTATTAGAGATTTGTCTTTATTAAAATAGGGATAGAATGGTTAATGCCATTTTATTTTATTTGGAAATTCTTCATCCTTTTTATTTTTATTTGGATTTGGATTATATTCATTCCATTTTCTTAATGGATTAGGCCAAGATTTAATTTGGTCTTTAAATATTCCTTATTTAATATTTCTTTCTTCATCTTATAAAATCCATATCTTTTTATTTAGAGATCCAAACTTGGTGATTCCAATTTGTAAAATCTTGTTTAATATTTGTTTATCACTTTAAATCTTTTTAGGATTAATTGCTCACCATTTGGTATGGGTTTATAGATATATGCTTTATTAGCTTTAGAAATTACTTTTCCTTATCTTATTAAATTCCTAAGATTTTATCCATGGTTCCAAATTAAGTGAAACCAATTTATATGGTTTTAATAGATTTCGATTTGTCTTTCTTGATCATTTGTGAATGTTTGTTGACAAATTTTTATATGTATCAAATCCATAGACTTGGAGATAATTTTTAAATGATTTTTATTCCATTAGGGTTTAGGGTTTGGATTTATCTTCCAAGTGTTTAAATTTCAAAATGCATCTTATGGGGAATGCATTCCACTTGATTAGAATTTTGTTGAATTTCAAACTTTTATTAAAGTTTGTTCAAGATGGGATTTTAAGTTTCCATTTAGAAACAAAAGTTTCTTTTCACCCTAAATTTCAACAATCTTTTATTTTGTTTATTTATTTTTCACATTACAAGAGTTGGAAAATCTTGGGATGTGACAGACTCTTTCCTTCTTCCACTAGGAAACTATTGTTCTAGTTTGACTTTTCAAAACTCCCTTTTTACTTTCAATTTAGAGCTTTAATTCTCTCTCGCAAATGCCCAACCAAAGTGACTTAGGACATGATCCAATCATTCCACTTTCCCATGACACATTCATGGACCATTCCCCTTCCGGTCTGGTGAACCTTCTAGACCCTTCTAGAACCTCTCCAATGAAAACATCGAAATCATTCCCGAACTCCGAAATCGGACTTTCCTTATATGAATCTTATTCTTCGGATCTCCTCGTGATATCCCGGATCCCATCTGAGACTCCGAACATTATTCGTTTCCCTACTTACATTCCATATCTACTAAACAACATCGAATCCTTAAGTGTGTCTTCCTACGGTTCGCGAATTATGCGGACATGACCGAGACACTTCTCTGATCAATAACACATAGAGGAATCTAGAAATTCATATGGCTCCCACATATTTCTACGATTACTTTGCGGTCGAATGAACCACTTACATATGATACCAATTTCCCTTTGTCTCGCGAAAGTTTACTTATCCGAGGTTTGATCGTCGGTATCTCTGCATACCTAGTTCAACCTCGTTACCGATAAGTACTCTTTTTCTTGTCCCCGTGATATGTGATCCCTTGTGAGCTAGTCACATGCTTGCAAGCTAATTGGATGACATTCCACCGAGAGGGCCCAGAGTATATCTATCCGTCATATGGATGGACAAATCCCACTCTTGATCCATGTGCATATATCGGTGGAAACCTAGGTTTTCAATGATTCGTACCGTACCGCGGGGGATGCCTCCGGTGACAGAAACCTAGGTTTCCACTCGGCCCAAGCCTCCGGCGATGAGTCTCGCTCCGCTCGTCAGAAGTTGGTCTTTACTTTGTAGAATTTGGATCAACATATAACAACCAAGATGGTGTGATGTGGCATCTATCTGGTGATGGCGAGTCTTGGCGGCATGATATTGTGGGGTCTCGGTATTGGATGAGTGTGGATGGACACGCGCAAGGCGGTTGTGCTGTCTGACATCATGATAGCATCGATGGCAGGCCTAGAAAGGTCAATATATTGATTCCAATCTTTAAGATGGGTTCGTGGAAGATAGCGGTGGCAACTTCTGGAGCATGCGCACTCGCACACGCCTCAACCCATACTTTCCGAACACTCAATTCCACCTTTATAGCCACCCAGTTACGGTGTAGAGTTTGATGTCATCAAAGCATCCTTCTGGTGATGGTGATTAACATGATCTCATGGTCAAAGGTATTAGGTTACTATGTATCAGAAAGCTTATAACAAACGAACTATTGAAATGACTTGATCTTTATGCTACTCTTATCTATAGGACTATGTCCATCATACCATTATCCCAATGATATGATCTTGTTGTTAACAACATCTCAATGTTCATAATAGAGAAACCACGATCATCTATTAACCAACAAGCTAGTATTATAAAGAGGATTCACCAGGGACTCCAGTTTAGTTTAAAAATCACACAAGTATTAATGTTTCCAGTTAATACTATCATATCATGAATGTAAACATTTATCATAAACACAAATATATAATAATAACCACTTTTATTATTGCCTCTAGGGCATATCTGAAACAGTCTCCCACTTGCACTAGAGTCAACTAATCTAGATTACATGGTAATATACCGAACACCCATGGTTGTTTGGTGCTGGTCATGTTTTTCCCTCGGGAGAGGTTTAGTCAACGGATCCGCCACATTCAGATCTGTGTGTACTTTGCAAATCTTTATGTCGCCATCTTGGACATGCTCTCGTATAGCGTGAAAACGTAGCTTGATGGGCTTCAGCTTCTTGTGTGACCTTGGTTCTTGCGCATTGGTTATGGCGCCCATATTATCACAATAGATAGACATTGGGTCTAGCGCACTTGGGACCACACCGAGCTCTATAATGAACTCCTTCATCCATATCGCCTCTTGTGAAGCCTCTGAAGCAGCTATGTATTCTGATTCAGTTGAAGATCTTGCCACAACGCTTTGCTTTGCACTCCTCCAGCTAACTGCTGGACCATTCAAAGTAAATATGTATCCAGATTGAGATTTAGAATCATCCGGAGCGGTGTTCCAACTAGCATTGGTGTAACCATTAACAACGAGTTGTTCATCACCTCCATAAGAAAGAACCATATCCTTAGTTCTTCTCAAGTACTTAAGAATGTTTTTGACCGCTGTCCAATGATCCACTCCTAGATCACTTTGATATCTGCTAGTTAAACTAACAGCATATGCAATGTCGGGTCTAGTACATAGCATGACATACATAAGAGATCCTATGGCTGAGGCATAGGGAGTCTTACTCATCCTTTCTCTATCTTCTGCCATTGTAGGACTTTGAGTTTTACACAAGGTCGTATTGGGAAACATGGGCAAGAACCCTTTCTTGCTATCTTCTATTCCAAACCTCTTTAGAACTTTGTCCAAATATGTACACTATGACAATGATATTAGGCGTCTTGATCTATCTCTATAAATCTTTATGCCTAATATGTAAGCTGCTTCGCCAAGATCTTTCATTAAAAAACTATTATTCAAATAATCCTTGACACTATTAAGAAGGTCTACATCATTCCCAATCAACAATATTTCATCTACATATAGTATAAAGAATGCTACAGAGCTCCCACTCACTTTCTTGTAAATACAAGCTTCTCCATAAGTTTGTATAAAACCAAAACTTTTGATTACCTTATCAAAACATTGATTCCAACTCCGGGATGCTTGCTTCAATCCATAAATGGACCGTTGAAGTTTGCATACCTTGTTAGCATCTTTAGGATCGACAAAACCTTTGGTTTGTACCATATACAACTCTTCATCAATGTCTCCATTGAGGAACGATGTTTTGACATCCATCTGTCATATCTCATAATCATAATATGCAGCGATTGCTAACAAAATCCTCACAGACTTTAGCTTTGCTACCGGTGAGAAAGTCTCATCGTAGACAACTCCTTGAATTTGTCGAAACCCTTTTGCGACAAGTCGAGCTTTATAGACAGTAACATTACCATCATCATCTGTTTTCTTCTTGAAAATCCATTTGTTCTCGACAGCCTTCCGGCCATCCGGTAAGTCCACCAAAGTCCATACTTGGTTTTCGTACATGGATCCAACCTCGGATTTCATGGCTTCTTGCCATTTATTGGAATCTGGGCTCATCATCGCTTCCTCATATGTCGCAGGGTCATCGGTGTTGTCCACCAACATGACACTCATAACGGGATCATACCAATCAGGAGTGGTACGATTTCTTGTTGACCTACGAGGTTCCGTAGTTACTTCAACCAAAGTTTCATGATCAACATCATTAGCGTCCTCTCTTATTGGTGTAGGCGCCACAGGAACTACTTCCGGTGCTACGCTACTCTCATGTTCGAGAGAAGGTTCAACAACCTCATCGAGTTCTACTTTCCTTCCAGTCACTTCTTTCGAGAGAAACTCCTTCTCTAGAAAGGATCCATTCTTGGCAACAAAGATTTTGCCCTAGGATCTATGATAGAAGGTATACCCAATAGTTTCCTTCGGGTATCCTATGAAGACGCATTTTTCCGCTTTGGGTTCAAGCTTGTCGGGCTGTAAGTTCTTTACATAAGCTTCGAAACCCCAAACTTTAAGGAACGACAATTTAGGTTTCTTCCCAAACCATAATTCATACGGTGTCGTTTCGACGGATTTAGATGGTGCCCTATTTACAGTGAATGCGGATGTTTCTAATGCATAACCCCAAAATGATAGCGGTAAATCTGTAAGTGACATGATAGAACAAACCATATCTAAGAGAGTTCGATTACGACGTTCGGACACACCATTATGTTGTGGTGTTCTTAGAGGTGTCAATTGTGAAAGTATTCCGCATTTCTTCAAATGCTCGCCAAACTCGTAACTAAGATATTCACCTCCACGATCAGATCGTAGAAACTTAATCTTCTTGTTATGTTGATTCTCTACTTCACTTTGAAATTCCTTAAACTTATCGAAAGTTTCAGACTTATGTTTCATGAAATAGATATACCCATATATACTCAAGTCATCCATGAAGGTAAGAACATAATGATAACCACCGCACGATGCTACACTCATTGGACCACACACATCGGTATGTATGATTTCCAATAAGTCCGTAGCTTGCTCCATAATACCAGAAAATGGAGTCTTAGTCATTTTACCCATCAGACATGCTTCGCATCTTTCAAGTGATTCGAAATCAAGTGATTCAAGAAGTCCATCGGAATGGAGTTTCTTCATACGCTTCACTCCAATATGACCAAGACGACAGTGCCACATATAGGTCGAGTTATCGCTCAATTTCAAACGTTTAGCTTCAATGTTATTAATGTGTGTATTTCTACAATCGAGATTCAATAAGAATAGACCATCTATCAAAGGTGCATGTGCATAAAAAATATTAGTCATATAGATTGAACAACCATTATTCTCGGACTTAAACAAGTAACTGTATCGCAATGAACTTGATCCGGATATAATGTTCATGCTCAGCGCAGGCACCAAATAACAATTATTTAAGTATAAGCCTAATCTCAATGGTAGATGAAGAGGTAGCGTGCTGACCGCGATAACATCAACCTTTGATCCATTTCCAACGCGCATCATCACCTTGTTCTTAGCTAGTCTCCGTCTATTCTGCAGCACCTGTTTCGAGTTAAAATATGAGCAACCGAACTAGTATCAAATACCCAAGCACTACTACGAGTACAAGTGAGATACACATCAATAACATGCATATCGGATATACCTTTCTTCTTGATGTTGCCGTTTTTAAAATCTGCCTAGTACTTAGAGCAATTCCTCTTTCGGTGACCCTCTCCCTTGCAGTAAAAGCACTCAGTATCAGGCTTAGGCCCAACCTTGGTCTTCTTCGTCGGCGCGGTAACTTTCTTACCGCCCTTCTTGAAGTTTCCCTTTTTCTTAGACTTGCCTTGCTTCTTGAATTTGGTGTTCTTATTGACCATCAACACTTGGTGCTCTTTATTGATCTCCACTTCCATAGACTTTAACATGGAGAAGAGTTCGGGCAACAACTTGTCCATGTTTTGCATATTGTAGTTCATCACAAAGTTCTTGTAACTTGGTGGTAGTGATTGGAGGACACGGTGAATCCCCAGAGCATTAGGAATCACTGTACCCAAGCTTTGAAGCTTTCTTGCGTGCCTAGACATCTTAAGCACGTGCTCACTGACGGAGCAGCCCTCTTCCATTTTGCAGTTAAAGAACTTTTCAGAAGCCTCATAACTCTCAACTGTCGCATGATCCTCAAATATCATTTTGAGTTCACGGACAATATCATGTGGGTCATGGTTCTCAAACCTTTTCTGAAGCTCCGATTCCAAACCATAAAAGATAGCACACTGAACTATGGAGTACTGATTCTTCCGAGCGAGGAAAACATTCTTTACCTCATCGGTAGCATCAGCTGCAGGTGGGTCACCCAACGGTGCATCCAGCACATAGGTCAAATTACTAGCATTGAGGACAATATTCAAATTGCGGAACCAATCCGCGAAGTTGCTTCCATTGTTTTTCAACTTTTCTTTCTCTAGGAACGCATTAAAATTGATGGTAGGGGCCGCCATTGATCTACAACATATTTGCAATAGTTTAGACTAAGTTTATGACAAATTGAGTTCTAATTAATAGTTGAATTAATCTAGGTGAACTCCCACTCAAAAAAATATCCCTCACATTGTTTTAGTGATCACACGAACCAAATCCACCACATCAAAACCGATCATCACGAGAGTTGATGTAGCTTCAATGGCGAACAATCAACATGTTCATCATATCTACTATATGACCCATGCTTTACCTTTCAGTGATCCGTGTTCCGAGACCATGTTTGTACATGCTAGGCTCGTCAAGATTAAACCTTAGCTTCTGCATGAGCAAATCTGGCTTGCTCCCATTGTATACACTCGCAGAATATAACACACCTGATCATCACGTGGTGCTTCAAAACAACGAGCTTTAGCAATGGTGCTTACTAAGGATGAACACTTTATAACTTCAAATTTTGTGCTAGAGGGATCATATTATAATGCTACCGTCGCGAACTAAGCAATACAAGATGCATAAAAGTATTAACATCACATGCAATTCATAATATGTGATATGATATGGCCTTTCTTCTTGTGCTTCTGATCTCCATCTTCAAGCACGAACATGATCTCCATCATCACCGGCATGGCGTCAAGGTCAATGGCGCCGCTTCATGGTTGTCCACCAGCATCAACTATTACAACTCCTTTGAATAATAGACACGCAGGTCTTAACAAAATTAAAAGACAATCATATGGCTCCTACCGGTTGCCGACTTACAATAAGGAACATTGCGTACATCATATATAATCACAATCATGGCCATATCACATCACAGCACACCCCTACAAAACAAAGTTAGATGCCTCTAATTTTCTTTGCATGTTTTACATGGTTTGGGGATTTCAATAAGTGTCGTTCTAACTTATGAACAAGAACCACAACGTTGATACTAGTATTGTCAATTACCCGTTTTAAATTGAATCTTCACTATGTTGGGAGAAACAGGCACCCGCAAAGCCACTTATGCAATACAAGTTGCATGTCAAGCGTGGAGCAAATCTCATGAACGATGTCATGTAAGGTTAGCCCGGGCCGCTTTATCCCACCATCCCACAAGATGCAAAGTACACAAGAAGAAATCGACAACAAAAGCATCAACCCCCATAATGACCATTGTGTTCTACTTGTGCAATAGATCTACATATAGAAACGACTATGATAGCACTGAAGGTGTTCGTCGCATGAAAACAAAAAATTCTACCGCATGCACACAAACAAGCCAAGATATATCTACTAGATTGTAGCAACGAGTCGATAGGAGCACTCACCCTCGAAGATTCCAAAGCGGTTAACGAGAGCAGATTCTCGTGGGTGATGTTGTCGTACACTTGCCGATCTCAAGATCGCGTAGACGATCCTTCCGGCGCTGCGTTCCGGCAGTGCTTCCGCAGTAGGTCACACGTTCGATACTCGATGAAGACCTTCCTCTCCCTTGTTCCAGCAAGCAGTGGAGGTTGTAGTTCTCTCCTCGCAATTCCGGCAGCACGACGGCGTGGTGTCGGAGGTAGAGGGAAGATCCCGCAGGGCTTCGCCTAAGCCGGTGCGAGTTATGGTGGATCTAGGGTTTCCGGCGATCTAGGATTAGAAGGCCAGAGAGGAGGAGGAGGCATCGGCGATGTCTAGGGCAACGACGACGAGCCGGCGGCGGCGCGATGATGCTGGGCGGGGGTGCGGCGGCGGCTAGACGGCGGCGCACCGGGTGGGGAGGGCTAGGTTGTGTGTCCTTTGGGGCAGCCCTCCACCTCTATTTATGAGACGGAGGGAGTCTTGGTAGAGGGGAGTTTGAATCCATACCCAAACCCAAGTTGGATAGAAGGAAGGACTCTTTCCTTCTTCCACTAGGAATCTATAGTTCCAGTTTGACTTTTCAAACCTCCCTTTTTGACTTTCTATTTAGAGCTTTAATTCTCTCTCGCAAATGCCCAACCAAAGTGACTTAGGACATGATCCAATCATTCCACTTACCCATGACACATTCATGGACCATTCCCCTTATGGTCTGGTGAACCTTCTAGACCCTTCTGGAACCTCTCCGATGAAAACATCGAAATCATTCCTGATCTCCGGAATCGGACTTTCCTTATATGAATCTTATTCTTCGGACCATTCCGGATCTCCTCGTGATATCCCGGATCCCATCCGAGACTCCGAATATTATTCGGTTTCCCTACTTACATTCCATATCTACTAAACAACATCGAATCCTTAAGTGTGTCTCCCTACGGTTCGCGAATTATGCGGACATGACCGAGACACTTCTCTGATCAAGAACACATAGAGGAATCTGGAAAGTCATATGGCTCCCACATATTTTTACGATTAATTTGCGATTGAATGAACCACTTACATACGATACCAATTTCCCTTTGTATCGCGATAGTTTACTTATCCGAGGTTTGATCGTCGGTGTCTCTACATACCTAGTTCAACCTCGTTACAGATAAGTACTATTTTCTCGTTCCCGTGATATGTGATCCCTTGTGAGCCAGTCACATGCTTGCAAGAAAATTGGATGACATTCCACTGAGAGGGCCCAGATTATATCGATCCGTCATATGGATGGACAAATCCCACTCTTGATCCATGTGCCTCAACCCATACTTTCCGAACACTCAATGCCATTTTTATAGCCACCTAGTTACGTTGTGGTGTTTGATGTAATCAAAGCATCCTTCCGGTGATGGTGATTAACATGATCTCATGGTCGAAGGAATTAGGTTACTATGTATCAGAAAGCTTATAGCAAACGAACTATTGAAATGACTTGATATTTATGCTACGCTTATCTATAGGAGTATGTCCATCATACCATTCTCCTAATGATATGATCTTGTTGTTAACAACATCTCAATGTTCATGATCGAGAAACCACGATCATCTATTAACCAACAAGCTAGTATTATAAAGAGGCTTTACCAGGGACTCTAATTTAGTTTACAAATCACACAAGTATTAATGTTTTCGGTTAATACTATTATAGCATGAATGTAAACATTTATCATAAACACAAAGATATAATAATAAACAATTTTATTATTGCCTCTAGGTCATATCTCCAACACGAGCACACTTGCCACCCCCACCATCGACAACAATCTACAAGCCTAACCAGCCTCGCACAGCTTGTCTACCATGTCTCCTGTGCCTCACTGCCCCCTCTAGACCAGCTCTAGCTCGAATACAAAGAGAGGAACCGCCGGAAACGCCGTTCCCGTGCCGCTGTCGACCATGCCAACACGCACCATAGTGCAAGCGCCGTTCCCACTCAACACGATCGCCACCATCCCAAGAGACCACCAGACATGCTCGTTTCATCGACCGTGCCCCGTAGTCGCCACACGCCGTGGAATTATCTGTCGGTACCGCTCAAAGAATTGCACGTTCCCGACCGAACCGTACCGACCCACGCCTCGCCCTTAAGCTAGCAACGATCACCAGGAGACTGTGCACCATCCCCTACCCTCAGCCATGTCGTTAGCTCGCTGTGGCACCAGCTCCGACGAGCTCTGACCACATCGTGCTGCCCCTCTCGCTCGCCTATAAAAGGAGGCCTCCCTAGCTTGTTTTCTTCACACCAGTTCACTCCCCACCTCTCACTGATCCTTCCCACCTATTCTCAGAGCAAGGTGAGCTCTCCCTCGTCAGAATTTTTCCGGAGCCTCCCGCTGTTGGAGGAGAAGGGAGCCATCGATTGGAGCCACCCCAGGAGGATCCGCCAGTACCAGAAGAACAGCCGTCGTCGAGTTCGTCATTCGCCCCCATCACCGACCATCGCCTGATCCCCAGTGAGCCACCCCAAACCCCACTGTCCGCGCTAGGGTTCGTGCCCGTCGTGTTCTGTTTCGACGAGGATGACAGACGTGAGCCGTTGATCCTTAGTCTAATCCTACGATCGTAATCACTTTGTATCCCTTTGCCACCCTCTGTCCCACTGACATGTGGGGACACCACTTAACCAGCCCGCGCATGCTCTGCCCAGTGGGTTGGCCCAACTAGCTCTCCCGCGCAACCCAGTAGTTTAAATTTAGATTTTTTATTTTAGTTTCAAACATAGTTCTAGCAGTAGATTGAAAAATCGATTCAGAGAGATTCACTAAACCAAATTGCATGAAACTAATTTCGTTAGAAAGATATTGAAATTTTTAATCCAAGCCCGTTGGATTCAAACCATTTTAAATTATATCTCACCTATAGTAAAAATAAAAAAGCAGAGACTTTTCTGCATTCAAACATTTTTAAAAAATCAATCATAAATGCTTTTTAGTTGATTCCAACTCTCAAAAATCACATTTGATAAGACCTTTTTGAATATATAAAAATATCTAGGTTTACTTGCAATAATAATGGACAAGTAATAAAAGAATGCCCCATAGGAATTTCTACTCACTTTAATTAATTAAAATAATAAGGTTAAACCTTATTAAATTGTGACACCACTTTAAATCACATTCCCAAAAATTAAAATGTGTGGTGATGACATGTGTCAACATGATCCCATATTTTAATTGGACGATATTAAATCGTCAGTAGTTTTTCAATGAGTAGAAATTACTTTTCTAAAATAAAATAAATAAGACTATTGCTTTAATCCTTGTGATGATTGTGATGATGCTAGATCATCTAGTGTGAACCTTGTGTGCTAAATAGAAGTAGTTAAATATTGTTTGGTGATTGTGTACTTTGTAGTTATTTATATATGCTAGTACCGACCAAGGATACGAAGAGGAAGGAGACTACTATGAGGAAGAAGGAGAGGAGAACTTCAATCACTACACTGCTCAAGGCAAGCTCACACTTGCATGATAACTATGCCCAGTAGAGGCCTTAGAATTTTTGGTTATGCCACCTTGATTATACTAAATCCCAATTTTATTTGCAAGCTTGATTATTTTATTTCTTTATCAAAAGCTCTTTATTTATGTTTACTTAGTGACTTGTAAATTTTTGGAAAGATATTAGAGGTAGCATAAAGAGCATAAAACTTGGCCTAAGGTAGATAGAACTAGATGTCATCCTGAGGCATGAGATTAGACTTAGATAAGTAACACTTGATTATCACACCTCATTAGTGTTTACCCCCAACTTTAGTGGCTAGTGCTAAGCATATAACTTGATCACTTTAGATGGGAATACTTGGTTAAAAGGATTATGAAAACCTTAGAATGAGGAGTCATTCTAATGAAATGTTTTGACATGTGTTGTGAACACCAGATGATTTTGATGATGAAAATGTTGAGGCATGAGCCTTAGCCCTTTATAAAACTGATGGTTGTGTTCGGATGCGATACCATTACAATTTTACCGTACAACCACAATAACCGAATTTGGCTAGGGCTTGACTAGAAGTTTATATATCTTAGTATGAGTTCCCTTGCAGCCAAGGTTTGAGCTGAGGCTACCTCGTGATGATTGTCCACCTGTGCAGTTCCCAAGATGACAGATGGTCATGGTTGGGAGGCCAAACTCATAGGGGGGTGCCTATACTAGGGTGTGTAACTGAAAGGTTAGGATTGATTATCCGCATAGTAAGTATGGTGAATCAGGAGTGTTCCTGACTGATGTATCGAATATTCTGGTGAAAGTGTACCACCTATGTAGAGTGTCAAACTATTCGAATAGCCGCATCTGCGGTTATGGACAGTTGGAGTGGCTATACTATTATGTCGTCAGATGTTTCCAAAATGACTTGTGAAATGAATCATGACTTCAACTTGAACACAACAAGGTTTCGAACATGAAAACTAAGTTCCCACTTAAATGTTATCAAACCTTAAATTAGTTTTCTTTGCTTCTAAACTCAGTTAAGATAAACCTGGCTTTTTGCAAAACAACCTAGAGCTTAGGATTCCTACTTGAACCACCTTACTTGTTAGTGATAGTCTGCGAGTACTTAAAGAGTACTCATGGATTTGTCACTAGCTATTCCCATGGCCAGACTATGAGGAGGACTATCAGAATGATAGACAACAGGAAGTCTATGACAACTAGGACCATCTCCCATCATCAGCATTGCATGCGACCATGAAGATGGAGCTTCGCCCACGCTACTGTTATTATATTATTCTACTGTGTTGATTCTATTAAGACTGGATCACGAGATCCTTTATTTGTAAGACCTTTATTATGGTTTGTAATGGATGGTGAACTATGGTACCAATATGTTATGTCTCGCAAAAATGGTAATCCTAGGATTGCGATTTATGGCATAACAGGCATCTAGGATTAAAAATCCGGGTGTTGACAAGTTGGTATCAGAGCCATCCTGACCATAGGAGACCCTAGTTTAGAATGGACAATTGAATAAAAACTTAGTTTCAAAACAAAAGTAGTGAGTACTTATAAAAACCTATTCTCATTCTTATCATTTAGATTCTTTCATGAAAATTCATGTTCCTCAAAAATTCTTGCAAACTTACATAAAATTTGGCACACTTGATCTCTCTACTAACTTACTCATCCTACATTCTTATGGATGGATGTGAAGTATAGCAACTTCTATCAGTTGGCCAATGGAGGAGATCTCATCTTTGAGCATGATTTGGACGAACTCTCGGAACTTCTGGAGCGCCCTAACCCCGAGTTCTTTGGAGCCCATCTCAACGATCAGCAAGGAGGAGAATTGCAATGGCTAATTGTTGCAAGTCTCGGAGGGAAGATTGAAGCCCCCGCCTCAGAGGGAATCCAGTTCACCTTAAAAGAGAACAACTGGCTAGATGGACTCACCAGGGCCATGCAGGAAGATCTTCCCCGTCTGTGTGGGCAAAACATCAATCAGATCAAGGGCACCCGCTTTGAGTATTACCCAAGGCGTGATGCTATGGGACAGCCACTAGAGGTACGGCGTCACCCAGAGCTGAAGCATCAGGTGGACCATCTCAGCTTCATGATGTATGATAGGCAGAAGGAGTTGGACAATGCCCTCTCCTACGCCAAGCACAACTATGCCATCACAGTCAAGAAGGACCAGACCATCGCTATGCTTGTGAAGGATCGCCAGTCACGTCGTCGTCATCTTGACAAGAAGGATCGCATTATTGCTCACCTTCATCACATGAGCGAGACATGCAACTTGAGGAGAGGGAGAATGCAGGGCAATATATTCGTGGAGACCCTTACTCCTACCTCAGTGATGATGATGATTTCCTGGAGGACCAAATCATGGACTTCCACACCGATGACGATGACTCCGCCTTCATTGACGATGATGATGATGAAGACACTAATTCCAATGAGTAGTAGCACTTGAGCACTAGCATTAGTGAAGTTGTTTCCGGTCCCATTGTATCGTAGTTTCACAGAATAGTTCCTAAAACCATATGTTTCCTTATTGTGGTGTGTGTTTGTATTGTGTGTTATGAATGAATGAAAAGAAAGTTGCTTGTGGAAAAACCTAAGTCAAGCTTAAAATTTAAAAACTTTTCAAGAACAAACCCCTGAACCTTAGAAATTTCCCTCTTTTCTCATTATCTATCTCAATCTTCAGATGCCTCACGGAGGAAGCAGTTCATCCCTAGACCCAATGCTGCAAATCTTGCAAATGTAGGTTTTAGACCGCGAAGCTAAAAGAGCCAAATGTCAAGCCTTCTATCCACCCTTCAACACATAGCTCATATGGCCAACAACAACCAAGGCCATGGAAACCAGGACAACCATGGATCTAAGCTCAAGAACTTTCAGAAAACCAATCCACCCATCTTTAGTAAGTCTCAAGAGCCATTAGATGATGATGATTGGCTGGAGACCATGGAGAACAACTTAGAAGTTGCATGAGTGGAGGCCAATGAGAAAGTATTGTTTGCCACCCACTATATGGTAGGAGATGCAAGATCTTGGTGGAACAGTGTTCGCGCCATGAATGGAGGACAAAAGATGACTTGGGTTGAATTCAAGGTCAAGTTTCACAGAACCCATGTGCCACCGGGTTTGATCAAGAGGATGAGAGATGATTTCAGAGAATTGAAGCAAGGGAGGATAACAGTAGTTGAGTACTGTGACAAATTTCTGTCCTTAGCTTGGTATGCACCATATGAGATTGACACTGAAGCCAAGAAGAAGGAGAGATTCTTGAATGGTCTGCATGATGATATGTAGATAGTGTTAGTCAATATTCAATTTGCTGACATTGAAGCCTTAGTGGATTCTTCCATTCAGATGGAAGGCAAGATCAACCAAGCCAATGAGAATTGCAAGAGTCGAATGATGCATCAACCAGGAACCCACCATACCCCAAAGTATCGCCCCAACCTATCTACATGATTTGCCCCAAGAAACAATAGAACCCCGAAGAACCGTCCGACCTATCCCAACCGTGGAGGAGGAAACCGTAGGCCCGGAGGAAACCACAACAACAACAACCACGGAAGCTCCAGCAATTTCAATCATGCACCTCCCAAGTTCAACAACAACAATGTCTCCAACAATACCAATACTGCCCCAAGGACTGGAAGCAATGTTGTGCCTGTTTTAGGAAAGGACAAGTCTCAGGTGACCTATTATGAATGTGGAACCAAGGGTCACTACTCCAATGAGTGCCCCAAAAATCTTGCAGCAGCTACCAATGTGAATGCCCCAGCTCAGCAGCAGCGCCGTGTTCAGCCTGGACGAAGATTTGTCCCAGGGAACTCACTCAACCGTAACGGTCGTCTGTTTCACATCAATGCTGAAGAAGCCTAGGAAGCGACAAATGTCGTGCTGGGTATGTTTTCTGTTAACTCAGTACTTGCAAGAGTGTTGTTTGATTCTGGAGCATCACACTCGTTTGTTACAGAAGAATTTGCATGCACTAGTAAGATTCAACCAACAAAATCAAAGCATGTTATGATAGTTCAAATACCTGGTTCAACCACCAAAGCTAGACAAATTTGCAAGGATGTACCTATCAGAATCCATGGCATAGATTTTTATGCTAATCTAATAGTACTTGTAATCAAAGGTTTGGAATTAGTACTAGGAATGGATTGGATGTCGAAACATAAAGGATTAATCGACTGTGCCAAGAAAGCCATAACCATGACTAGTACCACTTGAATATCAGTAGAGCATGTATGTGAAACCTTGCCTCGTCAATTCAAGTGCAGCAAGAGTCTATCCCAACCAACCATTGACCAAGTTAGAGTAGTCTATGAATACCCCGACGTATTTCCAGATATTTTGCCCGGTATGCTCCCAGATCGGGATATAGAAATGATACCTAGAACCGGACCCATAGCCTAGAGACCTTATAGTATGAACCCATCTGAATTACTGGAGCCGAAGAAGCTACTGGATGTTATGCTGGAGATAGGCCTGATTCAACCAAGTGCGTCTCCATGGAGATCACCTGTCTTGTTTGTGGACAAGATAGATGGAGGTAACCGTTTGTGTATGGATTATCGGAAGTTGAACGATGTCACCATTAAGAACAAGTACCCACTACCAAAGATAGAAGATCTGTTTGACCAGTTGACCGGTGCCAAAGTGTTTTATAAGATTGATCTTAGAACTGGTTATCATCAACTCAAGATTCGCGCAGAGGATATTCCAAAGACTGCCTTTACCACCAGATATGGTCTGTATGAGTACACTGTCATTTCTTTTGGATTAACCAATGCCCCCGCTTATTTCATGAACCTCATGAATAAGATTTTTATGGACTTCTTGGGTAAGTTTGTCGTTGTTTTCATCGATGACATTCTGATCTATTCCAAATTAGAAGAAGAACATGAGATACACCTAAGGACCATCATTGGAACCCTTAGGGAGCATCGGTTGTATGCCAAGTTTAGAAAATATGAATTTTGGTTACAGGAAGTAGGATTCCTCGGACATATTGTTTTAGCCGGAGGAATTGCTATTGATCCTGCCAAGATTAGGGATGTTGAAGAATGGCAAGCCCCAACTACTAAAACCCAAGTTCGTGCATTTCTCGGAATAGCGGGATATTACCGCAAGTTCGTAGAAGGATTCTCAAGCATCGCAAGACCCATGACCCAATTGTGGAAGAAAGATAAGAAGTTTCAATGGACGGACAAATGTGAAGCAAGTTTTCAAGAGCTCAAGAAGAGATTGATATCAGACATAATCTTGATCATGCCGGATATCACGAAGCCTTTTGACGTGTTTTGTGACCGATGGGGATATGTCGAGTGGGGTATACCCAGCAGGACGTCTCCTATTGTCCCAAGCTCTAGCGAGTGGGCCTGCAGGACGGTGATTGGATCGAGACCCATCAAGGAGCCAGGCGACTGGAAGCTGAAGGCCCAGAAGCATAGCTAGGCCTAGTCGGATTAGGTCAAGCACCCTCCAAATCCTTAACTAATTCGGTTGTAGATATGTAAACCCTAGCGAGGCGAGTCTATATAAACCTCCCTAGGGTACGCATAGAGGAAACGTTCCATCATACACCCCCTGCGACTCACCGCCTAGTCGCCGAGCTCGCCCTTGTACTCTCTCATCAATACAATCTAGCAGGAGTAGGTCTTTACCCTCCGGGGGCAAACCTGGGTAAAACCCTGTGTCTCCGCCCTCAACTCGCACCGCAGATGGCTGACCGCCCTTGCCCCTTGTTCTACTACTCGCTGCCGATTGCAGCATCTGCCGTGTCCATTCCCACGATAGTGGCACCCATCGTGGGGCCTGGTCGGTCAGGCCAGTGTTCTGCGGCGAGATCCAATCTGCCAATCAACAAGACAATCGCCACCGGCCGCATGATCGTGATCGGCGAGATCCTCCAAATATTGACGAGAAGCTACTTCCCGGCGGCATGCCCCATCACGCACAACGTCATCATGCCGGTTGGCACGATCAGCCTCTTCGTCGGCTTCACCGACGTCATCGTCTCGGAGGACTTGGCTCGCATCCCCGAGTCGCCACCGCGCGATCGGCTCTCTGAGAGTCAGGTCCGCACCATCCACTGCCTCGCCTCCGAGTACGACTCGGCCAACAACAACGTGTCCGAGACTAGCATGGTCGCAGACGACGCGGCCCTCAACGACAATGCTGACTCGGCTACCCTGGCATCAGTCGCCGTATCACCCGCGGGCTCCATCACCCAGGTCTCCAACATGGGGGACTTCGAGAATCCTTCCATCCTTGGAATCTTCGACTCCGATTTCGGATCGGAGAACTCCGGCAACCTCCATGCCTGATCTAGTCCCTATGTTGCGACCTACATGGTGAGCGACACGGATTCCTCGCCCGACCCCTTCTCCACGCCGATCCGGCCGATCGCGATGGCGACGGAGGTCGAAGAACTCCGCATGCGACTGGAGGAGGCGGTCCGCAAGGAACAAGCCGAGCGCGAGAAATTTCGCCTCGAGTAGGTAACGACGCAGGAGCTCTCGCGCTACCACCAACTCTGCATCAGGTCGCGCTTGAACCCCGCCGTTTAGGGCTGCACCCTGAACTTTGACGACGAGAGCGACCCGGCCCGCATAGCCGATCGCGTGATCTTTGAGAACGCGCCGCCAGAAGGAAGCACTCGACCACCACCAGGCGCATCAGCGAAGGGCGCTCCCCCACTACCGCCTAGTCACACGCCCCCTCCAAACCAACCGAGGATCATGATCTCCCAGCAAGAGCGGGACGCAAATGGCCCCCTGCTGTTCTCCACTCCGATGGACAACGTCATCGCGAGTCGAGCCGCGGTCGACAACATCAACATGACCGGGGAAGGCGCCCTATAGATCCAGTACGCCAGCGCCTTACTCGCCAAGGCCATCAAACAACAACCTACGAGAGCAGATTCAGAGGGACGCGTCTACTCCCGCTCGTCAGGAAGCAGGGCAGCCTCAAGCGGCCGCCCGACGATGGCAAACACTCTCAATTTCCCACCCCCTGAGCCCCTGAAACTCCAGCCGCGACCCACGAACGCTGCACTCTCCACCAACGACCCGCGACCGATGAACAACATGGTTGCTGTGAATGGGCAGCCAGTCGACGCGCAGACCTACATCATCAACATCCAGAGTTGGCGCGCACGCCAGCCTGATGACTTGAGGCATACCCTCACCAACCGCCGTGACAGCGAACCAAGGCGATCGCTCAGCCGAGTCGGCCCCCAGTGCTTCGGACCAATGATCCGAGGCAAAAAATACCAGGCGAACTTCAAAGCGCCAAAGGAGATCGAGAAGTACGACCCCTCGTACGACCCGTCTGTGTGGCTGGACATGTACCTCATGGCGATGGGAATCGCCAGCCACACCGATCTACTCGCCTCTCTCTACCTCCCCCTAATGATGGAGGGAGCGAGCCGACAATGGATCAACACCCTTCCCGCGGATAGCATCGACTCCTGGGAGGATATGCGCGATGACTTCGTCAGAAACTTCGAGGGTTCCTACACCCGCGCCACCACCATCGAGGACCTAGAGAGATGCGTCCAGGGCCCCCACGAGTCGACCCGCAGCTGGATCTATCGCTGGCAGGACCTGTGGTTCAACATGGCCGGCATCCACCCGGACACCGCGATTCACTACTTCAAGACCTTGTGCCGCTACGAGCCCTTGGTCGCCAAGCTCAAGCAGGTGTACAAAACACTCGACAATATACCAGACCTCCTCGAGATCGCCAAGCGATATGTAGAGGAGGACCCGAACCAAGAAACCGACGATGAGTTGGAAGGAAACCGCCGCACGAGCGGCCACGACAACGGGATACGGCCCGAGCTACGCTATAGCAACACTCGACTCACTGAAAAGCGCCGTGGTGACGGGCGAGTCGACTTTGTTGTCAACGCCGGCTACGCGCCACGCGAGCTCAAGAGCTTCCACCGCGACGGAGGCCAGCGCAACGACAGTGGCAACTACAAGGCAAAGACAAGGTTCGACCCCGTGGCTCCCCTCAACCAGCCCTGTGTGTTCCATAGCAGGGAGGGGAAGCCCGCCACGCACATGACCGTCGACTGCCACTTCCTAAAGGAGATCGAGAAGGCACGATCTGCACGGGAGGACCCAAACAACCATCCTCCAAACGGCGGGGCATTCAGTAATGACGTGGGATCTCTCCACACTTTCACCGGGTTCAAACCAAGCGTGAAAAGAAGGTCATCGCCCGTGTCGTCGCCGTCAACGCGGTCTCCCAGGTCGACGTCCTGTGCTTCCTCAATTGGTCTGAGCAGCAGATCACCTGGAGCTGCGAGGACCGCTCACCACGGATCGAATATCCGGGGCGAGTCGCCTTGGTAGTAAAGCCCAAGGTGGGGGACTACTGGCTCCCCAAGACGCTGATGGACGGCGGAAGCTCCATCAACATTCTTTACCTAGACACATTCAGGCGATTGCGGCTCCCGCGGTCGATGATCGAGACGACCTACACCCCCTTCCACGGCATCGTCCCCGGTCGGAAGGCGTACACGATCGGCAAGGTGACGCTGCCAGTCACCTTCGACACTCCAGCAAACTTCCGCACCAAGCGGATCTTCTTCGAGCAGGTGCCCTTCAACAGCCCCTACCACTGCGTCTTGGGGCGGCAGGCGTTTGCCAAATTCATGGAGGCGCCCCACTACGCGTACAACCCGATGAAGCCCCCAGGGCCGTGCGACATCATCACTGTCTACGGCGACCCCGACATGGCCGCAGAGTGCGAGGCCAAAGGTGCCGAGCTCGCCGACACCGTCATAGCCACAAAAGACAACCACATGGAGGAGCTCGCCAAGTACATGAGCGGGGTCAACAATGATGACCCCATAATAATCAAGAAGCCCAACTCAGAGGGCGGTGGCTCAACCGCCTTTGAGGCAACCATGCACACGCAATCCGTCGAGCTGGTCCCAGGCAACTCCAGCCAGACGGCGACGATTGGAACAGGCATGAGCCCAGCATAGGAAGGCGTGCTCATCGAGTTCCTCCATGATAATCGTGACATCTTCGCATGGAAGCCATCTGACATGCCTGGTGTCCTGAGGGAACTCGCTGAGAACAAACTCAATGCCGACCCCAAAGCGCGACCCATCAAGCAGTCGCTGTGGCCCTTCAATGAAGAGCGCCGCCGAGCAATCACCGAGGAGGTGCATCGTCTACTCGCTGCAGGCTTCATACGGACAATCAAGTACTCCAAGTGGCTGGCAAACCCAGTCCTGGTTGAGAAGAAGAATGGGACCTGGAGAATGTGTATCGATTACACAAACCTCAACAGCACCTACCCCAAAGAGAAGTTCATCCTCCCGCAGATCAATCAAATCATCGACTCGACCACAGGCTCAGAGTCGCTATGTTTCCTTGATGCCTACTCTAGTTACAACCAGATCAAAATGGCAGTCGAGGATGAGGAGAAGACGGTGTTCATCACGCCATTCGGAGCATTTTGCTACACCACCATGACCTTCGGCCTCAAGAACGCTGGGGCGACCTACCAGAGGTGCATGCAGGAATGCCTTGCGAGACAAATTGGCTGCACCATCCATGTCTACATCGACGACGTGGTGGTGAAGTCCACTCGCCGGGGTGATCTACTCGCCGACCTAGACGAAACCTTCGCAAATCTGCGGAGGTACAAGATCAAACTAATGCCAGGAAAGTGCACCTTCAGTGTACCTACTAGACAACTGCTGGGGTACGTCGTCTCCAAACAAGGGATCGAGGCGAACCCCACCAAGATCAACACGATCGCCCGGCTCGGCAAACCCGAGTGCCTGTGCGACATCCAGAAGTTGGCCAGGAGAGTTGCGGCTCTCAGTCGCTTCATCCCCCAGCTAGGCGAGAAGGCGATGCCTCTCTACTGCCCAATGCGCAAGAATCCCACGTTCCAATGGGAAAAGGAGGCAGACGACGCGCTCCACGCACTTAAGGAAGTGCTACTCGCGACCCCGATACTCGCTGCCCCCGTCGACAAGGAGCCCATGCTCGTCTACGTCGCGGCTTCTGAACGAGTCGTCAGCACCGTCATGCTCGTCGAGCGACCAAACGAGGGCAAGGAACACCCGGTGCAGCGACCTTTCTACTACATCAGCAAAGTCCTCACCGAGTCGCGCCAGAGCTACCCGCAGTACCAGAAATTGGTATATGTAGTCTTCAGAGCCCAGCGGCGACTGCCGCACTACTTCTAGGAGCACCCAATCAAGGTCGTCTCCTCAACGCCATTGCAGGACATCATCCGCAACTGTGAGGCGACCGGGCGAGTCGCGAAGTGGGCCTTGGAGATCGGAGTCCACAACATCAGGTACGAGCCACGCAAGGCAATCAAGTCGCAGGCTCTAGCAGACTTCCTCGCTGACTGGGAAGAGGTGCAGCAGCCAAAGAAGTTGCCGTCCCTCCACTACTGGTCTCTATACTTCAACGGCTCCAAGAACACAGACGGCGCAGGGGCAGGGTTCGTCCTGTACCTCGACTTCACCCCCTGCACCAACAACATGGCCGAGTATGAGGCGCTCCTCCATGGCATGCGAGCAACTAAGGAAATGAACATCAATCGTCTGTGCTGCTACGGCGACTCTGACCTCGTAGCCGGCCAAGTCGCCGGCAGATGCGATGTAGTCTCACCCACCATGTCGGCATACCACCAAGCAGTGGATCAGATGGGAGGCCACTTTGCCGGCTACTCCGTCGAGTGGATCGACCGGTGCAAGAATGAAGAGGCCGACGACCTCTCTCGCATTGGGTCGGCTTGACTCGCGCCACCCTCCGGTGTCTTCCTCGACACAATCACCAAGCCGTCCGTCTCTCCCTCGAGGGAGATCGACATCGGGATTCTGCTGCAACCAGAAGCTGCCCTGGTCTCCATGCTCGCGAAGCCAAGCGACTGGACCGCGCCATACGTCACCTACCTGGAGGGAGGGACCCTACCCGCTGACGAGACGGAGGCCCGGATGATAGTACGCCGCTTCAAATCCTTCGTCATCGTCAACGGCGAGCTCCACAAGCGCAGCGTGACCGGCATGTTCCAACGCTGCGTCCAACCCACGGAAGACCGCAAGATCCTCCAAGACATCCATGCTGGCGACTGAGGCCACCATGCTGGCGCTCGGTCCCTGGTTGCCAAGGCCATGCGACACGGCTTCTACTGGCTCACCGCGCACGCCGACGCGGTCGACATCGAACAACGCTGCGTCGGATAACAGAAGTACACCAACCTGACCCACGTCCCAAGCTCGACAATTAAGACCATCCCCATCACCTGGCCATTCGCCGTGTGGGGCATGGATATGGTAGGCCCCTTCAAGAAGGCCCCCTCTGGCTTCACCCACCTCCTAGTCGCAGTCAACAAATTCACGAAGTGGGTGGAGGCCAAGCGAGTCTGCAAATGCAATGGGAAGACCGCCACCAACTTCCTACGCAAGCTCATCCATCGCTACGGGTTCCCGTACAACATCATCACGGACAATGGTACCAACTTCGCCAAAGGAGCCATGGACGAATTCTGCGAGGAGAACCACATATGAATCAACCTCGCCTTAGTGGCCCACCCGGAGTCCAATGGCCAGGCGGAATGCGCCAACCAGAGCCTCCTCCATGGCCTGAAGCCATGACTGCAAGTTCCCCTCGAGCGAACTCCAGGGTGCTGGGTCGAAGAGCTCCAATCCGTCATCTAGGGCATCCGCACCTTCATCAGCAGGTCGATAGGGTTCACCCCCTTCTTCATGGTGTACGGCAGCGAAGCCGTCATGCCGACCGACCTCAAGCACGACTCGCCGTGGGTCGTCAACTACGCGGAGGCCGACAACGAGCTCGCATGCCAGGACAGGGTCGACCAGCTCGATGAAGCACGCGACCTCGCTCGCTCCCGCACCGCCATCTACCAACAAGGACTTCGCCTCTACAATAGCCGGCGAGTCCGGGCCCGCACCTTCCAAGAAGGCGATCTGGTCTTGCGTCTGATCCAGAACAAGAAGGGCATGCACAAGCTCTCTCCCTCTTGGGAAGGACCATTCTCCATCGGGCGATTCCTGTGCAACGACGCCTACAACCTCATCGACGTCCGAGGCGAGATGTCAAGCGACCATGGAATGTAAACCTTCGACGGAAGTTCTACTCCTAGAACTCCAAACATGTATCCACTATGAAATAAAGAAGACCGATTCGCACAAATTGTGTCCACTCTCCATACCTTGTACCATTCGCACTCGTAATAACAGCGCTATGCTACTTGCGGAAGTCAACCCTTGGTCACGCGACCAACACGGCCAAGTAGTGCGGTACGAGGGCACCGTAAAATTTCGGGCCTTGTATCGTCCATGAAAAAAGCCAACCCGGAGCCCCATCGGAGTCGCCTCTCTCGACTGGATTTCCGAGCCAAGACAACCGCATTCGCTTCCAACAGCGACCCAGTCCTCCACATCCTTGGTGCAGCGACTCGAACGGCTAAGTACCACGCTCGGGGCCTGACGCCAGTCCAAACCTGAGCGACTAGGGAAAACGCGAAGTACGAGAGCGCGTCCTAGACTAGCGACACGACTGGTCCCACGGATCAGGTGGAGCGACGCGCTTAATACAACGCGCTTTATCCTCACCTACCTTGGGCATGCGACTAGAATGACCAAGTACCACGCTCGGGGACTCGGCCATCCGAACCCGTTCGCGCCTGGGAAAACGTCTAAGTACAGAGCACCCCTTGGGGTCGCCACGCGACTGGTTTTCCAAGCCACAGCGAGTCGACCTCAACTGACTAACAGTATAAAAATAAACATACACACAAAAACGAGGTAAACCCCACAAAAAGGGATGACGCGCTCGGGGACTCGGAGAAATTTATCAAAACAGTCAAATCAAGCGCTGACAAAAGCATCCATGCATTCCTTATGGCAACAAAATTTGTTCGCTTACAAGGGCAGACATATTTTTGTTTACAACTAATGCTATTCGGCAACCTTTTCTACTCCGCAGGTTTCGACGATGATGCGCTAACACTTCCACGGACGCGAATAAAAGGCACCCACGGGTTCGACGGATATGTCGTCAAGGTGCCCGCCATTGCCGATCGGAATGGCTGCTCCACCTTCAAGTTGCAGCTCGCCAGCTCCTCGTCGTTCGTGGCGACGATCGTCTCCTCATATGGCAGGAAATCGCCCATCGCCAACACCCGGTCGGAGTACACCGCGGCCCCATCAGTGAGCTTCAGCACGTCGGCGATCTCGACCGCACCCGTCGATGAAGGATAACCGTTGGTGACGTCGTCAAGGTCGAAGTCATCGGGGAAGTGCGCGAGCCCAACACTCAGCGCAGTCGCACCACCACGTCAGAAGGCTGAGCGGGACATGAACTCCACAACCGCTGGGGATCACCTCCGTCGGCGAAATTTCTTGAAGGCACATGTGAATGCAAGTTGCCGACAGAGCGGCCGTATCCACCAACGTAGTGACACACTGTTGCGCGTCGTACGACTACGCTTCAGCCTCGTCGTATAGAATCCTCCCTACAAACCAAGAGAAGCTTAAAATCAGAAATGCGCAAAAGAGTAAGGATGGCCTGCGTGCTCAGGGACTCGCAAGACCAGACACACAAAATAAGAGAAGCTCACCGATCAAAGGGCGATAACGCACCGTGATCAAATCCTGCAGACCAGAGAGGTCATCCTACAGCGCGGCGATGAGCGCATTCAACACCTTCCGCTCCTCAACAGCAGCGACAGCGACTGCCTTGGCCCTCTCATCCTCCGAGGTCACCTCCGCCTTTGCCTCCTTGAGCTCACGCTCCAGGTCGGCGACTCGCTTCTTCGTAGCGCTCAAGGACGACCGAGCAGCCGTCAGGTCACTCGCAGGGACCATACCCTTACGAGCCTTCTCCACCGTGGCCACATGTGTTGGAATTATGCCCTAGAGGCAATAATAAAGATGTTATTATTATAATTCTTGTTTATGATAATGTTTATATTCCATGCTAGAATTGTATTAAGCGGAAACTTTAATACTTGTGTGGTTTGTGAACAACACCGTGTCCCTAGTACGCCTCTATGGACTAGCTCATTGATTAATGATGGTTAAGGTTTCCTAACCATAGACATGAGTTGTCAGTTGATAATGAGATCATATCATTGGGAGAATGATATGATGGACAGACCCAAACTAAGTGAAGCAATTAGATCGTGTCATCGTGTTCGTCTTTGCGAAGCTTTTCCTATGTCAAATATTGTATTCCTTAGACCATGAGATAATACAACTCCCTGGTATCGGAAGAAAGCTTTGAGGTCATCAAACGTCATCCTATGAGAGGGTGATCATAAAGGTGTCTCTCAGGTGATCGGAAAGTACCTGTTGGGTTGTATGTATAGAGATGGGATTTGTCCCTCCCAAGTCGGAGAGATATACTTCGGGCCCACTCGGTAATCGATATCAATACCGAGACGAAGGGAATATATATATGGGATTGTTTGAATCCTGGCATCGTGGTTCATCCGATTTGATCATCGATGAATGTGTGGGAGTCAATATGGGTTTCCAGACCCCGCTGTTGATTATTGATAGAAGATCATTTCTGCATATTCTCGAACCCGCAGGGTCACACACTTAACGTGTCTCGACGCTAGGATAGATTGGATAATTGGTTTATGAGTTTTTGTTCGGAGTCTCGGATGGGATCCGGGACATCACGAGAGGTTCCGGAATGGTCCTGAGAAGAAGATTCATATAAGGCAGTGCAGTTTTTGGAGTTCGGAATTGTTCCTGGTTAATCGGTATTGTACCGGAAGCCTCTAGAACCTTCCGGAAGGGGACCAACGTGGCCACACCTTCTGGGAGGGGGCATGGGCCTATGAGGGAGTTCCCTGGCTGCATTGGGCCAGGGGCACAAGGCCCCATAGGGCCCAGCCGGCCAAGAGAGGTTTAAACTCTAGATAGACCTTCTAGAAGGGGGGGTTTCCTTGCCCCCAACTCTTCCTCCTTTGGGGCCGCCGGTTTGGCTTGGGGGAGGGGGCTAGGGTTGCAGCCGCCCACCCCTCTATATAAAGAGGGCTGGGGCCCACCACCCCCCCCACACCTTCCCCTCCAAGAGCTAGCCGTCCTGCTGCCCTCCTCTCTCTCTCCCTCCCGACTGCGTGTAGGCGAAGCCCTGCTGCAGAAACTCTCCACCATCTACACCGCGCCGTCGCGTTGTAGATCCAATCCGTCTCTCCACCACACTTGCTGGACCGAGGAAGGAGGAGACGTCGAGGTGCTGCACGTGTGCATCTCACGGAGGCACCGCCACTTGTGGTGCTAGATCGGATCGGATCACGAGGAGGAGAAGCGTGTACGACTACATCACCCACGTTCTGACGAACGTTCCGCTGTGCGAATCTTCAAGGGTATGAAGATCTAATCCAATCTCTCTCGTTGTTTGCATCTCCTAGATTAGATCTTGGCTTTCCCTCTGTTCGCATCCGTAGAAAATTTTGATTTATTATGCCGCGAAACCCTTCAGTGGTATCAGAGCTAGATCTATGCGTAGATGTGTTTCACGAGTAGAATGCAACATGGTTGTTGCGGGCGTTGATGTTTTCTGTTGCAAGCCTCTTGTTTGTGTTCTTATGACTCGGGATAGTGAGATTGAAGCGGTCCAGGCCAACCTTACGCGACGTCGTTCGCGAGACCGGCTCCGCACTTGACGTGTGGCTTGTTCCACACATGTGGCTGGTGGATGCCAGTTTCTCTCACTATAGTTGTCATGGGATTAACACCAGAGTTTGGCAACCATAATATCACCGTTGTGGCTTTCCGTAGGTATGAATCGTTCTTAGCATCTACTCCCATAAGCCACGTAAAACATGCAACAACAAAGTAGAGGCGTCTAACTTGTTTTTGCAGGGAGTGTTTTCTGTGATATGGTATGGCCCAAGATGTGATGTGTATAATGTATGCGATGATCATGTTTTGTAATGTTTCACGACTTGCATGTCGATGAGTACACAACCGGCAGGAGCCATATGGTTGTCTTTATAATTGTGTATGACCTGTGTGTCAACTTCTTATGCGCCATGTAATAGTTTTACTTTATTGCTAAGTAGTTAGCAATAGTTGTAGTTGCTATTCATGGTGGAGGCAATCATGGTGGAGTGATGGAGATCATGCCGGAACGCACAAGATGGAGATCATTGCGCGAAGATTGGCTATACCATGTCACATAAAGTTGTATGCATGTGATGTTTATCCTTTTATGTATCTTATTATGCTTAGATCGCGACGGTAGCATTATAAGATGATTCCTCAATTAAAGATCAAGATAAAAACTGAGTTCTCCCCAAGTATGCACCGTTGCGAAAGTTCTTCGTGTCCAAGCATCACGTGATGATCGGGTGCTATAGACTCTATGCTCACATACAATGGGTGCAAGCCAGTTTTGCACACGCGGAAATACTTGGGTCTAACTTGACGAGCCTAGCATGTACAGACATGGCCTCGGAACACATGAACCGAAAGGTTAAGCACGAGTCATATGAATGATATGATCGACACTTTGTTTTCCACCATTGAAGCCACATCTCTTCTCGTGATGATCGGATTAGGTGTGGTGAATTTGGATCATGTTCACTAGACAACTTGAGGGATGTTGAATTTAGTGGGAGTTCATCTAGTAATTTGATTAAGTTGAACTATTTATCATGAACATAGTCTAAGTTGTACTTGCAAATACTGTAGATCACATGGCCAAGTCCAACTTCAACTTCAACGTTTTTGCTGAGATAGAAAAGCTTAGAAACAATGGGTCTAACTTCACCAAATGGTTCCGCATTCTGAGAATCATTCTCGCTGGCGGACAAAAGGACTATGTCCTTGAGAAAGCGCTAGGTGACGCCCCTACTGTAGATGCGCCGGCTGATGAGAAAGTTGTTTATCAGTCGCGCAAGGATGATTATGATTTGATTAAGATCGCCATGTTGTATGCTATGGAATCGGATCTTCAAAATCGTTTTGAGGAGTTCGCCGGGCCCTTTGAGATTCTTGAGGAGCTGAAAAGTATGTTCCAGACTCAGGCCCGTTCTGAGAGATATGAGATCTCTAAGAAATTCTTTAACTACAAGATGTAGGAAGGGAGTTCCGTTAGTGAGAACGCCATTAAGATGTCGGGCTACACTCAACGCCTTGAGCAACTGGACTGCAAGATTCCAGAGGAGCTCAAGATTGACAGAGTTGTGCAATCACTCCCTCCTAGCTACAAAAGTTTTGTAGTTGCTCACAATCAAATTGGTTCCACTGATATGATCACTGAGCTCTTCGCTAAGATGAAAGTAGCGGAGGTGGACATCAAAAAGAATAATCATATGTTGATGGTCAACAATCCCTCCTTTAAGAAAGGTAAGGGTGCAAAGAAGCCCTTCAAGAAAGGCAGCGGCAAGCGCGTTGCCCCTGCTGAGAAGAAGCTCAAGTCTGGTCCTAAGCCGGACACTGAGTGCTTCTATTGCAAGGACAAGGGTCACTGGAAGCGCAACTGTCCGAAGTACTTAGCGGACAAGAAGGATGGCACCATCAAAGGTATATTTGATATACATGTTATTGATGTTTTCCTTACTAGCCCTCGTTGTAGTGCCTGGGTATTTGATACCGGTTCAGTTGCTAATATTTGTAACTCGAAACAGGAGCTACGGAATAGACGGCGGCTTGCGAGGGATGAGGTGACGATGCGGGTTGGCAACGGATCAAGAGTTGATGTGATGGCCGTCAGCACGCTCTCCTTAGTTTTACCTTCGGGATTAGTTTTAAACCTCAATAAATGTTATTATGTGCCTGCGTTGAGCATGAACATTATTTCTGGATCTTGTTTATTGCAAGACGGTTATTCATTTAAATCGGAGAATAATGGTTGTTCTATTTATATGAGTAACATCTTTTATGGTCATGCACCCATTGTGAATGGTTTATTTCTTCTAAATCTCGAAAGGGATGAAACACACATCCATAACATTGAGGCTAAGAGATGCAAAGTAGATAGTGATAATACTACTTATTTGTGGAACTGTCGTCTAGGTCATATTGGTGTAAAGCGCATGAAGAAACTCCATTCTGATGGACTTTTGGAGTCTCTTGATTTTGAATCATTTGACACATGCGAACCATGCCTCATGGGCAAGATGATCAAAACCCCGTTCTCCGGTATGATGGAGCGAGCAACGGACTTGTTGGAAATCATACATACCGATGTATGCGGACCGATGAGTGTTTCGACGCGCGGTGGATATCGCTATTTTCTCACTTTTACCGATGACTTAAGTAGATATGGGTATATCTATTTAATGAAACATAAATCTGAAACATTTGAAAAGTTCAAGGAATTTCAGAATGAAGTGGAGAACCATCGTAATAGAAAGATTAAGTTTCTACGATCCGATCGTGGGGGCGAATATTTGATTTATGATTTTCTCACGCATCTTAAAGCAAGTGGAATCGTTTCACAACTCACGCCACCCGGAACACCATAGCGCAATGGTGTGTCTGAACGCCGGAACCGAACCCTATTAGATATGGTCCGATCAATGATGTCTCTTACTGATTTGCCGTTATCATTTTGGGGTTATGCATTAGAAACCGCTGCATTCACTTTAAATAGGGCACCATCTAAATCCGTTGAGACGACACCGTATGAACTGTGGTTTGGTGCTAAACCTAAGTTGTCATTTCTTAAAGTTTGGGGATGCGAAGCTTACGTCAAGAAGTTGATGCCGGACAAGCTCGAACCCAAAGCGGAGAAATGCGTCTTCATAGGATACCCTAAGGAAACTATTGGGTATACCTTCTATCATAGAACCGAAGGCAAAGAACGGTTCCTTTCTTGAGAAGGAGTTTCTCTCGAAAGAAGTGAGTGGGAGGAAAGTAGAGCTAGACGAGGTTATTGAACCTTCTCTTGAATTGGAGAGTAGCGCAGCACCTGAAATTGTTCTAGTGCCGCCTGCACCAACAATAGAGGAAGATAATGACAAGGATCATGAAGCTTCGGACGATGCTGCTACTGAACGTCGCAGGTCGACAAGGTCGCGTGTCCCTCCTGAGTGGTACGGCAACCCTGTCTTGACTGTCTTGTTAGTAGAAGACAGTGAACCTACGAACTATGAGGAAGCGATGATGAGCCTAGACTCTGAGAAATGGCTAGAAGCCATGAAATCCGAATTGGGATCCATGAGCGAAAACCAAGTATGGACTTTGGTGGAACCTCCTAGCGACCGAAAGGCCGTTGAATGCAAATGGATTTTCAAGAAGAAAACGGACGCGGATCGTAATGTTACCGTCTATAAATCACGGCTTGTCGCGAAAGGTTTTCGACAAGTTCAAGGTTTTGACTACGATGAGACTTTCTCTCCCGTAGCGATGTTTAAGTCCATTCGGATTTTATTAGCAATTGCTGCGTTTCATGATTATGAAATATGGCAGATGGATGTCAAGACTGCGTTCCTCAATGGCAACATTGATGAAGAGTTGTATATGATGCAACCCGAAGGTTTTGTCGATCCTAAGGATGCTGATAAAGTATGCAAACTTCAGTGTTCCATTTATGGACTGAAGCAAGCATCTCGGAGTTGGAACCTTCGTTTTGATCAAGTGATCAAGAGCTTTGGATTTGTTCCAAATTGCTACGAAGCTTGCATCTACAAGAAAGTGAGTGGGAGCTCGGTGACGTTTCTGGTACTATATGTGGATGACATATTGATTATCGGAAATGACATCAACATGCTTAACGAAGTGAAGAGTTATTTGAACAAGTGTTTTTCAATGAAAGACCTAGGTGAAGCTGCTTATATATTGGGCATCAAAATCTATAGAGATAGACAAAGACGCCTGATAGCTTTAAGCCAGAGTACATATCTAGACAAAGTTCTGAAAAGGTTCAGAAGGGATAAGGCAAAGAAAGGTTCAGTGCCTATCTTGTCAGGTAAGATATTGAGCAAGGCTCAGTGTCCAGCTACGGTAAATGATAGGGAAGCTATGAGCAAAGTGCCTTATGCATCGGCCATAGGTTCTATCATGTATGCCATGCTGTGTACTAGACCGGATGTGTCCAATGCTCTTAGTTTGACGAGCAGATATCAAAGTGATCCAGGAGTGGAACACTGGACAGCTGTGAAGAACATCCTAAAGTACCTAAACAGGACTAAAGAAATGTTCTTAGTCTATGGGGGTGATGAATAGCTCGTCGTAAAAGGTTACATCGACGCTAGTTTCGACACCGACAAGGATGATTCGAAATCTCAGACAGGATACGTTTATATTTTGAATGGAGGAGCTGTGAGTTGGAGAAGCTGCAAGCAAAGCGTGATCGCGGGATCTACAGTAGAAGCGGAATACATGGTTGTTGTAGAAGCGTCAAGTGAAGGAGTTTGGATCAGGAACTTCATCACTGAGCTTGGCGTGGTTCCAAGTGCATTGGACCCACTGGAGATATTGTGTGACAACACTGGCGCCATAGCACTCGCTAAGGAACCAAGATATCATCCAAAGACCAAGCATATCAACCACAAGTTTCATATAATACGAGATTATATAGCAGATGGAGATCTGCAGATCTGAATGTCGCAGATCCATTGACTAAACCTCTTCCACGTGTAAAACATGATCAGCACCTCAGTGCCATGGGTGTGAGATTGTTGCCAGATGTAAACTAGATTATTGACTCTAGTGCAAGTGGGAGACTGTTGGAATTATGCCCTAGAGGCAATAATAAAGATGTTATTATTATAATTCTTGTTCATGATAATGTTTATATTCCATGCTAGAATTGTAAAAAGCGGAAACTTTAATACTTGTGTGGTTTGTGAACAACACCGTGTCCCTAGTACGCCTCTATGGACTAGTCATTGATTAATGATGGTTAAGGTTTCCTAACCATACACATGAGTTGTCAGTTGATAATGAGATCATATCATTGGGAGAATGATATGATGGACAGACCCAAACTAAGCGAAGCAATTAGATCGTGTCATCGTGTTCGTCTTTGCGAAGCTTTTCCTATGTCAAATATTGTATTCCTTAGACCATGAGATAATACAACTCCCTGGTATCGGAAGAAATCTTTGAGGTCATCAAACGTCATCCTGTGAGAGGGTGATCATAAAGGTGTCTCTCAGGTGATCGGAAAGTACCTGTTGGGTTGTATGGATCAAGATGGGATTTGTCCCTCCCAATTCGGAGAGATATACTTCGGTCCCACTCGGTAATCGATATCAACACCTCTTGCAAGCATGTGGTTAAGGGGTTAATCACGAAGTGATATCGGATTACGGAATGAGTAAAGTACTTGCTGTGAACGAGATTGAACTAGGTATGACGGTACCGACGATCAAATCTCGGGCAAGTAAAATATCGCGAGACGAAGGGAATATATATATGGGGTTGTTTGAATCCTGGCATCGTGGTTCATCCGATATGATCATCGATGAATGTGTGGGAGTCAATATGGGTTTCCAGACCCCGCTGTTGATTATTGATAGAAGATCATGTCTGCATATTCTCGAACCCACAGGGTAACACACTTAACGTGTCTCGACGCTAGGATAGATTGGATAATTGGTTTATGAGTTTTTGTTCGGAGTCTCGGATGGGATCCGGGACATCACGAGAGGTTCCGGAATGGTCCGGAGAATAAGATTCATATAAGGCAGTGCAGTTTTTGGAGTTCGGAATTGTTCCGGGTTAATCGGTATTGTACCGGAAGCTTCTAGAACCTTCCGGAAGGGGACCAACGTGGACACACCTTCCGGGAGGGGGCATGGGCCTATGAGGGAGTGTCCTGGACGCATTGGGCCAGGGGCACAAGGCCCCATAGGGCCCAGCCGGCCAAGAGAGGTTTAAACTCTAGATAGACCTTCTAGAAGGGGGGGTTTCCTTGCCCCCCACTCTTCCTCCTTTGGGGCTGCCGGTTTGGCTTGGGGGAGGGGGCTAGGGTTGCAGCCGCCCACCCCTCTATATAAAGAGGGCTGGGGGCGCACCACCTCCCCACACCTTCCCCTCCAAGAGCTAGCCGTCCTGCTGCCCTCCTCTCTCTCTCCCTCTCGACTGCGTGTAGGCGAAGCCCTGCTGCAGAAACTCTCCACCATATACACCGCGCCGTCGCGTTGTAGATCCAATCCGTCTCTCCACCATACTTGCTGGACCGAGGAAGGAGGAGACGTCGAGGTGCTGCACGTGTGCATCTCACGGAGGCACCGCCACTTGTGGTGCTAGATCGGATCGGATCGCGAGGAGGAGAAGCGAGTGCGATTACATCACCCACGTTCCGACGAACGTTCCGCTGTGCGAACCTTCAAGGGTATGAAGATCTAATCCAATCTCTCTCGTTGTTTGCATCTCCTAGATTAGATATTGGCTTTCCCTCAGTTCGCATCCATAGAAAATTTTGATTTACTATGCCGCGAAACCCTTCGACATGACCCTCTGCTTCAACAAAACCGTGAGTACGAAGTCAGCAAATGACACTATCGACAACAAGCACAACAAACACTTACCAGCAGTCGCCCGAAGCTGCTTGTTCGTCTCCTGGATGGCATGGAGCTCCTTCTCTAGACTCTCCCTGGCAGCTAGTCGCTCCACTGACTCGCGCTGCAGGCCCTGCAGAACCATGATAACATGAGCGAAGAAATTCCTAAGTGCCTAGCCGCTGAAGTTCAGCGACTAGCCACTCGGGGACTGGGCAGCAAAGAAATTCCTAAGTGCCTAGCCGCTAAAATTCAGCGACTAGCCACTCGGGGATTGGACAACAAAAACACTAAGGACCCGATCGCTCAAATTCAGCGACAAAATCCTCGGGGACAGGAAATACCTGGATCGCTGCACCTAGCATATTGTGGAGCTCAACCGCGTCCACTAACGGGAGCACAACATGTGTGCGCCCGCGACGCTGCTCGACCTCCGCCGACTGCGCCGAAGCACTCGCCATAGATGCCCTCGCCACAAAGCGAGGGAAGGTGGCCACTGCTGCCGCTGCGGCACTCGTCGTTGGGCCCATTGCCCCAACTGGTGCCACGGGATCCGCCTTCTATGACTCCGTGTACACCATGGCCTTCGTGGCCGCATCATCTCCAGTCGGAGCTTCGCTTCGAGGGACCACCGGCTGGTCTGAAATTGTGAGGACCTCGTCGCCCTTTGCTTTCTTCGCGCCCTCAACGGGTGCCACGACCTCATCACTCTTCATCTTATTCGGAGGATTTACTTGCGCCCTTGGGGCACCCAATGCGACCTTGGACACCAAGGGGTGACCTATCTTCTTCACACCAGTCTTGCGACATGACGACGTCAGTAAGATTACCGGGCACAAATAAATCAGCTGCCTAATTCTAAAATGATACTCACTTGGCGACTGGGATAAAACGAAGGCCGATGCGAATGCTCGCCGGCTTCTCCAACTCCGGTCCCAGCTTCCGACTGAGGCCCGTCTCGAATACGCTCTAGGCCCAAAACACCGAGGGCTTGTTCAAGGACAAGGCCGCAGCAGGAGGATCCACGGCAATCACCGCAGGCGCTTCTCTTGGTGGATAGGTACCCACGGATGGAGTAGCCCCAAGTCCGGTGACTGCGGTGAAGGGCGGTGGCAGCGACGCCAATGGCACTTCGCCATCCACCACGGTTGCGTCAGTTTCCATAGTTGCCCGCACTAGCATGCTGGCTTCAGCTCCTTTGGTCGCGTTGGTAGCCTTGGAGCTACTCGCAGACCGAGGCAGTGACACCGCCTTGGCCGGCTTCTTCTTCCTCTTCTGAGGTGATTTCTCCTTTGATGGCGTAGCCACGCGCCACAAAGTGTGCTCGATGATGTCGTCATCGCCCCCGTCATGAGCCTCGAGGCTCTTGCTGGTCTCAAGTTCGTGTTGTCGCTGCCCACGGGTCTTGTGGACCGTGGGTGCGGCGACCTCCACGGCCTCGTCATCATCTTCATCGATGTCGTCGTCATCGTCGCCTCCGACATTGCCCTTGTCCAACGAGGACTCGCTCTCGTCCTCGATGGACATGTTCGAGTTTTCGTCATCAGCGGATGGAAGCCAACCTTCCACCACCTGGAACAACTACAAAGATAAACACGATTAGCAAAAACCACGACTACATATCTTCTACTGCGAAATGTACAAGTAAATAATAACTTACTGTCGAGGCCTTGTGCTTCGCGGTGTACGGGGCAACCCCGGCCTTCGCGTCGAGGTATTCCGCGTCGGTGATTTTCTTCAAGGCCAGGTGTAGCACCCCCGGGAATTAGGGTTAAACTAACCTCATATCACCATCTATGATTAGTTCAACTCTGAACTCGGAGGATTACATTATGATTCGATAACATTACAGAACACAGGGATTCAACAGCATAAGTTTAAACTCTTAGCAGAGTAAGGTATTAGAGTTATTACAAACCAGAGGTCATAGACCCAACATTACATCACACAGCGAAAGCAAATTATGTTGTTCTACACAACAACTTAGCAAAGGGCCTAAGAGGCCATAAGCAAAAGCGACGTCCATCCTATAGTCCTCAGGCTGCTACCTGGGACCCCCAACTACTCGTCGATGTCAACATAGAATACACCTTTAGTTGCAACCAGATCCTCTGTAGAAAAACAACAATGGCGCAAGGCTGAGTATGAGAATGTACTCCTTAAGACTTAGATATCCTAGTATCTACATGCTCTGTCTAGAAAGGATTTCTCTGGACTTACTTTTGTGTAAATCAATCTTTATTTGTAAACAAGAGAGAGAAGAGGCTCGTCTACTCAAAATCTTTTAAAAGGGATAAGATAGAGACTTCTTCATCTTGTTCACCACATCTTGATAACCACCAGCTTCATCAGAACCTCCTATCTAGGATCACCCCCTTGACCCAGAGGAAGCATCCTTAAGCACACATGGATCAGCAAGTTTTACTTAGGTTATAGTTCTCTATGATCATCACCTCCGTTCCCAAGACGTTGATAACCGTGAACACGGCTTTTCAAAAAGATTTAATACCCTGCAGGGGTGTATAACTTTACCCACATGTACCAACCGACTCTTAATGCCAAATTATTAGCCCTCTTCCTTGGAAGGCCGGCAGAGGGTGGTTGACCACGACCTTTACCTTGCTTTCGCCGAGACCATGAGTCACGCCCTAGGGATGGTTCCGCTGTAATGGGTCAAGTCCCGAAGGCGGTCCCTAAAGATGTGAGGCGAGTTTGGTTCATCAGGGGATCCATCGACCCCAAGCAACCCGGTCCACACTTCCCTACCTGTTATGATGCACCTCCATCACCTCCTTTTTCGAAAACGTTTTCAATGCATATACCAGATGGAAAGCCCGAACTATGTGACTCATGGAATCTACTAGGCAAGTTAGTTGCTCGTGGGGTTTTCCAGGCCCCGTGTGGTTGTATGCTCGTCTTGGTTCAAGAGGCAATAACTCGGGTCCTATTGGTGGCGAGCATGGGACTACAAAAACCACACCCAACGTGGCCTCCCATACAAGCCTTATCATGATTAGTTAACTCCTTCGATGATGTCACCACCTCCTAACTTTTTAGATTCTCCGACACCTCTGATTCATCGTTTGGATAGATCAGACATTGATACTATGCATGGCTAAGCTATCGATCTCAAAAGCTCTAGCAACGCTAAGATGCCAGACCTAGGTATGCTAGGAGCAGTGGATCAGGAGTATAAGGCTACAACAGGGAGACAATGCAGCAGATAGGTAACACTAACTACTGACCAAAGACCACATTGGAAACGTGTGCATCATAGCGAGAAAGTAATATACTTTATAAAACATAGGTTCAAAATGAGAGGCTACGCTTGCCTTATCCGTCAGTAGACAGGTATGGATCTTTGGTGTTGTTGAATTTATCTTCGGGTTCGGATCCTATCGCGAAGAACCAATAACGGAAACAAAGACGACAATCAAGACATGGCATCGATGCAATGCTCAAACAAGGATGATGATATGACAAATTAAAGTACATTGAAATTGAAACCCTAAGGCATGCTTGACAGTTTAAACGGGGTTCCGAGGGTTGAAAACCCTAACTCGAGGAACTCCGGAAACACATGAGATGGGTTGATTTTGTTCTCTAATTAAACTTGTCATTAAAGTTGTTGATCAATGCATGATTATATCTTAAATAGATAGAGCTCATTTTTTGAACATTTTGATATATTATTTGTATTTTTCTGAATTATAGATAATTAGTTATTGATTTTACAATATTTAAACCTTTTCTAAAATTATTAAAACAATTTAAATTGAAATATTGCATCAGGCTAATGTCATAACATAACCCAGGACTTTTGTTACCACACCTGATCTACCCACAGTGACTGACCGGTGGCCGAAGCCACATCAGCAGCCACACCCGCAAAGTGGGCTCAAGGCATTTCTCACTGGGGCTGGCTCTAGCCACTACGGCTGCCAGGTGGGGCCTAGGCCAGATCGTTTTCCACCGTGGCGCCACGTCAAACTCACCGGAGAATGGCCAGACGGCGGCGATAGACGGCGGAGAAGGGCGCACGTGCTTGCAAGACTAGGCGTGCTAGAACGAGGGCATCGCGGGCTACCTATTAGTGGCGGCTCCGCTGCTAAATGGTCACCGGAGGCGTGGTCGTGGCGGTGCCCGATGGCGGCGGATGGCAGGGCACGGTGCAGGGTCGAACCGGAGGGGGAGGAAGAGGTTGGAGAGATCCACTAGGACCGTTAGCACACCAGGAGGGTGTTGACAGTGAAGGTGAGGGCTGGGGAGGAAGGAGGCGAGGGAATCCACGGTGGCGGTGGTCGTCGGTGACGAAGAAGACGGAGTCAAGGGCGACGATTCACAGCGCGGTGGCTCGATTCCTTCTGTGAGGAGCACTAGCGCAACAAGGCGGAGGTCGTGGGCTCACTGGCGTGGCTCAGGGTGGCTTGAGACGACGACATCGCTCGGCTAGGGTTACTCTAGAGGGGAAGAACGCGCGGGAGAGAGGCGCAAGGGGGAAGTGAGAGGATAGGGTTGAGAGGAGGTCGTAGCGGCGGTCTTATCCTTGTGTCTGGGGGCGGTCGAGCATCGCAGCGGTCAGCGGCGATGGACGGCGGCGGCGCGGGAACGCAGGTGCTTGCCATCGTCGTCGAAGACGACGAAGCGAAGCAGTACGTGGTTGGGCCTCTGTTGGGCTGCTGGTGGACCATAAGCGAGCGTGCTAAGCAGTAGGAAGAGGGAGAGAGGAGAAGGGCCGGCCTGCTTTGCTCTCTGGCTCTATTTTTTTAACGGAAGCTTTTCTTTTTCTGTTTTATATTTCCTATTTGTATTTTCAATTTCACTTATTGTTTTTAAATCATTTGAAAATACAGAGTGATTTGCAAAATATAGAACATACTGAGGGGCCCTTTTATTCAGTTTGGGCTCCACTATTTTTGTGATTTCCAAAATTTCAAAACCATTTGAATGCTTTTCAAAGAGAGGGGAGGAAGGGAAACTAGGGTTTAGGGTTTGCATTTGATTCAACACACTTGAACTTATACATACATTTTAGTGATTTAAACATATGCATGCAATGCTTAGGTACTAGTTACATATCTTACAAACTTGGGTTGTTACACCAGGGTGTAGTCGTTAAGCTTCCACTTGGTGGTGCAAGACTTCGTCGGGACATCCTTGCCGATGTACTCGTACATCTAGTGGGCGCGGTCAGCTAGAGGCACCAACCGCCGCCTGAACCAGCAGTTCTAAAGGTTGATTGTTTGGAGGCCCTTCTTCTTCAAGTTGCGGATCGTCTGCAACATTTTGTCGACCACCATCCGCTGGTCGTGCGGGAGCTTGGCGACTTGAAGCTGACGCGGCTTGGGCCGGTCGGCAGAATACATCGGAAGCGCCACCTAATCGTCTGGAGGCGACTCAGTCACATAGAACCAATGTTTCTTCCACTCGTAGGTAGCATCAGGTCGAAAAAGGAGGCCTTCGATTTCAGCTGGAAGGTGAGGCCACCCGCAGGTAGCATCGGGCCGCCTGTCTCCTCGTGTCCAATCCTCCCGTGGAACAGATCTTGCCACAGAGGGAAGTGTGGCCGGCAGCCTAGGTAGCACTCGCAAAACTCCACGAAGGTGGTGAGTTGCTCGATGGTGTGCGGCCCTAGGTCTGACGGCTGGATGCCGTAGTACGCACAAAAGCGGCGAAAGAAGATGGAGGTGGGGAATCCGAGCCCCCTCTCCAGGTGGCTGGTGAAGCAGATAAATTATCCGTCGCGCGGATCTGGCACCACTTCTCCGGCCGTGAGGATGCGCCATCTCCCGGCAAGGAGGATCCCTGCCTCCTCGAATGACTTCAGTAGAACTTTCGTGCACTTGGATCTCCCCCATGGTTCCGTCGAAGGCGACATCAGTCGGAGGATCTAGGGCTGCAGATCGTTCTGGGTCGCTCTGGTCGCTACGGGAGAAAGGAATATTGGGAGATGCACGAGATCGGAGGAAGTATGCGGCATGATCGCCCTTCACCCGTCACTCTCCTTATATAGCGGTTGTTACCCACCATTTTCTAGGAGGCGTTACCGCACGGTGATTACACCGATATTACCGTTGGATTACCCAACGGCTAGTTGACCAACGCTGACGGTCCAACTTTGTCTACTCGACTCGCCAGATTTGGCGTCTCGACTACTCGCCGACCTAGTCGCCCTAGATACGACTCCACTACTCACCGACCTGATCACCATAGCAGTGATTCGACTATTCACCGACCCATTCGCCGTGCTGCGATTCGATTGGTCGTTGTTATTGCGGCTAAGATAACAAGTTCCCTCTTACATTCAGGGAGTCCACCATCGATTCGAATGGGCGTCCAAACTGGACCCGCATACTCCGACTGCCAATGAACACCTGCGACGAATCAACGGCGGCCTCGGGGACTACTGCTGGGGATATGCCGAGTGAGGTATACCTAGGAGGACGTTTCCTATTGGCCCAAGCTGCCAGCGAGTGGGCCTGCAGGATGGCGACTAGATTGAGACCCAACAAGGAGCCAGGCGACTGGAAGCTGAAGGCCCAGAATCGTAGCTAGGCCCAGTCGAAATAGGTCAAGCACCCTCCGAATCCTTAACTAATTCGGTTGTAGATCTATAAACCCTAGCGAGGTGAGTCTATATAAACCTCCCTAGGGTACGCATAGAGGACACGTTCCATCATACACCCCCTGTGACTCGCCGCCTAGTCGTCGAGCTTGCCCTTGTACTCTCTCATCAATACAATCTAGCAGGAGTAGGTCTTTACCCTCTGGGGGCCGAACCTGTGCAAAACACTATGTCTCCTCCCTCATCTCGCACCGCAAATGGTTGGCCGCCCTTACCCCTTGTTCTAATACTCGCTGCCGATTGCAGCATCTGCCGTGGCCATTCCCACAATAGTGACGCATCCAAGATCGGTCTCGGATGTGTGCTGATGCAAGAAGGAAAAGTCATATCCTATTTATCCCGACAACTGAAGCAACATGAGCACAATTATACTACCCATGACCTTGAACTAGCAGCCGTAGTTTTAGCCTTGAAGACATGGCAGCATTATCTCATGGGTAACCGTTGTGAAATTTATTCGGATCACAAGAGCCTGAAGTATATTTTCACCCAACAGGAGCTGAATATGAGGCAAAGGAGATGGATAGAGCTAATCAAGGACTATGATCTTGACATTCACTATCACCCCGGTAAAGCCAATGTGGTAGCAGATGTCCTTAGCAGATTGCCGTGTCGATTGAACACCATGATTCTGAAAGAGCAACCAAGTTTACACAAGGAGTTGGAAGATTTCATAATGGAACTAGTAAGTGAAGGATTTTTGGCTAGCATAGAACTCTTTGATCAGTCCAATCAAGGAGGCGCACAAAGGAAATGCTAGTATCGACGGAATCAGACGTCGTATCGATAAGGGGAAGGTACCCGGATTCACCGAAGATGAAGGAGTTTTGTGGTACAAAGGACGTATCTGTGTGCCCGCAGATTCAGAGTTGAAACTAGCTATTTTGAAAGAATACCATGATACTCTTTATTCTATCCACCCCGGAGGAACGAAAATGTATCAAGATTTGAAGGAGCAATATTGGTGGCATACGATGAAGAGAGAAATCGGAAGCTACATAGCCAAGTATGATATCTCTTAGAGAGTCAACGCGGGACATCAGAGACCCGCAGGACTGTTGCAACCATTGCAGATTCCGGAATGGAAATGGGGTTCAGTTGGAATGGATTTTATCACCGGTTTTCCTACATCTAGTAGGGGAATTGACTCTATTTGTTTTATCGTAGATAGACTATCCAAAGTCGCCCATTTCTTACCTGTCAAGACCACTTATCAGAGTTCAAAGCTAGCAGAGTTGTACATTGCTAGAATAGTCAGTTTGCATGGAGTCCCCAGGAACATCGTGTCGGATCGAGGAACACAGTTTACCTCGAGATTCTGGAAGAAAGTCCAAGAAAGATTAGGAACCCGACTGGATTTCAGCACATCTTATCACCCTCAGACTGTTGGATAAATGGAGCGAGTAAACCAAATACTCGAAGATATGTTGAGAGCTTGTGTGTTAGAATATGGATCAAAATGGGAAGACTGTCTGCCTTTCACGGAATTTTCATATAACAACAGTTACCAAGCCAGTTTGTAAATGGCTCCATTTTAATTCATGTATGGAAGGAAGTGCCATACCCCTTTCAATTGGTTGGAAGTAGGAGAGAGTCATATTTTTGGACCCCGACATCCTTCGAGAATCCAAAGAGAAAGTTCACAAGATCCTTGAGCACCTCAAGACCACCCAATCCACACAGAAGAGTTATGCTGACAAGAGACGTCGAGACCTAGCCTTCAATCGGAGATTTTGTGTATCTCAAAGTATCACCCTTGAAAGGAATGCAACGTTTCCAGCTCAAAGGAAAGTTAGCCCCTAGATATATCGAACCCTTCAAGATTCTTAATCGTCGAGGAGAAGTATCGTATCAACTGGAACTGCGAAAGGATATGTCAGCCGTGCATAATGTGTTTCATATCTCGTTACTTCGCAAATGCCTAGAAGTCCCGGAGAAGACCGAAGTTTTCAAGAATATTGATCACCGGACCATAGATATCAACAATGACCTGACCTATCCGGAAGTACCCATCCGTATTTTGGATGAAGCTTTCAGAACCACTAGGACCCGGAGTATCAAGTTTCTCAATATCCAGTGGAGCAACCACACTGAAGAAGAAGCTACATGGGAGTGAGAAGACTACATTAGGACGGAGTTTCCCTTTAGATCCTAGTTTTCCCTTTTTCTCAAATCTCGAGATGAGATTTTGTTTAAGGAGGGAAGGTTTGTAACATCCCAAAAATAGTAATCAAGGTTATCAATTCCAAACACTCAAAATTACGGTTAATAAAAACTTTTGTTAATTAAAATCTTTATGAATGCATGTGTGTATGTGATGAATGCATGAATGCTTTTATGGACTTGTTTGATTGTTATGAATGGCAAGTATTGGTTTAAAGATCAAAAAATACATCTAAATCATTCCCAAGCAGAATCAAATGAACAGAAACTAAAAAACGAACTATATAAGCAAATGGTCATTTTTGCCAATCTTGTTCACTAGACCACTTTGAGTGTTTCTAGTCCAAGATTTCTAACAGAAAAAAATCCAATTCTTTTCGCCCATTGCTATACCAAGTAAAAGTGAACCCAAGCTCACCTTGCAAACCCATAGAAACAATTTATAAATCTATGCCAAGGACAATTCAAAATTGAATCTAGTTCATATGGTAAGATCACCATTTCTCAAAACACCACCAAACCAGTTCACCTTGACAAATCCAATCAACCAGATACTCCCTAGTATGTGCCCAGTACACCCACCAAAATTCATCCAAAAATTCAAATATGAATTTCTTGCGCCATTTCATCAAACAACTTCTGAGCACAAATCAAACAAAACAATAAACACTATTTTGAGCAGTGTTTTTGCCAAACTTGTTCCCTCTCTAGCTCTCACCACACTCCCAGTAGATCATCTACCTTGTCTAAGCAGCTCTAGCACACTGTGTACTCGAACATGCCATCAATGGACACCATGGCCGAACACACTTGCCACCCCACCATCGACAACAAGCTACAAGCCTAACCAGCCTTGCCCACATTGTCAACCATGCCGCCCGTGCCTAACATCCCTCTCTATACACGCCCTAGCTCGAATACATAGAGAGGAACCGCCGGAAATGTCGTGCCTATGCCCCCGTCGACCATGCCGACGCGCACCGCAGTGCATGCGCCGTTTGCACTCAACCTGACCACCTCGAGCCTTCGCCACTCGTCTACACAATCGCCATCGTCCCAGGAGACCACCAGACATGCTCGTTTCATCGACCATGCCCCGTAGTCTTCGAACGCCATGGAGTTCTCCGTCGGTACCGCTCAGAGCATCGCACAATCCCGACCGAACCGTACTGGCCCACGCCTCGCCTTTAAGCTAGCAACGACCAACAGGAGACCGTGCACCGTCCCCTAACCTCAGTTATGCTATTATCTCACTGTGGAAACAGCTCCGATGAGCTCTGCCCACGTCGTGCTTCCCCTCTCGCTCGCCTATAAAAGGAGGCCTCCCTAGCTCATTTTCTTCACACAAGTTCACTCCCACCTCTCACTGATCCTTCCCACCTATTCCCGGAGCAAGGCGAGCTCTCCCTCGTTGTAATTTCGCCGGAGCCTGCCGCTGCTGGAGGAGAAGGGCTCCGTCGATTGGAGCCACCCCAGGAGGAGCCGCCAGTACCAAAAGAACCGCCGTTGTCGACTTCATCATTCACCCCATCACCGACCATCGCATGAACCCAGTGAGTCGCCCCAAACCCCCACTGGTCGCGCTAGGGTTTGTGCCTGTCGTGTTCTGTTCCGATGAGGACGACGGCCGTGAGCCGTTGATCCCTAGTATAATCCTACGGTCGTAATCACCCCGTACCCCTTCGCCACCCTCTGTCCCACGGACATGTGGGGACACCACTTAACCATCCCACGCGCGTTGTGCACAGTGGGCCGGCCCAACTAGCTCTCCTGCGCAACCCAGTAGTTTAAATTTAGATTTTTCATTTTAGTTTCAAACATAGTTCTGGCAGTAGATTCAAAAATCGATTCAGACATTCACTGAACCAAATTGCATGAAACTAATTTTGTTAGAAAGATATTGAAATTGTTAATCCAAGACCATTGATTCAAACCATTTTAAATTATAGCTCACCTATAGTAAAAATAACAAGGCAGAGACTTTTTTGCATTCAAACATTTTTCAAAAATAACCATAAATGCTTTTTAGTTAATTACAACTCTAAAAAAACACATTTGATAAGACCTTTCTGAATATATAAAAATATCTAGGTTTACTTGCAGTAATAATGGACAAGTAATAAAAGAATGCCCCATAGGTATTTCTAGTCACTTTAATTAATTAAAATAATAAGGTTAAACCTTATTTAATTGTGACACCACTTTAAATCACATTCCCAAATATTAAAATATGTGGTGATGACATGTGTCAACATGATCCCATATTTTAATTAGAGAATATTAAATCTTAAGTATTTTTCAATGAGTAGAAATTACTTTTCTAAAATAAAATAAATAAGACTATTGCTTTAATCCTTGTGATGATTGTGATGATGCTAGATGATCTAGTGTGAACCTTGTGTTCTAAATAGAAGTAGTTATGTATTGTTTGGTGATTGTATACTTCATATTTATTTATAGATGCTACTACCGACAAAGGATACGAAGAGGAAGGTGACTACTACTACTAGGAAGAAGCAGAGGGGAACTTCAATCACTGCACTCCTCAAGGCAAGCCAACTAGAGGCCTTAGACTTTTTGGTTATGCCACCTTGATTATACTAAATCCCATTTTTATTTGCAAGCTTGATTCTTTTATTTCTTTATCAAAAGCTCTTTATTTATGTTTACTTAGTGACTTGTAAATTTTTGGAAAGATATTAGAGGTAGCATAAAACTTGGCCTAAGGTAGATAGAACTAGATGTCATCCTGAGGCATGAGATTAGACTTAGATAAGTCACACTTGATTATCACACCTCATTAGTGTTTACCCCCAACTTTAGTGGCTAGCGCTAAGCATAAAACTTGATCACTTTAGATGGGAATATTTGGTGAAAAGGATTATGAAAACCTTCGAATGAGTTGTTATTGTAATAAAATGTTTTGACATGTGTTGTGAACACCAGATGATTTTGATGATGAAAATGTTGACTCATGAGCCTTAGCCCTTTATAAAACTGATGGCTGTGTTCGGATGCGATACCATTCCAATTTTACCGTACAACCACAATAACCGAATTTGGTTAGGGATTGACTGGAAGTTTATATATCTTAGTATGGGTTCCCTTGCGGCCGAGGTTTGATATGAGGCTACCTCGTGATGATTGTCCACCTATGCAGTTCCCAAGATGTCAGATGGTCATGGTTGGAAGGCCAGACTCATAGGGGAGGTTCCTATACTAGGGTGTGTAATTGAAAGTTTAGGATTGATTATCCACGTACAGAGTATGGTGAATCAGGATTGTTCCTGACGGATGTATCGAATATTGTGGTGAAAGTGTACCACCTCTGCAGAGTGTCAAACTATTCGAATAGCCGTGTCTGCGGTTATGGACAGTTGGAGTGGCCATACTATTCCGTCGTCAGATGTTTTCAAAATGACTTGTGAAACGAATCATGACATTGAGTTGACCACAACAGGGTGGTGAACATGAAAACTAAGTTCCCACTTAGGTGTTATCAAACCTTAAATTAGTTTTCTTTGCTTCTAAACTCAGTTAAGGTAAACCTGGCTTTTTTCAAAACAACATAGATCTTAGGATTCCTACTTGAACCACCTTACTTGTTAGTGATAGTTTGCGAGTACTTAAAGAGTACTCATGGCTTTGTCCCTGGCTATTCCTACTTGAACAACCTAGAGCTTAGGATTATCACCCATCGTCAGCATTTCCTGTGACCATGAAGATGGAGCTTAGCCCACGCAACTGTTATTATATTATTCCGCTGTGTTGATTGTATTAAGACTGGATCATGAGATCCTTTTTTTGTAAGACCTTTATTATGGTTTGTAATGGATGATGAACTATGGTACCAATCTGTTATGTCTCGCAAATGGTAATCCTGGGATTGTGGTGTATGTCATAACATGCATCTGGGATTAAAAATCCGGGTGTTGACAGGGACTCACCATGGACGACAAGATCTGACAATGAACTCAAATTTGGGGCTGAAGTTTGCATCGGTCGTGTGTGTTCTACAGAGCTCCTCTCGAGAAAGTTTGAGAACGAAAATGATGGGGGAGGACTAGAGGAATATGGTGATCGCTTCGGTTTTTGCTAAGATGGTCTGTGGAGAGAGATCGGGAGACGTATGATGACGTATGACACTCGGAGCACCAGTTCGGTTTGATGTAATTACTCACTTAAATGCGAAATTTCTTCCCTAAATGGATTCTCTATTTTATTTCTAATAACTTTCATGTTTAACTCGACAAGAAATGGTCAATATAATTAGGCCCAGTTCTTTTGGCGGCTTCTCCGAGAAGCCGCCCTACCCCCAGCTTCCTGGGGAAGCCGGTTCAAAAACATTAGAAGGCTTCCAAAGTGGTTAAGGCTAAACTAACTTGGAAGCCTCACAAAATTTTGGAACCGGCTTCCCCAAAAAGCTGGGGGTAAGGCGGCTTCTCGGAGAAGCCACCAAAAGAACTGGGCCTTAATGGGGGAGGAGGAGAAAGATATACAGCCATGGTAGTTTCACCTCCTGTACGTGTACCTGAACAATGAGGAACAAGGAGTCGAGCTTGTCGCTTTGATCTAGATGGGCCCAGCAGATGTGGCCCAAGAAGAAAATGAATGAAAAAAGAAGGGGAGATGGTGTGGGTTGTGCTGCTTAGCGGGTTGGGCTAGGGCGGCTCTTTCTCTTTTTTTCTTCAACATTTTATTTTTTTTTAGTTTTCAATTTGTCTCTTCAATTTGATTCAAATTTGTACCAAACCTTTTTAGAAAAATTATATAATATATAAGTTGATAGTTTTATTCTAATTAGAATATTTGGAAGTATAATTTATTTCAAAAACAATTGAGCATATAAAAACCATATCTTTTGTCTTAGGACTCTAAAAAGGTTCAAACCAATTTCCTTAGCTTTATAAGTTTATTATTTATCATAATCACTCATTTAAGAATACTTTTATTTGGTTTTTAGTCATTGCCTTAACTTGACTTTATTTTTTCTTCCTATATTTTATAAATTTCATATCATTTTGTCTGGAGCTTCAAATAGAGTCATACTAATTTCTATGATTTTATAATTTTTCCCTTTATCTTTTTAGATCACTTAGGAATTATTTTGTTTATTTTAAATATGGAATATATCCAAAGTGTCATGTTGTTAAGTGGCCAATTCAACTTTGAGAAGAATTTTATTTCTCTTATTTTTAAAATTCAACCATGCATGCTTCATGATTTTGAGGTTTTAAAAACATGCATACAACTTCACAAACAAAATTGTTTTATTTACCTTTTGTTTTGAAGGAGTTATATTAAACAGTCAAAAAGTTTTTTGTTCCCTATGAATTTCTAAGACTTATTTTTTCATTTTGTTTAAGTTTTTCCACAATTCAAAGTTTGCAAAATTTTGGGATGTGACACACACGCACCGGAGGAATGGATCAATCCCATGTTTCCTTCAAAAAGCATGCGACATCTCCTTTTTCAAACCTACCTCTATTTAAACACTTATATCTTTTAATCTATAACTCTGAATCGAATTTTGTTTGTTTCTACTTGTTACCTACTTAAAAATCTATCTCTCCACTGTCCTAAACTTCATATAACCCTCGGAGCAACAGCTGTATCAGTTTCCCTTCGTTGTTTGTCTTCGTATAAAACACGAATGTTGTATATCTTGTCGAAATCTTTGCCGTACATATTTAATGTAAGGATTTAATTAGTTTTAATGGCCTTTTAGATCATTAAATTCATAGTAAATTAATTATAAATCAGAAAAATATAAATAATATTTCTCTGGATTCACAATTTCGTGTAGAATACAGAACTGGTCTTAGATATATTGGTTGATGAAGTAAATTATTTAAATGATTTAATATCCATTAAAAACTATTTAAATCCTAAGAAAAGATCTACAAGTCCGATTAGGGTGAATCCAATTTCTATTGATTCATATTAACTCCCTCTCCAAGGATCCGAAGACATCCTGGGCTTGGGCAACCCGAAAGTCTTCATGGGCCATGTATATTATTGTGGGCCTTCCTTGCGCTGGACTAGGTATGCTAAGGTCGTGTACCCATGGGGTATAACCATGTCACTCTTCGTCCGAGGAGGAGGAGGCCGTGGAGGAGCCCGCCCGCACGTGCACCATGGAGGAGGAGGGCGTGGAGGAGCCCACCGTCATCCTCGTCTAAGAGGTGAGACTCGCCCCTCCCCTCTCTCCATCTCTCCTCTCTATCTCTGCATCCATTCTTGGGCAGTAGATTGCAAGATAGAGGAGGAGGCCGTGGATGAGGGTTCAGAGCAGTAGCTTGTTCCTGGATTAGGGTTCAGAGCAGTAGCTTGTTACTGGACTTGTTCAGAGTAGTAGCTTGTTGCTAGTGTTAGTGACAGAGTAGTAGTTTGTTCAGAACAGTAGCTTATGACCAGATTGTTGCTAGTGTTAGTGACAGGCTGCAGGAGTGTTTTGTAGGTTTTGTAGAACAAACCAGATTGTTCTGCTTTCTTAGTCCATGATCCCCTCATATGCCAATGTTAACAAAGTACATTTGAAATAATTTTATAAGCTACATTTGAAATATGAGCTTCTTCAATAGGTTTTTTTTGCATACTGCCATGGTTGCAATATTTTTTTATAGTTATGTGAATGTGATGTATCTAGGTGATATATTTTGATCCAAGAAGCAATCAAGTATAAATTCATTTCAGCTAAATTAGAGTAGGTAAATGACAAGTTCAGAGCAGTAGGTTAGCTTGTACAATCTTTGCTATACTTCTTATATTTTCATCTGGTTCAGAGTTTTAGAATGATGATCCATTGTAGTCTTGTTTAGAGTAGGTAAATGGTTCAATTTTGATCCCTCACGTCCTTGCAAATATGCATCAGGCTTAGAGTTGTAGCATGACAGTTTGTGCATTTTAGTTATGCTATCTGCTTATAATAATGTTGTATTTAGTTCTATTATCCAAATAACAACCTATAGTGTAACACTGATCTTTGGTTTGCTTGTTGTTATCATTTGTAAGCCAACAAGGTCTATGGTTTGCTTGCTGTCATCATTTGCATGCTGTCATTTGCTAAGTTCTGAGATGTCATGTTGTATTTGCTTGCTGTCATCATTTGCATGTTGTCATTTGATATCATCAAGCATTAGTTAAGTTCTAAGATAGTTGTTTGGAAGCTACCACTTGGTTATGATCAGAAGCACTTTGTTATGGTGTATTCTCATTTTTGTTATTGTTGTAGCACTTGAAATTGTGCTTGTGCTTGTGCTTGTATGGAGCACTTTCTTATGTCGTGTATGTAGGTTCTTGTATGAAATGAGTCCTGATTTTTGCCAGAATGTTGATTAACTTCCGTTTCGGCAGAAATCGGGCACTCCTAGTTTAAGAAAATTAGCAAAGGTCATGCCGGATTTTTCCGTGCATTTAACCAATTATTTGTTTTCTATTAGTGCAAAGATGTGTGACAACAACGAGGCTGGATGTTCTAAGCGCATCAGTGTTGAAGGAGAACTCAGACCTCCGAATAAACAATTGACATTCTGGGAGGCGGCCCAGCGGCTAGAAGACGATGAAGAATACCATCCTTCAGAGAGCGAGGATGATGAGATGGAAGACGCGGAGGAAGAAGCCGGAGGGTACCGGGAGTGGTAGAAATCCTCCTACGAAGAAGATGAAGCAGAAGGAATGGCGCCCAAACACGGTTGGCACCGTCAGGAAGGAAATTACCGAAGTGAGCCAAACAGGGGTTCCTTTGGAGCTCGACCTTGTCATCAGAGGGTATGGTGGGCAAGTGGCGGCGATCACCCAGAAAACCATCACGATCAACACCGAGAATCTTTGGCATAAAGATAATGGCCACTTGCGCACATTCCTCTTCGAGAAGCTGCACGCAAGATACAAGTTCCCCACTGAGTATCGCAACACAAATTATCATGGGAACAAAGTAAACAAATCCACCCTCACAAAGATGAGCACTGCCCTGGCCAGCTGGAGAACCCGGATAAAGAAGAAGATCTATAAAGAAGGCAAAAGTCTCGAGGAGATCCAGAAGATTGACCCGCAAATCACCGAAGATTAGTTCCGGGAGTTCAAGGAGAGGTGTGAATCCAAAAGAGCTCTGGCCAATAGTAATCGGGGAAACGTGCTGCAGCGATGAATATAGGTCATCACCATCTCGGAACTGGTGGATACAGAACCGTGGAGGCCAAATGGAATAAGGAGGACGAAGAGTATAGATCTAAGGGGATAGAAAACCCCTTTGCGAAACTCGAACCCGGGCATGTTCGAAACTTCATCAGGGCCCATTACCATGTGGACCCAAAAACCAAACAACTCACCACGGATCATGCGGTGAAGGAATTCGAGGAAATTGTGGTAAGTAATTTAATTACAGTGGATCAACTCGATTGCATTCTAATCGATGAAGTCTGGTTTCTAAACGGTTCACTGTTACTTCTTCTACAGGAGGAGGAAATTGTTGCTAGTCATGGATCCCAGGGTTCCTCATCCCAGGGGTTGACGGCGGCCACCTGGTGGGAAAACCCTTTTAATAGGGCGATGAACCGGGCCAAGAAAATAGAGCCGATTACGAAGAAGCCGCCGTCGGCTGGTCGTATGGCCGGCCTCGGGGGTAAGAATTGGGTGGATCATTTTGGTTCATCGCCGAGGAAGCGTGTGGCGCCATCGGGAAGGAGCGAGGACGAAAACCGCGAGGTTCAAGAACTTAAGGAACAAGTGGCACGGATCCCGCAGATCGTCCAAGACAACCTGGCAATCACCCTCACGTCCTTCCTGCCTACCTTGGTGGAGTCAATAGAGAACTGGAGTGCGGGTGGTCGACAAGGGCCGTGCCCGATTCCAAGCATGGTTAGCAGCCACTCGAACAATGTGGCAACGACGAATCAGGTGAACCATGTGTTCGTGACTCCGCCCGCTAGCACCACGGCACTGGAAGTGTTGGTGACTCCCCCTGCCATCACCGCAGCGCCGGACATGCTGGTGACCCTCCTGCCATCATCGCGGCGGCACCGGAGCTCCAAGCACCCAGTAGGGAGAATACACCGGCGGACAGCAGCACCGAGAAGCTGGGCTTAGGGTGCGCCTCCTGCGGTCGTTTCAGTGACTCAATTGGCTAGCTTCCCTCAGCTCAGACTGGTGTCGCCACCCATTAAGCAGCCCCTCCGTCTCTTGCATGCCCATCGTCGTATGCGGTGCCTCGACATTAGCCGATCTCGACGCCATCATGGTAAACAAATTGATTTACCGCCTTTCACACCATCTATTACTCTTATGGCATCTCTGACGACGCCGTACATGTTTTCCGCAGACGTATGTTCCTTGCACTCTCTTATACTACGTGAACAACGAGCTGAGGGATGTTGCTAAGGGTACCATCGTTCAACCCTTGTAGCGCATGTTCCACTCAAGGCTGATGCCAGATAGCGTGCACAGGATTAAAATTAGTCGGGTGCTAAGGGGCTGCGACGACCTGGAACCTCCCATTCAACCCACAGGGGCGGATGAAGAAGAGCCGGCTGTCCTCAGAAGTTGCTTCGGCTTATTCTTGCAATGGACAAAGAGCGTGATCTGTTTGGGGATGGCGGGATCCATCACGCCATAGACAACAACACCGCCTGTCGTGCCAACGACAAGTGGTGGCAAGGCGCCCTTACCGCCCTCGTCGTCACCTCCACGCGGTGGGTCGGATGATCATGTTGATGATATGAACATGGCGCAGGATCCGGCCGAGGACGACGAAGAATAGAATGATCACTTCTTCAACACTCAGTTTAGCAACAAAGACCTAGCTGGTGGCCCCACAGAGAAACCCACTATCAGCAAGCGTCTGTTTGGTTCTCAGGAGACGCCTCTAGTTTGCGCCTTACAGAGCCAGCTGATACAACCAGCCGACCCTTTATTCTTAGCCCTGACACACTACATAGGGCGGCCGGTGCTCAGATTGTGGTGCCTACCTGCTCTCCAAAAGGAAAAAAAGGGCAGGAAAAGAAAATCTAGCAGCTCGAGCCAGCCGGTGGAGTAAACTGCGAATCCTATCAGGTTTCAGGACGGGCCACCAATACCCGAGGGTATTATGTGGAGGATTCATGTGGCGGGTGAGCCCATGCTACCTAAGAATTTGTGGAGGCTCGCCAGTCCGGAAATGCAGAGTGTGCATGACGGTGTGCTGACGATAGAGAGACGCCTTTTGGCGGAGAAAGATCCCTCACACCCGGTATTCGTGGTTAAGGTGCCACCAGGCTTGGGCTTCGTCGACAATGCCCCTGCGGATCTGTTCTTCCTATGGTTTGACGACATCTTCAATATGTTCCACCTATACCCGCTACACTATACCATGGTCCGCCTGTTTTCTCTCAGCCTGGCCATGCAGATCATTAGAGAGAACACACCAGGCATCGCTATAGTGGACCCCTACTACAGGTGTGACGGCTGCTTGGGTTCCCCCGCTGAACGACGTATCGTGGACTTTTACCTAAAAAGAATCTTCGTGGCGAACAAGACAAAGGAATACATTCTCGTGCCTTACTTTCCCGAGTAAGTCATTATTCACTCGCCACCATCGATTGGCTTTATTAGATTATCATCATTCTTTTTCCAACACATTCCATTTGAATTTTTTGCATAGATATGAACACTGCATGCTCATCTCCTTATCGCCGAAGCATTCGCATGCCACGTATTTCGACTCGGGGAGTCTCGAAAAGAAGAAAAACTATGACAAGATCAAGGAAGTTCTGGATGATGCTCTCACTGGATATTTCTCGACGGAAGGCACCACCTTCATTCATACGAAGGTCAAGTTCGGCAGGCACGTCTTCAACCACGTAACGGAGTTCCCCTGCATGAAGCAGCCGTAAAGCAGTAAGAAGGAAGCCTACTACACACTCCATCGCATGAGGGCATTCCTACTAGACCAGCAGGATTCTACGCTGCCAGATCATCTCAAACAGTGGGCCGAAGCCAAGGCCAAGATCACTGATTCAGATATTAGACAAGAGATGTATCGCATCCAGTAGTAGTTTGGGGCAATCATCTTTCGTGATTTCATGACTTCGGGGGGGGGGGTCTTTTACGGAGGAAATATCCCGAATAACCGTGACATAGAAGATCGCCTAGAGATGCAGGGTGACTATAGGAAGTTCATGACGAGACAAGACGTCCTCCCGTTCCCTAAGCTGAGCCAGAAGGCTTGATGTTGGCCTAGTTGTAGTTCCAAACTATAGATGACCTTTGTGTGTGTGTGGACAAGTGTACATGCTACTACTTATCTTATTAGGTTTATGAATCATTGCTTACTTCTTTTGCTTATTATTATTATATATCAATCAATGCTTGGTTTTTTTTGCTTACTCTTTGGTCCTTTGCTTAGCTTGGTCCTTCTTTTTTCCTTACTTTATTAGTCTTTTTCGAGAATAATGCCGATGATTGAAATATCCTGGCACACTATATATGTGAATGTGCAACGACGGGATTGTGAGCCTTGTGATATGCACAAGTCCAAGTCTTGTGCATCCTATTTGGCTCACTGTTCCATTGTAGCATATTCCTGTGTCCAACGACCTATGTATATATATGAGGCATTCTTTTTGATTTACATTGGTCTTTTTCGAGAATAATGCTAATTATTGAAATGTCGTGGCACAATATATATGTGAATGTGCTACGACGGGATTGTGAGCCTTGTGATATGCACAAGTCCAGGTGTTGTGCATCCTACTTGGCTCACAGTTCCATCATAGCATATTTCTGTGTCCAACGACCTATGTATATATATGAGGCATTCTTTTTGAGTTACTTTGGTCTTTTTCGAGAATAATGCCGATGATTGAAATGTCGTGGCACACTATATATGTGAATGTGCTGCGATGGGATTGTCCATCTTGTGCTATACATAGGTCCAGGTGTTGTGCATCCTACTTGGCGGACGGTTCCATCGTAGCATATTCCTGTGTTGAACAGCCTAGTTATATATGAGGCATGATTTTTGAGTTTGGTCTTTTTGATTTAGGAGTACTTTCTATAAGTGTATCTTCATATGCAACTTTAATTATACATGTTTTTTTCAATCACTGGTTAATTATTATTGTCAACTTGGAGATGACGTGGTACGTCGTGTACAAGGGAAGGGTTCCCGGAGTCTACGATGATTGGGAAGACTTTCGGAGACAGGTGCACCGTTTTAGCGATAATAGCTGCAAAGGGTAGAACACTATGGTAGAGGCGGAAGCTAGATACACGCGCTATCTAGCGGAAGTTAGGACGAGGAACCGGATGAAGACCTACTCCTTCGTCGCACTATCTAGCTAGTTTAGATGTCTAGGCGAGCTTCCAAGCTCTAACTTGTTCGAGACACATGTATTCTCATGTAACCAACTACTTTGTAACTTGATCGAAACAATGTATAACTTATGTATTCATGGATGGGACTTATCTATATGTATTTTTTTCAATATTGTTTTGCAAATTGTGTATTTATATATATAACTATATATCTTATATCTGTGTGTGTATATCTTCCTGTAATATTGTATATAATCTGTATTGTATATCATCTGGCTCTGAAATTAAAAAAAAACAAAAAAACGCCCATGGCGAACATGTCAAAGCTTTTGTGGCTCACAGTTTCTAAAGCGCACATGTGCATGTTAGTGGTGCACTGCAACGTGCGCCACAGAAGATACTTTCTGTAGCGCACCTGGACTACTTTCTGTGGCGCACTGGTATGTGCGCCACGCCTTTCTCGACACAACCGTGGCGCGCCAGGCAGTGCACCATGGCTAGGAGATAGCCATAGCGCGAGGCTAGTGGCGCACTGCTAGTGCGTCATGGATGGCCTTTTCAGGTCCGCCACAAACAGGCGTTTTCCTATTAGTGAGTGAGGTCTTATCTTCGCATAATATGCATCTTCGAAATATGGAGTCTCCCCAGCTTTGAAGAATTTGTTCAATTTTGTCTTCCAGTTGTGGAAAGCCTCAGGCATCTTCTTTAGAGTCCACTCTTTGACCTTTTCCTTTATAACCGGTTTATTTTCATCCTCCTTTGGCGCTAGGGTGAAATTTAACAACAGCGAAGTCCAAAGCATTTCTTTGGATCTTTCATCGACAAAGGTACCGTCACCCTTCTTTGCCTTATTCCAAAATTTAATTGTGATTGGGATTTGGTCCCTAACAAGAACTCCATCCTGACATATAAATTTGTCTGTGGACTTCTTGGGCTCCATCGGCCTGCTATTAACATAGACTGCTTCGATGGTGAACTTTGCACGATCTTTCAACCGATGGCTCGCGCCTCGCTTGCTCTTTTCCATAGAAGAAGATTGTTGCTGGTTGGTCGATTTGGAGGGCTAAAAGAAGAAAGAAGCGTTAATTAATACATGTACATATATAAAAATCAATCAATGCAAGTCAGCAGAGGCTTAATCCATGCATATACCTCGATGGACTTTGTAATCATTAAAGTGCGTTTATCGGAGTCGTCATCTTCTCCATGTCTACTTGAGCTGTCATCATGTCCCTTCAAGTTCAGATATTGTGAGGTGTCCTCGTGGATCATGTTCTCCATTATTTCTTCCTCTTCAAGGTTTCTACTGAGTGGATCCATAGTTTTTAAAACAATAATATTATCACACAAATATCAGGGTCGACGTCAATGGTGGCGGTGGTCGTCGGTGGCACCAAATATACAATACATACAATACAATACATATATACAATACAATACGCACATAAAACATATAGATACAAATACATACAATACAATACAATACAATACATGCAATACATACATATATACACACATACATACAAATAAATCCAATATATGCAATACAATACAATACAATACAATACACACATACATACAAATAAATCTATCCAATATATATACACATACAATACAAATAAATCTATCCAATATACACATATATATATACAAATATATACATACACATACATATATACATACACATACATATACATATACACACATGCATGATAGCTCACCGCCGGCGGCGACGGGCCGTACGTGGACGGGACGGGCGCGGCGACGGCGTCGACGGTGGCGACAGGCGTGGAACAGTGCGACGGTGACGGCTCCCGCGAGTGGACGGGCGCGGTGGCGACGGCGGCGGACAGCACGACGACGACGGGGAGGGCGTGGACGGCGACGGTAGCCTGGCGACGTTCTTCTCTGCGTGCATTCGCTCTCCTCTGCTTTTTCCTCTGCTCGATCGATCTGGCTGGGGGAAGACGAAGAGGAAGGCGCGTGCTTTTATAACCCCTCCTTTAATACCGGTTCATGGCTCGAACCGGTGTTAAAGGGGGGAATTCATTCCGCCCCCCCTTTAACATCGGTTCCAGCCATAAACCAGTGTTAAAGGGGAGGGGGTGTGGGTATTTCGTTTCGCATGCACCCACCCCCTTTAGCACTGGTTCGTGGCTGGAACCGGTGTTAAAGGGGCAGACATTTATTTCGTACATTAAAGGGGGGCATTTTGAATTTCCAAAAATAGGATAGAATTTAGAAAAAATCATATCTTTTTCATTTCAACTCGGAAAAATATGAATAATATATCATAATTTTTAGAAAAATAAGATCTATCCATGCATATAAAAACATTTTATACTTACTGTAGATGAAATTTTTCAAAATGATTAAAACACTTACATATGAATTTTGATTATTCAATTAAGACAAAAATAAAATAGTCAAACACTAAAACTTTGAACTTAAGAAATATTAAGAATCTGAAAATTAATATAACCCTATTTTATTAGAGAAAATCATATTTTATTTTGTATTAACATTTTTGAATTGTTTGGATATTTAAATTTAGCATCTTTTGTATACTTTGGAATCTGACAAAACTTTCAATATGAAAATTGTTTGCATTTGAATAATTAATCCTAAAACATTTTTTGTTTTTAAAAATCTAACTATTCAAACTAGTAACAAATGGGAAAGAGCGGGCAGAATGCGCGGGAGGAAAAGGACAGGAAGAAAAGGGCGGGAAATAATGGACGGGGAGAAAATTTTATTACGATAGAACTAGAATTAAAGTACATAACACAACTAACAGTAAGTTACATAAAGCATGACTGAAAATTAAGATACATAGAAGAAATGAAAAATAAGATATATGACCAGATTAAGACATAATCGGCCGAACTTGTTTTGGAATGTTGGAGTCATTCAGTCATGCTCCTGCCTACACCTGTTATACTCGCCACTGTAGTCGTCGTACTCGCAACGGCCGTCTTTGTTGTCGTCGTCGGGGTCGCTGTAGTTGATCCTCGAAGGCTAAGTACGACTAGGCTAGACTTGACGGTAGCGCAGGCGAGGGTTAGAGTCGTCGGTCGTGTCGTAGGCCATGACTCTCTGGAGAGTACGGCCGCGCCACCACAGCTGACGGACGGCCTCGTTGAAGTTCGGAGGAGGTGGGCCGTCCTCCTCGTTCCTGGCAAGCGCCCTCTCACGCTGATCCCCAAAGAAGGCTTCCCAAGTCAGGAAATAGTCGGGATGCCAGTTGGGATTCCTCCGCTGCTCTGGCGTGAGCTCGAAGTAGTAGTGGTTCGTGATGGACATCCGGCGCGCCACAACTAGAGGTACAGGAGGAACCGGCATGCCTCCGGCGCTCAGCATCCAGCCGACGGGGACGTAGTAGCCAAGCGGGCAGGGGTAGTTCGAGGCGCAAAGCGCCTCCACCTCCCTGGGGGTTAGTGGTACGGTGGAAGCCATGGGAAAGAGTGATGAGGTTGTTGATATGAGTCTACAGATGTGCAATGACAATGGAGGCCAATCCTACATATATATAGTGAGAAATGGCGGGAAGAAAACTGGCGGGAAGAACTGGCAGGAAGAAATGGCGGGAAGAACTGGCAGGAAGAAAAATGGCTCATTTAATACATATAGTGTTAACGGAAGAAATATGACATTGATTTCCATGTTGATATACATATGTGTGCCAAAAATGGCTCATTTAATACATATAGTTAATCTTATGATTGCGTCGGCCGTAACCATGGAGTATCAGCACCGTTTACCAAGATGGTTGAGTCAGTCTTCACTTTGAAGGGCGTAATTTCATCAAACTTATTATAATCTTCTAACATGTCTATCTTGTCCTTCACTCCCACGATGTTTCTTTTCCCTAAAAGAACTATGTGATGCTTTGGCTCATCGTGTGATGTATATGTTTGCCTATTTTTTCTTTTTTTCGGTTTGGTAGACATGTCCTTCACATAGAAAACCTGAGCCACATCATTGGCTAAGATGAATGGTTCGTCTAAGTACCCAAGATTGTTGAGATCCGCTGTTGTCATTCCGTACTTCTTGTGTACCTTGACCCCTCCTCCTGTCAGCTTGACCCATTTGCACCGAAATAAGGGGACCTTAAAATTAGGTCCATAGTTAAGTTCCCATATGTCCTCTATGAACCCATAATACGTGGTCTTTTGCCCATTGTCTTCTGCTGCATCGAAACGGACACCACTGTTTTGGTTGGTGCTCTTTTTATCTTGGCCTATCATTTAAAATGTATTCCCATTTATCTCGCACCCTTGGAAAGTACATACAGTCGAAGATGGTGTGCTGGCCAACAAGTACAGCTGATCTCCAACAATGGTGTTATTCGTGAGAAGTCTTTGCAGACAGCCGCCAAAACTCGCCATGTGTTCACTTCTAATCCATTCATCAGACTTCCCCGGTTGTTTGAGGCGTATAAAATTCTTGTGTTCATTGATATACAGGGCAACCAAGATAGATCTTTGTAAAACAATGTAGTGTTCTTGACTGAGAGAATGCCTGTCCCTAAATATCATTTCTTTACATCCTAGGGTGACTTTTCCATGCAGTCTCCCCTCATGTCGTGATTGTGGAACACCAATCACCTTAAGGTCAGGAATAAAGTCAACACAGAACTCAATGACCTCCTCTGTTACATAGCCCAGGGAGATGCTTCCTTCTGGCCTAACACGGTTATGAATATATTTATTTAAGACTCCCATGTACCTCTCAAAGGGGAACATATTGTGTAGAAATACAGGACCGATGATGGAAATCTCTTCTACTAGGTGAACCAGGAGATGCGTCATAATATTGAAGAAGGATGGTGGGAACACCAAGTTGAAGCTGACAAGAAATTGGGCCACATCTGTCTGTAACCCTGGTAGGCTTTCTGGATCAATTAACTTCTGAGATATTGCATTGAGGAATGCACAAAGCTTCACAATTGGTACTCGGACATTTTCAGGTAGAAGCCCCCTCAATGCAATCGGAAGCAATTGATTCATAATCATGTCGCAATCATGAGACTTGAGGTTTTGGAATTTTTTCTCTGCCATATTTATTATTACCTTTATATTCGACAAGAAGCCAGACAGGACCTTGATACTTCTTAGGCATTCAAAAAAGATTTCCTTCTCTGCTTTGGTAAGAGCGTAGCTGGCAGGAGTTAAGTGGCGTCCTTTACCCTTCTTGTTCTCAGGATGCATAGGCTTTTCAGGTTCGTTCACACAGTGCTGGTCCTGCCATGCTTCCGGTGTATCTTTTGTCTTCCCATACACTCCCAAGAAGCCTAGCACGTTCATGCAAAGATTTTTCATCACGTGCATCACGTCGATTGAAGAGCGGACCTCTAGGACTTTCCAATAGGGTAGGTCCCAAAATATAGATTGCTTCTTCCACATGGGCGTGTGTCTGGCATCGTCATTCGGAACAGATTGACTGCCAGGACCTTTTCCAAAGGTTACTTCTAGGTCCTTGACCATACCAAATACCTCATCACCGGTACGGAGGACAGGCTTCCTTCGGGGTTCTGCCAGACGTTTGAAATGCTTTCCTTTCTTTCTTATAGGATGCATTTTCGGAAGTAATCGATGATGCCCTAGGTACACAACCTTCTTACATTTATCCAGATATACACTTTCAGTCTCATCTAAATAGTGTGTGCATGCTTTGAATCCCTTGTTTGTCTACCCTGAAATGTTACTAAGAGCGGGCCAATCATTGATGGTTACGAAAAGCAACGCTCGTATGTCAAATGGCTCCCCTTTGTGCTCATCCCACATACATGCACCTGGTTTGGCCCATAGCTTTAAAAGTTCTTCAACTAATGGCCTTAGGTACACATCAATGTCGTTGCCGGGTTGCCTCAGGCCATGTATGAGCAATGGCATTATAATGAACTTCCGCTTCATGAACAACCGGGGAGGAAGGTTATAGATACATAGAGTCACAGCCCAGGTGCTATGACTGCAGCTCTGCTCCCCAAAAGGATTCATGCCATCTGTACTTAGACCAAACCTTAAGTTTCTTGCGTCACGTGCGAAGTCTGGGTACTCTCGCTCGACTTTTCTCCACTGTGATCCATCAGCGGGGTGTCTCAACATCGTGTATTTCTTACGGTCTTCCATGTGCCATCGCAACAACTTGGCATGCTCTTTATTTCTGAAGAGACGTTTTAACCGTGGTATTATAGGAGCATACCACATAACCTTGGCATGAACCTTCTTCCGAGGGGCCTCACCCTCAACATCACCAGGGTCGTCTTGTCTGATCTTATACCGCAGTGCAGTGCATACCAGGCATGCATCCAAATTCTCGTAGTTCTCACCACGATAGAGGATGATGCAGGCATGTATCTTCTTCACGTCTAATATCCTAGAGGGAATACAACCTTCTTTGCTTGGTATGTACTGTCGGGCAATTAATTATTTCATGGAAGCAAATTCTTCATTTTTACCAACAACTTTGAAAATGTGCTGTCAGTCACACCGTTCTCTGCCTTCCATTGCAGCAAATCCAGTGTGGTACCTAGATTTTTGTCGCCATCTTCGCAAGTTGGGTACAACAATGTTTTGTGATCCTTTAACATCTGCTCTAGCTTCTCCTTCTCCTTTTTCAGTTTCACATTCTTCCTTTGCATCAGTAATGGCCTGACCAAGATCGTCATCAGCGGGCTCATCTGCTGCCCCTTGATCTTCATCTACCCTCATTGCAGTATCATCGTATTCAGGATACATGTTATGACAGTGGTCATTATCCTCTTATTCTTTGTTGTCTTCCATCATAACCCCACTTTCTCCATGATTGGTCCAACAATTATAGCTGGGCATGAAACCGGACCGAAGCAGGTGGGTGTGAATGGTTTTGGTATTTTAGTAGTTTTTCTTGTTCTGATAGTGAACACATGGACAACACATAAAAACATTGTGACCATGGTTTGCCTTAGCCACAACGATGATATTTTGGAGGCTCGTAATGTACTTGGAAGTGCGTCGGTCACCGTACATCCATTGCCGGTTCATCTGCATTATATAAATAATTACGTATATCAAAAATAATTATAGTACATCATGAATTAATAGGGAGATGACCACTTTTACAGTACAGGAATGACACATGAAAGGATAAAGTTTCCGACCTCGACCGAGGAGGAAAGAGCGACAATAAAACTTAATTCGAGCTCTCGGGCATTTCACCGAACACCTCTTGTGCATAGGAAGAAAACACAAACTAGAAACCTCTCACCCTCTTTGCTAAGCTCCAAAATGAGAGAGTTAAACAATGAGAGAGAGGGGGGTGGGCTGCAGTGTATTATATATAGGTGCACACCCTTTAACACCGGTTCAAGCCATGAACCGGTGTTAAAGGGGGGTTTCTACGTGGCGCGGGGGGCGGGGGGGGGGGGGTGGGCAGGGCCATTAACACCAGTTCATGGCTCGAACCGGTGTTAAAGGGGGTGGGCCTTTTTACTGCACGGGCCACGCTAGCACGGGCACCCCCTTTAACACCAGTTCGTAGGAGAACCGATGTTAAAGGCTGATTTGGACCTCAACTAAAGTCCTCACTTCCACTAGTGTGTGTGGCCTAATACCTTGTTGGATAACCAGCCGCAATCCTAGTAGCAACACCTCAGCACATCTCCCACCTACAGGGAGTAGTGGGATGCAAAGTCGTCCCACCTTTCCAGTAGGTGCACTTGTCCGTCGAGGTCGGTAAATGTGTCCAAGACCAAGGGAGATTCTTGCTGGTTTCCTCTACAACTTCACCTCTTAGGGAGGGCGTCCAAGGAACTCCTATGCAAAGAATCCTGGAAGTGTCACCCATGCCCTAAAGCTTGGCGACATGATGATGAGGAACTCTAAGACATCTAGGTGGTGGTCATCTTCCACCTACGAGTAAGGTGGGGTATGCGCTATAGAAAAGGAAAGAGATGGAGAGTGTTGCCCGCGTCCCTAGCCTCGCCCTTTGCCTCTCCTATGTCCTTGACCTAGTGGAGCTATGCGGGATTGGCAGGAACTGTGGGGGGCTATCTGCAACGTTTACCTCAACCATGGTCGCTCTTGCGCCTTTGCCTTCTCCCTTCATTCAAAGTATCTAGAAACAATGATTTGTATCTCTAGTCCTAGCACCGTATGCAGAAAAAATGCAGGACTACGCTCTAGAGAAAGAGAGACTATGCTGGACAATGGTGACGGAGCATGGCCCTTTTCCTCCTGTCACCGCCTTGACCGATTAGGAACCCCACCATCTAGTGCATGGTGACAGTAGATTTTCCAAAGTGAAGCAGAGAAGACAAAAGGAGGAAGTGGCATTGTGGTAAGAAAACCAAGGGCCTATGGCTCCTTTATAGCCAGGAGGCAGGGTTACCCCGCCATCTCCTTGGGGCAGTACATGCGCACTGCTTCACCACCCCTTCAAGGCAATGCGAAGAGGCAACTACCTCCTTATCTCTCTAGTTACCACTTTTCATGGGAACAAAGGAGTCGTTCGTCAATGCATGGTCGTCGAACCATCAGAATACTAGCACAGCTCCTAGGTCGGGCAACCACTTAATTCCACACTAGCAAGCACACTACCTTCGCACAGAATAATTCTAACCTTAAAATGTCATGTCGTGAATCTATTGAAGAAGATATGCCCAAGAGGAAAATAATAAATATGTTTATTATCATATATCAGTTAGTTGATAATAGTTTCATACTATGCTATAACTATATCACGTGGAAACAATGATATAGGTGTGGTATGTAAAAAAACCAATGTTGGATATATGCCCAAGAGGATAAAGTGGTTTTTTAATAAATGTTTACATTCCATGCTATAATTGTATTAACCAAAAACATTGTAAGCCTCTTGTGAAACTAGTAAGCCTCTTGTTGAAACTAGTAAGCCACTTGTGTCTTTTGTAAACATAAAAGAGTACCTAGTAAGCCTCTTGTTGAAACTAGTAAGCCACTTGTGTCTTTTGTAAACATAAAAGAGTACCTAGTAAGCCTCTTGTTGAAACTAGATTGTTGATTAATAGATGATCATGGTTTTCTGATCATGGACATTGGATGTTATTAATAACACATTAGGAGAATGATGTGATGGACACACACCCATAGTAAGCATAACATAATATCAAGTCATTAAGTTCATTTTGCTACAAGCTTTCAGATACATAGTAACCTAATCCTTCTACTACGAGATCATGTTAATCACTGTCACCGGATGACTACTTTGATGACATCAAACACCACTCCTGTAAATGGGTGGTTATAAAGGTGGCATTGTGTATTCTTAAAGTATGTGTTGAAGCACATGGATCAAGAGTGGGATTTGTCCATCCAAATGACGGATAGATATACTCTGGGCCCGCTCGGTGGAATGTCATCCAATTGTCTTGCAAGCATGTGATTAGGTCACAAGGGATGTGATATCATAGAATGAATAAAGAGTACTTATCGATACAAAGGTTGAACTAGGCATGGAGATACCGACGATCATGGATCTCCATATCCCGCTATTGATTATTGACCGGAGAGCTGTCTCCATCATGTCTGCATAGTTCATGAACCGTAGGGTGACACACTTAAGGTTCGATGTTGTTTAAGTAGATATGGAATATAATTTGGAGACCAAATGTTATTTAGAGTCTCGGACTGGATCCAGGACATCACGAGAAGATCCGGAATGGTCTGGAGAATAAGATTCATATAAGGAAAGTCATTTTATGGTGTTCGGAAACTTTATTGGTATTTTCACCAGAACTTCTAGAATCTTCTAGAAGGGGACACAAGTGGGCCCACCTCCTCGAGCGGGGCCACATGGGCTGAGGGCATGCTGTGGGGGCCATGGGCCAGAGGCACCAAGAACCAAGGGTACCAACTGGCCAGCCCATAGGATTTAGGTTAAAACCCTAAATTGGAAGGGGGAAACTTGGGGGCATGTTTTCCCCCAATCCCTATGTGCGCTGGCCCTAGGAGGGTAGGGCCAAGGGGGCTGCCCTAGCCGCACCCCCTCTATATAAAGAGGGGAGGGGAGGGTGCATCCTTTGTGGCACCCCCTTATTTATGGTCCGCGAATACCCTTTATGCATACCACCACGATCCCATGATCAGTGCATCCTAGTGCATAATCGATAGGTATCAAAGTGTACATCCCTTACAACATCGATTACAACAATGTTTACATACATAGGCTTACATATTGCCACAAAGGGCTCAAATTCATAAAAGCAGCGGAACTTTTAGTCGCGGAGAACCCGAGTCAAGTCATAACACAACAGGGTTCCCGAGTCGGAGATACTCCCTAGCTGACATCGACGTCAGCTTCTTCCTTGCTCCTCGCTCTTCTGTGAATATGGCCAAGCAAATAGCCAGGGACAATGCCGGTCAGTACTTTGAATGTACTTGCAAACCACATTATAATAATAAAAACAAGAAGATACGCATTGTGGTAGTGGTAGGAGGGCTCCAAGGGTGGTTATTTCTTAAAGTAGTTTATCTTATAGATATAGCATCTACAAGGTTTTGTGGAATGCTTTTGTAAAACATTTTGAAAACCTTTTTAAAAAGGGTTTGGAAAACCAATAGGAATGGGTCACCCTATACCATCGCCACGGTTTTCAACTGACCGGGTTATCCTCCTTCCTTCGCGGGTGTCCCTCAGACCACCACCTTTTAGTAAACACTTGTTTTATGAAAAGATTTTTTAAATCAAATCTGGCACCGCTCTATAGAAAACTTCCCAACCATCCATGACCGAAGAATTGGATATTACAATACATTATCACACTACAGAGGTTGTACACTTTCCCCAAAAGTTTGATACATCCGTCGTGATACAACCATGGTCCGCTATACACGGTAAATGAGGGTTCGGATAATCAAACAAAACCTTCGGAAAGCCCACTCCAACACGGGCCCTACCCCATGAGTTGTTCCTCTCAACACCAAGATGTCGGGATCCACGAACCATCCGGAGTGAAACCCAGCTCCTTCAGCGCCAACACTTTCAATGAGAGGCTCATAGTATCGCCCGGTCACTCACATGGGTGATCCTGCTTCCTCCAGGTGACTGCCTTGCAGATGACCCTTTCTATAAAGGAAGCCCAGAATTAGAGGGAGATGATACCTTATAAGTAGTCATGCGATTGCCCATATTGAAGTGAACTAACTTTGGGTTAAGCCCCATCCCACTTCAGGGTATTGTGGTTGCACGGGTTAATTTTTCAGGCAAAACTACAAAGAACTAGGTGACTTTTTGTAAATATTTTCCCTCCTCTTTCTACCATCCTTTTGGTAAAACAAAACATTTATTTTATCAAAATTATCTTGGTAGGTCAAACCTCACCAAGGTTTTCTCATAAAACATTTTATAAACATTGTCCCAGGGTCTTCCCATCCTATACTTTTACTTAGGCTAAAAAGGGGTCTCCAAGGGGTTATGGTGTTAAACACCATCTATGATACTAAAGTCAAATGGGTGTCATCATAGGGTTTGTACCTAATGGTACCAAAAGGGTAATAGTTTGGAGGAGGCAAACATTCCCAAATATAAAACATAATAAGATAAAACCATGCAATTTTCATAAATAGGAGATAAAACATTCATAAGTAAAATAGTAGGTCAAAAGGCGTATGATTAAGAATTTGGATTTCCTATGACCAATGATATGTCCCTGGACTTCTCGAGAAAACCAAAATACAAATAATAGGAAAGATTATCCCTTCTTCTCGTCGTCAACTCAATCGCAACTAGCGTCGTCGAGGATCACACATGCAAGAAAACAAAAGGCACTATCAAGACAATACATACAAGTATAATAGAATATAGCAAACAAACAAGTAATACAAGCTACAATTGAATAGGGTGTTGAGATAATGGATTAGAAGGATAGGTAAATTGTCTTGGAACATTTGGAAGGAATTCAAATATGAGTTATGATCAAGAAACTATGTAGGATAGGGTTTTTAGACCAAGGTCACATTTAGTATGATATCATTTTGTAAAAATGATATTATCAGACTGGTATTGATAAAATGAAACCAACAAAAGTGGTTTCACTATTTTATCAATTACCATTGATTTATAGTGATGTTTATAATGAATAAAACTCTAGTTTTAGGAAGTAATTCACCAGAATTGTTCTGGAGTTCGAAAAATTATTTCCTTGGGTGGGGAGGTATTATTTGATGGAATGATTCACTGGGGGTTGGAATCATCCCAAAATATTTACCAGAATGCCCTTGGGAAATTCCCAAAGTCAGTTCTCGAGGTTAATTGTCTTTTTCATAAGATTAAATATATAGGGGATTTTGATGTGATTCCAAAGAAACATGTTAGGTACTTGCAGTACCTTTTCGTAGAAATTGGAATCAACATTTTTAGATGGGCAGAACTACTATTATGAATTTGTTGGTGAATAAACAATGCACATAAATGTTTAATTCACCAAAATTAAAGAAGAGCTGAATAAATATTGGGCTCTTGGGGTTGGGTACATTTTGATATGTTGGTCTGCTGAGAGTTAGAATAAACTCAATAGGTTCTATGGATGTGCCTAGGGAATTTTATAAATGCACAAATGAATTGTTTTTGATATTTTTAGTATGGAATATCTACTGTGGGTTTAGGTATGGGATTAAGTTGAATGGATAGGAATGTTGAATACCTAGCAGGGGAACTTGTTCGACCACATTTGGATTTCTGCAAGTCCTTGAGGAATTTATTTAGGGAAAAGTATACCTAATAGTGTAAATATTAATAGAAAATAATAATTGTTAACATAGCCCTAGGATCTGGTCTGCATGTTACCCAAGACAACAGGGAGCATGTTCAAAATTGTCTTTTGGCAAAATAAGGTACCATTTTGTTTAGCATTTAAACCAAAGGACATATTTAAGATCTGAGAAATATTTGAAAAGGGAAAGAGAGAGAGGATCTCCATGGGCCAGATCTGAGGGGAACCTAGGCCGCCGTTGCTGGGCCGGCCCAACTTGCTGGGGAGCACGCACGACAACGTGCTTACCGACACGGCCCATGGAGTCTCCATCCCGTGGAGGCCGCAGTGAAGCGGTACATGGCATTGGGGACCGTTCGATCTGGAGGAAATCGACAGCCCCGCGTTGTCGTCTTCGCGAGATAGAGGATCGACGCGTCGGAACCCTAGAAGAGAGGAAGATGGCTAGGGCGTCTTACTAGCAGCATAGGAGAGACGACGACGGGAAGGTGCCATGGGGCACGATGGGGAGCAGATGGATGGGCGACATGGAGGGGCCCGACGTCAGGAACGGGCTCGCGCGAGAAATCCCGCCGGTGCAAGCTCGTGAGCTTGTCGGGGAGGCTTCTGGGGTGTTTGCATGTCTACAAGGAGGGGCGGACAGGAGGCCGTCCAGGCTGGCAAGTTCGGGGATGGGCGGCAGGAGGGTGTTTGTTGTGTGGACGATGCTTGCACGAGTTCGCTGGAGAAGAGCTCGTTGGTGCTCGGTGGGGGAGGCCTATAGAGGGGTTCTCAGACGAGGACGAAGGCATGGTTAGATGGAGGGTGAAGAGGGGGTATTGGCATGGTAAAATACAGCGAGGGAGAGTCAGAGGAGTGGGTGCCATGATCTTTTCTTTGAAGAGGCCGAGAGGACTTCTTCCTCTCCTCTAGGTCAATGCAGAGCATGGGAAGGGGAGGGGTGCTCGAGGGTGACATGGAGAGGGGAGAGGGAGCAAATGGTGGCCAAGAGGGAGAGCAGAAGGGCCTCTGGCCTCTTTATTTCAAGATCATGGTAGCAAAGGGGAAATGTCCAATTTGGACATGGAGGTAGGGTAGGGGAAGCTGGGGGGTGTTCAGGTGGAGGAGAGGAGAGGCAGGAGGTGTCCTGGTCGGTGGAGAGTGGTAGTTGCTGTTGCAAAACCATAGACATGTATTTGGTTTGTCCATGGTTTCCTCTCTTCCAGGTATAGGTGACAGGAAGGGGGGTTTCTACAGTGATAGGGTGGTTTAGCTACAGTGCCCATTGATACGTCCAATTTGCATCACCATTCTATATCATAATTTGCCTCTATTCATTGATATTTGTCTTATTATGAGGTGTTACTTATGTCTTTTCCTCTGTTTTTGCATATTGGATGATTCTTGGAGGATGGACTGCCGGAGTCAGGTTTCTGATGGAAAAAGATGTGTTTTGATGCAATTTCGCGAAGATTAGAAAAACATTGGAAAATTATATTTCCCCGGAAGACGAAGGAAGCCAGAAGGGGAGGCGTAGCAGGGACACAGGGGGCCCACACCCCTAGGTGTGGGTCCCCCTGGGCTGCGCCTAGGGCAGGTGTGGCCCACCTGGCCGGCCTCCGACTCCGCCCTCTCGCCTATATCTTCCTCTCGGAACCCTAATACCAGGGGGCGACCATAAAAAGATTCTGCCGCCTCTGCGGGCGGAAAACACCGAGAGAGAAAGAGCTCTCCGGCAGATAGATTCCTGCTAAGGAAATTCCTATCCAAAGAGGTGAGATCGTCATCATCAACGTCATCAAGGTAGGCTTCATCAGGATCATCATCATCATCCACACCATCATATAAACCAGCATCATCATCACCACTCCATCCCGATGTAACAATTGTGTTGGATCTTGCATTAGTTCTTAGGGAAAACTTTCTCGGTGTTGATTACTATTGTAGTTAATGCTTGTGAGTGGAACCATTGGATTATTGTTTATGTTCAGATTGTTATCCATTACCATATCATCTTTGATCTTGATCCATATGATTTCTTGTGACTAATTTGTCTAGTTCTTGAGGACATGGGAGAAGTCATGTTGTTAGTAGTGGATTTGTGTTGAGATATTATTCAATGATTTATTATTTAAGTTCTGGTGATATTATTCTGGTGGTTTCATGTGAACATGGACTACATGATACTTCACCATTTATGGGCCTAGGGGAATGCATTGTGTATTTGGCTAATAATTGTGGGGTTGCCGGAGTGATAGAAACCTAAACCCCCATTAGGAGACCATTGTACAAGGGAGCGTAGGATCTCAGAGTTTAAGGCTGTGGTTAGGTTTATATTTTAATTGCTTTCTTGTAGTTGTGTATTCTTGCAGGGGGTTTAATCACAAGTATGTTTTAGTCCATGTAATGTCGGTACATTAGCACAGGTTCACCCACACAATAGTTACAACACCAAAGAAGAGTACTTAGCCATATGAAGCGAAAGCACTTTACAGAATGCCCATGTGTCCTCGAGAACGTTTGGTCCTTATAAGTAATTCCACCGGCTTGTCCTTTGCTAAGAAAGGATTGGGCCACTTGCTGTAGTTGTTCGTTGTCTTTATTACTTGCACTTTGTTTTGTTGATTTATCAGAAAACCCCTAAAAATCCGTTTTCTAAGTATTTACAGATATTTCCTGATCCATACTACTAGTCAACACCTTCTGCTCCTTGTTGGGATCGACACTTCTATTTATAGAAAGTACTACAATACACCCATTATACTTTTGGATCATCACCCACGACTAGGGGGAGTGTGGTGTCTGTGGAGAATTGCTAGACAAGCTTTGAAAGGGGTTTTGGTTGAGTTTAGGTCAAGCCTTGATTAATTTGCTCAAAATGCTCATGGAGATGCTTGAGAAGGAAGTGTCAAAATTTGTATTGGGAAAGGTGTAGGAAAGGTACTAGAAGTTATATATGGTCATTGTGTATCTCCAAAAATTGTTTAGGATTTATTGAATAGGTTTAGGTCACATTTATATCATTTCTTTAAATAGGGCAGAAATGGTATTGAGAAGATATTGTGATATTTTCACATTAGACAAGTTGGGTTTTTGGTGTGATATGGTCCTAAATACCAAAATACACTTTGGGGAATTTTATTGGGATTTATTGAGATGGAAAAGTATTTTTAATGTTTTGTTTCTTGTTTTTGCCAATTAAGAAAAAGGGAAAAAGAAATAATAAATCATCTCAAAAATATTTATCTTTGAGATGGGAAGATAGGGTATGATATGTAGGCATGAAATGTGCCTTGAGTTGGCAAGGTGGTTTGGAGAAATTCGAAGTTGTCTTTATAGAGAAGGGTTTGAGGATTTTGTAGATAAAGGAATTTAAATAGATTAATAATCCAAATAATTTTGGGAATTATTTGGAAAAAATTTATATCAAAGGGGGTGATGTAAACATAAAGGAATTATCATAGAAAACATTGGTTATTGATAAATAATATGGATTTCTGGATGAAGAGATGGATTGGAGGATCTAGGGCATTTATATTTTTATACCTCATAAACAAGGTTGGATTGGTGAGCTCAAAGCTCACCTTGGTGCAAGGGATATATGGAGGGTTAGAACATTTCATATAGATGACCATGGAAGCAAGATTTGGGTTTGGATGTAGTTGAGGTGATATAGAGGAGATGGCAAACTTTGTTGAAAACAAGGCTGCCATAGCAGGATTTTCATGATGCCTCATAAACCATGAGGATTTAAGAAACACAGGGCTCCACTGGAACCAAGTGAAGTATGGATTGATAAACCATGGTTAGTAGATCATAAACATTCAAAGAGATGGTCAAGGGGAGGTAGCATATAGATGTGAGCTTCTGCCCAAGTTGGCATGTTGACTACATTTGTAGAAAAAGATTATCATGATGTATACAAAACCATCATGGATGAGTGGGAACCAGAATGCTTTAGCGCAAGGAAAGAGTTGGATTTGGTAGTAATCATGGTGTACTACAATATGGTTCGAGTACATTAACAAGAATGTACATAGGTTGAAATGGGTAGAGCTCCAAATATTGAATCTAGATAAGAATTCCAGACTTAGCCATTTTGGCAGATTTAGGGATTTTGACAAGATTCCAAGTGTAGATGATTTTGAGAGAAGTCTAGGTTGCAAAATCATGATCAAGGACATGATGTGGAAGTGCAAACTAAGTAGATATGAACCAAGCTTAGATTTGGTGTTTGATGAGTTGAATGCTAAGGGAAGTGACTAGCTCAGTAAGGACCTGATTAACTAGATTAGGAGTTCACTCAAGTGGCTCAAGATGGATCTAGCTTAGGATGCTTGGTTCTAGATTTGGTGATCTTAACCATTGGGCTGGTCCTAAAAATGAGATACTAGATTAGATCACTCTAGATCCTAAGAGACAAAACAATCAATAGATCAAGACAATTCATCAGACATCAGATTAAGGCAATTCATCAAGTCAAACTTATCAACTATTATAAAGGTTACCATCAAGCCTAGCTTGAGGTAGGAAGTGTGTAATCTAATACTCCATCAGATGGAAGAACACAAGCAAACAATCAGCAAGCATTACAATACTTAACAAGGAATTTTTTGTTCCCCCTGATTTTTTCCTTTTTTACAAAAGATCAGGGTTGCTGAAATTGGGATGTTACATCCTTGCCCCTTGACCGCAACCCTAGCCGATGTCCCTCTCCCTCCTCCTTCCTGCTGCTCCGGCTTAGGTGATGCCTTGCAGGATTCTCTCCTCCACCACCACAAACACGCCATCGTGTTGCTGGGATTCCGAGGGGATCTACTACCTCTGCTGCCCGCTGGAACTGGGAGAGGAAGGTCTTCATCGACTCCATACATGTGACCGAGTGCGGAAGAGCTGGTGGAACGTGTCGCAAGAAGGATCATCTACGTGATCTTGAGATCGGCAAGTGATCAACTACATCAACCACGAGATCCGATCTCATTAATGCTTTGGATCTACGAGGTTAGTTCTCTTAAATATCGTTGCACCGATCTCGTAGATTAGATCTTGGCTTTTCCATAGATTGTATCTCGATTTTATGTGTTCTTGCGTAGAATTTTTTTGTTTTCCATGCGACGAGGCCTATAGTGGTATCAAAGCCGAATCTATGTGTCAATCTGTTGCACGAGTAACACACAATGGTTTTGTGGGAGTTGATGTACTTGTTGTCGCTTTCTTTTCATGTACTTTTCATCTTGTGGGATGGTTGGATGAAACAGCCCAGGCTAACCTTACATGTTGTCGCACATGAGACTTGCTCCACGCTCAAGATGCAACTTGAATTGGACAAGTGGATTTGCGGGTTTCTATATCTCCCACCATAGTTAAGATTCAATTCAGAATCTGCACTTGACAACACTTGTATCAGCGTTTTGGTTCATGTTCGTAGGTAAGAACGGTTCTTATTCGAAAGAACCAAGCCACGTAAAACATGCAAACAAAATTATAGGCGTCTAACTTTTTTTTGTAGGGGCATGTGATGTGATATGGCCATGATGCGATTGTGATCATATTAGATGTATGCAATGATCCTTATTGTAATATGGCAACTGGCAGGAGCCTAATGGTTGTCTTTAAATTTGTTAAGACCTATGTGTCTATTCATCATGTAACAACTTTATTCCAAGTAGTTGTAATAGTTTCTATTGGTGATGGATAAGCATGAAGCGGCTCCATTGACCTTGACGCCATGCTGGTGATGATGGAGATCATGTCCGTGCTTTGGATATGGAGATCAAAGGTACAAGAAGAAAGGCCGTATCATATCACATATTATGAATTCCATGTGATGTTAATCCTTTTTATGCATCTTGTATTGAGGTAGCATTATAAGATGATCCCTCTCACCAAGTATCAAGTAATAAAGTGTTCTTCCCTAGTAGGCATAGTTGCTAAGACTCGTCATTTCGAAGCATCTCGTGATGATCAGGTGTTATAGATTCTACGTGTGCATACAACAGGTGCAAGACATATTTGTACATGTGCATACTAAGGTTAATCTTGAAGAGCCTAGCATGTACAGACATGGTCTCGGAACACAGAATACCGAAAGGTAAAGCATGAGTCATATGAATGATATGATGAACATGTTGTCTGTTTGCCTTTGAAACTACATCTTCTCTCATGAAGATCAGACTCGGTGTAGTGGATTTGGTTCGTGTAATCACCAATACAACATGAGGGATTTCACCTAGTTGATTTCATAATTAAATTTGAACTCAATCTATCATAAACTTAGTCTAAACTCTTTAGAAATATGTTGTAGATCATGGCGACCCCTACCATCATTTTTAATGCGTTCCTAGAGAAAGAAAAGTTGAAAGAAAATGGAAGCAACTTCACAGAATGGTTCCGTAACATGGGGATTATCCTCGATGCTGGTAATTTGACCTATGTGCTGGATGCACCTCTAGATGACCCACCTACAAATACTGCATCTCGGGATGAGCGCAATGTGTATGAAACGAAGCATGATGACTACAATCTTGTGAAATATGCAATCCTCATGTCGATGGAGCGTGAACTCCGAGAATGCTTTGAACTTAGCAGCACTGCTGCAATGGTGGAGGAACTCAAAACCATGTTTGAGAGCCTAATCTGTGTTGAGAGATATAAGATCTCTAGCGAGTTCTTTAGTGTTAAGATGAAGGAACACATCTCTATGAATGATCACTTCATAATGATGATGCACTATGTTCAACGTCTCAAGACACTAGGATATTTCATCCCAGTTGATCTTGTGACGGATAGAGTTGTGCAGTCGCTCCCACCCAATTACAAAGAGTTTGTGTTGAATTACAAGATAAGTGGTGCGATTGGATCGCTCACTGAACTTGCTGCCACTTTGGTGGCTGCCGAAGTAGACATGAAGGAAAAGGGTGAGCCGAAGGGTAAATTCATAAGGGAAGCAAATCTATTGCTACACTTGATAAGAAGACCCGAGCTGGCCCTAGACCTGATGTAGAATGCTTTTGTTGAAAATAGTGTGGTCACTAGAAGCGGAATTACCCCAAGTACATGGCAATCTAAAGAACGGCAACATCAAGAAGAAAGGTATATTTGATATACATGTTATTGATGTGTATCTTACTAGTAATCCTAGTAATGCCTCGGTATTTGATACTATTTTGGTTGCTCATATTTGTAACTCGTAATAGGAGCTGCGAAATAAACGAGGACTAGCGAGAGACAAGGTGAGGATGCGCGTTGGAAATGGCTCCAAGGTTGATGTGATCGCCATTGGCAAGCTCCCTCTCCATCTACCATCGAGATTAGTTTTAAATCTAAATAATTTCTATTTGGTTTCTGCATTAATCATGAACACTATATCTGGATATTGTTTATTGAGAGACGGTTACTCGTTTAAGTTCGATAATAATGGTTGTTTGATTTATATGAGTAATATATTTTTATGGTCATGCACCTGAGTTGAATGGTTTATTCTTGTTGAATCTCGATAGTAGTGATACACATGTTCACGACATAGATGCTAAACGAATGAAATTGAATGATAATTCCACATGCATGTGGCACTGCCGTCTTGGTCACATTGGATTGAAGCGCATGAAGAAACTCCATTCTGATGGACTTCTTGAATCACTTGATTTTGAATCACTTGAAAGATGCGAAGCATCTCTAATGGGAAAATGACTAAGACTCCATTCTTTGGGATAATGGAGCGAGCTATAGACTTATTGGAAATAATACATACTGATGTGTGTCGTCCAATGAGTGTAGCGTCGCGCGGTTGATATCGTTATGTTCTTACTTTCACGGATGATTTGAGTAGATGTGGATATATCTACTTTATGAAACATAAGTCCAAAACTTTTGAGAAGTTTAAGGAATTCCAAAGTGAATTAGAAAATCAACATAAAAAGAAGATTAAGTTTCTAGGATCTGATCGCGGAGGAGAATATCTAAGTTACGAGTTTGGCATGCATTTAAAGAAATGCGGAATACTTTCAGAGTTGACACCGCCAGGAACACCACAACGCAATGGTATGTCCGAACATCGTAATCAAACTCTCTTAGATATGATTTGTTCTATAATGTCTCTTACAGATTTACCGTTATCATTCTGGGATTATGCATTAGAGACAAGCGCATTCACTTTAAATAGGGAACCATCTAAATCCGTTGAAATGACATCGTATGAATTGTGGTTTGGTAAGAAACCTAAGTTGTTGTTCCTTAAAGTTTGGGGTTGTGAAGCTTATGTAAAGAAGTTACAGCCCGACAAGCTTGAACGCAAAGCGGAAAAATGCATCTTCATAGGATATCCTAAAGAAACAATTGGGTATACCTTTTATCATAGATCCGAAGGCAAAGTTTTCTTTGCTAGGAATGGATCCTTGCTTGAGAAGGAGTTTCTCTCGAAAGAAGTGACTGGAAGGAAAGTTGAACTCGATGAGGCTGTCAAACCTTATCTCGGATTTGAGAGTAGCCAACACCGGAAGATGTTCGTATGCCGCCTACACCAATAAGAGAGGAAGCTAATTATGATGATCATGAAACTTTGAATGAAGTAGCTACTAAACCTCGCAGGTCGACAAGGGTTCATACCACTCTTGATTGGTATGACCCTGTCTTGAATGCCATGTTGGTGGAAAACACTGATAACCCTGCGACGTATGAGGAAGCAATGATGAGCCCATATTCCAACAAATGGCAAGAAGCCATGAAATCCGAAATTGGATCCATGTACGAAAACCAACTGTGGACTTTGGTGGACTTACCTGATGGCCTCAAGGCAGTCGAGAACAAATTATTTTCAAAAAGAAAACAGATGCTAATGGTAATGTTAATGTATATAAATCTCGAATTGTCGCGAAAGGGTTCCAAAAAATTCAAGGAGTTGACTATGATGGTATTTACTCACCGGTAGCGAAGCTAAATTCTGTGAGGATTTTGTTAGCAATCAATGCATTTTTTGTTTATGAGATTTGGCAGTTGGATGTCAAAACGGCATTCCTTAATGGTGACATTGAGGAAGAATTGTATATGGTACAACCCAAGGGTTTTGTCGATACTAAAGATGCTGGCAAGGTATGCAAACTTCAGCGGTCCATTTATGGACTGAAGCAAGTATCCCGGAGCTGGGGTCAACGTTTTGATAAGGTGATCAAAAACTTTGGATTTATACAAACTTTTGGAGAAGCTTGTATTTACAATAAAGCGAGTGGGAGCTCTCTAGGATTCCTAATACTATACATGGATGAAATATTGTTGATTGGGAATGATATATATATTTTTGAAAGTGTCAAAGGATATTTGAATAATAGTTTTTCAATGAAAGATCTTGGCGAAGCAACATACATCTTAAGCATCAAGATTTATATAGATAGATCAAGACTATTAATAGCGCTTTCACAAAGTATATACTTGGACAAGGTTCTAAACAGGTTTAGAATGGAATAAAGCAAGAAAGGGTTCTTGCCCATGTTGCCAGGGAAGACCTTGAGTAAGACTCAAGGTCCATCTACAAAATAAAATAGAGAAAGGATGAGTAAGATCCCCTATGCCTTGGACATATGCTCTATCATGTATGCCATGCTGTGTACAAGACCGAATATTGCACATGATGTTAGTTTTACCAGCAGATATCAAAGTGATCTAGGAGGGGAACATTGGACAATGGTCAAAAATATCCTAATGTACCTAAAGAGGACTAAGGATATGGTTCTTTCTTATGAAGGCGACGAAGAGCTCGTTGTAGACGGTTACACCGATGCTAGTCGGAACATCGATATAGATGACTCGAAGCCAGAGTCTGGATACGCATTTATTTTGAATGGTGAAGTAGTGAGCTGAGGAGTGCTAAGCAAATAGTTGTTCCGAAATATTCAACAGAATCATAAAACATAGCTTCCTTAGAGGCTTCACAAGAAGCGATATGGATGAAGGAGTTCATTACCGAGCATGGAGTGGTTCCTAGTGCATTGGACCCGATAGACATTTATTGTGATAACATTGGTGCCATTGCTAATGCACAAGATCCAAGGTCACACAAGAAGCGGAAGCATATCAAGCTACGTTTCCACTCGATTCATGGGTATGTCCAAGATGGTGACATAAATATTGGCAAAATGCATAGAGATCGAAATGTGGTAGATCCATTGACTAAACCTCTCCCTAGAGCAAAACATGACCAACACAACAATGCCATGGGTTTTAGGTATATTACCACGTAATCTAGATTATTGACTCTAGTGCAAGTGGGAGACTGTTGGAGATATGCCCAAGAGGCAATAATAAAGTGGTTATTATTATATATTTGTGTTTATGATAAATGTTTACATCCCATACTATAATTTTATTAACTGTAAACATTAATATTTGTGTGTTTTGTAAACATAAAAGAGTCCCTAGTAAGCCTCTTGTTGAAAATAGCTTGTTGATTAATAGATGATCATGGTTTCCTAATCATGGACATTGGATGTTATTAATAACAAGATCATATAATTAGGAGAATGATGTGATGGACACACACCCATATTAAGCATAGCATAAGATCAAGTCATTAAGTTCGTTTTTCTACAAGCACTACAAGAAAACTGTCCTTTTAAAACGGATGATTTTGGTGGTTGAAGGTCCATTTTTCGTGGTTGAAAAGCCTTCTACGATGGATGCCCTTTGTGGTATAAGCCCTGTCACAAATGATTCCACCACGGTTTTTTTTGACCGTGGAGGATCGCACCCTTCGGCCACGAAAAGTTGATCTGTCATAGATATGTTCGCCAACCGCGTTAACTACTAACATCATGCAAACTTCCACTTGGAAAACACCATTAATGGCTAGTTAGCGTTGTTAACTATCAATGAAACTGTGGTAGAAGCTAGGCCCATCCAAGGCCAGATTATTATTAAGTGGGCTAGCCCATTAAGAGAGCCCAATAATATCATGGCCCGTCACTATTTTGTTCGGCACTATTTGAATTGGGCCCATCGGTGCTGCACTCCTCGCCCGTAATATTTCTGGCCCGTTACTGTTTCAACCATCACTCTTTGAAATTGGCCCAGTTGTGCGGCCCCTAAGAGATCGGGTTGGTTACTGTTTCGACCAGTCCTATTTGCAAACGGCCCTTTGGATAACCCGCTTTTGGCCTGTTACTGTATAGTCCTACACTGTTTGAAGTGGGCCCATTTATATAGCCCGCTATGTCCCATAAGATTTCAGGCATGTTATCGTTCCATCCTAAAGAAGGCCAGTCTATGCCCATTAGCGGTCCGTTATAGTCAGATTGTTACTGTTCTAGCCTTTAACTGTTCTTGCCTTTTACAGTTCTGGCCTTTTACTTTTCTTGCTTTTTACTGTTCTGGCCTTTTACTATTCTGGCCCTTTACGATTCTGGCCCTATACTATTCTCGACTTTTACTGTTTCGTCCTTCTAATATTTTGGTCTTTTACTATTTCATCCTTTACTGTTCTGGCCATTTATTATTACGACAATTAACTATTCTAGAATTTTACTGTTTAAAGTTTACATGTCAAATAGCCCGCTAACACACGGAGGCATGAAAGGTCCGTCACTATTGATTGGCGGACCATCAAGGGCTAGTACAAAACTTCGCAAATTAGGGGAGTATTCCTAGTAATAGATTATCTACAGTACTAAAAGAATTCTGGAAGTGTGGAAGAAAACTTATAACTGTAAAAATAGTAAATTATTATAGTCCAAAAAAATCCGTAGCTCAAATAGCATCATCGTAGAACAACGCAACTGATAAACAAATATAATATCGGTTTAAAAAAAATCCTTTTAGGAAGCTTGTATCGCCTCAATATAACAATAGGATTACCATAGGACTTGCTGATGAGATTATTGAGTAGTTTCTCCATCAAAGATTGTCTGTTCTTACTCACATAACTCATTCCATGCTATGGAGACTACTGCATTTGTTCTATTGGCTTCCTGTCCAACTACATCAATAGCATCTCGGAGTGTAGATCCAAAAAAAACTTTCTGCTGGAATGTATGGAGCAGTCGACATCATGTACCTACGTCAGAAATACGCAATGGCACTGCTGCTCTGTGCAAAGAGATATGCACTTGAAGTGGTTGTTTTATGTTCTTCCTTCATATTTATATTTGATACCTAAAACAAAAAGAAATGTCCTATATAATCAATACCAAGGAAAAGAAAAACCAAAGAATTTCAAATCAGTCAACTATTAGCAGGAGGGGCTCATAAATCTCCATCTTCTGGAATTACTGGAATACTCGACTTCATAGAGGGATGAGATCGTGTGTAACTGTCACTTCTGCTCTGTGAAATGACTGCTCAACTTGATGGATGCTGAAACTAAGATAAAAAGTTACAACATCATACGAAGGAACAAAACTACATGTTCATTCTCAAAGGATTATTTTGGACTGATATAGCAATGTAAGCACTCAACCCAAGGACCTCAATCAAACTGATCAAAGTAGAATGCGTGATTTACGAATGTAATCAATCCATCGACTCAGAACTCCTTAAACTGATAGAGAAGCATTTACCGGAGAACAAAATAAGCATTTAACCATTGTGGTTGATATTAACAGGCCTACTCAATGTGCAGTTGGATCTGAATCTTAGGTAGGAGGAATTGTTGTAATCATTGACAAACAACTATAGTAACTTAGTCAAATTACAAACAGAAAAATACTATTCCTCTAATAGACTAGCCAGATCATTTTAGAGAAATGGTGAAACAATCTATCAAATAGTTTGATTCATAAACATTCAGATTTAAATTTTTTGATTGTTTGCCCAAATACCAATTGAACTATTGTGTGCCTCGTATTAAAATAGCTAGATAAGTGGCACATACCAGAGTTAGATTTGAAGTTAATGGTTGATTGTAATCCTTCTCTTTCTATTATATTGGATTCCGTTGCAAATTTGGCCTTGTTCTAATCATCCTAGTGCCTCTGACAAAAATAAAACTAAAGTAGACTAAATGGCCTGAAACGAGGGGACTTAAACCTTAAAAATAGGGGGGAGGGGTGCATATAGTATCTCTATGTAGAGGCTCATGGTTTCTTATCTGCTACAGGTATGTTCATTGACAATGTCCGCTGCATCATCTAATTGGACTAGTGGTCTCCATACTTCAGTTTTGGGCCTCTGCATAAAGGTGCAGCGCATAGTAAACACAAAAAGGTTCCAGTCTGATAGATGTTAGCATGAAGTGATAGGAAAGGAATAGATACTTACTAGATTATAGTGGCCCTTCATTGTACTATTTCTAGTGTAAACTACACATGTTCATTGCATAACAATAGCAAACTATTAGGGATCATGGGGTAAGCAGAACAAAATAAACCCAACCTATTACTGGAAGCAGTATAACGAATGTAAACGTGTACTGCATAGATAAGAGAACAACATCATGCAGGAAATAACAGTTAGTGCCATAGACTACGCCAAAACAGAGAGAAATTATAATGGAATCACTAATGGGCAAGAACTTTAATAAAGGACATAAAGGAAACAAATGTGTTCACCGTTCGTTGGCTCATATTTCGCTGTGACAACCAAAATCACAGTTCAACGCCTTAGAGTTAAACATGACTACAAAGATTTTATTTAGGAAGATACGGATAACAAGTATAACACTTGTAAGTTACTACAAAAGTAGCTTCAATAAAAAATACAGTTAACTGCTCCATTTTTATTAGACGAGAATCGAAGGAGATCTAGTTACCTGGGTCAGGACGACGTCTAGGCATCCTGTGCATCCTGGGTGGTTATGTCAAGGTTGCCGAGGGTGCTGCAGCTGCGGTGCTTGTGGACGAAGGTGAAGTAGAATAGGGGTTGCTTCGAGTACTGGATGACAGCGGCGAAGAAGCAGATTCCTGGCGGTGCATGTTGAAGAAGAACAGGGCTTGCTCCGAGCACTGGACGACAGTGGCGAAGAAGAAGATTTAGGGTAAGGTGGTGAAGGTTAGATATAGGGTTTTCTGTAGGGCTTGCCAGCTGCAGGTGAGGATTGTGTGTGTGTGGCGGGGGGTGGGGGTGAGGGGCAGGGTGGGGGTGTTCGGGATATGCTATATGGGTATCCTCATAGCATGTCTCCTATCCGGATAACCCGGGTGGCCCACACTTGGTAGCATGGCCTATGGCCTGCTAGGCGGCCAAGTTAGATGGATCTAGAAGGGAGGCCCATGCCGGATAAAGGAAGGCTACGGTTGGAGTCACCGACGTACCCGGAGCCTTGGAGTACACGACACACAAGACTAGTAATAGACGGTGTAGGACTCTATAACCTGTCCGTCTAGGTCTTTTCCCTATAACCCTAGGACCTGGCGACTATACAAGCCGGGCCTATGGGAGCCTTTAGGGCATCGATTCATACAACCGCGCATAGCGAACCTATCTCTGTAACTCGGCGTATTGCTCTTATAGTGATTTATAGCAGGAGTAGGATTCCGCCACCGTCGTGGGATCTGAACCTGGGTAAGTTGTGCTACCTCGTACCCGTCAACCGTCCTCCTTCCCCCACGTCTCTAAACACGCACTGTGAGGACCCCTCCATGGCGTACTCGTCGGCAATACCACGACAGTTTGCGCCCACCATGGGGCAAGAGGCGCTTCAGGATCTTCAGGGGCGAGGACCAAGATCTTTGCGGCAATCGGCAAAAACCGTGGCCATCGGTCGCGTTCTCTTGTCCGGCAACGTTCCTATCTTCCCTCCCGATGAGTTTTGGATCCTGGCGAAGATGAACCCTACGCGGTGCTCGATCGTTCCTATCAGAGACATCCACCTCTTCATTGGCGAAACCGACTCGGGCACTAGTTCCCTGGGAGTCGGAGGAGCATCAAGGCCCGCACGGACCGCCTACGGGCAGGACACGTCCGCAGAAGGATCGATGTCGGATCTCTCTTCGGATTTTGCCGGCAAAGATCGGAAAAATTCAAGTCCCCTCCCAAACTGCCCCTGTGCAAGATATAACGGGGGAAGATCAATGCAAGACCGCCGGCTTCGCCCGTGTGTCCGGACAGCAGAGATCCATGTTCGTTGGTGTGGTTACCATCTTCGATCTGGCGCGTTGCAATCAGAGAGAAGGCGAAAGCCCCCGCGATTACCTGGCCAGGTGGCTCCGCATACGAGCCGATCTGGACCACTACCCCAATGATGATGCTATGTATCACTTTGTGGAAGGACTGGACCATGGCATGCTTCTTCGACATTCTGTAAGATGGCAGCAGGCGTCAGGACGCCTTACCTTCGAAGGCATGGTGAACACCGTCAACAACTACACGGAGGCTGAAGCAGCGGCTCAGACAACGCTTGCGCTCATTGACGGAGCCCCTCCAATTCAGCCACCACCACCATCGCCTCCGGCTGCCATCATCACAGTTGCACCGCCACCTCCAGTCATTGTCGCTGCTGTTGCACCTCCACCGCCCGTCATAGAGGAAGTCATGGCACCCTCCGACTCTGTTATTGACGCGCTTTATGCTGACTTTAGTGCAGATTCAGAGGAGATAGATTTCAGTCCAGAAGAGCTAGACTCTGCCATGCAGAAGATCGAGGAGGAGTACACGCGCGACGAGCAAGCCAACAATGTCGTCACGTCTCGAGAGGTGTTCGTCACCATTGGGACGGCGATGGATGAAGATCAACCCAGACGAGCTCCACCTATAGTGCTGGAAAAGGGGAAGTGGCCACTTATTGCTACTGACGATGATCGCACAAAGGTCATGCCTCCTCCGCCTAACCCAGTGTAGCAGCCACAGGAACTCGGCACCGGCCCGAGCAACAACAACACCGCAAACTCACCGCCTCTGGCATCTACGTCTGCTGCTTCCCAAGTTACTCCGGCTGATATAGTGATGTACGACAATCTCCTCGTTGAGCCACTGACCGTAGCACATATCCGGAACGTGAATCAGCTCGACAGCGCCAGCAGCTGCTGGAGGAAGCGCATGCCATCACAGAGCAAGGCGCTAAGCTGGATCACGATCTAGTCAACACGCAGAAGTCCGTTGAGAAGGCTAGAGCAATGGAGGCCGAGTACAAGACTCCTCTGCAGCAGCAGAAGGCCAAGAAAGCTCCGGCTAGCGTCATCAACGATCCTAGTGTACGGCAAAACCTAGGATGGTCTCCCTCAAAGCCGGCACAGGCCAAGCCATACATTGACAGTGAAGGAAAGCAGGTGATGCCCATCCCACTCCTTAACCTCGCCGTCGCCAAGACCCTTCTGGAGTAGGATAGATCGCCTGAGGCAGTGGAACAGGTCTATGACCTAGTAGCCAAGGCAGTGAAGCAGCAGGAAAAGGCCACCTCTCAGAGGCTTGAGTCCGATCCAGCGCTTTGCCAGTCTAGCTAGTATAGGCCGCCAAGGGACAGATCTCCTCTTGATGTCAGGACCCAGACGGGTTCATCAGAACAAAGACGGAGGAATGCGCGCAACAGGAAGGATGCTATCCCCATATCCTCCGACCACGGAGAAAAGGCCCGACCTTGTCGCCCATCGCCACCGCCCTGATCCCACTGACATCGCGAAGATCCCAAAGCTCACCATCATATGGATATGCCCCTGCCAAGGCAGTGCGGCATCGTCATCCGCGACAAAGCGGAGTAGACCCTTCATGATGGAGAGCGCAAACAAGGACACAAGTGCAGGTCGCACCATGACCCTCCCCGTCCGACAAGCAACCGTGACAGGCGTGAGGCGTCGCAGGAGGGTAACAGCAAGAAGGCTAACCCACCGCCACCTTCGCCTCCTTCACCACCTAGCAGTCACCATGGTGGAGCAGGCCCGCGTCGTTCACGTAGCCCATCCCATGTTGACAAGAAGAAGAAGAACCCAGAGCCATACGATGCACGTTCGCGGATCGATAAGATCCACGAGGCCCGGGAAGGACCATACCTGGGACCACATTGCTTTGGACCTGCAATATGGTCCGCAACTTACCCCAAAGGTTTCCGGATCGACAAGACCATCAAGCCCTATGACGGCACCGCCAAGCCAGCCACATGGTTGCAGGAGTACGGCAACGCGATGGAGATTGCCGGAGGCAACCCCAACGTCACCGTTACGTACCTCCCGTTAATGTTGGCGGGCACGGCCTATCAATGGATCGACGACTTACCGGAGAAATCCATCTGCAATTGGTTGTACATGAAAGAAGCGTTCACCAAGAACTTTGAGGGTACATACAAGCGTCCCTGCACTGTGGGCGATCTACAGCGGTGCCTGCAAGAGAAAGACGAGACATCTCGCGCCTAGCTCTCCCGCTGGCTGGACATGAAGAATTCCTGCGCAGGAGTGCACGCTCAGACCGCCATGGCCGCCTTCATCGATGGGTTGGAAAGGGGCACGTTGCTCCGACATAAGCTGAAGCGCTTGCAGGATGATCACCAGCTTGACTTGAACCAGATGATTCAGTTGGCTAGTGAGTCCGCAGCTGTCAACGACGATGCTCGCGGCTCCCTATCGGCCACGGCCGTTCCAACCAAGCTCGGAGGAACATCAGTACAAAGCGGAAAACCGCTCCAGAAGAAAATCAATCTACCGACATGGTCGCTATGACTTTCGCAGGACGAGGTGATGGAGGACAACGTGGCCAAGAACGGGGGGCTGGTCGTGGACAGCAACGAGGAAGTGAAACTACATCAGCGCCGCTCCGTGTTCCCCAAACATACAAGGAGTACCGCCATATGCCATGCCTCGTACACCTTGATATCAACGGCAAGGACACCCATACCAATCGAAACTTCAAGTTCGTCAACGACCTCAAGGAAGACCCGGAGTCCAGCTACAAGCGAAGTCGGAAGAATAGACCACGAGGCAAGGGCAAGGGGAAGAAGGATGAGGAATCCAAGGATTCAAGTGACATGGATGAGGATGTTGACCCCAAGCACGCCGCCAAGAGCGACGACAAGGGCAAGAACCCCTTCGTGAAGAAGGCGCCAGTTTACCACACTTTCTTTGGCACCCCCACCGTCCGACAACAGAAGACCTCCCTGAGGATCCTGATGGCTACTCTACCCCCAGTTCCCCAGTACCTACGCTTGTCAGAGGTTCCAATTACTTGGTACAGGATGGACCACCCAGACCTTATCCCTACGGAGAACCAATACGCCATTGTCATCAATCCTTTGATTGACGGAGTGGAGTTCACCAAGTGTATGGTGGATAGTGGAAGTAGCATCAACATCATGTACCTGGATACACTGCAGAAGATGAACTTGACGGAGGCAAATCTAAGGCGGACCAACACCATCTTCCATGGCGTAGTTCCTGGTCGAGAGGCTCGGTCCCTTGGGAGCATTACACTTCAGGTTGCCTTTGGCGATGTTAATAATTACCGCCAAGAGCGCATGACCTTTGAGGTGGTCCCCTTCAAGAGCATGTACCACGTCATATTTGGCCGCGACATATTCCACACGTTCATGGCCAAGCCATGCTTCGTCTACAACAAACTCAATATACCCGGAACAAACGGTGTCATCACCGTATCCGGAAGCTTTACCAAGGCAAGGGACCGCGAGATTAATGAAGCAGCCTTCGGGGAAGCTGTCATCTACAGCGAATAATTCAAAGAGATCCAGAGCAAGGTCGATGACTCAGAGATGCCCGCGTCAAAGAAACAGATCTTCGACTCCGCTCCTGCGTTCAAGGCCACCATCGAGACCAAGCCGGTGGAACTTGTGGTAGGTGATGCCTCCAAGGTCACCACCATTGAGACGAACCTGGATCCCAAATAGGAAAGCACGCTCATCGAGTTCCTAAGTGAGAACAGGGACATCTTTGCCTGGAAACCTGCCGACATGAAAGGTGTACCTAGGGAACTTGCCGAGCACAGCTTAAATATTGATCCAAAATCCAAACCAGTGAAGCAACCTCCACGACGCTTTGGAGATGAGAAGAGACGCGCCATTGGCAAAGAGATAGCTAGGTTACTTAAGGCTAGATTTATCCGAGAAGTCCTTCACACCCAATGGGTGGCCAATCCTGTACTTGTCCCCAAGAAGGGAACCAATGAATTAAGAATGTGCGTTGATTACACCGGCTTGAACAAAGCATGTCCCAAAGATCCGTTTGCTTTGCCTCGCATTGACCAAGTCATTGACTCGACAGTTGGCTCGGAACTTTTGTGTTTTCTCGATACCACCAGATCAAGATGAGGAAGTCAGACCAATTGGCCACTTCGTTCACTACTCCCAACGACACGTTTTTCTATGTTACGTGCTACGTACCAGTGGAGAATGCAACGTTGCCTTCACGACCAAATTGGTCGGAGCGTTCATGCTTGTGTGGACGATATCGCGGGTGATGTTAAAAAAGTCAAATTATTTAATCTCCGACTTAAAAGAAACCTTTGATAATCTCCGGAACTACAACATGATGCTTAACCCTAAGAAGTGTGTCTTCGGGGTTCCAGCAGGCAAATTTTTGGGATTCATTGTTTCCCAGTGCGGAATCGAGGTCAACTCGGATAAAATCAAGGCCATCTTAAACACAAACCGTCCGACATGTCTAAAGGACATTCAACGACTAACAGGTTGTGTTGCAGCAGTTAGTCGGTTCGTCGTCCGACTTGGAGAGAAGACTCTGCTGCTGTACAAGTTGCTGAAGAAGGCGGACAAATTCACGTGGACGGACGAAGCATATGTAGGATTGAAGCAGCTCTAGGAGATTCTTTCCTCAGCGCCCATCCTTGCAGCGCCCGAGCCTGGCGAGCCCCTATTAATTTACTTGGCGGCAACCAACCGGTTAATCAGCATTGTCGTCGTGGTAGAGCGGAAGGAACCAGGCTATGAGCACGGAGTTCAGCGACCAGTTTACTACGTAAGCGAGGTCTTGACGGAGTCCAAGCAGCATTACCTGCACTACCAGAAGATAGCTTATGGAGTATTCCTTGCTTCTCGGAAGCTGAGGCATTACTTTCAGGAGCACCCAATTACAGTGGTGATGCCAGATGCTACACCATTGTCGGAACCAGAGTACTGGGTGATGCACTTTGACGGATCAAAGCTGCTCAACGTCTCGGGGGCTGGTGTATTGCTACAGTTACCAACAGGAGAAAAGCTACACTGTGTTCTGCAGATCCACTTCGAGGCTACAAACAACATGGAGGAGTATGAAGCAGTCATTCACGGACTACGTGTAGCCAAGGATATTGGCATTAAGAGCATAGTATGCTGTGGGGATTCCGACTTGGTTGCCCAGCAGGTGGTTGGCACATGGAATGCGCGAAACCCTATGATGGCGGCATATCGTGACGAAGTGGATGAGATAGCCAAGAGCTTCTTGGGCTACGAAGTCAAGTATGTACCTAGGGAGAAAAACGAGGCGACTGATCTGCTGTCTAAGCTTGGATCAGGAGGCAAACAAATTTCGCCAGGAGTTTTCCTAGAGCATATGCGCACACCATCTGTGATGGGAGCCGACATCGACATCCCGGATAGAGATGACTCTTTCGTCGACATGGTGGCAAAGGTCCCTACGGCTTGGACAAAACCGTTCATAGAATATCTCGAACACGGAACTTTGCCCGACGACGAGGTCGAAAGACGGCAAATAGTACGACGAGCAAAGGGTTATACCATAATCAATGGACAACTCTACAAAAGGAGCACTACTGGTGTATACCTAAAGTGTGCTTCCCAGCTAGAAGGTATGGAAATCCTGCACGAAATCCATCTCGCAGATTGCGAGCATCACGCCGCTCCTCGATCGTTGGTCCCGAAAGCTTTCTGGCAAGGATTCTACTGGCTGACCGCGAAGGCGGACGCCGACAAGCTGGTTGAGACATGCAAGGGATTCCAGTATTATGCCCGACAACCACATGTTCCTGCTGAATTATTGCGAACAATACCAACAACTTGGCCGTTTGTAGTCTGGGGGCTAGACATGGTGGGGCCGTTACAAATGGCACCATGTGGGTTTACACATCTGCTCGTAGCAGTTGATAAATTCACTAAATGGATAGAAGCTAAACCCATTAGAAAGCTTGATGGGGCAACTACCCTAAGGTTTGTCCGGGATTTAGTGGTGATATTTGGTGTCCCACATAGCATTATCACCGACAATGGATGCAACTTGTCACTCAGAGACGTGTAGGATTATTATTGGGAAAAAGGCATCCGACTTGACCTTGCATCTATGGAACATCCACAATCCAATGGTCAGGTTGAGCGAGCCAATGGATTAATTCTGTAGGGAATCAAGCCACGTCTTGAGGCACCGCTACATAGATCAGCTGTATCCTGGGTGGAATAAATGCCATCTGTGATGTGGAGTTTATGAACTACACCCAATAGATCCACCGGCTACACCCCTTACTTCATGGTATATGGAGCAGAAGCCATCCTACCTTCCGACATACTTCACGATGCACCAAGAGTCGCCGCCTATGACAAAGATGACGCTGAAGAATCCAGACCCCTAGATGTGGACCTTCTCGAGGAGGAGCGCGTTTTGGCATGCCAAAGATCCGCCTTCTACCAGCAGAAGCTACGCAACTACCATAGTCGCCGCATTTGGCATTGCTCGTTTAAAGAGGGGGATTTGGTGCTCCGACTTAAGGAGAAGAATTCACACAAGTTATCCCCACCATGGGAAGGACCGTTCATCATAAGCAAGGCGCTACTCAATGGGTCTTACTACCTCGTTGACAATCGTGAACTGAAGGATAGACCCAACGAGGATCATAAGCGTAAGCGACGTGACCCGAATGATGACTACCCGGAGCTTGATCGGCCATGGAACATAACACAGCTACGTCCTTTTTACACTTAGCATTTTTTATGTAATTGTATATCTCTTATTTGATCAATAAAATAAAGCTCTCTGGTTCACTCATATTTCTGAGTCTTTTACCTCCTTTAGTGTTCATTTTTGGATCATGTAAAACCTTTATGCACAAGTTTTGCGATTGCACTTATGAAAATTCCGCCTACAGGCGTTATCTTAAGTTTTCTGGTCTATACGTTCTTTGTCGTTTTTATGTGGATTCTGGAGTAGTGACTTTCGGCACTTATTGTCGGCGATTTTGTGCTTAGGTTATTGGCGATTGCCATTGGGCATCATCACTTGAGCGCTTGGTTCCGACAACGAGTCTTCCTACTCAAGAAAATTCAAGCATAAGAACCAAAGTAATGGATAAGCCAGCACTTGCTTAAAAAATATATACATGCTGGAAACTGGTTCTTAAGTAGCAGGATGTACAACATTGTTTTCCACCTTAAGTTAATACAAAGTTTTTTCCGCATACGCAACAAAGGTGAAACAAATATTACAAGTTGTTTTTCACTCCTTTGGCGCAGGCGACTTGGAAGCAGCATCATCGGCAGCAGGAGAACCGCCCTCGAAGTCGGCTGTGTGAAGGGACTCGGAGGAGCTTTGGTTGCCGTCATCGATGATATTCCTCGGCAGGAAGACGTTGACATCGACTAACTCGGCAACTCTGGTGTCATAGCCCGCGAATGACGATAAGATGGATTCATGGTTAATCTCCTTGCCATCGTCATCCACGTCGGGAATGCCAGAGGTCACCGTGTCGATGTCGGTATCTTCATAGTGTGCCTTCACCATTGACTACGACATCCTTGCACCAGCCCGTGCACATGAAGCTTTCCAGCTTGTGATACACTCGGGGGCTCGGCACAGGATCTCCGAGTACTTCGCCACAGAGTCTGATGCCTTAATGTTGATCTGGAGGGGCGTGGCGATCTCTTTTGCTTACGCGTTGGCTGTGTTGATAAATTTCCAGCAAGAACCATGCATTCCTTGGCCGGAGGAGGCGAACGGGTTAAACCCATAGGAGCTGCAAATTCCGACAAGGAACACATGAGTTCAAAAATTTAGAGTATCCAGACTAGAGAAATCCAAGATGGAGAAAACTTACTGAAGATGCTGGCCTCAGCTTGCCAGAGGGTATCCGCCAAGGAGTCCCGTTCTTGTTGGAGAATCTTGTATGCCTCGGTATGGCATTGCTTCTGCTCATCGGAAGCTTTCTTTTGATCTCTTAAGATCGAGATCTCCTCCTTCAAGCGGTTGATCTCCTTGGTGGCGGAGTCCTGCAGGACTTTGATGCATTCCTCGTGCATCTTCAGCATGTCCTTCCTCTCCTCCTTGAGGATTTTATTCTCGCTATCCAGCTGCTGAATATGCTTGGATTGCACGACAATATCCTTGGCCTTGGCAACATATTCTACAAGTCGAAGAAATCAAAGTACACAGTGAGTACTCAGAGAAAATGGGCTCAAAACCAAGTCGGAATGCGAAAAAAGAAAACAGACGCTTGCTCTTGGTGATCTATTCCTTCAAGAAGGCAGTTTTACCCTTTTTACTTTTCGTTGGCCATGCCCCTCCGAGCATTCTCGTTCTGTGGAAAAAAGGAAAAAAGTTAAACGTTGTTTGGTCTGCTTGGAGCATCTAGCCGGAAATTTTCCACCTAGACGCTCGGGGGCTACAGCGAGAGTTTTTGACTTTGCAATATGCTTAGCATTTCATTAAGCATGTAGTTGGAACTAATTCAGTTAAAACTAGAGGCTTGGGGGCTACAGTATTGAAATTTATGAACACTACGTTTGCTACTCCTAAAGCATCTAGTCGGAATAATTCATTCCACCTATATGCCTAGGGGCTACAGTGAGAAGTTTTCTAGCTTAGTCACTCTTAGAGCATCTAGACGCAAAGACCTATGGTTTTCTGTCTACATCCTCGGGGATATAGTGGTATATTCGTATGAAATGCAAAAGGAAAATAAAACTTACAAGTGCAATGATCTTGAGGTTCGTAGCGCTCTCGGCCAGCAGCTTGCCAAAGGATACGCTGTTTCCTCGCAAGATTTCTGCTTGACGGAGGAGCTCCTCAAGACCGCATGTCGGAGATGTCGGTGCCGCACTAGGAACCAGAGTAGTGCTACTCGGCGTAAGTGCCGGGTAGACTATCTTCGGGAACTCTATAGGTTTCTGGGGGTGAAGACGCCGCCTTCGGCAGAAGTACCTGCTTCCATCACCGCCTTACCGCCACCGATGGCATCCTTAGCTGGTGCTTCAGCCATTTGGTGGGCAGCACTCTCCTGCGTCGCCTGCTCGCCGACAACAGTGACCTCGGTAGAGGCACCTGAGTCCACTTCCATGGCGGAAGGGCCAGATGCCTCCTTAGCTTGTGAGCTTGTCAGGGCAGATCAGGGCTTGACGGAGGGAGTGACAGGAGCGATGGCGGGAGATGCGTCGCGATGCAGCATGTCCTAAATAGTTCTAGAAGCCCCCAATGTTTTGGAGGTCTTCTTCAGGCTAGTCGTGGCTTTCTTCCTGAAACATGCAAAATCCATAAGTACAGGAGCAGGACAGATAAATAGACAATGTCGGAGAGAGAGAAGCTTACACAAGTGGGGGTGCTTTGGCAAAGGGGATCCCAGTAACTTTTCTCTTCTCCGCCTCCAGGGAGGCGGTAATCTTCTTGGAGGATCCACCCTCCGTCTTCTTCTTCTTGCCTCCGTCCGCAGCGTCAGAGGTGGAGCTCTTCTACTTTCGCGCCAACGGAGCATCGCCGTCAGACACGACAGTGACTTCCTTCATCTTTGGATCATAGATTTAAGGAGCCATGTTGTCCTCATCTATGTCGCTAAGCTGTAAGGTGAAGAACAACCGGGTTAGACGGGATGACATTTGCTAGACGGAAGAATTGGAGTATATGTCATACATGGAAAATAAAACAATTACCTTTGGGCACTTGCCGTCTACGAACAGGTCGTAGGTGATGGTGAAGCCACGTCGCTTGTCCTTCACCTTGACGATGTCCTTAAGACGGAGCTTGACGGAGTCGCTCGAGAAGTTATCCACGGAGATGCAGAGGCTATCCCTTCTGTCGCTGGTATACTCGTGCATCAGCTTCGCGCGGTGCTGCAGAGGTTGAATTCGCCTGATGAACCAGCACATGGCTAGGTCCAAGACGGTCAAATCCGTCTCTACGAACCACTCTATCCGCCTTATAGCACGGGAAGCGTTGATGTCGGAGGGAAGGGAGGCCTGGGATCTCCATGTCGAGGCTTCAGCGGCGGTTCCGTCAACAAAGTCCGGGTATGTTACTTCTCGGCCAACCAGAGGGATATCTGGGACATAGAAGTAAGTACGCTGCCAATTCTTGCAGGACTCGTGGCTGACGATGTCGGGGAACCGCCGGCCAGGACGGATCTTGAAGCTTATGGTGCCATAGTTCCTAAGTTCATCCTTGTTAGCTCCGGCCTCACGACTGACGGTGAAGAAGTACATGAAGAGGTCTAGCCTAGGCTTTATCCCTAAGTAACCCTCGCAGAGTGCCGCGTAATTTCTAAGCGGTAGGATGCTATTGGGGGAAAGGTTTTGGGGCTGGACTCTATAGTGGTTCAAGACGGAGAGGAAGAAGTTAGAGATGGGCAGGGTGATGCCGCATACCACTTGCGCTTTGAGGTACACCTTTTCTCCGGCTTGGGGAGAAGGTTTCACCTCGCTGGCCGGCGCCGCCCGCCAGGCGAGCCCCTCCGCCGCGGGGAGGTAGCCCTCAGCGATCAGCTCTTGATATCACGGTCCATGATATCCGAACCGCGCCAATCGCCCTTGTGGGAGTCGAGCTCTTCCTCCAACGGCTCCAGCGCCGCTGGATTATGGTTGCCGCCGGTGGACTCAACCACCGCCGAGACAGGGATGACCAAACCCTCTGGGGGCACGACGACGGAGCTTGCCGGCTTCGCCCGACGCCGCCATGGAAGGGGAAGAGCTGCTGCTATCCATGGAGTGGTTTGGAGGTAACTAGTGAAGATTGGAGCTAGGGTTTTTTTGCGAAGATTGTGCGGAGAGCTCGAGGGGGCACGCGCTGGAGGAAGAAGACGATGCGAGGAGAGAATGAGGTGAAAAGTAAAAAGTTCCACCACAATTACTATTTATGATCTCCAACATCAAGATTCGTGCAGCTTGATCGGATGGTTGCCGCGTAGACGACGTGTATGCGAATGTGCGCGGAAATTTCGCCACGTCCCAACCGTCATTGCCAACGGTTCGTATCGCTCGCGTGGGACAATCGGACATGATTGCGTTCTCTACATGTGTGAGTTACGAGGCATCGCTGACCTACGCCTACGTCGCCCTAGCTGACATAGGCAGATGAGCCGTCACATCGAAAGATTCCGGCATGGACGGATCCAGTCCGGCTAGGGAAGAGTACGATGGAAGATTCAACATTTCTCTGACTTACGTATTGAAGATAGAGAAAACCTTGCAGGGTTCTTTGGGAGGACTACAAGATATTGCTTGACGATTTGCCTTCATTCATCTAGACGGAGCATTCAGCGTGAAGAGGCAAGACGGCGCAAGATCTCGGAGTTCTCTGGGGGCTACTGTTGGGGATATGCTATATGGGTATCCGCATAGCATGTCGCCTATTCGGATAACCCGGGTGGCCCACAGTTGGTAGCATGGCCTATGGCCTGCTGGGCGGCCCAGTTAGATGGATCCAGAAGGGAGGCCCATGCCGGATAAAGGAAGGCTACGGTTGGAGTCACTGACGTACCCGGAGCATTGGAGTACACGACACACAAGACTAGTAATAGACGGTGTAGAACTCTGTAACCTGTCTGGCTAGGACTTTTCTTTGTAACCCTAGGACCTGGCGACTATATAAGTCGTGCCTATGGGAGCCTTTGGGGCATCGATTCATACAACCTCCCGCAGCGAACCTATCTCTGTAACTCGATGTATTGCCCTTATAGTGATTTATAGTAGGAGTAGGATTCCGCCACCGTCGTGGGATCTGAACCTGGGTAAGTTGTGTTACCTCGTACCCGTCAACCGTCCGCCTTCCCCCACGTCTCTCAAAACGCACTGTGAGGACTCCTCCAGGGCGTACTCATCGGCAATACCACGACAGGGGGGCGGTTGGGGGGAAGGGAGGGCTATAGAGGTAGTGAACGGGGAAATTACGATAGATTCCCTAACGAACCTCCTTAACTAGGGGTGGAAAGGGAATTCCAATATGTTTGAAATAGAGGGGAGCGAAATATTTTGGGGATAGAGGGAGATTTTCCCTCTCGAATAAATCTAAGCCGTACTCCCTGGAATCAAAGGAAGTCACGGACCCATGTTTAGAAATTAAGGCCCATTAGGGATTGATCATCCATGGCTTGTATTGGATGTTTGGATGTCCCAACCAATACCTTTTAAGTAGCCATCAACAACGACCACCTATCCCATCCAGGCATGACACACACACCGAAGAACGTTCTCTGTCTCTCCCCTCCCTCCCCCTCCGTCTAGGCTAGCCAAGACACCACATACATAAAAATGACACGCAGCTGCTCAGATCAGTGCACCTCAATTGACGATTCCAACACACGGGACAACGGGGATATCAGTCCCTGCCATGGTTATAGCGGGGAGTCTGTTGACGTGCCATACTATTCTGACACACCAGAAGGTAATTTTTCTAACAATGACCTTGCTTACCGTCATCTGATGGAGGGGATGCCGCCAGAGAGCACAGAGGAAGAGGAGGAGGGGGATGAGGAGGACGATGGTTTATCTTTCATCTATAACGGACCCATCATCTTAAATAAGAGTCCGCTCAATCCACCCTTCTTTGGCAAGAAGAAGAGAAATCGTCTACAAGAAGAGTGAACTTGATCCCTTCTTCAGTGGCAATAAGAGGAGGAAGGAGAAGGAGGCAGGAGGCTTTAAGAAGAAGAAGGCGAGAGTTGGGGGATTCCACGGGAAGCGGAAGGACGACGCCAACAAGAAGGTCGCAGCGAAAGGATCCATGTCCAAGAAGAAGAAGAAGTCTTATGATTAATTTAACCTCTAGTACTACCTATCTGTAATAAAGTTCGGAGATTGAATATCATCAAGTGCAAATTGGAACGGTGTTGGGATCTAGCACAAGTACTGCGTTTGTCATTTCATCTCCCCTACTATGATGCAATAAAACCTCTTGTACTTCGTATTACTTCCTCCCTTTAATTTTTGCATGCGTTCTAGGAAAGAGGGGTGCCAATATAGAGAAAGTAACGTCAATTAGTACTGACGTGATTTCAGGTAATTAATACACCTACTAAAAGGAAGAAACCTTGGAAACCGCATGTATTCGTAGTGATTAAGTTAAATACGGAGTACTACTATCAAAGTCCCTGGATAAAAAATAACCTTTGTATAACGTACTTATACGTAAATCATCTCCTTGATCGGCATTGAATTAAATTATTTAGTGTCATATTAATATGGAAACTCGACTATGCCCAACGTGCTATCCCCTGGCTGGCACCACGGCATGTCAAAAAGGTCGTGTCTCCTGCAAAATCAAGCAAGAATGCAACAATCTATATGCGAGAAGAATCTAGCAGACACCACGCAAACATCAAAATCGAGAGATTACACGTCATGCCGAGAAACACACGAGCAGAGAGAAGAAAATCACCGAGAAATAGAGAGGAGCGAAATGAATTGCCTTACCAACAAGGACGTGCATCTCATCACCTGTGTCTTTGGCGTGTCCCTAGGAACCATGTGATGACAACTGCATCTGAGTAGTACAGTACTGTTCTGTAGTCTCACTTTATGAAGTCACGAGAGCACTCAAGTACTACCTAATAAAAAGTCGTAAATAGATACCGCCGCCTGCCCACTTCATAATGCCAATAGCTATCGGAGTACTGTAAAAAGAAATGTACTACTCGAGTATAAAAAGACATGTATTATCGGAGTATTAGTGCAACTCTACAACTACTGCTGCTACTATTCTACTCCGGTTACTACTCCGTGGAGTTTCCAAAATCTGGACCTGTTTTTTTCTAAATTAATCCTAGTACATGTATCTAGACAAGCTTAACCATAAGAAAGAAATGGAATTGTGCTGAGGTTTTGTGTATCGGGGCATCGATCCTGACGTTTTCCCGATGGACCAGAATGTTGTAAACTTGGTTTCAACTGGCGAGGTGCCCTTTCCCTCTAAAAAAGAGAGAGAAACAAAAGAGCCAGAAGAGACAAGCAGGTAGAATAAAATGTAGATCATGATGAAGACATGCATGCAGTCCTCGATCTGTCCCCTGCAACACTTTACACTTTGCGCTAAACCCTAGGATTCTCTATCTCTCTCTTGGATTAGACCTTCACATGGGTAGGATCTATTACTGTACAACATGATACCTGCTTTACTCTCACCTGTCAACTTCTTGCAGCCTTGTTTTGACCGACCAGTGTGAAGCATGGTGTTGATGTCTCGATACCTACTTATTACTCCATTTTTATGCAAGAGCATGGCTCTAGGATGGATCAAGGGACTCCATATTTAATGCTGCAAAAAATTCTGGACTGCGGGCACTACATCGAAGAGCCGAGCTTCTAGGGAACCACTCCAATGCCGTGCGTCTAGGCGGATTCCACCAAGATCTAGCCGGCGATGGACAAAGACGAGCTAGCGCCGATAACTATTCCATGCCCCTACGACGCTTGTCTCACCATGGTCGTCTACCACGAGATCAACGAGCTAGTGCCGATAACTTTTCCATGCCCACGACGGCTGTCTCGCCATGGTCGCCTACCACGAGCTCGACGACTACAAGACCGCATGTCCATACAGCCCATGCGGCTGCACGGAGGTTGGATGCATTTTCTCCTCCTTGCCGGTTGAGCTCCTTATCCACCTCGACTACAAGTGCATAGGATATCGTATGGCCAGCCCATGGAGTTTATAGTAACAATGTCGTTACCGTCCTTTATGTCATCCATGGTCATCATCTACTGGCATGACGCTAGCGTGTTTAGCCTCATCATCGGTGACTTGGCCAAGACGCCACCATTTCCTCGGTGTGCGTCAGGGCGGCCACGTGCTCGTGGCCCCGGTAAAGGGTGAAGCTATGTGCAATTGGTACACAGTCACCGGCGAAATCTCAACGGACACCATTAATGGGGTAATGGAGCTGACGAGCTGCGCTTCACCTCGTAGTGTCATCCTCGAAGATTTGACGTTCCTCACGGTGTCGCCGCGGTACATAAACGCGGCTGCTGGATAGTACCAGAAGGTGTTCTCTTTCTCTGTTTCTTCTAGTGATTCTAACACAATGGTAATGATGTATTACTAGTTAATTTTGTTCTCGAGTTCCACTAGTTTACTTGTTACTGTAGTAGTACTCTGAGACAGGGTCTATTTTGGCACTAGGAAGGGTGTATTTTGGTTGTAAACTAAGTTTGCTGATAATATTTGTCTTTAGGATTTAAGTGTTCTTTGAAATGATATGTCAAACTTCTATATATTACGCCACACTCACGTGCAAAGCACGTGCAACTTACTCATCCTACTACTTTTCCTTGCTTGATTTCAGGGTCCTTTGTGCTAAATGTTTAGACTTGGATGTAATTTTCTAAATTTGGGGACCGGTAAGAGAATTTACCGAACAAAAACTTCCTAAATTTGGGGATTTTTTGTTTAATTATCTATATTTTATATTTGGTCGAATTTTATTTGCAACTCTAAATTTTGGTCGAATTTTAGCTAAATTTCATTTCAATGTTTTTGACCGAAATTCATCGAAATAGTCAAATGTTTCCCATTTTTCTCAAACCCGGTAAAAACCCAAAAACGAAATCCAAAACCTTGATCTAACTCCATCGGTTAAATGAATTTCGTAAAAAAATCAAGTCTAGCACGCTGGAGATGGGAGTACAAAGCACGAGTGTTTAAGGGCATCCGGAATGTAGTACCCACCAAAGGCTTATGAGAATTACCACAATGTATAGGTCAACATTTGCCACAAGGTAGCACCCACATCGCTTGGTCATATTCCTCCGTGCAAGAGAGAGGAGGGAGGGGAAATGATTTTTCTATTCTCTATGGGCAAACCACAAGCTTGAGGTAACTTTATTTTCTCCATAATGTACTAGTATATGCCTTAAGGTGTGGTTTTTTACACATTGTGGATGCCCTAAGGGAAAAGGCAAATAATGGTCCCACTTGGTAGTGTATGACCAAGCTATAAAACTCCCATGCAAAAGTTCTTCAGTTTAGTGGGTCCCAGGAATCATTTCGTTTAGACACTGATGGAGCTTATTAGTTGTAGTACAGTAGTATTTATATTGCTTAGACATAAGTATATGCTAACCTATGTCCATGCGCTGTACTTGCATAGAGAATAAAACATAGGTAGGGGAAGAGGGTAGCAGCAAAGAGAGAAGAGGAGTTGAAGGCGGTTCGATGTCAGAACAATGTTTATGATGGTTTGTGACACGAGGTACTCCTGACTCTACTAGCAGTAGTAAATGTCAGGACCTATGCACGCAAAAAAATTTGGAAGTGTGTTTTCTCTCTCCTTCGCTGACTCTCATCTCTCCCCTCGCACATCGGCCCGACTGATCTCTCCCTTGTCCACAGTGTGGCGCTGCGCACGTGTGCCTCGGTACAACAACTCTATTTTTTTATTTTTTGAGAGAGGGCGGCTCTATTTCTCTGGCGTGTTCGGCAGCCATGTTGGTGTGGAGTAGTAATAGTACATAGGAAGGAAACAACTTTGGTCCTTGGTGGCAAAAATATTCAAACTTTTCCGGTTTCAAAAATTTCATTCGCTTCCTAAACATCAGGAGGGAAAGGTATTCAAAAGACCAGCCATTCGTGCTAGTACTTCTTATCTTATATTTTTTATCAAACATATTAGTGTACGAATAACTTTGAACATGGACCGTTGGATCAAGAGTGGCAAATCCAAACATTGCTAACTGTTGGATCTTCTTTTACATTCTTAGCATCTAGAAGATTCTATTGATAGTTCTAAGCACAATGAACGCTATTGTGCACAAACCTCAAAACACACATCATTGCTTAGTTTCAGGGACCTTGTGCTAAATGCATAGACTTGGATGTAATTATCATTTTTTATGAGGTCCTTGATATAACTTGTACTTCCAACGACCATGTTAACTAAAGCACCTCGCTACGGGGGGACCTACCACGGTTAGAAGAAAATGCAACCCTCCCAATTATCACACAAAGTGGACCACAGTTTCTTATATAATTCCATTTTTCAAGCTTCCTAGCTAACTTCACACAATTCACTTACTTCCTTGTAGATTCAACAAAATTAGGTCAAACTTGAGCTACAAGTAAGTGCGGTCGATTAATTTCTCTTCAATTAAATGTAATTTCAGAGGTATATGGGTGCATCTTCTTGTAGCAGACAATGCTGTCAGTGTGAGTTTCCAACTATTTAGAAGAAGAACATTATCAATTTCTGAGAGTGATGACGAGATTGTTCTTTTCCGTAAAGAAAGTCTAAATAATATGCATCTGAATGCCACAATGCAGCAAGCTTTCAGAAATATTAAGTGGAGCAACATGTTGTACGCAATTGACATTTCCATGTTTTATGAGTTGTCAAACTCCCTAGCTAACTCTACCCAATTGAGTGACTTTATGCCGATTTATCGAAATTAGGTCAAATTTGAAGAGCGAGTAAATTTTAGGCTGCTTTGATAGTTTTATGAAAAAAATTCAAGGTACCCATTAGGGGTCAATTAATATATTCAGAAACCACCGAGAGTTTTGACAACAGGTTCAACTTATTGCTAATATTATTCATCTCGACAACTTAACGAGATTAGGTCAAACTTGATCTACAAGTAGGCACGATAGATTTCTCTCTAATTAAATGTAATTTCATAGAGGTAGATGGGTGCATCTTCTTATAGTAAACAATATCGTCGGTCTGAGTTTATAACTATTAGAAAATAACATTCCATTCTTTCTGAGTGGTGACGATCGAGATTGTTCATTTCCGAAAAGAAAGTCTAAAGAAAATGGATCTGAATGCCACAAGTCAAGCTTTCGACACATATAGTGGACTAACATGTTGTACTTATAATTAATTCCCATGTTTTAGGTATTTTCAAACTTCGGTCTATCTAACTCTGTCCACTTGAATGACTTTATGTCTATTTACCGAGATTAGGTGAAGATTTTGAACTGCAAGTAAATTGTAGTTTGCTTTGAAAGTTTACGAAAATATTTTGGAAGGTACCCACCAGGGATTCACAACTAATATATTAGAAACCACCAAGATTTTAGATGATAGGTCCAACTTCTTGCTAAGATTTTTATCTTGACAATTTAATGAAATTTGCTCAAACTTGAGCTACACAAGTAAGTGCGATAGATTTATCTTAAATTAAATGTATTTACAGAGGTAAATGGGTGCATCTTCTTGCAGTAAACAATGTAATCGGTGTGTGTTTTGAACTATGAGGAAAGAACATTCAATTCTCAATATTTTTGATTGGTGAGAACATAGTTCTTTTTCTTAAAGAAAAGTTCGAAGAATATTGTATCTCGATGCCACAAGCCAAGTTTACATACATATATATTTGAGCAACATGTTTTACTTACTATTCCCATGTTTTATGAGTTTTTAAACTTCCTAGCAAGTTGAGCCCACTTGAATGAATTTATGTCGATTTATTGAAATTAGGTCAAATTTGAAACTACAAGTAAATTGTAGGTTGCTTCGAAAGTTTGCGAAAAAGCTTTTGGGGTACCCATCGGGGGGCATAATTAATATATTAAACCACCAAGAGTTTTGATGATAGCTTGAACTTCTTGCTAAGATTTTGCATCTTGACAGTTTAAAGAAATAAGGTCAAACTTGAGCTACCAGTAAGCGCATTAGATTGCTCTTCAATTAAATGTCTTTTTAGAGGTTGACGGGTGCATCTTATTGTATTAAACAATGACATCAGTGTGAGTTTCCAACTACGAGGAAAGAACATTCTCAATTTTCCGAGTGATGATGAGATTGTTCTTTCCCGTAAAGATTGTCCGAAGAACATGGATCTGAATACCACAAGCCAAGTTTTCAGACATATATAGTGGACCAAAATGTTATACTTACGATTTCCTATGTTCCATGAGTTCTCAAACTTCCTATGTAACTCCGCCCACTTGAATGACTTTATGCTGATTTATCAAAATTAGGTCAAATTTGACTACAGCTATTAAATCATGGGTTGTTGTGTGAGTTTTTTGAAAAAGCCTTTGGAGGTACTCACATCGGGTGGTCAATTAATATATCTAAAACCAACGAGAGTTTTGATGACTGGTTTGACTTCTTGCTAAGATTTTGCATCTTGACAATTTTGAACACCTTTTGAAAATGACCACATGAAATAAAAAAAATAAAAAATAAACTATAAGATTTACGCATGACACGCCCTATCATGTCATGTGTGCTACATGCAATGAAAACCTTAACCATGGGATTTGACTAGTTTTGGAAAAAACAGCTTCGCAGTATTGTCCTACCATGGATATAGATATTATTGGGTTTCAAAACGGAACGACCAAGGTTTATAGATGTGCAAAGAACCAAATATATACCCATACTTTAAGATGTGGCTCCGTTTTATAAATGTTTTGAGTTTTACCTATTATAGTTATGATATGTCATACTTGTGTATATTTTGTGTGTCTCACATGCAAGGCACATGCAACTTACTTGTACTACTAGGAAGAACATGGCTCAGCCACCGGATTGTAAAACTGAGTATATTGCACGCGGCAGTGTTAGTACTGGACGGCAAAACTGAGTACAACCAAATTGCCAGTGTTACTCTCGAGGGTATAACCGAGTACACCTACCTCTACATAGTTTTATACACGTGTCGTGGTGCACAAGACGTTATTAGTGGACGTGCGTGGCCGTGCACGATGAAGTAGCATTCGCAGGTTACGCGGTGCAACAAAACGTCTCTTCCCTTCACCTTTATTATAGACTCCCTCTCCCTCTCCGCCTCCCCACTCTCACTCACTCAACAACCGTCTCCACTGTCCCATCACCGCCTCCAAGGCCACCGGCAAGGAGGTCCTCGTCCTCGTCCAGCCAACTGTCGAGGCATCGTAGTCAGCCGCCGTCCCCGTCCTGGCCCCCGTCCCTGCTAACGACGTAGCCACCGACAAGGAGGCCCCCACCGGTCACGGGAAGGTCCCACTCAATTGGAACCCCTATGAGGAGTAGGAGTACATACGCCCAGAGAACCCGTACGACACCAGCATCATCGACCCATGGTTAGAGGTAACTAGGGTTTTCTCCCCTTCCCTTGTTCTTCCCCCATTCCCATCATTGTATGCTAGATCGTTTGTTATTAGGGTTAGGCTGTTTGCATTTTCAATCGTTGGATGCTAGATCATTTTTATAGAAGCTAATGCTCGTGTGTTTCGATGAATCCCCAAGTTCGTATTTCAATCCTATTTTATTTGTCCTCCGAGTCGTAGTTCAGAAATTCCCTAGCTCGTACTAGCGCCGATCTATAGTTGGGATCAATATTTTATTTTGTTTGTGATTTGGGGATTGCGGAATTTAACCGACCTGCTTAATTTATGCAAATAATCATGGGATCTCAATCGGTTAGTTTATGAAAATAATCAATCCCAATAACCAAGGTATCTCAATAATGCACTTATTGCACGCTACTATTTTTTTCCAACAGGTGGATAGTAGCGATGTCTACAGCGATGAGGAGTCCAAGCACACCAAGACTCGTCAGTTGCTGAGGAGGATGAAGTCCGGCCAGTACGACCACTACTTCGTCGGTGACGTCTAAAAGTGCCCCTTTTGCGAGAGGAGACTCCACGCCACCGACTTCAACTGCCTCATGAAGCATGCCAAGGACGTGACCACCTACAGACACAATGTGAACGTCCATGCCTTTAGAGCGAAGCACAAGGCGCTCGTCTTCCACCTCCAAAACCTCCATAAGGTGGCCATCAAAGAGGGTCACATGCTCCCGATCAAACCCAAGGAGAAAAAGGTCAAGTGAATGGGCATCAAGAAGTGGAGGAAGTACCAGAGGGATGAGGCGGAGGCCAGGAGGTGCCGATGATCTTGTGTGATGCTGCTACTGTAAGGTAGCTTCTTTTGTATTTCCCTATTATTCTTCTACACTTCTGCTGCTGAGAAGCCTAATTGTCGAACCTTGTTTAGTGCTTTACTACATATCCTATGTTCTCTTTGTGTAACATCCCAAAAATATTACTCAAGATTATCAAGTTCTAATCACCCAAGTTTAGGGTTAACAAAAACTTTTGTTATTAAAATAAATATGAATGCATGTGTGAGTGTGTGATGCATGCATGAATGCTTGAAATGCCATGTTTGATTTCTATGAATGGAGAGGATTGGTTTAAAGACGAAAAAACATCATCTAGATCATTTCCAAACAGAATCAAATGAAGAGGAAATAAAAAAATAATACATATGAGCAAATCGTCATTTTGACCGAAGTTAACCACTAGACCACTTCGAGTGTTCATAGTCCAAGATTTCTAACAGAAACTAATCCAATTATTTTCACCCCTTGCTAGACCAAGTAAAAGTGAATCCAAGCACACTCTAGAAACCAACAGAAACATAATTCAAATCTATCCAACTGACATTTCAAAATTGAATCCTTAATAGGTACTAAGATCACCATTTCTCAAAAACCACTCCAACTAGTTCACCTTGACAAACCCAAGAAACCATATACTACCAAGCATGTAACCAGAGCACTCACAAAAAATCATCCAAAAATTCAAATATGAAGTTCATGCGGCCATTTCATCAAATAGATAGTGAGCACAGTAAACCACTGCCTAACTTCTACTGTTTTGAGTAGTGTTTGATCAAACATTTGTCCTCAACCTACTACCCTTGTGACCCCTAGCACCCAACATCAGATTGAACAAGCTACTACCCCTACCATTGCACTAGTGCAACACCACCAGAAGCTCACGCGCCAGCGAACCATGGCCATCATGCAGGAGGCCATGCCACGCCTATCCACGATGTCCAGGAGGCAGCTCACCATCCACCTCCACCCCCTATACAACCCTCGAGCATAGCCAGGCCCTAGACCACCAAGAAATCGCCGTGCCCATTCCTCTGCAACCATGCCGAGAGCGCGCCAGAGCACCGTGCCCGACACGCTCGCACACGCCGCGCCTCGCCCTCACCGCGCGTGTCTACACTCACCGTGACACCAGCTACCCCCCAGACATGCCCGTTCACCGCCGCGCGATTAGTGACACCCGTGCATCGTCAAAACCGCCGTTGGTGCTACGCAGAGCGTGGACCTGTTCCGACCATCCTCGACCGCCCCTTGCCGCGCCATTAAGCCAGTGACGATCGCCAGGAGACACCGCACCGGCCTATGCCCTTCGCCATGTTGTTAGCTCACTGCATCATCGTCATAGATAAGCTCTGCCCATCCCGCACTGCCCGTCTCGCTCGACTATAAAAGCAGGCCACCTCTGCCTCAATTAGTCACACCATCTCACTCCCCTCTCTCTCAGAACCACCCCCGACCTTTCCCCGGAGCACAGCGAGCTCTGCATCGCTGGAATTTTACCGGAGTCTACCGCTGCCAAGGAGGAGCGGAGCCGTTGATTGGAGCCACCCCAGGAGCCGCCGCGACCACCGTTCGAACCGCCGTCGTCCACAATGTTCTTGGCCCACATCGCCGACCCTAGCTAGAGCCCTGGTAAGCCACCGCATACCCCCACCATTGCTGTTAGGGTTCGGTCTCACCGGAGCTGTTTGGCGGAGACGACGAACGTGAACGGGTAGTTCCTAGTCTAATCATAAGGCCTAGATTGAAACTTACCGCTTCGCGTAGCTAGAGCCGCTGATGCGTGGGACCTCTGTGTTAGTAGCCCGCTGTGCACACTGTACAGTTCGGCCGGTCCAGTTGAGTTCTCGCGCTTAGCCTAGTAATTCAAATAGAGATTTTCCAATTTAGTTCAAATCTAGTTCTGTCAGTAGATCCAAAAATCAATTCAAGGAGATTTACTAAACCAAATTGCATGAATCCAATTTTGTTAGAAAGGTATTCAAATTATTAATCCAAACCCGTTGGATTCAAACCATTTGATATGATAGATCACCTATACCAAAAATAACAAGACAGAGACTTTTTATATTCAAACATTTTTCAAAAATCAACCATAAATTCTTTTGAGTTGATTCCAACTCTGAAAAATCACATTTGACAAGATCTTTCTGAATATGTAAAAAAAATGAGGTGTACATGCAGTAATCTTGGACAGGTAATAAAAGATTGCTACATAGGCATTTATAGTCACTTTAATTATTTAAAAATAATAACTCTAAACTTATTAAATTGTGACAACTTTAAATCACATTCCCAAGTATTAAAATATGTGGTGATGACATGTGTCAACATGATCCCATATCTTAATTGGAGAATATTAAATCTTAAGTTGTTTTCAATGAGTAGAAATTACTTTTCCAAAATAAAGTAAATAAGACTATGTCTTTAACTCATGTGATGATTGTGATGATGCTAGATCATCTAGTGTGAACCCTTGTGTGCTAAATAGAAGTAGTGAAGTATTGTTTGGTGATTTTGTACCTCGTATTCATTTATAGATGCTAGTACCGACCAAGGATACAAGGAGGAGGAGTACTACGAAGAAGAAGAAAACTTCAACCACTACACCGATCAAGGAAAGCTATACTGTGCAAGCTATACTATGCAAGCTAAGCTAAACCATACAAGTCCTACTTGCAAGTTAGATGCATTAGACAAACTTGGTTATATAACCTTGATTATACCAAATCCCAATTTTACTTGCAAGCTTTATTCTTTTATTTCTTTATCAACGTTCTTTACCTTCCCTTAGTAACTTGTGAATTTTGGAAAGTTACTATAGGTAGAATAAAGAGCATAAAACTTGGCCTAAGTTAGTTAGAACTAGATGTCACACATGATTAGCACCCTTCCTTAGTGCATACTCTCACCTTTAATGGCTAATTCTAAGCATAAAAGATGGATCACTTTAGATGGGAATACTTGGTGAAAATGATTATGAAAACCTTGAAATGATGAGTCAATCTAATGAAATGTTTTGACATGTGTTATGAGCACAAGATGATTTGATGATGAAAATTTTGAGGCATGAGCCTTAGCCCTTTTATAAAAATTGATGGTTAGGTTCGGATGCAATACCATTCCAATTTTACCGTTCAACTACAATACCCGAATTTGGGTAGGGCATGCCTAGAAGATTATATATCTTAGTATGGGTTCCCTTGCGGAAGAGGTTTGAGCTGTGGCTACCTCGTGATGAATTTCCACCTGTGTAGTTCCGAAGATGACAGATGGTCATGGTTGGGAGGCCAAACTCATAGGGGAGGTGCCTATACTAGGGTGTGTATTTGAAAGGTTAGGATTGATTATCCGCATACTGAGTATGGTGATTCATGATTGTTCCTGACAGATGTATCGATTGTTGTGGTGAAAGTGTACCACCTCTGCAGAGTGTCAAACTATTCGAATAGTCGCCTCCGCTGTGATGGACAGTTGGAGTGGCCATACTCTTCCGTAATTAGATGTTTTCAAAATGACTTATGAAATGAACTATGACTTTGACGACCACAACAGGGTTGTGAATATGAAAACTAAGTTCCCACTTAGGTGTTATAGAACATTAAACAGGGTTGTTATAAAAATTCTTGCACTCTTACATAAAATTTGACACGCTTGACCACCTCACTAACTTACTCATCCTACATGCTTATAGATAGAAGTGAAGTATAGAAAGTTTTACCAGTTGGGCAACGGAGGAGAGCTCATCTTTGAGCGGGATTTACACCAACTCTTGGAACTTCTTGAGCACCCGCACCATGAGTTCTTCGGAGCAGAGCTAAATGATCAACAAGGAGGAGAAATACAATGGCTAATTGTCGCCAATCTCAGAGGCAAGATGGAGGCACCTACCTCATAGGGGATCCAATTCAGCTTGAGTGAGAACAACTGGCTAGACGGACTCGCCAGGGCTATGCAGGAGGCTCTTGCCTGTTTGTGTGGGAAAATAATCAACCATATGAAGGGCACTCGCTTCAAGTACTACACAAGGTGTGATGCTATGGGACAGCCATTGGAGGTACCAGGTCATTCGGAGCTGAAGCATCAAGTGGAACATCTCGACTTCATGTTCTATGATAGGCAGAAGGAGTTGGACAACACCCGCGCCTACGCCAACCACAACTATGTCATTGCAGTCAAGAAGGACCAGACCCTCTCCATCCTTGTTGTCGTGGGAATGACCACGGCAGATGCTGCAATCGGTAGCCAGTAGTAGAACACGGGGCAAGGGCGGCCAGCCATCTGCGGTCTGAGATGAGGCCTAAGACACAAGGGTTTACCCAGGTTCGGCCCCCCGGAGGGTAAAGACCTACTCCTGCTAGATTGTATAATGGTGAGAGTACAATGGGGCAAGCTCGATGACTAGGCAGCGAGTCGCTAGGGTGTATGATGGAACGTATCCTCTATGCGTCCTCTAGGGAGGTTTATATAGACTCACCTCCCTAGGGTTTACAGATCTCAACCGAATCAGTTAAGGATTCGGTGATTCTACGACCTAGTCCGACTAGGCCTATCTACGCTTCTGGGCATTCAGCTTCTAGTCGCTTGAGTCCATACCAAATCTTGATCCAGTCGCCGTCCTACAGGCCCACTCGCTGGCGTTTGGTCCAGTAGGAAACGTCCTGCTGGGTATACCCCGGTAGGCATATCCCCATCAGTAGTCCCCGAGGCCGTAGTTGATTGTCACAGGCATTCGCTGGCAGTCGGAGTAGGCGGGTCCAGTCGAATCGGCGGCGGACTCCTGAATAAAGGAAAAACTAGTCATTCTAGTCACAATAACGGCGACCAATCGTGTTGCAGCTCGGCGAACGGGTCGGCGAATGCTCAGTCACTGTTAAAGTGATCGGGTCGGCAAACTATCAATTTGCATGGAGCGACGAGTTGAATGGATGAAGTTGGACCGTCAATTGGGGTCAAACTAGCCATTGGGGTAATCCAACGGTAACTTTGGCGTAATTACCGCGTAATAACGGCTCCCGAAATTGGCGGGTAGCAGCCGGTATATAAGGAGAATGATAGGCGAACGGGGAAACACTTCTCCGTTCTCCCTCTGATCTCCCTCGTCTCCGTTCCCCACTCCGCATAGCGATCTAACCAATCTAGAGAGCCCCGACCTCCGCGAACTTCCAACTGATGGCCCCCTCCACCGAACCATGGGGCAGATCCAAGTGTACCAGGGCGCTACTGGCGTCCATCGAGGAGGCTGGAATCCTGTGCACCGGCAGATGGCGCATCCCCGCGGCCAGAGAAGTGACTCCGGACCTGCGCGAGGGAGAATTCATCTGCTTCACCAGCCACCTGGAGCGGGGACTGGGCTTCCCCACTTCCCTCTTCTTCCGGCGTTTCTGCGCCTACTACGGGATCCAGCCATCGGATATAGGTCCGCATAGTATCGAGCAGCTGGCCATCTTCGTGGCGTTCTGCAAGTGCTATCTACGATGCAGGCCCTACTTCCCCCCGTGGCAAGATCTGTTCCATGGGAGAATCAGCCGCGAAGAGTCAGGCGGCCCGATGCTAACCGCGGGTGGCCTGACATTCCAGCTGAAGTCGAAGGCATCGTTCTTCGACCTGATGCTGCCCGCCAAGGCGGCGAACGAATGGAAGAAGTCCTGGTTCTACGTCACCGAGTCGACTCCATACGGCGAAGTGGCGCTTCCAAGGTACTCCGCCGACCAGCACGAACCGCATCGGCTCCAGGTCGTCAAGCTCCCGCTGGATCAGCGGATGGTTGTCGATGAAATGCTATAGACCATCCGTGGCCAGAAGAGGAAGGGCCTCCAGACCATCAAACTCTACAACTACTGGTTCGGGCGGCGGCTCGTGCCCTTGGCCCGCCGCGACCACTACATATACGAGTATACGGGTAAGGACGATCCGACGAAGTCCTCCTTCGCCGAATGGCATCTTGAAGACTACACCCTGGCCCTGAAGAAGATTACCTAGGTGGTGTATCTGGACGCGAAGGCCGGGGTCGCCCCTATACTGCAAGGCGCCCAGCTCCGACGCTAAGCCGTCATTTCGCCACCACTCGCAGTCGCAGATGATGCATTCGCGGTTGTGCTGACGTTGTCTTATGCTTATTGTAGTTGTTCCAAGTGGTGGAAGGGTGGCTCCCACCCGCAGACAACGAGAACTCGAGCTCATCCTTCCAGGATGGGAGAGAGTCGCCGCCCGCCAAAGGTGACGCCGACGACAACGACGAAGATAACGACGAAGACGAGATCGCGGAAGACGCTGCCCCAACGGTTCGCAAAACTCGCGGGCAACACCAGCGCGAGCTCGGCACAAGTAAAAGCCTCGAGCCTCACGATGATGACGACGACGAGATTCCCGAGCACACCTCACATCATGAGGCCACGCCGTCGAAGAAGAAGAAGAAGGAGGCGAAGGCTCTGCCGAAGAACAAGGCGAAGCCGGCGAAGCAGATGTCTCCGCCCTGATCTGCGACCAGTTCTAACGCCACCATCTCGGCTAAGGGCGCAGTGGCACACGCGATCGTGGCACCGGACGCTGCCGCCCCTTTGGACGAGGTGCCTCTGGCATCGCTGCCACCTCCATTCGCCCCGGTCTCTGGTTTGGGAGCTCCTCCAGCCACAGCAGCTTCGCCTCCGAGGGAAGCTCCATCAGGCGTTATCACGGAAGCTCCTGCTGCGGCCTCATCTTCGAAGAAGCCCTTAGTGTCTTGGGCACACGGTGTGTTTGAGACGGGCCTCACTCAGAAGTTGGGGCCCGAGCTGGCAAGGTCGGCCAGCATCCGCACCAGTCTGCGGTTCATACCAGTCGGCAAGTGAGTGTTGTTCATCTGCCTGTTTCATATCGTTGTAGTCGGACAGCCTTATTCATATCGCTATTTCATAGGACTGGCGTTAAAAAGATCGGCCATCCTTCCGTGGCCAAGGTTCCGCCAGTCGTCACCGAGGAGGACTCCTCGCGGAAGAGGAAAACCGACGAACTAGCTGCTCCCGCCGAAGGTGCCAAGAGGGCGAAGGGCGACGACATTGTCACAGTCTCTGATGACACGGCGGTTGCTCCGAGCGAACCTCCAACTTCGGCGGAAGTGGCCTCGAAGACCAAGGAGGCTGTTGCCTTACCTGACGTGGCCGAGCCAGCTCCAAGTGGTGTCGCGGCATCTGCAGCGACTTTCCCTCACTTCATGGCGAAGGCGGCCGCACCGAGTGGCATGGCGCCAACGAGCCGGATGCCTGGGGTCGCCGAGACGGAGGTCGAGCAGCGTCGCAGCCACACTCTGGTCGTGCTTGCATCTGTGGACGTGTTGGAGCTTCACGGCATGCTGGGCGCTACCATCCAGGTATGTCCAGTCCCCGAGGATCGGGCCACTAAATTTCAGTGGTTGGATTCTTAATATTTTTATATCGTCCAGTCCCCGAGTGCCTAGACGTTGAATTTCAGCGGGTGGGCAGTTAGGATTTTCAATGTCCAGTCCCTGAGTGCCTAGTCGCTGAATTTCAGCGGGTGGGCACTTAGGATTTTCAATGTCCAGTCACCGAGTGCCTAGTCGCTGAATTTCAGCGGGTGGGCACTTAGGATCTTCAATGTTGTTCAAGTTGCAGTTTGTGCGCAGGGCCTACAGCGCGAATCGGCCGATCGGCTTGCAGCAAAGTGTCGCATGGAGAAGGAACTCGTTGTCGTCCAGGAGACGAACAAGGGACTTCAAGCAATTGCAGCCGAGGCGGAGGAGGTCCACCGGGGCCTTGTCCCGGCGGGTGACCTGACGCCGGCTCAATCTGCTTTGAGTATGGCCGAGAAGCGAATTGCTGATCTGGAGCGTGAGATCAAGGAGGCGAAGGCGGAAGCGAGCTCGGCGGAGGGGCAAGCGAAAGCTGCTGTTACGTCTGCCGCTGAAGAGCGGAAAGTGTCTAACGCACTCGTTGTTGGGCTGCAGAACGACTTCTCCTCGCTTCAAAGCTTCATCGCGGGCCTCTACCGTCTGCTAATTGGTAAACCTTTCTTCCTCTTTCCTCTGCCTGCAACAGCTGCGTTGTGAAGTCGTTGGTGTGCTCACTTCCTTCTTCTGTCCCACAGGCCAGATTATTGATAGCTCGGAGGAGGCGTAGTCACACGACGTGCGGCTGTGTATGACCACCCTGGTCGACTCGGCCGCATTGTCCGCGACTTGCATTCGAGCATATCTTCAGGAGATATCGCCCACGGAGGTGATTCCCAGCGACCTCGTCGAGGTATGGCGCTACCTAGAGAAGGATCCGTCAGTCGTCGAGTTCATGAGGCGGTCGGCCTTCCGGCGCGGGGCGGCGACTGCGCTCAGCCTTGGGCTTGCCCATTTCCCGGAGGACTTTGACCTTGATGATGTGACGAGCGGCTACCCCTCGTCCACGGGCTCTGTGGAGATTGTCAAGGTGCTGAAGCTGACGGACCGGGCCGCGGTGTATTCCGATTGTGTTTGGGCGATGGGCGACCTCCTCCCCTATCAGGAGACAATTGTCGCCCCCAACGATCCCGAACCGAAGCATCTGGACTTCAAGGTCGAGCAGCCGTTCCGTGCGGCAATGGCAGGCGAGTTGATGACGTACCCGTCGAATGGGTACGTGCCTTTCATTCGCAACCGCAGGGGTGGCGGTGAGTCAGCGTCAAAACCTGCGGATTAGAAGCATTGTGCCCTGGAGCGTTAGTAAAAAATAGCTATTGAACTTGCCTTGTATTTTGGAACAACTTTGTGCTGCTATAATGGAAATTCGTGTTGTTTTGTCATTTGCTTTGCGATTTTGGATTTTGATTGAACGAGTCCCCGAGCGCGTCCGCCCTCTTTATGGGGTTTACCTCGTTTGTTATGTGTTTGCGAATTTTTAATGGATTGAGGTCGACTCGCCAGGGCTCGGAGAGCCAGTCGCAGGGCGACTCCCATGGGTGCTCTTTACTTGACCGTTTTCCCGTGTGCGAATGAGGTTGGGTAGCCGAGTGCCCGAGCGTGGTACTTGGTGGTTCTAGTCGCAACTCTAAGGTAGGCCAGGAATAAGCGAGTTATGGTAAGCGCGTCACTCCTTCCTGACCCGATCGATCAGTCGCATGGAGAGTCCTGGGCACGCTCACATACTGGGCGTTTTTCCCTAGTCGCTCGTATTTGACTAGACGTAAGTCCCCGAACGTGGTATTTGGCCGTTCGAGTCGCTATGCCGAGGATGCGGAGGACCTTGGTTGCTGTGAGGAGCGAGGGCATTTGTCTTGGCTCGGTAATCCAGTCGAGCTAGGCGACTCCAATGGGGCTCCGGGTTGGCGTTTTTCGTGGACGTTACAAGGCCTGGGGTCTCCGAGTGCCCTCGTACCGCACTACTTCGTCGTGCCGGACGCTTTACCAGAGGTTGACTTCTGCGAATAGCTTAACGCTGTTATTACGAGTGCGAGTGGCACAAGACACGGAGAGTAGGCGCAATTTGCGGTAACCGATCTGATTTATTTTATAGCAGGTGGAGAGTACATGTATGGAGTTCTAGGAGTAGAACTTCCGTAGGAGGTTTACATTCCACGGCCGCTTTACGTCGAGTTTCCCGTCTCCTCGGACGTCGGTGAGGTAGTAGGCGTCGTTGCCTAGGACTCGCCCGATGGCGAATGGTCCCTCCCAGGGGGGGAGAGCTTGTGCATGCCCTTCTTGTCCTGGATGAGGCGTAGTACCAGGTCACCTTCCTGGAAAGTGCGAGTCCTTACTCGCCGGCTATGGTAGCGGCGGAGCCCTTGCTAGTAGATGGCGGTGCGGGAGCGAGCTAGGTCGCGTGCCTCGTCGATCTGGTCGACTCCGTCTTGTTGTGCGAGTTCGTTTGCGGCCTCCGTGTAGTTGACCACCCTTGGCGAGTCGTGCTCGAGGTCGGTGGGCATGACTGCCTCGGCGCCGTACACCATGAAGAAGGGTGTAAACCCTGTCGACCTGTTGACGGAGGTGCGAATGCCCCAGATGACAGAGGGCAGCTCCTCGACCCAGCACCCAGCGGTGCGCTCGAGTGGTACTTGGAGGCGTGGCTTCAGGCCACGGAGGATCCTCTGATTGGCGCGTTCCGCCTGGCCATTGGACTCTGGGTGGGCGACTAAGGCGAGGTCGAGTCGAATGTGGTGTTCCTCGCAGAACTCGGCCATGGCTCCTTTGGCGAAGTTGGTGCCGTTGTCCGTGATGATGCTGTTTGGGAACCCATAGCGATAGATGAGCTCGCGTAGGAACTTGGTGGCGGTCTTCCCGTCGCATTTGCGGACTGGCTTGGCCTCCACCCATTTTATGAATTTGTCGATTGCGACCAGGAGGTGGGTGAAGCCGGAGGGGGCCTTCTTGAAAGGGCCTACCATGTCCATGCCCCACACGGCGAACGGCCAGGTGATGGGGATTGTCTTGAGCGCCGAGCTCGGCACGTGGGTCTGGTTGGCGTATTTTTGGCATCCGACGCACCGCTAGACAATGTCAACAGCGTCTGCGTGTGCGGTGGGCCAGTATAAGCCGTGTCGCATAGCCTTTGCGACCAGAGAGCGGGCGCCGGCGTGGTGGCCGCAGTCGCCGGAGTGAATGTCTTGGAGGATTTTGCGTCCTTCAGCGGTTGAACGCAGCGTTGGAACACGCCGGTCATGCTGCGCTTGTGGAGATCGCCGTTGATGATGACGAAGGATTTGCAGCGGCGTGCTATCATCCGGACATCCATTTCATCCACTGGCAGGGTGCCTCCCTCCAAGTAGGCAATGTACGGTGCGGTCCAGTCGTCTAGCTTGGCGATAGGTGCGACCAGGGCTGCCTCTGGTTGCAGCGGGATTCCGATGTCGATCTCCCTTGGGGGAGAGACGAAAGTCTTGGTGATGGTGTCGAGGAAGACGTTGGCGGGTGGTGCGAGTCGAGCCGAGTCGATGCGAGAGAGTGCATCGGCCTCCGTGTTCTTCCGCCTGTCAATCCACTCGACGGAGTAGCCTGCGAAGTGTCCACCCAGCTTGTCCACTGCTTGGCGATATGCCGCCATGGTGGGGGAGACGGCATCGCAGGTGCCAGTGACTTGCCCGGCGACGAGGTCGGAGTCTCCGTAGCAGCGCAGGCAGTTGACGTTCATCTCCTTGGCAGCTCGCATACCGTGGAGTAGCGCCTCGTACTCGGCCATGTTGTTGGTGCAGGGGGTGAAGTTGAGGCAGAGGACGTAGCGGAGCTTGTCGCCCTTCAGAGAAGTTAGCACGATCCCTGCTCCTGCACCGTCCGTGTTCTTGGAGCCGTCGAAGTTTAAGCTCCAGTAATGGAGGTATGGCAGCTTTTCTAGCTGCTGGGCCTCCTCCTACTCGGCGATGAAGTCCGCGAGAGCCTGTGACTTGATTGCCTTGCGTGGCTCGTACTTGATGTTGTGGACGCCGATCTCGACGGCCCACTTGGCGACTCGCCGAGTCGCCTCACGGTTGCGGATGATGTCCTGCAACGGTGCTGAGGAGAAGACCGTTATCGAGTGCTCTTGGAAGTAGTGTGGCAGTCGCCGCTGTGCTCTTAAGACCATGTATACCAGTTTCTGGTATTGCGGGTAGCGCCGGCGCGACTCGGTGAGGACTTTGTTGATGTAGTACACTGGTCGCTGCACCGGGCGCACCTTTCCTTCCTCTGGTCGTTCGACGACCATGACGACGCTGACGACGCGCTCGGAAGCCGCGACGTAGACCACCATGGGTTCCTTGTCGACGGGGGCGGCGAGGAGCGGTGTTGTGATTAGCACCTTCTTGAGGTCGCGGAGCCCATCATCTGCCTCCTTGTCCCACTGGAAGGTGGTGTTCTTGCGCATTAGGCGGTAGAGGGGCATCGCCTTTTCGCCCAACCGGGGGATGAAGCGACTGAGATCCGCGACTCACCCAGCCAGCTTCTGGACGTCGCGCAGGCACTCGGGTTTGCCGAGTCGAGCGATCGAGGTGGGGTTCGCCTCGATCCCGCGCCTGGAGACAACGTCTCCCAGTAGCTGCCCAGCTGGTAAACTGAAGGTGCATTTGCCTGGGTTTAGCTTTATCTTGTATTTTCGCAAGTTGGCGAATGTTTCCGCCAGGTCAGCGAGTAGGTCGCTCTGGCGAGCGGACTTCACCACCACGTCGTCGATGTAGACGTGGATATTGCGGCCAACTTGGCTCCCAAGGCACTCCTGCATGCACCGCTGGTAGGTCGCCCCGGCGTTCTTGAGGCCGAAGGTCATGGCGGTGTAGCAGAAGGCTCCGAATGGCGTGATGAATGCCGTCTTCTCTTCGTCCTCGTGGCCATTTTGATCTGGTTGTACCCAGAGTAGGCGTCGAGGAAGCATAGCGACTCCGAGCACGCGGTGGAATCGATGATTTGGTCGATCCGCGGGAGGAAGAATTGCTCCTTCGGGCAGGCACTGTTTAAGTTTGTGTAATCAATACACATCCTCCAAGTCCCGTTTTTCTTCTCGACCAAGACTGGGTTTGCTAGCCACATGGAGTACTTGATTGGCCGAATGAAGCCTGCAGCAAATAGACGCTGCACCTCCTCGGCGATGGCTCGGCAGCGCTCTTCATTGAAGGGCCACAGCGACTGCTTGACATGTCGCACTTTGGGGTCGGCGTTGAGTTTATGCTCAACGAGTTCCCTAGGGACACCAGGCATGTCAGAGGGCTTCCACGCGAAGATGTCCCTGTTCTCACGAAGGAACTCGATGAGCGCGCCTTCCTATGCTAGGCCCATGCCCGTCCCGATCGTCACCGTCTGGCTGGAGTCACCTGGGACCAGCTCGACGGAGCGAGTGTGCGTCGTTGCCTCGAAGGCGGTGGGGTTGCTGCCCTCGGAGTTGGGCTTCTTGAGTATGGTGGGGTCGTCGTTGTTGACTCCGCTCGCGTACTTGGCGAGCTCGTCGGCGTGGTTGGCCTCTGCCGTGATGATGGCGTCGGCGAGTTCGGCTCCTTTGGCCTCGCACTCGGTGGCCATGTTGGGGTCGCCGTGGATGGTGATGATGTTGCGCGGCTCGGGTAGCTTCATCGCGTTGTACGCGTAGTGAGGTGCTGCCATGAACTTGGCGAACGCTTGACGCCCTAGGACGCAGTGGTAGGGGATGTCGAAGGGCACCAGCTCGAAGACGATCCGCTCGGTGCAGAAGTTTGCCGGTGTGCCAAAGGTGACTGGCAGCGTCACCTTGCCGATCGGGTACGCCTTCCGACCGGGGACGATGCCGTGGAACGTGGTGTAGGTGGTCTCGACCATCGACTGTGGGAGCCGAAGTCACCGGAAGGTGTCCAGGTACAGGATGTTGATGGAGCTGCCGCCATCCATCAATGTTTTAGGGAGCCAGTAGTCTCCCACCTTGGGCTTGACCACAAGGGCGACTTGGCCCGGATACTCGATCCGTGGCGAGTGGTTTGCGTGGCTCCAGGTGATGGATTGCTCAGACCAGTTGAGGAACTGGGGGATATCTATCTGGGCCACCGCGTTAACGGGGACAGCGCGGGCGATGACCTTCTTCTCGCGCTTCGTGTTGAAGCCTGTGAAGATGTGGAGCGAGCCGGCGACGCTACTGAATTTTCCACCGTTTGGCGGGTTGTTGTCAGGGACTTCCCGCGCGCGACTTGCCTTCTCGATCTCCTTGAGAGAGTAGCAGTCGACGGTCGTGTGCGTGGTGGGCTTTCCTTCCCTGCTGTGAAATACACAAGGTTGGTTAAGAAGGGCCGCGGGGTCGAACCTCGGCTTTGCCTTGTAGTTGCCACCATCGCGGCATTGTCCCCAGTCACGGCGGAAGCTCTTGGGCTCGCGCTGCGTGTATCCAGCGTTCGCGACGAAGTCGACTCTCCCATGACTACGGCGCTTGCCGGTAAGGCGAGTGTTGCTGTAGCGTATATCAGCTCGTCTCCCGTTGTAGTGGCCGCTCGTGCGGCGTTGTCCTCCCGACTCGTCGTCGGTTTCTTGGTTTGGGTCCTCCTCCGCGTACCTTTTTGCGATCTCTAGGATATCCGATATGTTGTCGAGTGTGCGCTATGCTCGTTTGAGCTTGGCGACTAGGGGTTCGTAGCGGCACGAGGTCTTGAAGCAGTGGATCGTGGTGTCTGGGTGGATGCCGACCGTGTTGTACCACAGATCTTGCCACCGTTGGACCTAGCTGTGGGTCGACTCGCGGGGTCCCTGGACGCACCGTTCCATCGATGTTGGTGGTGCGGGTGTATGAACCCTCGAAGTGCCTGACGAAGGAATCGCACATCTCTTCCCAGGAGTCGATGCTATCCGCAGGAAGAGTGTTAATCCACTGCCTGCACGCCCCCTTCATCATCAGGGGAAGGTAGCGGGAGGCTAGTACTTCGGTGTGGCCAGCGATCCCCATCGCCATGAGGTAGGTATCCAGCCACACGGAGGGGTCGTACGAAGGGTCGTACTTCTCTATTTCCTTCAGCGCTTTGAAGTTCGCCGGGTATCTTTCGCCTCGGATCATCGGTCCGAAGCACTGGGGCCCGATGCGGCTCAGCGACCCCCTCGGCTCGCTGTCGCGGCGGTTGGTGAGGGTGTGCCACAGGTCGTCAGGCTGGCGTGCATGCCAACTCTAGTTGTTGATGATGTGGGTGCGGGCGTCAACGGGTTGTCCGTTGGCGGCGACGAAGTTTGTCGCCGGCCTAGGGTCGTTGGTGGAGAGTGCCGCGTTCGCGGGTCGGTGTTGGAGCTGTAGGGGATCGGGTGGCGGGCAGTTGAGAGTGTTTGCCGCCATGGGGCGGCCGCTTGAGACCGCCCTGCTGCCTAATGAACGCGAGTACATCCGACCCTGTGAGTCGACGCTCGCATTTTTTGGCTCGACCGCTTTGGCGAGCAGAGCATTGGCGTATTGGATCTGCATGGTGCCTTCACCAGTGGCTGCGATGTTGTCGACTGCTGCTCGGCCCACGACCAGGTTGTCCATTCGGGTGGAGAACAGCGGGAGGCCGTTCGCGTCTCGCTCCCGTGAGGAGACCACGATCCTTGGCTGATCCCTGTGGGGTGCGCGGTTGGGTGGTGGCAGGGCGCCATTGGCCGTTGCTCCTGGTGGGGGCCGAGTGCTTCCTCCTGGCGGCGCGTTCTCACATATTGCATGCTCGGCGACACGGGCCGGGTCGTTCTCGTCGTCGAAATTCAGGGCGCTCCACTAGACGGTGGGGTTCAGGCGTGACCTGATTCGGAGTTGGTGGTAGCGCGACAGCTCCTGCGCTGTCACCTGCTCGAGGCGAAATTTTTCGCGTTCGGCTTGTTCCTTGCGGACTGCCTCCGCCAGCTTCAGGCGGAGTTCCTCGACCTCCGTTGCCGTCGTGTTTGGTGGGATCGGTGTGGAGAATGGATCTTCCGGCGGGTCGGCGCCAGTCGCCATGTAGGTCATGGCGTGGCGACCGGTTTCGTCGCGGAGGTCGGCGGAGTTCTCCGACCCGGAGTCGAAGTCGAAGGTCCCGAGGATAGAGGGATCCTCGAAGTCTACGATGTTGGAGACCTGGGTGATGGAGCCCGTGGGTGACGCGGCGACAATGGATCCGGTGAGTGACGCCAAATCGGCGTCGTCATTGAGGGCCGTGTCTTTCGCGGCTGCGGTGGTTTCGGCCACGTTGCTATGGGCCGAGTCCTCCGAGATGATGAGGTCGGTGAGGCCGACGAAGAGGGTGATCATGCCGACCGGCAGGATCATGCTATGCGTGACGGGTCGCGCCATCGGGACGTAGCTGCTCGGAAAGATCTAGAGCATCTTGCCGATCGCGATCATGCGACCGGTGGCGATCGACTCGTTGATGGGCAGATTGGATCTCGCCGCAGAACACCGGCCTGACCGGCCAGGCCCCACGGTGGGCGCCACTTTCGTGGGAATGACCACGGTAGATGCTGCAATCGGCAGCGAGTAGTAGAACATGGGGCAAGGGCGGCCAGCCATCTGCGGTGCGAGATGAGGGCTGAGACACAAGGGTTTACCCAGGTTCGGCCCCCGGAGCTTAAAGACCTACTCCTGCTAGATTGTATTATGGTGAGAGTACAATGGGGCGAGCTCGACGACTAGGTGGCGAGTCGCTAGGGTGTATGATGGAACGTATCCTCTATGCGTCCTCTAGGGAGGTTTATATAGACTCACCTCCCTAGGGTTTACAGATCTCAACCGAATCAGTTAAGGATTCGGTGATTCTACGACCTAGTCCAACTGGGCCTATCTACGCTTCTGGGCCTTCAGCTTCCAGTCGCTTGAGTCCACACCAAATCTTGATCCAGTCGCCGTCCTGCAGGCCCACTCGCTGGTGTTTGGTCCAGTAGGAAACGTCCTGCTGGGTATACCCCCGTAGGCATATCCCCATCACTTGTGAAGCAGCGCAAGTCGTTTTGCCATCTACGTGACAAGAATGTTTGCAACATTGCTCGCCTTCGTCACAAAGTGTCAGACTTGGAGGAGACCATCCATGAGTGGGACATGCATCATGAGGAGATGGAGGATGCAGGGGAAGATATCCGTGGAGATCCCTACTCCTACCTCAGTGATGATGATGACTACCTGGAGGACCAAGCCATGGACTTACAAACTGATGATGATGATTCTGCCTTCATTGATGATGATGAAGCCACCGATTCTAATGAGTAGTACACTTGAGCACTATCATAGGTGTGAGTTGTATCCGGTCCCACTATATGATAGCATCGTAGAATGGTTCCTAAAACCATATGTTACCTTGGAGTGGTGTGTGTTTGTATTGTGTGCTATGAATTAATTAATGAATGAATGAATGAAAAGCAAGTTGCTAGTTGGACAAACCCGAGCCAAACTCAAAGTTTAAAAACTTTTCAAAAACAAATCCATCAACCTTAGAAATTTCCATCTTGTCTCATGATCTATCTCAATCTTCAGATCCCTCGCAGAGGGAATAGCTCGTCTCAAGACCCAATGCTGCAAATCCTACAGATGTTGGTTGCTGACTGTGAAGCTAGAAGACCTGAACGTCAAGCTAACCTAGCCACCCTTCAACAGATAGCCCAGATGGCCAATAATAACCAAGGCCATGGAAACTAGGACAACCATGGATCCAATCTCAAGAACTTTCAAAACACCAATGCCCCCATATTTAGTAAGTCTGAAGAGCCATTAGATGCAGATGACTGGCTGCAGACCATGGAGAACAACTTAGAAGTCACAGGAGTGGAGGCCAATGAGAAAGTACTGTTTGCCACCCATTATCTGGCAGGTGATGCAAGAGCTTGGTGGAATAGCATTCGTACCATGAATGGAGGACAAATGATGGCTTGGGATGAATTCAAACTCAAGTTCTGCCGAACCCATGTGCCACACGGTTTGATTCTGCGGATTAGGGATGAATTCAAGGAGCTGAAACAGGGAAGAATGACTGTGGTAGAGTACCACGATAGATTTTTATCTCTATATAGGTATGCCCCTAATGAGATTAGTACTGAAGCCAAGAAGAAGGAGAGACTCTTGAATGGTTTGCATGATGAGATGCAGACAGTGCTAGTCAACATTCCGTTTGGTGATCTGGAAGCCTTAGTGGATTTTGCAATCCAGATGGATGGCAAGATCAACCAAGCCAATGAGAATCGCAAGCGTCGAATGATGCATCAACCAGGAACCCACCATACCCCAAAGTATCACCCCAACCCATATGCAGTATATGCCCCAAGAAGCAATAGACCCCCTATGACCCGTCCGAACTATCCCAACCGTGGAGGAGGAAACCCAAGGCCCAGAGGAAACCACAACAACAACCCTGGCAACTCCAACAATTTCAACCATGCACCGCCCAAGTTCAACAACAACAACCCTAACAACAACAATACTACCTCAAGGACTAGAAGAAATGTTGTGCATGTTGCAGGAAAAGACAAGTCTCAGGTTATTTGTTTTGAATGCGGAGTCAAGGGTCACTACTCCAATGAGTGCCCCAAGAAGCTTGCAGAAGCCACCAATGTGAATGCCCCAGTTCACAGCAGCGCTATGTTCAGCCTGGAAGGAGATTTTCCCCAGGGAACTCACTCAACCGCAACGACCGTCTATTTCACATGAATGCTGAAGAAGCCCAGGAAGCGCCAGATGTAGTGATGGGTATGTTTTCTATTAACTCAGTATTTGCAAGAGTGTTGTTTCATTCTGCAGCATCACACTCGTTTGTTACAGAAGAATTTGCATGCACTAGTAAGATTCAACCAACAAAATTGAAGTATGTTATGATAGTTCAAATAATTGGTTTAACCACCAAAGATAGACAAATTTGCAAGGCAATACCTATCAGAATCCATGGAATAGATTTTTATGCTAATCTAATAGTACTTGGAACCAAAGGTTTGGAAGTAGTACTAGGAATGGATTGGATGTCGAAACATAAAGGATTAATCGACTGTGCCATGAAATCCATAACCATGACTAGTACCACTTGAGTATCAGTAGAGCATGTATCTGAAACTTTTCCTCGTCAATTCAAGTGCAACAAGAGTCTAGCCCAACCAACCATTGACCAAGTCAAATTAGTCTATGAATACCACGACATGGTCCCAGATGTATTCCCCGGTATGCCCCCAGATCAGGATATCGAGTTCATCATTGAACTAATACCTGGAACTGGAACCATAGCTCAGAGACCTTATAGTATGAACCCGTCTGAATTAGCGGAGCTAAATAAGCAACTGGATGCTATGCTAGAGATAGGACTTATTCAACCAAGTGTGTCGCCATGGAGATCACCTATTTTATTTGTGGATAAGAAGGATGGAGGTAATCGTTTATGCACGGAGTATCAGAAGCTGAATGATGTCACCATTAAGAACAAGTACCCACTACCGAAGATAGAAGATCTGTTTGACCAGTTGACTGGTGCCAAAGTGTTTTCTAAGATTGATCTTAGAACTGGTTAACATCAACTCAGGATTCACGCAGAGGATATTCCAAAGACTGCCTTCACAACCAGATATGGATTGTATGAGTACACTGTCATGTCTTTTGGATTGACCAATGCCCCCGCTTATTTCATGAATCTCATGAATAAGAATTTTATGAACTTCCTAGATAAGTTTCTCGTTGTTTTCATCGATGACATTCTAATCTATTCCGAATTAGAAGAAGAACATGAGCTACACTTGAGGACCATCCTTGAAACCCTTAGAGAGCATCAGTTGTATGCCAAGTTTAGAAAATGTGAGTTCTGGTTAAAGGAAGTAGGATTCCTTAGACATATCGTGTCGGCAGGAGGAATTGCTGTCGACCATGCGAAGGTTAAGGAAGTTGAAGAATGGCAAGCCCCAACCACCCAAACCCAAGTTCGCGCATTTCTCGGATTAGCGGGATGTTACCGCAAGTTCGTAGAAGGATTTTCGAGCATCGCAAGACCCATGACGCAATTATTGAAGGAAGATAAGAAGTTTGAATGGACGGACAAATGTGAAGCAAGTTTTCAATAACTCAAGAGGAGATTGATTTCATCCCCAATATTGATTATGCCGGATATCACAAAGCCTTTTGATGTGTATTATGACGCATCCAAGGTTGGTCTTGGATGTGTGTTAATGCAAGAAGGCAAAGTCATATCCTATTTGTCCCAATAATTGAAGCAACATGAGAAGAATTACCCTACCCATGACCTCGAACTAGCAGCGTTAGTTTTAGCCTTGAAGACATGGCGGCATTACCTCATGGGTAACCGCTGTGAGATTTATTCAGATCACAAGAGTCTGAAGTATATTTTCACCCAGAAGGAGCTAAATATGAGGCAAAGGAGATGGATAGAGTTAATCCAGGACTATGACCTTGACATTCACTATCACCCCGACAAGGCCAATGTAGTAGCAGATGCTCTTAGCATATTTCCATGTAGATTAAACACCATGATTCTAAAAGAGCAGCCAAGTTTGCATAAGGAGTTGGAAGATTTCAGAGTGGATCTAGTAAGTGAAGTATTTTTGTCTATCATAGAACTTCAACCCACTTTGATAGAACGGATCAAGGAGGCACAGAAAGGAAATGCTAGTATCGACGGAATCAAACGTCGTATCGGTACTGGAAAGGTACCTGGATTCACCAAAGATGAAGGAGTTTTGTGGTACAAAGGACGTATCTGTGTGCTAGCAGATTCAGAGTTGAAACAAACTATTTTGCAAGAAACCCATGATTCTCTTTATTCTATCCACCCTAGAGGAACCAAGATGTATCAGGATTTGAAGGAGCAATTTTGGTGGCACAAGATGAAGAGAGAAATCGGAAGCTACATAGCCAAGTGTGATATCTGTCAGGGAGTCAAAGCAGGACATCAGAGACCCACATGAGTTTTGCAACCTTTGCAGATTCCGGAATGGAAATGGGATTCAGTAGGAATGGATTTTATCAACGGTTAGCCTACATCTAGTAGGGGAAATGACTCTATTTGGGTCATAGTGGATAGACTGTCCAAAGTCGCCCATTTCTTACCTGTCATGACCACTTACCAGAGTTCGAAGCTAGCAGAGTTGTACATTGCTAGGACAGTCAGTTTGCATGGAGTCCCCAAGAACATCGTGTCGGATCGAGGAACCCAGTTTACCTAGATATTTTGGAAGAAAGTCCAAGAAGGATTAGGAACCAGACTGGTTTTCAGCACCGCTTATCACCCTCAGACTGATGGACAAACAGAGCGAGTAAACCAGATACTCGAAGATATGTTGAGAATTTGTGTGTTGGAATATGGATCTCAATGGGAAGACTGTCCGACTTTCGCACAATTTTTATATAACAACAGTTACCAAGCCAGTTTGCAAATGGCCCCATTTGAGTTTATGTATAGAAGGAAGTGTCATACCATGTTGAATTGGTCGGAAGTAGGAGAGAGTCAGATTTTCGGACCCGACATCTTAAGAGAAGCCAAATAGAAATTTCAAAAGATCCATGAGCACCTTAAGACCGCCCAATCCCGACAGTAGAGTTATGCCGACAAGAGACGTCGAGATCTAGCCTTCGCTATCGGAGATTTTGTGAATCTGAAAGTATCACCCTTGAAGGGAATGCAATGTTTCTAGCTCAAAGGAAAGCTTTCCCCCAGATATATTGGACCCTTCAAGATTTTGAATCATCAAGGAGAAGTATCATATCAACTGGAACTGCCGAAGGTGATGGCAGCAGTGCAAGATGTGTTCCATATCTCGTTACTTCGCAAATGCCTAGAAGTCCTGGAGAAGACCAAAGTTTTCAAGAATATCGATCAAGAAGACCGGAGATCAACGATGACCTAACTTATCATGAAGTAGCCATTCGTATTTTGGAAGAATCCTTCAGAACCACCAGAACCCGGAGTATCAAGTTTCTCAAGATCGAGTGGAGTAACCACACTGAAGAAGCTACTTGGGAGCGAGAAGATTACATTAGGACTGAGTTTCCAGATCTCTTTAGTACCTAGTTTTCTTTTTCTTAAATCTTGGGACGAGATTTTGTTTAAGGAGGGAAGGTTTGTAACATACCAAAAATATTAATCAAGATTATCAAGTTCTAATCACCCAAGTTTAGGGTTAACAAAAACTTTTGTTATTAATATAAATATGAATGCATGTGTGAGTGTGTGATGAATGCATGAATGCTTTCAATGCCACGTTTGATTGCTATGAATGACAATGATTGGTTTAAAGATGAAAACAACATCATTTAGATCATTTCCAAGCAGAATCAAATGAAGAGAAAATATAAAAAAAGACATATGAGAAAATGGTCATTTTGACCAAAGTTAACCACTAGAAAACTTTGAGTGTTCATAGTCCAAGATTTCTAACATAAAGAAATCCAATTCATTTCACCCCTTGCTATACCAAGTAAAAGTGAATCCAGGGCCACTCTACAAACCAACAGAAACAGAATTCAAATCTATCCAAATGACATTTCAAAATTGAATCCTTAATAGGTACTAAGATCACCATTTCTAAAAAATCACTCAAACCAGTTCACCTTGAAAAACCCAAGCAACCATATACTACCAAGCATGTAACTAGAGCACTCACCAAAATTCATCCAAAAATTCAAATGTGAAGGTCATGCGGCCATTTCATCAAACAGATGGTGAACACAGTAAACCACAACCTAACTTCTACTATTTCGAGCAGTGTTTGATCAAACATTTGTTCTCAACCTACCCCCCTTGTCACCCCCAGCACCCAGCATCACATTGAACAAGCCACTACCCCTACCATTTCACTAGTGCAGTGCCACCCCAAGCTCATGCGCCAACTGACCATGGCCAGCACGCAGGAGGCCATGCCTCGTGTGTCCACGATGTCCCGGAGTTAGCTCACCATCCACCGCCACCCCCTGTCCAACCCTCGAGCACAGCCAGGCCCTTGACCATCGAGAAATATCCATGCCCATTCCTCTGCAACCATGCCGAGAGTGCGCTAGAGCACCACGCCCTACATGCTCGCACACGCCGCACCTCGCCCTCACCGCGCGTGTCTGCACTCACCGCGACACCAGCTACCCCCCATACATGCCCGTCCGCCGCCGCGGGACCAGTAACACCCGTGCGTTGTCAAAACCACCGTCGGTGGCGCGCACAGCATCGACCCGTTCCGACCTTCCTCGACCTCCCCTTGCCGTGCCATTAAGCCAGTGACGATCACTAGGAGACACCGCACCGGCCTACGCCCTTCACCATGCTGTTAGCTCACAGCATCGTCATCACCGACACGCTCTGCCCATCTCACACTGCCCCTCTCGCTCGACTATAAAAGGAGGCCACCTCTACCTCAATTCGCCACACTATCTCACTCCCCTCTCTCTCAGAACCACCGCGACCTTTCCTCGGAGCAAGGCGAGCTCCGCATCATAGGAATTTCACCGGAGTCTGTCGCTGCCGAGGAGGAGCGGAGCCGTTGATTGGAGCCACCCAGGAGCCACCGCGACCACCGTTCGAACCGCCGTCATTGACAATGTTGTTCGGCCCCATCGGTAACCCTAGTTGGAGCCCTGGTAAGCCATCGCGTACCCCCACCGTCACCGTTAGTGTTCGGTCTCGTTGGAGTTGTTCGGCGGAGAAGACGAACGTGAACCGTAGACCCTAGTCTAGTCGTAAGGCCCATATTGAAACTTACCGCTTCACGTAGCTAGAGCCACTAACTCATGGGACCTCTCTGTTAGCAGCCCGTTGCACGCGCTGTGCAGTTGGGCCGGCCCAGTTTAGTTACCGCGCTCAGCCTAGTGATTCAAATAGAGATTTTCCAATTTAGATCAAATCTAGTTCTGTCAGTAGATTCAAAAATCAATTCAACGATATTTACTGGACCAGATTGCATGAAACCAATTTTGTTAGAAAGGTATTCAAATTATTAATCCAAGACCATTGGATTCAAACCATTTGAAATTATAGATCACCTATACCAAAAATAACAAGACAGAGACTTTTTTGTTGGGAATATGTTCTAGAGGCAATCATGTATGATGATATTTCCCATTGTATTCACAAAGTTATTAAGTTTTCCTTGTATGAGCATCTGATGTATATCATTGAATATGTGATTTAGTTGTGAAAATATACATTCATGTTATTTATACTAAATATCCTTGGTCATTGAGGTTGTGCTGGACACACAACTTATACCAATGTGAATGTCGTCTTGATGACTCGGTTCCACTTGTCATGGGTATGTAGATGCTATTCTGACTTACACATATTCGACTAAAGAGTTTAGCGAGTCAGATTGACCCATATTGAGCTACAACGAACAAGTTTTCATTTGTATATCTCAATCAATATAATCGTTAGACCTGAGGTTATTGCATAGTCTGAGTTGAGGATCACTGGCTTAGGTTCTATCAAATGCTGATCCGTAACTGGGCAGTTATAAAGGTAGAGTTTGGGTCGACTGAGAATCAAGCTGTGTGATGTGAATAACCAAGATGGTATTTTTCCCCTCCACTTGGAGAGATATTCTGACAAGGTATATCGTGTGGCAAAGGGGACTCAGACGCAAGTCGCATTGGAAAGGCAAGTCATCATGACTCTTTGGTACTTGGGAGTCGACACGTTCTGCTAGGAGCGTCTACCGACTGATCGATTGAGAGTCGGACTCTAATCGTGTCCAAGTAACCATGAGCCTGTGGGGTCACACACTTAAGAGGGGGAGCAAGTTCGGATTGGATCTGAACCGAAATCTGGTTGGGTTGGACCCGACCCGGATTTGGACTGAGTCAGTGAGTTGGACTCACATTGACTAATATTATATGGGCTTTAGTGAATGGGCCACGAGTGAGTGGAGCTCACGTTCACTCCCGATATATAGTGGAGCACATTAACCCAGAAGGGTTAGTCGTTGATCGGTTAGGTCATTCCATGAGTTCGAAACCCTAGATCCATAGCAGTCATGCCATCATAACGAACCTAGCAGTTCGCCGCCGATGCTCCTCCTTGTACGTGTGGATACTAGCAGAGGTGCTATATGATCAGCACCAGGATGATCGGATCGTAAGGACTGCATTGCATTCAACAGACATGCTACATCTGTAATCCGCAACTGCGCGTCTAGTGGTAATCCTCGTGGCCTTCTACCTCAGCTAGATATTGGGATCACCATGTTAGAGGGAAAAAGTTTTTGTTTTATATCTACGTTGCCCAACAGTGGTATCAGAGCGATAGCTTCTGGTTTTAGGCTCCAGATCACGCATATGTGATATGCGGTTGGCTATAGATTGGATCTATGTGTTGTTTTGGTGGTCGATCTATGAGATAGATCGATTTGTATGAGGTTGATTAGATCAACTGTACTCGGGGAATGGTAGATATGATTTCCGTGATCATACTGTTGAGGTCGTGGAACTACATACCCCTACCGGTCGGTCTCCTCCATCAGGGTTGACTGTGACACATAAATCCAGACGCGATGATCGAAGATCAAAGGAGTTTGATCGAGTTGGAATAATGGTCGGAATCCATGTTCGGAATGTAGATGTGATCTATGTTTTCGGAAAAATCTTCGGGCGCTGCCCACTGTAGTGTTTCGTAGCATGGAAAACAAAAAATTTCTACCGCATACAAACAAACAAGCCAAGATCTATCTATTATATTGTAGCAACGAGTCGATGGAATAACTCACCCTCGAAGATTCCAAAGTGTTTAACGAGAGCAGATTCTCGTGGGTGATGTAGTCGTACTCTTGCCGATCTCAAGATCACGTAGATGATCCTTCCAGCGCTGCGTTCCGGCATCGCTTCCGCAGTCGGTCACACGTTCGGTACTCGACGAAGACCTTCCTCTCCCTTGTTCCAGCAGGCAGCGGAGGTTGTAGTACTCTCCTCGCGATTCCGGCAACACAACGGCGTGGTACCGGAAGTAGAGGGGAGATCTCGTAGGGCTTCGCCTTAAGCCGGAGCAAGTATGGTGGACTATGAGAGAGATCCTTAGCAATCTAGGGTTTAGACGCACCAAGGAGGGGGCATGGCCGGCGGCTAGGGTTTTCCCTAGGCGGCGGCTAGGGTTAGGGTTTAGAGGGTGTGGTGTTGTGTCCTTGGAGGGGCAGCCTTGCCCCTCCTTATATAGGTGGAGGGGGCGCGCCAAGGGGAGGGGAGTCCCTCCCCAACTCGGTCTCCAAGTGGGCCGGCGGTGGAGGGAGGGAACTCCTCCCCAAGTAGGTTTCCTACTCTCCCTCCACCTCACAAAATAGTCGTTTGACTTTTCAAATTGGCGTTTGACTTTTCAAACTAGGATTTGATTTAACCCTTTATTTTGTTCAGCGATGACACCTAGTACATGATGCAATCATTCCAACTTGTCATGACACATTCATGTACCCTTCCCCTCCGGAGTGCCGGACATTCCGGAACCTTCTAGAACATTCCCGATGAAAACACCGGAACCATTCTCCAACCCCGAAACAGGATCTCCTCGTGATATCCCGGATCCCATCCGAGACTCCGAACAACATTCGGTCTCTTACTCATCATTCCATAACTACTCAAACAACGTCGAATCCTTAAGTGTGTCTCCCTACGGTTCGTGAATTATGCGGACATGATCGAGACACTTCTCCGAACAATAACCAATAGAGGAATCTAGAAATTCATATGGCTCCCACATATTTCTATGATTACTTTGCGATCGAATGAACCACTTACATACGATACCAATTTCCCTTTGTCTCACGATAGCTTACTTATCCGAGGTTATGATCGTCGGTATCTCTGCATACCTAGTTCAACCTCGTTACTGATAAGTACTCTTTTCTCGTTCCTGTGATATGTGACCCCTTATGAGCCAGTCACATGCTTGCAAGCTAATTGGATGACATTCCACCGAGAGGGCCCAGAGTATATCTATCTGTCATATGGATGGACAAATCCCACTCTTGATCCAAGTCTCTCAACCAATACTTTCCGAACACTCAATGCCACCTTTATAGCCACCCAGTTACGGTGTGGTGTTTGATGTCATCAAAGCATCCTTCCGGTGAAGGTGATATGCATGATCTCATGGTCGAAGGAATTAGGTTACTATGTATCAGAAAGCATATAGCAATTGAACTATTAAAATGACTTGATCTTGATGCTACGCTTATCTATAGGAGTATGTCCACCATATCATTCTCCTAACGATATGATATTGTTGTTAATAACATCTCAATGTTCATGATAGGGAAACCACAATCATTTATTAACCAACAAGCTAGTATTATGAAGAGGCTTTACTAGGGACTCTATTTTAGTTTACAAATCACACAAGTATTAATGTTTCCTTGTTAATACTTTATAGAATGAATGTAAACATTTATCATAAACACAAATATATAATAATAACTACATTTATTATTGCCTCTAGGGCATATCTCCAACACCCGCACCTGCCGGCTTTGCCCTGTAGTAGCGTCGGGACCGTCGTCTTCGCCCTGTAGTAGCATGTTAGACGTTGTTGCGAGTTTCACAATGCCGGTAGATAGCGTATCTATGCATAACTTGTTTTTGCAGGAAGTTGTGAACGGTATGGTTCATGTGCATGTGATGTATGTGTGTAATCCATACGTGATCTGCGAATCACGTTTTTGTCAGCCGGCTGGATCCTAGGTGTTGTCCTTTTATTGTATAACAACCTGCGTGTCGGATTCTCTGTGTAATTACTTTACTAATCTAGTGTAGCTGTTTGGAGAATCCGGATGGCGTGCAAGGCGATGTACATGTCAGCGACATGGAGTAAAACGGCAAGTGACAAGAGTTGGCACGACTCGGATTACAGGATTTGTGGAGATGGAGATCTCCATGAATAGAGCCATACCATGTCACATTGTAGTTGATTTATTTTGTGTTGTTGACATGTCTCTGTTTTACCTCTATTAGATAGTCGGTAAAATTTAATCCCTCAAAGAAGGTCTAGTCGGTTTATCCCGCCAGTGTTTACACCATCACAAGTCGGACATTTTTTGTAGTGGGCTCATAAAATGGAGGTGCTGCCAATTCTTTCCGACTAGGTGGGTTCGAGTTGGACTCTTACTGCAGAAACACTCGGTAAGCTAGACGGTTCTATCACAACAGTTGTGGGACTCGGGGAAAAGTCGGACAAGAGCCAGGGCATGTGATTCCACCCGTCCAACAGGAGTCATATGAGATACGATTGCCAAGGAGTTGTCTACCTAGATCACTTGGCGTCTAGTGGTGATGCTAAAGCTCACTAGACAACTTGCTTATCTGGGATCCTGAATCACTAAGAAACTATCGGAGGGGTGTTGGTTCTAGTGGGAGCATAAATATTGAAGTGTTTAATATGCTTGCTCTTTTATGAATACATGTCTTAAGTGTTCTGCATATTTCTGTTGTAGATCATGGCACCAAGTAGCAGTCACTCTTAGATATCCGGTTTTGCGTTGAGAACCATTCATGAGAAAGATAAACTAAACGACACTAGTTTTACCAACTGGTATCGCAATCTGAGAATTGTTCTCAAACAAGAAAAGAAGGACCATGTCCTAGACAACTCACTTCCAGATGAGCCGAATGAGAATGTGACTGTTGATGACACCAATGCCTACCGTCGGGCCAAGGATGAGTCCACAGATATTAGTTGTCTTATGCTTTCTCACATGGAACGGGACTTGCAAAAGCATTTCGAGAATGTTGAGGCCTACGATATGATCGAAAGCCTCAAATGTATGTTCTAGGCTCAGGCCAAGACTGAGAGGTATCAAGTCTCTCAGGCTTTTGCTGAGTTGCAAGCTTAAGGATTGTGATCCACTAAGTCCGCATGTGATCAAAATGGTTGGTTATGTGCAGTCTCTAGAGAGGCTTGGCTACCCCATTAGAGAAGAGTTTGCTACAGATATAATTCCGAACTCTCTTCCTAGTGCATATGGGCAGTTCATTTTGAACTAACACATGCATGGCATGGATAATAAGCTCACTAAACTGCATGGGATGCTCAAGCAGGCAGAGGCGGATCTCAAGAAGGGCGCCAGTCAATTGTTGATGGTGCAGAATAAGGCTAAGTTCAAGAAGAGTTCTTGGACTAAGAAGAAGGCTAAGTCAGGAGGAAATCATGCTCAGGACCCGATCCCAAGCGGTTCCTCAAGGACTAAGCCATCTCCTTCAGTCGGATCCACTTGCTTCTACTGCAAGGCGGATGGCCACTGGAAGAGGAACTGCAGCAAGTATTTTGCCGACAAAGCCAAGAGTGGAGGTATGACTTCTAACATAGGTACACTTGTTTGCAATGTTATAGAAATATATCTTGATGATGCACCTAATAGTTCTTGGGTATATGATACCGGATCAGTTACTCACATATGCAACTCGTTGCAAGGACTGGTAAGAACTAGGAGCATAGCAAGAGGCGAGGTTGATATTCGAGTCAGCAACAAAGCAAGAGTTGTTGCATTGGAAGTTAGCACGATGCAACTTCATTTACCTTCCGGATTCATCATGGAACTGAATAATTGTTATTATGTTCCAGTGCTCAATCGAAACATTATTTCTGCTTCATGTTTGACGAGGCAAGGCTATGAGTCGAATATCAAGAATAATGGTTGTTCTTTGTATTTGAATGATATCTTTCACGGCTTTGCACCCGTCCAGGACGGGTTATTTATTATGAATCTTGATGGTGAGTCGGTTTATAACATAAATGTTAAAAGGTTGAAACCAAATGATCTGAATATGACTTACTTTTGTCACTGTCGGCTTGGTCATATAAGTTGGAAACGCATGAAGAAGCTCCATGATGATGGACTCCTAACTTCGTTCGACTTGGAGTCGTTGGAGACATGCGAATCCTGCCTACTCGGCAAAATGACCAAGACACCTTTTGCAAAGAGTTGCGAGAGGGTGTCCGACTTGTTGTGACTAGTACATAGTGATGTATGTGGATCAATGAGTATGACAGCCGTGGGTGGTTATGAGTACTTCATTACCTTCACTGATGATTTAAGTAGGTATGGATATATCTACTTGATGAAACATAAATCGGAAGACTTTGTAAAGTTCAAAGAATTCCAGAATGAAGCACATAATTAACTCGGCAAGAAAATAAAGTTTCTTCGGTTGGACCGAGGAGGCGAGTACATGAGCCATGAGTTTGATAACCATTTGAAAAGTTGTGGAATAGTTCCTCAACTTACTCCGCCAGGAATGCCGCAAAGGAATGATGTTTCGGCAAGGCGGAATCGGACCTTGTTGAGCATTGTATGATCAATGATGAGTCAGACAGATTTGCCTTTATCATTTTGGGGATATTGTCTGGAAACAGCGGCGTTCACACTAAATAGAGTACCAATAAAGTCGGTAGAGAAGACAACGCATGAGATGTGGACAGGCAAAAAGCCGAGTTTGTCTTTTCTTAAGATTTGGGGTTGGAAAGGATTTGTCAAGCAACTTCAGTTGGACAAGCTTACGTCCAAATAGGATAAGTGTACTTTCATGGGGTATCCGAGGGAAACCTTGGGTTACTACTTCTACAACCGAGAAGAGGGCAAAGTGTTTGTCGCTCGGAACAGTGTCTTCCTTGAGAAAGAGTTTCTCAGTCGGGAGTCAGTCGGAGAACAGTGCCGCTCAAAGAAATTCGAGAGGAACCTGCTAGTAGCGAGTCGGCAAAAACCTTGGAGGTTGAGCCGGTCATGGTAGCTAAGCCGGCAGCAACACCTATACTGCGAAGATCGGCAAGATTATGAAGTGTTCGTGATGTATTACTGTTAGATAGTGATGAGCCAACAAATTATTCAGAAGAGATAGTGGGATCTGATTGCGAGTCATGGCTTGGAGCCATGAGATCCGAGTTAAATTCCATGGATGAAAATCAACTTTGGAACTTGGTTGATCTGCTAGGCGGTGCAAGACCCGTCGAGTGCAAATGGGTCTTTAAGAAGAAAACTGATATGGATGGAAATGTTTCTATCTATAAAGCACGTCTTGTCATGAAGGGGTTCCGACAAGTTCAAGGAGTTTATTACGACGAGACTTTCTCGCTCGTAGCAATGCTTAAATCAGTTCGGATCATGTTAGCTATAGCAGCCTATTTCGACTATGAGATATGACAGATGCATGTCAAAACGGCTTTCCTTAACGGAAATTTAACAGAGGACGTGTATATGATACAGCCTGAGGGTTTTGTCTATCCGGCTAATGCTAACAAAGTGTGCAAACTTCAGAAATCCATTGATGGGTTGAAGCAAGCATCTCAGAGTTGGAATATTCTCTTTGATGAGGTAGTCAAATCGTTTGGCTTCATCAAGAGTGATCATAATTCTTGTTTATACAAGAAGTTTAGTGGGAGCAAAGTAAACTTCCTAATCTATATGTGGATGACATATTACTGATTGGAAATGATGTCCAGATGTTGCAAGAAACCAAGGAATCATTGGAAAAGAGTTTCTCAATGAAAGACTTGGGTGAGGCAACATATATTCTCGGAATCCGGATCTAGAGATAGGTCAAGACGGTCATTGGATTGGGTCAGAGTACTTATTTGGACAAAGTGTTGAAGAAGTTCAACATGGAATCGTCTAAGAAGGGGTTCCTACCGATGTCCCATGGTGTAAAACTTAGCAAGACTTAGTGTCCTTCGACAACTGATGAGCGAAGTAGAATGAGTGCGATTTCGTATGCTTCTGCAGTCGGATCCATCATGTATGCCATGATTTGTACTAGGTCGGATGTTTCCTATGCTCTAAGTGTTGTGATCAGATACCAGGCTGATCCTGGAGAAATCCACTAGATAGCAGCTAAAACTATCCTAATGTACTTGAGAAGGACTAAGGATATATTTTTGGTTTATGGTGGTGAAGATGAACTCAGTGTAAAGGGTTACACGGATGAGAGTTATCTTACCCACTCTTATGATTCTCGTTCGCAATCCGGATATGTGTTTATTATAAATGGAGATGCTGTGAGCTGGAAGAGTTCCAAGCAAGAGACTGTGTATGCATCTACAGCAGAGCCTGAGTATATTGCCGCCTCGGAGGCAGCAAAGGAAGTTGTTTGGATGAGGATTTTCCTCATGGATCTTGGTGTGGTTAGGGCTTGTCCAATCCGTTAGACGTGTATTGTGACAACAATGGTGCTATTGCACAAGCCAAGGAACCTAGACAACACTAGAAGAACAAGCACATACTCATGCGGTACCACCTGATTCGCCAGTTCGTGGATCAGGGTGATATCAAGTTATGCAAGGTACACACGGATGAAAATATTGTGGATCTGTTGACAAAGCCATTAACACAGTGAAAGCATGAGGCGCACCTGAGAGCCATGGGCATTAGATGCTTAGACATGTGATGTCGGAAGATTGACTCTAGTGAAAGTGGGAGCTTGTTGGGAATATGCCATAGAGGCAATCATGTATGATGATATTTACCATTGTATTCATAAATTTATTAAGTTCTCCTTGTATTAGCATCTGATGTATATCATTGAATACATGATTCGGTTGTGGAACTATACATTCATGTTGTTTATACTAAATATCCTTGGTCATTGAGGTTATGCTGGACACACAACTTAGACCAATGTGAAAGTCGGCTTGATGACTCGGTTAAACTTGTCATGGGCATGGAGATGCTATTCCGACTTACACAGATTCGTCTAAAGAGTTTAGCGAGTCGGAATGACCCATATTGAGGTAGAGCGAACAAGTTGTCATTTGTATATCTCAATCAATTTAATCCTTAGACCTGAAGTTATTGCATAGTCCGAGTTGAGGATCACCGGCTTAGGTTCTATCAAACGCTGATACGTAACTGGGCAGTTATAAAGGCAGAGTTCGGGTAGACTGATAATCCAGCTGTGTGATGTGAATAACCAAGATGGGATTTTGCCCCTCCACTTGGAGAGATATTCTCCGGTACCTCTCGGATGATATGATTCGGAAAACATGCCCATGCATGGCTCGGTTAAGTGTTAACCGAGGCGATCGACTAAGAGTTAGTCGGGTGAATCACTTATCTCGGATCGAGAAGAGATTCGGACTATTTAAGGGATGACAAATATTCTCCTCTAGTCTGGCAAGGTATATCGTGAGGCAAAAGGGACTCGGACGCAAGTCGCATTGGAAAGGCAAGTCGTCATGACTCTTTGGTACTTGGTCAGACTCTGCTAGGAGCCGCTACCGACTGATCGATTGAGAGTCAGACTCTAATCGTGTCCAAGTATCCATGAGCCTGCGAGGTCACAAACTTAAGAGCGGGAGAAAGTTCGGATTGGATCTGAACCGGAAATCTGGTTGGGTTAGACCCGATCCGGATTTGTACTGAGTCAGTGAGTTGGACTCACGGTGACTAATATTATATGAGCTTTAGTGAATGGGCCACGAGTGAGTGGAGCCCATGTTCAACTCCCTATAAATAGTGGAGCACAGTAACCTAGAAGGGTTAATCGTTGATCGGTTAGGTCATTCCATGAGATGGAAACCCTAGCTCCACAGCAGTCCTGCCATCATAATGAACCTAGTAGTTCGCTGCTGGTGCTCCTCCTTGTACGTGTGGATACCAGCAGAGGTGTTGTCCGATCAGCACCAGGACGATCGGATCGTAAGGACTGCACTGCTTTCAACAGCCGTGCTACAGCAATATTCCGCAACTACGCGTCTAGTGGTAATCCTTGTGGCCTTCTACCTCAGCTAGATCTTAGGATCACCACGTTAGAGGGAGAAAGTTTTTGTTTTATCTCTACGTGGCCCAACATTTTTCACATTCAAACTTTTTTCAAAAATCAACCATAAATGCTATTGAGTTGATTCCAACTCTCAAAAATCACATTTGACAAGATCTTTCTGAATATGTTAAAATATTTAGGTTTACAAGCAGTAATCTTGGACAAGTACTAAAAGAATGCTACATAGGCATTTATAGTCTCTTTAATTATTTAAAAATAATAACTCTAAACTTATTAAATTGTGACACCACTTTAAATCACATTCCCAAGTATTAAAATATGTGGTGATGACATGTGTCAACATGATCCCATATCTTAATTGGAGAATATTAAATCTTAAGTAGTTTTCAATGAGTAGAAATTAATTTTCCAAAATAAAATAAATAAGACTAGGTCTTTAACTCATGTGATGATGCTAGATCATCTAGTGTGAACCCTTGTGTGCTAAATAGAAGTAGTTAAGTATTGTTTGGTGATTGTGTACCTCGTATTCATTTATATACGCTAGTACCGACCAAGGCTACGAGGAGGAGGAGTACTATGAAGAAGAAGAAAACTTCAACAACTGCACCGATCAAGGTAAGCTATACTGTGCAAGCTATACTATGCAAGCTAAGCTAAACCATGCAAGTCCTACTTGCAAGTTAGATGCATTAGGCATGTACTTAGAATAAAAAAGAAGCATGGCCCCCAATTTGATAGCTGGTTCCAGAATCAAGTACATTAGTGGGTTACTTTTGGTAAACACAGTGTATCATCTGTAATGATCTACTACATTGTAACCATGTACTTATTACTTTGTACTATGATGATATGATTATATAATAAAGAAAGAAAGCTGCAGTGGGGGGTCCCGCCTCTGCTGTTTTACCCTCAAAAAAAGATGCATTAGGCATACTTGGTTATATAACCTTGATTATACCAAATCCCAGTTTTACTTGCAAGATTTATTCTTTTATTTCTTTATCAAAGTTCTTTACCTTCCCTTAGTAAATTGTGAATTTTGGAAACTTAATATAGGCAGAATAAAGAGCATAAAACTTGGCCTAAGTTAGTTAGAACTAGATGTCATACTGAGGCATGAGATCTAGATTTGGATAGTCATACTTGATTAGCAGCCTTCCTTAGTGCATACTCTCACCTTTATTGGCTAGTGCTAAGCATAAAAGATGGATCACTTTAGATGGGAATACTTGGTTAAAATGATTATGAAAACCTTGGAATGATGAGTCATTCTAATGAAATGTTTTGACATGTGTTATGAACACAAGATGATTTGATGATGAAATGAGCCTTATACCTTTTATAAAAATTGATGGTTGGGGTCGGATGCGATACCATTCCAATTTTACCGTACAACCACAATACCCAAATTTGGGTAGGACTTGACTAGAAGTTTATATATCTTAGTAAGGGTTCCCTTGCGGAAGAGGTTTGAGCTGAGGCTACCTCGTGATGATTGTCCACTTGTGCAGTTCCCAAGATCACAGATGGTCAGGGTTGGGAGGCCAAACTCATAGGGAGGTGCCTATACTAGGGTGTGTAATTGAAAGGTTAGGATTTATTATCCGCATACTGAGTATGGTGATTCAGGATTGTTCCTGCCGGATGTATCGAATGTTGTGCTGAAAGTGTACCACCTCTGCAGAGTGTCAAAGTATTCGAATAGCCGCGTCCGCGGTTATGGACAGTTGGAGTGGCCATACTGTTCTGTCATCAGATGCTTTCAAAATGACTTATGAAATGAACTATGACTTTGACTTGACCACAACAGGGTTTTTAATATGAAAACGAAGTTCCCACTTCGATGTTATAGAACATTAAACTAGTTTTCTTTACTTCTGAACTCAGTTAAGATAAACCTGGCTTTTTGCAAATAAACCGAGAGCTTCGGATTCCTTCTTGAACAACCCTACTTGTTAGTATTAGTTTGCGAGTACTTAAAGAGTACTCATGGCTTTGTCCCTGGCTATTCCTATGGCCAGACTATGAGGAGGACTACCAGGATGATGGACAGCAGGAAGTCTATGACAACTAGGATCATCTCCCATCGTCAGTATTGCCTGTGACCCTCAAGAAGGAGCTTCGACCATGCTAACGTTACTATATTATTCCACTGCGTTGATTGTATTAAGACCGGATGATGAGATCCTTTATTTGTAAGACCTTTATTATGGTTTGTAATGGATGATGAACTATGGTACCAATATGTTATGTCTCAAAATATGGGTGTTGATAAGTTGCCTATGTCTCAAAACCTCTATTATGGTTTGTAAGACCTTTATCCTGGGATTGCGATGTATGGCATAAAAGGCATCTAGGAATAAAATCTGGGTGTTGACAAGTTGCCTTTGTCTGCTTCGTATACTGAATGTGTTGGTTAGATTTGCTACCGGATGGGGTAAAAACGAGCGCCAAAATGAACAATGAACGATGAAGAGAGCAACTTCTCTAGAAGAAGGATATGAGAGAAGAGAGAGGGAGGAGGGGAAGAAAATGAGAGGGATGATAGGTGGGCCCAGGTCTATGTCATTTCTTAATTGTGGGCCCATCATGTTAGTTTAGCTGTTAAAACGTGATTAGCCAAAAAATATTTAACTATTTGTAACAGCTCACCCCAAAAGTAGTACGTATCCGCAAAAAAATTGCAGGTCACTAACCTGTTACCCTGGCCCCAATTGTGGTATGTGGGTTCACATCCTTTCCTGAAACATAATAAAACATATTTATGATTGTTATAGCTAGTCTATGTGATGAGACAATACAATACTGAGCCAGGATGTGACCGCTTGCTAGACTAGCTATAACTCCAGTCGGCGTCCTTGATAGAGTAGCGCACTGCAGAAGACCGACGCGGCAACACACAAACACCCCCCCGTTCAAAGAGCCTCCTATCTTCTCCATCTCTGATTTGTCCAATGGTGGCTAGCCGCATTTTGGATCCTCTCGAGCTACCGTGCACTTCGCATAGTTTCCTAACCATTTCTCGCCCATAGAATCGGTTCTTTTAGGCCGCCATCACTCTCCTCCAAGAAACCCCAACAATAATATTTGAATTCGCCCTCGCCCTAGTCCATCCGGAATTAATGGCGGATTCGATTCACATGCACTACTAGGAAACTAGCTATAGATAGACATACCTTCTGTGGCGCATGGTTCTGACCATGCGCCACAAAAGTTATCCAGTGGCGCATCCGGAGCAATGTGGCACGGAACCACCAAACTTTGGTGGCGCATCTTTCATAGCCATGCGCCACAGAAGTTTGGTGGGACCCACACCAGCCGTTGGACCATGAATCTTCTGTGGCGCATCTTTCCATATGCGCCACAGAAGTTTGGTTGGACCCACAGCAGGCAGGGTCTGACCGTGCTCTAACCAAACTTCTGTGGCGCATACAAGGAGATGCGCCACAGAACAATTATGTGGCCCCTACTCTCTATACACCTATGTACAAGCTTCTGTGGCGCATTGTTGCATATGAGCCACAGAAGAACAATCTTCTGTGGCGCATTTGTGTAGTATGCGCCACAGAATGGTTCGTGCTACTCAGATTATTTGTTTCCTAGTACACACATTTTCCTCTTGTGCTTTTCCCAACTAAACAAGTACTAGTGGAATAGGTAGAATATACTAGACAATCTAGTAGATAGACATGTGCAGTGGCATAAATCGTTGCAAAATGCACATGCGCATAGCCTTGAACAGCAAAACAATAATGCCATACCTCATTGCGAATACAAAAACTACAACATTGCAAAACCCTTCACAGAGCTGGTATGGGCGATGGAGGTGGAAGATGCCAAACCTCCTTGTTCATGTGTGCCTGCAGCCTGCGGACGTGGTCCTCCATGGACACATTGGGGTCGAGCACCGGCCGCCTCCCGATTGGTTCCGCCATGCGCGCCCTCTCCTCCGGGGATGCGAGCACGGCGTACAACCTCATGGCCTTGTTGTAAAGGGCCTCGTGCCACAGTCTGGCCTCCTCCTCGATTAGGTTGACCTCTGAATACCGCAGCGGCTGACTCCGAGCATTGCCCCTTGACCTCGCCCCTCCACTGCGAGTTGGCTGTAGGGAACGCGAGCGGGTTGTGCTCTCCAGCGAGTCTTCCGACGAGTTGTGGGAAGAAGACATCAGGGAAAGGTATGTTGCTTTGGACAGGGAGTGTGGTATATATATAGAGGGGTGTCATTAAAGCAGCTCTATCTGCCACCTTTATTTCGTGCAGATCTTCCCTCAGTGTTCTATGGCGCATATAGCTGGTATGCGCCACAGAAGTTCAATCTTCTATGGCGCATATCAACAATATGCGCCATAGAAGACTGAGCGCAGGGGCCCAAAGTGTCTGGCCACTGCACCCTATGGCCCATAGTGTCTGGCCACTACACCCTATGGCCAAGGTTTTGTGGCGCAGCTGTGTGCTATGCGCCACAGAACATTGAGTCACGGGGCCCACAGTCTGGCCCCACTGCACCCTATGGCCAAGGTTTTGTTGGCGCATGCACGCAGTATGCGCCACAGAAGATTGAACTTCTGTGGCGCATATTGCCTGTATGCGCCATAGAATCCTTCGACCAGATCTGCACAAAAAGGTGGCAGCTTTGCACGCCTCTATCTACCACCATCCATTTCACATCCTTCTTCCTCCTCCTCCCAGCTCGTCTTCCTCCTCTCTCCCACCCCATTGTGTCTATAATTTTCTACATTTTGTTGTATTTAAACCTACTATAGTTGATAGATTGGTTAGGAAAAGGCTTTCTCCAACTAGTAGATCTAAAACACACCTACTTTTCTCCTCCACATCTCTATTTGTGTACTATTATCTCTCTATAGATCTATTGATCCACACTCTCTCACATCGCGCTTCGACTCGGTATTCAATCTACCCGGTGAGTAATTATCCATGAATATGCATGTTTTGTAGTTGTAAAGATTGTCGCGCGGACGGTGTGTATATGCGATGCATGCATGGCGCGAAGATGATGTTTCTGCATGAAGCTTGTGTGGTGCATGAATGCTTGCATGGGAAGAAGTTTCTTGTTTTTGCTTTTCGTCCCGGTGTGGTGCATGGATGTTTGCCGAAATGTTGATTCATTTCCATTTCGGCAAATTTTTGCACCACCCATATGTCCTACTTCTAGGAAAGGTCATGCCGAATTTTTCCGGCGACGACCATGCATGTGTGTTTTGTGTGTGCATAAGGTGTTGTTGTTTCTAATTAACCTACTCTCTGTCTTTTGGTCTATATGTGCATACCATGTAGGCTACCATGGTCGTCAGCATGAGCGAAGGTCGAGTAACTAGGTATAAGAAAGACGCCAAGGCGGACATGATTCGGAACAACAAGACCCAGATAAGATGTCCATGTCGAACATGCAAACTCCAACGCTGGATCGACCCTGATTCTGGACAATTGGAGGATCACCTGCTCAGGCGCAGTTTCATGCGCGAAGACTTCGATGAGGAGCTGGTAGTAAATGGTGTTGGTCATCATGAAGACTTGGGCGGGCGAGAAGACGAAGAGTCTCCCGACGGGCATGGTCATGATGACGAAGAATATACCAACGGCGGACAAGATCATCATTAAGAAGAAGGAGATGTCGACGCCCATGACCATCATGAAGAACAAAAAGAAGCGAACACCTAGACGCTGCTAAGTTTGGTGTTAAGGGACCCTCATGTTCAGGAACTGCTTCTCAAGGAGACGAGCAACGCCAAAGATGCATCCAAAGAGAAAGCCAAGCTGGTGCAAATGGAGTTAGATGGGATGACTCCATTGTATCCTGGGTGTCGGCCCGAGGATACACGCCTGAGTGTAACGCTCAAGGCTCTAGAGATGAAGGCGGAACACAAATGGACCAACGCCAGCTTCAATGCTAACATGGAATTCCGGCACGATCGTCTTCCTAACGGGAACACATTGCCAACAAGTATAGAGGAGGCCAAGAAAATCATGTGCCCTCTCGACCTACCGCACGTTAAATACCACGCATGCATCAATGATTGCGCACTTTATTGTAACGAGTACGCGGAGAGAACCACATGTCCGGTGTGCGGCCATGGACGGTACAAGAGAGGGAACAAGAAAGTTCCTCGAAAAGTGGTATGGTACTTTCCTATCACTCCCCGTCTACAGAGATATTTCGTAGATCCTAAGGAAGCAAAGCTAATGCAATGGCACACGGAAAGGGAGAAACCCGAAGATGATCCAGAGAAGGGCAAGATCCTAATACACCCTTCAGACGCTAGCCAGTGGAATGCATTGGACATCGAGTTCAAAAAGTATGGGGGCGATGCAAGGAACGTTAGGTTGGGTATGAGCACCGATGGAATCAATCCTTTTGGCAACTATAGTAGCACGCATAGCACCTGGCCCGTGTTTGTATGGCCATATAACATCCCCATGTGGCTCTGCACAAAGCAAAGGTACATACACATGAGCATTCTTATTCAGGGGACGAAACAGACAGGTTTCGATATGTATCTTTATCTCAGCTTGTTGAAAGAGGAGTTAGCCACATTGTGGGAGACGCCAGCCCATACGTGGGACGCCTACACTAAAGAATATTCCCCTCTGGGAGCCGAGTTGCTCACGACAGTGCATGACTATCCTGGTTACACATATGTAACGGCCCATGTGAACCACAGACTAATGCATGTGTCAAGTGCATGGATAAGACCCCGCATCTCCAGCTACCCAAGGATCCCGGGTCTTCGAAAACCGTGTTCAAAGGGACTCGAAAGTGGCTTCGCATGGATCACCCGTGGAGAAAATGCGGTGACCTGTTCAATGGTAAAGACGAGCTCGAAAGAGCCCCACGTACGAGGAGCGGCGAAGAAATCGAGGAGCTTCTGAATAATTGGGATGAGTGCCCAGTGCCAGGAAAGAAGCGACCAAGGACAAAGCCGCTTCTGGGTTTATGGAAAGCGAGGTCTGTATTCTGGGACCTGCCGTACTGGAAGGTCCTCCACATGCCCCATAGCCTCGATGTAATGCACATCACGAAGAACGTTACCGAGAGTCTACTTGGCACTCTCCTCGACATGCCGGAGAGGACCAAGGATGGGCCGAAAGCAAGAAACAACCTGAAATTGCTTGGCATCAAGAAGGAGCTTCATTACCCTGATAGTGATGATGATGACGATCAAACGGAAGGGACTCAGGGTCACCGCAAAAGGGTTAAGAAGAATGAGGTGGTTATGCTTCGCGCTGCCTGCTTCACTCTGTGTTAGGAGGAGATCGAGCAGTTTTTCAGGTACCTCCTAGGAGTCAAAGTTCCTCACGGTTACTCGGGCAAGATAAGCAGGTATCTTGACATAGCGAAGAAGTGGTTCAGCGGCATGAAGTCCCACGACTGTCACGTGATGATGACACAGATACTTCTAGTTTCCATACGAGGGATAATGGACGAGCACGTCCGTGAGACGTTGTTTGGCTTGTGCAACTTTTTCGACGTCATCTCTAGGAAGTCGATCGGCATGAAGCATCTCGACAGGCTACAGGAATAGATCATGGTGATACTATGCGAGCTCGATATTTACTTTTCGCCCGCATTCTTTGACATCATGGTGCATCTACTTGTCCATGTCGTGGATGACATCATCCAGCTCAGGCCAACATTCCTACACAACATGATGCCGTTTGAAAGGCTGAATGGTGTCATCAAAGGGTCCATTCGCAACAGGTCCCGTCCAAATGGAAGCATAGCCAAGGGCTTTCTGATCTACGAGGGCATCTCTTTCTGCCAGAACTATCTAACCATCGAGAATTAGGATGTTGGAATACCCACCAAGAAGCACCTCGGCAGGCTCGCTGGGTATGGTCACCGCGAGGGCCACCGCTCACTGCATGTTGGCATTGCTAATCGACACGCCGACTTTGGGAGGGCACACCGAGTCGCACTACAACACATTGAATTGGTCAGCCCTTGGATGGAAAAGCACAAAAGCTTGATCGAGTAGGAGTACGTGGACTGGGCCCACCCGAGGAAGAAAGGAGACGTAACAAGAGAACAAAACTCCAGCTTCACGTGTTGGTTCAAGAAAAGGATGTTGGACAATCCCCCGCAGACGCCTTCTACGGAAGATCAACAACTCATATTCTCCTTGTCACAGGGCCCAGCGCGCAACGTAAAGACCTATCAGTCATATGACATCAACGGTTACAGATTCTACACCGAGGAAAAGCACATGAATAGCGAATATCAAAACTCAGGAGTAACTATGATGTCCTTCGCCGATGACGAGACTACTCTCATGGAAAGATTCTACGAAAGGATCGAGGAGATATGAGAGCTCGACTATTGTGGAGAGACGGTACCGATGTTCCGTGTTAGATGGTCCAAGAACGTCGAAAAAGAAGGCCGATATTTCACCACCTGCGTTATACCAGATGCCAAGTCGGCAAAGAAGGCCTCCACGAAAAATGAGCCATGGATACTCGCTAGCCAAGTTGATCAATGTCTCTTTATTACCGACCCGTCAAAGCCCAGTCGTGTTGTAGTGAGGAGGGGCAAGAGGAGCATCATCGGAATGGAAGGATCCGCCAACGAGCAAGACTTCGACAAGAACGGCGATCCGAAGATCGAAGAGGAGTTCGACAAGTACTTCAACATGCCTACTACTACTATAGTAAGAAGAAAGACCACACTACCTACTAAAGGTTGTCCGTTCACGAGAAGAAATCTCATAGTGCCCGGGCTAAAGTATTCAACCGCGAAGAAAAAAGGCAAGCAGATTGTGAAGAGCGGCTAGCTCGACACATCACATGACGACGTGCGACCTTTTTTGTGTATTAGTTAGAGACTAAAATATATATAATGATATTCGTATATATATGCATGTGTATGTTCTTGGTTTTAAATTATTTGTATCATATATATATTTGTTATTGCTTGTTTTTAAATAACATAATTAAATATATTTGTATCATATAATTAAAAATATTTTTTAATTAAGAAAAAAAGTCTGAAACAGCCAGGATTCGAACCTGGGCTGCCCAGATTTAGAGCCCCAAGACTGACCACTAGGTTAGACTGTTGTTTGATGCAAAGTACAACGCCGCGCTGCTTTTGGACCAAGCACACATGTTTTGTGGCGCATTCCTCCAGCGCCACAGAAGCTTCACACTTAGCCAAAATAACAGTTCATCCTTCCCCTTCCCCCCCACTTGCCCACTTCCCCCCATACAAGCCTGCACGCACCTGCAGAACCCTAGCGTAGCCGATTGAATCGAAACCTAGCGCGTCCGGAGCCCGTGGAGGAGTAGGAGCAGGAGCCCATGCTGGAGGAGGAGCCATCGCCGGAGCCCGTGGAGGAGCAGGCGCAGGATCCCATGGTGGAGGAGGAGCCGCCACCGGAGCCCGTGGAGGAGCAGGAGAAGGGGCCCGCGGAGGAAGAGCAGGAGCGCAACCTCGCCGTCCACGCCACCTCGCCGCCTACCTCTTGGTGAGCATCGCGTAGTTCTCCCCTCCCCTCTCTCTCTGCATATGTTCTTCTCCTCCCACATGCGTGACCTTGGGCTACATTCCTGGATTGAGCAGTACCATATGTTGTGTGTGCATCTGGTCTTCCTTTTTCCTTCTCAAGATTGGTCAGCAAGACCATGTAAGTACCATATGTTGTGTGTGCTGTGTGTGCTAGTGTCCTTCTCTATGAAACCAGGTGCTATTGCAAACCATCATTAGGTGTTATTGCAAACCTTCATTAGTCAGCAGCTCTGGCTAGATGGATCCACCATCAGATCAAACCTAGCTTTGCAATGTGCACACTATACAAGTACCTTTATCCATCCTGGATCATTTTGAAGGAGTAGCCAGATGTTTCTTATGGGCATGTAAATGCATTGAGAAAAGATGAAAGTTCTAGTTAAATGGGAAATGATATACAAACCAAAATCTGCTTGCGGTTTGAGTGTCCTTAACCTAAGAACTCAGAATAGTGCTTTTCTTATGAAAATCCATATAAATTTATGAGCTGCCATGATATCCCCAGGGTAAAGCTTATTTGGAATGCTTAATACCAACCAGAATATAGCCCACACAATATTGAACCTACTGCTGATAGGATATATATTGCTCATAGTATATATATGATCATTTTCATCTCCCATTATCCACTACTATAGATCAACAACTGTAGATGTTGCAAACTCAACTTGAGGCATTCCTTGATAGGCAAGATAAAGACATATGTAGATCCTTCATGGTAATTCTGACAAATATTCTAGCAAGAAAGACTGTAATATTATGATTTGGCAAGTGTTGCAAATGGATTTTTTTGTTTTTATTTCTGGATTTTACAGCTAGGTTATACCATTTATATCATTTTTCTAGTGACTCATGAATACAAGCATAGTAAACAACTAGTCCAGAGTAATAGAACAACTACATACTCTAGACTAGAACATTTATATAATTACATGTGTATTTTTATTTTTACCACTTCAAGTATTTTTTTTTGGAATTTACTGCTCAGTAGTTGTCGATGAAATGTCACTTTGAAATCAATACACAGTATTTGCCAAATGATCTGACCTTGTAAAGAGCACTTGTATTGATCTGACCTTGTAAATGATCTGGCATATAAATAAACATGTTTCTGTTGTTTATCTGGTTGTAAAAGATATAAATAAACATTTTATCTGGTTGTAAATGATTTGATGTTTATCTTTATTATGGTTCAGTAATGCTCATTTGAATCTGTTAATGATGGGGCTGTTGTTTACTATGGTTCAGTAATGCTCATTTGAATGATGGGGCTGCTATTCACTATGGCCTCAATATAGTTTCTGCTGTAAATGATGGGGCTGCTGTTTACTATGGTTCGGTAATGCTCATTTGAATGATGGGGCTTCTGTTTACTATGGCCATATAGTTTCTGCTGTAAATGATGGGGCTGCTGTTTACTATGGTTCAGTAATGCCCATTTGAACATGTTATGATCATTTGAATCTGTTATGGTTCAGTACTCCTGTTTAGTAATGCTCATTTGAATCTGTGATGGATGATGATGGATGAGGTCAATGGGATTATCAATGGGGCTGGGGTGTTTTTTCTTGCAGGTATTTCAATTGAGTTGCCCGTTTCTCCCGAAGTGTTGATTCACTTCCGTTTCGGTTGAGAAATGGGCACTCGTAGGTCCAAAAATTAGCAAAGGTCATGCCAAATTTTTCGGTCGATATTTGTGCTAACCTTTTGCCTCTTTTTTATTAATAAAGCACAAACATGTCGACTAATGATGAGGCTGGTCCTTCTAAACAAATGAGCGTCAAGGATCTAGCCCGAGAGGCCAATAAGTCATTCTGGGGCCGTCCCAAGAGCATGAGGAGGCGGAGGAGATGAGAATGACACCACCACCGACGACTATGATGGAACTAGTGAAGGCGGGGAGGAGGGTAACATCACCAGGGATGGTGGCGAGCGCACAGATGGTGGTAGAAGCAACCCGACCGCTATACAGAAGAAGAAGAAGGATATTAAGGATCGGAAGCCGCAAGTGCTGGCCAACATCTATGATGAGTTCACCGAGGTCACAGAAGGTGGCCAACCCATTGCGCCTTCATCGATTGCCTGCGGGTACGGCATGCAACTCGGGTGCATCGTCCGGGAAAGCATGTCGATCAACACGAAGTACAACCGACGTAATCATGCTTTGGTCGAGAACATCCTTAAGAAGCTTCACAAGCGATACACATTCCCAGAGAAGTTTAGAAACCTGGAGAGTAATAAGAACCCGGTGAACAAACTAGCACTGACAAAGATCAGCAAAGCCTTGAGCAGCTGGAAAAGCCGGGTAAAGAACAACATTGACAAAGGTGAAAGCTGGGAGATTATAAGGAGGAAAAATCCGATGCTAGACAATGAAGATTTAAAGATATTCAAGGCGGACCTAGATACCGCTGCCTCTAAAGCATGGACTGAGTGGGGAAAGACTATGCGAGAGAAGAACATAGGTAACCACCGGATTGGAAGCAGCGGATACAGATGGAAACAGCCGATTTGGGACAAGGAGGACGCCGAGCTTGAACGCCTGGATAAAGAGAACCCATGGCATAAAATCACAGACCTGTAGATCCGACAATTTTTCCGGGCCCGCTACTACCTAGACCCTGTTATAGGGGATTTCGTCACTGATGACCTAGATGTGAAGGCCTTTGAGGATGAGCTGGTAAGGAATTTACCGTGGATCTCTCATTAAAATAATTAAGCCAAGAATCTAAATGCATGCATGGGTTCACCTCTCCTTGTATCTCTGCAGGATAAGGAATAGAATGCTAGCGAGGACTTGACGTCCCAAGATTCAGCGGCGGAGCCATGGGACACTATTTTTAACAGGGCGACGAACACTTACAAGAAGAAGGAGAAGAATTTGCCGCCAAAATCAGCTGGCCGTGTGTTCGGCTTCGATACAAGCATGAAGTTTACCGAGTACTACAAAGAGGACGCAAAGAAGAGGAGGGAGAGGAAGAACCAGTCGGCGGCTAAAGATAAAGCCGAGGTTGAAGAGCTGAAGTTGAAGGTGAAGACATTAGAGGAAAAAGTGGACGAGAATGCGATGGACAAGTTATTGGAGGAGAATCTTCGCGCGATCATCCCCCTTGGTTTGATGGAGGGGCTAGATGTTTGGAATGCGGGAGGTCGACAGGAGCCGATAAACGTGCCCAGCTTTAGCGGAAGCAACTCGAGCATCAACGTTAACGCGTCGCTAGACTTGGTGACCCCGTCGGCCACCATGGCCGTGGCGCACCCGCAAGAGCTGGTCGTTGCACAGCTGCCCCCTGCTGCTCTCGCCAAAAATACCAGTATCGCACAGCCGGCAGTGACACCAGTACCACGGGAGAATGATGATGATAGCCCTGCCGCTGGGATCGGCCGTGTGTCGACATTAGCTGAGCTCAACGCCCTCACCAAGGTAACTAATTAGTTACTCCGATTCATCTTCTTTATGCTCCTTTGGTGACTTCCACCTCGATCATGATGCCCAACACATATGTGTCGATATTCAGGACGCTGCTTGCGTACTACTCCACAAAGTTGCCGGCGGCGAGTTGAGGGATGTTGCCAAGGGCAATATCATACAACCGGCGAACCGCACGTTGCACAACAATGCAATGGACGATGACATGGACCCCCCACCTTTCAACCTCAGGGAGCTGACGAACACAAGACCCTTGCAGAATGCCATGGCTGGCCCTTGACATGGGCGAAGACTCCAATTCGTCTTATGGTGCACCTAAGCGCCCTCTCGATCGTCCGGCCACCACCTCGGATGCCACCTGTAACCGGCGCCACCTCGATAGTCCGGCCACCACCTCGGAAGCCACCTGTCGTCGTTGCCACCACCAGTCCCCACCAACAATTGTTGGGAGCATGTGGGCCGCCCCAAGGCGATGTCGTCGCAACGCAACCGCCGTCGCCCCCGCCACCACCATCACCATATGGCGGCAACAACGATGATGATGAAGAATTTGTCAACATAGACGACTACATCAACACCGGCGTCGGCATAGGATTGTACATGCCTGCCGTGGATGAAGAACCCTTCGTCGCTCGCAAGGGTAGAGGTGGGCGTCCTACTACATGCACGCAACGCCTGGTCTTCCATGGTTTATCTCAAGAGATGCCTCCGGCCGCCAATCAACAAGATAAACCTATTGGATTCGTCTTTAGCCCTGACACACTCCAAAAGGCGACCGTTGAGCACTTAGCATCCCCAGTGGAGGAGCCTGCTCTGAATACGAAGAAGCACAGGAAGAGAGGTAAGAAAGCCGAGAGCCAACCTCTTCCGAAGAGGATCCGGTATAAGGATGACGTCGTACCAGCCCACGAGGATGGCTTGCCCAGGATACATATAGCTGGTGAAGCGATACTGACTCCGGAGCTGCTTCGCCTTGATGGTGGACATATGCTTGCTTTGAGTGATAGTATCAAGACACTAGAGGGCATTCTTCTTAAATACAAAGATCCAAATTACCCGGTTTTCACTGTCAAGGTGCCATAGGATGTGGAATTCATCCATGAAGCCCTCACAGACATGTTCTTCATACCGTACGAGGACGTCTTCAAGATGTTTCTCTTGAAACGGCTGGACTATAACATGGTCCGCCTATTCGCACTCAATCTGGCGATAAAGACCAAGAGAGAGCAAACCCCCTATATCGTGATAGTGGATCCCTACTACATGCGTGATAGCCAGTTGAGGGAAGGATCAGAGACGCATGCCAAGGCGACGGTGTACCTCGAGAAGTTCATGGTGGACCACAAGAGGACGAACTCGCTTCTTTTGACTTTCTTTCCCGAGTAAGTACACACACCCCCTAGCATTGGTAACTTAGGATTTCTTATAGCTTTCTTCCTTTGCCCTTTTCCAACATCCCGTTTCAATCGTGTTGCGCAGAGAAAAATACTACACACTCATTGTCATTTGCACAAAGTACTCGATAGCATCGTATTTCGACTCGGCGAGTCAGAAGAAGAAGAAGGATGACACTAAAATAAGGGGTGTTTTGAATGAGGCTCTCGAGGGCTACGCTAAAAAGGGATGCCCCTTCGTCAACAAGGGGGAATGTATCAAGGATGACAAGCACGTGTTCAAGCATGTGCTCGAGTTCCCTTGCATCAAGGAGCCGACTACTAGCGGCGCCAAGGAGGCCTTCTACGCCATGCATCACCTTAAAGGGTTTGTCCGGGAGTGCGAGAACCTAACTCTGCCATCTAGTTTCCGAGCATGGGCCAAAAATTTGGCGCGAAGGGACGATGATGATCTTAGAGAAGACTTCCATCGCATCCAGGATAAGTTGTCGGAAATCATCATGGAAGATGTCAACACAAGGGGAGGGGTCCTAAAACACAATAGAGGGTTGACTAAGAGGGAGATTGAAAATATTCTTCGTCAATAGGGTGACAACAAGACGTGCATGATGAAGGATGGCTATCTACCATTCCCGAAGCCGAGCGTTAGCAGTTCTCAACATTGATCGATGTGTGCGCCTAGAATTCTCATAGATGTCTCTATGTAGTGTTGTGTCACAAACTATATACTACCGTGGTCATATGTTGTAAACATCACTATTGCGGTCGTTGTCGTCGAAGCTCTATGATTATGATCGATGTGATATCTTCTATGTTTACTGATCTTTTGCTTTAGTTTATGTGAATATATATGCATGTGAACCAATTTAGTTCTTTCTGTTCCATGATTTACATATGCCTTATCTATAGAGATGAAGAAGTGGTATGTGGTGCACAAGGGTTGGGTTCCAGGAGTCTACGATGAGTGAGAGGACTGTTAGAAACAGGTGAACAAGTTTAGCAGCAATAGCTACAAAGGATACGCGACTCAAGAGGAGGCGGTAGCCAAGTGGAGGAACCACCTCTGGAAGGAGAACAAGATGAAGATATTGCTAGTGCTCTTGCTCTTGCTCACCGTCATCATAGTTGTATTCTGTTTGATTCTAGTGTAGGTGATGAACACTTCATTTGTAATGTGATGAGATGGTGAACTTTGTAACAAACACTTGTATAAATATTTGCCACCTTTAACTTGTATTGTAATATGATGACCACTTGGCTATCTCGTTCGGGATCTAAGTATTGTGATGGCACTATATTCGTGTTTGTATTATATTTGTTTTCATATACTAAGTCAAATATACTGTTTCTGTATAATACTGTATATCTAGACAAGTTTCGATTTATTTTAATACCTGGTATTCAAACCAGTGGCGCATCGTTTTTACCTTCTATGGCGCATAGCACTTTAGTGGCGCATTTTCCAGAATGCGCCACTGAACAGAGTCCTGTGGCTCATCGGCCAAAATGTGCCACAGAAGTATCATGACTTCTGTGACGCATTTCGAAATGCGCCACAGAAGTTTTCATCAGTGGCGACATAACAGTGGCGTCCCTACCATGCGCCACGGAAGCCCAATATAGATGCGCCACTGATGAAGGATTTCCTAGTAGTGAATATTCGGTATGGTGGCTGGAGCAAGTTTGGCAACGACGCCTTCGGAGAAATCTCTATGTGTATGGACACTACCAGCACTGTCTGGCTAGCTGCATGCTCCAAGGAGTTGCTCCGCCAAGTCGCTCGCGGAAAAGGTAGCAGGTTCCCCAATGATGGCTGCGGAACATTGGTCGCCTTCCACGACTTCCTCAACTACAAGATGGCGTGCCCGCACGTCCCGTGCAACTTCCCTGAGCCTGGCTACGAGTTCGCCGCCCCGCCCACCTCGAAAAATCCCACTCAATGAAAGTGCATAGTTTCCACTACGGCATGGAACACAGGTACATCTCTCAACCTTTTCTTCCGCTTGCCTCATGGAGAGTAGAGACCGTCGTATCCGGTGAGTATTGGTACAGTATTCGCCATGCGATTTGACATGCTCCACTATGGCCTCGCCGTATGTGTCCAATGCGTCAGGTTGGTGGCGTGCAAGTTTCTGCGGTACATGGTGGAGTTGCACATATATAAACCTTGAATGATGGGAGGGGACTTGGAGGACTTTGCCGAATATAGCCTGTTTTTCGAGCCGAAGAGCAGCCGTCGCCTGATGCCGCCAGGATGACTAATGATTTCCGGAATTTTCTGATGAATAAACATGATAGGTTCATCCTGGATTACTCATTCTGCATCCACAAGGTGGTAGATGACACATATGAACGTCTTGATTCTGATGATGATCTGTCGTTCAAATTTGGGTTTAAATATTGATGTTGATTCTAGTCGAGGGGTTTCAGTGTGTCGGAAATATGGATTTTGGATGCAAAGTAGTTCAGTATAGTACTATTGTACTAGTTCTTGTTCTTTGGAGTATATTATTTCTAGTTCTGCTTTCGCTATTGTATTTTGCAATATATACTGGTAGTACTTGTTTGAATCAAATCGCTCAAGATGATCTAGCATTTACTTTCAAACATGGCTCTGTACTGGGAGCTAGCACTACTTTCTTTATATCAAGTAGCTTTTCCTTTGAAACAACGGCCTTGCACATGTAGTCCGTAGGTACTCCCTCCTCTTGAAAATAGATTCAAAGGATTTGTGCAACACATGAATAGGGAAAATGCAGGAATAGAATGGCATGACACTTGATATCCTACTGGAATGAAAACTATAGGGATCAGTAAAATTTGTTGTTTGCTTGCACCGCAAGAAAAACACAGTAAGTTTGTAGGGTTTAAGTACATGGAATATATGAATTTTTCTAAGAGGTCTCACGTCTTCTTAGAAATCCTATAGGATTGTAGTGTAGGAAAGCAATGTATAGGAATTTTGTAGGATTCATTCCTTTCAAACAACACACTCTATAGGATAAATTCCTATGGATATATAATTCCTTTAGAAATCCTTTGAATCAAATAGGCCCTAAGATGTTTTAGCTTTTGTGAAACGAGTGTATCTAGACTCCTTAATAGTGTGTAGTTCGAAGTGAACATATGCTATATAGGGGTCTTGATACACTTCACAAAGGATAAACCATCTTATATTTTGAAATGGAGGGAGTACTACGTATATTTTATCGCAGTCACGTTACTCATATTGACTTTATCATTTTTCTTATGATATTTTGCATGCTGTAATTTAATCCACCAATTCTTACTTTCTTTAGTAAATCTAGATACATCTCTTAGCCACTGTTGGAACCGCGCTCATCGAGAGTAGAGAAGATCAGATTAGGGGACAATGGTATGGTGTTTGCTGTGCTATTTGACATATGCGATTCGGGCGACATCGCCGTATCCGTCGTGTGCGTTAGGCTGGACACGTGCTCGTCGCCCTTGTACAATGTGAGACTCACTTCCTATACCCCATCAATAGAGCTGGGGTTTTGTGACAAAATACGCAGTTCCTCCATGCCTGGGGTCAGGGCGATGCCGGCCATCATGCAGAAGAAAAATCTTTCCCTGTTGTTTCTCTCATGAAACATCTTATATTACCTAGGGCGTGCATTACTCAATATGCATCAATCGAGGGGTAGAATTCCCAATTGACAAAGAATTGTAAGAACGTGAGGCTATCCATGAAGTAGTACTAGTATGGTACCAGTTCTTATAGTTTGGAGTATTTTGTAGTATATATTGCTAGTACTTGTTTAGGTCAAGGGTAGGAGATGGTCTTGCTTTGATTTTGTTCTGTCATTTGCTATTACCAAAGTATTTTGTTGAACTAAAAGTGATGTAGTGTTACCTGTTTAGATCAAGTATAGCAGATTTTCTTGCTTTTCTTTAGAAACCTAGCATTGTCACAATTATCTAGATGAGTCTTGGGAATTTTGGGTTGCATATGGGGATTCACACAGGCATTGATGAAATGAGGTGGTAGTCTCATAGAAGCAGACTTGATCCTCAGTTTTTCTTGCTCCAATGATCGAGTCTGTTTAGAGAATAGGGTAAATTGATTGCGTGTCAATGTTTTTGAGATGCAACAAGAACTTATTCTCTCTGTACTGCTATTGAATTTGAAGTAGGAAAGCTACTGAATCTCTCAAATGTTCTGATGTACTGGTACTTGTTTTAATCAAGGGCAGTAAAAAGTCTAGCTTTTCTTTTGAAACATGGCCTTGTCACAATCTTGATGAGACTTGGGCATTTTGGGTTGCATAGTGGGTCACATAGGCATTGATATGAGAAGAAGGTACTCAAAGCAGACTCAATCGTCAGTTTTACATGCTCCAATGGTCGAGCGTGTTTGGTGAAAAGGGCAAACTTATCGGGCGACAAGGTTTTAAGACATGAAACAAGAACTAGGTCTCTTTGTACTACTATTATGTTTCAGGGTCTGTATTGCTGAATCGCTCACATTGAAATGCTTTCGGATTGGTCAAATGCTGCTAGATGTGAATTGTGAATCTGTTAATAATTGTTCTATATTATTCTATACTATAGAGTTTATATAAATATCAGCCAAAAAGAATTATCGATTTCTTTCCATCCTTCTCTGAGGTCTTTGTTTCAAATCCGACCGAGCCACATAAAAATGAATTTTTTGTTTGAGAATCTGATGGCTGTGAAATATAGCCATCCACGTCCGCATTTAAACTAGATATTATTCATACATTTGATAAAATATCTCTCTATTTCCTACGACTAATGCCTAATGATAAAAGGGATATGCAATCCTTTCTTTCTATTTTTGCCTGCACAGATAATGACGTATTATGATGGGAATCACTACATACATGCCAAAGATACGAGATTTTTAACATGGCAAAGAAACCAGGAGTCGTGAGGAGGCTAATGCAAGCTTAACGACCTACTATACGGCCTGCCGCCGTATAGTTTGCACCGACCTCCTTAGGTCAAACAGAACAACTTTTGTGATGGGACCCCTTTATAAAGAGGCTTCACGCAACGAGAAAAAAGCACCCGACTCCACAACATCGCTTCACCCTAAAGTCTCCCTGTCGCCATGACGGAGGAATAGATCTAAATCTAAACCTATAAACCCTTTTCCACCACCATAGCCATCTTCAACCACTTGTAATAGTAGATCTCATCTCCAATTGGCGACATTGTAAGACTATTTGATATCAAGTCTATAATCTCTATTACAATGTTTATGATTGTCGATTTCATATCTATTTGTGAGTAATTCTCCTTGGGCAAAGGGCTTCAGCCTAGCTATGTAGCTTTTGTGCTTGTTATTTATCATAGATGGGATCATGTATTAGTTTGTATGACATGATGATTATAGTACCCTCTCTTGACTCATTATAAGGACTTGCCAGGTACCCAAGACCCCGAGGATTGATCCAGGTAAAGGGAGCGTGAGTAACGGCCGATCTGCATGATAGGAACCTAGTGACAGAAAGGGTAGTATGGATGTATGTGAGGAACTTACTTGGGATTAACGATGACATCACTATGCATATCATTAGTTCTCTTTCTTCTATGGATGAGACTAGTAGGTTATTTCCATAAGCGGTTGCAGAGGTGATAACATTTATGGATGCACTGCCCACATATAATTATCTTGCTCTAACAACTACATGAGTACTTTATTATTATCTATTATTCCCATCAGATGTTTTGCATAGCTACTGGTGAAAACCGAAGACCCTAGGCCCTCCCTCTCTCCATCGTCAACAACAACAACAAGATCACAAACTCTTGGTCCGGTGAAAACGCAATAGGAATTTTAAAACTCTCGAAGATCCATTTAAGTAATCTCACTTTTCTTTCTGCTTCTCGATGATTCGATAAACCTAAGTCTACTAGGGAAAAAGAGGTATACTACATCTGTAATCCTGATCGAAGGTATCAACCCTTTTCTGGCGCCATCGACGGGGAAGCAATAGCTACCCTAGTGAGGTTAGTAGGAACCTTGCTAGTTTTAATTCTTGTTTTTAAATTTTTTAGTTTGATTTCAGTCTTTATTTGAAAAACCAAAAAAAAATAGTTAGTCTTTTTAATTCTAGCTTTATCATCATTAGTACTTGTTTAATAAAATACAAAAACATAGGAAGTATGGTTGAAAAGAATCTTGGGGAGTTTGCAACTCCTAACAATGATTATTTGCGTACTCCTATTACTCAGCCAACAATTGCTGCTGAAGATGCAGGTGTGCACTTAAATACTTTCACTAAAATATGTGATATGATGCACATTAAAGATGTTGACCCCGATGTGGTCAAGTTATGTATATTTCCTTTATCTCTTAGAGGAAGAGCAAAAGAATGGTTGCTATCTTTGCCTAGACATACTATTGCCTGATGGGTGGAATGTACTTCTTTATTTATGACTAAATTCTTTCCACCTGCAAATGCTATGCAACTCATATCTAATATTATTGGTTTTAGACAGGAAGAACATGAGCCACTAGCGCTTGCATGGGAGAGAATGAAAGAATGCATGAGAAACTCTCATAGCCATGGGATGGAAGATTGGTTAATTCTCCAATTATTTTATAATGCTCTTAACCCTTTTTCTAAGCCTATGCTAGATACTGCAGCTGGAGGAACATTTATGGGTAAGCAAATTACCGAAGTAAAGCAGCTGCTAGACAATATGCAAGATAACCTTGCCCAATGGCATGTGGAAAGATCAAACACGAAGAAGAGAATGAAGAACTCAATGCTAATTTGGATGAGCTTATATTAGTCGTTAAAGCTAAGGAAACTCCGGTAAGAAATACTCCTGAACCCACTATTGAATAAGTAGACTTCATAGCTCGCAATGATTATAACACTGCTTGCAAGAACAATTATAATCCAAACTTTCAGAAAGATTACTCTAGTCCAGCAGGTAACTCTAATAATAATATGACATCAAGCAATACTAATCTCCAAGAAACTCTTAAAGCTTTTATGAACTCACAGAATGAGAAAAACAATATTCTAGTCAAAATTACGGAGAATCATAATGCTATGCTTGGTAAATTATCTAACCAATCTGTTAGTTTGAGAAACGATTTGCATGCCCTCCAAGAAAAAAGGGGATCATTGAGGCACAGCTAGGTAAGATAACCAAGAGTCAAACTATCATTCTAGCAAAATTTGCAGGTAAATCTGAGCCCAATCCAGTTGAAGAGCTCAAGATTATAAGAATCCAAAGGGAGGAGCCTGAAGAACTTGATTATATCAATGCTCCTTCACCAAAATACAATGTTGAAGATCTTGTAAAAAGGATCAATGTCAAGATTCCGGTAAGCGAAGAAAATGATGAAGCCATGTATCAACACATTGTTAATCAGGTAGCAATAAAGGTACGTGAGCTTCAAGAAGAATATAAGAAAATTGCTGAAAAATTGCCTGTTAAGCTAGATGATATATTTGAGCCTAGCATTAAGATTAAAATTGGGACTAATGAAATAGCTACACTATGTGATATGGGTGCAAGTGTTTCAACAATTCCAAAGAGTCTTTTTTAACAAGTTAAATCTTGTCTATTTTGAAATCACCGAACTAAAATTACATCTAGCAGATTCTACTTATAAACAAACAGTAGGCATAAAGGAAAATACTTTAGTTTACATTAAAGGTTGTCCTACTCTTATTGATTTTGTTATGTTACATGCATGAAGATGCTACTGCCCCTATCATATTATTCCCTCCTTTCTTAAGAACTATTAAGGCTTTAATCAATTTGCATGAATGGAACGTGAAGCTCCAGTTGCCTTCGCGGGATCCTTTTGTTATTCATTTCCCTAGGAAAAAGAGAGCCAAGCAAGATGATAGGGAGGCCATCACTTTGAAGGCCAATTACTTTGGAGTGGGTGTTTCACTCATCTGGCTTAAGTGAGCAATATCAAGGTCAAGCTATTGACTATAAAAGAGCAACCCATGAGGAATTAAGGTTTGAGTTAAGTTTTATGTTTTAGTTTGAGTTTTATATAAATAAAGAGTGTTAAAAAACTCTAGTGAGAGGAAGATATTCAACAGTACTAAAAATTCCTCTTTTATATATGCTATAGTTGGTTCAAATTTTAGTCTGGAATTTTTATGTCGAAACAAGGTGTTTCGCTAAGTTTCAGTCTAAAAAGTAATTCTTGAAGAAATAGAATTTCTTTGATGTTATTGCTAACACCTTGCAGGCATGCAATGAGTTTACAAGACTCAATGAGGAGGACATCTTAGTCCTCGCAAAAGCTGCTTTAAATTATGACAACTTGTCACTTTACTTGGGCCCTATTCTTGTGCGCTACTTAGAGTACCAATCCCACCAAAGCGAAGGACCAATCACTTGTGGAGGCGTCATGACCATGCTTGCCAAGGTTCTAGGAATCGACCTAGGTGAGCTACAACAGGTACTAGGTGAGCGAAGTGTTGGTTTCTCTACTTTGAGGACTCGTGGAATGCTCACTAGGAGAGATGGAGTTTATTATCTATATATTACAGGAGCAGCAACCACCAAACCAGTTTGCTACATATCAAGATTTCCAAGAACTTGGAGGAACTGTGGAGGGACTGCACAATTTCCCCCTGAACCACCGATAAACAACATGTAAACTTTCAAATCAATTTGCGGACTAGAGTTACAACTTTTTCCCCCACCGCCAGTGATTTGAAGGGCTTGCAAAAGCCTAAGCTTGGGAAGGGTTTATATCTATTTTATATTTTGGTCTTTATTTGCTTTATCTTATTTTCGAGATAATGTTTTTCTTTGAGTTTATAAGCACTCGTGTTGGTTTCCCCAACACTTTATCTTAGTTATTTTATTTTGTTTGAGATCCGAGCTTTGCTGCCAATTTTCTATTCTTTAATCCCCCTTCTGAAAAATATCACAAAAATATCTCTTCGTTTATCTTTATTTTCCCTCTCTCTTTTTCTTTCCGCCTCGAAGTTCTCATTGATTTGCAGGAGAGTGATTGAATTCGAGTTTCCAAGAAAAAAATAAATAGGGAATAGAGAAGTGGAACCAAACATGAGAGGTGTGCCTTATGACTGCCCACTTTTGAAGTTTGAGAAACCTATAGTAGTTAGTAGTAATGTTGATATGTTATATTGGTGGAGTGAGTCTCTATATTGTAGTAAAAACTTGTTTTCATGGGTATTTATTTGGGTATGTTTTGTTCCTGCTCTTGTAGTTCACCAAGTCTTGCCTAAACATTTGCTAAACAATTGAAATAATAAAAAGTATTACAATTAAATACTTGTTGTAACTGGAATCACTCCTCTGGCTCATATGAGTAATCATTATGCAAATGGAACAAAAACCTTAGTGATGCCACGAGTGTCCATCTCAGCCCGATAAAATAATGAAATTTTCTGGCATGCTCTCAATTACTTAAAAACTGAAATTCTTGAAGGACAATGAATATAAAAGTAGTGCTTGAAAAGTCTTGATTTATTGATGTGGGAGAATTGGGACACTTTAGTATATATTATTTTCATGACAAACTATCACAATCTTAATTCTACATTGAAAGAACATGTTGGGCCCCATGTGTGGTTTTGGTAATTAATGACAATCTTTATGGACTAATGTGTGTATTAAGTTATACTTGTAGGATTTGTAGGTTGGTCCATTGGCATCGCTTGGAGCATGTGTTGGCTTCAAGGTTGATGAAATGATAAGAAGATGTCTTGCCATCTATAGAAGATCTCATGTTTGATGCTTGCCATTCTCGGTGATCATGGATCGATGATGAAGAATCAAGAAAGGCGTTCAACCTTGATAAGGGCAAGATCGTCTACATAGAACTCAAGTAGAATGCTCAAGGCAAAGGTATAATCTTGATAGGTTTTCCCTTTTGCCGGTCTCATGTTGTTAGTGGGAGACCAGGTTTAGGATAGATAGTCGTACTATCAAGAGGGGCTCTCGAATGAGTAACTCGATAACTCATTTGGAGAGAGCTCAAACCTTTTCATACTTGCATCATCATATTAGGTTGTTATTTGTTCTTATCCATGTGAGGATATAGAGCTTGTGGTAATCTCCATAACAAGTTCTAGGTCATCAAAAACGGATTTCCCTTTTATATCTTATTGAGTTTTGATCTTGGAGGTTTTACCGGTTTGTATTTTAGAGATAGTTAAAACCTTCCATTATTTAGTTCTTACTCATGTGAGGACTTAGAGGTTTTGTTAATCTCCATGGCAAGCTCTAGTTCATCGAAAACGGATTTCATATGCATTTTCTATTATGTTTTCGATGTGGGAGGTTTTATCAGTTCGTCTTTTTGAGAGAGGTTAAACCTTTCGTCATTTGGATCTATCCTACCTTTCTGGAGTATGATGTTTATTTTCTTGATCTTTTAGATCTTGTTTTCCTCTTCGAAACGAGCCCAAGATCATCAAAATCAGAGTCCGGATGCAAAAGTTATGGCCGTTTTCGTTCAGGGATGACCGGTAGTACCGGACCAGGGTCCGGTAGTACCGGAGGTCCGGTAGTACCACCCCTTAGTACCGGTTGGTACTGAATAAGGTGCGTTTGGCGACCTGGGATCCCCAGGGAATGTCCGGTAGTACCAGGAATGTTCGGTAGTACCGGGATTCGCATTTTTGGGCTTCAACGGTTGGATTTTCGGGGGACCTATTTAAGGGACCTTCTTCCCCAAAGGTTCCCAACCATTCTTGCAGGTTTTCCCCTCCATTGTTGACCTTCTTGAGCTTGCTTTCTCTCAATCCCTCCGATGATTCTTGCATATTCTTGAGGGATTTGAAAGAGGAGATCTAGATCTACAATCCCACCAATCAATCTCTCCTCTAAGTGAGAGGAACATATTGGGATCTAGATCTTGGAGTCTTTTGTGGATTTCCTCCATTGTTCTTCCTCTCTTATTCCCTCATAAGCTTTTGTAGCTTTGGTGGAATTTGGTAGAGAAGGATTTGAACATCTTTGTGGTGTTCTTGCCATTTGCATTTGGTGCATCGGTTTGTGTTCTCCTCGGAGGATTTGGTTTGAGTTACTCATTGGAGCTTGTCCCTCTTGGGTTCTTGGAACCCTAGACGGTTTTGTGGCCTTGGTGGCATTGTGGCCTTTTGTGGCATTTGTTGGGAGCCTCCAATTAAGTTGTGGAGAAGTGCCCCAACCTCGTGAGAGGTTCCGGTTGCCACCGACAAGTGCACCGATAGTGGAAGTGTGGATCGATCCCGTTGGGGTGAGATTCACCGGAGAATAAGGGAGGCCTTTTGTGGCGTTGGTGGTTTGATACCACCCCCTCTCCAAACGAGACGTACTCCATGTTGGGAGGAACTCGGTAAAATATCGTTGTCCCCGCGTGCCTCGGTTATCTCTATACCCGAGCTCTTTACTTATGCACTTTACATTGTGATAGCCTTCGTGCTTGAAGTAATATATATATTGCTATCACTTTATTGCTTGTATTGCTTAGCATAAGTTGTTGGTGCACATAGGTGAACCTTGGTTGTTCTAGGTTGTTCATAACAAAGTAAACACTAGTTTTATTCTGCCTTTGTTGAGACACTCTAGGAAAAGTTTTAATCACCTGTTCACCCCTCTCTAGGCGACATCCGTATCCTTTCATACATGATTACACTTTATTGTTCAAAGGCAAGCCTATGAGTTAATTACATGACATGGAATAAAGTTTACTCTTTTGAATCATGCATGCTTACAATAATTTTTCTGTGCTCTATGGATTCATGAAACCCATATGAAATGCTTGCCATTAATATATTTATGATAAAGTTTTTCAGATTGATAAAGTGGAGGAAACATGATACTACCAATCATGAGTAAGATCATCATCTCATTATTTCAGTTTAAATGCTGAGTTCCCTTTTGATTTGGTTTTCTTTCTTGGGATGATCAAGTTTAAGATTGGGGACATTGATGGCTGTGAAACATAGACATCCATGTCCGTATTTAAACTAGATATTATTCATATATTTAATGAAATATCTCTCTATTTCCTGCCACTAATGCCTAATGATCAAAGGGGTATGCAACTCTTTCTTGCTATTTTTTCCTATGCAGATAATGACGTATTATGATCAGAATCACTACATAAATGCGAAAGATACGATATTTCCAACATTCCAAAGAAACCAGGAGCCGTGAGGAGGCTACTGCAAGCTTAACGACCAACTATATAGCCCACCGTTGTATAGTTGTCGCCGTATAGTTTGAACCGACCTCCTTAGGTCAAACATAACAACTTTCGTGAAGGGACCCCTATATAAAGAGGCTTCAGGCGAAGAGAAAGAAGCCCGCAACTCCACAACATCGCTTCGTTCACCCTAAACTCTCCCTACCGCCACACTGGAGGAATAGATCTAGATCTAAACCTCTAAACCCTTCTCCACCACCATAGCCATCTTCCACCACTTGTAATAGTAGATCTCATCTCCAATTGGTGACATTGTAAGACTATTGGCTATCGAATCTATGATCTCTATTACAATGTTTATGATTGTCGATTTCATCTCTATGTGTGAGTAATTCTCCTTGGGCTAAGGGCTTTGACCTAGCCGTGTAGCTTTTGTGCATGTTATTTATCATAGATGGGATCATATATTAGTTTGTATGACATGATGATTGTAGTACCCTCTCTTGACTCAATCTAAGGACTTGTCAGGTACCCAAGACCCTGAGGATTGATCCAGGTAAAGGGAGTGTGAGTAATGAGTGATCTGCAGGATAAAAACCCCGGTGATAGAAAGTGTAACATCACTATGCATATCATTAGTTCTCTTTCTTCTATGGATGAGATTACTAGGTTATTGCCATAAGAGGTTGCGGAGGTGATTACATTTATGGATGCACTGCCTACATATAATTATATTGCTCTAAATTACATGAGTACTTTATTATTATTATTCCCATCAAATGTTTTGCACAACAACAAGATCGCAAACTCTTGGTCCGGTGAAAACGCAATAGGAATTCTAAAACTCTCTAAGGTCCTTTCAAGTAATCTCACTTTGCTTTCTGCTTCCCGAAAATTGATAAACCAAGGTCTACTAGGGAAAAAGAGCTATACTACATCCATAATCTGGATCGAAGGTATCAGAATCCTGCAATTTTTATATACCAAGAGAGGAAATCTATCTCATTCGCCCCTCTTTAGTACAGAACATTTTATTTTGGCCTTTTAGGGGTAATAAGGGGACTGCTGACCATAGCCCAAGGAAATATGAGAATAGCCTGTTGAACATTTTACTTTGGCCTTTTAGGGGTAATGGAGTGATGGGGATATGCCAAGTGGGGTATACCCAGCAGGACGTTCCCTACTGGATCATACTCTCAGTAAGTAGGCGTGCAGGACGACGACTTGATCACGACCAAAAAAGGAGCCAGGCGACTGGAAGCTGAAGGCCTAGAAGCGTAGCTAGGCCCAGTCGTACTAGGTCAAACCCCTTTGAGTCCTTATCCAACTCGTTTGTAGATCTATTAAACCCTAGAGAGGTATCCCTATATAAACCTCCATAGGGTACGCATAGACTTACGTTCGATCATACACCCCATCGACTCGCCGCGTAGTCGCCGAGCTCGCGCACTGTAATCTCTCGATAATACAATCTAGCAGGAGTAGGTCTTTACCCTCCGGGGGGCAAACTTGGGTAAAAACTTGTGTCTCCGCCCTCATCTCGCGCCGTAGATGGCTGGCCGCCCATGCCCCTCGTTCTACTACTCGTTGCCAATCGAAGCGTCTGCCGTGTCCATTCCCACAACAGTGGCGCCCAGCCGCGTCTGCTTGAGTTCTGCGGCGAGACCCTACTTGCCAATCAACTGGTCGATCGTCACCGGCCGCATGATCTCCTATGGCGAGATCCTCCAGATCTTGCCCAGCAGCTACATCCCGGCGTCGCGCCTGGTCACGCACAGCGTCATCATGCCAATCGGCATGATCAACCTCTTCGTCGGCTTCATGGACATCATTGTCTCGCAGGACTCGGCGCTCATCAGCGAGTCGGCGCCACGTGATCGGCTCTCTGATAGCCAAGTCCGCACCATCCGCCGCCTCACCTCCGAGTAAGACTCGGCCAACATCGACATAGCCGGGACCGACACGTCCATGGACGATGCGGCCCTCCACGGCGACGCCGACTTGGCGACCCCATCTTAAGTCACCGGCTCCATCATCGCCGCATCGCCAGAAGGCTCCATCACGCGAGTATCCAATGTTGGGGATTTCGAGGATCCTTCCATCCTCGGGATCTTCGATTTCGACTCTGGGTCGGAGAATTCCGGCGACCTCCACGCCGGATCCGGTCGCTTCATCGCGACCTACATTGCGAGCGGCACGAGCTCCCCGCCAGACCCCTTCTCCACGGCGATCCCGCTGACCGTGATGGAGGGGGAAGCCGAGGAAGTCCCCCTGCGCCTAGAGGAGGTGGTGTGCAAGGAGCAAGACGAGCGCGAAAAATTTCGCCTCGAGCAGGCCACGTCGTAGGAGCTATCTCTCTACCACCAGCGCTGCATCAGGACATGCCTGAACCCTAAAGTTTAGGGCCACGGCCTGAATTTCGATGAAGACAACGATCCCGCTCGCCTGCTCGAGCGGGTGATCTGCAAGAACGCACTACCAGGCTTCAGTGCCTGCCCGCCCGCCACCAGGAGCACCAGCAAGTGGAGCTCCCCTGCTACCACCCGGCTGTGCGCCCCCTACCAACCAGCCGAGAGTTCTCATCTCTCTGCAAGAGAGGGACGCAAATAGCCTCCCGCTATACTCCACCCTGATGGACAACGTCATAGTGGGGCAAGCAGTGGTCGCCAACCTCAACATCACAGGGGAGGGCGTGCTGCAAATCGAGTATGCCAAGACCCTACTCGCCAGGGCTATCGAGCAGCAAGTCACAGGAGCTGACTCACGGGGGGCGCATGTACTCCCGCTCCTCCGGAAGTAGGGCGTCCTCGAGCGGCCGCCCATCAATGGCAAACACCCTCAACTGCCCGCTCCCGAGCCCCTACAGCACAAGCCACAGGTCGCGCACCCAGCGCTCTCCACCAACGACCCACGACAGCTGAACAACACGGTCTCCGCCAACGTGCAGCCGGTCGATGCGCGGACCCACATCATCAACAACCAGAGCTAGCGCGCACGCCATCCCAATGACCTAAGGCTGATACGTCCAATTTGCATCAACATTCTATATCATAATTTCCCTCTATTCATTTATATGTGTCTTATTATGAGGTGTTACTTATGTATTTTCCTCTGTTTTTGCATGTTGGATGATTCTTGTAGGATGGAATGCCGGAGTCAGGTTTCTGATGGAAAAAGAGGTGTTTTGATGCAATTTCGCGAAGATCAGAAAAATACCAGAAAAATATTGGAAAATTATATTTTTTCCAGAAGACGGAGGAAGCCAGAAGGGGAGGCATAGCTGGGCCATAGGGGGGCCCACACCTCCCTAGGATTCATCATCATCGTCATCTCCACCAGCACCATCATCGCCACTCCATCCCGCTATAACAATTGTGTTGGATCTTGCATTAGTTCTTAGGGGAAACTTTCCCAGTGTTGATTACTATTGTAGTTGATGCTTGTGAGTGGAACCATTGGATTATTGTTTATGTTCAGATTGTTATCCATTAACATATCATGTTTGAACTTGATCCATATGATGTCTTGTGAGTAGTTCGTCTAGTTCTTGAGGACATGGGAGAAGTCATGTTGTTAGTAGTGGATTTGTGTTGAGATATTATTCAATGGTTTAGTATTTAAGTTGTGGTGCTATTCTTCTAGTGGTGTCATGTGAACATCGACTACATGATACTTCACCATTTATGGTCCTAGGGGAATGCATTGTGTATTTGGCTACTAATTGTGGGGTTGCCGGAGTGACAGAAACCTAAACCCCCGTTAGGACACCATTGCACAAGGGAGCGCCGGATCCCAGAGTTTAAAGCTCTGGTTAGGTTTATATCTTAATTGCTTTCCTGTAGTTGCAGATGCTTGTAGGGGGTTTAATCAAAAGTATGTATTAGTCCGAGTAAGGTCGGTACATTAGCACAAGTTCACCCACACAACACTTACAACACCAAAGAAGAGTACTTAGCCATATGAAGCGAAAGCACTTGATTGAATTCCCATGTGTCCTTGAGAACGTTTGGTCCTTATAAATAATTCCACTGGCTTGTCCTTTGCTAAGAAAGGATTGGGCCAATTGCTGCAGTTGTTCATTGTCTTTATTACTGGCACTTTGTTTTGTTGCTTTATCAGAAAACCCTTCAAAATCCATTTTCTAAGTAATTATAGAGATTTCCTGCTCTATACCACTAGTCAGCACCTTCTGCTCCTCGTTGGGATCGACACTCCTATTTATCGAAAGTACTACGATACAACCCCTATACTTGTGGGTCATCAAGAATATTTTTTGGTGCCGTTGCAGGGGAGTGAAGCGCTATTGAAGAGTGGAACTGGTAAAGGAAACTTCTACTGTGAGTATTGCTTTTTATTTCTGTTTGTTACTTTGTTTCCAATATGGATAACCCACTTGGTTTTTCTGTTTGGGAAAACTACTACCAATGTTAGGGTAGTAGATGAACCACCGCATGTTGAGATAGATCCTTTTAAGATACCTACAAGTATTGTTGATCGTGTTATGGATAATTATTATTTTGGGGATGGAACTGTTCATCCTGGTGATCACTTGCTTTTTATCCATGAATTATGCGGGTTGTTTAAGTGTGCAGGTATCACAACTGAACAGGTGAAGAAGAAGTTACTCTCTATATCCTTAAAAGGGAGAGCTGAAGAATGATATAAGTTGCTAAAGAATGGACAATCCATGGAATGGGAGGAAATGACATCTCTCTTTTATTCTAAATTCTATCCTCCCAGTGAGATTCATAAGGATAGAAATATGATATATAACTTTTGGCCTCGTGATGGATAGAGTACAACTCAAGCTTGGGGGAGATTGAAGTTACTTATGCTTAAATGTCCTATTCATGAACTCCCTAGCAATATTATTATCAGTAACTTTTATGCTAGGCTTTCTCTTGATGATAAAGATTTACTAGATGCTTCTTGTGCTAGATCATTCACACGTATGAAGGAAGAAGCTAAATGGGATCTCCTAGACCGTATTCAAGAGAACACTGAAGCTTGGGAGAATGACAAAGGAAGAAAGTCTGATATAAACTATGATTATGAATGCATTAAATCCTTTATGGGAACTGATGACTTCCGTGATATTAGTAATATATTTTGTCTTGATTCGCAAAGTATTGCCAACTGTTTTAAAGCCTTGGCCTCTTACATAGAAATTCCCCAAAATAAGTGGAATAAGTACCATGCACCTTCTAAAGATGTTGTTAGTCATGTTCCTGTTAGAAGCACATAAGTTTTGTACTATTAATCATAGTGTGCCTGAACCTTATGTTGAGAAAATACCTTTACCAGCTAAGGTAAAGGAGTACTCTATGATGATTAGTGAGAATAACAAAGGTACTAAGAAAACTGTGGAGCCTGATGAGCGAATAAATAATGAACCTATGGTAGCTATTGTGAAAGACCCTGTCACTAGAAATATAGAGGATGATCACACTGTATTCTGTGAAGACGCTACAAATATTATTTCCTAGTAAGGCTAGAAAATCTAGTGTCCCTCTGCTTTCTGTTAGAATTGGTGATCATTGCTACTATGGTTTATGTGATATTGGTGCTAGTTCTAGTGATATTCCTCATGAGCTTTACAGGGAAATTATGCATGAAATTAGTCCTTGTGAGCTTGACGACATTGATGTGGTTATTGACCTTGCTAATAAGGAAACCATTTGCCCTATTAGTATTGTAAGAGATGTGGAAGTCCTTTGCGGTAAGATTAAGTATCCTGCTGATTTTCTAGTGCTTAATTCAACAGCTAGCAAAACTTGTCCTATCATTTTTGGTAGACCTTTCTTGAACACTTGTGGAGATATTATAGATTGTAAGAAGGAAAAGTTTGAACTAAGTTTGATGGCGATTCTTACGAGTTTAACTTTTCCAAATTTGCTAAAGCTCCTTGTGAAAATAGCTTGCCTAATGAAGATTTCAAGATGGAAAAACTTGCTTCTAGGTTTATGACCTTGGTCCTCTTTTTGGTGATTGTAAGTATGCTCATTCTGATGATAAAGTTGTTTCTTGTGACAGTTATATTGTCAACTTTATTCAAAGTGCTAATGAAAGTTATTAATGGATAGGGAAACATGGTTTTATGCATCTCAATAATGTTAAGTTTCCCCATTTTATGTTGAAAGCTTTGAAGATGCATCTGTTTTGTCTTCCTATGCTAATAGCTTTTTGTTTCAACAATTTTTTTCTCATGATATCCCCATGCATAGGAAGTGGGATAGACTTAAATGTGTTGGTTATTTTCTTCTTGATGATCTCTTTCACTCCAGATATATATCTCTTTTGTGAGCATCTTTGAAACTTTCTAGCCTAACTTAAAGGCATTAAAGAAAAGTACTTGTTGGAACACAAGAGTTTGGTTGAGTCTTGGAAGTTATTACCTCAGTAATAACCGCTCCTTATCCTTTTTGTTTTGGTTTTTGTGTCAAGATCAACTACCTTTGAGAAGTGGAGGAGTTGTCAAAAGTGGCTGTCCTCGGACAGATTTTTGTGCTGCGTTGTAAAAACTCGTGAGGGAGCTCGGTACTTCGGATGGAGCTGTATTTTTCTATGATTATTCTCCAAGTTGTTTCCAAACTTTCATTAGTTTTGAACTTTTTGATCTGAGCAACATAAGGTTTTATTAAAAATCAATATTTACCCGCTGGTCTGTTTTGACATATTTATGTTATCATTTGCATTTGCCTCTTACAGAAGCCTTTTTTTGATGTATTTCAGTTGAAGTGTGAACCTAAACGTTTATTGTTTTTGCTTACAACAATGTTGCCTCCATCCAGTGCTCGAGCAAACCGCCTCCATCCAGTGCGAGAGCAAACCGCCTCCCTCGCTGCAGGCAACCAATCCCTCCCGTGCCGGTGACCCAGACATCCTTGCACCAGTAGCACCCGGCCGACCCAGATCCCCTGCCGTCGTTCAAACCCGCACCTCCTTGACTTTCAATGCCATCGGGGTTAGAGTAGAGCCACGGGAGGGCGCTGCTGACTGGTATCAGCGCGGGGAACAGAGGGCGGCGGAGAGTGTGCTTAAGAGGGAGAAGGATGGAGCCGTGATCAGGTAGGAGCTAGCAGGAGGCCCACTGGATCGTGGGGATCGAAGGAGGAGGGAGGCAATATTGCTCACGGGTCGGAGTGGAGCAGTTGGAGGTGCGCTGCCCTCATCTATGAGGAAAACAAAGAGAGCAAGGGAGAGAGAGGAGGTGGGGCTCGATGTTGGGAAGGCGAGGGAGACAATGGGGTCAGGCGCTTGTTGTCTAGCATCTAAAGGTCGAGTGCGAACTCAATTCATGGGGAAGATGAGCGGGAGGAGACGACGCGTTCACTCGCTCACTAAGGAACGCGATGGGAGGAGTGGATCAAGCAGGGCTCTGGTAGTTGGTGGGAGGACTAGAGTGGAAAAAGGAAAGAATGCAGGGGGCCTGAAGGAAATGACCGGTCGCACGGGTGTGGCTGCAAAACTACAAAGGGGAGCTCCTTCTCCCTCTAGGGTTTGGTCCGAGGAGGCCGGACTGGGCGTTGGCTTGTGTCTTAGTGGCTGAGGTGGGCTGCATGGAGGTAGTAGGCCTGGACTTGCCTATTAGTCGGGTTGCGTCCCCACCCTTTTTTAGCAAAATGTTTAATTTCATTTATTTTTGGTTTGGTTTTATAAAATTTTAAAGATGGTTTTTAGGCACTTAAAATATCATAAAAATATATAGTTTTAATTGGAAAAAAAGAGATAAATGTAGAAAAAAAATTTTAATAAAATATTTCATAGTGAAAATATTAAGTAAATAACAAGCAGTTTCAAATAGAAGTATAATTTTCAGGGTTTACAACTTAGACACAACTAACAAGGGATCGCGTCATGATATCAAGGTAGGAAAAGAAGGGTTTGACTAATGGATCTTGAAGTGTCGTCTTGATCCTTGCAACACCAAAGTTGTTTGAGTTTATTTATCAATGTTTTATGGCTAAATATAAAATTGTTCTTTTTGATCCGTGGCAACACACGGGCATTCAACTATATTTGATAATATATATTTTATTTAAATTGGATAGGAATAAAGTCTCCCTTTATGTCCAAAAAATAATAATTTGGAAATTATCAAACCTTAAACCCTATTGTGAATTTCTCTAAAGTGGCAATATAATGCAATATATGCATAATGTCAATCTTGTCATTTTTTTGACCAAAACAATTGTCCATAAAGATTATTGACTGTGTTTTAATTTTACAAAAATTTAGAAACTTATTTCACTCCATTTGAAGTTATAAAAATAAAACTAGAAAAGAAATAGTAAATAGAAAAAAGAAAAAGAATAAAGAAAACAAAATGGCTAAACCTAACCTACCCACTGAGCACCTCGCGGCCTAGCCCACCAGATGAGCTACTGCCCGCGCGCGAGCCAGCCTCCCCTTCCCTACCGCACGGCAGCAACGCACAGCCGCCGCCAGTGGCCCATCGCAAGCCTAGCCGGAGCATGTTCCCCTCCCTTGTGCTGCCGACAAGCGAGGCCCACGATCTTCTTCCTCCCCAAAGCGCTGGATACCTCCCCGTGGACACCGCGTCAATCCAGGTCGATCCCCACACCGAATCCGTGTCGAATACACTTGATTACGTTGCCCCGACCATGCATAGACCCCTCTATTTATTTTCCCGTATCGTCTCGTGCCTTTTTTCGCTTTCTCGAACCCTAGCCACCCTAATAGGAGACGTCTGATCTCACCAGAAAACCTCGCCACCGCCAAGCACGAGCAAGAGGTCCAGAGCACCCTGCACCTCCCATTTTCCCTCTATCCGAACCCCCTCTCTGCACCGTTTCATCCCGCGCTCTTTCCTTCGCCACAGGGTCACCACAGAGCCGAGACGACATCGCCGGAGCTCCGCAACCGTCCACTGCCTCCATCCGCGCCTCGCCATCTGCATAGGAAGAACGAGTCGACACGCCTTTGAGCCCTCTATGTCACGCCGCACCCTATCGCTTACTCATCCGTCGCCGAAGACCGCCGGAATGCCGGCCACCATCACCGCCTGACTGTGCCGCCGCTCACCATCGTCATCGTCGCCGCCAGCTTGCCTTCTTCCTAGCGACCGTCCGATCACATCTGGATGGACCAGATTGAAACGAGCCGACTCCAGCCGAAGCCGAAGCTCAAGACGACTCGAGCCAAGCCGCCACAGAGCCGCTAAACCTGCAGCCATCAAATCTTGATCCAGTGGTCCATGATGACCCACTTAGAGAAGGGGTACAGACCAATCATGTTGCGCCATGTGGCCATCTAGTTGTCTGTTTAATCCAGAAATTGAATAAATAGACAGAAATACATTAAACCTTGTAAAAATTCATATAAAACTGAATACATGTCCAAATTTAGCAAATAATATATGGTTAGATTCATAAAAGTGTGTAGAATAATAATACATGATTAGATATAATGTTTACAGTATATATTTACTGTAATAATTTAAATAGTTTAATGGACAATTTGGACTAAATAAATCATAGAAAATTATCTATCGATTAGAAAAATACAAATAATGTGTCTATAGATTCCCAATGTCATATTAAACATAAATATGCAGTTGTATCAGGATATTACTGTAAGTTTTGGCCGTAATTATTTAAACAAGTTAATACCCTTTTGTAGTAATAAATTCATAGAAAAATAACCACTATTCAAAAAAATAAAAAAAATATTTCTCTGGAATCACAATATTATGTAGATTACATATCTTTCTTTAGTTTTAATGTTAGACAAAATAAAATGTTTAAATGATTTAAACTCCATTAAATCATAAGAAAATATTTACAACTCCGATTAGGGAGAATCCAATTGCTACTGGTTCGTAATAATTTCCTCTATACAGTACACTTTTGATACAAATTTAATACGACATTTAGTACAGAACTTTGAACATAACTATTAAAACCCCTATATTGGCAATCAATATTTAATCATAAAGACCGTATTGCACTAAATGATCTCTTGCATGCATCATGTATTGTAATACTGTTTAGAGAACTAAATACAACTATTGTGACATATTAAATCGCCATGCATGCATTTGTTCATCATTGTTTTGTTGTATTGTGCATCATTGGATTGTTTTTGATTGGTGTGTTTGTTGTGCAACTGTTTGATCAATAGATTGCGAGGAGTGCAACTATTTTGATTGTGACGACTGCAACAATTGCAATTGTGAAGATTATATGAACGACTGCATCAATCTAAGGCAAGTGGCACTATCATAAATGTCCTAATTATTTTCCTATGCATTGTAGTTGTTTTTAGTAGAAGTGCATGTATAGGAATATTTTGCACTATGTGTTATGCTATGTCCTATTGAGGATATCCTTTTGTATCTTGCTTAGTGGAAACATCGTAGAACTAGTATCCTTAGCTAAGCTATAGATTCAAGGTGGGATATCATGTTATGAATTATATGGGGTATTGGAAAAGCTATGTTTTTATATAATAAAGCAAGTACTTGATGAATCACCTGGGTGGAATATTGATGTTGTTGAGTTTTGAAGAAGTGGCAAAAAAGGGGACCATATCATTGGCTATACCTCTCGTGTGTGCACTGGGAGAAGATCACCTAGGGCCATAGAGATTTGACATGTTTCTCATACAGTAGATTTCGTGTACAGCCATATGCTAATATGGGCTCTGGCTTGGTTAATAACATAGAGGAAGACACTTGGCATTGGTATATCTTTATGTTAACTAGAATTGTGCAATGGAGGTTATATCCTTGCATTGGTGCATGTTAGATGTGCTAGTATTGTGTATTGGGGGGACTATTATGGAAAGACTTCGTCACATTCTCGATCTGCCGGTATACCAATTGGTGTGTACTAAACCAGCGGCCACTGGTGGCATCAAGAGGAGATTTTGTCATGTGGGTAAAGTGTACAACTTCTACAGAAGATATAAATCTAATCGATTAGCCGTGTCCCCGGTTATGGACAATATTGAGAAAATAAGGCTTGAAGCTTATGGATGATCTCAACATTCCAATTTCTTAATAAAATTTGATGTTTGAACAAGGTATTAGGAGCACTTGGTGTTGGCCAATGTGTTGAGACAATTTTCATAAATAACTAAAGCTATTTTTAAAAGATAGGATAAAACTATTGATTTATGCAAATGAGCCTGAAGCTCCACTTAGCCAAATATGCATGTAATTGATAGGTTCCATTTTATATCCACGTACTAGTGACACTTGCCAATACATTCAAAGTATTGACCATTCGTGGCTGCAGCCTTTCATGTTGCAGGTTATATCGTTTCTAAGTGATCGTTATAGGTGAAACCAAGGTAAAGGACGTGGTAAAACACCCTCTGCCGGCCTTCCAAGGAAGAGGGCTAATAATATTTGGCATTAAGAGTCGGTTGTTACGTGTGGGTAAAGTTGTACACCCCTACAGGGTATTAATCTTTTCGAAAGCCGTGTTCACGGTTATGAATGCTTGGTGACCAAACTTAAGATCATAGATAACGTTAACCACTATAAAACCTGTTGATCCACATGTGCTTAAGGATGCTTCCTCCGGGTCGAGGGGGTGATCCTAGATAGGAGGTTCTGATGAAGCTAGTGATCGTCAAGTTATGTTGAACAAGATGAAGAAGTTGTTATCTTATCCCTTTTAAAATATTCTGAGTAGACGAGCCTCTTCTCTCTCTTGTTTACAAATAAAGATTGCTTTACACAAAAGTAAATCCAGAGAAAGCCTTTCTAGCAAGAGCATGTAGATACTAGGTTATCTAAGTCTTGTGGAGTACATTCTCGTACTCAGCCTTGTGCCATTGTTGTTTTTCTATAGATGATCTAGTTGCGACTAAAGGTGGCTTCTACGTTGACATCGAAGAGTAGTTGGGGGTCCCAGGTATAAGCCTGAGGACTATGGGATGGATGTCGCTTCTGTTTATGGCCTCTTAGGCCCTTTTCTAAGTTGTGTAGAACAACATAATTTGCTTTCTCTGTGTGATGTAATGTTGGGTCTGTGACCTCTGGTTTGTAATAACTCTAATACCTTACTCTGTTAAGAGTTTAAAGTTACTCTCTTGAATCCCTGAGTTCTGTAATGTTACCGAATCATACTGTGATCTTTCATGCTTGGAGTTGAGGTTATCTTAGATGGTGATCTGAGGTTAGTTTAACCCTAATCCCGGGGGTGTTACATCATGGAAATGGGAATTGCCGGCCACAATGACCTTCTCGTCGCTCGCTACCTCCCCCAGATGATGGAGGGAGCGACTCGGCAGTGGATCAACACCCTCCCTGTAGACAGCATCGACTCCTGGGAGGACATGCATGAGGCCTTCGTCAGGCACTTTGAGGGCTCCTACAATAGTGCCACCACCATCGAGGAGCTGGAGCGATGCGTCCATGGACCCCACGAGTCGACCCCCAACTGGGTTCAACGGTGGCAAGACCTATCGATCAACGCTGTCGGCATCCACCCAGACACGGCGATCCACTGCTTCAAGAACTCGTGCCGATACGAGCCCCTGGTCACCAAGATCAAGCGATTGTACACGATGCTTGACAAAATCCCAGACCTCCTTTAGATCACCAAATGATACGCAGAGGAAGATCCGAACCAGGAAACCGACGACGAGTCGGGTGGGAATCGCCGCCCAAGCGGCCACGACAACGGCAGGCAGCGCGAGCTGCGTTCCAGCAATAGTTGCCTCACCGGCAAGCGCCAAGGTGACGGGCGAGTTGACTTCGTCGCCTACGCCGGCTACGCGCCACGTGACCCCAAGAGCATCCACCGCGACAGAGGTCAGCACCGCGACGGCGGAAACTACCGAGCGAGGCCGAAATTCGACCCCGCAGCTCTCCTCAACCAACCCTATGTGTTGCCCGGCAGGGAGGGGAAGCCCGCAACAGACACAACCTCTGACTGCCACTCTCTGAAGGATATCGAGAAGGCATGACGCGCAAGCGAGGACCCCAATAACAACCCGCCAAATGACGGGGAATTTGGCAACAATGTCTGCTCGCTTCACACCTTCACCGGGCTCGACACCAAGCGGGAGAAGATGGTCCTCGCCCGCACCGTTGCAGTCAACATGGTGTCCTAGGTCGATCAGCGCATCACGTGGAGCCACGAGGACCACTCAGCACGGATCGAATATCCCGGGCGAGTCGCCCTGGTAGTCAAGCCCAAAGTAGGCGACTAATGGCTCCCCACGATGTTGATGGATGGCGGGAGCTCCATGAATATCCTCTAGCTAGACATATTCAGGCGACTACGGCTCCTGCAGTCGATGATCGAGTCGACCCTCAGCACCTTCCATGGCATCATCCCCGGTCAGAAGGCGTACCTGATCGATAAGGTGATGCTGCCAGTCAGCTTTGGCACACCAACCAACTTCCGCACCGAGCGGATCATCTTCGAGCTGGTGAACATCAACAGCCCCTACCACTACATCCTGGGGCAAAAAGTGTTTGCCAAATTCAAGGAGGCACCGCATTACGTGTAAAACATGATGAAGCTCCCAGGACAATGCGGCATCATCACCGTCCACGGCGACACCGACATGGCCATCGGGTGCGAGGAAAAATGCGCACAGCTCATGGACGCTGTCATCGCCGCTGAAACCAACCACGCAGAGGAGCTCGCCAGATACGCTAGCGGGGTCGACAAAGACGACCCCACAATCTTGGAGAAGCCCAACGCGGAAAATGTTGGGTTGACCGCGTTCGATCCCACCATGCACACCCTGACAGTTGAGCTGGCCCCAGGCGACTCCACCCAGACGGTCACCATCGGGGCGGGCATGAGCCCTGCATAGTAAAGCGCGCTGGTCGATTTCGTCCGTGAGAATTGCGACATCTTCGCATGGAAGCCATAGGACATGCCAAGTGTCCTGAGGGAACTCGCCGAGCAAAAACTCCATGAAGACACCAAAGCGCGACCTGTCAAGCAGTCGCTACGGCCCTTCAATGAAGAGCGCCGCCAAGCAATCATTGAAGAAGTGCAGTGTATACTCGCTATAGGCTTCATCCAGCCAATCAAATACTCCAAGTGGCTGGCAAACCCAGTCCTGGTCATGAAGAAGAACCAGACATGGAGGATGTCTATCGACTACAATAACCTCAACAGCGCCTGACCAAAGGAGCAGTTCACCCTCCCGTGCATCGACCAGATCATTGTTTCGACTGCGGGCTCAGATTCGATGTGCTTGCTCGACATGTACTCTAGGTATAACCAGATTAAGATGGCGGCCGAGGACGAGGAGAAGATGCCGTTCATCACGCCATTCGGCGCCTACTGCTACACCGCCATGACTTTCGGCGTCAATAACGCCGAAGCGACCTACCAACGGTGCATGCAGGAGTGCCTTTCAAGACAAATTGGTCGCAAAATCCAAGTCTACATCAACGACGTGGTGGTTAAGTCCAATCGCTAGAGCGACCTACTCGCTGACCTGGCCAAGACCTTCACAAATCTGCAGAGGTACAAGATCAAGCTCAACCCAGGGAAGTGCACCTTCGGCGTACCCACTGGATAGCTATTGGAGTACGTAGTCTCCAAGCGAGGCATCGAGGCGAACCCCACCAATATGGAAACAATCGCACAGCTCAGCAAACCCAAGTGCCTCCGCGACGTCTAGAAGCAGGTCGGGTGAGTCGTGGCTCTCAGTCACTTCATCCCCCGACTAGGCGAGAAGGCAATGCCTCTCTACCGCCTAATGCGCAAGATCCCCACTTACCAATGGGATATGGAGGGAGACTACACACTCAACGCAATCAAATAAGTGCTACTGGCTACACCGCTACTCGCTGCCCCCATCGACAAGGAGCCGATGCTCGTCTAAATCACGGTGTTCGAGCGATTCGTCAGTGCCATCATGGTCGTCGAACGACCAGAGGAGGCCAAGGAGTGCCCCATATAGTGCCCGGTGTACTACATCAGCGAAGTCCCCATGGACTCACGATAGCGCTACCCGCAATACCAGAAACTAGTGTACGCGGTCTTCCGAGCCCAGCGACGGCAACCACACTACTTCCAGGAGCACCCAATCACGGTCGTCTCCTCTATGCCGCTGCAGGACATCATATGCAACCGCGAGGCGACTGGGCGGGTCACCAAGTGGGCCGTCGAAATCGGCATCCACAACATAAAGTACGAGCAACGCAAAGCGATCAAGTCGCATGCTCTAGCGGACTTCCTCGCCGACTGGGAAGAGGCGCAGCAGTTAGAGAAGCTGCCATACCTCAACTACTGGTCGCTCCACTTCGACGGATCTAAGAACGCGGATGGCACAGGGGCAGGAACCATACTCACCTCGCCTAAGGGCAAAAATCTCCGCTACGTGCTGAATCTCGACTTCACCCCCTACACCAACAACATGGCCGAGTACGAGACATTCCTTCACGGCATGCGCTCCACCAAGGACATGAACGTCAATCGCCCATGGTGCTACGGTGACTCTGACCTCGTTGCCGCGCAAGTCGCCGGTACCTGTGATGCTATCTCCCCCAGCATGGCGGGATACCGCCAAGTAGTGGACCAACCATGGGGCCACTTCGCCGGCTACTCCGTCGAGTGAATCGACCGGCGCAAGAACGAGGAGGCCGAAGCCCTCTCCCATATCGGATTGGCTCAGCAAACTCCACCCGTAGGCGCCTTCCTATACACCATCCACAAGCCCTTTGTCTCTCCTCCAAAGGAGATCGACCTCGGGATCCCGCTGCAACCAGTGCCCGCCGTGGTCGCCATGGTCACAGAAGCAAGCGACTGGACCACGCCATACCTCGCCTACCTCGAGAATGGGACCCTGCCAGCAAATGAGACGGAAGCACGCATGATCATGCACCAGTGCAAGTCCTTCGTCATCATCAACAGTGTGCTCCACAAGCGCAACGTAACATGCATGTTCCAACGCTACGTGCAACCTAGGGAGGACGCAAGATCGTCCAAGACATCCACGCCGTCGACTGCAGCTACCACGCCGACGCCCGGTCCCTAGTCGCCTAGGCCATGCGACACGACTTTTACTGGCTCACCACGCATGCTGACACGGTCGACATCGTCCAACGCTGCATCGGGTGCCAGAAGTACGCTAATTAGAAGCACGTACCTAGGTCGTCTCTCAAGACGATCAACATTACCAGGCCATTCGCCGTGTGGGGCATGGACATGGTGGGCCCCTTTAAGAAGCCCCCCTCTTGCTACACCCACCTCCTAGTCGTAGTCGACAAATTCATCAAGTGGGTGGAGGCCAAGCCAGTCTAGAAGTGCGACAGGAAGACCGCGGCCAAATTCCTCCATGAGCTCATCTACCTCTACGGATTCCCGCACAGCATCATCACGGACAATGGCACCAACTTCGCCCAGGGCGCCATGGCCGAATTCTGCAGGAGCACAACATACGGCTCGACCTCGCCTCAGTAGCACACCCAGAGTCCAACGACCAGACGGAATGCGCCAACCAGAGGATCCTCCATGGCCTCAAGCCGTGACTGCAAGTTCCCCTCGAGCAAACTCCAGGATGCTGGGTCGAAGAGATCCCCTCCATCATATGGGGAATTCACACCTCCATCAACCGGTCGATAGGGTTCACAACCTTCTTCATGGTATACGAGCCGAAGCCGTCATGCCGACTGACCTGGAGCACGATTCGCCGTAGGTCGTGAACTACGCGGAGGCCAACAATGAGCTCGCACGCCAAGATGGGGTCGACCATCTTGACGATGCACGCGAACTAGCTCGCTCCCGCACCTCCATCTACCAGTAGGGAATCCGCCGCTACCATAGCCGCCGAGTCCGGACTCACACCTTCCAGGAAGGCTACCTGGTCCTGCGATTGATCCAGGACAAGAAGGGCATGCACAAGCTCTCTCCCCCATGGGAGGGACCATTCGCCATAGGGAGAGTCCTCGGCAACGATGCCTAGTACCTCATCGATGTTCGAGGCGATGGACAGCTCGACACCAAGCGACCGTGGAATGTAAATCTCCTAAGGAAGTTCTACACCTAGAACTCTGACCTGTATCCCCCCGCCATGCAATAAAATACATTCGACTCACACAAATTGTGTCTACTCTCCAAGTCTTGTGCCAATCGCACTGTTAACTACAACACAATGCTACTCACGGAAGTCAAACCTTGGTTGCGCAACCGGCATGGCTAGGTAGTGCGGTGCAAGGGCATCGAAGGAATTCGGGCCTTGCGTTGTCCACGAAAACACCAACCCAGAGCCCCCATCGGAGTCGCCACGCTCGACTAGCCCACCGGGCCAAGAAAACCGCACACGCTTCATACAGCGACATGGTCCTCCGCACCCTCGGGGCAGCGACTCGAACGGTTAAGTACCACACTTGGGGACTCACTTCAGTCTAAACCCACACGGCTCGGTAACACACCAAGTATGAGAGCACACTCTGGACTCGCCACATGACTGGCTCCTCGAGTCAGGTGGAGTGACGTGCCACATACAACGCGCTTCATCCTCACCTACTTTGGGTATGCGACTAGAACGTCTAAGTACCAAGCTCGGGGACTCACCCAATTGACACCGTTCGTGTTCGGGAAAACGTGTAAGTACAGAGCACCCCTTGGGGTCGCCAAGCGACTGGCTTTCCAAGCCACAGCGAGTTGTCTCCAACTAACTAACAGTCCAAAAACAAACCAACATACAGAAACGCGAGGTCAACCCCATTAAAGGGCGGACGTGCGTGGGGACTCGCATAACAAATAAACCAAAGTCAAATCAAACTGACTCAATATGTTTTCATTCCTTCAAAGCAACAAAATTGTAGAGGTCCCAACCTGATAGGGTAGAGATCCCTATGTTTACAATGCTAGTCCCTGGATCAATAGCTAGCATCCACAATTTAAGATGTAATATCAAGAAACAAAGGTCATATTACAACTTTATAACCATGAATAAAATAGTTCATTACATATTACATAGCTCATCTGGCTATCACATTACAATGCAGCAGAAATAACTATATAGCATGGAGTCCTTCATCTTCAAAGTGCCACAGGCAATCATGTTGGTTGTAGACTTGTAATCCTAATCAACACACTTCACTAACATCAACAAACCTGCAACATAATAAGTTACAGCCACAAGGGTCAATACATTTGAATTTTATTGGCAAGTGGTACTATGGTAGAAGAGTGGTATCTATCATTTATATGCATTTGGCTAAGTGGATCTTAGGCTTGCTTTGCTCAAAATAGATTTTCCTTATCATTTGAAAACACTAAGTTTTTATTTGTTAAAATCACCCAAGGAACCACCAATAGACACTAGTGAACCTTTACACTTGTTCAACCACAAGTTTCTAACTTATAAATTGGGATGAGGAGATCCTTGATAACTTCCATGTCTTGATGCTCAAATTGTCCATTGCCGGGGACACGGCTAAGTACTTAGATTTTACTCTCTAGAGAAGTGGTGCACTTTTCCCACAAGTCTCGACATACATCGAGACAAGATCTTTCAGAAGCCTTCCCTTAGACCAAAATGGAAGCGCTCCAAACCTATCACCCCCTACCACCAACTGTCCATCTAGCTTAGTTGTTGCAACCTATATGATCTAGGCAGAGCCCATATTGCCATGTGGCTGCACTTGAAGCTTCTCAACATTTGGCATCTCAAATTTATTTGTTCCTGGGTGGATTTCCACAAGTGAGATACACTAGGGTAAGCCATAAATATGGGCCCTATGTAACCACTCAACATAAACCTTTCACACCATTCCACCCAGGTGATTAATTCACATAGTTGTTTTATTAAACAAAACACAAGTCATGAATATAATCCACCGTTGTTTTCTACTAGCTAAGCTAAGCATGATAGTAGTAGGGACCTTAACTTATGTAAAATTCTACTAAGGCATCATCTACTAGGATTTCTCATGGAATAGCTTATACTTAGAAAATTCCATGCATGTCCTACTCAAAATATCACTAATGCATAGTGAAAATAATGGGACAAAAGTATGAAGCAGCAGTTTCCTTTTTGTTAGAGAATATAAGTTCACTCCTTGATCTTGCAATTGTCACACTCTTCAAAGTTCACTACAGGCAATCATGTTGGTTATAGACTTGTAATCCTATTCAACACACTTCACTAACACCAAACAAACCTACAACATAATAAGTTACAACCAGAAGGGTCAATACATTTGAATTTTATTGGCAAGTGATACTATGGTAGAATAGTGGTATCTATCATCTATGTGCATTTGGCTAAGTGGAGCTTAGGCTTGCTTTGTTCAAAATAAGGTTTTCCTTATAAGTTGAAAACACTAAGTTTTTGTTTGTCAAAATCACCCAAGGAATCTACCAATAGAAATTGGTGATCCTTTAACCCTTGTTCAACCTCAAGTTTTTAACTTAGAGATTGGGATGGGAGATCCTTGATAGCTTCCATGTTTTGATGCTAAAATTGTCCATTTTCGGGGACACGGCTAAGTACTTATATTTTACTCTCGAGAGAGGTGGTGCACTTTCTCCACAAGATCTTTCAGAATCCTTCCCTTAGACCAAATGGACGTGTTCCAAACCTTTCACCCCTACCACCTTCTGTCCATCTGGCTAAGTTATTGCAACCTATATGATCCAGGAAGATCCCATATTGCCATGTGGCTGCACTTGAAGCTTCTCAACATTTGACATCTCAAATATCTTTGTTCATGGGTGTCTTTCCACAAGTGAGATACACTAGGGTAGTCCATAAATATGGGGCCCTATGTAACCACTCAACATAACCCATTCACACCATTACACCCAGGTGATTCATTCACATAGTTTTTAATAAAAGAAAACACAAGTCATAAACTTAGAAATATTTCATAGCATGAATATAATCCACCGTTGTTTTCTACTAGCTAAGCTAAGCATGATAGTAGTAGGGACCTTAACTTATGTAAAATTCTACTAAGGCATCATCTACTAGGATTTCTCATGGAATAGCTTATACTTAGAAAATTCCATGCAAGTCCTACTCAAAATATCACTAATGCATAGTGAAAATAATGGGACAAAAGTATGAAGCAGCAGTTTCCTTTTTGGTAGAGAATATAAGTTCACTCCTTGATCTTGCAATTGTCACACTCTTCAAAGTTCACTACAATTCAATCAAGGCACAAATTCAATCTAGCATTCAAACAATTTACCACATAAAATAAAGAAAACAAAACAATGCATGCAAGCATGCAAAAGATTGTTTTATTTAGAAAGGTGGTTTCTAATAGGCTATAAACATTTTAAAACATATACTGGTCATTTATAAAAGTGGCAAAACCATTTTAAATCAAGTTAGTCAAAATGGACCATTTAAATCATTTTTGTTTGCTAGAAATGATTTATGTCGGAGTAATAATTTCTAGTGTTTGACAAATATATTTCTAAACACAAATGTTAGTGTTTTAAGGTTAAGTGTTTAATATTAAACTATTTTCAAAAGGTTTCACCTAAAAATCATTTTTAAATCAAAGCATTATATTATTTTACTAGAAATGCCTTTTTAATCAAAGTAATAATTTTCTAGGGTTAATCAAATATATTTTTTTAAATCCCAAAACTTTGTGTTTAGGGTGAGAGAATTTAATTCAAACCATTTTCAAAAGTTTTTACTCAAAAAGAATTTTTAAACCATAATCAATATTTTTATTCAACTAGAAATTCTTTTATTCAAGGATTAATTCCTTAGTGTCACAAAACTTACTTTTAAATCCAAATGTTTGTTTTTATGGTCAGTAGGTTCAAAACAAACCATTTACAAAATATTTTACCCTAAAAACATTTTGAGAATAAATTTTATACTCAAAATATGCCTACACATGTTTCTGCAAAAACAACAAATTTTACAGAAGAAAAACACTAAACAAAGGGCATGGTTGGAAAGTATTCTTTTTCCAGATTCCAATGATATAAATTTTGTAAATTTTGGACGTGTAGATTAAAATTTATGATTTTTGCAAATTCTAAAATCTAATAGTAATGTTTCTGTTTTTTAATCAAAACACTGGCCACGCCTCATATTTCTATTGGCTGAATACGGTTCGTGTGGATCGATCGATATAGACAAGATCTTTCAGAAGCCTTCCCTTAGACCAAAATGGACGCGCTCCAAACTGTTCACCCCCTACCACCAACTGTCCATCTAGCTAAGTTATTGCAACCTATATGATCCAGGCAGAGCCCATATTGCCATGTGGTTGCACTTGAAGCTTCTCAACATTTGACATCTCAAATCTCTTTGTTCCTGGGTGGCTTTCCACAAGTGAGATACACTAGGGTAAGCCATAAATATGGGCCCTATATAACCACTCAACATAAACCTTCCACACCATTCCACCCAGGTGATTAATTCACATAGTTCTTTTATTAAACAAAACACAAGTCATAAACTTAGAAATATTTCATAGCATGAATATAATCCACCCTTGTTTTCTACTAGCTAAGCTAAGCACGATAGTAGTAGGGATCTTAACTTATGTAAAATTCTACTAAGGCATCATCTACTAGGATTTCCCATGGAATAGCTTATACTTAGAAAATTCCATGCAAGTCCTACTCAAAATATCACTAATGCATAGTGATAATAATGGGACAAAAGTATGAAGCAGCAGTTTCCTTTTTGATAGAGAATATAAGTTCTCCTTGATCTTGCAATTGTCACACTCTTCAAAGTTCACTACAATTCTATCAAGGCACAAATTCAATCTAGCATTCAAACAATTTACCACATAAAATAAAGAAAACAAAACAATGCATGCAAGCATGAAAAATATTGTTTTATTTAGAAAGGTGGTTTATAATTGGCTATAAACATTTTAAAACATATACTGGTCATTTATAAAAGTGGCAATACCATTTTAAATCAAGTTAGTCAAAATGGACCATTTAAATCATTTTTGTTTGCTAGAAATGATTTATGTCAGAGTAATAATTTCTAGTGTTTAACAAATATATTTTTAAACACAAATGTTAGTGTTTTAAGGTCAAGTGTTTAATATTAAACTATTTGCAAAAGGTTTCACCTAAAAATCATTTTTAAATCAAAGCATTATTTTATTTTACTAGAAATGCCTTTTTAATCAAAGTAATAATTTTCTAGGGTTAGTCAAATATATTTTTTTAAATCCCAAAACTTGGTGTTTAGGGTGAGAGAGTTTAAGTCAAACCATTTTCAAAAGGTTTTACTCAAAAAGCATTTTTAAACCATAATCAATATTTTTATTCAACTAGAAATTCTTTTATTCAAGGATTAATTCCTTAGTGTCACAAAACTTACGTTTAAATCCAAATGTTTGTTTTTATGGTCAGTAGGTTCAAAACAAACCATTTACAAAAGATTTTACCCTAAAAACATTTTGAGAATAAATTTTATACTCAAAATATGCCTACACTTGTTTCTGCAAAAACAACAAATTTTACAGAAGAAAATCACTAAACAAAGGGCATGGTTGGAAAGTATTCTTTTTCCTGATTCCAATGATATAAAATTTGTAAATTTTGGACATGTATATTAAAAGTTATGATTTTTGCAAAATCTAAAATCTAATAGTAATGTTTGTTTTTTTTAATCAAAACACTGGCCACGCATCATGTTTCTATTGGCTAAAAACGGTTCGTGTGGATCGATCGATACAGACCGTAGGATCTAAGAGAGATTGCATGGTTTAGATCTAACATACCCCTTTGATTAAGTGGATCTAACGTGTCCATCACATCTTCATCCAACGGCTCCTAGCACAATGACCAAGTTCTGGCGGCCCTCGACGGTGGCGCGCGGCGGCGATGCTCGGCCAGAAGTGTTCCGTCAAAGATACGAAGCAAGGGAGAGGAAGAGGGTGCTCACCGTGTTTGTAGGGTCATAGTGAATCTCACGGTGGTCTCCGTTACTCGAGGGGCGCACGGTGATGACGGAAATTGCTCGCTGGAGCTGCACTTCTTCTCGGGCATAGTCAGTCGTTGTCGGAGGCGGGTGTCTGTGATGCAATTGATCGAGGAAACGCGTCAGGAGGATGCACAAGTTTGCATAGGTTGTGAAGGAACTCACCAGAGGGAAAGGGGCGCGCTGATTCGTCGGCTACTGCTCGCCGAAGTTGAGGTAGACTGTGGCGACGCTCTATCGAAGACGAAGGCGAGGCTGTGGGGAATGCGCGGGCGAGCTAGGGTTACTGGTAGACGCGGGAGACACTGGCGAGCATGCTCGGGTGAGTCAGGGGCAATGGGGGTGTCGGGGCTGACCGGAATTTCCACGATGGCTCGTCGGAGACAGAGATGGTTCGAGGTGAAATCAAGGCAGCCTAGAGGCGGAGAGGAAATGGTGTCTGGGGGAAAGGTAGAGCGGAGACAGGCGACTAAGATTGCATGGTAGGGGGGAGGAATTATTGGCGCATTGATTCGAATTCAAGCGAGGTTTAATCGACCAGAAACAGCTGGCGTATTTTGGGGAAGAACGATTCTTGCGGGGACGATGGTGACGAGGCAGATGGGTCCCTTTCGTCAATGAATGGAAGGGGTATGGTGGGGTTGCAGAGTCAGTGACTAAGGGGGTTAATTCTCGGGTAGGAAAACATTTCGCGAGGAGGGGAGAGTGGGCTTGCTGCTGGGCTGGGCTGGGCCTGGTTCTGGGCTGGGGTTTGTTTTGTATTTTTTTCTTCCTCTTCCTCTTTCTTTTTCTTTTTCTTTTTCTGATTTCTTTTTTTTTCTGTTTTGAATTTATCTAAATGATTAAAACATTGTTTAAATTCAAACTTTTCTCAACTTTCAGTAATCTTTTAATAATGTTTATTAATGTATTTTAAAGACCATTTTGGAATAATTCTTTTATTCATTTATGGTTTATTATTTTTTCATAATAGAAACTTTGCCTTTATTCAAATAAGATTTTAATTATATTTTCAACTCTTATTTGAATTCTAGTTTTCACCAAAACTTTTTCATTAGGTTTTATTTATTCAATAATGTCAATATTTTAATATGATTTATTAATCATTTAAATTGGGCAATTGTCTTTATTCAAATAAAATCAAATATGGTTTTAATCCCATATAATTTTATTTTAATATTCTTTATCCCTTTATTTATTTGGATTTGGATTATATTTATTCCATTTACTTGTACAAGATTTAATTTGTCTTTTAAATATTCCTTAATTATTTATTTCTTTCTTTGTCTTATAAAATCCATATCTTTTTATTTATAGATCCAAAATTGGTGATTCCAAATTGTATAAAATTTATTTAATATTTGTTTACCTTTTAAATCCTTTTAGGATTATTTTTCTCGTAATTTGGTATGGATTTTATATAGGTGTTTTATTAGCTTTGGAAATTATTTCCTTTTATCTTATTATATTCATATGTTTTATCCATCGCTCCAAATTGAATGAAATCAATTTCTATGGTTTTATAATATTTTTATTTATCAATTTGGACCATTTGTAAATGTTTGTTGATAGATTTTTATATGTATCAAATCGATAGAGATCTTGGAGATGATTTTCTTCCATTAGGGTTTTAGGGTTTTGGTCTGTTTTCCCAAGTTTAAATTTCAAGATACATTCATTAATGAATGCATTTCACTTGATTGAAATTTGTTGGATTCCATTTTATTCAAATTTTGTTCACGTGGGGTTTTGATGTTCCCATTTTGAAACAAAAAGTTTCTTTTCACCCTAAATTTCAACAATTATTTATTTTATTTATTTATTTTTCACATTTCAAAATTTGGAATAATTTGGGATGTGACAAAAATATTCTTCATAGCAAAGACTGCTACAGTTCTAATTACACTAATACAAAAGCCACTCAGCATGTCTTTACTCTGTAGGCTTTGAGGTCGTCGCACCGCCACCATCGTGGACCCGGATGAAGGGTATCCACGGATTTGCCGGATACATCGCCAGGGTACCCGCCATCGCCGACCAGAAGGGCTGCTCTGATTTCAGATCACGGTGCGCTGGCTCAGGGTCGTTCGGCACCACCTTTGTCTCCTGGTACGGCAATAGATCGCCCATCGCCAGCACACGCTCGGACTATGTAGCCTCCTTTGCGGTCAACTTCAGAACTTCGGCGATCTCAACCAAGCCGGTCGCAGATGGGTACCTGCTGGTGACGTCGTCGAGGTCAAAGTCGTCTGGGAAATTTGCAAGCCCAAGGCTCAGCGCAGTCGCGTCCGCTCTGCGAAACGCCGACATCGACATGTAGTCGAGCACCATCGGCACCCTTTCGAGGTAATGCCACACCTTTGTGAGATCGATGGGAATCACCTAAGTGGGAAAGATCTCCCGGAGAACGGCGTGAATGCATGTCGCCTAAAGGGCAGCAGAGTCCACCAGCATGGTGATGCACTGCTTGGCATCATACAACTCAACTCAGGTCTTCGTCGAGTATCTTCCCTGCAAGCAACGCCAAGTCAAAAAATAGAAGGACGCACAACTCCAGACTCACCCGCTCGGGGACTCGCTGACATAGCGACAGATTTAAGAAGGCTCACCTAGAAGTTGACGGCAAAGCCTCGTGGTGAAGCCCCGAAGGCCTATCAGCTCATCCTGCAACCCAGAAACAAGAGCGTTGGGTACCTTACGCTCCTCAACTATTGCTGCGACAGCGGCCTTGCTCCTCTCCTCCAACGAGCTCGCTTCAGCCTTCGCGGCCTTAAGGTCCTCCAGCTCAGCAACCCGCTTCTCTGTGGCGTCAATGATGACTTGGCAGTCTCCAACTTGTTGGCTGGGACAAGACCTTCACGAGCCTTGACAACAGCGGCGGAGCGCTCCTTGGCAAAGAAATCAAAAGTGAGACACCAGGCGATTAAGGAAACAAAATCGGCAAGAAACTTGAAACACCTACCTACAGTCGCCTGAAGCTTCCTATTCACCTCCTGCACGGATCGGAGGTCACGCTCCAAACGATCCTTGGTGGCTAGTCATTCCGCCGATTCATGCTGAAGGCCCTGCAAAGATGAAACAAACATGAGAAGACAACAAAACTTCCTAAGTGCCTAGCCGCTGAAACTCAACAACTAGCCATCCGGGGACTGGACACGACAAATTCATAAGAATCCACCTGCTAAAATTCAGCGAGTAGATCCTTGGGGACTGGACATACTTGGATAGCTGCTCCTAGCATGTTGTGCAGCTCAACCGCGTCTGCTGATGCCAGCACAAAGGGCGTTCGCCCTCGACACTGCTGGACGTTTGTGCCCAAAACTTTGGGCACATGAGGCGACTGCATCGCCACTCCCACGGTGGAAGCCTTCGCCATGAAGCGAGGAAACGTCATCGCCACCACCCCTGAAGCGCTAGTTGTGGGCTCTGATGCACCGACTAGCACCGTTGGCTCAATCAACTACGACCCCATGACCATGTCGACCTTTGCGGCCATATCCACTATGGTTGGACCTTCGCTCGGCACATCGGATAGCTCGTCCAAAACTATGATGGAGTCATCGCCTTTCTTCCTCTTTGCGCCCTCATCGTCGCCCTTCCTCTTCTTCGAGGGATCAACCTCCCCTCCTGTGGCGACTGGTGGTACATTGGCCACCGAAGGGTGACCAATCTTCTTCACACCATTCCTGCAAAAGGAATGACTAGCAACTCAAACAACAACTACTAAATGCTACTCCGAGTCGACATGGCAAGGACGTACCTGGCTACTGGGATATAATGCAGGCCGGTGCGGATGTGCGCCCGTTATCTAATTTCGGGCCCAGCTTGCGACTGATGCCCGTCTCGAACATGGTAGGAGCCCATGAGACTGTAGCCTTCTTCGTAGACGAGGCTGCGTCCGCAGGAAGCTCTGGTCCAGTCGACGTTGGTGCCTCCTTTGACGGGGAGGCCTCTGCAGTTGAAGTAGATCCAAGCCCCGAGACTGTCGATAATGGAGGGGGTATTGATTCCAGAGGCACCTCGTTCTCCACCATGTCTGGATCCCTCGCCTTCGGAGCTTTCGTCGATGCCTTGGCCTCTGCGTCGTCAGCTTCGCTGTTCGACTCGCAGCTAGCCACTAACTGGGGCGGAGACGCCACTCTAGGCGCCTTCTTCTCCCCGAGAGACTTCTTATTTGACGGTGTGGCCACGCACCGCGAACTATGTTCTTGGGCGTCGCCCTCGCCCCCATCATGTCCCTCGAGGCTCCGGCAAGCATCGAGCTCGTGTTGTCGTAGCCCGCGGGTCTTCCTAGCCGTGGGTGCGACGACTTCCACCGCCTTTTCATCATCAGAGGAGGACTAGCTCAGATCCTCCTCGACCTCCTCGTAGCTCTTGTTGTTGATGGGAGGGAGCAAGCCCTCCGCAAGTTAGAATAGCTGAAAATACAGGCACACGTTAACAAACCGCAACTGCACTTCTGCGACTACGAAGACATACAAGGTAAAAAGGCTCCACATCGGCGCCCGGCGCTTCATGGTGTATGGGGCAATCCGGCCATTGGATCGTTGTAATATGCATCAGTGATCTTCTTCAACGCGGCGTAGTAGTCGTCGGCCTTCCAGTCGGCGTTGTAGCACTTGGTCCCATCATCCCTACCGGTGTATTCATACATCCATTGGGAGCGACTAACTAGTGGCACCAATCATCGCTAGAGCCAACAATTGTACAAATTGATGGTCTCAAGCCCATCTTTCTTGAGCTGTCGAATCGTCATCAGCATCTCGTCCACGACCATCCTCTGATCGTGGGGGGAGTTTGGCCACTTACAGTCAGCGCGGCTCGCTCCGCTCGGCGGTGTATGCTAGGAGTGGCACCTCACCATTCGAGGTCGACTCGCTAACATAAAACCAGTGTTTCTTCCACTCGCTGGCCGCCTTCTTCGACAGCATGAGGTCAACGAAGGGGGCCTTGTTCTTCAATTGAAATGTGAGTCCGCCCGCTGCCAGCATCGGGCCACTGGATCCTTCACGGCCGACGCGACCGAGGAACAGCTCCTGCCACAATGGGAAGTAGGGGCGGCACCCCAGGTATCACTCGCAGAACTCCAGGAAAATGGCGAGATGCTCGATGCTGTGAGCCCCTAGATCAGAGTGCTTGATGCGTAGTAGGCGCAGAACCGCCGGAAGAAGATCGAGGTGTGGAATCCCAGCCCGCTCTCCAGGTGGCTGGTGAAGCAGATGAATTTGCCGGCGTGGGGATCCGGCTCCACCTCCCTGGCCGAGGGGATTCACCATCTCCCTACGCAGAGGACCCCCTGTCTTCGAAAGATTTCAGTGTCTCCCTGGTGCACTTGCATTTGCCCCAAAGTTCCATCGGGGGCACCATCGAATCGAAGATTTGGGTTCGCTAACTCACTCTGGAAGTTCCGGATCAGGAGGAAATGGGAGACTGAGGGGTGCGCGGGATCGGAGGAAATGCGAGGAAGGTTCGCAACCTACCCCATTACTCTCCTAATATAGCGGTTGCCTCCCGCCATTTTCGGAGGAGCCTTTACCGCGCGGTGATTACGCCGATATTACCGTTGGATTACCCAACGGCTAGTTTGACCAAAAATGATGGTCCAACTTCGTCTACTCGACTCACTAACCCATTCGCCAAAGCTGCGATTCGACTACTTGCCAAATTGGCAATTCGACAGGTCGCCGATATTGTGACTGAAGATATATGTTGAGGATTCTTTCCTTCATTGAAGAGTACACCGCCAATTTGACTGGGAGTCCAAATTGGACCCATATACTCCTACTGCCAAAGAACACCTGCAACGAATCAACAACAACCTCGGGGACTACTGATGGGGATATGTCGAGTGGGGTATACCCAACAGCACGTTCCCTACTGGATCATACTCCCAGCGAGTGGGCCTGCAGGACAGCGAATGGATCACGACCCAAGAAGGAGCCAGGCGAATGGAAGTTGAAGGCCCAGAATCGTAGGTAGGCCCAGTCAGACTAGGTCAAACCCCTCTGAGTCCTTATTCAACTCGGTTGTAGATCTGTAAGCCCTAGCGAGGTATCCCTATATAATCCTTCCTAGGGTACGCATAGCACTTATGTTCCATCATACACCCCACCGACTTGCGTCCTAATCGCTAAGCTCGCCCACTATAATCTCTCAATCATAGAATCTAGCAGGAGTAGGTCTTTACCCTCTGGGGGCCCAACCTGGGTAAAACCATGTGTCTGCGCCCTCATCTCGCACCGCAGATGGCTGGGCGCCCTTGCTGCCAATCACAGCATCTTCCGTGGCCATTCCCACGACATGGAGAATAGCCTATAGAGTATATCCCATGTAGAGCAGCCCATGTAGAATAGACAAACTCTTTTTAATCTGGCCTTTTGGTCATTGCCCCCCATCTCTCAATTTTTTTTAGAAAACTCTTTCTGCCTTTTTTTGAGAGCGCCTGCAGTTTTTAGTTTAGCTGCCAGGGGTGCTGTAGAGGTGCCAACCTGATAAGGTAGAGATCCTTGTGTTTACAATGCTAGTCCCTAGATCGATAGCTAGCATCCACAGTTTAAGATGTAATATCAAGAAACAAAGGTCATAATACAACTTTATAACCAGGAATAAAATAATTCATTACATCTTACATAGCTCATTTGGCTATCTCATTACAATGCAGCAAATATAACTAAGTAGCATGGATTCCTTCATCTTCAAAGTTCCATAGGCAATCATGTTGGTTATAGACTTGTAATCCTATTCAACACACTTCACTAACACCAAACAAACCTACAACATAATAAGTTACAACCAGAAGGGTCAATACATTTGAATTTTATTGGCAAGTGATACTATGGTAGAATAGTGGTATCTATCATCTATGTGCATTTGGATAAGTGGAGCTTAGGCTTGCTTTGTTCAAAATAAGGTTTTCCTTATAAGTTGAAAACACTAAGTTTTTGTTTGTCAAAATCACCCAAGGAATCTACCAATAGAAATTGGTGATCCTTTAACCCTTGTTCAACCACAAGTTTTTAACTTAGAGATTGGGATGGGGAGATCCTTGATAGCTTCCATGTTTTGATGCTAAAATTGTCCATTTCCGGGGACACGGCTAAGTACTTATATTTTACTCTCGAGAGAGGTGGTGCACTTTCTCCACAAGATCTTTCAGAATCCTTCCCTTAGACCAAATGGACGTGTTCCAAACCTTTCACCCCTACCACCTTCTGTCCATCTGGCTAAGTTATTGCAACCTATATGATCCAGGAAGATCCCATATTGCCATGTGGCTGCACTTGAAGCTTCTCAACATTTGACATCTCAAATATCTTTGTTCATGGGTGTCTTTCCACAAGTGAGATACACTAGGGTAGTCCATAAATATGGGGCCCTATGTAACCACTCAACATAACCCATTCACACCATTCCACCCAGGTGATTCATTCACATAGTTTTTAATAAAAGAAAACACAGTCATAGACTTAGCAATATTTCATAGGATGAATATAATCGACCCTTGTTTTCTACTAGCTAGGCTAAGCATGATAGTAGCAATAATCTTAACTTAGGGAAAATCTACTAAGGCATCATATACTAGGATTTCCCAAGGCATAGCTTATACTTAGAAAACTGCATGCAAGTCCTACTCAAAATATCACTAATGCATAGTGAAAATAATGGGACAAAATTATGAAGTACCACTTGACTTTTTGGTAGATAATATAGGTTCAATACTTGATCTTGAAATAGTCTCACTCTTCGAATTTCACTACAATTCAATCAAGGCACAAATTCAAACTAGCATTTAAACAACTCACTACATAAAATAAAGAAAACAAAATAATGCATGCAAGCATGCAAAAGATTGTTTTATTTGGAAAAGTGGTTTATAATAGGCTATAAACATTTTAAAACACCTATTGGTCATTTATAAAAGTGGCAAAACCATTTAAAATTAAGTTAGTGAAAATAGGCCATTTAAATCATTTTTGTTTTGCTAGAAATGATTTAAATCAAAGTAATAATTTCTAGTGTTAGACAAATATATATTTAAACACCAATATTATTGTTTATGGTCAAAGTGTTTTAAACAAATCCATTTTCAAAAGGTTTTACTCAAAAACAATTTTTAATTCAAAGCAATAATTTTATTTTACTAGAAATGCCTTTATTCAAAGGAATAATTTTCTAGGGTTATTTAAATATATTTTTAAATCCAAAAATTAGTGTTTAGGGTCATAGAGTTTAAATCCAACCATTTGCAAAAGGTTTTACCCTAAAATCATTTTTAGAATAAATTTTATAACCAAAATAGGCCAAAACAAGATTCTGCAAAAACAATCAATTTTCCAGAAGAAAAATGCTAAACTAAAGGCATGGTTGGAAAGTTTGCATATTTTTGAATCCAATGATATAAAATTTGTAACATTTGGACGTGTGGCTCAAAAGTTATGAATTTTACAAATCTAAACATCTAATAGATCTATTTTCTGTTTTAAACAACAGGTAGGGCCACATGGCTATTTCCTATTTGCTGGTACCGGTTCGCACGGATCATGCTCTATGGACCGCAGGATCTTATTTGAATCACAAGGTACATATGCAAACTTACCCCTTCTCATAAGATTCTATCATGACCACTAGATCAACATCTAATGTCTCAGGGCGCTGTGACCAAGTACTGGCGGCGCTGGGGCAACAGCGAGCGGCAGCGCGCTCTGTCAGTGACGGTCCAGCGAAACTAGGATGCGCGGGAGAGGGAGGAGAGCATTACCAGACTCGCAGGGATGCGCTGATTCTCGACGTGGTCGCCGCAGGGACAGGTGCACACGATGCTACTGGCGATTGATCGCTGTAGTTGTCGTCGGCGTCGGGCGATTCTATTCGTCGTTGTTGGCGAGGTTATAAGGCGCGCTAGGACACGAAAAAGGCGGCGTTAGATGCACACAAAATATTTGAGTACTGGAGCATCATTGAGATGGGGAGGGGCGGTCGGACTTTACTAGGGTAGCTCGTCGGAGAGGGGGCAGACGACGGAGGCGAGCAAACGTTGTCCTTGCCAAAGCTACGAAGCACGCGCGGGCTATCTAGGGGTATTGACAGGTGCGCAAGGAGATGGGGACCAGGCTCGTAGGTGCCAGGCAGCAAGAGGAGGTCGGGTGTCGCCAGAATCGGCTGGGAATGGTCGTCGGGACAGTGACGGTACAAGGAAGAATCAGAGCAGACTGGAGGCAGAAAGAGGATGGCGAGCGAGGGGAAACAGTGGGGAGACGTGGGCGCTTACGAGGGCATACTTACAGGCGAGAATTGATCAGCCATTAACATGAATTTACACAGAGGAATTAGTGGCAGAAACGGTCAGGGGAGAGGGCATGGTTAACGAGGTGGGGAAGATGATGACGGGGCAGTAGTGGGGTTGGGGCGTCAGTGAGTGAGGGGGTAGATCTGCAGGTGTCAAAAGAATTCTCGCGGGGACAGGGAGGTGGGATGCTGCTGGGCTGGACTGGGCCTGGTTTGCTGGGCTGGGTTTGTTTCATTTTTTATTTTCTGTTTCTTTTCTGATTTTTATGTTTTTAATTCAAACCTCATTTGAATTCAAATTTCTTTTCAAATATTTTTCTAAATTTTCAGTAGGGTTTTCATTCTGTTTATATAGTGTGGTTTAACAATCCCTTTAGAATATTTCTTATATTCTCATAAGGTTTAATATTTATTTCAAATGGACCTTTGTCTTTATTTAAATAGGGTTTTAAATATGTTTTCAAATTCCATTTGAATTCCAATTTTTACCAAACCTTTTTAAGTAGGTTTTATTTATTCATTACGGTGTTAAATAATTCACTTTGAATTATTTAAATTATTTTAATCTGATTTAATATTCATTTAAAATGGCAATTGTCTTTATTCAAATAAAATCAAATATTGTTTAAATCCCATATAAATTTTATTCAAATAATTATTTTATTCCATTTAAGTTAATTAAATAACTTTTATTCCGCTTGGCAAATTTTAATTTATTATTTTCTCAAGATTTAATTAATGATTTACATAAGGGATTTTGTCTTCATTTAAATATAATTAGAATATGGTTTAATCCCATATGTTTTTATTTGATTATTCTTTATCCCTTATTTTATTTGGATTTAAATTATCTTTGTTCCATTTGCTTATGGAATTATTTCAAGATATAAATTGTCTTCTAAAATAATTTTCTTGGAATTTATTATTTAGTTTAAACAATTTATATTTATTTAAATAAAATTGAATATTTTCAATCCTTATGATTTTATTTAAATAACCTTTTACTCCTTTTTATTGTTCAAAAACTTCCATTTGTTTATGGTTTTGGCCAAGATTTAATTTGGCTTTTAAATATTCCTTATTTATTTATTTCTTGCTTTATCTTATAAAATCCATATCTTTTTATTTATAGATAAAAAATTGGTGATTCCAATTTGTATAATTTTATTTAATATTTGTTTATCTTTTTAAATACTTTTAGGATTATTTTTCTCACATATTTGGCATGTATTTTAGCTAGGATCTTTATTAGCTTTGGAAATTATTTCCTTTTATCTTATGTAATACATAAGTTTTTATCCATGGCTCCAAATTAAATGAAACCAATTTCTACGGTTTATAAATGTTCGTTGCTAAATTTTTATATGGATCAAATTCATAGTCTTAGGGAGATGTTGGAAATGATTTTCTTCCATTAATGTTTTAGGGTTTTGGTTTAACTTTTCCAAGTATTTAAATTTCAAAATACATTCATTGATGAATGCATTTCACTTGATTGAATTTTTTGTTGGATTCTCTTTTCATTCAAATTTTGTTCAAGAAGGGTTTTTAAGTTTCCATTTAGAAGCCAAAAGTTTCTTTTCACCCTAAATTTCAACAATTATTTATTTTGTTTATTTATTTTTCACATTTCAAAATTTTGAAAATTTTGGGATGTGACAGGCTACCACCCTTAAAATAAAGGCTAGAGGTTACAAGTTGGCTCAAGGCAACTAGGGTACTAGAACCCTTAAAAGATTTTTGACTAGATTACATCTTGGCTTACTTGGGGTCTTGATGTAGTTTCTCTAGACAGTTGTTTGCATAATGGCCTAGCTCTTTGCATTTGAAACACATCACTTGGCTAATATCCTTCTTCTTATTTGGTGTCATTGCCTCTTGTTTGTTTACTTGGTTCTTCTTCTTTTCTGGACATTCATTGGCATAGTGTCCCATCTCTTCATTGACATTCATTGGGTCGATTATAACATTGCTCTTCGGTAATGTCCTTCTTGCTAGGGTTGGGGTATTTCTTCTTTTTCTTGGGTCTCTCCAAAGCTAGGAGTTTTTGTAGTTGATGCTCTTCATATTTTACCACAAATGTGGGAAACCTTTCTCTCTTCTTGGGGCCGTCACTAGAGATATGACCTTCTTCTCCACATGAGTAGCAACACTTGGTGGTAACTTTGGATGTGGCCTTATGAGTCATGGTTATGACTTTGCCTTCATCCTTCTTGGTAGAAGTGGTTCCCTTATGGAGGTTTCCAAACATTTGATGCTTTCCATCTTGTTTAATTTGTTGAACTATGGGGTAAATGGGGCATTGGACAGGGACATGATCATTTCCTTCACATAGGAAACAAGTCCCTTGAGATGTGGGGCATTGTTTAGTTGGATGTTTTTCTTCACAATTAGGGAATTGAGCCACATGATCGTTGTAAGTGTGTCCTATGTCTCCACAAATATTGTAAGCTTGAGTTCCTTCCATAATATCATCCTTGACATCATTGTTGTCACAATCACTTTGGTAAGAGTTGTTTCTCATGTTGATCATTTGATTGGTCATCCTTTGCAACAATTGGGATTGGATTTCCAAAAACTTTTGTATGGTTGGGTCTAACTCATTGTTGTTGGCTAAAAACTGTGTTCTCACTTGATTCAACTAGGCTTGGGTTGCTATTAGTTGTTCTCTCATGTGCACCTCTTGGTTGTTGTTGTCACCATTCTCAATGTTGGAGTCTCTTGGAGAAGTCATCTGTTTGGGTTGGATTAGGATTAGAATAGGCAAAAGATTTCGAGAGGAGAATTAAAATCACACACAACAATTCACAAAAGAAATGTGCAAGCAATCACAAACAAACATTCCACTCAAACAACACGGTTCAAGCACATTTTTAGGCAACAAAATATTTTTGCTACACCACATAAGTTTGTGTGATCAAACTAATCGCTAGTATGGTGGTCCAACTATGGGATTTTCTTGAGATCATTCCATTCTTCTTAGTTGTTTCTTCATGAATGAGATCATGGTTTCCTTGGAAAAATTCTTGCATCTTGGTCACAAGCTTCAAAGGTGATGATGTTTCCTTAGTATCCAAGTCTTGAGTAATATTATTTTCTCACTTGTAGTCCTTAGTGATGTCCAAGTTGAAGTCCTTGGTGATATTGTAGTTGCAGTCATTGGTGATATTGAAGTCTTTGCTTGTCAACACCCGGATTTTTAATCCCAGATACCTGTTATGCCATACATCGCAATCCCAGGATTACCATTTTTGCGAGACATATCAGATTTGGATACCACAATACATCATCTATTACAAACCATACATAAGGTCTTACACAAATAAGGAACTCATGATCCAGTTCTTAATACAACTCAAGCAGCGGAAACACGTAATAATAAAGGTAGCGTAGGGGAAGCTCCATCTTCGGGGTCACAGGCAATGCTGACGATGGGAGATGATCCTAGTTGTCGTAACCTTCCTGTGGTCCTTCGTTCTGGTACTCCTATTCATAGTCTGGCCACGGGAATAGATAGGGAAAAAGCCATGAGTACTCTTTAAGTACTCGCAAACTAATACTAATAGTTAAGGGGGTTTTTGTTGTAGGACACTAAGATCTGGGTTGTTTTGCAAAAATCCAGATTTACCTCTACTAAGTTCAGAAGCAAAGAAAGTTGGTTGAAGTTTTATTGTATTTCAAGTCACAACTCTGTTATGGTCAGGTCAAAGTCTCAATTCATTTCACAAGTCATTTGAAAAACATCTGAGGGGGGAACAGTATGGCCACTCCAACTGTCCATAACCGCGGAAGGGGCTATTCGAATAGTTTGACACTCTATAGAGATTGTACACTTTCACCGCAACATTCGATACATCCTTCAGGAACAAATCCTAAATTCACCATACTCAGTATGCGGATAATAAATCCTAACCTTTAAATTACACGCCCTAGTATAGGCACCTCTCCTGTGAGTTTGGCCTCCCAACCATGACCAACTGTCATCTTGGGTACTACATAGGTGGACAATCTTCACAAGGTAGCCTCAGCTCAGACCTTGGCCGTGAGGGAACCCATACTAAGGTATATAAGTTTCCAGTCAAGCCCTACCCAAATTTCGGGTATTGTGGTTGTACGGTAAAATTAGAATAGTATCGCATCCAGACAACCATCAGTTTTATAAAGGGCTAAGGCTCATGCCTCAACATTTTCATCATCAAAATCATTTGGTGTTCGGAAACACATGTCAAAATATCTCAGTAGAATGACACATCATTCTAATGTTTTCATAACCTGTAACATCCCTAAAATCATGTTTCAAAACTCATGCATATCATCCATGCATCCATCATCATTTAGGGATTCATCTCAAAATCATTTCAAAAACAGGAACATTTGTTGCTTATTATTTTATGTATGAAAACTCTAGCCTTTGTGCTACTTGCTATTGAGAAAGTAGCTTTCATTCAATCAGAATGTGTTGGGCTCAAACTTAAGTGATTTCAAAAGCTTGAGCAAGGTTTCAAAACAAAGTATAGAAATAGGACGAAATTATGCCTATTAGTTTATCTCCTAAAAGGCTTGGTTTTATTTCATTATTTTCAAATGACACAAGTAAGTCTGAGTGAACAGAGGTGTTTGTCACTTATTTGGGTGCAAGGAACACTGTACAAAAAGCTAGAGAAGGTTTGAATTCAAAATAATTTGAAATAGGATTTGAAAACCATTCCTAGAAAAACAATCAGAAAAAGAAAAGGAGTAAAGAGGAAAAAAATAGACAACCAGCCAATCTGGCCGATCCAGCCCAACTCGGCCCAGCTAGCCCAGCAGCCCCCACCCCCGCGAAACGTTTTATTTCACCCGCCCCCACACCCACTGGCTCGATGACAGGAAGGACCCACTCCCTCTCCTCCCCTCTCGCTGACAACCGCGGCCCACACGGGTATCGTCGTCTCCACCCCCCGCGACTGGTTCTTCCCCAATTGACGCCGGGCGTTTCCAGTTTGATTCGCAGCTTCAATTCGCGTAAATGCACGAGTAAATCTTGCTCGTATCCTGGCTACTTAAACCCCCTCTGCCCCCTCTCCATTCTCCCCCAAACCCCAAGCCCAGAGCGCCCCCAGGCTGCAAGAATTGCTCACCGCAACCCCGCTGTCTCCGACGAACTGCAGCCACGATTCCGGCCAACCTCGGCAACCCCTCTGCTCCTGGTTCACACGAGCAGGCTCCCTTTGACCTCGCGCACGTCCCAGTACCACTAGCTCGCCCGCGCGTGACCCAGAACGTCGGCAACGCAAGCGACTGAGCGCCACCGTCTTCGGCTTCAACTCCGTCGAGCTCCCCCGGTAAGTTTGGGGCGCCCCAAGCCTTCTCCTTCATGCACGCGACTTCTCCGTGATCTCCTGCATCTGACCACACCTTCTGTTTGCCTCCTCGTGATCGACAGCGTCGCCTACGACCTCGAACAGAGCCACCCGTCGCCAGACCCTACTCCGGCGAGCAATCCACCGCAACCCTGAGCGCCCCTTGCCGAGCCAACCGTACGTTGAGCATCATCGCGTCCTTGCGATCACGGTGAGTACCTTCCCTACCCTTCTAGATTTCTGTATCGCCGGCGCCGCCACCATCTGACCGTCGCCGCCGCGTGCAGCCATTAAGCGCCGCCAGTTAGTGGCTTGTTGCTTGCGTCCGTTGGATCAATATCGTAGGGCTATGATAGATTATAATCGAAGAGGTATCGTGTGTCTCTGCGCCGCTAGATCTAAGTTAGATCCTGCGGTCTGCGTCTGTCGATCCGAACGAATCGGTATCGACCAACCAAAACACGACGCATGTCACCAGTTCAGTTCAAAAATAGAATTCAAAACAGATTTAGATCTAATTTTCAAATGGCTATAACTTGAGTTTCCCACGTTAGATTTTTGCAAATCTTATACCGTTGGAATCAGTGAATCAAGGCCTTTATGAATCTGCAATGTGTTTAACAAAAAGTATCTGTTAAAATGACTTTGTATACAGAAACATGTTTAGGTCCATTTTGAGTATAGTTTTTGTTTAGCAAATTATTTTAGGACTAAATAAGTTTAGTTAGCAAACTTTTTGACTTAGTTATGTTTCTGTATCATGTACTTGCTTGATTGGTTTTCAAAAATCATCACTTAGCACTTTCTTGCATGGATGCATTCATAATTTTGTTTGTATATAAATTGTGTGTAATTGTATGCTACAAATTTTATGTGTAGATTTTGCTAGTGACTGTGATTGTGAAGAGTGCTACTCTCCCCATTACCAAGGCAAGTGATACTTCATGATATCTCCATTCCCTTTATTTTGGATAAGCATTAGAGTTATTTTTGCTAAGTCTTGCATGCTACTTTTGCCAAATGCTATGTTGGGAAATCCTATGTAGTAATAGAAATATAGAATTGCTAGGGAATTTTCCTAAGTTAAGTTACTATGCCATGCTTAGCCTAGCTAATAGAAAACAAGGGTTGGTAAAGTATGTGCATGCTATGTTGAAAATAATTCTAAGTCTTATGGACTTATGCTTTTCCTAATAAAACAACTAAGTCAATGAACTTCCTGGGTGGAATGGGATTTGAAATGGTGGTTTTTGGTTGAGTGGTTACACAAGGCCATGGATATGGCTTGTGTAACTCACTTGTGGTATGCCACCCAGGCACAAAGGGATTTGGAGGCCAAGTGTTGAGGAAGCTTACAGTGCAACCACTTGGCAATATGGGCTCTGCCATGATCATATAGGTTGCTAGAACTTAGTCACTTGGACAGTTGGTGGTAGTGGGAATGATAGGTTGGAGCGCGTCCATTTGACTAAGGAAAGGCTTCTGAAAGGTCCTGTCTTGGGAAACCAAGTCTGGTGGGGAAAGTGCACAACCTCTACAGATGGAAAAATCTAAGTACTTAGCCAAGTCCATGGCAATGGACAACTTGAGCATCAAGACATGCAAGCTACAAGAATCTCATCACTCCAACTTCTAAGTAAAACTTGTGGGTGAACAAGGGTAAAGGACCCCAATGTCTATTGGTGGTTTCTTGGGAAGTTTTTGATAAAGAAAAACTTAGTGATTTCAACTAATAGGAAAAACCTATTTTGAGCAAAGCAAGCCAAGCTACACTTAGCCAATATGCATATAGTAAGATAGTCCACTTAAAATTACTAAGGTATCACTTGCCAATACTATTCCAAAGTATTGACCCACTGTGGCTGTAACTTGTGATGTTGCAGGTTACTCCGATGATGAGTAGGAGTCATGAGTCTACACTCAACATGCTTGCCTGTGGCACATGAAGATGAAGACTTATGTTTATTTACTTATTCCAAAAACTCTTGTATTAGGCCTATGGCCCTGAGTTGTAAAAGACTATGTTTTATCTCTGGAATGAATGTAATAAACGACCTTTGTATCTGTGTACTTCATCTTAAACTGTGGATGCTAGCATTGATCCAGGGACTAGCATTGCAATCACAGGGATCCTTTTCCTTTACAAAGGAGGGATCTTACAGATGGTATCAGAGCACTGTGTTGCATGTAGGATTATGACCCTAGGATTAGAAACCACTAAGAAAAAATTTCAACTACTTCTACACTTGTCTATTCTTCTCGTAAACTTTTCTAATCTTCTCATTCTCCTCTCTATTTGTAGATGAACACCATCAACGAAGCCGTGAAGAAAGGACCACTCATGACCATGACCTTGGAGTGTGAAACTGAGTTTCCCAAAATTCTCAAGGACCTCATGGTGGCAATGGAAGCACATGGTGTAGCTGTGTACAAAGGCTTTCCAGTGATGGATGAAGGAATGGAGTACTGGTGGGTGCAACTTCACTTGTACAAAAACAAGGAAGACAACCACAAAGAAAGAGGATTCTGCATGTACACCAACACTGTGATGCACACCACATTCTTTGAGTCAGCAAGAGAAGCCGCTTGGAGGACTATCAAAAAACTTAGTGCTAGAGTCAAGTGCAGAATGCTCAACCTCCAAAAAGACTTAGAGAAAGAGAAGGAACTTACCCAAGAGTTGGAAGCCACCAACCAAACCTTAAGGGGAGATATTATAGACTTAGTGATGGAATCATGTGAACAAGATAGGTGGATTGGTTCTAGGAATATTGTGTTATCCAACAGATCCAGTGAGATAGGATTGTAAACGCACTTCGTTAGTTGGACCACCACCTATCACCTTATTTTCCAAAATACCTTAAATAAGTTTGGACCTTGATTGTTGTAATGGATTTATGTATGCATGACTTGTGTGATTTTGTGTTCCAAGGATATGTATGAAATGTTTGTCTTGTTTTATCTTAAATTGTGTTGTCCTAACTTTTCTATCTTATAAATAGATGCCTATTACCATCAGCACTGTTGAGGAGTTCCAGGTTACCCGCGGTCCTCGTATCATTGAGCTTACCACCTTGCTCAATCTCCCTCTTCCCACCATTATGGTGCACCCACTCACCAAGTTCGAGAGGAAGGACCTCTGGGCTTCAAGGTGAACCAGCCCGGACGCCAGACGAAGCCTACTACGGAGGCCATCGTCTTCAAGCTTATGCACGATGACAGGGAGAGAGGCATGGAGGTCGTCATGCAGGACCTGATAGGACGTCTGTTAGGCCGTCACTCCCGACAGGTTAGGGGCACCCACTTCCATGTCTTCGGAAGACGTGATGATGATGGAGAGTCCATCGACTTTGAGGACGACTCGAGGGGCGCAGCAGAGCCGATACGTCTCTATCTCCAGGACTTGGAGTCTCTTATTAGGCACGTGGACACGGACAGGACCAATGTCATGCTCAACAATGACGAGCTCCAGGTGCAGCTCCGCGAGAAGGACAAGCTTTTCGCACAGCAGGACGAGATAGTCAAGGAAATGGAGGCGAAGTTCGAGACCCAGGATCGTAAGTTCAAGAGTCAAGAGAAACGCGTCCAGGATAGGAACAAGAATATCCGGGACATGACTGAAGAACTGAAGTCCAAGGATTTCGAGCTAGAGCAGCAGCAGATGGTGATTGAGAGGCTTCGCTCCCAGAAGAGGGCTCTCAAGACCAAGATCGAGTCCTTGACCACTACTATTGAGGAGAACAAGACCGCGATGGAGAACGCAGGTCTTACCCTTGTCGAGGAGGAGATTGATGCTGATGAGTAGACTTGACTACTCGCATATCTTTTATTATCGTACTTGTTATTTGTGAACTTGTTATTGGACCATCCGACATGTGGATGGCTTGCCACTTGTGTGTTTTTACTTCGAGACTTTGTTATTCCGTTGTTGATCTTTTATCCTTGTGTTGCATGTTATGTGTTTGCTTATGTGATGTAATTTGCACAAACATCTATTGGTATCTCATTCTTATCTCTATTTGAACAAACCACAGATGCCTCCCCGTCGCGCAAACCCCAACCCCAACAACATCACCCCGGAAATGCAACAAATGATGAATGCTCAAACACAGCTTATGCAGATGATGACAACATTCATCCAAAACCAGAATAACAACAACAACCCCAATAACAACAACAATAACAACGACAACAACCCTCCGGGCTTTGATATGCTCACCAGATTTCTGCGTTTAAGGCCAACTAAGTTCTCGGGGACGACTGATCCCATGGTAGCCAATGATTGGCTACGTTCTATGAACAAGGACTTAGTGACCGTGGGCTGCACAGATGCTGAAAAGGTCAGGTTCGCAGCACATCTGTTGGAAGGGCCAGCCGCCACATGGTGGGACAACTTCCAAATCACCACTCCTTTAGATGAGGTGACTTGGGCTATCTTTGAAGATGGCTTTCGCACTGCTCATATCTCATCAGGAATGATGAGCCTGAAAAAGAAGGAGTTTCACAACCTGAAGCAGCGCCACTGCAGCGTGGCTGAATATATAGAAGAGTTCAACAATCTGGCGTGTTACGCACCAGATGAGGTTGACACAGATGCCAAAAGAAAGGAAAAGTTTCTGGAAGGCTTGAATGATGAGCTAAACTTACAGTTGTCTGTGGCATATGTTCCAACTTATCAGTCTCTGTGTGACAAGGCTGCTATTTTGGAGAATAAAATGAAGCAAGTCGAGAGTAGGAAGAGGAAACACTCCGACAAGCACAGCTCGGGATCGTCTCACAAACGATCTCATATTGATGACAGTGGAAGCTCAGGATCCCATAAGCACGGGAAATTCAACAAGCACCACAACCACAACCGTCATGACAACAAGCATCACCGCAGTCATGACAATGACAAGTACAAGAACCACAAGAGTGGACACAAGAGCCACCACAGTGGAAATGGAAGTGGAAGTGGAAGTCAGCCTGCTAAAAGAGACATCAGTCAGGTTGAATGCTTCAAATGCAAGAAGTTGGGGCATTATGCTAACGAGTGCCCTGAGAAGAAAGTTGAAGGACCTAACAAGCCCAATCCTTTTCAGAAAGGACAGGTTAACCACATCAATGTGGAGGAGGTCTATGAGGAGCCTGATGTTGTTGCTGGTAAGTTCAGACTCAATTCTATTCCAGCATTTGTACTCTTTGACACTGGTGCATCTCATTCATTCATATCAAAAGCATTTGTTGATAGAAATGGGTTTGCATCTGAAAACATTGGGTGTCCAATAAAAGTTAGTTCTCCGGGTGGAGATATGATAGTAAGTCTTGGATGCCGGGATCTTGTCATAGAATTTGGAAAGCATAAGTTTCCAGTGAGCCTGATAATCCTAGATTCCCAAGGATTGGATGTAATTTTAGGAATGGATTGGATGGCTAAGTATGAAGGAGTGCTAGATTGTGCTAATCATATTGTTGCACTCACAACCCCAGAAAGAAAAAGAATAAAATTCAGGTCAAACTTTGAATCCAAAGGAAGTAAGCTTAATTCTCTTAAGGGGGTTAGCATGGATAGTGTGCCAACTGTGTGCGAGTATCCGGATGTATTCCCGGAAGAATTGCCAGGAATGCCACCAGATAGAGATGTGGAGTTTCTGATAGATTTGGTACCAGGTTCTGGACCAATAGCAAAGAGAGCATACAAAATGTCAGTTGATGAACTGAAAGAGCTCAAGAAGCAACTAGGAGAACAGTTGCAGAAAGGATTTATCCAACCAAGTTCTTCATCTTGGGGAGCCCCAGTATTGTTCGTGGAGAAGAAATATAGAAGCCAAAGGTTATGCATAGATTACCGTTCCCTCAACGAGGTAACTATCAAGAACAAATATCCTTTTCCTAGAATCAATGACTTATTTGATCAGCTTGAAGGAGCATGTGTGTTCTCGAAGATTGATCTCCGGTCAGACTATTTTCAACTCAAGATAAGAGAGCAAGACATACCTAAAACAGCATTCACCACAAGGTATGGATTGTATGAGTATACTGTAATGCCTTTCGGCTTAACCAATGCTCCAGCATACTTCATGAATATGATGAACAAGGTGTTCATGGAATTTCATGACAAATTTTTTGTCGTTTTCATCGATGACATCTTAGTCTACTCCAAGAGCAAAGAAGAACATGAAGGACACTTGTGCTTGATACTTGAGAAGTTGTGAGACCATAAACTTTATGCTAAATTCAGCAAGTGTGAGTTCTGGTTAGAAGAAGTTGGGTTTCTTGGTCATGTTATGACAAAGGATGGTGTAGCAGTTGATCCTGCTAAAGTTTCAGCTGTGACAGAATGGGAATCTCCCAAGAATGTGAAAGAAGTTCGCAGTTTCCTTGGCTTAGCAGGTTACTACAGAAGATTTATTGAAAATTTCTCTAAAGTAGCTAAGCCCATGACTGAATTGCTAAAGAAAGACAAAAAGTTTGTTTGGTCTGAAGGTTGTGAAGTCAGCTTTCAGGAATTGAAGAAGAGACTTGTGACAGCACCGGTTCTATGTCTGCCAGATTTGGAAAAGGATTTCCAAGTATACTGTGATGCGTCTCATCAAGGTTTGGGTGCTGTACTTATGCAAGACGGTAAAGTTGTGGCCTATGCCTCGAGACAACTCAAAACTCATGAAGTAAACTATCCTACTCATGATTTAGAGTTAGCCTCTGTCGTCCATGCACTCAAAACATGGAGGCATTACCTTTTGGGAAAACGTTGTGAAGTGTTCACCGATCATAAGAGTTTGAAGTATATCTTCACCCAGAAGGAAATCAATATGAGACAAAGAAGATGGTTAGAGCTTATCAAGGACTATGACTTAAGTTTGCAATACCACCCTGGTAAAGCAAATGTTGTAGCAGATGCTCTAAGTCGTAAGGTATTTGTAAATGGCCTTACCAAAGGAGAATTGCCAGATGATTTATGTAAGCAATTCAAAGAACTCAGATTGGAGATTGTGCCTGAAGGACATCTCAGGTCTTTAGAAGTCCAACCCACCTTGTTGGACAAGATTCGAGAAGCTCAAAAGACTGATAAAGAAATTGAGGAGATTAAGGTAAATATTAGCCAAGGGAAAGCTAAAAGTTTCCATGTAGACGAACAGGGTACTTTATGGCACGGGAAACGTATCTGTGTTCCACAAGATCCGGAAATGCGGAAACTGATTCTGCAAGAAGCCCACAACTCTCCGTATTCTATTCATCCGGGTAACACCAAAATGTACATGGACATGAAAGAAAGATTTTGGTGGAACAATCTCAAGAGGGACATCGCCGAGCATATTGCTTTGTGTGATGTGTGTAGTAGGGTAAAAGCGGAGCATCAGAAACCAGCAGGTTTGCTTCAACCACTACCTATTCCAGATTGGAAATGGGACAAAATTGGTATGGATTTCATCACCGGATTACCAAGGACCAGATCAGGATATGATTCCATATGGGTAGTCGTGGATCGCTTAACTAAAGTGGCACATTTCATACCCGTGAAGACAACTTATATCAGTGCCAAGTTAGCCAAAATCTACATGAGTAGAATTGTATGCCTTCACGGTGTGCCTAAGAGTATTGTGTCCGATAGGGGAACCCAATTCACTTCCCATTTTTGGAGACAGCTACATGAGTCATTGGGAACGAGGTTGGAATTGAGCACTGCTTTTCATCCTCAAACCGATGGACAAACAGAAAGGACTAATCAAATTCTGGAAGACATGTTGAGGGCATGTGCCCTAGACTATGGAGCAAGTTGGGATGAAAGTCTGCCTTACGCAGAATTTTCTTATAACAACAACTATCAAGCCAGCATTGAGATGGCACCGTTTGAGTTTCTCTACGGAAGAAAATGTACCACCCCATTATTATGGAATAGTGTGGGAGAAGGAAGTTTATTCGAGCCAGATCTTATCAAAGAAGCCGAAGAGAAGGTCAAATTGGTTAAGGACAGGTTGAAGGTAGAACAGTCCCGACAGAAAAGCTACGCAGATCCTAAGCGTAGAGAAGTCACCTACGAAGTTGGTGATAGAGCCTATCTTAGAGTATCACCACTCCGTGTAGTGAAAAGATTCGGAGTCAAAGGAAAATTGACACCAAGATATGTTGGGCCATTCAAGATTCTGAGTCGCAAAGGAGAAGTGGCTTATGAGATTGAACTGCCAGCATCTCTATCAGCAGTCCACAATGTATTTCATGTGAGTCAGCTTAAGAAATGTCACCCAGAAATGGAAGAATCTTCTTTGAAGGATACCATACCTTTGGAAGAAGTTCAACTAGAGAGTGATCTCACTTATGAGGAAAAGCCTATCATGATTCCTGTGACTGCAGAAAGAGTCACGAGAACAAAGACTATCAAGTTTTGCAAAGTGCAATGGAACCATCATACCGAAGAGGAAGCAACATGGGAAAGAGAAGATGATCTTCGGAAAGACCACCCTCACCTATTTGCTAGCCAATCCGAATCTCGAGGGTGAGATTCACCTTAAGGGGGTTAGATTTGTAACATCCCTAAAATCATGTTTCAAAACTCATGCATATCATCCATGCATCCATCATCATTTAGGGATTCATCTCAAAATCATTTCAAAAACAGGAACATTTGTTGCTTATTATTTTATGTATGAAAACTCTAGCCTTTGTGCTACTTGCTATTGAGAAAGTAGCTTTCATTCAATCAGAATGTGATGGGCTCAAACTTAAGTGATTTCAAAAGCTTGAGCAAGGTTTCAAAACAAAGTATAGAAATAGGACCAAATTATGCCTATTAGTTTATCTCCTAAAAGGCTTGGTTTTATTTCATTATTTTCAAATGACACAAGTAAGTCTGAGTGAACAGAGGTGTTTGTCACTTATTTGGGTGCAAGGAACAATGTACAAAAAGCTAGAGAAGGTTTGAATTCAAAATAATTTGAAATAGGATTTGAAAACCATTCCTAGAAAAACAATCAGAAAAAGAAAAGGAGTAAAGAGGAAAAAAATAGACAATCAGCAAATCTGGCCGATCCAGCCCAACTTGGCCCAGCTAGCCCAGCAGCCCCCACCCCCGCGAAACGTTTTCTTTCACACGCCCCCACACCCACTGGCTCGATGACAGGAAGGACCCACTCCCTCTCCTCCCCTCTCGCTGACAACCGCGGCCCACACGGGTATCGTCGTCTCCACCCCTCGCGACTGGTTCTTCCCCAATTGACGCCGGGCGTTTCCAGTTTGATTCGCAGCTTCAATTCGCGTAAGTGCACGAGTAAATGTCGCTCGTATCCTGGCTACTTAAACCCCCTCTGTCGCCTCTCCATTCTCCCCCAAACCCCAAGCCCAGAGCGCCCCCAGGCTGCAAGAATTGCTCACCGCAACCCCGCTGTCTCCGACGAACTGCAGCCACGATTCCGGCCAACCTCGGCAACCCCTCTGCTCCTGGTTCACACGAGCAGGCTCCCTTTGACCTCGCGCACCTCCCAGTACCACTAGCTCGCCCGCGCGTGACCCAGAACGTCGGCAACGCAAGCGACTGAGCGCCACCGTCTTTGGCTTCAACTCCATCGAGCTCCCCCGGTAAGTTCAGACCGCCCCAAGCCTTCTCCTTCATGCACGCGACTTCTCCGTGATCTCCTGCATCTGACCACACCTTCTGTTTGCCTCCTCGTGATCGACAGCGTCGCCTACGACCTCGAACAGAGCCACCCGTCGCCAGAACCTACTCCGGCGAGCAATCCACCGCAACCCTGAGCGCCCCTTGCCGAGCCAACCGTACATTGAGCATCACCGCGTCCTTGCGATCACGGTGAGTACCTTCCCTACCCTTCTAGCTTTCTGTATCGCCAGCGCCGCCGCGCGCAGCCGTTAAGCGCCGCCAGTTAGTGGCTTGTTGCTTGCGTCCGTTGGATCAATATCGTAGGGCTATGATAGATTATAATCAAAGAGGTATCGTGTGTCTCTGTGCCGCTAGATCTAAGTTAGATCCTGCGGTCTGCATTTGTCGATCCGAACGAATCGGTATCGACCAACCAAAACACGACGCGTGTCACCAGTTCAGTTCAAAAATAGAATTCAAAACAAATTTAGATCTAATTTTCAAATGGCTATAACTTGAGTTTCCCACGTTAGATTTTTGCAAATTTTATACCGTTGGAATCAGTGAATCAAGGCCTTTCTGAATCTGCAATGTGTTTAACAAAAAGTATCTGTTAAAATGACTTTGTATACAGAAACATGTTTAGGTCCATTTTGAGTATAGTTTTTGTTTAGCAAATTATTTTAGGGCTAAATAAGTTTAGTTAGCAAACTTTTTGACTTAGTTATGTTTCTATATCATGTACTTGCTTGATGGGTTTTCAAAAATCATCACTTAGCACTTTCTTGCATGCATGCATTCATAATTTTGTTTGTATATAAATTGTGTGTAATTGTATGCTACAAATTTTATGTGTAGATTTTGCTATTTACTGTGATTGTGAAGAGTGCTACTCTCCCCATTACCAAGGCAAGTGATACTTCATGATATTTCCATTCCCTTTATTTTTGATAAGCATTAGAGTTATTTTTGCTAAGTCTTGCATGCTACTTTTGCCAAATGCTATGTTGGGAAATCCTATGTAGTAATAGAAATATAGAATTGCTAGGGAATTTTCCTAAGTTAAGTTACTATGCCATGCTTAGCCTAGCTAATAGAAAACAAGGGTTGGTAAAGTATGTGCATGCTATGTTGAAAATAATTCTAAGTCTTATGGACTTATGCTCTTCCTAATAAAACAACTAAGTCAATGAACTTCCTGGGTGGAATGGGACTTGAAATGGTGGTTTTTGGTTGAGTGGTTACACAAGGCCATGGATATGGCTTGTGTAACTCACTTGTGGTATGCCACCCAGGCACAGAGGGATTTGGAGGCCAAGTGTTGAGGAATCTTACAGTGCAACCACTTTGCAATATGGGCTCTGCCATGATCATATTGGTTGCTAGAACTTAGTCACTTGGACAGTTGGTGGTAGTGGGAATGATAGGTTGGAGCGCGTCCATTTGACTAAGGAAAGGCTTCTGAAAGGTCCTGTCTTGGGAAACCAAGTCTGGTGGGGAAAGTGCACAACCTCTGCAGATGGAAAAATCTAAGTACTTAGCCAAGTCCATGGCAATGGACAACTTGAGCATCAAGACATCGAAGCTACAAGAATCTCATCACTCCAACTTCTAAGTAAAACTTGTGGGTGAACAAGGGTAAAGGACCCCAATGTCTATTGGTGGTTTCTTGGGAAGTTTTTGATAAAGAAAAACTTAGTGATTTCAACTAATAGGAAAAACCTATTTTGAGCAAAGCAAGCCAAGCTACACTTAGCCAAAATGCATATAGTAAGATAGTCCACTTAAAATTACTAAGGTATCACTTGCCAATACTATTCCAAAGTATTGACCCACTGTGGCTGTAACTTGTGATGTTGCAGGTTACTCCGATGATGAGTAGGAGTCATGAGTCTACACTCAACATGCTTGCCTGTGGCACATGAAGATGAAGACTTATGTTTATTTACTTATTCCAAAAACTCTTGTATTAGGCCTATGGCCCTGAGTTGTAAAAGACTATGTTTTATCTCTGGAATGAATGTAATAAACGACCTTTGTATCTATGTACTTCATCTTAAACTGTGGATGCTAGCATTGATCCAGGGACTAGCATTGCAATCACAGGGATCGTTTTCCTTTACAAAGGAGGGATCTTACATAACCATTTTCCACCAAGTATTCCCATCTAAGGTTGATCAAGTTTTAGGCTTAGCACTAGCATCTACAAGTGGGGGTAAGTACTAATGAGGGGTGGTAAACAAGTGGAGTTTAACTAAGTATAATCTCATGCCTTAGGATGACATCAAGATTATCTAGCTTAGGCCATATTTAATGCTCTTTATGCAACCTTCAATTATCCTCCTAGAATGTACAAGTCACTTAAGTAAATTCTAAGAAATAGCTTTGATAAAGAAATAAGTAAAAAGCTTGCAAGTAAAACTAGGATTGGGTTATCAAGTGGGTATGATCACATATGCTTGAGGCATATAGTTGGTATGGTAACAAGCAGGTATTAGCTTGCATAAGTAAGGTATCTTGCAAGTGTTAGCTTGCTCAATCAACTAATAGTATTATCCTCGGCTTGTTCAGAGCAGTGGTTGAAGTTCTCCTCGGCTTCTTCGTAGTATCGTCCTTCCTCCTCGTATCCTTGGTCGGTACTAGCGTCTATGAATAAATACGAGGTACACAATCACCAAACAATACTTAACTATTTTGAATCATCACACAAAGGTGTTATATATATGATCTAGCATCATCACTAGCCTTACAAGAATAAAGCATTTGTCTTATTTATTTATTTTTAGAAAAGTAATTTCTACTCATTGAAAAACTACTTAAGATTGGGATCATGTTGACACATGTCATCACCACATATTTCAGTCCATGGGAATGTGATTTAAAGTGGTGTCACAATATAATAACATTAAACTTTTTATTTTAAATAAATAAAGTGACTAGAAATTCCTATATGGCATTCTTTTATTACTTGAACATTATTTCTATAAGTAAGCCCATATGTTTTTATATATTCTGAAAGGTATGATCAAATGTGATTTTTGAGAGTTGGAATCAACTCAAAAGCTATTATGGTTGAAATTTGAAAAATGTTTCAATGCAGAAAAGCTTCTAACTTGTTATTTTTACCAAGGTTGATCTACAGATCAAAATGATTTGAATCCAACGGTCTTGGATTAAGCATTTCAGTACCTTTCTACCAAAATTGGTTTCATGCAATTTGGTTCACTAAATCGAGCTGGGTTGATTTTTGAATATAGTTGCAGATCTATGTTTGAAATAAAATAGAAAAAGCTAAATTCAAACGGTTGGGCTGCGCGGGAAGGGTGAATGGGCCAGCCCAGTGTCACTCCGCAGCGCGGGGCTCAGCTGATAGGGAGTTCTACACGTAAGTGGCTCATAACACGCGAAGCGGTATGGGGCGATGTGGTTCGTTGGATTAGAAGTGAGATCAACGGCTGAGGGTCGTCGTCGACGATGAACAGGTCACCGGCGAGCTCGAACCCTAGCGGCTTAGTGGGGGTCGTGGGAGGCTCACCGGGGCTCAGGCAAGGGTCAGCGATGGGGGCGAACGATGAAGTCGATGACGGTGATTCTCCTGGCACCGACAACTCCTCTCCTTCTCTACTGCGGCGAGCTCCGGCCAAATTCCGGCGACGCGCTGCTCGCCTTGCTCCGGGAAGAAGTGAGAAGTCTCAGTGAGAGGTGGGGAATGAGATGGTGTGAAGAAATCGAGTGGGGTTGCCTCCTTTTATAGGCTCGACGGCGAGACCGAGAGGGATGGGCAGGCGACGGTGGCGACACGGCTACAGGCGGCTAGCGGCATGGCTAAGGTTAGCGATCGATGAGCGGTCTCCTGGCGATGATCTAGAGCTTAAATGCGTGTGTAGGGGCGGTGGCAATTGGTCGGGAACGTGCGGTTATCTATGAGGCAGAGGCGGCGAACTCCGTGGCCAGCGGCGGCTACGAGGTACGGGCGATGAAACGAACATGTCTGGTGGTCTCCTGGGACGGTGGGGTCCATGCTGGCGGGCGGAGAGGGCTCGAGGTGGTTGGGTTGAGTGGGAACGACGCGTTCACTGGGGTGCGCGTTGGCATGGTCGACAGCGGCGTGGGCACGGAGTTCCTGGCGGTTCTGGTCTCTGTTCTTGAGCTAGGGCTGGTCGAGAGTGGGCGGTGAGGCATGGGCTGCATGCTAGACAAGGTGGGCACGGCTAGTTCTTCTCCTAGCTTGCTGTCCACACTGGGGTGACATGGTGAGGCTCGGACTACCCACCATTGATGGTAATGGCAAGCTCACAGATGTGCTAGAGGTTAGTCAAGGGTGCTATATGATCTATTAAGGCTAGTTGCATCCAGAGAGGGAACAAGGTTGGCCGAAAACACTACTCAACATAGTGTTCTTGATTTGGTTGATTTGAATCTGCAACCTGTTTGATGAAATGGCCGCATGAACTTGAGTTTTGAATTTTGAAAAGATTTTTGGTGGGTGTGCTAGGCATGTGTTGAGGATCTTGTGGATGCTTGGGTTTTGAAAATTGAGCTTGTTTGAGTGGTTTTTGAAATAGTGGGATCTTCCCATATGAAATAGATTCAATTTAAACTGTCATTTAAACAAAACATTTGAATGTTCTTGGATGATCACAAAGTGGGCCTTGGTACCTTATTATGAGTACTATCAAGGGGTGCAAAAATCCATACATGTTTCTGTTAAGTTCTGAAAGTTAGGGATAGCCAAAGTAGGCATGGGAGTTAATTTGGCCAAAGTGACCATTCACTTAATTTATTTATTTTGACTTGTTTGTCCTTGGGAAAAGTTTGGGGATTGTTTAGATGATATTTATTTCACCTAAGAATCATTTTACAAGCAAGGAAACATAGAAGCATGGCAATTCAAAAGAATCAAAATTTTGAATACACACACATATGAATTCCATTATATTTTTAATTGGAAAAGTTTTTTGTTAACCCTAATTTTGATGATTAGAGTTTGATGATCCAAGTTTAATACTTTTGGGATGTTACAAACCTTCCCCCCTTAAACAAAATCTCGTCCTGAAATTTGAAAAAGGACGAAAAAGATTACCTAGGATTTGAAGAGATGGGGAAACTCTGTCCTGATGTGATCTTCGCGCTCCCAGGTAGTTTCCTCTTCCGTGTGGTTGTTCCACTGAATCTTGAGAAACATGATGCTTCGGGTTCTGGTAGTTCTGAAAGCTTCTTCCAAAATACGGATGGGTCAGATCATCGTTGATATTTATGGTCCGGTGATCAATGTTCTTGAACACTTCAGTCTTCTCCGGAACTTCGAGGCACTTGCGAAGTAATGAGATATGGAACACATTATGCACGGCTGACATATCTTCGGGTAGTTCCAATTGATATGACACTTCTCCTGATGGTTCAGAATCTTGAAGGGGCTAACTTTCCTATCAGTTGGAAATGTTGCATTCCCTTCAATGGAGACACTTTCAGATACACAAAATCTCCGATGTTGAAAGCAAGGTCTGGATGTCTCTTGTCGGTGTAACTCTTCTGTCTTGACTGGGCGGTCTTGAGGTGCTCACAAATCTTGTGAACCTTCTCTTCTTCTTCTCGTAGGATGTCGGGTCCGAAAATATGACTCTCTCCTACTTTTGACCAGTTCAAAGGGGTGCGACACTTCCTTCCATACATGAATTCAAATGGGGCCATTTGCAAACTAGGTTGATAATTGTTGTTGTACGAAAATTCTGCAAACAGCAGACAGTCTTCCCATTTAGATCCATACTCTAACACACATGCTCTCAACATGTCTTCGAGTATTTGATTTACTCGATCCGTTTGTCCGTCGGTCTGAGGGTGATAAGCTATGATGAAACCTTCTTGGACTTTCTTCCAGAATCTCGAGGTAAACTGTGTTCCTCGATCCGATACGATGTTCTTGGGGACTCTGTGCAAACTGACGATTCTAGCGATGTATAACTCCGCTAGCTTCAAACTCTGATATGTGGTCTTGACTGGTAAGAAATGGGCGACTTTGGACAATCTGTCCACTATGACCCAGATAGAGTCATTTCCCCTACTAGAAGTAGGCAATCCGGTGATAAAGTCCATTCCAATGGAATCCCATTTCCATTCCGGAATCTGCAGTGTTTGCAACAATCCAACGGGTCTTTGATGTCCCGCCTTGACTCTCTGACATATATCACACTTGGCGATATAGCTTCCGATTTCTCTCTTCATCTTATGCCACCAAAATTGCTCTTTCAAATCCTGATACATCTTCGTTCCTCCGGGGTGGATAGAATAAAGAGTATTATGATCTTCCTTCAGAATAACTTCTTTCAACTCAAAATCTGCTGGTACACAAAGGCGTCCTCTGTACCACAGAACTCCTTCTTCGTCTTCTGTGAATCCGGGTACTTTGCCTGTTCCAATACGACGCTTGATTCCGTCGATACTAGCATTTCCTTTCTGTGCCTCCTTGATCTGGCTGATCAAAGTGGGTTGAAGTTCTATGCTAGCCAAAAATCCTTCACTCACTAATTCCATTCATAAATCTTCCATCTCTTTGTGTAGACTTGGTTACTCCTTCAAAATCATGGAGTTCAAGCGGCACGGCATTCTGCTGAGGGCATCTGCTACCACATTGGCTTTACCAGGGTGATAGTGAATGTCCAGATCGTAATCATTGATTAGCTCAATCCATCTTCTCTGTCTCATATTTAGCTCCTTCTAAGTGAATATATACTTCAGGCTCTTGTGATCCGAATAAATCTCGCAACGATTTCCCATCAGGTAATGCCTCCATGTCTTCAGGGCTAGAAATACAGCTGCGAGTTCGAGGTCATGGGTTGGATAGTTATACTCGTGTTGTTTTAGTTGTTGAGATAGATAAGATATAACTTTGCCTTCTTGTGTTAGCACACATCCGAGACCGATCTTGGATGCGTCACAATACACGTCAAAGGGCTTTGTGATATCCGGCATGATTAATATTGGGGCTGAAATCAATCTTCTCTTGAGTTCTTGAAAACTCGCTTCACATTTGTCCGTCCATTCAAACTTCTTGTCCTTCTTCAGCAATTGGGTCATGGGTCTGGCGATACTCGAGAATCCTTCTACGAACTTGCGGTAGTATCCCGCCAATCCGAGAAATGCACAAACATGGGTTTGAGTGGTTAGGGCTTGCCAATCTTCGAGATCTTTCACCTTTGTAGGGTCAACGGCAATTCCTCCAGCTGATACAATGTGGCCGATAAATCCTACCTCCTGTAACCAGAATTCACATTTGCTAAACTTGCATACAACTGATGCTCTCTAAGGGTTCCAAGAATGGTCCTTAGGTGTATCTCATGTTCCTCTTCCGATTTGGAATAAATCAGAATGTCATTGATGAAAACAACAAAAAACTTATCCAGGAAGTCCATAAAAATCTTATTCATGAGATTCATGAAATAAGCGGGGGCATTGGTTAATCCAAAAGACATGACAGTATACTCGTATAATCCATATCTAGTGGTAAAGGCAGTCTTTGGAATATCCTCTGCGCGAATCTTGAGTTGATGATAGCCAGTTCTAAGATCAATCTTAGAAAACACCTTGGCACCGGTCAACTGATCAAACAAATCTTCTATCTTGGGCAATGGGTACTTGTTCTTGATAGTGACATCATTCAACATCCGATAATCTGTACACAAATGGTTACCTTCATCTTTCTTGTCCACAAACAAAACAGGTGATCTCCATGGTGACGCACTTGGTTGAATCAATCCAATTTCTAGCATGGCAACCAGTTGCTTCTTTAGTTCGGCTAGTTTGACGGGTTCATACTATATGGTCTCTGGGCTATGGGTCTTGTTCCGGGGATTAGTTCAATGATAAACTCGATAACCCGATCTAGGGGAATACCGGGCAGAACATTTGGGAATACATCGGGGTATTCATAGACTATCCGGACTTGGTCAATGGTAGGTTGGGCTATAGTCTTGTTGCACTTGAATTGATGAGGTAAGGTTTTAGATATATGCTCGACTGATATTCCGGCTGTACTGGTCATGGTTATGGCTTTCTTGGCACAGTCAATCAATCCTTTATGTTTGGACATCCAATCCATTCCTAGTACTACTTCCAAACCTTTAGTTTCGAGTACTATCAGATTAGCATAAAAATATATGCCAGGGATTCGGATAGGGACGGCTTTGTAGATTTGCCTAGCTTTGGTGGTTGAGCTGGGGATTTGAGCAATCATAACATGCTTCAGTTTGGTTGGTTAAATCTTACTAGTGCATGCAAATTCTTCAGTGACAAATGAATGCGATGCACCAGAATCAAACAACACTCTAGAAAGTACTAAATTAACAGAAAACATACCCAGCATGACGTCTGGCGCTTCCTGGACTTCTTCAGCATGCATGATAAAAAGAAGGCCGTTGCGGTTGAGAGAGTTCATTGGGTCAAACCTCCTTCCGGGCTGAATATGACGCTGCTGCTGAGCTGGGGCATTTGCATTGGGGGTTGCGGCATTCTTTTTGGGGCACTCATTGGAGTAGTGAACCTTATTTCCACAGTCATAACAAGTCAGTTGCGACTTGTCCTTTGCTGCAATATGCACAACATTGCTTCCAGTCCTCGGGGCAGTGTTGGTATTGGTGGCAGCATTCTTGTTGAACTTGGGTGGTGCACGGTTGAAATTGCTAGGGTTGCCGGGGTTGTTGTGATTTCCTCCGGGCCTTGGGTTTCCACGGTTGGGATAGGTCGGACGGTTCATCGGGGGTCTGTTGGTTCTCGGGGCAAATCCTGGAGATGGGTTAGGGCGATACTTTGGGGTATGATGGGTTCCTGGCTGATGCATCATGCGACGCTTGCAGTTCTCATTGGGTTGGTTGATCTTTCCTTCCATCTGGACGGCAGAGTCGACAAGGGCTTCAATATCAGCAAAGGGGATATTGACCAACACCGTCTGCATCTCATCATGCAAACCATTCAGGAATCTCTCTTTCTTCTTGGATTCAGTGTCGATCTCATTCGAGGCATACCTAGCCAATGACAAGAATTTGTCATGGTATTCCACTACGGTCATCCTTCCTTGTTTTAGTTCTCTGAACTCATCTCTCATTCTCTTGATCAAACCCGGTGGCACATGAGTTCTGCTGAATTTGACCTTGAATTCCTCCCAGGTCATCATTTGTCCTCCGGTCATTGCACGAACGTTGTTCCACCATGCTCTCGCATCTCCGGCTAGATAGTGGGTGGCGAACAGAACTTTCTCGTTAGCTTCCACTCTGGTGACTTCCAGGTTGTTTTCCATGGTCTACAGTCAATCATTTGCATCTAGGGGCTTTTCCGACTTAGTGAAAACAGGTGGGTTGGTATTCTGGAAATTCTCGAGCTTAGATACATGGTTGTCCTGATTTCCTTGGCCTTGATTGTTGTGGGCCAGCTGAGCTATCTGCTGAAGGGTGGCTAGGTTGGCTTGACGTTCTGCTCTTTCAGCTTCGTGGTCAAAAACCAACATTTGCAGGATCTGTAACATCGGGTCCGGGGATGAACCACTTCCTCCGCGAGGCATCTGAAGATTGAGATAGATCATGAGAAAAGAAGGAAATTTCTAAGGTTCAGGGACTTTGAAAAGTTTTTAAAGTTTGACTCGGATTTTCTAGCAACTTTCTTTTCATTCATTCATTCATTCATAGCACATGATACACCACACACCACAACAAAGTAAAACAGATGGTTTTAAGAACCATTCTGGAATCTACGATACAGTGGGACCGAATACAACTCACTACGCTAGTGCTCAGGTGATACTACTCCTTGGAGACGGTGTAGTCGTCATCCTCATCATCCTCACCGTCATGGACGAAGGAGAAATCCTCCTCATCGGTGAATAAGTACATTGCCTGATCCTCTAGAAAATCATCATCATCGCTGAGATAGGAGTAGGGGTCTCCACAAAGATCTTCTCTGGCATTCTCCCTTTCCTCTAACTGCATGTATCTCTCGTGGATGGTCTCCTCCAAATCCGAGATACGGTGGCGAAGACGGGCAATGATGCGCTCCTTCTTGTCAAGATGACGGCGGCGAGACTTGCGATCCTTCGCTAGCATGGCGATGGTCTGATCCTTCGTCCTGATGATGGCAGACTTGTGGTTGGAGTAGTCACGGGCATTGGCCAGTTCTTGTTGACGATCATACATCATGAAGCTAAGGTGGTCCAACTGAGTCTTCAGCTCATGGTGGTATGGGGCTTCCAGTGGCTGTCCCATAGCATCACACCTTGCACAAAACTCAAAACGGTACCCTTTATATGCTTGATAATCTGCCCACATAGACGGGCAAGAGCTTCCTGCATGGCCCTGGCAAGTCCATCAAGCCAGTTCTTCTCTCTTAAGGTGAACTGAATTCCCTCGGCAGTGGGAGGTTCAATCTTTCCTTGGAGACTTGCAACAACTAGCCATTGCCAATCTTCTCCTTCCTGATCATTGAGCTGAGCTCCGAAGAACTCGGGGTGCGGATGCTCCAGAATTTCTGAAAGCTGGTCCAAATCCCGCTCAAAGATGAGGTATCCTCCATTCCCCAGCTGATAAAACTTGCCGTACTTCACGTACTTAGGATGACATCAAGATTATCTAGCTTAGGCCAAATTTAATGCTCTTTATGCAACCTTCAATTATCCTCCTTGAATCTACAAGTCACTTAAGTAAACTCTAAGAAATAGCTTTGATAAAGAAATAAAGTAAAAAGCTTGCAAGTAAAACTAGGATTGGGTTATCAAGTGGGTATGATCACATTTGCTTGAGGCATATAGTTGGTATGGTAACAAGAAGGTATTAGCTTGCATACGTAAGGTATCTTGCAAGTGTTAGCTTGCTCAATCAACTAATAGTATTAGGCTTGCCTTGTGCAAAGAGCAGTGGTTGAAGTTCTGCTCTGCTTCTTATTCGTAGTATCCTCCTTCCTTCTCGTATCCTTGGTCGGTACTAGCGTCTATGAATAAATACGAGGTACACAATCACCAAACAATACTTAACTATTTTCAATCATCACAGAAAGGTGTTCTATAGATGATCTAGCATCATCACTAGCCTTACAAGAATAAAGCATTTGTCTTATTTATTTATTATTTTTAGAAAAGTAATTTCTACTCATTGAAAAACTATTAAGATTTAATATTCTCCAACTCAAACATGGGATCATGTTGACACATGTCATCACCACACATTTCAGTCCATGGGAATGTGATTTAAAGTGGTGTCACAATTTAATAAGGTTTAAATTTTTATTTTAAATAAATAAATTAGTGACTAGAAATGGCTATATGGCATTCTTTTATTACTTGAACATTATTTCTGAAGTAAACCCATATGTTTTTATATATTCTGAAAGGTATGATAAAATGTGATTTTTGAGAGTTGGAATCAACTCAAAAGATATTATGGTCGAAATTTGAAAAATGTTTGAATGCCGAAAAGCTTCTGACTTGTTATTTTTACCAAGGTTGATCTACAGATCCAAATGAGTTGAATCCAACGTTCTTGGATTAAGCATTTTAGTACCTTTCTAACAAAATTGGTATCATGCAATTTGGTTCAATAATCGAGCTGGGTTGATTTTTGAATATAGTTACAGATCTATGTTTGAAATAAAATAGAAAAAGCTAAATTCAAACGGTTAGGCTGCGCGGGAAGGGTTAATGGGCCGGCCCAGTGTCACTCTGCAGCGCGGGGCTCAGCTGATATGGGGTTTCCACACGTCAGTGGCTCATAACACGCAAAGTGGTACAGGGCGATGTGGTTCGTTGGATTAGAAGTGAGATCAACGGCTGAGGGTCGTCGCCGACGATGAACAGGTCACCGGCGAGCTCGAACCCTAGCGGCTCAGTGGGGGTCGTGCGAGGTTCGGCGATGGGGCGAACGACAAAGTCGACGACGGCCATTTTCCTGGCACCGGCAGCTCCTCCTGGGGCGGTTCCAATCGATGGCTCCTCCCCTTCTCTGCAGCAGCGAGCTCCGGCCGAATTCTGGCGACGCGCTGCTCGCCTTGCTCCGGGAAGAAGTGGGAAGTCTCAGAAAGAGGTGGGGAGTGAGATGGTGTGAAGAAATTGAGCGGGGGTTGCCTCCTTTTATAGGCTCGATGGTGAGACCGAGAGGGATGGGCAGGCGACGGCGGCGACACGGCTACGGGCGGCTAGAGGCATGGCTGAGGTTGGCGATCGACGAGCGGTCTCCTGGCGATGCTCTAGAGCTTAAATGATCATGTAGGGGCGGTGGCAATTGGTCGGGAACGTGCAGTGCTCTGTGAGGCAGAGGCGGATAACTCTGCGGCGAGCGGCGGCTATGGGCTATGGGCGATGAAATGAACATGTCTGGTGGTCTCCTGGGACGGTGGGGTGCATGCTGGCGGGCGGAGAGGGCTCGAGGTGGTCGGGTTGAGTGGGAACGGCACGTGCACTGGGGTGCGCATCGGCATGGTCGACAGCGGCGTGGGCGTGGCGTTCCTGGCGGTTATGGTCTCTATTCTTGAGCTAGGGCTGGTCGAGAGGGGACGGTGAGGCATGGGCTGCATGCTAGACAAGGTGGGCACTGCTAGTTCTTCTCCTAGCTTGCTATCCACACTGGGGTGACATGGTGAGGCTCGGCCCGCTCACCATTGATGGCAATGGCAAGCTCACAGTGGTGCTAGAGGTTTGTCAAGGGTGCTAGATTATATATTAAGGATATTTGCATCCAGAGAGGGAACAAGGTTGGCAAAAAAGACTGCTCAACATAGTGTTTTTTATTTGGTTGATTTGAATTTGCAACCTATTTGATGAAATGGCCGCATGAACTTGAGTTTTGAATTTTGAATAGATTTTTGCTGGGTGTGCTAGGCATGTGTTGAGGATTCTGTGGATTCTTGGGTTTTGAAAATTGAGCTTGTTTGAGTGGTTTTTGAAATAGTGGGATCTTCTCATATTAAATAGATTCAATTTTAAACTGTCATTTAAACTAAGCATTTGAATATTTTTGGATGATCACAAAGTGGGCCTTGGTACCTTATTATGAGTAATATCAAGGGGTGCAAAGATCCTTACATGGTTTTGTTAAGTTCTGTAAGTTAGGGATAGCCAAAGTAGGCATGGGAGTTAATTTGGCCAAAGTGACCATTCACTTAATTTATTTGTTTTGACTTGTTTTTCCTTGGGAAAAGTTTGGGGATTTTTACATGATATTTATTTCACCTGAGATTCATTTTACAAGCAAGGAAACAGAGAATCACGGCAATTCAAAAAGAATCCAAATTTTGAATACACACACATATGAATGCCTTTATATTTTTAATTGGAAAAGTTTTTTGTTAACCCTAATTTTGATGATTAGAGTTTGATGATCCAAGTTTAATATTTTTGGGATGTTACATTGCTCAAGTTGAAGTCTTTGTCCATCAAGTTTGATAAGGGAGGAGATGTAGAATCAAAACCAAAAGGTTGAGGAAAGAGTTTACAAGATTGTTTGTAAATAAGTTTTTGAACAATACAACTCCTATTTTTCTAAGGGGTTTTGTCCAATCCTAGGGTTACAATCCTATAGGCAACACAGTGCTCTGATACCATTTGTAGAGGTCCCAACCTGATAAGGTAGAGATCCATGTGTTTACAATGCTAGTCCCTGGATCAATAGCTCGCATCCATAGTTTAAGATGTAATATCGAGAAACAAAGGTCATAATACATCATTATAACCAGGAATAAAATAATTCATTACATCTTACATAGCTCATTGGGCTATCTCATTACAATGCAGCAAATATGACTAAGTAGCATGGAGTCCTTCATCTTCAATGTGCCACAGGCAATCATGTTGGTTGTAGACTTGTAATCATATTCAACACACTTCACTAACATCAAACAAACCCGCAACATAATAAGTTACAGCCACAAGGGTCAATACATTTTAATTATATTGGCAAGTGATACTATGGTAGAATAGTGGTATCTATCATCTATATGCATTTCGCTAAGTGGAGCTTAGGCTTGCTTTGATCAAAATAAGGTTTTCCTTATAAGTTGAAAACACCAAGTTTTTGTTTGTCAAAATCACCCAAGGCATCTACCAATAGAAATTGGTGATCCTTTAACCCTTGTTCAACCACAAGTTTTTACCTTAGAAATTGGGATGAGTAGATACTTGATAGCTTCCATGTTTTGATGCTCAAATTGTCCATTGCCGAGGACATGGCTAAGTACTTAGATTTTACTCTCTCGAGAGGTGGTGCACTTTCCCCACAAGACTCGACATACATCCAGACAAGATATTTCAGAAGCCTTCCCTTAGACCAAATGGACGTGTTCTAAACCTATCACCTCCTACCACCTTCTGTCCATCTGGCTAAGTTATTGTAATCCATATGATCCAGGCAGAGCCCATATTGCCATGTGGCTGCACTTGAAGCTTCTCAACATTTGACATCTCAAATCTTTTTGTTCCTAGGTGGCTTTCCACAAGTGAGATACACTAGGGTAGGCCATAAATATGGGGCCCAGTGTAACCACTCAACATAACCCATTCACACCATTCCACCTAGGTGATTCATTCACATAGTTGTTTTATTAAACAAAACACAAGTCATAGACTTAGCAATATTTAATAGCATGAATATAATCCACCATTCTTTTATACTAGCTAGGCTAAGCATCATAGTAGCAAGAATATTAACTTAGGGAAAATCTACTAAGGCATCATCTACTAGTATTTCCCAAGGTATAGCTTATACTTAGAAAATTCCATGCAAGTCCTACTCAAAATATCACTAATGCATAGTGAAAATAGTGGGACAAAAGTATGAAGTACCAATTGCCTTGTTGGTAGAGAATATAGGTTCAATCCTTGATCTTGCAATAGTCACACTCTTCAAATTTCACTACAATTCAATAAAGGCACAAATTCAAACAATTCACTATATAAAATAAAGAAAAAAAACAATGCATGCAAGCATGCAAAAGATTGTTTTATTTGGAAAAGTGGTTTCTAATAAGCTATAAACATTTTAAAACACCTATTGGTCATTTATAAAAGTGGCAAAACCATTTAAAATTAAGTTAGTGAAAATAGACCATTTAAATCATTTTTGTTTTGCTAGAAATGATTTAAATCAAAGTAATAATTTCTAGTGTTAGCCAAATATATTTTTGAACACCAATGTTAGTGTTTATGGTCAAATTGTTTTAAACAAATCCATTTTCAAAAGGTTTTACTCAAAAACCATTTTTAATTCAAAGCAATAATTGTATTTTACTAGAAATACCTTTATTCAAAGGAATAATTTTCTAGGGTTATTCAAATACATTTTTAAATCCAAAAATTAGTGTTTAGGGTGAGAGAGTTTAAATCAAACCATTTGAAAAATGTTTTACCCTAAAATCATTTTTTGAATAAATTTTATAACCAAAATAGGCCTAAACAAGCTTCTGCAAAAACAATCAAATTTCCATAAGTAAAATGCTAAACTAAAGGCATTGTTGGAAAGTTTGCATTTTTGTGAATCCAATATTATAAAATTTGTAAAATTTGGACGTGTGGATCAAAAGTTATGAATTTTACAAATCTAAACATCTAATAGATATATTTTATATTTTAAACAACAGGTAGGGCCACGTGGGTGTTTCATATTCGCTGGTACTGATTCGCACGGACCGTGCTCTGTGGGTCGCAGGATCTTATTTGAATCGCATGGTACAGATGCAAACTTACCCCTTCGCTTAAGATTCTATCGTGACCACTAGATCAACATCTAATGGCTCAAGGCGTTGTGACCAAGTACTGGCGGCGCTGGGGCAACGGCGAGCTCTAACAGTGACGGTCCGGTGAAACTAGGATGCGCGGGAGATGGAGGAGAGCATTACGAGACTCGCAGGGATGCGCTGATTCTCAACGTGGTTTCCGCAGGGACATGGGCGCATGGTGCTGCTCGTGATTGCTCGATGTAGTTGTCGTCGGTATCGGGCGCTTCTGTTCATCGTTGTTGGCGAGGTTACAAGGCGCGCTAGGACACGAAAAAGGCGGCGTTAGGTGCGCATGGAAGAGTTGAGTACTGGAGCATCATTGAGATGGGGAGGGGTGGTCGGACTTTACCCGGGTAGCTCGTCGGAGAGGGGAAAGACGGTGGAGGCGAGCAAACATTGTCCTTACCGAAGCTACGAAGATCGTGCGGGATAGCTAGGGGTATTCGCAGGTGCGCAAGGAGATGGGGAGCAGGTTCGTAGGTGCCAGGGAGCAAGGGGAGGACTGGTGTCGCCGGAATCGGCCAGGAATGGTCGTCGGGGCAGTGGCGGTGCAAGGAAGAATCAGAGCACCCTGGAGGCAGAGAGAGGATGGAGAGCGAGGGGAAAGAGAGGGGAGACATGGGCGCTCAAGAGGGCATACTTACTGGAGCGAATTGATCAGCCATTAACGTGAATTTACACAGAGGAATTAGCGGCAGAAACGGTCGGGGAGAGGGCGTGGTCGTCACGGTGGGGAAGACGATGACGAGGCAGTAGTGGGGTCAGGGCGTCAGTGAGTGAGGGGGTAGATCTGCGTGTGTGAAAAGAATTCTCGCGAGGAGAGGGAGGTGGGCTTCTGCTGGGCTAGACTAGGCCTAGTTTGCTAGGCTGGGTTTTTTTATTTTTTTCTTTTCTGATTTTTATGTTTTGAATTCAAATTCCTTTTCAAATCTTTTTTAAATTTTTAGTAGGGTTTTCATTCTGTTTATATAGTGTACTTTAACAATCCCTTTAGAATATTTCTTATATTCTCATAAGGTTTAATATTTATTTAAAATAGACCTTTGTCTTTATTTAAATAGGGATTTAAATATGTTTTCAAATTCCATTTGAATTCCAATTTTTACCAAACCTTTTCAGTAGGATTTAGTTATTCATTAGGGTGTTAAATAATTCACCATTACGGTCGTTCATTCTATTCAAAAAATCTCTGTTCCAAAACCGTACATGATGTTTTCATCTCATACGGCTCCTCCCTTCTATACATAGTACTAAGCGAAATAATCTATAGAATAAAAATAGAATTAGTCCCGTCTCATTATGAATCGAAAGGGGCTGGTATTTTTCCACGAAATCTCTAGCCAACTCTGAATTATTTAAATTATTTTAATATGATTTAATATTCATTTAAAATGGCAATTGTCTTTATTCAAATAAAATCAAATATGGTTTTAATCCCATATAAATTGTATTCAAATAATTCTTTTATTCCATTTAAGTTAATTAAATAACTTTAATTCCACTTGGAAAATTCCAATTTATTATTTTCTCAAGATTTAATCAATCATTTACATGAGGGATTTTGTCTTCATTTAAATATAATTAGATTAATCCCATATGTTTTACTTGATTATTCTTTATCCCTTATTTTATTTGGATTTGAATTATGTGTTTTCCATTTGCTTATGGATTTCATTCAAGATTTAAATTGTCTTCTAAAATAATTTTCTTGTAATTTATTATTTAGTTTAGGCAATTTCTCTTTATTTAAATAAAATTGAATATTGTTCAATCCTTATGATTTTATTTAAATAACCTTTTACTTCTTTTTTTATTCAATAACTTCCATTTGCTTATGGTTTGGCCAAGACTTAATTTGGCTTTCAAGTATTCCTTATTTATTTATTTATTTATCTTATAAAATCCATATATTTTTATTCAGATCCAAAATTGGTGATTCCAATTTGTATAATTTTATTTAATATTTTTTTATCTTTTTAAATCCTTTTAGGATTATTTTGCTCACATATTTGGCATGGATTTTATCTAGGATGTTTATTAGCTTTGGAAATTATTTCCTTTTATCTTATGTAATTCAGAAATTTTTATCCATGGCTCCAAATTAAATGAAACCAATTTCTTTGGTTTATAATATTTTTGTTTATCCGTTTTGATCATTTATAAATGTTCGTTGCTAAATTTTTATATGGATCAAATTTATAGTCTTAGGGAGATCTTGGAAATGATTTTCTTCCATTAAGGTTTTAGGGTTTTGGTTTAACTTTTCCAAGTATTTAAATTTCAAAATACATTCATTGATGAATGCATTTCACTTGATTGAAATTTTGTTGGATTCCCTTCTCATTCAAATTTTGTTCAAGAAGGGTTTTGAAGTTTCCATTTAGAAGCAAAAAGTTTCTTTTCACCCTAAATTTCAACAATTATTATTTTTGTTTATTTATCTTTCACATTTCAAAATTTGGAAATTTTTGGGATGTGACAGGTGCCGCCTTATTATTTGATGGGAGATAAAATTGGCCAAAAAGTCTTTTTAAGGAGATAAATCAGTAAGTTATAATAGCAAGGCTTAACGGTTTTACCGTATTAGTGGTTTTTTCGTAGTGGCAAGGCACCCAGTTCACAGCTGGTGAGGTCTCGAGTTCAAATCCTAGCATTTTGTGTTAATATAGAGTTATCTTTTTTGTACTCTTAGGCTGACATCTAGGACCCAGATAAACTGCTGCTGAATCTAGCAATGTTTCCAAGGTTAAAGACGACAGACTCGGCCCGAAAAAACAGTCCAAAATATATACACACGTTTAATTCAAATAGAGGTTGACATATGGGACCCAACATAGACACATTTAATTCATCTAGAGGCTGACATGTGGGACCCAATATAGACATGTTTCCTTCATAGAGAAGAGTAGGGGTTCGTAGCATGGAAAAGAAAAAAATTCTACCACAGATTCCAAAGACTCGATCTATCTACTAGATTGTAGCAACGAGTCGATTAGAGTACTCACCCTCGAAGATTCCAAAGCGGTTAACGAGAGCATATTCTCGTGGGTGATGTAGTCGTACACTTGCCGGTCTCAAGATCGCGTAGAAGATCCTTCCAGCGCCGCGTTCCAGCAGCGCTCCCGCAGTCGGTCACACGTTCGGTACTCGATGAATACCTTCCTCTACCTTGTTCCAGCAGGCAACGGAGGTTGTAGTTCTCTCCTCGCAATTCCGGTAGCACGACGGCGTGGTGTCGGAAGTAGAGCGAAGATCCAACAGGGCTTCGCCTTAAGCCAGAGCGGGTAGGATGGAGTAGTAGGGTTCTCCGGCGTTCCAGGGTTTAGACATCGGAGAGGAGAAGGCGTGGCCAGCGTTGACTTGGGCAGCGGCGGCGGCGTAGCGGCGGCGGGCTCGTGGGGTGGGGTTGCGGTGGTCTTCTTTGGGGTAGCCCCTCCCCTCTATTTATGAGAGGGAGGGTCATCTAGGGGACGGGGATGTCAAATCCTTCCCCAACTCCCTCTCCTTGGCCGGCGCGGTGGAGGAAGAGGAGGTTTCCTCTCCTCCCTCCACCAGGAACCATTGTCCTAGTTTGACTATTCAAACTTGCCTTTTGACTTTCCTTTAAATGCATAGCCAAGTGACCTAGGACATGATGCAATCATTCCACTTTGTCATGACACATTCATGTACCCTTCCCCTTCCGGTTCGGTGAACCTTCTAGACCCTTCTAGATCATTCCGATGAAAACACCGGAATCATTCCCGAACTTTGGAATTGAACTTTCCTTATATGAATCTTATTCTCTGAACCATTCCGGATCTCCTCGCGATATCCTGGTCCCATCCGAGGCTCTAAACAACATTATGTCTTCTTACTCACATTCCATATCTACTAAACAACATCGAATCCTTATGTGTGCCTCTGTACGATTCGTGTGTTATGCAGACATGACCGAGACTCATCTTCGATCAATAACCAATAGAGGATTCTTGAAATTCATATGGCCCCCACATATTTCTACCATTACTTTTCAATCGAATGAACCATTTACATATGATAAAAATTTCCCTTTGTCTCGCGATATTTTACTTATCCGAGGTCTGATCGTCGGTATCTCTGCATACCTAGTTCAACCTCGTTACCGATAAGTACTCTTTACTCGTTCCTATGATATGTGATACCTTGTGGGCTTGTCACATGATTGCAAGATAATTGGATGACATTACACCGAGAGAGCCCAGAGTATATGTATCTATCATATGGATGGACAAATCCCACTCTTGATCCATGTGCCTCAACACATACTTTCTGAATACTCAATGTCACCTTTATAACCACCCAGTTATGAAGTGGTGTTTGATGTCATCGAAGCATCCTTCCGATGATGGTGATTATCATGATCTCATGGTCGAAGGATTTAGGTTACTATGTATCTCAAAGCTTATAGAAAACTAACTATTGAAATGACTTGATCTTTATGCTACGCTTATCTATAGGAGTATGTCCATCATACCATTCTCCTAATGAAATGATCTTGTTGTTAATAACTTCTCAATGTTCATGATCAGGAAACCATCATCATCTATTAACCAACAAGCTAGTGTTACAAAGAGGCTTCACTAGGGACTCTAACAAGTTTACAAATCACACAAGTATTAATGTTTCCGGTTAATACAATTATAGCATGAATGTAAACATTTATCATAAACACAAAGATATAATAATAACTACTTTAATTATTGCCTCTAGGGCATATCTCCAATAAGAAGGCTGACATGTGGGACCCAGCATAGACACCTTTCCTATACATAGAAGGATGACATGTGGGACCCAGCAAAGGAGTATAGATTATGTGTACTCTATAAGGATGACATATGGGACCTAGATAAACTGTTGCTGCATCATAGACACGTTTCCCTGCAAAAAAATATACCAATGCTGCCAAGGTCATAACGGTGGACTCAACCCGAAAAAATATACACACGTTTCTTTCAAATAGAGGCTGCCATTTGGGACCTAGCATAGACATGTTTCCTGCACAAAGGTTGGTGACATCTGGTACCCAGCTACGGACCAAAGTCAGAACAACGAAGGCGGCCAAAAAGAGTCCATCATAGCACATTTCATTTATTGTGAGGCTAACATGTGGGACGCACCAGAGAGACCTTATATAGGTGCTGCATGTAGCAACGTTGCCAAGTTCGAATAAGGTAGGCACGAGCGAGAAAAAAGTCTAACATGAACATGTTCTTCTAATGAGATGCTGACATGTGGTACCAAGCAGCATGACCAAACGACAGATTTGTCGAGCAACGCTATCTAGTTCAGAACAGGGTAGCGCTACAGAATAAAAAGATTCCATCATATACACACTATTCTTCTAATGTGAGGCTAACATATGGGACCCACCAGCCTGTATAAACGGCTGATGCATCAAGCAACGTGGCCAAGTTTGAAACATGGAGGCGCGAGCGAGAAAAAATCCTACATGCACATGTTTCTTATAATGATATGCTGACATGTGGGACCCAGTTGCATGACCAAACGGCAAACTTTTCGAGAAACCCTATCGACTTAGGAACAGGGTAGTGCTAGAGAAGGAAAAAATTCAATCATATACACATGATTCGTCTAATGATATGATGACATATGGAACCCACCAGCTTGAATAAAAAATTGATGCAGTGAGCAACGCTATCAAGTTAACACGGAGGCACGACCGAGGGTAAAAATTCTATCATACACATGTTTCTTCTAATGATAGTATGACACATGGGGCCCAGCTACATGATTATGCATCTGGCAGCGCTATCAAATTCGGAACAGGGTAGCACGACCGAGGGCAAAAAATCCATCATACACACGTTTCTTATAATGAGAGGATGACAGGTGGGCTTAGATGCGTGATTATACGACAACGCAATCAAATTCGAAACAGAGTAGTGGGAGCGAAGGAAAAAATTCCATCATACACATGATTCTTCTAATGAGAGGCTGGCATGTGGGACCTAACGTCATGATTAATGGAAGATAGATGGAGCAACGTTATCAAGTCCATATCAGGGAGGCACGAGCCAAGGAAAAAAATCCATCATGCCCATGTTTCTTATAGTGTGAGGATGACACGTGGGACCCAGCATCCTGATTAACGACAGATGCAGCGAGTGACGCTATAAAGTTCAGAACAAGGAAGGAAAAAATTCCATCATACACATGATTCCACTAATGTGAGACAGACATGCGGGACCCATCAGCCTGACCAAATGGAAGAGGCATTGAACAACGTTATCGATTCCAAATCAGGGAGGCACGACCGAAAAGTTTGGTCTGCTAGATTCACTAACGTCCGCGACCCACACACAAAAAATACTTCGGTGAGTCAACATCTCGCAAGGAAGCGGAAATCTTACTTATACCATGCTCCTGTCGTGCTTCCTCCATGTTTTTGGCGGTTTTGTCATAGTAGAGGGGCACAAAACCGGAAAAAATGATTTACATCAGCCATGGTCGAGCCGAGATTTTCGTCGTGGAAGCCGCACCTTCTACGACGACCGACAGGCCGAGTCATGGTGGAAGGAAAGATATCTTTTATTGAAGCTTTCAGATACATAGTAACCTAATCCTTCGACCATAAGATCATGTTAATCATAGTCACCGAATGACTACTTTGATGACATCAAATGCCACTTCCCTAACTAGGTGGTTATAAAGGTGGCATTGGGTATTCTGAAAGTATGTGTTGGCGCACATGGATCAAGAGTGGGATTTTTCCATCCAAATGACCGATAGATATACTCTGGGCCCTCTTAGTGGAATGTCATCCAATTGTCTTGCAAGCATGTGAGTAGGTCACAAGGGATGTCATATCACGAAATGAGTAAAGAGTACTTATCGGTAACGAGGTTGAACTAAGTGTGGAGATACTGACAATCGAACCTCGGATAAGTAAAGTACCACGCGACAAAGGGAATCGGTATCGTATGTTAATGGTTCATTTGATCCATAATTAATCATTGAATATGTGTGAGTCATTATGGATCTCCAAATCCAGCTATTGGTTATTGATCGGAGAGGTGTCTCAATCATGTCTGCATAGTTCGCGAACCGTAGGGTGACATACTTATGGTGTTGTTTAAGTGGATATGGAATATGAGTTTAAGACCGAATATTCTTCGGAGTCTCGGATTGGATCCATGACATCACGAGGACATCCGGAATGGTCCAGAGAATAAGATTCATATAAGGAAAGTCATTTTCCGGGGTTCGGAAAATTTATCGGTATTTTGACCAGAGCTTCTAGAACATTCTAGAAGGAGCCACCAGTGGGCCCACCACCTCGGGAGTGGCCACTTGGGCTGAGGAAATGCTGTGGGGGCCATGGGCCAGCCACACCAATACCCAAGGGTCCCAACCGGCCATCCCATAGGATTTAGGGCAAACCATAAATTGGAAGGGGGAAACCTGAGGGCCAAGTTTTCCCCAATCCCTATGTGCACTAGCCCAAGGAGAGGAGGGCCAAGGGGGCTTCCCTAGATGCACCATCTCTTTATAAATAGGGGAGGGGAGGGTGCATCCTTGACCCTTGAACTCAACCCTAGCTGTTGCCCCTCTCCCTCCTCCTTCCTGCTTCCCCGGCTTAGGACATGTCTTGCAGAATTCTCTCCTCCACCGCCACCACCACGTAGTCATGGTGCTAGGATCCCAATGGGATCTACTACCTCTGTTGCCTACTGGAATATGGAGAGGAAGATCTTCATCGACTCCGTACGTGTGACCGAGTGCGGAAGAGCTACCGGAACGCGGCGCCAGAAGGATCGTCTACGCGATCTTGACCTCATCTAAAAGTGATCGACTACATTAACCACGAAATCTGATCTCGTTAATGCTTTGGATCTATAGGGGTAGTTCTCTTAAATCTTGTTGCACCTATATCGTAGATTAGATCTTGGCTTTTCCATAGATTGGATCTTGGTTTTTTGTGTTATTGCGATATAATTATTTTGTTTTCCATGCAACGAACCCTACAACCAAGTACCTCATCTATATATACTAGTTTGTTAGTCAACCAATGATCAAGGTTTCCTGATCATGGAGAATTTATACCACTTGACAATGAAGTCATATAATTCGTGAATGATGTGTTCTACGTTACCCATATAAGTATTGCAACACGATCAAGTAACATAGTTCATCGTTGCAATCGTTATAGACGAAGTATCCTAATCCTTAGACTACGAGATCATGTTTAGTCACTATCACCCGAAGCTTTTTTGACTGCATCAATTGTCATGATCATAACATGATGATCATAAAGGTGTATGTTGGGTATTCTAGTGGTATAGGTTAAGGCACATGCATCAAGATCGGGATTTCTTTACCCATGTGATGGGAAGATACATAGGGACCACTAAGTGAAATTACATCCATAATGTTGCAACATGTGACTAGGTCACGGGGATGGAATAACACTTTAACGAGTAAAACATCACTTGTTGGTAACAAATGGAATTGGATTCGATGTCTATGGTTCAAACAACATTAAACATCGTGGAATGCACATGGGTTATTATGGGCATCCCAGTACCGCTAATGATCATTGATATGAGAGATGCCTCGATCATGTCTGTGATGTTCCTAAACCATTGGGGTAACATGGTTAAGGGTATGATGACGCTTGGAGATAATTATGGAATCATCGGAATCATAGGAAGAAGAGAAGAGAAAACCGGAACCATTCCTGGAGGATCTGAAGTTGTTCAGAGTGAACCAAAAGGTGTTTCGGGTCAAATGAAATTTGATAAAATCTATTTATATATTAATTATTGGAATTCATATGAAATATATATTTAAAATTAAATTTTAAAGGGAACAAGGACCATCAGGGAAGAAGCCAAAGGGGGCCAACCCGCTGTACTAGGGGCCCACTTGGTTGGTCTAGTGCCACGCATGGGGTTGGGGTTGATCTGGCATGCTTCCCTATGGCACCTCCTCCTTATTTAGTCCTACCCAAGACTTGACTAGTTGGGGTGTCCCCTTCCCCTATATAGCAAGGGGCCTATGGGAGGGAGAGACACACCAATATTATTTCTTTCCCTCACGTGTGGTTCCCATGATTGGAACCGCATAAGGCAATAGGGATCTTCGTCTCTCTCTAGTTTCCTTTTGCGATGGTGCGGTTCTTAGAAGAATTATAAACGTAAGCGATTATGTCGTTGCAGCACGCCACTGTGTTGCAGGGATTCCAGCCAGAAGATCTACTTACGGACTCTCGATAGTGATCAGAGAACCGAAGGTTGTCATCGTACACCGGATGTGTGCTAAATCATGGGGGTGCTACCACTTGTGGCACCCAGATTGTCGGGCAAGGACCAGGGTGACTTGCGAGGAGCTTCGCGGCCTTGAGGTCGCCTAAGAGTATGACTACATCATCCATATTCTCCGTGTAACATTAAATGATTTTGATCTATAAGGGTATATTATCAAAACACTCTCCTTTACTGCATTACTCCTAGATAGATCCTGGCATTGGGTGGTGTTCTAGTCATGAAAAATTTGTGTTTTCTGCTATGAACTCCTTTAGTGGTATCAGAGCCAATCTATGTGTTGTAATGCTTGCACGGTTAGACCATGCATTGATTGTGTGGTAATTGATCCTATAGTTGTTACCCTCTCACGTGTACTTTATTATATCACACCATTGTTTGATGAAGCGGCTCGGACTGAGTTTATGTGTAAGCTTACGTGAGACTGGATCCACGCTCAACATACGTGTAGAGGTCACAACCTGATAAGGTAGAAATCCCTGTTTTTACAATGCTAGTCCCTGGATCAATAGCTAGCATCCACAGTTTAAGATGTAATATCAAGAAGCAAAGGTCATAATACAACTTTATAACCAGGAATAAAATAGTTCATTACATCTTACATAGCTCATTTGGCTATCTCATTACAATGCAGCAAAAATAACTATGTAGCATGGAGTCCTTCATCTTCAAAGTGCCACATACAATCATGTTGGTTGTAGACTTGTAATCCTATTCAACACACTTCACTAACATCAAACAAACCTGCAACATAATAAGTTACAGCCACAAGGGTCAATACATTTGAATTGTATTGGAAAGTGATACTATGGTAGATTAGTGGTAGCTATCATCTACATGCCAAGTGGAGCTTAGGCTTGCTTTGCTGAAAATAGATTTTCCTTATCATTTGAAAACGCTAAGTTTTTATTTTTCAAAATCACCCAAGGCATCTACCAATAGACATTGGTGATCCTTTAACCCTTGTTCAACCACAAGTTTTTAACTTAGAAATTGGGATGAGGAGATCCTTGATAGCTTCCATGTCTTGATGCTCAAATTATCCATTGCCGGGGACACGGATAAGTACTTAGATTTTACTCTCTCGAGAGGTGGTGCACTTTCCCCACAAGACTCGACATGCATCGAGACAAGATCTTTCAGAAGCCTTCCCTTAGACCAAAATGGACGCGCTCCAAACCTATCACCCCTACCACCAACTGTCCAACTGGCTAAATTATTGCAACATATATGATCCAGGCAGAGCCCATATTGCCATGTGGCTGCACTTGAAGCTTCTCAACATTTGACATCTCAAATCTCTTTGTTCCTGGGTGGCATTCCACAAGTGAGATACACTAGGGTAGGCCATAAATATGGGGCCCTGTGTAACCACTCAACATAATCCATACAAGTCCGATTCCACCCAGGTGATTCATTCACATAGTTGTTTTATTAAACAAAACACAAGCCATTGACTTAGAAATATGTCATAGCATGAATATAATCCACCATTGTTTTCTACTAGCTAAGCTAAGAATGATAGTAGTAGGGATCTTAACTTAGGAAAATTTTACTAAGGCATCATCTACTAGGATTCCCCAAGCCATAGCATACTTAGTAAAAATTCCATGCAAGTCCTACTTAGAAATATCACTAATGCATAGTGAAAATAATAGGACAAAAGTATGAAGCACCACTTGCCCTTTTAGTAGAGAATATATATTCACTCCTTGATCTTGAAATAGTCACACTCATCAAAGTTCACTACAATTCAATCAAGCAAGGCACAATTCAAAACTAGCATTCAAACAATTCATCACATAAAATGAATAAACAACGCAATGCATGCAAAAGATTGTTTTATTTTGAAAGGTGGTTTCTAATAGGTTATAAACATTTTAAAATACCTATTGGTCATTCATAAAAGTGGAAAAACCATTTTAAATCAATATAGTGAAAATGGCCATTTATATCTTTTTTGTTTTGCTATAAATGATTTAAATTAAAGTAATAATTTCTAGTGTTTGACAAATATATTTTTAAACACAAATGTTAGTGTTTTAAGGTCAAGTGTATAATATTAATCCATTTGCAAAAGGTTTCACCTAAAAACCATTTTTAAATCAAAGCAATATTTTATTTTGTTAGAAATGCCTTTAAACAAAGTAATAATTTTCTAGTGTTCATCAAATATTTTTAAATCCTAAAATTTGGTGTTTAGGCTCAGAGAGTTTAAATCAAACCATTTTCCAAAGGTTTTAATCAAAAAGCATTTTTAAATCATAATCATCCTTTTTATTCAACTAGAAATTCTTTTATTCAAAGATTTATTCCTTAGTATCACAAAATATACTTTTAAACCTACAAGTTGGTTTTTATGGTCAGTAGGGTCAAAACAAAACATTTACAAAATAGTTTTACACAAAAAATCATTTTTAGAATAAATTTTATACACAAAATAAGCCTAAATATATTTATGCAAAAACAATCAATTTTTCAGAAGGAAAATGCTAAAATAAGGGCATGGTTGGAAAGTATTCTTTTCCTGATTCCAATGATATAAAATTTGCAAAATTTGAACGGGTAGATTAAAAGTTATGAATTTTACAAATCCTAACATCTAATAGAAATGTTTTTGTTTTTAAATCAAATCCTGTGGCACGCGTCTGTGTTCTATTGGCTGAAAACGTTTCGGTAGGATCGCGTGATGTAGACCGTAGGATTTAAGTGCGATCGTGCGGTGCAGATCAAGTGTAACGGTTCTCTTAAGTGGACCTATCTACGCCATGCGATCGAGATCTAACGGCTCAAATCGTATTGACCATAGGTGGGCGGCGCTACGATGGTGGACGGTGGCGGTGCACTCTGCTCGCGATGGTTCCGGCGATACAGGAAGCAAGGGGAAAGAGGCATGGCTCACTGTGTTCGCAGGAGAGTGCTGATTCTCAACATGCTCCTGGGAAGGCAGGGGCGCTCGAATTCACTGGCGATTCCTCGCCGGAGATGGTCCTGGCGGCTAGGGCTCACTATCGAAGACTAAGGCGACGCTTGTAGGGGTTCGTCGCATGGAAAACAAAAAAATTCTATCGCATGCAAACAAACAAGCCAAGATCTATCTACTAGATTATAGCAACGAGTCGATAGAGGAACTCACCCTCGAAGATTCCAAAGCGCTTAACGAGAGCGGATTCTCGTGGGTGATGTAGTCGTACTCATGCCGATCTCAAGATCGTGTAGACGATCCTTCCGGCACCGCGTTCCGGCAGCGCTCCCGCAGTCGGTCACACGTTCGGTACTCGATGAAGACCTTCCTCTCCCTTGTTCCAGTAGGCAGCAGAGGTTGTAGCACTCTCCTCGCGATTCCGGCAGCACGACGGCGTGGTACCGAAGGTAGAGGTGAGATCTCGCAGGGCTTCGCCTTAAGCCGGAGCGAGTATGGTGGACTATAAGAGAGGCCTTGGCGATCTAGGGTTTAGAGGCACCAAGGGAGGAGGCTAGGACGGCGGCTAGGGCTTGGGGAGATCCCCAACCCGGCGGCTAGGAGGAAACCCTAGGGCGGCGGCGATAGCACGAGGCCGGTGGCTCGGGTTTAGGGTTTTGGTGGAGAGAGGTGTAGGTGTAGATGGGCACCCCTGCCCCTCCTTTTATAGGTGGGAGGGTGCCGGCCAAGGGGAGGGAGTCCTCCCCCAAGTCGGCCACCTTGGCCGACGGGTGGAGGGAGAGGAACTCCTCCCCTAGTAGGTTTCCTACTCTCCGTCCACCAAGCAAAACTGCCGTTTGACTTTTCAAATTGGCGTTTGACTTTTCAAACTAGGATTTGATTTATCCCTTTATTTTTCCCAGCCATGATACCTAGTACATGATGCAACCATTCCCCATTGTCATGACACATTCATGTACCCTTCCCCTCTGGAGTGCCGGACCTTCCGGAACCTTCTAGAACATTCCCGATGAGAACACCGGAATCATTCCCCAACTCCGAAACAAGACTTTCCTTATATGAATCTTATTATCCGGACCATTCCGGATCTCCTCGTGATATCCCGGATCCCATCCGAGACTCCGAACAACATTCGGTCTCTTACTCATCATTCCATAACTACTCAAACAACATCGAATCCTTAAGTGTGTCTCCCTACGGTTCGTGAATTATGCGGACATGATTGAGACACTTCTCCGAACAATAACCAATAGAGGAATCTGGAAATTCATATGGCTCCCACATATTTCTACGATAATTTGCGATCTAATGAACCACTTACATACGATACCAATTTCCCTTTGTCTCACGATAGTTTACTTATCCGAGGTTTTGATCGTCGGTATCTCTACATACCTAGTTCAACCTCGTTACCGATAAGTACTCTTTTCTCGTTCCCGTGGTATGTGATCTCTTGTGAGTCAGTCACATGCTTGCAAGCTAATTGGATGACATTCCACCGAGAGGACCCAGAGTATATCTATCCGTCATATGGATGGACAAATCCCACTCTTGATCCATGTGTCTCAACCCATACTTTCTGAACACTCAATGAAACCTTTATAGCCACCCAGTTATGGTGTGGTGTTTGATGTCATCAAAGCATCCTTCCGGTGATGGTGATAAGCATGATCCCATGGTCGAAGGAATTAGGTTACTATGTATCAGAAAGCTTATAGCAATTGAACTATTTGAAATGACTTGATCTTTATGCTACGCTTATCTATAGGAGTATGTCCATCATACCTTTCTCCTAATGATATGATCTTGTTGTTAATAATATCTCAATGTTCATGATAGGGAAACCACAATCATCTATTAACCAACAAGCTAGTATTATGAAGAGGCTTTACTAGGGACTCTTATTTAGTTTACAAATCACACAAGTATTAATGTTTCCTTGTTAATACTGTTATAGCATGAATGTAAATATTTATCATAAACACAAAGATATAATAATAACTACATTTATTATTGCCTCTAGGGCATATCTCCAACAGTCTCCCAGTTGCACTAGAGTCAACTAATCTAGATTACATGGTAATATACCGAACACCCATGGTAGTTTGGTGTTGGTCATGTTTTGCCCTCGGGAGAGGTTTAGTCAACGGATCCGCCACATTCAGATCTGTGTGTACTTTGCAAATCTTTATGTCACCATCTTGGACATGTTCTCGAATAGCGTGAAAACGTAGCTTGATGTGCTTCAGCTTCTTGTGTGACCTTGGTTCTTGCGCATTGTCTATGGCGCCCATGTTATCACAGTAGATAGACATTGGGTCCAGCGCACTTGGAACCACACCAAGCTCTGTAATGAACTCCTTCATCCATATCGCTTCTTGTGAAGCCTCCAAAGCAGCTATGTATTCCGATTCATTTGAAGATCTTGACACAACGCTTTGCTTTGCACTCCTCCAGCTAACTGCTGCACCATTTAAAATAAATATGTATCCACATTGAGATTTAGAATCGTCTAGATCGGGTGTTCCAACTAGCATCGGTGTAACCATTAACAACGAGCTGTTCATCACCTCCGTAAGAAAGAACCATATCCTTAGTTCTTCTCAAGTACTTAAGGATGTTTTTGACCGCTGTCCAATGATCCACTCCTGGATCACTTTGATATCTGCTAGTTAAACTCACAGCATATGCAATGTCGGGTCTAGTACATAGCATGGCTGTAATTAGAGATCCTATGGCTGAGGCATAGGGAGTCTTACTCATCCTTTCTCTATCTTCTGCCGTTGCTGGACTTTGAGTTTTACTCAAGGTCGTATTGGGCAACATGGGTAAGAACCCTTTCTTGCTATCTTCCATTCCAAACCTCTTTAGAACTTTGTCCAAATATGTACTTTGTGACAATGATATTAGGCGTCTCGATCTATCTCTATAAATCTTTATGCCTAATATGTAAGATGCTTCGCCAAGATCTTTCATTGAAAAACTATTATTCAAATATTCCCTGACACTATTAAGAAGGTCTACATCATTCCCAATCAACAATATGTCATCTACATACAGTATTAAGAAGGCTACAGAGCTCCCACTCACTTTCTTGTAAATACAAGCTTCTACATAAGTTTGTATAAAACCAAAACTTTTGATTACCTTATCAAAATGTTGATTCCAACTTCGGGATGCTTGCTTCAATCCATATATGGACCGTTGTAGTTTGCATACCTTGTTAGCATCTTTAGGATCGACAAAACCTTTGGGTTTTATCATATACAACTCTTCATAAATGTCTCCAGTGAGGAACGCTGTTCTGACATCCATCTGCCATATCTCATAATCGTAATATGAAGAAAATGCTTACATAATCCTCACAGTCTTTAGCTTTGCTACTGGTGAGAATGTATCATCGTAGTCAACTCCTTGAATTTGTCGAAACCCTTTTGCGACAAGTCGAGCTTTATAGACAGTAACATTACCATCAGCATCTGTTTTCTTCTTGAAAATCCATTTGTTCTCGACAGCCTTCTAGCCATCCGGTAAGTCACCAAAGGTCCATACTTGGTTTTTGTACATGGATCCAATCTCGGATTTTATTGGAATCTGGGCTCATCATCGCTTCCTCATATGTCGCAGGATCATCAGTGTTGTCCACCAACATGACACTCATAACGGGATCATACCAATCAGGAGTGGTACGAGTTCTCGTTGACCTGCGAGGCTCTGTAGCAATTTCAACCGAAGTTTCATGATCATCATCATTAGCTTCCTCTCTTATTGGTGCAGGCACCACAGGAACTTCTTCCGGTGCTATGCTACTCGCAAGTTCGAGAGAAGGTTCAACAACCTCGTCGAGTTCTACTTTCCTTCCAGTCACTTCTTTCGAGAGAAATTCTTTCTGTAGAAAGGATCCATTCTTGGCAACGAAGATCTTTCCTTCGGATATATGATAGAAGGTATACCCAATAGTTTCCTTCGGGTATCCTATGAAGACGCATTTTTCCGCTTTGGGTTCAAGCTTGTCCGGCTGTAACTTCTTTACATAGGCTTCGCAACCCCAAACTTTAAGGAACGACAATTTAGGGTTCTTCCCAAACAACAATTCATATGGTGTCGTTTCAACGGATTTAGATGGTGCCCTATTTAAAGTGAATGCGGCTGTTTCTAATGCATAACCCCAAAACGATAGCGGTAAATCTGTAAGTGACATCATAGAACGAACCATATCTAAGAGAGTTCGATTATGACGTTCGGACACACCATTACGCTGTGGTGTTCCTGGCGGTGTCAATTGTGAAAGTATTCCGCATTTCTTCAAATGCTCGCCAAACTCATAACTTAGATATTCACCTCCACGATCAGAACGTAGAAATTTAATCTTCTTGTTACGTTGATTCTCTACCTCACTTTGAAATTCCTTAAACTTCTCGAAAGTTTCGGACTTATGTTGCATGAAATAGATATACCCATATCTACTCAAGTCATCAGTGAAGGTAAGAACATAACGATAACCACCGCACGATGCTACACTCATTGGTCCACACACATCGGTATGTATGATTTCCAATAAATCCGTAGCTCGCTCCATCATACTAGAAAATGGAGTCTTAGTCATTTTACCCATCAGACATGCTTCGCATATTTCAAGTGATTCGAAATCAAGTGATTCAAGAAGTCCATCGGAATGGAGTTTCTTCATACGCTTCACTCCAATATGACCAAGACGATAGTTCCACATATAGGTGGAGTTATCGCTCAATTTCAAACGTTTAGCTTCAATGTTATTAATATGTGTATTTCCACTATCGAGATTCAATAAAAATAGACCATCTATCAAAGGTGCATGTGCATAAAACATATTACTCATATAAATCGAACAACCATTATTCTCGGACTTAAACAAGTAACCGTCTCGCAATAAACAAGATCCCGATATAATGTTCATGCTTAACGCAGGCACCAAATAACAATTATTTAAGTATAAAACTAATCCTGATGGTAGATGAAGAGGTAGCATGCCGATCGCGATCACATCAACCTTTGATCCATTTCCAACGCGCATCGTCACCTCGTTCTTCGCTAGCTTCCGTTTATTCTGCAGTACCTGTTTCGAGTTAAAAATATGAGCAACCGAACCAATATCAAATACCCAGGCACTACTACGAGTACTAGTGAGATACACATCAATAACATGTATATCGGATATACCTTTCTTCTTGATGTTGCCGTTCTTCAAATCCGCCAAGTACTTTGGGCAATTCCACTTCTAGTGACCTTCTCCCTTGCAGTAAAAGCACTCAGTATAAGGCTTAGGTCCAGCCTTGGTCTTCTTCGCCGGTGTGGCAACTTTCTTACCACCCTTCTTGAAGTTACCCTTTTGCTTAGTCTTGCCTTTCTTGAATTTGGTGAGCTTATTGACCATCAACACTTGGTGCTCTTTATTGACCTCCACTTCTGCAGATTTTAACATGGAGAAGAGTTCTGGCAACTACTTGTTCAGGCTTTGCTTATCGTAGTTCATCACAAAGTTCTTGTAACTTGGTGGTAGTGATTGGAGGACACGGTAAATCCCCAAAGCATTAAGAATCACTATACCCAAGCTTTGGAGTTTGTTAGCATGCCTAGACATCTTAAGCACATGCTCACTGACGGAGCTGCCCTCTTCCATCTTGCAGTTAAAGAACTTTTCAACAACCCCATAACTCTCAACTGCCGCGTGAGTCTCAAATATCAATTTGAGTTCACGGACAATATCATGTGTGTCATGGTTCTCAAAACTTTTCTGAAGCTCCGATTCCAAACCATACAAGATAGCACACTGAACTGTGGAGTACTGATTCTTCCGAGCGAGGTAAACATTCTTTACTTCATCGGTAGCATCAGCTGCAGGCGGGTCACCCAGCGGTGCATCCAGCACATAGGTCCCGCGAAGTTGCTTCCATTGTTTTTCAACTTTTATTTCTCTAGGAACGCATTAAAATTGATGGTAGGGGCCGCCATTGATCTACAACATATTTGCAATAGTTTAGACTAAGTTTATGACAAATTGAGTTCTAATTAATAGTTAAATTAATCTAGGTGAACTCCCACTCCAAACAATATCCCTCACATTGTTTTAGTGATCACACAAACCAAATCCACCACATCAAAACCGATCATCACGAGAGTTGATATAGCTTCAATGGCGACCATCGACATGTTCATCATATCTACTATATGATTCATGCTTTACCTTTCGGTGATCCGTGTTCCGAGACCATGTCTGTACATGCTAGGCTCGTCAAGATCAAACCTTAGCTTCTGCATGAGCAAATCTGGCTTGCTCACGTTGTATACACTTGCAGAATCTAACACACCCGATCATCACGTGGTGCTTCGAAACAACAATCTTTAGAACGGTGCTTACTAAGGATGAACACTTTAAAACTTGAAATTTATGTGCATGAGGGATCATCTTATAATGCTACCTTCGTTAACTAAGTAATACAAGATGCATAAAGGATTAAAATCACATGCAATTCATAATATGTGATATGATATGGCCTTTCTTCTTTGTGCTTCCGATCTCCATCTTCAAGAACGAACATGATCTCCATCATCACCGGCATTTCATCAAGGTCAATGACGCCACTCCATGGTTATCGTCCACCAGATTCAACTATTACAACTACTTTGAATAGACACGAGGGTCTTAACAGAATTTAATGACAACCATATGGCTCCTGCCGGTTGCCAACTTACATTAAGGAACATTGCATACATCAAATATAATCACAATCATGGCCATATCACATCACAGCACACCCCTGCAAAACAAAGTTAGACGCCTCTAATTTTCTTTGCATATTTTACGTGGTTTGGGGCTTTCAATAAGTGTCACTCTAACTTACGAACAAGAACCACAACGTTGATGCTTGAACTATCAAGTGCCCGTTGTAAATTGGATCTATACTATAATGGGAGAGACAGACACCCGCAAAGCCACTTATGCAATACAAGTTGCATGTTGAGCGTGGAGCAAGTCTCATGAACGATGTCATGTAAGGTTAGCCTGGGCCGCTTCATCCCATCATACCGCAAGATGCAAAGTACACAAGAAGCAATTGATAATAAAAGCACCACCGCCCACAATGACCATTGTGTTCTACTCGTGCAACAGATCTACATATAGACACGACTCTGATACCACTGTAGGGGTTCGTAGCATGGAAAACAAAAAATTTCTACCGCATGCAAACAAACAAGCCAAGATCTATCTACTAGATTGTAGAAATGAGTTGATAGAGGAACTCACCCTCTAAGATTCCAAAGAGGTTAATGAGAGCGGATTCTCGTGGGCGATGTAGTCGTACTCTTGCCGATCTCAAGATCGTGTAGACGATCCTTCCGGCGCCGCGTTCCGGCAGTGCTCCAGCAGTCGGTCACACGTTCGGTACTCGATGAAGACCTTCCTCTCCCTTGTTCCAGCAGGCAGCAGAGGTTGTAGCACTCTCCTCGCGATTCCGGCAGCACGACGGTGTGGTACCGGAAGTAGAGGTGAGATCTCGCAGGGCTTCGCCTTAAGCCGGAGCAAGTATGGTGGACTATGAGAGAGGCCTTGACGATATAGGGTTTAGAGGCACCAAGGGAGGAGGCTAGGCCGGGGGCTAGGGCTTGGGGAGATCCCCAACCCGGCAGCTAGGAGGAAACCCTAGGGCGGCGGCGACAGCAGGAGGCCGGCGGCTAGGGTTTAGAGTTTTGGTGGAGAGAGGTGTAGGTCTAGAGGGGCACCCCTGCCCCTCCTTTTATAGGTGGGAGGGCGCCGGCCAAGGGGACGGAGTCCTCCCCCAAGTCGGCCTCCTTGTCCGGCGGGTGGAGGGAGAGGAACTCCTCCCCAAGTAGGTTTCTTACACTCCCTCCACCAAGCAAAACTGCCATTTGACTTTTCAAATTGGCGTTTGACTTTTCAAACTAGGATTTGATTTATCCCTTTATTTTGCCACGCCATGATACCTAGTACATGATGCAACCATTCCACATTGTCATGACACATTCGTGTACCCTTCCCCTCCGGAGTGCCGGACCTTCCGAAACCTTCTAGAACATTCCCGATGAAAACACCGGAATCATTCCCCAACTCCGAAACAGGACTTTCCTTATATGAATCTTATTCTCCAGACCATTACGGATCTCCTTGTGATATTCCGGATCCCATCCGAGACTCCGAACAACATTCGGTCTCTTACTCATCATTCCATAACTACTCAAACAACATCGAATCCTTAAGTGTGTCTCCCTACGGTTCGTGAATTATGCGGACATGATCGATACACTTCTCCGAACAATAACCAATAGAGGAATCTGGAAATTATATGTCTCCCACATATTTCTACGATTACTTTGCGATCGACTGAACCACTTACATACGATACCAATTTCCCTTTTTCTCACGATAGTTTACTTATCCGAGGTTTTGATCGTCGGTATCTCTGCATACCTAGTTCAACCTCTTTACCGATAAGTACTCTTTTCTCGTTCCCGTGGTATGTGATCCCTTGTGAGCCAGTCACATGCTTGCAAGCTAATTGGATGACATTCAACCGAGAAGGCCCAGAGTATATCTATCCGTCATATGGATGGACAAATCCCACTCTTGATCCATGTGTCTCAACCCATACTTTCCGAACACTCAATGCCACCTTTATAGCGACCCAGTTACGGTGTGGTGTTTAATGTCATCAAAGAATCCTTCCGGTGATGGTGATAAGCATGATATCATGGTCGAAGGAATTAGGTTACTATGTATCAGAAAGCTTATAGCAATTGAACTATTTGAAATGACTTGATATTTATGCTACGCTTATCTATAGGAGTATGTCCATCATACAATTCTCCTAATGATATGATCTTGTTGTTAATAACATCTCAATGTTCATGATAGGGAAACCACAATCATCTATTAACCAACAAGCTAGTATTATGAAGAGGCTTTACAAGGGACTCTTATTTAGTTTACAAATCACACAAGTATTAATGTTTCCTTGTTAATACTGTTATAGCATGAATGTAAACAGTTATCATAAACACAAAGATATAATAATAACTACATTTATTATTGCCTCTAGGGCGTATCTCCAACAAAGCTACGGTGTGAGCTAGGACACGAAAATGGCGGCGTTAGATGCGTATGAGGTTACTGGTCACACGCGTATCATTGATAGGAAGAGGGGTGGTCAGAAATTTACCAGGGGCATCGCCGGAGTGGATGCAGACGACAGCGGTGCTCTGTCGAAGACGTTGCCGAGGTTACGGGGCACGCGCGAGCGAGAGGAAGGCACTGACAAGGGGAACAGACTCATGGGAACTGGGAGGCAAGGGGAGGTTGGACATTGCCGGAATTCGCCGGAAAAGCTTGTCGGTGCAGTGAGGTTGCAAGCAGAAATCCAGGCAGCCTGGAGGCAGAGAGGGTACGGCGTCTGGGGGAAAATGGAGAGAAGAGGGAGGAGATTTAACGTGCATGGTCACCGGGCGGAATCAGTGTGGCATTTACGCGAATTGATTCAATTGATTTGCGCCAGAAACGATAGAGAAATTAAGAGGGAAGGAGGAACTGGTGACGCGCGGGTGAGGACGATGAGCTGACAGGTGGGGTTGCATTGTCAGTGATTGAGTGGGGGTTTCTGTGGGCTCCGGTCGTTAGCGGCGGAGTAGGTGCGTTTACGGGTGAGAAAACGTTTCTTAAGAGGGGAGGGAGTGGGCTTGCTGGTCCAAGTTGCTAGGCTGGGTTTCTTGGCTGTTTCTTTTATTTTACTATTTTTGAATCCTTTTCTTTTTCTGATTTCTTTTCCTGTTTTCATTTTGTTGAAATAATTCAAATAACCATTTGAATTCGGAACTTTCCAAACTTTCCATAAGCTTTTAATACTGTTTATTAATGTATTTTAAAGACCAGTTTGGATTAATTCTTTTATTCATTTATGGTTTATTATTTATTTATAATAGGCACTTTCCTTTATTCAAATAAGATTTTAATTATATTTTCAAACTCTTATTTGAATTCTAAATTTTCACCAAACCTTTTTCAGTAGGTTTTATTTATTCAATAGTGTGTTAAATAATTCATTTTGAATTATTTAAAATATTTTAATCTGATTTATTAATCATTTAAATTGGGCAATTGTCTTTATTCAAATAAAATCAAATATGGTTTTAATCACATATAAATTTTATTCAAATAATTATTTGATTCTATTTAAGTTAATTAAGTAACTTTCATTCCACTTGGGCAAATTCCAATTTATTATTTTCTCATGTTTTAATTAATAATTTTCATTAGGGATTTGTCTCCATTTAATTATAAGTTGGATCCTATCAATATATGCATATTTGGCTAAGTAGAGTTTAGGCTCATTTGCAGAAAGAAATATAGTTTTATCCTATCTTTTGAAAATAGTTTTGATATTTTGACAATCTTTATGAACTCCTTGGAAAACTCCAAGTGCTTCTAATCCCTTGTTGACACCATCAAGTTTTACTTTGAGAAATTGGAATGTCGAGATCTTCCATAGCTTCAGGCCTTAGTTGCTTAGAGTTGTCCATAACCGCGGACACGGCTAAGTACTTAGAATTTGATCTTCTTCAGAAGTTGTACACTTTACCCAATGACATAATCTCATCTTGACGCCACCAGTGGCCGCTGGATAAGTACACACCAAATGGAGTACCGGCAGATCGAGGATGTGACAAAGTCTTTCCAAAGAAGTCATCCCAATACATAATGCTAGCACGTCTACCAGGCACCAATGTAAGGATATACTTCCAATACATAATTCTAGTTAACCTGAATAGGTACCAATGCAAGGGTCTTCCACTATGTAATTGACTAAGCCAGAGCCCATTTAGTATGTGGTTGTACACGGAAGCCACTGTACGAGAAACATTTTCAATCTCTAAGTCCCTGGGTGGTATTCTTCTAGTGCACACACGAAAAATATAGCCATAGATATGGTTCCCTTCGTTGCCACCTTATTCACAACTGAGTATCCACATTCCACCTAGGTGATTCATTAAGTACTTGTTTTATTATATAAAACATATATTTTCCAACACTTCATATAATCATAACATGGTATTCCACCCCGAATCTATAGCAAGTCTAAGCATACTACAACTACGATGTTTCCACTAAGGCGGATATAAAGGATATCCTAATACGACATAGCATAGCATAGTAACATAGTAGCCCTATCATGCATACTACAAAAAATCCACTAAGTGTAATGAAAATAGTAGGACATGGATGATAGTTCCACTTGCCTTAGTAGTTGGTGGTGTTGGTACACTCTTCGCAATAACACACTTGACAATCAACACAATCTATCAAGCAAAACAACCAAGACAAAACAATCACAAGATCAAAACTAATGACAACATGATAATCAGGTAAAGTATGCAAACATGCAAGATGGAAATTTTTATTGTACAATTTTTTATAACAAGGTTCTGAACATTACTAAGTGATTTATGAACATTTTATATTTTCAAGATTACAAATGCAACCATTTGTGCAATTGTAGCAATTAGCAATATTTTCTAACAGTTGGAAAGGCCATTCTCACTAAATAATCGCCACGGTCTTATTTATACTAGAATAAAATTATATTTTGGTCTTAATGTACAGAGGGTTCAATTTACAACCATTAGCAAAAGGATTCACTTAAAAATAATTTACACAACAATTTTTATACTCAAAATACCACAAAAATGGTTCTGTATAAAACGTGATTTTAACATACTCAAAAATACCGAATTATGGCAACACTGTGTTCTACTCGTTTTTTTGAATCCATAGACATATTATTTGCTAAATTTGGATATACAGGACTAAAGATATAATTTTTATGGTGAAAATGACCAATTAAACCATTTAATTTATAAATCAAATTTTTGTATAGAGAATAAGTAATATTATTGCAGAAATGGATTTTACAGAATCTCAGCTTTTCAAGTATACCAAATTTATAATTTTTGGACTTCTAAATCTTTTTCTATGAATTATACGAGTTCGTACTAAAATCTGGAAAAGTCAAACTCGGGAATTGACTGAAATTGACTTTGACCGACTGACTGAGTTGACTGTTGACTACGCTGATGTCATGATGATGTCAGAATTGACTACAGAAAAAGTTGCTCGGATGAAAAAACTTTCTACATGAAAGTTGTAGATAACAACTAGATCTATCTACCGTTCAAAGGAAACTAAATTTGGAGCAACGTGATGGGCGTAAAATGGATTATACCTTCTAAGATCTGAATCTTTGACCGCGTTTTTATCTCTGCTTGATGAACGAAACGAGGTGAAACCAGCGGGAATGGAACCTTCTTAACGAGGGGAACAACTTCCTTCTTCAAGCCACCACGATCCGAGGTCGTCTTGAAGATCTATTTGGGTGGAGAAGATTGGAGAGAATTTTGGACGAAAATGGGGCTAAGATGAGTTGAAAACTTGTGAACTTTCCTGGAGTGGGGTTTATATAGTAGAGGGGTGGGGCTGGATTAAAGGAGATTAAAGAGGGAGAGGAATTAGGGGATATTTAGTGCAATTTAGGAGGGAAATTGAGAGTCATTTAGCAGCATTAGATACAAAGACTAAGTGCTCCCTAGTACAGGTTCATGTACCTACCTCGTGGCCTTGTGGTGGCCTCTTGGCCGATCGACCTAGTTGGGCCGGCCCATTTTGGCTGGCCTGGCCGGCCATTTTTTGTTTTAAATTTTTTTTCTATTTCTTATTCTTTCATAACTTTTGATTTAGAGCTCCGAATTTATTGATTCAAATTTCTGTGGGTTCGTAAATTCATGGACAATATTTTAGGACATAAATTTTATACATTTGGAAATATTTAATTTTGTCAATTATTAATTAGTCAATTATTTTATGATTTCATGTGTGCGATATTGGCCTAGTTGAAGGGCAATATATTTGGAATAACTTGGATTCTTTCCTTTATTTTAAGAGGAGATATATGGATAATCTTGATGCTTGATCTTAGGGTTTTTATTAAATGCTATTTTTATTTTAAGGAGTACTTTTATTTGGGGAAAACTTTTGTAATAGTTCAAAAGGTTTTAATGTTTCCAATTAGAAGCAAAAAAAATTCTTTTCCCCATAAATTTCATTATTTATTTATTTTGTTCGTAAATTTTTTTACATTTAAAAATTTATAAAATTTTGGGATGTGATAACATCTTACATAGCTCATTTGGCTATCTCATTACAATGCAGCAGAAATAACTATGTAGCATGGAGTCCTTCATCTTCAAAGTGCCACAGGCAATCATGTTGGTTGTATACTTGTAATCCTATTCAACACACTTCACTAACATTAAACAAATTTGCAACATAATAAGTTATAACCATAAGGGTCAATACATTTTAATTGGCAAGTGATACTATGGTAGAGTAGTGGTAGCTATCATCTACATGCATTTGGCTAAGTGGATCTTAGGCTTGCTTTGCTCAAAATAGATTTTCCTTAGCATTTGAAAATACTAAGTTTTTATTTGTCAAAATCACCCAAGGCATATACCAATAGACATTGGTGATCCTCTAAACCTTGTTCAACCACAAGTTTTTAACTGAGAAACTGGCATGAGGAGATCCTTGATAGCTTCCATGTCTTGATGCTCAAATTGTCCATTGCCGGGGACTAAGTACTTAGATTTTACTCTCTCGAGAGGTGGTGCACTTTCCCCACAAGACACGACATGCATCAAGACAAGATCTTTAAGAAGCATTCCACAAGTGAGATACACTAGGGTAGGCCATAAACATGGGGCCCTGTGAAACTACTCAACATAATACATACAAGTCCCATTCCACCCAGGCGATTCATTCACATAGTTGTTTTATTAAACAAAACACAAGTCATTGACATAGAAATATGTCATAGCATGAATATAATCCACCCTTGTTTTCTACTAGATAAGCTAAGCATGATGGTAGTAGGGATCTTAACTTAGGAAAATTTTAATAAGGCATCATCTACTAGGATTTCCCAAGGCATAGCATACTTAGTAAAAATTCCATGCAAGTCCTACTTAGAAATATCACTAATGCATACTGAAAATAATAGGACAAAAGTATGAAGCACCACTTGCCTTTTTAGTAGAGAATATAGATTCACTCCTTGATCTTGAAATAGTCACACTCTTCAAAGTTCACTACAATTCAATCAAGCAAGGCACAATTTAAAACTAGCATTCAAACAATTCATCACATAAAATGAATAAACAAGGTAATGCATGCAGGCATGCAAAATATTGTTTTATTTTGAAAGGTGGTTTCTAATAGATTATAAACATTTTAAAACACCTATTGGTCATTCATAAAAGTGGCAAAACCATTTTAAATCAAGTTAGTGAAAATGGCCATTTAAATCATTTTTGTTTTGCTAGAAATGATTTAAATCAAAGTAATAATTTTTAGTGTTTGACAAATATATTTTTAAACACAAATGTTAGTGTTTTAAGGTCAAGTGTTTAATATTAATCCATTTGCAAAAGGTTTCACCTAAAAACATTTTTAAATCAAAGCAATATTTTATTTTGTTAGAAATTCCTTGAAACAAAGTAATAATTTTCTAGTGTTCATCAAATATTTTTAAATCCTAAAACCTGGTGTTTAGGGTCAGAGAGTTTAAATTAAACCATTTTCCAAAGGTTTTACTCAAAAAGCATTTTTAAAACATAATCAACCTTTTTATTCAACTAGAAATGCTTTTATTCAAAGATTTATTCCTTAGTATCAAAAATTATACTTTTAAACCTACAAGTTGGTTTTTATGGTCAGTAGGTTCAAAACATTTACTAAAGATTTTTACCCTAAAATCATTTTTAGAATAAATTTTATACACAAAATAAGCCTAAATATGTTTCTGCAAAAACAATCAATTTTCCGGAACCAAAATACTAAACTAAGGGCATGGTTAAATTTTTTTATTTTTCCTGATTCCAATGATATAAAATTTGCAAAATTTGGACGTGTAGATTAAAAGTTATGAATTTTACAAATCCTAACATCTAATAGAAATGTTTCTGTTTTTAAATCAAATCCTGTGCCACGCGTCTGTGTTCTATTGGCTGAAAACGTTTTGGTAGGATTGCGTGATGTAGACCATAGGATTTATGTGGGATCGTGCGGTGCAGATCAAGCGTAACAGTTCGCTTAAGTGGATCTATCTATGCCATGCGATCGAGATCTAACAGCTCAAATCGTATTGACCATAGGTGGGCGGCGCTGCGACGGTGGACGGCAGCGCGCTCTTCTCGCGAAAGTCCCGGCGATATAGGAAGAAAGGGGGAAAGAGGGATGGCTCAACGTGTTCGCAGGAGAGTGGTGATGCTCAACGTGCTCGTGGGGAGGCAGGGGCGCTCGGAGTCACTGGCGATTCCTCGCCAAAGATGGTCCTGGCGGCTGGCGCTCACTGTCGATGACGGAGGCGACGCTACGGTGCGAGCTAGGACACAAAAAGGGAGGTGTTAGATGCGTACGAGGTTACTGGTCACACGCATATCATCGGGTGGAAGAGGGGTGGTCAGAAATTTACCAGGGGCATCGCTGGAGTGGATGTAGACGACAACGGTGCTCTATCGAAGACGTTGCCGAGGTTACGGGGCACGCGCAAGCGAGAGGAAGGCACTGGCATGTGCATAGGGAGATGGGGAACAGGCTCATGGGAACTGGGATGCAAGGGGAGGTCGGACGTCGCCGGAATTCGCCGAAAAAGCTCATCGGGGCATCGAGGTTGCAAGCAGAAATCCAGGCAGCCTGGAGGCAGAGAGGGGACGACGTCAGGGGGAAATGAAGAGAAGAGGGAGGAGATTGAACGTGCATGGTCGCCGGGCAGAATCAGTGCGGCATTTACGTGAATTGATTCAATTGATTTGCGCTAGAAACAATAGAGAAATTAAGGGGGAAGGAGGAACTGGTCACGCGTGGGTGAAGACGATGAGCTGACAGGTGGGGTTGCATTGTCAGTGATTGAGTGGGGGTTTTGGTGGGGTCCGGTCGTCAGTAGCGGAGCAGGTGCGTTTACGAGTGAGAAAACGCTTCGCGTAGAGGGGAGGGAGTGGGCTTGCTGGGCCAAGTTGATGTGCTGGGTTTCTATGTTGTTTCTTTTATTTTTTTTCTATTTCTAAATCCTTTTCTTTTTCTGATTTCTTTTCCTGTTTTTATTTTGTTCAAATAATTCAAATAACCATTTGAATTCAGAACTTTCTGTAAGCTTTTAATACTGTTTATTAATGTATTTTAAAGACCATTTTGGAATAATATTTTATTCATTTATGGTTTATTATTTAATTATGATAGGCACTTGCCTTTATTCAAATAAGATTTTAATTATATTTTCAAACTCTTATTTGAATTCTAAATTTTCACCAAACCTTTTTCAGTAGGTTTTATTTATTCAGTAGTGTGTTAAATAATTCATTTTCAATTATTTAAAATATTTTAATCTGATTTATTAATCATTTAAATTGGGCAATTGTCTTTACTCAAATAAAATCAAATATGGTTTTAATCCCATATAAATTTTATTCAAATAATTATTTGATTCCATTTAAGTTAATTAAGTAAATTTCATTCCACTTGGGAAAATTCCAATTTATTATTTTCTCATGTTTTAATTAATTATTTTCATTAGGGATTTGTCTCTATTTAAATATAATTAGAATATGGTTTAATACCATATGTTTTTATTTGATTATTATTTATCTCTTTATTTTATTTGGATTTGAATTATCTTTGTTCCATTTGCGTACGGATTTAATTCAAGGTTTCAATTGTCTCCTAAATAATTTTATTAGGATTTATTATTTACTTTAGGCAACTTGTCTTTATTTAAATAAAATTTGAATATGGTTTAATCTATATGATTTTATTTAAATACTCTTTTACCCTTTTATTATTCAATAATCTTTCATTTATTTATGAATTTGGCCAAGATTTAGTTTGGCTTCTTAAATATTCCTTAATTATTTATTTCTTTCTTTGTCTTATAAAATCCATATATTTTTATTTATAGTTCCAAAATTGGTGATTCCAATTTGTATAACTTTATTTAATAGTTGTTTATATTTTTAAAACCTTTTGGGATCACTTTACTCAAGATTTGGTATGGATCCTTGATAGGAGCTTTGTTAGCTTTAGAAATTATTTCCTTAAACCTTATTAAATTCATTATTTTTTATCCATGGCTCCAAATTCAATGAAACCAATTTCTATGGTTTTATAATAATTTTATTTATCATTTTTGATCATTTATAATTTTTTGTTGATAGATTTTTATATGGATCAAATCCATAGTCCTTGAGATCTTGGGAATGATTTTCTTCCATTAGGGTTTTAGGGTTTTGGTTTACTTTTCCAAATGTTTAAATTTCATGATACATTCATTGATGAATGAAATTCACTTGATTGGAATTTGTTGGATTCCATTTTATTCAAAGTTTGTTCAAGAAGGGTTTTGATGTTTCCATTTTGAAACAAAAAGTTTCTTTTCACCCTAAATTTAAACAATTATTTCTTTTGGTTATTTATTTTTCACATTTCAAAATTTGGAAAATTTTGGGATGTGACAATACGGCTTGTACCTTATAAGTGGCTAGCGGGTGTCTGTCTCTTTTAGTAGTTGATATGGCATTAACAACAGAGGGCCCTAAGAGGGGTGTCATAGAGACAATTATTCAATCCATGTTGTGGTTGGATGTTCGTAGATAAGAAATGGTTCTATCGTGAAAGCCCTAGCAGCCACATAAAACTTGCAGAAGATAAAGTAGTGGTGTCTAATTTTATTTTTCAGGGGGCATGTGATTTGATATGGTCAGGGTCATGGCTAAGGTAAAGTAGTTTAGTTTTCTGTTTCTAGGTACTATAGTCACAGTCATCGTTTTGATGGACGACCAGCTGGTGGTCTCTTGGATTTGATGCCATACTGGTGGCAAAATGGTGATCATGCCGGAGCACCCGATGGAGATCATGGCTCATGCAAAAGGACCATATCATATCACTAAATATGCATGTGATGTTGATACCTTTATACAAATTATTGTTTTCTAGTATTAGATACTCGATGGTAGCATTGTATAAGATGATCCCTATTAATACCAATAATAGTTTTCTCCCTTTAGTGTGTGCACCAGCAAGAAAGTCCATCATTATGAAGCAGGCCGTGATGATAGGGTTCTAGACATATCGTTGTTCACATACGATGGGTTTAAGGCATGTATGCACTTCGAATACACTAAAGTTTAATTGGCGAGCATAGAATGTATAGACATGGCCTCGGAACATGAGAGATCGAAAGACCGAGCATCAGTCACATGACTGATGTGATTGATACTGTGTTGTTCAAATTTGTACCTATATAAAAGGCCGTAATGATCGGGGATGATATAGTGAATTGGGATCCTATAATCACTAAAATCGTCCAAGGTATGACAGTTTTAGTGGGAGCTTACTTAATAATTTAATTATAAATTGAACTCGTATTATGAACTTAGTCTAAATGTCTTTGCAAATATCCTTGTACATCATGGACTATCCAAGTGAGTTTTTTCGACCATGGGTTTTTCTTGCTTGATGAGAAACTTAAAGTAGATGGGTCAAACTTCAATATTAGTACCAACGTCTGAAGGATACCCTCGGTAAATGAACTTCTCTACATGATATAAAAACCACTAGGAGAAAGTTCATGTGACTCAATGGAGGTTGAGATGTGACTACATTTCTTCAACACCGACATAGACGAGATGGTCAATGAGGAAGGTACTCTTCGCAAGTACGGCTCATGAAGTATGAGCTACTGGATGATCTTTTTCCAATCAAGACGGAAGAAAATGGATTCTTGGAGAATCACTTGGAAATCAAGAATGAGCTTCATGAACGCCTCACATACAATGTGGACTATTCAATGATGGACAACTTTGTGATAGACAGGGTGTTGTGCCCGCTTACTCCCAGCTACAAAGATGTCATCATGGGCAATATCGTGAAAGATGAACTGTTAACCTTTCATGAGTTCGTGAAGGAGGTGAGAACTCTCAGTGTAGACTCCATCATAGTGGATGTCATGGATGAAAGAGGTATATATCTGATATATAAGTTATAAATGCTATTCTGGCAAACACTTGTTGTAGTTTATAAAGTATTTGATACTTGTCTTATTTTATGAAAAGCAAGACATTCTGCTGGAGAATTGCCGAAAGAAATGACGCAATATGGGATGGTGACGGCAAGCAAGATGGTTGATGGACGACATCACTCCTTCCCTCAACGTTTATCATTTGGATAAGTGGATTGAATAAAATTTTGTAATCGCCATTAGTGTGCCTTTCTTTTGGCAATATGATTATTCATACATGTAAGTTATAATCCAGCGGTACTATTCCTATGAATAATATCTTCTATGGTCACATTACGATTATGAATGAGTTGTTCTTATCTTAATGATAATAGTTTAAGCATTTATAAAGAATTAGAATGTTGAAAGATATCCAAGTTTAAATAATGAAATCATTTTGAATGACACTATCATTTAAGTCACATTGTTATTTTCATTCTGATGAAAGGTGAAGTCTTTAGATATTCGATCTTTTGACACATGCAAAAGCATGCCTTGATGGGAAAATGACTAAAACTCCGCATTCTGGTAAAATTAAACAGTTCTATGTGAAGAATTGTTGGATATCATACATGATGATGTATTGTATTTCAACAAAATAGTGGAAATCATTATTTTGTAAACTTTATTGTGGATTTGAGTGAATATGTGTATTTACTTAATGAAACACATGACTTAAGCTATTTGAGTTGTTCAAATGATTTCAGAATGAAGAAGGGTATTAAATTAACAGGAATACAAAGTCTCTATAATTTTTGGCTTCAAAGACTTGTGAAAGATGTTCCACAAATTATGATGATTGGACACTTCAAAGTGTATTGACATGTTTAAACATCATAATCATATTGTATTGGATACATATGGTCTAAAATTATCTCTTACCGGGTTACAGTTATCGTTTAGAGTTAGAGATCAAATAATCAAATATTCTTTTTAAAATATAAGGAACATCTAAAGATTCAAGGAAATGAAACAATAAGAGTTATGGCATGTTCAAGTATCTGGTGATTTCGATAATTCAAAGTTGTGGCTAATAAACAAATCTTTGTAGTGTATTATTAGGAAACTATGAATACATCTTCCAAACTAAAACCAAAGAAGGAAAAGCTTGTATTGACTAGCATGGTACTTCATCCAAAAAGCATTTTTCGCATAGACGATGTTAGTGGAATAAAGTGAAAGCATAAATAAGGTATTTTGACCTTACCTTTGGACTATTGAGTAGCACAATGGAATATGTTCTAGGAGCCGAACTCTAAAAGTAGAGGAGAAACTAATAATAATGATCATGATGTTTCAGTGAGTACTTTTACTAAAGAATGTAGGATTCAAGAATAGATTATGCAAATTTGCAAAATTATATTGTTGATTCACCTTTCATGTTGTTAGAACATGACATAACTACGAACAACAAAAAAGAGATGATGGACCTAAATACGAGAAATGACTATGAGTCATATAATCCTATATTAAGTTACATTTAAGATTGCAAATTAAGCGATGGATAGATAGAACAAGTTATATAGATGATCATGGTGCCAAGATTTGGGCTTGGTTGTATTTGTGGTGTTCTAGAAGTGATGACATACTTTGTTGAAAACAAGGCTGCCATAGCAGATGAGTCATGATGCCTCAGAAACCATGTGGGTTTAGGAAGAACAATGCTCCAATGGGAACAAGTGAAGTATGGATTTATAGACCATGGTTAGTAGAGCAAAACTATGTAAATATTTGGTCAAGGGGAGGTGGTATATGGATGTGAGATTCTGCCAAAGTAGGCAAGATGATAAGATTTTGCAGAAAAGATTATTATCTTGACAACAAAACAATCATGGATGAGTGGGTATAAGAATTGTTTAGCCAAGGTCAAGAGTGGGCTTTGGTAGTACTAATGATGTACTACAAGATGGTTCAAGTACAAATCAATATGCGCATAGGTTAGAACAGGTGGTGTCTCAAAGATTGAATACAGCTAAGGATTCCATACTTAGCCAGATTTGGCAGATTTACGGTTTTTGTCTAGCATGTAAGAGAGGAGGGTTTTGAGAGGATGCAAGGTTCCAATTCATCATCAAGTGGATAATGAGGAAAAGATTGATTTACTAGGAAGGATCCATTCTTAGATTTGGTCTTCATTGAGTTGGAAACTATCAGAAGGGGTTACCCTTGATTGATCTGAGTAAGAGATGGGAGGGTCACCTTTGTGACTAAAGGATTAGCTTAGGAGTTGTATTCTTAATTTATCTTGATCCTAAAGGATTAGCTCCTAGGGTGGCTCATGCTACTTCCTAAACAATCAAGTCAATCAGCAGATAAAAGCATGTCATCAAACAGCAGATCAAGGAAATTCATCCTATCAAAAAACTACTATGGTTACAATCAAGTCTAGCTTGAGGTAAGCATGGGTATTTTGAAGGGGTTGCAGTTTGTGGTAAGGTATGGACCCCTTGGTATTTCTACCAAGAGTGGAGTGAAAAGGTTTTTAATAAAGGTTTTGGAAAACCTAGAGATAAGAGTATCTGAGAGTTCTATCTTGAAAAAATAAGGAGAGTATCCTATATTAATTTTTTTGGCAAAGTCATCTTGGCTCAGGCTTGAAATGTCAGGACATTTGAGAATAAGAAAGTTGAGCCAAGACATCTCTTTGGTAAAATAGTTTTTGCAAACTAAGGTTGAGGTTATGGGTATGATATCTAATACACAAGAAGTTGCATATGCACAATCAACAAACATTGCAACACTTAGCAAGAAAAAGATTTTGTTCCCCCTGATTTTTGCCTTTTTACAAAAAGTGAGATTTGCTGAAATTGGGATGTTATAGACCTTTTCCCCTTAAAAGAATCTCTTCACGAGATTCGGGAGGAGTAGGGTTGGGTAATAACATCGGCTTAACAATATTTCAGCGGTTGAATTATTAGATGCTAAATGTTTTACAACGAACATGCGTGGTCAGCTATGGGTCGGAGTTAGGTGGCTTAGGATTGGGCGGTTTAGATGAAACAAGTGGAAAATACACGTTCTTTTCCCCTTTCTATGATTCTATGTAGGATTAACGTCGACAAGGTCCTCCTTCTTGATGAGAGACGGCAGGTTGAGCCTCCTTCAATCCTTTACCATGATAGTCAGCTTTTCTGTCTTCTGGTTTTGGAGAAATGCCGATTGATGTCCTTCATGTGATGTCCACGATTCTGATGTGTAGGGGGGGTCATCTCCTAGCAACGTCTAATGGTCGACTCTCTCGGGGTGATTATGGATTTTCGGGGAAGATGCAGTCTTTCCCCTTAGAGCGAGACTAGGGGTGCTCGGTGGAATCACAGACTTTCTTCATTGGAGTCGCCGATTGATGCTGGCAAAGCTTTGCACCTTTCGTCGGGTAATGGGTATCTTCAGTTGACCGGGTACCCGCCCTTCTGGAGAGGCGCCTGAACTTCTTTAGAGTTTTAAACGGTTAGAGGAATGTCGTTTATAGTTGGCAGTCAAGGAAGGGGGTCCTATGGGGTGTGGTCATTCCGGGTTGGGTCTGATGCAACATCATGGGTGAAACACGTAGATGTGAACTCAGACTAGCATATCATCCAACTGGGTTCATTCATAGATGAACATGTCTGCGCCGACCAATGACGACATTACTTGAACATTACAGAATAGATCTAGACTTCCAGGCATAGGAGCACTTAGAGTGAGTTACTAGGTGAGAAGGACTACTACATGGGTACTGCTTAAGTCTTGCTGCCATTCTTGAGTTGGTGTTCTAACTTAGGCTACTGCAGTTCCTCGGGGGTATGAGGGATATCCAACTCTTCAATAGTGGAAGTGAGAGTCGTGATTGCTCCGATGTTTGCTTCGACGAGTGGATCTTCCGTGGGTGGTGACTGAAGGAAAGGTTGATACTTTTAGAGGGACATTTCTTCATTTTCAGTCCCAAGATTAGCAAAGTCTTGGGCAGAGAAGGGGCTTCATGACATCTTCAGAGAATCTTGACTCATTGGGTTGCTTTCTACTCTTTGGAGGGTAATATTGGCGGTGTCGGGTAGTCGTGATGTCTAAATTCTAAGCATCACGGGTGTTGGGAGGATCAAGCAGGCTTCCGAGGTTTGTTGATGCGGTATTTTCTCTGTTCCTCTAACGACTCTCGAAGTGGTGCTTGGAGCGGTTTCTTGGATTGGAATCTTCCTGCAGTATCTTCTCATAGGCGGTCTTCTGAATTGAGTGGAAAGGTGCAGTCTTTACACCTTGGAGCTTTAATTGGGGTCATCGAGGTGTGATTAGATCCTTCATTTTGGATCAGTGGTGTGACACTTGAATTGATATCTTTGAGTGCCTCCTTATTGAGACTACCTTGGTATGGTGGTTACATAAAGAATCCATAAGGGTTAACTCGGGGTAGTTTTAGCGATGAGTGATGCTTCTTCTTGGTCCGTATTCCGGGTAGAGGCATTTTAGCTTTAGAGAGGTTATTTTAACTTGATCTATTTGTGTTTCTTTCGTTATATGAGGGAATAGTATTCGTTGGTGTCGGGATTCTTTGGCGAGGACTTATGGCGAGGACTTCCCATTGATTCGGCAGAGGGTTGAATAGGATTCGTTGCTCTTTTCGGGGCGATTAGAACTAGGAACGGTTAGGGGTTGTCGGAGATTTATTTATGTGTCCATCCTGTTGAGGAGAGGTTTCAGTTTATGGGATGAGGGGTGTTGGTGTTGGTATACACCATTAAGGTGGTCTAAGCTTAGAATCAGATGATCTACGGTAGACAAGAAACACATTCCAAACATCATACAAGCACATGACAAGCAAACAAGGTGTACCTTGGGTACTAAGGGGTGACTAGACGCCATAAAGGTAATCCTATACTGGGGATATTGTTCCTAGTTACGGACATTACGGGGATCTTGACTTCTGTCTTGTTCTATAGAGTCGTCGATGTCATACTTGATTCACTTGTGGAGATGAAGGACTTCATTGGTAGGGCGAGCTTGTAGTGTATTTCGTTGTTGGTAACTTCATTGGTTAGTTTGTCTCTTTGTATCTTCATTTCGGGATCTCCATCTTCATAGTTTCCAAATCGGACTTTGTTTTTGAAAATGACACATTTGAAGGTAGATGAGAGATAGAGTAAGCCATTTTCAAATAGTTGAAGTCAAAGAAGGTAAGATAAGAAGTCTTTCAAAAAGCTTTGCAGAAAATAGTTTGCGAAAGATGGTGTTTTTCTGAAATAGTGGTTGTCATATCTAATGTCCAGGCTAACTAAAGGTCTCCTACATTCACGATGGCTCTAATACCAAGTCTGTGGGACCCTAGATTTATGGTCCGAGAATCCCCGTTATGTCGGCAATTCACGTTATCATGATCAGTGAGCCGTGAGAATAACCGACAAGTATCATTACATCATCCATAAGGTAACGAATACATAACTTACAACATTGCCATTATGGTGAGTATAAACATCAATAGTGGAAGTCTTCATTCGTAGAGATCATGCCAAGCCTTAACCTACATGCAACTGACTCGGAAGACGGCCTAGCTGACATAGATGTCGGTAACTTCATCGTTCCTTGAGCCTCTGAAAATTTGGACAAGTAAATAGCCAGGGACAATGTCGGTGAGTACTCTGAAGGTACTCGCAAACCACCTTAAAGAACAATAATAGAGGATATGAAATATGGTTGTGGTAGTAGGAGGGATCCATAAGGGGTTCTTTTATAAAATAGTTTCTTTCGTAGATATAGCATGTCTCTATATCTTTGTTGAAAAATTTCTATAAAACATCTTGGAAACCTTTTGAAAAGTTTCTAGAAACACTAGGAGTGGGTAACCCATTTGTTTTTCCTTCCGGTCATCCCATGACCAAACTCCTTTCCTCCTTTTTTCCGAACATCCCATGGTCAAAACATTTCAAAGACTTTGCTTTTCTGAAGTCCTTTTTGAAATCAAAACCAGCACCGCTCTATAGCAACCTTCCCAACCGTCCATGAACAAGGACTGAGCTATTCGAATAGATTTACACTCTGCAGAGGTTGTACACATTACCCAAACCAAACAGGTACCTTGCCTTGATCCCTACTAATCGTGGGTCGAGTAACAAGACTCTATGGATTCCACTCTAGTATATGCCCTACCCTCTGAGTTGTTCCCCTCAACATCAGTACATCTGGATCGACGGACCAACCGGAGTGCCTTCCGACTCCCCTGGAAGGGGAACTTTCAATGAGGGGCTCATAGTATCGCCCGGATGATGATACGTCCATTTTGAATCACTATTTTATATCATAATTTACTGTTACTTATTGATATATTTCATATTAACACTACTAGGAAAAGGCCTATCAGTGGCACATAATTTTGGGACTTCTGTGGCGCATATGGTATACGCCACTATTATCTCGCCACTAAAGTGTAGTTCTGTGGCGCATATTGAAATGCGCCACGGAAGTCTCAAAAACTTATGTGGCGCATATTGGCAAAATGCGCCACAGAAGTCCCGAACCAGATCTCAAACTTCTGTGGCGCATATTTCCAATATGCGCCACTGATGTTTTTTTTTCAAAATTCAAAAAAAACGGCCGGATCTGGCGGGAGTGGGAGGTGGGTGGTGTGTGGAGGGTGGAGGAGGAGGGTCGCTAGAGCAGGAGGCCTCTAGTGTAGGAGGAGTACGAGGAGTAGGAGGAAGGGTTGCCGGAGTAGGATGGGAGGGGTCGTTGGAGTAGGAGGGGTCGCCGGAGTAGGAGTAGAAGGAGGCCGTCGGTGGAAGAGGAGTAGTAGTCGGAGTTGTAGTAGGAGGCGGTGGAGGAGGTGTCGCCGGAGGTGGTGGAGGCCATGGCCGAAGTAGGAGGAGTTGGCCGGAGAGTGGAGAAAGGGAGGAAGAGAAGTAGAGGAAGGAGGGAGGAAGAGAATAAGAGGAGGAAGAGAATGAGATGAAGAAGGGGAGGAAGAGAAGGAGAGGAAGAAGGGGAGGAAGAGAAGGAGTGGAGGTAGAAGGGGAGGAAGAGAAGAAGTGGAGTAAGAAGGGGAGGAAGAGAAGAAGTGGAGGAGAGGAGTAAAGGGGAGAAGGATAAAAGAGAGGGGGAGGGCACCAAAGAAATTAAAAATTCGAATCCCAACACTTCTGTGGCGCATATGTGAGAAATGCGCCACAGAAGTTTCTCCCCCTTTTTTATTTTTTTGCAGGAAAAAATATTCTTTCTGCCATAACTTTTTACTCTTTTCAAATTTGGGGAAGCTGTAAAATTTTGGCCGTTGAAATCGAGTAGGAAATTTCGAGACGATCATTTTGGTATATTAAACTTTTTTTCCGACATCGTATGCAAAAGTTATGGCCGTTTTACTGTCCCATGAACTTTTTTTGCAAAATACATCGAAATTCATGTTTTTAAATTTTACCTACAACTATACCCCAAAATACAACTATATATTTAAGGAATTATTTTTTTGAATTATTTATCTTTTTCGTATATTTTTTACAATAGTTAAAAGAAGTTCCACTTGGGGGTGAAATCTGGGTTTCCATGTTCTGTGGCGCATATCTATATGTGCGTCACGGAAGTTACTCACTTTCTGTGGCGCATATGTCCATATGCGCCAACTTTTGTGGCGCATATGGACATATGCGCCATAGAATGTGAGGGAGCCCAACCCCGGTGGCGGGTCCACCAAACTTCTATGGCGCATTGTTTCCTTATATGCGCCACAGAAGTGTGAAGAATTCTGTGGAGCATTGCCTGAAATGCGCCACTGGAGTTTATCTGTGGAGCATGGTCACACATATGCGCCATAGAATATTTGTCTATCTATAGCTAGTTTCCTAGTAGTGTAGGAGATGATACTTATGTTATTCCATCTATTTTGCATGTATGATGACTTTTGGAGGAAGAACTACCAGATTCAGGATTCTGATGGCAAAAGCGGTGTCTAGATGCAATATTCGTGAAGATCAGAAAATTCTAGAAAATATATGGAAATCCCTATTTTTACAGAAGACGAAGGAAGCCAAAAGGCAAAGTGGAGATGGGCCATAGGGGGCCACACCACCCCCTGGCGCGCCCCCTAGGCCGCGCTACCAAGTGGTGTGGCCACCCTGGCCCACCTATGGCATCACCCTTTTGCCTATATCATCCCCCTGAAACCCTAAGACTATGGGAGCGACCATAGAAAGATCCTGCCGCCTCTGCGGGGTGGAAACTACAGAGAGAGAAAAGCTCTCTAGCAGGCAAAATCTGTCGGGGAAATTCCTTCCCAGAGAGGGTAGATCTTCGCCATCAACATCGTCATCAAGCTAGACTTCATCGAGATCATCATCATCATATTCACCACCATCTCCACCAGCACCATCACCACCAATCCATCCCGCTGTAACAATTGGGTTAACTCTTGCATAGTTCTTAGGGGAAACTTTCCGTGTGTTGATTACTTATTGTAGTTGATGCTATTGAGTGCAACCATTTAATTATTGTTCATGTTAAGTTTGTTACTTATCATTATATCATCTCTGATCTTGATCCATATGATGTCTCGTGAGTAGTCCATTTAGTTCTTGAGGACATGGGAGAAGTCATGTTGTTAGTAGTGGAATTGTGTTGAGAAATATTCAATGGTTTGATATTTAAGTTGTGGTGTTATGTGAACGTTGACTACATGATACTTCACCTTTATGGTCCTAGGGGAATGTATTGTGTATTTGGCTACTAATTGTGGGGTTGCCGGAGTGACAGAAACCTAAACCCCTGTTAGGAAACCTTTGCATAAGGGAGTGTAGGATATCAGAGTTTAAGGCTGTGGTTAGGTTTCTATCTTAATTACTTTCTTGTAGTTGCAGATGCTTGCAAGGGGTATAATCACATGATTGTATTAGTCCAAGTAAGTTCGGTACATTAGCATAGGTTCACCCACACAACACTTATCCAACCAAAGAAGATTAATCAACTATATGAAGCGAAAACACTTGACAGTATTCCCATGTGTCCTCGAGAACGTTTGGCCTCATAAGAAAGGATTGGGACACTTGCTGCAATTATTATTATTGTCTTTTATTTACTCGCACTTTATTTATCTGCATTATCAAAAACCCCTAAAAATCCGTTTGTTGGTATTTAGAGTGAATTCCTAATCCAAACCACTTGTCAAGACTATTTTCTGGCGCCGGGGAGTGAAGCACTATCGAAGAGTGGAACTGGTAAAGGAAATTTCTACCGTGAGGATTGTTTTTATTTCTATTACTTTATTTCATTATGGATAATTCACTTAGTTTCCTGTTTTGGAAAACTAATACCATTGCTAGGGTAGTAGATGAACCACCACCTGTTGAAATAGATCCTTTTAAAATACCTACAAAAATTGTTGATCGTGTTATGGATAACTACTATTTTGGAGATGGAACTGTCCATCCTGGTGATCATTTGCTTTCTATAAATGAATTATGCGGGTTGTTCAAGTGTGCATGTATTATAATGGATCAAGTTAAGAAAAATATGCACTCTATATCATTGAAAAGTACAGCTGAAGAATGGTATAAGCTGCTGAAGAATGGCCAATCTATGGAATGGGAGGAAATTGTACCTCTTTTTTATTCTAAATTCTATCCTTGTGAGATTCATAAAGACCAGAATCAAATATATAATTTTTGTCCTCGTGATAGAGAGAGTACAGCCCAAGCTTAGGGGAGATTGAAGTTATTAATGCTCAAATACCCTATTCATGAGCTCCCCAATAATATTATTATTAATAATTTTTATGCAAGGCTTTCTCTTCATGATAAGGATTTACTGGATGCTTTTTGTGCTGGATCATTTACAGGTTTGAAGGAAGTAGCTAAATGGGATCTTCTAGACCATATTCAAGAAAATATTGAAGCATGGGATAATGAGAAAGGAAGAAAGTAAGATATAAATTATGATTATGAATGCATTAAATCTTTTATGGGAATTGATGAATTTCATAATATCAGTACTTTTTATGGACTTCCTTCTCAAGTTCTTGCAAACTGTTTTAAGGCCTTTGCCTCTTATATTTAAATTCCTAAAAATCAATGGAACAAGTATGATGAGCCATATAAAGATATTGTTAATTGTGTTCCTGCTAGAAATACTGAAGTTTATACTGTTCGTCATATTTTTCCTGAACCTTATATTGAGAAAATACCTCTCACTCTAAGGTAAAGGAACATTCTATGATAGCTAGTGTGGTAAACAAAAGTACAAAGAAAGTTGTACAACCTGACGAACAAATAAATGTTCAATCTGCAATAGCAATTGTGAAAGACCTTGTCACTAAAAATGTAGAAGATGGACACATTATCTTTTGTGAAGATGCCTCTAATATTTTTTCACATCCTAGTAGAACTAGGAAAGCTAGTGTCCCTGTGCTTTCTATTAGAATTGGTGATCATTTCTATTACGGTTTATGTGATATTGGTGCAAGTTCAAGTGCTATCCCTTATGAACTTTACAAAGAAATTATGCATGAAATTGGTCCTTGTGAACTTGAAGACATTGATGTGGTTATTTTAGCTTGCTAATAGAGAGATCGTCTGTCCAATTGGTATTGTAAGAGATGTGGAAGTTCTTTGTGGTAAGAATAATATCCTGCTTGGTAAAGCTGCTAGTAAAACTTGTCCTATCATTTTTGGTAGACCTTTCTTGAAAACTTGTGGAGCTATTATAGATTGTAAGAAGAAGAAAATTTTAACTAAACTTGTGGAGTTAAAGTTTTCCAAATTTGCTAAAACTCCTTATGAAAATGAATTGCCTAATGAGGATTTCAGAGTTCAAAAACTTTCTTCTATTTCTCTTGCTCCTAACAATGCTTTGCAGCAATATATGGAAGATCATGAAAGTGAGTTCTTCATGGAAGAAAGAAATGAGATCGATGAGATTTTTCTTTGTCAACCTAATATACTTAAGCATAATCTACCTATGGAAGATTTGGGTACCACACTACCACCTAAAGAGGATCATGTCTTTGATCTAAAACTTCTACATGATGATCTTAAATATGCTTATATTGATGATAAGAAAATATATCCTGTTATTATTAGTTATAAACTTTCAGGAAGGGAAGAGGAAAGTTTATTGGAAGTATTGAAGAAACATCGAGGAGCTATGGGTTATACTCTTGATGATTTAAAAGGGATTTCTCATACTATATGTCAGAATGCTATTAATATAGAAACTGATGCAAAGCCCATTGTTGAACATCAACTCCGTTTAAATCCTAAGATGAAGGAAGTGGTAAGAAATGAGGTATTAAAACTTCTTGATGCTGGTATTATTTTTCCTATTGCTGATAGTAATTGGGTTAGTCCTGTTCATTGTGTCCCGAAGAAAGGAGGAATTACAGTTGTGCCTAATGAAAATAATGAGGTTATCCCTCAAAGAGTGGTAGTTGGTTACATGATGTGCATTAATTTTAGAAAGGTGAACAAAGTTACTAAGAAAGATCATTATCCTCTACCTTTTATTGATCAAATGCTAGATAGGTTGTCCAAGAAGACTCATTTTTGTTTTCTTGATGGTTATTATGGGTTATCTCAAAATGATTATAGAGCACAAGACCAAGATAAAACCACCTTTACGTGTCCTTATGGAACTTATGCGTATAGGCGTATGCCTCTTGGTTTATGTAATGCTCTTGCTACTTTTCAGAGATGTATATCTACTATCTTTAATGGTTTTTGTGAAGAAATTGTGGAAGTGTTCATGGACGATTTGTCCATCTATGGAACTTCTTTTGATAATTGTTTGCACAATCTTGATAATGTTTTGCAGAGATGTGAAGAAACTAATCTTGTTCTTAATTGGGAGAAATGCCACTTTATGGTTAATGAAGGAATTTTCCTTGGACATAAAATTTCCGAAAGAGGTATTGAAGTTGAAAGAGCCAAAGTTGAAGCAATTGAGAAAATGCCTTGTCCTAGGGATGTTAAAGGTATTCGTAGTATCCTTGGTCATGCTGGTTTCTATAGAAGGTTTATTAAAGATTTCTCAAAGATATCAAAACCTCTTACTAATCTTCTCCAAAAAGATGTACCTTTTCTTTTTGATGATGATTGTAAGGAAGCTTTTGAAACTCTAAAGAAAGCTTTAAGTACTGCTCGTATTGTCCAACCAATCGATTGCAATTTACCCTATGAAATTATGTGTGATGCTAGTGACTTTGATGTAAGTGTTGTTCTTGGGAAACGAATAGATAAAAAGTTGAATGTTATCCATTAGGCTAGTAAGACTCTTGATGTTGCTCAAAAGAATTATGATACTAATAAAAAAGAGTTCTTAGATGTAGTATTTGCTTGTGATAAGTTTGGACCTTATATTGTTGATTCAAAAGTTACCATTCATACTGATCATGCTGCTATTAAATACCTTACGACAAAGAAAGATGCTAAGCCTTGTCTTATTAGATGGGTGTTACTTTTACAAGAGTTCTATGTACATATTTTAGATAGGAAAGGTGCTGAAAATCCTATTGCTCATAATTTATCTCAATTGGAAAATATCTCTTTTGATCCTATGTCTGTTAATGATGGTTTTCCAAATGAACAGTTGGCTGCAATAAAGATAAGGTCGCGAGAGAGTCCTTGGTACGCTGATTATGCTAACTTTATTGTTTCCAAGTATTTGCCTCCAACCTTTACAGCCCAACAAAGAAGGAAATTCTTTTATGATCTGAGGCATTAATTTTGGGATGACCCACATTTATATAAAGGAGTGGATGGTATTATGCGAAGATGTGTTCCATAATATTAACAACAAGAGATATTGAGAAAATGTCATGGTAGTTCTTATGGAGAACATCATGCTGGAGATAGAGCCGCACAAAAAGTTTTACAATCAGGTTTCTATTGGCCTAGTCTTCTCAAAGATGCAAGAAAGTTTATTTTATCATGTGATGAATTTCAAAGTGTTGGTAATATTTCTAGACGTAATGAAATGCCTATGAATTATTCTCTTGTTATTAAACCATTCGACTATTGGGGTTTTGATTTTATGGGTCCTTTTCCTCCTTCAAAAGGTTATACTCACATTCTTGTTGATGTTTATTATGTTACTAAGTTGGTAGAAGCCATACCTATAAAAAGTGCTGATGGTGAGACCTCTTTAAAAATGCTTAAAGATGTTATTTTTCCTAGGTTTGGTGTGTCTAGATATCTTATGACTGATGGAGGTTCTCATTTTATTCATGGTGGTTTTATGAAGACCCTTGGTAAATATGATGTTAATCACAAAATTGCTTCAGCTTATCATCCCCAAACGAATGGGAAAGTAGAACTATCGAATAGAGAATTTAAATCTATCTTGAAAATGATTGTTAATAGATCTAAAAAAATTGGGCTAAAAAGTTTAATGATGCTTTATGGGCTTATAGAACTGCTTATAAAAATCTCATGGGAATGTCTCCTTATAAAATGGTTTATGGAAAACCTTGTCACCTTCCTTTAGAATGAGAACACAAAGCTTATTGGACAGTGAAAGAACTGACTAGAGATTTTAAACTTGCTGGCAAGAAGAGATTGCTTGACTTTAGCTCTTTAGACGAGTGGAGAAGTGAGGCTTATGCAAATTCTAGAATCTTTAAAGAAAAAGTTAAAAGGTGGCACGATAGGAGAATTATTAAGAGAGAGTTTCATGTTGGTGAGAAAGTTCTATTGTATAGGTCTCGTCTATATTTTTTGTAGGAAAATTACTCTCAAAATGTGTCACATCCCAAAATTTTCCAAATTTTGAAATGTGAAAAATAAATAAACAAAATAAATAATTGTTGAAATTTAGGGTGAAAAGAAACCTTTTGCTTCTAAATGGAAACATCAAAACCCTTCTTGAACAAATTTGAATGAAAACAAAATCCAACAAAATTTAAATCAAGTGAAATGCATTCATCAATGAATGTATCTTGAAATTAAACATTTGGAAAGGTTAAACCAAAACCCCAAATCTTAATGAAAGAAATCAATTCCAAAGATCTCTCTCAAACTATGGATTTGATCCATATAAAAATTCAGCAACAAACATTTTTAAATGATCAAAAATGATAAATTGGTTTCATTTAATTTGGAGCCATGGATAAAAACTTATGATTTTAATAAGATAAAGAAAATAAATTTCAAAGATAATAAAGCTCCTAAACAAAATCCATGCCAAATTTTGAGCAAAATAATCCTAAAAGGATTAAAAAAGATAAACAAATATTAAATAAAATTATACAAATTGGAATCACCAATTTTGGAACTATAAATAAAAAGATATTGATTTTATAAGACAAATAAAGAAATAAGGAATATTTAAAGGTCAAATTAAATCTTGGCCAAATCCATAAAAAATTGAAAGTTATTGATTAATAAAAATAAATAAAAGATTATTTAAATAAAACTACGTGGGCTTTGAACCATATTCAATTTTATTTAAATAAAGAGAAGTTGCCTAAACTAAATAAATAATAAATCCCAAGTAATTTATTTGGAAGACAATTTAAACCTTGAGTTATATCCATAAGCAAATGGAATAAAGATAATCCAAATAGAATAAAGGAAAAGAATATTCAAATAAAAATATATGGGATTAAACCATATTCAAATTATATTTAAATGGAGACAAAATCCCTAATGTAAATGATTAATTAATCATGAGAAAATAATAAATTGGAATTTGCCAAAGTGGATTAAAAATTATCTAATTAACTTAAAAAGGATTAATTAAATAGAATTACATGGTTTGGAACCATAATCAAATTTATTTAAATAAAGACAAAGGCCTCAATTAAATAAATATTAAATCATATTAAAATATTTGAAATAATTAAAGTGAATTGTTTAAACAACCTAAAAAATAAGTTTAAACCTACTAGAAAAGGTTTAAGAAACATTTTAATTTAAACAGATTATGTGAATAAAATAATATAGATTGGAAAAATATTTAAAATCTTATTTAAATAAAGACAAAGGTCTAATTTAAATAAATAATAAACCATAAGAGAATATAATAAAATATTCTAAAATGGATAATTTAAATACATTAATAAATTGTATTAAAATATACTGAAAGTTTGGTAAAGGTTTGAAAAATAAATCTGAATTTGAATGAGTGTTTGAATTTAAAAACAGAAATCAGAAATAGAAAAAAGAAAAAGAAACAGAAAGAAAAAAATGGAAAAGACTAGCCCAACTAAACCTACCCCAGACCCCAGCCCAGCAGACCCAGCGAAGCCCACCTCCCTCTCCCTGCAAAACGTTTTCTCATCCACAGATTAACCCACGCCCTCGCTGACAACCTGACCCCACGTGTAACCCCCTCATCTCGCTGACCGCGCGACCCCACACCGCTAGCTCGTCATCGTCCTCACATCTGACCCGTTCTTCCCCCTCTCCTCGCCTTTTCTACCATTGATTCCGCGGAGTAAATTCCCGTTGAAAGCGCCTGTAACTCGCCCCATGACCTAGCCCATTTAATCTTGTCCTCCCTCTCTCCCTTTCCGCTCACTCACTGCACCCTCTCCGCCCTAGGGCTGCTCAAATTGCTCGCTGCAACCCCACTGTTCCGACGACACTCCAACGACAATTCCGGACAACCTCGACCCCCTCCTACCTCCTTGCTCACACGAGCTTGACCAGCAGCCCCGTACGCACCCATCAGTACCTCCCGCTTGGTCGTGCGTGCCCAGAGCATCGGCAACGACATCGACTGAGCGTCGCCGCAGTCTGCCTCAACTCCGGTGAGCAGTAGCCGACAAATCAGCGTGCCCCTCACTCTCTGGTAGATACCATCGCGACCACTGTAAACATGCGCACCTTCCTGACTATTTTCCTTGCCTTATTGCGCAAGGGGAACTCGCCCCCGTCGACCACCATGCAAGCTCGAGCCAATAGACAACTCCGACGAGCAATCAACGTCGCCTCCGTGCACCCCCTTCCCTACTGCGACCACCTTGAGCCTCCTCTCGTTACTGCGAACTCGGTGAGCATCTCTGTTCTCTCCCTCTCTTCCTAGTTTCACCGGCAACGTCACCACACAAGAACACCACCGCTCACTGTCGCTAGGCGCCACCAGTTCGTGGTCAGAGCAATGTCGTCCATTAGATGTTGATCCAGTGGCATAGATAGATTCACTTAAACGAATCGGTACGCTCGATCTGAGCCACACATATCTCATTAGATCCAACAGTCTGTACTGACCAATCCACCTGAACCGTTATCAGCCAGTTAGATCACGCCACGTGGCCTGCCTTTTGTATTAAAAACAAGAAACTTTTCTATTAGATGAATGATTTTGTAAAATTCATAACTATTGTTCTGCTTGGCCAAATTTTGTAAAATTTATATCAATGGATTCACAAAAATGCAAAATTTGCAACCATGACCTTAGTTTAGTGTTTTCCTACTTAAAAAGTAGGAGTTTTTGCATAAAAACTTCTAGGCCTATTTTGTGTATAAAATTTATTTTTTAAGTAAAACCTTTTGTAAATGGTTTGATTTAAACTCTCTGGCCCTAAACACTAAGTTTTGGATTTAAAAATGTATTTGATTAACCCTGGAAAATTATTCCTTTAAATAAAGTCATTTTGGTAAAACAAAAATGTTGCTATTATTTAAAAATGATTTTTGGGTGAAACCTTTTGTAAATGGATTGGTTTTAAACACTTTGATCCTAAACACTACCATTTGTGTTTAAAACAAATTTGGCTAACACTAAAAAATATTACTTTGATTAAAATAATTTCTAGCAAAACAAAAATGATTTAAATTGCCAATTTTCACTAACTTGGTTTTAGATTATTTTTCCACAATTATAAATGAATAATAGGTGTTTTAAAATGTTTATAGCCTATTATAACCCAGCTTACCAAATAAAACAATCTTTTGCATGCTTGCATGCATTGTTTTGTTTTCTTTATTTTTTGAGATGAATTGTTTGAATGCTAGATTGAATTTGTTCCTTGATTGAATTGTAGTGAAATTTGAAGAGTGTGACAATTGAAGATCAAGGAGTGAACTTAGTTTCTCTACCAAAAAGGCAAGTGGTGCTTCATACATTTTGTACTATTATTTTCACCATGCATTTGTGATATTTTGAGTAGGACTTGCATGGAATTTTTACTAAGTATGCTATGCCTTGGGAAATCCTAGTAGATGATTCCTTAGTAGAATATTCCCTAAGTTAAGATTCCTGCTACTACCATGCTTAGCCTATGTCAACACCCGGATTTTTAATCCCAGATGCTTGTTATGCCATACATCGCAATCCCAGGATTACCATTTTTGCGAGACATAACAGAATTGGATACCACAGTACATCATCCATTACAAACCATACATAAGGTCTTACACAAATAAGGATCTCATGATCCAGTTCTTAATACAACTCAAGCAGCGGAAATACGTAATAATAACGGTAGTGTAGGCCAAGCTCCATCTTCGGGGTCACAGGCAATGCTGATGATGGGAGATGATCCTAGTTGTCATAACCTTCCTGGGGTCCATCATCCTGGTACTCCTCTTCATAGTCTGGCCATGGAATAGCCAGGGACAAAGCCATGAGCACTCTTTAAGTACTCGCAAACTAATACTAACAGGTGAAGGGGGTTTCTGTAATAGGACACTAATCTCTAGGGTTGGTTTGCAAAAAGCCAGATTTACCTCTACTAAGTTCAGAAGCAAGAGAAAGCTAGTCAAATTTTATAACACCTAAGTAGGAACTTGTATCTCATATCACAACTCTGTTGTGGTCAAGTCAAGTTTTCAATTTATTTCACAAGTCATTTTGAAAACATCTGACGGGGGAACAGTATGGCCACTCCAACTGTCCATAACCGCGGACGCGGCTATTTGAATAGTTTGAGACTCTGCAGAGGTTGTACACTTTCACCACAACATTCGATACATCCGTCAGGAACAAATCCTGAATTCACCATACTTAGTATGCGGATAATCAATCCTAACCTTTCAATTACACGCCCTAGTATAAGCACCTCTCCTGTGAGTTTGGCGTCCCAACCATGACCAACTGTCATCTTGGGTACTTCACAGGTGGAAAATCTTCACAAGGTAGCCTCAGCTCAGACCTTGGCCGTGAGGGAACCAATACTAAGGTATATAAGTTTCCATTCAAGCCCGGCCCAATTCTCGAGTATTGTGGTTGTATGGTAAAATTGGAATGGTATCACATCCACACAACCATCAGTTTTATAAAGGGCTAAAAAGTTTCATTACCAAAATCATCTGGTGTTTTGGAAACACATGTCAAAACATCTCAGTAGAATGATCCATCATTCCAAGGTTTTCATAACCATTTTCACCAAGTATTCCTATCTAAAGTTGATCAAGTTTTATGCTTAGCACTAGCATATACAATTGGGGGTGAGTACTAATGAGGGTTGATAAACTAGTGGAGTTTTAACTAAGTTCAATCTCATGCCTTAGGATGACGTCAAGATTATCTAGCTTAGACCAAATTTTATGCTCTTTATGCAACCTTAAATTATCTTTCTAGTATCTACAATTTACTTAAGTACACTTTAAGTAATAGCTTTGATAAAGAAATAAAGTAGAAGATGGCAAGTAAAACTAGGATTGGGTTATCAAGTGGGTATGACTACATATGCTTAAGGCATATGGTTGGCATGGTAACCAACAAGTATTTGCTTTCATAGGTCAACTTGATTAGTAAGGCTTGTATCAGTATCAGTATAAGCTTGCCTTGTGCAGAGCAGTGGTTGAAGTTCTCCTCGGCTTATTCTTCGTAGTATCCTCCTTCCTCCTTGTATCCTTGGTCGGTACTAGCGTCTATAAATAAATACGAGGTACACAATCACCACACAATACTTAACTACTTTTAATCATCACACAAAGGCGTTCTATAGATGATCTAAAATCATCACTAAAATTACAAGATTCAAGCATTTGTCTTAATTATTGTATTTTTAGAAAAGTAATTTCTACTCATTGAAAAACTACTTAAGATTTAATATTCTCCAAACCAAACATGGGATCATGTTGACACATGTCATCACCACATATTTCAGTCCATGGGAATGTGATTTAAAGTGGTGTCACAATTTAATAAGGTTTAACCCTTTTATTTTAAATAAAATAAGTGACTAAAAATGCCTATGTGGCATTCTTTTATTACTTGAACATTATTTCTATAAGTACACCCATATATTTTGATATATTCTGAAAGGTATGGTCCAATATGATTTTTGAGAGTTGGAATCAACTCAAAAGCTATTGTTGTTTAAATTTGAAAAATGTTTGAATGCAGAAAAGCTTCTGCCTTGTTATTTTTACCAAGGGTGATCTACAGATCCAAAGGATTTGAATCCAACGGGCTTGGATTAAGCATTTCAAGACCTTTCTAACAAAATTGGTTTCATTAAATTTGGTTCACAGAGTCAAGCTGGGTTGATTTTTGAAACTGGGTACAGAACTGTGTTTGAATGAAAATAGAAAAATCTAAATTCAAACAGCTGGGTCGTGTGGGAGACGATAATGGGACGGCCCGCTACGCACAGCGCTTACGCGGGCTGGTTAAGTGGTTGTCCCCACGCGTCAGTGAGACAGGGAGGTGCGAAGCGGTACGGGGCAACGTGGACCGTGGGATCTAGTTCTAATCTAACGGCTCTGGTTCATCGTCCACGTCGGGCAGCGACGGTGATACAGAACCGTAACGCGGCAGGTGGGGGTCGTGGGAGGCTCAACGGGGCTCAGGTGAAGGTTGGCGATGCGGGCAAACGAGGAAGTCGACGACGGCGAACCTCCTTGTACCGGCAGCTCCTCCTGGGGCGGCTCCAACCGATGGCTTCCTTCTCCCCCAGCAGCGGCGGGCTCCGATGAAATTCTGGCGATGCGCTTCTCGCCTTGCTTCGGCTAAGGGGTGGAACTATAAGTGAGGTGAGGGGAGTGAGATGGTGTGCTTCAATCGGCTGGGGGTGGCCTCCTTTAATAGGCCTGATGGCGAGACCGAACGGGATGGGCAGGCGACGGGGGTGACACGGCTACGGGCTGCTAGAGGCATGGCCGAGGGTGGCGATCGATCGATGGTCTCCTGGCGATGCTCTAAGGTTTAAATGCGCTTGTAGGGGCGGTGGCAAACGGTCTGGAACGCTCGATGCTCTGCGAGGCAGAGGCGGCGAACTTTACGGCGAGCAGTGGCTACGGGGTACGGGCGGTGACATGGGCATGTATGGCGGTCTCCTGGGACAGTGGGGTGCATGCTGGCGGGCGGTGAGGGATCGAGGTGGTCGGGTTGCGTGGGAACGGTGTGTGCTCTGCGGTGCGCGTCGGCATGGTCGACAGCACCGCGGGAGCGGTGTTCCTGGCGGTTCTGGTTGCTATCCGCGAGGCAGGGCTGGTCGAGAGGGGGCGGTGAGGCATGGGCTACCTCCCAGACAAGGTTGGCACGGCTAGTTCTTCTCCTAGCCTGCTGTCCACACTGGGGTGACATGGGTGCTCTCGGCCTGTTCACCATTGATGATATTGGCAAGCTTACAGTGGGGCTAGAGCTTAGTTAAGGTTGCTAGATGATCTACTAAGGGTGTTGTGAGCTAGAGAGGGAACCAGTTAGGCCAGAATCACTGCACACTATAGTGTTTAGGACTTGTTTGATTTGCATCAGCAAGATGTTTGATGAAATGGCCGCAAGAATTCATGTTTTGCATTTTGAAAAGATTTTTGGTGGGTGTGCTAGGCATGTGCTGGTGAGTCTGTGGATGCTTGGGTTTTGAAAATTGAGCTTGTTTGATTGGTTTTTGAAAAAGTGGGATCTTCCCATATGAAACAGATTCAATTTTAGACTGTCATTTAAACTATGCCTTCAAATGTTTTTGAATGATCACAAGGTGGGCCTTGGTACATTTTATGAGTACTATCAAGGGGTGCAAATATCCAAACAAGTTTCTGTTAGGTTTTGAAAGTTACAGACAGCTAAAGTAGGCATGGGAGTTAATTTGGCCAAAGTGACCATTCACTCATATTATTTGTTTTGATTTGTTTGTCTTTGGGAAAAGTGTGGGGATTGTTTAGATGATGTTTATTTCACCTAAGAATCCTTTTACAAGAAAATAAACACACAAGCATGGCAATTCAAAAGAATCCAAATTGAAATGCTTACACATATGCATGCTTTCATATTTTTAATTGGAAAAGTTTTTGTTAACCCTAATTTTGATGATAATAGTTTGATGATCCAAGTTTAATATTTTTGGGATGTTACAGCCCAGCGAGTAGAAAACAAGGGTGGATTATATTTTTTCTATGACTTGTGTTTTGTTTAATAAAACAACTATGTGAATGAATCACCTGGGTGGAATGGAAAAATGGTTTGTGTTGAGTGGTTACACAGGGCCCATATTCTTGGCCTACCCTAGTGTATCTCACTTGTGGAAAGCCACCGAGGAACAAAGAGACTTGATATGTAAAATGTTGAGAAGCTTCAAGTGCAGCCACATGGCATTATGGGCTCTGCCTGGATCATATAGGTTGCAATAATTAGCTAAATGGATAGAAGGTGGTAGGGTGATAGGTTGGGAATGCGTCCATTTGGTCTAAGGAAGGCTTCTGAAATATCTTGTCTCCATGCATGTCGAGTCTTGTGGGGAAAGTGCACCACCTCTCGAGAGAGTAAAATCTAAGTACTTAGCCATATCCCTGGCAATGGACAATTTGAGCATCAAGACATGGAAGCTATCAAGGATCTCCTCATCCCAATTTCTAAGTTAAAAACTTGTGGTTGAACAAGGGTAAAGGTTCACCAATGTGTATTGGTGGTTCCTTGGGTGATTTTGACAAACAAAAACTTAGTGTTTTCAACTTATATGGAAAACCTTATTTTGAGCAAAGCAAGCCTAAGCTCCACTTAGCCAAATGCTCTACCATAGTATCACTTGCCAATACAATTCAAATGTATTGACCCTTGTGGATATAACTTATTATGATGCAGCTTTGTTTGATGTTAATGAAGTGTGTTGAATAGGATTACAAGTCTACAACCAACATGATTGCATGTGGCACTTTGAAGATGAAGGAATCCATGCTATATAGATATTCTGCGGCATTGCAATGAGACAGCCAAATGAGCTATGTAAGATGTAATGAATTATTTTATTCCTGGTTATAAAGTTGTACTATGACCTTTGTTTCTGGATATTACATCTTAAACTGTGGATGCTAGCTATTGATCCAGGGACTAGCATTGTAAACACAGGGATCTCTACCTTATCAGGTTGGGACCTCTATAGATGTTATCTGAGCACTGTGTTGCCTGTAGGATTGTAGCCCTAGGATTAGACAAAACCCCTTAGAAAAATAGGAGTTGTATTTGTTCAAAAATTATTTCCAAACAATCTTGTAAACTCTTTCCTCAACCTTTTTGGATTTGATTCTACATCTCTGCCTTTTCATAATTGATGAACAAAGACTTCACCTTGAGTAAGGACTTCAACATCACCAATGACTTCAACTTTATTTTCATCAAGGACTTCAACTTTGACATCACTAAGGACTACAAGTGAGACAAGAATATTACTCAAGACCTGGAAGACTAAGAAAACACAAATTAGAAGGAACCATCATCATCTTTGAAGCTTTGTGACCAAGATGCAAGAAATTTTCCAAGGATATCATGATCTTGTTCAAGAAGAAATAACTAATAAGAATGAAATGATCTCAAGTGAACCCTATAGTTGGACCACCATACTAGTGTTTAGTTAGATCAAACACACCAACTTATGAGGTGTAGCAAAAAATTGTGTTGCCTAAAACATGCTTGAATCTTGTTATCTAAGTGGAATGTTTGATTGTGATTGCTTGCACATTTCTTGTGTGAATTGTTGTGTATGAGTAGAATTCTTCCTCTAGAAATCTTTTGCCTATTCTAATCCCAATCCAACCCAAACAGATGACTTCTCCAAGAAACTCCAACATCAAGAATGGTGACAACAACAACCAAGAGATGCACATGAGAGAACAACTTCTAGCAACCCAAACCCGATTGAGTCAAGTGACAACACAGTTTTTAGCCAACAACAATGAGTTAGACCCAACCATGGAAGATTTTTTGGAAACCCAATCCCAATTGCTGCAAAGGATGACCAATGATATGATCAACATGAGAAGCAACCTTTCCCAAAGTGATTATGACAAAAATGATATCAAGGATGATATTATAGAAGGGACACAAGCTTACAATATTTGTGGAGAGATGGGACACATTTATAGAGAGCACATGGACCAATGCCCTAATTGTGAGGAGAAACATCCAACTAAGGAATGCCCCACATATCAAGTTACTTGTTTCCTATGTGAAGGAAATAATAATGTCCCTATCCAATGCCCCATCTATCATATAGTTTAACAAATGAAACAATATGGGATGCATCAAATGTTTGGAGACCTCCATAAGGGAACAACTTCTACCAAGAAGGATAAAGACAAAATCAGAACCTTGCCTCATAAAGCCATACCCAAAGTGACCAAAAAGTGTTGTTACTCATGTGGAGAAGAAGTCCCCATATCTAGTGACTGCCCCAAGAAGAGAGAAAGAGTTCCCACCTTTGTGGTGAAATATGAAGAACATGAACTACAAGAACTCCTAGCTTTGGAGAGACCCAAAAAGAAGAAATGCCCCAACTCCTGTAAGAAGCACAAAAGCCAAGTGCAATGTTTCAATTGCAAAGATATGGGACACTATGCCAATGATTTTCCAGAAAAGAAGAATAACCAAGGAAACAAACAAGAGGCAATGACACCAAAGAAGAAGAAGGATATTAACCAATTGATGTGTTTCAAGTGCAAAGAGCTAGGCAATTATGCAAACAACTGTCTAGAGAAGTTACATCAAGACCCCAAGTAAGCCAAGATGTAATCTAGCTAGTTGAAAACCTTTTAAGGATGGTAGTACCCTAGTTGTCTTGAAGCCAACTTGTAACCTCTAGCCTTCCCAAAACTCGAGATGATATTTCTTTTAAGGGTGGTAGCCTGTCACATGCCAAAATTTTCCAAATTTTGAAATGTGAAAAATAAATAAACAAAAGAAATAATTGTTGAAATTTAGGGTGAAAAGAAACTTTTTTGCTTCTAAATGGAAACATCAAAACCCTTCTTGCACACATTTGAATGAAAAATGAATCCAACAAAATTTCAATCAAGTGAAATGCATTTATCAATGAATGTATCTTGAAATTTAAATATTTGGAAAGGTTAAACCAAAACCCCAAATCTTAATGAAAGAAATCAATTCCAAAGATCTCTCTAAAACTATGGATTTGATCCATATGAAAATTCAGCAACCAAAATTAAATGATTAAGAATAAATAAAAATATTATAAAACCATAGAAATTGGTTTCATTTAATTTGGAGCCATGGATAAAAACTTATGATTTTAATAAGATAAAGAAAATAAATTTCAAAGCTAAGAAAGCTCCTAACCAAAATCCATGCCAAATTGTGAGCAAAATAATCCTAAAAGGATTTAAAAAGATAAACAAATATTAAATTAAATTATACAAATTGGAATCACCAATTTTGGAACTATAAATAAAAAGATATGGATTTTATAAGACAAAGAAATAAATAAATAAATAAGGAATATTTAAAGATCAAATTAAATCTTGGCCAAATCCATAAACAAATGAAAGTTATTCATTAATAAAAAGAAATAAAAGATTATTTAAATAAAACTATATGGGCTTTGAACCATATTCATTTTTTTAAAATAAAGAGAAATTGCCGAAACTAAATAAATAATAAATCCTAAGATTTTACTTGGAAGACAATTTAAAGCTTGAGTTAAAACCATAAGAAAATGGAATAAAGATAATCCAAATAGAATAAGGAAAAGAATATTCAAATAAAAATATATGGTATTAAACCATATTCAAATTATATTTAAATGGAGACAAAATCCCTAATGTAAATGATTAATTAATCATGAGAAAATAATAAATTGGAATTTTCCAAAGTGGATTAAAAATTATCTAATTAACTTAAAAAGGATTAATTAAATAGAATTACATGGTTTGGAACCATAATCAAATTTATTTAAATAAAGACAAAGGCCTCATTTAAATAAATATCAAAACATATTAAAATATTTGAAATAATTCAAGTGAATTATTTAAAAACCCTAAACAATAAGTTTAAACCTACTCGAAAAGGTTTAAGAAACATTTGAATTTAAAAACATTATGTGAATAAAATAATATAGATTGGAAACATATTTAAAATCTTATTTAAATAAAGACAACGGTCTAATTTAAATAAATAATAAACCATAAGAGAATATAAGAAAATATTTGAAATGGATAATTTAAATACATTAATAAACAGTATTAAAATATACTAAAAGTTTGGAAAAGGTTTGAAAAATAAATCTGAATTCAAATGAGTGTTTGAATTTAAAAACAGAAATTATAAATAGAAAAAAGAAAAAGAAACAGAAAGAAAAAATGGAAAAGACCAGCCCAACTAAACCTACCCAGACCCCAGCCCAGCAGGCCCAGCGAAGCCCACCTCCCTCTCCCCGCGAAACGTTTTCTCACACATAGATTAAACCGCGCCCTCGCTGACGACCTGACCCCATGCGTAACCCCCTCATCTCACTGACCGCGCGACCCCACACCGCCAGCTCGTCATCGTCCTCACCCCTGACCTGTTCTTCCCCCTTTCCTTGCCATTTCTACCATTGATTCTGTGGAGTAAATTCCCGTTGAAAGCGCCTGTAACTCGCCCCATGACCTCTCCCATTTAAGCGTATCCTCCCTCTCTCCCTTTCCCCTCACTCGCCGCACCCTCTCCGCCCCAGGGCTGCTCAAATTGCTCGATGCAACCCCACTGTTCCGACAACACTCCGGCCATAATTATGGCCAACCTCGACCCCCTCCTACCTCCTTGCTCACACGAGCTTGACCATCTGCCCCGTACGCACCCGCCAGTACCTCCCGCTTGGCCGTGCGTGCCCCAGAGCATCGGCAACAACATCGACTGAGCGTCGCCGCAGTCCGCCTCAACTCCGGTGAGCAGTAGCCGACGACTCAGCGCGCCCCTCGCTCTCTGGTAGATACCATCGCGACCAATTCAAACATGCACACCTTCCTGACTATTTTCCTTGCCTTATTGCACCACAGGAACTCGCCCACATCGATGACCGTGCGAGCCCGAGCCAGTAGACAACTTTGGTGAGCAATCAACATCGCCTCCGTGCACCCCCTTCCCTACTGCGACCACCTTGAGCCTTCCCTCGTCACTTCGAACTCGGTGATCATCTCCGTTCTCTCCCACTCTTCCTAGTTTCACCGGCAACGTCACCGCCCGAGCGCGCCGCCGCTCACCGTCGCCAGGCGCCACCAGTTCGTGGTCAGAGCGATGTCGTCGATTATATGTTGATCTAGTGGCATAGATAGATTCACTTAAACGAATCGGTACACTCGATCTGAGCCACACAGATCTAATTAGATCCAAAAGTCTGTACTGACCAATCCATCCGAACCGCTATCAGCCAGTTAGATCATGCCACGTGGCATGCCTTTTGTTTTTAAAACAAGAAACTTTTCTATTAGATGAATGATTTTGTAAAATTCATAACTATTGTTCTGCTTGGCCAAAATTTTCAAATTTTACATCAATGGATTCACAAAATGCAAACTTTGTAACCATCCTCTTAGTTTAGTGTTTTGATTCAGAAAAAGCAGGTGTTTTTGCAGAAACATTTCTAGGCCTATTTTGTGTATAAAATGTATTCTAAAATTTATTTTTTGAGTAAAAACTTTTACAAATAGTTTGGCTTAAACTCTCTGACCATAAACACTAAGTTTTGGATTTAAAAATATATTTTATTAACCCTAGAAAATTATTCCTTTGAATAAAGGCATTTTGGTAAAACAAAAATGTTGCTATTATTTAAAAATGATTTTTGGGTGAAACCTTTTGTAAATGGATTGGTTTTAAACACTTTGATCCAAAACACTATCATTTGTGTTTAAAAATTATATTTGGCTAATCTTACAAAATATTACTTTGATTAAAATCATTTCTAGCAAAACCAAAATGATTTAAATGACCCATTTTCACTAACTTGGTTCTAAATGATTTTGCCACAATTATAAATGACCAATAGGTGTTTCAAAATGTTTATAGCCTATTAGAAACCACCTTTCCAAATAAAAAAATCTTTTGCATGCTTGCATGCATTGTTTTGTTTTCTTTATTTTATGTGATGAATTGTTTGAATGCTAGATTGAATTTGTGCCTTGATTGAATTGTAGTGAAATTTGAAGAGTGTGAAAATTGCAAGATCAAGGAGTGAACTTAGTTTATCTACCAAAAAGGCAAGTGATATTTTGTCCTATTATTTTCACTATGCATTAGTGATATTTTGAGTAGGACTTGCATGCAATTTTTACTAAGTATGCTATGCCTTGGGAAATCCTAGTAGATGATACCTTAGTAGAATATTCACTAAGTTAAGATTCCTGCTACTACCATGCTTAGCCTAGCTAGTAGAAAACAAGCTTGGATTATAGTCATGCTATGAAATATTTCTAAGTCTATGACTTGTGTTTTGTTTAATAAAACAACTATGTGAATGAATCACCTGCGTGGAATGGAAAGAATGGTTTGTGTTGAGTGGTTACACAGGGCCCATATTCATTGCCTACCCTAGTGTATCTCACTTGTGGAAAGCCACCCAGGAACAAAGACATTTGAGATGCCAAATGTTGAGAAGTTTCAAGTGCAGCCACATGGCATTATGGGGTCTGCCTAGATCATATAGGTTGCAATAACTTAGCCAGATGGACAGAAGGTGGTAGGAGGTGATAGGTTGGGAACACGTCCATTTGGTATAAGGGAAGGCTTCTGAAAGATCTTGTCTCGATGCATGTCGAGTCTTGTGGGGAAAGTGCACCACCTCTCAAGAGAGTAAAATCTAAGTACTTAGCCGTGTCCCCGGCAATGGAAAATTTGAGCATCAAGACATCGAAGCTATCAAGGATATCCTCATCCCAATTTCTAAGTTAAAAACATGTGGTTGAACAAGGGTAAAGGTTCACCAATGTCTATTGGTGCTTCCTTGGGTGATTTTGACAAACAAAAACTTAGTGTTTTCAACTTATAAGGAAAACCTTATTTTGAGCAAAGCAAGCCTACGCTCCACTTAGCAAAATGCATATAGATGATAGATACCACTATTCTACCATAGTATCACTTAACAATACAATTCAAATGTATTAACCCTTGTGGCTGTAACTTATTATGTTGTAGCTTTGTTTGATGTTAGTGAAATGTGTCGAATAGGATTACAAGTCTACAACCAACATGATTGCCTGTGGCACTTTGAAGATGAAGGACTCCATGCTATATAGATATTCCGCTGCATTGCAATGAGATAGCCAAATGAGCTATGTAAGATGTAATGAATTATTTTATTCCTGGTTATAAAGTTGTATTATGACCTTTGTTTCTGGATATTACATCTTAAAATGTGGATGCTAGCTATTGATCCAGGGACTAGCACTGTAAACACATGGATATCTACCTTATCAGGTTGGAACCTCTACAAAATGGGAAGGACCTTTTGTTATTGAAGAGGTGTATCGTTCAGGTGCAATAAAAATTTATTCATTGAGAGACAACACTGCACAAGTGGTGAATGGTCAAAGACTCAAAAACTATATTTCTGGAGATTCTTATAATGAAGATATTGATATTATTCAAGTGGTGACTCTGAAAGAATTTGTTAAAGACCAAAGTCAGGAATTTGCGGAGTCCATTTTTGAACAGTTAACAGTTTTGGTAAGAAAAGGTTCACGAAAATCTTTCCAATTTATACTTTTGCAGTTTTTATTTAATATGGAAGATAATGAGTCAAAAGAGGGAAGGAAACGGAGTGCGAGTGGCTCACACCACCGTGTGGCGCGGGCCCACTTGGCCGCGCCACCATGTGGTGTGACCACCACTGAGCCTGTCTCCGTCCCGTTTTCTCCCAGTACCTTCCTTTTTACGTTAAAATTCATAATACATAATCCCCCAGATCCCCCGAGGTCCGTATATCATGGTCTACTCATGTTTTATTTTCGATCTGTTTCTGTCAGGAACTATTCTCAAGTTTAGAAGCACGATGGTCTCCGCCAACGACAAGGGAAAAAAGCTTGTGGAAGATGATCTCCAAGACCCTAAGCGGGAGGAGGAGATCGAGGTTGAAGTTGAAGAAGAAGTGGAGGAAAACAAGCGTCCGCACACCCACGCCACCATTGCAAGCATTGGAGTGGTGGCAAATCCTGTCAAGCTCAATAGAAATGCACGAATGTCCACGGGAGGGAAAGTTCCGCGTCTTTGCTTATCTCCATGGTCACTTCCTCCACGTATCAAGAACTCCTTCCATACTCTTATACATGAGTAGCAATTCCAAAAGATGCCTAAGGAAAAGTTGCCCTCCAGTTGGGATATGCCTCATTCTAACCATGCAGGGAAAGAATATTATAACCATGCCACCATTTAAGGCTCTGATACCAACTTGTCAACACCCGGATTTTTAATCCCAGATGCCTGTTATGCCATACATCGCAATCCCAGGATTACCATTTTTGCGAGACATAACAGAATTTGATACCATAGTACATCATCCATTACAAACCGTACAAAAGATCTTACACAAATAGGGATCTCATGATCTAGTTCTTAATACAACATCAAGCAGCGGAATACATAATAATAATGGTAGCGTAGGCGAAGCTCCATCTTCTAGGTCACAGGCAATGCTGACGATGGGGGATGATCCTAGTTGTCGCAACCTTCCTGGGTTCCATCCTCCAGATACTCCTCTTCATAGTCTGGCCATGGGAATAGCCAGGGACAAAGCCATGAGTACTCTTTAAGTACTCGCAAACTAATACTAATAAGTGAAAGGGGGTTTTCATCATAGGACACTAGGCTCTAGGGTTATTTTGCAAAAGCCAGGTTTATCTCTACTAAGTTTAGGAGAAATGAATGCTAGTTGAAGTTTTATAAAACCTAAATGGGAACTTGTATCTCATGCCACAACCCTGTTGTGGTCAAGTCAAAGTCTTAGTTCATTTCACAAGTCATTTTGAAAAGTCTGACGGGGGAACAGTATGGCCACTCCAACTGTCCCTAACCGCGGACGCGGCTATTCGAATAGTTTGACACTCTGCAGAGATTGTACACTTTCACCACAACATTCGATACATCTGTTAGGAACAAATCCTAAATTCACCATACTCAGTATGCGGATAATCAATCCTAACCTTTCAATTACACGCCCTAGTATAAGCACCTCTCCTGTGACTTTGGCCTCCCAACCATGAACAACTGTCATCTTGGGTACTGCACAGGTGGACAATCTTCACAAGGTAGCCTCAGCTCAGACCTTGGTCGTGAGGGAACTAATAATAAGGTATATAAGTTTCCAGTCAAGCCCTACCCAATCTTCGGGTATTGTGGTTGTACGATAAAATTGGAATGGTATCGCATCCAGACAACCATCAATTTTATAAAGGTCTAAGGCTCATGCCTCAACATTTTCATCACCAAAATGATCAGTTTGTTCGGAAACACATGTCCAAAACATTTCAATAGAATGATCCATCATTCCAAGGTTTTCATAACCATTTTTCCACCAAGTATTCCCATCTAAAGTTGATCAAGTTTTATGCTTGGCACTAGCATCTACAGGTGGGGGTAAGCACTAATGAGGGATGATAAACTAGTGGAGTTTTAACTCAGTTCAATCTCATGCCTTAGGATGACATCAAGATTATCTAGCTTAGGCCAAATTTTATGCTCTTTATGCAACCTTCACATATCTTTCTAGTATCTACCATTCACTTAGGTAAAATCTAAGTAAGATCTTTGATAGAGAAATAAAGTAAGAAGCTTGCAAGTAAAACTAGGATTGGTTTATCAAGTGGAGATGATCATATATGCTTAAGGAATATAGTGGTCATGGTAACAAGCAAGTATTAGCTTGCATAAGTAGGTATGTTGCAAGTGGTAGCTGGCATTGGTCAACTTGATTAGTAAAGCTTGCTAAATTGCAAGTGTTAGCTTGCACATTCAACTAGTAGCATTAGGCTTGCATTAGTGTCAATATAAACTTGCCTTGTGCAGAGCAGTGGTTGATGTTCTCCTCGGCTTCTTCTTCATAGAATCCTCCTTCCTCCTCGTATCCTTGGTCGATACTATCGTCTATAAATAAATACGATGTACACAATCACCAAACAATACTTAACTACTTGCAATCATCACACACAAGGGTCTTATAGATGATCTAACATCATCTCTAACATTACAAGATTAAGGCTTGGTTTAATTCCTTTTATTTTTAGAAAATTAATTTCTACTCTTTGAAAAACTACTTAAGATTTAATATTCTCCAAACCAAACATGGGATCATGTTGACACATGTCATCACCACACATTTTAGTCCATGGGAATATGATTTAAAGTGGTGTCACAATTTAATAAGGTCTTACCCTTTTATTTTAATTAATTAAAGTGGCTAGAAATTCCTATGGGGCATTCTTTTATTACTTGAAACCTATTTCTGTAAGTAAACCTATATATTTTTATATATTCCGAAAGGTATGGTTAAATGTGATTTTTGAGAGTTGGAATCAACTCAAAAGCTATTATGGTTTAAATTTGAAAAAGTTTGAATGTAGAAAAGCTTCTGCCTTGTTATTTTTACCATGGGTGATCTACATATCCAAATGACTTGAATCCAACGGGCTTGGATTCAGCATTTCAAGGCCTTTCTAACAAAATTAGTTTCATTCAATTTGGTGCACTGAATCGATCTGGGTTGATTTTTGAATCTAGGTATAGAAGTGTGTTTGAGATAAAATGGAAAAGGTTTAATTCAAATAACTGGGCTGCGCGGGAAAAGTTAACGGGTCGGCCTCCTAAGCATAGCGCTTCCGCGGGCTGCTTAAGTGGCTGTCCCCAATCGTTAGTGAAATAGGGGGGTGCGAAGCGGTATGGGGCGATGTGGGACGTTCGATCTGGTTCTAATCCAACGGCTGAGAGTCATCATCGATGTTGGGCAACGCCGGCGAGACAGAAACCTAGTGTGGCCAGTGGGGGTTGTTGGGGGATCACCAGGGTGCAGGCGAGGGTCGGCGAGGCGGGAGAACGACGAAGTCGACAACGGCGAATCTCCCGGTACCGGTGGCTCCTCTTGGGGCGGCTCCAATCGCTGGCTCCCTTCTTCTCTAGAGGCGGCGGGCTCCGGTGAAATTCCGACGAAGTGCTGCTCGCCTTGCTCCGGGAACGGTGTGGCACGATCAGTGAAGAGAGGAGAGTAGAATGGTGTGCTTAATTCGGCCAAGGGTGGCCTCTATTTATAGTCGAGCGAGGGGACCTACGGGGCGCACGGTGAGCTTGTCGGGGGCGATGGTACAGACAGCTATTGGCATGGCGAAGGTAGGGGACCGTGCGGTGTTCCCTGGCGATGCTCAATGATACGGTGGCGAGACGTGGGGCGGTGTGGGTTGGTCTAGAACACGCGACACTCTACGCGGCAGAGGCGGCGTCTTTGAAGGCGAGCGGTGGCTGTGCGGCATGGGGTGGCGAACGGGGATGTATGGCGGTCTCCTGGGTCGGTGGTGATCGTGTATGCACGCGGCGAGGGCGGCGCGCGGTCTGTGGGCTTCGGTCGAGGGTGGCGCTCTGGCACATGCTCGGCACGGTTGGCAGAGGCACGGGCGCGGCGTTCTTGGGTGGTTTTGAAAGTTGAGCTTGTTTGAGTGGTTTTTTAAAAAGTGGGATCTTCCCATATGATAAAGATTCAATTTTGAATTGTCATTTAAACTATGCATTTGAAAGTTTCTGGATGATCACAAAGTGGGTCTTGATACTTTGTTATGAGTACAATCAAGGGGTGCAAAGATCCAGAAAAGTTTTTGTTAGGTTCTAAAAGTTTGAGACAGCCAAAGTAGGCATGGGAGTTAAATTGGTCAAAATGACCATTCCTTTATTTTATTTGTTTTGCTTTATTTGTCTTTGGGAAAAGTGTGGGAAATGTTTTAGATGATGTTTATTTCACCTAAGAAACATTTTACAAGCAAGGAAACACACAAACAAGGTGGTTCAAAAGAATTTCAAATTCAATGCATACTCATATGCATGCTTCCATAATTTTATTTAGAAAAGTTTTTGTTAACCCTAAGTTTGATGCTTAGAGTTTGATGATCCAAGTGTTATATTTTTGGGATGTTACAAACCTTCCCCCCTTAAACAAAATATCGTCCCGAGATTTGAAAAAGGACGAAAAATATTATGTAGGATTTGAAGAGATCGGGAAACTCTGTCCTGATGTGATCTTCGTGCTCCCAGGTAGCTTCCTCTTTTGTGTGGTTGCTCCACTGAATCTTGAGAAACTTGATGCTTCGGGTTCGGGTAGTTCGAGAAGCTTCTTCCAAAATACGGATGGGTACTTCGGGATAGGTCAGGTCATCGTTGATCTCTATGGTCTGGTGATCTATATTCTTGAACACTTCGGTCTTCTCTGGAACTTTGAGGCACTTGCGAAGTAATGAGATATGGAACACATTGTGCACAAATGACATCTCTTCGGGTAGTTCCAATTGATACGACACTTCTCCTCGACGGTTCAGAATCTTGAAAGGTCCAATATATCTGGGGGCTAACTTTCCTTTGAGTTGGAAATGCTGCATTCCCTTCAATGGCGACACTTTTAGATAAACAAAATCTCCTATGTTGAAGGCGAGGTCTCGACGTCTCTTGTCGGCGTAACTCTTATGTCTGTACTGGGCAGTCTTGAGGTGCTCACGAAACTTGTGAACCTTCTCTTTTGCTTCTCGTAGGATGTCAGGTCCGAAAATCTGACTCTCTCCTACTTCCGACCAGTTCAAAGGGGTGCGACACTTCCTTCCGTACATGAATTCAAATGGCGCCATTTGCAGACTGGCTTGATAACTGTTATTGTAAGAAAATTCTGCAAACGGCAGACAGTCTTCCCACTTGGATCCATATTCTAACACACATGCTCTCATCATATCTTCGAGTATTTGGTTTACTCGCTCCGTTTGTCCATCGGTCTGAGGGTGATACGCGGTGCTGAAATCTAGGCGGGTTCCTAAACCTTCTTGGACATTCTTCTAGAATCTCGAGGTAAACTGAGTTCCTCGATCCGATACGATGTTCTTGGGGACTCCATGCAAACTAACGATTCTAGCGATGTACAACTATGCTAGTTTCGAACTCTGATATGTGGTCTTGACGGGTAAGAAATGGGTGACTTTGGACAATCTGTCCACTATGACCCAGATAGAGTCATTTCCCCTACTAGAAGTAGGCAGTCCAGTGATGAAGTCCATTCCAATCGAATCCTATTCCCATTCCGGAATCTGCAATGGTTGCAACAATCCAGCGGGTCTTTGATGTCCTACCTTGACTCGCTGACAAATATCACACTTGACGATATAGCTTCCGATTTCTCTTTTCATCTTATGCCACCAAAATTGCTCTTCCAAATCTTGGTTCCTTCGGGATGGATAGAATAAAGATATCATGATCCTCCTTCAAGATCACTTCCTTCAACTCAGAATTTTCTGGTACACAAAGGCGTCCTTTGTACCACAAAACTCCTTCTTCGTCTTCGGTGAATCCAGGTACTTTGCCTGTATCGATACGACGCTTCATTCCGTCGATACTAGCATTTCCCTTCTGCGCCTCTTTAATCTGACTGATCAAAGTGGGTTGAAGTTCTATGCTAGCCAAAAATCCTTCACTTACTAATTCTATTCGAAAATCTTCCATCTCCATGTGCAGACTTGGTTGCTCCTTCAAAATCATGGAGTTCAAGTGGCACCATAATCTGCTAAGGGCATCGGCTACCACATTGGCTTTACCAGGGTGATAGTTAATGTCCAGGTCGTAATCCTTGATTAGCTCAATCCATCCTCTTTGTCTCATATTCAGCTCCTTCTGAGTGAATATATACTTCAGACTCTTGTGATTCGTATAGATCTCACAACGGTTTCCCATCAGGTAATGTCTCCATGTCTTCAGGGCTAGAACTACGGCTACGAGTTCGAGGTCATGGGTTGGGTAGTTTTGCTCATGTTGCTTCAGTTGTCGAGATAGATAAGATATAACTTTTCCTTCTTGCATTAGCACACATCCGAGACCGATCTTGGATGCATCACAATACACATCGAAGGGCTTCGTGATATCTGTTATGATCAAGATTGGGGCTGAAATTAATCTCCTCTTGAGTTCTTGAAAACTTGCTTCACATTTGTTGGTCCATTCAAACTTCTTGTCCTTCTTCAGCAATTGGGTCATGGGTCTGGCGATACTAGAGAATCCTTCTACGAATTTGCGGTAATATCCCGCCAATCCGAGAAATGCACGAACTTGGGTTTGAGTGGTTGGGGCTTGCCAATCTTCTACATCTTTTACTTTTGCAGGGTCAACGGCAATTCCTCCTGCTGATACAATGTGACCGAGGAATCCTACCTCCTGTAACCAGAATTCACATTTGCTAAACTTTGCATACAACTGATGCTCTCTAAGGGTTCCAAGAATGGTCCTTAGGTGTAGCTCATGTTCTTCTTCTGATTTGGAATAAATCAGAATGTCATCGATGAAAACAATGACAAACTTATCCAGGAAGTCCATAAAAATCTTATTCATGAGATTCATGAAATAAGCGGGGGCATTGGTTAGTCCGAAAGACATGACTGTATACTCATATAATCCATATCTGGTGGTAAACGCAGTCTTTGGAATATCCTCTGCACGAATTTTGAATTGACGATAGCCAGTTCTAAGATCAATCTTAGAGAACACTTTTGCACCGGTCAACTGATCAAACAAATCTTCTATCTTGGGCAAGGGGTACTTGTTCTTGATGGTGACATCATTCAATTTCCGATAATCCGTACACAAACGGTTACCTCCATCCTTCTTGTCCACAAACAAGACAGGTGATCTCCATGGTGACGCACATGGTTGAATCAATCCAATTTCTAGCATGGAATCCAGTTGCTTCTTCAATTCTGCTAGCTCTGACAGGTTCATACTATATGGTCTCTGGGCTATGGGTCCTGTTCCGGGGATTAGTTCGATGATAAACTCGATATCCCGATCTGGGGGCATACCGGGTAAAACATCTGTAAATACATCGGGGTATTCACAGACTATCCGGACTTGGTCAATGGTAGGTTGGGCTATACTCTTGTTGCATTTGAATTGGCGAGGTAAGGTTTCAGATATATGCTCGACTGATATTCCGGCAGTACTTGTCATGGTTATGGCTTTCTTGGCACAGTCAATCAATCCTTTATGTTTGGACATGCAATCCATTCCTAGTACTACTTCCAAACCTTTAGTTCCGAGTACTATCAGGTTAGCATAAAAATCTATGCCATGGATTCAGATAGGGACGGTTTTGCAAATTTGCCTAGCCTTGGTGGTTGATCCGGGAATTTGAACAATCATGACATGCTTTAGTTTGGTTGGTTGAATTTTACTAGTGCATGCAAATTCTTCAGTGACAAATGAATGCGATGCACCAGAATCAAGCAACACTCTTGAAAGTACTGAATTAACAGAAAACATACCCAGCACGACGTCTGGCGCTTCCTGAGCTTCTTCAGCATGCATGAGAAAAAGACGGCTGTTGCGGTTGAGTGAATTCCCTGGGGCAAATGTTCTTCCTGGCTGAACACGACGCTGCTGCTGAGCTGGGACATTGGCATTGGGGGTTGTAGCATTCTTCTTGTTGGGGCACTCATTGGAGTTGTGGCCTTTATTTCCACAGTCATAACATGTCACTTGCGACCTGTCCTTTGCTGCTACAGGCACAGCATTGCTTCCAGTCCTAGGGGCAGTGTTGGTGTTGGCTGTAGCATTGTTGTTGTTGAATTTGGGTGGAGCATGATTGAAATTGCTAGCGTTGTCGGGGTTGTTGTGATTTCCTCCGGGCCTAGGGTTTCCACGGTTGGGATAGGTCGGACGGTTCATCGGGGGTCTGTTGGTTCTTGGGGCAAATCCTGGAGATGGGTTGGGGCGATACTTTGGGGTCTGATGGGTTCCTGGTTGATGCATCATGCGACGCTTGCGGTTCTCATTGGCTTGGTTGATCTTTCCTTCCATCTGGATAGCAGAGTCAACAAGGGCTTCAATATCCGCAAAGGGGATATTGACTAACACTGTCTGCATCTCTTCATGCAGACCATTCAGGAATCTCTTTTTCTTCTTGGCTTCCGTGTCGATCTCATCCGGGGCATACCTAGCTAATGACAAGAATTTGTCACGGTATTCCACTACAATCATCCTTCCTTGCTTCAGCTCTCTGAACTCGTCTCTCATTCTCTTGATCAAACTAGGTGGTACATGGGTTCTGCTAAACTTGACCTTGAATTCCTCTCAGGTCATCATCTGGCCTCCGGTCATTGTGCGAACACTGTTCCACCATGCCCTGGCATCTCCGGCTAGATAGTGGGTGGCGAACAGAACTTTCTTGTTGGCTTCCACTCCGGCAACTTCTAGGTTATTGTCCATGGTTTGCAGCCAATCATCGGCATCTAGGGGTTTCTTCTGACTTAGTGAAAACAGGTGGGTTGGTATTCTGGAAATTCTTGAGCTTAGATCCATGGTTGTCCTGATTTCTGTGGCCTTGGTTGTTGTGGGCAAGCTGGGCTATCTGCTGAAGGGTGGCTAGGTTGGCTTGACGTTCCGCTCTTTCAGCTTCGTGGTCAGAAGTCAACATTTGCAGAATCTGCAACATCGGGTCCGGGGATGAACCATTTCCTCCACGTGGCATCTGAAGATTGAGATATATCATGAGAAAAGAGGGAAATTTCTAAAGTTTTGGGTCTTTGAAATTTTTTTAAAGTTTGACTCAGATTTTCTAGCAACTTTCTTTGTCGTTCATTCATTCATTCATTCATAGCACACGATACAACACACACCACAACAAAGGAAAGCAAATGGTTTTAAGAACCATTCTGATAACTACGATATAGTGGGACCGAATACTACTCACTACGCTAGTGCTAAAGTGCTACTACTCCTTGGAATCTACGGCCTCATCATCCTCATCATCATCGATGAAGGCGAAATCGTCTTCATCGGTGAAGAAGTCCATAGCCTGATCCTCTAGAAAATCATCATCATCGCTGAGATAGGAGTAGGGGTCTCCACGAAGATCCTCTCCGGCATTCTCCCCTTCCTCCAACTTCATGTCTCTCTCGTGGATGGTCTCCTCCAAAGATGAGATGCGGTGGCGAAGACGGGCAATGATGCGCTCCTTCTTGTCGAGCTGACGGCGGCGAGACTTGCGATCCTTGGCTAGCATGGCGATGGTTTGGTCCTTCGTCTTGATGATGGCAGACTTGTGGTTGGAGTAGTCACGGCAGTTGTCTAACTCCTGCTAACGATCGTACATCATGAAGCTAAGGTGGTCCAATTGAGTCTTTAGCTCGGGGTGGTATGGGGCTTCCAGTGGTTGTCCATTTGCATCACGCCTTGGGCAAAACTCAAAGCGAGTACCCTTGATCTGATTGATGCTCTGCCCACACAGACGGGAAAGAGCTTCCTGCATGACTTGAATCGAACGGGCTTGGATTCAGCATTTCAAGTCCTTTCTAACAAAATTAGTTTCATTCAATTTGGTGCACTGAATCGATCTGGGTTGATTTTTGAATCTAGGTACAGAACTGTGTTTGAAATAAAATGGAAAAGGTTTAATTCATATAACTGGGCTGCGCGGGAAAAGTTAACGGGCCTGCCTGCTAAGCATAGCGCTTCCGCGGGCTGCTTAAGTGGCTGTACCCACTCGTCAGTGAAACAGGGGTGCGAAGCGGTATGGGGCGATGTGGGACGTTCGATCTGGTTCTAATCCAACGCCTGAGAGTCATCGTCGACGTTGGGCAACGCCGGCGAGACAGAAACCTAGCGCGGCCAGTGGGGGTTGCTGGGGGCTCACCGGAGTGTAGGCGAGGGTAGGCGAGGAGGGCGAACGACGAAGTCGACGACGGAGAATCTCCTGGTACCGGTGGCTCCTCCTGGGGCGGCTCCAATCGCTGGCTCCCTTCTTCTCTAGAGGCTGCTCTCCTTGCTCCGGGAACGGTGTGGCATGATCAGTGAAGAGAGGGGAGTAGAATGGTGTGCTTAATTCGGCTGAGGGTGGCCTCTATTTATAGTCGAGCGAGGGGACCGACGGGGCACACGGTGAGCTCGTCGGGGGCGATGGTACAGACGGCTATTGGCATGGGCAAAGGTAGGGGACAGTGCGTTGTTCCCTGGCGATGCTCAATGATTCCATGGCGAGACGTGGGGCGGTGCGGGTTGGTCTGGAACACGTGATGCTCTGTGCGGCAAAGGCGGCGTCTTCGACGGTGAGCGGTGGTTGTGCGGCATGGGGCGGCGAACGGGGATGTCTGGCGGTCTCCTGGGTCGGTGGTGATCGTGTATGCACGTGGCGAGGGCGGCGCTCGGTCTGTGGGCTTCAGTCGATGGTGGTGCTCTGGCGCATGCTCGGCACGGTTGGTAGAGGCATGGGCGCAGCGTTCCTGGGTGCTCTGGTCGGTGTCTTCGAGGCAGGGCTGGTCGATAGGGGGCGGTGAGTCATGGGTGATCTCCTAGACAAGGTTGGCACGGCTAGTTTCCTTCCTAGCTTGCTGTCTACACTGGGGTGGCACGGATGCACTCGGTTGTTCACCATTGATGATATTGGCAAGCTCACAGTGGTGCTAGTGCTTGGTTAATCTTGCTAGATGATCTACTGAGATGGTTGTGAAGCTAGATAGGGAACCAGTTAGGCTCAAAACACTGCACACTATAGTGTTTTGATTTTGTTTGATTTGTGTCTGCCAAGTGTTTGATGAAATGGCCGCATGAATTCAAGTTTTGAATTTTGAAAATATTTTTGGTGGGTGTGCTAGATTGGTGCTGGTGAGTCTGCAGATGCTTGGGTTTTGAAAGTTGAGCTTGTTTGAGTGGTTTTTGAAAAAGTGGGATCTTCCCATATGATAAAGATTCAACTTTGAATTGTCATTTAAACTATGCATTTGAAAGTTTCTGGATGATCACAAAGTGGGCCTTGATACTTTGTTATGAGTATAATCAAGGGGTGCAAAGATCTAGAAAAGTTTCTGTTAGGTTCTGAAAGTTTGAGACAGCCGAAGTAGGCATGGGAGTTAAATTGGTCAAAATGACCATTCCTTTAATTTATTTGTTTTGCTTTATTTGTCTTTGGGAAAAGTGTGGGAAATGTTTTAGATGATGTTTATTTAACTTAAGAAACATTTTACAAGCAAGGAAACACACAAACAAGGTGGTTCAAAAGAATTTCAAATTCAATGCATACTCATATGCATGCTTCCATAATTTTATTTAGAAAAGTTTTTGTTAACCCTAATTTTGATGCTTAGAGTTTGATGATCCAAGTGTTGTATTTTTGGAATATTACACATTGTGTCATATATGTTGCTTATATGCTTGAAAGTTATAGGTTGGGAGTTAGCAGAACCATGTTGTCATGGGGAACGCTTTCAACACCTGTACATATTATCCAATTGATATCATGATCTTTTGTTTATGGATGTCGGTGGTGTGAAATAAAAGGGGAGCTTGTAAGTCCATGGAGTATTATATATGTGTTAGATAAACGCCTGGGAGGCTAGCCTAAGCCATGCCTAATCATGGTGTAAACTTGCAGCATAACCATAGTGAGCAATCTATGAAGCATCTTCAAAAAAAAGAGAAGATAAAAATAGAGCACCATACTCATTGTAAATAAGAAGATTGATGAGATACTAATTGTATGTTGCCTTGTCATTTTGATATGGGATAGCTCCTATATCATGGGGAAAGGGGTACCCCATTGGAGGTTCTCTATGATACACATATACTTACAATGACAAGAACTTGCTTGTGACTGAAGTTGAGTAGCATGAGGAACGACCCTCGTACTCAAGGGACATGAGTATTCCAACTTATAATTTGTCAAGCATATACTTCATATTTGTCTCACTTTAACATTAATCACTTTAAGATGCTTATGATAGGGGAAATGAGAGCTCAAAGCTAGTAAGTACCATAATCTTCTAGAAGCTCTTTACGAAACTTGAAACTCATGCTTCCCTCTTCAAAGGGTATATCTTTTACTTTTAAGTTGAGTCAGTAAATCCATTCATTTCTATCTCCAGCAAGCATTTGAGTTATTGTGATTCAATCATTCATATGTTGACTTGTTCAATCTTGTTTCTTATGTTCCTTGTTTTGCACAATGCTCCTATCTGAATGAATACAACTAGAGATTCCTGCTTTATAAACGCCATTATAAAAGCTTTGCTTAAAACTAAGTATGATCTGTCAACTGTTCTCTGACCAAGAACAAAGTTTTCCATTACCAATAATGATTTTCTTTGTGAATCTTTATTGCGACTCCGATACTCGTTGCAAGTTAAGTTATACAAGAGTAAGTTGTTTTCTATTATGACTTGTGTATTAATGAATGTGATGCTTCTTGTCCATATTATTTTTATCAACACTTCACTCCATAAACATGTGGTCATGTTTACTGAGTTCAACTTTCGCTTGGGGACAAGCGAGTTCAAAGCTTGGGGGGAGTTGATACGTCCATTTTGCATCACTATTTTATATCATAATTTACTGTTATTCATTAATATATTTCATATTAAGGGATGATACTTATGTTATTCCATCTATTTTGCATGTTTGATTTTTTTTTGGAGGATGAACTGCCGGATTCAGGATTCTGATGGAAAAAGAGGTGTCCAGATGCAATATTCGCGAAGATCAGAAATTCCAGAAAATATATGGAAATCCCTATTATTCTAGAAGACGATGGAATCCAAAAGGGGAAGTGGAGATGGGAATCCCTATTGATTGTACTGAAGGATGTGAAGTCAGTTTCCAAGAATTGAAGAAGAGACTAGTGTCAGCACCAGTGTTATGTCTGTCGGATTTGGAGTAGGATTTCCAAGTATATTGTGATTCATCTCACCAAGGCCGAGGTGGAGTTTTGATGCAAGAAGGGAAATTTGTGGCTTATGCCTCGAGACAACTCAAGACTCATGAAGTGAATTATCCTACTCATGACTTAGAGTTAGCCTCTGTTGTCCATGCACTCAAAACATGGAGACATTATCTTTTGGGAAAACGATGTGAAGTGTTCATGGATCACAAGAGTTTGAAATATATCTTCACCCAGAAGGAAATCAATATGAGACAAAGAAGATGGCTAGAGCTCATCAAGGACTATTACTTGAGTTTGCAATACCATCTAGATAAAGCAAATGTTGTACAGATGCTTTAAGACATAAGGTTTATGTGAATGGCCTTACTAAGGGAGATTTGCCAGATGATCTATGTGCCTAATTCAAAGATCTCAGATTGGAGATAGTGCCTGAAGGATATCTCATGTCATTAGATGTTCAACCAACATTGTTGGACAAGATCAAAGAAGCACAAAAGTTGGACAAGGAAATTGAAGAGATTAAAGGCAAAATTAGTAAAGAGAAGTATAAAGGATTCCATGAGGATGAACAAGGTACTTTATGGTATGGAAAACGTATCTGCATTCCGCATGATCCGGAGCTTCGGAAACTAATTCTGCAAGAAGCACACAACTCACCATATTCCATTCATCCAGGTAACACCAAAATGTACATGGATTTGAAGGAAAGGTTTTGGTGGAACAATCTCAAGAAAGATATCACGGAACATGTTGCTTTGTGTGATGTGTGTAGTCGAATGAAGGCGGAGCATCAAAAACCGGCAGGGTTATTACAACCACTACCTATTCCTGATTGGAAGTGGGATAAAATTGGTATGGATTTTATCACCGGACTATCAAGGACTAGATCTGGATAAGACTCTATATGGGTTATTGTGGATCGCATAACTAAAGTGACCCATTTCATATCTGTGAAGACAACCTATACAAGTGCTAAGTTAGCCAAAATCTATATGAATAGAATTATCTGTCTACATGGAGTTCCTAAGAGTATTGTATCTGATAGAGGAACTCAGTTCACTTTGCATTTTTGGCGACAACTTCATGAATCATTGGGAACAAGACTAGAGTTCAGCACGGGTTTTCACCCCCAAACTGATGGACAAACAGAAAGGACATATCATATTTTGAAGGATATGTTGAGGGCATGTGCCCTAGACTATGGTGCTAGTTGGGATGAAAGTTTGCCTTATGCAGAATTCTCTTACAATAATAGTTACCAAGCAAGCAAAGAGATGGCACCGTTTGAAATTCTTTATGGAAGGAAGTGTACTACGCCATTGCTATGGAGTGGAGTAGGAGAAAGAAATTTGTTCGGACCAGAACTGATTAAGGAAGGTGAAGAGAAATTCAGATTGGTAAAGGACAGATTGAAGATAGCATAGTCCTGATAGAAGAGCTACGCAGATCCAAAGCGTAGAAAATTCACCTATGAGGTAGGTGATAGAGCCTATCTGAGAGTCTCACCACTCCGTGGCGTGAAGACATGTGGGATCAAAGGAAAGTTGGCACCAAGATATGTTGGACCATTCAAAATCTTAAGCCGCAAAAGATAAGTGGCTTATGAAATTGAATTTCCTAAATCACTGTCTGTAGTTTACAATGTGTTTCATGTGAATCAGTTGAAGAAGTGCCATCCGGAGATGGAAAAAACTTCTTTAAAATATACTATACCTTTGGACGAGGTTCAGTTGGAAAGTGATCTCATCTACAAGGTGAAACCTATCAAAATCCTCGAGACTGCAGAAAGAGTTACTCGTACTAAGACTATAAAATTCCTCAAAGTTCAGTGGAACCATCATTCCAAAGAAGAAGCAACTTGTCAAAGAGAAGATGACCTTCAAAAAGATCACCCTCACCTATTTGCTAGCCAATCCAAATCTTGAGGGCGAGATTCATCTTAAGGGGGTTAGATTTGTAACATCCCAAAATTCATGAATTGTAAAAGCATGCATTGCATTCATATCATCATAGCATTTAGAGCATTCACAAAAAATTTCAAGATTGAAACCAAATAAAACCATTCATACGCCCATTTTGCTATTCATATGAGGCATGGTTTTATTTTTATTTTAAAAGGACCAAAGTGTTTATGAGTGGACAATTGTGTTTGACACACTTTTGAGTACAAGGTTCACTGTATAAAAATATAGAAAAGATTCGAATTTAAAAATATAGAAAAGATTCGAAATTAAAAATCATTTCTGAAATTCAATTTAGAAAAAGAAAAAGTGAAGAGAAAAAGAAAAAAATTGCGCTACCTATTCGGCCAAGAGCCACTTCTGGCCCAAAATCCCACCTGGGGTTCACCCTTCCCCCTCTCTCTCTCTCTCACCCGCGCTAACCCTATCCCACACCCACTGACACTCGGCCTTGCACCAGCTCACCTCTTCTTCCCCAAACCCCGCGCGCGACCACGTCGTCGCCGACCGTTTCCTCCCCAATTACTGCCGCGATCATTCCCATTGATTCGATGTGCAATTGACGCCCCTTCTCTATCTACTTAAACACCACCTCGTCGCGGTCATTTTGCCCCAAACACCCATGCTCAATCGCCCCTAGGCTGCCCGCATTTGAGCTCGAACCGCCGTTGCCCGACGAACTCCGGTGTGATATTACGGTGAGCCTCAAATGCCCCCCTATTTCCCGTTCATACGAGATTGTTTCTCTAGTCTTTGTGCATCTTCTGACACCACTAGTTTGCCCTGTACTTCCCTAGGTCGTCGGCTCCGTCAAGCACTACGAGCACCCGAGATAACCACCAACTCCGGCGAGCAATCCTGGTATGAATCGAGCACCTCTTGGCTTCTAGTTCAAACACATATGCGTGCCGTGTCCTCGCTCAACTTCTGATGCTGCTTGTTTTTTCCTAGAGTGGCCTAGAACGTCTCCGTCGTCTCCGCCAACCCGTGCCCAACGCCAGTGAGGATTCTGATGAGCTTTCACGGCCACCACAGCACGCCCCCATCCAATCCAAAGCTACCTTGAGCATCCTCGCATCTGTGCGACGCTGGTAAGCCGCGCCACTATACCTAGCCCCCTCTGGAATCGTTGGGGCATCATCGGTAGAGGCTTCGCCGCCAGCACCCATTCACGCCGCCCATTTGTGGTTAGAGTAGTTAGCACCGTTAGATCTATATCTAAAGGTTAGGATTAGATCACTTACTCGAACCGATATCAGTAGATCTGGCCGTACGCTATCACTTAAATCATACGGCTCGCGTTGGGCGATCAGCGCGAAGCGGTATAGGCCAATCAGAGGCACCCACATGTCTGGCAGCTGGATTTAAAATTTGTTTTTGAATCTATTAGAGATTTAAACTTGTAAAATTCATATCTTTTGTTTCGTTTTTTTCCAACAAATACAAATAATATATCATTGGATTCAAAAAATTAAGCCCCACACTACTGTGGCCTTGAATTTGTATTTTGCTTCTGGAAAATTAGGTTTATTTGCAGAACCAATTATATGCTTATTTTGGCTATCAAAATTATTTAGAAAATGATTTTAAAGAAAATTTGAATTTGTTTAGACTTTAGATAGTTAGCCTTATGTTCAGTACTGTTTGATTTACTTGTTTAGTATAGAAAAATCATTTCGTTGCATTTGCATGCATTCATATATATTTTTTCTTGAATATTTGAATGTGATTTTGGTGCTATGATTTTATGTGTAGATTTTGGTGATAGTGGTGATTGTGACTATGAGGATTGTTGCTACTCCCCCAACTACCAAGGCAAGTTGTGCTTCATGTATTTTGTCCTATTATTTTGACGATGCATTACTTATATTTTGAGTAGGACTTGCATCGAATTTTCTAAGTATCTATGCTATGCTATGACTTGGGAAATCTTAGTAGTTATGGTCTTAGTAGAAATTTCTCTAAGTTAAGATACTTTTTATGATATCATGCTTAGCCTAACTAGTAGCAAACAAGGGTGGAATATACAAATGCTATGGAAATTTTGCTAAGTCTATGAATTGTGTTTTGATTACTAAAACAACTAAGTGAATGAATCACATGGGTGGAATGGTATGTTGGTTTATGTTGAGTGGTTACACAAGGCACATGTCTATGGTTTACCTTGTGTATCACACTTGTGGAAAGCCACCTATGAACAAACGGATTTGAGATGTTTAGTGTTGAGAATCTTCTAGTGCAACCACATGGCATATCAGCTCTGCCTTGACCACCTAGGTTGCAAGAACTTATCCAGATGGACAGTTAGTGGTAGGGTGATAGGATGGAACGCGTCCATGGTGGTCTAAGGGACGGCTTCTGAAAGGTCTCGTCTCGATGCATGTCGAGTCTTGTGGGGGAAGTGCACCACCTCTCGAGAGGGTAAAACCTAAGTACTTAGTCGTGTCCCCGGCAACGGACAATTTGAGCATCAAAGACATTGAAGCCAGCAAGGATCTCCTCATCCCAATTTTTAAGTTAAAAACTTGTGGTTTAACAAGGGTTAAAGGTTCACCAATGTCTATTGGTGGTTCCTTGGGTGTTTTTGACAAACAAAAACTTAGTGTTTTCAACTGATAATAAAAATCTATTTTGAGCAAAGCAATCCTGAGCTACACTTAGCCAAATTCATATAGATGTTAGATATTACTATTCAACTATGGTATCACATGCCAATACAATTCCAAATGTATTGACCCACTCTAGCTGTAACTTACGATGTTGCAGGTTACTCTGATGGAGATTAGGGTTGTGAGTCTACACCGAACATGCTTGCCTGTGGCACATGAAGATGAATACTTATAGTTATTTCTTTATGTTAGGAACTCTTGTACTAGCCTTGGGCTATTGAATTTTAAATACTATGTTATCTCTGGAATGACGATGTAATAACGACTTTTGTATCTGTGTACTTCATCTTAAACTATGGATGCTAGCATTTGATCCAGGGAATAGCATTGCAATCACATGGGCCTTTACCTTTAAAAGGTGGAGTCTTACAGGGAGGGAGAGACACACCAATATTATCTATTTCCCTCAGGTGTGGTTCCCATGATTAGAATCGCATACGACGATAGGGATCTTTGTCTCTCTATCTCGTTGCATTTTGTGATGGTGAGGTTCTTAAAATAATTGTACATGCAAGAGACGACGCCATTGCATAATGTTGATGTGTGGCACCCATATTCTCGTGCAAGGACCTGAGAGACTTGCGAGGAGCTTCACGACCTTAAGATCGGTTATGCGTACGACAACATCAGCCACATTCCTCGTAGATCGTCATACACTTTTGATCTAAAAGGGTATGTTACCGAAAAAATCTCCATTACAACATTACTCCTAGATAGATCCTGGCATTGGATGTTTCCCTAGTAATGAAAAATTTGTATTTTATGCTACGAACCCATTCATCTATGCAGGTGCAAGGCCCAGGCATTCATTAGGGTGTTAGCCGGAACATGCGCGTGTGCGCTGCCCTCTATGTAGAACCTTGCCGGCCACGCCCGTGGGCTACTGTCAGCATAGTGGCACTGAGGGTTCCCAGAGTTTTGCCTTAGGAGCATGGGCCTTCTCATCCGTCATCACCAAGCATTGGCGTCGTGCTCTGGTTCCCGGTGATGTCCACCAATGGTGCCACACCATCACAGTGGAAGACGTGCCAACAACCAGGTAAATGCGTGTAGTTCCTATTATGAAGGAAGAAGGCCAACAAGAGTGTAGATTCATACAAGATCTATATCTTCATGGTTAATCCTTGAGGGTATCAACAAACATACTCAGGTTCTCCCTAGGAAGGTGTTTTCAGGAGTGCATAAGATAGGCATGTGCGGCGTGAGATGCCTCACTATCGTGTTCACGAGAATCAGGTATCCCTAGAACCACAGGCGGAATGCGACCGTGGATCGGTGCTCATGCTGCGGCTCTAGAATAACTCTTCTCGGGTCCTCGTCCATACCCCCTGCAGCGCATCGACCCTAGATGGCCACATGGGGAAAAGGACCTGACTGATATGACACATCCTAGCACTAGTATGTACTATGCAGGCACCGACCGACATGTTGTACCAAGGCAAGATTGTCGGGCCACATTGTAGGCTATGGCCTGCTGCATGGCTGAGCTCACACCACCTCCTGTGATCCGACCCCTATGGATTCCCCTTGTCCATTTAAAAGGAGGCACAGGTCTGATGTAGGATAAGGGAGAGATTCAGACTAGACAACCTTCCCAGGAAGGAACTAGTGTAACATTGTGATAATTAAATAGTAGCTAGTTTTATGACGTAGGGATCCGCTCATTGTAGACTTGAACCTGGGTAAAAACCTTGTGTCTCTCTCTGTGGGTGTGTTTGTCTACCTCGCTGATTGAGCTTGCTATATGTTGCTCCCCTAGCCAAACAACAAAGGGTGACTCATATCCCTGATATCGAATATCAAAACACGACATCTGGCACGCCAGGTAGCACTAGTATGAAAAGGCCTAGTGGCGACGTTCGGAAAAGGGGGTTTGTGGCATTGAACCTGCGCACCAGTAATCTCATGCCACTCGTAGCAGATAGTGGTGGCGTTCCCAGTTAACGCTAGTACTAAGTTATCTAATCGTGGTGTTTCGCCGAATTCCACCAGTATGATATGATGTAGTGGCGTTCGAGCCTTCCTGAACGCCATTAAACTTAATTCAGAAATTAAAAAATACTTGAAATCTTGATTATATCTACAATATCAAATAACAGAATTCAACAATACTAAACATCATTTAGAATACAAGAATAGGATACAACAAAGTTTACTGGATAGCATTTAGAATACAACAACAGGATATAACAAAGTTTACTAGATATCATTCAGAATACAACAGGATACAACAAAGTTTACTAGATAGCATTTAGAATACAACAACAGTATATAACAAAGTTTACTAGATATCATTCAGAATACAACAGGATACAAAAAAGTTTACTAGATAGCATTTAGAATACAACAATACAAACAAAATCTAACTTAGAAGACTATGTAGCTTGTTCTACCTAGGGCATGGTCTTCAAAGTTATAAGACTAGTTCTACCTAAGGGAATGACCTTCAAAGTGAGAAGACTCTGAGTCAGGGATCTTGTACGATAAAAATATGACTCCACTAGTTTTATCGAGCTAGATTCTCAACCTCATCCCGGCATCCATCCCAAACCTTGTAACCAAATTTGTCCAAAGTGGTCCTATAATGTATGTCCGGTGCGCCTCATTCACGACTAGAATCTCGTAGCTCTTGTCAGGTCTTGCTTCTTCCACCAAGGTAACCTCAAATTTTCCCTGGTGATTGACATGTCTCTTCACATGGTCAAGAAAGTCCTTGCTTGCGTGGCAAGGGATGGCATGAAAAAAGATATATGAAAACAATAGTTAATTAGTTTTGATCAAAATGCATGCAAGGCTGGAAATCATAATTAAGACAAACATATTGCCATAGTCTCAAAGTCTTCGGGAAGCACTATGATAAACTTCTTATCCTGACAACTTTCATGGACACAGTTGATGCAGTGATGCATTTGCTACATCTCACAAGGGTCGCTTACACCACCCCTGAGATTGCATCCTACCATTTTTAATCATCGGCCATATGCAAAATAATTTTAGGGACAGAGTAAGTGAGCCAACTATTACAAAGTTGTATGAAACTCAAAAATAAAGGCACTGTAACATCCCAAAAATATTGAACAAGGTTATCAAATTCCAATCACCAAATTTAGGGTTAACAAAAACTTTTGTTAATCAAAATCATATGAATGCATGAATGGACTTGTGTGATTGTTCTAGATAGCAAGGAATGGTTTAAATATGAAAATAACATCATCTAAATCAAATCCAAGAAGAAACAAATCAAGAGAAGATCAAAAACAAGAAAAACAAGCAAATGGTCATTTTTGCCAATCTTGCTCACTAGGTCACTTTGAGTGTTTCTAGTCCAAGATTTCAAACAAAAACAATTCCATTTCTTTTCACCCCTTGCTAGACCAAGTAAAATTGAACCAAAGCCCACCTTTCAAACTTAGAGAAACATTTGGCAACTATATTCAAATGATAATTAAAAATTGAATCTTTAACATATGTGAAGATCACCCATTTTCAAAAACCAACCAAACCAATTCACCTTGACCTTTCCAACTAACCAGAGACTACCTAGTATGTAACTAGTACACCCACCAAGTTTGAACCAAAAATTCAAATTTGAATCTCTTTCGGCCATTTCATCAAACACATTGCAAACGCAAATCAAACACTATTGTGAGCAGTGTTTTGGCCTAACTTGTTCCCTTTCTAGCTCACAGTAGAAATTTAGTAGATCATCTATCTTAGTTAGCAAACTCTAGCACCCTTGTGAGATTTCCATTGCCATCAATGGTGAGCAGGCTGAGCCTTACCTTGCCACCCTACTGTCAACAGCAAGCTAGGAGAAGCACCAAGCCTAGACACCTTGTCTGGGACACCAACCACCGTCCACCGCCACCCCCTGTCCAATGCAAACGACCAGCAATCCACTGGACCACTCTAGAAACACCGCGCCATATGCCTCTGCGCCATGCCGAGAGCGCGCAAGAGCGCCACCCTCTACACTCACCCACAGACCGTGCGCCGCCCTTGCCGCGTGCAAGCATGATCACCACCACCCAGCAACCCCGCAGACACACCCATTCATTGTTGCACGACCAGGAGAGCCTGTGTGCCATAAAAGTTCCCGTCCGACCCGCCTAGAGCACTGCAGTGTTCCGACCGTCTCGCACCGTCCCACGCCATTTAACCATGACGTTGAGCTTCGCCAGGGAGCACAGCACCGCCCCCTACCGTCGCCCATGACTTTAGCTCGTTGTATTGATGACAAGGACAAGCTCCACCCGCGCCCTTTAGTCCCCTCTTGGCACTATAAATAGAGGCCACCCCCGCTCAATTTCTTCACACCAGCACACTCCCCTCTACTTCAGAAGCACCCCACCTCACCCCCGGAGCATGGCGAGCAGCAGGTCGCCGGAATTTGGCCGGAGTCTGTCGCGGAGGAGGAAGAAAAGGAGCCAGCGATTGGCGCCGCCCCAGGAGAAGCCACCGGTACCAGGAGGTTCACTGTCGTCGACTTCGTTATTCGCCCCATCATCGACCCTCTCCTGAGCCCTGTTGAGCCCCCGTAGACCCCCACTGGCCGCGCTACGGTTCTTTCTCGCCAGCGCTGCCCGACGGAGACGATAGGTCAGAGACGTTGGATTAGAGTTTGATCGTGCGGTCTAGATCACCCCATACCACTTTGCACCCCCTGTCTCACTGACTAGTGGGGTCATCCACTTAAACTCACCCGCGTGCGCTGTGCGCCGTGGGTTGGCCCATTACATTCCCGCATGACCCAGTAGTTTGAATTTAGGTTTATTCTTTTAGTTTCAAAATCAGTTATGTACCTAGATTCAAAAATCAACCCAGGTCGATTCACTTAACGAAAATGCATGAAACCAATTCTGTTAGAAAGGTACTAGAATTCTTAATCCAAGCCCGTTTGATTCAATTCATTTGGAATTGTAAATCACCTATAGTAAAAATAACAAGGCAGAAGCTTTTCTGCATTCAAACATTTTTCAAAATTGAACCACAAAAGCTTTTGAGTTGATTCCAACTCTCAAAAATCACATTTAACTAGACCTTTCTGAATATATAAAAATATCTAAGTTTACTTGCAGAAATAATGAAAAAGTAATAAAAGAATGCCCCATAGGCATTTCTAGTCACTTTATTTAATTAAAATAAAAAGGTTAAACCTTATTAAATTGTGACACCTCTTTAAATCACATTCCCATATACTGAAATATGTGGTGATGACATGTGTCAACATGATACCATGTTTTAGTTGGAGAATATTAAATCTTAAGTAGTTTTTCAATGAGTAGAAATTACTTTTCCAAAATAAAGGAAATAAAATTATTGCCTTAATCTTTGTGATGCTTGTGGTGATCCTAGATCATCTAGTGAAAACCTTGGTATGATAAATAGAAGTAGTTAAGTATTGTTTGGTGATTGTGTACCTCGTATTTATTTACAGACTCTAGTACCAACCAAGGATATGAGGAGGAAGGAGAATACTATGAGGAAGAATACGAGGAGAACTTCAACCACTTCGCTTCACAAGGCAAGCTAACACTTGCAACTTAGCAAGCTAATCCTTGCAAGCTTATACTAATATCTTAGCAAGCTACTATCTTAGCAAGCTAAGATAAACCGTCTAAGTTTTACTTGCAAGCTTACACCACTTGATACCCAATCCTAGTTTTACTTGCAAGCTTAGTATTTTATTTCTTTCTCAAAGCTTTCTAATTAAGGTTACCTAGTAAATTGTAGAACTTAGAAAGTTTATTAAAGGTAGCATAAAGAGCATAAAACTTGTCCTAAGTTAGATAAATCTTGATGTCATCCTGAGGCATGAGATTGAACTTAGATAAGATACACTTGTTTACCACCCCTCATTAGTGTTTACCCCCACTTGTAGATGCTAGTGCTAAACATAAAACTTGATCACTTTAGATGGTAATACTTGGTGAAAATGGTTATGAAAACCTCAGAATGATAAGTCATTCTACTGAAATGTTTTGACATGTGTTCTTGAACACACCAGATGATTTTGATGATGAAAATGTTAAGGCATGAGCCTTAGCCCTTTTTAAAACTGATGGTTGTCTGGATGCGATACCATTCCAATTTTAAACTAGATAAACCATCATGGAACTCTACTTGCAAGAAAGAACAATGGCTCTAGCCTAATCATGTGGGGTATGGCTTGATACCTACGTTTTAACATAGGCTAAGCCAGCCACGTCTTCCTCGCCAACAGACCTCATTTATTCTTCGTCACTGGGGTCCTCTGGACCTGTAGATCCGGGTTTGTGTCCTTTCTCATCATCCTTAATTTCTCGAGAATTTGGAACGTAGGCTAAACCGCCTGGTGGATGTGGATATCTCACATTCAGACCTACCTCATAAATTGGTCTTTTACCGTACAACCACAATACCCGAAATTTGGTTAGGGCTTGACTGAAAATTTATATACCTTAGTATGGGTTCCCTTGAGGACAAGGTTTGAGTTGAGGCTACCTTGTGAAGATTGTCCACCTGTGCAGTTCCCAAGATGACAGTTGGTCATGGTTGGGAGGCCAAACTCATAGGAGAGGTGCCTATACTAGGGCGTGTAATTGAAAGGTTAGGTTGACTATCCGCATACTGAGTATGGTGAATTCAGGATTGTTCTTGACGGATGTATCAAATGTTGTGGTGAAAGTGTACTACCTCTGCAGAGTGTCAAACTATTCGAATAGCCGTGTCTGTGGTTATGGAAAGTTGGAGTGGCCATACTGTTCCGTCGTCTGATATTTTCAAAATGACTTATGGAATGATTTGTGACTCGACTTGACCACAATAGCGTTGTGTTATGAAATTAAATTTCCCACTTAGGTTTTATAAAACTTTTAGCTAGCTTTCTCTGCTTCTGAACTCAGTAGAGACAAATCTGCCTTTTTGCTATACAACCTAGAGCCTAGTACTTCCTCCTCAAAACCACTTCAGTTGTTAGTCTTATTTTGCGAGTACTTAAAGAGTACTCATGGCTTTGTCCCTGGCTATTCCCATGGCCAGACTATGAAGAGGACTATCAGGAGGACGCACAACAGGAAGGTTACGACAACTAGGATCATCTCCCATCGTCAGCATTTCCTGTGACTATGAAGATGGAGCTTCGCCCACGCTATTGTTATCATTACGTTATTCCCCTGCTTGATTTGTATTAAGACTGGATCATGAGATCCTTTATTTTTGTAAGACCTAATGTATGGTTTGTAATGGATGATGTACTGTGATATCCAATCTGTCATGTCTCGCAAAAATGGTAATCATGGGATTGCGATGTATGGCATAATAGGCATCTAGGATTAAAAATCCGGGTGTTGAAAGGCAGGCAAGTACTTACAAATACAATGTGTCACAGTTGAACTGAAGGTCTCATATAAAGGCACACAAGATAAAATGAGTGTCTATAAGACCAAATCAAATGTACAAGATATTCACGGACATACAACAAGGTCTTATGGGCACATTTTGACATTAGATTGTGTCATAGTGTAATCATCGACCATTGGAAAGAAACACAACCAAAATAATCATCTACACTAAATCATTTACACTAAGTATTTGCATCAATAGCATAATGTTCTGGTTCATTATAGGGTCTTCACAAAATAGTTGCATCTACAATAATCTACACTAACAACATTGTATGAAAAAGAGAGTATCAACAATGTACTGGTGATTCCTTGGGAAAGTTTTCAACTAATAGGAAAAACCTATTTTGAGCAAAGCAAGCCTAAGCTACACTTAGCCAAATGCATATAGTATCTAGAAGCTAATATTCTACTAAGGTATCACTTGCCAATACTATTCCAAATGTATTGACCCATTGTGGCTGTACCTTGTGATGTTGCAGGTTATTCTGATGATGATTAGTGGTTATGAGTCTACACTCAACATGCTTGCCTGTGGAACATGAAGACTTATTTATATTATTCTATATTTGAACTCTTGTATTAGGCCTGTGGCCATGGAGCTGTAAAAGACTATGTTTGTCTCTGGAATGATATGTAGTAATGACCTTTGTATCTGTGTACTTCATCTTAAACTATGGATGCTAGCATTAATCCAGGGACTAGCATTACAATCACAGGGATCTTTACCTTTATAAAGGTGGGATCTTACATTTTCCCTAAGTTAAAATACTTGCTACTAGTATGCTTAGCCTAGCTAGTAGAAAACAAGGGTGGATTATTAATGCCATGATATTATACAAAGTCTATGTCTATGATATTATACAAAGTATATGACTACTAAGTGAATAAATCACCTGGGTGTAATGGTGAGAATGGGTTATGTTGAGTGGTTACACAGGGACCATATTCATGGCTACCATGAGTATCACACTTGTGGAAATCCACCCAGGAACAAAGAGATTTGAGATGTTAAAGTGTTGATAAGCTTCTAGTGCAGTCACATGGAAATATGGGCTCTGCCTGGATCATAGGTTGCAATAACTTGGCCAGATGGATAGAAGGTGGTAGGGGTGATAGGATTGGAACGCATCCATTTGGTCTAAGGGAAGGCTTCTGAAAGATCTTGTCTCGATGCATGTCGAGTATTGTGGGGAAAGTGCACCACCTCTCGAGAGAGTCAAATCTAAGTACTTAGCCATGTCCCCGATAATGGACAATTTGAGCATCAAGACATCGAAGCTTGTCGTTGAACAAGGGTCAAAGGATATCCTCATCCCAATTTCTAAGTTAAAAACATGTCATTGAACAAGGGTTAAAGGATCACCAATTTTTAATTGGTAGATCCCTTGGGTGATTTGTCAAACAAAAACTTAGTGTTTTCAACTGATAAGGAAAAATCTATTTTGAGCAAAGCAAGCCTAAGGTCCACTTAGCCAAATGCATATAGATGATAGATACCACTATTCTACCATAGTATCACTTGCCAATACAATTCAAATGTATTGACCCTTGTGGCTGTAACTTATTATGTTGCAGGTTTGTTTGATGTTAGTGAAGTGTGTTGAATAGGATTAGAAGTCTACAACCAACATGATTTCCTGTGGCATATGAAGATGAAGGAATCCATGATATATGGTTATATCTGCTGCATTTTAATGAAATAGCCAAATGAGCTATGTAAGATGTAATGAAATATTTTATTCCTGGTTATGAGTTGTAATATGACCTTTGTTTCTTGATATTACATCTTAAACTATGGATGCTAGCTATTGATCCAGGGACTAGCATTGTAAACACATGGATGTCTATCTTATCAGGTTGGGACCTCTACACCGAGATTCAATCATCGGTTTCTCCATACCTCGTTTTATCTCGTTACCGACATGTACTCTTTTCTTGTTCCCGTGATATAACATTCTAGTGATCAAATCACTTGCTTGCAAGCTAACTAATGTGATATCACCAAGAGGGCCTAGAGTATATCTCTCCGTCATCAGAATGGAAAAATTCAACTCTTGATCCATGAGCCTTAACATAACAACCTCGTAGCACTAAACCCATCTTTATAGTCACCCTATTACGGTGTGACGTTTGATGTTATCAAGATACTCTTCCGATGTTAGTGATTGATATGATCTCATGGTCTAAGGACTAATATTACTTCTTATGATGTTATAGCAATATAAACATAATGACCTTGATCGTAATGCTATACTTAGGATGAATGTGCATCACATCATTCCAACAATGTTGTGACCTCGTTATTAAGAACATCCAATGTCCATGATCAGGAAACCTTTGATCATCTTGTTAATCAACGAGCTAGTTTATAAGAGAGGCACAACTAGGAACTTCCTTTTTGTTTATTAAACATACAAGTATTAATGTTTCCGTATTAATACAATTATAGCATCCAAAATAAACATTTATCATAAATAAGGAATACGATAATAACCACTTTATTATTGCCTCTCGGGCATATTCCCTTCACAGGGAAGTTGCGGCCGCCGTCATGGATGGTCATGGCGGTTGCAGTAGCCAGCGGCTCGGACACGAGGTGAGAGGTGCGGCGACCCGTGGCTCAGGAACGAACATGGCGGGTGGCGGCGAACTATGGATCGGAGAGGAGGAGATGCGAGGGTGTTCGATGCACATGGAGGAAGGGTTGAGGGAGACAGCGGGACAGAGTGAGGTAGGGATCGATCCGATCGAAAGGGCAAGGCATTATAAAAGGACGTGGAGTGCTATTTGGCCGTGGATTTCAATTCGTGGTGAACGCCACCAAAAAGGAGCGTATCCATGGCGGTCGCTTGTTCCCAACACCACCAGTAGGTTTGTGCCGGATTCGTCCATGGGACCCCATCACTGATGGCGTCTTAGTATAACAAGATTCCACTAATAGCATATACTGGTGGTGTTTGGAAATTTCTGAACTCCACTATTATTTCATCTACAAGTGGTGGCACACATTAAATTATGGACACCACAAGGGAAATGACTGTTATGAGGGTTTTCCTACTAGTGTATGGGGTGCTCCCAAGGCGAGCTCGCTGACGCGAATCCCATGCCCGGCCTCTTTCAACATGGATCATGGGCGATATTTTGACTCCTCGGCTCGATCAAAGCACCAGAGGATGACTCCACTGCATCGTAAATCTCTTCACCCGCAAGCGTAGGGCCCCTATAGGGACCGAATGTTAGGGTAAAACCGTTGAGAAGGAACTCTGTTGTAACACCCTCGCCTGATAAGGCTGAGTTCATGTGTATAGTGCCAATCCCTGGATCGGTTCACTGGCACACACAGTACAAAATGATACCAAATATAACTGTGCATCATAAATACAATGAATATGATCCCGAATTTACATTATTTATTCAAGTACACAGCGGAAAACGAATACAAGGTAGATCTCCATCCTTCAAATGTGCCACAGGCAAACAAATGTTGAGTGGAGTCTCGCAACCTATGAATGATCACTCGGATACGATATAACCTATAACATGAAACGTTGCAGCCACCAATGGTCAATACATTGAATGTATGGCAAGTAGGCTAAAGTGGTTAACAACATATCTATCAACTACATGCTTATTTGGCCAAGTGGAGTTCGAGCTCATTTGCATAAAGCAACAGTTTTATCCTAACATTTGTAACAAAGTAGTTTTCCAATACGATAAATAGGACACTCTGGTTCACTCCCAGGTGCTCCTACCCAATTATGTTCACCCAACAAGTTTTAAACAATTAAGAAATAAGGATGAGTGAGAAATATCATAGCATCAGTATCAGGTCGCTCAAATTGTCCATAACCGGGGACACGGCTAATCGATTAGTTTATACACCCTACAGGGGTTAGTACACTTTACCCATGTGACTTGGCCAGCCCAGCTCGTACCACCACTCTCATATTGGGTGATGATAGGGAGAAGTCCAAGAAGGAACCGTTCGGGAAGTAGCTCCCCAATCCCGACACGCACCGGTACAACCTACACTATCTACATCTCTGGATACGCGGGTTCGAGTTACCACAACCTACTGAGTTCAGCCAACTGCCCATTTCATTATTGGCACATGGTTGCACACGAAAGCTTCCAAACAAAGAAACCAATCATTTCTCAGTGTCCTGGGTGCCTTTCCGCAATGATACCACCAAAAATTATCAATCACATCACACCTAGGAGATTCATTGATTAAGTTGTTTTAGTTTTCGCAAACCAACACATTTAGAAACAACTTTAGTGATGTAACCCAGCCCTCGTTCATCATAGCATGGCTAAGAACATCTACCAACGGTGGCTCATAAACAAGGAATGCTAGGGAATAATATGGGACATAGCATAGCATATACACATCAATTCCTACATATGCAATTCTACAAAAACATCTATAATGCATAGGAAAACAATAGGACATTTATGACCAAGATAGCACCACTTGCCTTTGTTGTAGATGTAGTCGATTAGATAATCCTCACAATTCTCATAGATATAATGGTTGCTCTCGTTATAACCATAATACTTGCAATCATAGTAGTTGCACTCCTCGCAATCTAACGTTTGAAGCAAACACAACAAACACCATTCAAAACATTGCAAACATACAACAGTGCAACATTACAAGAAAACAATGATGAACAGACGCATGCATGACGATTTAATGAGTCACAATGGTTGCATTTAGTGTTCTGAACATAGTTAGATCACATGATGCATGTGGAAAGTCATTTAATGCACTAAAGCTTTTATTACTAAAGTTGTATCGATTTAATATGGTGTATACCACTTTAATTGAACTAAATATGTTTATGTTGTATTAAATTGTGAACTAGATGCTACTGGATAGAGGTAATGCAATTTAGAGACAGTAGCAATTTGAATCACCTAAAAAGGAGTTATAGATATTTTCCCATGATTAAAACACTATTTCAATGGGTTTAAATATTTCTGTATGAATTTCTGTTTTAACAGTACCAAATAATTTGTCATGCGATTTCTCTGTACAGATATTGTCAATACAAAACCTTAGCACTTGGATTCACCCTAATCGGAGTTATAGATCTTTTTGTATGATTTAAATAGTGTTTAATGGGTTTTAAATGATTCATATAGTTTCTATTGTCTAAAAATCAAACTAAAATTATATATGTAATCTCCACGGAATTGTGATTTCAGGGACATATTATTTGTAATTTTCTGAATAGTATTTATTTTCTTATGAATTTATTACTCTAAATAATCCATTAAACCATTTAAATCTTCACGGAAAACCTTACAGTCATAGGCTGAACTAATTGCATATTGATGATCTACATGGAACCAGCTTTCCATCGGTATATCATTTATATTTTTGTGACAAGCAATTAATTTACTATGAATTTAATGATTTATAAAGCCATTAAAACTAATTAAATTTCTACGGGTTAAATAATCTGCAAAGGCTAGATCCAACCAGATATTATTAAAGTACATTACAGTAGCTTCAATTTGATATATTTTTTATATTTTTCGGAGTTACAGATAATTTCTTATGAAATTATTAACCTAAAAGACCATTAAAACTAATTAAATTACTGCAGTAACCACGTACAGTAAAAGTTGGATCTATTCTGATAAGATAATTCTACATAAAATTATCTTCAATTTGATATATTATACGCAATTTTTGGACGTGGTATGAATTTCTAATGATTTTTACAAGTTAGATCTATAATGTGCAATTTTAAATTCGAAGGGAATATTCCAGGGAATATTCCGCTGACTGGACAGGTTGACTTTGCATGCTGACTGGGACTAGATGTTGACCTGACGTTGACGTGGCGTTGATGAGGAAGCTGACCAGGATGGCGACATGGTACGCATCGGTTTGATTGGATCTCGACCGTCTAGGATCCGGTGGCTAGAAGAAGAGATTGACCCGATTTTGGCTCAGAATAGACAAGAAATAGATCTGTGTTATAGAGACAAATCCGTAGGTCAAATTGAAAAACTCAGAACATGAAAGTTGTGGGGAATCATTATTCCAACCTTCTCACCATAGGAATTTGGATTTGAAAAAACGAGCGCGAGTACATCTTGGATTTACACCGTAAGATCTGAAATATTGTGATACGAAATTCTCCGGCTGTGGTGGATGAAAAGAGGTGAGGTTTATCGGGAATGAAATATTTCGACAAGTTCTACAACTTTCGTTTTTTGACCGAAGGCAAACGATGAAGTCTAGATGGGTTAAAAAGCGAAATAAGATTCGGGCATGTGTAGATTCGGGATTTCGAGGAGAGAAACTCGTACAGCTGTGGCTACACGAGTTTACATGGAGTTTTAGGATGGTGTAGAGATAGGTTTTGGAGTAGGGAACAAGTAGAAACAAACGGAAGTCGATTTAGAGTTGTAGATAAAAAGTTATAGCAGTTTGAATAGAGATAAGTTTGACAAAACTCGTTTTGCACGCTTTTTAAAACAAATCTGGTCACGTACGTGCGCTCGTGTAGCTGCTCCGGTCGGTCCGAGTGGGCCGGCCCGTTTAGTTTTTTTTTTCTTTTTCTTTTTCTTTTTCTTTTTCTATTTACTTGTTTCCCTCATATCTTTTGCATACGAACTTCAAATGACATGATTCTTGTTTCTAAATTTTTCTAAAATCGAATAGATCATTATAGGATCAAATTTGTAATTTTTTTACTAGTTTGGAAGTAGTGGATTTATAAATCCTTGTATATTCCATTTTATTTATATCTTTATTTGTTTGTATTTATTCCATACCTTTTTCATACTAGCTCCAAATGAGCTCAATTTTATTTCTAAAATTTTGTAGTATTAATTGGATATCTTTAGGCTATAATTATCAATAATTTATGCCTTAACAACAATGGGTTTTATAAATTCAATTTAATTACCTTTAGGAACATTTGGGCGAATCAACTATAGGATTTAGATACCAGGATTTGGATTCAGTTTGTGAGATCTTTGCATGGATGTAATGAAATGCTTATGAATGCTTCATGATTTTCATTTTGAAATCTTGCACACCAATTCTACAATCCATGCCCTTTTGCCTATATGGCTACTTAGGTCTCAACAAAAGAATATAATATTTTGAATTCATGGTTGAGAGGATTTTCTATTCAAAAAGTTTCTTCTCTTTGAGAATTTTCAACATAGTCAAACAATCAATCAAACTTATTTATTTATTTCACATTCCAAAATTAGGAGAATTTTGGGATGTGACAGACTACCAACCTTAAAAGAAATCTCGTCCCGAGATTTGGGAAGGCTAGAAAGAAAGAAATTTTCGGGATCCAATACGATGCTACCACCCTTAAAATAAAATTGACTAGGTCATTTCTCGAGGATTCACTTAGCTCAATTGGTTTCTCCTTTAGACTTTTATTGGCACAATGTCTCAAGCACATTCTAAACATCATGATTGATATTTTCCGAGAAAGCACTTCTTAAACTAGCAAAACTCTCATGGTGGGCAAATAGGGAACGTTTACTTCACGGTGCACATAATTCACGATTGGGATTCATCCTTACCCAACATTCCTAGCAATGAATGCTTTTATAGAGGTGGAATAATCTACCATTCTAAGGTTTAGGCTCAACGCCGGCTCTCTGCTAAGGCTCAAAGGCACTCAATATTGGCAAAGCCAACAGTACAAGAGCGAATAATAAGAGTAGTACGAATGGTGATCAATCCGTCCTGCACCCAAATCATTACCCTGTATGAGGAAATGTGAATCACATTTTTCTATCACTCGGGCATTCTCACTTGCCTTGAAGAGTGTTTCCATGGGAACGAACTAATGCTCTATGTATACTCCCATGTATTCAATCAACAACCTACTACTAAAACTAAACTATCGATACTTCAACTTTCAGGTTGCGTAATCTACTACATAACATCATTTCAACACTTCATACTTCTACATACTTTTTCCATTAGGTGAAGCATTATCTTTCCTAAATGCATTGTGTTTTCAAACCTTCCACTTAACACATCATTATATCTCCATGGGTTCAAGATAGAGAAGAATAGATTCTATAGGAAAGAAACGACTAAGAAGATAATCCTACCCATAACTATATGAAGCATTCAATGTCACAAACAAGCAAACAATCATAAGGAATCAACACACAAGAAAACACTTGTATAATAACAATACAGGGGTCTAAATATAGCAGTATATAACCACAAAATAGTTTGAAAGCATTGGGAACAATACTAGAGTAAAACATAGCAACATATAAGCAATAAACAAAATCTATCAAAACGGTATAGCAGACTTCACGAATTTTTCTGACCGACCTAAACTTGTCAGGAATTTTAGCCAATATTTGTGAATGTACTACTAGTAAGTACGCTCCAGATCCTATTATTTCAGATTTTTCTGAGTTACCAATAAAATATGAAAAATCGTGCGGTACAACAGGTCACGCAGAAAACTGCAGCAGTAATCTCACGAATTTCAATCAATTCACACCATTAAAATAATTTTAAAATCACACGAAAACTCTAGCAACTTTAGAGTTTCAAAACAACAGAACCTAAACAAGGTATCACACGATATGGTTCACTACAAACAAGCAACCAACCTATATTGTCATACCACATAAGTTGGTAAGAACAATATGCTAACACGATAGCGATGATCTCCTAAAGGGATAAAATTTGGTGGTCCAGACCTTCTCAAACTTGGTGATATGTTCATTTATGTCATGTTATTTGTTATTTACTTCTAGGCCAACTCACATATAGTGATTTGCTTTATAGAAACTACTAATAACATTTTCCAATTCTTGTAGTTTTTATGGTAGATCACTTCTTCTACTAATCAAATGAATGGACATCTACAAGTTTGAACAAGGAGAGGTGTTGGAAAATGATAGACAAGGAATATAAGAACTCTAATAAGTATAAAATATGATAGTTCTCCTAATAGAGGTCTTCTATTGCTAATCCATTTCTAAGGTCACGATCCTACAGTCAACACACAGCTCTGATACCATCTTGTAACACCCTCGCCTGATAAGGCTGAGTTCATGTGTATAGTGCCAATCCCTGGATCGGTTCACTGGCACACACAGTACAAAATGATACCAAATATAATTGTGCATCATAAATACAACGAATATGATCCAGAATTTACTTTATTTATTCAAGTACACAGCGGAAAACGAATACAAGGTAGATCTCCATCCTTCAAATGTGCCACAGGCGAACAAATATTGAGTGGAGTCTCGCGACCTATGAATGATCACTCGGATACGATATAACTTGGAACGTGAAACATTGCAGCCACGAATGGTCAATACATTGAATGTATGGCAAGTAGGCTAAAGTGGTTAACAACATATCTATCAACTACATGCTTATTTGGCCAAGTGGAGTTCGGGCTCATTTGCATAAAGCAACAGTTTTATCCTAACATTTGTAACAAAGTAGTTTTCCAATACGATAAATAGGACACTCTGGTTCACTCCCAGGTGCTCCTACCCAATTATGTTCACCCAACAAGTTTTAAACAATTAAGAAATAAGGATGAGTGAGAAATATCATAGCATCAGTATCAGATCGCTCAAATTATCCATAACCGGGGACACGGCTAATCGATTAGTTTATACACCCTACAGGGGTTAGTACACTTTACCCATGTGACTTGGCCAGCCCAGCTCGTACCACCACTCTCATATTGGGTGATGATAGGGAGAAGTCCAAGAAGGAACCGTTCGGGAAGTAGCTCCCCAATCCCGACGCGCACCGGTCCAACCTACACTATCTACATCTCTAGATACGTGGGTTCGAGTTACCACAACCTACTGAGTTCAGCCAACCGCCCATTTCATTATTGGCACATGGTTTCACACGAAAGCTTCCAAACAAATAAACCAATCATTTCTCTGTGTCCTGGGTGCCTTTCCGCAATGATACCACCAACAATTATCAATCCCATCACACCCAGGAGATTCATTGATTAAGTTGTTTTAGTTTTCGCAAACCAACACTTTTAGAAACAACTTCAGTGATGTAACCTAGCCCTCGTTCATCATAGCATGGCTAAGCACATCTACCAACGGTGGCTCATAAAAAAGGAATGATAGGGAATAATATGGGACATAGCATAGCATATACACATCAATTCCTACATATGCAATTCTACAAAAACATCTATAATGCATATGACAACAATAGGACATTTATGACCAAGATAGCAGCACTTGCCTTTGTTGTAGATGTACTCGATTAGATAATCCTCACAATTCTCATAGATATAATGGTTTCTCTCATCATAACCACAATACTTGCAATCATAGTAGTTGCAATCACAGTAGTTGCACTCCTCGCAATCTAACGTTTGAAGCAAACACAACAAACACCATTCAAAACATTGCAAACATACAACAGTGCAACATTACAAGAAAACAATGATGAACAGATGCATGCATGACGATTTAATGAGTCACAATGGTTGCATTTAGTGTTCTGAACATAGTTAGATTACATGATGCATGTGGAAAGTCATTTAATGCACTAAAGCTTTTATTACTAAAGTTGTAACGATTTAATATGGTGTATACCACTTTAATTGAACTAAATATGTTTATGTCGTATTAAATTGTGAACTAGATGCTACTGTATAGAGGTAATGCAATTTAGAGACAGTAGCAATTTGAATCACCTAAAAAGGAGTTATAGATATTTTCCTATGATTAAAACACTATTTCAATGGGTTTAAATATTTCTGTATGAATTCTGTTTTAACAGCACCAAATAATTTGTCATGCAATTTCTCTGCATAGATATTGTCAATACAAAACCTTAGCACTTGGATTCACCCTAATCGGAGTTATAGATCTTTTTGTATGATTTAAATAGTGTTTAATGGGTTTTAAATGATTCATATAGTTTCTGTTGTCTAAAAATCAAACTAAAATTATACATGTAATCTCCACGGAATTGTGATTCCAGGGACATATTATTTGTAATTTTCTGAATAGTATTTATTTTCTTATGAATTTATTACTCTAAATAATCCATTAAACCATTTAAATCTTCACGGCAAAACCTTACAGTCAAAGGCTGAACTAATTGCATATTGATGATCTACATGGAACCAGCTTTCCATCGGTATATCATTTATATTTTTGTGACAAGCAATTAATTTACTATGAATTTAATGATTTATAAAGCCATTAAAACTAATTAAATTGCTACGGGTTAAATAATCTGCAAAGGCTAGATCCAACCAGATATTATTAAAGTACATTACAGTAGCTTCAATTTGATATATTATTCATATTTTTCGGAGTTACGGATAATTTCTTATGAATTTATTAACCTAAAAGACCATTAAAACTAATTAAATTACTGCAGTAACCACGTATAGTAAAAGTTGGATCTATTCTGATAAGATGATTCTACGTAAAATTATCTTCAATTTGATATATTATACGCAATTTTTGGACGTGGTATGAATTTCTAATAAATTTTACAAGTTATATCTATAATGTGCAATTTTAAATTCGAACGGAATATTTCAGGGAATATTCCGCTGACTGGACAGGTTGACTTTGCATGCTGACTGGGACTAGATGTTGACCTGACGTTGACGTGGAGTTGATGATGAAGCTGACCGGGATGACGACATGGCACGCATCGGTTTGATTGGATCTCGACCGTCTGGATAGGATCCGGTAGCTAGAAGAAGACATTGACCCGATTTTGGCTCAGAATAGACAAGAAATAGATCTGTGTTATAGAGACAAATCCGTAGGTCAAATTGAAAAACTCAGAACATGAAAGTTGTGGGGAATCATTATTCCTACCTTCTTACCAAAGGAATTTGGATTTGAAGAAATGAGCACGAGTACATATTGGATTTACATCGTAAGATCTGAAATATTGCGATACGAAATTCTTCGGCTATGGTGGATGAAAAGAGGTGAGGTTTGTCGGTATCGAAAGATTTCGACGAGTTCTACAACTTTCTTTTTTTGACCGAAGGCAAACGACGAAGTCTAGATGGGTTAAAAAGCGAAATAAGATTCGGGCATGTGTAGATTCGGGATTTCGAGGAGAGAAACTCGTACAGCGGTGGCTCCACGAGTTTACATGGAGTTTTAGGACGGTGTGGAGATAGGTTTTGGAGTAGGGAACAAGTAGAAACAAACGGAAGTCGATTCAGAGTTGTAGATAAAAAGTTATAGCAGTTTGAATAGAGATAGGTTTGACAAAACTCGTTTTGCACGCTTTTTAAAGCAAATCTGGTCACGTACGTGCGCGCGTGTAGCTGCTCCGGTCGGTCCGAGTGGGCCGGTCCGTTTAGGTTTTTTTTCTTTTTCTTTTTCTATTTACTTGTTTCCCTCATATCTTTTGCATACGAACTCCAAATGACATGATTTTTGTTTCTAAATTTTTCTAAAATCGAATAGATCATTATAGGATCAAATCTGTAATCTTTTTACTAGTTTGGAAGTAGTGGATTTATAAATCCTTGTATATTCCATTTTATTTATATCTTTATTTGTTTGTATTTATTCCATACCTTTTTCATACTAGCTCCAAATGAGCTCAATTTTATTTCTAAAATTTTGTAGTATTAATTGGATATCTTTAGGCTATAATTATCAATAATTTATGCCTTAACAACAATGGGTTTTATAAAGTCAATTTAATTACCTTTAGGAACATTTGGGCTAATCAACTATAGGATTTAGATACCAGGATTTGGATTCAGTTTGTGAGATCTTTGCATGGATGTAATGAAATGCTGATGAATGCTTCATGATTTTCATTTTGAAATCTTGCACACCAATTCTACAATCCATTCCCTTTCGCCTATATGGCTACTTAGGTCTTAACAAAAGAATATAAGATTTAGAATTCATGGTTGAGAGGATTTTCTATTCAAAAAGTTTCTTCTCTTTGAGAATTTTCCACATAGTCAAACAATCAATCAAACTTATTTATTTATTTCACATTCCAAAATTAGGATAATTTTGGGATGTGACATCTATTGTACCCCTTGAGGCCTCCACCACTAGGTGCGGCCGTGTAGAGAAGGGAGTGGTAGGGCATCGACAACCGCGATCTCCTATGGGTATGGCAGCGGGTGGGCGACTCGCTGAGTATGTTTACCCGTCGATTCGCCCAATTACTCACTGCCCTCCCCCTGGAATCAACTGAATGGTTGGATCTTGCATACTTTCGTGGTAACAAAGCCCCATGATGAGAAGGCACATGATCACTCGCGTATTCGAATCAATCACAGATGTCTTCACTGCCACAGATTCCTTCACCATGATCGAGGAGTGGGAGCCGCCTCACCTCCAATAACCACGAGCGTGCTGCAGTGCCCCCTCAATAAGTATGGCATGGACGTCCTCTCCATTTGCATGGAACATGCCATTTCAAGGAATATGACTAGTCGTGTTATGAAAGGAGATGACTCGAGAGCCATCCCTGGCAGCCCTAGCGGTACGCTGGGCCAGAGGCACCTACCCGAAATGCGCCAGGCAGGGATAACGCCCCCAAAGTCCTTCTGGCGCATCTTTCCACCCCCGCCTGAGCAAGAACCGTTAAGGGAGATGACATATCATCACCCAGGGACTCAGAAGTTACTCTAAGCCATTAATGCTTCCTAGGCTTGGGCATGGGAAGCCGTAATAGACGCCTGACGATGCCCCCTTCCGGGTTCCCTCGGTCATGTTTCCACCACCCTCGTTTTAGTGAAGTGGGTGTGAAGAAACCTCATCAAGAAATGAGAAATCTATGAGCACCAATGTCCAAGTCAGCAAACTGGAAACCCCTATGTCGATCTTCTACAAGAACCATTGGGGAACGCGCCCTTTTGGTCAAGGCAGGACCCAGGGAGATAGCCTCTTCCATCATCAAGGACCCCAAATTAAACCACGAGCCAAGAATCTCCACCCAACCCTAAGTTTCCAAAACCTACTCGGATGCCCAAGACACCTCCTCTCTTTACCCACTGCCTTGACACAAGAACTTCAAGTTACTAGGAGATAGTCATCTAAAAGATTTTATTACCCTCCTGATGTGCGATTGAGCCCTGGAGATGCCCTCGAGGCCCCACCTCCCCTACTAGCCTGTCGAACGCCCTTGCCAGGAGACCCAATAAGATGCCCCACAGGGCATCGCCGATGGCCATGTCCTTGTGATGAGCTGGGGGATACTCTAAAGACTCCCCCGAGAGCCCGGGAACTCCCCCAAATTCCTGAAAGCACCTATCCATATCCGGACAAGGGCTCGTTGCGATGAAACTTCATCCTCAGGAAAAGCACTCCGCCTCCAAAAACACAGATCTACCCACCCCAAGATAGAAGCCGAAAGAAAGAACCACCACTTGTCGACGCCTCAGTTATAGGGGATTAGAAGGAAGATGGTTTTTAAGTCATCGCCCATGGTCCCGGGTTAAAACCCGAGCCCAAATTTTTCCCTCTCGACCCTAAGGGGCTAGGAGAAGAAGGGTGGGATGCCTGGAGGCGACTCCTCCCAACCCACTATCAGATATATGACCAAGAGGCAATAATAAAGTATTGTTATTATATCTTCATGTTTATGATAAATGTTTACATCCCAAGCTATAATTGTATTAATAGGAAACATTAATATTTGTGTGTTTTGTAAACATAAAGAGTCCCTATTAAGCCTCTTGTTAAGGTAGCTTGTTGATTAATAGATGATCATGGTTTCCTGATCATGGACATTGGATGTTATTAATAACATGTTCATATCATTAGAAGAATGATGTGATGGACACACACCCATAGTAAGCATAGCATAAGATCAAGTCATTAAGTTTGTTTTGCTACAAGCTTTCAGATACATAGTATGTCTTGAAGTGCATGGATCAAGAGTGGGATTTGTCCATCCATATGATGGATAGATATACTCTGGGCCCTCTTGATGGAATGTCTTCCAATTGGCTTGCAAGCATGTGACTAGGTCACAAGGGATGTCATATCACGGAACAAGTAAAGAGTACTTATCAGTAACGAGGTTGAACTAGGTATGGAGATACCGACGATCGAACCTTGGATAAGTAAAGTATCGCAAGACAAAGGGAATTGGTATCGTATGTAAATGGTTCATTCGATCATGAAGTCACCGTTGAAATATTTGGTGGCTATATGGATTTCCATATCCCTCTATTGGTTATTGATGGCTACAAGTGCACAGATTGTTTGTGGCTAGTTTCGAAGTTAAGATGTCGATCCCACAGGGAGCCCAAAGGTAAGTGTTTATGGGTGAAGTCTCTGTCACACCCGAAGTTGTCACAGGTCTTCATGTGAATTGACTGCAAGTGTTGAAATAAGAATAGAATTTGGATTAAGGGGATGTACTTAAATAAAACTAAAATGTAACCTTCAGAAATAAAAATCATAAAAGTAAAGAACGATTTGTTTGTTGTTTTCTGCAGATGACAAAGTAGGCGCGGGGAGATTTAGTTCATGGTGATAGTGAATGTGTCAAGTGGATGAGTGATAAGTGTAACAATTATAATCTTATAAGTATGTGTTTAGGCGGCATAATTAGCCGGAACTCCTCTTGGTAGATTTCATCCCAACTTCTATAATCCTACTAGCATGTTACCACAACCATGGTTAGTCACTAGATGATTAAGATCCTTTAGGTCGCTTAGCAATTAAGCTCCTTGGATCAGACTAATGCGATAAGCAAAGTGGCTCCTTGTTATCCTCGATTGAAACTAGTTTCCCATTGATATACCCCTGTCACTCGGGGGTTGCCGGTATGCTAGCGAAGAAGATTCTATCTATGTAGAAGAAAGAATCATGTTGTCTGGGCCCTTAATTAGACAGCATGCATTAGGCACCCCATAGATAGTCAAGTACACATAATATAGTAATTAAAATCAACCGCAAACTTAATGGAAATTATATAGGCACATCACATCTCACTAATCCCTTGCATCTCCCACGCCCAAGGGAACTTACTCACGCATGATAGAAGAAAGCATCATCGATATAATTAAATAGAGGGAGTTCTTCTTGATATTAACGTGGAGATCCACAATAAGAAAGAAATAAATCCAACACAATTCAAGATGGGAAGAACAATATCAAACCCTAGTCTTGCAAGGTGGAGATATCTCTCTCAAGTACAAGTAATGTCTATGGAGGTGTGGTGGATAGGAGGTCGAAGGTCGTGGTGCGAGATGAAGAATGTCTTCTCCTTCCTCTCTAGATCTCTTCTTTCTCCCTTCTAGATGGGATGTCAGCTCTTGTGTTCTGTTTTCGTCCCCTGCCTCTACACGAAAGTTGTCCCTTTTAACAAGACGAAGCTAATGGCAACTATACGGCGGGAACTATACGGCCGGAAAAAATATTCCTGCTGTATAGTTGCTTGTTAACGCTAATCTATGCCTCCCTCGACTTCTTCGAAAAAGGGAATTTCTTGTTTTCATCTAAATATTGTGTTTGTGCTGTTAAAACCCTCTGTTGATGTTCAGAACCTGAAACACACATTAAAAACCAAGTTTTCTTTGATACCGAAGTATTAGCGTTAGGTAAAGCTAGAACACCATCGAATCCTAACGAAAACCATCAATAGAAGCCATAAGAAATGTGTCGAATCTCACGGCTATCAACTCCCCCAAGCTTAGATGTTGCTCGCCCTCGAGTGACAAGGAAATAAGAAAGGATAATGGAGATTCAAGACTAAAATAAAAGAACTTACAAGATCGAATTAGTGTCAAATTCTTTTCTTCACAATTCCCGTAATCTTAAACATAATCATACAAGTATTCACAAGATTGCACTGAGTCCACTTCCTAATCGCTTATATCTTGCTAGCAAATAAATCATATGCGTGAGCGAGTGTCAAAAGTTTAGCTAGGAAAGCGAAACAAACCCTTTTGGTTTCTCTCTTATTGAGAGAGGATAACTTTTTGCTCTTGTTCCTTTAATAAATTAGTAGTACTAAATTTGGCAGCAATAACATTTAATTTAAGAACAACTCATCTACTCCCACATAAAAATTTCAAGACTCTCAAAGCACCTTTTTCCTTTCCTTGTTTTTCAAAAACTTCAGCTCTTTCATAGAGAAATCATGCCATTGTTTTTAACATGTTAAGTGGGACTATGTTGCGCACTTGTGACCATGCCAATAGATAACTGTTGAGCAATAGTGGGTCAGAGGAGTAATAAAACTTCACCTGGAACGTAAAACCATGAGGAGACTAAAATTTTATCCATCATAGAAGTGCAGCTACATACGTTTACATAACTCAATAGCCGAAATCAAGTGGTTTCCCACATTTAGATTGTTCGTTGGCCAGCGGAGTTAATAGTTCCCCATGGAGTACGACAGTGTTGTAGTGACACGCGTAAAGCAATATCCTACTGTAATTATTAGAAAAATAGTGGCATAATCTCTACTACTTTGAAGCATCCATTTTATAAAGACAATTTCATTCAAGGGTGCTATCGACTCTATTTACATTAAGCTCAATGGGGTTGAGTTGTTTCTAAAATCAAATCCTTTGGGCTAAACATGGACTCAAGTCATCTCTTGGATGTCTTTATTGTTGTAAAAATGTCGGAAATATTTTAACCAAGTTCATTGCTCATCATTTGAAAACTAAAAGGAGACACTCGCAAAGGAATATAATTTATAGGATAACAAATTTAAGTGGGGAGTGACTCAAGTGCAAGCGAGTAAATAATTATAGGACCAATTTAAAGTTTCAGAAGAGGTGATAAAGGAACGTGATACCTCCTCTTGCTTGGTTTGTTCTCGTAATTGAGTCGAATCCCCTCTATATTTCCCTACTGCCAAGTCACCTAATATTGAGCAATCTCTGAGAAAAACAAAGAAACAAATTTGCAATAAAGGATACAACTATTTTTTTTTTGGTTTAAGAATGGAAACTGAAAGTAAACATGCATTTCTTGGAAAAGAAAATAAATCAAAAGAATAAATAAAAATATGAATGCAAATTTTGGAGGTTCTCAAATCTCCCCCAAGCTTAGGATGTTGCCATGCTTAGTTGTTGTCGTCGTTCGGCGACGGGTACAAATGCTGCTGATAGTAGTTGGGAAAGTGGGTCATGAAGTGACTAAATTTGTTAGTTAAGGCACTCACATATTTAATCACTCCATGCAGAGTCTAGTCGATCTCCCCAATGCGCTGGTTAAGGTGCAGAAAATCTTCATAGGGGACATTGTTGAACCCCTGCTGCTATTGCTGCTGATTGGTCCATGGGTCCCAAGGTCCTTCCTGTTACTGTTGTCCTTCCCAAGTAGGGTTGTACTCCTGCTGCTGCTACTCTTGCTCACCATGCTGCTCTCCTTCTTCATCTTCCTCGGAGTCAGGATAGAGTGCTTCCATGAAATACGTCACTTGATCACTTGATCCTTGGTGAGGGATCCAGTTGTTCCTCCCCTGAACCACAAAGGCTTGTGGACAAGGCAATGGCACCTGCTCATCCTGTGCAACATCAAGATAACCAAATTGATAGGCTCGGAGCCTCTTGTTAGCTCGGTATACACCGAGGAAGCCACAAGAAGTTATATATTTGACATCCATAAGTATGGAGCCATCAATAGGTTGTACAATAGGTATTGCAATTTCAAGAGCTCGGATCAGGTGGGTTACCAGTCCACCAATGCGAATATCACCTTTATTTTTGTTGCTCTGGTGGCGGAGGAGCTAGAGGAATAGAGCTGCAGGAGTGGGACTCTGCGGTGCATGAGGGAAGAGTGCCTTGGTGATCATGGCCATGTCGGCATTGGCCATAGAGTCGTTATATCCTCTTCCTAACAAAGTGTTAGCAAGAAACAAAGCGAAGTAACGGATGGTTGGGTTCTGAATGATGTACATCTTCTTCTGGTAGAAGTCCCTGGCACCATTGACAGAAATAACCTCCCAAGTGTCTCCACTTGAGACTCTATACAAGTTTGTAATAGTTGATTCCACTTATTGATGGAATCCATAAGCTTCAAAAAATTGCTGAAACGTGATTTGATATGGCCGCTGGTTAATAGTGAAACCCACCATGCATGCATTACCTTTATCCTTGTAGTCATCATAGAAGGAGGTGAGGAACTAATGGGTGAGATAGGCGTACATGTAGTGGCTTGCATAGGCGAGGTTGGATAGCCCTGCATTTGCACACAAGTGGTCGAAGTCCTCCCTCAACCCTGCAGAGCTAAGAAATTCGTCATTGGCCATCGTGTGGGCAACACCTTCCTTGCCAAAACCATGGCGTACTTGTTGTCGAGCTCAGCCCGGAGCTTCGAGCCTTCACCATGTTGGTGCTTTCTCTTGTGAAAAATACTAACAAGCTTGTTCATGTTGATGCTCTGAGAAATTTCAACATAAAACCTTAGGAATATAGTTTCTACATGATATATGAACAATTCTACGTGGAGGAATTCAATACTAACATGAGAAATTAAAAAGATAAAATCATACAAGCTTGAGTTTGTCCACTAATTCAATGACAGGATTTCAACCATGGAATTTTGAAAATAAAGCATGGATAGGGAGAGAAACATACCGATCAGTTGATTCCCCCACTCAAACGAATGAAATCCGCGAAGAATCAAGAGTTCTAGGTGGGCTTTGAGAGGTTTGGAGAGAGAATATGAGAGAAATAATGAGGTGGAGGAGAATCCCTAGCTTCCCTGGGGCATTTAAGTGATTGCGGCAGACTATACTGCGGGAGCTATATGGTCGGGTTAGGTAGCTCCCGCCATATAGTTGTGGCGGTGGCGAGGATTAGGGTTTCTCTATGCTAGATAATAACTATACGAATGCAACTCTACAGCTAGACCAATATGGTACTGCCGTATAGTTGGTCGTCAACTTTCTGTATCTGATCACCAAATTTTGAGAATTTTATCGATAACTATATGGCCACAACTATACGGCTGGAATAAATATTCCCTCCTTATAGTTGGTCGTTACAACTCCTGGAACATGCTTTTTCGCCCAAATTTTCAGAGATGCATTCTTTAATCTCGACAAAGTGATTTAGCTAGTTTTTTCTAATAAAACTCAAACTTTGTTTTTACACTTATTCTATGCTTATTCAGTCCATATTTCTACTACTTTTTGGCAGCTCCATTTTTACGGGCGTGCTTCCGCAAGAATGTCTGTGAAAAAGTTGTAGGAATGCGATAAACATCTTATTTCTTTAATTCATTTTATTAATATGATGAGTTGACTCCCATTACGCATTTGATTAAGAGAGGTTGAATATTTCAACCTTGTCGTCGGATTGTCAACAAGTACACCATAGGGGTTCCAAGTGGCGTTGGAAATATGGGGTGTGAGATGTCGGATGTTCCAGGAGCGGTGAGCACAAGTTTACCCAGGTTCAGATCGACTGTGGTGATCGGATCCTACTCCTGCTAGCAACCCAGTAATATGTTAGTGATAGCCGGATGTTACAACGGATTACAAGAGAGGTTCGCCTGTGTGAGTTGTGATTGTGGTAGTAAGATTGGTTGTGCCCTAAAGTCTCGCATATGGCCGGTTTATATAGCCATCGGGACCTAGGGTTACAGGAGAGACCTATCCGGCTACGTTACAGAGTCGGTAACTAGATACATCTTGGACTACAAGTAATACTACAAGCCTAAGTCAGTAACTGTCACATCCCAAATTTTTCCAAATTTTGAAATGTGAAAAATAAACAAACAAAAGAAACAATTGTTGAAATTTAGGGTGAAAAGAAACTTTTTTCTTCTAAATGGAAAAAAACAAAATTTGAATGAAAAGGAAACAAACAAATTTTCAAACAAGTCAAATGCATTCATAAATCGATGTATCTTGAATTTAAATCACTTGGAAAAATTAAACCAAAAACCCTAAAATCCTAATGAAAGAAATCATCTCCAAGATCACTCTAAGACTATGGATTTGTTCCATATAAAATTTAGCAACAAACATTTATAAATGACCAGAAATGGTAAACAAAAATATTACAAAACCATGGAAATTGGTTTCATTCAATTTGGAGCCATGGATAAAAACTTATGATTTTAATAAGATAAAAGAAAGTAATTTTCAAGGCTAATAAAGCTCCTAACTAAAATCAACACCAAATTGTGAGCAAAATAATCCTAAAAGGATTTAAAAAGATAAATAAATATTAAATAAAATTATACAAATTGGAATCACCAATTTTGAAACTATAAATAAAAAGATATGGATTTTATAACACAAAGAAAGAATTAAATAAAAAAGAAATGTTGCAAAGACAATTTAAACCTTGGCTTAAATCCATAATAAAATGGAATAAAAGTTTATTAATAATAAAAAGGAATAATGGATTATTTGAATAAAATTATATAGGTTTGAACCATATTTAATTTTATTTAAATAAAGACAAATTGCCTCACTTAAATAAATATTAAATCATAAGAAAATATTTGGATTTTTCCAAATTGGAATAATTAAATCAACACATGTTTTGATTAAAGCTACAGAAAAGATTTGGAAAGTCTTGAATTCAAATTAAAGTGGAAACAATTTGGTTTGAATTAAAACAGAAATTGGAAACACAAAAAGGAAAAAGATTAAGAAGGAAAAAATAGAAAACTAACATAACTAGCACCACAGCCCAACCTGGCCCAGCAGAAGCCCAACACACAACCGACCCGGGCCAATTCTTCTCTTCCCCCATATCTTTTCTCACCCTCTCCTTCCCCGCACCCCCTCGCTGACGGACTGGACCCACGTCCATGTCACCTCGTCGTCTTCACCGCACAAGACCCATTCCCCTCTCTCTCTCTACCGTTTCAGGTTCAATTCAATTCGAATGAATTTGATTAATTCCGCGAGTAATCTCCTCCCGCAACCACGATCGCTTAAACGGCTCCCCCTCCTCTCCATTTCCCCTCAGACGCCGCACCCGTGAGCCCCTAGGCTGCCCTGAATTTCGCTCGAACCAGCGCTGCCTCCGACGAGCTGTGGCGCCAATTCCTGTGGACTCCGACCACCCCCTGCCCCCTATCTCACACTATCTCACTCGCCATTATCGTGCGCATCTTCCAGCAGCCCCCGTTTGCTTGCACGTGCCCCTGACGGTCGGCAACGACCTCACCTGGACACCACCGTCGACCCCGCCGCTCCGGTGAGACCCATGCGCGCCTCGACCTCGGACCCTTGCTATTTTGTTCGCCCTTGTCCTGTGAGTCTCCCGATGCTCATCATTCACTCGCGCGTGACCTGCAGGATCACCTCCGACGACTCCCGTGCATGCCCGACGCCGACGCTAGCTCTAGCGAGGAATCCCCATCGACCTCGTGCGCCCCTTCGCTAGACACGACCAACTTGAGAACCGCCTCGACCTAGAGAACAAGGTAATGCCATATGCCCTCTCTCTTTCCCCCTGGAATCACCAGAACGCCATCCCCCCGACGCGCCGCCACCGCGCACCGTCGCCAGCGCCGCCGATCTTAGGTCATTGCACTTTGAACAGTTAGATGCAGATCTGGTGGCTAGGATAGAATAGTTAATGAATCGGTATTTGTTTATATGAACCATGTGATGTTAGTTATATCCTACGGTCGGTGTTGCTCGATTTACCCGAAGTGGTATTGGCCATTAGAAACACGCCACGTGGCCAGGCTGTTGTTTTAAAAACCAGAAATTGATCTATTAGATGTTTGAATTTGTAAAATCCATAACTTTTGATCTGTATGTCAAAAAATTACAAATTTTATATCAATGGATTCAGAAAAATGTGTACTTTGAAAAATGGCCCTGTTTTAGTCATTTTTTACTGAAAATTTGGAGTTTTATGCAGAAACATTAATAGGACTATTTTGAGTATAAAAAATGTTCTAGAAATTATTTTTGAGTGAAACCTTTTGCAAATGGTTTTGTTTTGAACCCTATGACCATAAACACTAACATTTGATTTTAAAAATATATTTTTTTAACACTAGGAATTATTACTTTGAATAAAATAATTTCTAGTAAAACAAAAATGATTTAAAAAGGCCTCTTTTCACTAACTTGGTTTCAGATGATTTTCCACTTTTATAAAATACCAGTAGGTGTTTTGAAACAATTAGATCCTTGGTAGAAACCACTTCTTCAATAAAACAAACTTTTGCATGCTTGCATGCATTCCTTTGTTTTTATTGTTTTGTGTTGTTAATTATTTGAGTGCTAGTTTTGAATCTGTGCTTTGCTTGATTGAATTGTAGTGAACTTTGAAGAGTGTGAAAATTACAAGATCAAGGAGAGTACCTAGATTTTCTACAAAAAGGAAAGTGATACTTTAGTCATCAAAAGCTCTATCTTTCAATATTGCATTAGTGATATTTTTGTAGTATGCCTGATAGGACTAATTTTATATATATTGCTATGCTATAGTAGATCCTATAGAATATATCTTGGTAGGAATCTTCCTAAGTCAAGAGACAAGTTATGCTAGTATGCTTATCCTATCTATTAGATTACAAGGGTAGAATATTCATGATATGATATTATACATTCTATGACCATGTTTTTGATTAATAAAACAACTAATTGAATGAATCACCTAGGTGGAATTGTGAGAATGGTTTGTGTTGAGTGGTTACACAAGGCCCATGTCTATGGTTTACCTTGTGTATCACACTTGTGGATGGCCACCCAGGAAAAAAGGGTTTTGCGATGTTTTGTGTTGTGAAGCTTTCAGTGCAGCCACATGGCATATGGGCTCTGCCTTGAACAACTAGGTTGCAAGAACTCAGACAGGCAGACAGTTGGTGGTAGTGATGATAGATGGAACACGTCTATGCTGATCTAAGGGATTATTTATGAAAAGTCTCATCTCGATGCATGTCGAGTCTTGTGGGAAAAGTGCACCACCTCTCGAGAGGGTAAAACCTAAGTACTTAGCCGTTTCCCTAGTAATGGACATTTTGAGCATCAAATACATTGAAATGATCAAGGATATCCTCATCCCAATTTCTCTAAGTTAAAAACTTGTTGGGTGAACAAGGGAAGCATCTAGAGTGTATCCGGTGTGCCAATGTGTGATGAAATTTTTTGAAAAGGAGAAACTATTTTCAAAGGATAGGGAAAACTTGTTCTATGCAAAGGCCAGCCAAAACTCCACTTAACCAAGTATTCATGTAGATGTTAGAATTATCCATATCAAAATGATATCACTTTCCAATAAAATTCAAATGTATTGACCCTTGTGGCTGTAACTTATTATGTTGCAGGTTTGTTTGATGGTAGTGAAGTTTGTTGAGTAGGGATTACAAGTCTACAACCAACATGATTGCATGTGGAACATGAAGATGAAGTACTCCATGCTATATAGTTATATCTGCTGCTTTGTAATAAGATAGCCATATGAGCTATGTAAGTTGTAATGAATTATTTTATTCCTAGTTATAAGCTATAATATGACCTTTGTTTCTTGATATTACATCTTAAACTGTGGGTGCTAGCTATTCGATCCAGGGACTAGCACTGTAAACACAGGGATCTCTACCTTATCAAGTTGGGACCTCTACAGATGGTATCAGAGCACTGTGTTGCCTGTAGGATTGTAACCCTAGGATTGGACAAAACCCCTTAGAAAAATAGGAGTTGTATTTGTCCAAACTTACTTACAAACAATCCTATAAACTCTTTCCTCAGCATTTTTTTATTCTACATCTCTCCCTTTTCTACTTGATGGACAAAAAACTTCAACATGAGCAAGGACTTCACCATCACCAATGACTTCAACTTCAGTTTCACCAAGGACTTCAACTTGGACATCACTAAGGACTTCAGGTGAGATAAGAATAATACCCAAAGACTTGGAGACTAAGGAAACACAACTTAGGAGGAACCATCCTCACCCTATAGTTGGACCACCACACTAGTGTTTAGTTTAAATTGATTTATTGATCACACCAACTTATGTTGTGTAGCAAAAATATTTTGTTTCCTAAAATATGATTGAATCTTGTTGTTTGAGTAGAATGCATGATTGTGATTGCTTGCACATTGCTTGGTGTGATTTGTTGTGTGTGAGTAGAATTCTTACTCTAGAATTTTTTTGCCTAATTTAATCCCAATCCAAGTAGATGACTTCTCCAAGAGACCACAACATCAAGGATGGTAACAAAAACCTAAAGATGCACATGACAGAACAACTACAAGCAACCCAAGCCCAGTTGAATCAGGTGACAACCCAGTTTTTAGCCAACAACATTGAGTTAGACCCATCCATGGTAAATTTCTTGGAATTCCAATCTCAATTGTTGCGAAGGATGACCAATCAGATGATCAACATGATAAGCAACCCTTCCCAAAGAGATTGTGACAAAAATGATGTCAAAGATGATATTGTAGAAGGAACTCAAGCCTGCAAAATATGTGGAGACATATGACACACTTACAAAGAACATGTGGACCAATGCCCTTGTGAAGAGAAACAACCAGCTAGACAATGCCCCACATCTCAAGTTTCTTGTTTCCTATGTGAACGAAATGATCATGTCCCGGTTCAATGCCATATCTATCCTATAGTTCAATAGATGAAACATCAAGCTAAGGATGGAAAACATCAAGTCTTTGGAAACATTCATGAAGATACAACTTCTACCAAGAAGGATGAAGACAAAGTCAAACCTCAGTATGCACCTCCATACATTGTAACCCACTATGGTGGACAAAATAGGAAACATGGACGTTATCCTAGGAACCGTTCTAAGAACCGAGGAAGTTTTCCCACCTTTGTGGTGAAGTATGAAGAACATGAACTAAGAGCCCTCCTAGCTTTGGAGAAACCCAAGAACAAGAAAAATCGCCCCAACCCCAGCAAGCAAGACATTAGCCAGGTGCAATGTTAGAATTGCAAGGAGATGGGACACTATGCTAATGAATTACCAGAAAAGAAGAAAGGACAAGAAAACAAACAAGAGGTGAAATAGTAATTTCCCCTATGTGTGGTTTTGGTGATTAATGACAATCCCTATGGAATAATGTTTTCACTGAGTTTTATATGAAGGAATATTCCATAGGTCATGCTTGTAGACACTGTGTTAGATTCAAGTATGGATGCCATGAAGATAAAGATATACATTGAGTATTGGCATCAAGATCATCGAGTTGAAGATAAGAATATGATATGATCAAAATCTTGAGAGTGTGATCTCAATAGAAGAATTCAAGATATGGATCTAAGACAGTGTCATGATAGCCTTATTAGTTGAGCTATGATTGACTAAGATTTAGAGCATGTAATCAAATTAAGAGTTCTTTATGTACCTCAAGATATTGATATGGAGCATGCGAAGATACATGGTTGACCTATACAAAGAGTGAAGAGTGATTTCAAGTTGGTCAACACATGAAGCATAAAGAATGCACCACATGGATCATGTGGTATGGTAAGCCTTGTGAATTATGCATCATGAACTAACCCATTATATATGTGCCTTTGAGTTTTCTATATGGGATAGGAATCTATCCATGGGCATGCTTCAACAGTGAAGATCTTATATAGCCCATGAGAGGATGACATCAAGTGGTGATCGTCATCAAGGTTGAGAAGGGCAAGTTCAAGATAAGCATCTCGAGAAGATAATTTGCTTGAATCTTTCCGTCCATATTGGTGATAATGGACATGTGAAGACATGTATTAATGAAGCTACCCCGTAGTGGTGTATGGGGGAGCAAACTAGAAGTCTTCACGAAGCAACAATGATCAAGTGATGCATTCCGGCATGGATGGAGATTGAAGTGTTGTCATCAAGATCAAGCGGGATGTGCAAGTCAAAGGTATGGTCTTACTAGGTTTTCCTTTTGCCGTTCTCAAGGTTGTTGTTGGGAGACCGGGTTATAGGATACATAGCCACACTATTAAGAGGGGCTTTCGGTTGGGTAACTTGATCACATCGTCATAGGAAGCTCAATCCTTTGCATACTTTGAATCTTCGAATTTTGTTGCTTCTTGGTTTTTCTCCATGTGAGGTTCTTGAGCTTGTTTCTAGCTCTTCAACAATCCCAAGTTTATCGAAAACCGAATTCGTATGCATCTTCTATGGCGTTTTCGAGTTTGTAGGTTTTATCGATTCTTCGAGTAGGGAGGCTTCTCACCTTTCTTTATTTAGTTCTATTCATATTTTCTGTACTATGATGTTTCTCTGCGCCATATTGTAGGGCTTTTTGTCCTCGTCAAAACAAGCCCAAGATCATCGAAATCGGAGTCCGAATGCAAAAGTTATCGCCGTTTTCGTGTGCCCTGTTTTGTTCCGACGAGAATTCCGGCGGACCGAGTGTGTGGCCGGAAATTTCTGGCAAAACGCCAAAAAACTGTTCAGTATCCTGTTTCAATTTGTACCGGAACTTGCGGTTTTGACCGGAAATTTCAGCGGCTGATCCAGCGGCGCCGGGTTCGTCGCCGGAATGTTTTTGCCCAACGCATCTTGCTTCCAACGGTCATCCCCCTTGAAGGGGTATAAAAGGGGGGCTTCTTCCCCAAAGTTCAAGGGCTCGTTAGCATGTTTTGACCACCATTGTTGAACCCTTTGAGCTTGCTTCCTCTCCCTTCCCTCCTATGATTCTTGCATCTTTTTGAGGGCTTTGGAAGAGGAGATCTAGATCTACAATCCCCACCAATCAATTCCTCCTCTAAGTGAGGGGAATCCATTGGATCTAGATCTTGGAGTCATTTGCTGGTTTCCACCATTGTTCTTCCTCCATAATTCTTCCCTAGCACTTGTTGCTTTGTTGGGATTTGAGAGTGGAGGATTTGAGCACTCTTGGTGTTCTTGATTTGCATTATTGCATAAGTGTTGAGCTCTCCATTTCGATTTGTTCGAGTGAGAGACCGTGAGCTTGTTACTCTTGGAGGGTGACCTCCTAGTTGGCTTGGCGGTTGGTGCCGCGGTGTCCTCTTCGTGGAAGATTGTGAAGAGACCCGGGCTTCTCCTTCGTGGAGCTTGTGAAGTGGTTGTGGAGCTTGCCATCTACGAAGTGGAGGAAAAGCTAGCCATAAGAAAAGGGCCTATTCCTTCGTGGGATAGACTCGGAGAAGAACGTGAGACTTTGTGGCGTTGGCAAATCCTTCGTGGAATCCCACACCTCTCCAATGTGACGTACCTTACTTGTAAGGGAACACTGGAATACATCTTCATCTCCGCGTGCCTCGGTTATCTCTATACCTGAGCTTACTTTCCTTGTGATAGCCATCGAGCTTGAAATATTTATATCTGGCTTATCACTTGTAGTGTATTTATCTGGTGCTATCTTGCTTAGCTTAACTTGTTGTTGGTGCACTTAGTTGAGCTTAGTGTATTTAGGTTTTGTGTTTGTAAAATAAACGATTAGTTTAATTCCGCATTCTATCAAGCCAAAACCATAATAGTTTTGAAATTGCCTATTCACCCCCCTCTAGGCAACATCAGTATCCTTCCAATTGGTATCAGAGCAAGGTCTCTCCTTGTTTAGGCTTCACCGCCTAGAGTTTAAAGATGTCGGCTAGTAGTATAGTGCACAATGACACAATTATCTATGATGGCACAAATTATGCTTTGTGGAGAAATTGCTTGCTTTATAATCTTCGGACCTTGTGTCCAAATATTGAGCGATTTATAGATGTAGGTTTTTCTCCTCCCATGGATCCTCAAAATATATCTCTAGAGGATGAGAAACATTTACATCTCGAAGCTCAAGTATATAATGAGCTTATTTTCTCTTTGAGCCCCACAGTTAATTTCTTCTTGACGATTGTAAAGCGCAAGTCGTCTCATGAGATGTGGACCAAGCCTAAAGAAATATTTGGTGGCTCCATTTCTCATAGGGTTGGTGGTATCTCCAAGGAGCTCTCTTCTCCCTCACATCATGAAGAGCTCCAAGTTGCTTCCACCTCCGGTCGTGATGTGACCTCAATTCTTTCCACCTCACTTACATGTGACAAGTCACAAGGTAATGGCATGGTGAGTGGAAAAATCATATGTGATGACGATAGTGTTTCTCTTTACACCAATGAAGTAGGGAGTTTGGACTTAAGAACTTCTTGCAACAATAATGCTATATCCCCTTGTGTTGCTAGTCCTTGTATATCATGTAGAAATTATTTGAGTACTAGTATAGATGATATGCTTGATTTGCCTTGTTCCCATGAACAAAATGCTTCTATTTCCTCTAGTTGTTTATCTAACAATGTAAAGGAAATCAAACATTCTATGGAGCAAGACATGATCATGATTGAAGATTCAAGAATATCCTCATCTTCATCCTCCTGTGGTCACATGTGCCTTATGGAAAGAGGATCAAAGGTATCTCCTACTTTGGATCCCAATATATCTTATAAAGATAATAGCAATGATAGTGATGACGACATTGATGAGGATAATAGTGCTCTCTTGCTTGAGTTGACCTTTTTTGTACCTCTCTTCATGGTAATAATAAGGCCGTTACTTTTCTCAAACACGTTATGGACACCATAACTAAATGAACGGGAACCATAGAGGAGTTGGATTTCCTACTTGATGATGGGATTTGGAGATTCAATCTCCTTAAGCAAGAGCTTGCCGAGGAGAAGCACACTAATTGTCTCCTCCTACAAAAAATTGAATCTAATAAGCTTGAAAAGGAAAATTCCATTAATGATGCTTGTGCTACTAACTCTACTTCTTGTGAAGCATCTACCCTAAAGGAGAACGTTGAGCTAAGGGATCAACTTGAGTTGCTAACTAGCAAGTATAGGAAATTGGAAGAAAGTCATGAAAAGCTCTCGGGCTCTCATAATGATCTTCCAATCTCCCATGATGGGCTAATTTTAGATCGTGAGGCAAGTATTACCAAGGTAACATCTTGTGAGCCTCTTTTGGACATTAGCACAATTTCTACTCAAAATGCTATTTTGCCGTGTGCTAGTTCTAGTAAGCCATTTTGCCATATTATTGATAAACCTTGTGTTGGATTACTTGCTTTTCCTTGTTGCTCTAACAATGAAGCTTCTACTTCCTCTAGTACTTGTATTTCTAATAACCATGTAGAGGAAATCAAAGAGCTCAAGGCCCAGGTCACTTTGTTGAGGAATGACTTGGAAAAGAATCATGAAGGGAAATCCACAATCGATAATATTTTGAGTGTGCAAAAATCCCCTAATGATAAAACTGGACTTGGATTCAACTCCAATAACAGGAACAAGTCCAAGAGAAACAAGAAGAAGGGACAAAACTAAGTCAAGAATTCGGCCAAGATTATTTGCTTCAAGTGCAAGGTTGAAGGACATCATGTAAGATCTTGTCCATTGAAGAAAAAGCACTTGAGTGAGAAGCAACAAGGGAAGCGGCCACAAGTTCATGTTTGAGCCCAAGTTGAAGTTAGTACACTTCCGAAGAAGAATCAAGATAATGCTCCCCAATCCAAGAAATCAATGAAGAAGAGAAAGGGGAGCACTTGTTGCTACATATGTCGTGTGAAGGGGCGTTTTGCCTCTTCATGTTCAAACGTTACCTTATCTAACCCTATCATTGTTGATGATGATTATTATCTTAGGAAGGATAAGGATGGAAATGTGTTTGAAAAGTTTGTTGGAACTAAAAGTGGTGTCAAGAAAAGAACCATTTGGGTTGCCAAGCCTATTGTGACTAACCTCTTAGGACCCAACTTGGTTGGGGACCAAAAATCTCAAACTTTATCAATAGGTGTTTATTGAGGGAATTGGAGACTTGGCTAACTCATGAAGAATTAAAGGATCTTCATATATTATATTTGATCAAGCCAAGTCATAAGGATTATCATTTCCCTATCTTATATCCAATGTGCCTCTTCACGGTAACTTGTACTTAACTCATTTATTTTGTAAGTTTTGCCCCCTTTACATGTTTTGGTTTTGTACCAACTATGTGTTTGTATTTGGTGTGCCTCATGCTTGATTATTTTGTGTATTCAAGTATGTATAGGTGTTTGTCACATCATTTACTCATGTGTTTTGCTTGGAGCCTCTAATGCATCTTAATGATATCTTATTTGGATCTTTTCGAGTGGTTAATGGAACATACCATTTTGTGGGAGTGACATGCCTCGCGCATATCTCAAACCTTAAAATGTGTGTATATGAGTACTACCACTTAGTATTGATATTGCAAGATTATCTAGTCACTATGTGGTGTGTCATACTCATGAGAAATTCAAATTTTAAATGTCCATTAATTCTATATAGTTGAGGTTGCTTTGCCTCTTATTAAGAAAAAATGAACGTCACATTATGGGGGAGTAAATTGCTTCTTTTCCATATCACAATCCTAGGAAATGTGAACATATGAGGTAGTGCCACTTAGAGTTGATATTGTTGATTATCTTGTTTCTAGGTTGCATGTTGGCTCAAACAAGGTCCTATTTTCTTGGTGACGCGGTGTCCTCTTCGTGGAACATTGTGAAGAGACCCGGGCTTCTCCTTCGTGGAGATTGTAAAGTGGTTGTGGAGCTTGCCCATCTACGGAGTGGAGGAAAATCTAGCCATAAGGAAAGGGCCTATTCCTTCGTGGGATAGACTCGGAGAAGAAGGTGAGCCTTTGTGGCGTTGGCAAATCCTTCGTGGAATCCCACACCTCTCCAACGTGACGTACCTTACTTATAAGGGAACACGGGAATACATCTTCGTCTCCGCGTGCCTCGGTTATCTCTATACCCGAGCTTAGTTTCCTTGTGATAGCCATCGAGCTTGAAGTACTTATATCTTGCTTATCACTTGTAGTGTATGTATCTGGTGCTATATTTCTTAGCTTAACTTGTTTTTGGTGCACTTAGTTGAGCTTAGTGTATTTAGGTTTTGTGTTTATAAAATAAACGATTATTTTAATATCCGCATTCTATCAAGCCAAAACCATAATAGTTTTGAAATTGCCTATTCACCCCCCTCTAGGCAACATCTCTATCCTTCTAATTGGTCAGAGCAAGGTCTCTCCTTGTTTAGGCTTCACCGCCTAGAGTGTAAAGATGTAAGCTAGTAGTATAGTGCACAATGACACAATTATCTATGCTGGCACAAATTATGCTTTGTGGAGAAATTACTTGCTTTATAATCTTTGGACCTTGTGTCCAAATATTGAGCGATTTCTAGATGTAGGTTTTTCTCCTCCCATGGATCCTCAAAATATATCTCTAGAGGATGAGAAAAATTTACATCTCGAAGCTCAAGTATCTAATGAGCTTATTTTCTCTTTGAGCCCCACAGTTAATTTGTTCTCATGAGATGTGGACCAAGCTTAAAGAAATATTTGGTGGGTCCATTTCTCATAGGGTTGGTGGTATCTCCAAGGATCTCTCTTCTCCCTCACATCATGAAGAGCTCCAAGTTGCTTCCACCTCCGGTCGCGATGTGACCTCAATTCTTTCCACCTCACTTACATGTGACAAGTCACAAGGTAATGGCATGGTGAGTGGAAAAATCATATGTGATGACGGTAGTGTTTATCTTTACACCAATGAAGTAGGGAGTTTGGACTTAAGCACTTCTTGCAACAATAATGCTATATCCCCTTGTGTTGCTAGTCCTTGTATATCATCTAGAAATTATTTGAGTACTAGTATAGATGATATGCTTGATTTGCCTTGTTCCCATGAAAAAATGCTTCTATTTCCTCTAGTTGTTTATCTAACAATGTAAAGGAATTCAAACATTCTATGGATCAAGACATGATCATGATTGAAGATTCAAGAATATCCTCATCTTCATCCTCCTGTGCTCATGTAACACCCCGTCCACTCCTGGGCCCGGGGGGTGTCACTCCTGGCAGCTTAATAGGATTTCTAGACTGGCCCCATAGACCAACACTAGTCTTTTCTACGCACTTTGTCCTCACTCGTGCGCACCCGGTTACCCACTTCCCGGTCGGTCACCCATCCTAGAATTGCTCTAGGCCAAGCACGCTTAACCTTAGAGTTCTTTTGGAATGAGCTTCCGGAAAAGAAGTTGCAACTTGTTGATATGGGTATCCTATCAATCCTATTAAGCCATGTGCCTGGATCTCACATACACCCACCCTTTAGAAGATCGATGCCCTCATCGATCAAGCACACCCCAGGAACGTTCCCTCTTGGCACGCGTATGTGCGTCCAGTGCCGGCACATGTGCCATGCCGTGTCCACTCCGGGCCACACGCGCCATGCTCCACATGTCCCGCCACTGACCCGCACACACCCGTGTAATCGCAAGGGTCGGCTCTGATACCACTTGTAACACCCCGTCCACTCCTGGGCCCGGGGGTGTCACTCCTGGCAGCTTAATAGGATTTCTAGACTGGCCCCACAGACCAACACTAGTCTTTTCTACGCACTTTGTCCTCACTCGTGCGCACCCGGTTACCCACTTCCCGGTCGGTCACCCATCCTAGAATTGCTCTAGGCCAAGCACGCTTAACCTTAGAGTTCTTTTCGAATGAGCTTCCGGAAAAGAAGTTTCAACTTGTTGATATGGGTATCCTATCAATCCTATTAAGCCATGTGCCTGGATCTCACAGCTCACATGTGCCTTATGGAAAGAGGATCAAAGGTATCTCCTACTTTGGATCCCAATATATCTTCTAAAGATAATAGCAATGATAGTGATGACGACATTGATGAGGATACTAGTGCTCTCTTGCTTGAGTTGACCTTTTTGTGTACCTCTCTTCGTGGTAATAATAAGGTTGTTACTTGTCTCAAACACGTTATGGAGACCATAACTAAATAAACGGGAACCATAGAGGAGTTGGATTTCCTCCTTTATGATGGGATTCGGAGATACAATCTCCTTAAGCAAGAGCTTGCCGAGGAGAAGCACACTAATTGTATCCTCCTACAAAAAATTGAATCTAATAAGCTTGAAAAGGAAAATTCCATTAATTATGCTTGTGCTACTAACTCTACTTCTTGTGAAGCATCTACCCTAAAGGAGAACGTTGAGCTAAGGGATCAACTTGAGTTGCTAACTAGCAAGTATAGGAAATTGGAAGAAAGTCATGAAAAGCTCACGGGCTCTCATAATGATCTTCTAATCTCCCATGATGGGCTAATTTTAGATCGTGAGGCAAGTATTACCAAGGTAACATCTTGTGAGCCTATTTTGGACATTAGCACAATTTCTACTCAAAATGCTATTTTGCCGTGTGCTAGTCCTAGTAAGCCATTTTGCCATATTATTGATAAACCTTGTGTTGGATTACTTGCTTTTCCTTGTTGCTCTAACAATGAAGCTTCTACTTCCTCTAGTACTTGTATTTCTACTAACCATGTAGAGGAAATCAAAGAGCTCAAGGCCCAGGTCACTTCATTGAGGAATGACTTGGAAAAGAGTCATGAAGGCAAATCCACACTCGATAATATTTTGAGAGTGCAAAAATCCCCTAATGCTAAAACTGGACTTGGATTCAACTCCAATAACAGGAACAAGTCCAAGAGAAACAAGAAGAAGGGCCAAAACTAAGTCAAGAATTTGGCCAAGATTATTTGCTTCAAGTGCAAGGTTTAAGGACATCATGTAAGATCTTGTCCATTGAAGAAAAAGCACTCGAGTGAGAAGCTACAAGGGAAACAGCCACAAGTTCATGTTCAAGCCCAAGTTGAAGTTAGTCCACTTCCGAAGAAGAATCAAGATAATTCTCCCCAATCCAAGAAATCAATGAAGAAGAGAAAGGGGTGCACTTGTTGCTACATATGTCGTGTGAAGGGGCATTTTTCCTCTTCATGTTCAAACGGTACCTTATCTAACCCTATGATTGTTGATGATGATTATTATCTTAGGAAGGATAAGGATGGAAATGTGTTTGCCAAGTTTGTTGGAACTAAAAGTGGTGTCAAGAAAAGAACCATTTGGGTTGCCAAGCCTATTGTGACTAACCTCTTAGGACCCAACTTGGTTGGGGACCAAAAAGCTCAAACTTTATCAATAGGTGTTTATTGAGGGCATTGGAGACTTGGCTAACTCATGAAGAATTAAGGGATCTTGATATATTATATTTAAACAAGCCAAGTCATAAGGATTATCATTTCCCTATCTTATATCCAATGTGCCTCTTCACGGTAACTTGTACTTAACTCATTTATTTTGTAAGTTTTGCCCCCTTTACATGTTTTGGTTTTGTACCAACTATGTGTTTGTATTTGGTGTGCCTCATGCTTGATTATTTTGTGTATTCAAGTATGTATAGGTGTTTGGCACATCATTTACTCGTGTGTTTTGCTTGTAGCCTCTAATGCATCTTAATGATATCTTATTTGGCTCTTTTCGAGTGGTTAATGGAACATACCATTTTGTGGGAGTGACATGCCTCGCGCATATCTCAAACCTTAAAATGTGTGTATATGAGTACTACCACTTAGTATTGATATTGCAAGCTTATCTAGTCACTATGTGGTGTGTCATACTCATGAGAAATTCAAATTCTAAATGTCCATTAATTCTCTATAGTTGAGGTTGCTTTGCCTCTTATTAAGAAAAAATGAACGTCACATTATGGGGGAGTAAATTGTTTCTTTTGCATATCACAATCCTAGGAAATGTGAACATATGAGGTAGTGCCACTTAGAGTTGATATTGTTGATTATCTTGTTTCTGGGTGGCATGGTTGATCAAACAAGGTCCTATTTTTGTTAGAATCTTTTATTGTTCGTCTTTTCGGTCTTTGATTGAGTAAGAAATTCTGGATGCGGTCTTCCTCAGATACATATCTCTATATCTTATTTGGGAGACCATTTGCTCCAAGTTATTATAATCATTTCTTTGCATAATGCTTAATATTATTATTCCTATCCTATGCTTTTTTATTGTGAAGATTTATCTTTAAGATCCGTGCAATATACCACCAAAAATCAATTCCAATACACTCATTGTCTTCGACAATTGATATACTTATGTGTGGTAGCATGTGTGGATCATCTTCACCTTGGATTTCACCTCTTATTGACTTATTTTATTTTCAAAAATTTGTTGTGGCTCCCATTGTCTTACTTGGCTTTTGAACATCTCTTTGATGATGTTTTTGATTATTATAAAATGTGTTTTAGTGGAATACAAACCTTTTCTTCTCGGAACCTTGTGCCATTGTGAAAAGTGTTAAGGGTTTGGTTTATTTGTTGAAACCTTGCTCTTTTGGGAGTTTGTTATCTCATTCTTTCTATTCTATTTTATTTGCTTGAATGAGATAAATCCTTGAGTATTTTTGTTTTATTTCATATTTTTGCTCAATAGTTTTTTCTTAGTTCATTTGTTGAACTTTGTTGAACAAATAGTGTGTTGATTTCATTTTTTGATATAGTTTGTGGTGTTGGCAAATCCTTCGTGGAATCCCACACCTCTCCAACATGACGTACCTTATTTGTATGGGAACACGGGAATACATTTTCGTCTCCGCGTGCCTCGGTTATCTCTATACCCGAGCTTACTTTCCTTGTGATAGCCATCGAGCTTGAAGTACTTATATCTTGCTTATCACTTGTAGTGTAGTTATCTTGTGCTATCTTGCTTAGCTTAACTTGTTGTTGGTGCACTTAGTTGAGCCTAGTGTATTTAGGTTTTGTGTTTGTAAAATAAATGATTAGTTTAATTCTGCATTCTATCAATCCAAAACCGTAATAGTTTTGAAATTGCCTATTCGCCCCCTCTAGGCAACATCTCCATCCTTCCAATTGGTATCAGAGAAAGGTCTCTCCTTGTTTAGGCTTCACCGCCTAGAGTGTAAAGATGTCGGCTAGTAGTATAGTGTACATTGACACAATTATCTTTGATGGCACAAATTATGCTTTGTGGAGAAATTGCTTGCTTTATAATCTTCGGAACTTGTGTCCAAATATTGAGCGATTTCTAGATGTATGTTTTTCTCCTCCCATTGATCCTCAAAATCTATCTCTAGAGGATGAGAAAATTTACATCTCGAAGCTCAAGTACCTAATGAGCTTATTTTCTCTTTGATCCCCACATTTAATTTGTTCTTGACTGTCACATCCCAGATTTTTCCAAATTTTGTAATGTGAAAAATAAATAAACAAAATAAATAATTGTTGAAATTTAGGATGAAATGAAACTTTTTATCTCTAAACGGAAACTAAAATAAAACCATCTTGAACAAACTTTGAATAAAATGTAATCCAACAAATTTCAATCAAGTGAAATGCATTCATCAAAGAATGAATCTTGAAATTTAAACACTTGGAAAAGTTAAACAAAATCTCTAAAACCCTAATGGTAGAAATGTTATTCAAGATCCCAAAGACTATGGATTTGATCCATATAAAAATTTACCAACAAGCATTTATAAATGATCAAGAATGACAACTAAAAATATTATAAAACCATAGAAATTGGTTTCACTTAATTTGGATCCATAGATAAAATCTTATGAATTTAATAAGATCAAAGGATATTTAAAAGCCAAATAAAAACTTGGCCTAATCCATAAGAAAATGGAATAAATATAATCCAAATCCAAATAAAATAAATGGATAAAGAATATTCAAATAAAATTAAATGGCTTTAACTAAATTCTATTCTATTTGAATAAAGATAAAAACCCTAATAGAAATGATTAATTAAAATATGGGAAAATAATAATTGGAATTTTCCCAAGTGGAATAAAAGTTATTTAATTAACTTAAATGGAAGCAAAAAATTATTTGAATAAAATTTATATTGATTTAAAACCATATTGGATTTTATTTGAATAATGACATTTGCCCAATTTAAATGATTAATAATCATATTAAAATACTTTAAACAATTCAAAATGAATTATTTAACACCCTACTGAATAAATAAAATCTACTGAAAAAGGTTTTGATAAAAATAAGATTCAAATAGGAATTTGAAAAGATAAATAAAAACTTATTTGAATAAAGGCAAGTGCTTATTTAAATAAAGAATAAAACCATAAAAGAATAAATAAAATATTCTAAAATGATTTTTAAAAATACATGTTTGAACAGAATAGAAATTACTGAAAGTTTGGTAAGAATATAAATTCAAATGTTGTTTGAAGTCATTTGAAAGAAATCAAAACAGAATTCAGAAATTAAAAAAGAAAAATAAACAGAGAAGAAAAAAATGGAAAGGGTCCAGCCCAGCTAACTGTAACATCCCAAAAATATTAAACTTGAATCATCAAACTCTAATCATCAAAATTAGGGTTAACAAAAACTTTTCCAATTAAAAATATGAAAGCATTCATATGTGTGTGTATTAAAATTTGGATTCTTTTGAATTGCCTTGGTTCTGTGTTTCTTTGCTTGTAAAATGATTCTTAGGTGAAACAAACATCATGTAAACAATCCCCAAACTTTTCCCAAAGACAAACAAGTCAAAACAAACAAATTTGGTGAATGGTCACTTTGGCAAAATTAACTCCCATGCCTACTTTGGCTATCTCTAACTTTCAGAACTTAACAGAAACATGGATGGATCTTTGCACCCCTTGATAGTACTCATAATAAGGTACCAAGGCCCACTTTGTGATCATGCAAAAACATTCAAATGCATAGTTTAAATGACAGTTTAAAATTGAATCTATTTCATATGGGAACATCTCACTATTTCAAAAACCACTCAAACAAGCTCAATTTTAAAACCCAAGCATCCACAGAATCCTCAACACATGCCTAGCACACCCACAAAAAATCTTTTCAAAATTCAAAAATTAAGTTCATGCGGCCATTTCATCAAACAGGTTGCAGATTCAAATCAACCAAATCAAAAACAATATGTTGAGCAGTGTTTTGGACCTACCTTGTTACCTCTCTGGTTACAACTAGCCTTAGTAGATCATCTAGCAACCTTAAATAACCACTAGCACCACTGTGAGCTTGCCAATGCCATTAATGGTGAGTAGGCCGAGAGCACACTTGTCACCCTAGTGTGGACAGCAAGCTAGGAGAAGAACTAGTCGTGCCAACCTTGTCTGGGAGGTAGCCCATGCCTCACCGCCCCGTCTCGACCAGCCCTAGCTCGAAGACAGTGACCAGAACCGCTAGGAACGCCACACCCGTGCCGCTGTCGACCATGTCGACGTGCACCGCAGAGCACGCGCCGTTCCCACGCAACCCGACCACCTCAAGCCCTCGCCGCCCTCCAGCATGCACCCCACTGTCCCAGAATACCACCAGACATGTTCGTTTCACTGCCCGTACCCCGTAGCCACCGCTTGTCGCAGAGTTCGCCGCCTCTTCCTCGCAGAGCACCGCGCGTTCCCGACCATTTGCGACCGCCCCTACACGCGCATTTAAACCCTACAGCATCGCTAGGCGACCACCCATCGATCGCCAACCTCGGAGATGCATCTAGCCGCCCATAGCAGTGTCTCCACCGTCGCCTGCCTATCCCTCTCGGTCTCGCCATCGAGCCTATAAAAGGAGACGACCCCCACTCGATTTCTTCACACCGTCTCACTCCCCTCATCTCACTGATCATTCAACCCCTTAGCCGGAGCACGAGGAGCATCAGTTCGCCGGATTGCACCGGAGTAGGCTGCCTCTAGAGAAGAAGGGAGCCGTTGGTTTCGAGCTCGCCGGTGACTTGTTCATCGTCGACGACGACCCTTAGCCGTTGATCTCACTTCTAATCCAACACAACACATCACCCCGTACCGCTTCGCGTGTTATGAGCCACTGACCGGTAGACCCCCCTGTCAGCTGAGCCCCGCGCTATGGAGTGACACTGGGCCGAACCAATAACCCTCCCCGCGCAGCCCACTCGTTTGAATTTAGCTTTTATTTATATTCAAACTCAGTTCTGTATCTAGTTTCAAAAATCAACCCAGCTCGATTCAGTGAACCAAATTGCATGAAACCAGTTTTGTTAGAAAGGTATTGAAATGCTTAATCCAAGCCCGTTGGATTCAAATCATTTGGATCTGTAGATCAACCTTGGTAAAAATAACAAGTCAAGAAGCTTTTCTGCATTCAAACATTTTTCTAATTTCAACCATAATAGATTTTGAGTTGATTCCAACTATCAAAAATCACATTTGACCATACCTTTCAGAATATATAAAAACATATGGGTTTACTTACAGAAATAATGTTCAAGTAATAAAAGAATGCCACATAGGCATTTCTAGTCACTTATTTTATTTAAATTAAAAAGGGTAAACCTTATTAAATTGTGACACCACTTGAAATCACATTCCCATGTACTAAAAATATGTGGTGATGACATGTGTCAACATGATCCCATGTTTGAGTTGGAGAATATTAAATCTTAAGTAGTTTTTCAATGCGTAGAAATTACTTTTCTAAAACCAAATAAATATTGCAAATGCTTAAATATTGTAATGTTAATGATGATGCTAGATCATCTATAGAACCCTTTTGTGTGAGGATTGAAAGTAATTAAGTATTGTTTGGTGATTGTGTACCTTGTATTTATTTATAGACGCTAGTATCGACCAAGGATATGAGGAGGAAGGAGGATACTACGAAGAAGAAACCGAGGAGAACTTCAACCACTACTCTGCACAAGGCAAGCCTTACTAATCAAGTTGACCTATGCAAGCCTAATACTACTAGTTGATTGAGCAAGCTAACACTTGCAATTATGAAAGTTAGACAACCTATGTAATGCACTAAGCATGCTTGGTTAGACATAATTGATGATACCCCCTCCTAGTTTTACTTGCAAGCTTTCTACTTTATTTCTTTATCAAAGCTATTTCTTAGAGTTTACTTAAGTGACTTGTAGATTCTAGGAAGATAATTGAAGGTTGCATAAAGAGCATTAAATTTGGCCTAAGCTAGATAATCTTGATGTCATCCTAAGGCATGAGATGGTACTTAGTTAAAACTCCACTTGTTTACCACCCCTCATTAGTACTCACCCCCACTTGCAGATGCTAGTGCTAAGCATAAATCTTGATCAACTTTAGATGGGAATACTTGGTGGAAAATGGTTATGAAAACCTTAGAATGACGAGTCATTCTACTGAGATGTTTTGACATGTGTTTCCGAGCACCAGATGATTTGGGTGATGAAAATGTTAAGGCATGAGTCTTAGCCCTTTATAAAACTGATGGTTGTCTGGATGCGATACCATTCCAATTTTTCCGTACAACCATAATACCCGAAAATTGGGTAGGGCTTGACTGGAAACTTATATTCTTTAGTATGGGTTCCCTCACGGCCAAGGTCTGAGCTGAGGCTACCTTGTGAAGATTGTCCACCTGTGCAGTACCCAAGATGGCAGTTGGTCATGTTTGGGAGGCCAAACTCAAACGAGAGGTGCCTATACTAGGGCGTGTAATTGAAAGGTTAGGATTGATTATCCGCATACTCAGTATGGTGAATTCAGGATTTGTTCCTGACGGATGTATTGAATGTTGTGGTGAAAGTGTACAATCTCTGCAGAGTGTCAAACTATTCGAATAGCCGCGTCCACGATTATGGACAATTGGAGTGGCCATACTATTCCCCCTTAAGATGTTTTCAAAATGACTGGTGAATGAATTGAGAATTTGACTTGACCACAACAGAGCTGTGATATGAAATTCAAGTTCCCTCTTAGGTGTTATAAAATTTCAACTAGATTTTCTTGCTTCTGAACTTAGTAGAGGTAAATCTGGCTTTTTGCAAACCAACCCTAGAGCTTAGTGTCCTACTACGAAAACCCCCTTCACTTGTTAGTATTAGTTTGCGAGTACTTAAAGAGTACTCATGGCTTTGTCCCTGGATATTCCCGCGGCCAGACTATGAAGAGGTGTACCAGGATGAAGGACCCCAGGAAGGTTACGATAACTAGGATCATCTTCCATCGTCAGCATTGCCTATGACCCCGAAGATGGAGCTTCGCCTACGCTACCTTTATTACTACGTATTTCCGCTGCCTAAGTTGTATTGAGAATTGGATCATGAGATCCTTATTTGTGTAAGACCTTATGTATGGTTTGTAATGGATGTGGTACTCTGGTATCCAATTCTGTTATGTCTCGCAAAAATGGTAATCTTGGGATTGCGATGTATGACATAACAGGCATCTGGGATTAAACATCCAGGTGTTGACACTAACCTAACACAACTAATCAGTCCAACTTGGCCTAGTAACCACCCAGCAGCCCTCACGCAAAACGTTTTCACTCACACACACACCCTCTGAGCTCACTGACCCGTGGACCCATGCCACATCAGCGCCTCGTCACCACCTTCTTCCCCACCCACGACCCATTCCTCCCCCTCTCTGCCATTTTCTGCCACAAATTGATCGCATAAATTCGCGTTAATTGTCACGTTGAATCAGCTCCATAACCTTGCACTCTTAAGCGCCCCTCTTCCCTCCACCTTTCCTCTCACTTGCCCCTCCCCCTCTGCCACCAGGCTGTGCGAATTTCTCCTCACACCGCACTGTCTCCGGCGACCATTCCCGGTTGATTCCGACGATGCCAGACCGCCGCACTGCCCCTAGCATCCACAAGTGTGTTCCCCAACATCCCCCGCATCTGCCAGTACCCATAGCTAGCCTGCGCGTTCACCAGAGGCTTGGCAACACTAACACCAGAGCGTCACCTCCTCCTGCTTCAACTCCGTCGAGCTCCCCCGGTGAAATCTAACCTCCCCTTCCCCTCTCTGTGATGCACATGTGATCGTGACTCTCTTACGCATCTAACGATGCCATCCGTTTTTCTTAGTGTGCCGTAAAGCCTCGCCAACGTTGACTAACGTGTGTGCCCGTCATCAGTAACGTCTCCGGCCAACAATTGCCGACGTGACCGTGCGCCCCCTGTCCTGCGACGACTACCTTGAGCTTCCCCATGCCTCAGCGAATCTACTGAGCCATCTCTCCTCCTACCTTGCTTACTGCTCCTCCAGAACCGCTGCAAGCAGAGCCGCGCCGCCGCTCGTCTTTTGGATTGCGCTGCCAGTCTTTGGTCAGGGCACTATAGCCGTCAGACCATGATCGCATGGTTAGGATAGATTCACTTAAGCGAAGTGGTACGCTAGATCAGAGCCGCATGATCCCCTTTTAATCCAACGCACCACAGCACTCGATCCAGCGAAACCGTTTTCAGCCAAGAAGAACAAGACGCCTGGCCAGAGTGTTGTCTTAAAATTAGAAAATGTTCTATTAGATATTTGATTTTGTAAATTGCATAACTTCTGATCCACACGTCTAAATTTTGCAAATTTTATATCAATGGAATCAGAAAAAGGAGTACTTTCGAACCATGCACTTTGTTTAGTGAAATGCTTCTGGAAAATTAGTTGTTTTTGCAGAAACTTGTATAGGCATATTTTGTGTATAAAAATTTTTCTAGAAATGTTTTTAGGATAAAATATTTGGCAAATGGTTTGTTTTGAACCCACTGACCATACAAACCAACTTGTGGATTTAAAAGTGTATTTTGTAAAGTTAAAGAATAAATATTTGAATAAGAGCATATCTAGTTAAATAAAAATATTGATTATGTGTTAAAAATGCTTTTTGAGTAAAACCTTTGGAAAATGATTTGATTTAAACTCTCTGACCCTAAACAACAAGTTTTAGGATTTAAAAATTTATTTGGTGAACCCTATAAAATTATCACCTTGTTTAAAAGCAATTCCAACAAAATAAGATATGGCTTTGATTTAAAAATGGTTTATAAGTAAAACCCTATGCAAATGGTTTTAATAATAAACACTTGACCTTGAAACACTAATATTTGTGTTTAAAAGCATATTTGGCAAATACTAGAAAATATTCTTTTTGATTTAAATCATTTCTAGGAAAACAAGAATGATTCAAATGGCCATTTCCACTAGTTTAATATCAAATGGTTTTGCCACTTTTATAAACGACCAATGGGTGTTTTAAAATGTTTATAACCTAATAGAAACCACTTTTAAAAATAAAACAATCTTTGGCATGCTTGCATGCATTGCTTTGTTTTTATTATTCTATGTGATGGTTGCTTGAATGGTAGTTTGAATATTTGCTTGCTTGATTGAATTGTAGTGGAATTTGAAGAGTGTGACTATTGCAAGATCAATGAGTGAACTTATATTATCTACCAAAAGGCAAGTGGTGTTTCATACTTTTGTCCTATTATTTTCACTATGCTTTAGTGATATTTCTAAGTAGGACTTGCATGGAATTTTTGCGAAGTATAAACTAAGCCATGGGAAATCCTATTAGATGAAACCTTAGTAGAATTTTCCTAAGTTAAGATTCCTACTACTATCATGCTTATCTTAGCTAGTAGAAAACAAGGGTGGATTATATTCATGCTATGAAATATTTCTAAGTCAAGGACTTGTGTTTTGTTTAATAAAAACTATGTGAATGAATCACCTGGGTGGAATGGAAAGAATGGTTTATGTTGAGTGGTTACACAGGGCCCATATTTATGGCTTACCCTAGTGTATCTCACTTGTGGAATGCCATCCAGGAACAAAGAGATTTGAGATGTCAAATGTTGAGAAGCTTCAAGTGCAGCCACTTGGCATTATGGGATCTGCCTGGATCATATAGGTTTCAATAACTTAGCCAAATGGACAGTTGGTGGTAGGGGATGATAGGTTGGAACGCCTCCATACTGATCTAAGGGAAGGCTTGTGAAATATCTTGTCTCGATGCATGTCGAGTCTTGTGGGGAAAGTGCACCACCTCTCGAGAGTGTAAAATCTAACTACTTAGCCGTGTCCCCGGCAATGGACAATTTGAGCATCAAGACATGGAAGCTATCAAGAATCTCATCATCCCAATTTCTAAGTTAAAAACTTGCGGTTGAACAAGGGTTTAAGGATCACCAATTTCTATTGGGAGATGCCTTGGGTGATTTTTGACAAACAAAAACTTAGTGTTTTGAAATCATAAGGAAAATATATTTTGAGCAAAGCAAGCCTAAGCTCCACTTAGCCAAATGCATATAGATGATAGATACCACTACTATACCATAGTATCACTTGCCAATACAATTCAAATGTATTGACCCTTGTGGATGTAACTTATTATGTTGCAGGTTTGTTTGATGTTAGTAAAGTGTGTTGATTAGGATTACAAGTCTACAACCTGTTGGAATTTTTGCATAAATAGGCCCAGCCCATTTATTATATGTCAATAAATGCCTGAAATCCTAGAGGCCCATTCATGCAAGGCAAGAGATGGGACAAATGTTTAGTCCCACATTGCTAGTTGAGTGGAAGTTGGACCAGCTTATAAGGTGAGCTCTCCTACCACTTGGTAAAAGGATGAGAAGGAGAAGGAGAGAGTTCCACACGCGCGCTCCTCCTCCTCGCTCGCCACACCACGCCACGCCTCGCCTCGTCACGTCACGACACGTGCGCGCGCTGCGGGTTGCGGGAATCTCGCCGAGCCGAGCTTTATTTTGCCACGCATGAATGGTATATGAACAGTCATACAGAAGTTGAAACGTTTTGCTCGAGTGGAATTTTAATACGAACTGAGTGGAGGCTGTCCGTTGGGCTGCCTCCTGTTCACTTCAACTCCCGTCCGTTCGTTTCATCTTCTGTGCAGCCTGTCTGCCTACCCCTCTGTGTCTAGATAAGAGAGAGGTCACGCCTCTTCTTAGACACACTGCAACAAATAGTCACATACTCCTTTGCGCCTCAAGTTCCAGAGCACTGTGCTGCCTAGATCTTCCCCATCCCGTCTTGCGGCGTGCATCGCGAGCCAGGACAGTAGGCCTCCGAGACCCCGCTGCTTCGAGTCCTGTACGGGAGAAGGGCGATAAGGTTTTTGGGGAGCGTTATCGGCGCGACTACTAGCTTCGTCACGGACTCCCACACGGATAGCAACGTCTTTTCTGACGAGGACTTCTTCCCCGACATCAGCACCCTCTTCCTCGACGACATGGCTAACGACGGTGCCAACACGAACACCGGTGGTTTCTCTTCTGCTGCCACTGCCGTGTATGTTTTCTTTATCAATCTTGTTCTGATCGCATCTCAAGACTTATGTCTTGCAGTCTGTTTGGTTACCTGTCTTAATATGTTTTCGCTATTTCACATCATTAGTATTTTGTATTTTATTCTAATCATGTTTTATCTAGCGTTTATTATCGGTAATTCGCTTGGTAAATTGCTCTATTTTTCAACAATCCAAAAACCTTATTTTAGGCAATTTGCCCCAAGTGGCTTTGTTGCTTCTATGAAGCCACCTATGTTTGAAGGTGTGAATTACAAACGATGGCGTGCGAGAGTAGTGCTCTGGTTTCAGACCATGAGCTGCTATAACGCCATCTATGGCGCACCTGAGGGAGAACTTAATCCCGCTCAGGAAGAGGCGTTCAAAAAACTTGATACCACTTTCAAGGCTTCCTTGATCAACATCCTTGGCGACAATATTGTCGATAAATATCTGTCATTTAGCAATGGCAAAGATATGTGGGATGCGCTCGAGAGAAAATTTGGAGTCTCTGATGCTGGCAGTGAACTGTATGTCATGGAACAATTCTATGACTATAAGATGGTTGATGACCGCCCCATTGTGGAGCAGGCTCATGATATACAGTCACTTGCGAGGGAGCTTGAGCACTTCACTTGTGTGTTACCGGACAAGTTTGTTGCCGGAGGCATCATTGCCAAACTTCCCCAGTCATGGAGGAATTTTCCTACTTCTCTGAAGCACAAGAGACAAGAGTTCTTCGTGACGGATCTCATTGGGACTCTTTATGTGGAAGAGAAGGCGAGAGCAAAAGACACACGTGCTCGAGGTACCGAGGAGGTTCTAATGCCAACCTTGTACAGAAAAGGAACTTCCAGCCTCACAAATTCAAGAACAAAGGCAAGTTTAATGACAAAGGAAAGTGTGATGGAAATAACAAGGCCTCACAGTCCACCAGCTTCAAGAAGAAGACTGATAAGAGGAGATGTGCTTGTCATGTGTGCGGTGATCCTAATCATTGGGCTCCGGCTTGTCCCAATCGCTTTGACAAGCTCCAGCATGGGAAGAGCAGCAAGACTGCTAATGTTGTCATGGGCGACATTGAGATGAAAGATGTTGGGTATGGTATATTACCTACTGTTCTTTCATTATGTCATTCTCCTGATTGGTGGATTGACACGGGCGCTAATGTACATGTCTGTTCTGATATTTCCATGTTTTCTTCATATCAGGTCAGAGGGACTCAAACCGTGCTCATGGGGAACGGCTCGCATGCTTCTGTTCATGGTGTTGGTACGGTCGATCTGAAGTTCACTTCGGGAAAGACCGTGCGCCTGAAGAACGTGCATCATGTTCCCTCAATAAATAAAAATCTTGTTAGTGGATCTCTTCTGTGTCGAGATGGCTACAAGATTGTATTCGAGTCCAATAAATTTGTAATTTCGAAGTATGGAACCTTTGTTGGTAAAGGCTATGAATGCGGAGGCTTGTTCCGCTTATCTCTGTCAGACATTTGTAATAAAGTTGTTAATCATATTTACACAAATTTTGAATCAAATGTCTGGCACTCTCGTCTTTGTCCTATTAATTTTGGTTGTATGACACGGCTAGCCAAAATGAATTTAATCCCTGATTTCTCAACTGTTAAGGGATCTAAGTGCCAAGTCTGCGTGCAAGCTAAACAACCTCGCAAGTCACATACGACTGCAGAAATGAGAAATCTAACACCACTAGAGCTCATACATTCTGATCTTTGTGAGATGAATGGTTTGTTGACAAAAGCTGGAAAGAAATATTTCATGACTTTGACTGATGACTCTACGAGATATTGTCATGTGTATCTTCTGAAATAAAAATATGAGGCTTTGAGTTTCTTCAAAATCTATAAAGCTGAGGCAGAAAGTCAACTTGATCGAAAGATTAAGAGGCTTAGGTCTGATCGTGGTGGAGAGTATTTTTCCAACGAGTTTGATTCATTTTGTGCGAAACATGGCATAATTCATCAGAGGACGCCTCCCTACTCACCCCAGTCAAATGGAGTAGCCGAAAGAAATAACCATACTCTAACAGATTTGGTTAACGCCATGTTAGAGACATCGGGTCTTTCTAAGGAATGGTGGGGGGAGGCACTATTGACCGCGTGTCATGTCCTAAACCGAGTTCCCACAAAGAACAAAGAAATTACTCCATTCGAAGAATGGGAGAAGAAAAGATTAAAACTCTCTTACTTACGTACTTGGGGTTGTTTGGCAAAGGTTAATGTACCAATCCCCAAGAAGCGCAAGCTTGGACCAAAAACCATTGATTGTGTTTTTCTGGGCTATGCTTTTCATAGCATTGGTTATAAATTCTTGATAGTAAAATCTGAAGTGCGTGACATTCATGTTGGTATAATCATGGAGTCGACTGATGCGACTTTCTTTGAGGATATATTTCCAATGAAGGATAAACCTAACTCATCAAATCCGGAGATACCTAGTTCATCTAATCAGGAATTTGCTATATTCTATGAACCTACCATTCCAATTGAACACTCTAAAAATCCTAAGGAGGATGATAATGAAATTCCTAAAAGGAGCAAGAGACAAAGGACTGCAAAGTCTTTTGGTGATGATTTCATTGTGTACCTTGTCGATGACACTCCTACTTCCATTTCAGAAGCTTATGCATCTGTTGATGCTGACTACTAGAAGGAAGCTGTTCATAGTGAGATGAATTCCATCTTAGCTAATGAAACATGGGAGATCACTGATCGTCCTTATGGGTGCAAACCTGTAGGATGTAAATGGGTGTTTAAGAATAAACTAAAGCCTGATGGTACTATTGAGAAGTACAAGGCAAGGCTTGTAGCCAAGGGTTATACCCAAAAGGAAGGTGAAGACTTCTTTGACACTTACTCACCTGTAGCAAGGTTGACTACCATTCGAGTACTACTTTCTCTGGCTGTCTCACACGGTCTTCTCGTTCATCAAATGGACGTTAAGACGGCTTTCCTAAATGGAGAGTTGGATGAGGAAATTTATATGGATCAACCAGATGGTTTTGTAGTAAATGGTCAAGAAATAAAAGTGTGCAAGCTACTGGAGTCTTTATATGGTCTTAAACAAGCACCTAAGTAGTGGAACGAAAAATTTGATAAAACCTTAACCGCTGCAGGCTTTGTTGTAAACGAAGCTGACAAGTGTGTATACTATTGCCATGGTGGGGGTGAGGGAGTTATCCTTTGTTTGTATGTTGATGACATACTGATTTTCGGAACCAATCTTAATGCAATTAAGGAGGTCAAAGATTTCTTATCTCGTTCCACTACTAGGAAATTGGCCTTTAGTGGTGCACCTGGAATCATCATCCGTGGCGCACTAGCAGTGCGCCACGGGCCTTGCGCTACGGCTATCTCTCAGCCGTGGCGCACTGCCTAGTGCGCCACGGTTGTGTAGGGACAGGCGTAGCGCACCTGCTAGTGCGCCGTAATGTTTGGGCAGGTGCGCTACCCTTGGGATCTTCTGTGGCGCACTACCAAGTGCGCCACTAAACTTCCATAGTGCGCTTTAGGTGTAGTGCGCCACAGAAGGTAGACCATGTGCGCCACAGATGTATTTTTTGTTTTTTTTTAATTTCCGAGCCAGATTATATGCAATACAGATTATATACAATATTACAGCAGATATACACACACAGATACAAGATATACAATTATATATATAAATACTCAATATGAAAAACAAGATTGAAACAAATACATATAGATAAGTCTCATACATGAATACATAGTCTAAGTTAATTACATTGTTTCGATCATGTTACAAAGTAGTAGTTGGTGACATGTGAATACATGTGTCGATCGAACAAGTTAGAGCTCGGAAGCTCGCCTAGACATCTAAACTAGCTAGCTAGACACAAACGCGGGATAAATAACCAAAGAAGATAAGCATGATCACCGCCGCGACGAAGGTGTAGGTCTTCATCCGGTTCCTTGTCCTAACTCCCGCTAGATAGCGCGTGTATCTAGCTTCCGCCTCCGCCATAGTGTTGTACCCTTTGTAGCTATTGCCGCTGAAACGGTGCACCTGTCTCCGGCAGTCTTCCCAATCATCATAGACTCCGGGAACCCGTCCCTTGTACACGACGTACCACGTCATCTATAAGTTGACAATAATAATTAACCGACTATTTAAAAAAACATATATAATTAGAGTCGCATATGAAGATACACTTATAGAAAGTACTCCTAAATCAAAAAGACCAAACTCAAAAAGCATGCCTCATATATAACTAGGTTGTTCGACACAGGAATATGCTACGATGGAACTGTCCGCCAAGTAGGATGCACAACACCTGGACCTATGCATAGCACAAGGCAGACAATCCCATCGCAGCACATTCACATATAGTGTGCCACGACATTTCAATCATCGGCATTATTCTCGAAAAAGACCAAAGTAACTCAAAAAGCATGCCTCATATATATACATAGGTCGTTCGACACAGGAATATGCTACGACGGAATGGTACACCAAGTAGGATGCACAACACCTGGACTTGTGCATAGCACAAGGCGTACAATCCTATCGTAGCACATTCACATATATAGTGTGCCACGATATTTCAATCATCGGCATTATTCTCGAAAAAGACCAAAGTAACTTAAAAAGCATGCCTCATATATATACATAGGTCGTTCGACACAGGAATATGCTACGATGGAACCGTACGCCAAGTAGGATGCACAACACCTGGACTTGTGCATAGCACAAGGCGTACAATCCCATCGTACCACATTCACATATATAGTGTGCCACGACATTTCAATCATCGGCATTATTCTCGAAAAAGACCAAAGTAGCTCGAAAAGAATGCCTCATATATAACTAGCTAGGTCGTTGGACACAGGAATATGCTATGACGGAACAGTTAGCCAAGTAGGATGCACAATTCCTAGACTTGTGCATATCACAAGGCTAACTATCCCGTCATAGCACATTCACATATATATTGTGCCACGACATTTCAATCATCGGCATATTCTCGAAAAAGACAAAAATAACTAGAAAAGAATGCCTCATATATATACATAGGTCGTTGGACACAGGAATATGCTACGATGGAACGGTGAGCCAAGTAGGATGCACAAGACCTGGACTTGTGCATATCACAAGGCTCACAGTCCCATCGTAGCACATTCACATATATAGTGTGCCACGACTTTCAATCATCGGCATTATTCTCGAAAAAAGAGTAAGGAAAAAAAGAAGGACCAAATTGAGCAAAGGACCAAAGAGTAAACAAAAAAACCAAGCATTGATTGATATATAATAATAATAAGCAAAATAAGTTCACTTGTCGTCCACACACACACACAAAGGTCATCTATAGTTTGTAACTACAACTAGGCCAACATCAAGCCTTCTGGCTCGGCTTAGGGAACGGGAGGACGCCCTGTCTTGTCATGAATTTCCTATAGTCACCCTGCATCTCTAGGCGATCTTCTATGTCACGGTTATTCGGGATATTTCCTCCATAGAAGATCCCCCCGAAGTCATGACATCACGAAAGATGATTACCTCCGAAATTAGTTCATATTAAAGCTCTATAATACACATCATGGTTTAGCAAATCATTTTCTTAAAGGCTATGAGAATCATTGTTCTAAACTGAGTACCAAACCACACTTGAGAGGGACACCTTAGATAAAAACATTAGTTTCTATCTAGTATTGCCTCAGACCAGCATCACATACACAATGAAATTATTGAGTATCATAGGCCAATATAGCCAGCAGGAGTTTTCAACTCATTTTATTCAACATAGGTAGAATAAAGCCAATACTAGAATAAACCCTGTGTACTATTCCAAGGAAGGTGTCACAAGGATTTGTCCTAACCAAGCAGATCCTACCCAGTGATTACATAATCCAGGTCAGTTAAAAAGAATATTCAATCATCTTCCTAATATATTAATTAGGAATCATTCTCTTACATAGAACAACTATCACCAGGGACATCAATGGTAATTCCCAGATAGCCAAATACATGTTCCAGTACTGAAATTAGTTAACCATCACCACTACTCAGATACTAGGCTAGATTAGAGTCACAACGTCCCCATTTTGCAATGAAAGTAACCAGGTTTAGATAAAATTTATCTTATAGAACTATTAGCAATTCCCAAGCCCGTCAGTAGGCAATGGATCAGCAAAGAATAACCACCAGAAATATTTCTAAATACCTCATTATCCTCAATTATCAACACAGGGGAGTGAAACCTTAATGGAATAGGTAAACCCTAATTAGGAATTTCTCTCTAGGAGCAGACAGTGGCTATCAAGAGAAGTAAAGGGAGAATACGAAGGGGAAGATCCAGTGCATTAGATCTCACTAGAGCCAGACACTATACCCATTTCATTATGCAGCAGAGATCAATTAAATGAATCTAATCATCTTCCTAGCCACCAATCTAGAAATCATTTCATCTCTACAATCATTCTACCAAGCTTATGATCAGCTAAGGATAACCACCTTAGTATGTCTTTGACTCAAGATAAAACCTCAGCCTTTGCACCATTTGCTAGCCAAGTAAGTGAGCAAGATATGTTTTTGATCAATTTATGAGAGTAGGGTTGCTGTAGTAATACACATTTGATAGACAACAATTAAATGCATCCAGAATCTATTTGTAAGTCACACAAGTACATCACAGCCAATAGAAAATCCTTAATAAAACATATACACCATGCTGGACCATAGCCCATGTATTTGGGTGATCAAGTGATTTGCAAGAAACATCCCCTACACATAAATAGAAGTAAATCATAGAAAGTTGGCATGCCTATAATTATCTGGACTAGTACATGCCTATAATTATCTGGACTTGTTGATGATGCCTCCTTCTCCTGATACTTGCAAATACTATTTCTAATGGTAACAGAACCTGGGAGTTGTGAACCATGAACCCTAGTCTCTGGTAATGGTAACAGAGATGAACCATGAACCCTAACTTCCTTCTAGTTCATACTCCTAGTCTCTGGTAATGGTAACAGAGATGAACCAGAACCATGAACCATGAACCCTAACTGCTGGAGACAGGGGGAGAGAGAGGGACAGAGGGAGAGAGAGGGAGAGACAGGGGAGGGGCGACTCCGGCGTGTCCGAGGCCACCATACAGAGGGAGAGAGAGGGACAGAGGGAGAGACAGGGGAGGGGCGACTCCAGCGTGTCCGAGGCCACCATACAGAGGGAGAGAGGGACGGAGGGAGAGAGGGAGAGACAGGGGAGGGGCGACACTCACCTCTGACGGGCGGACGACGGCGGCGGATGACGGTGGACTCCACCTCCTCGAGCGACGCGAGATCCTCCTCCTCCACAAGCGACGCGAGATCCTCCTCCTCCTCCACAAGCGGCGCGAGATCCTCCTCCTCCTCGAGAGCGTAGCGCGGCGGTGGCGGATCGACAGCACAGGGCGGCGGTGGCGGATCGAGAGCGCAGTGTGGTGGCGGCGGTGTCTGTGAGATGCGGGGATGAGAGAGGCGGGTCGACGTGGCACGCGTGGTTGACTAGTCCAACCCACATAGGCGTAGCGCACCCTGGCCAAGTGCGCTACGGATAACCGTAGCGCACTTGGCCAGGGTGCGCTACGCCTATGTGGGTTGGACTACCAGATAAGAGGGCGGACACCCCACTAGTTAACACTAGTACTCTCTTATCCCACCGGTTCTGCCCCTTAGCTCTATTCTAAACTATGAGCACCCAGGTTCGAATCCTGGTGCTCCACTTTTTTATTTTTATTTTAAAAATACTTTTAAATGTTCCAAAAAATGCCCATAAGTGTTGATATATGCCATACAAGTTTTGTTTTGTTTTTAAAATACTTTTAAATATTCCAAAAATGCCCAAAAGTGGTGATATATGTCATAAAAGTGGTGATTCAAAGTATAACTAAATTTCATAATAATTTGTCCATTAATATTACAATCTTTTTCGACCATGCGTTTTACAATATTTTTTGAGCTAGCGTTTTACAATCTTTTTTCCCTTCTTTGTCGTGGTTAAATAATTTAGCCCCGGCACTTTAATGTTTCTTCTTTCGAACGGGCTACCTTTTTTGGGTAGGGTTGTCCTTTTTCTTCTTGTGATGTATGTTGCTGCATCGTAGTCGTCGTCATCTTCAATCTTTGGATCGCCGTACTGGTCGAAGTCTTGCTCGTTGGCGACTCCATCCATTCCGATGATGTTTCTTTTTCCTCTCCTCACGACAACACGGCTAGGCTTTGTCGGGTCGGTAATGAAAAAACATTCGTCCACTTTGGTAGCCAGTACCCACGGTTCATTTTTCGCGGCCACGTTTGCACCGGCGGCCTTGGATTTGGCTGCTTCGGGTATAACCATGGTTGTGAAATACCGGTCTTCTCTTTCGACGCTCTTTTGCCCATCTGACACGGAACATCGGCACCTTTTCTCCACAGTATTCGAGCTCCCAGATCTCCTCGATTCTTCCGTAGAATCTTTCCTTCACGTTGTCATCGGTGTAGAATTCCGACGTTATGCCTGAGTTCTGATAATCACACTTGTTGTCCTTTTCCTCCGTGTAGAATGTGTAGCCGTTGATATCATACGCCTGATAGGTCACCAGGTTTTGCATCGGTCCCTGCGACAAGGTGAATATGATCTTTTCCGTGTCAGAAGAATGCGAGCGCGGGGGATTATCAAGGAGCGTCTGCCTAAACCAACGCGTGAAATCTAAGTTGTGCTCTTTGATTATTTCTTCCTGCATCCTCTGTATGCCCCGGTCACTGTACTTCTTCTCGATTAACCTTTTGTGCTTCTGTACCCAAGGATCGACCAGTTCTAAATGCTGTAGCGCGACGAGGTTTGCTCGATCAAAGTCTGCGCGTCGAAAATCGAAGTCTGCATGCAGTATGCGACGACCCTCTCGGTGACCAGATCCGTCAAGCTTGCCAAGGTGTCTGTTGACGGGAAGACCGACAGGGTTCTCGATGTCTAGATAATTCATGCAGAAAGAGATGCACTCTTCGGCCAGAAAGCCCTTGGCTATGCTTCCATCTAGACGGGACCTGTTGCGAATGTATCCTTTGATGTGTCCGTTCATCCTTTCGAACGCCATCATGCTGCGGAGGAACATCGGCCCGAGTTGTACGATGTCCTCCACGACATGGACCAGCAGATGCACCATAATGTCGAAGAATGCAGGTGGGAAGTAGACCTCAAGCTCACATAGTATCACCATGATCTCCTCCTATAGCCTTCCGAGCTGATTCAAGCCAATCGACTTCCTAGAGATGACGTCGAAAAACTTGCATAGGCCAAATAACGTTTCACGGACGTGCTCGTCCATTATCCCTCTAAGTTCGACCGGAAGTACCTGCGTCATTAGCACGGCACAGTCGTGAGACTTCATGCCACTGAACCTCTGCTTCGCCTCGTCTAGGTATCTGCTTATCTTGCCCGTGTAGCCGTAAGGAAATTTGACTCCTAGAAGGCACTTGAAAAACTGTTTGATCTCATCCTGGCTTAGAGTGAAGCAAGAAGGAGGGCAGTAATATTCGTTCTTCTTGAACTTTTTACCCTTCCGACGACCTTGTGTCGTCTCCGACTCATGATCATCGTCATCTTCCTGATCATCAGGAGTAGTGCGTCCTCCGTGAAGCTCCTTCCGGATACCCAAGCATATCAGGTCGTGCCTTGCTTTTGGACCATCTTTCGTCCTATCTGGCATGTTGATTATGGTGGCGACCAGACTCTCGCACACATTTTTCGTGATATGCATGATGTCGAGGCTATGAGGCGTGCGGAGAAACTTCCAGTATGGCAACTCCCAGAAAACAGACCTTGTTTTCCATACCTTCATCAGCGGCTTGTCTTGTTGCTGCCTCTTTCCCTTCTTTCCAGGCTTAGGACAATCTTTCCAGTTTTTCAGCAACTCTTCCACTTCTTCGCTGCTCCTATGCTCTGGGATTCCTCGGGTCTCTGATTTGCCATCGAACAGGTCTCCACGTTTTCTCCATGGATCATTCTTGCCGAGCCACCTCCGGTGCGCCATGAACACGGTTTTCGATGACCCTGGATCTTTCTCTAGTTGGAGATAGCTTGTGTTATCCATGCACCTAACGCATGCGCAGAATCCTTGGATAACCTGCCCCGAGATATACCCGCAACCTGGATAGTCTTGCACCGTAGTGACCAACGCGGCTCTCATAGTGAAATAATCTTGTGCGACGGCGTCGTAAGTATTGGCTCCAGATTCCCATAACGTGGCTAGCTCCTCTTTCAACAGCCCGAGATACAGATTGATGTCGGTACCAGGTTGTTTCGGCCCTTGAATTAGCATACTCATTTGTATGTACTTCTTCTTCATGCACAACCATGGAGGGAGGTTGTACATCCATACAAACACGGGCCAAGTGCTGTGCGTGCTGCTCTGACTACCGAACAGATTGAGTCCATCGGTGCTCGCACCAAGCCTGATGTTCCTCGAATCTCCACCGAATTCTGGGAATTCGAGGTCCAATGCTTTCCACTGGCTAGCATCTGAAGGGTGCGTCAGCAGCTCATCCTTTTCGGGGTCATCATCATCTCCTGGCTTCTTCCTTTCCGCATGCCATCGCATGAGCTTCGCTTCCTTAGGGTCCGCGAAATAGCGCTGCAGACGAGGAGTGATAGGAAAGTACCATACCACTTTTCGAGGTGCTTTCTTCCCTTTCTTGTATCGACTCACGCCGCACACCGGACATGTGGTTTTCTCCGTGTCCTCGCCCCGATAAATGATGCAATCGTTGATGCATACGTGATATCTAACGTGCGGTAGATCGAGAGGACAGACGATTTTCTTGGCATCCTCGATACTAGTTGGACATGTGTTCCCCTCCGGGAGACGATCGTGCCAGAATGCCATCATATCGTCGAAGCTTGTGTCGCTCAATTTGTGCTTTGCCTTCATCTCCATAGCCTTGAGCGTTACATTCAACCGGGTATCATCGGGCCTGCATCCTTCATACAATGGAGTAACCGCGTCTTTCTCAAGTTGCACAAGCTTGGCTTTCTCTCTAGCGGCAGCCCTGGCGTTACTCGTCTGCTTGAGAAGCAGCTCTTGCACATAAGGGTCCCGCACCCAGCCTGACGTTGTTCCATCGTCGTCTGCTCCTCCGGCATCTAGATCATCATCATCCCGGTCTGCTTCCGCACCCTCACCATCTCCAGGAGACTCTTCATCATCTCGCCCGTTCTCGCCGTGATGATAATCATCGTCATGTTGGCCACCTTCTTCACCGTCTCCATCATCTACGTCATCGCTTATCCAACGAGTGTATCCATCCATGAAACCATGGCGGAGCAGGTGCGCCTGCAGATTCCCGGAATCTGGGTCGATCACCCAGTTGAGTTTGCATCTTCTGCACGGACATCTTATATCTGTCTTGTTATTTCGTATCATGTCGGCCGTCGCACATTTCAAAAATCTAGCCACAATGCCTTCGCTCATTATGCGGACCATTTTTGCCTGCACGATGTACACGGTACAATTTTGAAGTCTATTAGAACCACATAATGAATGCATGCATGCAATGGTCGATAGAAAATTTCGGCATAACCTATCCTAAAATTAGGACCTTTGCGAAATGCCAAAGTCTTGCCAAAATGGAAATGAATCAACATTTTGGCAAAACAAATGGCAACTTGTTCACATACAAACACAAGAGAGAGAGAGAGAGAGACCGATCCATACACACATGAACATATCATTATCCTCTCCATACACACATGCATGAGCATCAACGATACTCTCCATATACACACACATATGACCATCGATCCTTTCCACATACACACATCATGAGCATCGATCATCTACATACATATGAGCACAGCATCATCCATATACACATGAACACATCCTTACATGGACAACTTACCGATCGCGAGAAAGATGGAAAGGAGAGGTGCGCGCGTCGACCGGAGAAGGATAGATGAGAGACCGGAGACCTCCTCTATTACTTATGTAACATCCAAAGCAAGTTTTACATGCTAAAAATGGTGAATGTGTGGAGAAATTGAGGTGGGAAGGAGAAGATCCCGACTAGATCTAAGGAGGAAGAAGAAGGGGAAAGTGAAGTGTGGGGTGGTGGATGTGGTCACACATGTGCACATAAAGTGCTGTCCTAAAGAAATCGACACATCCGTGGCGCACACGGCCCTAGTGCGCCACAGGGAGTACAAACATCTGTGGCGAACTATGCCATGTGCGCCACGGATGCTCCTACTCCCTGTGGCGCACTAGGCCGTGTGCGCCACAGAAGTTTGTGGCCGTTTCAGAGCAGAGGGGGCATGCGCTTAGGCGTAGCGCACCAGCCCCATGTACGCCACAGATGACCCTAACAACCGTGGCGCACATGAATATAGTGCGCTACAGATGTTTGGCGTGCGGCCAACAGGGCCCTGGCCCACACACATCTGTGGCGCACTATAGTCATGTGCGCCACAGTTGTTCTAGTCATTAGTAGGGCACTGCCCACAGGTGAGCCACGCCTGTTTTAGCCATGGGGCACTTCAACCATGTGAGCCACGGATGTGCTGATTACCTATAGCCGTTTTCCTAGTAGTGTTCCTTTGAGATGAAGGATCTGGGAGTAGCTGATGTCATAATGAACATCAAGCTATTGAGAGATGATGATGGTGGGATTACACTGCTTCAGTCCCACTATGTGGAAAAGATCTTGAGTCGATTCGGGTATAGCGATGTCAATTTTTCTCCTACACTATATGATCCTAGTGTGTTGCTTCGAAAGAATCGAGGAAATGCTAGAGATCAACTAAGATACTCTCAAATCATTGGCTCGCTTATGTATTTAGCTAGTGCCACGAGGCCTGACATCGCCTTTGCTGTAAGCAAACTCAATCGATTTGTTTCAAATCCAGGAGATGATCACTTGCATGCTCTTGATAGAGTTATGCGATATCTAAAAGGCACTGCGAGCTATGGCATACACTATACCGGGTATCCGAGGGTACTAGAGGGTTATAGTTATTCAAAATTGGATATCTGATGCTAACGAGATAAAGGCCACGAGTGGATATGTTTTCACACTTGGTGGTGGCGTTGTTTCTTGGAAGTCTTGCAAGCAGACCATCTTAACGAGGTCAACTATGGAAGCAGAGCTCACAGCACTAGACACGGCCACTGTTGAAGCAGAGTGGCTTCATGAACTCTTGATGGACTTACCTGTGGTTGAAAAACCTATACCCGCAATTCCAATGAACTGTGATAATCAAACTGTGATTATTAAGGTGAACAATTCTAAGGATAATATGAAGTCCTCAAGACATGTGAAGAGGAGACTAAAATCTGTCAGGAAAATGAGAAACTCCGGAGTTATTGCATTGGATTATATCCAAACATCTAAGAACCTGGCAGATCCCTTCACAAAGGGACTATCACGCAATGTGATAGAAAATGCATCGAAGGAGACGGGTATGAGACCCACACTATGAGTTTTCCACAGTGGCAAACCAATCTATGTGATCGGAGATCCCGTGAATTAGAATTGGGAGACAAGTTGTTGGTAGACTGAGAGGAAAGTATTCCCACTTTAATGAACACCACTCCGTGAAGATGCAATACTTTCCTATTCTGCACAACAGGTTGATTTTATATTAATGTGTTCTAAATGGCTTAATCTTAAGCAGAGATGTTGTCCTGCAGAACATCTATTGAAGAACACACCTATATGAGGCTGACTGTCAAACGTCGCAGTCTATGAGAGTTGGGTGCTCTCTAATAAACTCATGAAAGGTCATGGAGTATGACGTATAAGCTCCACCCGCGGGGAAGTCCCACGGTAGCCTAGTATCGGTCAAGACTTTTTGTGAAGCTAGGCTCGCAGCAAACTTGCAGTTCAAGGCATAGTCCACTGTACAAGTTGCAGCCTAGTATAAAATAAAGTTCTAGGTGGAAGTTAAACTTAACAGTATCCACTACAGTACCGGTATATAAACATTGTTTTGGAACCAAAGGCAAACTTCATGTGCCTCTGGGATCTAGTGGGGGATTGTTGGAATTTTTGCCTAAATAGGCCCAGCCCATTTATTATATGTCAATAAATTCCTGAAATCCTAGAGGCCCATTTGGCCCATTCATGCAAGGCAAGAGCTGGGACAAAATGTTTAGTTCCACAATGCTAGCTGGGTGGAAGTTGGACCATCTTATAAGGTGAGCTCTCCTACCACATGGTAAAAGGATGAGAAGGAGAAGGAGAGAGTTCCACACGCGCGCTCCTCCTCCTCGCTCGCCTCGCCACGCCACGCCTCGCCTCGCCTCCCCTCGTCACGTCACGACACGTGCGCGCGCCGCGGGTTGCGGGAATCTCGCCGAGCCGAGCTTTATTTTGCCACACATGAATGGTATATGAACAATCGTACAGAAGTTGAAACGTTTTGCTCGAGTGGACTTTTAATACGAACTGAGTGGAGGCTGTCCGGTGGGCTGCCGCCTATTCGCTTCAACTCCCGTCCGTTTGTTTCATCTTCTGCGCAGCCTATCTGCCTACCCCTCTGTGTATATATAAGAGAGAGGTCCCGCCTCTTCTCAGACACACTGCAACACATCATCGCATACTCCTTTGCGCCTCAAGTTCCATAGCATTGTGCTACTTAGATCTTCCCCATCCCGTCTTGCGGCGTGCATCGCGAGCCGGGACAGTAGGACTCCGAGACCCCGCTGCTTCGAGTCCTGTATGGGAGAAGGGCGATAAGGTTTTTGGGGAGCGCTATTGGCGCGACTACTGGCTTCGTCACGGACTCCAACACGGATAGCGACGTCTTTCCTGACGAGGACTTCTTCCCCGACATCAGCACCCTCTTCCTCGACGACATGGCTAACGACGGTGCCAACACGAACACCAGTGGTTTCTCTTCTGCTTCCGCTGCCGTGTATGTTTTCTTTATCAATCTTGTTCTGATCGCATCTCAAGACTTATGTCTTGCAGTCTGTTTGGTTACCTGTCCTAATATGTTTTTGATATTTCACATGATTAGTATTTTGTCTTTTATTCTAATCATGTTTTATCTAGCGTTTATTTTGGGTAATTCGCTTGGTAAATTGCTCTATTTTTCAACACAACCAACATGATTGCTTGTGGCACTTTGAAGATGAAGGACTCCATGCTATATAGTTATTTCTGCTGCATTGTAATGAGATAGCCAATTGAGCTATGTAAGATGTAATGAATTATTTTATTCCTGGTTATAAAGTTGTATTATGACCTTTGTTTCTTGATATTACGTCTTAACTTTTGATGCTAGCTATTGATCCAGGGACTAGCATTGTAAACACAGGGATCTCTACCTTATTAAAGGTTGGGACCTCTATGGATGGTATCAGAGAACTGTGTTGCTTATAGGATTGTAACCCTAGGATTGACAAAAACCCTTAGAAAAATAGGAGTGGTATTTGTTCAAAACTTATTTACAAACAATCTTGTAAACTCTTTCCTCAACCTTTCTGGTTTGATTCTACATCTCTTCCTTTTCAAACTTGATGGACAAGACCTCCACATGAGCAAAGACTTCACCATAAGCAAAGACTTCAACTTGAGCAAAGAATTCAACATCACCAATGACTTCAACTTTAGTTTCAACAAGGAATTCAACTTGGACATCACTAAGGACTACAAATGAGACAAGAAATATTAATCAAGACTTGAAGACTAAGGGAACACAACTTAGAAGGAATCATCATCACCTATCAAGTTTTGTGACAAAGATACAAGAATTTCTCCAAGGATACAATGATCTTGTTCATGAAGAATCAACTAGGAAGAATGGAATGATCTCAAGTGAACCATATAGTTGGACCACCATTCTAATGGTTAGTTTAAACCCACCAACTTAATGTGGTGTAGAAAAAATATTTTGTTGCCTAAAAATGTGCTTGAAACTTGTTGTTTGAGTGGAATGTTTGTTTGTGATTGCTTGCACATTGCTTGTGTGCATTGTTGAGTGTGATTAGACTTCTTCCTTAGAAATCTTTTTCCTATTCTAATCCCAGTCCAACCCAAACAGATGACTACTCCAAGAATCTCCAACATCAAGAATGGTGACAACAACAACCAAGAGATGCACATGAGAGAACTCATAGTAACCCAAACCCAATTGAACCATGTGACAACTCAGTTTTTAGCCAACAACAATGAGTTAGACCCAACCATGCAAAGGTTTTTGGAAACCCAAACCCAATTGTTGCAAAGGATGACAAATCAAATGATCAACATGGGAGACAACCTTTCCCAAGGAGTTTGTGACAACAATGATTTGAAGGATGATATTATAAAAGGAACTCAAGCTTGCAATATTTGTGGAGACATGGATCACACTTCCAAAGAGCATGAAGATCAATGCCCTAATTGTGAAGAGAAACATCCAACTAAACAATGCCCCACATCTCAAGTGACTTGTTTCCTATGTGAAGGAAATAATCATGTCCTTATCCAATGTCCCATCTATCCTATAGTTCAACAAAGGAAACAAGGTGGAGTGCAACAAAAGTTTGGAAACCCCCATGAGGAAACAACTTCTACCAAGAAGGACGAAGACAAAGGAAAATCTCAGCTTGCACCTCCATGCATTATGACTCACCTTGATGGACAAAAGAGGAAACGTATGTATTATCCAAGGAAACAAGGCGACTTTCCCACCTTTGAGGTGAGATATGAAGAGCATGAACTGGAAGAACTACTAGCTTTGGAGAAACCCAAGAAGAATAATAATAAGGAAATTAGCCAAGTGTGGTGCAACAACTGCAAAGATCTAGGCCATTATATATCAAATTGTCCATAGAAGATACGTGAAGAACACAACCTTGTCACATGTTACAATTGTGATGACCAAGGAAATTATGCAAGCAATTGTCTAGAAAAGATGAGGTACAAGACAAGCAAGCCTATGAAGGATCTCAGCCTTGTCACATGTTTCAAGTGTGGAAACAAAGGACACTATGCAGATGTCTGTCCAGAGAAGTTTCATCAAGATCCCAAGAAAGACAAGATGTAATCTAGTGGAAATTTTTTTAAGGGTGGTAGTAACCTAGTTGTTTTGAAGCCAACTTGTAACCTCCAGCTTTCCCAAATCTCGGGACGATATTTCTTTTAAGGGTGGTAGCCTGACACATCCGAAAATTTTCCAAATTTTGTAATGTGAAAAATAAATAAACAAAATAAATATTTGTTGAAATTTAGGATGAAAAGAAACTTTTTATATCTAAATGGAAACTTAAAAAAAACCATATTGAACAAACTTTGAATAAAATGGAATCCAACAAATTTCAATCAAGTGAAATGCATTCATCAAAGAATGAATCTTGAAATTTAAACACTTGGAAAAGTTAAACAAAAACTCTTAAACCCTAATGGAAGAAATCTTATTCAAGATCCCAAAGACTATGGATTTGATCCATATTAAAATTTAGCAACAAGCATTTATAAATTATCAAGAATGAAAAATAAAATATTATAAAACCATAGAAATTGGTTTCACTTAATTTGGAGCCATAGATAAAATCTTATGAATTTAATAAGATGAAAGGATATTTAAAATCCAAATAAAAACTTGGCCTAATCCATAAGCAAATGGAATAAACATAATCCAAATCCAAATAAAATAAATGGATAAAGAATATTCAAACAAAATTAAATGTCTTTAACCAAATTCTATTCTATTTGAATAAAGATAAAAACCCTAATAGAAAGGATTAACTAAATTATGGGAAAATAATAATTGGAATTTTCCCAAGTAGAATAAAAGTTATTTAATTAACTTAAATGGAAGCAATAAATTATTTGAATAAAATTTATACTGATTTAAAACCATATTGGATTTTATTTGAATAATGACATTTGCCCAATTTAAATGATTAATAATCATATTAAAATACTTCAAACAATTCAAAATGAATTATTTAACACCCTACTGAATAAATAAAACCTACTGAAAAAGGTTTTGATAAAAATAAGATTCAAATAGGAATTTGAAAAGATAAATAAAAACTTATTTGAATAAAGGAAAGTGCATATTTTAATAAAGAATAAAACCATAAAAGAATATAGAATATATTCTAAAATGATATTTAAAAATACATGTTTAAACAGAATAGAAATTACTGAAAGTTTGGTAAGAATATAAATTCAAATGGTGTTTGAAATCATTTGAAAGAAATCAAAACAGAATTCAGAAATGGAAAAAGAAAAATAAATAGAGAAGAAAAAAATGGGAAGGGTCCAGCCCAGCTAACCTAATCCAACTAATCAGCCCAACTTGGCCCAGTAACCACCCCGCAGCCCTCATGCGAAACGTTTTCACTCACACACACACCCTCTAAGCTCACTGACCCGTGGACCCATGCCACATCAGCGCCTCGTCACCGCCTTCTTCCCCACCCACGACCCATGCCTCCCCCTCTCTGCCGTTTTCTGCCACAAATTGCTCGCATCAATTCGCGTTAATTGCCGCATTGAATCAGCTCTGTAACCTTGCACTCTTAAGCGCCCCTCTTCCCTCCACCTTTCCTCTCACTTGCCCCTCCCCCTCCGCCACCAGGCTGTGTGAATTTCTCCTCACACTGCACTATCTCCGGCGACCATTCCCGATTGATTCCGACGATGCCAGACCGCCCCACTGCCACTAGCCTCCACAAGTGTGTTCCCCAACATCCCCCGCATCTGCCAGTACTCATAGCTAGCCTGCGCATTCACAAGAGTCTTGGAAACATTAACACCAGAGCGCCACCGCCTCCTGCTTCAACTCCGTCGAGCTCCCCCGATGAAGTCTGACCTCCCCTTCCCCTCTCTGTGATGCACATGTGATCGTGACTCTCTTACGCATCTAAAGACGCCTTCCTTTTGTCTTAGTGTGCCGTAAATACTCGCCAACGTCGACTACCGTGCGTGCCCGTCGTCAGTAACGTCTCCGGCGAGCAATCGCCGACGTGACCGTGCGCCCCTTGCCCTGCGACGACTACCTTGAGCTTCCTCACGCCTCAGCAAATCTGGTGAGCCATCTCTCCTCCTCCCTTGCTTCCCGCTCCTCGAGAACCGCCGCAAGCAGAGCCGCGCCGCCGCTCGTCGCTGGATTGTGCTGCTAGTCTTGGTCAGGGCACTATAGCCGTCAGATCACGATCGCATGGTTAGGATAGATTCACTTAAGAGAAGGGGTACGCTAGATCAGAGCCGCGCAATCCCCTTTTAATCCAATGCACCACAGCACTCGATCTAGCCGAACCGTTTTCGCCAATAAGAACAAGACGCGTGGCGAGAGTGTTGTTTTAAAATCAGAAAATGTTCTATTAGATATTTGATTTTGTAAATTGCATAACTTTTGATCCACACGTCCAAATTTTGCAAATTTTATATAAATGGAATCCGCAAAATGAGTACTTTCCAATCATGCACTTTGTTTAGTGAAATGCTTCTTGAAAATTAGTTGTTTTTGCAAAAACTTGTATAGGCATATTTTGTGTATAAAATTTGTTCTAGAAATGTTTTTAGGATAAAATGTTTGGCAAATGGTTTGTTTTGAACCCACTGACCATAGAAACCAACTTGTGGATTTAAAAGTTTATTTTGTAAAGTTAAAGAATAAATCTTTGAATAAGAGCATATCTAGTTAAATAAAAATATTGATTATGTGTTAAAAATGATTTCTGAGTAAAACCTTTGGAAAATGATTTGATTTAAACTCTCTGACCCTAAATACCAAGTGTTAGGATTTAAAAATTTATTTGGTGAACCCTATAAAATTATTTCCTTGTTTAAAAGCACTTCCAACAAAATAAGATATGGCTTTGATTTAAAAATGGTTTATAAGTAAAACCCTATGCAAATTGTTTTAATAATAAACACTTGACCTTGAAACACTAAAATTTGTGTTTAAAAACATATTTGGAAAACACTAGAAAATATTCCTTTCGATTTAAATCATTTCTAGCAAAACAAGAATGATTCAAATGGCCATTTCCGCTAGTTTAATATCAAATGGTTTTTCCACTATTATAAATGACCAATGGGTGTTTTAAAATGTTTATAACCTACTAGAAACAACTTTTCTAAATAAAACAATGTTTGGCATGCTTGCATGCATTGCTTTGTTTTTATTATTCTATGTGATGATTGCTTGAATGGTAGTTTGAATATTTGCTTGCTTGATTGAATTGTAGTGGAATTTTAAGAGTGTGACTATTGCAAGATCAAGGAGTGAACTTATATTCTCTACCAAAAGGCAAGTGGTGCTTCATAATTTTGTCCTATTATTTTCACTATGCATTAGTGATATTTCTTAGTAGGACTTGCATGGAATTTTTGCTAAGTATAAACTAAGCCATGGCAAATCCTAGTAGATGAAACCTTAGTAGAATTTTCCTAAGTTAATATTCCTACTACTATCAGACTTAGCTTAGCTAGTAGAAAACAAGGGTGGATTATATTCATGCTATGAAATAGTTCTAAGTCAAGGACTTGTGTTTTGTTTAATAAAACAACTATGTGAATGAATCACCTGGGTGGAATGGAAAGAATGGAAAGAATGAGCTTATTTTCTCTTTGAGCCCCATAGTTAATTTGTTCTTGACGATTGTAAAGCGCAAGTCGTCTAATGAGATGTGTACCAAGCATAAAGAAATATTTGGTGGCTCCATTTCTCATAGGGTTGGTGGTATCTCCAAGGAGATCTCTTCTCCCTCACATCATGAAGAGCTCCAAGTTTCTTCCTCCTCCGATCGCGATGTGACCTCAATTCTTTCCACCTCACTTACATGTGACAAGTCACATGGTAATGGCATGGTGAGTGAAAAAATCATATGTGATGATGGTAGTGTTTCTCTTTACACCAATGAAGTAGGGACTTTGGACTTAAGCACTTCTTGCAACAATAATGCTATATCCCCTTCTGTTGCTAGTCCTTGTATATCATCTAGAAATTATTTGAGTACTTGTATAGATGATATGCTTGATTTTCATTGTTCCCATGAACAAAATGCTTCTATTTCCTCTAATTGTTTATCTAAAAATGTAAAGGAAATCAAACATTGTATGGACAAGACATGATCATGATTGAAGATTCAAGAATATCCTCATCTTCATCCTCCTATTCTCACATGTGCCTTATGGAAATAGGATCAAAGGTATCTCCTACTTTGCATCCCAATATATCTTCTAAAGATAATAGCAATGATAGTGATGACGACATTGATAAGGATACTAGTGCTCTCTTGCTTGAGTTGACCTTTTTGTGTACCTCTCTTCATGGTAATAATAAGGCCGTTACTTGTCTCAAACACGTTATGGACACCATAACTAAACAAACGGGAACCATAGAGGAGTTGGATTTCCTACTTGATTATGGGATTCGGAGATTCAATCTCCTTAAGCAAGATCTTGCGAGGAGAAGCAGACTAATTGTATCCTCCTACAAAAAATTGAATATAATGAGATTGAAAAGGAAAATTCCATTAATGATGCTTGTGCTACTAACTATACTTCTTGTGAAGCATCTACCCTAAAGGATAACGTTGAGCTAAGGGCTCAACTTGAGTTGCTAACTAGCAAGTATAGTAAATTGGAAGAAATTCATGAAAAGCTCTCGGGCTCTCATAATGATCTTCTAATTTCCCATGATGGGCTAATGTTAGCTCGTGAGGCAAGTATTACCAAGGTAACATCTTGTGAGCCTCTTTTGGACATTAGCACAACTTCTACTCAAAATGATATTTTGTCGTGTGGTAGTCCTAGTAAGCCATTTTGCCATATTATTGATAAACCTTGTGTTGGATTACTTGATTTTCCTTGTTGCTCTAACAATGAAGCTTCTACTTCCTCTAGTACTTGTATTTCTACTAACCATGTAGAGGAAATCAAAGAGCTCAAGGCCCAGGTCAATTCGTTGAGGAATGACTTGGAAAAGAGTCATGAAGGGAAATCCACACTCGATAATATTTTGAGTGTGCAAAAATCCCCTAATGATAAAACTGGACTTGGATTCAACTCCAATAACAGGAACAAGTACAAGAGAAACAAGAAAAGGGCCAAAACTAAGTCACGAATTCGGCCAAGATTATTTCTTCAAGTGCAAGGTTGAAGGACATCATGTAAGATCTTGTCCATTGAAGAAAAAGCACTTGAGTGAGAAGCAACAATGGAAGCGTCCACAAGTTCATGTTCAAGCCCAAGTTGAAGTTAGTCCACTTCCGAAGAAGAATCAAGATAATGCTCCCCGAGCCAAGAAATCAATGAAGAAGATAAAGGGGAGCACTTGTTGCTACATATGTCGTGTGAAGGGCCACTTTGCCTCTTCATGTTCAAACGGTACCTTATCTAACCCTATGATTGTTGATGATGATTATTATCTTAGGAAGGATAAGGATGGAAATGTGTTTGCCAAGTTTGTTGGAACTAAAAGTGGTGTCAAGAAAAGAACCATTTGTGTTGCCAAGCCTATTATGACTAACCTCTTAGGAACCAACTTGGTTGGGGACCAACAAGCTCAAACTTGATCAATAGGTGTTTATGGAGGGCATTGGAGACTTGGATAACACATGAAGAATTAAGGGATCTTCATATATTATATTTGATCAAGACAAGTCATAAGGATTATCATTTCCCTATCTTATATCCAATGTGCCTCTTCGCGGTAACTTGTACTTAACTCATTTATTTTGTAAGTTACTTGCCCCCTTTACATGTTTTGGTTTTGTACCAACTATGTGTTTGTATTTGGTGTGCCTCATGCTTGATTATTTTGTGTATTCAAGTATGTATAGGTGTTTGGCACATCATTACTCGTGTGTTTTGCTTGGAGCCTCTAATGCATCTTAATGATATCTTATTTGGCTCTTTTCGAGTGGTTAATGGAACATACCATTTGGGGGAGTGACATGCCTCGCGCATATCTCAAACCTTAAAATGTGTGTACATGAGTACTACCACTTAGTATTGATATTGCAAGCTTATCTAGTCACTTTGTGGTGTGTCATACTCATGAGAAATTCAAATTCTAAATGTCCATTAATTCTCTCTAGTTGAGGTTTATTTTCCTCTTATTAAGAAACAATGAATATCACATTATGGGGGAGTAATATACTTATTTTGCATATCACAATCCTAGGAAATGTGAACATATGAGGTAGTTCCACTTAGAGTTGATATTGTTGATTATCTTGTTTCTAGCTGGCATGTTGGCTCAAACAAGGTCCTATTTTTTATAGAATCTTTTATTGCTCGTTTTTTGGTCTTTGTTTGAGTAAGAAATTCTAGAGGCGGTCTTCCTCAGATACATATCTTTATATCTTATTTGGGAGACCATTTGCTTCAAGTTATTATAATCATTGCTTTGCATGATTGTGTGACTAGATTGAAGCTATCAAGAATCTCTATCTTTGCATAGTGCTTAATATTTTTATTCATATCCTATGCTTTTTTATTGTGAAGATTTATCTTTAATATCCGTGCAATATACCACCAAAAATCCATTCCAATACACTCATTGTCTTCGACAATTGATCTACTTATTGTCGTGGGAATGACCACGCAGATGCTGCAATCGGCCACGAGTAGTAAAACATGGGGCAAGGGCGGCCAGCCATCTGCGGTGCGAGATGAGGGCGGAGACACAAGGATTTACCCAGGTTCGCCCCCCCGGAGGGTAAAGACCTACTCCTGCTAGATTGTATTATGGTGAAGGTACAATGGGGCAAGATCGGCGGCTAAGCAGCGAGTCGCTTGGGTGTATGATGGAACATATCCTCTACGTGCCCTCTAGGGAGGTTTATATAGACTCACCCCGTAGGGTTTACAGATCTCAACCGAATCAGTTAAGGTTTCAGCGATCGTTTAACCTAATCCGACTGGGCCTATCTATGCTTCTGGGCCTTCAGCTTCCAGTCGCTTGAGTCCACGCCAGGTCTTGATCCAGTCGCCGTCCCACAGGCCCACTCGCTGGCACCTGGGCCAGTCGGAAACGTCCTGCTTGGTATACCCCGGTAGGCATATCCCCATCATTAGTCCCCAAGGCCGTCGCTGATTGGTCGCAGGTGGTTGCTGGCAGTCGGTGTATACGGGTCCAATGCGGACACCCGGTCAAATCGGCGGCGGATTCCTGAATAAAGGCAAAACTAGTTATTCTAGTCGCACTAACGGCGACCGATCGGGTCGCAGCTCGGCGAACGGGTCGGTGAATATTCAGTCACTGTTGTAGTGATCGGGTCGGCGAATCGTCAAGTCGCGCGGAGCGACGAGTCGAGTAGATGAAGTTGGACTGTCAAGTGGGGTCAGAACTAGCCATTGGGGTAACCCAACGGTAACTTTTGGCGTAATCACCGCGTAGTAATGGCTCCTGGATTTGGCGGGTAACAACCGCTATATAAGGAGAATGACAGGCGAGTGGGGAAACACTCCTTCATCTTTCCTCCGATCTCGCCCAGCTTCGTTTCCACTCCTCATCGCGATCCAACCGATCCAGAGAGCCCTGACCTTCACGAATCTTCCAATCAATGGCCCCCTCCACCGAACCATGGGGCAGATCCAAGTGCACCAGGGTGCTACTGGCGTCCTTCGAGGAGGCCGGGATCCTGCGCGCCGACAGATGGCGCAACCCCGTGGTTGGAGAGGTGACCCCGGACCCTCTCGAGGGAGAATTCATTTGCTTCACCAGCCACCTGGAGCGGGGGATGGGGTTTCCCAATTCTCTCTTCTTCCGGCGCTTCTGTGTCTTATACGGGATCCAGCCGTCAGACCTGGGCCCGCATAGCATCGAGCAGCTCGCCATTTTCGTGGCGTTCTGCGAGTGCTATCTGGGCTGCAGGCGCTACTTCCCCTTGTGGCAAGATCTATTCCATGGGAGGATTAGTCGCGAAGAATCAGGCGGCCCGATGCTAGCTGCGGTTGGCCTGACATTTCAGCTGAAGTCGAAGGCGTCGTTCTTCGACCTGATGCTACCCGCCAAGGCGGCAAACGAGTGGAACAAGTCCTGGTTCTACGTCACCGAGGCGACTCCAGACGGTGAGGTAGCACTTCCAAGGTACTCCGCCGACCGACCCGAACCGCGTCGGCTCCAGGTCGGCAAGCTCCCACTGGATTAGCGGATGGTAGTCGACGAAATGTTGCAAACCATCCGCGGCCTAAAGAAGAAGGGCCTCCAAACCATCAACCTCTACAACTGCTGGCTTGGGCGGCGGCTCGTGCCTTTGGCCCGCCGCGACCATTATATGTACGAGTATGCGGGTAGGGACGACCCGATGAAATCCTGCCTCGCCAAGTGGAAACTCGAAGACTACATCCTGGCTCTGAAGAAAATCACCCAGGCAGCGTACCTGGATGCGAAGGCCGGGTCGCCCCGTATACCGCAAGGCGCCCAACTCCGACGGTAAGTCGCCATTTTTGCTATATTCGCAGTCGCAGATGATGCATTCGCGGTTATGCTAACGTTATCTCATGCTTATTATAGTTGTTCCAAGTGGTAGAAGTATGGCTCCCACTCGCAGACGACGAGAACTCGAGCTCGTCCGTCCAGGATGGGAGCGAGTCGCCACCTACCAAATGCGGCGTCGGAAGCGATGAGGGTGATGACGACGATGACGAAGAAGACGAACCCGCGGAAGACGCCGCCCCGATGGTTCGCAAAACTCATGGACAACATCAGCGCGAGCTCAAGGCGAGTAGGAGCCTCGAACCTCACCATGACGATGACGACGAGCTCCCCGAGCACACCTCGTGTCGTGAGGCCATGCCATCGAAGAAGAAGAAGAAGATGAAGAAGGAAGACAAAGCCGGCGAAGCAGGCATCTCCGCCTCGTTCTGCGACTAGTTCCGACGCCACCAGCTCGGCTAAGGGTGAAGCGGCGCGTACGACAGCAGCACCGGACGCCGCCGCTCCCCTGGATGAGGTACCTTTGGCATCGCTTCCACCCCCATTCGCTCCGGTCTCTGGGTTGGGGGCTATTCCAGCCGCACCAGCTTCGCCTTCCAGGAAAGCTCCCGCAGACGTCATCACGGAGGCTCCTGCCGCGGCCTCATCTTCGAAGAGGCCCTCTGTGTCTTGGGCACATGATGTGTTTGAGATGGGCCTCAGTCGGAAACTGGGCCCCGAGCTGGAGAAGCCGGCCAGCATCCGCACGGGTCTGCGGTTCATACCATTCGCCAAGTAAGTCTTGTTCATCGTCTTGCCTTCCATTGTAATCGGAAAATTTTGCTCATATCGTTGTTTCACAGGACTGGAGTTAAAAAGATCGGCCATCGTTCCGTGGCCAAGGTTCCGCCAGTCGTTGCCGAGGAGGACCCCTCTCGGAAGAGGAAAGCCGACGAAGTCGCTGCTTCCGCAGACAGCGCTAAGAAGGCGAAAGGCGACGATGTCCTCACGGTGTCTGATGACATGATAGTTGCTCCAAGAGATCCTCCGACTGCGGCGGAGGTGGCCTCGAATACCAAGGAGGCTGTTTCCTCGCCCGGAGTGGCCGAGCCAGCTCCTAGTGGCGCTGGGGCATCCGCTGCGACCTTCCCCCGCTTCATGGCCAAAGCGGCCACAGCGGGTGGCGCAGCGCCGACGAGCCAAACGCCTGGGGTCGCCGAGACGGAGGTCGAGCAGCGTCGCGGACACACCCCAGCTCTGCTTGCGTCTGTGGACGCGCTACAGCTCCACGGCATGCTGGGCGCAGCCATCCAGGTATGTCCAGTCCCCGAGGATCGGGCCACTGAATTTCAGTGGTCGGATTCTTTTAGTTTTTTTTGTAGCGTCCAGTCCCCGAGTGCCTAGTCGCTGAATTTCAGTGGGTGGGCACTTAGGATTTTTTATCTCAAGTCCCCGAATGTCTAGTCGCTGAATTTCAGCGGGTGGGCACTTAGGATTTTTGATCTCCAGTCCCCGAGTGCCTAGTCACTGAATTTCAGCGGGTGGGCACTTAGGATTTTTGATCTCCAGTCCCCAAGTGCCTAGTTGCTGAATTTCAGCGGGTGGACACTTAGGATTTCATTGTTGTTGACAGTTTGATTTGTGCACAGGGCTTGCAGCGTGAATCGGCCGATCGGCTTGATGCAAAGTGTCGCATGGAGAAGGAACTTGTTGCCGTCCAAGAAACGAACAAGGGACTCCAAGCAATCGCTGCCAAGGCAGAGGAGGTCCTCCAGGGCCTTGTCCTAGCAGGTGAGCTGACGGCGGCTCAATCTGCTTTGAGTACAGCCGAGAAGCGGATCGCTGATCTGGAGCGCGAGCTCAAGGAAGTGAAGGCGGAGGCGAGCTCGGCGGATGGGCGAGCGAAAGCTACTGTTATGGCTTCCGCTGAAGAGCGAAAGGTCTCTGACGCCCTCGTTGTTGGGCTGCAGATCGACTTCTCCTCGCTTCAAAGTTTCATCACGGGCCTCTGCCGTTCTTTAATTGGTAAACTTTTCTTCCTCTGCATGTAATAGCTGCATTGTGGAATCGTCGTTGTACTCACTGCCGACCTCTGTCCATAGGTCGGATTATTGACAGCTCGGAGGAGGCACAATCGTACGACGCGCGGCAGTGTGTGACCACTCTGGTCGACTCGGCCGCGTTGTCCGCGACCTGCATTCGAGCATATCTTTAGGAGATATCGCCCATGGAAGTGATTCCCAGCGACCTCGTCGAAGTATGGTGGTATCTGGAGAAGGCGCCATCAGTCGTCGAGTTCATGACGCGGTCGGCCTTCTGGCGCGGGGCGGCGACGGCTCTCAGCCTTGGGCTTGCCCACTTCCCGGAGGACTTCGACCTTGACGATGTGACGAGTGGCTACCCTCGTCGACGGGATCTGTGGAGATTGCCGAGGTGCTGAAGCTGACGGATCGGACCCGGGTGTATTCGATCGCGTCTGGGCGATGGGCGACCTCCTCCCCTATCAGGAGACGACTATCGCCCCCAACGACCCTGAGCCAACGCATCGGGACTTCAAGGTCGAGCAGCCGTTCCGTGCAGCAATGGCGGGTGAGTTGACGACGTACCCGTCGAACCCGTACACGCCCTTCATTCGCAACCGCAGGGGTGGCGGCGAGTCGCCGTCAAAACCTGCGGAGTAGAAGCATTGTGCCCTGGGGCGTTAGTAACAATTAGTCATTGGACTCATTTTGTATTTTGGAACGACTTTGTTCTATTGTAATGAAACTTCGTGTTATTTTGTGCATTGTTTCGCTATTTTGGATGCTGATTGGACGAGTCCCCGAGCGCGTCCGCCCTTTTATGGGGTTTACCTCGTTTGTTATGTGTTTGTGGTTTTGAATGTTTTGTAAGTTGTTTTGCTATTGAGGTCGACTCGCCCGAGCTCGGAGAGCCAGTCGCAGGGCGACTCCCGTGGGTGCTCTTTACTTGACCGTTTTCCCTTGCGCGAATGAGGTCGGGTGGCCGAGTCCCCGAGCGTGGTACTTGGTGGTTCTAGTCGCATCTCCAGGGTGGGTGAGGATTGAGCGCGTTAGGGTAAGCGCGTCACTCCTGCCTGACCCGAAGGATCAGTCGCGTGGCGAGTCCTGGGCACACTCTCGTACTTGGCGTTTTTCCCTGGTCGCTCGTGCTTGACTGGTCGTCAGTCCCCGAGCGTGGTACTTGGCCGTTCGAGTTGCTGTGCCGAGGATCCGGAGGACCTTGGTCGCTGTGAGGAGCGAGGGAAGTTGTCTTGACTCGGTAAGCCAGTCGAGCTAGGCGACTCCAATGGGGCTCCGGGTTGGCGTTTTTCGTGGACGTTACGAGTCCTGGGGTAACCCAGTGCCCTCGGAGCGCACTACTTGGCCACGCCGGTCGCTGTACCAGAGGTTGCCTTCCGCGGTTAGCGTGATGCTATTATTACGAGTGCGAGTGACACAAGACACGGAGAGTAAACGCAATTTGCGATAACCGATCTATTTTATTTCATAGCAGGTGGAGAGTACATGTAGAGATTTCTATGAGTAGAACTTCCATAGGAGGTTTACGTTCCACGGTCGCTTGACGTAGAGTTTCCCGTCTCCTCGGACGTCGATGAGGTAGTAGGCGTCGTTGCCGAGGACTCGCTCGATGGCGAAGGGTCCCTCCCAAGGGGGGAGAGCTTGTGCATGCCCTTATTGTGCTGGATGAGGCGTAGCACCAGATCGCCTTCCTGGAAAGTGCGAGTCCTTACTCGCCGGCTATGGTAGCGGCGGAGTCCTTGTTGGTAGATGGCGGTGCGGGAGCGAGCTAGGTCGCGTGCCTCGTCGAGTTGGTCGACTCCATCCTGGCGTGCGAGTTCGTTTGCGGCCTCCGTGTAGTTGACCACCGTGGGCGAGTCGTGCTCTAGGTCGGTGGGCATGACTGCTTCGGTGCCATACACCATGAAGAAGGGGGTGAACCCTGTCGACCTATTGACGGAGGTGCGGATGCCCCAGATGACGGAGGGTAGCTCCTTGACCCAGCACCCGGCGGTGCGCTCGAGCGGTACTTGGAGCCGTGGCTTCAGGCCATGGAGGATGCTCTGGTTGGCTTGTTCCGCCTGGCCGTTCGACTCCGGGTGAGCGACTGAGGCGAGGTCGAGTCGGATGTGATGTTGCTCGCAGAACTCGGCCATGGCTCCTTTGGCGAAGTTGGTGCCGTTGTCGGTGATGATGCTATTTGGGAACCCGTAGCGATAGATGAGCTCGCGTAGGAACTTGGTGGAGGTCTTCCCGTCGCATTTCCGGACTGGCTTGGCCTCCACCCATTTTGTGAATTTGTCGACTGCGACCAGGAGGTGGGTGAAGCCGGAGGGGGCCTTTTTGAAAGGTCCTACCATGTCCATACCCCACATGGCGAACGGGTGATGGGGATTGTCTTGAGAGCCGAGATCGGCACGTGGGTTTGGTTGGCATACTTCTGGCACCCGGCGCACCGCTGGACAATGTCGACAACGTCTACCTGTGCGGTGGGCCAGTAGAAACCGTGTCGCATAGCCTTTGCGACCAGAGAGCGGGCGCCGGCGTGGTGGCCGCATTCACCGGAGTGGATGTCGTGGAGGATTTTGCGTCCTTCAGTGGGTTGGACGCATCGTTGGAACACGTCGGTCACGCTGCGCTTTTGGAGCTCGCCGTCGATGATGACGAAGGATTTGCAGCGGCGTGCTATCATCCGGGCATCTGTTTCGTCTGCTGGAAAGGTGCCTCCCTCCAGGTAGGCAATGTACGGCGTAGTCAAGTCCTCTGGCTCGGCGATGAGTGCGACCAGGGCTGCCCCTGGTTGCAGCGGGACTCCGATGTCGATATCCCTTGGGGGAGATACGGAAGGCTTGGTGATGGTGTCGAGGAAGACGCCGGCGGGTGGTGCGAGTCGAGCCGAGCTGATACGAGAGAGTGCGTCGGCCTCCTCATTCTTCCGCCTGTCGATCCACTCGATGGAGTAGCCTGCGAAGTGTCCGCCCAGCTTGTCCACTGCTTTGGCGGTATGCCGCCATGGTGGGGGAGACGGCGTCGCAGGTGCCAGCAACTTGCCCAGTGACGAGGTCAGAGTCTCCGTAGCAGCGTAGGCGGTTGACATTCATCTCCTTGGCAGCTCGCATGCCGTGGAGTAGTGCCTCGTACTCGGCCATGTTGTTGGTGCAGTGGGTGAAGTCGAGGCAGAGGACGTAGCGTATCTCCTCCTGCACCGTCTGCATTCTTGGAGCCGTCGAAGTGTAAACTCCAGTAGTGGAGGTATGGCAGCTTCTCTGGCTGCTGGGCCTCCTCCCATTTGGCGATGAAGTCCGCGAGAGCCTGCGACTTGATCGCTTTGCACGGCTCGTACTTGATGTTGTGGACGCCGATCTCGACGGCCCACTTGGTGACTCGCCCGGTCGCCTCACGGTTGCGGATGATGTCCTGCAACGGTGCTGAGGAGACGACCGTTATCGGGTGCTCCTGGAAGTAGTGTGGCAGTCGCCGCTGTGCTCTGAAGACCGCGTATACCAGTTTCTGGTATTGCGGGTAGTGCTGGCGCGACTCGGTGAGGACCTCGCTGATATACTACATTGGTCGCTGCACTGGGCGCTCCTTTCCCTCCTTTGGTCGCTCGACGACCATGACGGCGCTGACGACGCGCTCGGAAGCCACGGCGTAGACCAGCATGGGTTCCTTGTCGACGGGGGCGGCGAGTAGCGGTGCTGCGAGTAGAACCTTCTTGAGGTCACGGAGCGCATTGTCCACCTCCTTGTCCCACTGGAAGGTAGGGTTCTTGCGCATCAGGCGGTATAGGGGCATCGCCTTTTCGCCCAATCGGGAAATGAAGCGACTGAGAGCCGCGACTCTCCCGACCAGCTTTTGGACGTCACGCAGGCACTCGGGTTTGCCGAGTCGAGCGATCGTGTCGATCTTGGTGGGATTCGCCTCGATCCCGCGCTTGGAGACGATGTATCCTAGTAGCTGCCCTGCTGGTACACCGAAGGTGCATTTGCCTGGGTTTAGCTTTATCTTCTATTCTGCAGGTTGGCGAATGTTTCCGCCAGGTCGGCGAGTAGGTCACTCTGGCGAGCGGAGTTCACTACCACGTCGTCGATGTAGACGTGGATATTGCGGCCAATTTGGCTCGCAAGGCACTCCTGCATACACCGCTGGTAGGTCGCCCCGGCGTTCTTGAGGCCGAAGGTCATGGCAGTGTAGCAGAAGGCTCCGAATGGCGTGATGAACACCGTCTTCTCTTCGTCCTCAACGGACATTTTGATCTGGTTGTATCCAGAGTAGACGTCGAGGAAGCATAGCGACTTTGAGCCCGCGGTGGAATCGATTATTTGGTCGATCCGTGGGAGGACGAATTGCTCCTTCGGGCAGGCGCTGTTTAAGTTTGTGTAATCGATACACATCCTCCAGGTCCCATTTTTCTTCTCTACCAGGACTGGGTTTACCAACCACTTGGAATATTTGATTGGACGGATGAAGCCTGCAGCGAGTAGACGCTGCACCTCCTCGGCGATTGCTCGGCGGCGCTCTTCATTGAAGGGCCGCAGCGACTGCTTGACAGGTCGCACTTTGGGGTCGGCGTTGAGTTTGTGCTCAGCGAGTTCCCTAGGGACACCAGGCATGTCAGAGGGCTTCCATGTGAAGATGTCCCTGTTCTCACGGAGGAACTCGATGAGCGCGCCTTCCTATGCTGGGCTCATGCCCGTCCCGATCGTCACCGTCTGGCTGGAGTCGCCTGGGACCAGCTCGACGGTGCGGGTATGCGTCGTTGCCTCGAAGGCTGAGGTGTTCCGCCCTCCGAGTTGGGCTTCTTGAGTATGGAAGGGTAGTCGTTGTTGACCCCGCTCGCGTATTTGGCGAGCTCGTCGGCGTGGTTGGCCTCTGCCGCGATGACGGCGTCGGCGAGTTCGGCTCCTTTGGCCTCGCACTCGGCGGCCATGTCGGGGTCGCTGTGGATGGTGATGACGCCACGCGGACCGGGGAGCTTCATCGCGTTGTACGCATAGTGGGGCGCCACCATGAACTTGGCGAACGCCTGTCGCCCCAAGACGCAGTGGTAGGGGTTGTCGAAGGGCACCAGCTCGAAGACGATCCGCTCGGTGCGGAAGTTTGCCGGTGTGCCGAAGGTGACCGGCAGAGTGACCTTGGCGATCGGGTACGCCTTCCGACCGGGGATGATGCCGTGAAACATGGTGTAGGTCATCTCGACCATCGACTGCGGGAGCCGCAGTCGCCTGAAGGTGTCCAGGTACAGGATGTTGATGGAGCTGCCGCCGTCCATCAATGTCTTGGGGAGCCAGTAGTCTCCCACCTTGGGCTTGACCACCAGGGCGACTTGTCCTGGGTACTCAATTCATGGCGAGTGGTCCTGGCGGCTCTAGGTGATTGGTTGCTCAGACCAGTTGAGGAACTGGGGGACGTCCACCTGGGCCACCGCGTTGACGGCGACGGCGCGGGCGATGAACTTATTCTCGCGCTTCGTGTTGAAGCCTGTGAAGGTGTGGAGCGAGCCGGCCACGTTGCCGAATTTTCCACCGTTTGGCGGGTTGTTGTCGGGGTCTTCCTGCGCTCGTCGTGCCTTCGCGATCTCCTTGAGGGAGTGGCAGTCGGCGGTCGTGTGCGTAGCGGGTTTTCCTTCCCTGCTGTGGAATACACAAGGTTGGTTAAGAAGGGCCGCAGGGTCGAACCTTGGCTTCGCTTTGTAGTTGCCACCGCCGCGGCGTTGCCCCCCGTCGCGGCGGAAGCTCTTGGGCTCGCGCTGCGCGTATCCAGCGTTGGCGACGAAGTCGACTCGCCCGTCACTGCGGCGCTTGCCGGTGAGGCGAGTTTTGCTGTAGCGTAGATCGGATCGTCGTCCGTTGTCGTTGCCGCTCGTGCGGCATTGTCCTCCCGACTCTTCGTCGGTTTCTTGGTTTGGGTCTTCCTCCGCGTATCTTTTGGCGATCTCCAGGAGATCCGGTATGTTGTCGAGTGTGCGGTATGCTCGTTTGAGCTTGGCGACCAGGGGCTCGTAGCGGCACGAGGTCTTGAAGCAGTGGATTGCGGTGTCTGGGTGGATACAGACTGCGTTGTGTAGGGTTCGCAGCATAGAAAACAAAAAATTTCCTACGATGGGAACAACTATGTACCAAGATCTATATACTAGATACAAACAACGGGCGGATGTATATCCGTAGAGAACATACCCTTGAAGACCGACAAAGCTTAACGAGTCCAAACTCGTGGTTGATGTAGACGATCTCTTGCCGATCTCAAGATCGAGAGGAAGTCCTAGCGCCGCAAAACAGCGGCGCATCCGTGCTCGCACACACGTTCGAGGCACCGAGCAACCTCCGCCTCCTCTGTAGAGGTCCCAACCTTTAATAAGGTAGAGATCCGTGTGTTTACAATGCTAGTCCCTAGATCAATAGCTAGCATCCACAGTAAAGATGTAATATCAAGAAACAAAGGGCATAATACAACTTTATAACCAGGAATGAAATAATTCATTACATCTTACATAGCTCATTTGGCTATTACAGTACATTGCAGCAGAATATCTATAAGCATGGGGTCCTTCATCTTCAAAGTGCCACAAGAAAACATGTTGGTTGTAGACTTGTAATCCTAATCAATAAACTTCACTAACACCAAACAAACCTGCAACATTACAAGTTACAGCCACAAGGGTCAATACATTTGAATTGTATTGGCAAGTTTCACTGCTATGTAGAAATAAGTGGATCCTATCATTACATGCATATTTGGCTAAGTAGGGTTTTAGGCTCAAATTGCAGAAAGGAATAATTTATCCTATCTTTTCAAAATAGTTTTGATCTTTTGTCAAATCTTTCTGAACTCCTTGGTAAATCCCCAAGTGCTTCAAGTCTCCTTGGTAAATCCCCAAATGCTTTAAGTCGCTTGTTGTCATTTTCAAGTTTTGCTTTTAGAAATTGGAATGTCGAGATTTCCCATAGATTCTGGCCTTAGTTGCTCAGTATTGTCCATAACCGGGGACATGGCTAAGTACTTAGAATTTTATCTTCTGCAGAAGTTGTACACTTTACCCACATGACACAATCTCATCTTGTTGCCACCAGTGGCCGCTGGATAAGTACTCACCAAGATGGATTACTGGCAGATTGAGATTGTGACGAAGTCTTTTCATAGGGTCCTCCCAATACACAATGCTAGCTTGTCTACCAGGCACCAATGTAGGGTTTCGAGTTCCCTCATTTAGTTAACCTGAAGAGGCCAATGCATGGGTCTTTCCAATGTAGTTGACTAAGCCAGTGCCCATTTAGCATGTGGCTGTACACGGAAGCCACTGTACGAGAAACATGTTCAATCTCTAAGTCCCTGGGTGGTTTTCTTTTAGTGCACAAACAAAAAGAGATTGCCATATAAACATGGTTCCTTTTGTTGCCACCTTTTCCAAAACTTGAGTATCCTTGTCCACCCAGGTGGTTCATTGAGTACTTGTTTTATTAAATAAAACATAAGTCTTTTCTCAACTTCATATAATATCAACATGTATCCTTTCTCAAAATATATAGCAGGGCTAAGTATATTGCAACTACATTGTTTTCACTAAGGAATGTATAAGGGTATCCTATTAGGATTTAGCATAGCATAAAGTATAGAAATCCTTTTCATGCATGTTTCAAAAATCCACTAAGTATGATGAAAATAGTAGGACATGGATGATAGTGTCACTTGCCTTTTTGGCAGGGAATGTTGGTTCACTTCTTGATCTTGCTAATACCACACTCTTCTAACTTCACTACAAATTAATCAAGCAAACATAGATTCAACTGGCATTCCAACCAATATTCAAACAATTTAACACACATCAAATAATAGAAACAAGGTCATGCATGCAAGCATGCAAAAGATAGTTTTATTTGCAAAGGTGGTTTCTACTAGGCTCTATACGTTGTAAGGTTCAAAGTGGTCATTTTCTAAAGTGGCAAACGATTACCCCTTCGTCTACGTTCTATCACAGCCAAACGATTTCGATCTAACAGCTACAGCGAGGCTACCAGGAACTGGCGGCGCTGCGCGGTGGCGACTGGCGGCGGAGCTGTCAGACGACGACGGTGCTGGTGCTAGAGGAAGCGACGAAGAGGTTGGCGAGGCTTACCAGGCTCACAGAGACTTGCTGAAGCTCGAGGTGGGGTCGGCTACTCGAGGGGCGCACGGGGTTGCTGTTAATCGCTCGTCGGAGTAGCTGCGAGTGGCAGGGGGTTCTGTTTGATGACGGGGGCGACGTTGCGGTTCACCCAAAAGCAAAACAAAGGCACGGTCAGATGCGTACGACACTAGGGATCATAGGAGTATCAATAGGAAGGCTTGGGGTGGTTGGCTCTTACCAGGAAAGCTCGTCGGAGGCGAGACAGATGGCGGCGGCGGGTTGAGGTCGTCCTTGACGACGCTAGGGAACGCGTGCGGGCGAGCTAATGCTACGGGGAGGTGCGCCTAGGTCTGGGGAGTGTGTGAGCTTGGTCGAGGAGGCAAGGGGCGGTGTCTACTGGCCGGAATTGCTTGTGGAACTCGCCGGAGACAGGGGCAATGCGAGGTGAAATTGTCGCAGCCTGGAGGCAGAGGGGAAGCGGGGTCTGAGGGGAATCAGAGAGGAGGCGAGGGCGTTTAAGACAGCGTGGTCGCGGGGTGGAGTAATGGCCGCTGTTAACGCGAATTGATCGCCGGAGTAATGGCAGCAACGGCAGGGCGACGTGATCAGGGGGAAGACGACGCTGAGGTCGCTCTGTGGGACATGCTTGTCAGCGAGAAAGGGAGAGAGGGAGAGGGGTCCACTCGTCGGTGTCAGGGGCGACGTGATCAGGGGGAAAACGATTCGCGGAGGGGGGGGAAACTGGGCTACGATTGGGCTGTTTGGGCCAGATGGGTTGGGTTGCTGTTTGGTTCATTTTTTTTGTACTAAAAGCTTTTATTTTTCTTTTTGATTTTTTGTTTTGAAATTCAATCAAACAATTCAAACATTCAAATCAATCAAACTTCCACCACACTTTGAATTGAGTTTAATTCGGTTTAACAACAATATTCCAAGTCCAAAAATAAATTAATATTTTTATTGTTTTTAGGATCTATTTAATAATTAAATAAAATAGTCTTTAGTTATTAATTCAAATAGGATTTGATTATTAAAACTCCATTTGAAATCTAAATATTATCAAAACCAAATCAGTAGGTTTTATTTGAAAAGATAAAATACTTGGAAAACTTGTTTAAAATAATTTAACAACTTTTGATGTTTAATTAAAATGGCAAAGCCCTTTCTTTAATAAATTTGGATATTAATAAATCCTCATTATGTTATTTAAATAAACTTTTACTCTTTTTATTAAATAGAAATATTTTTAATTCAAAAGCTTGGCCAAGATTTAATTTGGCTCTATAAAATAATCTTTTGAAACCAAATCTTTTTATTATAAGATCCAAAAATAGTAATTCTAAAATTTTCTTTATTAAATGTTTATCTTTTCAAATCCCTTTAGGATTTGTTTGATCAAATAGGTTTGAAGGTTTCCAATTGGAATCAAAAAGTTTCTTCTCACCCTTAAAATCAAAGAAGTTTTACTTTATTCATTTATTTTTCACATAACAAGATTTGGAAAATCTTGGGATGTGACATCCTCACTCTAGCGATGCAGTGGAAGCACAACTCTTTCTTACCGAAAAGCCTCCGAGAACATGTATCTCTCTAGTCCGAGACCATGGGGAATAAATTCTAGAGGAGTGAGGTGTGAGTGAGAAGTGAGAGGAGGGGCTCCTTATATAGGGGAGGGGGGCAGCCCAAGGGGGCATGGCCGCCAGCCATGGAGGGTGCCCCCACCTCTCCCTCATTCATGTGGGTGGACACTCCACTCACAAAATGGCCCTTCAATTTTCTCCACTCAAAAAACCCACTCAAATTCCCATTAAATTTCCACCAAATTTAATGCAAGCTCTCATTAAATAAAACTCCTTTTATTTATTCAGAATTTTGTCAATTACTTTAATGACAAACATTCACATATAACCCCTTGCTAGTATTTCATTTCACATGCAGAAACACTTTCTGCAATTTCACCCGAAAACCCGTTTCGGTATCTAGTGAAATAAATTCCTGCGCTTGTTATTCTTTTCGGCATGAAACTCTTGCTCCAATTGGATGTCGGTGTCTCTTAAGTGTGTCACCCTACGGTTCATGAATAATGCGGACATGATCGAGACCCCTCTCGGATAAATTATCAGAAGCGGGATCTGGAGACCCATACTGACTCCCACACATTCAACGATGACTTTCTTGTGATCGTCGGAACCTTTTACGCTAGTATCTTAATCCCTTTTTTTCGCGATATATTACATGTCCGAGATTCGATCATCGGTATCTCCATACCTAGTTTGATCTCGTTACTAACATGCACTCTTTTCTCATTCCCGTGATATAACATTCTAGTGATCAAATCACTTGCTTGCAAGCTAATCAATGTGATATCACCGAGAGGGCCCAGAGCATATCTATCCATCATCGGGATGAACAAATTCCACTCTCGATCCATGGGCCTCAACATAACACTTTATTAGTTCTGAATCCATCTTTATAATCACCCTGTTACGGTGTGACGTTTGATGTTATCAAGAAACTCTTCCGGTGTTAGTGATTGACATGATCTCATGGTCTAAGGATTAGGATCACTTCGTAAGTTGTTATAGCAATATAAACTCAATGACTTTGATCGTAATGCTATACTTCAGATGAATGTTCATCACACCATTACACTAATGTTGTGACCTCGTTATTAACAACATCCAATGTCCATGATCAGGAAACCTATGATCATCTTGTTAATCAACGAGCTAGTTTATAAGAGAGGCATAACTAGGAACTACCTTTTGTTTATTAAACACACATGTATTAACGTTTCCGTATTAATACAATTATAGCATGCAAAATAAACATTTATCATAAATAAGGAATACGATAATAACCACTTTATTATTGCCTCTCGGGCATATTCCCTTCAGTCTCCCACTTGCACTAGAGACAATAATCTAGTTTGAAAACTTTGTGTATTGAACACCTATGGCTTTCTGGTGTTCCAAATACGCAACTACAAGTGGTTAACATAATCTACGGATCTGACACTTTCAGGTCCGTGTGTATTTGCATGTCTTTGTGTCTTCACGCATCACTCATTCTCCAATGAGATGGCATTGTATAAATTTTGGTCTTTTGGTGAGACCTTTAGTTCCTTGGGGTTAAAACACGTCGATACTATTGTCGTACAATATATCTTTAGTGTTAGCCCGTTACGAACCACACCTTAGTTTGATTTCAAACTACTTGACACAAATTCCCTCCTTTGCTGCTACTATAGCAGCCATATACTTAGCCTTTTGTTGTAGTATCCATCACAATGTCTTAACTTTGGAATTCATCCAAATCAATCATGGAATGTCCTTTCCATTGCATTGTGCCACCCGTAGTTTAAATTGAGATAAACTTAATTTGTATCTTGTGACAAAACTAGTATCAATGTAACGCTTTACAATGAACTATTTGTAATTATTTGTCACCTCTACACAAATATATTCTTAGTTCTTCCAAAAGATCATAAGAATTTCCTTACTATTGTCCAATGATCATTTTATGATTCATTCTGGTATATGCTCATAACACTTAGAGCATAGGACATATCTGGATGTGTACATATCATGGTATGATTGATCAAAACATTCTTGTGATTTCAGTCATCAATTGTCAAAGCACTTGAATCTTGTTTCACTTATCAAGTGTCGATACACTTGAATCTTGATTCAATTCCTTTCCATGTGACAAGAACCGTTTCTTGTCGTTTCTATATTGAACTCCTTCAATATCTCATATATGTACGTTTGGCACAACCATATTAGCGTCAAGGTCTATCCACTATAGACTTTCATTCTAATTATTCGGGTTTTGCCTAAGTCTTTCATCAAAATGAAATCCTTAACCTTTCTCAATAAAAGAGACATCATTTCTAATCAACAAGATGTCCTTCACATAATGTATTAGAAATATGTCTCAGCGCTCCCACTTAATTTCTTGCAAATGCAAGCATCTTCATCGTCTCCTGATGAAAACTCATTTTCATCACGGTGAAGATTCCAACTCCGTGATGCTTACTTCAACCATTGAAGTTTGCATGCCCTTTTTAGCATCCTTTGAATTTTAACGAAAAACCCTTTGGATCATGTCATGTACACGTCCTAGGTAACCATTCTATTAAAAGAACATTGTTTTGTTTATTCATCTACCATGTACCAAATTATATGTAGTGGTTGCTACTTTAATCCGTCCAGACTAAATATCGCTATGAAAGATCAAATCTTGTCATAGTCAACTCCTTGAACATTGTCGTAAAATACTTTACGACATGTCGACTATTTCATAGATGTGAAACATCCATGTCTGTTTCTTTATAGATCCAAATACGACCGATAGGTTTTTACACCTTTCTGGAGGGTCTTCCAAGTTCAAAACTTGATTTCTCGTGTAGGGAACTATCACGGATTTTATGGCTTCAAGCCATTTGACGGAGTCAGGGCCCATCATCGCTTTTTTGCATATAGTCGGTTCATCATTGTCAAACAATAATGATTTACTGTCAAATCTTAGTATTTGATTGTTTATTCGACCGACTTGGTTCAATAAGAACTTAGACCTCCGTGACCACAACATTTGAGGCACGTGAGCCATGAGCATTCTGGCTGCCTCCAGCACATATAGCTAAGGTTCGTTAACCTTATCAAAGTTCTATTGTCGTCCCACTTAACTTTTGTGAAAAATTCCTTTTTCAAGAAACTTCACATTTCAAGCGACAAACCCTTTTGTCCTCGGTGTTATGGAGGAATAACCAATTGTTATTCGAAATAACCTACAAATACATGCTCATCCGACTTCGGTTGTAAACATCTTACTTATGTTTAGCATACCAAAATTTAATAAATGACAACTTGGGTTTTACCCCAAACCATAACTTCCATGGTGTCATTTCAACGGATCAATATGGAGCTCTTTTCAGTGTAAAAGCGGTAGTCTCTAAAGCTTTAATCTTTTAAAACATAATGGCAGTTTTATGGATAACACCTTTGATCCAACCATGTCAAACAAGGTTTCATTACAAATCTCAAACACTCCATATTCCTATGGTGTTTCGGGAGATGTAAATCTAGGTGTTTTGCTAAACTTGCAACTCAAATAAATGCCTTTATGATAAAATCATAATTCATTTATTTTCTTGTTACACTTGTAACTCAAACAAATCCCTTATGATAAAATCATAAACCATTTATTTTCTTGTTACAATGATTTTGCACTTCATATTGAAAGTCTTTGAAACATTTTCAAATATTTCATACTTCTTTCTCATTAAGTGAACATTCACTCAAATTTTCGGAGAAAGCATATGAAGTTGAAATCCATCGCTTACGACTATACATAATGGACTACATACATCGAGATGTATAAATTCTAATAATTTAGTCGTTCATTCTTCTTTGGCCTTTGAACGAAGTTTTAATTATCACGTGGAAAGTCTCACAAGCGTCACTTGATCAAATCAAAGACTCCAAAAAATTCATGAATATGGAGATTCTTCATGTTTTCTTTCCAATATAATTTAAACAGCGATGTCACTTCATAAGTGATCTTTCAATCATTTGTCTTGCGACATTTTAGCATTAGGTTTTATGGATGTGATTTCTCCAACTAGATTTGTAAATCATCCATCTTATATGGAATACGGTAATTATTTGAACAACCTTTGTTCTCATAAAAACTGATTCAAATAACAATTATTAAAACAAATCTTGAAGTCAAGCTTTGATGTCAACGAGAAATACAAACAATGGTTTGTTTGTTTTCGATGAACATCATCACATATTCTCTTGCTAGTTAGTTAGGCCATTGTGGTTCATGAATTGCGTTGTTCCGTATGAAATTTAATACCAACCAATTCGGTATCCAATACCCAAGAACCACATTGTTTAACAAGCAAAGAATACAACCATAACATGTATATCATATATATACCTAAATTGGATATTTCCAATCTTTTCTTTCCTACCAAATATATTTTATAGATTCTCTTTCAGCATTTCCTTTTCCTTTTTAAAATAATCTATCAACATCAAAAGTGGCGCCATATACATGACACATAGTCCAAAGCGTGTCTATTCAAATAATAATACCTTTGGACTTGCACATTGAAGTAGATCACCATCATAAAAATGATCGGTATTCTTTCAAAATCCATTCTTTAGTAATCTTTTAGTGTAGTAAAAACTTTACATACATCTTCTATTCACCCTTATCATGACGACTTTCATGATCAAGCTACTGTAGCTTATAAAGGCGAATCGTGAGTATAACATTACTTTCCAAAACCCTTTTGGATGATTAGGATGTCTAGCATCTCCAACCTTCATAAATTCTCATCCAATATGGGAACATATATTATACTCTATCATATTGCAACCAAAACATTGTTTCAGATATCGTTATATCTGTCACACATGATGGTTTCTGAAACAATTCTTTCAGCTCCTAGATAATCTTGATATTTAAATCAAGAATCATGGAGGCAAGTATGATACTTAAGATACTAACACTGGAATTGTTACTCTTGATTTAATACCAATTATTAAATATCACGGAGTAAATAAAGTTTGATGAAAGTTCGCAATAGAACTTTAAAATTTAGATTGACACTCAACACAATACGATACCAGTTTGTAAAGTATATATCCAGAATTCTATAGTTCTATTATCTCAATTACAACTATGCATAAGGTGGTGAACGAATGCCAATGACTACAAAAAATTATGCCAATTCACTTTGATTTAATTTATGATAAATTGAGTTCTACTAATCCAAATTAGAAATGAACTCCCACTCAAAAACGACATCCCTCGTGTCTTTTGGGTGATCACATGAACCAAATCCACTACACCAAGTCCGATCATCACGTGAGTCGGTGTAGCTTCAAAGGAGAGCATCAAATGGGCATCATATCTACTATATGACTCATGCTTAACCTTTTGGTCCGTGTTCTGAGGCCATGTCTGTACATGCTAGGCTCGCCAAGTAAGAACCTTAGTATTCGCGTGTGTAACTGTCTTACACCCGAAATATGGTCATGGATCCAAAAACACCCGATCATCACGTGATGTCTTGGAGCGACGAGAACATAGTCGGTGCATACTATTCTTATCTTGATATTTAAATGAGGGATCATCTTATTATGCTAATAAAACGCCAAACAAGCAATATAAGATGCTATCAAACATCACATGTTTATTAGTGGAATGATATGGTTCCCGCATATGATCTCTATCATGTGCACCGTGGTATGATCACTATCATACCTATATGTGTAAGTCCAAGGTCTATGGAGATTACACGTTATGTGTGTTGTAAGAGTATAATCTCATACTTCTACTTACAACATCACCATATCATATCACTAGCCCAGCAACAATCTAAACTAGACGCCTCTAATTTATCCATTGCAAATTTTACGTGGCTTAGGGCTTTCGAAGATAGAACCGTTCTTACCTACGACCATGAACCACAACGAGGATAACCAAATTGTTGACAACTCGTTGCAAATTAGATATTGACTATAGTAGGAGAGACAGGCACCCGCTAGCCACTTATGCAAAACAAGTTGCATGTCAAGCGTGGAACAGGTCTCATGTGCGAGCACATGTAAAGTTTGTCCGGGCCGCTTCATCCCACTATGCCACCAATATCCAAAGTACAACTAAGAAGAAGTAAAATGATCATCATCGCCCACATACTCATATGTGTACTACCCGTGCAAAGTATCTACGCATAGATCCGGCTCTGATACCATTGTAGGGTTCGCAGCATAGAAAACAAAAAATTTCCTACGATGGGAACAACTATGTACCAAGATCTATATACTAGATACAAACAACGGGCGGATGTATATCCATAGAGAACATACCCTTGAAGACCGACAAAGCTTAACGAGTCCAAACTCGTGGTTGATGTAGACGATCTCTTGCCGATCTCAAGATCGAGAGGAAGTCCTAGCGCCGCAAAACAGCAGCGCATCCGTGCTCGCACACACGTTCGAGGCACCGAGCAACCTCCGCCTCCTCGCTCCAGCGATGCAGCGGAAGCACAACTCTTTATTGCATAAAAGCCACCGGGAACATGTATCTCGCTAGTCCGAGACCATGGGGAATAAATTCTAGAGGGGAGAGAGATCCTTCACGAGGAGGTGTGAGTGAGAAGTGAGAGGAGGGGCTCCTTATATAGGGGAGGGGGGCAGCCCAAGGGGGCATGGCCGCCATCCATGGAGGGTGCCCCACCTCTCCCTCATTCATGTGGGTGGACACTCCACTCACAAAATGGCCCTTCAATTTTCTCCACTCAAAAAACCCACTCAAATTCCCATTAAATTTCCACCAAATTTAATGCAAGCTCTCATTAAATAAAACTCCTTTTATTTATTCAGGATTTTGTCAATTACTTTAATGACAAACATTCACATATAACCCCTTGCTAGTATTTCATTTCACATGCAGAAACACTTTCTGCAATTTCACCCGAAAACCCGTTTTGGTATCTAGTGAAATAAATTCCTGTGCTTGTTATTCTTTTCGGCATGAAACTTTTGCTCCAATTGGATGTCGGTGTCTCTTAAGTGTGTCACCATATGGTTCGTGAATAATGCGGACATGATCGAGACCCCTCTCGGATCAATAATCAGAAGCGGGATCTGGAGACCCATACTGACTCCCACACATTCAACGATGACTTTCTTGTGATCGTCGGAACCTTTTATGCTAGTATCTTAATCCCTTTGTTTCGCGATATATTACATGTACAAGATTCGATCATCGGTATCTTCATACCTAGTTTGATCTCGTTACTGACATGCACTCTTTTCTCGTTCCCGTGATATAACATTCTAGTGATTAAATCACTTGCTTGCAATCTAATCAATGTGATATCACCGAGAGGGCCCAGAGCATATCTATCCGTCATCGGGATGAACAAATTCCACTCTCGATCCATGGGCCTCAACATAACACTTTATTAGTTCTGAATCCATCTTTATAATCACCCTGTTACGGTGTGACGTTTGATGTTATCAAGAAACTCTTCCAGTGTTAGTGATTGACATGATCTCGTGGTCTAAGGATTAGGATCACTTCGTAAGTTGTTATAGCAATATAAACTCAATGACTTTGATCGTAATTCTATACTTCGGATGAATGTTCATCACACCATTACACTAATGTTGTGACCTCGTTATTAATAACATCCAATGTCCATGATCAGGAAACCTATGATCATCTTGTTAATCAACAAGCTAGTTTATAAGAGAGGCATAACTAGGAACTACCTTTTGTTTATTAAACACACATGTATTAACGTTTCTGTATTAATACAATTATAGCATGCAAAATAAACATTTATCATAAATAAGGAATACGATAATAACCACTTTATTATTGCCTCTCGGGCATATTCCCTTCACGTTGTACCACAGTTCTTGCCACCATTGGACCCAGCTGCGGGTCGACTCGCGAGGTCCCTGGACGCATCGTTCCAGGTCCTCGATGGTGGTGGCGCGGGTGTATGAACCCTCGAAGTGCCTGACGAAGGCATCGCGCATCTCTTCCCAGGAGTCGATGCTATCCGCGGGGAGAGTGTTGATCCACTGCTTGCACGCCCCCTCCATCATCAGGGGGAGGTAGCGGGCGGCTAGTAGATCGGTGTGGCCGGCGAGGTAGGTATCCAGCCACACGAAGGGATCGTACGAGGTGTCTTACTTCTCTATTTCCTTCGGCGCTTTGAAGTTCGCCGGGTATCTTTCGCCTCGTATCATCGGTCCGAAGCACCAGGGCCCAAGTCGGCTTAGCGACCCCCTCGGCTCGCCGTCGCGGCGGTTGGTTAGGGTATGCCGCAGGTCGTCGGGCTGGCGTGCGCGCCAGCTCTGGTTGTTGATGATGTGGGTGCGGGCGTCGACGGGCTGACCGTTGGCGACGACGAAGTTGGTCTCCAGCCGGGGGTCATTGGTGGAGAGTGCCACGTTCGCGGGTCGGTGTTGGAGCTAAAGTGGTTCGGGTGGCGGGCAGTTGAGGGTATTTGCCGCCATGGGGCGGCCGCTTGAGGCTGCTCTGCTGCCCGATGAACGTGAGTACATCCGACCCTGTGAGTCGACGCCTGCGTTTTGTTGCTCGACCGCTTTTGCGAGCAAGTCCTTGGCGTACTGGAGGTGTAGGGCGTCGTCACCGGTGGCCGCGATGTTGTCAACTGCTGCTCGGCCCGCGACGAGGTTGTCCATCGGGGTGGATAACAGCGGTAGGTCGTTCGTGTCTCGCTCCCGTGAGGAGACCACGATCCTCGGCTGGTCCCTGGGTGGTGCGCGGTTGGGTGGTGGTGGGGCGCCATTGGCTGTCAACCCTGGTGGGGGCCGAGCGCTTCCTCCTGGCGGCGCGTTCTCGCAGATCACGCTCTCGGCTGCGCGGGCCGGGTCGCTCTCGTCATCGAAGTTCAGGGTGCGCCCCTGGACGGTGGGGTTCAGGCGCAACCTGATTCGGAGCTGATGGTAGCGCGACAGCTCCTGCGCCGTCACCTGCTCGAGGCGAAATTTTTCGCGCTCGGCTTGTTCCTTGCGAACTGCCTCCGCCAGCTTCAGGCGGAGTTCCTCGACCTCCGTTGCTATCGCATTGGGAGGGATCAGAGAGGATAATGTATCCTCCGGTGGGTCGGCGCCAGTTGCCATGTAGGTCGCGGCGTGGCGGCCGGTTTTGTCTCGGAGGTCGGCGGAGTTCTCCGACCCGGAGTCAAAGTCGAAGATCCCAAGGATAGAGGGATCCTCGAAGTCTCCGACGTTGGAGACCTGGGTGATGGAACCCGCGGGCGACGCGGCGACTTTGGATCTGGCGAGTGACGCCGGGGTCGCCGAGTCGGCGTCGTCGTTGAGGGCCGCGTCTTCCACGGCTGCAGTGGTTTCATCCACGTCGTTGTGTGCTGAGTTGTACTCGGAGGCGAGGCGGTGGATCGTGCGGACCTGACTCTCAGAGAGCTGGTCGCGTGGCGGCGACTCGCGGATGCGAGCCGAGTATTCCGAGATGATGACGTCGGTGAGGCCGATGAAGAGGTTGATCGTGCCGACCGGCAGGATCATGCTATGCGTGACGGGTCGAGCCGCCAGGACGTAGCTGCTCGGCAAGATTTGAAGCATATCGCCGATTGCTATCATGCGGCTGGTGGCGATCAACTCGTTGATGGGTAGATTGGATCTCGCCGCAGAACACCGGCCAGACCGGCCAGGCCCCACGGTGGGCGTCACTGTCGTGGGAATGACCACAACAGATGCAGCAATCGGCAGCGAGTAGTAGAACATGGGGCAAGGGCGGCCAGCCATCTGCGGTGCGAGATGAGGGCGGAGACATGAGGATTTACCCAGGTTCGGCCCCCCAGAGGGTAAAGAACTACTCCTGCTAGATTGTATTATGGTGAAGGTACAATGGGGCGAGCTCGGCGGCTAGGCAGCGAGTCTCTTGGGTGTATGATGGAACGTATCCTCTACGCGCCCTCTAGGGAGGTTTATATAGACTCACCCCCCTAGGGTTTATAGATCTCAACCGAATCAGTTAAGGTTTCAGCGATCATTTAACCTAATCCGACTGGGCCTATCTACGCTTCTGGGCCTTCAGCTTCCAGTCGCTTGAGTCCACGCCAGGTCTTGATCCAGTCGCCGTCCCACAGGCCCACTCGCTGGCACCTGGGCCAGTCGGAAACGTCCTGCTCCCCGGTAGGCATATCCCCATCACTTATGTGTGGTAGCATTTGTGGATCATCTTCACCTTGGATTTCACCTCTTATTGCGTTATTTTCTTTCCAAAAATTTGTTGTGGCTCCCATTGTCTTCCTTGGCTTTTGAACATCTCTTTGATGATGTTTTTAATTATTATAAAATGGGTTTTAGTGGAAGACAAATCTTTTCTTCTCGGAACCTTGTGCCATTGTGAAAAGTGTTAAGGGTTTGGTTTATTTGTTGAAACCTTACTCTTTTGGGAGTTTGTTATCTCATTCTTTCTTCTCTATTTTATTTGATTGAATGAGATAATCCTTGAGTATTTTTGTTGTATTTCATCTTTTTGCTCAATAGTTTTTGCTTAGTTCATTTGTTGAACTTCGTTGAAAAAATATTTTGTTGATTTGATTCTTTGATATAGTTTGGGCAACAAATGTGTTTGGTCACACCTTGTATGCTCTAGTGAATATTTGGGTGATTTGTCCAAATTATATCTTTGTTGGATCTTGAAAGTCTCGCGCATGCATGCTTACTAAATGTATATCTCATATCTTTTTTGCTTTCTTTGATCCAATATATAGGGCATACTCCATCAAATCCTTCAACAGCTAAGATGTGCATGAAATTCATATTTCATCTCTAAATATGCACATATTTTATGGAGTGTATCCTATGTGTTGTGGTTAGTCTAACCACTTTGGACCCAATAAGTTTGGGGACCAAGATGTACTTGAATGTTGTTTTAGCTACATTGGAGATGCAATAGATGCTTGTCTTGTCTATAAGGAATGTATTGTCACCACATTATAATTGGAGCCAAGCTAGGATGATCGAAAAATTCTTATCTAGTACATCATACCATTGCTATCTCTGTAACAAGTATCTTATTCATGCATACTATTCTTTCATGCAATCTCTTGTAGCTTACATCCTAGCATGAATTTATCTATTTGTAAATGTTGCGGTTCTTGCAAGGATCCTTGAAAGACTTCTTTATCCTTATTGCTTATGTGAGTAATTTGAGATGATGCATATAATGGGGAGTATATAAAATCATGTTCATGATTCACCAATTCCAAATATGCCTTATAGCAATTTATTGCATATCATTTCCTCAAGGTACTCTCATGTGCAATATTGTTAAAATTGCTTTGAATCCTTCCTTTTGCTACTTGTTGCCTTTCTCAAAGTATCCTAACTAGCATTTGTTCCCTTAGTGTTAGTTGTGATGTTTTTATGTTTTTTATTTTTCTTTGGTGAAGTTCATTGATATACCATAAGAGAAAATAGAGCCATGGGATATATATGCAATTAAGCAAAAAATTATCATGTTTGGTATATCTTATGACTTCCTCTTGGATATCATGTTTTCTTATTTTATTAACCTCTTCTGTATGGTTGTTTAATTGTGGATTATTCTCATGTTTTGTCCACTTATAAACTTATATACACGAGAGTGTTAATCTCTCGCCTTGATATCATCTCTCTTTGCCGACCATATCTCTTATCCTCTTGGTTTTTTATGATATTGGTAAGGTCTTAGTTTATGAGTGCTTGGTTTACTTTTATTGCATCTTCACGCGCCCATATCTCATATTTGGTTTATTTTGGACTTAAACATGTCTTGATAAGTGTATTTATTTATATCTACTCCTTGTATCTTGGTTGTGTCCTAAATGATATAGAGGGAGTGAGGATTCCATGTTTGTGCATATTGTATTCAAATGCATTAATTAAAAATTATGCACGAACCTTGGCGAGCTTCCTTAATTCATTTAGAGCATTATTTGTCCATTTGATTTTTTGGATCATTGGATTTCTTGCTTCATCCATTGAAGTTTCTTCACTGTGTTATCATTGTAGCAATCTTTGATCCTCAATATAGCTTGATTTCCTCCAAATATTCGTCATTGGATATGTGCATTTGATTTCACTCAAAATACTAGAAATACACATCTCGGGGAGGAAATCATACTATATTGGCCTTCTAACTTTGTCATCCGTTTTGGCACTTGTTGTCAATGGGGGGGGGGGGGACTTTGGAGGGTTTAAGGTAAATGGTTTTATACTTAAGCTTGGTTTGTTCTTAAGTGTTTTCCTTTCATCCATTTCATCTTTATTATGTTTTGCATGGTTGTATATACAGTGTAAACTCTCTCAAAGTTTATTCTTGACAATGTATGCAATGAAATTCAAGTTCATCACACATGCATATATTGTGGGGGAGTTTGCTCTATATATGTTGGTTCTACTCACATCTTGCATTTTTTGTAGTTTGTGTAAGTAGAATTGGTTTTGATATGTGCTAGTAGCTTTGTGTTACTTGATCATATCAAATACAACCTCTTGTACACAACTTATTCTCAGATAAGCTGCGTACTTGTTTCTAATATTTATTATATAAACCCTATTGTTGTGATTGTCATCAATTACCAAAATGGGGGAGATTGAAAGAGTAATTACCCCTATGTGTGGTTTTGATGATTAATGACAATCCCTATGGACTAATGTTTTCACTGAGTTTTATATGAAGGAATATTCCATAGGTCATGCTTGTAGACAGTGTGTTGGATTCCAGTATGGATTCCATGAAGATAAATATATACCTTGAGTATTGGCCTCAAGATCATCGAGTTGAAGAGAAGAATATGATATGATCAAAATATTGAGAGTGTGATCTCAATAGAAGAATTCAATATATGGCTCTAAGACGGTGTCATGATATCCTCATTAGTTGAGCTATGATTGACTAAGATCTGGAGCATGTAATGAAATTAAGAGTTCTTTATGTACCTCAATATATTGAGATGGAGCATGAGAATATACATGGTTGACCTATACAAAGAGTGAAGAGTGATTTCAAGTTGGTCAACACATGAAGCATAAAGAATGTACCACATGGATCTTGTGGCATGCTTCAAAAGTGAAGATCTTATATAGCCCATGAGAGGATGACCTCAAGTGGTTATCATCATGAAGGTTGAGAAGGGAAGGTTCAAGATAAGCATCTCGAGAAGATAATTTGCTTGAAGCTTGTCGTCCATATTGGTGATAATGGACATGTGAAGACATGTATTAATGAAGCTACCCCGTAGTGGTGTATGGGGGACTAAACTAGAAGTCTTCACGAAGCAACAATGATCAAGTGATGTATTCCGTCTTGGATGGAGATTGAACTGTTGTCATCAAGATCAAGAGGGATGCAAAAGGCAAAGGTATGTCTTTACTAGGTTTTCCTTTTGCTGGTCTCAAGGTGGTTGTTGGGAGACCGGGTTATAGGATACATAGCCACACTATTAAGAGGGGCTTTCGGTTGGGTAACTTGATCACACCATCATAGGAAGCTCAATCCTTTGCATACTTTGCATCTTCCTATTTCTTTGATTCTTGGTGTTTCTCCATGTGAGGTTCTTGAGCTTGTTTCTAGCTCTTCAACAAGCCCAAGTTCATCGAAAACGGAATTCGTATGCATCTTCTATGGCATTTTCGAGTTTGAAGGTTTTATCGTTTCTTCGTGTAGGGAGGCTTCTCACCTTTCTTTATTTGGTTCTATCCTTCTTTTCTGTACTATGATGTTTCTCTGCACCATCTTGTAGGGCTTGTTTTCCTCGTCATAACAAGCCCAAGATCATCAAAATCGGAGTCCGGATGCAAAAGTTATCACCATTTTCATGTGCCCTGTTTTGTTCCCGCGAGAATTCCGGCAGACCAAGTGTGTGGCCGGAATTTCCGGTGATCACCGGAAATTTCCAGCAAAATGCCAAAACAACGTTTTGTATGCTGTATCGTTTTGTACCGGAACTTCAGGTTTTGACCGGAAATTCCGGTGGCGCCGGTTTCGTCGCCGGAACGTGTTCGCCCAGCGTATCTTGCTTTCAACGGTCATCCCCCTTGAAGGGGTATAAAAGGGGGGCTTCTTCCCAAAAGTTCAAGGGCTTTTTAGCACGTTTTTGACCACCATTGATGACCCCTTTGAGCTTTCTTCCTCTCCCTTCCCTCCTATGATTCTTGCATCTTTTTGAGGGCTTTGTAAGAGGAGATCTAGATCTACAATCCCCACCTATCAATTCCTCCTCTAAGTGAGAGGAACCCATTGGATCTAGATCTTGGAGTCATTTGTTGGTTTCCACCATTGTTCTTCCTCCCTAATTCCTCCCTAGCACTTGTTGGTTTGGTGGGATTTGAGAGTGGAGGATTTGAGCACTCTTGGTGTTCTTGCTTTGCATTCTTGCATAAGTGTTGAGCTCTCCATTTCGATTTGTTCGAGTGAGAGACCATGATCTTGTTACTATTGGAGGGTGACCTCCTAGTTGGCTTGGCGGTTGGTGCCGCGGTGTCCTCTTCGTGGAAGATTGTGAAGAGACCCAGGCTTCTCCTTCGTGGATCTTGTGAAGTGGTTGTGGAGCTTGCCATCTATAGAGTGGAGGAAAAGCTAGCCATAAGGAAAGGGCCTATTCTTTCGTGGGATAGTCTCGGAGAATAAGGTGAGCCTTCGTGGCGTTGGGAAATCTTTCGTGGAATCCCACACCTCTCCAACGTGACGTACCTTACTTGTAAGGGAACACGGGAATACATCTTTGTCTCCACGTGCCTCAGTTATCTCTATACCCGAGCTTAATTTCCTTGTGATAGCCATCGAGCTTGAAGTACTTATATCTTGCTTATCACTTGTAGTGTATTTATCTTGTTCTATCTTGCTTAGCTTAACTTGTTGTTGGTGCACTTAGTTCAGCCTAGTGTATTTAGGTTTTGTGTTTGTAAAATGAATGATTAGTTTAATTCCGCATTCTATCAAGCCAAAACCGTAATAGTTTTGAAATTGCCTATTCACCCCCTCTAGGCGACATCTCTATCCTTTCAAGAGGTAGTGATACCAAAGATAAAAGAAGACATTAGCCAAGTGATGTGCAACAAATGCAAATAGCTTGTCCATTATGCATCAAATTTTCTAGAAAAGAAGAAGACCAAGACAAGTAAATTTGGAAGATACATCAACCTTGTCACATGTTTCAAATGTGGTAACAAAGGACACTATGCAAACAACTCTCTAGAGAAGTTACATCAAGACACCAAGTAAGCCAAGATGTCATCTAGTTAAAAATCTTATAAGGGTGGTAGTACCCTAGTTGTCTTGAAACAAACTTGTTGTCTCTAGCCTTCCCGAATCTCGGGACGAGATTCCTTTTAAGGGTGGTAGTCTGTCACATCCCAAAATTTTCCAAATTTTGAAATGTGAAAAATAAACAAACAAAAGAAATAATTCTTGAAATTTAGGGTGAAAAGAAACTTTTTTGCTTCTAAATGGAAAACATCAAAACCTTACTTGAATAAAATTTGAATGAAAAGGAAACAAACAAATTTTCAAACAAGTCAAATGGATCTACCTTGAATTTAAAGCACTTGGAAAAAGTAAACCAAAAACCCTAAAACCCTAATGAAAGAAATCATCTCCAAGATCACTCTAAGACTATGGCTTTGTTCCATATAAAATTTAGCAAAAAATATTTCTAAATGACCAAAAATGCTAAACAAAAATGTTACAAAACCATGGAAATTGGTTTCATTAAATTTGGAGCCATGGATAAAAACTTATGATTTTAATAAGATAAAAGAAAGCAATTTCCAAGGCTAATAAAGCTCCTAACTTAAATCAACACCAAATTGTGAGCAAAGTAATCCTAAAAGGATTTAAAAATTAAAATAAATATTAAATAAAATTATACAAATTGGAATCACCAATTTTGGAACTATAAATAAAAATATATGGATTTTATAAGATAAAGAAATAATTAAATAAAAAATAAATGTTGCAAAGACAATTTAAACCTTGGCTTAAATCCATCAGCAAATGGAATAAAGATTTATTAATAATTAAAAGGAATAAAGGATTATTTGAATAAAATTATATGGGTTTGAAATATATTTAATTTTATTTAAATAAAGGAAAATTGCCTCACTTAAATAAATATTAAATCATAAGAAAATATTTCGATTTTTCCGTATTGGACTAATTAAATCAACACATGTTTTGATGAAAGCTACAGAAAAGATTTGGAATGTCTTGAGTTCAGATTAAAGTGGAAACAATTTAGTTTGAATTAAAATAGAAAATGGAAACAGAAAAAGGAAAAGGATTAAGAAGGAAAAAATAGAAAACTAACCTACCCAGCACCCCAGCCCGACCTGGCCAGAAATTGATCTATTAGATGTTTGAATTTGTAAAATCCATAACTTTTGATTTGAATGTCCAAAAATTACAAATTTTATATCAATGGATTCAAAAAAATTGTAATTTACAACTATTGCCCTGGTTTGGTCATTTGTTTCTGAAAATTTGTACTTTTATGCATAAGCATTAAAAGGAATATTTTGAGTATAAAAATTGTTCTAAAAATTATTTTTGAGTGAAACCTTTTGCAAATGGTTTTGTTTTGAACCCTCTGACCATAAACACTAACATTTGATTTTAAAAATATATGTTGTTATCACTAGGAATAATTATTTTGAATAAAAGCATTTCTAGTAAAACAAAAATGATTTAAAAAGGCCTCTTTTCACTAACTTGGTTTCAAATGATTTTCCACTTTTATAAAAGACCAGTAGGTGTTTTGAAACATTTAGAGACTTGTTAGAAACCACTTTTTCAATAAAACAACCTTTTGCATGCTTGCATGCATTCCTTTGTTTTTATTGTTTTGTTTTGTTAATTGTTTGAGTGCTAGTTTTGAATGTGTGCTTTGCTTGATTGAATTGTAGTGATCTTTTAAGAGTGTGACAATTACAAGATCAAGGAGAGTACCTAGATTTTCTACAAAAAGTCAAATGATACTTTGGTCATCAAAAGCCCTATCTTTTCAATATTGCATTAGTGATATTTTTGTAGTATGCATGATAGGACTAATTATATATATATTTCTATGCTAAAGTAGATCCTATAGAATATATCTTGGTAGGAATTTTCCTAAGTCAAGTGACAACATATGCTAGTATGCTTAGCCTAGATATTAGATTACAAGGGTTGAATATTCATGCTATGATATTGTACAAAGTCTATGACTATGTTTTTGATTAATAAAACAACTAAGTGAATGAATCACCTGGGTGGAATGATGAGAATGGTTTGTGTTGAGTGGTTACACAAGGCCCATGTATATGGTTTACCTTGTGTATCACACTTGTGGATGGCCACCCAGGAACAAAGAGATTTGAGATGTTTTGTGTTGACAAGCTTCCAGTGCAGCCACCTGGCATATGGGCTCTGCCTTGACCAACTAGGTTGCAAGAACTCAGACAAGAAGACAGTTGGTGGTAGTGATGATAGAAGGAACGCGTATGTGCTGATCCGGGGGATTGTTTCTGAAAAGTCTTGTCTCGATGCATGTCGAGTCTTGTGGGAAAACTTCACCACCTCTCGAGAGGGTAAAACCTAAGTACTTAGCCGTGTCACCGGTAATGGACATTTTGAGCATCCAAGACATTGAAATGATCAAGGATCTCCTCATCCCAATTTCTCTAAGTTAAAAACTTGTTGGGTGAAGAAAGTAAGCACCTAGAGTGTATCCAGTGTGCCAATGTGTGATGAAATGTTTTGAAAAAGAGAAACTATTTTCAAAGGATAGGGAAAACTTGTTCTATGCAAAGGCCAGCCAAAACTCCACTTAGACAAATATTCATGTAGATGTTAGAATTCTCCATATTAAAATGATATCACTTGCCAATACAATTCAAATGAAAGAAGCATACCAGATTGAAACTGGATAAGGAGTAAAAGAAGCATAATAGAGTCATAGTTTTTATCTATGAAAATAGTTCTCACATGCACTAGACTCAACATCGACTAGTAGAAAGGGTTTCCTACAATCGGTACTGCTCTGATACCAAAACCTGTGACACCCCTGGGATTAGGGCTAGAAAATCCCAGACCTTCGTCTGAACATAAGCCTAACCTAAATCTCGAAAGCGTATAGAGAAGGAAACGGTAACACAACAGTGACCCAATGACACAAAAATTATTACAGCGAGCTCATAACTGAGCAGAGAACCAAAATATTACAATCATAGGTCACTGACCACAAACATCAAACAACGGAAGGCAAATTATGCTATTAAGTATATCAAACTTAACAAATGGCCTAAGAGGCCTGAAGCATAACGATGACGTCCAATCCATAGATCCCAGACTGCCGACTGGGAAATCCAAGCTACTCGTTGATGTCGATGCCGTGAAGAACTCATCTTATATAGTAACACTTACTCTGTTGCAAAAGTATCAACGAAGCAAGGGTGAGTACAGGATAAAGCCATCTTTGTTTTGTAAAACAAGAGGGAGAAGAATCTCTACTAATCAGAATATTTTAAAAGGGGATAAGAGAGCGGTATCTCTAGCTTTAATCATCTTTTGATATCCACTAAATCATCATCATCTGAACCTATCTAGGATGACCCCTCGTACCCATGAGGAAGCATCCTTAAGCACACGTTGATCAACTTAGCGATTAGGTTAAAGTTCTCTATGATCTTAGAATCTGGTCTCCAAGTTCGTCCATAACCGTGGACACGACTTTTCGAAAAGATTTAACCCTACAGGGGTGCACAAATTTACCCACACATACCAACCGATTCTTAATGCCAAATATTATTAGCCCTCTTCCTTGGAAGGCCGGCAGAGAGTGGTTAGACACGACCTTTACCTTGTTTTCACCGAGACCATGAGTCACTCACTAGGGAGATGCCGCCGTAATGGGTCGAGTCTTGAAGCCGGTCCGTAATGATGTGTGCAGGGTTCAAGATTGCGGATGGCAGGTATCTCTTGTTCCCGGCCACACTTACCTACCTGTTATGAATGCACCTCCTTCACCTCCATTCAAGAACATCCAAGATGCGTATGTCGAATGGAAAGCCCGAACTATGTGACTCATGGAATCTACTCGGCAAGTTAGTTGGTCGAGGGGGTTTCCAGGCCCCCGTGTGGCTATATGCTCATCTTGGACCATAGGCAAGAACTCAGGTCCTAATAGTGGCAAGTATGTGTCACATCCCAAAATTTTCCAAATTTTGAAATGTGAAAAATAAATAAACCAAATAAATAATTGTTGAAATTTAGGGTGAAAAGAAACTTTTTGTTTCTAACTGGAAATATCAAAACCCATATTGAACAAATTTGAATAAAATGGAATCCAGCAAATTTCAATCAAGTGAAAATGCATTTATCAAATGAATGTACCTTGAAATTTAAACACTTGGAAAAGTTAAACCAAAACCCTAAATTCCTAATGGAATAAAATCATTTCCAAGATCCCTTTAATACTATGGATTTCATCCATATAAAAATTCAGCAACAATCATTTTAAATGATTAAAAATGATAAACAAAAATATTATAAAACCATAGGAATTGGTTTCATTTAATTTGGAGTCATGGCTAAAATCTTATGAATTTAATAAGATAAAGAAATTGAATTTCGAAGCTAATAAAACTCCTATCTAAAAAATCCATAGAAAATTGTGATAAAAATAATCCTAAAGAGTTTTAAAAGGATAAACAAATATTAAATAAAATTATACAAATTGGAATCACCAATTTTGGATCTATAAATAAAAAGATATGGATTTTATAAGATAAAGAAATAAATAAATAAGGAATATTTAAAAACCAAATTAAATCTTGGCCAAGTAAATGGAATGAAAAGTTACTGAATAATAAAAGGGTAAAAGATTATTTAAAACAATATCCAACTTTATTTAAATAAATACAATTGCCTAAACTATATAATAAATCCTAAATAAAAATTATTCAAGAGACAGTTTAAACCTTGAATTAAATCCATAAGAAAATGGAACAAAGATAATTCAAATCCAAATAAAATAAAGGAATAAAGAATATTCCAACAAAATTTATATGGGATTAAACCATAATTCATTTATATTTAAATGGAAGACAAAATCCCTAATAGAAATGATTAATTAAATCATGAGAAAATGATAAATTGGAATTTTCCAAACTGGATTAAAAAGTTATTTAATTAACTTAAAAAGAATAAAAGAATTGTTTGAATAAAATTTATAAGGGTTTAAAACCATATTTGATTTCATCTGAATAAAGATAAATGCCCAATTTAAAATGATTAATAAACCGTATTAAAATATTTTAAATAAATTCAAAGTGAATTATTAGCACTAATGAATAAATAAAACCTAAAGAAAAAGGTTTGGTAAAAATTAAGATTCAAATAAGAGTTTGAAAATATAAATAAAATCTTATTTGAATAAAAGACAAGTGCCTATTTTAAATAAATAATAAAACATAAAAGAATAAAAGAATTATTCTAAAATGGACTTTAAAATGCATTGATAAACAACATTAAAACTTACTGAAAGTTTGGTAAAGATCTGAATTCAAATGGTGTCTGAATTATTTGAACATAAATCAAAACAGAAAAATAGAAAAGAAAAGGAAAAAGAATTAGAAAGAAAAAAAATAAGAAAATGAATCAGCCCAGAAACCAGGCCCAATCTAGCCCAACAGTCAGCCCACTCCCTTCCCCACGCGAATCGTTTTTGTACTCAAACTCTCACCCACATAGTCACTGACTAAAGGACCCCACGCGTAACCATTCTCACTCACTGACGCCCAGGTCCCATCTACCAGTCGTCTTCTCTACCCCACGTCATGTTCTTTCCCCTGCTGTTACTGCCGTTGAATCCTCCTCGTTAATTCGCGTTATTGCCCCACTAATTCTTCCCAGCAATCATGCATACATAATCCCCTCTGCCCCCTCTCTTTCCCCTCAAACTCCACTACCAGAGAGCCCCTAGGCTGCCTCGATTTTAGCTCGCCCCGCCGCAGACACCGACGAGCTGCAACACCAATTCCGGTGAGCCCAGCCACCCCTTTGCCCCATCGACCACACGAGCGTGATCCTCACATCCCTACGCATATCCTAGTACCACCCACTCGCTCGCCCGCTCTCCGAAACGTCGGCAAGCACAACACCTGAACGCTGTCGTTGTCTGCCACTTCTCCGGCGGAGCCCCCTGGTGAAACCTGACCGCCCTAACCCATCTATTTCACACGCGTGTACTCGCCACGACCTTACACATATAATATCACCTTTTATTTGTATCGTACACCGTAGCCTCGCCTCCGATGACGAACAGACGAGCCTGACGCCTTCGTGAACTCCGGCAAGCAATCCCCTTCGTCCTCGTGCGCCCCTGCTCTCCGAAGACCATCTTGAGCATTGACACACCTCTGCGATCACTGTGAGCTATTTATCTCCCTCTCTTGCTTCTTGTATCACCAGCAACGCCACCGCTAGAGCGCTCCGACGCTCGCCACCGTCGCAGCGCCGCCCATCCATGGTCGAACTGCTAGGAGCCGTTGGATATTAATCCTGTGTACGCGATAGAATCTTAAACCGAAGAGGTATGCGTCGCTCTGTGCTGCACGATTAACTTTAAATCCAACGAACCACAGCACTCGATCCGCACGAACCGTTTTCAGCCAACAGAAACATGACGCGTGGCCTAGCTGTTGTAATAAAAACAGAAAAGAATCTATTAGATGTTTGATTTTGTAAAATCCATAATTTTAAACTACACATCCAAATTTTGCAAACTTTATATTATTGGAATCAGAAAAAAGAATACTTTCCAACCATGCCTGTGTTTAGTATCTTTCCTCTAGAAAATTAATTGTTTTTACAGAAACATGTGTAGGCCTAATTTGAGTATAAAAATTATTCTAAAAATGATTTTAGGGTAATATCTTTTGCAAATGGTTTGTTTTGAACCTACTGACCATAAAAACCAACTTGTATATTTAAAAGTATATTTTGTGATACTAAGGAATAAATATTTGAATAAAAGCATTTCTAGTTAAATAAAAATATTGATTATGGTTTAAAAATGTTGTTTGAGTAAAACCTTTGGAAAATGATTTGATTTAAAACTCTCTGACCCTAAACACAAAGTTTGGATTTAAAAATGTATTTGATTAAACCCTATAAAATTATTACTTTGATTAAAGACATTTCCAACAAAATAAAATATTGCTTTGATTTAATAATGGTTTCTAGTGAAACCTTTTGTAAATGGAATTGTTTTAAAACACTTTTTACCATAAACACTAACATGTTGTGTTTAAAAATATTTGACAAACACTAGAGATTATCACTTTGATTTAAATCATCTCTAGCAAAATAAAAATGATTTAAATGGCCATTTTTACTAACTTGTTTTCAAATGACCAATAGGTGTTTTAAAATGTTTATAGCCTATTAGAAACCACCTTTACAAATAAAACAATCTTTTGCATGCTTGCATGCATCGTTTTGTTTTCTTTATTTTATGTGGTGAATTGTTTGAATGCTAGTTTGAATATTTGCTTGCTTGATTGAATTGTAGTGAAATTTGAAGAGTGTGACCATTTCAAGATCAAGGAGTGAACTTATATTCTCTACCAAAAAGGCAAGTGGTGCTTCATACTTTTGTCCCATTATTTTCACTATGCATTAGTGATAATTCTAAGTAGGACTTGCATGGAATTTTCTATGTGTTAACTATGCCATGGGAAACCCTAGTAGATGATGACTTAGTAGAATTATACCTAAGTTAAGATTCCTACTACTATCATGCTTATCCTAGCTAGTAGAAAACAAGGGTGGATTATATTCATGCTATGAAATATTTCTAAGTCAATGACTTGTGTTTTGTTTAATAAAACAACTATATGAATGAATCACCTGGGTGGAATGGTGTGAATGGATTATGTTGAGTGGTTACACAGGGCCCCATATTTATGGCCTACCCTAGTGTATATCACTTGTGGAATGCCACCTAGAAACAAAGAGATTTGAGATGTCAAATGTTGAGAAGCTTCAAGTGCAGCCACTTGGCATTATGGGCTCTGCCTAGATCATATAGGTTGCAATAACTTAGCCAAATGGACAGTTGGTGGTATTGGGTGATAGGTTTGGAGCGCGTACATTTTGGTCTAAGGGAAGGCTTCTGAAAGGTCTTGTCTCGATGCATGTCGAGTCTTGTGGGGAAAGTGCACCACCTCTCGAGAGAGTAAAATCCAAGTACTTAGCCGTGTCCCCGGCAATGGACAATTTGAGCATCAAGAGATGGAAGCTATCAAGGATCTCCTCGTCCCAATTTCTAAGTTAAAAACTTGTGGTTGAACAAGTGTTAAAGGATCTTCAATCATTGATTGGTAGAAGCCTTGGGTGATTTTTGCCAAATAAAAACTTAGTGTTTTCAAATGATAAGGAAAATCTATTTTGAGCAAAGCAAGCCTAAGATCCACTTACCCAAATCCATATAGATGATAGAATACACTATTCTACCATAGTATCACTTGCCAATACAATTCAAATGTATTGACCCTTGTGGCTGTAACTTATTATGTTGCAGGTTTGTTTGATGTTAGTGAAGTGTGTTGATTAGGATTACAAGTCTACAACCAACATGATTACCTGTGGCACTTTGGAGATGAAGGACTCCATTCTATATAGTTATTTGTGATAGCCAAATGAGCTATGTAAGATGTAATGAAATATATTATTCATGGTTATAAAGTTGTATTATGACCTTTGTTTCTTGATATTACATCTTAACTGTGGATGCTAGCTATTGATCCAGGGACTAGCATTGTAAACACAGGGATCTCTATCTTATTAAAGGTTGGGACCTCTACAGTATGGGACTGCAAAAACCACAACCCACCATGGCCTCCCATACAAGCCTTAGCATGTTTAACTTTCATCTCTGATCTTACCACGTCATTCTATCATACTAGGTTTATTCGCAGCTCTGATTCATCAATCGGATGGACCAGAGGTAACAACTAAGCATGGCTAAGCACAACAGAGATAATAGCTCTAGAAATGCTTCACAAGCCAAACCCTAGTTATGCTAGGAGCAGTGGATCAGGGAATATAGGCTTCAAAGGTAACATGCATTAGAAAGGATTACTCCATCTATCGTTTAAAGACTTTGGAATCGTATGCACATGGAAGGAGTGAAATACTTTGAAAACATAGGATTCATTTGTAAGTGTGGGGCTTCGCTTGCCTTTGCCAGTTGATATCCAGGAAGTAGAGCTTCAGACACCTGGTACTTGACTTGATTATAGTTGACCAAGTATTGATCTTCAATCTTCGACAGTGTTGACCTCGGTCTTTAGTCTTGGACTTGATCTGAATTCCGATATGGTATTCTACCGGAGAAGAACCAAATACTTGAAAGGAAGGGAAACAATCAACACATGGCATCAATGCAGTGCTCAATCAAGGATGATGATATGACAATTTAAAAATTGAAATTGAATCCCTAAACATGCTTGGTCATTTTAAACGGAGTCTGAGGGGTCTGAACCCTAATTCGGAGAAACTCTGGATGTATATGAGAGGGGTTGTGTAAGACCCCACCTTTATAAAGGTAAAGGTCCCTGTGATTGCAATGCTAGTCCCTCGATCAAATGCTAGCATCCACAATTTAAGATGAAGTACACAGAAACAAAGGTCATTATTACATCGTCATTCCAGAGATAACATAGTCTTTTACAACTCCATAGCCATAGGATAGTACAAGAGTTCATCTTAACAAATATAAAGTAAAGTATTCATCTTCATGTGCCACAGGCAAACATGTTGAGTGTAGACTCATAACCCTAATCCTCATTAGAGTAACCTGCAACATCACAAGTTACAGCCACAGTGGGTCAATACATTGGAATAGTATTGGAAAGTGATACCTTAGTAGAATAATAGTTTCTAGCTTGTATAATAATTTGGCTAAGTGTAGCTTAGGCTTTCTTTGCTCAAAATAGGTTTTGCCTATTAGTTGAAAAACACTAAGTTTTTGTTTGACAAAAACACCCAAGGAACCACCAACAGACATTGGTGAACCTTTACCCTTGTTCAACCACAAGTTTTTAACTTAGAAATTGTAACATCCCAAAAATATTAAACTTGAATCATCAAACTCTAATCATCAAAATTAGGGTTAACAAAAACTTTTCCAATTAAAAATATGAAAGCATTCATATGTGTGTGTATTAAAATTTGGATTCTTTTGAATTGCCTTGGTTCTGTGTTTCTTTGCTTGTAAAATGATTCTTAGGTGAAATAAACATCACCTAAACAATCCCCAAACTTTTCCCAAAGACAAACAAGTCAAAACAAACAAATTAGGTGAATGGTGACTTTGCCAAATTAACTCCCATGCCTACTTTGGCTATCTCTAACTTTCAGAACTTAATAGAAACATGTATGGATCTTTGCACCCCTTGATAGTACTCATAATAAGGTACCAAGTCCGAATTTGTGATAATGCAAAAACATTTAAATGCATAGTTTAAATGACAGTTTAAAATTGAATCTATTTCATATGGGAAGATCCCACTATTTCACAAACCACTCAAACAAGCTCAATTTTCAAAACCCAAGCATCCACAGAGTCCTCAACACATGCCTAGCACACCCACCAAAAATCTATTCAAAATTCAAAACTTAAGTTCATGCGGCCATTTCATCAAACATGTTGCAAATTCAAATCAACCAAATCAAAAACACTATGTTGAGCAGTGTTTTGGACCAACCTTGTTCCCTCTCTGGTTACAACTAGCCTTAGTAGATCATCTAGCAACCTTAACTAACCTCTAGTACCACTGTGAGCTTGACAATGCCATAAATGGTGAGCAGGACGAGAGCACACTTGTCACCCCAGTGTGGACAACAAGCTAGGAGAAGAACTAGCCGTGCCAACCTTGTATGGGAGGTAGCCCATGCCTCACCGCCCCCTCTCGACCAGCCCTGGCTCGAAGACAGCGACCAGAACCGCCAGGAATGCCGCGCCCGCGCCACTGTCGACCATGCCGACATGCACCGCAGAGCACGCGCCGTTCCCATGCAACTCGACCACCTCGAGCCCTCGCCACCCGCCAGCATGCACCCCACCGTCCCAGGAGACCACCAGACATGTTCGTTTCACCGCCCGTACCCCATAGCCACCGCTCGCCGCGGAGTTCGCCCCCTCTGCCTCGCAGAGCACCGCGCATTCCCGACCATTTCCCACCACCCCTACACGTGCATTTAAATGCTAGAGCATCGCCAGGAGACCACCCGTCGACCGCCAACCGCAGCCATGCCTCTAGCCGCCTGTAGCCATGTCGCCACCGTCACCTGCCCATCCCTCTCAGTCTCGCCGTCGAGTTTATAAAAGGAGACGACCCCCGCTCGATTTCTTCACACCATCTCACTCCCCTCATCTCACTGATCATTCCACCCCTTAGCCGGAGCACGAGGAGCAGCAGTTCGCCAGAATTGCGCCAGAGCAGGTCGCCTCTGAAGAAGAAGGGCAACCCACTCGTTTGAATTTAGCCTTTTCTATTTATATTCAAACTCAGTTTTGTACCTAGTTTCAAAAATCAACCCAGCTCGATTCAGTGAACCAAATTGCATGAAACCAATTTTGTTAGAAAGGTATTGAAATTCTTAATCTAAGCCCGTTGGATTCAAATCATTTGGATCTGTAGATCAACCTTGGTAAAAATAACAAGGCAAGAAGCTTTTCTGCATTCAAACATTTTTCAAATTTAACCATAATAGCTTTTGAGTTGATTCCAACTCTCAAAAATCACATTTGACCATACCTTTCAGAATATATAAAATCATATGGGTTTACTTATAGAAATAATGTTCAAGTAATAAAAGAATGCCACATAGGCATTTCTAGTCACTTATTTTATTTAAAATAAAAAGGGTAAACCTTATTAAATTGTGACACCACTTCAAATCACATTCCCATGTACTAAAATATGTGGTGATGACATGTGTCAACATGATCCCATGTTTGATTTGGAGAATATTAAATCGTAAGTAGTTTTTCAATGAGTAGAAATTACTTTTCTAAAAACAAATAATTAATGGAAATGCTTAAATATTGTAATGTTAATGATGATGCTAGATCATCTATAGAACCCTTTTGTGTGAGGATTGAAAGTAGTTAAGTATTGTTTGGTGACTGTGTACCTCGTATTTATTTATAGACGCTAGTACCGACCAAGGATACGAGGAGGAAGGAGGATAGTACGAAGAAGAAGCCGAGGAGAACTTCAACCACTGCTCTGCACAAGGCAAGCCTTACTAATCAAGTTGACCTATGCAAGCCTAATACTACTAGTTGATTGAGCAAGCTAACACTTGCAATTATGAAAGTTAGATAACCTATGCAATGAACTAAGCATGCTTGGTTATACATAATTGATGATACCCCCTCCTAGTTTTACTTGTAAGATTTCTACTTTATTTCTTTATCAAGGCTATTTCTTAGAGTTTACTTAAGTGACTTGTATATTCTAGGAAGATAATTGAAGTTTGCGTAAAGAGCATTAAATTTGGCCTAAGCTAGATAATCTTGATGTCATCCTAAGGAATGAGATGGTACTTAGTTAAAACTCCACTTGTTTACCACCCCTCATTAGTACTCACCCCCACTTGTCGATGCTAGTGCTAAGCATAAAACTTGATCAACTTTAGATGGGAATACTTGGTGGAAAATGGTTATGAAAACCTTAGAATGATGAGTCATTCTACTGAGATGTTTTGACATGTGTTTCAGAACACCAGATGATTTGGGTGATGAAAATGTTAAGGCATGAGCCTTAGCCCTTTATAAAACTGATGGTTGTCTGGATGCGATACCATTCCAATTTTTCCGTACAACCACAATACCCGAAAATTGGGTAGGGCTTGACTGGAAACTTATATACTTTAGTATGGGTTCCCTCACGGCCAAGGTCTGAGCTGAGGCTACCTTGTGAAGATTGTCCACCTGTGCAGTACTTAAGATGGCAGTTGGTCATGGTTGGGAGGCCAAACTCACAGGAGAGGTGCCTATACTAGGGCGTGTAATTGAAAGGTTAGGATTGATTATCCGCATATTGAGTATGGTGAATTCAGGATTTATTCCTGACGGATGTATCGAATGTTGTGGTGAAAGTGTACAATCTCTGCAGAGTGTCAAACTATTCGAATAGCCGCGTCCGCGGTTATGGACAGTTGGAGTGGCCATACTGTTCCCCCGTCAGATGTTTTCAAAATGACTTGTGAAATGAATTTAGAATTTGACTTGACCACAATAGAGTTGTGATATGAAATTCAAGTTCCCTCTTAGGTGTTATAAAATTTCAACTAGCTTTTCTTGCTTCTGAACTTAGTAGAGGTAAATCTGGCTTTTTGCAAAACAACCCTAGAGCTTAGTGTCCTACTACGAATTCTTTTATGTACTGTGGTATCCAATTGTTTTATGTCTCACAAAAATGGTAATCCTGGGATTGCGATGTATGGCATAACAAGCATCTGGGATTAAAAATCCGGGTGTTGACAAGTTGGTATCAGAGCCATCCTGACCATAGGAGACCCTAGTTAGACTAGACGTTGAATCAAAAACTTAGTTTCAAAACCAAGGGAAGCAAATATTTACAAAAACTTATTTCCATTCTTACCACCTTGATTCTTTCATGAAAATTCATGTTCCTCAAAAAGTCATGCAAAATACATAAAATTTGACACACTTGATCACTCTACTAACCTACTCATCCTATATTCTTATAGATGGACGTGAAGTACAACAAGTTTTATCAGTTAGGGAATGGAGGAGACCTTATCTTTGAGCGTGATTTGGCCCAGCTTTCGGAACATCTAGAGCGTCCGCACCCCGAGTTCTTTGGAGCTCAGCTCAATGATCAAGGAGGAGAAGATCTGCAGTGGCTAATTGTTGCAAGTCTCCGAGGAAAGATTGAACCTCCAACTTCCGAGGGAATTCAGTTCACCTTAAGAGAGAACAACTGGCTCGATGGACTTGCCAGGGCCATGCAGGAAGCTCTTGCCCGTCTATGTGGCAGAGTATCAACCAGATCAAGGGTACCCGCTTTGAGTTTTTTCCAAGGCGTGATGCTATGGGACAGCCACTGGAAGCCCCATAGCACCATCAGCTGAAGACCGAGTTGGACCACCTTAGCTTCATGATGTATGATCGTCAGCAAGAATTGGATAATTGCCATGACTACTCCAACCACAAGTCTGCCATCATCAAGACAAAGGATCAGACCATCGCCATGCTAGCAAAGGACTGCAAGTCTCGCCGCCGTCAGCTCGACAAGAAGGAGCACATCATTGCCCGTCTTCGCCACCGTATCTCGGATTTGGAGGATACCATCCATGAGAGATACATGCAACTGGAGGAAACGGAGAATGCCGGAGAAGACCTTCGTGGAGACCCCTACTCCTATCTCAGTGATGATGATGATTTTATGGAGGATCAGGCTATGGACTTCTTCATCGATGAGGATGATTTCGCCTTCATCAATGACGATGAGGATGATGAGGATGACGACTACACCGAATCCAAGGAGTAGTAGAACTTGAGCACTAGCGTAGTGAGTTGTATTCGGTCCCACTCTATCGTAGTTTCCAGAATGGTCCTTAAAACCATCTCTTTTTCTTGTTTTGTGGTGTGTGTTTGTATCGTGTGCTATGAATGAATGAATGAAAAGCAAGTTGCTAGAAAATATGAGTCAAACATTAACAACTTTTCAAAATCCCTGAACCTTAGAAATTTCCCTCTTTTCTCATGATCTATCTCAATCTTCAGATGCCACGCGGAGGAAGTGGTTCATCCCCGGACCCGATGTTGCAGATCCTACAAATGTTGGTTTCTGACCGCGAAGCCGAAAGAGCCGAACGTCAAGCCAACCTAGCCACCCTTCAGCAGATAGCTCAGCTAGCCCACAACAATCAAGGCCAAGGAAATCAGCAAAACCATGGATCTAAGCTCAAGAATTTCCAGAACACCAACCCACCCGTTTTCACTAAGTCAGCAGAGCCCCTAGACGCCGATGATTGGCTGTAAACGATGGAAAACAACCTGGAAGTCGCTGGAGTGGAAGCTAACGAGAAAGTTCTGTTCGCCACCCACTCTCTAGCCGGAGATGCAAGAGCATGGTGGAACAGCGTTCGTGCAATGACCGGACGATAGATGATGACCTAGGAGGAATTCAAGGTCAAGTTCGGCAGAACCCATGTGCCACCGGGTTTGATCGAGAGAATGAGAGATGAGTTCGGAGAACTGATGCAAGGACGGATGACCATAGTGGAATACCGTGATAAACTCTTGTCATTAGCTAGGTATGCCCCGGATGAGATCGACACTGAAGCCAAGAAGAAAGAGAGATTCTTGAATGGTTTGCATGATGAGATGTAGACTGTGTTGGTCAATATCCCATTTGCTAATATTGAAACCCTTCTCGACTCTGCCATCCAGATGGAAGGAAAGATCAACCAAGCCAATGAGAACCACAAGCATCGCATGATGCATCAGCCAGGAACCCATCAGACCCCAAAGTATCGCCCTAACCCATCTCTAGGATATGCCCCGAGAACCAACAGACCCCCGATGAATCGTCCGACCTATCCCAACCGTGGAAAACCAAGGCCCAGAGGAAATCACAACAACCCCGGCAACTCTGGAAATTTCAACCGTGCACCACCCAAGTTCAACAACAACAATGCTACCGCCAACACCAACACTGCCCCGAGGACTGGAAGCAATGTTGTGCCTGTTGTAGCAAAGTACAAGTCGCAAGTAACTTGTTATGACTGTGGAAATAAGGGTCACTACTCCAATGAGTGCCCCAAGGAGAATGCCGCAGCCCCTAATGCCAATGCCCCATCTTAGCAGCAGCGTCGTGTTCAGCCTAGAAGAAGGTTTGCCCCATGGAACTCTCTCAACCGCAATGGCCGTCTTTTTCTCATGCATTCTGAAGAAGCCTAGGAAGCGCCAGATGTCGTGGAGGGTATGTTTTCTGTAAATTCAGTACTCGCTAGAGTGTTGTTTGATTATGGTGCATCGCACTCATTTGTCACCTAAGAATTTGCATGCACTAGTAAGATTCAACCAACCAAACTGAAGCATGTTATGATTGTTCAAATCCCCGGTTCCACCACCAAAGCTAGGCAAATATGCAAAGCCGTCCCTATCCGAATCCATGGCATAGATTTTTATGCTAATCTGATAGTACTCGGAACTAAAGGTTTGGAAGTAGTACTAGGAATGGATTGGATGTCCAAACATAAAGGATTGATTGAATGTGCCAAGAAAGCCATGACCATGACTAGTACCGCTGGAATATCAATCGAGCATATATCTGAAACCTTACCTCGTCAATTCAAGTGCAACAAGAGTATAGCCCAACCTACCATTGACCAAGTCCGGATAGTCTATGAATACCTCGATGTATTTCCAGATGTTTTGCCCGGTATGCCCCCAGATCGGGATATCGAGTTTATCATTGAACTAATCCCTGGAATAGGACCCATAGCTCAGAGACCATATAGTATGAACCCGTCTGAACTAGAAGAACTGAAGAAGCAACTGGATGCCATGCTGGAAATTGGATTGATTCAACCAAGTGCATCACAATGGAGATCACTTGTCTTGTTCGTGGACAAGAAGGATGGAGGAAACCATTTGTGTACGGATTACCGGAAGTTGAATGATGTCACCATCAAGAACAAGTACCCATTGCCCAAGATAGAAGATTTGTTTCATCAGTTGACCGGTGCCAAAGTGTTTTCTAAGATTGATCTTAGAACTAGCTATCATCAACTCAAGATTCGCGCAGAGGATATTCCAAAGACTGCCTTTACCACCAGATATGGATTATACGAGTATACTGTCATGTCTTTTGGATTAACCAATGCCCTCGCTTATTTCATGAATCTCATGAATAAGATTTTTATAGACTTCCTGGATAAGTTTGTCGTTGTTTTCATCGATGACATTCTGATTTATTCCAAATCAGAAGAAGAACATGAGCTACACCTAAGGACCATTCTTGGAACCCTTAGAGAGCATCAGTTGTATGCCAAGTTTAGCAAATGTGAATTCTGGTTACAGGAGGTAGGATTCCTCAGCCACATTGTATCAGCTGGAGGAATTGCCGTTGACCCTGCAAAAGTGAAAGATGTCGAAGATTGGCAAGCCCCAACCACTCAAACCCAAGTTCGTGCATTTCTCGGATTGGCGGGATACTACCGCAAGTTCGTAGAAGGATTCTCGAGTATCGCCAGACCCATGACCCAATTGCTAAAGAAAGGCAAGAAGTTTGAATGGACAGACAAATGTGAAGTGAGTTTTCAAGAACTCAAGAGGAGATTGATTTCAGCCCCAATCTTAATCATGCCGGATATCATGAAGCCCTTCGATGTGTATTGTGATGCATCCAAGATTTGTCTCGGATGTGTGCTAATGCAAGAAGGAAAAGTTATATCTTATCTATCTCGACAACTGAAACAACATGAGCAAAATTACCCAACCCATGACCTCGAACTCGCAGCCGTAGTTCTAGCCCTGAAGACATGGAGGCATTACCTGATGGGAAACCGTTGTGAGATCTATTCGGATCACAAGAGTCTGAAGTATATATTCACTCAGAAGGAGCTGAATATGAGACAGAGAAGATGGATTGAGCTAATAAAGGATTATGACCTGGACATTCACTATCACCCTGGTAAAGCTAACGTGGTAGTAGATGCCCTTAGCAGATTGTTGTGCCGCTTGAACTCCATGATTTTGAAGGAGCAACCAAGATTGCCCAAAGAGATGGAAGATTTTCGAACGGAATTAGTGAGTGAAGGACTTTGGCTAGCATAGAACTTCAACCCACTTTGATCAGCCAGATCAAGCAGGCACAGAAAGGAAATGCTAGTATCGACAGAATCAAGCGTCGTATCGGTACAGGCAAAGTACCCGGATTCACCGAAGACGAACCAGGAGTTCTGTGGTACAAAGGACGCCTTTGTGTACCAGCAGATTCTGAGTTGAAAGAAGTTATTCTGAAGGAAGCTCATGATACTCTTTATTCTATCCACCCCGGAGGAACGAAGATGAATCAAGATTTGAAAGAACAATTTTGGTGGCATAAGATGAAGAGAGAAATCGGAAGCTATATCGCCACCGTATCTCGGATTTGGAGGATACCATCCATGAGAGAGACATGCACCTGGAGGAAACGGAGAATGCCGGAGAAGACCTTCGTGGAGACCCCTACTCCTATCTCAGCGATGATGATGATTTTCTGGAGTATGAGGCTATGGACTTCTTCACCGATGAGGATGATTTCTCCTTCATCAATGACGACGAGGATGATGACGATGACGACTACACCGACTCCAAGGAGTAGTAGGACTTGAGCACTAGCGTAGTGAGTTGTATTTGGTCCCTATGTATCGTAGTTTCTAGAATGGTCCTTAAAACCATCTGTTTTTCTTGTTTTGTGGTGTCTGTTTGTATCGTGTGCTATGAATGAATGAATGAAAAGCAAGTTGCTAGAAAATCTGAGTCAAACATTAACAACTTTTCAAAATCCCTGAACCTTAGAAATTTCCCTCTTTTCTCATGATCTATCTCAATATTCATATGCCACACGGAGGAAGTGGTTCATCCCCGGACCCGATGTTGCAAATCCTGCAACTGTTGGTTTCTGACCGCGAAGCTGAAAGAACCGAACATCAAGCCAACCTAGCAACCCTTCAGCAGATAGCTCAGCTAGCCCACAACAATCAAGGCCAAGGAAATCAGGACAACCATGGATCCAAACTCAAGAATTTCCAGAACACCAACCCACCCATTTTCACTAAGTCAGAAGAGCCCCTAGACGCCGATGATTGGCTGCAAACCATGGAAAACAACCTGGAAGTTGCCGGAGTGGAAGCTAGCGAGAAAGTTCTGTTCGCCACCCACTATCTAGCCAGAGATGCAAGAGCATGGTGGAACAGCGTTCATGCAATGACCGGAGGACAGATGATGACCTAGGAGGAATTCAAGGTCAAGTTCAGTAGAACCCATGTGCCACCGGGTTTGATCAGGAGAATGAGAGATGAATTCAGAGAACTGAAGCAAGGACGGATGACCGTAGTGGAATACCGTGACAAATTCTTGTCATTAGCTAGGTATGCCCCGGATGAGATCGACACTGAAGCCAAGAAGAAAGAGAGATTCTTGAATGGTTTGCAAGATGAGATGCAGACTGTGTTGGTCAATATCCCCTTTGCTGATATTGAAGCCCTTGTCGACTCTGCCATCCAGATGGAAGGAAAGATCAACCAAGCCAATGAGAACTGCAAGCGTCGCATGATGCATCAGTTAGGAACTTATCAGACCCCAAAGTATCGCCCTAACCAATCTCCAGGATTTGCCCCGAGAACCAACATACCCCCGATGAATCGTCCGACCAATCCCAACCGTGGAAACCCAAGGCCCGGAGGAAATCACAACAACCCCGGCAACTCTGGCAATTTCAACCGTGCACCACCCAAGTTCAACAACAACAATGCTACCGCCAACACCAACACTGCCCCGAGGACTGGAAGCAATGTTGTGCCTGTTGTAGCAAAGTACAAGTCGCAAGTAACTTGTTATGACTGTGGAAATAAGGGTCACTACTCCAATGAGTGCCCCAAGAAAAATGCCGCAGCCCCCAATGCCAATGCCCCATCTTAGCAGCAGCGTCGTGTTCAGCCTAGAAGAAGGTTTGCCCCATGGAACTCTCTCAACCGCAACGGCCGTCTTTTTCTCATGCATTCTGAAGAAGCCTAGGAAGCGCCAGATGTCGTGCAGGGTATGTTTTCTGTTAATTCAGTACTCGCTAGAGTGTTGTTTGATTATGGTGCATCGCACTCATTTGTCACCGAAGAATTTGCATGCACTAGTAAGATTCAACCAACCAAACTTAAGCATGTTATGATTGTTCAAATCCCCGGTTCCACCACCAAAGCTAGGCAAATATGCAAAGTCGTCCCTATCCAAATCCATGGCATAGATTTTTATGCTAATCTGATAGTACTCGGAACTAAAGGTTTGGAAGTAGTACTAGGAATGGATTGGATGTCCAAACATAAAGGATTGATTGAATGTGCCAAGAAAGCCATGACCATGACTAGTACCGCTGGAATATCAATCGAGCATATATCTGAAACCTTACCTCGTCAATTCAAGTGCAACAAGAGTATAGCCCAACCTACCATTGACCAAGTCCGGATAGTCTATGAATACCTCGATGTATTTCCAGATGTTTTGCCCGGTATGCCCCTAGATCGGGATATCGAGTTTATCATTGAACTAATCCCCGGAATAGGACCCATAGCTCAGAGACCATATAGTATGAACCCGTCTGAGCTAGAAGAACTGAAGAAGCAACTGGATGCCATGCTAGAAATTGGATTGATTCAACCAAGTGCGTCACAATGGAGATCACTTGTCTTGTTCGTGGACAAGAAGGATGGAGGAAACCATTTGTGTACGGATTACCGGAAGTTGAATGATGTCACCATCAAGAACAAGTACCCATTGCCCAAGATAGAAGATTTGTTTCATCAGTTGACCGGTGCCAAAGTGTTTTGTAAGATTGATCTTAGAACTAGCTATCATCAACTCAAGATTCGCGCAGAGGATATTCGAAAGACTGCCTTTACCACCAGATATGGATTATACGAGTATACTGTCATGTCTTTTGGATTAACCAATGCCCTCGCTTATTTCATGAATCTCATGAATAAGATTTTTATAGACTTCCTGGATAAGTTTGTCGTTGTTTCCATCGATGACATTCTGATTTATTCCAAATCAGAAGAAGAACATGAGCTACACCTAAGGACCATTCTTGGAACCCTTAGAGAGCATCAGTTGTATGCCAAGTTTAGCAAATGTGAATTCTGGTTACAGGAGGTAGGATTCCTCGGCCACATTGTATCAGCCGGAGGAATTGCCGTTGACCCTGCAAAAGTGAAAGATGTCGAAGATTGGCAAGCCCCAACCACTCAAACCCAAGTTCGTGCATTTCTCGGATTGGCGGGATACTACCGCAAGTTCGTAGAAGGATTCTCGAGTATCGCCAGACCCATGACCCAATTGCTAAAGAAAGGCAAGAAGTTTGAATGGATAGACAAATGTGAAGTGAGTTTTCAAGAACTCAAGAGGAGATTGATTTCAGCCCCAATCTTAATCATGCCGGATATCATGAAGCCCTTCGATGTGTATTGTGATGCATCCAAGATTTGTCTCAGATGTGTGCTAATGCAAGAAGGAAAAGTTATATCTTATCTATCTCGACAACTGAAACAACATGAGCAGAATTACCCAACCCATGACCTCGAACTCGCAGCCGTAGTTCTAGCCCTGAAGACATGGAGGCATTACCTGATGGGAAACCGTTGTGAGATCTATTCGGATCACAAGAGTCTGAAGTACATATTCACTCAGAAGGAGCTGAATATGAGACAGAGAAGATGGATTGAGCTAATAAAGGATTACGACCTGGACATTCACTATCACCCTGGTAAAGCTAACGTGGTAGTAGATGCCCTTAGCAGATTGTTGTGCCGCTTGAACACCATGATTTTGAAGGAGCAACCAAGATTGCCCAAAGAGATGGAAGATTTTCGAACGGAATTAGTGAGTGAAGGACTTTGGCTAGCATAGAACTTCAACCCACTTTGATCAGCCAGATCAAGCAGGCACAGAAAGGAAATGCTAGTATCGACGGAATCAAGCGTCGTATCGGTACAGGCAAAGTACCCGGATTCACCGAAGACGAACCAGGAGTTCTGTGGTACAAAGGACGCCTTTGTGTACCAGCAGATTCTGAGTTGAAATAATTTATTCTGAAGGAAGCTCATGATACTCTTTATTCTATCCACCCCGGAGGAATGAAGATGAATCAAGATTTGAAAGAACAATTTTGGTGGCATAAGATGAAGAGAGAAATCGGAAGCTATATCGCCAAGTGTGATATATGTTAGAGAGTCAAGGCGGGACATCAAAGACCCACTGGATTGTTACAACCATTGCAGATTCCGGAATGAAAATGGGATCCCGTTGGAATGGACTTTATCACCAGATTGCCTACTTCTAATAGGGGAAATGACTCTATCTGGGTCATAGTGGACAAATTGTCCAATGTCGCCCATTTCTTACCCGTCAAGACCACATATCAGAGTTCGAAGCTAGCGGAGTTATACATCGCTAGAATCGTCAGTTTGCATGGAGTCCCCAAGAACATTGTATAGGATCGAGGAACTCAGTTTACCTCGAGATTCTGGAAGAAAGTCCAAGAAGGTTTAAGAACCTGACTAGATTTCAGCACCGCTTATCACCCTCAGACCGATGGACAAACGAAGCGAGTAAATTAGATACTCGAAGATATGCTGAGAGCATGTGTGTTAGAATATGGATCTAAGTGGGAAGACTATCTGCCGTTTGCAGAATTTTCATACAACAACAGTTATCAAGCTAGTCTGCAAATGGCCCCATTTGAATTCATGTATGGAAAGAAGTGTCGCACCCCTTTGAACTAGTCGGATGTAGGAGAGAGTCAGATTTTCGGACCCGACATCCTACGAGAAGCAAAAGAGAAGGTTCACAAGATTCATGAGCACCTCAAGTCAGCCCAGTCCAGACAGAAGAGTTACGCCGACAAGAGACTTTGAGACCTCGCCTTCAACATAGGAGATTTTGTGTATCTGAAAGTGTCGCCATTGAAGGGAATGCAGCGTTTTCAACTGAAAGGAAAGTTAGCCCCCAGATATATCGGCCCCTTCAAGATTCTGAACCGTCGAGGCGAAGTGTCATATCAATTGGAACTACCCGAAGAGATGTCAGTCGTGCACAATGTGTTCCATATCTCATTACTTTGCAAGTGCCTCGAAGTTCCAGAGAAGACTGCAGTGTTCAAGAATATTGATCACCGGACCATAGAAATCAACGATGACCTGACCTATCCCAAAGTACCCATCTGTATTTTGGAAGAAGCCTCCAGAACTACCAGAACCCGAAGCATCAAGTTTCTCAAGATTCAGTGGAGCAACCACACAGAAGAGGAAGCTACCTGGGAGCACGAAGATCACATCAGGACGGAGTTTCCCGATCTCTTCAAATCCTAGGTAATCTTTTTCGTCCTTTTTAAATCTCGGGACAAGATTTTGGTTAAGGGGGGAAGGTTTGTAACGTCCCAAAAATATTAAACTTGAATCATCAAACTCTAATCATCAAAATTAGGGATAACAAAAACTTTTCCAATTAAAAATATGAAAGCATTCATATGTGTGTGTATTAAAATTTGGATTCTTTTGAATTGCCTTGGTTCTGTGTTTCTTTGCCTGTAAAATGATTCTTAGGTGAAATAAACATCATCTAAACAATCCCCAAACTTTTCCCAAAGACAAAAAAGTCAAAACAAACAAATTAGGTGAATGGTCAGTTTGGCCAAATTAACTCACATGCCAACTTTGGCTATCTCTAACTTTCAGAACTTAACAATAACATGTATGGATCTTTGCACCCCTTGATAGTACTCATAATAAGGTACCAAGGCCCACTTTGTGATCATGCAAAAACATTTAAATGCATAGTTTAAATGACAGGTTTAAATTGAATCTATTTCATATGGGAAGATCCCACTATTTCACAAACCACTCAAACAAGCTCAATTTTCAAAACCCAAGAATCCACAGAATCCTCAACACATGCCTAGCACACCCACCAAAAAACTTTTCAAAATTCAAAACTAAGTTCATGCGGCCATTTCATCAAACAGGTTGCAGATTCACCGTCCGCCAGCATGCACCCCACCGTCCCAGGAGACAACCAGGCATGTTCGTTTCACCGCCGTACCTCGTAGCCACCGCTCGCCGCGGAGTTTGCCGCCTCTGCCACGGAGAGCACCGTGCGTTCCCGACCATTTTCCACCTCCCCTACACGCGCATTTAAACCCTAGAGCATCGCTAGGAGACAACCCATCGATCGCCAACCGCAGCCATGCCTCTAGCTGCCCGTAGCCGTGTCGCCTGTCGCCTGCCCATCCCTCTCGGTCTCGCCGTTGAGACTATAAAAGGAGACGACCCCCTCTCGATTTCTTCACACCATCTCACTCCCCTTATCTCACTGATCATTCCACCCCTTAGCCGGAGCACGAGGAGCAGCAGTTTGCCGGAATTGCGCCGGAGCAGGCCGCCTCTAGAGAAGAAGGGAGCCATTGATTTCGACCACCCCCAGAGCTGCCGCGACCACCCCTGAGTTCGCCGTCGTCGACTTCCTCATTTTCCCGCCTCGCCGTCATCACTGGAGCCCCGATATGCCCCCTATGCACCCCCACCGAGCCGCTAGGGTTCGAGTTCGCCGGTGACTTGTTCATTGTTGACGACGACCCTCATCCGTTGATCTAACTTCTAATCCAAGACACCACATCGCCCCGTACCGCTTCGCGTGTTATGAGCCACTGACCGGTAGACGCCCCTGTCAGCTGAGCCACGCGCTGCGGAGTGACACTAGGCCGGCCTAATAACCCTTCCCGCGTAGCCCACTCGTTTGAATTTAGCTTTTTCTATTTATATTCAAACTCAGTTCTGTACCTAGTTTCAAAAATCAACCCAGCTCGATTCAGTGAACCAAATTGCATGAAACCAATTTTGTTAGAAAGGTATTGAAATTCTTAATCCAAGCCCGTTGGATTCAGATCATTTGGATCTGTAGAAATAACAAGGCAAGAAGTTTTTCTGCATTCAAACATTTTTCAAATTTCAACCATAATAGATTTTGAGTTGATTCCAACTCTCAAAAATCACATTTTACCATACCTTTCAGAATATATAAAAACATATGGTTTTACTTACAGAAATAATGTTCAAGTAATAAAAGAATTCCACATAGGCATTTCTAGTCACTTATTTTATTTAAAATAAAAAGGGTAAACCTTATTAAATAGTGACACCACTTCAAATCACATTCCCATGTACTGAAATATGTGGTGATGTCATGTGTCAACATGATCCCATGTTTGAGTTGGAGAATATTAAATCTTAAGTAGTTTTTCAAAGAGTAGAAATTACTTTTCTAAAAACAAATAAATAATGCAAATGCTTAAATATTGTCATGTTAATGATGATGCTAGATCATCTATAGAACCCTTTTGTGTGAGGATTGAAAGTAGTTAAGTATTGTTTGGTGACTATGTACCTCGTATTTATTTATAGACGCTAGTACCGACCAAGGATACGAGGAGGAAGGAGGATAGTACGAAGAAGAAGCCTTAGGATGACATCAAGATTTCTACTTTATTTCTTTGTCAAAGCTATTTCTTAGAGTTTACTTAAGTGACTTGTAGATTCTAGGAAGATAATTGAAGGTTGCATAAAGAGCATTAAATTTGGCCCAAGCTAGGTAATCTTGATGTCATCCTCAGGCATGAGATGGTACTTAGTTAAAACTCCACTTGTTTACCACCCCTCATTACTACTCACCCCCACTTGTAGATGCTAGTGCTAAGCATAAAACTTGATCAACTTTAGATGGGACTACTTGGTGGAAAATGGTTATGAAAACCTTAGAATGATGAGTCATTCTACTGAGATGTTTTGACATGTGTTTCCGAACACCAAATAATCTGGTTGACGAAAATGTTAAGGCATGAGCCTTAGACCTTTATAAAACTGATGGTTGTCTGGATGCGATACCATTCCAATTTTTCCGTACAACCATAATACCCGAAAATTGGGTAGGGCTTGACTTGAAACTTATATACTTTAGTATGGGTTCCCTCACGGCCAAGGTCTGAGCTGAGGCTACCTTGTGAAGATTGTCCACCTATGCAGTACCCAAGATGGCAGTTGGTCATGGTTGGGAGGCCAAACTCACAGGAGAGGTGCCTATACTAGGGCGTGTAATTGAAAGGTTAGGATTGATTATCCGCATACTGAGTACGGTGAATTCAGGATTTGTTCCTAACTGATGTATCGAATGTTGTGGTGAAAGTGTACAATATCTGCAGAGTGTCAAACTATTCGAATAGCCACGTTCGCGGTTATGGACAGTTGGAGTAGCCATACTGTTCCCCCGTCAGATGATTTCAAAATGACTTGTGAAATGAATTGAGAATTTTACTTGACCACAATAGAGTTGTGATATGAAATTCAAGTTCCCTCTTAGGTGTTATAAAATTTCAACTAGCTTTTCTTGCTTCTGAACTTAGTAGAGGTAAATCTAGCTTTTTGCAAAACAACCCTAGAGCTTAGTGTCCTACTATGAAAACCCCCTTCACTTGTTAGTATTAGATTTCGAGTACTTAAAGAGTACTCATGGCTTTGTCCCTAGCTATTCCCGTGGCCATACTATCAAGAGGAGTACCAGGATGAAGGACCCCATGAAGGTTACGACAACTAGGATCATCTCCCATCGTCAGCATTGCCTATGTCCCCGAAGATAGAGCTTCGCCTACGCTACCTTTATTATTATGTATTTCCGCTGCCTGGGTTGTATTAAGAACTAGATCATGAGATTCTTATTTGTGTAAGACCTTATGTATGGTTTGTAATAGATGATGTACTGTGGTATCCAATTCTGTTATGTCTCGCAAAAATGGTAATCCTGGGATTGCAATGTATGGAATAACAGGCATCTGGGATTAAAAATCCGGGTGTTGATAGAAATTGGGATGAGGAGATCCTTGATAGCTTTAGTGTCTTGATGCTCAATTGTCCATTTCCGTGGACACGGCTAAGTACTTAGATTTTTCTTCTCGTGAGGTGGTGCACTTTCCCCACAAGACATGACATGCATCAAGACGAGACCTTTCAGAAGCCTTCCATTAGACCAAATGGACGCGCTCCAACCTATCACCCTACCACCAACTGTCCAAATGGCTAAGTTATTGCAACCTATATGATCAAGGCAGAGCCCATATGCCATGTGGTTGCACTAGAAGCTTCTAAACACTAAGTATCTCAAATCCCTTTGTTCCTGGGTGGCTTTCCACAAGTGTGATACACAAGGTAGACCATAGATATGGGCCTTGTGTAACCACTCAACATGACCCAAACATACCATTCTACCCAGGTGATTCATTCACTTAGTTGTTTTATTGAGCAAAACACAAGTCAAAGACTTAGCAATATTTCCAAAGCATGTATATAATCCACCATTGTTTTCTACTAGCTAGGCTAAGCATGTAAATATAGTAAGTATCTTAACTTAGTGAAAATTCTAACAAGTCTACAACTACTAGGATTTCCCAAGCATAGTATATAGATACTTAGCAAAAACATCATGCAAGCACTATACAAAATATCACTAATGCATAGTCAAAATATTGGGACAAAAATATGAAGCACCACTTGCCTTGGTAGTTGGGGAAGTAGCAACAATCCTCATAATCACAATCACCACTAGCACCAAAATCTACACAATAAATAATAACACCAATTTACATTCAAATAAATCAAGCAAAAATATATGAATGCATGAAAATGCCATGTGATGATTTTTCTTAAACCAAACAAGACAAGTAAACAGTACTAAACATTAAACTGAACTTTTATGCACTAAATAAACTTAATTTGGCTTTAAAAACATTTTCCAAATAATTTTTATACACAAAATATGCCTACAAATGTCTCTGCATAAAATCCTACATATGTCTAGGATTTAATTTTGTGATTCCATTTATATATTATTTGTATTTTTTGGATAAACAGAACAAAACTTATGAATTTTACATGTTTGAATAACTAATAGATTCAAAAACAGAATTTTTTAAAAAAACAGACACCTGGACACGTCTGATACGTGCGTACCGGTTCGCGCTAGATCACGCTCATGCACTTAGATCTAAATTAAATCTAGTGGATCTGATCTACCCATACCCCTTTGTTTTATATCTAATCGCATCCATCAGATGCAGATCCAACGGACTAGATCTGATTGACCAGAAGTTGGCGGCGCGAATGGCTACAGCAGCGGCGACGCTACTGGCGGTGGTGTTCTGGAGAATGCAGAGGGGGATGGTGTATGTGGTTGGTCTTACAAGCATCTCAATGTTGCGAGGGAGCTCAACAAGTCGCTGGCGAGGACAGGGGCGTGCTATAGCGGTGGCTAGAGCTCGTCGAAGTTGCGCTGAGAGTCGGGTGCTCACTGCTGGAGACAAAGGAGATGACCTACGTCACCATAGAGAAAACGGAGGAAATCAGTAGCTACGCAAGGACATGACGAACACACTCATATGAAGCAGAGGTCGAGGGCGCTCAGGAATTATCAGGATTTCTCGTTGGAGTCAAGCGGCGCCTCGGTTGCTTGCAGGGGTGGACGGGGATGACGACCTTGGGCGATGTAGGACAGACCAAAGGTGTCAGAAGGTGCGCAAGGACAAGAGGAACATGCTCGTGTGAACGAGAGATAGGGGAGGCGCTCGAGGCTCGCCGGAATAGCTCACCGGAATTCGTCGGGCAGCGGCAGTTCGAGCTCCAATACATGTAGCCTGGGGGCGTTCTAGTGCTGAGGTTTGAGGGGAAATGACCACAGCGGCGAGGTGGTTAAGTAGCCATAAGGGGCAAGGGAATTACGCAGGGAATAAATGCCAATTAATAGAGAATCAAACGAGGCATTTCTGGAAGAAACGGTGGTGGCGACGGGGTCTGCGCGCGGGGGTGGGGAAGAAGATGCTGAGCTGGCTCTGGGTCCAGTGGTAGCGACAGTGGGGTAGACCTGCGCGCGTGAAGGAGAGAGAGGGAAGGGATTGCCCCGGGTTGGATTATTGGGCAAGTTCTGTAGTTGGGCCAGATTGGTAGCGCTGGCCTTTTCTGTTTTCTTTTCTCCTTTTCTATTTCTAATTTAATTTTCTGAATCCAATTTCAAATGAATTTCAAATGAGTTTGAATTAAAACCACCTCTTAATTTTTGTAGTGTGATCCAAGTATTCAAAAATGTGTCCAACACACTTGTTTACTCAATTACACTTAGGTCCTTTGAAAATAAAAATAAAAATCAAGCCTCATATGATTTTATATAATAGGCATATGAATGGTTTTGGTTTTGATTTTGTTTTTGAAAATCGTTGTGCAAGCTTTGCATTCATCTTTCAAACACTTCTGATCAAAACAAGGTTTTCTCATACTTTGAGAGTAAAATAGAACCATTGCCTTTGTAGCATAAAATAATAGGCATATAAATGGTTTCTTATTTTGGAATCTTGTATGAAAGTAATCAAATGTTTATGAATGCATGAATGATATGCAAACTTTCAATTTATTATTTTTGGGATGTTACAAATATACCCCCTTAAGGCGATTCGCGCCCTCGAGATTCTCATTGGCTAGCAAATAGGTGAGGGTGATCTTTCCGAAGGTCACCTTCTCTTTCCCAAGTTGCTTCTTCCTCGGAATGATGATTCCATTGATCTTTGTAGAATTTGATTGTCTTAGTCCGAGTAACCCTTTCTGCAGTCTCAAGAATCTTGATAGGTTTATCCTCATAGGTGAGATCACTTTCCAACTGGACCTCTTCTAAAGGTATAGAATCCATCAAAGAAGTCTCTTCCATCTCCGGATGGCATTTCTTCGACTGACTCACGTGAAACACATTGTGAACGGCAGACAGTGATTCAGGCAATTCAATTTAAGATGCCACTTCTCCTTTGCGACTCAGAATCTTGAATTGTCCAACATACCTTGCTGCCAATTTTCCTTTGACTACAAATCTCTCCACTCCACGAAGTGGTGAGACTCTAAGATAGGCTCTATCACCCACCTCACAGGTGACTTCCCTACGCTTTGGATCTGCGTAGCTTTTTTGTCGGGACTGTGCTATCTTCAATCTGTCCTTTATCAACTTGACTTTCTCTTCAGCTTCTTTGATTAGTTCTGGCCCGAACAAGTTTCTTTCTCCAACACCACTCCATAGCAATGGTGTAGTACACTTTATTCCATAGAGAAATTCAAACTGTGCCATCTCAATACTGGCTTGATAGCTGTTGTTGTAAGAGAATTCTGCGTAAGGCAGACTTTCATCCCAACTAGCACCATAGTCTAGGGCACATGCCCTCAACATATCCTCCAAAATCTGGTTGGTCCTTTCTGTTTGTCCATCAGTTTGAGGATGAAAAGCAATGCTGAATTCTAATCTTGTTCCCAATGACTCATGCAGTTGCCTCCAAAAATGTGAAGTGAACCGAGTTCCCCTATCAGATACAATACTCTTGGGTACTCCATGCAGACACACAATCCTATTCATATATATCTTGGCTAACTTAGCAATTGTATAGGTTGTCTTCACGGGTATGAAATGAGCCACTTTGGTTAGGAGATATACCACAACCCAAATAGAATCATATCCTTATCTAGTCCTTGGCAGTATAAAGATGAAATACATGCCAATCTTGTCCCACTTACAATCCGGAATAGGTAGTGGTTGTAACAATCCTGCTAGTTTCTGATGTTCTGCTTTCACTCTACTATACACATCGCACAAAGCAATATGTTCTGCGATGTCCTTCTTGAGATTATTCCACCAAAATCTTTCATTCACATCCATGTACATTTTGGTGTTACACGGATGAATGGAATATGGTGAGTTGTGTGCTTCTTGTAAAATCAGTTTCTGAAGCTCTGGATCTTGCGGAATGGAGATACGTTTTCCATACCATGAAGTACCCTGTTCGTCTTCATGGAATCCTTTAGCTTTCCCTTTGCTAATTTTTCCCTTAATCTCTTCAATTTCCTTGTCCAACTTTTGGGCTTCCTTGATTTTTTCCAACAAGGTGGGTTGAACATCCAGTGACATGAGATGTCCTTTAGGCACTATCTCCAATCTAAGATCTTTGAATTGGGCACATAGATCATCTGGAAATTCTCCCTTAGTGAGGCCATTCACATAAACTTTATGGCTTAATGCATACGCTACAACATTTGCTTTACCGGGGTGGTATTGTAAACTCAAGTCATAGTCCTTGATGAGTTCTATCCATCTTCTTTGTCTCATGTTGATTTCTTTCTGAGTGAAGATATATTTAAAACTCTTGTGATCTGTGAACACTTCACAATGCTTTCCCAAAAGGTAATGTCTCCATGTTTTGAGTGCATGGACAACAGAGGCTAACTCTAAGTCATGAGTAGGATAATTCACTTCATGAGTTTTGAGTTGTCTCGAGGCATAAGACACAACTTTCCCTTCTTGTATCAAAACTACACCTATTCCTTGGTGAGATGCATCACAATACACATGGAAATCTTTCTCTAAATCTGGCAGGCATAAGACTGGTGTTGTCACTAGTCTCTTCTTCAACTCTTGGAAACTGAGTTCACATCCCTCAGTCCAATCAAATTTCTTGTCTTTCTTAAGTAACTCTGTCATTGGCTTAGCTACCTTTGATAAATTCTCAATGAGTCTTCTATAGTATCCTTCCAAGCCAAGGAAACTACTCACTTCTTTCACTAACTTAGGAGATTCCCATTCAGTTATAGCTGACACTTTTGCGGGATCAACCGCTACACCATCTCCTGACACGATATGTCCGACAAATCCGACTTCATTCAGCCAGAACTCACACTTGCTGAATTTGGCATACAACTTATGCTCCCTAAGCTTCTCAAGTATCAAACGCAAATGCTCTTCGTGCTCCTCTTTTCTCTTGGAGTAGATCAAAATGTGATCGATGAAAACGATAATGAACTTGTCAAGAAATTCCATGAACACTTTGTTCATCATATTCATGAAGTAGGTTGGTGCATTTTTCAAACCAAAAGGCATCACGGTATACTCATACAATCCATACCTAGTGGTGAAAGTAGTCTTAGGTACGTCTTGTTCCCTTATCTTTTGGTGAAAGTAGCCTGATCGGAGATCAATCTTTGAGAACACACGGGCTCCTTCTAACCGATCAAACAAATCATTGATTCTTGGCAAAGGATATTTGTTCTTGATAGTTACCTCATTGAGTGAACGGTAATCTATGCATAACTTTTGACTTCTATCTTTCTTCTCAACAAACAAAACTGGTGCACCCCAAGATGAAGAACTTGGGTGAATAAATACTTTCTATAACTGTTCTCCCAGCTGTTTCTTGAGTTCCTTCAACTCATCAACTGGCGTCTTGTAAGGTCTCTTTGCTATTGGTCTAGATCCTGGCAGCAAGTCTATCAGAAACTCAACATCTCTGTCCGGTGGCATTCCAGGTAATTCCTCCGGGAACACATCCGGGTAGTCTCTCACAATTAGCACACTGTCTATGCTAACCCCCTAAGAGAATTAAGCTTACTCCCTTTTGATTCAAAGTTAGACTTGAATCTAATCCTTTTATTATCCGGGGTTATGAGTGTGACAGTACGGTTAGCAAAATCTAGTACTCCTTCATACTTGGTCATCGAATCCATTCCCAATATAACATCCAATCCCTGGGAGTCTAGGATTATCAGACTAACTGGAAACTTATGCTTCCCAAATTCTATCACTAGATCACGACTGAAGGGAATATGCCCTGAGAGGAAATAATAAAGTGTTTATTATGTGTATTCCAAGTATATGATAGATGTTTATTTTGCATGCTATAATTGTATTAATACGGAAACGTTAATACATGTGTGTTTAATAAACAAACAGAAAGTTCCTAGGTATGCCTCTCTCATAAACTAGTTCATTGATTAAGAAGATGATCACCATTTCCTGATCATAGACATTGGATGTTGTTAATAACGAGATCACAACATTAGTGTAATGATGTGATGAACATTCATCCGAAGTATAGCATTACGATCAAAGTCATTGAGTTTATATTGCTATAAACAACTTACAAAGTTATCCTAATACTTAGACCATGAGATCATGCCAATCACTAACACCGGATAGATATACTCTGGGCCCTCTCGGTGATATCACATTGGTTAGCTTGCAAGCAAGTGATTTGATCACTAGAATGTTATATCACGAGAACGAGAAAAGAGTGCATGTTAGTAACGAGATCAAACTAGGTATGGAGATACCGATGATAGAATCTCGAACATGTAATATCTCATGAAACAAAGGGATTAAGATACAAGCGTAGAAGGTTCCGACGATCACAGGAAAGTCATCGTTGAATGTGTGGGAGTCAGTATGGATCTCCAGGTCCCACTACTGATTATTGATCGGAGAAGGGTCTCTATCATGTCCGCATTATTCGTGAACCGCAGGGTGACACACTAAAGGGACACTGACATCCAATTGGAGCAAATGTTTCATGCCAAAAAGAATAACAAGCGCAAGAATTTATTTCACTAGATACCGAAACAGGTTTTCGGGTGAAATTGCAGAAAGTCTTTTTTGCATGTGAAATAGAATTATAGCAAGGGGTTATATGTGAATGTTTATCATTAAAGTAATTGACAAAATTCTGAATAAATAAAAAGAGTTTTATTTAATGAGAGCTTGAATTAAATTTGGTGGAAATTTAATAGCAATTTTGAGTGTGATTTTGAGTGGAGGAAATTGAAGAGGTTTTTGTGAGTGGAGTGTCCACCCACATGAATGAAGGAGGGGGGGAAGCCCCCATGGCCGACGGCCACCCCCTTTGGTTCGCCCCTCCTCCTATAAAAGGCACCCCTCTCCCTCTCTCTCACTCACACCTCCTCGTGAAGGATCTCTCTCCCCCTCTAGAATATATCCCCCATGGTCTCGGACTAGTGAGATACATGTTCCCGGTGGCTATTCGGAAAGAGAGGGTTGTGCTTCCGCTGCATCGCTGGAGGGAGAAGGCGAAGGTTGCTCGGTGTCTTGTACGTGTGTGCGAGCACAGATGCGCTGCTGCTTTGTGGCGCTAGGACTTCCTCTCGATCTTGAGATCGACAATAGATCTCTACATCAACCACGAGTTCAACTCGTTAAGCTTTGTCGGTCTTCAAGGGTATGTTCTCTACAGATATACATCTGACCGTTGTTTGTATCTAGTAGATAGATCTTGGTACATAGTTCCCAATGTAGGAAATTTTTTGTTTTCTATGCTGCGAACCCTTCAACGACATCCAAGGCACACTATCATATCTCCACCGGGAGAGCTTACTTTTATAGGACATCCAATATTTTTTTAGTTGGAAATCCATTTTCATCAACAAATGCTCTTGATATGAATGAATGCGATGCGCCAGTATCAAAAAGAACAAGTGCTGGAATAGAATTGAGTTTGAACTTACCAGCCACAGCATCAGATTCTTCGTAAATTTCTTCCACATTGATGTGGTTCACTTGTCCCTTTTGGAAGGGATTGGGCTTGTTGGCACCTTCAACTTTCTTTTCTAGGCACTCATTAGAATAGTGTCCCATTTTCTTACACTTGAAGCATTCAACCTTACTGAGATCTTTCTTTACAGGCTGACTTCCACTGCCACCTCCACTATGGTGGCTCTTGTGTGCACTCTTGTGGTTCTTGTACTTGTCATTATCATGACTCCGGTGATGCTTGTTGTCATGATGACAGTTGTGGTTGTGGTGGTTGTTATACTTCCCATGTTTGTGGAATCCAGAACTTCCACTATCATCATGACGGGAACGCTTGTGAGACGATCCCGACCTGTGCTTATCAAGACTATGCTTCCTCTTTCTGCCCTCAACCTGTTTGATCTTGTTTTCCAAGATGGTAGCCTTGTCACAAAGTGATTGATAGGTTGGGACATAGGCAACCGACAGCTGCAGGTTCAACTCATCATTAAGTCCTTCAAGGAATTTCTCCTTCCTCTTAGCGTTAGTATCAACTTCATCTGGTGCATAGCGCGACAGATTGTTGAACTCCGCAATGTACTCAGCACACTGCGGTGACACTGCTTCAGATTGTGGAACTCCTTCTTCATCAAATTCATCACTCCGGATGAGATGTGAGCTATACGGAATCCATCTTCGAAGATACCCCATGTCACATCCTCAAGGGAAGTGGTGATTTGAAAGTTATCCCACCAAGTTGCTGCTGGACCTTCAAGCAGATGTGCTGCGAACCTGACATTTTCCTCGTCGGTGCAGCCAACAGTCACTAAGTCCTTGTTCACTGAACGTAACCAGTCATTGTCTTGTAGTGACCTCGGATCAAGTAAGATCCTAAGTCCCTGTGAATAACATGCTAGTCCCTGGATCAATAGCTAGCACTCACAGTCGATGAAATATCATGTAAAACACAAGTCTTTATTACATGAATCGAATAATCCAAAGTTTACATTATTACAACAGAAGCGATATAAATACAACTTGGAGTCCCATCAATGCCACAGGCAGGTTGAGTGAAGACCCGCAATCCTAGCGCACATTTCAAAGATCTCCGAAATTCTGCACATGAAACGTCCAGCCAACAAGTTGGGTCAATACTTTGAATGTATTGGCAAATTACACCAAGGAAGGAAAGACTAACTCTACATGCAAGGCTAGTTTAGGCTTTGGAGTTCTTTTGCATAAAGCTAATTTTCTCTAAGTATGGAGAAAAGAGAGAGAGAGTTTTACCCTACATTGTAAACATTTGCTTACATAAAATAAGGTCGAGTGGCACACGAGGATATTACGCACCAAGTGTCCAAACAACCTAACACTTGGATATTACGCACCAAGCCTCAGTTGGATATTACACCCCAAGTTCCCAAATTCCCACCCATTAGCGATATTACGCACGCCATAGGGTTTCAAAACTTTGTTTTAGAAAAAAGAGAGGAAGATACTTCAGAGGCTCCATCCTTCAGATGCTCAATGTTGTTCTGTTTCCGTGAACACGGCTGATCGATCAGATTGCAATACTCTCGAGAGTTTGTGCACTTTACCCACAATCCACGATCAAGTCCTTTAACAGACAAGATCATTAAAACTAATTAAATTACTGCAGTAACCACGTACAATAAAAGTTGGATCTATTCTGATAAGATGATTCTACGTGAAATTATCTTCAATTTGGTATATTATACGCAATTTTTGGACATGTTATGAATTTCTAATGAATTTTACAAGTTAGATCTATAATATGCAAATTTAAATTCGAACGGAATATTCCAGGGAATATTCCGCTGACTGGACAGGTTGACTTTGCATGCTGACTGAGACTAGATGTTGACCTTACATTGACGTGGCATTGATGAGGAAGATGACCGGGATGACGACATGGCACGCACCGGTTTGATTGGATCTCGACCGTCTGGATAGGATCTGGTGGCTAGAAGAAGAGATTGACCCGATTTTGGCTCAGAATAGACAAGAAATAGATCTGTGTTAGAGAGATAAATCCGTAGGTCAAATCGAAAAACTCAGAACATGAAAGTTATGGGGAATCATTATTCCTACCTTCTCACCAAAGGAATTTGGATTTGAAGAAACGAGCGCGAGTACATCTTGGATTTACACCGTAAGATCTGAAATATTGCGATACAAAATTCTCCGGCTGTGGTGGATGAAAAGAGGTGAGGTTTGTCGGGATTGAAAGATTTCGACGCGATCTTCAACTTTCGTTTTTTGACCGAAAGCCAACGACGAAGTCTAGATGGGTTAAAAAGCGAAACAAGATTCAGGAATAGGTATATTCGGGATTTCGAGAATAGAAACTCATACAGCCATGGCTCCACGAGTTTATATGGAGATTTAGGATGGTGTAGATATAGGCCTTGGAGTAGGAAACAAGTAGAAACAAACGGAAGTCGATTCGGAGTTGTAGATAAAAAGTTATAGGAGTTTGAGTAGAGATAGGTCTAGAAAACAGATTTTTGCACGGAAATTAAAGCACTAGATCGATCATTCTCTGTACCCGGTCGTGGCTGGTTCGGTCGGTCCTTTCTGGGCCGGCCCGTTAGATTTTTTTTTCTTTTTTTTCTTTTTCTATTTACTTGTTTCCCTCATATCTTTTGCATACGAACTCCAAATGATATGATTCTTATTCCTAAATTTTTCTAAAATCGAATAGGTCATTATAGAATCAAATTTGTAATCTTTTTACTAGTTTGGAAGTAGTGGGTTTATAAATCCTTGTATATCTCATTTTATTTATATCTTTATGTGTTTGTATTTATTTCATAACTTTTTCATACTAGCTCCAAATGAGCTCAATTTTGTTTCTAAAATTTTGTAGTATTAATTGGATCTCTTTAGGCTATGATTTAGCAATAATTTATGCCTTAGCAACAGTGGGTTTTAATAAGTCAATTTAATTACCCTTAGGAACATTTGGGCGAATCAACTATAGGATTTAGATACCAGGATTTGGATTTAGTTTGTGAGAACTTTGCATGGATGAAATGCATATGAATGCTTCATGATTTTCATTTTGAAATCTTGCACACCAATTCTACAATCCATAATCAATCCATGCCCTTTTGCCTATATGGCTACTTAGGTCTTAACAAAAGAATATAAGATTTTGAATTCAAGGTTGAGAGGATTTTCTATTCAAAAAGTTTCTTCTCTTTGAGAATTTTCAATAAAGTTAAACAATCAATCAATATTATTTATTTGTTTCACATTCCAAAATTAGCAGAATTTTGGGATGTGACATGGGTACCATTGGATCAGTGGTTCCCGATAACTTTGTGTAGAGGTCCCAACCTTTAATAAGGTAGAGATCCCTGTGTTTACAATGCTAGTCCCTGGATCAATAGCTAGCATCCACAGTTAAGATGTAATATCAAGAAACAAAGGTCATATTACAACTTTATAACCAAGAATAAAATAATTTATTACATCTTACATAGCTCATATGGCTATCTCATTACAATGCAGCAGAATATAACAATAGCATGGGGTCCTTCATCTTCAAAGTGCCACAGGCAGTCATGTTGGTTTTCATGTCTTGATGCTCAAATTGTCCTTTACCAGGGACATGGCTAAGTACTTAGATTTTTTTCACTCTGTAGAGGATGTGCACTTTCCCCACAAGACTTGATTTTCACCAAGACAGGACCTTTCAGAAGCCTTCCCTTAGACCAAATGGACACGTTCCAACCTATCATCCCACTACGACCAACTGTCCAAATGGCTAAGTTATTGCAACCTATGTGATCCAGGCAGAGCCCATATTGCCATGTGGCTACACTAGAAGCTTCTTAACATATGGCATCTCAAATCCCTTTGTTCCTGGGTCGCTTTCCACAAGTGAGATACACAAGGTAAACCATAGAAATGGGCCTTGTATAACCACTCAACACAAACCATTCCTTCCATTCCACCCAGGTGATTCATTCACTTAGTTATTTTATTAAACAAAACACAAATCCTTGACTTAGAAATATTCCATAGTATGAATATATTCCACCCTTGTTTTCTACTAGCTAAGCTAAGCATGATAGTAGTAGGAATCTTAACTTAGGAAATTTCTACTAAGGTTTCATCTACTAGGATTTCCCATGGCATAGTTTACACTTAGCAAAAATTCCATGCAAGTCCTACTTTAGAAATATCACTAATGCATAGTGAAAGTAATGGGACAAAAGTATGGAGCATCACTTGCCTTTTGGTAGAGAATATAAGTTCACTCCTTGATCTTGCAATATTCACACTCTTCAAAGCACTACAATTCAATCAAGCAAGGCACAATTTCAATCTACCATTCAAGCAAACATCACATAAAATAATAGAAACAAAGCAATGCATGCAAGCATGCCAAAGATTGTTTTATTTGGAAAAGTGGTTTATAATAGGTTATAAACATTCTAAAACACCTATTGGTCAATTTATATAAGTGGCAAAATCATTTGCAAAGATTTTACTTATGAACCATTTTTAAACCAAATCAATATTTTATGTGGTTGAAAATGCTTTTAGCAAAGCAATAATATTTATAGGGTTCACCAAATACATTTTTAATTCTAAATTTTGGTGTTTGGGGTCAGAGAGTTTAAATCAAAACATTTCCCAAAGGTTTTCCTCCAAAATCATTTTTAAACCATAATCAACATTTTTATTTGGCTAGAAATGCTTCTATTCAAAGATTTATTCCTTAGCATCTCTAAATAAGTTTTTAAAACCAAAAGTTGGTTTCTATGGTCATTAGGTTCAATACGATACATTTGCCAAAAGTTTTATCACAACAATAATTTTAGAATGAATTTTATATTCAAAACATGCCTACACAAGTTTCTGCAAAAACAACCAGTTTACTATAAGCAATTTACTAAACAAAGTGCATGGTTGGAAAGTACTTGTCTTGATGATTCCATTGATATAAAATTTGTAAAATTTGGACGTGTGGTTTGAAAGTTATGAATTTTGCAAGTTTGAGTAACTAATAGAACATTTTATGGTTTTTGTAAAACAGTCTGGCCACGTGGAATGATTTGATTCGTCGGTACCAGTTCGCACTGATCAAGAAACGTGGAGCGTTGGATTAAAATGAGATCGTGCGGCTCTGGATCAAACTTACCTCTTCGCCTAGATCTAATCCTATCCAGACAAATCGCATCCTACGGCTACAGTGCGCTTGCCAGGAACTGGCAGCGCGAGCGACGGTGGCTGGTGGCGGCGCGGTCTGTCAGCGGTGCCGCTGGCGATGTAGGAAGCGAGGGAGAGGATGGTGAGGCTTACTGGTTTCCCCGCGATGTGCTGAAGCTCGTCGTACCCTTGGTTGGCGAAGGGGCGCTCAGGGTGGACGGTAATTGCTCGTCGGAGTAGCTCTCTGGAACGGGTACGCACGGCCATGGTCGAAGGCGAGCGTCTGGGTCACAACTGATCAAGCAAACACGTCAGGAGGATGCGCAAGGTTGCCTAGGTTGTGAAAGAACTCACCAGGGGGAAAGGGGCATGCTGGTTTGTCGGCTACTGCTCGCCGGAGTTGCAGCAGACCATGACGGTGCTCAGTCGAGGTGGTTGCCGACGCTCTGGGTCACCAGAGGAAGTGTGGCTGGGGTCAGTGGATGCGCAAGGTGATGGATATCTAGTGAGCATTTACCAGAGGGGAGGCGTGGCGTGTACTCACCGTATTTGTCACCGGAGTGCGTCGGAGGCCACGGCAGTGCAAGGTCGATTCGAGGCAGCCTGGTGGCGGAGGGGAAAGAGGTTCTAAGGGTAAATGGAGAGGGAAGCGAGGCGGTTAAATGTGCATGGACAGGGGCGAGGATCATGCGGTGTTGATGCGAATTTATGCCGGCAATCAATCGGCAGTAACGGCCGGCGAGGCATGGTCAACGGGTGGGTGAGGACGATGCTTGCGTGGCGTGGGTCTGCGTCGTCAGCGAGTGAGAGAGAGGAGGAGTGGGTCCAGCTAGTCAGCGACTGTAAGATCCCTCCTTTGTAAAGGAAAAGGATCCCTATGATTGCAATGCTAGTCCCTGGATCAATGCTAGCATCCACAGTTTAAGATGAGTACACAGAAACAAAGGTCATTATTACAGTCATTCCAGAGACAAACATAGTCTTTTACAACTCCATGGACACAGGCCTAGTACAAGAGTTTAAATAAGTAATAAGATAAAGAAGTCTTCATATTCATGTGCCACAGGCAAGCATGTTGAGTGTAGACTCATGACTCCTAATCATCATCAGAATAACCCGCAACATCACAAGTTACAGTCACAGTGGGTCAATACATTGGAATAGTATTGGCAAGTGATACCTTAGTAGAATATTGGTGGACTAGTTACTATATGCAATTTGGCTAAGTGTAGATTAGGCTTGCTTTGCTCAAAATATGTTTTGCCTATTAGTTGAAAACACTAAGTTTTTCTTTGTCAAAACTTTTCCCAAGGAACCACCAAAAGACATTGGGGTCCTTCACCCTTGTTCATAAGTTTTACTTAGAAATTGGGATGAGGAGATTCTTGATAGCTTCCATGTCTTGATGCTCAAATTGTCCAATACCAGGGACATGGCTAAGTACTTAGATTCTTCCATCTTTAGTGGTTGTGCACTTTCCCCACAAGACTTGATTTTCACCAAGACAGGACCTTTCAGAAGCCTTCCCTTAGACCAAATGGACGCGCTCTAACCTATCATCCCACTACCACCAACTGTCCAAATGGGTAAGTTATTGAAACCTATATGATCCAGGCAGAGCCCATATTGCCAAGTTGCTGCACTAGAATCTTCTTAACATTTGGCCTCTCAAATCCCTTTGTTCCTGGGTGGCTTTCCACAAGTGAGATACATAAGGTAACCATAGAAATGGGCCTTGTGTAACCACTCAACATAACCCACTCACAACCATTTCACCCAGGTGATTCATTCACTTAGTTGTTTTATTAAGCAAAAACATAGTCCAAAGACTTAGAAATATTTATTCATAGCATGAACATATAGCCACCCTTGGTTGCTACTAGCTAGGCTAAGCATGGCATAGATAAGCATCTTAACTTAGAAATTTCTAGAAATTCTACAACTACTAGGATTTCCCAAGCATAGCATATAAAGACCAAAATTTATCCATGCAAGTCTAGCAAAATATTTCTAATGCATATTTGAAAAACATAGGAATAAAATCATGAAGCACCACTTGCCTTGGTAGTTTGGAGAGTAGCTACAATCCTCACAATCACAATCACTATTTGCACCAAAATCTACACATAAATTGATAGCACCAAATCACATACAAAATAAATACAAGCAAAAATATATGGATGCATGCAATATGATATGTGATGATTTTCTAAACTCAACAATACAAGTGCATAGTACTGGTTCATAAACAAGTTCAAAACTTGCCAACCAACCTTTATTTGAACATTAAAACATTTCTCAAATAATTAATATACACAAAATAGGCCTACACATGTTTCTGTAAAAATAACCATTTTAACATAAACAAAATATTAAACACATTGCATAAATGGAAAGGGCTTTCTCTCATGATTCCATTGATATAAAATTCATCAAATTTGGACGTGGGAATCAAAAGTTATGAATTAAACAAGTTTTAATATCTAATAGATCTAATCCAGTTTTTAAATTCAAATCCTAGCCACGCGGCGTGCTCCCATTGGTTGATACTACTTCACTCAGGATCATGCTTCTGCACCGTCGGATCAAGTTAGATCCAACACGCCAAATCTAAAGAAAACGGTTCGCTCCCGTTCTAATCTACGCCCTATGATACAGATCTAACGGTGGCCGATGCTTTGACCAAGAAGTGGCGGCATGAATGGTTGCTGGCGGCGGCGGCGCTTCTGCCGGCGACGCACCGGTGGTTCTAGAGGGGGATAAGGGTCGAGCAATGGCTTACCGAACTCGCGGAAACACGACAAAGCTCAAGGTGCTGCTGGTGTGGGCGGGGGCGTGCTGCAGAGGCTGCTGGGGTTCGTCAGAGTTGGAGACAGCGTCGGGTTTGCACCAGCAGCGAAGAAGGCGACGTTACTGGCCACCCTAGCACAAACCAAGGTTATCAGCGAGTGCACAACGCTCAGGCGAACCTGACAGGGTCAAGTAGAAGGCGCGGGGCGGTCGGCTTTTACCTTAATCGCTCGCCGGAGTCGGAGGCGGCGACAGATGCTCACAGTATTCGTCTAAGTCGACGCTCTGGATCACAAGGAGACGAACAAAGGGGGTCAGGAGGTGCGCAAAGATCAGAGGATCACTTCAGGGTGAACGAGGAGTAGGCGCGAGCACTAGGCTTACCGGAATACCTCGCCGGAGTGGGTTCTGTCTGCGGCGGTGTAAGGGCGAATACTGGCAGCCTGGTGGCGAGGAGAGCTTGCTGTGTGGGGGGAAATGACCGCGGTGGCAAGGTGATTAAGTAGCCAGGAGGGGCGATGGAATTACGCTGCGGATCAATGCCAATTAAGCGAGGATTCAATCGCGGCGTTTCTAGAGGAAACGGCGGCGGCAACGGGGTCTGCGCGAGCGGGGGTGGGGAAGAAGGTGCTGACCTGGCTCGGGCCCAGTGGCAGTGGCAGCGGGGAAGAGCAGGTGCGGGTGAGAGAGAGAAGGGGAAAACGACCCGGGTGGGCTTAGTGCGCTGATTTCTCTCTTGGGCCAAATGACTAGAGCCAGCCTTTTTCCTTTTCTCATTTCATTTTCTATTTCTGTTTTGATTTTCTGAATCCATTTTCAAACAAATTCAAATGCTATTTGAATTCAAATTTGTTCTGGATTTTTGCAGAGTGTAACAATCATGTTTCTAGTTATAAAAACATGTGTCCCCCCTGTAATAACTTGGTCCTATTGTTCAAGCAAATAAACAGTGACATAGCACTTGGTTTGATCAAGTTTTGAAAATGGTTTTAAAATCCATATTTGTTTTGTAAATTTTGGTTTAAACACTAGAACTCAAGCAAAAAAATTTGAGAGTAACAAGGTTCGATTCATGAACAACAATCTCTCATTGGTGAGTAGCATTTGATTTAATGCTGATCACATAAAATAATGAGCTCATATGCTCCTGTTTTTGAATTGATTTTTGAAATGAAATCTACATGATCATGGATGCATGGATGATATGCATGAGTTTTGAAACATGATTTTAGGGATGTTACAACTCTAACCGCCTTAAGGTGAATCTCGCCCTCGAGATTCGGATTGGCTAGCAAATAGGTGAGGGTGGTCTTTCCGAAGATCATCTTCTCTTTCCCATGTTGCTTCTTCTTCGGAATGATGGTTCCATTGAACTTTGCATAACTTGATGGTTTTAGTCCGGGTAACTCTTTCTGCAGTTTCAAGAATCTTGATTGGTTTCTCCTCATAGGTGAGATCACTCTCCAATTGAACCTCTTCTAAAGGTATGGTATCGTTCAAAGAAGTCTCTTCCATTTCTGGATGACATTTCTTAAGTTGACTCACATGGAACACATTATGAACAGCATACAAAGACTCTGGCAATTCAATCTCATAAGCAACTTCTCCTTTATGACTCAGAATCTTGAATGGCCCAACATATCTTGGGGCCAATTTACCTTTGACACCAAATCTTTTCACTCCACGGAGTGGTGACACTCTAAGATAAGCTCTATCACCTACTTCATAGGTGACTTCTCTACGCTTAGGATCTGCGTAGCTCTTTTGTCGGGACTGTGCTATCTTCAACCTATCTTTAACCATCTTGACTTTCTCTTCAGCCTCTTTGATAAGTTCTGGTCCGAACAAACTTCTTTCTCCCACACCATTCCATAGCAATGGGGTGGTACACTTTCTCCCATAGAGAAACTCAAATGGTGCCATCTCAAATACTAGCTCGATAGCTGTTGTTGTAAGAAAATTCTACGTAAGGCAGACTTTCATCCCAACTGGCTCCATAGTCTAGAGCACATGCTCTCAACATGTCTTCAAGAATCTGATTAGTCCTCTGTGTTTGTCCATCAGTTTGTGGATGAAATGCAGTGCTGAATTCCAACCTCGTTCCCAATGACTCATGTAGCTGTCTCCAAAAATGAGAAGTGAATTGAGTTCCCCTATCAGACACAATACTCTTGGGTACTCCATGCAGACATACAATTCTGCTCATATAGATCTTGGCTAACTTAGCACTTGTATAAGTTGTCTTTACAGGTATGAAATCAGCCACTTTAGTTAGGCGATCCACTACTACCCAAATAGAATCATATCCTGACCTGGTCCTTGGTAATCCGGTAATGAAATCCATACCAATCTTGTCCCACTTCCAATCAGGAATAGGTAGTGGTTGTAACAATCCTGCTGGTTTCTGATGTTCCGCTTTCACTCTACTACATACATCACACAAAGCAATATGTTCGGCGATGTCCTTCTTGAGATTATTCCACCAAAATCTTTCCTTCATATCCATGTACATTTTGGTGTTACCCGGATGAATGGAATACGGTGAATTGTGTGCTTCTTGTAAAATCAGTTTCCGAAGCTCCGGATCTTGTGGAACACAGATACATTTTCCATGCCATAAAGTACCTTGTTCGTCTTCATGGAATCCTTTGGCTTTTCCTTTGCCAATCTTTTCCTTAATCTCCTCAATTTCCTTATCAGTCTTCTGGCTTCTTTGATCTAGCCCAACAAGGTAGGTTGAACATCCAAAGACATGAGATGACCTTCAGGCACAATCTCCAATCTGAGATCTCTAAATTGGGCACACAGATCATCTGACAGTTCTCCCTTAGTAAGGCCATTCACAAAGACCTTACGGCTTAGAGCATCCACTATAACATTTGCTTTACCGGGGTGGTATTGCAAACTCAAGTCATAGTCCTTGATGAGTTCTAGCCATCTTCTTTGTCTCATGTTAATTTCTTTCTGGGAGAAGATATACTTCAAACTCTTGTGATCTGTGAACACTTCACGATGCTTTCCCAAAAGATAATGTGTCCATGTTTTGAGTGCATGGACTATAGAGGCTAACTCTAAATCATGAGTAGGGTAGTTCACTTCATGAGTTTTGAGTTGTCTCGAGGCATAAGCCACAACTTTCCCTTCTTGCATAAGTACTGCACCTAATCCATGATGAGATGCATCGCAATACACTTGGAAATCCTTCTCCAAATCTGGCAGACATAAAACTGGTGCTGTCACTAGTCTCTTCTTCAATTCTTGAAAGCTGAGTTCACAACCTTCAGACCAAGCAAATTTCTTGTCTTTCTTCAGCAATTCTGTCATAGGTTTTGCCACATTGGAGAAATTCTCAATGAATCTTCTATAGTATCCTGCCAAGCCAAGGAAACTACGAACTTCTTTTACTGATTTAGGTGATTCCCATTCAGTCACAGCTGAAACTTTAGCAGGATCAACTGCTACACCATCTCCTGACACAACGTGTCCAAGAAATCCAACTTCATTTAACCAAAATTCACACTTGCTGAATTTGGCATATAACTTATGCTCTCTAAGCTTCTCTAGTATCAAACGTAGATGTCCTTCATGCTCTTCTTTGCTCTTGGAGTAGATCAAAATGTCTTTGATGAAAACGACAACAAACTTATCAAGGAACTCCATGAACACCTTGTTCATCATATTCATGAAATATGCTAGAGCATTGGTTAAACCAAATGGCATCATGGTATACTCATACAATCCATACCTTATGGTGAAAGTTGTCTTTGGTATGTCTTGCTCTCTTATCTTGAGCTGGAAATAACCTGACCGGAGATCAATCTTTCAGAACACACAAGCTCCTTCTAGCTGATCAAACAAGTCATTGATTCTAGGCAAAGGGTATTTGTTCTTGATAGTCACCTCATTGAGTGAACGGTAATCTATGCATAACCTTTGACTTCTATCTTCCCTTTCCACAAACAAAACTGGTGCTCCCCAAGATGAAGAACTTGGTTGGATAAATCCTTTCTGTAACTGTTCTCCAAGTTGCTTCTTGAGTTCTTTCAACTCATCAACTGACATCTTGTATGGTCTTTTTGCTATTGGTCCAGATCCTGGTAGCAAATCAATAAGAAACTCCACATCTCTATCTGGTGGCATTCCCGGAAATTCTTCCGGAAACACATCTGGATACTCACTCACAATAGGCACAATGTCTATGCTAACCCCCTTAAGGGAATTTAGCGTACTCCCTTTTGATTCAAAGTTAGACTTGAATCTAATCCGTTTCTTTTCCGGGGTTGTGAGTGCAACAGTACGATTAGTACAATCTATTACTCCTTCATACTTAGCCATCCAATCCATTCCCAATATTACATCTAGTCCCTGAGAATCTAGGATTATCAGACTCACTGGAAACTTATCACTAGATCCCGGCATCCAAGACTTACTATCATATCTCCACCTAGAGAACTAACTTTTATTGGACACCCAATGTTTTCAGTTGGAAACCCATTTCTATCAACAAATGCTTTTGATATGAATGAATGCGATGCTCCAGTATCAAAAAGAACAAGTGCTGGAATAGAATTGAGTTTGAACTTACCATCAACAGCATCTGGATCTTCATAGATTTCCTCCACATTGATGTGGTTCACTTGTCCCTTCTGAAAAGGGTTCGACTTGTTGGGTCCTTCAACTTTCTTTTCTGGGCATTCATTTGCATAATGCCCCATCTTCTTGCACTTGAAACACTCAACCTGACTAAGATCCTTCTTGACAGGCTGGCTTCCACTGCCACTTCCACTACCACTGTGGTGGCTCTTATATCCACCCTTGTGATTCTTGTACTTGTCATTGTCATGACTACGGTGATGCTTGTTGTCATGATGACGGTTGTGGTTGTGGTGTTTGTTTAAATTCCAATGATTTTGGGATCCTGAACTCCCACTATCATCATAATGGGAACACTTGTGAGACGATCCCGAGCTGTGCTTGTCAGAGTGCTTTCTCTTCCTACTTTCAACTTGCTTCATCTTGTTCTCCAAAATAGCATCCTTGTCACAAAGATACTGGTATGTGGGAACATAGGCCACAGCTAACTGCAGGTTCAGTTCATCATTCAACTCTTCAAGGAACTTTTCCTTCCTCTTAGCATCAGTGTCAACTTAATCCGGTGCATATCGCGCCAGATTGTTGAACTCTTCAATATATTCAGCCACGCTGCGGTGGCGCTGCTTCAGGTTATGGAATTCTTTCTTCTTCAAACTCATCACTCCGGATGAGATGTGAGCAACACGGAAACCATCTTCAAAGATAGCCCATGTCACATCTGCAATGGGAGTGGTGATCTGGAAGTTATCCCACCAAGTAGCTGCTGGTCCTTCCAACAAGTGAGCTGCAAATCTGACTTTCTCCTCATCAGTACAGCCAACTGTTACCAAGTCCTTGTTCACAGAGCCTTGCCAATCATTGGCCACCATAGGATCAGTTGTTCCTAAGAACTTTGCTGGCCTCAATCTCAAGAACCTGGTAAGCATGTCAAAACCCGGTGGGTTGTTTTGATTGTTGTTATTGTTGTTCTAATTGTTGTTGTTGTTGTTGTTCTGATTCTGGATGAATGTAGTCATCATCTACATCAGCTGAGTCTGAGCTGTTATCATTTGCTGTATCTTAGGGGTGATGTTGTTGTTGTTGGGGTTGGGGTTGGCATGTCGGGGAGGCATCTGTGGTTTGTTCAATAGAGATAAGAATGAGATACCCATAGATGCTAACATGCACAATACATCACATAGGCAATCACGAAACATACATCACAATAATAAAGGTTCAACAACATAGATAACAAGTTTGCGAAGTAAACACACCAATAGCAAGCCATCCACACGTTGGATGGTCATTGCGACTCAAATAAAAAGCATGATAAATAAATGATAAATGAGTAGTCATAACTACTCCTCGGCATCAACCTCCTCCTCAACAAAGGTAAGACCTGCATTCTCCATAGAGGTCTTGTATTCCTCGACATTGGTGGTCAAGGCCTCTACCTTGGATTTGAGAGCCCTCTTCTGTGCATGAAGTCTCTCAATCACACCTTGTTGATGCTCGAGCTCTAGGTCCTTGTTCTCTAGTTCTGCAGTCATGTCTCGAATCCTCTTGTTCCTATCTTGGACTCGCTTCTGTTGACTCTTGAACTTTTTATCTTGACTCTCAAACTTTTTCTCCATCTCCTTGACTATATCATCTTGCTCCGCGAAGAGATTGTCCTTCTCACGAAGCTGCACCTGGAGTTCGTCATTGATAAGCATGACGTTGGTCCTATCAGTGTCCACGTGCCTAAGAAGAACCTCTAAGTCCTGGAGGTATAGACGAATCGGCTCTGCTGTCTCCCTCAAAGTATCCTCGAAGTCAATGGCCTCACCATCCTCATCACGTCTACCGAAGGCGTGGAAGTGAGTACCTCTAACCTGTCGAGAGTGTCTCCCTAACAGACGTCCAATCAAGTCCTGCATCACTACCTCTAGGCCTCTCTCCTTGTCATCATGCATGAGCTTGAAGATGATTGCTTCCGTGGTAGGCTCAGTCTGGCGTCCAGGCTGATTGACCTTGAAGCCCCAAAGGTCTTTCCTCTCAAACTTGGTGAGGGGAAGTACTATGATGGTAGGAAGAGGGAGATTGAGCAAACTAGTGAGCTCAATAATACGAGGGCCAAAACGAGTTCCCTGGAACTCTTCAACAGTGTTGATGGTAACATTAGGCATCTATTTAATAAGATAGAAAAATTTAGAATCAAGACAATTTTAAGACAAATCACAAGACAAGGAATCACATGCATAATTTTGGAAATCAAAACACACAAGTAATGGCATACATGGAACCATTACAAACAACCAAGGTTCAACTTATTTAGACAGCATTTTGGAAAATAAAATGATAAGTGTGGTGGTCCAACTAACGAAGTACGCTTACAATCCCAACTCACTTGCCAAGTTGGTTAACAGGATATTTCTAGAAGCAATCTGTCTATCTAAAGCACATGACTCCATTACTAAGTTTATAATGTCTTCCCTTAAGGTTTGGTTGGTAGCTTCCAACTCTTGGGTATGTTTCTTTTCTTCCTTTAGGTCATTTTGAGTGTTGAGCATTCTGCACTTGATTCTATCACCAAGTTCTTTGATGGCCCTCCAAGCTGCATCCCTTGCTGAATCAAAGAATGTGGTGTGCATCATTGTGTTGGTGACCATGCAGAATCCTGAGTCCTTGTGGTTTTCTTCCTTGTTTTTATACAAGTGAAGTTGCACCCACCAGTACTCAACTCCTTCATCCATCACAGGAAAACCTTTGTACAGAGCTGCACCATGTATTCCCATTGCAACCATGTGGTCCTTGAGAGCCTTGAGGAATTCTGTCTCACATTCCAAAGTCATTTTCATGAGTGGTCCCTTCCTTACGGCTTCGTTGATGGAGTTCATCTACAAATAGACATGAGAAAGAAGTTTAGAAAACTTTACGAGAAGAAAAGACAAGTGTGGAAGTTGTTGAATTTTTTTTCCTTAGTGGTTTCCAATCCTAGGGTCATAATCCTACAGGCAACACAGTGCTCTGATACCATCTGTAAGATCCCTCCTTTGTAAAGGAAAAGTATCCCTGTGATTGCAATGCTAGTCCCTGGATCAATGCTAGCATCCACAGTTTAAGATGAAGTACACAGAAACAAAGGTCATTATTACAGTCATTCCAGAGACAAACATAGTCTTTTACAACTCCATGGCCACAGGCCTAGTACAAGAGTTTAAATAAGTAATAAGATAAATAAGTCTTCATCTTCATGTGCCACAGGCAAGCATGTTGAGTGTAGACTCATGACTCCTAATCATCATCAGAATAACCTGCAACATCACAAGTTACAGCCACAGTGGGTCAATACATTGGAATAGTATTGGCAAGTGATACCTTATTAGAATATTGGTGGACTAGTTACTATATGCAATTTGGCTAAGTGTAGCTTAGGCTTGCTTTGCTCAAAATAGGTTTTGCCTATTAGATGAAAACACTAAGTTTTTCTTTGTCAAAACTTTTCCCAAGGAACCACCAACAAACATAGGGGTCCTTCACCCTTGTTCAACCATAAGTTTTACTTAGAAATTAGGATGAGGGGATTCTTGATAGCTTCCATGTCTTGATGCTCAAATTGTCCAATACCAGTGACATGGCTAAGTACTTAGATTCTTCCATCTGCAGAGGTTGTGCACTTTCCCCACAAGACTTGATTTTCACCAAGACAGGACCTTTCAGAAGCCTTCCCTTAGACCAAATGGACGCGCTCCAACCTATCATCCCACTACCACCAACTGTCCAAATGGCTAAGTTATTGCAACCTATATGATCCAGGCAGATCCCATATTGCCAAGTGGCTGCACTAGAAGCTTCTTAACATTTGGCCTCTCAAATCCCTTTGTTCCTGGGTGGCTTTCCACAAGTGAGATACACAAGGTAACCATAGAAATGGGCCTTGTGTAACCACTCAATATAACCCATTCACAACCATTCCACCCAGGTGATTCATTCACTTAGTTGTTTTATTAAGCAAAAACATAGTCCAAAGACTTAGAAATATTTATTCATAGCATGAACATATAGCCACCCTTGGTTGCTACTAGCTAGGCTAAGCATGGCATAGATAAGCATCTTAACTTAGAAATTTCTAGCAATTCTACAACTACTAGGATTTCCCAAGCATAGCATATAAAGACCAAAATTTATCCATGCAAGTCTAGCAAAATATTTCTAATGCATATTTGAAAAACATAGGAATAAAATCATGAAGCACCACTTGCCTTCGTAGTTTGGAGATTAGCTACAATCCTCACAATCACAATCACTATTTGCACCAAAATCTACACATAAAATGATAGCACCAAATCACATACAAAATAAATAAAAGCAAAAATATATGGATGCATGCAATATGATATGTGATGATTTTCTAAACTCAACAAGACAAGTGCACAGTACTGGTTCATAAACAAGTTCAAAACTTGCCAACCAACCTTTATTTGAACATTAAAACATTTCTCAAATAATTAATATACACAAAATAGGCCTACACATGTTTCTGTAAATAACCATTTTAACAGAAACAAAACATTAAACACATTGCATAAATGGAAAGGGCTTTCTCTCTTGATTCCACTGATATAAAATTCATCAAATTTGGACGTGGGAATCAAAAGTTATGAATTAAACACGTTTTAATATCTAATAGATCTAATCCAGTTTTTAAATTCAATTCCTAGCCACGCGGCGTGCTCCCATTGGTTGATACTGCTTCACTCAGGATCATGCTTCCACACCGTCGGATTAAGTTAGATACAACGTGCCAGATCTAAAGTAACAGTTCGCTCCCGTTCTAATCTACGCCCTACGATACAGATTTAACGGTGGCCGATGCTTTGACCAAGAAGTGGCGGCGCGAATGGTTGCTGGTGGCGGTGGCGCTTATGCCGGCAACACACCGGTTCTAGAGGGGGATAAGGGTCGAGCAATGTCTTACCGAACTCGTGGAAACACGACGAAGCTCAAGGTGTTGCTGGTGTGAGCGGGGGCGTGCTGTAGAGGCTGCTGTGGTTCGTCGGAGTTGGAGACAGCGTCGGGTTTGCACGAGCGGCGACGAGGGCAACGTTACTGGCCACTCTAGCACAAACCAAGGTTATCAGCGAGTGCACAACACTCAGGCGAACCTGAAAGGGTCAAGTAGAAGGCGCGGTGCGGTCTGCTTTTACCTTAATCGCTCGCTGGAGTCGGAGGCGGCGACGGACGATCACAGTATTCGTCGAAGTCGACGCTCTGGATCACAAGGAGACGAACAAAGGGGGTCAGGAGGTGCGCAAAGATCAGAGGATCAACTCAGGGTGAACGAGGAGTAGGTGCAAGCACTAGGCTTACCGGAATACCTCGCCGGAGTGGGTTCTGTCTGCGGCGGTGTAAGGGCGAATACTGGCAGCCTGGTGGCGAGGAGAGCGTGCTGTGTGGGGGGAAATGACCGCGGTGGCGAGGTGATTAAGTAGACAGGAGGGGCGAGGGAATTATGTTGCGGATCAATGCCAACTAAGCGAGGATTCAATCGCGGCGTTTCTGGAGGAAACGGTGGTGGCGACAGGGTCTGCGCACGCGGGGGTGGGGAAGAAGGTGCTGACCTGGCTCGGGCCCAGTGGCAGTGGCAGCAGGGCAGAGCGGGTGCGGGTGAGAGAGAGAGGGGGAAAACCACCCGGGTGGGCTTAGTGGGATGATTTCTCTGTTGGTCCAAATGACTAGCGCCGGCCTTTTTCCTTTTCTCTTTTCATTTTCTATTTCCGTTTTGATTTTCTGAATCCATTTTCAAACAAATTCAAATGCTATTTGAATTCAAATTTGTTCTGGATTTTTGTAGAGTGTAACAATCATGTTTATTGGTATAAAAACATGTGTCCCCCCCTGTAATAACTTGGTCCTATTGTTCAAGCAAATAAACAGTGACATAGCACTTGGTTTGATCATGTTTTGAAAATGGTTTTAAAATCCATATTTGTTTTGTAAATTTTGGTTTAAACACTAGAACTTAAGCAAAACAATCTGAGAGTAACAAGGTTTGATTCATAAACAACAATCTCTCATTGGAGAGTAGCATTTAATTTAATGCTGATCACATAAAATAATGAGCTCATATGCTCCTGTTTTTTGAATTGATTTTTGAAATGAACTCTACATGATCATGGATGCATGGATGATATGCATGAGTTTTGAAACATGATTTTAGGGATGTTACAGCGACTACGCGGGTTCGTTGCCAAGTAAAAGAAAACGTTTCGGGGGGGAGTGGAAGTGGGCTGCTGGGCTGGATTGGGCCAGGTTGGGTTGGGCTAGCTTTGTTCTCTTTTTTTGTACTGATTGTTTTTCTTTTTCTTTTTCTATTTATCGGTTTTGATTTTGTTTAATCAATTCAAACAACTATTTGAATTCAAACTTCAACCAAACTTTGTGTAACTTCAATACTGATTAATAATTCATTCTAAGATCAAATTTTGAATAATATATTTATTCTTTTTAGGATATATTGATTATTTAAAGTAGGCCTTTGTTTTAAATTCAAATAAGATCAAATATATTTTCAACCCTTATTTAGTTTCAATTTTCACAAAATCTTTTCACTAAGTTTTATTCATTTAATAGGGTGTCAAATAATTCACTTTGAATTATTTGGAATATTTTAATATGATTTATTAATCATTTAATTTTGGCTATTTGTCTTTATTCCAATGAAATTAAATATGGGTTTAATTCCATAAATTTTATTTGGAAGATTTCTTTGATCCTATTTAAGTTAATTAAATAACTTTGATTTCACTTGGGTAAATTCCAAATACTATTTCCCATGATTAATTAATTATTTCTAATAGGGATTTTGTCTTTATTCAAAATGGAAATAGAATTTGGTTAATGCCACTTTATTTTATTTGGAAAATTCTGTATACATTTATTTTATTTGGATTTGGATTATATTCATTCCATTTGCTTATGGATTAGGCCAAGATTTAATTTGGTCTTTAAATATTTCCTCATTAAATATTTCTTTCTTTACCTTATAAAATCCATATCTTTTTATTTATAGATCCAAAGTTGGTGATTCTAATTTGTAAATTCTTATTTAATATTTATTGATCCTTTTAAATATCTTTAGGATTATTTGCTCACCATTTGGTATGGATTTCTAGATAGGTGCTTTATTAGTTTTGGAAATTCAATTTCCTTATCTTATTAAATTCATAAGATTTTTATCTTTGGTTCCAAATTGAGTGAAACCAATTTATATGGTTTTATAATATTTCTATTTGTCATTCTTGGTCATTTTGAAATGTTTGTCTGACCAATATTTATAAGGATCAAATCCATAGGCTTAGAGATAACTTGGAAATGATTTTATTCCATTAGGGTTTTAGGGTTTGGGTTTATTTTCCAAGTGTTTAAATTTCAAGATGCATTTATGAAGAATGCATTCCACTTGATTTGAATTTAGTTGGATTCAAACATTATTCAAAGTTTGTTCAAGATGGGTTTTTAAGTTTCCATTTAGAAACAAAAGTTTCTTTTCACCCTAAATTTCAACAATTATTAATTTTGTTTATTTATTTTTCACATTACAAAATTTGGAAAATTTTGGGATGTGACACTTTGCAGGTCTTAGTCTAAGAAATATGGTGAGCATGTCAATCGCTGGGGGATTATTCTAATTGTTGTTGTTGTTGTTGTTATTGTTGTTCTGATTCTGGTTCTGCATGAACTGTGTCATCATTTGCACAAACTGAGCTTGAGCTGTCATCAACTGCTGCATCTCGGGGTGACGTTATTGTTGTTATTTGGGTTGGGGTTGGCACGACAAGGAGGCATCTGTGGTTTCAATAAGGATAAGAATGAGATACCCATAGATGCTTAACATGCACAATACATCCCATAGAAACAATCACAATAACCAAGCTCAAAATAACATAAGGTTTGAACGACATAACAACTGGTTTTGAAAATGCAAACACACCATAAGAAGCCATCCACATGTTGGATGGTCATTGCGACTCAATAAACAAAGTATGGTATGTAAGAGGTCCCAACCTTTAATAAGGTAGAGATCCATGTGTTTACAATGCTAGTCCCTGGATCAATAGCTAGCATCCATAGTTAAGATGTAATATCAAGAAACAAAGGTCATAATATAACATTATAACCAGGAATAACATAATTTTATTACATATTACATAGCTCATTTGGCTATCACATTACATTGCAGCAGAAAATCTATAAGCATGGGGTCCTTCATCTTCAAAGTGCCACAGGCAAACATGTTGGTTGTAGACTTGTAATCCTAATCAATCAACTTCACTAATATCAAACAAACCTGCAACATAACAAGTTACAGCCACAAGGGTCAATACATTTGAATTGTATTGGCAAGTTTCACTACTATGTAGAAATAAGTGGATCCTACCATTACATGCATATTTGGCTAAGTAGGGTTTTAGGCTCATTTGCAGGAAGCAATAATATATCCTATCTTTTCAAAACAGTTTTGATCTTTTGTCAAAATCTTTCCGAGCTCCTTGGTACACCCCAAGTGCTTCAGGTCTTGGTCAAAATCTCTTGAGCTCCTTGGTACACCCCAAGTGCTTCACAGTCTTTGTCAAATCTTTTGAGCTCCTTGGTACACCCCAAGTGCTTCAAGTCTTTTGTTGTCACTTTAAAGTTTTGCTTTTAGAAATTGGAATGTCGAGATGTCCCATAGCTTCAGGCCTTAGTTTCTCAGTATTGTCCATAACCGGGGACACGGCTAAGTACTTAGAATTTTATATTCTGCAGAAGTTGTACACTTTACCCATATGACACAATCTCATCTTGTTGCCACCAGTGGCCGCTGGATAAGTAGTCACCAAGATGGAGTACTGGCAGATTGAGAATGTGACGAAGTCTTTCCATAGGGTCCTCCCATACACAATGCCAGCTTGTCTTCAGGCACCAATGTAGGGTTCCTAGCTCCCTCATTTCCAGTTAACCTGAAGACCAATGCATGGGTCTTCCCAATGTAGTTGACTAAGCCAGTGCCCATTTAGCATGTGGCTGTACACGGAAGCCACTGTACGAGAAACATGTTCAATCTCTAAGTCCCTGGGTGGTTTTCATCTGGTGCACAACAAAAGAGATTGCCATATAAACATGGTTCCTCTTGTGGCCACCTTGTCCAAAACTTGAGTATCCTTGTCCACCCAGGTGGTTCATTGAGTACTTGTTTTATTATATAAAACATAAGTCTTTTCTCAACTTCATAAATCTCAACATGTATCCTTTCTCAAAATATATATATAGCAGGGCTAAGCATATTACAACTACATTGTTTTCACTAAGGAATGTATAAGGGTATCCTATTAGGATTTAGCATAGCATAAAGTATAGAAATCCTTTTCATGCATGTTTCAAAAATCCACTAAGTATAGTGAAAATAGTAGGACATGGATGATAGTGTCACTTGCCTTTTTGGTAGAGAATGTTGGTTCACTTCTTGATCTTGCTAATCCATCACTCTTCTAACTTCACTACAAATCAATCAAGCAAACATAGATTCAACTAGCATTACAACCAATATTCAAACAAATTAAACACACATAAAATAATAGAAACTAAGTCATGCATGCAAGCATGCAAAAGATAGTTTTATTTGCAAAGGTGGTTTCTACTAGGCTCTATACATTGTAAGGTTCAAAGTGGTCACTTTCTAAAGTGGCAAACTCATTTGCAAAAGGGTTTTATCTATAGATCATTTTTAAATCAAATCATTATTTTATGTGGTGGAAAAATGCTTTTAGCATGGCAACAATTTATATTGTTCACCAAACAAGTTGTTAATTCACCAAACTTGGTGTTTAGGGTCAGTAGGTTTGAATCAAATCATTTTCCAAAAGGTTTTACTTAAAAATCATTTCCGTATCAAAATCAACATTTTTATTTGACTAGAAATGAGCTAATTCAATTATTCAATACTAAACATCACAAAATACATTTTTAAATCCATAAGTTGGTTCCTAAGGTCAGTAGGTTCACAACAAACCATTTTGCAAACATTTAAACCCCAAAATCATTTTGGAATAAATTTTATAACCTAGACAAGCATACACAAGTTTCTGCAAAAACAAACATTTTACCAGAAGCTTTTTACTAAACAAAGTGCATGGTTGGCTAGGGATTGTCTTGCTGATTCCATTGATATAAAATTTGCAAATTTTGGACGTGTGGATCAAAAGTTATGAGATTTACAAATTTGCATAAAAATCTGATTACAAATTCTGTTTTAAATCAACTAGTGCCACGCGGCGTGATATTACTGGCTGATACCGCTTCGGGTGGATTGAGCTTTCTGGACCGCTGGATCTCATTTAAATCATACGGTTCTGATGCGCTCATACCGCTTCGAGTTGATTCTATTCCTACGCGTCCGATTCAGATCTAACGGCTCTCACGCAATGACCCAAAAGCACCGGCGCTGGCGGCGGCTGGTGGTGGCTGACAGGTCAGACGGCGGCGGATTCGACGCTACAGGAAGCAAGGGAATAAACGGGGGTGCTCACCATGCTTGCGAGGTCGAGGGGAAGCTCAATGCGTGGTCTTCTTGGCAAGGGGCGCTCAGGGACGGCGGCAATTCCTCGTCGGAGTAGGTGGCGGCGTCAGGCGGCTCTGGAGGTTGTCGAGGGCGACGTTGTAGATCACCCCGAGGAAGAATAAGGGCATGGTTAGATGCGGTTTGATCTGCTGATGAAGTGAGCATCAATAGGAGGTGCAGGGGCGGTCGAAACTTACCAGGGGAGGTCGCCGGAAAAAGAAGCAGACGCGGCGACGCTTAGATGTTATCGAAGCCGAGGCTCTGGGGCAAGCGCGGGCGAACAGAAAGCACTGGCAGGTGCACGCTGGTCTGAGGATCAAGCTTGCATGCTTGGGAAGGAGAGGCGAGGCTGGACGGTGCCGGAATTTGGTCGGAGACGTCGTCGGAGTAGTGGCAAAGCGAGGCGAAAATGTCGCAGCCTGGTGGCTCCAGGGAAGCGGGGTCTAAGGGGAATCAGAGAGGAGGCGAGGGCGTTTAAAACAGCATGGTCGCCGGGTGGAGTAATGGCCGCTGTTAGCGCGAATTGATCGCCGACGTTACTCGGCTGCAACAGCATGGCGACGTGGTCAGGGGGAAGACGATGAACTGGAGGGGTGGGGCCTTGCTGTCAGCGAGGGGGAGAGATAGGGAGAGGGTCCACCTGTCTGGGACTGCGCGGGTGGGTCTTCCGGTGGAAAACGATTCGCGCGTGGGGTAAGTAGCTGGGCTGGAACTGGGCTTGCTGGGCCAGGTGGATTGGGTTGCTGTTTGGTTCATTTTTTTTGTTTAGTAAACTTTTTCTTTTTCTATTTGTTTTTCCTGTTTTGAAATTCAAACAACAAATCCAACTCTCAAATGATTTCAAAACTTTGTCAAACCTTGCATTTATTTTAGTTCTGTTTAACAACACAAATCAAGGTCCAAAATAGAATAATATATTTTATTCTGTTTAGGATCCATTTATTAATTAATTAAATAAAATAGTCCTTAGTTATTAAATCAAATAGGATTTGATTTATTTAAAAACTCCATTTGAAATCTAAATAATATCAAAATCAATTCAGTAGGTTTTATTTGAAAATATAAAATACTTGGAAAACTTGTTTAAAATAATTTTAAAAATGGGAAAAACCTTTACTTTAATAAAATTGGTTTATTAATAAACTCTCATTATTTTATTTCAATAAACCTTTACTCTTTTAATCAAAGCAAAACATTTTATTTCAAAAGCTTGGCCAAGGTTTATTTTGGCTCTATAAAATAATCCTTATTTATATTTCTACCTTCTCATTTGAAAACCAAATCTTTTTATTAAAGGATCCAAAGTAGTAATTCTACTTATTTAAAATTTTCTTTATTAAATGTTTATCTTTTCAAATCCTTTAGGATTTGTTTGATCAAAAAGGTTTGAAGGTTTCCAATTGGGATCAAAAAGTTTCTTCTCACCCTAAAAATCAACAAAGTTTTATTTTATTCATTTATTTTTCACATTACAAGATTTGGAAAAATCTTGTGATGTGACAGGCTACCACCCTTAAAATAAATCTCGTCCCGAGATTTGGGAAGTCTAGGGTTACAAGTAGGCTCAAAGCATCTAGGGTACTACCACCCTTAAAAAAATTTCCAACTAGATTACATATTGGCTTGCTTGGGATCTTGGGGTAACTTCTCTGGGCAAACATCTGCATAGTGTCCCTTGTTTCCACACATGAAACATGTGACAAGGCTGAGATCCTTCATAGGCTTGTTTATCTTATTCTTCATCTTTTCTGGACAGTTGCTTGCATAATTTCCTTGGTTACCACAACTGAAACATGTGATAAGTTTGAGTTCTTCACGTATCTCTTGTGAACAGGTTGCTGCATAATGACCTAGCTCTTTGAAGTTGTTGCACCATACTTGGCCAATCTCCTTATACTTCTGTTTCTCTGGACATTCACTGGAATAGTGTCCCATTTCTTTACAATGATGACATTGCACATGGCTTTTGTCCTTCTTTTTCTTGGGTTTCTCCAAAGCTAGGAGTGCTTCTAGTTCATGTTCTTCATATGTTATCTTATAGGTAGGAATGTCTACTGGTTTCCTGGACCTTCTATTGCTCCTTGGATAATTCATATGCCTCTTCTTTGGTCCTTTAAATTGGGTTGTATTGCATGGAGGTATAAGTGGAGATTTTCCTTTGTCCTCATTCTTCTTGGTAGACTTAGCTCCTTCTTGATAGTTTGCAATCATTTGTTGCACTCCACCTTGTTTCCTTTGTTCAACTATGGAATAGATAAGGCATTGGATAGGCACATGGTTATTTCCTTCACATAAGTAACAAGTAGCTTGAGATGTGGGACATTGGCCAACTAGATGTTTCTCTTCACAGTTGGGGCATTGATCTCCATGCTCCTTGGAAGTGTGATCCTTGTCTCCACAAATGTTGCAAACTTTGGTTCCTTCTAGAATAACATCTTTGTCATCCTTGTTGTCACAAACTCCTTTGGAAAAGTTGCTTTCCATGTTGAGCATTTGATCTGTCACCTTATGCAACATTTGGGCTTGGTTTTCCCGAAATCCTTGCAGGGTTGGATCTTCCCCACTGGTGTTGGATATGAATTGAGCTGTCATTTGGTTCAACTGGTTTTGGGTTGCTATAAGTTCTCTCATGTTGTCCTCTTGGTTGTTGTTGTTGTCATCAACCTTGATGGTGGAGTCTCTTGGAGTAGTCATCTGTTTGGGTTGAATTGAGATTAGAATAGGCAAGATATTTCTAAGGAAATAATTCTATTCACACACATCACAATTCATTCAAGCAATGTGCAAGCAATCACAAACAAATATTCCACTCAAACAACAAGTTTTCAAGCATATACTTAGGCAACCAAAAATATTTTTGTTACACCACATAAGTTGGTGTGTTTGACTTAACTAAATATGGTGGTCTATCTATATGGTTCACTTGAGATCTTTCCATCTTTCTTGGTTGATTCTTCTTCCATGAGATCATGGTTTCCTTGAGAAAAACTTTAGGTCACAAAAATTCAAAGGTGATGTTGGCTTTTTCTAAGTTGTGTTTCCTTAGTCTCCAAATCTTGAGCAAGATTTCTTGTCCCACTTGTCCTTAGTGATATCCAAGGTTGAAGTCCTTGGTGAAAAATGCTGAAGATGTTGAAGTCATTAGAGTTGAAGGAGTCCTTTGCACATGATGAAGTCTTTGGCCATGGGGTAGGTTTTTCCATTAAGTTGAAATAGAAGAGATGTAGAGTCAAAAACCAAAATGGTTGAGGAAAGAGTATTACAAGATTGTTTGTAAATAAGTTTTGGAACAAATACAACTCCTATTTCTCTAAGGGTTTTTGTCCAATCCTAGGTTTACAAATCCTACAGGCAACACAATGCTCTGATACCATCTGTAAGAGGTCCCAACCTTTAATAAGGTAGAGATCCCTGTATTTACAATGCTAGTCCCTGGATCAATAGCTAGAATCCACAGTTAAGATGTAATATCAAGAAACAAAGGTCATAATATAACTTTATAACCAGGAATAACATAGTTTTATTACATCTTACATAGCTCATTTGGCTATCACATTACATTGCAGCAGAAAATCTATAAGCATGGGGTCCTTCATCTTCAAAGTGCCATAGGGAAACATGTTGGTTGTAGACATGTAATCCTAATCAATCAACTTCACTAATATCAAACAAACCTCCAACATAACAAGTTACAGCCACAAGGGTCAATACATTTGAATTGTATTGGCAAGTTTCACTACTATGTAGAAATAAGTGGATCCTAACATTACATGCATATTTGGCTAAGTAGGGTTTTAGGCTCATTTGCAGAAAGCAATAATTTATCCTATCTTTTCAAAACAGTTTTGATCTTTTGTCAAAATCTTTCTGAGCTCCTTGGTACACCCCAAGTGCTTCAGGTCTTGGTCAAAATCTCTTGAGCTCCTTGGTACACCCCAAGTGCTTCACAGTCTTTGTCAAAATCTTTTGAGCTCCTTGGTACACCCCAAGTGCTTCAAGTCTTTTGTTGTCACTTTAAAGTTTTTCTTTTAGAAATTGGAATGTCCAGATTTCCCATAGCTTCAGGCCTTAGTTGCTCAGTATTGTCCATAACCGGGGACACGACTAAGTACTTAGAATTTTATCTTCTGCAGAAGTTGTACACTTTACCCATATGACACAATCTCATCCTGTTGCCACCAGTGGCCACTGGATAAGTACTCACCAAGATGGAGTACTGGCAGATTGAGAATGTGACGAAGTCTTTCCATAGGGTCCTCCCATACACAATGCTAGCTTGTCTTCAGGCACCAATGTAGGGTTCCTAGTTCTCTCATTTCCAGTTAACCTGAAGACCAATGCATGGGTCTTCCCAATGTAGTTGACTAAGCCAGTGCCCATTTAGCATGTGGCTGTACACGGAAGCCACTGTATGAGAAACATGTTCAATCTCTAAGTCCCTGGGTGGTTTTCATCTGGTGCACAACAAAAGAGATTGCCATATAAACATGGTTCCTCTTGTTGCCACCTTGTCCAAAACTTGAGTATCCTTGTCCACCCAGGTGGTTCATTGAGTACTTGTTTTATTATATAAAACATAAGTCTTTTCTCAACTTCATAAATCTCAACATGTATCCTTTCTTAGAATATATATATAGCAGGGCTAAGCATATTACAACTACATTGTTTTCACTAAGGAATGTAAAAGGGTATCCTATTAGGATTTAGCATAGCATAAAGTATAGAAATCCTTTTCATGCATGTTTTAAAAATAGTAGGACATGGATGATAGTGTCACTTGCCTTTTTGGTAGAGAATGTTGGTTCACTTCTTGATCTTGCTAATCCCTCACTCTTCTAACTTCACTACAAATCAATCAAGCAAACATAAATATTCAAACAAATTAAACACACATAAAATAATAGAAACTAAGTCATGCATGCAAGCATGCAAAAGATAGTTTTATTTGCAAAGGTGATTTCTACTAGGCTCTATACATTGTAAGGTTCAAAGTGGTCATTTTCTAAAGTGTCAAAGTCATTTGCAAAAGGGTTTTATCTATAGATCATTTTTAAATCAAATCATTATTTTATGTGGTGGAAAAATGCTTTTAGCATGGCAACAATTTATATTGTTCACCAAACTTGGTGTTTAGGGTCAGTAGGTTTGAATCAACTCATTTTCCAAAAGGTTTTATTCAAAAATCATTTCCATATCAAAATCAACATTTTTATTTGACTAGAAATGAGCTAATTCAATTATTCAATACTAAACTTCACAAAATACATTTTTAAATCCATAAGTTGGTTCCTAAGGTCAGTAGGTTCACAACAAACCATTTTGCAAAGATTTCAACCCCAAAATCATTTTGGAATAAATTTTATAACCTAGACAAGCATACACAAGTTTCTGCAAAAACAAACATTTTACCAGAAGCTTTTTACTAAACAAAGTGCATGGTTGGCTAGGGCTTCTCTTGCTGATTCCATTGATATAAAATTTGCAAATTTTTGACGTGTGGATCAAAAGTTATGAGGTTTACAAATTTGCATAAAAATCTGATTACAAATTCTGTTTTAAATCAACTAGTGCCACGCGGCGTGATATTACTGGCTGATACCGCTTCGGGTGGATTGAGCTTTCTGGACCGCTGGATCTCATTTAAATCATACGGTTCTGATGCGCTCATACCCCTTCGAGTTGATTCTATTCCTACGCGTCCGATTCAGATCTAACGGCTCTCACGCAATGACCCAAAAGCAGCGGCGCTGGCGGCGGCTGGTGGTGGCGGAGCGGTCATACGGCGGCGGAGTCGACGCTACAGGAAGCAAGGGAATAAACGGGGGTGCTCACCGTGCTTGCGAGGTCGAGGGGAAGCTCAACGCGTGGTCTGCTTAGCAAGGGGCGCTCAGGGACGGCGGCAATTCCTGGTCGGAGTAGGTGGCGGTGTCAGGCGGCTCTAGAGGTCGTCGAGGGCGACGTTGTAGATCACCCCGAGGAAGAATAAGGGCATGGTTAGACGTGGTTTGATCTGCTGATGAAGTGAGCATCAATAGGAGGTGCAGGGGCGATCGAAACTTACCAGGGGAGGTCGCCGGAAAAAGAAGCAGACGCGGCGGCGCTCAAATGTTGTCGAAGCCGAGGCTCTGGGGCGAACGCGGGCGAACGGAAAGCACTGGCAGGTGCGTGTTGGTCTGAGGAGCAAGCTTGCGTGCTTGGGAAGGCGAGGCGAGGCTGGACGGCGCCGGAATTTGGTCGGAGACATCATCGGAGCAGTGGCAAAGCGAGGCAAAAATATCGCAGCCAGGTGGCTCCGGGGAAGCGGGGTCTGAGGGGAATCAGAGAGGAGGCGAGGGTGTTTGAAACAGCATGGTCGCGGGGTGGAGTAATGTCCGCTGTTAACGCGAATTGATCGCTGGCGTTACTCGGCTGCAACGGCAGGGCGACGTGGTCAGGGGGAAGACGATGAACAGGAGGGGTGGGGCCTTGCTGTCAGCGAGGGGAAGAGATAGGGAGAGGGGCCACCTGTCTGGGACTGCGCGGGTGGGTATTCCGGTGGAAGAAGATTCGCGCGTGGGGTAAGTAGCTGGGCTGGAACTGGGCTTGCTGGGCCAGGTGGATTGGGTTGCTGTCTGGTTCATTTTTTTTTTGTTCAGTAAACTTTTTCTTTTTCTATTTGTTTTCCTGTTTTGAAATTCAAACAACAAATCAAACTCTCAAATGATTTCAAAACTTTGCCAAACCTTGCATTGATTTTAGTTCTGTTTAACAACACAGATCAAGGTCCAAAATAGAATAATATATTTTATGTTGGAATTATGCCCTAGAGGCAATAATAAAGATGTTATTATTATAATTCTTGTTCATGATAATGTTTATATTCCATGCTAGAATTGTATTAAGCGGAAACTTTAATACTTGTGTGGTTTGTGAACAACACCGTGTCCCTAGTACGCCTCTATGGACTAGCTCTTTGATCAATGATGGTTAAGGTTTCCTAACCATAGACATGAGTTGTCAATTGATAATGAGATCATATCATTGGGAGAATGATATGGTGGACAGACCCAAACTAAGCGAAGCAATTAGATCATGTCATCGTGTTCGTCTTTGCGAAGCTTTTCTTATGTCAAATATTGTATTCCTTAGACCATGAGATAATACAACTCCCTGGTATCGGAAGAAAGCTTTGAGGTCATCAAACATCATCCTATGAGAGGGTGATCATAAAGGTGTCTCTCAGGTGATCGAAAAGTATCTGTTGGGTTGTATGTATCGAGATGGTATTCGTCCCTCCCAAGTTGGAGAGATATACTTCGGGCCCACTCAGTAATCGATATCAACACCGCTTTCAAGCATGTGGTTAAGGAGTTAATCACAAAGTGATATCGGATTACAAAACGAGTAAAGTACTTGCTGCGAACGAGATTGAACTAGGTATGACGGTACCGATAATCGAATCTCGGGCAAGTAAAATATCGCTAGACGAAGGGAATATATATATGGGATTGATTGAATCCTGGCATCGTGGTTCATCCGATATGATCATTGATGAATGTGTGGGAGTCAATATGGGTTTCCAGACCCCGCTGTTGATTATTGATAGAAGATCATGTCTGCATATTCTCGAACCCGCAGGGTCACACACTTAACGTGTCTCGACGCTAGGATAGATTGGATAATTGGTTTATGAGTTTTTGTTCGGAGTCTCGGATGGGATCCAGGACATCACGAGAGGTTCCGGAGTGGTGCGGAGAATAAGATTCATATAAGGCAGTGCAGTTTTTGGAGTTCGGAATTGTTCCGGATTAATTGGTATTGTACCGGAAGCTTCTAGAACCTTCCAGAAGGGGACCAACGTGGCCCCACCTTCCGGGAGGGGGCTTGGGCCTATGAGGGAGTGCCCTGGCCGCATTGGTCCAGGGTCACAAGGCCCCATAGGGCCCAGCCGGCCAAGAGGGTTTTAAACTCGAGATAGAGCTTATAGAAAGGGGGGTTTCCTTGCCCCCCACTCCTTGTCCTTTGGGGCCGCTGGTTTGGGCTTGGCGGAGGGGCTAGGTCTGTGACCCTCCCTCTATATAAAGAGGGGTGGGGGCGCACCAACCCCCCACACCTTCCTCTCCAACCCTAGCTGCCCTGCTGCCATCCTCTCTCCCTCCCGACTGTTTGTAGGCGAAGCCCTGCTGCAGAAATTCTCCACCATATACACCACGCCGTCGTGTTGTAGATCCAATCCATCTATCCACCATACTTGCTGGTCCGAGGAAGGAGGAGACGTCGAGGTGCTGCACGTGTGCATCTCACGAAGGCACCGCCACTTGTGGTGCTACATCGGATCGGATCGTGAGGAGGAGAAGCGAGTACGACTACATCACCCACGTTCCGACGAACGTTCCGCTATGCGAATCTTCAAGGGTATGAAGATCTAATCCAATCTCTCTCGTTGTTTGCATCTCCTAGATTAGATCTTGGCTTTCCCTCTGTTCGCATCCGTAGAAAATTTTGATTTACTATGCCGCGAAACCCTTCAATGGTATCAGAGCTAGATCTATGCGTAGATGTGTTTCACGAGTAGAACGCAACATGGTTGTTGCGGGCGTTGATGTTTTCTGTTGCAAGCCTCTTGTTTGTGTTCTTCTTATGACGCGGGATAGTGAGATTGAAGCGGTCTAGGCCAACCTTACGCGACGTCGTTCGCGAGACCGGCTCCGCACTTGACGTGTGGCTTGTTCCACACATGCGGCTGGTGGATGTCAGTTTCTCTCACTATAGTTGTCATGGGATCTACACCGGAGTTTGGCAACCATAATATCACCGTTGTGGCTTTCTGTAGGTAAGAATCGTTCTTAGCATCTACTCCCATAAGCCACGTAAAACATGCAACAACAAAGTAGAGGCATCTAACTTGTTTTTGCAGGGAGTGTTTTCTGTGATATGGTATGGCCCAAGATGTGATGTGTATAATGTATGCGATGATCATGTTTTGTAATGTTTCACGACTTGCATTTCGATGAGTACACAACCGGAAGGAGCCATATGGTTGTCTTTATAATTGTGTATGACTTGTGTGTCAACTTCTTATACGCCATGTTATAGTTTCACTTTATCGCTAAGTAGTTAGCAATAGTTGTAGTTGCTATTCGCGGTGGAGGCAATCATGGTGGAGTGATGGAGATCATGCTAGAACGCACAAGATGGAGATCATTGCGCGAAGATTGGCTATACCATGTCACATAAAGTTATATGCATGTGATGTTTATCCTTTTATGTATCTTATCATGCTTAGATCACGACGGTAGCATTATAAGATGATTCCTCACTTAAAGATCAAGATAAAAATTGTGTTCTCCCCAAGTATGCACCGTTGCGAAAGTTCGTCGTGTCCAAGCATCACGTGATGATCGGTATAGACTCTACGCTCAATACAACGGGTGCAAGCCAATTTTGCACACGCGGAAATACTTGGGTCTAACTTGACGAGCCTAGCATGTACAGACATGGCCTCGGAACACAATAACCGAAAGGTTAAGCATGAGTCATATGAATGATATGATCGACACTTCGTTGTCCACCATTGAAACCACATCTCTTCTCGTGATGATCGGATTAGGTGTGGTGAATTTGGATCGTGTTCACTAAACAACTTGAGGGATGTTGAATTTAGTGGGAGTTCATCTAGTAATTTGATTAAGTTGAACTATTTATCATGAACATAGTCTAAAGTTGTACTTGCAAATACTGTAGATCACATGGCTAAGTCCAACTTCAACTTCAACGTTTTTGCTGAGAAGGAAAAGCTTAGAAACAATGGGTCTAACTTCACCAATTGGTTCTGCAATCTAAGAATCATTCTCTCTAGCGTTAGGTGACCCCCCTGCTGCAACTGCGCCGGCTAATGAGAAAGCTGTCTATCAGTCGCGCAAAGATGATTATGGTGTGATTAAGAGCACCATGTTGTTTGCTATGGAACCGGAACTTCAAAATCGTTTTGAAGACTATCCCGGGCCTTTTGAGATTCTCGAAGAGCTGAAAACCATGTTTCAGACTCAGGCCCGTTCTGAGAGATATGAGATCTCTGAGAAGTTCTTTAACTGCAAGATGGAGGAAGGGAGTTCCGTTAGTGAGCACGCCATTAAGATGACGGGCTACACTCAACGCCTTAAGCAATTGGAATGCACGATTCCAGAGGAGCTCAAGATTGACAGGGTTCTGCAATCACTCCCTCCCAGCTACAAAAGTTTTGTAGTGACTCATAATCAGATTGGTTCCACTGATACGATCACCGAGCTCTTCGCAAAGCTGAAGGCCGCGGAGGTGGACATCAAGAAGGATAATCATGTGTTGATGGTCAACAAGCCCTCCTTTAAGAAAGGTAAGGGTGCAAAGAAGCCCTTCAAGAAAGGCGGCGGCAACCGCGTTGCCCCTGCTGAGAAGAAGCTCAACTCAGGTCCTAAGCCGGAAACTGAGTACTTCTATTGCAAGGACGAAGGTCACTGGAAGCGCAATTGTCCGAAGTACTTAGCGGACAAGAAGGCTGGCACCATCAAAGGTATATTTGATATACATGTTATTGATGTTTTCCTTACTAGCCCTCGTTGTGGTGCCTGGGTATTTGATACCGGTTCAGTTGCTAATATTTGTAACTCGAAACAGGAGCTACGGAATAGACGGCGGCTTGGGAGGGATGAGGTGACGATGCGCGTTGGCAACGGATCAAGAGTTGATGTGATGGCCGTCGGCACGCTCTCCTTAGTTTTACCTTCGGGATTAGTTTTAAACCTTAATAAGTGTTATTATGTGCCTGCGTTGAGCATGAACATTATTTCTGGATCGTGTTTATTGCAAGACGGTTATTCATTTAAATCGGAGAATAATGGTTGTTCTATTTATATGAGTAACATCTTTTATGGTCATGCACCTCTTGTGAATGGTTTATTTCTTCTAAATCTCGAAAGGGATGAAACACACATCCATAACATTGAGGCTAAGAGATGCAAAGTAGATAGTGATAATACTACTTATTTGTGGCACTGTCGTCTAGGTCATATTGGTGTAAAGCGCATGAAGAAACTCCATTCTGATGGACTTTTAGAGTCTCTTGATTTTGAATCATTTGACACATGCGAACCATGCCTCACGGGCAAGATGATCAAAACCCCGTTCTCCGGTATGATGGAGCGAGCAACGGACTTGTTGGAAATCATACATACCGATGTATGCGGACCAATGAGTATTTCGACGCGCGGTGGATATCGCTATTTTCTCACTTTTACCGATGACTTAAGTAGATATGGGTATATCTATTTAATGAAACATAAATCTAAAACGTTTGAAAAGTTCAAAGAATTTCAGAATGAAGTGGAGAACCATCGTAACAGAAATATTAAATTTCTACGATCCGATCGTGGAGGTGAATATTTGAGTTATGATTTTCTCACGCATCGTAAAGCAAGTGGAATCGTTTCACAACTCACGCCACCCGGAACACCACAGCGCAATGGTGTGTCTGAACGCCGGAATCGAACCCTATTAGATATGGTCCGACCAATGATGTCTCTTACTGATTTGCCGTTATCATTTTGGGGTTATGCATTAGAAACCGCTGCATTCACTTTAAATAGGGCTCCATCTAAAACCGTTGAGATGACACCGTATGAACTATGGTTTGGTGCTAAACCTAAGTTGTCGTTTCTTAAAGTTTGGGGATGCGAAGCTTACGTCAAGAAGTTGATGCCGGACAAGCTCGAACCCAAAGCGGAGAAATGCGTCTCCATAGGATACCCTAAGGAAACTATTGGGTATACCTTCTATCACAGAATCGAAGGCAAAGTGTTTGTCGCAAAGAACGGTTCCTTTCTTGAGAAGGAGTTTCTCTCGAAAGAAGTGAGTGGGAGGAAAGTAGAGCTAGACGAGGTTGTTGAACCTTCTCTTGAATTGGAGAGTAGCGCAACAGCAACACCTGAAATTGTTCCAGTGCCGCCTGCACCAACAATAGAGGAAGCTAATGACAAGGATCATGAAGCTTCGGACGATGATGCTACTGAACGTCGCAGGTCGACAAGGTCGCGTGCCTGTCCTGAGTGGTACGGCAACCCTGTCTTGACTGTCTTGTTAGTAGAAGACAGTGAACCTACGAACTATGATGAAGCGATGATGAGCCCAGACTCTGAGAAATGGCTAGAAGCCATGAAATCCGAATTGGGATCCATGAGGGAAAACCAAGTATGGACTTTGGTGGACCCTCCTAGCGACCGAAAGGCCGTTGAGTGCAAATGGATCTTCAAGAAGAAAACGGATGCGGATGGTAATGTTACCGTCTATAAAGCACGACTTGTCGCAAAAGGTTTTCGACAAGTTCAAGGTGTTGACTACGATGAGATTTTCTCTCCCGTAGCGATGTTTAAGTCCATTCGGATTTTATTAGCAATTGCTGCGTTTCATGATTATGAAATATGGCAGATGGATGTCAAGATTGCATTCCTCAATGGCAACATTGATGAAGAGTTGTATATGATGCAACCCGAAGGTTTTGTCGATCCTAAGGATGCTGATAAAGTATGCAAACTTCAGCGTTCCATTTATGGACTAAAGCAAGCATCTCGGAGTTGGAACCTTCATTTTGATCAAGTGATCAAGAGCTTTGGATTTGTTCCAAATTGCTATGAAGCTTGTATCTACAAGAAAGTGAGTGGGAGCTCGGTGACGTTTCTGGTACTATATGTGGATGACATATTGATTATCGGAAATGACATCAACATGCTTAACGATGTGAAGAGTTATTTGAACAAGTGTTTTTCAATGAAAGACCTAGGTGAAGCTGCATATATATTGGGCATCAAGATCTATAGAGATAGACAAAGACGCCTGATAGCTTTAAGCCAGAGTACATACCTAGACAAAGTTCTGAAAATGTTCATAATGGATAAGGCCAAGAAAGGTTCGGTGCCTATGTTGTCAGGTAAGATATTGAGCAAGGCTCAGTGTCCAGCTACGGTAAATGATAGGGAAGCTATGAGCAAAGTGCCTTATGCCTCGGCCATAGGTTCTATCATGTATGCCATGCTGTGTACTAGACCGGATGTGTCCAATGCTCTTAGTTTGACGAGCAGGTATCAAAGTGATCCAGGAGTGGAACACTAGACAGCCGTGAAGAACATCCTAAAGTACCTAAATATGACTAAAGAAATGTTCTTAGTCTATGGGGGTGATGAACAGCTCGTCGTAAAAGGTTACGTCGATGCTAGTTTCAACGCCGACAAGGATGATTCTAAATCTCAGACAGGATACGTGTATATTTTGAATGGAGGAGCTGTGAGCTGGAGAAGCTGCAAGCAAAGCGTGATCGCTGGATCTACAGTAGAAGCGGAATGCATGGCTGCTGCAGAAGCGTCAAGTGAAGGAGTTTGGATCAGGAACTTCATCACTGATCTTGGCGTGGTTCCAAGTGCATTGGACCCACTGGAGATATTGTGTGACAACACTGGCGCCATAGCACTCGCTAAGGAACCAAGATATCATCCAAAGACCAAGCATATCAACCGCATGTTTCATATAATCCGAGATTATATAGCAGATGGAGATCTGAAGATTAGCAAAGTACATACAGATCTGAATGTCGCAGATCCGTTGACTAAACCTCTTCCGCGTGCAAAACATGATCAGCACCTCAGTGCCATGGGTGTGAGATTGTTGCCAAATGTAAACTAGATTATTGACTCTAGTGCAAGTGGGAGACTGTTGGAATTATGCCCTAGAGGCAATAATAAAGATGTTATTATTATAATTCTTGTTCATGATAATGTTTATATTCCATGCTAGAATTGTATTAAGCGGAAACTTTAATACTTGTGTGGTTTGTGAACAACACCGTGTCCCTAGTACGCCTCTATGGACTAGCTCTTTGATCAATGATGGTTAAGGTTTCCTAACCATAGACAGGAGTTGTCAATTGATAGTGAGATCATATCATTGGGAGAATGATATGGTGGACATACCCAAACTAAGCGAAGCAATTAGATCGTGTCATCGTGTTCGTCTTTGCGAAGATTTTCTTATGTCAAATATTTTATTCCTTAGACCATGAGATAATACAACTCCCTGGTATCGTAAGAAAGCTTTGAGGTCATCAAACGTCATCCTATGAGAGGGTGATCATAAAGGTGTCTCTCAGGTGATCGGAAAGTATCTGTTGGGTTGTTTGTATCGAGATGGGATTTGTCCCTCCCAAGTTGGAGAGATATACTTCGGGCCCACTCGGTAATCGATATCAACACCGCTTGCAAGCATGTGGTTAAGGAGTTAATCACAAAGTGATATCGGATTACGGAACGAGTAAAGTACTTGCTGTGAACAAGATTGAACTAGGTATGACGGTACCGACGATCGAATCTCGGGCAAGTAAAATATCGCGAGACGAAGGGAATATATATATGGGATTGATTGAATCCTGGCATCGTGGTTCATCCGATATGATCATCGATGAATGTGTGGGAGTCAATATGGGTTTCCAGACCTCGCTGTTGATTATTGATAGAAGATCATGTCTGCATATTCTCGAACCCGCAGGGTCACACACTTAACGTGTCTTGACGCTAGGATAGATTGGATAATTGGTTTATGAGTTTTTGTTCGGAGTCTCGGATGGGATCCGGGACATCACGAGAGGTTCCGGAGAATAAGATTCATATAAAGCAGTGCAGTTTTTGGAGTTCGGAATTGTTCCGGATTAATCGGTATTGTACCGGAAGCTTCTAACACCTTCCGGAAGGGGACCAACGTGGCCCCACCTTCCGGTAGGGGGCTTGGGCCTATGAGGGAGTTCCCTGGCCGCATTGGGCCAGGGGCACAAGGCCCCATAGGGCCCAGCCGGCCAAGAGGGTTTTAAACTCGAGATAGAGCTTCTAGAAAGGGGGGTTTCCTTGCCCCCCACTCCTTGTCCTTTGGGGCCGCCGGTTTGGGCTTGGGGGAGGGGCTAGGGCTGCGACCCCCCCTCTATATAAAGAGGGGTGGGGGCGCACCAACCCCCCACACCTTCCCCTCCAACCCTAGCTGCCCTGCTGCCCTCCTCTCTCCCTCCCGACTGTTTGTAGGCGAAGCCCTGCTGTAGAAATTCTCCACCATATACACCACGCCGTCGTGTTGTAGATCCAATCCATCTCTCCACCATACTTGCTGGTCCGAGGAAGGAGGAGACGTCGAGGTGCTGCACGTGTGCATCTCACGGAGGCACCGCCACTTGTGGTGCTAGATCTGATCGGATCGCGAGGAGGAGAAGCGAGTACGACTACATCACCCACGTTCCGACGTACGTTCCTCTGTGCGAATCTTCAAGGGTATGAAGATCTAATCCAATCTCTCTCGTTGTTTGCATCTCCTAGATTATATCTTGGCTTTCCCTCTGTTCGCATTCGTAGAAATTTTTTATTTACTATCCCGCGAAACCCTTCATTTTATTCTTTTTAGGATCCATTTATTAATTAATTAAATAAAATAGTCCTTAGTTATTAAATCAAATAGGATTTGATTTATTTAAAAACTCCATTTGAAATCTAAATAATATCAATATCAATTCAGTAGGTTTTATTTGAAAATATAAAATAATTGGAAAACTTGTTCAAAATAATTTTAAAAATGGGAAAAACCTTTACTTTAATAAAATTGGTTTATTAATAAACTCTCATTATTTTATTTAAATAAACCTTTACTATTTTAATCAAAGCAAAACATTTTATTTCAAAAGCTTGGCCAAGGTTTAATTTGGCTCTATAAAATAATCCTTATTTATATTTCTACCTTCTCATTTGAAAACCAAATCTTTTTATTAAAGGATCCAAAGTAGTAATTCTACTTATTTAAAATTTTCTTTATTAAATGTTTATCTTTTCAAATCCCTTTAGGATTTGTTTGATCAAAAAGGTTTGAAGGTTTCCAATTGGGATCAAAAAGTTTCTTCTCACACTAAAAATCAACAAAGTTTTATTTTATTCATTTATTTTTCACATTAGAAGATTTGGAAAAATCTTGGGATGTGACATAGTAGATGAAATATAGTCGAGTAGTCTACACTACTCCTCCATGTCGACCTCTATGTCAACAAGAGTAAGACCTGCATTCTACATGGCGTTCTTGTACTCCTCAACACTAGTGGTCAAGGCCTCAATCTTGGCCATGAGGGCCCTCTTCTGTGAGCGAAGCCTCTCGATCACTCCCTACTGGTGCTCAAGCTCGAAGTCCTTGGCCTCTAACTCATCCTTCATATCCCTGATCTTCTTGTTCCTGTCTTGGACTCTTTTCTCCTGGCTCTTGAACTTCTTGTCCTGGCTCTCAAATCTGGCCTCCATCTCTTTGATGATCTCGTCTTGTTCCACGAAGAGCTTGTCCTTCTCCCGTAGCTGAACCTGGAGCTCGTCATTGCTAAGCATGACGTTGGTCCTATCAGTGTCAAGGTGTATAATAAGACCCTCTAGGTCCTGAAGGTACAGGTGAATCGGCTCCATTGTCTCTCTAGTAGCATCATCGTACTCTATAGCCTCACCCTTCTCGTCGCGTCTCCCTAATGGGTGAAATTGGAGACCTCTAAGCTCGGTGGAGTGCCTCCCAACCAGGCGTCCAAGTAACTCCTGCATGACTACATCTAAGCCTATATCCTTGTCGTCATGCATCAGCTTGAAGGTGATAGCCTCCATGGGTGGCTCTGCCTGACGTCCCGGCTGTGTGACTCTGAAGCCCCAAAGGTCCTTCCTCTCATACTGGGTGAGCTGAAGTGTCGTGATGCTAGGAAGTGGAAGGTTGAGCACACTAGTGAGCTCAATGAGACAAGTACCAAAACGAGTTCCCTTGAACTCCTCGGCAGTGTTGATAACAATGTTAGGCATCTATTTTATAGGATAAAGAAAAGTTAGAATCAACGCAAGTAGAGAAAAATCACAAGACACAATAACACAAGCACATTTCTAACAAAAAACACACAAGTCATGACATACACCAATCCATTACAAACACCAAGGTTCAACATAACTTAAACATATTTTTGAAGTAAAAACGACAAGTTTGGTGGTCCAACTAACGGAGTACGTTACAACTCTCACTCACTAGACAAAATAGCTATCAGGGCATCCTTAGTGGCTATCTGTCTATCTTGATCACAAGACTCCCATATTAAGTCTACGATGTCTCCCCTTAGTTGTTGATTGGTAGTCTCTAAGTCTTGGGTATGTTTCTTCTCTTCTCTAAGGTCATTTTCAGTATTGAGCATTCTACACTTGAGTCTATCACCAAGCTCCTTGATGGCATTCCAAGCTGCATTTCTTGCAGAGTCAAAGAATGTTGTGTGCATTTTAGAGTTGGTGACCATGCAGAATCCTGACTCTTTGTGATTGTCTTCCTTGTTTTTGTACAAGTGAAGTTGCACCCACTAATACTCTTCTCCTTCATCCATCATAGGGAATCCCTTGTACACAGCTGCACCATGTATCCCCATGGTAACCATAAGGTTCTCGAGTGCCTTGGGAAATTCAGTCTCACACTCCAAAGTCATGGTCATGAGCGGTCCCTTCCTGACTGCTTCGTTGATGGAGTTCATCTACAAATTGAGCTGAGAAAGAAGATTAGAAAAGTTCAGAGAAGAAAAGACAAGTGTGGAATTTTTCAAAGTGTTGAAATTTTTCCTTAATGGTTTTGTTAGTCTAATCCAACCTAGGGTCATAATCCTATAGGCTACACAGTGCTCTGATACCATCTATAAGACCCCACCATTATAAAGGTAAAGGTCCCTGTGATTGCAATGCTAGTCCCTAGATCAAATGCTAGCATCCACAGTTTAAGATGAAGTACACAGAAACAAAGGTCATTATTACATCGTCATTCCAGAGATAACAGTCTTTTACAACTCCATATCCATAGGCTAGTACAAGAGTTCATCTTAACAAATATAAATTAATTTCTTCATCTTCATGTGCCACAGGAAAACATGTTGAGTGTAGACTCATAACCCTAATCCTCATCAGAGTAACCTGCAACATCACAAGTTACAGCCATAGTGGTTCAATACATTGGAATAGTATTGGAAAGTAATACCTTAGTAGGATAAAAGGTTCTAACTTCTATATGAATTTGGCTAAGTGTATCTTAGGCTTGCTTTGCTCAAAATAGGTTTTGCCTATCAGTTGAAAAACACTAAGTTTTTGTTAGAGAAAAACACCCAAGGAACCACCAATAGACATTGGTGAACCTTTACCCTTGTTTAACCACAAGTTTTTAACTTTGAAATTGGGATGAGGAGATCCTTGATAGCTTCAGTGTCTTGATGCTCAATTATCCATTTCCGGGGACACTACTAAGTACTTAGATTTTTTCCTTCTCGAGAGGTGGTAGACTTTCCCCACAAGACTTGACATGCGTCAAGACGAGACCTTTCAGAAGCCTCCCCTTAGACCAAATGGACGGGCTCCAACCTATCACCCTACCACCAACTGTCCAAATGGCTAAGTTATTGCAACCTATATGATCAAGGCAGAGCCCATATGCCATGTGATTGCACTAGAAGCTTCTAAACACTAAGTATCTCAAATCCCTTTGTTCCTGGGTGGCTTTCCACAAGTGTGATACACAAGGTAGACCATAGATATGGGCCTTGTGTAACCACTCAACATAACCCAAACATACCATTCAACCCAGGTGATTCATTCACTTAGTTGTTTTATTAATCAAAACACAAGTCAAAGACTTAGCAATATTTCCATAGCATGTATATAATCCACCCTTCTTTGCTACTAGCTAGGCTAAGCATGGCAATATAGTAAGTATCTTAACTTAGTGAAAAATTCTAACAAGTCTACAACAACTAGGATTTCCCAAGCATAGCATATAGATACTTAGTAAAAACATCATGCAAGCACTATAAAAAATATCACTAATGCATAGTCAATATATTGGGACAAAAATATGAAGCACCACTTGCCTTGGTAGTTGGGGGAGTAGCAACAATCCTCACAATCACAATCACCACTAGCACCAAAATCTACATATAAAATGATAGCACAAATTTACATTCAAATAAATCAAGAAAAAATATATGAATGCATGCAAATGCCATGTGATGATTTTTCTTAAACCAAACAAGACAAGTAAATAGTACTGAACATTCAACTAAACTTTTATACACTAAATAAACTTAATTTGGCTTTAAAAACATTTTCCAAATAATTTTTATACACAAAATATGCCTACAAATGTCTCTGCATAAAATTATAATTTATCAGAGCCAAAATACAAAACCAAGCCTAGAGATGTGTAGGATTTAATTTTGTGATTCCATTGATATATTATTTGTATTTTTTGGATAAACAGAACAAAAGTTATGAATTTTACAAATTTGAATAACTAATAGATTCAAAAAAAGATTTTAAAACAAAACCCAGACATGTGGACGTGTCTGATTGGCGCGTACCGGTTCGCGCTGGATCACGCTCCTGCACTGTTATATCTAAATGAAATCTAGCCGCTCTGATCTACCCGTACCCCTCCGTTTTAAATCTAATCGCATCCATCTGATGTAGATCCAACAAACCAGATCTGATTGACCAGAAGTTGGCGGCGCGAATGTAGGACGATGTAGGAAAACCAAAGGTGTCAGAAGGTGCGCAAGTACAAGAGGGAGACACTCGTGCGAACGAGAGACAGGGGGCGCTCGAGGCTCGCCGAAATAGCTCGCCGGAATTCATCAGGCAGCGGCGGTTCGAGCTCCAATACAGGCAGCCTGGGGGCGTTCTGGTGCTGAGGTTTGAGGGGAAATGACCGCGGCGGCGAGGTGGTTAAGTAGCAAGAAGGAGCGAGGGAATTACACAGGGAATCAATGCCAATTAAGCGAGAATCAAACATGGCATTTCTGGAAGAAACAGCAGTGGCAACGGGGTCTGCGCGCGCGGGGGTGGGGAAGAGGATGCTAAGATGGCTCTGGGCCCAGTGGCAGCGACAGCGGGGTAGACCTGTGCGCGTGAAGGAGAGAGAGGGAAGGGGTTTCCCCGGGTGGGCTTATTGGACCAGCTCTAGAGTTGGGCCAGATTGGCAGCGTTGGTCTTTTCTGTTTTCTTTTCTCCTTTTCTATTTCTAATTTGATTTTCTGAATCCAATTTCAAATGGGTTTGAATTCAAACCACCTATGATTTTTTTTACTGTGATCCAAGTATTCAAACATGTGTCCAACACACTTGTTTACTCAATTACACTTAGGTACTTTGAAAATAAAAATAAAAACCAAGCCTCATATGATTTTATATAATAGGCATATGAATGGTTTTGGTTTTGTTTTTGAAAATCTTTGTGCAAGCTTTACATTCATCTTTGAAACACTTCTGAACAAAACAAGGTTTTCTCATACTTTGGGAGTAAAATAGAACCATTGCCTTTCTAGCAAAATAATAGGCATATAAATGGTTTCTTATTTTGGAATTCTGTTTGAAAATTAACCAAATGTTTATGAATGCATGAATGATATGAAAACTTTCAATTTATGATTTTTGGGATGTTATAGGTTGGTTTGTTCTTCTAATGAAACTTGTCATGAAAGTTTATTAACAATGCATGATTATAGATTAAAGAGATAGATCTCATTTTTCTGAACATTTTGATATATTACACATATTTTTCTTACTTATAAATAATAAGTTATTGATTTTACAAGTTTATATCATTTTCTGGAATTATTAAAACCATTTCTGAAATTAAACAAAACTAGAAAACCTTTTTACACCGAGGACACTCCTAGCCACAGAGGCTGACAGAAGGGCCCATGGCCAGCTCAGCATACATGTGGGCAGGAGAGGGACCTACCTAGGTTAGACTGGGCTGACCCGCGTTGGCTGATGTCATGGTGACATCGGCATGACGTCATCGCGGGGATTGCTCCCGGGTTGAGGATCGGCACAACGCTCGGGATTGAGCGGGGCAGCAAGGTGGGGTGCACTAGACGCAGCCTTGCACGCTGTGCCTAGAAGTGGCGGCGCTGCTGGATGGAGGTCAGCGGAGCAGCGCCGGTGATTAGCTGCGGCGGCGGCGGGCAGTGCACGGCATGGTGACGATACAGAGAGGTAGGGGCGAAACGGAGAGGTCCTTGAGGACCATGGGCTCACCAGGAGGCTAGCAAAGGGGTCGAGAGGCGAGGCGAGCATGTACGGCGCCAGAATCGACGACGGAAGCGGCGATGGCCGATGGTGAAATCGATCTCATATAGATCGATCCCAAGCGTGCTCGAGCGATTCCTTCGGCAGGGAGGATCCTCAGGGCGCGGTGGAGGTCAAGGGCTACTCGGCCGGCTCGGGGTGGCCGGAAGCGATGGCGACGCGCGGCGCCTGGCCGGCTAGGGTTCGGCCAAAGAGGGGAAAACGCGGGAGAACTCGAGGGGGAGTGAGATGTGTATGAGAAGAGAGAGTGGATCATGCTGGTTCTCGTGGCGATCTTATCCTTGTGAGGCGACCACAGCGGCGGCGATCATCGAATGGACGCACGCATGACAACGAGCTGCTTGTCTCTCCGGGGAAGACGACAGATGAAGGGGTATCCGGCCTGGGCCCAGATGGGATGCTGCTGGCCGGCTGCGGGAGTGCTGTGTGGCAGGGAAGAAAGGGAGAAGAGACGGGCCAGACTAGGCTGTTGGTTGCTCTGTTTTTTTCTAAAAACATTTTCCCTTTTTCTGTTTTGATTTCCTCTTTGTATTATTTGAATTCCAAACTGCTTTGTATCATTTGAAATATACCAAAGAGATTTGTAAATTATTTAAAATACTATGGGGCCCCTTTTACTCAGTTTGGGCTCCAAAAGTTTTGGTAGCTTTCAAAATACTCAAAACATTTTGAGTTGCTTTGAGAAAGGGAAATTAGTGTTAGGGTTTTTCCTTATTTCCTTTTGCATGCATTTTTAAAATGTGATGCTCATGAATGTGCAATCAAAACCCTAATATATATAATTAACTAAAACTGGGGTGTTACAGAGGAGGACGTCAAGCTGGTTAGCCTCCTGCACCAAATTTTGGTCCGGGATGCTAAGATAGAGTCTGGCGAACTCCCAGCAACGGATATTCCCTCCCTCTCCCTTGCCGAGAAAGTGTTTCACAACACTAAACTCGGATTTGAGAAGTTGCAATTGGAACACATTGTAAGTTTCCGATTCTTATTTTCATTTATTTTGTTATCATATCCTCTATCCCCCAACCATAAAGTTGGATAAACATTGTTGGATCCGAGTTGATGCTTTTTGGTTGCAAAAGAACGATGTAGTGTAGCCCCCAAGGATTGTGTTGTATTTTTACTTAGTTAAATTTGCAGCACGAGTCTTAGTAGCCATCTCTAAACTTACAGAAAATTAGATATTCCATCTAGGAATTGCTCAAGAACATTTGTAATAAACACGAGGAGATCAAAGCCTGGCGCCTTGAGAATTCAAAGTTAAAAGTTGAGAAAGATGAAGCAGAAGGTAAAATTTTACGACTTCCTCTTTGTCAGTTAGCTTTTTTCCTAGTCAAACTTGTTATGTTTGACTAATATTTTTCCCTTTGCAGAACTGTTGTGCGAGTCTAGTAAGATGGTGGAGAAATCCGAGAACTACAAGGTCTTGGAACTGGAAAATGCTGAGCTTCGGGACAACCTTGAGAATCTAACAATTGAATCAGAGAAATCCGTAGCTGTTGTCCTAGAGTCAAGCAATCATGAGACCGTGAGGCTCGAGAAGCTGCTGCCTGCCAGATAAACAGTTGGATGGTCTTCGGAAGTACTTTGATAGCTAGAGGGATCTAGCCCAGACCACAGAGAATGAGCTGAGCAGCCTCCGCGAGGAGCGTGCCCAGTGGGATTATTCTCTGCTAGGTAAGATTTCCAACTTACTTTGTTCAATTGGTGTTTCGACTTTCTTGTTTAAGTCAAGTTTTGACTTTTGGTTCTTTCCCAACCCCCCTGAATCTTTATGACTCTCCTACCTCTAAACCTCTCCTTGAGCGCATCAAGCTCGTCGGAGATGTGTTGTTCGACTTCCGCAAAACTCGTGAAGAGGATGGCGAGTCGGTCAAACTTTCCGACTTGCACAAGATGTCAGTGCAAGAGGTGAGGGATAAGGACAAGGAGATTCCGAATCTTATCGAGGACTGGAAGATCTCCTATGCTCGGACTGCTGCCCAGACTGCTCTTACCATGGTGATGAGCTACCACAGCGAGATGGAAATCTGGCATGTCACCAAAGGTATCGCCGAGGAGGACGATGAGGGTAACCCGTAGGACATCAAGGCAATCCAAGATTCCTGTGCAGGTTATGCTTGTCGTGTGGTGGAGATGACCAACTATACGACGATGTTCTTCGGATCCGTTGCCGTGCCTCCGTCCCCTCGAGAGCCAGAAGATAGCCTTGCTGAAGCAGCTTCTGAGTCTGAGATTCAGGGCGACAACATTGTCGAGTCCAGCGCTCCACCTTCTTCATCACCACCACCTGAATCTGCAGCATAAACAATTTTTATGCATTATTCTGAACTTTCGACAATGTAATGATGGGAACAATATTTTGATTTCTCCTGGTCTGTAAAAACTGATGCTCTTAATATCATAGCACTTATGTTTATATATTTTATGCATGTGCTTGAATTTTTTTGAAGAACTTTTGGTTTATGCCTATACTTGTCATTTTATATGGATCTCTGCCTCGTCCCTTTCATGAGCCGGCTAACCTTTAGCATGGAAATTTTGCCGAGCAACGGAGCTCAATTTCTAAACTAGTTTAAACTCGGAAACAAAGCCGGCCTCCAGTACCAACAATCCATTACTCGGAAAATACCCGCGTCTAAGAAATCATATAAAAAATCAAAGTATAGACAATAAATTGAATTTTTACCCTTAGGTAACATTTTTTAGATATTCAAAAATCGTAACCAGAACGTACATGAGCATAAAGTACTTTCAAGCATTCTGGGATTTTTGAAAATGACATGCTCTTTTGGAAATAAGATGGCATAAAGATAACATATGAGGAAATCAATACTTTATTTCACTTTGAACATGTACATGTACGATTACAAGGAAATATAACTAAGAATAGAAGGGACGTAGCTGTGCAATATTCCATGGACGGTCTATTTCATCCGAGTCTTTGCTACCGCTAGCTCTCTTTCTCTTCCGAGTATTCGGTCTTTCCTTGACTAGTCTCATATCGGTTAAATAATACGACCCATTATGCAGAACTCTACTAATCATAAAAGGTCCTTCCTAAATCGGGGAAAGTTTGTGCTTTCCTTTTTGCACAAGTCGGAGAACCAAATAGCCTTTTCTGCTGGTAACTTCTGCTGGTAGGCTGTAGATCTTTGCTCAGCAACGACGCATACTTCTTCGATTATATAGATATCATCTTGTCGAGAAACTTCTGCATCTTCTTTGATATACGCTTTGACTCGTGGAGACTGATGAATTAGATCGCTTGGAAGAACTACTTCTGCACCATAGACCAAGAAGAAAGGAGTATATCCAGTTGATCCGTTAGAAGTTGTACATAAGCTCCATATCACAAATGGTAATTCTTCCTCCCAAGCCCCCACGGACCGACGAAGCGGTGCCTCGAGACGAGGTCGAAGTCCTTGCAAAATAAGACCGTTATATCTTTTGACCTGTCCATTAGCTTCTGGATGTGCGACTGATGCAATATCTAGTTGGATCCCTTGTTCCTGGTAGAATGCGGTAAGTTCTCCCATGGAAAAATTTCTACTGTTGTCAATAATTATACTATGCGGATATCCGAATCAGATAATCACATCCTCAACGAACTTTCTGGTTGTGGCTCCATCGCAGCTTGTTACGGGTTTAACCTCAATCACTAGTAGGTGAGTAAATTTATCCACCATCACTAGTAGGTGAGTAAATTTATCCACCATCACTAGTAGGTGAGTAAATCCACATTTTTCCGTGTGAAACGTCCCTACCATATCAAGCCCCCAGACCGCAAATGGCCATGTAATTTGGATTTTTCGGAACTGTTTAGCTGGAACGTGTGCCTGATGGGCATATTTTGGCAGCCTCTACAAGTTTTGACCAGTTTGTCGTCATACGCCTTAGATGTAAGCCAAAAGAATCCGTGCTGAAAATCTTTTGCCCCTAAGGATCTGGCTGCAGCATGGTGACCACACTCTCCTTCGTGGATTTCTCGCAAGATTTCCACTCCTTCTTCCGAAGAAATACATTGCTAGAAAATGCCAGAAACACTCCGCTTATAGAGCACACCATTTATTATAGTATAGGCTTTTGCTCATCGGACAATCTGCCGGATCAATTTTCCGTCTATCAGGAAATCCAGATAGGGTTTTGTCCAGCTGGGAATTACAGCCAGAACTGCTATTAATGGTGGGTCGGATTTCGTCGGATAGTCCTCATCAACTCCGACTATGGAGGGGATGCTTAAATGCTCTAAAAAGCGCCATCTGGTAAGCCTATCCTTGATAGACCATCTGCTTCCTCATTTTCTGCTCGAGGGATGCGTTGAACCTCAAAACCCTCGAATGATACTGAGCAACTAAATCTGAATCTCCATAACACATGATTCTTGTTATGCCAATGTTTTTGTCCATGCGTATTGATGACCCACAAGTATAGGAGGTGTATCGTAGTACTTTTGATAAATAGGAATGTCGATCCCAACGAGGAGCAGAAGGTGTTGAATAGTGGTATGGAGCAGGAAATCCCTGTGAATACTTAGCAAACGGATTTTTAGTGGTTTTTTGACAAATCAACAAAACAAAGAGCGAGTAATAGAAGTATCGAACAAACGGAGCAAGTGGACCAATCCTTTCTTAGCAAAGGACACGCCAGTAGAAATACTTATAAGAACTAAAAGTTCTCGAGGACACATGGGAATTCTGTCAAGTGCTTTCACTTCAAATAGCTGAGTACTCTTCTTTGGTGTTTGTAAGTGTTGTGTGGGTGAACCTGTGCTAACATACCTCCCTTTCTAGTACTAATACATACTTGTGATTAAACCCCCTGCAAACAGCTGTAACTATAGGAAAGTAATTAAGATATAAATCTAACCATATCCTTAAACTCTGAGATCCTACGCTCCCTTGTGCAAAGGTGTCCTAACGGGGGTTCGGGTTTCTGTCACTCCGGCAACGCCACGATTAGTAGCCAAATACACAATGCATTCCCCTAGAACCATAAATGGTGAAGTATCATGTAGTCGACGTTCACATGACACCACTAGAAGAATAGCACCACAACTTAAATACTAAACCATTGAATAATAACTCATCACAGATTTACTACTAACAGCATGACTTCTCCCATGTCCTCAAGAACTAAACGAACTACTCAAAAGACATCATATGGATCAAGATCAAAGATGATATGATAATGGATAAGATTCTGAAAATAAACAATAATCCAATGGTTCCACTCACAAGCATCAACTACAATAGTAATTAACACCGGGAAAGTTTCCCCTAATGAACTAAAGCAATATCCAACACAATTGTTACAGCGGGACGGAGTGATGGTGCTGGTGGAGATGATGGTGTGGATCATGATGATGATGATCCTGATGAAGACTAGCTTGAAAACGGTGTTGATGGCGACGGTCTCCCCTCTCCGGGAAGGAATTCCCCTGGCAGAAATCTGTCTGCCGGAGAGATCTTTCTCTCTTGGTGTTTTCCGCCCCCAAGAGGCGGCAGAATTCTATCTGTGGTCACTCCCTGAGCCTTAGGGTTTCATAGGGAAGATATAGGCAAAGGGGCGGAGTCGGAGGCCAGGGCAGGTGGGCCACACCTACCCTAGGCGCGGGGTCAGGTGGGCCCGCGCCTAGGGGGTGTGGGTCTCCTGAGGCCTAACTCCGTCCCTCCTTCTGGCTTCCTTCGTCTTCTGGTAAAATAATATGTTTCCATATTTTTCTGGTATTTTTCTGATCTTCGCGAAATTGCACCGAAACGCCTTCTTTTCCATATCATCCAACATGCATAAACAGATGAAAAGCCATAAGTAATACCTCATAATAAGACAAATATCAATGAATAGAGGTAAATTATGATATAGAAAGTTGATGCAAATTGGGCGTATCAACTCCCCCAAGCTTAGACTTCGCTTGTCCCCAAACGAAAACTGAGCTCAGTAAACATGTCCACAGGTTTATGGAGTGAAGTGTCGATAAAAATAATACGAACAAGAAGCATCACACTTACCATTGCACAACTCATAGAAGGAAGCAACTCAACATTATATAACTTAGCTTGCAACCAAGTACAACAGTCACAATAGAGATGCATAAAAATAAATCATAATTGGAATTGGCAAACTTGTTCTTGGTCAGAGAACACCTGGCAAACATTTTCACAAAAGCTTTTTGTAGAATTTTCAAAACAGGAGCACTCTTTGCTCAAAAAGGTTTTTCACAAGTGAAGGCTTTCAAAGTAATACTCAATAGATAAGAGTTTTATGCAAACAAGGAAGATAAATAACATGATTGAATAAATCACCGTATGAATGCTTGAAGCACAACAACTCAAAAGCTTGATGGAGATAGAGAGGTAGTAGGTTTACTGACTCAACTTGTAACTAGGAGGAAGGTCCCTTCTTAGAGGGCAGCAGGGATTACAAGTCATAAACAGCTTCCAAAAGATTATGGTACTTACTAGCTTTGAGCCCTCATTGCCCCTATAATAAGCATCTTGAGATGGTTAAGGTTAAAGTGAACAAAGATGGAGTATATGCTTTACGAAATATAAGTTGGCAATCTCATGTCCCTTGAATATGAGGGCCACTCCTCATGCATACTCAACTTTGGGTCCAGGTAAGTTCTTGTCATTGTAATTATTTGCATATCATTGAGAACCGCCAACGTGGTACCCCTTGCACATGGTACAGGAGCTTTCCCATAACCAAAATGACAAGGCAAGTAGACAATGAGCATCTCAGCAATCTTTTTATTTACCATATGCATAGCTTTTTATTGAGGATGCTTCATAGATAGCTCACTATGGTGATGCTGCAAGTTTACACCATGATTAAGCATGGCTTAGGCTAGCGGCCCAAGCGTTTCTCTAACACAGAATACAAACTCCATGGACTTACAAGTACCCTCTTTATTTCACATTGTTGACATCCATAGACAAAAGTGCACGATATCAACTGTGTACAGAGTACAAGTGCAATGTTGAAAACGTTCCCCGTGATAGCACGGTTCTGCTAATTCCAACGTATAGATGCAAGAATATACAACTTCGATGATCACAATGGTTCAAGTCTATTAGGGGCAAGTAATAAAGTGTGCCATCAATTTCGTGAGAGCTTTACTAACTAGTTTTCACATAACAAAATACTTTTTAATTTGAAAGGTATATGAAGCTTGAGAATTTGCTAGGAATAGCAACAGCTACTAGGTAGATATGGTGGACACAAGTGGCAAAGGTTTTTGGTTCAAACGGTTTTGGAAACATGAGAAGTATACCTTCTCAAAACATGTTTTTGGCTAGCAAGGTTGGGTAGCAAGCAAGAGAGTTGAAAGAATCAAGCAAACATACAAGTAATAAAGCCAAACATGCAATCTTCCTTGAAGACACAAAATAATCTTAAATAGAGAATACTAAGCTTATGAGCCAACAAAAAAGAAAACAAATGATACCAAATACCTGTAAGCTTTTTCTTTCTTTCTTTTTCTTTCAAATTAATGCCACTGACCAGAACTTGGTTTGCTAAAACCAATTTTGATCCACTTGATGATCCCAAAGTGGTTCCAATACCGATCAACAAGATCCATCATATAATAGAGATTGCAAACTAAAAATAAGAATTGCAAAAAGTAAAAGATGAGACTTCTCATTAATAACCAAATAAAGGCACTCACACCAAGGGATACATAGGTAATCAACTAAAGGAGAGATACTTCCACATACAAACCAAACTATAAGACAATCCCTCTACCATAGATATGAATCCACTAAAAAGGTAAAAGATAATAGATAGTGGTGGTGATACCGTGGCACTCCCCCAAGCTTGGAACAAGCTAAGGGGATGCCAAACCTGATGACAATTTACTCCCTTGGTGGTGGTGTTTCCTTGTCATCATCAAACTTCCAAGGCAATGGTTCCCCATCCAAAAAGGATGTCCTTGTCTTTGCAATCCTGAAACTAGCAGCAGAGCTAATGCGATTAAACCTAGCCTCATACTAACAGTTTTGGTTCTGTATGTCATAGAGTTGTGCTTGCAATTGATTGGTGGTCTGACGGAGTGAGAAGATCTCTTCTTGGAGCACAGCAACTTCTCCCTCGTGCTTGGTGATAAGTTCTAAACTTATCTTGTGAATAATATCCACTTTGCGTTCTGCCATCTTCTTGTACCTGAAAACTTCTTGTTCCAGCGCTTCCATCCTATCTTCCAGACTGCCTTCTCCTTAAGGGCCTTGAATTTCTTTCATCTGTACCTTCCCCTCCTTAAGGATTGTAGCATCCCAATTGTCTAACAATTGTAATGCTACTTGGTCTAGTAATATAATGGCTACTTCAATATATAATTGTTGCATCATCATTATATCATGCTCATGTCATCATGCCACCTTGCATCTGAGCATCATATAAAACCCTTTCTCATTTGGTTCTTTTCTCATATGCATTATTAATTGTATTTGCCTCTTGATATTGTATTTGGTTCTTGATATATTGTTTCAATGCCCAAGTTGAGTTGGGGGCTATCTCTTATTTACTCCACCACCTTTCTTTCACCACCTTATAATTCCACCATCCAACTAAATATGAGCTTTGCACTTTATTTGGGTTTTACCTCTAGCTCATGTGGGTTGGGATGGATCCAATTCTTTTCCACATGCTCTCTTCATATATCAATAATGTTGTTTTCACAATATGGAAATGTGGAGAGCCACATGGCCACCTTTGCATGCTTGTGAGTGGACCCCTTTTCCCTAGCTTCCATATGGATTAATAAGGAATGAAACTCATGTTGGGATATTGTATGGACTATTAATCATCTAGTGGCATATACACACTAGCCAGTCCTAAATATAATCCAATGTGATCATCTCCATATACTCCACTTGGAATTCTTTCTAAATTCCTTTGCTTGGGCCTTACTCCACACTTTGGGATGCATCAGAAAATTCCATGTAATTAATCTTGTTTTCACAAAGATAAACATGGTATTAATTAATTATGCATGGCCCATGCAAGTACCCCTTTAGCTTGCCATTTGGATTTTATTTGTTTTTGAATGGGTCATCTCTCTCCATCTCTCTCTTTTGGAGTGATCTATGTCGATCATGCTTAAACCACATCACTTTTTCCTCTCTTTTCTAGTCTTGATCTTGTTGGGGTTTGGTTTGTGCTTGGCTTGATCTTGACAAAAGAACACCCTAGCATCTAAACCATACCCCTCCTTTTCTCCTAAACCCTAAACCTAATCCCTCTCTCTACAAACCCTAAGCTACCCCCTCTCTTGGCCTCCCTCTTCTCTCACCTAGCTGGCCCCACCATGCCACCTAGCTACCTCCCCCCTCCACCACACAAGCCCTGGCCGAGGCTCCCTCTAACCCTACCCGAGCCACACCCCTCTCCCTCCTACCCTAGCTCCAAACCTAGCCCTACCGGAGCCTCTCCCTCTCTTGCTCCTTCCCTCCCTGCCTTGTGGCCCCTAGCCCGAGCCTCCCACCACCCTGGCCTGCCCTACCCCACCTGCCAGCTTCCCATGCGCGCGCCCTGCCCTTCCCCGACCGTGCACGTGAAGAGGGAGAAGAGAAAGGTGGCACCGAGCCACCTTTTCCCATCTACCCCAACCCCACGACATCTTCCTCTCCCTCTCGGCTTTATCCTCCTCCTACCACCTCTCTGCCATCCCCAGATCCACCCCAGGACGCCCCCTCTCCCTGCCGTCCCTCACCACCGCCACACCATCGCCGGCAACACCCTCGGCCTCCACCGCCCCCTCCTTATCCAGCCGGTGGCGTGGCGCTCCAAGGTGTCGAGGAGGACCACGCAGGTCCCCTACGTTGCCCTGTACCCGGAGCCAGGAAGGAGAAGCCCAGGACGTTGGACACCGACGACGACCGAGCCCAAACCCTATTTCCCCGGACGTGAGCCTCGTCGTCGATCCGCTGCTCGCCGACCCGATCCATCTGCACCAACCAACTCGCGGTGAGCATCTCAGTCGCCCTGACATGGTCCGCCTCGCCGTAGCCGTCTAGAGCCGCCGATACTTCCGTCGAACGCCGTGTGTGCGCCGGCGACGTTTTCGGTTCTCCTCGCCGAGGCGCCGCAGGAACCCTAGCTAGCCGCCCGGCTCCCTCCTATCAGCTACCGCAGCCCACCGCAGTGGTCCCGGCCCTCCGCGCGCACGCCCGCAACCAGGGATCGAATCCCCACCCCGCGCCGCACATCGATCCCTCGACAGAGGTCAGAGGAAGATCAACAGTGCGGGCCACCTCCTTTTGCTTTTATCCCCCTAACGTTTTGATCTGCTCAACCCGCGCTCCCCTCTGACCCCACATGGCAGTCTCTCTGTCGTTTTTGCAAAAAGGCTCCTGCGCTTGTTTCGCATCAACCCGCAGTCCCCCCCCCCCCCCCCCCCCCCGCGCTCGATCGCTGACGTCTGGGCCCGAGCCAGCTAGCCCCACCTGTCGGCCTCTAGATCTAGCTAAGCCCACGGTGCAAAAAGGTTTTCTGCGCGCGTGTTGCCCAGTCAGCAGCTGACCCCACCTGTCAGCGACAGTGGCTGAGTGTGTCTGGGTATAAAAAGTATTTCCGAAATCTGTTTTAAATTCAAATCTTTTTCTAATTCTTTCAAATTCAAATATAATTCTGTTTTTAAATAACTTTTCAAATATTAATCCAAATAATACAAATAATATATGTTTTGAAATCAGAAAAATGAGAGGATTTCAGATATGCAATCCAAAATATATTTTGAACATTTAAAATTCCAAGTCTATTTAAATTACAATTAAATGCCCTTTTACCTTAATAAATTAATAACTTTTGATTTATAAATCCAAATTTAACAAATAATATGTCTAAAATGATTAGCTCGACGAGACCTTTCTGTTTATGCATTCCATGGTTTGAATTGAAGCATGCATCATATAAATATAAAGTATACAGCAACTAATATGGGGTTAAAATGTGACCAAAACTAAATAAAATGCTTTAATATTGTATTCCACACCTCACCCATGCCATGCTACCTTAATGACATGCAAATTGTGCATCATTCATCATGGCATGATTGTTTGCTTGATGCATTTTATTCATATGCTTGCGCACTTTATTTATGTTGGCCCTTGTTTGTTTGGTTCTTCTTCGAATAGACGTTGAGCAGGGGATATATCAGGAGAACCAGGAGCACTACCCAGATCCATCCTTTGCTTCAACTGAGCTGCCAGGCAAGCACTACCACATGCTTGCATACATATAGTACCTATTGCCTCTACCTTGTTCTTGCATCATTTGAGTCGCGATTGCATTAAATTGAATCCCAAGTATTGCATAGCCTTTACTTTTAAACCCCACCGAAGCTTGTTCCTCCATCCCATGAGCCAGTACTACAGGAGTTGTTTGAGCCATGCGAGTCATAGAACAGCATGTGTAGGGTATGTGAGTGTCTGATGGATAACGAGGTACCTATACAACTTAACCTGAGTAGTAATGGGATAACTAATGAAAGTGGCATCGGTGAGCCATATTCGCCATTTGGTTTTTCAGGCTCACTTGTGTCCCGTAAGACCCCGAGTACTTGATTCCTGTTCCAAGATTATTCGCGCTATCCACATCCGGGAGGCCTTATGGACCCCCCTGAGCCAGAGCTTGATTCATTCTTATTTCTTGAGGGCCACAAACTAGTTTGAGGTTTTATTTACGATCCTGTACTTATGCCATGCTTTACTGCTTTAATTTAAGATTGTGCGAGGTAATGCACACTGTACTGTTTAGGTCCGTGACCCGTTTTCGCTGTATCGACAAGCCCAGTCACACTTTCGGGTTCCCAGTCGTTTACAGCCGGCTCCACAAACCTTGAGACCGTCTCGGAGTCAGCTAACTTCGTTGCGGGTAGCTCAATGGGGTGGCCCCCTGAAATATTTCTGAATCCTGTGATCGCTTTGTCGTGACTGCCTCGTTGGGTTTTGATTTGGTTTTTCCGAGGCATATCGAGTGTGTGTTGCTATTTGTGCACCCCTGCAGGGTAAAACTTTCTGAAAGCCGTGTCCGCGGTTATGGACGACTTGGAGCACAGTTTCTCGATCATAGACAAGCATAACTAAAGTACCGCTTTTAATCTGACTAGACTAGGTACCTGACTAGTAAATAGAGCAACACTCATGGAATGGATAATAAAACTGCCAACGGATGGGGGTTGTTCGTCCGCTTCCTCGTCGGTAAGCGAGGAGGAGGATGGATCTGTTAAGATTACCTTTATAACTGTTATAACTGTTGTTATTAATTCACGGACATCCGTCTATCTCTGGTTAGGCGGATGGTTAGCGAGTATCTATAGAATTGTTAGGGTTTATCTTTTGCTGCAATTGCGTCACCCCAGGTTGTGTCCCCTTTAGAGGCATAAAGACTTGCTGAGTACCCCTAGGGTCTCACACGATAAATTATTGGTTCAGATGAACAGGTACACTCGCAAGATGGATACTGGGTGGAAGAGACGGACGATGTGGGCAACGATCATTCGGTGTAGAGATTCCGGGAACGGGGATCCGTGAGATCTGTGGGCGGGATGTGCTTATTTATGGGGCATCTTATGCCGATTTGCTTCTTATCCGTACTCGGATTTTGTCTTCCGCTTCCGCTTGATACTCTGTTGATTGATGTATGAGGAGATATCCTAAGCTATTATATCTATCTAGGATATTTGGATCTTGCCGTATGGCGTTGCTATATTTCCTTTCTTTTTAGATGGAATGGCTCTGATGTACTATTGTATGGTGGCTTGCATACATACTCATTTGTGTATGTAGTTGATCCCTTCGCCTGCCGATTACGCCGCCCGTTCTTGTCCCGATGTTTGGAAATGGTTGGGACGGCCGAAAGGTCTACCTGTGAGTGGCATTTGGGCCCCACCGTACTATTTCAACCATTTCTGATCATCCAGGCTTGTACTAGGAGCGTAATTCACCGAGGTAGTTACAATTGGTATCAGAGCCATCCCGCCCTTCAGGGTCTCAGCCAAATGGTCGTTGTCTGTCTAGCAAGTATTTTGGTAGTTATGTATACTAGGGAAAAACAAAACGCGAGAGTAGGACTGCTTCCACTTTTCTTCTTACCCACCCACCCACCCTTTTCTGGTAAGGAAGTGTAACGTTTTCAATCCTCTTCTTAAATTCAAACTAGGATTCACGTGTTCTGGGTTTCCGTAGTACCATAGGTTGTGTATCTGTGTGTGTGAGTGTGTGTGTGTGTGTGTAATTCCTTGTCTATTTGTTGCATCCAAGTTGTTATCTTATCGGCCTTTTGGTTATCAACTGTTGGTACATTCCATACCGACAGGCTTTTGCTAACCGACGCGATCTATCTGATTCGTTGTTTACCGACGCGATCTGTCTTACTCTTTGTTATCCGACGTTATCTTCTGTTGTGTGTTCGTTTCCATAGTTGCTAATCTTTAGGATCATCGTAAGAAGAAGGGGTTGGGATATGTGTCTTACTTATTCATGTGCGGAGTAATGATTTGAGTGCGGGATGGAGTCGCGACCATACCACTACTCTTATCATTCGCTCTTGTATATTGAATTGGTAGAGTCACTAATCTTGATTCGTTAAGTAATTTTGCGCATCTATTGGTATTTTAATGCCGAAATTTGTGGAAAAAATTTTCTTTGATATATTTGTGTACCACACTCCTTTTCCGTCGTGTGCGATATGCTTAATATCTTCTAGGTGCTTTGAACTTCGTTGATATTTTAATATCATCTTAGTAAATTGTATCCTTTAATCTTGATTAATTCCATCTTGGTACTATTTTGGATTATTATTATTCTCCATCATAGTACTGACTTGTGTGTTGTATCAATAACAGGATGGCACCACCACGCCATTCTGAGGAGGACATACAACCTGAACTGGGGGCAGCGTTGTCAAGCATCGCCAATGCCTTGGCAGCAATGCAGCAGAACCAGCAGCGCTTCGAGGAAAGTGTCAGGAGGAATGAGTTTTTTCCGTTACCTCCACCTCCCAAGCGAGGAGACATCAAGAGCTTCCTGAAGTTCAACCCTCGCCAGTTTGATGTTTCTGATCAACCACTTGATGCTGATGATTGGTTGCGTGAGATGTCAAGGTTACTGGCAACTGCTGATGTTCCCGAGCAAGAATGGGTAAAGTGTGCTACTCACCTTCTGAAGGGAGATGCAGCTCTCTGGTGGGAGAATTACCTGAAGGCAAACTGCACTGGTTTTCAGCCTACTTGGGAACAGTTCACTGGAGCTTTCAAAGAGCAGTATCTGTCAGATATTGTCATGGAGAGAATGAAGGAAGTGTTTCTTAACCTGAAGCAGGGCAATGATAATGTCAATACCTACATCAGGAACTTCATGAACCTTTCTCGTTATGGTGGCGATGAGATCTCTGATGACAAGAAGAAGCAAAAGAGGTTCAGGCAAGGGCTCAATGCATCGATTAAGTATGCAATCACACATGCAAGGCCGGCATCTTTTCTGGAACTTCAGCATACAACTCTGCAGGAAGAGGCAAGTAGGCAAGTGTTTGAGGAGTCAAAGAAACACAGCCGTGATGTAGCAAGCTCTTCAGCTATGTCAGCTCCTTCTAAGCGTCGTGTCTGGGTTCCTAACACCCCACCGTCGCTCCCGGCTCCACCAAGACCTTCAAGCTACGCGGCAAGGCCACCAAACTTCCTCACTGCTGCTCCCAGGGGCTACAACCACCACTACCCTGGAGCGCCTGGCGGAGTCCCTGGCTACGTTGCTCCACGTCCACCTGGTGCTTGTTTCACTTGTGGAGACTCTGGGCATCAACAATGGAACTGTCCGTTGAAGAACAAGGCTCTTCCTCCACCACCTCCAAGATCCGCGGCAAGCTCTCCTATGGTTCGTGCACCACCACCTCGGGCTCTCAACATCAACACCAAGCCCGGGTCTACTGTTGCTCGTGCCAACTGCATCAACGCCGCTCAAGCTGAGCATGCACCTGGAGTTGTGATGGGTATGCTTTCCGTGAACTCAGTTCCTGCAAGAGTTTTGTTTGATTCTGGTGCTTCGCATTCTTTTGTTTCGCATAAGTTTGCACAAGAGCAGGATCTGGATAAGGTTCCTTTATCACATCGTCTGGTGGTACAATCTCCTGGGTCAAACATGAGGGCTGCTCATATCAGCCATGGCAATCAAATTGAGATTGGTGGCTCTTCGTTCTCGGCGTCCTTAATCCTTCTGGGCAATTCTGACATTGATGTCATCTTGGGCATGGATTGGTTGACAGCAAATGCAGCTGTGATTGATTGTGCTGAACGCTCGGTTTCTCTGAAGATTCCTGAAGGCCATATAGTCTATTCTCCAAGTCTGACTCCTGCTATCCAGCTTTTCTCTTTGGCGGCTCTGAATGTTGATGCTATGGAAGCTATTCAGAGTGTTCCGGTGGTCTGTGAGTTCCCAGATGTCTTTCCTGAAGAGTTGCCAGGTATGCCTCCGAATCGTGAGGTTGAGTTTGTTATTGAGCTTGAACCTGGTACCGCTCCTATCTCCAAGCGGCCTTATAAAATGGGTCCTGCTGAGTTGGCTGAACTCAAACGGCAGCTTGATGAACAAGAGAAGTTGGGTTTTATTCAGCACAGTACTTCTTCTTGGGGTAGCCCAACTCTCTTTGTGAAGAAGCGAGATCAGACTGATAGACTTTGTGTTGACTATCAGGCTCTCAATGCTAAAACCATCAAGAATAAATATCCCCTTCCGCGGATTAATGATCTCTTTGATCAGCTAGCTGGAGCTGTGGTGTTCTCTAAGCTTGACTTGAGGAGTGGTTATCACCAAATCAAGATTCGCAAGGAAGATGTTCCTAAGACAGCTTTCACCACCCGCTATGGCCTGTATGAGTACACGGTCATGTCTTTCGGTCTCACCAACGCACCTGCCACCTTCTCGAGGCTCATGAACTCGGTTTTCATGGAGTATCTTGATAAGTTCGTTGTGGTCTATCTGGATGACATCCTAGTCTATTCTAAGTCACAAGAAGAGCATGAAGAACACCTTCGGTGTGTCCTAAGCAAGCTTCGTGAGAACCGCTTGTATGCAAAGTTCTCCAAGTGTGAGTTTTGGCTGCCTCAAGTAACCTATCTTGGTCACGTCATCTCTGCCAAGGGCATTGCGGTCAATCCGGAAACTGTGAAGACAATTGTTGAATGGCTTCCTCCTGTTAATGTCAAAGAAGTGCGGAGTTTCCTTGGTTTGGCTAGTTATTGCCGTCGCTTCGTTCAGAACTTTTCGAAGATAGCGAAGCCTCTTACCGATCTCCTCAAGAAAGGCAAGAAATACCTTTGGAATCCTGCATGTCAAGCAAGCTTTGAGACACTCAAAGAGAAGCTCACTTCCACACCAGTCTTGGTTCCTCCGTATACATCCAAGCCGTTTCAGATCTTCTGTGACGCCTCTTTGCATGGATTGGGTGTGGTCCTTATGCAAGAAAAACAAGTTGTTGCTTATGCCTCTCGACAGTTGAAGACGCATGAGATCAACTATCCTACACATGACCTCGAGCTCGCAGCAGTTGTCTTTGCTTTGAAAGTATGGAGGCACTACTTGCTTGGCAACCGTTGTGAGATCTTTTCTGATCACAAGAGTCTAAAGTATATCTTTACTCAGCCTGATCTCAACCTTCGGCAAAGGAGATGGATTGAGGCAATCAATGACTTCAATTTGACCATCAACTACACTCCGGGCAAAGCTAATGTTATGGCAGATGCTCTCAGCCGCAAAGCTTATGTCAACAACCTCATGATGGAAGAACAACAGCCTCTCTTGTGCGAGGAATTCCGTCAGCTCAACCTGGAAATTGTGGAGCAAGGGTATCTCCTGAACCTTCTAGCAACACCTCTCTTGGAAGAAAAGGTTCGCTCTTCTAAGCTTGGTGATCCGCACACAAGAAAGATCATCTCCAGGATTCAGCTTCCGAAGTATGAGTCCTTCCACGTCGATGATCAAGGCACGCTTTTCTTTGAACACCGGATGTTTGTTCCGAACTACCCGGGTTTGAGAGAGCAAGTTCTCCAGGAGGCGCATGATTCTGTTCTTTCTATCCACCCTGGCAGCACAAAGATGTACATGGACTTGAAAACACAATATTGGTGGCCTGGTTTGAAAAGGTATTGTGCCAAGTATGTCTCAGAGTGTGATGTCTGCCGCAGAGTGAAAGCTGTTCATCAGAAACCTTCCGGTCTTCTACAGCCATTGAAACCCCCGGAATGGAAATGGGAGAAAGTAGAGATGGACTTCATCACTGGTTTTCCTAGGTCGCAGAAGGGCAACAATGCAATCTTTGTTGTCATTGACAGGCTTTCTAAAGGAGCTCACTTCTTCCCCGTCAAGGAAACCATTTCTGCAATTCAGTTGGCGGAGCTCTATATCAACAGAATTGTCTCTCTGTATGGTGTTCCCCTCGAGATCAGTTCAGACCGTGGAAGCATCTTCACTTCCAAGTTCTGGGAGAGTTTCCAAAATGCTTTGGGAACAAAGTTGAACTTCAGCACAGCTTACCACCCTCAGTCGCAAGGACAAGTTAAAAGAATCAATCAGATTCTGGAGGATATGCTTCGTGCTTGCGTCATCTCTTTTGGCATGAAGTGGGAAGAATGTCTTCCTTATGTTGAGTTCTCTTACAACAACAGCTTCCAGAAAAGTCTAAAGATGGCACCATTTGAGGCTCTCTATGGTCGCAAGTGCAGAACTCCGATTGGTTGGTCGGGTGCAGGTGAAAGGATCTTGTTTGGCCCTGACATTGTGACTCAAGCGGAGGAAAAGGTTCACATCATTCTGGAAAACCTGAGGATTGCTCAAAGTCACCAGAAGAGCAATTATGACAGGAAGCACACGGACATGGAGTATGTCCCTGGTGATCTCGTTTACCTTCGTGTCACTCCCATGAGAGGCACGCACCGCTTTGGTATCAAAGGGAAGCTGGCTCCTAGATACATCGGTCCCTTCAAAGTTCGTGGAAGAAGAGGAGAAGTTGCTTATGCTCTTGAGCTCCCGGAAAAACTCAAGGTCCATGATGTTTTCCACATCTCTCAGCTCAAGAAGTGCTTCAAGGATCCCGGCAGGACCGTGGATCATGAGCTTATCAATCTCCAAGAAGACCTGTCTTATCAAGAACACCCCACAAAAATCCTTGAAGTCGCAGAAAGAAGGAATCGCAACAAGTCCATCAAGTTCTGCAAGGTGCAGTGGTCGCACCATTCTGTTGATGAAGCCACTTGGGAACGTGAAGATGAGCTCCGTGCCAAGTATCCTACCCTCTTTGTGTCTTCTTCTTCATCCTAGAATCTCGGGGCGAGATTCCTGTTTAGTGGGGGAGAGTTGTAGCATCCCAATTGTCTAACAATTGTAATGCTACTTGGTATAGTAATATAATGGCTACTTCAATATATAATTGTTGCATCATCATTATATCATGCTCATGTCATCATGCCACCTTGCATCTGAGCATCATATAAAACCCTTTCTCATTTGGTTCTTATCTCATATGCATTATTAATTGTATTTGCCTCTTGATATTGTATTTGGTTCTTGATATATTGTTTCAATGCCCAAGTTGAGTTGGGGGCATATCTCTTATTTACTCCACCACCTTTCTTTCACCACCTTATAATTCCACCATCCAACTAAATATGAGCTTTGCACTTTATTTGGGTTTTACCTCTAGCTCATGTGGGTTGGGATGGATCCAATTCTTTTCCACATGCTCTCTTCATATATCAATAATGTTGTTTTCACAATATGGAAATGTGGAGAGCCACATGGCCACCTTTGCATGCTTGTGAGTGGACCCCTTTTCCCTAGCTTCCATATGGATTAATAAGGAATGAAACTCATGTTGGGATATTGTATGGACTATTAATCATCTAGTGGCATATACACACTAGCCAGTCCTAAATATAATCCAATGTGATCATCTCCATATACTCCACTTGGAATTCTTTCTAAATTCCTTTGCTTGGGCCTTACTCCACACTTTGGGATGCATAAGAAAATGCCATGTAATTAGTCTTGTTTTCACAAAGATAAACATGGTATTAATTAATTATGCATGGCCCATGCAAGTACCCCTTTAGCTTGCCATTTGGATTTTATTTGTTTTTGAATGGGTCATCTCTCTCCATCTCTCTCTTTTGGAGTGATCTTTGTCGATCATGCTTAAACCACATCACCTTTTCCTCTCTTTTCTAGTCTTGATCTTGTTGGGGTTTGGTTTGTGCTTGGCTTGATCTTGACAAAAGAACACCCTAGCATCTAAACCATACCCCTCCTTTTCTCCTGAACCCTAAACCTAATCCCTCTCTCTACAAACCCTAAGCTACCCCCTCTCTTGGCCTCCCTCTTCTCTCACCTAGCTGGCCCCACCATGCCACCCAGCTACCTCCCCCCTCCACCACACAAGCCCTGGCCGAGGCTCCCTCTAACCCTACCCGAGCCACACCCCTCTCCCTCCTACCCTAGCTCCAAACCTAGCCCTACCCGAGCCTCTCCCTCTCTTGCTCCTTCCCTCCCTGCCTTGTGGCCCCTATCCCGAGCCTCCCACCACCCTGGCCTGCCCTACCCCACCTGCCAGCTTCCCATGCGCGCGCCCTGCCCTTCCCCGACCGTGCACGTGAAGGAAGGAGAAGAGAAAGGTGGCATCGAGCCACCTTTTCCCATCTACCCCACCCCCACGGCATCTTCCTCTCCCTCTCGGCTTTATCCTCCTCCTACCACCTCCCTGCCATCCCCAGATCCACCCCAGGACGCCCCCTCTCCCTGCCGTCCCTCACCACCGCCACACCATCGCCGGCAACACCCTCGGCCTCCACCGCCCCCTCCTTATCCAGCTGATGGCGTGGCGCTCCAAGGTGTCGAGGAGGACCACGCAGCTCCCCTACGTCGCCCTGTACCCGGAGCCAGGAAGGAGAAGCCCAGGACGTTGGACACCGACGACGACTGAGCCCAAACCCTATTTCCCCGGACGTGAGCCTCGTCGTCGATCCGCTGCTCGCCGACCCGATCCATCTGCACCAACCAACTCGCGGTGAGCATCTCAGTCGCCCTGACATGGTCCGCCTCGCCGTAGCCGTCTAGAGCCGCCGATACTTCCGTCGAACGCCGTCTGTGCGCCGGCGACGTTTTCGGTTCTCCTCGCCGAGGCGCCACAGGAACCCTAGCTAGCCGCCCGGCTCCCTCCTATCAGCTACCGTAGCCCACCGAAGTGGTCCCGGCCCTCCGCGCGCACGCCCGCAACCAGGGATCGAATCCCCACCCCGCGCCGCGCATCGATCCCTCGACAGAGGTCAGAGGAAGATCAACAGTGCGGGCCACCTCCTTTTGCTTTTAGCCCCCTAACGTTTTGATCTGCTCAACCCGCGCTCCCCTCTGACCCCACATGGCAGTCTCTCTGTCGTTTTTGCAAAAAGGCTCCTGCGCTTGTTTCGCATCAACTCGCAGTCCCCCCCCCCGCGCTCGATCGCTGACGTCTGGGCCCGAGCCAGCTAGCCCCACCTGTCGGCCTCTAGATCTAGCTAAGCCCACGGTGCAAAAAGGTTTTCTGCGCGCGTGTTGCCCAGTCAGCAGCTGACCCCACCTGTCAGCGACAGTGGCTGAGTCTATCTGGGTATAAAAAGTATTTCCGAAATCTGTTTTAAATTCAAATCTTTTTCTAATTCTTTCAAATTCAAATATAATTCTGTTTTTAAATAACTTTTCAAATATTAATCCAAATAATACAAATAATATATGTTTTGAAATCAGAAAAATGAGAGGATTTCAGATATGAAATCCAAAATATATTTTGAACATTTAAAATTCCAAGTCTATTTAAATTACAATTAAATGCCCTTTTACCTTAATAAATTAATAACTTTTGATTTATAAATCCAAATTTAACAAATAATATGTCTAAAATGATTAGCTCGACGAGACCTTTCTGTTTATGCATTCCATCGTTTGAATTGAAGCATGCATCATATAAATATAAAGTATACAGCAACTAATATGGGGTTAAAATGTGACCAAAACTAAATAAAATGCTTTAATATTGTATTCCACACCTCACCCATGCCATGCTACCTTAATGCCATGCAAATTGTGCATCATTCATCATGGCATGATTGTTTGCTTGATGCATTTTATTCATATGCTTGCGCACTTTATTTATGTTGGCCCTTGTTTGTTTGGTTCTTCTTCGAATAGACGCTGAGCAGGGGATATATCAGGAGAACCAGGAGCACTACCCAGATCCATCCTTTGCTTCAACTGAGCTGCCAGGCAAGCACTACCACATGCTTGCATACATATAGTACCTATTGCCTCTACCTTGTTCTTGCATCATTTGAGTCGCGATTGCATTAAATTGAATCCCAAGTATTGCATAGCCTTTACTTTTAAACCCCACCGAAGCTTGTTCCTCCATCCCATGAGCCAGTACTACAGGAGTTGTTTGAGCCATGCGAGTCGTAGAACAGCATGTGTAGGGTATGTGAGTGTCTGATGGATAACGAGGTACCTATACAACTTAACCTGAGTAGTAATGGGATAACTAATGAAAGTGGCATCGGTGAGCCATATTCGCCATTTGGTTTTTCAGGCTCACTTGTGTCCCGTAAGACCCCGAGTACTTGATTCCTGTTCCAAGATTATTCGCGCTATCCACATCCGGGAGGCCTTATGGACCCCCCTGAGCCAGAGCTTGATTCATTCTTATTTCTTGAGGGCCACAAACTAGTTTGAGGTTTTATTTACGATCCTGTACTTATGCCATGCTTTGCTGCTTTAATTTAAGATTGTGCGAGGTAATGCACACTGTACTGTTTAGGTCCGTGACCCGTTTTCGCTGTATCGACAAGCCCAGTCACACTTTCGGGTTCCCAGTCGTTTACAGCCGGCTCCACAAACCTTGAGACCGTCTCGGAGTCAGCTAACTTCGTTGCGGGTAGCTCAATGGGGTGGCCCCCTGAAATATTTCTGAATACTGTGATCGCTTTGTCGTGACTGCCTCGTTGGGTTTTGATTTGGTTTTTCCGAGGCATATCGAGTGTGTGTTGCTATTTGTGCACCCCTACAGGGTAAAACTTTCTGAAAGCCGTGTCCGCGGTTATGGACGACTTGGAGCACAGTTTCTCGATCATAGACAAGCATAACTAAAGTACCGCTTTTAATCTGACTAGACTAGGTACCTGACTAGTAAATAGAGCAACACTCATGGAATGGATAATAAAACTGCAAACGGATGGGGGTTGTTCGTCCGCTTCCTCGTCGGTAAGCGAGGAGGAGGATGGATCTGTTAAGATTACCTTTATAATTGTTATAACTGTTGTTATTAATTCACGGACATCCGTCTATCTCTGGTTAGGCGGATGGTTAGCGAGTATCTATAGAATTGTTAGGGTTTATCTTTTGCTGCAATTGCGTCACCCCAGGTTGTGTCCCCTTTAGAGGCATAAAGACTTGCTGAGTACCCCTAGGTCTCACACGATAAATTATTGGTTCAGATGAATAGGTACACTCGCAAGATGGATACTGGGTGGAAGAGACGGACGATGTGGGCAACGATCATTCGGTGTAGAGATTCCGGGAACGGGGATCCGTGAGATCTGTGGGCGGGATGTGCTTATTTATGGGGCATCTTATGCCGATTTGCTTCTTATCCGTACTCGGATTTTGTCTTCCGCTTCCGCTTGATACTCTGTTGATTGATGTATGAGGAGATATCCTAAACTATTATATCTATCTAGGATATTTGGATCTTGCCGTATGGCGTTGCTATATTTCCTTTCTTTTTAGATGGAATGGCTCTGATGTACTATTGTATGGTGGCTTGCATACATACTCATTTGTGTATGTAGTTGATCCCTTCGCCTGCCGATTATGCCGCCCGTTCTTGTCCCGATGTTTGGAAATGGTTGGGACGGCCGAAAGGTCTACCTGTGAGTGGCATTTGGGCCCCACCGTACTATTTCAACCATTTCTGATCATCCAGGCTTGTACTAGGAGCGTAATTCACCGAGGTAGTTACAAGGATCAACTCTTTGGGATGGCTCCTCAACTCATACATGTACGGGTTGCGTACTTCCGTAGAGGAATCCTCCGTGGGTGTTCCAGAGGAAGACATTGAGGCTCCAAATCTGAGGATTTTCCTGATAGAAACAAATCAAAATGAAAACACGACGAGAGCATGATGCAAGAACCTCGGTGGACCCGGGGGGTTATATATTACGAAGATTCAATGTATAAGGAAAGTTTTGACATAGAAATGAAGCGGAGACGGAGTTCGGGGGAGTCACACCCCCTCCGGGCGTGGCCAGGCTGGGCCCGCTCCTGGGGTGGGTTTGCCCACCCCGAGCTCCGTTTCCTCTCCAGTTTTGTCTTGTAAATTTCCTTATGTATAAAAACATCAAAAATATAAAAATATTGGAGTTTCATGAACCTTCTGTTTTTACCACTTTTACCTATTCAAAGACGAACTCTGCATATTGTGGTGTTTGGTTCTTGATAAATTCTTCTGGAGTCACCATTTGGATGACATCCACATCTTCATTGTAAGAATCTCCAGAAATATAATGCTTTAATCTTGGACCATTAACCACCTGTGTTGTGTCATCCTTCAGAGAAGAGATTTGGATGGCACCTGAATGGTATACTTCCTTGACAACAAAAGTTCCTTCCCATTTGGATAGTAGTTTTCCTGAAAAAAATCTGAGACAAGACCTATACAAAAGGACTTTCTCACCAACATTGAACTCCCTTTTGAGAATCCTCATATCATGCCATCTTTTTACTTTTTCCTTAAAGAGCCTAGCATTTTCGTAAGCTTCCCCTCTCCACTTTTTGCACCAGCCAGTCTAAAGTATCTATTCAACTCTTTCACTGCCCAATAAGCTTTGTGTTCTAATTCTAAAGGCAAGTGACAAGCTTTCACATAGACCATTTTGTAAGGAGACATCCCCATAGGATTTTTATAAGCAGTTCTAGAAGCCCACAAGGCATCATTGAAATTTTTAGCCCAATTTTTCCTAGATCTATTAACAGTATTCTCCAAGATAGAATTGATTTCCCTATAGGAAAGTTCTACCTGCCCACTAGTTTGGGGGTGATAAGCTGAAGCTATTCTGTGGTTTACATCATACTTAGCAAGAGTTTTTCTAAAACATCCATGAATAAAATTGGAGCCTCCATCAATCATGAGATATCTAGGCACACCGAACCTAGGAAAAATGACATCTTTGAGCATTTTCAAAGAGGTATTACCATCAACATTGTTTGTAGGTATGGCTTCTACCCACTTTGTAACATAGTCAACAACAACAAGAATATGAGTATACTACAAATACCATTGATATCTCTAGGACAAGGCATCTTCTCAAAATTGCTTCAATTTTGGCTCTGTCAACTTCAATACCTCTTTCAGAGATCTTATGTCCAAGAACAATTCCTTCATTAACCATGAAATGGCATTTCTCTTAGTTAAGAACAAGGTTGGTTTCCTCACATCTCTGCAAAACTTCATCAAGGTTGTGCAAACAATGATCAAAGGAAGTTCCATAGATGGAAAAATCGTCCATGAAAACCTCCACAATTTCTTCACAAAAACCATGAAAGATAGCAGACATACATCTCCGAAAGGTAACAGGAGCATTACATAAACCAAAAGGCATACGCCTATAAGCATAAGTACCATAAGGACAAGTGAAAGTGGTTTTATCCTGGTCCTGTGCTTTCACAGCAATTTGAGAACACCCAGAATAACCATCAAGAAAGCAAAAATGAGTCTTTTTGGACAGCCTCTCAAGCATTTGATCAATAAAGGGCAAAGAATAATGATCTTTCTTAGTAAATTTATTAATCTTTATAAAATCAATGCACATTCTATACCAAACCACTACTCTTTGGGGTATAAGCTCATTATCCTCATTAGGCACAACAGTTATTCCCCTTTCTTGGGAACATAATGAACAGGGCTAACCCATTGACTATCAGCAATATGATAAATAATACCACCGTCAAGTAGTTTTAATACCTCATTTCTTACCACATCCTTCATCTTAGGATTTAGACGGCGCTGGTGCTCAACAACTGGTTTTGCATCAGGCTCAATATTAATAGCATGCTGACATACAGTGGGAGAAATTCCTTTTAAATCATCAAGAGTATAACCCATAGCTCATCGGTGTTTCTTCAATACCTCCAATAGCCTTACTTCTTACTTCCCTGAAAGTTTAGAACTAATAATAACAGGATATATCTTCTTATCATCAAGATAAACATATTTAAGATCATCAGGTAAAGTTTTTAATTCGAAAACAGAGTCCCCTTTGGGTGGAAGTGTGGTACCCAAATCTTCCACAGGTAAATTATTCTTAAGTAACTCAGGCTGACGAAGAAAAGCTTCATCAGTCTCATTTATTTCCTTCATGAAGGCATCACTTTCATGATCTTCCATGAACTGTTGCAAAGCATTGTTAGGAGCAAGAGAAATAGTAGACAGTTGTTCAACCCTGAAATCCTCATCAGGTAATTCATTTTCATAAGGGGTTTTGGCAAATTGGGAAAAGATTAAACTCATAAGATTCTCTAGCAAACTTAGTCAATACTTTTTCCTTCCTACAATCTATAATAGCCCCACAAGTATTAAGGAAGGGTGTACCAAAGATGATAGGATAGGTTTTACTAGCTTATTTACCAAGTACTAGAAAATCAGCAGGATATTTAATCTTACCACAAAGGACCTCCACATCTCTTACAATACAAATGGGGCAAACATGCTCTCTATTGTCAAGGTGAATAACCACATCAATGTCTTCAAGATCACAAGGACCAATCTTATGCCTAATTTCCCTGTAAAGCTCATAAGGAATAGCACTAGAACTAGAACCAATATCACATAAATCATAGTAGCTATGACTACCAATTTTAACAGAAAGCACAGGAACAATAGCTTTTCTAACTTTCTTAGGATGAGACATAACATTAGTGGCATCTTCACAGAAGACAATATGCTCATCCTCTATGTTTCTAGTGACAAGATCCTTCACAATAGCTACCACATGCTCGATATCAATAAGCTCATCGGAACCTATAGTTTTCTTTGCGCTTTTGCTAACCACATTAGCCAAAATAGAGTGTTCCCTTACCTTGGAGGGAAAAGGGATCTTCTCAACATAAGGTTCAGGCAAAATAGGATCAACTGTACAAACCTCTATACTGGCAGGAACGTGGGTAACAATATCTTTATAAGGAGCATGGTACTTGTCCCACTCTTTCTTGGGAATCTCAATATAAGAGGCAAAAGCATTAAAACATTCTGCAAGAACTTGAGGATCAAGACCAAACTTATTGCTAATATCACGGAAGTTATTAGTTCCCATAAAAGATTTAATGCACTCATAATCATAATTTATACCTGACTTTCTTCCTTTGTCATTTTCCCAAGCTTCAGCGTTATCTTGAATACGGTCTAGTAGATCCCATTTAGCTTCTTCCTTCATCCTTGTGAATGATCCAACACAGGAAGCACCTAATAAATATTTATCATGAAGAGAAAGCCTATCATAAGAGTTATTCAGAATAATATTGTCAGGGAGTTCATGAATAGGACATTTAAGCATTAATAGATTCAATATCCCCCAAGCTTGAGCTGTACTCTCTCCATCAAGAGGCCAAAACTTATATATAAGACTTCTATCCTTATGGATTTCACTGGGAGGATAAAATTTAGAGTAAAAGAGAGATGCCATCTCCTCCCATTACATGGATTGTCCATTCTTCAGCAGCTTATAACATGCCTCAACTCTCCCTTTCAAGGATATGGAGAGTAACTTCTTCACCTGTTAAGTTATGATACCTGCACACTTAAACAACCCGCATAATTCATGGACATAAAGCAAGTGTTCACCGGGATGGAAAGTTCCATCCCCAAAATAATAATTATCCATAACACGATTAACAATACTTGTAGGTATCTTAAAAGGATCTATCTCAAGAGGAGGTGGTTCATCTACTACCCTAACAGCGGTAGTAGTTTTCCTAAACAGAAAACCAAGTGGGTTATCCATATTGTAAACAAAGTAACAAGCAATAAAGAAAGCAATACTCACAGTAAAAGTTTCCCTTACCAATTCCAGTCTTCAATAGAGCTTCACTCCCCGGCAACGGCGCCATAAAATAGTCTTGATGACCTACAAGTATAGGGGGTGTATCGTAGTACTTCCGATAAATAGGAGTGTCGATCCCAACGAAGAGCAGAAGGTGCTGAACAGTGGTATGGAGCAGGAAATCCCTGTGAATACTTAGCAAACAGATTTTTAGTGGTTTTCTGACAAAGCAACAAAACAAAGAGCGAGTAATATAAGTAAAGAACAAACAGAGCAAGTGGCCCAATCCTTTCTTAGAAAAGGACAGGCCGGTGGAAATACTGATAAGGACTAAACGTTCTCGAGGACACATGGGAATTCTGTCAAGTGCTTTCGCTTCAAATAGCTGAGTACTCTTCTTTGGTGTTTGTAAGTGTTGTGTGGGTGAACCTGTGCTAACATACCGCCCTTCCTAGGACTAATACATACTTTTGATTAAACCCCCTGCAAACATCTGTAACTACAGGAAAGTAATTAAGATATAAATCTAACCATAGCCTTAAACTCTGAGATCCTATGCTCCCTTGTGCAAAGGTGTCCTAATGGGGGTTCAGGTTTCTATCACTCCGGCAACCCCACGATTAGTAGCCAAATACACAATGCATTCCCCTAGGGCCATAAATGGTGAAGTATCATGTAGTCGACGTTCATGTGACACCACTAGAAGAATAACACCACAACTTAAATACTAAACCATTGAACAATAACTCATCACAGATTCACTACTAACAACATGACTTCTCCCATGTACTCAAGAACTAAACGAACTACTCATAAGACATCATATGTATAAAGACCAAATATGATATGACAATGGATTACAATATGAACATAGAAAATAATCCAATGGTTCCACTCACAAGCATCAACTACAATAGTAATTAACACCGGGAAAGTTTCCCCTAATGAACTAAAGCAATATCCAACAATTGTTACAGCAGGACGGAGTGGTGGTGCTGGTGGAGATGATGGTGTGGATGATGATGATGATCCCGATGAAGCCTAGCTTGACGGCGTTGATGGAGATGGTCTCCCCTCTTCGGGAAGGAATTCCCCCAGCAGAAATCTGTCTGCCGAGAGATTTTTCTCTCTTGGTGTTTTCCACCCCCGAGAGGCAGAGGAAATCTATTTGTGGTTGCTCCCCGAGCCTTAGGGTTTTGTAGGGAAGATATAGGCGAAGGGGCGGAGTTGGAGGCTGGGCAGGTGGGCCACACCTACCTTAGGTGCGGGTCAGGTGGTCCCGCGCTGAGGGGGGTGTGGGCCCCCTGAGGCCCAACTCCGTCCCTCCTTCTAGCTTCATTCGTCTTCTGGTAAAATAATATGTTTCCATATTTTTCTGGTATTTTTCTAATCTTCGCGAAATTGCACCAAAATGCCTTCTTTTCCATCAAAATCTAGACTCCGGCAATCCATCCTCCAATAATCATCCAACATGCATAAACATATGAAAATCCATAAGTAATACTTCATAATAAGACAAATATCAATGAATAGAGGTAAATTATGATAGAGAAAGGTGATGGAAATTGGGCATATCACGTATCCCATGCAGCAATGCTTCATACTTGACAATATTGTTGGTTGCCGTAAAGTGTATTTGTAACACATAGAACAACTTATCTCCTTGGGGTGATTTGAGCACCACGCCAGCCCCCGAGCCTCCTCGTTCTTTTGATCCATCAAAGTGAAGGGTCCAAAATTCTGAGTCGGGAGGACTTGTGTTTTCTGCCGTCTTTGTCCAATCAATAACAAGGTCGGCAAGTATTTGGGACTTGATTGTTGTACGCGTCTTGTATTCAATGTTGAAAGCTGCAAGCTCTATTCCCCACTTTGCGACACATCCTGTGGCATCGCGGTTATTGATTATATCTCGCAGGGGAGCAGTGCTCACCATTGTGATCTTGTGATCTTGAAAATAGTGATGTAGCTTTCTAGATGCAAAGAACACTCCATAGGCTAGCTTTTGATGGTGTGGATACCGCTGTTTCGACTCTGTTAGGACCTCACTTAGGTAATAAGTTGGTCGCTGCACCTTATGCTCGTGGTCTTCTTCCTCGCGCCCCACTACTGTTACTACACTTATGACCTTGTTGGTCGCTGAAATGTAGAGTAACATAGGATCCTAAGGTTCTGGCGCTGCGAGAACTGGTGGGTTTGAAGGTAGGTCTTTCAAACTTTGTAGGGCAGTCTCAGCTTCATGGGTCTAGACAAACTTGTCGGTTTTCTTCAAGAGTTTGTATAAAGGTGCGGCTCTTTCGCCAAGCTGGCTGACGAACCGACTCACTGCTACAATGCAACCAGTGATACGTTGCATGTCCTTCAGGCGAGTCAGCCTGGTGATATTAAGTATAGCCTTCATTTTGTCCCGGTCCACGTCTTTGCCTCGCTCAGAGACGATGAAACCTAAAAAAATTCCGGCTGGAATTCCAAAGAAACACTTCTTCGGATTTAGCATCATACTGAATTTCCGTATACTATCAAATGTTTCCTCCAAGTTGGAAATTAAAGTTCCCTTCTTTTTGGACATAACTACTATGTTATGTACGTACACGTGGACATTGCGTCCGATTTGACCGTTGAGACAATGTTGCATAGTACGTTGATATCTATCTCCTGCATTCTTCAAGCCAAAAGGCATAGTTGTGTAGCAGAAGGTTCCGAAAGGAGTGATAAAAGACATCTTAATTTTATTCGATTCTTTCATCGGTATTTAGTGATATCCGGAATATGCGTCAAGAAAACAGAGTAATTCCGACCCTGCCATTGAGTCGATAACTTGATCGATTCTTGGCAAAGGGAATGGGTCTTTTGGGCATGCCGTTTTCAAAGCGGTATAATCAACACACATCCTTAAATCAATGGTGTCCTTTTTAGGGACGAGTACAGGATTTGCCACCCAATTTGTATGGATGACCTCTGTGATGAATCCGACTAACTCTAGTTGGGATAATTCCTTGGCTATCACTTTGCGCTTTTTGTCACCAAACCGTCGTAAATACTATTTGACGGGTTTAGAGCCAGGGTACACATTAAGAGAGTGATCGGCAAGTTCCCTAGGTACTCCGGTCATGTCAGAAGGCTGCCATGCGAAGATGTCACTATTAGCTTTGAGGAACTCGACAAACGCACTTTCCTATGGGACGTCTAAGCCTACCCCTATGTCCGTTGTCTTGGAGGGATCATCTTTCTTCAGCGATGTTTTCTTCGTCTCTTCTGATGCCTTGAACTGGAAACTTGGCTTCAACACCTTGTTCTTCGTAGCGGTCATCTCGGATAGGTTGATGGTCTTCTTGATCTCCTGGTACTCTTGGGATGCAGCACGACTTTGGCGAAGGCAACATATCCTTCGTTGCACTCTCCCGCCTTCCTAAGATTTCCCCGGATGGTGATTACACCCTTTGGTCCTAGAATTTTAATCATATTGTAAATGTAATAGGGACGAGCCATGAATACCCAATAAGCCAAACGTCTGAAGATGGCGTGGTAAGCACTTTTGAACGGTACCACCTCGAAAGAGAGTGGCTCAGTCCGGTAATTGTCTTGGGTTCCGAATGTCACGTCCAGAGTTATCTCACTTAGAGAATCCGCCTGTCTCCCTGGTATAATGGCATGGAAAGTTACACTGCTGTAACTCAATTGGCTCTCATGTAGTTTCATGCGGTGGAGTGTATCGATGTAGAGGATATTAATGCTGCTCCCACCGTCCATGAGTGTTTTAAAGAACACATAGCCATCAATAAGAGGATTGCCGACCAGAGGGTACTTTCCCCGACGATGTGTTTTCCTTGGGTGATCTGAGCGATCAAAGGTGATGGTTATGTCTGATCAATCCATAAACTATGGAACAGTCGGAACCGTGGCATTGAGCTCATGGAGAACCGTCTTCTTGTCTTTAGCCGACTGAGATCCAAGGAAGCAGACGTATGCGTCTTTCTTAGTCAGAAATTCCTTTTTTCCATCCGACTTGGGTTGTGCGGCATCCGCTTCTTCCATGTCGGAATATTCCTTGGGATTCTTGCCTTTATTGGAATTTTTCTTTCCTTTTCGTCACTTGGCTCTGTAGCTAGTGGATTCATCTTTCTTGATGTCGCCATTGAAACGACACTTGACATTTGTGTGGGTAGATCCTCCATTACTATCCAAGCGATGGACACAGGGATTTTTGCCAATGTTGGCCCATGTATAAGTTCTTTCGGGTTGCTGGTATCCTCTGCCTTGGATTCTGGAACATCCACGGCCTCTACCCCGGCTGCATCCGCGCCCTCCTAGTCTGCCAGATCCGAACATTGCGTTAACAGTTGCGTTATCCGGAGCCGGTTTTTCGTCCAAGGTGTTCTTGCGCATCTAAGCTTATTGTTTTGGCTGCTTGTCCACATTGGGATTGGCCAGAATATTTAGTAGCCCTTCTGAATCGTCATCGGTGTCAGCATATTTGCTTGTCGTCAATATCATTTCTCCCAAATCTATGACATGGTCACGCTTCAGTCTGTGACGCAAAAATCCGACTGGGAGTCCTACGATGAAAGTTTCTATCGCAGTTTGCTCATTTACTCCTTCGCATGAGTTCTTTGTGTCAATCCAACGTCCGAGGTAGTCCTGGCAGGTTTCTCCGGCTCTTTATGTGCAACGCTCCATGTCTCGGACTGTTCAGGGCCTCCTGTATGTTCCCTCGAAGTTTGAAAAGAACTCACTTTGCATATCATAACAGTTATGAATTGAATTCTCTAGCAGTTCATTGAGAAATGATCGAGCCGTCTTCCTTAGCATAAGCGGGAGATATCGGACTGCGACCAGGCTATTTCCTCCTTTGATGATGCAACAATCCTGGAAAAAATCCTGGAGCCAGGTATCTGGCCGAGCCGTGCCATTGTAGGGATAAATGTGTTTGGCAATACCAAAGTCAACCGAAAATTTGGTCCGGTGTATGCGTGGGCCAAAGCACTTGGGTCCCACGTACACATCTTCTTCCTCATACCGCTGCGTCTCTATGTTTGATTCTATGCCATGGCGAGCATCATTTGGCGAGAGAGATCTACGCCTTGGAGGCTCACGACTTATGCGCGGCGGAGTCCGATTTCTGCTTCTCCTCTCACCATTGCCTCCTTCACCCATGCAGCTTCCATGGCTACGTCAGGATCCTTCATGGTCGCTGCCAGGAGGCGATGATGGCCCTGGTGGATTATTTCCGGCCAGGTTATGTGGTGGTGGTGGTGGAGCCTCATTATGCTGACTTCGATGCCGATTTCTTCGGGCTCTGTCCCCACTTGATTCAAGACGGTCCGGATCATATCTTCGTCCGGCGTTACCAGCCGGATGGCTCGGTGGTAACATCCTTAGCCGATCTTGCTCTTCTCGCTGGCGGCGTGCTTTTGGGTCTTCTCTGTAGCTGTTGTTTTGCCAACGATGGTCCTGATGAGGAACCATTGCCCAGATGGCGTCTTTGGACACAGCTGAAATAACTATTGCCTAGTCATGCGCCGGCCGGCTAGAGGGGCTGTTTGAGCCAGTTCTTGAATTCTCTTCTTCTCCACGGGGATGATAGCATTGATATGTATCCCTGTGGAGCCTTCCGTCAGCTATTTGGTCAGCGCCAGTGTGGCAAAATTCAGACTTTGAGGCTAGCTTGCCACTGAATGACGTAACCATTTTCTACAGCTTGTCCAGCATTTTCCAACGGCGTGCTATAGACTCAGATCTTCTCTCTAGTTTTTCCGTCGAATAGATCTTTATGGATATCCGGGTTCTTGTTGGCAAGAAACGGACCTCCCCTTGTTTTGTTTGGACGTCTCTTGAAATCTAACTGATATTTGGATGGATCAGTGTCTAACTGCTGCCGAAGCTCGACGATGCGCATGGCCTCTTCGAGCAGAAAAAGACGGTGCTTTTCTAGGTCCTCAGCCCTTTTCTCCAACGCCTCCGGTGTAAGATCCGAAGCTGTTGGGATTGGAATCGTGAGAGCATCTCCGTAAATTTCACGTGCACCCTTGGTGACGATGTGTCCATCCACAGGAGGTTCAATCGGCATGGTATTAATCGGATCTCCATCCTGATTCTCCATCTTGATCTCTTCATCAACTTTTTCTTTGTGGGTTTCATCAACGTCCGGCTCTGCTGGTGTCGAATTTTTGTTCTTCTCCTTCTTCTTTGACCGCCTAGTACCCTTAACGTGCGTACCAGTGGAAAAGACGGCGTTTGGTCCGGTAACAGGGGATAAACTTCCGTCGGTACTTTCCGTAGTGTTTGGCTTGTGCACCTCGGAGGAATCTCCAGTATCCATATCATCCTGTGAGGTGTACCTTTCATCCATGCTATCGTATGGACTAGGAATTTTTTTTGGCTCACCTTGTGTTGGCTTGGAGGCGTTTTCTTGCTTGTACTCCTCCATCTCCTTGTCGAAGTCTCGAAGTTCCTGCGATGTTATTGATTCTTAAGGGGAGCCAGGTAAGTCGGCATTTTCTTCGATTGCGTCTAGGACTGAATCGCTGCCGGCTCTAGCATCGACAGAGTCGGATCCATAGCTTATGTGGTACACGAAATAGTGCTTCTTCTTGTTTATGTTCTTGAGGTAGTGGTACAACTTGGTTTCCGCCTCTGCCATCTCAAAGTTCTCCTTGAAGTCGGTGATTTCTTCATAATCGATGTAGGGGCGTCTCGTCATCTTTGTTATCTTGGCCCTCAAGAGTTCTTTTCCTGCTACGACGTCGGCATGGCCGGATTCGAAGCGGATGTATTCCTCGTCCGTGTATCAGATCATGTCAAGGAGATCATATCCGGATTTTCCTTGCACCTCTTCTTCCACTACGGGAGTGGGATGGGTGGGTTCGATTTTCTCCGGGATCTTGAACTCTTCCGCTTCTGTGTTCACTGCCGGAGATGAAGTCGACGTTCTACGGCACAATAGGAAAAATGGAAGGCATTAGGAGATGCACAAAGGCACGTCGAACATAGTCGTATGGGTTAGGGATCAAGGGGCGGTCTGGCATTACCGTGATTCTTCACCGGAGTTGAGCCGCGCTTCGGTCGTTCACGGAGGTTGACGGAGACGATGTCCTAGGGAGATTTAGAGAAAACCAAAGATGTGAGAAGATGCATAGGAGTCTGACAAGCAAGCTCGTGTGAAAGAGAGGAGAAGGGGCACTAGACTCACCGGAATGGCTCGCCGGATCCCGTCAGGCAGCGGCGGTGCAAGCTTGATTGCGAGCAGCCTGGGAGCGTTAAGAGGGGGTTTGGTGAGGGGAAATGACCGCGGTGCGGTGGTGCTTAAGTAGCCAGAGAAGGGGCGGAATTCATGCGAGCAATCAACGGAATTTAAGTGAAATCAATCGCAGCTTCACTGCGGGGAAGAAACGGCGGAGCGGGTCGTTGTGCGAGGAATTGGGGACGATGAGCTGATGTGGTAGTGGGCCATGCCTGTCAGCGAGTGGGTGTGGCGCGGGTGCGGTGAGAAACAGAGGAAAGGGGAAATCAGCCGGGTGGGCTTGATGGGCTGGGTCTGGCACTGGTCCGAAATGGTGGAGCTGGCCCTTTCTATTTCCTTCCTCTTTTTCTTTTTCTATTTTGATTTTCAGGAATCAAATTCAAACCCTATTTCAAATAAACTTGAATTCAAACCACCTCTAGATTTGTGTAGTGTCAACCTTGTACTTATTTGTTTATAAAACACTACTGTCTAGACAAATGCACTTTGACACTTTGAAAAATAAAATAAAACCATGCCTTATTGGTATATAGATAATAGGCATAAAGATGGTTTTATTTGGAATTTTGTTTTGAAATTTTTTGTGCAAGCCAAGGATGCTATGAATGCATGCATGATATGAAAGCTTTTGTAATTCATGATTTTTGGGATGTTACAAATCTAACCCCCTTAAGATGAATCTCGCCCTCGAGATTCGGATTGGCTAACAAATAGGTGTGGGTGGTCTTTCCGAAGATCATCTTCTCTTTCCCAAGTTACTTCATCTTCGGAATGATGGTTCCACTGAACTTTGCAAAACATGATAGTTTTGGTATGAGTAACTCTTTCTGCAGTCTCAAGAATCTTGATGGGTTTCTCTTGTAGGTGAGATCACTCTCCAACTTAACCTCTTCCAAAGGTATAGTATCCTTCAAAGAAGTTTCTTCCATCTTCGGATGGCATTGCTTAAACTTACTCACGTGAAACAGATTGTGAACTCCAGACAGTGATTCAGGAAATTCAATCTCATATGCCACTTCTGCTTTGCGGCTCAAAATCTTGAATGGTCCAACATATCTTGGTGCCAATTTTCCTTTGACTCCAAATCTCTTCACCCCACGAAGTGGTGAGACTCTAAGATATGCTCTATTACCTACCTCATAGGTGACTTCTCTACGCTTTGGATCTGCGTAGGTCTTCTGTCGGTACTATGCTATCTTCAATATGTCCTTTACCAATTTGACTTTATCTTCAGCTTCCTTGATTAGTTCGGGTCCGAACAAATTTCCTTCTCCCACACCACTCCATAGCAATGGTGTAGTACACTTTCTTCCATAGAGAAATTCAAACGGTGCCATCTCAAGACTGGCTTGATAGCTGTTATTGTAAGAGAATTATGCGTAAGGCAGACTTTCATCCCAACTAGCACCATAGTCTAGGGCACATGCCCTCAACATATCCTCCAAAATCTGATTGGTTCTTTCTGTCTATCCATCAGTCTGGGGGTAAAAATCTGTGCTGAACTCTAACGTTGTTCCTAGTGACTCATGAAATTGTCTCCAAAAATGCAAGGTGAATTGAGTTCCTCTATTAGACACAATACTCTTGGGTACTCCATGCAGACACACAATCATGTTCATGTAAACCTTGGCTAACTTAGCACTTGTATAGGTTGTCTTCACAGGTATGAAATGGGCCACTTTAGTTAGGCAATCAACAACAACCCAAATAGAATCATATCCTGATCTTGTCCTTGGTAGTCCGGTGATGAAATCCATACCAATATTGTCCCACTTCCAATCAGGAATAGGTATTGGTTGCAATAATCCTACCGGTTTCTGATGTTCCGCCTTCACACGACTACATACATCACACCAGGCAATATGCTCCACAATATCTTTCTTGATGTTATTCCACCAAAAAATTTCATTCACATCCATGTACATTTTTGTGTTACCTGGATGAATGGAATATGGTGAGTTGTGTGCTTCTTGCAGAATCAGTTTCTGAAGTTCCGGGTCTTGCGGAATGCAGACATGTTTTCCATACCATAAAGTACCCTGTTCGTCTTCATGGAATCCTTTGGCTTTCCCTTTTCTAACTTTTCCCTTAATCTCCTCAATTTCCTTGTCCAAATTTTGGGACTCTTTGATCTTGTCCAACAATGCGGGTTACACTTGCAATGACATGAGATGTCCTTCCGGTACTATCTCCAATCTGAGATCTTTAAATTGGGCACACAGATCGTCTGGCAATTCTCCCTTAGTAAGGCTTACGGCTTAAAGCATCCGCTACCACATTTGGTTTACCGAGATGGTATTGCAAACTCAAGTCATAGTCCTTGATAATCTCTAGACATCTTTATCTCATATTGATTTCCTTCTGAGTGAAAATATACTTCAAACTTTTGTGATCTGTGAATACTTCACAACGCTTTCCCAAAAGATAATGTCTCCATGTTTTGAGTGCATGGACAATAGAGCCTAACTCTAAATCATGAGTAGGGTAATTGTTGGGGATATGCTATATGGGTATCCTCATAGCATGTCTCTTATCCGGATAACCTGAGTGGCACACAGTTGGTAGCATGGCCCATGGCTTGCTGGGCGGCCCAGTTAGATGGATCCAGAAGGGAGGCCGATGCCAGATAAAGGGAGGCTACAGTGGAGTTACCAACGTACCCGGAGCCTTGGAGTACAAGACACAAGACTAGTAATAGACGGTGTAGGACTCTATAACCTGTCCAGCTAGGACTTTTCCCTGTAACCCTAGACCTGGCGACTATATAAGTTGGGCCTATGGGAGCCTTTAGGGCACAACTTTAGATGATAACTTAGACAATCTCATATAACCTCGCACAGCGAACCGATCTCTGTAACTCGGCGTATTGCCCTTATAGTGATTTTTAGCAGGAGTAGGATTCCACCACCGTTGTGGGATCTGAACCTGGGTAAGCTCTGTTACCTCATACCCGTCATTCGTCTGCCTTCCCCCATGTCTCTAAACACGCACTGTGAAGTCCCCTCCATGGCGTACTCGTCAGCAATACCACGACAGTTGGCGCCCACCGTGAGGCAAGAGGCGCTTCAGGCTCTTCAGCGGGCGAGGACCAATATATTTGTGGGAATCGGTGAAACCGTAGCCATCGGTCGTGTTCTCTTCTCAGGCAACATTCCGATCGTCCCTCCTGACGAGTTCTGGATCCCGACGAAGACGAACCCTACACGGTGTTCGATCGTTCCTATCGGAGACATCCACCTCTTCATAGGCGAAACCGACTCGGGCACTAGTTCCCTGGGAGTCGGAGGAGCATCAAGGCCCGCATTGACCACCTACGGGAAGGATACGTTCACAAAAGGATCAATGTCAGATCTCTCTTTGGAGTTTGCCGGCAAAGATCAGAAAAATTCAAGGCCCACCCAAACCGCCCATGTGCAGGATATAACGGTGGAAAATTACTGCAAGTCCGCTGGGTTAGCCCTGCGTCTGGACAGCAGAGATCCAAGTTCATCGGTGTGGTTACCATCTTCGATCTGGCGCACTGCATTCAGAGAGAGGGCAAAAACCCCGCGACTACCTGGCCAGGTGGCTCCGTATACGAGCCGATCTGGCCCACTACCCCAATGATGATGCTATATATCACTTTGTGGAAGGACTAGACCATGGCACGCTCCTCCGGCATTCTCTAAGAAGGAAGTAGGCGTCGGGACGCCTTACCTTCGAAGGCATGGTGAACACCGTCAACAACTACGTGAAGGCTGACGCAGCATCTCAGACAGCGCTTGCGCTCATTGATGGAGCCCCTCCGATTAAGCCACCGCCACCACCGCCTTCGGCCGCCGTCGCCGCAGTCGCACCACCACCTCCAGTTATCATCGCCGCTGTTGCACCTCCACCGCCCGTCATCGAGGATGTCCTAGCACCCTCCAACTCTGTGATTGACGCGCTATACGCTGACTTCAGTGCAGATTCAGAGGAGATATATTTCAGTCAAGAGGAACTAGACTCCGCTATGCAAGAGATGGAGGAGGAGTACACACGCGACGAGCAAGCCAACAACGTCGTCATGTCTCGAGAGGTGTTTGTCACCATTGGGACGGCGATGGATGAAGATCAACCCGGACGAGCTCCGCCTACAGCACTGGGCAAGGGGAAGGGACCATCTATTGCTGCCGACGATGATCATGCAAAGGTCATTCCCCCTCCGCCTAATCCAGTACAACAGCCGCATGAACTCAGCACCGGCCCGAGCAACAGCAACACCGCAAACCTTCCGCCTCCGGCATCTAGGTCTGTTGCTGTCCAAGTTACTCCAGCTGATAGAGTGATGTACGACAAACTCCTCGTCGAGCCACTGACCGTAGCTCATATATAGAACGTGACCCAGCTTGACGAGAAGCGCCAGCAGCTGCTGGAGGAAGCGCAGGCCATCGCGGAGCAAGGCGCTAAGCTAGATCGAGATCTAGTCAACACGCAGAAATCCATAGAGAAAGCCATAGCAATGGAGGCCGAGTACAAGACTCTGATGCAGCAGCAGAAGGACAAGAAAACTCCAACTCGCGTCATCAACGATCCTGGTGTACGGCGAAACCTAGGATGGGCTCCCCCGAAGCCGGCACAAACCAAGCCATACATTGACAGTGAACGAAGACAGGTGATGCCCACTCCACTTCTCAACCTCGCCGTCGCCAAGACCCTTCTGGAGCAGGATAGATCGCCCGAGGCAGTAGACCAGGTCTATGACCTAGTGGCCAAGGCGGTGAAGCAGCAGGAAAAGGCCACCTCTCAGAGGCTTGAGTCTGACCCAGCATTTTGCCAGTCTAGCCAGCATAAGATGCCAAGGGACAGATCTCCTCTTGATGCCCGCAACAGGAAGGATGCTATCCCCATATCCTTTGACCACGGAGAAAAGGCTCGACCTCGTCGCCCATCACCACCACCCCGATCCCCCCGACATCGCGAAGACCCCAAGCCTCACCATCATACGGATATGCCTCCGCCAAGGAAGAGCGGCATCGTCATCCGCGACAACGCGGAGCAGACCCGTCATGACGGAGAGCGCAACCAAGGACACAAGAGCAGTTCGCGCCATGACCCTCCGTGTCCAGCAAGCAACTGCGACAAGCATGAGGCGTCGTGGGAGGGTGATAGCAAGAAGGCTAACCCACCGCCACCTCCTCCTTCGTCGCCCCCTAGCAATCACCATGGCGGAGGATGCCCGCGTCGTTCATGTAGCCCATCCCCGTTGGACAAGAAGAAGAAAAACCCGGAGCCATACGATGCGCGTTCGTGGATCGATAAGATCCACGAGGCCCGGGAAGAACCATACCTGGGACCACGTTGCTTCGGACCTACGATACGGTCCGCAACTTACCCCAAAGGTTTCCGGATTGACAAGACCATCAAGCCCTATGACGGCACCGCTAAGCCAGCTACATGGTTGCAGGACTATGACAACGCGGTAGAGATTGACGGGGGTAACCCTAAAGTTTTCGTCAAGTACCTCCCGTTGATGTTGGCGGGCACAGCCCGTCGATGGACTTACGACTTACCGGAAAAGTCCATCTGCAATTGGTTGAACATGCAAGAGGCGTTCACCAAGAACTCCGAGGATACGTACAAACGTCCCTGCACTGTTGGCGATCTACAGCGGTGCGTGCAAGAGAAAGACGAGACATCTCGCGCCTACCTCTCCCGCTGGCTGGATATGAAGAATTCCTGCGCAGGAGTGCACGCTCAGACCGCCATGGCCGCCTTCATCGATGGGTTGGAAAGGGGCATGTTGCTCCGACATAAGCTGAAGCGCTTGCAGGAAAATCACTAGCTTTACTTGAACCAGATGATTCAGTTGGCTAGTGAGTTCGCAGCTGCCGACGACGATGCTCACGGCTCTCTGCCGACAACGGCCATTCCAACTCAAGCTCGGAGGAATAGCAGTACAAAGCGGAAAACCGCTCCAGAATAAAAGCAATCTCCCGACATGGTCGCCATGTCCTTTGCAGGACGAGGTGATGGCAGACAGCGTGGCCAAGGACGGGGAGCTGGTCATGGCCAGCAACGAGGAAGTGAAACTACCTCGGCACCTCTCTGCGTTCCCCAAACCTACGAAGAGTACCGCGATATGCCATGCCTCGTACACCTCGATGTCAACGGCAAGTCCACCCATACCAATCGACACTGCAAGTTCGTCAACGACCTCAAGGAAGACCCGTAGTTCGGCTACAAGCGAAGTTGGAAGAAGATACCGCGAGGCAAGGGCAAGGGGAAGAAGAAGGAGGAGGAGTCCAAGGACTCAAGTGACATGGACAAGGATGTTGACCCCAAGCATGCCTCCAAGAGCGACGAAAAAGGAAAGAACCCCTTCGTGAAGAAGGCGCCAGTCTACCACACTTTCCTTGGCACCCCCACCGTCCGACAATAGAAGACCTCTATGAGGATACTGATGGCCACTCTACCCCCAGTACCCCAGTACTTACGCTGGTCGGAGGTTCCAATTACTTGGGACAGGAATGATCACCCAGACCTCATCCCTACGGAGAACCAATAAGCCATGGTCATCAACCCCTTGATTGACGGCGTGGAGTTCACCAAGTGTATGGTGGATAGTGGAAGAAGCATCAACATCTTGTACCTGAATACACTGTAGAAGATGAACTTGATGGAGGCAAACCTAAGGCGGACCAACACGATCTTCCACGGCGTAGTTCCTGGTCGGGACTCTCGGTCCCTTGGGTGCATCACACTTCAGGTTGCCTTTGGCGATGTTAATAATTACCGCCAAGAGCGCATGACCTTTGAGGTGGTCCCCTTCAAGAGCGTGTACCACGTCATATTAGGCCGTGACATATTCCACACCTTCATGGCCAAGCCATGCTTCGTCTACAACAAACTCAAGATACCCGGACCAAACGGTGTCATTACCTTATCTGGAAGCTTTACCAAGGCAAGTGACTGCGAGATTAATGAAGCAGCCTTCACGGAAGCTGTCCTCTACAACAAAGAATTCAAAGAGATCCAGAGTAAGGTCGATGACTCAGAGATGCCCGCGTCGATGAAACAGATTTCCGAGTCCGCTGCTGCATTCAAGGCCGCCATCGAGACCAAGCCGGTGGAACTTGTGGTAGGCGATGCCTCCAAGACCACCGCCATTGGGACGAACCTGGATCCCAAATAGGAAAGCGTGCTCGTCGAATTCCTCCGTGATAATAGGGACATCTTTGCTTGGCAACCTGCCGACATGAAAGGTGTACCTAGGGAACTTGTCGAGCACACCTTAAACATTGATCCAAAATGCAAACCAGTGAAGCAACCTCTACGACGCTTGGGAGATGAGAAGAGATGCGCCATAGGCAAAGAGATAGCTAGGTTACTTCAGGCTAGTTTTATCCGAGAAGTCCTTCACACCCAATGGGTGGCCAATCCTGTACTTGTCCCCAAAAAGGGAACCAAAGAATTAAGAATGTGCGTTGATTACACCGGCTTGAACAAGGCTCGCCCCAAAGATGCGTTTGCTTTGCCTCGCATTGACCAAGTCATTGACTCGATGACTGGCTCGAAACTTTTGTGTTTTCTCGATGCATACTCAGGATACCACCAGATCAAGATGAGGAAGTCGGACCAATTGGCCACTTCGTTCACTACCGCATACGGCACGTTTTGTATGTTATGATGCCCTTTGGGCTGAAAAACACAGGTGCTACGTACCAGCAGACAATGCAACGTTGCCTTCACGGCCAAATTGGTCGGAACGTTCACGCCTATGTGGACGATATCGCGGTTATGTCTAAAAAGTCAAATGACTTAATCTCCAACTTAAAAGAAACATTTGGTAATCTCCAGAAATACAACATGATGCTTAACCCTAAGAAGTGCGTCTTCGGGGTTCCAGCCGGCAAATTTTTGGTCTTCATCGTTTCCCAGCGTGGAATCAAAGTCAACCTGGAGAAAATCATGGCCATCTTAAACATAAAACACCCGACATGCCTAAAAGACATTCAAAGACTAATAGGTTGTGTTGTAGCAGTTAGTCGGTTCGTCGGCCGAATTGGAGAGAAGGCTCTGCTAGTATACAAGTTGCTGAAGAAGGCGGACAAATTCACGTGGACGAACGAAGCAGATGCAGCATTGAAGCAGCTGAAGGAGATTCTTTCCTCAGCGCCCATCCTTGCAGCACCCGAGCCTGGAGATCCCATGTTAATCTACATGGCAGAAACCAACCGGGTTATCAGCGTCATCGTCGTGGTAGATCGGAAGGAACCAGGCTATGAGCACGGAGTTCAACGACCAGTTTACTATGTGAGCGAGGTCTTGACGGAGTCCAAGCAGCGTTACCCGCACTACCAGAAGATATTTTATGGAGTATTCCTTGCTTCTCGGAAGCTGAGGCATTACTTTCAAGAGCACCCAATCACAGTGGTGAGCAAGACTCCACTGTCCGACATGATCAACAACAGCGATGCTACGGGAAGTGTCGCGAAGTGGGGCATTGAACTTGCCGCCTTCGAGATCACCTACAAGAGACACGACGTTATGAAGTCACAAGCCTTGGCGGACTTCATCGCAGATTTGACGGAGATGCCAGATGCTACTCCATTGTCGGAACCAGAGTACTGGGTGATGCACTATTACGGATCAAAGCTGCTCAACGGATCGAGGGCTGGTGTATTGCTACAGTCACCAAATGGCGACAAGCTACACTACGTTCTACAGATCCACTTCGAGGCTACGAACAACATGGCGGAGTATGAAGCACTCATTCATGGATTACACGTAGCCAAGGATATTGGCATCAAGCACATAGTTTGCTGTGGAGATTCTGACTTGGTTGCCCAGCAGGTGGCTGGCACCTGGAATGCGCGGAACCCTATGATGGCGGCATATCGTGACGAAGTGGACAATATAGCCAAGTGCTTCTTGGGCTACGAAGTCAAGTATATACCTAGGGAGCAAAACGAGGTGTCTGATCTGCTGTCTAAGCTTGGATCAGGGTGCAAACGAATTCCACCAGGAGTTTTCCTAGAGCATCTGCGGACACCATCCGTGAAGGGAGCCGACATCGACTCCCTCTGTCTTGGACAAAACCATTCATGGAATATCTCGAACACAGAACTTTGCCCGATGACAAAGTCGAAAGACGGCAAATAGTACGACGAGCAAAGGGCTATACCATAATCAATGGACAGCTCTACAAAAGGATCACTACCGGTGTATACCTAAAGTGTGTTTCCTAGCTAGAAGGTATTGAAATCCTACGCGAAATCCATCTTGGAGATTTCGGGCATCACGCCGCTCCTCGATCGTTGGTCGCGAAAGCCTTCCGGCAAGGATTCTACTAGCTGACCGCGAAGGCGGACGCCAACAAGCTGGTTGAGACATGCATGGATGCGAGTATTATGCCCGACAACCACATGTTCCTGCTGAAGAATTGCAAACAATACCAATAACTTGGCCCTTTGCAGTCTGGGGGCTAGACATGGTGGGACCGTTATAAACGGCACCATGTGGGTTTACACATCTGCTAGTAGCAGTTGATAAATTCACTAAATGGATAGAAGCTAAACCCATTAGAAAGCTTGATGGGGCAACTGCCCTCAGGTTTGTCCGGGATCTAGTGGTGATATTTGGTCTCCCACATAGCATTATCACCGACAATGGTAGCAACTTATGACTCGGAGAAGTGGAGGCATATTGTTGGGAGAAGGGCATCCGACTTGACCTTGCTTTTGTGGCACATCCACAATCCAATGGTTAGGTTGAGCGAGCCAATGGATTAATTATGCAGGGAATCAATCCACGTCTTGAGGAACCGCTACATAGAGCAGATGGAGCCTGGGCGGAAGAATTGCCATCTGTGCTGTTGAGTTTATGAACTACACCCAACAGATCCACCGGCTACACCCCTTATTTCATGGTATATGGAGCAGAAGCCATCCTACCTTCTGACATAGTTAACGATGCACCAAGAGTCGCCGCCTACGAAGAAGATGATGCTGAAGAATCCAGATGCCTAGATGTGGACCTTCTCGAGGAGGAGCGCGTTTTGGCATGCCAAAGATCCATCATCTACCAGCAGAAGCTACGCAGCTAGCATAGTCTCTGTGTTCAGCATCGCTCGTTTAGAGAGGGGGATTTCTCCGACTTAAGCAAAAGAGGTCACACAAATTATCCCTGCCATGGGAAGGACCGTTCATCATAAGAAAGGCGCTACTCAATGGGTCTTACTACCTCATTGATAATCATGAACTGAAGGATAGACCCAACTAGGATCATAAGCGTAAGCGACGTGACCCGGATGATGACTACCCGGAGCTTGATCGACCATGGAACATAGCACAGCTACGTCCTTTTTACACTTAGCATTTTTTTATCTAATTGTGTACCTCTTATATGATCAATGAAATAAATCTCTTTGGTTCACTCATATTTCTGAGTCATTTACCTCCTTTAGTGTTCATTTTTGGATCATATAAAACCTTTATGCACAAGTTTTCGATTGCACTTGTGAAAATTCCGCCTACGGGCGTTAGCTTAAGTTTTCTGGTCTACACGTTCTTTGTCGTTTTTATGTGGATCCTGGAGAAGTGACTTTTGGCACTTATTGTTGGCGATTTTGTGCTTAGGTTATTGACGGTGCCATTGGGCATCATCACCTAAGCTCATGGTTCCGACAACGAGTCTTCCGGCTCATGAAAAGTCAAGCATAAGAACCAAAGTAATTGATAAGCCAGCACTTGCTTAAAAAATATATACATGCTCGAACTAGTTCTTAAGTAGCAGGACATACATCATTGTTTTCTGCCTTAAGTTAATACATAGTTTTTTCTGCATACGCATCAAAGGAAACACATATTACAAGTTGTTTTTCATTCCTTTGACACAGACGACTTGGAAGCAGCGTCATCGGCGGCAGGAGAGTCACGCTCGAAGTCGGCAGTGTGAAGAGACTCGGAGGAGCTTTGGTCTCTGCAATCGATGGTATTCATCGACACGAAGACGTTGACGTCGACTAACTAGGCAACTCTGGTGTCATAACCCGCGAGTGACGACAAGATGGACTCATGGTTTATCTCCTTGCCATCGTCATCTACGTCGGGAATGCCAGAGGTTACCGTGTCGATGTCTACATCTTCGTAATGTGCCTTAACCATGGATAGCGCCATCCTTGCACCGGTCCGTGCACATGAAGCTTTCCAGCTTGTGATACGCTCGGGGGCTCGGCGCAGGATTTCCGAGAACTTCGCCATAGAGTCCGATGCCTTGATGTTGATCTGGAGGGGCTTGGCAATCTCTTTGGCTTGCGCGATGGCTGTGTTGATGAAGTTGCCGGCAAGAACCATGCATTCCTTTGTCGGAGGAGGCGACCGAGTTAAACCCATAGGAGTTGCAAATTCCGACAAGGAGCACATGAGTTCAAAAATTCAGAGTATCTAGACTACATAAATCGAAGACGGAGAATCACTACTGAAGATGCTTGTAACACCCTCAGAATTGGCCCTATGCAAGTTTCAGCGATTCCCGCCAAACCCGCATAGAAACGATTCAAAGGTGCCCACCAGGCACTTTCGTGCGGGTGAAAAACGAAGTAATACCATTACACAATAGTCCACGATGGAACCCACAGAACAGATATATACAACGCTGACTCAAAGAGTCAAGAATACAGATATACAATACAAAGATCCAAATCACCTTTAAAACGATATAGCGTCCGAGTACAGACAAGATGCAAATTGAGCTAAGAGCCCTGAAGAACAACCAATGGCGTCCATAACCCTGCCCAGGACAAGCCGGATGGGTAACCCTGCTAACGACGTCGGTCTCAAAACCTGCTTAAACAAAAGGGGTGCCGACAAAGGGCAAAGGAAAAAGAGAGAGCGGTCAGTACTGAGGCCAGTACACGGCGAGACTAGAATTCGGCGGTCCTCGCCTACATAGGTATGGTGGACTGAAGCGGCAGCGCAGCATGCACTAAACAACCTATAGAGACTCAATACAACTAGCGGCTATCAGAGAGGGGCAAGAAAGACCTATCCAGAACCAACCTGATACTACCACCAAGCATACCCATCCTGGTATTTCCCCCTCGAGACTAAACGAGGAAGTCAACCGAGGAACTCACACCGTTGGTAGTTTTATTTATTCAGTTATCGTTGCAGCAATTACTAGTCAGGTATAGATAGTCATCCTGATATAATAAGCAGTGGGCACTTTTAGTTAACCATTCCGTTGTAGTTGCAACACTTACTAGTCAGATACAATTAGCATGAGAGATCCCAAAACCCAGCAGTTGTTGGCACTTTTATTTAGCCATTCCGTTGTAGTGGAGCTGATTACTAGTCATATCGGATACAAGTCAAATTATAACAGTAAACTTTATTTATAGTTGTCTATGATCGAGAACTGTGCCCCATGTCGTCCATAACCGCGAACACGGCTTCTCGAAAAGATTTAACCCTGCAGGGGTGCACCAAAGTTCCCACACGCACCTACACCCTTGTTATCAGATCAGGTAGGTACAAGATCACAAAACATACACCCAACGGTATGTCGACGGGGTTTCGGACACGACGTTTCCCAGACCCAAAGCAAGCACAGGGGGCCACCCCACTAAGCTACCCGTAACGTAGTCGGCCTGTCTCCGAGACGGACCCAGGGTTTGCGTCAATGGCTGTAAACGACTGGGAACCCGAAAGTGTGACTGGGCTTGTCGATACCGCGAAAACACTCCACTTACCTAAACAGTACAGGCGCTCCATGCGCAAACGTAAATAAAGCAGTAAAGCATGGCATAAGTACAGGGTAGTAATAAAGCCCCAAACTACTTTGTGGCCCCCAGTACAGTACTTGAAATCAGGTACTAAATCGATGGGGGTGCCCACACACCCCACCTGTGGTTAGCACGCTCGATCTCGGAACAGGTGTCAAGAACTCGGGGTCCTACGGGACACCAGTGAGCGGTTAAAATCCAAATATTCTCTATTACCCACCGGTGCCTCTGCATTTACCTACTTCAATTTTAGTGATTAAACAGTAATTAGATCCATGATCATCTCCAACATAAAGCATAAGGCATTTCTCCAACAACTGAGGTACTTGACAACACGCAACGGCACTTGAGCAAGCGACTACGACACGCAAGTCCAACTATCTACCAAACAACAGGTAATAGGATGTGTCCAAGGCAATATAAGGCTGCAAGGGATATCCCGGGTACGAAAACTAGAGCATCGCAACACAGATAGCAATAGATCAACAGGAGGAAATAAAGACTATAAGATTAAAATAGGTAGAAAGGGGGAGGATGCTCGCCTGGAAAACATTGCTGAAGATTTATCCGAAGATCGGGTCGACACTCGCATAAACTCATCGGCCTAACCCGTGAAGAAGCAAAACACTAGAAGAAACATCGAATATACTATTTAATAGTACGACAGAAGATCGGGCATGATGCATGTATGATGTATGGCATGGCAAGGATGCGATGCAATTAGACAATATTAAGCGGAACCGGGGTCCCGACAATTAATTATTAAGTTCATGTTGTTTAGATACCCCGCAATTTAAATGTTGTCTTAACAAGGCAAAATATAGCACTGGTTCGCTACTCCAGTTTAAATGGGGCCAAAATAAGGCTAGATTCGCCCACATATGGACCCCATATTTAATTATGAGATGAATCGGCATAATGCCCCCAAACCACTAAAGATGCATGCGAGTATGAATAATTTAATATGCAACAGGTGATAAATATCATATTATAAAAATAGGGTCTTAGAAAGGGGTCACACATTAGGGTTCGACGATCTTGGTTCCAAGGTTCGACAGGGTCCGGGCTTCGGTGGAACTGTCTATGGATCCAGGGTCGGAGAACTTGGTGTCCGTGAAGGAGGCCTCGGCGTTCCATGTAGATGACCAACGGGTTCAGGGGTCTCGGCGTTCTGGGGTCTTGGCCATCGAATCCATTACGCAGCACTTGGTGGTTCCGGGAAGAAGGCCATGTCGATCCAGGAGCGACGATCTTCGGGTTTGGGATGAGAGCTTCGAGCCATCCAACCCAGGAAGTAGATCTTGGCATCTGTGCCGAGGTCTTCAGGAGATCTTGATGGAGACACGGATACACAGATCGATGTGTATGGTACGGATTCGCGGTGCTTGAGCAGCCACAACGCCTCACTCCACCACATACACCATCTGTCTGCTGCTCCAACATATCACCACACATGTTCTGTCGGGCATCGCACTGGGGTCCGATCATGAGCAACACTGGCAGGAATCCACCAAGGTGTGGAGCAGGGCACCCAGAGGCGGTCACAGCATACTGCAGGGCCGGCCGACAAAGGCTGCGGGGCGAGCTGCTTACAGGGATGGTCCCAAGGCGACGGCGCTCGCTGGAAGTGCTTGCCTCGCAGGGCCGAGCAGCCGAGGAAGCCAGGGCGAGATCGTTGCAGGGCGACCGCGTCAGACGGTGGCGAGGCGAGGCTGCCGCAGGGCTCACGGAAGGCATGCGGAAGGAGGGGGTCACGGAGGGTATACGGGCGACGCTCGCGGCAGCGCACTGGAGAGCTGCTGCCGGCGGCAGGGCTCGCAGGAGAGAGGAGGGACGATAGCGAGGTCGTAGGCCAGCGACTAGGCCGACGAGGAAAAGCCGAGCGGCGGTTCCAGGCGGCGGCCGGTGAGCAGATGGCGAGGCCGGTGAGGGTGGCACAGGGCAGCGGCAACGCGCGGTGTCCGATGCGGTGCAGATGGGTCGACAAGGAGTAGCTCGGTGGCAGAGGCTACGCACCGGGGGAAGGAGAGGAGGGCGGTGGGGAGGACATGCAGGCGGTGCCAGAAACGGGCGAGGGAGGAGCGGCGCCAGGGAGAAGATGTGCAGCGGTGGCAGGATGCAGAGAGAGAGGGAACGAGGCGAGAGGGAGAGGGTCGCGTGGAGGGAACGTGGGGCGATACGACCGAGGGAGTGGGGTGGGGCCAGAGCGGTAGCAACGGGAGGAGCGTGTCGGGTTGGGCCGAGAGAGAGAGAAAGGAGCATGGGGTGGTTGGGGCCGCGAGCGGGATGGTGGGTCCAGGGGCGAGGGGGTTGTCGGTAGCGAGGTGGGCGGGATTTCTGGGAGCCTGACGGCGGCAGGGAGGGAAAAGATGGGGTGAGGTCTAGGGTTTTGGAATGGTAGGGATTACGGTTTGATCTGTCAGCTGGGCCTTTTGGGCCTGGCCGGTGGCGGCCTCCCCCACTAAAATAATTTAGATATTTATTTAGTTTTTAAATATTCTTTTATAAATAGTTTTAGACAAATAAAGGATCCGGACGGACCGAGGATTTATGTTTTAAGGCGAGAGGGGAGTATTTAGGAAACAAAGATAGGCTTTATAAAATAGTTTTTAAGCAAATAGATGCATGCTGATGACATGATGGTGCACAGAGGTAAATGCAGACGATTTTCTAGTAGTGGTTTTACCCGGGGTGCTACAATTTGACACCACTAACAATGGATCTCGCCCTCGAGATCCGCCTCCTGGTATGGGGAAGAAGGCCGACGCTCTGAATCTTCTCGCTTAATGTAGATCTTCGCGACACCACTAACAAAGATTATTTCTCCATCTTGAAATCGGCGACACCACCAACAAGCAGTCGTTGATCATGTGCGTCGAGGGAGTACTCCGGATAAACAAAGACGTAAATAGAGGCATCAAAAGATAGGGCCACCTCTAACTTCGACAGAAGGAGAGAAAAGGTGCACTCTAATCCACTTCAATGTACCAGAGCGAATAGATTGAGTAGTCGGCATGGGGGCCAATCCATCACGCACCCAAACTATTACTTCGCACATGCAGTAGAAAATCACGCAACCCATTCTCGGAATTAGACTGAAGATCTCGACAAGCGAGGTTCAAAATCAAAGGAAGAATGGAGATTCTCATCAGATCTGATGTAGATGACTTCGTCGTATCGGAGAACATCGGAGGATAGAAAGAAAAAATTTAGTGAATTTTCGGTCCACTGAAAAGGTAAAACAGATGAAAGATTCATCAGATAGCGTGAAGGTCGGATGTCAAAGCACCGTTACAAGAGGAGGAAGTGAAACCCTGAAGGCACGACGGAAACCCAACCACGAGAATTCCTGGACTCAGAGAAAAGATAAGATGGCAGATTCAAAACACGAAGAGATAAGAGGAGAATAGCAGAGGGGTAAGGAGTAAAAGCAGACCTAATCAGTTCTATCCAACCGATTTTCCAAAATAGTTTTGACACTCTACATCGGCCGTTAGCTAGGTTATCCTACAGGCTGGACCAGTGGGGTATCTTAACTGCTGAGCTCTGATACCACTCTGTAACACCCTCAGAATCGGCCCTATGCAAGTTTCAGCGATTCCCGCCAAACCCGCATAGAAACGATTCAAAGGTGCCCACCAGGCACTTTCGTGCGGGTGGAAAACGAAGTAATACCATTACACAATAGTCCACGATGGAACCCACAGAACAGATATATACAACACTGACTCAAAGAGTCAAGAATACAGATATACAATACAAAGATCCAAATCACCTTTAAAACGATACAGCGTCCGAGTACGGACAATATGCAAATTGAGCTAAGAGCCCTGAAGAACAACCAATGGCGTCCATAACCCTGCCCAGGCCAAGCCGGAGGGGTAACCCTGCTAACGACGTCGGTCTCAAAACCTGCTTAAACAAAAGGGGTGCCGACAAAGGGCAAAGGAAAAAGAGAGAGCGGTCAGTACTGAGGCCAGTACACGGCGAGACTAGAATTCGGCGGTCCTCGCCTACCTAGGTATGGTGGACTGAAGCGGCAGCGCAGCATGCACTAAACAACCTATAGAGACTCAATACAACTGGCGGCTATCAGAGAGGGGCAAGAAAGACCTATCCGGAACCAACCTGATACTACCACCAAACATACCCATCCTGGTATTTCCCCCTCGAGACCAAACGAGGAAGTCAACCGAGGAACTCACACCGTTGGCAGTTTTATTTATTCAGTTATCCTTGCAGCAATTACTAGTCAGGTATAGATAGTCATCCTGATATAATAAGCAATGGGCACTTTTAGTTAACCATTCCATTGTAGTTGCAACACTTACTAGTCAGATACAATTAGCATGAGATATCCCAAAACCTAGCAGTTGTTGGCACTTTTATTTAGCCATTCCGTTGTAGTGGAGTTGATTACTAGTCATATCGGATACAAGTCAAATTATAACAGTAAACTTTAGTTATAGTTGTCTATGATCGAGAACTGTGCTCCAAGTCGTCCATAACCGCGGACACGGCTTCTCGAAAAGATTTAACCCTGCAGGGGTGCACCAAAGTTCCCACACGCACCTACACCCTTGTTGTCAGATCAGGTAGTACAAGATCACAAAACATACACCCAACGGTATGTCGACGGGGTTTCGGACACGACGTTTCCCAGACCCAAAGCAAGCACAGGGGGCCACCCCACTAAGCTACCCCTAACGATGTCGGCTGGTCTCCGAGACGGACCCAGGGTTTGCGTCAATGGCTGTAAACGACTGGGAACCCGAAAGTGTGACTGGGCTTGTCGATACTGCGAAAACACTCCGCTTACCTAAACAGTACAGGCGCTCCATGCGCAAACGTAAATAAAGCAGTAAAGCATGGCATAAGTACAGGATAGTAATAAAGCCCCAAACTACTTTGTGGCCCCCAGTACAGTACTTGAAATCAGGTACTAAATTGATGGGGGTGCCCACACACCCCACATGTGGTTAGCGTGCTCGATCTCGGAACAGGTGTCAAGAACTCGGGGTCCTACGGGACACCAGTGAGCAGTTAAAATCCAAATATTGTCTATTACCCACCGGTGCCTATGCATTTACCTACTTCAATTTTAGTGATTAATCAGTAATTAAAGCCATGATCATCTCCAACATAAAGCATAAGGCATTTCTCCAACAACTGAGGTACTTGACAACACGCAACGTCACTTGAGCAAGCGACTACGACATGCAAGTCCAACTATCTACCAAACAACAGGTAATAGGATGTGTCCAAGGCAATATAAGGCTGCAAGGGATATCCCGGGTACGAAAACTAGAGCATCGCAACACAGATAGCAATAGATCAACAGGAGGAAATAAAGACTATAAGGTTAAAATAGGTAGAAAGGGGGAGGATGCTCGCCTGGAAAACATTGCTGAAGATTTATCCGAAGATCGGGTCGACACTCGCATCAACTCATCGGCCTAACCCGTGAAGAAGCAAAACACTAGAAGAAACATCGAATATACTATTTAATACTACGACAGAAGATCGGGCATGATGCATGTATGATGTATGGCATGGCAAGGATGTGATGCAATTAGACAATATTAAGCGGAACCGGGGTCCCAACAATTAATTATTAAGTTCATGTTGTTTAGATACCCCGCAATTTAAATGTTGTCTTAACAAGGCAAAATATAGCACTAGTTCACTACTCCAGTTTAAATGGGGCCAAAATAAGGCTAGATTCGCCCACATATGGACCCCATATTTAATTATGAGATGAATCGGCATAATGCCCCCAAACCACTAAAGATGCATGCGAGTATGAATAATTTAATATGCAACAGGTGATAAATATCATATTATAAAAATAGGGTCTTAGAAAGGGGTCACACATTAGGGTTCAACGATCTTGGTTCCAAGGTTCGACAGGGTCCGGGCTTCGGTGGAACTCTCTATGGATCCAGGGTCGGAGAACTTGGTGTCCGTGAAGGAGGCCTCGGCGTTCCATGTAGATGACCAACGGGTTCAGGGGTCTCGGCGTTCCGGGGTCTTGGCCATCGAATCCATTACGCAGCACTTGGTGGTTCCGGGAAGAAGGACATGTCGATCCAGGAGCGACGATCTTCGGGTTCGGGATGAGAGCTTCGAGCCATCCAACCCAGGAAGTAGATCTTGGCATCTGTGCCGAGGTCTTCAGGAGATCTTGATGGAGACACGGATACACAGATCGATGTGTATGGTATGGATTCGCGGTGCTTGAGCAGCCACAACGCCTCACTCCACCACATACACCATCTGTTCTGCTGCTCCAACATCTCACCACACATGTTCTGTCGGGCATCGCACTGGGGGCCGATCATGAGCAACACTGGCAGGAAACCACCAAGGTGTGGAGCAGGGCACCCAGAGGCGGTCACAGCATACTGCAGGGCCGGCCGACAAAGGATGCGGGGCGAGCTGCTTACAGGGATGGTCCCAAGGCGACGGTGCTCGCTGGAAGTGCTTGCCTCGCAGGGCCGAGCAGCCGAGGAAGCCAGGGCGAGATCGTTGCAGGGCGACCGCGGCAGACGGTGGCGAGGCGAGGCCGCCGCAGGGCTCGCAGGAGGCATGCGGAAGGAGGGGGTCACGGAGGGGATACGGGCGACGCTCGCGGCAGCGCACTGGAGAGCTGCTGCCGGCGGCAGGGCTCGCAGGAGAGAGGAGGGACGATAGCGAGGTCGCAGGCCAGCGACTAGGCCGACAAGGAGAAGCCGAGCGGCGGTTCCAGGCGGTGGCCGGTGAGCAGATGGCGAGGCCGGTGAGGGTGGCACAGGGCGGCGGCAACGCGCGGCGTCCGATGCGGTGCAGATGGGTCGACAAGGAGTAGCTCGGTGGCAGAGGCTACGCACCGGGGGAAGGAGAGGAGGGCGGTGGGGAGGACATGCAGGCGGTGCCAGAAACGGGCGAGGGAGGAGCGGCGCCAGGGAGAAGATGTGCAGCGGCGGCGGGATGCAGAGAGAGAGGGAATGAGGCGAGAGGGAGAGGGTCGCGTGGAGGGGACATGGGGCGATAGGACCGAGGGAGTGGGGTGGGGCCAGAGCGGTAGCAACGGGAGGAGCATGTCGGGTTGGGCCGAGAGAGAGAGAAAGGAGCGTGGGGTGGTTGGGGCCGCGAGCGGGATGGTGGGTCCAGGGGCGAGGGGGTTGTCGGTAGCGAGGTGGGCGGGATTTCTGGGAGCCTGGCGGCGGCAGGGAGGGAAAAGATGGGGTGTGGTCTAGGGTTTTGGAAAGGTAGGGATTACGGTTTGATCTGTCAGTTGGGCCTTTTGGGGCTGGCCGGTGGCGGCCTCCCCCACTAAAATAATTTAGATATTTATTTAGTTTTTAAATATTCTTTTATAAATAGTTTTAGACAAATAAAGGATCCGAACGGACCGAGGATTTATGTTTGAAGGCGAGAGGGGAGTATTTAGGAAACAAAGATAGGCTTTATAAAATAGTTTTTAAGCAAGATGCATGATGATGACATGATGGTGCACAGAGGTAAATGCAGACGATTTTCTAGTAGTGGTTTTACCTGGGGTGCTACAATTCGACACCACTAACAATGGATCTCGCCCTCGAGATCCGCCTCCTGGTATGGGGAAGAAGGCCGACACTCTGAATCTTCTCGCTTAATGTAGATCTTCGCGACACCACTAACAAAGATTATTTCTCCATTTTGAAATCGGCGACACCACCAACAAGCGGTCGTTGATCATGTGCGTCGAGGGAGTACTCCGGATAAACAAAGACGTAAATAGAGGCATCAAAAGATAAGGCCACCTCTAACTTCGACAGAAGGAGAGAAAAGGTGCACTCTAATCCACTTCAATGTACAAGAGCGAATAGATTGAGTAGTCGGCATGGGGGCCAATTAATCACGCACCCAAACTATTACTTCGCACATGCAGTAGAAAATCACGCAACCCATTCTCGGAATTAGACTGAAGATCTCGACAAGCGAGGTTCGAAATCAAAGGAAGAATGGAGATTCTCATCAGATCTGATGTAGATGAGTTCGTCGTATCGGAGAACATCGGAGGATAGAAAGAAAAAAATAAGTGAATTTTCGGTCCACTGAAAAGGTACAACAGATGAAAGATTCATCAGATAGCGGGAAGGTCGGATGTCGAAGCACCGTTACAAGAGGAGGAAGTGAAACCCTGAAGGTACGACGGAAACCCAACCACGAGAATTCCTAGACTCAGAGAAAAGATAAGATGGCAGATTCAAAACACGAAGAGATAAGAGGAGAATAGCAGAGGGGTAAGGAGTAAAAGCATACCTAATAAGATCTATCCAACCGATTTTCCAAAATAGTTTTGACAATCTACATCGGCCGTTAGCTAGGTTATCCTACAGGCTGGACCAGTGGGGTATCGTAACTGCTGAGCTCTGATACCACTCTGTAACACCCTCAGAATCGGCCCTATGCAAGTTTCAGCGATTCCCGCCAAACCCGCATAGAAACGATTCAAAGGTGCCCACCAGGCACTTTCGTGCGGGTGGAAAACGAAGTAATACCATTACACAATAGTCCACGATGGCACCCACAGAATAGATATATACAACACCGACTCAAAGAGTCAAGAATACAGATATACAATACAAAGATCCAAATCACCTTTAAAACGATACAGCGTCCGAGTACGGACAATATGCAAATTGAGCTAAGAGCCCTGAAGAACAACCAATGGCATCCATAACCCTGCCCAGGCCAAGACAGAGGGGTAACCCGGCTAACGACGTCGGTCTCAAAACCTGCTTAAACAAAAGGGGTGCCGACAAAGGGCAAAGGAAAAAGAGAGAGCGGTCAGTACTGAGGCCAGTACACGGCGAGACTAGAATTCGGCGGTCCTCGCCTACCTAGGTATGGTGGACTAAAGCGGCAGCGCAGCATGCACTAAACAACCTATAGAGACTCAATACAACTGGCGGCTATCAGAGAGGGGCAAGAAAGACCTATCTGGAACCAACCTGATACTACCACCAAACATACCCATCCTGGTATTTCCCCCTCGAGACTAAACGAGGAAGTCAACCGAGGAACTCACACCGTTGGCAGTTTTATTTATTCAGTTATCGTTGCAGCAATTACTAGTCAGGTATAGATAGTCATCCTGATATAATAAGCAGTGGGCACTTTTAGTTAACCATTTCGTTGTAGTTGCAACACTTACTAGTCAGATACAATTAGCATGAGATATCCCAAAACCCAGCAGTTGTTGGCACTTTTATTTAGCCATTCCGTTGTAGTGGAGCTGATTACTAGTCATATCGGATACAAGTCAAATTATAACAGTAAACTTTAGTTATAGTTGTCTATGATCGAGAACTGTGCTCCAAGTCGTCCATAACCGCGGACACGGCTTCTCGAAAAGATTTAACCCTGCAGGGGTGCACCAAAGTTCCCACACGCACCTACACCCTTGTTGTCAGATCAGGTAGGTACAAGATCACAAAACATACACCCAACGGTATGTCGACGGGGTTTCGGACACGACGTTTCCCAGACCCAAAGCAAGCACAGGGGGCCACCCCACTAAGCTACCCGTAACGAAGTCGGCCGGTCTCCGAGACGGACCCAGGGTTTGCGTCAATGGCTGTAAACGACTGGGAACCCGAAAGTGTGATTGGGCTTGTCGATACCGCGAAAACACTCCGCTTACCTAAACAGTACAGGCGCTCCACGCGCAATCGTAAATAAAGCAGTAAAGCATGGCATAAGTACAGGATAGTAATAAAGCCCCAAACTACTTTGTGGTGCCCAGTACAGTACTTGAAATCAGGTACTAAATCGATGGGGGTGCCCACACACCCCACCTGTGGTTAGCACGCTCGATCTCGGAACAGGTGTCAAGAACTCGGGGTCCTACGGGACACCAGTGAGCGGTTAAAATCCAAATATTGTCTATTACCCACCGGTGCCTCTGCATTTACCTACTTCAATTTTAGTGATTAAACAGTAATTAAAGCCATGATCATCTCCAACATAAAGCATAAGGCATTTCTCCAACAACTGAGGTACTTGACAACACGCAACGGCACTTGAGGAAGCGACTACGACACGCAAGTCCAACTATCTACCAAACAACAGGTAATAGGATGTGTCCAAGGCAATATAAGGCTGCAAGGGATATCCCGGGTACGAAAACTAGAGCATCGCAACACAGATAGCAATAGATCAACAGGAGGAAATAAAGACTATAAGATTAAAATAGGTAGAAAGGGGGAGGATGCTCGCTTGGAAAACATTGCTGAAGATTTATCCGAAGATCGGGCCACACTCGCATCAACTCATCGGCCTAACCCGTGAAGAAGCAAAACACTAGAAGAAACATCGAATATACTATTTAATAGTACGACAGAAGATTGGGCATGATGCATGTATGATGTATGGCATGGCAAGGATGCGATGCAATTAGACAATATTAAGCGGAACCGGGGTCCCGACAATTAATTATTAAGTTCATGTTGTTTAGATACCCCGCAATTTAAATGTTGTCTTAACAAGGCAAAATATAGCACCGGTTCGCTACTCCAGTTTAAATGGGGCCAAAATAAGGCTAGATTCGCCTACATATGGTCCCCATATTTAATTATGAGATGAATCGGCATAATGCCCCCAAACCACTAAAGATGCATGCGAGTATGAATAATTTAATATGCAATAGGTGATAAATATCATATTATAAAATTAGGGTCTTAGAAAGGGGTCACACATTAGGGTTCGACGATCTTGGTTCCAAGGTTCGGAAGGGTTCGGGCTTCGGTGGAACTGTCTATGGATCCGGGGTCGGACAACTTGGTGTCCGTGAAGGAGGCCTCGGTGTTCCATGTAGATGACCAACGGGTTCAGGGGTATCGGCATTCCGGGGTCTTGGCCATCGAATCCATTACACAGCACTTGGTGGTTCCGGGAAGAAGGCCATGTCGATCCGGGAGCGACGATCTTCGGGTTCAGGCCGAGAGCTTCGAGCCATCCAAACCAGGAAGTAGATCTTGGCATCTGTGCCGAGGTATTCAGGAGATCATGATGGAGACACGGATACACAGATCGATGTGTACGGTATGGATTCGCGGTGCTTGAGCAGCCACAACGCCTCACTCCACCACATACACCATCTGTTCTGCTGCTCCAACATCTCACCACACATGTTTTGTCGGGCATCGCACTGGGGGCCGATCATGAGCAACACTGGCAGGAAACCACCAAGGTGTGGAGCAGGGCACCCAGAGGCGGTCACAGCATACTGCAGGGCCGGCCGACAAAGGCTGCGGGGCGAGCTGCTTACAGGGATGGCCCCAAGGCGACGACTCTCGCTGGAAGTGCTTGCCTCACAGGGCCGAGCAGCCGAGGAAGCCAGGGCGAGATCGTTGCAGGGGCGACCGCGGCAGACGGTGGCGAGGCGAGGCCGCCGCAGGGCTCACGGTAGGCATGCGGAAGGAGGGGGTCGTGGAGGGGATCCGGGCGACGCTCGCGGCAGCGCACTAGAGAGCTGCTGCCGGCGGCAGGGCTCGCAGGAGAGAGGAGGGACGATAGCGAGGTCACAGGCCAGCGACTAGGCCGATGAGGAGAAGCCGAGCGGCGGTTCCAGGCGGCAGCCGGTGAGCAGATGGCGAGGCCGGTGAGGGTGGCACAGGGCGGCGGCAACGCGCAGCGTCTGATGCGGTGCAGATGGGTCGACAAGGAGTAGCTCGGTGGCAGAGGCTACGCACCGGGCGAAGGAGAGGAGGGCGGTGGGGAGGACATGCAGGCAGTGCCAGAAACGGGAGAGGGAGGAGCGGCGCCAGGGAGAAGATGTGCAGCGGCGGCGGGATGCAGAGAGAGAGGGAGCGAGGCGAGAGGGAGAGGGTCGCGTGGAGGGGACGCGGGGCGATAGGACCGAGGGAGTGGGGTGGGGCCAGAGCGATAGCAACGGGAGGAGCGTGTCGGGTTGGGCCGAGATAGAGAGGAGCGTGCGGTGGTTGGGGCCGCGAGCGGGATGGTGGGTCCAGGGGCGAGGGGGTTGTCGGTAGCGAGGTGGGCGGGATTTCTGGGAGCCTGGCGGCGGCAGGGAGGGAAAAGATGGGGTGAGGTCTAGGGTTTTGGAAAGGTAGGGATTAGGGTTTGATCTGTCAGCTGGGCCTTTTGGGCCTGGCCGGTGGCGGCCTCCCCCACTAAAATAATTTAGATATTTATTTAGTTTTTAAATATTCTTTTATAAATAGTTTTATACAAATAAAGGATCCGGACGGACCGAGGATTTATATTTGAAGGCAAGAGGGGAGTATTTAGGAAACAAAGATAGGCTTTATAAAATAGTTTTAAATCAAATAGATGCATGCTGATGACATGATGGTGCACAGAGGTAAATGAGACGATTTTCTAGTAGTGGTTTTAGCCGGGTGCTACAATGCTAGCCTCAGGTTACCAGAGGGTATCCATCAATGAGTCCCATTCTTGTTGGAGGAGCTTGTACGCCTCATGATGGAGTTGATTCTGCTCGTCGGCAGATTTGTTCTGATCTCTTAATATCGATATCTCCTCCTTCAAGCGGTTCATCTCCTTGGTGGCAGAGTCCTGTAGGGCTTTCATTGATTCTTCATGCATCTTCAGCATGCCCTTCCTCTCCTGCTTAAGGATCTTATTCTCGCTATCCAGCTCTTGAATGTGCTTGGATTGCTCAACAATGTCCTTAGCCTTGGCAATGGTTTCTAAAATTCCGAGAAAGCAAAGTACACAGTGATTACTCGGAGAATACAGAAGTTCAAGTCGGAATACGAAAAAGAAAGGAAAAACAGACGCTTGCTCTTGATGAACTGTTCCTTCAAGAAGGCAGTTTTACCCTTTTCGGCTTCCAAGTCCGCGCGCATCTTCTAGTACTTGTCGTTGGCCATGCCCCTCTGTGCATTCTCGTCCTGTGGAAAAAAGAAAAGTTAAACGTTGTTTGGTATACTTGGAGCATCTAGCCGGAATATTTCCACCTAGACTCTCGGGGGCTACAACGAGAGTTTTTAATTTAGCAATATGCTTAGTCTATCTTTAAGCATCTAGTCGGTACTAATTCAGTTCTCGATTAGAAGCTTGGGGGCTATAGTATAATTTTTTTAACTCGGATATATGCTTAGCTTATCTTTAAGCATTTATTCGGAACTAATTCAGTTACAATTAGAAGCTTGGGGGCTATAGTATTGAAATTTATGAACACTGCATATGCTACTCTTAAAGCATCTAGTCAGAATAATTCATTCCACCTATATGCTTGGGGGATACAGTGAGAAGTTTTCTAGCTTAGTCACTCTTAGAGCATCTAGACGTAAAAACCTATGGTTTTCCGTCTACATCCTCGGGGGCTATAGTGGGATATTCATATGAAATGGAAAAGGCAAAAATAACTTACAAGTGCAATGATCTTGAGGCTAGTAGCACTCTCAGCCAGCAGCTTGCCGAAGGATAGACTGTTTCGTTGCAAAATCTCTGCTTGCTGGAGAAGCTCCCTAGACCGCACGTCAGAGATGTCGGGACTGCACCAGGAACAAGAGCAGTGCTACCCTGTGTAAGTACCAGATAGACTATCTTTGGATACTCTATGGTTTTCTTGGGTGCGGGGGCGCCGCCTTCGGCAGAAATACCAGCTTCCACCACGGCCTTACCTTAACTGATGGCATCCTTAGCCGGAGCTTCAGCCATTTGGTGTGTGGAACTTTCCTGTGTCACCTGCCCGCCGACAACAGCAAGATCGGTAGAGGCACCTGAGTCCACTTCCATGGCGGAAGGTCCAGATGCTTCCTTAGCTTGTGAGCTTGTCGGAGAGGAGCAGGGCTTGACGGTGGGAGTGACAGGGGCGATGGCGGGAGATGCGTCGTGATGCAGCATGTCCTTGATGGTTCTAGAAGCCCCTGATGTTTTGGAGGTCTTCTTCAAGCTGATCGTGGCTTTCTTCCTCAAACGTGCAAAATGCATAAGTACAGGAACAAGACAGATACATGGACAATGTCGGAGAGAAATAAGCTTACACAAGTGGGGGTGCTTTGGCAAAAGGGATCCCAGTAATATTTATTTTCTCCACCTCCAGGCCGGCGGTAGTCTTTTTGGAGGCTCTACCCTCCGTCTTCTTCTTCTTGCCTCTATCGGCAGCGTCAGAGGTGGAGCTCTTCCACTGTCGAGCCAACGGAGCATCGTTGTCGGACACGATGGTGACTTCATCTTTGGATCATAGATTTGAGGAGCCATGCTGTCCTCGTCTATGCCGCTAAGATGTTAAGGTGAAGAACCTCCATGTTAGGTTCAATGATAATGGCTAGACGGAAGAACTAGAGTATATGTCATATTGGAAAATAAAAAGTTACCTTTGGGCACTTGCTCTCTACGAACATGTCGTAGGTGATGGCGAAGTCACGCTTCTTGTCCTTCACCTTGACGATGTCCTTGAGGCGGAGCTTGACGGAGTCGCTTGATAAATTTTCCACGGAGATGCGGAGGCTATCCCTTCTATCGCTGGTATACTCGTGCATCACCTTCGAGCGGTGCTGTAGAGGCTGGATTCGCCTGATGAACCAGCACATGGATAGGTCCAAGCCTGGCAAACCCGTCTCTACGAACCACTCTATCCGCATTATAGTGCGGGAAGCGTCAATGTCGGAGGGAAGGGAGGCCTGGGATCTCCATGTCGAAGTTTCGGTGGCGGCTCCATCGACGAAGTCCGGGTACGTTACTTCTCGGCCGGCCAGAGGGATATCTGTGCTGTAGAAGTAAGTACGCTGCCAGTTCTTGCAGGACTCCTGGCCGACGATGTTAGGGAACCGCCGACCAGGACGGATCTTGAAGCTAATGGTGCCACAATTTCTAAGTTCATCCCTACTAGCCCCGGCTTCGCGTTTGACGGTGAAGAAATAGACAAAGAGATCTAGCCTAGGCCTAATCCCTAGGTAACCCTCGCAAAGCGCCACGTAATTGCTAAGCACTAGGATACTGTTGGGAGAGAGGTTTCAGGGCTGTACTCGATAATGATTGGGGACATCAAGGAAGAATTTAGAGATGGGCAGGGAGACGCCGCATACCAATTGTGCTTTGAGGTACACCTTTTCTCTGGCTTGGGGATAAGATGTGTCCTTGTCGGCCGGCGCCGCCCGCCAGGCGAGCCCCTCCGTCGCGGGGAGATAGCCCTCGACGATCAACTCTTGGATGTAGCGGTCCGTGATGTCGGAACCGTGCCAGTCGCCTTTGTGGGAGTCGTTTTCCTCCTCCAACAGCTCCAGCGCCGCTGGATTGTGGTCGCCGCCGGTGGTCTCGGCCACCGCAGAGACGGGGATGACCAGGCCCTCTGGGGGCACGACGATGGAGCTCGGCGGATTTGCCGCAGTGTCAACAGCCGGATTTTTAATCCCAGATGCCTGTTATGCCATACATCGCAATCCTAGGATTACCATTTTTGTGAGACATAACAGAATTGGATACCATAGTACATCATCCATTACAAACCGTACATAAGTTCTTACACAAATAGGGATCTCATGATCCAGTTCTTAATACAACATCAAGCAGCGAAATACGTAATAATAACGATAGCGTAGGCGAAGCTCCATCTTCTGGGTCACAGGCAATGCTGATGATGGGAGATGATCCTAGTTGTCATAACCTTCCTGGGGTCCATCCTCCAGGTACTCCTCTTCATAGTCTGGCCATGGGAATAGCCAGGGACAAAGCCATGAGTACTTTTTAAGTACTCGCAAACTAATACTAATAAGTGAAAGGGGGTTTTGATCATAGGACACTAGGCTCTAGGGTTATTTTGCAAAAGCCAGGTTTATCTCTACTAAGTTTAGGAGCAACGAATGCTAGTTGAAGTTTAGGAGCAACGAATGCTAGTTGTGGTCAAGTCAAAGTCTCATTTCATTTCACAAGTCATTTTCAAAAGTCTGACGAGGGAATAGTATGGCCACTCCAACTGTCCATAACCGCGGATGCGGCTATTCGAATAGTTTGACACTCTGCAGATATTGTACACTTTCACCACAACATTCGATACATCCGTCAGAAACAAATCCTGAATTCGCCATACTCAGTATGCGGATAATCAATCCTAACCTTTCAATTACACGCCCTAGTATAAGCACCTCTCCTGTGAGTTTGGCCTCCCAACCATGACCAACTGTCATCTTGGGTACTACACAGGTGGACAATCTTCACAAGGTAGCCTCATCTCAGATCTTGGTCATGAGGGAACTAATACTAAGGTATATAAGTTTCCAGTCAAGCCCTACCCAATCTTCGGGTATTGTGGTTGTACGATAAAATTGGAATGGTATCGCATCCAGACAACCATCATTTTTATAAAGGGCTAAGGCTCATGCCTCAACATTTTCATCCCCAAAATCATCAGTTTGTTCGGAAACACATGTCCAAAACATTACAATAGAATGATCCATCATTCCAAGGTTTTCATAACCATTTTTTCACCAAGTATTCCCATCTAAAGTTGATCAAGTTTTATGCTTAGCACTAGCATCTACAGGTGGGGGTAAGCACTAATGAGGGGTGGTAAACTAGTGGAGTTTTAACTCAGTTCAATCTCATGCCTTAGGATCACATCAAGATTATCTAGCTTAGGCCAAATTTTATGCTCTTTATGCAACCTTCACATATCTTTCTAGAATCTACCATTCACTTAGGTAAAATCTAAGTAAGAGCTTTGATAAAGAAATAAAGTAAGAAGCTTGCAAGTAAAACTAGTTTTGGTTTATCAAGTGGAGATGATCATATATGCTTAAGGCACATAGTGGTCATGGTAACAAGCAAGTATTAGCTTGCATAAGTAGGGTATGTTGCAAGTGGTAGCTGGCATTGGTCAAATTGATTAGTAAAGCTTGCTAAATTGCAAGTGTTAGCTTGCTCATTCAACTAGTAGCATTAGGTTTGCCTTGTGCAGAGCAGTGGTTGTTCTTCTCGGCTTCTTCTTCGTAGAATCCTCCTTCCTCCTCGTATCCTTGGTTGGTACTAGCGTCTATAAATAAATACGATGTACACAATCACCAAACAATACTTAATTACTTGCAATGATCACACACGAGGGTCCTATAGATGATCTAACATCATCTCTAACATTACAAGATTAAGGCTTGGTTTAATTCCTTTTATTTTTAGAAAAGTAATTTCTACTCATTGAAAAACTACTTAAGATTTAATATTCTCCAAAACAAACATGGGATCATGTTGACACATGTCATCACCACACATTTTAGTCCATGGGAATATGATTTAAAGTGGTGTCACAATTTAATAAGGTCTTACCCTTTTATTTTAATTAATTAAAGTGGCTAGAAATGCCTATAGGGCATTCTTTTATTACTTGAACCTTATTTCTGTAAGTAAACCTATATATTTTTATATATTCTGAAAGGTATGGTTAAATGTGATTTTTGAGAGTTGGAATCAACTCAAAAGCTATTATGGTTTAAATTTGAAAAATGTTTGAATGCAGAAAAGCTTCTACCTTGTTATTTTTACCATGGGTGATCTATAGATCCAAATGACTTGAATCCAACGGGCTTGGATTCAGCATTTCAAGACCTTTCAAAAAAAATTACTTTCATTCAATTTGGTGCACTGAATCGACCTGGGTTGATTTTTGAAACTGGGTACAGAAGTGTGTTTGAAATAAAATGGAAAAGGTTTAATTCAAATAACTGGGCTGCACGGGAAAAGTTAACGGACCGGCCTGCTAAGCATAGTGCTTCCGCGGGCTGCTTAAGTGGCTGTCACCACTCGTTAGTGAAACATGGGGGTGCGAAGCGGTATGGGGCGATGTGGTGCATTCGATCTGGTTCTAATCCAACGGCTGAGAGTCATCGTCGACGTTGGGCAACACCGGCGAGACAGAAACCTAGCGCGGCCAGTGGGGGTTGCCGGGGGCTCACCGGGGTGTAGGCGAGGGTCGGCGAGGCGGGCGAACAACGAAGTCGACGACGGCGAATCTCCTGGTACCGGTGGCTCCTCCTGGGGCGACTCCAATCGCTGGCTCCCTTCTTCTCCAAAGGTGGCGGGCTCCAGTGAAATTCCGACGAAGTGCTGCTCGCCTTGCTCCGGGAACGGTGTGGCACGATCAGTGAAGAGAGGGGAGTAGAATGGTGTGCTCAATTCGGCTGAGGGTGGCCTCTATTTATAGTCGAGCGAGGGGACCGATGGGGCGCACGGTGAGCTCGTCGGGGGCGATGGTACAGACGGCTATTGGCATGGGCGAAGGTAGGGGACGGTGCGGTGTTCCTTGGCGATTCTCAATGATACGGTGGCGAGACGTGGGGCGGTGCGGGTTGGTCTGGAACACGCGACGCTCTGCGCGGCAGAGGCGGCGTCTTCGACGGCGAGCGGTGGCTGTGCAGCATGGGGCGGCGAACGGGGATGTCTGGCGGTCTCCTGGGTCGGTGGTGATCATGTATGCACACGGCGAGGGCGGCGCGCAGTCTGTGGGCTTCGGTCGAGGGTGGCGCTCTGGCGCATGCTCGGCACAGTTGGCAGAGGCACGGGCGCGGCGTTTCTGGGTGCTCTGGTCAGTGTCTTCGAGGCAGGGCTGGTCGAGAGGGGGCGGTGAGGCATGGGTGATCTCCCAGACAAGGTTGGCACGGCTAGTTTCCTTCCTAGCTTGCTGTCTACACTAGGGTGGCAAGGATTCACTCGGTTGTTCACCATTGATGATATTGGCAAGCTCACAGTGGTGCTAGTGCTTGGTTAATCTTGCTAGATGATCTACTGAGCTGGTTGTGAGCTAGATAGGGAACCAGTTAGGCTCAAAACACTACACACTATAGTGTTTTGATTTTGTTTGATTTGTGTCTGCCAAGTGTTTGATGAAATGGCCGCATGAATTCAAGTTTTGAATTTTGAAAAGATTTTTGGTGGGTGTGCTATATTGGTGCTGGTGAGTCTGCAGATGCTTGGGTTTTGAAAGTTGAGCTTGTTTGAGTGGTTTTGAAAAAGTGGGATCTTCCCATATGATAAAGATTAAATTTTGAATTGTCATTTAAACTATGCATTTGAAAGTTTATGGATGATCACAAAGTGGGCCTTGATACTTTGTTATGAGTACAATCAAGGGGTGCAAAGATCCAGAAAAGTTTCTGTTAGGTTCTGAAAGTTTGAGACAGCCAAAGTAGGCATGGGAGTTAAATTGGTCAAAATGTCCATTCCTTTATTTTATTTGTTTTGCTTTATTTGTCTTTGGGAAAAGTATGGGAAATATTTTAGATGATGTTTATTTCACCTAAGAAACATTTTACAATCAAGGAAACACACAAACAAGGTGGTTCAAAAGAATTTCAAATTCAATGCATACTCATATGCATGCTTCCATAATTTTATTTAGAAAAGTTTTTGTTAAACCTAATTTTGATGCTTAGAGTTTGATGATCCAAGTGTTGTATTTTTGGGATGTTACAAACCTTCCCCCCTTAAACAAAATCTCGTCCCGAGATTTGAAAAAGGACGAAAAACATTACCTAGGATTTGAAGAGATCGGGAAACTCTGTCCTGATGTGATCTTCACGCTCCCAGGTAGCTCCCTCTTCTGTGTGGTTTCCACTGAATATTGAGAAACTTGATGCTTCGGGTCCGGGTAGTTCGAGAAGCTTCTTCCAAAATACGGATGGGTACTTCAGGATAGGTCAGGTCATCGTTGATCTCTATGATCCGGTGATCTGTATTCTTGAACACTTCAGTCTTCTCTGGAACTTCGAGGCACTTGCGAAGTAATGAGATATGGAACACATTGTGCACAGATGACATCTCTTCGGGTAGTTCCAATTGATACGACACTTCTCCTCGATGGTTCAGAATCTTGAAAGGTCCGATATATCTGGGGGCTAACTTTCCTTTGAGTTGGAGACGCTGCATTCCCTTCAATGGCGACACTTTCAGATAAACAAAATCTCCTATGTTGAAGGCGAGGTCTTGACGTCTCTTGTCGGTGTAACTCTTTTGTCTGGATTGGGCTGTCTTGAGGTGCTCACGAATCTTGTGAACCTTCTCTTCTGCTTCTCGTAGGATGTCGGGTCCAAAAATCTGACTCTCTCCTACTTCCAACCAGTTCAAAGGGGTGCGACACTTCCTTCCGTACATGAATTCAAATGGGGCCATTTGCAGACTGGCTTGATAACTGTTATTGTAAGAAAATTCTGCAAACAGCAGACAGTCTTCCCACTTGGATCCATATTCTAACACACATTCTCTCAGCATATCTTCGAGTATTTGGTTTACTCGCTCCGTTTGTCCATCGGTCTGAGGGTGATACGCGGTGCTGAAATCTAGGCGGGTTCCTAAACCTTCTTGGACTTTCTTCCAGAATCTCGAGGTAAATTGAGTTCCTCGATCAGATACAATGTTCTTGGGGACTCCATGAAAACTATCTATTATAGCGATGTACAACTCTGCTAGTTTCGAACTCTGATATGTGGTTTTGACGGGCAAGAGATGGGCGACTTTGGACAATCTGTCCACTATGACCCAGATAGAGTCATTTCCCCTACTAGAAGTAGGCAGTCCAGTGATAAAGTCCATTCCAACGGAATCCCATTTCCATTCCGGAATCTGCAATGGTTGCAACAATCCAGCGGGTCTTTGATGTCCTGCCTTGACTCGCTGACAAATATCACACTTGGCGATATAGCTTCCGATTTCTCTTTTCATCTTATGCCACCAAAATTGCTCTTTCAAATCTTGATACATCTTAGTTCCTTCGGGATGGATAGAATAAAGAGTATCATGAGCCTCCTTCAGAATCACTTCTTTCAACTCAGAATCTGCTGGTACACAAAGGCGTCCTTTGTACCATAGAACTCCTTCTTCGTCTTCGGTGAATCCAGGTACTTTGCCTGTACCGATACGACGCTTGATTCCGTCGATACTAGCATTTCCCTTCTACGCCTCTTTAATCTGACTGATCAAAGTGGGTTCAAGTTCTATGCTTGCCAAAAATCCTTCACTTACTAATTCTATTCGAAAATCTTCCATCTCCTTGTGCAGACTTGGTTGCTCCTTCAAAATCATAGAGTTCAAGCGGCACGGCAATCTGCTAAGGGCATCTGCTACCACGTTGGCTTTACCAGGGTGATAGTGAATGTCCAGATCGTAATCCTTGATTAGCTCAATCCATCTTCTCTGTCTCATATTCAGCTCCTTCTGAGTGAATATATACTTCAGACTCTTGTGATCCGTATAGATCTCACAACGGTTTCCCATCAGGTAATGTCTCCATGTCTTCAGGGCTAGAACTATGACTACGAGTTCGAGGTCATGGGTTGGGTAATTTTTCTCATGTTGCTTCAATTGTCGATATAGATAAGATATAACTTTGCCTTCTTGCATTAGCACACATCCGAGACCGATCTTGGATGCATCACATTTGTCGGTCCATTCAAACTTCTTGTCCTTCTTCAGCAATTGGATCATGGGTCTGGCGATATAGAGAATCCTTCTATGAATTTGCGGTAATATCCCGTCAATCCGAGAAATGCACGAACTTGGGTTTGAGTGGTTGCGGCTTGCCAATCTTGTACATCTTTCACTTTTGCAGGGTCAACGGAAATTCCTCCGGCTGATACAATGTGACCGAGGAATCCTACCTCCTGTAACCAGAATTCACATTTGCTAAACTTTGCATACAACTGATGCTCTCTAAGGGTTCCAAGAATGGTCCTTAGGTGTAGCTCATGTTCTTCTTCTGATTTGGAATAAATCAGAATGTCATCAATGAAAACAACAACAAACTTATCCAGGAAGTCCATAAAAATCTTATTCATGAGATTCATGAAATAAGCGGGGGCATTGGTTAGTCCGAAAGACATGACTGTATACTCATACAATCCATATCTGGTCGTAAAGGCAGTTTTTGGAATATCCTCTGCACGAATTTTGAGTTGATGATAGCCAGTTCTAAGATCAATCTTAGAGAACACTTTGGCACCGGTCAACTGATCAAACAAATCTCCTATCTTGGGCAAGGGGTACTTGTTCTTGATGGTGACATCATTCAATTTCCGATAATCCGTACACAAACGGTTACCTCCATCCTTCTTGTCCACAAACAAGACAGGTGATCTCCATGGTGACGCACTTGGTTGAATCAATCCAATTTCCAGCATGGAATCCAGTTGCTTCTTCAATTCTGCTAGCTCTGACGGGTTCATACTATATGGTCTCTGGGCTATGGGTCCTGTTCCGGGGATTAGTTCGATGATAAACTCGATATCCCGATCTGGGGGCATACCGGGTAAAACATCTGGAAATACATCGGGGTATTCACAGACTATCCGGACTTGGTCAATGGTAGGTTGGGCTATACTCTTGTTGCATTTGAATTGGCGAGGTAAGATTTCAGATATATGCTCGACTGATATTCTGGCAGTACTGGTCATGGTTATGGCTTTCTTGGCACAGTCAATCAATCCTTTATGTTTGGACATCCAATCCATTCCTAGTATTACTTCCAAACCTTTAGTTCCGAGTACTATCAGATTTGCATAAAAATCTATGCCATGGATTCAGATAGGGACGGCTTTGCAAATTTGCCTAGCCTTAGTGGTTGATCCGGGAATTTGAACAATAATGACATGCTTTAGTTTGGTTGGTTGAATTTTACTAGTGCATGCAAATTCTTCAGTGACAAATGAATGCGATGCACCAGAATCAAACAACACTCTTGCAAGTACTAAATTAACAGAAAACATACCCAGCACGACGTCTGGCACTTCCTTAGCTTCTTCAGCATGCATGAGAAAAAGACGGCCATTGCGGTTGAGCGAATTCCCTGGGGAAAATCTCCTTCCTTGCTGAACACGACGCTGTTGCTGAGCTAGGGCATTGTCATTGGGTGTTGCGGCATTCTTCTTGTTGGGGCACTCGTTGGAATAGTGGCCTTTATTTCCACAGTCATAACAAGTCACTTGCGACTTGTCCTTTGTTGCTACAGGCACAACATTGCTTCCAGTCCTAGGGGTAGTGTTGGTGTTGGCGGTAGCATTGTTGTTGTTGAATTTGGGTGGGGCACAATTGAAATTGCTAGCGTTGCCGGGGTTGTTGTGATTTCCTCCGGGCCTAGGGTTTCCACGGTTGGGGTAGGTCGAACGGTTCATCGGGGGTCTGTTGGTCCTTGGGGCAAATCCGGGAGATGGGTTAGGGCGATACTTTGGGATCTGATGGGTTCCTGGCTGATGCATCATAGGACGCTTGCGGTTCTCGTTGGCTTGGTTGATCTTTCCTTCCATCTGGATAGCAGAGTCAACAAGGGCTTCAATATCCGCAAAGGGGATATTGACTAACACTGTCTGCATCTCGTCATGCAGACCATTCAGGAATCTCTCTTTCTTCTTGGCTTCCGTGTCGATCTCATCCGGGGAATACCTAGCTAATGACAAGAATTTGTCACGGTATTCCACTACAGTCATCCTTCCTTGCTTCAGCTCTCTGAACTCGTCTCTCATTCTCTTGATCAAACCTGGTGGTACATGGGTTCTGCTAAACTTGACCTTGAATTCCTCCCAGGACATCATCTGGCCTCCGGTCATTGCACGAACACTGTTCCACCATGCCCTGGCATCTCTGGCTAGATAGTGGGTGGCAAACAGAACTTTCTAGTTGGCTTCCACTCCGGCAACTTCTAGGTTATTTTCCATGGTTTGCAGCCAATCATCGGCGTCTAGGGGTTCTTCTGACTTAGTGAAAACATGTGGGTTGGTATTCTGGAAATTCTTGAACTTAGATCCATGGTTGTCCTGATTTCCGTGGCCTTGGTTGTTGTGGGCAAGCTGGGCTATCTGCTGAAGGGTGGCTAGGTTGGCTTGATGTTCCTCTCTTTCAACTTCACGGTCAGAAGTCAACATTTGCAGAATCTGCAACATCGGGTCCGGGGATGAACCACTTCCTCCACGTGGCATCTAAAGATTGAGATAGATCATGAGAAAAGAGGGAAATTTCTAAAGTTTTGGGTCTTTGAATTTTTTTTAAAGTTTGACTCAGATTTTCTAGCAACTTGCTTTTTCGTTCATTCATTCATTCATTCATAGAACACGATACAACACACACCACAATAAAGGAAAGCAGATGGTTTTAAGAACCATTCTGAGAACTACGATATAGTGGGACCAAATACTTCTCACTACGCTAGTGCTCAAGTGCTACTACTCCTCGGAATCTGTGGCCTCATCATCCTCATCATCATCGATGAAGGCGAAATCGTCTTCATCGGTGAAGAAGTCCATAGCTTGATCCTCCAGAAAATCATCATCATCGCTGAGATAGGAGTAGGGGTCTCCACGAAGATCCTCTCCGGCATTCTCCCTTTCCTCCAACTGCATGTGTCTCTCGTGGATGGTCTCCTCCAAAGATGAGATGCGGTGGCGAAGACGGGCAATGATGCGCTCCTTCTTGTCGAGCTGACGGCGGCGAGACTTGCGATCCTTCGCTAGCATGGCGATGGTTTGGTCCTTCGTCTTGATGAAGACAGACTTGTGGTTGGAGTAGTCATGGCAGTTGTCTAACTCCTGCTGACGATCGTACATCATGAAGCTAAGGTGGTCCAATTGAGTCTTTAGCTCGGGGTGGTATGGGGCTTCCAGTGGTTGTCCATTTGCATCACGCCTTGGGCAAAACTCAAAGCAAGTACCCTTGATCTGATTGATGCTCTGCCCACACAGACGGGAAAGAGCTTCCTACATGGCCCTGGCAAGTCCATCGAGCCAGTTGTTCTCTCTTAAGGTAAACTGAATTCCTTCCGCAGTGGGAGGTTCAATCTTTCCTCGGAGACTTGCAACAATTAGCCACTGCAGATCTTCTCCTCCTTGATCATTGAGCTAAGCTCCGAAGAACTCGGGGTGCGGACGCTCTAGAAGTTCTGAAAGCTGGTCCAAATCCCTCTCAAAGATAAGGTCTCCTCCATTCCCCAACTGATAAAACTTGTTGTACTTCACGTCCATCTATAAGAATATAGGATGAGTAAGTTAGTAGAGTGATCAAGTGTGTCAAAATTTTATGTATTTGCAAGGGTTTTTGAAGAACATGAATTTTCATGAGAGAATCCAAGGGGTAAGAATGAGAATAAGCTTTTGTAAATATTTGTTTTCTTTGGTTTTGAAACTAAGTTTTTGATTCAAACGTCCAGTCTATCTAGGGTTTCCTATGGTCACGATGGCTCTAATACCAACATGTCAACACCCGGATTTTTAATCCCAGATGCCTGTTATGCCATACATCGCAATCCCAGGATTACCATTTTTGTGAGACATAACAAAATTGGATACCATAGTACATCATCCATTACAAATCGTACATAAGTTCTTACACAAATAGGGATCTCATGATCCAGTTCTTAATACAACATCAAGCAGCGGCATACGTAATAATAACGGTAGCGTAGGCGAAGCTCCATCTTCTGGGTCACAGGCAATGTTGACGATGGGAGATGATCCTAGTTGTCGTAACCTTCCTGGGGTCCATCCTCCAGGTACTCCTCTTCATAGTCTGGCCATGGGAATAGCCAGGGACAAAGCCATGAGTACTCTTTAAGTACTCGCAAACTAGTACTACAGGTAAAATGGTTTTTGGATAATAGGACACTAGGCTCTAGGGTTGTTTTGCAAAAGCCAGATTTATCTCTATGAAGTTCCAAAGCTAATCACGATTTTATAACTCCTAAGTGGGATCTTGTAACTCAGGTCACAACCCTGTTGTGGTCAAGTCAATGTCTCAATTTCACAAGTCATTTTGAAAAGTCTGACGGGAGAACAGTATGGCCACTCCAACTGTCCATAGCCGCGGACGCGGCTATTCGAATAGTTTGACACTCTGCAGAGATTGTACACTTTCACCACAACATTCGATACATCCGTCAGGAACAAATCCTGAATTCACCATACTCAGTATGCCGATAATCAATCCTAACCTTTCAATTACACGCCCTAGTATAAGCACCTCTCCTGTGAGTTTGGCCTCCCAACCATGACCAACTGTCATCTTGGGTACTGCACTGGTGGACAATCTTCACAAGGTAGCCTCAGCTCAGACCTTGGCCATGAGGGAACTAATACTAAGGTATATAAGTTTCCAGTCAAGCCCTACCCAATCTTCGGGTGATGGGGGAATACCAATCGGGGTATACCCACGAAGCGGATTCACCAGTTGGATCGAGCCGACTGAAGTCTAGCCCAGAGCGGGTCGACTCGCCCAACTCGGCGACTGGCGCATGCTGGACCCAGACGAGTGGCGCCGACTGGAGGCCCAAGACGGTGACTCCAATAGAAAGCCCACCAAAGCACTTGTAAACCCTAACTGGCTGCATATATAAAGCCACCAGGGGCACCCCCACGGGGACATCATATTGTAGCTTCTTCCTCTCCCACAATAGATTAAATCTAGTCTCCCTCCGTCTACGGCGGCTCCCTTGTAAACCAATCTATGACATATACTGGATTGACAGCAGGACGTAGCGATCATCCATCGAGGGGACGTGAACCTGGGTACATCGTGTGCCAATCTCGCTCCCGGATTCTCCTACATCGCCTTGCTCCCTCTACGCGGCGGACGGTGATCGCACTATGGCGAAGTCGACGCGGCGGACACGGGGTCAACGCGGCGGACGGTGATCGCACTATGGCGAAGTCGACGCGGCGGACACGGGGTCGACGCGGCGGACGGGGGTCGCGCTATGGCAAAGTCGACGCGACGGACACGGGGTCGACGCCGCGGACGGTGGTCGTGCTACGGCGAAGTCGACGCGGCGGACACGGGGTCGACGCGGCGGATGGAGGTCACAGTATGGCGAAGTCAACGCGGCAGAACGAGGTCGACGCAGCGGACACAGGGTCGACGCGGCGGACATATGGTCGCGCTTTGGCGAAGTCGACGACGGCGGGGCCACGAGGGCGAGGTCGCGATGGTGAAGTCGTGCGGCGTTTAGCCGGTAGCATGGAGAGTCCAAGACGGTGATCTCGCGGCAAGCGAGTTCGCGACGGGCGAGTCCCAGTGCATGGCTAGTGCACGATGGCGACGAGTCCGCAACTGACGAGTTCGCGATGGACGAATTCGCGATAGATGGATGCGCCATGATGGTCGTAAACTAGCTAACCTATATATATAAATTAGGAAGCACAGAAATCTTCGTGTAAATATATTATGATAGGCAAAATAGTTAAATAGATATCGCCGGGTGTTTATGCGTATCTATCTGGTGATGTCCTCGCTGCACTTGTCCGGCCTTGATACGTACGGAGTCAGCGAGTTGTCTGAATTTTACCATCCGTCTGCTCGCGCTTAATTGACAAGTTCTCCACTTAAATTTTGGATTCAGTGATTGCTCGAGGCATATATAGCAAAAAACACACGGTGTGGTGAGTCGGTCCAAATAAAATAATCAGTAAAAGGAAGTGATTGAATCGAACGGAATTAATAAAGGAAACCCTTTGCTAGAGTAGATCAAACGGAATTGATAGTGAAACCGATCGGCCCTTTGTTGCATTCATCTAGATGAAGTCTCGATCTTTTTTCGGACGCTGGTAATTAGTACTCTGATTTGAACGCAGTCATCGTCAGATATCCAAATGGTGCATATAAACATGTATGCAAGATTAGACGCAAATAAATAATCAATTGACAGAGAGAGAGATTGAATAATAATAAAAACTTATCAGCATATGGAACCGATCACGGATGCTCATGTGACTGCTCCACGTCGGCCGAGTTAGCGGCAGCTGGACCAGATCAATCGGGCTTCCAACACCCGAGTCATTGGATAGAACTTCTCACACAGCACGCGAGATACAATTGGCCGCTGACAATGAGGGATCCCGCCCGGATTATCATCTCCAAGCACCGCTTCCCCACGGTGGGCGCCAACTGTCGTGGTATTACACGGCAGATGCTACTGGGGGTAGCTTATGTAGAGGGAGCAAGGCGATGTAGGAGAATCCGGGAGCGAGATTGGCACACGATGTACCCAGGTTCACGTTCCCGAGCAAGGCGATGTAGGACTCGGCACTCTTCGGTCGCTCGACTTTGCCGCTCGCCGTGCTCGGGGACTCGGCGCTCGCCGGTCTCTTGACCTCATCACTCGCCGTGCTCGGGAACTCGACGCTCGCCGGTTGCTCGACCTCGCCACTCGGCACGCTACAGACAGCACCACTGGCCGGTCACCCGACCTCTCCACTCGCCACGCTCAGGGAGTCGGCGCTCGCCGGTTGCCCGACCTCGCCACTTGCAATGCTCGAGGACTCGGCGCTCGCCGGTCGCCAGACCTCGCCACTCGTCTCGCTCGGGGGCTCGGCGCTCGCTGATCGCTCAACCTCGTCACTCGCCGCGCTCGGGGACTTGGCGCTCGCCGGTCGCTCGACCTCGCCACTCGCCATGCTCGCAGCAACCACTACTATTTTCAGAATATGCATCTCTAAAGAGCCTCAAGTCGCCATGCTCGGGGACTATTCCTAGGCATGCTGCTTGTACGCGTGGTTCCACGACCACGGCCCACCCTCGCGGACTCGCAATCATCGCGGACTCGTCACACTCGGGGACTCTCCCCTCGCGGACTCGCAATCATCGCGACCACGGCTCACCCTCGTCGACTCGCCACCGCGGACTCTCCACTCGCGTACTCTCCAGACTCGCCTCCGTGGACACTCGCCCTCGCATACTCAACGCGCTCGGGGACTCGCCACCGCGGACTCGCCCTCGCGTACTCAACGCGCTCGGGGACTCGCCACCGCGGACTCGCCCTCGCGTACTAAACGCGCTCGGGGACTCGCCACCGCGGACTCGCCCTCGCATACTCAACGCGCTCGGGGACTCGCCACCGTGGACTCGCCACGCTCGGGGACTCGACACGCTACAGACAGCGCCACTCGCCGGTCGCCCAACCTCGCCACGCTCGGGGACTCGGAATGCTCCACGTTCGGGGATTCGCCGCAACTGGTGGCTTCACCGACACCCTGCGTTTTTCACCAACTGGCCATCACCGACTGGCTCACGCCGACCGCCTCCCGCTTCACGGTTCGTTTCTCTATTCAGGAGCTCGTCGCCGATTCGCCACGACCCATCGTCAAGACTCTCTGTGCCCTGCCTCAAGCCCGCGTCGAATCGACAACGCGCTCGGGGACTACTGATGGGGGAATACCAATCGAGGTATACCCACGAAGCGGATTCGCCAGTTGGATCGAGCCGACTGAAGTCTAGCCCAGAGCGGGTCGACTCGCCCAACTCGGCGACTGGCGCATGCTGGACCCAGACGAGTGGCGCCGACTGGAGGCCCAAGACGGTGACTCCAATAGAAAGCCCACCAAAGCACTTGTAAACCCTAACTGGCTGCATATATAAAGCCACCAGGGGCACCCCCACGGGGACATCATATTGCAGCTTCTTCCTCTCCCACAATAGATTAGATCTAGTCTCCCTCCGTCTACGGCGGCTCCCTTGTAAACCAATCTATGACATATACTGGATTGACAGCAGGACGTAACGATCCTCCATCGAGGGGACGTGAACCTGGGTACATCGTGTGCCAATCTCGCTCCCGGATTCTCCTACATCGCCTTGCTCCCTCTACATAAGCTACCCTCAGTAGCATCTGCCCTGTAATACCACGACATCGGGTATTGTCGTTGTACGATAAAATTGGAATGGTATTGCATCTAGACAACCATCAGTTTTATAAATGGCTAAGGATCATGCCTCATCATTTTCATCACCAAAATCATCAATTTGTTCGGAAACACATGTCCAAACCATTTCAATAGAATGATCCATCATTCCAAGGTTTTCATAACCATTTTTCCACCAAGTATTCCCATCTAAAGTTGATCAAGTTTTATGCTTATCACTACCATCTACAGGTGGGGGTAAGCACTAATGAGGGGTGGTAAACTAGTGGAGTTTTAACTCAGTTCAATCTCATGCCTTAGGATGACATCAAGATTATCTAGCTTAGGCCAAATTTTATGCTCTTTATGCAACCTTCACATATCTTTCTAGTATCTACCATTCACTTAGGTAAAATCTAAGTAAGAGCTTTGATAAAGAAATAAAGTAAGAAGCTTGCAAGTAAAACTAGGATTGGTTTATCAAGTGGAGATGATCATATATGCTTAAGGCACATAGTGGTCATGGTAACAAGCAAGTATTAGCTTGCATAAGTAGGGTATCTTGCAAGTGGTAGCTGGCATTGGTCAAATTGATTAGTAAAGCTTGCTAAATTGCAAGTGTTAGCTTTCACATTCAACTAGTAGCATTAGGCTTGCCTTGTGCAGAGCAGTGGTTGAAGTTCTCCTCGGCCTCTTCTTCATAGAATCCTCCTTCCTCCTCGTATCCTTGGTCGGTACTAGCGTCTATAAATAAATACGATGTACACAATCACCAAACAATACTTAACTACTTGCAATCATCACATACAAGGGTCCTATAGATGATCTAACATCATCTCTAACATTACAAGATTAAGGCTAGGTTTAATTCCTTTTATTTTTAGAAAAGTAATTTCTACTCATTGAAAAACTACTTAAGATTTAATATTCTCCAAACCAAACATGGGATCATGTTGACACATGTCATCACCACATATTTTAGTCCATGGGAATATGATTTAAAGTGGTGTCACAATTTAATAAGGTCTTACCCTTTAATTTTAATTAATTAAAGTGGCTAGAAATGCCTATGGGGCATTCTTTTATTACTTGAACCTTATTTCTGTAAGTAAACCTATATATTTTTTTTATTCTGAAAGCTATGGTTAAATGTGATTTTTGAGATTTGGAATCAACTCAAAATCTATTATGGTTTAAATTTGAAAAATGTTTGAATGCAGAAAAGCTTCTGCCTTGTTATTTTTACCATGGGTGATCTATAGATCCAAATGACATGAATCCAACGGGCTTGGATTCAGCATTTCAAGACCTTTCTAACAAAATTAGTTTCATTCAATTTGGTGCACTGAATCGACCTGGGTTGATTTTTGAAACTGGGTACAGAAGTGTGTTTGAAATATAATCGAAATGGTTTAATTCAAATAACTGGGCTGCACGGGAAAAGTTAACGGGCCGGCCTGCTAAGCATAGCGCTTCCGCGGGCTGCTTAAGTGGTTGTCCCCACTCGTCAGTGAAACAGGGGGGTGCGAAGCGGTTTGGGGCGATGTGGTGCGTTCGATCTGGTTCTAATTCAACGGCTGAGAGTCATCGTCAAAGTTGGGAAACGCCGGCGAGACAGAAACCTAGCATGGCCAGTGGGGGTTGCTGGGGGCTCACCGGGGTGCAGGCGAGGGTCGGCGAGGCGGGCGAACGACGAAGTCGACGATGGAGAATCTCCTGGTACCGGTGGCTCCTCCTGGGGCGGCTCCAATCGCTGGATCCCTTCTTCTCCAGAGGCGGCGGGCTCCGGTGAAATTCCGACGAAGTGCTGCTCGCCTTGCTCCAGGAACAGTGTGGCACGATCAATGAAGAGAGGGGATTAGAATGGTGTTCTCAATTTGGCTAAGGGTGGCCTCTATTTATTGTAGAGTGAGGGGACCGACAGGGCGCACGGTGAGCTCGTCGGGGGCGATGGTACAGACGTCTATTGGCATGGGCGAAGGTAGGGGACGGTGCCGTGTTCCCTGGCGATGCTCAACGATACGGTGGAGAGACGTGGGGCGGTGCGGGTTGGTCTGGAACACGCGACGCTCTGTGCGGCAGAGGCGGCGTCTTCGATGGTGAGCGGTGGCTGTGCGGCATGGGGCGGCGAATGGGGATGTCTGGCGGTCTCTTGGGTCGGTGGTGATCGTGTATGCACGCGGAGAGGGCGGCGCGCGGTCTGTGGGCTTTGGTCGAGGGTGGCTCTCTGGCGCATGCTCGGCACGGTTGGCAGAGGCACGGGAGCGGCGTTCCTGGGTGCTCTGGTCGGTCTCTTCGAGGCAGGGCTGGTCGAGAGGGGGCGGTGAGGCATGGGTGATCTCCCAGACAAGGTTGGCACGGCTAGTTTCCTTCCTAGCTTGCTGTCTACACTGGGGTGGCAAGGATGCACTCGGCTATTCACCATTGATGATATTGGCAAGCTCACAGTGGTGCTAGTGCTTGGCTAATCTTGCTAGATGATCTACTGAGCTGGTTGTGAGCTAGATAGGGAACCAGTTAGTCTCAAAACACTGCACACTATAGTGTTTTGATTTTCTTTAATTTGTGTCTGCCAAGTGTTTGATGAAATGGCCCCATGAATTCAAGTTTTGAATTTTGAAAAGATTTTTGGTGGGTGTGCTAGATTGGTGCTGGTGAGTCTGTAGATGCTTGGGTTTTGAAAGTTGAGCTTGTTTGAGTGGTTTTTGAAAAAGTGGGATCTTCCCATATGATAAAGATTAAATTTTGAATTGTCATTTAAACTATGCATTTGAAAGTTTCTGGATGATCACAAAGTGGGCCTTGATACTTTGGGTGCAAAGATCCAGAAAAGTTTCTGTTAGGTTCTAAAAGTTTGAGACAGCCAAAGTATGCATGGGAGTTAAATTGGTCAAAATGACCATTCCTTTATTTTATTTGTTTTGCTTTATTTGTCTTTGGGAAAAGTGTGGGAAATGTTTTAGATGATGTTTATTTCACCTAAGAAACATTCTACAAGCAAGCAAACACACAAACAAGGTGGTTCAAAAGAATTTCAAATCCAATGCATACTCATATGCATGCTTCCATAATTTTATTTAGAAAAGTTTTCGTTAACCCTAATTTTGATGCTTAGAGTTTGATGATCCAAGTGTTGTATTTTTGGGATGTTACACGCGGCTTCGCCCGACACCGCCATCGAGGGAGAAAAACTGCTGCTAGCCATTGCGAGTGTTTGGAGGTGACTGGCGAGATTGGGAGTTAGGGTTTTTCGCAAGTTGCACGGAGAGCTCGAGGGGGCGCTCGCTGGAGGAAGAAGATGATGCGAGGAGAGAATGAGGTGAAAAGTAAATTTTCCACCGCAGTTACTATTTATGTCCTCCAACATCGAGATTCGTGCAGCTTGATCGGATGGTTGCCGCATAGACGACATGTGTGCGGACGTGCGCGGAAATTTCGCCACGCTCCAACCGTCGCTGCCAACGGTTCGTATTGCTCGCGCCAGAAAAGCGGACATGATTGTGTTCTCTACATGTGTGAGTTACGAGGTGTTGCTGACCTATGTCTATGTCGCCCTAGCTGACATAGCCAGACGAACCATCACATCAGAAGATTCCGGCATGGATGGATCCAGTCCGGCTGCGGAAGAGTACGATGGAAGATTCAGCAATTCTCGGCTTACTGGTTGAAGACGGAGGAAACTTTGCAGGGTTCTTTGGGAGGACTACAAGATATTGCTTGACGATTTGCCGACATCCATCTAGACAGAGCATTCCACGTGAACAGGCAAGACGGCGCAAGATCTCGGAGTTCTCCAAGGGCTACTATTGGGGATATGCTATATGGGTATCCTCATAGCATGTCTCTTATCCGGATAACCCAGGTGGCCAACAGTTGGTAGCATGGCCCATGGCCTGCTGGGAGGCCCAGTTAGATGGATCCAGAAGGAAGGCCCATGCCGGATAAAGGAAGGCTATGGTGGAGTTACCGACGTACCCGGAGCCTTGGAGTACAAGACACACAAGACTAGTAATAGACGGTGTAGGACTTTGTAACCTGTCCGGCTAGGACTTTTTCCTGTAGCCCTAGACCTGGAGACTATATAAGTCGGGCCTATGGGAGCCTTTAGGGCACAACTTCAGACGACAACTTACACAATCTGAGACAACCTCGCGCAGCGAACCTATCTCTGTAACTCGGCGTATTGCCCTTATAGTGATTTATAGCAGGAGTAGGATTCCGCCACCGTTGTGGGATCTAAACCTGGGTAAGCTGTGTTACCTCGTACCCGTCAACCATCTGACTTCCCCCACATCTGTAAACGCGCACTGTGAGGACCCCTCCATGGCGTACTCTTCGGCAATACCACGACAGTAATTCACTTCATGAGTTTTGAGTTGTCTCGAGGCATAAGCCACAACTTTCCCTTCTTGCATCAAAACTCCACCTAATCCTTGGTGAGATGCATCACAATAAACTTGGAAATCCTTCTCCAAATCTGGCAGACATCAGACTAGTGCTATCACTAGTCTCTTTTTCAATTCCTGGAAACCGAGTGCACATCCTTCAGTCCAATCAAACTTCTTATCTTTCTTGAGTAACTCCGTCATTGGCTTAGCTACCTTTGAGAAATTCTCAATGAACCTCCTATAGTATCCTATCAAGCCAAGGAAACTACGAACTTCTTTCACTGACTTGGGAGATTCCGGCTCAGTTACAGCTGACACTTTTGCGGGATCTATAGCTATACCATCTCCCGACACAATAAGTTCGAGAAATCTAACTTCATTCAACCAGAATTCACATTTACTGAACTTGGCATACAGCTTCTGCTCCCTGAGCTTCTCAAGTATTAAACACAAATGTTCTTCATGTTCTTCTTTGCTCTTGGAATAGATCAAAATGTCGTTGATGAATACGACAACAAACTTTTCAAGAAATTCCATGAATACCTTGTTCATCATATTCATGAAATAGGCTGGTGCATTTGTCAAACCAAATGGCATCAAGGTGTATTCAAACAATCCATACCTAGTGGTGAAAGCAGTCTTAGGTATGTCTTGCTCGCTAATCTTAAGTTGAAAATAGCTTGATCGGAGATCGATCTTTGAGAACACACATGCTCCTTCTAGCTGATCAAATAAATCATTGATTCTAGACAAAGGATATTTGTTCTTAATAGTCACCACATTGAGTGAACGGTAATCTATGCACAACCTTTGACTTCTATCCTTCTTCTCAACAAACAAAACTGGTGCACCCCAAGATGAAGAACTTGGTTGAATAAATCCCTTCTGCAATTGTTCTCCAAGCTGTTTCTTGAGTTCTTTCAACTCATCCACTGGCATCTTGTAGGGTCTCTTTGCTATTGGTCCTGATCCTGGCAGTAAGTCAATCATAAACTCTACATCTCTATCTTGTGGCATTCCAGGCAATTCCTCCGGAAACACATCTGGATACTCTCTCACAAATAGCACACTGTCTATGCTAACCCCTTAAGAGAATTTAACTTACTCCCTTTAGATTCAAAATTAGACTTGAACCTAATCCGTTTCTTATCTGGGGTTGTGAGTGTGACGATACGATTGGCACAATCTAGTACTCCTTCATACTTTGTCATCCAATCCATTCCTAGAATAACATCCAATCCTTGGGAATCTAGGATTATCAAACTAACTGAAACTTATACTTTCCAAATTCTATCACTAGATCATGACATCCAAGGTTCACTGTCATATCTCCACCGGGAGAGTTTAATTTTATAGGACATCCAATATTTTCGGTTGGAAGTCCATTTTTATCAACAAATGATCTTGATATGAATGAATGTGATGCGCTAGTATCAAAAAGAACAAGTGCTGGAAAAGAATTGAGCCTGAACTTACCAGCCACCTCATCAGACTCTTCATATACTTTTTCCACGCTGATGTGGTTCACCAGTCCCTTCTGGAAAGGGTTGGGATTGTTGGATCCTTCAACTTTATTTTCTGGGAATTCATTTGCATAGTGCCCCATCTTCTTACACTTTAAAGACTCAACCTGACTGAGGTCTTTTTTAGCAGGCTGACTTCCATTACCACTTCCACTGTGGTGGCTCTTGTGTCCCCTCTTGTAGTTCTTATACTTGTCATTGTCATGACTGCGATGATGCTTGTTGTCATGGTGATTGTTGTGGTTGTGGTGGCTGCTGTACTCCCCATGCTTGTGGAATCCAGAACTTCCACTATCATCATTATGGGAACGCTTGTGAGACAATCTCAAGCTGTGCTTATCAAAGTTATGCTTCCTCTTCCTGCCCTCAACCTGTTTCATTTCAATCCTTCAAAGTTTCCAAGATGGTGGCCTTGTCACAGAGTGATTGATATGTTGGGACATAGGCAACAGATAGCTGCAGGTTCAATTCATCATTTAATCCTTCGAGGAACTTCTCCTTCCTCTTAGCATCAGTATCAACTTCATCTGGTGCATAGCGCGCCAGATTGTTGAACTCCTCTATGTACTCCGCCACACTGCGGTGACGCTGTTTCATATTGTGGAACTCTTTCTTTTTTAAGTTCATCACTCCTGATGAGATGTGGGCAGTGCGGAAACCATCCTCAAAGATAGCCCATGTCACATCCTCAAGGGGAGTGGTGATCTGAAAGTTATCCCACCAGGATGCTATTGGTCCGTCGAGCAGATGTGCTGCGAATCTGACCTTTTCCTCATCGGTGCAGCCAACAGTGACTAAGTCCTTGTTCACTAAACGTAACCAGTCATTGGCTACCATTGGAACAGTGGTTCCTGAGAACTTGGCTGGCCTCAACCTCAAAAATCTGGTAAGCATGTAAAATGATGGTGGATTGTTGGGATTGTTGTTGTTCTTGTTGTTGTTATTGTTGTTGTTGTTGTTATTCTGATTTTGGTTCTGGATGAACTGAGTGATCATCTGCATCAGTTGAGCTTGAGTTGTCATCAACTGATGTATCTCGGGGGTGATGTTATTATTGTTGTTTGGGTTGGGGTTGGCACGACGGGGAGGCATATGTGGTTTCAATAAGGATAAGAAATGAGATACCCATAGATGCTTAACACACACAATACATCACGTAGTAACAATCACAATAACCAAGCTCAAAAATAACATAGAGTTTGAACGACATAAACAAAAGGTTTTAAAAATGTAAACACACAATAGCAAGCCATCCACATGTTGTATGGTAATTTCGACTCAATAATCATAGTATGATAGATAAAAGATAGTCGAGTAGTCTACACTGCTCCTCCATGTCGACCTCCACGTCAACAAGAGCAAGACCTGATGTCTCCATGGCGGCCTTGTACTCCTCTACACTAGTGGTCAAGGCCTCTATCTTCGCAAGGAGATCTCTCTTCTGTGAGCGAAGCCTCTCAATCACTCCCTGCTGGGTCTCGAGCTCGAAGTCCTTGGACTCTATCTCGGCCTTCATGTCCTTGATCTTCTTATTTTTGTCTTGGACTCCCTTCTCCTGATTCTTGAACTTCTTTTCCTGGATCTCTAATCGGGCCTCCATCTCCTTGACGATCTCGTCTTTCTCCATGAAGAGCTTGTCCTTCTCCCTCAACTGAACCTGGAGCTCGTCATTGCTAAGCATGACGTTGGTCCTATCTTTGTCGAGGTGTATAATAAGTCCCTCGAGGTTATGGAGATACATATGAACTATCGCAATCGTCTCTCTAGTAGCTTCCTCATACACCAATGCCTCTCCCTCATCATCACGTCTCCCGAACAGGTGGAAGTAAAGGCCTCTAAGCTCGGTGAAGTGGCGTCCGCAGAGGCGTCCGAGTATCTCCTGCATGACTACATCTAGACCCTTATCCTTGTCATCGTGCATCAGGTTGAAGGAAATCTCCTCCGTGAGTGGCTCCGTCTGTCGTCCTGGCTGTGTGACTCTAAAGCCCCAAAGGTCCTTCGGCTCAAACTTGGTGAGCTGAAGTGCCTTGATACTAGGAAGTGGGAGGTTGATCACACTAGTAAACTGCACGATGCGTGAACCAAAATGAGTTCCATTGAACTCCTCGGTAGTGCTGATCACAAAGCAAGGCATCTAATGTAAGATAGAGAATTATTAGAATAACGCAAGTAAGACAAAAACAAGACAGTAAAATAAAAGCAAAATCATATATCATCCATAAATCATACAAGTCATGGCATACAAAATCTACCACAAACACCAAGGTTTAACATAACTTAGAAATTTTTTTGTGAAAATACGATAGGTGTGGTGGTCCAACTAACGGAGTACGTTAAAATTTTCACTCATATGCTAAGTCTATGATATCTTCCCTTAGGAGTTTTATGGCGGTCTCTAAGTCTTGGATATACTTCTTCTCCTCTTCAAGGTCACTTTTAGTGTTGAGCATTCTACACTTGAGTCTTTCACCAAGGTCCTTGATAGCATTCCAAGCTGCATTTCTTGTAGAGTCAAAGAATGTTGTCTACATTTCTGAGTTGGTGCCCATGTAGAATCCCGACTCTTTGTGGCTGTCTCCCTTGTTTTTATACAAGTAAAGTTGCACCCACCAATATTATTTTCCTTCATCCATCACTGGAAATCCTTTGTACACGGCCTCACCATGTATTCCCAAGCTAACCATAAGGGTTTTGAGTGCTTTGGGAAACTCCCTCACACAGTCTAAAGTCATGGTCATGAGTGGTCCCTTCTTGACGGCTTTGTTGATGGTGGCCATCTACAAATTGAGATGAGAAAGAAGAATAGAAAGGTTTACGAGAAGAAAAAGACAAGTCTGGAATTTGCAAAGAGTTGCATTTTTACTTAGTGGTTTTCTTAGTCTAATCCATATTAGGGTCATAATCCTACAGGCAAAACAGTGCCCTGATACCATCTGTAAGACCCCACCTTTATAAGTTAAAGGTCCATGTGATTCCAATGCTAGTCCCTGGACTAGCATCCACAGTTTAAGATGAAGTACACATATACAAAGGTCTTTATTACATCGTCATTCTAGAGACAAACATAGTCTTTTACAACTCCATAGCCAAAGGCTAGTACAAGAGTCCATAACTTAGGTAAATAAAGTAAAGTCTTCATCTTCATGTGCCATAGGCAAGCATGTTGAGTGTAGACTTGTAACCCTAATCCTCATCAGGGTGACCTGCAACATCGTAAGTTACAGCCACAGTGGGTCAATACATTTGGAATTGTATTGGCAAGTGATACCATGGTAGAATAGTAGTTTCTAACTTCTATATGAATTTGGCCAAGTGTAGCTTAGGCTTGCTTTGCTCAAAATAGGTTTTCCTTATCAGTTGAAAAACAATTAAGTTTTTGTTTGATGAAAATCACCCAAGGAACCACCAATAGACATTGGTGAAACTTTAACCCTTGTTCAACCACAAGTTTTTAACTTAGAAATTGGAATGAGGATATCCTTGATAGCTTCAATGTCTTGATGCTCAAATTGTCCATTGTCCGGGACACGGCTAAGTACTTAGGTTTTTCCTTCTCGAGAGGTGGTGCAATTTCCCCACAAGACTCAACATGTATCAAGATGAGATCTTTCAGAAGCTTTCCCTTAGACCAAATGGACACGTTCCAACCTATCACCCTACCACCATATGTCCATCTGGCTAAGTTATTGCAACCTATATGATCAAGGAAGATCCCATATGCCATGTGGTTGCACTAGAAGCTTCTAAACACTAAGTATCTCAAATCCCTTTGTTCCTGGGTGGCTTTCCACAAGTGAGATACCCCAGGGAGGCCATAGAAATGGGCCCTGAGTAACCACTCAACACAAACCATTCTTTCCATTCCACCCAGGTGATTCACTCATATAGTTGTTTTATTAAGCAAAAACATAAGTCAAAGACTTAGCAAAATTTCCATAGCATGTATATAATCCACCCTTTCTACTAGCTAGGCTAAGCATGATAACATATCAAGTATCTTTACTTAGATAAAATCCTATCAAGACTACAACTACTAGGATTTCCCATGGCATAGCATATAGATACTTAGCAAAATTTCATGCAAGCCCTACACAAAATCTCACTAGTGTATAGTCAAAATAATGGGACAAATACATGAAGCACCACTTGCCTTGGTAGTTGGGGGAGCAGCAACAATCTTCACAATCACAATCACCACTAGCACCAAAATCTACACATAAAATGATAGCACCAAATTCACATTCAAATAATCAAGCAAAAATAATATGAATGCATGCAAATGCAATGAAATGAATTCTACACTAATCCAATCAAGTCAAATCGTACTAAACACCAAAACTAACTAATTATAGTATAAATAAGCTTGAATTTGCTTTAAAATCATTTTCTAAATATTTTATATAGTCAAAATAAGCCTATATTTGATTCTGTAAATAAATAAAATTTTAGAGAAGCAAAATACATATCCAAGACCACAGTAGTGTAGGATTTATTTTTCTGATTCCAATGATATATTATTTGCAAAATTTGACCAAACAGAACAAAAGTTATGAATTTTACAAGTTTGAATCTCTAATAGATATAAAAACATATTTTAAATCAAAACCCTAGCCACGTGGCTATGTCTGATTGGTCGACACCGCTTCGTGCAGATCGGCTAACCTGGAGCGTTTTATCTAAGTCAGATCTAGTGGCCCAGATCTAACGATACCGTTTCGTGCTAGGATCTAATCTCAGCCTTACGATTTAGATCTGACGGCGCTAGCACAGGCAACCATAGACAGGCGGCGCTGGCGACGGCTGCGCGGCGGCGGCGCTCTGCCAGTGATGTTCCGGCAGCTACATAAGGGGATGGGGTCTGTGGGTTGTCTTACTAGCGTCGCAAGGTTGCGAGGAAACTCAACGTGTCGCTGGCGTGGATGGGGGCGTGCTGTGGTGGCCGGGAGACCTCGTCGGAGTTCGTACCCGCGTCGGGTGTTCACTGCCGGAGATGAAGTCGACATTATACGGCGCAATAGGACAAACGAAAGTCATTAGTGTAGGGGTTCGTAGCATGGAAAACAAAAAAATTCTACCGCATGGAAACAAACAAGACAAGATCTATCTACTAGATTGTAGGAACGAGTCGATAGAGGAACTCACCCTCGAAGATTCCAAAGCGGTTAACGAGAGCAGATTCTCGTGGGTGATGTAGTCGTACTCTTGCCGATCTCAAGATCGCGTAGACGATCCTTCCGGCGCTGCGTTCCGGCAGCGCTTCCGCAGTCGGTCACACGTTCGGTAATCGATGAAGACCTTTCTCTCCCTTGTTCCAGCAGGCAGCGAAGGTTGTAGCACTCTCCTCGCGATTTCAGCAGCACGACGGCGTGGTACCGGAAGTAGAGCGGAGATCTTGCACGTCTTCGCCTTAAGCTGGAGCAAGTATGGTGGACTATGAGAGAGGCCTTGGCGATCTAGGATTTAGAGGCACCAAGGGAGGAAGCTTGGCCGGCGGCTAGGGCTAGGGGAGAGTTCCAACTCGGCGTCTAGGAGGAAAACCTAGGGCGGCGGCGACTTGTGGTGGCCGGAGGCTAGGGCTAGGGTTTGGGTGGTGTTGGGTGTAGGGAAGAGGGGCAGCCCCTGCCCCTTCTTTTATAGGTGGGAGGGCGCCGGTTGGGAGGAGGGAGTCCTCCCCCAACTCGGCCTCCACCAAGCAAAACTGTGGTTTGACTTTTTCAAATTGGCGTTTGACTTTCAAACTAGGATTTGATCTCTCCCTTTATTTTGCTCAGCCATGATACCTAGTACATGATGCAACCATTCCACATTGTCATGACACATTCATGTACCCTTCCCCTCCGGAGTGCCGGACCTTCCAGACCCTTCTAGAACATTCCCGGTGAAAACACCGGAATCATTCCCCAACTCCGAAACAAGACTTTCCTTATATGAATCTTATTCTCCGGACCCTTCCGGATATCCTAGTGATATCCCGGATCCCATCCGAGACTCTAAACAACATTTGGTCTCTTACTCATCATGCCATAACTACTCAACAACATCGAATCCTTAAGTGTGTCTCCCTATGGTTCGTGAATTATGCGGACATGATCGAGACACTTCTCCGAACAATAACCAATAGAGGAATCTGGAAATTCATATGGCTCCCACATATTTCTACGATTCCTTTGCGATCGAATGAACCACTTACATACGATACCAATTTCCTTTTGTCTCACGATAGTTTACTTATCTGAGGTTTTGATCGTCGGTATCTCTGCATACCTAGTTCAACCTCGTTACTGATAAGTACTCTTTTCTCGTTCCCGTGATATGTGATCCCTTGTGAACCAGTCACATGCTTGCAAGCTAATTGGATGACATTCCACCCAGAGGGCCCAAAGTATATCTATTCGTCATATGGATGGACAAATCCCACTCTTGATTCATGTGTCTCAACCCATACTTTCCGAACACACAATGCTACCTTTATAGACACCCAGTTATGGTGTGGTGTTTGATGTCATCAAAGCATCCTTACCGTGATGGTGATAAGCATTATCTCATGGTCGAAGGAATTAGGTTACTATGTATCACAAAGCTTTTAGCAATTGAACTATTAAAATGACTTGATCTTTATGCTACGCTTATCTATAGGAGTATGTCCATCATACCATTCTCCTAATGATATGATCTTGCTGTTAATAACATCTCAATGTTCATGATAGGGAAACCACAATCATCTATTAACCAACAAGCTAGTATTATGAAGAGGCTTTACTAGGGACTCTAATTTAGTTTACAAATCACACAAGTATTAATGTTTCTTGGTTAATACTGTTATAGCATGAATGTAAATATTTATCATAAACACAAAGATATAATAATAACTACATTTATTATTTTCTCTAGGGCATATCTCCAACAGTCTCCCACTTGCACTAGAGTCAACTAATCTAGATTACATGGTAATATACCGAACACCCATGGCAGTTTGGTGTTGGTCATGTTTTGCCTTTGGGAGAGGTTTAGTCAACGGATCCGCCACATTCAGATCTGTGTGTACTTTGCAAATCTTTATGTCACCATCTTGGACATGTTCTCGAATAGCATGAAAACGTAGCTTGATGTGCTTCAGCTTCTTGTGTGACCTTGGTTCTTGCGCATTGGCTATGGCGCCCATGTTATCACAGTAGATAGACATTGGGTCTAGCGCGCTTGGAACCACACCGAGCTCTATAATGAACTCCTTCATCCATATCGCTTCTTGTGTAGCCTCCGAAGCAGCTATGTATTCCGATTCAATTGAAGATCTCGCCACAACGCTTTGCTTTGCACTCCTCCAGCTAACTGCTGCACCATTCAAAGTAAATACGTATCGAGATTGAGATTTAGAATCATCCGGATCGGTGTTCCAACTAGCATTGGTGGAACCATTAACAACGAGCTGTTCATCACCTCCATAAGAGAGAACCATATCCTTAGTTCTTCTCAAGTACTTAAGGATGTTTTTGACCACTGTCCAATGATCCACTCCTAGATCACTTTGATATCTGCTAGTCAAACTAACAGCATATGCAATGTCGGGTCTAGTACATAGCATGGCATACATTAGAGATCCTACGGCTGAGGCATAGGGAGTCTTACTCATCCTTTCTCTATATTCTGCCGTTGCTGGACCTTGTGTCTTACTCAAGGTCGTATTGGGCAACATGGGCAAGAACCCTTTCTTGCTATCTTCCATTCCAAACCTCTTTATAAATTTGTCCAAATATGTACTTTGTGACAATGATATTAGGCGTCTCGATCTATCTCTATAAATCTTTATGCCTAATATGTAAGCTGCTTCGCCAAGATCTTTCATTGAAAAACTATTATTCAAATATTCCTTGACACTATTAAGAAGGTCTACATCATTCCCAATCAACAATATGTCATCTACATATAGTATTAAGAATGCTACAGAGCTCCCACTCACTTTCTTGTAAATACAAGCTTTCTCCAGAAGTTTGTATAAAACCAAAACTTTTGATTACCTTATCAAAACGTTGATTCCAACTTCGGGATGCTTGCTTCAATCCATATATGGACCGTTGAAGTTTGCATACCTTGTTAGCATCTTTAGGATCGACAAAACCTTTGGGTTGCATCATATACAACTCTTCATCAATGTCACCATTGAGGAACGCTGTTTTGACATCCATCTGCCATATCTCATAATCGTAATATGCAGCAATTGCTAACATAATCCTCACAGACTTTAGCTTCGCTACCGGTGAGAAAGTCTCATCGTAGTCAACTCCTTGAATTTGTCGAAACCCTTTTACGACAAGTCGAGCTTTATAGACAGTAACATTACCATCAACATCTGTTTTCTTCTTGAAAATCCATTTGTTATCGACAGCCTTTCGGCCAATTGGGAAGTCCACCAAAGTCCATACTTGGTTTTCGTACATGGATCCAATCACGGATTTCATGGCTTCTTGCCATTTATTGGAATCTGGGCTCATCATTGCTTCCTCATATGTCGCAGGGTCATCGCTGTTGTCCACCAACATGACACTCATAACGGGATCATACCAATCAGGAGTGGTACAAGTTCTCGTTGACCTGCGAGGATCTGTAGCAACTTCAACCGAAGTTTCATGATCATCATCATTAGCTTCCTCTCTTATTGGTGTAGGCGCCACAGGAACTACTTCCGGTGCTGCACTACTCGCAAGTTCGAGAGAAGGTTCAACAACCTCGTCGAGTTCTACTTTCCTTCCAGTCACTTCTTTCGAGAGAAATTCTTTCTCTATAAAGGGTCCATTCTTGGAAACGAAGATTTTGCCCTCGGATCTATGATAGAAGGTATACCCGATAGTTTCCTTCGGGTATCCTATGAAGACGCATTTTTCCGCTTTGGGTTCAAGATTGTCCGACTGTAACTTCTTTACATAGGCTTCGCAACCCCAAACTTTAAGGAATGACAATTAAGGTTTCTTTCCAAACCATAATTCAGACAGTGTCGTTTCAACGGATTTAGATGGTGCCCTATTTAAAGTGAATGCGGCTGTTTCTAATGCATAACCCCAAAACGATAGCGGTAAATCTGTACGTGACATCATAGAACGAACCATATCTAAGAGAGTTCGATTACGACGTTCGGACACACCATTACGCTGTGGTGTTCCTTGCGGTGTCAATTGTGAAACTATTCCGCATTTCTTCAAATGCTCGCCAAACTCGTAACTTAGATATTCACCTCCACGATCAGAGCATAGAAATTTAATCTTCTTGTTACGTTGATTCTCTACCTCACTTTGAAATTCCTTAAACTTCTCGAAAGTTTCGGACTTATGTTTCATGAAATAGATATACCCATATCTACTCAAGTCATCCGTGAAGGTGAGAATATAACGATAACCACCGCGCGATGCTACACTTATTGGACCACACATATCGGTATGTATGATTTCCAATAAGTCTGTAGCTCGCTCCATCATACCAGAAAATGGAGTCTTAGTCATTTTACCCATCAGACATGCTTCGCATCTTTCAAGTGATTCGAAATCAAGTGATTCAAGAAGTCCATCGGAATGGAGTTTCTTCATACGCTTCACTTCGATATGACCAAGACGACAGTGCCACATATAGGTTGAGATATCGCTCAATTTCAAACGTTTAGCCTCAATGTTATTTATGTGTGTATTACTACAATTGAGATTCAATAATAATAGACCATCTATCAAAGGTGCATGTGCATAAAACATATTACTCATATAAATCGAACAACCATTATTCTCAGACTTAAACAAGTTACTGTAGCGACCTCGGTTCGATAAAGATCCTATGTCCCTGTGATTAACATGCTAGTCCCTGGATCAATAGCTAGCACTCACAGTCGATTGAATATCATCTAAAACACAAGTCTTTATTACATGAATCGAATAATCCAGAGTTTACATCATTACAACAGAAGCGATATATATACAACTTGGAGTCCCATCAATACCACAGGCAGGTTGAGTGAAGATCCGCGATCCTAGCGCACCTTTGAACGATCTCCAAAATTCTGCACATGAAACGTGCAACCAACAAGTTGGTCAATACTTTGAATGTATTGGAGAATTACACCAATAAAAGAAAGGACTAACTCTACATGCAAGGCTAGTTTAGGCTGTAGAGTTTATTTGCTCAAAGCTAGTTTTCTTAAGTATGGAGAAGAAGAGAATATTTTCCCTACTTTGTAAACTTTTGTTTAAGTAATATATGGTTGAATGGCACACGAGGACATTACTCACCAAGTGTCCAAACAACCTAACACTTGGATATTACTCACCAAGTTCCCAAAACCCTCCCAATAGCGATATGACTCACGCCTTGGGTTTTTAGAACACTTAGGATTTGAAAGAAAGAGAGGAAGATCCTTCAGAGGCTCCATCCTTCAGATGCTCAAGGTTGTTCTATTTCCGTGAACACGGCTGATCGATCAGATTGCAATACTCTCGAGATTTTGTGCACTTTAACCATAATCCACGATCATGTCCTTTTACATACAAGTACACGGCGAGGCTTTCCCTTAGTATCCCCTCTACCTTATGGATCCAACCGTGCCAAGAACCTCCAAATGTTGGTACCCAGGTGAGGTTTCCCACTAAGTACTAGGCCAAGACAGAGCCCATATGTATTGTGGTTGCACTGAATTCTGAAACATGGCAGACTTCTTTGATTCCTGGGCGGCCTTCCTCCACCAAAATCTCACTCGTTGTCCCGACAACCATTCCGCCCAGAAGAAAACTTAGTTTTATTTTGAAGTGGATTTGAGAAGAAAAGTTTGCTCAAGAGAGCCTTTATACTTAGAAAAATTCATTGTCTTGCGAACCCCCTAACTGTACTTTACATATATATAGCATAGCAAGCAATACATAGCAAAACAGGGGAACCTATTAGGAGAGAAAATCCTAAGTATAGAGCTACTCATGGCATACTACAAAATCATCGCACTTGCAAAATAATACTAAGAAAAAATTCTACTAGAACATCCTACACATGCATACTACAGAATTTTGAAGATCATATGCATAGAATCAAAACTGGAACAAAATTATGAACAAGTGGTGTAACTTGCCTTAGTATATTTGATGATTGATTAATTCTTTGTAAACGGTCTCACCCTTCGAATAATCTAACATATAAAAAAATTATACTAATAAACAACCATTGCAAAAAAAGAAGAGCCAAAAAAAATACGTGGTAGGTAAACAAAAACAAAAACATGCAACACGCTGAACAAAAACACTCCAAATTATTTATTTATTATACAATAATACATTCATATTTTCCTAGGTTATAGTATGTGTGATTACGGCTAAATTGCAAATGATTAGTTTTGAAAAGAATTGTAGATTTTATATTATGGTCAAAATAAGGCTTAAAATTATCTTCCAAAGATACAGATCCAAACATGTATATTTTTTATGTTTGAGATTACTGACAGGTAGATATTTTAATAAGAAACCCAACGCAAACATGACAAATTGGAAAATTTAATAATTAGTAAATTTACTATCATTGGATAGAGAATTTAATTTCAAGTCTAATGAAACAAGAATTATCTAATTCCGACATATAGATCTAAATATATGAAATTTCAAATTGAATCATGCATAATAAGCTAGCTGACTAATACGTGCGTCCGCGAATTTTCTTTTTTAGCTGTACCGATCTTACTGTCCACCGCATATGGACGTGCATGTTTGCTAGTGTCATGATCTGTACGGATATACCTATTTGGATTTGTAGATTAAAACTGATCTAAACTAAATCGTAGAAAACAGATCGAACGGCGACAGGGCGATGTGCATACCGTGACCGAAAAACTTGTCGTTGCTGGACTGTTCCCAATTCACTGAGCGGGCTCAAGATGCAGCGAGCGCTACAACGGTGAGGTTTTCGGTAAAGTCGTCCAGAAGATGTGGCGTAGATCTTCTGGTTTTGTGGCGTCCTTGATTGACGAGGTAGACTTTTAGGTGTGGTCGCTGGTCTTCTTTCGCTACTCCCATGCACCCTGCGGTAGGCTGGAACTTCCATGACGGCGACGAACTCCGGAGACGTTGTAGGTGTCACTCAGTTTCTTCTGTAGACGAGAAAAGGTCAAGCTGAGAGCGGTGGAGTAGGGAATTAATAACATGCGAGAAAGAGATCAAGAGCTACTGCAGTCTATGGAAACCATGTCTTCGAAGCATCAGAAATGAAGAACTCCGGCGAGATCTATTTTGTGGTTTAGGAATTTGGAATCTTAGCAATTTGCAGAAAAATCGAACGAGAGAGAGTAGGTGGTATTTATCGGAAGGTTAGGCGTGGCCAAGAGTACAAGAAATCGGTTGAATCGATCGAGAAAGGCGAGATTTTCTTGGGCTCTTGATGAGAACTCATGAGGACATTGGTCTCCTGCCAGATTCAAGGGATGACAGGTGGGTCTGTTATCACTAAAAGAAAAGAAAAACGAAAAAGAGAGAGGACTGTGATTGGACCTGAATTCGTGCGTAGACCGGTTTGTATGCGTGCATGCAGGACGTGAGCATTTCAAGTGCATGCACGATTCCATTTTTTTAATTTATTTTATTTAATCTTCAAATTGGCTCCAATACTATTCAGGAAATTCGAAACAAAAAATAAATATAAATCCAAATAATGTTACCGGAGATAGGGAACGTTGTTCCAATCCAAAATTTCATATACATGATTATATTTTATGCACTTTGGCCTCGCATGCTAACTTATGCATTTTCAAAAATAGTTTTTTGGACTATTTCAAATCCCAAAATAAAATCATTTTGAACTCGAATTTCAAAAAAAAATGTATATATCACTTTAGACTCCAAATAGGCGCGAATAAAATGCAAGGTAAATATATTGGATTTGTATAAGAACTTTCGAACCAATTGGATAGTCATGTTAATCCACTCTTTTCAATTGTGGCTTAGGAAAAATTTCAGACAACATTAAAAGTCTCTTCATTCAAAATTTCCAACAAGGTCAAACTATTCAATTATACTATTTTATTTTATTTTAACATTCCAAAATTTTAGGATGTTACAGACTACCACCCTTAACATAAATCTCTTCCTCGAGATTTGAGAATGCTAGAAAGAAATAGGTTCAGGAAACACCAGAGTGCTACCACCCTTAAAAGAATGTCTTTCTTCGGGTATGCCAAAAATTGGGTGTGCTTCTTCATGATCTCATCTCTTAGAGGTAAGATTCTATCCCTTGAGGTCTTGCTCAAAACTTATATCTTTACTATGTCTTGATTTTGTTGTCTTCTATCCCATATATGGATGATGAAGTAGGCCATCTTAGTAACACCTTCAAATGATGATTTCTTGTGTCGGTCTTCGAGTTCTTGGTGCATCATCCACTATATTGAGTGTTCTTCTGTAGCTGTTGATTGAAATGGTATAACGTCTTCTTTGCAATCACATTCACTTCCTTTGCTTCATCTTCATGTCTTGAATTCATTCTAGCTTCATGGTTTTAAGATAGGGGAGAATATAATTCAAGGGAGAAGGAGACATATATACCCCATACAACCAACTTGTATTTTGAAGATAGGTTTTATTTGTTGCATAACAACCATAAAAAGACAGCAAGCAATTCATCGCATCTACATTGTAGCGAAATCTATCCATTTTGGTCCCTAATAGGTCACCCAGAATCTTTGAGGCTTTGAGTATTCAATATCTTTCAAGGTCTTGATAGTCTTCCTATTCTTCATACTCTTCATATTATTTCATTGTCTTTGATGTCTTCGTTGCTTGTAGCTATAATCATTGAAGCGTCTTCGGTGGAGGCCTTCTAGTCTTGACTCGAAATGAAGCATCGTGTTGATCTTACTACGAAGGGTTGTCTTGAAAAGTCTTTATCGCTTTGAAGTCTTTGATTCTCGTAGCTTTAACAGAGGTCTTCAATTCCTGAATTTAGAAGTTCTTGTTTGGAAAACTAGTCTTGAGAAAGTTCCTTCTTGAAGTGCATAGTGGTCATTTCTAATGTTGAAAAGAAGAGACTTAAGAAAATTTAACACTCCAAAGATAGATGATGAGAAGTATGAGAGTTTTCTGAAATAACTTAGAAAATATTAGTCCTAAGGCTTTTCCAAGGCTAGGGTCACGATCTACAGTCAACATGTGCTCTGATACCATCTGTAGCGACCTCGGATCGATAAAGATCCTAAGTCCTTGTGATTAACATGCTAGTCCCTGGATCAATAGCTAGCACTCACAGTCGATGAAATATCATCTAAAACACAAGTCTTTATTACATGAATCGAATAATCAAGAGTTTACATCATTACAACAGAAGCGATATATATACAACTTGGAGTCCCATCAATGCCACAGGCAGGTTGAGTGAAGACCCGCGATTCTAGCGCACCTTTGAACGATCTCTAAAATTCTGCACATGAAACGTGCAGCCAACAAGTTGGTCAATACTTTGAATGTATTGGCAAATTACACCAAGGAAAGAAAGGACTAACTCTACATGCAAGGCTAGTTTAGGCTGTAGAGTTTATTTGCTCAAAGCTAGTTTTCTTAAGTATAGAGAAGAAGAGAAGATTTTCTCTACTTTGTAAACTTTTGTTTAAATAATATATGGTTGAATGGCACACGGGGATATTACTCACCAAGTGTCCAAACAACCTAACAGTTGGATATTACTCACCAAGTTCCCAAAACCCTCCCAATAGCGATATGACTCACGCCTTGGGTTTTTAGAAAACTTAGGATTTGAAAGAAAGAGAGGAAGATCCTTTAGAGGCTCCATCCTTCAGATGCTCAAGGTTGTTCTATTTCCGTGAACACGGCTGATCGATCAAATTACAATACTCTCGAGAGTTTGTGCACTTTACCCACAATCCACGATCAAGTCCTTTTACATACAAGACCACGGCAAGGCTTTCCCTTAGTAGTCCCTCTACCTTCTGGATCTAACCGTGCCAAGAACCTCCAAATGTTGGTACCCAGGTGAGGTTTCCCACTAAGTACTGGGCCAAGACAGAGCCCATATGTATTGTGGTTGCACTGAATTCTGAAACATGGCAGACTTCTTTGATTCCTGGCCGGCCGTCCTTCACCAAAATCTCACTCGTTGTCCCGACAACCATTCCGCCCAGAAGAAAACTTAGTTTTATTTTGAAGTGGATTTGAGAAGAAAAGTTTGCTTAAGCGAGCCTTTATACTTAGAAAAATTCATTGTCTTGCGAACCCCCAACTGTACTTTACATATATATAGCATAGCAAGCAATACTTAGCAAAACAGGAGAACCTATTAGGAGGGAAAATCCTAAGTATAGAGCTACTCATGGCATACTACAAAATCATCGCACTTGCAAAATAATACTAAGAAAAAATTCTACTAGAACATCCTAAACATGCATACTACAGAATTTTGAAGATCACATGCATAGAATAAAAACTGGGACAAAATTCTGAATAAGTGGTGTAACTTGCCTTAGTATATTTGATGATTGATTAATTCTTTGTAAACGGTCTCACCCTTCGAATAATCTAACATATAAAAAAATTACACTAATAAACAACCATTACAAAAAAGAAGAGCCAAAAAAAATACGTGATAGGTAAACAAAAACAAAAACATGCAACACGTAAACAAAAACACTCCAAATTATTTATTTATTATACAATAATACATTCATATTTTCCTAGGTTATAGTGTGTGTGATTACGGCTAAATTGCAAATGATTAGTTTTGAAAAGAATTGTAGATTTTATATTATGGTCAAAATAAGGCTAAAAATTATCTTGCAAAGATACATATCCAAACATGTATATTTTTTATGTTTGAGATTACTGACAGGTAGATATTTTAATACGAAACCCAACGCAAACATGACAAATTGGAAAATTTGATAATTAGTAAATTTACTATCAGTGGATAGAGAATTTAATTTCAAGTCTAATGAAACAAGAATTATCTAATTCCGACATATAGATCTAAATATATGAAATTTCAAATTGAATCATGCATAATAAGCTAGCTGACTAATACATGCGTCCGCGAATTTTCTTTTTTAGCTGTACCGATCTTACTGTCCACCGCATATGGATGTGCATGTTTGCCAGTGTCATGATCTGTACGGATATCCCTATTTGGATTTGTAGATTAAAACTGATCTAAACTAAATCGTAGAAAACAGATCGAATGGCGACAGGGCGACGTGCATACCGTGACCGACGAACTTGTCGTTGCTGGACTGTTCCCAATTCACTGAGCGGGCTCAAGATGCAGCGGGCGCTACAACGGTGAGGTTTTCGGTAAAGTCGTACGTAAGATGTGGCGTAGACCTTCTAGTTTTGTGGCTTCCTTGATTGACGAGGTAGACTTTTAGGTGTGGTCGCTGGTCTTCTTCCGCTACTCCCATGCACCCTGCGGCAGGCTGGAACTTCCGTGACGGCGATGAACTCCGGAGACGTTGTAGGCGTCACTCAGTTGCTTCTGTAGACGAGAAAAGGTCAAGCTGAGAGCGGTGGAGTAGGGAATTAATAACAGGCGAGAAAGAGATCAAGAGCTACTGCAGTCTATGGAAACCATGTCTTCGAAGCTTCAGAAATGAAGAACTCCGGCGAGATCTATTTTGTGGTTTAGGAATTTGGAATCTTAGCAATTTGCAGAAAAATCGAACGAGAGAGAGTAGGTGGTATTTATCGGAAGGTTAGGCGTGGCCAAGAGTACAAGAAATCGGTTGAATCGATCGAGAAAGGCGAGATTTTCTTGGGCTCTTGATGAGAACTCGTGAGGACATTGGTCTCCTGCCAGATTCAAGGGATGATAGGTGGGTCCGTTATCACTAAAAGAAAAGAAAAACGAAAGAGAGAGGACTGTGATTGGACCTGAATTCGTGCGTAGACCGGTTTGTATGCGTGCATGCAGGACGCGAGCGTTTCAAGTGCATGCACGATTCCATTTTTTTTAATTTCTTTTATTTAATCTTCAAATTGGCTCCAATACTATTCAGGAAATTTGAAACAAAAAAATATATAAATCCAAATAATGTTACCGGAGATAGGGAACGTTGTTCCAATCCAAAATTTCATATACATGATTATATTTTATGCACTTTGGACTCGCATGCTAACTTATGCATTTTCAAAAATAGTTTTTTGGACTATTTCAAATCCCAAAATAAAATCATTTTGAACTCGAATTTCAAAAAAAAATGTATATATCACTTTAGACTCCAAATAGGCGCGAATAAAATGCAAGGTAAATATATTGGATTTGTATAAGAACTTTCGAACCAATTGGATAGTCATGTTAATCCACTCTTTTCAATTGTGGCTTAGGAAAAATTTCAAACAAACATTAAAAGTCTCTTTTCATTCAAAATTTCCAACAAGGTCAAACAATTCAATTATACTATTTTATTTTATTTTAACATTCCAAAATTTTAGGATGTTACAGACTACCACCCTTAAAATAAATCTCGTCCTCGAGATTTGAGAATGCTAGAAAGAAATAGGTTCAGGAAACACCAGAGTGCTACCACCCTTAAAAGAATGCCTTTTTTTGGGTATGCCAAAAATTGGGTGTGCTTCTTCATGATCTCATCTCTTAGAGGTAAGATTCTATCCCTTGAGGTCTTGCTCAAAACTTATATCTTTACTATGTCTTGATTTTGTTGTCTTCTATCCCATATATGGATGATGAAGTAGGCCATCTTAGTAACACCTTCAAATGATGATTTCTTGTGTCGGTCTTCGAGTTCTTGGTGCATCGTCCACTATATTGAGTGTTCTTCTGTAGCTGTTGATTGAAATGGTATAACGTCTTTTTTGCAATCACATTCACTTCCTTTGCTTCATCTTCATGTCTTGAATTCATTCTCGCTTCATGGTTTTAAGATTGGGGAGAATATAATTCAAGGGAGAAGGAGACATATATACCCGATACAACCAACTTGTATTTTGAAGATAGGTTTTATTTGTTGCATAACAACCATAAAAAGACAGCAAGCAATTCATCGCATCTACATTGTAGCGAAATCTATCCATTTTGGTCCCTAATAGGTCACCCGGAATCTTTGAGGCTTTGAGTATTCAATATCTTTCAAGGTCTTGATAGTCTTCCTATTCTTCATACTCTTCATATTATTTCATTGTCTTTGATGTCTTTGTTGCTTGTAGCTATAATCATTGAAGCGTCTTCGGTGGAGGCCTTCTAGTCTTGACTCGAAATGAAACATCGTGTTGATCTTACTGCGAAGGGTTGTCTTGAAAAGTCTTTATCGCTTTGAAGTCTTTGATTCTCGTAGCTTTAACAGAGGTCTTCAATTACTGAATTTAGAAGTTCTTGTTTGGAAAACTAGTCTTGAGAAAGTTCCTTCTTGAAGTGCATAGTGGTCATTTCTAATGTTGAAAAGAAGAGACTTAAGAAAATTTAACACTCCAAAGATAGATGATGAGAAGTATGAGAGTTTTCTGAAATAACTTAGAAAATATTAGTCCTAAGGCTTTTCCAAGGCTAGGGTCACGATCTACAGTCAACATGTGCTCCGATACCATCTGTAGCGACCTCGGATCGATAAAGATCCTAAGTCCTTGTGATTAACATGCTAGTCCCTGGATCAATAGCTAGCACTCACAGTCGATGAAATATCATCTAAAACACAAGTCTTTATTACATGAATCGAATAATCCAGAGTTTACATCATTACAGCAGAAGCGATATATATACAACTTGGAGTCCCATCAATGCCACAGGCAGGTTGAGTGAAGACCCACGATTCTAGCGCACCTTTGAACGATCTCCAAAATTCTGCACATGAAATGTGCAGCCAACAAGTTGGTCAATACTTTAAATGTATTGGCAAATTACACCAAGGAAAGAAAGGACTAACTCTACATGCAAGGCTAGTTTAGGCTGTAGAGTTTATTTGCTCAAAGCTAGTTTTCTTAAGTATGGAGAAGAAGAGAAGATTTTCCCTACTTTGTAAATTTTTGTTTAAGTAATATATGGTTGAATGGCACACGGGGATATTACTCACCAAGTGTCCAAACAACCTAACACTTGGATATTACTCACCAAGTTCCCAAAACCCTCCCAATAGCGATATGACTCACGCCTTGGGTTTTTAGAAAACTTAGGATTTGAAAGAAAGAGAGGAAGATCCTTCAGAGGCTCCATCCTTCAGATGCTCAAGGTTGTTCTATTTTCGTGAACACGGCTGATCGATCAGATTGCAATACTCTCGAGAGTTTGTGCACTTTACCCACAATCCACGATCAAGTCCTTTTACATACAAGACCACGGCGAGGCTTTCCCTTAGTAGCCCCTCTACCTTCTGGATCCAACCGTGCCAAGAACCTCCAAATGTTGGTACCCAGGTGAGGTTTCCCACTAAGTACTAGGCCAAGACAGAGCCCATATGTATTGTGGTTGCACTGAATTCTGAAACATGGCAGACTTCTTTGATTCCTGGGCGGCCGTCCTCCACCAAAATCTCACTCGTTGTCCCGACAACCATTCCGCCTAGAAGAAAACTTAGTTTTATTTTGAAGTGGATTTGAGAAGAAAAGTTTGCTCAAGAGAGCCTTTATACTTAGAAAAATTAATTGTCTTGCGAACCCCCCAAGGTACTTTACATATATATAGCATAGCAAACAATACTTAGCAAAACAGGGGAACCTATCAGGAGGGAAAATCCTAAGTATAGAGCTACTCATGGCATACTATAAAATCATCACACTTGCAAAATAATACTAAGAAAAAATTCTACTAGAACATATTACACATGCATACTACAGAATTTTGAAGATCACATGCATAGAATCAAAACTGGGACAAAATTATGAACAAGTGGTGTATCTTGCCTTAGTATATTTGATGATTGATTAATTCTTTGTAAACGGTCTCACCCTCCGAATAATCTAACATATAAAAAAATTACACTAATAAACAACCATTGCAAAAAAGAAGAGCCAAAAAAAATACGTGGTAGGTAAACAAAAACATGCAACACGTGAACAAAAACACTCCAAATTATTTATTTATTATACAGTAATACATTCATATTTTCCTAGGTTATAGTGTGTGTTATTATGGCTAAATTGCAAATGATTAGTTTTGAAAAGAATTGTAGATTTTATATTATGGTCAAAATAAGGCTAAAAATTATCTTGCAAAGATACAGATCCAAACATGTATATTTTCGATGTTTGAGATTACTGACAGGTAGATATGTCAATACGAAACCCAACGCAAACATGACAAATTGGAAAATTTGATAATTAGTAAATTTACTATCATTGGATAGAGAATTTAATTTCAAGTCTAATGCAACAAGAATTATCTAATTCCGACATATAGATCTAAATATATGGAATTTCAAATTGAGTCATGCATAATAAGCTAGCTGACTAATACGTGCGTCTGCACATTTTCTTTTTTAGCTGTACCGATCTTACTGTCCACCACATATGGACGTGCATGTTTGCCAGTGTCATGATCTGTACGAATATACCTATTTGGATTTGTAGATTAAAAATGATCTAAACTAAATCGTAGAAAACAGATCGAACGGCGACAGGACGATGTGCATACCGTGGCCGACGAACTTGTCGTTGCTGGACTGTTCCCAATTCACTGAGCGGGCTCAAGATGCAGCGGGCGCTACAACGGTGAGGTTTTCGGTAAAGTCGTCCGGAAGATGTGGCGCAGACCTTCTGGTTTTGTGGCGTCCTTGATTGACGAGGTAGACTTTTAGGTGTGGTCGCTGGTCTTCTTTCGCTACTCCCATGCACCCTGCGGCAGGCTGAAACTTCCGTGACGGCGACGAACTCCGGAGACGTTGTAGCCGTCACTCAGTTGCTTCTGTAGACGAGAAAAGGTCAAGCTGAGAGCGGTGGAGTAGGGAATTAATAACAGGCGAGAAAGAGATCAAGAGCTACTGCAGTCTATGGAAACCATGTCTTCGAAGCTTCAGAAACGAAGAACTCCGGCGAGATCTATTTTGTGGTTTAGGAATTTGGAATCTTAGCAATTTGCAGAAAAATCGAACGAGAGAGAGTAGGTGGTATTTATCGGAAGGTTAGGCGTGGCCAAGGGTACAAGAAATCGGTTGAATCGATCGAGAAATGCGAGATTTTCTTGGGCTCTTGATGAGAACTCGTGAGGACATTGGTCTCCTGCTAGATTCAAGGGATGACGGGTGGGTCCGTTATCACTAAAAGAAAAGAAAAACGAAAGAGAGAGAGGACTGCGATTGGACCTGAATTTGTGCGTAGACCGGTTTGTATAGTGCATGCAGGACGTGAGCGTTTCAAGTGCATGCACGATTCCATTTTTTTAATTTCTTTTATTTAATCTTCAAAGTGGCTCCAATACTATTCAGGAAATTTGAAACAAAAAAAAATATAAATCCAAATAATGTTACCGGAGATAGGAAACGTTGTTCCAAGCCAAATTTTCATATACATGATTTTATTTTATGCACTTTGGCCTCGCATGCTAACTTATGCATTTTCAAAAATAGTTTTTTGGACTATTTCAAATCCCAAAATAAAATCATTTTGAACTCGAATTTCAAAAAAAAATGTATATATCACTTTAGACTCCAAATAGGCGCGAATAAAATGCAAGGTAAATATATTGGATTTGTATAAGAACTTTCGAACCAATTGGATAGTCATGTTAATCCACTCTTTTCAATTTTGGCTTAGGAAAAATTTCAAACAAACATTAAAAGTCTCTTTTCATTCAAAATTTCCAACAAGGTCAAACAATTCAATTATACTATTTTATTTTATTTTAACATTCCAAAATTTTAGGATGTTACAGTAACCGTCTCGCAATAAACAAGATCCCGATATAATGTTCATGCTCAACGCAGACACCAAATAATAATTATTTAAACATAAAACTAATCCCGATGGTAGATGAAGAGGTAGCGTGCCGACCGCGATCACAACAACCTTTGATCCATTTCCAACGCGCATCATCACCTTGTTCTTCGCTAGCTTCCGTTTATTCTGCAACACCTGTTTCGAGTTATAAATATGAGCAACCGAACCAGTATCAAATACCCAGGCACTACTACGAGTAGTAGTGAGATACACATCAATAACATGTATATCGGATATACCTTTCTTCTTGATGTTGCCGTTCTTCAAATCCGCCAAGTACTTTGGGAAATTCCGCTTCCTGTGACCTTCTCCCTTGTAGTAAAAGCACTCAGTATCAGGCTTAGTCCCATCCTTGGTCTTCTTCGCCGGTGCGGCAACTTTCTTACCGCCCTTATTGAAGTTTCCCTTTTGCTTAGACTTGCCTTTCTTGAATTTGGTGGTCTTATTGACCATCAACACTTGGTGCTCTTTCTTGATCTCCACTTCTGCAGATTTCAACATGGAGAAGAGTTCTGGCAACGTCTTGTCCATGTTTTGCATATTGTAGTTCATCACAAAGTTCATGTAACTTGGTGGTAGTGATTGGAGGACACAGTAAATCCCCAATGAATTAGGAATCACTATACCCGAACTTTGGAGTTTGTTTGCGTGCCCAGACATCTTAAGCACATACTCACTGATGGAGCTGCCCTCTTCCATCTTGCAGTTAAAGAAATATTCAGAAGCCTCATAACTCTCAACTGCCGCGTGAGCCACAAATATCATTTTGAGTTCACGGACAATATCATGTGGGTCATGGTTCTCAAACCTTTTCTGAAGCTCCGATTAGAAACCATACAAGATAGCACACTGAACTGTGGAGTACTATTCTTCCGAGTGAGGTAAACATTCTTTACTTCATCGGTAGCAGTAGCTGCAGGCGGGTCACCCAGCGGTGCATCCAGCACATAGGTCAAATTACCAGCATTGAGGACAATCCTCAAATTTTGGAACCAATCCGCGAAGTTTCTTCCATTGTTTTTCAACTTTTCTTTCTCTAGGAACGCATTAAAATTGATGGTAGGGGCCGCCATTGATCTACAACATATTTGCAATAGTTTAGATTAAGTTTATGACAAATTGAGTTCTAATTAATAGTTAAATTAATCTAGGTGAACTCCCACTCAAAACAATATCCCTCACATTGTTTTAATGATCACACGAACCAAATCCACCACATCAAAAACGATCATCATGAGAGTTGATGTAGCTTCAATGGCGAACAATCAACATGTTCATCATATCTACTATATGACTCATGCTTTACCTTTCGGTGATCCGTGTTCCGAGACCATGTATGTACATGCTATGCTCGTCAAGATCAAAACTTAGCTTAAGCATGAGCAAATCTGGCTTGCTCACGTTGTATACACTGGCAGAATCTAACACACCCGATCATCACGTGGTGCTTCGAAACAACAAGCTTTAGCAACGGTGCTTACTAAGGATGAACACTTTAAAACTTGAAATTTGTGTGCTTGAGGGATCATCTTATAATGCTACCATCGTTAACTAAGCAATACAAGGTGTATAAAGGATTAACATCACATGCAATTCATAATATGTGATATGATATGGCCTTTCTTCTTTGTGCTTCCGATCTCCATCTTCAAGCACGAACATGATCTCCATCATCACCGGCATTGCATCAAGGTCAATGACGTCGTTCCATGGTTGTCGTCCACCAGCTTCAACTATTACAACTACTTTGAATAGACACGCGGGTCTTAACAGAATTTAAAAAACAACCATATGGCTCCTGCCGGTTGCCAACTTATAATAAGGAACAATGCATACATCAAATATAATCACAATCATGGCCATATCACATCACAGCACACCCCTGCAAAACAAAGTTAGACGCCTCAAATTTTCTTTGCATATTTTACGTGGTTTGGAGCTTTCAATAAGTGTCGCTCTAACTTACGAACAAGAACCACAATGTTGATGCTTGAACTATCAAGTGCCGGTTGTAAATTGGATCTATACTATAATGGCAGAGACAGACACCCGCAAAGCCACTTATGAAATACAAGTTGCATGTTGAGCGTGGAGCAAGTCTCATGAACGATGTCATGTAAGGTTAGCCTGGGCCGCTTCATCCCATCATACCGCAAGATGCAAAGTACACAAGAAGCAATTGATAATAAAAGGACCACCGCCCACAATGACCATTCTGTTCTACTCGTGCAACAGATCTACATATAGACATGGCTCTGATACCACTGTAGGGGTTCGTAGCATGGAAAACAAAAAAATTCTACCGCATGCAAACAAACAAGCCAAGATCTATCTAATATATTGTAGCAACGAGTCGATAGAGGAACTCACCCTCGAAGATTCCAAAGCGGTTAACGAGAGCAGATTCTCGTGGGTGATGTAGTCGTACTCTTGCCGATCTCAAGATCGCGTAGACGATCCTTCCGGTGCTGCGTTCTGGCAGCACTTCCGCAGTCGGTCACACGTTTGGTACTCGATGAAGACCTTCCTCTCCTCGCGATTCCGGCAGCACGACGACGTGGTACCGGAAGTAGAAGGGAGATCTCGCAGGGCTTCGCCTTAAGCCGGATCGAGTATGGTAGACTATGAGAGAGGCCTTGGCGATCTAGGGTTTAGAGGCACCAAGGGAGGAAGCTTGGCCGGTGGCTAGGGCTTGGGGAGATCCCCAACTCGGCGGCTAGGAGGAAAACCTAGGGTGGCGGCGACTTGTGGTGGCTGGCGGCTAGGGCTAGGGTTTGGGTGGTGTTGGCTGTAGGAAAGAGGGGCCGCCCCTGCCCCTTCTTTTATAGGTGGGAAGGCGCCGGTTGGGAGGAGGGAGTCCTCACCCAACTCGGCCTCCTTGGTCGGTGGGTGGAGGGAGGAGGACTTCCTCCCCAAGTAGGTTTCCTACTCTCCCTCCACCAAGCAAAACTGCCGTTTGACTTTTTCAAATTGGCGTTTGACTTTCAAACTAGTATTTGATTTCTCCCTTTATTTTTCTCGTCCATGATACCTAGTACATGATGCAACCATTCCACATTGTCATGACACATTCATGTACCCTTCCCCTCCAGAGTGCCGGACCTTCCGGACCCTTCTAGAACATTCCCGGTGAAAACATCGGAATCATTCCCCAACTCCGAAACAGGACTTTCCTTATATGAATCTTATTCCCCGGACCATTCCGGATCTCCTCGTGATATCCCGGATCCCATCCGAGACTCCGAACAACATTCGGTCTCTTACTCATCATTCCATAACTACTCAACAACATCGAATCCTTAAGTGTGTCTCCCTACGGTTCGTGAATTATGCGGACATGATCGAGACACTTCTCCAAAGAATAACCAATAGAGGAATCTGGAAATTAATATGGCTCCCACATATTTCTACGATTACTTTGCGATCTAATGAACCACTTACATACGATACCAATTTCCTTTTGTCTCACGATAGTTTACTTATCCGAGGTTTTGATCGTCGGTATCTCTGCATACCTAGTTCAACCTCGTTACTGATAAGTACTCTTTTCTTGTTCCCGTGATATGTGATCCCTTGTGAACCAGTCACATGCTTGCAAGCTAATTGGATGACATTCCACCGAGAGGGCCCAGAGTATATCTGTTGGAGATATGCCCTAGAGGCAATAATAAATATAGTTATTATTATATCTTTGTGTTTATGATAAATGTTTACATTCATGCTATAATAGTACTAATAAGGAAACATTAATACTTGTGTGATTTGTAAACTAAAATAGAGTCCCTAGTAAAGCCTCTTTATAAATACTAGCTTGTTGGTTAATAAATGATTGTGGTTTCCCTATCATGAACATTGAGATGTTATTAACAACAACATCATATCGTTAGGAGAATGATATGGTGGACATAATCCTATAGATAAGCCTAGCATAAAGATCAAGTCATTTTAATAGTTCAATTGCTATATGCTTTCTGATACATAGTAACCTAATTCTTTCGACCATGAGATCATGCATATCACCTTCACCGGAAGGAGGCTTTGATGACATCAAACACCACATTGTAACTGGGTGGCTATAAAGGTGGCATTGAGTGTTCGAAAAGTATTGGTTGAGACACATGGATCAGGAGGTTTGTCCATACATATGACGGATAGATATACTTTGGGCCCTCTCGGTGGAATGTCATCCAATTAGCTTGCAAGAATGTGACTGGCTCACAAGGGATCACATATCACGGGAACGAGAAAAGAGTACTTATCAGTAACGAGGTTGAACTAGGTATGCAAAGATACCGATGATCATAACCTCGGATAAGTAAACTATCGTGAGACAAAGGGAAATTGGTATCGTATGTAAGTAGTTCATTCGATCGCAAAGTAATCATAGAAATATGTGGGAGCCATATGAATCTCCAGATTCCTCTATTGGTTATTGTTCGGAGAAGTGTCTCGATCATGGCCACATAATTCACGAACCGTAGGGAGATATACTTAAGGATTCGACGTTGTTTGAGTAGTTATGGAATGATGAATGAGAGACCGAATGTTGTTCGGAGTCTCGGATGGGATCCGGGATATCACGAGGAGATACGGAATGGTCCGGAGAATAAGATTCATATAAGGAAAGTCCTGTTTCGGGGTTGGAGAATGGTTCCGGTGTTTTCATCGGGAATGTTCTAGAAGGTTCCGGAATGTCCGGCACTCCGGAGGGGAAGGGTACATGAATGTGTCATAACAAGTTGGAATGATTGCATCATGTACTAGGTGTCATCGCTGAACAAAATAAAGGGTTTAATCAAATCCTAGTTTGAAAAGTCAAACGCCAATTTGAAAAGTCAAACGGCTATTTTGTGAGGTGGAGGGAGAGTAGGAAACCTACTTGGGGAGGAGTTCCCTCCCTCCACCGTCGGCCCACTTGGAGACCGAGTTGGGGAGGGACTCCCCTCCCCTTGGAGCGCCCCTCCACATATATAAGGAGGGGCAGGGCTGCCCCTCCAAGCACACAACACCACGCCGCACAAACCCTAATCCTAGCCGTCGGCGCCGCCACCTCCTGCTGCCGCCGCCGCCTAGGCAAACCCTAGCCGCCGACCTTGCTCCTCCTTGGTGCGTCTAAACCCTAGATTGCCGAGGCTCTCTCTCATAGTCCACCATACTCGCTCGGCTTAAGGCGAAGCCCTGCGAGATCTCCCCTCTACTTCTGGTACCACGCCGTTGTGCTGCCGAAATCGCGAGGAGAGTGCTACAACCTCTGCTGCCTGCTGGAACAAGGGAGAGGAAGGTCTTCGTCGAGTACCGAACGTGTGACCGACTGCAGAAGCGCTGCCGGAATGCAGCGCCGTAAGGATCGTCTACGCGATCTTGAGATCGGCAAGAGTACGACTACATCACCCACGAGAATCTGCTCTCGTTAACCGCTTTGGAATCTTCGAGGGTGAGTTATTCCATCGACTCATTGCTACAATCTAGTAGATAGATCTTGGCTTGTTTGTTTGTGTGCGGTAGAAATTATTGTTTTCCATGCTACGGAACCCTACAGCAGTATCAGAGTCGTGTCTATATGTAGATCTGTTGCACGAGTAGAACACAATGGTCATTGTGGGCGTTGATGTTTTTGTTGTCGATAGCTTCTTGTGTACTTTGCATCCTGCGGGATGGTGGGATGAAGCGGCCCGGGCTAACCTTACATGGCATCGTTCATGAGACTTGCTCCACGCTTGACATGCAACTTGTATTGCATAAGTGGCTTTGCGGGTGCCTGTTTCTCCCAACATAGTTAAGATTCAATTTACAACGGGTGATTGACAATACTAGTATCAATGTTGTGGTTCTTGTTCGTAAGTTAGAACGACACTTATTGAAAGCCGCAAACCACGTAAAACATGCAAAGAAAGTAGAGGCATCTAACTTTGTTTTGCAGGGGTGTGTTGTGATGTGATATGGCCATGATTGTGATTATATTTGATGTATGCAATGTTCCTTATTGTAAGTTGGCAACCGGCAGGAGCCATATGGTTGTCTTTAATTTCTGTTAAGACCCGCGTGTCTATTCAAAGTAGTTGTAATAGTTGAAGCTGGTGGACGACAACCATGGAGCGGCATCATTGACCTTGATGCAATGCCGGTGATGATGGAGATCATGTTCGTGCTTGAAGATGGAGATCGGAAGCACAAAGAAGAAAGGCCATATCATATCACATATTATGAATTGCATGTGATGTTAATCCTTTATGCATCTTGTATTGCTTAGTTAACGACGGTAGCATTATAAGATGATCCCTCATGCACATGAATATCAAGTTCTAAAGTGTTCACCCTTAGTAAGCACCGTTGCTAAAGCTTGTCGTTTCGAAGCACCACGTGATGATCGGGTGTGTGTTAGATTCCACAAGTGTATACAACGTGAGCAAGCCAGATTTGCTCATGCGGAAGCTAAGGTTTGATCTTGACGAGCCTAGCATGTACAGACATGGTCTCGGAACATGGATCACCGAAAGGTAAAGCATGAATCATATAGTAAGATATGATGAACATGTCGATTGTTCGCCATTGAAGCTACATCGACTCTCGTGATGATCGGTGTTGATGTGGTGGATTTGGTTCGTGTGATCACTAAAAAAATGTGAGGGATATTGTTTTGAGTGGGAGTTCACCTAGATTAATTTAACTATTAATTAGAACTCAATTTGTCATAAACTTAGTCTAAACTATTACAAATATGTTGTAGATCAATGGCAGCCCCTACCATCAATTTTAATGCGTTCCTAGAGAAAGAAAAGTTGAAAAACAATGGAAGCAACTTCGCGGATTGGTTCCGCAATTTGAGGATTGTCCTCACTGCTGGTAATTTGACCTATGTGCTGGATGCACCGCTGGGTGACCCACCTGCAGCTACTGCTACCGATAAAGTAAAGAATGTTTACCTCGCTTGGAAGACTCAGTACTCCACAGTTCAGTGTGCTATCTTGTATGGTTTAGAATCGGAGCTTCAAAAAAGGTTTGAGAATTTAGACCCACATGATATTGTCCGTGAACTCAAATTGATCTTTGAGACTCACGCGGCAATTGAGAGCTATGAGGCTTCTGAAAAGTTCTTTAACTGCAAGATGGAAGAGGGCAGCTCCGTAAGTGAGCATGTGCTTAAGATGTCTGGGCACGCAAACAAACTTCAAAGCTTGGGTATAGTGATTCCTAATGCTCTGGGGATTTATCGTGTCCTCCAATCACTACCACCAAGTTACAAGAACTTTGTGATGAACTACAATATGCAAAACATGAACAAGCAGTTGCCAGAACTCTTCGCCATGTTAAAATCTGCAGAAGTGGAGATCAAGAAAGAGCACCAAGTGTTGATGGTCAATAAGACCACCAAATTCAAGAAAGGCAAGTCTAAGCAAAAGGGACACTTCAAGAAGGGTGGTAAAAAGTTACCGCGCCGACGAAGAAGACCAAAGCTGGACCTAAGCCTGATACTGAGTGCTTTTACTGCAAGGGAGAAGGTCACTGGAAGCGGAATTGCCCAAAGTACTTGGCGGATTTGAAGAACGGCAACATCAAGAAGAAATGTATATCCGATATACATGTTATTGGTGTGTATCTCACTAGTACTCGTAGTAGTGCCTGGGTATTTGATACTGGTTCGGTTGCTCATATCTGTAACTCGAAACAGGTGCTGCAGAATAAACGGAAGCTAGCGAAGAACGAGGTGACGATACGCATGGGAAACGGATCAAAGGTTGATGTGATCGCGGTCGGCACGCTACCTCTTCATCTACCATCGGGATTAGTTTTATACTTAAATAATTGTTATTTGGTGCCTGCGTTAAGCATGAACATTATATCGGGATCTTGTTTATTGCGATACGGTTACTTGTTTAAGTCCGAGAATAATGGTTGTTCGATTTATATGAGTAATATGTTTTATGCACATGCACCTTTGATAGATGGTCTATTCTTATTGAATCTCGATAGTGGAAATACACATACTAATAACATTGAAGCTAAACGTTTGAAATCGAGCGATAACTTGACCTATATGTGGCACTGTCGTCTTGGTCACATTGGAGTGAAGCGTATGAAGAAACTCCATTCCGATGGACTTCTTGAATCACTTGATTTCGAATCACTTGAAAGATGAGAAGCATGTATGATGGGTAAAATGATTAAGACTCCATTTTCTGGTATGATGGAGCGAGCTACGGACTTATTGGAAATCATACATACCGATGTGTGTGGTCCAATGAGTGTAGCATCGCGTGGTGGTTATCGTTATGTTCTTACCTTCACGGATGACTTGAGTAGATATGGGTATATCTATTTCATGAAACATATGTCCAAAACTTTCGAGAAGTTTAAGGAATTTCAATGTGAGGTGGAGAATCAACGTAACAAGAAGATTAAATTTCTACGTTCTGATCGTGGAGGTGAATATTTAAGTTATGAGTTTGGCGAGCATTTGAAGAAATGCGGAATACTTTCACAATTAACACTGCCGGGAACACCACAGCGTAATGGTGTGTCTGAACGTCGTAATCGAACTCTCTTGGATATGGTTCGTTCTATGATGTCACTTATAGATTTACCACTATCATTTTGGGGTTATGCCTTAGAAACAGCCGCATTCACTTTAAATAGGGCACCATCTAAATCCGTTGAAACGACACCGTATGAATTATGGTTTGGGAAGAAACCTAAATTGTCGTTCCTTAAAGTTTGGGGTTGCGAAGCCTATGTAAAGAAGTTACAGCCTGACAAGCTTGAACCCAAAGCGGAAAAATGCGTCTTCATAGGATACCCGAAGGAAACTATTGGGTATACCTTCTATCATAAATCCGAAGGCAAAATCTTCGTTGCCAAGAATGGATCCTTTCTAGAGAAGGAATTTCTCTCGAAAGAAGTGACTGGAAGGAAAGTAGAACTCGATGAGGTTGTTGAACCTGCTCTCGAACTTGCGAGTAGAGCAGCACCGGAAGTAGTTCCTGTGGCGCCTACACCAATAACAGAGGAAGCTAATGATGATGATCATGAAACTTCGGTTGTAGTTACTACAGAACCTCGCAGGTCAACAAGAACTCATACCACTCCTGATTGGTATGATCCCGTTATGAATGTCATGTTGGTGGACAACACCGATGACCCTGCGACATATGAGGAAGCAACGATGAACCCAGATTCTAATAAATGGCAAGAATCCATGAAATCCAAGATTGGATCCATGTACGAAAACCAAGTATGGACTTTGGTGGATTTACCAGATGGCCGGAAGGGTGTCGAGAACAAATGGATTTTCAAGAAGAAAACAAATGCTGATGGTAATGTTACTGTCTATAAAGCTCGACTTGTCGCAAAAGGGTTTCGACAAATTCAAGGAATTGACTACGATGAGACTTTCTCACCTGTAGCGAAGCTAAAGTCTGTGAGGATTATGTTAGCAATCGCTGCATATTATGATTATGAGATATGGCAGATGGATGTTAAAACAGCATTCCTCAATGAAGACATTGATGAAGAGTTGTATATGATGCAACCCAAAGGTTTTGTCGATCCTAAAGATGCTAACAAGGTATGCAAACTTCAACGGTCCATCTATGGATTGAAGCAAGCATCCCGAAGTTGGAATCAATGTTTTGATAAGGTAATCAAAAGTTTTGGTTTTATACAAACTTATGGAGAAGCTTGTATTTACGAGCAAGTGAGTGGGAGCTCTGTATCATTCTTAATACTATATGTAGATGACATATTGTTGATTGTGAATGATGTATACCTTCTTAATAGTGTCAAGGAATATTTGAATAATAGTTTTTCAATGAAGGATCTTAGCGAAGCAGCTTATATATTAGGCATAAAGATTTATAGAGATAGATCGAGACGCCTAATATCATTGTCACAAAGTACATATTTGGACAAAGTTCTAAAGAGGTTTGGAATGGAAGATAGCAAGAAAGGGTTCTTTCCCATGTTGCCCAATACGACCTTGAGTAAAACTCAAAGTCCGACAACGGCAGAAGATAGAGAAAGGATGAGTAAAACTCCCTATGCCTCAGCCATAGGATCTCTAATGTATGCCATGCTATGTACTAGACCCGACATTGCATATGCTGTTAGTTTAACTAGCAGATATCAATGTGATCCAGGAGTGGATCATTGGACATCGGTCAAAAACATCCTTAAGTACTTGAGAAAAACTAAGGATATGGTTCTTTCTTATGGAGGTGATGAACAGATCGTTGTTAATGGTTACACAGATGCTAGTTGGAACACCGATCCGGATGATTCTAAATCACAATCTGGATACGTATTTACTTTGAATGGTGCAGCAGTTAGCTGGAGGAGTGCAAAGCAAAGAGTTGTGGCGAGATCTTCAACTGAATCGAAATACATGGCTGCTTCGGAGGCTTCACAAGAAGCAATATGGATGAAAGAGTTCATTACAGAGATCGGTGTGGTTCCTAGTGCGCTGGACCCAGTGTCAATCTACTGTGATAACATGGGCGCCATAGCCAATGCGCAAGAACCAAGGTCACACAAGAAGCTGAAGCACATCAAGCTACGTTTTCACGCTATTCGAGAACATGTCCAAGATGGGGACATAAAGATTTGCAAAGTACACACAGATCTGAATGTGGCGGATCCGTTGACTAAACCTCTCCCGAGGGCAAAACATGACCAACACCAAACTGCCATGGGTGTTCGGTATATTACCATGTAATCTGGATTAGATGACTCTAGTGCAAGTGGGAGACTGTTGGAGATATGCCCTAGAGGCAATAATAAATATAGTTATTATTATATCTTTGTGTTTATGATAAATGTTTACATTCATGCTATAATAGTATTAACAAGGAAACATTAATACTTGTGTGATTTGTAAACTAAAATAGAGTCCCTAGTAAAGCCTCTTTATAAATACAAGATTGTTGGTTAATAAATGATTGTGGTTTCCCTATCATGAACATTGAGATGTTATTAACAATAAGATCATATCGTTAGGAGAATGATACGGTGGACATACTCCTATAGATAAGCGTAGCATAAAGATGAAGTCATTTTAATAGTTCAATTGCTATGGCTTTCTGATACATAGTAACCTAATTCCTTCGACCATGACATCATGCATATCACCTTCAGCAGAAGGATGCTTTGATGACATCAAAAACCACACCGTAACTGGGTGGCTATAAAGGTGGCATTTAGTGTTCGGAAAGTATTGATTGAGACACATGGATCAAGAGTGGGGTTTGTCCATACATATGACGGATAGATATACTTTGGGCCCTCTCGGTGGAATGTCATCCAATTAGCTTGCCAGAATGTGACTGGCTCACAAGGGATCACATATCACGGGAACGAGAAAAGAGTACTTATCAGTAACGAGGTTGAACTAGGTATGCAAAGATACCGATGATCATAACCTCGGATAAGTAAACTATCGTGAGACAAAGGGAAATTGGTATCGTATGTAAGTAGTTCATTCGATCGCAAAGTAATCATAGAAATATGTGGGAGCCATATGAATCTCCAGATTCCTCTATTGGTTATTGTTCGGAGAAGTGTCTCGATCATGGCCACATAATTCACGAACCGTAGGGAGACATACTTAAGGATTCGACGTTGTTTGAGTAGTTATGGAATGATGAATGAGAGACCGAATGTTGTTCGGAGTCTCGGATGGGATCCGGGATATCACGAGGAGATCCGGAATGGTCCGGAGAATAAGATTCATATAAGAAAAGTCCTGTTTCGGGGTTGGAGAATGGTTCCGGTGTTTTCATCGGGAATGTTCTAGAAGGTTCCGGAATGTCCGGCACTCCGGAGGGGAAGGGTACATGAATGTGTCATAACAAGTTGGAATGATTGCATCATGTACTAGGTGTCATCGCTGAACAAAATAAAGGGTTTAATCAAATCCTAGTTTGAAAAGTCAAACGCCCATTTGAAAAGTCAAACAGCTATTTTGTGAGGTGGAGGGAGAGTAGGAAACCTACTTGGGGAGGAGTTCCCTCCCTCCACCGTCGGCCCACTTGGAGACCGAGTTGGGGAGGGACTCCCCTCCCCTTGGAGCGCCCCTCCACATATATAAGGAGGGGCAGGGCTGCCCCTCCAAGCACACAACACCACGCCGCACAAACCCTAATCCTAGCCGTCGGCGCCGCCACCTCCTGCTGCCGCCGCCGCCTAGGCAAACCCTAGCCGCCGGCCTTGCTCCTCCTTGGTGCGTCTAAACCCTAGATTGCCGAGGCTCTCTCTCATAGTCCACCATACTCGCTCGGCTTAAGGCGAAGCCCTGCGAGATCTCCCCTCTACTTCTGGTACCACGCCGTTGTGCTGCCGAAATCGCGAGGAGAGTGCTACAACCTCTGCTGCCTGCTGGAACAAGGGAGAGGAAGGTCTTCGTCGAGTACCGAACGTGTGACCGACTGCGGAAGCGCTGCCGGAATGCAGCGCCGTAAGGATCGTCTACGCGATCTTGAGATCGGCAAGAGTACGACTACATCACCCACGAGAATCTGCTCTCGTTAACCGCTTTGGAATCTTCGAGGGTGAGTTATTCCATCGACTCGTTGCTACAATCTAGTAGATAGATCTTGGCTTGTTTGTTTGTGTGCGGTAGAAATTATTGTTTTCCATGCTACGGAACCCTACAGCAGTATCAGAGTCGTGTCTATATGTAGATCTGTTGCACGAGTAGAACACAATGGTCATTGTGGGCGTTGATGTTTTTGTTGTCGATAGCTTCTTGTGTACTTTGCATCCTGCGGGATGGTGGGATGAAGCGGCCCGGGCTAACCTTACATGGCATCGTTCATGAGACTTGCTCCACGCTTGACATGCAACTTGTATTGCATAAGTGGCTTTGCGGGTGCCTGTTTCTCCCAACATAGTTAAGATTCAATTTACAACGGGTGATTGACAATACTAGTATCAATGTTGTGGTTCTTGTTCGTAAGTTAGAACGACACTTATTGAAAGCCGCAAACCACGTAAAACATGCAAAGAAAGTAGAGGCATCTAACTTTGTTTTGCAGGGGTGTGTTGTGATGTGATATGGCCATGATTGTGATTATATTTGATGTATGCAATGTTCCTTATTGTAAGTTGGCAACCGGCAGGAGCCATATGGTTGTCTTTAATTTCTGTTAAGACCCGCGTGTCTATTCAAAGTAGTTGTAATAGTTGAAGCTGGTGGACGACAACCATGGAGCGGCATCATTGACCTTGATGCAATGCCGGTGATGATGGAGATCATGTTCGTGCTTGAAGATGGAGATCGGAAGCACAAAGAAGAAAGGCCATATCATATCACATATTATGAATTGCATGTGATGTTAATCCTTTATGCATCTTGTATTGCTTAGTTAACGACGGTAGCATTATAAGATGATCCCTCATGCACATGAATATCAAGTTCTAAAGTGTTCACCCTTAGTAAGCACCGTTGCTAAAGCTTGTCGTTTCGAAGCACCACGTGATGATCGGGTGTGTGTTAGATTCCACAAGTGTATACAACGTGAGCAAGCCAGATTTGCTCATGCGGAAGCTAAGGTTTGATCTTGACGAGCCTAGCATGTACAGACATGGTCTCGGAACATGGATCACCGAAAGGTAAAGCATGAATCATATAGTAAGATATGATGAACATGTCGATTGTTCGCCATTGAAGCTACATCGACTCTCGTGATGATCGGTGTTGATGTGGTGGATTTGGTTCGTGTGATCACTAAAAAAATGTGAGGGATATTGTTTTGAGTGGGAGTTCACCTAGATTAATTTAACTATTAATTAGAACTCAATTTGTCATAAACTTAGTCTGGAGGGGAAGGGTACATGAATGTGTCATAACAAATTGGAATGATTGCATCATGTACTAGGTGTCATCGCTGAACAAAATAAAGGGTTTAATCAAATCCTAGTTTGAAAAGTCAAACACCAATTTGAAAAGTCAAACGGCTATTTTGTGAGGTGGAGGGAGAGTAGGAAACCTACTTGGGGAGGAGTTCCCTCCCTCCACCGCCGGCCCACTTGGAGACCGAGTTGGGGAGGGACTCCCCTCCCCTTGGCACGCCCCTCCACCTATATAAGGGGGGGTGGGGGCAGGGTTGCCCCTCCAAGCACACAACACCACGCCCCACAAACCCTAATCCTAGCCACCGGCGCCGCCACCTCCTGCTGCTGCCGCCGCCGCCTAGGCAAACCCTAGCTGCCGGCCTTGCTCCTACTTGGTGCGTCTAAACCCTAGATCGCCGAGGCTCTCTCTCATAGTCCACCATACTCGCTCGGCTTAAGGCGAAGCCCTGCGAGATCTCCCCTCTACTTCTGGTACCACGCCATTGTGCTGCCGAAATCGCGAGGAGAGTGCTACAACCTCCGCTGCCTGCTGGAACAAGGGAGAGGAAGGTCTTTTCGAGTACCGAATGTGTGACCGACTGCGGAAGCGCTACCGGAACGCAGTGCCGGAAGGATCGTCTACGCGATCTTGAGATCGGCAAGAGTACGACTACATCACCCACGAGAATCCGCTCTCGTTAAACACTTTGGAATCTTCGAGGGTGAGTTATTCCATCGAATCGTTGCTACAATCTAGTAGATAGATCTTGGCTTGTTTGTTTGTATGCGGTAGAAATTTTTTGTTTTCCATGCTACGAAACCCTACAATATCTATCCGTCATATGGATGGACAAATCCCACTCTTGATTCATGTGTCTGAACCCATACTTTCCGAACACACAATGCCACCTTTATAGCCACCCAGTTACGGTGTGGTGTTTGATGTCATCAAAGCATCCTTCCGGTGATGGTGATAAGCATGATCTCATGGTCGAAGGAATTAGGTTACTATGTATCAGAAAGCTTATAGAAATTGAACTATTAAAATGACTTGATCTTTATGCTACGCTTATCTATAGGAGTATGTCCATCATACCATTCCCCTAATGATATGATCTTGTTGTTAATAACATCTCAATGTTCATGATAGGGAAACCACAATCATCTATTAACCAACAAGCTAGTATTATGAAGAGGCTTTACTAGGGACTCTAATTTACTTTACAAATCACACAAGTATTAATGTTTCCTGGTTAATATTGTTATAGGATGAATGTAAACATTTATCATAAACACAAAGATATAATAATAACTACATTTATTATTGCCTCTAGGCCATATCTCCAACAACTAGGAGATGCACAAAGGAACGGCGAACATAGTCGTATGGGTTAGGGTTCAAGGGATGGTCTGGCTTTACCGTGATTCTTCACTGGAGTTGAGCGGCGCTTCGGTCGTTCACGGAGGTTGACAGAGACGATGTCCTGGGGCGATTCTGAGCAAACCAAAGATGTGAGAAGATGCGCAAGGGTCTGACAAGAAAGCTCGTGTGCAAGAGAGGCGAAGGGGTGTGCTAGACTCATCGGAATGGGTCTCCGGAGCGCGTCGGGCAGCGGCGGTGCGAGCTTGTTGCGAGCAGCCTGGCGGCGTTAAGAGGGGGTTTGGTGAGGGGAAATGACCGCGGTACGGTGTTGCTTAAGTAGCCAGAGCAGGGGCGGCATTCACGCGAGGAGTCAACGGAATTTAAGTGAAATCAATCATAGCGTCACTTCATGGAAGAAACGGCGGAGCGGGTCGTCGCGCGAGGAATTGTGGACGATGAGCTGATGTGGCAGTGGGTCGTGCCTGTCAGCGAGTGGGTGTGGCGCGGGTGCAGTGAAAAATAGAGGAAATTGTTAATCAGCCGGGTGGGCTTGATGGGCTGGGTCTGGCACTGGGCCGAAATGGTGGCGCTGGCCCTTTTCTATTTCCTTTCTCTTTTTCTTTTTCTATTTTGATTTTTAGGAATCAAATTCAAACCCTATTTCAAATAAGTTTGAATTCAAACCACCTCTAGATTTTTGTAGTGTCAACCTTGTACTTATTTGTGTATAAAACACTAATGTTTAGTCAAAGGCACTTTGACACTTTGAACAATAAAATAAAACCATGCCTTATTTGTATATAGGTAATAGGCATAAAGATGATTTTATTTGGAATTTTGCTTTGAAAATTTTTGTGCAAGACAAGGATGCTATGAATGCATGCATGATATGGAAGCTTTGGTAATTGATGATTTTTGGGATGTTACATGTTTGATTATGATGAACCGGCTATATACAAAGAAGCAATGATGGGACCTGACTCCATCTGTAGCGACATCGGATCGTGAAAGATCCTAAGTCCCTGTGATTAACATGCTAGTCCCTGAATCATTAGCTAGCACTCACAGTCGATGAAATATCATGTAAAACATAAGTCTTTATTACATGAATCAAATAATCCAGAGTTTACATCGTTACAATAGAAGTGAAATATATACAACTTGGAGTCCCATCAATGCCACAGGCAGGTTGAGTGAAGACCCGCGATCCTAGCGCACCTTTCAACAATCTCCAAATTTTGCACATAAAACATGCAGCCAACAAGTTGGGTAAATACATTGAATGTATTAGCAAATTACACCAAGGAAAGAATAAGTCTAACTCTATATGCAATGCTGAATAGGCTTTGGAATTCATTTGCATAAAGCCAATTTTCTCTAAGTAAGAGGAAAAGAGGAAGAGTTTTTATCCTACTTTGTAAACATTTGCTTAAGTAAAATAGGGTCGAATGGCACACGAGGATATTACTCACAAAGTGTCCAAACAACCAAACACTTGGATACTACTCACCATGTCCCCAAAATCCCACCCATTGGCGATATTACTCACTCCATGGGGTTTCAAACTTTTTTTAAAAAAAGAGAGAGAAATATCCTTCAGGGGCTCCATCCTTCAGATGCTCAATGTTGTTCTATTTCCGTGAACACGGCTGATCGATGAGATTGCAGTACTCTCGAGAGTTTGTGCACTTTACCCACAATCCATGATCAAGTCCTTTTACAGACAAGACCATGGCGAGGCTTTCCCTTAGTAGCCCCTCTACCTTATGGATCTAACCGTGCCAAGAACCGCCAAATGTTGGTACCCAAGTGAGGTTTCCCACTAAGTACTAGGCCAAGACAGAGCCCATATGTATTGTGGTTGCACTAGAAGCTTCTGAATTCTAAAACATGGCAGACTTCTTTGATTCCTGGGCGGCTGTCCTCCACCAAAATCTCACTCGTTGACCCGACAACCATTCCGCCTAGAACAAAACTTAGTTTTATGTTGAAGTGGACTTGAGAAGAAAAGATCGCTCAAGAGAGCCTTTATACTTAGAAACTTTCTTGTCTCTCGGACCCCCAACGGTACTTTATATATATATATATATAGCATAGCAAGTACTTAGCAAAAATAGGGGTAACCTATTAGGAGGGAAAAATCCTAAGTATAAGCTACTCATGGCATACTACAAAAATCATCGCACTTAAAAATAATACTAAGGAAAAATTCTACCAGAGCATCCTACACATGCACACTATAGAATTTGAAGATCAAATTATGGATAGGATCAAAACTGGAACATTATATGAACAAGAGGTGTAACTTGCCTTATTAATAATGTTCTTGATGATTGTATTCCTCTGTAGCAATCACACTCTCTCCAAATAATCTAACGCACGGAGAGAGTAGTTCCAATCAAAACAATTGCAACATAGTAAACACAACAAAAATGATCACAAACATGCATGATGATTTTTATGACACAAAGGTTGTATTTAGTTCTCTATATCATATGATGCATGTAGGAGATCATTTAGTGCAATAGGCTATTTATCATTAAATGTTGATTGCCAAATAAAGGGGTTTTAATAGTTTTGTTGCAACTTCTGTCCTAATTGTGGAATAAAGTATTATTCTAAGTTGTACTGTACAGAGGACATTATTACGAACCAGTACGAATTGGATTCATCCTAATCGGAGTTGTAAATCTTTTTCCATAATTTAATTACTATTTAATAGATTTTAATTCTTTTAAAATATTTACTATGTCAAAAAATTATATCTAAGACCAGATATGTATTCTACGAGAAATTATGAATCCAGAGGCATATTATTTATATTTTTCATACCTATGAATAATCTACTATGACTTTAATAGTCTAAAAGACCATTAAAACTATTTAAATTATTACAGTACATATGTACTGTAAAAATTAGATATAATATCATAACAATATTCTAGATAAAATTTACAATCCATTGATATATTATATGCTAAATTTAGACTTACAAATATTTTTCTATGAATTTAACAAGTTTGCATATTTTCCGTCCAATTTTAATACGAAACTTATTTAGACAGACCATGCAGTTGACTGCCGACTGTGCACTTCACAATTGACTATATGCTGACGTGGCATGCTTCTGGTCAACAACGATTCAAAGCCATCAGATCTAGATCAAATGGATGGAAAAAGTGTGGTTGTTTACCGGCAACGATGATGACAGTGGACGTGTGGGTGGTCGACATGGACGGTGCTCCGACGATCAACAACGAAAGTAAAGTGGACGACGGGGTTATCCTCCTCCTCACGGTCATGTACATGTCCTTGTTCCCGTTCTTCTCCTCCTCCTCTATCGACGACAAAGCTTAGCTCCTCCTCAGCGATGGCAAACTCCGGCGAAAATTCTCCGGTGATTGGCTGCGGATTTGATGGAGAAAATAGATGGAATAAACTGGTGGTTCAATAGGATCACATCAGCAAAAAAATAAGAGTAAAAAGAGCTCAAAATCGACGGGAATCCTCATCTCCCAAAGCTCCGGCGAGATATTTGATGAGCTCGGAATCGAGACTAATTCCGACGACTGTTGAGGGAATTCGTTCGGAAAAGAAAAGGGCAGAGAGGAGGACACACTAGTGCAGACCCCCCCCCTTTAAATCCGGTTGGTAGGGCCCTCTATCAGCGGTTCTACAACCGCTGCTGAGGGTTCGGTGTTAGAGGGGGGGCCTTTAACACCAGTTCTTATACGAACCGTTGTTAAAGGGTGGCGCACGTGGGGCTACCGCAGGCCTCAGCCCCCCCCTTTAACACCGGTTCGGGGCTGGAACCGGTGTTAAAGGTTCTTCTTCCGCGGCAGATATTTAGGCTGTTTTCCTGCCGCGGCAGGAAAACGGCCTAAATCTCTGCCACGGCAGAGTTCTGCCTCGGCCCCGTTCTGGGCGTATTTCTGCGGGAGGGGGGGGGAGGGGGAATCGATCGGGAGCGGTATACACATACATCGTCATCGTTACATACGAGTACATGAATAATTAAGCAACTATTATTATACACATACATCGTCATCGGCACATACATCGTCATCGTTCATTTTGGTGGATATCTAAAGAGTTCTCCGCTAGGCGTGACGACCTCATCAAGTATGAACCCCACCAATTCCTCTTGAATGGCTCGTATGCGTTTAAATGGTAGGAGTTGGTCCCGCATCCATTCGATTTGAATATATATGAAGAATGGGCCGTCAATATATATATAAGAATAAAACTCAACACAATTGATGGTAATAAAATAATGTTGTGGACTTTGTTTACTTACTCTAAGTTGTTCTATTGCGGCTTGGCCCGTCGCAGATATCGTGTTGCGAATGAACTCGCAAACATAGTACCCACCTAAGTTATTGCCGTGTCCCTGATGCGCGCACTTTACGAGAATAGAGAGTTCAATCAAAATAATAATCAATAAAGCATGATATAATGGAATTGGAAGCAGAATCAAAGAGATACGCAGACCTAGTTAGCTAGTATTACTTACATTTTGGTCTACAAATTTTAGTTCTTCTGACCATTCACCCACGGCCCTGCCCGTGAACCTTTTCCAAACCCTGTCCGGCAAAGAAAATGGATAAAGGAGTAATTAATTACTTGTTGTCACGAAAGTTGCCGATCTAGTGCGATAATATGATTGAAATTACCTCTGGAGCATCTCTCTAAAGTCTGCCCATATCTCTTTTTCTTTTCGTAACGAATCCATGACAAGGACTTTTCCTGAGTCGGGTTGAATGACTAGCAGAATAAAATGGAACCTACGCACGCATAACTCATCATCAGTTACACTTAACATCGAGTAAGCCGAAATAGAATGTGTACAAGAGAGAGGGTAATAGTACTCATGAGAAGTTGTAAGGCAATAGTATTTCCCTTTTGGTTTGTTGTCTTAGTAAAGACCTTAGCAAGTAATCTTCTGTTTGCCCGGGTTTGGTTCTTACCACTTCTTCATGAACTGTATTTGGGTCAATGAACCCAATGTCAAAAGGGCCTCCTTTCATGCATTCCATAACCTTTTTCCTGCATAATAGTATATACATATATGGTAAGCATATATATATACATGCAATTAATAAAGTGAATGAGATGAGATATACATTACAGAAATAGTACTTACACACAATAAAGGCTGATGGCAGCTTTGTCGAGTTCCTTCTGATTGAATAGAAAATGCAAGTCTTGAATGTTGAAGTCGATCCCGTCGTCTCCGCAGAAGAAAATCTCATCTCTTATATGCGCCGTGATCCATTCTTCCTTTCTCGTCTTGCAGAAATCAAGGTACCACTTGTGCAATTTTCGCATCTTTGTTGGTAGATTCTTGAGCTCCTCTTTCTTGACGAGATTCTTCCCATACTTCCATGGCTGTATGGGTTGGCATCACAGTTGGGCAAGTTGTCTCCCATGATGTTCAAGTATGCAATGTAACTCATCCCCATCTCATTGGCCTTTCTTTGTAGCTCTGCCTCGTAATCATTTACGGGAGGAGCGTCCCGTGTGTCGAACATTTGGAGCGGGGCGCATGATTGGTTTTCCTGTTCTCCGAGCATGGAAACTGTTTTCTGGGGTGCCTCATGACTGCTACTTTCAGTCTCCCTACGGCGCCTTGCATCCGCCTTCAAAATCTGGCGCTCGTAGTCCGGCACAAGTGGGGTTTCAGGTTTCAAAATATTTTTGTAAAACTTCTCCACCACCGCCGGATCTATTTTCTCCTTTGGCTCGGCCCGTCTAGGTGCAAAGAATTTCTTGACCTCTTCTTCTGAGATCCTATTTGTCTCCTCGTCGCTGCGATTCCACGGTAAAACCGGCAATGGCTTGGCGGAAGGCTGCAGGACGTAGTTTTTTGAACTCTTTGGCGTACGGTTTCCTGCGGATTTCTTTGTGGCAGTGCTAGTGATACTCTTTGTGGCAGTGCTCTTCCGCTTACGCTGAGGAGATGGCTGAAGCACCGGAGATGGCTGACGGGCCGGAGATAGCTGGCGCGCCGGAGATGGCTGAAGCGCCGGAGATGGCTGCCGCGCAGGAGATGGCTGCCGCGCAGGAGATAGCTGAAGCGGCTCAGACTACTGACGCTGCGGAGACGGCGGGGGTTCCAGTGGCCTCCAATTTGGAAGCACGATGTGTTCCTTCTTCCAAAGAATGGTTGTTTTCACTGCAAATTTGAGTTGAGTTTCCTCTTCACCTGTAGAATGGTCAAGTTGTGCTTCCTCATATTCCTTCACAACCTCATCCACCCCGACAATAGCATAGCCATCTGGAATCGGTCGGCAGTGGTAATTTCCACCAGCTACAGGAGGTAAGGCATAGCCGACAGCCACCTTAATGGATAAGCCCATTAATCTCACATGCAGCTCAGCGTGTTCGCTCTCCGTGATCTCATCCACGGGGTATCGAGGACCCGCCATTTCAAGCATGGGCTGCACGTTCTCCGTGGAAGCCATGCTGCTTTTCCGCGCAGAGTCTGGGCCGCCGGCAGCTTCCAATGCAGGCTCTTCGTGCCTCTGAGATGGACCGGTAGCTTGATGGCTCTGTTGTGCATTCACTTGCGCCTGTAGCGCCACAAGTGCATGTTCTATCTGTGTCATCCACTCTGTACGCTCTTTTTCTTTTCTGCTGCGCCATCTGTAAGAGTCGCTCCACTCGGCAAACCCATCCTTCCACGTCATACCCCCTGTGCCTTGTGCATGTCCAGTGTGTTCTTTTTTACCGATGGCGCGTGTGAGCTGGTCATTCTCTCTGTCGGGATGGAAGGTCCTGGCGGATGTTTCCTCGTATACCGTGATGAGTTCAGTGACGGGTTTGGCAAGGAGGGTTGGGAAGATACACAATCCTGTTTCTGGGTCCAACCTTGCCCCGATTCCGTAGAACCAAGTCTTTGCACGTAGGTCCCACCCATGTGTCTGGGGTGTGATCCCTCTAGCGCGCAGGGCCTTCTCAACTTCCTCCCACTTAGGCCTCTGAGATATGTAGCCACCTGACCCCGTCCTCTGGTGATATTCCTTCTTCTGGGCATTAAGCGTATTGGTTTCTGACCTCTTTTTAGCTATAGCACCTTTTTTATATGTCACAAATTCGGGCCAGTGAGGTCTTATCTTCGCATAATATGCGTCTTCGAAATTTGGAGTCTCGCCAGCTTTGACTAATTTGTTCAATTTTGTCTTCCAGTTGCGGAAAGGGTCAGCCATCTTCTTTAGAGTCCACTCTTTGACCTTTTCCTTTATAACCGGGTTGTTTTCATCCTCCTCTGGCGGAAGGGTGAAATTTACCAACAACGAATTCCAAAGCGTTTCTTTGGATCTTTCATCGAAAAAGGTACCGTCGCCCTTCTTTGGCTTATTCCAATTTTCAATTATGATTGGGATTTGGTCCCTAACAAGAACTCCAGCCTGACGTACAAATTTTTCTGCGGCCTTCTTGGGCTCCATCGGCCTGCCATCAACACGGACTGCTTCGATCGTGAACTTTGCATGATCTTTCAACCGATGGCTCGCGCCTCGCTTGCTCTTTTTCATAGAAGAAGATGGTTGCTGGCTGGTCGATCCAGAGGGCTAAAAGAAGAAAGAAGCGTTAATTAATACATGTAGAAGAAGATTGTTGGTGGAAGTCAGCAGAGGCTTAATCAATACATATACCTCGCCGGACTTTGTAATCACTAAATTGCGTTCACCAGAGTCTTCATCTTCTCCATGACTACTTGAGCTGTCATCATGTCCCTCCAAGTTCAGATATTGTGAGGTGTCCTCATCAATAATGTTCTCCATTATTTCTTCTTCTTCAAGGTTTCTACTAAGTGGATCCATAGTTTCTAAAACAATAATATTATCTAGAGTAAGAGTGTAAACATTCAAGTGGACTTGGATTCATACACAAATATACATATTATTCATACAAAAATACACAAATAAATACACAAATGAAATTAAAACCCTAAGGATGCTTGATCATTTTAAACGAGTTCCGAGGGGTCCAAACCCTAATCAGGATGAGTCAGAGCTCCACAACGACACCCCCAAGAGGGTAACGTTGGCAGGATGCAAGTTTGTATACAAGTGGGGCGGGTTTGCGGATAATTCTTTAGTCTCAGACAGCTACACCTACACGCAGTCCAATTTGTATACAAGTTTTAATCTATGCATGTAGTATAATTTATATTAGCCGGTGAAACTATGTTGCCCGCGAACCCGCCTCGCTTGACACCCTATCTATACTACTACTCCCTCCATAATTACATGCCATCTTAGTTTCGAGTTTCCCGATTTTGACCATCAAGTTCACCACCAACACTAAGTAAACAATATTATCGTTGTTACAACATCAAAAACTTTACTCAAATATGAGTACACGACTATATCTTTTATACATCACACATATTCCCCACATTATTCACCAAATGATGGTCAATATTTGTGGACGGATGGAGCTACACCTGTAACAAAGACCTGTAACAAAGTTTCTTTCTATTCATCTTGTTTTAATGTCATTTCTCTATGTCATTGCTTCCACTGAGTGCCGCCGACGACTGCCGGACGCAGAGACGTGGACGGTGGCTCCGACGGCGAGGGCGAGGGCGGCGCTCCGACAGCGAGGGCTGGACGCGGCGCCGGCGCGGCTGCTCTCTGCTCTCTACGCGCGGATGCATTATAAAATAATTTGCATTTTAAATTAATTCATTTTAAATTATTTTTTGGAATATTATAAAATAATTTACATTTTTGGAATTTACTTAAACAATTTTATTAACTAGAAAACATTTATGGAAATGTTTTTATCACTTACAGATAGGGCCCACATGTCAGGTATTTTCTTCACTGAAATAATTACAGAAAAAGAATTACAGAAATAATAAAAGAAAAAGAAAAGGATTATTGCATCACGCTGACGTCAGCAATGGAGCTCCTCTCAGGTCGATCTTGCTCCCGTCGATTTGCTACACGCGGGGACTTGTGGTTGGGCTGGTTGGAAAGAGGAGGTCGAGGCGGACCTAGTAGTGGCGGCGCCTCCCCTTTTTGGTCGCTGGAGAACAGAGAACAAGGAGGAACTGCGCCAGTCGGCGGCGGTTACACGATGCGGAGGCGATATAGAACGTGAGGGAGGAAGAGAAGATGTGCCTGAGCACCAGAGGCTCACCAAGAAGCCGATGGTGGGGTCGACGAGGCCAGGGAAGGTCGGGGTTGCCGGCAGTGTCGATGGCGAGCGGCGGACATAGGTGGAGGCCGGTGACAGGGTTGATGCCGACGATTCAGGGCACCCACGGCCGATTCCTCCCTCACGCTCCGAGGGCGGTGGCTTCTCTCTGCTCCGATGGGCGGTGGCGGTGTCGGTGGCTTCTCTCTGCTCCGATGGCGCGCGCGCGGTGGCGGTGGCGGTGGCTTCTCTCTGCTCCGATCTGGCACTGGGGGAAGAAAGGAAGGGGAAGGTGCATTTAATACCCCCCCTTTAACACCGGTTCGTGGCTGGAACTGGTGTTAAAGGGGGGGAATTCGTTTCGCGCGCGCATTTATTAACACCCCCCCTTTAACACCGGTTCCAGACACGAACCGGTGTTAAAGGGGGGGATTTACAAAATAAATGCGCCCCCCTTTAACACCGGTTCGTGTCTGGAACCGGTGTTAAAGGGGGGCATTTATTTCATGCATTAAAGGGGCATTTTTAATTCAAAAAATAGGATATGAATTTAGAAAATTCATATCTTTTTCATTTCAACTCAGAAAAATATGAATAATATATCATAATTTTCAGAAAAATAATATCTATCCATTCATCTAAAAACATTTTATATTTACTTTACATGAAATTTTTAAAAATGATTAAAACACTTATATATAAATTTTGATTATTCAATTCAAACAAAAATAAATTGTTAAATACTAAAACTTTGAACATAAGAAATATTAAGCATCTAAAAAGGAATCTAACCCTATTTTATTAGAGAAAATCATATTTTAATGCCGCGTCTTTTGTATTAACATTTTTGAATTGATTGGATATTTAAATGTCGCATCTTTTGTATACACTTGAATCTGACCAAGCCTCTCTCAACTTGCATTGTTTTTTGATAAAATAGCATATTGTGAACCTAAAAATGAATTTTGTAAAAAATCATGAGCATCGTATCATGTACCTGTAGTTCATATCTGACCCACTTCCTATCGATTCGGCAGCAATTTGTCTTTTTCACCAGAGGTGGACGGAAAGGTTTCAGATCCCTCTGTTGGTACATTGTCCATATAAGGTGGTCTAATATTTTTATAAAATGTGTTGGTGGTTTTTTGAATTAGCCATTTGGTGGTTGCTTCACAAAACCATCCGTTTTTTATGCTCGGAAAATGGAAAATGCCTTTTTGGTGCGATAAAAAGGAAAACTTCCTCTTGCAACATTGTTTTCCATGCCATGATGCACATTTATGCACAATATGGACATATTATCACAAACTATGTCTTGATTCTAGCCATAACATTGGTCATTTGACCCGAAAGCCAAGAAACCTCGAATGAGATATGTCATTTTGTGAAGGTTTTTTTGAGACATAATCAATATACCAAGTTTGAGATTTTTCCTTCTAACTATGTCACATAATATAAAACCACGCGAAGGTTTCGCACTGTTTCGATCTTTTTTTATTTTTTATCCCCGTTTTAAACTATCGTCAAACTTTGTCGAACAACGGGCATGATGATTCTTAGCTCGGGGCCAAGCCTCGCTCAACTTGCATTATTTTTTTGATAAAATAGCATATTGTGAACCTAAAAATGATTTTTGTAAAAAATCATGAGCATCTTATCATGTACCTGTAGTTCATATCTGACCCACTTCCTACCGATTCGGCAGGAATTTGTCTTTTTTACCAGAGGTGGACGGAAAGGTTTCAGATCCCCCTTATGGTACATTTTCCATATAAGGTGGTCTAGTATTTTTGTAAAATGTGTTGGTGGTTTTTTTAATTAGCCATTTGGTGGTTGCTTCACAAAACCGTCCGTTTTTTATGCTCGGAAAATGGAAAATGCCTTTTTTGTGCGATAATAAGGAAAACTTCCTCTTGCAACATTGTTTGCCATGCCATGATGCACATGTATGCACAATATGGCCATATTATCACAAACTATGCCTTCTATCCATAACATTGGTCATTTGACCCGAAAGCCAAGAAACCTCGAATGAGATAGGTCATTTTGTGAAGGTTTTTTTGAGACATAATCAATATACCAAGTTTGAGATTTTTCCTTCTAACTATGTCACATAATATAACACCACGCGAAGGTTTTGCACTGTTTCGATCTTTTTTTATTTTTTATCCCCGTTTTAAACTATCGACAAACTTTGTCGAACAACGGGCATGATGATTCTTAGCTCGAGGCCAAGCCTCGCTCAACTTGCATTGTTTTTTTGATAAAATAGCATATTGTGAACCTAAAAATGAATTTTGTAAAAAATCATGAGCATCGTATCATGTACCTGTAGTTCATATCTGACCCACTTCCTACCGATTCGGCGGGAATTTGTCTTTTTCACCAGAGGTGGACGAAAAGGTTTCAGATCCCCCTGTTGGTACATTGTCCATATAAGGTGGTCTAGTATTTTTGTAAAATGTGTTGGTGGTTTTTTGAATTAGCCATTTGGTGGTTGCTTCACAAAACCGTCCGTTTTTTATGCTCGGAAAATGGAAAATTCCTTTTTGGTGCGATAAAAAGGAAAACTTCCTCTTGCAACATTATTTGCCATGCCATGATGCACATGTATGCACAATATGGCCATATTATCACAAACTATGCCTTGATTCTAGCCATAACATTGGTCATTTGACCCGAAAGCCAAGAAACCTCGAATGAGAATGCAACTAATAGTAAGTTACATAAAGCCGAACTAAAACTGAAAATTAAGATACATAAAAGAACTGAAAATTAAGATACATGGCCAGATTAAGTAACAATCGGGCGAACTTGTTTCAGAATGTTGGAGTGATTCAGTCATGCTCCTGCCTACACCTGTAATACTCGCCACTGTTGTCGTCGTACTCGCCGCCGCCGTCATCGCTGTCGTCGTCGGGGTCGCCGTAATTGAACCTCTAGAGAGTACGCGTGGGCTGGACTTGAGGGTAGCGCGTGGGCTAGACTTGAGGGTAGCGCAGACGGGGGTTAGAGTCTGCGACAGTGTCATAGGCCATGACGCTCTAGAGAGTCCGACCGCGCCACCATAGCCGACTGCCGGCCTCGTTGAAGTTAGGAGGAGGTGGGCCGTCCTCCTCGTGCCTGGCGAGCGCCCTCTCACGCCGATCCACGAAGAAGGCTTCCCAAGTAGGGAAATAGTCGGGATGCCATCTGGGATTCCTCCGCTGCTCTGGCGTGAGCTCGAAGTAGTAGTGGTTCGTGATGGCCATCCGGCGCGCCACACCTAGAGGGACAGGAGGAACCCGCACGCCTCCGACGCTCAGCATCCAGCCGACGGGGACACAGTAGCCCAGTGGGCAGGGGTAGTTCGAGGCGCAAAGCGCCTACGCCTCCCTGGGGGTTAGTGCTACGGTGGAAGCCATGGGAAAGAGTGATGAGGTTGCAGATATGAGTCTAGAGATGTTCAATGACAATGGAGGCCAACCCTACATATATATATAGTGAACTAGCGGGAAGAACTGGAGGGAAGAACTGGCGGGAAGAAAAATGGCGGGAAGAAAAATGGCGGGAAAAAATGGCGGGATGAACCTTTAGTCCCGGTTGGAGACACCAACCGGGACAAAACACGAGTCAGCACTAATAATAGGGGTGAGTGTCGACATTATGTCGTGCGGTGTGTACCTTGTCCCGGATGGTGTCACCAACCGGGACTAAAGATGAACCTTTAGTACCGGTTGGAGACACCAACCGGGACAAAACACGAGTCAGCACTAATAATAGGGGTGAGTGTCGACATTATGTCGTGCGGCGTGTACCTTGTCCCGGATGGTGTCACCAACCGGGACTAAAGATGAACCTTTAGTCCCGGTTGGAGACACCAACCGGGACAAAACACGAGTCAGCACTAATAATAGGGGTGAGTGTCGACATTATGTCGTGCGGCGTGTACCTTGTCCCGGATGGTGTCACCAACCGGGACTAAAGATGAACCTTTAGTCCCGGTTGGAGACACCAACCGGGACAAAACACGAGTCAGCACTAATAATAGGGGTGAGTGTCGACATTATTTCGTAAGTGTCGACACTATGTCGAGCTGCTTGTACTATAAATAGGCATCCTTGTGAGTCCAGTCCTCAGCCAGTTTGAGGCATCTCCAAGATGGTTTTCGAGAGCAGGGACACCACTACGGCCAGTTTCAGGGAGATGCCGATGGAGCCCAGTCCTCCGGCATCTCCGAGAAACTGGTCATAGAGGCACTCCCTAATATGTGAAATTAGTTAGCTGCCAGGTGTATGGATCTAGTTAGAGAAGTTACAAAGCTACAAGATGGTTTTCGAGAGCAGGGACACCACTACGGCCAGTTTCAGGGAGATGCCGACGGAGCCCAGTCCTCCGGCATCTCCAAGAAACTGGTCATAGAGGCACTCCCTAATATGTGACCGCGCGCGTTTGGAGATCAGATCTTAATGGTAAGTACGAATCGGGACAACTTCTTCTCATAGTCCCGGTCCATCCACAAAACAAGACTAACACTCAAGACATGTATTAATATTAAAAACATGAACTAGAGTTACATAATATGAGCATGAACTTCCTGGCATATGTCCTTCCTTATGATCGCTTCAGACGTAACCACAGAGCATATTATTTACTTAACGGAATGCTTGGGTCAGTTTTCACTGTGAAGGGCGGAATTTCATCAAACTTATTATAATATTCTGACATGTCTGTCTTGTCCTTGATTCCCACAATGTTTCTTTTCCCTGAAAGAACTATGTGACGCTTTGGCTCATCATATGATGTATTCGTTTGCATATTTTTTCTTTTTTTTGGTCTGGAGGACATGTCCTTCACATAGAAAACCTGAGCCACATCATTGGCTAGGACGAATGGTTCGTCTAAGTTCTTGTCTACCTTCATAAGATTGTTGAGATCCACCGTTGTCATTCCGTACTTCTTGTCTACCTCAACCCCTCCTCCTGCTAGCTTGACCCATTTGCATCGAAACAAGGGGACCTTAAAATTAGGTCCATAGTCAAGTTCCCATATCTCCTCTATGAACCCATAATACGTGGTCTTCTGCCCATTGTCTTCTGCTGCATCGAAGCGGACACCACTATTTTGGTTGGTGCTCTTTTTATCTTGGCCTATCGTGTAAAATGTATTCCCATTTATCTCGTACCCTTGGAAAGTACATACAGTCGAAGATGGTGTCCTGGCCAACAAGTACAGCTGATCCCCAACAGTGGTGTTATTCGTGAGAAGTCTTTGCAGCCAGCCGCCAAAACTCGCCATGTGTTCACTTATAATCCATTCATCAGACTATCCCGGGTGTTTGAGGCGTATTAAATTCTTGTGTTCATTGATATACGGGGCAACCAAGATAGATCTTTGTAAAACCATGTAGTGTGCTTGATTGAGAGAATGCCCGTCCCTACATATCATTGCTTTACATCCTAGGGTGCCTTTTCCACGCAGTCTCCCCTCATGTCGTGATTCTGGAACACCAATCGCCTTAAGGTCAGGAATAAAATCAACACAGAACTCAATGACCTCCTCTGTTACATAGCCCTTGGAGATGCTTCCTTCTGGCCTAGCACGATTATGAACATATTTCTTTAAGACTCCCATGTACCTATCAAAGGGGAACATATTGTGTAGAAATACAGGACCGAGAATGGCAATCTCTTCTACTAGGTGAACCAGGAGATGCGTCATAATATTGAAGAAGGATGGTGGGAACACCAACTCAAAGCTGACAAGACATTGGGCCACATCTTTTTGTAACCCTGGTAGGCTTTCTGGATCGATTACCTTCTGAGATATTGCATTGAGGAATGCACATAGCTTCACAATGGGTACTCGAACATTTTCAGGTAGAAGCCCCCTCAATGCAATCGGAAGCAATTGTGTCCTAATCACGTGGCAGTCATGAGACTTCAGGTTTTGGAATTTTTTCTCTGCCATATTTATTATTCCCTTTATATTCGACGAGAAGCCAGACGAGACCTTGATACTGCTCAGACATTCAAAAAAGATTTCCTTCTCTGCTTTGGTAAGAGCGTAGCTGGCAGGAGTTAAGTGGCATCGTTTACCCTTCTCGTTCTCAGGATGCATAGGCTCTTCAGGGGCTTTCAGACGTTGCTGGTCCTGCCGTGCTTCTGGTGTATCTTTTGTCTTCCCATAAACTCCTAGAAAGCCTAGCAGGTTCACGCAAACATTCTTCGTCACGTGCATCATGTCAATTGAAGAGCGGACCTCTAAGACTTTCCAATAGGGTAGGTCCCAAAATATAGATTGCTTCTTCCACATGGGCACGTGTCCGGCATCGTCATTCGGAACAGATAGACTGCCAGGACCTTTTCCAAAGATTACTTCTAGGTCCTTGACCATACCAAATACCTCCTCACCGGTACGGAGGATAGGCTTCCTCCGGGTTCTGCCAGACGTTTGAAATGCTTGCCTTTCTTTCTTACTGGATGCAGGTTCGGAAGCAATCGGCGATACCCTAGGTACACAACCTTCTTACATTTATCCAAATATACACTTTCAGTCTCATCTAAATAGTGTGTGCATGCATTGTATCCCTTGTTTGTCTGCCCTGAAATGTTACTAAGAGCAGGCCAATCATCGATGGTTACGAAAAGCAATGCTCGTAGGTCAAATGGCTCCCCTTTGTGCTCATCCCACATACGTACACCTGGTTTGGCCCACAGCTGTAAAAGTTCTTCAACTAATGGCCTTAGGTACACATCAATGTCGTTGCCGGGTTGCCTCGGGCCTTGGATGAGCACTGGCATCATAATGAACTTCCTCTTCATACACAACCAAGGAGGAAGGTTATAGATACATAGAGTCACAGGCCAGGTGCTGTGACTGCAGCTTTGCTCACCAAAAGGATTCATGTCGCCTGTACTTAGACCAAACCTTAAGTTCCTTGTGTCACGTGCGAAGTCTGGGTACTCTCGCTCGACTTTTCTCCACTGTGACCCATCAGCGGGGTGTCTCAACATCGCGTCTTTTTTACGGTCTTCCATGTGCTATTGCAACAACTTGGCATGCTCTTTATTTCTGAAGAGACGTTTTAACCGTGGTATTATAGGAGCATACCACATAACCTTGTCGGGAACCTTCTTCCTAGGGGCCTCGCCCTCAACATCGCCAGGATCGTCTCGTCTGATCTTATACCGCAGTGCAGTGCATACCGGGCATGCATCCAAATTCTCGTACTTCTCACCGCGGTAGAGGATGCAGTCATTAATGCAGGCATGTATCTTCTGCACGTCTAATCCTAGAGGGCAGACAACCTTCTTTGCTTGGTATGTACTGTCGGGCAACTCATTATTTCTTGGAAGAAGATTCTTCATTTTTACCAACAACTTTGAAAATGCGCTGTCAGTCACACCGTCCTCTGCCTTCCATTGCAGCAAATCCAGTGTGGTACCTAGCTTTTTGTGGCCATCTTCGCAAGTTGGAGGAGTGTCTTCGTGTGCTGATGTTGTTTTTGCTTCTTTGTTTTGGGCGTAGCCCCCTAGTCCTGTTCTTACTGCTATTGCCTTTTTCTGCAGCCTTTTGTCCAAGAGGCCCAGCGGCTGGTGGAGGAACGCCTGACGCTGGAGGCGAAACTACGGCAGCTTCAAGGTATTCGTCTGCCTTTTAGTACCTCTCTTGTTTATCCTGGTCCTGTTCTTTGACACTTGCTTGTCTTAAATGCAGAGGAGCATAACGACTCTCTCCGTGAGGTTGATGCTCTTAAAAAGATCCTTGGCCAATCGGAGCAGAAAGCCGAAGCAGCCGCTGGTGCGAAAGAGCGCCTTGAGCTAGAGCTGACAAAGGCAGCCGAAGCGAAGGAGCGTCTGCAGCAGGAGGCCACAGATCGTGAGGAGCAGCTGGCCACCGTTGCAGCTGCTCGTGAGAGGGGGTGGCGGCGAAGCTCATGGCTGCTGCCAAGGCTATTTCGGGTGAGTGCTAATTTGTGCACTTGTTTCTTTTTCTACTGGTCTTCTTCTATGCTGCCTTTCTTCATGTTTTTCTTCTTTTTTGTCTCAGATGCTACAGGCATCGAGTTCGACCGCGGTGCTCTGGAGCACGGGAGTGCTCTAGATGATGCCACTGTGGCGGTCGAAGACCGCTGCGGCACCGTCGTCAACTCCCTTGCCAAGGCGAAAGAGGTCCTTGGTCGCTTCTACCAGGAGCTCTTCCCGAAGGGCGCAGCCCTGGATGATGTGGACGCTCTGGCAGCGGCTCTGTCGGCCGAAGCGCCTGCGGCGTACAAGCACAAGCAGAAGGGCATCGGCGCGTCCGTCGGGCTGGCGATGGCCTTGGCGGCTGGAGCGGAGCTGGACCTGCCCCAGATCACTTCTCGGATGCCGACGGCTGCGGATGGATCCGAGGTAGCCTTCGCTGCCTACTCCGCTCGCTGCAGACGATATGGGCCCAAGCTCATTGATTTGCTATCTGAGTATGCACTGCGGCAGCAGGGCGAGGCCAAAGCTAGGCAGTCTGGCTCTGAGGCAACTCAGTGTCCTGCACCTTAGGCGTAGTAGATGTAGGGTAGTTTGTAGTCTACTTTTTGTTGTAAATATCTTTTGTAGTACCATCCTTGTGCCACGTAGTGGCCTTATATATTTAATGAATTCCTCCGAGTTGTGCTTTATCCTGGGCTGAATGTCTGTGTGCCTTCTTTTTTTTCTGCTGCTATAGGTTCCTTCGGGTGCTGACCCAGCTGACACTTCATCCGCAAAGCCCGTGCGACCATCGTTGGATGATTCCTCGCAGCTCGCTTTCCTTCGAGATCGCGTGCGCAGTTTGGAGAGGGAACTGCTCGGGTTGCGTGGCCGTGCCGACGTGTGGAGGTCTAAAGCGGATCGTGGTGCAGCCAGAGAGGAGTACTTGATGGCGGAGCTCGGTCGGCTATCCGAGCAGCTGCAATGTAAGTTGGTCCTTGTTTCGGGTTGTAGTTCAGTTCTTTGAGTGAGCCTGCTGGCCTTATTCTTGTTTTGTGTGGTTGTCGCAGGTGCGAATCTTGCTCCGAGGGAAGAAAAAGAGAGTGTCGCTGTTCAGGTCAACTGCTTGACTCAACAGGACATGGAGGCCGGCGGCTTCTTCTGGATGGATCGCGATCGCGCCATGGTTCTGGCGACGCTGCAAGATCGTGTTTATCAAGTTTCGCGGGTGCTCCGCCAGGTGCAGACATCACTTTCCTCGGTGCTACACGTCATGTTTCCTCTGGATGCCGTGCCGACGACCCTTGCAGGTCTTCTGTCGAAATTTCGGAGTGCCAGCAATGTCAAGGAGCTGGTGCGGCAGCAGCTCGTCGCAGGAGTGAAGGCTGCCTTGTCTCTTGTGAGGGTGCACCGCCCTAACGTAGATTTGGCTGCTGTGGCAGCTGGGCCACCTCTTCGACCGGATGGTGGCGAGTGGAACATGCGTCCGCATTACGTGGCTGTAAGGCAGTATGCCGAACAGATTGTAGATTTGTTTGAGTAGCGTGCTCAGGTTATTCTTCAGAATAGGTAGGACCTGAAAATAAACAGATAGATGTAAAATTTGTATATTTCGGCTGGGCGTGTTTGTGCCCTTTGTTGTAAAGGTTTTCTTGTTTGTGAGCACGCAGTGCTTTGATTGAGTACGTGTCCTTTTCGTTTGCCTGACGTGGTCAGCTACTCAGGTGTACACGTTTGGTCCTCAGTCGATGAAATCGTGAGGTGGGGGGAGCCCCCGAGTGCGTATGTAGCATGTAGTAAAGTTGCAGAAAAATAGTCAACCGAAGGTTGGGGGCGAGACACTTAGCTTTATTTATATCGTAATGGAGGAGGTACATGGTTCAGCTGAGTAGCCTTGGCTGAAAGCCTTATTGAAAATAAAAGTGGGTAGGTTGCTACGGGTAGAATCGTCGCAGGTGCGAGATGTTCCATGGGTTGGAGTATGCGACTCCAGACTCCACGTGCTTGAGGCGATAGGCGCCACCTGGGATGACTTCGGTGATGACATGGGGTCCTTCCCACGGTGACTCGAATTTATTCGGTCTCTTTTGCTTGAGTCGCAAGACGAGGTCTCCTTCGACGAAGGACCTTGGGCGCAGCCGGCGGCTGTGGTAGTTGCGGAGACTCTACTGGTACACCGCTGATCGAGCTGCTGCTATATCCCGTGCTTCGTCGAGTGTGTCGACGGTATCTTCGAGTGCAGCGGTGGATTTGGCTTCGCTGTAAGCGACGACTCGTGGAGCCTGGTGGCGTACTTCGGCTGGTAGCACGGCCTCAGCTCCGTGCACCATGGAGAACGGTGTGTAGCCGGTGGAGCTGTTTGGCGTAGTCCGTAAGCTCCACAGGACAGACGGTAGCTCTTTCGTCCAGTTTCTAGCTTTATGCTCGAGTGAGCTCATGAGGCGCTTCTTGATGCCGGCGCCGATGAGGCCGTTGCCTTTTCCACTTGCCCGTTTGTTTGCGGGTGTGCCACTGAGGCATACGTGATGCTAATCCCGAGGCCTTCGCAGAAGTCCTGGAATTCTTCGGAGATAAAGTTCGATCCGTTGTCGGTGATGATGTTGTGTGGTACGCCGAACCTGTAGACAATGGATTCGAAGAATTTGATGGCGGTTTTGCCCTTCTGGTTGGTGACTGGCATGGCCTCGATCCACTTGGTGAATTTGTCGACTGCGACCAGGAGGAAGACGTGTCCTCCTTTCGAGGACTTTGGCAGTTTGCCGATCATGTCGAGGCCCCATTGGGTAAAAGGCCAGGCTATGGGTATGGGTCGAAGTTCGGACCCAGGTGTGTGCGGTGTGTCGGCGAACCGTTGGCACCCGTTGCATCTTCGGACGATGTCCTTCGCGTCGCTCATGGCCGTTGGCCAGTAGAAGCCTGCTCGTAGAGCTTTGGCGACAAGGGAGCGGCTTCCTGCGTGGTGTCCGCAGATGCCCTCATGGATGTCTTGGAGTATGTCCTTGCCGTCGTCGATGGTGACACACCGTTGTAGTACACCCGTAATGCTGTGTTTGTACAGTTCGCCGTTGATGATGGTGAAGGCTTTTGACCGACGAGATATGCGCCGGGCATCTGTCGGGCTGTCAGGTAGTTCACCGTTTATCAGGAACTGGAGGTATGGTCGCGTCTAAGTTTCTTCGACTGCCATGACCTGCATCAGGTTGATCATGGCAACTTCGGTATCCAACTTTTCAGGTCCTTCATGAACTTCGGGTAGCGTAGCCCCCGAGTGTTCTGCTTCTTCGGGTAATCCCTTGGGGAATTTCTGCTTGATGGATGGCACACAGATTTATTCGAGGAACACACCTGGTGGTACCTTTGCGTAAGTGGAGCCGATGTTGGCGAGTCTATCGGCTTCCTCGTTGCTCTCTCTTCCAACGTGCCGAAGTTCGCAGCCGTCGAATTCTCCTTCGAGTGTGTTGTATAGCGCGCGGTACGCGATCATGTTTTCGGTGTGTGCGTCACACTCATTCATCGTCTGCTGGACGACGAGGTTGGAGTCACCGTAGATGACCAGGCACGTTGCGCCGCATATCTTTGCCATCCTCATGCCATGGATGAGGGCTTCGTATTCGGCTTCGTTGTTGGAGGCTCTGAACTTCATCCGAAGAACGTACTTCATCTTGTCACCTTGCGGGGAGGTCAGTATGACTCCTGCCCCTGCTCCGGCTTCGCGCTTGGAGCCGTCGAAATGCATTGTCCAGGACTGCGACATGTCTGGGGTGTCTGGCAGCTGCAGCTCCATCCAGTGCACCAGAAAGTCCGGAAGGACATGAGATTTGATTGCGTGTCGCTTCTCGTAGACGATGTCCAAGGGGGATAGTTCGATGCCCCACAGGGCCACGCGTCCTGTGGCCTCTGGGTTATTCAGCATGCTGTTCAGGGGTGCCTCGTTGACGACCATCACCTGATGCTCCTGGAAGTACTGGCTCAGCCGTCGAGCCGTCATGAACACGCCGTAGGCTAGCTTCTGGTAGTGCGGGTACCGCTGTTTTGTTGGAGTGAGAACCTCGTTGAGGTAGTAAATTGGGCACTGGACCCCGTGGGTCTTGCCTTCTTCGGGTCGTTCGACCACGAGTACGGTGCTGACCACCTGGTGTGTGGCTGCTATGTACAGCAGCAGGGGTTCGCGCTCCTTTGGCGTGACCAAAACTGGCGAGGTGGAGAGTAGTCGCTTGAGGCTTTCGAATGCGTCGTCGGCTTCTGGTGTCCACTCGAACTTGTCTGCCTTGTGCAGTAGCTGGTAGAATGGTAGGGCCTTCTCGCCCATGCGGCTGATGAACCTGCTTAGTGCCGCTACTCGTCCTGCGAGCTGCTGGACGCCCTTGAGGTTTTTTGGCTTCTCCATTGTCATGATGGCTCTGATTTTCTTCGGGTTCGCCTCAATCCCTCGTTGGGAGATGAAGTACCCGAGCAGCTGACCCGAGGGGACGCCGAAGGCGCACTTTTCTGGATTGAGCTTGATCCTGTAGCGATCGAGGTTATCGAACGTCTCGTGGAGATCGTCGATAAGTGTCCTTGCCTCCTTGGTTTTTATTACTATGTCGTCGACATAGACTTGGACGTTGCAACCGATCTGGTCCTTAAGGCAGGCCTGAATGCATCGCTGGTATGTGGCACCCGCGTTCTTTAGCCCGAAGGGCATTGTGTTGTAGCAGAATACTCCGAACGGTGTGATGAACGCCGTTTTCTCTTGATCTTCGATCTTGAGTCGAATCTGGTTATAGCCTGAGTAGGCATCGAGGAAGGAGAGTTTCTCACAACCTGCAGTCGAATCGATGATCTGATCGATCCGAGGAAGAGGGAAGTGGTCCTTTGGGCAATGCTTATTTAGTGACGTGAAGTCCACGCACATCCGCAGGATGTCCGTGTCCTTCTTCGGGACCATCACCGTGTTTGCCAGCCACTCGCTTTCCTTGATTTCCCGGATGAAGTCTGCTGCGAGTAATCCATTGATTTCCTTGCCGATAGCTTCGGCTCGTGGCTCCGAGAGTCTTCGGATGGACTGCTTGACTGGCTTGGTGTCTGGAAAGACATTGAGTGCGTGCTCGGCGAATTCCCTGGGAACTCCTGGCATGTCCGCAGGACACCAGGCGAAGATTTCCCAGCGCTCATGGAGGAATTCGACGAGCGCGCCTTCCTATGCGGCACTAAGGTCGTTGGCGATCAGCGCCGTCTTGGAGGCGTCCGTCGGATGGACCTGCACTTTCTTGGTGTTGACGGTGGAGTCGAAGGACATGTCAGGTGCGTTCTGCCTTGTGACTGGGGGTAGCCCATTGTCCGTCACCTCGTGGAGCCTTACAAGCTCATCTTGCATGCCGAAAGACTGGGAGATTTTGTTGAAATCCCTGTCGCATTGGTCCGATCGGGTGAAGCTCCCGTGGACTGTGATGACGCCCCTTGGTCCTGGCATCTTGAGTAGTAGGTATGCGTAGTGTGGGACGACCAGGAATCTTGCTAATGCTACACGCCCCAGGATGGCGTGGTATTGCGACGGCCAGTCAACCACTTCGAATTCTAGGCGCTCCTGCCGAAAGTTGTCCGGCTTCCCGAAGATGACGTCGAGTCCTATTTTTCCCAGGGGGAAAATTCCCTTTCCTGGGATAATGCCGTGGAACGTTGTGTCTGATTGTTCTAGGCTGCATTGCGGCATCCGCATAGCTGCTAGAGTGCTTGCGAACATTAGGTTGATGCCGTTGCCACCGTCCATGAAGACGCGACTCATCTCGAAGCCTCCGATCTGCGCCTCCAGCACCAGGGCAGCATGACCTGGGCGAGGGATCTGGCAAGGGTGATCCGCGCGAGTGAATGTGATGCAGGAATCCGATCCGCTGAGGTACTCAGGGATTGCAGGCGGAGTTGCCATGGCCAAGTTGATTTGTCGGGTGATTTTCTTCTGCACCCTGTTTGTGGGGCGTCCCTTCTGGATCATATTTAGTGCTCCCTTTGGTGGGGGGTATCCGACCCCGGCATTGTTTTGCGCTGGTGCGACTGGTTGATTTGGGCCTCCAATAGGCGGCGGTGGACGAGCTCCGTGTGCTATTTTGCCTGGCGCGGGTGCGTTTCCAAACGCAGGGATTGGAGCTTGTTGCCTCATCTACACCATGCCTTCGCTGAGTTTCTGGAACTCGCGGCAGTCCTTGAGCATGTGGTTGGCTTTCTTTTTGCCATCCTGTTTGTCGATGTAGAAGTGGATGGTGCATGGACCCGAAAGTTTGTCGAATGCTGAGGGTCCGTTTTCGCGGTCGCGGCGTTGCCACGACTGCGTTGGTCGTCCGCTGTCGCGGAAGTTTTCGCTGCGGTATCCTCCGCTGTTGTGGCTGTTGTCGTTACGGCGGTCGGCGTAGCCGGCCGCGACCATGTCGGGTCCGTCGCGGTCTTCGTAGACGCGCGATCTCCTCTTGTTGCGGCGTTCATGTCTTCGGCCGTAGTCGTCCTCTTCATCTGATTGTGCTTGTTGGATGCAATCTTCGCCGTCTGCCCAACTGTTAGCGATTTCCATGAGGTGGTCGAGTGTCTTGGACTTTACACGCCCAAGTTCCTCCTTGAAGTCTGGGCGCTTGACGCCGTCCCTGAAGGCATCGATGGCCCGCTCTTCGGAGATGTGTGCTGTGGAGTTCTTGGTTGTAGACCAGCGTAGTATGTACGAGCGAATAGATTCACCCGTTCTCTGAGTGCAGGCTCGCAACTCTTCGATTGAGGCGGGCCTCTTGCTGGTGCCTTTGAAATTTCGGATGAAGCTGTAAGCGAGCTCCTCCCAGCTTCGGATGGATCCTGATGATAGGCTGCTAAGCCAGACCCGCGTCGCGCCTGTCAGCTGCAGCTGAAGGCATTGCATGGCGGTTTCTTTGTTGCCTCTGTGAAGCTTGACGGATGACAGATGGTCGCTGAGCCAGGACTTTGGATCTTGCGTCTCGTTGAACTTCGGAGTATCCGAAGGAAGCTTGAAGTTGCGTGGCATCTGTGTTCGCCGAACGGATCTGCTGAAGCATCGAGCTCCGCAGGGTTCTCCTTCGTCTTCATCCATCTCAGATTCAGACGAGCATGCGTGTTTGGCGCGTGCTTTGTCGATCTTGCGCTGTGTAAGCTTGTCTCTGGCGTCGTAGTCCCGTTTATGGCGGTGCGAGCTCTTCTTTCTTCGAGGAAGATCGTGCTCCTCTTCCTCTTCGGATGAGGGGGTGGGGCTCCAGTCGCGCCTGGCCGGAGCTTTCTTCTTCGGCTCTGCAGGAGCGTCTTCGTGGAGCGCAGCTCCGATTAGTCCTAGTCCGGTAAGTGCGGACCTATGCATGGCCCTTTTCGGGTCCCCCTCCGGAGGTGGGTGAGCCACGAGATACGCAGTGGCTGCCATGATCGCAGCTTGGGGCGTCTTCGGGATGATGTTGCCGTCGGCATCCATATCCATGAACGATGTGTGGAGAGTTCGGGTCACGTCACGCCGCTCCTTGGGGTCCATGTTTTCCACCCGAGAGCGGTGCTTGTTTCCCTGGTTTCCGTTTGTGCTAGAGCCGGGTGCCACGGCGGAGAGCGCAGCTCGTCACGCGCTGGACTCGGAGGCTACTTGCGTTTGTCGAGCGTCTCCTGCATCTTGACTTGTTTCTTGTGCTCCTCGATGAGGAGGTAGTGGTACGCCATCAGTAGGTCACGTGAGGCATCTGCAGGTAAGACGATGTCGCCTGCGACAGCACGGCGCGCCTGGACCCATCCTTCTTTGCTAAGTTTTCCCTGTTGGGTGGGGGGACTGGCTTCTTCTGTTTTCGCCGTTTTCGCCGTTTCGGTTGGGCGGTGGGTTAGGTGTTTCTTCATCGGTTTGGATGACTGCGGCGCATAGATAGCGCTTGCAGATTGGTCGGCTGCTGCCGCAGCTTTCGGATCCGGAACCGTAGGTCCCTTCGTCCGAAGGTGGATCGCACAGATCAGAGTTGCAGCTGCTGCTGCTGTAGAACTCGTCTATCGATGGTGACGTGCGTAGCACGGGGTGTGGAGCCCATGAGGCGGGCCTTATTGACGGTACGGGCACCCGCTCAGGGAGGCGGAGGGTGCCAGTTTGTCCCACCTGGAAGCAGAAGCTCCCGAACAAAATTTCCAGTCCGTCGCCTACGGGCTCGAAATCCTTCATGGTGGCCGGCGAGTGGGCGGTGAAGTCGAAAGCGCCGAAGAGGAGGTGATTCTCCGTCGTCGCGGAGTTGTAGATCGATCGGGTCGGAACCGTCACGACCGCACAATCAGCAGCCCCAATTCCCACAGACGGCGCCAATTGACGAGGTTTGATCTCGTCAATGCCCATTGTTATGGACTTGGGTTTTGGAGAAGATGGGGATGCTGGAGATCGTGGCACGGTTAATATACAAGCAACCAGGGGACATGAGATTTACCCAGGTTCAGGCCCCCGGAGGGAAAACCCTACTCCTGCTTGTCTGCTCTTTGATTACGGCGGAACCAAAGGTTACAGGGTGCGCAGATTCGATCTGGCGTGGATGCGTGTGCAAAAGTATGAGTCGAGAGATCTAGGACGTGCCCTCCTGGCCTTTATATAGACTTAGGCCGGTCCCGGGCATAGTCCTAGTCGGTTACAAGTTCTAGGGTATTACCCCTTTGAATTTCCTATCTCCTCTAGTCTTGCTCTCCAAGGATCCGAAGGCGTCATGGGCCTTGGCCACCCGAAAATCTCCATGGGCCAGCGTATGTCTGCTGTGGGCCTTCCTTGGGCTGGACCAGGTATGCTGAAGTCACGTACCCATAGGGTATAACCATGTCACCCTGTATCACCACACTTGTAGCATGTCACCTGGCTAGGATCTTTCTTGGGCTTCTTGTTGCGGCCGCATCCATTACCATTACCATCATTGTTTCCATCCTTTCTAGCCACATTCTCCTGTTCTGGACAGTCAATAGCATAATGCTCAGGATTGTGACACTGGAAGCATAGAAATTTTCTTAGATCATTCCTCTTCTTTGGTAAGGATAACATGTCGTGGCGCATTCCATCTCTGACTTATTGATTCACTTGTTGTACAATCGGGTAGAGGTGACATTGAGAGGGGTTGTGGTTGGTTCCTTCACACAAGAAGCATGTAACCTGAGAGGTAGGGCATTCTTCTGTTGGGTGCATTTCATCACAATAGGGGCACTGATCACGATGCTCCTTGGAGGTATGTCCTATTTATCCACAAATCGTGCAAGATGAATGGTTTGGGACTTCAACTTCTTGGGTTTTTGGTATACGAGTGACGAGACGAGATTATAGTAGAACCTCTTTAAATTCTTCCCAAGATATCATCCCTTGATGATCATTAATGGCGTGTTGCATCTCCCACTAGGTTGCAGCCTCGTCCTTTAGGAATTTTGTGGCATAATGAACCATTCTATTGACTTCAATGTTGGCATCCTTCATTCTTTCTTCAACCTGGTGCATCCACTTCTTTGCATCAGTGTGGCTCTTACGCTTGGTGAAGTTGAGTTCCTTGTCCTCCTTATTGATATGGTCCATCTGTCGAGTTGACCAAGGTTTAGAGTAGGAACGAATGGAGTATGGAAAGATGAATAACCCATACAAGAAATTTTATTTAGAAAATAGGTTTTCATTAGCTAAGGTAATAAACCATAAAAGATAACAAACACTTTGTCGCATCTATATTATAGAGAAATATATCCGGGTTTGGTTCCTAATAGGTCACGTGGAAACTTCGAGGCTTCGAGTCTTCAAAAGTCTTCGTGCTCTTGATAGTCTTCATGTTCTTCATAATATTCAATCTTTCGAGTTCTTTAGTTAATAACCTTGACTTAAGGCCTTCGAAGTGTTTGGTTCTTGTAGCTTTGATGTCTTCAAATCCCGTAGCTTCAGTCTTGGAACATCTTTTGGGGAAGTCTTCAAGTCCCGACGAGAGAAACATTGAGATGTTCTTCTTTGGAAAGGTACTCTTGGAAGAAGATTCTTCTTGAAGTGTATAGTGGTCATTTCTAATGTTGAAAAAAAAGACATAAGAAATTTTAAAATTCTAAGGATAGATGATGAGAAGTATGAGAGTTTTCTGAAATAACTTAGAAAATATTACTCCTAAGGCTTTTCCGATGCTAGGGTCACGATCTACAGTCAACTTATGCTCTGATACCATCTGTAGCGACCTCGCATCGTGAAAGATCCTAAGTCCCTGTGATTAACATGCTAGTCCCTGGATCATTAGCTAGCACTCATAGTCAATGAAATATCATGTAAAATATAAGTCTTTATTACATGAATCGAATAATCCAGAGTTTACATTGTTACAACAGAAGCGAAATATATACAACTTGGAGTCCCATCAATGCCACAGGAAGGTTGAGTGCAGACCCGCGATCCTAGCGCACCTTTCAACAATCTCCAAATTATGCACATAAAACGTGCAGCCAACAAGTTGGGTCAATACTTTGAATGTATTGGCAAATTACACCAAGGAAAGAATAAGACTAACTCTACATGCAATGCTGAATAGGCTTTGGAGTTCGTTTGCATATAGCCAATTTTCTCTAAGTAAGAGGAAACGAGGAAGAGTTTTTATCCTACTTTGTAAACATTTGCTTAAGTAAAATAGGGTCAAATGGCACACGAGGATATTACTCACCAAGTGTCCAAACAACCAAACACTTGGATATTACTAACCAAGTCCCCAAAATCCCACCCATTAGCGATATTACTCACACCATGCGGTTTCAAAACTTTGTTTAGAAAAGAAAGAGAAAGATCCTTCAGAGGCTCCATCCTTCAGATGCTCAATGTTGGTCTGTTTCAGTGAACACGGCTGATCGATCAGATTGCAATACTCTCGAGAGTTTGTGCACTTTACCCACAATCCATGATCAAGTCCTTTTACAGACAAGACCATGGAGAGGCTTTCCCTTAGTAGCCCTCTACCTTCTGAATCCAACCGTGCCAAGAACCTCCAAATGTTGGTACCCAGGTAAGTTTTCCCACTAAGTACTAGGCCAAGACAGAGCCCATATGTATTGTGGTTGCACTGGAAGCTTCTAAATTCTGAAACATGGCAGACTTCTTTGATTTCTGGGCGGCTGTCCTCCACCAAAATGTCACTCGTTGACCCGACAACCATTCCGCCCAGAAGAAAACTTAGTTTTATTTTGAAGTGGATTTGAGAAGAAAATATCGCTCAAGAGAGCCTTTATACTTAGAAACTTTCTTGTGTCTTGAACCCCCAACGGTACTTTATATATATATATATATAACATAGCAAGTACTTAGCAAAAATAGGGGTAACCTATTAGGAGGGAAAATCCTAAGTATAAGCTACTCATGGCATACTACAAAAATCATCGCACTTAAAAATAATACTAAGGTAAAATTCTACCAGAGCATCCTACACATGCACACTACAGGATTTGAAGATCAAATCATGCATAGGATCAAAACTGGGACATTATATGAACAAGAGGTGTAACTTTCCTTATTAATAATGTTCTTGATGATTGTATTCCTCTATAGCAATCATAGTATCTCTGAATAATCTAACGCGAGGACAGAGTAGTTCCAATCAAAACAATTGCAACATAGCAAACACAACAAGAATGATCACAAACATGCACGATGATTTTTATGACACAAAGGTTATATTTAGTTCTCTATATCATATGATGCATGTAGGAGATCATTTAGTACAATAGGCTATTTACCATTAAATGTTGATTGCCAAATAAAGGGGTTTTAATAGTTTTGTTTCAGCTTCTGTCCTAGTTGTGGAATAAATTTTTGTTCTAAGTTATACTGTACTGAGGACATTATTACGAACCCGTAGGAATTGGATTCATCCTAATTGGAGTTGTAAATCTTTTTCCATAATTTAATTACTATTTCATAGAGTTTAATTTTTTTTAATATTTACTATGTCAAAAAATTATATATAAGACCAGATCTGTATTCTACGATAAATTATGAATCCAGAGACATATTATTTATATTTTCAGACCTATGAATAATCTACTTTGAATTTAATAGTCTAAAAGATTATTAAAACTATTTAAATTATTACAGTACATATGTACTGTAAAAATTAGATATAATATCATACCAATATTCTAGATAAAATTTGCAATCCATTGATATATTAGATGCTAAATTTAGACTTACAAATATTTTTCTATGAATTTCACAAGTTTGCATATTTTTTCGTCCAATTTTAATACGAAACTTATTTAGACAGACATGCAGTTGACTGCTCACTGTGCACTTGACAATTGACTATATGCTGACGTGGCATGCTTCTGGTCAACAACGATTCAAAGCCATCCGATCTAGATCAAACGGATTGGAAAAGTGTGGCTGTTTACCGGCAAAGATGACGACGGTGGATGTGCGGGTGGTCGACGCGGACGGTGCTCCGACGATCAACGGCGAAAGTGAAGTGGACGACGGGGTTATCCTCCTCCTCGCGGTCATGTACATGTCCTTGTTGCCGTTCTTCTCCTCATCCTCTATCGACGGCAAAGCTTAGCTCCTCCTCGACGATGGCAAACTCCGGCGAAAAATCTCCGGTGATTGGCTGCGGATTTGATGGAGAAAAATAGATGGAATAAAGTGGTGGTTCAATAGGATCACATGAGCGCAAAAATAAGAGTAAACAGAGCTCAAAATCGATGGGAATCCTCATCTCCCAAAGCTCCGGCGAGATATTTGACGAGCTCGGAATCGAGACCGATTCCGACGACTATTGATGGAATTCGTTCGGAAAAGAAAAGGGCAGAGAGGAGGACATATTTATGGGGGCTTGGCTTGGCTTGGCGAGGGGGCAAAGAATTTTGACCGAATCTGATAGATTTTCAGGGAATTTGGTGATAGAGCTTTCTGATGACATGTGGGCCCGATTGCTGTAGAAAGATAGTTGAGACGAAGAAATGTCAGCTCTGGACCGGGTCATGCGACCGCATGCGGGGAAGGCCAGGCTGCATGCAAGCACATGTGTGCGTCGGTCTTGTGTATACGTGCTTGTGGAGCTGGCTCGTGGTGGCTCCATGTGCAGGTATGTTTTCCTTTTTTTACATTCTGTATTTTTTATTTGAATCATAGTTTAAGTTTTACAATTCCAAACTAAGTCAATTCAGTTTCTTAAATTTTTGTAAATTCAAACAGCACACAAATGGGATTTATAGACAATATTTTTGACTAAAAATAAATATATCAAATATTCCAATACGCTTAAATGCTTAAATGCACTATTTGGGGAGATACAGAATAGGGTTTTGGGTTTTTTATTTGAATGGAAAAATATGAAATTATGTTTAGAACATTTAATGAAAAATGTCCATGTCCAATACTAAATACCTTTCTCAAATAGAACCCGATAAATAATTCTGGGGATTTAAAAATAGGATTTTACAAATGTTTTTGAACAAGGGTTTTTTCAGTGAGATGCCATGATGCAATGCAACACAATTTTTTTTTGGATTTATGCCCCATTTATTTTTAATGTGGCTTAGGAAAGTTTGAACAATCCTAAAAAGTTTCTTTTCAATCAAATTTCAACAAGGTTAGACAATTCAATCAACTTATTGATTTTATTTATAAAATTCCAAAATAGGAAAAAAATTGATGTTACACCGTCAAATGGTTTGAAGCCATAAAATCAGTGATAGTTACATACACTAGAAATCAAGTTTTTGAACTTGGAAGACCCTCTAGAAAGGTGTCAAAACTTTTAGTAAGATTTGGATATATAAATAAATAGACATAGATGTTTCACATATGTATTCGACATGCCGGGAAAGAGTTTACGACAATATTCAAGGAGTTGACTATGATAAGATTTGATCTTTCATAGCGATATTTAGTCTGAACGGATTAATGTAGCAACCACTACATATATTGGTATATGATAGTTGAACAAACAAAAAAAAGTTCTTCTAATATAATGGTTACCTAGGACGTGTGCATGACACGATCCAAAGGGTTTTGTTAATTTAAAGGATGCTAAAAAGCGTATGCAAACTTCAATGGTTGAACTAACCATCACGAAGTTAGAATCTTCACCGTGATGAAACTATTAAAAGAGTTTAATTTCATCGGAGACGATAAAGATACTTGCATTTGCAAGAAATTAAGTGGGAGCGCTAAGAAATATTTCTAATACATTATGTGAAAGACATATTGTTGATTGGAAATGATGTATCTTTTATTGACACAGGTTAAGGTTTTCATTTCGATGAAAGACTTAGGCAAAAACCTGAATATTAGGTATCAATGTCTATATGGATAGATTGAGATGCTAAGGTTTTGGAAACGACAAGAAAGGTACTTTTTGCACAAGATGGATTGAATCAAGATTCAAGTGTTTTGACACTTTGTGAGTTTAATCACAAGAATATTTTGACCAATCATACTATGATATGTACCCATCCAGATATTTCCTATGCTCTAAATGTTATGAGCATATACCAGAATGATTCATAAGATAATCATTGTACAATAGTAAAGATATTCTTATGATATTTGAAGGACTAAGAATATGTTATTGTAAGATCTCACCCAATAAGGTAGATATCCCTGTGATTGCAGTGCTAGTCCCTGAATCGTTTTGCTAGCACCCATAGTTTAAGATGAAGTACACAGATACAAAGGTTAATATTACATCGTAATTCCAGGAGTGCAATAGTTCTTACAACTCACTTAGCCCAAGGCTAACTTATTTAGATATCTCAATACAAAGCATCACAATAAAGTCTTCATCTTCATGTGCCATAGGCAGACATGTTGAGTGTAGAGTCATAAACCTACTCACCATCAGTGTAACCTGCAACATGATAAGTTAAAGCCACAAATGGGTCAATACAGTTGGAATTGTATTGGCAAGTGATACCATAGTTGTATAGTAGAACCTAACAACTACATGAATATGGCTAAGTGTGGATCAGGCTGGCTTTGCTCAAAATAAGATTTATCCTACTAGTTTGAAAATACTAAGTTTTGTTTTTGCAAAACACCAAGGAACCACCAATAGTCATTGGTGAACCTCTACCCTTGTTCACCCAAAATTTTAACTTATAGAAATTGGGATGAGGAGATTCTTGAACCGTTTCAATGCCTTTTTCTTTTTTGTTTTGATATTTTAAATAAGATTTGAACTATCAAATCAGATCCAAATCAAACCAAATTGCACCAAAATTTTGTGGGATGATTCTAGTGTTTAAAAGTGTTTTAAACACAACAAACCACTCCAAAACATTTTGGGGTACTAAAATAAAAATAAAGAATAAGCTCTACCCTTCATTTGAAAGGGGTTTAAAATTAGTGTTTTGCTAGTGTTCTATGTTTTGAAATTTTTTGTGTAATGCTCATATGCCATGATGATACGAATGCAATGGGAATGTTTTAGTTTAATGAAAATTGGGATGTTACAAATCTAACCCCCTTAAGATGAATCTCTCCCTCGAGATTTGGATTGGCTAGCAAATAGGTGAGGGTGGTCTTTCCGAAGCTCATCTTCTTTTTCCCAAGTTGCTTCTTCCTCAGTATGATGGTTCCACTATACTTTGCAGAACTTGATGGTCTTAGTACGAGTGACTCTTTCTGCTGACTCGAGAATTTTGATAGGTTTATCTTCATAAGTGAGATCATTCTCTAGCTGAACTTCTTCTAGAGGTATAGTGTCTTTTAACGAACTTTCTTCCATCTCTGGATGACACTTTTTCAACTGGCTGACATGAAACACATTATGAACCGCTGACAGAGATTCTGGTAGTTCTATCTCATAGGACACTTCTCCGTTGCGGCTCAAAATCTTGAATGGTGCTAATTTCCCTTTGACTCCAAATCTCTTCACACCATGAAGTGGTGAGACTCTAAGATAAGATCTATCACCGTACCCACCTCATAGGTGACCTCTCTATGTTTTGGATCTGCATAACTCTTTTGTCGGGATTGGGCTATCTTCAATCTGTCCTTTACCATTATAAATTTCTCTTCGGCTTCCTTGATCAGATATGGTCCAAATAAGTTTCTTTCTCCAACTCCATTCCATAATAATGGTGTAGTACACTTACTTCCATAAAGGAATAAAACGGAGCCATCTCTATGCTCGATTGATAACTGTTATTGTAAGAAAACACTGCGTATGGCAAACTTTCATCCCAACTAGATCCATAGTCTAACGAACAAGCTCTCAACATATCTTCGAAAATCGGATTGGTCCTTTCTGTCTGTCCATCAGTCTGACGATGAAAGGCTAGCTGTGCTAAATTCTAGTCTTGTTCCCAATGACTCATGTAATTGTCGCCAAAAATGCAAAGTGAACTGAGTTCCTCTATCAGACACAATACTCTTAGGTACTCCATGCAAACACACGGTTCTATTAATATAGATCTTGGCCAATTTAGCACTTGTATAGGTGCTATTTATGGGTATGAAATGAGCCACTTTTGTTAAGTGATCCACAATAACCCATATAGAATCGTATCTAGATCTAGTCCTTGGCAGTCCTATGATAAAATCTAAACCGATTTTAGCCCACTTCCAATCAGGTATTGGCAGTGGTTGTAATAATCCTGCCGGTTTCTGATGCTCCACCTTTACTCGGCTACACACGTTGCACAAAGCAATGTGCTCCGCAATATCTTTCTTTAGATTGTTCGACCAAAAACTTTCCTTCACATCCATGTACATTTTTGTGTTGCCAGGATGAATAACATATGGTGAATTATGTGCTTCTTGAAGGATTAATTTCCTTAGTTTTGGATCTTGTGGAATGCAGATACGCTTCCCATACCATAAGGTTCCTTGTTAATCTTCATGGAATCCCTTTGCCTTTCCTTTACCAACTTTACTCTTCATATATTCTATTTCCTTGTCCAACTTTTGAGCTTCGTTGATTTTATCCATTAGTGTTGGTTGAACTTATAATGACATAAGATATCCTTCAATAACTATCTCCAATCTTAGCTCTTTAAATTGAGCGCACAAATCATCTGGCAATTCTCTTTTGGTGAGGCCATTCACATAAACCTTGCGACTTAATGCATCAGCTACAACATTCACTTTCCCGGGATGGTATTGGAAACTTAAGTCGTAATCCTTGATAAGTCCTATCCACCTTATTTTTCTCATGTTGAGTTCCTTCTATGTGAAAATGTATTTCAAACTCTTGTGATCGGTGAACATTTCACAACGCTTTCCCAATAGATAGTGTCTCCATTTTTTGAGTGCATGGATAATAGAGGCCAACTCTAATTCATGCGTATGATAGTTTACTTCATGATTTTTGAGTTGTCTCGAGGCATAAGACAACACTTTTACTTCCTGCATTAATACTCCACCCAATCCTTGGTGAGATGCATCACAATATACTTGGAAATCTTTCTTCAGATTGGCAGACATAACACTGGTGCTGACACTAATCTCGTCTCCAACTCTTGAAAACTAGTTTCACATGCTTTAGTCCATTCAAACCTCTTCTCTTTCTTTAATAGTTCAGTCATCGTCTTAGCTACTTTTTAGAAATTCTCGATGAACCTTCTACAGTATCCTGCCAAGCCTAGGAAACTACGGACTTCTTTAACTGTTTTGGGAGAATCCCACTCTGTTACAGCTGATACCTTTGCGGGATCGATAACTATACCATTCCCAGACACAATATGTCCGAGAAATCCAACTTCATTCAACCAAATTTCACATTTACTAAACTTGGCATATAACTTGTGTTCCCCGAGTTTCTCAAGAATCAAACGCAAATGTTCTTCATGTTCTTCATTGCTCTTGGAATAAATCAATATGTCATCGATGAATACCACAACAAACTTGTCAAGAAACTCCATGAACACCTTGTTCATCATGTTCATGAAATATGCTGGTGCATTTGTTAGTCCAAATGGCATCACTATATACTCATACAATCCATATCTAGTGGTGAAAGCCGTCTTTGGTATATCTTGTTCTCTAATCTTTAGCTGAAAGTAACCTGATCGAAGATCAATTTTTAAGAACACACGAGCTCCTTCTAGCTGATCAAAGAGATCATTTATTCTTGGTAGGGGATACTTGTTCTTTATGATCACTTAGTTAAGTGATCGATAATCTATGCAGAGCCTCTGACTTCTGTCTTTCTTCTCAAGGAAGAAAACTAGTGCACCCCAATACAAAGAACTTCGTTGGATAAATCCCTTCTTCAACTGTTCTCCAAGCTGTTTCTTGAGTTCCTTTAACTCATCCACTGACATTTTGTAAGGTCTCTTTGCTATGGGTCCAGAACCTGGCAGTACGTTAATCAGAAACTCCACATGCCTATCTTGTGGCATTCCCGGTAATTCCTCCAGAAACACATCAGGGTACTCCTTCACTACTAGTACACTGTCTAGGCTAACCCCCTTAAGAGTATTCAACTTACTCCCTTTGGGTTCAAAGTTAGACTTGAACTAATACGTTTCTTTTCTGGGGTTGTGAGTGTAATAGTTCGTCTGGCACAGTCTATTACTCCCTCATAACGGGTCATCCAATCCATGTCTAAAATTACATACAATCTTTGGGATTCTACGATTATCATACTAACTGGAAACTTGTACTTTCCAAACACTATAACTAGTTGGTGAAATCCAAAATTTACTATCATCTCTCCACCTAGGGAGCTTACTTTAATAGGACATCCAATTGTTTCAGTTGGGAGTCTATTTTTGTCTACAAATGCTCTTTAAATGAATGAATACGATGCGTCGGTATCAAAAACGATATGTGATGTAAAGGAATTAATCTTGAACTTACCAGCCACAACATCAGACTCCTCTTGGATTTCCTCCACATTGATATGATTCACATGTCCCTTCTGAAAAGGATTTGGCTTGTTAGCCCCATCAGTATTCTTTTCTGGGCATTCATTGGCATAGTGCCCTGTTTTCTTGCACTTGAAACATTCAACTTGACTGATGTCTCTCTTTGTTGGCTGATTCCCATTGCCATGTACATTATGGTGACTCTTGTATCCACTCTTGTTGTTACGGTAATCCCCATTGTTGTGTCCACAATGTTTATTGCTATCGTGGTGGCGGTTATTGTTGTGGTGGTTGTTATGATTCCCGTGCTTGCGGGATCCCGAACTTCCACTACCTTCACCAAAAGAACGCTTGTGAGATGATCCTGATCCATGCTTATCAAAATGGTGTTTCCTCTTCCTATTATCCACTTGCGTCATCTTTCTTTCCAAGATGGTAGCTTTGTCACGCAGAGATTGATAAGTTGGAACATAAGCAATAGATAGTTGCATGCACATCTCATCATTCAGCCCTTCAAGGAACTTCTCCTTCCTCTTTGCATCAGTGTCAACATCATTCGGTGCATAGCATGACAGATTGTTGAACTCTTCAAAATATTCCGCAACACTGCGATAGCCTTGTTTAAGGTTGTGAAATTCCTTCTTCTTCAACCCCATTCAAGAGATGTGAGTAGTGCAGAATCCATCCTCAAACATTGCCTAAGTCACTTATTCAATAGGGTTAGTGACTTGAAAGTTATCCCACCAAGTAGCTACTGGTCCTTCTAGTAGGTGTGCTGCAAATCTGACTTTCTCAGCATCAGTGCAACCAACTGTGACCAAGTCCTTGTCCAGGGAATGTAGCCAATCATTTGCTACCATGGGATCAGTTGTACCAGAAAAATTAGCAGGCCTCAATCTTAGAAACCTTGTGAGCATATCAAAAGCTGGTGGGTTGTTCTAGTTGTTATTATTATTGTTGTTGTTGTTGTTGTTGTTGTTGTTTTGATTCTCGTTCTGATTTGCCATAAACTGAGCCATCATTTGCATTAGTTGTGTCTGTGCGGTCATCAACTGTATCATCTCATTGCCATTGTTGTTATTGTTGGGATTGGCACGACGAGGAGGCATCTGTGCTTTCAACAAGGATAAGTAAATATAAATACCACATAGATACTAACATGCACAATAGAACATATAGAAACAATCACAAACAAGAACATGATAAACATTAGGGTTCAAAACATCACAAGCAACAAGTTTGTAGAGATAAAACACACTACCATAGTCATCCACAAGTTGTATCATCAATGCGACTCGATAATACAACGATAAGATAAATGGATAGATAGATAGATAGATAGATAGAAAGATAGATATCACTAATCCTCCATGTCAACTTCCTCCTCCACTAGACCAAGTCCTGCTGCGTCAAATCCTGCCTTGTATTCCTCCAAGCTGGCAGTCAAAGCATCAAGCTTACCCTATAGCCCTCTCTTCTGTGAGCGCAGCCTCTCTATCACCTCGTGATCCACATCAAGCTGAAGATCCTCAAGCTCCAACTTGGTATCCATGTCCTTGATCTTCTTGTTACTATACTGGATCCTCTTCTCTTGGCTCTTGAACTTCTTCTCTTGTCTTCCAAACTTCTTCTCCATGTCCTTGATGCGCTCCTCTTGCTCCTCGAAGGACTTGTCCTTCTCCTTAAGCTAGACATGTAGCTCATCATTGCCAATCATCACATTGGTCCTATCAGTATCAAGGTGCCTAGTGAGACTCTCTAAGTTCTGAAGGTAGTGTCGCACAGGCTTGATGGTCTCCTTAGTAGCCTCATCCAACACTATAGCCTCTCCGTCCTTGTCACGTCTCCCAAAGAAATCGAAGTAGTGGTACTTGAGATCGGTAGATTGGTGTCCACAAAGGCGTCCTATCAGCTCCTGCATGGCGATGTCGAGGCCTCTCTCTTGGTCATCATGGAGTATCTTGAAGGCAATCTCCTCCGTTGGAGGCTCTGTCTGGCATCCTGGCTAAGTAACCCTGAATCCCCATAAGTCCTTCCTCTCAAACTTCTTGAGCTGAATTCCCTTGATGGTAGGGATTGGGAGAGAGAGTACATTGACAAGCTGAAAAATGCGAGTCGCAAAGCGAGTTCCCTTGAACTCCTCGGCAGTGTTGTAAAAGAAGCTAGGCATCTATGCATAGGATGGAGAAAAATAGAAACAAGACAAGTAAAACATATAGTAGTAATAGATGCACAAAGTTTTAAATCAAAAACCAATAAAATTCAACAAAACATAATCCACACAAGTAATGGCATACTTTATTCAACTCAAACATCAAGGTTGAATCACAACTTAGACAATTTTTTTCCATACAACATAGGTCGGTATGATCAAATTATTAACGTGAGAAAACGCCAAGCATAGTGGTCCAACTATAGGATACGTCGTGTCCTTCACTCACTAGTTAAGGTATCTATCTAGGCATCCTTGGTGGCAATCTTCTTGTCTTGATCACAAGACTCACATGCTAAGTCTATAACATCTCTCCTTAGCCGTTTTATGGTGGTCTCTAAGTATTGGGTATGTTTTCTCTCCTCTCTAAGATCATTTTGAGTGGTGAGCATTCTACACTTAAGCCTTTCTCCAAGTTCTTCAATGGCATTCCATGCTGCATTCCTTGCAGAGTCAAAGAATGACATATGCATTTCCGAGTTGGTGACCATGCAGAACCCTGACTCATTGTGGTTATCCTCCTTATTTTTATATAAGTGGAGATGCACCCACCAATACTCTTCTCCTTCATCCATCACCAGAAATCCCTTGTACGCGGCTTCACCATTTATCCCCAAGCTAATCATGAGGTTCTTGAGTGCCTTGGGAAACTCCGTCTCACATTCTAGGGTCATGTTCAACAGTGGTCCCTTCCTGGCGGATTCGTTGATGGGGACCATCTATTAATAGAGATGAGAAAGAAGATTAGAAGAGGTTTTACGAGATGAAAAAAGACAAGTGCAGAAATTCATAGTGGTGTTGCAGTTTCCTAGTGGCTTTCATAATCTAATCCATCTTAGGGTCAGAAACCTACAGGCAAAACAGTGCTCTGATACCATCTGTAAGATCTCACCCAATAAGGTAGAGATCCCTGTGATTGCAGTGCTAGTACCTGGATCGTTTTGCTAGCACCCACAGTTTAAGATGAAGTACATAGATACAAAGGTCAATATTACATCGTAATTCCAGGAGTGCAATAGTTCTTACAACTCACTTATCCCAAGGTTAACTTATTTAGAGATCTCAATAAAAAGCATAACAATAAAGTCTTCATCTTCATGTGCCATAGGCAAACATGTTGAGTGTAGACTCATAACCCTACTCACCATCAGAGTAACATGCAACATGATAAGTTACAACCACAAAGGGGTCAATACAGTTGGAATTGTATTGGCAAGTAATACCATAGTTTTATAGTAGAACCTAACAACTACATGAATATGTCTAAGTGTGGATCAGGCTGGCTTTTCTCAAACTAAGATTTATCCTACTAGATTGAAAATACTAAGTTTTGATTTTTAAAAACACCAAGGAACCACCAATAGACATTGGTGAACCTCTACCCTTGTTCGCCCACAAATTTTAACTTAGAGAAATTGGGATGAGGAGATTCTTGAACCGTTTCAATGCCTTTTTTGTAGGGGTTCGTAGCATGGAAAACAAAAATTTTCTATCGCATACAAACAAACAAGCCAAGATCTATCTACTAGATTGCAGCAACGAGTCGATAGTGGAACTCACCCTCGAAGATTCCAAAGCGGTTAACGAGAGCAGATTCTCGTGGGTGATGTAGTCGTACTCTTTCCGATCTCAAGATCGCGTAGACGATCCTTCCGGCGCCGCGTTCCCGCAGCGCTCCCGCAGTCGGTCACACGTTCGGTACTCGACGAAGACCTTCCTCTCCCTTGTTCCAGCAGGCAGCGGAGGTTGTAGCACTCTCCTCGCGATTCCGGCAGCACAACGGCGTGGTACCGGAAGTAGAGGGGAGATCCCGCAGGGCTTCGCCTTAAGCCGGTGCGAGTATGGTGGAGCTTATGAGAGAGGCTATTAGTGGTCTAGTAATTAGACACACCAATTAGAGGGCTCTAAACCAATTAGAAGGCTCTAAACCGAAACAGCTCTAAACCGGGGTCTAGGTCTAGTTTCTAGTTTAGAGGATAGGAACTTGTGTGTCTTGTGTTGTATTGGGAGGGGAGCCCTGCCCCTCCCTTTATAGGTGGGAGGGCTGGCGCGCTAGGGGAGGGAGGGAGTCCCTCCCCAACTCGGCCTAGGGCTGGCCGCCGGCTTGGGGAGGAGGACTCCTCCCCCAATTCGGTTTCCTCCTCTCCTCCCACTTCCCAAAAACTGCCGTTTGACTTTCAAACTAGCCGTTTGACTTTTTCAATTTAGGATTCAATTTAATCCTTTATTTGGGACAGCAAGAACACTTAGTACATGATGCAATCATTCCAACATGCAATGACACATTCATGTACCCCTTCCCCTCCGGAGTGCCGGACATTCCGGGACCTTCTAGAATGTTCCCGATGGAAACACCGGAATCATTCCCGAACTCCGAAACGGGACTTTCCTTATATGAATCTTATTCTCCGGACCATTCCGGATCACCTCGTGATATCCCGGACCCCATCCGAGACTCCGAACAACATTCGGTCTCTTTCTCATAATACCATAACTACTCAAACAACGTCGAATCCTTAAGTGTGTCTCCCTACGGTTCGTGAATTATGCGGACATGATCGAGACACTTCTCCGAACAATAACCAATAGAGGAATCTGGAAATTCATATGGCTCCCACATATTTCTACGATTACTTTGCGATCGAATGAACCACTTACATACGATACCAATTTCCCTTTGTCTCACGATATGTTACTTATCCGAGGTTATGATCGTCGGTATCTCTGCATACCTAGTTCAACCTCGTTACTGATAAGTACTCTTTTCTCGTTCCCGTGATATGTGATCCCTTGTGACCAAGTCACATGCTTGCAAGCTAATTGGATGACATTTCACCGAGAGGGCCCAGAGAATATCTATCCGTCATGTGGATGGACAAATCCCACTCTTGATCCATGTGTTTCAACCAATACTTTCTGAACACCCAATGCCACTTTTATAGCCACCCTGTTACGGTGTGGTGTTTGATGACATCAAAGCATCCATCCAGTAAAGGCAATATGCATGATCTCATGGTCGAAGGAATTAGGTTACTATGTATCAGAAAGCATATAGCAATTGAACTATTGAAATGACTTGATCTTTATGCTACGCTTATCTATAGGAGTATGTCCATCACATCATTCTCCTAATGATATGATCCTGTTGTTAATAACATCTCTATGTTCATGATCAGGAAACCATGATCATATATTAACCAACAAGCTAGTTTAACAAGAGGCTTTACTAGGGACTCTTATTTTAGTTTACAAATCACACAAGTATTAATGTTTCCGGTTAATACAATTATAGCATGGTATGTAAACATTTATCATAAGTGTGAAGACATGATAATAACCACTTTATTATTGCCTCTTGGGCATATCTCCAACAGTCTCCCACTTGCACTAGAGTCAATAATCTAGTTTCGAACCTTTGTGTATTCAACACCTATGGCTTTCCGGTGTTGTATGTACATGATTGCTAGTGGTCAACTGATCTCCGGATCTGACACTTCCAGGTCCGTGTGTAATTGCATGTCTTTGCGTCTCTACGCATCACTCATTCTCTAATGAGATGGCTTTGTATAAATTTGGTCTTTCGGTGTGACCTTTAGTTCTTTAGGGTTAAAACATGTTGACTATATTGTCGTACAATATATCTTCATAGTATTATCCCGCTGTGAACTACACCTAGTTTGATAACAAACTACTTGACACAAATGCCCTCTTTTGCTGCTATAATAGCAGTCATATACTTAGCCTTTTGTTGTAGTATCTGTCACAATGTCTTAACTTTGGAAATCATCCAAATCCATTATGGAACTCACTTTCCATTATATTGTGCCACCCTTAGTTTAGATTGAGATAAACTTAATCTGTACTTTGTGACAAAGCTAGTATCAATGTAGTACTTTTACAATGAACTAACCATCTATTTGTCACTTCTACAAATAATATACTCTTAGTTCTTCCAAAAGATCATAAGAATATCCTTACTATTGTCCAATGATCATCTTACAAATCATTCTGGTATATGCTCACAACATTTAGAGCATAGGACATATCTGGATTTGTACATATCACAGTATGATTGATATAAATACTCTTTGTGATTTCATACATCAAGTATCAATCTATACTTGATTATTTGTTTCACTTTACCAAATGTCAATACACTTGAATATATCATCAACATTGAACTTATTCAATCCTTTCTGTGCAACAAGAACCTTTCTTGTAGTTCCTATATTGAACTCATTCAATATCTTGTCTATGTACTTCTGGCACAACCATATTAGCGTCTATTGATGCCAAAATACTTGGGTTTTGCCTAAGTCTTTCATCGGGATGAAATTCTTAATATGTGTTAATAAAAGATACATTATTTCCAATCAACAATATGTCTTCCACATAATGTATTAGAAACATGTCTTAGCGCTCCCACTTAATTTCTTGCAAACGCAAGCATCTTCATTGTCTCTGATGAACTTTTAAACTCCTTTAACAGTTTCATCACAGTGAAGATTCCAACTCCGCGATGCTCACTTTAACCATTGAAGTTTGCATATACTTTTAGCATCCTTTTGAATTAACAAAACCCTATGGACCATGTTATGCACATGGCCTAGGTAACGATTCTATTAGAAGAACTTGTTTTGTTTATTCAACTATCATATAACAAAATTTATATGTAGTGGTTGCTTTCATTAATCCGTCTAGACTAAATATCACTATGATAGATCAAATCTTGTCATAGTCAACCTTTGAACATTGTTGTGAACTCTTTCCCAACATGTCGACTATTTCATAGATGTAAAACATCCATGTCTATTTCTTTATAGATCCAGACACAACTGTAAGGTCTTACACCTTTCTCGAGGGTCCTTCAAGTTCAAAACTTGATTTCTCGTGTATGGAACTATCATGGATTTTATGGCTTCAAGCCATTTTACGGAGTCAGGGCCCATCATCGCTTCTCTGCATGTAGTCGGTTCATTATTCTCAAATAATGATTCAACCCTCAAATCTTGGTATTTGATTGTTCATCCGACCTACTTGTTTCAATAGGAACTTGGATCTCCGTGACCACAACCTTTTTGAGGTACGTGAACCATGAGCATTGTTGCTGCCTCCGAAACACTTTTCGGCGCTGCGCAACTTTGCACATACAGCTAAGGTTCTTAACCTTATCAAAGTTCTATTGTCCTCCCACTTAACTTTTCACGAAAAATTCCTTCCAAAAGAAACTTGACGTTCTAAGCAACAAACACTTTTGTCTCCGGTGTTTATGGAGGAATACTTAATAGTCATACAAAGACAGGTTCATCCGACTTTGGTTGCAAACATCTTTCTTATGCATAGCATACCAATGTTTAAGAAAGGACAACTTGGGTTTTATCCCAAACCATAACCTTATATGGTGTCATTTCAACGGATTATGATGAAGCTCTTTTCAGTGGAAAAACGGTAATCTCTAAAGCTTTTAATCTTTAAAATACAATGGCAGTTTTATGAATTACACCTTTCGATCTTACCATGTCAAACAAGGTTTAATTACATATCTCGAACGCTCCATACTCTTATGGTGTTTCGGGAAAATGCAAATCCACGGAACGATTCCTTAAATCTTAGGTATTATGCTAAACTTGTAACTCAAATATCTTCCTTTATGATCTTATCATAAACTATTTATATTCTTGTTACAATGATTTTGCACTTCATCTTGAAAGTCTTTTGAACTTTTCAAATATTTCATACTTCATCCTTATTAAGTAAATATTCATATATTCACTCAAATTTTCGGAGAAAGCATATGAAGTTGAAATCCATCGCTCTTGACTACACATAATGGACTTCGTACAACAATATGTACAAGTTCCAATAAGCTAGTCATTCGTTCCCTTTTGGCCTATGGACGAAGTTTTAATTATCTCTAGGAAAGTTTCACAAGCGTCATTTGATCAAAATCAAATAGACTCCAAAATTCCATCCATATGGATTTTTCTTCATGTTTTCTTTCCAATATAATTTTAAACGGCGATGTCACTTCCTAAGTGATCTTTCAATCAATTTGTCTTTCGACATTTTAGCACTAGTTTTATGGATGTGATTTCTCCAACGAGATTTGTGAATCATCCATCTTGTATGGATTACGGCAATTATTTGAACAACCCTTTTGTTCTCATAATACCCGATAAAACAAATCTTGAAGGCAAGCTTTGATGTTTTAACGAGCAACATAATAACCCTTTATTTGTTCTCGATGAACATCATCACATATTCTTTTGCTAGTTACTTAGGCCATTGTAGTTCATGAATTCTGTTGTTTCGTATGACGATTCATACCAACAAATTCAGTATCAAATACTTAAGAACCACATTTTAATAAGCAAAGAATATAGCCACAACATGTACATCATCTATATACTTAAACTGAACAATTCTAGTTTTTCTTTTCTGCCATATATTTATGAGATTCCCTTTCAGTATTTCCTTTTCAGTTTGAAAGAATCTATCAACATCAATAGTGGAGTCATACATATGACACATAGTCCAAAGCGTGTATAATTAAATACTAATGTCTTTGGATTTGCACTTTGAAGTAGATCACCATCATCAAATGTTTGGTGTTCTTTCAAATTCCTTTCTTTAGTAATCTATTGGTGTAGCAAACATTTTACCTACATCAAATATTCACCTTCATCATGGAATCGTCCATGACCAAGCTACTTTTAGCTTATAACGGTGAATCGCGAGTATAATGTTGCTCTCCAAAACCTTTTGGAAGATTAGGACAACTAGTGTCTCCAACCTTTTTGCAAATTCTCATCAAATATGAGAACATGACTTTTGCCATATTATACTCTATCATGTTGCAACCAAAACTTCGTTTCAGATATCACAATATCTTCCACACATCATGGTTTCTGAAACAACTCTTTCAGATCCTAGATAACCTTGATATTAAGGGAATCCTTTGAATATCAAGAATCATGGATACAAACATGATACTTATATACTAACACTTGGAATTGTTACTCTTGATTTAATACTAATTATTAAACTTCATGGAGTAACCGGAACTTACTGAAAGTTTGCAATAGGACTTTTAAACTTTAGATTAACACTTAAAACAATACGATACCAGTTCGTAAAGTAACTAACCAGAATTCTATAGTTCTATTATCTCAATTATAACTAAGCGCAAGGTGGTAAACGGATGCCAATGACTACAACAACTATGCAAATTCACTTTGATTTAGTTTATGATAAATTGAGTTCTAATTAATAATTAAATTAATCTAGGTGAACTCCCACTCAAAACAATATCCCTCACATTGTTTTAGTGATCACACGAACCAAATCCACCACATCAAAACCGATCATCACGAGAGTTGATATAGTTTCAATGGCGAACAATCGACATGTTCATCATATCTACTATATGATTCATGCTTTACCTTTCGGCGATCCGTGTTCCTGAGGCCATGTCTGTACATGCTAGGCTCGTCAAGACAAACCTTAGCTTCCGCATAAGCAAATCTGGCTTGCTTACGTTGTAGTCACCCGCGGAATCAAAGACACCCGATCATCACGTGGTGTTTCGAAGCAGCAAGCTTTGGCAACGGTGCATACTAAGGGTGAACACTTTAGAACTTGAAATTTATGTGTATGAGGGATCATCTTATAATGCTACCGTTGTCTACTAAGCAATACAAGATGCATAAAGGATTAACATCACATGCAATTCATAATATGTGATATGATATGGCCTTTCTTCTTTGTGCTTCTGATCTCCATCTTCAAGCACGAACATGATCTCCATCATCACCGGCATAGCATCAAGGTCAATGACGCTTCTTCATGGTTGTCGTCCACCAGCTTCAACTATTACAACTATTTTGAATAGACACGCAGGTCTTAACAGAAATTAAAGACAACCATATGGCTCCTGCCGGTTGCCAACTTACAATAAGGAACATTGCATACATCAAATATAATCACAATCATGGCCATATCACATCACTGCACACCCCTGCAAAACAAAGTTAGACGCCTCTACTTTCTTTGCATATTTTACGTGGTTTGGGGCTTTCAATAAGTGTCGTTCTAACTTACGAACAAGAACCACAACATTGATACTAGCATTGTTGATCACCCGTTGTAAATTGGATCTTTACTATGCTAGGAGAAACAGGCACCCGCAAAGCCACTTATGCAATACAAGTTGCATGTTAAGCGTGGAGCAAGTCTCATGAACGATGTCATGTAAGGTTAGCCCGGGCCGCTTCATCCCAACATACCGCAAGATGCAAAGTACACAAAAAGCAATCGACAATAAAAGCATCAACGCCCACAATGACCATTGTGTTCTACTCGTGCAACAGATCTACATATAGACACGGCTCTGATACCACTGTAGGGGTTCGTAGCATGGAAAACAAAAATTTTCTATCGCATACAAACAAACAAGCCAAGATCTATCTACTAGATTGCAGCAACGAGTCGATAGTGGAACTCACCCTCGAAGATTCCAAAGCGGTTAACGAGAGCAGATTCTCGTGGGTGATGTAGTCGTACTCTTTCCGATCTCAAGATCGCGTAGACGATCCTTCCGGCGCCGCGTTCCCGCAGCGCTCCCGCAGTCGGTCACACGTTCGGTACTCGACGAAGACCTTCCTCTCCCTTGTTCCAGCAGGCAGCGGAGGTTGTAGCACTCTCCTCGCGATTCCGGCAGCACAACGGCGTGGTACCGGAAGTAGAGGGGAGATCCCGCAGGGCTTCGCCTTAAGCCGGTGCGAGTATGGTGGAGCTTATGAGAGAGGCTATTAGTGGTCTAGTAATTAGACACACCAATTAGAGGGCTCTAAACCAATTAGAAGGCTCTAAACCGAAACAGCTCTAAACCGGGGTCTAGGTCTAGTTTCTAGTTTAGAGGATAGGAACTTGTGTGTCTTGTGTTGTATTGGGAGGGGAGCCCTGCCCCTCCCTTTATAGGTGGGAGGGCTGGCGCGCTAGGGGAGGGAGGGAGTCCCTCCCCAACTCGGCCTAGGGCTGGCCGCCGGCTTGGGGAGGAGGACTCCTCCCCCAATTCGGTTTCCTCCTCTCCTCCCACTTCCCAAAAACTGCCGTTTGACTTTCAAACTAGCCGTTTGACTTTTTCAATTTAGGATTCAATTTAATCCTTTATTTGGGACAGCAAGAACACTTAGTACATGATGCAATCATTCCAACATGCAATGACACATTCATGTACCCCTTCCCCTCCGGAGTGCCGGACATTCCGGGACCTTCTAGAATGTTCCCGATGGAAACACCGGAATCATTCCCGAACTCCGAAACGGGACTTTCCTTATATGAATCTTATTCTCCGGACCATTCCGGATCACCTCGTGATATCCCGGACCCCATCCGAGACTCCGAACAACATTCGGTCTCTTTCTCATAATACCATAACTACTCAAACAACGTCGAATCCTTAAGTGTGTCTCCCTACGGTTCGTGAATTATGCGGACATGATCGAGACACTTCTCCGAACAATAACCAATAGAGGAATCTGGAAATTCATATGGCTCCCACATATTTCTACGATTACTTTGCGATCGAATGAACCACTTACATACGATACCAATTTCCCTTTGTCTCACGATATGTTACTTATCCGAGGTTATGATCGTCGGTATCTCTGCATACCTAGTTCAACCTCGTTACTGATAAGTACTCTTTTCTCGTTCCCGTGATATGTGATCCCTTGTGACCAAGTCACATGCTTGCAAGCTAATTGGATGACATTTCACCGAGAGGGCCCAGAGAATATCTATCCGTCATGTGGATGGACAAATCCCACTCTTGATCCATGTGTTTCAACCAATACTTTCTGAACACCCAATGCCACTTTTATAGCCACCCTGTTACGGTGTGGTGTTTGATGACATCAAAGCATCCATCCAGTAAAGGCAATATGCATGATCTCATGGTCGAAGGAATTAGGTTACTATGTATCAGAAAGCATATAGCAATTGAACTATTGAAATGACTTGATCTTTATGCTACGCTTATCTATAGGAGTATGTCCATCACATCATTCTCCTAATGATATGATCCTGTTGTTAATAACATCTCTATGTTCATGATCAGGAAACCATGATCATATATTAACCAACAAGCTAGTTTAACAAGAGGCTTTACTAGGGACTCTTATTTTAGTTTACAAATCACACAAGTATTAATGTTTCCGGTTAATACAATTATAGCATGGTATGTAAACATTTATCATAAGTGTGAAGACATGATAATAACCACTTTATTATTGCCTCTTGGGCATATCTCCAACATTTTTCTTTTCTGTTTTAATTTTTTAAATAATATTTGAACTATCAAATCAGATACAAATCAAACCAAATTTCACCAAAATTTTGTGGGATGATTGAAGTGTTTAAAAGTGTTTTAAACAGAACAAACCTCTCCAAAACATTTTGGGGTACTAAAAAAATAAAGCATAAGCTCTACCTTCATATGAAAGGGGTTTAAAATTAGGGTTTTGCTAGTGTTCTAAGTTCTGAAAAAAATTGCAATGCTCATATGCCATGATGATATGAATGCAATGGGAATGTTTTTGTTTAATGAAAAATGGGATGTTACAGTTATTTATGTAGAGGTGACAAATAGTTCATTATAAATTATTACATTGATACTAGTCTTGTCAGAAAATACAAATTAAGTTTATCTCAATTTAAACTGCGAGTGGCACAATGTAATAGAAAGGAAGTTCCATAACGGATACTACAACAAAAGGCTTAAGTATATGACTACTATTGTAGTAGCAAAATAAGAAATTTTATAAAATAGTTTGTAATCAAACTAGGTGTGGTCCATAGGGGCTAGTACTATGAAGATATATTGTACGACAATTGTATCGACATGTTTTAATCCCAAGGAACTAAAGGTCTCACATAAGGACCAAGGTCATACAATGCCATCTCATTAGAAAATATGTGATGCGTAGTGTAAAACCCCCGGGATCAGGGCTAAACAAATCCTAGACCTTTGTATGACATAAGCCTAACCTTGAGCTCGAGGATATCCAGTGAAGAATTGGTAACACAGTAGTGACCCTATGACACAAAAATTATTACAGCAAGCTCATAACTGAGCATAGAACCAAATTATTACGAACATAGGTCACTGACCACAAACATCAAACAAAAAAAGGAAAATTATGCTATTAAGTATAGCAAACTTATCAAATGGCCTAAGAGGACTAAAGCATATCGATGACATACCAGCCCATAGATTCCAGGCTGTCGTCCGGGAACCCCAAGCTACTCGTCGGTGTCGATGTCATATGAAACTCGTCTTCAGGGGGAACACTTACTCTTCTACAAAAGTACTAACAAACCAAGGGTGAGTACAGGGTGTACTCCGGAAGACTTATGGCTGCTGGAGCTGTTTTGCATAAAGCCATCTTTGTTTATAAAACAAGAGGGAGAATAAGCTTGACTAATCAGAGTGTTTTAAAAGGGGATGAGAGAGCGAAGTCTCCAAAGTATTGATCATCATATTGATATCCACCAAGTCATCATCATCTAAACCCTATCTAGGATCACCCCCTCATACCCATGAGAAAATATCCTTAAGCACACTTTGATCTGCCAAGTTATACGATTAGGTTAAAGTTCTCTATGATCTTAGAATCTGGTCACCAAGCATTCATAACCATGAACACAGCTTTTCGAAAAGAGTTAACCCTAAAGGGGTGTACAACTTTACCCACACGTACCAACCGACTCTTAATGCCAAGACATTAGCCCTCTTCCTTAGAAGGCGGGCAGAGGGTGGTTGGACATGACCTTTACCTTTCTTTTGCCGACGCGATGAGTTACGCCCTAAGGATGGTTCCGTTGTAACGGGTCAAATCCCAAATCTGGTCCGTAGAGATGTGAGGTGAGGTTGGTTAACCAGGGGATATCTACCCCAAGCAACCTCGGCCACGCTTACCTACCTGTTATGATGCACCTTCAGCCGCCAAATCTTTCAAAATGTTTTCAATGCGTATGTCGAATGGAACTCCCAAACTATGCGACTCATGGAATCTAATAGGCAAGTTAGTCAATCGAGGGGTTCCCAAGCCCCGTGTGGTTGTACGCTCGTCTCGGTTCCAAATAAAAGAACTCAGTTCCTAGTGGTGGCGAGCATGGGACTAGAAAAACCACTTCCCACCTTGGCCTCTTGTACAAGCCTTAGCATGTTTAAACTTTACCACTGACATCACTTCATCAGTATATATCGATCTCCTATCATACTAGATTATCTGCATCTGATACATCATCTGGATGAACCAGACTCGAAAGCTATGCATTTCTAAGCAGCACACACATATAATCTCTAGCAGTGCACACAAGCCAAACCTAGTAATGCTAGGAGAAGTGGATCCATTAATATAAGCTCAAAGGGAGTAATGCAACAGATAGCACTAGTAGAGAAAATCTTATAGCGCATTCCTTACCGCCGGCGAAGTGGGCCCGGGATCGCCGGTGGTAAGACCTTCCAGGCCTTCCTCGCATTACCGCTGGCGAACGAAATGTTAGCGCGTCGGTCATAATCAACTTAACCCCGGCGGACTTGGCAAAAGTCGCTAGCGGTAAGTCCTTCCAGGACCGCCCCGTGCTACTGTCGGCGAACAGTGATTGGCTTCGCTGGGGATACATAGGATCAATTAATATCCAGCCCGCAGGCGCTGAACCGCGACCAACCTTGCCCATCACACCACACATATCGCACACACCAACCCTTCCCTCTCCGCATCCCAATACGCTGCTCCTCCGCCGCCACCTCCATCCATGGCGTCTGTCGCTGCCATCTCTGCCCACCTCTATCTCCTCTCCTCCTTGTCCCTCTCCGTGCTCGAGGCAGAGGCGAACACGCCCGTCTACGTCAGGTTCCAAGACGACTCTGACACGCAGGTCAACAAGATCCTCGCCGCGTTGCTCGTGCTAGGATCCCTGGCACGCTTGCTAGGGACATGGCCATGGTGCCCATCGATTTCGGGCAGGACCACATCACCATCACGGGTCGACCTCCAGATCCGCGACCTCCAGAACCTACGACCTCCAGATCATGTCTCCAAGCCCTTGATGTTGGCCACTATTCCACCCCTCTGATGCCGACCACCAACACGACTATCTGCTGTCGGTGAGGCCCTCTCCTCCATGTGTATTCCTGCAAAATTATATCATGTTATCATGTCGAATGTGCTAGTAGTGGAGCCTTCATGCCTTGAAATTTGCACTGGTGATCTTTTTTTGGATACCGGTGAGCCTTCCTGCCGGTGAGGCCCTCTTCTCTGTTGCCAAGAGCAACAAGTAAACCTTCAGGTTTGGATACCCCCACTTTGTATATGAGATCTTTTTTCTTTTCACAAGTGCCCAACATAATGCATGACATTTTCCTATTTTGGATATATAGCTAAATCCAGTGTAAAAGGCCTTTGCCAATTAGATCATTGCAATTCAGTTAATTAGGTTTTTTTCTTAGAAGGCTTAAACCACTGGCCTCAAATGCAATGGATTATTATTGTGGTACTTTACAAATACAGGCACGTCTGATTGCTCTTGTGTTTGCATAAATTGTTATAATATATTATGATTTTCATAATTCCCTTATCCTTCAAGCCAATGCAATATATTTTACCTCAATCCGAGAAGTGTAAGTCATTTTCTTGATAATACATTCTTTGACTTTAGCTTTCCCTAAATTCTTATGCTGCCCAGATCGTGTATGTAATGACAAAAAGATAGTCTTGTGCAATTTATAATATGTTGGCCATTCCACCTTGGCTATGCTTGCTAAGCATCTTAACACGTTAACCCGAGCTAGCATATCATAGTCCAAGTTTAGCTCTATTTATCCTATTGATTGTTTATGTGAGATGCCCATATGTTGTTTTGCCTTCTTAATCATTTGGCAGTTGTTTATATTTGGTAGAACAAACTATAATACTATTAAGAGATTACTTGTTGTGGCTACAACAGATAGACGATGACGGCGGCATCGACATGGGTGATGAGATGATGGAGGTACGATGAAGATGGAGGAGTTGACGGCAAAGGATCAGAGTTCATTGCTGCTCGATATGGTCGAGGTCATGCATCTTAGTTTAATATTTAGTCGAGATTACTGGCTTATGGCTACTATTGTTACTGATACTGCATTTTGCTATTGTGCTATTTAAACTAGTATACCTACCGTGCATTTGTTTTACCGTCTGTGCCTAGTTGAATAAAATAGATAGATTGAGATGTGTGCAGCTGATATTTATTAATCCTATACGTACATAGTGCTATCAAATTGGTCATTCGCTAGGGTAAGTTGAGTTACTGCCAGCGCTTTTGTCTTGATTGTCGGTGGTAACTTAAAATACCTACGGCGAATAGTCTGGTGCGCTGGGTAGCTTCAAATACCGCCGGCGAATAGGCTACGCGCGGCGGTAAGACATTACCGCCGGCGAGTTCACATTACCACCGGCGAGCACGAACTCGCCAGCGGTATCTATATTTTGTGCGCCGGTGGTAAGGTTTTCTCTACTAGTGTAGGATACTCTATCTATCGACAAAATACCACAATAGAACCATATGCTTCATGGCAAGAATTGAAATGCTTTCGAAATCATAGGATTATATTATGGTGGAGCTATGCTTGCCTTTGCCTGTTGATAACCAATAAGAAGATTTTCGGAAGCCTGGTACTTGAATTGATTACAGTTGGTCAAGTATTGTTTCTCAATCTTCGAACATCGATGGTGTTGATCTCGGTCATCGATCTCGATCTCGATATCGTATTCAACCGGGAAGAACCAAACACAGGAAAGGAACGGAAAAAATCAATACATGGCATCGGTGCAATGCTCAAGCAAGGATGATGCTATGACTAGTTAAATAGTATTGAATTATAACCCTAGGGAATGCTCGATAATTTAAACGGGGTTCCGAGGGGTGCAAACCCTAGAACATAAGAACCCTCAGAATCACCTATGTGTGTTCATTTGTTCTTCTAATTAAACTTGTTATGAAAGTTGCTTAACAATGCATGATAATAGATTAAATAGCTAGATCTCATTTTTCTGAACATTTTAATATATTATTTGTATTTTATTGACTTAAAATGAATTAGTTATGATTTTTCTCAATTCAAATCCATTTTAAATCATTTTTAGAAATTTACAAAACATTTTTGGAATATTTAAATTATTTTCCAATTTGGACACACATGTCATAAGTTTGTCAATTAAAGAAATTATTTTCCTAAATGAATAAAACTCTGACAGACTAGGGCCACACGGATTTATTTAATTCCCAACAAAGAAGTACAAAAAACAATTAATAAAGAAAAAGGGGATATGGCGTCATGCTGATGTCAGCATGAGATTAGCAATGGAGATCCTCCTTAGATCGATGGTGGACCTGGCGATTGGGGGCACGGGATCGAGCGGGGCTGGGGGTATTCGACAGAGCGCATCGCGCTGAGCCAAATAAGGGCGGCACCGTTGGAAATAGGTCACGGGAGATGCGGCGGTGATGGTGTCCGACGGTAGAAAGCGGCGGCGCACAGCGCGGAAGCGAGCTAGAGCAAGAGGGAGCCAAATAGAGGGTCCACGAGGACCACAAGCTCACCACGAGGATGATGGTGAGGTCGGTGAAGCGATGGGAAGATGGACAGAGGGGAATCGACGGCGCGACTGCGGCGGCCGGAGTTGGAGTCGAGCTAGATTTTGGTCGAACATGGTCTTCCCAGCTTGTGTGGCTTCACGAGGATGCTGACAGCGACACGGCGCTTCCCACGGTGGCCACGACTTAGGCTAGGTTGGTAAGAAACGGCAGAGCTCGACGGTGGCTATAGGTTAGGGTTTCAGCATGCGAATAAAAGAGAGAGGAAGAGGAGGAGTGGAAACATGGCATGACTAGGGTTCTTCGCGGTGTCCAGAGGGTCTTGTTGGCATCCAGGCACGGCGGGCATCGCAACGCCGTCGAGCGGCAGAGGAAACGACACCGAGTGCTTCCGTTGCGAGGAAGACAAGGCGCGAAGGGGTACAGGCCGTCTCAGGCTGCGCTGGGCTGTTGCTGGGATGCTGGCTTGCACACACGAGCGGTAGGGATAGGAGGGAGGAGAGAAGGGCCGGCCTGGCTGGCTGGCTGCTGGATCTTTTTTTTTCCTGAAAACCTTTTTCTTATTTTGGTTTTTCCTTTTGTCTTTGTAGTTTCAAATTCAAACCTGTTTTGGGATATTTCAAAAATACCAAAGGATTTGTAAAGTATATAAAATACAGAAGAGCCCTTATATTCAATTTGGGCTCCACTATTTTTGTCATTTCGAAATTCAAGAATATTTTGAATTGCTTTCAAAGAGAGAGAGAATATTAATGTTTAGGGTTTTATGTTATTTCTTCAATGCATGCATTTTTATTTGTAACAAAATAATGATGCTCACGAATGCAAAATCAACCCTAAATATTATTTAAGAAAACTAGGGTGTTACAGTTCTATGCCCCTTACGAGAATCTCGACCCGAGATTCCAAAGGTAGGAAGAGAGACAGAGAGAGAAAGAAACAGGGTCACTTCTAAGGGTAAGAGGGAATCACACTAAACAACACAGAGTATCTCATGGTCAATGTTATATCCCAAATTTTAGATTTGGTACTGCATATCATTCATGTCATTGCATCATGATCATCCATGCAAAATTTCAGTTTGAAAAGATTCTGGCGAAACAATATTTTCAAAACCCTATTTTAAATTACTAAAATGCACCTACAAGAGGATATACTAGGGTTATATTAATCCACTAACCTCAACTAGTAAAAAGGATTACAAACTTGATCTTATGTTGATCCTCTGGTTTTTATAAAAATTTAGAGACGAAAATCACTCAATTTGGAGTTCATATGAAAAAGTTACAATGGAAATACTAAAACAGAAAATATTAAAAGAAAAGAACAAAAAAAAGCAAACAGCAGCGCGGCAGCGAGCCGGCCTGCCGCGGCCGAGGCCCAGCCCACGCAGCAGCCGCGCAGCGGCCAGCAGCTGCGGCCCGCCCGCGCGGAGCGCGCTACGCGTCACCCACGCGGCTGCAGCCACCGCCAGCCGGGGCCCGCCCGTCAGCACGAGCCGGCGCTAGCACGGAAGCCGAGGCCGACCCAGCCACGATCAGGACCCCGCGCACCGCCGCGACCCCCCTCTCTTAAAGCCCTCGCCTCCCTCGCCAAATCCCCCAACAACCTCCGCCCGAGCCGCCTCACCCCGCCGCGAATCTCTCGCCGGAGTTCTACGTCGCCGCCGCTGATTTCGAGTTCGGTGAGCTTCGCCGCCGCCGCGCCTCGCTCTCTCTCTCGCCCCGCGAGCTCGCCCCGCCACCGCTGACCCCCCCCCCTCCTTCTTCTCTCCCTGCAGGAACCGCCGACGCCGCCGCCTGAGGCCGACACCGCCGCCACCCGCTTCGGCCGCCGCCGCCGACGCCCCCCGTGCACGCCGGGCGCTGCCTCCATGCCGACAACCCCCACCTCGAGGACCCCGACGCCGTTCCGCCCTCGCCCACCGCCGGAGACCGCCAGCGCCGCCGCCTCGAGCCCGCAGCCGAAGCCCTCCGGTGAGACCTCGCCGCCTTGCCTCTCGGCCGTTCGATCACGATCCAATGGTCCAGAGGGACCGTTGAAAAGTCAGCCCGGGCGCTAACCCAGTTAGCGCCACGTCAGCAGCCACCTAAGCCGGTCAACAGTCAAAGTTTGACTGCGAGTTTTTAAATTGATTTAAATGGTAGAAAATTGTATAAACTTGTAAAATTAATATCTTTAGATATACTAGGCCAAAAATTACAAATAAAATATGTGTAGATTCAGTAACTCACGTAGAATCTTGCTGTGCATTTGGTTTACACTTTTACATCAAGGTTTTTTCCTAAATAATTAAATGAGTTAATGCCCTTTTTAGAGTAATTAATTCATAGAATAAGTTCTGTAACTCCAAAAATTGAAAATAATATGTCCCTGGAATCAGTAGAACAAGGGGAATCTCAAAGTTAATTAAAAAGTTAGGCTTATAGTAATAATGTTTGCAGAATCTATTTAAAGGCTTACTGCAGTATTTTAATTACTCAGGGAGTTGTATGACTCCTTTTTGAGAAATTCCAATTGGTACTGTTCCTATTTAGGGTTGCCCACACAATAGAATTTTTCCAAGATTTTACAAACAATATGTTAGCAGTGGTGAATTATTTAGTTTCTAGCTCTATTATTGAGCATTATAAATTGCATACTTGTTTTCTTTGCGCTAAAAATAATTTTCATGCATGCATACAGTAGCTTTACTGAATAAGATTATGTGATGCTCCTGTAGCATCAATCCACTTGTCATGCATGCATCTTGCATCATCTTTGTTTGCATATGATTGTGGATGGTTTGTTTATGATTGCAATTGTATCGTGTAGATTGTGACGAGTGCAACTCTTGCTCGTGTGTGGATTGTTCTTCCGACCGCTACAACCAAGGCAAGTAGATGCTACCTTGTTCATGATGTTATCCTACTATTTTCAATGCATTGTCGTGTATTTTGTAGATGCATGTGTAGGATAATACTATCGCTATGCTATGTCCTGTTATGTGGTAGGGCTCTCCTTGTAGATGAACCACCGTTGGTAGATGTGCTTAGCTATGCTATGATGAACGAGGGCTGGGTTATATCACTGAGAGTTGTTTCTAAATGTGTTGGTCTGTGAAAATTAAAACAACTTAATCAATGAATCTCCTGGGTGTGATGGGATTGATAATTTTTTGTGGTATCATTGCGGAACGGCACCCAGGTATCGAGAGAAAATGATTGGCTTCTTTATTTTGTAGCTTACGTGTACAACCATATGCCAATAATGAAATGGGCGGTTGGTTGGATTTAGTAGGTTGTGGTAACCCGAACCCGCGTATCTAGAGATGTAGAATTTTGGTAGGTTGGACCGGTGCGCGTCGGGATTGGGGAGCTACTTCCCGAACGGTCTCTTCTTGGACTTCTCCCTGTCATCACCCAATATGAGAGTGATGGTACGAGCTGGGCTGGCCAAGTCACATGGGTAAAGTGTACTAACCCCTGCAGGGTGTATAATCTAATCGATTAGCCGTGTCCCCGGTTATGGACATCTGAGTTGCTTGATATTGATTCCATGACATGTTTCTCGCTCATTCCAATTTCATAATTGCTTTAATGTTGATGGGTTAACCTAATTGGGATCTTTTCAAAGAAAATCAAAAACTGTTTATGAAAGTAGGACAAAGGTATTTGCAAATGCAAGCTATCCACAGCTCCACTTGACAAATATGCATGTAGATGTTAGCACTATTGTCTCCTTTAATAGCTCTACTTGCCATACATTCCATGTATTGACCCTTCGGGGCTGCTACGTTTCATGTTGCAGGATATTCCGATTCTGAGTAATCGATTTAGGCCACGGTACTCCACTCGGCACTTGTTAACTTGTGGGCAATTTGAAGAATGGAGGATTTACTATATTTATGTTGCTACTTGAATAACATTGAGCTAGCCTTGAGCTAAGCTTTTGTTCTAATAATGATACTCTGGATCTTCGTTATTTATGATACACGGATATTTTGCTATGTTATTCATCTTATTCTATTGTGAGCCAATGAACCGATCCAGGGGTTGGCATGTCACATAGAAGCTACGGTCTTTTCAGAACCGTGGTGTTACAAGATGGTATTAGAGCGAGGTTGTCGACTGTAGGATCGTGACCTAGGTTTGGATTAGGAAGCCATAGAATTATTAAAGCTTATATTAACTCTGTCTTTCATCTTATGCCTTTCACTCTCGTAAATTCTTACCATATGCTATTCTCACACTTTCCTCTTTTAATTGATAGATGGGAGAAGTCAGGACTGAGTATGCAACCATGGAGTCACCCAGGCCCTTTGCAAGACAGTTAGCATAGCTCTCCCAGTCATTGGGATTGCCACTGCCCATGTTTAAGGGAAGAAGGCTGTACACCTATGGATATGGCGAGGATGCATGGGAGATCACCACCTTCATCTTCAGGGATTCCGCCTTGCCAAACCCTGTGCATCTGATCTACACCAGGGCATACTGCAACTGGGGACTTGGAATAAACTTGGCCTTGCATGAAGCCCTATCTCGCTAGTGCCATCTTGTCCGACACCTGCTGCCAGCAGACTCACCCTACCATGACTATGCGAGGCGTGATGAGGATGGGAACATTGTGGTTACCCCGGGCGACAGGAACAACATGCCGCCCCGTCGGAGGCACGTAGAGGATATGGAAAGGGAGAATGGAGCTCTAGCTAAGAAAGTGATGATGGTAAAGGAGATAGCAGATTTTGCCAGCAATGGTATGCTGGTCCAAGGACTGGAGATAGAGACCTTGCATGAAGCTATGGGGGTTCTGGAAAATGCCCTGGTAGGCAGGGATGCAACCATAGCTCAGCTTAATGGAACTGTGCAGGAAAATAACCAGACCATACAACAGCTGCAAGGGACCGTCCAGAAAAGGGATCAAACTATTGAAGATATGGCAGTCCAGATTGCCGCTCTCCAAGCATAGCTGAATCCACCCTCTGATGATGACAATGGAGATGATGGCAACAATGATGATGATGATGACAGTGGGAACGATGATGATGATGAGGACGAGGATGATGATGATGGAGATGATGATGGTGGAGGAGATGAAGTTGTTGCAGTTGCGGCAGCGAATGAAGAAGAAGAGGAGGATCCAGAAGAGGTGGAGTTTGAGATTTCAAGTGATGACACAGGATAGGTGTATACTCCGCCGCCATGGTTGGATCGTGGACAGAAGGGCCAAAGCATGAGTGCAAGGACCTACCGCAACCTCTTCAAGAAGTAGATAGAAGTCCACCAATTAGTTTTTGTTAGGTAAAAATCGTTAGGATTAGTCTCGATCGATGTAAAACTTAATTATTGTTAGTTTAAGAGTGTTTAGTTGCTTATTTGTGTACTCCAATATCCCAGGATTATTTGTGCGTATTTTATGGAAGAGTTATGGCAAGTTTGGTTAATATCTGAGTTATTCATGTTGCAGTTTTCTGCTGACACAGCAGTACTGTACAATTTTTCATATTTTACTGGTATCTGGGACAAATCTAAAAAAAATAGGGATGGTTAGAAACTCTCTGTACTGTATGCACAAAAATCAGAAAAAAATACTGACGAGTTTAAGTCAGGTAGAAAAATTCGTGAACACTGCTGGACTGTTCTGGCAGATTGCTGTTTTTAAAGCTTTGTTGATCTATTGTGTAGATAACCATTGCCAACTCTTCTAAAAACTATTTCAGTAGATATATACTTCTAGGATAAACCCTGGGATGGTGCTGGATCATTTTTTGTTGATGTGTTGCTTGCTTGAGATTGTCTGCAATTGTTTTGTTGTTGTTTGATCATAATGCATGGGTAGAATCCTGTTTTCGTAGTCGATTCTTTCTAAGCTTATCTGTGCTGAACCGCAGATGCCTCCCCGCCGTCAACCCACTGAGTTGGAGCAGCTCATGGCAGCTCAGGCACAGCTGACCCAAGTTATGACCCAGTTCATGGAAGCTCGGAACAACAACAACAACAACAACGGGAACAACCAGCCTCAGGGATATGCTCTCACCAGGTTTCTGAGGCTAAGGCCAGCTAAGTTCTCTACTGCAACGGAGCCGATGGTTGCTCTCAACTGGTTGTGTTCAGTCAACAAGGATCTGGTAACTGTTGGGTGAACAGATGCTGAGAAGGTGAGGTTTGCCGCTCACCTACTAGAGGGACCAGCCGCTTCGTGGTGGGACACTTTTCAGATCACCCACCCTCTGGACACTGTGACTTGAGCAATGTTTGAGGAAGGTTTCAAGACCAACCATGTATCTTTAGGAGTTCTGAGCCTGAAGAGGAAGGAATTTCACAACTTGCGCCAAACCAATCACACCGTGGACGACTATATTGAAGAGTTCAACAACCTGTCTCGTTATGCACCTGAGGATGTTGACACTGATGCCAAAAGGAGAGAGAGGTTCCTGGATGGCCTCAGTGATGAGCTTTCAATGCAGCTGTTGGTGGTTTATTGTCCCACTTTCCAGGAGCTTATGGACAAGGCCAGAATTTTGGAAGGGAAACACAAGCAGGTGGAAAGCTGCAAGAGGAAGAGCAACAATCACCACTCTGGTTCTCACCACAAGTCTCGCACTTCTTATGATGGATACTCCAAGCATGGAGGGAGTGACCATGGGCACCATGGGATCCATGACCGCCACCACCATGGAGGCGATGGACATCGCCATGATAGCCACAAGAGCAACCACCACAGCCACAAGGGAGGACACACTCACCACTCTGGAGGACACAGTGGACATGACCGCAACCGTGGTCGCAGCTTTGTGAAGAAGGATCTGAGTGAGCTGACATGCTTAAAGTGTGGCCAGAAGGGACATTATGCGGACAACTGTCCGGAGAAGAAGGTACTGAAGCCAACCAACAACCAGAAGGCCACAGTGAACCACATGAATGTGGAGGAGATCCCAGATAAGCCTGACCTTGTGATTGGTAAGTTTCCAATCAACACTCACCCTGCACTTATACTTTTCGATACTGGTGCTTCGCATTGATTCATATCAAGGGCATTTGTGGATAAGTATAAGTTACCTACGGTGTCTATGAAAGAGTCTATTAGAGTAAGCTCACCTGGAGGAGATATGATAGCTAGCGCGGGATGCCGTGACTTAACTGTGAGGATTGGAGCACAATTTTATTGCACATCTGGTAGTATTGGAATCCCAAGGTTTAGATGTAATTCTGGGTATGGATTGGATGTCTATGCATGGGGTACACATAGATTGTGCACAGCGAGTAGTTTCGCTCAAGACCCCGTATGGTAAGAGAATTAGGTTCAAGTCGGCTGTACGACCGGGAAGGTGTAAGCATGGATACTGTACCTCTGATTAAGGATTACCCCGACGTGTTTCTGGAAGAGCTTCCAGGGATGCCACCTGACAGGGAAGTGGAGTTTCTCATCGATCTGATGCCGGGAACATGACCTATAGCAAAGAGACCATACAAGATGGATGTGGATGAACTGAAGGAACTAAAGAAACAGCTAAAGGAGCAGTTGGACAAGGGGTTCATTCAGCCTAGTTCGTCGTCATGGGGTGCACCTGTTCTGTTTGTGGAGAAGAAAGACAGCAACAAGAGGTTAGTGGTGGACTATCGCTCGCTGAATGAAGTGACCATCAAGAACAAATACCCCCTGCCGAACATAAATGATTTGTTTGATCAACTAGAAGGAGCAAAGGTGTTTAGAAAAATTGATCTGCGATCAGGCTACTTCCAATTGAAGATCCGGGAGGAGGACATACCAAAAACCGCTTTCACTACTAGGTATGGTTTATATGAGTATACAGTTATGTCTTTTGGATTAACGAATGCCCCGACATATTTCATGACCATGATGAACAAGGTATTCATGGAGAACTTGGACAAGTTCGTCGTGGTGTTTATTGATGACATACTGATATATTCCAAGGATGATGCTGAGCATAAGAAACATCTGCGACTGATTATGGAGAAGCTAAGGGAACACAAGCTGTATGCCAAATTCAGCAAGTGTGAATTCTGGCTTAACACTGTTGGATTCCTTGGACATGTGGTGTCAGGAGAAGGAGTCGCTGTTGATCCAAGCAAAGTGACTGCAGTGACTAAGTGGGAAGCGCCCAAGAATGTGGGAGATATTCGTAGATTTTTGGGACTTGCTGGGTATTACAGGAGGTTCATTGAAAATTTCTCCAAGATTGCTAAGCCGATGACCGAACTTCTGAAGAAGGAGAGAAAGTTTGAATGGACGGATGCGTGTGAAGCCAGCTTTCAGGAACTGAAGCGTCGACTAGTGACCGCACCTGTTCTGTGTTTACCAGATCTTCAGAAGGATTTCCAAGTGTACTGTGATGCTTCTTGACAGGGACTTGGGAGTGTGCTGATGCAAGATGGGAGAGTGGTCTCATATGCCTCGCGACAACTTAAACACCATGAGAGGAATTATCCCACGCATGACTTGGAATTAGCATCAGTGGTTCATGCGCTCAAAGTATGGAGGCACTACCTAATGGGAAAACACTGCGATGTGTACACCGACCACAAGACCCTGAAGTACATATTTACACAAAAGGAACTGAACATGAGGCAAAGGAGATGGTTAGAACTTATTAAGGATTATGACATGAATCTGCAATACCACCCGGGAAAGGCCAATGTAGTAGGGGATGCTCTGAGCCGGAAGGTCTATGCCAATGGATTGACTGTTGGGGAATTTCCCGAGGATTTGTGCAAGCAATTCAAGGACCTTAGACTGGAGGTAGTGTCAGAAGGATATTTTGCAGCAATGGAAGTCCAACCAACGCTACAGGACAGAATCAGGAAGGCTCAAGTAGGAGATAAGGAGATGGATGAAGTAAAGGAAAAGATGAAGGAGGATTGAGCAAAAGAATTCCGCGAGGATGAGCAAGGAGCCTTGTGGTATGGAGATCGTTTGTGCGTTCCCAACGATCCGTAGATAAGGAAGTTGATTCTGCAGGAAGCTCATGACTCACCGTATTCCATACATCCAGGCAATACGAAGATGTATATGGACCTAAAGGACAGATTTTGGTGGAACAACATGAAGGGAGACATCGCTGAGCATATTGCCTTATGTGATGTGTGTAGCCGAGTGAAGGCAGGACACCAGAAGCCAGCAGGACTGCTACAGCCATTGGCTGTGCCGGATTGGAAGTGGGATAGAGTGGGAATGGATTTTATCACAGGATTGCCCAGGACCAGGTCAGGATATGACTCCATTTGGGTAGTGTTCGACCATTTGACCAAGGTAGCCCACTTTATACCGGTGAAGACGACCTACACGAGTGCAAAGTTGGCCAAGATTTATATGGACAGGATTGTGTGCCTACATGGGGTTTCCAAGAGCATTGTATCCGATAGAGGCACCCAGTTTACCTCACACTTTTGGCGCCAGCTGCACGAGTCATTGGGGACTAGATTGGAGTTCAGCACAACCTTCCACCCACAGACTGATGGACAGACCGAGAGGGTGAATCAGATTTTGGAAGATATGCTGAGAGCTTGCGCTTTGGATCATGGTTCTAGTTGGGATGAGAATTTGTCGTATGCTGAGTTTTCCTACAACAACTGCTATCAAACCAGCATCAAGACGTCACCGTTCGATGTGCTATACGGGAAACGGTGCCGGACACCATTGCTATGGGATGGAGTAGGAGAACGTCAGCTGTTTGGACCTGATTTGATCAAGGACGCTGAGGAGAAGGTCGCCTTGATTAGGGACAGGCTGAAGGTAGCACAATCAAGGCAGAAGAGCTACGCTGACGCCAAGCGCAAGGAAGTGGTGTATGAGATAGGTGATAGAGCATACCCTAGAGTGTCGCCACTTCGTGGAATCAAGAGATTTGGAATCAAGGGTAAGCTGGCACCTCGATTTATTGGACCATATCGGGTCTTAGCACGCAAAGGAGAAGTTGCTTATCAGTTGGAGTTGCCAGAAGCTCTATCCGTTGTCCACAATGTGTTCCACGTGTCCCAGCTGAAGAAGTGCCATCCGGAGATGGTGGATACACCACTGAGAGACACAATACCACTAGAGGAAGTTCGGCTTGAGAATGACTTGACCTAGGAGGAGAAGCCGGTCAAGATACTAGAAACAGCGGAGAGAATTACCAGTACCAATACAATCAGGTTTTCCAAGGTGCAATGGAGCCACCACAGCGAAGAGGAGGCCACTTGGGAACGTGAGGATGACATCCGAGAGGACTACCCACACCTATTTGCTAGCCGCGCCGAATCTCGAGGACGAGATTCATCTTAAGGGGGTTAGTCTTGTCACATCCCAAATTTTAGATTTGGTACTGCATATCATTCATGTCATTGCATCATGATCATCCATGCAAAATTTCAGTTTGAAAAGATTCTGGCAAAACAATATTTTCAAAACCCTATTTTGAATTACTAAAATGCACCTACAAGAGGATATACTAGGGTTATATTAATCCACTAATCTCAACTAGTGAAAAGCATTACAAACTTGATCTTATGTTGATCCTCTGGTTTTTATAAAAATTTAGAGACGAAAATCACTCAATTTGGAGTTCATATGAAAAAGTTACAATGGAAATACTAAAACAGAAAAGATTAAAAGAAAAGAACAAAAAAAAAGCAAACAGCAGCACGGCAGCCCGCCGGCCTGCCACGGCCCAGGCCCAGCCCGCACAGCAGCCGTGCAGCGGCCAGTAGCTGCGACCCCCCGTGCGGAGCGCGCTAAGCGTTGCTCACGCGGCCGCAGCCACCGCCAGCCGGGGCCCGCCCGTCAGCGCGAATCAGCGCTGGCACGGAAGCCGAGGCCGACCCAGCCATGATCAGGACATCGCGCGCCGCCGCGACCCCCCTCTCTTAAAGCCCTCGCCTCCCTCGCCAAAACCCCCCAACAACCTCCGCCCGAGCCGCCTCACGCCGCCGCGAATCTCTTGCCAGAGTTCTACGTCGCCGCCGCCGATTTCGAGCTCGGTGAGCTTCGCCGCCGCCGCGCCTCGCTCTCTCTCTCGCCCCGCGAGCTCACCCCGCCACCGCTGACCCCCCCTCCTTCTTCTCTCCCCACAGGAACCGCCGACGCCGCCGCCCGAGGCCGACCCCACCGCCACCGCTTCGGCCGCTGCCGCCGACGCCCCCCGTGCACGCCTGGCGCCGCCTCCGCGCTGACAACCCCCACCCCGAGGACCCCGACGCCGTACCGCCCTCGCCCGCCGCCGGAGACCGCCAGCGCCGTCGCCTCGAGCCCGCCGCCGCCGCCCTCCGGTGAGACCTCGCCGCCTTGCCTCTCGGCCGGTCGATCACGATCCAACGGTCCAGAGGGACCGTTGAAAAGTCAGCCCATCAGCGCCACATCAGCAGCCACCTAAGCCGGTCAACTGTCAAAGTTTGACTGCGAGATTTTAAATTGATTTAAATGGCAGAAAATTGTATAAACTTGTAAAATTCATATCTTTAGATCTACTAGGCCAAAAATTAGAAATAAAATGTGTGTAGATTCAGAAACTCACGTAGAATCTTGATGTGCATTTGTTTTACACTTTTACAGCAAGGTTTTGTCCTGAATAATTAAATGAGTTAATGCTCTTTTTAGAGTAATTAATTCGTAGAATAAGTTCTGTAACTCGAAAAATTGCAAATAATATGTCCCTAGAATCAGTAGAACAAGGGGAATCTCAAAGTGAATTAAAAAGTTAGGCTTACAGTAATAATTTTTGCAGAATATATTTAAAGGCTTATTGCAGTATTTTAATTACTCAGGGAGTTATATGACTCCTTTTTGAGAAATTCCAATTGGTACTATTCCTATTTAGGGTTGCACACACAGTAGAATTTTTCCAAGATTTTACAAACCGTATGTTAGGAGTGGTGAATTATTTAGTTTCTAGCTCTATTATTGAGCATTATAAATTGCATACTTGTTTTCTTTGTGCTAAAAATAATTTCCATGCATGCATACAGTAGCTTTACTGAATAAGATTATGTGATGCTGCTATAGCATCAATCCACTTGTCATGCATGCGTCTTGCACCATCTTTGTTTGCATATGATTGTGGATGGTTTGTTTATGATTGCAATTGTATCGTGTAGATTGTGACGCTCGTGTGTGGATTGTTCTTCTGACTGCTACAACCAAGGCAAGTAGATGCTACCTTGTTCATGATGTTATCCTACTATTTTCAATGCATTGTCGTGTATTTTATAGATGCATGTGTAGGATAATACTATCGATGTGCTATGTCCTATTATGTGGTAGGGCTCTCCTTGTAGATGAACCACCGTTGGTAGATGTGCTTAGCCATGCTATGATGAACGAGGGCTGGGTTACATCACTGAGAGTAGTTTCTAAATGTGTTGGTTTGTGAAAACTAAAACAACTTAATCAATGAATCTCCTGGGTGTGATGGGATTGATAATTTTTGGTGGTATCATTGCGGAAAGGCACCCAGGTATCGAGAGAAAATGATTGGCTTCTTTATTTTGTAGCTTACGTGTACAACCATGTGCCAATAATGAAATGGGAAGTTGGTTGGACTTAGTAGGTTGTGGTAACCCGAACCCGCGTATCCAGAGATGTAGAATTTTGGTAGGTTGGACCGGTGCGCGTCGGGATTGGGGAGCTACTTCCCGAACGGTCTCTTCTTGGACTTATCCCTATCATCACCCAATACGAGAGTGATGGTATGAGCTGGGCTGGCCAAGTCACATGGGTAAAGTGTACTAACCCCTGCAGGGTGTATAGTCTAATCGATTAGCCGTGTCCCCGGTTATGGACATCTGAGTTGCTTGATATTGATTCCATGACATGTTTCTCGCTCATTCCAATTTCATAATTGCTTTAATGTTGATGGGTTAACCTAATTGGGATTTTTTCAAAGAAAATCAAAAACTGTTTATGAAAGTAGGACAAAGGTATTTGCAAATGCAAGCTAGCCATAGCTCCACATGCCAAATATGCATGTAGATGTTAGCACTATTGTCTCCTTTAATAGCTCTACTTGCCATGCATTCCATGTATTGACCCTTCGGGGCTGCTACATTTCATGTTGCAGGATATTCCGATTCTGAGTAATCGATTTAGGACACGGTACTCCACTCGGCACTTGTTCACTTGTGGGAAATTTGAAGAATGGAGGATTACTATATTTATGTTGCTACTTGAACAACATTGAGCTAGCCTTGAGCTAAGCTTTTATTGTAATAATGATACTCTAGATCTTCGTTATTTATGATAAACGGATATTTTGCTATGTTATTCATCTTATTCTATTGTGAGCCAATGAACCGATCCAGGGGTTGGCATGTCACATAGAAGCTACGGTCTTTTCAGAACCGTGGTGGTACAGTCAACTCATGGATGGAGTTTTTAGAAACAGCTCTAAGATGACGAACATGAAACACGTCAAGGTAACAGAGGAAAAAAGAGGAGAAGGTTTTAAATTGTTAGATAGATGGTCTTCATAAGGATTGAGACCATGGAGCTCACAAAAGAGTTACACTTCTGAGAAGGAAGGTTTCAACATAAAGAACATAACCATAGACTTCGATAGAGAACCTCTACTAAACGACTTATGCAGAGATTCTAGGTTGCATAGATATGGATCAACAAAACTAAGCTGTTGAACTACTTTTGAAACAGAAGGGTCATTCTTTCATTCAACAGAACGTCAAGACAGAAACGTGTTTTGTGGCGAGGACTCATAAGAGTCACAAAGAACACGTAACAAGAGAAACTGATGAATACGAAAATTGTAGTCACTCTTCGAAAATGATCAGGATAGCGAAGGAAACTCTTTATTCATGCAGGTCTATCAGGATCTTTGCCAAACATCATGATATCACTTTACACCACTAGATAAATAGTAAAGAAGATTCCAGATGTCACGAGGAAAAGAGACTTCATTCTCAAACTTCAAGTACTTAGCACAACAAAATGATTGCCGACATAGAGAATCTGGAGGATTGACCTAGAGACATTTAGCATCACTACTTTAAAAGTTCTCCTTGATGTTCGAGATATGAGGTATCAAGTGAAGGTAAGACTTTGGATACAAAGGAGACCATAAGAACAACTCCTTTAATAAATCATAGAAGATGCCTCATGAAGAGTGATTGTTGTTGCTGAATCGAGGGATTATGGCAAAAGGTCTTTTCGTCTAAGTGTGTCAACCATTACATCAATCTTGCTGGATTTATAAAGAGACTTATGTAAAAACCTTGAGGAGCACCAACCATCATTGCTGCTTGAGATTCAACTTTGGTTAGCTGGAATGATACTTTAGACTCAGCATGTCCGAATAGAATGTTTGCAAAAATTATCACGAAGGTAAAGTCACTACATTCTCAAGATATGGACTACAGTGTCAAACTCCAAAAGATGAGCTAGATTGCTAGAACCATGCACTTAGCAACTTATTGAAGGACAACTGCATACATATAAAGTACTAACAGTCAAACACACATGTATCCTTAAGGAAAGAAAGATAACTCTTCTTAAATCCATGACGACATCTTTCAACATTTGCACTTGAACTAGAGAAGGTCACTTCTAACATCCAAAACACATACTCCGAGATGACACGAAGATGGATCTCAAAAGTTTCCACATTATTGCTAATTGTTCCATATGAATCTAGTCTAAAATGGAGAAGATAAGGATATTATTGATGCGCTCAACAACAAACTTCTTGGGACCCCCAAGAAGATGTACTCATATGTCGCTTGAACGAGGCAAGAATACTGGTCAGACCATAGGACACGAAGATGTACTCAAGTGAATCATCACTAGTTGAAACATCATCAAGATAGTCCTTGGAACAGAGTTTGATTTGACGATAACCCAAATCAAATCATAGGTGGGGGAAGATAACATATCCATGAAGGAGATACTATCTTTCTTCAACACGAAAAAAACGAGACATTCCTTTAAGGAGGAACATAGTTGGATAGAACACTTGTCTTACAACTCTCCAAGTTGTTGTTTAAGATCAACCACTTAGTTCAGGGGTATCTAGTATAGAACCTTGGAGAAAGAAGCAGTTCAAAGAACTTGCTTTCTTAATACCTTGACATCACGGTCATGTGGCAACATGGCGATACTTCTAGTAAGACATCCATAATATCATGAACCACTGATATGTCACGTGTTCGAGAAGATACTTCCTTTACAAGGCAAGAGGACATAGTCTCAGAGTTTCAGCGTGAGCCTAAGTCTCTGACCGATAAGGGTGCACTAGATTAGTAGACTTGGTAGCATAATAATCCTTTTCTTAGTGACAGGGTTAACCAATCACACTAATAATGATTCAAATGTCCTTGGAGTTCAAAAAAATAATAATTGCTAAGAATCTCAGATGGACACATTATTACGCACACACATCACTCACGAGCATGAAAGCTCGAGGAAGGGTGTAAATATGTGTAAATCATCACTTCACTAAGAAGGTTATGAAACTTATCATAACCTATTAGTATAAAAGGGTCTGATACTTTAAGATAGAACATATAGAATCTAATCAATGCCTCTTGATCTGCAGATTAAAACACTCCGACCAACTCGTAGATACAACGAGGTACTAGAGTTTGTTTCTCCTGACATCCCGAGGTGGTTTGTCAGGAAGGACCGGAAGAGTATATTGCATCGGAAGACACCAATGCTCAATTACTACTTGGCTACCAACTGGTAAACAAAGCTCAAAAAGCAACAAGGGAACAAGAAAATACTCATGTTAGAATCCCGAGATGTGGGTGCATAGATTAACAATCTTCCGAAAACCATTGCAGGGAAAAGAAAAGATGTGGCAGAGTCACGAATATAGATGCGAGATTCACGAGGAGCTATTTGGTTACATTAAAGACATCTACCGTGGCTAATGGTAGGGGAAGTCCTTAATTATCACAGTTCAATCGCGACAAAGACCACAAGCTTGAAGGCTAGAATTGTAGTACCAACCAACCTAAGTTAATGTGTGAGCACTAATGACAGGGGTCAAAGGATTGGATCTTGGGTTAAAGGTCAACTTCATGTACGAGATTCACAACGAGAATCCAGCATAATCCGAGATCTTTGGTTCAAGTCCAAGGGTTAAAACCTGAGAAAGGAGTAACTAATATTTGAGTGACATAACGTACACTACAAGATACTTATCACGAGGTATCTTACAAAAGAAGAAATGACTTCTGAAGTACCCAAACAAACAAAAAGGTGGCACACGAGGAAAAAGGAAACCTCAAAGCCTAGAGCAGAACATTGTGGATCCTACAATATAATATTGTGGTTCCAAAAGATAGAGAGATCATGATAGAAAGGAATTTGTCAGAAGAAACAAAGCAAACGGAACAAGGAATTCACAACACACTCAACTCTAGAGAACTCAACATTAGGTCAACTAGTTGAGAAACGACATGCCTAGAAGGCACCTAAGCTTTGAAAGACCAGAAGAGATATCAAAACATTCAAAGTCAACACCATATAAGATGACCCAGAGTTAGAGAAATACTAAATAAGGATTAAAAGAAGCATACTAGAGTTTTAGCAAATACTTTTCATCTTTGAAATAGTTTCCGTAAGCACTAGACTCAACATCGAGCAATAGCAAGGTTTTCCTACCATCAGTACTGCTCTGATACCAAAACCTGTAACACCCCCGGGATCAGGGCTAAACAAATCCCAGACCTTTGTCTAACATAAGCCTAACCTTGAGCTCAAGGATATGCACTGAAGAATTGGTAACACAGTAGTGACCCTATGACACAAAAATTATTACAGCGAGCTCATAATTGAGCAGAGAACCAAATTATTACAAGAAGAGGTCACTGACCACAAACATCAAACAATGTAAGAAAAATTATGCTATTAAGTATAGAAAACTTAACAAATGGCCTAAGAGGCCTGAAGCATAACGATGACGTCCCAACCCATAGATTCCAGGCTGCTGGCCGGGAACTCCAAGCTACTCGTCGGTGTCGTTGTTGTACATAACTATTCTTTAGGGGGAACACTTACTCTTCTACAAAAGTGTCAACAAAGCAAGGGTGAGTACAGGGTGTACTCCACAAGACTTATGTCTGGTGGAGCTATTTTGCATAAAGCCATCATTGTTTATAAAACAAGAGGGATATGAAGATCGTCTAATAAGAGTGTTTTAAAAGGGGATGAGAGAACAAAGTCTCCAAAGTATTTATCATCATAATGATATCCACCAAGTCATCATCATCTGAATGCTATCTAGGATCACCCCCTCATACCCATAAGGAAGCATCCTTAAGAACACGTTGAACTGCCAAGTTATACGATTAGGCTAAAGTTCTCTATGATCTTAGAATCTGGTCACCAAGCGTTCATAACCGTGAACACGGCTTTTCGAAAAGATATAACCCTGCAGGGGTGTACAACTTTACCCACACATACCAACTGACTCTTAATGCCAAGCTATTAGCCCTCTTTTTTTAAGGCTGGCAGAGGGTGGTTAGACATGAGCTTTACCTTGCTTTCGCCGAGACCATGAGTCATGCCCCAAGGATGGTTCCGTCGTAATGGGTCAAATCCCAAAGCCGGTCCCTAGAGATGTGAGGCCAGGTTGGTTTACCAGGGGCGTTATCTAACCCAAGCAACCTCGGCCATGGTTACCTACCTATTATGACGCACCTTCACCCGCGAAATCTTTCAAAACGTTTTCAATGCGTATGTCGAATCGAACGCCCAAACTATGTGACTCATGGAATCTACTAGGAAAGTTAGTCAATCGAGGGGTTCCCAATCCCGTGTGGTTGTACGCTCGTCTCGATTCCAAAGGCAAGAACTCGGTTCCTAGTGGTGGCGAGCATGGGAGTAGAAAAACCAATTCCCACCATGGCCTCCCATACAAGCCTTAGCATGTTTAACCTTTACCACTGACATCAGTTCATCAGTATATCTTGATCTCCTATCATACTAGATTATATGCATATGATACATCATCTGGATGAACAAGACTCAAAAGCTATGCATTTCTAAGTAGGACACAGATATAAGCACTAGCAGTGCACACAAGCCAAACCTAGTTATGCTAGGAGAAGTCGATCAGGTAATATAAGCTCAAAGGGAGTAATGCAACAGATAGGATACTCTATCTATCGATAAAATACCATAGTAGAACCGTATGCATCATGGCAAGAATTGAAATGGTTTTGATATCATAGGATTATATCATAGTGGGGCTATGCTTTCCTTTTCCTGTTGATAACCAATAAGCAGATTTTCGGAAGCCTAGTACTTGACTTGATTACAGTTGGTCAAGTATTGTTCGTCGATCTTCGAACTTCGATAGTGTTGATCTCGGTCTTTGATCTTGATCTCTGTATCGTATTCTTCTAGGAAGAACCAAACACCGGAAAGGAAGGGAAACAATTAACACATGGCATCGATGCAATGCTGAAGCAAGGATGATGCTATGACTAGTTAACTAGTATTTAAATATAACCCTAGGGCATGCTCGACAATTTAAACGGGTTCCGAGGGGTGCAAACCCTAGAACAGGAGAATCCTCGGAATCACCTATGGGGGTTCATTTGTTCTTCTAATTGAACTTGTAATGAAAGTTTCTTCACAATGCATGATGATAGATTAAATAGGTAGATCTCATTTTTCTGAACATTTTGACATATTTTTTGTATTTTTCTGACTTAAAGTGAATTAGTTTTGTTTTTTCTCAATTAAATCCATTTTAAATCATTTTTAGAAATTTATAAAACATCTTTGGAATATTTAAATTATTTTCCAACTTGGACCCACATGTCATAAGTTCATCAATTACAGAAATTATTTTCCTAAATGAATAAAACTCTAATAGACTAGGCCCACAAGGGTTTATTTAATTCCCAGAAAAGAATTACATAAAACAATTAATAAAAGATAAAGGGGATTATGGCATCATGTTGATGTCAGCATGACATCAACAATGGAGCTCCTCCTCAGATCGATGGTTGACCTGGCGATTCGGGCACAGGAGATAGCGGGGATGGTGGTATTCGACACATCGCATCGCGCTGAGCCAAAAAAGGGTAGCGCTACTGGAAATAGGTCACGGGAGATGCAGCGGCGATGGTGTCCGACGGCGGCAACCGGTAGCGCACAACGAAGAAGCAAGCCATAGCGAGAGTGAGCTAAATAGAGGGTCCATGAGGACCGCTATCTCACCACAAGCACGATGATGAGGTCGTTGAAGCGAGGGGAAGCCGGACGGAGGGGAATCGACGGTGCGACTACGGTGGCCGGAGTTGGAGTCGATCTCGATTCCGGTCGAACGGGGTCCTACCATCTTGTGTGGCTTGACGATCATGATGATGGTGACACGACGCTTCCCATGGTGGCCACATCTTAGGCTAGGGTGGTCGAAAGCGGTGGGGTTTACTGGTGGCTATGGGCTAGGGTTTCTACAAAAGAATAAAGAGAGAGGAAGAGGAAGATAGGAAACAAGGCACAACTAGGGTTCTTCACGGTGTCCAGAGGGTCTTGTAGGCATCCGGGGGCGACGAAACGAATCTTGGCACGACGGGCATCGCAATGCCGGCGAGCGGCGGAGGCAGCGACATCGAGCTGATTCTGTCGCGAGCAAGACGATGCGCGAAGGGGTACGGGCCGGCTCGGGCTGTGCTAGGATATTGCTGGGTCGCTGGCTTGCGTGCGCGAGCGGCAGGGAGAGGAGGGAGGAGAGATGGGCCGGCCTGGCTGGCTGCTGTCTCTGTTTTTTCCTAAAAACCTTTTTCTTATTTCGGTTTTGCCTTTTGTGTTTGTATTTTCAAATTCAAACCTTTTTGGGATATTTCAAAAATACCAAAGGATTTGTAAAGTATATAAAATACTCAAGACCCTTATACTCAATTTGGGATCCATTATTTTTGTCATTTCAAAATTCAAGACTATTTTGAATTGCTTTCAAAGAGAGAGAGAGAGAGAGAGAGAGAGAGAGAGAGAAGATTAGGGTTTAGGGTTTTATGTTATTTCTTCAATACATGCATTTTTATTTCTTAACAAAATAATGATGCTCATGAATGCACAATCAACCCTAAATATTATTTAAGAAAAACTAGGGTGTTACACGTAGAGACGCAAAGACATGCAAATACACACGGACATGGCAGTGTCAGATCCGAAGATTACGTTTACCACTAGCAATCGTGTATATACAACACCAGAAAGCCATAGGTGTTGAATGCACAAAGTTTTTCAAACTAGATTATTGACTCTAGTGCAAGTCGGAGACTGTTGGACATATGCCCAAGAGGCAATAATAAAGTGGTTGTTATTATATCTTTGTGTTTATGATAAATGTTTACATACCATGCTATAATTGTATTAACTGGAAACATTAATGCTTGTGTGTTTTGTACACATAATAGGGTCCCTAGTAATCCTCTTGTTAATCTATCTTGTTGATTAATAGATGATCATGGTTTCCTGATCAAGGACATTGGATGTTATTAATAACAAGGTCATATCATTGGGAGAATGATGTGATGGACACACACACACATAGTAAGCATAGCATTAGATCAAGTCATTAACTTTGTTTTGCTAAAAGATTTCAGATACATAGTAACCTAATCCTTCGAACATGAGACCATGTTAATCACCGTCACCGGATGAGTACTTTGATGACATCAAACGCCACTTCCGTAACTGGTGGTTATAAAGGTGGCATTGGGTATTCTAACAGTATGTGTTGAAGCGCATGGATCAAGAGTGGGATTTGTCCATCCATATGACAGATAGATATACTCTAGGCCCTCTCGGTGGAATGTCATCCAATTGGCTTGCAAGCATGTGAATAGGTCACAAGGGACGTCATATCACAGAACGAGTAAAGTGTACTTATCGGTAATGAGGTCGAACTAGTTATGGAGATACCGACGATCCAACCTTAGATAAGTAAAGTATCATGTGACAAAGGGAATTGGTATCGTATGTAAATGGTTCATTCGATCACAAAGTCATCATTGAAATATGTGGGAGCCATATGGATTTCTAGATCCCTCTATTGGTTATTGACTGGAGAGGTGTCTCGATCATGTCTGCATAGTTCGCGAACCGTAGGGAGAAACACTTAAGGAATTAATGTTGTTTAAAGTATATATGGAATATTAGTTGGAGACCGAATGTTGTTCGGAGTCTCGGATTGGATCCAGGACATCACGAGGAGATCTGGAATGGTCTGGAGAATAATATTCATATAAGGAAAGTGTTTTTCTGGGGTTCGGAAATTTTTTGGTGTTTTGACCGGATGCTTCTAGAATGTTCTATAGGAACCCCCAATGGTTCCACCACCCCCGGAGGTGGTCACTTGGGTTGTGGCATGCCCTAGGGGTCTACTGCACCTAGCCCTAAAGGGCCAGCCGACCAACAATAATAAAAGGGTCAAACCCTAGTTTGAATAGTCACAACCAAGTTTGAAAAGTCAATCTCTAGTTTTGGTAAGAGGGAAGACTTGCAGGGAAAGTTCCCAACTTTTCCCCTTGGTGGCCAAGTTGGGGGGACACGAACACGGCTGGGAACACTTGGCTGGCCACCCTCCCACCTATATAAGGAGGGATGGGGCACACCCCCCCCACACCCCTTGCCCTTTTCCTTGGCGCCTAACCCTAGCTACCATTTCCCCTCTCTCTACTCCACCGTCCTGCTCCGGCTTCGGCAAAGCCCTGTAGAAATCACCACATCGTCGTGCTGTTGGGATTCCGAGGAGATCTACTACATCCACTGCCTGTTGGAACCAGGAGAGGAAGGTCTTCATCGACTACTGTATGTGTGATCGACTGCGGAAGCGCTGCCGGAACACGGTGTCGGAAGGATCGTCTACACGATCTTCAGATCGGCAAGTGATCGACTCATCAACCACGAGAATCTGATCTCATGAAACGCTTTGGATCTATGAGGGTTAGTTCTATTAAATCTTATTGCACCGATCTCGTGGATTAGATCTTGGATTTTCCATAAACTGGATATTGGTTTTATGTGTTCTTGTGATAATTTTGTTTTGTTTTCCATGCAATGTACCCTACACCCATCGCCTCTATCGAGCCAAGAAGCCCTTGAATGCCATTCCTCTTCAACGCTCGACCTCTACGAACAACAAGCATTAGTAGAAGAAGTTACGTCGTGGCCGCGGAATCACCCATGTGATAGATGCCCGGCTGGGAGATACCGTTGGGGGCTCATCCCCAAGAACGACGAGCAACCCCGTCAAGTTGCTTCATTGGTAGAACCGGAAGGGGTAAGGATGGCAATTTTACCCATGGGTACGGCTACCCGCAGGTACCGTACCCACATGGGTAGGGTATGGGCACAATTTTATACCACGGGTAATACCCATACCCTACCCTATAAGTTACGGGTACGGGCATGGGTATAGATTTGTACCCATGGGTATACCCATACCCTGCCCGTTTAAACTAACATGTCAAATTTACTTGTAGATTTTCAACCTATGTGGCCAAAAAGCCTAGGGACATGTACGCGATAGCGAATTCTAAACTTTGATACTTTCATATACTCATCTACCTATTATTAAGTCAAGATAATTGTCTTTTTTCCAAATATATGTTGGTGATCAACGTCAAATTGTGAATAATTGTGTACTATTGGATCTACCAACGGGTACCCAATGGGTTTGGATACCCAGCGGGTATGGGTATGGGTAAAGTTTTAGACCCATGGGTAGGGGTATGGGTGAAGTTGTGTACCCATTGACTACACCGGTATGGGTATGGTATTTCTCTATCCTTTCCATACCCTGCCTATCGCCATCCATAGGAAGGAGGGAGCCCAAGATGGTAGTATCACAAGGAACCAAGATAAGATGGGAACCGGCGACAGGAGGCTAATGGTCCACCTCTCTCCCTCGAACAAACAAGATCAGAGGTACGCGTCCCACAAAAGCGCGACGTGCCCCCAGAAGAATAGGTGTCCATGTCCGCTCGACGAGGTCACCCGAAGACCAAGAAACAAAGGGGTTACTCCTGACCATCATTGCCTAGCGAAAAAGGGACCATTCTGAAAACAAGAGGCAGCTTGCCGGTCCCCCTTCACCTCCCAGGCCGATGGGGGGCATAGGGAACATGGTAGAGCTCCAGGGGCAGGAACCTGAGCGGGCATTACTCATACTCCTGAAAACTGGGTGCAATATGCCTGGTACAGAGGAAGGAGAATGCCCGCCTAGGTTCTCTAGGACAAGGAGTCATGACTCGGCCTTGGCTGGAGTGAAGATGGAAGGTCAGTTCTATCCTATTGAAGCGCCTAGCATGGTGACCTTTGGTCTCCCCTCAATAGTGTAGCCAGGCTTGCCGGCAGTTGGTCTCTAATGGTGATCGAGTCACCAAAAGAGCAGAAATGCTCGGGGGCTACCTCGAGCACCTAAAAGCCTTGTGCACTAGATGGGTCCCGTAGCACAAGAAGTGTATACAGAAGAAATCCCCATTTATGAATACATATGAGTTGATCCTTTGCTCACTCATTTTGATTATTGTTCATCCGGGCTGCTTCATCATGGAGAGTCGCGTTTAGAATGGTTGCTTGTTTTTATCAGCGCCTCCCGGGGAAGGGAGGGCGCAAATCCAACTCGAAGCCCACATGCCTCTTCTCGGATGCGAACCGGAAACACTCTCCCCTCATGAACCAAGGGATTGGGCGGGGGACTCAATAGAAGGTCTCAACCTCGACCACTACAGCAAGATGAATCCTTTTTTCAGAAATGGAATCCTTAGGCATGTGCCTCCTTCCGAACTTCCCGAGGGAAGGTGTTTTCTCTCGGGCCCTCTTGGAGTGGTGGCTTCCTCCCCGTGTAAAGACACTGGGCAGGGGCACTTTCTCCATGAGTCTCCCGCTGAGAGCGCTAATAAGAGTTTATAGAGAGAAAAGTCAAAGGGGCAATTTATTAAACGATTTCCTTATTTCTTGTCCTAGCTTCCACATAAGGCGATTCTTTGATTACATAGGCAGAAGATTCAATAAGATGAAAGCAATAGGAGGCACGTGTTCGGCAATCGGTGATGCCATCGAACCTGAACCTCACGCACCTGTGATAGACATATAAATATTTGACTAAGAATTCCCAACGACCGTAGAAGGACAAGAAAACAAGATCTCCGAGCTCTAGGCGGTGGGACAAAGCGAAACGGCCCCACCCTATCCCAAAGCACAACCTCCCACTGACACCTATGAATATCTGCACCAACTTTTCCCTGTAGCCACATCCCTCGGCCTCCAACAACACTTCGCGAGGGAAGTCACTGTAGAAGGCCTCGACCACCGCCCTAGGGAGTTCCAAGACTCCATCAGGATCACGGACCAGCATCTAGAAGAACTAGAAGCCGACAAGACGAGGAAAACCCATGGAGGTGTGACCATTTTAAGGACCATCGTCCCCTTAGGCGCCTTCACCTCTCGGGTGACCCCACCTGAAAGACGGGGTTCACCCTCAGAAGGACTGGATGGAGGGTCCAGCGGAGAAGCTCGAGGAACATGATGACGCATGTTGGAAGAAGACGAAGCGGGGTGGACGCCACGTTCCATGATATAGGGGAAAAGTGATGGCATGAAAGATGGGTTTATAAAGGGAGGCGCGCGCCTCGACCCAGGGATAGTGCTCGAGGAAACTTCCGGTCTCCCTCTCCTTTTACTCCAGTCGCATTACCCGATTCATGAACCCCCATAAGGCAGGATGCGGCCCCAGCCTATCCTGCATAGGCTGAGGAGCGTCTGGGGACTATTTTCGTGTCCACGGGAATCGGGGTGTCCCAGGACCCACTACAGGAACGTGATGTGGGATTAGAGCCCACGCGGGGCCCCGGGAAGAACTCTACTCGGGGTCCCGGCCATGCCCCCGACATAGGATCGACCCCGGATGCCACCTGGGGACAAGGAACTAACTGATATGACGCATCCTAGCGCCAGTCTGTACTAGGCAGGTACCGGGCAACACAAGGTACCAAGGAAGGATTTCCAGGCCACGTTGTAGGCTGTGGCGGGCCACGTGGTTGAGCTTGCACCGCCGCGTGTGATCTGACCCCTATGGAGTCCCCTTGTCCTTATGAAAGGAGGACCAGGTCGGATGTAGGAGAAGGGACATATTCAGAACATAGAACCTGCCCAGGAAGGAACCTAGTGTAACATTGTGATATTCAGATAGTAGCTAGTTGCAAGACATACAGATCCACTCACTTTGGACCTGTACATAGATAAAAAATCCTGTCTCTCTCTCTCTGTGAGTGTGTTCATCTAGCTCACCGTATGTTGTGCCCATAGACGAACAACAAAGGGGGATTCATGCCCCCGGTGTCGAAAATCAAGACACGATACACAATCGCATCGGCCTCGAGTGCTTCCCGACAAGGCACAGCTAGGAACCCTTATGTCCTAGATACCAATGTGGGATGGATGCATAAGTCAAAAATCGGTCCAGTGGCAGTAGAATGTGGTGCAGCATGAGGGACACCTAGCGCTGTATTCACTATGTCTTTGTGCCTGCATTAATTGTCGGCTGTAGGTACGGTAGGCTAGATAAGAATGTACGACATTATCTGGTCCCATCGACATCGATTGCAACAACATAGCACGCGGGCCACGGGATTGGCGGGCAACACCGCCCCTCTTCCATCACACCATGTGGCACGTGGAGTCAGTGCCCGACAATGTTTGTACCACACGGGTGCGCGAGCGACTGTGATTCCCCCTTGACCTATAAAAGGAGGGCCATCGCCAAATTGGAAGGGGGTCGGTTGGAGGGTTGAAGAACTAGAAGCTTAGCTACTCTTTTGTGGTGCCATTGATCAGCTAATAGTGGTGAAGGAGAAAGCCGGGGAATCTATCTAGAAAGAAGAAGTTCTTCCCCTTGTAAACACACACACATGAAAGATCAACTCAGACATGCAGGATATAGGGTTGTTAGCCTCCGGGAGACCTGAATCTGGGTAAAAAAGTCTTGTGTTTGTCATGCTCTATAGGTTACATTGGTCATGTTTGTTGTCTCCCGTGCAAACAGTGGTGTTTCCCATTCCTGGTGTCTGCATTATGAGATATGACATAAATCTACTTGGAGACCTGGGACGCGTTGGCTTCATTATCATGGCGACTTGCTGGAAAGCCATGTGAGTTGAGGATGTGTTTATTGGCTTCCTCTAGTTGTTGTTCACCATCATCTTCCTCCACTGACTTGTTGACTTCCATGACACCATCTAGTTACGACCTCGGAGCAGCAATTCAAAGCCTGGCTCGGTGAATCAGTCAGCCCCTAAGTATTCGTGAAGAATGTTGTCAGTTTCCCCTCGGGAGTAGCATGGAAGTAAATCTTTAGAGAATAGTCCACCTCTTCAGGAGGAGGATCGGGCATGTCCTCTGGAACGACTTGCGTGCCTTGATGATGATCGAGGTTGACCATGGAAAGAACACGATCCTCATAAGGAGCGGTCGCTTTCAACAGTTTCTCTAGCTCTTCCTTGCACACCTCTAAGTCGCCAGCATCGAGGAATCCCTTCATGGGTTATTCCTCACAAGACGCATCTAAGAAATGACCGCTGTCTGGAGCCGCTCCTGCGACGTGCCTGACCGCCATGGCCGGCCGGCGCCCCCCTCCCGACACACCTCCGCCCTCCAGCACCCACCATCGCCCCAGCCTTCTCCCCCAACCTCCCCCTTTCCTACCTCCCAATTTCACCCCGGCCTTCCTCAGTCTTACGGCGCCACTGGCCTCCTCGCTCAAAGTTGTTGATGGGAGTCCCAAATCGGCAGCGGCTTCTCCTCTGCTAGCATCCCCCACACCGGCGCGCGCTGAGCAGGCTCAGCGTCACCTACGGAGTGTGTTCCTCAGGCCAGCCTCCCTCGACGAGCCATCGATCGAGGATTGTGCATCCATCTGCGCGGCCCCATCCGCTTGGAAAATCGCGGGCTGCCCTTCGTCATCGACGCCCACGGTGGCTACTCCAGGCCCCGTCTACGGACGGGCCCAATGCGCCACGACGCGGACGCAAATTGGTGTGTTTCATTTTGCCGTCCCTACCTCGATCAGTTGCCTTGGCTCCTCCCCTTCCGCCAGTTAATCCCGAGGAGTCTCCGCCTGGGGAGGGGTGGACGCGAGCAAGTTTAATAGAGCCTAGTCAGCAGGCTACAAGAAATACCACGTCATCAAAATCCTACCTGGAGGGGAGAGAAGAGAGGAGAGAGACGGGAACGGACGCTTCATCTATCGCCTGGCTACAACGCAATTTACGACGCGCTGCCGCCCGCTTGTAGTCCGACGCGAGCGACAGCGCCGGTGCTCCAGATCCGGTGCAATCTCCATCGCCTCCCGCCCTTCTCCCTCCTCCCAGCGCGCCAAATCCAGCTTTCCCTCGCGCCATGTCTATTCTTGCGCGCCAAATCGACCTATTAAGCTCCAAATCGCTCCCAAATCTCCCCCAAATCGTCCTCAAATCACCACCACTGGAACCCTAGACAAGTTGAGCTGCCGCATCTGGGAGATGGGCCAGCAGTCCAAAAGGACGCGTGCGCCGACGCCTCTTGAGGTTCCTCCATCGGCTTCTCATCTCGTCCTGCCGCCACCGCCTCAGCTCCTCATCCCGCCGTCTCATCCCATCCAGCCGCCGGCCTTCCCTCCACGACCTCCGCAGTCCATGGCGACCTCCTCTGCACCATGCTGGCCCGTCGGGCTGCAGTCGCCTGGTGTAGGAAGTTCTTCGGCTCAAGGCCATTTCTGGGCGCCGCCTCCAGGAATTGGCAGTTCTTCATATCCTTGGCCAATGTCTCAGAACGTTGACGTCTCCGATCTGCAACCATGGTATGCTTTTTTCTTGTTTTTTCTTCAGATAGTGCCCTGTCATATCATCTCAGATGTGTTTGTATCTAGTACGACCTGTCATTTTTTGCCAATAGAAAGTAACGATCCATCCTTCAGGAATAAATAAGCTGTGTGTGTAAGCATACAATCGGTCATGGAGGAACAAGTAGCGACCCATACTTCAGAAATAGGATAGCGGGTACTTTGCAGCTTATGTCGGTATAAGCATATAAATTGTCTTCTTATAAAAATATAGAAATAACTACACAGAGGAACAAGTTCTACTTAGTTGTCAGTGTAAGCACACAATTGTCTTCTTAATTATTACTTTTAACATCGCGGACCGACCATACAAATTACCTTCATTAGTGACGAAAAAAATGAGACATGAAGTTAGTACTCCCTCCGACCCATATTAGTTGACTTAAATTTGTCTAAATTTAAATGAATCTTAGACATTTAGTTGACTTAAATTTGTCTAAATTTGGATGAATCTTAGACAATCTTAAGTCAACTAATATGGGCCGAAGTAAGTATTTGTTTCTAATTATCTATTGCTTGATCAGGGGATTGGATTCTCACCCACCTGGTGGTTTCCTTAGTTTCTTTAATAACACACCAAGCCACGCACAAGCTGTGGGAAATGGGACTTCGTCGCAGCCAATCAATTTAGGCGATGACACCAATGGTGGCGATTGTGAAAGGACTGAAAAACGCTTACTATGGACAAAAGAGGAGGATTGTAGATTGGTAAGTTTTTTCTGCGTGCCAACTCCATGTGTTACATTACTCGCACAAACATAACCCCTTCTAATAATGTAGGTCAGTGCTTGGCTGAATAATTCAAACGATCCAATCCAATCCAATTACAAGAAGAATGAGAAATATTGGAAAGATGTTGCTGCTGTCTACAACAGTACTACCCCAAAAAACAGGGTAAGACATGACAAGCAAGTGAAGGATCATTTTGCGAAAATTAAGAAAAAGGTTGCATGGTTTTGTGCGAGTTGGAAGGAAGCTAATGCTTTGTATGCCAGTGGTGAATCTGATGTGGATTTAAAGAAGAGGGCAAAGCAAACTTATGAGGCAGATCACAAGGAAGAATTTATGTTTGAGCATTGTTGGGAGGATCTAAAAAAGGAACCAAAGTGGGATGCATATTTGGAGCGCTTGGAAGACTTGGAGCCGGGGAAGAGGAAGTTCAGTGTTGATGATGAAGTTGGGAAGCATTTCAATCTAGATGATGCTCGAGATGAACGACCACCAGGTGGCAAGCAAGCTAAGGAGCAGCGGAAACGAAAAAGAAGGGATCAAGATTGTATAATTGATCTTGAAGATGAGCTTAGCAAATTTGTAGATGCTCAAAATGCAGCAAATGAAGGCTGCAAAGAGATGTTAGAGACACAAAGGCGCGTGTCTAGTGAGAATCTTGAAGCTCGGAAGCTTGCATGCCTTGCAGCGAAAGATCACAAGGAATCAGTTATGCTAGAGACATACCGATCGATGATGATGCAAGACACGACTGGGATGCCTGAAGATTTGAGATCCGAGCACGTGTTGGCATTGAAGTGTTTTAGGGAAAGGTTATTTGGGAAAACTGACTAAGGTACTTCCTATTCCTGAAATTTTATATGCTAAATTACAAGATTGTTCTTTGCTAAAATTGTTGAAACTATACTTCACATGTAGTCAATGGTCCAAATAACCATGCATGCAGTGCAAAATTATGAAGTCAATGGTCTAGATAACCATGCATGCAGTGCAAAATCATGTAGTCAATGGTCCAGATAACCATGCATGTAGTGCAATACCAAGAAGGGGCAAGGAAAGATGTTGATCGCGCTTTCGGCGTATTGCAGTCCCGTTTTACCATTGTACGTTGGCCTACACGTCTATGGTATAGAAAGAGTATTGGAAAGATCTTGCTAGCTTGTGTGGTTCTTCACAATATGATAGTCGAAGATGAGAGAGAGCAGGCCACCATTCATATTGACTTGAATGAGAATCCAGGGGCTTCATTTGCTCTACCTCCTGAAGTGAATGTTGGTGGTAACCTATGTTTCGCTGATGTGCTGCGTAGAAAAGCTACTATTCGTGCTCGTCCACAACATACCCAGCTAAAAAATGATTTGATCGAACATATTTGGCAGAGATTTCAAAATAGCCATCATAATTAATCGTGGTAGGATACTAATATTTGCATGTTCCTATTCCTTTTTTCCTGTAACATTGAGTATGAACATGATATCTTATATGCATTTTTATTTCAGGACTGAGCTGTGATATGGTGATTGCTGCTAGTGCTACTTGCAGGTATGCATTCTCTAATCTAAACTTGTTCTTTTTATTAACTAAAGAGCACTCTACTCTATTATTTAGTCAATGAGAATGTATCATTCTTTAGAATTATACATGATCTGCAAACATGATTATTTATCAATAATCCGTGTGATAAACTAGCTCTCTAGCAGATGGCTGTAATGCTACTGTGAATCCATCGCATGCTTTCTATAATAAGACAAAGAGATTGCATTGTTTTTCTCCAACATTAGTGCTTGCTGGCACATGTTGTCAGTTTTATTTGTCTAAATATTTACCATATTGTCTTTGTTTTCTTTTCACAAACAGCGACCAAGATTAGTGATGCAAATGGGTGGTTGCTCCTTCATACGAAAGTTCCAACTATATTCCATCACTTTTGTTGTCATCCAAATGAAAAGCAGCGCCTTCTTTTAGGGAGATTTTATTTAGCATTTTATTTGGTTAATGATTTTCTATAAAGACTGTAATGTCTAAGTGTCGATGTCATGGTGCTATGTACCTCCAGGTCGTTGCTTATCGTCTTCTAAATCGGCTTGTTTGCGAGAGACTTTATTTGTTGCTTGCTTATTAATTAATTTCCTGTGGTGTATTTTGATGAAGTGGATGGTATATATATGTATGTTGCTTGAAATGGCTACAAAGATACATCTCACAGTGGATCACTACAACTCATATGCACATGTAGTTATTAAATACTTAAAGCATGTCTTTTACCTAGCCTAATAGACAACCCATTGTACTATACTGGCTATAAGCTGACTCTAAGTGATATGGCATGAAGTTATAGCCAGCCGTCGACTTTGTTATTGAACTTGCTCTAATGCCGCGCCGCGCGCGTCGCGAAGCCCGAAGAAGCACTGCCTCCTTAATGAGCCGCCGCTCCTTCCACTCCCACCGGCGCGTCACCTCTTCACCTCCTCGGCCTACAAAAAGTACGCCATGCCCCTGCTTCCGTTGCAACTCTCCCGAGCACCGTGTCGCCAGCTGCCCGCAACCATGCTTCCGCAAGCCTTCCTAGTTTCAGCCTCTACCTCGCAGCTCATCCGCTCGGAGCCTGCAGCCTTCCGCCTCGGCCATGTCCTTCCTCGGCCACCCCTCCATGCGTGTGGAAGAAGATACTTGCTACATCGCCACCTCATACGACCTCGACCGCGAGCGCCTGGACTGGGAGAACACGGCTATCGTGGCTTGGGTGCTTTCCACGCCGTTGGGAACGGACCGCACCAACGTCGAGGACGTCTTCCGCCAAAAGTTCTGGCTGCACGCTTCGGAGTTGCTGGTGAGCTCTCACTTCCCAGAGCAATGCCTCGTCAAGTTTTCCTCGGCGGAGCTACGGAATGAACTTATGCGCATCGAGCGTTGCAAAGATCGACGGCCTCGACGTTCACTTCCGGACTTGGCGTGCAATTTCTCATGCCTACAATGCGGATATTCACTTCCGCATCCATGTGGTGGTCGATGGGCTGCCCCCTTTTGCCTGGCAGACGGAGATGGTGGACCAGCTGATCGGCAGGAGGTGCGCGGTGCAACTCCTCGACGATGGCTTCACCACCATGGAAGATACCTCCTCCTTCAGCATGTGGGTTTGGACCCCGTATCCGCACCATATCCCCAAGGTCCTCTGGTGCACTCTTGTCAACAAGGCTATAGTTGGTCTCTCTTCCATGGTGCGCATTGAGGAAGACAGACCTGATCAATGGAAGTGTGGCATCTCCTTTAGGATCCTGCTGCACGTGGACCAAGTGGAGGACTTCACTGGCGCCCCGGTGCTAGACGGTTGTGAGCCCATCTCGGATTTCCTGCCGGCCTCGCGTACCCTATCGCCTTGTCACTTAGGCACTGTTTATGGCATGCAGGTGTGTGTGGACTCGGGCTCCCTCCTACCGGCCCCCATTCGACCACTTGGCGCTCTCGGTCCGACTCACAACTCCCAACAAGAGGTGATTGATGATCGCGGCCTAGTGCCTGTTGCGCGCGACAGCGATTGCCATGGAGGGAAAAGAAGCTCGCTCCACGACGACGAGGCAGACTACGACCGGGAGCTTCTTAGGCGCGATGATGGTCATTGTCGCAGGCGCTGCCAAGCTTCTGAAGTGGAGCGCAAGCGGGACCTTGCTGTTCGCGATGAAGGCCGGCGACGCCATGCCCGCTCCATCTCTCGGCATGTCGATCTAGACATCTCCCGCCGTTCTTGCTCCCAAAACCCGAAATATCGTCGCTCTCATTCCAGGGAGCTTGGGAACCGCTACCACAGCCGTTCACGACGTGGTTCTTGCTGCGACGACCGCGAACCCTGCCATCACCACCGCCACGAAGATAACGACAAGGAGGACCATCATACTCTTTGCAACAAGCTGACCAGGCGCAGGCTCTCTCGCGCCCCTCACACTGTGGATCGTCGCTCATTGGTGGGTGCTCGCCATGCCGAGCGTGGCTTGGGACGTTCGTCTGGCAGCGTTCATCACTCCTTTGCTGATTCGCAGCCTCTGTTCCACCTCGATGCCGCACCCCCTTCAGTTGCATGGACCTGCCGTGACTGGGCTGTCGCCATCAAAGAGCTGCCTAGCGCTCTGATGTCTGGCTCGTCGTGGCTCGCCTCTCCGCCGTCTGGTGCCGGCTTACACCATCTGCTGGCTAGTTCGTGGGAAGGTTCTGACGCTGATGGACTATCGACGAATATGTCCTCTCCAGTTCAAGCTGTGCACTTGCCCCTTGCTCCCTCGCAGGCGTTTGTCCCTCAAGACTGGGAGGATGCCTCGTCTTTTAAAGACAACTCTAAGAAGCTCTCTACTGACATCCTCCTTTATAGGAACGATCCAACACCTTTGCCTCTTCTGCTTGAGGCCAATCCTGATATGGAAAACTACACAGTTCTATTCACATGGTCTGTTACTGAAGTTCTATTCAAGGACCACACTTCTCTGCCTCTTCTGCTGGAGGATCCCCCTGCCGGCGCCAACTCCTCAAAATCGCTGTCTCAGTCTACTGCTGGAGATGTATACAAGGACGACTCTGGCCCTTCTCTGACTTTGGTCGAGCAGCTTTTCGACCGCCCACAGGTGTCACTTCTTTCGTGCCCTGCTTCTTCCTTGGCACACTCCCGGCTGGACACGCCTCGTCGCCCACCCAAAGTCAGACATAGTGCTAGACTGAGTAACAAGCCAAAGATGCTGCTATGGATAAGGCAATTCAGGTCCTTGACACCAAGATGGGAGTTACCTCCAATGATTTGCCGCTGATGCAGGCGAGGAGGGAGTACATCAACAAGTTTAAGTCTTAGCTCTCCGATGAAGCGATCAAAGCGCTAGCCACTCTTTTCAAGCTGAACATTCGTAGCATTACTGAAGCTGATGAAGCCCTTGTTGCCATGGGAGGCCTGGGCGGTATCGAGTCGGAAGCTCTTGATGCAGCGGCTTAATTGTGCGTGTTATACGCTCGTGCTTGTTCTTTACTTCCTGTTTCGGTACTGAACGGTCTTTGTACCGGTTGTCTGTGGTTTGGCCTCTCACCACTTTTTTAGTCGTCTCGGGTTGCTGTTTGCTCCTCTCTTCACACTTCGTCTATATGATTGGTCCAAATATTAGTATCACGGACTGGAATACCAGAGGGATCAATGACCAAAGCCGCAAAGACACCGTTCATGCCTTCCTTGCAGACACCCCTTGCCATATTGCGTGCTATCAGGAGACAAAGCTAGACTATATCGATCAACAAACTGCGACATATATTGGCGGTTTCAGACTAAGATCCTTTGCCCACCGCCCGGCTCAGGGCACACGTGGAGGCATCCTCTTTCTTTGGAACGACGAACATGTTGATATCCTCAACATCCACATCGGCACCCACCTGATCTCCGTGGACGTTCGTGTGCGCGCGTGCGGTACCTCCTTCAAACTCACTACGGTTTACAGCCCCAGCACTGATGTGGAAAAGGGGGCTTTCCTCGCTTAAGCTGTTGCCGCCTCCCCTACCGATGACTCCAAATGGCTCATCATTGGAGATTTCAACCTCATTTACCAAGCGGAGGACAAGAACAATGAAAATTTAAACTTCTGCCTCATGGGACATTTCAGACAGTCCCTCACCACCTGACAACTGAAGGAGATAAAACTTCAGAATAGAAAGTTCACATGGAGCAATGAGAGGGAATCTCCCACCCTTGTGAGGCTTGATCATGCTTTCCGCAACACGAGTTGGGATCTAAATTTCAAAAACCATGCCCTGCACGCGCTATCGTCCTCCCTCTCGGACCACTATCCTCTGCTGATATCCAACTAGAGCGGACCTCGAAAACCGCCTTCCTTCCGCTTTGAATCTTTTTGGACTAAGATGTCGTGTTTTCATGCTTCGGTTGAGAAGGCTTGGACTGCGCCTTCAAACCACACCCAGCCGGTCCACGTCATAAATCACAAGCTCAAAACCACGACGGCTAGTTTGAGATCTTGGAGCAAATGTCCTTTCTCCGACAGCAAGCTTCAGTTTCTTATGGCCTTGGAGGTTATTCTTCAGTTGGATGTGGCGCAAGAATCTCGAAACCTCTCGCAGGAAGAAAGGTCCCTTCGTGCGGGGCTTAAATGGCGTGTTATAGGTTTGGCCGCTCTGGAAAGATCACGGAAACGGTAGGCTGCTAGAAGAATCTACCTTCGGTAAGGGGACGCCAACACAAAAAAAATCACCTGCGGGTAAACTCGAGGCAGCACAAAAACTTCATTGGGAGACTCAAGCATAATGACGGCTGGTCCACAACTCACGAGGATAAAGAGAATATCATCGTTGAGAACTTCTCCAAAGTTTTAGGCCGCCCCCCTCCCCGCTAGTTGGATCTTAATTGGGCCGTTTTAAACCCAAATGTTCACGCTTTGGATGACCTGGGCCTTCCTTTTTCCGAGCTAGAGATCAAAGAGGCGGGTGAGTACATGCCCACGGAGAAGGCCCCTGGTCTTGACGGGTTTTCCATCTCCTTCATCCGTTCCTGCTGGGAAGTTATCAAGGGGGATCTCCTAAGGGTTGTCAATGCTTTCTCGGAACTTTCGGCGTCCAACTTCCACATACTTAACACGGCCAACATTGCACTGCTTCCTAAAAAAGATGGGGCCGAGTCCGTTGGTGATTTCAGGTCTATTTGGTTAAATCATGTTGTTTTGAAGATCATCGCCAAAGCTATGTCCTGCCGTCTCAGGCCTAGAATGAATAATATGGTCTCCCTCAGCTAGAGTGCCTTCATCAAATCCAGATCCATCCACGATAATTTCATGTATGTCTGGAACACAGCTCGCCAACTTCATCACAGTAAAACTCTAGCCATCCTTTTGAAGCTGGATATTACGAAGGCTTTTGACTCTGTTTGTTGGGACTACATGCTAGATCTTATGCAATGCCTGGGTTTTCCTTAGAGATGGCGTGCTCTGATGTCGGCCTTATTCGCTACGACCTCTTCCCCTGTCATCCTCAACAGTATCCCTGGACAGGAAATCTCTCATGAGCGCAGCCTCCGTCAGGGTGACCCCCTATCGCCTCTCCTCTTTGACATCGCTATCGACCCCCTTCAAAAAATCCTTGAGAATGCCATGGCCGCGGGTTTGCTGCACGAAATGCCAGGTGGCCTCCGTGGTCCCAGGGTGTCCTTATACGCGAATGACACTGCCATTTTTTGAATCCCACCGAGCAGGATTGTTCAAACTTGGCAAATATTCTTCAGAATTTTGGGGAGGTTACTAGTCTGGTCCCAGTGGAGAAAAGTTCAATCGCTCCTATTCTATGCACGGAGATAGATCTTACATCGGTCTTGGCAAACTTCCCGGCAACTATCGTCCATTTTCCTCTGAAGTACCTTGGCCTACCCCTCTCGATTGATAGTTGGAGAATATTAAACATTAAGTAGTTTTTCAATGAGTAGAAATTACTTTTCTAAAATAAAGGGAATTAAAAACTATTTGCATCAATGATTGTAATAATAGTGATGATGCTAGATCATCTAGTGAAAACCTTGGTGTGATTAATAAAATTAGTTAAGTATTGTTTGGTGATTGTGTACCTCGTATTTATTTATAAACGCTATTACTAACCAAGGATATGAGGAGGAAAGGAGGATACTATGAGGAAGAAGCCCTGGAGAACTTCAACCACTGCTCTGCACAAGGAAAGCTAACACTTGCAACTCAGCAATCTTATACTACTATCTTAACAAGCTAAACCATGCAAGTTCTACTTGCAAGCTTATACCCAATTGAGGATACCAAATCCTAGTTTTACTTGCAAGCTTAGTATTTTATTTATTTATCAAAGCTTCTTAGTTTGGTTTACTTAGTGACTTGTAGATATTAGAAAGATATATGAAGATAGCATAAAGTGCATAAAACTTGACCTAATTTAGATAATCTTGATTTCATCCTGAGGCATGAGATTGAACTTAGATAAGATACACTTGTTTACCACCCCTCATTAGTGTTTATCCCCAACTTGTAGATGCTACTAAGCATAAAACTTGATCAAATTCAGGTGGGAATACTTGGTGAAAATGGTTATGAAAACCTTAGAATAATGAGTCATTCTACTGAAATTTTTTGACATGTGTTCTTGAACACCAGATGATTTTTGATGATGAAAATGTTGAATGGCTCATTATGCGATACTAATGATTTTTGACATAGCCTTTTATAAAACTAATGGTTTTCTGTATGCGATACCATTGTAATTTTACCGTACAACCACAATACCCGAAATTTGGGTAGGGCTTGACTGGAAATTTATATACCTTAATATGGGTTCCCTTGCGTCTAAGGTTTGAGTTGAGGCTACCTCGTGAAGATTGTCCACTTGTGCAGTTCCCAAGATAATAGTTGGTCATGGTTGGGAGGCCAACTCACAGGAGAGGTGCCTATACTAGGGCGTGTAATTGAAAGGTTAGGATTGATTATCCGCATACTGAATATGGTGAACTCAGGATTTGTTCCTGACGGATGTATCGAATATTGTGGTGAAAGTGTACCACCTATGCAGAGTGTCAAACTATTCCAATAGCCGCGTCCGTGGTTATGTACAGTTGGATTGGCCATACTGTTCTGTTGTCAGATGTTTTCAAAATGACTTGTGAAATGAATCATGACTTTGACTTGACCACAACAAGGTTGTGATATGAAATTCAAGTTCCCACTTAGGTGTTATATAAATTTCAATTAGCTTTCTTTGATTCTGAACTCACTAGAGATAAATCTGGCTTTTTGACAAAACAACCTAGAGCCTAGTACTTCCTATTCCAAAATGACTTCACTTGTCAGTATTAGTTTGCGAGTACTTAAAGAGTACTCATGGCTTTGTCCCTGGCTATTCTCGTGGCCAGACTATGAAGAGGATTATCCGGAGGATGGACAGTAGGAATCTTACGACAACTAGGATCATCTCCCATCGTCAGCATTGCCTGTGACCATGAAGATGGAGCCTCGCCTATGCTATCGTTATGATTACGTTATTCCGCTGCTTGAATTGTGTTAAGACTGGATCATGTGATCCTTTATTTGTTGTAAAACCTTATGTATGGTTTGTGATGGATGATGTACTATGATATCCAATATGTTATGTCTCGCAAAAATGGTTATCCTGGGATTGCGATGTATGTCATAACAGGCATCTGGGATTAAAAATCCGGGTGTTGACAAGTTGGTATCAGAGCCATCCTGACCATAGGAGACCCTAGTTTAGAAGGGACGTTTGAATCAAAAACCTAGTTTCAAAACCAAGGAAGCAAGTATTTATGAAAACTTATTCTCATTCTTATCACTTAGACTCTTTCATGAAAATTCATGTTCCTCAAAAATTCCTGCAAACTTACGAAAAATTTGACACACTGGCTCACACTATTGACTTACTCATCCTATATTCTTATAGATGGATGCCGTGGTATTGCCGACGATTACGCCATGGAGGGGTCCTCATAGTGCGTGTTTAGAGACGTCGGGTAAGGCGGATGGTTGATGGGTATGAGGTAACACAGCATACCCAGGTTCAGATCCACAACGGTGGCGGAATGCTACTCCTGCTATAAATCACTATAAGGGCAAATACGCCGAGTTACAGAGATAGGTTCGCTGTGTGAGGTTGTATGAATCGATGCCTTCCCATAAGCCCGACTTATATAGTCGCCAGGTCCTAGGGTTACAGGGAAAAGTCCTAGCCGGACAGGTTACAGAGTTCTACACCGTGTATTACTAGTCTTGTGTATCTTGCACTCCAAGGCTCCGGGTACGCTGGTGACTCCACCGTAGCCTTCCTTTATCCGGCATGGGCCTCCCTTCTGGATCCACCTAACTGGGCCGCCCAGCAGGCCATAGGCCATGCTACCAACTATGGGCCACCCGGGTTAGTCGGATAAGAGACATGCTATAAGGATACCCATATAGCATATCCCCAACAATGGACGTGAAGTATAGCAAGTTCTATCTGTTTGGGAATGGAGGAGATCTCATCTTTGAGCGTGACTTGGACCAGCTGTCGGAGATTCTGGAGCTTCCGCACCCTGAGTTTAGCTCAGCTCAACGATCAGGAAGAAGAGGAATTGCAATGGCTAGTTGTTGCAAGTCTCTGAGGAAAGATTGAAGCCCCCACCTAAGAGGGAATTCAGTTCACCTTGAGAGAGAACTGTAGGGGTTCGTAGCATGGAAAACAAAAAATTTCTACCGCATGAACACACAATCAAGATCTAATCTATGATCAAGCCAAGATCTATCTACTAGATTGTAGCAACGAGTCAATAGAGTACTAACCCTCGAAGATCCAAAGCGGTTAACGAGAGCAGATTCTCGTGGATGATGTAGTCGTACACTTCCGATCTCAATAACGCATAGACGATCCTTCCGGCGCTGCGTTCCGGCAGCGCTTCCACAGTCGGTCACACGTTCGGTACTCGATGAAGACCTTCCTCTCCCTTGTTCCAGCAGGCAGTGGAGGTTGTAGCACTCTCCCCGCGATTCCGACAGCACGACGGCGTGGTACCGGAAGTAGAAGGGAGATCTCGCAGGGCTTCGCCTTAAGCCGGAGCGAGTATGGTGGACTATGAGAGAGGCCTTGGCGATCTAGGGTTTAGAGGCACCAAGGAGAGAGAGCTAGGCCGGCAGCTAGGGCAAGGGGAGGGCCCCAACTCGGCGACTAGGCAAACCCTAGGGGCGGCGGTGACTTGGTGGAGGCCGGCGGCTAGGGCTAGGGTTTAGAGGAGAGATGTGTGTGGAAGAGGGGCACCCCTGTCCCTCCTTTTATAGGTGGGAGGGAGGCACGGTTGGGAGGAGGGAGTCCTCCTCCAACTCCTCCTCCTTGGCTGGCGGGTGGAGGGAGTAGGACTTGCTCCCTAAGTAGGTTTCCTACTCTCCCTCCACCAAGCAAACTTGTCGTTTGACTTTTCAAATTGGCGTTTGACTTTTCAAACTAGGATTTGATTTATCCCATTATTTTGCTCAGCGATGACACCTAGTACATGATGCAACCATTCCAAATTGTTATGAAACATTCATGTACCCTTCCCCTCCGGAGTGCCGGACCTTCCGGACCCTTCTAGAACATTCCCGATGAAAACACCGGAATCATTCCCCAACTCCGAAACAGGACTTTCCTTATATGAATCTTATTCTTCGGACCATTCCGGATCTCCTCGTGATATCCCGGATCCCATACGAGACTCCGAACAACATTTGGTCTCTTTCTCATCATTCCATAACTACTCAACAACATCGAATCCTTAAGTGTGTCTCCCTACGGTTCGTGAATTATGCGAACATGACCGAGACACTTCTCCGATCAATAACCAATAGAGGAATCTGGAAATTCATATGGCTCCCACATATTTCTACGATTACTTTGCGATCGAATGAACCACTTACATACGATACCAATTTCCCTTTGTCTCACGATAGTTTACTTATCCAAGGTTTTGATCGTCGGTATCTCTGCATACCTAGTTCAAACTCGTTACCGATAAGTACTCTTTTCTCGTTCCCGTGATATGTGATCCCTTGTGATCCAGTCACAAGCTTGCAAGCTAATTGGATGACATTCCACCGAGAGGGCCCAGAGTATATCTATCTGTCATATGGATGGACAAATCCCACTCTTGATCCATGTGCCTCAACCCATACTTTCCAAACACTCAATGCCACCTTTATAGCCACCTAGTTACGGTGTGGTGTTTGATGTCATCAAAGCATCCTTCCGGTGATGGTGATTAACATGATCTCATGGTCGAAGGAATTAGGTTACTATGTATCAGAAAGCTTATAGCAAATGAACTATATTAAATGACTTGATCTTTATGCTACGCTTCACTATAGGAGTATGTCCATCACATCATTCTCCTAATGATATGACCCTGTTGTTAATAACATCTCTATGTTCATGATCAGGAAACCATGATCATATATTAACCAACAAGATTGTTTAAAAAGAGGCTTTACTAGGGACTCTTTTATGTTTACAAATCACACAAGTATTAATGTTTCCGGTTAATACAATTATAGCATGGTATGTAAACATTTATCATAATTATGAAGATATGATGATAACCACTTTATTATTGCCTCTTGGGCATATCTCCAACAGTCTCCCACTTGCACTAGAGTCAATAATCTAGTTTCAAACCTTTGTGTATTCAACACCTATGGCTTTCTGGTGTCGTATGTACACGATTGCTAGTGGTCAACTGATCTCCGGATGTGACACTTCCATGTCCGTGTGTAATTGCATGTCTTTGCGTCTCTATGCATCACTCATTCTCTAATGAGATGGCTTTGTACAAATTTGGTCCTTTGGTGTGACCTTTAGTTTTTTGGGATTAAAACATGTTGAGAATATTGTCGTACAATATATCTTCATAGCATTATCCCTGCTGTGAACTACACCTAGTTTGATAACAAACTACTTGACACAAGTGCCCTTTTTTGCTGCTATAATAGCAGTTATATACTTAGCCCTTTTGTTGTAGTATCTGTCACAATATCTTAACTTTGGAACTCATACAAATCCATTATGGAACTTACTTTCCATTATATTGTGCCACCCTTAGTTTAGATTGAGATAAACTTAATTTGTACTTTGTGAAAAAACTAGTATCAATGTAGTACTTTTACAATGAACTAACCATCTATTTGTCACTTCTACAAATAATATACTCTTAGTTCTTCCAAAAGATCATAAGAATATCCTTACTATTATCCAGTGATCATCTTATGAATCATTCTGGTATATGCTCATAACATTTAGAGTATAGGACATATCTGGATTTGTACATATCACAGTATGATTGATATAAATACTCTTTGTGATTTCATACATCAAGTATCAATCTATACTTGAATCTTTGTTTCACTTACCAAGTGTCAATACACTTGAATATATCATCAATATTGAACTCATTCAATCTTTTCTGTGCGACAAGAACCTTCCTTGTAGTTTCTATATTGAACTCATTCAATACATCATCTATGTACTTTCGGCACAACCATATTATCGTCTATTGATGCCAAATATTTGGGTTTTGCCTAAGTCTTTCATCGGGATGAAATTCTTAATATGTGTTAATGAAAGATACATCATTTCCAATCAACAATATGTCTTCCACATAATGTATTAGAAACATGTATTAGCGCTCCCACTTAATTTCTTGCAAATGCAAGCATCTTCATCGTCTCCGACGAATTTAAAATCCTTTAACAGTTTCATCATGGTGAAGATTCCAACTCCGCAATGCTTACTTCAACCATTGAAGTTTGCATATGCTTTTAGCATCCTTTGAATTAACAAAACCCTATGTACCGCGTTATGCACATGTCCTAGGTAACAATTCTATTAGAAGAACTTGTTTTGTTTATTCAATTACCACATAACAAAATTATATGTAGTGGTTGCTACATTAATCCGTCTAGACTAAATATCGCTATGAAAGATCAAATCTTGTCATAGTCAACCTTTGAACATTGTTGTGAACTCTTTCCCAACATGTCGACTATTTCATAGATGTGCAACATCCATGTCTATTTATTTATAGATCCAAACACAACTGTAAGGTCTTACACCTTTCTCGAGGGTCCTTCAAGTTCAAAACTTGATTTTTCGTGTATGGAACTATCATGGATTTTATGGCTTCAAGCCATTTTACGGAGTCAGGGCCCATCATCGCTTCTTTGCATGTAGTACGTTCATTATTCTCAAATAATGATTCAACCCTCAAATCTTGGTATTTGATTGTTTACTCGACCTACTTGGTTCAATAGAAACTTTGACCTTCGTAACCACAACCTTTGAGGCACGTGAGCCATGAGCATTGTTGCTGCCTCCGGAACTTTTTGGCGCTGCGCAACTTTGCACATATAGCTAAGGTTCTTTTAACCTTATCAAAGTTCTATTGTACTCCCACTTATCTTTTCACGAAAAATTCCTTCTCAAAGAAACTTGACGTTCTAAGTGACAAACACTTTTGTCTCCGATGTTATGAAGGATTACTTAACAGTTATTCCAAATAACATACAAAGGCAGGTTCATCCGACTTTGGTTGCAAACATCTTTCTTATGCATAGCATACCAATGTTTAAGAAAGGATAACTTGGGTTTAATCCCAAACCATAATTTTATATGGTGTCATTTCAACGGATTATGATGGAGCTCTTTTCAGTGGAAAAACGGTAGTCTCTAAAGATTTTAATCTTTAAAATATAATGGCAGTTTTATGAATTACACCTTCGATCTTACCATGTCAAACAAGGTTTAATTACATATCTCGAACGCTCCATACTCTTATGGTGTTTCGGGACATGCAAATTCACGGAATGATTCCTTAAATCTTAGGTATTATGCTAAACTTGTAACTCAAATATCTTCCTTTATGATCTTATCATAAACTATTTATATTCTTGTTACAATGATGTTGCACTTCATCTTGAAAGTCTTTGAACTTTTCAAATGTTTCATACTTCATCCTTATTAAGTAAATATTCATATATTCACTCAAATTTTCGGAGAAAGCATATGAAGTTGAAATCCATCGCTCTTGACTACACATAATGGACTTCGTACAACAATATGTACAAGTTCCAATAAGCTAGTCATTCGTTCCCTTTTGGCCTATGACTGAAGTTTTAATTATCTCTAGGAAAGTTTCACAAGCGTCATGTGATCAAAAATCAAAAGACTCCAAAATTCCATCCACATGAAGTTTCTTCGTGTTTTCTTTCCAATATAATTTAAACGGTGATGTCACTTCCTAAGATATTTCAATCAATTTGTCTTTCGACATTTTTAGCACTAGTTTTATGGATGTGATTTCTCCAACGAGATTTGTGAATCATCCATCTTTTATGGATTACGGCAATTATTTGAACAACCCTTTTGTTCTCATAATACCTGATAAAACAAATCTTGAAGGCAAGCTTTGATGTTTAACGAGCAACACAATAACCCTTTATTTGTTCTCGATGAACATCATCACATATTCTTTTGCTAGTTACTTAGGCCATTGTAGTTCATGAATTGTGTTGTTTCATATGACGATTCACACCAACAAATTCAGTATCAAATACTTAAGAACCACATTATTTAATAAGCAAAGAATATAGTCATAACATGTATATCATCTATATACTTAAACTGAACAATTCTAGTCTTTTCTTTTCTGCCATATATTTATGAGATTCTCTTTCAGTATTTCCTTTTCTGTTTGAAAGAATCTATCAACATCAATAGTGGAGTCATACATATGACACATAGTCCAAAGCGTGTATAATTAAATACCAATGTCTTTGGACTTGCACTTTGAAGTAGATCACCATCATCAAATGTTTGGTGTGCTTTCAAATTCCATTCTTTAGTAATCTCTTGGTGTGGTAAATATTTTACCTACATCAAATATTCACCCTTATCATGGAATTATTCATGATCAAGCTACTTTTAGCTTATAAAGATGAATCGCGAGTATAATGTTGCTATCCAAAACCTTTTGGTGGATTAGGACAACTAGTGTCTCCAACCCTTTGCAAATTCTCATCAAATATGAGAACATGAATTTTGCCATATTATACTCTATCATGTTGCAACCAAAACTTCGTTTCAGATATCACAATATCTTCCACACATCATGGTTTCTGAAACAACTCTTTCAGATCCTAGATAACCTTGATATTAACACAATTCTTTGAATATCAAGAATCATGGAGACAAACATGATACTCATACACTTACTCTTGGAATTTTCACTCTCGATTTAATACCAGTTATTAAACTTCATGGAGTAACCGGAACTTACTGAAAGTTTGCAATAGGACTTTTAAACTTTAGATTAACACTTCAAAACAATACGATACCAGTTCGTAAAGTAACTAACCAGAATTCTATAGTTCTATCATCTCAATTATAACTAAGCGCAAGGTGGTAAACGGATGACAATGACTATAACAATTATGCAAATTCACTTTGATTTAATTTATGATAAATAGTGTTCAACTTTTAATCATATTGTCGTTGAACTCCCACTCAAAACAATATCCCTCACATTGTTTTAGTGATCACACGAACCAAATCCACCACATCAAAACCGATCATCACGAGAGTTGATGTAGCTTCAATGGCGAACAATCAACATGTTCATCATATCTACTATATGACTCATGCTTTACCTTTCGGTGATCCGTGTTCCGAGACCATGTCTGTACATGCTAGGCTCGTCAAGATCAAACCTTAGCTTCCGCATGAGCAAATCTGGCTTGCTCACGTTGTATACACTCGCAGAATCTAACACACCCGATCTTCACGTGGTGCTTCAAAACAACGAGCTTTAGCAACGGTGCTTACTAAGCATGAACACTTTAAAACTTGAAATTGTGTGCTTGAGGGATCATCTTATAATGGTACCGTCGTGAACTAAGAAATACAAGATGCATAAAAGGATTAACATCACATGCAATTCATAATATGTGATATGATATGGCCTTTCTACTTGTGCTTCCGATCTCCATCTTCAAGCACGAACATGATCTCCATCATCACCGGCATTGCATCAAGGTCAATGACGCTGCTCCATGGTTGTCGTCCACCAGCTTCAACTATTACAACTACTTTGAATAGACACGCGGGTCTTAACAGAATTTAAAGACAACCATATGGCTCCTGCCGGTTGCCAACTTACAATAAGGAACATTGCATACATCAAATATAATCACAATCATGGCCATATCACATCACAACACACCCCTGCAAAACAAAGTTAGACGCCTCTAATTTTCTTTGCATATTTTACGTGGTTTGGGGCTTTCAATAAGTGTCACTCTAACTTACGAACAAGAACCACAACATTGATACTAGTATTGTCAATCACCCGTGTTGTAAATTGAATCTTAACTATGTTGGGACAAACAGGCACCCGCAAAGCCACTTATGCAATACAAGTTGCATGTCAAGCGTGGAGCAAGTCTCATGAACGATGTCATGTAAGGTTAGCTTGGGCTGCTTCACCCCACCATCCCGCAAGATGCAAAGTACACAAGAAGCAATCGACAACAAAAGCATCAACGCCCACAATGACCATTGTGTTCTACTCGTGCAACAGATCTACATATAGAAACGGCTCTGATACCACTGTAGGGGTTCGTAGCATGGAAAACAAAAAATTTCTACCGCATGAACACACAATCAAGATCTAATCTATGATCAAGCCAAGATCTATCTACTAGATTGTAGCAACGAGTCAATAGAGTACTAACCCTCGAAGATCCAAAGCGGTTAACGAGAGCAGATTCTCGTGGATGATGTAGTCGTACACTTCCGATCTCAAGATCGCGTAGACGATCCTTCCGGCGCTGCGTTCCGGCAGCACTTCCGCAGTCGGTCACACGTTCGGTACTCGATGAAGACCTTCCTCTCCCTTGTTCCAGCAGGCAACGGAGGTTGTAGCACTCTCCTCGCGATTCCGGTAGCACGATGGCGTGGTACCGGAAGTAGAGGGGAGATCTCGCAGGGCTTCGCCTTAAGCCGGAGCAAGTATGGTGGACTATGAGAGAGGCCTTGGCGATCTAGGGTTTAGAGGCACCAAGGAGAGAGAGCTAGGCCGGCGGCTAGGGCAAGGGGAGGGCCCCAACTCGGCGGCTAGGCAAACCCTAGGGGCGGCGGCGACTTGGTGGAGGCCGGCGCCTAGGGTTAGGGTTTAGAGGATAGAGGTGTGTGGAAGAGGGGCACCCCTGCCCCTCCTTTTATAGGTGGGAGGGAGGCGCGGTTGGGAGGAGGGAGTCCTCCTCCAACTCCTCCTCCTTGGCCGGTGGGTGGAGGGAGTAGAACTTCCTCCCTAAGTAGGTTTCCTACTCTCCCTCCACCAAGCAAACTTGCCGTTTGACTTTTCAAATTGGCGTTTGACTTTTCAAACTAGGACTTGATTTATCCCTTTATTTTGCTGAGCGATGACACCTAGTACATGATGCAACCATTCCAACTTGTTATGAAACATTCATGTACCCTTCCCCTCCGGAGTGCCGGACCTTCCGGACCCTTCTAGAACATTCCCGATGAAAACACCGGAATCATTCCCCAACTCCGAAACAGGACTTTCCTTATATGAATCTTATTCTCCGGACCATTCTGGATCTCCTCGTGATATCCCAGATCCCATCCGAGACTCCAAACAACATTCGGTCTCTTTCTCATCATTCCATAACTACTCAACAACATCGAATCCTTAAGTGTGTCTCCCTACGGTTCGTGAATTATGCGAACATGACCGAGACACTTCTCCGATCAATAACCAATAGAGGAATCTGGAAATTCATATGGATCCCACATATTTCTATGAGTACTTTGCGATCGAATGGACCACTTACATACGATACCAATTTCCCTTTGTCTCACGATAGTTTACTTATCCGAGGTTTTGATCGTCGGTATCTCTGCATACCTAGTTCAACCTCGTTACCGATAAGTACTCTTTTCTCGTTCCCGTGATATGTGATCCCTTGTGAGCCAGTCACATGCTTGCAAGCTAATTGGATGACATTCCACCGAGAGGGCCCAGAGTATATCTATCCGTCATATGGATGGACAAATCCCACTCTTGATCCATGTGCCTCAACCCATACTTTCCAAACACTCAATGCCACCTTTATAGCCACCCAATTACGGTGTGGTGTTTGATGTCATCAAAGAATCCTTCCGGTGATGGTGATTAACATGATCTCATATTAGAAGGAATTAGGTTACTATGTATCAGAAAGCTTATAGCAAATGAACTATATTAAATGACTTGATCTTTATTCTACGCTTAACTATAGGAGTATGTCCATCACATCATTCTCCTAATGATATGACCCTGTTATTAATAACATCTCTATGTTCATGATCATGAAACCATGATCATATATTAACCAACAAGCTAGTTTAACAAGAGGCTTTACTAGGGACTCTTTTATGTTTACAAATCACACAAGTATTAATGTTTTCGGTTAATACAATTATAGCATGGTATGTAAACATTTATCATAAGTATGAAGATATGATAATAACCACTTTATTATTGCCTCTTGGGCATATCTCCAACAAGAACAACTGGCTCAATGGACTTGCCAGGGCCATGTAGGAAGCTCTTGCCCGTCTGTGTAGGTAGAGTATCAATGAGATCAAGGGTACCCGCTTTGAGTTCTATCCAAGGAGTGATGTTATGGGATAGCCACTGGAGGACCCGTATCACCATGAGCTGAAGACTCAGTTGGACCACCTCAGCTTCATGATGTATGATCGTCATAAGGAGTTAGACAATGCCCGCTCCTACGCCAACCACAAGTAAGCTATCGCCGCCAAGAAGGATCGCCAGTCTCGTCGCCATCAGCTCGACAAGAAGGAGCGCATCATTTCCCGTCTTCTCCACAGGATCATAGAGTTGGAGGAGACTGTCCACGAGAGGGATATGGAGCTGGCGGAGAGGGAGAATGCAAGGGAAGACCTTCGTGGAGACCCCTACTCTTATCTCAGTGACGATGATGACTTTCTAGAGGATCAGGCCATGGACTTCTTCACTGATGAGGATGACTTCGCCTTCATTGATGATGATGATGATGAGGACACCGACTTCGAGGAGTATTAGCACTTGAGCAATAGCGTTAGTGAGTTCTACTCGGTCCCACTGTATCGTAGTTTTCTAGAATGGTTCTTAAAACCATCTGTTTTCCTTTGTTGTGGTATGTGTTTGTATCGTGTGCTATGAATGAATGAAAAGCAAGTTGCTAGAAAAATCTGAGTCAAACTTTGAAAACTTTTAAACACCAAAAAACCTGAACCTTAGAAATTTCCCTCTTTTCTCATGATCTATCTCAATCTTCAGATGCCTCGCGGAGGAAGCACTTCATCCCTGGACCCGATGATGCAAATCTTGCAAATGTTGGTTTCTAACCGTGAAGCTGAAAGAGCCGAACGTCAAGCCAACTTAGCCACCCTGCAACAGATAGCTCAGATGGCCAACAACAACCAAGGCCATGGAAATCAAGACAACCATGGATCCAAGCTCAAGAACTTCCAGAACACCAATCCACCCATTTCACTAAGTCTGATGAGCCCCTCGATGCCGATGATTGGTTGTAAACCATGGAAAATAACCTAGAAGTTGTCGGAGTGGAAGCCAACAAGAAGGTACTGTTTGCAACCCACTACCTGGCCGGAGATGCAAGAGCATGGTGGAACAGCGTTCGTGCCATGAATGGAGGTCAAATGATGACTTGGGAGGAATTCAAAATCAAGTTCAGCAGAACCCATGTGCCACCGGGTTTGATCAAGCGAATGAGATATCAATTCAGGGAACTGAAGCAAGGCAGGATGACCATAGTGGAGTACCGTGACAAATTTTTGTCATTGGATAGGTATGCACCTGATGAGATAGATACTGAAGCCAAGAAAAAGGAGAGATTCATGAATGTTCTGCACGATGAGATGCAGACAGTGTTAGTCAACAACCCCTTTGCTGATATTGAAGCCTTAGTGGACTGTGCCATTCAGATGGAAGGCAGATCAACCAAGCTAATGAGAACCGCAAGCGTCGCATGATGCATCAACCAGGAACCCACCATACACCAAAGTATCGCCCCAACCCATCTCCAGGATTTCCCCAAGAACCAACAGACCCCCGATGAACCGTCCAACTTATCCTAACCGTGGAAACCCAAGGCCCGGAGGAATTCACAAAAACCTCGACAACCCCAGCAATTTCAACCATGCACCGCCTAAGTTCAACACCAACACTGCCCTGAGGACTAGAAGAAATGTTGTGCCTGTTGCAGCAAAGGACAAGTCTGAGGTGACTTGTTATGAATGTGGAACAAAGGGTCACTACTCTAACGAGTGCCCCAAGAAGATTGTCGCATCCCCCAATGCAAATGTCCCAGCTCAGCAGCAGCATAGTGTTTAGCCCGGAAGAAGGTTTGCCCCAGGGAACTCGCTCAACCACAACAGGCGTCTCTTTCTCATGCATGCTGAAGAAGCCCAAGAAGCGCCAGATGTCGTGATGGGTATGTTTTCTATTAACTAAGTACTTGCAAGAGTGTTGTTTGATTTTGGAGCATCACACTCGTTTTTTATTGAAGAATTTTCATGCACTAGTAAGATTCAACCCACCAAATTGAAGCATGTTATGATTGTTCAAATACCTGGTTCAACCACCAAAGCTAGACAAATTTGCAAGGTTGTACCTATCCGAATCCATGGCATACATTTTTATGCTAATCTAATAGTATTGGGAACTAAAGGTTTGGAAGTAGTACTAGGAATGGATTGGATGTCCAAACATAAAGGATTAATCGACGGTGCCAAGAAATCCATAACCATGACCAGTACAGCCGGAATATCAGTCGAGCATGTATCTGAAACCTTGCCCCGCCAATTAAAATGCAACAAGAGTATAGCCCAACCAACCATTGACCAAGACAGAATAGTATGTGAATACCCCGATTTATTTCCAGATGTTTTACCCGGTATGCCCCCAGATGGGGATATCGAGTTTATCATTGAACTAATCCCTGGAACCGGACCCATAGCCTAGATACCATATAGTATGAACCCTTCGGAACTAGTGGAGCTGAAGAAGCAACTGGACGCTATGCTGGAGATAGGATTGATCCAACCAAGTGCGTCGCCATGGAGATCACCTGTCTTGTTTATGGATAAGAAGGATGGAGGTAACCGTTTGTATATGGATTATACAAAGTTGAATGATGTCAGCATCAAGAACAAGTACCCACTGCCAAATATAGAAGATCTGTTTGACCAGTTGACTGGTGCCAAAGTGTTTTCTAAGATTGATCTTAGAACTGGTTATCATCAACTCAAGATTCGTGCAGAGGATATTCCAAAGACTGCTTTCACCACCAGATATGGATTATATGAGTATATTGTCATGTCTTTTGGATTAACCAATGCCCCCCGCTTATTTCATGAACCTCATGAATAAGATTTTTATGGACTTCCTGGATAAGTTTGTCGTTGTTTTCATTGATGAAATTCTGATCTATTCCAAATCATAAGAAGAACATGAGCTACACCTAAGAACCATCCTTGGAACCCTTAGGGAGGATCAGTTGTATGCCAAGTTTAGCAAATGTGATTTCTGGTTACAGGACGTAGGATTCCTAGGCCATATCGTATCAGCCAAAGGAATTGCCGTTGACCCTGCAAAGGTGAAGGATGTTGAAGATTGGCAAGACCCAACCACTCAAACCCAAGTTTGTGCATTTCTCGGATTAGCGGGATACTACCGCAAGTTCGTAGAAGGATTCTCGAGCATCGCAAGACCCATGACCCAATTGTTAAAGAAGAATAAGAAGTTCGAATGGACGGACAAATGTGAATCGAGTTTTCAAGAACTCAAGAGGAGATTGATTTCAGCCCCAATCTTGATCATGCCGGATATTACGAAGCCGTTTGATGTGTATTGTGACGCATCCAAGATTGGTCTCAGATGTGTGTTAATGTAAGAAGGAAAAGTTATATCTTATCTATCCCGACAACTGAAGCATCATGAACAAAATTATCCTACCCATGATCTTGAACTAGCAGTCGTAGTTCTAGCCCTGAAGACATGGAGGCATTACCTGATGGGAAACCATTGTGAGATTTATTCGTATCACAAGATACTGAAGTATATATTCACTCAGAAGGAGCTGAATATGAGGCAGAGAAGATGGATAGAGCTAATCAAGGACTATGATCTGGACATCCACTATCACCCAGGTAAAGCTAATGTGGTAGCAGATGCCCTTAGCAGGTTACTGTGCCCCTTGAACTCTATGATACTGAAGGAGCAACCAAGTTTGCACAAGTAGATGGAAGATTTTAGAAAGGAATTTGTAAGTGAAGGATTTTTGGCCAGCATAGAACTTCAACCCACTTTGATCAGTCAGATCAAGGAGGCCCAGAAAGGAAATGTTAGTATCGACGGAATCAAACGTTGCATCGGTATAAGCAAAGTACCTGGATTCATCGAAGACGAAGAAGGAGTGTTGTGGTACAAAGGACGTCTCTGTGTACCAGTAGATTTAGAATTGAAGGAAACTATTATGAAAGAGGCCCATGCTACTCCTTATTCTATCCACCCCGGAGGAACAAAGATGTATCAGGATCTGAAGGAGTAATTTTGGTGGCATAAGATGAAGAGAGAAATCGGAAGCTATATCGCCAAGTGTGATATATGTCAGAGAGTTAAGACGGGACATCAGAGACCCGCAGGACTGTTGAAACCACTACAAATTCCGGAATGGAAATGGGATTCAGTTGGAATGGACTTTATCACCGGATTGCCTACTTCTAGTAGGGGAAATAACTCTATTTGGGTCATAGTTGATAGACTGTCCAAGGTAGCCCATTTCCTACCAGTCAAGACCACTTACCAGAGCTCGAACCTAGCAGAGTTGTACATCGCTAGAATCATCAGTTTGCATGGAGTCCCCAAGAACATCGTACCGCATCGAGGAACCAAGTTTACCTCAAGATTTTAGTACAGCGTATCACCCTCAGACCGATGGGCAAAAGGAGCAAGTAAATCAAATACTCGAAGATATGTTGAGAGCCTGTGTGCTAGAGTATGGATCTAAATGGGAAGACTGTCTGCCTTTCATAGAATTTTCTTACAACAACAGTTATCAAGCTAGTTTGCAAATGGCCCCATTTGAGTTCATGTATGGAAGGAAGTGTCGTACCCCTTTGAATTGGTCGGAAGTAGGAAACAACCAGATTTTCGGACCCGACATCCTACGAGAAGCAGAAGAGAAAGTTCACAAGATCCGTGAGCACCTCAAGACCGCCCTGTCAAGACAGAAGAGTTATGCCGACAAGATACGTTGAGACCTTGCTTTCAATATCGGAGATTTTCTATATCTCAAAGTGTCGCCTTTGAAGGGAATGCAACGTTTCCAGCTCAAAGGAAAGTTAGCCCCCAGATATATCGGACCTTTCAAGATTCTTAAGCATCGAGGAGAAGTATCGTATCAACTGGAACTGCTAGAGGAGATGTCAGCAGTGCATAATGTGTTTCATATATCGTTGTTTGCAAATGCCTTGAAGTCCCGGAGAAGACTGAAGTTTTGAAGAACATTGATCACCAGACAATAGAGATCAACGATGGCCTGACGTATCCCGAAGTCCTCGTCCGTATTTTGGAAGAAGACTTCAGGAGCACCAGGACCAGAAGCATCAAGTTTCTCAAGATTCAGTGGAGTAACCACACTGAAGAAGAAGCTACCTGGGAGAGAGAACATCACATAGAGAGGGAGTTTCCCAATCATTTTAAATCCTAGTTTTCTTCTTTCTTATTTTTCAAATCTCGGGACGAGATTTTGTAAAAGGAGGGAAGGTTTGTAACATCTGAAAAATATGGAACAATGATTATCAAATTCCAATTACCAAAGTTAGGGTTAACAAAAACTTTTGTTAGATAAATCAATATGAATGCATGTGTGAATGTGATGATTGTATGAATGCATGAATGGACTTGTGTGATTGATCTAAATAGCAAGGAATGGTTTAAAGATGAAAACAACTTCATCTAATACATTTCCAAGCAGAAACAAATCAAGAGTAAATAAAAAAAACAAATAAAGAAAATGGTCATTTTTGCCAATCTTGCTCACTAGGTCACTTTGAGTGTTTCTAGTCCAAGATTTCAAACAGAAACATTTCCATTTCTTTTCACCCCTTGCTAGAACAAGTAAAAGTGAATCAAAGCCCACCTTGTAAACTTACAGAAACATTTGGCAACTTGATTCAAATGACAATTCAAAATTGAATCTAGTTCATATGGGAAGATCACCCAATTCTCACAAACAAACCAAACAAATTCCACTTGACCTTTCCAACTAACCAGAGACTCTTTAGTATGCAACTAGCACACCCACAAAGTTTGAACCAAAAATTCAAATTTGAATCTCTTTTGGCCATTTCATTAAACACCTTGCAATCACCAAACAAACAAACATCAAACACTATTAGGAGTAGCGATTTTGGCCTAACTTGTTCCCTCTCTGGTTCATAGCAAGCTTTTAGTAGATCATCTAGCCCATTTAACAAGCTTTAGCACCACTGTGAGCTTGCCATAGCCATCAACGGTGACCATGCCGAGCTTACCTTGCCACCCCTCAGTCGACAGCAAGCTAGAAGCTTCTCTAGCCTCGCCAACCTTGTCTAGCAGGCACACCACCGTCCATCGCCACCCCCTGTCCAAGCCTCGAGCACTTCCAGCCCCTGGACTACCCAGCCCAAGCGTGCCGAGCCTCTCTGCTAGCAAGACGAGAGCGCGCCAGTGCACCACCAGCGACACATGCGCACAAACCACGCGTCGCCCTCGCCGTGTGCAGGCAGGATCACCACCAACCCAGGAACACCCCAGACACGCCCGTTCACCGTCGTGCGACCCGTATCACCTGTGCACCATTAAAACCTCCGTCGGACACGCCCAGAGTGTTGATGTGTTCCGACCATCTCGCACCGCCCCGTGCCGCGTAACCATGCTGTTGATCTTTGCCAGGGAACACAACACCGTCCCCTACCTTTGCCCATGCATGTAGCTCGTTGTAATGACGACACTGATGAGCTCCGCCCACGCCCTTCGGTCCCCTTCTGGCACTATAAATAGAGGCCACCACTGCTCGATTTCTTCGCACCATCTCACTCCCCTCTCTCTCAGGATCACCCCACCTCACCCCCGGAGCAAGGCGAGCAGCACATCGCCGGAAATTGGCTGGAGTCTGCCGCAGAGGACGAAGAAAGGGGCCGTTGATTGGAGCCGCCGGTACCAGGAGGTTTGACGTTGTCGACTTCGTCATTCGGCCCCATCGCCGACCCATGCCTGATCCCCGGTGAGCCTCCCATGACCCCACTGGCCGCGCTAGGGTTCTGTCTCGCCGACGTTGCCCGACGTGGACGATGAACCACAGCCGTAGGATTAAAGTTTGATCGCACGGCCTATATCGTCCCATACCGCTTCGCACCCCCCTGTCTCGCTGAATGGTGGGGTCATTCACTTAAACCCACCCGCGCATGCGCTTTGCACCTTGGGCCGGCCCAGTTAGCATCCCATGCAACCTAGTTAGTTTGAATTTGTATTTTCCAATTTAGTTCAAACTCAGTTCTGTACCTAGATTCAAAAATCAACCCAGCTCGATTGACTAAACCAAATTGCATGAAACCAATTTTGGTAGAAAGGTATTGGAATTCTTAATCAAAGACCGTTGGATACAAACCAATTGGATTTGTAGATCATCTATAGTAAAAATAACAAGGCAGAAGCTTTTCCGCATTCAAACATTTTTCACAATTGAACCATGAAAGCTTTTGAGTTGATTCCAACTCTCAAAAATCACATTTAGCAAGTACTTTCATAATATATAAAAATATATAGGTTTACATGCAGAAATAATGGACAAGTAATAAAAGAATGCCTCATAGGCATTTCTAGTTACTTTAATTAATTAAAATAAAAGGGTAAAACCTTATTAATTTGTGACACCACTTTAAATCACATTCCCATGTACTAAAATATATGGTGATGACATGTGTCAACATGATCCCATGTTTTAGTTGGAGAATATTAAACCTTAAGTAGTTTTTCAATGAGTAGAAATTACTTTTCTAAAATAAAGGGAATTAAAAACTATTTGCCTCAATGATTGTATTAATAGTGATGATGCTAGATCATCTAGTGAAAACTTTGGTGTGATGAATAGAATTAGTTAAGGATTGTTTGGTGATTGTGTACCTCGTATTTATTTATAGACGCTAGTACCGACCAAGGATACGAGGAGGAAGGAGGATACTACGAGGAAGAAGCCGAGGAGAACTTCAACCACTGCTCTGCACAAGGCAAGCTAACAATCGCAACTCAACAAGCTTATACTACTATCTTAACAAGCTAAACCATGCAAGTTCTACTTGCAAGCTTATACCCAATTTAGGATACCAAATCCTAGTTTTACTTGCAAGCTTAGTATTTTATTTCTTTATCAAAGCTTCTTAGTTTGGTTTACTTAGTGACTTGTAGATATTAGAAAGTTATATGAAGGTAGCATAAAGAGCATAAAACTTGACCCAAGTTAGATAATCTTGATGTCATCCCGAGGCATGAGATTGAACATAGATAAGATACACTTGTTTACCACCCCTCATTACTGTTTATCCCCCACTTGTAGATGCTAGTGCTAAGCATAAAACTTGATCAACTTTAGATGGGAATACTTGGTTAAAATGGTTATGAAAACCTTAGAATGATGAGTCATTCTACTGAAATGTTTTGACATGTGTTCTTGAACACCAGATAATTTTTGATGATGAAAATGTTGAGGCTGAGGCTGAGGCTTAGCCCTTTATAAAACTGATGGTTGTCTGGATGCGATACCATTCCAATTTTACCGTACAACCACAATACCCAAAATTTGGGTAGGGCTTGACTGGAAATTTATATACCTTAGTATGGGTTACCTTGCATCCAAGGTTTGAGCTGAGGCTACCTTGTGAAGATTGTCCACCTGTGCAGTTCCCAAGATGACAATTGGTCATGGTTGGGAGGCCAAACTCACAGGAGAGGTGCATATACTAGGGCGTGTAATTTAAAGGTTAGGATTGATTATCCACATACTGAGTATGGTGAACTCAGGATTTGTTCCTGACGGATGTATCGAATATTATGGTGAAAGTGTACCACCTATGCAGAGTGTGAAACTATTTGAATAACCGCTTCCGCGGTTATGGACAGTTGGAGTGGCCATACTATTACTTCATCAGATGTTTTCAAAATGACTTATGAAATGAATCATGACTTTGACTTGACCACAACAAGGTTGTGATATGAAATTCAAGTTCCCACTTAGGTGTTATAAAACTTTCAACTAGCTTTCTTTGCTTCTGAACTCAGTAGAGATAAATATGGTTTTTGGCAAAACAACCTAGAGCCTAGTACTTCCTATTCCAAAACCACTTCACTTGTCTGTATTAGTTTGCGAGTACTTAAAGATTACTCATGGCTTTATCCCTGGCTATTCCCGTGGCCAGACTATGAAGAGGAGTATCCGGAGGACGGACAGCAGGAAGGTTACGACAACTAGGATCATCTCCCATCGTCAGCATTGCCTGTGACCATGAATATGGAGCCTCGCCTATGCTACCGTTATTATTATGTTATTCCGCTGCTTGAATTATATTAAGAATGGATCATGTGATCCTTTATTTTTTGTAAGACCTTATGTATGGTTTGTAATGGATGATGTACTGTGATATCCAATCTGTTATGTCTCGCAAAAATGGTAATCCTAGGATTGCGATGTATGGCATAACATGCATCTGGGATTAAAAATCCGGGTGTTGACATGCCCTCGCTAAGACCACCTCCTCATCTCCCAAAGGGTTGTGGTCCACCATCATTCTAATTGCTAGGGAGATTTGGAAAGAAAGGAACGAAAGAGTCTTCAACAATAAATCTTCCCTGCCCTCGGTCATCATGCACAAGATCAAAGAGGCAGGAAAAGACTGGATTATTGCCGGGGCAAAATGCCTGGAAGAGCTTGTAGGTTAAGCTTTCCTTTCTTTCTTAGGGCCCCGGTGGCCCTTTCTTTTTCTTTTTGATTGGCTAAGGCCAAGAAATTTGTTTGCTTCTCCTATATCAATATAAGGCAAAAGCTTCTTTGCCTCGTTTCAAAAAAAAGGGAATCCCTACATCACCGTCGGAAGGTCCAAATCGAGATGATACGCAAGTACCAGGACCAACGCCATTGTTGCACCATGGCGGAAAGCTGAGTGTTCTAGCCATTCGGTCACCACTAGGATAATTTTGAAGTTCACCTAGACTTCAAAGGTTTTCTCGGGTAGTGCTTAATTCGGCGCAAGAAACTTCGGCGTACCTAGTGAGATCATTGGATATCGTGTTGATATGTTGAAATGGAGACAATGTCTAGAAGCCACCTGAACAGTTTTGTAGCACAAAAAAGACAGAAAGTCAACTAATCCAAAGTGGGGACTCGCTCACGCAGGGAACTCACCCATGTCACTAGTAGAAAACAGGCATCTAGTCCCAGTTATCCAACCGGGACAACGAAATCGGGACTAGAGGTCCCGTTATTTAGTCTTGGTTATACCATGAACCTGAACTAAAGGCCATTCACGTGGATTTACGTGGCCGTAGTAGTGTGTTGGGCCAGAGAATCCTTAGTCTCACTTGGTAAATATCTTCACATGGCGTGTTATTGTCGTGGCCGTAGGTTCTGCCACAACAGCGTTTTTGGGCAATCGGCTGCCGCAACAGGAGATGGGTTTTAGGGTCTTGTGTTTTCTTTTCATTTTGTATTTTGTTTTACATTATTTTTCATATTGTGTTTTCATTCGAAACAAGTTTTCGTATATATATTCTTCGCTACTACATACTACAAACTAGACACATTAATACATAAATAATATAATTTTTATTACGAGCATATATATATACAACTTGGTATATACATGGAGATCATTAAATTACATGGAGGAATTAGCCTCAATAGTGTTCTCCCTTTTCATCAAGGACCTCCGTAAGAAAAAATCCCGCCAATTCCTCTTGTATTCGTAGTAGACGGTCCTTTGGTAGGACCTTCTCCTCCATAGCTTCGATATTTAAAGGAGATAAATATTAAAATATCAATCATTATAAAAAACTATGAATGAAACTCAACACAATTGATGGTCATAAAATAAAATTATGAATATATTGTTTATGTACTTGAATTTTTATTTTATCTCTCCTTCGCTCATTGATCGACATGCAGAGGAACTCACAGACATTGTATCCACATAAATTAGTTTCCGGTGGCTACCACCAGCACTTTACGAGAATAGAATTCACTAAAATTATAATCAAATATGATAATGGTATTGAAACTAGAGTTAAATGGATGCGCAAACCTAGCTCGCTAGGATTGCTTACCTTGTTTCGTCAAAAAGTTAGTTGATCTTTCCATTCACCGACTTTGTCCTTAATAAACAGTTTCCAAACTCTGTATGGAAAAGAAAATGAATAAACAAGTTATTAATTACTTGATATCATGAAATAAATGAAAGGAACCAATATAGTACAATAATGATTGAAATTACTTCTAGAGCATCATAATGACTGAAATTACTTCTGGAGCATCGTAACCAGGCTTTCGTACTCCCTAGGATCTTTATCTAATGAGTCCATGACTTCAAATTTTCCATCGTAAATTTGAATGATTAGCAGAATCCAATAGAAGTTGCATATATTTATATACGCAGACATGCATAACTCATCAATTACACTTAACATCAAGTAAGCAAAAGTGAATGTGTATAAGAGAGTAACACTTGCCTGAAGTTGTAAGAAAATAATATTTCCGAACATGGATTTTGGTTCTTTATAAACATTACTACCTCCTTCACGGTTTGCAGGGCGCTCTATAAAAATCTCACGGACCTAGGCGTAAACGTATTGGCTGAAAATTATGCCTATTAATGAGCGGTTAAGGCACATGCATTGGTGGGAGACTGTTGCATGCATAGGAAGTTGGGAGGAAACCTGCCATATTAATTAATAATTAATCCTTATGCGCCTAGGAACGTTGTAGTTTTGGAAATATCCAAATTTGATTAGACGCCCTGCAAACCGTGAAGGAGGGAGTAAAAAGTTTTCATACGTGTCCTTAGGGAAGTATCGTATCATAGCAAAATTAACAATAAATGGGTCAACGTACCCAACGTCATAGATTCTCCGTCTTTCACATTCGAGAATCTTATGAAGCATACAGAAGAATATAATGAGGATAATTACAAAAGAATATATATCTGAGCTAAAGATTTAATTACAGAAAAAATCACTTAAATACAATAGTTACTGATGAGAGATTTGTCTAGGGCGTCTTTCTTGTATAACTAAAAAAAATACAAGGTCAATAGCATTCACCGTGATCCTTTCTTGCTCTTGCTTTGCAATTTTCATGTACCACTCATGCAATCTTCGCATTTGTGTTGGTAGAAGAGGGATCTTCTTAGGTCTGACTACAGGCTTTCCGCAGACAAATTTCTGTGCTACCTCAGCCTTCGGGATATCTTTGACACCTAGCAACTACGCAACTGTCATATTCATTTCTGCATCAACATCACATACTATTTTTCCTTGTACGTCCTTATTAGAATACACCTTGAGCGGGAGGATCGATTGTACTTCCTGTTTTCCGAGATGGGGAACTTGTTTCCCGCGTGCACTCTTCCGCTTAATTTCCTTACCATATGAATTCTGAATACAATGGTCATAGTCTGATGGTCTATTTTCCACATGTCCTGATACTCGCTCAAGAAATCCCACAAAGTGTTGTACAACTTTCGGATCTATTTTTTCCTTTGGTTGGGGCTGTTTCGGTGCTAACTGGTGTTTCACATCGGCAGGCATGACCGTATCGAGTTCCGCATCTGTCATGTTGTAAGGTAACTTGGCAGGAGTCGGCTTGTCTTTCTTCGTTATTGTAGCTTTCTTCCGAGATGACGTAGTACTAGTCGATGGAGTGATGGTACTCTTACGCTTTTCCCCTAGGACTTAGTGGGCGGAGTCGGCTGAGGCACCAGAGATACAGATGAACTCACGCTGTGATCCCACTCGTGGAGGGGTGGACATGGAGGTGGTGGATTGCTACTCGAAGAAGTCGGTTGCCTTGGCACCGAGTATGGAAAAAGATGTTTGTAACACATCCGGAATTAGGGTTAAACTAACCTCAGATGACCATCTAAGATAAGCTCAACTCTAAGCACGGAAGATCATAGTAAGATTCGGTAACATTATAGAACTCAGGGATTCAATAGCATAATTTTAAGCTCTTAATAGAGTACGATATTAGAGTTATTACAAACCAGAGGTCATAGACCCAACATTACATCACACAGCAAAAGCAAATTATGTTGTTCTACACAACAACTTAGCAAAAGGCCTAAGAGGCCATAAACAAAAGAAACGTCCATCCCATAGTTCTCAGGCTGCTACCTGGGACCCCCAACTACTCGTCGATGTCAACGTAGAAGCCACCTTCAGTTGCAACTAGATCATCTGTGGAAAAAAACAATGGCGCAAGGCTGAGTACGAGAATGTACTCCGCAATACTTAGATAACCTAGTATCTACATGCTCTGGCTAGACAGGCTTTCTCTGGATTTGCTTTTGCGGAAAGCAATCTTTATTTGTAAACACGAGAGAGAAGAGGCTCGTCTACTTAGAATCTTTAAAAGGGATAAGATAACGACATCTTCATCTTGTTCATCACATCTGGATAACCACCAGCTTCTTCAGAACCTCCTATCTAGGATCACCCCCTCGACCCAGAGGAAGCATCCTTAAGCACACGTGGATCAACAAGATTTATAATGGTTAATGTTATCTATGATCTTAGAATCTGGTCACCAAGCGTTCATAAACGTGAACACGGATTTTCGAAAAGATTTAACCCTGCAGGGGTGTACAACTTTACCCACACGCACCAATCGACTCTTAATGCCAAATATTATTAGCCCTCTTCCTTGGAAGGTCGGCAGAGGGTGGTTGACCACGACCTATACCTTGCTTTCGCCGAGACCATGAGTCACGCCCTAGGGATGGTTCTGCTGTAATATGTCAAGTCCCGAAGCCGGTCCCTAAATATGTGAGGCGAGGTTGGTTTACCAGGGGCTCCATCCACCCCAAGCAACTGCAGCCACGCTTCCCTACTTGTTATGATGCACCTCCAACACCACCTCTTTCGAAAACGTTTTCAATGCATATGCCAAATGGAAATCCTGAACTATGTGACTCATGGAATCTACGAGGAAAGTTAGTTGCTCGTGGGGTTTTCCAGGCCCCGTATGGTTGTACGCTCGTCTCGGTTCCAAAGGCAAGAACTCAGTTCCTAGAGGTGGCGAGCATGGGACTACAAATACCACACCCAACGTGGCCTTTCATACAAGCCTTAGCATGTTTAGTTAACTCTTTCATTGAGGTCACCATTTCCTACCTTTCTAGACTCACCGGCATCTCTGATTCATCATTCGGACAGATCAGACGTAGTTACTATGCATGGCTAAGCTATCGGTCATAAAATCTCTAGAAACACTCAAATGCCAGACTTTGGTATGCTAGGAGCAGTGGATCATGAGTATAAGGCTACAAAAGGGAAACTCTGCAGCAGATAGGTAACCCTAGATACTGACAAAATACCACATTGGATTCGTGTGCATCATAGCAAGAAAGTAAAATACTTTGTAAAAGTAGGTTCTGAATGAGAGGCTACGGTAGCCTGTCACATCCCAAAATTTTCCAAATTTTGAAATGTGAAAAATAGATAAACAAAATAAATAATTGTTGAAATTTAGGTTGAAAAGAAACTTTTTGTTTCTAAATGGAAACATCAAAACCCATCTTGAACAAACCCTAGCGGCTTCAATCAAGTGAAATGCATTCATCAATGAATGTATCTTCAAATTCAAACATGGGAAAAATAAACCAAAACCCAAAACCTTAATGGAAGAAAATCATTTCCAAGATATCTCAAAGACTATGGATTTGATCCATATAAAAATTGGTCAACAAACATTTATAAATGATCAAAGATGCTAGATAAAAATATTATAAAAACATAGAAATTGGTTTCACTTAATTTGGAACCATAGATAAAAACTTATGAATTTAATAAGATGAAAGGAAATAATTTCCAAAGCTAATAAAGATCCTATCTAAATCCATACCAAATTGTGAGCAAAATAATACTAAAGAGATTTAAAAGTATAAGCCAATATCAAATAAAATTATACAAATTGGAATCACCAAGTTTGGATCTTTAAATAAAAAGATATGGATTTTATAAGATAAGGAAAGGAATAAATAAATAAATAAATAAGTAAGGATAATTAAAAGCCAAATTAAAACTTGCCCAAATGCATAACCAAATGGAATAAATATAATCCAAATCCAAATAAAATAAAAGGATAAAGAATATTCAAATAAAATTATATGGCATTAACCAAATTCCATTATATTAAATAAAGACCAAATCTCTAATTGAAATGATTAATTAAATCGTGAGAAAATAATAAATGGAATTTGCCCAAGTGGAATAAAAGTTATTTAATTAACTTAAATGGAATCAAAGAACTATTTGAAATAAAAATTTATAAGGGATTGAAACCATATTTGATTTTATTTGAATGAAGACAAATTCCCAATTTAAATGATTAATAAATCATATTAAAAATATTTCAAATAATTCAAAGTGAATTATTTAACACCCTATTAAATAAATAAAACCTACTGAAAAAGGTTTGTTGATAATCGTGAGAAAAAGATTCAAATAACAGTTTGAAAATATAAATAAAATCTTATTTGAATAAAGGGAAGTGCTTATTTTAGTAAAGAATAAAACCATAAAAAGAATAAAGAAATTATTCTAAAAATGGTCTTTAAAATACGTGTTTAAACATAACAGAAACTTATTGAAAAGTTTGAAAAGATTTGAACTGAAAAAGAGTTTGAAATCATTTGAAAAAATTAAAAACAGAAAATGGAAATGGAAAAAGAAAAATAAACAGAGAAGGAAAAAAATGGAATTAAGCCAGCCCAACCCAGCTAGCCCAATAAGCCCAGCGAGCCCACCTCCTCTTTCCCCCGCCCCGCAGAGACACTGACCGCTGGACCCCACCATTTCTCTCTCTCTCTTACGCTGACGAAGTGACCCCACCCATCAGTTGTTGTCTTCACCCCGCCCGCTGACCACGCCCCCTCACAGCTGTTTCTGCCGTTAACTCCTCAGCGTAAATCCGCAGTAATGGCTCAGTGATTAACGCTCACAACCACGCTAGATTTATTGCCTAGTCTTCCTCTCCATTCCCCCCCATTCGCCCACGCCAAAACGCCACATGGCTGCTCGAATTGCTTGCTCAAACCTCTTTGTCTCCGACGCACTCCGGCGACAAATACGGTGAGTACACGCCTCCCCGTCCCCTCTGGTTCACGCTCACTTGATCTCCATCACTTTGCGCATCCATTGACCCCAGCCACACGTCTTCTTGTGACCTAGAGCGTCGACAACAACACCGACTGAGCGCCGCCTCGGTATGCCTCAACTCCGGCGAGCAGTAGCCGACAAACCAGCGCGCCCCTTTCCCTCTAGTGAGTTCTTTCACAACCTATGCAAACTTGTGAACCCTACTGACGCGTTTACTTGATCAATTGCGACCCAGACACTCGCCTTCGACCACGACCGTGCGTGCCCATGCCAATGAACTACTCCAGGGAGGAATCCCAGTTGACCTCAAGCGCCCCTTCGACAACCGCAGCAACGTTGAGCATCAGCACTCCACGGCGACCCCGGTGAGCCTTTCCCCTATCTATCTTGCTTCCTGAATCGCCAGCAACTCCACCGTCTGACCGCGCCGCCACCACTCACCACCGCCAGCGCCGCCCATCTTAGGTCACCATACTGTGAGCCGTTGGATCTTGATCTGAGGGATACGATAGAATCACTAAATGAAGAGGTACACAATGATCTGAACCGCATAGATCTAATTAGATCCAATGGCTGTAACTTCTTGATCCAGCCGAAGCGGTATGCGCCAGTTAGATCACGCCACGTGGCCCTGCCTGTTGTTTTAAAAACAGATTTGATCTATTATATGCTAGATTTTGTAAAACCTATAACTTTTGATCCACACGTCCAAATTTTGCAAATTTTATATAAATGGAATCAGAAAAAAGAATTCTATCCAACCAGGCCCTTTGTTTAATGAATTGCTTCTGGAAAATTAGTTTTTTTATAGAAACTTGTGTAGGCATATTTTGTGTATAAAATTTATTCTAAAATTGATTAGGGTAAAATCTTTTGTAAATGGATTTTTTTGAACCTACTGACCATGGAAACCAAATTGTAGATTTAAAAGAGTATTTTGCGTAGATAAAGAATAAATCTTTGAATAAAAGCATTTCTAGCTAAATAAAAATGTTGAATATGTTTTAAAAATGCTTTTTGAGTAAAACCTTTGGAAAATGATTTGATTTAAAACCTCTGACCCTAAACACCAAGTTTTGGGATTTAAAAATATATTTGGTAAACCCTAGTAAAAATTATTACTTTGTTCAATGTCATTTCCAACAAAATAAAATATTGCTTTGGTATAAAAATGGTTTATAGGTAAAACCTTTTTGCAAATGGTTTTAATATTAAACACTTGACCTGAAAACACTAACACTTGTGCTCAAAAATATATTTGTCAAAACACTAGAAATTATTACTTTGATTAAATCATTTCTAACAAAACAAAAATGATTAAATGGCCATTTTCACTAACTTGATATCCAATGGTTTTTCCACTTTTATAAATGACCAATAGGAGTTTTAAAATGTTTATAACCTATTAGAAACCACTTTTCCAAATAAAACAATCTTTGGCATGCTTGCATGCATGGATTTGTTTTTATTATTATTCTATGTGATGAATTGCTTGAATGGTAGATTGAATTTGTGCCTTGATTGAATTGTAGTGAAATTTGAAGAGTGTGAATATTGCAAGATCAAGGAGTGAACTTATATTCTATACCAAAAAGGCAAGTGGTGCTTCATACTTTTTTCCCATTATTTTCACTATGCATTAGTGATATTTCTAAGTAGGACTTGCATGGGATTTTACTAAGTATGCTATGCCATGGGAAATCCTAGTAGATGAAACCTTAGTAGAATTCTCCTAAGTTAAGATTCCTACTACCATCATACTTAGCTTAACTAGTAGAAAACAAGGGTGGATTATATTCATGCTATGGAATATTTCTAAGTCAAGGACTTGTGTTTTGTTTAATAAAACAACTATGTGAATGAATCACCTGGGTGGAAAGGGACTTGCATGGATGGATTTTTGTTGAGTGGTTACCAGGGCCCATTTTTCAATGGTTTACCCTGTGTAACTCACTTGTGGAATGCCACCCAGGAACAAAGAGATTTGAGATGTCAAATGTTGAGAAGCTTCATGTGTAACCACTTGGCATTATGGCCTCTGCCTGGATTATATAGGTTGCAATAACTTAGCCAAATGGACAGTTGGTGGTAGGGGATGATAGGTTGGAACACGTCCATTATGGTCTAAGGGAAGCCTTCTGAAAGATATTGTCTCGATGCATGTCGAGTCTTGTGGGGAAAATGCACCACCTCTCGAGAGAGTAAATCTAAGTACTTAGCCGTGTCCCCGGCAATGGACAATTTGAGCATCAATACATGGAAGCTATCAAGAATCTCCGCATCCCAATTTCTAAGTTAAAAACTTGTGGTTGAACAAGGGTTAAGGGATCACCAATGTCTATTGGTAGATGCCTTGGGTGATTTTGACAAACAAAAACTTAGTGTTTTCAACTGATAAGGAAAATCTATTTTGAGCAAAGCAAGCCTAAGCTCCACTTAGCCAAATGCATATAGATGATAGATACCACTATTCTACCATAGTATGACTTGTCAATACATTTAAAATGTGTTAACCCTTGTGGCTGTAACTTATTATGTTGCAGGTTTATTTGATGTTAGTGAAGTGTGTTGATTAGGATCACAAGTCTACAACCAACATGATTGCCTGTGGCACTTTGAAGATGAAGGACTCCATGCTATATAGTTATTTCTGCTGCATTGTAATGAGATAGCCAAATGAGATATGTAAGATGTAATGAATTATTTTATTCCTAGTTATAAAGTTATATTATGACCTTTGTTTCTTGATATTACATCTTAACTGTGGATGCTAGCTATTGATCCAGGGACTAGCATTGTAAACACAGGGATCTCTACCTTATTAAAGGTTGGGACCTCTACATTGCCTTGTCCTTCAGTAGACAGGTATGGATCTTTGGTGTTGTTGACTTCAGCCTCGGACTTGGATCCTATCGCGAAGAACCAATACCGGAAAGAAAGGCGATAATCAAGACATGGCATCGATGCAATGCTCAAGCATGGATGATGATATGACAAGTTAAATGACATTGAAATGAAAGCATAAGGCATGCTTGACAGTTCAAACGGGGTTCCGAGGGGTGAAAACCGTCACTCGGGGAAATTCCGGAATCACCTATGAGGGGTTACTAGGTTGTTCTAATTAAATTTATCATGAAACTTCATTAGCAATGCATGATTATAGTGTAATTAGATAGATCTCATTTTTCTGAACATTTTGATATATTATACATATGTTTCTGACTTAAAATGAATTAGTTATGAATCTCCACTTTTAACTCATTTTAAATCATTTTTGGAATATTTAAATTATTTTCCAACTTGGGCCCACATGTCATAAGTTTATTCATTTATGAAATTATTTATGGAAAACATTAAAAACCTGACAGCCTGGGCCCACCTGGGTTATTTATTTCCAGAAATGATTTTCTGAAAATATTTAAACAAATATAATAGATTTACTGCATCATGGTGACGTCACTATGACGTCATCAATGGTGGATCTCTTAGATCTAGAGTGGGGAGGGCGATTGGCTACGTCTGGGAATGTGTGGTTGGTCTTGTTCGAAAGAGGAGGCCACGACGAGCAGTAAAGTGGCGGTGCCGCCTCGGTATGGTCACTAGAGTGATGGCAGCGACAACGAACAACGGCGGCGGCGGAAGGTGTTCGTCGGACAGCAACACAGCACAAGAGGGAGGAAACAATAGGGTCCAAGAGGTCCGCTAGCTCACCACGAGCACGACGGTGAGGTTGATGAAGGGAGGGCAGCCGGACGGAGGGGAATCGATGATTTGACTGCAGCGGCCGGAGTTGAAGACAAGCTTGATTACGGTCAGACGTCGTCCTCCCAGCGTGCGTGGCTTGACAGAAACGACGACGGCGACACGGCGCTGCTCCCAGACCACACCACAGAGCACAGGGCGGCCGGGATGACGGAGCTTGGCTAGGGTTCGGCCAGAGAGGGAGAAGAACGCGTGCGAGAGGGAGAAAGAGGGTTAGGGTTCTCCACTGCAGCGGCCTAGGTTTCTTATAGGCGTGGGCGTCATCGGTGGTGCGAATATTGGCGCGCGGCACGGCGGTGGACATCATCGCTGGCGACAGCGAAGCAAAGCTTTGTCGTCGACGAAGACGACTTGTCGCGAAGCAGTACGGTGCCGGCTCCTGGGCCCCGAGTGGGCCGAGCTGGGCTACTGGACGCTGCGCGCGGAGCGACTAGGAGAGGAGAGAGGGAACCAGGATGGCTGGGCTGCGGCCTAGTTAGCTTAGGATTAGGTTTTTCTTCCCGAAATCCTTTTCTTTATCTGTTTTCTCTTTTCTCTTTTGTAATTTCATTTGAATTCTGTTTTGAATAATTCAAAAATACTAGATACTTTGGTAAAGTATATAAAATATTCAGAGGTCCTTGTAAACCATTTGGGCTCCATTATTTTGACACTTTTCAAAATACCAAACCTTTTTGAATGCATTTCAAAAAGAGAGGTGAGGTTTAGGGTTTTAGGGTTTTTGTACTTGTGTTTTGGCTCACACACTTGATCATATGTAAATATTTTATTGATTTAAACAGATGCATGCAATGCTTAAGTACTATATACATATATCACAAACTTGGGTTATTACAGCTCTACCCCCCTTACAAGAATCTCATCCCGAGATTCCTAAGTGTTGGAAAAGGAGACAGGGTACTTAGATCGTAAACGATCTTCTCGTTCCCATGTTGCTTCATCCTCAGAGTGATGAGACCACTGAACTTCCAGGAACTTGATATTTCGATGACGAGTCTTACGCTCGGTTTCATCAAGGATACGGACAGCATACTCACGATAAGTCAGATCCTTCTGGAGATCAAGAGTTTGATGATCAACACCACGGACAGGGTATTTGAAGCAATGATGACACACAAGTGTAGGGGATCACAACAGTATTCGCGGGTAGTATTACCCAATTTATTGATTCGACACAAGGGGAGCCAAAGAATACTTGCAAGCCTTAACAACTGATTTGTCAGTTCAGCTGCACCTGGAAATAGTTCTTGCTCATAGAAGTTTATCAGTAGCAAGAGTTTGTAGTAGAAACAACAAAGCAACATTTGTAATAATAGTAACGGTAACAGTAGGATTTGAGTTCGGTAGGCATAGGGATGGATGGACGGGCGTTGCATGGACGAGTCTAAACATGTAACTTGAAAGAACTAGGGCGTTGCAGATAAATAATAATAAATATCCAATTACTAAACAATCCTAGGCATGTGCTCCAAATATATTCATACGTGCTCGCAATGAGAACTTGCACAACATCTTCCATCCAGCCAGCTCATGGTAGAGGGGCCTCTAGTGAACTACTGGCAATTAAGGTGCTCCTTTAATAGAGCACCGGAGCAAAGCATTAACACTCCTTGAACACATGTGATCCTCACACCACAGCCATCCCTTCCGGTTGTCCCAATTTCTGCCACTTTGGGGCCTTTGCATCCGGACAATGATATGTGTACACAACTTGAAAATAAGACCATAAACAATACTATCATAATGATTCAATAATAAGTTCAGATCTGAGATCATGGCACTCGTGCCCTAGTGACAAGAATTAAGCACAACAAGTTGCAACAAAGTCAAATAGCACTAATAGAGATACTAGGCACTATGCCCCTAACGATTCTTATTCGATTACATGATGGAACTCATCCAATCCCTACCATCCCTAAGCCTACAGCGGGGGATTACTCACTAATGGACGAGGGAAACATCGGTGGTTGATGGAGATGCATTGGTGATGACGATGGCGATGATCCTCTCCAAATTCCCCGTCCCGACAGGGTGCTAGAACGGAGTTTCTGGATCCGAATCTTGGTTTCTCATGGCGGCGGTGGAGCGGAACTCTTTCTGGAAAACTATCGAACCCCCCTATTTTTAGGTCAGAAGGTAACTTATAGACGCGGAGGGAGGCCGAGAAGCTGCCTGGGGTGGCCAAACATCCCCTAGGCGCGGGGTCAGTGGGTCCGCGCCTGGGGTGGGTCTGGGCCCCCCAGCCCTCCCCTATGTCCCCTTGTGGCTCCGTGGGTCTTCTGGTGAAATATAATTTTTGGCATATTTTTCGGCATTTTTCATGATAGTTAATTTTCTGCACAAAAACAAGACACCAAGGTAATCCTTCTGAAAACAGCGTCAGTCCGTGTTAGTTGTATCCAGATCACACAAGTATAGAGGAAAAACAATAGCAAAGTGTTCGAGAAAGTAGATACGTTTTAGACGTATCAAGCAACGCTTGAGTTGAGACACATGAAAGATGTCATGCACCTCAGGGAAGCTTGCAGGCAACTCCAATTGATATGCGAGTTTACCTTGCTTGGAAAGAACACGAAAAGGACCAACATAGCTAGGAGATAGTTTTCCTTTGATTCCAAAACGATGGACACCCTTTAAAGGTGTGACCCAAAGATAAGCTTGATCACCAACTTCATATTGAACATGTTGATGGTGATGATCATGATAGCTTTTCTGGCGAGACTGAGCAGTTTTCAAACGATCTCGAATGATACGAACTTGATCTTTTGCTTCCTGGATCATATCCCATCCAAAGAACTTTCTTTCGCCGGTTTCTAACCAGTTCAAAGGAGTACGACAGGTTCTTCCATATAATAACTAGAAAGGTGCCATTTTTATACTGGACTGATAACTGTTGTTGTAGGAGAATTCAGCAAAAGGAAGGCATTTTTCCCAGTCCTTACCAAAAGATATGACACACGCTCTTAGCATGTCTTCAAGAATTTGATTCACTATTTCGGTCTGGCCACCGGTACTAGGATGGTAGGCTGTACTGAAGGACAATCGGGTTCTGATAGCTTGTTGGAAACTTGTCTAGAACCTTTAGGTGAACAAACTCCCTCGACCAGAGAAGATTTTCTTTGGTACCCCATGAAGGACAACTATTCGTGAGATACACAGATCAACCAATTGATTAGCATTAATGCTCTCGTGAACAAGTAGGAAGTGAGCAACCTTGGACAGATAGTCAACGATTACCCAGATGGCATCATTTCCTTTCTGAGTCTTAGGAAGACCAGTAATGAAATCCATACCAACTTGATCCCATTTCCATTCAGGGATCGTATGTGGTTGCAGGAGACCAGCCGGTCTTTGGTGCTCAGCCTTGACGCGATGACAAACGTCACATTCTGCAACGAAACGAGCAATATCTTTCTTCAAACCAGACCACCAGAATCTTTGGCGAAGATCTCGATACATCTTGGTACCTCCAGGGTGGATAGAAAGAGGTGATTCATGAGCCTCTCAGAGAATTAAATCACTCAACTTTGTCCTCTTTGGCACTACCAGCCAGTTACCAAAGTAGACGATGCCTTAATTATCAACAGAGAAACACTTAGCAACCCCGTTAGCGATGTTCCCTTTAATCTCAGCTACTTCAAAATCATTCTTATGAGCATGTTTTATTTCATCCTCTATGGAAGATTTCACTTCAAGGGTAGAAAGGAATCCACGAGGAACTACTTCAAGATTCAATCGAGCAAATTCCTCATGAAGAGAAGGTTGAGACTATTTGATCATCAGGGTGTTGCAATAAGATTTACGGCTTATTGCATCAGCAACAACATTGGCTTTGCCATGTTGATAGTTGAGACCCAAATCATAGTCTTTGATGAGTTCCAACCATCTTCTTTGTCTGAGGTTCAGATCAGGTTGTGTGAAAAGATACTTCAGACTCTGATGATCCGAGTATAACTCGCAACGACTACCAAGAAGGTAATGTCGCCATTTCTTAAGAGCATGAACAACAGCTGCAAGCTCAAGATCATGAGTTGGGTAGTTGTTCTCATGTGATTTCAACTGACGGGAAGCATAAGCCGCCACATGCCCATCTTGCATTAACACACATCCGAGACCTTGGTGGGAAGCATCGCAGAAGACGACAAACTCTTTGCTGGTGTCTGGGAGAACCAACACCGGAGCAGTTGTTAACTTGGTTTTCAGCATCTGGAAACTTTCTTCAGCCTTATCAGACCATTCGAACTTCTTATCCTTCTTAAGAAGATCAGTCATCATCTTTGCAATCTGGAGAAGTTCTCGATGAATCGACGGTAAAAGCCATAACGAGTGGTGAAAGCAGTCTTTAGAATATCTTCCTTACGGATCTTTATCTGGTGATACCCTAACCTCAAATCCATTTTGGAGAAGAAAGTGGCACCACTTAACTAATCAAAGAGATCGTTGATCCTAGGGAGGGGATAATTATTCTTGATAGTCACAGCATTGAGTGGGCGATAATCCACCACTAGACGCGGTATATTGTTATCCCGCTTCTTAACAAAGATGGTAGGACATCCCCAAGAATATGTGCTCGGCTGAATGTATCCTTTTCCTTCTAACTCCTCTAATTGCTTCCTCAACTCCACAAGCTCATGAGGAGGCATACGATAGGGTCTTTTAGAAATAGGAGCAGTTCCAGGAGCTAACTCTATGACGAACTCCACACTTCGATCAGGTGGCATGCCAGGCAACTCCCTGGGAAAGACATCCAGGAATTCACAGACCACGGAAACATCTTGAATCTCTAACGGAGGTAGAACTTCAAGAGCATACAACTCTACTTCAGGAATAGAAACAACTGAAGGAGATAGTGACCCTACGGTCCAATACTTGACTGTTATGCCAGCAGGACTAGTCAGAGTCACAGACTTGGTTGTACAATCGAGGATGGCTTGATAACGAGTCAACCAGTCCATGCCAAAAATGATGTTAATGTCAGTTGACTTGAGGGCGATCAAAGAAGTGGGGAAAAGTTGAAATGCAACTTTGATTAGATTCCCATGACTAACCATGGAGGAACACCAACTAGAACCAGGAGACTGAACTAGCATAGGAACAGATAACCCCTCAAAACTTATTACATGCATTTGAGCAAAAGCTTGTGACAGGAATGAATGCGATGCTCCAGAATCAAACAAAACTTTAGATGGAATTTGATTGATACGAAGCATACCCATGATGACGCTTGGATCTTCCTGAGCCTCCTCAGTAGAGATATGGTTAGGTGCCCTCTTCCAGCACCTTGGTACTTATCATTCTTCTTTGCTGGTTGTGCCTTCTCAGCAGCACTCTTTTGAGGACACTCTCTTGCATAGTGGCCAGGTTGGCAACAATTGAAACAGATAGTACCTGATCCAGTACCAGCAGTAGGATAATTTGATCCACCAACATTGTTTGGAGCAGCATTCGGACGAGGAGCATATCCAGAAGACCTTGATGTGTAAGGAGATCGTGGCACAACACTGTAAGGCACGAAGACACGATGCTTATTATTGCTAGAACCGGCCTTGTTGTACCCCTCCCGAGGACGCTTACGGGTTTCTTCATACTCCACTTTTCCACTCTCAGTCTTCATAGACTTGTTGACAAGACCTTGGAAGTTACCAAAGTCCATGAGGTGGATATCACGGTGAACCTCAGGATCCAGTCCCATGCGTAACAGAACTTGCTTCTTATCATTAGTGGAGATCTCTTCAGTAGCATATCAGGCAAGACGATTGAAGTTGCGCTGGTAATCACACACGGAACCAGTGCCCTGCTTCAGCTTGAGGAACTCCTCCCTCTTCTGATCCATAAGACCCTCCGGAATATGGTAAGATCGAAAGGCTTCAGTGAACTCTTGCCATGTAACAACATGTTGAGCTTCTTGCATTGCCAAGAAATTTTCCCACTAGGAGTTAGCTACTCCCTCCAGATGATAGGCAGCAAAAGTCACCCAATCAACTTGAGCAACATGACCAACCTGAAGTTTGCGCTCCATGGTGTGAAGCTAGTAGTCTGCATCAAGTGGCTGAGTGGAATAGCTGAAAACTGGCAGAGTGAGACGTCTGAAGTCCTTAATACCAACTTGATTGTTCTGGCGTTGAGCGGTGTTGCGCTCAATCCTTTCAAGGAGCCTCATGTTGTCAGCACGGTTGGTTTCATACATGGCCATGAGTTGAACCATGGACGGTGGTGGAGGAAGGTTGGAAGATTCACCCTCATTTGCAGCACCACGAGCATGAGCACGGGTACGAGCACGAGAGGTGTCACCCATCCTGAAAGAACAAAAAGGGTTAAACAAGGGATTCAAAGGAACAAGATGGAAATATGAACAACGAGTACTTGATATAAATGTATCATCTTATCAAGCATGGTAGTATCAAAGCATACTAATGTATACACTAACAAGCTGACTTACAAACCATGACAATGGAATGCCAAGATGTTACACACCAAGCAAAACTGAGATGTCTTGAAACTTTTGGAATAGCAACCAGGTACAGAGTACTTTAGAAAAACAACCCCAACACCACGATCCTAAAAGTTTTGAGATATGAGGTAAGGAATGATAACCTTTTCAAACCAAATAGGATAAGAAAAACTCCAGGATCAGAAACACACCAGAAAAGGAGTAAAAAGAATCCTAGTTAGAGTTTCTGCAAATAATTTTTAACTTTCAAGTAGTTTTGTCAACTTCTAGACTCAACATCGACCAATAAAAGGGTTTCCTACATGCAGTTATGCTCTGATACCAAAACCTGTAACACGCCCGGAATTAGGGTTAAACTAACCTTAGATCACCATCTAAGATAAGCTCAACTCTAAGAACGGAAGATCACAGTTAGATTCGGTAACATTATAGAACTCAGGGATTCAACAACATAAGTTTAAACTCTTAATAGAGTACGATATTAGAGATATTACAAACCAGACGTCATAGACCCAACATTACATCACACAGCGAAAGCAAATTATGTTGTTCTACACAACAACTTAGCAAAAGGCCTAAGAGGCAATAAACAGAAGCAACGTCCATCCCATAGTCCTCAGGCTGCTACCTGGGACACCCAACTACTCGTCGATGTCAATGTAGAATCCATGTAGAGGGAGTGGCCCAACCTTTAAATAACATAAGGTGGTGTCCCCTGTGTTTACAATGCTAGTCCCTGGATCAATAGCTAGCATTCACAGTTTAGATGTAATATCAAGAAACAAAGGTCATAATATAACTTTATAACCAGGAATAACATAATTTTATTACATCAATACATAGCTCATTTGGCTATTACATTACATTGCAGCGGAATAACTATAGTCATGGGTCCTTCATCTTCAAAAGTGCCACAGGCAGACATGTTGGTTGTAGACTTTGTAATCCTAATCAACACACTTCACTAAATCAATCAAACCTGCAACATTACAAGTTACAACCACAAGGGTCAATACATTTGAATTGTATTGGCAAGTTTCACTACTTTGTTGAATATGAGTGGATCCTATTATTACATGCATATTTGGCTAAGTAGAGTTTTAGGCTCATTTGCATAAAGCAATAATTTATCCTATCTTTTCAAAATGGTTTTGGTCCTTTGTCAAATCTCTTTTTCCAAGTCCCTTGAACTCCTTGGTAGAAACTCAAGTGTTCAAGTCCTTGTCAAAATCCCTTGAGCATCTTGGTAACCCCAAGTGTTCATGTTTTCAACAAAATCCCTTGAGTTCCTTGGTACCCCCAAGTACATCAAGTTTTGTCAAAGTCTCTTGAGCTCCTTGGTAACCCCAAGTGCATCAAGTCCTTAAAAGTTTTCTTTTAGAAATTAGAATGTCGAGATCTCCCATAGTTCAAACTTTAGTTGCTCAGTATTGTCCTTAACCGAGGACACGGCTAAGTACTTAGATTTTATTATCTTCTGCAGAAGGAGTACACTTTACCCACATGTCACAATCCCATCCTTTTGCCACCAGTGGCGACTGGGTTAGCACTCACCAAGATGGAGTACTGGCAGATTGAGAATGTGACGAAGTCTTTCCAAAGGGTCCTCCCATACACCATTGCTAGCTTGTCTTCAGCACCCATGAAGCATTCCAGATCCCCATGTCCAGTAAACTGAAGACAATGTATGGGTCTTCCCAATGTAGTTGACTAAGCCAGAGCCATAATAGCATGTGGTTGCACACGAAAGCCACAATTGGAGAAACATGTTCAATCTCTAAGTTTCCTAGGTGGTTTTCTTTTGGAGCACAACACAAAGTGATTCCCATAGACATGGTTCCTTTTGTTGCCACCTTCTCCAAAATTTAAAGTATCCTCCACCTAGGTGGTTCATTGAGTCCTTGTTTTATTATGTAAAACACAAGTCCTTTTCTCAACCTTTGTAAAATCTCAACATGTATCTCTTTTCAAATTATAGCATGGCTAATCATGTAACAACTACATTGTTTTCTCTAAGGAATATATAGGGTATCCTATTAGGATTTAGCATAGCATAAGTATAAAATTTGTTTTCATGCATGTTTCAAAATCCACTAAGTATAATGAAAATAGTAGGACTTTTAGATGATAGTGTAACTTTCCTTTTTGGTAGGGAATGGTGGTTCACTCCTTGATCTTGCTAGTCTCACACTTCACTACAATAAATCAAGCATACACAATATCAACTAGCATTCCAATCCAAAGTCAATCAAACAATTTCACACACATAAAACAATGGATTTCTAAGTCATGCATGTAGGCATGCAAGAGATGGTTCAATTGTAAAGATGGTCTCTACTAGGCTTCTAATCTTTGTAAGTTCCAAATTGGTCATTTACCAAAATGGCAAAGTCATTTGTAAATGGGTCTTATCCATAAACCATTTTCAAAACCTTTCATCATTTTATGTGGTGAAAAACATTTTTCTCAATGCCACAATCCTAAGTGGTTTCACCAAATAAGTTGTTGTTTCCCAAAACTTGGTGTTTATGCTTAGTAGTTTTGATCCAAAATCATTTTCCCAAAGTTTTTACTCCAAAACCATTTCCATAACAAAACCATTATTTTTAAATGGCTAGAAATGACCAAATCAAGTTTTTATTCCCAAACTTTCACAAAAACCATTTTAAAATCCATGGGTTGGTTCCTAGGGTCAGTGAGTTCACAACAAATCATTTTGCAAAGGTTTTAACCCTAAAAACATTTTTGAATCATTTTTCTAATCTAAACAAGCATTCAAAAGTATCTTCAAAAACATACATTCTAATGGATACTATTTGCTAAACCAAGGGCAGGGTTAGCTAGGGTTTGTTCCACTGATTCCAATGATACCAAATTTGAAATTTTTGGACGTGTGGATTGAAAGTTACAAAGGTTTGAAAATAACAAACAAATCTGTTTTCCAAATTCTGTTTTAAACAGACCTGGCCACGCGTCGCAATCTCATTGGACGGTACCGGTTCGGCCGGATCGGCTCTGCGGTGCGTTGGATATAATTAGATAGTGTGGTCCAGAGAGCGTACGCTTTCGCGGTTAAATGATCTAATCCTGCTCGCTCAATCTAGATCCTACGGTACTGATTCGCTTGACCAAAAGTGAGCGGCGCCGACGGTGGCTGGCGGCGGCGACGGTCAGACAGTGGCGGCGCTGGCGAAAATAGGACGCTAGAATAGAGGGGAGGATGCTCACCAGATTCGCGAGGACGTGGTGATGCTCGACGTGTGCTTGTCGTGGCAGGGGGTGCTCTCGTACAGCTGCGATTGCTCGCCGTAGTAGAGAACAACATCGGGTGGTCCTGGTCGTGGTCGAGGTCGTCGCTACAGGTCACGAGAAGGCCAACCGACGGTATGGTTAGGTGCGTAAGACCAAGGCGAAGTTGCTCGTATGATTGAGAAGCAGAGGGGCGGTCGAGGTTTACCGGGGGGCTCGACGGCGACGAGACAGACGGCGGCGAGGTCGGAGCTTGACGAAGGTGATGCTCTGGGGCGCCCGCGGTTGAACGAAGAGCACAGGGAGATGTGTCTGGGAGTGGGGAATCTGCTAGCGTGCTCAGGGAGGCAAGGGGCGGCGAAGTTCGGCTGGAATTCGACGAGAAAGGTCGTCGGAGACAGAGGAGCTTGGGGAAGAATTGGGGCGTCTGGGAGCGCGTTGAGATGGGGCGACAGAGGGGAAATGGGGAGGATACATGAGCGTTTAAGCCTGCGTGATCAAAGCGGGTAACGCTGGTCGCGTTAAGGCGAATTAAGGCTGCGAAATCATCGGCAGGAACGGTGTCGAGGGGAGGGAGAAGGAGTCGCGCGGGTGAGAAGGAAGAACAGGAGGAGTGGGGTCTACCTGGCAGTGGAAAAAGAAAGGAGGGGAGGGTCCATCGGTCAGTCTCTTTGTGGGTTTGCTAGTTGGTGTGAACCGTTTTCTTTCGGGGAGGGGAGCTGGGCTGGTTCTGGGCCTTGTGGGCTTGGCCGGCTAGGCTGGTCCAGACTCTATATTTTTTTTCTGTCTGATGGCTTTTCTTTTTCTATAACTATTTCCTATTTTGAAATTCAAACAACCAAACAACATTCAAATTGGTTCAAACAATTACCAAGCTTTGTGACTTTGAATTTGGTTCTGTTCAGTAGTATAAACCAAATTCCAACTAAACTAATATTTAAATCTTTTTAGGTTCCATTTATTAAATAAAATGGACCATGGTTTATTATTCAAATAGGGTTTGATTTTATTTAATAAAATTTCTATTTGAAATCCAATTATTTTCACAACCAATTCAGTAGGTTTTATTTGACAACACTAAATACTTGGGAAAACTTATTTTAAATAAATAAACAAGTTTTGATGTTTTGGAATAGTAAAACCTTTATTAACAAAACTTGGATATTAAATCCTTATTAATTTATTTTAATTAAACCTTTACTATTTTTATCAAAACAAAATGTTTTATTTCAAAAGCTTGGCCAAGGTTTAATTTGGCTCTATAAAATAATTTCTTATTTTAAAATCCTTCCTTTTCTTTTGGAAACTAAATCCTTTTATCTAAATGATTCAAAATAGTAATTCCAAAATATTTTATTTTCCTCTATTTAAATGTTTATCTTTTCAAATCTCTTTAGGAATTTATTTGATCCAAATTGGTCTGAAGTTCCAATTGAATTCAAAAAGTTTCTTCTGGGTCTGAAAATCAAACAAAGTTTTATTTTTATTCATTTATTTTCACATTACAAGATTTGGAAAATCTTGGGATGTGACAGGCTACCACCCTTAAAATAAATCTCGTCCCGAGATTTGGGAAGGTTAGGGTTACAAGCAGGCTCAAAACAACTAGGGTACTACCACCCTTAAAAATTTTCAAACAAAAATTACATATTGTCCTTCTTGGGATCCTGGGAAAACTTTCTCTAAGCAAACAGTTGCATTTGTGTCCTTAGTTTCCATGCTTGACTCATGGGCCAAGGTTGAGTTTCTCCATAGGCTTGGTGATCTTGTTCTTCATCTTTTCGGGACAGTTGCTTGCATAATGTCCTGGGTTTTTGCAATTGAAACAGTGGATGTCTTGGAGTTCTTTACGTGGCTCTTGTGGACAAGTTGCTACATAGTGGCCTAATTCTTTGCAGTTGTTGCACACCACTTGGCCAATCTCTTTATTCTTCTTGTTCTCTGGGCATCCACTGGAGTAGTGTCCCATTTCCTTACATTTACGACATTGCACAAGGCTCATGTCCTGCTTTTGTTTCTTGGGTTTCTTTAGTCCTTTGAATTGGGTTGTCTTGTTTGGAGGTATAAGTGGTCCTTTTCCTTTGTTATCACCCTTCTAGGTTGACTTGGATTCACCTTGCTTCCTTTGTTCCACAAGGGAATAGATGGGGCATTGGATAGGAGTATGATTGTTTCCTTCACATAGGTAGCAAGTAGCTTGAGAGATAGGACATTGTCCAACAGGATGTTCCTCTTCACAATTGGGGCATTGATCTTCATGCTCCTTGGAAGTATGATCCTTGTCTCCACAAATAATGCAAGCTGGGGCTCCATCTAGAATAACATTCTTGTCATCCTTGTTGTCATAAACTCTGTTGGGATAGTTTTCTTCCATGTTGATCATTTGATTAGTCACCTTAAGCATCAGTTGCGTTTGTTCCTCCAAAAACTTTTGCAGTGCTGGATCTTTATCACTAGTGTTGGCTATGAACTGAGCTGTCAGTTGGTTTAATTGGTGTTGAGTTGCTATGAGCTCTTTCATGCTGTCCTCTTGGTTGGTGTTGGTGTCATCAATCTTGATGTTGGAGTCTCTTGGAGTAGTCATCTGTTTGGGTTGAAGGAAAATTAGAATAGGCAAAAGGTTTTTCTAAGGAATCAATTCTAATCACACATATCACAATTCACACAAGCAATGTGCATGTAATCACAAACCAAACATTTCACTCAAACAACAATGCTCAAGCACACACTTAGGCAACAAAATATTTTTGTTACACCACATGAGTTGGTGGGTTTGACTTAACTAAAATATGGTGGTCCATCTATATGGTTCACTCGTGATCTTTCCATCCTTCTTGGTTGTTTCTTCTTACATGAGATCATGGTTCTTTGGGAAAAACTCTTGGTTATCTTGACTTCTAGTGAAGTGAGCTCCTTCTAACTTTTGCATTCTCTCAGTCTCTAAGTTTTGAGCAAGATTTCCTTGTCTGACATGCAGTCCTTAGTGGTGTCCAAGTTGGAAGTCCTTGGTGATCATGCTGAAGATGTTGAAGTCATTAGAGTTGAAGAAGTTGAAGTCATTAGAGTTGAAAGTGTTGGGGAAGTCCTTTGCACATGGTGTAGTCTTTGGCCGTGGGGTAGGTTTTTTTCCATCAGGTTGAAAATAGAAGAGATGTAGAGTTGAAACCAAATGGTTGAGGAAAGGGTTTACAAGTTTGTTTTGCAAATTAGTTTTGGAACAAGTACAACTCCTATTTTCTAAGGGTTTTTGTCCAACCCTAGGTTTACAAATCCTACAGGCAACACAATGCTCTGATACCATCTGTAGAAGGAGTGGCCCAACCTTTAAATAACATAAGGTGGTGTCCCCTGTGTTTACAATGCTAGTCCCTGGATCAATAGCTAGCATCCACAGTTTAGATGTAATATCAAGAAACAAAGGTCATAATATAACTTTATAACCAGGAATAACATAATTTTATTACATCAATACATAGCTCATTTGGCTATTACATTACATTGCAGCGGAATAACTATAGTCATGGGTCCTTCATCTTCAAAAGTGCCACAGGCAGACATGTTGGTTGTAGACTTTGTAATCCTAATCAACACACTTCACTAAATCAATCAAACCTGCAACATTACAAGTTACAACCACAAGGGTCAATACATTTGAATTGTATTGGCAAGTTTCACTACTTTGTTGAATATGAGTGGATCCTATTATTACATGCATATTTGGCTAAGTAGAGTTTTAGGCTCATTTGCATAAAGCAATAATTTATCCTATCTTTTCAAAATGGTTTTGGTCCTTTGTCAAATCTCTTTTTCCAAGTCCCTTGAACTCCTTGGTAGAAACTCAAGTGTTCAAGTCCTTGTCAAAATCCCTTGAGCATCTTGGTAACCCCAAGTGTTCATGTTTTCAACAAAATCCCTTGAGTTCCTTGGTACCCCCAAGTACATCAAGTTTTGTCAAAGTCTATTGAGCTCCTTGGTAACCCCAAGTGCATCAAGACCTTAAAAGTTTTCTTTTAGAAATTAGAATGTCGAGATCTCCCATAGTTCAAACTTTAGTTGCTCAGTATTGTCCTTAACCGGGGACACGGCTAAGTACTTAGATTTTATTATCTTCTGCAGAAGGAGTACACTTTACCCACATGTCACAATCCCATCCTTTTGCCACCAGTGGCCACTGGATTAGCACTCAACAAGATGGAGTACTGGCAGATTGAGAATGTGACGAAGTCTTTCCAAAGGGTCCTCCCATACACCATTGCTAGCTTGTCTTCAGCACCCATGACGCATTCCAGATCCCCATGTCCAGTAAACTGAAGACAATGTATGGGTCTTCCCAATGTAGTTGACTAAGCCAGAGCCATAATAGCATGTGGTTGCACACGAAAGCCACAATTGGAGAAACATGTCAAATCTCTAAGTTTCCTAGGTGGTTTTCTTTTGGAGCACAACACAAAGTGATTCCCATAGACATGGTTCCTTTTGTTGCCACCTTCTCCAAAATTTAAAGTATCCTCCACCTAGGTGGTTCATTGAGTCCTTGTTTTATTATGTAAAACACAAGTCCTTTTCTCAACCTTTGTAAAATCTCAACATGTATCTCTTTTCAAATTATAGCATGGCTATGCATGTAACAACTACATTGTTTTCTCTATGGAATATATAGGGTATCCTATTAGGATTTATCATAGCATAAGTATAAAATTTGTTTTCATGCATGTTTCAAAATCCACTAAGTATAATGAAAATAGTAGGACTTTTAGATGATAGTGTAACTTTCCTTTTTGGTAGGGAATGGTGGTTCACTCCTTGATCTTGCTAGTCTCACACTTCGCTACAATCAATCAAGCATACACAATATCAACTAGCATTCCAATCCAAAGTCAATCAAACAATTTCACACACATAAAACAATGGATTTCTAAGTCATGCATGTAGGCATGCAAGAGATGGTTCAATTGTAAAGATGGTCTCTACTAGGCTTATAAACTTTGTAAGTTCCAAATTGGTCATTTAACAAAATGGCAAAGTCATTTGCAAATGGGTCTTATCCATAAACCATTTTCAAAACCTTTCATCATTTTATGTGGTGAAAAACATTTTTCTCAATGCCACAATCCTAAGTGGTTTCACCAAATAAGTTGTTGTTTTGCAAAACTTGGTGTTTATGGTCAGTAGTTTTGATCCAAAATCATTTTCCCAAAGTTTTTACTCCAAAACCATTTCCATAACAAAACCATTATTTTTAAATGGCTAGAAATGACCAAATCAAGTTTTTATTCCCAAACTTTCACAAAAACTATTTTGAAATCCATGGGTTGGTTCCTAGGGTCTGTGAGTTCACAACAAATCATTTTGCAAAGGTTTTAACCCTAAAAACATTTTTGAATCATTTTTCTAATCTAAACAAGCATTCAAAAGTATCTGCAAAAACATACATTCTAATGGATACTATTTGCTAAACCAAGGGCAGGGTTGGCTAGGGTTTGTTCCACTGATTCCAATGATACCAAATTTGCAATTTTTGGACGTGTGGATCGAAAGTTACAAAGGTTTGAAAATCACAAACAAATATGTTTTCCAAATTCTGTTTTAAACAGACCTGGCCACGCGTCGCAATCTCATTGGACGGTACCGGTTCGACCGGATCGGCTCTACGGTGCGTTGGATCTAATTAGATCGTGTGGTCCAGAGAGCGTACCCTTTCGCGGTTAAATGATCTAATCCTGCTCGCTCAATCTAGATCCTACGGTACTGATTCGCTTGACCAAAAGTGAGCGGCGCCGACGGTGGCTGGCGGCGGCGACGGTCAGACAGTGGCGGCGCTGGCGAAAATAGGACGCTAGAAGAGAGTGGAGGATGCTCACCAGATTCGCGAGGACGTGGTGATGCTCGACGTGTGCTTGTCGTGGCAGGGGGTGCTCTCGTACAGCTGCGATTGCTCGCAGGAGTAGAGAACAACGTCGGGTGGTCCTGGTCATGGTCGGGGTCGTCGCTACAGGTCACGAGAAGTCCAACCGGGGGTATGGTTAGGTGCGTAAGACCAAGGCGAAGTTGCTCTCATGATTGAGAAGCGGAGGGGCGGTCGAGGTTTACCGGGGGGCTCGACGGAGACGAGACAGACGGCGGCGAGGTCGGAGCTTGACGAAGGTGATGCTCTGGGGCGCTCGCGATTGAATGAAGAGCACAGGGAGATGTGTCTTGGAGTGGGGAATCTGCTAGCGTGCTCAGGGAGGCAAGGGGCGGCGAAGTTCGGCTGGAATTCGACGAGAAAGGTCGTCGGAGATAGAGGAGCTTGGGAAAGAATTGGGGTGTCTGGGAGCACGTTGAGATGGGGCGACAAAGGGGAAATGGGGAGGAGACATGAGCGTTTAAGCCTGCGTGATCAAAGCGGGTAACGGTGGTCGCGTTAAGGCGAATTAAGGCTGCGAAATCATCGGTAGGAACGGTGTCGAGGGGAGGGAGAAGGAGTCGCGCGGGTGAGAAGGAAGAACAGGAGGAGTGGGGTCTACCTGGCAGTGGAAAAAAAGGAGGGGAGGGTCCATCGGTCAGTCTCTTTGTGGGTTTGCTAGTTGGTGTGAACCGTTTTCTTTCGGGGAGGGGAGCTGGGCTGGTTCTGGGCCTTGTGGGCTTGGCCGGCTGGGCTGGTCTAGACTCTTTATTTTTTTTCTGTCTGCTGGCTTTTCTTTTTCTATAACTATTTCCTGTTTTGAAATTCAAACAACCAAACAACATTCAAATTGGTTCAAACAATTACCAAGCTTTGTGACTTTGAATTTGGTTCTGTTCAGTAGTATAAACCAAATTCCAACCAAACTAATATTTAAATCTTTTTAGGTTCCATTTATTTATTAAATAAAATGGACCATGGTTTATTATTCAAATAGGGTTTGATTTTATTTAATAAAATTTCTATTTGAAATCCAATTATTTTCACAACCAATTCAGTAGGTTTTATTTGACAACACTAAATACTTGGGAAAACTTATTTTAAATAAATAAACAAGTTTTGATGTTTTGGAAATAGTAAAACCTTTATTAACAAAACTTGGATATTAAATCCTTATTAATTTATTTTAATTAAACCTTTACTATTTTTATCAAAACAAAATGTTTTATTTCAAAAGCTTGGCCAAGGTTTAATTTGGCTCTATAAAATAATTTCTTATTTTAAAATCGTTCCTTTTCTTTTGGAAACTAAATCCTTTTATCTAAATGATTCAAAATAGTAATTCCAAAATATTTTATTTTCCTCTATTTAAATGTTTATCTTTTCAAATCTCTTTAGGAATTTATTTGATCCAAATTGGTTTGAAGTTCCAATTGAATTCAAAAAGTTTCTTCTGGCTCTGAAAATCAAACAAAGTTTTATTTTTATTCATTTATTTTCACATTACAAGATTTGGAAAATCTTGGGATGTGACAAGCCACCTTTAGCTGCAACTAGATCATCTGTATAAAAACAACAATGGTGCAAGGCTGAGTACGAGAATGTACTCTGCAAGACTTAGATAACCTAGTATCTACATGCTCTGGCTAGAAAGGCTTTATCTAGATTTTCTTTTCCGGAAAGCAATCTTTATTTATAAACAAGAGAGAGAAGAGGCTCGTCTACTTAGAATCTTTTAAAAGGAATAAGATAACAACCTCTTCATCTTGTTCATCACATCTGGATAACCACCAGCTTCTTCAGAACCTCCTATCTAGGATCACCCCCTCGACCCAGATGAAGCATCCTTAAGCACATGTGGATTAATAAGTTTTATAATGGTTAATGTTATCTATTGCGGTGACCCAGCATACCACTGCATGATGTAGTACACTATAGTCGTCGACATAACACCAATGAAACACCGTTCACTAGTATTACATTCCTCAGAGTGGTACAACAGAAACACAACAGGTCCAAGAAATGACTATAGGTTACAACTCAACTATTTACACAAGATTCAGAGAACACTCTAGGTTAAAGAGAGAGAAATAAACTTCTAACAAAGAATAATCAGAAATAAACAACTCAAAAGCTATCATACTATTAAGACTTGTATTTTAACTAATGGTCTGGCATTGCTGCTAACACAATACACTACAGAAATTGGTTCTATAGTTAGAGATTATATTTCTATCTAATCAATATCTTCGCCTTCACTTGATTTGGTGTATATGTTGACTTTCTTGACTTCATTGAAGAACTTTAGCTTCTAGTGATGATTCCTAGAGCATAACCCTATGTAGACGTCGTCTTAATGGCTTCAGAATCTAGTAAGGGTTAAGAAGATACACTAAGTACGAGCGTACTCAGCAAGTTCACTAGAAAAGAGTGTTTGATGCACTATATCTATAGCCACAGACCAAAGGTCATAGGCAATGAAAGTTTTCATAAACATTTCTTCAAAGGTTGCTTTTATTCTAAAAAGTTATGTCCGTCAGCCTTCATGGGTTTACCAGAACTTTCATGAAGTACCTTTCCCGCCGCGTTCGCAGCTCCTTCCCGGAACAGGGAGTAACAAGTTATAGTTCTTACACTCTGCAGAGGTGCGTTACTTTACCCATGAGAGACCTTAGCCTTGTTGCACAACCAAGACATGACCTTGTCCATACTTCCTTGGTATGGGGCCCAGTTTAAGATCCAAGCCAATCACTGCCCTCTCTGCGACCTCATATGTCTACATGATCCTTCGAGGCCGGCTCACCTCCATTAAGCCCCCTCTCGGGCAGGCTAAAACCCTGATGAGTTCCCGAAGACTCTATGACCTGGTGTTGCCCTGGAAAGTGCCATATTAAATGGTCCAACCACTAAACACCATCCATAGATAATCTAGACACCAAAAGTGTGGGGCGTAACGGTGCCCACCCATATGTTGGATCCGCACAAGGAATCACAACATCACGTTAAGGTCGTCTTGCCTCCATACAACAGGAAAAGGATACAGCTGACTTCTTCGTCCCATTCCAAATCTCATGGTTAACGCGTAATATACAGCGCAAGAATCACTGGCGACATTGGTTGTTAATTCCTATATAATATGTTCCTTTACCACCGGAACTTTCATAGTAGGTTATTACCTCATAGTAAATAACCTATAATCATATTATTATGAAAATAGTGTTTTCTGACCGTTTTCAAATGCAGGTGATAACAACACTGGATTTGTAAAATACTTTACAGAAAATAAACAAAGGACATGAGCAAGTGTGAACTTGCCTTTTGTGATTGCAAGAATATGCACTCAAGGTCTTTAAGACAATATAAGATCCAATATCTGAAATCAGCATCATTCGTTCGGTAAGGACTAATGTTTAAAGAAGCAAGATGCTAGTATGCATAAGTAATGTAATTAAATTTCGTAAACTCGAATCCCGGGGATAACGTTGCTCTAGGGTTTGAATACTGGAAATGGTTTCTTTGGAATGTTTTGCTCTTTTAGATTAAGTTTCATATTTGTGCTTCTTATTAAGGCTTGTTAGTGTGTGTGAACAACACATATCTATACAACAATAAGATACACCCATATGGAATGATACTCAAGATTGTTTATACTATAATTGTTTATCTTCAAATTTTACTCTACAAGTAATGTGACTTATAAAGAACTTAAGTATTAACAATCCTCAGTATACAAGTGAAGCACAATGTAATGTGATTATTATTAATTGTTATTTGTTCTTTGAAGTGGCAAAAAGAATAACGTTTGAAGGAAAGATTTCTTTTCTAAGGTCTAAACAATCTTTGTGGTTATTAAAATGTGGTCGATGTTGTTTGTGCTTGATTGAATAGTTTGGACTTGAGATGTTTTACGACTTAACTATAATAGATCAAAGTTAACTATAAAACACATATCAAAGTCTTTAGTATAATCTTTAAAGTATTGTAGACTAAAGTTAACTTTGAGGGCATAGACGGACTTAAGGTATATTGCTTATGTTATTTGTACCTTGTGTACTTCATAATGTTTCTCTAGGGATACTTTAAGAATGGTAACACTTCTATTTGAATAGTGGTTTCCTAACCTTATACATGTATAAAAGGATTTATCTCCTTAAAAGGGTGTGGTTATGGTTTGTGAATAAGTAAATAATATTAATTACTACTATGAATTATCTTTGGGTTTAGTCCATTACAAAGTTGTGAATGAAACAATGGTTAAAGATTTTATTTTGTTGAAAATACCATTCTTGAGGATTTTATAATTGCTAAGGACCTCTTTAGAAAATAATCTACACTTATGGTTGAATGATAATTCAATCAAATTGCATTTGAAATGTGTTGAACCATTTTGACTTCATATTATTAATCTTTAACACCATTACTATTTATTAGACTCAATTGGCTAATTTTAGAAGTATTAGTAATTTTTATTTACCCTTATCTTAATTATCAATTAAGGAAATGGGATTCAATTCAAGTTGTTGAAGTGTTTGAATTTTTTTATTAACCTCAAAAGTGGAATATCATATTTTTAACATGTAGTTATTATTTTTGTGATCATTTTGGTATATTACATTTATTTTTGTGATTTATAAATAATAAGATATGATTTTTATAATATCTATTACTTTATAAATACTTAATAAACAATAAATATTTGATTAAGTGAAAAAATAATGCATGATTATAGTTTTAAATTATATTTCTTGTTTATCTAAGATTTTTGGTATTTTATTTATATTTTTAATATTTACCGTTATTGAAATATGAATTATCAAAGTTTTATTACTTATAAATCTTTATTAAATAATAATTATTTAAATTGTTAACATAATAATGTTTTATAATAGTTTTAAATTATAGATTTTATTTTTCTACAATTTTTCATATATTATATACATTTTTCTGAATTATAAAACAAAAGTTATTAATTAAACAAGATTTAACCATTTTATTTTATTTCTGGCATATTGATATTTGAATTTATATTGTTTTGTTTATTTTTGAAACAGACACAGAAATTTTACACCGCACTCACAGCTATCCCAAGTCACTGATCAGTGGGGCCTATGCCACGTTATTACAGATCAATGAAATAAATCGATAAGGGGTGTTATGACATCAGCACGATGTCATGCTAACATCACCTGGGACTAATCCCCTCAAATCGATCGTCGATCGAGTGATTCGGTGCACGCGCGCGTCCCAGGCTGGGCTTGCTGGAAAGAGGCGATGATGGCGAACCTGATAGTGGCGGCACAGCTAGTTTTTGGTCATCGAGTGCAGTGCACGACAGCGACTGGCGGCTGTTCACAACAACTCGTGGTGGTGGCTCAGTTTAGGAAGCAAACGAACCAACTGATAGGAGTAGCATGCTCAGTAGCTCACCAGGAGCGCGAAGAAGGGCTCGGCGAGGTAAATCGTGGCCGGAATCGAGATGGACGACGGCGGCCAGACTTCGGGAATGAGGTCTCAATCCGAGCGTCTGGTCCTTTCCGGCTTGCATGCTTCAGCAAGAATAGCGAGGACGATGTGGCGGTTCTTGTGATGGTTTCAGGCAAGCAAGAGGAGCTATGGAGTGACAGCGACAAGAGTCTCCGACGAGCTTGGGTTCGGCTTCAGAGAAAGACAAATAGGAAGAGGAAGGGAATGGAGATAAGGACGAGCGAGGCGGCGTCGTGTCCTTCTTATCCCCTTCGGATGATGTCAGCTTCGGCACGCCACTTGCAACCCTGGCGGACGGCGGAGCTCGACCCAGGCAACTGCTTCGCCGGTGAATCCTTCTGGCGAGAGGAAGAAGAAAGGAGAAAAAACACCGAAACGGTATGGGCTGATGTTGGGCTTCACCTGGGACGTGGCGAAGTGAGCGAAATAAGAAAGGGTTCCTGCTGGGCAGTAGATAGGTAGAGAGGGAATTGGGCTGCGGCCTGGTTGGAGTTTTTTTTTTCTATTTTCCTTTTCTCTTTCTGTTTTGTTTTTAGATTTTTGTTTTACACATTAATTTCAAATTTCCTTTATAGAATTTACTTGTTCAATAGTTGCAGCCATAATGGATGGTGTTTAAAGTCATGGGGAGCTTTTATTATATAGTGTTATATTCCTTTATTTTCTTTATATAGATCCTTTGAATATTTTGTAATAAGCTTTATGATGAATTTTCTCTCCATAACAAACCATGGATTTATGTTAAGATATTACCTTATTTGTTTATAAAACTAAATTCTAGTTAGCTCATAGTTTGGAGGGAAAATTTTATATAATGATCCTATATTTTTATTTGTTGCATGATATCCTAAGGATTTAATGTGGTTAATATCATTCCCATGAATCTAGTGAATACCAAGGTTTATATTTTGTGATAACTAGCATAAGAGTTAGGGTGAGAAGTATAATTGCTTACCCTAGGGTTTAGGGTTCTTATTATACTTATATCTTTTATTAATATGAATAAGGATCAATGGGTAAAACATATTGTCTTTATGTTTGTAGTCATTATTGTTATCACCTTTTTTTAAATAATAAGGTTATTTTCTAGAATGGTTTATGAAGAAGAATAATTTAGATAGTTCCTAAGCACATGTGATCATGATAGTTGGAAATGACAAAGATGTGCTTAAGTGGTTTGCTATAGGAAAATATTCCAATGAACCATTGTGAATTTAAGATGCTGAATCAATCAGATGAAATGGATACTATGTTTGGTTAAAGACTTAGGATTTAGTATTTACCAAGAATTCCTATCTCCCATCATTCAATATTTCTGGACTTCTAATTAAGGAATCCCTTTCCTGGATATACTACTTCTTTATATCCATCATCATGTGTTAACATGATGAGCTTTACTTCTCAAGAATATTCTTATCCACCTTTTATTCTTCTAAATCTAATTATAAATGCAATGATCTTAACACTAAGACTTTCATAATATTCTCATATCCATACTTGGGTATATCAACTACTTTACTGCTGATAACCTCCTATCCAACAAGTAGTTACTTCTAACTCCATTCATACTCTTCATTAATCATCCATCCCTAATATTTCTCCAGTAGATGTCTGTTTCAACTACTTGACCTCAAGTGTTAGTATTTCCCAAGAGTAAACTACTACTTCTATAATCAAATGTTGCTCTAGCATCCTCTTAAGCAAACTATCTTGTCTTTGCTTAACTCATGTATCTTATTTCCCAACTTCTCCTTATACCATTATGACTTGTCATGACTAATCTAGGGTAACTTATCTATACTAGGGTTTCAATCATGTTTTATCCACCAATGTCACTTATACAGATATAAGCATTCAATCTTGGTGAGTAAGGCATGATCATTATAATCCTTTGATCCTTTATGGTTTAGGTTTCCAATTGGCTAATCAAGGCCTTCAACAATACAACATTACAGTTGTATTGAAATTATCTTCTTAGTATCCCTATTCGATTAAGAAATGTTATCCATTGACTATGCCTAATTAATCCAATAGGATTACTCTTTGATAACTATCCTCAATATTCATCCTTATAATCGTATTTATCACCATACAATTATAGGCCCCATATAACTCTTCTATCATTCCAGGAGTGAGTTAACTCCATCAATTATCACATTGATCTTATTCTCTTCCAACTCTCCCATCCTATGAATGATATTAAAATATAGCATTACTATTTACCTCTTCTTACTTCTTTCTTTATAGGCTGTTAGTGAATGCTCTAATAAGGACCAGAGTTGATAGGTCAAGAACTGATAGATTAAGAATTGGTGAATCAATAGTTGATTACTCAACATTGATGAACAACATGTATTGAGATAGGATTCCATAAGGATTGATATGGAAAGAAAGATATATGGTGAATGATCTTGACTTGGTTACTTTTCTACTCAAACTCACTAAAGAGTTAAGGTTAGGTATTACCATGATACTCATGGTATAAGTAAATAAGGATAAAATAGATCAAGAGTTAGTTATTATACTCTTATTATTTGGGTTGTATTTTAATTTGGTATTCATGGGTGTTATGATGAATAGGATGTGATCACTTAAGGATCAAATTATAATCATTACATATGTAATGTTTTAATTTTATTATATTTGATCTACCCTTAGATCAAATCATGTTTACCCAAATAAGGTTTTAGCAAAGGTCATATTGAAACTTATCACAGTCAACTTGATGATCTACTTCAATTCCATAATTTGAGAGGAACTTCAATCACTTTGACAAGTTTTGTTCAAAAGAGCGAAAATTATTCGGATTTTCTATGCATGAACGCAATGCACACATCTGGGTTCCGCTTATTTCTAAGCTCTAATGCTGGGATGTTACATCTATGATCTTAGAATATGGTCACCAAGTGTTCATAACTGTGAACACGGCTTTTCGAAAAGATTTAACCCTGTAGGGGTGTACAACTTTACCCACACGCACCAACCGATTCTTAATGCTAAATATTATTAGCCCTCTTCCTTGAAAGGTCGGCAGAGGGTGGTTGACCACGACCTTTACCTTGCTTTCACTAAGACCATGAGTCACGCTCTAGGGATGGTTCCGCCGTAATGGGTCAAGTCCCGAAGCCGGTGCATAAAGATGTGATGCGAGGTTGGTTTACCAGGGGCTCCATCCATCCCATGCAACCGCGGCCACGCTTCCCTACCTATTATGATGCACCTTCACCACCTCCTCTTTCGAAAACGTTTTCAATGCGTATGCCAAATAGAAAGCCTGAACTATGTGACTCATGGAATCTACTAGGCAAGTTAGTTGCTAGTGGAGTTTTCCAGGCTCCGTGTGGTTGTACGCTCGTCTCGTCTCCAAAGGCAAGAACTCAGTTCCTAGAGGTGGCCAGCATGGGACTACAAATACCACACCCAACGTGGCCTCCCATACAAGCCTTATCATGTTTAGTTAACTCCTTCGATGAGGTCACCATCTCCTACCTTTCTAGACTCACCGACATCTCTGATTCATCATTCGGACAAATCAGACGTAGTTACTATGCATGGCTAAGCTGTCGGTCACAGAAGCTCTAGCAACGCTCAAATGCCAGACCTAGGTATGCTAGGAGCAGTGGATCAGGAGTATAAGGCTACAAATGGGAAACTGTGCAGCAGATAGGTAACCCTAGCTACTGACAAAAGACCACATTGGATTCGTGTGCATCATAGCGAGAAAGTAAAATAATTTGTAAAAGTAGGTTCTGAATGAGAGGCTACGCTTTCCTTGTCCTTCAGTAGACATGTATGGATCTTTGGTGTTGTTGACTTCAGCCTCGGACTCGGATCCTATCGCGAAGAACCAATATCGGAAAGAAAGGCGACAATCAAGACATGGCATCGATGCAATTCTCAAGCATGGATGATGATATGACAAGTTAAATTACATTGAAATGAAACCATAAGGCATGCTTGACAGTTTAAACGGGGTTCCGAGGGGTGAAAACCCTAACTCGGGGAAACTCCGGAATCACCTGTGAGGGGTTACTAGGTTGTTCTAAATAAACTTATCATGAAAGTTGATTAGCAATGCATGATTATAGTGTAATTATATAGATATCATTTTTCTGAACATTTTGATATATTATACATATGTTTCTGACTTAAAATGAATTAGTTATGAATTTCTCCACTTTTAATTCATTTTAAATAATTTTGTGGAATATTTAAATTATTTTCCAACTTGGGCCCACATGTCATACGTTTATTCATTTATGAAATTATTTATGGAAAACATTAAAAACTTGACAGCCTGGGCCCACCTGGGTTATTTATTTCCAGAAATGATTTTCAGAAAATATTTAAACAAATATAATAGATTTACTGCATCATAGTGACGTCACTATGACGTCATCAATGGTGGATCTCTCAGATCGAGAGTGGGGCGGGCAATTGGCTGTGTCTAGGGATGCGCGGTTGGTCTTGTTCGAAAGAGGAGGCCGCGGTGAGCAATAAAGTGGCGGTACCGCCTCGGTATGGGCACCAGAGCGACGGCGGCGACAACGAACAGCGGCGGCGGTGGAAGGTGTTCGTCGGGACAAAATACATCGCGAGAGGGAGGAAACGGAGGGGTCCGGGAGGTCCGCTAGCTCACCACGAGCACGACGGTGAGGTCGATGAAGCAAGGGGAAGCTAGGTATAGGGGAATCGACGATATGACTGCGGCGGCCAGAGTTGAAGCCGAGCTTGATTCTGGTCAGACGTCGTCCTCCCAGCTTGTGTGTCTTGACAGAAACGACGACAGTGACACGACGCTACTCCCAGAACACACCACGGAGCACAGGGCGGCCAGAGATGGCGATGGAGGTTGGCTAGGGTTCAACCAGAGAGGGAGAAGAATGCGCGCGAGGGGGAGAAAGAGGGTTAGGGTTCTCCACTGCGGCGGCCTGGGGTTCTTGTAGGCGCCGGCGTCGTCGGTGGTGCGAATATTGGCGCGTGGCACGGCGGTGGACATCATCGCCGGCGACAGCGAAGCAAAGCGTTGTCGTCGATGAAGACGACGCGTTGCGAAGCGGTACGGGGCCGGCTCCTGGGCCTCGAGTGGGCCGAGCTGGGCTACTGGACGCTGCGCGCGGAGCGACAGGGAGAGGAGAGAGGGAACTGGGCCGGCTGGGCTGCGGCCTAGTTAGCTTAGGATTAGGTTTTTCTTCCAGAAATCCTTTTCTTTTTCTGTTTTAAGTTTTCTCTTTTGTAATTTCATTTTAATTCTGTTTTGAATAATTCAAAAATACTAGATACTTTGTTAAAGTATATAAAATATTTAGAGGCCCTTGTAAACCATTTGGGCTCCATTATTTTGACACTTTTCAAAATACCAAACCTTTTTAATGCATTTCAAAAAGAGAGGGGAGTTTTAGGGTTTTAGGGTTTTTGTACTTGTGTTTTGGCTCACACACTTGATCATACGTAAATATTTTATTGACTTAAACAGATGCATGCAATGCTTAAGTACTATTTACATATATCACAAACTTGGGTTGTTACATTGTTCTCCTTTTTCCATAGAATGATACCACACATGACTTCTCCTAGTGTCACATCCCCTCCACCTAGAGGGATATCAAGGTATTGTTCCTCACATCACTTCAGAACTTCATCCACCCCCATAGGAGCATAGCCAATTGGAATCAGATGGCCAGGTAAGCATGCTCCAGGTTCAGAAGCTAAAGAAAATCCGGCCGCCACCTTCATGGATATGTTCTTCATTGACTGATGTATCTCACAATCTTTATTTTCCATGATACCATCCACGAGGTAGCGATGACCCATTGGTACAACATCCATCAGTGCATCATCCATCCGTTAGTGCTTAGCGTAGGTGTAACATCCCAAATTTCATTAAATTCAAAACCATCTTATTGCATTTATATCATCATGGCATGTTTACTTTGCACAAAAATTTCAAATTCAAACCCTAGCAAAACCCCTATTTTTACCCCTTTTATATTACATGTATGGGGCATGGTTCTATTTATTTTTATGACCCAAAATGTTTTGGAGTGATTTGATGTGTTTGACACACTTTTAAACACTAGGGTCACCTCACAAAATTTTGGTGAAGGTTTGAGTTGATTTGGATTTGAATTGCTCATTCATATCTCATTTGAAAAATCAAAATAGAAAAGAAAAAGGCAAAAGAGAAAAAAATAAAAGCCAACAGCCAATCTGGCCCAGCAACCCTGGCAGCCCACCAAGCCCACCCGAGAAACCCTCCTCTCTATCTGTTTCCTACCCCGCGCGCACACCCACCCGCTCACAGGTGGACCCCACCATACCGATAGCTCAGCGTCATCAATCTCGCGCTAGAGACCGCGCTCGCCGCTGCTGTTTTCCCCATTCACTGTCGAATCAATCCACGCTTAATTACCATTGATGGCATGTGTGGTTCCCTCCCCCGCTCTGGCTAATTAACCCTCTCCCCCTCCGCAGAGTTTTCCCCCACACCCCAAGCATTGAGCGCCTCCAGGCTCCCCAAATTTTGTGTTGCACTGCCAATGTCCCGACGAGCTCCGACGAGCCATTCCGGTGAGCCCCATGTTCCCCTCGGCCTCTAATTCAAACGGTTGTGCTCGCCTTTGTCTTGCGCATCTTCTAATGTCTGCAGCTTGTCCCCTTGCGCCCTAGGTTGTCGTCTTCGTCTCCGACTGAGAACACCCGACGCGCAGCCGAACTCTGACGAGCGTTTGTGTTCTTGTCCGTGCGCCCCCGCCCCAACCGTGAGCACGTTGAGCATCGCCACGTCCCCGCGACCTCGGTAAGCCCCAGCACCCCTCTCCTACCCCCTAGCCTCGCCGGCACGTCACCGTCAGCAGCATCGCTGCCGCTGTAGCCATGCACGTCGCTAGGTTATGGTCTAGTAGATGTGGTCTACTGGATCTAGATCTAGTGGATGCGATTAGATCTAGCAGCGAACAGGTATGGACAGATCTGGAACATAGGATGCAACTTAGATCCAGCGGATCGTGTGTGTGATCCGCCTGAAGCGGTACCGTCCAATCAGATGTTGCCGCGTGGCTCTGTTTTTGATTTAAAATCCAGATTTTTGTCTATTAGTTGTTTAAACTTTTAAATTCCATAACTTTTTTCTGTAAATCCAAAAATTGCAAATTAGATGTCTATGGATTCAGAAAAATGAGATCTTTGAATCTATGGCCTTTTTTGGCCATTTGTGTCGTCGGATTGTCAACAAGTATGACATAGGGGATCCTAGTGGCGTTGGAAGGATGGGGTGTGAGACGTCGGATGTTCTAGGAGTGGTGAGCACAAGTTTACCCAGGTTCAGATCCGACTGCGGTGATCGGATCCTACTCCTGCTAGCAACCCAGTAATATATAAGCGTAAGACGGATGTTACAGCGGATTACAAGATATGTTCGCATGTGCGAGTTGATTGTAGTGTTACGATTGATTGGTTGCCCTAAAGGCTCCCATAGGGCCGGTTTATATAGTCACCGGTGCCTAGGGTTACAGAGAGAGACCTATCCGTCCATGTTACAGAGTTGGTAACTATGTACAGCTTAGACTACAAGTAATAATACATGCCTAAGTCGGTAACTCTTTTGGGCCTTGTCGTAGCCGGAACTGGCTCCTCCTCTTTCTTTGAATGGGTTGCCCGTGAAGCAAAGCTCTAACCCATTGGTGGGCCACCCTGGTTAGCGAGTCCTGTGGGTATACCCAGAAAGCATATCCCAACAGTAGCCCGTGGAAGTCTCCAAGATCTAAAGTCGGATAAATCGTCTAGCTTGATGGTTTCTTTGTCTTGATAATCTTGAAGGGTTCCCGAAAACTTCTCTCATTAATGTAGGATTCCGAGTAAATCGAGTCGGATATATTTTGTTCTGACGTTAGTCTTTTCCTTGCTTGGTTTGAAACGTAAGCCAGATTTTTCAGCGGCGTGCGGACTGACAACTTTTCAGACCAAGTCCTGTGTCTGACAGGACTTCCATCAGCACGACCGTTGGTGGGTCCGTTCCTTATGGAACAGAACACCATATCAATGCCTGTGCGAAAATCGAGGGGGCAGAAGAGTCGCGAGGAAGCTAACTCCCCCTCTCCTAAACGCGTGGCGACAATCGCGTGTGTCATCGCACGAATCTTGACGTAAAGGTAAATAAAGGGGGGAGAAAACCCTTTCTCTCAGATTCACCTCTTCATCGATTTATTTATTGCTTCCTCGTACTCCTCGAGTGCTCCGCACCAGTTCCCATCTATACACCATTGATAAAAAATCTCTCCTTCCCCCACAAGCCCTTTTTCCTCCAAGATCCATGGCCTCTGCCTCGACCTGAGGAGTGGCAGCGGCGGGTTCGTCGGCGGCAGAAGAAAATAAGATGCGGGGTCTTTGGATCCCTAGCGCCATGTACAACATGGAGCTCCAAGTCATGGAGAATGAAGGGTTCATCGTCGCTGGTGCGTGATGGAGCGCCTCAGGACACGCCGTTCCCGCGCCACTCGACGGCGAGAGGGTACTGTTCGGCACTCACGTCGACCGAGGCCTCAGCTTGCCACCGTTGGACTTCCTCCTCTAGGTCCTCAATCACTACGGTGTGTAACTCCATAACCTTCCTCCCAACTCCTTGCTTGAGATCAGTACTCACACAGCTTTGTGCGAGGGATTTCTTGGCATTAGGCCAAGTCTCACCCTTTTCCGATATTACTATGGTACTCGGAAGAATTCCATCAGTGCCGGTTTGCCTTATGTCACCGGCACTCTTAGTTTAGTCCTTAGGAGGAATCGGATCTATCCTAGGATTAACGCCAGTGAGTCCGTTAAATGCTGGGACGGAACTTTCTTCTATCATAAGGATATTCCGGCTCCTCGAAAGTCGAAAGGTCTTTTGGCGTTCGTCAACGGCGCCGCTACCCACCAAGATTCATGGGATGCGAATGCACCGAAGCTGTCGGATGTTTTGATCCTTGCCAAGAGGCAGATTTAGTATTTGATGAAGCATGAGGGACTCCGTGGATCCGAGTTGATCCACTGCTGGCTGGAGCGCTGGATTCAGCCTCTCCAGCACTACGGAGACCGCCTCATGTACTAGATCACGAGCGACAATAAGGACAAGATGAGGGTCAGTTCTAGCCGGCTCGCGCCGAAGGACTACAAGACCCTTATGCAATATTTGATCAAGGAAAGAGTGGAATTGAAAGTTCCAAAAGTTTCCATGAAGATGTATACGACCAACCGTCCTCTGACTTCGGTAAATATTTTGACTCTGCTTTTTGCGTTTCGTCGTTCTTTTCTGTTATTTCTTCGACTCCATTTTCATCGATGATTTTTGACTTTGTCAGCTCAAGAAACTCTCCGAGTCCGAGCTAGATCCACTAGAGGGCTATGCTTCAGACGACCCGAAGGCAACGTCGGATGATAAGGTGCAAGAAGTTACCGCTCCCGCCTCCAAGAAGCGTAAGGCGAAGGAAGTTGTTGCTGCTGGTAGCCAAGTGCTACCAGTAGTTAAAAAGTAGGCACCCTACCTTTCATTTTTAGTACTCTTGTACCTTTATTTCTTTCCAGAGCACACCTAATATTAAGATTTTCGTTTTCTAGAGTTAAATCAGCGTTAAAGAGCAAGATAATGTTGGAGATATGCCCAAGAGGCAATAATAAATTGGTTATTATCATATCTTCATACTTATGATAAATGTTTACATACCATGCTATAATTGTATTAACAGGAAACATTAATACTTGTGTGATTTGTAAACATAAAAGAGTCCCTAGTAAAGCCTCTTGTTAAACTAGCTTGTTGGTTAATATATGATCATGGTTTCCTGATCATGAACATAGAGCTGTTATTAACAACAGGGTCATATCATTAGGAGAATGATGTGATGGACATACTCCTATAGTTAAGCATAGCATAAAGATCAAGTCATTTAATATAGTTCATTTGCTATAAGCTTTTCTGATACATAGTAACCTAATTCCTTTGACCATGAGATCATGTTAATCACCATCACCGGAAGGATGCTTTGATGACATCAAACACCACACCGTAACTGGGTGTCTATAAAGGTGGCATTGAGTGTTCGGAAAGTATGGGTTGAGGCACATGGATCAAGAGTGGGATTTTTCCATCCATATGACATATAGATATACTCTGGGCCCTCTCGGTGGAATGTCATCCAATTATCTTGCAAGCATGTGACTAGCTCACAAGGGATCACATACCGCGGGAACGAGAAAAGAGTACTTATCAGTAATGAGGTTGAACTAGGTATACAGAGATACCGACGATCAAAACCTCGGATAAGTAAACTATCGCGAGACAAAGGGAAATTGGTATCGTATGTAAGCGGTTCATTCGATCGCAAAGTAATCGTAGAAATATGTGGGTGCCATATGAATTTGTAGATTCCTCTATTGGTTATTGATCGGAGAATTGTCTCGGTCATGTCCGCATAATTCACGAACCGTCGGGAGACACACTTAAGAATTCGATGTTGTTGAGTAGTTATGGAATGATGAGTAAGAGACCGAATGTTGTTCGGAGTCTCGGATGGGATCCGGGATATCACGAGGAGATCCAGAATGGCCCAGAGAATAAGATTCAAATAAGGAAAGTCCTGTTTCGGAGTTCGGGAATGATTCCGGTGTTTTCACTAGGAATGTTCTAGAAGCGTCTGGAGGGTCCGGCACTCCGGAGGGGAAGGGTACATTGATGTGTCATGACAATGTGGAATGGTTGCATCATGTACTAGGTCACTTGGCTGGGCAATATAAAGAGAGAAATCAAATCGAAGTTTGAAAGTCAAACACCAATTTGAAAAGTCAAATTTCAAGTTTGCTTGTTGGAGGGAGAGTCGAAAACCTACTTGGGGAGGAAGTCACACTCCCTCCACCCGCCGGTCATTAGGAGGAGTAGGAGGAGGACTTCCTCCTCCCAAGTCGCCCCTCCCACCTATATAAGGAGGGGTAGGGCGTCCCCTACCCCTCACGCCTAAACCCTAGCCCTTGGCGCCACCACCTCCAAGTGTTTCCGCCACCTAGGTCTCCTCTTCTATCCAACTTGGGGCAAACCCTAGCTTTCCCTAGCCACCGGACAAGCCCACCCCTTGGTGCCTCTAAACCCTAGATCACCAAGGCTCTCTCTCATACTCCACCATACTCGCTCCGGCTTAAGGCGAAGCCCTGCGAGATCTCCCCTCTACTTCTGACACCACGCCGTCATGCTGCCGGAATCACGAGGAGAGTGCTACAACCTCCACTACCTGTTGGAACAAGGGAGAGGAAGGTCTCCATCGAGTACCGAACGTGTGACCGACTGTGGAAGCGCTGCCGGAACGCAGCGCCGGAAGGATCGTCTACGCGATCTTGAGATCGGAAGTATATGACTACCTCATCCACGAGAATCTTCTCTCGTTAACCGCTTTGGGTCTTCGAGGGTTAGTACTCTATCGACTCGTTGTTGCAATCTAGTAGATAGATCTTGGCTTGTGTGTGTTCATGCGATAGAATTTTTTTGTTTTCCATGCTACGAACCCCTACAGATAAAGCCAGGCAGCAAGCCGGGCAAGCAGATGCGCCAGAAAAAGCTTGTTATTTCCCCTGTTGTGCCGCCATCGACCACATCTAGTACTCCATCAGCACAGGGAGCTTCTGCAACCCTGATGCTAGCAAAATCTCGAAATCCCTGGTCATTGTTGATGACCAGGCAACTAACAAGGGTGAACCCGTCAAGGGTAATGATCCCATGGTAATGCCTACAGGAACGATGGATAAGGTGGTTCACTCTGCTGTCTCTGGTTTCTAGAGGAGAGAAAAGGAAGAGATCCTCAGACTAGCTCAATCCAGTCTTGAGAAGCAAACCTTGACTCAAGAGGCAGCGATCCAAGAGGAGGAAGACGTCAAGCTGGTTATCCTCCTAGACCAAAATTTGGTCCGGGATGCTAAATTCACATCTGGCAAACTCGGATGTGAAAATATGTTCCATCCCTCACCCTTACCGAGATGGTGTTTCACAGCACCAAACTCGGATTTGAAAAGATGCACCTGTAAGACATTGTAAGTTTCCGATTCTTATTTGCATTTATTATCATATCCGCTAGCCCCCAAGCATAAAGTCGGATTAAGATCGTTTGATCCGAGTTTATGCTTTTAGGTTGCAAAAGAACGATGTAGTGTAGCCCCCAAGGCTTGTGCTGTGATTTTACTTATCTAAATTTGAAGCCCGAGTCGTAGTAGCTGTCTGACGGTATTCTATCTCTAAACTTACAGAAAATTGCATCTTCCAACCAGGAGTTGCTTAAGTATATTTCCAATAAGCGCAAAGAAATCAAAGCTTTGCGCCTTGAAAATGCGAAGTTGAAAATTGACAAAGATGAAGCAGAAGGTAAACTTTTCTGGCTTCCTCTTTGTCAGTTATCTGTTTTGTCATAGTCGAATTTGCTTCGTCCGAATGATATTTTTATCTTTGTAGAATTGTTATGTCAATCCAGCAAGATGGTGGAGTAGGCCGAAAAGTTAAAGGTCTTGGAGATAGAAAATGCCGACATCCGGGTCAAGATTGAGAAGCTAACTTTGGAATCGGAGAAATTTGTAGCCGCATTCCTGGAGTCAAGCAATCACGATACCGTGAGGCTCGAGAAGCTCCTAGCCCTCCGAGACAAGGAACTTGATGATCTCAAGAAGGACTTTGATATCTGGAGGGATCTTGCCCAGGCCTCAGCTAGTGAACTAGACAGCCTCCGCAAGGAGCATGCTGAATGGAATCACTCTGTGCTTGGTAAGTTTTCCGAATCTTTTCTTTGTGTTGTTCATTTTTTGACTTTATTTTTCAGCCGAATTTTGACTTTTTGGTTCTTTCCCAGCCCCCTGAATCTTTCCGACTCTCCTACTTCTCAACCTCGCCTCGAGCGCATTAAGCTCTTCGGAGATTTCTTGTTCGACTTCCGCCAAACTCTAGAAGAGGCTGGTGAGTCCGTTAAGCTTTCCGACTTGCACACGATGTCAGTGCTCGAGGTGAGGGACAAAGTCAAGGAGATTCCGAAGTTGATCAAGGACTGGAAGATCTCCTATGTGCGGACTGCTGCGCAAACAGCTCTGACCATGGTGATGAGCCACCATAGCAAGATGGAAATCTGGCACGTCACCAAGGGCATTGCCGAGGAGGATGAGAAGTGTAAGATCCCACCTTTATAAAGGTAAAGATCCCTATGATTGCAATGCTAGTCCCTGGATCAATGCTAGCATCCACAGTTTAAGATAAATTACACAGATACAAAGGTCATTATTACATATCATTCCAGAGACAAACATAGTCTTTTACAACTCCATGGCCACATGCCTAATACAAGAGTTGAAATATAGAATAAGATAAATAAGTCTTCATCTTCATGTGCCACAGGCAAGCATGTTGAGTGTAGACTCATAACCCCTAATCATCATCAGAGTAACCTGCAACATCACAAGTTACAGCCACAGTGGGTCAATACATTGGAATAGTATTGGCAAGTGATACCTTAGTAGAATATTAGCATCTAGATACTACATGCATTTGGCTAAGTGTAGCTGAGGCTTGCTTTGCTCAAAATAGGTTTTTACTTATCAGTTGAAAACACTAAGTTTTTCTTTGACAAAACTTTCCCAAGGAACCACCAATAGAAATTGGTGAACCTTCACCCTTGTTCAACCACAAGTTTTAACTTAGAAAAAATTGGGATGAGGAGATTCTTGATAGCTTCCATGTCTTGATGCTCAAGTTGTCCAATACCAGGGACATGGCTAAGTACTTAGATTCTTCCATCTACAGAGGTTGTGCACCTTCCCCACAAGACTTGATTTTCACCAAGACAGGACCTTTCAGAAGCCTTCCCTTAGACCAAATGGACGCGTTCCAACCTATCATCCCTACTACCACCAACTGTCCAAATGGCTAAGTTATTGCAACCTATGTGATCCAGGCAGAGCCCATAATGCCATGTGGCTGCACTAGAAGCTTCTTAACATTTGGCATCTCAAATCCCATTGTTCCTGGGTGGCTTTCCACAAGTGAGATACACAAGGTAAACCATAGAAATGGGCCTTGTGTAACCACTCAACAAAAACCATCATTTCCATTGCACCCAGGTGTTTCATTCACTTAGTTGTTTTATTAAACAAAAACACATGTCAATGACTTAGAAATATTTCACATAGCATGAATATATAATCCACCCTTGGTTGCTACTATCTAGGCTAAGAATGGCAATAGTAAGCATTTTAACTTAGAGGAAATTCTAACAATTCTACAACTACTAGGATTTCCCAAGAATAGCATATAGATACATAGAAAAATATTCATGCAAGTCCTATATCAAAATATTTCTAATGCATAGGTGAAAATATAGGGATAAAAACATGAAGCACCACTTTCCTTGGTAGTTTGGGGAGTAGAAACAATCTTCACAACCACAATCACTATTAGCACCAAAATCTACACATAAAATAATGGCACCAAAATCACATAACAAAATATACAAACAAAAATATATGAATGCATGCAAATGCCATGTGATGATTTTTCTACACCAAACAAGACAAGGGTATAGTGCTGAAACATAAACAACACCAATATACTCAAAATAAAATTTATTTGATCTTTAAAACATTTTCCATACTCAAATTAAGCCTACAAATGTCTCTGCAAAAATAACCATTTTTACAGAGGCAAAACATTAAATACATTGCATAAACAGATAGGATTCTTTCTCCTGATTCCAATGATATAAAATTTACAAAATTTGAACGTGTGGATCAGAAGTTATGAATTTTACAAGTTTGAAACACTAATAGATCTAATTTAGATTTTTAAAACAAAGAACAGGCCACGCCGTTAGATCTAACTTAACACGCACGGTCCAGATCGACACATACCGCTTCGCTACAGATCTAATCCTAAGTGCTGGATCTAGATCCTACGGCTGCTAAGCATGCGACCAAAGCTGGGCGGCGCCAGCGGCGGCACGCTCTGCCAGAGAGGTTGCCGGCGATTTAGATCGTGCGGGAAGGAGTGAAGATGCTTACCGTGTTCGCGGGACTACAGTGAAGCTCAAGGTGGTCTAGGGAGAGACAGGTGCGCACGTGTTCAGCGGCAGGACCTCGTCAGAGTTGCTGGCAGCGTTGGGTGTTTGCGGATGGAGCTGTTGCCAACGATGTGGATCGCCCTAGCACGAACCAGTGGTGTCAGAGGATGCACAAGGTTGTGGCGAACACGACAGTGTCAAAGAGGAAGCAAGGGGCGCTCGGAGGTTACCGGTATTCCTCGTCAGAGTTGAGCGGTGGCTCTGTTGCTTGCAGAGGTGGACGGAGGCAACGACCTGGGTCATGAGAAGGCAAAAGAAAGGCATCAGGAGATGCGCCAGAACATGGTGGTCACGCTCGTTTGAAGCAGAGGCAAAGGGACACTCGGGTCTTACCGGAATCAGTTGCCGGAGCTGGTTCTGTCTGCGGCGATGCAACGAGAAATTGAGGCAGCCTGGTGGCGGAGCGAGTGAGTGGGGTGAGGGGAAATGGCCGTGGTGAAGAGGTTATTAAGTAGCCACGAGCGGGGCGGGGATTACTCTCTGTATCAATGGGAATTAAGCGGGGCTTAACTGCGGCGAGGTAACGGCAGAACGGCTCGGGCGCGGGTTGATTGGGGACGACACTGACGGGGCAAGGTAGAGTCGGGCTGTCAGCGGGTGGGTGTGTGTTCCTATGGTGATAAATAGAGAGGAAGGGGAAACCTCGGGTGGGCCGCTTTGGTTGCTGGGCCGAATTGGTAGCGCCTGGCCCAGTTCTGTTTTCTTAACCTTTTTCTTTTTCTAATTCGATTTTCAGGAAACCATTTCAAATGAATTCAAATGTGTTTGAATTCCAAATCTTTCTGGATTTTTTATAAAGTGAAACCTACATATTTTTTAGTATAAAACCATGCTGTCTCACTAGACTTGCTTGGTTCCTTTGAAATTTTAAAATAAACAGTGCCTTAGCACAAGATTTGATAAAGATATGAAAATGGTTTTAAAACCATATTTTGTTTTGGAAATTTTTGTCGAAGCTTTGGAACTCAACCAAACCAACTTATGAACAAACAAATCTTGGTTTGAAACAAATATTCTCTCACTAGAGAGTAGCATTGGATCAATGCTTGTCTACATAAAATAATAAGCACTCAATGCTTCTGTTTTTTTAAATGACTTTGAAATTGATCCCTAAATGATTATGCATGCATGGATGCTATAAAATCTTTGAAAACATGATTTTAGGGATGTTACAAATCTAACCCCCTTAAGGTGAATCTCTCCCTCGAGATTTGGATTGGCTAGCAACTAGGTGAGGGTGGTCTTTCCGAACATCATCTTCTATTTCCCATGTTGCTTCTTCTTTGAAATGATGGTTTCATCGAACTTTGCAGAATTTGATAGTCTTAGTCCGAGTAACTCTTTCTGTAGTCTCAAGAATCTTAATGGGTTTTTCCTCATAAGTGAGATCACTTTCCAATTGAACCTCCTCCAAAGGTATAGTATCCTTCAAAGAAGTCTCTTCCATCTCTGGATGGCATTTCTTTAGTTGACTCACACGAAACACATTGTGAATGGCAGACAATGATTCTGGCAATTCAATTTCATAAGCTACTTCTCCTTTACGACTCAGAATCTTGAATGGTCCCACATATCTTGGGGCCAATTTTCCTTTGACTCCAAATCTCTTCACTCCACGAAGTGGTGACACTCTAAGGTAAGCTCTATCACCCACTTCATAGGTGACTTCTCTACGCTTAGGATCTGCGTAGCTCTTCTGTCGGGACTGTGATATCTTCAATCTGTTCTTAACTAGCTTGACTTTCTCTTCCGCCTCTTTGATTAGTTCTGGTCCGAACAAATTTCTTTCTCCCACACCATTCCATAGTAACGGGGTGGTACACTTTCTCCCATAGAGAAACTCAAATGGTTCCATCTCAATACTGGCTTGATAGCTATTATTGTAAGAGAATTCTGCGTAAGGCAGACTTTCATCCCAGCTAGCTCCATAATCTAGAGCACATGCCCTCAACATATCTTCAAGAATCTGGTTTCTCCTTTCTGTCTGTCCATCAGTCTGAGGATGCAAAGCAGTGTTGAATTCCAACCTCGTTCTCAATGACTCATGTAGTTGCCTCTAGAAATGAGAAGTGAATTGAGTTCCCCTATCACACACAATACTCTTGGGTACTCCATGCAGACACATACTCCTATTCATGTATATCTTGGCCAACTTAGCACTTGTGTAGGTAGTCTTCACGGGTATGAAATGAGCCACTTTAGTTAGTCGATCCACTACTACCCAAATAGAATCATATCCTGACCTTGTCCTTGGCAATCCAGTGATGAAATCCATGCCAATCTTGTCCCACTTCCAATCAGGAATAGGTAGTGGTTGTAGCAATCCTGCTTGTTTCTGATGTTCCGCTTTCACTCTACTACATGTAGGGGTTCGTAGCATGGAAAACAAAAAAATTCTACCGCATGAACACACAATCAAGATCTAATCTATGATCAAGCGAAGATCTATCTACTAGATTGTAGAAACGAGTCGATGGAATACTAACCCTCGAAGATCCAAAGCGGTTAAGGAGAGCAGATTCTCGTGGGTGATGCAGTCGTACACTTCCGATCTCAAGATCGCGTAGACGATCCTTCCGGCGCTGTGTTCCGGCAGCGGTCCCGCAGTCGGTCACACATTTGGTACTCGATGAAGACCTTCCTGTCCATTGTTCCAGCAGGCAGCAGAGGTTGTAGCACTCTCCTCATGATTCCGGCAGCACGACGACGTGGTGCCGGAGCGAGTATGGTGGATTATGAGAGAGGGCCTTGGTGATCTAGGGTTTAGAGGCACCAAGGGGAGAGCTTGGTCGGCGGCTAGGGTTTGGGGAAACCCTAACTCGCCGAGCTAGAGGAGGCCCTAGGCGGCGACTTGGAGGAGGCCGACGTCTTGGGGCTAGGGTTTAGGTCTAGAGAGGTGTAGGGAAGAGGGGCACCCCTGCCCCTCCTTTTATAGGTGGGAGGGAGGCGCAATTTGGGAGGAGGGAGTCCTCCTCCAACTCCTCCTCCTTGGCCGGCGGGCGGAGGGAGTAGGACTTCCTCCCTAAGTAGGTTTCCTACTCTCCCTCCACCAAGCAAACTTGTCGTTTGACTTTTCAAATTGGCGTTTGACTTTTCAAACTAGGATTTGATTTCTTCCTTTATTTTGCCCAGCCATGATACCTAGTACATGATGCAACCATTCCAAATTGTCATGACACATTCATGTACCCTTCCCCTCCGGAGTGTCGGACCTTCCGGACCCTTCTAGAACATTCCCGATGAAAACACCGGAATCATTTCCCAACTCTGAAACAGGACTTTCCTTATATGAATCTTATTCTCCGGACCATTCCATATCTCCTCGTGATATCCCGAATCCCATCCGAGACTCCGAACAACATTCGGTCTCTTACTCATCATTCCATAACTACTCAACAACATCGAATCCTTAAGTGTGTCTCCCTACGGTTCGTGAATTATGCGGACATGATCGAGACACTTCTCCGACCAATAACCAATAGAGGAATCTGGAAATTCATATGGATCCCACATATTTCTACGATTACTTTGCGATCGAATGAACCACTTACATACGATACCAATTCCCTTTGTCTCACGATAGTTTACTTATCCGAGGTTTTGATCGTCGGTATCTCTGCATACCAAGTTCAACCTCGTTACCGATAAGTACTCTTTTCTCGTTCCCGTGATATGTGATACCTTGTGAGCCAGTCACATGCTTGCAAGATAATTGGATGACATTCCACCGAGAGGGCCCAGAGTATATCTATCCGTCATATGGATGGACAAATCCCACTCTTGATCCATGTGCCTCAACCCATACTTTCCGAATACTCAATGCCACCTTTATAGCCACCCTGTTACGGTGTGGTGTTTGATGTCATCAAAGTATCCTTCCGGTGATGGTGATTAACATGATCTCATGGTCGAAGGAATTAGGTTACTATGTATTAGAAAGCTTATAGCAAATGAACTATATTAAATGACTTGATCTTTATGCTACGCTTAACTATAGGAGTATGTCGATCACATCATTCTCCTAATGATATGACCCTGTTGTTAATAACATCTCTATGTTCATGATCAGGAAACCATGATCATATATTAACCAACAAGCTAGTTTAACAAGAGGCTTTTACTAGGGACTCTTTTATGTTTACAAATCACACAAGTATTAATGTTTCCGGTTAATACAATTATAGCATGGTATGTAAACATTTATCATAAGTATGAAGATATGATAATAACCACTTCATTATTGCCTCTTGGGCATATCTCCAACAGTCTCCCACTTGCACTAGAGTCAATAATCTAGTTTCAAACCTTTGTGTATTCAACACCTATGGCTTTCTAGTGTCGTATGTACACGATTGCTAGTGGTCAACTGATCTCCGGATCTGACACTTACAGGTCCGTGTGTAATTGCATGTCTTTGCGTCTCTACGCATCACTCATTCTCTAATGAGATGGATTCGTACAAATTTGGTCCTTTGGTGTGACCTTTAGTTCTTTGGGGTTAAAACATGTTGATAATATTGTCATACAATATATCTTCATAGTATTATCCCTGCTTTGAACTACACCTAGTTTGATAACAAACTACTTGACACAAATGCCCTCTTTTGCTGCTATAATAGCATTTATATACTTAACCTTTTGTTGTAGTATCTCTCACAATGTCTTAACTTTGGAACTCATCCAAATTCATTATGGAACTTACTTTCCATTATATTGTGCCACCCTTAGTTTAGATTGAGATAAACTTAATTTGTACTTTGTGACAAAACTAGTATCAATGTAATTCATTTACAATGAACTAACCATCTATTTGTCACTTCTACAAAATAATATATTCTTAGTTCTTTTACAAGATCATAAGAATATCTTTACTATTGTCCAATGATTATCTTATGAATCATTCTGGTATATGCTCATAACCTTTAGAGCATAGGACATATCTGGATTTGTACATATCACAGTATGATTGATATAAATACTCTCTGTGACTCCGTACATCAAGTATCAATCTATACTTGAATCTTTGTTTCACTTACCAAGTGTCAATACACTTGAATATATCATCAATATTGAACTCATTCAATCCTTTCTGTGCGACAAGAACCTTTCTTGTAGTTTCTATATTGAACTTATTCAATACATCATCTATGTACTTTGGGCACAACCATATTAGCTTCTATTGATGCCAAATATTTGGTTTTTGCCTAAGTCTTTCATCAGGATGAAATTCTTAACATGTGTTAATAAAAGATACATCATTTCCAATCAACAATATGTCTTCCACATAATGTATTAGAAACATGTCTTAGCGCTCCCACTTAATTTCTGGAAAATGCAGGCATCTTCATCGTCTCCGATGAAATTAAACTCTTTTAACAGTTTCATCATAGTGAAGATTCCAACTCTGCGATGCTTACTTCAACCATTGAAGTTTGCATATGTTTTTAGCATCCTTTGAATTAACAAAACCCTTTGGACCGTGTCATGCACACGTCCTAGGTAACCATTCTATTAGAAGAACTTGTTTTGTTTATTCAACACATAACAAAATTATATGTCGTGGTTGCTACATTAATCCGTCAAGACTAAATATTGCTTAATGAAAGATCAGATCTTGTCATAGTCAATTCTTTGAACATTGTCGTGAACTCTTTCCCGACATGTAGATAATTTCATAGATGTGAAACATCCATGTCTATTTCTTTATAGATCCAAATACGACTATAAGGTCTTGTACCTTTCCAGAGGGTCTTTCAAGCTCAAAGCTTGATCTCTTGTATATGGAACTAACACGAATTTTATGGCTTCAAGTCATTTGACGGAGTCAGGGCCCATCATCGCTTCTTTGCATGTAGTCGGATCATTATTGTCAAATAATGATTTAACTCTAAAATCTTGGTATTTGATTGTTTACCCGACCTACTTGTTTCAATAGGAACTTAGATCTCCGTGACCATAACCTTTGAGGCACGTGAGCCATGAGCATTGTTGCTGCCTCCGGAACACTTTTTGGCGCTGCGCAACTTTGCACATATAGCTAAGGTTCCTTTAACCTTATCAAAGTTCTATTGTCCTCCCACTTAACTTTTCACGAAAAATTCCTTCTCAAAGAAACTTGACGTTCTAAGCGACAAACACTTTTGTCTCCGATGTTATGGATGAACAGTTATTCGAAATAACATAGAAAGATAGGTTGATCCGACATTGGTTGCAAACATCTTTCTTATGCATAGCATACCAATGTTTAAGAAAGGACAACTCGGGTTTTATCCCAAACCATAACTTTATATGGTGTCAATTCAGCGGATTATGATGGAGCTCTTTTCAGTGGAAAAACGGTAGTCTCTAAAGCTTTTAATCTTAAAAATATAATCACAGTTTTATTAGTTACACCTTTGATCTTACCATGTCAAACAAGGTTTAATTACATATCTTGAACGCTCCATACTCTTATGGTGTTTCGGGAAACGCAAATCCACGGAATGATTCCTAAATCTTAGGTGTTATGCTAAACTTGTAACTCAAATATCTTCCTTTATGATCTTATCATAAACTATTTATATTCTTGTTACAATGATTTTGCACTTCATCTTGAAAATCTTTGAACTTTTCAAATGTTTCATACTTCATCCTTATTTAAGTAAATATTCATATATTCACTCGAATTTTCGGAGAAAGCATATGAAGTTGAAATCCATCGCTCTTGACTACACATAATGGACTTCATACAACAATATGTACAAGTTCCAATAAGCTAGTCATTCGTTCCCTTTTGGCCTATGAACGAAGTTTTAATTATCTCTAGGAAAGTTTCACAAGCGTCATTTGATCAAAAATCAAAAAACTCCAAAATTCCATCCATATGGAGTTTCTTCATGTTTTCTTTCCAATATAATTTAAACGGCGATGTCACTTCCTAAGTGATCTTTCAATCAATTTGGCTTTCGACATATTTAGCACTAGTTTTATGGATGTGATTTCTCCAACGAGATTTGTGAATCATCCATATTTTATGGATTACGACAATTATTTGAACAACCCTTTTGTTCTCATAATACCTGATAAAACAAATCTTGAAGGCAAGCTTTGATGTTTAACGAGCAGCACAATAACCCTTTATTTGTTCTCGATGAACATCATCACATATTCTTTTGCTAGTTACTTAGGCCATTGTGGTTCATGAATTCTGTTGTTTCGTATGACGATTCATACCAAAAAATTCAGTATCCAATACTTAAGAACCACATTATTTAACAAGCAAAGAATACAGCCATAACACGTATATTCTCTATATACCCAAGCTGAACAACTCTAGTCTTTTCTTTTCTGCCATATATTTCTGAGATTCTCTTTCAGTATTTCCTTTTCTGTTTGAAAGAATCTATCAACATCAATAGTGGAGTCATACATATGACATATAGTCTAAAGTGTGTATAGTTAAATACCAATGTCTTTGGACTTGCACTTTGAAGTTGATTACCATCATCAAATGTTTGGTGTTCTTTCAAATTCCTTTCTTTAGTAATCTCTTGGTGTAGTAAACATTTTACCTACATCAAATATTCACCCTTATCATGGAATTATCCATGATCAAGCTACTTTTAGTTTATAACGATGAATCGCAAGTATAATGTTGCTCTCCAAAACCTTTTGGAGGATTAGGATAACTAGTGTCTCCAACCTTTTGCAAATTCTCGTCAAATATGAGAACATGACTTTTGCCATATTATACTCTATCATGTTGCAACCAATACTTCGTTTCAGATATCACAATATCTTCCACACATCATGGTTTCTGAAACAACTCTTTTAGATCCTAGATAACCTTGATATTAAGACAATTCTTTGAATATCAAGAATCATTGAGACAAACATGATACTCATACACTAACTCTTGGAATTGGCACTCTTGATTTAATACCAATTATTAAACTTCATGGAGTAACCGGAACTTACTGAAAGTTTGCAATAGGACTTTTAAACTTTAGATTAACACTTCAAAACAATACGATACCAGTTCATAAAGTAACTAACCAGAATTTTATAGTTCTATCATCTCAATTATAACTAAGCGCAAGGTGGTAAACAGATGCCAATGACTAAAACAATTATGCAAATTCACTTTGATTTAATTTATGGTAAATAGTGTTCAACTTTTAATCATATTGCCGTTGAACTCCCACTCAAAACAATATCCCTCACATTGTTTTAGTGATCACACGAACCAAATCCACCACATAAAAACCGATCATCACGAGAGTTGATGTGGCTTCAATGGCAAACAATCAACATGTTCATCATATCTACTATATGACTCATGCTTTACCTTTTGGTGATCCGTGTTCCGAGACCATGTCTGTACATGCTAGGCTCGTCAAGATCAAACCCTAACTTCCGCATGAGCAAATCTGGCTTGCTCACGTTGTATACACTCGCAGAATCTAACACACCCGATCATCACGTGGTGCTTCAAAACAACGAGCTTTAGCAACTGTGCTTACTAAGGATGAACACTTTAAAACTTGAAATTGTGTGCTTGAGGGATCATCTTATAATGCTACCGTCGTGTACTAAGCAATACAAGATGCATAAAAGGATTAACATCACATGAAATTCATAATATGTGATATGATATGGCTTTTCTTCTTTGTGCTTCCGATCTCCATCTTCAAGCACGAACATGATCTCCATCATCACCGGCACTGCATCAAGGTCAATGACGCCGCTCCATGGTTGTCGTCCACCATCTTCAACTATTACAACTACTTTGAATAGACACGCGGGTCTTAACAGAATTTAAAGACAACCATATGGCTCCTGCCGGTTGCCAACTTACAATAAGGAACATTACATACATCCAATATAATCACAATCATGGCCATATCACATCACAGCAAACCCCTGCAAAACAAAGTTAGACGCCTCTAATTTTCTTTGCATATTTTACGTGGTTTGGGGCTTTCAATAAGTGTCTCTCTAACTTACGAACAAGAACCACAACGTTGATGCTTGAACTATCAAGTGCCCGTTGTAAATTGGATCTATACTATATTGGGAGAGACAGACACCCGCAAGGCCACTTATGCAATACAAGTTCCATGTTGAGCGTGGAGCATGTCTCATGAACGATGTCATGTAAGGTTAGCCCGGTCCGCTTCATCCCATCATACCGCAAGATGCAAAGTACACAAGAAGCAATTGATAATAAAAGCACCACCACCCACAATGACCATTGTGTTCTACTCGTGCAATAGATCTACATATAGACACGGCTCTGATACCACTATAGGGGTTCGTAGCATGGAAAACAAAAAATTTCTACCACATGGACACACAATCAAGATCTAATCTATGATCAAGCGAAGATCTAACTACTAGATTGTAGCAACGAGTCGATAGAATACTAACCCTCGAAGATCAAAAGCGGTTAACGAGAGCTGATTCTCGTGGGTGATGCAGTCGTACACTTCCGATCTCAAGATCGCGTAGACGATCCTTCCGGCGCTGCGTTCCGGCAGCGCTCCCGCAGTCGGTCACACGTTCGGTACTCGATGAAGACCTTCCTCTCCCTTGTTCCAGCAGGCAGCGGAGGTTGTAGCACTCTCCTCATGATTCCGGCAGCACAACGGCATGGTGCCGGAGCGAGTATGGTGGATTATGAGAGAGGGCCTTGGTGATCTAGGGTTTAGAGGCACCAAGGGGAGAGCTTGGTCGGCGGCTAGGGTTTGGGGAAACCCTAACTCGCCGAGCTAGAGGAGGCCCTAGGCGGCGACTTGGAGGAGGCCGACGTCTTGGGGCTAGGGTTTAGGTCTAGAGAGGTGTAGGGAAGAGGGGCACCCCTGCCCCTCCTTTTATAGGTGGGAGGGAGGCACGGTTGGGAGGAGGGAGTCCTCCTCCAACTCCTCCTCCTTGGCCGGCTGGTGGAGGGAGTAGGACTTCCTCCCTAAGTAGGTTTCCTACTCTCCCTCCACCAAGCAAACTTGTCGTTTGACTTCTCAAATTGGCGTTTGACTTTTCAAACTAGGATTTGATTTCTTCCTTTATTTTGCCCAGCCATGATACCTAGTACATGATGCAACCATTGCACATTGTCATGACACATTCATGTACCCTTCCCCTCCGGAGTGCCGGACCTTCCGGACCCTTCTAGAACATTCCCGATGAAAACACCGGAATCATTTCCCAACTCTGAAACAGGACTTTCCTTATATGAATCTTATTCTCCGGACCATTCCAGATCTCCTCGTGATATCCCGAATCCCATCCGAGACTACGAACAACATTCGGTCTCTTACTCATCATTCCATAACTACTCAACAACATCGAATCCTTAAGTGTGTCTCCCTACGGTTCATGAATTATGCGGACATGATCGAGACACTTCTCCGACCAATAACCAATAGAGGAATCTGGAAATTCATATGGATCCCACATATTTCTACGATTACTTTGCGATCGAATGAACCACTTACATACGATACCAATTTCCCTTTATCTCACGATAGTTTACTTATCCGAGGTTTTGATCGTCGGTATCTCTGCATACCTAGTTCAACCTCGTTACTGATAAGTACTCTTTTCTCGTTCCCGTGATATGTGATACCTTGTGAGCCAGTCACATGCTTGCAAGCTAATTGGATGACATTCCACCAAGAGGTCCCAGAGTATATCTATCCGTCATATGGATGGACAAATCCCACTCTTGATCCATGTGCCTCAACCCATACTTTCCGAATACTCAATGCCACCTTTATAGCCACCCTGTTACGGTGTGGTGTTTGATGTCATCAAAGTATCCTTCCAGTGATGGTGATTAACATGATCTCATGGTCGAAGGAATTATGTTACTATGTATCAGAAAGCTTATAGCAAATGAACTATATTTAATGACTTGATCTTTATGCTACGCTTAACTATAGGAGTATGTCCATCACATCATTCTCCTAATGATATGACCCTGTTGTTAATAACATCTATATGTTCATGATTAGGAAACCATGATCATATATTAACCAACAAGCTAGTTTAACAAGAGGCTTTACTAGGGACTCTTTTATGTTTACAAATCACACAATTATTAATGTTTCCGGTTAATACAATTATAGCATGGTATGTAAACATTTATCATAAGTATGAAGATATTATAATAACCACTTTATTATTGCCTCTTGGGCATATCTCCAACACTACATACATCACACAAAGCAATATGTTCGGCGATGTCCTTCTTGAGATTATTCCACCAAAATCTTTCCTTCATATCCATGTACATTTTGGTGTTACCCGGATGAATGGAATATGGTGAGTTGTGTGCTTCTTGTAAAATCAGTTTCCGAAGCTCCAGATCTTGTGGAACACAGATACGTTTTCCATACCATAAAGTACCCTGTTCGTCTTCATGGAATCCTTTGGCCTTTCCCTTGCCAATATTTTCCTTAATCTCTTCAATTTCCTTATCTGTCTTTTGGGCTTCTTTGATTTTGTCCAACAAAGTGGGTTGAACATCCAATGACATGAGATGTCCTTTAGGTACAATCTCCAATCTGAGATCTCTAAATTTGGCGCATAGATCATCTGTCAACTCTCCCTTAGTAAGGCCATTCACAAACACCTTACGGCTTAGAGCATCCGCTACAACATTTGCTTTACCGGGATGATATTGCAAACTCAAGTCGTAGTCCTTGATGAGTTCTAGCCATCTTCTTTGTCTCATGTTGATTTCTTTCTGGGTGAAGATATACTTCAAACTTTTGTGATCTGTGAACACTTCACATCGCTTTCCCAAAAGATAATGTCTCCATGTTTTGAGTGCATGGACAACAGAGGCTAACTCTAAATCATGAGTAGGGTAATTTACCTCATGAGTTTTGAGTTGTCTTGAGGCATAAGCCACAACTTTCCCTTCTTGCATTAGCACTACACCTAATCCATGATGAGATGCATCACAATACACTTGGAAATCTTTCCCGAAATATGGTACACATAAGACTGGTGATGTCACTAGTCTCTTCTTCAATTCTTGGAAACTGAGCTCACATCCTTCAGTCCAAGCGAATTTCTTGTCTTTCTTTAGCAACTCTATCATTGTCTTAGCTACCTTGGAGAAATTCTCAATAAATCTTCTGTAGTATCCTGCCAAGCCAAGGAAACTACGAACCTCTTTAACTGACTTAGGAGATTCCCGTTCAGTTACAGCTGACACTTTAGCGGGATCAACTACTACACCATCTCCTGACACAGCGTGTCCAAGAAATCCAACTTCATTTAACCAAAATTCACACTTGCTGAATTTGGCATACAACTTATGCTCTCTAAGCTTCTCAAGTATCAAACGCAAATGTCCTTCATGCTCTTCTTTGCTCTTGGAGTAGATCAAAATGTCATCAATGAAACCGACAACAAACTTGTCAAGGAACTCCATGAACACCTTGTTCATCATATTCATGAAGTAAGCTGGTGCATTGGTCGAACCAAATGGCATCACGGAGTACTCATACAATCCATACCTAGTGGTGAAAGCTGTCTTAGGTATGTCTTGTTCCCTTATCTTAAGCTGAAAATAACCTGACCGGAGATAAACCTTTGAGAATACACAGGCTCCTTCTAACTGATCAAACAAGTCATTGATTCTAGGCAAAGGGTATTTGTTCTTGATAGTCACCTCATTGAGTGAACGATGATCTTTGTCAACGATCTTAATATCACTTTACACCACCAAGATGAATAGGTAAGAAGATTCTTGATGACACAAGAATAAAGAAACTTCATTCTTAGACTCCAAGTGCTTGGCATAACAAGACGATTGCCATCACAAAAGGGTCTGGAAGATCGACCGAGAGATATTTATCAACACTACTTTAAATGTTCTCGTTGATGTTAAAACACAGTTAGCAGGCTACTGTCAGGCCTTTAACTAGTCATCAAGTAAAGGTCGGACTTCGGATACAAAGGAAACCATAAGATGAACTCCTATGATAAATCATAGAAGATGCCTTATGAAGAGTGGTTGTTATTGCTAATTCAAGATAGTGTGACAATAGGTCTTCTGGCTAATTATGTCAAACATTACATCAATCTTGCCAGATGTATAGAGAGACCTATGTTAAAACCTTGCAGAACACCAACCATTATTGCTGCTTGAGATTCAACTTTCGTTAAGTGGAGAGATACTTCAAACTCAGCATATCTGAATAGAAAGTGTGCAACATTTACCACAAAGTTAAAATCACTATATTCTCAAGGCATGGACTTCAATGTCAAGATCCAAAAGATGAGCTAGATTACGGAACCCATGTATTAGCAAGTTATCAAAAGATAATTGCATCTACATGAATTATTTGCAATGAAACACAACTGAATCCTGTTTAGGAAACATTTAGGATGATATAGAAGTTTTGTTGGACTTCTTATCTTCCATGACAAATCAGTCAGTGGCTTAAGATGCTTGGAGGATCTTCTTGATATGTGAAAGTATCATCCTACCATATGAAGAGTTCTTCGCAGATGCTTGACTAACTTAAAATGGTTCCTGAGGAAGCAATGATAACTCTACTCGAATCCACAGCGACATCTTTCCGCATTTGCGCGTGAACTAGAGAGGGTTACTTCTAACATCCAGAACACATACTTCGGAATAACACAAAGATGGTTCTCAAAAGTTTCCAACATTAATGCCAAATGTTCCATATGAATATTTTCTAGCATGGAGAAGGTAAGGATGTCATTGATGGGCTCAATAACAGACTTATCTATACACCCCAAGAAGACGGACTCACATGTTGTATAAACAAGGCATAGACATTGGTCAGACCAGTGGACAAGAAGATGCACTTAGGTGAGACATCACAAGTAAATACACCAATAGATAGTCCTTGGAACCGAGTTTGATTTGATGATAGCCCAAATCAAATCAAAAGCAGGAAAGATAACATATTCACAAAGGAGATAATATCTTGCTTCAACACGAACACAAGTAGATATCCCTTTAAGCAGAAACTGGGTTGGATAGAACTTTTGTCTTACAACTCTCCAAGTTGTTGTTTAAGCTCAACCAACTTGTTCAGGGGTATCTAGTACGGATCCTTGGAGAAAGGAGCAATTCAATGAAATTTATTGCTCAAGAACTTGACAACACGGTCATGTGGCAACATGGCGATACTTCTAGTAGACATCTAGAATATCACGAACCAGCGATATGTCACTTAGTTCACACTACTAGAAAAACGCCTATTCGTGGCGCACCTGAAAAGGCCTTCCGTGGCGCACTAGCAGTGCACCACGGGCCTCGCGCTACGGCTATCTCATAGCCGTGGCGCACTGCATGGTGCACCACGGTTATATCGAGATAGGCGTGGCGCACTACCAGGTGCGCCACGGGTAGGGGTACAGGTGCGCCACGGATGTTTTTTTCAAAAATAAAAAAAAATATGCAAAAAACACCCTCGTTTTGAGTTGCAAAAGCAATCAGGTCCGCATCGCCGCCGTCGTGTCGCCTCGCTGGAGCATGGTGTCCGTGGCCACGACCTACCACCGCAGGGAGGGGAGGGAGGCCGTGGCCGTGCTACTCCTCGCCGGCATCGAGGAGGAGAGGGAGAAGGAGGTGTGGCAGCAAGGAGAAGGAGGTCGCCGCAAGGAGAAGGAGGTCGTCGGCGGTCGTCGGAGCTCGTCGTCGCTCTTCGGGACTGCAAGGAGGAGGAGGTCGCAAGGAAGGAGGTCATCGCCGTCGTGACTGCAAGGAGGAGGAGAAGGCCGCCGCCGCCATCGCCATCGTCACTGCAAGGAGAGGAGGATGCCGGAGCAAGGAGGAGGAGAAGGCCACCGTCGACATCGTCAGTGCAAGGGAAGGAGGAGAAGGAAAGGAGGAGGAGGAGAAGAGAGAAGGAAAAGGAGGAGGAGAAGAGAGAACGAAAAGGAGGAGGGAGGAGAATGCAAAGGAGAAGAGGGACGGAATAGGGGTAGGTGGGCGGGGTGGGGATTCGAAATTTGAATCTCGCCCAAGCTTATCCGTGGCGCACTAGGTGGTGGTGCGCTACGGGTAAGTCGCCCTCTATTTTTTTTTCTACAGGAAAAAACGGTCTTTTGACCGTAACTTTTTACTCTTTTCGAATTTTGAAAATCTAAAAAATCGCTAAACGACCGGAGGCATTTTGGTATATTATACGATTTTTTGGTATATTGTAGAGGGAGTGGCCCAACCTTTAAATAGCATAAGGTGGTGTCCCCTGTGTTTACAATGCTAGTCCTTGGATCAATAGCTAGCATCCACAGTTTAGATGTAATATCAAGAAACAAAGGTCATAATATAACTTTATAACCAGGAATAACATAATTTTATTACATCAATACATAGCTCATTTGGCTATTACATTACATTGCAGCGGAATAACTATAATCATGGGGTCCTTCATCTTCAAAGTGCCACAGGCAGATGTTGGTTGTAGACTTTGTAATCCTAATCAAACAATCTTCACTAAAATCAATCAAACCTGCAACATTACAAGTTACAGCCACAAGGGTCAATACATTTGAATTGTATTGGCAAGCTTCACTTCTATGTATAATATGAGTGGATCCTATCAATACATGCATATTTGGCTAAGTAGAGCTTTAGGCTCATTTGCATAAAGCAATATTTTATCCTATCTTTTCAAAATGGTTTTGGTCCTTTGTCAAATCTCTTTTCCAAGAATCCCTTGAACTCCTTGGTAACCCCAAGTGCATCAAGCTTAACAAAACCTCTTTTAATTCCTTGGTACCCCCAAGTGCATCAAGTTTTTTTATTTTAGAAGTTGGAATGTCGAGATCTCCCATAGTTCAAACTTTAGTTGCTCAGTATTGTCCATAACCGGGGACACGGCTAAGTACTTAGATTTTATTATCTTCTGTAGAAGGAGTACACTTTACCCACATGTCACAATCCCATCCTTTTGCCACCAGTGGCCTACTGGATTAGTGCTCACCAAGATGGAGTACTGGCAGATTGAGAATGTGACGTAGTCTTTCCAAAGGGTCCTCCCATACACCATTGCTAGCTTGCCTTCAGCACCCATGTAGGATTCCAGGTCCCCATGTCCAGTTAACTGAAGACAGTGCATGGGTCTTCCCATTGTAGTTGACTAAGCCAGAGCCATAATAGCATGTGGTTGCACACGAAAGCCACAATTGGAGAAACATGTTCAATCTCTAAGTTTCCTAGGTGGTTTTATTTTGGAGCACAACACAAAGTGATTCCCATAGACATGGTTCCTTTTGTTGCCACCTTCTCCAAAACTTAAAGTATCCTCCACCTAGGTGGTTCATTGAGTCCTTGTTTTATTATGTAAAACACAAGTCCTTTTCTCAACCTTTGTAAAATCTCAACATGTATCTCTCTTCAAAATATAGCATGGCTAAGCATGTATCAACTACATTGTTTTCTCTAAGGAAGGTATAAGGTATCCTATTAGGATTTAGCATATCATAAGTATAAAATTTGTTTTCATGCATGTTTCAAAATCCACTAAGTATAGAAAATAGTAGGACTTTAGATGATAGTGTAACTTGCCTTTTTGGTAGGGAATGATGGTTCACTCCTTGATCTTGCTAGTCTCACACTTTGTTAATTTCACTACAATCAATCAAACAAACACCAAATCAACTAGCATTCCAAACAATCAACCAAACAACAATTCACACACATAAAACTATGGGATCTAAGTCATGCATGTAAGTATGCAAGTGATGGTCCTATTTGCAAAGATGTTCTTCACTAGGCTTCTAAACTTTGTAAGTTCCAAATTGGTCATTTTTCCAAAGTGGCAAAGTCATTTGCAAAAAGGGTTTTGTCCAAAATCTATTTTTAAATCCAATCCTCATTTTATGTAGTGGAAAATATTTTTATCAAAGTAACAACTTTAAGTTGTTCACCAAATGAGTTGCTATTGCAAAACTTGGTGTTTTGGGTTAGTAGGTTTGTTTCAAATCATTTTCCCAAAGTTTTTACTTCAAAAACATTTTTAAAATAAAACCATTATTTTCATTTGGCTAGGAATGGCTAAGTCAAATAATCCATCTTAAATTTTACCAAATCCATTTCCAATACCATGGGTTGGTTCCTAGGGTCAGTAAGTTCACATCAAAACAATTTTGCAAAGGTTTTAACCTTATAAACATTTTTGAATCATTTTTCTACCCTAAATAAGCACACAAATGTTTCTTCAAAAACAAACCCTTTAATGGATACTATTTGCTAAACTAAGGGCATGGTTGGCTAGGGTTTGTTCCACTGATTCCAACGGTATCAAATTTGTAAATTTTGGACATGTGGATCGAAAGTTACAAAGGTTTGAAATTGCAACTTAAATCTGATTTCCAAATTCTGTTTTAAACAAACCTGGCCACGCGTCGCATTCTGGTTGGACGGTACCGATTCGGCCGGATCGGTGTTGCGGTGCGTTGGATCTAGTTAGATCGTGTGGTCCAGAGAACGTACCCCTTCGCGGCTTAAGTTATCTATCGCAAGCGTCGGATCGAGATCCTACGGTGCTAGCGTATTTGACCATATGCGAGCGGCGCCGGCGGTGGCTAGCGGCAGCGACGGTCAGACAGTGGCGGCGCTGGCGAAATAGGAAGCAAGAGAGGGAGGGAGTAGGCTCACCGAGATCGCAGGAGGCTGGGGAAGCTCAACGTGTGGTCGATGAGGCAGGGGGCGCACGGTTGTAGGAGTAATCGCTCGCCGGAGTTCGTTCTGGCGACGGCGTGCTCTGGTCTCGGTTGGAGACGATGTTGTGGTTCATGAGAAGGCAAACCGAAAGTGTGGTCAGACGTAGGAGAGTGAGGCGAATGTGTGAGTGTGATTTAGAAAGCGCGGGGCGGTCTGAAATTACCTGGGCGCTTGCCGGAGTTGAAGACAGACGCGGCGGCAAGGCTGGAACTTGTCGAAGGTGACACTCTGGGGTGCCCGCGGTCGAACGAAGGGTACTGGGAGATGCGCCAAGGAGTGGTGAGTCTCCTAGTGTGCTCAGGAAGGCACGGGGCGGTGTCGAGTCGCCGGAATCGGCACCGGACCTCGTCGGAACAGAGGGTGGTCTCTGGCGAAATTTGGCAGCCTGAGGGCGAGTCGAGGTGGGGCGACAGAGGGAAAAGGAAGGGAAGACGCTGGCGTTTTAACGTGCATGGTCAAGGCGAGTAATGGCGGCTGCGTTATGATGAATTAAGGCCGCGGAATCTCTGCAGGAAACGGTGACGAGGGAGGGAGAAGAGGTCGCGTGGGGTGTGGACGATGAACATGGGAGAGTGGGGTCTACCTGGCAGTGAGAAAAGAAATGAGGGGAGGGTCCATCAGTCGGTCTCTCTGCGGGTTTGCGTTTAGGTAGAAAAACGTTTCGCGCGATAGGGAGTGCTGGGCTGGTTCTGGGCCTTGCTGGGCTGCTGGGTTGGGTCAGGTCCAAATCCATTTTTTTTTCTTTCCTGAACCTTTTTCTATTTCTATTTTTGATTTCTGTTTTGAAATTCCAAACAAACAAACATCAACCAAATCAATTCAAACAACACCAAACTTTGTAATTTTGTAATTAGTTCTGTTCAGTAACATGAACCAAAATCCAAAATCAAAATAATAATTTTAATAATAGGGTCCATTATTAATTAAATAAATGGACCATTGTTATTATTCAAATAGGGTTTGATTTTATTAATAAATTCTCTATTTGAAATCTAAATATTTTCAAAACCATATCAGTAGGTTTTATTTGAAAATACAAAATATTTGGAAAACTTATTTCAAATGAAACAAGTTTTGAGGTTTTGGAGAATAGTAAAACCTTTATTAATAAAACCTGGTTGATTTTATTAAATAAACCTTTACTATTTTTATCAAAACAAAATGTTTTATTTCCAAAGTTTGGTTAAGTCTTAATTTGGCTTTGTGAAATAATTTCTTATTTTAAAATCCTTCCTTTTCTTTTGGAAACTAAATCCTTTTATCTAAATGATTCAAAATAGTAATTCCAAAATATTTTATTTTCCTCTATTTAAATGTTCATCTTTTCAAATCTCTTTAGGAATTTATTTGATCCAAATTGGTTTGAAGTTCTAATTGAATTCAAAAAGTTTCTTCTGGCTCTGAAAATCAAACAAAGTTTTATTTTTATTCATTTATTTTCACATTACAAGATTTGGAAAATCTTGGGATGTGACATATATTATACGATTTTTTTCGATATCGTATGCAAAAGTTACGGCCTTTTTACTGTGGCATAACTTTTTTTTGCAGATAAAGTCGAAACTCATGTTTGTTAATTTTACTACAAGCTATACCACATTACCGACCTAAATATGAAAGGATTTAATTTTTTGAAATGTTTATCATTTTCTTCTATTTTTGCAAAGCCTAAAAAGGCAATCCACGAGGGGGGGGGTGGAGTTGGTGCAGGATAGTTAGACGTAGGGCACTAGGGCAAGGTGCCCTACTACTAAGTTTATACATCCGTGGAGCACATGCCATAGTGCGCCACGGATGTGGCTGGCCGTGAGGGACAGAGAGGGGCATGCGCTTAGGCGTAGCGCACCCCCTCCATGTGCGCCACGGTTGACACTAACAACCGTAGCGCACCTACCCTATGTGCGCTACGGATGTTTGGCGTGCGGCCAATGGGGCCCTGGCCCACACATATCTGTGGCGCACTATGGTCATGTGCGCCACGGTTGTTCTAGTTACTAGTAGGGCACTGCCCATAGGTGAGCCACGCCTGTTTTAGCCGTGGGGCACTTCAACCATGTGAGCCACGGATGTGCTGATTACCTATAGCCATTTTCCTAGTAGTGTCAAGAGGGAAACTTGCTTGGTAAGGAAAGATAACATAGTCTCAGAGCTTCGGCATGAGCCTAACTCTTTGACTGAAGAGGGTGTACCAGAATATCAGATTTGGTAACACAATCAAACTTTGCTTAGTGATAGGGTTAACCATCACGCTAAGAATGATACAAATGTCCTTTGAGTTCAAAGCAATATAAATTGCTAGGAATCTCGAATGGCCACATTATTACGCACACGCATCATTCATGAGCGTGGAAACTCGAGGAAGGGTGGGTAGATATGTGTAAGAGTATCACTTCATTAAGGGGTCATGAAACTCAGTATGACCTCTTAGTATAAAAGAGTGTGACACTTTAAGGTAGAACAGTCAAAAGCTAATCAATGCCTCTTGATCTGCAGATTACAACACTTTGACCTAGTCCTAGAAATGACGAGGTACTGGAGTTTGTTTCTCCTGACATCCCAAACTGGTTTGTCTTGACATACCTCAAGAGTATCTTACATCGGAAGACACCGATGCAAGTTACTACTTGGCTACCAACTGGTAGACAAGGGTCAGAAAACAACAAAGGAAAAGGACATGCTCAGGATGGAATCCCGAGATGTAGACGCATAGGTCATCAATATTCCGAAGACTAATGCATAGAAAAGGGAGGTGTGGCAGAGTCATGGATTTAGATGCGAGACTCTCGAGAAGTACTCGTGTCGTGATATATTTGGTTCCATTAAAGAACATCTGCCATAGCATGTGGTAGGGGAAGTTCTTTATTTGTCATTGTTCAATGGTGACAACCCACAAGCTTGAAGGCTATACTAGAAGGTACTAGCCATCCTGAGGTAATGTGTAAACATTAACCACAGGGTCAAAGGAATGGATCTTGAGTTAAAGGCCAGCTTCATGTACAAGATTTAGAACACCAGAATCTAGTACAATCGGGGATCTAAGGTTTAAGTCCAAGGGTTAAAACCCAGTGAAAAGAGTAACTACTACTATAGTGACTTAGCATACACTACAAGATAGTAATCATGAGGTAGCTTTCAAGAGAAGAAACAACTTCTGAAGTACCCAAACAGATAAAAAGGAGGCACACGAGGCGAAAGGAAACCTCGAGACCTAGAACAGAACATTGTGGGACCATAGACATGATGTTGTGGACCTATAAAATAGAGAGATCATGATGGAAAGGAATCTCTCAGGTGAAACAGAACAAAAGGAAACAAGGAACACACACACCAGACTCTAGAGAACTCTACACTAGGTCAACTGGCTGGAAAACGACATGCCTGAACAGGCACCTAACTTTGAAAAAGAGACGATATAGCAAAACTTTTCCAAATCAACACAAGATAATATGACCCGGAGTTAGAGCGAAAGTGGATAAGGAGTAAAAGAAGCATACCTGAGTTTTCGCACATAATTTTCATCTTTGAAAATAGTTTTCACAAGCACTAGACTCAACATCGACCAATAGAAAGGTTTTCTTACAGTCGGTACTGCTCTGATACCAAAACCTGTGACACCCCCTGGATTAGGGCTAAACAAATCCTAGACCTCTGTCTGAAATAAGATTAACCTTGAGCTCGAGAATATCCAGAGAAGAATCGGTAACACATCAGTGACCCTACGACACAAAAAATTATTACAGCAAGCTCATAACTGAGCGAAGAAGCAAAATATTACAAGCATATGTCACTGACCACAAATATCAAACAACGGAAGGAAAATTATGCTATTAAGTATAGCAAACTTAACAAATGTCCTAAGAGGTGTGAAGCATAACGATGACATCCCATTCCATAGATTCCAGGCTGCCGGCCGGGATCTCCAAACTACTCGTCGATGCCGATGCCGTAAAGAACTCATCTTCCATGGTAGCACGTACTCTGCTGCAAAAGTATCAACAAAGCAAGGGCGAGTACAGGGTGTACTCCGCAAGACTTATGGCTGGTGGAGTTGTTTTGCATGAAGCCATATTTGTTTATAAAACAAGAGGGAGAAGAAGCTCGTCTAATTATAATGTTTTAAAAAGGGATAAGCAGTGACATCTTCAAAGCATTGATCGTCAGCTTTTGATATCCACCAAGTAATCATCATAGAACCTCAATTAGTATCACCCCCTCATACCGAAGAGGAAGCATCCTTAAGCACACTTTAGTTAACTTTCCAAGTTTTACGATTAGGTTCAAGTTCTGTATGATCCCACGTCCATTCCCAAGTCATCCATAACCGTGGACATGGATTTTCGAAAATATTAATACCCTGCAGGGGTGTACAACTTTACCCACACGCGTCGACCGACTCTTAGCGTCACATGACACACTTCCTTGGTGTGCTGATAGAGGGTGATCGACCGAAACATTTCCCTTACTTTTGCCTAATCCATGAGTCACCAGAAGGGCTCCCGGCTGCGGTAGTTGGCCATACTCCCAGGCGGTCCTCGACTCTGTGTACCGAGATCCAGTTCAATGCCAAGCTTCCTTCACCCGGCCACGTCCTATATGCTTGCACCATTTTCCAAAACCTTTTTCCATGCGGGTGCCGAATATATCTTCAAACTACGGACTCATGGATCAGACTAGGCAAACTGGGGTCAAGGGGGTCCCCATAGACCCCCGTGTGGCTGTACGCTCGTCTTGGTTTAAGAGGCAAGAACCTCGGGTCCTAAGGTTGGCAAGTATGGGATTGCAAAAACCACAACCCACGTGGCCTCCCATACAAGCCTTAGCATCAGCCAGGTTAACTCACATCACCTGTCATACCACGTTCTCCTGTCCAACTAGGTTAATTCGAAGCTCAGAACCATTAGCCAGGTGAATCAGCAGAACTACTAAAGCATGGCTAAGCACAACAGATAAAGTAGCTCTAGCAGCGCTCGCAAAGCCAAACCATAGTTATGCTAGGAGCAGTGGATCTGGGATTATAGTTTCAAAAGGATCATGTATCAGATAGGATTACTCTATCTATCGATAAAAGACTTTAGAATCGTATGCACATGGCAATAATTTAAAATGCTTGAAAGCATAGGATTATACCATGTGTGGGGTTTCGCTTGACTTTGCCTTTTGATACCCAATACAGATCTTCGTATCCATCATCTTGACTTGTTCGACAACCACAAGGATATATCTCTCCAAGGTTCATCGTGTTGGCATTGTTCATAGATGACCTTCAATGGTATTGATCTTGATCTTCGGTCCTGGGTTCGATCTCGATTCCGATATCGTATTCTACCGGAGAAGAACCAAACACTGGAAAGGAAGGAAACAATCAACACATGGCATCGATGCAATGCTCAAGCAAGGATGATGATATGACAAGTTAAAAGTTATTTAAATTGAAACCCTAAACATGCTTGATCATTTTAATCTGGGTCCGAGGGGTCGAAACCCTAATTCGGAGAAACCCCGAATGCATATGGGAGGGTGCATTTTCTTATCTAATTAAACTTGTCATGTAAGTTGATTATCAATGCATGATTATAGTGCAATTACATAGGTTTTATTTTTTTGAACATTTTTATATATTATTTGTATTTTTCTGACTTATAAATAATTACTTATTGAATTTACAAGTTTTATTCATTTTCTGAAAATATTAAACTAAATAAAACCTTTATTGCGTCACACTGACGTCAGCACAGGGGGGGTCGGGTGTTTCTTACTGGGGCTGGGTCTAGCCCTAGTCACAGACATGTGGGGTCGGGGCTCGTCAACTAGCCACGCAGGCATGACTTAGTCAGCGCCCACGTCACTGCCTCGCGGGCGCCACATCGACGCCACAGTGGCACCACATGGGCTCGCCGGCATGTGCATCGGCGATGACCAGGGACGGCGGAGGACGGCAAGCTGGGCTGCAGGGAGTACCTAGTTCGAACGAGCAGAGCAGGGCAAACATAATAGCGGCGACGCCACCTCGGAATGGTCACCGAAGAGGCACCGACGATGATGAACGGCGGCGGGGCATGCAGGTGGTTGCGGTTCCGACGACAGAGAGCAAGAGGGGGCGAGTGGCGAGGTCCATGACGACCAGGAGCTCACCAGGAAGCGAACGGAGGCGACGGCGAGGCGCGGGGTGGCCGGAATCGATGGTGGCGGTGGTGACCGGAGATCGGGGAGGACGTGTCGATTGGGGCTTCTAGGGGCGCGCTGGCTCACGCGAGTTAGGTAGATGAGGGAGTCAAGCATGGTAGTCTCGATGAGGACACGGTGGTTTCCGACGATCTAGGTTTTGGGTGCGCCGCGGAGAACGATAGAGAGAGAACTGGGAGGGGAGAGAGGCGAAACTGGGCACGGCTAGGGTTCCTCTTGGCGAAGGAGCGGTACTTGTAGACGGAGAACGATGGCGGCGAGGATCTTGACACCGGCGGAGCGGCGGACGGCGACACGCAGGTGCTTTAGGGACGACGCGAGGTCGACGATGACGATAGATTGGACGAAACGGTAAGTTGGGCCTGGTCCAGCTACAGGCTGCTCCTGGGCCGCAGAGTTGCGCACTGAGCGGCTGGTAGGAGAGGAGGAGAAGATGGGCTGGCCCACTTACGTTTAGGAAGCAGTTTTAATTTTCTGAAACCATTTTCTTTTTCTGTTTTCTCTTTTCTCTTTGTATTTTCATTTTGTAATCTATTTTTGAACATTTTCAAAATACAAGAGGTTTGCAAACATTTCAAAAATACTTGAGGGGCCCTTGTAACAATTTGGCTCCACACTTTTTGTGATTTCAAAATTCAAAACCATTTTGAATGTGTTTCAAATAGAGAGTGAAAGCTAAGGTTAGGGATTTGTGATTATTTTCTTGCATGCAATTTAATAAAATGATGCTCATGAATGTACAATAAATTCCTAATTACTATTTAATAAAACTAGGGTTGTTACACTAGCGTCATACTGACGTCCCCTCAGGGAAAAAAGACGAAATACGTCCTTTGGATGAAATTTCGCGCCTCCAACAACAAGGGCGAATACGAGTCCCTCGTCCATGGAATGTGGATGGCCAAGATCTGCGGTGCAATGCGCCTATTCATCTACGGTGACTCAAACCTTGTCGTACAGGAGACGATGAACGACTGTGACGCTCACAGTGCCAACATGATGGCGTACCGCACACTCTACAACTCACTTGAAGGAGACTTTGATGGCTGCGAACTTCAGCATGTCGGAAGGGAAAGCAATGAAGAAGCCGATAGGCTCGCCAACATCGGCTCCACCTGTCCACGGGTGCCACCAGGTGTGGTCCTCGAACAAATCTGTGTACCCTCTATCAAAAGGATGTTCTCCAAGGGATCAACCGAAGAAGCAGAACACTCAGGGGCTGCGCCACCCGAAGGACAGGAAGGGCCCGAAAAGCTCGACACCGAGGCCGAGCTAGTCATCCTGATGCAATTCATGGCGGTTGAGGAGACGTGACAAAGCCTTACCTTCGATACCTGATAAACAAGGAACAGCCAGATGACCCGACAAATGCCTGGCGCATATATCGCCGGTCCAAAGCGTTCACCCTCCACAATGGCGAGCTGTACAACCGCAGTATTTCGGGTGTGCTCCAAAGGTGCGTCACCATCGATGACGGCAAAACCATCCTCCAAGGCATCCACGTGGGCATCTGCGGCCATCATGTAGGTAGCCGTGCCCTGGCCGCCAAAGCTCTACGAGCTGGATTCTACTGGCCAACGACCATGAACGATGCTAATGACATCGTCTGAAGATGCAACGCCTATCAGAGGTACATGGACAAGCCACACGCACCAAGATTGGAGCTAAGGCCCATACCACGGGCCTAGCCCTTCGCCCAATGGGGCCTCGACATGATCGGCAAACTGCCGAAATCTTAGAAAGGAGGCCACGTCTACCTCCTGGTCGTAGTCGACAAGTTCACCAAGTGGATCGAGGCCATGCCCGTCACCAACCAAAGTAGCAAAACCGCCGTCAAGTTCTTCGAGTCCATAGTCTACAGGTTCGCTGTGCCACACAACATCATCACGGACAATGGCACGAACTTCATCTCAAGGGAGTTCCAAGACTTCTATGAGGGCCTTGGCATCAACATATCGCACGCCTCCGTGTCGCACCCGCAGACCCACGGGCAGGTCGAAAAGGCCAACGGCCTCATAGGTAGTGGCATCAAGAAACGCCTTCTCTTCCCACTCGAACGGCTTGTGGGAGCCTGGGCATAAGAGCTACCCTCTGTCCTCTGGAGCCTACGTACAACACCGAACAGCTCAACTGGCTTCACACCTTTCTTCATGGTGCACGAAGCCGAAGCCGTACTACCTGCCGAGGTACACCACAAGGCCCCATGGGTCGTCGCCTACAGCAAAGCTGAGTCAACAACCACACTCGAAGATGCCATTGACACACTCGACGAGGCACGCGACATCACCGCGGCTCGCTCAGCGGTCTACCAGCAGAGCCTCCCAACTACCACAGCCGTCGGTTGCGCCCAAGGTCCTTCGCCGAAGGAGACCTCATCCTACGACTTAAGAAAGAGCGGCTGAAGAAGCTCGAGTCACCCATGGAAGGACCCTACATTGTCACAGAATTCATGGACATCGCATTAGGAGTCGAATACTCCAACCCCTGGAACGTTGCACGTCTATTACGCTTCTACCTCTAGCTACCTCTTTACTTTCAATAAGGTTACTCAGCCGAACAATGTACCTCCTCGTTATGCTATGAATAAAAGCTAAGTCCCTTGGCCGAAATTTCTTTTTCTTTGCATTACTTTTTGTTATAATATGCTCGGGGGCTACGCCCCACCTCACGACTTCATCGACTGAGAACAACGCATACAACCTGAGTAGCTGACCACGTCAGGCTAACGAAATGGACATGCACAACAAGGCACCTCGTGCTACTATATACAAACTTTACAAAGGGCACTATGAGCCCACTCGAAAAATACAAGTTTTACATCAAGTTTTCTTTACAGGAACTACCTAGTTTGGAGAATCACATTCGCCCGATGCTCGAACAAATCTACTATCTCCTCAACATGTTGCGCCACAACAGCATAATGAGGACGCATATCACAAAGGGTGCCATCTGGACAAAGGGGTGGCCCAGTCGCCACCTCCGCAATGTTGACATCGCGACGATGCAGCGAAACAACGGACAATGCAGCCTTCACTCCAGCGATTAGCTAACGCTGCACCAACTCCTTGACGTGGCCCACGTTTCGAAATTTTGCCAGCAAACCCCAAAGGTTGGAAGGTGCCTCATCCAAGGGAAGCATGGCGGCCCAAGTGGACGCCAGAGATATCCTCGCCTGCTTCAGCACCCGAGAAACCTGGTGCACGCGATCTTGCACCGTCGCAAGGAAGATGGCCCGGTCGTGGTCCATCCAAAAGAAGCTACCAGTCTCTAGGTCCTGTTGCATCAGGCAATTCATACGAACAGCGACGCGCTCTTTCTCTTCCTTCGGAACGAGGTTCACACCTGCAGAGCACACACAATGAGCAAAAATGCAGTTTCATTCGAAAGAACATCAGTTAAAAAGACTCACATTGCAATTTCTCGCTCATCTGCCGTAGTGCCCCCATCAAGAACTCCTCCCTGGTAGTGGCTCACTTAGCTTTCGACTTTCACACATCTGCGTGGCCTCGAATGCCAAGGATATCCTTCTCCAAGATGCATCATCCAAGGATGGATGCGGCTTAGGAGTATTGGGAGTGACAAGGGGAACCTCACCCGAAGGACCCTAGAGACAAGCAAATCAAGACATGAACATCACAAACAACTCTGGAGACAGCTCGAAAAATAATTTATGTACATCAAGGCCACCTCATGGCATAAGTGGGGATTGTTCATCAGCAAAACATTACATTAACAAAAGGATAAACTATCCTAGCTACAACACTTGGGCCTAGGCACCCGCGTCCGGAGTGGCCTCAGAGCCAGAATGCCTGCTCTTTTCCTCCTCATGCTGCTTCGCCGCATACTCCGTCAGCAGATCAATGAGTTTTGGCTCATAACGCTTATAGCAAGAGGCGAAGAGTGAGAACGCTACTTCTGAGCCATCTACAGCCGTTGCCATCTAGGAGGTTTATGTGCGGTAGGTCCAGCTCCGCTCCGGATGCCATCGCCATCACCAACCCCATGGAGGTGCCGATACCCTTCTTCATGCGCTTATATGCCGCCGGAGCATCCTCCGACAGGGCATCCACAAGGGCATCGACATCCTCAAGGGCAGCGCCCTTGGGGACGACCTCTTTGTAGAAGTGTCGGAGAACTTCCTTGGCCTCCGCCAAGGAGCAAGCAGCAGTGCCACAACGATCTTTGATTGTTGCGGTGGCATCGTCCAGAGCATCTCCATGCTCCAGCACATCATGGTCAAATGTGATGCCTGAAGCATCTGAAACAAAGAAGGAAAGATACCGAATAAGAGCAAGGCAAGACTCAATCGATAAACAAGAGAACCAAAGAGTCTAGAGAAAACTCACGAGAGAAGGCTTTGGCTGCAGCCATAAGCCTATCCACCATCTCCTTCTCATGAGCAGTCGCCGCAGAAGCGAGTTGCTCCTTGCCATCCGCAGCCTCCTTCCGCAGGCCCTACTAGGCTTCAGCAGCATCAGCTACTTCCTTCTGCAGGCGCTCCTTCCCCTCCGCAGCATCTGCAACTTTCTTCTCTGCTCGACCATTGCTCTTTTCAAGACCGTCAAGCCGTCGGAGAGATGCATTGTTTTCATCTGCAAACTTATGTGTGCAGGCGGGGACTCCGAATTTCCGTGTGCGGTCTTTTAAGTCACGACTGCCCGAGCTTCTCTCTTAGAGAGGATCGAGGCATCATACTCAGAGTTGGCCACCACCTGAGGGGGAGGAGATGTCAGTTTTGACTCCCCTACAGCCTCCTGAGCGCCCTCACTGAGAGGCTCCTTTGATGAATTGCTGCAAGAGAAAAATCTGATCAGGACAACAACCCACACAGTTGACAAAAAACAATTTAGGCGAAGTCACTTATGAATCAATATCCAACAAACTGAAGATAGGCGTCTCCTTCTCCTTCTTCGTCTTCTTGGTCGGCAGGTGCGGTGCCATCTCTCGAATGGGCATAGCAGGAATAGGTGCGGAAGAAGCACCATCATCCTCGCCATGGCACTCGAGGAAGGCCGGACCCCTTGGAGTTGGAGGAGTAGATGCATCCGAAGACTCGCTCCGGGAGCGCTTTCGGGTATGCTCCTCACTCGCATCAGGAGCATCCGGAGTAGGCGACTGAGTTGGGGGAAGCTCAGACTCGGAGTCAACCTCCTCATTGTCTGGCGCCTCCCTAAATTTCTCAGGTAGAGGAGGTATGGACCCCGTGACATGGAGGCACTGCAAAGAAAAAGGAAAAGCTCTACACGCACGAACAAGCATCACCTGAGAAACCCCTTTATTGGCGCTAAGAGGGGGTCAACGATTTCCCCGGAAGTTCCGCACCGACCTTGAACTTCAGCATGGAACGAAGAGCCCTATCAAGGTCACCTGAAGATAACTCTTCGGATGAAACCCTCGTCGGTTCGTTGGAGCCGGCATAGAGGAACATCAGGTGTGCCCTAGCCGGGAACGGTTACACCCGGCGCTTGAGGAAGGTGCGGATGATGTCGACACCGGTGAACTCCTTGCTTGGCACGAGCTGAAGAGACTCAACCCACTAGTAGAGCCTCTCCACCTTTGTAGCTTCACCCTCCAAGATGTGGTTCTTCCACGATCTCTTTGGGATGATATCATGCTTGGAGTCGAAGGGGGCAAGCCCATATTGCTGACCGTCTATCTTAGCATCGTGGATGTAAAACCACTTCCGGTGCCACTGCTGGACGGACTCGCAAATGGAAAAGGAGAAGAATTGGACGAAAGGACGAACATAGATGATACAGCCGCCATGCGGATAGACTCCGCCGGTGCCGGATTGCCTGTTCACGGAATAGAGCTTCCGAAAGAGGCCAAATTGTGGCCTGATGCCGAGCCAGCACTTGCACAGGGTTATGAAGCAAGCAACATGGAGAAGAGAATTGGGAGACAGATGGTGTATCTGAATCCCATAAAAAAAAGAGTCCGTGAAGAACAAGGGCAACGAACATCACCCAAAACCCTACGGGCGGGCGGGGCATTACCTCATCGCTAGGAAGTTGGACGTCCTCCTTGTCCTGCGAGATCAACCCTGCGTCGCGCAGCTTGCGCAGATCAATATCGCGCACATCCTTGCGCCTCCACCCGCCATCGGTGATACGAGCGGCAGCAACAACCTTCTTGCCACTGGCGGCGGCGCTCGAGCCAGCTCTGGCAGTGGTTTTCTTCGACTTGCCCATTGTGCGACGTCGAGGGCAGCGGTGCGCGAGAAGAAAAGAAGAAGGAAACACGTGAAGAACTTCCAGTGCGCACAACGAGAGAAGCAATGCACGTGGAAATGAAGGCAATGGCGAGAAAGCAAATGGAAAAGGGTAAAATGAGAACACCATTTAACCACGATATTAAAAGACGAAGACGAAGAACACAAGCCGTCTATCCAGAAGCCCTAGCGCGCAAGCAAGATCCAACCATACATGTGTCAGCATAGTAACGAACCGTCGCTAGCACGCCTTCCACTACGCGCGGAAACCGAGGAGGCGCCATAATTTTCGCCATGCCTACGCGTGACTAGTCAAATTCAGGTCGTACGGTGGGACCCACGATTGTCCCATCGAATCATCTCTGCCGCTGCAGACGATTGAGATCATCAATCTTCATCACTGACGTCATCAAGACCAATCTAGTAATGGCTGGAAATCTTCTGCTATAAATCAATTACTCACTCGAATCTACGATTCGAACAACTACTCGGGGGCTACTCCTATCAAGAGCGTTGGCTGCGCACCTGAGACATGATTAAGTTACTGCATCTCTCAACTATCTTCGAGTCCTATGTTGAGTTTACGACTCCACTAAGGACTCGGGGGCTACTCCCATAGGGAGGATTGATCAAGCATCCGAAAAAATTATGATCCCATAGGGACACTCGGGGCCTACTCCCATACGGAGCGCTGGCCGTGCACCTTCGGATCAAATACGACAAAATATTTCTGGAAACCTTGCCCAAACCAACTCTAAGTGAGAAGCATTCTCCTTAGCCACCCGAAACACCTCCGCGGTGATAGCATTTCGGATGTTGTGTCTGCCACGCAAGAATGAGACCTACATATATCATCTGATGGCTTGGTAACGCACCTGACTGCGCTTTGCTAGTAAAATACTGTGTCAATAGGCACGACGGAAAATCCTGACGGACGCGTTAGGTACATCAGATAAAAACCACTGGGACGCCTGAATCGAATTACGCCAGCATTTGTTCTGGATTCAAGTCCGGGGACTCGAGTCTGAAGAAGATCGTGTTATTTTGTCCTATGACAGTTAACTAGGCCTGACCCATTAGGAGAGTCAGGAACGTGCATCAACAATCCCCATGAACTAAAATATTTTCTCTTACAAACAGGTCCAACTGCACCCGAAAGATTGAAGAGACCTCAGTCGAATCTATGATTCGACTAAACACTCAGGGGCTACTGACATGGTTATACCTCATGGGTACACAACATTGGCATACCTAGTCGACCCCAAGGAAGGACATGAGAAAGATACGTGGCCTGTGAATATTTCGGGTGGCCCAAGCCCATGATGCCTTTGGATCCTTGGAGAACAAGACTAGAATGGATAGAATTTCGAAGGGAACAAACCCTAAATCTATAACCGACTCGACCTACACCCAGGACCTGCCTATCTATATAAAGGCTAGGAGGGCACGACGAGGAGGGACTCAACTCACCTCATACACACCTCATCCCAGATCGCAACTGCGCACCCCTGTAACCTTCGGTTCCGTCGTAATAAAGAGCAGACAAGCAGGAGTAGGGTTTTCCCTCCGGGGGCTGAACCTGGGTAAACCTCGTGTTCCCATGTTGCTTGTCTGTTAACCCTTCCGCGATCTCCAACATCCCCATCTTCTCTAAAACCCAAGTCCATAACAATGGGCATTGACGAGTCGAACCCTCGTCAACAACAATAACAACAATGGCAATAAGATGCAATAGCTGATGATTGCACGGACTCAGTTTATGCAAATGATGAATCACTTTATGGTGAATTAGAACCAGAACCAGAACCAAAACAACAACAACAATCAGAACAACCCACCAGCTTTTGATATTCTCACAAGGTTTTTAAGATTGAGGCCTGCTAAGTGTGAGACCCTGGCGCATGGCTCAATAGGATTGATAGGAAACCCATACCAACAAGTTGCAACTTCTTTTCCGGAATCTCATTCGAAAAGAACTCTAAGGTTAAGCATGCTTGTCCTAGAGCAATTCTAGGATGGGTGATCGACCGGGAAGTGGGTAACCGGGTGCGCATGAGTGAGGACAAAGTGCGCAGAAAAGACTAGTGTTGGTCTGTGGGGGTTAGTCTAGAGATCCTATTGAGCTGCCAGAAGTGATAGCCGTCGGTCCGGAGTGACCGGGGGTGTCAAAAGTGGTATCAGAGCCGACCCTCGCGGTTACATGGGCGTGTGCGGGTCAGTGGCGGACATGTGTAGAATGGCTCCTGTGGCCCGGAGTGGACACGACATGGCAATGTGTCGACACTGGATGCACAGACATGTGCCAAGAGGGGACGTTCCTGGCTTGTGGTTGATCGACGAGGACGTCGATCTTCTAAGGGTGGGTGTATGTGAGACCCTGGCGCATGGCTCGATAGGATTGATAGGAAACCCATGCCAACAAGTTGCAACTTCTTTTCTGGAAGCTCATTCGAAAAGAACTCTAAGGTTAAGCTTGCTTGGCCTAGAGAAATTCTAGGATGGGTAACCTACCGGGAAGTGGGTAACCGGGTGCACATGAGTGAGGACAAAGTGCGCATAAAAGACTAGTGTTGGTCTGTGGGGGTTAGTCTAGAGATCCTATTGAGCTGCCAGAAGTGACAGCCGTCGGTCCGGAGTGACCGGGGGTGTTACAATAAGTTTTCTGGAACCACTGATCCTATGGTAGCAAATGATTGGCTATGTTCACTGAACAAGGACTTAGTCATAGTTCGTTGCATTGATGAGGAGAAAGTTAGATTTGTAGCACACCTGTTGGAAGGACCAGCAGCTACATGGTGGGATGATTTCCAAATCATTACCCCTATTGAAGAAGTGACTTCGGAAATATTTGAGGATGGTTTCCTCACTTCTCATATCTCTTCAAGAGTTATGGGGTTGAAGAAGAAGGAATTTCAGAACCTTAAGCAACGCCACCGCAGTGTTGCAAAATATATTGAGGAGTTCAACAATCTGGCACGCTATGCACCGGATGATGTTGACAGTGATGCAAAAAGGAAGGAGAAGTTCCTTGAAGGGCTGAATGATGAGATGTGGATGCAACTATCTGTTGCATATGTTCCAACTTATCAATCTCTGTGTGACAAAGCTACCATCTTGGAAATCAATATGAAGCAAGTGGAGCATAGGAATAGGAAGCACCATTTTGATAAGCATGGATCTGGGTCGTCTCACAAGCGTTCTTTTGGTGAAGGAAGTGGAGGTTTTGGATCCCACAAACAGGGGAATCATAACAACCACCGCAACAGCAACCGTCACCATGATAGAAATAAACATCATGGACACAACAATGGTGATTACCGCAACAACAAGAGTGGACACAAGAGTCACCATAGTGGAAATGGCAATGGGAATCAGCCAGCTAAGAGGGACATCAGTCAAGTTGAATGCTTCAAGTGGAAGAAGACTAGGAACTATGCAAATGAATGCCCAGAAAAAAAGATTTATGGTTCCAACAAGCCAAACACTTTTAAGAAGGATCATGTGAACCACATGAATGTGGAGGAAATCCAAGAGGAGTCTGATGATGTGGCTGGTAAGTTCAAGATTAATTCATTTCCAACACTTATCCTTTTTGATACCGGCGCATCTCATTCATTCATATCAAGATAATTTGTAGACAAAAATGGACTCCCAACTGAAACAATTGGATGTCCTATTAAAGTAAGCTCCCCAGGGGAGAGATGATAGTAAATTTTGGATGTCATGATCTAGTAATAGAGTTTGGAAAGTACAAGTTTCCAGCTAGTTTGATAATCCTAGAATCCCAAGGATTGGATGTAATATTAGGCATGGATCGGATGACCCGTTATGAGGGAGTAATAGACTGTGCTAGAAGAACTGTTACACTCACAACCCCGGAAAAGAAACAGATTAGGTTCAAGTATAACTTTGAACCCAAAGGGAGTAAGTTAAATTCTCTTAAGGGGGTTAGCATAGATAGTGTACCAGTAGTTAAGGAGTACCCATATGTGTTTCCAGAGGAATTACCAGGGATGCCACCAGATAAAGATGTGGAGTTTTTGATTGACTTATTGCCAGGATCTGGACCCATAGCAAAGAGACCCTACAAGATGTCAGTTGATGAGTTAAAAGAGCTCAAGAAACAACTTGGAGAACAGTTGTAGAAAGGATTTATCCAACCAAGTTCTTCGTCTTGGGGTGCACCAGTTCTGTTTGTTGAGAAGAAAGACAGAAGTCAGAGGATGTGCATAGATTATCGATCACTTAACAAAGTGACCATAAAGAACAAGTATCCCCTACCCAGAATCAATGATCTCTTTGATCATCTAGAAGGAGCTCGTGTGTTCTCAAAAATTGATCTTCGATCAGGTTACTTTCAGCTAAAGATTAGAGAACAAGATATACCTAAGACTGCTTTCACCACTAGGTATGGAGTGTATGAGTATACAGTGATGCAATTTGGACTAACAAATGCACCATTTTATTTCATGAACATGATGAACAAGGTGTTCATGGAGTTTCTTGACAAGTTTTTTGTGGTATTGATTGATGACATATTGATTTATTCCAAGAGCAATGAAGAGCATGAAGAACATTTGCGTTTGATTCTTGAGAAACTCAGGGAGCACAAGTTGTATGACAAATTCAGTAAGTGTGAGTTTTGGTTGAATGAGGTTGGATTTCTTGGAAATATTGTGTGCCCAATTTTATGTAGTAGATGATGCATTAAGGCGCAAATTTTATGTGAATGGCCTCACCAAAGGAGAATTTCTAGATGATGTGTGTGCCCAATTTAAAGAGCTAAGATTGGAGATAGTGCCTAAAGGATATCTCATGTATTTGGAAGTTCAACCAACATTGTTGGATAAGATCAAAGAAGCCCAAAAGTTGGACAAGGAAATAGAGGAGATTAAGAGTAAAATTGATAAAGGAGAGGCGAAAGGATTCCATGAAGATGAACAATGAACCTTATGGTATGGAAAGCGTATCTGCATGCGACAAGATCCGTAGCTTCGGAAAATGATTCTGCAGGAAGCACATAATTCACCATATTCTATTCATCCGGGTAACACCAAAATGTACATGGATGTGAAAGAGATTTTGTTGGAACAATCTAAAGAAAGATATCGCAGAGCACATTGCTTTGTGTGATGTGTGTAGTAGAGTAAAGGCAGAACATCAGAAACCGGCAGGGTTATTGCAACCACTACCAATACCTGATTGGAAGTGGGATAAGATTGGTATGGATTTCATCACGGGATTGCCCAGGACTAGGTCCAGGTATGATTCTATATGGGTTGTTGTGGATCGCTTAACAAAGGTGGCTCATTTCATACCCGTAAAGACCACTTATACAAGTGCTAAATTAGCCAAGATCTATATGAACATGATTGTGTGTCTGCAGGGAGTACCTAAGAGTATTGTGTCCGATAGAGGAGCTCGGTTCACTTTGCATTTTTGGAAGTAGTTGAATGAGTCATTGGGAACTTGACTAGAATTTAGCATAGCATTTCATCCCTAGACTGATGGACATACATAAAGAACCAATCATATTTTGGAAGATATGTTGAGAGCTTGTGCGCTAGACTATGGATCTAGTTGGGATGAAAGTCTGCCATACACAGAATTTTCTTACAATAACAGCTATCAATCGAGCATAGAGATGGCTCCTTTTGAATCCCTTTATGGAAGGAAGTGTACTGCGCCATTACTATGGTGTGGAGTAGGAGAAAGAAATTTGTTTGGACTAGATCTAATCAAGGAAGCCAAAGAGAAAGTCATAATCGTAAAGGACAGATTAAAAATAGCCCAATTCCGACAAAAGAGTTATGAAGATAAAAAACATAGAGAGGTCATTTATGAGGTAGGTGACAGAGCTTATCTTAGAGTCTCACCACTTCTTGGTGTGAAGAGATTTAGAGTCAAAGGGAAATTGGCACCTCGTTATGTAGGACCATTCAAGATTTTGAGCCGTAAAGGAGAAGTGTCCTATGAGATAGAACTACTAGAATCGCTGTCAGCAGTTCACAATGTGTTTCATGTAAGCTAGTTGAAAAAGTGTCATCCAGAGATGGAAGAAAGTTCGTTAAAAGACACTATAACACTATAAGAAGTTCAGCTAGAGAATCATCTCACTTATGAAGAGAAACCTATCAAGATTCTAGAGAGAGCCGAAAGAGTCAATCGTACTAAGACCATCAAGTTCTGAAAAGTATAGTGGAATCATCATACCGAGGAAGAAGCAACTTGGGAAAGAGAAGATGAGCTTCGGAAAGATCACCATCACCTATTTGCTATCCAATCCGAATCTCGAGGGTGAGATTCATCTTAAGGGAGTTTGATTTGTACCATCCCAAATTTCATCAAATTCAAAACCATCTTATTGCATTCATATCATCATGGCATGTTTACTTTGCACAAAACTATCAAATTCAAACCCTAGCAAAAACCCTATTTTTACCCCTTTTATATAACATGTATGGGGCATGTTTATATTTTTTTATTTTTATGACCCCAAAATGTTTTGGAGTGATTTGTTGTGTTTGACACACTTTTAAACACTAGGGTCACCTCAAAACATTTTGGTGAAGGTTTGAATTGATTTGGATTTGAATTACTCATTCAAATCTCATTTGAAAAATCAAAACAGAAAAGAAAAGGGCAAAAGAGAAAAAATAAAAGCCAGCAGCCAATCTGGCCCAGCAACCCTGGCAGCCCACCAAGCCCACCCGGGAAACACTCTCTCTCCTCTCTCTCTCTCTCTCTCTCTCTCTCCTCTCTCTCTCTCTCTCTCTCTCTCTCTCTCTCTCTCTCTCTCTCTCTCTCTCTCTCTCTCTCTCTCTCTGTTTCCTACCCTGCGCGCGCGCACCCACCCACTGCCAGGTGGACTCCACCGCAGCGACAACTCAGTGTCGCAATCTCGCGCCAGAGACCGCGCTCGCTGCTACCGTTTTCCCCATTCACTTCTGAATCAATCTGCGCTTAATTACCGTTGATGGCATGTGTGATTCCCTCCCCCACTCTTTATACTTAACCCTCTCCCCCTCCGCAGCATTTTCCCCCACACCCCAAGCACTGAGCGCCACCAGGCTCCCCGAAATTTGCATTGCACCGCCGCTGCCCCGACGAGCCATTCCGGTGAGCTCCGTGTTCCCCTCCTCCTCTAATTCAAACGGCTGTTCTTGCCTTTGTCTTGCGCATCTTCTAATTCCTGCATCTTGTCCCCTTGATCCTTAGGTCATGCTCTTCGTCTCCGACTGAGAACACCCGATGCACAGCCAAACTCCGACGAGCGTTTGTATCCGTGTCCGTGTGCCCCTCGCCCCGATCATGACCACGTTGAGCATCGCCACGTCCCAGCGACCTCTGTAGGCCCCAGCACCCCTCTCCTACCCCCTAGCCTCACCGGCGTGTCACCGTCAGCAGCGTCGCCACCGCAGTAGCCATGCGCTCCGCTAGGTTATGCTCGAGTAGATGTGGTCCACTGGATCTAGATCCCGTGGCAGCGAACAGGTACGGGCAGATCTGGACTGAAGGATGCAACTTAGATCCAGCGGATCACGTGCGTGATCGGCCCAAAGTGGTACCGTCCAATCAGATGCTGCCGCGTGGCTCTGTTTTTTGATTTGAAATCTAGATTTTTGTCTATTAGTTGTTTAAACATGTAAATTGCATAACATTTGTTCCGTAAATCCAAAAATTGCAAATTAGATGTCTATGGATTTAAAAAAATGAGATATTTGCATCTGTGTCCTTTCTTTGACTATTTGCTTCTGTAAAATTAGGATTTTATGCAGAGACATCTATAGGCCTAATTTGACTATAAAAATTATTTAGAATATTATTTTAAAGTGTTTTTTTTATTTAGACTTTAGAATGTATGCTTTGTATTCAGTACTGTAGAGTTTGATTTAAAAAGTGTGGACAATCATCTCATTGCATTTTGCATGCATTCATATTATTTTTTGGTGTGTATATTGATTTGTAATTATTTTGTTGTATGAATTGTTGTGTGGATTTTTTGGTTTGTGGAGAGTGTGATTGCGAGGATTGTACTTATTCCCCTATCTACCAAGGCAAGTGATACTCCATATTTGTCCTATTATTTTTCCTATTGCACTACTATTATTTTGAGTAGGATTTGCATGATAATTTTCAAAGTACATGCTATGCTATGGTAGGTCTTATAGATGATAGATTGGTAGTATTTTCCCTATGTTAAGAGACATGATGTGCTAATATGCTTAGCCTAGCTATTAGAATTCAAGGGTGAAAAATTCATGTTATGATACTATGGAAATATTATGCCTATATGTTTTTTACTAAGAAAACAACTTGTTAATGAAACACCTGGGTGAAATGGGAAGTATGGTTTGTGTTCAGTGGTTACACAGGTCCCATGTCTATGGTTTACCCTCTATATCACACTTGTGGATGGCTACCCAGGAACAAAGGGATTTGAGATGTTTAGTGTTGAGATGCTTCTAGTGCAACCACATGGCATATGGGCTCTGCCTTGACCAACTATGTTGCAAGAACTCGGCCGGATGGACAGATGGTGGTAGGGTTGATAGGATGGAACGCGTCCGTGGTGGTCTGAGGGATTGCTTCTGAAAAGTATCGTCTCGATGCATGTCGAGTCTTGTGGGGAAAGTGAACCACCTCTCGAGAGGGTAAAACCTAAGTACTTAGTCATGTCCCCGGTAATGGACATTTTGAGCATAAAAGACATTGAAATGATCAAGAATCTCCTCATCCCAATTTCTCAAAGTTAAAACTTGTGGTTGAACGAGGGTAGTGGTTCATCAATGTCTATTGGTGGTACGTTAGTGTTTTTTTGCAAAGAAAAACTTAGTGATTTCAACTAGTAGAACAAAACTACTTTGTGCAAAGCCAGCCTGAAAGCACACTTAGCCAAATTTATGATGATAGTCTCTACCATATAACTATGTTATCACTTCCCAATACAATTCCAAATGTATTGACCCCTTGTGGATGTAACTTATTATGTTGCAGGTTACTCTGATGATGAGTAGGGTTATGAGTCTACACTCAACATGTTTGCCTGTGGCACATGAAGATGAAGACTTTATTTATTTACTATGTAATGAGAACTCTATGTGTTAGCCTTGGGCTAATGAGTTGTAAGAACTATTGTACTCCTGGAATTACGATGTAATAACGACCTGTGTATCTATGTACTTCATCTTAAACTATGGGTGCTAGCATTTTGATCTAGGGACTAGCACTGCAATCATAGGGACCTTTACCTTAAAGGGTGAGGTGTTACACTAGGCCCCCATGGCTTCACCGCTGAAATACGCCGGTAGTATCGAATGCATGATCTTGTTGCCCCTGAGATGCCCTTTGTTGGCTAAGTGCATCCAATTGCTCCTACTTGTACTTTAACATGGCTGCCAATTCTTTGTTCTTTCTTTCTACATTCTGCAACCGGTCTGCCTCCCGCTTCTTTTTTCTTGATCGGCTTCTATTATTGTCATTATACTCGGCAAACCCAATCTTCCACAGAACACTAGGTCCATAGCCTCGTGTTCGTCCTATGTGTTCAGGATTCCCGAGGGCACGTGTCAGCTTGTCGTTCTCTCACTCGGGATGGGAATTTCCCTCTCGAGCATCAGCTTTTTCTTTAAGAAATTCTCTCGAGGGTCCAACAATTTGTTTCTTTCCAGTAATCTCTCCTATTTGTGGGTCCATCAATTTGCCATGCCCAAGAAACCAATTTCTTGACCTATCGGGACAATCCGCTGTAGGTGGAATGATCCCTTTATCAATAAGGGTGGCCTCATTTTTTTCCCACTTAGGCACAGCACTATTGTAGCCACTTTTCCCCATAACATGGTGATATTTATTTCACAACATTTTCCTTCTTTTTTTCCCAACCTTTGCTTAGTTTCTTCTGATGTCTTGTACTCCATAAATTCGTCCCATTGATCACATATCTTATCTAGTGGTCTAGTGAATGTTGGAGTTTTTTCCTTGACATATTTATTGTATAATATTATCTTGTGCGTCTAGAATTGTGCGGCTATCTTCTTAAGATCCCACACCTTGAATTTCAACTTCATGCACTTTGTGATCTCTTCAGTTGCCAAGACGGTAGTGTGTCAAGAGCTTATCCCAAAGCATATCTTTGGATCTTTGGTCGACAAAACTAAATACAACTTCCTTTGTTGGATTGTTACATTATTGAGTGGTGATTGGGATGTTGTCCTTAACAATAACTCTTCATCCACTTAAAATGTAGTTGTGTTCCCTTTTGGAGCCAATGGTTCACCATCTTTAGCGACATCTTCAATTTTGAGTACTGCATTATTGGCCAACTTTTTGGTCAGGCCTCGTTGCCTTCTGCTAGTAGATTAGCTCGATCTGAAGGGCTAAAAGAAGAGAAATATTCATGAATATATATATATATATAAATCAATTAATAAATCTAGTGATCGGCATAGGATTAATTAATCTACCTCACCGGACTTTATTAAGGGTCCAACATTTTCTTTGCCATCATTTCTTGTTTGCCCTTCATCTGTTATTGGATCTATCTCCATTCCATCACTAGAATCTGTCGGACATGGAAGACGACAAGATCTATAGTGGCATTCGATGCCACCCTGATCCGGTCTCGAGGCCCGTGCCATAGTCAAAAGTAGGGCTGACAAGGGCCAGGTCAGTAGGACCGTGTCCCCCCTACGTGTCGGTGCAATAAGCCAAAGTGAGGAGCGTACTGGTGCAAGATGTCAGTTGTGACCAAAGCCCCGATGAGGACCAGTTGTTTCTAGATGATTAGACCTATTCCATGTAAAGTATCCTGGTAGATCAGAGCTTTGGAGGGCGGCAGTTTAGTGACCCATCTGCCCAAGGATTGTGGGAAGAGGCCTAATGCCTCTATATAAGGAGTCCTTCTCCTACCTCGGAATGGGTTGTTCCCAGAGATCTAAAACCCTAAACATACATCCTCCATTGTACCCTTGCGAAGCACGCGAGCAATACAACCAAGAAGGAGTCAGGGCTTTACCTCCTCACGAGGGTCCCGAACCTGCATAAAAACACGTGTCCACTCTCTATCGTGCCCTTGCTCTGTCTTCGCTGGTGTTGCCGTGACTTCATGGAGCGCATGTTCAGACCCATCTCAAACCAAGGGATCGTTGGACCCTAGTCCCTTTGTGGGACACAATTTCCGACATTTCTCGTGCCAAGTAGGGGGTTGAGGCCCGCTTACAAGGTCATCCTCGGCACGTCATCATGACGCCGAACAGGGATGCCGGACTGGGAGGCACCCTGTGTCGAGGTGCATTCGACTTTTTCACTTGCATCGTAGGCGGCTCCCAAGCTCCTGCCTTCGGGCGGTACTTCAAGCAGTTCTCTCGAGAGCTGGCGGGCGCAAGGCCCAACACTATTGTTGCTTTACTCAGGTGGTCGTAGAAGCCGGTTTCCTTTAGCACCAACGACCACCCGGGCTCTACCCGCCTGTTGGGCGCCATACCCATGGTGTGCGCTCCCACCATTGGTGGTGGTGCCATGTCCCCTTATCGACGACGGGGCCGGGCTGAACAAGCTCTCCGAGGAGGCACTTAGGCAGATGCATGTGCCAACGGCGCACCTCCTCCCGGATCTACCATTCGTGGGGCTCACGAAGGGAGCCGCTGTGCCTCTCGGCCAGATCCATCTTCCCTTCATGTTTGGGACGAGCGACAACTACCTCTCGGAGCTCATCGACTTCGACGGTGCACGAATTGGCCTGCCATTCAACATCATCCTCGGCTACATGGCACTAGTGAAGTTCATAGCAGTCACCCACAACGCCTACAACATGGTCAAGATGTCGGGCGGCGCTGGGACCACCATCATGGTTGAAGCAATGCGCTACTTCAAGTAGGCCTACAAGAAGCAGCGTATATGCACCAGGAGGTGGTGGACGACTTGGGTGATAGAGGGCCCCTCGCGAGGGAAGGGCATGCCCTAGATGACAAGGCCTTGGTGGTTGGCGAGGCAAAGCCAACGGCACCTCCCGAGGAGGAAGTAGCATGCTCCTCGAGCATGGATGGAAGAAAGAAGCCGTCGTTCTCCTAGGAGCCGGCAGAAACAAAGAAGATCCCCCTCAACCCAGCGGTCGCAGGGGCTACCATCACCATCAGGGCCCACCTCTCGGCAGAGAGGGAGGAGGCCCTCGTCACCTTCCTCTAAGCCAATGCAGACGTGTTTGCCTGGACCCCGCCGGACATGACGCGGGTACCTCATGAGGTGATCAAAAATCACTTGGCGGCATGGCCCACGACGCGCCCGGTGAATTAGAAGGTGTGGGAACAATCCACGGAAAAGCCGCAGATCATCGTTGCCAAGATGGAGAAGCTGGTCAAGGCACACCTCGTCGAGGAGGTCCTGCACACCGACTGGTCATCTAACCCCGTGGTGGTCCCCAAGGTCACCCGGGGCGAGCGGCTCTGCGTTCACTTCATCGACCTCAACAAGGCCTGTCCCAAGGACCCTTACCCGCACCCTCGAATTGACCATATTGTGGACTCCACAGCGGGCTATGACCTTCTATGCTTCCTAGATGCCTTCTCGGGGTAGCACCAGATCAAGATGGACAAGGATGACGAAGATAAGACAACCTTGATCACCCCGTGTGAAGTATACTGCTACACCTACATGCCGTTCGACCTCAAGAATGCCGATGCCACCTTCTAGAGGCTCAAGCACATCATGCTGGGCGAGTAAATGGGTAGGAACGCGGAAGGCTATATCGACAACATAGTGGTCAAGACCCCCGAGAAAGACACCCTGGTGGCAGACCTGGAGGAGACCTTTGCCAACTTGCACAGGGTGAAAATCAAGCTTAACCCCGCTAAGTGCATGTTTGGGGTCCTGTCGGGCTAGCTCCTCGGCTTCCTGGTATCGCATCAGGGCATCGAGGCCAACCCCGACAAAGTCCGAGCCATCGAATATATGTGTCCCCCCAACTGACTCAAGGACATGCAACGCTTGGCGGGGTGCATGGTAGCCTTGGGAAGGTTCATCTCCAAGATAGGCGAATAGGCTCTACCCTTCTTCAATATCATGAAGCACTCTGGCAAATTGTAGTGGAGCCCAGAGGCCGACGAGGCTTTCGAGGCCCTCAAGAGGTACCTCAGTAGCCCACTCGTCATGGTAGTACCAAGGGCCCATGAGCCACTGCTAATGTACCTAGTGGCCACACCACAGACGGCAAGTGTTGTCCTGGTCGCCAAGCGGGAAGAGGTGGTGGAGAAGAAAAGGAAACCCTAGGCCGCTAACTCTCTAGAGGACCCGGGGCCACGGCAGGCACAGGGGACGACGACATGCAGGGAGAGGCTGGTGGTGTGGTCGCCGTCGTAGCCAGACGGAGACCACCGAGCTCGTGAAATGCCTGGTCTACTTTTTTAGCACGGTGCCCAGAGATGCTCACAAGCGGTACCCCATGCAATAGAAGTTCCTCTACGTGCTCCTCGAGGCATCATGCAAGCTGCGCCACTACTTCCAGGTTGACCCCATCAGGGTGGTAACCAAGTTTCCACAAACCCAATGCCACAGGACTCATGGCCGAGTGGGCCATCGAGCTGCATCCCTTCAAGCTGCATCCCTTCGAGCTGAAGTTCGACACCACACCCACCGTCCACGGGAGAGCCCTAGCGGAGTTCATGGCAGAATGGATAGATCTGGGAAGAAGAGAAACTCGGGAGGAAATTACCCCAGGTTGCTGGATCATGAACTTCGATGAGGCATTCAACAATGATGAGGTAGGGGCAGCCATCGTGCTCATGTCCCCAAGTGGTGAAAGGCTCTTCTATGTTGTGGATCGGTGCTTTAGGGACGAAGGTAAACGCTCCAACAACATCGCCGAATAAGAGGGACTTATCGCTGGCCTTAAGGTGGCAATATCCCTTGGAATCAAGCGCATCACAGTCTAGGGAGACTCTCTTGATCCTGGTCAAATTTTTCAACAAAAGCCTACATCCACAAGGATGAGCACATAGAGCTACTCCACATCCCTCGAGGGGACAACCAAGAAGCAGATGAGATTTCCAAACATGCATCTAGGCAAAAGCCCCAATACCTAGAGGTCTTTGAAGAAAGGTTTTTCGAGCCCTCAGCCGACCCGCCAAGTGGATAAAAGGTCCACCTCGAGGAGCTTCCACCCCCACACTCGCCAGGTGCCCCTGATTGCCGTCACCCTCAGGCAAAAGGCTGGTCCTGGTAGCCACTGTCCAGTAGTCAGACTGGATCATTGAGCTCAAGAGCTACCTGCAAGACGACATCTTCCTGGATGGTGAAGACATGTCCGAAAGCGTCGTCCGCTGTGAAAAGAAGTATTGCATGTTGGATGGGGATCTCTACTACCACCTCCCCAATGGCGTCTCCCTGCGGTGCATTTCCGACGACAAAGGGCGAATTGCTGGACGATATCCATGTCGAGGAATACGTCCATCATGCCTCGGCACGCACCCTTGCTAGGCAGGCCTTTCGTAGTGGATTCTACTGGTTCACCGCTCTCACCTACGCGAAAGATCTGGTGAGGTTGTGCAAAGCATGAAAATTCCACCCCAAGCATATACACCAGCCGTCCAAGTAGCTACAGACCATCCCGCTCTCATGGCCATTCACGGTCAGGGGGCTGGATACCTTGGGGCCTTTCCCCCGAGCACCCGGGGGCTCGATACCTCTAGTTCGCCATCGACAAATTCACCAAGTTGGCGCAGGTGGAGCCGGTCAGGACCACCTTGGCAAGACCAGCGGTCAAGCTTGTGCAGGTCCTAGTGTGCCTAACCGCATCATCACCGATAATAGCAGCCAGTTCACTAGAGGGATGTTCAAATACTACTGTGAGGGCATATGCACCAAGATTTGATAAGCATCCATCACCCACCCGCACAACAACAGGCAAGCAGAGCGAGCGAATGCGGTGGTGCTGAAGGGACACAAGACCAAGAGTTTCTGCCGCAAGCTCAAAGACTTCGGAAGGGGGTGGATCGACATGCTACCTAGAGTACTTTTGTAGCATCCCAATTGTCTAACAATTGTAATGCTACTTTCCTATTCTATATTACTAGTTTCTACATGTTATTCTTGCATTGGATCATCATAATATCTTGCTCATGTCACCATATAAAACCCCTCTATTTGGTCCTATCTCATATGCATTATATATTGTATTACTTGTATTTGCTTCTTGATGAATTGTAGTTGGCTCTTGATATATTTCTTCATGCCCAAGTTGAGTTGGGGGAATATATTTTCTTGCCTCCACCACCTTTCTTGTCAGCACCTTATAATTCCACCATCTAAGATATATCTCGGCAATTGAATTTCTTTGGTTATTATGTCTAGCTCATATATACTAAGATGGATCCACTTCCCTCTGCATTCTTACCAATATGAACCATGTTGTTTTCACAATATTAAATATGGGGAGCCACATGGCCACCTTTGCATGCTATGTGAGTGGAATTCCTTCTCTAGTTTCCATATGGTTTGAATTCAAATAAATTGTAATGTAGGAGTATAATTGTGGCTACATGTTGGCTAGTGGGTCATACTTTATATTCTTGTATGCTCTTTTATATAGTCCATATGTTAAGCGAGCTTCCTTTTTATTTGCTTAGCCTTGATTCAAATATTTTGAATGCATGTATAGATTATATGACCATATGGAGGAATAGTTGTTTTCACAATTATTATAGTCATTGCTACCTCATGCATGGCCCATGGAAAGCTTCCACCCCCTTTATTTTATTTTATTTTGAGTTTGATAAGGGCATGCTTTGATTTGAATTTAACCATATGGACCATATTCAAATCAAACCAAGCATTAACCCTCTCCTCTACCATGCTTTACTTGATGTTATTTGAATTGTGGTCTTATTTGGCACTTATTCATAAAGCTTGATAAATAAATCCAATGCATATGAAAGAAATAAAGAGGGAAGAAGACCTAACTAATTCTCTACCTTTTTTCTTTCTACCTAATCATCTACCCGTCGGCACCATATGTGCATGTGACTGCATGTGTGTGTACCACCACCACACCCTCCATCCTTATCTCTCCCTTTCTTCCTTGCCTTTCCAGAAGAAAACCATCCCCCCCCCACACACACACGACCAATACATGCCCTTTCCCACCCCTCTTTTCCCTCTCTAGCTCAGGAAAAAAGAGGAGAAGAATCCTAGATACTGATGGGGATATGCCGAGTGGGGTATGCCCATCAGGACGTTTCTATTGGAGATATGCCCAAGAGGCAAAATAAAGAGGTTATTATCATATTTTCATTCTTATGATAAATGTTTGCATACTATGCTATAATTGTATTAACCGGAAACATTAATACTTGTGTGATTTGTAAACATAAAAGAGTCCCTAGTAAAGCCTCTTGTTAAACTAGCTTGTTGGTTAATAAATGATCATGGTTTCCTGATCATGAACATTGAGATGTTATTAACAACAAGATCATATCATTAGGAGAATGGTGTGATGGACATACTCCTATAGATAAGCGTAGCATAAAGATTAAGTCATTTCAATAGTTCGTTTGCTATAAGATTTCTGATAGAGTAAACCACACCAGTGGTCCTAATTCTTTTTGGGTACCTTCAGTTTGATCCCAAATCTTTGAAATTGCACATCTAGGTCCTAAATCTTTCGTAAGTGATTCACTGGAGGTCCTAAATTGGTTTGACCGACGTTGACCACCGCCACATCGATAGTGCGGCCCAGTAGGCATACCGACCACTATGTATATTTGCAAATAGCCCCCTAGGTGTTATTTCTTCCAAGAAACAGTCCAAACCAAAGCAGCAGAACCAAGTCTGACCGCAACATCCGCGGTCCGCTCGGCTCTCCGTGTGTGCTCCGCCTCTCTGGACTGGATGCCCTCCGCGAGCTCTCGCCTCTGCCATTCTCTCCACGCTGCTATTCCACCGATGGACGGACACCTGCAGGCGGCCTTGGCGAATACGTACTGGTACGAGCCCATGGAGTAGCACCTCCTGCCGTCCAGGCCGCTGCTGTTGCTGCTCGTGTCGCCTGCCACAATTCCACTGGCGGTTTTGGCAGGCCCCGCCACCTGGTACGTGTTCTTGAACTTGTCGAGGCACATCGGGAACACGACGTTTTCCTGCCTCCTCTAGTCTCATCGAGCGCGGCATCGAGGAGGAGGAGGAGCACGGCGGCGGTGAGCATGCGGCAGCTGGGAAGGCAGGTGGAGTTGGAGAGAAACCAGGTGTCAATGCAGTCGATGTGGATGGCTTGTCCACACAGCGGCAGCATCCAGAGCCGGTCATCGCCAGCAAACTCATAGAGGCAGACCATGCATCCGAATGGCCCTTTGGTGCCGGCGACCAAGCCAACCACCACCTCCCCGTAGAGGAACACGGGCAGCGCGTCCATGACTGCCTACTATAGCCCGACGTCGTGTAGGTGGAGCAGAACGAAGGAGGTGATCCACGGTAGTTGAACAACCGCGGTTGGTGTGACACGAAAGGCACGTCCTCATGTACTCAACTGCGCTACCCTAAATAGTCGGTGGCTTCCGCTGATTCGTGTGTAGGACGGGGTGGATGGGCACACATGCACGGGCCTGAGCATGCAGCTCGCGCGGCAGCATGCTGACCTCCCCGTGCGGCTAGCACGCTCTAGCTCCAGCGGTAAACTCAGGTGAGACTGTGCAAGCGAGATGCTCGACACAATGTCCAGGAGAAGAAGTCTGATGTGGGGGCTTTTCGGAAATATACACGTTTGGCTAGTGCAACTTGTGGGCCCTATAGTCGATGTGGCAGTGGTCAAAGCACCATGAGACTGGTCAAAGCGATCCGGCGAAAATAGGACTTCAGGTTAATCACTTACGAAAAAATTAGGACCAAGATGTTCAATTTCAAAGATTTAGGACCAAACTGAAGGTACCCGAAAAGAATAAGGCTCGCTCGTGCGATTTTATCCTTTCTGATACATAGTACCCTAATTCCTTTGACCATGAGATCGTGCAATCACCATCACCCGATGGATTCTTTGATGACATCAAGCACCACACCGTAATTGGGTGGCTATAAAGGTGGCATTGAGTGTTCGGAAAGTATGTGTTGAGCCACATGAATCAAGAGTGGGATTTGTCGATCCATATGACAGATAGATATACTCTAGGCCCTCTCGGTGGAATGTCATCTAATTAGCTTGCAATCATGTGACTGGCTCACAAGGGAGCACATATCACGGGAACGAGAAAAGAGTACTTATCGGTAACTAGGTTGAACTAGGTATGCAGAGATACCGACGATCAGACCTCTGATGAGTAAACTATTGCAAGACAAAGGGAAATTGGTATCGTATGTAAGTGGTTCATTCGATCGCAAAGTAATCATAGAAATATGTGGGAGCCATATGAATTTCCAGATTCCTCTATTGGTTATTGATCGGAGAAGAGTCTCGGTCATGTCTGCATAATTCATGAACCGTAGGGAGACACACTTAAGGATTCGATGTGGTTTAGTAGATATGGAATGTGAGTAAAGAGACCGAATGTTGTTCGGAGTCTTGGATGGGATCTGGGATATCACGAGAAGATCCGGAGAATAAGATTCATATAAGGAAAGTCCAATTACGGAGTTCTGGAATGATTCCGGTGTTTTCACCGGAATGTTCTAGAAGGGTCTAGAAGGTTCACCGATCCGGAAGGGGAAGGGTACATGGATGTGTCATGACAAAGTGTAATGGTTGCATCATGTCCTAGGTCACTTGGCTGGACACTTGGAAGAGAGAAATCAAACTCTAATTTGAAAGTCAAAAAGGCAGTTTCAAAAAGTCAAATCCCAACATGGTTTCTGAGTTAGGGAGGGTTTCCAACTGGGTTGGGAACACCCTTGGACGCCCCCCACCTATATAAGGAGGGGTTGGGGCGCACCCCAAGGTATCCCCCTTGCCCTAGGCGCCCAAGAAACCCTAGGTTGGCCACCGCCCCCCTCTTTAGTTGCGACCAATCTAGATCTCCTCTAAACCGCTACCGACTAGCTAAACTCTAGTTGCTATCTACCTCTAAACCTCGACCCTCTAAACCTAGATCGTCGGGGCTCCCTCTACTCCACCATACTCGCTCCAGCTTAGGCGAAGCCCTGCGGGATCTCCCCTCTACTTCCGACACCACGCCATCGTGCTGCAGGAATCGTGAGGAGAGAGATACAACCTCCGCTTCCTGCTCGAACAAGGGATATGAAGGGCTTCATCGAGTACCTTATGTGTGACCGACTCGGGAGCGATGCCGAAACGTGGCGCCGGAAGGATCGCCTACGTGATCTTGAGATCGGCAAGTGAACGACTACATCACCCACGAGAATCTGCTCTCGTTAACCTCTTTGGATATTCGAGGTTTCACTACTAGGAAAATGGCCTTTAGTGGCGCACCTGAAAACATCATTTGTGGCGCACTAGCAGTGTGCCACGTTCCTTGCGCTACGGCTATCTCTCAGCCGTGGCGCACTGCCTAGTGCGCCACGGTTGTGTAGAGATAGGCGTAGCGCACCTGCTAGTGCGCCACAGATGTGTGGGCAGGTGCGCTACGCCTAGGATCTTCTGTGGCGCACTTCCTAGTGCGCTTTAGGTGTAGTGCGCCACAGAAGGTGTAGTGCGCCACAGATGTGTTTTTTTTAATTTCCGAGCCAGATTATGTACAATACAGATTATATACAATATTACAGCAGATATACACACACAGATACAAGATATACAATTATATATATAAATACACAATATGAAAAACAAGATTGAAACAAATACATATAGATAAGTCTCATACAAGAATACATAGTATAAGTTACATTGTTTCGATCAAGTTACAAAGTAGTAGTTGGTGACATGCGAATACATGTGTCGATCGAACAAGTTAGAGCTCGGAAGCTCGCCTAGACATCTAAACTAGCTAGACACAAACGCGGGATAAACAACCAAAGAAGATAAGCATGATCACCGCCGTGACGAAGGTGTAGGTCTTCATCCGGTTCCTTGACCTAACTCCCGCTAGATAGCGCGTGTATCTAGCTTCCGCCTCTGCCATAGTGTTGTACCCTTTGTAGCTATTGCTTCTGAAACGGTGCACCTGTCTCCGACAGTCTTCCCAATCATCATAGACTCCGGGAACCCGTCCATTGTACACGACGTACCACGTCATCTATAAGTTGACAATAATAATTAACCGGTGATTGAAAAAACATATATAATTAAAGTCGCATATGAAGATACACTTATAGAAAGTACTCCTAAATCAAAAATACCAAACTCAAAAAGCATGCCTCATATATAACTAGGTTGTTCGACACAGGAATATCCTACGATGGAACTGTTCGCCAAGTAGGATGCACAACACATGGACCTGTGCATAGCAGAAGGCGAACAATCCCATCGCAGCACATTCACATATAGTGTTCCACGACATTTCAATCATCGGCATTATTCTCGAAAAAGACCAAAGTAACTGAAAAAGCATGCCTCATATATATACATAGGTCGTTGGACACAGGAATATGCTACGATGGAACCGTACGCCAAGTAGGATGCACAACACCTGGACTTGTGCATAACACAGGGCGTACAATCCCATCGTAGCACATTCACATATATAGTGTGCCACGACATTTCAATCATCGGCATTATTGTCGAAAAAGACCAAAGTAGCTCGAAAAGAATGCCTCATATATAACTAGCTAGATCGTTGGACACAAGAATATGCTATGACGGAACGGTTAGCCAAGTAGGATGCACAATTCCTGGACTTGTGCATATCACAAGGCTAACTATCCCGTCATAGCACATTCACATATATATTGTGCCACGACATTTCAATCATCGGCATATTCTCGAAAAAGACAAAAAATAACTCGAAAAGAATGCCTCATATATATACATAGGTCGTTGGACACAGGAATATGCTATGATGGAACCGTGAGCCAAGTAGGATGCATAAGGCCTGGACTTGTGCATATCACAAGGCTCACAATCCCATCATAGCACATTCACATATATAGTGTGCCACGACATTTCAATCATCGGCATTATTCTCGAAAAAGACAAAAATAACTCGAAAAGAATGCCTCATATATATACATAGGTCGTTGGACACAGGAATATGCTACGACGTAACAGTCAGCCAAGTAGGATGCACAATTCCTGGACTTGTGCATATCACAAGTCTAACTATCCCGTCGTAGCACATTCACATATATATTGTGCCACAACATTTCAATCATCGGCATTATTCTCAAAAAAGACAAAAATAACTCGAAAAGAATGCCTCATATATACATAGGTCGTTGGACACAGGAATATGCTACGATGGAACGGTGTGCCAAGTAGGATGCACAAGACCTGGACCTGTGCATATCACAAGGCTCACAATCCCATCGTAGCACATTCACATATATAGTGTGCCACGACATTTCAATCATCGGCATTATTCTCGAAAAAAGAGTAAGGAAAAAAAGAAGGACCAAAGTGAGCAAAGGACCAAAGAGTAAGCAAAAAAACCAAGCATTGATTGATATATAATAATAATAAGCAAAATAACTAAGCAATGATTCATAAACCTAATAAGATAAGTACACTTGTCCACACACACACAAAGGTGATCTATAGTTTGTAACTACAACTAGGCCAACATCAAGCCTTCTGGCTCGGCTTAGGGAATGGGAGGACGCCTTGTCTCGTCATGAACTTCCTATAGTCACCCTGCATCTCTAGGCGATCTTCTATGTCACGGTTATTCGGGATATTTCCTCCGTAGAAGATCCCCCCCGAAGTCATGACATCACGAAAGATGATTGCCCCAAACTGCTGCTGGATGCGATACATCTCTTGTCTAATATCTGAATCATTGATCTTGGCCTTTGCTTCAGCCCACTATTTGAGAAGATCTGGCAGCGTAGAAATCTGCTGGTCAAGTAGGAACGCCCTCATGTGATGAAGTGCGTAGTAGGCTTCCTTCTTACTGTTTTCCGGCTGCTTCACGCAGGGGAACTCCATTACGTGGTTGAAGACGTGCCTGCCGAACTTGACCTTCGTACGCACGAAGGTGGTGCCTTCCGTCGAGGCAAAGCCAGTGAGAGCATCATCCAGAACTTCCTTGATCTTGTCGTAGTTTTTCTTATTTTCTAGACTCCCCGAGTCGAAATACATGGCGTGGGAATGCTTCGGCGATAAGGAGATGAGCATGCAGTGTTCATCTCTGCGCAAAAAATTCAAATGGAATGTGTTGGAAAAAGAATGATGATGATCTAATAAAGCCAATCGACAGTGGCGAGTGAATAACGACTTACTCTGGAAAGTAAGGCACGAGAATGTATTCCTTTGTCTTGTTCGCCACGAAGATTCTTTTTAGGTACGAAGCCACGATACGTCGTTCGTCGGGGGAACCCAAGCAGCCGTCAAACATGTAGTAGGGGTCCACTATAGCGATGCACGGTGTGTTCTCTCTAATGATCTGCATGGCCAGGCTGAGAGAAAAGAGAGGGACCATGGTATAGTGCAGCGGGTATAGGTGGAACATATTGAAGATGTCGTCGAACCGCAGGAAGAACAGATCCGCAGGGGCATTGTCGACGAAGCCCAAGCCTGGTGGCACCTTAACCACGAATACCGGGTGCGACGGATCTTTCTCCGATAGATGGCTTCTCTCTATCGTCAGCATGCCGTCATGCACACTCTGCAGTTCCGAACTGGCGAGCTTCCGCAAATTCTTAGGTAGCATGGGCTCACCCGCCACATGAATCCTCCACATAATACCCTCGGGTCTTGGTGGCCCATCCCGAAACCTGATCGGATTCGCAGTTGTTGACACCACCGGCTGGCTGGAGCTGCTAGATTTTCTTTTCCTGCCCTTTTTTCCTTTTGGAGAGCGGGCAGACACCAAAATATGAGCACCGGCCGCCCTATGTAGTGTGTCAGGGGTTAGAATAAAGGGCCGGTTGGTTGTATCAGCTGGCTGTGTAAAGGCGCAAGCTGGAGGCATCTCCTGAGAACCAAACAGACGCTTGGTGATAGTGGCTTTCTCTGTGGGGCCACCAGCTAGGTGTTCTTCGTTGCCAAACTGAGTGCTGAAGAAGTGATCATTCCAGTCTTCGTCGTCCTCGGCCGGATCCTGCGCCATGTGCATATCATCAACATGATCATCCGACCCACCGCGTGGAGGTGACGGCAAGGGTGGTAAGGGGGCCTTGCCACCGCTTGTCGCTGGAACGACAGGCGGTGCTGTTTTCTATGGCGTGATGGCCCCCGCCGTCCCCAAACGGATCATGGTCTTTGGCCATAGCAAGAATAAGCCGAAGCAAGTTCTGAGGACAGACGACTCTTCTTCATCCGCTCCTGGGGGTTTTATGGGAGGTTCCAGGTCGTCGCAGCCCCTTAGCACCCGACTAATTTTAACCCTGTGCACGCTATCTGACATCGGCCTTGAGTGGAACGTGCGCTGCAAGGGTTGAACGATGGTACCCTTGGCAACATCCCTCAGTCGTTGTTCACGTAGCATAAGAGAGTGCAAGGAACATCCGTCTGCGGAAAACATGTACGGCGTCGTCAGAGATGCCATAAGAGTAATAGTGGCATGAAAGGCGGTAATTAAAGCAATTTGTTTACCGTGATGGCATCGAGATCGGCTAATGTCGATGCACTGCATACGGCGACGGGCGTGCAAGAGACGGAAGGGCTGCTTGATGGCGCGGTACTGGCCGCCGGTGTATTCTCCCTACCGACGGGTGCTTGGAGCTCTGGTGCCGCCGCGACGATGGCAGGGGGCTCCAACTTGTACTCCGACGCCGCGGTGATGGCAGGGGGAGTCACCAACACTTGCGACACCGCGGGGCTAGCAGGCGGAGTCACGAACACGTAGTTCGCCTGATTCGTCGGCGCCGCGTTATTCGAGTGGCTGCTGACCATGCTTGGAATCGGGCACGGCCCTACTCGACCACCCGCACTCCAGTTCGCTATTGACTCCACCAAGGTAGGCAGGAAGGACGTGAGGGTGATTGCCAGGTTTTCTTGGACGATCTGCGGGATCCGCGCCACTTGTGCCTTAAGTTCTTGAGCCTCGCGGTTTTCCTTCTCGCTCCTTCCCGACGGCGCCACATGCGTCCTCGGCGGTGGACCAAAATGATCCACCCAATTCTTACCCCCGAGGCCGGCCAGACGGCCAGCCGACGACGGCTTCTTCGTAACTGGCTCTATTTTCTTGGCCCGGTTCATCGCCCTGTTAAAACGGTTATATCACCGGGTGGCCTCCGTCGACCCCTGGGATGAGGAACCCTGGGATCCATGACTAGCAACAATTTCCTCCTCCTGCAGAAGAAGTAACAGTGAATCGTTTAGATCATCGATTAGATTGCAATCGAGTTGATCCGCGGTAATTAGATTATACTTACCACAATTTCCTCAAATTCCTTCACCGCAGGATCCGCGGTGAGTTGTTTGGTTTTTGGGTCCACATGGTAACGGGCCTTGATGAAGTTTCGAACCTGCCCGGGTTCGAATTTAGCAAAGGGGTTTTCTATCCCCTTGGATCTATACTCTTCGTCCTCCTTATTCCATTTGGCCTCCGCGGTTCTGTATCCACTAGATCCGAGATGGTGATGACCTATATTCATCGCCTGCAGCACCTTTCCCCGATTACTATTGGCCAGGGCTCTTTCGGATTCACACCTCTCCTTGAACTCCCGGAACTGATCTTCGGTGATCTGCGGGTCAATCTTCTGGATCTCCTCGAGACTTTTGCCTTCTTTATAGATCTTCTTCTTTATCCGGGTTCTCCAGCTGGCCAGGGCGGTGCTCATCTTTATGAGGGCGGATTTGTTTAGTTTGTTCCCATGATAATTTGTGTTCTGATACTTAGCGGGGAACTTGTATCTTGCGTGCAGCTTCTCGAAGAGGAGTGTGCGCAAGTGGCCATTATCTTTATGCCGGAGATTCTCGGTGTTGATCGAGATGGTTGTGCGGGTAATCGCCGCCACTTTCCCACCGTACCCTTTGACGACAACGGCGGGATCCAAAGGAACCCCTGATGGGCTCACTTCGGTAATTTCCTCCCTGACCGTGCCGACCGTGTTCGGGCGCCGATCCTTCGGCTTCTTCTTCTTCTTCTTAGGAGGATTGCTACCACTCCCTGTGCCCTCGCCTCCATCAGTGGTTTCATCGTCCGCCGTTCCTTCGGCTTCTTCCTCCGCGTCTTCCATCTCATCATCCTCGCTCTCCGAAGGATGGTATTCTTCATCGTCTTCTAGCCGCTGGGCTGCCTCCCAGAATGTCAATTGTTTATTCGGAGGTCTGAGTTCTCCTTTAGCGCTGATGCGCTTAGAACATCCAGGCTCGTCGTTGTCACACATCTTCGCACTAATAAAAAACAAATAATTGGTTAAATGCACAGAAAAATCCGGCATGACCTTTTCTAATTTTCTTAAACTAGGAGTGCCCGATTTCTGCCAAAACAGAAGTTAATCAACATTCCGGCAAAAATCGGGACTCATTTCATACAAGAACCTGCAAAAATCGGGACTCATTTCATATTCAAGCACAAGCACAAGCACAAATGACCAAGTTCTATACTAGAAGATCATTACAGCAAGTGACAGCAAGCGAATGACCAAGTGATGACAGCAAGCAAATCAACACATATAGACTATTCAAAAAGAACAAGTTCCATTCCTGGTTTTCCATAAGGACCAAACCACAGAAGAAACACCTACTACCTAAACGGTGCTAGCATTCATATATAACATCTTCAGCAGTTTCGTAAACCAAGGAAATTAAGTTCAGAACAGAACCTTAATTATGTGCTGGCATTCATATATAACAAAACTGTGCTGGCATTCAGAACATAACCTTAAGTTCATAAACCAAGGAAATTAAGTTTCATAAACTGTGCTGGCATTCATATATAACAAAAGAGAAGTGGAATTGACAAAAAAAGGATAGATGGAGGTTCTTGAGTACCACTGCCCAACAGAACCTTAGGTACAGTAATAGATCTCCCTTGCAAAAAAAATAAATGCCTTTACAGTAATAGATCTCCCTCTTGAATGGAGGTTATATTGTGCACACTCCTGTATGGAGGCACCACAAAAGAAATCAAATCAAGAGAAGCCACTAAAACATTGTATCAAGCAGCATATCACCATCACTGTGACCTACTACTGTGAGTTTATTTACTTATAAGTGAGTCGTTATGATTTAGAATTATGGGAATAATATTACTACTAGCTAATCTAGAGCACATGGTTCAACACTAAAACTCTCACCAGCACTCTGGTTGCTTCGGAAAGCCATCCAGGAGCACCAGAAGAAGGCCAAGAGCTAGGAGGAGCAGGATTACCAGAAATGGAGCAGTAGCAAATCCAAGGGATCAAGTTAGGAGGTGAGAGGATGGGGTTGGCACAGTAGTGATCAATAATAGGCACAAAATCAACAATAACTCCAACACAACAGGTTATCCATCCAAGATCATGTCCTTGCATCTGTTCTTACTATTGCATCTTAAAGAAAATAGAGGGGGCAATAGAAAATCCTCAACTCTGTACTCACATGGAGTAGGAGATCATCATTGGATAGTTTCATAAGCAAGCAATAGATTTTGTATACAAACATCATCAAAGCCTCAGGCTTTGCATCCTAGGTAGAGCTAAGTAATGAAGGGAAATGTTTGTATTAACCTATGCTTCAGACCAGCTTCACAAGCATTCAGGTTTAAGCAATTTTTTTTAGCTTTATAAGCAGCGGATTATCCAACTTGTGGTTATATTGTGCACACTCCTGTATGGAGGCACCACAAAAGAAATCAAAGCAAGAGAATCCACTAAAACAGTGTATCAAGCAGCATATTTAGCAAAGTACTACTAGCTAAATCTGACAGATTTTAGCAAAGTTAACTCTAGTTACATATTTGGAAATTTTTCCCCCCTTGCTTGTTGTAGTGAGGTACAAGAACATATCAAATGTGTTGTTTATTCGTTTTTTCTTTGAAATTTGCAGGTCCACGAGAAAGAAAAGGAGTTATATGGACTGATGAGAAGGACAATGGTTTATATAGTTTCCAGCTTCCGACCTACAGTCTGGTCGATCAATCAATCGGAATCAGTGGTCACGCATCATCATCTTCTAACCAATTGCTACTACTCGGCCAGCGACCGTACCATGCTGAACACGAGTGCAGGGACAGAGGGAGAGAGAGGGAGAGAGAGGGACAGAGGGAGAGACAGGGAGAGAGGGAGAGACAGGGGAGGGGTGACGCTCACCTCTGACGGGTGGACGACGGGCGGACGACGACGGGCGGACGACGGTGGCCTCCACCTCCTCGAGCGGCGCGAGATCCTCGTCCTCCACAAGCGGCACGGGCCTCCTCCTCCTCCACGGATCGGCAGTGACGCGGGCCTCCTCCTCCTCGAGAGCGCAGCGCACGGTGGCGGATCGAGAAAGCAGCGGCGATGGCGGATCGAGAGAAAGCAGCAGCGGTGGCGGTGTGGTGTCTGTGAGATGGGGATGAGAGAGGCGGACGTGGCATGCGCGGTTGACTAGTCCAACCCACATAGGCGTAGCGCACCCTGGCCAAGTGCGCTACGGACCGTAGCGCACTTGGCCAGGGTGCGCTACGCCTATGTGGGTTGGACTATCAGATAAGAAGGCGGCTACCCCACTAATTGACACTAGTACTGTCTTATCCCACTGGTTCTGCCCACTACTCTATTCTAAACTATGAGCAGCCAGGTTCGAATCCTGGTGCCCCACTTTTTTATTTTTATTTTAAAAATACTTTTAAATGTTCCAAAAAATGCCCAAAAGTGGTGATTTATGCCATACAAGTTTTGTTTTGTTTTTAAAATACTTTTAAATATTCCAAAAATACCCAAAAGTGATAATATATGTCATAAAAGTGTTACAAATATGATTCAAAGTATAACTAAATTTCATAATAATTTGTCCATGAATATTACAATATTTTTCAACCACGCGTTTTACAATATTTTTTGAGCTAGCATTTTACAATCTTTTTTCCCTTCTTTGTCGCGGTTGAATAATTTAGCCCCGGCACTTTAATGTTTCTTCTTTCGAACGGGCTATCTTTTTTGGGTAGGGTTGTCATTTTTCTTCTTGTGATGTATGTTGTTGCATCGTAGTCGTCGTCATCTTCAATCTTTGGATCGCCGTACTAGTCGAAGTCTTGCTCGTTGGCGACTCCATCCATTCCGATGATGTTTCTTTTTCCTCTCCTCACGACAACACGGCTAGGCTTTGTCGGGTCAGTAATGAAAAAACATTGGTCCATTTGGTAGCCAGTACCCACAGTTTATTTTTCACTGCCACGTTTGCACCGACGGCCTTGGATTTGGCTGCTTCGGGTATAACCATGGTTGTGAAATACCGGTCTTCTCTTTCGATGCTCTTTGCCCATCTGACACGGAACATCGGCACCTTTTCTCCACAATAGTCGAGCTCCCAGATCTCCTCGATTCTTCCGTAGAATCTTTCCTTCACGTTGTCATCGGTGTAGAATTCCGACGTTACGCCTAAGTTCTGATAATCACATTTGTTGTCCTTTTCCTCCCTGTAGAATGTGTAGCCGTTGATATCATACGCCTGATAGGTCACCAAGTTTTGCATCGGTCCCTGTGACAAGGTGAATATGATCTTTTCTATGTCAGAGGAATGCGATCGCGGGGGATTATCAAGGAGCGTCTGCCTAAACCAACGCGTGAAATCTGAGTCGTGCTCTTTGATTATTTCTCCCTGCATCCTCTGAATGCCCCGATCACTGTACTTCTTCTTGATTAACCTTTTGTGCTTCTGTACCCAAGGATCGACCAGTTCTAAATGCTGTAGCGCGACGAGGTTTGCTCGATCAAAGTCTGCGCGTCGAAAATCGAAGTCTGCATGCAGTATGCGACGACCCTCTCGGTGACCAGATCCGTCGAGCTTGCCAAGGTGCCTGTTGACGGGAAGACCGACAGGGTTCTCAATGTCTAGATAATTCGTGCAGAAAGAGATGCACTCTTCGGCCAGAAAGCCCTTGGCTATGCTTCCATCTGGACGGGACCTGTTGCGAACGTATGCTTTGATGTGTCCGTTCATCCTTTCGAACGCCATCATGCTGCGGAGGAACATCGGCCCGAGTTGTACGATGTCCTCCACGACATGGACCAGCAGATGCACCATAATGTCGAAGAATGCGGGTGGGAAGTAGACCTCAAGCTCACATAGTATCACCACGATATCCTCCTGTAGCCTCCCGAGCTGATTCACGCCAATCGACTTCCTAGAGATGACGTTGAAAAACTTGCATAGGCCAAATAACGTTTCACGGACGTGCTCGTCCATTATCCATTTTAGTGCGACCGGAAGTACCTGCGTCATTAGCACGGCACAGTCGTGAGACTTCATGTCACTGAACCTCTGCTTCCCCTCGTCTAGGTATCTGCTTATCTTGCCCGCGTAGCCATAAGTAAATTTGACTCCTAGAAGGCACTTGAAAAACTATTTGATCTCATCCTAGCTTAGAGTGAAGCAAGAAGGAGGGCAGTAATATTCGTTCTTCTTGAACTTTTTACCCTTCCGGCGACCTTGTGTCGTCTCCGACTCATGATCATCGTCATCTTCCTGATCATCAGGAGTAGTGCGTCCTCCGTGAAGCTCCTTCCGGATACCCAAGCATATCAGGTCGTGCCTTGCTTTTGGACCATCTTTCGTCCTATCTGGCATGTTGATTATGGTGGCGACCAGACTCTCGCACACGTTTTTCGTGATATCCATGATGTCGAGGCTATGAGGCGTGCGGAGAAACTTCCAGTATGGCAACTCCCAGAAAACAGACCTTGTTTTCCATACCTTCATCAGCGGCTTGTCTTGTTGCTTCCTCTTTCGCTTCTTTCGAGGCTTAGGACAATCTTTCCAGTTTTTCAGCAACTCTTCCACTTCTTCGCTGCTCCTACGCTCTGGGATTCCTTGGGTCTCTGATTTGCCATCGAACAGGTCTCCACGTTTTCTCCATGGATCATTCTTGCCGAGCCACCTCCGGTGCGCCATGAACACGGTTTTCGATGACCCTGGATCTTTCTCTAGTTGGAGATAGCTTGTGTTATCCATGCACCTAACGCATGCGTAGAATCCTTGGATAACATGCCCCGAGATATACCCGCAACCTGGATAGTCTTGCACCGTAGTGACCAACGCGGCTCTCATAGTGAAATAATCTTGTGCGACGGTGTCGTAAGTATTGGCTCCAGATTCCCATAACGTGGCTAGCTCCTCTTTCAACAGCCCGAGATACAGATTGATGTCGGTACCAGGTTGTTTCGGCCCTTGAATTAGCATACTCATTTGTATGTACTTCTTCTTCATGCACAACCATGGAGGGAGGTTGTACATCCATACAAACACGGGCCAAGTACTGTGCGTGCTGCTCTGGCTACCGAACGGATTGAGTCCATCGGTGCTCGCACCAAGCCTGATGTTCCTCGAATCTCCACCGAATTCTGGGAATTCGAGGTCCAATGCTTTCCACTGGCTAGCATCTGAAGGGTGCGTCAGCAGCTCATCCTTTTCGGGGTCATCATCATCATCTCCTGGCTTCTTCCTTTCCGCATGCCATCGCATGAGCTTCGCTTCCTTAGGGTCCGCGAAATAGCGCTGCAGACGAGGAGTGATAGGAAAGTACCATACCACTTTTCGAGGTGCTTTCTTCCCTTTCTTGTATCGACTCACGCCGCACACCGGACATGTGGTTTTCTCCGCGTCCTCGCCCCGATAAATGATGCAATCGTTGATTCATACGTGATATCTAACGTGCGGTAGATCGAGAGGACAGACAATTTTATTGGCATCCTCGATACTAGTTGGACATGTGTTCCCCTCCGGGAGACGATCATGCCAGAATGCCATCATATCGTCGAAGCTTGCGTCGCCAATTTGTGTTTTGCCTTCATCTCCATAGCCTTGAGCGTTACATTCAACCGGGTATCATCGGGCCTGCATCCTTCATACAATGGAGTAACCGCGTCTTTCTCAAGTTGCGCAAGCTTGGCTTTCTCTCTAGAGGCAGCCCTAGCGTTACTTGTCTGCTTGAGAAGCAGCTCTTGCACATAAGGGTCCCGCACCCAGCCTGACGTTGTTCCATCGTCGTGTGGTCCTCCGGCATCTAGATCATCATCATCCCGGTCTGCTTCTGCACCTTCACCATCTCCAGGAGACTCTTCATCATATCGCCCGTTCTCGCCATGATGATGATCATCGTCATGTTGGCCACCTTCACCATCTCCATCGTCTTCGTCATCGCTTATCCAACGAGTGTATCCATCCATGAAACCATGGCGGAGCAGGTGCGCCTGCAGATTCCCGGAATCTGGGTCGATCACCCAGTTGAGTTTCCATCTTCTGCACATACATCTTATATCCGTCTTGTTATTTCGTATCATGTCGGCCGTCGCACATTTCAAAAATCTAGCCACAATGCCTTCGCTCATTATGCGGACCATTTTTGCCTGCACGGTGTACACGGTATAATTAGAAGTCTATTATAACCACATAATGAATTCATGCATGTAATGGTCGATAGAAAATTTCGGCATGACCTATCGTAAAATTAGGACCTTTGCGAAATGCCAAAGTCTTGCCAAAATGGAATGAATCAACATTTTGGCAAAACAAATGGCAACTTGTTCACATACAAACACAAGAGAGAGAGAGACCGATCCATACACACATGAACATATCATTATCCTCTCCATACACACATGCATGAGCATCATCGATACTCTCCATATACACACACATATGACCATCGATCGATCCTCTCCATACACACATCATGAGCATCGATCATCTACATACATATGAGCATATCATCCATATACACATGAACACATCCTTACATGGACAACTTACCGAGATGAGAGTACCGATCGCGAGAAAGATGGAAAGGAGAGGTCCGCGCGTCGACCGTAGGAGGAGATGAGAGACCGGAGACCTTCCTCTATTACTTATGTAACATCCAAAGCAAGTTCTACATGCTAAAAATGTTGAATGGGTGGAGAAATTGAGGTGGGAAGGAGAAGATCCCGACTAGATCTAAGGAGGAAGAAGAAGGGGAAAGTGAAGTGTGGGGTGGTGGATGTGGTCACACATGTGCACATAAAGTGCTGTCAAAAAAAATCGACACATCCGTGGCGCACTCTGCCCTAGTGCGCCACAGGGAGTAGGAACATCCGTGGCGCACTATGCCATGTGCGCCATGGATGTTCCTACTCCTGTGGCGCACTAGGCAGAGTGCACCACAGATGTTTCTGGCCGTTTCACAGAAGAGGGGGGATGCGCTTAGGCGTAGAGCACCCCCCCATGTGCGCCACGGTTGACACTAACAACCGTAGCGCACCAGCCCTAGGTGCATTACAGATGTTTGGCGTGCGGCCAACAGGGCCCTGGCCCACACATATATGTGGCGCACTATAGTCATGTGCGCCACGGTTGTTCTAGTTACTAGTAGGGCACTGCCCATAGGTGAGCCAAGCCAGTTTTAGCCGTGGGGCACTTCAACCATGTGAGCCACGGATGTGCTAATTACCTATAGCCATTTTCCTAGTAGTGGTTAGTACTCTATCGACTCGTTGCTACAATCTAGTAGATAGATCTTGGCTTGTGTGTGTTCATGAGATAGAAAATTTTCGTTTTCCATGCTACGAACCGTAAAGTGGTATCAGAGCTGTGTCTATATGTAGATCTGTTGCACGAGTATAACACAATGGTAATTGTGGGTGTTGATGCTTTTGTTGTCGATCGCTTCTTGTGTACTTTTCATCTTGCGGGATGGTGGGATGAAGCGGCCCGGGCTAACCGTACATGACATCGTTCATGAGACTTGCTCCACGCTTGACATGCAACTCGTATTGAATAAGTGGCTTTGCGGGTGCCTGTTTCTCCCAACATAGTTAAGATTCAATTTACAACGGGTGATTGACAATACTAGTATCAACGTTGTGGTTTTTGTTCGTAAGTTATAACGACACTTATTGAAAGCCACAAACCACGTAAAACATGCAAAGAAAATTAGAGGCGTCTAACTTTGTTTTGAAGGGGTGTGATGTGATGTGATATGGCCATGATTGTGATTATATATGAAGTATGCAATGTTCCTTATTGTAAGTTGGCAACCTGAAAGAGCCATATGGTTGTCTTTTAATTTCGTTAAGACCTGCATGTCTATTTTTCAAAGTAGTTCTAATAGTTGATGTTGGTGGACGACAACCATGGAGTGGAACCATTGACCTTGGCGCCATTCTGGTGATGATGGAGATCATGTTCATGCTTGAAGATGGAGATCGGAAGCACAAGAAGAAAGGCCATATCATATCACATATTATGAATTGCATGTGATGTTAATCATTTTATGCATCTTGTATTGCTTAGTTCGCGACGGTAGCATTATAAGATGATCCCTCTCACAAAATATCAAATTATAAAGTGCTCATCCTTAGTAGGCACCATTGCTAAAGCTCGTTGTTTCGAAGCACCACGTGATGATCGGGTGTGTTAGATTTCTGCGAGTGTATACAACGGGAGCAAGCCAGATTTTCTCATGCGGAAACTAAGGTTACATCTTGACGAGCCTAGCATGTACAGACATGGTCTCGGAACACGGAATACCGAAAGGTAAAGCATGAGTCAGATAGATGATATGATGAACATGATGATTGTTCGCCTTTGAAACTACATCATGTCACGTGATGATCGGACTTGGTATAGTGGATTTGGTTCATGTAATCACTAAAACAATGTGAGGGATATTGTTTTGAGTGGGAGCTCAACAGCAATATGATTAAAAGTTGAACACTATTTATCAAAAATTAAATCGAAGTGAATTTGCATAGTTGTTGTAGTCATTGGCGTCCGTTTACCACCTTGCACTTAGTTATAATTGAGATAATAGAACTATAGAATTCTGGTTAGTTACTTTACGAACTAGTATCGTATTGTTTTGAAGTGTTAATCTAAAGTTTAAAAGTCCTATTGCAAACTTTCAGTAAGTTCCGGTTACTCCGTGAAGTTTAATAATTGGTATTAAATCAAGAGTAACAATTCCAGTGTTAGCATATAAGTATCATGTTTATCTCCATGATTCTTGATATTCAAAAGATTGTTTTAATATCAAGGTTATCTAGGATCATCATATGTGGACAATATTGCGATATCTGAAATGATGTTTTGATTACAACATGATAGAGTATAATATATCAAAGTTTATGTTCTCATATTTGATGAGAATTTTCAAAAGGTTGGAGACGCTAGTCGTCCTAATTCTCCAAAAGGTTTTGGAGAGCAACATTATACTCACAATTCACTGTTATAAGCTGAAGTAACTTGATCATGAATAGTTCCATGATAAGGATGAATATTTGATGTAGGTAAAATGTTTACTACACTAAAAGATTACTAAAGAATGGAATTTGAAAGAACACCAAACATTTGATGCTGGTGATCTACTTCAAAGTGCAAGTCCAAAGACATTGGTATTTAACTATACATGTTTTGGACTATGTGTCATAAGTATGGCGCCACTTTTGATGTTGATAGATTATTTTGAAAGGATAAACAAATACTGAAAGATAAATCTAAGAAATATTTGGTAGAAGAGAAAAGACTATAATTGTTCAGCTTAGGTATATAGAGGATATACATGTTATGGCTGTATTATTTGCTTATTAAACAATGTAGTTCTTGAGTATTGGATACTAAATTTGTTGGTGTGAATCATCAAACGAAACAACACAATTGATGAACTACAATACCCTAAGTAACTAGCAAAATAATATGTGATGATTTTCAACAAGAACAAATAAAGGGTTATTATGTTGCTCGTTGAAATCAAAGCTTTCCTTCAAGATTTGTTTTATCAGGTATTATGAGAACAAAAGGGTTGTTTAAACAATTGCCGTAATCCATAAAAGATGGATGATTTACAAATCTCGTTGGAGAAATCACATCCATAAAACTAGTGCTAAAAATGTCAAAAGACAAATTGATTGAAAGATCACTTAGGAAGTGACATCGCCATTTAAATTATATTGGAAAGAAAACATGAAGAAACTCCATGTGGATGGAATTTTGGAGTCTTTTGATTTTTTGATCAAATCATGCTTGTGAAACTTTGCTAGAGATAATTAAAACTCCGTTCATAGGCCAAAAGGGAACGAATGACTAGATTATTGGAATTTGTACATATTTGATGTGTGAAGTCCATTACGTGTAGTCGAGAGCGATGGATTTCAACTTCATATGCTTTCTCTGAAAATTTGAGTGAATATATGAATATTAACTTAATGAGGATGAAGTGTGAAACATTTGAAAAGTTCAAAAACTTTCAAGATGAAGTGCAAAATCAATGTAACAAGAAAATAAGAATTTATGATAGGATCATAAAGGAAGATATTTGAGTTACAAGTGTAGCATAACATCTAGGATTTGAGGAATCGTTCTGTGGATTTGCATTTCCTGAAACACCATAAGTGTATGGAGCGTTCGAGATATGTAATGAAACCTTGTTTGACATGGTAAGATCAAAGGTGTAATTCATAAAACTGCCATTATATTTTAAAGATTTGTAAGGTTCCCAACCTTTAATAAGGTAGAGATCCCTGTGTTTACAATGCTAGTCTCTGGATCAATAGCTAGCATCCACAGTTAAGATGTAATATCAAGAAACAAAGGTCATAATACAACTTTATAACCAGGAATAACATAATTTATTACATCTTTCAGATGTAATAGCTACCACCCTTAAGATGTAATAGCTACCACCCTTAAAATTTTCCATCTAGATTACATATTGGCCTTCTTGGGATCTTGTTGAAATCTCTCTGGACAAACATCTGCATAGTGTCCTTTGTTTCCACACTTGAAACATGTGACAAGGCTGAGATCCTTCATAGGCTTGTTTATCTTGTGCTTCATATTTTCTGGATAGTTGCTTGCATAATGTCCTTGGTTACCACAATTGTAACAGGTGATAAGATTGAGTTCTTCACGTATCTCTTGTGGACAAGTTGCTACATAATGGCCTAGCTCTTTGCAGTTGTTGCACCACACTTGGCTAATCTCCTTATACTTTTGCTTCTCTGGACATTCACTGGCATAGTGTCCCATTTCTTTGCAATGACCACATTGCACATGGCTTTTGTCCCTCTTTTTCTTGGGTTTCTCTAAAGCTAGGAGTGCTTCTAGTTCATGTTCTTCATATGTTATCTCATAGGTAGGAATGTCTACTGGTTTCTTTGACCTTCCATTGCTCCTTGGATATTTCATATGCTTCTTATTTGGTCCTTTAAATTGAGTCATATTGCATGGAGGTACAAGTGGAGATTTTCCTTTGTCTTCATCTTTCTTGGTAGACTTGGCTCTCTCATGATAGTCTGCAATCAGTTGTTGCACTCCACCTTGTTTCCTTTGTTCAACTATGGAATAGATGGGGCATTGGATAGGGACATGATTATTTCCTTCACATAGGAAACAAGTAGCTTGAGATCTGGGGCATTGGTCAGCTGGGTGTTTCTCTTCACAGTTGGGGCATTGATCTCCATGCTCCTTGGAAGTGTGATCCTTGTCTCCACAAATATTGCAAGCTTGGGTTCCTTCTAGAATAACATCTTTGTCATCTTTGTTGTCACAAACTCCTTTGGAAGAGTTGCCTTCCATGTTGATCATTTGATCTGTCACCTTATGCAACAATTGGGCTTGGGTTTCCAAAAACCTTTGCATGGTTGGATCTTCCCCACTGGTGTTGGCTATGAATTGAGCTGTCACTTGGTTCAACTAGTTTTGGGTTGCTATAAGTTCTCTCATGTTGTCCTCTTGGTTGTTGTTGTTGTCATCAATCTTGATGTTGGAGTCTCTTGGAGTAGTCATCTGTTTGGGTTGGATTTGGATTGGAATAGGCAATATATTTCTAAGGAAATACTTCTAATCACACACATCACAATTCACTCAAGCAATGTGCAAGCAATCACTACCAAACATTTCACTCAAACAACAAGTTTCAAGCATATTTTTAGGCAACCAAAAATATTTTTATTACACCACATAAGTTGGTGGGTTTGTCTTAAACTAGATATGGTGTTCTATCTATATGGTTCACTTGAGATCTTTCCATCCTTCTTGGTTGATTCTTCATGAACAAGGTCTTTGTATCCTTTAGAGAATTTCTTGCATCTTGGTCACAAAACTTCAAAGGTGATGATGGCTCCTTCTAAGTTGTGTTTCCTTAGTCTTCAAATCTTGAGCAAGATTTCTCGTCTCACTTGTCCTTAGTGATATCCAAGGTTGAAGTCCTTGGTGAAAATGCTGAAGATGTTGAAGTCATTAGAGTTGAAGATGTTGAAGTCATTAGATTTGAAGATGTTGAAGTCTTTAGAGTTGATGAAGTCCTTTGCACATGGTGAAGTCTTTGGCCATGGTGTAGGCTTTGTCCATCAAGTTTGAAATAGAAGAGATGTAGAATCAAAACCAAAATGGTTGAGGAAAGAGTTTACAAGATTGTTTGTAAATAAGTTTTGGAACAAATACAACTCCTATTTTCTAAGGTTTTTTTTCCAATCCTAGGGTTACAAATCCTACAGGAAACACAATGCTCTGATACGATCTGTAAGGTTCCCAACCTTTAATAAGGTAGAGATCCCTGTGTTTACAATGCTAGTCCCTGGATCAATAGCTAGCATCCACAGTTAAGATGTAATATCAAGAAACAAAGGTCATAATACAACTTTATAACTAGGAATAACATAATTTATTACATCTTCCACAGCTCATTTGGCTATTACATTATATTGCAGCAGAATATCTATAAGCATGGGGTCCTTCATCTTCAAAGTGCCACAGGCAGACATGTTGGTTGTAGACTTGTAATCCTAATCATTAAACTTCACTAATATTAAACAAACCTGCAACATAACAACTTACAGCCACAAGGGGTCAATACATTTGAATTGTATTGGCAAGTGATACTATGGTAGTATAGTGGAGTCTATCATCCATATGCATTTGGCTAAGTGGAGCTTAGGCTTGCTTTGCTCAAAATAGATTTTCCTTATCATTTGAAAACACTAAGTTTTTGCTTTGAAAAAAATAATCTTTCCCAAGGAACCACCAATAGAAATTGGTGAACCTTAAACCCTTGTTCAACCACAAGTTTTTAACTTAGAAATTTGGATGATGAAATTCTTGATAGCTTCCATGTCTTGATGCTCAAATTGTCCTTTGCCAGGGACATGGCTAAGTACTTAAATTTTTCACTCTGCAGAGGTTGTGCACTTTCCCCACAAGACATGGTTTCACCAAGACAAGATCTTTCAGAAGCCTTCCCTTAGACCAAAATGGACGTGCTCCAACCTATCAATCCCCTACCACCAACTGTCCATTTGGCTAAGTTATTGCAACCTATATGATCCAGGCAGAGCCCATAATGCCAAGTGACTGCACTTGAAGCTTCTCGACATTTGACATCTCAAATCTCTTTGTTCCTGGGTGGCCATCCACAAGTGAGATACACAAGGTAAACCATAGAAATGGGCCTTGTGAACCACTCAACACAAACCATTCCTTCCATTCCACCCAGGTGATTCATTCACTTAGTTGTTTTATTAAACAAAACTCAAGTCCTCAGACTTAGAAATTTTCCATAGCATGAATATATGTTCCACCCTTGTTTTCTATTAGCTAATCTAAGCATGATAGTAGTAGGGATCTTAACTTAGGAAATTTTATCTAAGGTTTCATCTACTAGGATTTCCCATAGCATGGTTTATACTTAGCAAAATTCCATGCAAATCTTACTTAGAAATATCACTAACGCATAGTGAAAATAATGGGACAAAAAGTATGAAGCATCACTTGCCTTTTTGGGTAGAGTATAAGTTCACTCCTTGTCCTTGCTACAATCACACTCTTCAAGTCACTACAATTCAATCAAGCAAGGCACAAGTTCAATCTACCATTCAAGCAATTCATCACATAAAATCATAGAAACAATATAATGCATGCAAGCATGCCATAGATTGTTTTATTTGGAAAAGTGGTTTCTAAAGGTTTCACAAACATTTGAAAACACCTAATGGTCATTTTATAAAGTGGCAAAGTCATTTGCAAAAGGTTTCACTTTATAAACCATTTTTAAAACAAGGTATCATTTTATGTGGTGTAGAAATGTTTTCAAACCATAAAACTTTGTGTTTAGGGTCAGAGAGTTTATTTACAAAACATTTCTCAAAGGTTTTCTTCCAAAACCATTTTTAATAATTAAACCATATTTTTATTTGACTAGAATTGGTTTAAATCCAAGATTCATTCTTTTGTTTCTCCAAATACATTTTTGAATCCACAATTTGTTTCGTAGGGTAAGTAGGTTCAAAATACACCATTTGCCAAAGATTTTATCCCCAAAATCATTTTAGAATAATTTTTATAACCTAAACAAGCATACATAAGTTTCTGCAAAAACAAACATTTTACCAGAAGCTTTGTACTAAACAAAGTGCATGGTTGTCTAGGGCTTGTTTTTCTGAATCCATTGATATAAAGTTTGCAAAATTTGGACTTGTAGATTTAAAGTTATGGAATTTACAAAATCACATATCTAATAGATTCAAATCTGTTTTAAACAAACAATCAGAGACACGTGTCTTAATTCTATTCGCCCATACCGCTTCGGTTGGATCGTGCGATGGCAGCCGTTAGATTTAAGTCATATCGCACGGCGCGCAGGTGCTACTTACCCCTTCGTCTAGCTTCTATCCTAGCCGCTGGATCCTAATCACACGGCACCTAGCACACTTGCCAGAGACGGGTGACGCTGGCGGCGGCAGGTGGCGGCGGCGTGTCTGGCTATGGCGGAGCTGGTGCTAGAGGAAGCGAGGAAGAGGTTGGCAAGGCTTACCAGGCTCTCAGAGACTTGCTGAAGCTCGAGGTGGGGTCGGCTACTCGAGGGGCGCACGTGGTTGCTGTTAATCGCTCGTCGGAGAAGCTGCGGGCGATGGTGCTCTCGGGTTGTCGTCGCTGGCGACGTTTAGGACCACGCTAAGACAAGTTAGGAGCTGCGTTAGCTGCGCACGCGGTCGGTGGTCATGTGTGTATCAACGAGAGAAAAGGGGTGGTCAGATACTATCTGGAGGACTCGCCGGAGAGGTAGCAGACGACGGCGGCGTTCGGGTGTGGTTGATGTCGACGATACGGTGCTCGCACGGATGAGCGGAAAGCACGGGAAGACGCGCTAGAGGCTGGGGATCACGCTCGCGTGAAGCAGGGCTTGCAGGGGTGAGGGTGCTGGCCGGAATCGGAGCAGAGGCTCGTCGGAGTAGGGAGGGCGCGAGCTCGAATTGGGAACAGCCCGGTGGCAGAGAAGGAATGGGGTCTGGGGGAAACAGAGGGGTAAGAGGGGCGATTTAGAGTGCATAATCTCTGGGAGGATTCAACGCTGCATTGACGCGAATTTAATCGTGGCTTGAATGACAGAGAACGGCAGGTAGAATGAGGAAGCAGTCGCGGGCGGGTGGAGACGAGAACTGACAGGCGGGACCGTTTCGTCGGCGAGAGAGGAAGAGGGGAGGTGGGGGTCCACACGTCTGTCGCTGAGCGGGTTTGTCTGCGGGTGAAAATCGATTCGTTCGCGTGAGAGGGAGAGGTGGGCTGGACTAGGCCTAGTTGGGCTAGTTGACTGGGTCGAGTCCTTTAATATTTTTTTTGTTTTGTTTGTTTTTCTTTTTTTTCCATTTCCTTTATTCTGTTTGGATTTTGAACAAGCAATTCATTCATTCATTTGAATTCAAATAATTGAAAAAATTTGTGTAGGTTTAAGTATTGATTAACAAAACATTCTGAACTCATTTTAGAATAATTTATTTATTCTATTTAAGGTCTTTTAATTAATCCAAATAGGCTCTAGTTTTAATTTAATAAGATTTAATAATATTCATAAATCTCATTTAAATTCTTTAAACCTTCCAAATCTTTTCAGTAGGTTTTATTTGTTTATTTGGGTTCAAATAATTCATCTTGAATTATTTGGAGGATATTTAATATGATTGCTTAATCATTTAAGATTGGGTATTTGTTTTAATTCCAATGGGATTAAATATGGTTTTAATCCCCTAAATTTTCTTTGGAGGATTTATTTTATTTAAGTTGATTAAACAACTTTTATTTCACTTGGGTAAATTCCAAATATCATTTTCTCATGATTTTAATAATTGTTCTTATTAGAGATTTGTCTTCATTAAGATAGGGATAGAATGGTTATTGCCATTTTATTTTATTTGGAAAAATTCTTTATCCTTTTATTTTATTTGGATTTGGATTACATTCATTCCATTTGTTTATGGATTTGGCCAAGATTTGGTTTGGTCTTTAAATATCCCTTAATTAAAATTTCTTCCTTTATTTTATAAAATCCATATCTTTTTATTTAGAGATCCAAACTTGGTGATTCCAATTTGTGAAATCTTATTCGATATTTATTTGTCCTTTTAAATATCTTTAGGGTTATTTGCTCACCATTTGGTATGGGTTTCTTGAGAGATGCTTTATTAACTTTGGGAATTCAATTTCTTATCTTATTAAATTCCTAAGATTTTTATTCATGGTTCCAATTTAATGAAACCAAATTCTATGGTTTTATAATATTTCTGTTTGTCTTTCTTGATCCTTTGTGAATGTTTGTTGATCAATTTTTTATATGGATCAAATCCATGGATTTGGAGATAACTTGGAAATGATTTTATTCCATTTTGGTTTAGGGTTTGGATTTATTTTCCAAGTGTTTAAATTTCCAGATACATTCATTGAGGAATGCATTTCTCTTGATTTGGATTTTTGTTGGATTCAAACTTTTATCAAAGTTTGTTCAAGATGGGGTTTTAAGTTTCCATTTAGAAACAAAGTTTCTTTTCACCCTGATTTTCAACAAAAATTTATTTTGTTTATTTATTTTTCACATTACAAGATCTGGAAAATCTTGGGATGTGACAAGATTAAAAGCTTTAGAGACTACCGCTTTTCCACTGAAAAGAGCTCCATCATAATCCGTTGAAATGACACCATATAAAGTTATGGTTTGGGATAACCAAGTTGTCATTTCTTAAACATTGGTATGCTATGCATAAGTGAGATGTTTACTACCAAAGTCGGATGAACATGTCTTTGCATGTTATTTCGAATAATTGTTGAGTATTCCTCCATAACACCGAAGACAAAAATGTTTGTCTCTTAGAACGTCAAGTTTCTTTGAGAAGGAATTTTCTGTGAAAAGTTAAGTGGGAGGACCATAGAACTTTAATAAGGTTAAACGAACCTTAGATATATGTGCAAAGTTGTGCAGTGTCGAGAAGTGTTCCGGAGGAAGCAACAATGCTCATGGATCACGTGCCTCAAAGGTTGTTGTCACAGAAGTCTAAGTTCCTATTTAACCTAGTAGTTCGAGCAAACAATCAAATACTAGAATTTCAAAGTAAATCATTGTTGTTTGACAATGATGAACCGACTATATGCAAAGAAGCGATGATGGGCCCTGACTCCGTAAAATGGCTTGAAGCCATAAAGTCCGTGATAGTTCCATACACGAGAAATCAAGCTTTGAACTTGAAAGACCCTTTGGAAAGGTGTAAAACCTTACAATCATGTTTGGATCTATAAAAAAATAGACATGGATGTTTCACATCTATGAAATAGTTGACATGTTGGGAAAGAGTTCACAACAATGCTCAAAGGTTGACTATGACAAGATTTGATCTTTCAAGGCGATATTTATTCTAGACAGATTAATATAGCAACCACTACATATATTGGTATATGATAGTTGAATAAACAAAACAAATTTCTTCGAATAGAATTGTTACATAGGACATGTGCATAACACGGTACAAAGGTTTTTGTTAATTCAAGGTATGCTAAAAGCGTATGCAAACTTCAATGGTTGAAGTGAGCATCGTGGAGTTGGAATCTTCACCATGAAGAGTTTAAATTCATCAGAGAAGATGAAGATGCTTGCATTTGCAAGAATTTAAGTGGGAGTGCTAAGACATATTTCTAATACATTATGTGGAAGACATATTGTTGATTATAAATGATGTATCTTTAATTAACACATTTTAATAATTTCATCTCGTTGAAAGACTTAGGCAAATCCCGAATATTTGGCATCAATATCTATATAGATAAGATTGAGACGCTAATATGGTTGTGCCAAATGTACATAGATGAGATATTGAATGAGTTCAATATGGAAATTACAAGAAAGGTTCTTGCCACACAAAAAGGATTAAATCAAAATTCAAGTGTATCGACACTTGGTAAGTGAAACAAAGATTCAAGTATAGATTGATACTTGATGTGTGAAATCACAAAGAGTATTTATATGTACAAATACAGATATGTCCTATGCTCTAAATGTTATGAGCATATACCAGAATGATTTATAAGATGATCATTAGACGATATTAAGAATATTCTTATGATCTTTTGGAAGAACTAAGAATATATTATTTTTGTAGATGTGACAAATAGATGATTAGTTCATTGTAAAAGTACTACATTAATGCTAGTTTTGTCACAAAATACAAATTAAGTTTATCTCAATCTAAACTAAGGGTGGCACAATATAATGGAAAGTAAGTTCCATAATGGATTTGGATGAGTTCCAAAGTTAAGACATTGTGAAAGATACTATAACAAAAGGCTACGTATATGACTACTATTATAGCATCAAAAGAGGGCATTTGTGTTAAGTAGTTTGTTATCAAACTAGGTGTGGTTCACAGTGGGATAGTACCATGAAGATATATTGTAAGAAAATATTATCAACATGTTTTAACCCCAAGGAACCAAAGGTCTCACCAAAGGACCAAATTTATACAAAGCCATCTCATTAGAGAATGAGTGATGCGTAGAGACGTAATGACATGCAATTACACACGAACCTGAAAGAGCCGGATCCGAAGATCAGTTGACCACTAGCAATCGTGTAAATACAACACCGGAAATCCATAGGTGTTAAATACACAAAGATTTGAGACTAGATTATTGTCTCTAGTGCAAGTGGGAGACTGTTGGAGATATGCCCAAGAGGAAATAATAAAGAGGTTATTATCATATCTTCATGCTTATGATAAATGTTTGCATACCAGGATATAATTGTATTAACCGGAAACATTAATACTTGTGTGATTTGTAAACATAAAAGAGTCCATAGTAAAGCCTCTTGTTAAACTAGCTTGTTGGTTAATAAATGATCATGGTTTCCTGATCATGAACTTTGCGATGTTATTAACAACAAGATCATATCATTAGGAGAATGGTGTGATGGACATACTCCTATAGATAAGCGTAGCATAAAGATCAAGTCATTTCAATAGTTTGTTTGCTATAAGCTTTCTGATACATAGTAACCTAATTCCTTCGACCATGAGATCATGCTAATCACCATCACCGGATGGATGCTTTGATGACATCAAACACCACACCATAATTGGGTGGCTATAAAGGTGTCATTGAGTGTTCGGAAAGTATGTGTTCAGGCACATGAATCAAGAGTGGGATTTGTCCATCCATATGACAGATAGATATACTCTGGGCCCTCTCGGTGGAATGTCATCAAATTAGCTTGCAAGCATGTGACTGTCTCACAAGGGATCACATATCACGGGAACGAGAAAAGAGTACTTATCAGTAACGAGGTTGAACTAGGTATGCAGAGATACCGACGATCAGACCTCGGATAAGTAAACTATTGCGAGTCAAGGGGAAATTGGTATCGTATGTAAGTGGTTCATTCGATTGCAAAGTAATCGTAGAAATATGTGGGAGCCATATGAATTTCCAGATTCCTCTATTGGTTATTGATCAGAGAAGAGTCTCGGTCATGTCTGCATAATTCACGAACCGTAGGGAGACACACTTAAGGATTCGATGTTGTTTAGTAGATATGGAATGTGAGTAAAGAGACCAAATGTTGTTCGGAGTCTCGGATGGGATCCGGGATATCACGAGGAGATCCGGAATGGTCCGGAGAATAAGATTCATATAAGGAAAGTCCAATTTTGGAGTTCGGGAATGATTCCGGTGTTTTCACCGGAATGTTCTAGAAGGGTCTAGAAGGTTCACCGATCCAGAAGGGGAAGGGTACATGGATGTGTCATGACAAAGTGTAATGGTTGCATCATGTCCTAGGTCACTTGGCTAGACACTTGGAAGAGAGAAATCAAACTCTAATTTGAATGTCAAAAAGGCAGTTTCAAAAGTCAAATCCCAACATGGTTTCCGAGTTAGGGAGGGTTTCCACCTGGGTTGGGAACACCCTTGGACGACTCCCACCTATATAAGGAGAGGTGGGGGCGTACCCCAAGGTATCCCCCTTGCCCTAGGCGCCCAAGAAACCCTAGGTTGGCCGCCGCCCCCCTCTCTAGTTGCGACCAATCTAGCTCTCCTCTAAACCTCTACCGACTAGCTAAACTCTAGTTGCTAGCTACCTCTAAACCTCGGCCCTCTAAACCTAGATCGCCAGGGATCCCTCTACTCCACCATACTCGCTCCAGCTTAGGCGAAGCCCTACGGGATCTCCCCTCCACTTCCGACACCACGCCGTCGTGCTGCCGGAATCGCGAGGAGAGAGCTACAACCTACGCTGCCAGCAGGAACAAGCGAGAGGAAGGTCTTCATCAAGTACCGTACGTGTGACCGACTACGGGAGCGCTGCCGGAACGCGGCGCCGGAAGGATCGCCTACGCGAACTTGAGATCGGCAAGTGAATGACTACATCACCCACGAGAATCTGCTCTGGTTAACCTCTTTGGATCTTCGAGGGTTAGTACTCAATCGACTCGTTGCTACAATCTAGTAGATAGATCTTGGCTTGTGTGTGTTCATGCGATAGAAATTTTTCGTTTTCCAAGATACGAACCCTACAGTTTCCTATTGTCCCATAATGCCAGAGAGTGGGCCTACAGGACCGCGACTGGATCACAACCCAACAAGGAGCCAGGCGACTAGAAGCTGAAGGCCCAGAAGTGTACCTAGGCCCAGTCGGATTATTTCAAGCACCCTCCGAGTCCTTATCCAACTGGGTTGTAGATCTGTAAACCCTAGCGAGGTGACTCTATATAAACCTCCCTAGGGCACACATAGGACTTACGTTCCATCATACACCCTCTTCCACTCGCCGCCTAGCCTCCGAGATTGCCCTTGTACTCTCTCATCAATACAATCTAACAGGAGTAGGTCTTTACCCTCCTGGGGGAGAAACTGGGTAAACCCCTGTGTTTCTGCCCTCATCTCACACCGTAGAGGGCTGACCGCCCTTTCCCCTCATTCTACTACTCGCTGCCAATTGCAGCATCTGCGGTGGCCATTCAGATGACAGTGGCGCCCACCGTGGGACCTGGCCGGTCAGGCCTGTGTTCTGCAGCGAGATCCAACTGGCCAATCAACAAGACGGTCGCCACCGACTGCAAGATCGCCATCGGCGAGATCCTCTAGATCTTGCCGAGCAGTTACGTCCTAGCGGCACGCCCCGTCACGCACATCGTGATCATGCCAGTCGGGACGATCAGCCTCTTTGTCGGCTTCACTGACGTCATTTTCTCGCAGGACTCGGCTCGCATCCGCGAGTCGCCACCGCGCGATCGGCTCTCTGAGGGTCAGGTCCGCACCATCCACCGCCTCACCTCCGAGTACGGCTCAGCCCACAACAACATGGCCAAGACCAGTGTGTCCGCAGACGACGCGACCCTCAACAACAACGCCGACTCGGTGACCCTGGCATCAATCGCCGGATCCATTGTCGTCGCATCGCCTGCGGGCTCCATCACCCAAGTCTCCAATCTGGGGAACTTGAAGGATCCTTCCATCCTCGGGATCTTCGACTCTGATTCCGGGTCAGAGAACTCCGGCGACCTCCATACCGGATCTGGTCACTTCGTTGCGACCTACATCGATCCCGCCGACCGCACAAGCATAAGATCCCTTCTCTACATTGATCCCGCCGACCGCGACGGCAACGGAGGTCGAGGAGCTCCGCCTGCGACCGGAGGAGGCGGTCCACAAGGAATAGGCCGAGCACAATTTTTTTGCCTCGAGCAAGCGACGGGGCAGGAGCTCTCGCTCTACCACCAGCGCCGCATCAGGTCACGTATGAACCCCACCGTTTAGGGATGGGCCCTGAACTTCAATGACGAGGACGAAATGGCCCGCATGGCCGACTGTGTGGCCTACGAGAACGCTCCACCAGCAGGAAGTGCCCGGCCACCATCGGACGCAACGGCGAACGATGATCCCCCACCACCGCCCGGTCGCACGCCCCCTTCGGATTAGCCATGGATCATGATCTCCCCGCAAGAGCAGGACGCGAACGACCTCCCGCTGTTCTCCACTCTAATGGAAAACGTCATCATGAGTCGTGCCGCGGTTGCCAGTCTCAACGTGATGGGGGAAGGCGCGCTGCAGATCCAGTATGCCAAGGCTCTGCTCGCCAAGGTTGTCGAGCAACAAACCGCAGGCACCGATTCGTGGGGGCGCATGTACTCCTGCTCTTCAGGAAGTAGGGTGGCCTCGAGCGGCCGCCCAACTATGGAAAATACTCTCAATGGACCACCACCTAAGCCCCTGCAGCTCCAACCATGACCCGCCCATGTGGCACTCTCCACCAACGACCCGCGACCAACGAACAACATGGTTCGGACCAATGATCCGAGGCGAAAAATATTCGGCGAACTTCAAAGGGCCGAAAGAGATCGAGAAGTACGATACCTCGTATGACCCATCTGTGTGGCTGGACACGTAGCTTATGGCGATAGGAATCACCGGCCACACCGGCCTACTAGCTGCTCCCCACCTCCCCCTAATGATGGAGGGAGCGAGCCGGCAATGGATCAACACCCTCCCCGTGGACAGCATTGATTCCTGGGAGGATATGTGCGACACCTTCGTTAGGCACTTCGAGGGTTATTACTCCCGCGCCACCACCATCGAGGACCTGGAGAGATGCGTCTAGGGACCCTGCGAGTCGACTTGTAGCTGGGACCAACGATGGCAGGATCTGTGGTTCAATGTGGCCGGCATCCTCCCGGATATGGTGATACATTGTTTCAAGACCTCGTGCCGCTATGAGCCCCTGGTCGCCAAGCTCAAGCGGGTGTAAAATACACTCGATAACATCCCAGACCTCCTCGAGATCTCCTAGCGGTACGCGGAGGAGGACCCGAACCAAGAAACCAACAACGAGTCGGGTGGAAGCCGGCGTTCAAGCGGCCACGACAACGGGAGGCGACCCGAGGTACATTACAGTAACACTCGCCTCACCGGCAAGCGCCATAGTGACGGGTGAGTCAAATTCGTCGCCAACGCCGGCTATGCGCCACGCGACCCCAAAAGCTTCCGCCGCGTCAGAGGCCAACGCCACGACAGCGGAAACTACAAGGCGAGGCCGAAATTGGACCCCACGGCTCTCCTTAACCAGCCCCGTGTGTTCCACAGCAGGGAGGGGTAGCCCGCCACGCACACGACCGTTGACTGTCACTCCCTAAGGGAGATCGAGAAGGCACGACGCGCACGGGAAGACCACAACAACCACCCACCAAACGGTGGGGCATTCGGCAATGAGGCCGGATCGCTCCACACCTTCACTAGGTCAGCACCAAGCGTGAGAAGAAGGTCATCGCCCGTGCCGTCCCGTCAATGCGGTGTCCCAAGTTGACGTCCCCTGCTTGCTCATCTGGTCCGAATAGCGGATCACCTGGAGCCGCAATGACCACTCGCCAAGGATCGAATATCCGGGGCGAGTCGCCTTGGTGGTCAAGCCCAAAGTGGCCGACTATTGGCTCCCCAAGATGCTGATGGACGGCAGGAGCTCCATCAACATCCTCTACCCGGACACGTTCAGGCGACTGCGGCTCCCGCAGTCGATGATCGAGACGACCCACACCACCTTCCACGACATCATCCCCGATCGGAAGGCGTACCCGGTCGGCAAGGTGACGCTGCCAGTCACCTTCGGCACCCCAGAGAACTTCTGCACCGAGCGGATCATCTTCGACCTAGTGCCCTTCAACAGCCCCTACCATTGCGTCCTGGGGCGGCAAGCATTCGCCAAGTTCATGGTGGCGCCACACTATGCGTACAACGCGATGAAGCTCCCAGGGCCGTGCGGCAGCATCACTGTCCACAGCGACCCCGATATGGCCACGGAGTGCGAGGCCAAGGGAGCCGAGCTCGCCGACATCACCGCAGAAGCCAACCATGCGGAGGATCTCGCCAAGTACACAAGCGGGGTCGACAATGACGACCCCACAATACTCAAGAAGCCCAAATTGGAGAATGGCGGCTTGACCGCATTCGAGGCCACCACGCACACACGCTCCGTTGAGGTGGTCCCAGGTGACTCTAGCCAGACGGTGACGATCGGGACGGGCATGAGCCCAGCATAGGAAAGCGTGCTCATCGAGTTCCTACGTGAGAATCGTGACATCTTCACATGGAACCCATCTAACATGCCTGGTGTCCCGAGGGAACTCGCTGAGCACAAACTCAACACCGGCCCCAAAGCGCGACCTGTCAAGCAGTCGCTACGGCCCTTCAATGAAGAGCGCCGCCGAGCAATCGCCGAAGAGGTGCAGCGTATACTCGCTGTAGGCTTCATATGGCCAATTAGATACTCCAAGTGGCTGGCAAACCCAGTCCTGGTCGAAAAGGAAAACGGGACCTACAGAATGTGTATCGATTACACAAACCTCAACATATCCTTCCCAAACGAGCAGTTCGTCCTCCCGCGGATCGATCAAATCATCAACTCGACCGCAGGCTCGGAGTCACTGTGTTTCCTCGCAGGTCGGACGAGTCGCGGCTCTCAGTCACTTGATTCCCAGGCTAGGCGAGAAAGAAATACCTCTCTACCACTTAATGCGCAAGAACCCCACGTTCCAGTGGGACAAGGAGGCAGACGACACACTCCACGCACTCAATGAAGTGCTACTCGCGGCCCCACGACTCGCCGCCCGCATCGACAAGGAGCCCATGATCATTTATGTCGCGGCCTCCGAACGAGTCGTCGGCATCATCATGGTCATTGAACGACCAGAAGAGGGCAAGGAGCGCCCGGTGTAGCGACATGTCTACTACATCAGCGAAGTCCTCACCGAGTCGCGACAGTGCTACCCGCACTACCAGAAGCTGGTATATGTGCTCTTCCGAGCCCAACGGCGACTGCCGCACTACTTCTAGGAGCACTCAATCACGGCCGTCTCCTCAGCACCGTCGCTGAACATCCTCCGCAACCACGAAGCGACCGCATGAGTCGCCAAGTGGGCCGTCGAGATTGGAGTCCACAACATCAGGTACGAACCTCACAAGGCAATCAAGTTGCAGGCCCTGGCAGACTTCCTCGCTGACTGGGAGGAGGCACAATAGTCGAAGTTGCCGTACCTCCACTACTGGTCGCTACACTTCGACGGGTCCAAGAACACAGACGGCGTAGGGGCAGGGATCGTCCTCACGTCTCCCAAGGGCGATAATCTGCGCTACGTCATGTACCTCGACTTCACCCCCTGCACCAACAACATGGCCGAGTACGAGGCCCTCCACGGCATGCGAGCAGCCAAGGAGATCAACATCAACCGTCTATGCTGCCACGGCGACTCCGATCTCGTCGCCGGACAAGTCGCCAGCACCTGCGATGCTGTCTCCCCCACCATGGCGGCATACCACCAAGCAGTGGACCAGCTGGGGGCCACTTCGCCGGCTACTCCATCGAATGGATCGACCGGCGCAAGAACGAAGAGGACAACGCCCTCTATCGCATCGGGTCGGCTCGCCACACGCCACCCATAGGCGTATTCCTCGACACCATCACCAAGCCATCCATCTCTCCCCGCAGGGAGATCGACCGTGGGATACCGCTGCAACCAGAACCAGCCATGGTCGCCATGATCGATGAGCCAAGTGACTAGACCGCGCCATGCGTCGCCTACCTAGAAGGAGGTACCCTACCCGCGAACAAGACGGAGGCCCGCATTATAATACACCGCTTCAAATCCTTCGTCATCATCAATGGCGCACTACGCAAGCACGGCGTGACCGGCATGTTCCAACGCTGTGTCCAACCCGCGGAGGGTCGCAAGATCCTCCAAGACATACACGCCGACAACTGCGGCCACCACTCTGGCGCCTGGTCCCTAGTCGCCAAGGCCATGCGACATGGCTTCTACTAGCTCACCGCACATGCCGATGCGGTCGACATTGTTCAACCCTGCGTCGGGTCCCAGAAGTACGCCAATCAGACTCACGTGCCAAGCTCGGCGCTCAAGACCATCCCCATCACCTGGCCATTCTCTGTGTGGGGCATGTACCTGGTGGTTCCCTTCAAGAAGGCCCCCCCCGGTTACACCCACCTCTTAGTCGCAGTTGACAAATTCACAAAGTGGGTGGAGGCCAAGCTAGTCCGCAAATGCGACGGGAAGACCGCGGCCAAGTTCCTACGCGAGCTCATCTATCGCTACGTGTTCCCGCACAGCATCATCACGGACAACGACACCAACTTCGCCAAAGGGCCCATGGCCGAATTCTGCGAGGAGCACAACATATGGCTCGACCTCGCCTCAGTTGCCCACTCGGAGTCCAACGGCCAGGCAGAACGCGCTAACCAGAGCACCCTACATGGCCTGAAGCCGTGACTGCAGGTCCCCCTCGAGCGAACTCCGGGGTGTTGGGTCGAAGAACTCCCCTCCGTCATCTAGGGCATCTGCACCTCCATCAACAGGTCGACTGGGTTCACCCCCTTCTTCATGGTGTACGGCGCTGAAGCCGTCATGCCGACCGACCTCGAGCCCGACTCACCTCGGGTCGTCAACTATGCGGAGGCCGAAAACAAGCTCGCATGCCAAGACGGAGTCGACCAGCTCGACGAGGCATACGACCTAGGTCGCTCCCGCACCGCCATCTACCAGCAAGGACTCCGCCGCTCCCACAGTCGCCAAGTCCGAACTCGCACCTTCCAGGAAGGCGAACTAGTCCTACGGTTGATCTAGGACAAGAAGGGCATGCACAAGCTCTCTCCCCCGTGGGAGGGACCATTCGCCATAGGGCGAGTCCTGCAATGATGCCTACTACCTCATCGATGTTCGAGGCGACGGACAGCTCGAGGTCAAGTGGCCATGGAATGTAAACCTCCCAAGGAAGTTCTACACATATAACTCCAACATGTACTCCCCCGCTATGAAATAAAGAAGATCGAGTCGCACAAATTGTGTCCACTATCCATATCTTGTGCCACTCGCACTTGTAAGAACAGCGTCACGCTAACCGCGGAAGTCAACGCTTGGTTCGCGACGAGCACGGCTAAGTAGTGCGATACAAGGGCACCAATAAAATTCGGGCCTTGTGTCGTCCACGAAAACGTCAACCCGGAGCCCCATCGGAGTCGCCTCGCTTGACTGGCCCGCGAGGCCAAGACAACCGCACTCGCTTCTCACAACAACCCAGTTCTCCACATCCTTGGCACAATGAATCGAACGGTTAAGTACCACGCTTAGGACTGACGCCAGCCCAAACCCATGCGGTCAGGGAAAACACCAAGTATGAGAGCGCGTCCTGGACTCACCACGCGACTGATTCTCCGAGTCAGGTGGATCGATGCGCCAAGTACAACGCGCCTCGTCCTCACCTACCTTGGGCATGCGACTAGAACGACTAAGTACCATGCTCGGGGACTCGTCCAACCGACCCTGTTCGAGCTTGGGAAAATTGTTAAGTATAGAGCACCCCTTGGGGTCACCACATGACTGGCTTTCCAAGCCACGACGAGTCGACCTCAATTAACTAACAGTATAACAATAAACATACACACTCGGGGACTCGCACAACACAACACAACAAATCACAATCAAAGCAAAATTGACAAAAGCATTCATGCATTCCTCCCAACAACAAAATCTGTTCGCTTACATGGGCAGGCACATTTTCCTTTACAACTAAAGCCACTCGGAAAATTCTTCTACTCCGTAGGCTTCGACAACGATACGCCACCGCCTCCGCGGACACGGATGAAGGGAACCCACGGGTTCGACGGGTACGTCGTCAAAGCGCCCGCCATGCCCGCTCGGAACAGTGGCTCCACCTTGAAGTCGCGGGTCGCCGGCCCGGGGTCGTTCGGGGCAACGATCGTCTCCCGATACAGAAGAAGATCACCCATCCCCAACACCCGATCGGAGTACACCATGGCCTGGTCGGTCAGCTTCTGCACGTCAGAGATCTCGACCATACCCGTCGACGAAGGGTACCTGTTGGGGACGTTGTCGAGGTCGAAATCGTCAGGGAAGTTTGCAAGCCCAAGGCTCAGCGCAATCGCATCCCCACGGCAGAAATCCGACCGCGACACGAACTCCACAACCGCCGGAGCCTTCTTCAGGTAGCGCCAGACCTCGGTGAGCTCGCTGGGATCACCTCCATCGGCAAAATCTCCTGAAGATTCATGCGAATGCAAGTCACCGACAGAGCGGCAGAGTCCACCAACGTGGTGACACACTGCCGCGCATCATACGACTGCGCTTCGGCCTCGTCATCAAGAATCATCCTTGCAAAGCACAAAGAGGTTACAATTATAAGGGCGCAAAAAACGCAAAGGCGACGCACGCGTTCGGGGACTCGCCAGACCAGCCACACGAAAGTTAATGGAGCTCACCAATCAAGGGACGACAGAACCCCGTAATGAAGTCCTGCAGACTCGAGAAGTCAGTCTGCAGCCCGGCGACAAGCGCATCCGACACCTTCCGCTCCTCGGCACTAGCAGCGATGGCCGCTTTAGTTCTCTCATCCGCCGAGGTCGCCTCCGCATTCACGGCTTTGAGATCTTGCTCTAGCTTGGCCACCCGCTTCTCAGTGGCACTCAAAGACGACTAGGCAGTCGTCAGGTCGCTCACAGGGACCAAACCCTCGCGAGCCTTGTCCACCATGGTCGCATGACCCTCTGCATAAACACGAGCATGAGTATGAAATCAGAAAAGACGTCCATGGAGAAGGGCATCCCAAGTTCTTACCAGCAGCTGCTTGAAGTTTTTTGTTCACCTCCCGCATGGAGCAGAATTCCTTGTTCCGAGGATCCTTGGCGGCCCATCGCTCCGCTGACTCACGCTGGTGGCCCTGCATATACATGGCAAACGTCAACCAAACATTACAAAAATTCCCAAGTTCCTAGCCGCTAAAATTCAGTGTCCAGCCACTCGGGGACTAGACATCAAAGAAGTTCCTAAGTACCTAGTCGCTGAATGCCCGGGGACTAGATATTGACAAAACAGTAAAAATCTACCCGCTGAAATTCAGTGACTAGATCCTCGGGGACTAGACATACCTGGATGGCCGCACCCAGCATACTGTGCAGCTCGACCGCGTCCACCAACGGGAGCACGAGAGGTGTGCTACCGCGACGCTGCTCGACCTCCGAGCCCAAAACTTCGAGCACCTGGGCCAATTGCTCTTACGCGCTTGCAGTGGAGGCCCTCGCCACAAAGCAAGGGAAGTTCGCCACTACTACACCAGCAGTGCTCGTCGACGGGCCATCAGCCCGACCAATGCTGCAGCTTCCACTAGCTACGGCTTGCGTCTGTTACGGCCTTCACGGCCACATCCACTCCAGTCGGAGCCTCACTAGGGGCGTAAACTGTCACGTCTGAGATCGTGACGACCATGTCGCCCTTCGCTCTCTTCGCTCCTTTTGCAAGCGCCTCGACCTCATCGCCTTCCTCTTCTTTGAGGGATCATCCTCTGCCCCAGCGGTGCCTACTGGAACCTTAGCCACTGAGGGGTGGACGATTTTCTTCACGCTAGTCATGCAAAATGACATTATCAGCAAGCTCACAAGACAAGTACAAGCCATTCACTAAAAGGAGTACACCAAAATACTTACTTAGCGACTGGGATGAAACGTAGGCTGGTGCGGATATGCGCTGAGGCCCGTCTCAAACAAGCTCGGCGCCCACGACACTGACACCTTCTTCGAGGATGAAGTCATGGCAGGAAGCTCCTCGGCGGTCGATGCAGGTGCCTCTCGTGGTGGTGATGCTCCCGCGGGTGGGGCAGCCCCGAGCTAGTGACTATGGAGAAGGGTGGTGGCAGCGATGCCAACGACACTTCATCTTCTACCACGGCCGCATCAGCTGCCGCAGTCTCCCGCGACGACACGCTTGCCCCGACCTTATCGGCCGTGTTTGTCGCTTCGGAGGTACTCACAGACCGACGTGGTGACATCGCTTTGGCCGACCCCTTCTTCTTCTGCAGCAATTCTCTCTTCGACGGCGTGGCCACACGCCAGGAAGTGTGTTCAGGGGCCTCGGCGTCGCTCTCGTCATGATCTTCGAGGATCTTGCTGGCCTCGAGCTTGCATTGTTGTTGCCCGCGGGTCCTCCGAACCATGGGTGCGGCGACCTCCACGGCTTTTTCGTCATCTTCATCATCATCATCGTCATCGTCATCACCTCCGACATTGCCCTTGTCGGAGGAGGACTCGCTCTCGTTCTAAACAGAATCGCTCGAGTTCTCGTCATCAGCGGGTGGAAGCCAAACTTCAACCACTTGGAACAACTACACGAATGACACATGGTCAGTAAGGCCGCGGCTGCAATTCTCCGACTGCGAAATGTACAAGGGAGAATAAACTCACCGGTGGTGCCTTGAGCTTCGCGGTGTACGGGGGAATCCTGGGCTTCGAGTCGAGATACTCTGTGTCGGTAATCTTCTTTAGCGTGATGGCGTAGTCGGCGGCGCTCCACTCAGCGGTGCAGGACTTGGTCGCATCGTCCTTGCTCGTGTACTCATACATCCAATGGGCGCGGCTGGCCAGAGGCACCAACCGTCGCCCGAGACAACAGTTGTACAAGTTGATGGTTTGGAGGCCCTTCTTCTTTAGTTGGCGGATCGTCGTCAACATTTTGTCGACCACCATCTGCTGGTCGTGCGGGAGCTTGGCGACTTGAAGCCGACGCGGCTCGGGCCAGTCGACGGACTACATCGGAAGTGTCACCTCGTCGTTCGGTGTCACCTCGCACGCATTGAACCAATGTTTCTTCCATTGGTTCGCTGCCTTCTTCGGCAGCATCAAGTCAAGGAAGGAGGCCTTGGACTTCAGCTGGATGGTGAGGCCGCCCGCAGCTAGCATCGGGCCGCCGGCCCCTTCACGTTTGAGCCGCCAGTGGAATAGATCCTGCAACAGGGGGAAGTACGGGCGGCAGCCCAGATAGCACTCGCAAAACGCCACGAAAATGGCAAGTTGCTCGATGTTGTGTGGCCCCAGATCTGACGGTTGGATGTCGTAGTATGCGCAGAAGTGATGGAAGAAGATCGAGGTGCGGAAGCCGAGCCCCCTATCCAATTGGCTGGTGAAGCAGATGAACTCCCTAGCATGCGGATTAGGTACCACCTCTCTGGCCGCGGGGATTCGCCATCTCCCGGCGCAGAGGATTCCCGCATCCTCGAAAAATTTCAGCAGCGTCTTGGTGCACTTGGATCTTCCCCACGAATCTATTGAAAGTGCCACTGATCGGAGGATCTGGGCGCACGGGGTCGCTCTGGGTCGCTACAGAGTAGTGGAAGATTGGGAGACGCGCGAGATCAGAGGATATGTGGGAAATGATCGTCCCTCGCCCGTCACTCTCTTTATGTAGCGGTTGTTACCAGCCATTTTCGGGGAGCCGTTACCGCGCGATGATTACGCTGATATTACCGTTGGATTACCCAACGGCTAGTTTGACCAAGGTTGACGGTCCAACTTCGTCTACTCGACTCGCCAGCTGCAGCGAATCGACTTCTCGCCGACCCATTCGCCATAGCCGTGATTCAACCGATCACCATCACTGTGATTGAGGAAATATGTTAAAGGACCTCTCTTTAATTGAAGGAGTCCACTGCCGATTCGACTAGGCTTCCAAATTGGACCCGAATACTCTAACTTCCAAAGAACAACTGCGACGAATCAATGATGGCCTCGGGGACTACTGATGGGGATATGCCGAGTGGGGTATGCCCAGCAGGATGTTTCCTACTAGCCCATAATGCTAGCGAGTGGGCCTGCAGGACGGCGACTGGATCACAACCCAACAAGGAGCCAGGTGACTGGAAGCTGAAGGCCCAGAAGCATAGCTAGGCCCAGTCGGATTAGGTCAAGCACCCTCCAAGTCCTTATCCAACTCGGTTGTAGATCTTTAAAATCTAGCGAGCTTACTCTATATAAACCTCCCTAGGGCACGCATATGACTTACGTTCCATCATACACCCCCTGCGACTCGCCACCTAGCCGCCGAGCTCGCCCTTGTACTCTCTCATCAATACAATCTAGAAGGAGTAGGTCTTTACCCTCCGGGGGGCAAACCTAGGTAAACCCCTGTGTCTCCGCCCTCATCTCGCACCGCAGATGGCTGGCCGCCCTTGACCCTCGTTCTACTACTCGCTGCCGATTGTAGCATCTGTTGTGGCCATTCCAACGACAGATACCCTCTCTCTCCCTACTTTTCTACTTCTGCAAAAGTTAACCCGTGTCCTTCCTCCCTCTCCACCTTTATCTCCCACCACCACCACCACATGAGTTGTTGCTTATCTTCCCCCAATGCCCAGGCTTCCCCAGATCGAGATCCAGTCCTCCCCTTCCTTCTTCTCCACGAGACATGGCATGGAAAGATCATGTGCTTCCTGAACACTAATTCGGTCTAACCAAGAGGCGGTGGATGGATTTGTGCTGGGAGGGAACTAAGGTGTGAAGGATCCAGCTCTTCCTCTTCTACTTCATCCTGAACCGGAGCTAGGCGCCAGAGCTTGCTGGAGCCGCCGCGGCCACTGCACCGACGTTGCCAGGAGCTGCAGAGGCACAAGACCCGCGTGTGATCTCCTGCGCCTTGAGGACAAACTCTTGCACCATCGAGATTCTAGTGAGGCTGTCCTTCCTACTTACTTGGTCTGTGTAACATCCCAATTCCAGCAACCTTGATTAAATGTCAAAAGGGAAAAAATCAGGGGGAACAAAAACTTTTTACTGTTAAGTGTTGGAATGTTTGCTTACTTGTTTGCTTGTGTTCATACATCTGATTGTGTATTAGATAATATACTTCTCACCTCAACCTTATTTTACAAAAGTTATTGTTACAAAAGATATGTCTTGGCTCATCTTCCCTATTCTCAAATGTTCTAGCATTCAAACTTGAGCCAAGATGACTTTAACACAATAAAGTATTTTACTAGATTATATTAACGAAACTATGGAGACCTATATATAATCTCCTTGTGTTTTCAAGACAAAACTTTCAACTACTCTTATGTATAGGTTTTGCAAAACCTTTCCTCCAACCCGTTCACTTCCAATCTTGGTAGAAATACCAAGGGATCCTTATCTTACTTAAAACACAACCTATTCAAAATACCCCTATTTACCTCAAGCTAGGCTTAATGGTAACCTTAGAAGAAGTTGGATAAGTTTGATAAGATGATTCATTTTGATCTACTATGAGTGATGACTTGTCTTCTTAGGAAGTAGCATGAACCCATCTAGGCGCTCATCCTATAGGATCAAACCAATGGTTAATATAACCAAATCTTGAGCCAAGCATCCTAAGCTGAATCTATCTGAAGTCGCCTAGATAACCCCCTAATCCCCTTATGCAAATCAATCATGAGCCAATCCTTTGTATTAGCATGCAACTCCCGACAGACCAAATATAAGCATGGAGTCCCTCCATTCAATCTATACTTCAATATCAAACAGTTGATGATGAGCATGGACACCTATATCCTCTCCAAATCTTTTCCTCCTTCACACTTTCCCAAATACACCAATATGACAAATTTGGCTAAGTCTAGAATACTTAGCTGAATTAAATCTTTGAGACCTACCCTATTCTAACCTATGTGCATCCTTGAGAATGTACTGGAACCATCTTGTATTAAATCATTAGTAGTACCAAAGCCCACTATGTCCCTTGGCTAAACTCTTCTTCAACCCACTCATCCTTGATGGTTTTGTAGACAAGATAATAAGCTTCTCTGCAAATCATATCATCTTTCCTACTTTGGCAGAAGCTCACATCCGTACGATATCTTCACTTGACCAACTATCCGCATGGTTATGATCTACTAACCTTGGTCTATCAATCCACCCTTCACTTTTTTCGAATGCAGCTTTGTTGTAACTACCTCGGTGAATTACGCTCCTAGTTACAAGCCTGGATGAGCATAAATGGTTGAAATAGTACGGTGGCGCCCAAATGCCACTCATAGGTAGACCTTTCGGCCGTCCCAACCATTTCTAAACATCAGGACAAGAACGGGCGGCGTAATCGGCAGGCGAAGGGATCAACTACATACACAAATGAGTATGTATGCAAGCCACCATACAACAGTACATCAGAGCCATTCCATCTAAAAAGAAAGGAAATATTGCAACGCCATACGGCAAGATCCAAATATCCTAGATAGATATATTAGTTTAGGATATCTCTTCATACATCAAACATCAGAGTATCAGGCGGAAGCGGAAGACAAAATCCGAGTACGAATAAGAAGCAAATCGGCATAAGATGCCCCATAAACAAACACATCCCGCCCACAGATCTCACGGATCCCTGTTCCCAGAATCTCTACACCAAATGATCGTTGCCCATATCGTCTATCTCTTCCACCCAGTATCCATCTTGCGCGTTCACCTGTTCATCTGAATCAAACAATTTATCGTGTGAGACCCTAGGGGTACTCAGCAAGTCTTTATGCCTCTAAAGGGGACACAACCTGGGGTGACGCAATTGCAGCAAAAGATAAACCCTAGCAATTCTATAGATACTCGCTAACCATCCGCCTAACCAGTGATAGACGGATGTCCATGAATTAATAACAACAGTTATAATGGTAATATTAACAGATCCGTCCTCCTCCTCGCTTACCGACGAGGAAGCGGACGAACAACCCCCCATCCGTTGGCAGTTTTATTATCCATTCCATGAGTGTTGCACTATTTACTAGTCAGTTACTTAGTCAAATTAAAAGCGGTACTTTAGTTATGCTTGTCTATGATCGAGAAACTGTGCTCCAAGTCATCCATAACCGCGGACACGGCTTTCAGAAAGTTTTACCCTGCAGGGGTGCACAAATAGCAACACACACTCGATCAACCTCGGAAAAACCAAATCAAAAACCAACGAGGCAGTCACAACAAAGCGATCACAGGATTCAGAAATATTTCAGGGGGCCACCCCATTAAGCTACCCGCGACGAAGTTGGCCGACTCCGAGACGGACTCAAGGTTTGCGCCAATGGCTGTAGACGACTGGGAACCCGAAAATGTGACTGGGCTTGTCGATACCGCGAAAACACTCCGCTTTCCTAAACAGTACAGCGTGCAGTACCTCGCACAATTTAAATAAAGCAGTAAAGCATGGCATAAGTACAGGATAGTAATAAAGCCCCAAACTAATTGTGGCCCTAAGAAATAAGAATGAATCAAGCTCTGGCTCAGGGGGGTTCATAAGCCTCCCGGATGTGGATAGCGCGAATATTCAAGGAACGGGAATCAAGTACTCGGGGTCCTACGGGACACAAGTGAGCCTGAAAAACCAAATAGCGACTATGGCTCACCGATGCCACTTTCATCAGTTATCCCATTACTACTCAGGTTAAGTTGTTTAGGTACCTCGTTATCCATCAGACACTCACATACCCTACACATGCTGTTCTACGACTCGCATGGCTCAAACAACTCCTGTAGTAATGGCTCATGGGATGGAGGAATAAGCTTCGGTGGGGTTTAAAAGTAAAGGCTATGCAGTGCTTGGGATTCAGTTTAATGCAAACGCGACTCAATGATGCCAGAATAAGGAAGGGGCAATAGGTACTATATGTATGCAAGCATGTGGTAGTGCTTGCCTGGCAGCTCAGTTGAAGCAAGGGATGGATCTGGGTAGTGCTCCTGGTCCTCTTGATATATCCCCTGCTCAGCGTCTATTCGAGAAGAACCAAACAAACAAGGGCCAACATAAATAAAGTGCACAAGCATATGAATAAAATGCGACAAGCAAACAATCATGCCATGGTGAATGATGCACAATTTGCATAGAAATAAAGTAGCATGGCATGGGTGAGTGTGGAATACAAGAATAAATCATTTTATTGAGTTTTGGCCCCATTTTAACCTCATATTAGTTCCTGTACACATTATATTTATATGATGCATGCTTCAAAACAGAACAAGGAATGCATAAACAGAAAGTTCTCGTCGAGCTAATCATTTTAGACATATTATTTGTTAAATTTGGAGTTATAAAACAAAAGTTATTAATTAATTAAGAAAAGGGCATTTTATTGTAATTTTACTCAACTTGGAATTTTAAGTGTTCAAAATATATTTTGAATGGCATATTTGAATTCCTCACATTTTTCTGATTTGAAAACATATATTATTTGTATTATTTGGATTTGTATTTTAAAAGATATTTAAAAATATATTTAAATTTTTGTATTTGAATTAATTTGGAAAAGATTTGAATTAATCAGAAAACCGAAAGACCTTTTGTTACTCGGGCCAGTCCTACCCACAGACATAGACAACTGGGCCCATGCTGACCTGGTGAAAAACGACTCAGAGAAACCTTTCTCACCGCGGTCCGAGCTAGACCCAGTGGCTGACAGGTGGGGTCGGAGTGCTCGCAAACCCACACGCCAGTGGGCGGGCGCGAGGCTGCCACGCGGCTCAGGGGGGACTGCGGGTTGATGCAACCAAAGTGCAGGGTACTTTTTGTAAAAAGGCAACAGGCGCTGACTGGTGGGCCTCGGTGGGACTGCGGGTTGATGCGAAAAAGCAGAGAGGGGTTTTCTGCAAAACGTTGCCGCGGTACTGTGCTTCTTCTCTCTCTGCGCTGACGACCGATCGATGCTCGTCTGGCGCGGGCGCGGCGTGCGGGATTCGATCCCTGGTCGCGGGCGTGCGCGCGAGGGAACGGAACCAGTGCGGTGGCTTCTAGGGTGGTGCCAGAGGAGCGGACGCAGGCTAGCTAAGCTTCTGCGAGGCGCAGCGGCGAGCAGACGACAGCGCCGCCGGCGCACGCAGCGTGCTCGCCGAAACGAACGGTGAGGCCAGAGGGGGTTGGCGAGGGAGAGGATGTCAGAGAGGGTCAGGAGCTCACCGTGGGGCTGTTGGAGGCGGTGGATCGGGCAGGGGTGCAGACGATCGGCGGGGAAGCAGACGCTCCGGCGATCTAGGGTTTCGTTCGGGCGGTGACGGTGTGCAGCGGTCTGGGGTTCTTCCTCCTTGTCGACGTGTCCAGACGAAGCAGAGAGGTTCCCCTTGGTCTCCAAGATCACGCCGGCTGGATCGAAGAGGCAGAGGTAGACGTCGGTGACCGGCGTCGGTTGTTGGCGGTCGTGGAGAGAGAGGGGAGGAGAGGGCAGGCTCCGAGGCGGATCTGGGATGCAGCAGGGGGGTGGAGAGATGTGGGAGTGGATAGGAACGGAGGGAGGGAGAGGTAGATGGCGTGGTGGGGGGAAAGGTGGCGTCGGCCACTTTTTGCCTTCTTCACGTGCAAGGCAGGGTCGGGCTGGGCAGGTAGGCATGGGGGAGTGGCTGCAGGTGGGGGCAAGGTGAGGCCAGGGGGTAGGTTCGGTGTAGGCCGCGCTTGGCAGAGAGAAAGAAAGGAGAGAGGGGAGGAGAGGCTCGGTTTAGAGATAGGGTCGGGTTAGGGTTAGGTTTGGTAAGGGTGTAGCTAGGGTTTGGTTGGGGTGGCAGCTAGGTGGTTCCAGGGAGGTAGAGAGAAGAGAGAGGCCGAGAGGGGGTGATGTGGTGGATGGAGATGATGTAGGTTTTAGGGTTTGATGCTTGCATGTATCAAGCAAGATCAAGCAAAAGAGGGTAGAGAGATATGGGGATAAGATCCTCTAAAAATTCTAATAAAAACCAAAAGGCTAGAAAAAGCTGGTAATTGCATGGCCCATGCAAAACAATTAATGCCCTGCTTATTCTTGTGAAGACAATAATATTTACATGGCATTATTCCTATGCATTCCCAGAGGTGGAATTAAGCTAAGCAAAAGAAGTTAAAGGAAATTTCCAGATGGAATAGATGAAGATGATCACATTTGATTATAATTGGGACCTGCTAGTGTGTTTATTCCACTAGATGTTTAATAGTCCCAAAAAATACCCCAACATGAGCATAAATCCATAATAATCCATATGGAAGTTAGGAAAAGGGTTCCACTCACAAGGCATGCAAAGGTGGCCATGTGGCTCTAATAAACCAATCATGTGAAAACAATATGGTGCATATATGAGAGCATGTGGAGATAGAATTGGATCCATCCCAACCCACATGAGCTAGAGGTAAAACCAAATAAATTGCAATGATCATATATGGTGGAATGGTGGAATGATGGGGTGATGACAAGAAAGGTGGTGGAGTTGGATAAAAGATATGCCCCCAACTCAACTTGGGCATTTAACAATATATCAACAACCAAATACAATATCAAGAGGCAAATACAATTAACAATGCATATGAGAGAAGAACCAAACCAAAAGGGTTTTATATGATGCTCAAATGCAAGGTGGCATGATGACATGAGCATGATATAATGATGATGCAACAATTATATATATAAAGTAGCATTTATATAGACTAGGCTAGTAGCATTGCAATTGTTAGACAATTGGGATGCTACAACTCTCCCCCACTAAACAAGAATCTCGCCCCGAGATTCCTAGGAAAAAGAAAACAACCCAAGAAGAGGCGGGTGTTTGGAACGAAGGTGATCCTTGCGTTCCCAAGATGATGAAGAGCGGAATGATGCGACCACTGCACCTTGCAAAACTTGCTAGACTTGTTGTGAGTCTTGCGTTTTGCTTGAGAAACAACGGTTAGAAGAGTTGAAGGATTGTCGCGAGACAAGAAGGATAGGATGAACATAGCTCCGGTTTTCTCAAGAAACATGATAAAAGAAAAAGAACCACTTGTGAAAGAAAAGGAAAAGATGATGTATCATGAATAAAGAAAGACACACCGTTAAGATTAAAGATTTATCGATACTAGAGATGATGAAATCTTTGTCTCGCCGGAAGGAAAGAGCTAGATTGGAGAGGTTTTGATCCACTATGACAATAGCATCGTATCTTCTCTCGGATTTGAGAAATGAAGTACGGAAACAATATTGCCTCCAAACAATAGAGTTCCTTGATATCAACAGAAAGATTTAGTTAGACATCGTCGGATTAGATTCTTGTTGCGCCGGTAAGACCCCAAAGGATCACGCAATTGAGGTGCGCGGATATAACTTCCGGAGACGGATGTGAAGCCAGATCATGGTGGAATCCCGAGAAGCAAGGAATATGGAGGATCTGGAGTTTATTGCAGAGATACTTATTGCTTTCTTTAGCCTTGAGGCTACGCAATAGATTTGTGGCTGATGTCTTCAACCATAATTGGCTTTACCACCGAAAAAGAATTGATGAAACAAAGAGAGAGATAGTTTCCTTTCATCTTGTTTGAGGATGTCGAGCACCGGTAGAATGACGAGGGCCGAAAGGAGTTTGCGTTTGTTTCCACCAGATAATTGAAGATTTTGCTCCATCTAGAATAGACAGACCACCAACAAGAGATTATTGATTACTTTCTTCAAGAGAGCACTCCGGAAAACAAAGACGGAAGTAAAAGTATCAAGGGATAAGGGCCACTTCTAACTTCCGTGGAATGAGTGAAATCACATTAATTCACCAATTCAATGTACAAGAGCGAATGATAAGAGTAGTGGTATGGTAGCTACTCCATCCCGCACTCAAAGCATTACTCCGCACATGAATAAGAAAACCATGCAACCCAACTACCGAAACAGACTGAAGGTATTGACAAAGAGCTCATGGAACTCCGTTAGAAAACAAGGATAGATGCAATCGATTCACCGGATTCAAGATAGATAAGGTTGATGATGTTGTCGTCATGTCGGAAGTACCAAGCCACTGGAAAGATATGAAGGAAGATCATGGAGACAACTGCAAGATTCCACAGATAAGGAAAAAGATAGCACCACTTGAACATAAGGATTGCAAAAGATCTGAAAAATCTTCATGGCCTCCGGTGGATTGAGCCTAGATGATAGAACGAGAGGGTTTCAAAAGATCACTTGACGAGACTGAGGCGAAAGAACTCCATGTTCTTCTTGAAATGATTGAGAGAGATTTAGCGGTCTTGAGGAAAATCTTTAGCGGAACGACGTTGATAACTTGCCAACAAGGAACAACTCCGGATTGGTTGAAGATGGATGATGGAACTAACAATGGACTTGCTAATTCCAGAATTGAAGCAATGTATTTAGCAGAAGGACGTGGTCGAGATAGGTGACTTCAAAAAGTCAGAATTCTCACTTTGAGACTTTGCACACAGGCAGTGCTCACGAAGCTTGAGAGAAAGAGACACAGATGATCTTCCATGTCCTTCCATTGATATGGAATAGGCAACATATTATCAACATATACCACCATGGATTAACAAGATATTCCCAGAATATCAAGTTCAAGAGGCGGGAGAAACGAACAACTGCTCGAACACCTCCTGAGCTCAACGCTCTTAGAAAGATCAATATTAAGAGCACGGGTTCGTGTTGAAGAAGATGCACTGGAAGAATAGATTATCTGGTCATTCGGAAGAAAAAGAGATGTCACCTTGGTCACATTGTCGATCGGATCACCGGTTACAAAGATAAAGAGATCTTGGATAAAGAAACGATGATAGCTCATACCTCAAGCAAAGCTACCAAAGACGAAAAGATGCAATTCCCTCGTCTCAAAGAGAATTTTGCAGATATGGGGTTCAAAAAGATGTGCAGCATGATGAACAGATGATAGACCGCCTTAGTGCTTTGGCAAACTCCGGATTGCCAAAGATGCTTGAATATGCATAGATATGATCACGGTGTACTCAAAATCACAGGAGATAACCGTCACCTTTTGGAGGATAGAGTTGATAGCATTTTCCATATTCCACTCATGATAGGTGTCATATAGCTATGCCGAGAACCAAATTACAATCACCAACATCGGATCGACACATGTTGTGTAATTAGCCGAGAGAATTGGAGATGAAAAGAAACCCCAAGATTAACCGCCGGTGACAAAAGAATGAGTTAGCATGGACATGCTGATAAAAGGGAGATAGATAATGCTTCACACACGACTGGAAAGGAGTGTGGAAACACAGATGTATCAAAGAAAAAAATTCCGCATTTTTCGGCATTAAAATACCAATAGATGCGCAAAATCACTTATCAGGTATAGATTAGCAACTGATTCTTACACAGAAGGTGGAGTTGCTAGAAGGAAGGACACCCTTGTGAAGATGGCACCGGTTAACAAGGAGTCAGATAGATCGCGCCGGTTTTCAAAAGCCTGTCAGTATGGAATGTACCAACAGTGGATAACCAAAAGCAGATTGTGATAACAAATTGGATGCAACAGATAGACAAGGAATTACACACACACACACTTTCTATGGTACTACGGAAACCCAGAACACGTGAATCCTAGTTTGAATGTTAAGAAGAGGATTGAAAACGTTACACTTCCTTACCAGAAAAGGGTGGTTGGTTGGGTAAGGAGAAAAGTGGAAGCAGTCCTACTCTCACGTTTTGTTTTTCCCTAGTATACATAGCTACCAAAAATATTTGCTAGACTGACAATGACCATTTGGCTGAGACCCTGAAGGTCGGGATGGCTCTGATACCAATTGTAACTACCTCGGTGAATTACGCTCCTAGTTACAAGCCTGGATGAGCAGAAATGGTTGAAATAGTACGGTGGGGCCCAAATGCCACTCACAGGTAGACCTTTCGGCCGTCCCATCAATTTCTAAACATCAGGACAAGAACGGGCGGCGTAATCGGCAGGCGAAGGGATCAACTACATACACAAATGAGTATGTATGCAAGCCACCATACAACAGTACATCAGAGCCATTCCATCTAAAAAGAAAGGAAATATTGCAACGCCATACGGCAAGATCCAAATATCCTAGATAGATATAATAGTTTAGGATATCTCCTCATACATCAAACATCAGAGTATCAGGCGGAAGCGGAAGACAAAATCCGAGTACGGATAAGAAGCAAATCGGCATAAGATGCCCCATAAAATAACACATCCCGCCCACAGATCTCACGGATCCCCGTTCCCGGAATCTCTACACCGAATGATCGTTGCCCATATCGTTTGTCTCTTCCACCCAGTATCCATCTTGCGCATTCACCTGTTCATCTGAATCAAACAATTTATCGTGTGAGACCCTAGGGGTACTCAGCAAGTCTTTATGCCTCTAAAGGGGACACAACCTGGGGTGACGCAATTGCAGCAAAAGATAAACCCTAGCAATTCTATAGATACTCGCTAACCATCCGCCTAACCAGTGATAGACGGATGTCCGTGAATTAATAACAACAGTTATAATGGTAATATTAACAGATCCATCCTCCTCCTCGCTTACCGACGAGGAAGCGGACGAACAACCCCCCACCCGTTGGCAGTTTTATTATCCATTCCATGAGTGTTGCACTATTTACTAGTCAGTTACTTAGTCAAATTAAAAGCGGTACTTTAGTTATGCTTGTCTATGATCGAGAAACTGTGCTCCAAGTCGTCCATAACCGCGGACACGGCTTTCAGAAAGTTTTACCCTGCAGGGGTGCACAAAATAGCAACACACACTCGATCAACCTCGGAAAAACCAAATCAAAACCCAACGAGGCAGTCACGACAAAGCGATCACAGGATTCGGAAATATTTCAGGGGGCCACCCCATTAAGCTACCCGCGACGAAGTTGGCCGACTCCGAGACGGACTCAAGGTTTGCGCCAATGGCTGTAAACGACTGGGAACCCGAAAATGTGACTGGGCTTGTCGATACCGCGAAAACACTCCGCTTTCCTAAACAGTACAGTGTGCAGTACCTCGCACAATTTAAATAAAGCAGTAAAGCATGGCATAAGTACAGGATAGTAATAAAGCCCCAAACTAATTGTGGCCCCAAGAAATAAGAATGAATCAAGCTCTGGATCAGGGGGGTTCATAAGCCTCCCGGATGTGGATAGCGCGAATATTCAAGGAACGGGAATCAAGTACTCGGGGTCCTACGGGACACAAGTGAGCCTGAAAAACCAAATAGCGACTATGGCTCACCGATGCCACTTTCATTAGTTATCCCATTACTACTCAGGTTAAGTTTTTTAGGTACCTCGTTATCCATCAGACACTCACATACCCTACACATGCTGTTCTACGACTCGCATGGCTGAAACAACTCCTGTAGTAATGGCTCATGGGATGGAGGAACAAGCTTCGGTGGGGTTTAAAAGTAAAGGCTATGCAGTGCTTGGGATTCAGTTTAATGCAAACGCGACTCAATGATGCCAGAATAAGGAAGGGGCAATAGGTACTATATGTATGCAAGCATGTGGTAGTGCTTGCCTGGCAGCTCAGTTGAAGCAAGGGATGGATCTGGGTAGTGCTCCTGGTTCTCTTGATATATCCCCTGCTCAGCGTCTATTCGAGAAGAACCAAACAAACAAGGGCCAACATAAATAAAGTGCACAAGCATATGAATAAAATGCGACAAGCAAACAATCATGCCATGGTGAATGATGCACAATTTGCATAGCAATAAAGTAGCATGGCATGGGTGAGTGTGGAATACAAGAAGAAATCATTTTATTGAGTTTTGGCCCCATTTTAACCTCATATTAGTTGCTGTACACATTATATTTATATGATGCATGCTTCAAAACAGAACAAGGAATGCATAAACAGAAAGGTCTCGTCGAGCTAATCATTTTAGACATATTATTTGTTAAATTTGGAGTTATAAAACAAAAGTTATTAATTAATTAAGAAAAGGGCATTTTATTGTAATTTTACTCAACTTGGAATTTTAAGTGTTCAAAATATATTTTGAATGGCATATTTGAATTCCTCAGATTTTTCTGATTTGAAAACATATATTATTTGTATTATTTGGATTTGTATTTTAAAAGATATTTAAAAACAGATTTAAATTTTTGTATTTGAATTAATTTGGAAAAGATTTGAATTAATTAGAAAACCGAAAGACCTTTTGTTACTCGGGACAGTCCTACCCACAGACACAGACAACTGGGCCCATGCTGACCTGGTGAAAAACGACTCAGAGAACCCTTTCTCACCGCGGTCCGAGCTAGACCCAGTGGCTGACAGGTGGGGTCAGAGTGCTCGCAGACCCACACGCCAGTGGGCGGGCGCGAGGCTGCCACGCGGCTCAGGGGGGGGACTGCGGGTTGATGCAACCAAAGTGCAGGGTACTTTTTGTAAATAGGCAACAGGCGCTGACTAGTGGGCCTCGGTGGGACTGCGGGTTGATGCGAAAAAGCAGAGAGGGGTTTTCTGCAAAACGTTGCCGCGGTACTGTGCTTCTTCTCTCTCTGCGCTGACGACCGATCGATGCTCGTCTGGCGTGGGCGCGGCGCGCGGGATTCGATCCCTGGTCGCGGGCGTGCGCGCGAGGGAACGGAACCAGTGCGGTGGCTTCTAGGGTGGTGCCAGAGGAGCGGACGAAGGCTAGCTAAGCTTCTGCGAGGCGCAGCGGCGAGCAGACGACAGCGCCGCCGGCGCACGCAGCATGCTCGCCGAAACGAACGGTGAGGCCAGAGGGGGTTGGCGAGGGAGAGGATGTCAGAGAGGGTCAGGAGCTCACCGTGGGGCTGTTGGAGGCGGTGGATCGGGCAGGGGTGCAGACGATCGGCGGGGAAGCAGACGCTCCGTCGATCTAGGGTTTCGTTCGGGCGGTGACGGTGTGCAGCGGTCTGGGGTTCTTCCTCCTTGTCGACGTGTCCAGACGAAGTAGAGAGGTTCCCCTTGGTCTCCAAGATCACCTCCGCGTCGCCCACGCCGGCTGGATCGAAGAGGGCAGAGGTAGACGTCGGTGACCGACGTCGGCTGTTGGTGGTCGTGGAGAGAGAGGGGAGGAGAGGGCAGGCTCCGGGGCGGATCTGGGATGCAGCAGGGGGGTGGAGAGATGTGGGAGTGGATAGGAACGGAAGGAGGGAGAGGTAGATGGCGTGGTGGGGGGGAAAGGTGGCGTCGGCCACTTTTTGCCTTCTTCACGTGCAAGGCAGGGTCGGGCTGGACAGGTAGGCATGGGGGAGTGGCTGCAGGTGGGGGCAAGGTGAGGCCAGGGGGTAGGTTCGGTGTAGGCCGCGCTTGGCAGAGAGAAAGAAAGGAGAGAGGGGAGGAGAGGCTCGGTTTAGAGCTAGGGTCGGGTTAGGGTTAGGTTTGGTAAGGGTGTAGCTAGGGTTTGGTTGGGGTGGCAGCTAGGTGGTTCCAGGGAGGTAGAGAGAAGAGAGAGGCCGAGAGGGGGTGATGTGGTGGATGGATATGATGTAGGTTTTAGGGTTTGATGCTTGCATGTATCAAGCAAGATCAAGCAAAAGAGGGTAGAGAGATATGGGGATAAGATCCTCTAAAAATTTTAATAAAAACCAAAAGGCTAGAAAAAGGTGGTAATTGCATGGCCCATGCAAAACAATTAATTCCCTGCTTATTCTTGTGAAGACAATAATATTTACATGGCATTATTCCTATGCATTCCCAAAGGTGGAATTAAGCCAAGCAAAAGAAGTTAAAGGAAAGTTCAAGATGGAATAGATGAAGATGATCACATTTGATTATAATTGGGACCTGCTAGTGTGTTTATTCCACTAGATGTTTAATAGTCCCAAAAATACCCCAACATGAGCATAAAGCCATAATAATCCATATGTAAGTTAGGAAAAGGGTTCCACTCACAAGGCATGCAAAGGTGGCCATGTGGCTCTAATAAACCAATCATGTGAAAACAATATGGTGCATATATGAGAGCATGTGGAGATAGAATTGGATCCATCCCAACCCACATGAGCTAGAGGTAAAACCAAATAAATTGCAATGCTCATATATGGTGGAATGGTGGAATGATGGGGTGATGACAAGAAAGGTGGTGGAGTTGGATAAAAGATATGCCCCAAACTCAACTTGGGCATTTAACAATATATCAACAACCAAATACAATATCAAGAGGCAAATACAATTAACAATGCATATGAGAGAAGAACCAAACCAAAAGGGTTTTATATTATGCTCAAATGCAAGGTGGCATGATGACATGAGCATGATATAATGATGATGCAACAATTATATATATAAAGTAGCATTTATATAGACTAGGCTAGTAGCATTGCAATTGTTAGACAATTGGGATGCTACATTTGTGCTTCCTAACCCACCTGGTTTATGAGGCATCATGACTCCCCTGATATGGCAGCCTTATTTTCAACAAAGTTTGCCATCACTTCTAGGTCACCTCAAATACAACCAAGCCCAAATCTTGTTGCCATGATCATCTATATAACTTGTTCTCGCTATCCATCTATCCCTTGCATCAATGTGAGCTCTGAGCTCACTAATCCAATCTTGTTTAGGTGGTATAAAAATATCAATGCCCTAGATCCTCTAATCCCGGTTCTCTTCTCAAATTCATCATGTTTTGCAAAACCCAAGGTTCCAATGATGTACTGTAAGATCCCTCCTTTATAAAGGAGCAGATCCCTGTGATTGTAATGCTAGTCCCTAGATCAATGCTAGCATCCACGGTTTAAGATGAAGTACACATAAACAAAGGTCATTATTACATATCATTCCAGAGACAAACATAGTCTTTTACAAACTCCATGGACACAGGCCTAATACAAGAGTTCAAATATATAATAAGATAAATAAGTCTTCATCTTCATGTGCCACAGGCAAGCATGTTGAGTGTATACTCATAACCCCTAATCACCATCAGAATAACCTACAACATCACAAGTTACAACCATAGTGGGTCAATACATTGGAATAGTATTGGCAAGTGATACCTTAGTATAATATTGGCATCTAGATACTATATGCACTTGGCTAAGTGTAGCTTAGGCTTGCTTAGCTCAAAATAGGTTTTGCTTATTAGTTTAACACTCTAAGTTTTTCTTTGACAAAACTTTCCCAAGGAAACACCAATAGAAATTGGTGTACCTTCACCCCTGTTCAACCACAAGTTTTTACTTAGAAATTCGGATGAGGAGATTCTTGATAGCTTCCATGTCTTGATTCTCAAGTTGTCCAATACCAGGGACATGGCTAAGTACTTAGATTCTTCCATCTGCAGAGGTTGTGCACTTTCCCCACAAGACTTGATTTTCACCAAGACAGGACCTTTCAGAAGCCTTCCCTTAGACCAAATGGACGCGCTCCAAACCTATCATCCCACTACCACCAACTGTCCAAATGGCTAAGTTATTGCAACCTATATAATCCAGGCAGAACCCATAATGCCATGTGGCTGCACTAAAAGCTTCTTAACATATGGCATCTCAAATACCTTTGTTCCTGGGTGGATTTCCACAAGTGAGATACACAAGGTAGACCATAGAAATGGGCCTTGTGTAACCACTCAACACAAACCATTCTTTCCATCCACCCAGGTGTTTCATTCACTTAGTTGTTTTATTAAACAAAACACAAGACCAAAGACTTAGAAATATTTTCTCATAGCATGAATATATAACCACCCTTGGTTGCTACTTGCTAGGCTAAGCATGGCATTGTTAAGAATCTTAACTTAGAAATTTCTAGAAATTCTATAACTACTAGGATTTACCAAGCATAGCATATAGATCAAAATATTCATGCAAGTCCTATCCAAAATATTTCTAGTGCATAGTTGAAAAACATAGGAATAAAATCATGAAGCACCACTTGCCTTGGTAGTTTGGAGAGTAGCAAAAATCCTCACAATCACAATCACTATTTGCACCAAAATCTACACATAAAATAATAGCACCAAAATCACATACAACATATATACATATATGAATGCATGCAAAATGCCATGTGATGATTTTCTACACCAAACAAGACAAGGGCACAATACTGAATCATAAACAAGTCCAAAACAAGCCAAATAAACTTTATTTGAACAACATAACATTTTTCAAATAATTACTATACACAAATTACGCCTACAAATGTTTCTGTAAAAACAATCATTTTAACAGAGGCAAAACATTAAACACATTGCATAAACGGAAAGGATTTTCTCTCCTGATTCCAATGATATAAAATTTGTAAAATTTGGACGTGGGAATCAAAAGTTATGAATTATTCAAGTTTAAACATCTAATAGTTCTAATTTCAGATTTTAAATCAAAGAACTCGCCACGCCGCAGCAGCTGATTTGGACGATACCGCTTCGCACTGGATCACGCTCGCGCATCGTCTGATCTACTTAAAACCAGTGCCTCAGATCTGCCCGTACCTCTTCGTCCTGCATCTAATCTAAACCACTGGATCTAGATCCAGTGGATCAAATCGCTTTGACCTAAAACCGGCGGTGCAAATGGTTGCTGGCGGCGGAGGCGCTGCTGCCGACGATGCTCCGGTGATTCCAGAGGGGGCTAAGGGTCGAGCAGTGGCTTACCAGACTCGCGGGCACACGATGATGCTCAAAGTGTTGCTGGCGTGGGCGGGCGCGTGCTGTAGAGGCTGCTGGGGCTCGTCGGAGTTGGAGGCATTGTCGGGTTTGCTCGGACGGCGACGAAGGCGACGATACTGGCCACCCTAGCAAACACCGAGGGTATCGTGTGCACAATGCTCAGGCAAACCTGATAGGCTTAAGGAGAAGGAGCGGGACGGTCGGGTTTTACCTCAATCTCTCGCCAGAGTTGGAGACGGTGTCGGATGCCTACGGAGCTTGTCGAAGTCGATGCTCTGGATCACAAGCAGATGAACAAAGGGGATCAGGGGGTGCGCAAGGATCAGGGGATCATCCTAGGGTGAACGAGAAGTGGGCGCGAACACCAGACTTACCGGAATATCTCGCCGGGGCTGGCTCTGTCAGCGGTGGTGCAACGCGAAATAGAGGCAACCTGGTGGCAGAGCGAGCGAGTGGTGTGAGGGGAAAGGTGCAGGGTGAGGAGGGGGTTTTGTAGCCGGAGCAGGGACGAGGATCACGCAAGGAAACGCCGGCAATTACTCGGGTTTAAAGCACGGCAGTGATGGCGGAGGAAACAGCCGGCGACGTGGTCGTGGGCGTGATTTTGGGGAAGACGGTGGTGAGCTAGCGAGGGTCCACCAGTCAGCGACTGTTTGGGTAGCGCGGGTGCGGTGAGAAAAACAGGGAGAGAGGGAAATCCCGGGTGGGCTGGTTAGTGGGCTGCTTCTGTTTGTGGGCTCAATTGCCAGCGCCAACCCTTTTCTATTTCTTTTATCTTTATCTTTTTCTATTTTGATTTTCAGGAACCATATTCAAATGAGTTTCAAATGAGTTTGAATTCAAACCACTTCTGGATTTTTTGTAAAGTGAAACTAGTACACAAATGGCTACAAAACAATGTTGTACACTTGAAAATGCATTGGCACATTGGAATTTTAAAATAAACAATGTCTTTATCAATTGCTTAGTAGAAACATAAAAATGGTTTTAAATTGATACTTTGTTTTGAAATCTTTGTCCAAGCTTTGGAAACATTAATCAACCATAGGATCAAATATCTTTGTTTTAAAACAAATAATCTCATACTAGAGAGTAGCATTGGACCAATGCCTTGCTTACATAAAATAATAGACACTCAAATGTTTCTGTTTTGAAATGAATTGAAAATGCTCCTAAAATCATTATGAATGCATGGATGATATGCAAACTTTGAAATCATGATTTTTGGGATGTTACAAATCTAACTACCTTAAGGTGAATCTCGCCCTCGAGATTCGGATTGGCTAGCAAATAGGTGAGGGTGGTCTTTCCGAAGGTCATCCTCTCTTTCCCATGTTGCTTCTTCCTCGGAATGATGGTTCCATTGCACTTTGTAGAATTTGATAGTCTTTGTCCATGTAACCCTTTCTGCAGTCTCAAGAATCTTGATAGGTTTTTCTTCGTAAGTGAGATCACCTTCCAATTGAACCTCCTCCAAAGGTATGGTATCCTTCAAAGAAGTCTCTTCCATTTCTGGATGGAATTTCTTAGGCTGACTCACGTGAAACACATTATGAACAGCAGACAAAGACTCTGGCAATTCAATCTCATAAGCTACTTCTCCTTTACGGCTAAGAATCTTGAATGGTCCAACATATCTTGGGGCCAATTTTCCTTTGACACCAAATCTCTTTACTCCACGAAGTGGTGACACTCTAAGATAAGCTCTATCACCTACTTCATAGGTGACTTCTCTACGCTTAGAATCTGCATAGCTCTTCTGTCGGGACTGTGCTATCTTTAATCTGTTCTTAACTAGCTTGACTTTGTCTTCAGCCTCCTTGATTAGTTCTAGTCCGAACAAACTTCTTTCTCCCACACCATTCCATAACAATGGGGTGGTACACTTTCTCCCAGAGAGAAACTCAAATGGTGCCATCTCAATACTGGCTTGATAGCTGTTATTGTAAGAGAATTCTGCGTAAGGCATACTTTCATCCCAACTAGCTCCATAGTCTAGCGCACATGCCCTCAACATATCTTCAAGAATCTGGTTGGTCCTTTCTGTTTGTCCATCAGTCTGAGGATGAAAAGCAGTGCTAAATTCCAACCTCGTTCCCAATGACTCATGTAGTTGCCTCCAAAAATGGGAAGTGAATTGAGTTCCCCTATTAGACATAATACTCTTGGGTACTCCATGTAGACATACAATCCTACTCATATAGATCTTGGCTAACTTAGCACTTGTATAGGTTGTCTTCACGGGTATGAAATGAGACACTTTAGTTAAGCGATCCACTACTACCCAAATAGAATCATATCCTGACCTGGTCCTTGGCAATCCGGTGATGAAATCCATGCCAATCTTATCCCACTTCCAATTAGGAATAGGTAGTGGTTGCAGCAATCCAGCTGGTTTCTGATGTTCCGCTTTCACTCTTCTACATACATCACACAACGCAATATGTTTGGCGATGTCCTTCTTGTGATTATTCCACCAAAATCTTTCTTTCATATCCATGTACATTTTGGTGTTACCCAGATGGATGGAATACGGTCAGTTATGTGCTTCTTGTAATATCAGTTTCCGAAGCTCCGGATCTTGTGGAACACAGATACGTTTTCCATGCCATAAAGTACCCTGTTCGTCTTCACGGAATCCTCTGGCTTTTCCTTTGCCAATCTTTTCCTTAATCTCCTCAATTTCTTTATCTGTCTTTTGAGCTTCTTTGATTTTGTCCAACAAAGTGGGTTGAACATCCAATGACATGAGATGTCCTTCAGGAACAATCTCCAATCTGAGATCTCTAAATTGGGCATACAGATCATGTAGCAATTCTCCCTTGGTAAGGCCATTCACAAAAACCTTACGGCTTAGAGCATCCGCTACAATATTTGCTTTACCGGGGTGGTATTGCAAACTCAAATCATAGTCCTTGATGAGTTCTAGCCATCTTCTTTGTCTCATGTTAATTTCTTTCTGGGTGAAGATATACTTCAAACTTTTGTGATCTGTGAACACTTCGCATCGTTTTCCCAAAAGATAGTGTCTCCATGTTTTGAGTGCATGGACAACAGAGGCTAACTCTAAATCATGAGTAGGGTAATTTACCTCATGAGTTTTGAGTTGTCTCGAGGCATAAGCCACAACTTTCCCTTCTTGCATAAGTACTGCACCTAATCCATGATGAGATGCATCACAATACACTTGGAAATCCTTCTCCAAATCTGGCAGACATAAGACTGGTGCTGTCACTAGCCTCTTCTTTAACTCTTTGAAACTGAGTTCACAACCTTCAGACCAAGCAAATTTCTTGTCTTTCTTTAGTAACTCTGTCATTGGCTTAGATATCTTGGAGAAATTCTCAATGAACCTTCTGTAGTATCCTGCCAAGCCAAGGAAACTACGAATCTCTTTCACTGACTTAGGAGATTCCCATTTAGTCACAGCTGAAACTTTAGCAGGATCAACTGCTACACCATCTCCCGACACAACATGTCCAAGAAATCCAACTTCATTCAACCAAAACTCACACTTGCTGAATTTGGCATACAGCTTATGATCTCTAAGCTTCTCAAGTATCAAACGCAAATGTCCTTCATGCTCTTCTTTGCTCTTGGAGTAGATCAAAATGTCATCAATGAATATGACAACAAACTTGTCAAGGAACTCCATGAACACCTTGTTCATCATGTTCATGAAATAAGCTGGGGCATTGGTCAAACCAAAAGGCATCACGGTGTACTCATACAAGCCATACCTAGTGGTGAAATCTGTCTTAGGTATGTCTTGTTCTCTTATCTTGAGCTGGAAATAACCTGATCGGAGATCAATCTTTGAGAACACACAAGCTCCTTCTAGCTGATCAAACAAATCATTGATTTTGGGCAAAGGGTATTTGTTCTTGATAGTCACCTCATTGAGTGAACGGTAATATATGCATAACCTTTGACTTCTATCCTTCTTTTCTACGAACAACACTGGTGCTCCCCAAGATGAAGAACTTGGTTGAACATATCCTTTCTGCAACTGTTCTCCAAGTTGCTTCTTGAGTTCTTTCAACTCATCAACTGACATCTTGTACAGTCTCTTTGCTATTGGTCCTGATCCTGGTAGCAAATCAATAAGAAACTCCACATCTCTATCTGGTGGCATTCCTGGCAATTCCTCCGGAAACACATCCAGATATTCACTCACAATTGGCACACTGTCTATGCTAACCCCCTCAAGAGAATTGAGCTTACTCCCTTTCGATTCAAAATTAGACTTGAATCTTATCCGTTTCTTTTCCGCGGTTGTGAGTGCAACTGTTCGATTGGCACAATCTAGTATTCCTTCATATTTGGTAATCCAATCCATTCCCAAAATTACATCCAGTCCTTGGGAATCTAGGATTATCAGACTCACTAGAAACTTATGCTTCCCAAACTCTATTATTAGATCCCGGCATCCAAGACTTACTATCATATCTCCACCTGGAGAACTTACTTTTATTGGACACCCAATGTTTTCAGTTGGAAACCTATTTATATCAACAAATTCTTTTGATGTGAATGAATGTGATGCACCAGTATCAAAAAGAACAAGTGCTGGAATAGAATTGAGTTTGAACTTACCAGCCACAACATCTGGCTCTTCATAGATTTCCTCCACATTGATGTGGTTCACTTTCCGCTTCTGGAAAGGGTTGGGCTTGTTAGGTCCTTCGAATTTATTTTCTGGGCATTCATTTGCATAATGCCCCATCTTCTTGCACTTGAAGCATTCAACCTGACTAAGATCCTTCTTGACAGGCTGGCTTCCACTGCCACTTCCACTTCCATTGTGGTGGTTCTTATATCCACTCTTGTGATTCTTGTACTTGTCATTGTCGTGACTACGGTGGTGCTTGTTGTCATGATGATGGTTGTGGTTGTGGTGCTTGTTGTATTTTCCATGCTTGTCGGATCTAGAACTCCCACTATCGTCATAATGGGAACGCTTGTGAGATGATCCCGAGCTGTGCTTGTCAGAGTGCTTTCTCTTCCTGCTTTCAACTTGTTTCATCTTGCTCTCCAAAATAGCTGCCTTGTCACAAAGAGACTGATAAGTGGGAACATAAGCCACAGTTAGCTGTAGGTTCAGCTCATCGTTCAGTCCTTCAAGGAACTTTTCTTTCCTCTTAGCATCAGTGTCAACTTCATACGGTGCATAACGCGCCAGATTGTTGAACTCCTCAATATACTCAGCCACGCCGCGGTGGCGCTGTTTCAAGTTATGAAATTATTTCATCTTCAAACTCATCACTCTGGATGAGATGTGAGCAGTACGGAAACCATCTTCGAAGATAGCCCATGTCACATCCGCAATGGGAGTGGTGATCTGGAAGTTATCCCACCAAGTGGTTGCTGGTCCCTCCAACAAGTGTGCTGCAAATCTGACCTTCTCTTCATCATTACAGCCAACGGTTACCAAGTCCTTGTTCACAGAGCATAGCGAATCATTGGCCACCATAGGATCAGTAGTTCCTGAGAACTTTGCTGGCCTCAGTCTTAAGAACCTGGTAAGCATGTCAAAACCTAGTGGATTGTTCTGATTGTTGTTGTTGTTGTTGTTGTTGTTATTATTGTTGTTGTTGTTCTGATTTTGGATGACCGTGGTCATCATTTGCATCAACTGCGTCTGAGCTGTCATCATCTGCTGCATCTCAGGGGTGATGTTGTTGTTGTTGGGGTTGGGATTGGCACGTCGGGGACGCATCTATGGTTTTCAATAAGGATAAGAATGAGAGACCCATAGATGCTAACATGCACAATACATCACATAACAATCACTAACAAACAGGCATCATAGTAGTAAAATGTTCAACAACACAGACAACAAGTTTTTGAAAAAGTAAACACACCAATAGCAAGCCATCCACATGTTGGATGGTCACTGCGACGCAATAATCAAGAGCATGGTAAATAAATGGTAAATGAGTAGTCATCACTACTCTTCTTCATCAACCTCCTCATCAACAAGTGTAAGACCTACATTCTCCATCGCGGTCTTGTACTCCTCGACATTGGTGGTCAAGGTCTCTATTTTGGCTTTGAGAGCCCTCTTCTGTGCACGAAGCCTCTCAATCACACCTTGCTGATGCTCGAGCTCGAAGTCCTTGGCCTCTAGTTCTGTAGTCATGTATCGAATCCTCTTGTTCCTATCTTGGACTATCTTTTCTTGACTCTTGAACTTTCTATCCTAACTCTCAAACTTGGCCTCCATTTCCTTGACTATCTCATCTTGCTCTGCGAAGAGCATGTCCTTCTCACGAAGCTGCACCTAGAGTTCGTCATTGCTGAGCATGACGTTGGTCCTATCAGTATCTAGGTGCCTAAGAAGAACCTCTAGGTCCTGGAGGTATAGACGAATTGGCTCTGTCGTCTCTCTAGAAGCATCCTCGAAGTCAATGGCCTCACCATCCTCATCACGTCTACCGAAGGCGTGGAAATGAGTACCTCTAATCACCCGAGAGTGTCCGTAACAAGCGTCCAAGCAAATCCTGCATGACTACCTCTAGGCCTCTCTCCTTGTCATCATGCATGAGCTTGAAGGTGATGGCCTCCGTGGCTGGCTCAGTCTGGCGTCCTAGCTGAGTAACATTGAAGCCCCAAAGGTCCTTCCTCTCGAACTTGGTGAGGGGAAGCATCATGATGGTAGGAAGTGGGAGATTGAGCAAACCAGTGAGCTCAATAATACGAGTGCCAAAACGAGTTCCCTTGAACTCTTCAGCCGTGCTGATAGTAACATTAGGCATCTATTTATAAGATAGAAAAAGTTAGAATCAACATACATAGAGATGAAACACAAGACAAGGCATCACATGCATATTTTTGTCAATCAAAACATTCAAGTCATGGCATACACAAAACCATTACAAACATCCAAGGTTCAACTTATTTTAAACAACATTTGGGAAATAAAATGATAAGTGTGGTGGTCCAACTAACGAAGTACGTTACAATCCCATCTCACTTGCCAAGTTGGCTAACAGGGCATCCCTAGAGGCAATCTATCTATCTAGATCACATGACTCCATTGCTAAGTCTATGATGTCCTCTCTTAAACGTTGGTTGGTAGCCTCTAACTCTTGGGTATGCTTCTTTTCTTACCTAAGGTCATTCTGGGTGTTGAGCATTCTGCACTTGATTCTATCACCAAGTTCTTTGATGGCCTTCCAAGCTGCATCCCTTGTTGAATCAAAGAATGTAGTGTCCATCACTGAGTTGGTGACCATGTAGAATCCTGACTCCTTGTGGTTGTCTTCCTTGTTTTTGTACAAGTGAAGTTGCACCCACCAGTATTCAACTCCTTCATCCATCACAGGAAAACCTTTGTACATAGCTGCACCATGTATTCCCATCGCAACCATGAGGTCCTTGAGAGCCTTGGGGAATTCTGTCTCACATTCCAAAGTCATAGTCATGAGTGGTCCCTTCGTCACGGCTTCGTTGATGGAGTTCATCTACAAATAGAGATGAGAAGAAAAGTTTACGAGTAGAAAAGTGTGGAAGTTGTTAAAAAAATTTCCTTAGTGGATTCCAATCCTAGGGTCATAATCCTACAGGCAACACAGTGCTCTGATACATCTGTAAGATCCCTCCTTTATAAAGGAAAAGATCCCTGTGATTGCAATGCTAGTCCCTGGATCAATGCTAGCATCCACAGTTTAAGATGAAGTACACAGAAACAAAGGTCATTATTACATATCATTCCAGAGACAAACATAGTCTTTTACAAACTCCATGGCCACAGGCCTAATACAAGAGTTCAAATATATAATAAGATAAATAAGTCTTCATCTTCATGTGCCACAGGCAAGCATGTTGAGTGTAGACTCATAACCCTTAATCACCATCAGCATAACCTGCAACATCACAAGTTACAGCCACAGTGGGTTAATACATTGGAATAGTATTGGCAAGTGATATCTTAGTATAATATTGGCATCCAGATACTATATGCATTTGGCTAAGTGTAGCTTAGGCTTGCTTTGCTCAAAATAGGTTTTGCCTATTAGTTGAAAACTCTTAGTTTTTCTTTGACAAAACTTTCCCAAGGAAACACCAATAGAAATTGGTGTACCTTCACCCTTGTTCAACCACAAGTTTTTACTTAGAAATTGGGATGAGGAGATTCTTGATCGATTCCATGTCTTGATGCTCAAGTTGTCCAATACCAGGGACATGGCTAAGTACTTTCCCCACAAGACTTGATTTTCACCAAGACAGGACCTTTCAGAAGCCTTCCCTTAGACCAAATGGACGCGCTCCAAACCTATCATCCCACTACCACCAACTGTCCAAATGGCTAAGTTATTGCAACCTATATGATCCAGGCAGAGCCCATAATGCCATGTGGCTGCACTAGAAGCTTCTTAACATATGGCATCTCAAATCCCTTTGTTCCTGGGTGGCTTTCCACAAGTGAGATATACAAGGTAAACCATAGAAATGGGCCTTGTGTAACCACTCAACACAAACCATTCTTTCCATTCCACCCAGGTGTTTCATTCACTTAGTTGTTTTATTAAACAAAACACAAGTCCAAAGACTTAGAAATATTTTCTCATAGCATGAATATATAACCACCCTTGGTTGCTACTTGCTAGGCTAAGCATGGCATTGTTAAGCATCTTAACTTAGAAATTTCTAGCAATTCTACAACTACTAGGATTTCCCAAGCATAGCATATATATCAAAATATTCATGCAAGTCCTATCCAAAATATTTCTAGTGCATAGTTGAAAAACATAGGAATAAAATCATGAAGCACCACATGCCTTGGTAGTTTGGAGAGTAGCAACAATCCTCACAATCACAATCACTATTTGCACCAAAATCTACACATAAAATAATAGCACCAAAATCACATACAACATATATACATATATGAATGCATGCAAAATGCCATGTGATGATTTTCTACACCAAACAAGACAAGTGCACAGTACTGAATCATAAACAAGTCCAAAACAAGCCAAATAAACTTTATTTGAACAACATAACATTTTTCAAATAATTACTATACACAAATTATGCCTACAAATGTTTCTGTAAAAACAATCATTTTAATAGAGGCAAAACATTAAACACATTGCATAAATAGAAAGGATTTTCTCTTCTGATTCAATGATATAAAATTTGTCAAATTTGGACGTGGGAATCAAAAGTTATGAATTATTCAAGTTTAAACATCTAATAGATCTAAATTCAGATTTTAAATCAAAGAACTGGCCACGCCGCAACATCTGATTGGACGATACCGCTTCGCACTGGATCACGCTCGCGCACCATCAGATCTACTTAAAACAAGCGGCTCAGATCTGCCCGTACCTCTTCGGCCTGACATCTAATCTAAACCATTGGATCTAGATCCAGTGGATCAAATCGCTTTGACCTAAAACCGGAGGTGCTTCTGCCGACGATGCTGCGGCGATTCCAGAGGGGGCTAAGGGTCGAGGAGTGGCTTACCAGACTCGCGGGCACACGACGACGAAGGCGACGATACTGGCCACCCTAGCACAAACTGAGGGTATCAGTGTGTGCACAATGCTCAGGCGAGCCTGATAGGGTCAAGGAGAAGGCGCGGGACAGTCGGGTTTTACCTCAATCTCTCGCTGGAGTAGGAGACGGCGTCGGATGCCTATGGAGCTTGTCTAAGTCGATGCTCTGGATCACAAGCAGATGAACAAAGGGGATCAGGGGGTGAGCAAGGATCAGGGGATCATCCTAGGGTGGACGAGAGGTGGGCGCGAACACCAGACTTACCTGAATATCTCGCCGGAGCTGGCTCTGCCTGCGGGGGTGCAACGCGAAATAGAGGCAGCCTGGTGGCAGAGCGAGCGAGTGGTGTGAGGGGAAAGGTGCAGGCTGAGGAGGGGTTTTTGTAGCCGGAGCAGGGGCGAGGATCATTCAAGGAAATGCCAGCAATTACTCGGGTTTAAAGCGCGATAGTGATGGCGGAGGAAACAGCCGGCGACGTGGTCGTGGGCGTGATTTTGGGGAAGACGGTGGTGAGCTGGCGAGGGTCCACCAGTCAGTGACTGATTGGGTAGCGCGGGTGCGGTGAGAAAAACAAGGAGAGAGGGAAATCCCGGGTGGGCTAGTTAGTGGGCTGCTTTTGTTTGTGGGCTCAATTGCCAGCGCCAACCCTTTTCTATTTCTTTTATCTTTATCTTTTTCTATTTTGATTTTCAGGAACCAAATTCAAATGAGTTTCAAATGATTTGAATTCAAACCACATCTGGATTTTTTGTAAAGTGAAACTAGTAAACAAATGGCTACAAAAAAATGTTGTACACTTGAAAATGCATTGGCACATTGGAATTTTAAAATAAATAATGTCTTTATCAATTGCTTAGTAGAAACATAAAAATGGTTTTAAATTTATACTTTGTTTTGAAATCTTTGTCCAAGCTTTGGAAACATCAATCAACCATAGGATCAAATATCTTTGGTTTAAAACAAATAATCTCATACTAGAGAGTATCATTGGACCAATGCCGTGCTTACATAAAATAATAGACACTCAAATGTTTCTGTTTTGAAATGAATTGAAAATGCTCCTAAAATGATGATGAATGCATGGATGATATGCAAACATTGAAATCACGATTTTTGGGATGTTACATGTACAATTCAAGTTAACATCATCCACCTTGGATATACTCATTTTCCAAATAATTCCCATAATTATTTGGAACCTAAAACTATTTAAATTCATCTCCTTGCAAAAATCTCAAAATCCTTCCTATAAAGGCATGTTTTTTTCTCCAAACTAATTTGCCAAATCAAGGCACACTTGATGCCTATATAACATATCCTAACTACTCATCTCAAAATTAAATATTTTTGGGATTATTAATTATTATTTTTGTCCTTTTTCTCAAATAGCTAAAACAAGAAATAATAGCTTAAAAATACTTCACCTTCCAAATAAATCCCAATAAAATTATGCAATGTGTAATATGGTATTTAGTACCGTCTCACATCATAAACAAACCTTGTCGATTATAAAAAATATCAAATGAGCTTCTAGAAACCATTTCTAAACTTTTTGAATAAATGGATTTATGTGTACTAAAATTCATGCAATAAATGCAAAATAATTCATGAAGAGCTTTCATGACTTCCTTTATCAACCAGTACATTTGCTTCACCTTGTTCAGACCAAATTTTTTGACTTGCTTCATAAACACCAATTTGGTCAATTTTGGAAATCATTCAAATTCACCTCTCCAAATCCCACCAAACCTTCCACAAACCTAGTCAAGAAAGTTTGCATAGAACACCACATCCACTCTAGTCGTGTGCATGACACGTCGGAAACGTATCTATAATTTTTGATGCTCCATTCTTGTTTAGTATCTACTTTGCTTTGCTTTGTCTACACTTTGAGGTGCTTTTTACATGTTTTCTGGTACTAACCTATTAACAAGTTGCCACAGTGCCAGTTGCCTATTTTCTGTTTTTTTGGTTCCATAAAAGTTAGTAAAGAATTATTCTTAGGAGTGACAGATGGGATATCTTGTGGCTAGCACACTTTCTTAGGAGTACGGTTTTCCATAGAACTTAATGCCTTGCTATGGTTTACCTTGATTGGTCTTGTTACGTTAATACACTAGCTCTTACGAGATGACGCATGTCCGAAGAGGGTGTGGATAATAGAGTTATCTAGTTGCCAATTACCAACGGTGGGAGACAACACTATATGAGGGACCGCCACAATTATAGTTAACAGCTATTCCATAAGCCCTTATCATGCACACCAATATAGAAAACATTACTTGAGGAATCATAGCTTTAATATTTCATCTCATTGCATTCACCTCTTTCCAGTTTGACTTTTGTTCTAGTTTTATTTCAATCCTAGTAGAAGTTGTTACAATCATTATCTAGTTGCATTTACCCTAGCAACCTATAGAGTAGACTATTTCTAAACAAAGGTTTGGGTGCGTACATAGCCTCATTGACAACGTGGCTGTGGGTTCATGTTTGCCGAGCTCCAATCGGGACAAAATCTTAAATATTTGGTGCTACAAATACTGCAATAACCCTGTTTTGGTGCAGGTACCTACTCATTAGTGGTCATCCCCGACCACCCTAACTCCCTCCCTGCTCTCTATCTTGCTCCCCTAGATCTAATCCACCTCCATGTAACTTCCTTTGCATACAGGACTGCCGGAGCCCACCGCCGCTCCTGTAGGACCAAAGGGAACACCTCCGGTGAGCGGGAAGATTTCTGAGCACCTGCGGTAGCCCCAACACCTCCAGCGTGTCCCTAAAGCTCCTGCATGCCGCTCTGAAACCTCGCCCATGACGTGCAGCAGCCATGCAAGCTCCTCGGTGTGTTTCTGACCGCGCCCGAGCTGCAAGAAAGCACTATCTCCTCCCTGGTGCTGAACCTTCAACTACTGCGCCTCTACTTGGTCGCCATCGTCGACCTCTTCACCTCCTTCGTTCCCCGTCGCCTCTCGAATAACCTAGTGAGCCCTCGACTCCTTCCTGAGATGCTTAGGTTTCTGACGAGGTGGCTCCATGGAGAAGGTTGATGAAGCACCACTGACATTGGATCCCCTTTTCCAAACGGTCCTGATCTATTAATACCGTTTCGCACCTCCTCACCCACTAACGGTCAGGCCCTGCTGCATGGCCGTTTGATTGAAACTCCCGGCCGCGTGGATGCCTAGTTGGGCCAGCCTAGCATTGGTAGCCGGCTTCGCGCGAGATTCGGCCCGTGCCCTCTCTTTCCGCTTTTCTTTTAAAACCCCATTTTCCAAATCTGCAAATAGGCATTTTAGTTTAATTCAAGATAAAAATGAAAAATTCCCAGAGCTTACTCACTAAAATATGGTACATGTATATGCTTGTTTTCTTAAACCTATAATACAATATTTTGTACCAAAATATAATCTTATGATTTTATAGGGATTAAAATACAAAGTGTGTCTATAACACTAAATAATCCCCTCATAGAGTTTCACCCACCTAATTATGTTAAATCTAATTACCTATTGTAGGGATTTATGTACCTATCGATGGGCCCTGGACTCTTGTCAAGTGGACCAATATTTTCACTAAAGTAAAAATAACAAAAGGCCTCCTTTTCTGTCTTTAGGATTTTATTTATGTCAAACCAAAGATGTTTTTGACCTAATTCCAAATCTCAGGGAATATTAACCAACATACCCAACAAACCCTAGGAGTCCCATAATTATTGAGCTCTAATGGATTTTTAGTGAATAAAACATTTATGTCTAGAGTTGTTTCACTAATAAAATCATTCCAGGAGTTATGTATACCCAAATATATTATTATACAGAAAGTTATTCCAAATCCCCTATATTTTAAATTTGGTGAAAAAGATAAATATCATTTAGAACTGTCTTTGGGATTTTCCTGAGGCAATTCTGGTAATTTTTTTAAGTGATTCCAACTCTCAGTGAATCATTCCATCAGACGCTACCTAGTCATCCAAGGAAATAATTTTTGTACCTACAAAATTTTCTAATGAATTATTTCCTAAAATTATAGTTTCTATCACTAGGAAATTCATAGTAAATCAAAGAAAAACGATAATTTAGTGAAACCACTTTTGTTGGTTTCATTTTATCAATACCTATCTGATGATCTCATTTTTGTGTATTTATATCATACAGAACTTGACCTTGGTTTAAAACCCCATTAATAAGTAGTTCTGACCTCCAAAATCATTAAGAAAATCCTCAAATGCCCATCAAGCATTTCCACTTGCTTTAAACCCAACCACTTAACACCTACTAATTTATAACTTCTATTGTCCTTTGCTTGATGTATGTATTAATGCTTGCATGTCTTGAATTGAATGTGGTATTTTTTTGCATATGCTCCATAACGGCGATAGTTGCGATTGTGTGACGCCGAGAAGAAGGAAGCATCGGATCATTTCTTATTATGTTTATTGGTATTCTGGTTTTCTAAAGAACTCAAGGGACATCACGCCGGTCACAGGCAAGCCACCTCCTTGTTCATAAGCCCTTGTCCTACCTCTGTACTTATGCAATGTTTTATCTTCTTTTATATAAAGTGCATTGGTTTTCTGTTTAATGTTTTGTACCTGGTAGTGGCTTGTCTCCTCCAAACCATTACACTCTTGTAACACCTGGTAGAAGCATGGCCTTTAGTTCAGTAGCTGGTTCTAGAATCAAGTTCATTAGTGGGTTACTACTTGTAAACCCAATGTTTTTTGTAATAACCTCCTCTTGTAACACCTAGTCCTAGGGGTTTCTGTCTAATGTAATCCAGATATTATAATAATGAAAAAAGATGCAGTCGGGGTTCTTTCCCCTACTGTTTTCCCCTCTTGTAACCCCGTTTTAGCCGAAGCAAAATAATGGGATGGGAAGACCCCGGACAAGTTTACAAAACATTTATGAGAAAACCTTGATGTGATTTGACCTACCAAGAGAATTTTGAGAAAGTAAAAAGGTTTTGGTTTTACAAAAGGCTGAAGAAAGAGGAGGAAAAATGTTTACAAAAACGCACATGGTTCTTTGCAGCTTTAGCTATAACAACTTAACCCATGCAACCACATTCCTCTGGAATGGGACAGGCCTGGATTTGATGTTTTTTTACTCTGGTATAAGCTGCCTCGCACTACTATAGGGGGATATAAATCCCTAGAGGGTGGGACATGTCTGGTAATGTTCCATGTAAAACATCGACCGGGGGAAGGAACTAAGGGTCTACGTGCCTTTACGCGTTACTATGAGCCACTCATTGAAAGCGTACACTCTGTGCAGTGGAAAAGGCACTCCTCTTGGCTTTGGGAACTATATAGGTCGTCTTGGTGTTTAGGGTAATAACACTCATAGGGTAGGCATGTATATTGGAGTGGGCATCTGGAGAGTCTTGACCGGTTACTCAACCCACGATCGGTGCAGATCAGGGCAGTGTAATCGAATAATGTGGGTAAAGTGTACAACCTCTGCAGAGTGTAAAACTATTCAAATAGCCGTGTTCACGGTTATGGACGGGTTGGACAAACTACTTCAGAGCGACGATGGTTTTGATTTTCAAAAAGGACTTCTAAAAAGCAATGGCTTTGGAAATTTTTTGACCATGGGATGGTCGAAAAGGAAGGAAAGGATTTCGGTCATGCTATGACCGGAAGGATGAAACGAATGGGTGACCCAATCCTAGTGTTTTCCCAAAACTTTTCAAAAATGTTTCTAAAAAGGTTTTACAAAAGTTTTCAACAAAGATATAGACATGATATATCTACAAGAGAAACTAGTTTATATAAGTACCTCTTATGGATCCCACCTACTACAATAGCCATATTGCATATCCTATATTATTTGTTCTTTAAGGTGGTTTGCGAGTACATTCAAAGTACTCACCGACATTTTACCTGGCTGTTTACTTGGCCAGACTTTTAGAAGCACAAGGAACGATGGAGATTTGCTGATGTCTATGCGAGCTAGGCCGTCTTCCCAGTCAGTTGCCTGTAGGTTAAGGCTTGACATGGGCTCTACAAATGAAGACTTCCACTATTGATGAATGTAATCACCATAATGCCAATGATGTAAGTTTTGTACTCCTTACTTTCTAGATGTTGTAATGATACTCGTCGGTTATTCTCACGTCTCACTGAGCATGGGAACATGAATTGCAGACATAACGTGGATTCTAGGACCGTAAATCCGGGGTCTCACAAACTTGGTATCAGAGCCATCCTGACTGTAGGAGACCTTAGTTAGCATGCACGTTAGACAAGACAACCACTATTTATTAAAACCCCGACTTTCAAAAAAATACTTTCTCAAAAGCTTTTTGAAATATTCCTTACCTTATATTCTCTAACTTAAACTTTTCGAAAATGGCTCACTCTATATCTCGTCTACCTTCAAATGTTTTTTTTCTAAAACAAAGTCCAACTTGGAAACTATGAAGACGGAGATCCCAAAATGAAGAGAAACAGAGACAAGAAAACCATAGGAGCTACCAACGACAAAATACACTAAAGATCGCCCTTTCAACAGAGTCCTTCATCACCCCAATTAATCAAGTGCGGCTCCGACGACCCCAGAGGGCAAGATAGAAGTCAAGACCTTCAGCAAGTCCACACCTAGGACATATATCTTTATTATAGGATTCCCCTTATGGTGCGTAGCCACCCCTTGGTACCTATGGTATGCTCTGATTGCTTGTCATGTGCTAATGTGAATGCTTGAAATGTGCTGCTTGTTTTCCTAGGATCATTCGATCCTATGATATGACCACCTCATTTGTGTTTCACAACACGACCCCTCGTCAGCCCATAACCTTAAACATATCCTCATCAGGATGTACACATAAAGAAATCTCCGACAACCCCTATACGTGCCTTAGTTATAACTGGCCCCAAAAGAACGACGGTCCCATTCAACCCTCTGCCGAATCAACGGGAAGTCCTTGCCATAAGACAAATTCCCCAAGAATCCTAAAGATAAGGAGGACCAAAGGCAAGGAGTCAACCCCGTCATCAAACTAAAGCAACACAAAGAGTTCAAGTTAATACAACCCCTCTAAAGATAAAGTGCCTCCTCCCCGACTAAGGACCAAGAAGCAGCATTGCTAACCGCTAAAACTACCCCGAGTCAACCCCTTACGGCTTTGTTAGGTAACCATCATAGCAAGGTAGTCGCAATAAGGCATCACTCGAAGACCTCAACTCAAGTGTCACTCCATTTCTCCAAGACAAAGGATCTACCCTAGCCTCGACGACCCTAAGTAAAGATCTAAGGTGGAAATACTATGTCTTTCCACTCAACCAGAAGATCTCCAACCCAAGGACCTGCTCCAAGAATCACCTCGAGAGTCGTCGGAGGAACAGAAAATAGACCTCATCAACAATCTTCGGGAGTCTGCTTGATCCTCCGAACACCTGCGACACTCTGAATTAAGATGATAAGACTACCCAATGCTGCCACGACTACTCTCTAAGGAGTAGAACACAACCCAAAGAATCAAGATTCTCTGAAGATGTCACGAAGCCCCTTCTCTGCTATCCCTGCTAAAGGCCCATGTAAAGGACCTCCGACTCTCCAAACCGCGAGACGGGAAAACAAAGAACTGTTCTTCTACAAGTATCAACCCATCTTTTTGTCCCCACCCCCGGAAGATCCGCCTGTCGAAGCAGGCACAAGAGAAGGCACGAATATCACTTTCACTGCTGAAGAGATGAATATCCCTCCCACCACCGAGGAATTTCAGTAACCAAATTGGGCACCCAAACCCAGTACTGCAAAAAGGTTCAAGGAGAACTCTCAAAATAGTCCTTCGTACCCTACCAACTCACCCTTCCAACCTATAGTAAGTGATGGATAGTCTCGAAACCTGTTTAGTAAGGCGTCAAGTACCCTCATCGTTGACCGGCGCAAATCAGCTAATGTCTGGATGAACTCAGTTTGATAATATGCTGGTCTAAAGTTCCTTATCCCTCGTGTTTTACCCATGAAGTTGCATTAGACCCAACTCGGTATGACCTCATCCCATATGACCGCCTCCCTAGCCCGTCGACTATAAACAGCATTCTCCCAACTGGTTAAAACTCTAACTAGCTCAGGCACCTCTCAAGAAGTAGCATCTATAAGGTCGACAGAAGATACCAATGCCGGATGAAAGGTGCATCGCTATCAACACCCGGATTTTTAATCCCAGATGCCTGTTATGCCATACATCGCAATTCCAGGATTACCATTTTTGCGAGACATAACAGATTTGGATATCACAGTACATCATCCATTACAACCCATACATAAATTACACAAATAAGTATCTCATGATCCAGTTCTTAATACAACTCAAACAGCGGAATAATGTAAATATAACGACAGCGTAGGCGAATCTCCATCTTCGAGGTCACAGGCAATGCTGACGATGGGAGATGATCCTAGTTGTCGTAACCTTCCTGTGGTCCGTCATCCTGATACTCCTCTTCATAGTCCGGCCACGCAAATAGCCAGGGACAAAACCATGAGTACTCTTTAAGTACTCGCAAACTAATACTAATGAGTTAAGGGGGGTTTTTGTAGTAGGATACTAAGCTCTATGGTTATTTTGCAAAAAGCCAGATTTACCTCTACTAAGTTTAGAAGCAAAGAAAACTAGTTGAAAGTTTTATAACATCTAAGTGGGAACTTGAATTTCGTATCACAGCTCTGTTGTGGTCAAGTCAAAGTCATAAACCTTTTCACAAGTCATTTTGAAAACATCTGACGATAGAACAGTATGGCCAATCCAACTGTCCATAACCGCGAACGCGGCTATTCGAATAGTTTGATACTCTACCTCGATTGTACACTTTCACCACAAAATTCGATACATCCGTCAGGAACAAATCCTGAATTCACCATACTCAGATGTGGATAATCAATCCTAACATTTCAATTACACGCCCTAGTATAGGCAACTCTCCTGTGAGTTTGGCCTCCCAACCATGACCAACTGTCATCTTGGTACTAAACAGGTGGGCAATCTTCACAAGGTAGCCTCATCTCAGACCTTGGCCGCAAGGTAACCCATAATAAGGTATATAAATTTCTAGTCAAGCCCTACCCAAATTTCGGGTATTGTGGTTGTACGGTAAAATTGGAATGGTATCGCATCCAGACAACCATCAGTTTTATAAAGGGCTAAGGCTCATGCCTCAACATTTTCATCATCAAAATCATCTGGTGTTCAAGAACACATGTCAAAACATTTCAGTAGAATGACTCATCATTCTAAGGTTTTCATAACCATTTTCACCAAGTATTCCTATCTAAAGTTGATCAAGTTTTATGCTTAGCACTAGCATCTACAAGTGGGGGTCAATACTAATGAGGGGTGGTAAACAAGTGGGGATTAGTGAAGTTCAATCTCATGCCTTAGGATGACATCAATATTATCTAACTTAGGCCAAATTTTATGCTCTTTATGCTACCTTCCACTATCCTTCTACTATATATAAATAGCTAAGTAAACTCTAAGAGTGGGTGTAATCACACATGCTTAAGGCATATAGTTTTGATGAAGAATTAAAATAGCTTTGATGAAGAATTAAAATACTTAACCTTGCAAGGAAAACTAGGATTGGGTATCAAGTGGGTGTAATCACACATGCTTAAGGCATATAGTTGGCATAGTAACAAGCAAGTAGTAGCTTGCATAAGTAGTGTATCTTGCAAGTGTTAGATTACATAGTTGCAAGTATTGGCTTGAATAGATATCAGTATAAGCTTGCCTTGTGTAGAGGAGTGGTTGAAGTTCTCCTCGGCTTCTTCCTCGTAGTATCCTCCTTCCTCCTTGTATCCTTGGTCGGTACTAGCATCTATAAATAAATACGAGGTACACAATCACCAAACAATACTTAATTATTTCTAATCATCACACAAAGGTTCATACTAGGTGATCTATCATCATCACTAGCATTACCAGATTCAAGCACTTGTCTTACTTATTTTATTTTTAGAAAAGTAATTTCTACTCATTGAAAAACTACTTAAGATTTAATATTCTCCAACTCAAAATGGGATCATGTTGACACATGTCATCACCACATATTTCAGTACATCGGAAAGTGATTTAAAGTGGTGTCACAATTTAATAATGTTTAACCTTTTTATTTTAATTAAATAAAGTGACTAGAAATTCCTATGTGGCATCTTTTATTACTTGAACATTATTTCTGCAAGTAAACCCATATGTTTTTATATATTCTGAAAGGTATGCTCAAATGTGGTTTTTGAGACTTGGAATCAACTCAAAATCTCTTATGTTTGAATTTTGAAAAATGTTTGAATGCAGAAAAGCTTCTGCCTTGTTATTTTTACCATGATTGATCTACAAATCCAAATGGTTTGAATCCAACGGGATTGGATTAAGAATTTCAGTGCCTTTCTAGCAAAAATGGTTTCATGCATTTTGGTTTAGTGAATCTAGATGGGTTGATTTTTGAATCTATGTACAGAAGTGTGTTTGAAATTAAATGAATAAAACTATATTTGAATTGTTGGGTCGCGCGGGTTATTTTACTGGGCCGGCCCACTACGCACAGCGCACGCGCGGGCCGGTTAAGTGTCTATACCCACGTGTCAGTTAGACGGGGAGGGGCAAAGCGGTACGGGGCAATGTGGACCGTGGGATCTAGTTCTAATCGAACGGCTCTGGTTCATCGTCCATGTTGGGCAGCACCAGCGAGACAGAACACTAGCACAGCAGGTGAGGGTCATGGGAGGCTCACCGGGGCTCAGGCGAGGGTCGGCGATGGGGGCGAATGACGAAGTCGACGATGGCGGTTCTCCAGGTACGGGCAGCTTCTCTTGGGGTGGCTCCAATCGACGGCTCCCTTCTCCTCCAGCAGCGGTGGGCTCCAGCCAAATTCCGGCGATGCGTTGCTCGCCTTGCTCCGGGAGTGAGGTGGGGTGGTTCTGAGTAAGAGGGGAGTGAACTGGTGTGAAGAAAATGAGCGGTGGAGGCCTCTATTTATAGTGGCTGAAGGGGACCGACGGGCGCGGGCTGAGCTCGTCGTGGTCGAAAGCACAAAGTGCTACTAGCATGGGCGACAGTAGGGGGCGGTGCTGTGCTACCTGGCAAAGCTCAATGGAGTGGTGGCGAGGCGTGGGGCGGTGCTAATCGGGCGGAACGCATCGATGCTCTAGGCGGGTCCGACGGAGGTTATAATGGCGCACAACATGTGTGGTCCGCGTGGCGGCAAACGGGCATGTCTGCGGAGTATCTGGGGCGGTGGTGATCACGCACGCACGGGGCGGGGGCGGCGCACGGTTTGTGGGTGTTGGTCGAGGGTGGCGCACTGGTGCGCTCTCAGCTCGCACGTAGAGAGGTTTGGCATGGTCTTGCCGTGTGGTCCAGGGGCTAGCAGTGCTTGGGGCTGGGACAGGGAGTGGCGGTGGACGGTGCAGTGCCTGCTAGACATGCTTGCTAGGCTTGGTGCTGCTCCTAGCTTGCTATCGACAATGGGGTGGCAAGGTGAGGCTCGGCATGTTTGCCATTGATGGCATGGTCTGGTTTACAGTGAGCTAGAGGGGTTAAACAAGTTAGATGATCTACTGTGGGTGTAGTGTGAGCTAGATAGGGAACAAGTTAGGCCAAAATTACTGCACACTATAGTGTTTGATGTTGGTTTGATTTGTATCTGCAAGGTGTGTGATGAAATGACCGCAAGAACTTTAAATTTGAATTTTGTATTCAAACTGGGTGGGTTTGCTAGGCACATACTAGGGAGTATTTTGTTAGTTGAATTAGTCAAGGGGCACTGGTTTGGTTGGGTTTTGAAAACGGGTGATCTTCACATATGATAAAGATTCAATTTTGATTTGTGATTTGAATGATGTTGCCTAATGTTTCTGCAAGTTTGAAAGGTGGGCTTTGATTCACTTTTACTTGTTCTAGCAAGGGGTGCAAAGATTTGGAAATGTTTCTGTTTGAAATCTTGGACTAGAAACACTCAAAGTGACCTAGTGAGCAAGATTGGAAAAAATGACCATTTTCTTTATTTGATTTGTTTTTTATTTTATCTTTATTTGTTCTGCATGGAAATGTTTTATATGATGTTATTTTCCTCTTTAAACCATTTCTTGCTATTTAGGTTAATCACACAAGTTCATTCATGCATTTATCAAATCATCTCATTCACACACGCATTCATATGATTTTAATTAATCAAAGTTTTTGGTAACCCTAATATTAGTGATTAGAGTTTGATGATCCTTGTTTTATATTTTTGGGATGTTACAAACCTCCCTCCCCCTTAGACGAAATCTTGTCCCGATATTTTAAAAAGGAAGAAAAATATTACCTAGGATTTAAAGAGATCGGGAAATTCCGTCCTGATGTGATCTTCGCGCTCCCAGGTAGCTTCTTCTTCAGTGTGGTTGCTCCACTAAATCTTGATAAACTTGATGCTTCGGATCCTGGTGGTTCTGAAAGATTCTTCCAAAATATGGATCGGTACTTCGGGATAGGTCAGGTCATCATTGATCTCTATGGTCTGGTGATCAATGTTCTTGAAAACTTCGGTCTTCTCCGGAACTTCAAGGCATTTGCGAAGTAACGATATATGGAACACATTGTGCACTACTAACATTTCCTCTAGCAGTTCCAATTGATATGATACCTCTCCTCGATGATTCAGAATCTTCAAGGGTCCGATATATCTGGGGGTTAACTTTCCTTTGAGCTGGAAACGTTGCATTCCCTTCAAAGGCGACACTTTGAGATACACAAAATCTCCGATATTGAAAGCGAGGTCTCGACGTCTCTTGTCGGCGTAACTCTTCTGTCTTGACTGGGCGGTCTTGAGGTGCTCATGAATCTTGTGAACTTTCTCTTCTGCTTCTCGTAGAATGTGAGGTCCAAAAATATGACTCTCTCCTACTTCCGACCAATTCAATGGGGTGCGACACTTCCTTCCATACATGAATTCAAATGGGGCCATTTGCAGCCTAGCTTGATAATTGTTGTTGTATGAAAATTCTGTGAAAAGGCAGAAAGTCTTCCCATTTAGATTCATACTCTAGCACACATGCTCTGAACATATCTTCGAGTATTTGATTTACTCGTTCCATTTGTCCATCGGTCTGAGGGTGATACGTGGTGCTGAAATCTAGTCGGGTTCCTAAACCTTCTTGGACTTTCTTCCAGAATCTCGAGGTAAACTATGGTCCTCGATCCAATATAATGTTCCTGGGAACTCCGTGCAAACTGACGATTCTAGCGATGTATAACTCCGCTAGCTTCGAACTCTGGTATGTGGTCTTGACTGGTAAGAAATGGGTGAATTTGGACAATCTGTCAACTATGACCCATATAGAGTCATTTCCCCTACTAGAAGTAGGCAATCCGATGATAAAGTCCATTCCAACGGAATCCCATTTCCATTCCGAAATCTGTAGCGGTTGCAACAGTCCTGCGGGTCTTTGATGTCCCGCCTTGACTCTCTGACAAATATCACACTTGGAGATATAGCTTCCGATTTCTCTCTTCATCTTATGCCACCAAAATTGTTCCTTCAAATCCTGATGCATCTTCGTTCCTCTAGGGTGGATATAATAAAGAGTATCATGGGCCTCTTTAAAAATAACTTCTTTCAATTCCGAATATGCTGGTAAACAGAGACGTCCTTTGTACCACAGTTATCCTTCTTCGTCTTCGATGAATTGGGTACTTTGCCTGTACCGATACGATGCTTGATTCCGTCGATACTAGCATTTCCTTTCTGCGCCTCCTTGATCTGACTGATCGAAGTGGATTAAAGTTCTATGCTAGCCAAAAATTCTTCACTCACTAATTCCATTCGAAAATATTCCATCTCTTTGTGCAAACTTGGTTGCTCCTTTAAAATCATGGAGTTCAAGCGGCATGGCAATATGCTAAGGGCATCTGCTACCACATTGGCTTTACCGGGGTGATAGTGAATGTCCAGATCATAATCCTAGATTAGCTCAATCCACCTTCTCTGTCTCATATTCAGCTCCTTCTGAGTGAATATTTATTTCAGGCTCTTGTGATTCGAATAAATCTCACAACGGTTTCCCATTAGGTAATGCCTCCATGTCTCCAGGGCTAGAACTACGGCTGCTAGTTCAAGGTCATGGGTTGGATAATTCTGTTCATGCTGCTTCAGTTGTCGGGATAGATAAGGTATAACTTTGCCTTCTTGCATTAGCACACATCCTAGACCGATCTTGGATGCGTCACAATACACATCAAAGGGCTTCGTGATATCCGGCATAATCAAGATTGGGGCTAAAATCAATCTCCTCTTGAGTTCTTGAAAACTCGCTTCACATTTGTTCGTCCATTCAAACTTCTTGTCCTTCTTCAGCAATTGGGTCATGGGTCTGGCAATACTCAAGAATCCTTCTACGAACTTGCGGTAGTATCCCGCTAATCCGAGAAATGCACGAACTTGGGTTTGAGTGGTTGGGGCTTGCCAATCTTCGACATCCTTCACCTTCGCAGGGTCAACGGCAATTCCTCCTGCTGATAAAATATGTCCGAGAAATCCGACCTCCTGTAACCAGAATTCACGTTTTCTAAACTTGGCATACAGCTGATGCTCTCTAAGGGTTCCAATAATGGTCCTTAGGTGTAGCTCATGTTCTTCTTCTGATTTGGAATAAATCAGAATGTCATCGATGAAAACAACGATAGACTTATCCAGGAAGTCCATAAAAATCTTATTCACGAGGTTCATGAAATAAGCGGGGGCATTGGTTAATCCAAAAGACATGACCATATACACGTATAATCCATATCTGGTGGTGAAGGCAGTCTTAGGAATATCCTCTGCGTGAATCTTGAGTTGATGATAGCCAGTTCTAAGATCAATCTTAGAAAACACTTTGGCACCAGTCAACTGGTCAAACAGGTCTTCTATCTTCGGTAGTGGGTACTTGTGTTTGATAGTGATATCATTCAACTTCTGATAATCCGTACACAAACGGTTAGCTCCATCTTTCTTGTCCACGAACAAAACAGGTGATCTCCAAGGTGACGCACTTGGTTGAATCAGTCCAATTTCCAGCATGGCATTTAGTTGCTTCTTCAGTTCTGCTAGTTCCGACGGGTTCATACTATATGGCCTCTGGGCTATGGGTCCAGTTCCAGGTATTAGTTCAATGATAAACTCGATATCCCAATCTGGGGGCATACCGAGCAAAACATCTGGAAATACATCGGGGTATTCACAGACTATCCGAACTTGGTCAATGGTAGGTTGGGCTATACTCTTGTTGAACTTGAATTGACGAGGCAAGGTTTCAGATATATACTCGACTGATACTCCGGCTGTACTGGTCATGGTTATGGCTTTCTTGGCGCAGTCAATTAATCCTTTGTGTTTGGACATCCAATCCATTCCTAGTACTACTTCCAAGCCTTTAGTTACGAGTACTATTAGATTAGCATAAAAATCTATGCCATGGATTCAGATAGGGACTGCTTTGCAAATTTGCCTAGATTTGGTGGTTGAACCAGGTATATGAACAATCATAACATGCTTCAATTTGGTTGGTTGAATCTTACTAGTGCATGCAAATTCTTCAGTAACAAATGAGTGCGATGCTCCATAATCAAACAAAACTCTTGCAAGTACTGAGTTAACAGAAAACATACCCATCACGACATCTGGCGCTTCCTGGGCTTCTTCAGCGTGCATGAGAAAGAGACGGCCGTTGCGGTTGAGCGGATTCCCTGGAGCAAACCTTCTTCCGGGCTGAACACGACGCTGCTGCTAAGCTGGGGCATTTGCATTGGGGGCTGCGGCAATCTTCTTGGGGCACTCATTGGAATAGTTACCCTTGGTTCCACATTCATAACAGGTCACTTGCGACTTGTCCTTCGCTGCAACAGGCACAACATTGCTTCCGGTCCTTGGGGCAGTGTTGGTGTTGGTGGCGGCATTGTTGTTGTTGAACTTGGGTTGTGCACGGTTGAAATTGCTAGAGTTGTCGGGGTTGTTGTGGTTTCCTCCGGGCCTTGGGTTTCCATGGTTGGGATAGGTCGGACGGTTCATCCGGGGTCTGTTGTTTCTCGGGGCAAATCCTGGAGATGGGTTGGGGCGATACTTTGGTGTATGGTGGGTTCCTAGTTGATGCATCATGTGGCGCTTGCTGTTCTCATTGGCTTGGTTGATATTTCCTTCCATCTGAATGGCAGAGTCAACTAAGGCTTCAATATCAGCAAAGGGGATATTGACTAACACTGTCTGCATTTCATCATGCAGACCATTCAGGAATCTCTATTTCTTCTTCGCTTCAGTGTCGATGTCATCCGGGGCGTACCTAGCTAATGACAAGAATTTGTCACGGTATTCCACTACTGTCATCCTTCCTTGGTTCAATTCTCTGAATTCATCTTTCATCCTCTTGATCAAACCCGGTGGCACATGGGTTCTACTGAACTTGACTATGAACTCTTCCCAGGTCATCATCTGACTTCCGATCATTGCACGAATGTTGTTCCACCATGCTCTTGCATCTTCGGCCAGATAGTGGGTGGCGAACAGAACTTTCTCGTTAGCTTCCACTCCTGCGAATTCCAGATTGTTCTCCATGGTTTGCAGCCAATCATCTGCATCTAGGGGCTCTTTTGACTTAGTGAAAACAGGTGGATTGGTGTTCTAGAAATTCTTGAGCTTAGATCCATGGTTGTCCTGATTTCCATGACCTTGATTATTGTTGGCCATCTGGGCGATGTGTTGAAGGGTGGCTAAGTTGGCTTGACGTTCGGCTCATTCAGCTTCGCGGTCCGAAACCAACATTTGCAAGATCTGCAACATCGGGTCCGGGGATGAACCACTTCCTCCGCGAGGCATCTGAAGATTGATATAGATCATGAGAAAAGAGGGAAATTTCTAAGGTTCATGGTTTTTGAAAAGTTTTTAAAGTTTGACTCAGATTTTTCTAGCAACTTCCTTTTCATTCATTCATAGCACATGATACAACACACACCACAACAACGAAAAACAGATGGTTTTAAGAACCATTCTGTGAAGCTATGATATAGTGGGACCGACTACAACTCAGTAACGCTAGTTCTCAAGTGCTACTACTCCTTGGAGTCATTGTCCTCATCGTCCTCATCATCATTATCATCGATGAAGGAGAAGTCATACTCATCGGTGAAGAAGTCCATGGCCTGATCCTCCAAAAAGTCATCATCATCGCTGAGATAGGAGTAGGGGTCTCCACGAAGGTCTTACCCTGCATTATCCCTCTCTTCCAACTGCATGTCTCTCTCGTGGATGGTCTCCTCCAAATCCGCGATCCGGTGGTGAAGACGGGCAATGATGCGCTCCTTCTTGTCGAGATGATGGCGACGAGACTTGTGATCCTTTATTAGCATGGCGAGGGTCTGATCCTTCTTCTTGGCGATGGCGTACTTGTGGTTGGCGTAGGAACGGGCATTGTCCAACTCCTTCTGACAGTTGTACAGCATGAAGATGAGGTGGTCCAATTGACTCTTCAGTTCGTGGTGATATTGGACCTCCAGTGGATGTCCCATAACATCATGCCTTGGGTAGAACACAAAGCGGGTACCCTTGATCTGGTTGATACTCTGCGCACACAGACGGGCAAGAGCTTCCTACATGGCCATGGCAAGTCCATCGAGCCAGTTGTTTTTTCTTAAGGTGAACTGAATTCCCTCTGCAGTGGGAGGTTCAATCTTTCCTCGGAGACTTGCAACAACTAGCCACTGCAGATCTTCTCCTTCCAGATCATTGAGCTGAGCTCCGAAGAACTTGGGGTGCGGACGCTCCAGCATCTCCGACAGCTGGTCCAAGTCATGCTCAAATATGAGGTCTCCTCCATTCCCTAACTGATAAAACTTGTTGTACTTCATGTCCATCTATAAGAGTATAGGATGAGTAAGTTAGAAGAGTGATCAAGTGTGTCAAATTTTATGTATTTTGCAAGAATTTTTTAGGAACAAGAATTTTCATTAAAGAATCCAAGTGATAAGAATGGGAATAAGTTTTTGTAAATACTCACTTCCTTTGGTTTTGAAACTAAGTTTTTGATTAAAACGTCCATTCAAACTAGGGTCCCCTATGGTCAGGATGGCTTTGATACCAACTTTTCAACACCCAGATTTTTAATCCCAGATGCATGTTATGCCATACATCGCAATCCCAGGATTACCATTTTTGCGAGACATAACATATTTGGATATCATAGTACATCATCCATTACAACCCATACATAAGGTCTTACACAAATAAGGATCTCATGATCCAGTTCTTAATGCAACTCAAATAACGGAATAACATAAAGATAACGACAGCGTAGGCGAAGCTCCATCTTCGGGGTCACAGGAAATGCTGATGATGGGAGATGATCCTAGTTGTCGTAACCTTCCTGCGGTTCGTCATCCTGATACTCCTCTTCATAGTCTTTCCACGGGAATATCCAGGGACAAAGCCATGAGTACTCTTTAAGTACTCACAAACTAATACTAAAGAGTTATGGGGGTTTTGTAGTAGGATACTAAGCTCTAGGGGTGTTTTGCAAAAAGCCAGATTTACCTCTACTAAGTTCAGAAGCAAATAAAACTACTTGAAAGTTTTATAACATCTAAGTAGGAACTTGAATTTCATATCACAACTCTGTTGTGGTCAAGTCAAAGTCATAAACCTTTTCACAAGTCATTTTGAAAACATCTGACGATAGAACAGTATGGCCACTACAACTATCCATAACCGCGGACGTGGCTATTCGAATAGTTTGACACTCTGCAGCTATTGTACACTTTCACCACAACATTCGATACATCCGTCAGGAACTAATCCTGAATACACCATACTCAGTATGCGGATAATCAATCCTAACCTTTCGATTACACGCCCTAGTATAGGCTCCTCTCCTGTGAGTTTGGTCTCCCAACCATGACCAACTGTCATCTTGGGTACTACACAGTTGGAAAATCTTCACAAGGTAGCCTCAGCTCAGACCTTGGCCGCAAGGGAACCCATAGTAAGGTATATAAATTTCCAGTCAAGCCCTACCCAAATTTCAGGTATTGTGGTTGTACGGTAAAATTGGAATGGTATCGCATCCAGACAACCATCAGTTTTATAAAGGGCTAAGGCTCATGCCTCAACATTTTCATCATAAAAATCATCTGGTGTTTAAGAACACATGTCAAAACATTTCAGTAGAATGACTCATCATTCTAAGGTTTTCATAACCATTTTCACCAATTATTCCCATCTAAAGTTGATCAAGTTTTATAATTAGCACTAGCATCTACAAGTGGGGGTAAATACTAATGAGGGGTGGTAAACAAGTGGGGATTAGTGAAGTTCAATCTCATGCCTTAGGATGACATCAAGATTATTTAACTTAGGTCAAATTTTATGCTCTTTATGCTACCTTCCACTATCCTTCTAATATCTATAATTAGCTAAGTAAACTCTAAGAGAATGCTTTGATGAAGAATTAAAATACTTAAGCTTGCAAGTAAAACTAGGATTGGGTATCTAGTGGGTGTAATCACATATGCTTAAGGCATATAGTTGGCATAGTAACAAGCAAGTAGTAGCTTTTATAAGTAGGGTATCTTGCAAGTGTTAGCTTGCATAATTGCAAGTATTGGCTTGCATAGATATCAGTATAAGCTTGCCTTGTGCAGAGGAGTGGTTGAACTTCTCCTCGGCTTCTTCCTCGTAGTATCCTCCTTCCTCCTTGTATCCTTGGTCGGTACTAGCATCTATAAATAAATACGAGGTACACAATCACCAAACAATACTTAACTATTTCTAATCATCACACAAAGGTTCATAGTAGGTGATCTATCATCATCACTAGCATTACCAGATTCAAGCACTTCTCTTATTTATTTATTTTTAGAAAAGTAATTTCTACTCATTGAAAAACTACTTAAGATTTAATATTCTCCAACTCAAACATGGGATCATGTTGACACATGTCATCACCACATATTTTAGTACATGGGAATGTGATTTAAAGTGGTGTCACAATTTAATAAGGTTTAACCTTTTTATTTTAATTAAATAAAGTGACTAGAAATTCCTATGTGGCATTCTTTTATTACTTGAACATTATTTCTGCAAGTAAACCCATATGTTTTTATATATTGTAAAAGGTATGATCAAATGTTTGAATGCAGAAAAGCTTCTGCCTTGTTATTTTTACCATGGTTGATCTACAAATCCAAATGGTTTGAATCCAATGGGCTTGGATTAATATTTTCAGTACGTTTCTAACCAAATTGGTTTCATTCATTTTGGTTTAGCGAATCGATCTAGGTTGATTTTTGAATCTATGTACAGAACTGTGTTTGAAATTAAATCAATAACACTAAATTTGAATTTTTGGGTCGCATGGGATGTTTTACTGGGCCGGCCCACTACGCACAGCGCACGCGTGGGCTGGTTAAGTGGCTGTCCCCACATGTCAGTGAGACGGGGAGGGGCGAAGCGGTACGGGGCAATGTGGACCGTGGGATCTAGTTCTAATTGAACGACTCTGGTTCATCGTCCACGTCGGGCAACGCCGGCAAGACAGAACCCTAGCGCGGCAGGTGGGGTCGTGGGAGGCTCACCGGGGCTCAGGAGAGGGTCTTGGGGCGAATGACGAAGTTGACAACGGCGGTTCTCCTGGTACCGGAATCTTCTCCTTGGGAGGCTCCAATCGACGGCTTCCTTCTCCTCCAGCAGCGGCGGGCTTCGGCCAAATTCCGGCGATGCGCTGCTCGCCTTGCTCCGGGAGTGAGGTGGGGTGGTTATGAGTGAGAAGGGAGTGATCTGGTATGAAGAAAACCAGCGATGGAGGCCTCTATTTATAATAGCTGAAGGGGGCCGACGGGCGCGGGCTGAGCTCGTCATGGTCGACGGCACAGAGTGCTACTGGCATGGGCGGCGGCGAACGGGTATGTCTGCGGGGTTGCTGGGGCGGTGGTGATCATCCACGCACGCGGCTGGGGCGGCGTGCGGTCCCAATAGCCCGGATCTGTTGATAAAGGTTCGCGGTCCCTCACCGACTAACGGCCAGGCCCTGCTGTGTGGCTATTTGAGCGGAAATCCCGCCCGTGGAAATTCCTAGCTGCACTGGCCTGGCATTGGCAGCCCGCTCCGCGCAACATTGTCACGTGCCCTCTCTTTCCCCTTTTCTTTTAAAACCCATTTTCTAGATCTGCAAATAGGCATCTTAGTTTAATTCAAGATAAACATGAATAATGCCTAGAGCTTCCTAACTAAAATATGGTACATGCATATGCTTTTTTTAACCTACACTACAATGTTTTGTACCAACATATAATCTTATGATTTTATAGGGATTAAAATACAAAGCATGTCTATTATACTAAATAATTACCTCAAAGAGTTTCACCCATCTAATTATGTTCAATCCAATTTCCTATGGTGGGGATTTCATGTATCTATCAACGGGCCCTGGACTCTTAGCAAGTGGACCAATATTTTTACTGAAGTAAAAAATAACAAAAGGCCTATTTTTTGTCTTTAGAATTTTCTATTGGTAAAACCATAGATATTTTTGACCTAATTCCAAAGCTCAGGACACATAAACCATTGGAGCCCCGTAATTATTGAGCTCTGATGGATTTTTAGTGAATAAAACATTTCTATCTAGAGTTGTTTCACTAATAAAATCATTCCAGGAGTTCTATATACCAAAAAATAGTAAGTCCAATTTCTAAAGAAAGGTATTACAAATACCTAGCATGTGACTTTCGAATCATATCAATATCCCCTATATTTTAAATTTGGTGAAAAATACAATTATCATCCAGAAATGACTTTGGGATTTCCTAAGGGCATTCTATTAAATATTTTGAAGTGATTCCAATTATTAGTGAATCAGTCCATCAAACCCTACCTAATCTTTCAAGGAAATAATTTTTGAACCTACAAAACTTTTCTGGTGAATTATTTCCTAAAACTATAGTTTCTATCACCATGAAATTCATAGTAAATAAAATAAAAATGATAATTTAGTGAAAATCATTAAGTAGTTTTGGCCTCCAAAATCATTAAGAAAATCCACAAATGCCTATCAAGCATTTCCACTTGCTTTAAACCCAACCACTGAACACCTATTGATTTATAAACTTGTATTGCCTTTGCTTGCTGTATGTATTGATGCTTGCATGTACTGAATTGAATGTGGTATTGTTTGTTTGCATGTATGCTCGATAATGGCAATAGTTGCGATTGTGTGACACCGAGAAGAATGACGAATCGGATCATTTCTTATTATAGTTATTGGTATTATGGTTTTCTAAAAAAGTCAAGGGACGTCTCTCCGGTCACAGGCAAGCTACCTTCTTGCTCATAAGCCCTTGTCCTACCTTTGTACTTATGCATGTTTTATCTTCATTTCTATAATGTTCATTGTTTTTCTGTTTAATGTTTTATAACTAGTAGTGGCTTGGCTCCTCCAAACCATTACAATCTTGTACTACTAAGTGCATACCTCTTGACGACACCTACTTGTCCCTAGTATATGTCAACACCCGGATTTTTAATCCCAGATGCCTGTTATGCCATACATCGCAATCCAGGATTACCATTTTTGCGAGACATAACAGATTGGATACCACAGTACATCATCCATTACAAACCATAAATAAGGTCTTACACAAATAAGGATCTCATGATCCAGTTCTTAATACAACTCAAGCAGCGGAAACACGTAATAATAAAGGTAGCGTAGGCGAAGCTCCATCTTCGGGGTCACAGGCAATGCTAACGATGGGAGATGATCCTAGTTGTCGTAACCTTCATGCGGTCCTTCGTCCTGGTACTCCTCTTCATAGTCTGGCCACGGGAATAGCCAGGGACAAAGCCATGATTACTCTTTAAGTACTCGCAAACTAATACTAACAGTTATGGGGGGTTTTGTAGTAGGACACTAAGCTCTAGGGTTGTTTTGCAAAAGCCAGATTTACCTCTACTAAGTTCAGAAGCAAGAATCTGGTTGAATTTTTATATCACCTAAGTGGGAACTTGTATTTCAAGTCACAACTCTGTTATGGTCAAGTCAAAGTCTCAACTCAATTCACAAGTCATTTGGAAAACATCTGACGGGGGAACAGTATGGCCACTCCAACTGTCCATAACCACGGACGCGGCTATTCGAATAGTTTGACACTCTACAGAGATTATACACTTTCACCACAACATTCGATACATGCGTCAGGAACAAATCCTGAATTCACCATACTCAGTATGCGGATAATCATCCTAACCTTTCAATTACACGCCCTAGTATAGGCACCTCTCCTTTGAGTGTGGCCTCCCAACAATGACCAACTGTCATCTTGGGTACTGCACAGGTGAACAATCTTCACAAGGTAGCCTCAGCTCAGACCTTGGCCGTGAGGGAACCCATACTAAGGTATATAAGTTTTCCAGTCAAGCCCTACCCAAATTTCGTTATTGTGGTTGTATGGTAAAATTGGAATGGTATCGCATCCAGACAACCATCAGTTTTATAAAGGGCTAAGGATCATTCCTCAACATTTTCATCATCAAAATCATCTGGTGTTCGGAAACACATGTCAACACATCTTAGTAGAATGACTCATCATTCTAAGGTTTTCATAACCATTTTCCACCAAGTAATCCCATCTAAAGTTGATCAAGTTTTATGCTTAGCACTAGCATCTACAAGTGGGTTGAGTACTAATGAGGGGTGGTAAACAAGTGGGGATTAATTAAGTTCAATCTCATGCCTTAGGACGACATCAAGATTATATAGCTTAGGCCAAATTTAATGCTCTTTATGCAACCTTCAATTATCCTCCTAGAGTCTACAAGTCACTTAAGTAAACTCTAAGAAATAGCTTTGATAAAGAAATAAAGTAAAAAGCTTGCAAGTAAAACTAGGATTGGGTTATCAAGTGGGTATGATCACATATGCTTAAGGCATATAGTTGGTATGGTAACAAGCAGGTATTAGCTTGCATAAGTAAGGTATCTTGCAAGTGTTAGCTTGCTCAATCAACTAATAGTATTAGGCTTGCCTTGTGCAGAGCAGTGGTTGAAGTTCTCCTTGGCTTCTTCTTTGTAGTATCCTCCTTCCTCCTCGTATCCTTGGTCGGTACTAGCGTCTATGAATAAATACGAGGTACACAATCACCAAAAATACTTAACTATTTTCAATCATCACACAAAGGTGTTCTATAGATGATCTAGCATCATCAATAGCCTTACAAGAATAAAGCATTTGTCTTATTTATTTATTTTTAGAAAATTAATTTCTACTCATTGAAAAACTACTTAAGATTTAATATTCTCCAAACCAAACATGGGATCATGTTGACACATGTCATCACCACATATTTTAGTACATGGGATGTGATTTAAAGTGGTGTCACAATTTAATAAGGTTTAACCTTTTATTTTAAATAAATAAAGTGTCTATAAATGCCTATATGGCATTCTTTATTACTTGAACATTATTTCTGTAAGTAAACCCATATGTTTTTATATATTCTTAAAGGTATGATCAAATGTGATTTTTGAGAGTTGGAATCAACTCAAAAGCTATTATGGTTGAAATTTGAAAAATGTTTGAATGCAGAAAAGCTTCTGAATTGTTATTTTTACCAAGGTTGATCTACAGATCACATTGATTTGAATCCAATGGGCTTGGATTAAGCATTTCAGTACCTTTCTAACAAAATTGGTTTCATGCAATTTGGTTCACTGAATCAAGCTGGGTTAATTCTTGAAACTAGGTACACAACTGAGTTTGAAATAAATAGAAAAAACTAAATTCAAACGGTTGGGCTACTCGGGAAGGGTTAATGGGACGGTCAGTGTCACTCCGCAGCGAGGGGCTCAATTGACAGGGGGTTCCACCCGTAAGTGGCTCATAACACGCGAAGCGGTACGGGGCGATGTGGTTCGTTGGATTGGAAGTGAGATTAACGGCTGAGGGTCGTCGCCGACGATGAACAGGTCACATGCGAGCTCGAACCCTATCGGCTCAATGGGGGTCGTGGGAGGCTCACCGGGGCTCAGGCGAGGGCCGGCGATGGGGGTGAACAACGAAGTCGACGACGGCGATTCTCCTAGTACCGATAGCTCCTCCTGGGGCGGCTCCAATCGACGGCTCCTCTCCTTCTCTGCAGGGGCGAGCTCCGGCCAAATTCCAGCGATGCGCTGCTCGCCTTGCTCCGGGAAGCAGTGGGAAGTCTCAGTGAGTGGTAGGGAGTGAGATGGTGTGAAGAAATAGAGCGGGGGTTGCCTCCTTTTATAGGCTCGACGGCGAGACCAAGAGGGATGGGCAGGCGACAGTAGCGACACGGCTACAGGCGGCTAGCGGCATGGCTGAGGTTGGCGATCGACGGGCGGTCTCCTGGCGATGCTCTAGAGCTTAAATGCACGTGTAGGGGCGGTGGCAATTGGTCGGGAACGTGCGGTGCTCTACGAGGAAGAGGCGGCGAACTCCACGGCGAGCGGCGGCTACAGGGTACGGGCGATGAAACGAACATGTCTGGTGGTCTCCTGGGACAGTGGGGTGCATGCTGGCGAGCGGCAAGGGCTCGAGGTGGTCGGGTTGAGTGGGAACCGCGCATGCATTGGGGTGCGCGTCGGCATGGTCGACAGCAGCGCGGGCGTGGTGTTCCTGGCGGTTCTGGTCTCTGTTCTTGAGCTAGGGCTGGTCGAGAGGGGGCGGTGAGGCATGGGCTGCATGCTAGACAAGGTGGGCACGACTAGTTCTTCTCCTAGCTTGCTGTCCACACTGGGGTGACATGGTGAGGCTCGGCCTGCTCACCATTGATGGCAATGGCAAGCTCACAATGGTGCTAGAGGTTAGTCAAGGGTGCTAGGTGATCTATTAAGGCTAGTTGCATCTAGAGAGGGAACAAGGTTGGCCCAAAACAATGCTCAACATAGTGTTTTTGATTTGGTTGATTTGAATCTGCAACCTGTTTGATGAAATGGCCGCATGAACTTGAGTTTTGAATTTTGAAAAGATTTTTGCTGGGTGTTTTGTGGATGCTTGGGTTTTGAAAATTGATCTTGTTTGAGTGGTTTTGAAATAGTGGGATCTTCCCATATGAAATAGATTCAATTTTAAACTGTCATTTAAACTAAGCATTTGAATATTTTTGGATGATCACAAAGTGGGCCTTGGTACCTTATTATGAGTAATATCAAGGGGTGCAAAGATCCATACATGTTTCTGTTAAGTTCTGAAAATTAGAGATAGCCAAAGTAGGCATGGGAGTTAATTTGGCCAAAGTGACCATTCACTTAATTTATTTGTTTTGACTTGTTTGTCCTTGGGAAAAGTTTGGGGATTGTTTAGATGATATTTATTTAACCTAAGAATCATTTTCCAACAAGGAAACACAAAAGCATGGCAATTCAAAAGAATCCAAATTTTGAATAGACACACATATGAATGCCTTTATATTTTTAATTGGAAAAGTTTTTGTTAACCCTAATTTTGATGATTAGGGTTTGATGATCCAAGTTTAATATTTTTGGGATGTTACAAACCTTCCCCCCTTAAACAAAATCTCGTCCCGAGATTTGAAAAAAGGGGGAAAAAGATTACCTAGGATTTGAAGAGATCGGGAAACTTCGTCCTGATGTGATCTTCGCGCTCCCAGGTAGCTTCCTCTTCTGTGTGGTTTCTCCACTGAATCTTGAGAAACTTGATGCTTCATGTTCTGGTAGTTCTAAAAGCTTCTTCCAAAATACAGATGGGACTTCGGGATAGGTCAGGTCATCGTTGATTTCTATCGTCTGGTGATCAATGTTCTTGAACACTTCAGTCTTCTCCGGAACTTCGAGGCACTTGCGAAGTAATGAGATATGGAACACATTATGCATGACTGACATCTCTTCGGGTAGTTCCAATTGATACGACACTTCTCCTCGACAGTTCAGAATCTTGAAGGGACCGATATATCTGGGGGCTAACTTTCCTTTCAGTTGGAAACGCTGCATTCCCTTCAATGGAGAAACTTTCAGATACATAAAATTTCCGATGTTGAAAGCGAGGTCTCAACGTCTCTTGTCGGCGTAACTATTCTGTCTTGACTGAGCGGTCTTGAGGTCCTCACGAATCTTGTGAACCTTCTCTTCTGCTTCTCATAGGATGTCGGGTCCGAAAACCTGACTCTCTCCTACTTCTGACCAGTTCAAAGGGGTGTGACACTTCCTTCCATACATGAATTCAAATGGGGCCATTTGCAAACTAGCTTGATAACTGTTGTTGTACGAAAATTCTGCAAACGGCAGACAGTCTTCCCATTTAGATCCATACTCTAACACAAATGCTCTCAACATGTCTTCGTGTATTTGATTTACTCGCTCTGTTTGTCCGTCGGTCTGAGGGTGATAAGCTGTGCTGAAATCTAGTCGGGTTCCTAAACCTTCTTGGACTTTCTTCCAGAATCTCGAGGTAAAATGTGTTCCTTGATCCGATACGATGTTCTTGGGGACTCCGTGCATACTGACGATTCTAGCGATGTATAACTCTGCTAGCTTCGAACTCTGATATGTGGTCTTGACTGGTAAGAAATGGGAGACTTTGGACAATCTGTCCACTATGACCCAGATAGAGTCATTTCCCCTACTAGAAGTAGGCAATCTGGTGATAAAGTCCATTCCAACAGAATCCCATTTCCATCCTGGAATCTGCAATGGTTGCTACAATCCAGCGGGTCTTTGATGTCCCGCCTTGACTCTCTGACATATATCACACTTGGCGATATAGCTTTCGATTTCTCTCTTCATCTTATGCCACCAAAATTGCTCTTTCAAATCCTGATACATCTTCGTTCCTCCAGGGTGGATAGAATAAATAGTATCATGAGCTTCCTTCAGAATAACTTCTTTCAACTCAGAATCTGCTGGTACACAAAGGCGTCCTTTGTACCACAGAACTCCTTCGTCTTCCGTGAATCCGGGTACTTTCCCTGTACCAATATGACGCTTGATTCCGTCGATACTAGCATTTCCTTTCTGTGCCTCCTTGATCTGGCTGATCAAAGTGGGTTGAAGTTCTATGCTAGCCAAAAATCCTTCACTCACTAATTCCATTCGGAAATCTTCCATCTCTTTGTGCAGACTTGGTTGCTCCTTCTAAATCATGGAGTTCAAGCGGCACGGCAATCTGCTAAGGGCATCTACTACCACGTTGGCTTTACCGGGGTGATAGTGAATGTCCAGGTCGTAATCCTTGATTAGCTCAATCCATATTCTATGTCTCATATTCAGCTCCTTCTGAGTGAATATAAACTTCAGGCTCTTGTGATCCAAATAAATCTCGCAACGATTTCCCATCAGGTAATGCCTCCATGTATTTAGGGATAGAACTACGGTTGCGAGTTCGAGGTAATGGGTTGGATAGTTCTGCTCATGTTGTTTCAGTTGTCGAGATAGATAAGATATAACTTTGCCTTCTTGCATTAGCACACATCCTAGACCGATCTTGGATGCATCACAATACATGTCAAAGGGCTTTGTGATATCCGGCATGATTAAGATTGGGGCTGAAATCAATCTTCTCTTGAGTTCTTGAAAACTCGCTTCACATTTGTCCGTCCATTCAAACTTCTTGTCCTTCTTCAGCAATTGGGTCATGGGTCTGGCGTGACTCGAGAATCCTTCTACGAACTTGCGGTAGTATCCCGCCAATCCGAGAGATGCACGAACTTGGGTTTGAGTGGTTGGGGCTTGCCAATCTTCGACATATTTCACCTTTGCAGGGTCAAAGGAAATTCTGCCGGCTGATACAATGTGACCGAGGAATCCTACCTCCTGTAACCAGAATTCACATTTGCTAAACTTGGCATACAACTGATGCTCTCTAAGGGTTCCAAGAATGGTCCTTAGGTGTAGCTCATGTTCTTCTTCCGATTTGGAATAAATCAGAATGTCATCGATGAAAACAACGACAAACTTATCCAGGAAGTCCATAAAAATCTTATTCATGAGATTCATGGAATAAGCGGGGGCATTGGTTAATCCAAAAGACATGACAATATACTCGTATAATCCATATCTGGTGGTAACGGCAGTCTTTGGAATATCCTCTGCGTGAATCTTGAGTTGATGATAACCAGTTCTAAGATCAATCTGAGAAAACACCTTGGCACCGGTCAACTGATCAAACAAATCTTCTATCTTGGGCAATGGGTACTTGTTCTTGATAGTGACATCATTCAACTTCCGATAATCTGTACACAAACGGTTACCTCCATCTTTCTTGTCCACAAACATAACAGGTGATCTCCATGGTGACGCACTTGGTTGAATCAGTCCAATTTCCAGCATTTCATCCAGTTGCTTCTTCAGTTCAGCTAGTTCAGACGGGTTCATACTATATGGTCTCTGGGCTATGGGTCCTATTCCAGGGATTAGTTCAATGATAACCTCAATATCCCGATCTGGGGGCATACCGGGCAAAACATCTGGGAATACATCGAGGTATTCACAGACTATCCGAACTTGGTCAATGGTAGGTTGGGATATACTCTTGTTGCACTTGAATTGACGAGGTAAGGTTTCAGATATATGCTCGGCTATATTCCGGCTGAAGTGGTCATGGTTATGGCTTTCTTGGCATAGTCAATCAATCATTTATGTTTGGACATCCAATCCATCCCTAGTACTACTTCCAAACCTTTAGTTACGAGTACTATCAGATTAGCATAAAAATATATGCCATGGATTCAGATAGGGACGACTTTGCAGATTTGCCTAGCTTTGGTGGTTGAACTGGGGATTTGAACAATCATAACATGCTTCAGTTTGGTTGGTTGAATCTTACTAGTGCATGCAGATTCTTCGGTGACAAATGAATGTGATGCACCAGAATCAAACAACACTCTAGCAAGTACTAAATTAACAAAAAACATACCCAGCACGACGTCTGGCGCTTCCTCGGCTTCTTCAGCATGCATGAGAAAAAGACGGCCATTGCGGTTGAGAGAGTTCCCGGGGGAAAACCTCCTTCTAGGCTGAACACGACGCCGCTGCTGAGCTGGGGCATTTGCATTAGGGGCTGTGGCATTCTACTTGGGGCATTCATTGGAGTAGTGACCCTTATTTCCACAGTCAAAACAAGTCACTTGCGACTTGTCCTTTGCTGCAACAGGCACAACATTGCTTCCAGTCCACGGGGCAGTGTTGGTGTTGGTGGCAGCATTGTTGTTGAACTTTGGTGGTGCACGGTTGAAATAGCTAGGGTTTCCGGGGTTGTTGTGATTTCCTCCGGGCCTTGGGTTTCCACGGTTGGGATATGTCGGACGGTTCATCGAGGGTCTGTTGGTTCTCGGGGCAAATCCTGGAGATGGGTTAGGGCGATACTTTGGGGTATGATGGGTTCCTGGCTGATGCATCATGCGATGATTGCGGTTCTCATTGGCTTGGTTGATCTTTCATTCCATTTGGATGGCAGAGTCAACAAGGGATTCAATATCAGCAAAGGGGATATTGACCAGCACCGTCTGCATCTGATCATGCAAACCATTCAAGAATCTCTCTTTCTTCTTGGCTTCAGTGTGGATCTCATCCGGGGCATACCTAGCTAATGACAAGAATTTGTCACGGTATTCCACTACGGTCATCCTTCCTTGTTTCAGCTCTCTAAACTCATCTCGCATTCTCTTGATCAAACCCGGTGGCACATGAGTTCTGCTGAACTTGACCTTGAATTCCTCCTAGGTCATCATCTGTCCTCCGTACATTGCAGGAACGTTGTTCCACCATGCTCTTGCATCTCCGGCTAGATAGTGGGTGGCGAACAGAACTTTCTCGTTAGCTTCCACTTCGGTGACTTCCAGGTTGTTTTCCATGGTCTGCAGCCAATCATATGCGTCTAGGGGCTCTTCCTACTTAGTGAAAACAGGTGGGTTGGTATTCTGGAAATTATTGATCTTAGATCCATGGTTGTCCTGATTTCCCTGGCCTTGATTGTTGTGGGGCAGTTGAGCTATCTTCTGAAGGGTGGCTAAGTTGGCTTGACGTTCCGCTCTTTCAGCTTCGTGGTCAGAAACCAACATTTGCAGGATCTGCAACATCGGGTCCGGGGATGAACCACTTCCTCCGCGTGGCATCTGAAGATTGAGATAAATCATGAGAAAAGAGGGAAATTTCTAAGGTCCAGGGACTTTGAAAAGTTTTTAAAGTTTGACTCAGATTTTCTAGCAACTTCTTTTCAGTCATTCATCCATAGCACACGATACAACACACACCACAGCAAAGGTAAACAGATGGTTTTAAGAACTATTCTGGAAACTACAATACAGTGGGACCGAATACAACTCACTACGCTAGTCCTTAGGTGATACTACTCCTCGGAGTCGGTGTATTCGTCATCCTCATCGTCATCGATGAAGGCAAAATCCTCCTCATCGGTGAAGAAGTCCATAGCCTGATCCTCCAGAAAATCATCATCATCGCTTAGATAGGAGTAGCGGTCTCCACAAAGATCTTCTCTGGAATTCTCCCTTTCCTCTAACTGCATGTCTCTCTCGTGGATGGTCTCCTCCAAATCCGAGATATGGTGGCGAAGACGGGCAATGATGCACTCCTTCTTGTCAAGCTGATGGCGGCGAGACTTGCAATCCTTCGCTAGCATGGCGATGGTCTGGTCCTTCGTCCTAATGATGGCGGACTTGTGGTTGGAGTAGTCACGGGCATTGTCCAGTTCTTGTTGACGATCATACATCCTGAAGCTAAGGTGGTCCAACTGAGTCTTCAGCTCGTGGTGGTATGGGGCTTCTAGTGGTTGTCCCATAGCATCACGCCTTGGACAAAACTCAAAGCGGGTACCCTCGATCTGGTTGATACTCTGCCCACACAGACGGTCAAGAGCTTCCTGCATGGCCCTGGCAAGTCCATCAAGCCAGTTGTTCTCTCTTAAGATGAACTGAATTCTCTCGGCAGTGGGAGGTTCAATCTTTCCTCGAAGACTTGCAACAACTAGCCATTTCCGACCTTCTCCTTCCTAATCATTGAGCTGAGCTCCGAAGAACTCAGGGTGCGGACGCTCCAGAAGTTCCGAGAGCTGGTCCAAATCCCGCTCAAAGATGAGGTCTCCTCCATTCCCCAGCTGATAAAACTTGTTGTACTTCACGTCCATCTATAAAAATATAGGATGAGTAAGTTAGTAGAGTGATCCAGTGTGTCAAATTTTATGTACTTTGCAAGAGTTTTTGAGGAACATGAATTTTCATGAAAGAATCAAAGTGATAAGAATGGGAATAAGTTCTTGTAAATATTTGCTACCTTTGGTTTTGAAACTAAGTTTTTGATTCAAACGTCCAGTCTAACTAGGGTCTCCTATGGTCAGGATGGCTTTGATACCAACTTGTCAACACCCGGATTTTTAATTCCAAATGCATGTTATGTCATACATCGCAATCCCAGGATTACCATTTCTGCGAGACATAACATATTTGGATACCACAGTACATCATCCATTACTAACCATACATAAGGTCTTACACAAATAAGGATCTCATGATCCAGTTCTTAATACATCTCAAGCAGCGGAAACACGTAATAATAAAGGTAGCGTAGGCGAAGCTCCATCTTCGGGGTCACAGGCAATGCTGACGATGGGAGATGATCCTAGTTGTCATAACCTTCCTGTGGTCCTTCGTCCTGGTACTCCTCTTCATAGTCTGGCCACGGGAATAGCCAGGGACAAAGCCATGAGTACTCTTTAAGTACTCACAAACTAATACTAACAGTTAAGGGGGTTTTTGTAGTAGGACACTAAGCTCTAGGGTTGTTTTGCAAAAGCCAGATTTACATGTACTAATTTCAGAAGCAAGAAGCTGGTTGAAGTTTTATATCACCTAAGTGGAAACTTGTATTTCAAGTCACAACTCTATTGTGGTCAAGTCAAAGTCTCAATTCATTTCACCAGTCATTTGAAAACATCTGACGGGGGAACAATATGGCCACTCTAACTGTTCATAACCGCGGACGCGGCTATTCGAATAGTTTGACACTCTACAGAGATTGTACACTTTCACCACAACATTCGACACATCTGTCGGGAACAAATCCTGAATTCACCATATTCAGTATGCAGATAATCAATCCTAACCTTTCAATTACACGCCCTAGTATAGGCACCTCTCCTGTGAGTTTGGCCTCCCAACCATGATCAACTATCATCTTGGGTACTGCATAAGTGGACAATCTCCACAAGGTAGCCTCAGCTCAGACCTTCGCCGTGAGGGAACCCATACTAAGGTATATAAGCTTCCAGTCAAGCCCTACCCAAATTTTGGGTATTGTGGTTGTACGGAAAAATTGGAATGGTATCGCATCCAGATAACCATTAGGAAACACATGTCAAAATTTCTCAATAGAATGACTCATCATTCTAAGGTTTTCATAACGACTTTCACCAAGTATTCCTATCTAAAGTTGATCAAGTTTTATGCTTAGCACTAGCATCTACAAGTGGGGTGAGTACTAATGAGGGGTGGTAAACAAGTGGGGATTAATTAAGTTCAATATCATGCCTTAGGACGACATCAAGATTATCTAGCTTAAGCCAAATTTAATGCTCTTTATGCAACCTTCAATTATCCTCCTAGAATCTACAAGTCACTTAAGTAAACTCTAAGAAATAGCTTTGATAAAGAAATAAAGTAAAAATCTTGCAAGTAAAACTAGGATTGGGTTATCAAGTGGGTATGATCACATATGCTTAAGGCATATAGTTGGTATGGTAACAAGCATGTATTAGCTTGCATAAGTAAGGTATCTTGCAAGTGTTAGCTTACTCAATCAACTAATAGTATTAGGCTTCCCTTGTGTAGAGTAGTGGTTGAAGTTCTCCTCGGCTTCTTCTTTGTAGTATCCTCCTTCCTCCTCGTATCCTTGGTCGGTACTAGCGTCTATGAATAAATACGAGGTACACAATCACCAAACAATACTTAACTATTTTCAATCATCACACAAAGGTGTTCTATAGATGATCTAGCATCATCACTAGCCTTACAACAATAAAGGATTTGTCTTATTTATTTATTTTTAGAAAAGTAATTTCTACTCATTGAAAAACTACTTAAGATTTAATATTCTCCAAACCAAACATGGGATAATGTTGACACATGTCATCACCACATATTTCAGTACATGGGAATGTGATTTAAAGTGGTGTCATGATTTAATAAGGTTTAACCTTTTATTTTAAATAAATAAAGTGTCTAGAAATTATTTTCTTACTTGAACATTATTTCTGTAAGTAAACCCATATGTTCTTATATATTCTTAAAGTTATGATGAAATGTGATTTTTTAGAGTTGGAATCAACTCAAAAGCTATTATAGTTGAAATTTGAAAAATGTTTGAATGCAGAAAAGCTTCTGACTTGTTATTTTTACCAAGGTTGATCTACAGATCCAAATGATTTGAATCCAACGGGCTTGGATTAAGCATTTCAGTACCTTTCTAACAAAATTGGTTTCATGCAATTTGGTTCACTGAATAGAGCTAGGTTGATTTTTGAAACTAGGTACAGAACTGAGTTTGAAATAAATAGAAAAAACTAAATTCAAACGGTTGGGCTGCACGGGAAGGGTTAATGGGTCGGCCCAGTGTCACTCCGCAGTGCGGGGCTCAGCTGACAGGGGGGTTCCACCCGTTAGTGGCTCATAACACGCGAAGCGGTACGGGGCGATGTGGTACGTTGGATTAGAATTGAGATCAACGGCTGAGGGTCATCGTCGACGATGAATAGGTCACCGGCGAGCTCGACACCTAGCAAATCAGTGGGCATGAGATGGTGTGAAGAAATCGAGCGGGGGTTGCCTCCTTTTATAGGCTCGACGGCGAGACCAAGAGGGATGGGCAGGCGACGGTGGCGACACGGCTACGGGCGGCTAGCGGCATGGCTGAGGTTGGCGATCGACGGGCGGTCTCCTGGCGATGCTCTAGAGCTTAAATGCGCGTGTAGGGGCAGTGGCAATTGGTCGGGAACGTGCGATCCTCTGCGAGGCGGAGGCGGCGAACTCCGCGGCAACAGGCGGCTAAGGGGTACGGGCGATGAAACGAACATGTCTGGTGGTCTCTTGGGACGGTGGGGTGCATGCTGGCAGGCGGCGAGGGCTCGAGGTGGTCGGGTTGAGTGGGAATGGCGCGTGCACTGGGTGCGTGTCGGCATGGTCGACAGCGGCGCGGGCACGGTGTTCCTGGCGGTTCTGGTCTCTGTTCTTGAGCTAGGGCTGGTCGAGAGGGGGCGGTGAGGCATGGGCTACATGCTAGACAAGGTGGGCACGGCTAGTTCTTTTCCTAGCTTGCTATCCACACTGGGCTGACATGGTGAGGCTCATCCTACTCACCATTGATGGCAATGGCAAGCTCACAGTGGTGCTAGAGGGTTGTCAAGGTTGCTAGATGATATATTAAGGCTAGTTGCATCCAGAGAGGGAACAAGGTTGGCCCAAAACACTTCTCAACACAGTGTTTTTGATTTGGTTGATTTGAATCTGCAACCTGTTTGATGAAATGGCCGCATGAACTTGAGTTTTGAATTTTGAAAAGATTTTTGGTGGGTGTGCTAGGCATGTGTTGAGGATTCTGTGGATGCTTGGGTTTTGAAAATTGTTTGAGTGGTTTTTGAAATAGTGGGATCTTCCCATATGAAATAGATTCAATTTTAAACTGTCATTTAAACTAAGAATTTGAATGTTATTGGATGATCACAAAGTGGGCCTTGGTACCTTATTATGAGTACTATAAAGGGGTGCAAAGATCCATACATGTTTCTGTTAAGTTCTGAAAGTTAGGGATATCCAAAGTAGGCATGGGAGTTAATTTGGCCAAAGTGACCATTCGCTTAATTTATTCGTTTTGACTTGTTTGTCCATGGGAAAAGTTTGGGGATTGTTTAGATGATATTTATTTCACCTAAGAATCATTTTTCAAGCAAGGAAAGACAGAAGCATGGCAATGCAAAAGAATCCAAATTTTGAATACACACACATATGAATGCCGTTATATTTTTAATTGGAAAAGTTTTTGTTAACCCTAATTTTGATGATTAGAGTTTGATGATCCAAGTTTAATATTTTTGGAATGTTACAGTATAGTAGATGGTGTATACCACCATACCCCTTTGGAAACCCCATTTTACCCAAAGCAAAATAATGGGATGGGAAGACCCCAAACAAGTTTACAAAAACATATATGAGAAATATTGGTGAGGATTGACCTACCAAGAGAATTTTGAGAAAGTAAAAAGGTTTTGGTTTTACAAAAGGTTGAAGAAATAGGAGGAAATTTTTTTAAGAAAACGCACCAGGTTGTTTGCAGCTTTAGCTATAACAACTTAACCCGTGCAACCATATTACTCTGGAATGGGATAGGCTGGATTTGATATTTGTTTACTCTGGTATAAGCTGCCTCGCACTACTACAGGGGGATAAAAATCCCTGGAGGATGGGCCTTCTTTGGTAAACATTCCATGTAAAACATCATCCGGGGGAAGGAACTATGGGTCTATGGGCCTTCACGCGTTACTATGAGCCTCTCATTGAAAGTGTACACTCTGTGCAGTGGAAAATGCGCTCCGGTTGGCTTTGGGAACTATATAGGGCGTCCCGGTGTTGAGTGGAACAACATTCTTAGGGTAGGCACTTATATAGGAGTGGGCATCCGAGCAGTCTTGACCGGTTAATCGACCTAGGATCGGTGCAGATCAGGGTAGTGTAATCGAATGATGTGGGTAAAGTGTACAACCTCTGCAGAGTGTAAAACTATTCGAATAGTCGTGTATATGGTTATGGACGGGTTGGAAAAACTACTGTAGAGCGGTGCTAGTTTTGATTTTCAAAAAGGACTTCTGAAAATAAATGGCTTTGGAATTTTTTTGACCATAGGATGGTCGGAAAGGAAGGATATGAGTTTGGTCATGGGATGACTGGAAGGAATAAACGAATGGGTGACCCAATCCTATTGTTTTCCCAATACTTTTAAAACGGTTTTACAAAAGTTTTCAACAAAGATATAGACATTCTATATCTAAAAGAGAAACTAGTTTATAAAAGAACCTCTTATGGAGCCCTCCTACTACCACAACCATATTGCATATCCTATATTATTTGTTCTTTAAGGTGGTTTGCGAGTACATTCAAAGTACTCAACGACAATGTCCCTGGTTGTTTACTTGGACAGACATTCAGAAACACAAGGAACGATGGAGATTTGATGCCATCTATGCGAGCTAGGCCGTCTTTCCAGTCAGGGGCCTATAGGTTAAGGCTTGACATGGGCTCTGCGAATGAGGACTTCCGCTATTAATAAATGTAATCGCCATAATGCAAATGATGTAATTTTTGTACTCGTTCCTTTATGGATGTTGTAATGATACTCGTCGGTTATGATCAAGTCTCATTGATTATGGGAACATGAATTGTAGGCATAACAGGGATTCTCGGACCATCAATTTGGGCTCTCATAGTCTCCTCCTCCCTCTCTTTCTACACCTCGTTGTAGATTACCCCTGTCCCATCTGCTTTCCGACGTTGCACCTTGATACTTTCCACTCGCGCCACACATGCACCACGCGCAGACTATAGGCAGCGCCACATCCGCAGCACCACTCTATTCCTAGCTGTCTGACCTCCCCCCTATACCTCCTCGGACGAATCCTCCAGCACGGAATCTCTTCGTGAATGTCTTATAAATGCACATGATCAAACGGCGTCCAAATAGGTGATCTATATCTCTCGTTCTTCGATCGAAGTTAGCTCGATCTATCCTCGAAACTACACTTTTTCTTCCTCAGTTTCTACAGCCGTAACACCTATGTTCCTCTAATTTTACCGCCCACCTGGATACTTCGCCGACATCACCTAGCACACACAGGTGTAGAGGTCACATCCAGCTTCAAGTAGCTTCAAACGGCACGCGATTCGGTGATCTAAAATGCTCATATTCTTCCCCACAAATCGACCCGATCTTAGTCAAAAATTCTGAGTTTTTCTGTCATTCTACAATCTGCTGAATCCGGCCTCCTCTCAGCTTGTTTTCGGCTCAATGGTTCTTCAAAAACCCTTCATCAAAGTTTTAGATCTTGAATGGATCTACAACTTCTATTTTTGCGGTATGTCCAATATATACACCATTCAGTCGCCATCTTTGTTCAAACTCGGGCCGATTTCATTCAAACTCCAGATTTGAGATTCAGAAACAAGTCAACCTTCTAGATGCTTTTGTAAGAAGGCCCCTGCACTTTTCAAACAAGCAACACGAAGTCCCCCACTCCCCCACGTGTTAACCCCCACACACCTCAGTTCAGTCAGCGTCCCCAAGCCCACATGTCATTCTCTGTGGGTCGAATACGTTTGTGCAACAAAAGTATGTGTCATTCCCAAATTCAAAAATAATTAAATAAATCCAAATATGAATATAAATGAATTAGTTTATAACTTTTAAATGCATTTTAATTTGGAAAAACTTATAAAATGAAAGGTGATTCATTTTGAAATACGAATTCATCCATAAATTCAAATTTGACCAGGGTTAACTCTATCTAGTCAAAACTTTGACATTTGACCATATTTGAAATGTTTTTGCATTATTATTGGTTAAATTCCTAAAATACAAATAATACACATAATATATGTTTTTGAAATAGAAAAATGTGATTAATCTGTTTATGTTATTTATATTATCATTTGAGAAATTTAAAATTTCGAATTATTAAATGTTATGAAATGCCCATTTCTAAAATATTGCATAACTTTAACTCCGTAAGTCCGAATTTGACAAATGATATGTCTAAATCGATCATCTAGATGAGCTTGTTCTAACTATGCATTCCTTGATTTGAATTGCAGCATGAAACATATACATATTAATGGGGAAGCAGTTTTTATGGGAGCAAAACTTGACTAAAAACTAAATAAGATACTTTCATCTTGTACCCCACACCTCCACCATGCCATGCTATGCTATGCCATGTAAATTGTGCATCATCCCATCATGGCATACTTGTTTGCTTGTTGCATATGATTTTTATAATTGTATTATGTATTTATTTTGGCCCCTTGTGTGTTTTCTTTTTATCCGGATAGACGCCAAACAAGGAGAATATCAGGAACCTTAGGAGTTTTACCCAGATCCATCTTACTCAACAACTGGACTTGCAGGCAAGCATTTCCCCATGATTGCACTACATATAGTACCTATTGCATATATCTTATTCTTGCATCATAATCTCGTCATGAATAAAATTGAATGCCAAGTATTGCATAGCCTTTACTTTTAAACCCCACCAACCTTGTTCCCTCCATCATATGAGCCATTACTACAGGAGTTGCTTGATCCATGAGAGTCATATAATTGCATGTCTAGGGTTTGTGAGAGTCTTTGAATAATAAGGTACCTAAACAACTGAACTGAGTAGTAATGGGATAACTAATGAAAGATGCACCGATGGAAAATGTCTTCTATTTGGTTCTTTATGCTCACTTGTGTCTCGTAGGACTCCAAGTACTTGATTCTTGTTCCTTGACTATCGCACTATCTGCATGTGGAACCATGAATCCCCTTAGTCCTAGCTTGAGTCATATATAATTTCTTGGGGCCACAAACTAGTTAATGGTGTTATTACTACCCTGTACTTATGCCATGTTTTACTTCTTATTTACTATTGTTGCTCGAGGAGCGTGTACTACTGTATTGTTTAGTAATTGTGATATATTTATGCGGTATCGACAAGCCCAGTCACACTTTCGGGTTCCCAGTCGTTTACAGCCGTCGACACAAACTAGTGGGTCTGTCTCGGAGTCGGCCAACTTCGTCTCGGGTTGCTTAGTTGGTTGGACCCCTGAAATGAATCTTGTGAATGCTTTGTCATGATGCCTCATTGGGTTTTCATTTCGTTTTTCTGTGTTTGATCATGCGTGTGTTGCTATTTGTGCACCCCTGTAGGGTAAATCTTTCTGAAAGTCGTGTCCGCGGTTATGGACAACCCGGAGCACAGTTTCTCGATCATAGACAAGCATAACTAAAGTACCACTTTTAAATTGATTAAAATTTGACTAGTAATGGTGCAATATTCATGGAATGATTAATAAAACTGGCAATGGATGTGATGTTCTTCCGCCTTCTTGTCTGGGAACGGGGAGGTGGGCGAGCAATGTTTATTTATGTTGATATATATCTATTGGATAATTCATTGTTGTTTATTTAACGAGCATACGTCTATCATTGGTTTGGCGGATGTTGTAGTGTATCTCTATAGAACTGCTAGGTTTTATTTTCGCTGAAATTGTGTCACCCTCGGGTTGTTCCCTTTAGATGCATAAAGACTTGCTGAGTCTCTTAGGGTCTCACACGATAAAATATTAGTTTAGATGGACAGGTATATCCGCAGGAAGATTACTGGTTTGAAGAGACCGATGATGGTGGCAACGATCGTCTAGTGTAGAGATTCCAGGGATGGAGATCCGTCAGATCTGTGGGCGGGATGTGCTTATTTTCAGGGAGTATTACGCCAATTTGATTATTATCCATACTTGGATCTTTTCTTCCGCTTCCGCTTGATACTCTAATGTGTGATGTATGGGGATGTATCCTAAACTATTAGAACCATCTATTAATTTGGATCTTGCCGTATGTTGTTGGATATTTCTATTTCTTTTAGATGGTTTGTCTCTGAAGTACTTTTGTATGTAGTGGACATACACACTTGTATATGTCTGTTCGCATGCCTGTAGACTATCCCGCTTGTACTTGTCCCGATCTTCTTACAAAGTGGATAGGGTGTTGGTCGGTACTGTTCCCATTTCTGCTCAGACGGGACCTACATGTCGGTGGACCTTGGGCCTCCTCTGTAGGACACCTTATGCAGTTTGGATTCATTCTAGGCTTGTAACTTAGAGCTTAGTGTCTGAGGTATTACAACTATGGTACATCCACACAACCGTGACCAAACCGACTGGTGAGACTCCCTTCTTCCTCGCTTATGGAACTAAGGTTGTCATCCCCACGGAGCTCAAGCATGGATCCCCATGGGTCATCGCCTTCAATGAGACGACACAAGAAGGACTACATCAGGATAATCTCACCCTCCTCGAGGAATCCCACCACAGGGTCAACGTATGGGTGGATAGGTACTAGTAGGCGATATGCTGTTACCATTGCTGGAACATACGAGCGCGCACGCTGGAGGCCGAAGACCTTGTATTATGGTGGGTCCTCTCTCGCGAGGGTCTGCACAAGCTCTCCCCAATGTGGGAAGGCCCCTTCTGGGTCGTTCACATTGCAAGACCAAGTGCGGTCCCACTAGAAATGTAGGAAAGAGTCCCGATCCCAAACACCTGGAACATACAACACCTTTGCAAGTTCTACCCATGAGATGCGCTCACGACGACAGTAAGGAACCACTGTTTTCCCTGACCATGTGAAATCTCAAGAATGATTTCCTATTTTCTGATGATTTTTTATGGGTTTTCTCAATTGCATCTTACTTTCTATTATGGTGCTTATCCCTTTTGCGCACCCCGTGAGCCAGTGCTAGGCACGATGTCTATCACCAGAGTCACCCCCTGTCAACACTAAGGACTTTATTGTCAAGCTCTGAACTTGCACACTAGCTACGACGATTAAGTCACCTCACCCATGGTTCCCGATGCTTGATAATCCTCACATGGCACATGAAATGAAAGGATTCTCTGTCCATAACCTATGGTTACCTCCCCGAGGAACTATATAGGAAAAGTAGACGTCCTATGGTCACCTCTTCGAGGGGCATACATGGCGGAATTGAACATACAAAGCCTACGGTCACCTCCCCGAGGAACCTACAGGACAAGTACAAGCCTCACGACCCTCTTACCGGGAAGTAAGAAAGGCAGCCAACAAGGAAACCCTCCTCAAGCGGCCCCAACAACGCAAAGGTCGAAGACCACCTCCTCGAGGGGTTGATAGGCTAGCGTGCGATCACTCCACCGGATGTCCGAAAGAGTAAAGCAAGGACAGGCAGTTAAGGCCCCATCACGGGAAAGTACCCTTATAAGTCCTAATAGAAAAATAACAGGTCCCAAAGTGCCCCACTAGCATTACATGGATTAGACCGCCCCAGTGGAGACATCGATGCATGCCTCCTCAAGTGTGACTTCTTTAGCAACGGAGTCACCCGAATCATTGGGCTTAGCCTCCTCCTCGTCGTCCACCTTGCATGGAAACGCCTTTATCAACATGTTGGTGAGGGGCGCGACCCTCGCCCCTAAAGCCGGCGCAGCCTCTACATATCACACGGCCCAGGAGTCGTCGAGATAATGCAATAGCTGGAGGAGATTGGTTAAGGGGGCCCTCCCTACTGCATCCAGCAAGTCATCTAGGCCATGTGCCGCCACACCTAATGGATTCAGGATCCTGCATGCGAGCTCGAGAGATGTCGTGGTGGTGTCACGACAGATACCATTAGTAGGATTAAGTTGGGGCTAGATGGACGCAAGAGGAATCCGGGGAGGGTGTGCGCGGTGTAGCCACACACGAAGAACAAGCTAGAGCTATGATGAACTTGCAATCTTGTTCCTTCTTCTAGCTTACAAGTGCTCCTTGAGCTGTTTTGCCAAGTAACTATGAGCAAGAAGAAGAAGTGCCAGCCTTGGGGCTCTAGTTACGCATGCCTCTAACCCTAACTCTACCCCTCGTTATATAGGAAATAGGGATAGCTAGGTTACAGTTTGGATCCTATGATTTATAGTTTGGCTTTGTCTTTACCCTTCGGGCCGGGTCAATGGGCCAGTCCTAGGCCCTTGACTCAGTCAGCAAAGATATGTAGCCAACGGTCTTCCAGTACGTAGACGCCAGTTCCTTTGGCATCACTCCTCGCTTTTATGCGTCACTTGGTACTTTAGCGTCACCCGGAGCCTTTAATTGTCACTAGGTGGCGCCCTTCTCTTCCGACTCAGCTTCAGCGTGGTCCTTCCCAGACCAGACTCGGGAAGATACTTCTTGCCTTCCTTCACTCGGTTCCTTTTCATGAGACTCGGTCTGTCGTTACTTGCAGGTAGAGATTCCTTATCATGCACCAGCCGACATACTTCTATTTCGGCACTGCACAGGAAATGTTGACTCGGCCATTATAACCCGGCCTATGTCAACCAGACTCGGCTAAGGCCAATCTGTATCAAGGCTAACTTTTACCCCTCTTGACCCTATCGGTGGTCATCCCCCCAACATTTGTCCCCGAAGTTGGTGCGGTATAAGAGGTTCAGCTGTTAGGCATATCTAGGTTCCTTTTACGAACATGGAACTTCCTTTATTTTCAGATATTATCCATGTCGGATTGCCTATTTGGCCTAGTCTCGATCTTTTCTGAGTTACATATTTCCTCTGTTCGTTCTTTGCCAAGTCATCTTTGGTTTAGTCGAGTCATTTTTGACTTAAGTATTGTTTAATATTAGGTGGCGCGTAATCATTGCGCTTTGCCATAAAACCTTCTCAAATCCTCATATCACAGTAATCACGGCGCAGTAACACACTTCACTGTGGCAGTCACATCACGTAGCACCTTGGGCCTCTCGTTGACCAGTGCGGTGCGGCTTGGAACATGTACCACGCACATGTGTCGCGTTATGACGCGTCGGTTGCCCATCCACAGGGCCACACAGAAGCCACACTGCACACCTTGATCCCACGATTGGGGTTTTATTGTGCCCTTAAGTAGGGGCGTGGTGGAAACACCTCCCCGCCGCTTCAGTTTTCCCCGACCTCTTTCTTCTTCCTTGTGTCGTTCCTTTGCGGTTCCCATCTCCATGTCCCCCAAATTTCTTCCTTGCCTACATTTCTCGCTCCGGTGAGGTGTTATCGTTCCCCTTTTCCTTCCTAGGCTTCATCGATGGGGCCCAGGCAGTCCATGCCGCTTCTGATGGAGGAAGCGCATGAGATTCTCGAGGACATGGGTGCTCGTGACACTGGTGAGGAGGTGGAGGATCATCAGACCGTCGGTGAGTGTGGCGGTTGGGAGGGATCGGAGGTCTCCGTGGAGTATGTTGAATGGCTCCGTGCTTCTCGGAGTATTTCTCTAGGGGTTGCCTGTCGCCTCCCCATCAGTGCGTTTACCCTAGGCCCAAACCTGATGAGCGCGTAGTCTTCTTTTCTCATTTCGAGAGCGATTTCGCTCTTCCTGCCAGCGATTTCTTCATGTCTTTTCTCTCGACCTTTAATTTGCAAACACACCATTTGCCTGCCAATGCTATTGGGTCCTTTTCTTGTTTCATCTCTTCCACAGAGGGTTACCTTGGCGTCTGGCCCACTGTTAAAATTTGGGAAAAGTATTTTTTGTTCCGGATCCAAGTAGTTCCCTATCCGGGTGTCCCCTCTGACCAAAAGCGTCCCACCCAGTATGGTGCTTCTAGCATCACACCTAGGAGAGGTTCTGTTTTCCCTCGGGTCCAAGGTCTGGACTCCTGCAAAAGTGGCATAAACATTTTTCTATGTCAAAACACCACTCAGATATACATGATCCTGCTACCTACATTCAAGGACGAGGTGCCGGATAAAGCCTTTTAGAAATTTGACCAGTGAGACCGATACCCAGTAGTCAATGAGGCTCGCAAGCTTCTAGAGAGATTGCTGGATCCGAAGGAGGGGCGCAAACTGACATGGTAAGATTTAATGCATACTTTCGTTAGTCGCCGAGTTAGTCCCATTCATCTACGCCCGCACAAGATATGCTTTATGAGCAGTCTCCCTGACCCCACTCGCCACTCAACCTTTGATCTCCCCAAGGATGCTGTTGCCTGCCGAGTCCGTTCAATCTTTAAACTGACCATGCCTGTCGACTGGATCTGGAGTTTTCCCACATTTGACCACGAGAATCTCATTCACTGGGTAAGTTTCCGGGTAATTTGATTCTGCCGACAGATGCTACTTGGCCTCTGCAAGATTTACGTTATTCGGCATTCATTTGTTAACCTTGATTTCCGCTTTCCATAGAACCTTACTACCCAAGAGGGCGACAACGCTTGTCCACCCCCCAGCTACTATGAGGACCGCACGGTTCCTAATGACGGGAATTTTGACTCTGAATGCTTCATGTCTATTCCTTATGCCACTTCCGGTCCTTCTCTGGGTAAGACTCCTACTCGAGTATCTTTGTGAGATTGGCCAGACGATGACGATAATGCTTGTCAAGTTTTGGAGATATATGACCCTTGCCTCAAGCTTTTGGATTATATTATTGAGTTTACATTTGCTGATGTAGCCATACATGTGTACGAGGGTCCTCCTCTTGCAGTGGGAGGCCGAGTCAAGCTTCATGCGACCAAACCGACTAAAAAGAACGAGACGACAGCTAGTGGCACTCAGCTGGCCAAGCCCTCCAAGAAATGGGGAGCTGCCGCCGTTGCTGCTTCCGGCGCCGACTCGCCCAAGACCTCCAAAGCCCGCAAGTTCTCACGGAGAGGATACCATGACCCTGTTGTTTCCGAGTATGTTTTGCTGTTATTCGTTTGTGTCCTTTTCCTTCATACCTCATTTATGAATACGTTGCCTCTTATTTTCAGACAAGCGTTAGTTGTACCAGAGACTGCCAGTTGTATCACCTCACAAGTTGATGATCGCTCTTATCCGGCTCATGCCGAGACTCGGATTCCTACTCCGGTCCGAACCTCTTCATCTATGCTGGATATCCCCGAATCCAGGTGACTCGACAAGAGGAGGGGATTCAGCAAGAACAACCAACCGCCAAGAGAGGTTCAGAGAAGGGACCCGGCGCTAGTAGCATTGGCGTCGAGTCAAGCAAAACTGATACTGTGACCGTCCCCTGATGCCGAAGCAAGAAAGAAGACAGCCTCGCAAGTTTAGCAGCCAGTTCAGCCAGCTCATTCTGCACCTTCCCAGCAACAGAGGAGGAAGCCAACTCCTCCGCCAGCGCACAAAAGCCGATCCCAGACGCCATTGGCGGGTCAAACCAAGGCTGCCCCCATCAAGCCCACAGGGTCCAAACATCAAATTTTTAGCTTTGACCAAGGCACTGATCAGCATCAGCAGCAGCAAAGACAGCCAACCACAACGACAAAGGCACCTGCTTTGGCAGGTTCGTTGGATAAAACTGAAGTTGTTTGCGAGTCGAGTGACCCTTCTTGTGAGGTAACATTTCATCACAGCCATGCCGCTGTTAGGGCCGCTGCTGGGGCTGCTAAGAACCAAGGCTACATCCTGACCCGGACAGTCAGCGGACAGATTCTTGGCTCAGCTACGCCTTTCGCTCTGTAGTGGAATGCAGCTGGTGACCATGAAGTCTCCTCAAGTAACTCCTCAGTGCTAGCCCAGCAAGGAATGCAACTTGGCCCGCAAACTGTGGCTGAGATGACCCAGCAAGCCATCAACTTGATGATGCGTGTCAACCGAATCAACGAGGTAAAAACCAACTCAATCTTCTATTTTCTGAGTGTACATATATATATATATTCTCTAGTCCCGGAGTTTACTGCCGAATAAAGCATTTACTCGGCTATAAACTTTATCAACCCGGATATTACGTGCCCGTAATCTTTCTTAACAGCTCTCCTACAACTCCCACGCCAAATGCTTCCAAACTCTACGGTGGAAGAAGCTTTATACTGAGCATAGGGACCTCGCTGCCGAGGTTAAGGGCAAAGTAACATACTCTTACTCGGATCCCTTCCGACCGATCATTTTCTCCTTATTTTGACTTCTCTGTAATATTCTCTGGTTTATAGCCATGACTTAATCTACTATGGAGGAGCTACATAAGCGGATCTCGGATGAAGAAGGTATCACTCTTATCCTTATAAATCTCATTTTTTATCCGGCATGAATCTTTCCTCTCCATGTTTTTATATCTCGGAATAGCCGAGAAACTCTTGCTCGCAGAGAAACTTGAAGACAAGATTTTCATACCGGAACTAATGGATCATTTTCTCGAACAAGCATGGCAGTACCAGATCAAGCTCAAAAAAGAGCGAGACGAGGTGACCCGGCTCCAGCAGCAGATTGCCGAGATGGAGAAAAAGCATAAGGCTAAAGTTGAAGGGTTGCGCCAAGAGTTTGCGGAGGAGCATGGGAAGCTTTTGGGTAAGATTGAGAAGACGGAAGAGTTGCTCAAAGATGTCAAGTTACTAGTACCCTGGGACCATCAATATTTCGATGCTCTCCGAGCCAAATCAAAAAACTGGCAATCTGAGCTTGGCCGCGTGAACTCATTCACCAGTATGAGTCGTTACTCTTTTTGTTATATTCTTGTTTCTGACATTCTCGGTTCAATTTTGTCATTTCCTGATGACTCTTCTCTTTCTCGCAGAAAATTTCCTGAAGCCAACATGTTTTCACTGAGGGCCATCAAGAAGGTTCGGGTCGAGTCAAGTGAGCCAGCAGATCCCAGTGGTGAGCTCACCATTGATGAGCATCTGGCTACACTTTCAGAGTGCGTGAAGACCTTGAAATATTGCGGAGTCGACTTCTCAAGGTTGTTATCCATGTCTTTATGTAACATCCCAAAAATATCAAACTTAGATCATCAAAACACTAATCATCAAGATTAGGGTTAACAAAAACTTTTCTAAATAAACTCATGAATGCATGCATATGTGTATGCATGGATTTTTAATTTCTTTAAAACCACCTTGTTTGTGTGATCCATTGCTTGTAAAATGTTTCTTAGGTGAAATGAACATCATATAAAAAATTTCCCACACTTTTCCTAAAGACAAGCAAATCAAAACAAATATATTAAGTGAATGGTCATTTTGACCAATTTAACTCCCATGCCTACTTTGGCTGTCTCAAACTTTCAAAACCTAACAGAAACTTTTCTGGATCTTTGCACCCCTTGAATGTACTCATAACAAAGTATCAAGGCCCACTTTGTGATCATCCAGAAACTTTCAAATGCATAGTTTAAATGACAATTCAAAATTGAATCTTCTTCATATGGGAAGATCCCACTTTTTCAAAAACCACTCAAACAAACTCAACTTTCAAAACCCAAGCATCTGCAGAATCACCAGCACCAATCTAGCAAACCCACCAAAATTCATTTCAAAATTCAAAACTTGATTTCATGCGGCCATTTCATCAAACAGGTTGCAGACACAAATCAAACAAAACATCAAACACTATAGTGTGCAGTGATTCTTGCCTAACTTGTTCCCTAGTTAGCTCACACACAACTCAGTAAATCATCTAGAAAGATTAGCCCAACACTAGCACCCCTATGAGCTTGCCATTGTCATTAATGGTGAACAGCTGAGCACCCCCATGTCACCCCATTGTGGACAGCAGGCTAGAGGAAGAACTAGCCGTGCCAACCTTGTCTGGGAGGCAGCCCACCGTCCACCGCCACTCATTGTCCCAGCCGCGAGCGTTGCCAAGCCCTGGACCACGCGCACAAGCCGCGCCCAGACCATGCCGAGCGTGCGCCAGAGCGCCACCCTCGACCAGCGTCCACAGACCGCGTGCCGCCCTCACCGCGCGCACACACGATCACCACCAACCCAGGAAACCGCCAGACATCCCCGTTTGCCGCCCCGTGCCATACAGCCACCGCCCGCCGTTGAAGACGCCGCCTCTGCCGTGCAGAGCACCGGCCGTTCCAGACCAAACCACACCGCCCCATGCCTCGCGACCATGTCGTTGAGCATCGCCAGGATACACAGCACCGTCCCCTACCCATGCCCATGCCATTAGCCGCCTGTAACGTCGCCCCCGACGAGCTCACCGTGCGCCCCGACGGTCCCCTCGCTCGACTATAAATAGAGGCCACCCCCGCACGATTTCTTCACACCATCTCACTCCCCTCTCCTCACTGATCGTGCCACACCATTCTCAGAGCAAGGCGAGCACCACCTCGCCGGAATTTCACTGGAGCCTGCCGCTACCGGAGAAGAAGGGAGCCAGCGATTGGAGCCGCCCCAGGAGAAGCCACCGGTACCAGGAGGTTCGCCGTCGTCGACTTCGTCGTTTGCCCGCCTCGCCGACCCTCGCCCGTAACCCGGTGAGCCCCCAGCACCCCTCACTGGCCGCGCTAGGTTTCATTCTCGCCGGAGCTGTCTCGCGTCGACGATGACACTTAGCCATTGGATTAGAACTAGATCGAACGATCCACGTTGCTCCATACCGCTTCGCCCAGCCCCGTGTCACTGACGAGTGGGGACACCCACTTAAGCAGCCTGCGGGAGCCCTGTGCTTAGCAGGCCGGCCCAGTAACAGTTCCCGCGCAACCCAACAATTCAAATTAAACCTTTTCTGTTTAAATTCAAACCCACTTCTGTACCCAACTTCAAAAATCAACCCAGATCGATTCAGTGCACCAAATTGGATGAAACCAATTTTGTTGGAAAGTTCTTTGAATGCTTAATCCAAGCTCGTTGGATTCAAGTCATTTGGATCTGTAGATCACCCATAGTAAAAATAACAAGGCAGAAGCTTTTCTGCATTCAAACATTTTTCAAATATAAACCATAAAAGCTTTTGAGTTGCTTCCAACTCTCAAAAATCATATTTAACCATACCTTTCAGAATATATAAAAATATATAGGTTTACTTGCAGAAATAATGTTCAAGTAATAAAAGAATGATTCATAAGCATTTCTAGCCACTTTAATTAATTAAAATAAAAGGGTAAAACCTTATTAAATTGTGACACCACTTTAAATCACATTCCCATGGGCTACAATATGTGGTGATGACATGTGTCAACATGATCCCATATTTGGTTTAGAGAATATTAAATCTTAAGTAGTTTTTCAATGAGTAGAAATTACTTTTCTAAAAATAAAAGATTTAAACCAAGCTTTAACCTTGTAATGTTAGAGATGATGCTAGATCATCTATAGGACCCTTGTGTGTGATGAGTGCAAGTAGTTAAGTATTGTTTGGTGATTGTGTACCTCGTATTTATTCATAGACGCTAGTACCGACCAAGGATACGAGGAGGAAGGAGGATACTACGAAGAGGAAGCCGAGGAGAACTTCAACCACTGCTCTGCACAAGGCAAGCCTAATACTACTAGTTGATTGAGCAAGCTAGTAACCTTGCAAGCTAACACTTGCAATTTAGCAAGCTTATACTGATATTGATGCAAGCTAACCCTTGCCAGATACCCTACTGATGCCACAAACCCATACTTGTAATCCTACCTACTTGTTAAAACAATCCTAGTTTTATGGCAAGCTTCTTACTTTATTTCTTTATCAAAGCTTACTTAGAGTCAACCTAAGAGTTTGGTAGATACCAGACAATTGTAATGAAGGTTGCATAAAGAGCATAAAATTTGGCCTAAGCTAGAAACCTTGATATCAGCCTAAGATATAAGGTTGGACTTAGTGAAACTCCACTAGTTACCACCCCTCATTAGTACTACCCACACTTGTAGATGCTAGTGCTAAGCATAAAACTTGATCAACTTTTAGATGGGAATACTTGGTGGAAAAATGGTTATGAAAACCTTGGAATGATGTATCATTCTATTGAAATGTTTTGGACATGTGTTTCCAAACACTTTATGATTCTGGTGATAAAAATGTTGAGGCATGAGCCTTAGCCCTATATAAAACTGATGGTTGTTTTGATGCGATACCATTCCCATTTTAGCGTACAACCACAATACCCAAATATTGGGTAGGGCTTGACTGGAAACTTATATACCTTAGTATTAGTTCCCTCCCGGCCAAGGTCTGAGCTGAGGCTACCTTGTGAAGATTGTCCACCTGTGTAGTACCCAAGATGACAGTGGTCATGGTTGGGAGGCCAAACTCATAGGAGAGGTGCTTATACTAGGGCGTGTAATTGAAAGGTTAGGATTGATTATCCGCATACTAAGTATGGTGAATTCAGGATTTGTTCCTGACGGATGTATCGAATGTTGTGGTGAAAGTGTACAATCTCTGTAGAGTGTCAAACTATTCGAATAGCCGCGTCCGCGGTTATGGACAGTTGGAGTGGCCATACTGTTCCCCCGTCAGACTTTTCAAAATGACTTCTGAAATGAATTGAGACTTTGACTTGACCACAACAGAGTTGTGATCTGAATTACAAGATCCCACTTAGGAGTTATAAAATTGTGACTAGCTTTGGAACTTAGTAGAGATAAACCTGGCTTTTTGCAAAACAACCCTAGAGCCTAGTGTCCTATTATCCAAAAAACCCCTTTACTTGTTAGTATTAGTTTGCGAGTACTTAAAGAGTACTCATGGCTTTTTCCCTGGCTATTCCCATGGCCAAACTATGAAGAGGAGTATCTGTAAGATGGACCCTAGGAAGGTTACGACAACTAGGATCATCTCCCATCGTCAGCATTGCCTGTGACCCCGAAGATGGAGCTTCGCCTACGCTACCGTTATTATTACGTATTCCGCTGCTTGATGTTGTATTAAGAACTAGATCATGAGATCCCTATTTGTGTAAGAACTTATGTATCGTTTGTAATGGATGAAGTACTATGGTATCCAATTCTGTTATGTCTCGCAAAAATGGTAATCCTGGGATTGCGATGTATGGCATAACAGGCATCTAGGATTGAAAAATCCGGGTGTTGGATCAAGTTGGTATCCGAGCCATCCTGACCATAGGAGACCCTAGTTAGATTGGACGTTGAACCAAAAACTTAGTTTCAAAACCAAAGAACAAAAATATTTACGAAAAATTATTCTCATTCTTACCTCTTTAATCCTTTAATAAAACTTCATGTTCCTCAAAAACTCTTGCAAAATAGATAAAATTTTGACACACTTGATCACTCTGCTAATCTACTCATCCTCTATTTTTATAGATGGACGTGAAGTACAACAAGTTTTATCAGTTGGGGAATGGAGGAGACCTTATCTTTGAGAGGGATCTGGATCAGCTTTCGGAACTTCTGGAGCGTCCACACCCCGAGTTCTTCGGAGCTCAGCTCAATGATCAAGGAGGAGAAGATCTGCAGTGGCTAATTGTTGCAAGTCTCCGAGGAAAGATTGAACCTCCCACTGTGGAGGGAATTCAGTTTACCTTGAGGGAAAACAACTGGCTCGATAGACTTGCCAGAGCAATGCAGGAAGCTCTTTCCCGTCTATGTGGGCAGAGCATCAATCAGATCAAGGGTACTCGCTTTGAGTTTTGCCCAAGGCGTGATGCAAATGGACAACCACTGGAAGCCCCATACCACCCCGAGTTGAAGACTCAATTGGACCACCTTAGCTTCATGATGTATGATCGTCAGCAGGAGTTGGACAACTGCCGTGACTATTGCAACCACAAGTCTGCCATCATCAAGACGAAGGACCAGACCATCGCCATGCTAGCAAAGGATCACAAGTCTCGCTGCCATCAGCTCGACAAGAAAGAGCGCATTATTGCCCGTCTTCGCCACCGCATCTCATCTCTGGAAGAGACCATCCACGAGAGAGACATGCAGTTAGAGGAAAGGGAGAATGCCGGAGAGGATCTTTGTGGAGACCCTTACTCCTATCTCAGCGATGACGATGATTTTCTGGAGGATCAGGCCATGGACTTCTTCACCGATGAGGATGATTTCGCCTTCATCGATGATGATGAAGATGATGAAGCCACAGACTCCGAGGAGTAGTAGCACTGAGCACTAGCGTAGTGAGTAGTAGTCGGTCCAACTGTATCGTAGTTTCCAGAATGGTTCTTAAAACCATCTGTTTTTCCTTGCTGTGGTGTGTGTTGTATGGAGTGAATGAATGAATGGAAAAGCAAGTTGCTAGGAAAACCTGAGTCAAACTCTAAAAACTTTTCAAAAACCCAAAACCTTAGCAATTTCCCTCTTTTCTCATAATCTATATCAATCTTCAGATGCCACGTAGAGGAAGTGGTTCAGCCCGGATCCGATGTTGCAGATCCTGCAAATGTTGACTTCTGACCGTGAAGCTGAAAGAGCGGAACGTCAAGCCAACCTAGCCACTCTGCAATAGATAGCCCAGCTAGCCCACAACAACCAAGGCCACGGAAATCAGGACAACCATGGGTCTAAGCTCAAGAATTTCCAGAATACTAACCCACCCGTTTTCACCAAGTCAGAAGAACCCCTAGACGCCGATGATTGGCTGCAAACCATGGAAAATAACTTAGAAGTAGCAGGAGTGGAAGCCAACGAGAAAGTCCTGTTCGCCACCCATTATCTAGCCGGAGATGCCAGCGCATGGTGGAACAGTGTTCGTGCAATGACTGGAGGCCAGATGATGACCTGGGAGGAATTCAAGGTCAAGTTTAGCAGAACCCATGTGCCACCAGGTTTGATCAAGAGAATGAGAGACGAGTTCAGGGAGTTGAAGCAAGGAAGGATGACTGTAGTGGAATATCGTGACAAATTTTTGTCATTAGCTAGGTATGCCCCGGGCAAGATAGACACCGAAGACAAGAAGAAGGAAAGATTCCTGAATGGTCTGCATGACGAGATGCAGACAATGTTAGTCAATATCCCCTTTGTTGATATTGAAGCCCTTGTCGACTCTGCTATCCAGATGCAAGGAAAGATCAACCAGGCCAATGAGAACCGCAAGCATCGCATGATGCATCAACCAGGAACCCATCAGACCCCAAAGTATCGCCCCAACCCATCTCCAGGATTTGCCCCAAGAACCAACAGACCCCCTATGACCCGTCCAACCTATCCCAACCGTGGAAACCCTAGACCCGGAGGAAATCACAACAACCCTGGCAACTCTAGCAATTTCACCTGTGCCCCACCCAAGTTCAACACTAACAATGCTACCGCCAACCCCAACACTTCCCCGAGGACTTGAAGAAATGCTGTGCCTGTCGCAGCTAAGGACAAGTCATAAGTGACCTGTTATGACTATGGAAATAAAGGCCACTATTCCAACGAGTGCCCCAACAAGAAGAATGCTACAGCCCCTAATGCCAATGTCCCAGCTCAGCAGCAGCGTCGTGTCCAGTCAGGGAGAAGGTTTGCCCCAGGGAATTTACTCAACCGCAATGGCCGTCTTTTTCTCATGCATGCTGAAGAAGATCAGGAAGCGCCAGACGTCATGCTGGGTATGTTTTCTGTTAATTTAGTACTTGCAATAGTGTTGTTTGATTCTGGTGCATTGCATTCATTTGTCACCGAAGAATTTGCCTGCACTAGTAAAATTCAACCAACCAAATTGAAGCATGTGATGATTGTACAAATTCCCGGATCAACCACCAAGGCTAGGCAAATTTGCAAGGCCGTCCCTATCCGAATCCATGGCATAGATTTTTATGCTAACCTAATAGTACTCGGAACTAAAGGTTTGGAAGTGGTACTAGGAATGGATTGGATGTATAAACATAAAGGATTGATTGACTGTGCCAAGAAAGCCATCAACATGACCAGTACCACCGGAATATCAATCGAGCATCTATCTGAAACCTTACCTCTCCAATTCAAGTTTAACAAGAGTCTAGCCCAACCTACCATTGACCAAGTTCGGATAGTCTGTGAATACCCCGATGTATTTCCAGATGTTTTGCCCGGTATGCCCCTAGATCGGGATATCGAGTTTATCATCGAACTAATCCCCGGAACAGGACCCATAGCCCAGAGACCCTATAGTATCAACCCGTCAGAACTAGAAGAACTGAAGAAGCAACTGGATTCCATGTTGGAAATCGGATTGATTCAACCGAGTGCGTCCCCATGGAGATCACCTGCCTTGTTTGTGGACAAGAAGGATGGAGGTAACCGTTTGTGTACGGATTATCGAAAGTTGAATGATGTCACCATCAAGAACAAGTACCCCTTGCCTAAGATAGAAGATTTGTTTGATCAGTTGACCGGTGCCCAGGTGTTTTCTAAGATTGATCTTAGGACTGGCTATCATCAACTCAAGATTCGTGCAGAAGATATTCCAAAGACTGCCTTTACCACCAGATATGGATTGTATGAGTATACAGTCATGTCTTTTGGATTAACCAATGCCCCCGCTTATTTCATGAACCTCATGAATAAGATTTTTATGGACTTCCTGGATAAGTTTGTTGTTGTTTTCATCGATGACATTCTGATTTATTCCAAATCATAAGAAGAACATGAGCTACACCTAAGGACCATTCTTGGAACCCTTAGAGAGCATCAGCTGTATGCAAAATTTAGCAAATGTGAATTCTGGTTACAGGAGGTAGGATTCCTCGGTCACATTGTATCAACCGGAGGAATTGCCGTTGACCCTGCCAAAGTGAAAGATGTAGAAGATTGGCAAGCCCCAACCACTCAAACCCAAGTTCGTGCTTTTCTCGGATTGGCCGGATATTACTGCAAATTTGTAGAAGGATTCTCTAGTATCGCCAGACCCATGACCCAATTGCTAAAGAAGGACAAGAAGTTTGAATGGACCGACAAATGTGAAGCTAGTTTTCAAGAACTCAAAAGGAGATTGATTTCAGCCCCAATCTTGATCATGCCGGATATCACGAAGCCCTTCGATGTGTATTGTGACGCATCCAAGATTGGTATTGGATGTGTGCTAATGCAAGAAGGCAAAGTTATATCTTATCTCTCGCGACAATTGAAGCAACACGAGCAAAATTACCCAACCCATGACCTCGAACTCGCAGCCGTAGTTCTAGCCCTAAAGATATGGAGACATTACCTGATGGGAAATCGTTGTGAGATTTATTCGGATCACAAGAGCCTAAAGTATATATTCACTCAGAAGGAGCTGAATATGAGGCAGAGAAGATGGATTGAGCTAATCAAGGATTATGACCTGGACATTCACTATCACCCTGGTAAAGCCAATGTGGTAGCAGATGCCCTTAGCAGATTGCCGTGCCGCTTGAACTCCATGATTTTGAAGGAGCAACCAAGTTTGCACAAAGAGATGGAAGATTTTCGAATGGAATTAGTAAGTGAAGGATTTTTGGCTAGCATAGAACTTCAGCCCACTTTGATCAGTCAGATTAAAGAGGCGCAGAAAGGAAATGCTAGTATCGATGGAATCAAGCATCATATCGGTACAGGCAAAGTACCCGGATTCACCGAGGACGAAGAAGGAGTTATGTGGTACAAAGGACACCTTTGTGTACCAGCAGATTCAGAGTTGAAATAAGTTATCTTGAAGGAGGCTCATGATACTCTTTATTCTATCCATCCCGGAGGAACTAAGATGTATCAAGATTTGAAAGAGCAGTTTTGGTGGCATAAGATGAAGAGAGAAATCGGAAGCTATATCGCCAAGTGTGATATATGTGAGCGAGTCAAGGCAGTACATCAAAGACCCGCTGGATTGTTGCAACCTTTGCAAATTCCGGAATGGAAATGGGATTCTGTAGGAATGGACTTTATCACTAGACTACCTACTTCTAGTAGGGGAAATGACTCTATTTGGGTCATAGTGGACAGATTGTCCAAAGTCGCCCATTTCTTGCCCGTTAAAACCACCTATCAGAGTTCGAAGCTAGCAGAGTTGTACATCGCTAGAATCGTTAGTTTGCACGGAGTCCCCAAGAACATCGTATCGGATCGAGGAACTCAGTTTACCTCGAGATTCTGGAAGAAAGTCCAAGAAGGTTTAGGAACTCGCCTAGATTTCAGTACCGCGTATCACCCTCAGACCGATGGACAAACTAAGCGAGTAAACCAAATACTCAAAGATATGCTGAGAGCATGTGTGTTAGAATATGGATCCAAGTGGGAAGAGTGTCTGCCGTTTGCAGAATTTTCATACAACAACAATTACCAAGCCAGTTGCAAAATGGCCCCATTTGAATTCATGTACGGAAGAAAGTGCCGCACCCCTTTGAACTGGTCGGAAGTAGGAGAGAGTCAAATTTTCGGACCCGACATGCTACGAGAAGCAGAAGAGAAGGTTCACAAGATTCGTGAGCACCTCAAGACAGCCCAATCCCGACAAAAGAGTTATGCCGACAAGAGACGTCGAGACCTCGCCTTCAACATCGGAGATTTTGTTTATCTGAAAGTGTCGCCATTGAAGGGAATGCAGCGTTTCCAACTCAAAGGAAAGTTAGCCCCCAGATATATCGGACCTTTCAAAATTTTGAACCGTCGAGGAGAAGTATCTTATCAACTGGAACTACCTGAAGAGATGTCAGCTGTGCACAATGTGTTCCATATCTCGTTACTTCGCAAGTGTGTCGAAGTCCCCGAGAAGACCGAAGTGTTCAAGAATATCGATCACCGGACCATAGAGATCAACGATGACCTAACCTATCCCGAAGTACCCATCCGTATATTGGAAGAAGCCTTTCGAACTACCAGAACCCGAAGCATCAAGTTTCTCAAGATTCAGTGGAGCAACCACACAAAAGAGGAAGCTACCTGGGAACGCGAAGATCACATCAGGACGGAGTTTCCCGATCTCTTCAAATCCTAGGTAATCTTTTCGTCCTTTTTCAAATATCGGGATGAGATTTTGTTTAAGGGGGGAAGGTTTGTAACATCCCAAAAATATCAAACTTAGATCATCAAAACACTAATCATCAAGATTAGGGTTAACAAAAACTTTTCTAAATAAACTCATGAATGCATGCATATGTGTATGCATGGATTTTTAATTTCTTTAAAAACCACCTTGTTTGTGTGATCCATTGCTTGTAAAATGTTTCTTAGGTGAAATGAACATCATCTAAAACATTTCCCACACTTTTCCTAAAGACAAGTAAATCAAAACAAATATATTAAGTGAATGGTCATTTTGACCAATTTAACTCCCATGCCTACTTTGGCTGTCTCAAACTTTCAAAACCTAACAGAAACTTTTCTTGATCTTTGCACCCCTTGAATACTCATAACAAAGTATCAAGGCCCACTTTGTGATCATCCAGAAACTTTCAAATGCATAGTTTAAATGACAATTCAAAATTGAATCTTCTTCATATGGGAAGATCCCACTTTTTCAAAAACAACTCAAACAAGCTCAACTTTCAAAACCCAAGCATCTGTAGACTCACCAGCACCAATCTAGCAAACCCACCAAAATTCATTTCAAAATTCAAAACTTGATTTCATGCGGCCATTTCATCAAACAGGTTGCAGACACAAATCAAACAAAATATCAAACACTATAGTGTGCAGTGATTCTTGCCTAACTTGTTCCCTAGTTAGCTCACACACAACTCAGTAGATCATCTAGAAAGATTAGCCCAACACTAGCACCCCTGTGAGCTTGCCATTGTCATTAATGGTGAACAGCCGAGCACCCCCATGTCACCCCATTGTGGACAGCAGGCTAGAGGAAGAACTAGCCGTGCCAACCTTGTCTGGGAGGCAGCCCACCGTCCACCGCCACTCACTGTCCTAGCCGCGAGCGTTGCCAAGCCCTGGACCACGCGCACAAGCCGCGCCCAGACCATGCCGAGCATGCGCCAGAGCGCCACCCTCGACCAGCGTCCACAGACCGCGCGCCGCCTGTACCCCGGTGAGCCCCCAGCACCCCTCACTGGCCACGCTAGGTTTCGTTCTCGCTGGAGCTGTCTCGCGTCGACGATGACCCTCAGCCGTTGGATTAGAACTAGATCGAACGATCCACGTTGCCCCATACCGCTTCGCCCAGCCCCGTGTCACTGACGAGTGGGGACACCCACTTAAGAAGCCCGCGGGAGCCCTGTGCTTAGCAGGCCGGCCCAGTAACATTTCCCGCGTAGCCCAGCAATTCAAATTAAACATTTTCTGTTTAAATTCAAACCCACTTCTGTACCCAACTTCAAAAATCAACCCAGATCGATTCAGTGCACCAAATTGGATGAAACCAATTTTGTTGGAAAGGCCTGTGAATGCTTAATCCAAGCCCGTTGGATTTAAGTCCTTTGGATATGTAGATCACCCATAGTAAAAATAACAAGGCAGAAGCTTTTCTGCATTCAAACATTTTTTAAATTTAAACCATAAAAGCTTTTGAGTTGATTCCAACTCTAAAAATCACATTTAACCATACCTTTCAGAATATATAAAAATATATAGGTTTACTTGCAGAAATAATGTTCAAGTAATAAAAGAATGCTTCATAAGCATTTCTAGCCACTTTAATTAATTAAAATAAAAGGGTAAAACCTTATTAAATTGTTACACCACTTTAAATCACGTTCCCATGGACTACAATATGTGGTGATGACATGTGTCAACATGATACCATATTTGGTTTAGAGAATATTAAATCTTAAGTAGTTTTTCAATGAGTAGAAATTACTTTTCTAAAAATAAAAGATTTAAACCAAGCTTTAACCTTGTAATGTTAGAGATGATGCTAGATCATCTATAGGACCCTTGTGTGTGATGAGTGCAAGTAGTTAAGTATTGTTTGGTGATTGTGTACCTCGTATTTATTCATAGACGCTAGTACCGACCAAGGATACGAGGAGGAAGGAGGATACTACGAAGAGGAAGCCGAGGAGAACTTCAACCACTGCTCTGCACAAGGCAAGCCTAATACTACTAGTTGATTGAGCAAGCTAGTAACCTTGCAAGCTAACACTTGCAATTTAGCAAGCTTATACTGATATTGATGCAAGCTAACCCTTGCCAGATACCCTACTGATGCCACAAACCCATACTTGTAATCCTACCTACTTGTTAAAACAATCCTAGTTTTATGGCAAGCTTCTTACTTTATTTCTTTATCAAAGCTTACTTAGAGTCAACCTAAGAGTTTGGTAGATACCAGACAATTGTAATGAAGGTTGCATAAAGAGCATAAAATTTGGCCTAAGATAGAAACCTTGATATCAGCCTAAGATATAAGGTTGGACTTAGTGAAACTCCACTAGTTACCACCCCTCATTAGTACTACCCACACCTGTAGATGCTAGTGCTAAGCATAAAACTTGATCAACTTTTAGATGGGAATACTTGGTGGAAAAATGGTTATGAAAACCTTGGAATGATGTATCATTCTATTGAAATGTTTTGGACATGTGTTTCCAAACACTTTATGATTCTGGTGATAAAAATGTTGAGGCATGAGCCTTAGCCCTATATAAAACTGATGGTTGTTTTGATGCGATACCATTCCCATTTTAGCGTACAACCACAATACCCAAATATTGGGTAGGGCTTGACTGGAAACTTATATACCTTAGTATTAGTTCCCTCCCGGCCAAGGTCTGAGCTGAGGCTACCTTGTGAATATTGTCCACCTGTGCAGTACCCAAGATGATAGTGGTCATGGTTGGGAGGCCAAACTCACAGGAGAGGTGCTTATACTAGGGCGTGTAATTGAAAGGTTAGGATTGATTATCCGCATACTGAGTATGGTGAATTCAGGATTTGTTCCTAACGGATGTATCGAATGTTGTGGTGAAAGTGTACAATCTCTGCAGAGTGTCAAACTATTCGAATAGCCGCGTTCGCGGTTATGGACAGTTGGAGTGGCCATACTGTTCCCCCGTCAGACTTTTCAAAATGACTTCTGAAATGAATTGAGACTTTGACTTGACCACAACAGAGTTGTGATCTGAATTACATGATCCCACTTAGGAGTTATAAAATTGTGACTAGCTTTGGAACTTAGTAGAGATAAACCTGGCTTTTTGCAAAACAACCCTAGAGCCTAGTGTCCTATTATCCAAAAACCCCCTTTACTTGTTAGTATTAGTTTGCGAGTACTTAAAGAGTACTCATGGCTTTGTCCCTGGCCATTCCCATGGCCAGACTATGAAGAGGAGTACCTGGAAGATGGACCCCAGGAAGGTTACGACAACTAGGATCATCTCCCATCGTCAGCATTGCCTGTGACCCCGAAGATGGAGCTTCGCCTACGCTACCGTTATTATTACGTATTCCGCTGCTTGATGTTGTATTAAGAACTGGATCATGAGATCCCTATTTGTGTAAGAACTTATGTATCGTTTGTAATGGATGAAGTACTATGGTATCCAATTCTGTTATGTCTCGCAAAAATGGTAATCCTGGGATTGCGATGTATGGCATAACAGGCATCTAGGATTGAAAAATCCGGGTGTTGACACTTTAGGACACTGTGGCCCGAGGAGGAGCATCCCAAGACCGTTGACATGCTCCCTGCAAGACTCCTGATTTTTGAGGAAAGAATGAATCAGTGGCATGAGTCGGCCGACCGACCTGCTACTGCAGACAAGGCGCTGTCTTTTGTTCTATCTTGGTACGAGACCATCAACTTAGATGTTCCAAGTGGACCAGCGACTCAAAACTTATCAAGAAGCGCCAAGAACGGGCTGATGGTTTCCTGGAGTACACCAATATTCATGCTTGGTGTGATGGACCCGGCTTTCTTGATGCTAGTGAACAAGTTGAAGAAGAAGCTGCTCATGAAGAAGGTGACAGTGAAAGTACCAAGTCAGATGTCCTGCTAGTGGACGAGATCCCTAACCAGGATGCCATCGACGATGTTCCGAGTTACGTACCCGCCAGGCCGTCCTCCAGTCCTACTGCCTCTTAAGCTAAAAAACACTTAAATTTCATGAGATCCCCGGTATGTCGGGCGCAGATGAAATATATACTGCAGTTCTTTTGGTAATGTGCCTTTGTGAAGGCTAAACTTATATTATGTCTTAGATCCGAATCACTTTGGGGCAAGTCCTCGAGTTTCATTTGTTGTTCCCTTAACTCCTTAACTTTGGCTCTTGTCTACCTTTTTTGGTGTTCGACATTAGAGTCTCAAGGTCATAGGGATTAAGTTAACAGTTCTTGAAACTATGAAACCTGACGTAAAGTCATTCGACACATAAGCCAACATATCCTGCAATGGGTTAATTAAACATAGTGTCGGCTCGCATTTTTTCCTTTTCCTTATTCATTGTTCATATTTACCCGCCTTTGGTCTCTTGCTCTTGCTTGCCATGAAGCCGGATTTCAGACAACAGCTAAGTCGAAGAGTTGACCTCCAGCGTTTATACACTACTATTCCGAAATAAGAGATAATACGTGGTGCCAGCCGACATAGATAATAAAAACTGAATAAACAATAATAAGTAGCAGGGGGAGTCCCCGAGTCACTTTTCGAGTCACATTATCTATATTGATAGCACATAGCCGGCATACAGGTCCGAAATATGAGAGTTTAGGGATACATACATTGCCTTCCTAGGTATATAAAGGACGAAGCAATGCCATATTCCATGGTCTTTTGGTCTCATCACCCGACCTATTCGCCCTGTTCTTTTGTGCCTCATGGGCATCTATAAAATAGTATGAATCATTGTGCAGAGCCTTGCTTACAATGAAAGGAACTTCCCATAGGGGTGATAATTTATGCATTCCAGCAGTGTATTTCACCAGTATAAACACCAAATCCCCTTCTCTGAACACACGAGGGTGAACTTTCTAGCTATGATAGCGTCGGAGACCTTGATGGTATATGGCAGATCTAGATAATGCCAATTCTCGTGCTTCTTCAAGTAAATCAACTATGTCTTCTCGAGCTTCTTTTACCTCGGCTTCCGTGTATTGCCATACTCTTGGCAAGGCATGCTTTATGTCGGCAGGCAAAACTGCTTCCACCCCATAGACAAGGAAAAATGGTGCATAGCATGTTGATCTGTTCGGAGTTGTTCTTAAGCTCCACAATACTAAGGGTAATTCCTCTATGCAATAGCCAGGTGTTCTCTAGAGTGGTTCTATTAGCTGAGGTTTTATCCCATATAGGACCAATCCATTTTCCCTTTCGATTTGCCCATTTGATTCCGGGTGAGCGACTGATGCTACATCAAGTCTAATTCATTTATCCATGCAAAATCGAGCAAACGCCCCTTTGGCAAAGTTTGTGCCATTGTCTGTGATTATGCTATGCGGGTAACCATATCTTAGGATTATATCCCTCAAGAATATCACAGTTATTTTTCCATCACACTGCTTGATAGGTTTTACCTCTATCCACTTGGTGAATTATTCGACCATGATGAGTATGTGATTCATGCCTCCCCGTGCGGGTTTGAATGGTCCCACCATATCGAAGCACCAAACTGCAAATGGCCAAGTGATTGGTATCGTTTTGTGTTGAGATGTCGGCAAGTGTGTTTTGGATGAGTACCACTGACAACCATTGCTTTTCTTCACTAATTCCCATGCCTCTTGGAGTGCACTTGGCCAGTAAAAACCATGCTAAAATGCCTTGTCCACTAAGGCTCTAGATAAAGCATGGTGTCCACATTCCCCTTGGTGGATGTCTAAGAGTATTTCCTGGCCTTCTCTGGGATAACACATCGCTGCAGTACGTTGGTCACACTCCTTTTGTACAGCTCCTTGTTTATAATTGTGTAGGCTTTCGCCCTTCTCTCTATTTGTCTTGCCAGTATCTCATCACCCGACACGGTTCCATCCTTCAAGTAGTTAAATATTGGTTGTGCCCAAATTGGTATTATTGGTGCTAGATCTGCCTCTTTATCAATTACCATAGGATTTGCCAACATTGCCTCTGTCAACATAACTTTACCAATCCTCGGGTTTGATTCGGCAGTCGCCAGTTCGAATGGAACAATCCCCGGGTTACTCAAACTTGCCCCCATCAATGTCCATGGGCATAACATCTAGCCCTTGGTTTGCCGGGATAAAGATTGACTCGGACTCGGGTGAAGGTATAATTGCTGGTTTTCTGAGATGCTCCAATGCTATTCCTGGAGGGATAGCTTGCCGAGATGACCCTAACTTGGACAGGACATCAACTGCCTCATTTTCTGCTCTAGGTATATGGTGAAACTCACATCCATCAAAATATCCAAAAATCTGCTGGACATGGAAATGATATAGTGCCATATTCGCATTCAACACGTCCCAATGACCAGACACTTGCTGTATGACCAAATCCACGTCACCAAAACACAGGATTCTTATGATACCAATTTCCTTAGCCACCTTTACCCCGTGAACAAGCGCTTCATACTCGGCGACATTATTGGATGCCGCAAAATGGATCAGCAACACATACTTAAGTTGATATTTTTTAGGTTAGGTGAGGACTATTCCTGCACCAAGACCCATTTTCTTTTTGGACCTGTCAAAGTGCATCCTCCAGTAATTTGGGTCAGGCAGTGGCAGCTTGTATTTCATTTCCATCGAACCAACAAAAAAATCAGCTACTGCCTGAGATTTAATGGCTTCTCGCCTATCATATTGCAGAGTATATGGTGCTAGCTCTATGGCCCATTTTGCCACTCTGCCCCTTGCATCTTTACTACCCAGGATGTAGGAAATAGGTGCCTCGCATATTACCCGGATCGGGTGTTCCTGAAAGTAATGCTTTAGCTTCTTAGCTGCCATGTACACCCCATATGTCATTTTCTGATAGTGAGGGTAGTTTTGTTTCGACGTAGAGAGCACTTCGCTCGGGTAATATACTAGTCATTGGACTGATTTGCCCTCCACTTCACGTTCTACCACTATCAATGCGCAAACCACTCGATTAGTTGCTGCAACATAGAGCAGCATTTGCTCTTCGTATAGTGGTGAGACCAATATTGGTGTTGTTGCCAACAGTTTTTTAAGTTCATGGAAAGCGCTATCTTCTTGTTGTGTTTATGTGAACTTGTCTGACTTCTTTATTAGTTGATATAATGGTAAGGCTTTTTCGCCTAGCCGACTTACAAACAGACTCAATGATGCCAGGCATCCAGTGAACTTCTGGACATCATTGAAGCTTTTCGGTAATTCCATTCTTTTGATGGTCGTGATCTTTGTCGAGTTTGCTTTGATACCTCAGCTGGATACAAGGAATCCGAGTAACATTTTAGACGGGACACCAAAAGTGCATTTTCCGAGGTAAGTTTCATCCGAAATCTTCTCAAATTTGCGAATGTTTGACGCAAGTCATCGATGAGAGTGTGACTCTTCTTGGTTTTTATTACCACATCGTCGACATATACTTTAACGTTTTTGTCAGGTTGATCTTGCAAGCATTTTTGCATGCATCTTTGATAGGTGGCACCTGCATTTCTCAATCCAAACGTCATAGTACGATAGCAATAAGACCCATACAGGGTAATGAAAGCCATTTTTATTTGATCATCTAGGTTTAGTGATATCTGATGGAAACCAAAATACACGTCTACAAATGATAGTAACTCACACCCGACAGTTGAATAAATCACCTGGTCGATTTACCGCTGTGGAAATGGATCTTTTCGACACGCCTTATTCAGGTTCGTGTAATCGATACACATGTGCCATACCAGTACAATGTTCAGATCGTCCTTCTTCTCAACCAAGACCCGAAGTGATAACCAGTCTGGATGAAGTACTTCCATTATGAGCGCGGCAGCTAGGAGCCTGGCTATATCGATAGCAATCACTTTACTCCTATCGTCGGCAAAGCGGTGGAGGGGTTGCTTCACTGGCTTTGCATCTGGCCTCACATGTAGATAGTGCTCAGCCAACTCCATCGTAACACCCTGCAAGTCATGCGTAGACCATGCAAAGATATCTCGATTCTCATGGAGGAAGTTGGTGAGCTCTCTTTCCTATATATCAGATAACCTGGCACCAATGGTCATTGTGCACTCTAGGAAAGCCTCCTCAATCTTCACCTTCTTTGTTTCCTTTTTTTCTTAGAAAGAAACACTGCCATGTGGGTTAGTTAGAGTCGGCATAGCCAGTTATTCCACTTTAGCCAGCGTTGTAACCTCCATCATCTGATGTTTCTCTTGCGCTATCACCAAAGACTCAGCCGACAAGGAGCCGTCTGAGGCGCATGTAATAGAGCACTTGTAGTCACCTTCAACTGTGATAACTCCACATGGACCCAGAAATTTCATCTTTAGATAAGCAATGCATGATAACAGCTGACAAGGTCCACCACTTCGAACTCTATGGCCTCAGGCGACAGTTCTCCTTGTTTTCAAATGACACATCCACCAGACTATCCAAATTGGCTCGCATCACAATCCAGGCATAATGCCATGAAATGTTGTCTTAGTGGCTCCAGCATATTCATGGTGATCCCTAGCTTGAGCATGATGTCCTTGTACATGATGTTGATGCTAATGCCATCGTCTATCAGCACTATGGAGAACTTAACATTGATGGCAGGGCCCATGAATGTTGGGTCTAGTACCAGGTCATATCCTCCTATGGTTGGCATGATTTTTAGGTGATCCTTTATGCTCCACATAATCTCTTGCTCAGACCAATGCATGTACTTGGTATCACTGGCATTGTGGCATTCACTTCCGTCATCCACCGTTGCTGGCTCTTCTTGTCATTCAAATCAGTGACAAACATAAAGTAACTCTGGTGAGGATCCATGTACTCGTTTTTACTTCCGTGACCGAGATGAGCGCCATTGTTTCTAGTGTCATGCAGCTGATTTTTGTATCTTGGCTCGCCAACCATAGTCTGAGTATTCCCTCCTATGAGCGGTAGTGGGGTAGGTGGGGGATCTGATTCACTGAATCTCCTCTATCACCCTTTTGGAACCAGTTGCACTTCTGAGTGGTGTAGTTTGCCGGCTTACTCGGACTTGGAGTAAGGAATTTGCACGGTTGATCCAACATCATCTCATAGGTGTACTCTTTCCTTTCTTGCAAAGGATTATTTTGTTCATATGACTTTTTTCCATCATTCTTTGGCACCCAGTGTTGTTGTTGCCAACTTGTTCTTTGATGTTGGATACTGTCGGCATCTAGATGGTCTTGACTTACATCGGTGACCTGAGTTGAATCGTCTCTATAATCCGGCCTCTCATCTCGTCTGTTGCTCATGTAATCACTACGGTGTTGGCGCCTTTGTGACATGGCTGCTTCATAGGCTAGAGTCTGAGTATTTCCATCTACCGAGATAAGTAGAGGCTGAGTCGGATCTCCTAATGCATAAGAGTTGGCAATTTTTAATGTCTCATCTAGGCTTTCCGGCATATCCCTTTGCAACCTTTGCGACAACACACTTCCTTGTCGACAACCCTGTGCAAACCATGCTATGGCCTACGACTCCATCACCCCTTCACAAGAATTGTGCATAGTGCACCACCTAGTGAGGAACTCCCTGTCTATTTTGTTCGTCCTTTATTTGCACATTGCCAATTGTTGTGGGCGATTTGGACTCTTGTATGTGCTAGTGAAGTTACTCACAACGGTCTCCTCAAAATCGACCCAGCTATTGATGCTTCTTGGTGGCAAATTATTTAGCCACACCCTCACTGGTCCTTCCAGCATTTGTGGAACTTACCGCATTGGCCATCTCAAGTTGCCCTGCGCAATGTTTACTACTGTTCCATAATCAATGAGCCAATATTCTAGCTTTGTACTACCATCATATGTCTTTGTACCCCTTGCCAGCTAAAAGTTTGGCACTGGCGTCTCTCTCAGGATTCTTGGTCTAAAATACAGTGGACCCGGCGGACCTTGTGCTTTAACAAGTTCAGCCATTTTGATCTGGTCGAGTTTCAATCTTGCGTCATCTGGTTGAAGGTTTCTACCTCTCAGCCGAGATCCGAGCGCGTTGTACAAGTGATCCGGCATCTGATACCTGGCATTCATCATTGCTGAGTAACCATAACTGTATATGTTGGCATTTTGATCCACATACTGCTGCGTTGCACGTCATGCATTTTGTTGTGGAATTTTCAGCTATGTTGGTGGTGGGTTTGGGGGTGGGTTTCCTCCTCCAGCCAAGTGACTCCTGCGCCTAGGCTGTGGCCGGTAATTCTGATCTCTGTTATCATGCCTTTATCGGCCGATGTTCCCCTGGTGGGTTTGGGGGTGGGTTTCCCTGGCCAGCATTTTTCCTTTTTCCCTGTCCGCGACTAGGATTTCCTTGAGCAACCGCCGGGTCATACGCGACCATCTGCTTTTTCTGCCCGAGTCAACACTTTTTCCCTGCCTCTGACTCGGCGCGTCACCCAGCGAGGAGGCAGCATGTCCAATGGATATGGCCAAGTTTGGTCTTGCCGAGTGAACCACCTGAGATCCGCCCGGCACACCCGGATTCGACCTGTATTAGGCTTTATTCAGTTTCCCAGCTGATTTCACTAGCTCATTCACTCTTTCTTGCTGTTTTCTATTTGCCTCACCCGTCAAGTGAGGTAACTTGGACATTGCCGCTTCTACAGCTCTGAGATTTTCTGCTGCGGTATTGTATGTTGGCCTGATGGCAGTTTCGTGGCTACACAAGGGAGTGGACCATGACGTGGTGTCTACTGCCATCTCGTTGTTTAGGTTCCTTCCTCTTATCTTCACAATGTTGAGCCAGGTTTTGTTTCCCTTGACTTGGTTGGCCGAGTTGTACTCTCGGAGAGTGATTTCTAGATCCTGCTGGAGTCGTGCAACTTCCTTAGCTCCTTCCAGCACTTTCTTTCTTGTATCTTCTAACTCGGCTTGCGCATGCGTCGGGTCAGCTACTGGAGACACTAGTTCTGCCAGTTTGTTTATCGCGTCCTCCAACTCTCTTGCCCTATTACTCGAAGCTATGTTCTTAGGTCTTTCCAATGGCAACTTTGCAGATCTCGCTGCCTTGGGAGCAGCGTCCGGGTCATCTTCCTCTGCCGGATCGTTTACCACAGGAGCTATTGGTGATGCAGCGTTTCGCTGGTTCCCCGCAACGCGAACAGCAGGTGGATTCGGCACCAGGATGACTCACTTGGGATACGCGCGTTGAACATGCACCGTGACATAGACCTGATGCTCAACGAACTTGATGAAGCAACCGCTCCTAGGTAACGGCCTCGTGCCGAAGAACCTAGAGTTGTCGCTGATAAAGTTGAGCGCGCTGAACCTCTGGTGTAGACGTGCTCGCCCGATGAAGCGATGATGTTTCCCATCCGGATCAAAACACCAGCAAGCGTCACTCCTAGCCCCATGGTGGGCTCCAACTGTCGTGGTGGTGTCACGGCAGATGCCATGGGTAGGCTTAAGTTGGGGTCGGATGGACGCAGGAGGAATCCAGGGAGGGTGTGTGCGGTGTAGACGCACACGGAGAACAAGCTAGAGCTATGATGAACTTGCAATCATATTCCTTCTTCTAGCTTACAAGTTCTCCTTGAGCTGTTTTGCCTAGTAACTACGAGCAAGAAGAAGTGCCAGCCTTAGGGCTCTGGTTGCGCATGCCTCTAACCCTAACTCTACCCCTCCTTATATAGGAAACGTGGATAGCTAGGTTACAGTTTGGATCCTAGGGTTTACTTTTTGGGCTTTGTCTTTACCCTACTGGCTGGGTCAATGGGCCTGCCCTAGGCTCTTGACCCAGTCAGCAAAGATATGTAGCCAACGGTCTTCCAGTATGTAGATGTCAGTTCCTTTGGCATTGCTCCTCTCTTCTATGCATCACTTGGTACTTTAGCGTCACCCGACTCCTTTAGTTGTCATTTGGAAGATCCCTTATCTTTTGACTCAGCTTTAGCATGGTCCTTCCAGGACCAGGCTAAAAAATATACCTCTTTCCTTCCTTCACTTAGCTCCTCTTCGTGAGACTCGGCCTGTCATTACCTGTAGGTAGATATTCCTTATCCCGCACCAGCCGACATACTTCTTAAGTTGGCCCTACAAAGGCAATGGTGACTCAGCAGTTATAACCCGACCTATGTCAATCATACTCGGCTAAGTTTAAGATGTATCCATGATAACTTTCACCCCTCTTGACACTATCAGGGCTCATCCTCCGACAAGATATTCCTTGGACTCATGGCTAGCATGGAGATCCGGGGTGCCAAAACCCTCAAGCCCCTAAACTAGGTAGGATAGTGGCACCCTCCTCCATGAGGGAGGATAAAGAATTACGCTAGGATTCCAGCACCTCCCGAGACTGTTGCACGTGCTCTTTGCAAGCCTGGGCAGTAGCAGCAGTCTCTTTCAGTGTCTTGATCTCGCCTCGCAGGCCCTCGACCTCATGAAGCGAATTATGCCAAAGTTTCTCCGCGGTCTCAAGATCCTGGCGGAGCCGTGATCTCTCATTCTTATCTCTGGAAAGGGACCCCTAGACTTCTAGCAGTTTGGTCCTGACCTTGCGAGACTGAGCCTCGAGTTATCCCTGGCGTTTGGCCACAGCCGCCTCCCGAGAGGAGATGCCTTGCTCGCGAGCAGACAGGGTGTCCCCGCGCAAGGCAGCTTGGGCCTTGGCATCAACAATGATCTTTGTCCCCGGCACCGAGGCACCCTAGAGCACGTCCACCGCATGAAGGCGGGACATCTCCTGCTCCGACTCTGCCGCCTTCTAGGCTTTTTCAAGCTACCCCCTGTCTAGGACTAGCCGACGGTCCTCTCAGACAGCGGCCGCTAGGAACCGGTCTAGCTCGGTGATGACGCCAGAGACAAGCTTACGTAGGACCTCGGCTCGGGGGGGAGTACGCCGACTTTAGCACGTCCACAACCAACGGTAGAGACTCGCCAAACCCCTCACTAGAAGTTCTTTCTCAGGAGTTCCCATCAGGCGAGTAGGGGTCACGAGTGCTGGCCTAGGTGCCTCGCTTCCTTCAGGATTTCCTGCAGCCACCCCAGGGTTGGTCGAGCACGTTCGGAGCTATCCTCGCACCGACAGGGATCACGCTTCCTGATGACCATGGGAATCGACCATGTCCTTCGCAGGCGTGATGTCTCAGACATCGCCCTCGGTAGGAAGAGTAGCCTTCGGAGAGATCCTCAGGGAAAGGTCTCCATCTAGCTCGTCCCCTTCTGTGGCCACTGGCGGCGGATAAACCTGGCAAAGGTCGCACGTGCCAGAACAACAACCGTTCCCGTCTTAGGCGCTGCCGGCACGACCTGAGACTCTTCAGGCTGGTTCGAAGGACGGATCACCAGACGAACCTTCTTATAGGAGGTCCGCTTCAGTCGCCGTTGCTTTCACGGGCGGTCCTCACTGCAAACCCCCGATGGATGAGACAAAGTGCAAAATTCCAAAAGAAAGGGAAGGCCCTGTAGCGCCTTACCTAGAAACCAGGCGGATAGGGGCAGTATGCCCCAATTCCCATGATTCGCGTCGGGAGGAACGAAGGGTCTCACGAGGCATGGCTTGCCTCTCCCGGACACGAAAGCCTCAGGAGGGGAAATCACATCCTCGTGCAAGCCCATGCAGGATGGCACACACGCGCTCTTCCACCGAATCGCCTCCCGAGGGTCGGCCTCACTGTAAGAACTCAACTCGGCCTCCCCGATGTTGGCCTACAAAGGGCCCTCGTCCGAAGCAATGGGAGGAGATTCCACACCCAAGGGATTCAGGTGCTTCCCCATGTGACCGGGAGGGAGTATTCCCCACTCATCGAACTAAGGAAGTGATGTGTGAATCTTAGCATTCTGTGGGTTGAGGAAGAGGGGCGTGATCCCCGTGGGAAGCTCTAGCATGATGGAGGCATGGAGGAGATCATGGACAAGTCTCTCCATGACGGAGTTGTCAGTGATGTCGTCCCCCAGTGTTGTGTGGTCATGCTCGCCCAGGTCCCATAGGTCCTTGCGATGCTTCTGTAGCGGGGCAATGCATCGGCCGCGGAACTCCATGGCCACCAGATGCCCGATCAAGTCGGTAGAGTTGAGAAACTCGGTGCAGGCGGTCAGGGCATCGACCTTGTCTCCCTCCAAGCTTGTTTTGGACCACTGACTACTGACCTTCACGGCCAGCGTGGTAGGAAGCTGAAGGCGCGGGCTATCATCGAGGACATCTAGCAGGAGCCAGTGCTTCCAGAAATCCTCCAAGCGCTTTGTCTAGCCCATCTGGAGCCTGAAAAACCCCTCCTTCACAAAGGAGGCCCACCCGATGTTATGGGATGTGGATGTCAGGCGAAGGGCATACATCTGGAAAAATAGTACCACGGAGGGTTTCACCCCGAGAAACATCTTGGACCAGAAGGACAAGATGGCCAAGGTGGTGATGGAGTTGGGGCTGAAGATGTAATACGTAGATCTGGTAGTGCTATAGAAATGCCATGAAGAAAGGCGAGAACGGGGGTATCAGCCTTGATATCATAGTGTGATATAAGAAGGGGCTCACCAAGCCGGGGAGGCTCGTCGGATCCATAGATCCGAGCCACACCCGGGTCAACCACCACCTAGGGAGGCTCAAGGAAAGCTGTGACTGGCACCGGTCGAGTCCGGAGTCTATCCGGATCGTGGAAGGCATCAGGACCTCTCTGGTATCCTCCTCCTCTTCCTCAACCCGGGAGGGACCGGCATAACATGGCTTCCTCTTCGCCAAGACTAGAGCTCTCCGGCGAGAGATTGCACGTGGCGAGGGCCTGCGGTGATTGCATGGAGGAAAATGTGCGAAGAAGTGGCTTGAGAAGGCAAGGCTGAGAAGAGTAGATCTCTACGTATGAAGGTTAGCCCTTTATACAAAGAAAAGATCAGATCGGGGAGGACGCACCCCTTTCGAGAAGGTGGCTCGGGAACCCGGAGCGACACTCGTCCACCACAGCACTAGTTTTCAATGTGGCAGCCCAACCCTTCGTCCTGGCAAGCGGACCATGTGGTCTAGGCATCCGGGGGCTACTGTTCGACATATGTTACTAGGGGTATCTTGGTCTCTCGATGACGGGTGTACACAACGAGTCTAGGGTGCGCCTCGCAAGGGTCCATTTCGAGGGGCGTCTCGCAAGGCCATACAAGGACCCCTCTAGAGGGGAGCGCCCACCCAGGGCACCTTCCTCAAGAGGGGTCAAACCGGATATATTTTAGCGATAAGGGAGAGGCGCGTGGGCATGTCTCTCATGTGAAGACAAAAAGATCTACAGTGGCATTGCATGCCACCCTGGCCCGGTCGCGAGGCACGTGCCTTAGTCAAAATCAGGGCTGACAAGGGCCAGATCGGTAGGACCGTGTCCGCCCTTCATATCGGTGCAACAAGCCAGAGGGAGGATCTTCCTAGTGCAAGACGTTAGCAGTGACTGAATCCCCGACAAGGACCGGCTCTTTCCAGAAGAGTACACATATTCCACGTAAAATAGCCTGGTAGACGTGATCTTCGCAGGACGACAGTGTGATTCCCCTTCCCGCCCAAGGACTAGGGGAAGAGGCATGGTGCCTCTATATAATGAGTCCTTCTCCTACATCAGAATGGGTCAATCTGAGAGATCTAAAACCCTAGAAATACATACTCCATTGAAACCTCGTGTGCACGCGAGCAATACAACCAAGCAGGAGTAGGGGATTTACCTCCTCACGAGGGTCCCAAACCTGGGTAAAAAAATCGTGTCATCTCTCTGTTGTGTGCTTGCTCCGTCATCGCCGCCATCACGGAGGTTCCATGGAACTGCATGTTCAGCCCCCTCTCGAGCCAAGGGATCGTTGGACCCTAGTTCCTTCGCCGGACAAATCTCAAACATTTAGTCCCGGTTGCAGCCACCAACCAGGACTAAAGATATTTTTGGGTCAGCCGCTAGAATTCATGTGCGAGGCCCACCTTTAGTCCCGGTTCACATTGCCAACCGGGACTAGATGGGCTTTTGTAATATTTTTTTATAATATCAAGAAAATAAGTAAATATTATGATATCAATATCTATTATTATATATTCACAAAATTATGTATTATATATCAAAAATTTAAGAAAAAGAAGATCTATAATACAAATCTATTATCATACTATGTATACAACTTAAATGAAATAATTTATTGTTTAACAAATATTCTATTAAGTATAAATCTTGGGAAAACATATTTTACTATTTAAAAATCAGAAAAATACATATAATATACCAAAATGATCAAAGAAATATAATCTACCCATTAAAAATATAATATTTCACATTTGAAGTAAAATAAAATGTGGGGATTTGATAAACCTTATTTAAAACCTTTTCCTTTATTTAAAATGATATAAAATAAATTTAATATGGAAAAATTCATAACTAATTCATTTTATGTCAAAAAATTTGTATAGTATATCAAAATGTTCAGAAAAATTAGATCTATATTTTGTTGTGGAACTCATGTATTGTTAAGAAACTATAATTGAAAGTTTATTTAGAAGAAGAAAATGATCCCTCATAGGTGATTCTAGGGTTTTCCGAGAATTAGGTTTTATTCCCCTCGAACCCTGTTTAATATTTCAAGCAAATGTTATGGAAAAAATTACAGTTTATACCCCTCGAACCCTGTCTAATATTTCAAGCCAATGTTATGGGTACAATTAGCGTTTAGACTATACATGTTTTCCTTTTCATCGGACTACAGTTACATAAATTTTTTATACTTTCTTACACATCACAAATATCCCCATCTAGTGTTGGGGTATAAAAAATTTCTTCGCGTATGTCCCTTGCTTATGATTGCGCCGTATCCATGGAGCATCTTCATCATTTAAGAGGATGCTTGGATCAGTGTTCACTATGAAGGGCGGAATTTCATCAAACTTATAATAATCATCTGACATGTCTTTCTTGTCCCCCACTCCTACGATATTTCTTTTCCGTGAAAGAACTATGTTGCGCTTTGGCTCATTGTATGATGTATTCATTTGCTTATTTTTTTCGTTTTTTCGGTTTGGTAAACATGTCCTTCACATAGAAAACCTCAGCCACATCATTGGCTAGGACGAATGGTTCGTCTCTGTACACAAGATTGTTGAAATCCATGGTTGTCATTCAGTACTTCTAGTCTACCTTTACCCTTCTTCCTGCCAGCTTGACCCATTTGCACCGAAACAAAGGGACCTTAAAAGAAGGTCCATAGTCAAGTTCCCATATCTCCTCTATGTAACCATATTATTTGTCCTTTTTCCCATTGTTGTCTATTGCATCAAAGTGGACACCACTATTTTGGTTGGTGCTCTTTTATCTCGGGCTATCATGTAAAATGTACTCTCATTTATCTCATACCGTTGAAAAGTCAATATAGTCGAAGATGTTGACCTGGACAACAAGTATATCTGATCTCCAATAGTAGTGTTATTCATGAGATGTGTTTGCAATCAACCGCCGAAAGTCTCCATGTGTACATGTTTAATCCAGGGGTGAGACTATCTCGGGTTATTGGAGCGCACAATATTCATGTGTTCCTCGATATACGGGGCCACCAAGATGGAATTTTGTAGAACTTTGTAGCGTACCTGAGTATAAGAATTCCCATCCATTCTTATTATTCCTTTCCTTCCTAGCGTGCCTTTTCCACTCAGTCTCCCCTCATGCCGCAATTCAGGAACACCAATCAGCTTAAGGTCAAGAATAAAGTCAATAAAAAGCTCAATGACCTCCTCTGTTCCATACCCTTGGAGATACTTCCTTCTGGCCTAGCACGGTTATGAACATATTTCTTTAAGACACACAAGAACCTCTCAAAGGGAAACATATTCTGTAGAAATAAATGACCGAGAATGATAATCTCTTCGACTAGGTGAACTAGGACGTGTGTCATAATATTGAGGAAGGATGGTGGGAACACTAACTCGAAACTAACAAGACACCAAACCACATTATTCTGTAACCGTGGTACAATTTATGGATCAATTACCTTCCTAGAAATTGCATTGAGGAATGCATAGAGCTTCACGATTGGTACTCAAACATTTTCCGGTAGAAGCCCCCTCTATGCAACTAGAAGCATTTGTGTCATAAGCACGTGGCACTCATGAGAATTTAGGTTTTCGAATTTTTTCTCTGCCATATTTATTATTCCCCTTATATTCGAAGAGAAGCTAGACAGGACCTTGATACTACTCAGGACATCAAAAAATATTTCCTTCTCTTCCTTGGTAAGAGCATAACTAGGAGGACCTTGATACGGCTCTGGATGCAGGCCGTCTCGTTCTTTCATATGTTGCTGGTCCTGCCGTGCTTTCGGTGTATCTTTTGCCTTCCCTTACACACCCAAGATGCCTAGCAGGTTCAGCAAACATTCTTCTTCACGTGCATCACGTCGTTTGCAGAACGGGCCTCTAGGAATTTCCAATAGGGTAGCTCCCAAAACATAGATTTCTTCTTCCACATGGATGCGTGTCCAGTAGCATCATTCATAACAGATTTTCTGTCGGGGCCCTTTCCAAAGATTAAATTTAAATCCTTGACCATACCAAATACATCATCGCCAGTATGGTGGATAGGCTTGCTCCGGTGATCTGCCTCACCTTTGAAATGCTTGCCTTTTCTTTCTTAAGAGATGCCTGATCGGAAGAAATTGGCGATGCCCTGGGTACACATTCTTCTTACATTTATCCAAATATATACTTTTAGTCTCATATAAATAGTGCATACATGCGTTGTATCCCTTATTTATTTGTCCTGAAAGGTTACTAAGAGCAGGCCTATCTTTGATTGTTACTAACAACAATGCTCGTACGTCAAATTCCTCTTGTTTGTGCTCATCGCACACACGTACACCTTTTTCATGCCAAAATTGAGGCTCGTTAGTACACATCAATGTTGTTACCGGGTTGCCTCGGGCCTTGGATAAGCGCTGACATCATAATGAACTTACACTTCATCCGCAACCAAGGAGGAAGGTTATAGATACATAGGTTCAGATTACAAGTTCTATGACTTCATATCTGCTCCCCAAAAGGATTCATGCCATCTATACTTAGTCTAAACCTTAAGTTCCTTGCGTCATCTACAAAGTCGTTGAACACACTATCGTTTTTATCCACTGCGACCCATTAGCGAGGTGTCTCAACATCGCGTCTTTCTTATGGTCTTCTTTGTGCCATCACAACAACTTTGCATGCTCTTTGTTTATGAACAAACGTTTCAATTGTGGTATTATAGGAGCATACCACATCACCTTGGCAGGAACCCTCTTCCTAGGGAGCTCGCCCTCAACATCACCAGGGTCATCTCGGCGGATCTTATACCGCAATGCACCGCATATCGGGAATGCATTCAAATTCTCGTACTCCTAACCATGGTAGAGGATACAGTCATTAGGGCATGCATGTAACTTCCTCACCTCTAATACTAGAAGGAAGACAACCTACTTTGCTTTTTACGTACTAGCGAGAAATTCGTTATCCTTTGGAAGCAGCTTCTTTATAATTTTCAACAACTTTTCAAATCCCTTGTCAGATAGACCATTCTCTACCTTCCATTATAGCAATTCCAGTGTGCTACCCATCTTTTTCTTGCCATCTTTGAAATTTGGGTACAAAAATTTGTTGTGATCCTTTAACATGCACTCAAACTTAAAATGCTCCTTTTCACTTTCGCAGTCTCTCTATGCATAAACAATGGCCCGACCAAGATCATCAGCGGGCTCATCTGGTGCCTCTTCTTCATCTTCCCCCATTGCAGTGTCACTATATTCAGGGAACCTAGGATACTTGTCATCCTCCTCCTCCTCTTCTTCATTGTCTTCCATTATAACCCATGTTTCTGCATGCCTGGTCCAACAATTATAGCCAGGAATGAAAACGGACCAAAATAGGTGGATGTGAAGGATTGTTGAGGAAGAGTAATCCTTATTATTCTTACAGACACCACATGGACAATAACTAAAACCATTCCGCTTTTTTGCCTTAGCCACACTAATAACATAGTGCATGCCGTTAATGAACTTGGCAGAGCATCGGTCATCATACATCCATTGCTGGGTCATCTTCATTGAAACCAAAGAAGAGTAGTGACGAAATGTTATTATTGCAAAAATAAAAATCTATGCACTCACTTAAAAAAAATTATACTCCATCTTTAGTCCCGGTTGGAGTTACCAGTCAGGACTAAACGTTTACATTTATTTAATAATATGTGCCAATACTATTTGGTGGGTGGTGACACCATGTCATGGGTGAGTGGAGACACTATGCCATGAGTGGCGACACTATTTGGTGGGTGGCGATACAATTCCGTGAGTGTCGATACTACTCGGTGTGTGGCGACACTACTCCTTGGGTGGTTTCACTGTTAGTGGTAGCACTATGCTTTTAGGGCGGGATCACAAATGTTATCGCCCCTAATCTATAAATAGGCAAGATGCATCCTTGTAAAGTTATAAACTACAAGATGGTGCAAGAGGGACACCACTATGGTGGAGCTTCTCGAAGATGTCTTGGGATCCCATCCTCAGACATCTTCGAGGAGCTATCCATATAGGCACTCCCATATATGTGAAATTTATTAGTTCCCGGGTGTATTGATCTAGAGAAGTTATAAACTGCAAGATGGTGCAAGAGGGACACCACTATAGCAGAGCTTCTCCAAGATGCCTTAGGATCCCGTCCTCAGACATCTTCGAGGAGCTTGCCATAAAGGAAATACAATATATTGATCTCGAGGAGCTTCTCGAAGATGTATTGATCTAATGATAAAGATTATGCTTTTTGCTAGTGTGTCTTCTTGTGAAGGTTTTTTGAAATATCCCTGTTTTCTTACAATTTTGTGATTATTATTGTTTACTATGGTACATATATTTCTATGCAAATGATGATGTTATTTTGTTTATATCCATCTGGAATTTGAAGATGTAGTGGTTACAAATATCTCTACTTGTAGAGCATGAAATGAGCTAAACTAGTAATGACATATGAAAGGATGGAGTTCATAACCTTTTATAACCCTTGGATAGATGAGGTGCCTCCAAATCTATAAATCATGTAAAAAATGGGGATGAACTCGAGCTCAGGGAGGAGTGGCCAAATCTGCATTGTATAAGTATATCAAAAACCATTACACAACATCATGAATAGTGAAGTGACCAAATTAATACAAGTTCATCACATTAAAACCAAAGTAAAGTAGTGACCACATATTATTATTGCAAAAATTACTATCAAACTAAACCCACAAAGTCCTCTACTTCAAGAGCATGAAATGAGCTAAACCAGCAATGAAATATGAAAGTATGAAGTTGTTAACCTTTTATAACCCTTGGATAGATGGGGCGCCGCCAAATCTTGACAAATCGTGTGAAAAAAGGGGTTGAACATGATCTTAGAGAGGAAACACAGATGAGAAAGTATCTATGGCTCGGGGCTAGTAGGAAGATGATATATAGGAAGGACATTAGTACCAGATGAAGAAAACAATCGGGACTAAAGGTCTATCTTTAGTCCTAACTAGAGACACCAACCGGGACTAAACACGTTGTCGTCAGCCCTAGCCTGCCGCAAACCCTCTATTCCCTGTTGGTGTCTCCAACTGGGACTAAAGGTACCATTTGGCCCGGGAATAGAGCTGGTCGTGGCCCTGCGACACTACAAGCCATTGGAACCGGGACTAATGCTACATTAGTCTCGGGCCGAATCACGGCCGGGACTAATTCTCTGGACAGAAGGTCCTTTTTCTACTAGTGTGTGGGGATTTCCTCCACACAAGACAAAGTCAGCGGACAGAAAATTTACCAAGGAATTTGAAGGTCATCTCCCAAATCGCCAAAACAAGGGCATTGAGCTTATGCGACACATTAGACAGCTCCACCTTATTCTCTTGCATAGCCTATGATGGGACCTCCTTCAAATCTTCAAAGTATTTTTGTTTCTACTATACGCTCTTCCTGGCCTCCAACAGATGGTCGTTCACCTTCTGCAGCTCCACCATATCTCCAATTCCTCACCTACAACTTAGATTTGAACATATCCATCACGCGATTGCTAAGAAAAGTAACGGGAGTTAGAGAGGTTATTCCAGATCAAGTGAGCCAAAATCTCAAGCATTGGACAAGCCATCATACCTGAATCTTTCTCCAACTTCTCATTCTTCGCCACTTCGATAGCAAGCTCCTTCTTCAGTGCATCTTGTTGGGGATATGCTAAATGGGTATCACCATAGCATGTCTCTAATCCAGCTAACCTGGATGGCCCAAAGTTGGTAGTAAGACCTATAGCCTGGTGGGCGGCCCAGTTAGACGGATCCATAAAGGAGGCCCATGAAGGATAAAGGAAGGCTATGGTACAGTCAATGACCAATCCAGAGCCTTGGAGTGCAAGGCATGAAGACTAGTTAGTACTACCTCCATTCCATAATATAAGCCTTTTTAGGAAACTAAAACAGCTTGCTAAAAAGGCTTACACACTACTAGGAAAAGGCCCATCAGTGGCGCACCATTTTGGGACTTCTGTGGCGCATATGGGATACGCCACTGTTATCTCGCCACTAAAGTTCAGTGGCACATATTGCCAAAATGCGCCACCGAAATCCTGAACTAGATCTCAAACTTCTGTGACGCATTTGGCCAATATGTGCCACAGAAGTTTTTTTCAAATTTCAAAAAAAAACCCGGCCAGATCTGGCCGGAGGTGGTGCTCGCCAGAGGTGGGGGTCGCCTATGGAGGAGAGAAGGAGGTCGCTGGTGGAGGAGGTGGAGGTTGTCGGTGGAGGAGAGAAGGAGGCCGCTGGAGGAGGAGGAGGAGAAGGTCGCCGGAGGAGGAGCTCGCCGGGGTGGAGGAGGAGGGAGGTGGGAGGTGGGAGGAGGAGGAGCTCATCGGGGTGGAGGAGGAGGGAGGTGGGAGGAGGAGGAGGAGGAGCTCACCGGGGTGGAGGAGGGAAGAGCTCACCGGAGTGGAGGAGGGAGGAGCTCACCGGGGTGGTGGTGGAGGAGGAGGAGAAGCTCACCGGGGTGGAGGAGAAGAAGGAGGAGGAGAATCTCACCGGGGTGGAGGAGGAGGAGGAGAAGGTGAGGAGAATGAGAGAAGAAGGTGAGGAGGGGAAGGGTGGAGGAGTGGAAGAGTATAAGAGAGGGAGAAGGGGCGGGATTCAAATTTCGAATTTTCGCCAAGACTTCTGTGGCACATATGGAAGCAATGCGCCACAGAAGTTTGTCCTCCTTTTTTATTTTTTTGCAGGAAAAACGATCGTTTGGCGGCATAAACTATTTTGTATAAAAAGTCAAAATGCATGTTTGTTAATTTTCCTACAAACTAGACCATATTACCTATCACTATGTGAAAGGATTTTATTTTTTGAAGTGTTTTTCATTTTCTATTATTTTTTACAAGGCTAAAAAGGCGATCCACGGGAGGGGGGAGGGGTGGGTGGTAGAATCTGTTTTTCCTACTGAAACTTCTGTGGCGCATGCCTCTATGTGCGCCACAGAAGATGAACTTCTGTGGAGCATATGGTCATATGCGCCACAGAATGTTGGTCAGAGTATAGTCAATGAGATTCTATGGTAGGGTCCACCCGAGCATTCTGTGGCGCATATGTCCATATGCGCCACAGAATTTGGAACTTCTGTGGCGCATGTGGACATATGCGCCACATAAGTTCCAACTTCTGCGGTGCATTTTTCCTATATGCGCCACATAAGTGTGAATACTTCTGTGGCGCATTTGATGAAATGCGCCACTGGACAACTTTTGGGGCGCATGGTCAGAACCATGCGCCATAGAAGGTATGTCTATCTATAGCTAGTTTCCTAGTAGTGACATTGTGGAACAAAGGGAGTATTAGTGTAGGACTTTTTAACGTGTCCGGGAAAGACTTTTCCCTGTAACCCTAGGTTTTGGCGCCTTTATAAGACGAACCTCAGGGAGCCTTTATGGCACAATTCATACAACTTACAACACCTCGCATAGCGAACCAATCCCTATAACTCAGGGTATTGCCATTATATTGATTTATAGCAGGAGTAGGATTCTGCCACCATTGTGGGATCTGAACATGGGTAAGTTGTGTTACCTCGTACCCACCAACTCGCCTCCTTCCCCTACCTCTCTGAACACGCTCTGTGAGGACCCCTCCGTGGCGTACTCGTCGAAAATACCACGATACTTCGCGCCCACCATGGGACAAGAGGCACTTCGAGCTCTACACCAGTCAAGGCCCAATCTCTTTGTGGGAATCTATGAAACCATAGCAATTGGGCATGTCGTCTTCCCCAGCAACGTTCTGATTATCCCTCCCGATGAGTTCTGGATCACTGTGATGCTGAACCCCACCCGCTACTCAATTGTTCTAATCAGGGACATCCGCATCTTCATCGGTGAAACCGGCTCAGGATCAAGATCCTAGGAAGTCGTACACGCGTGAAGGCCCGCACCGACCGCCTCCGGGTAGGATATGTTCGCGGAAGGATTGAGCTCGAGTCTCTCTTTGGGGTTTGCTGGCTTAGATCGGAACAAATCAAGGCCCACGCAAACCGCCCTTGTGCAGGATAAAGTGGTGGAAGACCAGCGCAACTCTGCTTGGCTCTGCGAAGTGCTAGAGAAGCAAAGGTCATATTTTGTCTATGTCTTAACCATATTCAATATGGCTCGCTATATTCAAAGGACTAGTGAATACCCGCGTGAGTACCTTGCCAGATGGTTAAGGCTGAGGGCCTCCGTGGAGGGAGATTCACACCATGACGCAGTGTACCACTTCATCGAAGGGCTTATGCCTGGCACCCTTCTCCGCCATTCGCTCAGGAGGCAGCAAGCCACCGGAAACCTGACTCTTAGCCAAGTTATCAATACCATTAACAGTTTTGCCTCAGCTGATGAACAGGCCCAGGGTGACATTGCCACCACATCCACAAAGTCCAAATTCATTGTCTATGTCGCCTCTGGTTTGGGGTCCGCCATCAAAGAAGTCGAGGCTCCCTCTAACTCAGTCTTAGATGCACTCTACGCCAACATCAACATGGATTCAGAGGAGCTCGAGACAAACTCGGAAGAACAGGAAGCTTCCATGAAGGAATTGAGGAGGATTTTGAGCGTGAGGAGCGCGCAGACCAAACTATCACTTCCCGCCAGGTACTGGTGGCCATCGGGAACATCATACAAGAAAACCAGCAGACTGGAGCAGCTTCGCCAGCAGCAGGTGATGCCGGAAAAAGCAGCGATTATTGGCAAGAAAGTTGTTGATCCCTCGGATCTGGCAACGGCCATGCCCCCTCTGGCTATCCCCTTGTAGCAGCCGCAGGAACTCCCTACCGGACCAAGCACTACTAACCAAGAAAATCCGCCCCCACCTCCATCTACTTAAACGGCCGGCAACATCTACGTTACTCTTACAGATAAGGTGATCTATGGTGAGCTTCTCGTTGAGCTAGTGACCAATGCCCATGTCCGGAATGTTGTCGAGCTTTATGAGAAGCCCTAGAATCTCCTCACGGAGCAAGGCACAAAGCTAGACAGATATCTGGACATAGTGCAAAAAATTAATCGAGGCGGCAAAATCAATGGAAACAGAGTACAGGAATCTGCTTAAACAGTAGAAGGCCCAGAATACTCCAACTCATGTCTTCGGCGATCCTGGCGTCCGGTGCAACTTGGAGTGGGGTCCATTAAATCTAGCAAAATCTACCCCTTACATTGACAAGGCTGGTAGGCAAGTCATGCCGATGCCCACCCTCAACATGGCCGTCACCAAAACTCTACTGGAGCAAGATTGATCCCTCGCAGCGCTGGATCACGTCTACCACCTTGTCACCAAGGCTGTCAAGAAAAAGGAGAAGGCCACCTCTCAGAGGCTTGAGTCTGACCCGGCATATTTCCAGTCTAGCCCCCACAACCAGCACAGGGCAAGATCTCCCATGATGTCGGATCTTCCACAGGTTCCTCGGAACAAAGGCGGAGGGAAGCACACAACATGACTGATGCTATACCCATATCCTCCGACCATGGAGGCAAGGCTCACCCCCATCACTCGCTGCCACCTCCCCAGTATTGCCGGCATTATGAAGATCCAAAGCCTCACCACCGCACAAGCATGCCTCCTCCTAGACACCCACAGGGTGGCATCATTATACACGATAATGGAGAGTATTATCGGCATGGCGGAGAGCGCACTGGCAACATTGGAAAAAGGAAAAGGTCACACCAGGAGCCTCCATGTCCAACAAGGAACTGTGACAGGCGCAATGGTTCACGGGAGGGGAACATCCAGAAGGCTAACCCACCGTCGTCGTGGCCACCATCGCCACCAAGTAGCCACCATGGCAGAGGACCACACAAGTCTCACCACTTGCATCATTCCCCTCCCCATGGAGGTGATAAGCACAAGCCACCATATGATGTCGGATCTTGCATAGGTTCCTCGGAACAAAGGCGGAGGGAAGCACACAATAGGACTAATGCTATCCCCATATCCTCCGACCATGGAGGCAAGGCTCACCCCCATCACTCGCTGCCACCTCCCCGGTATTCCCGGCATTATTAAGACACAAAGCCTCACCACCGCACAAGCATGCCTCCTCCTAGACACCCACAGGGTGGCATTGTTATACGCGATAATGGAGAGCAGTCTCGGCATGGCGGAGAGCGCACTGGCAACATTGGAAAAAGGAGAAGGTCACACCAGGAGCCTCCACGTCCAACAAGGAACTACAACATATGCGATGGTTCACGGGAGGGGAACATCAAAAGGCTAACCCACCATCGCCGTTGCCACCATCGCCACCAAGTAGCCACCATGGCAGAGGACCACACAAGTATCACCACTTGCATCATTCCCCTCCCCATGGAGGTGATAAGAACAAGCAACAACCGGAACCATATGATGCACGTTCGTACCATGATAAGATCCATGAAGCCCGAGAAGACCCATACTTGGGGCCATGTTGCTTAGGTCTAGTTATACGGGCCACAACTTACCCCGAGGGCCTCCGAATCGACAATAATATCAAGCCCTATGACGACACAGCCAGTCCAACTACATGGTTGCAGGACAACCATGAAGCGACAGAAATCGCCAGGGGAAATCCTAATGTCGCTGTCAAGTACCTCCAACTATTGTTGGCCGACATCGCCTGGAAATGGATTGATGACTTGACGGAGAAATCAATCTGGAATTGGTTGGACATGCATGAAGTGTTCACCAAAAACTTTGAGGGTATAAACGTCCCTACACTGTCATTGACCTATAGCGGTGTGTACAAGAGAAGGACGAATCATCTCGTGCCTATGTATACCATTGGCTAGACATGAAAAACTTTTGCGCAGGAGTACACGATCAAACTTCTATGGACGCCATCATCGAAGGCTTGGAGAAGGGAACTTTGCTCCTACATATGTTGAAGCAGACTAAAGACAAAGGAAAACTGGATCTCAATTCCGTGATTGCCAAGGCCAGTGAGTTTGCAGCTGCCAAAGTGATGCTCGTGGTTCCCTACTTGTAGTGGCTATCCCCACCCAAGCTAATAAGAACAAGAACAATAAGCGACAAAATCCATCTAAAGAAAAGCAAGCAGTCGACATGGTCGCCATGATGTTCGCTGTCACAGGTGAAGGAGGACAGCGTGGCCGTGGCTAGGGGGGCGGTCATTCGCAGCAATGGGGTAGTGAAAACAACACCCACTTCTCCTGAAATTCCCTAGACGTAGGAGGAGTACCACGATATTCCATGTTTCGTCCATCTCGACGCCAACGATAAAGCTACTCACACCAACAGCCAATGCAAGTTTGTTAACAACCTCAAGGAGGACCCAGAGTCCGGCTACAAGCAAAGTTGGAAGAGTAGACCCCGCGGCAAGGGAAAGGGGAGTAAGGAGGACCAAGAGGACAAAGATTCGGATGATATGGATAAGTACATGGACCCCAAGACCGCCGACAAGGGAGATGGCAAGGGCAAAAAAACCTTTGAAAAGAAGGGTCATGTCTACCACACCTTCCTTGGCACTCCAACAGTCCATGCACAGAAAACCTCTCTGAGGATACTGATGTCCACACTCTCCCTTAGTCCCTCAATACGTGAGGGGGTCGGGAATTCCAGTTACTTGGTATAGAGAGGTTAATCCAAACCTCATCCCAACATAGAACCAATATGCCATGGTCATCAACCGTATGATTAACGACAATGAGTTCACCAAGTTCCTTATGGACAATAGAAGCAGCATCAACAATATGTGCCTTGATACATTGCACAAGATGAACTTGATAGAGACCAACCTAAGGCAGAGCAACCCCGTGTTTCATGGCATTGTCCCTGACCGGCAAGATCAGTCCGTTGGGAGCATTACCCTTCTGGTCGCCTTTAGTGATGTTAATAGTGACCACCAAGAGCACATGACCTTTGAAGTGGTATCCTCACGAGCGTGTATCACATCACATTTGGATGCGACATCTTCCGCTCCTTTAACGCCAGGGCATGTATCGTCTAAAACAAGCTCAAGATACCTAGGCCAAGAAGTCTCATCACCATTGTCGGATGCTTCAAGAAGGCAAGGGAGTGTGAGCTGAGTGAAGCCGCCTACGCTGAAGCCATCCTCTATGGTGAAGAATTCACAGAGATCTAGAGCCAGGTCGATGCCGGCTTCGAAAAAATATATTTCTAACTATGAACCAGCCTTCAAGACCACCATTGAGACCATGCCGGTGGAACTTGTGGAAAGCAATGCCTCCAAGACCACCACCATTGGGATAGGACTAGATCCTATATAGGAAAGCACGCTCCGAGAGTTCCTCCATGAGAACAAGGAAATCTTTTCCTGACAACCTTCTAACATGAAAGGTGTTCCTAGGGAACCTGCCAAGCATAGATTAAACATCGATCCTAAATCCAAACTAGTGAAACAATCTATATGACTCTTTGGTGATGAAAACGATGTTCCATAGGCAAGGAGCTAGCTAGGTTAACCTAGGCTAGTTTTATCCGAGTAGTTCGCACCCAGTAGGTGGCCAATCCTTTAATTGTGCCCAAGAAGGGAACCAATGAATTAAGAATGTGCGATGATTACACCAGCTTCAACAAAGCATGTCTGAATGATCCGTTTGCATTACCTTGCATTGACTAAGTCATTGACTCGACAACTGGCTTGGAACTTCTTTGTATTCTAGACGCATACTCAGGATACCACCAAATCAAGATGCGGAAGTCATACCAATTGGCCACTTTGTTCATCACACCTTATGGCACATACTGCTATGTCACGATGCCCTTTGGTCTGAAAAATGCAGGTGCTATGTACAAGCGAACTATGCAACATTGCCTCCATGACCAAATCGGTCGCAACATACACGCTTAGGTCGACGACATCACGGTGATGTCAAAAAAATCAAACGACCTCATCGCCAACTTTCAGGAAACCTTTGATAACCACCAAAAGTTCAACATGACGCTCAACCCTAAGAAGTGTGTTTTCGGGGTTCCTGCCAGCAAATTGTTGGGATTCATAGTTTCACATCGCGAAATCGATGTCAACCTAGAGAAGATCAAGGCCATCCTCAACATAAAACTTCCTACATTCTTGAAGGACATCCAATGGCTCATTGGCTGCATCGTAGTAGTAAGTCGGTTCATCAGGTGACTTGGAGAGAAGGCAATGCCGCTCTACAAGTTGCTCAAGAAGGAAGGAAAATTCATATGGGAATAAAAAGAAGATGCAACACTTCAGGAGTTTAAGAGAATACTCTCCTTCTCGCCTATACTTGCAGCACGAGAGTCAATGGAGCCTATGTTAATATACATGGCGGCAACTAACCGGGTAATCGGCATCATTGTCATGGTGGAGCGGAAGTAACCAACGCACGAGTATGGAGTTCAGTGACCAGTTTACTATGTAAGTGAGGTCTTTACAGAGTCTAAGAAGCGTTACCCGCACTACCAAAATCTAGCTTACGGAGTTTTCCTTGCTTCTCGGAAGTTAAGGTACTATTTCCAAGAGCACCCTATCATAGTAGTGAGCAAAGCTCCACAGTTTGACATTATCAACAACAAAGGCACCACATGAAGGGTGGAGAAGTGGGCATTGAGCTTTCCGCCTTTGAAATCACCTACAAAAGACACGACGCTTTCAAGTCACAAGCATTAGCGTATTTTATCGCAGATTGGACAGAACTTCTAGATGATACTTCTATGATAGAGCTATAATCTTTGGTCATGCATTTAGATGGATCCAAGTTACTCAATGGCTTGGGGGCTGGTGTATTATTGCAATCACCCACAGGAGAAAATATTTTGTACGTCCTGCAGATCCACTTCAATTCTACCAACAATGTGCTGGAATACGAAGCTCTCATTCACGAACTTCGTGTAGCCAAGGATATTGGAACCAAGCGCATAGTTTGCTATGGAGATTCTAACTTGGCCATGGTGGCTAGCACCTGGAACGCGCGGAACCTAATGATGGTGGCATGTCGAGATGAAGTAGACAAGAGAGCCAAGTGCTTTGACAGCTATGAAGTCAAGTACGTAAAAGGGAGGAGAATGATGTGGCAGATCTGCTATCTAAGCTTGGATCAACGCGAAAACCAATTCCGCATGGCATTTTCTTGGAGCATCTGCGGACTCCATCCGTCAAAGGAGCGGACCCCGGCAACCCAGATAGAGTTGATTCATTTGTCAACGCAGTTACAGTGATCCCTCCGCCTTGGACCAAACCATTCATGGATTACCTCAAAGACAGATCACTACCCATTGACGAAGTTGAAAGCCGAAAAATAGTACGTAGAGAAAAATGCTATACTACAATCATTGCCCAGCTATATAAGAGAAGCACCTCAAGAATATTCCTACAATGTGCACCTCAAGATTCATCTTGGAGATTGTGGGCATCACGCCGCTCCCCGATCGTTGGTCTCCAAAGCTTTTAGGAAAGGATTCTACTGGCTCATCGCCAAGGAAAATACCGACAAGCTGGTTGAGACATGCATTGGGTATCATTTATATGCAAGGCAGCCACATGTTCCAGCAAAGTAATTGCAAACCCATACCAATTACTTGGCCGTTTGTAGTCTGGGGCCTAGACATAGTTGGACCCTTAAAGACGGCACCTTATGGGTTTGCGCATCTGCGAGTTGCATCTGCTAGTTGCCCTTAAATGGTTTGAAGCTAAACCCATTAAAAAGCTCAATGGGTCATCAACCCTTAAATTTGTCTGAGATCTAGTGGTGATATCTGGTCGCCCACATAGCATCATCCCCAACAACGGAAGAAACTTGTCACTCGGAGAAGTCGAGGCTTACTGTCACAATAAAGGCATCCGCCTTGATCTAGCATCTATGGCACACCGACAATCTAATGGTCAAGTTGAAAGGGCAAATGGACTAATTCTGCAGGGAATCAAGCCACGCTTAGAGGCACCACTATAGATAGAAGTTGGAGCCTAGGAAGAGGAGTTTCCATCTGTCCTATGGAGTTTACGAACAACTCCCAACAGATCTATCGACTATGCCCCTTTGTTCATTGTCTATGGATCAGAAGCATTCCTACCATCCGACATCCTCCACGATGCATGAAGAGTCACTACATACGACGAGGATGAAGCTAAAGAATCCAGACGTCTATCTATGGACCTGCTCGAGGAAGAACACGTTCTGGCAGCCCAGAAATCCGACATCTACCAGCACAAGCTACGCAGCTACCATAGTAGTAACATTAAGCATCTCTCATTTAAATAAGGGGATCTAGTGCTCCGCCTTACGCAGAAAAAGTCACAAAAATTATCCCCGCCTTTGGAAGGACCATTCCTCATAAGAAAAGCGCTTCTCTATGGTTCTTATTACCTTGTCAATACTAACGACTTGAAAGATAGTCCAGGAAAATATCGCAAGCGTAAGCGATGTGACGCTGTTGATGATTATGCGTAGACTGATTGTCGATGGAACATAGCACGACTACGTCCCTTTACACTTAGCATATTTTCATACTACACTTATATGATCAATGAAATAAAGCTTTTGGTTCACTCGTATTTCTAAGACTTTTAGCTCCTTTAGTGTTCTTTTTTGGATCATGTAAAACCCTTATGCACAAGCTTTGCATTTGCACTTGTGAAAATTCCGCTTACGGGCGTTAGCTTAAGTTTTCTGGTCTAGATGTTTTCTTTTGTATTTATTTGGATTCGAGAGTAGTGACTTTTCATCACTCAAAGCCGGTTATTTGCCCTTAGGTTCTGGATGGTGCCATTAGGCATCATCACCTGATGACATGGTTCTGTGCTAATGAGTCTTCCATCTCATGAAAGTTCAAGCATACCAGAATAATGGATAATCTAGCACTTTCTTAAAAAATATACAAAATATACAAGATGGACTTAGATAAGTTGCAGGAGACTTGTAGCCTAGTTTTCCACCTTACTTCTACCTTGTTTTTCTGCATAAGACATTAAAATTGCAGAGGCACAGTTAATACAACAAGTGTTTGATACGTCGTAAACGTATCTATAATTTTTTATGTTCCATGCTTCTTTAGTATCAACTTTGTTATGCTTTGTCTATACTTTGAGGTATTTTTATACATTTTATGGAACTAACATATTAACAAGATGCCGCAGTACCAGTTGCCTGTTTTCTGCTGTTTTTGGTTTCAGAAAAGCTAGTAAGGAAATATTCTTGGAATTGGACAGGACAAAAGCCAAAGTCAATATTTTACCGGAGAGAACACGGAGTCCAGAGGAGATACGGAAGGGCGCCATAGCGTGGCCACACCCCCTAGTGTGAGTCCACCCTAGGCCGCACAAGGGCAGGGCGTGAGCCCCCTGGCCCTCAACCGACTATGCCTCTTCGCCTATAAAGTTACCCTGATGCAGAAACCCTAAACACCCAATCAGATCTCCATGAAACATTCCATAGCCGCCGCCACCATCATCCATAGATCGGGGGGATCTGAAGCTCTTCCTGGCACCCTGTCGGAGGGGAGAGATCATCCCGGAGGCCTTCTTCATCACCATGCCAGCCTCCGGTACGATGCGTCAGTAGTTCATCCTTGGACTATGGGTCCATACAGTAGCTAGATGGTTGTTTCTCCTCCTTTGTGCTATCATGTTTAGATCTTGTGAGCTCCATTCATGATCAAGATCATCTATTTGCAATCATACATGTTGTGTTTGCGGGGATCCAATGGATATTGAGATACTATGTCAGATTGATTATTGATTCTATCATGTCAGATTGATTGTTGATTCTATCATGTCTGTGTTGTTTGTGATCTTGCATGCTCTCCGTTGCTAGTAGCTGTCTTGTCCAAGTAGATGCTTGTGACTCCAAGAGGGAGTATTTATGCTCGATAGTAGGTTCATGCCTCTAGTAATCTGGGGAAGTGACAGAAATCACTAAGGTTGTAGATGTGTTGCTGCTACTAGGGAGAAAACAACAATCTTTTGTTCATGAAAAAATTGTATTCTTTACTTTACACACATTGCTTAATGCAATTATCCATTTCTTGCAACTTAATATTGGAAGGTGTTCGGATGATAACCTAAAGGTGGATTATTAGTCATAGATGCAGTTGGATTACGGTCTATGTATATTATTGTAATGCCCAATCAAATCTCATAGGAGTCATGATGTCTAGTATATGAATTGTTATGATTTCTCAACCTGTCAATTGCACCACTGTAATTTGTTCACCCAGCATGTTATCTATCTTAAGGAGAACACCTCTAGTGAACTGTGGACCCTAGTCCATTCCTTTATCATTGATACATCATCTACTCTTACCGTTTGCTTTTTACAAGCAACTATTATCTTCCACACAATACGTTTAATCCTTTGTTTTCAGCAAACTAGTCAGATTGACCACCTCACTATAAGTTGGGCAAAGTCTTGAGTTTGTGTTGTGCAGGATTCCAAGTTATTAGAAACACCTTGGAGTTGTTTCCTTTCTCCTACTAGTTCGATAACCTTGGTGTCATAACTGAGGGAAGACTTGTTGTTGTGCTCATCACACCTTTCTTTTGGGGTCTCCCAACGAGGCTCTATAGTCAACTGAGCCACCATCAAGATTTTCTAGTGTCGTTGCCGAGGAGTTAAGGATAGCTTTGCAAGGGGAGTCTTTCACAACCACTCTCTTTACTTTGTTTTTGTTTTGCTTGCTTATTCTTACCAAAAATACAAAAAAATAGTTTCATTTGGTTTGCTTTTTCTTATCAAAAATACAAAAAATAGTTCCTACTATATTTGCTACTGTTGTTGGCTTCCTCCACTTTTGCAAAAATGAACACTGCTGAGAACACCAAGTTGTGTGACTTCACTAGCACAAACAACAATCATTTCCTGTGTACACCCATTGCTCCACCTGCTCCTAATGCTACCCTTTATGAAATTAAACCTTCTTTGTTGAATCTTGTTATGAAAGAGCAATTTTCTAGTGCTAGTTCTGATGATGTTGCTGCTCACCTTAATAACTTTGTTAAACTTTGTGAGATAAAAAATATAAGGATGTAGATGGAGATATTATCAAGCTCATTCCTTTCTCTTTGAGAGGAAAAGCTAAAGAATGGTTGCTATCCTTGCCTAGAAATAGTATTGATTCTTGAATTAAATGCAAAGATGCTTTTATTGGAAAATATTATCCTCCTGCTAAGATTATATCTATGAGAAGTGAAATAATGAAATTTAAACAACTTGGTAAGGAACATGTTGCTCAAGCTTGGAAAGAATGAAATCTTTGGTAAAGAATTGTCCCACTCATGGACTGACTGCTTGGATGATTATCCAAACCTTTTATGCAAGAATAAATTTTTCTTCAAGAAATCTGTTGGATTCTGCTACTGGAGGTACCTTTATGACCATTACTTTGGGTGCTACAACAAATCTCCTTGATAATATGATGGTTAATTATTCTGAATGGCACACTAAGAGAGCTCCACATGGTAAGAAGGTAAATTCTGTTGAAGAAACCTCCTCCTTGAGTGATAAAATTGATGTTATTATGTCTATGCTTGTTAATGGAAAAGCTCATATTGATCCAAATAATTTTCCTTTAGCCTCTTTGGTTGCTCAAGAAGAGCAAGTTAATGTGAACTTCATCAAAAATAACAATTTCAGCAACAATGCCTATAGGAATAATTTTGGTAATAATAATTATAGGCCATATCCTCCCAATAATGCTAATGCTTATGGAAATTCCTACAACAATAATAGAAGTGCTCCCTCCAAACTTGAAGTCATGCTTAAATATTAGTATACAAACTACTTTCAACAAGACTTTGGAGGAAAAGATTTTGAATGTTGAGAAAAATATTTCATCTTTGTATGAAGCACAATCCTCCTTGATTAATAAAATGGCTGCTAAACCTGAAACCATGGAAAATACCTTTGCTACTACTCATGCTATACAAGTTACAGTTGATGAAAATGTTAGACAGTTAGCTAAATTGCATGCTAAGTGGGAAAGAGAAGATGAAATTGCTAGAAACAATAGTATTTGTACTATTACCACCACCAATGATAATGCTAGCAAACCACAATAAGTCCCCATTCCTTCTACAACAATGCCTAAACCCAATAAGAATGCTCAAATTTTTAGAACTATGGGAAACAATAAGTCTACTACCTGTGATGCTAAGTTTGATTTTGATCTTGATAGCTGGAATATTTCTGAAGTGATTATGATCCTACAAAATCTTGCTAGAAGTCCTAATGCTAGTGCTATGAATATGGCTTTCATAAAACACATTATAGATGCTCTCATTAAAATTAAAGAGGAAAAATTGAAACACAAAGCTTCTATTCCTAGGAGGTAAGAAGATGGATGGGAACCCATCATTAATATGCAAGTGAATGACTTTGATCTCAAGGCTTTATGTGACCTTGGTTCTAGTGTCTCTATTATGCCTAGAAAGATTTATGAAATGCTTGATTTGCCACCTTTGGAAGATTTCTATTTAGATGTTCCACTTGATATAATGCAAAAAGGAAACTTATGGGGAGTATTAATGATGTTCTTATTATGGTTAACAATGCCTATGTCCCTATTGATTTTTATGTTTCGGATATTGACTGCAGTGTTTCTTGTCCTATTACTTTGGGAAGACCTTTTTTTAGAACTGTTGGTGCCATTATTGATATGAAAGAAGGCACCATTAAATATCAATTCCCATTCAAGAAAGGTATAGAACAATTCCCTATAAGGAGAGAGAAGTTACCTTTTGCTCCTCCTTTTAAATCAAAATTTGATGTTAATGTTTCTTCATTTGAAAATACTTGATTCCTGCTTATTTTGCCTAACTTAAAGGCGTTAAAGAAAAGTACTTCTTGGGAGATAACCCAATAGTCTTATTGAGTCTTGGAAGTTATTAATTCTGTAATAACCTCTCCTTATCCTTTTTGTGTGATTTTTGTGCCAGTAATAACCTCTAATGAGAGAGAAGATTTGGGGAAGTTGTTGTCCCGAAACAGATTTTTGTGCTTCACTGTAAAAATTCATGAAAAATATCTGTATATCGGATTGAGCTGTAATTTTCTGAGTAAATTCCCCAGGTTGTTTTCTACTCGTTAGCTCAACACTTTTTGATTTGAGCAACAGAAGGTCTTGAAAAAATCGGTTTTTACCTGCTGGTCTGTTTTGACGAATTTCTGCCATTATTTGCATTTGCCTCTTTTTCAGTTTCTTTTTGAGTTCTTCTTGATCAATTGAGATTTTTTAAAGGAATTTCTACAGTAGCTTGTGTTTTAATGGAAGTTTTACTTGTGTTGAGACTAAACCAAAGGCCTATTATTTTGAATGCACTAATGTTGCTAATGAAGATTGTGTGAAGTTTTGTATGAAGGAACTTTTCAAGTGTAGGGGAAGAATGATGTGATGATATGAAGAATGGACAAAATCTCAAGCTTGGGGATGCCACCCCGTGTAACCCCAAAAAATATTCAAGAGGTACAAGTGTCAAAGCTTGGGGATGCCCAAGGCATCCCCTTCTTCATCAACAAAAATCTCAGGTCTCTTTTTAGACACTTCATTTTTATTGTTTCATGCATTGTTGTGTTGTTCTTGGAGCGTCTTAGTTTTCATATTTGTTTTTCATGTGCTTAGTTTGCTTGAATAAATTAGTTGGACCCCCGCATTCGCTATGTTGTTTTAAATAAGTTGATTGGTGTTGGAAAAGAGTAGAAAGTTTCATGCTTAAGTGGTACAAAAGGGAGCTTGTTTTAACTGTGGCTTAGACTTTATCATGTCATGCTAGATGTTGTTTTGACCTTATCCTTAGTGATTATTGTTGTAGCATGACTTGTTCCAAACAATTGAGATTGCTTAATGTGCCTTGGAAGAATCACGCGTTGTTTTAGCATACAAAAGCATAATATTGTGGTACTCTCCTTTGATTCTTTGTTTGGGTTGACTTGGCAGATGCTCACACCATGTTATGACTATGAACCGGTCACCTTAGCCTCTATGATCATTTAGTTTTTGACTTGTGTTACCACTTTATTCTTTGATTGATAATGTTTTGTCGGTCTGCATGATTATGGCCATTATTGCTCTCTTAGTTGGTCGCTCCCAATCTTTTGTAGCCTCCACTTGTATTGAGTAAGCTCTACTCATGCATCCAACTCTCAATACACCAAGTTATTCCAAAGAGTCCACTATAAATTGCTATGAATGGTGTGTTACACCATTCCAAGTATATTCTTGTTTTATCTATCTTCCGAATTAAACTTGTTATGAGAAAATTAGTGATTAAATCTCTCACAAACTTGATGGAACACTTAATTTTATTGCCCCTAATAAACTTGAACCATTGTGTCATCTATGTTGTATATGCTTGCACTTGTAATTTGGGAATTAGCAGAACCATGCTGTCATGGGGAACGCTTTCAACACCTGTACATATTACAAAGTTGATATCATGATCTTTTGTTTATGGATCTCGCGGTGTGAAATAAAAGGGGAGCCTATAAGTTCATGGAGTATTATAGATGTGTTAGAGAAATGCCTGGGAGGCTAGCCTAAGCCATGCTTAATCATGGTGGAAACTTGCAGCATCACCATAGTGAGCAATCCATGAAGCACCCTCAGAAAAAATATAGAAAAAAAGAGAGAAAAATAAAAAATATATGCACCATGCTCATGGTAAATAAAAGGATCGCTGAGATGCTCACTGTCTGTTGCCTTGTCATTTAGATATGGGATAGCTCCTATGTCATGGCAAGGGGTACCCTATTGGCGGTTCTCTATGATACACATATACTTACAATGACGAACTTCCTTGTGACTAAATGTTGAGTAGCATGAGGAATGGCCCTCGTACTCAACGGACATGACATTGCCAACTTATGGTTTGTCAAGCATATACTCCATATTTGTTTGACTTTAACCTTAATCACTTCAAGATGCTTATGATAGGGGCAATGAGAGCTAAAAGCTAATAAGTACCATAATTTTTGGAATATCTTTATGAAACTTGAAATCCCTGCTTCCCTGTGAAGGGACTTTCTTCTTACTTTTATGTTGAGTCTCCATCTTCTACCTTTATGCACCAATTAAGAGAGCATAGTTTTTATTCTTAGTTTTATGCGCATTGTCCCAAAACTTATTGATTGATTCATAATGTTGATATTGCTTGTTCTTGAAATATTTGTATCTAGTCACCCTTATGAAATTTGAAGGTGTCCTATGCATTTATGTTTTGCTACTCCATGCGGGACAAGATGAATACCACAATGCTATGTTTTCTATATGTGAAACAAACAAACAATCATCTTTCAATGCATTGTTATTAATGATCTTAGTTTGTATCTTTTCATGTTGCAACATAGTTGCTTGTCTTATTGTTAGAACTTCATCTTTCATGCTCATGTTTAGAGTACTTTGATCCCAGCTTTCAATGCTTTGCAAATGGTTTGATCAGGATTGTGATGCTGCATGTCACCTAAAAAATTATTCTTTTCATAACTTACCTACTCGAGGACGAGCAGGAGTTAAGCTTGGGGATGCTTGATACATCGTAAATGTATCTATAATTTTTTATTTTCCATGCTTGTTTAGCATCAACTTTGCTATGCTTTTTCTACACTTTGAGGTATTTTTATACATTTTCTGGGACTAACCTATTAACAAGATTTTCGCGGTGCTAGTTACCTATTTTCTACTATTTTTGGTTTCAGAAAATCTAGTAAGGAAATATTCTCGGAATTGGACGGAACAAAATCCAAAGTCAATATTTTATAGGAGAGAACACAGAGTCGAAAGGAGAGACGGAAGGGCGCCACAGGATGGCCACACCCCCTGGCGCGAGTCCACCCTAGGTCACGCCAGGGCAGGGTGTGGGCCCCCTAGCCCTCAACTGACTTCGCCTCTTCGCCTATAAAGTCACCCTGATGCAGAAACCCTAAACACCCGAATAGATCTCCACGAAACAGTCCGTAGTCGCCGCCACCATCGTCCCTAGATCGGGGGGATCTGAAGCTCTTTCCGGCACCCTGCTCGAGGGGAGAGATCATCCCAGAGGCCTTCTTCATCACCATGCCAGCCTCCGGTATGATGTGTGAGTATTTCATCCTTGGACTATGTGTCCATACAGTAGCTAGATGATTGTTTCTCCTCCTTTGTTCTATCATGTTTCGATCTTGTGAGCTCCATTCATGATCAAGATCATCTATTTGTAACCATACATGTTGTGTTTGCGAGGATCCGATGGATATTGAGATACTATGTCAGATTGACTATTGATTCTATCATGTCAGATTGATTATTGATTCTATCGTGTATGTGTTGTTTGTGATCTTGCATTCTCTATGTTTCTAGTAGCTATCTTGGCCAAGTAGATTCTTGTGACTCTAAGAGGGAGTATTTATGCTCGATAGTAGGTTCATGCCTCTAGTAATCTGGGGAAGTGATAGAAATCTCTAAGGTTGTAGATGTGTTGTTTCTACTAGGGAGAAAACAACAATCTTTTGTTCATGGAACAATTGTATTGCTTACTTTACACACATTGTTGTGTTTCATGGCTCTTCTACAAGATACTTGGATGCTGCAACATCGGTGATAGGAGAGCCAACCCGTGAGACATCATTGTCATCGTAAGTCCTTGAGGAAGACCCTAATCTGACCGGATCTTTGTCCATCACCTCGGAAGGCACGAAAACATCCGCCTTGACCAGCTTGGCAACCCTGGTGTCGTAGCTGGTGAGGGAATTCAAGATAGCACTGCTATCAACTAGATTTCTTTCTTCATCGATCACTAGCATGCTGGGGGAAACCAAGTTGATGTCGGCATCATCGTAGTGCACCTTGAGCAGGGACAAGGCCATTTTGGCACCAAACCGGACAGATGAAGCTTTCCATCTTATGATCTTCTTAGGGGTTCAATGGAGAATTACCGAGTACTTGGCAGCAGAATCTACCGCCTTGATATTGATTTCTAGGGCTTGGATATCTCCTTGGCTTGGGCGATGGCTGTGTTGATGAATTTCCCTGCAAGAATCATGCATTCCTTTGAATCTGGAGCATCTTCACCCAGGTTGGTCAAGACAATGGGGATTGTGTATTCATAAGATACAAAGATCACAAGTAAAACAAAAATATAAAGTATCTGACCTACATAATTTAGGAAAGACGGAGCAATGTTACCAAAGATGTTGGTTTCAGCTTTCTAGCATGTCTCCGATAAGATGTTGTTCTCCTTCTAAAGTTCATGTATGTATCAACGCTCCGAGTATTCTGCTCTGCGGCATCTTGGTTCTATTCCTTGAATTGTTCAATCTCCTTCTTCAGGCGGTCTATCTCGGTGTTAGCATATTTTTTCAAAGACTTCATTGCCTCTTCATGCATTTCGACAGCATCAGGTCCTTTTTCACGATTTTATTCTCAGCATCTAATTCTTGGATGTGCTTTGGATTGCTCGACGAAGCTTTTAGCTTTTGCAACATCTTCTGCAATTCGGAGAAATAACTATGCTACGAGTACTCGAAAGAAATAGATCATGAATGGATCGGTATGGAACTGAAAATAAAATAGACTCTTGTAATTGGTTATATGTTCCATCAGAAAGGCAGTTTTACCCTTTTCACCCTCCAACTCCTAACGCATATTGGAGAACTTCTCGTTGGCGGCAACCTTCCAAGCATTCTCGTTCTGCACTAATAATATGCTTAGTTTCCTTGGAGCATCTAGCTATAACTTGTTTAGTTCACCTAGAGTCTTGGGGGCTACAATGTGAATTTTTACTCTAAGTCATGCTTAGTTTCTTTTGAGCATCTAGCCAGAACTTATTCAATTTCACCTATAGGCTCAGGGCTACAGTATCAGAATTTAAAACAATACATATGCTTCTCTATGAGTAACTAGCCGGAATACTTCATTCAAACTAGATACTCAGGGGCTACAATATCAAGTTTTTCACATGGTCACTGTTAAAGCACTCAGGCCTAAATACCTAAGGTTTTCCGCCTAAGTGCTCGGGGGATAAAGTGGGATAGGTAAAGTGAAATCTAAAGTACCAAATACTTATGATGGCAATGATCTTGATATTGTCAATGGCTTGTGCATATAAAACTGTAAGGTTCCGAACCTTTAATAAGGTAGAGATCCCTGTGTTTACAATGCTAGTCCCTGGATCAATAGCTAGCATCCACAGTTAAGATGTAATATCAAGAAACAAAGGTCATAATACAACTTTATAACCAGGAATAAAATAATTTATTACATCTTACATAGCTCATTTGGCTATCTCATTACAATGCAGCAGAATTTAACAATAGTATGGGGTCCTTCATCTTCAAAGTGCCACAGGCAGGCATGTTGGTTGTAGACTTGTAATCCTAATCATTAAACTTCACTAATATCAAACAAAACCTGCAACATAACAAGTTACGGCCACAAGGGTCAATACATTTGAATTGTATTGGAAAGTGATACTATGGTAGTATAGTGGAGTCTATCATCTATATACATTTGGCTAAGTGGAGCTTAGGCTTGCTTTGCTCAAAATAGATTTTCCTTATCATTTGAAAACACTAAGTTTTTGCTTGACAAAATCTTTCCTAAGGCATCTCACAATAGAAATTGGTGATCCTTCAACCCCTTGTTCACCCACAAGATTTTAACTTAGAAATTGGGATGACGAGATTCTTGATAGCTTCCATGTCTTGATGCTCAAATTGTCCTTTGCCAGGGACATGGCTAAGTACTTAGATTTTTCACTCTGCAGAGGTGGTGCACTTTCCCCACAAGACTTGGTTTCACCAAGACAAGATCTTTCAGAAGCCTTCCCTTAGACCAGAATGGACGCGTTCCAACCTATCATACCCCTACCACCAACTGTCCATTTGGCTAAGTTCTTGCAACCTATATGATCCAGGCAGAGCCCATAATGCCAAGTGGCTGCACTTGAAGCTTCTCAACATTTGACATCTCAAATCTCTTTGTTCCTGGGTGGCCATCCACAAGTGAGATACACAAGGTAAACCATAGAAATGGGCCTTGTGAACCACTCAACACAAACCATTCCTTCCATTCCACCCAGGTGATTCATTCACTTAGTTGTTTTATTATCAAAACACAAGTCCTTGACTTGGAAATTTTCCATAGTATGAATATATATTCCACCCTTGTTTTCTATTAGCTAAGCGAAGCATGATAGTAGTAGGAATCTTAACTTAGGAAATTCTACTAAGGTTTCATCTACTAGGATTTCCCATAGCATAGTTTACACTTAGCAAAATTCCATGCAAGTCCTACTTATAAATATCACTAATGCATAGTGAAAATAATGGGACAAAAGTATGAAGCATCACTTGCCTTTTTGGTAGAGAGTATAAGTTCACTCCTTGATCTTTGCAATACTCACACTCTTCAAATCACTACAATTCAATCAAGCAAGGCACAATTTCAATCTACCATTCAAGCAACATCACATAAAATGATAGAAACAAAACAATGCATGTAAGCATGCTAAAGATTGTTTTATTTGTAAAAGTGGTTTCTAATAGGTTATAAACATTCGGAAACACCTATTGGTCATTTTATAAAGTGGCAAAACCATTTGCAAAAGTTTTTACTTCATAAACCATTTTTAAACCAAGTCATTATTTTATGTGGTGAAGAAATGCTTTTAATAAGGCAACATTCTATAGAGTTCACAAAATATGTTTTCAAACCATAAAACCTCGTGTTTAGGGTCAGAGAGTTTATTTCCAAAACATTTTCCCAAAGATTTTCTTCCAAAATCATTTTTAACAATTAAACCATATTTTTATTTGACTAGAAATGGTTAAAATCAAAGATTTATTCTTTTGCTTCAACAAATACATTTTTGAAACCACCAATTGATTCTTAAGGTCAGTAGGTTCAAAACAAACCATTTTCCAAAGGTTTCATCTCAAAATTCATTTTAGAACAAATTTTATATTCTAAATATGCATACACAAGTTTCTGCAAAAAAACAATCAATTTATCAGAAGTTTTTTACTAAACAAAGTGCATGGTTGGATAGGGCTTGTCTTTCTGAATCCATTGATATAAAATTTGCAAAATTTGGACGTGTGGTTTGAAAGTTATGGATTTTTCAAAATTGATCATCTAATAGACATGTTTCTGTTTTTAAAACAGATCTCAAGCCACGTGTCTTATTCCTATTCGCCCATACCGTTTCGTCCGGATCAGCTTCTCTGGCGCATTGGATCTATGCAGATCGTGTGGCTCAGAATCAAACGTACCCCTTCATATAAGTTTCTTTCCTATCCACTAGATCGAGATCGGGCGGCGCATAGCGTGTTTGCCAAAGAGGGGCGGCGCTGGCGGTGGCAGGTGGTGGCGGGGGCTCTGGCGGCGAGGTTGCTGGCGACACAGGGGGCTAGAGGGTGATAGGGGTAGCTCACCAGGTTCGCTGCGCTTCGCCGATGCTCAACGTGTTCTTGTCTGATGAAGGGGCGCTCGAGGTCAACCGGAATACCTCGCCGTAGTTGTCGTCGGCGTCTGATGCTTGCTGTCATCGTCGATGGCGAACCTACAGGTTATGTATGAATAAATGGCGAGCATCAGAGAACGCGCTAGATGATGGAGATTAAAATGGCTTGGGCTAGAGTGCAAGGCACGCACGGGGTCAGACGCTAGGGCTGACCGGAGTTATGCTCACTATCGGGTTCTAGCAGAGGTTGTCAGAGGCGGGTCTACGAGGCACAAGAGGGTAAACGGAAGACGTCAGTGAACACGTACGATAACAAGGTTTGCGATAAGGTAAACCAGAGGGCAAGAGAGGGTTGGGGCTCACCCGGATTCGTCGATGAACTCGTCGGAGCTGCGGCGGCGCGGGTCCAATTCGGAGCAGCCTGGGGGCTTACTGATTCTCGGAAAGGAGGAGAAGTGGGGAGGAGGCAGTGGGGGTTAAGACTGCAGGGTCCAGGGGGAGAATTAACCGTGCATTTAAACAAATTCAACCGAATTCATTTGGCTAGAAATGGCGAGGCTAGAGAAGGGGAGGAAACAGTCGCGAGGTTAGGGATGACGAGCTGATAGGTGGGGCATTGTTGTCATCGAGTGTGAGAGAGGAGAGGTGGGGTCTGTTGTCAGCATAAGGGAGAGAGGGGGAGTGGGTCCGGGCGTTCAGCGACTGAGTGGGTGTGTTCTACGGTGAGAAACGTTTCGCTCGGGGTGAGAGGGAAGATGGGCTGGACTGGCTTAGTGGGCTGGGCTGCACCTTTTCAAAAAAAAATTGTTCTGTTTGTTTTTTTTCTCATTTCTTTTATTGTGTTTTGATTTTGATCAAACAATTCAAACACTTATTTGAATTCAAACCTTTGCCATAATTTGTGTAGGTTTAAATACTGATTAATAAAACATTCTGAAGTCAATTTTTGAATAAAACTTTATTCTTTTTTGAGTCTTTTATTTATTCAAATAAGCCCTTGTTTTAAATCAAATAGGATTTAATAATATTTTGAAACACCATTTAAGTTTCTAAAAACTTTCCAAATCTTTTCAATAGGTTTTTATTTTATTAATAGGGTGTCAAATAATTCATCTTGAATTATTTGGAAAGTATTTAATATGATTCAAAAATCATTTGAATTGGGTATTTATTTTAATTCCAATGGAATTAAATATAGTTTTTAATTCCCTAAATTTTATTTGGAAGATTCATTTTATTTAAGTTAATTACACAACTCTTATTCCACTTGGGTAAATTCCAAACTACTATTTTCTCATGAGTTATATAATTATTCTTATTAGAGATTTGTCTTTATTAAGATAGGGATAGAATGGTTAATGTCATTCTATTTTATTTTGGAAATTCTTTATCCTTTCATTTTATTTGGATTTGGATTAAATTCATTCCATTTTCTTATGGTCTTGGCCAAGATTTAATTGGGTCTTTAAATATTCTTTATTTAATATTTCTTTCTTCATCTTATAAAATCCATATCTTTTTATTTAGAGATCCAAACTTGGTGATTCCAATTTGTAAAATCTTATTTGATATTTATTTATCTTTTTAAATATCCTCCGGATTATTTTCTCATCATTTGGTATGGATTTATAGATAGGTTCTTTATTAGCTTTGGAAATTTTATTTCCTTATCTTATTATATTCATAAGATTTTATCTATGGCTCCAAATTAAGTGAAACCAATTTATGTGGTCTTATAATATTTCCATCTGTCTTTCTTGATCATTTTTGAAATGTTGGTTTGACCAATTTTCATATGGATCAAATCCATAGGCTTGGAGATAACTTGGAAATTATTATTTTTTTATTCCATTAGGGTTTAGGGTTTGGATTTATTTTCCAAGTGTTTAAATTTCCAGATACATTCATTGAGGAATGCATTTCTCTTGATTTGGATTTTTTGTTGGATTCAAACTTTAATTAAGGTTTTTTCAAGATCGGATTTTAAGTTTCCATTTAAAATCAAAAGTTTCTTTTCACCCTGATTTTCAACAATAATTTATTTTTGTTTATTTATTTTTCACATTACAAGATTTGGAAAATCTTGGGATGTGACAGGCTACCACCCTTAAAATAAATCTTGTCCCGAGATTTGGGGAGGCTAGGGTTACAAGTTGGCTCAAAGCAAATAGGGTACTACCACCCTTAAAAAATTTCCAACTAAATTACATCTTGGCTTGCTTGGGATCTTGTTGAAACCTCTCTGGACACTTGTCTGCATAATGGCCTAGCTCTTTGCATTTGAAACACATCACTTGGCTATTATCTTTCTTCTTCTTGGGTATCAATTCCTCTTGTTTATTTCCTTGTTTCTTCTTTTTTTCTAGGCAATAACTAGCATAGTGTCCCATTTCTTTGCAATTGTAACATTGCAACTGGCTTATGTCCTTATTCTTGTTTTTGGGTCTCTCCAAAGCTAGGAGTTCTTCTAGTTCATGCTCTTCATACTTTACCACAAAGGTGGGAAATCTTTCTCTCTTCTTGGGGCATTTACTAGTGATATGACTTTCTTCTTCACAAGAGTAGCAACACTTTGTGATCACCTTGGATTTGGCCTTATTATGCATAGTTTTGACTTTGCCTTCATCCTTATTGGTAGAAGTTGTTCCTTCATGAGGGTTTACAAACTGTTGTTGCACTCCACCTTGTTTCCTTTGTTAAACTATGGAATAGATGGGGCATTGTATAGGGACATGATTATTTCCTTCACATAGGAAACAAGTAGCTTGAGATGTGGGGCATTTATTGGTTGGATGTTTCTCTTCACAATTGGGACATTTATCTTCATGTTCCTTGGAAGTGTGATCCTTGTCTCCACAAACATTGCAAGCTTGGGTTCCTTCTAAAATATCATCCTTGACATCCTTGTTGTCATAAACTCCTTGGGAAGAGTTGTCTCCCATGTTGATCATTTGAGTAGCCATCCCTTGCAAAAATTGGGATTGAGTTTTCAAAACTTCTTGCATGGTTGGGTCTAAATCATTGTTGTTGTCTAAAAACTAAGTTGTCACTTGGTTCAACTGGGTTTGTCTTGCAAGCAGTTGGTCTCTCATGTTGACCTCTTGGTTGTTGTTGTTGCCATCCTTGATGTTGGAGTCTCTTGGAGTAGTCATCTGTTTGGGTTGGATTAGGATTAGAATAGGCAAAAGATTTCTAAGGAATCAATTCTAATCACACACATCACAATTCACACAAGCAATGTGCAAGCAATCACAAACAACCATTCCACTCAAACAACAAGTTTCAAGCACACTTATAGGCAACCAAAAAAAAAAAATTTACACCACATAAGTTGGTGGGTTTGACATAAACTAAATATGGTGGTCCATCTATATGGTTCACTTGAGATCTTTCCTTCCTTCTTGGTTGATTCTTCATGAGCAAGAAGTTTGTATCCTTAGAGAATTTCTTGCATCTTGGTCTCAAAACTTCAAGGTGATGATGGTTCCTTCTAAGTTGTGTTTCCTTAGTCTTTAAGTCTTGAGTAACATTTCTTGTCTCACTTGTAGTCCTTAGTGATATCCAAGGTTGAAGTATTTGTTGAGGATAAGGTTGAAATCTGTAAGATCCCTCCTTTGTAAAGGAAAAAGGATCCCTGTGATTGCAATGCTAGTCCCTGGATCATTGCTAGCATCCACAGTTTAAGATGAAGTACACAGATACAAAGGTCATTTATTACATCCATTCCAGAGATAAACATAGTCTTTACAACTCAAAGTCCACAGGCCTATTACAAGAGTTTGAATAAGTAAATAAATATAAGTCTTCATCTTCATGTGCCACAGGCAAACATGTTGAGTGTAGACTCATGACACCTAATCCATAGTGGGTCAATACTTTGGAATAGTATTGGCAAGTGATACCTTAGTATATTTTAAGTGGACTAGATACTATATGCAAATTTGGCTAAGTGTAGCTTGGCTTGCTTTGCTCAAAATAGGTTTTTCCTATTAGTTGAAGTCACTAAGTTTTTCTTTGTCAAAACTTTTCCCAAGGAACCACCAATAGCATTGAGGTCCTTCACCCTTGTTCACCCACAAATTTTTACTTAGAAATTGGATGAGGAGATTCTTGATAGATTCCATGCCTTGATGCTCAAGCTGTCCATTGCCATGGACTTGGCTAAGTACTTAGATTTTTCCATCTGCAGAGGTTGTGCACTTTCCCCACCAGACTTGGTTTCACCAAGACAGGACCTTTCAGAAGCCTTCCCTTAGACCAAATGGATGCGTTCCCACCTATCATTCCCACTACCACCAACTGTCCAAATGGCTAAGTTCTAGCAGCCTATATGGTCCAGGCAGAGCCCATATTGCCAAGTGGCTGCACTAGAAGCTTCTTAACACTTGGCCTCTAAAATCTCTTTGTTCCTGGGTGGCTTACCACAAGTGAGATAAACAAGGTAAACCATAGCCATGGGCCTTGTGTAACCACTCAACCAAAACCACCATTCAAGTCCCTTTCCACCCATGTGATTCATTAACTTAGTTGTTTTATTAGGCAAAACATAAGTCCAAAGACTTAGAAATATTTTTATCATAGCATGTATATTTTTACCAACCCTTGTTTGCTACTAGCTAGGCTAAGCATGGAATAGATAGTAACTTAACTTAGACATTTCCTAGCAATTCTACAACTACTTAGGATTTCCCAACATGGCATATAGGCAAAATAATAACATGCAAGACTTAGCAAAGTATTTCTAATGCTTAGTATAAAATATAGGGATAGAAATATTCATGAAGTACCACTTGCCTTGGTACTTGGGAGAGTAGCACTCTTCACAATCACAATCACTAGCACAAAAGTCTACACAAAGAATGGTAGAACAAATCACACACAAATCATATACAAACATAAATATATGCATGCATGCAAAATGCTAAGTGATGATTTTCAAAACTCAACCAAGCAAGTGCAAGGTACTGATTCACTAACAAGATAAAAACTTGCCAAACAACCAATATTTATACCCTAAAACATTTCCTAAACATTTCAAACTCTCAAATTAGTCCTAAATAAGTTTCTGCAGATAAGCCTTTTTAATAGAAGCTAAACATTAAACACATTGCATAATTTGAAAGAGCTCGCTCTCCTGATTCCAACGGTATAAAATTTGTCAAAATCTAACGTGGGAATCAAAAGTTACAAACAAAACAAATGTGAACTATAATCTGATTTCAACATCTGTTTTAAATCTAACTCACTGCCACGCGGCGCTATCTTATTGGCGCGTACCGGTTCACACGGATCGGTCGACGCAGATCGTTGGATTTAAGTGATCACGCACGGCTCAGATCCAACGTACCGCTTCGTTAAGTGATTCTATTACACGCGTTGGATCTAGATCCAACGGCTCTTGATCAAACGACCAAGGTCTGGCGGCGCGTGGTGACGCCGAGCGGCTGCGCGCTCGGTCTACGGCGTTGCGGTGGATACAGAGAGGGCTGGGGTTAGTGGAAATGCTTACCAGACTCGCAGAGACGCACCGAAGCTCAACGTGGTGGTAGCTTGGCAAGGGGCGCGCTGTAGTGGCCGTGGGATCTCGTCGGAGTGGATGACAGGGTCGGGCTCGGGTGGACGGCGACGTTGGCGACCTTCTGCTTCGCCCTAACTCAAACGGAGGGCATCAGTGTGTGCGCATAGGTTAGGCGAACAAGTCAGCGTCAAAGGGAAGGCACGGGGCGGTCGAATTTTACCTTAATCTCTCGCCGGAGTTGGGGACGGTGTCGGTTGCTCACGGTGCTCGTCGAAGTCGAAGCTTTGGATCACAAACAGATGGACAAAGGGGATCAAGAAATGCGCAAGGAGGTCGCGAAGCTGTTCGCATGCACCAGAGAGGAAGGGGCGCACGGGGTTTACCAGAATCGCACGCCGGAGTCGTCGGAGCTGCGGCGGTGTCTGGCGAGTTCCGAGCAGCCTGGTGGCGTGGAGAGAAAATTGAGTGAGGGGAAATGGTCGCGAGAGGGAGTGGTTCTTATAGCCGGAGTTGGGCGAGGAGTTACTCGCGAAATCAATGGGAATCAACGCGGCAGTGACTGCGGCGAGTAAAGGCAGCGTGAGTGTCGCGCGCGCGCGTGATTGACGAAGACGACGACGGGGTCACGGGTCCACTTGTCAGCGAAATAAACAGAGGGGAGGTGGGGTCCAGGCGTTAGCGGCTCTGTGGGTGCGTATGCGCGTAAGAGAGAGAGAGGGAACCCGGGTGGGCTAGCTGGGCTGGATTCTCTGTTGGGCTGAAATAGTAGTGCCGGCCCTTTTTCTTTTCTTTATTCCTTTTCTATTTCTAATTCGATTTTCTGGAATGATTTTCAAATGAATTCAAACTCTATTTGAATTCAAATCTTTTCAAGAATTTTGTAGGGTGCAACATTCATAAATCTGGGGATAGAAACATGTGGTCTCTTCATTCAAGCTTGGTTCTCTTGAATAAACAAAATAAACAGTGCTATATCACTTGTTTTGAAAATGTTTTGAAAATGGTTTTGAAACCATTTTTATTTTGTATATTTTTGTTCAAACTCCACACTCAAACCAATCAACAAGGAAGCAAACAAACTTGGTTTAGAACACTTAAGCTCTCAAATGGGGATGGTCATTTGATTTAAGTTTGCTCACATAAAATGATACCACTATGTGCTTTTGTTTTCTTGAAATTCGTTTGAAATTGATCTCAAAACTATATGCATGCATGAATGATATGCAATCTTTGAAATCATGATTTTAGGGATGTTACAAATCTAACCCCCTTAAGGTGAATCTCGCCCTCGAGATTCGGATTGGCTAGCGAATAGGTGAGGGTGGTCTTTCCGAAGATCATCTTCTCTTTCCCATGTTGCCTCCTCTTTGTAATGATGATTCCACTGCACTTTGCAGAACTTGATAGTCTTAGTCCTTGTGACTCTTTCTGCAGTCTCAAGAATCTTGCTAGGTTTATCTTCATAAGTGAGATCACTTTCTAGTTGAACCTCCTCCAAAGGTATAGTATCCTTCAAAGAAGTTTCTTCTATTTCTGGATGACATTTCTTAAGTTGACTCACATGAAACACATTATGGACAGCTGACAGAGATTCTGGCAGTTCAATTTCATAGGAAACTTCTCCTTTGCGACTCAGAATTTTGAATGGCCCAACATATCTTGGTGCCAATTTTCCTTTGACTCTGAATCTCTTCACTCCACGAAGTGGTGACACTCTAAGATAAGCTCTATCACCAACATCGTAGGTGACTTCTCTACGCTTAGGATCTGCGTAGCTTTTCTGTCGGGACTGTGCTATCTTCAATCTGTCTTTAACCAACTTGACCTTCTCTTCGGCTTCCTTGATAATATCTGGTCCGAATAAACTTCTTTCTCCCACACCATTCCATAACAATGGCGTGGTACACTTTCTTCCGTAGAGAAACTCAAACGGTGCCATCTCAATGCTGGCTTGATAGCTGTTGTTATAAGAAAATTCTGCGTAAGGCAGACTTTCATCCCAACTGGATTCATAGTCTAGGGCACATGCCCTCAACATGTCTTCGAGAATTTGATCAGTCCTTTCCGTTTGTCCATGAGTTTGAGGATGAAAAGTAGTACTGAATTCCAACCTCGTTCCCAATGACTCATGTAACTGTCTCCAAAAATGGGTAGTAAATTGAGTTCCCCTATCAGACACAATACTCTTGGGCACTCCATGTAAACATACAATTCTACTCATGTAGATTCTGGCTAACTTAGCACTTGTGTAGGTTGTCTTCACGGGTATGAAATGAGCCACTTTAGTTAGGCGATCCACTACAACCCAAATAGAATCATATCCTGACCGAGTCCTTGGTAATCCGGTAATGAAATCCATACCAATCTTGTCCCACTTCCAATCAGGAATAGGTAGTGGTTGAAGCAAACCTGCTGGTTTCTGATGTTCCGCTTTCACTCTACTACACACATCACACAAAGAAATATGTTCGGCGATGTCCTTCTTGAGATTATTCCACCAAAATCTTTCTTTCATGTCCATGTACATTTTGGTGTTACCCGGATGAATGGAATATGGTGAGTTGTGTGCTTCTTGTAAAATCAGTTTCCGTAGCTCCGGATCTTGTGGAACACAGATACGTTTCCCATGCCATAAAGTACCCTGTTCGTCTTCATGTAACCATTTGGCTTTTCCTTTGCCAATCTTTTCTTTAGTCTCTTCGATTTCTTTATCAATCTTCTGGGCTTCTTTGATCTTGTCTAACAAAGTGGGTTGAACATCCAAAGACATGAGATGTCCTTCAGGCACAATCTCCAATCTGAGTTTTCTAAATTGGGTACACAGATCATCTGGCAATTCTCCTTTGGTAAGGCCATTCACAAAAACCTTACGACTTAGAGCATCTGCTACAACATTTGCTTTACCGGGGTGGTATTGCAAACTTAAGTCATAGTCCTTGATAAGTTCTAGCCATCTTCTTTGTCTCATATTAATTTCCTTCTCGGTGAAGATATACTTCAAACTTTTGTGATCTGTGAACACTTCACAACGCTTTCCCAAAAGATAGTGTCTCCATGTTTTGAGTGCATGGACAACAGAGGCTAACTGTAAATCATGAGTAGGATAGTTCACTTCATGAGTTTTGAGTTTTCTCGAGGCATAAGCCATAACTTTACCGTCTTGCATATGTACTGCACCCAATCCTTGATGAGATGCATCACAATATACATGGAAATCTTTTTCCAAATCTGGCAGACACAAGACTGGTGCTGTCACAAGTCTCTTCTTCAATTCCTGAAAGCTGAGTTCACAACCTTCAGACCAAACAAACTTCTTGTCTTTCTTTAACAATTCTGTCATAGGCTTAGCTACCTTGGAGAAATTCTCAATGAACCTTCTGTAGTAACCTGCTAAGCCAAGGAAACTACGAACTTCTTTCACAGACTTGGGAGATTCCCATTCAGTCACAGCTGAAACTTTAGCATGATCAACTGCTACACCATCCTTTGTCATAACATGACCAAGAAATCCCACTTCATCCAACCAGAATTCACACTTGCTGAATTTGGCATAAAGTTTATGCTCTCTTAACTTCTCAAGTATCAAACGCAAATGTCCTTCATGCTCTTCCTTGCTCTTGGAGTAGACTAAGATGTCATCGATGAAAACGACAACAAATTTGTCAAGGAATTCCATCAACACCTTGTTCATCATATTCATGAAGTATGCTGGAGGATTGGTCAAACCAAAAGGCATTACGGTATACTCATACAATCCATAGCTTGTAGTGAATGTTGTCTTAGGTATGTCTTGTTCTCTTATCTTGAGTTGAAAATAGCCTGACCGGAGATCAATCTTTGAGAACACACATGCTCCTTCTAGTTGATCAAACAAGTCATTGATTCTAGGCAAAGGGTATTTGTTCTTGATAGTCACCTCGTTGAGTGAACGGTAATCTATGCATAACCTTTGACTTCTATCTTTCTTCTCCACAAACAAAACTGGGGCTCCCCAAGATGAAGAACTTGGTTGAATAAATCCTTTCTGCAACTGTTCTCCAAGTTGTTTCTTGAGCTCTTTCAGTTCATCAACTGACATTTTATAAGGTCTTTTTGCTATTGGTCCAGACCCTGGTACCAAAACTATAAGAAATTCCACATCTCTATCTGGTGGCATTCCCGGCAATTCTTCCGGAAACACATCTGGATACTCACTCACAATTGGCACACTGTCCATGCTAACCCCCTTAAGAGAATTAAGCATACTCCTTTTTGCTTCGAAGTTGGTCTTGAATCTGATTCTTTTATTTTCTGGAGTTGTGAGTGAGACAGTATGGTTGGCACAATCTATCACTCCTTTGTACTTAGTCATCCAGTCCATTCCCAGAATGACATCCAATCCTTGGGAGTTTAGAATTATCAAGTTAACGGGAAACATATACTTCCCAAACTCTATGACTAAATCATGACATCCTGAATTCACTATCATTTCTCCACCAGGAGAACTTACTTTTATAGGACACCCAATAGTTTCTACCGGTAGTTCATTTCTTTCAACAAATTCTCTTGATATGAATGAATGAGATGCACCAGTATCAAAGAGTACAAATGCTGGAATAGAATTGAGTCTGAACTTACCAGCAACAACATCAGGCTCCTCATAGACCTCCTCCACATTGATGTGGTTTACTTGTCCCTTCTGAAAAGGGTTGGGCTTGTTGGATCCTTCAACTTTCTTTTCTGGGCAGTCATTTTCATAATTCCCCATCTTCTTGCATTTGAAGCATTCAACCTGACTTATGTCTCTCTTAACAGGCTGGCTTCCACTTCCATTACCACTGTGGTGGCTCTTATGTCCACTCTTGTGGTTCTTGTACTTGTCATTGTCATGACTACGGTGATGCTTGTTGTCATGACGGTTGTGGTTGTGGTGCTTGTTGAATTTCCCATGCTTGTGGGATCCTGAGCTTCCGTTGTCATCATAATGAGATCGTTTGTGAGACGATCCCGAGTTGTGCTTGTCGGAGTGCTTTCTCTTTCTACTCTCAACTTGCTTCATTTTGTTCTCCAAAATAGCAGCCTTGTCACAGAGAGACTGATAAGTGGGAACATAGGCCACAGCCAATTGCAGATTCAGCTCATCATTCAAGCCTTCAAGAAATTTTTCCTTTCTCTTGGCATCAGTGTCAACTTCATCCGGTGCATAACGCGCCAGATTGTTGAACTCCTCAATATATTCAGCCACGCTGCGGTGGCGCTGCTTCAGGTTATGGAACTCTTTCTTTTTCAGACTCATCACTCTAGATGAGATATGAGCAGTGCGAAAGCCATCCTCAAAGATAGCCCATGTCACTTCATCTATGGGAGTGGTGATCTGGAAGTTGTCCCACCAAGTGGCGGCTGGTCCTTCCAGCAAATGTGCTGCAAATCTGACCTTTTCAGCATCCGTACAGCCCACTGTTACCAAGTCCTTGTTTACTGAGCGTAGCCAGTCATTGGCTACCATGGGATCAGTCGTTCCTGAGAACTTTGCTGGCCTCAATATCAAGAACCTGGTAAGCATGTCAAAGCCCGGTGGGTTGTTGTTGTTGTTATTGTTGTTGTTGTTGTTGTTGTTTTGGTTCTGGATGAACGTCGTCAGCATCTGCATTAGCTGAGTTTGAGCAGTCATCATTTGTTGCATTTCTGGAGTGATGTTGTTGTTGTTGTTGGGGTTGGGGTTTGCACGACGGGGAGGCATCTGTGGTTTGTTCAAATAGAGATAAGAATGAGATACCCATAGATGCTTTCATGCACATTACATCACATAAGAAAACACAAAGTATGCAACACAAAGATAAAAGTTCAACAACAAAATAACAAGTTCACAAAGTAAAACACACACAAATATCAAGCCATCCACATGTCGGATGGTCAAATAACAAGTACGATAACAAAAGATAAATGAGTAGTCAAATCTACTCCTCGGCATCAATCTCCTCCTCGACAAAGGTAAAACCTGCGTTCTCCATCGCGGTCTTATATTCCTCGACGTTAGTGGTCAAGGTCTCTATATTGGCCTTGAGATCCCTCTTCTGGGAATGAAGCCTCTCAATCACCGTCTGCTGCTGCTCTAGCTCGAAGTCCTTGGACTGCAGTTCTACAGTCATGTCCCGGATCTTCTTGTTCCTATCCTGGACACGCTTCTCTTGACTCTTGAACTTCCTGTCCTGGGTCTCGAACTTCGCCTCCATTTCCTTGACTATCTCGTCTTGCTCCGCGAAGAGCTTGTCCTTCTCGCGAAGCTGCACCTGGAGCTCGTCATTGTTGAGCATGACATTGGTCCTATCCGTGTCCACGTGCCTCATGAGAGACTCTAAGTCCTGGAGGTATAGGCGTATCGGCTCTGCTGCGACCCTCGAATCGTCCTCGAAGTCAACGGACTCTCCATCCTCATCACGTCTTCCGAAGACGTGGAAGTGGGTACCTCTAACCTGTCGGGAGTGTCTCCCTAGCAGACGTCCTATCAGATCCTGCATAACTACCTCAAGGCCTCTCTCCCTGTCATCGTGCATGAGCTTGAAGACAATGGCCTCCGTGGTAGGCTCTGTCTGGCGTCCGGGCCGGTTGACCTTGAAGCCCCAGAGGTCCTTCCTCTCAAAATTGGTGAGGGGATGCACCATGATGGTGGGAAGAGGGAGATTGAGCAAGGTAGTAAGCTCAACGATACGAGGACCAAAGCGGGTAACCTGGAACTCCTTAACAGTGCTGATGGTAATAGGTATCTATTTATAAGATAGAAAAGTTAGAACAACACAATCAAGATAAAACAAAAGACAAAACATCACATACATATCCTTGGGTAGCAAAACACACAAGTCATGCATACATGAAACCATTACAACAACCAAGGTTCAATCTTATTTTAAAGCAACATTTTGGAAAATAAGGTGATAGGTGGTGGTCCAACTAACGAAGTACGTTTACAATCCTATCTCACTAGATCTGTTGGCTAACACAATGTTTCTAGAAGCAATCAGCCTATCTTGCTCACATGACTCCATCACTACGTCTATAATGTCTCCTCTTAAAGTTTGGTTGGTAGCTTCCAACTCTTGGGTATGTTCCATCTCTTTCCTTAAATCAATTTGGAGGTTGAGCATTCTGCACTTGACTCTATCACCAAGTTCTTTGATGGTCTTCCAAGCTGCATCCCTTGCTGATTCATAGAATGTAGGGTGCACCACTGAATTGGTGAACATGCAGAATCCTTTTTCCTGATGGTTGTCTTCCTTGTTTTTATACAAGTGAAGTTGCACCCACCAGTATTCCACTCCTTCATCCATCACAGGAAAACCTTTGTACACAGCTGCACCTTGTATCTCTAATGCAACCATGAGGTCCTTGAGAGCCTTGGGGAATTCTGTCTCACACTCCAAAGTCATTGTCATGAGTGGTCCTTTCCTTACGGCTTCGTTGATGGAGTTCATCTACAAATAGAGATGAGGAAGAGGATTAGAAAAGTTTTACGAGAAGAATAGACAAGTGTAGAAGTTGAAATTTTTTCCTTAGTGGTTTCCATTCCTAGGGTCATAATCCTATAGGCAACATAGTGCTGTGATACCATCTGTAAGATCCCTCCTTTGTAAAGGAAAAAGGATCCCTATGATTGCGATGCTAGTCCCTGGATCATTGCTAGCATCCACAGTTTAAGAGGAAGTACACAGATACAAAGGTCATTTATTACATCCATTCCAGAGATAAACATAGTCTTTACAAATCAAAGGCCACAGGCCTATTACAAGAGTTTGAATAAGTAAATAAATATAAGTCTTCATCTTCATGTGCCACAGGCAAACATGTTGAGTGTAGACTCATGACACCTAATCCTCATCAGAGTAACCTGCAACATCACAAGTTACAGCCAAAGTGGGTCAATACTTTGGAATAGTATTGGCAAGTGATACCTTAGTATATTTTAAGTGGACTAGATACTATATGCAAATTTGGCTAAGTGTAGCTTGGCTTGCTTTGCTCAAAATAGGTTTTTCCTATTAGTTGAAATCACTAAGTTTTTCTTTGTCAAAACTTTTCCCAAGGAACCACCAATAGACATTGAGGTCCTTCACCCTTGTTCACCCACAAATTTTTACTTAGAAATTGGGATGAGGAGATTCTTGATAGCTTCCATGCCTTGATGCTCAAGTTGTCCATTGCCATGGACTTGGCTAAGTACTTAGATTTTTCCATCTGCAGAGGTTGTGCACTTTCCCCACCAGACCTGGTTTCACCAAGACAGGACCTTTCAGAAGCCTTCCCTTAGACCAAATGGACGCGTTCCCACCTATCATTCCCACTACCACCAATTGTCCAAATGGCTAAGTTCTAGCAGCCTATATGGTCCAGGCAGAGCCCATATTGCCAAGTGGCTACACTAGAAGCTTCTTAACACTTGGCCTCTAAAATCTCTTTGTTCCTGGGTGGCTTACCACAAGTGAGATACACAAGGTAAACCATAGCCATGGGCCTTGTGTAACCACTCAACCAAAACCACCATTCAAGTCCCTTTCCACCCAGGTGATTCATTAACTTAGTTGTTTTATTAGGCAAAACATAAGTCCAAAGACTTAGAAATATTTTTATCATAGCATGTATATTTTTACCAACCCTTGTTTGCTACTAGCTAGGCTAAGCATGGCATAGATAGTAACTTAACTTAGACATTTCCTAGCAATTCTACAACTACTTAGGATTTCCCAACATGGCATATAGGCAAAATAATAACATCCAAGACTTAGCAAAGTATTTCTAATGCTTAGAATAAAATATAGGGATAGAAATATTCATGAAGTACCACTTGCCTTGGTAGTTGGGAGAGTAGCACTCTTCACAATCACAATCACTAGCACCAAAGTCTACACAAAGAATGGTAGCACAAATCACACACAAATCATATACAAACATAAATATATGCATGCATGCAAAATGCTAAGTGATGATTTTCAAAACTCAACCAAGCAAGTGCAAGGTACTGATTCACTAACAAGATAAAAACTTGCCAAACAACCAATATTTATACCCTAAAACATTTCCTAAACATTTCAAACTCTCAAATTAGTCCTAAATAAGTTTCTGCAAATAAGCCTTTTTAACAGAAGCTAAACATTAAACACATTGCATAATTTGAAAGAGCTCGCTCTCCTAATTCCAACGGTACAAAATTTGTCAAAATCTAACATGGGAATCAAAAGTTACAAACAAAACAAATTTGAACTATAATCTGATTTCAAAATCTGTTTTAAATCTAACTCACTGCCACGCGGCGCTATCCTATTGGCGCGTACCGGTTCGCACGGATCGGTCGACGCAGATCGTTGGATTTAAGTGACCGCGCACGGCTCAGATCCAACGTACCGCTTCGTTAAGTGATTCTATTACACGCGTTGGATCTAGATCCAACGGCTCTTGATCAAATGACCAAGGTCTGGCGGCGCGCGGTGACGGAGAGCAGCGGCGCGCTCGGTCTATGGCGTCGCGGTGGATACAGAGAGGGCTGGGGTTAGTGGAAATGCTTACCAGACTCGCAACGACGCACCGAAGCTCAATGTGGTGGTAGCTTGGCAAGGGGCGCGCTGTAGTGGCCGTGGGATCTCGTCGGAGTGGATGACAGGGTCAGGCTCGGGTGGACAGCGACATTGGCGACCTTCTTCTTCACCCTAACGCAAACGGAGGGCATCAGTGTGTGGGCATAGGTCAGGCGAACAAGTCAGCGTCAAAGGGAAGGCACGGGGCGGTCGGATTTTACCTTAATCTCTCGCCGGAGTTGGGGACGGCGTCGGTTGTTCATGGTGCTCATCGAAGTCAAAGCTCTGGATCACAAAGAGATGGACAAAGGGGATCAGGAGATGCGCAAGGAGGTCACGAAGCTGTTCGCATGCACCAGAGAGGATGGGGCGCACGGGGTTTACCAGAATCGCACACCGGAGTCGTCGGAGCTACGGCTTGTGTCTGGCGAGTTGCGAGCAGCCTGGTGTCGTGGAGAGAAAATTGAGTGAGGGGAAATGGTCGCGAGAGGGAGTGGTTCTTATAGCCGGAGCTGGGCGAGGAGTTACTCGCGGAATCAATGGGAATCAACGCGGCAGTGACTGCGGCGAGTAACGGCGGCGTGAGCGTCGCGCGCGCGCGTGATTGGCGAAGACGACGACGGGGTCACGGGTCCACTTGTTAGCAAAATAAACAGAGGGGAGGTGGGGTCGGGGCGTCAGAGGCTCTGTGGGTGCGTCTGCACGTGAGAGAGAGAGAGGGAACCCGGGTGGGCTAGCTGGGCTGGATTCTCTGTTGGGCGGAAATAGTAGCGCCGGCCCTTTTTCTTTTCTTTATTCCTTTTCTATTTCTAATTCGATTTTCTGGAATGATTTTCAAATGAATTCAAACTCTATTTGAATTCAAATCTTTTCAAGAATTTTGTAGGGTGCAACATTCATAAATCTGGGCATAGAAACATGTGGTCTCTTCATTCAAGCTTGGTTCTCTTGAATAAACAAAATAAATAGTGCTATAGCACTTGTTTTGAAAATGGTTTTGAAACCATTTTTATTTTGTATATTTTTGTTAAAACTCCACACTCAAACCAATCAAAAAGGAAGAAAACAAACTTGGTTTAAAACACTTAATCTCTCAAATGGTGATGGTCATTTGATTTAAGTTTGCTCACATAAAATGATAACACTATGTGCTTCTGTTTTCTTGAAATTGGTTTGAAATTGATCTCAAAACTATATGCATGCATGAATGATATGCAATCTTTGAAATCATGATTTTAGGGATGTTACAAAATCACTTGAAGATGTTGAAGTCATTAGAGTTGATGAAGTCCTTTGCACATGGTGAACTCTTTGGCCATGGGGTAGGCTTTGTTCATCAAGTTTGAAATAGAAGAGATGTAGAATCAAAACCAAAATGGTTGAGGAAAGAGTTTACAAGATTGTTTGTAAATAAGTTTTGGAACAAATTCAACTCCTATTTTTTTCCTAAGGGTTTTGTCCAATCATAGGTTTACAAATCCTACAGGCAACACAGTGCTCTGATACCATCTGTAAGGTTCCCAACCTTTAATAAGGTAGAGATCCCTATGTTTACAATGCTAGTCCCTGGATCAATAGCTAGCATCCACAGTTAAGATGTAATATCAAGAAACAAAGGTCATAATACAACTTTATAACCAAGAATAAAATAATTTATTACATCTTACATAGCTCATTTGGCTATCTCATTACAATGCAGCAGAATTTAACAATAGCATGGGGTCCTTCATCTTCAAAGTGCCACAGGCAGACATGTTTGTTGTAGACTTATAATCCTAATCATTAAACTTCACTAATATCAAACAAAACCTGCAACATAACAAGTCACAACCACAAGGGTCAATACATTTGAATTGTATTGGCAAGTGATACTATGGTAGTATAGTGGAGTCTATCATCTATATGCATTTGGCTAAGTGGAGCTTAGGCTTGCTTTGCTCAAAATAGATTTTCCTTATCATTTGAAAACACTAAGTTTTTGCTTGACAAAATCTTTTCCAAGGCATCTCCCAATAGAAATTGGTGATCCTTAAATCCCTTGTTCACCCACAATATTTTAACTTAGAAATTGGGATGAGGAGATTCTTGATAGCTTCCATGTCTTGATGCTCAAATTGTCCTTTGCTAGGGACATGGCTAAGTACTTAGATTTTTCACTCTGCAGAGGTGGTGCACTTTCCCCACAAGACTTGGTTTAACCAAGACAAGATCTTTCAGAAGCCTTCCCTTAGACCAGAATGGACGCGTTCCAACCTATCATACCCCTACCACCAACTGTCCATTTGGCTAAGTTCTTGCAACCTATATGATCCAGGCAGAGCCCATAATGCCAAGTGGATGCACTTGAAGCTTCTCAACATTTGACATCTCAAATCTCTTTGTTCCTGGGTGGCCATCCACAAGTGAGATACACAAGGTAAACCATAGAAATGGGCCTTGTGAACCACTCAACACAAACCATTCCTTCCATTCCACCCAGGTGATTCATTCACTTAGTTGTTTTATTATCAAAACACAAGTCCTTGACTTGGAAATTTTCCATAGTATGAATATATATTCCATAGAAATGGGCTAAGCTAAGCATGATAGTAGTAGGAATCTTAATTAGGAAATTCTACTAAGGTTTCATCTACTAGGATTTCCCATAGCATAGTTTACACTTAGCAAAATTCCATGCAAGTCCTACTTAGAAATATCACTAATGCATAGTGAAAATAATGGGACAAAAGTATGAAGCATCACTTGCCTTTTTGGTAGAGAGTATAAGTTCACTCCTTGATCTTTGCAATACTCACACTCTTCAAATCACTACAATTCAATCAAGCAAGGCACAATTTCAATCTACCATTCAAGCAACATCACATAAAATGATAGAAACAAAACAATGCATGTAAGCATGCTAAAGATTGTTTTATTTGTAAAAGTGGTTTCTAATAGGTTATAAACATTCGGAAACACCTATTGGTCATTTTATAAAGTGGCAAAACCATTTGCAAAAGTTTTTACTTCATAAAGCATTTTTAAACCAAGTCATTATTTTATGTGGTGAAGAAATGCTTTTAATAAGGCAACATTCTATAGAGTTCACAAAATATGTTTTCAAACCATAAAACCTCGTGTTTAGGGTCAGAGAGTTTATTTCCAAAACATTTTCCCAAAGATTTTCTTCCAAATCATTTTTAACAATTAAACCATATTTTTATTTGACTAGAAATGGTTAAAATCAAAGATTTATTCTTTTGCTTCAACAAATACATTTTTGAAACCACCAATTGATTCTTAAGGTCAGTAGGTTCAAAACAAACCATTTTCCAAAGGTTTCATCTCAAAATTCATTTTAGAACAAATTTTATATTCTAAATATGCATACACAAGTTTCTGCAAAAACAATCAAATTATCAGAAGCTTTTTACTAAACAAAGTGCATGGTTGGATAGGGCTTGTCTTGCTGAATCCATTGATATAAAATTTGCAAAATTTGGACGTGTGGTTTGAAAATTATGGATTTTTCAAAATTGATCATCTAATAGACATGTTTCTGTTTTTAAAACAGATCTCAAGCCACGTGTCTTATTCCTATTCGCCCATTCCGTTTCGTCCGGATCAGCTTCTCTGGCGCATTGGATCTATGCAGATTGTGTGGCTCAGAATCAAACGTACCCCTTCATTTAAGTTTCTTTCCTATCCACTAGATCGAGATCGGGCGGCGCATAGCGTGTTTGCCAAAGAGGGGCGGCGCTGGCGGTGGCAGGTGGTGGCGGGGGCTCTGGCGGCGAGGATGCTGGCGACACAGGGGGCTAGAGGGCGAGAGGGGTAGCTCACCAGGTTCGCTGCGCTTCGCCGATGCAAAACGTGTTCTTGTCTGATGAAGGGGCGCTCGAGGTCAACCGGAATTCCTCGCCGTAGTTGTCGTCGGCGTCTGATGCTTGCTGTCATCGTCGATGGCGAACCTACAGGTTATGTACGAATAAATGGCGAGCATCAGAGAATGCGCTAGATGATGGAGATTAAAATGGCTTGGGGTAAAGTGCAAGGCACGCACGGGGTCAGACGCTAGGGCTGACCGGAGTTATGCTCACTATCGGGTTCTAGCAGAGGTTGTCAGAGGCGGGTCTACGAGGCACAAGAGGGTAAACGGAAGATGTAAGTGAATGCGTACGATAACAAGGTTTGCGATAAGGTAAACCAGAGAGCAAGAGATGGTTGGGGCTCACCGGGATTCGTCGATGAACTCGTCGGAGCTGCGGCGGCGCGGGTCCAATTCGGAGCAGCCTGGGGGCTTACTGATTCGTGGAAAGGAGGAGAAGTGGGGAGGAGGCAGAGGGGGTTAAGACTGCAGGGTCTAGGGGGAGAATTAACCGTGCATTTAAACGAATTCAACCGAATTCATTTGGCCAGAAATGGCGAGGCTAGAGAAGGGGAGGAAACAGTCGCGAGGTTAGGGATGACGAGCTGACAGGTGGGGCATTGTTGTCATCGAGTGTGAGAGAGGAGAGGTGGGGTCTGTTGTCAGCATAAGGGAGAGAGGGGGAGTGGGTCCGGGCGTTCAGCGACTGAGTGGGTGTGTTCTACGGTGAGAAACGTTTCGTTCGGGGTGAGAGGGAAGATGGGCTGGACTGGCTTAGTGGGCTGGGCTGCACCTTTTCAAAAAAAAATTGTTCTGTTTGTTTTTCTTTCTCATTTCTTTTATTGTGTTTTGATTTTGATCAAACAATTCAAACACTTATTTGAATTCAAACCTTTGCCATAATTTGTGTAGGTTTAAATACTGATTAATAAAACATTCTGAAGTCAATTTTTGAATAAAACTTTATTCTTTTTTGAGTCTTTTATTTATTCAAATAAGCCCTTGTTTTAAATCAAATAGGATTTAATAATATTTTCAAACACCATTTAAGTTTCTAAAAACTTTCCAAATCTTTTCAATAGGTTTTTATTTTATTAATAGGGTCTCAAATAATTCATCTTGAATTATTTGGAAAGTATTTAATATGATTCAAAAATCATTTGAATTGGGTATTTATTTTAATTCCAATGGAATTAAATATAGTTTTTAATTCCCTAAATTTTATTTGGAAGATTCATTTTATTTAAGTTAATTACACAACTCTTATTCCACTTGGGTAAATTCCAAAATACTATTTTCTCATGAGTTATATAATTATTCTTATTAGAGATTTGTCTTTATTAAGATAGGGATAGAATGGTTAATGTCATTTTATTTTATTTTGGAAATTATTTATCCTTTCATTTTATTTGGATTTGGATTAAATTCATTCCATTTTCTTATGGTCTTGGCCAAGATTTAATTGGGTCTTTAAATATTCTTTATTTAATATTTCTTTCTTCATCTTATAAAATCCATATCTTTTTATTTAGAGATCCAAACTTGGTGATTCCAATTTGTAAAATCTTATTTGATATTTATTTATCTTTTTAAATATCCTCCGGATTATTTGCTCATCATTTGGTATGGATTTATAGATAGGTTCTTTATTAGCTTTGGAAATTTTATTTCCTTATCTTATTATATTGATAAGATTTTATCTATGGCTCCAAATTAAGTGAAACCAATTTATGTGGTCTTATAATATTTCCATCTGTCTTTCTTGATCATTTTGAAATGTTGGTTTGACCAATTTTTATATGGATCAAATCCATAGGCTTGGAGATAACTTGGAAATTATTTTTTTTTATTCCATTAGGGTTTAGGGTTTGGATTTATTTTCCAAGTGTTTAAATTTCCAGATACATTCATTGAGGAATGCATTTCTCTTGATTTGGATTTTTTGTTGGATTCAAACTTTAATTAAGGTTTGTTCAAGATCGGATTTTAAGTTTCCATTTAAAATCAAAAGTTTCTTTTCACCCTGATTTTCAACAATAATTTATTTTTGTTTATTTATTTTTCACATTACAAGATTTGGAAAATCTTGGGATGTGACAGGCTACCACCCTTAAAATAAATCTCGTCCCGAGATTTGGGGAGGCTAGGGTTACAAGTTGGCTCAAAGCAACTAGGGTACTACCACCCTTAAAAAATTTCTAACTAAATTACATCTTGGCTTGCTTGGGATCTTGTTGAAACCTCTCTGGACACTTGTCTGCATAATGGCCTAGCTCTTTGTATTTGAAACACATCACTTGGCTATTATCTTTCTTCTTCTTGGGTATCAATTCCTCTTGTTTATTTCCTTGTTTCTTCTTCTTTTCTAGGCAATCACTAGCATAGTGTCCCATTTCTTTGCAATTGTAACATTGCAACTGTCTTATGTCCTTCTTCTTGTTTTTGGGTCTCTCCAAAGCTAGGAGTTCTTCTAGTTCATGCTCTTCATACTTTACCACAAAGGTGGGAAATCTTTCTCTCTTCTTGGGGCATTTACTAGTGATATGACTTTCTTCTTCACAAGAGTAGCAACACTTTGTGATCACCTTGGATTTGGCCTTATGATGCATAGTTTTGACTTTGCCTTCATCCTTATTGGTAGAAGTTGTTCCTTCATGAGGGTTTACAAACTGTTGTTGCACTCCACCTTGTTTCCTTTGTTAAACTATGGAATAGATGGGGCATTGGATAGGGACATGATTATTTCCTTCACATAGGAAACAAGTAGCTTGAGATGTGGGGCATTGATTGGTTGGATGTTTCTCTTCACAATTGGGACATTTATCTTCATGTTCCTTGGAAGTGTGATCCTTGTCTCCACAAACATTGCAAGCTTGGGTTCCTTCTAAAATTGGGAAGAGTTGTCATAAACTCCTTGGGAAGAGTTGTCTCCCATGTTGATCATTTGAGTAGCCATCCCTTGCAAAAATTGGGATTGAGTTTTCAAAACTTCTTGCATGGTTGGGTCTAAATCATTGTTGTTGGCTAAAAACTAAGTTGTCACTTGGTTCAATTGGGTTTGTCTTGCAAGCAGTTGGTCTCTCATGTTGACCTCTTGGTTGTTGTTGTTGCCATCCTTGATGTTGGAGTCTCTTGGAGTAGTCATCTGTTTGGGTTGGATTAGGATTAGAATAGGCAAAAGATTTCTAAGGAATCAATTCTAATCACACACATCACAATTCACACAAGCAATGTGCAAGCAATCACAGACAACCATTCCACTCAAACAACAAGTTTCAAGCACACTTATAGGCAACCAAAAAAAAAAAATTTTACACCACAAAAGTTGGTGGGTTTGACTTAAACTAAATATGGTGGTCCATCTATATGGTTCACTTGAGATCTTTCCTTCCTTCTTGGTTGATTCTTCATGAGCAAGAAGTTTGTATCCTTAGAGAATTTCTTGCATCTTGGTCTCAAAACTTCAAGGTGATGATGGTTCCTTCTAAGTTGTGTTTCCTTAGTCTTTAAGTCTTGAGTAACATTTCTTGTCTCACTTGTAGTCCTTAGTGATATCCAAGGTTGAAGTCTTTGTTGAGGATAAGGTTGAAATCTGTAAGATCCCTCCTTTGTAAAGGAAAAAGGATCCCTGTGATTGCAATGCTAGTCCCTGGATCATTGCTAGCATCCATAGTTTAAGATGAAGTACACAGATACAAAGGTCATTTATTACATCCATTCTAGAGATAAACATAGTCTTTACAACTCAAAGTCCACAGGCCTATTACAAGAGTTTGAATAAGTAAATAAATATAAGTCTTCATCTTCATGTGCCACAGGCAAACATGTTGAGTGTAGACTCATGACACCTAATACACAGTGGGTCAATACTTTGGAATAGTATTGGCAAGTGATACCTTAGTATATTTTAAGTGGACTAGATACTATATGCAAATTTGGCTAAGTGTAGCTTGGCTTGCTTTGCTCAAAATAGGTTTTTCCTATTAGTTGAAGTCACTAACTTTTTCTTTGTCAAAACTTTTCCCAAGGAACCACCAATAGACATTGAGGTCCTTCACCCTTGTTCACCCACAAATTTTTACTTAGAAATTGGGATGAGGAGATTCTTGATAGATTCCATGCCTTGATGCTCAAGTTGTCCATTGCCATGGACTTGGCTAAGTACTTAGATTTTTCCATCTGCAGAGGTTGTGCACTTTCCCCACCAGACTTGGTTTCACCAAGACAGGACCTTTCAGAAGCCTTCCCTTAGACCAAATGGATGCGTTCCCACCTATCATTCCCACTACCACCAGCTGTCCAAATGGCTAAGTTCTAGCAGCCTATATGGTCCAGGCAGAGCCCATATTGCCAAGTGGCTGCACTAGAAGCTTCTTAACACTTGGCCTCTAAAATCTCTTTGTTCCTGGGTGGCTTACCACAAGTGAGATACACAAGGTAAACCATAGCCATGGGCCTTGTGTAACCACTCAACCAAAACCACCATTCAAGTCCCTTTGCACCCATGTGATTCATTAACTTAGTTGTTTTATTAGGCAAAACATAAGTCCAAAGACTTAGAAATATTTTTATCATAGCATGTATATTTTTACCAACCCTTGTTTGCTACTAGCTAGGCTAAGCATGGAATAGATAGTAACTTAACTTAGACATTTCCTAGCAATTCTACAACTACTTAGGATTTCCCAACATGGCATATAGGCAAAATAATAACATGCAAGACTTAGCAAAGTATTTCTAATGCTTAGTATAAAATATAGGGATAGAAATATTCATGAAGTACCACTTGCCTTGGTAGTTGAGAGAGTAGCACTCTTCACAATCACAATCACTAGCACAAAAGTCTACACAAAGAATGGTAGCACAAATCACACACAAATCATATACAAACATAAATATATGCATGCATGCAAAATGCTAAGTGATGATTTTCAAAACTCAACCAAGCAAGTGCAAGGTACTGATTCACTAACAAGATAAAAACTTGCCAAACAACCAATATTTATACCCTAAAACATTTCCTAAACATTTCAAACTCTCAAATTAGTCCTAAATAAGTTTCTGCAAATAAGCCTTTTTAACAGAAGCTAAACATTAAACACATTGCATAATTTGAAAGAGCTCGCTCTCCTGATTCCAACGGTATAAAATTTGTCAAAATCTAACGTGGGAATCAAAAGTTACAAACAAAACAAATTTGAACTATAATCTGATTTCAAGATCTGTTTTAAATCTAACTCACTGCCACGCGGCGATATCCTATTGGCGCGTACCGGTTCGCACGGATCGGTCGACGCAGATCGTTGGATTTAAGTGATCACGCACGGCTCAAATCCAACGTACCGCTTCGTTAAGTGATTCTATTACACGCGTTGGATCTAGATCCAACGGCTCTTGATCAAACGACCAAGGTCTGGCGGCGCGCGGTGACGGCGAGCGGCTGCGCGCTCGGTCTACGGCGTCGCGGTGGATACAGAGAGGGCTGGGGTTAGTGGAAATGCTTACCAGACTCGCAGAGACGCACCGAAGCTCAACGTGGTGGTAGGTTGGCAAGGGGCACGCTGTAGTGGCCGTGGAATCTCGTCGGAGTGGATGACAGGGTCGGGCTCGGGTGGACGGCGACGTTGGCGACCTTCTGCTTCGCCCTAACTCAAACGGAGGGCATCAGTGTGTGCGCATAGGTTAGGCGAACAAGTCAGCATCAAAGGGAAGGCACGGGGCGGTCGAATTTTACCTTAATTTCTCGCCGGAGTTGGGGACGGTGTCGGTTGCTCACGGTGCTCGTCGAAGTCGAAGCTCTGGATCACAAATAGATGGACAAAGGGGATCAGGAAATGCGCAAGGAGGTCGCGAAGCTGTTCGCATGCACCAGAGAGGAAGGGGCGCACGGGGTTTACCAGAATCGCACGCCGGAGTCGTCGGAGCTGCGGCGGTGTCTGGCGAGTTCCGAGCAGCCTGGTGGCGTGGAGAGAAAATTGAGTGAGGGGAAATGGTCGCGAGAGGGAGTGGTTCTTATAGCCGGAGTTGAGCGAGGAGTTACTCGCGAAATCAATGGGAATCAACGCGGCAGTGACTGCGGCGAGTAAAGGCAGCGTGAGCGTCGCGCGCGCGCGTGATTGACGAAGACGACGACGGGGTCACGGGTCCACTTGTCAGCGAAATAAACAGAGGGGAGGTGGGGTCCGGGCGTCAGCGGCTCTGTGGGTGCGTATGCGCGTAAGAGAGAGAGAGAGGGAACCCGGGTGGGCTAGCTGGGCTGGATTCTCTGTTGGGCTGAAATAGTAGTGCCGGCCCTTTTTCTTTTCTTTATTCCTTTTCTATTTCTAATTCGATTTTCTGGAATGATTTTCAAATGAATTCAAACTCTATTTGAATTCAAATCTTTTCAAGAATTTTGTAGGGTGCAACATTCATAAATCTGGGCATATAAACATGTGGTCTCTTCATTCAAGCTTGGTTCTCTTGAATAAACAAAATAAACAGTGCTATATCACTTGTTTTGAAAATGTTTTGAAAATGGTTGAAACCATTTTTATTTTGTATATTTTTGTTCAAACTCCACACTCAAACCAATCAACAAGGAATAAAACAAACTTGGTTTAAAACACTTAAGCTCTCAAATGGGGATGGTCATTTGATTTAAGTTTGCTCACATAAAATGATAGCACTATGTGCTTCTGTTTTCTTGAAATTGGTTTGAAATTGATCTCAAAACTATATGCATGCATGAATGATATGCAATCTTTGAAATCATGATTTTAGGGATGTTACAAATCTAACCCCCTTAAGGTGAATCTCGCCCTCGAGATTCGGATTGGCTAGCGAATAGGTGAGGGTGGTCTTTCCGAAGATCATCTTCTCTTTCCCATGTTGCCTCCTCTTTGGAATGATGATTCCACTGCACTTTGCAGAACTTGATAGTCTTAGTCCTTGTGCCTCTTTCTGCAGTCTCAAGAATCTTGATAGGTTTATCTTCATAAGTGAGATCACTTTCTAGTTGAACCTCCTCCAAAGGTATAGTATCCTTCAAAGAAGTTTCTTCCATTTCTGGATGACATTTCTTAAGTTGACTCACATGAAACACATTATGGACAGCTGACAGATATTCTGGCAGTTCAATTTCATAGGAAACTTCTCCTTTGCGACTCAGAATTTTGAATGGCCCAACATATCTTGGTGCCAATTTTCCTTTGACTCTGAATCTCTTCACTCCACGAAGTGGTGACACTCTAAGATAAGCTCTATCACCAACATCGTAGGTGACTTCTCTACGCTTAGGATCTGCGTAGCTTTTCTGTCGGGACTGTGCTATCTTCAATCTGTCTTTAACCAACTTGACCTTCTCTTCGGCTTCCTTGATAATATCTGGTCCGAATAAACTTCTTTCTCCCACACCATTCCATAACAATGGGGTGGTACACTTTCTTCCGTAGAGAAACTCAAACGGTGCCATCTCAATGCTGGCTTGATAGCTGTTGTTATAAGAAAATTCTGCGTAAGGCAGACTTTCATACCAACTAGATCCATAGTCTAAGGCACATGCCCTCAACATGTCTTCGAGAATTTGATTAGTCCTTTCCGTTTGTCCATGAGTTTGAGGATGAAAAGTAGTACTGAATTCCAACCTCGTTCCCAATGACTCATGTAACTGTCTCCAAAAATGGGTAGTGAATTGAGTTCCCCTATCAGACACAATACTCTTGGGCACTCCATGTAAACATACAATTCTACTCATGTAGATTCTGGCTAACTTAGCACTTGTGTAGGTTGTCTTCACGGGTATGAAATGAGCCACTTTAGTTAGGCGATCCACTACAACCCAAATAGAATCATATCCTGACCGAGTCCTTGGTAATCCGGTAATGAAATCCATACCAATCTTGTCCCACTTCCAATCAGGAATAGGTAGTGGTTGAAGCAAACCTGCTGGTTTCTGATGTTCCGCTTTCACTCTACTACACACATCACACAAAGAAATATGTTCGGCGATGTCCTTCTTGAGATTATTCCACCAAAATCTTTCTTTCATGTCCATGTACATTTTGGTGTTACCCGGATGAATGGAATATGGTGAGTTGTGTGCTTCTTGTAAAATCAGTTTCCGTAGCTCCGGATCTTGTGGAACACAGATACGTTTCCCATGCCATAAAGTACCCTATTCGTCTTCATGGAACCATTTGGCTTTTCCTTTGCCAATCTTTTCTTTAGTCTCTTCGATTTCTTTATCAATCTTCTGGGCTTCTTTGATCTTGTCCAACAAAGTGGCTTGAAGATCCAAAGACATGAGATGTCCTTCAGGCACAATCTCCAATCTGAGTTTTCTAAATTGGGTACACAGATCATTTTTAAACCAAGTCATTATTTTATGTGGTGAAGAAATGCTTTTAATAAGGCAACGTTCTATATAGTTCACAAAATATGTTTTCAAACCATAAAACCTTGTGTTTAGGGTCAGAGAGTTTATTTCCAAAACATTTTCCCAAAGGTTTTCCTCCAAAATCATTTTTAACAATTAAACCATATTTTTATTTGACTAGAAATGGTTTAAATCAAAGATCTATTCTTTTGCTTCACCAAATACATTTTTTAAACCACAAATTGATTCCTAAGGTCAGTAGGTTCAAAACAAACCATTTTCCAAAGGTTTCATCTCAAAATTCATTTTAGAACAAATTTTATATTCTAAATATGCATACACAAGTTTATGCAAAAACAATCAACTTATCAGAAGCTTTTTACTAAACAAAGTGCATTTTTGGCTAGGGCTTGTCTTGCTGAATCCATTGATATAAAATTTGCAAAATTTGGACATGTGGTTTGAAAGTTATGGATTTTTCAAAATTGATCATCTAATAGACATGTTTCTGTTTTTAAAACAGATCTCAAGCCACGTGTCTTATTCCTATTCACCCATACCGTTTCGTCCGGATCAGCTTCTCTGGCGCGTTGGATCTAAATAGATTGTGTGGCTCAGAATCAAACGTACCCCTTCGTTTAAGTTTCTTTCCTATCCAATAGATAGAGATCGGACGGCGCATAGCGTGTTTGCCAGAGAGGGGCGGCGCTGGCGGTGGTAGGTGGTGGCGGGGGCTCTGGCGGCGAGGTTGCTAGCGACACAGGGGGCTAGAGGGAGAGAGGGGTAGCTCACCAGGTTCGCTGTGCTTCGCCGATGCTCAACGTGTTCTTGTCTGATGAAGGGGAGCTCGAGGACAACCGGAATTCCTCGCCGTAGTTGTCGTCGGCGTCTGATGCTTGCTGTCGTCGTCGATGGGGAACCTACAGGTTATGCACGTATAAATGGCGAGCATCAGAGAACGTGCTAGATGATGGAGATTAAAATGGCTTGGGCTAGAGTGCAAGGCACGCACGGGTTCAGACGCTAGGGCTCACCGGAGTTATCCTCACTGTCGGGTTCTAGCAGAGGTTGTTAGAGGCGGGTCTACGAGGCACAAGAGGGTAAACGGAAGACGTCAGTGAACACGTACGATAACAAGGTTTGCGATAAGGTAAACCAGAGAGAAAGAGAGGGTCGGGGCTCACCGGGATTCGTCGACGAACTCGTCGGAGCTGCGGCGGCGCGGGTCCAATTCGGAGCAGCCTGGGGGCTTACTGATTCATGGAAAGGAGGAGAAGTGGGGAGGAGACAGAGGGGGTTAAGACTGCAGGGTCCAGGGGAGAATTAACCGTGCATTTAAACGAATTCAACCAAATTCATTTGGACAGAAATGGCGAGGCTAGAGAAGGGGAGGAAACGGTCGCGAGGTTAGCGATGACGAGCTGACAGGTGGGGCATCGTTGTCATCGAGTGAGAGATAGAGGAGAGGTGGGGTCCGTTGTCAACGTAAGGGAGAGAGGGGGAGTGGGTCCGGGCGTTCAGCGACTGAGTGGGTGAGTTCTACGGTGAGAAACGTTTCGCTCGGGGTGAGAGGGAAGATGGGCTGGACTGGCTTAGTGGGCTGGGCTGCTCCTTTTCAAATTTTTTTTGTTCTGTTTGTTTTTCTTCTTCTCATTTATTTTATTGTGTTTTGATTTTGATCAAACAATTCAAACACTTATTTGAATTCAAACCTTTGCCATAATTTTTGTAGGTTTAATACTGATTAATAAAACATTATGAAGTCAATTTTTGAATAAAACTTTATTCTTTTTGCAGTCTTTTATTTATTCAAATAAGCCCTTGTTTTAAATCAAATAGGATTTAATAATATTTTCAAACACCATTTAAGTTTCTAAAAACTTTCCAAATCTTTTCAGTAGGTTTTTATTTTATTAATAGGGTGTCAAATAATTCATCTTAAATTATTTGGAAAGTATTTAATATGATTCAAAAATCATTTGAATTGGGTATTTGTTTGAGTTCCAATGGAATTAAATATAGTTTTTAATTCCCTAAATTTTATTTGGAAGATTTATTTTATTTAAGTTAATTACACAACTCTTATTCCACTTGGGTAAATTCCAAAATACTATTTTCTCATGAGTTATATAATTATTCTTATTAGAGATTTGTCTTTAGTAAGATAGGGATAGAATGGTTAATGTCATTTTATTTTATTTTGGAAATTCTTTATCCTTTCATTTTATTTGGATTTGGATTAAATTCATTCCATTTGCTTATGGTCTTGGCCAAGATTTAATTGGGTCTTTAAATATTCTTTATTTAATATTTCTTTCTTCATCTTATAAAATCCATATCTTTTTATTTAGAGATCCAAACTTGGTGATTCCAATTTGTAAAATCTTATTTGATATTTATTTAGCTTTTTAAATATACTCCGGATTATTTGCTCATCATTTGGTATGGATTTATAGATAGGTTCTTTATTAGCTTTGGAAATTTTATTTCCTTATCTTATTATATTCATAAGATTTTATCTATGGCTCCAAATTAAGTGAAACCAATTTATGTGGTCTTATAATATTTCCATTTGTCTTTCTTGATCATTTTGAAATGTTGGTTTGACCAATTTTCATATGGATCAAATCCATAGGCTTGGAGATAATTTGGAATTTTTTTTTTTATTCCATTAGGGTTTAGGGTTTGGATTTATTTTCCATGTGTTTAAATTTCCAGATACATTCATTGAGGAATGCATTTCTCTTGACTTGGATTTTTTGTTGGATTCAAACTTTAATTAAGGTTTGTTCAAGATGGGATTTTAAGTTTCCATTTAAAAACAAAAGTTTCTTTTCACCCTGATTTTCAACAATAATTTATTTTTGTTTATTTATTTTTCACATTACAAGATTTGGAAAATCTTGGGATGTGACAAAAACATTGAAGATTTTAGTAATGTTAGCCTGGTTGATCAGTTATTCCAAGCGCAATGTCGGAGGAGTCTGGGATGCTCCAGGAGCACCACTTGTAGGTGCGGAAGAAGCTCTAGCCTGCCTTGAGAGTGCAGCTACATCTATTGGCTTAGAGGTTCCCGACTTGCTGATGGTCACTGCTGTAGCATCTGCCGCCATCAACTTCTTCCCTTTCTCTATGGCATCATGTAACACCTCATCCAACAGCAGGCCCCGGGGGTGTCACTCCTGGTAGCTTACTAGGATCTCTAGACTTGACCCACAGACCAACACTAGTCTTTTATGCGCACCTGGGACCCACTTCCCGATCGGTCACCCATCCTAAAATTTCTCTAGGCCAAGCACCCTTAACCTCGGAGTTCTTTTGAGATGAGCTTTCGAAAAAGAAGTTGCAACTTGTTGGTATGAGTATCCTATCAATCCTATTAAGCCATGTGCCTAGATCTCACATACACTCACCCTTAGAAGATCCATGCTGTCATCGATCAAGCATAAGCCAGGAACGTCCCCTCTTGGAACACATCTGTGCGTCCAGTTCTGTCACATGTTCCATGCCATGTCCACTTAGGGCCAAACGCGCCATGTTCCACATGTCCCGTAAATGACCCACACACACTCGTTTAACCGCAGGGATCGACTCTGATACCACTTGTTGCACCCCGTCCAACAACAGGTCCTAGGGATATTACACTTGGCATCTTACTATGATCTCTAAACTGGCCCCATAGACCAACACTAGTCTTTTCTACGCACTTTGTCCTCACTCATGCGCACCCGAGACCCACTTCCCGGTTGGTCACCCATCCTAAATTTTCTCTAGGCCAAGCAAGCTTAACCTCAGAGTTTGTTTCAGATGAGATTCTAGAAAATAAGTTACAACTTGTTGGTATGAGTATCCTATCAATCCTATTAAGCCATGTGCCTAAATCTCACACATCCTTAGCCTTAGCTTCAGCCACTTGGGAGGAGGTGCTCTCCTACATCACCTGGCCAACGATAACGATGTCCAAGCCGGCACCACCTGAGACATCCTGAGAAGGATTGATGTCTAGCTCCATGGCAGAGGCTTCAGGTGTAGCGATGGACGGTGTTTCAGCAGATCTTGCGGTAGGCTTGACGGCAGGATTAGGGGGAGTGACGGTGGGAGAAGACTTGGACAACATCTCATGAATGTTTTTGGAACCTCCAGAATCCTTGGAGGTCCGCTTCAGACTCATATTGGTTATCTTTATGAAACATACAGAATTGACAAGTATAAGTACAGAAATGAGTAAGGAAAAGACAAAGTCAGAGAAAAGAGTGCTTAGGTAATGGCAGGTTCCTTGGTTAACAGGATGCTGGTAGATTTTATTCTGTCCGCTGCCAATGGGTAGTGCATTTCTTGGAGACTCCACTCTCCGGTTTCTTCTTCTTGCCCACAATAGCATTGTCAGAGGTGGAGCTCTTCCATTTTCATGCTTTTAGGACTTAATGATCCTTTGAGGTATCATCATCGGACATGATCTGGACATCCTTCAGCTGGGGGTCATAAACTTAAGTGGCAATGTCTATATCATCCAAGCTCTCGATCTGATAAGAGTGAAAGAGTATTAGATAGTTTGATGCATAGAATACGAATAAGGTGGAGTATACACAAAAATAACCAAGGAATCATAGTACCTTTAGGCATTCACTGCATTCAAACATGTCGAATGTGGTGGAGAAGACATGCTTCTTGTCCTTCGCCTTAGCAATGTTCTTAAGCCAAAGCTTGATGGATTCACTGGAGAAGTTGTCCTCAGAAATCCGAATGGGGTCCTTCATCTCCTTGGTTTACTCATGCATCAGCTTGTCGTGATGCTGTGGAGGCTTGATCCGCCTGCCGAATCAGCACATGGTTAGGTCCAAGCCAGTCAGACCTCCGTCTACCAGCCACTCTATCCTCCTTAAGGTGCAGGAGGCTTTGTTGTCGGATGGGAGGAGGGCTTGGCACCTCCAGGTGGTGGCTTCAGTAGCAGCCTCATCAATGAAGTCAGTGTACGAGCCTTCTCGGCCAGCCAGAGGGATATCTAGGCCATAGAAGTAGCTCTTCTGACAGTTTTGGAAGGATTCAGGGCCCACAAAGTGGGGGAACAGCCAGCCAGGCTGGATCTTGAAGCTAATGGTTCCGCAATTTCTATGATCGTCCTTAGAATCTCCGGACTCTCTCTTCACAGTGAAGAAGTAGACAAACATGTCTAACCTAGGCCTAATCCCTAGGTACAGTTCGCACAAAGCTATAGAGTTGATAAGTGCTAGGATGCTATCAGGGGAAAGGTTGTGTGGAAGAACTCGAAATTGTTTTGGGACTTCAAGGAAGACACTAGTAGAAAAAGGCCTAGTGGCGACATTCGAAAAAGGCGGTTTGTGGCGTTTATGTCGCACTCCACTATAGGTCGTAGTGGTGGCGTCTCCACCGCACGCAACTAGTAGTATTTCTAGTGGTGTCATTTACTGTAATAGCCACCATTACATGTCCTAAGAGTGGTGTTTCCTATGCGCACACCCATTAAATATATTATTTGTGGCATTCATTTTATTTTGAACTAGTGCATCCAATTGAATATTCACAGCACAAAAATATATATTCATAGAAATGGCGCAATATAATAGCAATGTAACATCATGAAATGCATATTCACATAATATGGAAAATAACGATTTGGTTCACCACAAATTATTAACAAGAGGTTCAAAACATACAAGTAGTTCAAAACATCACAAGTTGCATCTACACTAACAAACCATCACAAGGAACTATCTAGTCACTATGAAAGATGATGTCAATGACGAACATTATATGAATATTATAGTGTGAGGTGGTCCTGCCAGTGACGAGAATGGTTTTCCCAACTTGTACGTAATCATTATGAGCTTCAACAAAGTTCTTCCACTCCTAGATGTTGAAGATAATGCGGAGATCACTCAATGTATTGTCCGAAATGGCGCTTACGACACCTGTTGCTCCAACACGTATTCCAGCCAAGCCTTCTTCGAAAATTTGAAGAGAAAAAACCATTCTCGGCAATAGTTTCTAATTAAGATGCATAAGTTAGAAATCTTATAACTATCATAAAATACAAATACAATAGGAACTAAATAAAAATGATAAATGAAAACATACCATATCATGTAGCTAAATATGCGTTCGGGTCAAGCGAGAGACAAGTGCTGGGCCGACGTAGGAATTTTTTGAAGGAATGTTGTCGACGAGATAGCACTCTTCAGTATGTGTAAGCTTGCATCCTTGAGTGAAAATTGTATAATCCAATGGTTCTTGTTGCTCCTCGTATCCTATATCCTCATCACCCTCATCTTCATCGCCCTCATCCTCCTCATCATTCATATATACAACAGTGGTTCTTGGACCAAAATCTCCCATTGCAAAAAAATAGGGACACACCAGAGAGGATTTGGTTTTTGGAAATGAACCTTCTCCATGAAGAACATACAAGGAGAGTCATTTCTCGCTCTTTGCGCACATCAACGACATATGTTCTCCCAAGAAATTCAAACTCCACGCTTTCTCCTGTTATTCTATTGAAGTCCCTCGTTAAATTGCATGGGATAGTCTAAACATGAAAAAATGATGTAAATAAATGATAATAGTATGGAAAGAAATTTCAATGAATTTAAATAGGAAAAATTATGCATGATGGCGATATGCCAATCGGGGTATTCATGAAGGAAGGAAGCGACTGTCCCAAGACGATGTCGAGCGGGCTAGCAATGATGGCAACTAGAATAAAGGCCCTAATGAAGACCAGAGACTGGACAAGAAGGCCCAAGACCGTAGCTAGGACTAGTCGGATTAGGTCAACCTCCTGAAACCCTTACTGATTTGGTTGATATTTTGTTAAACCCTAGCGAGGCACCCCTATATAAGACTCCCTAGGGTTTCCATTATACTCACGAGCTATTAGCTACCCCATCCTTGTGACTCACCGCCCATACGCTGAGTTCGCCCACTTTGTAATCTTACTCGCAATTAATATAATCAAGTAGTAAGTAGGACTTTACCCTACGGGGGGCGAACCTAGCTAAACCTTGTGTCTTGCCCTCAATCTCGATCCACGGGTGGCAACTCGAGCTTGCCCTATTTCGACTCAATCGCTACCCCTGGTAGAGACTATCGTGGCCATTCCCACAATAGTGGTGCCCATCATGGGGCTTGGTGAGTCAAGCATTACGGCGAGACCCTACACTCCAACTCACCGTCCCTTCGCGACCGGCCGCATGATCACCACCGGTGGATATTTCATATCCTGCCAAGTAGCTACGTACTGGCTTCGTTCCTGGTCATGCACGCCGCCATGATACCAATCGGATCCATCAACCTCTTCATCGGCTTCACCGACGCCATCGACCCGGGGGATTCTTCTAGATTCGCCACCAGCATTGGATCTCCTCCACGTGATCTACTCTCTGAGGATTAGATCCAATTGATCACCCTCCTCACATCCAAGTTTGACTCAGAGGAGGAGGGCTCGGTCGACAGTTACTCTGCCCTCTATGATGATGCTAATTCGGCGACTCTAGCACCTGCCGTGGGACCCATAGTCCCCGTGGCAAAGGCTAGCTCCATCACAAAGATCTCCAATGATGGGGACTATGAGGACGACTCGATCCTCTATCTCCTCTACTGTGACTCTAGGTCAGAATCTCCAGATTATATCTACCCCGCCGTCCATCACGCCATCTACATGGAGAACGACAAAGAACCACCAATGGATCCCTTCACCACCCCTCTCCCGCCAACCGAGACCGCTGACGAGATCGAGCAGCACCACGTGGACTTGAACTAGGCCAGGGAGAAATAAAAGGCCGAATGTGAAAAATTTCGACTCGAGCAAGAAACCGCACAACATCTCTCGGCGTACCACCAATGCCGGGTGACGCGGCAACCCAACCACTCTACACAGGGCCGAGCCCTAAACTTCAATGATGAGAACAACCGGGCGTGCCCGGCCGACCGTTAAATCTGCAACAACATGTCACCGGGATGCAGTCGCCCACCGGCCGGATCAACAGCGCATGGAAATCCTCCACCACCCCACCGCGTCCCTCCTATGGAAACAACCACAGGTAATAATCGCACGCGGGGGTATGATGCCAATGGCCTCCCCCTATAATCGACTCTGATGGACAATTTCATCGCGAGCCAGGTTGTGGTCGCCAACCTGAATCCTATGGGAGATGGTGTGATCCAGATTAAATACGCCCAAGCCCTGCTCGCCAAAGTAGTCGAGCAGCAAAACGCCGACCAAGACTCGCAGGGGAGGGTCTATTCATGATCCACCAACAGCAGGGTAGTGTCGTCCAACTGCCCAGGCTAGCGGACGATTGCCAATGTCGCAAACTGCCCGCCCCCAGGGCAACGACCACAACAATTGGTGGTCCCCAACCCCGCCATCTACACCAACGATCCGCGACCCCAGTACAATGTGGTCGCTGCCAACGGCCAGCCTGTTGATGCACGGGCCACATTATCAACATGCAAGCATGGCGAGCCTGTCGACCCTAAGACCTCTGCCACATGCTCCCCAACCGCGGCGACCTCAGTCGGGTCGATCCACCATGCTTTGGACCAATGGTCCAGAGTGAAAATTACCCTCCAAACTTCTGAGGGCCAATGGACATGGAGAAGACCCCACACTCGATCCCAAAGTATGGATTGGCACATACCTTATGGCTATGGGGATCGCCGGCCACAATGAGCTACTGGCTAGTCGCTACTTCCCCCTAATGATGGAAGGTGCGACTCGCCAGTGGATCAACACCCTCCCCGAGAAATAGCATCGTCCCGTGGGAGGAGATGCATGCAGCCCTGATCAAGCACTTCGAAGGATCGTACTCACGCGCCACCATGATTGTAGGCCTGGAGCGATGCGTCCAGGGTCCTAGCGAGTCGACCCGACACTGGGTCCAGTGTTGGCAGGATCTGTGGATAAACGTTGCAGGGATTCACCCGGACACAGCCATCCACTATTTCAAGAACGCATGCTGGTACGAACCCTTGGTCGCAAAGGTCAAGCATGTCTACCGCACGCTCGGCAACATCCCGGTCCTCATCGATATCGCCAAGTGCTACTTGGAGGAGGACCCGAAACAGGACTCTGACAACGAGTAGGGCGGAAGGCACCGCACAGGCAGCAAGACCAGCGGTCACAACCGCGAACTCCGATAGCTACACCTATGAAGCGACGAAGCATCGCAGCGGCGGGAGGACCGACTTCGTCGCTAACGCCAGCTACGTCCCACGCGACCCAAAGAACTACCACCATGACTGGAACAACCCACATGGAAACACTGTGGCCCAGCCAAAATTCAACCCCGCCGCCATGCAAAATCAACCTTGCGTCTACCGTAGCAGGGAAGGCAAACCTGCCACCCACACGACGGCTGATTGCCACTCTCTCAAAGAGATCAAGAAGGCAAGGCACACCATGGAGGACCTGAATCCTGACTAGCCACGCGTCAATGGCAACGGCGGCGCGTTTGGAAACTCCGTTGGTTCACTCCACACCTTCACCGGCATGGGGACGCGACGCGATAAGAAAGTTCTTGCCCATGCTATCGCTGTCAAAGCGGTGCAGCAAGTCGACATCCCGTGCTGGCTAAATTGGTCAGAGCAAAGCATCACCTGGAGCCGTGAGGATCACGCGCCCAGGATTGAATATCCAGGGCGAGTTTCCTTTGTTGTCAGGCCCAAAGTGGCTGACTACTGGCTGCCAAAGACCCTCATGGACGGAGGCAACTCCATCTACATTCTGTACCTTGATACGTTCAGGAAACTGCAAGTCCTATAGGCTATGGTGGAATCCACCCTCTATACCTTCCACAACATAGTCTCGGGACGGAAGGCATACCCGATCGGGAAGGTGAACCTTCCAGTCACCTTTGGCACACCAGCCAACTTTCGCATGGAGCGGATTGTCTTAGAGCTGGTGAACTTCAGAAGCCCACACCATTGTTTACTCGGAAGGCATGCGTTTGCTCAATTTATGGAGACCCCACATTACGCCAACAACATGATGAAGCTTCCGGGACTCATGGCATAAGCACCATGTCCGGTGACCCAGACAGGGTCGTCTAGTGCGAAGACAATAGCGAAATGATGGCCGATGCAGTCATTATCGAAGAGGTGCACCATGCAGATGGACTCACCAGATTGGCAAGCGGCGCCTACCAGGACGACCCCACGGTCCTGAAGAAGCCAGCGACGACCCGCTTCCTCCCTGGCACCTTCGAGGCCCCAGCACAGACCCCTCAAGATGAGCTCGTCCACAACGAGATGGACCAACAGGGGAACCAGAGGCATACCTCGTCTGTGCATAGGAAAGCACGCTCAATGAGCCCCGACGTGAGTACAACGACGCCCAATCTCAGGATACACCAGACATACAAGGCGTTACAGAGGATCTCGCTGAGCACAAACAAAGTATTGACCCAAAGGCTCGGCATGACAACCAACCACCACTACCTCTCAATGCAGATCATCGCCAATCACTCGTCGAAAAGGTACATTGACTTCTCGCCACGGGGTTCATTCGACCCAACAAATACTTCGACTGGTTGACGAAACCATTCTTGGTGCTCAAGAAAAACGGCACTCGAAGAATGTGCATCGACTACACCAACCTCGTCTAAGCAAGACTTGCCCGAGATCCACTGCTGGATCAACTTGCCGGACAAACAACAAGACCGGAGGAAGCCACCCACTGCACCTGACACACGTGGCAATGTGACTGGCAAATCAGTACATCACGCAAGCCCTACACTTCATGCCCCATTTTGTAAAACAAATTGTGTACTCCTCCCTCCAAGAAATAAAGCTATTGTTCTGCAAATCATGTTCACTCGCCTTATCTTGTGCAAATTGCACTAGTAAATGCATATATGTTATACCGGTTATCAACCCTTGGGAGAGCGACTTGAAAAGGCCAAGTAGTGCAACACACAAGGGCATCAGGGAAACCCGAGCCTTGTTCTATCCATGAAAAACGCCAAGCGGGAGCCCCCATCAGAGTTGCCTCGCTCGACTGGCCCATCTGGCCAAGATAACCGACTTTGCTTCTCATAGCACACTGTATCCCTCCTCCTCGGATGCACTAACTTGAACGGATAATTAGCATGCTTGGGGACTCATGAAGACACAGAACCACATGCGCCTTGAGAAAACACCAAGTAAAGATCTTGCCATGGAGTCGCCTAGCGACTGGCTCACTAAGCCAGGAGGGATGATGCCCTATACCACAACAATGCAACAAAAATTCCTTCCTACCTTAGGATCAACGCCTCGAAAAGCTAAAGTACCACGCTTAGGGACTCAAAAAAGTGAACCCGAAAGCGTCTAGGGAAAAACGCCAAGTACAACGGGTCCTTTGGGGTCGTCACACGACTGGCTCCACGGGCCACGGCAACTCGACTAAGAGCTACTCAAACATCTCGCACTCACACACACTATTACTCATGCACGTGCAAACCTAAATCAACATGCTCGGGGACTAGCTACCCCCGATGCACTAAAATCTCGAAGTAAAGCTCGAAATACCAAATAATCACACATCGTAGTCACCTCACGGCAAAATATGATGCATTCATATAAACACTACGTTTTGACAAATCCAATCGGCACCAACCCTATTACATGGTCGGACCTCTCACTTTGCAGGCTTGGCAGCAGGAGCACCACCCGCAGCCTTGGCCACCTTGATAGGCTTGGTCAGGTACGTCGCCTAGTAGGGCATGAGGTTGTTCATCGGTAGTACCTGCTTCGCATACGAGGCCACCTTTGATTGTAGGGCAAGAATATCTGTGGTCTCCACCATCCCAGTCGTCGATCAATACCCGCTAGTGACGGCAACGAGGCCAAAGTCTTCCGGGAAATGGGAGCCCGAGGCTCAGTGCCGCATTCGCCCCACGATTGAAGGCATATCACTTCATCCAGTCCACCATCGCAGGCGCCTCCTCCAGCCCCACGATTGAAGGCATATCACGTCATCCAGTCCACCATCGCAGGCGCCTCCTCCAGATACTGGGATACGTCCATGAATCTCGTGGGTACCACTTCAGCTGTGGTAATGTTCCATAGGATGGCCCGAACGCATGACGACGACTCCGTGGCGGCGTTTAGCACCATGTTCATGCACTGCTTAGTGGTGAAGTCCCGCATGGACGGGTTGCCTTGGCCTACAAGATCGGCAAAGTCAGATCATATCAAAATCAAATTTGTGGCTGCTTCGACTTACTCGGGGACTGGACCCACTTGAGGACTCCTTCTGTTGCAAAATAAACCAAAAAGGACACTCACCAAGGAGGCAGTGGAATCACTCCTTGACGAATTTCTCCAAATTGGAGGGCTTCGTCTGTAGATCCACAATGATAGAATTGGACGCTTTGCGGTCCGAATCTGCTATCACGGTCTCTGCTCTCTCCTTCTCTCCGCTGCGGCCAGCGTAGTCTTCACTGACTCAAGCTCAATGACCGTCATGTAACCATCATGAGCCATCGCCGGTTCAGCGGTTTGGTTCTCTACACACTGAGCACAATAGCACCTATGGCGCAACATTACTACAACAGCTATTTGACATGATGACTTACCCACTGAACCCTTGAGATGGTGAGCCTCACCCTGTGTTGCTGCCAACTCCTTTTCCATATGCTACATCTCAGATTACCGGTCGACCGCTTCGACCTACAGCATAGCAACAAAGACATTTTTAGTAAAACTTGTCACATACTTGACTCACAAGTTCCTAGCAACCCGAACCTCTGGGACTGGGGAATGCAAATTCGAAGTACCCAGTTGCTAAAATTTAGCGACCAGACCCTCAGGTACTGGGATTACCTGCATGGCCTCGCCTAGAGGCGATGAAGTTCAATAGCACCTACGGAGGACATCGGAACCGTCCTGCCACTTAGACGCTGCGATGCCGACTCGGCACGGTCATCGATGACCTCAGGCACAGCGGGCTACTAGATGCTCGAGGCCTTCGCGACGAATCACGGGAAGGTTGTAGGCTTCACCACGGGCTCTTCGGTTGCCACTGACTTGCCTTGATGGGAGGATCGACCTTCGTGTTGTCGTCCTCCTTGACGAGTGACCTTCCTTGCTGAGGCACTGCTGCCTCGGTCCCTTTTTTCGCACCTGCCGCTGGAGGGTTGACCTTTTTCTTGTTGGCACTAGCCTCGAGTGCATCGACAGTGCCATCCTTCCTCTTCATGGAAGGTTCCTCCACTACCACGGTGGGCTTGGTCGCGACCTTCACCACAGTGGCGCGCTTGATCTTCTTTGGTCCGCCCTTACAAAAGATGGCGACTAGCAAACTCGGGTAATCCAAACAAATAGGTAAAGCTTAAAGTATGAAGATACCAGGACTTACTTGGCGATCGGGATGGCTTGCATCCAACTGGTGATGTGTGTGGGCTTATCTAGCTCTGGCCCTATGGGCCACGATAGCCCCATCTCCATCAGGCTCGTCTGGCACTGCTGCTTTGGCGGAGCCTTTGGTTCGGCCATGGGTTTAGATGGCATCGGAGCTTGGTGGGAACTCTCATCCATTACGACTTCAGAGTTTCTGTCTCCCTCACCGAGGCTACGACTATCCTCGGTATCGTGGCATTTCTGGTCGCGCATATTGCGATTCGCCGAAGGCGGCTCGCGCTCTTCTTCGATGACCTCTTCCTCCTCCTCCTCTTTAGCGGAGGAGTCTCTCGTTTCTTCGTGAAGGAGCTCTTGTGGCACCTCCTCATCCGAAGAAGGCAACCAATGCTCCAGCATCTTCAACGTCTGCGAGTGAATGCGTAAGTCGTATGAGTTTGTGGGATATGATTGAAAAGGAAGCATGAAGTCACTAACCGTGGGTGCCGGCGTGTCAACCAGATTGTACGGGGCGAATCCATTGGCCATGCTGGCATAGGTCGCCTCCTTGATGTTCTTGAGGGCCAGAACATAGTCCTCTGCGAACCACTGCGCCGATCTTGCCCCCGACGGATTGGAACGCTTGGTGTATTCACACATCAGGGTCGGCTGGTTCATTAAAGGAACCATCCGGTGACCAAGCAGGCAGTTAAAGAGATTGATCGTCTTTAATCCCTCTTCCTCCAGCTCAGTTATCTAGGCGATCATCTCCATGACAAGCACCTTCTACAAGCGAGGCAGCTCCTTAACCGACAGCCGCTGTTGATTACTCTGCTCCGTGGTGAACGCCGGGATCGCCACATCTCCTGCAGGGGTTGATTCTCTAGCGTAGAACCAGGACTTCTTCCAGTCGTTGGCCGCCTTCTTTGGCAGCATCAACTTGAAGAAGTTGGTGTGGGGCTTCACCTGGAAGGTGATGCCGGCCGCTGCAAGTAGGGTCTTGTTCTTCCCCTCACGAGTGGCCTGGCCGTGGAACATCTCGAGCTAGAGGGGGGAGTAGGGGTGGCCCCCTAAGTAGGACTCGCAGAACATGATAAAAACTGCGATCTACTCAATGAAGATTGGAGGGCTTGATTCGGTAGAAATGGAGAAAGGGCCTCAAGAAAAGAGAGGTGGAGAAATCTAGCCCACGCTCTAGGTGGCTAACGGAAGAGAAAAACTTGCTAGGTCGTGGCTTGGGCTCTCTCTTGCTGGACGGTGGAGCTTTCCAATTGCCCTTGTTGAGGATCGACGCATCCTGAAAGGACTGCAGGGTAGCTTTGGTGCATTTGGATGTGGACCACGAGGGTTCCATGATATTGGATTGGCAAGAATTTGAGATTCGGATCGAAGGCGGTTGCGCATGAAGAAGAAAGCAAGAACAAGAAGGGTGCGATGATATCGGCATTTTCCTCCACTATTCGCCATTTATAGCGCCATGCCCCCAGTAATCACGGGATTAGTCATTTCGTCACGATAAAACCCCCAAAGTTACCATTAGAAATTAACTAACAGCTAGTTTTGACCATGTTGATGGTCCAACTTAGGTCAAATTGACCACTCGCCTGTGCCACTCGCTCACTCCAATCGGCTGAGCGGGGCAACTTGAAGAAAAACGGTTTGCCAAATCTAGGACTAAAGATCAAAGGATTATCCCTTCATTGGAGGAGTTCGTCACCTATTCTACTGGACGTCCACCTGGACTCTCATACTCTGACTGCCAAATTGACTCCTATGCCGAACCCATGAAGCACTCGGGGACTACTGATGGGGATATGCCAATCGGGGTATCCATGAAGGTAGGAAGAGACTAGCCCAAGATGATGTCGAGCGGGCCACCAATGACGGCGACTAGAGTAAAGGACCTAATGAAGACCGGCGACTGGAAGAGAAGTCCCAAGACTGTAGCTAGACATAGTCGGATTAGGTCAACCTCCTAAAACCCTTACTGGTTTGGTTGAGATTTTGTATAACCCTAGCGAGGCACCCCTATATAAGCCTCCCTAGGGTGCCCATTGTACTCACAAGCTATTAGCTACCCCATCCTTGCAACTCGCTGCCCATACGCCGAGTTCGCCCACCTTGTAATCTCACTCGCCATTAATACAATCAAGCAGGAAGTAGGTATTTACCCTACGGGGGGCAAACCTGGGTAAACCCTAGGTCTTGCCCTCAATCTCGAATCACGGATGGTGACTGGCTCTTGCCCTACTTCAACTCAATCGCTACCACTGACCACGACAATTCATACCAATGACCGCTCAAATCGACCCCGTATGAGACGGATACGGAATAGCGATCCTAGCATAGTATCACTGCTACAATCCATGAAACAACTTGACACAACGCCATGTACTCTAGAAGGAAAATTTAGTTATTTTATACATGCATGTCTCACCCATTTCCATATATAATATAAATCACTCGTTAATTAGTCACAAGGCTCACTGAGATAAAAAAGGGCCTCATATTTGCAATGGACGCAAAATAATTTTAGGGATGCAGTGAGTGAGCCAAGTAGAATGCAGAAATTATTTATTTGTGCAAATTACAAGGCTCACTCACACCACCGCCAACATTGCATCTACACATTGTAATCATCGGCCATATGGAAGTACAAAACCAAAATCAACCTAAAAGTCGGGTCTCATATTTGCATTGGATGCAAAAAAAATACAGGGATGGCGTAAGTGAGCCAAGTAGGATTTACAAATTATTTATTTGTGCATATCACAAGGCCCGCTCACACCACCCCCAACATTTCATCCTCACATTTTAATCAGCATCCTGAAATCACCTATTTTGCCCAGAAAATCATGTACATTTGCTACTATATACTAAATCTACACCATATACTAAATCTATCATTCCTATATCTAGATATTGATCCAAAATTTAATATCTGTACTACACTATATACTAAATCTATACTAGATCTACATGAATATATATAGTACATTTGCTACTATATACTAAATCTACACTATATACTAAATATACATGAATATATATAGTACGTTTGAATCTAAAATCATCTCCACTAAACCATATAAATCATCAACTCTAAAACAAATAAAAAGGGGGTGAGAGGGGCTCACTGGCGGTGGCTCGAGGCAGTTGCGAGGGGCAGTGGACACTGGTACAGGGACGAGGTGGCGACGGGGATGAGGGGGAGACGTGGATGAGGCGGCAGGGATAGGGACGAGTGTAAAGGAAACATGCCCTAGAGGCAAATAATAAAGGAGTTTATTAAACATATTTCATTAGTTCATAATAGTTTTATATCATGCTATAATTGTATCAATTGGAAATATTGATATAGGTGTGGTAGGTAAAAAAACTAGGTCCCTAGCAGCCTCTATTTAACTAGTTTATTGGTCAACGATGGTCAAGGTTTCCTGATCATGTTGGTGCTTCGGCACCTATTGACAATGGTGCCATCTCACTGAAGAATAAGATGGTGGACAGTTCCTACAATTGATTGTTGCAACACGATCGTATCACACAGTTCACAGTTCCAATTTTTAGAAACATAGAGACTTGTTCCTCAGACCGTGAATCCATATTTAATCACTGTCTCCTAGGACTGCTTAGAGAGCATCAAACGTCACTCCGTGAAATGGTGATTATAAATGTGTAATCAAGTACTCAAAGGGGAAGGTAGAGGCGTATGTGTCAAGAGCGGGATTTGTACATCCGCACGACGGAAGATACTCTCGGCCCACTTAGATAAGTTATATCTAATATCTTGCGCAACATGTTACTAGGTCACGGTGATATCACTTATTGGTACGAGTAAAGTAGCATTTGTCGGTAATGAGGTTGAACCTGACATGGTGATGTCAATAATCAAATCTCGGATAATGCAAGTATCGCATAAACAAAAAGGAATATGTCATATTGTTTAAGGTTCGACACGATGGTGACTCGTGGACTACATAGGGGCAACATGGGCATCCCGGTCGATGTTGATCATTGATAGAGATCATATCTATGACATTCCTGAACCATAGGGACGCATGCTTAAGGGCATTACGACGCTTAGAGATCTTCATGTACAAAGGTATCCCCAAAAGAGAGAGAAACTATAATCGTTCCAGAGTTCTGAGGTTGTTCGTAGAAAGAAAGAAGGAAGGGGACTAAAAGGAGTTTCTGATAAATGGCCATTTAAATATGCATTTATTATATGTTAATTATGAATTAATATATTCTAAATAAATATTTAAATTAAGATTTAGAAAGGCAAATTTTTATTAGGCCAAAACCCTGGAGGAAATTGACTAAGAAGAAAACTACAGGAAAATAGAGAAAGAAAAACAGCTAATAGGAAGATTGGGTCGTTGTTGACCGGACGATGAGGAAAGGAGGACGCACAGCATTGCGTGCCGTGCGGGGGGGAGCAGCATCTGACCGGCCATAGCGCGTGGGCTATGGCCTGCCAGCCCACCTAGCCAGGGCAAGCGCTGGGCGCCGCTAGGCCGTGTCGACCCACACAGCCGCACAAGCGGGTTGCCGCCCTGGCCGACTCCCTCGGGCCACTATGCCCGGCTAGGCCACGGTCACCACACAAGCACACCCACCAGGAGGCCTCGTCGGGCCACCGCCTGGGCGCAGTGTTGCGCGCTTAGGCCGGCCCACGCGGGGTCGCCTGGACGCATCGGGCCATCGACTACACCTGTAGCTGGCCGCTGAGCTGGGCCCTTGTGGGCCAGCCGACTAGAACTTCTTTTTCTGTCCATTTTCCTTTATGGTTAGTCCCAAATGGGGCACCTAAAGGGGATGGAACACATCCCTTCCCCTATATAAAGGGGTGCCCATGGGTGGGATGAAACACACCAATTTAGATATTCTCTTTGGTTAGAATATGTAACACCCTCGAATCGGATTCTCGCCAAACCCGCATAGAATCAATTCAAAGATGCCTACCAGGAACTTGTGTGTGGGTGGAAAATGAAGTACTATCATTACGCAATAGTCCATGATGGAACTCACAGAACATACATACTCCCTCCATTTTAAAATATAAGATGTTTTAGATTTGTGAAGCTAATGTATCTAGACAACTTTTAATATATAGGTTTGGAGTGAACCTACACACTAAAAATGGTTCAGATTCATTAACATCACAACGCTAAAGCATCTTATATTCTGAAACGGAGGGAGTATACAACAACGACTCAAAAAGTCAAGAATACAGATATATAGTACAATGATCCAAATCATCTTGAAAACTATACAACATCCGAGTATGGACAAGATGCAAATGGGGCTAAGAGCCCTAAATAATAACCAATGGAGTCCATAACCTTGTCCAGGACAAGCCATCAGGATAACCCTGCTAACATCGTCTTTCTCAAACCTGCTAAACAAAAAGGGGAAGACAAAGGGCAAAGAAAAAAGAGAGTGGTCAGTATAAAGCACAGTACATGTCGAGTCTTAGAATTTGGCGGCTCTCGCATACATAGGTATGGTGGACTAAAGCGGCAGCAAAACATGCACTAGCCAACCTATAGAGACTCGATACAACTGTCGGCTATCACGGAGGGATAAGAAAGTCCTATTCGGAACCAACCTGAAACTACCACCAAACGTACCCATCCTGGTATTTCCCCCTCGAAGCCAAACAAGGAAGTCATGCCGAGGAAACTGTAACATCCCAGCATTAGAGCTTAGAAATAAGCTGAACCCAGATGTGTGCATTGCATTCATGCATAGAAAATCCGAATAATTTTTGCGCTTTTAAAATAGAACTTGTTAAAGTGATTGAAGCTTCTCTTAACTTGATGGGATTGAATTAGATCATCAATTTAACTGCGATAAGTTTCAATATGACCTTTGCTAAAACCCTTACTTAGTTAAATATGATTTGGTCTAAGGGTAGACCAGATATAATAAGTGTCACTCATAATACATTGCTTAAATGATTCATACATGATTCTTAGGGGATCATATCATACTATTCACCATATCAACCTATGAATACTAAGTTAAGATTACCACTAAAATTTATAAAAAGAAAATTCAATGATTAATCTTGACCTATCTTATTCTTATCCATTCTTACTATGAGTATCATAGTAATTCTTAACTTTAAACTCTTTAATGAGTTGAAGATGGAAAGAGACTAAGTCAAGATCATCTACCATATATCTTCTTCCTATAGCAATTTTTATGGAACTTATTTCAATATCTGTTGTTCATGAATGTTGGATAATTCCCCATTGATTCACAAATTCTTAAACTATCAATCTTTGATCTACTACTTGATCTTATCAGAACATCTACTTAAATCTTCTAATGAGGGCATAGTCCATTAGTAACCTTAATCCAATATAAGATACTAAGCAGATAATTTCCAGACAATGAAAGGTAGGATTGATAAAGCCCTGCTTAGCCAACTAAGAACTTATGTAATAAATGATTAAAGTATTATAATGGTAATTCTTTGGCCACCAATATTGAATGCTTATATGTAGTATAAGTAATACTGGTGGGTAGAACATGATTGGAACCTTAGTAGAGATAAGTGATCCTAGAGTAGTCATTGCAAACCACATAAATATAATTCACGGATTGAAGTGTAAGTCATGAGAGTTAAGTAAATATAGGTTGATATTATTCAATTAAAGCTAGTATAGCATAGAGTTTAGAAATGGTGTTATTCACATTGAAGGATTGTCAACTTTAGAGAAAATTAGCTGGAAGCATACAACTAATAAAGATACATTAGTAATGAATGATTAAGAATCGTATGAGAAAAATTGAAGGAACTATTTTTTGGATGGAAGGCTATCAATAGTAGAGTAGTAAATACAACCAAGCCATGATATGAGGAAGTTATGAATACCCTAGTATCAATTCAATGGATTTATCAATAAGTTTAGAAATATAATAGGTGAATCAGAATATTCAAGTGAAGTAATAATCCATCATGTTAACCATGATGATAGATACAAAAGGGTAGTATATCTAGGAAAGGAATTATTTAATAAGAAGTCTAGAATTGTGAATTATGGAAGATAGTAATTATTGGTAAACAAGCAACTCTAAATCTCAAATTAAATATAATATCCATTTTATGCTAATGAACCATTATCTTATGTCTATATCACTTTCTAGGAATATTTTCTTATAACAAATCACATAAATTTTTCTCTGTCAATTCCAACCATCAGAGTTATATGTGCTTAGGAGTATCTTTATCCATTCCCTTTCTATGAAACATTCTCAATATAACTTTCTAATATAAAAGGGGTTGTCAACAAATATCCTGAAAAGAAAACCACATGTTTAGCTATTGAATCTTTAACCATATCCATAAAGGGATCTAAGTATATGCAAAACCCTAAAGCCAGGGTAAAGTTCATGATTCAAAACCCTAAGCCTCTTTGTTTATCACAATAGAATATATACATTTCATTTTCTAAATTAATGGGAATAGTAATAACCATATCAATATCTTTCATGTTTCATGCATCAAATAATGATCCAGGATCATTATAAATATAAAATTTATATTCAAACTATAAGCCAATTAGAGTTAAGTTTATAAACAAATAAGAATATATCATTCAGAAATACCTAACTAAAATAGGAGAGAAAAATAATAAGAAAAGTTTATATAAAATATTAATAAGGGGTTCATATTAAGTAAATAAAATAAATACAAAAAGATGATATAATAAAAATTCACAAATGAGACTAAGTATATTTTAGTATTTTTGTAAATATCTAGCAAACAAATCATACAAAGAAAGGTTCAAAATATAAATCAAATTCAAATCTAAATAAGAAAACAGAAAATAGAAAAAGGATAAAACAAATAAAAATACTACCTGGCCGTGGCCCAACAACCCTACACCTATCTCACGCCCCTGAGCAGCCCACAACAGCCCAGTAACTAGCCCAGATTCTTTTCTGTCTATGACTAACAAGTGGGGTCAGGAGAGGACCGCGGGTTGAGCTGAAGAAATTTCCAGGGGTTTATCCGCAAAAGTTGCATCATCATCGTCGTCACGCACACAGGCAGATCACTAGCGGAGCTCGCCGCCGCTCGATGTCATCGTCGTCATCAGCCTTGCGCCAAGATACTCGCCGTCATTCCAGGAAGGGATAAGAAGGCCTCAAACCTTATCCCCAATTCCTCCTTATCCTCGCAGATGCAAACGGAACCGAAACCCTAGCTCACCGGAGCCACTCCTCGCCGTCGAAACACGTCTCCCCACACCATTCTGAGCAGCCATGGAGAAGCGCCGTCCTCCGTAGATCCTCTTGGTAGAATCTTACATCAAGGGGAGCACTGGAGTGGGTGAATTTGGCCATTCCCTTTTGCAGCAGTTCATCGGAATCCTCGTCGGGGAGCTCATTTCCAACCGCGCTTGTCCTCGCCGACCACTCAATCATAATCAGGGTGAGTTCCTGAACCTCCCAGTAACATTCAATCGCCGGATCTCGTTGTAAATCGCTGTTTCACCATATTCCACCGTCGGCCACCGTCGGAGCTCGTTAGAGCTGAAGCTCCGATGACTATTTCCAAGCGGCGCTGCCACTATTAGGTTCAGTAGGTTGCGCTTATTCGAACTAGGGTTATCTCGCTTGCTAAGGCGTAGTAGATCGTCGCCGGCGACCAACCTCTAGCGGCGGTGGTGGTGCTGACGCCATCGTTACATCATGATCGCACCATGTCAGCTAGTTTGACTGGTCGTTGTCCTGCGTGGAAAGTGACGTGGCCCAGGGCCTAGGTGTCATCGACTAGGAGTAAAAAGAAGGTCAGTAATAAATGAATTTTCTTCACACAGCGTGCTGAGGTGGTCACTGGCCCGCTGGTCAGTGACTAGGGCTAGCTCTTGGTACGGTGTAAAAAGTATTCTCTGTTAGGGAATAAAAAATGTTATAATTCAATTAATAATGTTCCAGGAATCTAATAAAGGATTAAATATTGTTTAATCAATAACTTTTGATTTATAATTCAGAAAAATATGTATAATATATGAAAAAATTTAGAAAAATAAAATCTACAACTTAAAACTATTATCAAATATTATTATATGATTATTTAAATAAATGTTATTTAATAAAGGTTTTATAAGTAATAAAACTTTGATAATTCATATTCTTATAATGATAAATATTAATAATATAAATAAAATACTAGAAATCTTAAAAGAGAAATAAATAAGAGTTCTAAATTTAAAACTATAATCATGTATTATTATTTCACTTAGTTAAATATTTATTATTTATTAAATTATAAATTAATAAGAAATATAAAAATCATATCTTATTATTTATAAATCACAAAAAAATGTGATATACCAAAATGATCACAAAAATAATATCTACATGTTACAAATCTAATAATATACTTTTGGGTTAAATAAAAATTAAATATTTTAATAACTCAAAATTTAAACTTATTTACTTCATTAATAATTATTATAAGGATAAATATAAATTTATTAATATTCCTAAAATAAACAAATTAAGTTTAATAAATAGTATTAGTCTTAAATATTAATAAAATGAAACCTAAATGGTTTAAAAGATTATAAATATCTTTTTATTATATTATCATTAACCCTAAGTGAAGATTACATTCACAGAGTATTCCAATTCATGATAAAAACCTTACAGAACACCTTGTGAATAAATCAAATCCTTTCCATCCATGTTAACTACCAGATTCCAAAAACTACCCCAACATTATAATAAGTCCATTAGTAGTGAAGCAATATTATATTTTGGTTTATAAAACCACAACCCCTCCTTTATAAAAGATAAATGATACTACTCTATTATAGAATCAAGAAACCATTACACCAAGTAAAAGAATAACCATTCTTAAATAACTTAAAGGAAACATTCTAGATACACAAGATACAAATGTTATAAGTATTATACTTTCAAAACTATCTATATTTTAAAGTTAACTTTAGTATCCAAGAATCTAAATATAATACAATAAACATTACTATATGTTTTATAGTTGACTTTGGTCTGAAGTAGTTAAGTTATAAAAACATCTCAAACCCAAACCATTCGAGCAAACCAATAACATCAACCATCACTAACTAACCTTAATTCTTGTTTAGACCTTAGAAGAGAAACCTTTTCTTCGAAGGTTATCCTTTTGGCCACTTCAAACAAGAACTTTTGTATAACCAATCCTGACTAGTATTTCCTAAGTATATATATTTTATTATCACACATGTGTTGCTCACAACCACTCATAAGCTCTAATAGAAACACAAATTTGAAACTTATTTAAAAGGACCACACATTCCAAAGTAACAATTTTCGGAATCCAAACCCTAGGACAACGTTATCCCCAGGATTTGCGCTTAGAACATGCATCACATTACTTATGCATAAAAGCATATTGTTTCTTTAAACATTTTTCCTTACCAGACCAATGATGCTGATTTCAGATTTTGAATATTAGACTGACCCGAAGACCATGAGTGCATAATTCTACAATCACAAAAGGCAAGTTCACACTTGCTCATGTCCTTTGTTTATTTTCTGTAAAATATTTTACAAATCCAGTGTTGTGATCACCTGCATTTGAAAAAGGATTAAAAACACTATTTTCGATAATAATGTGAACTATTGGTTACTGATCTAGGGTGATCATCTAATCTATTAAATCTGACAGTTGAAATACCACTGTTCAGAACTATATCGCCTAGGACTTAACAACCAATGTCATCAGTGATTCTTGTGCCGTACATTATGCATTGACCATGAGATTTGGAATGGGACGGAGAAGTCAGTTGTATCTTCTTCCTCTCGCATGCAGCCGGATGTGCAGGTCGTGGCTGTTATCCTCGTAGCATGCATATTAATTGGTAATTCGTAGAGGATATGCAGCATATGGGTGGGAACCCTCATCGTCCCACGATAGTTCTGGCATCTAACAGTTTGTACAAACCATTGCCGTAATTCAATATGTGGCCATGCTGTACAGCAAGGAGGCATGCGAGGTCGCGAAGGGGGCAGTGATTGGCTTGGATCATCTTCTGGGCCCCACATCATGGAATTGTGGACGGGAATAAGCTGTCCGGTTGTGCAACAAAGAGTTGATCTCTCATGGATAAAATAATGCACCTCTGCAGAGTGTAAGAACTGTAACTTGTTACTCCCTATTCTAGGAAGGAGCTGCGAACGCAGCGGGAAAGGAACTCCATGAAAGTTCTGGTAAACCCGTGAAGGCTGACGGACATAGCTTTTCAGAATAAAGGCAACCTTTAAAGAAATCTTTATGAAAACTTGCATTGCCTACGACCTACGGTCTGTGGCTGTAGTTATAGTGCATCAAACACTCCTTTTCTAGTGAATTTGCTGAGTACGCTCGTACTCAAAGTATCTTCTTAACCCTTGATAGATTCTAAAGCCATGAAGACGATGTCTACACCAAGTTATGCTGCAGGAATCATCAACATCTAAAACTCTTCAATGAAGACAAGGAAGTCAGCATATAGATCAATTCAAGTGAAGACGAAGTTACTGATTAGATAGGAATATAATCTCCAGCCAAACAACCTAATTCTGTAGTGCATTGTAATAGCAGCAATGCCAATCTCTTTGTTAAAATACTAGTTTAATAGTATAATAATTCTTGCGTTGTTTATCTTTGATTCTTCTCAGTAAGAAGTTCTTTTTCTCTCTTTAACCTAGAGTGTTATCTGGATCTTATGTAAATAAGTGAGTTGTAACCTTTAGCCATGTATTGGACCCGCTGTGTTTCTGATGTGCCATTCTGAGGGATGTAATACTAGTGAGCGGTGTTTCACTGGTGTTATGTCAACGACTATAGTATACTACATCATGCAGTGGTATGCTGGGTCACCGCAGTTGGTATCAGAGCATATGCTTTGACCTTCGGTTGGAAACCTAGTAAGTGGGTAGAACCTGTAGGACACACCTAGCAGAGGCCATAGACAATATATTCCCGTGAAAGAGTGATGCACCTACGCAACAGTAATGAACGCTCATCGAGCAACATGCAATAAGCATATCATACATGGAATACATGGCATACGTACAGTAGGTAACATATAAATCCCAAACTAGTTTGTGGACCCCAGAACAGTACTTTGAAATCAGGTACTAAGCTGATAGGGGTGCCATACACTCCACATGTGGTTAGCGCACCTAGTCTCAGAACAAGCGTCAAGAACTTGGGTCCTAGGTGGACACAGGTGGGCGGAATAATAACCAGATCTTATCTATTACCCACCCATGCCTCTGCATTAATTATACCTACTTTCAATATTAACTGTAAACTGTAATAAAAACCATGATCATCTCCACCATTAACATGTGCCAACCCCCAACATCAGTGGAACATCAACGATGCGAAGAGACACTTGAGCAAGCAAATATGACTCGCAAGGCTGACTGGCTACCAAACAACAAGTAATAGGAGGTGTCCAAAGGCAATATAGAAGGTGCAATGAATATAAATGGTGTACGGAAACTAAAGCAACACAACACGGATAGCAATAGATCAATATGACGAAGTAAAGACTATAAATGCAAAATAGGTAAAAAAGAGGGAGAATGCTCGCATGGGGAACACTGCTGAAGATACACCAGAGATCGGGTCAGAGCTTGCATCAACTCATCGGCCTAATCCGTGAAGAACCAAAGCACTAGAAGAAACACCGGATGCACTATTTAATACTACAATAGAAGACCGGGCATGATGCATGACATGTCAATGATGCGATGCAACTAGGCATTACTAAGCGGAACCGGGGTTCCTACAATTAATTAGTTCGTTCATGTTGTTTAGATATCCCGCAATTTAGATGTTGTATTAACAAGGAAAATCATGTCATCGGTCCGCTACACCAATTTAAATGGGGCCAATACAAGACTAGAACAACCCGCATTTAGTATACATATTTAATTATGAGGTGAATCGACATAATGCCCCAAACCACATCATGTGATGTATGCAAACATGAATATTTTTATGCAGCAAGATAAATATCATTATAAAAATAGAGGGCTCAGATAGAGGTTACATGATTAGGGGAGGTCTTGGTTCTGGAGGGGTTAAGGTTCAGTTTTCGGGGTCAATTTGATCGGTCTTCGAGATTGGGGCTTCGGGTCTATGGATCAGGGTCTTTAGGTGTCCATGAAGGAGTTTTTGTGGATCCATGATGAAGGTATTAGCATTTTCATGTCAATGACCTTCGTGTTTGGCGGTTTCGGTTCCGTGTGGGTGGCCTTGGGTTTCTGGTCTCTTGCATCGGTACCGGTACGCGGGCGGTCTTCACATCGAACATCTTGGTGATAATCTTGTTGACATAGTCATAACCGAGCCGCAACAATATCAATAGAAAGCACGTCCTCATCACATATATCATCACCATGCATCCACCCGATCAACAACGCGCTCACTCCACCATTAGGATAACCTGGCCGACAAACATGCAAAAGACATGGGATTGGGCCAACACCAAGAGAAGCAGAGATGTTTGCACCCATGGAGTAGGAGGCCGGAAGGCACGCAGATGGGTCGGAGAGGCGGTTGACATGGCATGGAAGATAGATCAGCAGGTGGATGGACGTGGCAGCGCGCGGGCCGGGTTGTTGCACTATAGAACCTTAGATAAAACCAGTACCACAAAATCAATTTTTTTGTGTTTTGTGCATCATTATGTTTGCATGCTCAAGTCCTCATACCACATTACATTTGAGCATCGTCATGTTATCATGCATATGTCTGTCTAAAACTATTTTTAAAAAATCTATTTTGTTTTCTACATTAGTCCTTCTAATTTTAAATTATAAACTCGGCCTTTTCTAGATCTCTATTTACCTAAAACTGTTCTTAAAATGTTTTACGTGTTAAAATATATATAGAATATGTTTTTTAGGGAGAGCCAGCCAACCAAGCCAGTGGCCCAGCTAGCTAGACACTACCCTGGCCCAAACAAAACCCAGCCCAACCGAACCACCTGAAACCCTAGTCCTACCACCTTCCCTCACCCACCCTGCCGCCACAAACTTCCTCCACCCAGCCGCAAACCCACCATGCAGCCACCCCAACGTGTCGCACTGCTAGCGACAACTCCCGCAAGCAGCCAGCTGCCTCGGGGTTTCCGCAACACATGGCCCCACTACCCGGCCCCACCCCACTCCCTGCCGCGTGCCAATCCTGCCCAGGAACCGCCTATTCGGCTAGTCATAGTGGGAGTAACTTGAGTAGTAACATAGTCCTACATGTATTGCCAACTAAGCATTTAGATGACATGGCATGCAATTAAATGATGAGAGAGAGGCTTGTGGTAACTAGCTATGTTACCATAACATCACACTTTTCAAGACAAAATGAGTCTACATTGCAATAAATAAGCCTTTGCATGACACCACATATATGTTATTTTCCACTATGGAGGTAGTAACTTAGACTAGTAACATACACATGTTACTATTATAAGTTACTCCCCACTATGACAGGCCTTCCCACGTGTATGCCGCGGTCAACCACCTGCTTCCGCCGGGCCCCACCCGTGGACCCTGCCACTCCGCGTACAGCCCACGCGGACTCCGTCCCCCCACCTTGCTCGCGATGCGCACTCACCCCGCGTCGCCTTCCTGTTCCGCTCCCCGTGTCGCCTATCTCCCCTCACCGCCCTGGCGTGCCGCTGCTGCCTCCACCCCGCGAGCACCCCGCCTCCCTCCTCTCCTCCCCTCACCACCGATGCAAGCTCGTCGAGCCCTACCTCCCTCCTCTCCTCCCTTCACCACCGATGCAAGCTCGTCGAGCCCCGCCTCCGCTCTTCCTCGAAGGCCGCCGTCGAGCCCGCCGGCCGCTACCACGTCGCCGCCCGTGTGCCCTTCTTCCCCGGCCGCGCTACCTCCGGTCTCCAAGGCCTCCATACCAGACGGCGTGCCTCCTGCCGCCCCGTGCCTCCTCTGTGTCCCCATCGACTGACCCTCCTCCAGCGGCACATTCCCGCGACCTCCTCTCCATCTCCTGCTCATCCTTCCCCACGCAGGCGCCATCCTGCCGCGAGTTTGTCTGCGACCTGCTCGCCGGTTGTCGCCTGCCACTTTTGCTATTGTGTTCATGCCTACTTCGGAAGATCAAGTTCCTCTCCATGTTTTGCTTGCGGGTCTCACCGTGTTTCTATCTTGGAAAACACCTGCTGCACTTTCCAGTGTCCTGTAGGTGTGGTGGACCGTGTGGATGTAGATGCCTTCGTTCAGCCGTCCGAGTCGCAAAACCTACCCAAAGCCACACATACCTTGAGGCAAGTTCATCACTGAACTGATTCCGTCGACATGACCTTCACCGAGGGCCGCGAAAAAGGATCAACGCCAAGTCAGTCATGTGAACCCGAAGCCATGGAAGCGTAATTCGACCTTCTTCCCGACACAACCCAAGTTCTCCGTCTTGGACAAAAATATCTTTTACATGGGACGCCAAGATCCCCGGACACCAGACGACATGATCTTCTTCATGGGCGCAGAGACCCTCAACCGGAAGATTCTAGGAACCGAATGCTGTTCACACGGAATTCAGACCCTCGAAACGCCAAGTTCTTCCTCTCGGATCTGAAGACCTTGAACCATGGAGTCCAAAGATCAAGACCGATCCCTCGAACCCTCAGAACCAAGAACTTTGACCATAAATGTGTGACCTCTTTTTCCGAGACCCCTATTTTTATGAATGACATCTACCTTATTGTATCTACGTTATTCGTTCTTGCACATATATTTGTGTGGTTTGGGGATATTATGCTGATTCACATCATAATTAAATATGGAGACTATATGTAGATTTGTTATATTGACTCTATTTAATTTGTGTAGCGAACCGCCATACTTTGCCTTGTTAAGACAACATTTAAATTGCAATATACATAAACAACATGAATCTTATAATTAATTGTCGGGACACCGGTTCCACTTAATATTTCCTAGTCGCATCGCATCTTTGCTATGTCATGCATCATGTCTAATCTTTTGCCATAGTATTAAATATTGCATCCGGTGTTTCTTTTAGTGCTTTGTTCCTTATACCGATGAGTTGATGCGAGTACTGACCCGATCTCTGGATGAACCTTCGATAGTGTTTCCAGGCGAGCATTCTCCTCCTTTATAATTATTTTACATAATAGTCTTTACTTACTCATGTTGATCTATTGCTACTTGTGTTGCGATGCTTTAGTCTTGTCGTACTTGTTATACCCCTTCCAGCCTTTATATTGTCTTGGACACCTCCCATTACCTGTTATTTGGGTAGACAGTTGGCTTTGCGAGTCTTGGTCGCTTTCTCAGGTGCTTCTTCGCGTCGTCGAGTGCCACCGAAGTTGGGGTTGACATATTCTTAATGGTGGAGATGATCATGGCTTTAATTACAGTTTAATAATTAATATTGAAAGTAGATAATTAATGCAGAGCAAAAAGGTGTAATAGTTGAGATCTGGTTATTATCCCGCCCTCCTATGTTCACCTAGGATCCGAGTTCTTGACACCTGTTTCGAGACGAGCGCGCTAAGCACATGTGGGGTGTATGGGCACCCCTATTGGCTTAGTACCTGATTTCAAAGTACTGTTCTAGGGGCCACAAAACTAGTTCGGGCTTTATATGTTACCTACTGTACTTATGCCATGTATGAGATGTTTATTACTTGTTGCTCGATGAGCGTTAGTACTATTGCGTATGTGCTTCACTCTATCACGAGAATATATTATCTATGGCCTCTACTCGCGTGGCATGCAACGCTAGGGTCCATACGAGGAGGATTAGCTATGTCTCATACGGGCAACCCTTTCGGGTGGCCCCATGGCTTGCTTTGGGTCTAGGAAAGCATCGTGTCGAAGGCCTCGCTGACATACCGATGGGTGTATGTTAATTGGTCTGGTAGAAAGGTTCACAGTGTGTGTGAAAACTTTGGTGCACCCCTGCAGGGTTAAATCTTTTCGAAAAGCCATGCCCGCGGTTATGTGCGACTTGGAGCATAGTATCTCGATCATAGACAACTATAACTAAAGTTTATTGTTATAACATGACTTGTATATGATATGACTAGTAAGTTGGATAATCACCATGAAAAGAATAATAAAATTGCCAACCGTGTGAGTTTCCTTGGCATGAATTCTTTGTTTGGTCTCAAGGGGGAAATACCAGGATGGGTATGTTTGGTGGTAGTCTCAGGTTGGATCCGAATCGGTCTCTCTCTCTGTCTCTCTCTCCCTCTCAACACCCGGATTTTTAATCCCAGATGCCTGTTATGCCATACATCGCAATCCCAGTATTACCATTTTTGCGAGACATAACAGATTGGATATAACAGTACATCATCCATTACAAACTATAATAAAGGTCTTACAAATAAAGGATCTCATGATCCAGTCTTAGTAAAATCAAAGTAGCGGAATAATATAATAACGGTAGCGTGGGCGAAGCTCCATATTCATGGTCACAGGCAATGCTGACGATGGGAGATAATCCTAGTTGTCGCAACCTTCATGCGGTCCATCCTCCTGATAGTCCTCTTCATAGTCTAGCCACGGGAATAGCTAGGGACAAATCCATGAGTACTCTTTAAGTACTCACAAACTATCACTAACGGGTAAAGTGGTTTGAATAGGAATACTAAGTTCTAGGTTATTTTGCAAAAAGCAAGGTTTATCTCTAACTAAGTTTAGAAGGAAATAAAACTAGTTTAATATTTTGTAACACCTAAGTGGGAACTTAGTTTTCATGTTCACAACCCTATTGTGGTCAAGTCAAAGTCATGATTCATTTCACAAGTCATTTTGAAAACATCTGACGATGTACCAGTATGGCCACTCCAACTGTCCATAACCGCAGACGCGGCTATTCGAATAGTTTGACACTCTGCAGAGGTGGTACACTTTCACCATACTATTCGATACATCCATCAGGAACAATCCTGAATTCACCATACTCAGTATGCGGATAATCAATCCTAACCTTTTAGTTACACATCCTAGTATAGGCACCTCTCCTATGAGTTTGGCCTCCCAACCATGACCATCTGTCATCTTGGGAACTGCACAGGTGGTCAATCATCACAAGGTAGCCTCAGCTCAAACCTCGGCCGCAAGGGAACCCATACTAAGATATATAAACTTCTAGTCAAGCCCTATCCAATTTCAGGTATTGTGGTTGTACGGTAAAATTGGAATGGTATCGCATCCAGACGACCATCAGTTTTATAAAAGGGCTAAGGCTCATGCCTCAACATTTTCATCATCAAAAATCATATGGTGCTGGTAGCACATGTCAAAACATCTCATTAGAATGACTCATCATTCTAAGGTTTTCATAATCCTTTTCACCAAGTATTCCCATCTAAAGTGATCAAGTTTTAAGCTTAGCACTAGCCACTAAACTTGGGGGTAAACACTAATAAGGGGTGATAATCAAGTGTGACTTATCTAAGTTCAATCTCATGCCTCAGGATGACATCAAGTTATACCTAACTTAGGTCAAGTTTTATGCTCTTTATGCTACCTTTAATAACTTTAAAAATCTACAAGTCACTAAGTAAACACAAAGAGAAAGCTTTGATAAAGAAATAAAAGAGTAAAGCTTGCAAGTAAAACTGGGATTTGGTATAATAAGGTGGCATAGTCACATATGCCTAAGGCATCTATTTGGCATAGTTATCTTGCAAGTGTTAGCTTGCAAAGTTCACTTGTATTGTGAAGCTTGCATAGGTAACATGCAAGTGGTAGCTTGCCTTGTGCAGTGCAGTGGTTGAAGTTCTCCTCTTCTTCTTCCTCGTAGTAGTCCCCTTCCTCTTTGTATCCTTGCTCGGTACTAGCGTCTATAAATAAATACGAAGTACACGATCACCAAACAATACTTAACTACTTCTATTTAGCACACAAAGGCTCACACTAGATGATCTAGCATCATCACTATCATCACAAGGATTAAGGCAATAGTTTTATTTATTTAATTTTAGAAAAGTAATTTCTACTCATTGAAAAACTACCTAAGATTTAATATTCTCCAATTAAAACATGGGATCATGTTGACACATGTCATCACCACATATTTCAGTAATTGGGAATGTGATTTAAAGTGGTGTCACAATTTAATAAGGTTTAACCATTTTATTTTAATTAATTAAAGTGACTAGAAATGCCTATGGGGCATTCTATTATTACTTGTTCATTATTACTGCAAGTAAACCTAGATATTTTTATATATTCAGAAAGTTCTTATCAAATGTGATTTTTGAGAGTTGTAATCAACTCAAAGCTTTTATGGTTGAATTTTGAAAAATGTTTGAATGCAGAAAAGTCTCTGCCTTGTTATTTTTACTATAGGTGATCAATAATTTCAAATGGTTTGAATCCAACGGGCTTGGATTAAGAATTTCCATACCTTTCTAACAAAATTGGTTTCATGCAATTTGGTTCAGTGAATCTTTCTAAAATGATTTTTTAATCTACTGCCAGAATTTGGTTTGAAACTAAATAGATAAATCTAAATTCAAACTAAGTGGGACACACGGGAACTCCAACTGGGCTGGCCCACTATGCACAGCACACGCGGGGGCTGGTTAAGTAGTTGTCCCCACACGTCGGTGAGACATGGGTGTGAAGGGGTACATGCTAACTATGACCATAGGATTAGATCGAAGATCAACGGCTCACGGCTATCGTCCTTGTCTGAACAGAACTCGACGAGCACGAACCCTAGCGTGGCCAGTGGGGGTCTGTGGCAGCTCACCGGGGCTCAGGCGATGGTCGGCGATGGGGGCGAACGACGAAGTCGACGAAGGGGGTCCTCCTGGTACTGGCGGCTCCTCCTAGGGTGGCTCCAATTGACGGCGCCCTTCTCCTCCAGCAGCGGCAGGCTTCGGTGAAATTCCGACGATGCTACGCTCTCCTTGCTCCGGGAATGAGTGGGAAGGATCAGCGAGAGGTGGGGAGTGGAATGGTGTGAAGAATATGAGCAGGGGAGGCCTCGATTTATACTATGACAAGGGAACCAAAGGGTGCAGGCAGAGCTCGGCGGGGTCGGTGTTACAACAAGCTATGGGCATGGCTACTGGTAGGGGACGGTGCGCGGTTCCCTAGAGGTTCTCAAGGAAGTAATGGTGCGGCAAGGGGAGGTGCGATTCAGTCGGAACACATTGACGCTCTGAGTGGAACCGACGCCGGTTTTGATGGCTCACAGTGGCTACAGGTCGTATGGCGGTGAACGAGGTTGTCTAGGAGGTTCCTGGGACGATGGTGATCACGCAGACGGGCGGTGAAGGAGGGGCGTGGTCTGTGTGAGCGTGTCGCGCGCGACACTCTAGCGCGCTCTAGAAATGGTAGCAGAGAAATGGGCGCGTGCGTTCTCTGTGGTCTAATGACTGGCAGGGCTCAAGGGCTAGACAGGGGGTGGCGGTGGACGGTGGCGTGCTTCCCGGCCATGGTGGCTAGGCGCGGCGCTTGCTCTTGCTAGCTAGCCATGGCCGGCTGGCAAGGGTGGTCTCGGTCAGGCATGGCATGGCACATTGGGTAGGATCTAGGATGGTTCCAAGCATTGGTTGGCACTGGGGATACGGGGGTGATCAATGGTGAACAATGTTTCCAAAGATCATTGCTCAAACAGTAAAGATTGGCCAGTTTGATTTTCTGTCTCCAAGTGTTTGTTGAAATGGCCGCAAGATATTAATATTTGAATGTTTGTATGAAACATGGTGGGTGTAATGGTCGCATACTAGGTAGTCTCTGGTTCATTGGATTTGTCAAGGTGCACTGGTTTGGTTGGGTTTTGACAAATGGTGATCTTACCATATGAATTAGATTCAATTTTCAAATGTCATTTGAATAGGGTTGCCAAATGTTTCTGTGGATTTGCAAGGTGGGCTTGGGTTCACTTTCACTTGGTCTAGCAAGGGGTGAAAATAATTGGATTTGTTTCTGTTTGAAATCTTGGACTATAAACACTCAAAGTGGTCTAGTGAGCAAGATTGGCAAAAATGACCATTTGCTTATTTCGTTTGTTTTTTAAGTTCTCTGGATTTGATTCTTCTTGTAAATGATTTAGATGATGTTGTTTTCATATTTAAACCATTCCTTGCTATTCACAACAATCACACAAGTCCATTCAAGCATTCATCACATACACACATGCATTCATATGGATTTTATTAACAAAAGTTTTTGTTAACCCTAATTTTGGGTGATTGATAACCTTGATTAATATTTTTGGGATGTTACAAACCTTCCCCCCTTAAAAAAATCTCGTCCCGAGATTTGAGAAAAATAAAGCTAGGATTTAAAGAGATCTAGAAACTCTATCCTAATGTAGTCTTCTCGCTGTCAGGTAGCTTCTTCAGTGTGGTTACTCCACTGGATCTTGAGAAACTTCGGGATATGTCAGGTTCTGAAAGCTTCCTCCAAAATACGGATGGGTACTTCGGGATATGTCAGGTCATCGTTGATCTCTATGGTTCGGTGATCAATATTCTTGAAAACTTCGGTCTTCTCCAGGACTTCTAGGCATTTGCGAAGTAACGAGATATGGAACACATTATCCACTGCTGACATCTCCTCGGGTAGTTTCAGTTGATATGATACTTCTCCTCGATGATTCAAAATCTTGAAGGGTCCGATATATCAGGGGGCTAACTTTCCTTTTAGATGGAAACGTTGCATTCCTTTCAAGGGTGATACTTTGAGATACACAAAATCTCCAATATTGAAGGCTAGGTCTTGATGTCTCTTGTCGGCATAACTCTTCTGTCTAGATTGGGCAGTTTTGAGGTACTCACGGATCTTGTGAACTTTCTCTTCGGCTTCTTTGAGGATGTTAGGTCCAAAAATCTAACTCTCTCCAACTTCCGACCAATTCAAAGGGGTACGACACTTCCTTCCATACATAAATTCAAATGTGGCCATTTGCAAACTGGCTTGGTAACTGTTGTTGTATGAAAATTCTGCGAAAGGCAGACAGTCTGCGAAAACTGGCTATTACACTTGGCATCTTACTATGATCTCTAAACTGGCCCCATAGACCAACACTAGTCTTTTCTCCGCACTTTGTCCTCACTCATGCCCACCCGAGACCCACTTCCCGGTTGGTCACCCATCCTAAAATTTCTCTAGGCCAAGCAAGCTTAACCTCAGAGTTCGTTTTAGATGAGATTCTAGAAAATAAGTTACAACTTGTTGGTATGAGTATCCTATCAATCCTATTAAGCCATGTGCCTAGATCTCACACATCCTTAGCCTTAGCTTCAGCCACTTGGGAGGAGGTTCTCTCCTACATCACCTGGCCAACGATAACGATGTCGAAGCCGGCACCACCCGAGACATCCTGAAAAGGATTGATGTCTAGCTCCATGGCAGAGGATTCAGGTGTAGCGATGGACGGTGTTTCGGCATATCTTGCGGTAGGCTTGACGGCAGGATTAGGGGGAGTGACGGCGGGAGAAGACTTGGACAACATCTCATGAATGTTTTTGGAACCTACAGAATCCTTGGAGGTCCGCTTCAGACTCATATTGGTTATCTTTCTGAAACATACATAATTGACAAGTATAAGTACAGAAATGAGTAAGGAAAAGACAAAGTCAGAGAAAAGAGTGCTTAGGTAATGGCAGGTTCCTTGGTTAACAGGATGCTGGTAGCTTTTATTTTGTCTGCCGCCAATGGGTAGTGCATTTCTTGGAGACTCCACTCTCCGGTTTCTTCTTCTTGCCCACAGTAGCATTGTCAGAGGTGGAGCTCTTCCGCTTTCATGCTTTTAGGACTTAATGATCCTTTGAGGTATCATCATCGGACATGATCTGGACATCCTTCAGCTGGGGGTCATAAACTTAAGTGGCCATGTCTATATCATCCAAGCTCTCGATCTGATAAGAGTGAAAGAGTATTAGATGGTTTGATGCATAGAATACGAATAAGGTGGAGTATACACAAAAATAACCAAGGAATCATAGTACCTTTAGGCATTCACTGCATTCAAACATGTCGAATGTGATGGAGAAGACATGCTTCTTGTCCTTCGCCTTAGCAATGTTCTTAAGCCAAAGCTTGATGGATTCACTGGAGAAGTTGTCCTCATAAATCCGAATGGGGTCCTTCATCTCCTTGGTGTACTCATGCATCAGATTGTCGTGATTCTGTGGAGGCTTGATCCGCCTGCCGAATCAGCACATGGTTAGGTCCAAGCCAGTCAGACCTTCGTCTACCAGCCACTCTATCCTCCTTAAGGTGCAGGAGGCTTTGTTGTCGGATGGGAGGAGGGCTTGGCACCTCCAGGTGGTGGCTTCAGTAGCAGCCCCATCAATGAAGTCAGTGTACGAGCCTTCTCGGCCAGCCAGAGGGATATCTAGGCCATAGAAGTAGCTCTTCTAACAGTTTTGGAAGGATTCATGGCCCACAAAGTGGGGGAACAGCCAGCCAGGCTGGATCTTGAAGCTAATGTTTCCGCAATTTCTATGATCGTCCTTAGAATCTCCGGACTCTGTCTTCATAGTGAAGAAGTAGACAAACATGTCTAACCTAGGCCTAATCCCTAGGTACAGTTCGCACAAAGCTACAGAGTTGATAAGTGCTAGGATGCTATTAGGGGAAAGGTTGTGTGGAAGAACCCCAAATTGTTTTGGGACTTCAAGGAAGACACTAGTAGGAAAAGGCCTAGTGGCGACATTCAAAAAAGGCGGTTTGTGGCGTTTATGTCGCACTCCACTATAGGTCGTAGTGGTGGCGTCTCCACCGCACGCAACCAGTAGTATTTCTAGTGGTGTCATTTACTGTAATAGCCACCATTACATGTCCTAAGAGTGGTGTTTCCTATGCGCACAACCATTAAATATATTATTTGTGGCATTCATTTTATTTTGAACTAGTGCATCCAATTGAATATTCACAGCACAAAAATATATATTCATAGAAATGGCGCAATATAATAGCAATGTAACATCATGAAATGCATATTCACATAATATGGAAAAAACGATTTGGTTCACCACAAATTATTAACAAGAGGTTCAAAACATCACAAGTAGTTCAAAACATCACAAGTTGCATCTACACTAACAAACCATCACAAGGAACTATCTAGTCACTATGAAAGATGATGTTAATGATGAACATTATATGAATATTATAGTGTGAAGTGGTCCTGCCGGTGACGAGAATGGTTTTCCCAACTTGTACGTAATCATTATGAGCTTCAACAAAGTTCTTCCACTCCTAGATGTTGAAGATAATGCGGCGATCACTCAATGTCTTGTCCGAAATGGCGCTTACGACACCTGTTGCTCCAACGCGTATTTCAGCCAAGCCTTCTTCAAAAATTTGAAGATAAAAAACTATTCTCGGCAATAGTTTCTAATTAAGATGCATAAGTTAGAAATCTTATAACTATCATAAAATACAAATACAATAGGAACTAAATAAAAATGATAAATGAAAACATACCATATCATGTAGCTAAATATGCGTCCGGGTCAAGCGAGAGACAAGTGCTGGGCCGACGTAGGAATTTTTTGAAGGAATGTTGTCGACGAGATAGCACTCTTCAGTATGGGTAAGCTTGCATCCTTGAGTGACAATTGTATAATCCAATGGTTCTTCTTGCTCCTCGTATCCTATATCCTCATCACCCACATCTTCATCTCCCTCATCCTCCTCATCATTCATATATACAACAGTGGTTCCTGGACAAAAATCTCCCATTGCAAAAAAATAGAGACACACCAGAGAGGATTTGGTTTTTGGAAATGAACCTTCTCCATGAAGAACATACAAGAAGAGTCATTTCTCGCTCTTTGCGTACATCAACAACATATGTTTTCCCAAGAAATCCAAACTCCACGCTTTCTCCTGTTATTCTATTGAAGTCCCTCGTTAAATTGCATGGGATAGTCTAAACATGAAAAAAATGATGTAAATAAATGATAATAGTATGGAAAGAAATTTCAATGAATTTAAATAGGAAAAATTATGCATGATGGAGATATGCCAATCAGGGTATTCATGAAGGAAGGAAGCGATTGTCCCAAGACGACGTCGAGCGGGCTAGCAATGATGGCAACTAGAATAAAGGCCCTAATGAAGACCAGAGACTAGACAAGAAGGCCCAAGACCGTAGCTAGGCCTAGTCGGATTAGGTCAACCTCCCGAAACCCTTACTGATTTGGTTGAGATTTTGTAAAACCCTAGCAAGGCACCCCTATATAAGACTCCCTAGGGTTTCCATTATACTCACGAGCTATTTGCTACCCCATCCTTGTGACTCACCGCCCATACGCTGAGTTCGCCCACTTTGTAATCTTACTCGCAATTAATATAATCAAGTAGTAAGTAGGACTTTACCCTACGGGGGGGGGGGGGGGGCGAACCTAGCTAAACCTTGTGTCTTGCCCTCAATCTTGATCCACGGGTGGCAACTCAAGCTTGCCCTATTTCGACTCAATCGCTACCCCTGGTAGAGACTATCGTGGCCATTCCCACAATAGTGGTGCCCATCGTGGGGCTTGGTGAGTCAAGCATTACGGCGAGACCCTACACTCCAACTCACCGACCCTTCGCCACCGGCCGCATGATCACCACCGGTGGATATTTCATATCCTGCCAAGTAGCTACGTACCGGCTTCGTTCCTGGTCATGCACGCCGCCATGATACCAATCGGATCCATCAACCTCTTCATCGGCTTCACCGACGCCATCGACCCGGGGGATTCTTCCAGATTCGCCACCAGCATTGGATCTCCTCCACGTGATCTACTCTCTGAGGATTAGATCCAATTGATCACCCTCCTCACATCCAAGTTCGACTCAGAGGAGGAGGGCTCGATCGACAGTTACTCTGCCCTCTATGATGACGCTAATTCGGCGACTCCAGCGCCTGCCGCAGGACCCATAGTCCCCGTGGCAAAGGCTAGCTCCATCACAAAGATCTCCAATGATGGGGACTATGAGGACGACTCAATCCTCTATCTCCTCTACTGTGACTCTAGGTCAGAATCTCTAGATGATATCTACCCCGCCGTCCATCACACCATCTACATGGAGAACGACAAAGAAACACCAATGGATCCCTTCACCACCCCTGTCCCGCCAACCGAGACCGCTGACGAGATCGCGCAGCACCACGTGGACCTGAACTAGGCCAGGGAGAAATAAAAGGCCGAATGTGAAAAATTTCGACTCGAGCAAGAAACCATACAACATCTCTCGGCGTACCACCAATGCCGGGTGACGCGGCAACCCAACCTCTCTACACAGGGCCGAGCCCTAAACTTCAATGATGAGAACAACCGGGCGTGCCCGGCCGACCGTTAAATCTGCAACAACATGTCACCGGGATGCAGTCGCCCACCGGCCGGATCAACAGCGCATGGAGATCCTCCACCACCCCACCGCGTCCCTCCGATGGAAACAACCACGGGTAATAATCGTGCGCGGGAGTATGATGCCAATGGCCTCCCCCCTATAATTGACTCTGATGGACAATTTCATCGCGAGCCAGGCTGTGGTCGCCAACCTGAATCCTATGGGAGATGGTGTGATCCATATTAAATACGCCCAAGCCCCGCTCGCCAAAGTAGTCGAGCAGCAAAACGCCGACCAAGACTCGCAGGGGAGGGTCTATTCATGATCCACCAACAGCAGGGTAGTGTCGTCCAACTGCCCAGGCTAGCGGACGATTGTCAATGTCGCAAACTGCCCGTCCCCAGGGCAACGACCACAACAATTGGTGGTCCCCAACCCCGCCATCGACACCAACGATCCGCGACCCCAGTACAATGTGGTCGCTGCCAACGGCCAGCCTGTTGATGCACGGGCCACATTATCAACATGCAAGCATGGCGAGCCTGTCGACCCTACGACCTCTGCCACATGCTCTCCAACCGCGGCAACCTCAGTCGGGTCGATCCACCATGCTTTGGACCAATGGTCCAGAGTGAAAAATATCCTCCAAACTTCTGAGGGCCAATGGACATGGAGAAGACCCCACACTCGATCCCAAAATATGGATTGGCACATACCTTATGGCTATGGGGATCGCCGGCCACAATGAGCTACTGGCTAGTCGCTACTTCCCCCTAATGATGGAAGGTGCGACTCGCCAGTGGATCAACACCCTCCCCGAGAATAGCATCGTCCCATGGGAGGAGATGCATGTGGCCTTGATCAAGCACTTTGAAGGATCCTAATCACGCGCCACCATGATTGTAGACCTGGAGCGATGCGTCTAGGGTCCTAGCGAGTCGACCCGACACTGGGTCCAGTGTTGGCAGGATCTGTGGATAAACGTTGTAGGGATTCACCCGGACACGGCCATCCACTATTTCAAGAACGCGTGCTGGTACGAACCCTTGGTCGCAAAGATCAAGCATGTCTACCGCACGCTCGGCAACATCCCGGTCCTCCTCGATATCGCCAAGTGATACTTGTAGGAGGACCCGAAACAGGACTCTGACAACGAGTAGGGCGGAAGGCGTCGCACAGGCAGCAAGACCAGTGGTCACAACCGCGAGCTCCGATAGCTACACCTATGAAGCGACGAAGCATCACAGCGGCGGGAGGACCGACTTCGTCGCTAACGCCAGCTACGGCCCACGCGACCCAAAGAACTACCACCATGACTGGAACAACCCACATGGAAACACTGTGGCCCAGCCAAAATTCAACCCCACCGCCCTGCAAAATCAACCTTGCGTCTACCATAGCAGGGAAGGCAAACCTTCCACCCACACGACGGCTGATTGCCGCTCTCTCAAAGAGATCAAGAAGGCAAGGCACGCCATGGAGGACCTGAATCCAGACCAGCCACGCGGCAATGGCAATGGCGGCGCGTTTGGAAACTCCGTTGGTTCAATCCACACCTTCGCCGGCATGGGGACACGACGCGATAAGAAAGTTCTTGCTCATGCTGTCGCTGTCAAAGCGGTGCAGCAAGTCGACATCCCGTGCTGGCTAAATTGGTCAGAGCAAAGCATCACCTGGAGCCGTGAGGATCACGCGCCCATGATTGAATATCCAGGGCGAGTTGCCTTTGTTGTCAGGCCCAAAGTGGCTGACTACTAGCTGCCAAAGACCCTTATGGACGGAGGCAACTCCATCTACATTCTGTACCTTGATACGTTCAGGCAACTGCAAGTCCTATAGGCTATGGTGGAATCCACCCTCTATACCTTCCACAACATAGTCTCGGGACGGAAGGCATACCCGATCGGGAAGGTGAACCTTCCAGTCACCTTTGGCACACCAGCCAACTTTCGCATGGAGCGGATTGTCTTCGAGCTGGTGAACTTCAGAAGCCCAGACCATTGTTTACTCGGAAGGCATGTGTTTGCTAAATTTATGGAGACCCCACATTACGCCAACAACATGATGAAGCTTCCGGGACTCATGTCATAATCACCATGTCCGGTGACCCAGACAGGGTCGTCTAGTGCGAAGACAATAGCGAAATGATGGCCGATGCAGTCATTGTCGAAGAGGTGAACCATGCAGATGGACTCACCAGATTGGCAAGCGGCGCCTACCAGGACGACCCCACAGTCCTGAAGAAGCCAACGACGACCCGCTTCCTCCCTGGCACCTTCGAGGCCCTAGCGCAGACCCCTCAAGATGAGCTCGTCCACAACGAGATGGACCAACAGGGGAACCAGAGGCATACCTCGTCTGTCCATAGGAAAGCACGCTCAATGAGCCCCGACGTGAGTACAACGACGCCCCATCTCGGGATACACCCGACATACAAGGAGTTACAAAGGATCTCGCTGAGCACAAACAAAGTATTGACCCAAAGGCTCGGCATGACAACCAACCACCACTACCTCTCAATGCAGATCATCTCCAATCACTCGTCGAAAAGGTACATTGACTTCTCGCCACGGGGTTCATTCGACCCAACAAATACTTCGACTGGTTGACGAAACCATTCTTGGTGCTCAAGAAAAACGGAACTCGAAGAATGTGTATCGACTACACCAACCTCGTCTAAGCAAGACTCGCCCGAGATCCACTGTTGGATCAACTTGCCGGACAAACAACAAGACCGGAGGAAGCCACCCACTGCACCTGACACACGCGGCAATGTGACTGGCAAATCAGTACATCACGCAAGCCCTACACATCATGCCCCATTTTGTAAAACAAATTGTGTACTCCTCCCTCCAAGAAATAAAGCTATTGTTCTGCAAATCATGTTCACTCGCCTTATCTTGTGCAAATCGCACTATTAATGCATATATGTTATACCGGTTATCAACCCTTGGGAGAGCGACTTGAAAAGGCCAAGTAGTGCAACACACAAGGGCATCAGGGAAACCCGAGCCTTGTTCTGTCCATGAAAAACGCCAAGTGGGAGCCCCCATCAGAGTTGCCTCGCTCGACTGGCCCATCTGGCCAAGATGACCGACTTTGCTTCTCATAGCACATTGTATCCCTCCTCCTCGGATGCACTAACTTGAACGGTTAATTAGCATGCTTGGGGACTCGTGAAGACACAGACCCACGCGCGCCTTGAGAAAACACCAAGTAAAGAGCTTGCCATGGAGTCGCCTAGCGACTGGCTCACTAAGCCAGGAGGGATGACGCCCTACACCACAACAATGCAACAAAAATTCCTTCCTACCTTAGCATCAACGCCTCGAAAAGCTAAAGTACCACGCTTAGGGACTCAAAAAAATGAACCCGAAAGCGTCTAGGGAAAAACGCCAAGTACAGCGGGTCCTTTGGGGTCTCCACACGACTGGCTCCACGGGCCACGGCAACTCGACTAAGAGCTACTCGAACATCTCGCACTCACACACACTATTACTCATGCACGTGCAAACCTAAATCAACATGCTCGGGGACTAGCTACCCCCGATGCACTCAAATCTCGAAGTAAAGCTCGAAATACCAAATAATCACACATCGTAGTCACCTCACGGCAAAATAGGATGCATTCATATAAACACTACGTTTTGACAAATCCAATCGGCACCAACCCTATTACATGGCCGGACCTCTCACTTTGCAGGCTTGGCAGCAGGAGCACCACCCGCAGCCTTGGCCACCTGGATAGGCTTGGTCAGGTATGTCGACAGCTCCTTCACAACCGATGAACGAATCGGGCGCTCTGCGCGAAGGTCGTGATACTCTGGATCAACATCACCTGGTACCACCTACGTCGCCTGGTAGGGCATGAGGTTGTTCATTGGCAGTACCTGCTCCGCATATGAGGCCACCTTTGATTGTAGGGCAAGAATATCGGTGGTCTCCACCATCCCAGTCGTCGATCAATACCCGCTAGTGACGGCAACGAGGCCAAAGTCTTCCGGGAAATGGGAGCCCGAGGCTCAGTGCCGCATTCGCCCCACGATTGAAGGCATATCGCGTCATCCAGTCCACCATCGCGGGCGCCTCCTCCAGATACTGGAATACGTCCATGAATCTTGTGGGTACCACTTCAGCTGTGGTAATGTTCCATAGGATGGCCCGAACGCATGACGATGACTCCGTGGCGGCGTTTAGCACCATGTTCATGCACTGCTTAGTGGTGAAGTCCCGCATGGACGGGTTGCCTTGGCCTACAACATTTGCAAAGTCAGATCATATCAAAATAAAATTTGCGGCTGCTTCGACTTACTCGGGGATTGGACCCACTTGAGGACTCCTTCTGTTACAAAATAAACCAAAAAGGACACTCACCAAGGAGGCAGTGGCATCACTCCTTGATGAATTTCTCCAAATTGGAGGGCTTCGTCTGTAGATCCACAATGATGGAATTGGACGCTTTGCGGTTCGAATCTGCTATCACGGTCTCTGCTCTCTCCTTCTCTCCGATGCGGCCAGCGTAGTCTTCACTGACTCAAGCTCAATGACCGTCATGTAACCATCATGATCCATCGCCGGTTCAGTGGTTTGGTTCTCTACACACTGAGCACAATAGCACCTAGGGCGCAACATTACTACAACAGCTATTTGACATGATGACTTACCCACTGAACCCTTGAGATGGTGAGCCTCACCCTCTGTTGCTGTCAACTCCTTTTCCATATGCTACATCTCAGATTACCGGTCGACCGCTTTGACCTACAGCATGGCAACAAAGACATTTTTAGTAAAACTTGTCACATACTTGACTCACAAGTTCCTAGCAACCCGAACCTCTGGGACTGGGGAATGCAAATTCGAAGTACCCAGTTGCTAAAATTTAGCGACCAGACCCTCAGGTACTGGGATTACCTGCATGGCCTCGCCTAGAAGGCGATGAAGTTCAATAGCACCTACGGAGGACATCGTAACCGTCCTGCCACTCAGACGCTGCGATGCCGACTCGGCATGGTCATCGATGACCTTAGGCACAGCGGGCTACTAGATGCTCGAGGCCTTTGCGACGAATTGCGGGACGGTTGTAGGCTTCACCACGGGCTCTTCGGTCGCCACTGACTTGCCTTGATGGGAGGATCGACCTTCGTGTTGTCGTCCTCCTTGACGAGTGACCTTCCTTGCTGAGGCACTGCTGCCTCGGTCCCTTTTTTCGCACCTGCCGCTGGAGGGTTGACCTTTTTCTTGTTGGAACTAGCCTCGAGTGCATCGACAGCGCCATCCTTCCTCTTCATGGAAGGTTCCTCCACTACCACCGTGGGCTTGGTCGCGACCTTCACCACAGTGGCAGGCTTGATCTTCTTTGGGCCGCCCCTACAAAAGATGGCGACTAGCAAACTCGGAAAATCCAAACAAATAGGTAAAGCTTAAAGTATGAAGATACCAGGACTTACTTGGCGATCGGGATGGCTTGCATCCAACTGGTGATGTGCATGGGCTTATCTAGCTCCGGCCCTATGGGCCACGATAGCCCCATCTCCATTAGGCTCGTCTGGCACTGCTGCTTTGGCGGAGCCTTTGGTTCGGCCGTGGGTTTGGATGGCATCGGACCTTGGTGGGAACTCGCATCCATTATGACTTCAGAGTTTCTGTCTCCCTCGCCGAGGCTACGACTATCCTCGGTATCGTGGCATTTCTGGTCGCGCGTCTTGCGATTCGCCGAAGGCGGCTCGCGCTCTTCTTCGACGACCTCTTCCTCCTCCTCCTCTTCAGCGGAGGAGTCTCTCGTTTCCTCGTGAAGGGGCTCTTGTGGCACCTCCTCATCCGAAGAAGGCAACCAATGCTCCAGCATCTTCAACGTCTGCGAGTGAATGCGTCAGTCGTATCACACAGTTCACAGTTCCAATTTTTAGAAACATAGAGACTTGTTCCTTAGACCGTGAAACCATATTTAATCACTATCTCCTAGGAGTGCTTAGAGAGCATCAAACGTCACTCCGTGAAATGGTGATTATAAATGTGTAATCAAGTACTCAAAGGAGAAGGTAGAGGCGTATGTGTCAAGAGCGGGATTTGTACATCCGCATGAAGGAAGATACTCTGGGCCCACTTAGATAAGTTATATCTAATATCTTGCGCAACATGTTACTAGGTCACGGTGATATCACTTATTGGTACGAGTAAAGTAGCATTTGTCGGTAATGAGGTTGAACCTGACATGGTGATGTCAATGATCAAATATCGGATATGCAAGTATCGCATAAACAAAAAGGAATATGTCACATTGTTTAAGGTTCGACACGATGGTGACTCGTGGACTACATAGGGGCAACATGGGCATCCCGGTCGATGTTGATCATTGATAGAGATCATATCTATGACATTCCTGAACCATAGGGACGCATGCTTAAGGGCATTACGACGCTTAGAGATCTTAATGTACAAAGGTATCCGCAAAAGAGAGAGAAACTATAATCGTTCCAGAGATCTGAGGTTGTTCGCAGAAAGAAAGAAGGAAGGGGACTAAAAGGAGTTTCTGATAAATGGCCATTTAAATATGCATTTATTATATGTTAATTATGAATTAATATATTCTAAATAAATATTTAAATTAAGATTTGCTAAGGAAAATTTTTATTAGGCCAAAACCCTGGAGGAAATTGACTAAGAAGAAAACTACAGGAAAATAGAGAAAGAAAAACAGCTAATAGGAAGATTGGGTCGTTGTTGACCGGACGATGAGGAAAGGAGGACGCACAGCATTGCGTGCCGTGCGGGGGGGAGCAGCATCTGACCGGCCATAGCGCGTGGGCTATGGCCTGCCAGCCCACCTAGCCAGGGCAAGCGCTGGGCGCCGCTAGGCCGTGTCGACCCACACAGCCGCACAAGCGGGTTGCCGCCCTGGCCGACTCCCTCGGGCCACTATGCCCGGCTAGGCCACGGTCACCACACAAGCACACCCACCAGGAGGCCTCGTCGGGCCACCGCCTGGGCGCAGTGTTGCGCGCTTAGGCCGGCCCACGCGGGGTCGCCTGGACGCATCGGGCCATCGACTACACATGTAGCTGGCCGCTGAGCTGGGCCCTTGTGGGCCAGCCGACTAGAACTTCTTTTTCTGTCCATTTTCCTTTATGGTTAGTCCCAAATGGGGCACCTAAAGGGGAGGGAACACATACCTTCCCCTATATAAAGGGGTGCCCATGGGTGGGATGAAACACACCAATTTAGATATTCTCTTTGGTTAGAATATGTAACACCCTCGAATCGGATTCTCGCCAAACCCGCATAGAATCAATTCAAAGATGCCTACCAGGAACTTGTGTGTGGGTGGAAAATGAAGTACTATCATTACGCAATAGTCCATGATGGAACTCACAGATCATACATACTCCCTCCATTTTAAAATATAAGATGTTTTAGATTTGTGAAGCTAATGTATCTAGACAACTTTTAGTATATAGGTTTGGAGTGAACCTACGCACTAAAAATGGTTCAGATTCATTAACATCACAAAGCTAAAGCATCTTATATTGTGAAACGGAGGGAGTATACACCAACGACTCAAAAAGTCAAGAATACAGATATATAGTACAATGATCCAAATCATCTTGAAAACTATACAACATATGAATATGGACAAGATGCAAATGGGGCTAAGAGCCCTAAATAATAACCAATGGCGTCCATAACCTTGTCCAGGACAAGCCAGCAGGGTGACCCTGCTAACAATGTCTTTCTCAAACCTGCTAAATAAAAAGGGGAAGACAAAGGGCAAAGAAAAAAGAGAGTGGTCAGTATAAAGCCCAGTACATGGCGAGTCTTAGAATTTGGCGGCTTCCGCATACATAGGTATGGTGGACTAAAAGCGGAAGCAAAACATGCACTAGCCAACCTACAGAGACTCGATACAACTGTCGGCTATCATAGAGGGATAAGAAAGTCCTATTCGGAACCAACCTGAAACTACCACCAAACATACCCATCCTGGTATTTCCCCCTCGAAACCAAACAAGGAAGTCATGCCGAGGAAACTGTAACATCCCAGCATTAGAGCTTAGAAATAAGCTGAACCCAGATGTGTGCATTGCATTCATGCATAGAAAATCCGAATAATTTTCGCCCTTTTAAAATAGAACTTGTTAAAGTGATTGAAGCTTCTCTTAACTGGATGGGATTGAAGTAGATCATCAATTTAACTGCGATAAGTTTTAATATGACCTTTGCTAAAACCCTTACTTAGTTAAATATGATTTGGTCTAAGGGTAGACCAGATATAATAAATGTCACTCATAATACATTGCTTAAATGATTCATACATGATTCTTAGGGGATCATATCATACTATTCACCATATCAACCTATGAATACTAAGTTAAGATTACCACTAAAATTTATAAAAAGAAAATTCAATGATTAATCTTGACCTATCTTATTGTTATCCATTCTTACTATGATTATCATAGTAATTCTTAACTTTAAACTCTTTAATGAGTTGAGGATGGAAAGAGACTAAGTCAAGATCATCTACCATATGTCTTGTTCCTATAGCAATCTTTATGGAACTTATTTCAATATATGTTGTTCATGAATGTTGGATAATTCCCCATTGATTCATAAATTCTTTAACTATCAATCTTTGATCTACTACTTGATCTTATCAGAACATCTACTTAAATCTTCTAATGAGGGCATAGTCCATTAGTAACCTTAATCCAATATAAGATACTAAGAAGATAATTTCCAGACAATGAAAGGTAGGATTGATAAAGCCCTGCTTAGCCAACTAAGAACTTAAGTAATAAATGATTAAAGTATTATAATGGTAATGCTTTGGCCACCAATATTGAATGCTTATATTTAGTATAAGTAATACTGGTGGGTAGAACATGATTGGAACCTTAGTAGAGATAAGTGATCCTAGAGTAGTCATTGCAAACCACATAAATATAATTCAGGGATTGAAGTGTAAGTCATGAGAGTTAAGTAAATATAGGCTGATATTATTCAATTAAAGCTAGTATAGCATAGAGTTTAGAAATGGTGTTATTCATATTGAAGGATTGTCAACTTTAGAGAAAAGTAGCTGGAAGCATACAACTAATAAAGATACATTAGTAATGAATGATTAAGAAGCGTATGAGAAAAATTGAAGGAACTATTTTTTGGATGGAAGGCTATCAACAGTAGAGTAGTAAATACAACCAAGCCATGATATGAGGAAGTTATGAATACCCTAGTATCAATTCAATGGATTTATCAATAAGTTTAGAAATATAATATGTGAATCAGAATATTCAAGTGAAGTAATAATCCATCATGTTAACCATGATGATAGATACAAAAGGTTAGTATATCTAGGAAAGGAATTATTTAATAAGAAGTCTAGAATTATGAATTATGGAAGATAGTAATTATTGGTAAACAAGCAACTCTAAATCTCAAATCAAATATAATATCCATTTTATGCTAATGAACCATTATCTTATGTCTATATCACTTTCTAGGAATATTTTCTTATAACAAATCACATAAGTTTTTCTCTGTCAATTCCAACCATCTGAATTATATGTGCTTAGGAGTATCTTTATCCATTCCCTTTCTATGAAAAATTCTCAATATAACTTTCTAATATAAAAGGGGCTGTCAACAAATATCCTAAAAAGAAAACCACATGTTTAGCTATTGAATCTTTAACCATATCCATAAAGGGATCTAAGTATATGCAAAACCCTAAAGCCAGGGTAAAGTTCATGATTCAAAACCCTAAGCCTCTTTGTTTATCACAATAGAATATATACATTTCATTTTCTAAATTAGTGGGAATAGTAATAACCATATCAATATCTTTCATGTTTCATGCATCAAATAATGATCTAGGATCATTATAAATATAAAATTTATATTCAAACTATAAGACAATTAGAGTTAAGTATATAAACAAATAAGAATATATCATTCAAGAAATACCTAACTAAAATAGGAGAGAAAAATAATAAGAAAAGTTTATATAAAATATTAATAAGGGGTTCATATTAAGTAAATAAAATAAATACAAAAGGATGATATAATAAAAATTCATAAATGAGACTAAGTATTTTTAGTATTTTTGTAAATATCTAGCAAACAAATCATACAAAGAAAGGTTCAAAATATAAATCAAATTCAAATCTGAATAAGAAAACAGAAAATAGAAAAAGGATAAAACAAATAAAAATACTACCTGGCCGTGGCCCAACAACCCTACACCTGTCTGACGCCCCTGAGCATCCCACAATAGCCCAGTAACTAGCCCAGATTCTTTTCTGTCTGTGACTAACAAGTGGGGTCAGGAGAGGACCGCGGGTTGAGCTGAAGAAATTTCCAGGGGTTTATCCGCAAAATTTGCATCGTCGTCATCGTCACGCACACAGGCAGATCGCTGGCGGAGCTCGCCGCCGCTCGATGTCGTCGTCGTCATCAGCCTTGCGCCAAGATACTCGTCGTCATTCCAGGAAGGGATAAGAAGGCCTCAAACCTTATCCCCAATTCCTCCTTATCCTCGCCGTCGAACCACGTCTCCCCACACCATTCTGAGCAGCCATGGAGAAGCGCCGTCCTCCGTAGATCCTCTTGGTAGAATCTTGCATCAAGGGGAGCACTGGAGTGGGTGAATTTGGCCATTCCCTTTTGCAGCAGTTTGTCGGAATCCTCATCGGGGAGCTCATTTCCAACCGCGCTTGTCCTCGCCGACCACTCAATCATAATAAGGGTGAGTTCCTGAACCTCCCAGTAACATTCAATCGCCGAATCTCGTTGTAAATCGCCGTTTCACCATATTCCACCGTCGGCCACCGTCGGAGCTCGTCAGAGCTGAAGCTCCGATGACTATTTCCGAGCGGCGTTGCCACTATTAGGTTCAGTAGGTTGCGCTTATTCAAACTAGGCTTATCTCGCTTGCTAGGGCGTAGTAGATCGTCGCCGGCGACCAACCTCTAGCGGCGGTGGTGGTGCTGACGCCATCGTTACATCATGATCGCACCACGTCAGCTAGTTTGACTGGTCGTTGTCCTGCTTGGAAAGTGACGTGGCCAGGGCCCAGGTGTCATCGACTAGGAGTAAAAAGAAGGTCAGTAATAAATGAATTTTCTTCACACAGCGTGCTGAGGTGGTCACTGGCCCACTGGTCAGTGACTAGGGCTAGCTCTTGGTACGGTGTAAAAAGTATTCTCTGTTAGGAAATAAAAAATGTGATAATTCAATTAATAATGTTCCAAGAATCTAATAAAGGATTAAATCTTGTTTAATCAATAACTTTTGATTTATAATTCAGAAAAATATGTATAATATATGAAAATTTTCAGAAAAATAAAATCTACAACTTAAAACTATTATCAAATATTAGGATGATGATTATTTAAATAAATGTTATTTAATAAAGGTTTTATAAGTAATAAAACTTTGATAATTCATATTCTTATCTCTACTATATAATTTGTTTAGAGGTGGTTTTCGCACTTCGTCCGTCGTCCGTCGTTTCGGTGCACTGTGAGCCTTTTCCCGTATAGAAATCCTGCGGTTGCACGAAACCGAGCCGAACTAAGCTAGGAACACTGACTGGGAGAAAGAAAAGCGCAAAAGACATATCCAAACAAGTCAACAACCCCGTGCCCCTCGAGCCCTGATCCGCCGCCAGCGTAGCTAGGTCCCTCGCCGCCGTCGCGGCTTCTCTAGAGAACCGGGAAGTCGGACCCCTGTGCTCCCGCCCGTCCTCCGCTGCTTTCCCCGTTCGATGTCCGGCGTGGTTACCGATAGCCCGCGCCTGAACGCGGCAGAGAGTTCAGGATCCATGGAGATGCCTACGGCTTCGTCGACATGGATGCGGGTTGACGCGGCCAACTCCTCCTACTCGCCCTATGGCACCTCCGACTTCTCCGACCAGGTCCTCGTGCCTCCCACCCTGCTCCTCTAATTCGGCCGGTTATCTCTATTTGGGCACGCTCGCTTGATAGACTGCTCTGATTTGGTGAGCAGGTGCAGGGAAGTGGTTGGGCCGGCCTTGAAACGGCATATTGGAGAACTGACCGCGTGGATAGCTGTGGTATTGCGAATTCTGCTGCGGCTGTGACGAAAATCCCTAAAGGTTGTTCATGTTGCTCCAATTAGCTATGTGAACATCTATATGCAGTTCAGCCCAGCGTGCCTCGATCCTCTGTTCGGTTGCCAGCAGTTGGGCATAGACATCTTGGACGGGCATTGGATCAGTAAGCGCACGAGAAAATACAATCTGAGCTAGAGCACCATACTCATTATCGATGCATTGCATCAGGAACCCGGTGAACTCGTCCGTTCTGGATGTAAAGAATAGCGTTCAATTAATTAACATGCCAGTCAGTATGGTGAGCATGAGAGTATACTATTCAACAGTCTCTTTGTACGGTGAGAAACTATTACTGAATATCTTATGGATGTTTTTATCCAATCTTTTAAAAAATTGAGATGAAAATAAGCTCTGCTTATCCTTTAGAAATGGCATTTTTGGGTTGTGAGTTGAGTTGGTTCCGTTGCTCATGAGGAACATCATATAGTGTATCGAGCAGCCAAATCCTGAATAAGGTTTGTCATCCAAGAGAACAATCATAAGTACTCTTTCAGCAGAGTACTGGAACCACACAATGCTGCCCGTTCAGTGTTGATATATCTTTTTGGATTTTGAGGCTCTTCCTTGATCCAATCTTTTGTTTGTGTTTGATTCTTCTTTTGGTGAATACAGAAAATAATAAATGCATTTTGCTACAATATCATGGAGACGAAACAAATGAATCTGAAAGTCCCACGGTCAAATGTCTGAATTTATTCCAACCTATCAGAGAGCTCCTACATGTTTTCATTAATTAGGTCTGACAAATGTACACAAGCTGGAAGGCTGATCTATCTGAATTCGGTGATGCAGAGAAGTAAGCTAGACCAGCCACACTGTGAGGCCGGTTCTAACAAAAAATTGTTCTGCTTTGAATCGCTAGCTATATGTCCACACTATGTGGAATCGATTCCACCAGTAACGATGGGGCCCAGCTGAAAAGGAAAACACATTTTTTTCTCCCTCAACCTTGTTCGTTCGCATGCAGGAGACCTACTATTCCCTTCGTGCGCAGCTAAGAAGCGAACAAAGTTGAATCGAATTTTCTTGTCAGAGGCAATGAACCGATTCCTACCGATGCTCTGCAGTGTATAGAACCGATTCAAACGTCCCTAGGAACCGCTTTTACACCACGGTGTGGCTGGTCTAAGTCGCCTCCGGACGGCATCATACACATTGCTTATACTTCAGCAGCAGCCACAGTATTCATGTCATCTATTCTCGAAGAAATGGCACCCAATTTTATTTACTTTGATTACACATGTTTCGCTCAGGCGTATGTAGTAATTACTCAGGCATTACCTCTTACTATAGTATTTATTTGAAGGAACCAAATCCTTATGTTTTTCTGATCTCATAAGTGTTTTCTCACAGATCATACATTTTTTAATAGGATACAGAGGCATATCGGTTTCATAAAAGAGGCCAAGGGTGGTTACAACGCGGTCGTCACAGATGACTAGAACAAGTCATACCTTTCAATGACCACATTGAGCTGAGCTAAATCTTCAATATAAACTAGGATGGGTTTTGGGTACCGGTTATCTTAATTAGGCAGAAATATTCTACAATCCGGTTGCTTGTGTTAAAAATTTGCTACAACCATCTTGACATTAGTATTGTTGCATTATTGTTCAGATTTTTTTCCCTAATTGCCATCTGGTAACATGGAATTTTCAAAAAGTTCAAAAAAATGTTCAAATTTGTAAGTTTCAAGTGACATTTTGGAAGGACACTAAGGCACAGTTAGAGTCTGTCACTACGAAGTACAATGAGAAGTGATGATAAAGCACAAGGTGAGGACAATGGTGAAAGAGACGCATCCGAGAGTCCAAAATTTACATGCATCGCTAGAAAGAAAACTTAAGTACCGTAGCAACGCACGGGCATTCATCTAGTAATGATAAATATTAATAATATAAATAAAATACTAGAAATCTTAAAAAAGAAATAAATAAGAGTTCTAAATTTAAAACTATAATCATGTATTATTATATCACTTAATTAAATATTTATTATTTATTAAATTATAAAATAATAAGAAATATAAAAATCATATCTTATTATTTATAAATCATAAAAAAAATGTGATATACCAAAATGATCACAAAAATAATATCTACATGTTAAAAATCTAATAATATACTTTTGGGTTAAATAGAAATTAAATATTTTAATAACTCAAAATTTAAACTTATTTACTTCATTAATAATTCTTATAAGGATAAATATAAATTTATTAATATTCCTAAAGTAAGGAAATTAAGTTTAATAAATAGTATTAGTCTTAAATATTAATAAAATGAAACCTAAATGGTTTAAAAGATTATGAATATCTTTTTATTAAATTATCATTAACCCTAAGTGAAGATTACATTCACAAAGTATTCCAATTCATGATAAAAACCTTACAGAACACCTTGTGAATAAATCAAATCCTTTCCATCCATGTTAACTACCAGATTCCAAAAGTATATTATATTTTGGTTTATAAAACCACAACCCCTCCTTTATAAAAGATAAATGATACTACTCTATTATAGAATCAAGAAACCATTACACCAAGTAAAAGAATAACCATTCTTAAATAACTTAAAGGAAACATTCCAGATACACAAGATACAAATGTTATAAGTATTATACTTTCAAAACTATCTATATTTTAAAGTTAACTTTAGTATCCAAGAATCTAAATATAATACAATAAACATTACTATATGTTTTATAGTTAACTTTGGTCTGAAGTAGTTAAGTTATAAAAACATATCCAACCCAAACCATTCGAGCAAACCAATAACATCAACCATCACTAACTAACCTCAATTCTTGTTTAGACCTTAGAAGAGAAACCTTTTCTTCGAAGGTTATCCTTTTTGCCACTTCAAACAAGAACTTTTGTATAACCAATCCTGACTAGTATTTCCTAAGTATATATATTTTATTATCACACATGTGTTGCTCACAACCACTCATAAGCTCTAATAGAAGCACAAATGTGAAACTTATTTAGAAGGACCACACATTCCAAAGTAACCATTTTCGAAATCCAAACCCTAGGACAACATTATCCCCGGGATTTGCGCTTAGAACATGCATCACATTACTTATGCATAAAAGCATATTGCTTCTTTAAACATTTTTCCTTACTGGACCAATGATGCTGATTTCAGATTTTGAATCTTATACTGACCCGAAGACCGTGAGTGCATAATTCTACAATCACAAAAGGCAAGTTCACACTTGCTCATGTCCTTTGTTTATTTTCTGTAAAATATTTTACAAATCCAGTGTTGTGATCACCTGCATTTGAAAAAGGATTAAAAAACACTATTTTCGATAATAATGTGAACTATTGGTTACTGATCCAGGGTGATCAGCTAATCTATTAAATCTGACAGTTGAAATACCACTGTTCAGAACTATATCACCTAGGACTTAACAACCAATGTCACGAGTGATTCTTGTGTCGTATATTATGCATTGACCATGAGATTTGGAATGGGACGGAGAAGTCAGCTGTATCTTCTTCCTCTCGCATGAAGCCGGATGTGCAGGTCGTGGCTGTTATCCTCGTAGCATGCATATTAATTGGTAATTCGTAGAGGATATGCAGCATATGGGTGGGAACCCTCATCATCCCACCATCTAACAGTTTGTACAAACCATTGCCGTAATTCATTATGTGGGCATGGTGTACAGCAAGGAGGCATGCGAGGTCGAGAAGGGGGCAGTGATTGGCTTGGATCAACTTCTGGGCCCCACATCATGGAATTGTGGACGGGAATAAGCTGCCCGGTTGTGCAACAAAGAGTTGATCTCTCATGGGTAAAGTAACGCACCTCTGCAGAGTGTAAGAATTGTAACTTGTTACTCCCTGTTCCAGGAAGGAGCTGCGAACGCGGCGGGAAAGGAACTCCATGAAAGTTCTGGTAAACCCGTGAAGGCTGACGGACATAGCTTTTCAGAATAAAAGCAACCTTTAAAGAAATGTTTATGAAAACTTGCATTGCCTACGACCTACGGTCTGTGGCTGTAGTTATAGTGCATCAAACACTCCTTTTCTAGTGAATTTGCTGAGTACGCTCGTACTCAAAGTATCTTCTTAAACCTTGATAGATTCTAAAGCCATGAAGACGATGTCTACACCAAGTTATGCTCCAGGAATCATCAACATCTAAAACTCTTCAATGAAGACAAGGGAGTCAGCATATAGATCAATTCATGTGAAGACGAAGTTACTGATTAGATAGGAATATAATCTCTAGCCAAAGAACCTAATTCTGTAGTGCATTGCAATAGCAGCAATGCCAATCTCTTTGTTAAAATACTAGTTTAATAGTATAATAATTCTTGCGTTGTTTATCTTTGATTCTTCTCAGTAAGAAGTTCTTTTTATCTCTTTAACCTAGAGTGTTCTCTGTAAATAAGTGATTTGTAACCTTTAGCCATGTATTGGACCCACTGTGTTTCTGATGTGCCATTCTGAGGGATGTAATACTAGTGAGCGGTGTTTCACTTGTGTTATGTCAACAACTATAGTATACTACATTATGCAGTGGTATGCTGGGTCACCGCAGTTGGTATCAGAGCATATGCTTTGACCTTAGGTTGGAAACCTAGTAAGTGGGTAGAACTTGTAGTACACACCTAGCAATAAAAAGAGTTCTCTAGTGATATGAGGGATATTCACTTGAGAATAATCCTATTATGTTACTAGTGCGATAACTCTTTTATATGATTTCCATTTCCAATCATTACCCAAGAGTTTTAACTCTATGTGACTGATGATAATTTATTATCCACAGTTCCACATGGCACCTCGGTATCCACCCCGGAATGTTCAAGTGTTGAACAGGATGTTGGATGACTATGGAGGGGATTGGAAAGACAATCTCCGAAAACTTCTATGGAGTTTGGAATGTGAATCAAGACTTCTGGTCAAGATTTACACTCACTATGATGTGCAGGTATTAGCTAAATACCGTGTCATGATCATGTTACCCAAGAAGTTAGGACTTAAGGGAGAAATGCCATTAGGAGAAGCTAGGTGCATGGCATCTGCATATCAGATTGCCGTAGCAGCAGCCATAACCATGATCCGAGAACAGAAATCCCAAGCTCTAGAAGGTAGTACTCACACCATTATACCACATGAAACCTCAAACCTAGAGCATGAGTTAAATCACTCTACCTTAGTCCAAGTTGAACCTACTCTAGCTGTAGAGTATATGGATCGTTATCGGTCTTTGCTAAACACTTATCATAACACTCACCAGGTCTTAGTTCAAGAGCTGGATATGGTCATTGAGGATTTTACTAGCCTGATAAAGCAATGGCCCGTAGGAAGAAGTTAGATAAAGAAGCTAGGCATCCCAAATACATACCTTCAGGAGAAGTGTTTGAGGAGACTAAGTTTGATGATCCAAACTTAGAAAATTATGCCTATTACCAAAATGACTTCAAGCCACCTTAAGACCTATGGACCAAATATAACTCCGAACAACAGGAATGGAATAAAGTTATTCCAAATAACCCTGAGACCAACAAGTATGGATGGGAAATAGAATCTCAAGGTAAAACCATAGGAAATCCTATACCTTGTGATATAGGTATTGAAGAAGAGACTAACTATAACCATCGAGAGCCTTATGGACCATATGGGGGTAATACCAATCCAATCAACCTATAAGAGTATTCCGATAGATACTATACCAATCTGTACGACTTTGATCCAAGAAAAAGCTAAGGAACCAACTCTAACCCGGATAGTTGCCAGAAGACCCGGATTATTCAGACCTTAGAAGAGAAACCTTTTCTTCGAAGGTTATCCTTTTTGCAACTTCAAACAAGAACTTTTGTATAACCAATCCTGACTAGTATTTCCTAAGTATATATATTTTATTATCACACATGTGTTGCTCACAACCACTCATAAGCTCTAATAGAAGCAAAAATGTGAAACTTATTTAAAAGGACCACACATTCCAAACTAACCATTTTCAGAATCCAAACCCTAGGACAACGTTATCCCCGGGATTTGCACTTAGAACATGCATCACATTACTTATGCATAAAAGCATATTGCTTCTTTAAACATTTGTCCTTACCGGACCAATGATGCTGATTTCAGATTTTGAATCTTATACTGACCCGAATATCGTGAGTGCATAATTCTACAATAACAAAAGGCAAGTTCACACTTGCTCATGTCCTTTGTTTATTTTCTATAAAGTATTTTACAAACCCAGTGTTGTGATGACCTGCATTTGAAAAAGGATTAAAAACACTATTTTTGATAATAATGTGAACTATTGGTTACTGATCCAGGGTGATCAGCTAATCTATTAAATCTGACAATTGAAATACCACTGTTTAGAACTATATCACCTAGGAATTAACAACCAATGTCACCAGTGATTCTTGCGCCGTATATTACGCGTTGACCATGAGATTTGGAATGGGACGGAGAAGTCAGCTGTATCTTCTTCCTTTCGCATGAAGCCAGATGTGCAGGTCGTGGTTGTTATCCTCGTAGCATGCATATTAATTGGTAATTCGTAGAGGATATGCAGCATATGGGTGGGAACCCTCATCATCCCACGATAGTTCTAGCATCTAACGGTTTGTACAAACCATTGCCGTAATTCATTATGTGGGCATGGTGTACAACAAGGAGGCATGCGAGGTCGAGAAGGGGGCAGTGATTGTCACATCCCAAGATTTTCCAAATCTTGTAATGTGAAAAATAAATGAATAAAATAAAACTTTGTTGATTTTCAGGGTGAGAAGAAACTTTTTGAATCCAATTGGGAACTTTCAAAACCTATTTGGATCAAATAAAATCCTAAAGGGATTTAAAAGGATAAATAAACAATAAACTTAAAAATATTTAAAATTACTATTTTTGAATCTTTTAATAAAAAGATTTGGTTTTCAAAGGAAAAGGTAGATTTATAAATAAGGATTATTTATATAGCCAAATTAAACCTTGTCCAAGCTTTTGAAATAAAACATTTTGCTTTGATTAAAGAATAAAGGTTTGTTTAAATAAAATAATAAGGATTTAATATCCAATTTTATTAAAGTAAAGGTTTTTCCCATTTTAAATAAACACTAAAACTTATTAAATTAATTTAAATAAGTTTTCCAAGTATTTTATATTCTCAAATAAAACCTACTGAAATGTTTTTGGTTTTATTTTACATTTCAAATAAATATTTTAATAAAAAAAATCCTATTTGATTTAATAACTAAGGTCCATTTTATTTAATTATTAATGGACCCTAAAATAAAAAATGTTATTTTATTTTAAACAAGTTTTCCAAGTATCTTATATTTTCAAATAAAACCTACTGCTTTGGTTTTGATAATATCTAGTTTTCAAATGGAGATTTTATTAAATAAATCAAAACCTATTTGAATTAATAATTAAGGTCTAATTTATTTAATTATTAAATAGATCCTAAAAAAATGAAATTATTATTTTATTTTTGGACTTTGGTTTATGTTGTTAAACAGAACCAAAACTCAATACAAGTGTGGTGAATGTTTTAATTGTTTTGAATGAATGTTTTGTTGTTTGAATTTCCAAAACAGAAAATAGAATTAGAAAAAGGAAAAGCATTCAGAAAGAAAAAAAATAGAATCAACAGCAGCCCAGCCGGCCAGCCCAACTAGGCCCAGCAAGCCCACCTACTTCCCCCTCCCCGAAACATTTTCTCACTCGCGAAACGACCCACACAGACGCTGGCAGATGGACCCCATTTCCCTTTCCCCTCTCTCGCTGCCAGACGTCCCCACGCCACGTCATCTTCTTCCTCCTCGTGTTGAACTCGCCCAGCCATTGCTGCCATTGATTTCTCCGGTTGAATTCTCCTTAATGCGGCGTTAATCTCTCGCCGTGACCACACAGTATTAATCGCCTCGCCCTCCTCCTCATTTCCCCTCAGACTCCACGGTCTGAACGCCACCAGGCTGCGACAATTCCTCTCCACACCACCCTCTGTCCGACGACGCTCCGGCGAAGATTCCGTCAGCCCCAAGCCACCCCTTCCCTCCTCGAGCACGCAGCTGTGATCCCCATCTCCTGGCGGACCTTTCCGCATCGCCAGCTCGCTCGCGCGCGCCCCTGAGCCTCGACAGCGACGACTCCAAGCGCCGCCACCGTCTGGTTTAACTCCGGCGAGTGCCCCAGGTAGTTTCCATCCTCCCCTTTCCCTCTTGTTCACACACGCAAGTTCTACTCTCCCACGCGCGTCTAACAGACCCTTGTCTCGTCCTCCTGTGCCTTGTAGCCCCGCCCCCAACATCGACCAGAGCGTGCCCGACGCCGAGCGAACTCCGGTGAGGAATCCACGTCGGACCAGAGATCCCCTCGTCGAACCAACAACATGTTGAGCTTCCCCAGGCTTCTGCGAACGCGGTGAGCACCTCCCCAGCCACTCTAGCTTCCTGTATCGCCGGCACAGCCACCGTCTGGCCGCTCCGCCGCCAGTAGCCACCGCAGCGCCGCCCATTTCTGGCTGGCGTGCTGTGCACCGTAGGATGTAAATCCAAGCGCCACGATAGAACAGGATCGAAGGGGTACGATTAGTTCTGTGCCGCACGATCTAATTAAAATCCAACGACCCACAGAGAGCGATCCGCACGAACCGTTTTCAGCCAGTAAGAAGACGCCACGTGGTGAGTGCTTTGTTTTAAAAACAGAAATATGTCTATTAGATATTCAAACTTGTAAAATCCATAACTTTAGTTCCACATGTCCAAAATTTGCAAACTTTATATCATTGGAATCAGTGGAACAATCCCTAGCCAACCATGCCATTTGTTTAGTAAAAAGCTTCTGGAAAAATGTTTGTTTTTGCAGAAACATTTGTATGATTGTTTAGATTATAAAAATTGTTCAAAAATGATTTTGGGGATAAAATCTTTGGAAAATGGTGAGATTTGAACCTACTGACCATAGGAAACACTTTGTGGTTTCAAAAATGTATTTGGTGAAACAAAAGAATGATTCTTTGATTTAAAACCAAATTTAGTCAAATAAAAATATAGTTTATTTATTAAAAATGGTTTTGGAAGAAAACTTTTGGGAAATGTTTTGTTTTAAACTCTCTGACCCTAAACACCAAGTTTTATGATTTGAAAATATATTTTGTGAATCCTATAGATTAATGCCTTAGTAAAAACATTTCTACACCACATAAAATGATACCATGTTTTGAAAATGGTTTATGAAGTGAAATCTTTTGCAAATGACTTTGCCACTTTATAAAATGACCATTAGGTGTTTTCAAATGTTTATGACCCATTAGGAACCACTTTTTCAAATAAAAAAAAGCTTGGCATGTTTGCATGCATTACTTTGACTTTATGATTTTATGTGATGTTTTGCTTGAATGGTAGATTGAAATATTGTTTGCTTGATTGAATTGTAGTGATTTGAAGTGAGTGAACATTGCAAAGATCATGGAGTGAACCTATACCCTCTACCAAAAAGGCAAGTGATGCTTCATACTTTTTGTCCCATTACTTTCACTATGCATTAGTGATTTTTCTAAGTAAAACTTGCATGGAATTTTGCTAAGTATAAACCTTGCTATAGGAAAACCTAGTAGATGAAACCTTAGTAGAAATTTTCCTAAGTCTGAGGACTTGTGTTTTTGTTTAATAAAACAACTAAGTTAATGAATCACCTGGGTGGAATGGTAATTGCTTGGTGGTTTTTGGTTGAGTGGTTACACAAGGCCCATGTTTATGGTTGACCTTGTGTATCTCACTTGTGGATGGCCACCCAGGAACAAAGAGATTTGAGATGTCAAATGTTGAGAAGCTTCAAGTGCAACCACTTGGCATTATGGGCTCTGCCTGGATCATATAGGTTGCAAGAACTTAGCCATATGGAAAGTTGGTGGTAGAGTTTGATAGGTTGGAACGCGTCCATTTTGGTCTAAGGGAAGGCTTCTGAAAGATCTTGTCTTGGTGAAACCAAGTCTTGTGGGGAAAGTGCACCACCTCTGCAGAGTGTAAAATCTAAGTACTTAGCCATGTCTCTGGTAAAGGACAATTTGAGCATCAAGACATGGAAGCAATCAAGAATCTCATCATTCAAATTTCAAAGTTAAAACTTGTGGTTGAACAAGGGTTAAAGGATCTTCAATCTTTTGATTGGGAGAAATGTTTTTGTCAAGCAAAAACTTAGTGTTTTCAAATGATAAGGAAAAATATATTTTTCAGCAATGCAAGCCTCAACTCCACTTATCCAAAAGCATATAGATGATAGACTCCACTATACTACCATAGTATCACTTGCCAATACAATTCAAATGTATTGACCCTTGTGGCTGTAACTTGTTATGTTACAGGTTTGATTGATGTTAGTAAAGTTTGATGATTAGGATTACAAAGTCTACAACCAACATGTTTGCCTATGGCACATTGAAGATGAAGGACCCCATGCTTATAGATATTCTGCTGCAATGTAATGTAATAGCCAAATGAGCTATGTAAGATGTAATGAAATATTTTATTCCTGGTTATAAAGTTGTATTATGACCTTTGTTTCTTGATATTACATCTTAACTGTGGATGCTAGCTATTGATCTAGGGACTAGCATTGTAAACACAGGGGACTCTACCTTATTAAAGGTTGGGACCCTTAGAGTGATTAGCTTGGATCATCTTCTGGGCCCCACATCATGGAATTGTGGACGGGAATAAACTGCCCAGTTGTGCAACAAAGAGTTGATCTCTCATGGGTAAAGTAACACACCTCTGCAGAGTGTAAGAACTGTAACTTGTTACTCCCTGTTCCTGGAAGGAGATGCGAACGCGGCTGGAAAGGAACTCCATGAAAGTTCTGGTAAACCTGTGAAGGCTGACGGACATAGCTTTTCAGAATAAAGGCAACCTTTAAAGAAATGTTTATGAAAACTTTCATTGCCTACGACCTACGGTCTGTGGCTGTAGTTATAGTGCATCAAACACTCCTTTTCTAGTTAATTTGCTGAGTACGCTCGTACTCAAAGTATCTTCTTAACCCTTGATAGATTCTAAAGCCATGAAGATGATGTCTACACCAAGTTATGCTCCAGGAATCATCAACATCTAAAACTCTTCAATGAAGACAAGGAAGTCAGCATATACATCAATTCAAGTGAAGACGAAGTTACTGAGTAGATAGGAATATAATCTCCGGCCAAAGAACCTAATTCTGTAGTGCATTGCAATAGCAGCAATGCCAATCTCTTTGTTAAAATACTAGTTTAATAGTATAATAATTCTTGCGTTGTTTATCTTTGATTCTTCTCAGTAAGAAGTTCTTTCTCTCTTTAACCTAAAGTGTTCTCTGGATCTTATGTAAATAAGTGAGTTGTAACCTTTAGCCATGTATTGGACCCGTTGTGTTTCTGTTGTGCCATTTTGAGGGATGTAATACTAGTGAGCGGTATTTCACTGGTGTTATGTCAACGACTATAGTATACTACATCATGCAGTGGTATGCTCGGTCACCGCAGAAACTCACACGGTTGAAAGTTTTATTCATTCTTTTCATGGTCGTTATCCAACTTACTAGTCATATCAGATACAAGTCATATCATAATAGTAAACTTTAATTATTGTTGTCTATGATCGAGATACGGTACTCCAAGTTGTCCATAACCACGGACACGTATTTTCGAAAAGATTTAACCCTGCAGGGGTGCACCAAAGTTTCCACACGCACTTCAACCCTTGTTGCCAGATCAATTAACATACACCCATCAGTACGTCGGCGGGGCCTCGGACACGACGCTTTCCTAGACCCAAAGAAAGTACATGGGGCCCACCCAAAATAGCTACTCGTACGAGGTATAGCTAATCCTAGTATGGACCGTGAGGTTATGTGCACTTGTCACGCAAGCAGAGGCCATAGACAATATATTCCCGTGACAGAGTGCTGCACCTACGCAACAGTAATAAACGCTCATCGAGCAACATGCAATAAGCAGCTCATACATGGCATACATGGCATAAGTACAGTAGGTAACATATAAATCCCAAACTAGTTTGTGGACCCCAGAACAGTACTTTGAAATCAGGTACTAAGACGATAGGGGTGCCATACACTCCACATGTGGTTAGCGCACCTAGTCTCAAAACAGGCGTCAAGAACTTGGGTCCTAGGTGGACAGAGGTGGGCGGAATAATAACCAGATCTTATCTATTACCCACCCATGTCTCTGCATTAATTATACCTACTTTCAATATTAACTGTAAACTGTAATAAAAACCATGATCATCTCCACCATTAACATGTGCCAACCCCCAACATCAGTGGAACATCAATGATGCGAAGAGACACTTGAGCAAGCAAATATGACTCGCAAGGCTGACTGGCTACCAAACAACAAGTAATAGGAGGTGTCCAAAGGCAATATAGAAGCTGCAATGAATATAAATGGTGTACAGAAACTAAAGCAACACATCACGGATAGCAATAGATCAATATGACGAAGTAAATACTATAATTGCAAAATAGGTAAAAAAAGAGGGAGAATGCTCGCATGGGGAACACTACTGAAGATACACCAGAGATCGGGTCAGAGCTTGCATCAACTCATCGGCCTAATCCGTGAAGAACCAAAGCACTAGAAGAAACACCGGATGCACTATTTAATACTACAATAGAAGACCGGGCATGATGCATGACATGTCAATGATGCGATGCAACTAGGCATTATTAAGCGGAACCGGGGTTCCTGCAATTAATTAGTTGGTTCATGTTTTTTAGATATCCCGCAATTTAGATGTTGTATTAACAAGGAAAATTATGTCATCGGTCCGCTACACCAATTTAAATAGGGCCAATACAAGACTAGAACAACCCGCATTTAGTATACATATTTAATTATGAGGTGAATCAACATAATGCCCCAAACCACATCATGTGATGTATGCAAACATGAATAATTTTTATGCAGCAAGATAAATATCATTATAAAAATAGAGGGCTCAGATAGAGGTCACATGTTTAGGGGAGGTCTTGGTTCTGGAGGGGTTAAGGTTCAGTTTTCGGGGTCAATTGGATCGGTCTTCGAGATTGGGGCTTCGGGTCCGTGGATCAGGGTCTTTGGGTGTCCATGAAGGAGTTTTTGTGGATCCATGATGAAGGTATTAGCATTTTCATGTCAATGACCTTCGGGTTTGGCGGTTTCGGTTCCGTGTGGGTGGCCTTGGGTTTCTGGTCTCTTGCATCGGTACCGGTACGCGGGCGGTCTTCACATCGAAGATCATCGTGATAATCTTGTTGACATAGTCATAACCGAGCCGCAACAATATCAACACAAAGCACGTCCTCATCACATATATCATCACCACGCATCCACCCGATCAACAACGCGCTCACTCCACCACTAGGAGAACCTGGCCGACAAACATGCAAAAGACATGGGATTGGGCCAACACCAAGAGAAGCAGAGATGTTTGCACCCGTGGAGTAGGAGGCCGGAAGGCACGCAGATGGGTCAGAGAGGCGGTGGACATGGCATGGAAGATAGATCGGCAGGTGGATGGACGTGGCAGCGCACGGGCCGGGTTGTTGCACTATAGAACCTTAGATAAAACCAGTACCACAAAATCAATTTTTTTGTGTTTTGTGCATCATCATGTTTGCATGCTCAAGTCCTCATGCCACATTACGTTTGAGCATCGTCATGTTATCATGCATATATCTGTCTAAAACTATTTTTGAAAAATCTATTTTATTTTCTACATTAGTCCTTCTAATTTTAAATTATAAACTCGGCCTTTTCTAGATCTCTATTTACCTAAAACTGTTCTTAAAATGTTTTATGTTTTAAAACATATATAGAATATGTTTTTTAGGGAGAGCCAGCCAACCAAGCCAGTGGACCAGCTAGCTAGACACTACCCTGGCCCAAACAAAACCCAGCCCAACCGAACCACCTGAAACCCTAGTCCTACCACCTTCCCTCACCCACCCTGCCGCCACAAACTTCCTCCACCCAGCCGCAAACCCACCACGCAGCCACCCCAACGTGTCGCACTGCTAGCGACAACTCCCGCAAGCAGCCAGCTGCCTCGGGGTTTCCGCCACACCTGGCCCCACTACCCGGCCCCACCCCACTCCCTGCCGCGTGCCAATCCTGCCCAGGAACCGCCTATTCGGCTAGTCATAGTGGGAGTAACTTGAGTAGTAACATAGTCCTACATGTATTGCCAACTAAGCATTTAGATGACATGGCATGTAATTAAATGATGAGAGGGAGGCTTGTGGTAATTAGCTATGTTACCATAACATCACACTTTTCAAGACAAAATGAGTCTACATTGCAATAAATAAGCCTTTGCATGACACCACATATATGTTATTTTCCACTATGGAGGTAGTAACTTAGACTAGTAACATATACATGTTACTACTATAAGTTACTCCCCACTATGACAGGCCTTCCCACGCGTACGCCGCGGTCAACCACCTGCTTCCGCCCGGCCCCACCCGTGGACCCCGCCACTCCGCGTACAGCCCACGCGAACTCCGTCCCCCCACCTTGCTCGCGATGCGCACTCACCCCGCGTTGCCTTCCTGTTCCGCTCCCCATGTCGCCTCTCTCCCCTCACCGCCCTAGCGCGCCGCCGCTGCCTCCACCCCGCGAGTACCCTGCCTCCCTCCTCTCCTCCCCTCACCACCGATGCAAGCTCGTCGATCCCCGCCTCCCTCCTCTCGTCCCTCACCACCGATGCAAGCTCGTCGAGCCCCGCCTCCGCTCTTCCTCGAAGGCCGCCGTCGAGCCCGCCGGCCGCTACCACGTCGCCGCCAGTGTGCCCTTCTTCCCCGGCCGCGCTACCTCCGGTCTCCAAGGCCTCCGTACTAGACGGCGTGCCTCATGCCGCCCCGTGCCTCCTCTGTGTCCCCATCGACTGACCCTCCTCTAGCGACACATTCCCGCGACCTCCTCTCCAACTCCTGCTCATCCTTCCCCACGCAGGCGCCATCCTGCCGCGAGTTTGTCCGCGACCTGCTCGCCGGTTGTCGCCTGCCACTTTTGCTATTGTGTTCATGCCTACTTCGGAAGATCAAGTTCCTCTCCATGTTTTGCTCGCGGGTCTCACCGTGTTTCTATCTTGGAAAACACCTGCTGCACCTTCCAGAGTCCTGTAGGTGTGGTGGACCGTGTGGATGTAGATGCCTTCGTTCAGCCGTCCGAGTCGCAAAACCTACCCAAAGCCACACATACCTTGAGGCAAGTTCATCACTGAACTGATTCCGTCGACATGACCTTCACCAAGGGCCGCGAAAAAGGATCAACGCCAAGTCAGTCATGTGAACCCGAAGCCATGGAAGCGTAATTCGACCTTCTTCCCGGCACAACCCAAGTTCTCCGTCTTGGACAAAAATATCTTCTACATGGGACGCCAAGATCCCCGGACACCAGACGACATGATCTTCTTCATGGGCGCAGAGACCCTCGACCTGAAGATTCTAGGAACCAAATGCCGTTCACACATAATTCAGACCCTCGAAACGCCAAGTTCTTCCTCTCGGATCTGAAGACCTTGAACCATGGAGTCCAAAGATCAAGACCGATCCCTCGAACCCTCAGAACCAAGAAGTTTGACCATAAATGTGTGACCTCCTTTTCCGAGACCCCTATTTTTAAAAATGACATCTACCTTATTGTATCTACGTTATCCGTTCTTGCATATATATTTGTGTGTTTTGGGGATATTATGCTGATTCACATCATAATTAAATATGGAGACTATATGTAGATTTGTTATATTGACTCTATTTAATTTGTGTAGCGAACCGCCATACTTTGCCTTGTTAAGACAACATTTAAATTGCAATATACATAAACAACATGAATCTTATAATTAATTGTCGGGACATCGGTTCCACTTAATATTTCCTAGTCGCATCGCATCTTTTCTATGTCGTGCATCATGTCTAATCTTTTGCCATAGTATTAAATATTGCATATGGTGTTTCTTTTAGTGCTTTGTTTCTTATACCGATGAGTTGATGTGAGTACTGACCCGATCTCTGGATGAACCTTCGATAGTGTTTCCAGGCGAGCATTCTCCTCCTTTATAACTATTTTACATTATAGTCTTTACTTACTCATGTTGATCTATTGCTACTTGTGTTGCGATGCTTTAGTCTTGTCGTACTTGTTATACCCCTTCCAGCCTTTATATTGTCTTGGACACCTCCCATTACCTGTTGTTTGGGTAGACAGTTTCCTTTGCGAGTCTTGGTCGCTTGCTCAGGTGCTTCTTCGCGTCGTCGAGTGCCACCGAAGTTGGGGTTGACATATTCTTAATGGTGGAGATGATCATGGCTTTAATTACAGTTTAATAATTAATATTGAAAGTAGATAATTAATGCAGAGCAAAAAGGTGTAATAGTTGAGATCTAGTTATTATCCCGCCCTCCTATGTTCACCTAGGATCCGAGTTCTTGACACCTGTTTCGAGACGAGCGCGCTAAGCACATGTGGGGTGTATGGGCACCCCTATTGGCTTAGTACCTGATTTCAAAGTACTGTTCTAGGGGCCACAAAACTAGTTCGGGCTTTATATGTTACCTACTATACTTATGCCATGTATGAGATGTTTATTACTTGTTGCTCGATGAGCGTTAGTACTATTGCGTAGGTGCTTCACTCTATCACGAGAATATATTGTCTATGGCCTCTACTCGCGTGGCATGCAACGCCAGGGTCCATACGAGGAGGATTAGCTATATCTCATACGGGCAACCCTTTCGGGTGGCCCCCATGGCTTGATTTGGGTCTAGGAAAGCATCATGTCGAAGGCCTCGCTGACATACCGATGGGTGTATGTTAATTGGTCTGGTAGAAAGGTTCACAGTGCGTGTGAAAACTTTGGTGCACCCCTGCAGGGTTAAATCTTTTCGAAAAGCCATTCCCGCGATTATGTGCGACTTGGAGCATAGTATCTCGATCATAGAAAACTATAACTAAAGTTTACTGTTATAACATAACTTGTATATGATATGACTAGTAAGTTGGATAATCACCATGAAAAGAATAATAAAATTGCCAACCGTGTGAGTTTCCTTGGCATGACTTCTTTGTTTGGTCTCAAGGGGGGAAATACCAAGATTGGTATGTTTGCTGGTAGTCTCAGGTTGGATCCGAATCGGTCTCTCTCTCTCTCTCTCTCTCTCTGTCTCTCTCTCCCTCTCAACACCCGGGTTTTTAATCCCAGATGCCTGTTATGCCATATATCGCAATCCCAGGATTACCATTTTTGCGAGACATAACAGATTGGATATAACAGTACATCATCCATTACAAACTATAATAAAGGTCTTACAAATAAAGGATCTCATGATCCAGTCTTAGTAAAATCAAAGCAGCGGAATAATATAATAACGGTAGCGTGGGCGAAGCTCCATCTTCATGGTCACATGCAATGCTGATGATGGGAGATGATCCTAGTTGTCGCAACCTTCATGTGGTCCATCCTCCTGACAGTCCTCTTCATAGTCTAGCCACGGGAATAGCCAGGGACAAAGCCATGAGTACTCTTTAAGTACTCACAAACTATCACTAACGGGTAAAGTGGTTTGAATAGGAATACTAAGTTCTAGGTTATTTTGCAAAAAGCAAGGTTTATCTCTAACTAAGTTTAGAAGGAAATAAAACTAGTTTAATATTTTGTAACACCTAAGTGGGAACTTAGTTTTCATGTTCACAGCCCTGTTGTGGTCAAGTCAAAGTCATGATTCATTTCACAAGTCATTTTGAAAACATCTGACGACGTAACAGTATGGCCACTCCAACTGTCCATAACCGCAGACGCGGCTATTCGAATAGTTTGACACTCTGCAGAGGTGGTACACTTTCATCATAATATTCGATACATCCATCAGGAACAATCCTGAATTCACCATACTCAGTATGCGGATAATCAATCCTAACCTTTCAGTTACACATCCTAGTATAGGCACCTCTCCTATGAGTTTGGCACTCAACCATGACCATCTGTCATCTTGGGAACTGCACAGGTGGTCAATCATCACAAGGTAGCCTCAGCTCAAACCTCGGCCGCAAGGGAACCCATACTAAGATATATAAACTTCTAGTCAAGCCCTATCCAATTTCAGGTATTGTGGTTGTACGGTAAAATTGGAATGGTATCGCATCCAGACAACCATCAGTTTTATAAAAGAGCTAAGGCTCATGCCTCAACATTTTCATCATCAAAAATCATCTGGTGCTGGTAGCACATGTCAAAACATCTCATTAGAATGACTCATCATTCTAATGTTTTCATAATCCTTTTCACCAAGTATTCCCATCTAAAGTGATCAAGTTTTAAGCTTAGCACTAGCCACTAAAGTTGGGGGTAAACACTAATAAGGGGTGATAATCAAGTGTGACTTATCTAAGTTCAATCTCATGCCTCAGGATGACATCAAGTTATACCTAACTTAGGTCAAGTTTTATGCTCTTTATGCTACCTTTAATAACTTTAAAAATCTACAAGTCACTAAGTAAACACAAAGAGAAAGCTTTGATAAAGAAATAAAAGAGTAAAGCTTGCAAGTAAAACTAGGATTTGGTATAATAAGGTGGTATAGTCACATATGCCTAAGGCATCTATTTGGCATAGTTATCTTGCAAGTGTTAGCTTGCAAAGTTAACTTGTATTATGAAGCTTGCATAGGTAACATGCAAGTGGTAGCTTGCCTTGTGCAGTGTAGTGGTTGAAGTTATCCTCTGCTTCTTCCTCGTAGTAGTCCCCTTCCTCTTTGTATCCTTGCTCGGTACTAGCGTCTATAAATAAATACGAAGTACACAATCACCAAACAATACTTAACTACTTCTATTTAGCACACAAAGGCTCACACTAGATGATCTAGCATCATCACTATCATCACAAGGATTAAGGCAATAGTTTTATTTATTTAATTTTAGAAAAGTAATTTCTACTCATTGAAAAACTACCTAAGATTTAATATTCTCCAATTAAAACATGGGATCATGTTGACACATGTCATCACCACATATTTCAGTAGTTGAGAATGTGATTTAAAGTGGTGTCACAATTTAATAAGGTTTAACCATTTTATTTTAATTAATTAAAGTGACTAGAAATTCCTATGGGGCATTGTTTTATTACTTGTTCATTATTACTGCAAGTAAACCTAGATATTTTTATATATTCAGAAAGGTCTTATCAAATGTGATTTTTGAGAGTTGTAATCAACTCAAAAGCTTTTATGGTTGAATTTTGAAAAATGTTTGAATGCAGAAAAGTCTCTGCCTTGTTACTTTTACTATAGGTGATAAATAATTTCAAATGGTTTGAATCTAACAAAATTGGTTTCATGCAATTTGGTTCAGTGAATCTTTCTAAAATGATTTTTTAATCTACTGCCAGAATTTGGTTTGAAACTAAATAGATAAATCTAAATTCAAACTAAGTGGGACACACGGGAACTCTAATTGGGCTGGCCCACTATGCACAGCACACGCGGGGGCTGGTTAAGTAGTTGTCCCCATACGTCAGTGAGACATGGGTGCGAAGGGGTACAGGCTAACTACGACCATAGGATTAGATCGAGGATCAACGGCTCACGGCTATCGTCCTCGTCTGAACAGAACTCGACGAGCACGAACCCTAGCGCGGCCAGTGGGGGTCTGTGGCAGCTCACCGGGGCTCAGGTGATGGTCGGCGATGGGGGCGAACGACGAAGTGGACGAAGGCGGTCCTCCTGGTACTGGCGGATCCTCCTAGGGTGGCTCCAATTGACGGCGCCCTTCTCCTCTAGCAGCGGCAGGCTTCGGTGAAATTCCGACGATGCTACGCTCGCCTTGCTCCGGGAACGAGTGGGAAGGATCAGTGAGAGGTGGGGAGTGGAATGGTGCGAAGAATATGAGCGGGTGAGGCCTCGATTTATACTGTGACGAGGGAACCAAAGGGTGCGGGCACAGCTCGGCGGGGTCGGTGTTACAACAAGCTATGTGCATGGCTACTGGTAGGGGATGGTGCGCGGTTCCCTAGCGGTGATCAAGGAAGTAATGGTGCAGCAAGGGGAGGTGCGATTCAGTCGGAACACATTGACGCTCTAAGCGGAACCGACGCCGGTTTTGATGGCTCACAGTGGCTACGGGTCGTACGGCGACGAACGAGGTTGTCTGGGAGGTTCCTGGGACGATGGTGATCACGCAGACGGGCGGTGAAGGCGGGGCGTGGTCTGTGCGAGCGTGTCGAGCGCGACACTCTAGCGCGCTCTGGAAATGGTCGCAGAGAAATGGGCGCGTGCGTTCTCTGTGGTCCAGTGCCTGGAAGGGCTCAAGGGATGGACAGGGGGTGGCGGTGGACGGTGGCATGCTTCCCGGCCTCGGTGGCTAGGCGCGGCGCTTGCTCTTGCTAGCTAGCCATGGCCGGCTGGCAAGGGTGCTCTCGGTCAGGCATGGCATGGCACATTGGGTAGGATCTTGGATGGTTCCAAGCATTGGTTGGCACTGGGGATACGGGGGTGATCAATGGTGAACAATGTTTGCAAAGATCATTACTCAAAACAGTAAAGATTGGCCAGTTTGATTTTCTGTCTCCAAGTGTTTGATGAAATGGCCGCAAGATATTAATATTTGAATTTTTGTATGAAACATGGTGGGTGTAATGGTCACATACTAGGTAGTCTCTGGTTCATTGGATTTGTCAAGGTGCACTGGTTTGTTTGGGTTTTGACAAATGGTGATCTTACCATATGAATTAGATTCAATTTTCAAATGTCATTTGAATAGGGTTGCCAAATGTTTCTGTGGATTTGCAAGGTGGGCTTGGGTTCACTTTCACTTGGTCTAGCAAGGGGTGATAATAATTGGATTTGTTTCTGTTTGAAATCTTGGACTATAAACACTCAAAGTGGTCTAGTGAGCAAGATTGGCAAAAATGACCATTTGCTTATTTCGTTTGGTTTTGAAGTTCTCTGGATTTGATTCTTCTTGTAAATGATTTAGATGATGTTGTTTTCATATTTAAACCATTCCTTGCTATTCACAATAATCACACAAGTCCATTCAAGCATTCATCACATACACACATGCATTCATATGGATTTTATTAACAAAAGTTTTTGTTAACCCTAATTTTGGGTGATTGATAACCTTGATTAATATTTTTGTGATGTTACAAACCTTCCCCCCTTAAACAAAATCTCGTCCCGAGATTTGAGAAAAATAAAACTACGATTTAAAGAGATCTGGAAACTCTATCCTAATGTAGTCTTCTCGCTGCCAGGTAGCTTCTTCAGTGTGGTTACTCCACTGGATCTTGAGAAACTTCGGGATATGTCAGGTTCTGAAAGCTTCCTCCAAAATACGGATGGGTACTTCGGGATATGTCAGGTCATCGTTGATCTCTATGGTTTGGTGATCAATATTCTTGAAAACTTCGGTCTTCTCCAGGACTTCTAGGCATTTGCGAAGTAACGAGATATGGAACACATTATCCACTGCTGACATCTCCTCGGGTAGTTTCAGTTGATACGATACTTCTCCTCGATGATTCAAAATCTTGAAGGGTCCGATATATCAGGGGGCTAACTTTCCTTTTAGATGGAAACGTTGCATTCCTTTCAAGGGTGATACTTTGAGATACACAAAATCTCCAATATTGAAGGCTAGGTCTTGACATCTCTTGTCAACATAACTCTTCTGTCTAGATTGGGCAGTTTTGAGGTACTCACGGATCTTGTGAACTTTCTCTTCAGCTTCATTGAGGATGTTAGGTCCAAAAATCTAACTCTCTCCAACTTCCGACCAATTCAAAGGGGTACGACACTTCCTTCCATACATAAATTCAAATGTGGCCATTTGCAAACTGGCTTGGTAACTGTTGTTGTATGAAAATTCTGCGAAAGGCAGACAGTCTTCCCATTTTGATCCATATTCTAACACACAAGCTCTCACATATCTTCGAGTATCTGATTTACTCGCTCCATTTGGCCATCTGTCTGAGGGTGATCCCCTATGCTGAAATCCAGTCGGGTTCCTAATCCTTCTTGGACTTTCTTCCAAAATCTCGAGGTAAACTGAGTTCCTCGATCTGACACAATGTTCTTGGGGACTCCATGCAAACTGACGATTCTAGCAATGTACAACTCTTCTAGCTTCAAACTCTAATAGGTGGTCTTGACTGGTAAGAAATGGGCGACTGTGGACAGTCTATCAACTAAGACCCAAATAGAGTCATTTCCCCTACTAGATGTAGGCAGTCCGGTGATAAAATCCATTCCAACTGAATCCCATTTCCATTCCGGAATCTGCAATGGTTGCAACAGTCATGCGGGTCTCTGATGTCCCGCCTTGACTCTCTAACAAATATCACACTTGGCTATGTAGCTTCCGATTTCTCTCTTCATCTTCTGCCACCAAAATTGCTCCTTCAAATCCTGATACATCTTCGTTCCTCCGGGGTGGATATAATAAATGGTATCATGGTCTTCTTTCAAACTAGCTTGCTCCAGCTCTGAATCTTCTGGCACAGAGATACGTCCTATGTACCACAAAACTCCTTCATCTTTAGTGAATTCGGGTACCTTTCATGTACCGATGCGACGTTTGATTCCGTCGATCTAGCATTTCCTTTCTACGCCTCCTTGATCTAACTGATCAAAGTGGGTTGAAGTTCTACGCTAGCCAAAAATCCTTCACTTACTAGGTCCATTCGGAAATCTTCCAACTCCTTGTGCAAACTTGGTTGCTCATTCAGAATCATGGAGTTCAAGCGACACGGCAATCTGCTACCACATTGGCTTTACCGGGGTGATAGTGGATGTCTAGATCATAGTCCTTGATTAGCTCTATCCATCTCCTTTGCCTCATATTCAGCTCCTTCTGGGTGAAAATATACTTCAGGCTCTTGTGATCCGAATAAATATCACAGCGGTTTCCCATGAGGTAATGCATCCATGTCTTCAAGGCTAAAACTACGTCTTCTAGTTCAAGGTCATGGGTAGGATAATTCTGCTCATGTTGCTTCAGTTGTCGGGATAGATATGATATGACTTTGCCTTCTTGCATACATCCGAGACCAATCTTGGATGCGTCACAAAACACATCAAAAGGCTTCGTGATATCCGGCATGATCAAGATTGGGGCTGAGATCAATCTCTTCTTGAGCTCTTGAAAACTTGCTTCACATTTGTCCGTCCATTCAAACTTCTTATCTTTCTTCAACAATTGGGCCATGGGTCTTGCGATGCGCAAGAATCCTTCTACGAACTTGCGGTAATATCCCGCTAATCCGAGAAATGAACGAACTTGGGTTTTAGTGGTTGGGTGTAACACCCCAAAAATACTAAGCTTGGATCATCAAACTCTAATCATCAAACTTAGGGTTAACAAAAAACTTTTCTAAATAAATTTATGAATGCATGCATATGTGTATGCATTGATTTTGAATTCTTTTAAAACCACCTTGGTTGTTTGTTTCATTGCTTGTAAAATGTTTCTTAGGTGAAATAAACATCCTATAAAACATTTCCCACACTTTTCCTAAAGACAAGTAAATCAAAACACATATATTAAATGAATGGTCACTTTGACCAATTTAACTCTCATGCCTACTTTGGTTGTCTCAAACTTTCAGAACCTAACAGAATATTTTCTGGATCTTTGCACCCCTTGAATGTACTCATAACAAAGTATCAAGGCCCACTTTGTGATCATCCAAAAACTTTCAAATGCATAGTTTATCATATGGGAAGATCCCACTTTTTCAAAAACCACTCAAACAAGCTCAACTTTCAAAACCCAATCATCTGCAGACTCACCAGCACCAATCTAGCAAACCCACCAAAAATCTATTCAAAATTCAAAACATGATTTCATGCGGCCATTTCATTAAACAGGTTGCAGACACAAATCAAACAAACATCAAACACTATAGTGTGCAGTAAAATTGGCCTAACTTGTTCCCTAGTTAGCTCACAACCAGCTCAGTAGATCATCTAGGAAGATTAGCCAAGCACTAGCACCACTGTGAGCTTGCCATTGCCATCAATGGTGAATAGCCGAGCACATCCTTGCCACCCCATAGTCGACATCAAGCTAGGAGCAGCAGCAAGCCTAGCCAGAATGTCTGGGAGGCAGCCCACCGTCCATCGCCACTCACTGTCCCAGCCGCGAGCGTTGCCAAGCCCTGGACCACGCGCACGAACCGCACCCAGACCGCCAGAGGCCATGCCGAGCATGCGCCAGAGCACCACCCTCGACCAGTGCCCATAGACCGCGCGCCGCCCTCACCGCATGCACACACGATCGCCACCGACCCAGGAGACCGCCAGACATCGCCGTTTGCCGCCCCGTGACGCACAGCCACCTCCCGCCGTCAAAGACGCCGCCTCTGCCGCGCAGAGCATTGCCTGTTGCAGACCAAACCGCACCGCCCCATGCCTCTGCCCCTGCCCATGCCATTAGCCTCCTGTAACATCACCCCCGACGAGCTCACCATGCGCCCCTACGGTCCCCTCGCTCGACTATAAATAGAGGCCACCCCCGCTCGATTTCTTCACACCATCTCACTCCCCTCTCCTTGCTTATCGTGCCACACCGTTCTCAGAGCAAGGCGAGCACCACCCCGCCAGAATTTCACCGGACCCCGCCGCCTCTGGAGAAGAAGGGAGCCATCTATTTCGTCCACCCTAGGAGCTGCCGCGACCAACCCTGAGTTCGCCGTCGTCGACTTCGTCGTTCGCCCGCCTCGCCGACCCTCGCCCGTACCCCGGTGAGCCCCCAGCACCCCTCACTGGCCGCGCTAGGTTTCATTCTCGCCGGCGCTGTCTCGCGTCGACGATGACTCTCAGCCGTTGGATTAGAACTAGATCGAACGACCCACGTTGCCCCATACCGCTTCGCCCAGCCCCGTGTCACTGACGAGTGGGGACACCCACTTAAGCAGCCCACGGGAGCACTGCGCTTAGCAGGCCGGCCCGTTTACTTTTCCCGCGTAGCCCAGTTATTCAAATTAAACTTTTTCCATTTCAATTCAAACACACTTCTGTACCCAACTTCAAAAATCAACCCAGATAGATTCAGTGCACCAAATTGAATGAAACCAATTTTGTTGGAAAGGTTTGTGAATGCTGAATCCAAGCCCGTTGGATTCAAATCATTTGGATCTATAGATCACCCATAGTAAAAATAACAAAACAGAAGCTTTTCTGTATTCAAACATTTTTCAAATTTAAACCATAATAGCTTTTGAGTTGATTCCAACTCTCAAAAATCACATTTAACCATACCTTTCAGAATATATAAAAATATACAGGCTTACTTGCAGAAATAATGTTCAAGTAATAAAAGGATGCCCCATAGGCATTTCTAGCCACTTTAATTAATTAAAATAAAAGGGTAAAACCTTATTAAATTGTGACATCACTTTAAATCACATTCCCATGGACTGCAATAAGTGGTGATGACATGTGTCAACATGATCCCATGTTTGTTTTGGAGAATAGTAAATCTTAAGTAGTTTTTCAATGAGTAGAAATTACTTTTCTAAAAATAAAAGGAATTAAACCAAGCCTTAACCTTGTAATGTTAGAGATGATGCTAGATCATCTATAGGACCCTTATGTGTGATGATTGCATGTAGTTAAGTATTGTTTGGTGATTGTGTACCTCGTATTTATTCATAGACGCTAGTATCGACCAAGGATACGAGGAGGAAGGAGGATTCTACGAAGAAGAAGCCGAGGAGAACTTCAACCACTGCTCTGCACAAGGCAAGCTGATACTATACCAATGCAAGCTAAAACTTGCAAGACACTCTACTTTAGGAAGCCTAATACTACTAGTGAATGTGCAAGCTAACACTTGCAATTTAGCAAGCTTATATTGACATAGATGCAAGCTAACACTTGCAAGATACCCTACTGATGCAACAAACCCCTACTTGTTACTATGCCTCCTATATGCCTTAAGCATATGAGATCATACCCATTTGAAAAACCATTCCTAGTTTTATTCGCAAGCTTCTTACTTGATTTCTTTATCAAAGCTTCAACCTAGAGTTGACTTAAGTGACTTGTAGATACTAGAAAGATTCTGAAGGTTGCATAAAGAGCATAAAATTTGCCCTAAGTTAGAAACCTTGATGTCAGCCTAAGATATAAGGATGGACTTAGTTGAAACTCCACTAGTTTACCACCCCTCATCAGTACTACCCCCACCTGTAGATGCTAGCGCTAAGCATAAAACTTGATCAACTTTAGATGAGAATACTTGGTGAAAATGGTTATGAAAACCTTGGAATGATGGATCATACTATTGAAATGTTTTGGACATGTGTTTCTGAACACTTGATGATTCTGGTGATAAGAATGTTGAGGCATGAGCCTTAGCCCTTTTTTTAAACTGATGGTTGTCTGGATGCGATACCATTCCAATTTTATCGTACAACCACAATACCCGAATATTGGGTAGGGCTTGACTGGAAACTTATATCCCTTAGTATGAGTTCCCTCATGGCCAAGGTCTGAGATGAGGCTACCTTGTGAAGATTGTCCACCTGTGCAGTACCCAAGATGACAGTTGGTCATGGTTGGGAGGCCAAACACACAGGAGAGGTGCTTATACTTGGTCGTGTAATTGAAAGGTTAGGATTGATTATCTGCATACTGAGTATGGTGAATTCAGGATTTGTTCCTGACGGATGTATCGAATGTTGTGGTGAAAGTGTACAATCTCTGCAGAGTGTCAAACTATTCGAATAGCCGCGTCCGCGGTTATGGACAGTTGGAGTGGCCATACTGTTCCCCCGTCAGACTTTTCAAAATGACTTGTGAAATGAATTGAGACTTTGACTTGACCACAATAGAGTTGTGATATGAAATACAAGTTCCCACTTAGGAGTTATAAAATTGTGACTAGCTTTGGAACCTAGTAGAGATAAATCTGGCTTTTGCAAAACAACCCTAGATCCTAGTGTCCTATTATCCAAAAACCCCTTTACCTATTAGTATTAGTTTGCGAGTACTAAAAGAGTACTCATGGCTTTGTCCCTGGCTATTGCCATGGCCAGACTATGAAGAGGAGTACCTGGAAGATGGACCCCAGGAAGGTTACGACAACTAGGATCATCTCCCATCGTCAACATTGCCTGTGACCCCGAAGATGGAGCTTCGCCTACGCTACCGTTATTATTACGTATTCCGCTGCTTGAAGTTGTATTAAGAACTGGATCATGAGATCCCTATCTGTGTAAGAACTTATGTATCGTTTTTAATGGATGATGTACTATGGTATCCAATTCTGTTATGTCTCGCAAAAATGGTAATCCTGGGATTGCGATGTATGGCATAACAGGCATCTAGGATTGAAAAATCCGGGTGTTGACAAGTTGGTATCAGATCCAGGCTGACCATAGGAGACCCTAGTTAGACTGGACGTTTGAACCAAAAACTTAGTTTCAAAACCAAAGAAAACAAATATTTACAAAAACTTATTCTCATTCTTATCTCTTTAATTCTTTCCTAAAAATTCATGTTCCTCAAAAACTCTTGCAAAATACATAAAATTTTGACACACTTGATCACCCTACTAATCTACTCATCCTCTATTTTTATAGATGGACGTGAAGTACAGCAAGTTTTACCAACTTGGGAACGGAGGAGACCTTATCTTTGAGAGGGATCTGGATCAGCTTTCGGAACTTCTGGAGCGTCCGCACCCTGAGTTCTTCGGAGCTCATCTCAATGATCAAGGAGGAGAAGATCTGCAGTGGCTAATTGTTGCAAGTCTCCGAGGAAAGATTGAGCCTCCCACTGCGGAGGGAATTCAGTTTACCTTGAGGGAAAACAGCTGGCTCGATGGACTTGCCAGAGTAATGCAGGAAGCTCTTTCCCGTCTGTGTGGGCAGAGCATCAATCAGATCAAGGGTACTTGCTTTGAGTTTTGCCCAAGGCGTGATGCAAATGGACAACCACTGGAAGCCCCATACCACCCCGAGCTGAAGACTCAATTGGACCACCTTAGCTTCATGATGTATGATCGTCAGCAGGAGTTGGACAACTGCCATGACTACTGCAACCACAAGTCTGCCATCATCAAGACAAAGGACCAGACCATCGCCATGCTAGCAAGGGATCGCAAGTCTCGCCGCCATCAGCTCGACAAGAAGGAGCGCATTATTGCCCGTCTTCGCCACCGCATCTCATCTTTGGAGGAGACCATCCACGAGAGAGACATGCAGTTGGAAGAAAGGGAGAATGCCGGAGAGGATCTTCGTGGAGACCCTTACTCCTATCTCAGCGATGATGATGATTTTCTGGAGGATCAGGCCATCGACTTCTTCACCGATAAGGATGATTTCGCCTTCATCGATGATGATGAAGAAGATGAAGCCACAGACTCCGAGGAGTAGTAGCACTTGAGCACTAGCGTAGTGAGTAGTATTCGGTCCCACTGTATCGTAGTTTCCAGAATGGTTCTTAAAACCATCTGTTTTTCTTTGATTGTGGTGTGTGTTGTACTGTGTGCTATGAATGAATGAATGAAAAAGCAAGTTGCTAGAAAAATCTGAGTCAAACCTTTAAAACTTTTCAAAGTCCCCAAAACCTTAGAAATTTCCATCTTTTCTCATGATCTATCTCAATCTTCAGATGCCACGTGGAGGAAGTGGTTCAGCCCTGGACCCGATGTTGCAGATCCTGCAACTGTTGACTTCTGACCGCGAAGCTGAAAGAGCGGAACGTCAAGCCAACCTAGCCACTCTTCAGCAGATAGCCCAGCTAGCCCACAACCACCAAGGCCACGGAAATCAGGACAACAATGGATCTAAGCTCAAGAATTTCCAGAATACCAACCCACCTGTTTTCACTAAGTCAGAAGAGCCCCTAGACGCTGATGATTGGCTGCAAACCATGGAAAATAACCTAGAAGTCGCCGGAGTGGAAGCCAACGAGAAAGTCCTGTTCGCCACCCATTATCTAGCCGGAGATGCCAGGGCATGGTGGAACAGTGTTAGCGCAATGACCGGAGGCCAGATGATGACTTGGGAGGAATTCAAGGTCAAGTTCAGTAGAACCCATGTACCACCAGGTTTGATCAAGAGAATGAGAGACGAGTTCAGAGAGCTGAAGCAAGAAAGGATGACGGAAGTGGAATACCGTGACAAATTTTTGTCATTAGCTAGGTAAGCCCCGGACGAGATAGACACCGAAGCCAAGAAGAAAGAAAGATTCCTAAATGGTCTGCATGACGAGATGCAGACGGTGTTAGTCAATATCCCCTTTGCAGATATTGAAGCCCTTGTCGACTCTGCCATCCAGATGGAAGGAAACATCAACCAAGCCAGTGAGAACTGCAAGCGTCGTATGATGCATCAGCCAGGAACCCATCAGACCCCAAAGTACCGCCCCAACCCATCTCCAGGATTTGCCCCAAGAACCAACAGACCCCCGATGAACCGTCCGACCTATCCCAACCGTGGAAACCCTAGACCCGGAGGAAATCACAACAACCCCGACAACTCTAGCAATTTCACCCGTGCCCCACCCAAGTTCAACACCAACAATGCTACCGCCAACCCCAACACCGCCCCGAGGACTGGAAGCAATGCTGTGCCTGTAGCAGCCAATGACAAGTCGCAAGTGACCTGTTATGACTGTGGAAATAAAGGCCACTATTCCAACGAGTGCACCAACAAGATGAATGCTACAGCCCCCAATGCCAATGCCCCAGCTCAGCAGCAGCGTCGTGTTCAGCCCGGAAGAAGATTTGCCCCAGGGAATTCACTCAACCGCAATGGCCGTCTTTTTCTCATGCATGCTGAAGAAGCTCAGGAAGCGCCAAACGTCGTGCTGGGTATGTTTTCTGTTAATTCAGTACTTGCAAGAGTGTTGTTTGATTCTGGTGCATCGCATTCATTTGTCACCGAAGAATTTGCATGCACTAGTAAAATTCAACCAACCAAATTGAAGCATGTGATGATTGTGCAAATTCCCGGATCAACCACCAAGGCTAGGCAAATTTGCAAAGCCGTCCCTATCCGAATCCATGGCATATATTTTTATTCTAATCTGATAGTACTCGGAACTAAAGGTTTGGAAGTAGTACTAGGAATGGATTGGATGTCCAAACATAAAGGATTGATTGACTGTGCCAAGAAATTCATCACCATGACCAGTACAGCCGGAATATCAGTCGAGCATATATCTGAAACCTTACCTCATCAATTTAAATGCAACAAGAGTATAGCCCAACCTACCATTGACCAAGTCCGGATAGTCTGTCAATACCCCGAGGTATTTCCAGATGTTTTGCCCGGTATGCCCCCAGATCGGGATATCGAGTTTATCATTGAACTAATCCCCGGAACCGGACCCATATCCCAGAGACCCTATAGTATGAACCCGTCAGAGCTCGCAGAACTGAAGAAGCAACTGGATTCCATGTTGGAAATTGGATTTATTCAACCAAGTGCGTCCCCATGGAGATCACCTGTCTTGTTTGTGGACAAGAAGGATGGAGGTAACCGTTTGTGTACGGATTATCGGAAGATGAATGATGTCACCATCAAGAACAAGTACCCCTTGCCCAAGATAGAAGATTTGTTTGATCAGTTGACCAGTGCCAAAGTATTTTCTAAGATTGATCTTAGAACTGGCTAACATCAACTCAAAATTCGTGCAGAGGATATTCCAAAGACTGCCTTTACCACCAGATATGGATTGTATGAGTATACGGTCATGTCTTTCGGATTAACCAATGCCCCCGCTTATTTCATGAACCTCATGAATAAGATTTTTATGGACTTCCTGGATAAGTTTGTCGTTGTTTTCATCGATGACATTCTGATTTATTCCAAATCAGAAGAAGAACATGAGCTACACCTAAGGACCATTCTTGGAACCCTTAGAGAGCATCAGTTGTATGCCAAGTTTAGCAAATGTGAATTCTGGTTACAGGAGGTAGGATTCCTCGGTCACATTGTATTAGCCGGAGTAATTGCCGTTGACCCTGCCAAAGTGAAAGATGTAGAAGATTGGCAAGCCCCAACCACTCAAACCCAAGTTCGTGATTTTCTCGGATTGGCGGGATATTACCGCAAATTCGTAGAAGGATTCTCGAGTATCGCCAGACCCATGACCCAATTGCTGAAGAAGGACAAGAAGTTTGAATGGACAGACAAGTGTGAAGCGAGTTTTCAAGAACTCAAAAGGATATTGATTTCAGCCGCAATTTTGATCATGCCGGATATCGCGAAGCCCTTCGATGTGTATTGTGACGCATCCAAGATTGGTCTCGGATGTGTGCTAATGCAAAAGGCAAAGTTATATCTTATCTATCTTGACAATTGAAGCAACATGAGCAAAACTACCCAACCCATGACCTCGAACTCGCAGCAGTAGTTCTAGCCCTGAAGACATGGAGACATTACCTGATGGGAAATCGTTGTGAGATTTATTCATATCACAAGAGCCTAAAGTATATATTCACTCAGAAGGAGCTGAATATGAGGCAGAGAAGATGGATTGAGCTAATCAAGGATTATGACCTGGACATTCACTATCACCCGGGTAAAGCCAACGTGGTAGCCGATGCCCTTAGCAGATTGCCGTGTCGCTTGAACTCCATGATTTTGAAGGAGCAACCAAGTTTGCACAAGGAGATGGAAGATTTTTGAATGGAATTAGTAAGTGAAGGATTTTTGGCTAGCATAGAACTCCTGCCCACTTTGATCAGTCAGATTAAGGAGGCGCAGAAGGAAAATGTTAGTATCGACGGAATCAAGCGTCTTATCGGTACAGGCAAAGTACCCGGATTCACCGAGGACGAAGAAGGAGTGTTGTGGTACAAAGGACGCCTTTGTGTACCAGCAGATTCTGAATTGAAAGAAGTTATTTTGAAGGAGGCTCATGATACTCTTTATTCTATCCATCCCGGAGGAACTAAGATGTATCAAGATTTGAAAGAGCAATTTTGGTGGCATAAGATGAAGAGAGAAATAGGAAGCTATATCGCCAAGTGTGATATATGTCAGCGAGTCAAGGCAGGACATCAAAGACCAACCTTTGCAGATTCCGGAATGGAAATGGGATTCTGTAGGAATGGACTTTATCACTAGACTACCTACTTCTAGTAGGGGAAATGACTCTATATGGGTCATAGTGGACCGATTGTCCAAAGTAGCCCATTTCTTGCCCGTCAGAACCACCTATCAGAGTTCGAAGCTAGCGGAGCGGTACATCGCTAGAATTGTTAGTTTGGATGGAGTCCCCAAGAACATAGTATCGGATCGAGGAACTCGGTTTACCTCGAGATTCTGGAAGAGAGTTCAAGAAGGTTTAGGAACCCGTCTAGATTTCAGTACCGCGTATCACCCTCAGACCGATGGACAAACGGAGCGAGTAAATCAAATACTCGAAGATATGCTGAGAGCATGCGTGTTAGAATATGGATCCAAGTGGGAAGACTGTCTGCCGTTCGTAGAATTTTCTTACAACAATAGTTATCAAGCCAGTTTGCAAATGGCCCCATTTGAGTTCATGTACGGAAGAAAGTGTCGCACCCCGTTGAACTGGTCGGAAGTAGGAGAGAGTCAGATTTTTGGACCCGACATCCTGCGAGAAGCAGAAGAGAAGGTTCACAAGATTCGTGAGCACCTCAAGAGCGCTCAATCCCGACAGAAGAGTTACGCCGACAAGAGACGTAGAGACCTCGCCTTCAACATAGGAGATTTTGTTTATCTGAAAGTGTCGCCATTGAAGGGAATGCAGCGTTTCCAACTCAAAGGAAAGTTAGCCCCCAGATATATCGGACCTTTCAAGATTCTGAACCGTCGAGGAGAAGTATCGTACCAATTGGAGCTACCTGAAGAGATGTCAGTCGTGCACAATGTATTCCATATCTCGTTACTTCGCAAGTGTCTCGAAGTCCCCGAGAAGACCGAAGTATTCAATAATACCGATCATCGGACCATAGAGATCAACGATGACCTGACCTATCCTGAAGTACCCATCCGCATTTTGGAAGAAGCTTTTCGAACTACCCGAACCCGAAGCATCAAGTTTCTCAAGATTCAGTGGAGCAACCACACAGAAGAGGAAGCTACCTGGGAGCGCGAAGAGCACACCAGGACGGAGTTTCCCGATCTCTTCAAATCCTAGGTAATCTTTTTGTCCTTTTTCAAATCTCGGAACGAGATTTTTTTTAAAGGGGGAAGGTTTGTAACACCCCAAAAATACTAAGCTTGGATCATCAAACTCTAATCATCAAACTTAGGGTTAACAAAAAACTTTTCGAAATAAATTTATGAATGCATGCATATGTGTATGCGTTGATTTTGAATTCTTTTAAAACCACCTTGGTTGTTTGTTTAATTGCTTGTAAAATGTTCTTAGGTGAAATAAACATCCTATAAAACATTTCTGACACTTTTCCTAAAGACAAGTAAATCAAAACACGTATATTAAATGAATGGTCACTTTGACCAATTTAACTCTCATGCCTACTCTGGCTGTCTCAAACTTTCAGAACCTAACAGAAACTTTTTTGGATCTTTGCACCCCTTGAATGTACTCATAACAAAGTATCAAGGACCACTTTGTGATCATCCAGAAACTTTCAAATGCATAGTTTAAATGACAATTCAAAATTGAATCTTTATCATATGGGAAGATCCCATTTTTTCAAAAACCACTCAAACAAGCTCAACATTCAAAACCCAAGCATCTGCAGACTCACCAGCACCAATCTAGCAAACCCACCAAAAATCTTTTCAAAATTCAAAACTTGATTTCATGCGGCATTTCATCAAACAGGTTGTAGACACAAATCAAACAAACATCAAACACTATAGTGTGCAGTAAAATTGGCCTAACTTGTTCCCTAGTTATCTCACAACCAGCTCAGTAGATCATCTAGGAAGATTAGCCAAGCACTAGCACCACTGTGAGCTTGCCATTGCCATCAACGGTGAACAGCCGAGCACACCCTTGCCACCCCATAGTCGACAGCAAGTTAGGAGCAGCAGCAAGCCTAGCCAGCATGTCTGGGAGGAAGCCCACCGCCACTCACTGTCCCAGCCGCGAGCGTTGCCAAGCCCTGGACCACGCGCATGAACCGCGCCCAGACCGCCAAAGGCCATGCCGAGCGTGCGCCAGAGCACCACCCTCGACCAGCGCCCACAGACCGCGCGCCGCCCTCACCGCGTGCACACACAATCGCCACCGACCCAGGAGACCGCCAGACATCCCCGTTTGCCGACCCGTGACGCACAGCCACCGCCCGCTGTCGAAGATGCCGCCTCCGTCGCGGAGAGCATCGCCCGTTCCAGACCAAACCGCACCGCCCCATGCCTCGAAACCATGTCTTTGAGCATCGCCAGGAGACACCGCACCCTCCCCTACCCTTGCCCATGCCAATAGCCGCCTGTAACATCGCCCCCGACGAGATCACCGTGCGCCCCGACGGTCCCCTCGCTCGACTATAAATAGAGGCCACCCCCGCTCGATTTCTTCACACCATCTCACTCCCCTCTCCTCACTGATCATGCCACACCATTCTCAGAGCAAGGCGAGCACCACCTCGCCGAAATTTCACCGGAGCCCGCTGCCTCTAGAGAAGAAGGGAGCCATCGATTTCGTCCACCCCAGGAGCTGCCGTGACCAACCCTGAGTTCGTCGTCGTCGACTTCGTCGTTCGCCCACCTCGCCGACCCTCGCCCGTACCCCGGTGAGCCCCCAGCACCCTTCACTGGCCGCGCTAGGTTTCGTTCTCGCTAGCGTTGTCTCGCGTCGACGATGACTCTCAGCCGTTGGATTAGAACTAGATCGAACGACCCACGTTGCCCCATACCGCTTCGCCCAGCCCCGTGTCACTGACGAGTGGGGACACCCACTTAAACAGCCCGCGGAGCACTGCGCTTAGCAGGCCGGCCCGTTTACTTTTCCCGCGCAGCCCAGTTATTCAAATTAAACTTTTTCCATTTCAATTCAAACACAATTCTGTACCCAACTTCAAAAATCAACCCAGATTGATTCAGTGCACCAAATTGAATGAAACCAATTTTGTTGGAAAGGTTTGTGAATGCTGAATCCAAGCCTGTTGGATTCAAATCATTTGGATCTATAGATCACCCATAGTAAAAATAACAAGACAGAAGCTTTTCTGCATTCAAACATTTTTCAAATTTAAACCATAATAGCTTTTGAGTTGATTCCAACTCTCAAAAATCACATTTAACCATACCTTTCAGTATATATAAAAATATATAGGCTTACTTGCAGAAATAATGTTCAAGTAATAAAAGGATGGCCCATAGGCATTTCTAGCCACTTTAATTAATTAAAATAAAAGGGTAAGACCTTATTAAATTGTGACATCACTTTAAATCACATTACCATGGACTACAATATGTGGTGATGACATGTGTCAACATGATCCCATGTTTGGTTTAGAGAATAGTAAATCTTAAGTAGTTTTTCAATGAGTAGAAATTACTTTTCTAAAAATAAAAGGAATTAAACCAAGCCTTAACCTTGTAATGTTAGACATGATGCTAGATCATCTATAGGACCCTTATGTGTGATGATTGCAAGTAGTTAAGTATTGTTTGGTGATTGTGTACCTCGTATTTTTTCATAGAGGCTAGTACCGACCAAGGATACGAGGAGGAAGGAGGATTCTACGAAGAAGAAGCCGAGGAGAACTTCAACCACTGCTCTGCACAAGGCAAGCTGATACTATACCAATGCAAGCTAAAACTTGCAAGACACTCTAGTTTAGCAAGCCTAATACTACTGGTGAATGTGCAAGCTAACACTTGCAATTTAGCAAGATTATATTGACATAGATGCAATCTAACACTTGCAAGATACCCTACTGATGCAACAAACCCCTACTTATTACTATGCCTCCTATATGCCTTAAGCATATGAGATCATACCCATTTGACAAACCAATCCTAGTTTTATTCGCAAGCTTCTTACTTTATTTCTTTATCAAAGCTTCAACCTAGAGTTGACTTAAGTGACTTGTAGATACTAGAAAGATTCTGAAGGTTGCATAAAGAGCATAAAATTTGGCCTAAGTTAGAAACCTTGATATCAGCCTAAGATATAAGGATGAACTTAGTTGAAACTCCACTAGTTTACCACCCCTCATCAGTACTACCCCCACCTGTTTATGCTAGTGCTAAGCATAAAACTTGATCAACTTAAGATGGGAATACTTGGTGAAAATGGTTATGAAAACCTTGGAATGATGGATCATTCTATTGAAATGTTTTGGACATGTGTTTCCGAACACTTGATGATTCTGGTGATAAGAATGTTGAGGCATGAGCCTTAGCCCTTTTTTTAAACTGATGGTTGTCTGGATGCGATACCATTCCAATTTTATCGTACAACCATAATACCCGAATATTGGGTAGGGCTTGACTGGAAACTTATATCCCTTAGTATGAGTTCCCTCACGGCCAAGGTCTGAGCTGAGGCTACCTTGTGAAGATTGTCCACCTGTGCAGTACCCAAGATGACATTTGGTCATGGTTGGGAGGTCAAACTCACAGGAGAGGTGCTTATACTAGGGCGTGTAATTGAAAGGTTAGGATTGATTATCCGCATACTAAGTATGGTGAATTCTGGATTTCTTCCTGACGGATGTATCGAATGTTGTGGTGAAAGTTCACAATCTCTGCAGAGTGTCAAACTATTCGAATAGCCGCGTCCGCGGTTATGGACAGTTGGAGTGGCCATATTGTTCCCCCGTCAGACTTTTCAAAATGACTTGTGAAATGAATTGAGACTTTGACTTGACCACAACAGAGTTGTGATATGAAATACAAGTTCCCACATAGGAGTTATAAAATTGTGACTAGCTTTGGAACCTAGTAGAGATAAATCTGGCTTTTGCAAAACAACCCTAGAGCCTAGTGTCCTTTTATCCAAAAACCCCTTTACCTGTTAGTATTAGTTTGCGAGTACTTAAAGAGTACTCATGGCTTTTTCCCTGGATATTCCCATGGCCAGACTATGAAGAGGAGTACCTGGAAGATGGACCCTAGGAAGGTTACGACAACTAGGATCATCTCCCATCGTTAGCATTGCCTGTGACCCCAAAGATGGAGCTTCGCCTACGCTACCGTTATTATTACGTATTCCGTTGCTTGAAGTTGTATTAAGAACTGGATCATGAGATCCCTATTTATGTAAGAACTTATGTATCGTTTGTAATGGATGATGTACTATGGTATCCAATTCTGTTATGTCTCGCAAAAATGGTAATCCTGGGATTGCGATGTATGGCATAACAGGCATCTAGGATTGAAAAATTCGGGTGTTGACATTGGGGATTGCCATTATTCAACATCCTTAACCTTTGCAGGGTCAACGGCAATTCCTCTTGCTGACACAATATGTTCGAGGAATCCTACCTCCTGTAACCATAATTCACATTTGCTAAACTTGGCATACAACTGATGCTTCCTAAGGGTTCCAAGGATGGTCCTCAGGTGTATCTCATGTTATTCTTCTGATTTGGAATAGATCAGAATGTCATCGATGAAAACAACGCCAAACTTATCCAGGAGAGGTTCATGAAATAAGCGGGGGAATTGGTTAATCCAAAAGACATGACAGTGTACTCATACAATCCATATATGGTGGTAAAGCCAGTCTTTGGAATATCGTCTACATGAATGTTGAGTTGATGATAACCAGTCCTAAGATCAATCTTAGAAAACAGTTTGGCACCGGTCAACTGGTCAAACATGTCTTCTATCTTCGGTGGTGGGTACTTGTTCTTGATGGTGACATCATTCAGCTTCCGATAATCCGTACACAAACGGTTACCTCCATCTTTCTTCTCCCCAAACAAGACAGGTGATCTCCATGGCGACGCACTTGGTTGAATCAGCCCTATCCCCAGCATAGCATTCAGTTGCTTATTCATCTCCACAAATTCAGACGGGTTCATACTATAAGGTCTCTGGGCTATGGGACCGGTTCCAGGGATTAGTTCAATGATAAACTCGATATCCCGATCTGGGGGCATACCGGGCAAAACATCTGGAAATACATCGGGGTTGTAACATCCCAAAAATCATGATTTCAAAGTTTGCATATCATTCATGCATTCATAATCATTTTAGAATCTTTTTCAAATAAGTTTTCAAAAACAGAACCATTTATTGTCTATTATTTTATGTAAGCAAGGCAATGGCCTTATTATTACTCTCTAATATGAGAATACTTGTTTTAACCAGAAAAGATTTGAACATAGGTTTGATTGATGTTTCCAAAGCTTGGTCAAAGTTTTTAGAACAAAATATGAATTCAAAACCATTCATATGCCTAATATAAATAATTAAATTAAAGCATGGTTCATTTCTAAAATCCAATGGATTAATGTATTTTTTAGTGAACAACATTGTTCTGTAGTCAAATATATGTATGGTCCACTTTACAAAATTCAGAACAAGTTTGAATTCAAACCCATATGTAAAGCATTTGAAAATGAATTCAGAAAATAAAAATAAAAATGGAAAAGAATAAAAGAAACCAGAACAGGCCGGCGCCACTTATTCGGCCCAGCAGCAGACCTAGCCCAATAGCCAGCCCACCCGGGTTTTCCCCTCTCCCTCTGTTTCTCACCACGCCCGCGCACACCCCCTCGCTGACCACTGGGCCCCACAGCCATGTCATCTCTTCGTCCCCAAATCACGCCTGAGACCAGCTCCATCGCGGTCGTTTCTTCCCGTCGATCTCGCGCTTGATTACGCGTTATTGCGGGCGTAATTCCTCCTCCTCGCTCGGCTACTTAAACCCCTCCCCACTCCGCTCCTTTCCCCTCACTCACCAACCATAGAGCGCCCATAGGCTGTCCACAATCGAGCTTGCGCCACCGCAGTACCGAGCATCTCTGGCAGTAAATTCGGGTGAGCACTACCTGCCCCTTGCCTCCTAGTCTTGCCAGTATGATCACTGCAACCTTACGCATCTTTTAACACCACTGGTGTGTGCTAGGACCACCCAGAACCTCGCCAACATCGACGACTGCACGTGCCCGACGAAGCCATCAACTCCGACGAGCTCCCCTGGTTAGTACTGACCGCGCCTTTCCCTAGTTGACACTTGGGTGACCAGCATCATCTTGCGCATCTGACGCACTTCTTCTCTTGCCTTGGAATGACCTGTACCCTCACCAGTGACGACGAACAGAAGCGGCCGTCGCCAGAAGGAACTACAGCGAGCAATCCCCGTCGACCACGAGCGCCCCTTCGCCAACCAAGCACACTTTAAGCATCAGCAATGCACGGCGAACTCGGTGAGCTATTTCTCGCTCTCACGCGCTTCCTGTATCGTCGGCATCATCCTTGTCTGACCGAGCCGCCGCCAGCCACCGTCGCGCGCCGCCCATCTTTGGCCAAACGCATGTGCGCTGTTAGATCTGGATCTAGCGAGTAGGATAGATTCACTTAAATTGAACCAGTACACTCATATGTGCCACACGATCCACTTTAAATCCAACACTCCACAGAGCTCAAACCGCGCGAAACGGTATCGGCCAGTTAGGTTAAGACACGTGGCTCAGGTTTTGTTTTAAAAACAGAATTTAAACTATTAGATGTTCAAACTTGCAAAATTCATAACTTTTGATCCACACGTCCAAATTTTGAAAATTTTATATTAATGGAATCAGCATAAAGAGTAAATTCCATCCATGCACTTTGTTTAATGAATTGCTTCTGTAAACTTAATTGTTTTTGCAGAGACATTTGTAAACTTATTTTGTGTATAAAAATTATTTGGAAAATGTTTTAAAGGCCAAATTAAATTTATTTAGGGTGTAAATGTTTAGTTTTTGATTCAGTACTGTTTTACTTGTCTGATTTGAGTTGAAAAAATCATCTCATAGTATTTGCATTCATTCATATGTTTTTGCTTGATTGTTTGAAATATGAATTTGGTGCTATCATTTTATGTGTAGATTTTGGTGCTAGTGGTGATTGTGACTTTGAGGATTGTTGCTACTCCCTAAACTACCAAGGCAAGTGGTGCTTCATACTTTTGTCCCAGTATTTTGACTTTGCATTAGAAATATTTTGTATAGGGCTTGCATGATAAGTTTTGCTAAGTATCTATATGCTATGCTTAGGAAATCCTAGTAGTTGTAGAATTGTTAGAATTTTCTATAAGTTAAGATACTTACTATTGCCATGCTTAGCCTAGCTAGTAGCAACCAAGGGTGGAATTTATACATGCTACGGAAAAATATTGCTAAGTCTTTGACTTATGTTTTTCCTTAATAAAACAATTAAGTGAATGAAACACCTGGGTGGATTGGTAATTGCTTGGTGGTTTTTGGTTGAGTGGTTACCAGGGCCCATTTTTCAAATGGTCTACCCTTTGTATCTCACTTGTGGAATGCCACCCAGGAACAAAGGGATTTGAGATGCCAAATATTAAGAGGCTTCTAGTGCAGCCACATGGCATTATGGGCTCTACCTGGATCATATAGGTTGCAATAACTTAGCCAAATGGACAGTTGGTGGTAGGGGATGATAGGTTTGGAGCGCGTCCATTTTGGTCTAAGGGAAGGCCTCTGAAAGGTCCTGTCTTGGTGAAAATCAAGTCTTGTGGGGAAAGTGCACCACCTCCGCAGAAGGAAAAACTAAGTACTTAGACGTGTCCACGGTAATGGACAATTGGAGCATCAAGACATGGAAGATATCAAGAATCTCCTCATCCCAATTTCTAAGTTAAAAACTTGTGGTTGAACAAGGGTAAAGGTTAACCAATTTCTATTGGTGGTTCCTTGGGGAGTTTTTGCCAAACAAAACTTAGTGTTCAACTAATAGGTAAAACATATTTTGAGCAAAGCAAGCCTAAGCTACACTTAGACAAATTCATGTAGTACCTAGATACTAATATTCTACTAAGGTATCACTTGCCAATACTATTCCAATGTATTGACCCACTATGGCTGTAACTTGTGATGTTGCAGGTTACTCTCATGAGGATTAGGGTTATGAGTCTACACTCAACATGCTTGCCTGTGGCACATGAGGATGGAGACTTTTATTTATATTGCTAAGTTAAACTCTTGTACTAGACTATGGCTATGGAGTTCTAAAAGACTATGTTATCTCTGGAATGACGATGTAATAATGACCTTTCTTTCTGTGTACTTCATCTTAAACTGTGGATGCTAGCAATTGATCCAGGGACTAGCATTGCAACCACAAGGACCTTTACCTTAATAAAGGTGGGGTCTTACAGGGGTATTCATAGACTACTCTGACTTGGTCAGTGGTGGGTTGGGTTATACTCTTGTTGCACTTGAATTAATGGGGCAAGGTTTCAAATACATGCTCTACTGATATTCTGGCTATACTGGTCATGGTTATGGGTTTCTTGGCATAGTCGATTAATGCTTTATGTTTCGACATCCAATCCATTTCTAATACTACTTCCAAACCTTTAGTTCCAAGTACTATTAGATTATCATAAAAATCTATGCCATGGATTCGGATATGTATGGCCTTGCCAATTTGTCTAGCTTTGGTGGTTGAACCAAGTATTTGAACTATCATAACATGCTTCAATTTTGTTGGTTGAATCTTACTAGTGCATGCAAATTCTTCTATAACAAACGAGTGTGATGCTCCAGAATCAAACAACAATCTTGCAAGTACCGAGTTAACAGAAAACATACCCAACACAACATCTGGCGCTTCCTGGGCTTCTTCAACATTCATGAGAAATAGACGGCCGGAGTGAATTTCCTGGGGCAAATCTTCTTCCAGGTTGAACACGACGCTGCTGCTGACCTGGGGCATTCACATCGGGGGATGCTGCAAGCTTCTTGGGGGACTCATTGGAATAGTGACCCTTGGTTCCACATTCATAACAAGTCACGTGAGACTTGTCCTTTCCTGCAACAGGCGCATCATTGCTTCCAGTCCTTGGGGCAATATTGGTGTTGTTAGCGACATTGTTGTTGTTGAACTTGGGCGGTGCACAGTTGAAATTTCTAGGGTTGCCGGGGTTGTTGTTGTGGTTTCCTCCGGGCCTTGGGTTTCCTCCTCCATGGTTGGGACAGGTTGGACGGGTCATCGGGGGTCTATTGTTTCTTGGGGCAAATCCTGCTGACGTGTTGGGACGATACTTTGGGGTATGGTGGGTTCCTGGTTGATGCATTATTCTACGCTTGCGATTCTCATTGGCTTGGTTGATCTTGCCTTCCATCTGAATGGCAGAATCCACTAGGGCTTCAATATCAGCAAATGGAATATTGACTAACACCGTCTACATCTCATCATGCAGACCATTCAAGAATATCTCCTTCTTATTGGCTTCAGTGTCAATCTCATCTGGTGCATACCTAGCTAATGACAGAAATTTGTCATGGTACTCAACTACTGTCATCCTCCCTTGCTTCAATTCTCTGAATTCATCTCTCATCCTCTTGATTAAACCCGGTGGCACATGGGTTCTGCTAAACTTGAGCTTGAATTCATCCCAAGTCATCATTTGTCCTCCATTCATGGCGCGAACGCTGTTCCACCAAGCTCTTGCATCTCCGGCCAGATAGTGGGTTGAAAACAGTACTTTCTCATTGCCCTCCACTCCTGCAACTTCTAAGTTGTTCTCCATGGTTTGCAGCCAATCATTTGCATCTAATGGCTCTTCAGAATTAGTAAAGATGGGTGGATTGGTGTTCTGAAAGTTCTTGAGCTTGGATGCATGGTTTTCCTGGTTTCCATGGCCTTGATTTTGTTGGCCATCTGAGCTATATGTTGAAGGGTGGCTAAGTTGGCTTGATGTTCGGTCTTTCAGCTTTGCGGTCCGAAACCAAGATTTGCAACATTGGGTCCGGGGATGAACTGCTTCCTCCGCGAGGCATCTGAAGATTGAGATAGATCATGAGACAAGAGGGAAATTTCTAAGGTTCAGGTTTTTGTTTTTGAAAAGTTTTTGAAGTTTGACTCAGATTTTTCTGGCAACTTGCTTTTCATTCATTCATAGCACCCAGTACAAACACACACCACAAGAAGGAACAAATGGTTTTAAGAACCATTTTGTGAAACTATGATACAGTGAGACTGGATACAATTTCACTAACGCTAGTGCTCAAGTGCTACTACTCCTCGGAATCGGTGGCCTCATCATCATCTTCATCATCATCATCAATGAAGGCGAAGTCATCCTCATCGGTGAGAAAGTCCATGGCTTGATCCTCTAGGAAGTCATCATCATCACTAAGGTAGTATTAAGGGTCTCCATGGATATATTCCCCTGCATTCCCCCTCTCCTCAAGCTACATGTCCCTATCATGGATGGTCTCCTCCAAGTCTGTCACCTTGTGACGAAGGCGAGCAATAATGCGATCCTTCTTGTCAAGCCGACGGCGACGAGACTGGCGATCCTTCACAAGCATGGAAATGGTGTAACATCCCAGATTTTATATTAGGATGTTATTAGTGCCATGCATCATCCGTGCATCATTGCATCCTACAATAAAAATTTGCAACAAAATCCTAACACCTAAACCTATCAAAACCCTAATAAAGATTTCTTTATGTAGGCATTATTGTTGTAGTCAAGATTGATCCTTCTAAAAACTTTGTAAAACATTAAACTATGGCCCTATGATGACCACCTTCTTTTTACAAAAAATTAGAAGTTGGTTTCATCACTTTTTGACTTTATATGCAAAAGTTATATAAGTTTTACTAAAACAGAAATTGAAAAAAATGTTTAAGGAAAAAAAGGGGAACCTAACCTAATTGGGCCACTGCACCAGCCCACCCGCGCCCGCGCGACAGCCAGCTAGCCAGCGCCCGCGCCAACCCACACCGCCAGCCTCCGCTGACAGCCGGGGCCCACGGCCCGTCCCCTACCTCGAGCAGGAGTCCTCCGCCTGCACGAGTTCGAACCGAATCCGGTGGGATTCGCGGCGATCCGAGCCCCCTCGCCCAAGTTTCCACCCCTATATAACCCCCGCCACCCTCGGCCTCACCTCGTCCAACTTCTTTTCCTTGCGGAACCCTAGCCCATCGACGATTCGCACCGCCATCGTCGGTTCGACCTCACCGAGATGGTTCGGGACCCCCTCTCGCTCCTTCCTTCCCCTAGAACTGTTCCTCGTTCACCACTGATTCTCCCCGTGCACTTTTCCCTCTCTCCACTGCAGCAAATCATCGGCAATTTCTCGCCGACGCGTCACCGGAGACGAGGAGGATCGGCGGGACCTTGCCAACGGAAGAGGAAGCGAGAAGAACAGCCGGAGCCACGAGCATGACCGCGAGGACCTGACGCACCTCGGCGACCACACCGCTGCCTCCAGGAGCCACCAGATCTCCGCCGAGCTTCACCACTCGATGCGTCGCCGCCGCCTCGCCATCAACGCCGCCGCGGTAAGCCACCACCCTCCTCCCGTCGTTGGATCTGCTTTCTATGGCCCAGATTAGAAGGGCGAGCGAAGAGGTACCAGCCAACCTCGCCACGCCGCGTGGCAAGCTGCGTCAGCACCCGCGCCCGCGCCGTGATCCTCCAGCTGGACCAACCAGGCACTGCCACTTGGCGTGTTTCGAGTTAGGGTTAGGCTAGTTTGGTTTAATTTTTGCAGATTGAGATAAATAATGCGAAAATCATATAACATTAAATATTTGGCTAAATTTAGCTTATAATATACCGTTGGATTCATAATTTTATGTAGAACCCATATCTGCAATAAAATTCCAAGTTTACAGTAGGGTTTTGGGTGTAGAATTTAATCATTAGATTGGAGTATTTAATTCATAGAAAAATAATTAGAACTCCGTTTTAGTTGATTCTTGTTGCGTTGACTTTGTTTCCGCAATACATACTGGACAAAACTATAAAACATTGCTTAAGATCATTAGATCTAATTTGGGGCTAATTAGACGATTGGATCTCCTATTAATCCTATGAATTTTATTAGCAATCCAAATAGAATTAAACCTATGGGGAATCAAGCCTAGTAACACCCTTAACACTATTGCAACCCAATTATGCTACCTTGGTCGATTCAGAAAACCAATCTTGCATAAAATACCATGTTGCATGCATGCATGATTATCTCTGTGACTTATTTTAAGCAAGTTGTCATCAGATCTATGTTTGTGATTCGTTAGATTGTTCGGAGCGCGCTAAGGAGTGCTATTGTGTAGAGTGCTGCTCGGATCAAGGCAAGTTACACCACTTGTTCATAATTTTTGTCCCAGTTTTGATTCTATGCATGTGATCTTCAAAATTCTGTAGTATGCATGTGTAGGATGTTCTAGTAGATTTTCCCCTTAGTATTATTTTGCAAGTGCGATGATTTTTGTAGTATGCCATGAGTAGCTCTATACTTAGGATTTACCCTCCTAATAGGTTACCCCTGTTTTTTCTAAGTATTGCTTTCTATGCTATATATACAAAGTACAGTTGGGGGGTTCGAAAGACAATGAATTTTTCTAAGTATAAAGGCTCTCTTGAGTAAACTTTTCTTCTCAAATCCACTTGAAAATAAAAATAAGTTTTCTTCTGGGCGGAATGGTTGTTGGGACAACGAGTGAGATTTTGGTGGAGGACGGCCGCCCAGGAATCAAAGAAGTCTGCCATGTTTCAGAATTCAGAAGCTTCCAGTGCAACCACAATACATATGGCTATGTCTTGGCCTAGTACTTAGTGGGAAACCTCACCTGGGTACCAACATTTGGAGAATTCTTGGCACGGTTGGATCCAGAAGGTAGAGGGGCTGCTAAGGGAAAGCCTCGCCATGATCTTTTCTGTAAAAAGGACTTAATCGTGGATTGGGGGTAAAGTGCACAAACTCTCGAGAGTATTGCAATCTGATCGATCAGCCGTGTTCACGGTAACAGAACAACAATGAGCATCTGAAGGATGGATCCTCTGAAGGATCTTCCTCTCTCTTTCCTAAACAAAGTTTTTTTAAAAACCCCATGGCATGAGTAATATCGCCAATGGGTGGGATTTTGGGGACTTGGTGTGTAATATCCAAGTGTCACTTGGTGCGTAATATCCAAGTGTTTGGTTGTTTGGACACTTGGTGAGTAATATCCTCGTGTGCCATTCGACCTTATTTTATCAAAGAAAATGTTTACAAAGTAGGGAAAATCTTCTCTTCTTCTCTCTACTTAAGAAAACTAGCTTTGAGCAAATGAACTCTACAGCCTAAACTAGCCTTGCATGGAGAGATAGTCTTTTCTCTCCTTGGTGTAATTTGCCAATACATTCAAAGTATTGACCCAACTTGTTGGCTGCACGTCTCATGTGTAGAATCCGAAGATTGAAAGGTGCGTAGGGATCGCGAGTCTACACTCGACAAGCCTGGGGCATTGATGGACTCAAGCTACTTAATGCTATCTTAATGCTAAGCAAATTTGTAATAAATTTTATACTCTGGATTCTCCGTGTAATAAAGACTTTGTGTTTTACATGATATTTCATCGACTGTGAGTGCTAGCTATTGATCTACGGACTAGCATGTTAAATCACAGGGACTTAGGATCCTTACCGATCTAAGGTCACTACAGATGGTATCAGAGCACATCGTTGCCTGTAGGACGTGACCCTAGGATTGGAACCACCTCTAACTTATGTGCCTTACATGCTTTTCTACTAAGTTATTTTCCGCACTTCTAGTATCTGCTTTCCTCTACTTGTTTAAGTATCTAATTTTCATTCTTCTAACTTAAAGATGACAAGCTTCCTCTATGACACCGTCGCGGACATCGAGCCCCTTCGCTTTGGTGGATGCCTCATGGACCTACTCACACGTTTGGACCTTCCCCTCCCAACAATCCAGGGAAGCACAATGAAGAAGCTCCACAAGGACGGCTGTTGGGGAGTCAAAGTCATCCAACCAGGAAAAGAGCGAGGCAAGAACCCGGAGGAAGACATAGCAATCCACATTGTTAGCGATTCCAAGGAGAAGGACCTTAGCATCAGCTTGCAGCAGCTCATTGGTCGCCTATGTGGACGTCATCATGAAGCTCTCCAAGGACACTGCGGCGGCCTCTTTGGGAGACGAGATGAGGAAGGAATTCCCATGGTGTTAACCTTTGAGTAAAGGACTTCTACCAAGCGCCGAAGGACCCAATATCAAGATTTGGAGTGCCACATCCATGACCTTGAAAAGGGTACCTTCCTTAAGATGTTGAAGAACGACAAGCTATGCGCCCTCATCAAGGAGAAGGAAGAAATGATCAAGCAACAGGAGGAGGCAATGAAGCTCCAAGAGATGAAGTTCCAGGACCAAGAGAAGAAGTTCGCTAACCAAGAAAAAAGGATGATAAATAAAAACAAGAGGATTAGGGAACTCAAGCAGGAGATCGATGGAACAGAAGTGCAAACCGAAGGCCTTTGCAAGATAATCAATGATGTGCGTGCTTCCAAGAGGGACTTGGCAAAGCAACTTGAAGCTGCAAAGAAGTCAAGTTTAGTGGAGGAGCTACAAAGCGAGAAGGAGGGACTTCAGGAGCAGCTGGAAGCCACTACCAAGAAGCTGCAGGATGAGATAAAGAACCTCCAAGAGAAGCTTGAAGCCACCACGAAGGAGATGGAGTTGTACAAGACAACTCTAGAGCAGGAAGGCTACTCGTTCGAGGACGAGGAAGAGGAAGGTGTGGAAGATGTGTAATAGTTGGACCACCTTTAATTCTATAGTAGAACGTTATTCGCGATTGCAATAAATACCAAGACAAATTTGGTTTAGTTAAACTTGGTTGTTTTCTGTGTTAAGTTGTGTTAATATGTCTTGTGTGTCTTGTGTGCTTGGTGTGTTTTCATAAGGGTATGAGTTTACTACTTAGTCTTTTTGTCTATTTCTTAACTATTCTCTTAAACCCCACAGATGCCGCCCAGATCCACGAACACCGAAGTTCCTCCGGAAATAGCACAAATCTTGGCCACTTAGAATCAGCTGATCCAACTGCTCACTCAGAACATGCAAAACAACAACAACCCGCCGCCACCACCACCACCTCCGCCACCACCTCAACAGGATCTCTTGACTCGATTTTTGAGGCTGAATCCACCTACCTTCACTAGCAGCACTGAACCAATCATCGCAGATGACTGGCTACGTACAATCAACAAGAAGCTAGACACCGTGCAAGCTGTCGGAGCCGACAGGGTACGATGCCGCACACCAGCTTGAAGTACCTGCTGCAGAATTGTGGGATAACTACCAAGTCACCCACCCGGATATTGATGCTATCACTTGGGATCATTTTGAGTTAGCTTTTCGCACTCATCATGTGGCTGCCGGTATTATGACTCTGAAAAGGCGCGAATTTCGCGACCTACACCAGCTGCACCGTTCTGTCACCGAGTATGGTGAGATTTTCAACAAGCTAGCCCGTTATGCACCCGATGATGTTTCCACGGATGCCAAGAGACAGGAGGAGTTCTTAAGAGGACTCAACGATGAGATATCCATTCAGCTTGTGGCTCAGAAATTTGACAACTTTTAGGAACTCCTGGACAGAGCCATTGTGGTTGAATCAAAGAGGAAGAGCATAGAAAACCGCAAGAGGAAGTCTAACCCTCACAAGCACTCTGTTCCGTACCAGAAGCAGCGCAATTCCTCACCACAACTTATAACAATAATGGCCACAACCATAACGGTCATCACCATGGCGGCCACAAACACAATGGGCATAAAAACTGCAATGGGAATGGCAGCAATGGAAAGGATCTCAGTGAGGTGACATGCTTTAAGTGCAACAGGACAGGGCACTATGCAACCTCTTGCCCCGAGAAGAAGAATGGCAATAGCAATGGGAATGGAAATGGACACAACCATGGCAATGGAAACGGGAAGAAGCCAAATCCGTTTGTCAAAGCCACGGTGAATCATGTTTCTATGGAGGATGCTTGTGATGCACCATACTCCGTGATTGGTAAGTTCAAGCTCAATTCTATTCCCGCGGTTGTTCTTTTTAATACTAGTGAATCGCATTCATTCATATCAAGGGTATTTGTTGATAGAGGCAAGATACCTACGGAGTCTATAAAATTTCCTCTAAGGGTAAGTTCTCCTGGGGGAGAAATAGTGGCAAACTCCGGTTGCCGGGGATTAGAACTAAGGATTGGGACACACATCTTTCCCACAAGTCTAGTAGTTCTAGAATCACAAGGATTAGACATAATCTTGGACATGAATTGGATGACCGAATATGAAGGAGTCATAGATTGTGCAAAAAGGACTGTCACGCTCACAACACCGGAAGGGAAAAAGATTCGCATCAAGTCGAATTTCGCACTTAAGGAAGTCATGGTGAACTCTCTTAAGGGGGTTTGCTTGGAGGAGGTACCTATTGTAAAGGAATACCCAGGTGTTTTCCCAGAAGAGCTACCCGGAATGCCACCCGACCGTGATATCGAGTTCCTCATTGACTTGATGCCAGGCACGGGGCCGATAGCTAAGAGACCATACAAGATGGATGTGGACGAGTTAAAGGAACTCAAGAAACAGCTTAGGGAACAATTGGACAAGGGGTTCATCCAACCCAGCGCGTCATCTTGGGGAGCACCCGTCCTATTTGTGGAAAAGAAGGATAAAACCAAGAGGCTGGTTGTGGACTACCGCTCGTTGAACGAAGTGACGATCAAGAATAAGTATCCTCTGCCCAACATCAATTACTTTTTTGACCAGTTAAAGGGGGCCAGTGTGTTCTCAAAGATCGATCTGTGATCAGGCTACTTTCAGCTAAAGATTCGAGAACAGGATGTGCCCAAAACAGCATTCACCACAAGATATGGGTTGTATGAGTACACCGTAATGTCGTTTGGTCTAACCAATGCCCCAACATACTTCATGACCATGATGAACAAGGTGTTCATGGAATATTTGGACAAGTTTATCGTGGTATTCATAGATGATATACTCATATACTCTAAGGATGAGAAGGAACATGAGAAACATCTGCGCCTTATTATGGAGAAACTAAGAAAGCACAAGTTGTATGCCAAATTCAGCAAATGCGAATTCTGGTTAAAGGAGGTAGGATTCCTCGGTCATGTTGTGTCAGCAAAAGGAGTTTCCGTAGATCGTAGTAAGGTAGCTTCCGTGACAGAATGGGAGTCACCCAAGAATGTGGGAGATATTAGGAGTTTCTTGGGCCTCGCAGGATATTACCGGAGGTTCATTGAAAACTTTTCCAAAATAGCAAAACCCATGACGGGACTATTGAAGAAGGAAAACAAATTCCTATGGACCGAGGCATGTGAAGCAAGTTTTCAAGAGTTGAAGAAACGCCTTGTAACGGCGCCAGTCCTGTGTCTGCCTGATATCCAGAAGGATTTTCAAGTCTATTGTGACGCTTCTCGACAAAGGCTTGGAAGTGTATTGATGCAGGATGGGAAAGTGGTATCCTATGCCTCCCGGCAACTTAAGAACCAAGAACACAACTACCCCACACATGATTTGGAACTTGCGTCTGTGGTTCATGCACTCAAGGTATGGAGACACTACCTCATGGGCAAACATTGTGATGTGTTCACAGATCACAAGAGTTTGAAGTACATCTTCACCCAAAAGGAGTTGAATATGAGACAAAGAAGATGTCTTGTGCTAATTAAGGATTATGACTTGCATTTACAGTACCATCCCGGAAAGGCAAACGTGGTGGCTAATGCCTTAAGTCGTAAGGTGTATGTGAATGGACTTACCGCAGGGGAACTTCCAGAGGATCTATGCAAGCAATTCAAGGATCTCATGCTAGAAATAGTTCCGAAAGGACATGTAGAAACTATGGAAATAGTGTCCACCTTCCAAGAAAGAATCCAGGAAGCACAAAAGGGAGATAAAGAGTTGGAAGAAATAAAAGTCAGGATAAGCGAAGGAAAAACAAAAAAAAAATCGTCTGGACGAACAAGGAACCCTCTGGTATGGGAAGCGTTTGTGCGTTCCCAATGACCCCGATATCAGGAAGATGATTTTACAAGAAGCTCATGATTCGGCATACTCAATTCATCCAGGTAACACGAAGATGTACATGGATGTGAAGGATAGATTTTGGTGGAATAACCTAAAGAGAGAAATTGCAGAATATATTTCTCTGTGTGATGTATGCAATAGAGTTTAAAGCCGAGCATCAAAAACCGGCAGGACTACTTCAACCACTACCTATACCCGACTGGAAGTGGGACAAGGTAGGCATGGATTTCAGCACGGGATTGCCCCGGACTCGTTCTGGATTTGATTCTATCTGGGTAGTGGTGGACCACTTCACCAAGGTGGCTCACTTCATCCCCGTAAAGACCACGTATACAAGTGCTAAGCTTGCTAAGATATACATGTCAAGAATTGTAAGTCTGCATGGTGTTCCCAAGGGAATTGTGTCAGATAGAGGCACCCAGTTCACTTCAAAGTTTTGGCGACAGCTACATGAGTCTCTTGGAACCCGACTAGAATTCAGTACTGCCTTCCACCCGCAAACGGATGACCAAACAGAAAGAGTGAACCAGATTCTGGAAGATATTTTGAGAGCTTGCGCACTAGACTATGGGTCTAGTTGGGATGACAATCTGCCGTATGCTGAGTTCTCATACAACAACAGCTACCAGACAAGTATCAAGATGGCTCCATTTGAAGTTCTATATGGCATGAAGTGTAGGACTCCGCTGCTATGGAATGGAGTTGGTGAACGCAGTCTTTTTGGACCTGAATTGATAAAGGATGCCGAAGAAAAGGTACGACATATTCAGGATAGGCTAAAGGTAGCCCAATCCCGACAGAAGAGTTACGCTGATTCCAAGCGCAGAGATGTGGCTTATAAAATAGGGGACCGTGCGTATCTCCGAGTTTCACCCCTACGAGGAGTTAAGAGGTTCAGAATCAAGGGCAAGTTAGCCCCACGATTCATAGGACCATATAAGGTTCTGGCCCGTAGAGGAGAAGTTGCTTATCAGTTGGAGTTACCGGAAGGACTGACTGTTCATGATGTGTTTCATGTGTCGCAACTAAAGAAGTGTCACCCAAAGATGGCCGAAACACCATTAAGAGACACCGTTCCCCCTAGATGAGGTTCAATTGGAAAATGACCTTACCTATGAGGAAAAACCCATCAAAATACTGGAAATAGCCGAAAGGATTACCCGCACCAAGACTATAAGATTCTGCAAAGTACAATGGAACCACCACTCTGAAGAAGAAGCTACATGGGAACGTGAAGAATACATGAAGGCAAAACACTGACACCTATTTGCTAGCCAACCCGAATCTCGGGGACGAGATTCTTCTTAAGGGGGGTAGGTTTGTAACATCCCAGATTTTATATTAGGATGTTATTAGTGCCATGCATCATCCTTGCATCATTGCATCCTACAATAAAAATTTGCAACAAAATCCTAACACCTAAACCTATCAAAACCCTAATAAGGATTTCTTTATGTAGGCATTATTGTTGTAGTCAAGCTTGATCCTTCTAAAAACTTTGTAAAACATTAAACTATGGCCCTATGATGACCACCTTCTTTTTACAAAAATTTAGAAGTTGGTTTCATCACTTTTTGACTTTATATGCAAAAGTTATATAAGTTTTACTAAAATATAAATTGAAAAAAATGTTTAAGGAAAAAAAAGGGGAACCTAACCTAACTGGGCCGCTGCGCCAGCCCACCCGCGCTCGCGCGACAGCCAGCTAGCCAGCGCCCGCGCCAGCCCACACCGCCCGCCTCCGCTGACAGTCGGGGCCCATGGCTCGTCCCCTACCTCGAGCATGAGTCCTCCGCCTGCACGAGTTTGAACCGAATCCAGTGGGATTCGCGGCGATCCGAGCCCCCTCGCCCAAGTTTCCACCCCTATATAACCCCCGCCACCCTCGGCCTCATCTTGTCCAACTTCTTTTCCTTGCGGAACCCTAGCCCATCGACAATTCGCACCGCCGCCGTCGGGTCGACCTCACCGAAACGGTTCAGGACCCCCTCTCGCTCCTTCCTTCCCCTAGAATTGTTCCTCGTTCACCACTGATTCACCCCGTGCACTTTTCCCTCTCTCCACTGCAGCAAATCATCGGCATTTTCTCGCTGACGCGTCACCGGAGACGAGGAGAATCGGCAGGACCTTGCCAACGGAAGAGGAAGCGAGAAGAAACGGAAGAGGAGCCACGAGCGCGACCGCGAGGACCTGACGCACCTCGTCGAACACACCGCTGCCTCTAGGAGCCACCAGATCACCGCCGAGCTTCACCATCCGACGCGCCTCCACCGCCTTGCCATCAACGCCGCCGCGGTAAGCCACCACCCTCCTGCCGCCGTTGGATCTGCTTTCTATGGCCCAGATTAGAAGGGCGAGCGAAGAGGTACCAGCCAACCTCGCCATGCCGCATGGCAAGCTGCATCAGCACCCGCGCCCGCGCCGTGATCCTCCAGCTGGACCAACCAGGCGCTGCCACTTGGCGCATTTCGAGTTAGGGTTAGGCTAGTTTGGTTTAATTTTTGCAGATTGAGATAAATAATGCGAAAATCATATAAAATTAAATATTTGGCCAAATTTAGCTTATAATATACCGTTGGATTCATAATTTTATGTAGAACCCAGATCTGCAATAAAATTCCAAGTTTACAGTAGGGGTTTGGGTGTAGAATTTAATCATTAGATTGGAGTATTTAAGTCGTAGAAAAATAATTAGAACTCCGTTTTAGTTGATTCTTGTTGCGTTGACTTTACTTCCGCAATACCTACTGGACAAAATTATAAAACTTTGCTTAAGATCATTAGATCTAATTTGGGGCTAATTAGATGATTGGATCTCCTATTAATCCTATGAATTTTATTAGCAATCCAAATAGAATTAAACCTATGGGGAATCAAGCCTAGTAACACCCTTAACACTATTGCAACCCAATTATGCTACCTTGGTAGATTCATAAAACCAATCTTGCATAAAATACCATGTTGCTTGCATGCATGATTATCTGTGTGACTTATTTTAAGCAAGCTGTGATCAGATCTATGTTTGTGATTCGTTAGATTGTTCGGAGTGCGCTAAGGAGTGCTATTGTGTAGAGTTCTGCTCGGATCAAGGCAAGTTACACCACTTGTTCATAATTTTTGTCCCAGTTTTGAATCTATGCATGTGATCTTCAAAATTCTGTAGTATGCATGTGTAGGATGTTCTAGTAGATTTTCCCCTTAGTATTATTTTGCAAGTGCGATGATTTTTTGTAGTATGCCATGAGTAGCTCTATACTTAGGATTTACCCTCCTAATAGTTTACCCCTGTTTTTGCTATGTATTGCTTGCTATGCTATATATACAAAGTACCGTTGAGGGGTTCGAAAGACAATGAAATTTTCTAAGTATAAAGGCTCTCTTGAGTAAAATTTTCTTCTCAAATCCACTTCAAAATAAAACTAAGTTTTCTTCTGGGCGGAATGGTTGTCGGACAACGAGTGAGATTTTGGTGGAGGACGGCCGCCCAGGAATCAAAGAAGTCTTCCATGTTTCAGAATTCAGAAGCTTCCAATGCAACCACAATACATATGGGCTCTGTCTTGGCCTAGTACTTAGTGGGAAACCTCAGCTGGGTACCAACATTTGGAGGATTCTTCGCACGGTTGGATCCAGAAGGTAGAGGGGCTACTAAGGGAAAGCCTCGCCATGATCTTGTCTATAAAAAGGACTTGATCGTGGATTGTGGGTAAAGTGCACAAACTCTCGAGAGTATTGCAATCTGATCGATCAGCAGTGTTCACGGGAACAGAACAACAATGAGCATCTGAAGGATGGAGCCTCTGAAGGATCTTCCTCTCTCTTTCCTAAACAAAGTTTTTTAAAAACCCCATGGCGTGAGTAATATCGCCAATGAGTCGGATTTTGGGGACTTTGTGTGTAATATCCAAGTGTCACTTGGTGCGTAATATCCAAGTGTTTGGTTGTTTGGACACTTGGTGAGTAATATCCTCGTGTGCCATTCGACCTTATTTTATCAAAGCAAATGTTTACAAAGTAGGGAAAATCTTCTCTTCTTCTCTCTACTTAAGAAAACTAGCTTTGAGCAAATTGACTCTACAACCTAAACTGGCCTTGCATGTAGATATAGTCTTTTCTCTCCTTGGTGTAATTTGCCAATACATTCAAAGTATTGACCCAACTTGTTGGCTACACGTCTCATGTGCAGAATCCGAAGATTGAAAGGTGCATAGGGATCGCGAGTCTACACTCGACAAGCCTGGGGTGTTGATGCACTCAAGCTTCTTTTATGTTTCCGATGTTATTTGAGCTAGCTTAATGCTAAGCAAATTTGTAATAAATTTTATACTCTGGATTCTCCATGTAATAAAGACTTTGTGTTTTACATGATATTTCATCGACTGTGAGTGCTAGCTATTGATCCAGGGACTAGCATGTTAAATCACAGGGACTTAGGATCCTTACCGATCAGAGGTCACTACAAATGGTCTGGTCCTTCTTGACAACGATGGTATAGTTGTGGTTGGCGTAGGAGCGGGCATTGTCCAACTCCTTCTGCCGGTCATACATCATGAAGCTGAGATGGTCCACTTGATGCTTAAGCTCTGGGTGACGTGGCACCTCCAGTGGCTGTCCCATAGCATCATGCCTCGGGTAATACTCAAAGTGGGTTCCCTTGATCTGATTGATGCTTTTCCCACACAGACGGTCAAGAGCTTCCTACATGGCCCTGACAAGTCCATCTAGCCAGTTGTTCTCCCTTAAGGTGAACTGGACTCCCTCTGAGATGGGGGCTTCAATCTTTCCTCTAAGACTTGCAACAATCAACCATTGCAATTCTCCTCCTTCCTGATCGTTGAGCTGAGCTCCGAAGAACTCGGGGTGCGGGCGCCCCAGAAGTTTCGAGAGTTGATCCAAATCACGCTCAAAGATAAGATCTCCTCCATTGCCCAACTGGTAGAACATGCTATACTTCACGTCCATCTATAAGAATGTAGGATGAGTAAGTTAGTAGAGTGATCAAGTGTGTCAAATTTTATGTAAGTTTGCAAGAATTTTTGAGGAACATGAATTTTCATGAAAGCATCTAAGTGATAAGAATGCGAATAGGTTTTCATAAATATTCACTTCCATTGATTTTGAAAATAAGTTTTTGATTCAAGCGTCCATTCTAACTAGGGTCTCCTATAGTCAGTATGGCTCTAATACCAACTTGTCAATACCCGTATTTTTAATCCCAGATGCCTGTTATGCCATACATCGCAATCCCAGGATTTCCATTTTTGATTGGATATCACAGTACATCATCCATTACAAAACATAATAAAGGTCTTACAAATAAAGCATCTCATGATCCAGTCTTAGTACAATCAAAGTAGCGGAATAATATAATAACGGTAGCATGGGCGAAGCTCCGTCTTCATGGTAACATGCAATGCTGACGATGGGAGATGATCCTAGTTGTCGCAACCTTCCTGCGGTCCATCCTCCTGATAGTCCTCTTCATAGTCTGGCCACGGGAATAGCCAGGGACAAAGCCATGAGTACTCTTTAAATACTCGCAAACTATCACTAACGGGTAAAGTGTTTTGAGTAGGAATACTAAGCTCTAGGTTGTTTTGCAAAAGCCAGGTTTATCTCTAACTGAGTTTAGAAGCAAAGAAAACTAGTTTAATATTTTATAACACCTAAGTGGGAACTTAGTTTTCATGTTCACAACCCTGTTGTGGTCAAGTCAAAGTCATGATTCATTTGACAAGCCATTTTGAAAACATCTGACGACAGAACATTATGGCCAGTCCAATTGTCGCTAACCGCGGAGGCAACTCCAACCGTCCATAACCGCGGATGCGGCTATTCGATTAGTTTGACACTCTGTAGACGTGGTACACTTTCACCACAATATTCGATACATCCGTCAGGAACAATCCTGAATTCACCATACTCAATATGAGGATAATCAATCCTAACCTTTCAATTACACATCCTAGTATAGGCGCCTCTCCTATGAGTTTGGCCTCATCTTGGGAACTACACAGGTGGTCAATCATCACAAGGTAGCCTCAGCTCAAACCTCGGCCGCAAGGGAACCCATACTAAGATATATAAACTTACAGTCAAGCCCTACCAATTTCGGGTATTGTGGTTGTACGGTAAAATTGGAATTGTATCACATCGAGATAACCATCAGTTTTATAAAAGAGATAAGGCTCATGCCTCAACATTTTCATCATCAAAAATCATCTAGTGCTCATAGCACATGTCAAAACATCTCATTAGAATAATTCATAATTCTAAGGTTTTAATAATCCTTTTCACCAAGTATTCCCATCTAAAGTGATCAAGTTTTAAGCTTAGCACTAGCCACTAAAGTTGGGGGTAAACACTAATGAGGGGTGATAATCAAGTGTGACTTATCTAAGTTCAATCTCATGCCTCAGGATGACCTCAAGTTATACCAAACTTAGGTCAAGTTTTATGCTCTTTATGCTACCTTTAATAACTTTCAAAATCTACAAGTCACTAAGTAAACACAAAAAGAAAGCTTTGATAAAGAAATAAAAGAGTAAATCTTGCAAGTAAAATTGGGATTTGGTATAATAAGGTGGTATAGTCACATATGCCTAAGGCATCTATTTGGCATAGTTATCTTGCAAGTGTTAGCTTGCAAAGTTAACTTGTATTGTGAAGCTTGCATAGGTAACATGCAAGTGGTAGCTTGCCTTGTGCAGTGCAGTGGTTGAAGTTCTCCTCTGCTTCTTCCTCGTAGTAGTCTCCTTCCTCTTCATATCCTTGCTCGGTACTAGAGTCTATAAATAAATACGAAGTATACAATCACCAAACAATACTTAACTACTTCTATTTAGCACATAAAGACTCACACTAGATGATCTAGCATCATCACTATCATCACAAGGATTAAGGCAATAGTTTTATTTATTTAATTTTAGAAAAGAAATTTCCACTCATTGAAAAACTACTTAAGATTTAATATTTTCCAATTAAAACATGGGATCATGTTGACACATGTTATCAATACATATTTCAGTACTTGGGAATGTGATTTAAAGTGGTGTCACAATTTAATAAGGTTTAACCTTTTTATTTTAATTAATTAAAGTGACTAGAAATGCCTATGAGGCATTCTTTTATTACTTGTTCATTATTACTGCAAGTAAACCTAGATATTTTTATATAATCAGAAAGGTCTTATAAAATGTGATTTTTGAGAGTTGGAATCAACTCAACAGTTTTTATGGTTGAATTTTGAAAAATGTTTTAATGCAGAAAAGTCTTTGCCTTGTTATTTTTACTATAGGTGATCTATAATTTCAAATGGTTTGAATCCAACGGGATTGGATTAAGAATTGCCATACCTTTCGAAAAAAATTGGTTTCATGCAATTTGGTTCAGTGAATCTCTCTGAAATGTTTTTTGAATCTACTGCTAGAACTAGGTTTGAAACTAAATAGATAAATCTAAATTCAAACTAACTAGGTCACGCGGGAACTCTAACTGGGCCGACCCACTATGCAAAGCACGCGCGGGCTGGTTAAGTGGTTGTACCCACACATCAGTGAGACATGGGGTGTGAAGGGGTATGGGCTAACTACGACCATAGGATTAGATCGAGGATCAACGGCTCACGGCTATCGTCCTCTTCTGAACAGAACTCGACGGGCACGAATCCTAGCGCGACCAGTGGGGGTCTGTGGCGGCTCACCGGGGCTCAGGCGATGGTAGGCGATGGGGGCGAACAACGAAGTCGACGACGGCGGTCCTCCTGGTACTGGCGGCTCCTCCTAGGGTGGCTCCAATCGACGACGCCCTTCTCCTCCAGCAGCGGCAGGCTCCGGCGAAATCCCGACGATGCTGCGCTCGCCTTGCTCCAGGAACGAGTGGGAAGGATCAGTGAGAGGTGGGGAGTGGAATGGTGTGAAGAATATGAGCGGGGGAGGCCTCTATTTATACTGCGATGAGGGAACCGAAGGATGCGGGCAGAGCTCGGCGGGGTTAGCATTACAGCGAGCTACGGGCAAGGCTGACAGTAGGGGACGATGCGCGGTAATGGCGTGGCAAGGGGCGGTGTGATTCGGTCGGAACGCGTCGACACCCTGAGCGGCACCGTCGACGGTTTTGATGGCGCACAGTGGCTACGGGTGGCGCGACGGCGAACGGGGTTGTCTTGGGAGGTTCTTAGGACGGTGGTGATTACACAGATGGGCGGTGAAGGCGGGGCGCCGTCTGTGCGAGCGTGTCGAGCGTGGTGCTTTGGCGCGCTCTGTACGTGGTCGCAGAGAAATGGGTGCGTGTGTTCTCTGTGGTCTAGTACCTGGCAGGGCTCGAGGGCTGGACAGGGGGTGGTGATGGCCGGTGGCGTGCTTCCCGGACATGGTGGCTAGGCGCGTCGCTTGCTCCTGCTGGCTAGCCATGGTCGGCTGGCAAGGGTGCTCTCGGGCAGGCATGGCATGATGCATTGGGTAGGGTCTAGGATGGTTCAAAGCATTGCTTGGCACTGGGGGAGATAGGGGTGATCAATGGTGAACAATGTTTGCAAAGATCACTGCTCAAAACAGTAAAGTTTGCCCAGTTTGATTTTCTGTCTCCAAGTGTTCGATGAAATGGCCGCAAGAAATTCATATTTGAATTTTTGGATGAAACTTGGTGGGTGTAATGGTCACATACTAGGTAGTCTCTGGTTGATTGGATTTGTCAAGGTGCACTGGTTTGGTTGGGTTTTGACAAATGGTGATCTTACCATATGAATTAGATTCAATTTTCAAATGTCATTTGAATAGGGTTGCCAAATGTTTCTGTGGGTTTTCAAGGTTGAAATCTTGGACTAGAAACACTCAAAGTGGTCTAGTGAGCAAGATTGGCAAAAATGACCATTTGCTTATTTGGTTTGTATTTGAATTTCTCTTTATTTGATTCTGCTTGGCAATGATTTAGATGATGTTGTTTTCATCTTTAAACCATTTCTTGCTATTCACAACAATCACATAAGTCCATTCAAGCATTCAAGCATTCATCACATACAAACATGCATACATATGGATTTTATTAACAAAAGTTTTTGTTAACCCTAATTTTGGGTGATTGATAACCTTGATTAATATTTTTGGGATGTTACACTCTCTCTGATAGCCGACAGTTGTATCAAGTATCTATAGGATGTTTAGCGCATGCTTCGATGCAACTTCAGTCCACCATACCTATGTAGGCGAGCGCCGCCGAATTCTATGTCTCGCCGTGTACTAGCCTCAGTACTAACCGCTCTCTTTTCCTTTATCATTTGTCGGCGCCCCTTTTGTTTTAGCAGGTTGGAGATCGACGTTGTTAGCAGGGTTACCCTTACGGCATGGCCTTGGGCAGAATTATGGATGCCATTAGTTATTTTTCAGGGCTCGTAGCCCCATTTTCATCTTATTCATACTCAAATGCTATATCATTTTCAAGGTGATTTGGATCTTTGTACTGTATATCTGTATTATTAACTCATGGAATTGTGATGCATATATATGTTCTGTGGGTTCCATCATGGACTAATGTGTAATGGTATTACTTTGTTTTCCATCCGCACGAAAGTGCCTGGTGGGCACCTTTGAATCGTTTATATGCGGTTTGACGGGAATCGCTAAAACTTTCATAGGTTCGATCCTAGGGTGTTACAAAGTGGTATCAGAGCTCGGCAGTTGCGATACCGCACTGGTCCATCATATTGGATAACCTATCTAACGGACGTTTTAGAGTGCCAAAACTATTTTGGAAAAAATGGTTTTATAGATCTAATTAGGTCTGCTTTTACTCCTTATCCCTGGTTTATTCTCTTCTTACCTCTGTGTGTTTTGAATCTATCCTCTTATCTTTTCTTCGAGTCCAGGAATTATCGTGTTTGGGTTTCCATCATACCTTTAGGGTTTCGCTTCCATCCTCTTGTAATGGTGCTTTGACATCTGGTCTTCATGCTATCTGAGGAAGTTTCCTCTGTGTACCTTTCAGTGGACCAAAAATTCACTAAACTTTGTTCTTTGTATCTCCCAGTGTTTTCCAATGTGACGACATCTTCTACATCAGATCCGACAAAGAGCCTGGATCACTCCTTTGTTTTCCAAACATCGCTTGTGAAGACCTTCAGTCTAAATTCTGAGAATGGGTTGCATGATTTTCTACTGAATGTGTGGAGTAATAGTTTGGGTGCGTAATGGATTGGTCCCCATGCCGAATACTCACTTTTCTCTTTTCACGGGAGTTAGAGGTGGCCTTATCTTTTGATACCTTTACCTTTATCCTTTATACTCTGAAGCATTCTTTCAACGAACGTGAGAAACAACCCTTATTGGTGGTGTCGTCATTTTCAATACGAAGAAAGAATCTTTGTTAGTGGTGTTGCGAAGACCTACACGAAGCGAGAAGATTCAGATCGTTGGCCTTCTTCCTCGTACCATGAGGTGGATCTCGAGGGCGAGACCAAGTGCTAGTGTTGTCGAATTGTAGCACCCTGGGTAAAACCAGTACCAAAAAATCACTGTGTTTGTGTTTTGTGCATCATCATGCCACATTGCATTTGAGCATCGTCATGTTATCATGCATATGTCTATCTAAAACTATTTCCAAAAAACCTATTTTTCTATATTATCCCTTCTTATTTCAAATTATAAAGCCGGCCTTTTCTAGATCTTTATTGGTATAAAACTGTTCTCGAAATGGTTTACATTTTAAAATATATAGCATATGTTTTTTAGGGGGGGCCAGCCAACCAATCCAGTGGCCCATCTAGCTAGCTACTACCCTGGCCCAAACAGAACCCAGCCAAACCGAACCACCTTAAACCCTAGTCCTACCAACTTCCCTCACCCACCCCACCACCACACACTTCCTCCACCCAGTCGCAAACCCACCACGCGTCCACCCCAACGCGTCTCACAGCTAGTGACAACTCCCGCAAGCCTCCAGACGCCTCGCAATTTCCGTCGCGCCTGGACCCACTACCCTGGCCCCACCCTACTCCCTATCGCGTGCCAATCCTGCCCAGGAACTGCCCATACCCGCGCGTATGCCACGCTCAACCACCTTCTTCCGCCCGGCTCCTCCCATGGACCCCACTACTCCACGTACAGCCTAGGAAGACCTCGTCCCCCACCTTCCAAACAATGCCCACCCACCCTATGTTGCCTTCGTGTTCCACTCCCCGCGTCTCATATCTCCCATCCCTGCCATGCCGCGCTTCTTGGGAATATACCCTAGAGGCAATCATGTATGATGATATTTCCCATTGTATTCATAAAGATATTAAGTTGTCCTTGTATAAACATCTGATGTATATCATTGAATATGTGATTCAGTTGTGGAACTATGCATTCATGTTGTTTGTACTAAATATCCTTGGTCATTGAGGTTGTGCTGGACACACAACTTAGACCAATGTGAAAGTCGGCTTGATGACTTGGTTCCACTTGACATTGGCATGGAGATACTATTCCGACTTACATAGATTCTTCTGAAGAGTTTAGCGAGTCGTATTGACCCATATTGAGGTACAACGAACAAGTTGTCATTTGCATATCTCAATCAATGTAATCCTTAGACCCAAGGTTATTGCACAGTCCGAGTTGAGGATCACCGACTGAGGTTCTGACAAACGCTGATCCCTAACTGGGCAGTTATAAAGGCAGAGTTTGGGTCGACTGAGATTCAAGCTGCGTGATATGAATAACCAAGATGGGATTTTGCCCCTCCACTTGGAGAGATATTCTCTGGGCCCTCTCGGATGATATGATTTGGAAAGCATGGCCATGCATGACTCGGTTAAGTGTTAACCGAGGCGACCGACTAAGAGTTAGTCGGATGAATCACTTATCTTGGATCAAGAAGAGAGTCGAACTATTTAAGGGATGAAAAATATTCGCCTATAGTCTGACAAGGTAAATCGTGAGGCAAAAGGGACTCGGACGTAAGTCGCATTGGAAAGGAAAGTCGTCATGACTCTTTGGTACTTGGGAGTCGGCATGTTCTTCTAGGAGCCACTACCGACTGATCGATTGAGAGTCAGACTCCAATCGTGTCCAAGTAGCCATGAGCCTGCGGGGTCACACACTTAAGAGCGGCAGCAAGTTCGGATTAGATCTAAACGGGAAATCTGGTTGGATTGGACCCGAGCCGGATTTGGAATGAGTCAGTGAGTCAGACTCACGGTGACTAATATTATATGTGCTTTAGTGAATGGCCACGAGAGTGGAGCCCACGTTCACTCCCTATATATAGTGGAGCGCACAAACCCAGGAGGGTTGATCGGTTAGTTCATTCCATGAGTTGGAAACCCTAGCTCCATAGTAGCCCTGGCGATGTACTAAACCTAGCAGTTCACCGCCGGCGCTCCTCCTTGTACGTGTGCATACCAGCAGAGGTGTTGTATCATCCATATTTTTAATCCCAGATGCCTCTTATGCCATACATCGCAATCCTAGGATTACCATTTTGGCGAGACATAACAAATTGGTACCATAGTTCATCGTCTATTACAAACCATAATAACGGTCTTACAAACAAAGGATCTCACGATCCAGTATTAATACAATCAACACAACGGAATAATATAATAACGGTAGCATGGGCGAAGCTCCATCTTCAGGGTCACAGGCAATGCTGCCGATAGGAGATGATCCTAGTTCTCGTAGACTTCCTGCTGTCCATCCTCCTGATAGTCCGTCTCATAGTCTGGCCTTAGGAATAGCCAGGGACAAAGCCATGAGTTCTCTTTAAGTACTCGCAAACTATCACTAACAAGTAAAGTGGTTTAAGTAGGAATCCTAAGCTCTAGGTTGTTTTGCAAAAAGCCATATTTATCTCTAACTGAGTTTAGAAGCAAAGAAAAACTAACTTAGAGTTTTAAAACACCTAAGTGGGAACTTAATTATTATGTTCACAACCCTGTTGTGGTCAAGTCAAGTCATGATTCATTTCACAAGTCATTTTGAAAACATCTGACGATGGAACAGTATGGCCACTCCAACCGTCCATAACCGTGGACGTGGCTATTCGAATAGTTTAACACTCTGCAGAGGTGGTACACTTTCACCATAACATTCGATACATCCGTCAGGAATAATCCTGAATCACCATACTCAGTATGGGGATAATCAATCCAAACCTTTCAATTACACACCCTAGTATAGGCACCTCCCCTATGAGTTTAGCCTCCCAACCATGACCATCTGTCATCTTGGGAACTGCACAGGTGGACAATCCTCATGTGGTAGCCTCAGCTCAAACCTCGGCCACAACGGAACCCATACTAAGATATATAAACTTCCAGTCAAGCCCTACCCAAATTCGGGTATTATGGTTGTATGGTAAAGGGCTAAGGCTCATGCCTCAACATTTTTATCATCAAAATCACCTGGTGTTCATAACACATGTCAAAACATTTCATTAGAATGACTCATAATTCTAAGGTTTTCATACCATTTTCACCAAGTATTCCCATCTAAAGTGATCAAGTTTTATACTTAGCACTAGCCGCTAAAGTTGGGGGTAATCACTAATGAGGGGTTCTAATCAAGTGTGACTTATCAAGTCTAATCTCATGCCTCAGTATGACATCTAGTTCTATCTAACTTAGGCCAAGTTTTATGCTCTTTATGCTACCTCTAATATCTTTCCAAAACTCACTAAATACTAACTAGAAGTAATAAAGAAATTTAATAAAGAAATAAAATAATAAAGCTTGCAAGTAAAACTAGGATTTGGTATAGTGAAGTGGTATAACCAAATATGCCTAAGGCATCTAGTTTGCATAGTTATCATGCAAGTTTGCTTGCATAGTGTAGATTGCATTAGATAGCTTTCCTTGAGCAGTGTAGTGGTTCAAGTTCTCCTTTGCTTCCTCTTCGTAGTAGTCTCCTTCTTCTTCGTATCCTTGGTTAGTACTAGCGTCTATAAATAAATACAAGGTACACAATCACCAAACAATACTTAACTACTTCTATTTGGCACACAAAGGTTCACACTATATGATCTAGCATCATCACAATCATCACAAGGATTAAAGGCTTAGTCTTATTTATTTTATTTTGGAAAAGTAATTTCTACTCATGGAAAACTATTTAAGATTTAATATTCTCCAATTAAAATATGGGATCATGTTGACACATGTCATCACCACATATTTCAATACTTGGGAATGTGATTTAAAGTGGTGCCACAATTTAATAAGGTTTAACCTTATTATTTTAATTAATTAATGTGACTAGAAATGCCTATGGGGCATTATTTTATTACTTGTACATTATTACTGCAAGTAATCCTAGATATTTTTATATAATCAGAAAGGTCTTATCAAATGTGATTTTTGAGAGTTCGAATCAACTCAAAAGAATTTATGGTTGAATTTTGAAAAATGTTTGAATGCAGAAAAGTCTCTGCTTTGTTATTTTTACCATAGGTGATCTATAATTCTAAATGGTTTGAATCCAATGGTCTTGGATTAATAATTTCCATACCTTTCTAACAAAGTTAGTTTCATTCTATTTGGTTTAGTGAAACTCTCTAAATTGATTTTTGAATTAGCAGACTGATCTAGAGTTTGAACTAAATTGAAAAACCTAAGTTTGAATTAACTGGGTCGCGCGGGAGAGATAGATGTGCCGGCCGACTGCGCACAACACGTGCGGGGGCTGGTTTAAGTGGTGTCCCCACTCGTCAATGAGACAGGGGGTGCCGAAGGGGTATGTGATGGTTTTGACCGTAGGATTAGATTCAGGATCAACGGCTCACGGCTGTCGTCCTCATCAGAACAGTACACGACGGGGACGAACCCTAACACGGCCAGTGGGGGTCGGGGGAGGCTCAACGGAGATCTGGCGAGGTTTGGCGATAGGGGAAATCGAATGAGGCGGCTCTGGTGGTTCTCCTGGTACTGGTGGCCTGAACCGACGGCGCCCTTCTCCTCCAGCAGCGGTGGGCTCCGGCCAAATTCCGGCGAGAGAGAGCTCGCCTTGATCCGGGAAGAAGTGGGGGAGGATCAGTGAGGAGTGGTGAGTGTGGAAGTGTGGATAAATGGTGCGGGGAAGGCCTCCTTTTATAGACGAGCGAGAGGGGCAGTGCGACACGGGCAGAGCTCGTCCGGGTCGGCGGTGCAGCGAGCTAATGGCATGGCTCAGGGGCTAGGACGGTGCATGGTTCCCAGCGATGCTCAAGGAGAAAATGGCTCGGCAAGGGGCGGTCGAGAACGGTCGGAACGCGTTGGTGCTCTGAGCAACACCGACGGCGGTTTTGTCGACGCACAGTGGCTACGGGTCCGATATATCTTGAAGGGTCGGATATATCTGGGGGCTAACTTTCCTTTGAGTTGGAAACGTTGCATTCCCTTCAAAGGTGATATTTTGAGATACACAAAATCTCCAATGTTGAAGGCTATGTCTCGACGTCTCTTGTCGGCATAACTCTTCTATCTGGATTGGGCGGTCTTGAGGTGCTCACGGATCATGTGAACTTTCTCTTCGGCTTCTCGTAGGATCCATTTGCAAACTGGCTTGGTAATTGTTGTTATATGAAAATTCTACGAAACGCAGACAGTCTTCCCATTTGGATCCATATTCCAACACACAAGCTCTCAACATATCTTCGAGTATTTGGTTTACTCGCTCCGTTTGTCCATCAGTTTGAGGGTGATAAGCTGTGTTGAAATCTAATCTTGTTCCTAATCCTTCTTGGACTTTCTTCCAAAAACTCGAGGTAAACTGGGTTCCTCGATCCGACACAATGTTCTTGGGGACTCCATGCAAACTGAGTATTCTAACAATGTATAACTCTGCTAGCTTCGAACTCTGGTAAGTGGTCTTGACTGGTAAGAAATGAGTGACTTTGGACAGTCTGTCCACTATGACCCAAATAGATTCATTTCCCCTACTAGACGTAGGCAAACCGGTGATAATATCCATTCCAACCGAATCCCATTTCCATTCTGAAATCTACAATGGTTGCAAAAGTCCTGCAGGTCTCTGATGTCCCGCCTTGACTCTTTGACAGATGTCACATTTGGCTATGTAGCTTCCGATTTCTCTCTTCATCTTATGCCACCAAAATTGCTCCTTCAAATCTTGATACATCTTGGTTCCTCCGGGGTGGATAGAATAAATAGTATCATGGGCTTCTTTCAAAATAGCTTGTTTCAACTCTGAATCTGGTAGCACACAGATATGTCCTTTATACCACAAAACTCCTTCTTCATCTTCGATGAATCCGTGTGCCTTTCCTGTACCGATACGATGTTTGGTTCCATCGATACAGCATTTCCTTTCCGCGCCTCCTTGATCTGACTAATCAAAGTGGGTTGAAGTTCTATTCTAGCCAAAAATCATTCACTTCCTAGCTCCATTCTGAAATCTTCCAACTCCTTATGCAAACTTGGTTGCTCCTTCAGAATCATGGTGTTCAAGCGACACAACAATCTTCTAAGAGCATCTGTTGCCATATTGGCTTTACCGGGGTGATAGTGAATGTCCAGATCATAGTCCTTGATTAACTCTAGCCATCTCCTTTGCCTCATATTCAGCTCCTTCTGGGTGAAAATATTCTTCAGGCTCTTGTGATCTGATGACCCACAAGTATAGGGGGTGTATCGTAGTACTTTCGATAAATAGGAGTGTCAATCCCAACGAGGAGCAGAATGTGTTGACTAGTGGTATGGAGCAGGAAATCCGTGTGAATACTTAGCAAACGGATTTTTAGGGGTTTTATGATAAATCAACAAAACAAAGTACAAGTAACAAAGAACAATCGCAGCAAGTGGCACAATCCTTTCTTAGAAAAGGACAAGCCGGTGGAAATACTTATAAGGACCAAACATTCTCGAGGACACATGGGAATTCTGTCAAGTGCTTTCGCTTCATATAGCTGAGTACACTTCTTTGGTGTTGTAAGTGTTGTGTGGGTGAACCTGTGCTAATGTACCGACCTTACTTGGACCAATACATACTTGTGATTAAACCCCCTGCAAACATCCGTAACTACAGGAAAGAAATTAAGATATAAATCTAACCACAGCCTTAAACTCTGAGATCCTACACTCCCTTGTGCAAAGGTGTCCTAACGGGGGTTCAGGTTTCTGTCACTCCGGCAACCCCACAATTAGTATCCAAATACACAATGCATTCCCCTAGGCCCATAAATGGTGAAGTATCATGTAGTCGACGTTCACATGACACCACAAGAAGAATAGCACCACAACTTAAATACTAAACCATTTAATAATAATTCAACACAAATCCACTACTAACAACATGACTTCTCCCATGTCCTCAAGAACTAAACGAACTACTCACAAGACATCATATGGATCAAGATCAAAGATGATATGTTAATGGATAACAATCTGAACATAAACAATAATCCAATAGTTCCACTCACAAGCATCAACTACAATAGTAATTAACACCGGGAAAGTTTCCCCTAAGAACTAAATCAATATCCAAAACAATTGTTATAGGGGGACGGAGTGGTGATGATGGTGCTGGTGGAGATGATCGAGTGGATGATGATGATCCCGATCAAGCCTAGCTTGACGATGGTGTTGATGGCGATGATCTCCCCTCTCCAGGAAGGAATTCCCCCGGCAAAAAATCTGTGCCGGAGAGATCTTTCTCTCTCGGTGTTTTTCGCCCCGCAGAGGCGGCAGAAATCTATCTGTGGTCACTCCCCTAGCCTTAGGGTTCAGTATGGAAGATATAGGCGAAGGGGCAGAGTTGGGAGCCGGGCAGGTGGGCCACACATGCCCTAGGCGCAACCCAGGGTGGGCCCGTGCCTAGGGGGTGGTGTGGGCCCCTGTAGCCCTTCTTCGCTCCTCCTTCTGGCTTCCACAATCTTCTAGAAAAATAATATTTTCCCATATTTTTCTCGTATTTTTCTGATCTTTTCGAAATTGCATCAAAACGCCTTCTTTTCCATCAGAATCCAGACTCCTGCAGTCCATCCTCCAAGAATCATCCAACATGCAAAAACAGTGGAAAAGACATAAGTAATACCTCATAATAAGGCAAATATCAACTAATAGAGGTAGAATATGATATAGAATGGTGATGCAAATTCGGCGTATCATGATCCGAATAAATCTCACAATAGTTACCCATGAGATAATGCCGCCATGTCTTCAAGGCTAAAACTACGGCTGCTAGTTCAAGGTCATGGGTAGGGTAATTTTTCTCATGTTGCTTCAGTTGTTGGGATAGATAAGATATGACTTTGGCTTCTTGCATCAACACAAATCCGAGACCGATCTTGGATGCGTCACAAAACACATCGAAGGGCTTCGTGATATCCGGCATAATCAAGATTGTGGCTGAAATCAATCTCTTCTTAAGCTCTTGAAAGCTTGCTTCATATTTGTCAGTCCATTCAAACTTCTTATATTTCTTCAACAATTGGGTCATGGGTCTTGCGATGCTCGAGAATCCTTCTACAAACTTGCGTTAATATCCCGCTAATCCGAGGAATGCACGAACTTGGGTTTGGGTGGTTGGGGCTTGCCATTCTTCAACATCCTTAACCTCAGCACGATCGACAGCAATTCCTCCGGCCGACACAATATGTCCGAGGAATCCTACTTCCTTTAACCAGAACTCACATTTGCTAAACTTCGCATACAACTGATGCTCTCTGAGTGTTTCAAGGATGGTCCTTAGGTGTAGCTCATGTTGTTCTTCTGATTTGGAATAGATTAGAATGTCATCGATGAAAACAATGACAAACTTATCCAGGAACTTCATAAAAATCTTATTCATGAGGTTCATGAAATAAGCGGGGGCATTGGTTAATCCAAAATACATGACAGTGTACTCATACACTCCATATCTGGTGGTGAAGGCAGTCTTTGGAATATCCTCTGCGCGAATCTTGAGTTGATGATAACCAGTTCTAAGATCAATCTTAGAAAACACTTTGGCATCGGTCAACTGGTCAAACAAATCTTCTATCCTCAGCAATGTGTACTTGTTCTTAATGGTGACATCATTCAGCTTCCGATAATCCGTGCACAAATGATTACCTCCATCTTTCTTATCCACAACCAAAATAGGTAATCTCCATGGCAACGCACTGGGTTGAATCAGTCCTATCTCCAGCATAGCATCCAGTTGCTTCTTCAGCTCTACTAGTTCAGACGGGTTCATACTATAAGGTATCTAAGCTATGGGTCTAGTTCCAGGGATTAGTTCAATGGTAAACTCGATATCCCGATCTGGGGGCATACCGGGCAATACATCTGGAATACGTCGGGGTATTCACAGACTACTCTGACTTGGTCAATGGTGGGTTGGGCTAGACTCTTGTTGCACTTGAATTGACGGGGAAAGGTTTCAGATACATGCTCTACTGATATTCCAGCGGTACTAGTCATGGTTACGGCTTTCTTGGCACATTCGATTAATCCTTTATGGTTCAACATCCAATCCATTCCTAGTACTACTTCCAAACCTTTTGTTCCAAGTACTATTAGATTAGCATAAAAATCTATGCCATGGATTCTGATAGGTACGGCCTTGCAAATTTGTCTAGCTTTGGTGGTTGAACCAGGTATTTGAACTATCATAACATGCTTCAATTTTGTTGGTTGAATCTTACTAGTGCATGCAAATTATTACGTAACAAACGAGTGCGATGCTCCGGAATCAAACAACACTCTTGCAAGTACTGGGTTAGCAGAAAACATACCCAACACAACATCTGGCGCTTCTTGAGCTTCTTCAGCATTCATGTGAAACAGACGGCCATTGCGGTTGACTGAGTTCCCTGGGGCAAATCTTCATCTAGGCTGAACACGGCGCTGCTGCTGAGCTATGGCATTCACATTGGTAGCTGTTGCAAGCTTCTTGGGGCACTCATTGGAATAGTGACCCTTGGTTCCGCATTCATAACAAGTAACCTGAGACTTGTCTTTTCCTGCAACAGGCACAACATTGCTTCCAATCCTTGGGGCAGTATTGTTGTTGTTGTTGAACTTGGGCGGTGCACGGTTGAAATTGTTGGAGTTGCCGGGGTTGTTGTTGTGGTTTCCTCCGGGCCTTGGGTTTCCTCCTCCACGGTTGGGATAGTTCAGACAGGTCATTGGGGGTCTATTGTTTTTTGGGGCATATCATGCAGACGGGTTGGGGAGATACTTCGGGGTATGGTGGGTTCCTGGTTGACTCATCATTCTATCCTTGTGATTCTCATTAGCTTGATTGATCTTGCCTTCCATCTAGATTGCAGAATCCACTAAGGCTTCAAGGTCAGCAAACAGGATATTGACTAATACTGTCTACATCTCATCATGCAGATCGTTTAGGAACCTCTCCTTCTTCTTGGCCTCAGTGCTAATCTCATCAGGGGCATACCTAGACAGAGATAGGAATCTGTCATGGTACTCTACCATAGTCATTCTTCCCTACTTCAGCTCCTTGAACTCATCTCTCATCCGCAGAATCAAACCTGGTGGCACATGGGTTCGGCTGAACTTGAGTTTGAATTCATCCCAAGCCATCATCTATCCTCCATTCATGGTGCGAACATTATTCCACCAAGCTCTTGCATCTCCTGCCAGATAGTGGGTGGCAAACAGTACTTTCTCATTGGCCTCCACTCATGCGATTTCTAAGTTGTTCTCCATGGTCTGCAGCTAGTCATCCGCATCTAATGGCTCTTCAGACTTAATAAAGATGGGAGGATTGGTGTTCTGAAAGTTCTTGTGCTTGGATCCATGGTTGTTCTGGTTTCCATGGCCTTGATTGTTATTGGCCATCTGAGCTATGTGTTGAAGGGTGGCTAAGTTAGCTTGACGTTCGGCTCTTTCAGCTTCACATTCCGAAACCAACATTTGCAAGATTTGCAGCATCGGGTCAGGGGATGACCTGCTTCCTCCGCGAGGCATCTGAAGATTGTGATAGATCATGAGACAAGTGGGAAATTTATAAGGTTCAGGGATTTGTTTTTGAAAAGTTTTTAAACTTTGAGTTTGACTCAGGTTTTGCTAACTAGCAACTTGCTTTCATTCATTCATAGCACACAATACAATCACACACCACAATAAGGAAACGGATGGTTTTAAGAACCATTATGTGAAGCTACGATACAGTGGGAATAGATACAACTCACTCATATGATCGTGCTCAAGTGCTACTACTCATCAGAATTGGTGTCTTCATCATCATCAATGAAGGCGGAGTCATCATCATAAGTGTGGAAGTCCATGGCTTGGTCCTCCAGGAAGTCATCATCATCACTGAGGTAGGAATAAGGGTCTCCAAGGATATCTTCCCCTGCATTCTCCCTCTCCTCAAGTTGCATGTCCCGCTCATGGATGGTCTCCTCCAAGTCGGGCACTCTGTGACGAAGGTGATCCATGATGCGATCCTTCTTGTCACGCGTGCGGCGAAATGACTTGCACTCGCTTTCTAGGTTGGCAAGGGTCTGGTCCTTCTTGACTGCAATGGCATAGTTGTGGTTGGCGTAGGAGCGGGCATTGTCCAACTCCTTCTCCCTATCATACAGCATGAAGCTGAGATGATCCACCTGATGCTTCAGCTCTGGGTGGTATGGCACCTCCAATGGCTATCCCATAGCATCACGCCTTGCGTAGAACTCAAAGAGGGTACACATGATCTGATTGATACTTTGCCCACATAGACAGGCCAGAGCTTCCTGCATATACCTAGCGAGTCCATCTAGACAATTGTTCTCTCTTAAGGTGAACTGGATTCCCTCTGAGGTGGGGGCTTCAATCTTGCCTCCGAGACTTGCAACAGTCAGCCACTGCAATTCTCCTCCTTGCTGATCGTTGAGCTGTGCTCCGAAGAACTCGGGGTGCGGGCACTCCAGAAGTTCCGAGAGTTGGTCCAAATCACGCTCAAAGATGAGCTCTCCCCCATTTTCCAACTGATAGAACTTGCTATACTTCACGTCCATCTATAAGAATGTAGGATGAGTAAGTTAGTAGAATGATCAATTGTGTCAAATTTTATGTAAGTTTGCAAGAGTTTTTGAAGGACATGAATTTTCATGAAAGAATCTACGTGATAAGAATGAGAATAAGTTTTCATAAATATTCACTTCTTTTGTTTTAAAACTAAGTTTTTGATTCAAGCGTCCATTCTAAGTAGGGTCTCCTATGGTCAACCTGGCTCTGATACCAACTTGTCAACACCAGCATTTTTAATCCCAGATGCCTGTTATGCCATACATCCCAATCCCAGGATTACCATTTTTGCGAGACATAACAGATTGGTACCATAATTCATCATCCATTACAAACCATAATAAAGGTCTTACAAATAAAGGATCTCATGATCCAGTCTTAATACAATCAACACAGCGGAATAATATAATAACGGTAGCGTGGGCAAAGCTCCATCTTTAGGGTCATAGGCAATGCTGACGATGGGAGATGATCCTAGTTGTCGTAGACTTCCCGCTGTCCATCCTCCTGATAGTCCTCCTCATAGTCTGGCCATAGAAATAGCCAGGGACAAAGCCATGAGTACTCTTTAAGTACTCACAAACTATCACTAACAAGTAAAGTGGTTTAAGTAGGAATCCTAAGATCTAGGTTGTTTTGCAAAAAGCCAGATTTATATTTAACTGAGTTTAGAAGCAAAGAAAAACTAACTTAGAGTTTTACAACACAGAAGTGGGAACTTAGTTTTTATGTTCACAACCCTATTGTGGTCAAGTCAAGTCATGGTTCATTTCACAAGTCATTTTGGAAACATCTGACGATGGAATAGTATGGCCACTCCAACCGTCCATAACCGTGGATGTGGCTATTTGAATAGTTTGACACTCTGCAGAGGTGGTACACTTTCACCATAACTTTTGATACATCCATCAGGAACAATCCTGAATCACCATACTCAGTATGCGGATAATCAATCCTAACCTTTCAATTACACACCCTAGTATAGGCACCTCCCCTATGAGTTTGGCCTCCCAACCATGACCATTTGTCATCTTGGGAACTTCACAGGTGACAATCCTCACGAGGTAGCCTCAGCTCAAACCTCGGCTGCAAGGGAACCCATGCTAAGATATATAAACTACTAGTCTATCCCTACCCAAATTCGGTTATTGTGGTTATATGGTAAAGTTGGAATGGTGTCGCGTCAAAAAACAACCATCAGTGTTATAAAGGGCCAATGCTCATGCCTCAACATTTTCATCATCAAAATCACCTAGTGTTCATAACACATGTCAAAACATTTCATTAGAATGACTCATCATTCTAAGGTTTTCATAACCATTTTCACCATGTATTCCCATCTAAAGTGATCAAGTTTTATTCTTAGCACTAGCCACTAAAGTTGGGGGTAATCACTAATGAGGGTTACTAATCAAGTGTGCCTTATCTAGTCTAATCTCATGCCTGAGTACGACATCTAGTTCTATCTAACTTAGGCCAAGTTTTATGCTCTTTATGCTACCTCTAATATATTTCCAAAACTCACTAAATACTAACTAGAAGTAATAAAGAACTTTGATAAAGAAATAAAATAATAAATCTTGCAAGTAAAACTAGGATTTGGTATAGTGAAGTGGTTTAACCAAATATGCCTAAGGCCTCTAGTTTGCATAATTATCATCCAAGTGTTAGCTTTCATAGTGTATCTTGCATTAGATAGCTTGCCTTGAGCAGTGTAATGGTTGAAGTTCTCCTCTGCTTCTTCTTCGTAGTAGTCTCCTTACTCTTTGTATCCTTGGTCGGTACTAGCGTCTATAAATAAATACGAGGTACACAATCACCAAACAATACTTAACTACTTCTATTTGGCACACAAAGGTTCACAGTAGATGATCTAGCATAATCACAATCATCACAAGGATTAAAGGCTTAGTCTTATTTATTTTATTTTGGAAAAGAAATTTCTACTCTTTGAAAACTACTTAAGATTTAATATTCTCCAATTAAAATATGGGATCACGTTGACACATGTCATCACCACATATTTCAATACTTGGGAATGTGATTTATAGTGGTGTCACATTTAATAAGGTTTAACCTTATTATTTTAATTAATTAAAGTGACTAGAAATGCCTATGGGGCATTTTTTTATTACTTGTCCATTATTACTGCAAGTAAAACTAGATATTTTTATATATTCAGAAAGGTCTTATCAAATGTGATTTTTGAGAGTTGGAATCAACTCAAAAGCATTTATGGTTGAATTTTGAAAAAAAAATTGAATGCGGAAAAGTATCTACCTTGTTATTTTTAACGTATCTGATCTATAATTCCAAATGGTTTGATTCCAATGGGCTTGGATTAATAATTTCCATACCATTCTAACAAAATTAGTTTCATGCAATTTGGTTAAGTGAAACTCTCTAAATTGATTTTTGAATCAACAGACAGAACTAGACTTTGAACTAAATTGAAAAACCTAAGTTTGAATTAACTGGGTCACTCGGGAGAGCTATATGGGCCGGCCCACTGTGCACAGCGCGCACGGGATAGTTTAAGTGGTGTCCCCACTCATCAGTGAGACAGAGGGTGCCGAAGGGGTACGGGATGGTGATGGCTCAGTTGATGTGGAGCCTATTGGGAACCCCAAGAGCAAGGTGTGAAGCAGCACAGCAGCAAGTCTTCCCTCAGTAAGGAACCGGGGTTATCGAACTAGTAGGAGGAAGGAAACATCACACAGGTATTGCAAGCAACGCGGAGACCTGCACAACACAAACTCAAGACTTTGCCCCAACTAATAGTGAGGTTGTCAATCTGACCGGTTGCTGTAACAAATGATTAAACGTATGGTGTCGAAGGTAAAGGTGGTTTGCAGCAAGTAAACAAGTAACAATGGAAGTTGTATCAATGGTAAAGAGTGGACCGGGGTCCATAGTTCAGTAGAGGTGCTCTCCTTATATAAACAACATGGCATGAAGGTTAAACAAATTACAGCAGGGAAATTGACCGGAACTGAGCAAGGCATAACAATGCAATTACTAGTCAGAAAGATCCAATGAGATTCGATTGGGCATTATAACAAGATACATAGACCGCCATACAACTGCATCTATGACTAGAAGTCCACCTTCAGGTTATCGTCTGAACCCCCTACATTATTAAGTTGCAAGCAACAGACAACTGCTTTAAGCAAAGTGTGTAAGGTAAACAGTCCACATGTTCCCTGAACAAGAGATATTTGTTTTCTCCCTAGTAGCAACAACACATCTACAACCGAAGAGATCCCTATCACTTCCCTTGGAAACTAGAGGCATGAACCCACTATCGAGCATAAATACCCTCTCTTGGAGTAACTAGCAACTACTTGGCCAAGATAGCTACTAACAATTGAGAGCATGCAAGATCACAAACAACACAGACATGATAGAATCATAAAGACAAAACCATTAATCAAACCAACATAATAATCTCCATATCCATCGGATCCCTACAAACACGACATGCATGATTACAAATAGATTAGATCTTGATCATGATTGGAGCTCACAAGATCTATACATGAAAGCACAAGGAGGAGATACAACCATCTAGCTACTACATGGACCCATAGTCCAAGGTGGAACTACTCATGCATCATACCGGAGAGAAGGCCTCCGGGATGATCGCCCCTCCGGCAGGGTGCCGGGAAGAACTTCGGATCCCCCCTGATCTAGGGACGACGGTGGCGGCGGCTACAGAAGGTTTCATGGAATATTGATCAGGTCCTTAGGCTTTCTGCATCGAGGGCTTCTTATAGGCGAAGGGGAGGCCGAGGCGGTGGCCAGGGTCCCCACACCCTGCCTAAGCGCGGGGCACGCCTCTGCGTCTCCCCTCTGGACTTCTTGTTCCCCACGGAAAGTTATTGAGTCTGACGTTTGTCCCGTACAATTCCGAGAATATTTCCTTACTAGCTTTTCTGGAACCAAAAACAGCAGAAAACAGGCAACTGGCACTATGGCAACTTGTTAATAGGTTAGTACCAGAAAACATGTAAAAAGCACCTCAAAGTGTAGACAAAACAAAGCAACGTAGGTACTAAACAAGTACGGAGCAAAAAAAAATTATAGATACATATCCGACGTATCAAGCATCCCCAAGCTTATCTCCTGCTCGTCCTCGAGTAGGTAATTGATGAAAAGAATAATTTTTGAGGTGGCATGCACCCTCACAATAAAGATCTAACCATATGCAAACATTGAAAGTTGGGATCAAAGAACTCTAAACGTGTGCATGAAAGATGGAGTTCTAACAATAGGACATAGTAACTATGCATGCAACATGAAAGGCTACAAACAAAGATCATGAATAACATGCATTGAAAAACGTTTGTTTGTTTCACATATAGAAAACATAGCATAGTGGTAACCAGATTGTCCCTCATAGAGTATGAAATAGATGCATAGGACACCTTCAAAGTTCATAAGGGTGACTAGAAACAAATAGCACAAGAACATGTAATATCACCATATGCATCAATCAATAAGCTTTGGACCACTGCACACATAATGACAACTATGCTCTCTTAATGGTGCCTAAAGGTAGATGGTGGAGACTCAACATAATGGTGGAAGAAAGGCCCTTCACAATGGGAAGCAGGGATTTCAAGTTTCAAAAAGAGCTTCCAAAAATTATGGTACTTGTTAGCTTTCAGCCCTCATTGCCCCTATCATAAGCATATTGAAGTGATTAAGGTTAAAATGAACAAAGATGGAGTATATGCTTAACGAAGTATAAGTTGGCAATGTCAAGTCCCTTGAATATGAGGCCCACACCTCATGCTACTCAACTTAAGTCACCTGTAAGTTCTTGTCATTGTAAGTATTTGCATATCATTGAGAACCGCCAACGGGTTACCCCTTGCACATGGTACAGGAGCTTTCCCATAACGAAAATGACAAGGCAAGCAGACAATGAGCATCTCAGCAATCTTTTTATTTACCATATTCATATCTTTTTTATTGAGGATGCTTCATAGATAGCTCACTATGGTGATGCTGCAAGTTTCCACTATGATTAGGCATGGCTTAGGCTAGCGGCCCAGGCGTTTCTCTAACACAGAATACAAACTCCATGGACTTACAAGTTCCCTCTTTATTTCACACCGGTGACATCCATAGACAAAAGAGCATGATATCAACTGAGTACAAAGTACAAGTGCAATGTTGAAAACGTTCCCCGTGACAGCACAGTTCTGCTAATTCCAACGTATAAGTGCAAGAATATACAACATACATGACACAATGGTTCAAGTTTATTAGGGGCAAGGAATATAAAGTGTGCCATCAAGTTTGTGAGGGCTTTAATCACTAAGTTTTCACATAACAAAATAGTTTTTAATTGAAAGATAGCTAAAAACAAGAATATACTTGGAATGGTGTAACACACCATGCATAGGAGTTTATAGTGGATACTTTGGAATAACTTGGTTTCTTGGGAGTTGGAAGAATGAGTAGAGCTTACTCATACAAGTGGAGGCTAGCAAAAGACTGGGAGCAACCAACTAAGATAGCAATATTGGCCATAATCATGCAGAACAATAAAGCATTACTAATCAAAGCATAGAGTGGTACTACAAGTCCAGGACTAAATGATCAAATAGTCTATGGTGACTTGTCATAGTCATAACATGGTGTTAGCATGTGCCAAGTCAACCCAAGCAAAGCATCAGAGGAGAATACCACAATACTATGCTTTTTGCATGCTAAAACAACGCATAATTTCTTCAAGGCACACTAAGCAATCCCAATTGTTTGGAACAAGACATGCTACAACAATAATCACTAAGCATAAGGTCAAAACAACACCTAGCATGTCATGCTAAAGTCTAAATCATAGTCAATGCAAGCTCCTCTTGCACTTTCAAGCAAGAACTTACTACTCCTTTCCAACACCAAGCAACTTATTTGCAAAAACAACATAGCGAGAACGAGTACTTTATTCAAGCAAACTAAACAACCTAAGCAAAGCAAACGAAAACTAAGACGCTCCAAGAACAACACAATTGTGCATGAAACAATAAAAACGAAGTGTCTAAACAGACCTGAGCTTTTTATTGATGAAGAAGGGGATGCCTTGGGCATCCCAAACTTTATATTTTGTCCATTCTTCATCTCATTGCATCATTCTCTCTCTACACCTGAAATTTTTCCTTCATACAAAACTTCACACAATCTTCATTAGCAACATTAGTTTATTCAAAAGATATTAGACCTCTGGCAAAGCTTTGGAACAGCAAGGATTTTTATTAAAAACACAAGCTACTGTAGTAACTCCTTCAAAAAGCTCAATTCACCTAAAGAGGACTCAAAAAGGAATCAATAAGAAGCAAATGCAAATAATGGCAGAAATCTGTCAAAACAGACCAGCGGGTAGAAACCGATTTTTCCGAACATCTTTTGTTGCTCAAATCAAGAAGTGTTGAACTAATGAAAGTTAGCTAACATACTGAGGGATTTATTCGTAAATTTTGAGCTCAATAGGATTTACAGAGACTCCTCACGAATTTTTATGGTGGAGGACAAAAATCTGTTTTGGGACAGCAACTCCCCAAATATTACTTCCTTCTCATTAGAGGTCATTCTTGGCACAAAAAGCAAAACAAAAAGGATAAGGAGAGGTCATTACTGAAGTAATAACTACCAAGACTCAAGGAAACTCTTCGGTTATCTCCCAACAAGTACTTTTCTTTAACGCCTTTAAGTTTGGCACAAGAAGCAAGAAGAATCAAGTATTTTAAAATAAGGAAGCATTAACATCAAACCTAGATTTCAAAGGAGGAGCAAAAATCGAATTCTCTCTCCTCATAGTCATGTGTCCAATACCTTTCTTTAATGGAAAATGATCTTTAATGGTTTCTTCTTTCATATCAATGATGGCACCAACTGTTCTAAGAAAAGGTCTTCCCAAAGTAATAGGATAGGAAGCATTGTATTCAACATCCAAAACATGAAAATCATCAGGGACATAAGCATTGTTAACCATAATGAGAAAATAATTAATACTACCCATGAGTTTCTTCTTAGCATTATCATTGAGTGGGACATCTAAATAACAATCTTCTAATGGTGGCAAATCAAGCATTTCATAAATCTTCCTAGGCATAATAGAGATGCTAGAACCAAGATCACATGAAGCTTTGAGATCAAAGTCATTCACTTGTATATTAATAATGCGTTACCAACTATCTTCTACTTTCCTAGGAATAGAAGCTTTGTGTTTAAGCTTCTCTTCCTTAATCTTAACAAGAGCATCTGTAATGTGTTTAGTGAAAGCTACATGCATATCACTAGCATCAGGACTTCTAGCAAGCTTCTGTAGGAACATAATAACTTCAGAAATATTGTAACCATCAATATCAAAGTCAAACTTAGCATCACTAGTAGTAGGCTCAATAGGCTTAGGCATAGTAGGAGGAGGAATAGGGACTACTTGTGGTTTAGTGGTGATAGTGCACACACTATTGTTCCTATGAATTTCAGCTTCCCTTTCCCACCTAGCATGAAGTTGAGCTAACAACGTAACATTTTCATCAATAGTAACTTGTCTGGCATGAGTGGCAGCAAAGGTACTTTCCATAGTTTCAGGTTTAGCAGGCATTTTATTAATCAAGGAAGTTTGAGCTTCAGACAAAGAGGATATATTTTTCTCAACATTTAAAAGCTTTTCTTCTATAGCCTTATTGAAAGTGGTTTCTTTACTAATAAATTCTTTTAGCATGACCTCAAGCTCAGAGGGGGCACCTCTAGCATTATTGTAAGAGTTTCCATAGGAATTTCCATTATTAGGAGGACAAGTCCTATAATTGTTGATTCTACCAAAATTATTCCTATAAGCATTGTTGTTGAAATTGTTGTTTCTAATGAAGTTCACATCAACTTGCTCTTCTTGAGCAACCAAGGAGGCTAAGGGAATACTATTGGGATCTAGAGGAGTTTTCCCATTAACAAGCATATCCATAATAACATCAATCTTTTCACTCAAAGAGGAAGCTTCCTCAATATAATTTACCTTCTTACCATGTGGAGCTCTTTCAGTGTGCCATTCAGAGTAGTTAACCATCATATTGTAAAGGATCTTTGTTGCAGCTCCCAAGGTGAGGCCCATGAAGGTACCTCCAGTAGCTGAATCCAACATATTTCTTAAGGAGAAGTTCAAACCTGCATAAAAAGTCTGGATAATCATCCAAGCAGTGAGTCCATGAGTGGGGCAATTCTTAACTATAGATTTCATTCTTTCCCAAGATGGATCAACATGTTCACTATTAAGTTGTTTAAATTTCATAATGTCACTTCTCATAGATATAATCTTAGCAGGAGGATAGTATTTTCCAATAAAAGCATCTTTGGACTTAAAAGAATCAATACTATTTTTAGGCAAGGATAGCAACCATTCTTTAGCTTTTCCTCTCAAGGAGAAAGGAAAAATCTTGAGCTTAATAATATCTCCATGTACATCATTATACTTTTGCATCTCACAAAGTTCAACAAAGCTATTGAGATGGGTAGCAGGATCATCAAAACTAGCACCAGAAAATGGCTCTCTCATCACAAGATTCAACAAAGTAGGCATAATTTCATAAAAGGGAGCATCAGGAGCAGGTGGAGCAATAGGAGTTCTTAGGAAATCATTGTTGTTGGTGCTAGTGAAGTCACACTACTTGGTGTTCTTAGCAGAGTTCATTTTGGCAAAGGTGGGCAAGCCAAAAACAGCAGCAGTAGCTAGAGCAGGAACTATTTTTTTGTGTTTTTGAATAAAGCAAGCAAACCAAACTATACATTTTTTTTGGTTTTTTTGAAAAGAGGCAAACAAAACCAAGCAAAAGAAACAAAGGAAACTAAAAACAAAGTAAAGAGAAAGGAAGTGGAGAACTCCCCTAGTGAAGACGTCCTTAGCCTCCCCGGCAACGACACCAGAAAACTTGTTGATGGCTCAGTTGATGTGGAGCCTGTTGGGAACCCCAAGAGAAAGGTGTGAAGCAGCACAACAGCAAGTCTTCCCTTAGTAAGAAACCGAGGTTATCGAACCAATAGGAGTAAGGAAACGTCACACAGGTGTTGCAAGCAATGCGGAGACCTGCACAACACAAACTCAAGACTTTGCCCCAACTAATAGTGAGGTTGTCAATCTGACCGGTTGGTGTAACAAAGGATTAAACGTATGGTGTGGAAGGTATAGGTGGTTTGCCTCAAGTAAAAAAGTAACAGTGGAAGATGTATCAATGGTAAAGATTGGACCGGGGTCCAAAGTTCACTAGAGGTGCTCTCCTTAGATAAACAACATGGCATGAAGGGTAAACAAATTACAGCAGGGCAATTGAAAGGAACTGAGCAAGGCATAACAATGCAATTACTAGTCAAAAAGATCCTATGAGATTCAATTGGGAAATACAACAAGATACATAGACCGCCATCCAACTGCATCTATGACTAGAAGTCAACCTTAAGGTTATCATCCGAACCCCCTCCCGTATTAAGTTGCAAGCAACAAACAACTGCTTTAAGCAAAGTGTGTAAGGTAAACAATCCACTTGTTCCATGAAAAAGAGACCGTTGTTTTCTCCCTAGTAGCAACATCACATCTACAACCAAAGATATTTTTGTCACTTCCCTTGGAAACTAGAGGCATGAACCCACTATCGAGCATAAATACCCCCTCTTGGAGTCACTAGCAACTACTTGGCCAAGATAGCTACTAACAACGGAGAGCATGCAAGATCACAAACAACATAGACATGATAGAATCATCAATAAAAAACAATTAATCAAACCAACATAATAATATCAATATCCATCGGATCCTCGCAAACACAACATGCATGATTATAAATAGATTAGATCTTGATCATGAACGGAGCTCACAAGTTCTATACATCAAAGCACAAGGAGGAGATACAACCATCTAGCTACTACATGGACCCATAGTCCAAGGTGGAACTACCCACGCATCATACCGGAGAGAAGGCCTCCGGGATGATCTCCCCTCCGGCAGGGTGCCGGGAAGAACTTCATATCCCCACGATCTAGGGACGACGGTGGCGGCTACAGAAGGTTTCGTGGAATATTGATCGGGTCCTTAGGGTTTCTGCATCGGGGGCTTCTTATAGGCGAAGGGGGAGGCCGAGGCGGTGGCTAGGGGCCCTACACCCTGCCTAGGCGCGGGGCAGGGCCCACTCGCGCCTAGGGGGAGGGTGTGGCTGCCCTGGCATGCCTCTCCGTCTCCCCTCCGTCCAATTCCGAGAATATTTCCTTACTAGCTTTTCTAGAACCAAAAATAGCAGAAAATAGGCTACTGGCACTGTGGCAACATGTTAATAGCTTAGTACCATAAAACATGTAAAAAGCACCTCAAAGTGTAGACAAAACGAAGGAAAGTAGGTACAAAACATGCATGGAGCATCAAAAATTATAGATACGTTTCTGACGTATCAGATGGTTTTGACCGTAGGATTAGATTCAAGATCAACGTCTCATGGCCGTCATCCTCATCGGAACAGGACACGACAGGGACGAACCCTAACACAGCCAGTGGGGGTCGGGGGACGCTCACCGGAGCTCTGGAGAGGGTCGGCAATAGGGGAAACTGAACGAGGTGGCTCCGGCGGTTCTCCTGGTACTGGCGGCTTCTCCTGCGGTGGCCTGAATCGACGATGCCCTTCTCCTGCAGCAGCGGCAGGCTTTGGCCAACTTCCAGCGAGGGAGAGCTTGCCTTGCTCTGGGAAGAAGTGGGGGAGGATTAGTGAGGAGTGGTGGGGAGTGTGGAGAAATGGTGCGGGGAAGGCCTCCTTTTATAGGCGAGCGAGAGAGGCAGTGTGGCACGGGCAGAGCTTGTCGGGGTCGGCGGTGCATTAAGATAATGGCATGGCTCGGGGGCTAGGATAGTGTGCGGTTTCCTGGCGATGCTCAAGGAGGTAATGACTCGGCAAGGGGCGGTCGAGAACGGTCGGAACATGTTGGTGCTCTGAGCGGCACCGACAACGGTTTTGACGACACACAGTGGCTATGGGTTGCGCGGCGGTGAATGGGGTGTCTGGGAGGTTCCTGGGGTTGTGGTGATCACATGCACGCGCGGGAAAGGCGCAGCGCAGCGTGTGCGAGCATGTCGGGCGCGGCGCTCTGGCGTTCTCTGGACATGGAAAAGACAAACTAGGCGCAGCATGTTCTCTGTGGTCCACGGCTTGGCAGTGCTCGAGGGGTGGACAGGGGGGCGATGGACGTTAGGCTGCCTCCTAGATATGGTGGCTAGGCGCGCTGAAGGCTCCTGCTAGCTTGCCATGGTCGACTGTCAGGGGGTGGCTTGGGCATGCACGACATGGTGCAATGGTAGGGTTCTAGGCTGTTCAGTGTTGTGGTTGTCACTGGGGAGACAAGGGTGAGCAAAGGGATACAATGGTTTGAAATATCACTGCTCAAAACAGTGAAAGTTTGGCCAATTTTATTTGTGTCTGCCAAGTGTTTGATGAAATGGCCGAAAGAAATTTATATTTGAATTTTTGGATGAATTTTTTTGAGTGCACTGGTCACATACTTGATAGTCTCTGGTTGTTTGGATTTGTCAAGGTGAACTGGTTTGGGTGGATTTTGAGAAATGGTGATCTTACCATATGAACTAGATTCAATTTTGAATTGTCCTTGGCATTGATTTACAAAATGTTTCTGTGGGTTTGGGTTCACTTTTACTTGGTCTAGCAAGGGGTGAAAAGAATTGGATTTGTTTCTGTTAGAAATCTTGGACTAGAAATACTCAAAGTGCTCTAGTGGTTAACTTTGGTCAAAATGACCATTAGCTCATATTGTTTATATTTTAATTTCTGTTGATTTGATTCTGCTTGGAAATGATTTGGATGATGTTGTTTTGAGCTTTAAACCAATCCTTGCCATTCATAACAATCAAACAAGTCATTGCAAGCATTCATGCATTCATCACATACACACATGCATTCATATTGATTTTAATTAACAAAAGTTTTTGTTAACCCTAAATTTGGGTGATTGGAACTTGATAACCTTGATTAATATTTCTGGATGTTACAACACTGCATTCAACTGACGTGCTTCATCAGTAATCCGCAACTGCACGTCTAGTGGTAAACCTCTTGGCCTTCTACATCAGCTAGATCTTTGGATCACCACGTTAGAGGAAAAAGTTTTGTTTTATCTCTACGTGGCCCAACTGTGGTATCAGAGAGATAGCTTCTGGTTTTAGGCTCGAGATCTCACATATGTGATATGCGGTTGGATGTAGATTGGATCTATGTGCTGTTTTGGTGGTCGGTCTATGAGATAGATCGGTTTTGTACAAGGTTGATTGGATCAACTATACTCGGGGAATGGTTGATCTGACTTCTCTGATCATATTGTTGAGGTCATAGCGCCTTAGATGTTGTTGCGAGTTTCACAATGCTGGTAGATAGCGTATCTATGCATAACTTGTTTTTGCAGGAAGTTGTGAATGGTATGGTTCATGTGCATGTGATGTATGTGTGTAATCCATAGGTGATTTGCGAATCACGGTGTTGTCAGCTGGCTGGAGACTTGTCGGAGGGACAACCCCCGGTAGGGTCATCAGGGGTGAAATATAGCCCAGCTTGGCTCGCTCCGAGTAAAGAAAGAAGCAGGCCGAGTAAGTACGGACAGGAGAGAGAATCGTGAGCGGCCGACATATGAACTATGTCGGCCCGAATAAGACAAAGTTGTTATTCTTGCAGGAAACAACAAGCCGAGTCTTCGGAGGAAGGGCCGAGTCAGATAGGACGCGTGGCACCTTTTCGAGTGAGGTTCAGGAGGGACCATGGTAAAGCATGGTCAAAAGAGAAGGGCGACGCCGGGTGACACAAAAGGAGCCGGGTGACGCCCAAAGCAAGGGCTGACGTACAAACTTACTACGTGACGCCAAAAGGAATGGGAGGTGACGTACCAGAAGACTGTTAGCTGTCAAGCTTTGTGGACTGGGCCATTGAGCTTAGGGCAAGCCCATGACCCGACCCGCATAGTAGGGACCAGGATACAAACAGTAACCCTAGAACCCAAAGGGGTGTAACCTATCTAGCACCACCTATATAAGGAGGGGCATAGCAGTAGTAGAAGGAGGTTGGACCTAGTAGGGAACTTTTGACCATAACACTAGTTCATACAGCTCAAGGAGCACATGTAATTCCCAAGTATCAATCAAATCCCTAAGTGTGGAGAGTTCATCTTGTTCTTCGTGCATGGCAAGACCGTGCACTCCCTCCCCGGTGACCACATGCACCCATTCGGCCCCCAACTTAAGCCTACCCATGGCATCTGCTGTGACACCACCACGACAGTTGGCGCCCACCGTGGGGCTGAGGAAGGTGCTTGATGGAGTCTTCATCCGGATGGGCAACATCATCGCCAAAACCGGCGAGCGCGTCTACTCCGGCCTCATCCATAGGTTTGGAGCGCTCAACTTCGTCAGCGACAATGTGGGGTGCTTCGAGACAAAGCCGTTCCATAGGGGTGGTCGCTTCATCAAGTTCGGCGAGCACCAGGTCTACGTCACCGTGCGTGTGGAGCGCACATATCCAGAGCGCGTCGTCCTGGCGCCGGATCTGCCAGCGGTTCCTGCCGCTGGAAAGCTTCACCAACTCGTCTCCGTGGAGGTAGTGATGACAGCTCCTAATCTGGCAGCTCCACCGATAGCTCCAGTAGTGCATGAGAATGCTCAGGGAGGAAATCATGAGGAGACACCAAAGGCCGCGAGAACAGCAAAGGCACCACTCGAAAAGCCAGAAAAACATAGCTAGGAGTAAAAGGGCTAAAGAGCTGAAAGATGCAATAGACAAGTTGGCAGAGCCAGTTGTGCAAGGAACTGACCCGGCACGTGTGCAAGCCGAGTTAGAGGAGGCCAGGATAACGGTTCTGGTGAAAGCCAAGGATTTAGCACAGTTACAGCAAGATGTGAATATCATAATCCGAGAGCTCAACTCGGCAAACCGAATCAAGGGCGCAAAGACCCGGCTTAATGCAACTAGGTTAAGAGGAAGAAACCTCAATGAGGAGTTGGCGGATGGAACATCGAAGATAACACCATAAAACAACAACGAAATAGCCATGCGGCCGACATACAACACAGCAGCAGCAACCTGCGAGCCAAAGAAGCAGCAATGGCAGAATTACCCCATCTGAAGGGAGAAGCAAACAAAATACAACAAGAGCGAATCAATGAACTGGTAAGAGCAGCAAGCATGCTGAATGAAGCGTACTATAGAGCGAATCCGGGTATAGCAGGGAGGTCACAGCTAGTACACTCGGCGACACCTGTCCCGGCAAGATCACTAGGTCACACGGCATCCTCACCCAGAGCGGCGCCAAGACCAAGAAATAAAAAAGTGTGGATTCAGGGAGCAACAAGCATATGATCACTTATGACCCGACAATAGCTCAGGGAAACCCAGCACATGCACAGGGAACGAGAAGGAATAGTGCCCAAGGAAATGAAAACCAGGAAAATGCAGGCCGAGAAAGGCAAGCAGGGCAAAGAAACGATAATGGAGGGCAAAATTTTGCGCCTCAACCTAGGCGTGGAGCTCACTCGTTAGGAGGAGGGAATCCAGCTCCGAATAACGCAGCAGCTCAACCCAAAAGAAGATAGCAGTGCGCGGGAAAAGCAGCACAGCAGCCTGCTGACCCAAACACAAACAGGTACAATGATGGTTACTCGGTGATGGTAAAAGACGGGTATGAACTGACGGATCACGCATATCAAGCGATGGGAGCCAGACTCGGAGGCAGGAACCTTCAACAGGATGATGCAAGGCTAAAGCTTGACCAAATAAAGATGGCAGAGCTGATCGAGTCGCAAGGTCCACAGGGTCCACCATGATTTGGCCCAAGGATCATGAAGGAACCTCCTGTACCAAATTTCCAGCTGGCCAGAGGAACAAAAACATATGATGGAAGCACAAAGCCAGAGGATTGGCTCATAGATTATGGAACTGATGTGAAAATCACGTAGGGGAATTTGAGATGGGCAGTACGATATGTACCGCAAATGCTAGAAGGACCAGCTCGGGTATGGCTAAACAATTTGCCACCCGGAAGCATCAACAGCTGGATCAATTTTCAAGACGCTTTTGTGAGCAATTTCACAAGCACCTGCAAGAGGACGAATCGCCCACAATAGCTAGCAATGTGCAAGCAAAGGCCGAATGAGACAGATAGAGAATTCCTCACAAGATGGTGCACTATGCGCAACTCTTGCGAAGGGGTAATCGAGTCACAGGCAATCGCTTGGTTTGCCCAAGGTTGCAGACACGTAAGTGTGTTGTGGCAAAGGCTACACAGAGATATGCTGGCAAGTTTAGCAGAAACAATAAGGATTGTTGACTCGTATGCGTTGGGAGATCCGACTCAGCCTCTGCTCATGTCGGCAGACGGGATGACTAGGACTCAGATCTATGACGTTGCAGGGTCGCAGAGGCACCAAGAAATATCTGAATACAGAAGCAAAAGAAGAGATGAAAGGCCAGATTACAAATATGGTTCGGCTCAGGTTGCAGCCGTGAGTCAGGATCATCCAAATTCTGGAAGTAGCCAACGTCAAAGGACAAATGGAAAACAACACTGGGTGCCAAAGAATGATGGCAAAAATCCATATGAACAAAGGAAGCAATATCAGGACCGACAGAAGTACACCTATGAGATGATGCTGGACCAGCCGTGTAAATTTCACACGCCCAGTCCGAGTAAGCCAGCAAATCACACAACAAGACAATGCACTTGGTTTCAGAAAGGAGATAGAGTGGATTCACCGAGTAAGCATCTACCACCACCTCCCCCTCCACCATTCACAGGAGGAAATGCTCAGGCTGTGGGAACGGATAACAGATATGAAAATAGGTAGCCAAGGTATCGAATGACAAAAAGAGTCAGTAGCGACGGATGATGGAGGTGAATGCCACAATGCCGGCAATTCCCATGTACATGCATTGGTATGAGCAAGAGATAACTTGGAGCATAAAGGATCACCCCAAGATCATGCCAACCCCAGGAGGATATGCTCTAGTCTTAGAACCAACGTTCATGGGCCCGGATATCAATGTGAAGTTTTCCAAGGTACTGATTGATGATGGCAGTAGCATCAACATCATGTACAAGGATACCATGCTCAAGCTAGGAATTACCATGAACATGTTGAAGCCGACTAAGACAACTTTCCATGGCATTGTGTCGGGATTGTCCTATGAGCCAATTGGCAAGATCTGGGTCGACATCTTATTCGGAAACAGGGGAAATTGTTGCACTGAAGCAATAGAGTTTGAGGTGGTTGATTTAGTCAGCTCATATCATGCCTTACTCGGCAGGCCGGCTATGGCAAATTTTATGGCTACTCCTCACATTGCTTACTTGAATATGAAGCTACCAGGCCCGTGTGGGATGATTACAGTTGAGGGAGATTACAAAAGGTCCATTGCTTGTGCCTCAGCCGGATCTTCACTAGCCGAGTCACTAGTCATAGCACAGGAAAAGCATCAAATGTTGGAGGTGGCAGCATTGGCCAAAGCAGCACAAATGTCCATGCCAACACTCACTAACCCGCATGGCAATGTGTCATTTCAAGATACCAAAGAAACTAAGAAGGTACAGGTGGATGAGACTTTCCCAGAGCATACAGTTACCATTAGGGCTGGCCTCACTGACAAATAGGAAAGCGAGCTCACGAGCTTCCTCCGTGAGAATCGGGATATCTTTGCATGGTCTACACAGGATTTGCAAGGAGTTCCGAGGGAGCTGGCTGAGCACTCTCTTCATGTAAGGCCAGATGCCAAGCCGGTAAAGAAACCCCTCCGAAGCTTCACTGAAGATAGGAGGAAAGTAATAGCTACCGAGACTGCGAGGCTCTTGGCTGCTGGATTCATCATGGAAGTACTGCACCTGGATTGGTTATCAAATCCAGTCTTGGTCGAAAAGAAAAAAGATGACCCGAACGTGGAAGTGGTATGGCACATGTGTATTGATTACACGAACCTCAAAAGGGTGTGTCCAAAAGATCCATTTCCCCTGCCACGGATCGACCAAGTCATAGATTCCACTGTTGGGTGTGAGTTGTTGACATTTGTAGACGCATATTCTAGATTCCATCAAATACCACTGAATCCGAATGATCAAATAAAGACAGCTTTTATCACCCCGTACGGGGCTTATTGCTATTGTACCATGCCATTCGGATTGAGAAATGCAGGTGCAACATATCAAATATGCATGCAAAAATGCTTGCAGTATCAATTGGACAAATATGTTCAAGTATACGTCGATGACGTAGTGATAAAAACCAAGCAAAGTCATACTCTAATTGAGGACCTGCGTCAAACATTCGCAAATTGAGAAGGTTCCGGATGAAACTTAACCCGGAAAAATGCACATTTGGTGTCCCGGCTGGCAAATTACTCAGATTTCTCGTATCCAACCGAGGAATTGAGGCTAACCCGACAAAGATCAGGGCCATCGAAAGAATGGAATTACCAAAAACCCTCAACGATGTCCAGAAGTTCACTGGATGCCTGGCCTCGTTGAGCAGGTTTATTAGTCGGCTAGGTGAAAAAGCCCTATCACTATATCAACTGATGAAGAAATCAGACAAATTCACATGGACACAGCAAGTTGATAGCGCTTTCCATGAATTAAATAAAATGTTGGCAACAGCACCAATATTAGCGTCACCACTGTCCAAAGAGCCAATGTTGCTTTATGTCGCCGCAACGAACAGAGTTGTAACTGCAGTAATAGCGGTTGAACGCGAAGAAGAGGGAAAATCAGTCCAAAGGCCAGTTTATTACTTGAGAGAAGTACTCTCTGTGTCAAAGCAGAATTACCCCCATTATCAGAAAATGACATATAGGGTATATATGTTAGCGAAGAAGCTAAAACATTATTTTCAAGAACACCCAATCCGGGTAATATGCGAGGCACCTATCTCGGATATATTAGGCAGAAAAGATGGTTGTGGACGAGTCGCAAAATGGTCCATAGAGCTAGCACCATATACTCCACAGTATGATAGGCGAGATGCAATTAAATCTCAAGCCGTTGCAGAATTCTTTGTAGATTGGGTGAAAATGCAGTACGAACCACCACTGCCAGACCCAAACTACTGGAAAATGCATTTGACGGGTCCAAGACGAAAATGGGTCCGGGCGCCGGTGTAGTGCTTACATCACCAAAGAGGGATCAGCTCAAGTATGTGCTACAAATTCATTTTGCTGCTTCCAATAATGTTGCCGAGTATGAAGCACTTGTCCACGACATCAAAGTGGCCAAAGAGATTGGCATCAAAAGGATCATGTGTTTTGGCGATTCGGATTTGGTGATTCAGCAAGTGTTTGGACATTGGGACGCGCTGGACGCAAACATGACATTATATCGTTTCCAGGTGCAACAATTTTCGGGATACTTTGACAGGTGTGAATTCCATCACGTCCCAAGAGCAGAGAATGAAGCAGCAGATGTATTATCCAAGATAGGTTCATCTCGGCAAGCAATACCACGAGGAATAGCATTGGAACATCTCAGAAAACCATCAATCAAGCCCTCGCCAGAATCCGAGTCAATATTTATTCTGGCAATACAAGAGTCAGACGTTGCACCAATGGACATTGACTCAGGGGCAGGTTCGACTCACTCGAGGACTGACCCGCTCAATTCAGGGGTTGCCGAATCACACTCGAGGACTCCTCAGGTCATGTCGGCAGAACATATGTCGGTGGAGCCAATGGAAATTGATGGTGAAGAAGACCCGGAGCCGCTAATACCAACATGGGCACAACCAATATTCAACTACTTAAAACATGGAACTTTGCCGAATGATGAGATATTGGCAAGGCAAACAAAAAGAAGACCAAAAGCATACACCATAATCAACAAGGAACTGTACAAGAGAAGTGTGACAAGTGTACTGCAGCGTTGCATCAGCTCAGAAAAAGGCCAGGCGATTTTGTTGGATATTCATCAAGGGGAATGTGGGCACCATGCATCATCAAGAGCATTGGTGGCCAAGGCATTCAGACATGGATTTTATTAGCCAAGCGCATTGGCACAGGCACAGGAGCTAGTCGGAAAATGCAATGGTTGCCAACATTATGCATCCAAGTCACATTTACCAGTGTATGAATTAAAGACTATACCAAGCACTTGGCCCTTTGCAGTATGGTGCCTAGATATGGTAGGACCATTCAAACCAGCAAGGGGAGGCATGACTCATATTTTGGTGATAATTGATAATTTCACCAAATGGATAGAAGTGAAACCCATCAAAAAATGGATGGTAAAATAGTTGTCACATTCTTAAGGGACATAATCTTAAGATATGGTTACCCACACAGTGTAATCACAGATAATGGCACAAACTTTGCTAAAGGAGCTTTTGCTCATTTCTGCGGAAAAAACTGAATAAGACTCGATGTAGCATCAGTCGCTCATCCTGAATCAAATGGACAAGTTGGAACGAGCTAATGGCATAGTTCTATCAGAGATAAAACCTCTCTTGATGGAACCACTACAGAGATCACCTGGTTGTTGGATAGGGGAACTACCCTCAGTGCTATGGAGTCTAAGTACAACTCCAAATCGGTCAACAGGCTATACGCCATTTTTTTACTTGTGTATGGGGCAGAAGCAGTTTTGCCTGCCGACATAGAGTAGGACTCGCCAAGGATAAGGAAATACTCGGAAGCCGAGGTAAAAGAGGCCCGCGAAGATGGAGTCAACTTACTCGAGGAAGCAAGGGAACTGGCATTATCCAGATCCGCTATATATCAGCAAAATCTCCAACGCTACCATAGCCAGAAAGTTCAACCTCGTGTTTTTCGAGAAGGGGATATGGTGCTAAGGCTAGTGCAGTGCACAGCTAGAATGCATAAGTTATCACCCCCATGGGAAGGTCCATTCATTGTAAGCAAAGCATTGCACAATCATTCATATTATCTCATAGATGCCCGTGTAGCGCAAAAGAACAAGGCGGACAGATCAGGAGATGAGACCAAAAGGCCATGGAATGTGGCACTGCTTCGTCCCTTCTATACTTAGGATAAGCAATGCATGTATCACTCGGACTCTCATATGTCAGACACTTGTGCCAGCTATGTGCTAATAATAAAATGGTATGACTCGAAAAACTGACTCGGGGACTGCCCCTTATCTTTTCCCTTACAATTATTTTATGTCGGCTGGCGTGACACCCAAAGCTTATCTCGGAACAAGTAATGTTTACTCGGAACAAATCAACTCTTCGACTATGCTGTTGTCCGAAAACATGGCTTCATGGCAAGCAGGGGAAAGGATGCATGATGAGTAAACACGAACACCGGATAAGTACAAGGAGAAACTCGAGTCGACCCTATGTCTTTGTATAACCCACTGCAGGAAAGTATTGTGTGTTGGATGATCCTTGGCCAAGTGATCTAGGTTTCATACCCGCTAACTATATCCTTAATAATTTGAGACTCTAATGTCAAACACCAAAAAAGGTAGGCAGGAGCCAAAGTCAAGGAAAGGTGAAACGACAAAATGAGACTCGGGGACTTGCCCTTGGATGATTCACACTCAGAACATAACAGAATATTTAAAACCTAATCAAAAGGCACATAACCAAACAAAAGTGCAATGTATATTACATTTGTACCCGGCATACCGGGGATCTCATCAAAAGTTCAAGTACTTGTCCTATTCAGTCTAAGAAGCAGCAGGACTCGGAGGAGCAGCCTTGGAGCTAGGAGCATCGCTTGGAGCATCTGCCGAGTCAGGGGCATCAGTGGCCGAGTCATCGGGATCATCTGACTTGGTGGCCTCGTTGTCGGCACCCTCTTCATCAGCAATTTCGACAAGTGGGTCGCCGAGGTCGAGGAAGCTAGGCCCGTCGCACCAAGCGTGTACCATGGTGTAATCGATCATGGCGTAGGCTCGCTCCTGGCGTTTCTTGATCAACTCATGGTCATTTAGCCACTTGCCGTCTCCCCTTATGCAAGCGAGAGCATCAAGATTGATGTCCTTGTACCATGAAAGCACGAAGGAGAGGGCCTTGTCCGCTGCAGCTTGGCCGGCCGACTCATGCCACTGATCCAGCCTGTCCTCAGCGTGAAGCAATCTTTTATCAAGGGGCTCGATGAGTGCAGGTGCATATTCATCAGGCCAGAGATTGCGAAACGCATGAATAGCCGATTTGAGCAAATCCACACCGCAGGACTTGAGGGTCTGGACGCGCTCCCACAGCGCTTCGAGATGCTCATCATTGGTCACCTCGCCATCAGCTGGAGCACCAGACTCAGGTCTCACCTTCTTCATGGCCCGAATAGCGAACAAATTCGCTTCGGGAAATTCTCTGCAAGCAAAACAAAATCTTAGCAAAGAAACAGACAAAGATGACAAAGTCAAAAACAAGAAAGCACAATGCGAAAAAGAGTAAGAACTCACTACCAAGAAAAGAGTTGATGGTGCCGAGTCTGGTTTGCCAAGCCTTGGCCTTGCCTTGGAGTGCGTCCTAATCCAGGTTCGCCGACCCAACCGCCGAATCGGCCTCCTTGAGCAGCTCCTTTGTTTTCTCGGCGCTGGCGGCGTGCTGGTCATCTTTCTCGGCAAGGTCTTCCTTCAGCCCCTTCACCTCGGCCAAGTGTTTCTGCTCCATGTCGGCCATCATCTTCTTTAGCCGAGTCACCTCGTCTCGCTCCTTCTAGTGTTCGGCTTGGTGCTTCTCTGCTTATTCAGAATAAACTACTCATCAGCAGCGACAGAAATATCTTGACCTACCAAGATAATAAGGCAGGAAAATGGCATGAACACAAAATAGTGCAAGGAAGGAAAAAAACTTACTCTCCGTCTCGCTCATCTGCGAGTGGAGCGCCTCGATGGTGGACTGGGCAGAGGCTGTGAGAAAAGAGCGAAAAAACTAAGAAAGTGAACCGAAGGAAGGTACGCCGAATAAAGATAGGGCGAGTAAGAAAGTTACCTTGGCCTTGGGTGCGATTTGCAGCTTTTCATAAGCAAGTTCGAGCTTGTGATGCTCCAGGACGAGAGCTTGATGCACCTTGGTGCGCTCATTTTACGTGAGCTGCAAAGGGAAAAAGACAGTGATTAAATGGGAAAATCAGGCTTCCAGACAGATAAAGAATAACTCATATCTTAGAGCTTACAGCCGAATAAGTTTCTCATTTGGCAGTAACCTCGGGGACTAGGGATCGAAAGTCTAGAATATGAGCTTGGGTAAGGAAATGAAAGGATAAGCTATTGCTTAGAGCTTACAACCGAGTAAGTTCCTCACTCGGCAGTAACCTCGGGGACTAGGTGATATGTATAACAGAAATACTCATTGACACAAAAGAGTAGAAAGATCATTTACCTCGTTCACTTCGTTAGCACGGGCCATTAAGGCAATGGCTTGCTGGGTCATCTCAGAGATGGCCTTGGGACCCCGAACCAGCTTCTTGCCACCACGGGTACTGACCTCTTGCTCGCTAGCTGCATTCCACGCCAAAGCTTAAGGCTCAGCCAAACCAAGGCCATTCCCTCTGAGCGTCCGAGTGAGAACTTGACCGATATTCAGGGTAGTTCCCACATTAGCGCGGGTGGCAGCAACACTAGTGTGGAGGGCAACAGCTTTAGAGCCATCACCTGACCCGGCAGCCGCGGACCCGCCCGGTTTACCCGTTGAAGCAAGCATTGTTGCCAACATTGGGGGACGGATCTGAGGAGCAGTACCCAGAGCGCAAACCAACATTGTTTGCTTGGTGGAGCTGGTCTTGCCGGATGAAGGGAGAGCCGAACCAGGAGCCGTAGGCCGGGTCTGGCTCTTTGAAAGAAGAGGAGAGTGAGCAGATTTATTCGTGGAAGTAAGGGGAGCTAACTGACTGGGCTCAGCACTTTTGCAGGCACCAAGATCAGAAAGTTGTTAATGAGCACCAGCTGGAGGGCTGATGCCAGAGGAACTAGTGGCGGAGGTCTTCTCGGCACCAGCATTGCTGGCACCAAGATCAGGAAGCTGTTCTTGGCCTGCACCAGGGGTGCTGGGCCGAGTCGCCTCCACCGGGTGCGCCATCGGGTCTGACTGACACTGAGAAGAATGAGCCTCAACAGTGGGAGCTCGACTCGGACGAGGTTCTGCACCGCAGGATCAGTCGGAGCGGGAGCAGGCCTCAGCGGCGAGGCGATGCTGGAAGCAGCCTGGCTAGCCGATAGAGGCGCATCACTGAAAAATAACAAGACACGCATAAGAAAACAATAGCGATGCATAAGAAGGAAAAATATAATGTAAGCAGAACACGAAAGCTTACCCGGTGACAACCAGATCACGCGTTACGTGGCGTGTGATTCGGCGCCCAGCTGCTTTCCGGGTCTCAGCCAGTGTAGCAGCAGTAGGAGCAGCTGGAGTGGCTTTGCTCTTTTTGGCTGGCTGAGTGCTGGAGGAGTCCCCGCGTCGCTTAGGCTTGGCGACGGGGATCTTGCTGACACCGCCCACGGCGAGAGGAGGAGTGTCATGTACCTGGCCAGCTGCATAAGTAAATGACAGGCTTACTTGAATAAGTTAGAAGGCTAAGGTCACAAGGCATGTACCTCCAAAATCATACAATCATCATCCTCATCATCGTGAGACCAATCCTGTAAGGGGTTAAAAGATTGCCTCTTACCCGAAGCTGAAGCAACAACTGCATGCGGGATTGGCATGAAGCACTCCAGGTCGAACTCGACTTCGTCAGAGTCGGAGCAATCCTCGTCATAACCGCAAGGAGGGACAGTACTGTCATCAACCTGGTGAAGAAGGTTTTGCGATAAACAAACAAAATAACAACCGAGAACTAGAATAAGAGTAGCAAACGAGCTAAAGTTGACTCGGCGATAAAGGTTACTCGGAAACTTACCCAGGGGACAGGCTTGACCTGGCTAAATGGAGGGTAACTCCAATCCCAATCATCCGCCAAGTTCAATTTGAAGATCGAGCTTACTCAGCGAGCAATGGAATCATGGGTAAGCTCCTTCGTGGAGTGCCAAGTGGGATCGTGCGAGCCACTCATGAAGCACATCTTGTGGCTCCTGGCTTGGATTGGGCTTACCCGGCGTGAGATGAAGGTGCACATGAGGTCCCTGTCAGCAAGATGAAAGTTCTCATTCGGCGACAGTAACCTTTCCAAGATCACGTTGGCCTCATTCACCGCAGCGTCTTGGTCACGCGGGTCAAGCTGCCAGAGCTTCTTGCTGGGGACCTCGTCCGAGAAAGGGGGGAGCCGAATGTTATCGGTGGACCTGCTGTTTTTGACATAGAAGAAAGTCCTATGCCATTTCTTGCAAGAGTCAAGGCCAGTAACCCGAGGAAAGATGGAGTCTCTCCTGGGTGTGATGCTAGCGGCACCGCATCGAGTCGGCCTCTTCTCGGCTCGAGGAGCACCAGGCTGGAGAACAACTTGGACCCTAAAACTAAAGTATTTGGCCCACAGAAGAACTGTAGGCCAAATCCCGAGGTAGGCCTCGCAGGCGGAAATAAAGCAAGATAGGTAGCCAATCGCGTTGGCAGGAAGATGATGGGTCTGGAGATGGAAAGTGGACAGAAACAAAGAAAAGAAGGTGCTCACTAGAAGAGCGAAACCTCGCTCAAAGTGAGAAAGGAAAACCACCTACTCATTGGCATCGGGTTTGGGAGAGATTTCACCAGCGGGAAGATGACAATCTACCTACAGCGGGATGCGCCTGGTGGAGCGGAGCCATTCGACCTCCTCGGTGGAGACCTTTGAGCCCTCCCAACCGCTGCGCTCGCCGGCGGGAACCTCCTGCTCCTCAGCCCCATCAGCACCGTCGTGTGCGTCCATGATCCTCCTAGATTCAATCTCCTCCGCCGTTGGAAGAGGTTTGGAAGAACAAGGATCCGTTGTGGAATGAGAAGAGAAATGGAGCAATCATAGGGCAAGAACAGGAAGAAGGAAGAACCGCAAAGGCGAGGTTTGATTTTGCAGGCGCAAGGAAGAAGAAGAGGCAGGGGAAAACTGAACGGGCGTGGGGGAAGTTGTAACCCCCTCACCCCTACTTAAGGGAAGTAAAAACCCCAATCGTGGGATCCCTCTGCGCCGTGCGGCCAGCGTGTGGCCGTGTACCCGGCCGAGTAAGCCAATTAGAGCGCCACGTGGAAACAATACAAGGAAAATCCCCTGCCACGTCACGAAAGGAAGGACAAGGGGCGTAGACCGATGGGACAGCCACAGTGACGGGGAATAACTGCGCAGCCATCACTGTGCCGCCAGAGCTTGGCACAAAATTTGAGGCAAGTAACCATGATTACCAGCTGTCAGTGACTGAAGCACGCCGAAATTGACTCGGAATTGGCCAAAGTGACTCGGCACGAGGAAAAAATGATCCAAGAAGTCAAAGAGTGGATTTGAAAACTGTCAGACAGACTCGACAAGGTGCAAGATTGTGCCAAACAGTGCGCCATAGGAGATAAATAAATACAAAAATTAAGTTCCAATGACATTAAAGGAACCTGGAGACGCCTAACATCTTGAACTGCTAGACCTCACCAGCTTCAGGGACCAATGTCGGGGGGACAACACCCGGTAGGGTCATAAGGGGTGAAACATAGCCCATCTTGGCTAGCTCCAAGTAAAGAAAGAACTAGGCCGTGTAAGTACGGCCGGGAGAGAGAATCGTGAGCGGACGAAATATGAACTATGTCGGCCCGAATAAGACAAAGTTGTTATTCTTGCAAGAACCAACGAGCCGAGTCTTCGGAGGAAGGGCCGAGTCAGATAGGACGCGTGGCACCTTTCCAAGTGAGGTTTAGGAGGGACCATGGTAAAGCGTGGTCAAAAGAGAAGGGCGACGCCGGGTGACACAAAAGGAGCCGGGTGACGCCGAAAGCAAGGGCTGACGTACAAAGTTACTGTGCGATGCCAAAAGGAATGGGAGGCGATGTACCAGAAGATCGTTAGCTGACAAGCTTTGTGGACTGGGCCATTGGGCTTAGGGCAAGCCCATGACCCGACCCGCATAGTAGGGACCAGGATCCAAACAGTAACCCTAGAACCCAAAGGGGTGTAACCTATCTAGCACCACCTATATAAGGAGGGGCATAGCAGTAGTAGAAGGAGGTTGGACCTAGTAGAGAACTTGTGACCATAACACTAGTTCATACAGCTCAAGGAGCACTTGTAATTCCCAAGTATCAATCAAATCCCTAAGTGTGGTGAGTTCATCTTGTTCTTCATGCATGGCAAGACCGTGCACTCCCTCCCCGGTGACCACAAGCACCCATTCGGCCCCCAACTTAAGCCTACCCATGGCATCTGCCGTGACACCACCACGACAAGACTAGGTGCTGTCAGTTTATTGTATAATGACCTGCGTGTAGGATTCTATATGTAATTTACTTTACTTAGCTAGTGTAATTGTTTGGAGAATCTGGATGACGTGCAAGTCGATGTACATGTCGGCGACATGGAGTAAGACGACAAGTGACAAGAGTTGGCACGAGTCGGTTTACAGGATTTGTGGAGATGGAGATCGCCATGAAGAGAGCCATACCATTTCACATTATAATTGCTTTATTATGTGTTATTGTTATGTCTCTGTTTTACCTCTATTAGATAGTCAGTAAAATTTAATCCCTCAAAGAAGGTCTAGTCGGTTTCCCCGCCAGTGTTTGCACCATCACAAGTCGGAAAGTTTTGGTAGTGGGCTCATAAAATTGAGGTGCTACCAATTCTTTCTGACTAGGTGGGTTCGAGTCGGACTCTTACTGCAGAAACACTCAGTAAGCTATATGGGTCTATCACAACGGTTGTGGGACTCGGGGAAAATTCAGACGGGAGCCAAGGCATGTGATGCCACCCGACCAACAGGAGTCGTATGAGATGCGATTGACAGGAGTTGTCTACCTAGATCACTTGGCGGCTAGCGGTGATGCTAAAGCTCACTAGCCGACTTGCTTATTTAGGATCTTGAATCACTAAGTAACCATCGGAGGGGTGTTGGTTCTAGTAGGAGCATAAAATATTAAAGTGTTTAATATGCTTGATCTCTTATGAATACATGTCTTAAGTGTTTTTTCATAGTTCTGTTGTAGATCATGGCACCAAGTAGCAGTCACTCTGAGATATCCTTTTTTTCTTTGAGAACTATTCTTGAGAAATATAAACTAAACAACACTAATTTTACCAACTAGTATTGAAATCTGAGAATTGTTGTCAAACAAGAAAAGAAGGACCATGTCCTAGACAATCCACTTCCAGATGCGCCGAATGAGAATGCGACTATCGATGCCACCAATGCCTACCGTTGGGATAAGGATGAGTCTACGAATATTAGTTGTCTTATGCTTTCTCACATGGAACCGGACAAGCAAAAGCAGTTCGAGAATGTTGAGGCCTACGATATGATCGAAAGCCTCAAAAGTATATTCCAGGATCAGGCGAAGACTGAGAGGTATCAAGTCTCTCAGGCTTTGCTGAGTTGCAAGCTTAAGGATGGTGATCCACTGAGTCTGCATGTGATCAAAATGGTTGGTTATGTGTAGTCTCTGGAGAGGCTTGGCTACCCCATTAGCGAAGAGTTCGCTATGGATATAATTATGAACTCTCTTCCTAGTGCATATGGGCAGTTCATTTCGAACTACCACATTCATGGTATGGATAAGAAGCTCACTTAATTGCATGGGATGCTCAAGAAGGCAGAGGCGTATCTCAAGAACGGCTCCAATCAAGTTTTGATGGTGCGGAATAAGGCTAAGTTCAATAAGAGTTCTTGGACTAAGAAGAAGGCTAAGTCGGGAGGAAAGCAGGCTCAGGACCCAGTCCCAAGCGCTTCCTTAGGGACTAAGCCATCTTCTTCAGCCGGATCCACTTGCTTCTCTGCAAGTCGGATGGCCACTAGAAGAGGAATTGCAGCAAGTATTTGGCCGACAAAGCCAAGAGTGGAGGTATGACTTCCCACTCAAGCCCAGAGTCAGATCAGTTATTCTTACAAGGGACTGGTAAGAACTAGGAGCGTAGCAAGAGGTGGGGTTGATATTCGAGTTAGCAAAAAAGCAAGAGTTGCTGCGTTGGAAGTCGGCACGATGCAACTTCATTTACCTTCTGGATTCATTATGGAATTGAATAATTGTTATTACGTTCCAGTGCTAAGTCGAAACATTATTTCCGCTTCATGTTAGATGAAGCAAGGCTATGAGTCGAATATCAAGAATAATGGTTGTTCTTTGTATTTGAATGATATGTTTCACGGCTTTGCACCCGTCCAGGACGGGTTATTTATGTTGAATCTGGATGGTGAGTCGGTTTATAACATAAATGTTAAAAGGTTGAAACCAAATGATCTGAATATGACTTATTTTTGGAAATGTTGGCTTGGTCATATAAGTTGGAAAAGCATGAATAAGCTCCATGATGATGGACTCCTAATTTCGTTCGACTTGGAGTCATTCGAGACATGCGAATCTTTCCTACTCAGCAAAAATGACCAAGACACCTTTTGCAAAGAGTTATGAAAGGGCATCCGACTTGTTGGGACTAGTACATAGTGATGTATGTGGACCAATGAGCACGACATCTAGGGGTGGTTATGAGTACTTCATTACCTTCACTGATGATTTGAGTAGGTATGGATATATATACTTGATGAAACATAAGTCGCAAGCCTTTGAAAAGTTCAAAGAATTCTAGAATGAAGTACAGAATCAACTCGGCAAGAAAATAAAGTTTCATCGGTCGGACTGGAGAGGCGAGTACATGAGCCACAAGTTTGATGACCATTTGAAGAGTTGTGGAATAGTTCCCCAACTTACTCCGCCGGGAACGCTGCAAAGGAACGGTGTCTCAAAAAGGCGAAATCAGACCTTGTTGGACATGGTACGATCAATGATGAGTCGGACAAATCTGCCTTTATCATTTTGGGGTTATTGTCTAGAAATAGTGGCGTTCACACTAAATAGAGTACCATCAAAGTCGGTAGAGAAGACATCGCATGAGATGTGGATAGGCAAAAAGCCGAGTTTGTCTTTTCTTAAGATTTGGGGTTGTGAAGCATTTGTCAAGCGACTACAATCGTATAAGTGTATTTTTGTGGGGTATCCGAGGGAAACCTTGGGTTACTACTTCTACAACCGAGAAGAGGGAAAAGTGTTTGTCTCTCGGAACGGTGTCTTCCTTGAGAAAGAGTTTCTCAGTCGGGGAGTCAGTGGGAGCACAGTGTAGCTCAAAGAAAATCTAGAGGAACCAGCTAGTGGCGAGTCGGCAAAAACCTTGGAGGTTGAGCCGGTCGTGGTAGCTGAGCCGGCAGTAGCACCTGTACTACGAAGATCGTCAAGATTACGAAAGTGTTTGAGATGTATTACTGTTAGACAGTGATGAGCCGGCAAATTCTTCGGAAGCGATGGTGGGATCTGATTCCGAGTCATGGCTTGGAGCCATAACATCCAAGTTGAAGTCCATGGATGAAAATCAAGTCTGGAACTTGGTTGATCTGCTAGACGGTGCAAGACCCGTCGGGTGCAAATGGGTCTTTAAGAAGAAAACTAATATGGATGGAAATGTTTCCGTCTATAAAGAAAGTCTTGTTGCGGAAGGATTCCGACAAGTTCAAGGAGTTGATTACGATGAGACTTTCTCGCCCGTAGCGATGCTTAAATCAGTTCGGATCATGATAGATATAGCAGCCTATTTTGACTATGAGATATGGCAGATGGAAGTCAAAACGGCTTTCCTTAACAGAAATTTAACCGAGGACGTGTACATGATACAACCCGAGGGTTTTGTCGATCCGGCTAACACTGATAAGGTTTGCAAACTTCAGAAATCCGTTTATGGGTTGAAGCAAGCATCTCGGAGTTGGAATATTCGCTTTGATGAGGTAGTCAAATCATTTGGATTCATCAAGAGTGATCATGATTCTTGTTTATACAAGAAGTTTAGTGGGAAAAAAGTAAACATTCTAATCTTATATGTGGATGACATATTATTGTTTGGAAATGATGTTCAGATGTTGCAAGAAACCAAGGAATCATTGGAAAGGAGTTTCTCAATGAAAGACTTGGGTGAGGCAACATATTTTCTCGGAATCCGGATCTATAGAGATAGATCAAGAAGGCTCATTGGATTGAGTCAGAGTACTTATTTGGACAAAGTGTTGAAAAAGTTCAACATGGAATCGTCTAAGAAGGGGTTCTTACCGATGTCCCATGGTGTAAAACTTAGCAAGACTCAGTGTCCTTTGACGACTGATGAGCGAAATCGGATGAGTGCGATTCCGTATGCTTCTGCAGTCGGATCCATCATGTATGCTATTATTTGTACTAGGAAGGATGTTTCATATGCTCTAAGTGTTGTCAGCAGATATCAGGCTGACCCTGGAGAAATCCACTGGACAACAGCTAAAAATATCCTAAAGTACTTGAGAAGGACTAAGGATATATTTTTGGTTTATGGTGGTGAAGATGAAATCAGTGTAAGGGGTTACACAGATGCGAGTTATCTTACCGAATCTGATGATTCTCGTTTGCTATCCGGATACATGTTTATTATAAAGGCTGAGCTAGAAGAGTTCCAAGAAAGAGACTATGTCTGCATCTACAATAAAGGCTGAGTATATTGCCGCCTCGGAGGTAGCAAAGGAAGCTATTTGGATGACGAATTTCCTCATGGATTTTGGTGTGGTTCAAGGCTCGTCCAATCCTTTAGACGTGTATTGTGACAACAATGGTTCTATTGCACAAGCCAAGGAACCTAGACAACACCAGAAGAACAAGAACATACTCATGCGGTACCACCTGATTCCCCAGTTCGTGGATCAGGGTGATATCAAGTTATGCAAGGTACACACAGATGCAAATATTGCAGATCCGTTGACAAAGCCGCTACCACAACCAAAGCATGAGGGACACCTAAGAGATATGTGCATTAGATGCCTAGACATGTGATGTCAGAAGATTGACTCTAGTGCAAGTGGGAGACTGTTGGGAATATGCCCTAGAGGCAATCATGTATGATGATATTTCCCATTGTATTCATAAAGATATTAAGTTGTCCTTGTATAAACATCTGATGTGTATCATTGAATATGTGATTCATTTGTGGAACTATGCATTCATGTTGTTTGTACTAAATATCCTTGGTCATTGAGGTTGTGCTGGACACATAACTTAGACCAATGTGAAAGTCGGCTTGTTGACTCAGTTCCACTTGACATGGGCATGGAGATGCTATTCCGACTTACATAGATTCAGCTGAAGAGTTTAGCGAGTCGTATTGACCCATATTGAGGTACAACGAATAAGTTGTCATTTGTATATCTCAATCAATGTAATCCTTAGACCTGAGGTTGTTGCATAGTCCGAGTTGAGGATCATCGACTTAGGATCTGTCAAATGCTGATTCGTAATTGGGCAGTTATAAAGGCAGAGTTCGGGTCAACTGAGAATCAAGCTGCATGATGTGAATAACCAAGTTGGGATTTTTCCCCTTCACTTGGAGAGATATTCTCTGGGCCCTCCCGGATGGTATGATTTGGAAAGCATGGCCATGAACGACTCGGTTAAGTGTTAACCGAGGCGATCGACTAAGAGTTAGTCGGATGAAACACTTATCTCGGATCGAGAAGAGAGTTAGACTATTTAAGGGATGACAAACATTCGCCTATAGTATGACAAGGTATATCATGAGGAAAAAGGGACTCGGACGTAAGTCGCATTGGAAAGGCAAGTCGTCATGACTCTTTGGTCCTTGGGAGTCAGCATGTTCTGCTAGGAGCCGCTACCGAATGGTGGTTTAAGAGTCAGACTACAATCGTGTCCAAGTAGCCATGAGCCTGCGGGGTCACACACTTAAGAGCGGGAGAAAGTTGAGATCTGAACCTGAAATCTGGTTGGGTTGGACCCGATCTGGATTTGGACTGAGTTAATGAGTCGGACTCACGATTACTAATATTATATGGGCTTTAGTGAATGGGCCACGAGAGTGGGTTCACTCCCTCTATATAGTGGGGTGCACAAACCTAGGAGGTTTGATCGGTTAGGTCATTCCATGAGTTGGAAACCCTAGCTCCACAGCAGTCCTGCAGATGTACTGAACCTAGCAGTTCACCACCGGCGCTCCTCCTTGTACGTGTGGAAACCAGCAGAGGCGTTGTATCATCAGCGCTTGGACGATCGTCGATTGGATCGAGATCACAGGGACTACACTGCATTCAACTGACACGCTTCATCAGTAATCCGCAACTGCGCGTCTAGTGGTAAACCCTGTGGCCTTCTACCTCAGCTAGATCTTGGGATCACCACGTTAGAGGAATTTTCTTTGTTTTATCTCTACGTGGCCCAACAGCGTTACCGCCTCCTACACCCCTTGAGCACCCCGCCTCCCTCCTCTCCCCCTTTAGCCATTATTGCAAGCTCGTCGAGCCCCGCCTCCGCTCTGCCTTGAAGCGCCGCCATCGAGCGTGCCGGCCGCTGCCATGTTGCCGCCTGTGTGCCCTTCTTCCCCGCCCATGCTACCTCCGGTCTCCGTGGCCTCCATACTAGACGTCGCGCCTCAGGCTGCCCCATGCGTCCTCTTCCTCGTTGTTGACTGCCGCTCCTCCAGAGGCACCTTCCCGCGACCTCCTCTCCACCTTCTGCTCGTCCTTCCCCATGCAGGCGCCATCCTGCTGCGAGTTTGTCTACGACCTACTCGTCGGTTGTCGCCTGCCACTTCTGTTGTTGTCTTCATGTATTGGTTCAGAAGATCAAGTTCCTCTCCATGTTTTCCTCGTGGGCCTGACCTTGTTTCTATCCTAGTACACACCTGTTGTAGCTTCCAGTGTCCTGTAGGTGTGGTGGACCATGTGGACGTCGATGCCTCGATTTAGCCATCCGAGTCGCAAAACCTACCCAAAGCCACACATACCTTGAGGCAAGTTCGTCACTAAACTGATTCTGTCGACACGACCTTCACTGATGGCCGTGAAAAGGGATTAACACTAATTGAATCATGTGAACCCTAAGCCGTGGAACCGTAAATTGACCTTCTTCTTGACATAACCCAAGTTTTCCTTCTTGGACAACAAGATATTCTACAAGGGCCACCAAGATCCCCAGACAACGGATGATATTATCTTATTCATGGGCGCCGAGAACCCCTATCGGAAGATTCTCGGAACCGAAAGCCGTTCACACAGAATCTCCTCGGAACTCCAAGTTCTCCCTCTCAGATCCAAATACCCCAAAGCCTGAAGTCCGAAGATCAAGACTGATCCCTCGAACCCTCCGAACCAAGACGTTCGACCATAAATGTATGACCCCCTTTTTTAGACCCCTATTTTTATAAATGACATCTACCTTGTTGCATATAAATTATTCATGCTTGCATACATATTTGTGTGGTTTGGGGGCATTATCCCGATTCACCTTATAATTAAATATGGAGACTATATGCGAGCTTTTCTAGTCTTATATTGGCTCTATTTGATTTTGTGTAGCGAACCGCCGTACTTTTCCTTGTTAAGACAACATTTAAATTGTGAGGTACCTAAACAACATGAACCTTACAATTAATTGTCGGGACCCCGGTTTCTCTTAATATTGCCTAGTCGCGTCGCATCTTTGCCATGTCATGCATCATGCGCGATCTTCTTCCGTAGTATTAAATAGTGCATCCGGTGGTTCTTTTAGTGCTTTGCTTCTTCACGGATTAGGCCAATGAGTTGATGCGAGTACTGAACCAATCTCGGGATGAAGCTTCGGCAGTGTTTCCAGGCGAGCACTCTCCCTCTTTCTACCTATTTTACATTATAGTCTTTACTTCCTCTTGTTGATCTATTTCTACCCGTGTTGCGATGCTTTAGTCTTGGCATACCCGTTATATCCCTTGCAGCCTCTATATTTACTTGGACTCCTCCTATTTCCTGTTGTTTGGGTAGACAGTTGGCTTTGCGAGTCGTAGTCGCTTGCTCAGGTGTTGCTTTGCGTTGTCGAGTACCACCGAAGTTAGGGGTTGGCATATTCTTAATGGTGGAGATGATTGTGGCTTTAATTACAGTTAAATAATTAATATTGAAAGTAGATAATTAATGTAGAGGCACAGAGGGGTAATAGTTGAGATCTGGTTATTATTTCGCCCCTGTGTCCACCTAGGATCCGAGTTCTTGACCCCTTTTCCGAGACGAGCACGCTAAGCACAAGTTGGGTGTAGGGGCACCCCTGTCGGCTTAGTACCTTATTTCAAATTACTTCCTCCGATCCATATTACTTGTCATTGGATTGGATGTATCTAGCACTAAATCATGACTAGATACATCCATTTCTGTGACAAGTAATATGGATCGGAGGGAGTACTATTTTGGATGCCACAAAACTAGTTAGGGCTTTATATGTTACCTACTGTGCTTATGCCATGTATGAGATGTTTATTACTTTTTGCTCGATGAGTTATTACTTTTTTGTAGGTGCGGCACTCTGTCACAAGAATATATTATGTATGGCCTCTGCTCGCGGGACAAGTGCATGCAACCTCAGGGTCCCTACAAGGAGGATTAGTTATACCTCGTACGGGTAGCTCTTTCGGGTGGCCCCCATGTACTTGCTTTCTGTCTAGGAGAGCATCGTGTTCGACGATCTGGCAAAAAGGGTCAGAGTGCGTGTGGAAACTTTGGTGCACCCCTCCAGGGTTAAATATTTTTGAAAAGCAGTGTCTGCGGTTATGGACGACTTGGAGCATAGTATACCAACCATAGACAACTATAACTAAAGTTCACTGTTATAATATGACTTGTATCTAATATGACTAGTAAGTTAGGTAACCACCATGAAAACAATGAATAAAATTGCCAACCTTGTGAGTTTCCTCGGAATAACTTCCTTGTTTGGTCTCGAGGGGGAAATACCAGGATGTGTATGGTTGGTGGTAGTATCTGACTGGATCCAAATGGGTCTTTATTCTCCCTCTAGTAGCCGATAGTTGTATTGAGTCTCTATAGGATGTTTAGCGCATGCTTCGCTGCCGCTTCAGTCCACCATACCTATGTAGGCGAGCGCCGCCGAATTATTAGTCTTGCCATGTAGTGGCCTTAGTACTAATAGCTCTCCTTTTCCTTTGCCCTTTGTTGGTGCCCCTTTTGTTTTAGCAGGTTTGAGATTGACGTCGTTAGCAGGGTTAACCTTCCGTTGTTGTCATTGGTTATTATTCAGGGCTCTTAGCCCCATTTGAATCTTATCCGTACTGGGACGCTGTATCGTTTTCAAGGTGATTTGGATCCTTGCACTGTATATCTGTATTCTTGACTCATGGAGTCGTGTTGTATATATCCGTTCGGTGGGTTCCATCATGGACTAATGTGTAATAGTATTACTTCGTTTTCCACCCGTACGAAAGTGCCTGGTGGACACCATTGAATCGTTTGTATGCGGGTTTGGTGGGAATTGCTAAAATTTGCATAGGGCTGATCCGAGGGTGTTTCATGTAGTGGCCGGTAGAGGCGACTAGCGGAGGGAACAGGGGTGACGCTGCGAGCTCACAGGGGTTGGGGAAGACCAGCGGGGACTTGAAGGGGTGGTACGCAGCAACGAGGGGATGAGGATAGCTGGGCGAGCACGTCCACGTGGGGCGACGCGAGCACATGTTGTAGTGACCTTGGGCGGAGGAAGAAGCAGTATCCGACGAGGTACAGGTGGCAGCACGGTGCGTAGAGAGGTGGGCCATTGAGGAGGGAGGGTCCCTAGCGGCGCACGACTACAGCATGGGAGGCAGCGACTAGAGCGCTGAAGGAGGCAGCAGGCGGCGTTGCGTTGGGTGGATGCTTCTCGCAGACGAAAGAGCCACATGAGGAAGGCAAGGAGAGGTCGATGGCGAAGCATAGCCCGAGGAGGATGCCAGGAGGAGGTTAGGGGCGTCCAGCGGCTCGCAAGGTTGGCATCGAAGATCCAAGATCAGCGGCACCAGGCAAGGTGATGCGAGAGGAGGGAGGCGGAATAGCGCGATTGGTCGTGATGGGGGTTGGTGACGGGATGGAGAATGGGGGAAGAGGAGATCAGTGGGGCACGTGGTTCATGCATTGAAGTAGGGTGTGTCAGGCGAGGGTGGGACCGGGGTACGAGAACAAGTTAGCGGGGGAGTGGGTTGGTGGAGTCATTGTGTGGCGTCGGCAAGGGGTGCTGTGAAGACTGGGTGGTATGGTTGTTGAGGGGTGAGGTGGTTAGGGTTTCATTCGGCTAGGGCTTTTGGGCCTGGCCAGTTTAGGTATAGGGTTTATTTATTTATTTAAAACATTTTTTGTTTCTTTTGTTTTAAAAATCATTTTTTAAATAGCTTTACACTTTTAAAATAGAAATAAAATATAATTTGAATAAAAGACAAGATGTAATGTAGAAAACTAGCCCACCCGCGGCTCGGTACCTCGTCATTCTTTTCTCCTTTATTCTTCGTCGCCAGGAGAACGCCAACAAGGAGAGCACTGCGTGTCGACCACCCTGCTATACCTGCACCGCTACAATGCTTGCCGCGAGGAGATTCATGCTACCGACATCGCGGGTGCCTATAAGAACCCTCGCCGCCACCAGGACGAACCCTATAATCTTCTTCCTCCCCATTTGTTCTCTCCGCCGAACCCTAGCTCATTGGAGATTTGGGGCGCCATTGTTCCCGGTCGTCTCTCAGTCATCTGAGCTTGCCGTCAAGATCCAGTCACTACTCTCGATCGGTTGCCTTCTCTCTCGCAAGCCAAAGAGCTCCACATCACCTCAATCGACACCTCGCTCTCTGTCGAGCTCCGCCACCACCGCCATCGATTCCGATCGCCCCACTCCCTATCCTCAAGCTTGTCTTGCAGTTGGTGATCTGCCGGTTCTTTAGCACCTCTTATCTATGTCTTTTTACTTATGTAGCTCTACCGCATCATGAACCCGAGCCTGCCTCCATAGAAGCTTGTCGGAGGTGGAGCTCCGGCGACCATAAAGGGGCGACACCACCTCTTTGTGGTTTGTCGACCCCTCTCCAGCACGCCTAACCACGCTTACTAGGGTGTCCCGTGTCACCGGCAGTGACCATCATATGACGTGCCCCGTCAGCGACTTCGACTTGGCTGCTGCATGGCCATCAGGTAGACCAGCGTGGCCTGGGCCCCTTCATCAGTGACCACGGCTAGAAACAGCTGCTGTGTAGAAAGATTAGGGTTAGGATACGCTGATGTTGTGGTGACGTCATAAAGGTTTTAATGGTTTTCAGAAATGTTTTAAAATTTCAGAAATTATGATAAACATGTAAAATTCATAACTAATTCATATTAAATCAGAAAATACTAATAATATATCAAATTGTTCAGAAAAAATTAGGTCTATCCGTTAACGCTATAATCATGCATTGTTCAGCAACTTTAGTTACAAGTTTAGCTATAAGAACAAATCAACCCCTCTCATATGCATTTGAGGCTTCTCCGAATTAGGGTTCATATCCCTCGGAACCCCTTTTAAATTGTTGAGCCTATTTTAGGGTTTCATTTCAATGATATTTAACTTGTCATATCATCATCCTTGCTTATGCATTGCATCGATGCCATGTGTTGATTGTTTCTCCTTCTCTTTCCGGTGTTTGGTTCTTCCCGGTAGAATACGATATCGAGATCGAGATCGTAGACCGAGATCAACATCATAGATGATCGAAGAACAATACTTTACCAATCTAATCAAATCAAGTACAAGCTACCTAAAGCTCTACTTATTGGTTATCAACGGGCAAAGGCAAGGAAAGCCCCACCAGTATACAATCCTACGGTTTCGAAAGCATTTCAATTCTTGCCATGATGCATACGAGTCTACTAGGGTCTTTTATTGATAAATAGAGTATCCTATTTATTGCATTACTCCCTTTGAGATTATAACCCCTGATCCACTACTCCTAGCATAACTAGGTTTGACTTGTGCACATTGCTAGAGCTTTTATATGTGTCCTCCATAGCCATGCTTAGCTATTGAGTCTGGTTCATCTAGATGATTTATTAGATACAGAGAATCTAGTATGACAAGAGAACAAGATATACTGATGAGGTGAGATCAGTGGTACATGTTAAACATGCTAAGGTATGGGAGGCCATGGTGGGATGTGGTTTTTGTAGTCCCATGCTCGCCACCCCTAGGACCCGAGTTCTTGCCTTTGGAATCGAGACGAGCGTACAGCCACACGGGGCCTTGAAAACCCCAAGAGTAACTAACTTGCCTAGTAGATTCCATGAGTCACATAGTTCGGGCTATCCATTTTCCCTATGCATTTTAAAACATTTTCAAAATAGGAGGCGAAGGAGGTCCATCATAATAGGTAGGTAAGCGTGGACCGGGCTTCTTGGGGTCGATGGAGCCCCTGGTTAACCAACCTTGCCTCACATCTCTAGGGACCGGCTTCATGATTTGACCTGTTACAGCAGAACCATCCTTAGGGTGTGAGTCATGGTCTCGGCGAAAGCAAGGTAAAGGTTGTGTCTAAAGACCCTCTGCCGGCCTTCCAAGGAAGAGGGCTTATCTAGTGGCATTAAGAGAAGGTTAGTACGTGTGGGTAAAGTTGTACACCTCTGCAGGGTTAAATATTTTTGAAAATCCGTTCACGGTTATGAACACTTGGTGGACAGATTTTAAGATCATAAAGAACTATAACCTAATCGTAAAACTTGGCAGGTCAATTTGTGTTTAAGGATGCTTCCTCATGGGTACGAGGGGGTGATCCTACTTGAGGTTCATTGATGATTATTTGGTGGATATCAAAAGATGATTATCAATACTTTGGAGATGGCGCTCTCTTATCCCCTTTTAAAATATTCTTATTAGATGAGATTCTTCTCCCTCTTGTTTTACAATCAAAGATATCTTTATGTAAAAAAAGCTCCCCCAGCCATAAATCTTTATGAGTACTCCCTGTGCTCACCCTTTCTTTCTTGATACTTTTGTATCAGAGTAAGTGTTCCCTAAAGATGAGTTTGGTACGACATCGAAACCGACGAGTAACTTGGAGTTCCTGGCTGGCATCCTGGAATCTATGGGCTGGGATGTCATCATTATGGTTCTAGCCTATTAGGCCGTTTGTTATTTTTTGTATACTTACTAGAATAATTTTCCTTCTATTGTTTGATGTTTGTGGTTAGTGACCGCTACTTGTAATATTTTTGTTCTTTGCTCAGTTATGAGCTTGCTATAATAATTTTTGTGTCATAGGGTCACTGTTGTGTTACCGATTCTCTCACTACATATCCTCGATCTCTAGGTTAGGCTTATGTCAGACGGAGGTCTGGAATTTGTCTAACCCTGGTCTTGGGGGTGTAACAGGTTTTGGTATCATAGCAGTACCGACCATAGGAAATCCTTGCTATTATTCGATGTTGAGTCTAATGCTTGTGAGAACTATTTCAAAGATGAAAAGTATTTGCAAAAACACTATTATGCTTTTTTTATTCCTTATCTGGTATCTATCTAACTCTAGGTCATCTCGTCTCGTGTTGACTTTGAAAAAGTTTTGATATATCTTCTAGTCTTTAAAGCTTAGGTGCCTTCTAGGCATGTGCTCTCTCAACGAGTTAAGCTAGTGTTGAGTTCTCTAGAGTTGTGTGTGTTGTGAATTCCTTGTCCCCCTTTGCTCTTATTCATCTAGGAGATTCTGTTCTATCATGATCTCTCTATCTTATGGGTACACAACATCATGTTCGTCGTTCCATAGTGTTCTGTTCTAGGCTTTGAGTTTTCCTTTCGCCTCGAGTGCCTCCATTTGTTTGTTTGGGTACTTTAAAAGTTGTTTATTCTTTTGGAAGGTATCTTGTGATCACTTCCTTGTAGTGTACATTGTGTCACTTGGGTAGTAGGTACTCCTTTCTCGGGTTTTAACCCTTGGACTTGAACTTAAGGTCCCGGATTGTGTTGGATTCTGGTGTATTGAATCTTATACATGAAGCTGATCTTTAACCCAAGATCCAATCCTTTGACCCCTATCGTTAATGTTCACACATTACCTCAGGATGGCTGCTACTACAATTCTAGCCTTCAACATTGTGGACTTTGTCGTGATTGAATTGTGACAACCAAGGACTTCCCCTACCAGTAGCTATGGAAGATGTTCTTCAATGGAACCAAATAGATTATGTCAAGAGTTCTCCTTGTGAGACTCGCATCTATACTTGTGACTCTGCCACACCTTACCTCCTTTCTTTGCATTGATTTTCGGAAGATTGATAATCTATGCGTCCACATCTCAGGATTCCATCCAGAGCATGTTCATTTTCCCTTGTTGCTTTCCTGTTGTTTTCCGACCTTTGTTTACCAATTGGTAGACAAGTAGTAAATGTGCATTGGTGTCTTCCGATGCAAGATACGCTTGTGGTCTATCAAGACATACCATTTCGGGATATCCGGAGAAATAAACTCGAGTACCTCATCATTTCTAGGAGCAGGTTAAAGTGATGTAACATGTAGATTAAGAGGCATTGATTGTCTTCCATCTGTTCTACCTTAAAGTATCACACTCTTTTATGCCAAGAGGTCGTGTTGCGTCTCATGACCCTCTTATTGAAGTGATACTCCAACACATCTTTACCCACCCTTCCTCGATCTTCAGTGCTCGTGAATGATGCGTGTGTGTAATAATGTGGCCATCTGAGACACTTAGAAACTAATTTTTCTTCGAACTCTAAGGATATTTGAATCATTTTTAGCATGATGGTTAACCCTGGCACTAAGCAAAGGATGATTGTGCTATCAAGTCTGTTATCCTAGTGCACCCTCTGCGGTCAAAGAGTTAGGCTTGTGCTGAAACTCCGAGACTATGTATTCTTTCCTTACTAAGCAAGTATCCTCTTGAACTAAGTGACATAACGGTGGTTCATGATATTCTGGACGACTTTCTAGAAGTATCATTATGTTGCCACATGACCGTGATGTCAAGTTCTTGAGCAAGCTAGTTCTCTGAACTACCCCACTCGAAGGATCCATACTGGATATCCCTAAGCTAGTTGGTTGAGCTTAAACAACAACTTGGAGAGTTGTAAGTCAAAAGTTCTATACAAAACTATTCCTTCTTAAGGGATGTATAGTTTTGTTCGTGCTGCAGAAAGATAGTATTTCCTTCGTGGATATGTTATCTTCCCAACCTTTTAATTGATTTGGGATATCATCAAATCAAACTCAGTTCCATGGACTATCCTGATGATGTTGTAACTTGTAAATTTTTACTTGAGTACATCTTCATGTCCTTTGGTCTGACCAGTATTTATGTTTTGTTCATACAACATATGCGTCCATCTTCTTGAAGTATCTTGGTAAGTTTGTTATTGAGCCCATCAATGACATCCTTATCTTCTCCATGCTAGACAAGATTCATAAGGAACATTTGGCATTAATGTTGGAAACTTTTTAGAACCGTCTTCGGGTCATATCGAAGTATGTGTTCTAGATGTTAGAACTAACCTTCTCCAATTCACATGTAATTGTTGAAAGATGTCGCCGTGGACTTGACTAGAGTTATTTTTGCCCCTTAAGGACACAAGTGCATTTTGTTTAAAATACTTCATGTGTATGTATTTTTCTTTCGACATGTTTCTAAACACATGGGTCTAGCAATCTAGCTCAGTCGTTTGGAGCTTAACAATGTAGTCCCCCTCTTGAGAATCTAGTAACTTTACCTTCGCGGGAAATGTTACACAATTTCTATTCGGACATGCCGAGTCTAAAGTAGCATTTCACTTAACCAAAGCTGAATCTCTAGCAGCAATGATGGTTGGTGTTCCCCAAGGTCTTGACATAGGTCTCTCTACAATTATGGCAAGATTGATGTAACGGTTGACACACTTAGCCAGATTGACCTATTGACATATTCCTTGAGTCAGCAATAAAAACCAATCCTCATGAGGCTTCTTCTATGATTGATTATAGGAGTTGTGCCTATTGTTTCCTTTGTATCCGAAGTCCTACCTTTACTTAATGCCTCGTGTCTCGAACATCAAGGATAACATTTAAAATTGAGTTGCTAAATGTATCTCGGTCGATCCTCCAGACCCCTTTATGTTGGCAAGCATTTTGTTATGCCAAGTAATTGAAGTCGGAGAATGAAGTTTATTTTTCCCATGTCATCAGGAATCTTCTCCCCTAGTTATGTGGGTGGACACTCCACTTGCACATAATTGAATCTCCACTTTCTCCATTTGTTCTCCACTCAAAAAAACCAAAAGTCTTTCCACTAAAGCACTTTAATTCTCTTATTTTAATGCAACTCAATTTATTGAAACTTCATTTAATGAACACATTAACATTTTGATCCCTTGCTTTGTTTAGATACCCCGAAACTATTTCGACAAATTTGATAGAACAATTTTCTGCGATAGAACAATTTTCTATGATGTCCATCGACTTCCCATGTGTTCCCTATATACTCAAATGCATCGACTAACCTTAAGTGTGTCTCCCTAAGGGTTCGAGAACTATGTAGATGTGATGGTGACCCTCTCTAATCAATAATCATTAGCAGGACCTAGAGATACATAATGACTCCCACTAGTTCCACGAAGATCTGATGATCGTCCGAACCTCTTTCGCTGTAATCAAATTACTTTGTCTCGTGATATATTACTTGTCTGAGATCCGATCACTTGGTATCATCCATACCTTGTTTAATCTCATTCCCGACAAGTACACTTTTCTCCTTCCCGTGATATGACATTCTAGTGATCAAATCACTTGTTTACAAGCTATGTTAATGTGATATCACTGAGAGGGCCCTGAGTATATAAATCTATCATTCTGATGAAAAAATACAACTCTTGATCGACGAGCCTCAACTAACACTTTCCAAATACCTGACGACACCTTTCTAATCACCCTGTTACGGTGTGACGTTTGATGGAATGAAAGTACTCTTCTGGTGGAAGTGATTGACCTTATCTCATGGTATGAGGACATTGAGTTACTGCAAATGTGATAGCAATATAATATTGATGACATGATCATATTGCTACATCTACTGCGGGTCATTGTTTATCATATCATTCTCCAATTTTATCACCCTGTTATTAACAACATCCAGTGTTCATGATCAAGAAACCTTTGATCATCCGTCAATCAATAGGCTAGTATTAAGAGAGGCTTTACTAGGAACCTTTTCTGTTTATAAATCACGAGTGTATTAATGTTTCCTATTAATACAATTATAGTATGAAAAATAAACATTTAGCATAAACATGGAATAAGATAATAAGCACTTTTGTATTGCCTCTCGGGCATTTTCCATTGAGTGTCCCGCTTTCACTAGAGTCAATAATCTAGTTTGAAAAATTTGCGCATTCAACACCTATGGAACATTGGTTTTGTATATACGCGTTTGCTAGTGGTAAACATAATCCCAAGATCTGACATTTCAGGTCTGTGTATATTTGCATGTCTTTGCGTCTCTACGCATCACTCATTCTCTAATGAGATGGCATTGTATAAATTTGGTGAGACCTTAGATCCTTAGGGTTTAAAAACATGTTGGTATAATTGTCATAAAATATATCTTCATATTACTAGCCCATCGAACCACACCTAGTTCCTTTGCTGCTAAAATAGAAGTATACTACTTAGCCTTTCGTTGTAGTATTCGTCACAATGTCCATAACATTGGAACTCATCCAAATCCATCATGGAACTTTCTTCCATTATATTGTGCCACCTTAACTTATAGCCTAAATTGAGAAAATTTTAGTTTGTATCTTGTGACAAAACAAGTATCAATGTAACACTTTACAATGAACAATTTATATAGTGCCAATGAAATGCCTTACAATGAACTATCTGTATAATGTCAATATAACACCTTACAAAAATCTATCTTTATAGTGTCAATCTAACACCTTACAATGAACTATATGTCACTTATGTATACAATATATTCTTCGTTCTTCCAAAGATCACAAGAATATCGATACTATCGTACAATGATCATCTTATGAGTCATCCTAGTATAAGCTCATAACATTTACAGCATAGGACATATCTGGATATGTACATATCACAGAATGATTGATTGAGATATTAATGTGATTTTAATCACCAAGTGTCAAAACACTTGAATCTCGTTTATCAAGATATCCATGTGATTTTACTCACCAAGTGTCAAAACACTTCAATCTTGATTCAACCCTTTTCCATGTGGAAAAAGCCTTTCTTGTCGTTTCCATATTGAAATCATTCAGTATTTCATCTATGTACATTTGGCATAACCATATTAGCATCTCAATCTATCCAAATATAAATTGATGCCTAATAATCGGGTTTTGCCTAAGTCTTTCCTCCAAATCTAATTTAAATGAAATTCTTATCCTATGTCAATAAAAGATACATAATTTCCAATCAACAATGTGTCTTATACACGATGTATTAGAAATATGTCTTAGCGCTCCCACTTAATTTCTTGCAAATGCAAGCATCTTCATCATTTCTGATGAAATTAAATTTTTTAACAATTTCATCACTATGAAGATTCCAACATCGCTATGCTTATTTGAACTATTGAAGTCTACATGCCCTTCTAGCATCATTTGATTTAACAAAACCCTTCAAACCGTGTCATGTACACATCATAGGCAACCATTCTATTATAAGAATGTTGTTTTGTTTATTAAACTAGCATATACAATAATTGATATATATATAGTGGTTGCTACACTAATCTGTTCAGACTATATATCGGTACGAAAGATCAAATTTTGCCGTATTCAAATCCTTGAACATTGTTGTAAACTCTTTACCGACATGTCAACTATTTCATAGATGTGAAACATCCATGTCTGTTTTTTTATAGATCCAAATACAACCAATAGGCTTCATGCCTTCTTGAGGGTCTTCCAAGTTTAGTAACTTGGTTTATCGTTTATGGAACTATCACGAATTTTTTTCTTCAATCCATTACACGGATTCAGGGCCCATCATCACTTCTTTTCATGTATTCGGTTCATCATTGTCAAACAATAATGATTTAATCTCTTAGTATTGGATTGTTTATCTGACCTACGCGGTTCAATAGGAACTTAGATCTCCATGACCAAAACCTTTGAGGCACGTAAGCCATGAGTCTTATGGCTGTCTTTGGGACACTTTCCAGCGCTGCGCAACTCAACACACATAGCTTAGGTTCAATAACCTTATCAAAGTTCTATTGTCCTGACACTTTACTTTTCACGAAAAATTCCTTCTCAAGAAATTTGATTTTATAAGCGACAAAAACTTTTATTTTTGGTGCTATGGAGGAATACCCAACAGTTATTTGAAATAACCTACAAAGACATGCTCATCTGACTTTGGTTGTAAATATTTTACTTATGCCTAGCATACCAAAAATTAAGAAAGGACAACTTGGGTTTTATCACAAACCATATCTCATATGGTGTCATTTAAACGGATCATGATGGATCTCTTTTTAGTGTAAAAATGGTAGTCACTAAATCTCACTACAGGAATCTGGGCGGTCCATGACGTTTCTTTTATGACACGCAGTAAAAATGTCGCGGATGCTTGACGTTCTTGCTCGTTTCTTCACAACTTCCTCGAAGGCCCTCTAGACCAGTTTTCCATGATGTTCCTTGGTTCTTCTTGGAAGATTTCGTCGCAGTTTTTGTCTCGGGCCCTAAAGCCTAGTTCGCCATTTTATCTCCTGCTTCATTCGTCATGGATTTTGTCACGGACCATGGTCGATTTTTTTCATCGATCGCGTCTTCTGTGCGTAAAGTCCACGTGTTATAGTATCGATGGTTTTGACGATGCTTCCTGACATTTTTGGCTGGCCCCAGTTGTCTGTGCGTGTGTTGTTAATGCTTTTAGAAAGTGGATATCATGCACTAGCTATGAATGGTCCCGCGTCCCCACCCACACACGTCCACACCCACATGTGTCACTCGAGGACTACGAACGGTCTCACGTATATAAACCCGCTCAACCTTCTTCTTCCAATAGCTCGTGTCATTTTCCCCCAATCTGTCTTGGCACAAAACCCCAATCTGCACCTTTCGCGCGCGTCCAAGATCCTTCGCTTGCACCATCGCCCTCCCTAGATGCACCATGAAGCATACGCGTGAGGACGAGCCGGAGGTGAAGGCAGTTGGAGGGACAGCAGCAGATGTCTCGGTCGTTGCTGGGCAGGTGGAGGCGGCTCCGGGCATGCACGCTGCTCATTGTCGCGCCATCGAGGCTTCGGGCTCCATGCAGCCAGCAGTCGTTGTCGCCTTCGAGCAGCAGGTGGCCGACAACGTCATTGTGCCAGCGACAAATCTGGAGGAGGGGCATGCGATGGCAGGTGGAGGCAACCCGGTGCTCTACATCAATGACCCCATCCTCCACGAACAAATCCTCGACTCAATCACGGAAAATGACGAGTTCGAGTAGGTTCAGAGCTCACTCTTTAGGTTCGGACAAGCTAACGGAGGAACAAGACCTCGAGAGCCGCCCCATAGACCTTACCAGGAGAGGGCCATATCGCAAACTGCATGGACTTCTAGGGCTTGATACATGTGCCATGCGAGGGACACAAGCACCAGAGGCCATATGTGAGGTAATTTATGGTCGAAACAAGTCCGTAAGTTCTGAGGTCAACACTTTAGGCTCTGGTAATGTCGGGGAGTGACCGGTGTGAGGCATCATGCCCAGCCCCCCGCTCGCGTGTATATGTGAGGGAACTCAGTTAGGTACGGTTTTCAGATAAGACCTTTCCGAAGGGAAAAACCAAATGGCAAGATGTAACATCCCAGCATTTAGGAACTAACGAAGGGTAGAAATAGAAATTTGTGCATTTGCATGCATTCATTATTAAAACTTGGTGTAAATTTTTCACCAAACAAAATCCTTGAGAGATCAGAGTTTCTTTCACTATTTGGAGATAATTTTATCTCTTTATCGTGATTGCTATAAATTTTTACATGATCTTTAGGAATATAAAAGATTTTGGGTGATCAATTTGAATTCCAGTTTAAATTTTAATCATTTGGATAAGATTTAAAAATTAGGAGTAATTGGTATTTTTGTATTTCCAAAAATGATTTAGTTAATATTGTTTGAATATTTAATATTTATAAAAAATAATGATAATTGAAAAGAATACAAAGAGAATAACTTAAATAAGAAAGTATTTCTTATTTCTTTCCTTCATTCAATTACAATAATACAAATATAAATATAAATCAAAGAGTACACTACAAGAACAATTCTCAAAGAAGAATAAGAAACTTTATTGAATATATAATATTGTACATTGAACTATTACAAAGTGAATAAATGAAAAATTACAAAATAAATAAATAAAGAAAACCTAAACTATCTATTTATTCCTAAACTACATCTTGATCATCAAACCTTCTGTACCCGCAAAACAAAGAGAATAAGATAAAATTGTTTTTTGTTAGATTTACCCTCAGTTTTTACTAGTGAAGTGCACTGTTCACTTTTATCTCAATGAGTAATAAAAAGGGGCAAATTTCACCAATGGGAAGTATATGTTCTTTCACATCAAAGATATTTAGAACAACATCATAAGCCAAAGTAAAAGGGGCAAGTTTCACCAGGTCAGAAAATAGTAAAATGACAGGCAGTGAATAACATTCACTTTATCTGATCCAAAGGAAGAGAGCACAGTGAAGTAGCTTACACACCAAACTGCATGTAGTGTGCTGTCAACAAGACGGGAGAGGGAGAGAGGAATAAAACCACACTAGCACATAGCAAGGAAAGCACTACTCACCACTTCACAGCCGGAGCAATGCTCTACCTCAAGAACACACACAATAATCAACACCAACACTTGCTAGATTTCTAGCGGATCAAAACAAAACTCACCAAAACAATCCACCAAGAAACCAGCCAAGATGATCACCTAATGGAGGGAGTGGAACAGGTGGATAGCAAGAGAAGCAGTAGCACCAGGAGGTGCAGAACAAGGCGAAGAGCAGCAGTAGCAGGAGGTGCAGGACAAGGTCAAGGGAAGCAGCAGCACCAGGAGGTGTGGAACAAGATCAAGACGGATAGTAGATTCAGAAGATAACAACCATAACTACTAGAGCAGCAGGAAAGTCCCCTAGAACTAGGCTATATCTCTAATCTTCTGATCTACTATTTGATCATGCTTACACATAGTTGAATTTATGCAAAAGCATGGTATATCTATCATGGAACACATGAGAAAATAGGCAGCAAGTGAAAACATCTATTGTTACTTTAGATTGGCCTCAGACCAGCATCGCAGGCCAATATTAACACAACAAGAGTAACACTGTACTTGATGAGTTTTTCAACTCTTACCAATACAAATCCAATTCAAAGTACAATTTAGGAAAAACTTAATACCAGACAGAATTTGTGTACCATTCAATAGAATGTGTCACAAGAATCTATCTTACCTAAGTAATACTTATATATAGGATTCATAGCTAAATCTTCTCAATAGGTCATCAATCATTTTCCTAAATAGCAATCTAGGAATTATTTCTGTTCATTTAAAAAATGCTATCATCGGAGATCATTAGTAGCATTTCAAAAGTAACCCAACTATAATGCTTTAGCACTAAACAAGTCAATCATCACAAATAACTAGATCTCAATCTAGATCAAATCCATAACATCATCCAATTTACAAGTAACATCAAGTAAATATCAGATAAGAAATCATCTGATAGAGCCACTAATATCAATTCCAAGACCACCAATAGATAGTACTTCCACATAGCCTAGTTACAGTGGGTACTTGCATAAGGAAAATTCCATTATCTTGGATAATCACAGCACAAAGGGGAAGAACCCTAACACAAGGGATGAACTCTAATTAGGGTTTTCTCACCGCAAGCACGCAAAGGATAATGAGAGAGACAAAGAGACTAAGAAGGGAGAGGAGGAAACTCACCACAGGTCCTCGCTAGGTTATAGAAGAGGAAGAAGGGTGGTTATAACACCCTCGCATCGGCCCTATGCAAGTTTTAGAGATTCCCGCCAAACCCACTGTAGCATCCCAATTGTCTAACAATTGTAATGCTACTTGGTCTAGTAAGATAATGGCTACTTCCTATATGTAATTGTTGCATCATAATTATATCATGCTCATGTCATCATGCCACCTTGCATTTGAGCATCATATAAAACCCTTTTTGTTTTGGTTCTTCTCTCATATGCATTGTAAATTGTATTTGCCTCTTGATATTGTATTTGGTTATTGATGTATTGTTTAAATGCCCAAGTTGAGTTGGGGGCATATCTTTTATTCCAATTCCACCACCTCTCCTTGTCACCACCTTATAATTCCACCATCCCATTATCCATGAGCTTGTTTCTCTTTTTCTGTTGATTTTATTCTAGCTCATGTGGGTGGGGTGGATCTAAATCTATAAATTCTTTTGCTTGGCCTTTATTCCACTTCTTGGGAATGCATAAGAATAATGCCATGCTATTATTTTGTTTTCACAAGAATTTAATCATGGCATTTATTAAATTGCATGGGCCATGCAAGAGTACCTCCACCTTTAGCCAATTGTTTCTCTCTTGGTTTAAATGGGTTTTCTCTTTTTGGGGTCATCTCCATCCCTCACCACCATCTCTCTCTCTACCCCCTTCATGCTTGATCTTGTTTGGTTCATGTTAAAAACCCTACAACCATCCCCCCATCCATGCAAGCCATGTGTGGGCATATTCAACCCTTATCTCTAAAAACCCTAAGCCATCACCCTCTCTCTCTATCCTCTCTCCAAAAACCTAACACCTCATCTAAACCCTAACCCTAGTTCCTCTCTAATCTAACCCTAGTTACACCCATCTCCCCCTCTCACCTCACCCTCTCCTCTCACCATGTCGAGGTGTCCCCTCTCCCTACCGTGATGGCCCCACCTGGCCACCCTCTCTCCCTGGCCCACACCCCAGCCACCCCTCTCTCTAAACCCTAACCCGAGCCTACTCCATCCTACCCTAGCTCTCTCTCTCTCTAGCTCTCTCTCCCTGCCACAGCAGCCCCACCCGACGACCCTAGCTCCGAGCCGGTCCTTCCTCTCGCCCTAGGCCCGCTGGCAGCCCCTCTGCTGACCCCCACGACGAGCACGTGAGGGCGAGGTGGAAAGGTGGCTGATCCACCTTTTTCCACCACCGCGTCCCCCACGGCATCGCCTCCCTCTAGGCTCGCCCTTATCCCCTTCCCCTCCTTCCTCTGCCTCACCAAACCCCCCTGGCCTCGCGCCGCAACCATCTCTCCTCCCCCTCTACCTTTCTCTCCACCGGCCGGCGATCCGTCGGTCTCCACCGTCCCCCATCTTGCAGCCGGCGGCGAGGAGCTGTGGTTGTCGAGGAAGGACGAGGACCAACCGCTGCTTCGCCCTGTACCCGCCAGCGAGGAGGAGGAGCTCCACTTCCGCCACAGTACCGAGACGCCCCGACGAAACCCTAGCCCGCCGTTCGCCTGCCTCGTTGACGCCCTGCTGCTCCCCAAGCTGATCCGACACCACCACCCTCCCCTCGGTGAGCCCCTATTCCTCGCTGACATCCTCACTCTCGCTGTCGCCGTCTAGCTCCGCCGTTTGTTTCATCGAACACTCTGCGCGTGCCGTCGGCCACTGCGTTGGCTCGCTCCCACGTCGCGTAGAACCTTAACCAGCCGCCCGCCGCCCCTCTGTCACCATCCGTTAGCCTACCGCGCTGGTTCCTCCCCTTAGCGCGTGCGCCCCGCGTCGCGACTTCGAATCCCCGTGCCGCGCCCGTGTCGGTCAAGCACCGATCCGTCCGCAGGTGCAGGGAAGATCTACAGGGCTCTGTGGAACTTTTCAATTCGCCCCCCCTTTTTGTTTTTCCTTAACCCGCGGTACCACCGAGCCCCACCGTCAGCCTCTCCGTCAGTTTTGCAGTTAAGCCCCCTAGGTTCCACTGCCTCAGCCCGCACTCCCCGGATCCGCAACGTGTCGCCCGCTGGCTGGCTGCGCGTGCCGTGGACCCTCAGCCCCACCGGCCCCACCTGTCAGCCTCTTGGTCTAGGTCAGCCGCGGTGAGAAAACTCTTTTCTGCACGCTGTGTCGCCAGTCAGCCTGGCCCCACTTGTCACTGTCTGTGGCTAGGTCTGGGCTGAGTGGCAAAAGGTTTCTGTTTTTCTGTTTTAATTTAAACTTTTCAAATTTGTTTTAAAATTCAAATTCAAATCTGTTTTCAAATATCTTTTAAGATATGATTCCAAATTACACATGTAATATATGTTTTGAAATCAGAAAAATGTGAGGATTTCAAATATGCCATTCAAAATATTATTTGAACACTTTAAAAATTTCGAGTTGATTAAAATTACAAATAAAATGCCCTTTGCCTTAATTAATTAATAACTTTTGTTTTATAACTCCGAATTTGACAAATGATATGTCTAAAATGATCAGCGCGACGAGCCCGTTCTATCTATGCATTCCATGTTCTGAATTGCAGCATGCATCATATAAATATAAAGTATACAGCAACTTATTTGAGGATAAAAGGTGACTAAAACGCCATAAAATGCTTTATTCTTGTACTCCACACCTCACCCATGCCATGCTACATTGTTGCCATGCAAATTGTGCATCATTCATCATGGCATGATTGTTTGCTTGTCGCATTTTAATTCATATGCTTGTGCACTCTATTTATGTTGGCCCTTGTTTGTTTGGTTCTTCTTCGAATAGACGCTGAGCAGGGAATATATCAAGAAACCCAGGAGCACTACCCAGATCCATCCCTCGCTTCAACCGAGCTGCCAGGCAAGCACTACCACATGCTTGCATACATATAGTACCTATTGCCTCTCTCTTATTCTTGCATCATTGAGTCGCGATTGCATTAAACTGAATCTCAAGTACTGCATAGCCTTTACTTTTAAACCCCACCGAAGCTTGTCCTCCATCCCATGAGCCATTACTACAGGAGTTGTCTGAGCCATGCGGGTCGTAGAACAGCATGTGTAGGGTATGTGAGTGTCTGAAGGATAACGAGGTACCTAAACAACTTAACCTGAGTAGTAATGGGATAACTAATGAAAGTGGCACCGGTGAGCAATATCTGCTATTTGGTTTTTCATGTTCACTTGTGTCCCGTAGGACCCCGAGTACTTGATTCCTGATCCTTGAATATTCGCGCTATCCACATCCGGGAGGCTTATGAACCCCCCTGAGCCAGAGCTTGATTCATTCTTATTTCTTGGGGCCACAAAGTAGTTTGGGGCTTTATTACTATCCTGTACTTATGCCATGCTTTACTGCTTTATTTACGATTGTGCGTGGAGCACCTGTACTGTTTAGGATCGTGACACGTTTTCGCTGTATCGACAAGACCAGTCACACTTTCGAGTTCCCAGTCGTTTACAGCCGTCCACACAAACCCTGGGTCCGTTTCGGAGCCGGCCAACTTCGTTGCGGGTAGCTTAGTGGGGTGGCCCCCTGAAACATTTCTGAATCCTGTGATCGCTTTGTCGTGAATGCCTCGTTGGGTTTTGATTTGGTTTTTCCGAGGTTGATCGAGTGTGTGTTGCTATTTGTGCACCCCTACAGGGTAAATCTTTCTGAAAGCCGTGTCCGCGGTTATGGATGACTTGGAGCACAGTTTCTCGATCATAGACAAGTATAACTAAAGTACCGCTTTTAATTTGACTAAGTACCTGACTAGTAAATAGTGCAACACTCAAGGAATGGATAATAAAACTGCTAATGGATGGGGGGCTGTTCGTCCGCTTCCTCGTTGGTAAGCGAGGAGGAGGATGGATCTGTTAATATTACTGTTATAACTGTGGTTATTAATTCACGGACATCCATCTATCTTTGGTTAGGCGGATGGTTAGCGAGTATCCCTAGAATTGTTAGGTATTATCTTTTGCTGCAATTGCGTCACCCCAGGTTGTGTCCCCTTTTGAGGCATAAAGACTTGTTGAGTACCCCTAGGGTCTCACACGATAAATTGCTTGATTCAGATGAACAGGTACACTCGCAAGATGGATACTGGGTGGAGGAGACGAACGATGTGGGCAACGATCACTCGGTGTAGAGATTCCGGGAACGGGGATCCGTGAGATCTGTGGGCGGGATGTGTTTATTTATGGGGCATCTTATGCAGATTTGCTTCTTATCCGTACTCGGACCTTGTTTTCCGCTTCCGCCTGATACTCTGATGTTTGATGTATGAGGAGATATCCTAAACTATTATATCTATCTAGGATATTTGGATCTTGCCGTATGGCGTTGCAATATTTCTATTTCCTTTAGATGGAATGGATCTGAGGACTGTTGTATGGTGGCTTGCATACATACTCATTTGTGTATGTAGTTGATCCCTTCGCCTGCCGATTACGCCGCTCGTTCTTGTCCCGATGTTTTGGAAATGGTTAGGACGGCCGAAACGTCTACCTGTGAGTGGCATTTGGCCCCACCGTACTATTTTAACCATTTCCGCTCATCCAGGCTTGTAACTAAGAGCGTAATTCACCGAGGTAGTTACACCCACATAGAAACGATTCAAAGGTGCCCACCAGGCACTTTCATGCGGGTGGAAAACAAAGTAATACCATTACACATTAGTCCATGATGGAACCCACAGAACAGATATATACAACAATGAATCAATGAATCATGAAGACAGATATACATTACAAATATCCAAATCACCTTGAAAATGATACATCGTCTGAGTATGGACAAGATGCAAATTGGGCTAAGAGCCCTGAAGAATAACCAATGGTGTCCATAACCTTGCCCAGGCCAAGCCAGAAGGGTAACCCTACTAACGATGTCGATCTCAAACCTACTAAACAAAAGGGGTGCTGACAAAGGGCATAGGAAAAACAGAGCGGTCAGTAATGAAGCCAGTACACGGCGACACTTAGAATTCGGCGGCTCTCTCCTACGTAGGTATGGTGGACTGAAGCGGCAGCGCAACATGCACTAAACAAACTATAGAGACAAGATACAAATATCGGCTATCACAGAGAGATGATAAAGACTATTCAGATCCAAGTTGATACTACCACCAACCATACCCATCCTGGTATTTCCCCCTCGAAACCAATCGAGGAAGTCATACCAAGGAAACTCACATGGTTGCAGTTTTATTCATTCTTTCCATGGTGGTTATCCAACTTACTAGTCATATTAGATACAAGACAAATCATAACAGTAAACTTTAGTTATTAGTTGTCTATCATCGAGAAACTGTGCTCCAACTCGTCCATAACCGCGAGCATGGCTTTTAGAAAATATTTAACCCTACAGGGGTGGACCAAAGTTTCCACACGCACTTCAACTCTTTTTGCCATATCAGCTAACATACACCCATCGATATGTCGGCAGGGCCTAGGACACGACGCTTTCCCAGACGTAAAGCAACTACATTGGGGCCACCTGAAAGAGCTACCCATATGAGGTATAGCTAATCCTCCTCGTATGGACCGTGAGGTTGCATGGACTTGTCACGCGAGCAAAGATCATAGACATTATATTCCCGTGACAGAGTGTCGCACACGCGCAACAGTAATACACTCTCATCGGCCAACAGGTAATAAACATCTCATACATGGCATAAGTATAGTAGTAACATATAAAGCCCGAACTAGTTTTTGGCCCCTAGAATAGTACTTTGAAATCAGGTACTAAACTGATAGGGGTGCCCATACACCCCACATGTGGTTAGAGCGCTCCGTCTCGGAACAGGTATCAAGAACTCGGGTCCTAGGTCGACACAGGGGGCGGGATAATAACCGGATCTCAACTATTACCCACATGTGCCTCTGCATTATTTATCTACCTTCAATATTAGTTATTAAACTGTAATTGAAGACATGATCAGCTCCACCATTAAGAATATGCCAATCCCTAACATCAGTGGAACATCAATGACACGAAGCTACACCTGAGCAAGCAACTATGACTCCCAAGGCCAACTATCTACCAAACAATCGGTAATAGTATGTGTACAAGGAAATATAGGCTACAAGGGGTATAAAGGGTATGCAAAGACTAAAGCATCGCAACACAGTTAGCAATAGATCAATGTAAGATCCCTCCCCTTATAAAGGTAAGGATCCCTGTGATTGCAATGCTAGTCCCTGGATCAATGCTAGCATCCACAGTTTAAGATGAAGTACACAGAAACAAAGGTCATTATTACATATCATTCCAGAGACAAACATAGTCTTTTACAAACTCCATGGCCACAGGCCTAATACAAGAGTTCAAATATATAATAATGTAAATAAGTCTTCATCTTCATGTGCCACAAGCAAGCATGTTGAGTGTAGACTCATAACCCCTAATCATCATCAGAATAACCTGCAACATCACAAGTTACAGCCACAATGGGTCAATACATTGGAATAGTATTGGCAAGTGATACCTTAGTAGAATTTTAGTAGTCTAGATACTATATGAATCTTGGCTAAGTCTATCTTAGGCTTGCTTTTGCACAAAATAGGTTTTACCTATTATTTGAAAACACTAAGTTTTTCATTGACGAAACGTTTCCCAAGGAACCACCAATAGAAATTGGTGAACCTTTCACCCTTGTTCAACCACAAGTTTTTACTTAGAATATGGGATGAGGAGATTCTTGATAGCTTCCATGTCTTGATGCTCAAGTTGTCCAATACCAAGGACATGGCTAAGTACTTAGATTCTTCCATCTGCAGAGGTTGTGCACTTTCCCCACAAGACTTGATTTTCACCAAGACAGGACCTTTCAGAATCCTTCCCTTAGACCAAATGGACGCGCTCCAACCTATCATCCCACTACCACCAACTGTCCAAATGGCTAAGTTATTGCAACCTATATGATCCAAGCAGATCCCATAATGCCATGTGGCTGCACTAGAAGCTTCTTAACATTTGGCATCTCAAATCCCTTTGTTCCTGGGTGGCCTTGTGTACCCATAGACATGGGCCTTGTGTAACCACTCAACACAAACCATTCTTTCCATTCCACCCAGGTGTTTCATTCACTTAGTTGTTTTATTAAACAAAAACACAAGTCCAAAGACTTAGAAATATTTTCTCATAGCATGAATATATAACCACCCTTGGTTGCTACTAGCTAGGCTAAGCATGGCATTGATAAGCATCTTAACTTAGAAATTTCTAGCAATTCTACAACTACTAGGATTTCCCAAGCATAACATATAGATAAAAAATATTCATGCAATTCTAGCAAAATATTTCTAGTTCATAGTTGAAAAACATAGGAATAAAATCATGAAGCACCACTTGCCTTGGTAGTTTGGGGAGTAGCAACAATCTTCACAATCACAATCACTATTTGCACCAAAATCTACACATAAAATAATGGCACCAAATCACAAACAAAATATATGAATGCATGCAAAATGCCATGTGATGATTTTCTACACCAAACAAGACAAGTACACGGTACTGAATATTAAACAAGTTCAAAACTTGTCAAATAAACTTTATTTGATTAACAAAACATTTTTATAACAATTACTATACACAAAATATGCCTACAAATGTTTCTGTAAAAACATCCATTCTAACAGAGGCAAAACATTAAACACATTGCATAGATGGAAAGGATTTTCTCTCTTGATTCTAATGATATAAAATTTGTCAAATTTGGATGTGGGAATCAAAAGTTATGAATTTTACAAGTTTAAACATCTAATAGATCTAAATTCTGTTTTTAAAACAAAAGGACTGGCCACGTGGCGAGTTTCTATTCGCCCATACCGCTTCGCGTGGATCGACTGAGATGAACCGCACGATCTAAATGAAATCGCACGGTCATCTGTCCAGTACCCCTTCGCTAAATGATTCTATCAGATTCGTTGGATCTAGATCTAACGGTCCTAGACCATGCGACCAAAGTTCAGCGGCGCTGGTGACGGTGGCGCGGCGGCGGCGCTCTGTCAGCGACGCTCCGGCAAAAACAGAGAGCGCTGGGGTGTGTGTTGTGGCTTACCAGACTCGCATGGTCACGAGGAAGCTCAACGTGGCAGTGGTTTGTCGAGGGGCACACGGATGCGGCGGCAGGACCTCGTCGGAGTTGCGCGCGACATCGGGTGCTTGCAGTTGGTGTTGTTGCCGATGATGTAGATCACCCTAGCACGAGTCATAAGTGTCAAAAGCTGCACAAGGACAAGGCGAACATGACAGTATGCATGCTGGGTCAAGGGGTGCTCGATTCTTACTGTTATTGCTCGTCGGAGTCGAGCGGCGGCTCTGGTGGTTGCGGGCGTGAACGAAGACGGCGACCTGGGTCACGAGTAGGCAAAGAAGGGGTGTTAGAAGATGCACAAGGAAGAGGCGGTCATGCTCGTTTGAACCAGAGGCAGAGGGGTGGTCGGAGCTTACCGGAATTGCCCGCCGGAGTGGCTCGGTACAGCGGCGGTGCAAGTGCGATTGTGGGTAGCCTGGTGGCGGAGTGGGAGCGCTGAGAGAGGGGAAATGGTCGCAGAGAGGTGGGGGCTAAGTAGGCTGAGTAGGGGCGAGAATCTCGCGAGGAAACGCCAGCAAATAAGCCTGCTTCAATCGCGGCAGTGTTGAGGTAACGGCGGCGTCGACGAGGTCGTGGGGGCGCGTGGCTGGGGACGATGCTCGCGTGGCACTTGGGTCCACTAGTCAGCGAGTGCGGGGTAAGTCTGCGTCGCGTGAGGGATAGAAAGAAGAACCCTGGGTGGGCTTAGTGGGCTAGGTCTGTTGCTGGGCTGAAAGTCTGGCGCCGGCCCTTTTTCCTTTCTTTTTTCTTTTTCTTTTTCTAATTCGATTTTCTGGAATCAAATTCAAAAGAATTTAAAAGCACTTGAATTTCAAATCTTTCTGGCCTTTTGTAATAAGATTCCTGTGTAAATTTGAGTATTAAATCATGCTGCCTTGCTGGACTTGCAGGGCCCTTTGAAGATTTTTAAAATAACAGTGCCTTAGCACATGGTTTGATGAAGATTTAAAAATGGTTTTAAAACCATATTTGTTTTGAAAAATTTTGTCCAAGCTTGGAACTCATCCAACCAATCCTATGAATTCAAGCAATGGTTTTTAAAACAATCTTGAGAGTGGCATTTGATTAGTGTTTGCTGACATAAAATAATAGCACTAAGTGCTTCTATTTTCTTGAAATGAGTTGGAAAATGATCCCTAAATGATATGCATGCATGAATGATATGCAATCTTTGAAAACATGATTTTAGGGATGTTACAAATCTAACCCCCTTAAGGTGAATCTCGCCCTCGAGATTCGGATTGGCTAGCAAATAGGTGAGGGTGGTCTTTCCGAATATCATCTTCTCTATCCCATGTTGCTTCTTCCTCGGAATGATGATTCCATCGAACTTTGCAGAATTTGATGGTCTTTGTTCGAGTAACTCTTTCTGCAGTCTCAAGGATCTTAATAGGTTTTTCTTCATAAGTGAGATCACTTTCCAACTGGACTTCCTCCAATTGTATAGTATCTTTCAAAGAAGTCTCTTCCATTTCTGGATGGCATTTCTTAAGCTGACTCACATGAAACACATTGTGAACAGCAGACAAAGACTCTAGCAATTCAATCTCATAACCTACTTCTCCTTTACGACTCAGAATCTTGAATGGTCCAACATATCTTGGGGCCAATCTACCTTTGACACCAAATCTCTTCACTCCAAGAAGTGGTGACACTCTAAGATAAGCTCTATCACATACTTCATATGTGACTTCTCTACGCTTAGGATCTGCGTAGCTCTAATGTTGGGACTGTGCTATCTTTAATCTGTCCTTAACTAGCTTGACTTTCTCTTCAGCCTCCTTGATTAGTTCTGGTCCGAACAAACTTCTTTCTCCCACACCATTCCATAACAATGGGCTGGTACACTTTCTCCCATAGAGAAAATCAAATGGTGCCATCTCAATACTGGCTTGATAGCTGTTATTGTAAGAGAATTCCGCGTAAGGCAGACTTTCATCCCAACTAGATCCATAGTCGAGGGCACATGCCCTCAACATATCTTCAAGAATCTGGTTGGTCCTTTCTGTTTGTCCATCCGTCTGAGGATGAAAAGCAGTGCTAAATTCCAACCTCGTTCCCAATGACTCATGTAGTTTCCTCCAAAAATGAGAAGAGAATTGAGTTCCCCTATCAGACACAGTACTCTTGGGTACTCCATGTAGACATACAATCCTACTCATATAGATCTTGGCTAACTTAGCACTTGTATAAGTTGTCTTCACGGGTATAAAATGAGCCACTTTAGTTAAGTGATCCACTACTACCCAAATAGAATCATATCCTGACCTGGTCCTTGGCAATCCTGATGAAATCCATGCCAATCTTATCCCACTTCCAATCAGGAATAGGTAGTGGTTGCAGCAATCCTGCTAGTTTCTGATGTTCCGCTTTCACTCTGCTACATACATCACACAAAGAAATATGTTCGGCGATGTCCTTCTTGAGATTATTCCACCAAAATCTTTCCTTCATATCCATGTATATTTTGGTGTTACCCGGATGGATGGAATATGGTGAGTTATGTGCTTCTTGTAATATCAGTTTCTGAAGTTCCGGATCTTGTGGAACACATATACGTTTTCCATGCCATAAAGTACCTTGTTCATCTTCATGGAATCCTTTGGCTTTCCCTTTGCCAATCTTTTCCTTAATCTCTTCAATTTCCTTATCTGTCTTTTGGGCTTCCTTGATTTTGTCCAACAAAGTGGGTTGAACATCCATTGACATGAGATGTCCTTCAGGCACAATCTCCAATCTGAGATCTCTAAATTGGGCACACAGATCATCTGGCAACTCTCCCTTAGTAAGGCCATTCACAAAAACCTTACGGCTTAGAGCATCCGCTACAACATTTGCTTTACCGGGGTGGTATTGCAAACTCAAGTCATAGTCCTTGATGAGTTCTAGCCATCTTCTTTGTCTCATGCTGATTTCATTCTGGGTGAAGATATACTTCAAACTTTTGTGATCCGTGAACACTTCACATCATTTTCCCAAAAGATAATGTCTCCATGTTTTGAGTGCGTGGACAACAGAGGCTAAATCTAAATCATGAGTAGGGTAATTTACCTCATGAGTTTTGAGTTGTCTCGAGGCATAAGCCACAACTTTCCCTTCTTGCATAAGTACTGCACCTAATCCATGATGAGATGCATCACAATACACCTGGAAATCCTTCTCCAAATCTGGCAGACATAAGACTGGTGCTGTCACTAGTCTCTTCTTCAATTCTTGAAAACTGAGTTCACATTCCTCAGACCAAGCAAATTTCTTGTCTTTCTTTAGTAGCTCTGTCATTGGCTAGGCTATCTTGGAGAAATTCTCAATGAATCTTCTGTAGTATCCTGCCAAGCCAAGGAAACTACGAACTTCTTTCACTGACTTAGGAGATTCCCATTCAGTTACAGCTGAAACTTTAGCAGGATCAACTGCTACACCATCTCCCGACACAACTTGTCCAAGAAATCCAACTTCATTTAACCAAAACCCACACTTGCTGAATTTGGCATACAGCTTATGCTCTCTAAGCATCTCAAGTATCAAACGCAAATGTCCTTCATGCTCTTCTTTGCTCTTGTAGTAGATCAAAATGTCATCAATGAAAACGACAACAAACTTGTCAAGGAACTCCATGAACACCTTGTTCATCATATTCATGAAGTAAGCTGGTGCATTGGTCAAACCAAATGGCATCACGGTATACTCATACAATCGATACCTAGTGGTGAAGCTGTCTTAGGTATGTCTTGTTCTCTTATCTTGAGTTGGAAATAACCTGACCGGAGGTCAATCTTTGAGAACACACAAGCTCCTTCTAATTGATCAAACAAGTCATTGATTCTAGGCAAAGGGTACTTGTTCTTGATAGTCACCTCATTGAGTGAACGGTAATCTATGCATAGCCTTTGACTTCTATCTTTCTTTTCCACAAACAAAACTGGTGCTACCCAAGATGAAGAACTTGGTTGAATAAATCCTTTCTGCAACTGTTCTCCAAGTTGTTTCTTAAGTTCTTTCAACTCGTCTACTGCAATCTTGTATGGTCTCTTTGCTATTGGTCCAGATCCTGGCAGCAAATCAATAAGAAACTCCACATCTCTATCTGGTGGCATTCCCGGCAATTCTTCCGGAAACACATCCGGATATTCACTCACAATTGGCACACTGTCTATGCTAACCCTCTTAAGAGAATTTAGCTTACTCCCTTTCGATTCAAAGTTAGACTTGAATCTTATCCGTTTCTTTTTCGGGGTTGTGAGTGCAACTGTTCAATTAGCACAATCTAATACTCCTTCATACTTGGTCATCCAATCCATTCCCAAAATTACATCCAGTCCTTGGGAATCTAGGATTATCAGACTCACTAGAAACTTATGCTTTCCAAACTCTATTACTAGATCCCGGCATCCAAGATTCACTATTATGTCTCCACCTGGAGAACTTACTTTTATTGGACACCCAATGTTTTCAGTTGGAAACCCATTTCTATCAACAAATGCTTTTTATATGAATGAATGTGATGCACCAGTATCAATAAGAACAAGTGCTGGAATAGAATTGAGTTTGAATTTACCAGCCACAGCATCTGACTCTTCATAGATTTCCTCCACATTGATGTGGTTCACTTGCCCCTTCTGGAAAGGGTTGGACTTGTTGGGTCCTTCAACTTTATTTTCTAGGCATTCATTTGCATAATGCCCCATCTTCTTGCACTTGAAACATTCAACCTGACTAAGATCCTTCTTGACAGGCTGGCTTCCACTACCACTTCCACTTCCATTGTGGTGGCTCTTATATCCACTCTTGTGATTCTTGTACTTGTCATTGTCATGAGTACGGTGGTGCTTGTTGTCATGATGACGGTTGTGGTTGTGGTGCTTGTTGTATTTTCCATGCTTGTGGGATCCAGAATTCCCACTGTCATCATAATGGGAACGCTTGTGAGGCGATCCTGACCTGTGCTTGTCCGAGTGCTTCCTCTTCCTTCTTTCAACCTGTTTTATTTTGATCTCCGAAATAGCAGCCTTGTCACAAAGAGCCTGGTAAGTGGGGACATAGGCCACAGATATATGCACGTTCAGTTCATCGTTCAATCCTTCGAGGAACTTCTCTTTCCTCTTAGCATCAGTGTCAACTTCATCCGGTGCATAACGAGCCAGATTGTTAAACTCCTCAATATATTCAGCCACGCTGCGGTGGCGTTGCTTCAAGTTATGAAATTTTTTCTTCTTCAAATATCATCACTCCGGATGAGATGTGAGAAGTACGGAAACCATCTTCAAAGATAGCCCATGTCACATCCGCAATGGGAGTGGTGATCTGGAAGTTATCCCACCAAGTGGCTGCTGGTCCTTCCAATAAGTGTGCTGCAAATCTGACCTTCTCTTCATCAGTACAGCCAACAGTTACCAAATCCTTGTTCACTGAGCGTAGCCAATCATTGGCCACCATAGGATCAGTAGTTCCTGAGAACTTTGCTGGCCTCAGCCTTAAGAATCTGGTAAGCATGTCAAAACCCGGTGGGTTATTCTGATTGTTGTTGTTGTTGTTATTATTGTTGTTGTTGTTGTTGTTCTGGTTCTGTATAAATGTGGTCATCATTTGCATCAGCTGCGTGTGAGATGTCATCATGTGCTGCATCTCAGGGGTGATGTTGTTGTTGTTAGGGTTGGGATTGGCACGTCGGGGAGGCATCTGTGGTTTTCAATAGATATAAGAATGAGATGCCCATAGATGCTATCATGCACAATACATCACATAAACAATCACCAAACATGCATCATAATAGTAAAGGTTTAACAACAAAGACAACAAGTTTTGAAAAGTAAACACACCAATAGCAAGCCATCCACATGTTGGATGGTTATTGCGACTCAATGATCAAAAGCATGGTAAATAAAGGTAAATGAGTAGTCATCACTACTCCTCTGCATCAACCTCCTCGTCGACAAGTGTAAGACCTGCATTCTCCATAGCGGTCTTGTACTCCTCGACATTGGTGGTCAAGGTCTCTACCTTGTCTTTGAGAGCCCCCTTCTATGAACGAAGTCTCTCAATCACCACCTGCTGATGCTCGAGCTCAAAGTCCTTGGCTTCTAGTTATGCAGTCATGTCTCGAATCCTCTTGTTCCTATCTTGGACTCTCTTCTCTTGACTCTTGAAATTTCTATCCTGACCCTCAAACTTGGCCTCCATTTCCTTGACTATCTCATCTTGCTCCACGAAGAGCTTGTCCTTCTCACGAAGCCGCACCTAGAGTTCGTCATTGCTGAGCATGACGTTGGTCCTATCAGTATCTAGGTGCCTAAGGAGAACCTATAAGTCCTGGAGGTATAGACGAATCGGCTCCGCCGTCTCTCTAGCCGTATCCTCGAAGTCAATGGACTCACCATCCTCATCACGTCTACCGAAGGCGTGGAAGTGAGTACCTCTAATCTCCCGAGAGTGTCTCCCTAGCAAATGTCCAAGCAAATACTGCATGACTACCTCTAGGCCTCTCTCCTTATCATCTTGCATGAGCTTGAAGGTGATGGCCTCCGTGGCTGGCTCAGTCTGGCGTCCTGGCTGAGTAACCTTGAAGCCCCAAAGGTCCTTCCTCTCGAACTTTGTGAGGGGAAGTATCATGATGGTAGGTAGTGGGAGATTGAGCAAACTAGTGAGCTCAATAATACGAGTGCCAAAACGAGTTCCCTTGAACTCTTCTGCCATGTTGTTAGTAACATTAGGCATCTATTTTATAAGATAGGAAAAGGTTAGAATCAACATACAAAGAGATAAATCACAAGACAAGGCATAACATGCACATCTTTGACAATCAAAACATTCAAGTCAAGGCATACATAAAACCATTTCAAGCATCCAAGGTTCAACTTATTTTAAACAACATTTTTGGAAAATATAAAGATAAGTGTGGTGGTCCAACTAACGAAGTACGTTACAATCCCATCTCACTTGCCAAGTTGGCTAACAGGGCATCCCTAGAGGCAATCTGTCTATCTAGATCACATGACTCCATTGCTAAGTCTATGATATCCTCCCTTAAGCTTTGGTTGGTAGCCTCTAACTCTTGGGTATGCTTCTTTTCTTCCCTAAGGACATTCTGAGTGTTGAGCATTCTACACTTGATTCTATCACCAAGCTCTTTGATGGCCTTCCAAGCTGCATCCCTTGCTGAATCAAAGAATGTGGTGTGCATCACTGATTTGGTGACCATGCAGAATCCTGAGTCCTTGTGGTTGTCTTCCTTGTTTTTATACAAGTGAAGTTGCACCCACCAGTACTCAACTCCTTCATCCATCACAGGAAAACATTTGTACACAGCTGCACTATGTATTCCCATGGCAACCATGAGGTCCTTGAGAGCCTTGGGGAATTCTTTCTCACATTCCAAAGTCATAGTCATGAGTGGTCCCTTCCTCACGGCTTCATTGATGGAGTTCATCTACAAATAGAGATGAGAAAGAATATTATAAAAGTTTACGAGAAGAAAAGACAGGTGTGGAAGTTTTTGAAAATTTTCCTTAGTGGTTTCCAATCCTAGGGTCATAATCCTATAGGCAACACAGTGCTCTGATACCATCTGTAAGATCCCTCCCCTTATAAAGGTAAGTATCCATGTGATTGCAATGCTAGTCCCTGGATCAATGCTAGCATCCACAGTTTAAGATGAAGTACACAGAAACAAAGGTCATTATTACATATCATTCCAGAGACAAACATAGTCATTTACAAACTCCATGGCCACAGTCCTAATACAAAAGTTCAAATATATAATAATATAAATAAGTCTTCATCTTCATGTGCCACAGGCAAGCATGTTGAGTGTAGACTCATAACCCCTAATCATCATCAGAATAACCTGCAACATCACAAGTTACAGCCACAGTGGGTCAATACATTGGAATAGTATTGGCAAGTGATACCTTAGTAGAATTTTAGTAGTCTAGAGACTATATGCATTTTGGCTAAGTGTAGCTTAGGCTTGCTTTGCACAAAATAGGTTTTACCTATTATTTGAAAACACTAAGTTTTTCGTTGACAAAATGTTTCCCAAGGAACCACCAATAGAAATTGGTGAACCTTTCACCCTTGTTCAACCACAAGTTTTTACTTAGAAAATGGGATGAGGAGATTCTTGATAGCTTCCATGTCTTGATGCTCAAGTTGTCCAATACCAAGGACATGGCTAAGTACTTAGATTCTTCCATCTGTAGAGGTTGTGCACTTTCCCCACAACACTTGATTTTCACCAAGATAGGACCTTTCAAAAGCCTTCCCTTAGACCAAATGGGCGCGCTCCAACCTATCATCCCACTACCACCAACTTTCCAAATGGCTAAGTTATTGCAACCTATATGATCCAGGCAGAGCCCATAATGCCATGTGGCTGCACTAGAAGCTCTTAACATTTGGCATGTCAAATCCCTTTGTTCCTGGGTGGATTTCCACAAGTGAGATACACAAGGTAAACCATAGACATGGGCCTTGTGTAACCACTCAACACAAACCATTCTTTCCATTCCACCCAGGTGTTTCATTCACTTAGTTGTTTTATTAAACAAAAACACAAGTCCAAAGACTTAGAAATATTTTCTCATAGCATGAATATATAACCACCCTTGGTTGCTACTAGCTAGGCTAAGCATGGCATTGATACGAATCTTAACTTAGAAATTTCTAGAAATTCTACAACTACTAGGATTTCCCAAGCATAACATATAGATCAAAAATATTCAGGCAATTCTAGCAAAATATTTCTAGTGCATAGTTGAAAAACATAGGATTAAAATCATGAAGCACCACTTTCCTTGGTAGTTTGGGGAGTAGCAACAATCTTCACAATCACAATCACTATTTGTACCAAAATCTACACATAAAATAATGGCACCAAATCACATACAAAATATATATAAACAAAAATATATGAATGCATGCAAAATGCCATGTGATGATTTTCTACACCAAACAAGACAAGTGCACAATACTGAATCTTAAACAAGTTCAAAACTTGTCAAATAAACTTTATTTGATTAACAAAACATTTTTCTAACAATTACTATACACAAAATATACCTACAAATGTTTCTGTAAAAACATCCATTCTAACAGAGGAAAAACATTAAACACATTGCATAGATGGAAAGGATTTTCTCTCCTGATACCAATGATATAATTTTTTTCAAATTTGGACGTGGGAATCAAAAGTTATAAATTTTACAAGTTTAAACATCTAATAGATCTAAATTCTGTTTTCTATCAGATTCGCACGGTCAGATCTGTCACGTACCCCCTCGCTAAATGATTCTATCAGATTCGCTGGAGCTAAATCTAACGGTCCTGGACCATGCGACCAAAGTTCGGCGGCGCTGGCGACGGTGGCGCAGCGGTGGCGCTCTGTCAGCGGCGCTCCGGAGAAAACAGAGAGGGCTGGGGTGTGTGGTGTGGCTTACCAGACTCGCACGGTCACGAGGAAGCTCAACGTGGCAGTGGTTTGTCGAGGGGCGCACGGATGCCGCGGCAGGACCTCGTCGGAGTTGTGCGCGGCGTCGGGTGCTTGCAGTTGGTGTTGTTGCCGACGATGTAGATCGCCCTAGCACGAGTCAGAAGTGTCAAAAGCTGCACAAGGACAAGGCGAACTTGACAGTATGCACGCGGGGTTAAGGGGCGCTCGATTCTTACCGCTATTGCTCGTCGGAGTCGAGCGGCGGCTCTGGTGGTTGCGGGCGTGAACGAAGACGGCGACCTGGGTCACAAGCAGGCAAACCAGGGGCGTTAGCAGATGCACAAGGACGTGGCGGTCATGCTCGTTTGAACCAGAGGCAGAGGGGTGGTCGGAGCTTACCAGAATCGCCCGCCGGAGTGTCTCGGTACAGCGGCGGTGCAAGTGCGATTGTGGGCAGCCTGGTGGCGGAGTGGGAGCGCTGAGTGAGGGGAAATGGTCGCAGAGAGGTGGGGGTTAAGTAGGCGGAACAGGGGCGAGAATCTCGCGAGGAAACGCCGGCAATTAAGCCTGCTTCAATCGCGGCAGTGATGAGGTAACAGCGGCGTCGACGGGGTCGTGGGGGCGCGTGGCGGGGACGATGCTCGCGTGGCACTTGGGTCCACTAGTCAGCGAGCGTGGGGTAAGTCTGCGTCGCGTGAGGGAGAGAGAGAAGAATCTCGGGTGGGCTTAGTGGGCTAGGTCTGTTGCTGGGCTGAAAGTCTGGCGTCGGCCCTTTTTTCTTTCTTATTTATTTTTCTTTTTCTAATTCGATTTTCTGGAATCAAATTAAAAATAATTTAAAAGCACTTGAATTTCAAATCTTTCTGCCCTTTTGTAATAAGATTCCTGTGTAAATTTGACTATTAAATCATGCTGCCTTTCTGGACTTGCATAGCCCTTTGAAGATTTTTAAAATAATACTGCCTTAGCACATGGTTTGATGAAGATTTAAAAATGGTTTTAAAACCATATTTGTTTTGAATTTTTTTGTCCAAGCTTGGAACTCATCCAACCAATCCTATGAATTCAAACATTGGTTTTTAAAACAATTATTATCTATCTTGAGAGTGGCATTTGAGTAGTGTTTGCTCACATAAAATAATAGCACTAAGTGCTTCTGTTTTCTTGAAATGAGTTGGAAAATGATCCCTAAATGATATGCACGCATGAATGATATGCAATCTTTGAAAACATGATTTTAGGGATGTTACAATCAACATGAGGAAGTAAAGACTATAGATGTAAAATAGGTAGAAAGGGGGAGAATGCTCGCCTAGAAAACACTGTCGAAGGTTCATCCCAAGATCGGGTCGGCACTCGCATCAACTCATCGGCATAATCCGTGAATAAGAAAAGCACTAGAAGCAACACTTGATGCACTATTTAATACTACGGCAGAAGATCGACATGATTCATGTATCATGCATGGCATGGCAAAGATGTGGCGCAATTAGGAAATATTAAGAGGAACCGGGTCCTGACAATTATTTAGGCGGTTCAAGTTATTTAGATACCTCGTATTTTAAATGTTTTCTTAACAAGGAAAAACATGGCACCGGTTCGCTGCACAAATTTAAATGGAGCCAATATAAGACTAGAAAATCCCGCATATGGTCTCCATATTCAATTATTAGGTGACTCAACAGAACGTCCCCAAATGACAAGTATGTATGTTGTCATGAACAATTTAATATTAAACAAATTTATGGATGGAAATTATAAAAAATATGGGTCTCGGATAGGGGTTACACGTGTCGGATCCGAGATCTTGGTTCAGGGGTTTGACGGGGTTCGGGCTTCGGCGGGATCGTCTTTGCGTATCATGAAGAAGGTCATGGCGTCCTCTGATGAAGGTCTTGGCGTCCGAGATTGGGGTCTTCGGGTTCCTTCTCAGAGTCCAATGAGCCCATATTCAGGCATCGGGTTGGTGTGTCCGTGTGGAGATCTTTTTAAACCAAGTAAATCAACATCGAGGCGGACCTTGTAGCGCCCTAGCCATCTCCAATACAACATAACATCCATAAGACGGGCCCGGGGCAGAGGGACAACAAGAGTAAGCGGTGAAGGGTCATTCCTCGTGCGGAAATTTGCTCAAACACCTTGCGGAATAGCGCGTTGACTGCAAGAAGCGGTGTCGGCCACCAACTACCTACAAGGGGTGCCAGCTTAGGGCGATAGTGGCCACACAGGGTCGGGGACTGGGAGAAGCTCAAGCAGAGGTTATCAAGGAGGCACACGACGAACGGTGACGGTTCGGGGTAGGGTGATGGCCATATGCGGCGATGGAGTGAGGTCAGGGAGGCCTCGGTCGTGCGGCAGAGGTGCAGTGCCTGATGGAGATGAGGAGGAAGGCACAGGGAGCTCGGAAGCATGGGCGAGGTGATCACTGGTGGGGCTAGCATGGCACAGGAAGACAGCAAGGACAGCTATGGGTGAGACCAGCCTTGGGGAAGCGAGACCGGCACAGGGCGACCAGGCGGAGGCAGGGGCCGTTGAGGGAAACAGCGGTTGAAGGCAGCTCACGGAGGAAGGTGAGGTGGCTGGGAGAGGCGAGGACGATGAAGGCGAGCGCGGCTGCAAAGAGGAGGGTGACGGACATGATATAGGCGTCCAGGTGGAGAGAGGAGAGGGTGCGGTGCGCCATGGGGTGCTCGGGCATAGGGTCGAGGACGGGTGACCCTGGCGGAGAGGAGGCGTTCGCTGGCGATGGGGGGCGAGCTCGCTTGCTTGAGCCCCCGGCAGCGGCAGTTCTCTGTAGGAGGAGGAGGCGAGTGGGGGTCGAGCACATTGTGCGGTAGGACATGGTGGGCCCTAGGTGTACGTGGGATGGGTCTAGGAATGGTCGCGTTGCGTGTGAGTGCGAGGGGTGCCGCGCGCGGGGTGTGCCTAGGGATAGATGAAAGCAGAGCGGGGAAACGCGTCGGGTGGGTCCACGTGACGGGGCTGTTATAGCGTGGGACCGTGTTTGGCGTCGTGGCAGTGTGGTTAGGTGGGTAGGAAATACAATGCGCACGCGCGCACATGAGGCGTGTGTGTACTGGTGAGAGGCACGACGGAAGGTGGGAGGCTAGGTAGACCGGGTTTGGGGCTAGGGTTTCTAGGATTAGGGTTTAGGTAGATGGGGTGCTAGGTGGTCTGGCCGGTTGGGCCTTTAGGCCTGACTAGTTGGACTGCCTCCCCCAACTTTATAAATATATTTTTATTTATTTGTTTTGTTTTAAGTAGTCTTTTGATAAATAGTTTAGACATATAACAGGGTCCGGGCAGACAGAGGATTTTGATTTGAAATAGATAGAGGAATACCTAGAAAACAAAATAGGCTTTCGAATATTAGTTTTATGCAAATATGCATGCATACATGAATATGCTCAAATGCAATGTGGAATGATGACATGAGCATGCAGTCATGACGATGCAAAAAACAACAAGTGGTTTTTATAGTAGTGGTTTTATTGGGGGTGCTACATTGGCCGATGCCGAGGTCCACGGAGGCATGGGGAACACCCAAAGGAGCTTCAACCCGTGCCAAGCCGCAGACTCGGCGGTAACGAAGGCACGCGTAGCACCAGAAACACCACGGAGGCGCCACATCACCAAAGTAGCACTGGCCACATCGCTAGAGTACCACGCCGAGCTAGGGTAGAAGCCCTAGTGTCGGGGGGATAACCCCCGGTAGGGTCATGAAGGGTAAAACATTGCCCAGCTTGGCTTGCGCCGAGTAAAGAAAGAACCAGGCCGAGTAAGTACGGCCGGGTAGGATAGTCATGTGCGGCCGACATGGAAACTATGTCGGCCCGCATAAAGACAAATACGTTAATCTTGCAGGAACCAACGAGCCGAGTCTCACGAGGAAGGGTCGAGTCAGAAAGGACGCGTCGCATCTTTCCGAGTGAGGTTCAGGAGAGACCATGGTAAAGCACGGTCAAAAGAGAAGGGCGACGCCGGGTGACACGAAAGGAGCTGGGTGACGCCAAAAGCAAGGGCTGACGTACAAAGTTACTATATGACGCCAAAAGAACTGGAGGTGACGTACGTGAAGACCGTTAGCTATCTAACTTTATGTACTGGGCCACTGGGCTTAGTACAAGCCCATGACCTAGCCCATACAGTGAAGACCAAGATCCAAACAGTAACCCTAGGACCCAAAGGGGTGTAACCTAGCTAACCATCGCCTATATAAGGAGGGGTATATATAGGGTTTGAGGAGGTTGGACCTAGTAGGGAACTAAGGCACTGAAGCTTTGTTCATATAGCTCAAGGAGCACTTGTAAACATCCAGGATCAATAACATTCCCAAGGGTGGAGAGTTCATCTTGTTCTTCATGTGCGGCAAGACCGTGCACACCCTCCCCGGTGACCAGAAGCATCCATTCGGCCCCCAACTTAAGCCTACCCATGGCATTTGTCGTGACACCACCATGACAGTTGGCGCCCACCGTGGGGCAGAAGCAGGTTTTTGATGGAGTCTTCATATGGACGGGCAACATCATTGCCAAGACCGGCGAGCGCGTCTACTCCGGCCTCATCCAGAGGTTTGGAGCGCTCAACTTCGTCAGCGACAACGCGGGATGCTTTGGGACTAGGCCGTTCCCAACAGGCGGTTGCTTCATCAAGTTCGGCGAGCACCAGGTCTACGTCGCCGTGCGCGTGGAGCGCACGTATCCGAAACCCGTCATCCTGGCACCGGATCCACCTGCGGTTCCTGTCGTGGGAAAACTTCACCAGCTCGTCTCCGTTGAGGTAATGATGACAGCTCCTAACCCGGTAGCACCTCCGGTAGCTCCTGTAGTGAACGAGGATCCTGAGGGAGGGAACGAAGAGGAAATGCCAAGGGCTGCAAGAACAGCGAAGACACCGCTAGAAAAGCTAGAGAACATAGCTAGGAGTAACAGAGCCAAAGAGCTGCAAGAGGCAATAGACAAGTTGGCAGAGCCAATAGCGCAAGCAGCTGATCTAGCACGTGTCCAGGCCGAGTTAGAGGAGGCCGGAATAAAAGTCCTGGAGAAGGCAAAGGAGTTATCGCAATTACAGCAAGATGTGGATATCACAATACGAGATCTCAACTCGGCAAATCGAGTCAAGGGCGCAAAGACCCGGCTTGATGCAACAAGGTTAAAAGGGAGAAATCTCAATGAGGAGTTGGTAGATGCAACGTCAAAATTGACACCAGAAAATAGCAAAGAAACAGCCATGCGGCCAACGTACAATACTGCAGCAGCGAACCTGAGAGCCGCAGAAGCAGCTATGGTAGAGCTCCCCCATTTGACGGGCGAAGCAAAGAAAAGGCAACAAGAGCGAGTCAATGAACTGGTAAGAGCAGTAGGGATGCTGAATGAAGCATACTATAGGGCAAATCCGAGTATAGCAGGGAGATCACAGCTGGTTCACTCGGCGACTCCAATCCCAGCAAGATCAGCAAGTCACACAGCTTCCTCATCCGGAGTGGCGCCGAGGCAAAGAAAATAGAGTGTGGATTCAGGGAGGAACAAGCAAATGGTTACCTATGACCCGACGATGGCTCAGGAGAACCCAACACGTGCACGAGGAACAAGAAGGAATAATGTACAGGAAAATGAGAACCAGGAAAATGCAGGCCGGCAAAGGCAGGCGGGACAAAGGAATGACAATAGAGGGCAAAATTTTGCGCCTCAACCTAGGCGTGGAGCTCGCTCGGCAGGAGGAAATCCAGCTCCGAATAATGCGCCATCTCAACCCGAAAGAAGATAGCAAAGCGTGGGAAAAGTAGTACAGCAACCTGCGGACCCAAACGCAAATAGGTACAATGATGGTATACTCGGCAATGGTGAATGATGGGTATGAATTGCCGGATCACGCCTACCAAGCAATGGGAGCCAGACTCGGAGGCGAAATCTTCAGCCAGATGATGCAAGGCTAAAGCTTGATAGAATAAAAATGGCAGAACTGATCGAGTCACAAGGTCCACAGGGTCTGCCATGCTTTGGCCCAAGGATCATGAAGGAGCCGACAGTACCAAATTTTCAGCTGGCCAGAGGAACGAATACTTACGATGGAAGCACAAAGCCTAAAGACTGTCTCATAGACTATGGAACTACTCTGAAAATCGCACAGGGAAATTTGAGATGGGCAGTGAGGTATGTGACACGGATGCTAGAGGGACCAGCACGGGTGTGGCTGAATAACTTGCCACCCGGAAGCATCAACAGCTGGATCGACTTTCAGGATGCTTTTGTGAGCAATTTCACAAGCACATAGAAGAGGCCGAATCGCCCGCAACAGCTAGCAATGTGCAAACAAAGGTCGAATGAGACAGATAGAGAGTTCCTCACAAGATGGTGCACAATGTGTAACTCTTGCGAAGGGGTAATCGAGTCACACGCTATCGCTTGGTTTGCACAAGGATGCAGACATGGAAGTGTCTTATGGCAAGGGTTACAGAGAGATATGCCAGCGAGCTTGGCAGAAACAATAAGGATTGCAGACCCGTATGTGTTAGCACATCCGACTCAGCCTCTGCTAATGTCGTTAGACGGGTTAACTGAGACTCAGATCTATGAAACTGCCGTATCGCAAAGGCGCCAGGAAAGAGCCGTATATAGAAGCAAAATAAGGGATGAAAGGCCAGACTACAGGTATGGTTCGACTCAGGTTGTGGCCGTGAGTCAGGATCATCCAGACGCTGGAAGTAGCCAACGTCAAAGGACAAATGGGCAACAACAGTGGATACCAAAGAACGATGGCAAAAAGCCATACGAACAAAGAAAGTAGTATCAGGAAAGGCAGAAATATACTTATGAGATGATGTTGGACCAACCGCGTAAGTTCCACATGCCAAGTCCGAGTAAGCCAGACAATCACACAAGGCAATGCACTTGGTTTCAGAAAGGAGATAGAGTGGATTCGCCTACTAAGCAACTACCACCACCTCTCCCTCCACCACTCACAGGAGGAAATGCCCAAACTGTTGGAGCTGAGCATAGATACGAGAAAAGACAGCCGAGGTATCATAATCAAGAAAGAAGAGAGGTTGTGCATCAGGTGCATAACCCAAGAGGTGACGATGCTCATGTCGGCCATGGGACCAGAAATGAATATAGAGAGCACCACCAGAGTTATGTCGTATTTGTCATAGAGCCGAATGACAAGAAGAGTCAGCAAAGAAGGATGATGGAGGTGAATGCCATAATGCCGGCAATTCCAAAGTACATGCATTGGTCTGGACAGGAGATAACTTGGAGCATAAAGGATCACCCCAAGATCATGCCAACACCTGGAGGTTATGCTCTTGTCTTGGATCCAACTTTCATGGGCCCTCATATCAATGTGAAATTCTCCAAGGTACTGATCGATGATGGCAGTAGCATCAACATCATGTACAAGGATACCATGCTCAAGTTAGGCATTACTATGAACATTTTGGAGCCGACTAATACAACTTTCCATGGCATTGTGCCGGGATTGTCCTGTGAGCCAATTGGCAAGATCTGGGTCAACGTCTTATTCGTAATAGAGAGAATTGTCGCACTGAAGCCATAGAGTTTGAGGTGGTTGACTTGGTTAATTTGTACCATGCCTTACTCGGCAGGCCGGCTACGGCAAAGTTTATGGCTACTCCTCACATCGCTTGCTTGAAGATGAAACTGCCAGGTCCATGCGGAGTGATCATAGTCGAAGGAGACTACAAAAGATCTATTACTTGTGCCTCAGCCGGATCTTCGCTGGACGAGTCACTGGTGATACAATAAGAAAAACACCAAATGATGGAAGTGGCAGCATTTGCCAAAGAAGAACAGATGTCCATGCCGGCACTTACTAACCCGCATGGCAGTGTGTCATTCCAAGCTACCAAGGAAACCAAGAAGGTATAGGTGGATGAGACTTTCCCAGAGCATACATTTAGCATTGGGGTTGGGTTAACTGACAAATAGTAAAGCGAGCTCACCAGCTTCCTCCGTGAGAATCGGGATATCTTTGCATGGTCCACACAGGATTTTCAAGGAGTTCTGAGGGAGCTGGCTGAGCACTCTCTTCATGTAAGGCCAGATGCCAAGCCGGTGAAGAAACCCCTCCGCCGCTTCGCCGAAGATAGGAGGAAAGTGATAGCTGCCAAGATAGTCAGGCTCTTAGCTGCCGGATTTATCATGGAAGTACTGCACCCAGATTGGTTGTCAAGTCCAGTCTTGGCCGAGAAGAAAAAAGATGACCCGAACGTGGTAGTGGTGTGGCGCATGTGTATTGATTACACGAACCTCAATAAGGCGTGTCCAAAAGATCCATTTCCCTGCCACGGATCGATCAGGTCATAGACTCTACTGCTAGGTGTGAGTTGTTGTCATTTGTGGACGCGTATTCTGGTTTTCACCAGATACCGCTGAATCCGAATGATCAGATAAAGACAGCTTTTATCACCCCGTATGGGGCATATTGCTATTGTACCATGCCGTTTGGATTGAGAAATGTAGGTGCAACATATCAAAGATGCATGCAAAAATGCTTACAAGATCAATTGGACAAAAATGTTCAAGTATACGTCGATGACCTGGTGATAAAAACCAAGCAAAGTTACACTCTAATTGAGGACTTGCATCAAACATTCGCAAACTTAAGAAGATTCCGGATGAAACTTAACCCGGAAAAATGCACATTTGGTGTCCCGGCCAGGAAGTTACTCGGATTTCTTGTATCCAGCTGAGGAATTGAGGCTAACCCGACAAAGATCAGGGCCATTGAAAGAATGGAATTGCCAAAAACCCTCAACGATGTCCAGAAGTTCACAGGATGCCTGACCTCGTTGAGAAGATTTATTAGTCGGCAAGGTGAAAAATCCCTACCACTATATCAACTGATGAAAAAATTAGATAAATTCACATGGACACAGCAAGCTGGTAGCGATTTCCATGAACTCAAAAAGATGTTGGCAACAATACCATTATTAGCATCACCAGTATCCAAAGAGCCAATGTTGCTCTATGTCGCCACAACCAACAGAGTTGTAATTGCGATAATAGTGGTTAAACGTGAAGAAGATGGCAAATCAGTCCAAAGGCCAGTTTATTAATTGAGCGAAGTACTCTCTATATCAAAGCAAAATTACCCCCATTACCTAAAAAATGACATATGGGTATATATGGCAGCAAACAAGCTGAAGCATTATTTTCAAGAACACCCAATTCGGGTAATATGCAAGGCACCTATCTCGGATATATTGGGCAGCAAAGATGCCAGTGGCCGAGTCGCAAAATGGGCCATAGAGCTAGCACCATATACTCCACAATATGATAGGCGAGATGCAATCAAATCTCAAGCCGTAGCTGATTTTTTTGTAGATTGGATGGAAATGCAATACGAACCACCACTGCTAGATCCGAACTACTGGAAGATGCATTTTGACGGATCCAAGACGAAAATGGGTCTGGGCGCCGGGATAGTGCTCATATCGCCAAAGAGGGATCGTCTCAAGTATGTGTTACAGATCCACTTTGCTGCTTCCAATAACATTGCCGAGTATGAAGCACTTGTCCATGGCATAAAAGTGGCCAAAGATATTGACATCAAAAGGATCATGTGTTTTGGTGACTCGGATTTGGTGATCCAGCAAGTATCGAGGCATTGGGACGCGTTGGTGCAAACATGTCACTGTACCGTTTTCATGTGCAACAAATTTCGGGGTACTTTGACGGGTGTGCATTTCATCACGTACCCAGAGCAGAGAATGAGGCAGCGGATGTACTATTCAAGTTAGTCTCATCTAAGCAAGTAATACGTCCAGGAATTGCATTGGAGCATCTCAGGAAACCATCGATCAAGTTGTCACCAGAATCTGAGTCAATCAGGCTCACCCCGGCAAATCAGGAGTCCGACGTTGTTCTAATGGATATTGACTCAGGGGCAGGTTCGAGTCACTTGGGGACTGTCCCGCTCACCTTAGGGGTTGCTGAATCACACTTGGGGACACCTCAGGTCATGTCGGCACAACATACATCGGCTGAGCCAATGGATATTGATGAAGAAACAGATCCGGCACTGCTGATACCAGCATGGGCGCAACCAATATTCAACTACTTGAAAGATGGAACTCTGCCAGACGATGAGATATTGGCAAGGCAAACTGAAAGAAGAGCAAAATCATACACAATAATCAACAAGGAGTTGTACAAAAGAAGTGTGACGAGTGTACTGCAGCGTTTCATAAGCCCAGAGAAAGGTCAAGAAATACTATTGGACATTCACCAAGGAAAATGCGGGCACCATGCATCGTCTAGAGCATTGGTAGCCAAGGCGTTCTGACATGGATTTTATTGGCCACCTGCGTTGGCAGAAGCACAGGAACTTGTGAGAAAATGCAGTGGCTACCAGCATTATGCGTCAAAATCACACTTACCAGCATCAGAATCGAAAATTATACCGATCACATGGCCATTTGCAGTATGGTGTCTAGATATGGCAGGACCATTCAAACCAGCGAGGGGCGGCATGACCCACATACTAGTAATGGTTAACAAGTTTACCAAATAGATAGAAGTGAATCCCATCAAAAAATGAGATGGAAAAACAGCTGTCACATTCCTCAAAGATATAATATTGAGATATGGTTACCCGCATAGTGTAATCACAGATAATGGCGCGAACTTTGTCGAAGGAGCCTTCGCTCGTTTTTGTGGGAAAACCGAATAACACTCGAAGTAGCGTCAGTTGCTCATCTAGAATCAAATGGACAAGTTAAACGAGCTAATGGCTTAGTTCTATCCAAGATAAAACCCCGTTTAATGGAGCCACTCCAGAGATCACCTGGTCGTTGGATAGAGGAACTACCCTCAGTTCTATGGAGTCTAAGGACAACTCCAAATCGATCAACAGGCTATATGCCATTCTTCCTCGTGTATGGGGCAGAACCAGTTTTGCCTGCCGACATAGAGTATGACTCGCCAAGAGTAAGGCAATACTCAGAAGCCGAGGTAAAAGAGGATCGAGAAGATGGAGTTGATTTACTCAAAGAAGGAAGGGAATTGGCACTGTCCAGATCTGCCATATACCAACAAAATCTCCAACACTACCATAGCTGGAAACTTCAACCTCGTGTTTTCCGAGAAGGGGATATGGTGCTCAGACTAGTATAGCGCACAGGTGGAATGCATAAGGACCTTTTATTATAAGCAAAGCATTGCACAATGACTCATATTATCTAATATATGCTCATGAAGCACAAAAGAACAAGGCGGACAGATCAGGCGATGAGACCAAAAGGCCATGCAATGTGGCACTGCTTCGCCCCTTCTATACTTAGGAGAAGTAGTGTATGTATCACCCGAACTCTCATATGTAGGACGCTTATGCCGGCTATGTGCTGATAATAAAATGGTATGACTCGAAAAACTGACTCACGGACTGCCCTTTATGTTTATCTTTTAACTATTCAATGTTGGCTAGCGTAACACCTAAAACTTATCTCGGAACAGTAATGTTTACTCAGAAAAAATCAACCTTCGACTATGCTATTGTCCAAAAGCACGGCTTCATGGCAAGCAAGAGGAAAGGATGAAGGATGCGTAAACATGAACACCGGATAAGTAAAAGGAGAGACGCGAGTCGACCCTATGTATGTTTTTACTAACTCATTGCAGGTTATGTTGCTTTCTATGTCAAACAATCCTGAGTAAAGTGCTCTAGTTTCATACCCGCTAACTCAATCCTTATAACTTTGGGACTCTAATGTCGAACGCCAAAAAAGGTAGACAAGAGCCAAATTCAAGGAAAAGAGCAAACGACAAAATGAAGCTCGAGGACTTGCCCCTGGATAATTCGCATTCAAATCTAAATAAAAGTTTAAGGCTTATCACAAGGTGCACACCCAAAATAAGTGCACTATATCATACATCTGCACCCGGCATATCAGGGATCTCATGAAATTCAAGTGTTTTTTGTAACCAGCCTAAGAGGCAGCTGGGCTTGGAGGTATATCTTTGGGGCTGGAGCTAGGAGCATCTTTAGGAGCATCTGCCGAGTTAGGAGCGTCTGCAGCCGAGTCTGCAGGGCCATCTGACTCGGTGGCTTCGCTATCCTCACCTTCATCATCAGCAACTTCGGCAAGAGGCTCCCCAAGATCAAGGAAGCTGGGACCATCACACCAAGCATGCACAAAGGCATATTCGATCATGGCGTAGGCTCCCTCCTGGCATTTCTTGATCATCTCAGGACTATGGAGCCACTTGCCTTCAGCCCCTAATGCATTCAAGAACATCAAGGTTGATGTCCTCGTACCAGGAAAGCACGAAGGAAAGGGCTTTGTCCGCTGCAGCTCGGCCGGCCGACTTGCGCCATTGATCCAGCTTGTCTTTAGTAAGAAGCATCCTAGCAACCAGAGGCTCGATGAGTGTGGGCGCATCTTCATCTGGCCAGAGCATACAGAATGCATGGATCGCTAATTTGAGCAAGTCTACACCACATGACTTGAGGGTCTAGACACGCTCTGACAACGCTTCGAGATGCTCATCAATACTGACCTCGCCATCAGCTAGAGCGCCAGATTCGGCTCATACTCTTTTCATGGCCCGTATGGCGAACATATCAGCCTCAGGAAAATTCTCTACAAAAGCAAGTAAACATTGGCAAAACAAGGAAAAAGCAGACAAAGGAATGTGTATAGCGAAAAGGGTAAGGACTCACTACCGAGGAAAGAGTTGACGGTGCCAAGCTTGATCTGCCAATTCTGAGCCTTGGCTTGCAGAGCATCAAGATCCAAATGAGATGACTCAACCGCAGACTTGGCCTCCTTCAGCATCTCCTTGGTTTTCTCGGTGCTGGCGGCGTGCTGATCATCTTTTTCGACAAGCTCCTCCCGCAGCCCCTTCACCTCAGCCTGATGCTTCTGCTCCATATCCGCCATGGCCTTCTTCATCCGAGTCACCTCGTCTTGCTCCTTCTGGAGCTCGATCCAGTGCTTCTCTACTTATTTGGAGCATATGACACGTCAGCAACAACAAAAGTAAAGGAGAAGGATGTGCGTAAATACAGAGCGGAGATAGAAGTTGCTAAGAATTTACTTTCAGCATCGCTAATTTGTAGATGCAGGGCATCAATAGTTGATTGGTCAGAAGCTGTAAAAGGACAAGGACATAAAATAAGCAAGGGTAAACAAGGAAAGTACGCCAAATAAGAGCGGGACGAGTCAGAGAATTACCTTGGCCTTTAGCCTCAGCTTGCAGGTTCTGGTGAGCGAACTCCAGTTTTCGATACTCAAGGAGGAGAGCCTGGTGCACATTTGCGTGCTCATTATGTGTAAGCTGCACAAAGAAAAAAGACAGTCAGCAATTGTGAGATAAAGCTCATAGCTGGATAAGGATTGACCCTTATCTTAGAGCTTATGGCTGAATAAGTTTCTCATTCGGCAGTAACCTCGAGGACTAGGGATAAAAAATCTAACATGTGAATTTGGCATGAGGAAATAAAGGCTGAGTTATTGCTTAGAGCTTACAGCCAAATGAGTCCCTCATTCGGTAGTAACCTTGGGGACTAGGGATAATGTATAAAAAAATACTCAATACACAAAAGAGTAAGAAGATTGCGTACCTCTTTCACTTCATCTGCGTGGACCATCAAGGCAATGGCTTGCTGAGTCATATTGGAAACGGCCTTGGGGCCCAACATCATGTTCTTCCTAGTGTTGGAGCTGACCTCTTGCTTGCCGGCTCCGTTCCAGGCAACGGCATAGCACTCTGCGGCACCAAGCCAATTCCCACTGAGCGTCCGGGTGATAACTTGACCCTTTTTCAGGGTAGTTCCCACATTGGCACGGGTAGCAGCAGCGCTGTTGTGCAAAGCAACAACCTTGGAACAGCCACCAGACCCAGCAGCTATGAATCCGCCCAACTTACCTGGGGCATGAATCAAGGTCATATGTTTTGTAGACGTGGGCTTTCCGGATGAAGTGCGAGCCATACCTGAAGCAGCAGGCCTGGTCTGGTTCTTTGAAAGAGGAGGAGAGTGAGTAGGTCTGGCAAGGGACAAGATAGGAGCCGACTGAGCGGGCTCGACAACACTCTGCAGAGCAACCGCGGGATCAACTGGTGGGCTGGTAGCAGAAGAACTAGAGGCGAAGGTTTTCTCGACGCCAATGTTGCCAGCACCAAGATCAGGAAGTTGTTCATGGGGTCCGGCAGAAGATCTAGGCCGAGTCTCCTCCGACGGATGTGCCGCCGGGTCGGCCTCACTCCGAGAAGCGTGAGCCTCAGTAGTGGTAACATCGACTCGGATGGGGCTTTGCACCGTGGAATCAACAGGAGGAGGAGCAGACCTTAGCAGCGAGGCCATTCTAGGAGCAGCTTGGCTAGCCGACAAAGGTGAAGCACTGAAAATAATAAGGAATAATTATAAGGAAACAGTTACGAAACAGGAAAGGAAAAACGGAAAGTAAGAAAAGAGCAAAAGCTTACCCGTAAACGATCGGGTCACGCAGCATGCGACGTGTGACCCGGCGCCCAGCAACTTTGCGAGTCTCAGTCAGCATGGCAACAGCAGGAGCATCAGGAGTAACCTTGCACTTCTTGGCGGGCTAAGTGTTGGAGGAGGCCCCGTGCCGCTTACCCAGCTTGGCGGTAGGAATCTTGCCGACTCCGCCCACAGGGAGAGGGGGAGTGTCATGAACCTGGCCAACTGCATAAGTAAATGACGAGCTAATCCAAATAAGTAAAGAGGTTAAACTCAAAAGGCATGTACCTCCATAATTTCACAATCATCATGATCATCAGACCAGTCTCATAAGGGGTTTCGAGTGTGCGTCTTACCCGCAGTGGAGGCAGCAGCAGCGTGCGTAATGGGCATGAAGCATTCTGGGTCGAACTCGATCTTGTACGAGTCGGAGCGATCCTCGTAATAGGCACCAGGAGGGACAGTACTGTCATCAACCTGGTGAACAAGATTATGCGAAAGACAAACAAAATAAGAACTATGAGCAAACGGAATATTAAGTGAACAAAGGGAAAGCTATGTCGGCTTACGGCTGACTCGGAAACTCACCTAGGGGACAGGCCTGTCTCGGCTAAAAGGAGGGCAACCCCATGCCCAGTCGTCCGCCAAAGTCAGCTTGAAAATCGAGCTGACTCGGCGGGCCACAGAGTCGTGGGTGAGCTCCTTCGTGGAGTGCCGAGTGGGGTCCTGCGTACCGATCATGAAGCACATCTTTTGGATCCTATCTTGGAGGGGGCTGACCTGGCGTGCAATAAAAGCACACATCAGATCTGTTTCGGCAAGATGGAAGTTCTCATCGGGGACGGCAACCTCTCCAGAATTACGTTGGCCTCGTTCACCGCAGCGTTCTAGTCGCGCATGTCAAGCTTCCAGTACTCTTTGCTAGGGACCTCGTCCGAGAAAGGGGGAGCCGTATGTAATCGGTGGCCCCACTATTTTTGACATAGAAGAAAGTCCTATGCCATTTCTTGCAGGAGTCTAAGCCAGTAACATGAGGAAAGATGGATTCTCTCCTGGGTGTGATGCTAGTGGCGCCGCACCTGGTTGGCCTCTTCTCGGCACGGGGAGATCCAGGTTGGGGAACTAATTGGATCCTAAAATTAATATTTGGCCCACAGAAGAACTCTAGGCCAGATGCCAAGGTAGGACTCACAAGCAGAAATAAAACAAGAGAGGGATCCAATGGCATTGGCAAGCAAGACATGAGGCGCTGAGCGATGGGACTGCCATAGTTACGGGGAGTTACTGTGCCGCCGTCACTGTGCGGTCAGGATTTGGGACAGAATTTGAGGCAAGTCACCATGATTACAAGCTGTTAGTGACTAAGGCACGCCGAAAATGACTCGAAAATGGCCAAAATGACTCGGCACGAGGAAAAATGAGCCAAAAAGTCAAAGATGAGACTCGGAAAGAGCAGATTAGACTCGGCTAAGAACAAGGTTACGCCAACCAGTGCGTCCTAAGTAGTAAATGCTGGCAGAAAGAGAGGTTCCATCACATTAAAGGAACCTGGAGACGCCTAACAGTTAGAACTGCTAGACCTCACTAGCTTCGGGGACTAATGTCGGTGGGATAAGCCCCGGTAGGGTCATGAAGGGTAAAACATTGCCCAGCTTGGCTTGCGTCGAGTAAAGAAAGAACCAGGCCGAGTAAGTATGGCCGGGTAGGATAGTCATGTGCGGCCGACATGGAAACTATGTCGGCCCGCATAAGACAAATATGTTAATCTTGCAGGAACCAACGAGCCGAGTCTCATGAGGAAGGGCCGAGTAAGATAGGACGCGTGGCATCTTTCCGGGTGAGGTTCAGGAGGGACCATGTTAAAGCACGGTCAAAAGAGAAGGGCGACGCCGGGTGACATGAAAGGAGGCGGGTGACGCCAAAAGCAAGGGATGGCGTACGCAGAACTGGAGGCGACGTACGTGAAGACTGTTAGCTGTCTAACTTTATGGACTGGGCCACTGGGCTTAGTATAATCCCATGACCCGGCCCGTACAGTGAACACCAAGATCTAAATAGTAACCCTAGGACCCAAAGGGGGTGTAATGTAGCTAGCCATCGGCTATATAAGGAGGGGTATATATAGGGTTTGAGGAGGTTGGACCTAGTAGAGAATTAAGGTACTGAAGCTTTGTTCATACAACTCAAGGAGCACTTCTAAACATCCAGGATCAATAAAATTCGCAAGGGTGGAGAGTTCATATTGTTCTTCGTGTGCGGCAAGACCGTGCACACCCTCCCCGGTGACCACAAGCATCCATTCGGCCCCCAACTTAAGCCTACCCATGGCATTTTCCGTGACACCACCACGACACCTAGGCCCCTGCGAGGTGGTGACGCGGTTGATTGAAGGCACGAGGGGCAAATCGAACTAGAAAGGAAGGCATGGCGTCGGTATCTGTAGCGTTCAGCGCCACGCCAGCGGATAGGAAGGCCAGCGGCGGCCGAAATCATGTGGCAACGGTGGCGGCACCACAACGCCAGCGAGGGGGACGCTCGAGTGCACGAGAGAGAGGAAGAGAGACGGGTACTAGGCCAGCACGGGGCGAGCCCAGTATGACTTTGGAGTTTAACCAACTCAATGGGCCTGGTTGTGCCGAATCAGCCCAAAGGGATAGGCCCAAGTTTTAAAGAAAATCTAAATCCTAATTTGTTTATTAAAAGACCAAAATACCCCTAGAACTTAATAAGCTCTATGAAAAATGAATAAAAATCCCAAAAATACAAATAATATATCTATGAATTCATAAAAATATAAGCTACCGAATAAAATTAATGAATTCTATTTTAATAGAATAAATTTAGGTTAATTATTTTTATAATCTAAATTACTTATGGAAGTTTATAAAAATAAATAAAATACCTAAAAATAAATAAAATTCACTTTTGCAATCCTGAATAGATATAGTATATTAGAAAAATACTAAATTATATTTTTGGATTAATAAAACAAAATTCCTAAATTGAAACATATATTATTAAATATAATTGTAAGAAAATATTAAGAGTTAAAATTAAATAAAAATTAGATTTAAACTCTTATATTAATGAATTTTACCACAAAAATATTAAATATAATATTTACAAGATTTTAGAAATTATCAACTTCTAACTTTCTATTATTAATTAAGAAACTTATAACTTTGAGAATGTCGGTAAAACACGCAAAGAAGATAAATAATAAAATAATGCATTGCATTACTATGCATGTTCATTATTGCTTCTTCAAATATTGTCCTTACCGGGCAATAATGGTGATTTGTAGAAATAGAAGCTCAAGGTCGAGTACAAGCATCCGACTTCACTACCTTGCAGGCACAAGGCAAGTTCATCACTTGCTCATGTCATTTGATGAGTTTTATCAAAGTATTTGAAAATTGTGTGTTATCACCTATGTTCTAAAGATAAGAAATAAAATACTATTTTCTCAAATAAATAAAATGCTATTATCTTCCTAAGTGATGGTAAATATAAGATTGGCAATGGAACTTAGGGTTCCATTTGCAGTAAGATTCATCACATATGAGTTAATAATCCATGACATCTGTGATTCTAGCACTGTATAATACACGTTAACCATGAGATTCGGAATGATACACAGAAGTCGGTTGGATCTTCTTCCTTTCTTATGTAGCCGGATGTGCAGGCCGTGGCTGTTATCCTTGTAGCGTGATTTGTAATTCAGAGAGGATATGTACCTTATGGGTGGGAACCCTCAACGTTCCACGGTAGTTCTGGCATATAAACGGTGTATACTAACCATTGTCATAATTTAATATGTGGGCATGGCATACACCAAGGAGACATGCGGGGTCGTGGAGAAGGGCAGTGATTAGCTTGGATCATCTACTAGGCCCCACATAACAGAATTGTGGATGGGAAAGTATGCCCGGTTGTGCAATAAGGATTTGATATCTCATAGGTAAAGCAATGCACATATGCCCAGAGTGTAAGAACTGTAACTTGTTACTCCCTGTTCCAAGAAGGAACTGCGAACATGGAAGGAAAGGAACTCCATGAAGTTCTGGTTAACCATGTGAAGGCTGATGGGCATAGTTTTTGATGTTAAAATCAACCTTTGAAGAAATGTTTACAAAAACTACATAGTGCTAAGGACTGATAGTCCGAGGTGGTAGATAGAGCATCAAACCTCCCACCTCGCATATAATGAACTTGCTGGGAAACATTGTTACTCACTCTTTCCTTTGATCCCCTTCTTAGACTATGAGGAGCCAGAAGACACTCCAATGTATTCTATTGAAGGATAAGAGGATGTCTACTATGAGGAACCAGACCTGTCAGGAGCAGTGGAAGGGGTGGACTACGAGATACGCTATGGAGTAGAAGGCAACTAGTCATAGTAGTTTCCTAGAATTATATAATAGTTCATATGAGCCGAGCAGCATAAACTTTATATAATAAGCTATTGAGCTCAATTATGGTTATGAGTTTGAAACTTTGATCTTCCGCTGGAAACTTTTAAGTTTGGTTTCTAAGTTTGAATAACTTGAAGTACCAATATTTTGACATTGTAATAATAATAATGTGTGTATGTTTGTAATTTGGACTTGTAATGTTTCTTTTGTACCACTCTGAGGGATGCGATATTTGCGGAATGGTGTTATGTAAGTGTCATGTCAACGACTATAGTGTACTACACATAAAGTGGTATACTAGGTCACCGCAGCTGGTATCAGAGCAATTGCATTGACCTTAGGTTGGAAACCTAGTAAAGGGTATTACCTGTAGGAATCTAATAGCAACAATAAAGAGTTCTCTAAAAAGTATAATGAATATTCAATTGGGAATATTTCATTGTATATTTAGTGCGATAATTCTTTATTATGATGCATTATTCTAAAATAATTAGTGACTAATCAAAATATTTTGTATACAGTGACAATGGCACCAAAGTTTCCAAAACAGGCATTGGTAAGGAGGGAAGAGACTCTCGATGATTATCAAGGGACATTAACTGAACAACTTTGACAACTTTTGAGGGTTTTTGGTTGTATGACTACTATTCCAGTTAGTACTTTGACGTACTATGATGGGCATATGATAGCCAAATATCGTTTTAGTATCCATCTACTAGAGAAGCTTGGTGTATATCACGATTTACCTATGGGTGAACATAGAAGTCACCTAGTAGCATATCATGTTGCTATTCTGGAGACGATTGCAAATATTCGGGAGAACAAAGCCCAAGTGTTAGCAGGAAGCACATTTGCTGTGATTCCTCATGACTCTATAGACACAGAGACAGTGCAGGATCATCTTACTTTAGTCAAGAAGCATCCTAAATTAGCTTCCAAGTTTAGCGATCGGCATCGATTGATAGTTGGGTCTTTGTAGAAGACACATCAAGTCATAGTGGAGGATAAGAATGATATGCTGGAAGATTTTAGCTGAACCTGAGAGGAGGGAGAAGTTAGCATCCCAACTAGAGAATGAAGTAGATGTAGGGTTAGCCCAGTGTTTAAAGATATTCCTATAGATCCAGTATCTTTTACATCATATCCTTACTCACCTATACCAGAACCTACCTATGATCCTTATTTAGATATGAGGTATCCAGCACCACAGGCTTCTGAGGACGCAACTGATTCATAACTTCCTATTGAGAACTCTGATGGATGGAGAATCATATCACCGGTTGGATCTCGAGGAAATAAAATGTCAGTAGATGGTTCTAACAGAGATGTCGGATAATCTAGCTGGATGGGTGCGAGGTCCAATGATACTAATAGCAGCAGGAATGCTAGGTTTGGAGGATGTCAGGATGAAGAGGAAGATCCTGAAGAGAGGGTATTTAAGTCACCAATACACTATCATAACCGAGAGAATGTATATTACCCAGTGATAAATAACAAATATCATATCCAGCAGAGAACCTGGGGAGCAACAAAATCTAAGTATTCTGTTGATTACTCTAGGAATGGGGCTCAGGAGATGCAGGTGGGTGATAGTGATGGACAAGTTTCTGATGAATTTTCAGCTGAGCTAGATGGAGTCAATGCACTCAGGCTGAGTGATAACTCAAGTCTTGATACTTCATATACCGAGTACATTCCAGCTGGAAGGCTAGTTGTTCCACACACTGTGTGTTGGACTTCACGTCAGCATAGTTGGATTCAAGGCATGTATAATGAGAGGCGTGTCTACTGAGGACATGGATCACTCAAGTAGAGTTGTAGACGGTATTGAGTATCGTATAGTTTGAGAGGATGTTGTATTTAAATAAGTGAGGTATCATTCACATGAGTTTGTATTACCTATATGGTACGGTCTTGTAATGACATTGTACCAACTATATTGTTTCTAATGTATAATGCATATTTGGCTCTTATTTGGATTTTGATTTCCATTGTGTGACTAGTTCTGTGCATGAAGTTGAGCTCAGAACACATATGCATGATCTAATTATGAGTATTCGCTTTATGTTTCAGAACTAGGGGGTCATGGAAACAGGTGTAGAGACCGAGTCTAAACAACAGCGCTTGGAGCATGAGGCAAAAGAGAAGGCGGATGAGGATGCCGGAAGTCAAGGAACGATACCACCACCATCGATGAGGCTATTAATGGAGCAGAATTTCATGCAGTATATGCAGATGATGTAAGAATCTCAAAACAAGTTTATGGTGGAATTATTGGGACGAGCCGGAAATAAGAGAGATCCTAAAGGTCGTTGTGTAAGTCTTTCTGACTTTCAGAATGCAAGGCCGTTTCCTTTTGCATCAGATCCTGAACCAATGGATCCATAGGGTTGGATGGCGCATATAGAGCGGAAGTTGAAAACTGTAGGATGCAATGATGAGGAAAAGTTGAGGTTTCCAACATATCTTCTAACCGGACCTGCAACATATTGGTGGGAGAATCAGGTAGCAATACAACCTCCAGGAAGGGAATTTACTTGGGAGGAGTTTAAGTAGAGATTCCGTGAGTATCATGTTCCAGAAAGTGTAATGGAAATGAAGCGTAGGGAGTTTGAGGAGCTTCAGCAAGGATATACCAGTGTCATGAAGTACATTCAGGTGTTCAGTCAAAATGTTGATGATGAGGTGAACACTGAAGAGAAAAGAGAGAAGCATTTTCTACATGGCTTAAATCCATTCGTGAATATGCAGATGAGGCTTGCCAATAAACAGACTTTCCAGCAGTTACTATATGCATCCATAACTTTTTAGGATGATTACAAGAATGTTCAAGAGGATAGAAGGAAGAGGGCGAAGAAGGAAACAAATAGAATCCAAGCAAGTAAACCTAAATGCAATTTGGAATTCAGACCAAGAATTAGACCTTATAACAACAATAACAAGAACAACAACAATAATGGAGGTCAATTCAACCCCAGGAGGAACGTCATATGCAAAAAAATTGGAATTCCAGGTCATGCACAAAGGGAATGTAAGAAACCCATAGTTATTTGTTATGGATGTGGTAAAAAAGGAAATATCAAGCGGATTGCCCAAACAAACCACTAGGTGGTTGGCCCACAAAAGGTGGAGGACAAGCATGTGGAGGCAATGGACAACCTTGATGACCCACAAGTATAGCGGGGGTATCATAGTACTTTCAATAAATAGGAGTGTCGATCCCAACGAGGAGCAGAAGGTGCTGAACAGTGGTATGGAGCAGGAAATCCCTGTCAATACTTAGCAAACGGATTTTTAGTGGTTTTCTGACAAGGCAACAAAACAAAGAGCAAGTAACAGAAGTAACGAACAAACGGAGAAAGTGGCCCAATCCTTTCTTAGCAAAGGACAAGTTGGTGGAAATACTTATAAGGACCAAACATTCTCGAGGACACATGGGAATTCTATCAAGAGCTTTTGCTTCAAATAGTTGAGTACTCTTATTTGGTGTTTGTAAGTGTTGTGTGGGTGAACCTGTGCTAACATACCGCCCTTCCAAGGACTAATACATAGTTGTGATTAAACCCCCTGCAAACATCCGTAACTACAGGAAAGTAATTAAGATATAAATCTAACCACATCCTTAAACTCTGAGATCCTACGCTCCCTTGTGCAAAGGTGTCCTCACAAGGGTTCAGGTTTCTGTCACTCCGGCAACCCCACAATTAGTAGAAAAATACACAATGCATTCCCCTAGGCCCATAAATGGTGAAGTATCATGTAGTCGACGTTCACATGACACCACTAGAAGAATAGCACCACAACTTAAATACTAAACCATTGAATAATAACTCATCACAGATTCACTACTAACAACATGACTTCTCCCATGTCCTCAAGAACTAAACGAACTACTCACAAGTCCTCATATGGATCAATATCAAAGATGATATGATAATGGATAACAATATGAACATAAACAATAATCCAATGGTTCCACTCACAAGCATCAACTACAATAGTAATCAACACCGGGAAAGTTTCCCCTAAGAACTAAAGAAATATCCAACACAATTGTTACAGCCGGACGGAGTGGTGATGATGGTGCTGGTCGAGATGATGGTGTGGATGATGATGATGATCCCGATGAATCCTAGCTTGATGACGGTGTTGATAACGACGGTCACCCCTCTCCGGGAAGGAATTCCCCAGGAAAAAATATGTCTACCAGAGAGGTCTTTCTCTCTCGATGTTTTCCGCCCCCAAGAGGCGGCGGAAATCTATCTGTGGTCGCTCCCCGAGCCTTAGGGTTTCAAAGGGAAGATATAGGCGAAGGGGCGGAGTCGGAGGCCGGGCAGGTGGGCCACACCTGCCCTAGGCGCGGGGTCAGGTGGGCCCGCTCCTAGGAGGGTGTGGGACCCCTAAGGCCCATCTTTGTCCCTCCTTCTGGCTTCCTTCATCTTCTCGTAAAATAATATGTTTCCATATTTTTCTGATATTTTTCTGATCTTCGCGAAATTGCACCAAAACGCCTTCTTTTCCATCAGAATTCTAGACTCCAGTAGTCCATCCTCCAGGAATCATCCAACATGCATAAACAGATGAAAAGCCATAAGTAATACCTCATACTAAGACAAATATCAATGAATAGAGGTAAATTATGATATAGAAAGGTGACGCAAATTGGGCGTATCAACTCCCCCAAGCTTAGACTTCTCTTGTCCCCAAGAGAATACCGAGCTCAGTAAACATGTCCACAGGTTTATGGAGTGAAGTGTCGATAAAAGAATACAAACAAGAAGCATCACACTTACCATTGCACAACTCATAGAAGAAAGCAACTCACCATTATATAACTTATCTTGCAACCAAGTACAACAGTCACAATAGAGATGCATAAAGATAAACCATAATTGGAATTGGAAAACTTGTTCTTGGTCAGAGAACACCTGGCAAACAGTTTCACAAAAGCTTTTTGTATAAGTTTCAAAACAGGAGCACTCTTTGCTCAAAAAGGTTTTTCACAAGTGAAGGCTTTCAAAGTAATACTCAATAGATAAGAGTTTTGTGCAAACAAGGAAGATAAAGAACATGATTGAATAAATCACCATATGAATGCTGGAAACACAACAACTCAAAATCATGCTGGAGATAGAGAGGAAGTAGGTTTACAAGTCATAAAGAGCTTCCAAAAGATTATGGTACTTACTAGCTTTGAGCTCCCATTGCCCCTATCATAAGCATCTTGAGATGATTAAGGTTAAAGTGACCAAAGATGGAGTATATGCTTGACGAAATATAAGTTGGCAATATCATGTCCCTTGAATATGAGGGCCACTCCTCATGCATACTCAACTTTGGGTCCAGGTAAGTTCTTGTCATTGTACGTATTTGCATATCATTGAGAACCGCCAACGGGTACCCCTTGCACATGGTACAGGAGCTTTCCCATAACCAAAATGACAAGGCAAGCAGACAATGAGCATCTCAACAATCTTTTTATTTACCATATGCATAGATTTTTATTGAGGATGCTTCATAGATAGCTCACTATGGTGATGCTACAAGTTTCCACCATGATTAGGCATGGCTTAGGCTAGCGGCCCAGGCGTTTCTCTACCACAGAATACAAACTCCATGGACTTACAAGTTCCCTCCTTATTTCACACTGTTGACATCCATAGACAAAAGAGCACGATATCAACTATGTACAGAGTACAAGTGAAATGTTGAAAACATTCCCCGTGACAGCATGGTTTTCCTAATTCCAACGTATAGATGTAAGCATATACAACTTCGATGTTCACAATGGTTCAAATTTATTAGGGGCAAGTAATAAAGTGTGCCATCATGTTCGTGATAGTTTTACTGACTAGTTTTCACATAACAAAATACTTTTTAATTCGAAAGGTAGATGAAGCTTGAGAATTTGCTAGGAATAGAAAAATCTAATAGGTAGATATGGTGGACACAAGTGGCAAAAGTTTTGTGTTCAAAGGATTTTGGAAACATGAGAAGTATGCCTTCTCAAAGCAGGTTTTTGGCTAGCAAGGCTAGGTAGCAAGCAAGAGAGTTGAATGAAAAAAAGCAAACATACAAGTAATAAAGCCAAACATGCAATCTTCCTTGAAGACACAAAATAATCTTAAATAAAGAATACTAAGATGATGAGCCAACAAGAAAGAAAAAAATACCAAATACCTATAAGCTTTTTCCTTTCTTTATTTTTCTTTCAAACTAAAGCTACTGAACATAACTTGGTTTGCCAAAACCAATTTAGATCCACTTGATGATCCCAAAGTGGTGCCAATACTGAACAACAAGATCCATCATATAATAGAGATTGCAAACTAAAAATAAGAAGTGCAAAAAGTAAAAGATGAGACTTCTCATTAATATTCCAATAAAGGCACTCACACCAAGGGATACATAGATAATCAACTAAAGGAGAGATACTTCCACATGCAAACCAAACTATGAGATAACCTCTCTACCACAGATATGAATCCACTAAAAAGGTAAAAGATAATAGATAGTGGTGGTGATACCACGACACTCCCCCAAGCTTGGAACAAGCCAAGGGGATGCCAAACCTGATGACGATTTACTCCCTTGGTGGTGGTGGTGTTCTCTTGATAAGCTCCTCAATATGTTTCTTCAACTCCTCGAACTCAAAAGTAAGAGTACGGATTAGCTCCGAATTTTTCTCTATAGGGTTCATGATCATGTCAGTCCGAGAATCCCAGTTTTTGTTATTCTTTCCCCAGTCTTCATCCCTAGCATGATCCTTCTCTGCATTGTTAGAACAACGCATATCCCAAACCGAAAGCAAACTTTCCTTGGGCACATGTTGATATTGATATTCATGTATAAGTGTATGGAAGGGTCTCTTGTTACGTGGAGGAGATGGCTATGGATTGTAGAAGCAACGTGGAGGTTTCCCTCCTGTAGACATCTGTGTTGTCTTCTTAAGCCTGGTAGGTTGTGCCACCAAACCAATGCTTGCGATGGTAGCACGGTTGTCCAGTTGCTTATCCTCCTCCATGTCTCCTTCATAACCTACCAGAATCTCCTCCTCTTTCAGAACTTGAGGTTCTTCTTCTTCAGGCTTCTTCCCTTTGTCGTCGGCGGAGGCCATGGTGCTCTAAACTTGAGAAGCTTTCCTTCTGTTTTCACTACTTTTACCCATTCAAAGATGAACTCTGCAGATTCCTTTTCTCTTTCTCCTAAGAATTTCCTTCTTACAAAACCCTTGCACAAGCTCAATGACAACATTCATATAAGCAAAAACAATAAACCTTTGGTACACACTTCAACTGAAAACCCATCAAAACAAAAGCTTCAGTAAGAGGCAAATGCAAATGATGACAGAAATCTGTCAAAAAAGACTAGCAGGTAAAGATTGATTTTTCCGAAGACCTTCTGTTGCTCAAATAAAAAAGTGTAGAACTAATGAAAGTGGGTAACAACTTCGAGAACAGGCTCAGAAAAATGCAGCTCCATCCGAAGTACTGAGCTTCCTCACGAATTTTTACAATGCAGCACAAAAATCTGTCCCAGGACAACCACTTTTCACAACTCCTCTACTTCACAAAAGTAGTTGAACTTGACACCAAAAACCAAAAAAAAGGATAAGGAGCGGTTACTACAGAGGTAATAACTTCCAAGACACTACCAAATTCTTGGGTTATCTCCCAACAAGTACTTTTCTTTAATGCCTTTATGTTAGGCTTGAAACTTCTAGAGATGCTCACATAGGAGATATATATCTGAAGTGAAAGAGAGCATCAAGAAGCAAATAACCAACACACTTGAGTCTAACCCACTTCCTATGCATGGGGGTATCATGAGAAAACGAATTGTTGAAACAAAAATCCACATGCATAGGAAGACAAAATAGATGCAACTTTAAAGCTCTCAACATAAAATAGGGAAACTTAACATCATTGAGATGCATAAAACCATGTTTCCCTCTCTCAAAATAACTTTCAGTAGCACTTTGAATAAAGTTGAAAATATAACTATCACTGGAAACAACTATATCATCAGAATAAGCATACTTACAATCATCAAAAAGAGGGCCAAGGTCATAGACTGGATCAATTGAAGCAAGTTGTTCCATCCTGAAATCTTTATTAGGCAAGCTATTTTCACAAGGAGCTTTAGCGAATTTGGAAAAGTTAAACACATCAAACTTAGTTAAAACTTTTTCCTTCTTACAATCAATAATAGCTCCACAAGTGTTCAAGAAAGGTCTACCAAAAATGATAGGACAAGTTTTATTAGCTGCTGAATTAAGCACTAGAAAATCAGCAGGATATTTAATCTTACCACAAAGAACCTCCACATCTCTTACAATACCAATGGGGCAAATGGTCTCCTTGTTAGCAAGGTGAATAACCACATCAATGTCCTCAAGCCCACAAGGACCAATCTCATGCATAATTTCCCTGTAAAGCTCATAAGGAATAGCACTAGAACTAGCACCAATATCACATAAACCATAATAGCAATGATCACCAATTTTAACAGAAAGCACAAGAACACTAGATTTTCTAGCCTTACTAGGATGAGAGATAATATTAGAAGCGTCTTCACAGAAGACAATATGCTCATCCTCTATATTTCTAGTGATAGGATCTTTCACAATAGCTACCACAGGTTCAACATTCAATTTCTTACCAGGCTCCACAGTTCTCATTGTACCTTCGTTACTTTCACTAATAATCATAGAATACTCCTTTACCTTAGCTGTGAAAGGCATTTTCTCAACATGAGGTTCAGGCACAATGTGATTAGTAGTACAAATTTGAGTACTTCTAACAGGAACATGACTAACAACATCTTTATACAGAGCATGGTACTTATTCCACTTCTTCTTGGGGATTTCTATGTAAGAGGCAAAAGCCTTAAAACATTTGGCAATACTTTGGGAATCAAGGCCAAACTTATTGCTAATATCACGGAAGTTATTAGTTCCCATAAAAGATTTAATGCACTCATAATCATAGTTTATACCTGACTTTCTTCCTTTGTCATTATCCCAAGCCTCAGTATTATCTTGAATACAGTCTAAAAGATCCCAATTAGCTTCTTCCTTCATACTTGTGAATGATCCAGCACAAGAAGCATCTAATAAACCTTTATCATGAAGAGAAAGACTAGCATAAAAGTTATTGAGAATAATATTGTTAGGGAGTTCATGAATAGGACATTTAAGCATTAGTAACTTCAATCTCCCCCAAGATTGAGCTGTACTCTCTCCATCAAGAGGCCAAAAGTTATATATAAGACTTCTATCCTTATGGATTTCACTGGGAGGATAAAATTTAGAGTAAAAGAGAGATGCCATCTCCTCCCATTCCATGGATTGTCCATTCTTCAGCAGCTTATACCATGCCTCAGCTCTCCCTTTCAAGGATATGGAGAGTAACTTCTTCTTCACCTGTTCAGTTGTGATACCTGCACACTTAAACAACCCGCATAATTCATGGATATAAAGCAAGTGATCATCGGGATGGACAGTTCCATCCCCAAAATAATAATTATCCATAACATGATTAACAGTACTTGTAGGTATCTTAAAAGGATCTATCTCAACAGGTGGTGGTTCATCTACTACCATTGCAGTGGTAGTAGTTTTCCCAAATAGAAAATCAAGTGGGTTATCCATATTGGAAACAAAGTAACAAGCAGTAACAAAAGCAATACTCACAGTAAAAATTTCCCTTAACAGTTCCACTCTTCAATAGCGCTTCACTCCCTGGCAACGGCGCCAGAAAATAGTCTTGATGACCCACAAGTATAGGGGGTGTATCGTAGTACTTTCGATAAATAAGAGTGTTGATCCCAACAAGGAGCAGAATGTGCTGAACAGTGGTATGGAGCAGGAAATCCCTGGGAATACTTAGCAAATGGATTTTTAGTGGTTTTCTGACAAGGCAACAAAACAAAGAGCAAGTAACGGAAGTGACGAACAAACGGAGCAAGTGTCCCAATCCTTTCTTATCAAAGGACAAGCCAGTGGAAATACTTATAAGGACCAAACGTTCTCAAGGACACATGGGAATTCTGTCAAGTGCTTTCGCTTCAAATAGCTGAGTACTCTTCTTTGGTGTTTGTAAGTGTTGTGTGGTTGAACCGGTGCTAACATACCGCCCTTCCTAGGACTAATACATACTTTTGATTAAACCCCATACAAACATCCATAACTACAGGAAAGTAATTAAGATATAAATCTAACCACAGCCTTAAACTCTGAGATCCTACGCTCCCTTGTCCAAAGGTTTCCTAACGGGGGTTCGGGTTTCTCTCACTCCGGTACCCCACAATTAGTAGCCAAATACACAATCCATTCCCCTAGGCCCATAAATGGTGAAGTATCAAGTAGTCGATGTTCACATGACACCACTAGAAGAATAGCACCACAACTTAAATACTAAACCATTGAATAATAACTCATCACAGATTCACTACTAACAACATGACTTCTCCCATGTCCTCAAGAACTAAATGAACTACTCACAAGAGATCATATGGATCAAGATCAAAGATGATATGATAATGGATAACAATCTAAACATAAAAAATAATACAATGGTTCCACTCAAAAGCATGAACTACAATAGTAATCAACACTGGGAAAGTTTCCCCTAAGAACTAAAGAAATATCCAACACAATTGTTACAGCGGGATGAAGTGGTGATGATGGTGCTGGTGGAGATGATGGTGTGGATGATGATGATGATCCTGATGAAGCCTAGCTTGATGACGGTGTTGATGGCGATGGTCTCCCCTCTCCGGGAAGGAATTCCCCCGGCAGAAATCTATCTGCCGGAGAGATCTTTCTCTCTCGGTGTTTTCTGGCCCCCAGAGGCGACAGAAATATATCTGTGGTCGCTCCCCGAGCCTTAGGGTTTCAAAGGGAAGATATAGGCGACGGGACGGAGTCAGAGGCCGTGCAGGTGGGCCACACCTTCCCTAGGAGCGGGGTCAGGTGGGCCCGCGCCTAGAGGGGTGTGGGCCCCCTGAGGCCCATCTACGTCCCTCCTTATAGCTTCCTTCATCTTCTGGTAAAATAATATGTTTCCATATTTTTCTGGTATTTTTCTGATCTTCGCGAAATTGCACCAAAACACCTTCTTCTCCATCAGAATCCAGACTCCGACAGTCCATCCTCCAGGAATCATCCAACATGCATAAACAGATGAAAAGCCATAAGTATTACCTCATACTAAGAAAAATATCAATGAATAGAGGTAAATTATGATATAGAAAGGTGATGCAAATTGGGCGTATCAAGCCTAACAGGGGAGAAAATGTTGCCAAGAAAAATAACAGGAAGCCGAGCAGGCATACTAGAAAGATGAACTGTGCAAGTTTGGAGGAGGTGGATAACTCCGAGCATGCAGTGATAGGTATGCTCAACATTCTTACCAATCCCGGAGAAGTTTTATTTGATACGGTTGCAACTACTTCCTTCATATCTAAGCAATTATGTGATAAATTTCGGATTAGAAGGGCACCGTTAGCAAACCCAACGACCGTAATAATGGATGGGGGTACCGTAGTAGTACGCCACATTAAGAAAGATCAAGTTATCTCGATTTGTGGTTGTACCTATTTTGCGGACCTATATGTGATTCCGTTGAAGGGAATTGCAGTAGTTTTGGCTATGGACTGGATGTCCAAACATGGAGCCCAGATAAATTGTGAGGATAAAACTGTTTCAATTAAGTCTCCAAGTGTAGGAAGGATAGTATATCAAGATGACAAACACAGCCATAACATGGTAGATCTTCAAATAAACTCCATGAAGGAGGGTAAGTTGAAAGATATTTCAGTAGTAAATGTAACACCCTCAGATCGGCCCTATGCAAGTTTTAGCGATTCCCGCCAAACCCGCATAGAAACGATTCAAAGGTGCCCACTAGGCACTTGCGTACGGGTGGAAAACAAAGTAATATCATTACACAATAGTCCACGATGGAACCCACAGAACATATATATACAACAACGACTCAAAGAGTCAAGAATACAGATATACCGTACAAAGATCCAAATCACCTTGAAATCGATACAACGTCCGAGTATGGACGAGATGCAAATTGTGCTAAGAGACCTGAAGAATAACCAATGGCGTCCATAACCCTGCCCAGGCCAAGCCGGAATGGTAACCCTGCTAATGACATCGAACTCAAAACCTACTAAAACAAAAGGGGTGCCGGCAAAGGGCAAAGGAAAAAGAGAGCGGTCAGTACTGAGGCCAGCACACGGCGAGACTAGAATTCGGCGGTCCTCGCCTACATAGGTATGGTGGACTGAAGCGGCAGCGCATCATGCACTAAACAACCTATAGAGACTCAATACAACTGTCGGCTCTCAGAGAGGGACAAGAAAGACCTATTCGGAACCAACCTGATACTACCACCAAACATACCCATCCTGGTATTTCCCCCTCGAGACCAAACGAGGAAGTCAATCCGAGGAAACTTACACAGTTGGCAGTTTTATTTATTCTTTCCATGGTGGTTATCCAACTTACTAGTCATATCAGATACAAGTCAAATTATAACAGTAAACTTTAGTTATAGTTGTCTATGATCGAGAACTGTGCTCCAAGTCGTCCATAACCGCGGACACGGCTTCTCGAAAAGATTTAACCTTGCAGGGGTGCACCAAAGTTTCCACACGCACCTACACCTTTGTTGTCAGAGAAGGTAGGTAAAAGATCACAAAACATACACCCAATGGTATGTCGACGGAGTTTCGGACACGAAATTTCCTAGACCCAAAGCAAGTACATGGGGGCCACCCCACTAAGCTACCTGCAACGAAGTCGGCCGGTCTCCGAGACGGACCCAGGGTTTGTGTCAATGGCTGTAAATGACTAGGAACCCGAACGTGTGACTGGGCTTGTCGATACCGTGAAAACATTCCACATTTGTTCAAAAACAGTACAGGTGGTCCACGCGCAATCGTAAATAAAGCAATAAAGCATGGCATAAGTACATGATAGTAATTAAGCCCCAAACTACTTTGTGGCCCCCAGTACAGTACTTTGAAATCAGGTACTAAATCGATGGGGGTGCCCACACACCCCACCTGTGGTTAGCGCGCTCGATCTCGGAACAGGTGTCAAGAACTCAGGGTCCTACGGGACACAAGTGGACGGTTAAAAACCAAATATTGTCTATTATCCACCGGTGCCTCTACATTATTTACCTACTTTCAATTTTAGTTATTAAACGATAATTAAAGCCATGATCATCTCCACCATTAAGCATGTCCCAAACACCCAACAACAGTGGAACATCGACTACGCGAAGCAGCACCTGAGCAAGCGACTACGACTCGCAAGGCCGACTATATACCAAACAACAGGTAATCGGAGGTGTCCATGGCAATATAGAGGCTGCAAGGAAATATAAAGGGGTATGAAATCTATAGCATCGCAACACAGATAGCAATAGATCAACAGGATGAAATAAAGATTAGAAATATAAAATAGGTAGAAAGAGGGAGAATGCTCGCCTGAAAACATTGCCGAAGGTTCATCCGAAGATCGGGTCGACACTCGCATCAACTCATCGGCCTAATCCTTGAAGAAGCAAAGCACTATAAGAAACATCGGATGCACTATTGAATAATACGGCAAAATATCAGGCATGATGCATGAGAAGGAAAAGGTACGATGCAATTAGGACATATTAGGTGAAACCGAGGTCTTGAGGATTAATTAGCTGGTTCAAATTATTTGGATACCCTGCAGTTTAAATGTTTTCTTAACAAGTCAAAACATGGCATCGGTTTGCTACACAAATTTAAATAGAGACAATATTAGACTAGATTCGGCCGCATATGGTCTCCGTAATTAATTATGAGGTGAATCGACTATCCAACCCAGACCCACGAAATATGTATGCAAGTATGTACAATTTGACATGCAACAATATAGATATAATATATTATAAAATTATAGGTCTTGGGAAGGGGTCACACATCTCGGACCGAAGATCTTGGGGTTTCTGAGGGTTCGGGGTTCGACGCGATCGGTCTTCGGATCCTCGGGGTCTCGGCCACTGGATCCATGCCAGAGTGCTTGTTGTTCCGTGATGAAGACCTCAGCATTCCGTGTTGTCGACCATCAGGTTCGAGGATCTCGACTTGGCCGACACCGCCGGGACAAGATGAACTTGACTGGCAAAACAGAAGAAGAGAAGTCTCCACTAGATGAGCTTCAGCACGTCACTGTATCATCACTAACCGGGAATTACCATCTTCACATCCACTTGCCTGAGAACCTAGCGAGAGCCTGCGTTACAGAGCACAAACTCAAACAGGTGAGAACGGGCAAACAATATGGTGGAGTTCTGTGTGTTAGATCCTATGAGGATCGTCTAGCTCAAGATTTGAGACACAAAGATGAGGATCAGGGGTGTGTACCTTGATCTGGAGGTCCAACCATGGCCTCCTCTTGATTTTTGCTTCACCTGATCCTTGTTGATGGAGATGTGAGGATTCTTCCTAGTACTTTAGATGCTTGCTTGATCAGTGAGTTGGGTAATAGAGAGAGAGAGCACTACTATGTATAGAGTGATCATCTCTAACCCTAGAGCTCCTATTTATAGCATCTGCACTATGGGAAACCACACCAATGGATGGATGGCCAGGATGCCCCTGATCAGGGCATCCAATGGTTGTTAATCAACAACCCCTTAAAGGCCATTAATTTGATTTAGATTAATCACAGTAATTTTTAGATCACTGCATGTCACTTATATCCAACATTCTCCCCCTTGATCGAAAGGATAAACTTATAAACTCATTTCTTAACAAAACAACATATGAGACAACCGAATTACAATGCCCATAGAGTACCGCAGAACCCAGTTACTACAATATACCACTTTATTTCAAAACAAAGATTCTTTAACTTAGGAGCTCCAAAAACTTTTATTTATTACAAACTTATGTTTTCAGCTCTTTGTTGAATCTTGTACAGAGACAATAAATTGCAATGGTCAGTTAAGTACCATTGAACTAATTGACTACAGTACATCATTCCATCGAAGAGAAGAACCCTTCTTAGCGTATGGGGAGATGGTGCCATAACAGTCCCAATTCCAGGATCAAAAGCTTTCTGCCAATCCCATGTTAACAATGTGCTCTTTAAACACACTGGGTGGCAAGCCTTTCATAAGTGGATCCGCTAACATTGTGTTAGTCCTTATATGCTTAATACTTATTGTCTGATCCTGGACTCTATCTTTCATAGCAAGATACTTGATGTCAATGTGTTTGGCAGCACCACTTGACTTGTTGTTACTCGAATAGATCACTGCGGGTTGATTATCGCAGAAAAGAGTGAGTGGCTCAGATATACTGTCAATCACGCTTAGACTACTTATAGTGGGAGTATCATAATACTAGTATCATGCATATGATACTAGTTTATGAAACTATGTCTCTAGTGCATTGTATCATGTAGTAGTATCATAGTAGTGGTATATTTATTGATTTGTAGAATCTCTATGCAAAATGTGTGTACAAGATTTACTTTCCATTATGATTTCTAGTTTTACGTGTTATGATATAGTATCTATCTATGATACTGTAACCACCTCTCTATTCATTAATTGTGATGCAACATCAGATTTTTGCCAAGTTGGCATTCATGATACACCTTATGATACTAGCACTAGGACCAGCCGTAAGCCCGGAATGAAATTCGTCAGCCATACTGCTTGCCCGATTGCCTCATAACATGCCACAAACTCTGCCTGCATTTTTGATGATGCAGTAACACATTGCTTGGTGCTTTTCCAAGAAATAGCACCTTCTGGAAGGGTGAATATATAACCCGATGTGGATTTCTTAGTATCAACACACCCTGCAAAATTAGCATCTAAATAACCCACCACCTGGAGGTTATCAGTTCTCTTATATGTGATCATGAAGCCTTTAGTACCTTGCAAATAACGCAAAGCTTTCTTAGCAACCTTCTAGTAATCCCACCATGGATTAGACTGATATCTGCCAAGCATCCCGATTATGAATGCTAAGTCAGGGAGAGTGCACACTTGTGCATACATCATACTTCCAATGATTGAAGCATAAGGAACTGACTTCATTTGCGTAGATTCATAATCATTACTTGGGCACTAGAAAGTCCCAAACTTATCTCCCTTGGCAATAGGAGCAGGCAAGGATGAGCACTTATGCATATTGAACTTTTTGAGTACCTTCTCAATATACGCTCTTTGTGATAGCCCCAAGATTCCTCTGGATCTATCTCGGTGAATTTGAATGCCTAAGACATAAGCAGCTTCACCAAGATCTTTCGTGTCAAAATTTGAAGAGAGAAACCTTTTAGTTTCCAGTAGCATATTCTTATCGCTACTGTCTAAGAGTATGTCATCTACATACAGTATCAAGAAGACAAAATTGCTCCCCCCTGAACTTAACATAAATGAAATTGTCCACTTCATTCTCCTTGAAACCAAAATTCTTTATGACTTGATCAAACTTGAAGTACCATTGCCTTGAGGCTTGCTGTAATCCATAAATGGATTTCTTAAGACGACATCCTAAATGTTCTTTTCCTTCCATAACAAAACCTTCCGGTTGAGCCATGTAAACATCCTCATGTAAGTCACCATTCAGAAATGCGTTTTGACATCCATCTGATGCAACTCTAGATCATAATGAGCCACAAGTGCCATTATAATTCGGAATGAGTCCTTAGAAGAGACAGGTGAAAAAGTCTCATTATAATCAATACATTCTCTTTGAGTGAATCCCTTAGCCACAAGGCTTTCTTTGAACCTTTCGATATCACCCTTGGAGTCACGTTTGGTCTTATAGACTCATCTGCTGCCCACAGTTTTGGCTCCTTTAGGAATCTCTACTAAGTCCCATACATCATTAATGCTCATGGACTTCATTTCATCTTTCATAGCATCAAGCCATTCCGATGAATGATCACTTTGTATGGCTTCCTTAAATGATGCAGTGTTGGGGATATGCTATATGGGTATCCTCATAGCATGTCTCTTATCCGACTAACCCGGGTGGCCCATAGTCGGTAGCATGGCCTGTGGCCTTCTGGGAGGCCCAATTAGGTGGATCTAGAAGGGAGGCCCATGCCGGATAAAGGAAGGCTATGGTGGAGTCACCAGCGTACCCGGAGCCTTGGAGTGCAAGATACACAAGACTAGTGATAGACGGTGTAGGACTCTATAACCTGTCCGGCTAGGACTTTTCCCTGTAACCCTAGGATCTGGCGACTATATAAGTCGGGCCTATGGGAGCCTTTAGGGCACAACTTAGTACAGATTCATACAACCTCGCACAGCGAACCTATCTCTGTGACTCGGCGTATTGCCCTTATAGTGATTTATAGCAGGAGTAGGATTCCGCCACCGTCGTGGGATATGAACCTGGGTAAGCTATGTTACCTCGTACCCGTCAACCGTCCGCCTTACCCCACGTCTCTAAACACGCACTGTGAGGACCCCTCCATGGCGTACTTGTCGGCAATACCACGACAGTTGGCGCCCACCGTGGGGCAAGAGGCACTTCAGGCTCTTCAGCGGGCGAGGACCAGGATCTTCGCAGGAATCAGCGAAAACGTAGCCATCGGCCGTGTTCTCTTCTCCGGCAACATTCCGATCGTCCCCCCTGACGAGTTCTGGATCCCGGCGAAGACGAACCCTACGTGGTGTTCGATCGTTCCTATCAGAGACATCCACCTCTTCATCGGCGAAACCGACTCGGGCACTAATTCCCTGGGAGTCGGAGAAGCATTAAGACCCGCACGGACCGCCTATGGGCAGGATACGTTCGCGGAAGGATCTATGTCGGATCTCTCCTCGGAGTTTGCCGGCAAAGATCGGAAAGCATCAAGACCCGCACGGACCACCTACGGGCATGATACGTTCGCGGAAGGATCGATGTCGGATCTCTCCTTGGAGTTTGCTGACAAAGATCGGAAAAAATCAAGACCCACCCAAACCGCCCCTGTGCAGGATATAAAGGTGGCAGATCACTGCAAATCCGCCGGCTTTGTCCGCGCGTCTGGACAGCAGAGCTCCAAGTTTGTCGGCGTGGTTACCATCTTCGATCTGGCGCGCTGCGTTCAGAGAGAGGGCGAAAACCCCCGCGACTACCTCGCTAGGTGGCTCCGTATACGGGCCGACCTGGCCAATTACCCCGATGATAACGCTTTGTATCACTTCGTGGAAGGACTGGACCGCGGCACACTTCTCCAACATTCTTTACGTCGGCAGCAGGCAACAGGACGCCTTACCCTCGAAGAGATGGTGAGCACCGTCAATAGCTACACGGTAGCTGACGCGGCAGCCCAGATGGAGCTTGCGCTCAAAGACGGAGAACCTCCGGTTCAGCAGCCGCCGCCACCGCCTCCGGCCGCCATCGTCGTAGCAGCACCACCACCTCCAGTCATCGTCGAGGCCGTTGCACCTCCACCGCCCGTCATCGAGGAAGTCCTGGCACCCTCCGACTCTGTCATTGACGCGCTTTATGCTGATTTCAGTGCAGATTCAGAGGAGGTAGACTTTAGTCCAGAAGAGCTAGACTCCGCTATGCAGGAGATGGAGGAGGAGTACTCACGCGACGAGCAAGCTAACAACACCGTCATGTCTTGAGGGGTGTTCGTCACCATTGGGACAGCGACGGATGAAGATCAACCCGGGCAAGCTCCGCCTACGGTGCTGGAAAAGGGGAAGGGGCCACTTATTGCTGCCGACGATGATCGCGCAAAGTTCACGCCTCCTCCGCCTAACCCAGTGCAGCAGCCGCAGGAACTCGGCACCGGTCCAAGCAACAACAACACCGCAAACTTGCCGCCTCCAGCATCCACGTCGGCAGCAGCCCATGTTACTCCAGCTAATAGAGTGATGTACGACAATCTCCTCGTCGAGCCACTAAAGGTTGATCATATCCGAAATGTGACTCAGCTTGACGAGAAGGGCCAGCAGCTGCTGGAGGAGGTGCAAGCCATCACGGAGCAAGGCGCTAAACTAGATCGAGATCTGTTCAACGCGCAGAAGACCATAGAGAAAGCTAGAGCAATGGAGGCCGAGTACAAGACTCTGCTACAGCAGCAGAAGGCTAAGAAGGCTCCGGCTCGCGTCATCAACGATCCTGGTGTACAGCGCAACCTAGGATGGGCTCCCTCGAAGCCGGCACAGGCCAAGCCATACATTGATAGTGAAGTCAAGCAGGTGATGCCCACCCCACTCCTTAACCTCGCCGTCGCCAAGACCCTTCTGGAGCAGGATAGATCGCCTGAGGCAGTAGAACAGGTCTATGACCTAGTGGCCAAGGCGGTAAAGCAGTAGGAAAAGGCCACCTCTCAGAGGCTTGAGTCTGACCCAGCGCTCTGTCGATGTAGCCAGTACAAACCGCCAAGGGACAGATCTCCTCAGGATGTCGTATCACAGACGGGTTCATCAGAACGAAGACGAAGGGATGCGTGCAACAGGAAGGATGCTATCCCCATATCCTCCAACAACAAAGAAAAATCCCTACCTCGCCGCCCATCACCACCGCCCCGATCCCCCCGATGTCGGGAAGACTACAAGGCTCACCATCGCACGGATATGCCCCCTCCAAAGCAGTGTGGCATCGTCATCCGCGACAACGCGGCGCAGACCCGTCATGATGAAGAGCGCCACCAAGGACACAAGAGCAGGTCACACCACGACCCTCCGCGTCCGACAAGCAACCGTGACTGGCGTGAGGCATCGCAGGAGGGTAACAACAAGAAGTCTAACCCACCGCCACCTCCGCCTCCGTCGCCGCCAAGCAGCCACCATGGCGGAAGAGGCCCGCGTCATTCACGTAGCCCATCCCCTATTGACAACAAGAAGAAGAACCCGGAGCCGTACGATGCACGTTCACGGATCAATAATATCCACGAGGGCCGGGAAGGACCATACCTAGGACCACGTTCTTTTGGACCTACAATACGGTCAGCAACTTACCCCAAAGGTTTTCGGATCGACAAGACCATCAAGCCCTATGACGGCACCGCCAAACCTGCCACATGCTTGCAGGACTACGGCAACGCGGTGGAGATTGCCGGAGGAAACCCCAACGTCGCCGTTAAGTACCTCCCGTTAATGTTGGCAGGCACGGCCCGTCAATGGATCGACGACTTGCCGGAGAAATCTATCTACAACTGGCTGGATATGCAAGAAGCATTCACCAAGAACTTTGAGGGTACATACAAGCGTCCCTGCACTGTGGGCGATCTACAACGGTGCATGCAAGAGAAAGACGAGACGTCTCGGCCTACCTCTCCCGCTGGCTGGATATGAAAAATTCCTGCGTAGGATTGCATGCTCAGACCGCCATGGCCGCCTTCATCGATGGGTTGGAAAGGGGTACGTTGCTCCGAAATAAGCTAAAGCGCTTGCAGGAAAATCATCAGCTTGACTTGAATCAGATGATTCAGTTAGCTAGTGAGTTCGCAGCTGCGGACGATGATGCTCGTGGCTCTTTGCCGACAACGGCCTTTCCAACCCAAGCTCGGAGGAACATCAGTACAAAGCGGAAAACCGCTCTAGAAGAAAAGCAATCTACCGACATGGTCTCTATGACTTTTGCAGGACGACGAGAAGGCGGACAACGTGATCGAGGAAGGGGAGCGGGCCGCGGGCAGTAGCGAGGAAGTGAAACCACCTCGGCGCCGCTCCGAGTTCCCCAAACCTACGAGGAGTACCGCGATATGCCGTGCCTCGTACACCTCGACGCCAACGGCAAGGCCACCCATACCAATCGACACTGCAAGTTTGTCAACGACCTCAAGGAAGACCCGGAGTCCGGCTACAAGCAAAGTCGGAAGAACAGACCGCGAGGCAAGGGCAAGGGGAAGAAGAAGGAGGAGGAGTCCAAGGATTCAAGTGACATGGACGAGGACGTTGACCCCAAGCACACCGCCAAGAGCGACGACAAGGGCAAGAACCCCTTCACAAAGAAGGCCCCAGTCTACCACACTTTCCTTGGCACCCCCACCGTCTGACAACAAAAGACCTCTCTAAGGATCCTGATGGCCACTCTCCCCCCAGTTCCCCAATACCTGCGCTGGTCGGAGGTTCCAATAACTTGGGACAGGACGGACCACCCAGACCTTGTGCCCACGGAGAACCAGTACGCCATGGTCATCAACCCATTGATTGACGGCGTGGAGTTCACCAAGTGCATGGTGGATGGTGGAAGCAGCATCAACATCATGTATCTGGATACACTACAGAAGATGAACTTGACGGAGGCAAACCTAAGGCGGACCAACACCGTTTTCCATGGCGTAGTTCCTGGTCGGGAGGCTCGAACCCTTGGGTGCATTACGCTTCAGGTAGCCTTTGGCGACGTTAATAATTACCGCCAAGAGCGCATGACCTTTGAGGTGGTCCCCTTCAAGAGCGTGTACCACGTCATATTCGGCCGTGACATATTCCACACGTTCATGCCCAAGCCATGCTTCGTCTACAACAAACTCAAGATACCCGGACCAAACGGTGTCATCACCGTATCCGGAAGGTTTACCAAGGCAAGGGACTACGAGATCAATGAAGCAGCCGTTGCAGAAGCTGTCCTCTACAACGAAGAATTCAAGGAGATCCAAAGCAAGGTCAATGACTCAGAGATGCCCGCGTCGAAGAAGCAGATCTCTGACTCCGCTCCTGCGTTCAAGGCCGCCATCGATACCAAGCCGGTGGAACTTGTGGTAGGCGATGCCTCCAAGACCGTCGCCATTGGGACGAACTTGGATCCCAAATAGGAAAGCGCGCTCATCGAGTTCCTCCGTGAGAATAGGGACATCTTTGCTTAGCAACCTGCCGACATTAAAGGTGTACCTAGGGAACTTGCCGAGCACAGCTTAAACATAGATCCAAAATGTAAACCAGTGAAACAACCTCTACGATGCTTCGGAGATGAGAAGAGACGCGCCATTGGCAAAGAGATAGCTAGGTTACTTCAGGCTGGGTTTATCCGAGAAGTCCTTCACACCCGATGGGTGGCCAATCCTGTACTTGTCCCCAAAAAGGGAACCAATTAATTAAGAATGTGTGTTGATTACACCGGCTTGAACAAAGCATGTCCCAAAGATCCGTTTGCTTTGCCTCGCATTGACCAAGTCATTGACTCGACGGCTGGCTCGGAACTTTTGTGTTTTCTTGATGCATACTCAGGATACCACCAGATCAAGATGAGGAAGTCGGACCAATTGGCCACTTTGTTCACTACTCCATACGGCATGTTTTGCTATGTCACGATGCCCTTTGGGCTGAAAAACGCAGGTGCTACCTACCAGCGGACAATGCAACATTGCCTTCACGACCCAATTGGTCGGAACATTCACGCCTATGTGGACGATATCGTGGTGATGTCTAAAAAGTCAAACGACTTAATCTCTGACTTAAAAGAAACCTTTGATAATCTCTGGAAATACAACATGATGCTCAACCCTAAGAAGTGCGTCTTCGGGGTTCCAGCCGGCAAATTGTTGGGCTTCATCGTTTCCCAGCGAGCAATCGAGGTCAACCCGGAGAAAATCAAGGCCATCTTAAACATAAACCGTCCGACATGCCTAAAGGACATTCAACGACTAATAGGTTGTGTTGCAGCAGTTAGTCGGTTCGTCAGCTGACTTGGAGAGAAGGCTTTGCCGCTGTACAAGTTGCTGAAGAAGGCGGAAAAATTCACGTGGACAAACGAAGCAGATGCAGCATTGAAGCAGCTCAAGGAGATTCTTTCCTCAGCGCCCATCCTTGCAGCACCCGAGCCTGGAGAGCCCCTGTTAATTTACATAGCGGCAACCAACCGGGTTATTAGCATCGTCGTCGTGGTAGAGAGGAAGGAACTAGGCTATGAGCACGGAGTTCAACGACCAGTTTACTATGTGAGCGAGGTCTTGACGGAGTCCAAGCAGCGTTACCCGCACTACCAAAAGATCGCTTATGGAGTATTCCTCGCTTCTCGGAAGCTGAGGGATTACTTTCAGGAGCACCCAATTACAGTAGTGAGCAAGACTCCACTGTCCGACATTATCAATAACAGCGATGCTACAGGAAGGGTCGCGAAGTGGGGCATTGTACTTGCCGCCTTCGAGATCACCTACAAGAGACGCGGCACTATCAAGTCACAAGCTTTGGCGGATTTTATTGCAGATTGGACGGAGATGCCAGATGCTACTCCGTTGCCAGAACCAGAGTACTGGGTGATGCACTTTGACGGATCAAAGTTGCTCAACGGCTCGGGGACTGGTGTACTGCTACAGTCACCAAAAGGAGACAAGTTGCACTACGTTCTGCAGATCCACTTCGAGGCTACAAACAACATGGCGGAGTATGAAGCACTCATTCACGGACTACGTGTAGCCAAGGATATTGGCATCAAGCGCATAGTTTGCTGTGGAGATTCCGACTTGGTTGCCCAGCAGGTGGCTGGCACCTGGAACGTGCGGAACCCTATGATGGCGGCATATCGCGACGAAGTGGACGAGATAGCCAAGAGCTTCTTGGGCTACGAAGTCAAGTATGTGCCTAGGGAGCAAAACGAGGCGGCTGATCTACTGTCTAAGCTTGGATCAGGGCGCAAGCAAATTCCGCCAGGAGTTTTCCTAGAGCATCTACGCACACCATCCGTGAAGGGCACCGACATCGACAACCCGAATAGAGCTGACTCTTTCGTCAACATGGTAACAAAGATCCCTCCGGCTTGGACAAAACCGTTCATGGAGTATCTCGAACACGGAACTTTGCCCGACGACGAAGTCGAAAGATGGCAAATAGTACGACGAGCAAAGGGTTATACCATAATCAATGGGAAAATCTATAAAAGGAGCACTACTGGTGTACACTTAAAGTGTGTTTCCCAGCTAGAAGGTATGGAAATACTGCGCGAGATCCATCTCGGAGATTGCGGGCATCACGTCGCTCCTTGATCATTGGTCGCGAAAACCTTCCGGCAAGGATTCTACTGGCTGACCGCGAAGGCGGACGCCGACAAGCTGGTTGAGACATGCACGGGATGCCAGTATTATGGCCGACAACCACATGTTCCGGCTGAAGAATTGCGAACAATACCAATAACTTGGCCGTTTGCAGTCTGGGAGCTAGACATGGTGGGACCATTATAGACGGCACCGTGTGGATTTACGCATCTGCTTGTAGCAGTTGACAAATTCACCAAATGGATAGAAGCTAAACCCATTAGAAAGCTTGATGGGGCAACTGCCCTTCGGTTTGTCCGCGATCTAGTGGTGAGATTTGGCCTCCCATATAGCATCATCATCGACAACGGAAGCAACTTGTCACTCGGAGAAGTGGAGGCCTATTGCTGGGATAAAGGCATCCGACTTGACCTTGCATCTGTGGCACACCCACAATCCAATGGTCAGGTTGAGCGAGCCAATGGATTAATTCTGCAGGGAATCAAGCCACGTCTTGAGACACCGCTACATAGAGCAGCTAGAGCCTGGACAGAAGAATTTCCATCTGTGTTGTGGAGTTTACGGACCACACCCAACAGATCCATCGGCTACACCCCTTACTTCATGGTATATGGAGAAGAAGCCATCCTACCACGAGGCACCAAGAGTTGACGCCTACGACGAAGATGACGCTGAAGAATCCAGAGGCCTAGATGTGGACCTTCTCGAGGAGGAACGCATTTTGGCATGCCAAAGATCCGCCATCTACCAGCAGAAGCTACGCAGCTACCATAGTCGCCGCGTTCGGCATCGCTCGTTTAAAGAGGGGGATTTAGTACTCCGACTTAAGCAGAAGAAGTCACACAAATTATCCCTGCCATGGGAAGGACCGTTCATCATAAGCAAGGTGCTCCTCAATGGGTCTTACTACCTTCTCGACAATCGTGAACTCAAGGATAGACCCAACGAGGATCATAAGCGTACGCGACGTGACCCGGATGATGACTACCCGGAGCTTGATCGGCCATGGAACATAGCACAGCTACGTCCTTTCTACACTTAGCATCTTTTATCTAATTGTGTACCTCTTATATGATCAATGAAATAAAGCTCTTTGGTTCACTCATATTGCTGAGTCTTTTACCTCCTTTAGTGTTCATTTTTGGATAATATAAAACCTTTATGCACAAGTCTTGCGATTGCACTTGTGAAAATTCCGTCTATGGGCGTTAGCTTAAGTTTTTTGGTCTACACATTCTTTGTCGTTTTTATGTGTATTCAGGAGTAGTGACTTTCGGCACTTATTATCGGCGATTTTGTGCTCAGGTTATTGACGGTGCCATTGGGCATCATCACCTAAGCTCATGGTTCCGACAACGAGTCTTCCGACTCACGAAAAGTCAAGCATGAGAACCAGAGTAATGGATAAGCCAGCACTTGCTTAAAAATATATACATACTGGAATTAGTTCTTAAGTCGCAGGACTTAACAATCATTGTTTTCCGCCTTAAGATTACATCACCAAGTTTCTTCCGTGCACACACCAAAGGTGAAACAAAAATTACAAAGTGTTCTTCATTCTTTGGGCGCAAGAGACTTGGAGGACGCATCATCACCAGCCGGAGAATCACCCTCAACATCGGCGCTGTGATGAGACTCAGAGGAATCTTGGTTGACGCTATCGATGGTGTTCCTGGGCACGAAGACATCAACACCGACCAACTCGGCAACCCTGGGGTCATAACCCACGAGTGATGACAGGATGGCTTCATGATCGAACTCCTTGCCGTCATCATCTACGTCGGGGATGCCAGAGGTCACCGTGTTGATGTTGACATCTTCATAGTGTGCCTTCACCATAGACAGCGCCATCCTTGTGCCAGCCCGTGCGCATGAAGCTTTCCAGCTCGCGACACGCTCGGGGGCTCGGCGCAGAATCTCCGAGTACTTCGCCATGGAGTCCGAGGCCTTGATATAAATCTGGAGGGGCTTGGCAATCTCCTTGGCTTGGGCGATGGTGGTATTGATGAAGTTGCCGGCAATAACCATGCATTCTTTGTCCGAAGGAGGCGAGCGGGTTAAACCCATAGGAGCTGCAATTCCGACAAGGAGCGCATGAGTTCAAAAAACTCTAAGTATCCAGATTACAGAAATTCAAGGCAGAGGAACCTTACTGAAGATGTTGGCCTTGGCCTGCCAAAGGATGTCCGCCAAGGATTCCTTCTCTTATTGGAGGAGCTTAAACGCCTCGCTATGGTGAAGATTTTGCTCATCAGCAGCTTGCTTCTGATCCTTTAGGATCGCAAGCTCCTCCTTCAAGCGATTGATCTCCGCGGAGGCAGAATCCTGCAGGGCTTTCATGGAATCCTCGTGCATCTTCAGCATCCCCTTCCTCTCCTCCTCCAGGATCTTTTTTCTCGCTGTCCAGCTGCTAGATATGCTTGGACTGCTCGACAATGTCCTTAGCCTTGGCGACATGTTCTGCAAGTCGGAGAAAATCACGTACACAGTGAGTACTCGGAGATTATGGGCACACAAGTAAGACGGAAATGCACAAAAAGAAAATAGACTCTTGTTTTTGATGATTTGTTCCTTCAAGATGGCAGTTTTACCCTTTTCGGCTTCAAGATCTGCGCGCATCTTCTGATACTTGTCATTGGCCATGCCCCTCTGAGCATTCTCGTTCTGTGGAAACAAATACAAAGTTAAGTCATTGATTGGTCTGCTTAGAGCCCCTAGTCGGAGATTTTCCACCTAGATGCTCGGGGGCTACAGTGAGAGTTTTTACCTTATCAATATGCTTAGCTTTTCTTTAAGCATCTAGTATGAACACTGTGTATGCTACTCTTAAAGCATCTAGTCGGAGTAATTCATTCCATCTAAATGCTTGGGGGCTACAGTGAGAGTTTTTTCTAACTTAGTCACTCTTAGAGCGTATAGATGCAAACCCTATGGTTTTCCGTCTACATCCTCGGGGGCTACAGTGGAATACTCATATGAAATGCAAACGGCAAAGTAAAACTTACAAGTGCAATAATCTTGAGGTTTGTAGCACTCTCGGCCAGCAGCTTGCCAAAGGAAATGCTATTTCCCCGCAAGATATCTGCTTGTCCGAGCAGTTCCTCAATACCGCACGTCGGAGATGACGACACTCCTCTAGGAACCATAGTTGTGTTACTCGGCAGGAGCGTCGGGTAAACTATCTTCGGGAACTCGAAGGGTTTCTGGGGAGTAGGGGCGCCGCCTTCGGCAGAGGTACCAGCTCCCACCACCGCCTTGCCGCTACCGATGGCATCCTTAGCCGGAGCTTCAACCATTTGAAGAGCAGCGCTCTCCTGCGTCGCCTGCTCGCTGACAACAGCGAGTTCGGTAGAGGCGCCAGAATCCACTTCCATGGCGGAGGGGCCTGGTGCCTCCTGGACTTGAGAGCTTGTCGGAGCAGAGGAGGGCTTGACGACAGGAGTAGCACGGGCGATGGCGGGGGAGGAGTCGCGATGCAGCATATCTTTGATATTTCTAGAAGCCCCAAGAGTCTTGGTGGACTTCTTGAGGCTGGTTGTGGCTTTCTTCCTGAAACGTGCAAAATGCATAAGTACAGGAATAAGACAGATAAATAAGACAATGTCGGAGAAAGAGAGGCTTACACTAGGGGGGCGCTTTGGCAAAAATCCCGGTGGCTTTTCTCTTTTCCGCCTCCAGGGTGGCAATACTCTTTTTGGAGGCTCCACCCTCCGTCTTCTTCTTCTTGCCTCCGTCGGCAGCGTCAGAGGTGGAGGTCTTCTGCTTTCGCGCCAACAGGACATCGTCGTCGGACACGACCGTGACTTCCTTCATCGTTGGATCGTAGATTTGGGTAGCCAGGTTGTCCTCATCTAGAACGCTAAGCTGTTAAGTGAGAAATCACCGTGCTAGATGAGAAGGCACTGGCAAGACGGAGAAACTGGAGCAATGACATACACGGAAAATAAATACCTACCTTTGGGCACTTGCCGTCTAAGTACATGTCGTAGGTGATGGTGAAGCCGCGCTTCTTATCCTTCACCTTGACGATGTCCTTCAGACGGAGCTTGACGGAGTCGCTCGGGAAGTTATCCACGGAGATCCGGAGGGTATCCCTTCGATCACTGGTGTACTCGTGCATGAACTTCACACGGTGCTGCAGAGGTTGGATTCGCCTGATGAACCAACACATGGCTAAGTCCAAGTCGGTCAAACCCGTCTCTACGAACCACTCGATCCGCGTTATTGCGCGTGAAGCGTCGAGGTCAGAGGGAAGAGAGGCATGAGATCTCCATGTGGAAACTTCAGCGGCGGCTCCATCCACAAAGTCCGGGTACGTCACTTCTCGGCCCGCCAAAGGAATGTCGGGGCCGTAGAAGTACGCCCGCTGCCAGTTTTTGCACGACTCGTGGCCGACGATGTCGGGGAACCACCGGCCAGGTCGGATCTTGAAGCTTATGGTGCCGCAGTTCCTAAGATCCTCCCTACTATGTCCGGCTTCACGTTTTACGGTGAAGAAGTACACGAACAAGTCTAACCTAGGCCTAATCCCTAGGTAACCCTCATAAAGTGCCGCGAAGTTGCTAAGCACTAAGATACTATTAGGGGAGAGGTTATGGCGTTGGACCTTGAAGTGGTTCAAGACGGACAGAAAGAAGTGGGAGATGGGCAGAGAAACGCCGCGTACCAGCTGAGCCTTGAGGTACACCTTTTCTCCGGCTTGGGGAGAAGGTGTCACCTCGCAGGCCAGCGCCACCCACCAGGCGAGCCCCTCCGTCGCGGGGAGGTAGCCTTCGGCGATCATCTCTTGGATGTCACGGCTGGTGATGTCCGAGCCACGCCAGTCGCCCTTGTGCGAGTCTGGCTCTTCTTCCAGAGGCTCTAGCACCGCCAGATTGTGGTCATCGCCGGTGGTTTCAATCACCGCCGAAGCGGGGATGACCAGGCCCTCTAGGGGCATGATGACGGAGCTCGTCGGCTTCGCCGTGGCTTCGCTCGACGCTGCCATCGATGGGGAGGAGTTGCTGCTAGCCATGGAGGACTAGAAGGATGCGACTGACGCAAAGAGAGGCTAGGGTTTCTTCGAGGTTTTCTGCGGAGAGCTCGAGGAGGCGTGCGGCTGGAGGAAGAAGATGATGACGCGAGATAATGGGGTAAAAAAGTGGCAAGTGTCCCACGGTTACTATTTATCTTACTCTGCGTCAAGATTCGTGCAGCTAACCGGACGATTGCCGCGTAGACGACGTGTTCGTGGACGTGCGCGGTAATTTCGCCACGTCTCCAACCGCCGCCGCCAACGGTTCGTATAGCCCACGTGGGAAAATCGGATATGATTGCGTTCTCTGCATGTGTGAGTTACTATTGGAATTATGCCCTAGAGGCAATAATAAAGCTGTTATTATTATAATTCTTGTTCATGATAATGTTTATATTCCATGCTAGAATTGTATTAAGCGGAAACTTTAATACTTGTGTGGTTTGTGAACAACACCGTGTCCCTAGTACGCCTCTAAGGACTAGCTCATTGATTAATGATGGTTAAGGTTTCCTAACCATGGACATGAGTTGTCAATTAATAATGAGATCATATCATTGGGAGAATGATATGGTGGACAGACCTAAACTAAGCGAAGCAATTAGATCGTGTCATCGTGTTCGTCTTTGCGAAGATTTTCTTATGTCAAATATTGTATTCCTTAGACCATGAGATAATACAACTCCCTGGTATCGGAAGAAAGCTTTGAGGTCATCAAACGTCATCCTATGAGAGGGTGATCATAAAGGTGTCTCTCAGGTGATCGGAAAGTATCTGTTGGGTTGTATGTATCGAGATGGGATTTGTCCCTCCCAAGTTGAAGAGATATACTTCGGGTCCACTCGGTAATCGATATCAACACCGCTTGCAAGCATGTGGTTAAGGATTTAATCACAAATTTATATCATATTACGGAACGAGTAAAGTACTTGCTATGAACGAGATTGAACTAGGTATGACGGTACCGACGATCGAATCTCGGGCAAGTAAAATATCGCAAGACGAAGGGAATATATATATGGGATTGATTGAATCCTGGCATCGTGGTTCATCCGATATGATCATCGATGAATGTGTGGGAGTCAATATGGGTTTCCAGACCCCGCTGTTGATTATTGATAGAAGATCATGTCTGCATATTCTCGAACCCGCAGGGTCACACACTTAACGTGTCTCGACGCTAGGATAGATTGGATAATTGGTTTATGAGTTTTTGTTCGGAGTCTCGGATGGGATCCGGGACATCACGAGAGGTTCCGGAGTGGTCCGGAGAATAAGATTCATATACGGCAGTGCAGTTTTTGGAGTTCGGAATTGTTCCGAGTTAATCGGTATTGTACCGGAAGCTTCTAGAACCTTCCGGAAGGGGACCAACGTGGCCCCACCTTCCGGGAGGGGGCATGGGCCTATGAGGGAGTGCCCTGGCCGCATTGGGCCAGGGGCACAAGGCCCCATAGGGCCCAGCCGGCCTAGAGAGGTTTAAACTCTAGATAGAGTTTCTAGAAGGGGGGGTTTCCTTGCCCCCCACTCCTCCTCCTTTGGGGCCGCCGGCCTTGGCTTGGGGGAGGGGCTAGGGCTGCTCCCACCCCTCTATATATAGAGGTCTGGGGGCGCACCACCCACCTACACCTTCCCCTCCAACCCTAGCCGCCCTGCTGCCCTCCTCTCTCCATCCCGACTGCTTGTAGGCGAAGCCCTGCTGCAGAAATTCTCCACCAATTGCACCGCGCCGTCGCGTTGTAGATCCAACCCATCTCTCCACCATACTTTCTGGACCAAGGAAGGAGGAGACGTCGAGGTGCTGCACGTGTGCATCTCACGGAGGCACCGCCACTTGTGGTGCTATATCAGATCGGATCGCGAGGAGGAGAAGCGAGTACGACTACATCACCCACGTTCCGACGAACGTTCCGCTGTGCGAATCTTCAAGGGTATGAAGATCTAATCCAATCTCTCTCGTTGTTTGCATCTCCTAGATTAGATCTTGGCTTTCCCTCTGTTCGCATCCGTAGAAAATTTTGATTTACTATGCCGCGAAACCCTTCAGTGGTATCAGAGCTAGATCTATGCGTAGATGTGTTTCACGAGTAGAACGCAACATGGTTGTTGCGGGCGTTGATGTTTTCTATTGCAAGCCTCTTGTTTGTGTTCTTCTTATGACGGGGGATAGTGAGATTGAAGCGGTCCAGGCCAACCTTACGCGACGTGTGGTTTGTTCCACACATGCGGCTGGTGGATGTCAGTTTCTCTCACTATAGTTGTCATGGGATTAACACCGGAGTTTGGCAACCATAATATCACCGTTGTGGCTTTCCGTAGGTAAGAATCGTTCTTAGCATCTACTCCCATAAGCCACGTAAAACATGCAACAACAAAGTAGAGGCGTCTAACTTGTTTTTGCAGGGAGTGTTTTCTGTGATATGTATGGCCCAAGATGTGATGTGTATATTGTATGCGATGATCATGTTTTGTAATGTTTCACGACTTGCATGTCGATGAGTACACAACCGGCAGGATCCATATGGTTGTCTTTATAATTGTGTATGACCTGCGAGTGAACTTCTTATACGCCATGTAATAGCTTTACTTTATCGCTAAGTAGTTAGCAATAGTTGTAGTTGCTATTCATGGTGGAGGCAATCGTGCTGGAGTGATGGAGATCATGCCGGAACGCACAAGATGGAGATCATTGCGCGAAGATTGGCTATACCATGTCACATAAAGTTATATGCATGTGATGTTTATCCTTTTATGTATCTTATTATGCTTAGATCGCGGCGGTAGCATTATAAGATGATTCCTCACTTAAAGATCAAGATAAAAACTGTGTTCTCCCCAAGTATGCACCGTTGCGAAAGTTCGTCGTGTCCAAGCATCACGTGATGATCGGGTGCTATAGACTCTACGCTCACATACAACGGGTGCAAGCCAGTTTTGCACACGAGGAAATACTTGGGTCTAACTTGACGAGCCTAGTATGTACAGACATGGCCTCAGAACACATGAACCGAAAGGTTAAGCATGGGTCATATGAATGATATGATCGACACTTCGTTGTCCACCATTGAAACCACATCTCTTCTCGTGAAGATCGGATTAGGTGTGGTGAATTTGGATCGTGTTCACTAAACAACTTGAGGGATGTTGAATTTAGTGGGAGTTCATCTAGTAATTTGATTAAGTTGAACTATTTATCATGAACATAGTCTAAATTGTACTTGCAAATATTGTAGATCACATGGCCAAGTCCAACTTCAACTTCAATGTTTTTGCTGAGATAGAAAAGCTTAGAAACAATGGGTCTAACTTCACCAAATGGTTCCGCATTTTGAGAATCATTCTCGCTGGCGGACAAAAGGACTATGTCCTTGAGAAAGCGCTAGGTGACGCCCCTGCTATAGATGCGCCGGCTGATGAAAAAGCTGTTTATCAGTCGCGCAAGGATGATTATGATTTGATTAAGATTGCCATGTTGTATGCTATGGAATCGGATCTTCAAAATCGTTTTGAGGAGTTCGCCGGGCCCTTTGAGATTCTCGAGGAGCTGAAAAACATGTTTTAGACTCAAGCCCGTTCTGAGAGATATGAGATCTCTAAGAAATTCTTTAACTACAAGATGGAGGAAGGGAGTTCCGTTAGTGAGCACGCCATTAAGATGACGGGCTACACTCAATGCCTTGAGCAACTGGACTGCAACATTCCAGAGGAGCTCAATATTGACACTCCTAGCTACAAAAGTTTTGTAGTTGATCACAATCAGATTGGTTCCACTGATATGATCACTGAGCTCTTTGCTAAGATGAAAGTAGCGGAGGTGAACATCAAAAAGAATAATCATGTGTTGATGGTCAACAAGCCCCCCACCTTCAAGAAAGGTAAGGGTGCAAGGAAGCCCTTCAAGAAAGGCGGCGGCAAGCGCGTTGCCCCTGCTGAGAAGAAGCTCAAGTCTGGTCCTAAACCGGACACTGAGTGCTTCTATTGCAAGGACAAGGGTCACTGGAAGCGCAACTGTCCGAAGTACTTAGCGGACAAGAAGGCTGGCACCATCAAAGGTATATTTGATATACATGTTATTGATGTTTTCCTTACTAGCCCTCGTTGTAGTGCCTGGGTATTTGATACCGGTTCAGTTGCTAATATTTGTAACTCGAAACAGGAGCTACGGAATAGACGGTGGCTTGCGAGGGATGAGGTGACGATGCGCGTTGGCAACGGATCAAGAGTTGATGTGATGGTCGTCGGCACGCTCTCCTTAGTTTTACCTTCGGGATTAGTTTTAAACCTTAATAAGTGTTATTATGTGCCTGCGTTGAGCATGAACATTATTTCTGGATCGTGTTTATTGCAAGACGGTTATTCATTTAAATCGGAGAATAATGGTTGTTCTATTTATATGAGTAACATCTTTTATGGTCATGCACCTCTTGTGAATGGTTTATTTCTTCTAAATCTCGAAAGGGATGAAACACACATCCATAACATTGAGGCTAAGAGATGCAAAGTAGATAGTGATAATACTACTTATTTGTGGCACTGTCGTCTAGGTCATATTGGTGTAAAGCGCATGAAGAAACTCCATTCTGATGGACTTTTGGAGTCTCTTGATTTTGAATCATTTGACACATGCGAACCATGCCTCATGGGCAAGATGATCAAAACACCGTTCTCCGGTATGATGGAGCGAGCAACGGACTTGTTGGAAATCATACATAACGATGTATGCGGACCGATGAGTGTTTCGACGCGCGGTGGATATCGCTATTTTCTCACTTTTACCAATGACTTAAGTAGGTATGGGTATATCTATTTAATGAAACATAAATCTGAAACGTTTGAAAAGTTCAAGGAATTTTAGAATGAAGTGGAGAACCATCGTAACAGAAAGATTAAGTTTCTACGATCCGATCGTGGAGGTGAATATTTGAGTTATGATTTTCTCACGCATCTTAAAGCAAGTGGAATCGTTTCACAACTCACGCCACCCGGAACACCACAGCGCAATGGTGTGTCTGAACGCCGGAATCGAACCCTATTAGATATGGTCCGATCAATGATGTCTTTTACTGATTTGCCGTTATCATTTTGGGGTTATGCATTAGAAACCGCTGCATTCACTTTAAATAGGGCTCCATCTAAATCCGTTGAGACGACACCGTATGAACTGTGGTTTGGTGCTAAACCTAAGTTGTCGTTTCTTAAAGTTTGGGGATGCGAAGCTTACGTCAAGAAGTTGATGCCGGACAAGCTCGAACCCAAAGAGGAGAAATGCATCTTCATAGGATACCCTAAGGAAACTATTGGGTATACCTTCTATCACAGAAACAAAGGCAAAGTGTTTGTCGCAAAGAACGGTTCCTTTCTTGAGAAGGAGTTTCTCTCGAAAGAAGTGAGTGGGAGGAAAGTAGAGCTAGACGAGGTTATTGAACCTTCTCTTGAATTGGAGAGTAGCGCAGCACCTGAAATTGTTCCAGTGCCGCCTGCACCAACAATAGAGGAAGCTAATGACAAGGATCATGAAGCTTCGGACGATGCTGCTACTGAATGTCGCAGGTCGACAAGGTCGCGTGCCCCTCCCGAGTGGTACGGCAACCCTGTTTTGACTGTCTTGTTAGTAGAAGACAGTGAACCTACGAACTATGAGGAAGCGATGATGAGCCCAGACTCTGAGAAATGGCTAGAAGCCATGAAATACGAATTGGGATCCATGAGCGAAAACCAAGTATGGACTTTGGTGGACCCTCCTAGCGACCGAAAGGCCGTTGAGTGCAAATGGATCTTCAAGAAGAAAACGGACGCGGATGGTAATGTTACCATCTATAAAGCACGGCTTGTCGCGAAAGTTTTTCGACAAGTTCAAGGTGTTGACTACGATGAGACTTTCTCTCCCGTAGTGATGTTTAAGTCCATTCGGATTTTATTAGCAATTGCTGCGTTTCATGATTATGAAATATGGCAGATGGATGTCAAGACTGCGTTCCTCAATGGCAACATTGATGAAAAGTTGTATATGATGCAACCTGAAGGTTTTGTCGATCCTAAGGATGCTGATAAAGTATGCAAACTTCAGCGTTCCATTTATGGACTGAAGCAAGCATCTCGGAGTTGGAACCTTCGTTTTGATCAAGTGATCACGAGCTTTGGATTTGTTCCAAATTGCTACGAAGCTTGTATCTACAAGAAAGTGAGTGGGAGCTCGGTGTCGTTTCTGGTACTATATGTGGATGACATATTGATTATTGGAAATGACATCAACATGCTTAACGATGTGAAGAGTTATTTGAACAAGTGTTTTTCAATGAAAGACCTAGGTGAAGCTGCTTATATATTGGGCATCAAAATCTATAGAGATAGACAAAGACGCCTGGTAGCTTTAAGCCAGAGTACATACCTAGACAAAGTTCTGAAAAGGTTCAGAATGGATAAGGCAAAGAAAGGTTCGGTGCCTATGTTGTCAGGTAAGATATTGAGCAAGGCTCAGTGTCCAGCTACGGTAAATGATAGGGAAGCTATGAGCAAAGTGCCTTATGCCTCGGCCATAGGTTCCATCATGTATGCCATGCTGTGTACAAGACCGGATGTGTCCAATGCTCTTAGTTTGACGAGCAGATATCAAAGTGATCCAGGAGTGGAACACTGGACAGCCGTGAAGAACATCCTAAAGTACCTAAATAGAACTAAAGAAATGTTCTTAGTCTATGGGGGTGATGAACAGCTTGTCATAAAAGGTTACGTCGATGCTAGTTTTGACACCGACAAGGATGATTCTAAATCTCAGACAGGATACGTGTATATTTTGAATGGAGGAGCTGTGAGCTGGAGAAGCTGCAAGCAAAGCGTGATCGCTGGATCTACAGTAGAAGCGGAATACATGGCTGCTGCAGAAGCGTCAAGTGAAGGAGTTTGGATCAGGAACTTCATCACTGAGCTTGGCGTGGTTCCAAGTGCATTGGACCCACTAGAGATATTGTGTGACAACACTGGCGCCATAGCACTCGCTAAGGAACCAAGATATCATCCAAAGACCAAGCATATCAACCGCAAGTTTCATATAATCCGAGATTATATAGCAGATGGAGATCTGAAGATTAGCAAAGTACATACAGATCTGAATGTTGCAGATCCATTGACTAAACCTCTTCCACGTCTAAAACATGATCAACACCTCAGTGCCATGGGTGTGAGATTGTTGCCAAATGTAAACTAGATTATTGACTCTAGTGCAAGTGGGAGACTGTTGGAATTATGCCCTAGAGGCAATAATAAAGCTATTATTATTATAATTCTTGTTCATGATAATGTTTATATTCCATGCTAGAATTGTATTAAGCGGAAACTTTAATACTTGTGTGGTTTGTGAACAACACCGTGTCCCTAGTACGCCTCTAAGGACTAGCTCATTGATTAATGATGGTTAAGGTTTCCTAACCATGGACATGAGTTGTCAATTAATAATGAGATCATATCATTGGGAGAATGATATGGTGGACAGACCCAAACTAAGTGAAGCAATTAGATCGTGTCATCGTGTTCGTCTTTGCGAAGCTTTTCTTATGTCAAATATTGTATTCCTTAGACCATGAGATAATACAACTCCCTAGTATCGGAAGAAAGCTTTGAGGTCATCAAACGTCATCCTATGAGAGGGTGATCATAAAGGTGTCTCTCAGGTGATCGGAAAGTATCTGTTGGGTTGTATGTATCGAGATGGGATTTGTCCCTCCCAAGTTGGAGAGATATACTTCGGGTCCACTCGGTAATCGATATCAACACCGCTTGCAAGCATGTGATTAAGGAGTTAATCACAAAGTGATATCGGATTCCGGAACGAGTAAAGTACTTGCTGTGAACGAGATTGAACTAGGTATGACGGTACCGACGATCGAATCTCGGGCAAGTAAAATATCGCAAGACGAAGGGAATATATATATGGGATTGATTGAATCCTGGCATCGTGGTTCATCCGATATGATCATCTATGAATGTGTGGGAGTCAATATGGGTTTCCAGACCCCGCTGTTGATTATTGATAGAAGATCATGTCTGCATATTCTCGAACCCGCAGGGTCACACACTTAACGTGTCTCGACGCTAGGATAGATTGGATAATTGGTTTATGAGTTTTTGTTCAGAGTCTCGGATGGGATCCGGGACATCACGAGAGGTTCCGGAGTGGTTCGGAGAATAAGATTCATATAAGGCAGTGCAGTTTTTGGAGTTCGGAATTGTTCCGAGTTAATCGGTATTGTACCGGAAGCTTCTAGAACCTTCCGGAAGGGGACCAACGTGGCCCCACCTTCCGGGAGGGGGCATGGGCCTATGAGGGAGTGCCCTGGCCGCATTGGGCCAGGGGCACAAGGCCCCATAGGGCCCAGCCGGCCTAGAGAGGTTTAAACTCTAGATAGAGTTTCTAGAAGGGGGGGTTTCCTTGCCCCCCACTCCTCCTCCTTTGGGGCCGCCGGCCTTGGCTTGGGGGAGGGGCTAGGGCTGCTCCCACCCCTCTATATATAGAGGTCTGGGGTCTCACCACCCCCCTACACCTTCCCCTCCAATCCTAGCCGCCCTGCTGCCCTCCTCTCTCCCTCCCGACTGCTTGTAGGCGAAGCCCTGCTGCAGAAATTCTCCACCAATTGCACCGCGCCGTCGCATTGTAGATCCAACCCATCTCTCCACCATACTTGCTGGACCAAGGAAGGAGGAGACGTCGAGGTGCTGCACGTGTGCATCTCACGGAGGCACCGCCACTTGTGGTGCTAGATCGGATCGGATCGCGAGGAGGAGAAGCGAGTACGACTACATCACCCACGTTCCGACGAACGTTCCGCTGTATGAATCTTCAAGGGTATGAAGATCTAATCCAATCTCTCTCGTTGTTTGCATCTCCTAGATTACATCTTGGCTTTCCCTCTGTTCGCATCCGTAGAAAATTTTGATTTACTATGCCGCGAAACCCTTCAGTTACGAGGCGTCGCTGACCTAAAGCCTACGTTCAAATTATTTAGATACCCCACAATTTAAATGTTTTCTTAACAAGTCAAAACATGGCATCGATTCGCTACACAAATTTAAATAGAGCCAATATTAGACTAGATTCAGCCGCATATGTTCTCCGTAATTAATTATTAGGTGAATCGACTATCCAACCCAGACCCGTGAAATATGTATGCAAGTATGTACAATTTTATATGCAACAATATAGATATAATGTATTATAAAATTATATGTCTTGGGAAGGGGTCACACATCTCGGTTCGAAGATCTTGGGGTTTTTGAGGGTTCAGGGTTCGACGCGATCGGTCTTTGGATCCTCGGGATCGGGGTGCTCGGGGTCTCGGCCACTGGATCCATGCCGGAGTGCTTCTTTTTCCCTGATGAAGACCTCAGCATTCCGTGTTGTTGACCATCAGGTTCGAGGATCTCGACCTGGCAGACACCGTCGAGACAAGATTAACTTGACTTGCAAAACACAAGAAGAGAAGTCTCCACTAGATGAGATTCAGCACATCACTGTATCATCACTAACCGGGAATTACCATCTTCACATCCACTTGCCTGAGAACCTAGCGAGAGCCCGCGGTACAGATCACAAACTCAAACAGGTGAGAACGGGGAAACAATATGGTGGAGTCCTGTGGACAACGCAGATGGGCCTGCGGCAGAGGCGTGGTATAGGGGTCGACAGGTTCACGTTGTAGAGGGAACCGAAGCCGACATGCAGGGGCAGTAAAGAAGACGGTGCTGGGTGAGGGGAGGCTCGAACAGCAACAAGATGGAGAGGTGGACGGGCTCGGGGAAGCATCTGTGGCCGAGGAGGGAGTCGCGGAGGGCATAGGAGACGGAGGTGTGACCGACGTTGACGACCTGCAGAGGACGCGCGGTCGGTGACGGCAATGGGGTTAGCTCGGCCCCGGGGAGGAGGGGAGAAGAGCTTGACATCAGGAGATCTCAGGGAGCACAAAGAGGATGTGGAGGCCGTGGCGGTGGTGTCCTGCAGAGGGGGCTCCAGCGACAACGGTGACGGGGCCGCGGTGGCGCAGGCGGGCAAGGACGACGGGGAGGCGAGCTCCAGGGAGGAGGACCCGCGGTGGAAGGTGCCTGTCAGCGAGGAGGAAGGCGCGCAAGGGGCGAGGCCAGAGGCGGGGTCGAGGAAATCCTTGGGCGGCACTGTGATGGGGAGGCCGATGACGCTCGACCAGGAGAAGGACGGCTCGCACGAGTCGCGTCGCTCGTACGCGGTCAGGGGAAGCGGGTTGTGTTGCCCACGCGGCAGGTGGCGAGTGGCTGCGGGTGCGTGGCCGTATACCGCCTGGGTCGCGTGTGTCTGTGCCTTGCATCTGGCGGCGGAAGGATGGGGAATAGCTAGGGTTTATTAGGGTTAGGGTTTGGTTTTTAGGGTCTAGATATTCAGGGCTGAGGTTGGGGTAGTAGGTGGTCTATTCTGTTGGGCCTTTGGGCCCAACCGGGTGGACTGCCTCCCCCGACAAAATAGCTTTGAAAAATATATGTAGTTGTATATATTCTTTTGTAATTAGTTTTTAGACAAAACAAAAATATTCAGACAGACCAGGATTTGTATTTTGAAATAAGGAGGGTGAGTAATGTCAAAACCAAGATAGGGTTTTAGCAAAATGCTTTTATGCAAAGGTATGCATGATAATGTTATGATAATGCACAAGTACAAACAATGATGATTTTCTAGTAGTGGTTTTACCCGGGGCGCTACACTAAATGAGTTTCAAGATGTTTTTCTAACAGAATTACCAGGAATGCCACCTGATCGGGAAATAGAATTCACGATTGACCTGATACCTGGTACAACACCAATAGCCCAAGCACCATACAAAATGGGTCCTATAGAGCTAAAAGAGCTTAAAGAGCAAATTGATGAGTTAGCTAGGAAAGGATTTATTCAGGAAAGTGTACCCCCATGGGGAACTCTAGTGATTTTTATGGATAAGAGAGATGGAGGACGACGAATGTGTGGAGATTATTGAAATCTAAACAACGTCACCATCAAGAACAAGTACCCATTTCCATGAATTCAAGATTTATTTGATCAATTTAAAGGATCTGGAGTATTTTCCAATATCGATCTAAGATCAGCATAGCATTAGATAAAAATTAAACTTGAAGATGTTCCAAAAACAACATTTGCATCAAGATATGGTCATCATTAGTATATAGTTGTACCTTTTGGATTTACCAATGCACCAACAATATTCATGAATTTTGTGAAAAAAATATTCATGCCTTTTTTGGACAAGTTTGTCATAGTTTTCATTGATGATATTTTGATCTATTCCAAGAATAAAGTAGAGCATGCAGATCATTTGAGGATAGCATTGCAAATCCTAACAGAATACAAGCTATATGCTAAGTTCAGCAAATGTGAATTCTGGTTGGACAAGGTAGAATTTCTGGGTCATGTGATCAGTAAAGATGGAATTGTAGTAAATTCGTCCAAAGTTCAATCAGTGTTGGAATGGAATGCACCAACTAATGTGAAGGAAGACTCATTGAAGGTTTTTCCAAAATAGACAGACCAATGAACAAATTACTAAGAAATAATACTCTATTCATATGGGATGAGAAGTGCGAAGCTAGTTTTCAAGAGTTGAAGACCAGATTAACTAGAGCACTAGTGTTTGCAGTACCGGAAACATAAAAGTATTATACAGTATATTGTGATGCATACAAGGAAGGATTAGGATCTATGTTAATGCAAGATCGAAAGGTAATTGCTTATGGATCTAGACAACTTAAACCACATGAAGTTAATTACCCAACTCATGATTGAAAGTTAGTAGTAGTTTTTGCTTTAAAAGGATGGAGGCATTTTCTCTATGGAGTAAGGTGTGAATTGTACACTAATCGTAAATGTATCAAATATTTCTTCACTCAAAAGGATTTGAATATGAGACAGAAGAGTTGGATAGAGTTAATCAAGGATTATGACCTAACAATCAATTATATTCCTGGAAAAGCCAATGTAGTGGTAGATTCTTTAAGACAAAAGAGCGCAGACACTCAACCAATCAATAGGCACTACAATAAAAATGTCCTTTTACAACAGACGATTTTCGTGGTTGAAGGCCCATTTTTCGTGGCTGAAGAGTCTTCTACGACGGATGCCCCTTTAGCCATGAAAAGTCGTTCCATCATAGATCTATTTGTCAGCCTTGTTGACTACTGACGTCATGCAAACTACAACGTGGCGAATGCCGTTAATGGCCGGTTAACACCGTTAACTGTCATGGAAACCGTGGTAGAAACCCAGGCCCATCCAAGGCCTGAAAATTATTAAATGGGTCGCCCCATTATGAAATCCCAATAGTAAGTCAGCCTATTACTATTTAGAGTAGCACTGTTTTAAATGGGCCCACAAGTTGGTCCGTCATATATTCAGGCCTAGTACTATTTCGGCCTGCAATTATTTTGGCCTTCCACTGTTCCGTCCTGATATGAATCTGGCCTTTTACTATTTTGGCCTAATGTATATCTGGTCATTTACTGTTCCGGCTTGCTGACAATCTAGCCATCTACTGTTATCGCCTGCTGTGAATCTGGTCCATTACTATTCTGGCCTGCTGTGAATTTGGCCATTTACTCTTCCGACCTGCTGACAATCTAGCCATTTACTGTTCTCGCCTGCTGACAATCTAGCCATTCACTGTTCTCGCCTGCTGTGTATCTGGACATTTACTGTTCTGGCCTGCTAGAAATCTAGCCTTTTACTGTTTCAGCCTTCTGACAATCTCACCTTTTTACTATTCTGGCCTGCTGTGTATCTGTCCATTAACTGTTCCAGCCTATTGTAAATCTGGCCTTCTACTGTTCCTGTCTGCTAGAAATCTGCCCTGTTACTGGCCTTTTACTGTTCTAGCCAGCTGCGTTTCTGGCCTTTTACTGTTTAGGTCTGCTAAAAATCTAGCCCATTACTGTTTGGTACTATTAGTATTCAAGCCTATTACTTTTGCAACACATTAGGATTTAACTGTTACTGCCTTTACTTTTCATGTTCACATCCACACGTCATTTCATAGATCATTCTATTCCAGCTTGTTAGTATTTTGGCCTTTTTTTGTAACCGCCGACTTATTTTGCAGAACAACACACGAATGGCAAGACGCCAATTAATACACATGCGAAAATTTAAACTACTTATTACAATAATAAAAATTTATTACAACACATCATTAAACAAGATCTGCATTCTAAAAATTACAAAGTGATGTATCCTCAATAAGAGATCGTTACATGGCAATTCACTTCAATGTATCATTTGTCCTCTTCTTCAACATTTCAGCTACAGATCTAAGGGCAGCTACACCCTTTCTTTTTGCAAGTAACACAGCCTTCGTATATATATATATCTCCTGCAGGAGCTGTACTAGGTGGAGTGGTAAATAAGTTGTTTGCTTTAGAAATACAATGGGAGGATGAATGAGAAGAGGTATCACAACTTTCAGTTCTACCTTCTTGGACTCCTGCTTCATTTTAACTACATCCTATACAATAAGGTGAAAGGAGTTAACACAAAGAACAAGGGAAAAGGTAGTATTATATAAATTAGAGATCATTTAAGATCAAGCATACAAGACGTGGGTAATAAATTTACTAGGCTCGCGTCTAAGAAAATAGAATCTGCTCCACCATTTACACCAGATAGGGGACCCACTCATCATATTAGAAAGAAACAATAAAGGCATGGGTCTTGTACTAGACCCAGGGTCCACAAAAACTTGCTAGACTCACCCTCACTAGTGAAAAAGACTATAGACACCACAAATCTCCAATGCTGCACATACTGGACATCCACTATGTATGAATAAACCACCCCATAATCCAAAAAGTGCAACTTAAGAGCTACTATATATATAAATAGTGGAAATTGTCCACAAGCCAAAAAGATTTAGGGTGACGTGTAAACTTTAAGTAAGTATGAACTTACAGTAGCTCGTTTAGGCTGACAGTTGCTCCTTCTCAAACGGGTCCGACTCCTAGTCAATCTGTCAGTAGTATCTGAGTCTAGCAGCTGAAACTCTGGTCCTTGTACTCCATTGTCCTTTCTCTGCATTAAGTCATAACATTTAAAACCGAGTTAGATGGTTTCGAAGGACGAAAGTGAAGGAAATATGCCCTAGAGGCAATCATAAAGATGATTATATTTCATATGTATCCATGAGTTATTGTAATGTTCCTTGAATATCCATATCAGGCAACTTGTATTGATTGGCAATTATGTGAATTGTTTGTGAAACTCTTTACTTGTATGGTTATTTAAGAGTTGTCCCTAGTCGGAGTTCATGTGAGGACACACGTGAATATTAGACTAGCACATCAATTGGTTGATGACTATGTTTCGCAAGTCATAGACATGGAGATGTCAAACCAATGATGTGGACACATGTTATGAACATGGGGTTGGACTGACCCAACCTGAGACTAGCAATTAGTTGCAGCTCTCTCTCTACACATCGTATATGTTTTGTCCTTAGACCTGAGATTGTCGCATGTACTTGAGATGTGGATCGACCTACTTTGGTGCTATCAAACGCTGCATCGTAACTGGGTAGTTATAAAGGTAGCTTTCGGGTTTGTCCTGAAGCATGCTGCAAGGCATGGTCAATCAAGATGGGATTTTCCCCTCTCTACCTGAGAGATATATCTCTAGGCCCCTCGAGTGATCGGATCCAGAAAAGCATGGTCGTGCTACATATGGTTAAGAGTTAACCTAGTAAAGGGATTCCGAATCACGATATCGAGAAAGGGAGGTCAGCTTGGAGCTAGACCAAATATCGTGAGGCAAAGGGAAAGACATGTACTAAACCTTGTGATGGTTCGTCCGATATAATCTTTGTATGCGTTTAGGAGTTGGCACATCTTGCTAGAGGCCAGTACCAACTATTGACAGAATAAGTGTATTCGTGTCATGTCTATACGCATATGAACCTATAGGGTCACACACTTAAGGGGCTGGAAGCCTAATGAGGATTGGATCCGAATTAGACCAGGCTTAGGCTACTAATGGGCTGCTAATGTAGAAGCCCACTAGGGACGCCTATATAAGAGAGGGTGGGGCGAGCTGGCCAGGGATAGACCTCAGATCATTCCCAGCCGCCACTCCTCGCGCCTGTGTTGCACGTGCGAACCTAGCAGTCCGGCGTCTGACGCTTCCACCATGTACGTGTGGATACCTCGGAGGCGCTGCATCTGTAGCGCTTGGACGAGCCGCGCAAGGGGATCTGCTCGTGGGACGAGGACAAGGAGGAGACGTGGAACGTCTGCACTGCCTCGACGCGCTTCATCAATTCCGCAACTGCGCGTCTAGTGGTAATCCCGTGATCTATGACAACAGTAATCTTCGTATACGCGGTAGAAAATTTTTTATTTGCGCTAGTGTAGCCTACCCGTATCCCTACAAAAAGTACTTGGAAAACACCAAAAATATAGCATTAAAAATGACCATATGTATGATTCAAACTAGCTAGCTGGTTTGGATGGATCAAAGCAATTGAAAAAACCAAAAATATACCATTAAAAATGACAAGATGGACATTTTCTAAATTAAGCACTCATAGATAGAAACACAACAAAACATGAATGGAAATGTCATGGCAGGTTTTCAAGTAAAATGACTTATCAACAAAATATGCATACATGCAATATAACTTATTAACATGACAAGAAACTGGCCTAAGTAACACATAGAAATCTCTCACTTCAGCCTTGTGTAACACCCTCAGAATCGACCGTATGCAAGTTTTAGCGCTTCCCGCCAAACCCGCATAGAAACGATTCAAAGGTGCCTTCCAGGCACTTGCGTGCGGGTGGAAAACAAAGTAATATCATTACACAATAGTCCTCGATGGAACCCACAAAAGAGATATATACAACAACGACTCCATGAGTCAAGAATACAATATACAGTACAAAGATCCAAATCACCTTGAAAACGATACAGCGTCCGAGTACGGACAAGATGCAAATTGAGCTAAGAGCCCTGAAGAATAACCAATGGCGTCCATAACCCTGCCCAGGTAAGCCGGAAGGGTAACCCTGCTAACGACGTCGATCTCAAAACCTGCTTAAACAAAAGGGGTGCCGAAAAAGGGCAAAGGAAAAAGAGAGAGCGGTCAGTACTGAGGCCAGTACACGGCGAGACTAGAATTCGGCGGTCCTCGCCTACATAGGTATGGTTGACTGAAGCGGCAGCGCAGTATGCACTAAACAACCTATAGAGACTCGATATAACTGTCGGCTCTCAGATAGGGATAAGAAAGACCTATTCGGAACGAACCTGATACTACCACCAAACATACCCATCCTGGTATTTCCCCCTCGAGACCAGACGAGGAAGTCAACCGAGGAACTCACACAGTTGGCAGTTTTATTTATTCAGTTATCATTGCAGCAATTACTAGTCAGGTATAGATAGTCATCCTGATATAATAAGTAGTGGGCACTTTTAGTTAACCATTCCGTTGTAGTTGCAACACTTACTAGTCAGATACAATAAGCATGAGATATCCCAAACCCAGCAGTTGTTGGTACTTTTATTTAGCCATTCCGTTGTAGTGAAGCTGATTACTAGTCATATCGGATAAAAGTCAAATTATAACAGTAAACTTTAGTTATAGTTGTCTATGATCGAGAACTGTGCTCCAAGTCGTCCATAACCGCGGACACGGCTTCTCTAAAAGATTTAACCCTGCAGGGGTGCACCAAAGTTTCCACACGCACCTACACCCTTGTTGTCAGATCAGGTAGGTACAAGATCACAAAACATACACCCAACGGTATGTCGACGGGGTTTCGGACATGACGTTTCCCAGACCCAAAGCAAGTACATGGGGGGCCACCCCACTAAGCTACCCGTAACGAAGTCGGCCGGTCTTCGAGACGGACCCAGGGTTTGCGAGAACGGCTGTAAACGACTGGGAACCCGAAAGTGTGACTGGGCTTGTCGATACCGCGAAATCGTGCCGCGATCCAAAACAGTACAGGCGCTCCACGCGCAATCGTAAATAAAGCAGTAAAGCATGGCATAAGTACAGGATAGTAATAAAGCCCCAAACTACTTTGTGGCCCCCGGTACAGTACTTTAAAATCAGGTACTAATCGATGGGGGTGCCCACACACCCCACCTATGGTTAGCGCGCTCGATCTCGGAACAGGTGTGTCAAGAACTCGGGGTCCTACGGGACACCAGTGAGCGGTTAAAAACCAAATATTGTCTATTACCCACCGGTGCCTCTGCATTTACCTACTTTCAATTTTAGTTATTAAACGATAATTAAATCCATGATCATCTCCAACATTAAACATGCGGCATTACTCCAACAACTGTGGTACTTGACGACACGCAACAGCACTTGAGCAAGCGACTACGACACGCAAGTCCAACTATCTACCAAACAACAGGTAATAGGATGTGTCCAAGGCAATATAAGGCTGCAAGGGATATCCCGGGTACGAAAACTAGAGCATCGCAACATAGATAGCAATAGATCAACAGGAGGAAATAAAGACTATAAAAGTAAAATAGGTAGAAAGGGGGAGATTGCTCGCCTGAAAACATTGCTGAAGGTTCATCCAAAGCTCGGGGCGACACTCGCATCAACTCATCGGCCTAATCCGTGAAGAAGCAGTGCACTAAAAGAAATGCCGGATGCACTATTTAATACTACGGAAAAAGATCGGTCATGATGCATATATGATGTATGACATGGCGAGGATGCGATGCGACTAGGAAATATTAAGCGGAACCGGGGTCCCGACAATTAATTAATAGGTTTATGTTGTTTAGATAACCCGCAATTTAAATGTTGTCTTAACATGGCAAAACATAGTATCGGTTCGCTAGACAAATTTAAATGGAGCCAATATTAGACTAGATTCGCCAACATATGGCCTCCATGTTTAATTTAGGTGAATCGGCATAAGGCCCCCAAACACCCACAAATATGTATGCAAACATGAACAACTTGATATGCAACAATTCATATAGGTATCAATTTATAAAATAGGGCTCGAGAGAAAGGGTCACACATTAGGGGGTTCGGGCGATCTTGGGGTTCGGGAGGTTTGGAGGTCTTCGGGCATCGGAATATCAGAGTAGTAGGTCATGGCGTTCTAGGTGGCTCTCTTCGATCGTCAGCTCCATGAAAGGGTCCGGAACTTGTGGTCTTCGGTCCTGTCTTCGGATCCGTGAGGAAGAGCACGTCGTTTCGTGTGTTCGATCTCGGAGTGTCAAATTCGTGTTGAAGAACCTGTTCTTCGGACATCAGACGCCAGACATGAATTGCCACATCACCAGATCGACACACTGGAACATTAGAACAACATCATCAGGTTCACCCATGGGCACTGGAAGCCAAAAGAGGAAAGTCGGTCCGACAACGCACATACAGACGAGCAGTGCGGCTCACCCTCCTGGTGCACGCACGCTCTGCCCAGGCTAGCAGGGCCATGCCCCGAAGGTGGAGGCGCTCGTAGAGGGGGCCAAATCCTGGCGACGCGGCCAGAACAGGACGGCGAGGGCACGACGGAGGCTCAGGAGAGGACGCCAGGGCGACCTTGGTGAGCGGCGTCGCCGGCCTAATGCTGAGACAGGGTGACGGCCTGGCGGATGGGAGGAGTGGAGGAAGCCCGAGGCAGTTGCAGAGGCGACTGAGACGGAGGCCACAGCGGTGGGGTGAGGCGGTCGATGGCGGCGGCAACGGCCGAAGCACCGAGATCGGCGGTGACGAGGCACGCAGAGGCGGCCGGCGGACTCCAATAGAGCGGCAGGCCAGCGATGCTCAAGGGGCGGGCAAGCACGGGCCGCGCGGTGAGAAGGCGACGCAGGTGAGGTCGCGGGCGAGGACGAGGTCTATAGGGGCCGACGGCGAGCGGGTTGGCGCGGCCAGAGGAGGTCACAGAGGAGGTCGCAGAGGTCGACGGAGATTAGCAGCGGAGAGGTGCCCCTGGCGGCGACGGGCGGTGGTGAGCGAGGGCGGCCAGAGGAGAGAGGAAGGCCAGAGGCGGCACTGCGGCCCTGGCGGTGCGGATCAGAGCGAGAGGAAGTAGAGGGGAATGAGAGGAAAGAGGGGATCGCGGGCGAGACGGGTGGTGGGGAGCGGGGTCATGGGTGGGGTCGGCCTGGCAGGGAGCAAGGCAGGGGCGAGGAGCGGGCGGGGCTCCCGGGCTGGTCGCGTGCGTGGGAAGTGGGGTCGGGGTGGGGTCGACGGGCGTGGCGAGCGTGTGTGTTGCGTGCTGCGCGCCTGCGTGCGTGAGTGTGTGTGGTGTTGACCGGGGTGGGTGGGTTCTGGCGGCGGGGTGGGGTGGTTTGGGGTAGGTACTAGGATAGATTAGGGTTTGGGACAAGGAAGGGTTTGGGTGGGGATTAGGGTTTCTGGATCGATCTAGGTTTGATCAAGGGCCAGGATTTGATGGGGTAGTAGGCTACTGCCAGTTGGGCCTTTGGGCCTGGCCGACAGCGGCCTCCCCCGAGTTTTAAAATTAGTTTTATTTTATTTATAAAGTTGTTTGATATAATGGCTTTTGTAAATAGTTTTTAGACAAAACAATATATCCAGAAAAAGGCCGGGTTTGACATTTGAAATAAGGACAGGGATATTTAGAAAACAAAACTAGGCTTTTAGAGAAATAGTTCTAGGCATTTAGATGCATGATGATGTCATGATGATGCACAAAACAAAAATACCAAGGAATTTTCTAGTAGTGGTTTTACCCGGGGTGCTACAATTCGACACCACTAACAATGGATCTCGCCCTCGAGATCCGCCTCATGGTACGGGGAAGAAGCCGACGGTCTGAATCTTCTCACTTCGTGTAGATCCTCGCGACACCACTAACAAGGATTGATGCTCCCGTTCGTCAAGAGAACACTCCGGACAAAAAAAGGTCGAAGGTAGCGATATCAAAAGTTAAGGCCACCTCTAACTTCCATGAGAAGAGGAAAAGTTACATTGATCCACCAGTTCGATGTACAAGAGTGAACAGGAAGAGTCGGGTAGGGTGATCAGTCCATCCCGTACCCAAACTTTTAGCTCTATACATGAATAGGAAAACCATGCAACACAACTCTCGAAATTTAGAATGAAGATCTTCATAAGCGGTATTCGGAACAAAGGGGTGATGCAAGCTCTGCATTGGATCTGATGTAGATGAGATCATCACGTTGGAAAACACCGGAAGATACAAAAGAAATTTTTATGAAAATACATAACGATTAGATTTCGCAATGGTTCCATTGGCATGAACAACACATGCTCAAGGTATACTCCAACTTCACCAATGCTCGTCCTTCTCATATGTTTTTCAACGATACGGATATCCAGCAAGGTACACATATAGATAAAGAGTTCAAGAACAAAAGGATTGGAAGAAGGGTACACCACACGAGATGCAGATAAGAGGTTTGTAGCACCATCGTTATAATAGTAAAGAAGCGAAACCCTAAAGGGTACGACAGAAACCCAACCACGAGAAATCCTGGACTCAAAGAAAAGATAAGAGGTAGATTCAAAACTCGCAAAGGTAAGAAAAGAATAGCCGAGAGGTAAGGAGTAAAAGCAGACCTAATCAGATCTATCCAACCGGTTTTTCCAAAATAGTTTTGACACTCTACAACGACCGTTAGCTAGGTTATCCTACAGGCTGGACCAGTGGGGTATCGCAACTGCTGAGCTCTGATACCACTCTGTAACACCCTCAGAATCGACCGTATGCAAGTTTTAGCGCTTCCCGCCAAACCCGCATAGAAACGATTCAAAGGTGCCCACCAGGCACTTGCGTGCGGGTGGAAAACGAAGTAATATCATTACACAATAGTCCTCGATGGAACCCACAAAACAGATATATACAACAACGACTCCATGAGTCAAGAATACAATATACAGTACAAAGATCCAAATCACCTTGAAAACGATACAGCGTCCGAGTACGGACAAGATACAAATTGAGCTAAGAGCCCTGAAGAATAACCAATGGCGTCCATAACCCTGCCCAGGCCAAGCCGGAAGGGTAACCCTGCTAACGACGTCGATCTCAAAACCTGCTTAAACAAAAGGGGTGCCGACAAAGGGCAAAGGAAAAAAGAGAGAGCGGTCAGTACTAAGGCCAGTACACGGCGAGACTAGAATTCGGCGGTCCTCGCCTACATAGGTATGGTGGACTGAAGCGGCAGCGCAACATGCACTAAACAACCTATAGAGACTCGATATAACTGTCGGCTATCAGAGAGGGATAAGAAAGACCTATTCGGAACCAACCTAATACTACCACCAAACATACCCATCCTGGTATTTCCCCCTCGAGACCAGACGAGGAAGTCAACCGAGGAACTCACACAATTGGCAGTTTTATTTATTCAGTTATCGTTGCAGCAATTACTAGTCAGGTATAGATAGTCATCCTAATATAATAAGTAGTGGGCACTTTTAGTTAACCATTCCGTTGTAGTTGCAACACTTACTAGTCAGATACAATAAGCATGAGATATCCCAAACCCAGCAGTTGTTGGTACTTTTATTTAGCCATTCCGTTGTAGTGAAGCTGATTACTAGTCATATCGGATACAAGTCAAATTATAACAGTAAACTTTAGTTATAGTTGTCTATGATCAAGAACTGTGCTCCAAGTCGTCCATAACCGCGGACACGGCTTCTCGAAGAGATTTAACCCTGCAGGGGTGCACCAAAGTTTCCACACGCACCTACACCCTTGTTGTCAGATCAGGTAGGTACAAGATCACAAAACATACACCCAACGGTATGTCGACGGGGTTTCGGACACGACGTTTCCCAGACCCAAAGCAAGCACATGGGGGGCCACCCAACTAAGCTACCCGTAACGAAGTCGGCCGGTCTCCGAGACGGACCCAGGGTTTGCGAGAACGGCTGTAAACGACTGGGAACCCGAAACTGTGACTGGGCTTGTCGATACCGCGAAATCGTGCCGTGATCCAAAACAGTACAGGCGCTCCACGCGCAATCGTAAATAAAGCAGTAAAGCATGGCATAAGTACAGGATAGTAATAAAGCCCCAAACTACTTTGTGGCCCCCGGTACAGTACTTTGAAATCAGGTACTAATCGATGGGGGTGCCCACACACCCCACTTGTGGTTAGCGCGCTCGATCTCGGAACAGGTGTCAAGAACTCGGGGTCCTACGGGACACCAGTGAGCGGTTAAAAACCAAATATTGTCTATTACCCACCGGTGCCTCTGCATTTACCTACTTTAAATTTTAGTTATTAAACAGTAATTAAATCCATGATCATCTCCAACATTAAACATGCGGCATTACTCCAACAACTGTGGTACTTGCCGACACGCAACAACACTTGAGCAAGCGACTACGACACGCAAGTCCAACTATCTACCAAACAACAGGTAATAGGATGTGTCCAAGGCAATATAAGGCTGCAAGGGATATCCCGGGTACGAAAACTAGAGCATCACAACACAGATAGCAATAAATCAACAGGAGGAAATAAAGACTATAAAAGTAAAATAGGTAGAAAGGGGGAGATTGCTCGCCTGAAAACATTGCTGAAGGTTCATCCAAAGCTCGAGGTGACACTCGCATCAACTCATCGGCCTAATCCGTGAAGAAGCAGTGCACTAAAAGAAACGTCGGATGCACTATTTAATACTACGGCAAAAGATCGGGCATGATGCATATATGATGTATGACATGGCGAGGATGCGATGCGACTAGGAAATATTAAGCAGAACCATGGTCCCGACAATTAATTAATAGGTTTATGTTGTTTAGATAACCCGCAATTTAAATGTTGTCTTAACATGGCAAAACATAGTATCGGTTTGCTAGACAAATTTAAATGGAGCTAATATTAGACTAGATTCGCCCACATATGGCCTCCATGTTTAATTTAGGTGAATCGGCATAAGGCCCCCAAACACCCACAAATATGTATGCAAACATGAACAAGTTGATATGCAACAATTCATATAGGTATCAATTTATAAAATAGGGCTCGAGAGAAAGGGTCACACATTAGGTGGTTCGGGCGATCTTGGGGTTCGGGAGGTTTGGAGGTCTTCGGGCATCGGAATATTTGAGTAGTAGGTCATGGCGTTCTAGGTGGCTCTCTTTGATCGTCGGCTCCATGAAAGGGTCGGGAACTTGTGGTCTTCGGTCCGGTCTTCGGATCCGTGAGGAAGAGCGCGTCGTTTCGTGTGGTCGACCTCGGAGTGTCAAATTCGTGTTGAAGAACCTGTTCTTCGGACATCAGACGCCACACATGAATTTCCACATCACCAGATCGACACACTAGAACATTAGAACAACATCATCAGGTTCACCCATGGGCACTGGAAGCCAAAAGAGGAAAGTCGGTCCGACAATGCACATACAGACGAGCAGTGCGGCTCACCCTCCTGGTGCACGCACGCTCTGCCCAGGCCAGCAGGGCCATGCCCCGCAGGTGGAGGCGCTCGTAGAGGGGGCCAAATCCTGGCGACGCGGCTAGAACAGGACGTCGAGGGCACGGCGGACGCTCGGGAGAGGACGCCAGGGCGACCTTGGTGAGCGGCGTCGCCGGCCTGATGCTGAGACAGGGCGACGGCCTGGCGAATGGGAGGAGTGGAGGAAGCCCGAGGCGGTTGCAGAGGCGACCGAGACGGAGGCCACAACGGTGGGGTGAGGCGGTCGATGGCGGCGGCAACGGCCGGAGCGCAGAGATCGGCTGTGACGAGGCACGCAGAGGCGGTCGGTGGACTCGAGTAGAGCGCCGGGCCAGCGATGCTCAAGGGGCGGGCAAGCACGGGCCGCGCGGTGAGAAGGAGACGCAGGTGAGGTCGCGGGCGAGGACGAGGCCTATAGGGGCCGACGGCGAGCGGGTGGGCGCGGCCAGAGGAGGTTGCAGAGGTCGACGGAGATCAGCAGCGGAGAGGTGCCCCTGGCGGCGACGGGAGGTGGTGAGCGAGGGCGGCCAGAGGAGAGAGGAAGGCCAGAGGCGGCCCTGCGGCCCTAGCGGCGGGGATCAGAGCGAGAGGGAGTAGAGGGGAATGAGAGGAAGGAGGGGATCGCGGGAGAGACGGGTGGTGGGGAGCAGGGTCATGGGTGGGGTCAGCCTGGTAGGGAGCAAGGCAGGGGCGAGGAGAGGGCGGGGCTCCCGGGCTGGTCGCGTGCGTGGGAAGTGAGGTCGGGGTGGGGCCGACGGGCGTGGCGAGCGTGTGTGTTGCGTGCTGCGCGCCTGCGTGCGTGAGTGTGTGTGGTGTTGACCGGGGTGGGTGGGTTCTGGCGGCGGGGTGGGGTGGTTTGGGGTAGGGACTAGGATAGATTAGGGTTTGGGACAAGGAAGGGTTTGGGTGGGGATTAGGGTTTCTGGATTGATCTAGGTTTGATCAAGGGCCATGATTTGATGGGGTAGTAGGCTGCTACCAGTTGGGCCTTTGGGCCTGGCCGACAACGGCCTCCCCCGAGTTTTAAAATTAGTTTTATTTTATTTATAAAGTTGTTTGATATAATGGCTTTTGTAAATAGTTTTTAGACAAAACAATATATCCAGAAAAAGGCCGGGTTTGACATTTGAAATAAGGACGGGGATATTTAGAAAACAAAACTAGGCTTTTAGAGAAATAGTTCTAGGCATTTAGATGCATGATGATGTCATGATGATGCACAAAACAAAAATACCAAGCAATTTTCTAGTAGTGGATTTACCCGGGGTGCTACACCTTGCTTGGCGTCATATTGTCAGTGTTGGATCCTCTATGAGCTATTCCCATGACCCATTGGACTGCTCAGAAATAATAGCATCTACGAAGACACAGATAGTGTGGGAATGTAAGAAAGGAAATAATAGCGACAAGCTTATGATGTGTATACGAACTACATATGTGGGTGCAAACGAAATGGAAATAGCATCCAGGATATTGAGCAACATTATAACCCTTTCGTAGCTTACGAGTACCAAAGAAATAGCAAATGGGCAAGAGAAATTACCGCCATGCAGCGAGGGTGGGTGGGACGCGCATGATGGTAACGGGGGCGTCGGCTAGGCATTTTGAGGTGGATCTGGTGCATTGGGCGGTGAAGATGTTCCCGAGTGGAAGATAGCACCGACGGGGAAGGAGCTACAATGCGGAAGATAGTGATGGTGGTGAAGATGCTCCCGTGTAGAAGAGATCGCTAGCGGTGAAGGAGCTCATGTGTGGAAGAGAGGGCTGGCGGTGAAGGGGCTAGAGGAAGGTGAAGGTCGGCGGGGGGTGTGCGGTGAAGAGGTGATGGGGGAATATAGGTGGGATGACGCAAATTTACCACCTATACCCCTCTATTATTGCAGTGCTCCTCTGGTCCTTGTTTCGAGCCAGGGATAGAAGAGGAATTTTGCATCACGAAAAACGGAGCTGGATTTTTGAATAGATGCGCGGGATGTTTCGGCGCTGTGTAGAAATTTTGAGGTTGAAGCTTCCGACGTACGCTACTCCGACTTATCCGCTCCTCATGTGCTGGCCCTGTCTAGACCCACACGGGAGCGACAACATACTTACCAGTAAGTAAATGAGTTTCCACACATTTTCCTAAATTGGTAAGCATTATATTTTGAAAGCTTTCAAACAATATGGGAAAGGTCATGGCCATATCTCTGCCATAGTTTATTATAACGTGTCTATAACTACACGATACCTACTTGGTAAGTGTATAGGGGTTGAGGGTTTAGGATTTACGGTTCTAAGGTTTAGGGGTTTAGGGTTTAGGTTTTGGTGCATTTTCAATAATGTTTAGGCTTTAGGATTATATTCGAGGAATAGAATGGTGTTATCATAATTTAATGAAATTATATCTCATATGTTGATCTACAATTGGATGATACCCATGCGTGGTCAGGGTCGTTTAGGGGTTTAGGGTTTACAAAATTTTCAATATTGTTTAAGTTTTATGCTTACGATGATACCCTGCCTGGTCATGATTATTTAGGGTTTCGGGTTTTTGGGTTTAGCGGTTTAATATTTTGGGTTTTAGGGTTTAAGGGTTTTAGGTATTTAGGGGTTTAGGGTTTAGGGCTTCAGGAATTTACAATACAGATTGAGCTTTATGCATATATATATATATATATATATATATATATATATATATATTTATGGAATAGAATGACTTAGCAACAATTTAATAATGAAACTATCTAAAATTTTGATCTATAAGTGCATGATATATGGATGGTTAGGGTTTATGGGTTTAGGTTTTTAGTATTGCGGGTTTAGGGTTCTCGTTTTTTAGGGGTAGTTTAGCGTTTAGTGTTATGTCTGAACTTAGGGTTAGGGGTTAGGATTTAGGGTTTTTAAGGGTATATAGGGTTTAGGGTTTAGGCTTTAGGTGGTTAGGGTTTAGGGAATTTTCAATAATATTCGACATGACATGAATTAGAATGGTGTTAGCGCAATTTGATGAAGGTATCTCAAATTTTGATCTTAAAGCGCATGATGCCTACTTGGTCAGGTTTTATTAGTGTTTAAGGTTTAGATTTTAGGGCATTTTCAATAATAATGTTCAAGCTTTATGCTTAGATTCGTGGAATGAAATGGTGTTATCGTAATTTAACGAAAGTATATCTCAAATGTTGATATATAAGTGGATGATATATGTAGCACCCTGGGTAAAACCACTACTATAAATCACATGTCTTATCTCTATGCATCATCATGACCGCATGCTCATGTAATCATGTCGCATTGCATTTGAGCATCTCATGTCTGCATGCATCTGTTTGCCAAAACTAATTCTCTAAAAGCCCTCTTTGTTTCTAAATACCCCTCTCTATTTCCAATGCCAAACCCTCGGATCCTTCTAGATATTTTTTTATCTAAAACTATTTTACCAAAACTTTTATTTAAATTAAAATAAACCATATATAAATAAATATTTTGGACCGGGGGAGGTCGCCATCGGACAGGGCCCAGCTGGAAGTAGCCTACTACCCCGACAAATTAACCCTAAATATCTAGAACCTAAAAACACACGCACACCCCACCTACTCCCCACCCCCCCGCCGCCACCACCCCAACCTCCCAACACGCACACACCTAGTCGCGCACAGCCGACCCACCCTGCGCGAGCAGACCGCCCCGCTCCAGTTGCGATAAATCACGTCCACCCCGCGTACATGGCCTCCACTCACCCCTGGGACCATCCCTTGCGCACACCCTCACTCCTATACAAACCTGGCCATCGGGCCGTGCCGGCCCGCGGCACGCAAAAAAATCCCGGCCTGAGCACGGCCCGGCACGTGGCTTAACGGGCCGTGCCTGGCCCGTGGAACACGGGTGCCATGCCCGTGCCGCCTTCCTAGGCACGCGGGCTGGCCCGGCACGACCCGTTAGCAGCAGCCGCGGCGATATTTTGAATATATATGCAAAAATAGGTGTCGCCGGGGGTCGAACCTCAGACCTCCTGGTATCCCGCGCCGCACTCTACCAGAGAAACAATGAAATCTAGCTGCTATAGTTCAGGTTAGGACGTTTTTAAGACTAAATTTTAACGGGTCTGCAGAAAAAGGCCACGGCCCAGCGTGCCTGACGTGCCGCGGACCGGCCCGTTTAGCCCAGGTGCCGGGCTCGGGCCGCCAGGCGGGGCACGTAGCATGGCCCGGCCCGGCACGTGGCTTGGCGGGCCACGACGGGCCGTGCCGCGTGCCGGCCCGTTTGGCACGTGTTGGGCCTGGGCCGTGCCGGGCCGTCCCGTTGGCCAGATTTGCTCCTATACCAACCTCCCTACATATGCTCATTCCTCCCATACAGCAGGCATGCATCCTCGCCCTCCACCCTGTTGGCAATCCCCGGTCCCACCCCCGCGAACCCCTTCCTGCATCGCTCGTCTCTCTCGTCCCCATCCCAACCTCGCCTCCCTTTTGTCTGGATCTACGCCACCAGAGCCGCAGCGCCCGCCTCCGGCCTTCCCTCCCTTTCTTCTGCTCGACGGCGACACCACCCTGCTGCCCCCGCACCTTCCTCTATTGCGTCCGACCGTCGTTACCTCGCCCCGCCTCTCTGCAGGTATAATCCTACGAGCGGCCTCCCTTGCTTCCTCGCAGCCCCAAGCCCCCATGCCGACCTCTGCACGCCAGGCACCCTGGAGCCCTACGCTGAGCTCGTCCACAGGCGCTGCCCTCTGCCATCCGCATCGTTCCGGAGCCCCGCGTCGCCTCCTCGTCGCATTTGTTCCCCATTCCATGGGCGCCCGTCCCTAACCTTGCCCTGGCCATCATCCGCGCCACCCCTACAGGGCCACAGCCGAGCCACCTCGCTGGTCGCTTCCAAGAACAACGTTAGGCCCTGTGACATGGCTGTGTGTCTTCACCGTTGGCTTTTAAGTAACTTTTGAGGCGTTGAAGTCCGAGATGGGAGGTGGAGCCGTTTTTGTTACATCGTGACGTTGGCGGCATGTGGTTCCACCCCAGTGTTGTAGTGCTACTCGTTTCTTTCGACTACCTTCTGGTGCACAAGTTGGACAAGCCCCTCTTCAAGACCATCCCCTCGACAAGAGCAACACATGAACAAGGATTACCGCCAAGATATCCGGTGCCGCTGGAGAGATCGGAATCGACACGAGGCAAGAACCCGAAGGATCTCTCAAGACCACCGACGTGGATACCAAGTTCGCCATCGATGACCGAGGTGGAACATCAAGCCCTCCGTCATGGAACCCGGATCCCTCGGAATTACAAGATCATCGTCATGGAACCGAAGATCGAAGACCGATCCCGAACCCCTTGAAACCCCCAAGCTTGTCGATTTGACATGTATGACCCCTATACAATGCCCTATTTTTCTTATACAATAAAATGATATTATCACTTGTTGCATATGAATTGAGCATCCTTGTAGACGTATTGTAGTTTGGGGGTATTTTGTCAGACTCACCTAATAATTGAATATGGTGACCATATGGGGCTTTAATAGTCTTATATTGGCTCTATTTAAATTTGTGTAGCGAACCGGTGCCATATTTTAATTGTGGGGGTATCTAAACAACATGAACCATATAATTAAATGTCGGAAACCGGTTCCGCTTAACATTGCCTAACTACATCGCAACTTTGCCATGTCATGCATCATATATGCATCATGCCCGATCTTCTGTCATAGTATTAACTAGTGCATCCGATGATTCTTCTAGTACTTTGCTTCTTCACGGAGTAGGCCGATGATTTGATGCGAGTGTCGATAAGTTCTTCGGATATGTATCTTCGGCAATGTTTTTAGGCGAGCATTCTCCCCCTTTCTACCTATTTTGATTTTATAGTCTTTACTTCCTCCTGTTGATCTATTGCTTGCGGACTCTATATTTCCTTGGACACCTCCTATTGCCTGTTGATTGATAGACAATCAGCCTTGTGGACTCTATATTTCCTTGGACACCTCCTATTGCCTGTTGATTGATAGACAATTGGCCTTGCAAGTCGTAGTTACTTGCTTAAGTGCTGTTTCACGTCGTTGATGTTCCATCGTTGTTGGCTGGTTTGCACATGCTTATTGGTCGAGATGATCATGGCTTTAATTACCGTTTAATAACTAATATTTAAAGTAGGTAAATAATGCAGAGGCACCGGTGGGTAATAGAAAATATTTGGTTTTTAACCGCCCACTTGTGTCCACCCAGGACCCGAGTTCTTGACACATGTTCCGAGATCGAGCGCGCTAACCACAGGTGGGGTGTGTGGGCACCCCCATCGATTAGTACCTGATTTCAAAGTACTATACCGGGGGCCACAAACTAGTTTGCGCCGTAATTACTATCTTGTACTTATGCCATGCTTTACTGCTTTATTTACTATTACAATGGAGCACCTGCACTATTTTGGATCGTGGCACCATTTCGCGGTATCGACAAGCCCAGTCAAACTTTCGGGTTCCCAGTCGTTTATAGCCGTTCTCGCAAACCCTGGGTCCGTCTCGGAGACCTACCGACTTTGTGACGGGTAGCTTAGTGGGGTGGGCCCCATGTGCTTGCTTTGGGTCTGTGAAACATCGTGTCTGAAACCCCATTGACATACTGTTGGGTGTATGTTTTGTGATCTTGTACCTACCTGCTCTGACAACAAGGGTGTAGGTGCGTGTGGAAACTTTGGTGCACCCCTGCAGGGTTAAATCTTTTCAAAAAGCCATATCCGCAGTTATGGATGACTTGGAGCATAGTTCTCGATCATAAATAAGTATAACTAAATTTTACTGTTATAATATGACTTGTATATGATATGACTAGTAAGTTGGATAACCACCATGGAATAAATGGATAAAACTGCCAACCGTGTGAGTTTCCTCGACATGACTTCCTCGTTTGGTCTCGAGGGGGGAAATACCAGGATGGGTATGATTGGTGGTAGTATTAGGTTGGTTCCGAATAGGTCTTTCTCATCTCTTTCTGATAGACGACATCTGCCTCGAGTCACTATAGGTTGTTTAGTGCATGTTGCCCTGCCGCTTCAGTCCACCATACCTATGTAGGCGAGAGCCGCCGAATTCTAAGACTCGTCGTGTACTAGCCTGAGTACTGACCGCTCCCTTTTTCCTTTGCCCGTTTCCAGCACCCCTTTGTGTTTGACAGGTTTGAGATCGATGTTGTTAGTAGGGTTACCCTTCTGGCTTGGCCTGGGCAGGGTTATGGACGCCACTGGTTATTCTTCAGGGCTCTTAGGCCAATTTGCATCTTGTCCATACTCAGGCGTTGTATTGTTTTCAAGGTGATTTGGATATTTGTGTTGTATATCTGTATTCTTGACTCATATAGTCGTTGTTGTATATATATGTTATGTGGGTTCCATCATGCACTAATGTGTAATAGTATTACTTCGTTTTCCAAACACATGAAAGTGCCTAGTGGGAACCTTCGAATCGTTTCTATGTGGGTTTGGCGGGAATCGCTAAAACTTGCATAGGGTCGATCCGAGGGTGTTATAGAGTGGTATATTAGAGCACAACAGTTACGATACCCCACTGGTCCATCCTGTAGGATAACCTAGCTAACGGAAATTGTAGAGTGTCAAAACTATTTTGAAAATCGGTTGGATAGATCTGATTAGGTGTGCTTTTACTCCTTACCCCTCTGCTATTATCCTCTTACCTTTGCGTGATTTGAATCTGCTCTCTTTTCTTCGAGTCCAGGAATTCTCGTGGTTAGGTTTCTGTCGTACCTTCAGAGTTTCGCTTCCATCCTCTTGTAACGGTGCTTCCACATCTAGTCTTCATGCTATCTGAGGAATCTTCCTCCGTTGTACCTTTTAGTGGACCGAAAATTCACTAAAAAATTTATTTGTATCTTTTGGTGTTTTTCAACGCAACGACCTCATCTGCATCAGATCGGCTGAAGAGCCTACATCATTATTTTGTTCCAAACCACGGTGGTTGAGATCTTCAGTCTGATTCTGAGAGTTGGTTGCATAATTCTCCTATTCATGTGCGGAGTAATGCTTTGGGTGCACGATGGACTGATCACCATCCGACTACTCTTATAATTCGCTCTTATACATTGAATCGGTGGATCAATCAACTTTACTCCTTCCATAGAAGTTAGAGGTGGCCTTCCCTTTTTGAGACCTCGACCTTCATCTTTGTTTATATGGAGTGTTCTCTCGACAGATGTGAGCAGGGACCCCTTGTTGGTGGTGTCGTCAATTTCAAGACGAAGAAAGAATCCTTGTTAGTGGTGCCGCAAGGATCTAAATGAAGCGAGAAGATTCTGATCGTTGGCCTTTTTCCCGTACCAAGAGGCGAATCTCGAGAGAAAGATCCATTGTTAGTGGTGTCTAATTGTACCACTCTAGGTAAAACCACTACTAGAAATTGCATTTCTTATCTCTATGCATCATCATGACCGTATGCTCATGTCATCATGCTGCATTGCATTTGAGCGTTTCATGTCTGCATGCATCTATTTTCCAAAACTATTTCTCTAAAAGCCCTCTTTGTTTTCTAAATACCCCTCTCTATTTCAAATGCCAAACCCCCGGATCCTTCTGGATATTTTGTTATCTAAAACTATTTTACAAAACCTTTTATTTAATTAAAAAAACCATATATAAACAAATATTTTGGACCGAGAGAGGTTGCCACCGGCCAGGCCCAAAGGGCCAAGCTAGCAGCAGCCTACTACCATGGCAAATCAATCCTAAATATCTACTACTCCCTCCGTCTCAGAGCTTAGGGCGTAAATTTCTGGGCACGTTTATTAAGAAAGGTTTAGATAGCGATCGCCAGGAGAGAAATAATCGGCCACTTTCCCTTCTTGCCCCTGCATGCACGGGAGTTAATTCCTTCTTAATTTTCTGGCGTACTTACATTGCTAGGCCTCTTCGTTTCTACATGCACGGCCTCCTTAATTCTCTCGTGTACTGCTAGGCCTCCTCGTTTCTCGCGTACGTTGCTTGGTCTCTTTGTTAAACACGGGAGAATTTACTTCTCTCACGTAAGTCGAAGCACGGCGCCTTGGGACGGTATAACTCTCTAGTAATCCACGAAGAAGGGGAATGGAAAAGCAGGGGTAAAAACGGGAGTATCGCGATACCAGAGATCCCGCGCCTTAAGCGTTGAGGAAAAATCAGAAAAAAGTTTACGCCCTAATCCCTGGGATGGAGGGAGTAGAACCTAAAAACCCTAACCCTAAAAACACACGCACACCCCAGCTACTCCCCACCCCACGCCACCACCACCCCAACCTCCCAACACGCACACACCCAGTCGTGCGTAGCCGACCCACCACGCGCGCGAGCAGCCCACCCCGCTCCTGTCGCGATAAATCTCGTCCACCCCACTTAGGGCTTGTTCGGTTCGTCCCGCCCCGGCCGGTATACGGTCTCAATCCCCGTGTGTCAACCGGGATCGGTCACGCGGGGAAGCAATCCAGACCAAGCTAGAAAACGCGTTCGGTTAGGACCGGCTGAGATCTCACCCCGGGTAAACCTCTCCAATCCCGTCCAAATCGGGGGGATAAAAAATATCTAGTCCCAACCCGTGGAATTATTCCGCGCGTGGTCGTCCCGAAACAGTATGGCGAAGCAACCTGTCCGTTCTCGCTCGCAGAGGCGCCCCCGGCAACGGAAGGAAAGGACGGCAGCGAGGATGAAGTGGGTTCCAGCTGCAAAACTGTCCGGAGGAGTCGGGCGCTCCTAGCCCCGCACAGATTTTTGCTCAAGAGCGAGAAAGGCGATGTCTCATCTCCGCCTACCCATTTATGCCAGAGAAGAAGAAGCAGTGCTTCGTCAGATCCGAGGCCGGAGAAGAAACGGTTGCTCCGTCAGATTGGTTTCCATTGGCTGCAGTTTGATTGGTGGTCACTACGTTGATTCCCTTGGCTGCAGTTTTCCTGAGGACTAACCGAATAAGCAAAAGACATGCATGGATTAGGAAAAGGGATTAGCGGGGGTCTTGGTGACACAAAGGGATCACCCAATTCCACGGGTGGTTTGTTACACGGAGGGATTGGTTCCACATGAACCGAACAAGCCCTTACATGGCCTCCACTCACCCCTGGGACCACCCCTTGCGCACACCCTCGCTCCGATACCATCCGCCCTACACGCTCCCTCCTCCTGTACACCAGGCCCGCGTCCTCACCCTCCTCCTATACTCCAGGCCCGCGTCCTCACCCTCTACCCCGCCGCCAATCCCCGGCCCCACCCCCGCGAACCCCTCCCTGCATCGCTCGTATCTCTCATCCCCATCCCCAACCTTGCGTCCCTCTTGTAAGGATCCCCGCCACTAGAGCCGCAGCGCCCGCCTCTAGCGTTCCCTCCCTCTCCTCTGCTCGACGGCGTCGCCACCCCGCCGCCCCCGCACCTTCCTCTACTGCGTCAGGCCGTCGTCACCTCGCCCCGCCTCTCTGCAGGCTGCGTCCTGCGAGCGGCCGCCCTCGCTGCCTCGCAGCCCTGAGCTCCCCACGCCGACCTCTACGCGCAAGGCTCCCTAGAGCCCTCCGCTGAGATCGTCCGCAGGCACTGCCCTCCGCCATCCGCATCGCTCCGGAGCCCCGCGCTGCCTCCTCGTTGCCTTCGCTCCCCATTCCATTGGCTCCCGTCCCTGACCTCGCCCTGGCCGTCGTCAGCGCCACCCCTCCAGAGCCACCGCCGAGCCGCCTGGCTGGTCGCTGCCAAGAACAACGTGAGGCCCTATGACGTGGTCGTGTATCTTCACCGACGGCTGTTCAGGAACTTTTGAGGCATTGAAGTCCCAGATGGTGGAGCCGTGCTTGTTACATCGTGACATTAGCGGCGTGTGGTTCCGCCCCGGAGTGGTAGTGCTACCCGTTTCCTTTGACTACCTTCCAGGGCACAAGTTGGACAAGCCCCTCTTCAAGACCATCCCCTCGACAAGAGCGACAAATGATACCCCTCCCCTCCCGCGATACCATTCCGACGGCGCGCCCCAGGGCGCCGCCAGGGGGCCCCGTCGCTGCCGCCCAAGTTCTCCCTCCATCTCCTGTCTCCCTTCCGCCACTACCGTCGGCGTGGACGCGATGGCAGCGGCCCCTGGTGCCGAAGGCGCTAGGGGAGGGGGGGGTGACGAGGACTTCGACGGGCTGCTGGGGTGGCACCAGCGGATGTGCTCAGGCGCGGTGGTCGGATGGCGATCTGGACCAGGCGGTGGCCATTGCCATCCTTGCATCGTCCTCTCGGGCGGAGGAGGCTGGTCGTGGATCTCGATTCCCATCTAGATCCGGTGCTTCTGGCCTCGGCCAGTATCGGCGCGGTTGGGAACCGGCCGACGGTGTGGGGATCGCTGTGTCAGATCTAATAAAGGTGGTAGTCCTTTGATTTTCTTCACACGAAGACGAAGATCTGCTTGATGTATGCCCTCCTTGATCTGATCTGGAGAGACAGGTTTCGGAAGGCTCCGCAGTTGAACTCCCAAGGGCGTATCATGCCTGGAGGTTGCTGGATCGGAAGGTATTCGGTCACTCGCACTTTGTTTTTCTGGCCGTTTGGTTTCAGCGGGAGCGTTGCGAAGCTCTGTTGTTTGTTTCCACCTAGTGCCATGTTGAGCCATTGTGATGTCAGATGGGGAGCATGTCAGTAAAGTGGAAATTTCAGGGTAGCAATGGAGATTTTTGTTCTTGTGGCGACGGAGATCTAGCTGTGTGATCTAGGACTCATTGCAGTGACTGTTGGTGCGGAAAGACAACACATGGGAGTTCTAAGTCTTATCTTGCAGGGTGAAAACCAAGGTCTGTCCTTACCTGGTTGTGCTTGGCAATGACCTTGTTGAAGACATTGTTTTATGAGTAAGGACTTTCTTCAGGGTGAAAACCTATGACCATTGGTCGGGCAACGACGGCGCTTGGACACAGTTTTCCTTCTTGAAGGCGTTGTTATTGGAGTGGAGGACTACTGGTGTTGTTCTGATGGTGTCACTGTCATTTCTTTGAGGATTAGTTCTCTGTAGCGGGATTTTTATTTTTTGTAATTTCTCTGTCTTTGTTCTGAGCTGTGTGCATCCGTAGAGCCGCTAGGGCATGCGTTGTTGCAGAGGCTGTGTGTAATTGGTGTCATTGTGATATTAATATATACTATTTTCCAAAAAAAAGCGACAAATGAACAAGGATTACCGCCAAGATATCCGGTGCCGCTCGAGAGACCGGAATCGACATGAGGCGAGAACCCACCACTGAAGTGGATACCAAGTTCACCATCAATGACCGAGGTGGAACACGAATCCCTCGGATCAACAAGATCATCGTCATGGAACCGAAGATCGAAGACCGATCCCGAACCCCTCGAAACCCCCAAGTTCGTCGATTTGACATATATGACCCCTATCCGATGCCCCTATTTTTTATACAATAAAATGATATTATTAGTTGTTGCATATGAATTGAGCATCCTTGCATACATGTTGTAGTTTGGGGGTATTTTGTCAGACTAACCTAATAACTAAATATGGAGACCATATGGGGCTTTTCTAGTCTTATATTGGCTCTATTTAAATTTGTGTAGAGAACTGGTTCCATATTTTCCTTGTCAAGACAATATTTAAATTGCGGGGTATCTAAACAACATGAACCATCTAATTAAATGTCGGAACCCAATTCCGCTTAATATTGCCTAACTGCATCGCATATTTGCCACGTCATGCATCATATATGCATCATGACCGATCTTCTGTCGTAGTATTAAATAGTGCATCCGGTGTTTCTTCTAGTACTTTTCTTGTTTACGGATTAGGCCGATGATTTGATGCGAATGTCGATAAGTTCATCGGATATGTAACTTCGACAATGTTTTTAGGCGAGCATTCTCCCCCTTTCTAGCTATTTTTATTTTATATTCTTTAATTCCTCATGTTGATATATTGCTATCCGTGTTGCGGTGCTTTAGATTCCGTGCACCATTTATATTCCTTGCGACCTCTATATTGCCTTGGACACCTCCTATTGTATGCTAATTGATAGACAGTCGGCCTTGTGAGTCGTAGTTGCTTTTCTCAGGTGCTGTTTCGCATCGTCGATGTTCCACTGTTGTTGGGTGGTTGGCACATGCTTAATGGTGGAGATGATCATGGTCGTCCTTTTGAACTCGATCGATTGCTGGCGGTGTATTGCAGTACCGTCGAGCATTCTGAGCTGCAGATGGTGCCGCCTTATGGGGAATATGGCACCACCCACTACGATTACTACGACGGCTACCCGTCAGATTAGATTGATGGATCATGTGGGTCTGGTCCTGTTGTATTCTCTATCTATGAATTGTATGCAAGTGCAAGTTGTATGGTGTGCCTGTAATACAACGGATGAACTTGTTTCAAAAAGATCATGTGTTGTACCTCTTTCAATTTCACTATTTTTTATGTACGTGTAGTAATTCTGATCCATGAGCGATTGAATGCAAATACGCGAAGAGAAGCTAGATACATGTCATCAATAATCAATAGGTGGCACATTATAATGATGTGTTCAAATGCGTACACATTCATAACAATAAAACTGTCGGCTTTATTGCCAACTTGAAACTGCAATTAACTTGAAGTGGTGGTTATCCCGAGCAAAATGTCTGGTATACACATGACCCTTGTATGTTCTATGCTGCAATTCTACTATTGTTGGCAGGGAAAGAAAAGCTGGGCTTCACTGGATATTATGTAGTTAGGCATAACTTAGTCTTACATACATAGTCTTAACTTGTTCTTACACAAATAAGCAAAGCAGTCTTACACGACTGGAACTTTCGGCGAGCCAACCGCCAAACTGGTCTCTGGAGTTGTTGGCATCGTCGGAACGAACCATAGTGCTGTGTTTGGCCGTATCTCATTCTCTATCAAATTGTACGACCCCACTGATGAGCCAATGGCAGGCCCCCTCTCCCCGGCGTGGATTCGGCTCCAGGTTAGATCTGGAGTGTCAACATAATAAACGCGTGAGTGCGTAGCAAACACACAGTCTGCTATCAACACTAGAAGCGCTGGCACCTCAGCAACAACATCACCATGTTCTCCCTGGACTCTAGCAGCAGCCTCAACCGGTATCTCGTTCGCTTCACCAGCAGCAGCATCAGCATGTATTTCGTCAGCTTCACCAGCAGTAGCATTAGCGAGTATTTCGTTAGCTTCACCAGAAGCAGCAACACCTAGTTCTTCATCAGCTCCACCACCACCAGCAGCAGCATCATCAGGAGCTGGGACTGCCTGAGCAATTACAGGTTCAACAGCTTTAGGGGCTCCGACAAAGAAAGGGTAGTTGAACCCAAGAAACAAATATTGTCCCTTCTGATTGTCGACTCTTCTCTAGACCTGTTCTACTAGGTCTTTTGATGGACATGCGGACCTCGAGAAAATGTGACACCGCAGCGATGGGTATGTAGAAAGTTGTGTTCCCATATTTTTATTGTATCACCAACGTTGTTTAGTGCTCCCCTGATATGAATCCACATGAGTTCAGCATCCTGGTTGACATCGACTTTGAGAGGTTCAAGCAATCAGCGCCATGATACAAGATCAGAATCTACTACTCCATCTTCGATAACCGGCGCTGGAATGACGCGTGGGGTTGCGTGTGTACCTGCGTGTTACCTTCTATCAATAAGAAGAATTTTGAATGGGAATTTACATGCTATATGACACCATGACTCACCCCAGGTGAATGGCTCCCAAACACGCATGTCGTCGCTAGGTTCAGTGACCGCGTAAATGCGTTGCAGTGTGTCATCATAACGTTGGAGGTGAAGACGGCGTTGACATACTTCTCTGGCCGCAGATGGTCGTCGCGCAAGACTTTCCATTCATTGTCATCTAGGCATCTAATGAATGTGATTTCCTTGTCAAACACCGCTAATAGGTTGTAGTTCCAAGTATTCCACACCAGGAGAGGCTTCTGTGGGAGCTGTACCTTCAGGAGCTCAAGTTCTGCCATGTTGAACCTGTAAGTGAATTCAGATTTTGGCGGTGGCCATCCATGGTTGAATGCAGTAATGCCGACACCCACTACAGATGGCGGTGTAAGTCTCAACGATCTATAGTTATTTTTTAGAGTCCTAGTACTCCCGTCCTGGGATAAAAGGACCAGCCACTCGCCATTGCCACCCACCCAGTTCTGCTCGTCATCCATTTACGCCTCCTCTATCTCCTTGATATTTACCACTACTGATTGCGACCACTTATCCAGCAACATTAGTTTTGCATGAACATTCTGTAAAAGTTTTTTGTCAGTTGGTAGAATCACCTAGCATAAATTCCATTGCAAATACAATTTGACAGCACTGCGCTTAGATTAAAGTATTATATACGACTGTCTCCTCATCTCTCGCCTAAATTGTGCCTGTGTCACGACGAAAATACACAAGATATCAAGTAGGAGCAGAGCTTACCCCGAACAAACTCCTGACGGTGATCATAAACAACTAGGGACATAATAGTCTTAAATCATCTAGTTTGTTTATTTTTTTAGAAGACAGAATATCGCCTAGCAGTCATTCTATTGGAAATCTAAATTGACACCTCAGCTATCACCTAAATTAAGATTGTATCACTACGAAAATACCAGAATATCAAGTATAAGCATAGCTTCCTCTGTACAGAATAGTCATAAATGGTTCAATTTGTTCAAACTGCACTTGCACACAACACGTTCGACGGAAGGAACATAGGATTCCGACGAAAGTTCAGAACATATGAATCAACGGTATGACCGAGTCAATAAGAAAGATACTAGAACTTATGTGGCTGTCGCAGTCGTTTCGCCATACACTGGTATCGGGGTAAAGAAGGCCTGGCGTGCTGAACGGTTGTTCTTCCATTTCCCGGATCGACGGGCGGAATCCAGGGATGCAGCGACCAAGGCGACCGGCGGTGATGATGTCCAACTCCTTGACGACCCTATACACGTTCGCAGCGCTGAGGTTCGGCCATCCCCAATCCTCACGGTGGCGATCACCATGGCCAGCCGCGTCGTCTTCGTCTGCCTTACGCTTCATCCTGTGGGGGTGCCAGCCCCATGGTTTACCCATGGCGCCAAATGGAGGCTGGAATCAGGAAGATTAATGGAGGCGGTGTGATCCGGAGGCGGATGGATTCGTGAGGGGATGGAATCATGGAGGGAAGCAGTTGTTCGAGTAGGGAGTGAGGAACCGACGCCGCCGGTCTAGTCCGCGTGGAATACAAGGAGCACTACTAGGAAACTAGCTATAGATAGACAGACCTTCCTTGGCGCATGGTTCTAACCATGTGCCACAAAAGATGTTCAGTGGCGCATCTGTCCCAATGCGCAACAGAACCCTCAAACTTCTGTGGCGCATGGAATTTGCCAATGCGCCACAGAAGTGAGGTGGGACCCACACCAGGCCTTGGTCTACGAAATATCTGCGGTGCATTTGAGCATATGCGCCATATAAGTTTTCACTTCTGTGGTGCATATACACAGATGCGCCACAAAATCATTAGCTGGGACCCCACAGTAGGCGGGCTTTAATCATGCTCTGACCAACAATCTGTGGCGCATATGGTTATATGCGCCACAGAAGTTTATATTTTCTATAGCGCATATCTATATATGCGCCACAGAACAAGGATGTGGGCCCCATAGGCTGGCCACCTATGACAAAGCTTTTGTGGCGCATATATAGATATGTGCCACACAAGATCAAACTTCTATGGCGCATATCTACAATATGCGCCATAGAATGGTGCGTGCTACTTAGAATATGTTGATAATTTATAGTACATTTTCCTCTTTCTTTTCCCAACTAAACAAGTACCAGTGACATAGGTAGAATACTAGACAATTTACTAGATAGACTATGGCATACATCATTGAAAATGCACATGATAATCATAGCCCTTGAATAGAAAAACAACAATGGCATACATCATTGCAAATGCACAAACTACAAGAAAATTGCAAATTCCTTCATAGAGCTGGGGGCAATGGCGGTGGAAGATGACATACCTCCCTGTTCACGCGCGCCTGTAGCCTGCGGACGTGCTCCACCATGGACACGTTGGGGTCGAGCACCGTTCGCCACCCGATTGGTTCCGCCATGCACGCCCTCTCCTCCGGGGATGCGAGCAAGGCGTACAACCTCATGGCCTTATTGTAGAGGGCCTCGTGCCGCAGCCTGGCCTCCTCCTCGATTAGGTTGACCTCCGAATCCCGCGGCGGCTGACTCCAAGCACAGCCCCTCAACCTCGCCCCTCCATTGCGAGTAGGCTGCAGGGAACGCGAGCGGGTTGTGCTCTCCAGCGAGTCTTTCGACGAGTAGTGCGAAGAAGACATCAGGGGCAGGGACGATGCTTTTGACAGGGAGTGTGGTATATATATCGAGGTGTCATTAAAGCAGCTAGTTGCCACCTTTAATTTTGTGCAGATCTGGACGCAGGGTTATGTGGCGCATATGGCCTATATGCACCACAGAAGTTCTATCTTTTGTAGCGCATACCACCCATATGCGTCACAGAACCCTGAGTCCAAATCTGCTTTTGACCGGGCTCTGACCGACCATATGTGGGCCCATAGTCTGGCCACCTATGGTCAAGGTTCTCTGGCGCATATGGGTAATATGCGCCACAGAAGATGTGGCACATATGGATGATATGCTCCACACTTCTGTGGCGCACATCATCCATATGCGCCACAGAACCCTGCGTCCAGATCTGCACAAAAAGGTGGCAGCTTTGCACCCCTCTATCTACCACCATCCATTTCACATCCTTCTTACCCCTCCTCCCAGATCGTCTTCCTCCTCTCTCCCACCCCATTGTGCCCATAATTTTCTACATTTTATTGTATTTAAACCACTATAGTTGATAGATTGGTTAGGGGAAGCCTTTCTCCACCTTGTAGATCTAAAAAACACTTACTTTTCTCCTCCACATCTCTATTTGTGTACCTTATCTCTCCATAGATCTATTGGTCCACACTCTCTCACATCACGCTCTCGACTCGGTATTCAATATACCCGGTGAGTAATGGGCCATGAATATGCATGTTTTGTAGGTGCAAAGCTTGTTGCGCGGGCGGTGTTTACATGCGATGCATGGCGCCAAGATGATGTTTGCGCATGAATCTTGTGTGGTGCATGAATGTTTGCATGGGAAGAAGTTTCTTGTTGTTGCTTGTCTACCCCGGTGTGGTGCATGGATGTTTGCCGAAATGTTGATTCATTTCCATTTCAACAAATTTTTGCACCAACCATATGTCTTACTTTTACGAAAGGTCATGCCGAATTTTTCCGGCGACCATGCATGTGTCTTTGTGTGTTTATAAGGTGTGGTTTCTAATTAACCTACTCTGTCTTTTGCTCTATACGTGCATACCATGTAGGCAAAAATTGTCGCCAGGATAAGCAAAGGTCGAGTTACTAGGTATAAGAAATACGCGAAGGCAGACATGATTCCGAACAACAAGACCCAGATAAGATGTCCATGTCGAACTTGCAAACTCTAGCGCTGGATCGACCCTGTTTCTGGACAATTGGAGGATCACCTGCTCTGGCGCGGTTTCATGCGCGACGACTTCGATGAGGATCAAGCAGTAAATGGTGGTGGTCATCATGAAGACGTGGGCGGGCGAGAAGACGAAGAGTCTCCCGGCGGGCATGGTCATGATAACGAAGAATATACCAGCGGGCATGATCATCATGACAAAGAAGGATATGTTGACGGGCATGACCATCATGAAGAAGGAGAAGAAGCAAACACCCAGATGCTGCTAACTTTGGTGTTAAGGGACCCTCATGTTCAGGAACTGCTTCTGAAGGGGACGAGCAATGCCAAAGCTGCAGCCAAAGAGAAAGCCAAGCTGGCGCAAATGGAGATAGACGGGATGACTCCATTGTATCCTGGGTGTCGTCTCGAGGATACATGCCTGAGTTTAATGCTCAAGGCTCTAGAGATGAAGGAGGAAGACAAATGGACCGACGTGAGCTTCAATGCAACATGGAATTTTGGCGCGATCATCTTCCTAACGGGAACACATTGCCAACAAGTATAGAGGAGGCCAAGAAAATCGTGTGCCCTCTCGACCTACCGCACGTTAAATACCACGCATGCATCAATGATTGCGCACTTTATCATAACGAGTACGCGGAGAGAACCACATGTCCGGTGTGCGGCCATGGACGATACAAGAGAGGGAACAAGAAAGTTCCTCGAAAAGTGGTATGGTACTTTCTTATCACTCCCCGTCTACAGAGATATTTCGTAGATCCTAAGGAAGCAAAGCTATTGCAATGGCACACGGAAAGAGAGAGACCCGAAGATGATCCGGAGAAGGGCAAGATCCTAACACACCCTTCAGACGCTAGCTAGTGGAATGCATTGGACATCGAGTTCGAAGAGTTCGGGGGTGATGCAAGGAACGTCAGGCTAGGTATGAGCACCGATGGACTCAATCCTTTTGGCAAACAGAGTAGCATGCATAGCACCTAGCCCGTGTGTATGGCCGTACAACATCCCCCGTGGCTCTGCACAAAGCAAAGGTACGTACACATGAGCATTCTTATTCAGGGGCCAAAACAGACAGGTATCGATATGCATATTTATCTCAGGCTATTGAAAGAGGAGTTAGCCACGTTGTGGGGGACGCCAGCCCGTACTTGGGACGCCTACACTAAAGAATGTTTACCTCTGAGAGCTACATTACTCACGACGGTGAAGGACTATCCTGGTTACACATATGTATCAGCCCAGGTGAACCACGCACACAATGCATGTGTCAAGTGCATGGATAATACCCCGCATCTCCAGCTACCCAAGGATCCCAGGTCTTCGAAACCATGTTCCATGTGACTCGAAAGTGGCTTCGCATGGATCACCCGTGGAGAAAATGTTGGTGACATGTTCAATTGTAAAGACGAGATCGAAAGAGCCCCACGTACGAGGAGCGGCGAAGAAAACGAGGAGCTTCTAAATAATTGGGAAGAGTGCCCTGCGCCAGGAAAGAAGCCACTTCTGGGTGTATGGAAATCAAGGTCTATTTTCTGGGACCTATCGTACTGGAAGGTCCTCCACATGCCCCATAGCCTCGATGTAATGCACATCACAAAGAACGTTAACGAGAGTCTGCTTGGCACTCTGCTCAACATGCCGGAGAGGACCAAGGATGGGCCGAAAGCAAGAAATGACCTGAAATTTCTTGGCATCAAGAATTATCTTTAGTACCCTGATAGTGATGATAATGACGATCAGATGGAAGGGACTCAGGGTCACCGCAAAAGGGTTAAGAAGAATGAGGTGGTTGTGCTTCGCGCTGTCTGCTTCACTCTATGTCAGGAGGAGATCGAGCAGTTTTTCAGGTGCCTCCTAGGAGTCAAATTTCCTCACGGTTACTCGGGAAAGATAAGAAGATATCTCGATGTAGCGAAGAAGAGGTTCAACGGTATGAAGTCCCACGACTATCACGTGTTGATGACACAGATACTTCCAGTTGCCATACGAGGGATAATGGACGAGCACGTCCGTGAGACGCTGTTTGGCCTGTGCAACTTTTTTGACGTCATCTCTAGGAAGTCGATCGGCATTAAGCAGCTCGACGGGCTAGAGGAAGAGATCGTGGTGATACTATGCGAGCTCGAGATTTACTTCCTGTCCACATTCTTCAACATCATGGTGCATCTGCTTGTCTATATCGTCGACGACATCATCCAGCTCAGGCCGACATTCCTGCACAACATGATGTCGTTTGAAAGGCTGAACGGTGTTATCAAAGGGTTCGTTCACAACAGGTCCCGTCTAGATGGAAGCATAGCCAAGGGCTTTTTGATCTACGAGCGCATCTCTTTCTGCCAGAACTATCTAACCACCGAGAACGAGGATGTTGGAATACCCACCAAGAAGCACCTCGGTAGGCTCGCTGGGTATGGTCACGGCGAGGGCCACTTCTCACTGCATGTCGGCATTGCTAATCGACGCACCGACTTTGGCAGGGCACACTTAGTCGCGCTATAACACATTGAATTGGTCAGCCCTTGGGTGGAAGATCACAAAAGCTTGATCAAGAAGGAGTACATGGATCGGGCCCGCCCGAGGAAGAAAGGATACGTAACAAGAGAGCACAACTCCAGCTTCACGGGTTGGTTCAAGAAAAGGCTGCTAGACAATCCCCCACAGACGCCTTCTACGGAAGATCAACAACTCATATTCTCCTTGTCGCAGGGCCCAACGCATAACTTAAATAAATATCAGTCATACAACATCAACGGTTACAGTTTCTACACCGAGGAAAAGGACATGAATAGCAAATATCAAAACTCAGGAGTAATATGATGTCCTTTGTCGATGACGAGACTACTGTCATGGAAAGATTCTATGGAAGGATTGAGGAGATATGGGACCTCGACTACTATGGAGAGACGGTACCGATGTTTCGTGTTAGATGGGCCAAGAACGTTGAAAAATAAGGCCGGTATTTCACCACCTGCGTTATACCCGATGCCAAGTCGGCAAAGAAGGCCACCGCGAAAAATGAGCCGTGGATACTCGCTAGCGAAGTTGATCAATGTTTCTTTATTACCGACCCGTCAAAGCCCAGTGGTTTTGTAGTGAGGAGGGGAAAGAGGAGCATCATCGGAATGGAAGGATCCGCCAAAAAGCAAGACTTCAACAAGAACGGCGATCCAAAGATTGAAGAGGAATTCGACAAGTACATCAACATGCCTACTACTACTACTACAGTTAGAAGAAATACCACACTACCTACTAAAAGTTGCCCATTCACGAGAAGAAATCTCATAGTGCCCGGGCTAAAGTATTCAACCGCGAAGAAAAAGGGCAAGAAGATTGTGAAGAGAGGCTAGCTCGAAACATCACATGATGATGTGACCTTTTTTGTGTATTAGTTAGATACTAAACATATATCATGATATTCGTGCGGGTATACAAATTCACATGTGTTTGTGACAAGCACAATATATACAATAATTCAGGGATGTTTTTTTAATAAATATACATGTGTATGTGCTTGGTTTTAAATATATTTGTAACATATAATTTTGAAACAAAGATTTTTTTGACCCACCCAGGATTCGAACCTGGCTAGCATAGGTTTGTCTATGAATCATAACCACTAGGATAGTCTGTGTTTGATGTCCAACTATAGCCTCACGGCGGTTTTGATGAAACTTCTTTGGCCCATTCCAGCGATATGCGCCACTGAACCTTGGCACTAAGACAAATAACCATTCGCCCCTTCCCTTTTATTTCCCCAACCTACTCTCGCCCCCGACGAACCCTAATTACCTCTCGGGCGCCCCAGACGAACTTGCCGCCACGTGTCGTCGCCGGAGCCCATGGAGGAGGAGCCACCTGCCGCCGCCAGAGCTTGTGGAGGAGGAGCCACCTGCCGCCGCCAGATCCCGTGGAGGCGGAGCCACCTGCCCCCGCCGGTGCCCATGGAGGAACCACCTGCCACCACACAACCTAGGAGGATTCTATTAGTCGTCCCGCGCCCCGTCCCACCGAGGAGGAAGAAGGGCAGCGCACACCAGCGCCTGTCGAAGACCACCTCCCTATCCCACGCCACCTCGCCTTCCATGCCAGGTGAGCATCTTAGGGTTTCTGATTAGGGTTTCTTGAGGGTAATTGTATTACAACTGTGCAACTTGGGCAAGATTGTAGGGTCATGTGTTGTAAGGCTAAACATTGTTGAACCAATCTGTTCATTTATGACTTTACATCCTTTCTACACATTGTTGAACCAATCTGTTCAATTATCAATGGTCGTTTTGTGAACATTGTACATATAGCGATATGGTCCTATATGGTCAGTGTGCTAGTTAGAACATTGTACTTCTGTCAGTGTGCTATATGGTCCTATATGGTCATTTTGTGAACATTGTACTTCTGTCAGTGTGCTAGTTAGAACATTGTACATATGGTCTTGAAAGGTGTTGGGATATACTGTATTATTGTAATACAAAATAGGGAGCAAGGTCAAACAATCAAAGTTTTATGTAGTAGTAGTGTTTTATTTATGTTAGGACTATACTGTATTATTGTAACATGCTACTGCTGTTTGATGCAAACATGGCCTCACAGAACTAATCTGGTTAACTCTTGGTCCCCTAGTTAGAGCATTATCTTGGTCCCCTGATATGTGCCCTCATAACTACCAACATACTACTAATACATACCACTACTAGTCCCTGACACTATACATGTGCCTAGTAGGATTTATATGATATGATATATATGATATAATCTGGTTGTAAATGGTATGATATGATATATATGACCTTGTTTATTTATATGATATGATCTGGTTGTAAATGGTGCTGCTGTTTATCTTAATTCACCTGTTTATTTATATGATATGATATATATGATATGATCTGGTTGTAAATGGTATGATATGATATATATGACCTGTTTATTTATATGATCTACTTGTAAATGGTGATGTTGTTTATCTTTATTCACTTGTTTATTTATATGATATGATATGCTGTTGTTTATTTATATGAAATGGTGTTATCTGTGGTGCTGCTGTTTATGTATCTAATTGATGATGGATGATGGGGCTGCTGTTTATGTATTTGATTGATGATGGAGGGGTCAATGGGGTTGTAAATGGGGCTGTGGGGCTATTTTTTCTTGCAAGGATTTCAATTGAGTTGCCCGTTTCTCCTAAAGTGTTGATTCACTTCTGTTTCGGTTGAGAATTGGGCACTCGTAGGTCCAAAAATTAGCAAAGGTCATGCCAAATTTTTTGGTCGATATTTGTGCCAACTTTTTCCGTCTTTTTTAATAATAAAGCGCAAACATGTCGACCAACGACGAGTCCGGTCCTTCTAATAACATGAGCGTCGAGGATCTATCCCGAGAGGCCAACAAGTCGTTCTGGGGGGCGTCCCAAGAGCATGAGGAGGCGGAGGCGATGAGAATGACACCACCACCGGCGACCGTCGTTGGAGGTGCTGGGTGCAACAAGGGAGATCGAGATTACGAGTGGGACGACGACTACGACAGAAATAGTGAAGGCGGGGAGGAGGGTGATACCACCACCGATGGCGGCGAGCGCACAGATGGTTGTAGCGGCAACTCGGCCGCTATACAGAAGAAGAAGAAGAAGAAGAAGGAGATTAAGGATCAGAAGCTGCAAGTGCTCACCAACGTCTGTGATGAGTTCACCGAGGTCACAGAAAGTGGCCAACCCATTGCGCCTGTGTCGATTGCCTACGGGTACGACATGCAACTCGGGTGCATCGTCCGGGAAAACATGTCAATCAACATGAAGTACATCCGAAGTGCTCCTAATCGGGCTTTGGTTAAGAACCTCCTTAAGAAGCTTCACAAGCGATACACATACCCAGAGAAGTTCAGAAACCTGGAGAGAAAGAACCCGGTGAACAAACTAGCACTAACAAAGATGAGCAACACCTTGAGCAGCTGGAAAACCCGGGTAAAGAACAACATTGAAAAAGGTGAAAGCTGGGAGATTATAAGTAGGAAAAATCCGATGCTCGATGAAGAAGATTTCAAGATATTCAAGGCGGACTTAGCTACCGCAGACTCTAAAGCATGGACTACGTGGGGAAAGAGTATGCGAGAGAAGAACATAGGTAACCACCGGCTTGGAAGCAGCGGATACAGAGGGAAACGGCCCATTTGGGACAAGGAGGACACCGAGCTTAAACGCCTGGGTAAAGAGAACCCATGGCATAAAATCACAGACCTGCAGCTCCGAAACTTTGTCCGGTCCCGCTACTACCTGGACCCGATTACAAAGGAGTTCGTCACCGACAACCTGGAGGTGAAGGCCTTTGAGGACGAGCTAGTAAGGAATTTACCCCGGATCTCTCAAGAGTTTCTAATTAAAATAATTAAGCCAAGAATCTAAATGCATGGGTTCACCTCTCCTTTCCTCTCGACAGGAGAAGGAATTGAACGCTACTGGTGACTTGTCGCTCCAGGATTCGACGATGGAGCCGTGGGAAACTAAGGGCGACGAATGCTTATAGAAATAGGGACAAGAATTTTCCAGCATGAAGTTTGCCGAGTACTACAAAGTGGATGCAAAGAAGAGGAGGGAGAGGAAGAACCAGTCGGCAGCTAAAGATAAAGTCGATATTGAAGAGCTGAAGTTGAAGGTGAATACATTAGAGGAAAACATGGACAAGAAAGCATGATGACCCACAAGTATAGGGGTGTATCGTAGTACTTTTGATAAATAGGAGTGTCGATCCCAACGAGGAGCAGAAAGTGTTGACTAGTGGTATGGAGCACGAACTCTCTTCAAATACTTAGCAAATGGATTTTTAGGTTTTTTTATAAGTCAACAAAACAAAGTGCAAGTAACAAAGAACAAACGCAGCAAGTGGCCCAATCCTTTCTTAGCAAAGGACAAGCCGGTGGAAATACTTATAAAGACCAAACGTTCTCGAGGACACATGTGAATTCTGTCAAGTGCTTTCGCTTCAAATAGCTGAATACTATTCTTTGGTGTTGTAAGTGTTGTGTGGGTGAACCTGTGCTAATGTACCGACCTTACTTGGACTAATACATACTTGTGATTAAACCCCCCGCAAACATCCGTAACTACAGGAAAGTAACTAAGATATAAATCTAGCCACAACCTTAAGCTCTGAGATCCTACACTCGCTTGTGCAAAGGTGTCCTAACAGGGGTTCGGGTTTCTGTCACTCCGGCAACCCCACAATTAGTAGCCAAATACACAACGCATTCCCCTAGGCCCATAAATGGTGAAGTATCAAGTAGTCGACGTTCACATGACACCACTAGAAGAATAGCACCACAACTTAAATACTAAACCATTTAATAATAAGTCAACACAAATCCACTACTAACAACATGACTTCTCCCATGTCCTCAAGAACTAAACGAACTACTCACAAGTCATCATATGGATCAAGATCAAAGATGATATGATAATGGATAACAATCTGAACATAAACAATAATCCAATGGTTCCACTCACAAGCATCAACTACAATAGTAATTAACACCGGGAAAGTTTCCCCTAAGAACTAAAGCAATATCCAACACAATTGTTACAGCGGGACGCAGTGGTGATGATGGTGCTGGTGGAGATGATGGTGTGGATGATGATGATCCCGATGAAGCCTAGCTTGACGATGGTGTTGATGGCGACAATCTCCCCTCTCCGGGAAGGAATTCCCCCGGCAGAAATCTTTCTGCCGGAGAGATCTTTCTCTCTCGGTGTTTTCCGCCCCACAGAGGTGGCAGAAATCTATTTGTGGTCGCTCCCCTAGCCTTAGGGTTCCGTAGGGAATATATAGGCGAAGGGGCAGAGTCGAGAGCTAGGCAGGTGGGCCACACCTGCCCTAGGCGCGGCCCAGGGTGGGCCCGCGCCTAGGGGGTGTGGGCCCCCTGCGGCCCTTCTTTGCTCCTCCTTCTGGCTTCCTCAATCTTCTGGAAAAATAATATTTTCCCATATTATAGTGATACGTACGATGCCATGTTTGTTTATCGAAGGAGAACACCTCTAGTGAATTGTGGACCCGGTCCAATCTTTACCATTGATACATCTTCCACTGTTACTGTCTACTTGCTGCAAACCATCATCACCTTCCACAACATATAGTTAATCCTTTGTTACACCAACCGGTGAGATTGAAAACCTCACTGTTCGTTGGGGCAAAGTCTTTAGTTTGTGTTGTGCAGGTTTCCATGTTGCTTGCAACACTTTTGAGACGTTTCCTTCCTCCTACTAGTTCGATAACCTTGGTTTCTTACTAAGGGAAGACTTGCTGTTGTGCTTCTTCACACCTTGCTCTTGGGGTTTCCCGACGAAGTTCTCCACGTCAACAAGGAGTCATCAACAAGCTTTCTGGCACCGTTGCCGGGGAGGCCAAGGACATCTTCACAAGGGGAGTCCTCCTCAACCTTTCTCTTTACTTTGTTTTTAGTTTTCTTAGTTTCATTTGCTTGGTTTCGTTTTCCTCTTTTTATCAAAAACTCCAAAAAAAATTAGTCTAGTTTGGTTTGCTTTCTCTTATCAAATACACAAAAAATTAGTTCCTACTCTAGTTTCCACCTTTCTCTAGCTCACCATGTTGTTCACCAAGTTCTCCCTGAAGGACCTTTCGATAGGTATTGGCTCTATACTTGGGAAAGAAAATATTGAAGAATTCTTCAATCATGTTAGCAAGCATGAGGATATTGAGGGTAGATCTATAGCAGAACTTGCTCCTAATTATGAAATTTCCGCAGCTTCTTTAGTTCATATGTAGGAGGCTAGGTTTGTTAGCCTTAACCCCATGATGCAAATTTTGTTCCTAAAACTAAAAGAAGAAAAGAATGCTGAAAAGAGAGAATTTATTCTTGAAACTTTGCTCAAAGAGTTCCATGATGTTGCTAAGGAAGCCAAAAAGGTCTTTGAGCGTTTTGATATGCTAGGCTCATGTGCAGATGTTGTGGTTACTTCTGAAAAAACCAATCCTAGAGAGGAATTTAAGATACCCATACCCTTTAAGCTTGTTCGGATACATGAGGCCTTTAAAACAATTTTGATTGGATTGTTCCAGAAAATCCTTTTGATGAAAGTAGTAAACCAAAGAGAGATGAGAAGGGACCCTCCACAACTCATTTGGATGAGATAACTTTCATAGTTGAATATTTTGCAAGTATTGATGTTAATGCTTCCTCATTTGAAAATACTTGATTTCTTGCTTCTTGTGCCTAACTTAAAGGCGTTAAAGAAAAGTACTTGTTGGGAGATAACCCAAGCGTTTCCTAGAGTCTTGGAAGTTATTACTTCAGTAATAACCTCTCCTTATCCTTTTTGTTTGATTTTTGTGCCAAAAATGACCTCTAATGAGAGGGAAGTAAGATTTGGGGAGTTGCTGTCCCGAAACAGATTTCTGTCCTCCACCATAAAAATTCGTGAGGAGTCTCAGTATGTTAGATAACTTTTGTTAGTAAAACACTTTTTTATTTGATGAACAGATTTCTACCTGCTGGTCTGTTTTGAAGAATTTCTGCCATTATTTGCATTTGCTTCTTATTGATTCCTTTTTGGGTTCTTATTGGGCAAATTTGAGATTTTTGAAGGAGTTGCTACAGTAGATTGTGTTTTTAGTGAATTTTTTTGCTGTTATAAAGCTAAACCCAAAGGTCTATTATCTTTTGAATACACTAATGTTGGTAATGAAGATTGTGTGAAGTTTCGTATGAAGGAAAAATTTCAGGTATAGAGAGAGAATGATGTAATGAGATGAAGAATGGACAAAATCTCAAGCTTGGGGATGCCACACCGGTGTCACCCTAAGAAAAATCCAAGAGGTACAAGCGTTAAAGCTTGGGGATGCCCAAGGCATCCCCTTCATCAATAAAAAGCTCAGGTCTTTCTAGACACTTCATTTTTATTGTTTCATGCACTGTTGTGTTGTTCTTGGAGCATCTTAGTTTTCGTTTGGCTTTATTAGTTTGTTTAGTTTGCTTGAATAAAGTAGTTTGGACCCCCGTTCTCGCTGTGTTATTTCAAATAAGTCGATTGGTGTTGGAAAGGAGTAGAAAGTTCTTGCTTGAAAGTGCAAGAGGAGCTTGCATTGACTGTGACTTCGACTTTAGCACGAAATGCTAGGTGTTGTTTTGACCTTATGCGTAGTGATTATTGTTGTAGCATGTCTTGTTCCAAACAATTGGGATTGCTTAGTGTGCCTTGAAAGAATCATGCGTTGTTTTAGCATACAAAAGCATAGTATTGTGGTATTCTCCTTTGATGCTTTGTTTGGGTTGACTTGGCACATGCTCACACCATGTTATGACTATGAACAAGTCACCATAGTCTTTATGATCATTTATTCCTTGAATTTTAGTACAACTCTATGCTTTGATTTGTAATGTTTTGTCGCTCTGCATGATTATGGCCATTATTGCTCTCTTAGTTGGTTGCTCCTAGTCTTTTGCTAGCCTCCACTTGTACGAGTAAGTTATACTCATGCTTCCAACTCCCAAGAAACCAAGTTATTCCAAAGTGTGCACTATAAATTCCTATGCATGGTGTGTTACACCATTCCAAGTATATTCTTGTTTTCAGCTATCTTCCAATTAAAAAGTATTTTGTTATGTGAAAACTTAGTGATTAAAGCCCTCACAAACTTGATGGCACACTTTATATTCCTTGCCCCTAATAAACTTGAACCATTGTGTCATCTTTTTTGTATATGATTGCACTTATACGTTGGAATTATCAGAACCATGCTCTCAAGGGGAACGTTTTCAACGTTGCACATGTACTTTGTACAAAGTTGATATCATGCTCTTTTGTCTATGGATGTCGCCGGTGTGAAATAAAGAGGGAGCTTGTAAGTCCATGGAGTTATGTATTTTGTGTTAGAGAAACGCCTGGGACGCTAGCCTAAGCCATGCCTAATAATGGTGGAAACTTGTAGCATCACCATAATGAGCATTCTATGAAGCATCCTCAATAAAAATCTATGCACATAGTAAATAAAAAGATCGCTGAGATGCTCATTGTCTGCTTGCCTTGTCATTTTGGTTATGAGATAGCTCCTGTACCATGTGCAAGGGGTACCCAGTTGGCGGTTCTCTATGATACACATGTACTTACTATGACAAGAACTTACAGGTGACTAAAGTTGAGTAGCATGACGTGCGACCCTTGTATTCAAGGGACATGAGATTGCCAACTTATAGATTGTCAAGCATATACTCCATCTTTGTTCACTTTAACCTTAATCACTTCAAGATGCATATTATAGGGGCAATGAGGGCTGAAAGCTAACAAGTACCATAATTTTTGGAAGCTCTTTTTGAAACTTGAAATCCCTGCTTCCCTATATGAAGGGACTTTCTTCCACTATTATATTGAGTCTCCACCTTCTACCTGTAGGCACCAGTTAAGAGAGCATAGATGTCATTCTTAGTTCTATGTGTAGTGTCTCAAAACTTATTGATTGATGCATATTGTTGATATTTCTTGTTCTTGTGCTACTTGTATCTAGTCACTCTTATGAACTTTGAAGGTGTCCTATGCATCTATTTGCTACACTATGAGGGACAAGCTGAATGCCACTATGCTATGTTTTCTATATCTGAAACAAGCAAACGTTTTTCAATGCATGTTATTCATGATCTTTATTTGTAGCCTTTCATGTTGCATGCATAGTTACTTTGTCTTATTGTGAGAACTCCATCTTTCATGCACATGTTTACAGTTCTTTGATCCCATCTTTCAATGCTTGCAAATGGTTTGATCTTGGTTTTGATGGTGCATGTCACCTCAAAAGTTATTCTTTTATCACTTATCTACTCGAGGACGAGCAAGAGTTAAGCTTGGGGATGCTTGATACTTCAGAAACGTATTTATAATTTTTGATGCTCCATGCTTGTTTACTATCTACTTTGCTTTTCTTTGTGCCAGTTTTTATATGTCTGAGGTGTTTTTATATGTTTTCTGGTACTAACCTATTAACAAGTTGTCACAGTGCCAGTTGCCTATTTTCTTCTGTTTTTGGTTCCAGAAAGGCAGAAAATCAATATTCTCGGAATTGGACAGGACAAAAGCCAAAGTAAATATTTTACCATGGCAACACGAAGCCAGAATACAAGACGGAGGAGGCTCACCAGGGGACCACACCCCCTGGTCGTGCGGGTGGGCCCACCCCGTGCCTGGGGGGTGCGGGTGCAGCCACCCTGGTGCCCCCTGCCTTGTCTCTTCGCCTATAAAGTCCGCCCGATGCCAAAACCCTAAAAAGCCGATCAAAACTCTACGAAACCGTCTGTAGCCGCCGCCATCGTCGTCCCTAGATCGGGAGGGATCTCAAGCTCTTCCCGGCACCCTGCCGGAGGGTAGATTGTCCTGGAGGCCTTCTTCTTCATCATGCCAGCCTCCGGTATGAAGTGTGAGTAGTTCCACCTTGGACTACGGGTCCATGTAGTAGCTAGATGGTTGTATCTCCTCCTTTTGCTTTATTGTATAGATTTTGTGAGCTCTGTTCACGATCATGATCTAAACTATTTGTAATCATGCACGTTGTGTTTTCGGGAATCCGATGGAAATTGAGATTACTATGTCATATTGATTAATGGTTTTGTATATTGATTCTATCATGTCTGTGTTGTTTGTGATCTTGCATGCTCTTTGTTGTTAGTATCTATCTTGGCCAAGTAGTTGCTAGTGACTCCAAGAGGGGGTATTAATGCTCGATAGTGGATTCATGCCTCTATTGACCAAGGGAAGTGACAGAAATCTCTATGGTTGTAGATGTGTTGTTGCCACTAGGGAGAAAACAACGGTCTCTTGTTCATGGAACAAGTGGATTGTTTACCTTACGCACTTTTCTTAAGAAGTTGTCTGTTGCTTGCAACTTAATACTGCAGGGGGTTCAGATGATAACCTGAAGGTGGACTTCTAGTCATAGATGCAGTTGGATGGTGGTCTACGCATATTGTTGTATGCCCAATCGAATCTCATAGGATCTTTGTGTCTAGTATTGCATTATTATGCCTTGCTCAGTCCTGTCAATTGCCCTACTATAATTTGTTTACCCAGCATGCCATGTTTGTTTATCTAAGGAAAACACCTCTAGTGAACTATGGACCCTGGTCCAATCTTTACCATTAATACATCTTCCACTATTATTGCTTACTTGCTGCAAACCATCATCACCTGCCACACCATACAGTTAATGCTTTGTTACAGCAACTAGTGAGATTAACAACCTCACTGTTTGTTGGGGAAGAGTCTTGAGGTTGTGTTGTGCAGGTTTCCACGTTGCTTGCAACACCTTTGAGACGTTTCCTTCCTCCTACTGGTTCGATAATCTTGGTTTCTTACTGAGGGAAGACTTGCTGATGTGCTGCTTCACACCTTGCTGTTGGGGTTTCCCGACGAATTGCTCCACGTCAACAAGGAGTCATCAATGCCTTCTATGGAGGAAGAACCCTTCGTCACTCACGACAGTCAAGGTGGGCGTCCCACTACATGAACGCAACGCCTGGTCTTCCATGGTTTTTTCTCAAGAGACGCCTCTGGCCGCCGATCAACAGGAGAAACCTGCTGGATTCGCCTTTAGCCCTGGCACACTCCAAAAGGCGGCTGTTGAGCACTTAGCATCCCCAGTGGAGGAGCCTACTCAGAAGACGAAGAAGCACAGGAAGAGAGGTAAGAAAGCCGAGAGCCAACCTCCTCCGAAGAGGATCCGTGCTATGGATGACGCCGTACCAGCCGCGAGGATGGCTTGCCCAGGATGCATGTAGCCGGTGAAGCGATACTGACTCTGGAGCTGCTTCACCTTGCTCGTGGACATATGCTCTCTTTGAATGATGGTATCAAGACACTAGAGGGCATGCTTCTTCAAGACAACGATCCAAATTACTGGTTTTCACTGTCAACGTGCTATCGAACGTGGACTTCATCCATGAAGCCCCTGCGGACGTGTTCTTCATAGCGTACGAGGGCGTCTTCAAGCTGTTTCTCTAGAAACAACTGGACTATAACATGGTCCGCCTATTCACGCTCAATCTGGCGATGAAGACCAAGAGAGAACAAACCCCCTACATTGCTATAGTGGATCCCTACTACATGCGTGATAGCCAGTTGAGGGAAGGATGAGAGACGCGTGCCAAGGCGACGACGTACCTCTAGAAGTTCATGGTGGACGACAAGAGGACGGACACTCTTCTTTTGCCTTTCTTTCCCGTGTAAGTACACACACCTGCAAGCATTGGTAACTTAGGCTTTCTTATAGCTTTCTTCCTTTGCCCTTTTCCAACATCCTGTTTCAATCGTGTTGTGCAGAGACAAATACTGCACATTCATCGTCATTTCCACAAAGTACTCGATAGCAACATATTTCGACTCGGTGAGTTGGAAGAAGAAAGTCTACACCAGAATAAGGGGTGTTCTGAATAAGGCTCTCGAGGGCTACGCTAGAAAGGTATGCCCCTTCGTCAGCAAAGGTGAATGTTTCAAGGATGACATACATGTGTTCAAGCACATGCTCGAGCTCCCCTGCGTCAAGGAGCCAGCTACTAGCAGCGCCAAGGAGGCCTTCTACATCATGCATCACCTTAAAGGGTTTGTCCGGGATTGCCAGAACCTAACTCTGCCATCTAGTCTCCGAGCATGGGCCGAAAATTTGGAGCAAAGCGACGATGATGATCTTAGATAAAACTTCCATCGCATCCAAGTTAAGTTGTCAGAAATCATCGTGGAAGATGTCAACACAAGGGGAGGGGTCCTAAAACACAACAAAGGATTGACTAAGAGGGAGATTGAAAATATTCTTCGTAAGTAGGGTGACAACAGGACGTGGATGACGAAGGATGGCTATCTACCGTTCTCAAAGCCGAGCGTTAGCAGTTCTTAGCAATGATCGATGTGTGTGCCTAGAATTATCATAGATGTCTATGTGTAGTGTTGTGTCACAAACTATACTACTGTGGTTGTATGTTGTAAACTTCACTATTGTGGTCATTGTCGTCGAACTTCTATGATTGTAGTCGATGTGATATCTTTTATGTTTACTGATCTTTTGCTTTAGTTTATGTGAACATTATGCATGTGAACCAATTTACTTCTTTCTGTTGCATGATTTACTAATATGCCTTATCTATAGAGATGACGAAGTGGTACGTGTTGTATAAGGGTTGGGTTCTAGGAGTCTACGATGAGTGGCAGGACTGTCAGAAACAGGTGAACAAGTTCAGCAGAAACAACTACAAAGGATATGCGACCCGAAAGGAGGCGTTAGCCAGGTGGAAGAACTACCTGTGGAAGGAGAACCGGATGAAAATATTGCTAGTGCTCTTTATCTTGCTCACCATCATCATAGCTGTATTCGGTTTATTCTATTGTAGGCGGTGACCACTTCATTTGTAATGTGAGATGGTGAACTTTGTACCAACACTTGTATAAATATTTTCCACTTGTCACTTGTATTGTAATATGATAACCACTTGTCTACCTCGATCGGGATATAAGTAGTGTGATGGCACTATATCCGTGTTTATATTATGTTTGTTTTCATATACTAAGTGAAATATATTGTTTCTACTGCTATGTATATAATACCTGTATAATACTTGTATAACACCTGATTATGGACCAGTACTGTTTTTCTAATACTAGAAATACACACTAGTGGCGCATCCCTTTTAACCTTCTGTGGCGCATACAACTTCTATGGAGCATTTGCCATAATGTGCCACTGAACAACAACCTATGGCGCATCGGGCAAAATGCGCCACAAAAGTATCATGACTTCTGTGGCGCATTTCGAAATGCGCCATAGAAGTTCTCATCAGTGGCGACATAACAGTGGGGCATCTGATATGCGCCACAGAAGGCCAAAAAGTATGCTCCACTAATTAAGGTTTTCCTAGTAGTGGAAGGGGGTGGGAGCGTAATTAGAGAGGGTGGGCACGGCGACCATCTAAAGGGGTGCAAAAATAAACCGTGAGGGGAAATGTATGGTCCCACCTATTGGCGAGGGAAGGTTGGCACGCGCAAACTTGTGTACGCTTTGACTTGGATCATGCATGGCGGACCTCGATTCCACTACATGCAAGTGGCGTGGAACCAATTTCATCCAGCACTTGGGTCGCCATGTAAAGAGCATCACTAGCAATGCAGGTGCCACACATGGAAACATGGAATGATGCACCAATGTGATAGAAGTTGCATCACCGCATCCACTTGAGTGTGTGTGGTCATGTGGATCATTGTGGTTTGGTAAAAAATACATGCAATGAATCTATGGAATCATGTGTCAAACCATGGTCATAAATCCCCAAAAAGTCACTCGAATGCAACTGCCACATGGAATGATGCACCGGTGTGACAGAAGTTGCATCACCACATCCATTGTAGTGTGTGTGGTCGTGTGGATCATTGTGGTTTGAAAAGAACACATGCAAATGACTTTGGGGACCCCATGTGTCAAACCATGGTCATAAATCCCTAGAAAGCCACTGTGATGCAGCTGCCACATATGAAATGATGCACTAGTGGGACATAAGATGCATCACCACGTCCACTTGAGTGTGTGTGGTCATGTTGATCATTGTGGTTTGGTAAAAGCATCTGAAAAGTACAGTTGATCTTCTGTGATCCCAATGTGATGTAAAACCACACAAGCATGCAACTAGAAGGTTTCAAATTGTAGTTTTGGTACTTGCTTCACAAATGAAAGCCCTTTTTGAGTTTGAGGGTGAAATTTTCGAACCAAAGTGGCTAGATACAATTCTACCATCATTAGGAATGTGGTGATACCCCTTGTTCCAAATTTGAGTCCATTTGAATAACGGTAGATGAAAACATAGTACACAAGTTGCTCTTTCGAGTAGTCAGACATGATCGTTGACCTAAGTACCCCCACATTACAGAGTGGACTTCTAGGGGACATTTTTTCAAAAGTTTGTCATTTTTATTCAATGTATTTGCCACACAATGAACAAATTTCAAGGTTTCCAGGAGAATTTCTCAATTTATTATGAAATTTACAAGGCTTGGTCAACCCAGGATTGACCAGAGTCCTTCAAGAGATTGTGAAAGCATCTGAAAAGTACAAGTGATGTTATGTGGTCCCAATGTGATGTACAACCACACAAGCAACTAGAAGGTTACAAATTTTAGTTTTGGTACTTGCTTGACAAATGAAACCATGTTTTTGAGTTTGAGGGTGATTTTTTCAAATTTTGAAACCATAATGGCTAGATAGAATGCTAGCATCATTAGGAACATGGTGATACACTCTTGTGCCAAATTTGAGTCCATTTGAATAAAGGTAGATGAAAAAAGGTACACAAGTGGGAGATTGTTGGGAATATTCCCTAGAGGCAATCATGTATGATGATATTTCCCATTGTATTCATAAAGATATTAAGTAGTCCTTGTATGAACATCTGATGGGTATCATTGAATATGTGATTCGGTTGTGGAACTATGCATTCATGTTGTTTGTAATAAATATCCTTGGTCATTGAGGTTGTGCTGGACACACAACTTAGACCAATGTGAAAGTTGGCTTGGTGACTCGGTTCCACTTGTCATGGGCATGGAGATGCTATTCCAACTTACACAGATTCGGCTAAAGAGTTTAGCGAGTCAGATTAACCCATATTGAGGTACAATGAACAAGTTGTCATTTGTATATCTCAACCAATGTAATCCTTAGACCTGAGGTTATTGCATAATCCGAGTTGAGGATCACCGACTTAGGTTCTGTCAAATGCTGATCCGTAACTAGGCAGTTATAAAGGCAGAGTTCGGGTCGAATGAGAATCAAGATGTGTGATGTGAATAACCAAGATGGGATTTTGCCCCTCCACTCGGAGAGATATTCTCTGGGCCCTCTCAGATGATATGATTCAGAAAGCATGGCCATGCACGACTCGGTTAAGTGTTAACCGAGGCGATCGACTAAGAGTTAGTCGGGTGAATCACTTATCTCGGATCGAGAAGAGAGTCGGACTATTTAAGGGATGACATATATTCGCCTATAGTCTGACAAGGTATATCGTGAGGCAAAAGGGACTCGGACGCAAGTCACATTGGAAAGGCAAGTCGTCATGACTCTTTGGTACTTGGGAGTCGGCATGTTCTGCTAGGAGCCGCTGCCGACTGATCGATTATGAGTCGGACTCCAATCGTGTCCGAGTAGCCATGAGCCTGCCGGGTCACACACTTAAGAGCGGGAGCAAGTTCGGATTGGATCTGAACTGGAAATCTGGTTGGGTTTGACCCGAGCCTGATTTGGACTGTGTGAGTGAGTCGGACTCACAGGGACTAATATTATATGGGCTTTAGTGAATGGGCTGCGCGAGCATAGCCAACGTTCACTCCCTATATATAGTGCAGCACCGTAACCCAGAAAGGTTAATCTATGATTGGTTAGGTCATTCCATGTGTTGGAAACCCTAGCTCCACAACAGTCCTGCCGTCGTACCAAACCTAGCAGTTCACCATCGGTGCTCCTCCTCGCACGTGTGGATACCAGCAGAGGTGCTATACGATCAGCACCAGGACGATCGGATCGCAAAGGACTGCACTACATCAACTTACGCGCTTCATCAGTAATCTGCAACTGCGCGTCTAGTGGAAAACCTCGTGGCCTTTTACCTCAGCTGGATCTTGGGATCACCACGTTAGAGGAAATTTTTTGTTTTATCTCCGCGTGGTCCAACAGCTGTATCGAGTAGTCGGACATGCTTGTTGACCTAAATACCCCACATTTTGATAGTGGACCGCTAGGGGGCATTTTTCCATGATTGACATTTTTCTTGCAATGTATTTGCCACACAATGACCAAATTTCATTGTTTCACAGGAATTTGAGAATTTCTAATTTTATTATAAAATTTACAAGGTTTGGTCAAATCAGGGTCCAAATGTGATGTACGACCGCACAAGCGTGCATCTAGAAGGATTAAAATTGCAGTGTCTATACTTGCTTCACAAATTAAATCCTGTTTTTGAGTTTGAGGGTGAAATTTTTAAAATTTTCAAAACAACATGGCAAGATAGAATGCATGCTATAATCATTACGTACCGTGGTGCAAACACAGGTATATAATTACATAATAAGTCACGATGATTCCCATACATATTAAACATGGTTCGTACACTAATAATTCCACATGATTAACAAAAGTTCTTGACAAGATACAAGACATATACAGAAACATAACTGAAAGTAGTAAAATTTAATTCACTTCTCATCTGACCACTTGATGCGCTTGCCATCTTTCCTAGGATACCAACGACCATCATTCCATCTATCGCTTGTGCTATTGGCCGCCCACCGCTGACGATAGGAAAGTTCATCACACCTAGAAGGGGCCTTGGCTTCCCTATCTTCAGCTGCAGCCTCTCTGTTTGCGGCATCAGCTACAGCCTCTCTATTTGCGGCTTCGGCTACAACCTCTCTGTTTGTGGCTTCAGCTGTAGCCTCTCTCTTTGCAGTTTCAGCATCACGCTCAGCTATTCTGCATTTCCGACAAAGTCCTCCCCTTTGCTTCTCTTCCCTCTGCAAATGGGGCAAAACACGAGGAAAGATTGAAAGAAATGGATCTGATCATACAGCTGGTAGGTCACATAAGCATCTATGGCTGCATATTTCAGGTTTATATCAGACAACGGCGTCTCCTCCCAAAAATCGTGCCTATCTCTAGCGAAATCTTCCTTCATTTTGGTGTACGACGGATGATGGTGCTCGACGTGGCACTTCGTTGGTTACCCAAAGCGCAGGGTGTGAAGAGCACATCAGCAAGTTTTCCCTCAGTTGAGACTGAGGTTATCGAACCAGAAGGAGGAAGGAAACGTCACATAGGTGTTGCAAACAACATGGATACCTGCACAACACAAACTCAATACTTTGTCCCAACGAATCAGTGAGGTTGGCAAGCTCACCGGTTTGCTGTAACAAAGGATTAAACTTATGGTGTGGAAGGTAATGGTGGTTTGCAGCAAGTAAACAAGTAAAAGTGGAATATGTATCAATGGTAAAGATTGGACCGGGGTCCATAGTTCACTAGACGCACTCGCTTCATGGCGTCGGAAGGGTGAAAATAGCTGTTCGGCCTCGAGCTGTAAGGTGAGGTTTGTGGGTTTTGCTAGATCGGGAAGAATGGTTAATGCGTGGGAGGGAGACGATGCAGAGGAGTAGGTTTTAAAGACAGGGCATTGTTAAGTCTCCTCCTGGGGCCCTCCGCCTCGAGGCTTAGTTGGGTTCCCCGGTAGGGATTCTGGCTGACGCGTGGACGGTTCATGCCATGGGCCCCAACTAGAAGTGAGATTGTAGGCGTGGTACTGTGAGGCCTGTTCACATCTGCAGCTGCAGCAGTAGTAGGCTTTTCATAGGTGTGACATGACCACTCGACGGATTCTTTAATCTACGCCTCGATCGATTGCTTCTCGTAGAAGGGTTGAAAGGAGGGACGCCTAAAAACATTACGGTTAAAGCATGGCTAGCCAGACCCGTGCATTGTCAAGCTCTAATATATAGGGTATTACGCGTGCAGAGGATGCATCATTCGACCCTCGCTGAGACGACATTACAGTGCACCGTACTGTGCCATGGTGGACGTGTTGCAACCGGTTAGACGAGCGTGCCGCCGCGTTTCCCCCTCGCTGTACTAGCAAATACTCACATTTTTTATATTTTTATATACCCACATGTATATAAATCCAAATAGTTTATAATTTTCAGAGAATAAAAGGAAATGCATAGAAACGCATATACGAAAATTATACGCCTTTGTACACTCGTTATTTTGCGTGGATAGAGAGGCCCGTCTAGATTATGGAAGTAAAGTATCGGTGGCAAACTCGTTATTTTGCGTGGATAGAGAGGCCCGTCTCCAGAGAGAGGGAGAGAGAGAGAGAGAGAGAGAGAGAGAGAGAGAGAGAGAGAGAGGGAGAGAGGCTATCTTGCCCGTGAGATCACAGAGGATCAACATTGGGTGGGCACGATCTGCGTGAAAACCGTCTCGACCAATTAGGGTGTACCAACCAAAGTGAGGACGAGTTATCATGAGAGGGGGAAAACCGAGTACTACCATTTTCATATCAACCCTAGACACAACACACAGAAACACACAATGGGAAATTTATAAAAAATCAAAAAAATATGAAACAAGATCGAGTATCCCTTGTGTGTCATCCACTACCAACATAAAATCATAAACAAGACAAACCGGGAATTTTGGCACACGGCGCACCCCCCGGAAGGCTATCGAGTAGGAGTTATCATGGATTTCAACCCTAGACCTCCCCCTCACTGCCAGAACATGGATCCACTTTGCGGATTGAGCACAAACCCGGCACATAGAACCCTCTCGGCATTCTAAGCAACTTCTCCAACTAGAGATTCCAGGGTTCCATGGAGAAATCCAGAGTTTCCATTTACCGACTCCGAAAAACTGGCGATTTTATGTGAGAATTGAGCGCGCCCTAGGCTCCGAGCCAATTTACACGCATGTTACATCATGGCAGAACGACATCCCCGGGAGGTTGGTACTCATCTCGGGGTGCAAGCATATACTGAATGTTTTTCGAGTTACACCCCGACAATTGTGGTTTCTAACTATAGATACCCTAGAAATTGCCCTGGATTTTCTGGAAAAAATATTTTGGGGTGCCCCATGGGGTACCTAGGCTGGGCAAGTGAGTTCAAGGTTGCAATGGACCTCGCGTGCCTGCGCGCGCCGGCGGGTTTGCCGTTTTTCCCACCCCCTGAACCACGTTAATGGGAAATTCATCAAAAATCAAAAAATATGAAACCATCTCGAGTAGCCCTTGTGTGTCACCCAAAATCAACGTAAAATCATAAACAAGACAAACCAGGACTTCTGGCACACGGTGCATCCCCCGAATGGCTATCGTAGGAGTTAACATGGCTTTCAACCCTAGAACTCCTCCTCACTGCCCAGAACGTGGATCCAATATGCGGATTGAGCCGAAACCCGACACCTAGCTCCCTCTCGACATTCTAAGCAACTTCTCCAACTATATATTCCAGGGTTCCATGGAGAAATCCAGAGTTTCCATTTACCGACTCTGAAAAACCGGCGATTCTGCAATGTAGGTGCGAGAATTGAGCGCGCCCATGCCCCGAGGCAATTTACACGCATGCTACGTCGTGGTGGACCGCCATCCCTGAGAGATTGGTACTCATATCGTGGTGCAAGCATATACTATTTTTTCCCGAGTTACTCCCCGGCAATTGCGGTTTCTAACTGTAGGTACCCTAGAAATGACCCTGGATTTTTTGGAAAAAATATTTTGGGGTGCTCCTAGGCTGGGAAACTGCCTAGGTTCAAGGTTGCAATGGACCTCGCGTGCCTCGCGCCAGCGGGTTTGCCAATTTTGCCCACCCCCGGAACCCCGGCAATGGGAAATTCATCAAAAATCAAAAAATACGAAACCAGCTCGAGTAGACCTTGTGTGTCACCCACTACCTACATAAAATCATAAACAAGACAAACCGGGACTTATGGCACACGACGCACCCCCCGGATGGCTATCGAGTAGGAGTTAACATGACTTTCAACCGTAGACCTCCCCCTCATTACCCAGAATGTAGATCCACTGCGCGGATTGCGCCCAAATTGCCACCTAGATCCCTCGGCATTCTAGGCAACTTCTCCAACTAGAGATTCCCGGGTTCCATGGAGAAACCCATAGTTTACATTTACTGACTCTGAAAAACTGGTGATTCTGCAAAGGAGGTGCGAGAATTGAGCATGCCCTAGGCCCCGAGGAAACTTGCACGCATGTTACGTCATGGCAGAACGCCATCCCCAGGAGGTTGGTACTCATCTCATGGTGCAAGCATATACTGTATGTTTTCCGAGTTATACCCCGACAATTGTGGTTTCTAACTGTAGGTACCCTAGAAATGGCCCTAGATTTTCTGGAAAAAATGTTTCGGCGTGCCCCATGGGGTACCTAGGCTGGGCAAGTGCCTAGGTTCAAGGTTGCAACAGACCTCGCGTGCCTGCGCGTGCCGGCGGTTTTGCCGATTTTGCCCACCCCCCGAATCCCGTTAATGGGAAATTAATCAAAAATCTAACAAATATGAAACCAGCTCGAGTAGCCATTGTGTGTCACCCAAAACCAACATAAAATCATAAACAAGACAAACCAGGACTTCTGGCACTCGGTGCAGCCCCCAGATGGCTATCGAGTAGGAGTTAACATGGCTTTCAACCCTAGACCTCCTCCTCACTGCCCAGAACGTGGATCCACTATGCGGATTGAGCCCCAACCCGGCACCTAGCTCTCTCTCTGCATTCTAAGCAACTTATCCAACTAGATATTCCAGCATTCCATGGAGAAATCCAGAGTTTCCATTTACCAACTCCTAAAAACCAGCGATTCTGCAAAGGAGGTGCGAGAATTGAGCGTGCCCTAGGCCCCGAGGCAATTTGCCTGCATGCTACGTCATGGAAGAACCTCATCCCCGTGAGGTTGGTACTCATCGAGTGTGCAAGCATAAACTGTATGTTTACTAAGTTACACCCCGACAATTGTGGTTTCTAACTATAGGTACCATAGAAATGGCCCTGGATTTTCTGGAAAAAGGTTTTGGGGTGCCCCTTGGGGTACCTAGGATGGGAAAGTGCCTAGGTTCAAGGTTGCAATGGACCTCGTGTGCCTGCGCGCGCCGGCGGGTTTGCCAATTTTACTCACCCCCCGAACCCCGTTAATGGGAAATTCATCAAAAATCAAAAATATATGAAACCAACTTTAGTAGCCCTTGTGTGTCACCCAAAACCAACATAAAATCATAAACAAGACAAACCGGGACTTCTGGCACTCGGTGCAGCACCCAGATGGCTATCGAGCAGGAGTTAACATGGCTTTCAACCCTAGACCTCCTCCTCACTGCCCAGAACTTCGATCCACTATGCGGATTGAGCACAAACCCAACACCTAGCTCCCTCTCGGCATTCTAAGCAACTTCTCCAACTAGATATTCTAGGGTTCCATGGAGAAATTCAGAGTTTCCATTTACCGACTCCGAAAAACCGGCGATTCTACAAAGGAGGTGCGAGAATTGACCGCGCCCTAGGCCCCAAGGAAATTTACAAGCATGCTACGTCATGGTGGACCGCCATCCCCGAGAGGTTGGTACTCCTCTCGTGGTGCAAGCATATGCTATATGTTTTCCGAGTTACACCCCGGCAATTGTGGTTCCTAAATGTAGGTACCCTAGAAATGGCCCTGGATTTTCTGGAAAAAATGTTTGGGGTGCCCCATGGGGTACCTAGGCTGGGCAAGTGCCTGTATTCAAGGTTGCAATGGACCTCGCGTGCCTGCGCGCGCCGACGGGTTTGCTGATTTTGCCCACCCCCGAACCCCGTTAATGGGAAATTCATAAAAAATCAAAAAATATGAAACCAGCTAGAGTAGCCCTTGTGTGTCACCCACTACCAACATAAAATCATAAACAAGACAAATCGGGACTTCTGGCACACGGCGCACCCCCCGGATGGCTATCGAGTAGGAGTTAACATGACTTTCAACCCTAGACCTCCTCCTCACTGCCCAGAATGTGGATCCACTGTGCGGATTGAGCCCAAACCGGCACCTAACTCCCTCAGCATTGTAAGCAACTTCTCCAACTAGAGATTCCAGGGTTCCATGGAGAAATCCAGAGTTTCCATTTACCGACTCAATTGTGGTTTCTAACTGTAGGTACCGTAGAAAGGGCCCTGGATTTTCTGGAAAAAATGTTTTATGGTGCCCCATGGGGTACCTAGGCTAGGCAAGTGCCTAAGTTCAAGGTTGCAATGGACCTCGCGTGCCTGCCGCGCCGGCGGGTTTGCCGATTTTGCCTACCCCCGAACCCCGTTAATGGGAAATTCATCAAAAATCAAAAAAATATGAAACCATCTCGAGTAGTCCTTGTGTGTTACCCAAAACAAGCATAAAATCATAAACAAGACAAACCGGGACTTCTGACACACGGTGCATCCCCCGGATGGCTATTGAGTAGGAGTTAAGATGGCTTTCAACCCTAGACCTCCTCCTCACTGCCCAGAACGTGAATCCACTATGTGGATTGAGCCCAAACCTGACACCTAGCTCCCTCTCGTCATTCTAAGCAACTTATCCAACTAGATATTCCAGGGTTCCATGGAGAAATCCAGAGTTTCCATTTACTGACTCCAAAAAACCGGCGATTCTGCAAAGGAGGTGTGAGAATTGAGCGCGCCCTAGGCCCCAAGACAATTTACACACATGCTACGTCGTAGTGGACCGCCATCCCTGGGAGGTTGGTACTCATCTCGTGGTGCAAGAATATACTATATTTTTCCCCAGTTACGCCCCGGCAATTGCGGTTTCTAACTTTAGGTACCCTAGAAATGGCCCTGGATTTTCTGGAAAAAATATTTTGGGGTGTGCCATGGGGTACGTAGGCTGGGCAAGTGGCTAGGTTAAAGGTTGCATTGGACCTCGCGTGCCTGCGCTCGCCGACAGGTTTGCCGATTTTGCCCACCCCCCGAACCCCGTTAATGGGAAATTCATCAAAAATCAAAAAAATATGAAACCAGCTCGAGTAGCCCTTGTGTGTCACCCAAAACTAACATAAAATTATAAACAAGACAAACCGGGACTTCTGGCACTCGATGCAGCCCCCAGATGGCTATCGAGTAGGAGTTACCATGGCTTTCAACCCTAGACCTCCTCCTCACTGCCCAGAACATGGATCCACTATGCGGATTGAGCCCAAACCCGGCACCTAGCTCCCTCTTGGCATTCTAAGCAACTTATCCAACTAGATATTCCAGGGTTCCATGGAGAAATCCAGAGTTTTCATTTACCGACTCCGAAAAACCGACGATTCTGCAAAGGAGGTGCGAGAATTGAGCGTGCCCTAGGCCCCGAGGCAATTTACCCGCATGCTACATCGTGGCAGAACGCCATCCCCGGGAGGTTGGTACTCATCTCGTGGTGCAAGCATATACTGTATGTTTTCCGAGTTACACCCCGACAATTGTGGTTTCTAACTGTAGGTACCTTAGAAATGGCCCTGGATTTTCTGGAAAAATGTTTTGGAGTGCCCCATGGGGTACCTAGGCTGGGAAAGTGCCTAGTTTCAAGGTTGCAATGGACCTCGCGTGCCGGCACGGTCCGGCGGGTTTGCCAGTTTTGCCCACCCCCGAACCCCGTTAAAGAGAAATTCATCAAAAATAAAAAAAAATATGAAACCAGCTCGAGTAGCCCTTGTGTGTCACCCAAAACCAACATAAAATCATAAACAAGACAAATCGGGACTTCTGGCACACGGCGCACCCCCCGGATGGCTATCGAGTAGGAGTTAACATGACTTTCAACCCTAGACCAACCCCTCACTGCCCAGAATGTAGATTCACTGTGCGGATTGAGCCCAAACCGGCACCTAACTCCCTCAGCATTGTAAGCAACTTCTCCAACTAAAGATTCCAGGGTTACATGGAGAAATCCAGAGTTCCCATTTACCGACTCGGAAAAACAGCGATTCTGCAAAGGAGGTGCAAGAATTGAGCGCGCCCTAGGCCCCAAGTCAATTTACACGCATGTTACGTCATGGAAGAACGCCATCCCCGGGAGGTTGGTACTCATCTCGTGGTGCAAGCATATACTGTATGTTTTCTGAGTTACACCCCAGCAATTGTGGTTTCTAACTGTAGGTACCGTAGAAATGGCCCTGGATTTTCTGGAAAAAATGTTTTGGGGTGCCCCATGGGATACCTAGGCTGGGCAAGTGCCTAAGTTCAAGGTTGCAATGGACCTCGCGTGCCTGCGCGCGCCGGCGGGTTTGCCGATTTGGCCTACCCCCCAAACCCCGTTAATGGGAAATTCATCAAAAATCAAAAAAATATGAAACCAGCTCGAGTAGCCCTTATGTGTCACCCAAAACAAACATAAAATCATAAACAAGACAAACCGGGACATTTGGCACACGGTGGAGCCCCCGGATGGCTATCGAGTAGGAGTTAAGATGGCTTTGAACCATAGACCTCCTCCTCACTTCCCAGAACGTGGATCCACTATGTGGATTGAGCCCAAACATGACACCTAGATCCCTCTCGGCATTCTAAGCAACTTATCCAACTAGATATTCCAGGGTTACATGGAGAAATCCAGAGTTTCCATTTACCGACTCCGAAAAACCGGCAATTCTACAAAGGAGGTGCGAGAATTGAGCGCGCCCAAGGCCCCAAGGCAATTTACACGCATGCTACGTCGTGGTGGACCGCCATCCCCGGGAGGTTGGTACTCATCTCGTGGTGCAAGCATATACTGTATTTTTCCCGAGTTACGCCCCGGCAATTGCGGTTTCTAACTTTAGGTACCCTAGAAATGGCCCTGGATTTTCTGGAAAAAATATTTTGGGGTGCCCCATGGGGTACCTAGGCTGGGCAAGTGCCTAGGTTCAAGGTTGCAATGGACCTCGCGTGCCTGCACGCTGGCGGGTTTGCCAATTTTCCCACCACCGAACCCCGGCAATGGGAAATTCATCAAAAATAAAAAAACATGAATCCAGCTCGAGTAGCCCTTGTGTGTCACCCACTACCAACATAAAATCCATAAAAAGACAAACCGGGACTTCTGGCACATGGCGCACCCCCTCGATGGCACATGACTTTCAACCCTAGACCTCCCCCTCACTGCCCAGAATGTAGATCCACTACGCGAATTTAGCCCAAACCGACACCTAGCTCCCTCGGCATTCTAAGCAACTTCTCCAACTAGAGATTCCAGGGTTCCATGGAGAAATCTAGAGTTTCCATTTACCGACTCCTAAAACTGGCGATTCTGCAAAGGAGGTGCGAGAATTTAGCGCGCCCTAGTCCCCGAGGCAATTTACACGCATGTTATGTCGTGGCAGAACGCCACTCCCGAGAGGTCGGTACTCATCTCGTGGTGCAAGCATATACTGTATGTTTTCCGAGTTACACCCCGGCAATTGTGGTTTCTAACTGTAGCTACCCTAGAAATGGCCCTGGATTTTCTGGAAAAAATGTTTTGGGGTGCCCCATAGGGTACCTAGGCTGGGCAAGTGCCTAGGTTCAAGGTTGCAATGGACCTCGCGTGCCTGCGCGCACCGACGGGTTTGCCGATTTTGCCCACCACCCGAACCACGTTAATGGGAAATTCATAAAAAATCAGAAAAATATAAAACCAGCTTGAGTAGCCCTTGTGTGTCACCCAAAATCAACATAGAATCATCAACAAGACAAACTGGGAATTATGGCACACGGTGCACCCCCCGGATGGCTATCGAGTAGGAGTTAACATGGCTTTCAACCCTAGACCTCCTCCTCACTGCCCAGAACGTGGATCCACTATGCGGATTGAGCCCCAACCCGGCACCTAGCTCTCTCTCTGCATTCTAAGCAACTTATCCAACTAGATATTCCAGCGTTCCATGGAGAAATCCAGAGTTTCCATTTACCGACTTTGAAAAACAAGCGATTCTGCAAAGGAGGTGCGAGAATTGAGCGCTCCCTAGGCCCCGAGGCAATTTACATGTATGCTACGTCGTGGTGGACCTCCATACCCGGGAGGTTGGTACTCATATCATGGTGCAAGCATATACTGTATTTTTCCCGAGTTACGCCCCGGCAATTCCCGGCAAATGGCCCTGGATTTTCTGGAAAAAATATTTTTGGGTGCCCTATGGGGTACCTAGGCTAGGCAAGTTCCTAGGTTCAAGGTTGCAATGGACCTTGCGTTCCTGCGCGCCTTCGGGTTTGCCGGTTTTGCCCACCCCCCGAATCCAGCAATGGGAAATTCATCAAAAATCAAAAAAAATATGAAACCAGCTCGAGTAGCCCTTGTGTGTCACCCAAAACCAACATTGAATCATAAACAAGACAAACCAGGACTTCTGGCACACAGTGCACCCCCCGGATGGCTATCGAGTAGGAGTTAACATGGCTTTCAACCCTAGACCTCCTCCTCACTGCCCACAACGTGGATCCACAATGCGGATTGAGCCCAAACCCGGAACCTAGCTCCCTCTCGGCATGTTAAGCAACTTCTCCAACTAGATATTCCAGGGTTCCATGGAGAAATCCAGAGTTTCCATTTATTAACTTTGAAAAACCGGTGATTCTATAAAGGAGGTGCGATAATTAAGCGCGCCCTAGGCCCCAAGGAAATTTACATGCATGCTACGTTGTGGTGGACCGCCATCCTTGGGAGGTTGCTACTCATCTCGTGGTGCAAGCATATACTATATTTTTCCCGAGATACGCCCCGGTTTATTTCGGTTTCTAAATGTAGGTACCCTAGAAATGGCCCTGGATTTTCTGGAGAAAATATTTTGGGGCGCCCCATGGGGTACCTAGACTAGGCAAGTGCCTAGGTTCAAGGATGCAATGGACCTTGTGTCCCTGCGCGTCGGTAGGTTTGCTGATTTTGCCCACCCCCCGAACCTCGGCAATGGGAAATTCATCAAAAATCAAAAAAATATGAAACCAGCTCGAGTAGCCCTTGTGTGTCACCCACTACAAACATACCATCATAAACAAGACAAACCGGGACTTCTGGCACACGGCGCACCTCCCGGATGGCTATCGAGTAGGAGTTAACATGACTTTCAACCCTAGACCTCCCCCTCACTGCCATAATGTAGATCCACTATGCGAACTGAGCACAAACCGGCACCTAGATCCCTCGACATTCTAAGAAACTTCTCCAACTAGATATTCCAGGGTTCCATGGAGAAATCTAGAGTTTCCATTTACTGACTTCAAAAAACCTGCGATTCTATAAAGAAGGTGCAAGAATTGAGCGCACCCTACGCTCCTAGGCAATTTACACGCATGCTACGTCGGGGCGGACCGCCATCCCCGGGAGGTTGGTACTCATCTCGTGGTGCAAGCATATACTGTATTTTTCCCGAGTTACCCCCTAGCAATTGCGGTTTCTAACTGTAGGTACCGTAGAAAGGGCCCTGGATTTTCTGTAAAAAATGTTTTGGGGTGCCCCATGTGGTACCTAGGCTGGGCAAGTGCCTAAGTTCAAGGTTACAATGGAGCTCGTGTTCCTGCACGCGCCGACGGGTTTGCTGACTTTCCCTACCCCCGAACCCCTTTAATGGGAAATTCATCAAAAATCAAAAAATATGAAACCAGCTCGAGTAGCCCTTGTGTGTCACCCAAAACCAAAATAAAATCATAAACAAGACAAACCGGGACTTCTGGCACACGGTGCACCCCCCGTATGGCTATCGAGTAGGAGTTAACATGGCTTTCAACCCTAGACCTCCTCCTCACTGTCCAGAACGTGGATCCACTATGCGGATTGAGCCCAAACCTGACAGCTAGCTCCCTCTCGGCATGTTAAGCAACTTCTCCAACTAGATATTCCAGGGTTCCATGGAGAAATCAAGAGTTTCCATTTACCGACTGCGAAAAACCGGTGATTCTACAAAGGAGGTGCGAGAATTGAGCGCGCCCTAGGCCCTGAGGCAATTTACACGCATGCTACGTCGTGGTGGACCGCCATCCTCGGGAGGTTTCTACTCATCTGGTGGTGCAAGCATATACTATATTTTTCCCTAGTTACGCCCCGGTTTATTGCGGTTTCTAACTGTAGGTACCCTAGAAATGGCCCTGGATTTTCTGGAAAACATATTTTGCGGTGCCCCATGTGGAACCTAGGCTGGGCAAGTGCCTAGGTTCAAGGTTGCAATGACCTCGCGTGCCTGCGCGCCGGTAGGTTTGCCGATTTTACCCACCCCCCGAACCCCGGGAATGGGAAATTCATCAAAAATCAAAAAAATATGAAACCAGCTCGAGTAGCCCTTGTGTGTCATCCACTACCAACATAAAATCATAAACAAGACAAACCGGGACTTCTGGCACACGGTGCACCCCCCAGATGGCTATCGAGTAGGAGTTAACATGACTTTCAACCCTAGACCTCCCCCTCACTGCCCAGAATGTAGATCCACTGTGCGGATTGAGCCCAAAACAGCACCTAGCTCCATCGACATTCTAAAAAACTTATCCAACTAGATATTCCAGGGTTCCATGGAGAAGTCCAGAGTTTCCATTTACTGACTTCAAAAAACCTGTGATTCTATAAAGGAGGTGCGAGAATTGAGCGCACCCTAGGCCCCTAGGCAATTTACACGCATGCTACGTCGTGGCGGACCGCCATCCCCGGGAGGTTGGTACTCATCTCGTGGTGCAAGCATATACTGTATGTTTTCCGAGTTACACCCCGGCAATTGTGGTTTCTTACTGTAGGTCCCGTAGAAAGGGCCCTGAATTTTCTAGAAAAAATGTTTGGGGTGCCCCATTGGGTACCTAGGCTGGGCAAGTGCCTAAGTTCAAGATTGCAATGGAGCTCGCGTGCCTGCGCGCGCCGGCGGGTTTGCTGATTTTCCCCACCCCCCGAAACCCATTAATGGGAAATTCATAAAAAATCAAAAAAATATGAAACCAGCTTGATTAGCCCTTGTATGTCAGCCAAAACCAAAATAAAATCATAAAAAAGACAAACCGGGACTTCTGGCACACGGTGCACCCCCCGTATGGCTATCGAGTAGGAGTTAACATTGCTTACAACCCTAGACCTCCTCCTCACCGCCCAGAACGTGGATCCACTATGAGGATTGAGCCCAAACCCGGCACCTAGCTCCCTGTCGGCATGTTAGGCAACTTCTCCAACTAGATATTCCAGGGTTCCATTTAGAAATCCAGAGTTTCTATAAACCGACTGCGAAAAACGGCAATTCTGCAAAGGAGGTGCGAGAATTGAGCGCGCCCTAGTACCCGAGGCAATTTACACGCATGCTACATCGTGGTGGACCGCCATCCTTAGGAGGTTTCTACTCATCTCGTGGTGCAAGCATATACTATATTTTTCCCAAGTTACGCCCCGGTTTATTGCGGTTTCTAACTGTAGGTACCCCAGAAATGGCCCTGGATTTTCTGGAAAAAATGTTTTGGGGTTCCCCAAGGGGTAACTAGGCTGGGAAAGTGCCTAGGTTCAAGGTTGCAATGGACCTCGCCCTGTAGGTTTGCCGATTTTGCCCACCCCCGAACCCCAGCAATGGGAAATTCATCAAAAATGAAAAAAATATGAAACCAACTCGAGTAGCCCTTGTGTGTCACCCACTACCAACATAAAATCATAAACAAGACAAACCGAGACTTCTGGCACACGACACACCCCCGGATGTCTATCGAGTAGGAGTTATCATGACTTTCAACCCTAGACCTCCCCCTCACTGCCCAAAATGTAGATCCACTATGCGGATTGAGCCCAAACCGGCACCTATCTCCCTCGGCATTCTAAGAAACTTCTCCAACTAGATATTCCAGGGTTCCATGGAGAAATCCAGATTTTCCATTTTCTGACTTCAAAAAACCGGCGATTCTATAAAGGAGGTGCGAAGATTGAACGCACCCTAGGCCCCTAGGAAATTTACACGCGTCCTACGTCGTGGCGGACCGCCATCCCTGGGAGGTTGGTACTCACCTTGTGGTGCAAGCATATACTGTATGTTTTCCGAGTTACACCCCGGCAATTGTGGTTTCTAACTGTAGGTACCGTAGAAAGGGCCCTGAATTTTCTGAAAAAAATGTTTTGGGGTGCCCCATGGGGTAACCTAGGCTAGGCAAGTGCCTAAGTTCAAGGTTGCAATGGACCTCGCGTGCCTGCGCGCGCCGACGGGTTTGCTGGTTTTCCCCACCCCCCGAAACCCGTTAATGGGAATTCATCAAAAATCAAAAAAATATGAAACCAGCTCGAGTAGCCCTTGTGTGTCACCCAAAACCAAAATAAAATCATAAACAAGACAAACCGGGACTTCTGGCACACGGTGCACTCCCTGTATGGCTATCTAGTAGGACTTAACATAGCTTTCAGCCCTAGACCTCCTCGTCACTGCCCAGAACGTGGATCAACTATGCGGATTGAGCCCAAACCTGGCACCTAGCTCCCTCTTGGCATTTTAAGCAACTTCTCCAACTAGATATTCCAGGGTTCCATGCAGAAATCCAGAGTTTCCATTTACCGACTCCGAAAAATAGGCGATTCTGCAAAGGAGGTGCGAGAATTGAGTGCGCCCTAGGCCCCGAGGCAATTAACGAGCATGCTATGTCGTGGTGGACCGCCATCCCCAAGAGGTTGGTGCAAGCATATACTGTATTTTTCCCGAGTTACGCCCCGGCAATTGCGGTTTCTAACTGTAGGTACCCTAGCAATGGCCCTGGATTTTCTAGAAAAAATATTTTGGGGTGTCCCATGGGGTACCTAGGCTGGGAAAGTGCCTAGGTTCAAGGTCGCAATCGACCTCGCGTGCCTGCGCGCCGGCAGGTTTGCCGGTTTTGCCCACCCCCAGAACCCTGGCAATGGGAAATTCAACAAAAATCAAAAAAAATATGAAACCAGCTCGAGTAGCCCTTGTGTGTCACCCACTACCAACATAAAATCATAAACAAGACAAACCGGGACTTCTAGCACATGGCGAACCCCCTGGATGGCTATCGACTAGGAGTTAGCATGACTTTGAACCATAGACCTCCCGCTCACTGCCCAGAATGTAGATCCACTACGCGAATTGAGCCCAAACCGACACCTAGCTCCCTCGGCATACTGGGCAACTTCTCCAACTAGATATTCCAGGGTTAAATGGAGAAATCTAGAGTTTCCATTTACCGATTCCGAAAACTGGCGATTCTGCAAAGGTGGTGCGAGAATTGAGCGTGCCTTAGGCCCCGAGGTAATTTACACGCATGTTACGTCGTGGCAGAACGCCATTCCCGGGAGGTTGGTACTCATCTCGTCGTGCAAGCATATACTATATGTTTTCCGAGTTACACCCCGACAATTATGGTTTCTAACTGTAGGTACCCTAGAAATGGCCCTGTATTTTATGGAAAAAGTGTTTTGGGGTGCCCCATAGGGTACCTAGGATGGGAAAGTGCCTAGGTTCAAGGTTGCATTGGAGCTCGCATGCCTGCGCGCCGGCGGGTTTGCCGATTTTGCCCACCCCCTGAACCCCATTAATGGGAAATTCATCAAAAATTCAAAAAAAATATGAAACCAGCTCGAGTAGCCCTTGTGTGTAACCCAAAACTAACATAGAATCATAAACAAGACAAACCGGTAGTTCTGGCACACAGTGCACCCCCGGATGGCTATCGAGTAAGAGTTAACATGGCTTTCAACCCTAGACCTCCTCCTCACTGCGCAGAACATGGATCCATTATGCGGATTGAGCCCAAACCCGGCACCTAGCTCCCTCTCCGCATGTTAAGCAACTTCTCCAACTAGATATTCCATGGTTCCATGGAGAAATGCAGAGTTTCCATTTATTGACTACGAAAAACCGGCGATTCTGCAAAGGAGGTGCGAGAATTGAGCGCGCCCTAGGCCCCGAGGAAATTTACACGTATGCTACATCGTGGTGGACCACCATCCTCGGGAGTTTGCTACTCATCTCGTGGTGCAAGCATATACTATATTTTTCCCGAGTTACGCCCCGGTTTATTGCGGTTTCTAACTATAGGTACCCTAGAAATGGCCCTGGATTTTATGGAAAAAATGTTTTGGGGTGCCCCATGGGGTGCCTAGGCTGGGCAAGTGCCTAGGTTCAAGGTTGAAATGGACCTCGCGTGCCTACGCACCGGTAGGTTTGACGATTTTTCCCACCCCGAACCCCGGCAATGGGAAATTCATCAAAAATCAAAAAAATATGAATCTAGCCCGAGTAGCCCTTGTGTGTCAACCACTACCAACATAAAATCATAAACGAGACAAACTGGGACTTCTGGCACACGGCGCACCCCCCCAATGGTTATCGAGTAGGAGTTAACATGATTTTCAACCCTAGACCTCCCCTCACTGCCCAGAATGTAGATCCACTATGCGGATTGAGCCCAAACAGGCACCTAGCTCCCTCGACATTCTAAGAAACTTCTCCAACTAGATATTCCAGGGTTCCATGGAGAAATCCAGAGTTTCCATTTACTGACTTTGAAAAACCGGCGATTCTATAAAGGAGGTGCGAGAATTGAGCGTACCCTAGGCCCCTAGTCAATTTACACGCATGCTACGTCGTGGTGGACCGGCATCCCCGGGAGGTTGGTACTCATCTCGTGGTGCAATCATATACTGTATGTTTTCCGAGTTACACCTGGGCAATTGTGGTTTTTAACTGTAGCTAACATAGAAAGGGCCCTGGATTTTCTGGAAAAAAATGTTTTGGGGTGCTACATGGGGTACCTAGGCTGGGCAAGTGCCTAAGTTCAAGGTTGTAATCGACCTCTCATGTCTGCGCGCGCCGACGGGTTTGCTGATTTTCCCTACCCCTCGAAACCCATTAATGGGAAATTGATCAAAAATCATAAAAATATGAAACCAGCTCGATTAGCCCTTGTGTGTCACCCAAAACCAAAATAAAATCATAAACAAGACAAACCGGGACTTCTGGCACATGGTGTACCCCCGGATGGCTATCGAGTTGGACTTAACATGGCTTTCAACCCTAGACCTCCTCCTCACTGCCCACGTGGATCCACTATGCGGATTAAGCCCAAACCCGGAACCTAGCTCCCTCTCGGCATGTTAAGCAACTTCTCCAACTAGATATTCCTGGGTTCCATGGAGAAATCCAGAGTTACCATTTACCGACTCCGAATAACCGGCGATTCTACAAAGGAGGTGCGAGAATTGAGCTCTCCCTAGGCCTCGAGGAAATTTACATGCATTCTACGTCGTGGTGGACTGCCATCCTCGGGAGGTTGCTACTCATCTCGTGGTGCAAGCATATACTATATTTTTCCCGAGGTACGCCCCGGTAATTGCGGTTTCTAACTGTAGGTACGATAGAAATCGCCATGGATTTTCTGGAAAAAATATTTCGGGATACCCCATGGGGTTCCTAGGCTGGGAAAGTGCCTAGGTTCAAGGTTGCAATGGACCTCGCTTGCCTGTGCGCTGGCAGTTTTGCCAATTTTGCCCACCCCCTGAACCCCGGCAATGGGAAATTCATCAAAAATCAAAAAAAATATGAAACCAGCTTGAGTAGCCCTTGTGTGTCATAAACAAGACAAACCAGGACTTCTGGCACATGGCGCACCCCCCGGATGGCTATCGAGTAGGAGTTAACATGACTTTCAACCCTAGACCTCCCCCTCACTGCCCAGAATGTAGATCCACTACGCTGATTGAGCCCAAACTGACACCTAGATCCCTCGACATTCTAGGAAACTTCTCCAACTAGATATTCCAGGGTTCCATGGAGAAATCCAGAGTTTCCATTTTTTGACTCCGAAAAACCGGCGATTCTATAAAGGAGGTGCGAGAATTGAGCACACCCTAGGCCACTAGGCAATTTACACGCATGCTACGTCGTGGCAAACCGCCATTCCCGGGAGGTTGGTACTCATCTCTTGGTGCAAACATATACTGTATTTTTCCCGATTTACACCCCGACAGTTGCGGTTTCTAACTGTAGGTACCCTAGAAATGGCCCTGGATTTTCTTGAAAAAATGTTTTGGGGTGCCCCATGGGGTACCTAGGCTGGGCAAGTGCCTAGGTTCAAGGTTGCAATGGACCTCGTGTGCCTCCATGCCGGCGGGTTTGCCGATTTTTCCCACCCCCCAAACCCCGGCAATGGGAAATTCATCAGAAATCATAAACAAATATCAAACCAGATCGAGTATCCCTTGTGTCTCACCCACTGCCAACATAAAATCATAAACAAGACAAACCAGGACTTCGGGCACACGGCACACCCCCTGGATGGCTATCGAGTAGGATTTAACATGGCTTTCAACCCTAGACCTCCCCCTCACTGCCCAGAACATGGATCCACTATGCGGATTGAGCCCAAACCCGGCACCTAGATCCCTCTATGCATTCTAACAAACTTCTCCAACTAGAGATTCCAGGGTTCCATGGAGAAATCTAGAGTTTTCATTTACCGACTACGAAAAAACAGCGACTCTACAAAGGAGGTGTGAGAATTGAGCGCACCCTAGGCCCCGAGGAAATTTACAAGAATGCTACATCATGGCGGACCGCCATCCCCGGGAGGTTGGTACTCATCTTGTGGTGCAAGCATATACTGTATTTTTCCCGATTTACGCCCTGGCAATTGCGGTTTCTAACTGTAGGTACCTTAGAAATGGCCTTGGATTTTCAGGAAAAATGTTTTGGGGTTCCCCATGGGGTACCTAGGCTGGGAAGTTCCTAGGTTCAAGTTTGCAATTGACCTCGCATGCCTACGCACGCCGGCGGGTTTGCCAATTTTTCCCACCCCCGAACCCCGACAATGGAAAATTCATCAAAAATAAAATATAAAATATGAAACCATCTCGAGTATCCCTTGTGTTTCACCCACTGCCAACAAAAAATCATAAACAAGACAAACCAGGACTTCTGGCACACGGCACACCCCCAGATGGCTGTCGAGTAGGAGTTAACATGGCTTTCAACCCTAGACCTCCCACTCACTGCCTAGAATGTGGATTCACTGTGCGGATTTAGCCCAAACCCGGCACCTAGATCCCTCTCTGCATTCTAAGCAACTTCTCCAACTAGAGATTCCAGGGTTCCATGGAGAAATCCAAAGTTTCCATTTACCGACTTAAAAAAACCGGCGATTCTTCAAAGGAGGTGTGAGAATTGAGCGTGCCCTAGGCCCCGAGGAAATTTACACGAATGCTACGTCATGGCAGACCGCCATCCCCGTGAGGTTGGTACTCATCTGGTAGTGTAAGGAATATACTGTATTTTTCCCGAGTTACGCCCCTGCAATTGCGGTTTCTAACTGTAGGTACCTTAGAAATGGCCTTGGATTTTCTGGAAAAATGTTTTGTGGTTCCCCATGGGGTACCTAGACTGGGAAAGTGCCTAGGTTCAAGGTTGCAATGGACCTCGCGTGCCTGCACGCGCCGGCGGGTTTACCGATTTTGCCCACCCCACGAACCCGACAATGGCAAAATCATCAAAAATCAAAAATAATATGAAACCAGCTCGAGTAGCCCTTGTGTGTCACCCACTACCAACATAAAATCACAAACAAGATAAATCGGGACTTCTGGCACACGGCGCACCCCCCGGATGGCTATCGAGTAGGAGCTAACATGACTTTCAACCCTAGACGCCCCCTCACTACCCAGAACGTGGATCCACTTCATAGATTGAGCCCAAACCCGGCACCTATCTCCCTCTTGGCATTCTAGTAAAGTTCTCCAACTAGAGATTCTAGGGTTCCATGGAGAAATCCAGAGTTTCCATTTACCGACTCCGAAACCAGCTATTCTACAAAGGAGGTGCCAGAATTGAGCGCACCCTAGGCCCCGAGGCAATTTACACGCATGCTACGTCGTGGCAGACCGCCATCCCCGGGAGGTTAGTACTCATCTCGTGGTGCAAGCATATACTATATTTTTCTAGAGTTACGCCCCAGAAATTGCAGTTTCTAACTGTAGGTACCCTAGAAATGGCCCTAGATTTTCTGGAAAAAATGTTTTGGGGTGTCCATGGGGTACCTAGGCTGGGAAAGTACCTAGGTTTAAGGTTGCAATGGACCTCGCATGCCTGCGCGCGACGCCGGGTTTGCCTATTTTGCCCACCCCGAACGCCGACAATGGGAAATTCATCAAAAATCAAAAAATATGAAACCAGCACGAGTAGCTCTTGTGTGTCACCCACTACCACCATAAAATCTTAACAAGACAAACCGGGACTTCTGGCACACGGAACACCCCCTGGATGGCTATCGAGTAGGAGTTAACATGGCTTTCAACCCTAAACCTCCCCCTCACGGCCCAGAACGTGGATCCACTACGTGGATTAAGCCCAAACCCAGCACCTAGCTCCCTCTCGGCATTCTAAGCAACTTCTCCAACTAGAGATTCTACGGTTCCATGGAGAAATCCAGAGTTTCCATTTACCGACTCCGAAAAACCAGCAATTCTGCAAAGGAGGTGCGAGAATTGAGCGCACCCTAGGCCCCGAGGGAATTTACACGCATGCAACGTCGTGGTGGACCGCCATCCTTAGGAGGTTGCTACTCATCTCGTGGTGCAAGCATATACTATATTTTTCCCAAGTTACGCCCCGGTTTATTGCGGTTTCTAACTGTAGGTACCCCAGAAATGGCCCTGGATTTTCTAGAAAAAATGTTTTGGGGTCTCAATGGGGTACCTAGGCTGGGCAAGTGCCTAGGTTCAAGGTTGCAATCGACCTCGCGTGCCTGCGCGTCGGTAGGTTTGCCGATTTTGCCCACCGCCGAACCCCGGCAATGGGAAATTCATCAAAAATCAAAAATATATGAAACCAGCTCGAGTACCCCTTGTGTGTCACCCACTACCAACATAAAATCATAAACAAGACAAACAGGGACTTCTTGCACACGGCGCACCCCCGGATGGCTATCGAGTAGGAGTTAACATGACTTTCAACCCTAGACTTCCCCCACTTCCCAAAACGTGGATCCACTACGTGAATTGAGCCCAAACCTGGCACCTAGCTCCATCTCGGCATTCTAAGCAACTTCTCCAACTAGATATTCTAGGGTTCCATGTAGAAATCTAGAGTTTCCATTTACCGACTCAGAAAAACTGGCGATTCTGCAAAGGAGGTGTGAGAATTTAGCGCGCCCTAGGCCCCGAGGAAATTTACACGCATGCTACATCGTGGCGGAGCGCCATCCGCGGGAGGTTGGTACTCATCTCGTGGTGCAATCATATACTGTATGTTTTCCGAGTTACACCTGGGAAATTGTGGTTTCTAACTGTAGCCACCATAGAAATGGCCCTGGATTTTATGGAAAAAATGTTTTGGGTGCCATATGGGGTACCTTGGCTGGGCAAGTGCCTAATTTCAAGGTTCCAATGGACCTCGCATGCCTGCGCGCGCCGGAGGGTTTGCTGATTTTCCCTCCCCCAGAAACCCGTTAATGGGAAATTCATCAAAAATCATAAAAGTATGAAACCAGCTCGATTAGCCCTTGCGTGTCACCCAAAACCAAAATAAAATCATAAACAAGACAAACCGGGACTTATGGCACATGGTGCACCCCGGGATGGCTATCGAGTAGGACTTAACATGGCTTTCAACCCTAGACCTCCTCCTCACTGCCCAGAACGTGGATCCACTATGCGGATTGAGCCCAAACCCGGAACCTAACTCCCTCTCGGCATGTTAAGCAACTTCTCCAACTAGATATTCTAGGGTTCCATGGAGAAATCCAGAGTTTCCATTTACCGACTCCAAAAAACCGGCGATTCTGCAAAGGAGGTGCGAGAATTGAGCGCGCCCTAGGCCCCGAGGCAATTTACATGCATGCTACGTCGTGGTGGACTGCCATCCTCGGGAGGTTGCTACTCATCTCGTGGTGCAATCATATACTATATTTTTCCCGAGGTACGCCCCGGTAATTGCGGTTTCTAACTGTAGGTACCCTAGAAATCACCCTGGATTTTGTGGAAAAAATATTTCGGGATACCCCATGGGGTACCTAGGCTGGGAAAGTGCCTCGGTTCAAGGTTGCAATGGACCTCGCTCGCCTATGCGCCAGCATTTGCCGATTTTGCCCACCCCCCGAACCCCGGCAAGGGGAAATTCATCAAAAATCAAAAATATGAAACCAGCTCGAGTATCCCTCGTGTGTCGCCCACTACCAACATAAAATCATAAACAAGACAAACCGGAACTTCTGGCACATGGCGCACCCCCTGGATGGCTTTCGAGTAGGAGTTAACATGACTTTCAACCCTAGACCTCCCCATCACTGCCCAAACAGGCACCTAGCTCCCTCGACATTCTAGGAAACTTCTCCAACTAGATATTCCAGGGTTCCTTGGAGAAATCCAGAGTTTCCATTTACTGACTCCGAAAAACCGGTGATTCTATAAATGAGGTGCGAGAATTGAGCCCACCCTAGGCCCCTAGGCAATTTACACGCATGCTACGTCGTGGCCGACCACCATCCCCGGGAGATTGGTACTCATCTCGTGGTGCAAGAAAATACTGTATTTTTTCCGAGTTATGCACCGGGAATTGTGGTTGCTAACTATAGGTACCCTAGAAATGGCCCTGGATTTTCTGGAAAGAATGTTTTGGGTTGCCCCATGGGGTACCTAGGCTGGGCAAGTGCCAAGGTTCAAGGTTGCAATGGACCTCGCGTGCCTGCACGCCGTCGGGTTTAATGATTTTTCCCACCCCTTAACCCCGACAATGGGAAATTCATCAAAAAAATGAAACCAGATCGAGTAGCCCTTGTGTGTCACCCACTACCAACATAAAATCATAAACAAGACAAACCGGGATTCTGGCACACGGCACACACCCCGGATGGCTATCGAGTAGGAGTTAACATGGATTTCAATCCTAGACCTCCCCCTCACTGCCCAGAACGTGGATCCACTACGAGGATTGAGCCCAAACCCGAAACCTAGCTCCCACTCGGCATTCTAAGCAACTTCTCCAACTAGAGATTCTAGGGTTCCATGGAGAAATCCAGAGTTTCCATTTACGGACACCGAAAAACCGGTTATTCTGCAAAGGAGGTGTGATAATTGAGCACGCACTAGGCCTTGAGGTAATTTACACGCACGCTAAGTCTTGGCGGACCACCATCCCCTGGAGGTTGGTACTCATCTCGTGGTGCAACCATAGACTGTATTTTTCCCGAGTTACGCCCCGACAATTGTGGTTTTTAATTGTAGGTACCTTAGAACTGGCCCTGGATTTTCTGAATTTTTTTTGGGGTGCCCCATGGGGTACCTAGGCTGGGAAAGTGCCTAGGTTCAAGGGTGCAATGGACCTCGTGTGCCCGCACGCCGGCGGGTTTGCCGATTTTGCCCACCCTCCCCCCCGAACTCCAGCAATGGGAAATTCATCAAAAATCATAAACAAATATCAAACCAGCTCGAGTATCCCTTGTGTGTCAGCCACTGCCATCATAAAATCATAAACAAGACAAACCGGGACTTCTGGCACATGGCACACCCTCTAGATGGCTATCGAGTAGAATTTAACATGGCTTTCAACCCTAGACCTCCCCCTCACTGCCCAGAACATGGATCCACTGTGCGGATTGAGCCCAAACCCGGCACCTAGATCCCTCTATGCATTCTAACAAACTTCTCCAACTAGAGATTCCAGGGTTCCATGGAGAAATCTAGAGTTTTCATTTACCGACTACGAAAAAACGGCGACTCTACAAAGGAGGTGTGAGAATTGAGCGCGCCCTAGGCCCTGAGGAAATTTACACGAATGCTATGTCATGGCGGACCGCCATCCCCGGGAGGTTGGTACACATCTTGTGGTGTAAGAATATACTGAATTTTTCCTGAGTTACGCCCCGGCAATTGCTGTTTCTAACTGTAGGTACCTTAGAAATGGCCTTGGATATTCTGGAAAAATGTTTTGTGGTTCCCCATGGGGTACCTAGGCTGGGCAAGTGCCTAGGTTCAAGGTTGCAATGGACCTCGCATACCTGCGCGCGCCGGCGGGTTTACCGATTTTGCCCACCCCCGAACCCTGACAATGGCAAAATCATCAAAAATCAAAAATAATATGAAACAAGATCAAGTAGCCCTTGTGTGTCACCTACTACCAACAAAAAATCATAAACAAGATAAACCGGGACTTCTGGCACACGGTGCACCCCCCGGATGGCTATCGAGTAGGAGCTAACATGACTTTCAACCCTAGACGCCCCCTCACTACCCAGAATGTGGATACACTTCATAGATTGAGCCCAAACCCGACACCTATCTCCCTCTTGGCATTCTAGGAAAGTTCTCCAACTAGAGATTCAGGGTTCCATGGAGAAATCCAGAGTTTCCATTTACCGACTACGAAAAACCAGCAATTCTACAAAGGAGGTGCGAGAATTGAGCGCGCCCTAGGCCCCGAGGAAATTTACACGCATGCAACGTCGTGGCGGACCACCATCCCCGGGAGGTTGGTACTCATCTCGTGGTGCAAGCATATACTGTATTTTTTCAGAGTTACGCCCCAGAAATTGCGGTTTCTAAGTATAGGTACCCTTAAAATGGCCCTGGATTTTCTGGAAAAACTGTTTTGGGGTGTCCATGGGGTACCTAGGCTGGGAAAGTACCTAGGTTTAAGGTTGCAATGGACCTCGCATGCCTGCGCACGCCGGCAGGTTTGCCTATTTTTCCTACCACGAACACCGACAATTGGAAATTCATCAAAAAATAAAAAAAATGAAACCAGCTCGAGTAGCCCTTCTGTGTCACCCACTACCACCATAAAATCATAAAGAAGACAAACCGGGACTTCTGGAATACGACGCACCCCCCGGATGGCTATCGAGTAGGAGTTAACATGGCTTTCAACCCTGGACTTCCCCCTCACTGCCCAGAACGTGGATCCACTGCGCGGATTGAGCCCAAACCTGGCACCTAGCTCTATCTCGACATTCTAAGCAACTTCTCCAACTAGAGATTCTAGGTTTTCATGGAGAAATCTAGAGTTTCCATTTACCGACTCTGAAAAACCGGTGATTGTGCAAAGGAGGTGCGAGAATTGAGTGCTCTCTAGGCCCCAAGGAAATTTACACGCATTCTACATCGTGGCGGACCGCCATCCCTGGGAGGTTGGTACTCATCTTTTGGTGCAAGCATATACTGTATTTTTCCCAAGTTACGCCCTGAAAATTGCGGTTTCTAACTGTAGGTACCCTAGAAATGGCCCTGTATTTTGTAGAAAAAATGTTTTAGGGTGCCCCATGGGGTAACTAGGCTGGAAAGTGCCTAGGTTCAAGGTTGCAATGGACCTCGCGTGCCTGCGCGCGCCGGCGAGTTTGCCGATTTTGCCCACCCCTCGAACCCTGGCAATGGGAAATTCATCAAAAATCAAAAAAAATATGAAAACCAGATCGGGTAGCCCTTGTGTGTCACCCACTACCAACATAAAATCATAAACAAGACAAACCGGGACTTTTGGCACATGGCGCACCCTCGGATGGCTATCGAGTAGGAGTTAACATGGCTTTCAAACCTAGACCTCTCCCTCACTGCCCAGAACATGGAACCACTGCGCGGATTGAGCCCAAACCCGGCACCAATATCCCTCTTGGCATTCTAAGTAGCTTCTCCAACTAGAGATTCCAGGGTTCTATGGAGAAATCCAGAGTTTCCCGTATCATAACCCTAACGACTAATAGCAGCCGTCGGATCGTTACCCTAGTGGCCAAAGGAGACCGTTAGATCGTATCTTCTAGAAGACCCGTCCCCCTTCCCCCCTTCCCGGGGTGTTGGTTCTGCGTGCCGATGGTTATAGACCGTTCGATCAGGCCACGTGGACGCTAGGATGTTTATTTGTAAGGCCGATCCACGAGTAGGCTATTCTGCGACATGATTCTCCGCGCTTATAATATTCAAATATATTACTATATGGACCTCTATCTACCCTATATCAATAGGATCTCGTGTCTGAGCACGTCTCTTTCATAGAAATAACCCCTTCTCCACCGCATCTCGCCGTGACGGACGACGCCACATGCTTTCGCGTTTCCCAACGACAACAACTGACTTGAACCTTAAGGTATGAAATCAATTGACTAGCGTTTGAATTTATCTTACAAATTCCTGCTATCGGCTTAACTAACTATACATCTATTCTCTGATTTCTCGATGATCTTAAAATGTAGGAGTCGTACAGCAAGGAGTACTTAGATCACCAGCCCTTGAATCTGGAGGACATCCTCACGCGCAACATCCTGGCGACGTATGGGATCGAGTTCTCCCACCATGGATGCTCTCGCTGTTACCCCTACTACGTGCTCCCAGGGCACGACCTCGCATGCCGACACGGAGTATACGGCTGCATGGAGCCCGGCTGCAACTACACTGGCCCACCGGCAAAGCTCATGGTCCACCTTGCAAGAGATCACCGGATCGAAGTGATTAGGCTCTCCTATGGTTACTCCGTTCTTCTCCAAGACCAGGTGCCGTTCCCTGAGTCGGCATGCCGCCGACTCGTTTTGCAGGGGGGATGGCTCTGTTTTTGTCCTGACCATCACCGCTCGTGTTCTAGGAACCGTCCCTGGGCCCACCATCACCGTTGGTGTTCCAGGAACCGTCCCTGGGCCCACTGCCATGTCTGTGGTATGCGTTAGGTCGGTCTTGTGCGCATGGCCGATGTACACTATGAGTATGTGGTCGCACACCCAGCTGAAGTCGTCCGATGCAGTGCATGTGAGGGACGTGTCGCCGATCCGCCCGACGCCGGCAAGGTGGAGTTTACGGACCTGAGGTCGGTCCTTTGTATGCCATTCAAGTAATTTGTCGATGCTGGACCGGCCAAGCAGATCAATTTCTGCATTCGCATCAAGGAGACCGACATGGAGTTATAGAACTTATATTGTTCTTAAATGTAAGCCGTAATCAATACTAGTTCGGTGTCGAGAGCATACTTGTCGGACGAATGTATGTTAGTCACAGTTCTCTAATACTCCTTGGTGTAATACAAGTTGTTATATTTATCTTTAAGTTTGGTCAAATTTGATAAAACTTGACTTAAGAAAAAGCTACAAGTACACTAATGTGCGGACGGAGGGAGTATTCCTTAATAATTGTGTCGTGCTCTACCTTCAAGTGTCACGCTTGTCGTGTGCCGCGGACATAATACGTTAGATGTGTTCGTGTTATAATAGCCGTGGATTTTGTTGGTAGGGTTGGCATTCTTTTCTCCTTCTTCCCCTCGAAGCCACTGTCCTCACTCCATCCCTTAGCCTCTAGAAGGCGGCGCGCCACCCCACCAGCGACCTCTCCCGCCGCCACCCCGCTCCTCCACCTCCCTCTCGTCATAGCTTCGCGGGGAGACGGCCAAGAAACGTGTGAAGATCACAGAGATGGTGAAAGCGACGTGAGTCGTATCATACCTTACATTTTATGGGGATTTATTTATTTTGAACTAGATCTACTCTGATTACTCATGTACGTCTGGTGCGCTACACCTTCACGAGTATGAACGACTCCGGTTATCATGGTTTAGCGGAGGGAGAGAGAGTCCTCCCTGTTGTAAAAAACATGAGCTTGTGGTTGCTAAATTTGTAGCATCCGAGGGACACAACATAGGCAGGAGGTTTTTAGGGTGTGGTCAGGGTGAAGCGTGGCTAACCAAAAGTTGCGGCGTTGTCAAATGGGTAGATCCAGAGTGGCCACTGTCTATGCAGAAATCGCTAGAAAAACTATGGCAGAAGAATGCTGAGATGAAATAAGCCTTAGTTAACGCACTTCTTGAGAGTGTCGAGATGAAGTTAATGGCCCTTGATGATGCACCAACCCTTCGCCATGAAATCTGTAGGTTGGAAGCCAAGGTTAGCAAAGTTGGTAAGGAGAGGGACGTGGTGATGGCCCTGAAGGCTAAAGGAGAGAAAGACCTGACTGCATCAAGGATTGAACTACACGAGAAGAAAGTCCACGATGTCACAACTACCAATATGCACAGGTTCTTGAGGATCAAGGCAGAGAAAGAACTAGCCAAGTGCAAGCAGGATGCCAAAAAGATGGGCTGACGATTCAAACCCTAGAGTGGTAGAATAAAGGGCATCGTGCTAAGGTTACGAACATAATGGATGTGTGTGAAAACTAGGTTTTTTCATATTGAGCTCCCAACTGTTAATTGTAATAGTATTTGTCGACCAAGTGGTCTGAAGTCCGAACTAGTAGGATCCCAAGATGAAGCATGTCCGTGGATTTTCAGTTGTGTGTGGCAATGCTCGGAACAAAATGTAATAGTATTTGTCGACCAAGTGGTCTGAAGTCTGAACTATTAGTGTCTGCTTGGAACAAATTGGGCGTATGTTCGTCTATCTTATGCCTTTCTTTGTTCATTTTTTCCGATGGTGGTAATCTAACGTTGCTGGTTTGTTTAATAGGAATCTACGTGGATTCTTCCGCATGCAAAGGGTACATACACAATTTCTGTTGTGGAAGAACGAGCACCTGTTATTACGCTGGACACACCTATCCATAATTCCCATTGCAGCCCGCCAAACCCATTACAATAATTGTACTCTCATTAAACAGAACCGAAATTGCAACCAACCTAAACAACATCTCGACCCAGATCACGCCACTATCGTCGGAGTCCACCTTGATTGGTGACCCCTCCATGCCCTTCCCAGCGACATCCACGCTCGCCCGTGGCTCGCCCTTCGCCAAGGAGGCTTCAATGGCGTTCTACATTGCTTTGTCGCCGTCCTCATCCTTGTCAGAATCAACAATGATGAAGGGTACGGGGTGGCAACGATCAAGCCCCTTCGCTCCTAGCGGCTCCTGCTCAAGCTCGACCCCGCAGTAGTGCGTCTGTAGATATGAGGGGCCGATCTCGGAGACGCAGCGCAGCCATTCAGCTCAAGAAACCATGGCCATTTTATATTTTGACTGTAGGATCTAGGGGTATATCCACCACGGTAAGCCCGACCGCGAGCGCTGGAGTGGATGGATCTGCCACCGTGAGCCATGAAGGCATATTTTTCCTGATATAGGGTGTACGGGGATGGTGGAAAGCTATGGGACTAGGCGTTTGAAGGCTACTCGGCAAGGCCTCCCAGCGATATGTAGGCGGGAATGAGGCCAAAAATTTTCGGTCAATGAGCACGAAAGGGCCTTTGAACAACGAAGGCGCGAGCTTTGGAGGAGCCCCACCTATCAGCCCAAAGTGGATGGTAGGATTACTGGGTGGGATAAATCACGCTTCACTGTTCCCCTTCTCTGACATCCAAGGCTCCTCCATCGTACCCTCTTTCCTCTACCCTCGCTCCCCTAGCCCATGGCTTGTAGCTCATGTAGTTCGTCTCGGGCGAAATCAGGGTCGGCTCAACACTGCAGGCAGGTGCCCCATCAGGTACCAGAAGAGGCCATACGATTACTACACTGAGATGCTGTGTTTGTGAAGTGAGAAGATGCCAAGATGGATTTCTTGGACCAATGAAAATACTACAGGAAAATTCAGCAGCTGCGGCATCAGAGCGGTAACCTTGTATGCTATGCGCAGTTAGTAATCCCGATCCGAGAACCGTCATGTAATTTTGTTTTTGTTTTCTTTGATTATTCACAGGAAGGGAGGGGACCGGGATGTGACAAGTTTGTGTGGATAGAAAAGCCCCTTATAGGTTTTCACAAGGATCTTGTTCAGGATCTTTGTGATGTTGTGTGGAACACGAAGGAGGAGATTCATGCATGCGCTGGAGAGAGAGATCCGGGAGCTTTGCCAGATGGAGGGGAGGCAGGAGCAGGGAGGAGGCGTGCAGGCTAAGTTGCGGAAGCAAGCTGGTGAAATAGACGAGCTAAAGATTGGGCCAAAAAGTGGAAATAATTTCCTCATTATCTGGTCATTATCTATTTCCTTTGCTATTTATATTGCCATGGCGTTTTCCAGCAGCTGAAATAAATTGCTGCTTCGTGGGATTATAGCAGCTTAGAACTTGTGTTTTTTAGCTCAGAACATTTTAATAAGTGTAATGCTAAAAACAGGGATTTTATCCGACTGGCACAACCAATAAGCGCTTATATAAACTATGTTTGTGCCACTACCATCCATCGAACTAGAGAAGCAATCCCCATCGGCTTCGGTGTTGTGATTGTATACATAGTAGTGGCACATCCACAATTTCGGCTTCAACAAGTGTCTTCAGCCATTACCAAATCTCAAGTCGCTACGAGAGTGGGATTACATAGTCAATGAACGGATAAGTACGAGAATGCCAAATAACTCATATTGTCTAAAGACACCACTACACGCTTGTTTCGCCCGACAATTCTCACAAACACAGCTCCAGAATTTTGCAGAATACATAGACAGGTTCGAGATCAACACAATATTGTGCTTCTTCTTAGCCAGCCTTCTTACCCTTCCTGCGTGCCACTTCTATGCCTCGGTGTCCTCTGTTTTCTTCATTGCCCGCCTTCCTCCTCTTCCTGGGTGCCATCTTTCTTACCTTCACATACTCTGCATCTCCGGGTCGAGGGAAGTAAAGCCAATCAGCATCAGAATCGTGTTCAGCCTCATCACTCCAATCATTTTGATTTTCTTCCGGCAGCAAAATCACTGAGTCCGCAGTCATGTTTCTTACCTTGCGCTTCCTGTTAAAAAACAGGACACGGTTAAGCACCTAATATCTATAGAGTATGACCGATTTTTTTGTATTGGTACCATCTCATACCTAGGTTTAGGTGTATTAAGAGGACACCCCGCTGCTCTATGGCCTATAAGACGGCAGGTCTTGCATCGGTTTTTGCCCTTCTTGCTACCACTAAAAGATGAACCAGCCCTCTCTAGAAAATTCTTAAACCTCTTCACCTATGCAAGACCCTGTACTGGCTGGCACAACTCAAAACTAAGTTGTACTTGAGGCCTATGAGATGGGTCAGTACACGGCATGACGGAACCAACGTACATAGCTCTGAACTTTTCCAGAGAGAATTAGTCAGACAAATATTGATCCCAATGTGGTAGAGTTTTTTTATTCACCAAGAAGACCAATGCATGGTCGCATGGTTTCCTGGTATGCTGCCACTCTAAGAAGGTGCATTCCCGCTGCTCGATGTTCACAACATCCATGTGGCCATTTTTGGACATATCAACCACCTCACAACTGTTGCTGTTTGACGGGACAACCCTAAGATGACCAAGCCCTCGGCTTATCTTATGCGGTTTGCTATACAACAGGCGGTAGCATATGACCTCTAAGTCTCCAACCAATATCTCTCCTTATATTTAACAGCTTTATGAACATACCCCGTCCATCAACATATGAACAGGACAGACTTTTATGTCCTTCACCCAGTTATTCAGTCATTCAGCTAGGTTGTTGTTTATGTAATCAACTTTGATGTCAAGGTTGAACTGACCCCTCTTCCATAGCTGCGAATGATGTGTGGCCAAGTACTGGGGAAGATTTGGGGCTTCCGCAAAAATCTTTCTCATGAAATATTCGCAGCGCCCAGCTCTGTAAGATCTAGCAGCAGCAAACATGTAACAAAATACGCTACCTGCGTAGTGCTTGTACAGGTTGAGCATCAGGTGGGCATGGAATTCTCTACCCTCATCTTCTGCATTTGTCATCCCTTTGCATGCATCTGTGGATATAGCCAATGGATCCATTTGTCTTATAGATTTCCTGAGTTGCCTCATAAACTAGACCCTATTTTCCTCTGTCTGTGTATCGAACAGCCCGAATGCCACTTGGAACATCCAGTTGTGACCATCCAATGTTGTAGCACATGCCAGGTAGCCTTTCCATTTGCTAGTTAAGATAGTATTTTCTATGCTCAGATATAGCCTACATCCATCCTTGAATCCGTGGATGCAAGGTTCAAGCGCCATGAAAAATCTGTTGAAATACCACCTTCCGATTTAGTGTAGATCTCCACAACATTCCCTGGACACCTAGCCGGTACCTCAGCCTTGAAGTTGTACAACATCCTGAAGCTATTAGTCCAATCCCCATGCAAGATTTTCAAAGCTTTCTCTTTACCTTTCCAAACCGTGTAATATGGTAGGACAATGTTGTAATGAGCAACGAGTTTATTCTGAATATTCTTCGCGGTCTCCCTAGGGTTATTCTTTAGTATGGACACAACTTGTAAAGCCACCCACTCCATATCAGCCATCGAGGATTTCAGAATGCTCCCTATCGCACACATGTGGGGAGGGCCCAATTTGTTCACCTACAACACAGATTAATTTACAGCATAAGGAGAGTTGCTAGATAGATCTTGCACATCAACTTTACTTATATTATAGAGTGAAAATGATAAAGTTGAAATGGTTTGCTCAATTCATTTCCAGGATACCCTAATTACCTTTGACATGGGTAGGGCTCTGGATGCGATCCTCCACGGACAAGGTATCACCACATGTCCATTCTTCCACTTTAACCTGCAAACGGCCTCATACCTCTAGGCATTGTTCTTCAGTCTATGAACATTGAACTCCCCCTTCATACAAAAATTCCGGAATGACATCCTAAACTCATGCATGCTGCTAAACTCGGTGCCAACCGAAATTATAGGATCCTCTTGGTCATGTATCTCCTCGTCTATGTCGGATCCCAAGTCATCAACTGTAATGCCAGCCCCATCCGTAAGTGTCTCGTCGATCTCATCATCACCAGATTCTTGATGCTCCATAGTGCCATCTTCTATATCTGATTCAGAATCTTCACCATCCTCACCAATGTGTAGCACTGCACACATCGTATTGACTCCTAGGGGTGGGGCTGCACCAACCTTTGCACCTACATGGAGTGGAAAATTGGCCCAATCTACCTCCCCGGCAACTCTGTTTTCTCCCAGACGCTCTGTTGGTATTGCTGCAACCATAGTGGGTGGTCTTAGACTGTCATGCATCACATGTTTGTCGGCAGACAAACAGTAATCAGATTCTATTTCCTCTCGACTGTACAGAACCCTCTTGCTCTTCATGTGTACATCCTCCTTTCTGATGGAATCCCTCCTAATGGTATCATTCATGATGTTAGCCCCATTAGGGATTGATCTCTACGTTGTATTCCTCAACGAACTAACCTTTTTGCTGCTACTCCTCAGTGTGATCTCCTTCCTGTTTCCCCTCACGGGTGTTGGCTCCTGCGTGCCAGCGTCATTGCCTGACCTCTGCGGCGTGTTCCCCTTTGAATTAGCCCTTTTGCTGCCACTATTGGGTGTTTTCTCCTTCCCACCGGCATTATTGTCGGACCTCTGCGGCGTGTTCCCCATCAAGCTAGCATTTTTGCCGTCACTATTCGGTGTGTTCTCCTTCGCGTCGACATTATTGCTGGACCTCTGCGGCGTGTTCCTCTTCAAGATAGCATTTTTCCGCTACTATTGGGTGTGGTATCCTCCGTGCGAGCCACCTTATCCTTTTTGATGCTTCTCCTGGGTGTGTTCACCACCTCGTTCACCATCGGTCTGGCCCTCTTATCTTTTTTGCTGTACTATTCGGCGTTGCAGTATGACCGGATCTCAGGGGTGTACTCAGTGGCGTGGTGCCTTTTTTCATGAAACTCTTGGGTGTCCTCTCCTCTGGCATGGTCTGCTTGGTGATTCCCTTCTTCGAGGTGCTCTTTCTGGGGATGCTCTTCCTGCTCCTCTTTATGTTGCTCAGTTGTAAGTCTCTCCTCTGTTCAAAGCCACTGTCAATCGAACCATGTCGAGCGAGGTCCTCCATAAGGTCAATCATGTTTTCTACAAGTTTGTATTTATCATGTCCAACCGTTAGCAAGCGCGCGAACATTCTTCCAGTCTAGTTCGACTCATCCTACTTATCGGTAGGGATAAATCACTATCAACATTTAATTCTATATCCTTTTTTCTATTGTAAGAAAAAAATGCCAAATGAGCTTCCTGGGAGGACCCACACTCCACATTCTAATGTAACGATGCTATCAATTAAGATATTTGCACCACTTCAGGCTCATATGTGCCAGCAGATACATCAAAGTCGTCGATGATTTTTTCTGTGCCATCATCTAGTTTTGTAGTGAACTTCTCGACACTGATACAAAAGTGTACCTTGCCATCACCAGTTTCATCAGGACGGAGACCACCAATAGGTTGGATGACAGTATCAGAGTCCAGACCATGGGCTTGCTCCTCAACAACTGGTCTTCAATTATCCTCGACGGCAGCAGCAGCACGCTGAACTTCACCACGGGTTCGACGAGGACCAGCGCCCAAGACAACAGTTCTGGCAACAGCACCAGGGGTTAGGTCAGTAGAAGCCCGAGCAACAACACCAGCAGTTCTAGAAATAGCGGGGTGCCTCCCGAAGCCTTAGTTTGCACAACAGTAGTAGGGATTGGTTTAGTACCAGGCTGAGCAACAACACCAACGGATTCCACAATAGTGGGGAGGCCTCCCGAAGCCTTAGTTTGCACAACAGCAGCATGGATTGGGTCAGTAGCAGGCTAAGAAACAACACCAGTAGTTCTGGCAACAGCGGGGCGGCCTCCCGAAGCCTTAGTTTGCGCAATAGAAGCAGGGATTGGTTAAGTAGCAGGCCGAGCAACAACACCAGTAGTTCTGGCAACGGAAGCATGACCTGCATCCACAGTAGGGTCTTGCACCACGGCAAAACGGACACTCCTTCGAGGAGGCTGCGTTGTAGAAGCATGGCTCAGACAAGGAACCACATTTTGCTTAACATCAGCGGGGCTTCGAGTCAGACCACCCTGAGCTTGAATAGCAGGGCCACTAGGAGTGGAAGCAGCTTCCACATCCACTATTCTACATTCTAGGAGACACATTTGAATGTGCGGACACCGTTTCAGCAACCCGGACATCTGACTATCATGCTTTATAGTAACCTTTCTGTGTTTTTCATCCATGAAGCTAAACCGTGCAGTCTGCGTCGACCCCATTTCAATATGTTTATGTAGAGCAGCCAGAGGCGGATCTAGGGAGGGGCGAGGGGTGGCCAGGCCCCCGCTATGGTTCGGCCCTCCTCAAGAATATACAATGGGGGCTAGCACTAATTTTGATGCTCAATTACTGAGCGTAATAGTCTGTCCATTATACTAGACCAATAAGTGTAATATGTTGATTGCTCAAGTTTTATGGGACAACCCCAAAACATTAGCCATCAAGGGATAGTACATACCTATTGAAGTATCATCAAAACAACATATGGAGCAACTAATCTATGGGACACATCTGAATTTCTTCTCTGCTTGGTTTCCCTTGACGATCTAATCGGCTTATATCTCCTTTCTTCGCCACCGCTCTGGCACCGCCGTCGGTATCGGGATTTTGTATTCAAGTGTTGGCGTGTCCGTGATTACTGATTAGTGAAGACACAAAGAACAATCCCATGCATCTAGAAACTATCAACTATGGCCTGCTTTATCCACACGACATGTCCAGTACGCGAAGTGATCGTCCTAAGGTATGATCCCAGATATATGCATGTTGGCTGCTAGAATTGCTAGTTTGATTACCCCATCTAATAGAAATTGTTTAGTCAAATCAATTGCGGATTACATTCACCATTTTTTACAAAGTATTTAGTGATTCAAATAATTATTGAATTGTTGTGTAATTGAGTTATTTGATATCTCTAGGCATACACCTACACTCAAACTAGTAGAATGTAGTTTGCTTTTTTATTGCAAAACATATAATGTTCCAATTTGATATCCATAATATACACAATAAAACTTGGTATAGTTTCAATCTTTATCTCTTTTATGGTGAATTTCTTCTTCTCCCCACCACTGATGTGCCCCTTGATTTATTTACTATTCTTCTACAACATTATATAGTTATTCGTATTTGTAAGGTAAATTTCTGTAAATTTTACCGTTCATTAGATTATAGACTTGTTATTTAACGGATTTGTAGTCGTAAAGCAAATAAAATAAAGCTTTAGTTTTATAAAATATGTTCGGATAGCAAAACTATATATATTTACGATTTAGTGTAATGTTGTTATAAACCTATATTATGGTCATTGTCGTCTCGGCCCCTTATGGTCAAATCCTGGATTCTCCCCTGAGAGCAGTAACCATACCAGAGATAGTGCAATTATGCGCCGGTGGTTCTTTAATCGTGACATAAGTACCATAATTCCACTAGGCCTTCACATTCAGTATTTGCGGTTGGTATCCATTGACGCGTATCGAAACCACGTAAGGGGCCTTTGGGGGCCCTAGTTGATAGAAATTTGGGGAAAAAAGAAATTGTGTGTCAGCGTTCGGCCAGCAATCAGTTATAGGTTCGATCTATCTCTTTCAGGTCAATAGACAGATTGCAGTTATAGTTATTGCGAAAAGCAAAGAGAAGAGTAGCTCACCCGCATGTATCCAACACTTCTTTCAGGGTATGATGATCTGCCATCCTCCGTGCTGCTCATCTCGTCCAGTGGTGAAGGCGGGCTACATCCTCGGAACGGTAGGCACAACATGCGACATTAGATCTCGGGATCAGCGAGAGGGTGCAGCAACTTGGAGCCGAAAGAAAAATGTCCCAAGGGATCGTTCTGGGTGGAGGGTTGATTTCACCGCCGACGGTGCTAGGGTTCATGCGAAGGAGTGAGTGAATTTGTTAATTTTGTCAATGCTACGTGGGGTATAGTTACCCGTTTTGCCTACATGGTTGCCCACTTAGCGCTTGCGTCATGGAGAGAGTAGTGACATGGAGGTCCCGTACGTCTCCTTCATGGGGCAGTTGACGAAAAGTTTGTATTTGGAAGTGGTGTGACAAATTCGGCTCGAAATGGGCCTTCTGATTTATTGGCAGCCAAAGTTTGCGAAACCCAGCGATTACATAGAACTTGGACCCCGCGTTGCACTCACACGGGAAGTTGGAACCCGCGAGTTGAAATACCCGTGTATAGTGTTTATTATGCTAAAGACTATCAATAGTATCTTCTATCATTAGATGCTAATAGAATGAAAAAGAAGATCCGACAGCTAGCAATGTTGGGATTCACGAGTCTTGATCCAACGGTCAATATTCAAAGTGGTAAGATGAGGTAAGATATGGCCAAAAATGCCACCTTCCATAATTTCACACAAATTACTGATTTAACGGACAATTCCCGAGTTTCATGAATTTTCAAGTTTCCGTGCTGATTTCGCCACTTTAACTGGTTCATCTCGGTTTAGCCAAAATTGGTCAATTTTTATCTATGGTCACTAATAGGGGTCCACGTATATGGTGGTTCCCAAAGCAAGGTAGGTCAGAATTTTCAAAGTTATCCCTCCCCACCCCTTCGCGCTGTGTTAACATACACCCTCCACCACCTAGACCCTCGCCCCCTTGGAAGCCCACAAAACATACGCGCTCACCGTCGCTCCTCATCTCACCACCGTATGCCCTAAGAAGCTTTCCATATCCGTCGGTGTTCTTGACATGCACCGGTGGTCACGTGGATCCCATGGTAGTCCTTCTATATAGTTGGAAAATTATTTCCATTTCACCAGATCTGCTTATTCAAATACATAGTTTAATTTGTCCTCAGTCTACATGGTCATAGTTGATACTAGGCTTGATCTATGTTCTTAAGTACGTTTGCCCATTATTGCTGTCAATATGTTTGCCGAAATGCATGGGCATATATAGTTTATGTACTCCATCTATTTGTTTCCTTCTTTTCTTTTACTAATTAAGAACAAATATTGTATGTCATAATTAAATAGATGGAGATATTTGGGATGTAGATTGCTCCACTAGGCAGCCATAAACATCTCTTGGGTGTTGTACGATTTATTGAGTTTGTTAGAGCTCATTGTGATAACTCAAAAGTACATTGCCCCTGCCGCTTGTGTGTGAATCAAAGGGTGCTACCTTTTAGTATCGTGAAAGACCATATTTATATGTTTGCAATGCTAAAAAAATATGTTAGATGGTTATTTCATGGTCAAGCATACGAACCGAGGGAAGAACTGCTTTATCATCCAGATCAAGTAGGAGAAGTAGATGTTGACCATCTAGATCAACTGACAGAGGCAGATCATGAGTATCTAGATCAACTTGTACAAGGGGGGGGGGAGAGGCACAAGGTGCATGAAACAGGTTTCATTTTAGGTACTTACGCTATGACAGATGACAATGTACTATATCTATAGAACGACAAATTTTCAGGTTGTGTGTCTTTGATGTTTCTCTTTAAATGTATCTGTTAATCTACTACATTGATGGTAATGAAGATGACCTATTCTGCTTCAGGATGGAGTCGATGTAGGGTTGCTGCTCATAATATGGGGTGTACTTTTGGTGTCGTATGTGCAGTCTCATGACCACTAGCCCAGCTGCAAAACTCTTGGGGTGCACCTAAGATTGCTCTAAATATATGTAGAGTTATCCCATGATTGGTCCGCTACTATTGTAGTAGTGTAATATGGAGCTATGTTATGATTTTTAGGCCTTTGTTAGCAGATCTATAACTCAAAACTATTCCGTACATTAGAAGAGTAGTATATATGTGTGTACGTGTGTGTTTCCTTCTTTTGAGGCTTTCCAAGCGGCTTTCGAGGCATCGAGCTGGTGCCCTATGCTGGAACAAACGTCGTCTTTTCCTCTGCCATCCTTCCCCTCCCTCAAATGCTGATCTTTAGAGTATATGTTGTCTGAGCTATAATGTACTTTATTTCTGATATTAATATATTAGCTCTTCCATTCTAAAAAAATTCTCCATGAGCCGAATATTTTTGATTTGATACTAGGCGATTTTCTCGGTCATGGGAGAGGAAGACGGGACAACAAGGGGAAAAGGGAGGAGGTTGTATGTGGGTACCGCACAATTTATTATCCCACACCACGACATATTGAAAATTTTGCAAAAAACCTGAGAATCTCTTCCCGTCGCTCCCTTGACACTGTAGAAAAAGTGTAGTACTTCTGCCCCTACTACTAGTAGTACTACTACTACTCCCCTGCCCATAATTTTCTTTGCCAAACAGCAACCTCCAATCGCTAGCTCCCATCATCAGGCAAGCAAGAAAGTGTCACCTAATCGGGATCTGTTCATCTAATCAGGGTATTTTCCCTCCTCTTGGGGTGGGGGTGGAGGTGGGGGTAGGTTGGGTAGGGGACAGGGGTGACTGATTTACTTTGGATTCTGGATCAGGGCATGGTCACCAATGTTTCGATTGGGGCATTTGGTTGGGTTCCAAGTTGGTGTTCTTCACTTTGTAACCTTTAATTGTTACTAATGTTCTATGGATTTTGAATCAGATTCTTTATGGAGAACTATGTAGCACTAGCGCGCATGGACACTACAGATAGTGATGGTCCCGTCAGTTCCCTTAAAAGTTGCCTAAAAAGGTAATGGAGCAGCATATTTGTTGTGTTCTTCCATTCTTTCCCATGCTAAAAGTGGTTGTCTACAACCTGGATGTATCCCTGTGCTCAAAGTTGTCTCTGTCTGCATCCTATTTTTATGGAAGCCTATGTGACGCCATCTTGTTCTTTATTTCCTGTAGCACGGTGCTACATACATGTGAACTTGCGATGCTCCAGGTGCGGCAAACAGCATGATACCCCCACATGCCGGAAGATCCGGCCAATACCACTACTCTCCAAACAAGCGCAACACCACTGCCCAGCTGGGAGGGCCCAGCTTAAAGAGAAGGGAATTTTTTATTAATCCACTTACCGTGGTGAGGTCTGATTTAATTATTATTCGCTTGGTGTCATGCATGCTTATCAGATGTTCAAAAACATTATTTTATTAACTCTGGCTGTGTGTTTTTGTAAATCCAGATCTGGATCTGTTTGACTGTCTCATACATAGTCATATATATAACTACTATGTATTACATTGAACTATTGAGCTCTGTTGCTATTTACTTAGATTGAAGGTGCTCCTGCGGAGGCTGAGGCTGCTGTAGAGGCTAGTAGATTGTTCATGCCACCACCAAAAGCGTACATTGTCTACACGACAAGGAAGCGCAAACACAGTACCCAGGTTGGCACTGACCTCTCTAAGAAGTTGGTATAATTTGGAAATCCACACTTTCACATGTTATGATTTTCTGTGCCATTCTTATCAGCTATACTTATCTTTACACCAATCAAAACTTCACAAACATCAAAGTTGTTTGCTTTTTAGGCAATGATTTTGTCTGATATTATTAGATTTACATGATATTTACATAATTTGACCTTTTCACTTAATTTCATGCAGTACCATGCACCAGCTGCTTAGCCCATTCTTCTACCATCCTCTTGTCAAGCTTGTGGATTGTAAGGGGGGCCCTGTATGCCCTTCCAAAGGCAGATGGAAGAAAAATGGTTCATGGCCACCCTTCGCGAAGAGGTATGTATTCCAAGTGGTTTAGAACGACTTCATGTAATATCTTGTATCTCACTTTTCTTGTTTTCATCTTACTTGTCTATACAATTTCTCATGAAGGTTGTCCCTTGTGTCGCTCGCCCCATTATAAACAAGATGTTCGTAAACGACAAGTTTCTAACTCTGTATATCGAGGACCCAAAAGGCTTCCGGCAACTATATGATGTGGATGTCTCATTGACAATGGACACCACCTATTTGGGCGACCATGGTTGGTCCAAGTATGTTTGTGAGAATGGTCTGAAGTAGGGGGACGAGGTAGCACTCGATTTTAGGAAGCCTAGCAAGATACTTCCAAGCCATCGTACTCCTGTAGACCAAAGGGCAAAGAACAGAGGTACTGCTAATTAATTTGCTTCTATACTCATCACAACCTCTGATGACTTTCTTGTGACTAACTGTTATGCACCATTGTCTTCTAATAGTATGACTCTTACCACTTGTGTAGTCCGCTTCTAGAAGGGTGCCAACATGAAGCTACTGGCACCGGCACCGGCCCCAGTTCCTGCAATGGAACCTATTGACCTAAGAAGGAGAAAAAATAGAGGTAGTAACTTAATTTGCTTGTATAATCTGATCACTACCTAGGAGAGTAAGACCTCATTTTGCTTGTACGCATCTCATATGCCTCTTTGACCACTCCTGTAGTCCCCTTACCTCCCCCCAGAAGGTAACCAGCATTAAGCTCCTAGCACCGGCACCGGCACTGGCACCGACACCCGCACCGACACAGGACCTAGTTCCTACTCTGACACCTTTTGACCGAAGGAGAAAGATTGGAGGTAGTAGTAACTTAATTTTCTTGTATACTCATCACATCCTATGATCACTGTCTTGTGAGTAATTGGTGTAGTATAAGAGCCATTTTTCTTGCACACATCTCACATGCCTATACCATCCCTGCAGTTAGCTTACCGACCCATAAGAAGAAATCTAGCATCAAGCTGCTGGCACCGACAACGGTTCTGGCTCTTGCACCATCCCCTCTTCAATTAACTGCATGGACACCAACTCCTGCACCAAAACCAGCTCCAGCACAGGCGGTAGCACCATCTCCTGCACCAGCAACAGCTACTGCACTAGCCCTAGCACAGGCGCCAACGCAAGCTCCTTGTCAGATCGTATACTACACATGTGTCATCTCAATGTCGCACCGGATTATGTTTGTGAGTGGCGGCAGATAAACTGCTGTCATTGTCTTCTCAAGTTTCACATGATTCACTTCATTGCTCTTATTAATTATGCATCTCTTGCTTTGACTCAAAAATTGCTTAAGAGTGCCACACAGCAACTCGAGGCCAGACGAAAGGGCACAATATTCTTCATGATGTAGAGCGAATGAGTGCTAGTCGAGGGAGACTACGCCATTAACTAGACTGATGGGCGCTTCGCAGCTACTTCTAGGTGGACCAAGTTTTGGAAAGCTGCCAACTTACCATTGGAAGAATGGTCAAGGTCGATGTATCTCGGTGCCCTGATTGCAACATTCTGGTCATGCAATTCCTAGTTGTTTAGCTCTTTGGTTGCATGCTATCATAATTAATTATGTGGTTGTCTGGTCTCTACTCATCATATATGGGTGGTAAAACTGTGATAACCTTTTGCTGGATTAGAGCTATGACTAGTACGTACTGGTATGGTATATTTGTATCTATATGACGGTTCTCTATATGACCAAGACCAACTATTATGACAATGATTGTGTTCCATCCTAATATGTGAGGAGGTTGCACACAAAAGCAGAATTGATCGTCAGTTTTGCTTGCTCCAGTGATTTGAGCATGTTTGGAGAAAAGGGCAAACAGATTGTTGGCATTATTTTTAGAGATGAAGCAAGAACTATTGGTTACCTCTGTACTGATATTGAATTTCAGTGTCTATATTGCTGAATCAGTCATTTTGAAATGCTACTAAATTGGTCAAGTGTTGCTGAATATAAACTAGGAATCGGTTGATATTTTCTGATTCTAGTTCCGTACTGCTGAATCATTCAAATGCTACTGAATTTGTGAAAAGTTATGTCGCTGCTGCTAGGCTACTTGCACTAGAGCTTTTGCCTGTGTTTCATCAGAACCTATGGTTGTGTTTTGGACAGTGATGAGAGGCATATAGGGTAAAGATACAGTGTGATTTCACCAAGTGAAGTCATTTGTTACCGATGCAGTTTTGGCACATGTAGTGTGTGTCTCTAGTTCTTTAGATATTTTTACATGAATATATCTTTCAAAACAAAATAATTATCTCCTTTTCACACTCCGTTGGTCAGGTCTGGTTCCCTTTGTACTGTTATTGAATTTCAGTGTATGTATTGCTGAATCAGTCATTTTGAAATGCTGCTGAATTGGTCAAGTGCTGTTGAATATGAATTAGGAATCTGTCTATTTTCTCTGCCTTATTCTGTACTGCTGACTCATTCAAATGCTAATAAATTTTTGAAAAGTGCTATTGCTGTGCTAGGCTGTTTGCACTAGAGATTTTGCCTGTGTTTCGTCGGAATCGTTGGTTGTGTTTTGGACAGTGATTAGTATGATTTCACCAAGTGAAGTAATTGGATACTAGTTCTGGCGCACGCGGTGTGTGACTCTGGATCTTTTGATATTTTTATGTGAATATATCTATCAAAATAATTATCGCTTTTCACCCCTCTATCGGTTAGGTCTTTGTTCTGAATCCGGCAGATCCACAGCAGAATACAGAGTTTACTAATGACGAGATGAAATCTAGTATCTTTTGATTTCTTTGTTGTACTGGAAACGTACACGGTTCTATGTATGATGTATTGAGTTTAAATCCTCTGTGCTTGACAAATATTTTTTTGGTTTACATTATTTTCTTCTAGCAATAGTGCTTTACAGAGAGGCTGACACGGTGGACCCACCAGCCTGCAGCGTCGCTCTTAATTTTCTTCTTGCAATATTGCTTTACGGAGAGGCTGACATGGCAGACCCACCAGCCTGCAGCGTCCCCTTAATTTTCTTCTAGCAAAATTTCTATGCCGAGAGGATGACATGGCGGACCCACCAGCCTCTAGCGTCCCTCTTAATTTTCTTCTAGCAATATTGCTTTATGGAGAGGCTGAAATGGCAGACCCACTAGCCTGCAGCTAACGAGGTTCGATCTCGTCAATGCCGATTATTATGGACTTGGGTTTTGGAGAAGACGGGGTTGCTGGAGATCGCAGAATGGTTAACAAACAAGCAACGCGGGACACGAGATTTACCCAGGTTTAGGCCCCTAGAGGGAAAACCCTACTCCTGCTTGTCTACTCTTGATTACGGCGGAACCGAAGGTTACAGGGGTGCGCAGATGCAATCTGGTGTGAGGTGTGTATGCGATGGTGTAAGGTCCTCCTCTCCGTGCCCTCCTAGCCTTTATATATATAGGAAGGTCCCGGTCCTAGGTCAAGTCGGTTACAAATTAGGGTTGGTACCCTTCAAAATTCTATCTACTCTAAACTTGTCCTCCAAGGATCCGAAGGCGTCATGGGCTTGGGCCACCCGAAATCTTCATGGGTCATGTTGTCTTGACATGGGCCTTCCTTGGGCTGGACCAGGTATACCAAAGTTGTGTACCCGTGGGATATAACCATGTCAGTAGCTTCCGAGTGATTAGTCAAATCATAGATTTGGCTGGAGATTCTTCAATCTTTCAGGTGCTATGTAGTCAAACCTGTTTAATAAGGAGAGATGATTATTTCATAGGGATTGTTGATACGTGTGCCTGACTCACCCGGCGGATCAGGGATAGTTAACTGTCATAGGACAAAACAAAACGATCTTCATCAAACTCAAGTCCCCAGACTCGAATTCAGAATGATTCCAGGTGTAATTCGACTCATGCCGTTGAGGACTTACAGGAGTCGAATCCCACTGTTTTTCAAGTGATGTACCCAACGCGTCTGTCGGGATTTTTATCGTGCCTGTTGACACGGAATATTTTCTGGCAGAGCACAGTCAGGTGTGTTACCAGGGCATCAGATGATATCTGTAGGTCTTATCTTTGTGTCATAGACACAGCATCCAAAATTTTATCACCGCGGATGTGCTTCGGGTGGCCGAGGAGATTGTTTTTCACTTAGCATTGATTTGGGCAATGTTGCCAAAAGTATTTTGTTGTGTTTTGACCCAAAGGATCGCAGTCAAAGAGTTCATAGGGTGCGCGATCAGCGCTCCCTATGGGAGTAGCCCCCAAGTGTATATTCGAGTCGTAGACTCAAGAAGAGACTTTAGTTCAGTTATTTTCAGCTTAGATCCGAAGGACACAATTTTTTCGGATACTCAACCAATCCTCCCTATGGGAGTATCCCGCGAGTCCGTAGCGGAGTCTCAGACTAGATGTAGGACTCGAAGATAGTTGCGAGGTGTAGTACCTTAGTCATTTCTCGGGTGCGCGGCCAGCTCTCCAAATAGGAGTAGCCCCCGAGTATTTGCTCGAATCATAGATTCGAGTAAGTACTTGATTGATTAGTCAAAAACTTCCAGCTGTTGCTAGCTTGGCGTTGGGACGTCATTGTTGACGATTGGTGATCTCAACCATCTGCGACAGCAGAGATGATGCGATGGGACGACCGTGGGTCCCACCTCCTGACTTGAAGTTGACTAGTCACGCGCAAACGTGGCAAAAATTATGGCGTATCCTCGGTTTCCTTGCATAGTGGACGACGTGCTGGCGACGGTTTGTTGTTGTGCTGACACGTGTAGGGTTTGATCTAGGGTGGGAGCTAGGGCTTGTGCATCGTCTTCCTCTTTTAATAACATGGGTAAACAGTTATTTTATTTTACCCTTTGCAATTTGCTCATCGCCATTGCCTCCATTTTCAAGAGCACTGCTTCTCTCAACCGTGCACTGGAAGTTCTTTGTTCTTTTCCCTCTTATTTTCTCCGTGTGCACCGCCGCACTCGACGTCGCGCCATGGGCAAGCCGAAGAAGACCACCAACGGAGCTAGCTCGAGCGCCGCCGGTGGCGGCAAGATGACCGCCGCGGCCACCCGCATCACAGACGGCGGGTGGAGGTGCACAGATATGCGAGACGGGGATCTGCGCAAGCTGCGCAATTCTGGGTTGATCCCCTAGAACAAGGAGGACACACGTATCCCTGGTGATGAAGTAATCCCCCGCCCACCCGAAGGATTTCGGGTGATGTTTTTTGCGTTTGTCATCTGTGGTCTCTCTCTTCCTGTCCACGATTTCCTTTGTGGACTCCTCTTCTTCTATGGGATTTAGTTGCATCACCTGTCTCCCAATTCTCTTCTCCACATTGCTTGTTTTATCACTCTTTGTGAGTGATGGCTCGGTATCGAGCCGCACTTTGGCCTCTTCTGGAAGCTCTATTCTGCGAATAGGCAGTCCGGCACCAGCGGAGTCTATCCGCTCGGCGGCTACATCATTTCCATGTGCTCTTTCGTCCAATTTTTCTCCTTTTCTATCTGCGAGTCTGTCCAGCAATGGCGCCGGAAGTGGTTCTACATCCGCGATGCTAAGCTGGACGCTCAGCAATATGGGCTTGGCCCCTTCGATTCCTCCCAGCAGATCATCCGAAAGAGATCGTGGAAGAACCACATCCTGGAAGGTGAATCCGATGAGGTGGAGAGGCTCTACCAGTGGGTGGAGACTCTTCAGCTGGTGCCAGGCAAAGAGGTCAATGGTGTCGACATCATCCGCACCTTCCTTAAGCGCCGGTGCAGCCACTCCAAGCGAGGGTTCATCCGATGTTCCTCTACGCCGGCTCCAGCGATCCGACTAGGGTCTCATCCGAAGAATTATCTTTAGGTGACCTAGATAGGGCTCTGCGGCCCCTGCTGAAGGCCAAGGCTGGCGAGGACCTCCCAGGGAAGTCGTTGACCATCCCTTTTAGCGCCAAGAAAGTGATTTCCCAGGTGATACTTGTTCGTGCGCGTAGCGCTTTTTCCAAGTGTTTGCCGTTCGCTACTATTGTTTATTTTGTTTCCATTTCACTTGCAGGGCCTCAAGGTACCGGGGTCTATGCCTCCTCTTCCTAAGAAGTATATGGAGGTGCCGGACAATGAGGAGGTGGACTCCGAGTCGGAGCTTCATCCAGCGCAATCTCCGACCTTGGAAGCCCCCAAGCCGAGCGAAGGGAAGACCCGAAAGCGCTCTCGGAGCGAGTCTTCAGATGCGTCTACCCCGCCAACTCCAAGGGGTTCATCCTTCCTCGAGCAGTATGGTGAGGATGATGGTGCGTCGTCTGCATCTATTCCTGCCATGCCCATTCGAGCGGTGGCTCCTCAGCCGCCGGCCAAGAAGAAGAAGGTGGCTCCCGTCTTCAACTTGTCGGACATCGAGTCATAACTGACTTCGCGTGAGTCCTTTTCCTGTCGTCTGTTTGAGTAGTGTGAGTTATTGTTGATCAAATTTTTTCTTGCAGCCATTCTTCAGAGGGGTCCTTAAACAGGGACACTCAAGAGGTTATGGGAGAGTTGAAGACGACGGCCTCCTTCTCGTAGGTGGTGGCTAACTCTGAGGACTACGACCCGAACTCCTCCAGGCGAGAAGCTCGGGCAGCCGTAGCTCAGAATACAGCTCGAAGACTTTCAGAGTCCACGCCTAAACACGTAAGTACTTGTCTTTTTAACTCCTTGGGGGGATCCCTCGAGACTTTTTTGGGTGACCTGTTGGTCATTTTTGCTTTTGCGGGGCGGAGCCCCCAAGCCCTTTTGGATGGTTTCTTGATCTTTTCATTATGTTTCTCCTAAAGCCCTTTGTGCATAGCTCCAACCTCCTTATTGAGCAGCATCTAGCACTGGACGCTAACCTGCAGCAGCTTCAAGGTACATAAATTTCACCTTGTCTTAGTTCTCTTGTCCCTAGGGTTTGCTTGTATTGATCAGGTGTTTCTTCATGTTGCAAATGAAAACAATGTGGCTCTCCGAAGACTGGATGCTCTCGAAAAGAGCCTTGGTCGAGCGGAGAAGAAAGCCGCTGATGCTGCGGAGGCCAGGGAGCGCTTGCAGAAGGAGGCTGCTAATGATGTGGAGGCCAAGGAGCGCTTCCAAAAAGAGGCCGCTGATCACGAGGAGCAGCTTGCGGTTGCCGCTGCTACCCGGGAGAAGGAGATGGCGGAGAAGCTTATGGCTGCAGCCAAAGCCTTTTCTGGTGAGTTTCCCTTAAAACTTGTTTGGGTCTTGTGTTTTTTCGACTACATCTTGTCTTTTCTCGCTGGGGTGCTTTTCATCCTTCTTTCAGATGCTTCAGGCATCGCGTTTGATTGTGGTGCATTGGAGCATGGAGATGCCCTGGCCGACGCTACTGCAGCAGTCGAAGATCACTGCACCAATGCCGATGGTTCCTTGGCGAAGGCCAAAGAAGTGCTCACGCACTTCTACAAGGAGGTCGTCCCCAACGGCGTTGCCCTTGAAGATGTCAACGCCCTTGCGGATGCTTTGTCGGACGAAGCCCCGACAGCATATAAGCGCTAGCAGAAGGGCATCGGCGCCTCCATGGGGCTAGCGATGGCCATGGCGTCTGGGGCTGAGCTGGACCTTCCGCACATCACCTCCCAGAGGCCGACGGCTGCAGATGGCTTAGAGGTAGCTTTTTCCCTCTTTGCCTCTCGCTGTAAGCACTATGGACCTAAGCTCATTGATCTCCTAGCTGAGTATGCGGCGAAGAAGCAACATGAGGCCAAGAGCAGGTAGTCAGGCTCTGAGTCTACTCCGGATGCGGGTGCTTAGGCCCTTTGTGTTGTAGCTAGAATAGTTCACTCTTTTGGTTCCTTTTGTAACATCATGCTAATGAACAAGTCCAACTTTGCCACGAGGTGGCTTTATTTATGTATATAATTTTGTCTTTCGAGCTGCTGTCGGAAATTCTTGTGATCTTCATGCTTGATTTATTTTGCCTTTAGGGTCCTTCGGGTGAGATTCCGATTGTCACTCCGACTGCTCCCGAGCCACGGCCATCATTGAATGATGCATCACAGTTAGTTTTTCTGCGCGATCGTGTCCAGAGCTTGGAGAAGGATATCCGTAGAATTTGAGGCCACACGGATGTATGGAAGTCCAAAGCTGAGCGAGCCACAGCCCGGGAAGAGTTCTTGATGGGGGGGTTGTGGCAGATGGGCGAGCAACTGCAATGTGAGTCTTTGCAAAATGCTATTCTTTCGGGTGTATCTCTATATGTTGGCTCATGGCGTGTGTTCTCAGATGTGAATCTCATTCCGGAGGAAGATAAGGAGCACGTCGCCATTCGGATGAATTGTTTGATGCAACAAGACCTGGAGGCTGGTGCCTTCTTTTGGATTGATCGTCTTCGAGCCATCATCCTTGCAACGGTGCAAGATCGCGTGAACCAGGTTCTTCGGGTGCTGGGGCAGGCGAGGTCATCACTGGCGGCTATATGGGCTGTCATGTTCCCCTTGGATGCTGCACCTTCTACCTTCCTGGGTCTTCTTGCTAAATTTTGGAATGTGGGCAACATCAAGGAGTTGGTGCGGCATCATTTGGTTGCAGGGGTCAAAGATGCCATGTCTCTCGTTCGGCTGCATCGTCGTGATGTCAATCTTGCGAAGGTGGCGACTGGGTTGTCCCTTCGAACGGAGGGCACCCTATGGGACATGCGCCCGCATTATGCTATTCGAGCAGCGGGCGAATGTAATGCTCCAGAACAATTAGGTCCTGTAAAGAGAAAACGGATGATGTAATTTTTTTTATTTATTCTAGTGGGGCACGTAATGCCCTTTGTAAAGTTTAGTATTTATGAGCACGTTATGCTTTGTTATGTGCATGTCCTTTTCGTTATCCTGACGTGGTCAGCTACTCAGGTTGTATGTATTGTTCTCAGTCGAGGAAGTGGTGAGGTGAGGTGTAGCCCCCGAGCGTATGGAGCGATAAATAATGTAAGGTGAAAAAGATAATTGGGCCAAGGAACTTAGCTTTTATTCATAACGTAACGAGGAGGTGCATGGTTTGGCTGAGTTGCCTTATTGAAATAAAGGGTAACTAGGGGTAGAAGCGTCGTAGATGTGCGACGTTCCAGGTGTTGGAGTATTCGAATCCTGACGCGATGTCCATGAGGCGGCAGGAGCCACCTAGGATGACTTCTGTGATGATGTAGGGTCCTTCCTAGGGTGACTCGAGTTTTTTCGGTAGCTCTTGCTTGAGTCGTCGAACGAGGTCTCCTTCGGGGAAGGACCTTGGGCGCAGCCGACGACTGTGGTAGTTGCGGAGGCTTTGTTGATAGACCGCTGAGCGAGCTGCGGCGATATTGCGTGCCTCGTCGAGTGTGTGGTTGATTCGGCTTCGCTGTAGGCGACGACCCATGGGGCCTTGTGGCATACCTCGGCAGGCAGCATGGCTTCGGCCCCGTGCACTATGAAGAAGGTTGTGAAGCCGGTTGAGCTGTTCGGCGTTGTACACAGGCTCTAGAGGACGGAGGGTAGCTCCTCTGCCCAGGCTCCTACAAGCCTTTCGAGTGGGCATAGCAGGTGTTTCTTGATGCCATTTCCTATGAGTCAGTTGGCCTTTTCGACCTATCCAATGGTCTGCAGGTGCGCCACGGAGGCGTATGATATGTTGATGCCAAGGCCCTCGCAGAAGTCTTGGAATTTCTTCAAGATGAAGTTCGAGCCGTTGTCCGTGATGATGCTATGTGGCATGCCGAACCTGTAGACAATGGACTCTAAGAACTTGACGGCAGTTTTGCCGCTTTGGTTGGTGAAGGGCATGGCCTCAATCCACTTGGTGAACTTCTCGACTGTGACCAGGATGAAGACGTGGCCTCCTTTCGAGGATTTGGGAAGTTTTCCGATCATGTCGAGGCCCCATTGGGAGAAGGGCCAGGCCAATGGTATGGGCCTTAGCTCGGATCCTAGTGCCTGCGGCTTGTCCGCGTACCTCTGACAGGCGTTGAACCTTTGGACGATGTCCTTGGTGTCGTTCATGGCTGTTGGCCAGTAGAATCCAGCTCGTAGAGCTTTGGCGACTAGGGCGCGGCTGCCTGCATGATGGCCGCAGATGCCCTCGTGGATGTCTTGGAGGATGGTTTTGCCGTCACCAATGGTGACGCACCTTTGGAGCACACCCAAAATGTTGCACTTGTACAGCTCGCCATTATGGATATTGAAGGCCTTAGACCGACGAGATATGCGCCGGGCATCTGTTGGGCCATCAGGCAGTTCATTGTTTATTAGGTACCGAAGGTACGGCTGCATCCATGTTTCTTTGATTGCCATGACCTGCATCAGATTGACCACCTCAACTTCTGTGTCGAGTTTTTCGGGTCCTTCCTGTCCTTCGGTAGCGCAGCTACCGAGTGCTCTTCTTCTTTGGCTTAGCCTTTTGGGAATTTCCTTTTGATAGATGGTACAGATATTTGCTCGAGGAACACACCTGTCAGTACATGTCCGCAGGTTGAGCCGATGTTGGCAAGCCTGTCAGCTTCTTCATTCCTTTCCCTTCCGATGTGCCGAAGCTCGCTGCCGTCAAAGTCCCCTTCGAGTGAGTTGTAGAGTGTGCCGTACGCGATCATGATGGCGCTGTGAGCGTTGCACTCTTTCATCGTCTGCTGGACGACAAGGTTCGAGTCACCATAGACGACGAGATGCGTTGCGCTGTAGATCTTGGCCATCCTCATGCCGTGGATGAGGGCCTCATATTCGGCCTCGTTATTGGAGGCTCAAAATTTCATCCGAAGGACGTATTTCATCTTGTCGCCCTGAGGGGACGTCAGTATGATGCCAGCTCCTGCTCCAACCTCACGCTTGGAGTCATCGAAGTGCATTGTCCATGATTGCGACATGTCCGGAGTGTCTGGCAGTTGGAGTTCCATCCGGTGGACGAGGAAGTCAGGGAGGAACTGAGATTTGATGGCCTTGCGTCGCTCGTAGATTATGTCTAGGGGAGACAGCTCGATGCCCCACAAGCTACTCGTCCCATGGCCTCGGGACTGTTCAGGATGTTGGACAGTGGGGCGTCATTGACGACCATGATCTGATGCGCTTGGAAGTAGTGGCTCATCCGATGAGCTGTCATGAATATGCTGTAGGCGAGCTTATGGTAGGGAGGGTACCTCTGCTTTGTTGGAGTCAATACCTCGTTGAGGTAGTAGATTGGGTGTTGGACCCCATGGGTCTTGCCATCTTCTGGTCGCTCGACCACGAGTACGGTGCTTACCACCTGATGTGTAGCTGCGATGTATAGCAGCAAAGGCTCTCGCTCCTTTGGCATGACCAGGACAGGTGAGGGGGAGAGTAGCTGCTTGAGGTCCTCGAATGCATCGTCGGCTTCGGGTGTCCACTCGAACTTGTCCGCTTTGTGTAGCAGCTGGTAAAAAGGCAGGGCCTTCTCGCCCATGCGACTGATGAATCTGCTCAGTGCTGCGATCCGCCCAGCTAGCTGTTGGACACCTTTGAGGTTCTTCGGCTTCTCCATGGCCATTATAGACCTGCTTTTCTTCGAATTTTCCTCGATCCCATGTTGAGAGATGAAGTAGCCGAGTAGTTGGCCAGATGGGACGTCGAAGGTGCACTTTTCAGGGTTCAGCTTGAACTTGTAGTGACCAAGGTTATCAAACGTCTCACGGAGATCATCGATCAACGTCTTGGCCTCCTTGGTCTTGATTACTATGTCTTCGACATAGACTTGAATGTTGCGACCGATCTGGTTTTTCAGGCATGCCTGCATGCACTTCTGGTACGTGGCACCTGCATTTCTTTGCCCGAAGGGAATAGTGTTATAGCAGAACACTCCGAATGGCGTGATGAACGTTGTTTTCTCCTGGTCTTCGACCTTCAGCCGAATATGGTTGTAGCCTGAGTAGGCGTTGAGGAAGGAGAGTTTCTCGCATCCTGTATTTGAATCGATGATTTGATCGATCCGCGGTAAAGGGAAGTGGTCCTTGGGACAGTACTTGTTGAGAGATGTGAAGTCCACGCACATCCGCAGGATGTCCGTGTCCTTTTTGGGGACCAGCACGGTGTTGGCTAGCTACTCGCTCTCCTTGATTTCTCTGATAAAGTTGGCGTCTAGTAGTCTGTTGACTTTGACTCCAATGGCTCCGGCTCTTGGCTCTGACATTTGTCAGATCGACTGTTTGACGGGTTTTGAATCCGGAAACACATTCAGTGCATGCTCGGCGAATTCCCTGGGAACTCCTGGCATGTCTGCAAGACACCAGGCAAAGATTTCCTAGCACTCACGGAGGAATTCGACGAGCGCGATTTCCTATGCGGGGCTGAGGTTGTTGGAAATCAGCGCCGTCTTGGAGGCGTCCGTCGGGTGGACCTGCACCTTCTTCGTGTTCACCGTGGAGTCAAATGACATATTAGGTGCGTTTGTCTGGTGACTGGGGGTGCCCCATTGTCTGTCACCTCTCTGAGCCTCATGAGCTCCTCCTGCATGCCGAACAACTGGGAGATTCTATTGAAGTCTATGTCGCAGTGGTCAGATCGGGTGAAGCTTCCCTGGACGGTGATAACGCCCCTAGGTCCTGGCATTTTCAGTAGTAGGTAAACATAGTGCGGTACTGCCAAGAATCTTGCGAATGCCACGCGCCCGAGGATGGCGTGGTATTGTGATGGCCAGTCCACCACTCGAACTCTAGTCGCTCGCGTATGAAGTTCTCGGGCTGGCCGAAGATGACGTCGAGCCATATCTTCCCTAGGGGATATATGCCCTTCCCTAGGACTACGCCGTGGAACGTCGTGTCTGATTGCTCCAGGCTGCACAGTGGGATCCGCATCGCTGTGAGTGTGCTGGCAAACATCAGACTGATGCTGCTTCCACCTTCCATGAAGACGCGGCTCATCTCGAATCCCCCGATCTGCACCTCGAGAACTAGGACATCATAACCTAGGCGAGGGACCTGGCGTGGGTGATCCGAACAGTCGAATGTGATGTAGGATTCTGTTCCGCTGAGGTACTCAGGGATGGCTGGTGGGGAGGTCACCGCTAGGATGACTTGGTGGGTGATCTTCTTCTGCACCCTATTGGTTGGGCGCCCCTTCTGGATCATCAGGGCCCCTTGTGGTGGCGGGTACCCGTTATTTGGCACTGGTGCGATCGCTGGATTTGACGGTCCAGCAGGTGGTGGTGGAGGAGCTCCGTGGGCGATGTCACCTAGTACAAGTGCGGGCCCAAATCCAGGGTTCATGATCTGGCGACGTATTTGGGTTAGACTCTCCCTATGCTTCTAGAACTCGCGGCAGTATTTGAGCATATGGCTCGCCTTCTTCTTGCCATCCTGTTTGTCGATGTAGAAGTGGATGGTGCAAGGACCAGACAACTTATCGTATGCCGAATGCTCATCGTTGCGGCTGCGATGCTGCCATGTTTGCGTGGGTCGCCCTCCGTCAAGGTAGTTGCCTCCATGGTATCCGATGCTGCGGTTGCCGTCAATGCGTCGGTCAGCGTATCCAGCCGTGACCATGTCGACTCCATCACGATCATCGTAGACGCGCGATCTTCATTTGCTGTGGTGCTCTCGCCTGCGGCCGTAGTCGTCCGCGTCATCCGAATGCATTCGATGGACGGAATCCTCGCCATCTTCCCATCGGTTAGCGATGTCCATCAGGTGTTCAAGCTTCTTGGGCTTGACGCGTCCAAGTTCTTCCTTGAAGTCCGGGCGCTTGACACCATCCTTGAAGGTGTCAATTGCCCTCTCTTTAGAGATATGTTCTGCGGAATCCTTGATATTGGACCAACGTAGTATGTTCGAGAGAATGGACTCGCCAGTACGTTGAGCGCAGGCTCGCAACTCCTTGATCAAGGCTGGCCTCTTGCTGGTTCCAGCTTCTCCCAGCTTCAGATGGAGCCGGAGGACAGGCTGCTGAGCCAGATCCTAGCTGCGCCCATCAACTGCAGCTAAAGGCTTTGTAAGGCGGTGTTCCTGTTGCCGCCGTGCAGCTTGACGGATGAGAGGTGGTCGTTGAGCCAGGCCTTTGGGTCCTGCGTGCCATCGAACTTCGGAGTGTCCGAAGGGAGCTTGAAATTTTTTGAAATCCGTGTTTGTCGAACGGATCTGCTAAAGCATCTGGATCCACATAGCTCTCCTTCGTCGTCCTCATCGGATTCAGTTGAACATGCGCGCTTGGATCGTGCTCGTCCTCGTCGGATGATGGCGTAGGGCTGCAGGTGAACTTGACCGCCGCTTTTTTATTTGGCTCCGTAGGAGCCTCATCGTGGAGCGCAACTCCGATGAGTCCGAGACCGGCTAGCACGGACTTGTGCATGGCGCTCTTTGGGTCTCCCAACAGAGGTGGGTGGGATGCGAGATATGTAGTGGCCGCCATGATCGCAGCCTGCGGTGTCTTCGGCATGACGTTGCCGTTTACGTCCATCGTCATGAAGGACGTGTTGAAGGCCTTGGTGACTTCGTGGCGCGCGGCGGGTTCTATGTGCTCCATGCGGGATTGATGCTTGTTGGCGTTGTTGCCGTGCTAGCTGGAGCCACTAGCGGCAGAGAGCGCAGCTGCCGAGTGCTCTTCTTCTTTGACTCAGCCTTTTCGGAATTTCCTTTTGATAGATGGTACGCAGATTTGCTCGAGGAACACACCTGACGGTACCCGTTCGCAGGTTGAGACGATGTTGGCAAGCCTGTCATCTTCTTCATTCCTTTCCCTTCCGACGTGCCGAAGCTCGCTGCCGTCAAAGTCCCCTTCGAGTGAGTTGTAGAGCGTGCCGTACGCGATCATGTTGGCGCTGTGAGCGTTGCACTCGTTCATCGTCTGCTGGACGACAAGGTTCGAGTCACCGTAGACGACGAGGTGCGTTGTGCCGCAGATCTTGGCCATCCTCATGCCGTGGATGAGGGCCTCATATTCGGCCTCGTTGTTGGAGGCTCAAAATTTCATCCGAAGTACGTATTTCATCTTGTCGCCCTTAGGGGACGTTAGTATGACGCCAGCTCCTGCTCCAGCCTCACGCTTGGAGTCATCGAAGTGCATTGTCCATGATTGCGACATGTCCGGAGTGTCTGGCAGTTGGAGTTCCATCCGGTGGACGAGGAAGTCAGGGAGGACCTGAGATTTGATGGCCTTGCGTCGCTCGTAGATTATGTCTAGGGGAGACAGCTCGATGCCCCACAAGGCTACTCGTCCCGTGGTCTCGGGATTGTTCAGGATGTTGGACAGTGAGGCGTCATTGACGACCTTGATCTGATGCCCTTGGAAGTAGTGGCTCAGCCGATGAGCTGTCATGAATATGCTGTAGGCGAGATTATGGTAGGGAGGGTACCTCTGCTTTGTTGGATTCAATACCTCGTTGAGGTAGTAGATTGGGTGTTGGACCCCATGGGTCTTGCCATCTTCGGGTCGCTCAACCACGAGTACGGTGCTTACCACCTGATGTGTAGCTGCGATGTATAGAAGAAAAGGCTCTTGCTCCTTTGGCATGACCAGGACAGGTGAGGTGGAGAGTAGCTGCTTGAGGTCCTCGAATGCATCGTCGGCTTCGGGTGTCCACTTGAACTTGTCCGCTTTGCGCAGCAGCTTGTAAAAAGGTAGGGCCTTGTCGCCCATGCGACTGATGAATCTGCTCAGCGCTGCGATTCTCCCAACTAGCTGTTGGACACCTTTTAGGTTCTTTGGCTTCTCCATGGCCATTATAGCCCTGCTTTTCTTTGAATTTGCCTCGATCCCATGTTGAGAGACGAAGTAGCCGAGTAGTTGGCCACATGGGACATCGAAGGTGCACTTTTCAGGGTTCAGCTTGAACTTGTAGTGACCAAGGTTATCAAACGTCTCACGGAGATCATCGATCAGCGTCTTGGCCTCCCTGGTCTTGATTACTATGTCTTCGACATAGACTTGAATGTTGCGACCGATCTGGTTTTTAGGCACGCCTGCATGCACTTTTGGTACGTGGCACCTGCATTCCTTTGCCCGAAGGGAATAGTGTTATAGCAGAACACTCTGAACGGCGTGATGAACGCTGTTTTCTCCTGGTCTTCGACCTTCAGCCGAATCTGGTTGGCCTGAGTAGGCGTTGAGGAAGGAGAGTTTCTCGCATCCTGTATTTGAATCGATGATTTGATCGATCCGCGGTAAAGGTAAGTGGTCCTTGGGACAGTACTTGTTGAGAGATGTGAAGTCCACGCACATCCGCAGGATGTCCATGTCCTTTTTGGGGACCAGCACGGTGTTGGCTAGCCACTCGCTCTCCTTGATTTCTCTGATAAAGTTAGCGTCGACTAGTCTATTGAATTTGACTCCAACGGCTCTGGCTCTTGGCTCTGACATTTGTCAGATCGACTGTTTGACGGTTTTTGCATCCGGAAACACATTCAGTGCATGCTCGGAGAATTCCCTGGGAACTCTTGGCATGTCTGCAGGACACCAGGAAAAGATTTCCCAGCACTCACGGAGGAATTCGACGAGCGCGATTTCCTATGCGGGGCCGAGGTTGTTGGAAATCAGCGCCGTCTTGGAGGCGTCCGTCGGGTGGACCTGCACCTTCGTCGTGTTCACCGTGGAGTCAAATGACATATTAGGTGCTTTTTGCCTGGCGACTGGGGGTGCCCCATTGTCTGTCACCTCTCCGAGCCTCGTGAGCTCCTCCTGCATGCCGAACAACTGGGAGATTCTATTGAAGTCTCTATCGCAGTGGTCAGATCGGGTGAAGCTTCCTTGGACGGTGATAACGCCCCTAGGTCCTAGCATTTTCAGTAGTAGGTAAACATAGTGCGGTACTGCCAAGAATCTTGCGAATGCCACGCACCCGAGGATGGCGTGGTATTGTGATGGCCAGTCCACCACTTCGAACTCTAGTCGCTCGCGTATGAAGTTTTCGGGCTGGCTGAAGATGACGTCGAGCCATATCTTCCCTAGGGGATATATGCTCTTCCCTGGGACTATGACGTGGAACGACGTGTGTGATTGCTCCAGGATGCACAGTGGGATCCGCATCGCTACGAGTGTGTTGGCAAACATCAGATTGATGTTGCTTCCACCTTCCATGAAGACGCGGCTCATCTCGAATCCCGCGATCTGCACCTCGAGCACTAGGGCAGCATAACCTAGGCGAGGGACCTGGCGTGGGTGATCCGAACAGTCGAATGTGATGTAGGATTCTAATCCGCTGAGGTACTCAGGGATGGATGGTGGGGAGGTCACTGCCAGGATGACTTGGCGGGTGATCTTCTTTTGCACCCTATTGGTTGGGCGCCCCTTCTAGATCATTAGGGCCCCTTGTGGTGGCGGGTACCCGTTATTTGGCACTGGTGCGATCGCTGGATTTGACGGTCCAGCAGGTGGTGGTGGAGGATCTCCATGGGCGATGTCACCTCGTACAAGTGCGGGCCAAAATCCAGGGTTCATGATCTGGCGACGTATTTGGGTTAGACTATCCCTATGCTTCTAGAATTCGCGGCAGTATTTGAGCATATGGCTCGCCTTCTTTTTGCCATCCTGTTTGTCGATGTAGAAGTGGATGGTGCAAGGACCAGACAACTTATCGTATGCCGAATGCCCATCGTCACGGCTGCGATGTTGCCACGTTTGCGTGGGTCGCCCTCCGTCACGGTAGTTGCCTCCATGGTATCCGATGCTGCGGTTGCCGTCATTGCGTCGGTCGGTGTATCCAGCCGCGACCATGTCGACTCCATCACGATCATCGTAGACGCGTGATCTTCATTTGGTGTGGCACTCTCGCCTGCGGACGTAGTCGTCCGCGTCATCCGAATGCATTCGATGGACAGAATCCTCGCCATCTTCCCATCGGTTAGCGATGTCCTTCAGGTGTGCAAGCGTCTTGGGCTTGACACGTCCAAGTTCTTCCTTGAAGTCCGGGCGCTTGACACCATCCTTGAAGGTGTCAATTGCCCTCTCTTCAGAGATATGTGCGGCGGAATCCTTGATATTGGACCAACATAGTATGTACGAGAGAATGGACTCGCCAGTACATTGAGTGCAGGCTCGTAACTCGTCGATCAAGGCTGGCCTCTTGCTAGTTCCAGCTCCTCCCAGCTTCCGATGGAGCCAGAGGACAGGCTGCTGAGCCAGATCCTAGCTGCGTGTAGCATCCCAATTGTCTAACAATTGCAATGCTACTAGCCTAATCTATATAAATGCTACTTCCTACATATAATTGTTGCGTCATAATTATATCATGCTCATGTCATCATGCCACCTTGTATTTGAGCATCATATAAAACCCTTTTTGTTTTGGTTCTTCTCTTATATGCATTGTAAATTGTATTTGCCTCTTGATATTGTATTTGGTTATTGATATATTGTTTAAATGCCCAAGTTGAGTTGGGGGCATCTCTTTTTGACTCCACCACCTTTCTTGTCATCACCCATCATTCCACCATTCCACCATATATGAGCATTGCAACTTATTTGGTTTTACCTCTAGCTCATGTGGGTTGGTATGGGTCCAATTCTATTTCCACATGCTCTCTAGCATCATGTTGTTTTCACATCAGTGATATGTGGATCCACCTTTGCATGCCTTGTAAGTGGAACCTTTTTCTAGCTCCCATATGGGTTGTTTTGGGGTTATTCTCATGTTGGGATATTTTTGGGCTTACTAAATACCTAGTGGCACATACACACTAGCATGTCCCATTTTTATTCAAATATGGTCATCTCCATCCACTCCACATGGGGCATCCTTTTAATTCTTTTAGCTTGGCTTTATTCCATATTTTGGAATGCATAGGCACAAATGCCATGATTATTTATTCTGTTTTCACAAGATTAAAACATGGCATTTAATGTTTTTGCATGGGCCATGCAACCATCACCACCATTTGATCTCCTTTGGTTTTCTTTGGTTTTTGAGTGGACCATGTTCAAACCCTAAACCCTCACATCTTGACCTCCTCTCTTTGTCATGGGCACCAAAAACCCTAGGCATTTTCATCTCTCTATCTCTCCACCAACACCATGTGTCCAACCAAAGCCCCTCAAAAACCCTAGCTTATTCTTTGTTCTCCTCCTAACCTTGTTCATCTTTTATATTGCATGTGATCATATATATGTGGCCTAGTCTCCCCTCACTCTTTCTTTTCTAGCTACACCCGAGCCTACCTCCTCTCCCTCTATCTCTCTGACATGCTGGTCCCACCTGGCCCCTCTCTCCCTGGCCCACACCCCAGCCACCACTACCCTACCCTAACTCTCAAAACCCTAACCCGACCTACCCCATCTAACCTAGCCAAGTGCACCCGAGCCCCTCCCCTCTTCCTCTCTTTCTCTCTGTCGTGCGGGCCTAGCTGCACCACCACACCGTCCCCACCTGCAGCCTCCCCTCTGCCGCTGTCCTTCCCCAGGACGAGCCCCAGCTCTCCCACGTGCTCGAGGAGAAAAGGGAAAGGGCCGAAGCCACTTTACCCCGAGCCGCTCCCACACGGCAACCCTCCTTCCTCTTCCTCCCTTTCTCCTCCTCTCACACGCCTTCTGCATCGCCAGATCCACCCCAAGCTCTGCCGCACCTTCCCCTTCTTCCTCTCCGGCGCCCAGCTCCTGCCGCCAGTCTCCGCCGTCTACCGCGACGCCCCTCCGTTCTACCCGGCGAACTCGTTGTGGAAGAGGCCGAGGAGATCAAGGACGGCCCCCCTGCATCACCCCGTACACGCCGTCGCGAAGGAGGAAGCCCCCAGGACCGCCAGATCCTCGCTGCTCCCCGAAACCCTAGATCGCCGGAGCGCCAGCCTCGTCCATGATCCGCTGCACCCCTTCCCGTTCTGACACCGGCAACCTCCCCGCAGTAAGCTCCTCCACCTCCTAGACAACCTCCTCTCCGCCGTAAAGCTCTAGCGCCGCCGCTCTTTCCGCCGAACGGTCTCAGTGCGTCGTCGCTCGCCGTGTCTGCGAGCTCCTCACGCCGCATAGCGCCATAACTAGGCCGCTCCTACCTTCCTAACAACTCCCCTAGCCTACCGCACTGGATCCGCCTCTCTGCGCATGCGCTCCGCATCGCGGGGTCGAGTCCCCGTCTCGCCGCTCTGCGTTGCGCGCTGTTTTTCCGTCAGATCGAGGAGAACGAAGTACAGTGCTGGGCCGTGGTCGATTTACAGTTAGCCCCCTCTTTTTAACGCTCGCTCAAACCGTTCTCCTCGCTAGCCCCACCTGTCAGCCACCGTGACCTTCTTCCATAAAACCCCTCAGTCTTTTCTTATCCTAACCCGCGCTCCCGAACGGCCCACCCGGCGGTCTCTGTGACTCCGATCGCTGTCACATGGGCTGAAGCCGCTGGCCCCGCCTGTCAGCCTCAGTGGCTAGCTAAGCCCGCGGTGGAAAAGGGTTTTCCGCGCGCGTGTGCCCCGCCAGCCGCTGGCCCACCCGTCAGTGGCTGTGGTTGGGTCTGTCTGAGTACAAAATGGTGTCTGCTTGCTGTTTAATTAAAACCTTTTTCAAAATGGTTTAAATTCAAATTCAAATCTGTTTTCAAATATCTTTTAAGATATAATTCCAAATAATACAAATAATATATGTTTTTGAATCAGAAAAATGTGAGGATTTCAAATATGCCCTTCAAAATATATTTTGAACACTTTAATTTTCGAGTTGATTAAAATTACAATAAAATGCCCTTTTTCTTAATTAATTAATAACTTTTGTTTTATAACTCCGAATTTGACAAATGATATGTCTAAATCGATCAGCGCGACGAGCCCGTTCTATCTATGTATTCCATGTTCTGAATTGCAGCATGCATCATATAAATATAAAGGTTACAGCAACTTAATTGAGAATAAAAGGTGACTAAAACTCCACAAAATGCTTTATTCTTGTATTCCACACCTCACCCATGCCATGCTACATTGTTGCCATGCAAATTGTGCATCATTCATCATGGCATGATTGTTTGCTTGTCGCATTTTAATTCATATGCTTGTGCACTCTATTTATGTTGGCCCTTGTTTGTTTGGTTCTTCTTCGAATAGACGCTAAGCAGGGGATATATCAAGAAACCCAGGAGCACTACCCAGATCCTTCGCTCGCTTCAACTGAGCTGCCAGGCAAGCACTACCACATGCTTGCATACATATAGTACCTATTGCCTCTATCTTATTCTTGTATCATTGAGTCGCGATTGCATTAAACTGAATCCCAAGTACTGCATAGCCTTTACATTTAAACCCCACCGAAGCTTGTTCCTCCATCCCATGAGCCATTACTACAGGAGTTGTTTGAGCCATGCGGGTCGTAGAACAGCATGTGTAGGGTATGTGAGTGTCTGATGGATAACGAGGTACCTAAACAACTTAACCTGAGTAGTAATGGGATAACTAATGAAAGTGGCACCGGTGAGCAATATCTGCTATTTGGTTTTTCATGCTCACTTGTGTCCCGTAGGACCCCGAGTACTTGATTCCTGTTCCTTCAATATTCGCGCTATCCACATCCGGGAGGCTTATGAACCCCCCTGAGCCAGAGCTTGATTCATTCTTATTTCTTGGGGCCACAATTAGTTTGGGGCTTTATTACTATCCTGTACTTATGCCATGCTTTACTGCTTTATTTACGATTGTGCGAGGAGCACCTGTACTGTTTTGGATGCGGAGTGTTTTCGCGGTATCGACAAGCCCAGTCACACTTTCGGGTTCCCAGTCGTTTACAGCCATTGACGCAAACCTTGAGTCCATCTCGGAGCCGGCCAACTTCGTTGCGGGTAGGTTAATGGGGTGGCCCCCTGAAACATTTCTGAATCCTATGATCGCTTTGTCGTGAATGCCTCGTTGGTTTTGATTTGGTTTTTCCGAGGTTGATCGAGTGTGTGTTGCTATTTGTGCACCCCTGCAGGGTAAATCTTTCTGAAAGTCGTGTCCGCGGTTATGGACGACTTGGAGCACAGTTTCTCGATCATAGACAAGTATAACTAAAGTACCGCTTTTAATTTGACTAAGTACCTGACTAGTAAATAGTGCAACACTCATGGAATGGATAATAAAACTGCCAACAGATGGGGGGTTGTTCGTCCGCTTCCTCGTTGGTAAGCGAGGAGGAGGATGGATCTGTTAATATTACTGTTATAACTGTTGTTATTAATTCACGGACATCTGTCTATCTTTGGTTAGGCGGATGGTTAGCGAGTAACTATAGAATTGTTAGGTATTATCTTTTGCTGCAATTGCGTCACCCAAGGTTGTGTCCCCTTTAGAGGCATAAAGACTTGCTGAGTACCCCTAGGGTCTCACACGATAAATTGTTTGATTCAGATGAACAGGTAAACTCGCAAGATGGATACTGGGTGGAGGAGACGGACGATGTGGGCAACGATCACTCGGTGTAGAGATTCCGGGAACAGGGATCCGTGAGATCTGTGGGCGGGATGTGTTTATTTATGGGGCATCTTATGCCGATTTGCTTCTTATCCGTACTCGGATCTTGTTTTCCGCTTCCGCCTAATACTCTGATGTTTGATGTATGAGGAGATATCCTAAACTATTATATCTATCTAGGATATTTGGATCTTGCCGTATGGCGTTGCAATATTTCTATTTCTTTTAGATGGAATGGCTCTGAGGACTATTGTATGGTGGCTTGCATACATACTCATTTGTGTATGTAGTTGATCCCTTCGCCTGCCGATTACGCCGCTCGTTCTTGTCCCGATGTTTGGAAATGGTTAGGACGGCCGAAAGGTCTACCTGTGAGTGGCATTTGGCCCCACCATACTATTTTAACCATTTCCGCTCATCCAAGCTTGTAACTAAGAGCGTAATTCACCGAGGTAGTTACAATTGGTATCAGAGCCATTCCGCCCTTCAGGGTCTCAGCCAAATGGTCGTTGTCAGTCTAGCAAATATTTTTCGTAGCTATGTGTACTAGGGAAAAACAAAACGCGAGAGTAGGACTGCTTCCACTTTTCTTCTTAACCACCCAACCACCCTTTTCTGGTAAGGAAGTGTAACGTTTTCAATCCTCTTCTTAAAATTCAAACTAGGATTCATGTGTTTTGGGTTTCCGTAGTACCATAGAAAGTGTGTGTGTGTAATTCCTTGTCTATCTGTTGCATCCAATTTGTTATCATAGTCTGCCTTTGGTTATCAACTGTTGGTACACTCCATACTGACAGGCTTTTGAAAACCGGCGCGATCTATCTGACTCCTTGTTAACCGGTGCCATCTTCTTAAGGGTGTTCTTCCTTCCACCATGCTTTCACAGAATGTGGAGTTGCTAATCTCTACCTGATAAGTGATTTTGCGCATCTATTGGTATTTTAATGCCGAAAATGCGGAAAAAATTTCTTTGATACATCTGTGCTTCCACACTCCTTTTCAGTCATGTGTGAATCATTATCTATCTCCCTTTTATCAGCATGTCCATGCTAACTCATTCTTTTGTCACCGGCGCTTAATCCTAGAGTTTCATTTCATCTCCAATTCTCTTGGGCTAATTACATAACATGTGTCGATCCGATGCTGGTGATTGTAATTTGGTTCTCGGCATAGCTATATGACACTTATCATGAGTGGAATATGGAAAAATGCTATCAACACTATCCTCCAAATGGTGACGGTTATCTCCTGTGATTTTGAGTACACCGTGATCATATATATGCATATTCAAGCATCTTTGGCAATCCGGAGTTTCTCAAGGCACTACGGCGGTCTATCATCTGTTCATCATGCTGCACATCTTTTTGAACTCCATATCTGCAAAATTCTCTTTGAGACGAGGGAATTGCATCTTTTCGTCTCTGGTAGCTTTGCTTGAGGTATGAGCTATCATCATTTATTTATCCAAGATCTCTTTATCTTTGTAACCGGTGATCCAATCGACAATGTGAACCAGGTGACATCTCTTTTTCTTCCGAAGGACCAGATAATCTATTCTTCCAGTGCATCTTCTTCAACACGAACCCGTGCTCTTAATATTGGTCTTTCTAAGAGCGTTGAGCTCAGGAAGTGTTCGAGCATTTGTTCGTTTCTCTCGCCTTTTGAACTTGGTATTCTGGGAATATCTTGTTAATCCATGGTGGTATATGTTGATAATATGCTTGCCTATTCCATATCAATGGAAGGACATGGAAGATCATCTGTGTCTCTTTCTCTCAAGCTTCGTGAGCACTGCCTGTGTGCAAAGTCTCAAAGTGAGAATTCTGACTTTTTGAAGTCACCTATCTCGGCCACATCCTTCTGCTAAATAGATCGCTTCAATTCTGGAATCAGCAAGTCCATTGTTAATTCCATCTTCCATCTTCAATCAAACCTAGAGTCTTTCCTTGTTGGCGAGTTATCATCGTCGTTCCGCCGAAGATTTCCTCAAGACTGCTAAATCTTTCTCAATCATTTCAAGAAGAACATGGAGTTCTTTCACCTCAGTCTCGTCAAGTAATCTCTTGAAACCCTCTCGCTCTGTCGTCTATGCTCAATCCACCGGAGGCCATGAAGACCTTCTAGATCTTGTATTCAATCTGTTCAAGTGGTGCTATCTTTTTCTTTGTCTGTGGAATCTTGCAGTTGTCTCCGTAATCTTCCTTCATATCTTTCCGGGGGCTTGGTATTTCCGACTTGAAGACAACATCATCATCTTTATCTATCTATGAATCCGGCGAATCGTTTGCATCTATCCTTGTTTTCTAACGAAGTTCCATGAGTTATTGTCAATACCTTCAGTCTGATTCGGTAGTTGAGTTGCATGGTTTTCTTATTCATGTGCGGAGTAATGCTTTGAGTGCGGGATGGAGTAGCTACCATACCACTACTCTTATCATTCGCTCTTGTACATTGAATTGGTGAATTAATGTGATTTCACTCATTCCACGGAAGTTAGAAGTGGCCTTTATCCCTCGATACTTTTACTTCCGTCTTTGTTTTTCCGGAGTGCTCTCTCGAAGAAAGTAATCAATAATCTCTTGTTGGTGGTCTGTCTATTCTAGATGGAGCAAAATCTTCAATTATCCAGTGGGAACAAACGCAAACTCTTTTCTGTCCTTGTCATTCTACCGATGCTCGACATCCCCATACAAGATGAAAGGAAACTATCTCTCTTTGTTTGATCAATTCTTTTCTATGGTAAAGCCAATTATGGTTGATGCCATCAGCCGCAAATCTATTGCGTTAGCCTCAAGGCTAAAGAAAGCAATAAGTATCTCTACAATAAACTCCAGATCCTCCATATTCTTTGCTTCTCGGGATTCCACCATGATCTGGCTTCACATCCGTCTCTGGAAGTTATATCCGCGCACCTCAATTGCGTGATCCGTTGGGTCTTACCGGCGCAAGAAGAATCTAATCCGACGATGTCTAACTAAATCTTTCTGTTGATATCAAGGGACTCTATTGTTTGAAGGCAATATTGTTTCCGTACTTCATTTATCAAATCCGAGAGAAGATACGATGCTATTGTCATAGTGGTTCAAAACCTCTCCAATCTAGCTCTTTTTCTTCCGGCGAGACAAAGTTTCATCCTCTCTAGTATCGATAAACCTTTAATCTTAATGATGTGTCTTTCTTTATCCATGATACATCATCTTGTCCTTTCTTTCACAAGTGGTTCTATTCTTTTATCATGTTTCTTGAGAAAACCGAAGCTATGTCCATCCTATCCTTCTTGTCTCACGACAATCCTACAATTCTTCTAATCCGTTGTTCTTGAAGCAAAACGCAAGACTCGCAACAAGTCTAGCAAGTTTTGCAAGGTGTAGTGGTCGCACCATTCCGTTGTTCTTCAACTTGGGAACGTGAGGGTCACCTTCGTTCGAACACCCGCCTCTCCTTGTGTTGTTTTCTTTTCCTAGGAATCTCGGGGCGAGATTCTTGTTTAGTGGGGGAGAGTTGTAGCATCCCAATTTTCTAACAATTGCAATGCTACTAGCCTAGTCTATATAAATGCTACTTCCTACATATAATTGTTGCATCATAATTATATCATGCTCATGTCATCATGCCACCTTGTATTTGAGCATCATATAAAACCCTTTTTGTTTTGGTTCTTCTCTTATATGCATTGTAAATTGTATTTGCCTCTTGATATTGTATTTGGTTATTGATATATTGTTTAAATGCCCAAGTTGAGTTGGGGGCATCTCTTTTTGACTCCACCACCTTTCTTGTCATCACCCATCATTCCACCATTCCACCATATATGAGCATTGCAACTTATTTGGTTTTACCTCTAGCTCATGTGGGTTGGGATGGATCCAATTCTATTTCCACATGCTCTCATATTAGCATCATGTTGTTTTCACATCAGTGATATGTGGATCCACCTTTGCATGCCTTGTGAGTGGAACCTTTTTCTAGCTCCCATATGGGTTGTTTTGGGGTTATTCTCATGTTGGGATATTTTTGGGCTTACTAAATACCTAGTGGCACATACACACTAGCATGTCCCATTTTTATTCAAATATGGTCATCTCCATCCACTCCACATGGGGCATCCTTTTAATTCTTTTAGCTTGGCTTTATTCCATATTTTGGAATGCATAGGCACAAATGCCATGATTATTTATTCTGTTTTCACAAGATTAAAACATGGCATTTAATGTTTTTGCATGGGCCATGCAACCATCACCACCATTTGATCTCCTTTGGTTTACTTTGGTTTTTGAGTGGATCATGTTCAAACCCTAAACCCTCACATCTTGACCTCCTCTCTTTGTCATGGGCACCAAAAACCCTAGGCATTTTCATCTCTCTATCTCTCCACCAACACCATGTGTCCAACCAAAGCCCCTCAAAAACCCTAGCTTATTCTTTGTTCTCCTCCTAACCTTGTTCATCTTTTCTATTGCATGTGATCATATATATGTGGCCTAGTCTCCCCTCCCTCTTTCTTTTCTAGATACACCCGAGCCTACCTCCTCTCCCTCTATCTCTCTGACATGCTGGTCCCACCTGGCCCCTCTCTCCCTGGCCCACACCCCAGCCACCACTACCCTACCCTAACTCTCAAAACCCTAACCCGAGCTACCCCATCTAACCTAGCCAAGTGCACCCGAGCCCCTCCCCTCTTCCTCTCTTTCTCTCTGCCGTGCGGGCCTAGCTGCACCACCACACCGTCCCCACCTGCAGCCTCCCCTCTGCCGCTGTCCTGCCCCAGGACGAGCCCCAGCTCTCCCACGTGCTCGAGGAGAAAAGGGAAAGGGCCGAAGCCACTTTACCCTGAGCCGCTCCCACACGGCAACCCTCCTTCCTCTTCCTCCCTTTCTCCTCCTCTCACACGCCTTCTGCATCGCCAGATCCACCCCAAGCTCTGCCGCACCTTCCCCTTCTTCCTCTCCGGCGCCCAGCTCCTGCCGCCAGTCTCCGCCGTCTACCACGACGACCCTCCGTTCTACCCGGCGAACTAGTCATGGAAGAGGCCGAGGAGATCAAGGACAGCCTCCCTGCATCACCCCGTACACGCCATCGCGAAGGAGGAAGCCCCCAGGACCGCCAGATCATCGCTGCTCCCCGAAACCCTAGATCGCCAGAGCGCCAGCCTCGTCCATGATCCGCTGCACCCCTTCCCGTTCTGACACCGGCAACCTCCCCGCGGTAAGCTCCTCCACCTCCTAGACAACCTCCTCTCCGCCGTAAAGCTCTAGCGCCGCCGCTCTTTCCGCCGAACGGTCTCAGTGCGTCGTCGCTCGCCGTGTCTGCGAGCTCCTCGCGCCGCATAGCGCCATAACTAGGCCGCGCCTACCTTCCTAACAACTCCCCTAGCCTACCGCACTGGATCCGCCTCTCTACGCATGCGCTCCGCATCGCGGGGTCGAGTCCCCGTCTCGCCGCTCTGTGCTGCGCGCTGTTTTTCCGTCAGATCGAGGAGAACGAAGTACAGTGCTGGGCCGTGGTCGATTTACAGTTAGCCCCCTCTTTTTAACGCTCGCTCAAACCGCGCTCCTCGCTAGCCCCACCTGTCAGCCACCGTGACCTTCTTCCATAAAACCCCTCAGTCTTTTCTTATCCTAACCCGCGCTCCCGAACGGCCCACCCGGCAGTCTCTGTGACTCCGATCGCTGTCACATGGGCTGAAGCCGCTGGCCCCGCCTGTCAGTCTCAGTGGCTAGCTAAGCCCGTGGTGGAAAAGGGTTTTCCGCGCGCGTGTGCCCCGCCAGCCGCTGGTCCACCCGTCAGTGGCTGTGGTTGGGTCTGTCTAAGTACAAAATGGTGTCTGCTTGCTGTTTAATTAAAACCTTTTTCAAAATGGTTTAAATTCAAATTCAAATCTGTTTTCAAATATATTTTAAGATCTAATTCCAAATAATACAAATAATATATGTTTTTGAATCAGAAAAATGTGAGGATTTCAAATATGCCCTTCAAAATATATTTTGAACACTTTAATTTTCGAGTTGATTAAAATTACAATAAAATGCCCTTTTTCTTAATTAATTAATAACTTTTGTTTTATTACTCCGAATTTGACAAATGATATGTCTAAATCGATCAGCGCGACGAGCCCGTTCTATCTATGTATTCCATATTCTGAATTGCAGCATGCATCATATAAATATAAAGGTTACAGCAACTTAATTGAGAATAAAAGGTGACTAAAACTCCACAAAATGCTTTATTCTTGTATTCCACACCTCACCCATGCCATGCTACATTGTTGCCATGCAAATTGTGCATCATTCATCATGGCATGATTGTTTGCTTGTCGCATTTTAATTCATATGCTTGTGCACTCTATTTATGTTGGCCCTTGTTTGTTTGGTTCTTCTTCGAATAGACGCTGAGCAGGGGATATATCAAGAAACCCAGGAGAACTACCCAGATCCTTCTCTCGCTTCAACTGAGCTGCCAGGCAAGCACTACCACATGCTTGCATACATATAGTACCTATTGCCTCTATCTTATTCTTGCATCATTCAGTCGCGATTGCATTAAACTGAATCCCAAGTACTACATAGCCTTTACACTTAAACCCCACCGAAGCTTGTTCCTCCATCCCATGAGCCATTACTACAGGAGTTGTTTGAGCCATGCGGGTCGTAGAACAGCATGTGTAGGGTATGTGAGTGTCTGATGGATAACGAGGTACCTAAACAACTTAACCTGAGTAGTAATGGGATAACTAATGAAAGTGGCACCGGTGAGCAATATCTACTATTTGGTTTTTCATGCTCACTTGTGTCCCGTAGGACCCCGAGTACTTGATTCCTGTTCCTTGAATATTCGCGCTATCCACATCCGGGAGGCTTATGAACCCCCCTGAGCCAGAGCTTGATTCATTCTTATTTCTTGGGGCCACAAAGTAGTTTGGGGCTTTATTACTATCCTGTACTTATGCCATGCTTTACTGCTTTATTTACGATTGTGCGAGGAGCACCTGTACTGTTTTGGATGCGGAGTGTTTTCCCGGTATCGACAAGCCCAGTCACACTTTCGGGTTCCCAGTCGTTTACAGCCATTGACGCAAACCTTGAGTCCGTCTCAGAGCCGGCCAACTTCGTTGCAGGTAGCTTAATGGGGTGGCCCCCTGAAACATTTCTGAATCCTGTGATCGCTTTGTCGTGAATGCCTCGTTGGTTTTGATATGGTTTTTCCGAGGTTGATCGAGTGTGTGTTGCTATTTGTGCACCCCTGAAGGGTAAATCTTTCTGAAAGCCGTGTTCGCGGTTATGGACGACTTGGAGCACAGTTTCTCGATCATAGACAAGTATAACTAAAGTACCGCTTTTAATTTGACTAAGTACCTGACTAGTAAATAGTGCAACACTCATGGAATGGATAATAAAACTGCCAACGGATGGGGGGTTGTTCGTCCGCTTCCTCGTTGGTAAGTGAGGAGGAGGATGGATCTGTTAATATTACTGTTATAACTGTTGTTATTAATTCACGGACATCCGTCTATCTTTGGTTAGGCGGATGGTTAGCGAGTAACTATAGAATTGTTAGGTATTATCTTTTGCTGCAATTGCATCACCCCAGGTTGTGTCCCCTTTAGAGGCATAAAGACTTGCTGAGTACCCCTAGGGTCTCACACGATAAATTGTTTGATTCAGATGAACAGGTAAACTCGCAAGATGGATACTGGGTGGAGGAGACGGACGATGTGGGCAATGATCACTCGGTGTAGAGATTCCAGGAACGGGGATCCGTGAGATCTGTGGGCGGGATGTGTTTATTTATGGGGCATCTTATGCCGATTTGCTTCTTATCCGTACTCGGATCTTGTTTTCCGCTTCCGCCTGATACTCTGATGTTTGATGTATGAGGAGATATCCTAAACTATTATATCTATCTAGGATATTTGGATCTTGCCGTATGGCGTTGCAATATTTCTATTTCTTTTAGATGGAATGGCTCTGAGGACTATTGTATGGTGGCTTACATACATACTCATTTGTGTATGTAGTTGATCCCTTCGCCTGCCGATTACGCCGCTCGTTCTTGTCCCGATGTTTGGAAATAGTTAGGACGGCCGAAAGGTCTACCTGTGAGTGGCATTTGGCCCCACCGTACTATTTTAACCATTTCCGCTCATCCAGGCTTGTAACTAAGAGCGTAATTCACCGAGGTAGTTACACTGCGCCCGTCAGGTGTAGCTAAAGGCATTGTAAGGCGGTGTTCCTGTTGCCGCCGTGCAGCTTGACGGATGAGAAGTGGTCGTTGAGCCAGGCCTTTGGGTCCTGCGTGCCATCGAACTTCGGAGTGTCCAAAGGGAGCTTGAAGTTTTTTGAAATCCGTCTTTGTCGAACGGAGCTGCTAAAGCATCTGGATCCACATAGCTCTCCTTCGTCGTCCTCATCGGATTCAGTTGAACATGCGCGTTTAGATCGTGCTCGTCCTCGTCGGATGATGGCGTAGGGTTGCGGGTGAACTTGACCGCCGCTTTTTTATTCGGCTCTGGAGGAGCCTCATCGTGGAGCGCAGCTCCGATGAGTCCGAGACTGGCTAGCGCGGACTTGTGCATGGCGATCTTTGGGTCGCCCAACGGAGGTGGGTGGGACGCGAGATATGTAGTGGCCGCCATGATCGCAGCCTGCGGTGTCTTCGGCATGACGTTGCCATTTATGTCCATCGTCATGAAGGACGTGTTGAAGGCCTTGGTGACTTCATGGCGCGCGGCAGGGTCTATGTGCTCCATGCGGGATTGATGCTTGTTGGCGTTGTTGCCGTGCGAGCTGGAGCCACTAGCGGCAGAGAGCGCAGCTCACCAAGCAGAGAGAGAAGCTCACCGCGTGCTAGACTCTGAAGCCGCCTGCTTACGTTTGTCGAGTTCCTCCATCAGCTTCACCTACCAGTTATTCTTGTTGATGAGGAGGAGGTAATATGCCATCAGCAGATCCCGTGAATCATTCACATGTAGGATGATGTTGCTCGCCACGGCTTCACGCGCTTGGCGCCATCCTTCCTCATTGAGGTTGATCTTACGGTAGGCGTTAGCGTCACCTTCGTTGGGCTTGAGCGGTGGGTCTCCCCTGTTTCCTCTGTTCCTAGCTTGCGGGTTGGGAGGTGGGTTGGGTTCACTCGAACCTGGTGGTAGTTCTGATTCGTTCTGGATGACCACGGCGCACAGGTAACGTCTGCGGACTGGATCACTGCTGCCGCAGCTTTCGGATCCGTAACCGTAGGTTCCTTCATCTAAGGGAGGGCCGCACAGATCTGAGTGGCAGCAGCTGCTGTCATCCGACTCGTTTGTCAGCGTCGACACGTGCAATGCACCGATGGGTGGGACCCACAAAGCGGGCCTGACGGATGGTGGTGGCACCTGCTCTGGGAGGCGGAGGGTGCCGGTCTGCCCCACCTGGAAGCAGAAGCTCCCGAACAGCATCTGGAGCCTGTCGCCGATGGACTCGAAATCCCTCAGGGTGGTTGGCGAGTGGGCGGTGAAGTCAAAGGTGCCGAAGAGGAGGTGACTCTCTGTCGCCGATGAGTTGTAGATCGCTTCGGATGGGACCATCATGATCGCACAATCAGTGTCCCCAGTTCCCACAGACGGTGCCAATTGACAAGGTTCGATCTCGTCAATGCCCATTGTTATGGACATGGGTTTTGGAGAAGATGTGGATGCTGGAGTTCGCGGAACGGTTAACATACAAGCAATGCAGGACACGAGATTTACCCAGGATCAGGGACCTAGAGGGAAAACCCTACTCCTGCTTGTCTGCTCTTGATTAGGAAAGAACCAAAGGTTACAGGGGTGTGTAGATGAATCTGGCATGAGTTGTGTATGCGATAGTGGAAGGTCCTCCTCGCCGTGCCCTCCTGGCCTTTATATAGATAGGAAGGTCCCGGTCCTAGGCCGAGTCGGTTACGAATTAGGGTTGGTACCCTTCAAAATTCTATCCACTCTAAACTTGTCCTCCAAGGATCCGAATGCGTCATGGGCATGGGACACCCGAAATCTTCATGGGCTGTGTTGTCTTGATGTGGGCCTTCCTTGGGTTGGACTAGGTATACCAAAGTTGTGTACCCGTGGGGTATAATCATGTCAGCAGTGTCCCTCTTAATTTTGTTCTAGCAATATTTCTTTGCGAATAGGCTGACATGGAAGACCCACCAACCTGCAGTGTCTCTCTTAATTTTCTTCTAGCAATATTGCTTTACGGAGTGGCTGACATGGCGGACGAACCACCCTGCAATGTCCATGTTAATTTTCTTCTAGCAAGTATTTATTTATGAAGAGGCTGACATGGCGGACCCACTAGCCTGTAGCGTCCCTCTTAATTCGCGGGTTTGAAAAAAGAAGTTAAGTACTTTTACAGAGAGGCTGGCATCAGGGACCCACTAACTAGGACATACCGGAGAGGCTAACATGTGGGCTCCAGCAGCAAGACCATACAGGACTTCCACATCTAGCTACTTTGTCAAGGTCAAAATAGCATACACAGTAAAAAAAGTCCATCATGCACACGTTTCATTTACAGAGATATTGACATGTCATTAAAAGAAAAGATATTGACATGTGGGAACCACCAGCGAGGCCTTATACATGTGGTGCTACATCGAGCAACGTTGCCAAGTTCCAATGAGGGAGGCACGAGCGAGAAAAAATCCAGCATGCACATGTATCTTCTAATGAGAGGCTGAAATGGGGGTCCCACCAACCTGTATAAAAGTTTGATGCATTGAGATACGTTGCCAAGTTTGAAACACGGAGGCACGAGCGTGAAAAAAGTCCAACATGCACACATTCTTCTAATGAAATGCTGACATGTGGGACCCCGGAGCGTGGCCAAAAGACAGATTCATCGAGCAACGCTATCTAGTTAGAACAGGGTAGCGCTAGAGAAGGCACGATTCTTCTAATGTGAGGCTGGCATTTTGGACCCACCAGCCTGAATAAACAGCTGATGCAGCGAGCAACGCTATCAAGTTAACACAGAGGCACGACCGAGGGAAAAATTCCATCATACACACGTTTCTTCTAATGAGAGTATGACACGAGGGGCCCATCTGCGTGATTATGCATCTGCCAGCGCTTTCATGTTCGGAACAGGGTAGCGTGACCGAGGTCAAAAAATCCATCATACACACGTTTCTTCTAATGAGAGGATGACATGTGGGTCCAGATGCGTGATTAAATGGCATTGCAATCAAGTTCGGAACAGGGTAGCAGGAGCGAAGGAAAAAATTCCATCATACACACGATTCTTCTAATGAGAGGCTGGAATGTGGGACCCAGCATCGTGATTAAAGGCAGATAGTTCGAGCAACGTTAACGATTTCAAATCAGGGAGGCACGAGCCAAGGAAAAAATTATCATGCACACGTTTCTTCTGATGAGAGGATGATATGTGGGGCCCAGCTGCGTGATTAAATTGTAGATGCATCTAGCAGCACTATCAATTATGAAACATGGTAGCGGGAGCAAAGGAAAATTCCATCATATACACGATTCTTGTAATGAGAGGCTGGTATATGGGACCTAGCATCATGATTAACGGTAGATAGATCGAGCAATGTTATCGAGTTCATATCAGGGAGGCACGAGCCAAGGAAAAAATCCATCATGCACACGTTTCTTCTAGTGTGAGGATGACATGTGGGACCTAGCAGCCTAATTAAACGACAGATGCATCGAGCAACACTATCAAGTTCGGAACATGGAAGGAAAAAATTCCATCATACACACGATTCCTCTAATCTGAGGCAGACATGCGAGACATAGCAGCCTAACTAAACGGAAGAGGCACCGAACATTGTTATCGAGTTCAAATCAGGGAGGGGTGACCAATTTTTTTGGTGCGCTATAGTCACTGACGTCAAGGACCCACACGCAAAAAATACTTCAGCGAGTCAACATCTCACGAGGAAGCGGAAATATTACTTCTTCCATGCGCCCGCCTAGCTTCCTCCATGTTTTTAGCGGTTTCGTCTTAGTAGAGGGGCGCGAAAGCATAATTTTTTTTTGCATCGCCCACGGTCGAGCCGAGATTTTCATCGCGGAACAGGAGCCTTCTACGATAACAACAGGCCTAGTCGTTGCGGAAGGAAACATTTCTTGTAGTGAGGTAACTACCAAAAGAGTTACAAATGGATTTGGAAAGATTATATATACAATTTAAGAGCACAAAAGTTCTTAGTGGATTAGCTACCATGAGAGAAGTTGAAGAACGAAGCAGTGATCTTCGAAATGAAATTTTTAGACATCAAGGAGATCCTTTCATTGCTGAAGATCATAGAAGAATTTCTCAAGGTCAAACATCAGCTTTTCACCTAGGAGATTATGGACCTTTATGGTTACAAAACCGACTTTGTGTACCAGATGTACCTGATATTAGAGAGGTGATACTCTGAGAAGCACATGAGACACCATACTCTATACGTCCAAGGAGTACAAAGATGTACATGGGTCTTAAGTAACTATTCTAGTGGAATAACATGAAAAGGGATACTGCAAAGTATGTGTATGAATGCTATACTTGTTAGAGGGTAAAAGCAGAACATCAAAGTCCAGCAGGACCATTACAACCATTGGAGATTCCAAAATGGAAGTGGAAGAAATTGGTAAGGATTTCATCACAGGATTACCCATGACACCGAACCATAAGGATATGATATGGGTGATTGTGGACATACTTACCAAAAGTGCACATTTTATTCTCGTAAACCAAAAGGATGATGCTGAGAAACTAGTAGAAATATATGTTAAAGAGATTGTGAGTAAGCACGGAGTATCCAAAAATATTGTATCAGATAGAGGATCTATATTTACTTCAGCATTTTGGGAACAACTACATGAAGCACTTGGTTCGAAAATGGATTTTAGTATAGCCTATCATCCAGATACTGGAGGTCAGACAGAAAGAATTAACCAAATCTTAGAAGATATGCTCAGAGCTTGTGCATTAGATTTTGCGGGTTCGTGGGAATATCATCTACCTTTGGCAAAGTTTTCCTACAACAATAGCAATCATAGTAGTCTGAAGGCAGCACCATATCAGGTACTTTATTGAAGAAAGTGCAGATCACCAATCTTTTGGTATGGACTGGGAAGTAGCAAGGAATTTGCACCAGATTATATCAAAGAGAAGCAGGATATCATCGATATCATTAGAGATTGATTTAAGATATCTCAAAGTCTTCAAAAGAGTTATGTAGATCAAAGTCGAAGATCGTGTCATCCATAACTGGGAGATATGGTATATCTCAAGTTTATTCCGATGAAGGTAGTCGAGAGATTCAAAGTAAAAGGAAAACTGAGTCCAAGGTATATCAGACCATTCAAAATACTAAGTCAAAACAGAACAGTAACCTATGCTTTAGAGTTACCAAAGAGGCTGGCTCAAGTTCACAATGTTTTCCATGTGTCACAATTCTGGAAATGTCTCAAAGTTCTAGACGATGCAATAAAACATCAAGAGATTGAGTTACAAGCAGACTTGACTTATGTCAAGAATCCATGCAAGATTTTGGAAGAAAACTGGAAGAGGTTAAGGAACAGAGCTATTAAGTACCGCAAGGTACAATGGGAACATCATCCTGAGCGAGAAGCAACTTGGGATAAAGAGGACGATCTACGAGAAGCTTATCCAGAATTATTTAGGTACACATCAGCAAAATTCAGGACAAAGTTTAATTTAAGGGGGAAATACTGTAACATCCCATCATTTAGGAACTAACGAAGGGTAGAAATAGGAATTTGTGCATTTGCATGTAATCATCTAGAAAAATTGGGGTAAATTTTTGGCTAAACAAAATCCTGGAGAGATCAGAATTTCTTTCACTATTTGGAAATAAGTTTGTCTCTTTATATTGATTGCTATAAATTTTGACATGATATTTTGGAATTTCAAAGATTTTGGGTGAACAATTTGACTTCAAGATTATATTTGAATCATATGGAAAAGATTTAAAATTTAGAAGTAATTGGTATTTTTGGATTTCCAAAAATGATTTAGTTATTATTGTTTGAATGTTTAATATTTATGAACTATAATGATAATTGAAAATAATACAAAGAGAGAATAACTTAAATGAGATAGTATTTCTTATTTATTTCCTTTATTCAATTACAACAATCCAAATACAAATATATATCAAATAGTACAGTACAAGAAGAATTCTCAAAGAAGAATAAGAAACTTTATTGAATATAGAATATTGTACATTGAACTATTACAAAGTGAATAAATGGAAAATTAGAAAGAAATTAAATAAAGAAAACCTAAACTATCTATATATTCCTAAACTTCATCTTGATCATCAAAGCTTCTGTACTTGCAAAACAAAGAGAATAAGAAAAAATTGTTTTTTGTTAGATTTACTCTCAGTTTTGAACAGTGAAGTGCACTGTTAACTTTTACATAAATAGCAATCTAGGAATCATTTCTATTACTTTAAAAAAAATGCTATCATTAGTAGCATTTGACAAGGAACTGAACTATAATGCTTTAGCACTGAACAAGTCAATCATCACCAATAACTAGATCTCAATCTAGATCAGAACCACATCATCATAAAATTTACAAGTAACAGCAATTAAATATCAGATAAGAACATCTAACAGAGCCACTAATATCAATTCCAAGACCACCAATATATAGTAGTTCTACATAGCCTAGTTACAGTGGGTATTTGCATAAGGAAAATTCCATTATCTTGGATAATCACAACATAAAGGGGAAGAACCATATCATAAGGGATGGACCCTAATGAGGGTTTGCCCACTTAAAACACGTAGAGGATAATGATAGAGACAGAGAGAGTAAGAAGGGAGAGGAGGAAACTCACAAAAGGTCCTCGCTAGGTTATAGAAGAGGAAGCAGGGTGGCCGACGACAAGGTACATGACGACACAGGGATCACCCAAGGCGCTTCAACCCGCGCCAAGCCGCAGACTCGACGGTCAAGGAGGCACGCATAGCACCAGTAACACCACAGAGGCACCACAACACCAAAGTAGCCCCGGCCACATCGCTAGAGTAGAAACCCTAGGTACCTACGAGGTGGTGACCCGATCGATTGAAGGCACGAGTGGAAAATTGAACTGGACAAGAAGGCATGGCGTCGGTGTCTATAGCGTTCAGCGCCACGACGGCGGACAGAAAGGCCAGAGGCGTCCGGAATCGCACAGCGATGGCGGCGGCACCACACCGCTGGCGAGGGGGAGACTTGAGTCATGCGCGAGAGAGGACAAGAGAGACGGGGTACTAGGCCAGCATGGGTCCAGCCCAATACAACATGGGAGTTTAACTAACTCAAAGGGCCTGGTTGGGCCGAATCAGCCTAAAGGGCTAGGCCCACGTTTTAAAGAAAAAATAACCTATAAATTATTTATTAAAAGACCAAAATACCCCTAGAACTTAATAATCTCCAAGAAAAATGAATAAAAATCCCAAAAATACAAATAATATAGCCACGAGTTCATAAAAATATAAGCTACCCAATAAAATTAATGAATTCAATTTTAATCATATAAATTTATGTTAATTATATTTATAATATAAATTCCTTATGGAATTTTATAAATTTAAATAAAATACCTAAAAATAAATAAAATTCACTTTAAAAATCCTAAATAGATATAGTATTTTATAAAATACTAAATTGTAGTTTTGGTTTAATAAAATAAAATTCCTAAATTAAAACATTTATTATGAAATAGAATTTTAAGAAAGTATTAATAAGAGTTAAAATTAAAAAAATGGTTTTAAACTCTTATATTAATGTATTTTACCAAAAAAATATTAAATATAATATTTACAAGATTGTAGGAATTATCAACTACTAAATTTCTTTTATTAATGAAGAAACTTTAGAACTTTGATAATGTGGGTAAAACACGCAAAGAAGATAAATAATAAAATAATCTAGTGCATTACTATGCATGCTCATTATTGCTTCTTTAACTATTTTCCTTACTAGGCAGTCAAGGTGTTTTGTAGAAATAGAAGCTCAAGGTCGAGTACAAGCATCCGACTTCACTACATTGCAGTCATAAGGCAAGTTCATCACTTGCTCATGTTCTTTGATGATTTTTATCAAAGTATTTTAAAATTGTGTGTTATCACCTATGTTCTAAAGAGAAGAAAGAAAATACATTTTCTCAAATAAATAAAATGCTATTATCATCCTAAGTGATGGTAAATATAAGATTGGCAATGGACCTTAGGATTCCATTTGAAGTAAGATTCCTCACATAGGAGTTAATAACCCATGACATCAGTGATTCTAGCACCATATAATACGTGTTAACCATGAAATTCTGAATGGGACGGAGAAGTCAGCTGGATCTTCTTCCTTTTGCATGTAGGCTGATGCGCAGGTCGTGGTTGTTATCCTTGTAGCATGATTTGTAATTGGTAGAGAATATGCAACATATGGGTGGGAACCTTCAATGTCCCACGGTAGTTCTGGCATCTAAATGGTATGTACTAACCATTGCCTTTATTCAATATGTGGGAATGGCTTACACCAAGGACACATGCAGTGTCACGAAGAAGGGCAGTGATTGGCTTGGATCATCTACTAGGCCCCACATCATGGAATTGTAGACGGGAAAGTACGCCCGGTTGTGCAACAAGGATTTGATCTCTCATGGGTAAAGTAACGCACCTCTGCAGTGTGTAAGAACTGTAATTTGTTACTCCCTGTTCCGGGAAGGAGCTGTGAACGCTGCGGGAAAGGAACTCCATGAAAGTTCTGGTGAACCAGTGATGGCTGACGGACATAGTTTTTCAGAATAAAAGCAACCTTTGAAGAAATGTTTATGAAAACTTGTTACTCCCTATTTCGGGAAAGAACTATCAACTTGCCTGGAAAGGAACTCCATGAAGTTCTAGTCAACTAGTGAAGGCTTATGAGCATAGTTTTGATGTTAAAATCAACCTTTGAAGAAATGTTTATGACAACTGCATAGTGCCAAGGAATGATAGTCCGAGGTTGTATATAGAGCATAAAAATTCCCACCTTGCATATAATGAACTTGCTGGGTAACTCTGTTACTCACTCTTTCCTTTGATCCCCTGATTATACTCTAAGGAGACAGAAGACACTCCAATGTACGCTACTGAATGACAAGAGGATGTCTACTATGAGGAACCAAACCTGTCTGGAGGAGTCGAAGGGGTGAACTTCGAGATATGCTACGGAGTAGAAGGCAACGAGTCAGAGTAGTTTCCTAGAATTATATAATATTTTTTAGGTGAGCTAAGCAGCACAATTTTTTATAAGAAGCGTTGAGCTCAATTCTGGCTATGAGTTTAAAACTTTGATCTTCCGCTGAAACATTTAAGTTTGGTCTGTAAGTTTGAATAACTTGAAGTACTGATATTTTGGTTTGTAATAATAATAATGTCTGTATCTTTGTAATTTGGACCCGCAATGTTTCTGTTTTACCACTCTAAGGAATGTGATATTTGCGGTGTTCTATAAGTGTCAGTTTAACTACTATAGTCTTTTACACATGCAGTGGTATGCTAGGTCACCGCACAAGATGTGCGTGGAGCATAAGATCCAAAAAACCACTACAAGTTCAAACTTATTACAGTTCCGTCGTGGCTCACACGGGGTATTACTGAGGATAAAGCTGCAGAGGATGGGAGTTTCTCGAGGGTCAACTTCAAAAGTTCATGGAGTCAGGCACGTTGCTTCGAGAGTCTTATCTGCCTTCCTACAGCTATGAGTTCCTGCTCGGTCGGTAGCCTAGCTGCCCTCTAGGGGGCTGTCAGTGTTGCCCGCGTGCTGGGTGCAGTACATCGGAAAGTCGGGAGCCCCCAGGTCGTTGTAGTTCTTGGATGTCTCTTCAACATTTGCGCAAGGTGGTAACAGCACCTAGGTCCTCTTGAAGGCTCGGGTGCCGGCCGTGCCTTGCCCCTCGTGAGGTGGGCAGGTTACGGACGCTTCCCTCTTGAACAGGGCATTTTCCTGGGCCGCCATCTGCCTCCTCCTCATGGATCCCCCGATATAATCTAGGTCCTTAGGGTAGGTGGTGGCTGTTGCTTTTTAGGCATGCTCGTGGGAGCGAAGGGCCTCCACTTCATCAGAATGGACTGTGATGGTCTCGCCATCGCCTCTAGGCATCTTGAGGACATTGTAGGCATGGTGAATGGCTGCCATGAACTTGGCCAGCACAGGGTAGCCGAGGATGACGTTGTACGTGAGATCGATGTGATCCATGTCGAATTCGACGAGCTCGGTGCGGTAGTTGGCACGCGTCCCAAATGTGACAGAGAGACACACCTGCCCAATGGGTATGGTGGTTCCGTCCGTCAGCATGGAGAATGTCATGGTTGGCATCAGCCTGTCATAGGGAACCTACAGCTGAGAGAACGTCTCGATAGATATCTCGTTCAGGACAGTACCCCTGTCGATGAGAGTCTTCGCGGCCGCGATGTTGTTGATAGCGGAGGTACAAATCATGGGGAGAGTGCCCACGAGCCTGGTGGAGACACGGTGGTCACGAGCATCGAAGGTGAGTGAGTAGTTGATATGTCGTAAACGTATCTATAATTTTTGAAGTTCCATGCTTGTCTAGTGTCCACTTTGCTATGTTTTGTCTACACTTTGAGGTATTTTTATACACTTTCTGGAACTAACCTATTGACAAGATGCCACAGTCCCAGTTGCCTGCTTTCTGCTATTTTTGGTTTCAGAAAAGCTAAAAATTGAATATTCTCGGAATTGGACGGGACAAAAGCCAAAGTTACTATTTTTGTAGGAACGATACAGAAAATCGAAGCAGAGACGGAGTAGGGCACCAGGGTGGGCACACCCTATGGTGGCATGGGCCCACCCTGGCCATGCCACCAGGGGGTGTGGCCCCACTGGCTGCCTCCTCGCCTCGCCTCTTCGCCTATAAGAAGCCTCCGATGCAGAAACCCTAAAAAATCGATCATATCTTCACAAAAACTTCTACAGCTCCGCCTCCACTGAAGGGGAGATTCGGGGGACATAAGTCTCTATTTCGGCACCATGCCGGGACGGGGAAGTGCCCCCGGAGCCATGTCCATCGATCTGCACCACCATCTCCATCGCCATTGCTAATTCCATGATGAGGAGGGAGTAGTTCTTCCTTGAGTCTAAGGGCTCTACCGGTATCTATGTGTTCATCTCTCTCTCTATGCATGATCATATTGAGATCATGAGCTTTGTAATCAAGTAGATCTACTTTGCTACTCAAGTGCTTTAATAGATCTCCGGCTCTCCCCACATGTGTCAAAGTGACATCGTGCATACCGTGGTGGCACTTAGGTTAGATTTCATAAATATTTGTCATGAGTATATTTTGATTTGGTTGTCTCTATGAAATTATGGTGTTTGTTGGAACCATCTAGCGCTCAAGGTGACAGTGTGGGGTTATCTAGATGGGGAAGGCGGACTTTGAGGATTGTTATTATAGCCCCGCCATGTATTAGAGTGTCCAACCGGAGACTAGTTGAGGGTAGTATCATGAAGAGAATATATTTATTGAGAGTGTTCACTAGTGAAAGTTTGATCCCTAGGCCTTGTTTCTAAACATTGAAACACCGTTTGCATCTAGATTTGTTACATGTTTGCTTGCTGCCTTCTTTATTTCAGTTTGCCTTTAGTCTCTTCCACGCCACCAAAGTATTTTCTAGGGCCGATGTCGAGTATATTCATCCCCGTCAAAAGCTCTTTTCTGGCACCATTGCCTTATGTCCATACCACTTGTATTTCACTATCTCTTCGCCGAACTAGTGCACCTATACACCCACAAGTGTATTGGGTGTGTTGGGGACACAAGAGACTTCTTGTATCTTAATTGCAGGGTTGCTTGAGAGGGATACCATTGACCACTTCCTCCCTGAGATCGATAAACCTTGGGTAATCCACTTAAGGGAAACTTGCTGCTTTTCTACAAACCTCTGCTCTTGGAAGCCCAACAACTGTCTACAAGAATAGAAGTGTGTAGACATCAAACTCTTTTCTTGCGCAGTTGCCGGGGAGGTAAGGTAAAAGGTACTCACATCCTCCCGTGTGAGTGCTCGAAGTTATTTCCTTTAGATTCTGCAATTTTGTATTTTTGTTTCTTGTTTTCAATAGTTAGGCTTAATGGAAAACAACAACAAAATTAGAGAGCTTTATAGTATTTATCTTGAGTTAGGACATGCAGTGTTTGAAGAGAAAATTAAAAAACCTATGGAGTTTTATTTGCATGCTAATAGAAATGTTATTAGTATGAATCCTTTGAACACCATTATTGCTAATGCTAAGTAAACGTCTAAGCTTGGGGAAGCTAGTTTTTTTGAAAATGATATTTTTAGTTCCCCAGCTTTGGAAGATAGCTATTCTATTGCTTATGATGTTACCAAACCTCCAATATATGATAATTACAAAGATGAATATGATATTTTTCAGTGCACCTAATATTGAGGAGAAAATTAATTATGATTACAATATGCCTCCTATATTTGATGAATATGGTGATGAGAATAATAATAATAGCTATTTTGTTGAATTTGCTCCCACTACAATTAATAAGAATGACTATGCTTATGCGGAGAGTAATAATTATTTTAGGCATGTGGCTCATGATAAGAATGTTGTATGTGATAGTTATATTGTTAATTTTATTCATGTTGCTACGGAAAGTTATTATGAGAGAGGGAAACATGGTCTTATGCATCTCAAAAATATCAAGTTTCCCCTCTTTATGTTGAAAATTTTGATGTTGCACTTGTTTTGCTTTCCTATGCTTGTTGCTTTGTGCTTTCATGACTTGTTTCTTTACAAGATTCCTATGTATGGAAAGTGGGTTAGAATTAAATGTGGTTTGAATTTGCTTCTTGATGCTCTCTTTTACTTCAATTGATATTTCTTATGTGAGGATCTTCTCAAACTATCAAGCCTAACTTAAACGCGTTAAAGAAAATTAATTCTTGGGAGATAACCCAATAGTTTTCTTGAGTATTGGAAGTTATTAATTCTGTAATAACCTCTCCTTATCCTTTTTGTTTGATTTTTGTGCCAAGAATAACCTCTAATGAGAGAAAAGTAAGATTTGGGGAAGTTGCTGTCCCGAAACAGATTTTTGTGCTTCACTATAAAAATTCGTGAAAAATCTCTATATCTCTGATTGAGCTGTAATTTTTTGAGTAAATCCCTGTGTTGTCAGCTAACTTCCGTTAGTTCAACACTTTTTTATTTGAGCAACAGAAGGTCTTAAAAAAATCGTTCTTTACCTGCTGGTCTGTTTTGACAGATTTCTGCCATTATTTGCCTTTGCCTCTTATCGATATATTTTTGAGTTATTTTTGGGTAAATTGAGATTTTTAAAAGGAAATGCTACAGTAGCTTGTGTTTTTAATGAAAATTTTGTTGTTTTGAAACTAACCCCAAAGGTTTATTACTTTTGATTACACTAATGTTGCTAATGAATGGTGTGTGAAGTTTTGTATGAAGGAAAATTTTCAAGTGTAGTGGAAGAATGATGTAATGAGATGAAGAATGGACAAAAGATCAAGCTTGGGTATGCCACCCAGTGTCACCCCAAGAAATATTCAATAGTTACAAGCATCAAAGCTTGTGGATTCCCAAGGCATCCCCTTCTTCATCAATAAAAATCTTAGGTCTTTCTAGACACTTCGTTTTTATTGTTTCATGCACTATTGTGTTGTTCCTGGAGCATCTTTGTTTTTGTTTTTAGTTTTCCTTTGGTTTTCTTGATAATAAGTTGGTTGACCACAACACACTTCTTTTGGAGAGAGACACGATGTTTTCATTCCCTAGAACACTCTAGTTTTCACTCTTATTGTTCTTTGAGTGTTCACTTTTGCTAGCTCTGTGTTTAGCCATAGTTTTCTTGTGCTTTCATATTAGAACTTTTTAGTTCTTCTTTTTTGATTTGTGAGACTAGCTCACTCATATTTATTGATTATTATCTTTGTGAGTTGTCTCAAATAAGTTGTTGGTGTTGGAAAAGAGTAGAAAGTTTCATGCTTATAGTGGTACAAAGGGAGCTTGTTTGTACTATGGATTAGACTTTATCATGTCATGATAGATGTTGTTTTGACCTTATGCTTAGTGATTATTGCTATATCATGACTTGTTCCAAACAATTAAGATTGCTTAGTGTGCCTGGAAAGCATCATGCGTTTTTTTAGCATACAAAAGCATAATGTTGTGGTATTCTCCTTTGATGGTTTATTTGAGTTGACTTGGCACATGATTACACCATGTTAAGACTATGAACCAGTCACCTTAGCCTCTATGATCATTTAGTTTTTGACTTGTGATATCACTTTAGGCTTTGATTAATGATGTTTTGTCGCTTTGCATGATTATGGCCATTATTTCTCTCTTAGTTGGTCGCTCCCAGTCTTTTGCTAGCCTCCACTTGTATTGAGTATGCTCTACTCATGCATCCAACTCCCAAGAAACCAAGTTATTCCAAAGAGTCCACTATAAATTCCTATGCATGGTGTGTTACACCATTCCAAGTGTATTCTTGTTTTATCTATCTTCCAAATTAAACTTGTTATGTGAAAATTAGTGATTAGGGCTCTCACAAATTTGATGGAACACTTTATTTTTCTTGCCCCTAATAAACTTGAACATTGTGTCATCTATGTTGTATATGCTTGCACTTATAACTTGGGAATTTTCAGAACCGTGCTGTCACAGGGAATGCTTTCAACACCTGTAAATATCTACCCAGGTTATATCATGCTCTTTTGTTTATGGATGTCGTCGGTGTGAAATAAAATGGGAGCTTGTAAGTCCATGGAGTTATGTATATGTGTTAGAGAAACGCCTGGGCCGCTAGCCTAATCCATGCCTAATCATGGTGGGAACTTGCAGCATCACCATAGTGAGCAGTCTATTAAGCATTGTTCTTATAAAAAAAGAGAGATAGAAAAAAGATAAAAAGACAAAAAAGAGGAAAGAAGAGAAAAAATCACCATTTTCCCATGGTAAATAAGAAGATTGCTGAGATGCTCATTGTCTGTTGCCTTGTCATTTTGATATGGGATAACTCTTGTATCATGGGGCAAGGGGTACCCCGTTGGCAGTTCTCTATGATATACATGTACTTACTGTGACAAGAACTTACTGGTAACTAAAGTTGAGTAGCATAAGGAGCGGCCCTCGTACTCAAGGGACATGATATTTCCAACTTATACTCTGTCAAGCATATACTCCATATTTTGTTCGCTTTAACCTTAATCACTTCAAGATGCTTATGGTAGGGGCAATAAGAGCTGAATGCTAACAAGTACCATAATTTTTGGAAGCTATTTATGAAACTTGAAATCCCTGCTTCCCTGTGAAGGGCCTTTCTTACACTTTTATATTGAGTGTCCACCTTCTATCCTTAGGAGCCAATTAAGAGAGCATAGTTTCCATTCTTAGTTTTATGTGCATTGTCCTGAAACTTATTGATTGATTCATGATGTTGATATTGCTTGTTCTTGAACTATTTGTATCTAGTCACCCTTATGAACTTTGAAGGTGTCCTATTCATTTGTGTTTTCCTACTCTATGAGGCACAAGCTGAATGCCACTATGCTATGTTTTCTATATGTGAAACAAAAAAACGTCTTTCAATGGATTGTTATTCATGAATCTTTGTCTGTATCCTTTCATGTTGTAGCTTAGATGCTTTGTCTTATTGTTAGAACTTCATCTTTCATGCTCATGTTTAGAGTACTATGATCCCAGCTTTCAATTCTTGCAAATGGTTTAATCATGATAGTTATGGTGCATCTCACCTAAAAAATTATTCTTTTTATCGCTTACCTACTCGAGGACGAGAAGGAGTTAAGCTTGGGGATGCTTGATACGTCATAAACGTATCTATAATTTTTTATGTTCCATGCTTGTTTAGTATCCACTTTGCTATGTTTTGTCTACACTTTGAGGTATTTTTATACACTTTATATAACTAACCTATTGACAAGATGCCATAGTGCCAGTTGCATGTTTTCTGCTGTTTTTGGTTTCAGAAAAGCTAAAAAAATGAATATTCTCGGAATTAGAAGGGACAAAAGCCAAATTACTATTTTCTCGAAACGATACGGAAAATAGAAGCAGAGATGGAGTAGGGCACGAGGGCGGGCACACCCTAGGGTGGCGCGGGCCCACCCTGGCCACGCCACCAGGGTGTGTGGCCCCCCTTGGCTGCCTCCTCGCCTATAAGAAGCCTCCGATGCACAAACCCTAAAAATCCATCATATCTTCACAAAAGTTCCGCAACGCCGCTGCCACCAAAAGTGAGATTCGGGGGATAGAAGTCTCCGTTTCGACACCCTTCGGGGACGGGGAAGTGCCCCTAGAGCCATCTCCATCGATCTCCACCACCATATCCATCGTCGTTGCTGTTTACCATGATGAGGCGGGAGTAGTTCTTCCTCGAGGCTAAGGGCTCTATCGGTAGCTATGTGTTCATCTCTCTCTCTCTCTATGCATGATCATATTGAGATCATGAGCTTTGTAATAAAGAAGATCTACTCTACTACTCTCAAGTGCTTTAATAGATATCCAAATCTCCGTGGTGGCACTTAGGCTAGAGTTCATAAATATTTGTCATGATTATATTTTGAGTTGGTTGTCTCTATGAAATTTTGGTGTTTGTTGGAACCATCTAGTGCTCAAGTTGATAATGTGGGGTTATGTAGATGGGGAAGACGGACTTTGAGGAGTGTTGTTATAGCCCCACCATGAATTAGAGTTTCCAACCGGAGAGTAGTTCAGGGTAGTATCATGAAGAGAATATATTTATTGAGAGTGTTCACTAGTGAATGTATGATCCCTAGGCCTTGTTTCTAAACATTGAAACATCGTTTGCATCTGGATTTGTTACATGTTTGCTTGCTGCATTCTTTATTTCAGTTTGCCTTTAGTCTCTTCCATGCCACCAAAGTCTTTTCTGGGGCCATTGCCGGGGATATTCCTCCCCGTCAAAAGCTCTTTTCTGGCACCATTGTCTTATATCAATACCACTAGTATTGCACTCTCTCTTCGTCGAACTAGTGCACGAATACACCTGAAAAGTGTATTGGGTGTGTTGGTGACACAAGATACTTTTTGTATATTGATTGCAGGGTTGCTTGAGAGGGATACCTTTGACCACTTCCTCCCTGAGTTCGATAAACCTTGGGTAATCCACTTCAGGGAAACTTGCTACTGTTCTACAAACCTCTGCACTTGGAGGCCCAACAACTGTCTACAAGAATATAAGTGCATAGACATCAGTAGCTTGAAATGCCGGTTGGAAACCGGGGACTAGGAATCAACAAGGATGCAGGAGACACCCCCTTGTGATACTTGGTAGTCCCTAGGGTCCTCTGCATGGCCCTTCCCAAGTTGTGGAGGGATCTGTTGCACAGCATTGGCCTAATGGCCCACCTGGGGCGCGTCGCGGCCTCCTGAGTTGTTGTTCCAACGCTCACCTCCCTAGTGTCTGCCTCTCCCCCATCCTGCTCGCCACCGACCCCTTCTTTGGTTGTTATGCATGTCGTGGATATTCTTAAGCTTGTAGCAGTCGTAGGTGGGGTGTCTGCTCCTCTTGTGGAAGTGGCAGTATGCGTTGTCATCCCTCTCTGTCAACACCCAGATTTTTAATCCCAGATGCCTGTTATGCCATACGTCGCAATCCCAGGATTACCATTTTTGCGAGACATAACAGAACTGGATACCACAATACATCATCCATTACAAACCATACATAAGGTCTTACACAAATAAGGATCTCATGATCCAGTTCTTAATACAACTCAAGTAGAGGAAATACGTAATAATAAAGGTAGCGTAGTAGAAGCTCCATCTTCGGGGTCACAGGCAATGCTGACGATGGGAGATGGTCCTAGTTGTCGTAACCTTCCTGGGGTCCATCATCCTAGTACTCCTCTTCATAGGCTGGCCACGGGAATAGCCAGGGACAAAGCCATGAGTACTCTTTAAGTACTCGCAAACTAATACTAACAAGTGAATGGGTTTTTTGTAATAGGACGCTAAGCTCTAGGGTTGTTTTACAAAAAGCCAGATTTACCTCTACTAAGTTCAGAAGCAAGAGAAAGCTAGTCAAATTTTATAACACCTAAGTGGGAACTTGAATTTCATGTCACAACTCTGTTGTGGTCAAGTCAAAATCTCAATTCATTTCACAACTCATTTTGAAAACATCTGACGGGGGAACAGTATGGCTACTCCAACTGTCCATAACTGCGTACACGGCTATTCGAATAGTTTAACACTCTGCAGAGATTGTACACTTTCACCACAACATTCGATACATCCGTTAGGAACAAATCCTCAATTCACCATACTCAGTATGTGGATAATCAATCCTAACCTTTCAATTACACGCCCTAGTATAGGCACCTCTCCTGTGAGTTTGGCCTCCCAACCATGACCAACTCTCATCTTGGGTACTGCACAGGTGGACAATCTTCACAAAGTAGCCTCATCTCATACCTTGGCCATGAGGGAACCAATACTAAGGTATGCAAGTTTCCAGTCAAGCCCTACCCAATCTTCGGGTATTATGGTTGCACGGTAAAATTGGAATGGTATCGCATCCAGACAACCATCAGTTTTATAAAGGGTTAAGGCTCATGCCTCAACATTTTAATCACCAAAATCATCTGGTGTTTGAGAACACATGTAAAAACATCTCAGTAGAATGACTCATCATTCTAAGGTTTTCATAACCATTTTCCACCAAGTATTCCCATCTAAAGTTGATCAAGTTTTATGCTTAGCACTAGCATCTACAAGTGAGGGTGAGTACTAATGAGGGGTGGTAAACAAGTGGAGTTTTAACTAAGTTTAATCTCATGCCTTAGGATGACATCAAGATTATCTAGCTTAGGCCAAATTTTATGCTCTTTATGCAACCTTCAATTATCTTTATAGTATCTACAATTTACTTAAGTAAACTCTAAGTAATATCTTTGATAAAGAAATAAAGTAGAAGCTTGCAAGTAAAACTAGGATTGGGTATCATCAAATGTGTCCAACCAAGCTTGCTTAGGGCATTGCATATGTTGTATACTTTCATCATTGAAAGTGTTAGCTTGCCCATTCAACTAGTAGTATTAGGCTTTCCTTGTGAGCAGTGGTTGAAGTTCTCCTCGGCTTCTTCTTCGTAGTATCATCCTTCCTCCTCGTATCCTTGGTCGGTACTAGCATCTATAAATAAATATGAGGTACACAATCACCAAACAATACTTAAGTACTTGCAATCATCACACAAAGGGGTTCTATAGATGATCTAGCATCATCACTAACATTACAAGACTAAAGCATTTGTCTTACTGATTTTATTTTTAGAAAAGTAATTTATACTCATTGAAAAACTACTTAAGATTTAATATTCTCCAAACCAAACATGGGATCATGTTGACACATGTCATCACCACATATTTCAGTTCATGGGAATGTGAGTTAAAGTGGTGTCACAATTTAATAAGGTTTATCCCTTTTATTTTAAATAAATAAAGTGACTAGAAATGCGTAGGTGGCATTCTTTTATTACTTGGACATTCTTTCTGTAAGTAAACCCATATATTTTTATATAATCTAAAAGGTATGATCAAATGTGATTTTTGAGAGTTGGAATCAACTCAAAAGCTATTATGGTTTAAATTTGAAAAAAATTTGAAGGCAGAAAAGCTTCTGCCTTGTTATTTTTACCAAGGGTGATCTACATATCCAAATGATTTGAATCCAACGAGTTTGGAGTAAACATTTCAAGACCTTTCTAACAAAATTGGTTTCATTTAATTTGGTTCACTGAATTGAGCTGGGTTGATTTTTGAAACTAGGTACAGAACTGTGTTTGAATGAAAATAGAAAAATCTAAATTCAAACGAGTGGGCTGCGCGGGAAGGGTAAATGGGCCGGCCCAGTGTCACTCCGCGGCGCGGGGCGCAACTGACAGGGGGGTCTACTGGTCAGTGTCTCTTTAAACGCAAAGCGGTACGGGGCGATATCGGCCGCACGATCTAAGTCTAATTGAACGGCTACGGCTCATCGTCCACGTCGGGCAGCGCCGGCGAGACAAAACCCTAACGCGGAAGGTGGGGGTCGTGGGAGGCTCACCGGGGCTCAGGCGAAGGTCGGCGATGCGGGAAAACGACGAAGTCGACGACGGCGAACCTCCTGGTACCGGCAGCTCCTCCTGGGGCAGCTCCAATCGATGGCTTCCTTCTTCTCCAGCAGCGGCGAGCTCCAGCCAAATTCCGGCGATGCGCTGCTCGCCTTGCTCCGGGAATGGGGTGGGGTGGTTCTGGGTGAGAGGGGAGTGGAATGGTGTGAATAATTCGAGCGGGGGAGGCCTCTATTTATAGTGGCGAGAGGGAACCAACGGGCGCAAGCTGAGCTCGTCGTGGTCGACGACACAGAGGGCTATCAGCGTGGGAGACGGTAGGGGGAGGTGCTGTGCTCCCTGGCGAAGCTCAACGGTGTGGTGGTGAGGCGTGGAGCGGTGCTGATCGGTCAGAACGCTGCGGTGCTCTGCGCGTGCCCGACGGAAGTTTTAATGGCGCACAGCGCGAGTGGTCCGCACGGCTGCGAACGGGCGTGTCTGCGGGGTTGCTGGGACGGTGGTGATCACGCGTGCACGCGGCGAGGGGGGCGTGCGGTCTGTGGGTGCTGGTCGAGCGTGGCACATGGGGCGCTCTCTCGGCATGCTCGCAGAGCGGCTTGGAATGGCTCAGGCGTGTGGTCCAGTGGCTGGCATTGCTCGCGGCTAGGACAGGGAGTGGCGGTGGGATGCTAGCTTGCTCCCAAACAAGGTTGGCGAGGCTAGTGCTGCTCGTAGCTTGCTGTCGACTATGGGGTGGCAATGGTGCTCTCGGCCTATTCACCATTGATGACAATAGCCAGCTTACATTGGTGCTAGTGAGTAGTTAGGGTTGTTAGATGATCTACTAAGGCTAGTGGTGTCCAGAGAGGGAACAAGTTAGGCCAGAATCACTGCACACTATAGTGTTTAGGATTTGTTTGATTTGCATCAGCAAGGTGTTTGATGAAATGGCCACATGAAATCAAGTTTTGAATTTTGAAAAGATTTTTGTTGGGTGTGCTAGGCATGTACTGGTGATACTATGGATGCTTGTGTTTTGAAAGTTGAGCTTGTTTGAGTGGTTTTTGAAAAAGTGGGATCTTCCCATATGATATAGATTCAATTTTAAACTGTCATTGAAACTATGCATTCAAATGTTTTTGGATGATCACAAGGTGGGCCTTGGTACCTTGTTATGAGTACTATCAAGGGGTGCAAAGATCCAAACAAGTTTCTGTTAAGTTGTGAAAGTTAGAGATAGCCAAAGTAGACATGGGAGTTAATTTGGCCAAAGTGACCATTGTCTTATTTTGTTTGTTTTGATTTGTTTGTCTTTGGGAAAAGTGTGGGTATTGTTTAGATGATGTTTATTTCACCTAAGAATCATTTTACAAGCAAAAAAACACACAAGCATGGCAATTCAAAAGAATCCAAATTGTGATGCTTACACATATGCATGCTTTCATATTTTTAATTTCAAAAGTTTTTGTTAACCCTAATTTTGATGATTAGAGTTTGATGATCCAAGTTTAATATTTTTGGGATGTTACACTCTCCCATTTGTTGCGCTCCTTGCAAGGGATCTTTCGGTCGGGTTCTGCCGCCCGAACGATGGCAGTCTTGCGCTTGGAGTCTTTGTCCTTACTCTTGGATGAGCTTGAGGCCTTGGGAGTGATTTCTGCCTTGGTGAGGCCAAACATCTGCCCTGCCTCTGCCTTGGAGCACTTCTCAGCCATGACAAAGACCTCAGAAGTCGTGGTGAGGCTCTCGCCCCGAATGCCGGTCTTCTCCCTCATCTTCACGTCATTGACGCCCTTGGATAAGGTGGTGATGATGTTGGAGTTCGAGATCTTTAGGATCTTGTTGTGGACTTGGCTGAACCTCTACAGGACCTTGAAGAAGGTCTCTCCAGGTTGCTAGTGCACCTGGCGAAGGTCGAAGTATGTGAGCGGGTGTTTGTAGCTCCCCTTGAAGTTCGCAATGAAGTGGGAGCTAAGCTCATCCCACGAGTCGATGGATTCCTCTAGAAGGTTCATCAGCGAAGTGTTGGTTGTCTCCTTCAGGAATAGAGGAATCCATTTGGCCATGATGTGGTCGTCGCCTCCCACGGAGTTGATTCCCATGATGTAGAGCTGCAAGAACTCGCACGGGTTGGTGGTTCCACTATAGTGCGCAGGAGTCTTCGGGCGGAACTTGTGCGGCCAGACCACACGGCGGAGTGCCTTCATGAGGGCGAGGCAGCCATTGGCCTGCACCGCCTTGTTGTTGGTGAGGGTCGTGCAGTTCTGCTGGCCCGTAGCAGCAATTTATTTGGCAAGACGGTCCTCGCACCCACGCAGCGGCGCTGCGACCGCGGGGGGCAAGACGATCTGGTCGGTGGGGTCACCTGGTCAGGCATGGGGGTCTCGTCGCGACTAGGCTGGCCGCGAGCCCCCATCCCCCGGTGCCCGGTCCTCCCCTCAAGCTCCTGCTCCCATGGGGAGAGCGTGGCGACATCGAGGATCTCGGCGATCCGGTCACACCACCTATACTTCCCTGGCTCGAACGATGGGTGATCTAGGAGCTCCTGCACCATGCGCTTGGTGGCCTCGGGCATGATACGCTCGTGGTGGCCGCACGCGGACGTGGTGAAGGAGAGCGAGGTGGCACCGCGTGTAACATCCCAGCATTAGAGCGCAGAAATAAGCTGAACCCAGATGTGTGCATTGCATTCATGCATAGAAAATCTGAATAATTTTCGCGCTTTTGAACAAAACTTGTTAAAATGATTGAAGCGTCTCTCAACTTGATGGAATTGAGGTAGATCGTCAAGTTGACTGTGATAAGTTTCAATATCACTTTGCTAAAATCGTATTTTTGGGTAACCATCATTTGATCTAAGGGTAGATCAACTATAATAACAATTAAATCATAATGCATTGCTTAAATGACTAATATATGATCCTTAAGGGAATCATATCATACTATTCATCACAACAACCCATAAATACCAAGTTAAGAATGTAATAATTTACTCTTGACTTATTTATTTCTTATTCCATTATACCATGAGTAGCATGGTAATACCTAACTTAAAATCTTTAGTGAGATTGGGAAGGAAATAAACTAAGTCTAGATCATTCACTATATATCTTTCTTTCCATATCAATCCTTATGGAATCCTATCTCAAGATCTGTTATTCATCAATGTTGAGTAATCAACTATTGATTCACCAACTCTTAGTCTATCAACTCCTAACCATACCATATCATACATTTAAGTGTCTGTAAAGAAACAACTAAGAAGAGGTAAATATTAATGCTAGTTTTAGATAACATCTATAGGATGGGAGTGATTGGAGGGAATCAAATCAATATGATAATTGATGGAGTTAAACTCACTCCTAAATTGATAGAAGAGTTATTGGGATATATAATTATATGGTAATAAAGAAGATTACAAGGATGAATCCTGAAGATAGTTACCAGTAGTTATTCTATTGGATCAATGGAGCATAGTCCATGAATAACAACCTTAATCCAATTAGTGATACTGAGAAGATAATTTAAATACCATTGTAAGGTTGTATTGATGAAGCCTTGATCAGCCAACTGGAAACCTAAGCAATTAATGAGTAAAGGATTCTAATGATCATGCCTTGCTCACTAGGATGGTATACTTATATCAGGTATAAGTGACATTGGTGGGTAGAACATGATTGAAACCCTAGTATAGATAAGTTAGCCTAGAGTAGTCATTAAAAGTCACATTAAAATAATGTGAGGTTGAAGTGGGAGTATTAGAGTAAAGTAAATGTAGGATAGTATGATTAAATTAAAGCTATTATAGCAGAGAGTTATGGAAGTAGTGTTATTCATCTTAAAGGATAGTAAGCTTTAGAGAAAGATAGTTGGATGTATACATCTAATGAAGAAATATTAGTGATGGAAGATTATGTGTGGAGTTTGATGGAACAACTTTTTGGATTGGAGATTATCAGCAGAAGAGTAGTTGATATAGCCATGTCTGAATAGGTGAAGATCATGAAATGCTTTAGTGTCAAACTCATTGGATTCATCCATGAGTTTAGAAGAATAATAGGTGGATGAGAATATTTTTATGAAGTAAATCTCATCATGTTAACCATGATGATGGATAGGAAGAAGTAATATATCTAGGAAAGGAATTCCATAATTATAAGTCTAGGATTGTGAATTATGGAAAATAGAAATTGTTGGTAAATACCCAACTCTAAATCTCAATTCAAACATAATATCCATTTCATGTTATTGATCCATCATCTTATCTCCGTATCACTTTATAGGAATATTTTCCTATAGTAAATCACACAAGCACATCTTTATCATTTCCAATTGTCTTAATCATATGTGTTTAAGAGATATTTTTATCAATTACTTTCCATTAGACATTTTTTTTACTTTCTATTTTAAAAGGGTGATATCATTATAGATCAAAAATAGAAGACAATATGCTTAGTTATTAAATCTTTACTCACATCCACAAAATAATATAAGTAAATTAAGAACCCAAAACCCTTGGGTAAATATTTACAATTCAAAGCCTAACCTTCTATGTTTATCATAATAGAATATATACATTGCCATTTTCTAAATTAATGGAAGTAGTATTAACCATATTAAATTCTTTTGTATTTCATGCATCAAATAATGACATAGGATCATTATATATAAAAATTTCTATTCAAACTATGAGCTAACTAGAGTGAAGTTTTATAAACAAGTAAGAAAATATCATATAATAAAGCCATGGTTTAGTACAAAAAGAAAATTAATAATACAGGCTTTTACATAATATTAAAAGGGTATTTTTATAAATAAAATAAAGAACTATATATAAAGAAATTATTTATCATTAAGATTTAAAAAATAAATCTTAATCAATACTAATTATTGGTGCAAGTGTTCAACAAATAAACTTTGTTAGAAAAGTTCAAATTATAGATTAAATACAAATCTGAAAAGTAAAACAGAAAATAGAAAAAAGAAAACAAATAAAAAACAATTCCTGGTCGTGGCCCAACTTGCCTCTTCTTATCTATCACCCACGGGCAGCCCATAAAAGCCCAGCAGCCAGCCCAACTCGTTCTCTTTTGTGACTCACAGGTGGAACCAAAGAAGAATCGCGGGTTGAGAGGTAAGAAGTGCTAGGGGTTTTATACAAAACCGTCGTCGTCATCTTCCTCCAGCTGGAAGCTGCTCGGTGGCGATGCTGAGGCCGTCCGCCGTCGTCAGTGCGTCAAGATGCCGTCGCCAGGAGAGGATAAGGAGGCCATGGCGACGTCCCTGTTCGGCCTCATCCCCATTTTCCCCTCTGAAATCCTCTCTCTCTCGGGTTCTTCTCCTGAACCGAGAACCCTAGCTCGGAGGTGAGCAGGTGCCGGCGATTCCGTGCTCACCTTGGCCAGATAAGACCACGGTGGAGACCGCCCTGCTCCTCTCGTTTGTTTTTCCCAACTCGCATTCGTGGAGGAGGCGCGACTCCACCCAATTGCAACCTCGGTTCCTGGCGTTGTTCGTCGACCTCACCATCATCTTCGACCTCGCCTCACCCCATCGACCACACCATCGTGTTCCTGGTGAGTCACTAATTCTCCTCATACGCGTAAATGTTTAGTTTGCTTCCTAAATCCACGCTGCCATGATCACCCGCAAGGACCGCCTCATGAGCTTGACGCCGGTCGTCCTCCGGCGACCAAAATAGGGCGGCGCCACCACCAATAGGTCCCTCGAAATATCCTCTTTCCAACAAGCCTATCCGTAGCCCCGCGCGCGCACCAAATCACCTGATCCATCATAGATTTGAGAGGATCAAGCTCGAATGATGTAATGCCAACATCACCCTCGGACTAGTCAGCCAGTTTGACCCAGTCTTTGTCTCTCATGGCAGATGACATGGCCCATGGCCCATTTGTCATTGTCTGGGAGTAGAAATCAGGCCGGTAACAAATGCATTTTTTCACTTAACTGATGATGTGGCCACTGGCCCACTGGTCAGTGACTAGGGCTAGGTCTGGGTCCGGTGTAAAAAGTCTAGTGTCTGTTTAGGAAATAACTCAACTATTACAAATCCAAATTTAAATATTCCAGAAATAAAATAAAATCATTAAATATTATTAAATCCATAACTTTTGTTTTATAATTTAGAAAAATATGTATTATATATGAATTTTTTTAGAAAAATAAAATATATAACATTAATCCATTATAAAAATTTATTATGTTAACAATTTAAATACTTATTATTTACTAAAGATTTGAAAGGTAATAAAACTTTGATAATTCCTATTTTAATAATGGTAAATGATAAAAATATAAATAAAATACCAAAAATCTTGGAGAAAGAAAAACAATACTTTAAAACTATAATCCTGCATTATTATTTCACTTAAATAAGTATTTATTATTTACTAAGTATTTATAAAGTAATAAATTTTATAAAAATAATATCTTATTATTTATAGATCACAAAAATAAATGTAATATACTAAAATGATCACAAAAATAATACCTATATATTTAAAATCTAATAATCCACTTTTGAGGTAAATAAAAAATCAAAACACCTTATCAACTTGAATTTAAACCTTTTTCCTTAGTTGTTAATTCATTTAAGGGTGAATAAAATTTGTTAATATTTCTAAAAATAGTCAATTAAGTCTAAAAAATAGTATTAATCTTAAATATTCATATTATGAAGTCATAATGATTCAATACATTAGAAGTACAATTTTATTGAATTGTCCTTCAACCAAATGAGTAATTATTTTCTAAAAAGGTCCTAAACAATTATAAAACCCCAAGAATAATTATAATTAAATCCAATCTTTTCCATATACTTCAACCACCAGTTTACAAAACTATCACAACACTATAGTAAGTCTATATGTAGTTAAACAATATTATTTCTTTGTTTGAAACTATAACCACTCATCTATAAGAAGGTAAATGATACTGTTCCGTTATAAAATCAAGAAACCACTACACCAAGTAAAAATATAACCATTCTTAAGTAACCTTAGGGAAACATTATCAAGTACACAAGGTACAAATGTCATAAGTATTACATTTTCAAACCATCTATGTTTTTAAGTTAACTTTAGTCTACAAGACTCTAAATATAATACTAAAGACATTGTTAAATGTTTTATAGTTAACTTTGGTCTGTTATAGTTAAGTCATAAAGCCTCACAAGTCCAAACTAATCAAGCAAGCACTGATAACATCGACTAGACTCAACTAACCACAAAGATCGTTTTGACCTTAGAAAAGTAATTTTTTCTTCAAAAGTTATTAGTTTTGCCACTTCAATCAACAAACATTATAATAATATTTCCCAACTCTTAACAAATTAATTTCAAGGACTCTCATCATAATCATCTAATGACAATTAATCGTAATCACATTACTTTATACTTTACTTGTTTACTTAGGATCGATAACACTTAAGTTCTTTATAAGTGACCTTACTTCTAAAGTAAAGTTTGAAGATAAACAATTAAAGTGTAAATAATCTTGAATAACATTCCATATGTGTATATTTTATTATTGTATAAGTAGGGGTGTTCACACACACTTAGAAGCCCTAATAAGAAGCACCAGTGTGAAACTTATCTAATAGGACAACACATTCTAAAGAAACCATTTATAGTTTTCAAACCCTAGAACAAAGTTATTCCCAGGATTCGTGTTTATAAAGTGCATTACATTACTGATGCATAAGAACATATTGCTTCTTTAAACATTAGTCCTTACCGGACCAATGATGTCGATTTCAGATATTGGATCTTACAGTGACTTGAAGACCGTGAGTGCATAATCTTGCAATCATAAAAGGAAAGTTCACACTTTCTCATGTCCTTTGATTATTTTCTGTAAAGTATTTTACAAATCTAGTGTTGTCATCACCTGCATTTCAAAAGGGTCAGAAAACAGTATTTTCATAATAATATGATTATAGGTTATTTACCATGATGTAATAACCTGCTATGAAAGTTCTGGTGGTAAAGGAACATATTATCTAGGACTTAACAACCAATGTCGCCAGTGATTCTTGCGCCGTATATTATGCGATAACCATGAAATTTGGAATGGGACGGTGTAACATCCCAGCATATAGGAACTAAAGAAGGGTAGATTTAGGAATTTGAAACATTGCATGCATTCATCTGTGAAAATGTGGGTAAATTTTTTGCCAAATAAAAACCTAAAGTGATCAAGGTTTCTTTCATACTTTGAGAATAAGTTTAGTCTTTAAGAATGATTGTTATAGACATTGATATGATCTTTGTGGATTTATGGTTTTGGGAAATGAAATTTGAATTTAAAACTTGAATGTTTGAATTTATAATTCAAAAGGATTAAGAATTAGATTTGAGTGATTTGGTTTAGTCAAGAGTTAGCAATTAATGAATCAAACTTTGAATAAAATAAATGTACCCATAGAATGAATATTGATTCCAAAAATTTATTCAATAAATGAGTTACAGAATGTAACTTATTAGAAATATTTACAATAGTAAATAAAACAAAAGAAAAATCTTTATATATTGAATAATAGTACAATAGTTATTACAAAATAATAAAAAAAATACAAAAGAATAAATTAAAGATTACAATTGAATCAGAGAAATATTACAAGTGACTATTCTATAAAAATAAAAAGAGAAAAACCTAAACTAAAGTCTTGATCTTCAAATCTGGTACCTGCAAAACAAACACAATTAAAAATAAAGAAGGTTAAGGTTAGAATGGAATTACTCTCAGACTTGTTAGTGAGGTGCACTGATCAAGATTCATCATTGAGTAATTTTATAAAAGGGGCAAGATTCACCAATATGAACGAATGTATCTTTCATAATTTTTAAGCCAGAAGTCAAATGACAGCAAGGAGGGGCAAGTTTCACCAGCTAGATAAAAGTAAATAGATAATAATCACTCTCAACGTCAGAGCATATCCACAAGTGCACAGGCAGCACACAGGCAGCACACACACCAAATTGCATGGTGTGTGCTGTCAGCCCCACAGCAACAGATCAATCACACAAAACCATCAGCACAGCCGTGGGCAAGCACCACAACCTCATCTTCTTGTTCATACACACCAAGCACAACAGTCTAGCCACATCCAAACCAAACTAGAGTAAATCAATGACACATTTGATCAACCCAGTACTCACCAAGATGGTGACTTAAGGAGGGGTGGATTAGGTGGATAGCAAGGTCAAGGCCAAGATACCTGGAACCAGAAGGTGGATAGCAAGATCAAGGACAAGTTCCAGGAGCTGGAAGTAGTAGGAACAACAATAGGAGAAGGACCAAATCAAGCCAGCAAGATCAGGCCACAAGATTAACAAGTTACAACCACAACAACAACCTACTGTTGTGGTGAGTTATATAAAACCATCACATGATTTGTTTATCATATCAATATACAAGATTCATGTGTTTTTCTATATCTAACTTCTCAGTATTCATCCAAGTGGGATGAATCCATTCTAGAAGATTTTAAAAATTAAAGTCATAATCACAAGATCAACATACCAATATAACCAGGATCTCAGACCAACATCATTGATCCTGGTTACAAAAGCCAAATCCTATATTCCCATACAGCCCAAAAGAAAGATTATAAAATCTGGGCACACCTCTTAAAAGAGTAGCACCTCAGTATCCATAAATCCTATGGATCCATGCAAAACCATTAGCACACCCATTGTTTTCCAACTATGCTTCAAGAATTAGCAGCTGGTAATTCTACCAGAATATTTGTATCAGGAACAGCCATTAGGAATCTAGTTCCTATGCCTCGGACCAACATCATAGGCAGGAGAATTCAAAGAAGCTTTCGTTTTATTTTGCCAGCATTAATCACAAGCACTGTCAGAGCTAAGCTCAGGAATAGGACCCAATCACTTGTGTGCTAGTTTATAATGGTATCACAAGGACAAGTTCTAATGAGCTAATCCCAATCTTTACTTAGATGTCTCAAATAAAAAGGGGCAAGCCACTAAATATCATCTTCCTGAAACCAAATGCCAGGAATCAACATCAAACTCATCTATACATCCACAGAAAATCATTAACATGTAATGATTATATTCAGTATGTATATTCTCATACAAGCCAATCATTATAAATGCAGTAAGCAATTACTGAGAGAACTACTGTCAGTATAAACATCTTGACAGTGGAAAGTTCTCAGATCAACAACATTTTTAATTAGATATTTCATAGAAACACTAATATTGGATCATAGTAAATTACCACTGGAATAAGTATGACAAGCCACTAGCATCACCAAAGCCAACTAAAAATAATGATCCACAACAAACAATCATTCATCATGCTCAAGGATGATCACCACTAGATCTAAATCATCATAGATATGATCAACAGAGGGATATGAACCCTAATCAGAACAAGGACCCTAATTAGGAGATGAACCCTAATTAGAACGTAGTCACTAGGTAAGGGTAGCCACTAGATACACACAGAGAGATTCATGGTGATAGGATGAACCAAGATCCATCGAGGCAACTTACCAGGGGTCCTCGCTAAGGAATTGAAGAGGAACCACAGCAGTACTCGGGAACCACACCTCACCAAGGGAGAGCTCGCGACGGTGGCGACAGCACTTTCCCCAAACCCTAGGGTTCAAGAACGGGGTGAACCTGGCCATAGGGGAGCTCCGGAGTCAAATCGAATTGGACCAGATGAACGAGCGTAGTCACCAACCTCGCCCCGCACCACGGCAGCAGCCAGGGAGGGCCACAGCGGCCGCCATCACCAGCGGCGGCGCAAAAACCCCACGGTGTCGAGAGAGAGGTGGAGATGAGAACGAAGAAGAGACTAAGTGAATGAGTGGGCTGGTTGGGCCGAAAACCCTTCGGGTGATTATTTTGACCCTGCCCTATTGGGCCACAGGGGCCCAATAAGCCCAAATGGCCAACCCAGGTCGTTTGAAATCTGTTTTAATAAATAGGAAAAGACCAAAATGCCCCTGAACTCAATAAAATTCTAAAAAATAAAATAGAAGTCCAAAAATTATAAATAAAATATTTTTGGATTCACAAAATTCCAAACTATCCAAATAAATTGAAATATAAAATTTTAGACATATAAATTTTATTAAGAATTTTGTAAATTATATATTCCTTATGGAATTTTACAAAATTATTCAAAGATGATAAAAATAAATAAAAATCACTTTCACTATATATTAATATTGTAGTATTTTAGAAAAATACTAAATAAATATTTAATAACAATTTTTAATATTTAAGTGATAATTTTTAGAAGAATTATTAAATCAATAAAAGTCAAATAAGAGGGAAATAAAATAAAAGACTACAATATTCTATTATAAATATTAAAAATTAATATTTATAAATCCTTTATTATGAAAAAGAATTTTATTAATAATGGGGAGAATTCATATCAAATGAAATGATGCATTACATTACTTTTGCATAATCATTTTGCTTCTTTAAATATTGTCCTTACCGGGCAATAATGATGTTTTTGTAGACATAGAAGCTCAAGGTCCAGTGCAAGCATCAGACTTCACTACCTTGCCATCACAAGGCAAGTTCATCTCTTGCTCATGTCCTTTGAAGAGTCTTTATCAAAGTATTTGCAAATTGTGTGTTATCATTTATACTAAAGTAAAAGAAAACACTATTTTCTCAAGATACTAAATCTTAGATATCATCCTAAGTGATGATATGATGAAGCAATAGAACTTAGGGTTCTAATTTCAATAATGATGAACAATTAGGGATTCATAACCCATGACATCAGTGATTCTAGCACCGTATATTACGCGTTAACCATGAGATTTGGAATGGGACAGAGAAGTCAGCTGTATCCTTTTCCTCTTGTATGGAGGCAAGACGACCTTAACGTGACGTTGTGATTCCTTGTGTGGATACAGCATATGGGTGGTCACCCTTACGCCCCACACTTTTGGTGTCTAGATTATCTATGAATGGTGTTTAGGGAGATAGTCCATGTAAATGGTACTAATCCGGGCATCACTAGGTCATAGAGTCTTTGGAAACTCATCAATGTTTTGGCCTTCCCGAAAGGGGGCTTAACGAAGGTGAGCTAGACGAAGGATCGTGTAGACATATGAGGTCATAGAGAGGGCAGTTATTAGCTTGGACCAACTACTGGTCCCCACATCATGGAATTGTGGATGGGAAAGTATGCCCGGTTGTGCAACAAGGAGTTGATCTCTCATGGGAAAAGTAACACACCTCTGCGGAGTGTAAGAACTATAACTTGTTACTCCCTGTTCCAGGAAGGAGCTACGAACGCGGCATGAAAGGAACTCCATGAAAGTTCTGGTCAACCTGTGAAGGCTGAAATTCATAGATTTTTTCATAATAAAAACAATCTTCAAAGAAAGATTTACGCAAATTACATAATGCCTAGGAATTATAGTCCGAGGTGTTAGTTAGAGCATCAAACTTCCTACCTTGCATATAATGAACTTCTTGGGTAACGCTGTTACTCATCCTTTCCTTTGAATCCTTGCTTAGATTCTGAGAATCCCGAAGGTACTCCAATGTACGCATCTGAGAATCAACAGGAGGTCTTCTATGAACAGCCCAACTTGTATGGAACCGTAGAAGGGGAGGATTACGACATCGTCTACGGAGGAGAGTTCCAGGAGTTAGAATAATTACTATAGTTCTAGTAACCACTTGAGCCGAGCATCATCACCAATATATAAAAATAAGTTGTTGAGCTCAATTTGGAGTTTAGGTTTAAAATTTGAAAATTCCACTGAAACACTTATATTTTGGTTTGTAAGTTGAATCTTTTGGAATTCTTGAACTTCCGGTATTGTAATAACAATAACGTGTGTATGTTTGTAATATGGACCCGCAATGTTTCTGTTGTACCACTCTGAGGAATGTGATATTACAGAACGGTGTTCTATGGATGTCATGTCAACGACTATAGTGTACTACACATGCAGTGGTATGCTGGGTCACCGCAGACGGAGAAGTCAGTTGTATCCTTTTCCTCTTGTATGGAGGCAAGACAACCTTAACGTGACGTTGTGATTCCTTGTGCGGATCCAACATATGAGTGGTCACCCTTACGCCCCACACTTTTGGTGTCTACGTTATCTATGAATGGGGTTTAGTGGATGGACCATTTACTATTACTATGGCACTTGCCAGGGCAACACCAGGTCATAGAGTCTTTAGGAACTCATCAGGGTTCTAGCCTACCCGAAAGGGGGATTAACGAGGATGAGCCAGCCCGAAGGATCGTGCAGACATATGAGGTCGCGGAGAGGGCAGTGACTGGCTTGGATCATCTACTGGGCCCCACAACATGGAATTGTGGATGGGTAAGCTGCCCGATTGTGCAACAAGGAGTTGATCTCTGATGGGAAAAGTAACGCACCTCTGCAAAGTGTAAGAACTGTAATTTGTTACTCCCTGTTCCGGGAAGGAGTTGTGAACGCTGCGGGAAAGGAACTCCATTAAAGTTCTGGTGAACCAGTGACGGCTGACAGACATAGTTTTTCAGAATAAAAGCAACCTTTGAAGAAATGTTTACAAAAACTTGCATTGCCTACGACCTATGGTTTGTGGCTGTAGATATAGTGCATCAAACACTCCTTTTCTAGTGAACTTGTTGAGTACGCTCGTACTCAACGTATCTTCTTAACCCTTGCTAGATTCCGAAGCCAATACAGACAATGTCTATATCAAGGTATGCTACAGGAATCATCGTCAAAAGCTAAAGCTCTTCAATGCAGTCAAGGAAGTCAACATACATACCAACTAAAGTGAAGATGAAGTTACTGTTTTGATAGGAATATAATCTCTAGCCATAGAACCTATTTCTTTAGTGTATTGCAATAGCAGCAATGCCAACCCCTTAGTTAAAATACTAGACTTAAAAGTATAATAGTTGGTGCATTATTTATCTTTGATTCTTCTTCGTAAGAAGTTCTTTCTCTCTCTTTAACCTAGAATGTTCTCTGGATCTTGTGTATAGAGTGAGTAACATTTAGCCATGTATTGGGGCCTGCTATGTTTTTGTTGTACCACTCTGAGGGATGTAATACTAGTGAACGGTGTTTCATTGGTGTTATGTCAATGACTATAGTGTACTACATCATGCAGTGGTATGCTGGGTCACCGCACCGCGCAAGGAGGACGAGGATTCCCATGATGGGTGGTAGGTAGATCCCCCATCATCCATGGTCCATGGGTCCTACTCGGAGGGGCACGTCACAGAGTCAGCTCGGTCTGGGCCTTGCTCGTGGCGCGACGGAGCGCATGCTCATCACGGGTATCGACGTGATTCGACATGCGGCCGAGGTTGGTGAAGGTCTTGGAAGCGTGCCTCAACCCCTACCTGGCGTGCCAAATGTCGGAGATTTGTCCCGTCAAGGAACTATGGTCCAACTATCCTTTGGTTCGAGAAAGGGTTGAACACGCGTTCTCAAGGAACCTCGGTGACAGTGGCGATGGTGGATAAAGAACCTCGATAGAGAGATGACATAGGGTTTTTGTACCCAGGTTTGGGACCCTCATGAGTAGGTAAAGCCACTACTCCTTCTTTGTTGTATTTCTCGCTTGGCTTCACGAGGGTACAATGGAGGTTTGTTGTCTAGGGTTTAGATCGTAGGGGATACATGTGTTCTAAGGTAGGAGAAGGGTCCCTTATATAGGGCGGCGTCGCTCCTCTTCCCCAAGCCCTTGGGCGGAAAGGGCGTCCACAGTGCCACTCCTCGATATCCATGTCTAGTAGGGCACTTTACGTGGACTTGGTCAAGCTCTCCGTGCTCCACTCCGTCCTCCTATAAAGTGTCATTTGTCGACATCGCTTGGTTCATCTGCTTCTCTCTACTTTTCCTCTCTTTCACCAAAAAAGCAACTAGGGGAGCCTTCCACCATGAGATCACCTGTCCTTTCCCTCAGAAAGGAGGATAGACCAAGTCTTATTTGTCGAGGCGGCCGGTGCCAAAAGAATAGTGTTCTTCCTATCGGGGCTGCAGTTCGTACTCCTTCCGGCGAAGTTATAGTCGTACCCCTGAAAACGCTCTAAGGTATCTGAGGCCCGATAGCGTAACATGATGCCATGGCAGAATCCCTCGAGATGCGTAACCTCCAGAGGTTCATTCTTTCGTGAAGCGGGTGCCTCGTGATGCCTACTCTGTTGGGTTCCTTCTAGAGGCCTGCCGCCTCACGAGGGAAAATATTCCCATGGCACGGGGTTCGTTCATCATGGGGACGTGGCACCCCGATTGCTAGGGCTCTAACACAAACATGCAGTAATCACTAAGAAAGAATGACTGTAACATTAAGCCAATTTATATGACTCTAAACTCTAGTAAGGTCCCTTGGTTTCTCAGCTTTCTTGGCTGCAGGTTGCTTCACCTCATCATCAGATGGGACATTGTAGCCTTGGTTTTATCCTAAAACAAACACTACGCTAATTAGAATGTTTTGTTTTGATGCTATGTAGTAGGTTTCACTACTATGTTAGTGCCGGTGGAAGCAATTTTAGGAGATGCTCATGTATGTCGCTAGCCTTCATGTGGCAGAGCTTGCAATCCTCACATTTTATGATGTTTTGCAGGATGGAACAATTTCTCGAAGCCATCTCCATGATGTTTTGCGCAATGGCTTCCAAATTTGTGGAATTCAACACCGAGTAGCCCATCTGAAATTCATTAAGAAAAATCAGGATTACTATGAGTATCTGAGAGTACTACTATGATAGAAAAGGAGGCGATGCATTGAGACAGTTAGTGCTAGTAGAAGTAATTTAGAACCTACTCGTGTATGTCCCTAGCCTTCATACCACTGAACCTACCATCCTCACAGTTCATCCTACCTGCCTCAAAGAGTAAATACAAAAAATAAATTAGAAGCACAAGGAGCAGGTGAGTAAAAAAAGCATCGTGGGAGAACTTGATGTTGTACGCGATGGCTAGACCTAGATTGACTATTTACTACTTTGTGGGACCTAGAACAAGATCGAGTGTTTACCGAGGACCTAGACCCGTCGCAAGTGACCTATAGCTAGGCAGCATTACCGATGCAGAGATAAGCACAGACGCATAGTCATGGATTGTGAAGGAGATGCATTGAGGTAGGTCGATGGGCACTTACCCGTGATCCTACAGCCATAGCCTCCGCCATCGTCGCCGCGGAGGGGAGAGGATATTGTGGTCCCGGGCAGCGGAAAGGATTTGCTGGTTGCATCAAAAAGTTTGAAGCATCCACCAAGGATGTGATGTGAAAATGCATGACCCCATTTTTAATAAATACTAGAGAACATTTAGTTACCAAATCACTAATTGGCTTCAGCTAGAACCTCTCGGCGTAACCCCCACGATATAAACAAGTTTCTGCCAGTCTAGCTGGAGGGGGCCTAAATTTTTCCTAGATCTACCTCGTATCTATCTCGAGAATTTTCCAAAAAAAAATATTTCCATGTAAAAAACATGGCATTTCTTTAGAGATCCAACAAGATATTAGCAAGACAAGACTCATAGCCAGGAACCCTAACTGCCGTGGTATCGGCCAAATTACGAAACCAGCCTCAGAAACTCAAAAAAAATTCAAAAAATGTGAAACCTTTGCATATTACCATTTTATGTGGCCTAGTTGCATGCAAAAATAACAAACATGGAATATGGGGATTATTCTAAAAAAGTGTTCATAGAAATCGCCTACGTCTTTAAGGATTCATGTCTTTCAAGGCAAATGAGCTAGGTCATGACCACAACCATGGAATAGTTTGCTTTAATGCGCCCACATTCCGCACATGCATGTATCTTGTGATGGCAAACAATGTTGCTTCATGAAGTTTTCATATTCTATGCACAGAAAATCCATTTTCCATTTTCCTGTTGTCAAAAAGGGCTTATTTTGTGAAGCATCCAGCAGGGATGTGATGTGAAAAAGCATCACCCCATTTTTAATAAATACTAGAGAGCATTTAGTTGCCAAATCACGAATTGGCTTCATATAGAACCTCTCGGCGCAACCCCCTTGATATAAACAAGTTTATGTCGATATAGTTGGAGGGGGCCCAAATTTAGCCTAGAGCTACCTCGTAGCTATCTCGGGAATTTTCCAAAAAATAATTTCCATGTACAAAACATGGAATTTCTTCATAGATCCAACAAGATAATAGCAAGACCTGGCACATAGCCAGGAACCCTAACTGCCGCGGTGTCGGCCGAATTTCGAAACCGGCCATAGAATTTATTTCAGCCACACATCATGCATGCAGCAGCCAAAAATTTTGTGGTTCGATCCTTGCCTCGCGCCATAGAGCGAATTATCGTAGCCAAAAATTTCGTGGCTGGGCAAGCAAATTATTCCACCACATAGTGAAATGAAACTTCCGCATGCTGATATTACCTTTCAGCCATCCCGCACAGGGCAACCCAAGCATTCGCGTAGAGGGCATGTACATAATCTATGCAAAACCTCCTTTATCCCCTCACCATGAGGAGACAGATCCAATCCGCTGCCACTACCACCACGCCCACCCTAGCCATCCACCCCTGCCGCTACCTGTCGTAGCCTCCAACCCTCGTCGCTGTTCGTCTGGCTAATAGACATATAGTCGTCGCCCCATGGTGCTGAAGAGGTTGAATCCAACGAAGTAGCCAGCAATGGACTAAGTAGGATCCCCTCACACCTTGATTCTTCATCAGATGCATGATCAGTCGGCCAGGATCAAATCAGCAGTAAGAGCCGGTGCGTCCTCGTCCCAAGTTTCTTGGTAAGTGGCGGCACCATCAACAAAAGCCGGCAAGCCTTCCGCCTTGCTGGGAGACGGTTTACACTTGTGATAAAATAAAGTGGAAGCCCATCTCCTAATAAACTCACTCGCATATATCCTAGGATAGACTCGGTCTCTCATAAGAACTAAGATAAGCGTACCGGTATTATAGAGAATACTGGCAGTGATAGAGTTTTTCCGAGTACCAAAATAGTACCGGAACAAAAGAAGATTTGGCATAATGCCAAGCAAACCCTCACAAAGAGAAGCATACAAACTGATCTCTAAAATGGAGTTCGGGGGAGATTGTGGAGTTGAACACCGTAGTGGGAATATACCTTGGTGAAGAACTCCGATGGTGGGAAACTCAAACCACTTTCGACGTGAGTCCCAAAATGGACATGCTCGTCGGTGCGAGATATAGGGACGAGTTCACCATGGCCACTTTAACGGTCGCCGGAGAGGAGGATCCCCCCTCCTCCGTGGCCCACAGCTTCTCATCGTCAGGAACACAGGGGATCCACACTCCCATGTAGCCCTTATCCTCCACTACGAAAGAACCGGCGGTGCCAAAACTAGATGCCTCCGCCATTTTTTGGTTTATGGGTGACGATTCTCTGGCAGCGCTAGCAAGATCTTCGCGTCAATGGGAGAGAGCGAGGGAGATGATGAGAACAAAGCGTTCATGGAGAAGAAGGGAGAAAATGGGGGCAGGTGGAGAAAATAAAGGAATTTCCTACCCTTTATAAACCCCACTGTGCCAAGATTACTGTGAAAGCGTTAAGATTGTGCCACGCATCGTGGAATAGAGTATGTAGCTTCCTCGCGGAGCCTCCGCTGCATAGATCTCCATGCATGCACAGTAACGGTGCCTTGGTTCTATAAATTACAGACCCACCATGGTCATGCTGAAGCAATGTTCTGCCAGTGACAAGACAGGTCTGAAAAGTTATCAGGCACGTCTACATCTCAATTTTGGCTCAAGTTTAAAATCAAGTGTTGAAGCAACTCAACTCTAGAAGTCATACCCGACTCAAATGAGACTCAGAATCCAACACTATTGAATGAAGTTTTCGGGAACCCTTCAAGATTCTACAAGACGAAGAAACCACCAAGCTAGACGATTATTCCAACTTTGGATCTTCGAGACTTCCGGGTGCTACTGTTGGGGATATACTTTCCAGGTATACCCACAATACTCGCTGTCCAGGGTGGCACACCAACGGGTTAGAGCTTTGCTTCATTGGCAGCCCAGTCAAAGAAAGAGGAAGGAGTCAAATCCAGCTACGACAAGGCCCAGAAGACTTACCGACTTAGGTTGTAGTATTACTTGTAGTCCAATATGTATCAAGTTACCAACTCTGTAACGTAGACGGATAGGTCTCTCCTATAACCCTAGGTCTTCTGCGCCTTTATAAGCCGGACCTGATGGATCCTTTAGGACACAACAACCACAACCAACTCACACAGACAAACCTCTCTTGTAATACACTATAACATCTGGCTCTCGCTGATATATTACTGGGTTGCTAGCAGGAGTAGGATTCGACCACCGCAATAGGATCTGAACCTCTGTGAACTTGTGCTCACCGCTCCCGAAACACCATACGGCTCACACCCCATCTTCTCAACACCTTCAGGACCCCCTATGGCATACTTGTCATCAATCCGAAGATATGCATGACATGCCTGTGGAAGAGAGCTAGCAAGAGAGGGAAAATGGGGATCACCCTATATAACATTCGTAGAAGGCCACAAAGATAATGATGTTGGGACACATAGAGATAAAACAAAACTTTTTTCCTCTAACATGGTGATCCCAAGATCTAGCTGAGGTAGAAGGCCATGAGAATTACCACTAGACGTGTAGTTGCGGATTACTGATGAAGCACATCTGTTGAGGCAGTGCAGTCACTACTAGGAAAATAGCTATAGATAGACAGAACTTCTGTGGCGCATGGTTGTGACCATGCTCCGCAAAATAAGTCCAGTGGTGCATATGGGGCAATGTGCCACGGAACCTTCAAGCTTCTGTGTCGCATGCACTTTAACAGTGAGCCACAGAAGTAAGGTGGGACCCACACCCGGGGTTGGGCGACGAAACTTTGGTGGGAACATGCGCCACGGATGTTGACACTACTATGGCGCATATGCCCACATGCGCCACAGAAGCAGTAGGTGGGACCCACAGCAGGCTTTCTTTGACCATGCTTTGGCCAACCTTATCTGGCGCATATGGTAGATATGCGCCACAGAAGTGTGATCTTGTGTGGCACATGTCCTGATATGCGCCACAGAACATGGATGTGGGCCCCACATTTTGGCAAGTTTGACCACTTATGACCAAGCTTTTGTGGCGCATATGGTGATATGCGCCATAGAAGATCACACTTCTGTGGTGCATATCTACCATATGCACCACAAAACCCTGCGTTCAGATCTGCATAAAAGGTGGCAGCTTTGCAACCCTCTATCTACCACCACCCATTTCACATCCTTCTTCCACCCTCCTCCCAGCTCGTCTTCTTCCTCTCTCCCACCCCATTGTGCCCATAATGTTCTCCACTTTGTTGTATTTAAACCTTTTATAGCTGATAGATTGGTTAGGGAAAGCCTTTCTCCAACTTGTAGATCTAAAACACACTTACTTTTCTCATCCACATATCTATTTGTCTACCACTATCTCTCCATAGATCTATTGGTCCACACTCTCTCACATCACGGTCTCGATCGGGGGTGTTGCAAGGAACATCAGGACGGTATGAGCACCGATGGACTCGATCCTTTTGGCAACCAGAGTAGCACGCATAGCACCTGGCCCATGTTTGTATGGTCATACAACAGGTCCCGTCCATATGGAATCATAGCCAAGGGCTTTCTGATCTACGAGTGCATATCCTTCTGCAACAACTATCTAACCACCAAGAAAGAGGATGTTGGAATACCCACGAAGAAGCACCTTGGAAGGCTCGCTGGGTATGGTCACCACGAGGGCCACTTCTCACTGCATGTCGGCATTTCTAATCAACCTGCCAACCTTGGCAGGGCACACCGAATCGCGCTACAACACATTGAATTGGTCAACCCTTGGGTGGAAGAGAAAAAAATCTTGATCGAGCAGGAGTACGTGGACCAGGCCCGCCCGAGGAAGAAAGGAGACATAACAAGAGACCACAACTCTAGCTTCACGGGTTGGTTCAAGAAAAGGCTGCTGTACAATCCCTCACAGATGCCTTCTATGAAAGATCAAAAACTCATATTATCCTTGTCATAGGGCCCAGCGCATAACGTAAAGACCTATCAGTCGTACGACATCAACGGGTACATATTTTACACTGAGAAAAAGGACATGAATAACAAATATTAAAACTCAGGAGTAACTATCACTAGTAGAAAACATGCATTTCGTCCAGGCCATTAGTCCCGGCTATCACTGGGGCCGGGACTAATGGCCCGCGCCGGACGGCCCGAGCCACCCAGAACCATAGGTCCCGGCCCGTTAGACCCCATTAGTTCCGGTTCTGCTAGACATTCAACTTAATAAGGGAAGAGTTGATGTCATGGACCCATCAAAGAGATACCTGGAAGATTTCCGCAGCATGCAGGACATGCTCCAGAAGTAAGTTTCGCGCTATATCGGTCTCTTTTGTTGATTTCCTGAGATATCAGGTAATGAATAACTCATTCATTCATTTTCTTCATCGGGCAGGGTTTGGATCCGGTTCAAGCGCGAGGTTACCAGTGTATTTAGTGAGAAGCTGACGTTTAGGGCAGTCTCGGTAAGTAGCACATGATATTTCCACGCATCTCTTTACTTCTAGTTTCAATACAATAATGATGCTAGATTATTATTTTGATTGAATTCTATTCTTTTAAAGTGTGCGAGGCAGCCACAGGGGTCAAAACTATGTGGATTCTACGTATGCGACTTCATTCGCACATTTAACACCGAACACAGTGATTATAGAGTCGATGTAAGAAATGCATTCACACCATCATTTTATTGCCGTCACATTTTGTTATCATGATTGATATTCATATTGATCTCATTTTTCTTATATATAGTCCGAGAGAATGCGGGGTCAACTACTACCAGCGCAACGCGTAATAGCAATTGCGGAGGAGCTGGCGGGATTTATTGTCAAAGAGATCATAGACGATGCTGGAGAATTTAGTATGAATATGGGCTACTGATCTCCATGTAATCAAACAGACATGCTCTAGTCCCAAGATTTTGTGCTCTCCATGTAACTATGTAAATTGTATATATTTGTATGCTCGATATTGTAATACAAGTTATCTTATATATGCACGAATGTGTATGATATGTGGTGGAGTAGAAATATTCAAAAACTATGTTGAAATGAAAAATAAGTAAATAAAACAATAAAAAATGAAATCTCTGCCATGACAGAGAAAGGGCACAAAATGCTGCCACGGCAGAGAACCACTAGTCCAAGGTAATGCTCTGCCGCGGTAGAGAAAAGGGGCAAATGCTGCCGCGGCAGAGACCCACTAGTCCCAGTCCTTAACACCAACCGGGACTAGTGGGGGTGCACCACGAGCGCGCAGGGGAAGCCACGTGGACATCCACTAGTCCCGGCTGGTAACTAGGCTGGGACTAGTGGTTAAGCTCTAGTCCCGCTTGATTAGTCCCGGTTAAAAAACCGGGACTAAAGGCCCTTACGGCCCGGGACTAGAGGCCCTGTTTCCACTAGTGTATGATGTCCTTCGCCGATGACGAGACTACTGTCATGAAAAGATTGTACGGAAGGATCGAGGAGATATGGGAGCTCGACTAATGTGGAGAGACAGTACCAATGTTTTGTGTTAGATGGGCCAAGAATGTCGAAAAAGAAGGCCGGTATTTCACCACCCGTGTTATACCCGACGCCAAGGCAGCAAAGAATGCCTCCGCGAAAAATGAGTCGTGGATACTCGCTAGCCAAGTTGACCAATGTTTCTTTATTACCGACCCATCAAATCCCAGTTGTGTTGTAGTGAGGTGGGGCAAGAGGAGCATCATCAAAATGGAAGGATCCGCCAACGAGCAAGACTTCGACAAGAACGGTGATCCGAAGATCAAAGATGAATTTGACAAGTACTTCAACATGCCTACTACTACAATAAGAAGGAATACCACAATACCTACTAAAGGTTGTCCGTGCATGAGACGAAATCTCAAAGTGCCCGGGCTAAATTATTCAACCATGAAGAAAAAGGGAAAGAAGATTGTGAAGAGAGGCTAGCTTGACTAAAATTATATTGATGTATATGATTTGAGGTTTTTTGAGAATAATATAATTATGTATATGAATATGGATATTTATGTATATGATTGGTAATAATATAAATATGCATGTGTTGTCAAGTTCGGGAAGTTTTTTTTAAAATTATAAATAAGTAAAAAAAATATTGAGACAGCTAGCTGGATTCGAACCTGGCTACTGCAGGTTTATTGTCAATCAAGACCATTAGGCTAGTGTGTGTTTCATGTCAAACTACAACGGCGCGTCATTTTGGACTAAGTCCCAAGGTTCTGTGGCGCATATCGCTGAAATGCGCCACAGAAGTTAACTGGACAACGAGGTTCGGTGGCGCATATCACTTAGTCAAATGGACGGTTCGGCCTCTTTCCCCACTGCACCTCCCCTTTCCCTTTCCCCAAATCAAACGCCCGACGATGAACCCTAGATATCTCTCGCGCGCACGCACGCCCGATGAACCCTAGTGCCCGCATGCCCGCCCAAGCACTGCTCGCCGCACCGAAGGAGGATGAGGCTAGTGGAGGAGGAGCTCGTCCTGTGCGCCCACAGAGGAGAAGGGAAGCTACCTGCTACCGCCGTTGTCAGAGCCCATGGAGGAGAAGGGCACCCATCTACGGCCGCCATCATCGGTGCCCGTGGAGGAGAAGGGCACCTGATGAGTGCATATTTGCATCATGTTTTATATTATTATTTTGCATTGAATATGTAGGATTTTTGGTATTTTACGGCGTTCACAAACACTTTTTATGTCTATTTTCACCAGGATTAGATCAGATGATGCATCCAAAGGACACAATTCTTGGAGCAGTTGTACTGGAGAGAAAAGGATCCAAAAACTATGTAAATCGCTTATTTGAGAAATATTAATAATACTAGAAGAAAACCCGAAGAGATAAGCGAATGTCGAAGAGTTGACGACCAACTATAGTCATAGTTGGCGCCACCTACGTCTCCTCAAATAGTTTCACCCTGTGCAACTGGTTCGAAGAGATGACATACAGAACACCCAGAAATCACCGAAACCTAACCTCGTAAGGTATCTGGAGGGGAGTCTTGCCCTAGGGATCCATGTTCACCCTACGCAGATCTAGGAGGCCAAGGCTTTGATCTCCATCTTCATCAACCGCTGCATCTTCATCACCACCATCATATCCATCTATCCCATCTAGATCTTGTTCTAATTCTTGCACTAGTTGTGGATTTATACAAGTACTATTCATCAATGATCGCTTCCATTACCATTATTATGATGCTATATGCATCCATTTATAGTAGATCATTAGTTGTTGGGGAGATGGATAAACCCTAGTATGATACTGGAATAAGATACAGTTTACTATGATATTCATCGCTGTGACCATGTGTTAGATTGTCTATATCTTGATGTTGGGAGAATTCAACCTCTCGAATATTTTCCTCTTGTGGAGACTTGATGTAGGGAACTACTTGTTGATAGACGGAGGGATGTTACCACTTATAGTGACTATAAAGATGTTGACACCCATTACGTATCAACATGGGAATCGATAAAACTCACAAAACACTATCCATGCCATGGGATACGTCCTGTGGGATTATGTCCCTTAATATTGCGGTAATTCAATTCATGTTGATTGTTGTCTATTGTGGTTATGAGGATGATTTGTTCAGTGGTTGTTGCCTATTTTTCCAAATATGAAGTTCCTCCCACGCATACATAGTTGAGAATGTTCATGATAATAATCTTTACCTTAGCCCTTTATAATGCTAGTGGTGTATCCGCCAATACCTTCGAACACTTTCTCATACTGAAGTTTCAAATATCTTTTACATACGCAATACTTACTTTCTGTATTCAGTTTTATTTACTTTACGCATTGTTCTCTTATACCAAAAACATAAAACACCTTTTTTACACATTACTCACATTTTATCTTTTCACTTAGAACTTTATTTAGCAATTTTGTTTTTAGTATTTACTTCAAGATTTCTTAGACTTCAAACTCTTGCTCCCTATGGGATCGATATCTTTATTTCGAAACTAGCTACATCCGATCTGTGCACTTGCAGTCATGAAGCTATTTTCTGGCGCCATTGCTTGGGAGCTAAGCGTTGTAGGTCTTTTAGTTTTTGCTAATTTACTTTAGTTATGTTAAGTTTTGATTTGAGCTATAGGTTTCCACCAACATGATGGAGTTTGAGCATATGACTAGTGCTAACCCACTCAACCATTTTGGGAAGCCCTATGATATTTATAAAATAGGCAACTCCAACGAGAAGACAAGGGGGCACTAGTAGAAAACCGGACACTAGTCCCGGTTTGTAAGAGGCTTTAGTCCCGGATTGCAATCTGGGACTAACGTATCGGGACTAGAGGTTAGGCCTTTAGTACCGGTTCTGTTACAAACCGTGACTAGATTATCTTCACGTGGCCCCGCTGCGCGCTGGGCTGGAGGATCTTTAGTCCCGGTTCGTAACACGAACCGGGACTAAAGTTCTTCTGCCGCGGCAGCGTTTTGCACCAAACTTCTGCCGCGGTAGGAGGTGGGGTTTTAGGGTTTTCTTTTTTTGTGTTTGATTATTTTTCATTTTGTGTTTTCATATACATATTATTCTACACTACTACATGCTGTATATATATATTGATGCATATATAATATAATTTAACTCATGATTATATAAAGACATATAAATATATACACAACCGAGACTAGAACTCGTCTAATTGATTTACACGAAGATCATTACAACGGATACTGTCCTTTTGTGTCTATCCACGATTACACAAAGGTCTATCCACGTTGTACTCTCCTTTTGTGTTTATGATGTCCCTGAGCAAAAATCCCGACAACTCCTCTTGAATTGCTAGTAGCGTTCATGTGGTAGGAGCTTATCCCGCATCGCATCCAACTATATATAAAGAAGTAGATTATTATGAATGGAACTCAACAAAAACTATGGTATAGAATAAATTGTGAATATATTTTTTACGTACTTGAAGAAAGTCTGTGCCCTGCTCTATACATCCATGAATAAACTCGCATACATAGTATCCACATAAATTAGTCCCCTGTGGCTGCGTTGCACACTTTTCGATCGAGAATATAATTCAATCAAATAATAATCAAGCATGATAATTGGATGAATGATAATTGTAATATCCACATAAATTAGTCCCCTAGCTCTCGTACTACTTACCGGAACCGTACGAAAAGTGAGCTCCTCACGCCATTCACCCCGAACCTCCTTCGTGAACCTTTTCCAAACCCTGTCCGGCAAAAAAGAAATGAATGAGTTATTAATTAGTTTACATCTCAGAGAATGAACGAAAGAGACAGATATAGTGCGATAATGATTGAAATTACTTTTGGAGGCAATCAATTATGTTGCGGTAGTGTTCCATTGGCTTCTTTAATGAGTCCGAGATTTCCACTTTTGCACGGTCAACGTTAATGTATGGAAGAATCCAGTGGTAGCTACGCACGTTTATATACACTTAACATCTAGTAAACAAAAATTGAATGTGTACAAGACAGTAACACTCTTACCCATAGTTGTAAGGAAATAGAATTTGTGTCTTGTAATGTTGCTCCATTAAAAACATTAGCAAGTTATCCTCCATTTCCTCGAGGTTATTTATTACCGTATGTCCATTAACTCTGTTTGGGTCAATGAACCCAATGTTGTAGATTGACTTTCTTCTACATTCTTGAATATTCATTCTGCATATATAATAGCATACAGAAGGATATATAGTGAGGATAACGACAGGAAATGAATTGAACGAGCTGAGTTAGTGACTTAATTACTTACAGACAATAGCAACCGAGGAGGGACTTGTCGAGGGTGTCTAGGTTGAAAAACTGAAATAGTTCACAAAGTTCAATGTAGATCTCGTCTAGACCGAAGTACTCCTCTCCAACTTTACATACGAGAAATTGTCTCCCTTCCTTTGTGACTTTCAAGTACTAGATATGCAGCAGTCGCATATGTGTTGGCAGATCATCGAATACCTCATCACTGACCAGCGGTTCCCCGTAGACAAATTTTCGTGCTATTGGTCCCTTGGCGACATTATCTCCGCCGGCTAGAAGTGCTTCGAGGGGCACGTTACACTCCTTGTATAATTTAATAGCTAATTCCATATATATTCCACCTTGGGTGGACTGGGGTAAAATCTTGAGCAAGGCGATGCATTGTTTTGCTTGTTTGCTGAGCTGGGCAACTTCTTTTGATTTTCTTCCGCTTGCAGTACTGCTTGATGACTACTCTTTTAGTGTCTTCGTAAGATAGCGTGTATAGTCATCTTTCCTATTTACACATGTTGGGGTGGTTTCTCAAGGAATTCCTTGAAGTGCTTCTTGACTTTTAGATCAACTAGCACCTATGGCTCAGGTTGTTTTGGTGCAAAATGGGCCTTCACTTCGGCCCAGGAGATCACCCCGCGTTCCTCATCAGTCTGGTGATAAGGTAACTTGGGAGGAGACGGCGGTCCTCTTGGGAGGGGATCTTGTTGTTTTCGGCGTCGGGTCTCCCTCGATGTAGCGGTGTTATTCTTCTACTTTCTTCCCTTTGATTCAGTCGGCGGAGGCAGAGGCACCGGAGATGGAGATGCAGTCGCGCTGCTATACCTCTCAGGAAGGGGTGGACTATTGTTTCTTGGTGGAGACGGTGGACTCGGAGGTGATGGTGGCCTTGGAGGTGATGGATTGCTTCTCGTAGGAGACGATTGCCTCGGCGCCCAGCCTAGAAATACAATGTGTTGTTTTTTTTCCAAAGAATGATCCCATCCTCCACTTTTCCAAGTACCAATTAAACAATAATACATCTCGAATAATCCAGCTAGTACAACAATAAAGTACCAATTAAACAATAAAGTACCAATTAAACAACAATACATCTCGAATACAAGATGGTACCCTATTACACATATAGCTAGCTCAGCAAAGACATCGAGCCCCGGCTACTGTGCCGGGGGAGGTGTGCACCGAAAGTGTAGGAACCATCACCGGAGAATATCTCGGGTAAGGTGCCTGAAGAAGCTGCCAGGTATTGGCGACCCAGACTCCTAAAATGTACATGTAGCGCCGGACGTGCTCGTCCTCCTTGACACGACGCTGTACCACCTCGTCGAGGGCCGACTCCCTCTGCATCGCACCTGGACCACTCGGCCGCCACCATAGAAGATCCGGGTTGACAACGACACCCGGATTCCTCACGAGATGACGTCCCCCGGCTGGTAGCACCTCCCAGTGCCAGCCCGGCGGAGCCCAACCCCGTGGATGGCCGGCAACACTATCTACTAGCGCTCCATTGTTCACGCCGAGTGAACGAGGATGAGGAATCAACATATTCCTAAACACTAAAATTAAACCTATATACTTTAACCATGAAGAAAATAAATAGTATCCACTAAAATAAACTATATTACAACATTACACTACCTAACTAAAACTATATATATTACACTAACTAAATTACACTAACTAAAACTATATAGCACTAACTAAATTATTTACACTAATTATAACTAAAATTACACAAATTATAACTAAAATTACTACGTGGCCAAGAGGGGCGGCGCACGGGTGCGGGGGGAGGATCACCTGGCCGGGGCAGCGCGCGGGGCGGCAGAAATAGGCGCGCGCGGGGCGGCGTGGGGGATGGGCGGCACGGGCACGGGCGCGGGAGGCGGTGAGGAGGGGCGTGGGCACGGCGGCGTGGTGGCTCTGCGCAAGGAGGAAGACGGCAACACGATGGGGTGGGTATTTATACCCACCACCTTTAGTCTCGGTTTGTATTACAAACCGGTGCTAAAGGGTTTTTGGCGCGCCGCGTTTCGCGCGCAGCCACACACCCCTTTAGCTACTACAAACCGGGACTAAAGGTCCTTTTTTAAAACCTTTTTAAAAACAAAAAACCTTTTTTAAAACCTTTTTTAAAACCTTTTTAAAATTAATTATTATGTATCAAAATTTGCAGAAATAAAATTTACATCTACTCTATTATATATATATGTAAACAAAATAATTGTTTCCAGGATTTAAATTGTTCGGACACTTTGAATTTTTTGTCGTTTCGAACTTAGGTCAAAACGGCGTGCGTGAATATAGGGGATGAGAATGTTAGAACTTGCATTGGATATCTGAAAAAATAACATATTATGAGTCTAAAAATCACGGATGTTAGATCATGTACCTGTAGTTCACACTGGACCCACTTCCTACCGCTTCGGCAGACATTTGTCTTTTTCACCCGGGAAGGATAGAAAGGTTTGAGATCCCCCGGTTGGGATATAGTTCATGTAAGGTGGTCTACTATTTTAGAAAAATGGGATGGTAGCATTCTGTAACTGTATTTTGGTGGCTGCTTCATAAAACGACCCGTCTTTTTGCGCTTGGAAAATGGAAAATGGCTTTTCCGAGCGATAAAAAGGAAAGCTTCCTCCTGTAACATTTTTCTCCATCCCAATATACACAAGCATGCACAATATGGGCATGGTATCACAAACTATGCCACGATTCAATACATAACATCCGTCTCTTGGACCGAAAGCCATGAAACCTCGAACATGATAGGTCATTTTGTGAAGGTTTTTTCAAGACATAATTAGTATACCAAGTTTGATATTTTTCCTTGCAACTGTGTCACATAATATCACACCACGCGAAGGATTTACATTATTCGAACCTTTTTTGAATTTTTTATGCCTGTTTTGAATTTTTTGCCGTTTCGAACTTAGGTCAAAACGGCGTGCGTGAAGATAGGGGATGAGAATGTTAGAACTTGCATTGGATCTCTGAAAACAACATATTGTGAGTCAAAAAATGATTTTGGTGGCTGCTTCGCAAAACGACCCGTCTTTTTGCGCTCGGAAAATGGAAAATGGCTTTTCCGAGCGGGACGAAAAGGAAAACTTCCTCCTACAACATTGTTCTCCATCCCAATATACACATGCATGCACAATATGGGCACCGTATCACAAACTATGCCCCTATTCAACACACAAACATGCCCGTTTTCCTGCCATATCCCACCGCTCCCCGCCATGTTTTTCCGCCCTTTCCCTCTGAACGGTACTTTTAGTCCCGGTTGCAGCCACTAACCGGACTATAGATATTTCCCGCCATATCACACCGCTTCCCGCCATGTTTTCCCGCCCTTTCCCTCTGAACGGTGCTTTTAGTCCCGGTTGTAGCCACTAACCGGGACTAAATATATTTCCCGCCATTTCCTACCGTTTCCCGCCATGTTTTCCCGCACTTTCCATCTATATATAGGCCTAACACGCTATGGCTATCCATACATCCACACCTTCCTCTCTCTCACAACTATGGACAGTGCCTACTGGGCCATTCTGACCCTCGAGGAGACCGAGCGGCCGTTCGCCTCCAACTACCCTTGCCCGCTGGCTGGATGCTGAGCGCTGGAGGGGTTCCTATCCCTCCTGTGCCTCAAGGCTCTGCCCGACAGGCGGCCATCACGAACCACTTCTACCACAAGCTCACGCCAGAGCAGCGGATGGATCCCCAGTGGGATCCCGACAACTATAACACCTGGAATGCCTTCTTCGCTAACCGACGGGAAAGGGAGCTCGCCAGGTACGAGGGTGATGGCCCGCCCCCGGTGAACCACAATGAAGTCGGTCGACGTCTGTGGTGGGCGAACCGTACTATCATCAGAGTGATGCTCTACATCGCCGGGGGATACCATCCTCGCCTACGGTGCCCACAACTCCACCCGCCACAGAACCACAAGATGGCCCCTCCCCCGCCCGGCGATAGAGGCATCATCTTCCAGGAGACTCCTCCCCCACCCGCCGTGAATCCAAGGCCGGAGTGGCAGGTGCCCACGGTATATGCCATGGCTAGGCTGAGGATCTCTGGAGTGGCAGGTGACGATGATGATGATAACGATGACGAAGAAGACCCTGAAGCTGCATACTATAGGACTAGGCATGATTATGAAAAAAGGGGGTGGCTTTAGTCCTCAGTGTTAGCTAGTCCCGGTTTGTCCTGGTTTTTCCCAGTTTTTAATATTAATAAATGTCTAAGTGTTACCTAGTATAGTGTTTTGGTACCTGCCTACAACAATCTCAGAAAATTCCTTTTTGTCCCGGTTTGTCCCAGTTTTTGTTATTACTAAATGACGATGACGATGAAAAACAGGATTAATTCACAAAAGGTTTAATACATTACATCACCAACATCCACATCTAGTGTTTTGGTTCTCTTCTTGTCCGTAACCATGGAGCATCTTCCTAATTTAGCGATATGCTTGGGTCACTTTTCACTTTGAATGGCGGAATTTCATGAAATTTGTCATAATCTTCTGACATGTGTGTCCTGTCCTCAACTCCCACCATGTTTATTTTTCTTGAAAGAACTATGTGGAGCTTTGTCTCATCGTATGATATTGTATTCTTTTGCTTATCTTTCCTTTTTCTCGGTCTAGTAGACATGTCCTTCACATAGAAAACTTGAGCCACATCATTGGCATGGACAAATGGTTCGTCTCCGTACGCAAGATTATTGAGATCCACTGTTGTCATTCCATACAGCTGGTCTACCATTACCCCACCTCCTATCATCTTGACCCATTTTCATCGAAACAATGGGACCTTGAAATTATGACCATAGTCAAGTTCCCATATGTCCTCTATGTAACCATAATATGTGTCCTTTTTCCCATTCTCATCCGTTGCATCAAATCGGACACCACTGTTTTGGTTGGTGCTCTTTTTATCTTGGGCATGTGTGTAAAATATATTCCCATTGATCTCGTACCCTAGGAAAGTTAATATAGTTGAAGATGGGGACCTGGCCAACAAGTACAACTGAACTCCAACAGTTGTGTCATTCATGAGATGTGTCTGCAACCAACCGCCAAAAGTCTTCATGTGTTCATCTCTAATCAACCTGTCAGACTGCCCCAGGTAGTTCGAGCGTACAATATTCTTGTGTACCTCGATATACGGAGCCACCAAGGTGGAACTTTGCAGAATTATATAGTGTGCTTTAGTGAAAGAATGTCCTTCATATCTTTGCTTTCATTCCTAGCGTGCCATTTCCACTAAGTCTCCCTTCATGTCATGATTCAGGTACACCGATAGGCTTAAGGTCAGGAATAAAGTCAATACAAAACTCAATGTCCTCCTCTGTTCCATAGCCCTTCGAGATGCTTCCTTCTGGCCTCGCACGGTTATGGACATATTTCTTTAAGACTCCCATGAATCTCCCAAAGGGGAACATATTTTGTAGAAATACATGACCGAGAATGGTAATCTCTTTGACTAGGTGAACTATAAGGTGCGTCATTATGTTGAAGAAGGATGGTGGGAACACCAACTGAAAGCTGACAAGACACTGGACCACATCTTTCTGTAACCCTGGTAGACTTTCTGGATCGATTACCTTCTGAGAAATTGCATTGAGGAATGAACATAGCTTCACAATAGGTACTCTAACATTTTCCAGCAGAAGCCCCCTCAAAGCAACTAGAAGCAACTGCGTCATAAGCACGTGGTAGTCATGAGACTTCGGGTTCTAGATTTTTTTCTCTGCCATATTTATTATTCCCTTTATATTCGACGAGAAGCCAGAAGGGACCTTGATACTACTCAGGCATTCAAAAAAGATTTCCTTCTCTTCCTTGGTAAGAGCGTAGCTAGCAGTACCTTGAAACCGCTCTGGATGCCTGACTTCTCGGTCTTTCATACGTTGTTGGTCCTGCCGTGCTTCTGGTGTATCTTTATTCTTTCCATACACGCCCAAGAAGCCTACCAATATCACGCAAACATTCTTCATCAGGTGCATCACGTTGATTGCAGAGCGGACCTCTAAGACTTTCCAATAGGGTAGCTCCCAAAATATAGATTTCTGCTTCCACATGGGTGTGTGTCCGCCAGCGTCCTTCGGAACGGACTGTTCGCCAGGACCCTTTGAAAAGATTACTTTTAAATCCTTCACCATATCAAATACAGCATCACCAGTATGACGGACAGGCTTACTCTGGTGATCTACTTCACAATTGAAATGCTTGCCTTTCCTTCTTAGGGAATGCGTGGGCAGAAGAAAACAACGATTCCCTAGGTACACATTCTTCTTGCACTTATTCAAATACATACTTTTAGTGTCATCTAAACAGTGTGTGAATGCATTGTATCCCTTGTTTGTCTGTCCTAAAATGTTACTAAGAACAGGCCAATCATTGATGGTTACAAACAAAAATGCTCGTAGGTTAAATTCCTCACGTTTGTGCTCATCCCACACACGTACACCTTGTCCGTGCCACAGCTGTAAAAGTTCTTCAACAAATGGCCTTAGGTATACATCAATGTCGTTGCCGGGTTGCTTCGGGCCTTGGATGAGCACTAGCATCATAATGAACTTCCGCTTCATGCACAACCAAGGAGGAAGGTTATAGATACACAATCACATGCCATGTGCTATGACTGCAGCTCTGCTCCCCAAAGGGATTGATTCGATCTGTACTTAGACCAAACCATAAGTTTCTCACGTCACCTGCAAATTCTGGGTACTTTCTCACAATTTTTCTCCACTGCGACCCATCAGCGTGGTGTCTCAACATCTCGTCTTTCTTACGGTCTTCTTTGTGTCATCGCAACAATTTGGCATGCTCTTCGTTTCTGAACAAACGTTTTAGCCATGGTATTATAGGAGCATACCACATCACCTTGGCGGGAACCCTCTTCCTCGGGCGCTCCCCCTCAACATCACCAGGGCCATCTCGTCGGATCTTATACCGCAATGCAGTGCATACCAGGCATGCATCCAAATTCTCGTACTGCTCACCGCGGTAGAGGATGCAGTCATTAATGCATGCATGTATCTTCTGTACCTCTAATCCTAGAGGGCAGACAACCTTCTTTGCTTCGTAAGTACTGGAGAGAAGTTCGTTATCCTCTGGAAGCAGCTTCTTCATTATCTTTAACAACTTTTCAAATCCCTTGTTAGGCACACCGACCTCTGCCTTCCATTGCAGCAATTCTAGTGTGTTGCCTAGCTTTTTGTGGCCATCTTCGCAATTCGGGTACAACAATTTTTTGTGATCCTCTAACATCCGCTCAAATTTCAACCTCTCCCTTTCGCTATCACGTTCGCAACAGCAATGGCCCGACCAAGATCATCATCTGGCTCATATGATGCACGTTCTTCTGCTTCTTCTTCATCATTGTCTTCCATTGTAGTACCACCATATTCAGGGGACATAGGATAGTTTTCATCATTCTCTTCATCTTCGTTGTCTTCCATCATAATCCCTCTTTCTCCGTGCTTGGTCCAACAATTTGTAACACCCTCAGCTGATAAGGCTGAGTTCATGTGTATAGTGACAATCCCTGGATCGGTTCACTGGCACACACAGTACAAAATGATACCAAATATAACTGTGCATCATAAATACAACGAATATGATCCAAAATTTACATTATATCATCGAAGTACACAGCGGAAACAATAACAAGGTAGATATCCATTCTTCAAATGTGCCACAGGCGAACAATCGTTGAGTGGAGTCTCACGACCTATGAACGATCATTCAGAACAGAACAACCTGCAACATGAAACATTGCAGCCATGAATGGTCAATAGTTTGAATGAATTGGCAAGTAGAACTAATGAGTACAAAGGATCTATCAATTATATGCATATTTGGCTAGATGGAGTTCAAGCTCATTTGCTAAAAGCAATATAACTTTTCCCTACTTTCAAAATACTTTTCTTTCTTAAAAACAATCTTCTAAGGACATACCAGCATAAACCCATGTAGAAACAAGACAGTTCAGTTTTCATATGCTCCTAAACCCATGTTCACCCATCAAGTTTTAGCAATTAAGAAATTGGGATGAGTGAGATCTTCCAAATAGTTCCAGGCGTAGTTGCTCATAGTTGTCCATAACCGGGGACACGGCTAAGTACTTAGTTTAGACACCCTGCAGGGGTTGTACACTTTACCCGCATGACCCAGTCAGCCTGCTCTTACCATTACAACCATTTGGTGCCATGGTAGGGAGAAAACCAAGATGAAACCTTTCAGAAGCAGAACCCTGAGCCCTCAGGACGGACCCATACCAACCTACATCCCCTACATCTACTAGTCACGTCGGGTCAGGTTCCCACAACCTACTTAGTCAAGAAAATAATGACATGCGGCTATACTAGAAGCTACTAAACAAGAAACCTATCCAATCTCTGAAGCCTAGGTGTACTTTCCGCAATAAACCATCCAAAAACATCAATCCATCACACCCAGGAGATTCATTAAATTCCAGTTGATTTCATTATAGAAAAACATAAATTTCCATAGCATAATAAATCATGAATTCCCTTTTGCGCATCTAATAAGCGTGGCTAAGCAACTACAATACTATGGCTCAAAGGAATCAAGTCATGGAGAGATGGCAATCATCCCTGGGTGTCATAGCATAGCATAGTAGTAAAACACCTACACATGCACACTAGTGAAAATCATACTACATGCATAGAAAAATAGTAGGACATTTATGATCACTCTACTTGTCTTTGTTGTAGAAGATGTAGTCGTTCAAATAATCCTCACAATAGATAAGGTTGCACTCGTCACAATCACAAATGTTGCACTCCTTGCAATCTATGGACCAAAACAAGTGCACAACAAACACACCATTCAAAACTATGCAATTATGCGTAATACAATAAAACAATGATGAAAAAATGCATGCATGACGATTTAATATGTCACAAAGGTTGTAATTAGTTTTCGAAACATTACTAGATCATATGATGCATGCAGGAGATCATGTAATGCAATAGATTACTTATTATCAATTCTTAATTGTTAATATAGGGGTTTTAATAGTTCTGTTACAACTTCTGATCTAGTTGTCGTATTAAATTTGGTTCTGGAGTGTACTGGACAGGGGATGTTCATACGAACCAGTAGCAATTGGATTCACCCCAGTCTGAGTTATAGATCTTTTCTTATATTTTAAATAGTTTCTAATGGGTTTTAAATCATTTATATAGTTTCTTTTGCCTACGAATCAAACTAAAATTATATCTGTAATCTATACAAGATTCTGATTCCATGGACATATTACTTGCAATTTTCTGAACGTTATTTATTTTCTTATGAATTAATTACTCCAAAAAGGGTATTAACCTATTTAAATCTTCACAACAAAACCTTATAGTCAAAGGCTGAACTAATTGCATATTGATGATCTACTTGGAACCAGCTTTCCATCAGTATATTATTTATATTTTTGTGATATGCAAATAATTTACACTGAGTTTAATGATTTCTAAAGCCATTAAAACTAATTAAATTTCTACAGGGTAAATAACCCGCAAAAGCTGGATCCAACAAGATATTATTAATCTACATTATAGTAGCTTAAATTTGATATATTGTTCATATTTTTCGGAGTTACAGATATTTTCCTATGAATTTATTAACCTAAAATACCATTTAAACTAATTAAATTACTATAGTATACCCATAATGTAAAAGTTAGATCTAGTGCCATAATAATATTCTACACGTTTTTCCGAATCCATTGATATATAAATTGATATTTTTGGACCTGCGAATCTTTTTATATGATTTTTGCAAATTTATTTAATTTTCTGCAAATTAAATTTCAATTTAAATTTACACAGAATATTCCCTGGAAATATTCTTTGCTGACTGGGCTATGGGCTGACCTAGCGTGACACATGGAGAGATCCGATTGGCTCGTACCCCTTCACGGAATTGATCTAATCCTGGCCATCGGGTTGGGATCCGATGGCTAGAAAAGAAGATCGGCTCGATTTTGGCTCATAATAGGTAAGAAAGAGATCTGTGTTAGAGAGACAAATCCGTAGGTCAAATCGGAAAACTTACAACATGAAACTTACAACATAGTCGAAAAGAAGATCGGCTCGATTTTCACCAAAGTAATTTGGATTTGAAGAAACGAGCGCGAGTAGATCTTGGATTTACACCGTCATATCTGAAATATTGCGTTGCGCAATTCTCCAGCTGTGGTGGATGAAAAGAGGTGAGGTTTGTTGGGACCCAAAGATTTTGACGAGATCTACAACTTTCGTGTTTTTGCCGAAGGCAAACGACAAAGTCTAGATTGGTGAATAAACCAAAGAAGTTTCGGGCATGTGTAGATTCGGGATTTTGAGAAGGAAAACTTATAGAGCTGTGGCTCCACGGGTTTATATGGAGATTTAGGATGATGAGGAGATAGGTCTTGGAGTAGGGAACAAGTAGAAACAAACGAAAGTCGATTCGGAGTTATAGATTAAAAGATATAAGTGTTTGAATAGACATAGGTCTAGAAAATCAATTTTGCATGCTTTTTAAAGCGGAGATGAGATCGATGGCTGGCTGGTTGTTCCGGTCGGTCGGTCTGGATGGGCCGGCAGGTTGGCCCATTAGTTTTTTCCTTTTTTCTTTTTATTTTTATTTTTGTATTTCTTTTATATCCTTTGCATACGAACTCCAAATGATATGATTCTTGTTTCTAAAATTTTCTAAAATCGAATAGATCATTGTGGGATCATATTTGTAATATTTTTACTAGTTTGCAAGTAGTTGATTTATCAATCCTTGTATATTTCATTTTATTTATATTTTTATTTGTTTGTATTTATTCCATAACCTTTTCATAATAGCTCCAAATGAGCTCAATTTTGTTTCTAAAATTTTGTAATATTTATTGGATCTTTTTAGGCTATAATTTAGCAATAATTGTTGCCTTAGCAACAGTGGGTTTTTATAAAGCCAATTTAATTCCCTTTAGGAACAAAGTGGCATATACTATTTATGGTTTTAGTGATTTATTTCTATTTAGGAATTTTTTCTTGATGCAAATATGCAATGTAATGCTCATGAATGTCATGCAAATGCAAATTTTTTCTGGTCCCAATTTCCAAACTCTTGGGATGTGACAGAATTATAGCCGGACATGAAACCGGACCGAAACAAATGGCCATGAAGGACTCTTGAGGAAGAGTATTCCTTTTGATTCTGACACTCACCACATAGACAACACATAAAACCATTCCGCTTGTTTGCCTCTGCCACAACGAGAAAAGAATGCACGCCTTTAATGAACTCGTCAGAGATTTGGTCAGCATACATCCATTACCGTCTCATCTGCATTTTATAAGTTCATCAAACAAAATCATGATGCTAAGAGTAGTACTAGTACAAAAATAAAAGAACACATCGTATACATCAAACAAGCACTGATTTAAAAACTTTCTACTACATCTTTAGTCCCGGTTGGACACACCAATCGGGACTAAAGGGGTTACAGCAGGCTGGGGCTGACATGAGCTCGTTTATTCCCGACTGGTGTCTCCAACCAAGACTAAAGGACACTCTAATCGGGACTAAAAGTGGGTGACGACACTATATGTCGTGAGTGGACACTATGCTAGTGAGTGGCGACATTGTTTGAGTGGGTGGCGACACTATGACAGGGGTGAGTGTCGACATTATGTCATGAGTGTCGACACTATGTTGTGATGCTTAATCTATAAGTAGGCTTCCTTGTTAACTATCAACTGCAAGGAAGATCGTGTGCGAGACCAGGGACACCACTACGGCGGAGCTTCTCAAAGACATCTTCGAGGAGCTCGCGTAGAGGCACTCCCTAATATGTGAAATTAGTTAGCTCCACTAGCATACTGATTTAGCTAGAAAAGATATGAACTTAAAGATGGTGTGCGAGAGTAGGGACACCACTATGGTAGAGCTTCTCGAAGATGTCTTAGGATGCCTCGTCCTCAGACATCTTCAAGGAGCTCACCATAGAGGCACTCCCCAATTTAATTTGGTAGCTCCTTGGCGTGTTCATGTTTTTGTTCTTTCTTGCTTAACTGGCCGATGATTAACTAAAATGCTAGGGAGCCACTATATATATGTGTGCCTTCATAGTTTTGGTACTTATTTTTGATTCATTGGATTTCGTGACGATAGGTAGAAGAAAGAAGAATATTTTGTTGCTAGACAGTGACATGATATGCACTGTGAACCATCTGGATTTCAAGACAACGTGTCAAACCAAGATATGTAGATAGGATGAACTCATATCTATGTGCTTGATGAATCAAATGAATTTCGAGAACTATATGTGCCAAATTAACTAGATATATAGAGATAGAATCCACACAAAATCTATCCATTTCTAGAGCATGAAATGAGCTAAAACAAGCAATGAGAGATGAAATGATGAAGTTGCTAACCTCTTAGGACCCTTCATAGATGTGGAGCCAAAAAATCTTCACAAATCTTGAGAAAATGGGGAAGAACTCGAGCTTGAGGGGAGAAATTTGAGAGGGATGATTGTGTAAGCTTGAAATGGCTCGGGCTAGGAAGGGGAAGAAGATATAGTCGAGGACTTTAGTCCCGGTTTGAGAAACAAACCGGGGATAAAGGTCCACGCATATGCTCTTTTCCAGCGCCAGACCCTCTAGCCCCAGTTTGTTAAACGAACCGGGACTAAAGTTCCCATACGAACCGGGGTGAATGTCTTCTGGGCCTGCGGCCGTTTCTAGCCGTTGGGACCAGGGCATTAGTCCCGGTTTGTACCATAACCAGGACTAATGCTCTGTACCAAAGGTATGTTTTCTACTAGTGGGGTTTAAAATAAATCCTCTACTACTTGGTATTCTACACAAGAAGCAATTTACTGGAGATGAAGAAGATCCTGATCCATATGAGCATATTGCATGTTTCAAAGATATATGTCGCACGTTCCAATTAACGGGGTATACCGCCGATGAGGTAAGGGTTAAACTTTTTAGTCAAACTTTGACAAGTACAACTCTATCATGGTATAGATCTCTACCCTCAGAAGCCACTACTACTTGGGATGATTTAGCTTGTGAATTCTTATCTAAATATTACCCATTATCAAAATCTTTGGGAAGCAGGCATCTTATAATGACTTGGAAGTACCATCCCAATGAAGGACTAGTAAGAGCTTATACAAGATTTGAAGACTTACTTAGACAAAGTCCTTATCATGATTTACCTGGATGGTATTTATTGCATATCTTTTATGGCGGTTTGATTGAACCTAATAAAATTGAACTAGACTCTTCGGCGAGAGAAGCTTTTATGGATTTACCTATAACTAAAGCTTGGGCTTTACTTAATAGAATTCATGATCATAGAGTTACATGGAATTTTGGTCTAGGAAGTGAAGGAGGCACGGAAATTGATCATGAATGTATTAATGAATATAATAAAAAAGGCCATGTTAATGAATTATCTAAAGAGCTTTATTTTAGATCTTGTGTCGCCTAGGCCAGAAGTTCCCGCGGCCGCGGCTTCATCATCGAAGAATCCTTCGCTGTCGTGGGCCTCGAATGTGTTTGAGACGGGCCTCAGTCGCAGACTAGGCCTAGAGTTGGAGAAGCTGACGCACATCCGCACTAGTCTACGCTTCATTCCGGTCGCCAGGTAAATTCTTGTAGAGTCGTTTTGGAGTAATTTTCGGAGTTGTTCGTTGAAGTGCTGATCGTGCCGTTTTCTAGGACCAGCGTCAAGAAGATTGGTCACCCTTCGGTGGCCAAGGTTGCACCAGTCACCACTGGAGGGGAAGCCGACCCTTCCAAGAAGAGGAAGGGTGATGAAGTCGAGGCTCCCACCGAGGGCGCAAAGAAGAAGGAGGGTGATGACTCCATCGTAGGTGTGGAAGGGCTAGCCGACGTGCCAGCTGAGGTGCCGGTCGGAGCCACCATTTCCCCTGGAGCTGTTGAAGCCGCAAACTCGCAGCTAGGCGAGTCTTCCACGCTGGTTGAGGCGCCAGTGCACACGACTGGCTTGGCGGAGATGACGGCTGCAACGTTTCCTCGCTTCATGGCGAAGGCCTCCGGTGTGGTAACCGGGACTCAGTCACCTCAGGTGCCTGAGGTCTTCGACTGTGAAGCCGGGAAGTAACGCGGATGAACGCCGCTTGTGCTGCCATCAGTTGATGCGATCGAGCTCCACAACATGCTCGATGCTGCCATCCATGTATGTCTAGTCCCCGCGGATCTAGTCGCTGAATTTCAGCGGCTAGATTCTCAGAACTTATACGATCCAGTCCCCGAGTGGTTACTCGCTGAATTTCAGTGGCTAGACACTTAGAGCTTTTGTTGTCCAGTCCCCGAGTGGCTAGTCGCTTAATTTTAGCGGCTTGGCACTTAGAACTTTTGCTTATGTACAATTTTCCGTACACAGGGCCTTCAACGGGAGTGGTCGGAGCGGTGAGTTGCAAAGGAGCGCTTGGAGCGCGACTTGCGAGTCACACAGGAGGTTATCCAGTAGTCGCAGGCGACTGTGGGTGAGGAATCGAGCCTTGGGTGATTTCCGTGTTTTATTGTACGAGGTATTATTTTGATTCTTCTTTGTAGAGGACCACTCCGCCGCGATTTCCAAGGCCCACGAGGGTTGCGTCCCAGCCTCTGAGATGCATGTTGCGAAGTCGGCGCTGGCCACCGCGGACAAGCGGATCACCACGTTGGAGAAGGAGATGGAAACCGCAAAAGTGGAAGCGATTTCTTCTGAGGAGAGGACCGTAGCCACTGTCGTCGCGGCGGAGGGAGAGTGGAAGGTCTCCGATGTGCTTGTTGCTGGTCTGCAAGACCAGCTGACGGCCTTGCAGGACTTCACCATGGGGCTATGTCGCCCGCTTCTTGGTAAGTACTTCTTCGAGTCTTGTTTCGTGGTAGCGGGTGAGTCCCCGAGCGGGCGAGTCGCCGAGCGGGTGAAGCTGAAGGTGCGTGCCTTTTTTATTCTGATTTGGTTTTTGTTTGCAGAGAAGATATGCGGTGGAGACCCTGAGGTGCAGTCGTATGATGCAAAAAGATGTGTGTCCATGATGGTGGACTCTGCCGCCCTCTCTGCAACGTTCAGCCCCTCAGTTCTCCAAGGGATCTCGCCCACCGAAGTGATCCCCAGCAAGCTGACGGAAGTGTCGCGCTCCCTCGAAGAGGCGCCGGCTATGGTCGACTGGATGGCGCGGTTGGCCTTTTGCCGTGGAGCCGTGACTATGCTGAGTCTCGGGATCACGAACTTCCCCGACGACTTCGACCTCGACAACGTCACCAGCGGGTATCCATCGGTGACCGACTCGGTGGAGATTTTAGAGATATTGAAGCTGGCCGCCAGGGCAGCCACTAACTCCGAGAGGGTGCTGGCGATGGAGACCTGGAGCCGTACTAGGAGACAGTGGTGGCGCCAAATGACCCCGAGCCGAAGCATCGTGACCTGAAGTCGGAGCAGCCCTTCCGGTCGGCCATGGTGAAGAGTCCGACGACCTACCTGGCGAACCCGTGGGAGCCCTTCATCTGGGTCAGGGGTGATGCTGCACATCGTCTTTGAAGGCTACAGAATAAGCGAGTGACTTTGGTCTTGTTGTATTAGAAATAGCGAGTAAATATTTTGCATGAGTTCTTGACTGCGAACAAAGTATTTTTTTGCTAAGGGAATGAAGAAGTGTTAATCTATTCGAGTTACTTTGTGATTTTGTTTGTTTTGCGAGTCCCTAAGCACGTCCGCCCGTTAATGGGGTTTACCTCACATGTCTGTAAGTTCGTTTGTTTTATGCTGTTAGTTAGAGTCGACTCACCGTGGCTCTTGGAGCCGGTCGCTTGGCGACTCCAAGGGTGCTCTATACTTGGCTGTTTTTCCCGGACGCAAGCGGGGTCGGTTAGGCAAGTCCCCAAGCGTGGTAGTTAGCCGTTCAAGTCGCATGCCCAAGGTAGTTGAGGACGTGGCGTGTTGTTTGTAACATGTCGCTCCACCAGGCTGAGAGATCCAGTCGCGTGGCGAGTCTAGGGCATGCTCTCATACTTGGTGTGTTCCCAAGCCGCGTGGGTTTATACTTAGGCGAGTCCTCGAGCGTGGTACTTAACCGTTCTAGTCGTTGTGCCAAGGATGTGGAGGACATGTCGTTGTATGAAGCGTTTACGGTTTTCTTGGCCCGGTGGGCTAGTCAGGCAAGGCGACTCCGATGGGGGGCTCCGGGTTGGCGTTCATGGACGACGCAAGGCCCGAATACTTTCGGTGCCCTTGTGCCTGATAGCAGTGAGATTCTACACATTTTTTATGGATTCTTTCATTGGTTTTCATTTGGATTTGATGGTTTTCTAGCTTTACCTAACGCTAATACCTCGGTAGCAAAGAAAACTTGGTTTTGATGTGTGTTTCAGGTTCTGAAGATCAACAGAGGAATTTAACATCAAAGACACAATATTCAGGCGAAAACAACCAAGTCTCTTTTTGGAAGCAATCGAGGGGAATGCACTACAAGTTAACGACCAACTATACGGGACTTCGCCGTATAGTTGCCATCTCCTTCATCTTATTAAAAGGGACAACTTTCATGAAGAGGCCAAGGTCGAAAATAGAACACACGAGCCGCCATACCATCCAGAAGGGAGAAAGAAGGGATCCGGGGAAAATGGGAAGATGTTCTTCATCTCGCTCCACGATCTTCGATCTCCTAGACACCACACCTCCATAGCCATTACTTGTACTTGAGAGAGAGAACTCCACTTTGCAAAATTAGGGTTTGAGATTGTTCTTCCTAGCATGAATTGTGTTGGTTTTATTTCAATTTCTTATTGTGGAACTCTACGGTAATATCGAGAAGAACTCCCTTTATTTAATTATATCGGTGATGATTTCTTCTCTCATGTGTGAGTGAGTTCTCTTGGATGTGGGAGATATAGGGGATTGGTGAGATGTGATGTGCCTACATAATTTCCCTTAAGTTTGTGGTTAATTCTAATTACTATATTATGTGTGCATTACTATCTATGGGATGCTTAATGCCTGTTGTCCAATTAAGGGCCCAGACAACTTGATGCTTTGTTCTACAAAGATAGAATCTTGTTTGCTAGCAGACAGGCGACCCTCGAGTGACAAGGGGATATCAATGGGAACATATTTTGACTTGAGGATAATGGGGAACCACCGAGCTTATTGCATTAGTCCGATCCAAGGAGCTCAATTGCTAAGCAACCTTAATGATCTTTGTCATCTAGCAACTGACCATGGTTGTGGTAAACAGGCTAGTAGGATTATTGAATTTGGGATGAAATCTACGAAGTGGAGTTCCGGCTAATTATGGGTTGCTCGCCTACACACATACTTATAAGATTATAATTGTTACACTTGTCACTCATTTACTCGGCACATTCACTATCACCATGAACTAAAACTCCCCGCGCCTACTTCGTCATGTGCAGAAAACAACAAACAAATTGTTGTTTACTTTTTATGCTTTTTATTTCAGAAGTTTACATTTTAGTTTTATTTAAGTACTTCCATTTACAACCAAATTCCATTGTTATTCTCAACAGTTGCAATCAATTCATTCGAAGACCTATGAAAACTTCAGGTGCGACAAAGACTTCACCAATAAAAAATTACCTTTGGGATCCCTCTGGGATCGATATCTGAACTTCGAAACTAGCTACAAACAATCTGTGCAGTTGCAGTAATCAGTACCGCACTAGTTAGCCATGTCGGTCACTCAGCCAACGAGGGAAGTACAAGTCGGAGTTCTACGTGTAGAATTTCCTTAGGAGGTTTACATTCCACGGCCACTTGACGTTGAGTTGACCGTTGCCTCGTATGTCTATGAGATAGTAGGCGTTGTTGCCGAGGACTCGCCCTATGGCGAATGGTCCCTCCCATGGGGGAGAAAGCTTGTGCATGCCCTTATTGTCCTGGATCAGTCACAGGACTAGGTCGCCTTCCTGGAAGGTGCGAGTCCGGACTTAGCCACTATGGTAGCAGCGGAGTCCCTACTAGTAGATGGCGGTGCGGGAGAGAGCTAGGTCGTGTGCTTCGTCGAGCTGGTCGACCCCGTCTTGGTGTGCGAGCTCGTTGTCGGCCTTGATGTAGTTGACGCCCCGAGGCGAGTCGTGTTCCAGGTTAGTTGGAATGACATCCTCGGCACCGTACACCATGAAGAATGGCGTGAACCCTGTTTACCTGTTGATGGACGTGCGGATTCCCCATATGACAAGGGGAGCTCTTCGACCCAGCACCCCGGGGTTCCCTCGAGGGGGACTTGCAGTCGCGGCTTGAGGCCATTGAGTATGCTTTGATTGGCGTTTTCCGCCTGGATGTTGGACTCCGGGTGGGCGACCGAGGTGAGGGTCGAGCCGTATGTTGTGCTCCTCGTAGAATTCGGTCATGGAGTTGTTGGCGAAATTGGTGCCATTGTCCGTGATGATGTTGTGCGGGAATCCATAGCAATAGATGAGGTCACGAAGGAATTTGGTGGCGGTCTTCCTGTCGCACTTCCAGACTGGCATGGCCTCGATCCATTTGGTGAACTTTTCTACTACAACCAAGAGATGGGTGTTGCCAGAAGCAGACTTTTCGAAGGGACCCACCATGTCCATGCCCCATACGGCGAATGGCCAGGTGATGGGGATCATCTTGAGCGCCGAGCTCAGTATGTGTGTTTAGTTGGCGTACTTCTGGCACCCAGCACAACGCTGGACGATGTCGACGGTGTCGCCGTGCATGGTGAGCCAGTAGAAGCCATGTCACCTCGCCTTGACAACTAGAGACCGGGTGCCGGCATGGTGGTCGTAGTCGCCGGCATGGATATCTTGGAGGATCTTGCTCCCTTCACCCGGTTGCACACAGCGTTGGAACACGCCGGTCACGCTGCGCTTGTGGAGCTTGCCATTGATGAAGACGAAGGACCTGCAGCGCCGCACTATCATGCGGGCTTCCGTCTCATCTGCTGGCAGGGTCCTGCTCTCGAGGTAGGCTAGTTATGGTGAAGTCCAGTCACTGGGTTCCACTACCATGGCGACTGATGAGTGCATATTTGCATCATTTTTTAGGTTATTATTTTGCATTGTAGATGTAGGATTTTGGTATTTTATGGCGTTCGCATGCACTTTTTATGTTTATTTTCACCAGGATCAGATCAGATGATGGATCCAATGGACACAATTCTTGGAGAAGTTGTACTAGAGAGAAAAGGAGCCAAAAATGAAGTAAGTAGCTTATTTGGTAAATATTAATAATACCAGAAGAAAACCCGAAGCGAGAAACAAAGACAGAAGGGTTGACGACCAACTATACGGTGGTCCACCATATAGTTCCCGCCGTATAGTTGGCGCCACGTCCGCCTCCTTAATTAGTTTCACCCCGTGCAATTGGTTGGGAGAGACGACATAGAGTACACTCATAAATCATGAAAACCTCACCTCCGGAAGGGATCTGGAGGGGGAACTTTCCCTAGGGATCCATCTTTTCCCTAAGAAGATCTAGGAGGCCAAGGCATCGATCTCCATCTTCATCAACCGCTACATCTTCATCACCACCATCATCTCCATCCATCCCATCTAGATCTTGTTGTAATTCTTGCACAAATTGTGGATTTATACCAGTACTATTCATCAATAATCGTTTCCATTACTATTGTCATGATGCTGATTGCCTCCATGTCTAAGAAGATCTTTAGTTTTTGGGGAGAAGGAAAAACCCTAGTATAAGATTGAGATGAGATAGAGATTATTATGTTATACATCATTATATGTATGTGTTAATTGTCTTCATCTTGATGTTGAGTGAAGTGTGCCACTCAATATTTGCCTCTTGTGGGGACTCGATGAAGGGGATTACTTATTGGTAGACAGAGGGATGATAGCACTTAATGTGACTATAATGTAATTATCATCCTTTACGTACTAACTTGGGGAATCAAGGATAACTCATTAAGCCATGTCCATGCCATGGGAGAAATACCATAATAGCGGGGTAATACGATTGATGTCGTTTATCTGTCAGCTGTGGTTATGAAGGATGGTTTGAGCTGTGGTTGCTGCCTCGTCATTCATATATGGAGCTCCTTGATACGTCTCAAACGTATCTATAATTTTCAATGCTCCATGATTGTTTTATATCATTTGTCTTATGTTTTATCTACACTTTGAGGTATTTTTATACACTTTCTGGAACTAACCTATTGATAAGATGCCTTAGTGCCAGTTGCATGTTTTCTGCTGTTTTTGGTTTCAAAAAAGCTAAAAAATGAATATTCTCGGGATTAGACGGGACAAAAGCCAAAGTTACTATTTTTCCCGGAATGATACGGAAAATCAAAGCAGAGACGGCGTAGGGCACCAGAGCGGGAACACCCTTGGGTGGCACGGTCCCACCTAGGCCGTGCCACCAGGGGGTGTGCCCCCCTTGCTGCCTGCTCGCCTTGCCCCTTCGCCTATAAGAATCCCCCGGGGAGAAACCCTAGACGATCCATCATACATCCACGAAAAGTTCCGCATCACCGCCGCCACCTAAGGGGCGATTCGGGGGACAAAAGTCTCTATTATTGCACCCTGCCGGGATGGGGAAGTGCCTGCATAGCCTTCTCCATTGATATCCATCGCCATCTCCATCGTTGTTGCTCATTCCCATGATAAGGAGGGAGTAGTTATTCCTCGAGGCTAAGGGCTCTACCGGTAGCTATGTGTTCATCTCTCTCTCTATGCGTGATCTTATTGTGATAATGAGCTTTGTAATCAAGTAGATCTACTTTGCTACTCAAATGCTTTAGTACATCTCCGGCTCTCCCCACGTGTGTGAAAGTGACAACGTGCAGGCCGTGGTGGCACTTAGGCTAGAGTATACATAAATACTCAAGTGCTTTAATAGATCTCTGGCTATTACCACGTGTGTGAAAGTGACAGCGTGCACACCATGGTGGCACTTAGGCTAGAGTTTAGAAATACTTATCATGAGTTATATTTGGAGTTGGATGTCTTTATGAATTTTTGGTGTTTATTGGAACCGTCTAGCGTCCAAGGTGATAGTGTGGGGTTATCTAGATGGCGAAGGAAAACTTTAAGGAGTATTGTTATAGCCCTACCATGGATTAGAGTGTCCAACCGAAGAGTAGTTTAGTTTGGAATCATGAGGAGAATATATTTATATGAGAGTGTTCACTTGTGAAAGTATAATCCCTAGGCCTTGTTTCTAAACATTTAAACATTGTTCACGATTAGATCTGTTACATGTTTGCTTGCTTCCAGTCTCTTCCAACCCGTCAAGCTCTTTTCTGGCACCGTTGTCTTATAATCATCCATACCACTTATATTTCACTATCTCTTCGCTGAACTAGTGCACCTATACACCTGACAAGTGTATTGGGTGTGTTGGGGACACAAGAGACTTCTTGTATCTTGATTGCAGGGTTGCTTGAGAGGGATACCTTTGACCACTTCCTCCCTGAGTTTGATAAACCTTGGGTAATCCACATAAGGGAAACTTGCTGCTGTTCTACAAACCTCTGCACTTGGAGGCCCAAAAACTGTCGACAAAAATAGTAGTGCGTAGACATCAAGCTCTTTTCTGGCGCCGTTGCCGGGGAGGTAAGGTAGAAGGTACTCACATCCTCTTGGTGTGTGAGTGCTCGAAGTTATTTCCTTTAGATTCTGCAATTTTATCTTTTTGTTTCTTGTTTTCACTAGTTAGGCTTAATGGAAAACAACAAAAAATTAGAGAGCTTTATAGTATTTATCTTGAGTTAGGACATGAAGTGTTTGAAGAGAAAATTAAAAAAACATATGGAGCATTATTTGCATGCTAATAGCAATGTTATTAGTATGAATTCTTTGAACACCATTGTTACTAATGCTATGGAAACATCTAAGCTTGGGGAAGCTAGTTTTTATGCAAATGATCTTTTTAGTTCCCCAGCTTTGGAAGATAGCTATTCTGTTGCTTATGATGATACCAAACCTCCAAAATATGATGATTACAATGATGAATATGATATTTTCAGTCCACCTACTATTGAGGAGAAAATTAATTATGATTACAATATGCCTCCTATATTTGATGACTATGGTGATGAGAATAATAATGATAGCCATTTTGTTGAATTTTCTCTCACTACAATTAATAAGAATGACTATGCTTATGTGGAGAGTAATAATTATTTTATGCATGTGGATGATGATAAGAATGTTTTATGTGATAGTTATATTGTTAATTTTATTCATGTTTATACTAAAATATATTATGAGAGTGGTAAACATGGTCTTATGTATCTCAACAATATTATGTTTCCCCTCTTTATGTTGAAAATCTTGAAGTTGCACTTGTTTTGCTTTCCTATGCTTGTTGCTTTGTGCTTTCATGACTTGTTTCTTTACAATATTACTATGCATAGGAAGTGGGTTAGACTTAATGTGTTTTGAAATTTCTTCTTAATGCTCTCTTTTACTTCAGATTCATATTTCTTATGTGAGCATGTTCTCAAACTATCAAGCCTAACTTAAAGGCGTTAAAGAAAAGTACTTCTTGGGAGATAACCCAATAGTTTTCTTGAGTCTTGGAAGTTATTACTTCTGTAATAACATCTCCTTATCCTTTTTGTGTGATTTTTGTGCCTAGAATAACCTCTAATGAGAGAGAAGTAAGATTTGGGGAAGTTGCTGTCCCGAAATAGATTTTTGTGCTTCACTGTAAAAATTTGTGAAAAATCTATGTATGTCGGATTGAGCTATAATTTTCTAAATAAACCCCCTGGTTGTTAGCTAACTTTTGTTAGTTCAATAGATTTTGATTTGAGCAGTAGAAGGTCTTCGAAAAAATCTGTTTTAACTGCTGGTATGTTTTGACAGATTTCTGCCATTAATTGCATTTGCTTCTTTATTGATTTCCTTTTGGGTTCTCTTTGGGAGAATTGAGCGTTTTGAGGGAATTGCTACAGTAGATTGTGTCTTTAATGAAAGTTTTTCTGTTTTAAAACTAAAATCAAAGCTTTATTATCTTTTGAATGCACTAATGTTGCTAATGAAGATTGTGTGAAGTTTTGTATGAAGGAAAATTTTTAGGTGTAGGGAAAGAATGATGCAATGAGATGAAGAATGGACAAAAGCTCAAGATTTGGGATGCCACCCCATGTCACAACAAGAAATATTCAAGAGATACAAGCGTCAAAGGTTGGGGATGCCTAAGGCATCCCCTTCTTCATCAATAAAAATCTCAGGTCCCTTTCTAGAGACTTCGTTTTTATTATTTCATGCACTATTGTGTTGTTCTTGGAGCGTCTTTGTTTTTGTTTTAAGTTTTATTTTGCTTGGTTTTCTTCCATAAATTGGTTGGATCCCAGCACACTTATTTTGGAGATATACACTATTGGGGATATGCTATATGGGTATCCTCATAGCATGTCTCTTATCCGGATAACCCGGGTGGCCCACCATTGGTAGCATGGACCATGGCCTGCTGGGCGGCCAGTTAGATGGATCCAGAAGGGAGGCCCATGCCGGATAAAGGAAGGCTATGGTGGAGTCACCAGCGTACCCGGAGCCTTGGAGTACAAGACAAGCTAGACTAGTTATAGTCAGTGTAGGACTCTGTAACCTGTTCGGCTAGGACTTTTCCCTGTAACCCTAGGACCTGGCGACTATATAAGTCGGGCCTATGCGAGCCATTAAGACACAACTCAACATAATCTCAGACTTTCTAGTCACACCTCGCCTAGCGAACCTATCTCTATAACTCGGTGTATTGCCATTATAGTGATTTATAGCAGGAGTAGGATTCCGCCATCGTTGTGGGATCTGAACCTCGGTAAGATATGTTACCTCGTACCCGTCAACCGTCCGCCTTCCCCCATGTCTCTAAACACGCACTGTGAGGACCCCTCCATGGCGTACTCGTCGGCAATACCACGACAGTTGGTGCCCACCGTGGGGCAAGAGGCGCTTCGATCTCTTCAGCGGGCGAGGACCAAGGTCTTCACGGGAATCAACGAAACCATAGCCATTGGTCGCGTTATCTTCTCCAGCAATGTTCCGATCGTCCCTCCCGATGAGTTATGGATCCTGGCGAAGACGAACCCTATGCGGTGTTCGATCGTTCCTCTCGGAGACATCCACCTCTTCATTGGCGAAACCGACTCGGGCACTAGTTCCCTGGGAGTCGGAGGAGCATCAAGACCCGGACGGACCGCCTATGGGCAGGATACGTTCGCGGAAGGATCGATGTCAGATCTCTCCCCGCAGTTTGCCGGCAAAGATCAGAAAAATTCAAGGCCCACCCAAACCGCCCCTGTGCAGGATATAACGGTGCAAGATCACCGGCTTCGTCCGTGCGTCTGGACATCAGAGATCCAAGTTCATCGGCGTAGTTACCATCTTCGATCTAGCGCGTTGCATTCAGAGAGAGGGCAAAAACCCCCGCGATTACCTTGCCAGGTGGCTCCGTATACGAGCCGATCTGGCACACTACCCCAATGATGATGCTATGTATCACTTTGTGGAAGGATCAGGGAACGCTTCTCCGGCATTCTCTAAGGCGGCATCAAGCTTTGGGGCGTCTCACCTTCGAAAGTATGGTGAACAGCGTCAACAGCTACGCGGAGGCCGACAGGGCAGCTCAGGCGGATCTTGCGCTCGTTGGCGGAGCGCCGCCGCCTCAGCAACCGCCTCCACCACCTCCGGCCACCATCGTCGTAGCATCGCCACCACCTCCCGTCATCGTTGCACCCTCCGACTCTGTGATTGACACGCTCTACGCCGACTTCAGTGCAGATTCAGAGGAGATAGATTTCAGCCCGGAGGAGCTAGACTCTGCCATGCAGGAGATGGAGGAAGATTACCGGCGCGACGAGCAGGCCAACAACATCGTCACGTCATGAGAAGTGTTCGTCACCATTGGGAGGACGATGGATGAAGATCAACCCGGAAGAGCTCTGCCTACAACACTGGACAAGGGGATGGGACCTCTTGCTGCCGATAATGATCGCACGAAGAACATGCCCCCTCCACCTAACCCAGTGCAGCAGCCGCAGGAACTCGGCACCGGACCGAGAAAAACAACACCGCAAACTTACCGCCTCCAGCATCTACGTCCGCCGCTGCCCAAGTTACTCCAGCTGATAGAGTGATGTACGGTAACCTCCTCGTCGAGCTACTGACCGTAGCTCATATCTGGAACGTGACATAGCTTGACGAGAAGTGCCAACAGCTGCTCGAGAAGGCACAGGCCATCACGGAGCAAGGCGCTAAACTAGATCGTGATCTGGTCAACACGCAGAAGTCCATAGAGAAAGCTAGAGCAATGGAGGCCGAGTACAAGACTCTACTACAGCAGCAGAAGGCCAAGAAATCTCTGGCTCGCGTCATCAACGATCCTGGTGTACGGCGAAAACCTTGGACGGGCTCCCCCCGAAGCCGGCGCATGCCAAGCCATACATTGATAGTGAAGGCAGGCAGGTGATGCCCACTCCTCTCCTCAACCTCGCCGTCGCTAAGACCCTTCTGGAGCAGGATCGATCGCCTGAGGCGGTGGAATAGGTCTATGACCTATTGGCAAAAGGCGGTGAAACAGCAGGAAAAGGCCACCTCTCAGAGGCTTGAGTCTGACCCAAAGTTTTGCCACTCTAGCCATCATAAGCCTCCAAAGGACAGATCTCCTCTTGATGTCGGGTCTCAGACGGGTTCATCAAAACGAAGACGGAGGGATGCGCGCAATAGGAAGGATGCTATCCCCATATCTTCTGACAATGGAGGCAAAGCCCAACCTCGTCGCCCATCACCATCGCCCTGCTCTCCCCGACATCGCGAAGACCCCAAGGCTCAGTGTTGTACGGATATGCCCCCGCCTAGGCAGAGCGGCATCGTCATCCGTGACAACACGGAGCAGACCCGTCATGACAGAGAGCACAACCAAGGACATAAGAGTAGGTCACGCCATGACCCTCCGTGTTCGACAAGCAACCGCGACAAGCGTGAGGCATCGCAGGAGGGTAACAGCAAGAAGGATAACCCACCACCACCTCCGCCTCCGTCGCCACCTAGAAGTCACCATGGCGGACGTGGCCCGTGTCGATCACGCAGCCCATCCCCTGTTGACAAGAAGAAAAGAAGCCTGGAGCCATACGATGCACGTTCACTGATAGATAAGATGCACGAGGCCCGGGAAGGACCATATCTGGGACCATGTTGCTTTGGACCTGCGATACGGTCCTCAACTTACCCCAAGGGTTTCCGGATTGACAAGACCATCAAGCCCTATGACGGCACCGCCAAGCCAGCTACTTGGTTATAGGACTATGGCAACGCGGTGGAGATCGCCGGGGGTAACCCCAACGTCGCCGTCAAGTACCTCCCATTGATGTTGGTGGGCACGACCCGTCAATGGAATGATGACTTGCCGGAGAAATCCATCTGCAATTGGTTGTACATGCAAGAAGCGTTCACAAAGAACTTCGAGGGTACGTATAAGCGTCCATGCACTGTTGGCGATCTATAGCGGTGCATGCAAGAGAAAGACGAGAAATCTTGTGCCTACCTCTCTCGTTGGCTGGATATGAAAAATTCCTGCGCAGGAGTGCACGCTCAGACCGACATGGCCGCCTTCGTTGATGGGTTGGAAAGGGGAACGTTGCTCCGACATAAGTTGAAGCTCTTGCAGGACAATCACTAGCTTAACTTGAACTAGATGATTCAGTTGGATAGTGAGTTCGCAGCTGCCGACGACGATGCTCGCGGCTCTCTGCCGGCAACGGCCGTTCCAAGTCAAGCTCGGCGGAACAGTATCACCAAGCGGAAAACCGCACCAGAAGAAAAGAAAACTCCCGAGATGGTCGCCATGACCTTTGCTGGATGAGGTGATGGCGAACAACGTGGCCTAGGGCGGGGAGCTGGTCGTGGGCAGCAGCGAGGAAGTGAAACAACCTCGGCAACGCTCCGTGTTCCCCAAACCTACGAGGAGTACCGCGGTATGCCGTGCCTCGTACACCTCGATGCCAACGGTAAAGCCACACACACCAATCGACACTGCAAGTTCGTCAACGACCTCAAGGAGGCCCCGGAGTCCGGCTACAAGCGAAGTCGGAAGAACAGGCCGTGAGGCAAGGGCAAGGGGAAGAAGAAGGTGGAGGAGTCCAAGGATTCAAGTGAAATGGACGAGGATGTTTACCCCAAGCACGCCACCAAGAGGGACGGCAAAGGAAAGAACCCCTTCGAGAAGAAGGCGGCAGTTTTCCACACTTTCCTTGGCACCCCCACCGTCCGACAACAGAAGACCTCCATGAGGATCCTGATGGCTACTTTACCCCCAGTTCCCAGTACTTGCGCTGGTCTGAGGTTCCAATTACTTGGGACAGGAAGGATCACCCTACGGAGAACCAATACGCCATGGTCATCAACCCCCTGATTAACGGCAATGAGTTCACGAAGTGTATGGTGGATAGTGGAAGCAGCATCAACATCATGTACCTAGATACACTGTAGAAGACGGACTTGACAGAGGCAAATCTAAGGAGGACCAACACCATCTTCCACGGCGTAGTTCCTGGTCGGGAGGCTCGGTCCCTTGGATGCATCACACTTCAGGTCGCCTTTGGTGATGTTAATAATTACCGCCAAGAGCGCATAAAATTTGAGGTGGTCCCCTTCAAGAGCGTGTACCACGTCATATTTGGCTGCAACATATTCCACACCTTCATGGCCAAGCCATGCTTCGTCCATAATAAACTCAAGATACCTGGACCAAACGGTGTCATTACTGTATCCAGCTTTGCAAAAGCTAGGGACTATGAAATTGGAGAAGCAGCCTACACGGAAGCTGTCCTGTACAGCAACGAATTCAAGGAGATCCAGAGCAAGGTCGATGCCTCAGAGATGCCCGCGTCGAAGAAACAGATTTCTGACTCCGCCCCAGCATTCAAGGCCGCCATCGAAACCAAGTCGGTGGAACTTGTGGTAGGCGATGCCTCCAATACCACCACCATTGGGACAAACCTGGATCCCAAATAGGAAAGCACGCTCATCGAGTTCCTCCGTGAGAATAGGGACATCTTTGCCTGGCAACCTGCCGACATGAAAGGTGTACCTAGGGAAATTCCGAGCACAGCTTGAATATTGATCCAAAATGTAAACCAGTGAAGCAACCTCTACAATGCTTTGGAGATGAGAAGAGACGCGCCATTAGCAAAGAGATAGCTAGGTTACTTAAGGCTAGTTTTATCCGAGAAGTCCTTCACACCCAATGGGTGGCCAATCTTGTACTTGTCCCCAAAAAGGGAACCAAAGAATTAAGAATGTGCGTTGATTACACCGGCTTGAACAAAGCATGTCCCAAAGATCCATTTGCTTTGCCTCGCATTGACCAAGTCATTGACTCGACGGCTGGATCAAAACTTTTGTGTTTTATTGATGCATACTCAGGATACCACCAGATCAAGATGAGAAAGTCGGACCAATTGTCCACTTTGTTCACTACACCCTACGGCACGTTTTGCTATGTCACGATGCCCTTTGGGCTGAAAAACGCAGGTGCGGACAATGTAGCATTGCCTACACGATCAAATTGGTCGGAACATTCACACCTATGTGGACGATATAGCGGTGATGTATAAAAAGTCAAGTGACTTAATCTCCGACTTAAAAGTAACCTTTGATAATCTCCGGAAATACAACACGGTGCTTAACCCTAGGAAGTGCATCTCCGGGGTTCCAGCCGGCAAATTGTTGGGCTTCATCGTCTCCCAGCGTGGAATCGAAGTCAACCCGGAGAAAATCAAGGCCATCTTAAACATAAACCGTCCTACATGCCTAAAGGACATACAACGACTAACAGGTTGTGTTGCAGAGTTAGTGGTTCATCAGCTGACTTGGAGAGAAGGCTCTGCTGCTGTACAAGTTGCTGAAGAAGGCGGACAAATTCACATGGATGGACGAAGCAGATGCAGCATCAAAGCAGCTCAAGGAGACACTTTCCTCAGCGCCTATCCTTGCAGCACCCGATCCTGGAGAGCCCATGTTAATTTACATGGCGGCCACCAACCGGGTAATCAGCGTCGTCGTCGTGGTAGAGCGGAAGGAACCAGGCTTTGAGCACGGAGTTCATCAACCAGTTTACTACATAAGCGAGGTCCTGACGAAGTCCAAGCAGCATTACCCGCACTACCAAAAGATAGCTTATGGGGTATTCCTTGATTCTCGGAAGCTGAGGCATTACTTTCAGGAGCACCCAATCACAATGGTGAGCAAGACTCCACTGTCCGACATCATCAACAACAGCGACGCTATAGGAAGGGTCGCGAAGTGGGGCATTGTACTTGCCGACTTCGAGATCACCTACAAGAGACGCGACGCTATCAAGTCACAAGCCTTGGCGGATTTTATCGCAGATTGGACAGAGATGCTAGATGCTACCCCATTGTTGGAACCAGAATACTGGGTAATGCACTTTGATGGATCAAAGCTGCTCAATGGCTCGGGGGCTGGTATACTTCTACAGTCACCAACTGGGGACAAGCTACACGTTCTGCATATCCACTTCGAGGCTACGAACAACATGGCGGAGTATGAAGCACTCATTCATGGATTACGCGTAGCCAAGGATATTGGCATCAAGCGCATAGTTTGTTGTGGAGATTCCAACTTAGTTGCCCAACAGGTGGCCGGCACCTGGAATGCGCAGAACCCTATGATGGCGGCATATCGAGATGAATTGGACGAGATAACCAAGTGTTTCTTGGGCTACGAGGTCAAGTATGTACCTAGGGAGCAAAACGAGGCGCTTGATCTGCTGTCTAAGCTTGGATCAGGGCGCATATGAATTCCTCTGGAGTTTTCCTGAAGCATCTGCGAACACCATCCGTGAAGGGAGCAAACATCGACAACCCGGATAGAGTTGACTCTTTCGTCCACATGGTGGCAATGGTCCCTCCGACTTGGACAAAACCGTTCATGGAATTTCTCGAACACGGAACTTTGCCCGACGGCGAAGTCGAAAGACGGCAAATAGTACGTTGAGCAAAGGGCTATACCATAATCAATGGACAACTCTACAAAATAAGCACTACTAGTGTATACCTTAAGGGTATTTCCGAGCAAGAAGGTATTGAAATCCTACGCAAAATCCATCTCCGAGATTGTGGGCATCACGCCACTCCCCGATCTTTGGTCGCGAAAGCCTTCCGACAAGTATTCTAATGACTGACCTCGAAGGCGGACGCCGACAAGCTGGTTGAGACATGCATGGGATGCCAGTATTATGCCCGATAACCACATGTTCCTTCTGAAGAATTGCGAACAATACCAATAACTTGGCCATTTGCAGTCTGGGGGCTAGACATAGTGGGACCGTTACAAATGGCACCATGTGGATTTACGCATCTTCTAGTAGCAGTTGATAAATTCATTAAATGGATAGAAGCTAAACCCAATAGAAAGCTTGATGGGGAAACTTCCCTTAGGTTTGTCCGGGATCTAGTGGTGAGATTTGGTCTCCCACATAGCATTATCACCGATAATGGAATCAACTTGTCACTCGGAGAAGTGGAGGCTTATTGTTGGGAGAAAGGCATCTGACTTGACCTTGCGTATGTGGCACACCCACAATCAAATGGTCAGGTTGAGCGAGCCAATGGATTAATTCTGCAGGGAATCAAGCCACGTCTTGAGGTACCGCTACATAGAGCAGCTGGAGCCTGGGCGGAAGAATTGCCATATGTGTTGTGGAGTTTACGAACTACACCCAACAGATCCACCGGCTACACCCCTTATTTCATGGTATATGGAGCAGAAGCCATCCTACCTTCCGGCATCCTTCATGATGCACCAAGTTTTGCTGCCTACAACAAAGATGACGCTGAAGAATCCAGACGCCTAGATGTGGACCTTCTCGAGGAGGAGCGTGTTTTGGCATGCCAAAGATCCGCCATCTACCAGCAGAAGCTATGCAGCTACCATAGTTGCCGCGTTAAGTATCGCTCGTTTAAAGAGGGGGCTCTAGTGCTCCGACTTAAGCAGAAGAAGTCACACAAATTATCCCCGCCATGGGAAGGACCGTTCATCATAAGCAAGGCGCTACTCAATGGGTCTTACTACCTCGTTGACAATCGTGAACTGAAGGATAGACCCAACAAGGATCAAAAGCGTAAGCGACGTTACCAGGATGATGACTACCAGGAGCTTGATCGGCCATGGAACATAACACAGCTACGTCCTTTCTACACTTAGCATTTTTATCTATTGTGTATCTCTTATATGATCAATGAAATAAAGCTCTCTGGTTCACTAATATTTTTGAGTCTTTTACCTCCTTTAGTGTTCATTTTTGGATCATATAAAACCTTTATGCACAAGTTCTGCAATTGCACTTGTGAAAATTCTACCTACGGGTGTTAGCTTAAGTTTTCTGGTCTACACGTTCTTTGTTGTTTCTATGTGGATTCTGGAGTATTGACTTTTGGCACTTATTGTCGGCGATTTTGTGCTTAGGTTATTGACGGTGCCATTGGGCATCATCGCCTGAGCGCATGGTTCCGACAACAAGTTTCTCGACTTACAAAAGGTCAAGCATAAAAACCAAAGTAATGGATAAGCCAGCACTTGCTTAAAAATATATACATGCTGGAACTAGTTCTTAAGTAGAAGGACATACATCATTGTTTTCCGCCTTAAGTGAATACATAGTTTTTTTTTCTGTATAACACATCCTAGAGGAAACAAATATTACAAATTGTTTTATTCCTCTGGCGCAGGCGACTTGGAAGCAACATCATCGGCCGCAGGAGTGTCACCACCCTCGAAGTCGGCAGTGTTGAGGGACTCGGAGGAGCTTTGGCTTTTGTCTTCAATGGTTTTTGCGGGCACAAAGACATTGACGTCGACCAACTCAGCAACTCTGGTGTCATAACCCACGAGAGACACCAAGATAGATTCATGGTTTATCTTTTGGCCTTCTTCGTCTACGTCGGGGATACCGGAGGTTACCATGTTGATGTCGGCATTCTCGTAGTGTGCCTTCACCATATACAATGCCATCCTGGCGCTGGCCCGTGCACAAGAAGCTTTCCAGCTTGAGATACGCTCGGGGGCTCGGCGCAGGATCTCCGAGAACTTCGTCACAGAGTCCACTGCCTTGATATTAATCTAGAGGGGCTTGGCAATCTCTTTGGTCTGCGCGATGGCGGTGTTGATAAAGTTGCCGGCAAGGATCATGCATTCCTTTGGCGGAGGAGGCGACCGGGTTAAACCCATAGGTGCTGCAAATTTCCGACAAACGAGCACATGAGTTCAAAAATTCAGAGTATCTAGACTACAGAAATCCAAGACGGAGAATCACTTACTGAAGATGCTGGCTTCAGCCTGCCAGAGAGTCTCCGCCATGGAGTCCCGTTCTTGTTGGAGGAGCTTGTACGCCTCGTGATGGCGTTGATTTTTCTCATCAACATCTTTTTTCTGCTCCTTCAAAACCGTGATCTCCTCCTTCAAGTGGTTCATCTCCTCATTGGTGGAGTCCTTCAGGGCTTTCATCGAGTCTTCATGCATTTTCAGCATGTCCTTCCTCTCCATCTTGAGGATCTTGTTTTTGCTATCGAGCTGTTGAATATGCTTGGATTGCTCAACAATATCCTTTGGAAATGGTTTCTGCAAGTCAGAGAAATAACAGTACAAAGTGATTACTCGGAGAATGTGGGTGCAAAACCAAGTCCGAATGTGAAAAAGAAAGGAAAACAGATGCTTGCTCTTGGTGATCTGTTCCTTTAAGAAGTCACTTTTACCCTTTTCAGCCTGCAAGTCTGCGCGCATCTTCTGGTACTTATCATTGGCCATGCCTCTCCGAGCATTCTCATTCTGTGGAAATCAGGAAGTTAATCGTTGTTTGGTCTACTTGGAGCCTCTAGTCAAAAAATTTCTACCTAGACGCTCGGGGGCTAACAGCGAGAGTTATTTAACTTAGCAATATGCTTAGTCTTTCTTTAAGCATCTAGTCGGAACTACTTCACTTTTTGATTAGAAGCTTGGGGTCTACAGTATAAAGTTTTTTTAACTCAGACATATGCTTAGCTTCTCTTTAAGCATCTAGTCGGAACTAATTTATTTACAACTAGAAGCTTGGGGGATACTGTATTGAAATTTATAAACACTGCGTATGCTACTCTTAAAGCATCTAGTCGGAATAATTCATTCAAACTACATGCTTGGGGACTAAAGTGAGAAGTTTTCTAGCATAGTAACTCTTAGAACATCTAGATGCAAAGACCTATGGTTTTCCGTCTAAATCCTCGGGGGCTATAGTGGGATACTCATATGAAATGCAAAAGGCAAATAAAACTTACAAGTGCAATGATATTGAGGTTGGTAGCACTCTCAGCCAGCAGCTTGCCGAAGGATACACTATTTCCTTGCAAGATCTCTTCTTGTCGGAGAAGCTCCTCGAGACCGCACGTCCGAGATGTCGGTGCCGCACCAGGAACCAGAGAAGTGCTACCCAGCGTAAGTGTCGGATAGACTACCTTTAGTAACTCTATGGTTTTCTTGGGGGCAAGGGCACCACCTTCCACCACCGCCTTACCGCTATCCATGGCATCCTTAGCCGAAGCTTCAGCCATTTGGTTTGCGGCACTCTCCTGCGTCGCCTGTTCGCCGACAATAGCAAGCTCTGTGGAGGTGCCTGAGTCCATTTCCATGGCAGAAGGGCCAGATGCTTCCTTAGCTTGGGAGCTTGTTGGAGCAAACGAGGGTTGGAAGATGGGAGTGACAGGGGCGATGACGGGAGATGCCTCACGATGCAGTTCCTTTATGGTTCTAGAAGCCCCCAAAGTTTTGGAGGTCTTCTTCAAGCTGGTTGTGGCTTTCTTCCTGAAATGTGCAAAATGCATAAGTACAAGAATAAGACAGACAATGGACAATGTTGGAGAAAAGGAAGCTTACACGAGAGGGGGTGCTTTGGCAAAAGGGATCCTGGTATTCTTTCATTTATCCGCCTCTAGGGCGGCGGTAGTCTTCTTCGAGGCTCCACCCTCCGCTTTCTTCTTCTTGCCTCCGTCGCCAGCGTCAGAGGTGGAGCTCTTCCGCTTTTGCGACAACGAAACATCGTCGTCGGACACGACCGTGACTTCCTTCATCTTTGGATCATAGATTTGGACAGCCATGCTATCCTCCTCTAGATCGCTAAGCTGTTAAGTGAAAGGTCACCGTGTTAGATGAGATGGAAAAGGTTAAGACGGAAGAACTGGAGTAAATGTCATACATAGAAAATAAATAGGTACCTTTGGGCGCTTGCTCTCTACGAACATGTCGTAGGTGATGGTGAAGCCACGCTTCCTATCCTTCACCTTGACGATGTCCTTGAGGCGAAGCTTGACAGAGTCGCTCGAGAAGTTGTCCTCGGAGATGCGGAGGTTGTCCCTTCTATCGTTGGAATACTCGTGCATCAGCTTCGAGCGGTTCTGCAGAGGATGGATCCGCCTAATGAACCAGCACATGGCTAGGTACAATCCGGTCAAACCCATATCTACGAACCACTCTATCCGCCTTATAGCATGGGAAGCATCGATGTCGGAGGGAAGGGAGGCCTGGGATCTCCATGTCGGGGCTTCGGCGGCGGCTCCATCGACAAAGTCCGCGTACGTTACTTCTCGGTTGGCCAGAGGGATATCTGGGTCGTAGAAGTAAGTATGCTGCCAGTTCTTGCAGGACTCGTGGTCGATGATGTCGGGGAACCGCTGGCCAGGCCAGATCTTGAAGCTAATGGTGCCACAATTTCTATGTTCGTCCTTGCTGGCTCCGGCTTCGCGCTTGACGGTGAAGAAATATATGAAGAGATCTAGCCTAGGATTAATCCCTAGATAAACCTCGCAAAGCGCCGCATAATTGCTAAGCGCTAAGATGCTATTGGGGGAAAGGTTCTGTGGCTGAACTCAGTAATGATTCAGGACAGTGAGGAAGAAGTTAGAGATGGGCAGGGAGACGCCACGTACCAGTTGTGCTTTGAGGTACACTTTTTCTTCGACTTGGGGAGAAGGTGTGACCTCGCCGGACGGCGCCGCCCGCCAGGCGAGCCCCTCCATCGCGGGGAGGTAGCCCTCGTTAATCAACTCTTTGATGTCGCGGTCCGTAATATTCGAACCGCGCCAATCGCCTCTGTGGGAGTCGAATTCCTCGTCCAACAGCTCTAGCGCCGCTGGATTATTGTCGCCGTCGGTGGCCTCGACCACTGCGGACTTGGGGATGACCAGGCCCTCTAGGTGCACGATGATGGAGCTCACTAGCTTCGCCGCGGCTTTGCCCGACTCCACCATGGAAGGAGTGGAGCTGCTACTAGCCATTGTTTGCGTTCAGAGGTGACTGGTGAGATTGGGAGCTAGGCTTTTTTGTGCGAGGCGCGGAAAGCTCGAAGAGACGCTTGCCTGAGGAAGAAGAAGATGCAGGGGAGATTGAGGTGAAAAAGTAAATTTTCCACCGCGGTTACTATTTATAATCTCCGACATCAAGATTCATGCAGCTTGATCGAATAGTTGTCGCGTAGACGACGTGTACGAAGACATGCGCGGAAATTTAGCCACGTACCAACCGTCGCCGCCAACGGTTCGTATCGCTCGCGCGGGAAAAACGGACATGATTACGTTCTCCACATGTGTGAGTTACGAGGCGTCTCTGACCTACGTCTACGTCGCCCAAGCTGTCATATGCAGGTGAACCATCACATCGGAAGATTCCGGCATGGACGGATCCAGTCCGTCTACGGAAGAGTACGATAGAAGATTGAGCAACTCTCTGAATTACAAGTTGAAGACGGAGAAAACCTTGCAGGGTTCTTTGGGAGGACTACAAGATATTGCTTGACGATTTGCCGACATCCATCTAGACGGAGCATTCAACGTGAAGAGGCAAGACGGCGCAATATCTCAGAGTTCTCCGGAGGCTACTGTTGGGGATATGCTATATGGGTATCCTCATAGCATGTCTCTTATCTGGAGAACCCGGGTGGCCCACAGTTGGTAGCATGGCCCATGGCCTACTGGGCGGCCCAGTTTGATGTATCTAGAAGGGAGGCCCATGCCGGATAAAGGAGGGATACGGTGGAGTCACCAGCGTACCCGGAGCCTTGGAGTACAAGACAAGCTAGACTAGTCATAGTCAGTGTAGGACTCTGTAACCTGTCCGGCTAGGAATTTTCCCTGTAACCCTAGGACCTAGCGACTATATAAGTCGGGCCTATGGGAGCCTTTAAGACATATCTCAACACAATGTCGGACTTTCTAGTCACACCTCGCATAGTGAACCTATCTCTGTAACTCGGCATATTGCCATTATAGTGATTTATAGCAGGAGTAGGATTCCGCCACCGTTGTGGGATCTGAACCTGGGTAAGCTGTGTTACCTCGTACCCATCAACTGTCCGCCTTCCCCCACGTCTGTAAACACGCAATGTGAGGACCCCTCCATGTCGTACTCGTCGGCAATACCACGACAGACACACTATATTTTCATTGCCTAGAACATTCTAGTTTTCACTCGTATTGTTCTGTGAGTGTTCACTTTTGCTAGCACTGTGTTTAGCCTTAGTTTTCTTGTGCTTTCAGCTTAGAAATTTTTAGTTATTCTTTGTGTATTTGTGAGACAAGCTCACTGACCTTTGTTGATTATTATCTTTGTGGGTTGTTTCAAATCAGTCGATTTGTGTTGGAAAAGAGTAGGAAGCTTCATTGCTTAGGTGGTACAAAATGTGAGCTTGCTTTGACTGGAGCTTAGACTTTATCATGTCATTCTAGATGTTGCTTTGACCTTATGCTTAGTGATTATTTCTTTAGCATGACTTGTTCCAAATAATTGAGATTGCTTAATGATGCCTTGAAAGAATCATGAGTTGTTTTAGCATACAAAAGCATAATATTGTGGTATTCTCCTTTGATGCTTTGTTTGGGTTGACTTGGCACATGATCACACCATGTTATGACTATGAACCAGTGACCTTAGCCTCTATGATCATTTAGTTTTTGACTTGTGATTCCAATTTATGCTTTGATTAGTAATGTTTTGTAGCTATGCATGATTATGGCCATTATTGCTCTCTTAGTTGGCCGCTACCAGTCTTTTGCTAGCCTCCACTTGTATGAGTAAGCTCTACTCATGCATCCAACTCCCAAGAAACCAAGTTATTCCAACATGTCCACTATAAGTTCCTCTGCATGGTGTGTTACACCATTCCAAGTATATTCTTGTTTTATCTATCTTCCAAATTAAACTTGTTATGTCAAAGTTAGTGATTAAAGCTTTCACAAACTTGATGGCACACTTTATTTTTCTAGCCCCTAATAAACTTGATCCATTGTGTCATGTATGTTGTATATGCTTGCACTTATATGTTGGGAATTAGCAGAACTGTGTTGTCACGGGGAACGCTTTCAACACCTGTAAATATCTACCCAGTTGATATAATGCTCTTTTTTTATGGATGTCGTCGGTGTGAAATAAAAGGGGAGCTTGTAAGTCCATGGATTTATGTATATGTGTTATAGAAACGCCTAGGCCGCTAGCCTAAGCCATGCCTAATCATGGTGGAAACTTGCAGCATCACCATATTGAGCAATCTATGAAGCATTCTTCTTGTAAAAAAGAGAGATAGAAAAAAGAGATTGAGAAAAATAAAAAAATGAGAAAAGAGGAGAGAGAGAAAAAAGCACCATTTTCCCCTGGTAATTAAGAAGATTGCTGAGATGCTCATTGTCTGATTGCCTTGACATTTTGATATGGGATAGCTCCTGTATCACTGGGAAAGGGGTACCCCGTTGGTGGTTCTCTATGATACGCATGTACTATGACAAGAACTTACAGGTGACTAAAGTTGAGTAGAATGAGGAGCGGCCCTCGTACTCAAGGGACATGAGATTGCCAACTTCTACTTTGGCAAGAATATACTACATACTTTGTTCACTTTAACCTTAATAACTTCAAGATGCTTATGATACGGGCAATGAGAGCTGAAAGCTAACAAGTACCATAATTTTTGGAAGCTCTTTATGAAACGTGTAATCCCTTCTTCCCTTTGAAGGGCCTTTGTTTCCACTTTTATATTGAGTCTCCACCTTCTATCCTTAGGCACCAATTAACAGAGCATAGTTTTCATTCCTAGTTTTATGTGCATTGTCCCAAAACTTATTGAATGATTCATAATGTTGACATTGCTTGGTCTTGAACTATTTGTATCTAGTCACCCTTATGAACTTTGAAGGTGTCCTATGCATTTATGTTTTGATACTCCATGAGGGACAAGCTGAATGCCACTATGCTATGTTTTCTATATGTGAAACAAACAAACATATTTCAATGCATTGTTATTCATGATACTTTGTTTGTATCTTTTCATGTTGCAACATAGTTACTATGTATTATTGTTAGAACTACATCTTTCATGCTCATGTTTAGAGTACTTTGATCCCAACTTTCAATGCTTTGCAAATGGTTTGATCAAGGTTGTGATGGTGCATGTGACCTATAAATTATTCTTTTTATCAGTTACCTACTCGAGGACGATCATTAGTTAAGCTCGGGGATTCTTGATACGTCTCAAATGTATCTATAATTTTTGATGCTCCATGCTTGTTTTATATCACTTGTCTTATGTTTTGTCTACACTTTGAGGTATTTTTATACACTTTCTGGAACTAACATATTGACAATATGCCACAGTGCCAGTTACCTATTTTCTACTGTTTTTTATTTCATAAAAGCAAAAAAATGAATATTCTCGGAACTGGACGGGACAAAAGCCAAAGTTACTATTTTTCCGGGAACGATACGAAAAATCGAAGCAGAAACAAAGTAGGGCACCAGGGTGGGCACACCCTAGGGTGGCGTGGGCCCACCTAGGCCGCTCCACCAGGGGGTGTTGCCCCCTGTCTTCCTCCTCGCCATGCCCCTTCACCTATAAGAAGCACCGAGGGAGAAAACCCTAGATGGTCCATCATACATCCACGAAACGTTTCTTAGCGCTACCACCACCGAAGGGGAGATTCGGGGGACAAATGTCTCTGTTCTGGCACCCCACCGGGATGGGAAGTGCCCCCGGAGCCATCTCCATCGATCTCCATCACCATCTCCATCGCCGTTGATGATTCCCATGATGAGGAGGGAGTAGTACTTCCTCGAGGATAATGGCTCTACCGGTAGCTATGTGTTCATCTCTCTCTATGTGTGATCTTATTGTGATCATGAGCTTTGTAATCAAGTAGATCTACTATGCTACTCAAGTGCTTTAATACATCTCCGGCTCTCCCCACGTGTGTGAAAGTGACAGTGTGCACACCGTGGTGGCACTTAGGCTAGAGTCTACATAAATACTCAAGTGCTTTAATAGATCTCCGACTCTCCCCACGTGTGTGAAAGTGACAGCATGCACGCCGTGGTGGCACTTAGGATAGAGTTTAGAAATACTTATCATGAGTTATATTTGGAGTTGGATGTCTCTATGAAATTGTGGTGTTTGTTGGAACCGTCTAGCGCTCAAGGTGACAGTGTGGGGTTATCTAGATGGGTAAGGCGAACTTTAAGGAGTGCTATTATAGCCCTACCATGGATTAGAGTGTCCAACCGGAGAGTAGTTCAGGGTAGAATCATGAAGAGAATATATTTATATGAGAGTGTTCACTAGTGAAAGTATGATCCCTAGGCCTTTCTTCTAAACATTGAAACACCATTCACAACTAGATCTGTTACATGTTTGCTTCCTTCCAGTATCTTCCACCTCGTCAAGCTCTTTTCTAGCACCGTTGTCTTATAATCATCCATACCACTTGTATTTCACTATCTCTTCGCCGAACTAGTGCACCTATACACCTGACAAGTGTATTGGGTGTGTTGGGGACATAAGAGACTTCTTGTATCTTGATTGCAGGGTTTCTTGAGAGGGATACCTTTGACCACTTCCTCCCTGAGTTCGATAAACCTTGGGTAATCCACTTAAGGGAAACTTGCTGCTGTTCTACAAACCTCTACACTTGGAGGCCCAACAACTGTCTACAAGAATAGAAATGCGTAGATATCACTCCTCCCACATGCATGCATATCATGAGAATATTTTCTATAATAATCTTGATCATGTTGGGAATATGCCCTAGAGGCAATCATGTATGATGATATTTCCCATTTTATTCATAAAGTTGTCCTTGTATAAACATCTGATGTGTATCATTGAGAATCACTTATGATTCGGAAAGCAGAGTTCGGGTCGACTGAGAATCAAGTTGCGTGATGTGAATAACCAATACATGATTTTGCCCCTCCACTTGGAGAGATATTCTCTAGGCCCTCTCGGAAGATATGATTCATAAAGCATGGCCATGCACGACTCGGTTAAGTATTAACCGAGGTGATGGACTAAGAGTTAGTCGGGTGAATCACTTATCCCGGATCGAGAAGAGAGTCGGACTATTTAAGGGATGACAAATATTCGCAAATAGTCTGACAAGGTATATCGTGAGGCAAAATGGACTCGGATGCAACTTGCATTGGAAAGGAAAGTCGTCATGACTCTTTGGTACTTGGGAGTCGGCACGTTCTTCTAGGAGCAGCTACCGACTGATCGATTGAGAGTCGGACTCTAATCGTGTCCAAGTAGCCATGAGTAAGCGGGGTCACACACTTAAGAGCGGTAGCAAGTTCGGATTCGATCTGAATCGGACTCTGGTTGGGTTGGACCCGAGCCGGATTTGGACTGAGTCAGTGAGTCGGCCTCACGGTGATTGGAATTATATGGGCTTTAGTGAATGGGCCACGTGAGTGAAGCCCACATTCACTCCCTATATATAGTGGAGCATAGTAACCTAGAAGGGTTAATCATTGATCGGTTAGGTCATTCCATGTGTTGGAAACCCTAGCTCCACAGCAGTCTTGCCGACGTAACGAATCTAGCAGTTCGCTGCCAATGCTCCTCCTTGTACGTGTGGATACCAGCAGAGGTGATGTACGATCAGCACTAGGACGATCAGATCGCAAAGGACTGCACTGCATCAACTAACACGCTTCATCAGTAATCCGCAACTACGCGTCTAGTGGTAAACCTCGTGGCCTTCTACCTCAGCTAGATCCTGGGATCACCACGATAGAGGGAAAAAGTTTTGTTTTATCTCTACGTGGCCCAACAGATCACTTGGTCTAAATTGCTAGCGATGTATCCACCACTCCCTGAGAATGCCTTTCCGCTATTTCAGTTTCAATCTTTCTTACGCACGCGATTACTACTTTCTGCATTAAGTTTTACTTTGCTTTACTTTACTGTTTCAACCAACCAAAAACCCAAAAACAATTCTACTTTTATTGCAACTTAGAATTATTCCTCAAAGTACTTCGTTTAGTTTTACTTAAAAGCATTTTAGTCCTTTGCCTAACGCTCCTTGTGGGATCGATATCTTTATTTCGAAACTAGCTACAAATGATCTGTGCACTTGCAGTCATCAAGCTATTTTCTAGCGCCGTTGATAGGGAGTTTAGCGCTATAGGTCACTTTACTTTTAGTTATTTACTTTCGTTGTATTAATTTTAATTTAAGTTGCAGGATCATAAAAATGGACAACACTCAACATTTGTTGCATCTGGAGGCAGTAAGGATTATGGGATCGCCCATGGACACTTTTATAACTGTCAATAGAAGCATAAATCCCGATGGTATAGAGGTCCATCATTTATTATTTGAGTTACTTAACTCTAAAAAGTTTGCAGGAACCCATGAAGAGAGTCCATATGGACACTTACAATTCTTTGAAGATGTTTTTGGTTCCATTATATTTGATGATTGTGATCTTGATAAGGTTAAAATCAAGTTGTTTAGACAAACTCTCTCTAATAATGTTTGCAACTGGTATAGATCCTTTTGTGCAGAAGCACCAAGGATGTGGACGGATTTGACAACCAATTTTTTGTCAAAATATTACTCAAAAATCAAAGCTCACAAGATGTGACAGGTATTATTATAAGTTTCAAAAATAATCCTGATGAGAATTTATATGAAGGCTATCTAAGGTATAAAAGCTATCTACACAATTGCCCCATCACCATTTGCCTGATTGGTTAATTATCCATACCTTTTATGGAGGGCTTAACAATAAAAATAGAGCAAGCCTAGATACCGCTTCTAATGGTAGTTTCCTATATTATACTTATGATGAAGATTGGAAATTAATAATGAAAATGAAAGAAACAACATAAAGTCTTAAAAATGAAGAGAGCAATATGAAAGGTTCTTGAGAATTATGAAGTCCCCATTTTTAAGGTACCTGTAGATGCCCTGCATAATTCTCAATATTTTTCTTTACCGAATAAGAGTCAATTTGAATAATCCAGATGTGGAAGTGGTAGACACTACTATTAAACTGTTTAATAGAACTAATATAAAACCGGAAGGTGTTATTCGAAATATCTATGTGCTTATCGGACCATTCATGTACCATGTTAATTTTCATATAGTTAATATGCCTCGAGATACTTTTTGACCTATTCTTTTAGGCAGGACTTTTCTCTCCATAACCAAAGCTCGAATTGACAACAAGAAGGAGACTATTTCCATGATGTTTGGAGAAGAGGAAATGACATTCCACTTCGCCAACCTAAAAAGGAGGCCATATGAAATAGAGGATATCAAGGAAGAGAATACAATTGCCGAGTTGGCCGCGATTCATTTCTGCACTCCACAAGATGAGTTAGAAAGAAGCTTAATTAATTGGGAAATGGCAAAAGATGATGAGGAAAGAGAATACATAGATGATTATCTTGACTCTGTTCCGAAAGCACAAAAACCACCTAAATATGAAAAATAGGTAAGAAAGGGTGACGAAGAACCTCCTCCAATTGAATTGAAATGACTTCCAGACAATATGATCTGAGGTATGAGTTTTTAGATAATGAAAAAAAATGTCCTGTTATTATTAGTAAAAATTTATTAGAAGAGGAAACAAATAAACTAGTTTCAGTTTTGATCAAGCATCGTGAAGAATTTGGATATACTCTAAGTGACATTAAAGGAATAGATCCATCCATTGTGACACATAAGATTACCATGCTTGAAGATGTTGTACCTATAGTTGACACACAATGAAGGCTTAACCCTAAAATGAAAGAGGTAGTAAGAAAATAAGTTATACGCTTATTAGATGGCAGCATAATATACCTTATTTATTATAGTAAATTGGTTAGCCTAGCTCATTGCATACCAAGACATGGAGGTCTTGATGCTGCTATCAGGGAGGATGGTGAGCTATTCCAAATAAGGCCTATTGTTGTGTATCGCATGTGCATCCATTTTAGAAAACTAAACCGTGAAACATAGAAAAATCATAGACCTATACCATTCATGGATAGAATTTTAGAAAGACTAAGCAATAATTCTTTTTTTTGTTTTCTTGATGGTTACTCCGGTTATTCTCAAATTTCTATACAACCCTAAAATCAAGAGAAGACGACTTTGTCACATCCCAAGATTTTCCAAATCTTGTAATGTGAAAAATAAATGAATAAAATAAAACTTTGTTGATTTTCAGGATGAGAAGAAACTTTTGAATCCAAATTGAAACTTTCAAAACCTATTTTGATCAAGATAAATCCTAAAGGGATTTAAAAAGTTAAACATTTAATAAAGGAAAATAAAAATATTTGGTTTTACTATTTTTGGATCTTTTAATAAAAGATTTTGTTTTCAAATGAAAAGGTGGATTTATAAATAAAGATTATTGTATAAAGCCAAATTAAACCTTGGCCAAACTTTTGGAAATAAAACATTTTTGTTTTGATTAAAAGAATAAAGGTTTATTTAAACAAAATAATGAGGATTTATTAATATCCAGTTTTATTAAAAATAAAGGTTTTCCCCATTTTAAATAAACACTAAAACTTATTTATTTATTTTAAATAAGTTTTCCAAGTATTTTATATTCTCAAATAAAACTACTGAAGTGTTTTGGCTTTATTTTAGATTTCAAAATAAAGATGTTAATAAAACAAATCCTATTTGATTTAATAACTAAGGTCCATTTCATTTAATTATTAATGGACCCTAAAATAAAAATGTTATCTTATTTAAACAAGTTTTCCAATTATCTTTTATTTTCAAATAAAACCTACTGATTTGGTTTTGATAATATTTAGTTTTCAAATGGAGATTTTATTAAATAAATCAAAACCTATTTGAATTAATAATTAAGGACTATTTTATTTAATTAATAAATGGATCCTAAAAAGACAAAAATATTATTTTATTTTTGGACTTTGGTTTTGTGTTGATAAACAGAACTATCACAATACAAAGTTTGGTGAATGTTTTGATTTGATTTGTGAATTGATTGGTTTGATTGAATTCAAAACAAAAATTAGAATCAGAAAAAGGAAAATCAATCAGGAAAGAAAAAAATAGAAGTGGACAGCAGCCCAGTCGGCCAGCCCAATAAGCCCAGTACCAGCCCAGTATCTCTCCCCCTCTACGAAACGATTTTCACTTAAAGTCTCACCCGCAGAGCAAATGACCGGTGGCCCCTCCTTCCCTCTCACTTTCTCGCTGACAGCAAAGCCCCACAACACTGTTCATCATCTCCACCGTGTCGACCGTTCCTCGCCGTTTACTCCCGCATTTAATCTCCTTGAATTCGCGTTGATGGATGGTTTAAACCCGCCAGTGACCACGCCTGATTAAACGCCAGCATTCCCTCTAACTTCCCCCTCTCTCACCCGACCCTCTCTACCTCAGGGCTGTTCCAATTCGGAGCCACACCATCTCTGACTCCGGCGAGCTCCGCGGGAAAATCCGGCCACACCTCGCCGCCCTTCAACTCCCTCTGCACGCGAGCTTGTTCTGCATCTCCTGGCGTACCTCCCAGCATCAACTGCTTGGCCACGACCACTCTATTCGATCGGCTTCGTCAACATCCGAGCACCACCGACGACGCGCCTACTCCGGCGAAGTCTCCCTGGTAAGCCAGACCGCCCCGATCCCTCTCAATGACACTCCCTTACTCCCCATGCTCGTACGCATCTAATGCTTCCTTCCACATGCCTCAGCATGACCTGCAACTCCGTCCCCGACAACCTCTAGAGGCACCCGCCGCTCGCAGTAACTCCGACGAGCAATCCCTAACATCACCGTGCGCCCCTCAGACTATTATGACCACGTCGAGCTTCTCTGCACCCTTGCGAACCCGGTGAGCCTATCCGTCCACTCCCTCGCTTCCTGTAGCCGCCGTAGCACCGCCAGCAGCGCGTCGCCGCCGCCAGCCACCGTTGAGCGCCACCAGGTTTTGGCTCGTGTGTCAGGAGCCGTAGGATGCGAAACATCTGGCTAGGATTAGATCCAATCGAAAAGGTACGCGTCCATCTGTGCCGCATGTTTTCAGTTAGATCCAACGCACCCCGTAGCCGAACCGAGCGAACCATTATTGTCCAATCAGAAACAGCCACGTGGACTGGATTCGATTTAAAACAGATTTTTTATCTGATTAGAATGCAAATTTGTAATTGGTATAACTTTTGATCCACACGTCCAAAAATTACAAATTTTATATCAATGGAATCAGTGGAACAAGCCCTATCCAACCATGCCATTTGTTTAGTAAAAAGCTTCTGGAAAAATGTTTGTTTTTGCAGAAACATTTGTATGCTTGTTTAGATTATAAAAATTATTCAAAAATGAATTTGGGGATAAAATCTTTGGCAATTAGATTGATTTGAACCTACTGACCATAGGAAACACTTTGTGGATACAAAAATTTATTTGGTGAAACAAAATAATGATTCTTTGACTTAAAACCATTTCTAGTCAAATAGAAATATGGTTTATTTATTAAAAATGGTTTTGGAAGAAAACTTTTGGGAATTTTTTTGTTTTAAACTCTCTGACCCCAAACACCAAGTTTTATGGTTTGAAAACATATTTGGTGAACCCTATAGATTAATGCCTTAGTAAAAATATTTCTACACCACATAAAATGATACCTTGTTTTGAAAATGGCTTATGAAGTGAAACCTTTTGCAAATAACTTTGCCACTTTACAAAATGACCATTAGGTGCTTTCAAATGTTTATGACCCATTAGGAACCACTTTTCAAATAAAACAAAGCTTAGCATGCTTGCATGCATTACCTTGACTTTGTTATTTTATGTGATGCTTTGCTTGATTGGTGGATTGAGTTTGTGCCTTGTTTGATTGAATTGTAGTGACTTGAAGAGTGTGATTGTTGCAAGGACAAGGAGTGAACTTATACCCTCTACCAAAAAGGCAAGTGATGCTTCATACTTTTTGTCCCATTACTTTCACTATGCATTAGTGATTTCTCTAAGTAAAACTTGCATGGAATTTTTTTTTGCTAAGTATAAACCTTGCTATAGGAAAACCTAGTAGATGAAACCTTAGTATAAATTTTCCTAAGTTAAGATTCCTACTACTATCAAGCTTAGCTCAGCTAATAGAAAACAAGGGTGGATTATACATTCATACTATGGAAAAATTTCTAAGTCTGAGGACTTGTGTTTTTGTTTAATAAAACAACTAAGTTAATGAATCACCTGGGTGGAATGGTAATTGCTTGGTGGTTTTTGGTTGAGTGGTTCACAAGGCCCATGTCTATGGTTGACCTTGTGTATCTCACTTGTGGATGGCCACCCAGGAACAAAGAGATTTGAGATGTCAAATGTTGAGAAGCTTCAAGTGCAACCACTTGGCATTATGGGCTCTGCCTGGATCACATATGTTGCAAGAACTTAGCCATATGGATAGTTGGTGGTAGAGTTTGATAGGTTGGAACGCGTCCATTTTGGTCTAAGGGAAGGCTTCTGAAAGATCTTGTCTTGGGAAACCAAGTCTTGTGGGGAAAGTGCACCACCTCTGCAGAGTGTAAAATCTAAGTACTTAGCCATGTCCCTGGTAAAGGACAATTTGAGCATCAAGACATGGAAGCAATCAAGAATCTCATCATTCAAATTTCTAAGTTAAAAACTTGTGGTTGAACAAGGGTTAAAGGATCTTCAAACTTTTGATTGAGAGAAATGTTTTTGTCAAGCAAAAACTTAGTGTTTTCAAATGTTAAGGAAATATCTATTTTGAGCAATGCAAGCCTCAACTCCACTTAGCCAAATGCATTTAGATGATAGACTCCACTATACTACCATAGTATCACTTGCCAATACAATTCAAATGTATTGACCCTTGTGGCTGTAACTTGTATGTTGCAGGTTTGATTGTTTTTAGTGAAGATTGATTGATTAGGATTACAAATTCTACAACCAACATGTCTGCCTGTGGCACTTTGAAGATGAAGGACCCCATGCTTATAGATATTCTGCTGCAATGTAATGTAATAGCCAAATGAGCTATGTAAGATGTAATAAAATTATGTTATTCCTGGTTATAAAGTTGTATTATGACCTTTGTTTCTTGATATTACATCTTAACTATGGATGCTAGCTATTGATCTAGGGACTAGCATTGTAAACACAGGGGACTCTACCTTATTAAAGGTTGGGACCCTTACAGACTTTCACGTGTCCTTATGGTACTTATGCTTATAGACTAATCCCGTTTGGCTTATGTAATGCATCTATAACTTTTCAAGAATGTGTTTTTAAAATCTTTGATGATATTGTTGAGAAGACTATGGAATTTCTAACAAATGATTTCATTGTTTGTGGAACAACATTTAGACCAATATAAGTGCTATAGAAAACCTTCTCGTTCCTCAAGACATTACGAACTTAAAATTGTTTTTGGTACATGGAGGTTTTTACAAGCGTTTTATACAAGATTTTGCTAAAATAGCTATGCCTCATACTAACCTTCTTGATAAAGAAACTCCGTTCTTCTTATACCATGACTGCATTGTAGGTTTGAAAATCTTAAAGACAAATTAGTTTCAGCACCTATCACGCAACCTCCAAAATGGGATGAACCATTTGAAATCATGTGTGATGCTAGTGACTATGCTTTAGGAGCTGTACTAGGACAGTGAGACGAGAAGAATTTAAATGTTATTCATTATGCTAGTAGAACTCTTAATAAAATTCAGAAAAATTATGCTACTATTGAGAAAAAGTTCCTTGCTATAATTTTTGCCTGTGACAAATTTAGATCTTACATTATAAATTCTAGAGTAATAATTCATACAGATCACCAAGCCTTGCGTAACCTACTTGTAAAAAAGGATGCAAAGCCCAGGGTGATTATGTGGGTATTATTACTACAAGAATATGATTTACAAATAGTAGATAGGAGGGGTAAGGATAATGTAGTAGCAGATCATCTATCTAGGATGGAAGGAATAATTACCGACCCTATACCTATAAATGAGTCATTTCCGGGAGAATATCTAGCAAAAATTGAAGTAGTTGATCCATGTTATGCAGACTATGCTAATTATCTAGTAGTAAAATTTGTACCCACTGGTATGACAAGAAACGAAAGAATGAAATTATTTAATGATCTTAGACATTACTTTTGGGATGATCCATTTATTTATCAACATGGACCTAACGGAATGATTCGGAAGCTTGTCATGGCAGCCCCTATGGAGGACATCATGCAAGCAGGCGAACCGCAGAAAAGATACTTCAATCCGGATTATATTGGCCCACCTTTTTCAAAGATACACAAAGGTATGTGGAATATTGTGATGCTTGCCAGATAAGAGGTAATAGGCAGAAGACAAGAGATGGTTATGAATTATAGTTTTATAATTGAACCCTTTGATGTATGGGGAATGGATTACATGGGGCCCTTTATAGAATCAAATGGTTATACCCATATTCTTGTTGTTGTCGCTTATGTTACTAAATGGGTTGAAGCAATCCAAACTAACCATGGAGATGCAGCCACTTCCGTGAAGATGATCAAGGATGTCATATTCCCTAGGTTTGGAGTTCCTAGATTTTTAATTACTAATGGTGGTTCTCATTTTATGAAGGGAACTTTCAGAAAAATCCTCATAAAATATGGAGTAACTCACCACGTTGCTTCACCATATCATCCCCAAACAAGTGGTCAGGTGGAACTCTCGAATAGGGAACTTAAGACCATACTCGAGAAGACAATGGATAAATCAAGAAAAGATTGGTCATACAAGCTAAATGACACCCTTTGGTCATACCGCACTACATTCAAAAATCTGATGGGTATGACACCATATAAAATGGTATATGGTAAGGCGTGCCATCTACCTTTAGAATTGTAACATAGAGCCTTTTTGGCAATCAAGGGTTTAAACTAGGGATTTCTATTTTCGTGCCCTTGGTTTGTTAGTTGTACTCAGTTTTCCCCAGCCGCTTAACTTCTCCTCACTTTTCCCCTCGCCATGTTAAGAAACCCTCGCGGGTGCTCACAGGCGCTTGGACAGAGGTATGCCATCAGGTCAAAGGCTTGACCGTTACATGCTGACTAGTGGGACCGTGTTCGGGCGGTTTAGGCGTTGAGCGTTATGTTACGTGGCCTCGACCGTTACATGCTGTCGGGTGGGGCCGTGTGTGGGTCAGGTCCTACATACGTGGTAAAGGGTGGGGACACGTTAGGACGGGTCTTGCATACGTGGTGAAGGGTGGGGCCGCATGGAGACACGTCGGAACGGCCATTCTCGCTCACCCAAAGCATTCGCTTCCCCCTGATCCTGGAACAGGTCCCACACCGCCACTCTGCTACCCCTCCATCCTACCCTCATACCTTATGTCGTCCTCGGTCCTAGAGTCGCCCTCCCCCTAGCCGCGGAGCCTACTCCACTTCCGGATCCGCTCCCACCCCTGCTATATCTACCCTTTCGCAGAACAGTATGCAACGCCGGCTGGTGCACCGTTCATCCGTGTTGAGCAAGGAGAAGATTGGGTGGAATCGCAGGGATCTTATGCATGGATTCCATCTGGGTAAGCATCGTTTCCATTTTGTGGGTTGATTATTGGCAGTATTTGAGCGCGAATCGCTAGTGCTCAACTAACTGCCTTGCTTTTCGAATAGGTTGATCCAGTGTTGGCATTTCGACTGGCGATTGGACTGGATACTAGCATAATTCGTGGTCGTGAACAATATCTCTCTGGATTTTACTTCCCAGCTGTGGTTGCAACCTCCGTAACTTGGAGAGATTTGATATATAAAATCTATTGTAAATTCCCCTAGAGTAATGCTGATTCAGTTGATTTGCAATATTTCAACATTAGCGAGCAAAGATTCCTCCCACTAACTAGCGAAGATGATCTGGTAATGCTTTTCTCTTTGAATGTTGCTGAACATTTTGGTCGAATTCGTCTCCATGTGCAACCTAAAGTTGAGCAGACTGGAAAGAGTGTTAAATCACCATCTGGTGGTCACACATCATCGGGTGGTCTGGCGTCATGTGTCTCTGTTGTCTCTATTAATAGTGTGCGCCTCGGCGATCCTTGTAGGTCCACAGCAGTACCATCTATTCGTATTGCGAGTGTAATCTAAACCGCTCGTGTGGCCGATGTGGAGGACGAGGCAGGGCCTAACGAGGGAGTGCCTCCACTAGATGATGAGGATGAGTTGATGTTTCCTGAAATTGTAGATAGATTCAGTAAATAGGCACTAGAGGATCAATACACAGATGAAATTTCCCAGGGTGCCAGATTTGATGATATAGATGACGAAGAGAACACGGAGAACAATGACAGCCTCGTTTTAGCCGAGTACAATGGTGAGGACTTGCCAGTAATTGAGTGGGACAGGGATGATCCTAAGGTTTCAGAATGCACCATATTTGAAACGATGCGATACTGTCGTAATGCCCCTTCTACATATTGCATTCACACCAATAATGCTTATGATGTTATTAAGAGTGACCCAACAAGGTTCACAGTGAAGTGCCCATACAAGAGGTGTAGGTGGAGGATGCATGCATCCAATTTGCTCAGGAGTAGTTTGGTTCAGGTATTAAAACCACTTGTGTATTTTAGATCACTATGTAGAGTTTGTTAGCTGTGCCTGACATTTTTATTATATTTCAGATAAAAATTAACTAGTTCGAACATTCTTGTCCATCTCAATGGGGGCAACCAAAGGACAAAACAAAACTAGTAAAGACTAGGTGGTTGGCAGATGAAATCATGGATTGGATGAGAGCGAACCCATCACTTGGTGGAACAGCGCTCGTAAAAGAAGTTTCTAAAAAGTTTAATATGACAGTACCCTACATGAGGATGTTCTATGCAAAGGAAATGGCTCTTGAGAGGATCAATGGTTCATGGAATGAAAGTTTTTAGTTGCTTTACAGCTTCAAAGCTGAAGTGGAGATGGCTAGTCTAGGTAGTGTTGTACAGATAGACAGGCATAAAGTTCAGTAAAAAATAAGTGGGAAGACAATGGAAAAGGTGTTCTTTAGAAGGGATTTTATTTGTTACAGAGCTTGCTAGCAAGGGTTTCTAGATGGTTGCAGGCCTTATTTGGTCGTGGATGCAACAGCTCTTCATGGCAGATTTAAAGGACAACAAGTAGCTGCTACTGCAGTTGATGGCCACAATCGGATGTTCCCTGTTGCTTATGGAGTTTTGGAGATTGAGTCAAAGGAAAGTTGTACTTGGTTTCTGGAGAATTTGCACGACCTTATAGGTCATCCACCAGGACTTACTATCCACATGGACGCTTGAAAAGGTTTGGAGAAAGCTGTAGAAGCAGTATTCCCCGGAGTGGAGCATAGGGAATGTATGCGACACTTAGTGCGGAATTTTACAAAGAAATTCAAGGGTAAATTTTATATTGACAACTTATGGCCAGCTTCATACACATGCAGTTTGAGGAAGCATTTGTATCATTTGGAAGTGTTGTATAAACAAAATCCTGCAGTGAAGGAGTACTTGGATGCACATCATGGAATGTTGTGGTCAAGAAGCCGATTCAATGAAATTTGCAAGGTAGACTATGTAACAAGTAACCTTGCAGAGAGTTTCAATGGAAAGGTCAAGTCATTGAAAGGTATTATGTTGTGGCAAATATTTGAGAAGATTAGGAAGACGATCATGATAAAGATCGATTTGCGTCAAAGAATTTCATCAACAGTATATGCTGGCCGTCTCATCCTCCCATATTTGATTAAGGCTTTGCATGCCAGGGAAAAATAATTGAAGATGAAATGCATTAGAAGAGGAATGGAGGCTGAGGTAACATACACTGAGAGTAAAGTTTGGTTGGTAGGACATGCGATTGCAGGCAATGGCAGCTCCGTGGGAAACCCTACATACATGCATTGTTTTTCATGGGTGTTCTAGGAGGTGAAGAGGGTGAAGTTGATCACTGCGTGTCAGAGTATTTCTCCGTTGCCAAATTTAGGGCAGCATATGCTCAGAATGTTCCAACCTTTTTGGGAAAAGACCAATGGATGGAAGTGGATGCCGACTTTAAGCTATACCCTCCAGTTTTTACTAGACCAGCAGGTAGGCCAAGGAAGAATAGGATAAGACCAATGAAGTGTTTGAACGACAGGAGAATGAAGCAATGTATACATTATAGGTTGAACCAATGGATCGAGAGGACATTGAACCAAATGCAGGGGAGAATGAATGTAACATCCCAAATTTCATCAAATGAAAAATCATGTTATTGCATTCATATCATCATGGCATTATTACTTTGCATAAAAAATTTCAAAACATAACCGTAAATAAAATCATATTTAAACCCCTTCTTATTATATATATATGGGCATGATTTTATTTTCATTTTCAATACCAAATTTTTTTTGGAGTGAATAAATGTGTTTGATACACATTTTAGCACTAGGATCACCTCACAAATTAATGGTGAAAATTTGAATTCATTTGTATTTGAATAAGCCATTCAAATATCATTTGGAAAATCAAATCAGAAAAGAAAAAGGAAAAAGGAGGAAAAAAATAACAGGCGCAACCCTTCTGGCCCATCTCCCCTGGCAGCCCACTAAGACCACCCGGGAATCCCCCTCTCTCCTTGCAATTTCTCACCCACTTGTGCACCCTCCCCCTCACTAACCAGTGGCCCCATAGCCACGTCAGCTTCGTCTTCCTCAAATCCCGCGCGACGACCGCACCACTGTCGTTTCTCCCCTGTTGTCACTGCTGCAATTCATTCTGTTAATTACCATTGATTTCGTGCGTAATCCTCGCCCCTGTGCTGGCTACTTAACACCCACCCCCTTGCGACCATTTCCCCTCTCCTAGCCAGCAACAAGCGCCGCCAGTCTCTCGCAATTTTCGCTTGCCCACCACAGTACAGAACTACTCCGGCGAGCTATTTCGGTAAGCTCAGAGCGCCCCTCTGCCTCTCGTTCATGCGAGTGTGTTCCCCTTGCTCTTGTGCACCTACTCATGCCTTTTGTTTGTCCAATCATGCCCCAGGTCGCCGTCCCCGTCAACAGCTGCAAGCACCCGAGGCCCTGTTCCACTCCGGCCCTTGACCTCTGCTTCACGCTATCGTGTTCGCCGTGACCTTGTGCATCTCCTAATGCCCACCATTTGCCTTATCGCGCCCTAGGTTATTGTATTCATCTCCGTTCATGAACAACCAACGCTTGTAGAAGCTCCGAAGAGGTTTTACGGCCGTGTCCGTGCGCCCCTGTCCAAGCCACGTCCATGTTGAGCTTCCCCATCTCCCCGTGAGTTCGGTAAGCATTAGCACAACCCCCTACCCCTCTAGCTTCACCGGCGTGTTGCTGTCCGCAGCGTCGCTGCCGCCTGTGCCATTCCCGCCGCTAGGTTTTGGTCAGACTAGTTTGATCCGTTGGATCTGCATCTGGTGGCTAGGATTAGATCACTTAACGAACATGTACACTTAGATCTGGATCGTTAGATATAACTTAAATCCTATGGTGCGGAAGTGTGATCCAGCGCAAACCGGTAGGCGCCAATCAGAAGCTGCCGCGTGTCCCTGGTTTTCTTTTAAATCTGAAATTTTGATCTATTAGTTATTGAAACTTGTAAATTCAATAACTTTTGATCTGTTTGTCCAAAAATTACATATTTTATATCAATGGATTCAGAAAAATTAGCTCTTTGCATATATGGCCTTGGTTTGGCCATTTGCTTCTGTAAAATTAGGATTTATTGCAGAAGCATTTGTAGGCCTATTTTGGCTATAAAATTATTTAGAAAATTGTTTTAAAGTAAATTTTAGGTTTATTTAGACTTTAGAAAGTGTGATTTGTATTTAGTACTATTTAGTTTGATTTGAAAGTTGTGACAAATCATTCCATTGCATTTGCATGCATTCATATATATATTTTTATATATTGTTTGTAAATTTTGTTGTATGAATTTATGTGTAGATTTTTGAGGAATTTGGAGAGTGTGATTGTAAGGATTGTACCTATTCTCCTAGCTAACAAGGCAAGTGATGCTTCATCTTTTTTCCTACTATTTTAACTATGCACTAGTGATATTCTGAGTAGGATTTGCATGGTAAAATTTCAAAATTATATCTTATGCTATGGTGGAATCCTATAGATGATATCTTGTTAGAATTTACCTAAATTAAGGGACTTGCTATGTTAGAATGCTTAGCCTAGCTAGTAGAATGCAAGGGTGGATTAGTCATGTTATGATACTATGCAAAGTTCATGCCTATGTTTTTATTAATAAAACAATAAGTTAATGAATCACCTGGGTGGAATGGGAAGATTGGTTTGTGTTGAGTGGTTACACAAGGCCCATGTCTATGGTTTATCTTGTGTATCACACTTGTGGATGGCCACCCAGGAACAAAGAGATTTGAGATGTTTAGAGTTGATAAGCTTCTAGTGCAACCACATGGCATATGGGCTCTACCTTGACCAACTTGGTTGCAAGAACTTAGCCAGATGGACAGTTGGTGGTAGGGTTGATAGGATGGAATGTGTCCATGGTTTTCTTAGTGAATGCTTATGTATCGATGCATGTCGAGTATTGTGGGGAATGTGCACCACCTCTCGAGAGGGTAAAACCTAAGTACTTAGTCGTTCCCCCGGTAACGGACATTTTGAGCATCAAAGACATTGAAATGATCAAGGATCTCCTCATCCCAATTTCTCTAACTTAAAACTTGTGGTTGAACAGGGGTAAAGGTTCACCAATGTCTATTGGTGGTTCCTTGGGAGTTTTTGTCAAACAAAAACTTAGTGTTTTAAACTAATAAGAAAAACATTATTTTGAGCAAAGCCAGCATGAACTACACTTAGCGAAATTGATATAGTTATTAGATGTTACTATACTACTATGGTATCATTTGCCAATACAATTCCAAATGTATTGACCCTCTATGGCTGTAACTTATTATGTTGTAGGTTACTCTGATGGTGACTAGGGTTATGAGTCTACACTCAACATGTTTGCCTATGGAACATGAAGAAGAAGAGTTTATTTATTTTGTCAAGTATTGTGAACTCTATGTATTAGCCTTGAGCTGATGAGTTGTAAGAACTGTGTATCTCTGGATATTATGATGTAATAATGACCTTTGTATCTGTGTACATCATCTTAAACTGTGGATGCTAGTAATTCGATCCAGAGACTAGCATTGCAATCACAGGGGCCTTTACCTTAAATGGTGAGGTCTTACATTGAACCAATGGATCGAGAGGAGTTTGAACCAAATGTAGAGGAGATTGAATCAAATACATGGGAGATTGAAATAGTCGATCGAGAGGAGATTGAACCAAATGCAGAGGAGATTGAACCAAATGCAGGGGATATTGAACCAGTCGATCGAGTGGAGATTGAACCAAATGCAGGGGAGAATGAACCAGTCGATCGAGAGGAGATTGAACAAAATGCATGGGAGATTGAACCAGTCGATCGAGAGGAGATTTAACCAAATGCAGGGGAGATTGAACCAGTCGATTGAGAGGAGATTGAACCAAATGCAGGGGAGATTGAACCAGTCGACTGAGATGATATTACATCAACTGCGTGGAGATTAAAGCAGAGTTCAAGCATAAAGCAATTACACCAGCGGGTGTGGCAGAAATGGGGACAATGCTTTTTGAACCGTATGAACCAGCGGATCGAAACGTGGTTGAACCAATTGTACGACAGACTAAAGCACTTGATTTATTGGATGCAGCGAAAAAGAACAAACGGAAAAAAGGAAGAAGATGATGGTGGACTCCAAGAATATTCCAGCTAGGATCACCAGGAGCAAGGTGGTGAACCCAGCGAAAACACTAGGAGCAAGAAAAATGGATTTGAATTATTAATTTGAATTTGTATGATAAATTTGAACTACTTTCAATGTTTGTATTTAATTCGAACTAGTGTGACACTCCCAAGTTTGAATGTTGGATAATCCCATAATGTATGTGTTATTGCAAGTTTCTATGGTCATGCACCTAGTTGCTTAGAACTTCTCAGGTTTACCCTCTACATGTGGTCAACAAATGGGGTTTAGCTAGTTCATGGCTTAAACGGTGACCAATTGATCCAAAATTTGGCACACTTGTGTATCTTGGATTGATTTACCATATGAAATTGAAAATTTTGGATTAACTTGTGATCAACCACATTTTTATTTTTCTAAGTGATAAAATTCCAAAAAATGGTTTTAGGGTTAGTTTAATTCAAAAAAAAGTCAAAACATAGTGCAATGTTCAAATGGAGTCTTCTTATGTTTCCTACAGCCTACCATGAATAATAAAGGAAAAGGAAATAAATAAATGGACTTATCCCCTAAACCACTTCTTAAACCCTTGTTGGAATGAGCTACTAGCTATGAAGATGCATGGCTTTCTACTCGATCAACCTCCAAAATAACCCATCCCAAAACATACTTTGTATAAATGAGGCCAAATGTAGAACACTTGTGTATATCTGCGTTCCAAACAATATAATGTCGTCCAAGATGAATTAGTTTGTTCAAATAACACATTTTCCATTTTTTATGCCAAAAGCTTGAATTTACCTTACTCATTTTTTATCTGAGTGCCCTTGTTTTCGTTAGCTCTACTCAGTTTTCCCCTCCCTCTAAAGTTTTCCTCACTTTTCCCCTCTCTCTCCTGACTCAAACCCTCACAACAGCTGCTACACTCTGATTGGTCGAGATGTATGTCACATGGATCTTGGCTAACCACCGTTGGATACATCATGATCCGACAGGTTGGACATCTCTCTCTCTCTCCCGATGGGCGCACCTACCTTGTACGGAGAGGAGAGCCTGACAGGCTGGAGGTCTCTCTCTCCCGATGGGCGCACCTACCTTGTATAGAGAGGAGAGCCCGACGGGCTGGATGTCTCTCCCTCCCTTTCCTTGTGCACGTATACTAGCTGCATCTTCCTCCCCTCCTATCGATGTGCGGCGCCGCGGTTCTAAGCTTGGCGGTCTGAATGGTGTGCAGCGGCACGGACCTATGCCTCGCGGTCCGAATGGCGTGCACCGGCACAGACCTAAGCGTGGGGGTCGGAACAGCTTGCGGTGGCACGGATCTAAGCCTGGCGGTCGGAATGTCGTGCGTCGGCGCGGGCCTAAGCGTGGGGTTCGGAACGGCTTGTAGAGGAGCGGATCCGAGTGTGGCGGCTGGAACAGCGTGCGACGGTGAGGATCTTAGCGTCTAAAATTTCTGTCTTTGTCCGTCTCACTCCTGTTCACCTCCTTAGATCTGTTGTTGATTAAATACACCGAGGCGGCGGCAATGCCGATAGTGGTCATGTATGCAACGCCGATTGAAGCCATCATTCACAACATCACCGCGACGGCGTAGATCAAGGCCCCGCCAATCAATTTGAATAAATTTGATACTCCCTCTGACCCATATTAGTTGACTTGGATTCATCTAGATATGAAATATATCTAGTTAAGTTTTACTGCTAATATGGGTCGGAGGGAGTATGTATTTGAGCTGTGAGACCGGTGGATATGCTGATTCACAAGTAGCAGTACTTGCTTTGACAATCTTTGGTGGGCTTGTATTAGTTGATTTAGATTTGTCTAGATTCGATTGTACCTAGACATGAATTAGTATTATATTCATCCGTATCTTGACGAATTTGAGTCAACTAAATTGGATCGGAGGGAGTAGTACTTTCTTTGACAGATCACCTCTCTAGAGAAGAAGAATGGGCCGTCAGGAAGAACGGGGAATGGATGCTACCATCAATGTTGCAAGTATACATGGCATTTGGCACGCCAACTATGGGCATCTAGATCCAATGGCAAGCAACTCGGGCCCCGCAATGCATTCTCCTGAAAACTTTGGGACCGCAAAGTGACTAAATTTGCAGGAACTCACAACCATCCATCAAATAACATTTCTACTATCTAAATTAGCTATCAATTCAACTAAATATTACATGTGCCACCTTCACCACAACCCCATAGTATAACTGTTAGGACGGGGATGACAACTACTAAAACTACCCACATGAATCTACTATCTCCATCCCCTTCACTTGAAGTTCATGTTTTAGATTTTCTACCACTTGATCAGATACAAAAAGATCAGCCTCAACTGTCAACTTCTTTTTTGCGAATAAGCTCTGAGTTCTTCTTTTCTTCCTTGAAAATACGCTTTGGATCTAATATCAAGAGGTTTTTACGGGCCAATTCATCACCTAAATTGGCAACCATCTCCTCAAAATCCATCCTCTGGCTAGACCACTTGGTTGATTCATCTTGGTATGCAATGTACCATGGATCATCGGCCTCCATAGCACAATGTAACGAACCCAATTTAAATCAGTCCGACAAGACATGGTGGCACTTCAAATTCAACGGTAGTACAAAGAGAAGGGCTACCTGCACTTCTAACATGGTAGGAGAAGGAGAACGTGGCCATGACATGATCGAATCCCCGCCCTCGCCGGTGTACCCGCTACGACTAGGCATTGAAGACTAATTTACCCTTGCAATATCGAGGAAATTATGGGAACCGAAGCGATTAGGGTGGGCGGAGCAGGAGCGAAGGTCTTACCAAGCACTACTAGCAATTGCTGCGACCATGCATCGAGCTATGGCGGCAGAACAAAATCCCGGTCGTCGTGGGCGGCGGACCTGCCTACGGTCGGTACTTCCTCAACATACGTTGCGTGCAGACGAAACAGGTGCTAGAGCCGTGGTTGAGGTGCAGCGCGTCAGTCCGTCCGACGCCACCGTAGGACGGAGCCGCCGACGCCCCGACGATGGCTACTCTGACCGTCTGTGGGGTAGGAGTTGCTCGGGGCTGAGGGCTGGGAGCGGATGAGAGAGAGATCCGACCTCACATGTGTCATACACGACCCCATCTGCCAATGTTTGGGGGAGTAGCTGCTCCAGAATTTTTTCATATTTGCCAATTGTCCATATCTACCTAACTTTTTCTTTGAAATTTGCATATTTTCCACATGAACGCCACATGTCAGCGACACACAAAATGGCAAGTATGCAAGTTGCAACCTAAAATGCGGAAAATACGAAAATCCCCCCTCCATGTTGGGAATGTGCCCTAGAGGCAATCATGGATGATGATATTTCCCATTGTATTCATAAAGATATTAAGTAGTCCTTGTATAAACATCTGATGTGTATCATTGAATATGTGATTCGGTTGTGGAACTATGCATTCATGTTGTTTGTACTAAATATCCTTGGACATTGAGGTTGTGCTGGACACACAACTTAGACCAATGTGAAAGTTGGCTTGATGACTCGGTTCCACTTGTCATGGGCATGAAGATGCCATTCCAACTTACACAGACTCGGCTAAAGAGTTTAGCGAGTCGGATTGACCCATATTGAGGTACAACGAACAAGTTGTCATTTGTATATCTCAATCAATGTAATCCTTAGACCAGAGGTTATTGCATAGTCCGAGTTGAGGATCACCGACTTAGGTTCTGTCAAACGCTGATCCGTTACTAGGCAGTTATAAAGGTAGAGTTCGGGTCGACTGAGAATCAAGCTGTGTGATGTGAATAACCAAGATGGGATTTTGCCCCTCCACTTGGAGAGATATTCTCTGGGCCCTCTCATGAGATATGATTCGGAAAGCATGGCCATGCACGACTCGGTTAAGTGTTAACCGAGGTGATCGACTAAGAGTTAGTCGGGTGAATCACTTATCTCGGATCAAGAAGAGATTCGGACTATTTAAGGGATGACAATTATTCGCCTATAGTCTGACAAGGTATATCGTGAGGCAAAAGGGACTCGGACGAAAGTCGCATTGGAAAGGCAAGTCGTCATGACTCTTTGGTACTTGGGAGTCGGCACGTTCTGCTAGGGGCCGCTACCGACTGATCGAATTGAGAGTCGGACTCCAATCGTGTCCAAGTAGCCATGAGACTGCGGGGTCACACACTTAAGAGCGGGAGCAAGTTTGGATTGGATCTGAACTGGAAATCTGGTTGGGTTGGTCCCGAGCCTGATTTGGACAGAGTCAGTGAGTCGGACTCATAGGGACTAACATTATATGGGCTTTAGTGAATGGGACGCGCGAGCAGAGCCCACGTTCACTCCCTATATATAGTGGAGCACACCAACCCTGAAGGGTTAATCGTTGTTCGGTTAGGTCATTCCATGTGTTGGAAACCCTAGCTCCACAGCAGTCCAGCCGCCGTCACGAACCTAGCAGTTCGCCGCCGGTGCTCCTCCTTGTACGTGTGGATACCAGCAGAGGTGCTATGCGATCAACACCAGGACAATCGGATCATGAGGACTGCACTGCATCAACTGACGCGCTTCATCAGTAATCCGCAACTGCGCGTCTAGTGGTAAACCTCGTGGCCTTCTACCTCAGCTAGATCTTGGGATCACCAAGTTAGAGGAAAAAGTTTTGTTTTATCTCTGCATGGCCCAATAGTGGTATCAAAGCGATAGCTTCTGGTTTTAGGCTCGAGATCTCGCATATGTGATATGCGGTAGGATATAGATGAGATCTATATGCTGTTTTGGTGGTCGATCTATGAGATAGATCGGTTTTGTACAAGGTTGATTGGATCGACTGTACTCGGGGAATGGTAGATCTGATTTCCGTGATCATACTGCTGAGGTCATGGAACGACATACCCCTACCGGTCGTGGACCGCCAGCTTCGCCCTGTCGTAGCGCCTTAGATGTCGTTGCGAGTTTCACACCGCCGGTAGATATTGTATCTATGCATAACTTGTTTTTGCAGGAAGTTGTGAATGGTATGGTTCATGTGCATGTGATGTATGTGTGTAATCCATACGTGATCTGCGAATCACGGTTTTTGTCAGCCGGCTGGAGCCTAGGTGCTGTCATTTTATTGTATAATGACCTGCGTGTCGGATTCTCTATGTAATTTACTTTACTAAGCTAGTGTAGCTGTTTGGAGAACCCGGAAGGCATGCAAGGCGTTGTACATGTCGGCGACATGGAGTAAGACGGCAAGTGACAAGAGTTGGCACAAGTCGGATTACAGGCTTTGTGGAGATGGAGATCGCCATGAAGAGAGCCATACCATTTCACATTATAATTGCTTTATTTTGTGTTATTGTTATGTCTCAGTTTTACCTCTATTAGATAGTCGGTAAAATTTAATCCCTCAAAGAAGGTCTAGTCGGTTTTCCCGCCAGTGTTTGCACCATCACAAGTCGGACATTTTTGTTAGTGGGCTCATAAAATTGAGGTGCTGCCAATTCTTTCTAACTAGGTGGGTTCGAGTCAGACTCTTACTGCGGAAACACTCGGTAAGCTAGACGGGTCTATCACAATGGTTGTGGGGATCGGGGAAAAGTTGGATGGGAGCCGGGGCATGTGATGCCCCCGTCCAACAGGAGTCGTATGAGACGATTGACAAGGAGTTGTCTACCTAGATCACTTGGCGGCTAGCGGTGATGCTAAAGCTCACTAGCCGACTTGCTTATTTAGGATCCTGAATCACTAAGTAACCATCGGAGGGGTGTTGGTTCTAGTGGGAGCATAAAATATTAAAATGTTTAATATGCTTGCTCTTTTATGAATACATGTCTTAAGTGTTTTGCATATTTTCTGTTGTAGATCATGGCACCAAGTAGCAGTCACTCTCAGATATTCGGTTTTGCGTTGAGAACCATTCTTGAGAAAGATAAACTGAACGACACTAATTTTACCAACTGGTATCGAAATCTGAGAATTGTTCTCAAACAAGAAAAGAAGGACCATGTCCTAGACAACCCACTTCCAGATGAGCCGAATGAGAATGCGATTGTCGCAGCCACCAATGCCTACCGTCGGGCTAAGGATGAGTCCACGGATATTAGCTGTCTTATGCTTGCTCACATGGAACCGGACTTGCAAAAGCAGTTCGAGCATGTTGAGGCCTACGATATTATTAAAAGCCTCAAAAGTATGTTCCAGGATCAGGCGAAGACTGAGAGGTATCAAGTCTCTCAGGCTTTGTTGAGTTGCAAGCTTAAGGATGGTGATCCACTGAGTCCGCAGGTGATCAAAATGGTTGGTTATGTGCAGTCTCTGGAGAGGCTTGGCTACCCCATTAGCGAAGAGTTCGCTATGGATATAATTATGAACTCTCTTCCTAGTGCATATGGGCAGTTCATTTCGAACTACCACATGCATGGTATGGATAAGAAGCTCACTGAATTGCATGGGATGCTCAAGCAGGCAGAGGCGGATCTCAAGAAGGGCGCCAGTCAAGTGTTGATGGTGCAGAATAAGGCTAAGTTCAAGAAGAGTTCTTCGACTAAGAAGAAGGATAAGTCAGGAGGAAAGCAGGCTCCGGACCCGGTCCCAAGCGCTTCCTCAGGGACTAAGCAATCTCCTTCAGCCGGATCCACTTGCTTCTACTGCAAGGCGGATGGCCACTTGAAGAGGAACTGCAGCAAGTACTTGGCCGACAAAGCCAAGATTGGAGGTATGACTTCCGACTCAGGTGCACTTGTTTGCAATGTTATAGACATATATCTTGCTGATGCACCTAATAGTTCTTGGGTATATGATACCGGATCAGTTATTCACATCTGCAACTCGTTGCAGGGACTGGTAAGAACTAGGAGCGTAGCAAGAGGCGAGGTTGATATTCGAGTCGGCAACAAAGCAAGAGTTGCTGCATTGGAAGTCGGCACGATGCAACTTCATTTACCTTCCAGATTTATTATGGAACTAAATAATTGTTATTATGTTCCAGTGCTCAGTCGAAACATTATTTCTGCTTCATGTTTGATGAGGCAAGGCTATGAGTCGAATATCAAGAATAATGGTTGTTCTTTGTATTTGAATGATATGTTTCACGGCTTTGCACCCGTCAAGGACGGGTTATTTATTTTGAATCTTGATGGTGAGTCGGTTTATAACATAAATGTTAAAAGGATGAAACCAAATGATCTGAATATGAATTACTTTTGGCACTGTCGTCTTGGTCATATAAGTTGGAAACGCATGAAGAAGCTCCATGATGATGGACTCCTAACTTCGTTCGACTTGGAGTCATTCGAGACATGCGAATCTTGCCTACTCGGCAAAATGACAAAGACACCTTTTGCAAAGAGTTGCGAAAGGGCGTCCGACTTGTTGGGACTAGTACATAGTGATGTATGTGGACCAATGAGCACGACTGCCAGGGGTGGTTATGAGTACTTCATTACCTTCACTGATGATTTGAGTAGGTATGGATATATCTACTTGATGAAACATAAGTCGGAAGCCTTTGAAAAGTTCAAAGAATTCCAGAATGAAGCACAGAATCAACTCGGCAAGAAAATAAAGTTTCTTCGGTCAGACCGAGGAGGCGAGTACATGAGCCATGAGTTTGATGACCATCTGAAAAGTTGTGGAATAGTTCCTCAACTTACTCCGCCAGGAACGCTGCAAACGAACGGTGTTTCGGAAAGGCAGAATCGAACCTTGTTGGACATGGTACGATCAATGATGAGTCGGACAGATCTGCCTTTATCATTTTGGGGTTACTGTCTAGAAACAGCAGCGTTCACACTAAACAGGGTACCATCAAAATCGGTAGAGAAGACACCGCATGAGATGTGGACAGGCAAAAGGCCGAGTTTGTCTTTTCTTAAGATTTGGGGTTGTGAAGCATTTGTTAAGCGACTCCAGTCGGACAAGCTTACAGCCAAGTCGGATAAGTGTATTTTCGTGGGGTATCCGAGGGAAACCTTGAGTTACTACTTCTACAACCGAGAAGAGGGCAAAGTGTTTGTCGCTCGGAATGGTGTCTTCCTTGAGAAAGAGTTTCTAAGTCGAGGAGTAAGTGGGAGAACGGTGCAACTCGAAGAACTTCGAGAAGAACCGGCTAGTAGCGAGTCGGCAAAAACCTTGGAGGTTGAGCCGGTCGTGGCAGCTGAGCCGGCAGCAGCACCTGTACTACGAAGATCGGCAAGATTACGAAGTGTTCGTGATGTGTTACTGTTAGACAGTGATGAGCCAGCAAATTATTCGGAAGCGATGGTGGGATTTGATTTCGAGTCATGGCTTGGAGCCATGAGATCCGAGTTAAAGTCTGTGGATGAAAATCAAGTTTGGAACTTGGTTGATCTGCCAGACGGTGCAAGACCCGTCGAGTGCAAATGGGTCTTTAAGAAGAAAACTGATATGGATGGAAATGTTTCCATCTATAAAGCACGCCTTGTCGCGAAGGGGTTCCGACAAGTTCAAGGAGTTGATTACGACGAGACTTTCTCGCCCGTAGCGATGCTTAAATCAGTTCGGATCATGTTAGCTATAGCAGCCTATTTCGACTATGAGATATGGCAGATGGATGTCAAAACGGCTTTCCTTAACGGAAATTTAACCGAGGACGCGTATATGATACAGCCCGAGGGTTTTGTCGATCCGGCTAATGCTGACAAGGTGTGCAAACTTCAGAAATCCGTTTATGGGTTGAAGCAAGCATCTCGGAGTTGGAATATTCGCTTTGATGAGGTAGTCAAATCGTTTGGCTTCATCAAGAGTGATCATGATTATTATTTGTACAAGAAGTTTAGTGGGAACAAAGTAAACTTTCTAATCTTATATGTGGATGACATATTACTGATTGGAAATGATGTCTAGATGTTGCAAGAAACCAAAGAATCATTGGAAAGGAGTTTCTCAATGAAAGACTTGGGTGAGGCAACATACATCCTCGGAATCTGGATCTATAGAGATAGATCAAGGAGGCTCATTGGATTGAGTCAGAGTACTTATTTGGACAAAGTGTTGAAGAAGTTCAACATGGAATCGTCTAAGAAGGGGTTCTCACCGATGTCCCATGGTGTAAAACTTAGCAAGACTCAGTGTCCTTCGACAACTGATGAGCGAAGTCGGATGAGTGCGATTCCATATGCTTCTGCAGTCGAATCCATCATGTATGCCATGATTTGTACTAGGCCAGATGTTTCCTATGCTCTAAGTGGTGTGAGCAGATACCAGGCTGATCCTGGAGAGATCCACTGGACAGCGGATAAAAATATCCTAAAGTACTTGAGAAGGACTAAGGATATGTTATTGGTTTATGGTGGTGAAGATGAACTCAGTGTAAAGGGTTACACGGATGCGAGTTATCTTACTGACTCTGATGTTTCTCGTTCGCAATCCGGATACGTGTTTATTATAAACGGAGGTGCTGTGAGCTGGAAGAGTTCCAAGCAAGAGACTGTGTCTGCGTCTACAACAGAGGCTGAGTATATTGCCGCCTTGAAGGCAGCAAAGGAAGCTGTTTGGATGAGGAATTTCCTCATGGATCTTGGTGTGGTTCAGGGCTCGTCCAATCCGTTAGATGTGTATTGTGACAACAATGGTGCTATTTCACAAGCCAAGGAACCTAGACAACAACAGAAGAACAAGCACATACTCATGCGGTACCACCTGATTCGCCAGTTCGTGGATCAGGGTGATATCAAGTTATGCAAGGTACACACGGATGCAAATATTGCGGACTCGTTGACAACGCCGTTACCACAGCCGAAGCATGAGGCGCACCTGAGATTGACTCTAGTGCAAGTGGGAGACTATTGCGAATGTTCCCTAGAGGCAATCATGGATGATGATATTTCCCATTGTATTCATAAAGATATTTAAGTAGTCCTTGTATAAACATCTGATGTGTATCATTGAATATGTGATTCGGTTGTGGAACTATGCATTCATGTTGTTTGTACTAAATATCCTTGGACATTGAGGTTGTGCTGGACACACAACTTAGACCAATGTGAAAGTTGGCTTGATAACTCGGTTCCACTTGTCATGGGCATGGAGATGCCATTCCAACTTACACAGACTCGGCTAAAGAGTTTAGCGAGTTGGATTGACCCATATTAAGGTACAACGAACAATTTGTCATTTGTATATCTCAATCAATGTAATCCTTAGACCTGAGGTTATTGCATAGTCCGAGTTGAGGATCACCGACTTAGGTTCTGTCAAACGCTGATCCGTAGCTAGGCAGTTATAAATGCAGAGTTCGGGTCGACTGAGAATCAAGCTGTGTGATGTGAATAACCAAGATGGGATTTTGCCCCTCCACTTGGAGAGATATTCTCTGGGCCCTCTCGTGAGATATGATTCGGAAAGCATGGCCATGCACGACTCGATTAAGTGTTAACCGAGGCGATCGACTAAGAGTTAGTCGGGTGAATCACTTATCTCGGATCAAGAAGAGAGTCGGACTATTTAAGGGATGACAATTATTCGCCTATAGTCTGACAAGGTATATCGTGAGGCAAAAGGGACTCGGACGAAAGTCGCATTGAAAAGGCAAGTCGTCATGACTCTTTGGTACTTGGGAGTCGGCACGTTCTGCTAGGGGCCGCTACCGACTGATCGAATTGAGAGTCGGACTCCAATCGTGTCCAAGTAGCCATGAGACTGCGGGGTCACACACTTAAGAGCGGGAGCAAGTTTGGATTGGATCTGAACTGGAAATCTGGTTGGGTTGGACCCGAGCCTGATTTGGACTGAGTCAGTGAGTCGGACTCACAGGGACTAACATTATATGGGCTTTAGTGAATGGGACGCGCGAGAAGAGCCCACGTTCACTCCCTATATATAGTGGAGCACACCAACCCTGAAGGGTTAATCGTTGTTCGGTTAGGTCATTCCATGTGTTGGAAACCCTAGCTCCACAGCAGTCCAGCCGCCGTCACGAACCTAGCAGTTCGCCGCCGGTGCTCCTCCTTGTACGTGTGGATACCAGCAGAGGTGCTGTGCGATCAGCACCAGGACGATCGGATCATGAGGACTGCACTGCATCAACTAACGTGCTTCATCAGTAATCCGCAATTGCGCGTCTAGTGGTAAACCTCATGGCCTTCTACCTCAGCTAGATCTTGGGATCACACGTTTGAGGAAAAAGTTTTGTTTTATCTCTGCGTGGCCCAACACTCCAGCCACACATCAGGGCCCCATCGGTTATTGGCTTCAATGGCCCCACATGACGGCCCCATCGTTCATTGGCTTCGATGGCCCCACATGACGGACCTTTTCTTTGTAATTTGCATATTTGCCACATAACCACCACATGTCAGCAACACACAAAATGCCAAATATGCATGTTGCAATCTAAAATGTGGCAAATATGAAAATCCCCCTCCAGCCACACATCATGGCCCCATCGGTCATTGGCTTCGACGTCCCCACATGACGACCCCATCGTTCATTGGCTTCGATGTCCCCACGGGACGAACCTTTTTTTAAATTTGCATATTTACCACATGACCACAACATGTCAGCGACACACAAAATGGAAAATATGCAAGTTTCAATCTAAAACGTGGCAAATATGCAAATCGCACCTCCAGCCACACATCACGGCCCCATCGGTCATTAGCTTCGAAGGCCCCACATGGTGGCCCCATCATTCATTGGCTTCGATGGCCCCATAGAACGAACCTTTTCTTTGAAATTTGCATCTTTGAAACATGCCCACCACATGTCAGCGACACATAAAATGGGAAATATGCAAGTTGCAAACTAAAACATGGCAAATATGCAAATCCCCCCTCCAACCCCATGATACGTCGGAAACGTATCTATAATTTCTGATGCTACATGCTTGTTTAGTATCTACTTTGCTTTGCTTTGTCTACACTTTGAGGTGTTTTTATATCTTTTCTGGAACTAACCTATTAACAAGTTGCCACAGTGCCAGTTGCCTATTTTCTTATCTTTTTGGTTCCAGAAAGGCAAAAAATCAATATTTTCGGAATTGGATGGGACAAAACCCAAAGTCATTATTTTTCCCGGAGCAACACGGAACCACGAAGCAGAGCCGGAGGGGGGCCACAGGGTGGCCGCACCCCCTAGGCGCGGGCAAGCCCTGGAGGCGCCTGGAGGGGGTGTGGACCCCCTGGACCCCACCGACCTTGATTCCTGAGCCTGACTCAAAAACCCTAGGCCATCCAGAAGAAACCCACGAAAACCTCCATAGCGCCGCCACCACCGAAGGGGAGATTCGGGGGATAGAAAGTCTCTGTTCCAGCACCCTGCCGGGACGGGGAAGTGCCCCCGGAGCAATCCTCATCGCCATCTTCATCTCCATTGCTGATTCCCATGATGAGGAGGGAGTAGTTCTTCCTCTAGGCTAAGGGCTATATCGGTAGCTATGTGTTCATCTCTCTCTATATGCATGATCGTGTGGTCATGAGCTTTGTAATCAAGTAGATCTACCTTGATACTCAAGTGCTTCAATAGATCTCTCCTCTCCCCATGTGTGTGAAAGTGACAGCGTGCACACCATGGTGGAACTTAGGTTTGAGTCTACATAAATACTCTTTGTGCGTTAATAGATATATGCTTTTCCCCACGTGTGTGAAAGTGACAACATGCATACCGTGTGTGGCACTTTGGCTAGATTCAATATTTGTTATGAGTTATATTTGTAGTTGGATGTCTCTATGAAATTGTGGTGTTTGTTGGAACCATCTAGTGCTCAAGGTGACACTGTGGGTTATCTAGCTTGGGGAAGGAGGACTTTGAGGAGTGCTGCTATAGCCCTACCGATGATTAGAGTGTCCAACCGGAGAGTAGTCAAGAGTAGTATCATGAAGAGAGGATATTTATATGAGAGAGTATTCACTAGTGAAAGTATGATCCCTAGGCCTTGTTTCTAAGCATTGAAACATCATTTGCTACTAGATTTGAAGCATGTTTGCTTGCTTTAGTATTTACCTCACCGTCAAGCTCTTTTCTGGCACTCACACACATTACCCCATGTCAACAACAAATCAGAAGCTATTTTCTGGCACCGTTAACATTTGTATTTCACTATCTCTTCGCCAAACTAGTGCACCTATATTGAGTGTGTTGGGTACACAAGAGACTTCTTGTATCTTGATTGCAGGGTTGCTTGAGAGGGATACCTTTGACCACATCCTCCCTGAGTTTGATAAACCTTGGGTGATCCACTTAAGGGAAACTTGCTGTTGTTCTACAAACCTCTGCACTTGGAGGCCCAACAACTGTCTACAAGAATAGAAGTGCGTATACATCACCCCACATCATGGCCCCATCGGTTATTGGCTTCGACCGCCACACATGATGGCCCCATCGTTCATTGGCTTCGATGGACCCACAGAACGAACCTTTTCTGTCAGCGACATGACCACCACATATCAGCGACACACAAAATGGCAAATATGCAAGTTGCAACGTAAAATATGGCGAATATGAAAATCCCCCTCTAGCTCCACATCACGACCCCATTAGTCATTGGCTTTGAGGCCTCATCTGTCAACACCCGGATTTTCAATCCTAGATGCCTGTTATGCCATACATCACAATCCCAGGATTACCATTTTTGCGAGACATAACAGAATTGGATACCATAGTACATCATCCATTACAAACGATACATAAGTTCTTACACAAATAGAGATCTCATGATCCAGTTCTTAATACAACTTCAAGCAGCGGAATACGTAATAATAACGGTAGCGTAGGCGAAGCTCCATCTTCGGGGCCACAGGCAATGCTGACGATGGGAGATGATCCTAGTTGTCGTAACCTTCCTGGGATCCATCTTCCAGGTACTCCTCTTCATAGTCTGGCCATGGGAATAGCCAGGGACAAAGCCATGAGTACTATTTAAGTACTCGCAAACTAATACTAACAGGTAAAGGGGTTTTTGGATAATAGGACACTAGGCTCTAGGGTTGTTTTGCAAAAGCCAGATTTATCTCTACTAGGTTCCAAAGCTAGTCACAATTTTATAACTCCTAAGTGGGAACTTGTATTTCATATCACAACTCTGTTGTGGTCAAGTCAAAGTCTCAATTCATTTCACAAGTCATTTTGAAAAGTCTGGCGGGGGAACAGTATGGCCACTCCAATTGTCCATAACCGCGGACGCGGCTATTCGAATAGTTTGACACTCTGCAGAGATTGTACACTTTCACCACAACATTCGATACATCCTAACCTTTCAATTACACGCCCTAGTATAAGCACCTCTCCTGTGAGTTTGGCCTCCCAACCATGACCAACTGTCATCTTGGGTACTGCACAGGTGGACAATCTTCACAAGGTAGCCTTAGCTGAGACCTTGGCCGTGAGGGAACTCATACTAAGGGATATAAGTTTCCAGTCAAGCCCTACCCAATATTCGGGTATTGTGGTTGTACGATAAAATTGGAATGGTATCGCATCCAGACAACCACCAGTTTGAAAAAAGGGTTAAGGCTCATGCCTCAACATTCTTATCACCAGAATCATCAAGTGTTCGGAAACACATGTCCAAAACATTTCAATAGAATGATCCATCATTCCAAGGTTTTCATAACCATTTTCACCAAGTATTCCCATCTAAAGTTGATCAAGTTTTATGCTTAGCACTAGCATCTACAGGTGGGGGTAGTATTGATGAGGGGTGGTAAACTAGTGGAGTTTCAACTAAGTCCATCCTTATATCTTAGGCTGATATCAAGGTTTCTAACTTAGGCCAAATTTTATGCTCTTTATGCAACCTTCAGAATCTTTCTAGTATCTACAAGTCACTTAAGTCAACTCTAGGTTGAAGCTTTGATAAAGAAATAAAGTAAGAAGCTTGCGAATAAAACTAGGATTGGTTTATCAAATGGGTATGATCTCATATTCTTAAGGCATATAGGAGGCATAGTAACAAGTAGGGGTTTGTTGCATCAGTAGGCTATCTTGCAAGTGTTAGCTTGCATCTATGTCAATATAATCTTGCTAAATTGCAAGTGTTAGCTTGCACATTCACTAGTAGTATTAGGCTTGATAAAGTAGAGTGTCTTGCAAGTTTTAGCTTGCATTGGTATAGTATCAGCTTGCCTTGTGCAGAGCCGTGGTTGAAGTTCTCCTCGGCTTCTTCTTCGTAGAATCCTCCTTCCTCCTCGTATCCTTGGTCGGTACTAGCGTCTATGAATAAATACGAGGTACACAATCACCAAACAATACTTAACTACTTGCAATCATCACACATAAGGGTCCTATAGATGATCTAGCATCATCTCTAACATTACAAGGTTAAGGCTTGGTTTAATTCCTTTTATTTTTAGAAAAGTAATTTCTACTCATTGAAAAACTACTTAAGATTTAATATTCTCCAAACCAAACATGGGATCATGTTGACGCATGTCATCACCATATATTTTAGTCCATGGGAATGTTGTAGCACCACGGGTAAATCAACTACTAGAAATCACATGTTGTCTATATTTATGTGCATCATCATGACATCAGTATCCATCTATTTGCCTAAAAGTATTTTGCTAAAAGCCTAGTTTTGCTTTCTACAAATATCTCTCTTTACTTCAAATGCAAAACCCCGGTCGTACCGTATATTTTATTTATCTATAAACTAATTACAAAATAGTCTTGTTTTAAAATAAATAAATAAATAAAATATTTTTGTCCGGAGAGGCAGTCCGAACGGTCAGGCCAGAGGCCCAATCGGGCCAGACTACCTACAATCCGGTCCACCTAATCTAAACCTCTACCTACCTACCCCCAAACCCTAGGAAACCCTAATCCCCACCTACCTGAGACCCTCTCTCCATCCACCCAGCCGCCACCACCCATATCCCACCCGCCGCCACTCCCTCAACCAGCCCCACCGTCCCGCGCCAACACAGCGACGCACGCCCCTGCCCTCCCTGTTCCCGAAACCGCCCAGACCCACCCCAGAACCGTTCCCGATCACATCTGTTCTTTGGCCCCACCCCGACCCCATGTCTCACGCGAGACTGAACCCACTCCCTCGTGTCAACCTCCTCCCTCCCAGGTGTGCGCCGCCGCCGCCGGATCCCCAGGCGCCCCGCAACCCTCGATCCCAACTACCCGCATCGGGCCCTCCTCTCCGCTCATCGCATCGCCGCCACCGCCGCCCGGCCACGGCCTCGTCTGCGCTGCCTCTGCCCCGCTGGCCTCTCTCCGCTGCTGCCTCCGGTCGCTTCTTCCACCATCGGTGCCCTGCCATGGAGCGTCGCCATGGACGCCATCTCCTCCGCAGCACGGCACCCCCCTCACGCCGGCCACCAGCTCACATGAGCGACCCCGCGCGTCCCTGCGTCTGGCCGTGTCGTCAACCGCCTCCTCGGCCCCTGCCGCTGCCTTGCCTGCGCCGGCCCCGCATGTCCTTGCCATGTCTGCCGCCGCTGGCCTGAGTCCGTCCGCAGCTATCCGCGCGTTCAAGCGCTGCTGCCCGACAGCGCCTGTCCCAGCCTCTCCGCCATGTCCGCCTCGCCACGAGGCCTGGTCCTCCTCTTCTCCGTCCGCTCGGTCCAGGGCTCACGCCGCCTTGGTTGCCTTCGCCCTATAGCCAAGCTCTGCTCCAGCACGCGCGCTCAACCTCTATTTTGGGATATGTTGTTCTGGAGCATGAACGCCACTCGACCACTCGTTGAAGCGTCCAGGCGAAGACCAAGTCCCTAACACCAAGTTCTTTCGAGAAGCCATGTACCATGTGCCGATGTCTAACCAAGCCCGTCCACGAGACCGTTGCCGCCAAGAACTCGCAACCCTCGGTACATCAATATCTTCCTCTTGGAATTCGAAGACCCCCCGTTCCTGGATTTGAAGACCCGATCCTGAGGATCCGAAGAACGATCCCGAACCCAGCGCCGCGTCAAGTTCTCCTTACCGGCGCTCGAAGGCCGAAATCTCGCAACCCCAAGATCGTCGAGCCCCCTCTAATGTGTGACCCTAAGCCCCTAATTTTATAAATGATATATCTTGTTGCATATAAATTGTCATGCTCGCATCATATCATGTGGTTTGGAAACATTATGTCGATTCATCTAAAGTAAATATGGAGGCCATATGCGGGCGTTTCTAGTCTTATATTGTCTCTATTTAAATTTGTGCATCGAACCGGTGATATAATTTTGCCTTGTTAAGACAATATTTAAATGGCGGGATATCTAAATAACATGAACCATCTAACTAATTGTCGGGACCCCGGTTCCGCTTAATATTGCTTAGTTGCATCGCACCTTTGCCATGTCATACATCATACATGCATCATGCCGGATCTTTTGCCGTGGTATTAAATAGTGCATCCGGTGTTTCTTCTAGTGCTTTTCTTCTTCACGGATTAGGCCGATGAGTTGATGCGAGTGTCGACCCGATCTTCGGATGAACCTTTGGCAATGTTTTTCAGGCGAGCAATCTCCCCCTTTCTACCTATCTTACTTTTATAGTATTTATTTCCTCCTGTTGATCTATTGCTATTTGTGTTGCGATGCTCTAGTTTTCGTACCCGTGCTATCCCTTGCAGCCTCATATTGCCTTGGACACATCCTATTACCTGTTGTTTGGTAGATAGTTGGACTTACGCGTCGTAGTCGCTTGCTCAAGTGCTGTTGTGTGTCGTCCAATACCACGGTTGTTGTAAGGCTGCCATATGCTTTATGTTGGAGATGATCATGGCTTTAATTATTGTTTAATAACTAAAACTGAAGTAGGTAAATAATGCAGAGGCACAGGTGGGCGAAAGATGTTATTTGGTTTTTAACCCTCCACTTGTGTCCCGTAGGACCCCGAGTTCTTGACACCTGTTCCGAGATCGAGCGCGCTAACCACATGTGGGGTGTGTGGGCACCCCCATCGATTAGTACCTGATTTCAAAGTACTGTACCGGGGGCCACAAAGTAGTTTGGGGCTTTATTACTATCCTGTACTTATGCCATGCTTTACTGCTTATTTACGATTGCGCGTGGAGCGCCTGTACTGTTTTGGAACCAACATGGAATGTTTTCGCGGTATCGACAAGCCCAGTCACACTTTTGGGTTCCCAGTCGTTTACAGCCATTGTCACAAACCTCTGGGTCCGTCTCGTTGCCGGCCGACTTCGTTGCGGGTAGCTTAGTGGGGTGGCCCCCATGTGCTTGCTTTGGGTCCGGGAAACGTCGTGTCCGAAACCCCATCGACATACCGTTGGGTGTATGTTTTGTGATCTTGTACCTACCTGATCTGACAACAAGGGTGTAGGTGCGTGTGGAAACTTTGGTGCACCCCTGCAGGGTTAAATCTTTTCGAGAAGCCATGTCCGCGGTTATGGAAGACTTGGAGCACAGTTCTCGATCATAGAGAACTATAACTAAAGTTTATAGTTATAATTTGACTTGTATCCGATATGACTAGTAATCAGCTTCACTACAACGGAATGGCTAAATTAAAGTACTAACAACTGCTGGGTTTTGGGATGCCTCATGTTATATGTATCTAACTAGTAAGTACTACAACTACAACGGAATGGTTAACTAAAACTACCCACTGCTTATTATATCAGGATGACTCATGCTATCTATATCTGACTAGTAATTGCCGCAATTATAACGGAATGAATAAAACTGCCAACTGTGTGAGTTCCTCGGTTGACTTCCTCGTTTGGTCTCGAGGGGGAAATACCAGGATGGGTATGCTTGGTGATAGTTTCAGGTTGGATCCGAATAGGTCTTTCTTATCCCTATCTGATAGCCGCCAGTGGTATTGAGTCTCTATAGGTTGTTTAGTGCATGATGGACTGCCGCTTCAGTCCACCATACCTATGTAGGCGAGGACCGCCGAATTCTAGTCTCGCCATGTACTGGCCTCAGTACTGACCGCTCTCTTTTTCTTTCGCCCTTTGTCGGCACCCCTTTTATTTGAGAAGGTTTTGAGATCGATGTCGTTAGCAGGGTTACCCTTCCGGCTTGTCCTGGGCAGGGTTATGGACGCCATTGGTTATTCTTCAGGGCTCTTAGCTCCATTTGCATCTTGTCCGTACTTGGACGCTGTATCGTTTTTAAGGTGATTTGGATCTTTGTATTGTATACCTGTATTCTTGACTCTTTGGGTCATTGTTGTATATATCTGTTCTGTGGGTTCCATCATGGACTATTGTGTAATGGTATTACTTCGTTTTCCACCCGCACGAAAGTGCCTGGTGGGCACCTTTGAATCGTTTCTATGCGGGTTTGGCGGGAACCGCTGAAACTTGCATAGGGCCGATTCCGAGGGTGTTACAAATGTGATCTAAAGTGATGTCACAATTTAATAAGGTTTTACCCTTTTATTTTAATTAATTAAAGTGGCTAGAAATGCCTATGGGGCATCATTTTATTACTTGAACATTATTTCTGCAAGTAAACCTATATATTTTTATATATTCTAAAAGGTATGGTCAAATGTGATTTTTGAGAGTTGGAATCAACTCAAAAGCTATTATGGTTTAAATTTGAAAAATGTTTGAATGCAGAAAAGCTTCTGTCTTGTTATTTTTACTATGGGTGATCTATAGATCCAAATGATTTGAATCCAACGGGCTTGAATTCAGCATTCACAAACCTTTCCAACAAAATTTGTTTCATTCAATTTGGTGCACTGAATCGATCTGGGTTGATTTTTGAAGTTGGGTACAGAAGTGTGTTTGAATTGAAATGGAAAAAGTTTAATTTGAATAACTGGGCTGCGCGGGAAAAGTAAACGGGCCGGCCTGCTAAGCGTAGTGCTCCCGCGGGTTGTTTAAGTGGGTGTCCCCACTCGTCAGTGACACGGGGCTGGGCGAAGCGGTATGGGGCAACATGGGTCGTTCGATCTAGTTCTAATCCAACGGCTGAGAGTCATCATCGACACGAGACAACGCCGGCGAGAACGAAACCTAGCGCGGCCAGTAAGGGGTGCTGGGGCTCACCGGGGTACGGGCGAGGGTCGGCGAGGCGGGCGAACGACGAAGTCGACGACGGCGAACTCAGAGGTGGTCGCGGCAGCTCATGGGGTGGACGAAATCGATGGCTCCCTTCTTCTCCAGAGGCGGCGGGCTCCGGTGAAATTCCAGCGGGGTGGTGCTCGCCTTGCTCTGAGAATGGTGTGGCATGATCAGTGAGGAGAGGGGAGTGAGATGGTGTGAAGAAATCGAGCGGGGGTGGCCTCTATTTATAGTCGAGCGAGGGGACCGTCGGGGCGCACGGTGAGCTCGTCGGGGGCGATGTTACAAGCGGCTAATGGCATGGGCAAGGGTAGGGGACGGTGCGGTGTCTCCTGGTGATGCTCAACGACATGGTTTCGAGGCATGGAGCGGTGCGGTTTGGTCTAGAACGGGCGATGCTCTACACGGCAGAGGCGGCGTCTTCGACGGCGGGCGGTGGCTGTGCGTCACGGGGCGGCAAACGGGGATGTCTGGCGGTCTCCTGGGTCGGTGGCGATCGTGGGTGCACGCGGTGAGGGAGGCGCGCGGTCTGTGGGCGTTGGTCAAGAGTGGTGCTCTGGCGCACGCTCGGCATGGCCTCTGGCAGTCTGGGCACGGTTCGTGCGCGTGGTCCAGGGCTTGGCAACGCTCGCGGCTGGGACAGTGAGTGGCGGTGGACGGTGGGCTGCCTCCCAAACATGCTGGCTAGGCTTGCTGCTGCTCCTAGCTTGCTGTCGACTATGGGGTGGCAAGGGTGTGCTCGGCTGTTCACCATTGATGGCAATGGCAAGCTCACAGTGGTGCTAGTGCTTGGCTAATCTTCCTAGATGATCTACTGAGCTGGTTGTAGGCTAACTAGGGAACAAGTTAGGCCAATTTTACTGCACACTATAGTGTTTGATGTTTGTTTGATTTCTATCTGCAACCTGTTTGATGAAATGGCCACATGAAATCAAGTTTTGAATTTTGAAAAGATTTTTGGTGGGTTTGCTAGATTGGTGCTGGTGAGTCTGCAGATGCTTGGGTTTTGAAAGTTGAGCTTGTTTGAGTGGTTTTTGAAAAAGTGGGATCTTCCCATATGATAAAGATTCAATTTTGAATTGTCATTTAAACTATGCATTTGAAAGTTTCTGGATGATCACATAGTGGGCCTTGATACTTTGTTATGAGTACATTCAAGGGGTGCAAAGATCCAGAAAAGTTTCTGTTAGGTTCTAAAAGTTTGAGATAGCCAAAGTAGGCATGAGAGTTAAATTGGTCAAAGTGACCATTCATTTAATATATGTGTTTTGATTTACTTGTCTTTAGGAAAAGTGTGGGAAATGTTTTATAGGATGTTTATTTCTCCTAAGAAATATTTTACAAGCAATGAAACAAACAACCAAGGTGGTTTTAAAAGAATTCAAAATCAATGCATACACATATGCATGCATTCATAAATTTATTTAGAAAAGTTTTTTGTTAACCCTAAGTTTGATGATTAGAGTTTGATGATCCAAGCTTAGTATTTTTGGGGTGTTACATCATCCTACATGACGGACTCATCATTCATTGTCTTCGATGGCCCCATGGAACGAACATTTTCTTCGAAATTTGCATATTTGCCACATGACCACCACATATCAGTGACACACAAAATGGCAAATACGCAAGTGAAAGTTTCAACGTAAAACATGGCGAATATGCAAATCCCCCTCCAGCTCCACATCATGGCACCATCAGTCATTCGCTTCGACGGGCCCACATGACGGCCCATCGTTCATTTGCTTCGATGGCCCCACATAATGGCCCCATTTGTCATTGCCTGCACCGACCACCCAATTAGGAAAAAAGCAGCCCACAAGGAAGCGAGAGCAGGATGGCGGGTCCGACGTGTGTCCTGGCCCCCACCTCAGCATGTATCAGCCATGGCAGGACCCGCACCAAGGCGACACCATCGGTCAGGCATGTAATGGTCGAGGACTCATAACGTAACGCTCAATGCCCGATCCGCCCCAACGCGGTCCCACCAGTCAGCATTTAATGTTCAAGCCTTTGACCTGACGACATCCCTCCATCCGAGCGCCCGCGAGCACCCATGAGAATTTCTTAACATGGCGAGGGGAAAAGTGAGGAAAATTTAAGCGGCTGGGGAAACTGAGTACAACTAACGAACCAGGGGCACAAAAATAGAAATCCCTTTAAACTATGATCTCAAGGCTGCAGGAGAAAAATGTTTATTAGACATCCATGCTTTAGATGAGTTTAGAAGCGAGGCTTAAGAAAATGCTTGAATATTTAAGGAAAAAGTAAAAAGATGGCATTTTAGAAAAATAGATTATAAGGTGTTTAAAAGTGGAGATAAGTTCTTCTCTATAACTCTCGTCTTAATTTATTTCCAGGAAAGCTCAGATCAAAGTGGGAAGGCCCCTATGTAGTTGAAGAAGCTTATGCCTCAGGAGAAGTGAAGACACCTTCTCTTTCATGGATAGTGAATGGACAATGTTTGAAGCATTATCATGCAAAAGAAGATATAAGTGCAATCACCGTGCAAATAATTACTGTAAAAGAATTGATTGAGGAAAAATATGATAGGAATGGAGCCTGGAAGAGGGACAAGATCGAGACAAAATGAGTAACACTATAGTCAAGCTACAGAACATAAAAGAGCGCTTCATAGGAGGCAACCCATGTGAAATAAAGGGACGAGTAAGTTTTAAAAATTTACGAGGTAAGTTTTAGTTAAGTTTGAAATTGAATAAGGAACACATGAAGATTTTTGAGAAATAAAATCTAGCTCAATCAATGTTAATGTTGGTCAAAAATTTAGTTGTCATTTTTTATCAAACTTGGTATTTCATTAAGTTTTAGACTAATAAAGAATTCCCTAAGAAAATTTTATTTTTTGGTGATTCCAAAAAGCTTAACGACCAACTATATGGGGAGAATAAAAATTACGGTCGTATAGTTATCAACACCATCTTCGAAAATTTATTCCTTAGTACTAAAAGCTTAACGACCAACTATACGGCGGGAATAAAAATTCTGGCCGTATAGTTATTCATCGCATTCTCATATTTTTATTTTCCAAGGTACAGAAAGGTTAACGACCAACTATACGGTGGGAGGAAATCTCCTGGTTGTATAGTTGCAGCAGTAAAGTTGTTATCGCCTTAGATAATTAAAAAATCTATAGTCAATTCTGCAACTATCCGTCGGGTTCTATATGACCTGCACCCATATAGTTGATCGTTAAGCCTGGCGGCTAGGGTTTTCGACCTCCCCTTTTAAATACGGTTGCATCTAACCTTTTTGATTAAGTTTTCACAGAGCTATAGCCTCCAGCCTCCAAAAACCATTTCCATATCTATACACCCCCTTCTAACAACATTCGTGCAGCGAAGCCATGCAACCTTTCCATGTCAACAAGGTTTGGAAGAATAAGGAAGAGAAGCCCGTGAAAAGGATTGAGGATGTGGAACCAAGAGAAGCACCATCGTCATCCATCTCGGAGATCAAGCCTCTCCCAAATTGGAAGGACATGTTCCCACAAAGGATGGAGATGATGCGTCAATCAGATCAATGGAGGAGCAAGGATGAGTATCTAACTAATCCTTACCGTCACAATATAGGATCTTATTATGAACTTCCTCTTAGTCTGTCACCTCTCCAACCCAAGAAGGTGCAACAAGATGAGATTCATGATAAGATCTATTAGTTGGCAAAAGATTCAAAAGCATGTGTTGAAACTATTGGAGAAGGAATTGACTCCTACTGGATGATGAGCAAAGACCTTGATAAAAAGGTGAATGAAATTGATGGTAGGTTTGGTTTCTTGATTAAAGCAGTTTTTAAGTTGACAGATGAGAAGAAATTCCTTAAGTGGAAAATTTTGAAGTTTCAATATGACATGGTCAAGCTCAGCATCTGTCTAGCAAGCTTGGCTAAAGGAGAGGAAGACAGTGCTCTTCCTACATAGGAGGAGTAATAGGTAGCAGCAAGGAGTTAATTGATCCTGCCTGGCTTGACTCTAATCTTGGGAAGATCTCTAAAACCTTGTAATCAATCTTATAAGTATATTACTTCCTGTTCAGCATTTAGTTTGAGATCATAAATATAGTTTGCATCATTAGATTCCCTTCAGGAATAATTGATCCCTATTATGAAATTCTGAGTTTATTATAATATATGAAGCATTATTGAGTTTGAGTTTGTCTCATTTGATATATGAATTGTTTGAGTATGATTTTACTTGCACTTGATGATAGCAATATGAGTCTTCCACGCCATTGGTATTAATGGAACACATAAAGATAGTTTGATCAATATGTTGTAGGTCAATGGTTTGATTTACAAAAATAAAAAACTATCTAATTAATTAAGATGAAAAATAAAAACCTTGAACAAAGGAGAAAATATAAGTGCTATCAAAAAGAGTGAGAACAAGTTTGAGGTAGCATTCTCAAGATATAAAGATGCTTCATATATATTTGGAATTTGATAATTGAGATCGTTAAAACTTTGAAATCCCTACATGAAGTGGATTATATGGCTAGCTTCTTTGCATAGCACTTAAATAAAAGTGTGAGCACAAATATATATAGAAAAAGAAAAAGAGCAAATGTGCAAAGAGCAAATAGGCATATACCACCATATTGTAGTAAGACAAAGAGACGTTTGAGATTTTGAATCCCGAGTGAATATGTTAATCCTAAAAACACTTGGGACTACCTCACTAACTCATTCGATTGAACAAAATACTTTTACATCATATGGAGAATAATCTTTTGTGAACTATTAATTTCTAAGGTGTGGAAGCCTGCTAATATTATTCGGATGGTTCGAGTAAGGTACTATTCATGAACTTATTTATATGTATCCTTTATGATAAACACATGCTGCAACTACCTCATTTATTTTATCGACTCAACTTCATGAATATGAGGATCACATCCATTAAGCTAAACTTGCTCGGGACGAGCAAGAGTCTAAGGTTGGGGAAGTTGATGAGTGCATATTGGCATCATGTTTTAGGTTATTATTTTGCATTGTAGATGTAGGATTTTGGTATTTTATGGCGTTTGCACGCACTTTTTATGTTTATTTTCACCAGGATCAGATCAGATGATGGATACAATGGACACAATTCTTAGAGCAGTTGTACTGGAGAGAAAAGGAGCCAAAAACTACGTACATCACTTATTTGGGAAATATTAACAATACCAGAAGAACACCCAAAGAGAGAAACAAAGATAGATGGGTTGATGACCAACTATACGGAGGGTCGTAGTATAGTTCCCGCCGTATAGTACTGGCTCCGCCTCCACCTCCTCAAATAGTTTCACCCCGTACAATTGGTTCAGAGAGACGACATACAGAACACCTAGAAATCACGAAAATGTCACCTCCGTAAGGGATCTAGAGGGGGAACTTTCTCTAGGGATTCATCTTCGCCCTACACAGATCTGGGAGGCCAAGGCATCGATCTCCATCTTCATCAACCGCTGCATCTTCATCACCACCATCATCTCCATCCATCACATCTAGATCTTGTTGTTAATCTTGCACTAGTTGTGGATTTATACAAGTACTATTCATCAATAATCATTTCCATTACTGTTGTCATGATGATTATCTTTAGTTGTCTGAGTATATCTTTAGTTCTTGGGGAGATGGAAAAACCCTATTATAAGATTGAGATGAGATAGAGATTATTATGTTATACATCATTATATGTATGTGTTAATTGTCTTCATCTTGATGTTGGGTGAAGCGCGCCACTCAATATTTGCCTCTTGTGGGGACTCGATGAAGGGGATTACTTGTTGGTAGACAAAGGGATGATAACACTTACTGTGACTATAATGTCGTTTTCATCCTTAACGTACTAACTTGGGAAATCAAGGAGAACTCATTAATCCATGTCCATGCCATGGGAGAAATACCTTAATAGCTGGGTAATACGATTGATGTCGTTTATCTGTCAGCTGTGATTATGAAGGATGGTGTGAGCTGTGGTTGCTGCCTCATCATTCATATATGGAGCTCCTTGATACGTCTCAAACATATCCTGAACATTCATATATGTCAGCTGTGGTTATGAAGAATATTTGCTAGAATACTCTTCATCACTTGGTCTAAATTTCTAGCAGTGTATCCACCACTTCCTGAGAATGCTTTCCCCTATTGCAGTTTCAATCTTTCATACGCACGCGATAACTACTTTTTGCCTTAAGTTTTACTTAGCTTTACTTTACTGTTTCAACCAACCAAAAAATAAAAAACAATTCTACTTTTATTGCAACTTAGAATTATTCCTCGAAGTACTTCGATTAGTTTTGGCTAAAATAATTTTATTCTTTCGTGTACTCCTCCCTGTGGGATCGATATATTTATTTCGAAACTAGCTGCAAATGATCCGTGCACTTGCAGTCATCAGCGACCAGGGCGGGCTCGGGCTGTAGCGGGATCCCAAGATCAATCTCCTTTGGAGGGGAGACGTAGGGCTTGTGTATGGTGTCGAGGAAGATGCCCGATGGTGGAGTTTTCTGAGCTGACCCGATGCGGGATAGAGTGTCGGCCTCCTCCTTACGTCTATCGATCCACTCGACAAAGTAGCTAGCAAAGTGGCCTCCCAGCTGGTCCACCGCTTGGAGGTATGCCGCCATGGTGGGGAAGAAAGTGTCAAAGGTACCGGCGACTTGCACGGCGACGAGGTCGGAGTCGCTGTAGCACTGCAGGCGGTTAACGTTCATCTCCTTGGCGGCTCGCATGCCATGGAGGAGGGACTCATACTCAGCCATGTTGTTGGTGCAGGGCGTGAAGTCGATATGTAGTACGTAGCGGAGCTTGTCTCCTTTGGGGGAAAGTTAGTATCACCCCAGCCCTTACGCCATCCGCGTTCTTGGACCTGCCGAAGTGGAGCGACCAGTAGTGGATGTACGACAATTTTTCTAGCTATTGCGCCTCCTCCCAGTCAGCGAGGAAGTCTGTCAGGGCCTGCGACTTGATTGCCTTCCGATCTCGTACTTGATGTTGTGAACGCCGATTTCGACATTGCAGATGATGTCCTGCAGTGGTGCGGAGGAGACGACCATGATGGGGTGCTCCTTGAAGTAGTGCTATCGGTAGCGCTGTCGTGAGTCCGTGACCATGACGGGGCGCTCCTTACCCTTCTTCGGTCGCTCGAAGACCATGATGACACTGACGACTCGCACGGATGCCACGACGTAGACGAGCATCGGCTCCTTGTCGATGAGGGTTGCGAGTAGGGGCGCGGCGAGTAGCACTTCTTTGAGCGCTTTTATCGCGTTGTCAACTCCTTGTCCCATTGGAACGTGGGGTTCTTGCGCATCAGGCGGTAGACAGGCATTTCCTTCTCGCCTAGCCGACGAATGAAGCGACTGAGAGACACAACGCGTCCAGCCAGCTTCTGGATGTCGCTGAGTCGTGTGGTTGTGTCGATCTTGGTGGGGTTCGTCTCGATTACCCGAGGAGTTGTCCGGTGGGCACGCTGAAGGTGCACTTTCCTGGATTGAGCTTGATCTGGTACCTCCGCAGATTTGCGAAGGTTTCGGCCAGGTCGGCTAGTAGGTCGCTCTGGCGATTGGACTTGACTACCACGTCATCGATGTAGACATGAATGTTGCGGCCAATTTGGCTCGCGAGGCACTCCTACATGCCCCTCTGGTAGGTCACGCCATCATTTTTGAGGCCGAACATTATGGCAGTGTAGTAGTAGGCGCCGAATGGCATGATGAACGTCGTATTCTCCTCATCCTTGACCGCCATCTTAATCTGGTTGTAACCAGAGTACGCATCGAGGAAGCACAGTGACTCTGACCCCGCGGTAGAATCTATGATCTGGTCGATGCGCAGGAGGATGAACTTCTCCTTTGGGCAGGCACTGTTGAGGTTGGTGTAGTCTATTCAAATTCTCCAGGTCTTGTTCTTCTTTATGACCAGGACTGGGTTTGCTAGTCACTTGGAGTACTTGATTGGCCGGATGAATCCTGCAGCAAGTAGGCGTTGCACTTCTTCTGCAATTGCTCAGCGGCTCTCTTTATTGAAGGGCCGAAGTGACTGCTTGACAGGTCGCGATTCTCATGGGTTCGCAACTGAGATTGTGCTCGGCGAGTTCCCTCGGGACACCTGGCATGTCATATGGCTTCCATGCGAAGATGTCGCGATTCTCATGGAGGAAATCAATGAGCGCACTTTCCTATGCAGGGCTCATGCCCGCCCCGATGGTGACCGTCTAGCTAGAGTCGCCCGGGACCATCTCGACGGTGCGCATGTGCGTGGTGGCTTTAAACGCTATCGACCCTGTGTTCTCTATGTTGGGCTTCTTCAGGATCGTTGGGTCGTCTTTGTCGACTCCACTCGCGTATCTAGCAAGCTCCTCGGCGTGGTTGGTCTCCGCGGGGATGACGATGTCTGCGAGTTTGGCGCCTTTTTCCTCGCTCTCCACGGACATATCAGGGTCGCCGTGGACGGTGATGATGCCGCATGGTCCTGGGAGCTTCATCATATTATACGCGTAGTGCAGCGCTGCCATGAATTTGGAAAACACTTGTCGCCCCAGGACGCAGTGGTAGGGGCTGCGGAGGTTCACCAGCTCAAAGACGATCTACTCGGTGCGGAAGTTAGCTGGTGTGCCGAAGGTGACTGGCAGTGTCACCATGCCGATCGGGTACTCCTTCTGACCTGGGACAATGTTGTGGAAGGTGGTGAGGGTCATCTCGATCATCGATTGCGGGAGCACCAGTCGTTTGAATGTATCCAGGTAGAGGATGTTGATGGAGCTCCCACCGTCCATCAATGTCTTAGGGAGCTAGTAGTCACCCAATTTGGGCTTAACTACCAGGGCGACTTGTTCGGGGTACTCGATCCGTGTCGAGTGGTCCTCGCGGCTCTAGGTGATGCGCTCCTCGGACCAGTTGAGGAAGCGGGGAACGTCGACCTAGGATACAACATTGACGGTGACTGTGCGGGTGAGGACCTTCTTCTCGCGCTTGGTGCCAAGCCCGGTGAAGGTGTGCAGTGACCCGACGTCGTTGCCGAAGGCACCGACATTGCCGTGGTCCCTTGGCAGGTTGTTGTTTGGGTCTTCCCGTTCTCGCCTCGCCTTTTCTCGATATCCTTTAGGGAGTGACAGTCAGCGGTGGTGTGTGTTGCGGGTTTCCCCTCCCTACTTTGGTAGACACAGGGTTGGTTGAGGAGAGCTGCGGGGTCTAATTACGGCCTCGCACGGTAGTTTCCTCCATAGCGGCGGAAGTTCTTTGGCTCGCGTGGAGCATAGCCGATGTTGGTGACGAAGTCAACTTGCCCATCACCGCGGCGCTTGCCGGTTAGGCGAGTGTTGCTATAGCACAATTTGCGCTTTCTTCCGTTGTCCTGGCCGCTTATGCGGAGGTTTCCGCCCGAGTTGTCATCGGTTTCTTGGTGCGGGTTTTCCTCCGCATAGAGGTTGGTGATCTCGAGGAGGTCGGGGAAGTTGTCGAGCGTCTTGTACACCCTCTTGATCTTGGCGACCAGTGGTTGGTACCTACATGAGTTCTTTAAGCAATGGATCGCTGTGTCTGGGTGGATGCCGGCGGCGTTGATCCACAGATCCTGCCACCATTGGACCCAGTGGCGGGTCAACTCGCGTGGTCCCTATACTCATCGCTTCTGGTATTCGATGGTCGTGGTGCGGGTGTAGGATCCCTTGAAGTGCCTGACAAAGGCCTCGGGCATGTCCTCCCATGAGTCGATGTTGTCTTGGGAGAGGGTGTTGATCCATTGTCGAGTCGCTCCCTCCATCATCAAGGGGAGGTAACGAGCGGCGAGGAGGTTGGTGTGGCCAGCGATTCCCATTGCCATGAGGTATGTGTCCAGCCAAACAGTTGGGTCGTATGTAGGTTCGTACTTCTCGATCTCCTTTGGTGCTTTGAAGTTGGTCGGGTACTTTTTGACTCGGATCATGGGCCCAAAGCACTGGGGGCCAAATCTATTGAGGGAGTCCCTCCGCTCGCTGTCGTCGCGGTTGGTGAGGGTGTGCGTCAAGTCGTTGGGCTGGCATGCACACCAGGATTGGTTGTTGATGATGTGGGTTCGCGCGTTGATCGGCTTCCCATTGGCGGCGACCGTGTTGTTCTGCGGTCATGGGTCGTTGGTGGAGAGCGCTGGGTGCATGACCCGTGGTTCGGATGGCGGGCAGTTAAGGATGTTGGCGATCGTTGGGCAGCTGGTCGAGGTCGCCCTGCTCCCGAAGGAGCGGGAGTACATCCGTCCCTGCAAATTGGCTCACACGGCTTGTTGCACGACTGCCTTGGCGAGTAGGGCTTGGGCATACTTGATTTGCAGGGCGCCTTCTACCTTGATGTTGAGGTTGGCGACCGCGGCCTGCCCTGCGATGATGTTGTCGATCGGGGTGGAGTACAACGGGAGGCCATTCACGTCGTGCTCTTGAGGAGAGATGAGGACTTTCGTCCCTGAATGTTGCGGTTCAGGCGCGTCCTGATGCGGCGCTGGTGGTAGAGCGATAGATCCTGCGCCGTTGCTTGCTCGAGGCGAAATTTTTCGCGCTCGGCCTGCTACATATGTGCCGCTTCCTCTAGGAGCAGGCGGGCTTCCTCGACGTCCATCGTTGTTGCGGTTGGAGGGATTGACGTGGAGAAGGGGTCTGAAGGGGGAGGTTGTGCCGCTCGCCATGTAGGTCGCGATGAAGCGACTGGATCTAGCATGGAGATCGCCAGAGTTCTCCGATTCGGAGTCAGAGTCAAAGATCTCGAGGATGGAGGAATCCTCGAAATCTCCAGTGTTGGAGACTCGTGCGATGGAGCCTTCAGGTGACGCGTCAATGATGGACCCTGCAGCTGAGGCAGGGGTCGCCGAGTTGGCATCATCATGGATGGCCGTATCGTCCGCGTCCACGTCGGTCTCGACCATGTTGCTGTTGGCCATGTCGTACTCGGAGGCCAGGCGGTGGATGGTATGGTCCGGACTCTCAGAGAGCCGATCGCGCGGTGGCGACCTACCGATGATCGCCGTATCCTCAGATACGATGACGTCCGTGAAGCCGACAAAGAGGTTGATGGTGCCGACCAGCATTATGATGTTGCGCGTCACCGGGCGTGATGCTAGGACGTAGCTGTTGGGTAAGATCTAGAGGATCTCGCTGCACACGATCATTCGTCTGGTGGCGATCGACCGGTTGATTGGCAAGTACGGTCTCACCGCAGAACTAAGGCCGGACCGGCCAGGCCCCACGGTGGGCGCCACTGTCATGGAAATGGCCATGACAGATGCTGCGAGTGTTAGCGAGTAGTAATGATAGGAGCAAGGGCAACTAGCCATCTGCGGTGCGAGATGAGGGAGGAGACACAAGGATTTACCCAACCTCGGACCCTAGAGGGTAAAAACCTACTCCTGCTAGATTATATTATCGAGAGATTAAAAGGGTGGCGAGCTCGGCATCTAGGCAACGATTCGATCAGGTGCATGATGGAACGTGTCTCCAGAGAGTACCCTAGGGAGGTTTATATAGGGGTACCTCGCTAGGGTTTACAGATTTATGACTAAGTTAGTTAGGGACCCAAGAGATTTGACGTAATCTGACAAGGCCTAGCTACGCTTCTGGGCCTCCAGCTTCCAGTCGCCAGGTTCCTCCTTGGGTCGTGATCCAGTTTCCGTCCTATAGGCCCACTCGCTGGGTGTTTTATCCAGTAGGAAATGTTCTGCTGGGTATACCCTGTTAGGCATATCCCCATCAGTGGTGGTGTCGTGTTCCGCTGTGGTGGAATCCACTGGTGGCGATCATATTCCAGCGGCGCTCGAGCTGCTGGAAGAGGAGGCTGACTCTCATGAAGGGGAGTGGCACGGCTCGGACATCTCTGATGATGACATCGAGGAGATGATCACCGAGGGATACCTTCCATCGATGGAGCATCTGGTCTGGCGGGTAGCGCCGGTTAGCGAGGTCGTCCCTTCTCCCCAAACCGTAGAAAAGGTATACCTCAAAGCCCAACTGGTATGCATCGTTTCCCTGTCATTGTTCGACTTTTGCATCCAAGTCCTCCAACACTTTCGGGTTCGACCTCAAAACCTTTCCCCCAATAGAATCTTAGCACTTAGCAACTACACGGCTTTGTGCGAGGGATACCTAGGGATTAGGCCTAGGTTAGATTTGTTTATACATTTAATCATCGTCAAGAGAGAAGTCGGAGTGAGCAAGGAGGATCTCAGTAACTATGTGACCATTAGCTTCAATATCCAGTCTGGCCAGCGGTTCCCTAATATTGTAGGACACGAGTCCTGCAAGAATTGGCACAGACGTACTTCTATGGCCTAGATATCCCTATGGATGCCCGATAAGTATCGTACCCGAACTTTGTTAACAGGGCCACGGCTGAAGCGCCCACATGGAGATCACAATACCTCCTTCCCTCCAATGACGAAGCCTCACGCACCATAAGGAGGATTGAGTGGCTCGTAGAGACGGGTATGACCGGCTTGAACCTAGACATGTGCTAGTTCATAAGGCGGATCTATCCTCTATAGAATCATGAGAAGCTGATGTGTCAGTACACCAAGGACAGAAAATATACCCTCCAAATTTCCGAGGGCAACTTTTCTAGTGACTCCATCATGCTCCGCCTCAAGTACATCGTCAAGGTGAATTACCAAAAGCATGACTTCGCCATCACCTATGACATGATTGAAGACGACGAGTGCCCAAAGGTAATTTTCACTTCTTTATGTTGCTTTTACATATACTCCAGTTCTTCCGACTTGATCATATCCAGCCTTCTAACACTTTGGATTCACTTAATAGCTTTGGGATTTGGTGTATACCGACATGGATCCCCAATTCTATGACCCCAGGATGAAGGAAGTCACTGTCGTGTCCTACGACAAAGTCCCGCTGGCACGAAAGTGGGAGAACTCCACCTCTAAGATGGAGGAATAGATCATGCAGCGCTTCGCCTAAGCTAGAGCAGGTATGTTGGAGGAAAGAGGGCCTCAGCGGCTAGGGAATAGGCTCCGAGGGGAGGAGATGCCGGTGGCGTGGGGATAAGGCGGCGTCGGCTTGGGGCAAGGTGGCAGCGGCCTAGGGTTTTTGGGATGAGGGCCAAGGGGGCGCCCCACCCCTACTTATATGGGAGGGGGAGGAGGCAAGGGGAGGCCAAGTCCTCCCCCAACTCCCTCTTGGACGTCAGCTTGGGGAGGGAGAGGGAAACCTCTCCCTTCTAAGTTTCCTTTCCTCCCTGCACTAGGACTTTGACTTTGCAAATTGGGATTTGACTTTTCAAACTAGAGTTTGACTATTAAAACTAGAGTATGATTATCTCTTCCATATCCTTGACTAACATGACCTAATGGTCTATGATCCTACCCCATTAGGGTATGATACATTTCAAGTACCCCCTCCGGGGTGATGGACCTTCCATAACATTCTAGAAGCTTCCGGTCAAAAAACCGAAAATATTTCCGAACCCAGGAAATTGACTTTACTTATATGAATATTATTCTCTAGACCATTCCAGAACTCCTCGTGATGTCTTGGATCCAATCCGAGACTCCAAACAACCTTCGGTCACCAACTCATATTCCATATCTGCTAAACAACATCAAATCTTTAAGTGTGTCTCCCTTGAAGGGATACGGGTAGGCTACACTAGCGCAAATCAAAAAAAAATTACCGCGTAAACCAGGATTACTATTGTCATAGATCACGGGATTACCACTAGACACGCAGTTGCGGAACTTGATGAAGCGCGTTGAGGCAGTGTAGAAGTTCTACGTCTCCTCCTCGTCCTCGTCCCACGATCATCTCCCCTTGCACGGCTCGTCCAAGTGCCACAGATGCAGCACCTCCGAGGTATCCACACGTGCGGGGTGGAAGCGTCAGATGCCGGACTGCTAGGTCCGCGCGCGACACAGGCGTGAGGAGTGGAGGCTGGGTGGAATGGTCTAGCCATGGTCAGCTTGCCCCACCATCTCTTATATAGGAGTCCCTAGTGGGCTTCTACATTACCATCCCATTAGTAGACTAAGCCTGGTCTAATTCAGATCTAATCCTCATTAGTCTTCCAGCCCCTTAAGTGTGTGACCCTATAGGTTCATATACGTATAGAGATGACACGAATACTCTTATTCTATCAATAGTTGGTAGCGGCCTCTAGCAAGACGTGCCAACTCCTAAGCGCATACAAAGATCATATCGGACGAACCATCACAAGGGTTAGTACATGTCTTTCCCTTTGCCTCACGATATTAGGTCTAGCTCCAAGCTGGCCTCCCTTTCTCGATTCTGTGATTCGAAAACCCTTTACTAGGTTAACTCTTAACCATATGTAGCACGGCCATGCATTTCTGGATCCGATCACTCAAGGGGCCCAGAGATATCTCTCTCAAGTAGAGAGGGGCAAATACCATCTTGATTGACCATGCCTTGCATCATGCTTCAGGACAAACCCGAAATCTACCTTTATAACTACCCAGTTATGATGTAGCATCTGATAGCCCCAAAGTAGGTCGATCCACATCTCCAGTAGAAGCAACAATCTCAGGTCTAAGGACAAAACGTACACGATGTGTAGAGAGAGCTGCAAGTCTAATTTCTAGTCTCAAGTTGGGTCAGTCCAACCCCATGTTCATAACATGTGTCCACATCATTGGTTTGACATCTCCATGTCTATTACTTGCGAAACATAGTCATCAACCAATCGATGTGCTAGTCTAATATTCACGTGTGTCCTCACGTGAACTCCGACTAGGGACAACTATTAAATAACCATACAAGTAAAGAGTTTCACAAACAATTCACATAATTGCCAATCAATACAAGTTGCCTGATATGGATATTCAAGGAACATTACAATAACTCATGGATACATATGAAATATAATCATCTCTATGATTGCCTCTAGGGCATATTTGCTTCAGTCTCCCACTTGCACCAAAGTCAATCTAAAATGTATCTAATACCAATTGCTCTTGTGTGCGCCTCAGCGCGGGCTGCGGGATCGTATCCTTAGCCTTTCCCTTCTTCTTCCAAGAAGTACCCTTTTTCTTGAAGCTTGGCTTGTTCTGCACAGCCATCACATGGCTACGCCCTGCACACTTCTTCATGTCACTTCCTGCTGTTTTTAGCATCCCGCATAACTCATTAAGGCCCTTCTCCACCCCATGCATATGGTAGTTCAAAATGAACTGCCCATAGCTAGATGGAAGAGACACCAAAATGAAATCAGTATCCAACTCTTGGCCTAGTGGAAAACCAAGCTTTTCCAAAGTCTGACTGTAACCAACCATTTTGATCATATGGGGGCCTACAGCTGCTCCCTCTGACAGCTTGCATTCCACAAAGGACTTGGCAACATTGTACCTCTCAGTCCTTGCCTGATCTTGGAACATGTCCTTAAGTGCGACGACCATATCGTACATTTCCTGATCCTCAAACTTCTTTTGGAGTTCAGGTTCCATGCAAGCAAGCATAAGACAACTAACCTCAAGAGAATCATCGCATGCTCTCTTGTAGGCATTCTTGAGGGTAGCAGATGCATTATCAGCAGGTTCATCGGGGATTGGGGTATCCAGAACCGTTTACTTTTTATCAGACCTGAGAACAATTCTTAGGTTACGGACCTAGTCCGAATAGTTTGTTCCATTAAGTTTATCTTGTCAAGAATCAAACGCAAAGAAAAAGGTGATGCAGTGTTCGGTGCCATTGATCTACAATAGAAAACATGCAAAATACTAAGCCATGTAACCATGAAAGAGTAAAACATATTAAACAATTTAATAGCATATACTCCCACTTAAATCAATATCCGTCTATTGATACTAAGTGATTCAATATCCACAATTAACAAGTCGACTAGTGAGCTTTAGCATCACTGCTAGAAGACAAGGTAAATCGGTAAGCAACTCTTGCTAATCATATCACATATGAGTCTTATTGTTGGGTGACATCTCTATGTCAAAACTAGGCACCCAACCTTTATGCCCCAAGGTCCTGAACTGTTAAGATGTCCTTGTCAAGCTCACCAACCCTTATGCGTGTAGGTATCCGATACAAACCCATCCAGCCAAGGAAAACCGCGGCACCCTAATTTCATAGGCCCAACAACGATTGTACAAGGCATAGGATGGTGCAAGGTTTGGTTGGGAGGGCATGTTTAACTTAAACTTTGTGAGGGATCGTTCTACTTCTATCATCTAAGCATGCATAGTAGTAAAACGCATAAGAATAACATTCACATAAATGTGACACAGTATGGCCCATTTTCTCATGGTGATCTCCATCGCCATAGAACCTGTCCACCATGATGATCTCCATCTTCATGTTCCATGTGAGCCATCCTCCAAGTGATGAGTCCTCCAAGAACAAATACAAGCTATTACTCCTAACACCTAGTAATCAAAATTACATAGTATTGGGATCATCACCAGTTGGCACGCAGGCCATTACAATAAATGATAACACATATGGCTCCAGCCATGTTGCCCTACTCACGACACGCAGGTCATGAAAAATTCATACATGCATCACATACATATATGGGCCATACTGATCACATACATCCTGCAAAAACAAGTTATGCATAGAATCGCATTCTACCAGATCATGTGACATCGCAGCACCTAGTTACCTTAACGAGATACAAAAGGGCATACGATTAAGGGGGGTCTAGGAGGTCTCCACCTGCGGGGTTCGAAGGGGCAGCGCCCCTCGCGGTATCTACACAATTTTCTTTAAAAATTTTGATCGGCAAATCAAATTTACCATGAACCGACTATTGTCCCGATTCAATCAAACTCCTTTAATCACGGTACATCGATTTTAGATCTAGGTTCCGATTCGATCAATCACATTGATCTTCGCATGATTCAACGGGATTTATGCGTCACTGTCTACCCCGATGGCGGAAACCGACCGGTAGGGGTAAGTCGTTCGACGACCTCAGAATCACGATCACGGAGAGCAAGATCACAGATCAATCCTGAACCAAAGCAATACAAACGATCACATCATTCATATCAATCTACATATCACCATATGCAAACATCCCGAATCTATAACTGAACAACATCGGCTCTGATACCACTGAAGGGATATGGGTAGGCTACACTAGCACTAATCAAGAAAAATCTACTGTGTAAACCAGGATTACTGTTATCATAGATCACGGGATTACCACTAGACGCGCAGTTTCGGAACTTCATGAAGTGCGTCGAGGCAGTGTAGACGTTCTACATCTCCTCCTCGTCCTCGTCCCACGAGCATCTCTCCTTGGGAGGCTCGTCCAAGTGCCACAGATGTAGCACCTTCGAGGTATCCAGACGTGCGGCTTGGAAGCGTCAGACACCGGACTGCTAGGTCCGTGCGCGCGACACAGGCGTGAGGAGTGGCGGCTGGGTGGAATGGTCTAGCCTTGGACAGCTCGCCCCACCCTCTCTTATATAGGCGTCCCTAGTGGGCTTCTACATTACCAGCCCATTAGTAGCCTAAGCCTGGTCTAATTCGGATCTAATCCTCATTAGGCTTCCAGCCCCTTAAGTGTGTGACCCTAGAGGTTCATATACGTATAGACATGACACAAATACTCTTATTCTGTCAATAGTTGGTAGCTGCCTCTAGCAAGACATGCCAACTCCTAAACGCATACAAAGATCATATGGGACGAACCATCACAAGGTTTAGTACATGTCTTTACCTTTGCCTCACGATATTTGGTCTAGCTCCAAGCTGACCTCCCTTTCTTAATTTTGTGATTCAGAATCACTTTACTAGGTTAACTCTTAACCATATGTAGCACGGCCATGCATTCCTGGATCCAATCACTCGAGGGGCCTAGAGATATCTCTCAAGTATAGAGGGGCAAATCCCATCTTGATTGACCATGCCTAGCAGCATGCTTCAGGACAAACCCGAAAGCTACCTTTATAACTACCCAGTTATGGAGTAGCGTCTGATAGCCCCAAAGTAGGTCGATCCACATCTAAAGTACCTGCGGCAATCTCAGGTCTAAGGACAAAACGTACACGATGTGTAGAGAGATCTGCAAGTCTAATTGCCAATCTCAAGTTGGGTCAATCCAACCCCATGTTCATAACATGTGTCCACATCATTGGTTTGACATCTCCATGTCTATGACTTGCGAAACATAGTCATCAACCAATCGATGTGCTAGTCTAATATTCACGTGTGTCCTCACGTGAACTCCGACTAGGTACAACTATTAAATAACCATACAAGTAAAGAGTTTCACAAACAATTCACATAATTGCCAATCAATACAAGTTTCCTGATATGGATATTCAAGGAACATTACAATAAATCATGGATACATATGAAATATAATCATCTCTATTATTGCCTCTAGGGCATATTTCCTTCATCCCTACGGTTCGTGAACTATGTAGACATGATTGAGACACATCTCCGATCAATAACCATTAGTGGGTCCTAGAAATCCATTATGGATCCCACATATTTCTATGATGACATCGTGATCGAATGAACCATTTATATACAATACTGATTCCCTTTTCCGCGTGATACTTTACTTATCTGAGGTTTGATCGTCGGTATCTCTTATACCTAGTTCAACCTCATTACCGATAAGTACTCGTTCCGTGATATGACATCCCTTGTGACCTAGTCACATGCTTGCAAGCCAATTGGATTACACTCCACCGAGAGGGCCCATATTATATCTATCCTTCATATGGATGGACAAATATCACTCTTGATCCATGTGCTTCAACACATACTTTCAGAATACCTAATGCCACCATTACAACCACCCAGTTACGGGAGTAGTGTTTGATGTCATCAAAGCATCCATCCGGTGATGGTGATTAACATGATCTCTTGGTCGAAGGATTAGGTTAGTATGTATTTGAAATCTTATAGCAAACAAACTCTAAATGACTTGATCTTATGATATGCTATCTATAGGGGTGTGTCCATCACATCATTCTTCTAATGATATGACCTTGTTATTAATAACATCCAATGTTCATGATCAGAAAACCATGATCATCTTTTAAGCAACAAGCTAGTTTAACAATAGGCTTACTAGGGACTCTTTTTTGTTTACAAAACACAGAAGTATTGATGTTTCCTGTTAATCCAGTTATACCATGTTATGCAAACATTTATCATAAACACAAAGATATAATAATATCCATTTTATTATTGCCTCTTGGGCATATCTCCAACAGTATCCCACTTGACTAGAGTCAATAATCTAGTTTAAAAACTTTGTGCTTTCCGGTGTTGTATATACACGATTGCTAGTGGTAAACTTAATATTGGGATCTAACACTTTCAGGTCCATGTGTAATTGCATGTCTTTGCATCTCTACGCATCAGTCATTCTCCAATGAGATGGCATTGTATAAATTTTGTCCTTTGATGAGACCTTTAGTTCCTTGGGGTTAAAACATGTTGATACAATTGTCGTACAATATATCTTCATAGTACTAGCCTGCTGTGAACCACACCTAGTTTGATAACAAACTACTTCACACAAATGCCCTCTTTTGCTGCTACAATGGCAGTCATATAATTAGCCTTTTGTTGTAGTATCTGTCATAATGTTTAACTTTGGAACTCATCCAATTACGTTATGGAATATTCTTTCCATTTGATTGTGCCACCCATAGTTTAAATTGAGATAAACTTAATTTGTATCTTGTGACAAAACTAGTATCAATGTAATACTTTACAATGAATTATCTATCTATTTGTCACCTCTACATAAATGACATATTCTTAGTTCTTCCAAAGATCATAAGAATATCCTTACTATCATCCAATGATCATCTTATGAGTCCTTCTGGTATATGCTCATAAGATTTAGATCATAGGAAATATCTGTATGTGTACATATCACTGTATGATTAACCAAAAACACTTGAATCTTGTTTTACTTACCAAGTGCCAATACAGTTGAATTTTGATTCAATCCTTTGTGTGATACAAGTAACTTTATTGTCATTTTTATATTGAACTCATTCAATATCTCATCTAGGTACATTTCGCACAACAATATTAGTGTCTCAATCTATCCATATAAACATTGATGCCAAATATTCAGGTTTTGCCTAAGTGTTTCATCGAAATGAAATTCTTAACCTGTGTCAATAAAAGATACATCATTTCCAATCAACAATATGTCTTTCACATAATCTATTAGAAATATTTATTAGCGCTGCCACTCAATTTCTTGCAAATGCAAGCATCTTCATCGTCCCCGATGAAATTTAACCTTTTAACAGTTTCATCACGGTGAATATTCAACTCCGTGATGGTTACTTCAACCATTGAAGTTTGCATATCCTGTTAGCATCCTTTGAATTAACAAAAACCTTTGGATCGTGTCATGTACACATCCTAGGTTACCATTCTATTAGAAGAACTTGTTTGGTTTATTCATCTACCATATAAAAAATTATATGTAGTGCTTGCTACATTAATCCGTCCATAACTAATATTGCTATGAAAGAACAAATCTTGTCATAGTCAACTCCTTGAACATTGTCGTAAATTCTTACCCGACATGTCTACAAATTCATATATGTGAAACATCCATGTCTATTTCTTTATAGATCCAAATATGACTACAAGGTCTTACACCTTTATAGAGGGTCTTTCAAGTTCAAAACTTGATTTCTCGTGTATGAAACTATCATATATTTTATGGCTTCAAGCCATTTGATGGAGTCAGGGCCCATCATTGCTTCTTTGCATATAGTTAGTTCACCATTGTCAAACAACAATGATTGACTCTCAAATCTTAGTATTTGATTATTTACCTAACCTAATTTGTTCAATATGAACTTAGACCTCCGTGATCATAAACTTTGAGGCACATGATCCATGAGCATTGTTGTTGCCTTCGGGACACTTTCCGGCACTATGCAACTCAGCATATATTAGCTAAGGTTCAATAACCTTATCAAAGTTCTATTGTCCTCCCACTTAACTGTTCACTAAAAATTCCTTCTCAGGAAACTTGACGTGCTAAGATACAAACAATTTTCTCTTCGATGTTATGGAGGAATACCCAACGGTTATTCGAAATAAAATACAAAGACATGTTCATCCTACTTTGGTTGTAAACATATTACTTATTCCTTGCATACCAAAACGTAATAAAGGACAGTTTGGGTTTTATCCTAGACCATAATTTATATGGTGTCATTTCAATGGATCATGATGGATATCTTTTTAGTGTAAAAGAGGTAGTCACTAAAGCTTTAATCTTTAAAATACAATGGAAGTTCTATAACTTACACACCTTTGATATTAGCATGTCAAACAAGGTTTCATTACATATCTCGAACAGTCCATACTCATATGGTGTTTTGGGAAATGCAAATCCATAGAACGATTCCTCAAATCTTAGGTGTTATGCTGAACTTGTAACTCAAATATCTTCCTTTATGATCCAATCATAAATATTTCATCCATATTTGAATTATTTTCTTGTTACAATGATTTTCCACTTCATCTTGAAAGACTTTGAAAAATTTCAAATATTTCATACGTCTTCCTCATTAAGTATATATACACATATATTTACTCAAATTTCCAGAGAAAGCATATGAAGTTGAAATCCATCGCTCATGACTACAGATAATGGACTACATATATCAATATTTACAAATTCCAATTAGTTAGTCGTTCGTTCTCCTAGGCCTTTGAATGAAGTTTTAATTATCTTCAGGAAAGTCTCACAAGCTTCATTTGATCAAAATCAAAAGACTTCAAAATTCCATCAACCTGGAGTTTCTTCATGTTTTCTTTCCAATATAATTTAAACGACAATGTAATTTCTTAAGTGATCTTTCAATAATTTGTCTTTGGACATTTTTAGCTTTAGTTTTATCGATGTGATTTATCCAAACAGAATTGTAAATCATCCATATTTTTTGGATTATGGCATTTATTTGAACAACCCTTTTGTTCTCATAATACCTGATCGAAATAACAATTATTGAAAAAAATCTTGAAGGTAAGCTTTGATGTTAACGAGCAACACAATAACACTTTATTTGTTTTTGATGAACATCATCACCTATTCTCTTACTAGTTACTTAGGCCATTGCAGTTCACGGATTGTGTTATCATGTATGACATTTCACACCAACCAATTCGGTATCCAATACCCAAAACCACATTGTTTAACAAGCAAAGAATACAATCATAACATGTATATCATCTATATACCTGAGCTGAACAATTCTAGTCTTTTCTTTTTCTGCCAAATATTTATGAGATTCTCTTTCAGCATTTATTTTTGTTTTAAAAGAATCTATCAACATCAATATTGGTGCAATACACATGACACATAGTCCAAAGTGTGTATAGTCAAATACTAATATCTTCGGAGTTTCACTTTGAAGTAGATCACCATCATCAAATATTTGGTGTTCTTTCAAAATCCATTCATTAGTAATATTTTAGTGTAGTAAACATTTTACCTATTTCTTTTATCCATCCTCATCATGACAATTTTCATAATCAAGCTAATATATCTTATAACAGTGAATTGTGAGTATAAAGTTGCTTTCCAAAACCTTTTGGAGGATTAGGACGACTAGCATCTCCAACGTTTTGCAAATTCTCATCAAATATAAGAACATCAATTTTGCCAAATTATAATTGTAACATCCCAATTTCAGCAACCCTGATTAAATGTCCAAAAGGAAAAAATCAGGGGGAACAAAAACATTTTCTTGCATTTGAGTGCTTACCAGTTTGCTTGTACTCAAGTAACTGTTGGTGTATTAGTTGTGTACTCCTCACCTTAACACTAGTTTAAAAAACTATTTTACAAAAGAGATGTCTTGGCTCATCTTTCATATTCTCAAAATTTATGGCATTTTAAAACCTCAGACAAGATGACTTTGACACAACCAAATACTTTACTAGTCTTTATTAACAAAACTATGGAGACGTATATATACTCTCCTTATGTTTTCAAGACAGAACCTTCAACTACTATTATTCCTAGGTTTTCCCAAAAAAATTATTAAAACCTTTTCATATCCATCTTGGTAGAGATACCAAGATGGTACTTAACTTACTTCAAAACAAAACCCCTTTCAACATACCCATCCTCACCTCAAGCTAGGCTTGATGGTAACCCTCAAGTTAGATGAATTTCCTTGATCTGTTGATTGCCTTGTTTGCTTAGGAACTAGAGTGAGATCATCTAGTAGCTCATAGCTTAGGACCCAATCCTTGCTTATGATCATCAATCTCAAAGCAAGCATCCAAGCCTAGATCTATCCCAAGCCACTAAGGTAACCACCTCCCCTCATGCTCAGATCAATCCAAGGAAAATCCCTCTGGATGGTTTCCAGCTCAGTGAAGACCCAATCTAAGCAGGGATAATATCTACTTATCCCTAACATCAACATCCTCCATATGATCATGAGTTTGGAACCTAGCATCCTCTCAAAATCTTCTACACTTGCACTCTAGCCAAAATCTCCAAAACTGCCAAAATGGCTAAGTCTGGATTTCTTAGCTAGATTCAATCTTTATAGCCCTACCTTTTCCAACCTATGTGCATTCTTGAGAATGTACTTGAACAATATTGTAGTACATATTTAGTACTACCAAATCCCACTTTTAACCTTGGCTAAACCATTTTATTCCCCACTCATCCATGATGGTTTTAGAGTCAAGATAATAATCTTCTCTGCAAATCTTATCATCTTGCCTACTTTGGCAGAAGCTCACATCTATATGACACCTCCCCTTTACCAACTCTTTGCATAATTATGATCTACTCATCATGTCCTATCAACCCCCACTTCACTTTCTTCCATTAGAGCCATGTGCTTGTTAAACCCCCATGGTTTTAGGAGGCTACCTAATGTATTAGCTATGGCAGCCTTATTTTCAACGAAGTTTGCCATCACTCCAAAACCACCTCAAATCCAACCAAGCCCAGATCTTGCTTCCATGATCATCTATATTACATTGTCTAACCATCCATATACCCCTTGTACCTAGGTGATCTCTGAGCTCCCTAATCCAACCTTGTTTAGATGGCATCAGACTAATCAAACCCTAGATCCTCCAAGTATCTAGTTTCCACCCTTTTCACCACTTTTCTTCAAAATCAAGGTTGATCTTGATTCCTACATCAAGTGTACATCACCTAACTTGGATATAAGCATCCCCAGATAATTCTCCCAATTATTTGGATTTTTAAACTATTTATTTCCCTTTATTTACCAAATTCCCAAAATCCTTGTCTATAAAGGCAAGTTTGTTTTTATCCAAATCACCTGCCAACTCAAGGCACATTTGATGCCTATATATCATATCCCATCTTCCCAACTAGAAAATAAAGATTTTTGAGATTCTTTATTATTTCTATTTGCACTTTTTCTTAAATGGCAGAAACAAGAAATAATTCCCTAAAAATACTTCTCCACATCAATAAATTCAAATAAAATTCTCCAATGTGTGCTTTAGTATTTAGGACTATCTCAAATCAAAAACCAAGCTTGCCCAATGTAAAATTTTCATATTTGCTTCCATGATCTACTTCAGCACCTTTTGAAGAAGTGCATTTAAATGGGATTATAATCATCAGAAAAATCCCATTTAAATCATGAGGTGCTTATTTGATCTACTCCACCCATCAGTACCATTTCCACACTTTTTCCAATGCAACATTTTCAACTTTATTCATAAGTCCTCAATTTATCATTTTTTGCTAAATGAATCAAACTTGATCCAAACAAAACCTAAACAAGCTCCAACCTTGTCCAGCACCCACTGTAGCCACCCCTCCTCTTGTCTCTTGTGGTTGTTTGAAAGCGGGACAAAGGTCATGTCCCCTCAAAGCCATTTTAAAACTCTTGTAATAGCCTCTCTGCCTCTCCCCACCCTCTCTGCTGGACAACAAGGCCCCCACCACCTCCCAGAACCGCCCTTCCCAGCCAACCATAGCCCTAGCCCACTCCCCCAAGCTTCTCCATGATCTTGTTCCACCATAGACCCTCCGCTCTCAGAATAAATAGGCCAGAGGCCTTAGCCCTCACCCTGCTCCCTCATTTCTCCCCCAATCCACCAGAGAGCTCCCCTCAGAGCTCCCATCTCTTTCCCCTTCCTTGCCTTGCTCAAGAAAAGGAGAGAAAGCACCCTCTCGGGTGGATTGCTTGCTTGCAAACTTTCCAAGGAACTGAGGCATCCAACTCTCTCTTTCTCTCCCAGATCTACTCCTCTGTACCTAATTCTCTTGCCCCTACTCATTTCTCCCTGTGCAGGACCCCTGGAGCTCACCACCGTCAAGCTATCCTGAGAGACGCTTCTCCGATGATGCCCATATCCTCGAGCTTCTCCCGCGGTAACTACCCCTTCCCTACCTTCCCTAGGGGCCTAGAACCCTCTTACATACCTCCCCTCCTACATGTAGACGCCCAAGAACACTCCCTGTCAAGCTAAGAGTCACCTCCGCCGCGGGAGACGCGGGACTCCCCAGATCTACACCAAACCACGAAGTGTCGCCCTCTCCCGGCTCCCCTCCGCTCGCCGCGTCGCCCGGTGGCCACTCCGTCGCCGTCAGATCCCTCGGTGAGCCTCCCCATGCCTGACCTGGCCTCCTCTAGGGTTTCATCTCCACCTCGAGTGGCACCGCGGAGAAGATGAACCCCCTCCGTCCATCTCGTCTTAATCAGACGGCCACCAGCCAGCGGTAGCCCTTTGCCTCCCACACCCACTGACGGGTGGGCCCCGTTTGGCGGGTTTGAGGAATGAAGCCCGAGCGAGCTGCCCAGCCAGTTGGGCCGGCGGCTTGCCGCGTGGCCCATCTCGCTTGAGAAAAACCAGCCCACGGCCATTTGCTGTTTAATCCTTTTTCCTGAGATATGAAAACTATACCCCAGGTTTAATTCGAAACAAAAACCCAAAATCAGTCAAAACATTCAAATACCAATTTTCTTAGGCACATGTATATCTTTACAAACATTCAAACTTTGTTCTATACCAAAACAATGATTAAAATAAATCTGATAAATGATCTCCTAAGATCTGTCCTTTTCACTAAAATATTTCTCTAGGAGGTTTGGTACCTCCAATAGGAGTAAATCCACTTGGTAAAGAAAGGTATAAACCATACCTTTAAAACCCCACTAGCCCCACCTTGGTTTGCTTCCTAGTTTTCCCCTCATAAAAATATCAAAAATAATCCTTTTCTGCCTTTAGCAAATTCTCTAGGACAAACCAATTGAGATGTTGAACTAATTCCCACTCTCAAATGACATACAAATCTATACCCTACTAAATCCAGCAGCTCATATTTTATGAGCCTATGTTGAATTTTAGTGAATTAAACTATTTTGTGCATGGTTTAATCACTAATAAAAACACTATAGTAGCTCTGCAACTCCAAAAAGATTGATTCCAATTTCTAAAGAAAGTTATTTCTAGTACCTAACATGTGTCCCTGGAATCAACTAAAAAGCTTCTGTAAAATAAATCCGATTAAAAAGACAAAACTTGAGCATAACTGACTCTGGTAATTACTCAAGGGAATTCTGGTAATTGTTTTGAGGTGAATCCAACTCCTCTTGAATCAGTCCACCAAATAATACCTTTTAACCCAAGGAAAAAAATTTTGGAACTCCAAAGAAGTTCTGGTGAATTATTTCCTTAAACTAGAGTTTTATCCATGATAAAATCCATCATATATCAAGGTAAATTGATAAAATAGTGAAACCACTTTTGTTGGTTTCATTTTATCAATACCTATCTGATGGTATCATTTTTATACAATGGTATCATACAGATCCAACCCTTGTTCAAAAACCCCTTTCCTAGGTAGTTCCTAGATTCTAAATCCAAAGGCATTTTTCCCTAGTGTCTCCAAACCTTCTCCCAATCCAATCAAACCACACCACCAACATCCTACTATTGTATATCATGTATCTATCCTTAGCTTGTTGTATGGTTTGATGTTTATATGCCTTGCATTGATTTGTGTATTGGTGACGTCGAGAAGAAGGAAGGATCGGGATATTATTTTATCATTATTATTGGTTATTTGGTTATCTAATGCCATCAAGGGACTTCTCGCTGGTCACAGGAAAGCCACCATTCCTAAACTCCTGTATTTAGCTAATCCCGTTTATCACCTGTTTCATATCTCGCTTATAAATTGCATGATTAAATGCATGTTTTGTAATCAAATAAATAGACGTGAGTAACTTGGATCCTCCAAGTTATGAATAAGTGTCCTTTGGACACCTACCCTATTTACACCTAATTTTACCCCTTAGAACGAGGCTAAGATGATTAGCATCTTCCCTCTTGGAATCCATGGATTTTCAACGATAAAACTATTTTGGGTTATACCCTACTATAAAGTTTTCAAAATAAAACCCTTGGAAAGAGGCATCCTTTCCAAGTGGAAGTTTTACTAAAAGAAGATATGAGGTGGATGAAGAGAAAGTCAAGAAAGAGAAAGGAAGGGATGTTCTAAGCCAAAGCCCAGAACAATTTATCCGTGCAACCACATTACCCCAGACGCTGGGGCTTAGCTCGTAGTTTGTGGTCTTTATCCGGGGCTGCTCTTACTCGCTAAAGGGGAGAAATCCCCTGAAATCCGGGCTACCTGTACGGTAAGGCACTGGTGCAACAATTGGGTCTCTCGCGGACGGTATACTTTTATATAGTACGGATGGAAGATTTTCACTATCGCTACCGGTCAGGCTTCGGTCTGGAGGTAGGGGTCAGTACGGGAGGAAGGACCAGGGTCGTCGTACCCCATACTCGTACCGGAGAGATAAACCCAAAAGTAAAAGCCACATTTTCTAGGGATGGACAAATGAAAAGCGTAGTTTGATTATCCGAGCCCCTGTCTACCGTGTGTAGCAGGTCGTGGTTTTATCACGGCGGATGTATTGATTCTTGTGGGTAAAGTGCACAAACTCTGCAGAGTCTAATCTATTCGAATAGCCGTGTCCACGGTCAAGGACGGTTGGAATGGAAAGTGCTAGGTGGACCCTTCGGATAAGTTGAGATGAACTAAAGAAAGTGACTTGGTCACGAGAAAATATAAAGAATAAGTTGGTTTTGACCAGAGATGGTCTATAAGGTTTTAAAAAGGGTTTTACAACAAAACATTTTCTAAATCATTTTAACAAGGATGTGGAGAAGTCCATATTTTCTAAAAGGAGGCATATTTTCTAAAAACTCTTTTTCCACGTAGAGATGCCAATGTTAGGTTTTCAAAAGCAACTTTAGTGCATAGCTACCTCTCCACAGCCAAATATGCATTACCTTTGTTACCTTGTCTCGGTGGTTTGCGAGTACATTCAAAGTACTCATCGGCATTGTCCCTGGCTATTTACTTGGACAGATTGCAGATGTTAAGAAGCGACGAAGGTGCTGACGTCTATGCGAGATAGGCCGTCTTCCCAGTCAGTTGCCTATAGGTTAAGGCATGGGCTCTGCGTTGAAGACTTCTGCTACTTGTATTGTAATCGCCATAATGGTCATCTTGTAAGTTTGTACTCGATATTGTATGGATGATGTAATGATACTAGTCGGTTATGCTCACGGCTCACTGATCATGGGAACGTGAATTTCATGCATAACGGGTATTCTCGGACCATAAATCCGGGGTGTCACAATAATCTATCATGTTGCAACCAAAAAATCGTTTTAGATATCGCAATATCTTCCACAGATGATGGTTTCTGAAACAATTATTTTAGCTCCTAGATGATGTTGATATTAAAACAATCTTTTGAATATCAAGAATCATGGAGACAAACATGATACTTAGATACTAACGCTGGAATTGTTACTCTTGATTTAATACCAATTATTAAACTTCACGGAGTAAACGGAGTTTGCTAAAAGTTTGCAATAGGACTTTTAAAATTTATATTGACACTCAAAACAATACGATACCTGTTCGTAAAGTAACTATCCAGAATTCTATAGTTCTATTATCTCAATTAAAACTAGGCGTAAGGTGGTGTACGGATGCCAATGAATACAAAAACTATGCAAATTCACTTTGATTTAATTTATGATAAATTGTGTTTAGTTTCATCATATTACTTTTTGAACTCCCACTCAAAACAACATCCCTCGAGTCATTTTGGTGATTACATGAACCAAATCAACCACACCAAGTCCGATCATCACGAGAGATGATGTAGCTTCAAAGGCGAACAATCAACATGGTCATCATATAATCCATATGACTCATGCTTTACCTTTCGGTATTCCGTATTCCGAGACTATGTCTGTACATGCTAGGCTCGTCAAGGTTAACCTTAGTATCCTCATGTGCAAATTTGGCTTGCACCCGCAATATGCACACATAGAATCTATCACACCCTATCATCACGTGATGCCTCGAAACGAAGAGTCTTATCAACGGTACCTACTAAGGACGAACAATTATTAGTTGATATTTTAGTGAGCGGTATCATCTTATAATGCTGTCGTGGGAATGACCATGGCAGACGCTGCAATCGGCAGCGAGTAGTAGAACAAAGGGCAAGGGCGGCCAGTCATCTGCGGTGCGAGATGAGGGCAGAGACACAGGGTTTTACCCAGGTTTGGCCCCCCCGGAGGGTAAAGACCTACTCCTGCTAGATTGTATTATGATGGAGGTACAATGGGGCGAGCTCGACGGCTAGGCGGCGAATCGCTTGGGTGGATGATGGAACGTATCCTCTACACGCCCTGTAGGGAGGTTTATATAGACTCACCCCCCCCTAGGGTTTACATATCTCAACCGAATCAGTTAAGGTTTTGGTACTCGTTTAACCTAATCCGACTGGGCCTATCTACTCTCCTGGGCCTTCAGCTTCCAGTCGCTTAGATCCACGCCAGGTCTTGATCCAGTCGTCGTCCTGCAGGCCCGCTCGCCAGTTCCTGGGCCAGTCGGAAACGCCCTGCTGGGTATACCCCGGTAGGAACATCCCCATCAGTAGTCCCCGAGGCCGTCGTCGATTGGGCGCAGGTGGTTGCTGGAAGTCGGAGCATACGGGTCCAAGGCGGACACCCAGTCGAATCGGTGGCGGGCTCCTGAATAAAGGAAAAAACTAGTCATTCTGGTCGCAGCTCGGCGAACGGGTCGGCGAAATATCTAGTCACTATTGTAGTGATAGGGTCGGCGAGTCGAATGGATGAAGTTGGACCGTCAGACGCAGTCAAAACTAGCCGTTGGAGTAATCCAACGGTAACTTTTGGCGTAATCACCGCGTAGTAACGGCTCCTTGATTTGGCGGGTAACAACTGCTATATAAGGGAAATGGTAGGCGATCGGAGAACCACCCTCTCGTCATTTCCTCCGATTTCGCGCATCTCCGTTTTCCTCCGCACCGCGATCCAACCGATCCAAAATCCTCCGACCTCCACGAACCTTTCCGCCAATGGCCCCCTCCGCCGAACCATGGGGCAGGTCCAAATGCACGATAGTGCTACTGGCGTCTTTCGAGGAAGCCTGGATCCTGCGCGCCGGTAGGTGGCGCATCCCCGCGGCCGGAGAGGTGACTCCGGACCCGTGCGAGGGAGAATTCGTCTGCTTCACCAGCCACCTGGAGCGGGGGCTGGGGTTTCGCACATCTCTCTTCTTCCGACGCTTCTGTCCTACTACGGGATTCAGCCATCGGACCTGGGCCCGCACAGCATCAAGCAGCTCGCCATCTTCGTGGCGTTCTGCGAGTGCTACCTGGGCTGCAGGCCCTATTTCCCCCTGTGGCAAGATCTGTTCCACGGGAGGATTAGTCGTGAAGAATCAGGCGGCCCAATGCTGGCGGCAGGTGGCCTGACGTTCCAGCTCAAGTCGAAAGCCTCCTTTTTTGACCTGGTGCTACCTGCCAAGGTGACAAGCGAGTGGAAGAAGTCCTGGTTTTACGTCACCGAGGCGACTCCAGACAGCGAGGTTGTGATCCCAAGGTACTCCGCCGACCGGCCCGAACCACGCCGACTCCAAGTCGGCAAGCTCCCAACAGACCAGTGGATGGTCGTGGATGAGATGCTTCAAACCATCCGCAGCCTGAAGAAGAAGGGTCTTCAAACCATCAACTTGTACAACTGTTGGCTTGGGGGGCGACTCGTTCCCCTGGCCCGCCGTGACCATTACATGTACGAGTACACGGGCCGGGAAGACTCGACGAAGTCCTGCCTCGCCGAGTGGAAACTCGAGGACTACGTCCCGGCGTTGAAGAAGATCACCCAGGCGGTGTACCTGGACGCGAAGGCTGGGGTCGCCCCCGACACCGCGAAGCATCCAGCCCCGACAGTAAGTCACTTTCTACCATTCGCAGTCACAGTTGATGCTGTCGCGGTTATATTGATATTGCTTCATGCTTGCTGTAGTTATTTCAAGTGGTGGAAGGGTGGCTTCCGCCCACGGACGACGAGAACTCGAGCTCGTCCGTCCAGGACGGGGGCGAGTCGCCTCCCACCAAGGGCGGCGCCGAGAGCGATAGGAGCGATGATGACGAAGAGTCCGAGGAAGAGGCCGCCCCACTGGTTCGCAAAACTCGCGGGCGGCGTCAGCGCGAACTCGAGGCGAGTAGAAGCCTTGAACGTCATGACGAAGATGACGACGAGCTTCCCGAGCACACCTCGCGTCGCGAGGCCACCCCGTCTAAGAAGAAGAAGAAAGAAGTGAAGGCCCCTCCGAAGAGGAAGACTAAGCCAGCGAGACAGGCATCTCTGCCGCGTTCAGCGAGTAGTTCCGACGCCACCAACCTGGCCAGGGATGAAGCGCCGCAGACGACGGCAGCACCGGATGCCACCGCCGCCCTGAGTGAGGTACCTCTGGCCTCGATTTCTCCCCCGTTCGCCCCAGTCTCTGGGTCGGGGGTTGCTCCAGCCACGGCAGCTTCGCCTCCCAGGAGAGCTCCTGCCGAGATCGTTTCGGAGGCTCCTATCGCGGCTTCATCAACGAAGAGGCCGTCCGTGTCTTGGGCACATGACGTTCTAGAGATGGGCCTCAGTCATAAATTGGGCCCCGAACTGGAGAAGCCGGCTAGCATCCGCACGGGGCTTCGGTTCATACCAGTCGCCAAGTGAGTTTTATCCTCCTGCCTTGCTTTTCATCGTACTCGGACCACTTTGCTCATGTAACCAATTTTGCAGGACTGGAGTTAAAAAGATAGGCCACCCGTCCGTGGCCAAAGTGTCGCCAGTCGTCACCGAGGAAGACCCCTCTCGGAAGAGTAAGGCTGATGAGGTTGCTGCCCCTACGGACAGTGCCAAGAAGGCCAAGGGCGATGATGTCGTCACGGTGTCTGACGACACAATGATTGCTCCGAGTGATCCTACGGCGGAGGCGGCCTTGACGATCAAGAAGGGTGCTTCCTCGCCTGGGATGGCCGAGCCGGCCTCTTTTGGTGCTGGCGCATCCATCGCGACCTTCCCCCGCTTCATGGCCCGAGCGGCTACGGCGAGTGGTACCACTCCATCGAGCCGCGTACCTAGGGTCACCGAAACAGAGGTCGAGCAGCACGCGGGAACACTCCATCCCTTCTCGCATCTGTGGACGCGCTACAGCTTCATGGCATGCTTGGCGCAGCCATCCAGGTATGTCCAGTCCCCGAGGATCAGGCCACTAAATTGCAGTGGTAAGATTCTTTTGATGTTTTGTTTGTATTTCTCGCGCCCAGTCCGCGACTGTCCAGTCGCTGAATTTCAGCGGGTGGGCACTTAGGATTTTTGATCTCCAGTCCCCGAGTGTCCAGTCGCTGAATTTCAGCGGGTGGGCACTTAGGATTTCATTTTTGTTAATTGTTTGATTTTTGCACAGGGTTTGCAGCGTGAATCAGCCGACCGGCTTGCTGCGAAATGTCGCGTGGAGAAGGAACTTGTCGCCGTCCAAGAGGCGAACAAGGGACTCCAGGCGATTGCTGCGAAGGCAGAGGAGATCCGCCAGGGACTTTTCCCGGCGAGTGAATTGACGGCGGCTCAATATGCGTTGAGCTCGGCTGAGAAGCGGATCGCCGACCTTGATTGCGAGATTAAGGAAGCGAAGGAGGAGGTGAGTTCAGCGGATGGACGGGACAAGGCCGCTGTTACGGCCGCCGCTGAGGAGCGTAAGGTCTCTGACGCCCTTGTTGCTGGGCTGCAAGACGACTACTCCTCTCTTCAAAGCTTTATCACGGATCTCGCTCGTCCTTTGATTGGTAGGTGTTCCTGCCTCTACCTGTAATATTTGCGTTGTGTGAACGTTGATGTACTCACTGCCACTCTCTGTGCACAGGTCGGATCATCGACAGCGCGGAGGAGGCGCAGTTGTACGACGCGCGGCAGTGTGTGGCCACTCTGGTCGACTCAGCCACTTTGTCCGCGGCTTGCATTCGGGCGTATCTTCAGGAGATGTCGCCCACGGAAGTGATTCCCAGCTACCTCGTCGAAGTGTGGCGATACTTCGAGAAGGCGCCGTCGGTCGTCGAGTTCATGACGCGGTCGGCGTTCCGCCGCGGGGAGGCGACGGCGCTCAGCCTTGGGCTCACTCACTTCCCGGAGGATTTCGATCTGGACGACGTGACGAGTGGCTACCCATCGTCGAAGGGCTCGGTGGAGATTGCCGAGGTGCTGAAGCTGACGGACCGTGCCGCGGTATACTCCGATCGCGTCTAGGCGATGGGCGATCTCCTTCCTTATCAGGAGACGACCGTTGCGCCCAACGACCCTGAGCCGCCGCACCGGGACTTCAAGATCGAGCAGCCCTTCCGTGCGGCGATGGCGGGTGAGCTGACGACGTACCCGTCGAACCCGTACACTCCCTTCATTCTCAACCGCAAGGGTGGCGGTGAGTCATCGTCGAAGCCTGCGGAGTAAAACGTTGTGCCCTGGGACGTTAGTAGTAGTTCGGCCATTAGGCGCAACATGTATTTTGTAACAACTTTGATCTTCTATAATGGGATATCGTGTTATTTTGTGAATTGACTTGCGTTTGAGATTGAGGGTTGAAGGAGTCCCCGAGCGCGTCCGCCCTGTTTATGGGGTTTACCTCATTTGTTTATGTGTTTGTGGTTTTGAGCGTTTTGTTATTGAGGTCGACTCGCCCGAGCTTGGAAAGCCAGTCGCAGGGCGACTCCCATGAGTGCTCTTTACTTCACCGCTTTCCCTTGCGCGAACGAGGTCGGGCAGCCGAGTCCCCGAGCGTGGTACTTGGTGGTTCTAGTCGCGGCTCTAGGGTGGGTGAGGACTGGGCGCGTCAGAGTGAGCGCATCGCTCCTGCCTGGCCTGTTGGGTCAATCGCATGGCGAGTCCTGGGCACGCTCTCGTACTTGGTGTTTTTCCCTAGTCGCTAGCGTTGAACTATTCGTCAGACCCCGAGCGTGGTACTTGGTCGTTCGAGTCGCTATGCCGAGGACGCGGAGGATCATGGTCGCTGTGAGGAGCGAAGTCAGTTGTCTTGGCTCGTTAAGCCAGTCAAGCTAGGCGACTCCAATGGGGCTCCGGGTAGGCGTTTTTCGTGGACGTTACGAGTCCCGGGGTAACCCAGTGCCCTCGTAGCGCACTACTTGGCCGTGCCGATCGTTGTACCAGAGGTTGACTCCTGCAGTTACCTTGGTGCTGTTACTACGAGTGCGAGTGGCACAAGACACGGAGAGTAGACACAATTTGCGGTAACCAATATGTTTTATTTCATAGCGACTGGAGGATACATATGTGGAGTTCTAGGAGTAGAACTTCCGTAGGAGGTTTGCATTCCATGGTCCCTTGACGTCGAGTTTTACGTCTCCGCGGACGTCGGTGAGGTAGTAGGCGTCGTTGCCGAGTACTCGCCCGATGGAGAATGGTCCCTCCCATGTAGGGGAGAGCTTGTGCATGCCCTTCTTGTCCTGGATGAGGCGTAGCACCAGGTCGCCTTCCTGGAAGGCGCAAGTTTTCACCCGCCGGCTATGGTAGCGGTGGAGTCCTTGCTGGTAGATGGCAGTGCGGGAGCGAGCTAGGTCACGTGCCTCGTCGAGTTGATCGACTCCATCCTGACGTGCGAGTTCGTTCGCAGCCTCCGTGTAGTGGACGACCCTTGGCGAGTCGTGCTCGAGGTCGTTGGGCATGACTGCCTCGGCTCCATGCACCATGAAGAAGGGGGTGAACCCGTCGACCTGTTGACCGAGGTGCGGATACCCCAGATGACGGAGGGTAGCTCCTCGACCCAGCACCCGGCGGTGCGCTCAAGTGGTACTTGGAGCCGCGGCTTCAGGCCGTGGAGGATGCTCTGGTTGGCCCGTTCCGCCTGGCCGTTGGACTCCGGGTGGGCGACTGACGCGAGGTCAAAACGGATGTGATGTTCCTCGCAAAACTCGGCCATGGCTCCTTTGGCAAAGTTGGTGTCGTTGTCCGTTATGATACTGTTTGGGAACCCATAGCGATATATGAGCTCGCGTAGGAATTTGGTGGCGGTCTTCCCGTCGCATTTCCGGACTGGCTTGGCCACCATCCACTTTGTGAATTTGTCGACCGCGACCTGGAGGTGGGTGAAGCCGGAGGGGGCCTTTTTGAAAGGGCCTACCATGTCCATGCCCCACACGGCGAATGGCTAGGTGATGGGGATTGTCTTGAGTGCTAAGCTCGGCACGTGTGTCTGGTTGGCGTACTTCTGGCACCCGGCGCACCGCTCGACAATGTCAACGGCGTCGGCGTGTGCGGTGGGCCAGTAGAAGCCGTGTCGCATAGCCTTTGCAACCAGAGAGCGGGCTCCGGCGTGGTGCCCGCAGTCGCCAGAGTGGATGTCGTGGAGGATCTTGCGTCCTTCGGCGGGTTGGACGCAGTGTTGGAACACGCCGGTCATGCTGCGCTTGTGGAGCTCGCCGTTGATGATGACGAAGGATTTGCAGCGTCGCGTTATCATCCGGGCATCTGTTTCGTCTTCCGGAAAGGTGCCTCCCTCCAGGTAGGCGATGTATGGCCTAGTCCAGTCTTCTGGCTTGGCGATGAGTGCAACCAGGGCTGCCTCTGGTTGCAGTGGGAGTCCGATGTCGATCTCCCTTGGGGGAGAGACAAACGTCTTGGTGATCGTGTCGAGGAAGACGCTGGCGGGTGGTGCGATTCGAGCCGAGCCGATGTGAGAGAGTGCGTCGGCCTCCTCGTTCTTCCGCCTGTCGATCCACTCGACGGAGTAGCCTGCGAAGTGTCCGCCTAGCTTGTCCACTGCTTAGCAGTATGCCGCCATGGTGGGAGAGACGGCGTCGCAGGTGCCAGCGACTTGCCCAGCGACGAGGTCGGAGTCCCCGTAGCAGCGTAGGCGGTTGACATTCATCTCCTTGGCAGCTCGCATGCCGTGGAGTAATGCCTCGTACTCGGCCATGTTGTTGGTGCAGGGGGTGATGTCGAGGCAAAGGATGTAGCGGAGCTTGTCGCCCTTCGAGGAAGTCAACACGATCCCTGCTCCTGCGCCGTCTGCGTTCTTGGAGCCATCGAAGTGCAGGCTCCAGTAGTGGAGGTACGTCAGTTATTCCGGCTGCTGGGCTTCTTCCCAGTCGGCGATGAAGTCCGCGAGAGCCTGCGACTTTATCGCTTTTCGTGGCTCATACTTGATGTTGTGGACGCCTATTTCGACGGCCCACTTGGCGACTCGCCCGGTTGCCTCATGGTTGCGGATGATGTCCTGCAACGGTGCTGAGGAGACGACCGTGATCGGGTGCTCCTGGAAGTAGTGCGGCAGTCGCCGTTGTGCTCTGAAGACTGCGTACACCAGTTTCTGGTATTGCGGGTACCGTTGGCACGACTCGGTGAGGACCTCGCTGATATAGTACATCGGTCGTTGTACTGGGCGCTCCTTTCCTTCCTCTACCCGGTCGACGACCATGACGGCGCTGACGACGCGCTCGGAAGCCGCAACGTAGACCAGCATGGGTTCTTTGTCGATGGGGGCGGCGAGTAGAGGTGCTGCGAGTAGCACCTTCTTGAGGTCGCGGAGTGCGTCGTCCGCCTCCTTGTCCCACTGGAAGGTGGGGTTCTTCCGCATCAGGCGGTATAGGGGCATCGCCTTTTCGCCCAATTAGGGGATGAAGCGGCTGAGAGCCACGACTCGCCCGGCCAGCTTATGGACGTCGCGCAGGCACTCGGGTTTGCCGAGTCGAGCGATCGTGTCGATCTTGGTGGGGTTCGCCTCGATCCCGCGCTTGGAGACGATGTACCCCAGTAGTTGCCCTGCTGGTACACCGAAGTTGCATTTGCCTGGGTTTAGCTTTATCTTGTATTTCCGCAGGTTGGCGAATGTTTCCGCCAGGTCGGCGAGTAGATCGCCCTGGCGAGCGGACTTCACTACCATGTCGTCGATGTAGACGTGGATATAGCGGCCAATTTGGCTTGCAAGGCATTCCTGCATGCATCGCTGGTAGGTCGCCCCGGCGTTCTTGAGGCTGAAGGTCATGGCGGTGTAGCAGAAGGCTCCGAATGGCGTGATGAACGCCGTCTTTTCCTCGTCCTTGACAGCCATTTTGATCTAGTTGTATCCAGAGTAGGCGTCGAGGAAACACAGCGACTCCGAGCCCTCGGTGGAGTCGATTATTTGGTCGATCCGCGGGAGGACGAATTGCTCCTTCGGGCAGGCGCTGTTTAAGTTTGTGTAATCGATACACATCCTCCAGGTCCCATTTTTCTTCTCGACCAGGACTGAGTTTGCCAGCCACTTGGAGTATTTGATTGGCCGGATGAAGCCTGTAGCGAGTAGACGCTGCACCTCCTCGGTGATGTCTCGGCGGCGCTCTTCATTGAAGGGCCGTAGCGACTGCTTGACCGGTCGCACTTTGGGGTCGGCGTTGAGTTTGTGCTCAGCGAGTTCCCTAGGGACACCAGGCATGTCACAGGTCTTCCATGCGAAGATGTCCCTGTTCTCACGGAGGAACTCGATGAGCGCGCCTTCCTATGATGGGCTCATGCCCGTCCCGATCGTCACCGTCTGGCTGGAGTCGCCTGGGACCAGCTCGACGGTGCGGGTGTGCGTCGTTTCCTCGAAGGCTGAGGTGTTGGCGCCCTCCGAATTGGGCTTCTTGAGTATGGTGGGGTCGTCATTGTTGACCCCGCTCGCGTACTTGGCGAGATCGTCGGCGTGGTTGGCCTCAGCCGCGATGACAGCGTCGGCGAGTTCGGCTCCTTTCGCCTCACACTCGGCGGCCATGTCGGGGTGGCCGTTGATGGTGATGACGCCGCGCGGCCCGGGGAGCTTCATCGCGTTGTACGCATAGTGGGGCGCTGCCATGAACTTGGAGAACGCCTGGCGCCCCAGGACGCAGTGGTAGGGGTTGTCAAAGGGTACCAGCTCGAAGACGATCCGCTCGGTGCGGAAGTTTGCTGGTGTGCCGAAGGTGACTGGCAGCGTGACCTTGCCGATCGGGTACGCCTTCCGACCGGGGACGATGCCGTGGAACGTGGTGTAGGTCGTCTCGACCATCGACTGCGGGAGCCGCAGTCGCCTGAAGGTGTCCAGGTACAGGATGTTGATGGAGCTGCCGCCGTTCATCAATGTCTTGGGGAGCCAGTAATCTCCCACCTTGGGCTTGACCACCAGGGCGACTCGGCCTGGGTACTCAATGCGTGGCGAGTGGTCCTGGCGGCTCCAGGTGATGGGCTGCTCCGACCAGTTGAGGAACAGGGGAACGTCCACCTGGGCCACCGCGTTGACGGCGACGACGCGGGCGATGACCTTCTTCTCGCGCTTCGTGTTGAAGCCTGTGAAGGTGTGGAGCGAGCCGGCCACACTGCCGAATTTTCCGCCGTTTGGCGGGTTGTTGTCGAGGTCCTCCTGTGCTCGCCGTGCCTTCTCGATCTCCTTGAGAGAGTGGCAGTCGGCGATCATGTGCGCGGCGTGCTTCCCTTCCCTGTTGTGAAACGCACAAGGCTGGTTAAGGAGGGCCGCGGGGTCGAACCTTGGTTTCGCCTTGTAGTTGCCGCCGTCGCGGTGTTGTCCTCTGTCACGGCGGAAGCTCTTGGGCTCGCGCTGCATGTGACCAGCATTGGCGACGAAGTCGACTCGCCCGTCACTGCGGCGCTTGCCGGTGAGGCGAGTGTTGCTGTAGCGTAGGTCAGACCGTCGTCCGTTGTCGTTGCCGTTCGGGCGGCGTTGACCTCCCGACTCGTCGTCGGTTTCCTGGTTGGGGTCTTCCTCCGCGTATCTTTTGGCGATCTCGAGGAGGTCTGGTATGTTGCCGAGTGTGCGATATGCTCGTTTGAGCTTGGCGACCAAGGGCTCGTAGCGGCACGATGTCTTGAAGCAGTGGATCGTGGTGTCCGGGTGGATGCCGACCACGTTGTACCATAGCTTTTGCCACCGTTGGACCTAGCTTCGGGTCGACTCGCGGGGTCCCTGGACGCATCGCTCCAGGTCCTCGATGGTGGTGGCGCGGGTGTAGGACCCCTCGAAGTGCCTCACAAAGGCATCGCGCATCTCTTCCCAGGAGTCGATGCTATCCGGGGGGAGAGTGTTGATCCACTGCCTGCACGCTCCCTCCCTCATCAGGGGGAGGTAGCGGGCGGCTAGCAGGTCGGTGTGGCCTACGATCCCCATCGCCATGAGGTAGGTGTCCAGCCACACGGAGGGGTCGTATGAAGGGTCGTACTTTTCTATTTCCTTCGGCGCTTTGAAGTTCGCCGGTATTTTTCGCCTCGGATCATCGGTCCAAAGCACCGGGGCCCGAGTCGGCTTAGCGACCCCATCGGCTCTCCATCGCGGCGATTGGTTAGGGTGTGTCGCAGGTCGTCGTGCTGGCGTGCATGCCAGCTTTGGTTGTTGATAATGTGGGTGCGGGCGTCGACGGGCTGACCGTTGGCGGCGACGAAGTTGGTCGCTGGCCTGGGGTCGTTGGTGGAGAGTGTCGCGTTCGCGGGTCGGTGTTGGAGCTGCAGTGGTTCGGGTGGCGGCCAGTTGAGGGTGTTTGCCGCCAATGGACGGCCGCTTGAGGCCGCCCTGCCGCCCGACGAACACGAGTACATCCGACCCTGTGAGTCGACGCCTGCGTTTTGTTGCTCGACCGCCTTTGCGAGCAGGGCCTTGATGTACTGGATCTGTAGGGTGCCGTCACCGGTGGCCGTGATGTTGTCGGCCGCTGCTCGGCCCGCCACGAGGTTGTCCATCGGGGTGGAGAATAGTGGTAGGCCATTCGCGTATCGCTCCCGTGAGGAGACCACGATCCGCAGCTGGTCCCTTGGGGGTGCACGGTTGGGTGGAGGTGGGGTGCCGTTCGCCGTCGACCCTGGCGGGGGCCGGGCGCTTCCTCCGGGTGGCGCGTTCTCGTAGATCGCGCGCTCGGCCATGCGGGCCGGGTCGTTCTCGTCATCGAAGTTCAGGGCACGCCCCTGGACGGTGGGGTTCAAGCGCGACCTGATTCGCTGCTGGTGGTAACATGACAACTCCTGCACCGTCACCTGCTCGAGGCGAAATTTTTCGCGCTCGGCTTGCTCCTTGCGGACTGCCTCCGCCAGCTTCAGGCGGAGTTCCTCGACCTCCGTTGCCGTGGCGTTGGGAGGGATCGAGGTGGAAAAAGGATCCTCCGGCGGATCGGTGCCAGTCGCCATGTAGGTCGCGGCATGGAGACCGGTCCCGTCGCGGAGATCGGCGGAGTTTTCCGACCCGGAGTCGAAGTCGAAGATCCCAAGAATGGAGGGATCCTCGAAGTCTCCCACGTTGGAGACCTGGGTGATGGAGCCCGCGGGCGAAGCCGCGGTGATGGACCCTGCGAGTGATGCCGGAGTCGCCGAGTCGGCGTCGTCGTTGAGGGCCGCGTCTTCCGCGGCCGCGGTGTTTTCGGCCACGTCGCTGTGGGCCGAGTTGTACTCGGAGCGAGGCGATGGATCGTGCGGACCTGGCTCTCGGAGAGCCGGTCGCGTGGTGGCGACTCGCGGATGCGAGCCGAGTCCTCCGAGACGATGACGTCGGTGAGGCCGACGAAGAGGCTGATCATCCCGACTGGCAAGATCATGCTGTGTGTGACGGGTCGCGCCGCCGGGACGTAGCTGCTCGGCAAGATCTGGAGTATCTCGCTGATCGCTATCATGCGGCCGGTGGCGACTGACTCGTTGATGGGCAGATTGGATCTCGCCGCAGAACACCGGCCAAGCCCCATGGTGGGCGCCACTGTCGTGGGAATGACCACGGCAGACGCTGCAATCGGCAGCGAGTAGTAGAACGAAGGGCAAGGGCGGCCAGCCATCTACGGTCTGAGATGAGGGCGGAGACACAGGGTTTTACCCAGGTTCGGCCCCCCGGAGGGTAAATACCTACTCCTGCTAGATTGTATTATGATGGAGGTACAATGGGGCGAGCTCGACGGCTAGGCGGCGAGTCGCTTGGGTGGATGATGGAACGTATCCTCTACACGCCCTGTAGGGAGGTTTATATAGACTCACCCCCTCCCTAGGGTTTACATATCTCAACCGAATCATTTAAGGTTTCGGTACTCGTTTAACCTAATCCGACTGGGCCTATCTACTCTCCTGGGCCTTCAGCTTCCAGTCGCTTGGATCCACGCCAGGTCTTGATCCAGTCGCCGTCCTGCAGGCCCACTCGCCGGTTCCTGGGCCAGTCGGAAACGTCCTACTGGGTATACCCCCGGTAGGCACATCCCCATCAAATGCTACCGTCGCGATCTAATCAATACAAGATGCATAAAAACGATTAACATCACATGCAATTCATAATATGTGCTATGATATGGCCTTTCTTCTTGTGCCTTCGATCTCCATCTCCAAAGAACGAACATGATCTTCATCATCACCGACGTGACGTCAAGGTTAATGGCGCCTCTTCATGGTTGTCCTCCACCAACAACAACTAGTACAACTACTTGGTGATTAGACAGGCAGGTCTTAACGAAATTAAAGACAAACATAAAGCTCCTGCCGGTCGCCAAATTACAATAAGGATCATTTCATACATCATATATAATCACAATAATACCATGGACATATCAAATGACAACACAAGCCCTTCAAAAAAAAGTTAGACGCCTCTAATTTTCTTTGCATCTTTTACGTGGATGAGGCTTTCGAATAAGAACCATTTTAACGTACGAAAATGAACCACAACATTGATACAAGTATTGTCAAGTGCCCATTGTAAATTTAATCTTCACTATGGTGGGAGATACAGACACCCGCAAAGCCACTTGTGCAATGCAAGTTCCACGTTGAGCATGGAGCAAGTCTCATGTACGATGACATGTAAGGTTAGACTGGGCCGCTTCATCCCACCATCCCGCAAGATGCAAAGTACACAAAAAGCAATCGACAACAAAAGCATCAACACCCACAAAAACATTGTGTTCTACTTGTGCAACGGATCTACGCATAGACACGGCTCCGATACCACTGTAGGGTTCGCATAATGGAAAACAAAAAAATTCTATTGCGAGAACACACAAAAGCCAAATCTATGAGGTCGGTCCAACGATTTTGTAGAGTACTAACCCTTGTAGATCCAAAGCATTTAACAAGATCGGTTTATCGTGGTTGTTGTAGTCATTCACTTGCCACGTTCCGACAGTGATTCCATAGTCGGTCACACGTACGGTAGTCGATGAAGACCTTCCTCTCCCTTGTTCTAGCAGGCAGCAGAGATTGTAGTTCTCCTCGTGATTCCAGCAGCATGACGGTGTGGTGGTGGAGGTGGAGGAATAGATCCTATAGGGCTTTGCCTATTGTCGTGGTGGTGTCACGACAGATGCCATGGTTAGGCTTAAGTTGGGTCCGAATGGATGCTTTTGGTAACCGGGAAGGGAGTGCAAGGTCTAGCCACGCACGAAGAACATGAAGAACTCTCCACACTTAGGATTTTTATTCCTCCAAGAAGTTTACAAGTGCTCCTAGAGCTGTTCAAGCATTGCCTATGGGCACTAGTTTCCTACTTGGTCCAACCTCCTCAGGTTACAACATTGGGTCATAGGGTTACTTTTTGGATCTTTGTCTTTATTGTGCGGGCTGGGTCATGGGCTAGCCCTGAGCCTTTGACCCAGTACACAAAGCTATATAGCCAACGGTCTTCTATACATAGGCACCAGCTCTTGGGCGTCACGCGGTTCTTTTATACGTCAACCCTTGCTTTTGGCGTCACCCGTCTCCTTTCATGTCACCCGGCATCACCCTTCTCTTATGACCATTCTTTACCATGGTCCCTTCTGAATCTCACTCGGAAAGATACCACGCATCTTTCTTGACTCGGCCTTCCCTCGTTAGACCCGGCTCATCGCTTCCTGCAAGGTAAACAACTTTGTCCTATGCGGGCCGACATAGTTATTATGTCGGCCACACATAAGCTTCTTATCCCATCCGCTAAGACCCGGCTAGTGATTTCTTTGACTCGACATAAGCGAAGCTAGGTAATGTTTTACCCCGTATGACCCTACCGGGAGTTATCCCCCCGACATTAGTCCATGAAGCTGGCGAGGCCTAGCATTTTTCGCTGTTAGGCGTCTCCAGGTTCCTTTAATGTATTTGGAACTTCTGTTTTCTCTTTGCATTCTTTATGCAGGACGCTCTATTTGGCATAATCTCGATCTTTGTTGAGTCTGTTTTGTTCTTTCCGAGTCTCATCTTTGACTTTCTACACGCTCCTTGCCCCATGCCGATTCATTTTTGACGTTGCTGAGTCACTCTAGGCTTTTTACATTTTCCTTAGTCACTGACATGCTATAATCATGATTGCTTGCCTCAAATTCTGTCTAAAATCCTGACTGTACAGTGATGGCGGTGCAGTTACTCCCGTCACTATGGCAGTCCCATCGCTTGGCGCCTCGTGTCCTGCACAGCGGGACGTAGCTTGGGATTTTCCGTGTATCGCGTATACATGTCGCTTGCTGATGCGCTCACTCAGCTAGGTACACGGCAACACCGCGGCCACACAGCGCAGAGGGATCCCACGCCTAGGGTTTTTACTCCCCTTAACTAGGGGCACAGGGAACTTAACTGTCCCCGCTGGTTCATTTTCCACCCAAACCTTCTTCTTCCTTGCGCCTCCCAATCTACAACATCCCCCCTGTTGTTCCTCCTTCTTGCTTCACCGGTCCAACAATTCTCCCCTCCTTCTTCCAATTCCCCGACGGGTCCGCGTCTTTCTAGGCCTCTTCCAATAGCGGAAGAACCCGATCTTCGAGAGGTCATGGATGCACGCAGCGGTAGCGAGGAGGTGGAGGAGCACGAGACCGCCGACGAGCGTGGCGGTTGGGAAGGCTCTGAGGTCACTGCGGAGGAAATCGAGTCGTTGCGCTCCACCAGGAGAATTCCACTTGAAGTTGATTGCCGCGTCTCCATCGGTGAGATTTCTCCTAAACCCGAGCCCAATGAACGGGTGGTTTTCCTTTCTGGCTTCGCTCTTCCCGTTAGAAATTTTTTCAAGTCTTTTCTTTCTAATTTTCATCTGCAAACCTATCATCTTCCTACCAACGCTATTGGCTCTCTTTCGTGTTTCATCTCCACCCGTGAAGGCTACCTCGGTCTTTGGCCCACTATCCTTCTTTGGGCCAAGTACTTCAACTTCCAAATCCAAGTCGTTCCTGATCCCGACGTTCCCCGTTCTGAGAAGATACCTACTAGGTGTGGTGCTGCAAGCATCATGCCTAGGAGGGATTCCATCTTCCCCCGGGTCAACGTCATTGATTCTTGCAAGAAGTGGCATAGAACCTTTTTCTATGTCAAAAATAGCGGGTCCAATGACTACATTCGCCTTCCCCCCTTCAAGGACGAGGTTCCCAGCAAGGAGCTTTGGAAACATGACCCACAAGAAAAGAAAAAAGCGGTGAATGAGGCTCATGGAATCATTGAGAGGTTGCTTGACCTGGAGGAAAACTTCCATCTGACTAAGGAAGACCTCATATGCACCTTCATCTCCCGCCGAGTCAGCCCCATCCAGGCTAGGTGCCACAATATGTGTTTCATGAGCGGTTCCCGCGACCCTAGTCGGCACTCCACCCTTGAGCTCTCCAACGATTCTGTGGCCCGCTGAGTCAGCTCCATCTTCAAGCTGAACTTGGCAGAGGACTGGGCATGGAGTTGTCCTCCTTTCAGCCGAGATAGGCTCGTCCCGTGGGTAAGCCTCCGTGTAATTGTGCGCTGCCGACATACTTTACCCGGAATCTGCTCGCCATTCTGTTCTTTTACTGATTTTGTTCTCTTTGTATTTCACAGAACCTTGTGCATCAGGTAGATGATAGCACCCTCCCTCCCGACCATTACTTTGAGGACCGATCTGACTATGATGAAGCCGAGTATGACTTGGAATGCTTTATGCCAATTCTGCATGCTGCTGCTGCTCCAGCTCCTACTCCGGGTAAGACTTTTACCCAAAATCCTTTGTGGGATTGGTCAGCTGATGATGATGACGATTGTGAGGTCCTGGAGGTATTTGTCCTTTGTCCTAATCGTTTGGCTTGTCCCATTGAACTTTGCATTTACTGATGCAGCTGGCCAAGTACAAGAGGATCCTCCTCTTGATACCGGTGAGTATGGTAAAATCCATGTTGCCAAGCCGAGTAAGCGGCGTGGGACCTCCTCCAGTACCCATCCTTCCTAGAAGCGCTGGTTCGAGACTGCTGTGGCTCCTGAAGCCTCGTCTTCACAGTCTCGCAAGGGTCAACACCGGGTTGGTCGACGCACCCCAGGTCACCCTACCATTTCCGGGTAAATTTTGTTGTCTGTTACCTTACGTTTTTTCCTTCTGGGTTTGTATCCTTATAGGTTTTTTGCTTTTACTTTCAGCGCTGCGTTATCAGCAAACCAGTCTTCTACCAGCATGGCCTCACCTATCCCGAAGCCTTCTTATCCTCCTCATCATGCTCTAGATTTGTAGAGCCCCGTTTGGGTCACTGCCCCGACAATTGAGGTTTCCGAAACTAAGAGTGAGGCTGATCCGGTGGCGCCTCCATCAGAGGAGACTCTCCCTGCTTCTCCTATTACCTCTTCCGATCCAAACTCGGGACCCGGCGCCAACAATATCGGTGTCGAGTCCACCCAGAACACTCCCATCATACATCCTCCTGTTGTTGATCCACCAGTGGACACAACTATTACTCCCTGGCTTATTGTTGAGCCAGTTCATTCGGCTCTGTCGACTTCACAACCCAGCACTAGATCTACTCCTTTGGTGTCTACGGTCAAGAGCAAGACTCGGCCCGCTCCTCAAGGACAGACTCACTCTCCGCCCATCAGGCTGCCAGGTTCCAAACAATAGACTTTGGTCTTCGCCCCTGGCTCTGCTCCGCAGATTAGGCCCATGCTATCAACAAAGACACATGCTCTGGAGGGTCCGTTGGGAGAATCTGCTGCTGTCGGGTCTGGCAGCGTCCCTAGAGCGAGCACCTTCCATGCCAGCGCTGCCGCTACCCGTGCCGGAGTGGGGGCTACCCTGAAAAGAGGGCAAGTCCTTATTCGGACACTCAGCGGGCAGGTCCTTGGCTCCGCGGAGCGCTTTGCCTTAGATTGTAATGCCGCAGGCGACCAAGAGGCAAGCTCGGGCTCTGGTCTGTAGCTGCAATTGGGACCCAAGACCGTATCTGAGATGACCCAGCAGGCCATCGCACTGATGGCCCAAGCAGATCGGGTGAACGAGGTACATGACATCATTACTCTTTTGTGTACTGAGTATTTTTATATCCATACATATTCCCTAGTCCCGAGGTTACTGCCGAGTAAGGGACTTACTTGGCTGTAAGCTCTTAGGTAAAAAAAGTCTTTTATTTCTTCTTGCCAAGATACTATGTTGAACTTTTGATCCTTATCCCCTGAGGTTACTGCCGAGTAAGGTACTTACTCGGCTGTAAGCTCAACAATTTGCATACATTTTTCAACTCTCTGTGGGGATAGAATCACCTGATCTACCGAGTATTCTCTGATTAAATCTCTTTCATGTAGCTTACGCATAATGAACGTACCAAGGTACATCAAGCTTTGCTTCTGGAGTATCGAAAGCTCGAGGTTGCTCACCAGGATCAGAAGGCTGAGGCTCAGGGCCAAGGGTATTTTTCTTACTCCGCTTGTCTTTTATTAGCATATCTTTTTTATTCTGTCATCTTGATTTTTCTTGCTGTTCTTTCCACAGCTTCTTCCCAATCCACAATTGACACGCTGCACAAGCAAATCAGTGACGCTGAAAGTAACGCCCTTCTCCTTAGGAATTTTATAATTTCCTAGTATTTGTGTTTCCTTATTTTCCACTTCTATCTCGGCGAGCCCGAGATGCTTTGTTGTTACTGATGAAACACATGTTCCAAATAAGCAGGTCAGCACCAGGTCGAGCTCCAAAAAGAGCGAGACAAGGTAACTCGGATGAAACAACAAATGGCAGACATGGAGCAGAAGCACAAGTCCGAATTGGAGGGTCTGCACCAGGAGCTCGCCGAGAAAGATGGGCAATACACCGTCAGAGCAGAGAAAACCAATCAGTTGCTCAAGTAGGCCGAGTTAGCGGTGGAGTCAGCTCACCAAGACTTAGATGCTCTTCTGGCCAAGGAAAAGATCTTGCAGACCAAGCTCGGCATGATCAAATCTTTTATTGGATGTGAGTTCTTACCCTTTTTCACTGTTCTCTTGTTCTTACTTTTATCTCTTTTAGTGTTTTTGATTATCCTTCTCTTTTTTGCAGAGAAATTTCCTGAGGCCGACATGTTCGCCTTGAGAGCCATGAAGAAAGTGCGAGCCGAGTCTGGGGACCCAAAAGATGGCAAAGTCACCATCGACAAGCATCTTGCTGCCCTCTCAGAGCGCGTGACTACCTTGAAGTCATGCCGTGTCAACTTACTTAAGTCGGCTATCCATGCATCCAGGATGCTCTGGATGGATGAAGATGTGCCTACGCTCATTGAGCCTCTGGCTGCTAAGCTATTACTCGCTGAAGAAAGACTTGATCAATCGCGCGAGTCGGCTGGTCGCGTCGCGCCGGACAAGACCCTGGCCTTCCTGCTCTCATGGTATGAGGATATCAATCTTGATGTTCTCCAGCACATGATGGCTGAACGCAAGTGGATCCATGATCTTGATCTCATCAAGAAGTGCCAAGAGCGAGCCTACGCAATGGTGGAGTACGCTCTGGTGCATGCCTAGTGCGATGGACCAAGCTTTCTTGATCTCGCCGAGCCCCTTGCCGAGACCGCCGATGATGATTCTACTGACAGTGAGGCCACCGACTCAGCCGACTTACATGACTCGGCAGATCCTGATGATGCTCCTAGCGCCAAGCCCGCCGATGCTCCTTCGAGTCCAGCTGCCTCTTAGGATGGTTTAAGAAAAAGCACTTAAATCTTATGAGATCCCCGGTATGCCAGGTGCAAATGTACGAACTACTGTCGTCCTTTTGGGTGTGTGCCTTTGTGAAGGCTTGAACTTTATTTTGCTTGAATGCGAATAATCCAAGGGAAAGTCCCCGAGTTTTATTTTCCATTCTCTCTATCCTTGATTTTGGCTCTTGTCTACCTTTTTAGGCATTCGACATTAGAGTCTCAAAGTTCTAAGGACTAAGTTGGCGGATATGAAACTAGACAACTTGACCTAGGGTCATTCGACATACAAGGCAACATATCCTGCAACAGGTTAGTTATAAGCATTCATAAGGTCAACTCATTTTTCTTACCTTACTGATCCGCTATTCATGTTTACCTGTCCTTGGTCTTTTTCTCTTGCTTGCCATGAATCCATGTTTTCGGACAACAACATAGTCGAAGAGTCGACATCATACGAGTATACATTACTTATTCCGAGATAAGTTTAGGTGTCAACGCTAGCCGACCTGAACTAAGTAAAGAATAAATATGAGGGGGATTCCCCGAGTTAGTTTTTCAAGTCGTACCATTTTATTACCAGCACATAGCCAACATAAGTGTCTGACATATGAGAGTTTGAGAGATACATACATTGCTTCCCCTAAGTGTAGAAAGGACGGAGCAAAGCCACATTCCATGCCCTTTTGGTCTCATCACCTGATCTCTCCGTCTTGTTATTTTGTGCTTCATGAGCATCTATAAGATAATATGAATCATTGTGCAACGCTTTGCTTACAATGAATGGTCCCTCCCATGGGGGTGATAATTTGTGCATTCCAGCTGTGTGTTGCACTAGTCTGAGCACCAGATCCCCTTCTCAGAATACACGAGGTTGGACTTTTCGGCTATTGCGGTGACCAAGCATACCACTGCATGATGTAGTATACTATAGTCAGTATACTCAGTATACTATTGAGTGAAACACCGCTCACTAGTATTACATCCCTCAGAATGGCACAACAGAAACACAGCGGGTCCAATACATGGCTAAAGGTTACAACTCACCTATTTACATAAGATCCAGAGAACACTCTAGGTTAAAGAGAGAGAAAGAACTTCTTACTGATAAGAATCAAAGAAAACAATGCAAGAATTATTATACTATTAAACTAGTATTTTAACTAAGAGATTGGCATTGCTGTTATTGCAATGCACTACAGAATTAGGTTCTTTGGCTAGAGATTATATTCCTATCTAATCAGTAACTTCGTCTTCACTTGAATTGATGTATATGCTGACTTCCTTATCTTCATTGAAGAGTTCTAGATGTTGATGATTCCTGGAGCATAACTTGGTGTAGCATCGTCTTCATGGCTTTAGAATCTAGCAAGGGTTAAGAAGATACTTTGAGTACGAGCGTACTCAAATAATTCACTATAAAAGGAGTGTTTGATGCACTATAACTACAGCCACAGACCGTAGGTCGTAGGCAATGCAAGTTTTCATAAACATTTCTTTAAAGGTTGCTTTTATTCTGAAAGGCTATGTCTGTCAGCCTTCACGGGTTTACCAGAACTTTCATGGAGTTCCTTTCCTGCCGCGTTCGCAGCTCCTTTCCGGAACAGGGAGTAACAAGTTATAGTTCTTACACTCTACAGAGGTGCGTTACTTTACCCATGAGAGATCAACTGTTTGTTGCACAACCGGGCAGCTTATTCCCGTCCACAATTCCATGATGTGGGGCCCAGAAGATGATCCAAGCCAATCACTGCCCCCTTCGTGACCTCGCATTCCTCCTTGGTGTACACCATGCCCACATAATGAATTACGGCAATGGTTTGTACAAACCGTTAGATGCCAGAACTATCGTGGGACGATGAGGGTTCACACCCATATGATGCAAATCCTCTACGAATTACCAATTGATATGCATGCTAGGAGGATAACAGCCACGACCTGCACATCCGGCTTCATGCGAGAGGAAGAAGATACAGCTGACTTCTCCGTCCCATTCCAAATCTCATGGTCAACGCGTAATATACGGCGCAAGAATCACTGGTGACATTGGTCGTTAAGTCCTAGGTGATATAGTTCTGAACAGTGGTATTTCAACTGTCAGATTTAATAGATTAGCTAATCACCCTGGATTAGTAACCAATAGTTCACATTATTATCGAAAATAGTGTTTTTAATCCTTTTTCAAATGCAGGTCATCACAACACTGGATTTGTAAAATACTTTACATAAAATAAACAAAGGACATGAGCAAGTGTGAACTTGCCTTTTGTGATTGCAGAATTATGCACTCACGGTCTTCGGGTCAGTATAAGATCCAAAATCTGAAATCAGCATCATTGGTCCGGTAAGGACTAATGTTTAAAGAAGTAATATGCTTTTATGCATAACTAATGTGATGCATGTTCTAAGCGCAAATCCCGGGGATAACGTTGTCCTAGGGTTTGGATTCCGAAAATGGTTACATTGGAATGTGTGGTCCATTTAGATAAGTTTCACATTTGTGCTTCTATTAGAGCTTATGAGTGGTTGTGAGCAACACATGTGTGACAATAAAATATATATACTTAGGAAATACTAGTCAGGATTGGTTATACAAAAGTTCTTGTTTGAAGAGGAACAAAGGCTAACCTTCGAAGAAAAGGTTTGTCTTCTAAGGTCTAAACAAGCTTTGTTGTTAGTTAGTGATGGTTGATGTTATTGGTTTTCTCGAATGGTTTGGGTTTGAGATGTTTTTATAACTTAACTACTTCAGAACAAAGTTAACTATAAAACATATAGTAATGTTTATTGTATTATATTTAGATTCTTGGAGACTAAAGTTAACTTTAAAATATAGATAGTTTTGAAAGTATAATACTTATAACATTTGTATCTTGTGTATCTGGAATGTTTCCTTTAAGTTATTTAAGAATGGTTATTCTTTTACTTAGTGTAATGGTTTCTTGATTCTATAATAGAGTAGTATCATTTATCTTTTATAAAGGATGGGTTGTGGTTTTATAAACCAAAATATAATATTGCTTCACTACTAATGGACTTATTATAATGTTGGGGTAGTTTTTGGAATCTGGTAGTTAACATGGATGGAAAGGATTTGATTTATTCACAAGGTGTTCTTTAAGGTTTTTATCATGAATTGGAATACTTTGAGAATATAATCTTAACTTAGGGTTAAAGATAATTTAATAAAAAGATATTTATAATATTTTAAACCATTTAGGTTTCATTTATTAATATTTAAGACTAATACTATTTATTAAACTTAATTTGCTTATTTTAGGAATATTAATAAATTTTTATTTATCCTTATAAGAATTATTAATGAAGTAAATAAGTTTAATTTTTGACTTATTAAAATATTTAATTTTTATTTAACCCAAAAGTAGATTATTAGATTTTTAACATGTAGATATTATTTTTGTGATCATTTTGGTATATCACATTTATTTTTGTGATTTATAAATAATAAGATATGATTTTTATATTTCTTATTATTTTATAATTTAATAAATAATAAATATTTAATAAGTGAAATAATAATACATGATTATAGTTTTAAATTTATAACTCTTATTTATTTCTTTTTAAAGATTTTTAGTATTTTATTTATATTATTAATATTTATCATTATAAGAATATGAATTATCAAAGTTTTATTACTTATAAAACCTTTATTAAATAAAATTTATTTAAATAATCATCATCATAATATTTGATAATAGTTTTAAGTTGTAGATTTTATTTTTCTGAAAATTTTCATATATTATACATATTTTTCTGAATTATAAATCAAATGTTATTGATTAAACAAGATTTAATCCTTTATTAGATTTCTGGAATATTATTAATTGAATTATAACATTTTTTTATTTCCTAACAGAGAATACTTTTTACACCGTACCAAGAGCTAGCCCTAGTCACTAACCAGTGGGCCCGTGACCACCTCAACACGTTGTGTGAAGAAAATTCATTTATTACTGACCTTCTTTTTACTCTCAGTCGATGACACCTGGGCCCTGGTCCAGGTCACTTTGCACGCAGGACAACGACTAGTCAAACTAGCTGACGTGGTGCGATCATGACCTAACGATTGCGTCAGCACCACCACCGCCACCAGAGGTTGGTCACCGGCGATGATCTTTTGCGCCCTAGCAAGCGAGATAAGCCTAGTTCGAATAAGCGCAACCTACTGAACCTAATAGTGGCAGTGCCGCTCGGAAATATTCATCGGAGCTTTAGCTCCTACGAGCTCTGACGGTGGCCGATGGTGGCATATGGTGAAACGGCAATTTACAACGAGATCCGGCGATTGAATGTTACTGGGAGGTTTAGGAACTGTAACATCCCAAAAATATCAAACTTAGATCATCAAAACACTAATCATCAAGTTTAGGGTTAACAAAAACTTTTCTAAATGAATTCATGAATGCATGTATATGTGTATGCATGGATTTTGAATTTCTTTAAAAACCACCTTGTTTGTGTGAACCATTGCTTGTAAAATGTTTCTTAGGTGAAAATAACATCATCTAAAACATTTCCCACACCTTTCCTCAAGACAAGTAAATCAAAACAAATATATTAAGTGAATGGTCATTTTGACCAATTTAACTCCCATGCCTACTTTGGCTGTCTCAAACTTTCAAAACCTAACAGAAACTTTTCTGGATCTTTGCACCCCTTGAATGTACTCATAACAGAGTATCAAGGCCCACTTTGTGATCATCCAGAAACTTTCAAATGCATAGTTTAAATGACAATTCAAAATTGAATCTTCTTCATATGGGAAGATCCCACTTTTCCAAAACCCACCCAAACAAGCTCAACTTTCAAAACCCAAGCATCTGCAGACTCACCAGAACCAATCTAGCAAACCCACCAAAAATCTTTTCAAAATTCAAAACTTGATTTCATGCGGCCATTTCATCAAACAGGTTGCAGACACAAATCAAACAAAACATCAAACACTATAGTGTGCAGTGTTTTGAGCCTAACTTGTTCCCTAGTTAGCTCACACACAACCCAGTAGATCATCTAGAAAGATTATCCCAACACTAGCACCCCTGTGAGCTTGCCATTGTTATTAATGGTGAACAGCCGAGCACCCCCATGTCACCCCATTATGGATAGCAGGCTAGAGGAAGAACTAGCCGTGCCAACCTTGTCTGGGAGGCAGCCCACCGTCCACCGCCACTGCCTGTCCCAGCCGCGAGCGTTGCCAAGCCCTGGACCACGCGCACGAGACACGCCCAGACCATGCCGAGCGTGCGCCAGAGAGCCACCCTCGACCATCACCCACAGACCGCGCGCCGCCCTCACCGCGTGCATACACGATCACCACCGACCCAGGAGACCGCCAGACATCCCCGTTTGCCGTCCCGTGCCATACAGCCACCGCCCGCCGTCGAAGATGCCGCCTCTGCCGCGCAGAGCGCCGCCCGTTCTAGACCAAACCGCACCGCCCCATGCCTCGCGATCATGACGTTGAGCATCGCCAGGAGACACAGCACCGTCCCCTATCCTTGCCCATGCCATTAGCCGCCTGTAACATCGCCCCCGACGAGCTCACCTTGCGCCCCGACGGTCCCCTCGCTCGACTATAAATAGAGGCCACCCCCGCATGATTTCTTCACACCATCTCACTCCCCTCTCCCCACTGACCGTGCCACACCATCCTCAGAGCAAGCCGAGCACCACCTCGCCAGAATTTCACTGGAGCCTGCCGCTGCCGGAGAAGAAGGGAGCCAGCGATTGGAGCCGCCCCAGGAGAAGCCACCGGTACCAGGAGGTTCGCCGTCGTCGACTTCGTCGTTCGCCCGCCTCGCCGACCCTCGCTCGTACCCCGGTGAGCCCCCAGCACCCTCCACTGGCCGCGCTAGGTTTCGTTCTCGCCGGAGTTGTCTCGCGTCGACGATGACCCTCAGTCGTTGGATTAGAACTAGATCAAATGATCCACGTTGCCCCATACCGCTTCGCCCAACCCCATGTCACTAACGAGTGGGGACACCCACTTACGCAGCCCGCGGGAGCCCTGTGCTTAGCAGGCCGGCCCGTTAGAATTTCCCGCGCAGCCCAGCAATTCAAATTAAACCTTTTCTTTTTAATTTCAAACACACTTCTGTACCCAACTTCAAAAATCAACCCAGATCGATTCAGTGCACCAAATTGAATGAAACCAATTTTGTTGGAAAGGTCTGTGAATGCTTAATCCAAGCCCGTTGGATTCAAGTCATTTGGATCTGTATATCACCCATAGCAAAAATAACAAGGCAGAAGCTTTTCTGCATTCAAACATTTTTCAAATTTAAACCATAAAAGCTTTTGAGTTGATTCCAGTCCTCAAAAATCACATTTAACCATACCTTTCAGAATATATAAAAATATATAGGTTTACTTGCAGAAATAATGTTCAAGTAATAAAAGAATGCTTCATAAGCATTTCTAGCCACTTTAATTAATTGAAATAAAAGGGTAAAACCTTATTAAATAGTGACACTACTTTAAATCACCTTCCCATGGACTACAATATGTGGTGATGACATGTGTCAAATGATCCCATGTTTAGTTTGGAGAATATTAAATCTTAAGTAGTTTTTCAATGAGTAGAAATTACTTTTCTAAAAATAAGAAGTTTTAAACCAAGATTTAACCTTGTAATGTTAGAGATGATGCTAGATCATCTATAGGACCCTTGTGTGTGATTATTGCAAGTAGTTAAGTATTGTTTGGTGATTGTGTATCTCGTATTTATTCATAGACGCTAGTACCGACCAAGGATACTACGAGGAGGAAGGAGGATACTACGAAGAGGAAGCCGAGGAGAACTTCAACCACTGCTGTGCATAAGGCAAGCTTATACTGATATTGATGCAAGCTGATACTATACCAATGCAAGCTAACACTTTTAAGATACCCTACTGATGCCACAAACCCATATTTGTGATATGAATACTATATCCCTTAAGCATATGTGATCATACCTACTTGCTAAACCAATCCTAGTTTTATGGCAAGCTTCTTACTTTATTTTTTTATCAAAGCTTAATTAGAGTCTACCTAAGAATTTGGTAGATACTAGACAGTTGTGCTGAAGGTTGCTTAAAGATCATAAAATTTGGCCTAAGCTAGAAACCTTGATATCAGCCTAAGATATAATGTTGGACTTAGTGAAACTCCACTAGTTACCACCCCTCATTAGTACCACCCCCACCTGTAGATGCTAGTGCTAAGCATAAAACTTGATCAACTGTAGATGGGAATACTTGGTGGAAAAATGGTTATGAAAACCTTGGAATGATGGATCATTCTATTGAAATGTTTTGGACATGTGTTTCCAAACACTTGACGATTTTGGTGATGAAAATGTTGAGGCATGAGCCTTAGCCCTTTATAAAACTGATGGTTGTCTGGATGCGATACCATTCCAATTTTTGCGTATAGCCACAATACCCGAATATTGGGTAGGGATTGACTGGAAACTTATATACCTTAGTATTAGTTCCCTCCTGGCCAAGGTCTGAGCTGAGGCTACCTTGTGAAGATTGTCCACCTGTGCAGTACCCAAGATGACAGTGGTCATGGTTGGGAGGCCAAACTCACAGGAGAGGTGCTTATACTAGGGCATGTAATCGAAAGGTTAGGATTGATTATCCGCATACTGAGTATGGTGAATTCAGGATTTGTTCCTGACGGATATATCGAATGTTGTGGTGAAAGTGTACAATCTCTGCAGAGTGTCAAACTATTCGAATAGCCGCGTCCGCGGTTATGGACAGTTGGAGTGGCCATACTGTTCCCCCGTTAGACTTTTCAAAATGACTTGTGAAATGAATTGAGACTTTGACTTGACCACAACAGAGATGTGACCTAAATTACAAGATCCCATTTAGGAACTATAAAATTGTGACTAGCTTTGGAACTTAGTAGAGATAAACCTGGCTTTTTGCAAAACAACCCTAGAGCCTAGTGTCCTATTATCCAAAAAACCCCTTCTCTTGTTAGTATTAGTTTGCGAGTACTTAAAGAGTACTCATGGCTTTGTCCCTGGCTATTTCCATGGCCAGACTATGAAGAGGAGTACCTGGAGGATGGACCCTAGGAAGGTTACGACAACTAGGATCATCTCCCATCGTCAGCATTGCCTGTGACCCCGAAGATGGAGCTTCGCCTACGCTACCGTTACTATTACGTATTCCGCTGCTTGATGTTGTACTAAGAACTGGATCATGAGATCCCCATTTGTGTAAGAACTTATGTATCGTTTGTAATGGATGAAGTACTATGGTATCCAATTCTGTTATGTCTCGCAAAAATGGTAATCCTGGGATTGCGATGTATGGCATAACAGGCATCTAGGATTGAAAAATCCGGGTGTTGACGAGTTGGTATCAGAGCCATCCTGACCATAGGAGACCCTAGTTAGATTGGACGTTGAACCAAAAACTTAGTTTCAAAACCACAGAACAAAAATATTTACGAAAACTTATTCTCATTCTTACCTCTTTAATTCTTTAATAAAACTTCATGTTCCCCAAAAACTCTTGAAAAATAGATAATATTTTGACACACTTGATCACTCTGCTAATCTACTCATCCTCTATTTTTATAGATGGACGTGAAGTACAGCAAGTTTTATCAACTTGGGAATGGAGGAGACCTTATCTTTGAGAGGGATCTGGATCAGCTTTCAGAACTTCTGGAGCGTCCACACCCCGAGTTCTTCGGAGCTCAGCTCAATGATCAAGGAGGAGAAGATCTGCAGTGGCTAATTGTTGCAAGTCTCCGAGGAAAAATTGAACCTCCCACAGCGGAGGGAATTCAGTTTACCTTGAGGGAAAACAACTGGCTCGATGGACTTTCTAGAGCAATACAGGAAGCTCTTTCCCGTCTGTGTGGGCAGAGCATCAATCAGATCAAGGGTACTCGCTTTGAGTTTTTCCCAAGACGTGATGCAAATGGACAACCACTGGAAGCCCCATACCACCCCGAGCTGAAGACTCAATTGGACCACCTTAGCTTCATGATGTATGATCGTCAACAAGAGTTGGACAACTGCCGTGACTATTGCAACCACAAGTCTGCCATCATCAAGACGAAGGATCAGACCATCGCCATGCTAGCAAAGGATCACAAGTCTCGCCGCCGTCAGCTCGACAAGAAGGAGCGCATTATTGCCCGTCTTTGCCATCGCATCTCATCTCTGGAAGAGACCATCCACGAGAGGGACATGCAGTTGGAGGAAAGGTAGAATGCCGGAGAGGATCTTCGTGGAGACCCTTACTCCTATCTCAATGATGATGATGATTTTCTGGAGGATCAGGCCATGGACTTCTTCACCGATGAGGATGATTTCGCCTTCATCGATGATCCTGAAGATGATCAAGCCACAGACTCCGAGGAGTAGTAGCACTGAGCACTAGCGTAGTGAGTAGTAGTCGGTCCCACTATATCGTAGATTCCAGAATGGTTCGTAAAACCATCTGTTTTTCCTTGTTGTGGTGTGTGTTGTATTGTGTGCTATGAGTGAATGAATGAAAAAGCAAGTTGCTAGAAAACTTGAGTCAAACTCCAAAAACTTTTCAAAAACCCAAAACCTTAGCAATTTCCCTCTTTTATCATGATCTATCTAAATCTTCAGATGCCACGTGGAGGAAGTGGTTCAGCCCCGGACCCGATGTTGCAGATCCTGCAAATGTTGACTTCTAACCACGAAGCTGAAAGAGCGGAACGTCAAGCCAACCTAGCCACTCTGCAACAGATAGCCCAGCTAGCCCACAACAACCAAGGCCATGGAAATCAGGACAACCACGGATCTAAGCTCAAGAATTTCCAGAATACCAACCCACCCGTTTTCACCAAGTCGGAAGAACCCCTAGACGCCGATGATTGGCTGCAAACCATGGAAAATAACTTAGAAGTGGCCGGAGTGGAAGCCAACGAGAAAGTCTTGTTCGCCACCCATTATCTAGCCGGAGATGCCAGGGCATGGTGGAAAAGTGTTCGTGCAATGACCGGAGGCCAGATGATGACCTGGGAGGAATTCAAGGTCAAGTTTAGCAGAACCCATGTGCCACCAGGTTTGATCAAGAGAATGAGAGACGAGTTCAGAGAATTGAAGCAAGGAAGTATGACTGTAGTGGAATACCGTGACAAATTTTTGTCATTAGCTAGGAATGCCCCGGACGAGATAGACACCAAAGCCAAGAGGAAAGAAAGATTCCTGAATGGTCTGCATGACGAGATGCATACAGTGTTAGTCAATATCCCCTTTGTTGATATTGAAGCCCTTGTTGATTCAGCCATCCAGATGGAAGGAAAGATCAACCAGGCCAATGAGAACCGCAAGCGTCGCATGATGCATCAACCAGGAACCCATCAGACCCCAAAGTATCGCCCCAACCCATCTCCAGGATTTGCCCCAAGAACCAACAGACCCCCTATGACCCGTCCGACCTATCCCAACCGTGGAAACCCTAGATCCGGAGGAAATCACAACAACCCCGGCAACTCTAGCAATTTCACCCGTGCCCCACCCAAGTTCAACATCAACAATACTACCACCAACCCCAACACTGCCCCAAGGACTGGAAGCAATGCTGTGCCTATCGCAGCCAAGGACAAGTCACAAGTGACATGTTATGACTGTGGAAATAAAGGCCACTATTCCAACGAGTGCCCCAACAAGAAGAATACCACAGCCCCCAACGCCAATGTCCTAGCTCAACAGCAGCGTCTTGTCCAGCCAGGGAGAAGATTTGCCCCAGGGAATTCACTCAACCGCAATGGCCGTCTTTTTCTTATGCATGCTGAAGAAGCTTAGGAAGCGCCAGACGTTGTGCTGGGTATGTTTTCTGTTAATTCAGTACTTGCAAGAGTGTTGTTTGATTCTGGTGCATCGCATTCATTTGTCACCAAAGAATTTGCTTGCACTAGTAAAATTCAACCAACCAAATTGAAGCATGTGATGATTGTACAAATTCCCGGATCAACCACCAAGGCTAGGCAAATTTGCAAAGCCGTCCCTATCTGAATCCATGGCATAGATTTTTATGCTAATCTAATAGTACTCGGAACTAAAGGATTGATTGACTGTGCCAAGAAAGCCATTACCATGACCAGTACCACCAGAATATCAGTCGAGCATATATCTGAAACCTTACCTCGCCAATTCAAGTGTAACAAGAGTCTAGCCCAACCTACCATTGACCAAGTTCGGATAGTCTGCGAATACCCCGATGTATTTCCAGATGTTTCGCCCGGTATGCCCCCAGATCGGGATATCGAGTTTATCATCGAACTAATCCCCCGGAATAGGACCCATAGCCCATAGACCCTATAGTATGAACCCGTCAGAACTAGAAGAACTGAAGAAGCAACTGGATTCCATGTTGGAAATCGGATTGATCCAACCAAGTGCGTCCCCATGGAGATCACCTGTCTTGTTCGTGGACAAAAAGGATGGAGGTAACCGTCTGTGTACGGATTATCGGAAGTTGAATGATGTCACCATCAAGAACAAGTATCCCTTGCCCAAGATAGAAGATTTGTTTGATCAGTTGACCGGAGCCCAGGTGTTTTCTAAGATTGATCTTAGAACTGGCTATCATCAACTCAAAATTCATGTAGAGGATATTCCAAAGACTACTTTTACCACCAGATATGGATTGTATGAGTATACAGTCATGTCTTTTGGATTAACCAATGCCCCTGCTTATTTCATGAACCTCATGAATAAGATTTTTATGGACTTCCTGGATAAGTTTGTCGTTGTTTTCATCGATGACATTCTGATTTATTCCAAATCAGAAGAAGAACATGAGCTACACCTAAGGACCATTCTTGGAACCCTTAGAGAGAATCAGTTGTATGCAAAATTTAGCAAATGTGAATTCTGGTTATAGGAAGTAGGATTCCTCGGCCACATTGTATCAGCCGGAGGAACTGTCGTTGACCCTGCCAAAGTGAAAGATGTAGAAGATTGGCAAGCCCCAACCACTCAAACCCAAGTTCGTGCTTTTCTCGAATTGGCGGGATATTACCGCAAATTCGTAGAAGGATTCTCGAGTATAGCCCGACCCATGACCCAATTGCTGAAGAAGGACAAGAAGTTTGAATGGACCGACAAATGTGAAGCAAGTTTTCAAGAACTCAAGAGGAGATTGATTTCAGCCCCAATCTTGATCATGCCGGATATCACGAAGCCCTTCGATGTGTATTGTGACGCATCCAAGATTGGTCTCGGATGTGTTCTAATGCAAGAAGGCAAAGTTATATCTTATCTATCACGACAATTGAAGCAACATGAACAAAATTACACAACCCATGACCTCGAACTCGCAGCCGTAGTTCTAGCCCTAAAGACATGGAGACATTACCTGATGGGAAACCGTTGTGAGATTTATTCGGATCACAAGAGCCTAAAGTATATATTCACTCAGAAGGAGCTGAATATGAGGCAGAGAAGATGGATTGAGCTAATCAAGGATTACGACCTGGACATTCACTATCACCCTGGAAAAGCCAATGTGGTAGCCGATGCCCTTAGCAGATTGCCGTGCCGCTTGAACTCCATGATTTTGAAGGAGCAACCAAGTTTGCACAAAGAAATGGAAGATTTTCAAGTAGAATTAGTAAGTGAAGGATTTTTGGCTAGCATCGAACTTCAGCCCACTTTGATCAGTCAGATTAAAGAGGCGCAGCAGGGACATGCCAGTATCGACGGAATCAAGCGTCGTATCGGTACAGGCAAAGTACCCGGATTCACCGAGGACGAAGAAGGAGTTCTGTGTTACAAAGGACGCCTTTTTGTACCAGCAGATTCGGAGTTGAAAGAAGTTATCTTGAAGGAGGTTCATGATACACTTTATTCTATCCATCCCGGAGGAACTAAGATGTATCAAGATTTGAAAGAGAAATTTTGGTGGCATAAGATGAAGAGAGAAATCGGAAGCTATATCGCCAAGTGTGATATATGTCAGCGAGTCAAGGCAGGACATCAAAGACCCGCTGGATTGTTGCAACTTTTGCAAATTCCGGAATGGAAATGGGATTCTGTAGGAATGGACTTTATCACTGGACTACCTACTTCTAGTAGGGGAAATGACTCTATTTGGGTCATAGTGGACAGATTGTCCAAAGTCGCCCATTTCTTGCCCGTCAAAACTACCTATCAGAGTTCGAAGCTAGCGGAGTTAGACATCGCTAGAATCGTTAGTTTGCACGGAGTCCCCAAGAACATAGTCTCGGATCGAGGAACTCAGTTTACCTCAAGATTCTGGAAGAAAGTCCAAGAAGGTTTAGGAACCCGCCTAGATTTCAGTACCGCGTATCACCCTCAGACCGATGGACAAACGGAGCGAGTAAACCAAATACTCGAAGATATGCTTAGAGCTTGTGTTAGAATATGGGTCCAAGTGGGAAGACTGTCTGCCATTTGCAGAATTTTCCTACAACAATAGTTACCAAGCCAGTTTGCAAATGGCCCCATTTGAATTCATGTACGGAAGAAAGTGCCGCACCACTTTGAACTGGTCGGAAGTAGGAGAGAGTCAGATTTTCGGACCCGACATCCTACGAGAAGCAGAAGAGAAGGTTCACAAGATTCGTGAGCACCTCAAGATAGCCCAATCCCGACAAAAGAGTTATGCCGACAAGAGACGTCGAGACCTCGCCTTCAACATAGGAGATTTTGTTTATCTGAAAGTGTCGCCATTGAAGGGAATGAAGCGTTTCCAACTCAAGGGAAAGTTAGCCCCCAGATATGTCGGACCTTTCAAAATTCTGAACCGTCGAGGAGAAGTATCATATCAACTTGAACTACCTGAAGAGATGTCAGCGGTGCACAATGTGTTCCATATCTCGTTACTTCGCAAATGTCTCGAAGTCCCCGAGAAGACCGAAGTGTTCAAGAATATCGATCACCGGACCATCGAGATCAACGATGACCTAACCTATCCCGAAGTACCCATCCGTATATTGGAAGAAGCCTTTTGAACTACCAGAACCCGAAGCATCAGGTTTCTCAAGATTCAGTGGAGCAACCACACAGAAGAGGAGGCTACCTGGGAACGCGAAGATCACATCAGAATGGAGTTTCCAGATCTCTTCAAATCCTAGGTAATCTTTTCGTCCTTTTCAAATCTCGGGACGAGATTTTGTTTAAGGGGGGAAGGTTTGTAACATCCCAAAAATATCAAACTTAGATCATCAAAACACTAGTCATCAAGTTTAGGGTTAACAAAAAAATTCTAAATGAATTCATGAATGCATGTATATGTGTATGCATGGATTTTGAATTTCTTTAAAAACCACCTTGTTTGTGTGAACCATTGCTTGTAAAATGTTTCTTAGGTGAAAATAACATCATCTAAAAAATTTCCCACACCTTTCCTAAAGACAAGTAAATCAAAACAAATATATTAAGTGAATGGTCATTTTGACCAATTTAACTCCCATGCCTACTTTGGCTGTCTCAAACTTTCAAAACCTAACAGAAACTTTTCTGGATCTTTGCACCCCTTGAATGTACTCATAACAGAGTATCAAGGCCCACTTTGTGATCATCCAGAAACTTTCAAATGCATAGTTTAAATGACAATTCAAAATTGAATCTTCTTCATATGGGAAGATCCCACTTTTCCAAAACCCACCCAAACAAGCTCAACTTTCAAAACCCAAGCATCTGCAGACTCACCAGAACCAATCTAGCAAACCCACCAAAAATCTTTTCAAAATTCAAAACTTGATTTCATGCGGCCATTTCATCAAACAGGTTGCAGACACAAATCAAACAAAACATCAAACACTATAGTGTGCAGTGTTTTGAGCCTAACTTGTTCCCTAGTTAGCTCACACACAACCCAATAGATCATCTAGAAAGATTATCCCAACACTAGCACCCCTGTGAGCTTGCCATTGTCATTAATGGTGAACAGCCGAGCACCCCCATGTCACCCCATTATGGATAGCAGGCTAGAGGAAGAACTAGCCGTGCCAACCTTGTCTGGGAGGCAGCCCACCGTCCACCGCCACTGCCTGTCCCAGTCGCGAGCGTTGCCAAGCCCTGGACCACGCGCACGAGACACGCCCAGACCATGCCGAGCGTGCGCCAGAGCGCCACCCTCGACCATCACCCACAGACCGCGCGCCGTCCTCACCGCGTGCATACACGATCACCACCGACCCAGGAGACCGCCAGACATCCCCGTTTGCCGCCCCGTGCCATACAGCCGCCGCCCGCCGTCGAAGACGCCGCCTCTGCCGCGCAGAGCGCCACCCGTTCTAGACCAAACCGTACCGCCCCATGCCTCGCGATCATGTCGTTGAGCATCGCCAGGAGACACAGCACCGTCCCCTACCCTTTCCCATGCCATTAGCCGCCTGTAACGTCGCCCCCGGCGAGCTCACCTTTCGCCCCGACGGTCCCCTCGCTCGACTATAAATAGAGGCCACCCCCGCATGATTTCTTCACACCATCTCACTCCCCTCTCCCCACTAACCGTGCCACACCATCCTCAGAGCAAGCCGAGCACCACCTCACCGGAATTTCACTGGAGCCTGCCGCTGCCGGAGAAGAAGGGAGCCAGCGATTGGAGCCGCCCCAGGAGAAGCCACCGGTACCAGGAGGTTCGCCATTGTCGACTTCGTCGTTCGCCCGCCTCGCCGACCCTCTCCCGAACCCTGGTGAGCCCCCAGCACCACCCACTGGCCGTGCTAGGTTTCGTTCTCGCTGGAGCTGTCTCGCGTCGACGATGACCCTCAGCCGTTGGATTAGAACTAGATCAAACGATCCACGTTGCCCCATACCGCTTCGCCCAACCCCGTGTCACTGATGCGTGGGGACACCCACTTACGCAGCCCGCGGGAGCCCTGTGCTTAGCAGGCCGGCCCGTTAGAATTTCCCGCGTAGCCCAGCAATTCAAATTAAACCTTTTCTTTTTAATTTCAAACACACTTTTGTACCCAACTTCAAAAATCAACCCAGATCGATTCAGTGTACCAAATTAAATGAAACCAATTTTGTTGGAAAGGTCTGTGAATGCTTAATCCAAGCCCGTTAGATTCAAGTCATTTGGATCTGTAGATCACCCATAGCAAAAATAACAATGTAGAAGCTTTTCTGCATTCAAACATTTTTCAAATTTAAACCATAAAAGTTTTTGAGTTGATTCCAACTCTCAAAAATCACATTTAACCATACCTTTCAGAATATATAAAAATATATAGGTTTACTTGCAGAAATAATGTTCAAGTAATAAAAGAATGCTTCATAAGCATTTCTAGCCACTTTAATTAATTGAAATAAAAGGGTAAAACCTTATTAAATTGTGACACTACTTTAAATCACCTTCCCATGGACTACAATATGTGGTGATGACATGTGTCAAAATGATCCCATGTTTAGTTTGGAGAATATTAAATCTTAAGTAGTTTTTCAATGAGTAGAAATTACTTTTCTAAAAATAAGAAGTTTTAAACCAAGCTTTAACCTTGTAATGTTAGAGATGATGCTAGATCATATATAGGACCCTTGTGTGTGATTATTGCAAGTAGTTAAGTATTGTTTGGTGATTGTGTACCTCGTATTTATTCATAGACGCTAGTACCGACCAAGGATACTACGAGGAGGAAGGAGGATACTACGAAGAGGAAGCCGAGGAGAACTTCAACCACTGCTCTGCACAAGGCAAGCTTATACTGATATTGATGCAAGCTGATACTATACCAATGCAAGCTAACACTTGCAAGATACCCTACTAATGCCACAAACCCATATTTGTGATATGAATACTATATGCCTTAAGCATATGTGATCATACCTACTTCCTAAACCAATCCTAGTTTTATGGCAAGCTTCTTACTTTATTTTTTATCAAAGCTTACTTAGAGTCTACCTAAGAGTTTGGTAGATACTAGACAGTTGTGCTGAAGGTTGCTTAAAGAGCATAAAATTTGGCCTAAGCTAGAAACCTTGATATCAGCCTAAGATATAATGTTGGACTTAGTGAAACTCCACTAGTTACCACCCCTCATTAGTACCACCCCACCTGTAGATGCTAGTGCTAAGCATAAAACTTGATCAACTGTAGATGGGAATACTTGGTGGAAAAATGGTTATGAAAACCTTGGAATGATGGATCATTCTATTGAAATGTTTTGGACATGTGTTTCCAAACACTTGATGATTTTGGTGATGAAAATGTTGAGGCATGAGCCTTAGCCCTTTATAAAACTGATGGTTGTCTGGATGCGATACCATTCCAATTTTTGCGTACAACCACAATACCCGAATATTGGGTAGGGCTTGACTGGAAACTTATATACCTTAGTATTAGTTCCCTCCCGGCCAAGGTCTGAGCTGAGGCTACCTTGTGAAGATTGTCCACCTGCACAGTACCCAAGATGACAGTGGTCATGGTTGGGAGGCCAAACTCACAGGAGAGGTGCTTATACTAGGGAGTGTAATCGAAAGGTTAGGATTGATTATCCGCATACTAAGTATGGTGAATTCAGGATTTGTTCCTGACGGATGTATCGAATGTTGTGGTGAAAGTGTACAATCTCTGCAGAGTGTCAAACTATTCGAATAGCCGCGTCCGCGGTTATGGACAGTTGGAGTGGCCATACTGTTCCCTAGAGCCACAACAGACTTTTCAAAATGACTTGTGAAATGAATTGAGACTTTGACTTGACCACAACAGAGTTGTGACCTGAATTATAAGATCCCATTTAGGAACTATAAAATTGTGACTAGCTTTGGAACTTAGTAGAGATAAACCTGACTTTTTGCAAAACAACCCTAGAGCCTAGTGTCCTATTATCCAAAAAAACCCCTTCTCTTGTTAGTATTAGTTTGCGAGTACTTAAAGAGTACTCATGGATTTGTCCCTGGCTATTCCCATGGCCAGACTATGAAGAGGAGTACCTGGAGGATGGACCCCAGGAAGGTTACGACAACTAGGATCATCTCCCATCGTCAGCATTGCCTGTGACCCCGAAGATGGAGCTTCGCCTACGCTACCGTTACTATTACGTATTCCGCTGCTTGATGTTGTACTAAGAACTGGATCATGAGATCCCCATTTCTGTAAGAACTTATGTATCGTTTGTAATGGATGAAGTACTATGGTATCCAATTCTGTTATGTCTCGCAAAAATGGTAATCTTGGGATTGCGATGTATGGCATAACAGGCATCTAGGATTGAAAAATCCAGGTGTTGACAGGAACTCACCCTGATGATGATTGAGTGGTCGGCGAGGACAGGCGCGGTTGGAAACGAGCTCCCTGACGAGGATTCCAACGAACTGCTACAAAGGTGAAGGGCCAAATTCACCCGCTCAAGTGCTCCACTTGATGCAAGATTCTACCTAGAGGATCTACGGAGGACGGTGCTTCTCCATGGCTGCTCAGAATGGTGTGGGGAGACGTGGTTCGACGGCGAGGATTGGCTCCGGTGAGCTAGGGTTTCGGTTCCGTTTGCATCTGCGAGGATAAGGAGAAATTAAGGATAAGGTTTGAGGCAGGGCGTCGCGATGGCCTTCTTATCCCTTCCTGGAACGACGACGAGTATCTTGGCGCAAGGCTGACAACGACGGCATCGAGCTGCGGCGAGCTCCACCAGCGAGTTGCCTGTGTGCGTGACGATGACGACGATGCAACTTTTGCGGATAACCCCCTAGCAATTTCTTTAGCTCAACCCGCGGTCCTCTCCTGACCCCACTTGTCAGTCACAGACAAGTTACTAGGCTGTTGTGGGCTGCTCAGGGGCGTCAGATAGGTGTAGGGTTATTGGGACACGACCAGGTAGTATTTTTATTTGTTTTACCCTTTTTCTATTTTCTGTTTTCTAATTCAGATTTGAATTTGATTTATATTTTGAACCTTTATTTGTATGATTTGTTTGCTGGATATTTACAACAATACTAAAATATATTTAGTCTCATTTGTGAATTTTTATTATATCATCTTTTTGTATTTTCTTTATTTACTTAATATCAACCCCTTGTTAATATTTTATATAAACTTTTCTTATTATTTTTCTCTCCTATTTTAGTTAGGGATTTCTTGAATGATATATTCTTATTTGTTTATAAACTTAACTCTAATTGGCTTATAGTTTGAATATAAATTTTATATTTATAATGATCCTTGATCATTATTTGATGCATGAAACATGAAAGACATTGATATGGTTATTACTATTCCCATTAATTTAGAAAATGAAATGTATATATTCTATTGTGATAAACAAAGAGGCTTAGGGTTTTGAATCATGAACTTTACCCTGGCTTTTGGGTTTTGCATATACTTAGATCCCTTTATGGATATGGTTAAAGATTCAATAGCTAAACATGTGGTTTTCTTTTTGGGATATTTGTTGACAGCCCCTTTTATATTAGAAAGTTATATTGAGAATGTTTCATAGAAAGGGAATGGATAAAAATACTCCTAAGCACATATAATTCTGATGGTTGGAATTGACATAGAAAAACTTATGTGATTTGTTATAAGAAAATATTCCTAGAAAGTGATATAGACATAAGATAACGGTTCATTAGCATAAAATGGATATTATATTTGATTTGAGATTTAGAGTTGCTTGTTTACCAATAATTACTATCTTCCATAATTCATAATTCTAGACTTCTTATTAAATAATTCCTTTCCTAGATATACTACCCTTTTGTATCTATCATCATGGTTAACATGATGGATTATTACTTCACTTGAATATTCTGATTCACCTATTATATTTCTAAACTTATTGATAAATCCATTGAATTGATACTAGAGTATTCATAACTTCCTCATATCATGGCTTGGTTGTATTTACTACTCTACTGTTGATAGCCTTCCATCCAACAAATAGTTCCTTCATTTTTTTCTCATACTCTTCTTAATCATTCATTACTAATGTATCTTTATTAGTTGTATGCTTCCAACTACTTTTCTCTAAAGTTGACAATCCTTTAATATGAATAACACCATTTCTAAACTCTATGCTATACTAGCTTTAATTGAATAATATTAGCCTATATTTACTTAACTCTCATGACTTACACTTCAATCCCTGAATTATATTTATGTGGTTTGCAATGACTACTCTAGGATCACTTATATCTACTAAGGTTCCAATCATGTTCTACCCACCAATATTACTTATACTAAATATAAGCATTCAATATTGGTGGCCAAAGCATTACCATTATAATACTTTAATCATTTATTACTTAAGTTCTTTGTTGGGTAAGCAGGGCTTTATCAATCCTACATTTCATTGTCTGGAAATTATCTTCTTAGTATATTATATTGGATTAAGGTTATGAATGGACTATGCCCTCATTAGAAGATTTAAGTAGATGTTCTCATAAGATCAAGTAGTAGATCAAAGATTGATAGTTAAAGAATTTGTGAATCAGTGGGGAATTATCCAACATTGATGAACAACGGATATTGAAATAAGTTCCATAAAGATTGCTATAGTAATAAGATATATGGTACATGATCTTGACTTAGTCTCTTTCCATCTTCAACTCATTAAAGAGTTTAAAGTTAAGAATTACTATGATACTCATAGTAAGAATGGATAATAATAATATAGGTCAAGATTAATCATTGCATTTTCTTTTTATAAATTTTAGTGGTAATCTTAACTTAGTATTCATAGGTTGATATGGTGAATAGTATGATATGATCCCCTAAGAATCATATATGAATCATTTAAGCAATGTATTATGAGTGACATTTATTATATCTGGTCTACCCTTAGACCAAATCATATTTAATTAAGTAAGGGTTTTAGCAAAGGTCATATTGAAACTTATCGCAGTTAACTTGATGATCTACTTCAATCCCATCAAGTTAAGAGAAGCTTCAATCACTTTGACAAGTTCTATTTTAAAATCGCAAAAATTATTCGGATTTTCTATGCATGAATGCAATGCACACATCTGGGTTCAGCTTATTTCTAAGCTCTAGTGCTGGGATGTTATAGACTCTCCCCCTTAAAATAAACTTTGTCCTCGAAGTTCGCAAACTTTCACGTTTTGGAGTTAGAATTTTTTTTGTAGTGGTTGCTACATTCTCCCCTTCATGATGACCTTAAATGGAATTAATTGGAGTATTCCATAACCTGATTAGATATCCTAATCCAATTCTTGTTATTTAATCATCAAACTTTATTACAATTTTAAGTACAGTTTAGAGGTCTCCTTAAATAAAGTTTTAAGTTTCTATAAGCCCGTGTTTATGGTTAGAAGACTATATTTCTATTCCTGTCATAGAATTGTTGATACTGGTACTCCTTCCTAGATTGGATTTGAACTCATTTAGTCCATACCCATTGGAATTTCTTGTTCCTAAATACTTTCCCAATTAGGTGTTCTATATTACTTCTTAAGGGTTACTTAAAAGTTGTTTGTTTTTGGATTGGTCGGTTAAATGTATCCTTTATCACCTTCAAGTTTAAACCTTCTCAAGATTTTTCACTAATCTCCATTATTACCTATAGTAATTTCTTCATCCTTCATTCATAATGTCTACTCTCCCCCTTAGATTTTACTAATAGTCTTTAAACTACATACATAGAGACCATTGGTTCTTAACCTAGAATGCTGGTTCCTGTTCAGCTCATAATTTACCGGTTTAGGATCTGATGAAAGATTATACGGTGTATCCACATAGTTGTGGATCTCCGAAGCAAATCTTTCAACACTATATGTGGTACTTACTATAGGACATTTTCGTTGCGATAAATGTAACTTTGTGAAGCCTCTTGAGAGACAATCACCTTAAAAAAATTATACTTCCTTAGGTTTTACTTAACTTAGACCAAATTTAATGCTCTTTATGCAACTTTTAAGAGGATCTGAGTAACTATGTTAACCAATATACCAACTGTAGACAAAACATCAACTGTGGATCAAAACACCGATTATGGATTAAGTACTGGTTGTAGAAATTTACCAGCTGCAAATCAATCTAGGGTGTATGTATTACTCTATGATTTCTATCATTCTTATGGCATTCTCTCTGAATGGTTAGAATTTGAATACCATCTTGAGTTCCAAAACTTCTTTGCATATATTCATGATACTTCCATGAACTTGCATAATTACTCCATTGACTTCTTAGCAAAATTACCTATCTAGCTTGAACTTTAAGTTCATCACTTCTTGTTGTCGACTAATGATGATCTAGGCTTGACCCATCCTCCAAATGGTGTTAATACATCTTATATCATGCTTCATCCTTCAAGTCAATCTTCCTTATGATTTTCGAAACTCGTCACTCCCTTACACGAATTCCCGTTTCTATCTAGGTCTATAACATTAAGTTATAACTGGGTGTTACATCATGCATTTGCACACCGAATTATCTTCATGTACAGATCTAGTCAATCAATAAGAATCAAAAAAATATATTCAAAAGTCAATAAACAGCAAAGCATATACCCTGTATTATACATAGGTTTTAAATAATTTACAAATGTACCAAGTGTTCCAACGGTTTGCTCCAAACCTCTATATATACAACTATCTTACAAGAACCTCTTGTTCTTGTGGATATATCCTCACTTATTTCGGCAAAATCTTCAAACTAAAATACGTATTACCCTCTATATACATTATTCAAGCCCTCATCCCTTGGGATGGTGTTTCTCTCTCACTTTCATCTTCCTCTAGTGCTTCCTGGAGTTCCGTCCATGATGACGTGAAGTCCTACAACTACCTTCTGGAGCATAAGATCATCCAGGAGGTGTGTATTCTTGATTAGAAGTACCGAGACTGAGATTGGTCATTGAAAAATGACTAGAGTTGGCATAATCTTCCACTGAATAATCCGGGTCTTCTGGCAATGTTTCCTCATAGTAAGTTGGTTCCTTAGCTTTTTATTGGATCCAGTCGTACAGATTGGTATAGTAGCTATCGGAATACTCTTCTAGGTTGATTGGATTGGTATTACCCCCATATGGTCCATAAGGCTCTCGGTGGTTATAGTTGGTCTCTTTTTCAATACCTGTATCACAAGGTATAGGATTTCTTATGGTTTTACCTTGATATTGTATTTCCCATCCATACTTGTTGGTCTCAGGGTTATTTGGAATAACTTTATTCCGTTCCTGTTGTTCGGAGTTATATTTGGTCCATAGGTCTTCAGGTGGCTTGAAGTCATTTTGGTAATAGGCATAATTTTCCGAGTTTGGATCATCAAACTCAGTCTCCTCAAACACTTCTACTAAAGGTATGTATTTGGGATGTCTAGCTTCTTTATCTAACTTCTTCCTACGAGCCATTGCTTTATCAGGATCAGTAAAATCCTCAATGACCGTATCCAGCTCTTGAACTAAGACTTGGTGAGTGTTATGATAAGTGTTTAGCAAAGACCGATAACGATCCATATACTCTACAACTAGAGTAGGTTCAGCTTGGACTAAGGTAGAGTGATCTAACTCATGCTCTGGGTTTGAGGTTTCATGTGGTATAATGGTGTGAGTACTACCTTCTAGAGCTTGGGATTTCTGTTCTCGGATCATGGTTATGGCTGCTCCTATGATAATCTGATATGCAGATGCCATGCACCTAGCTTCTCCTAATGGCATTTCTCCCTTAAGTCCTAACTTCTTGGGTAACATGATCATGACACGGTATTTAGCTAATACCTGCCCATTATAGTAAGTGTAAATCTTGACCAGAAGTCTTGATTCACATTCCAAACTCCATAGAAGTTTTTGGAGATTGTCTGTCCAATCCCCTTCGTAGTCATCCAACGTCCTGTTCAACACTTGAACATTCCGGGGTGCATACCGAGGTGCCATGTGTAACTATGGATAAGAAATTATCATCAGTCACATAGAGTTAAAACTCTTGGGTAATGATTGGAAATTGCAATCATATAAAAGAGTTATCGCACTAGTAACATAACAGGATTATTCTCAACTGAATATTCCTCATATCACTAGAGAACTCTTTATTATTGCTAGGTGTGTCCTACAGGTTCTACCCACTTACTAGGTTTCCAACCTAAGGTCAAAGCATATGCTCTGATACCAGCTGCGATGACCCAGCATACCACTGCATGATGTAGTATACTATAGTCGTTGACATAACACCAGTGAAACACCGCTCACTAGTATTACATCCCTCAGAATGGCACAACAGAAACACAGCGGGTCCAATACATGGCTAAAGGTTACAACTCACTTATTTACATAAGATCTAGAGAACACTCTAGGTTAAAGAGAGAGAAAGAACTTACTGAGAAGAATCAAACATAAATAACGCAAGAATTATTATACTATTAAACTAGTATTTTAACTAAGAGATTGGCATTGCTTCTATTGCAATGCACTACAGAATTAGGTTCTTTGGCTAGAGATTATATTCCTATCTAATCAGTAACTTCGTCTTCACTTGAATTGATGTATATGCTGACTTCCTTGTCTTCATTAAAGAGTTTTAGATGTTGATGATTCCCGGAGCATAACTCGGTGTAGACATCGTCTTCATGGCTTTAGAATCTAGCAAGGGCTAAGAAGATACTTTGAGTACGAGCGTACTCAGCAAATTCACTAGAAAAGGAGTGTTTGATGCAGTATAACTACAGCCACAGACCGTAGGTCATAGGCAATGCAACTTTTCATAAACATTTATTTAAATGCTGCTTTTATTTTGAAAAGCTATGTCCGTCAGCCTTCACGGGTTTACCAGAACTTTCATGGAGTTCCTTTCCCGCCGCGTTCGCAGCTCCTTCCCGGAACAGGGACTAACAAGTTATAGTTCTTACACTCTACAGAGGTGTGTTACTTTACCCATGAGAGATCAACTCTTTGTTGCACAACGGGGCAGCTTATTCCCATCCACAATTTCATGATGTGGGGCCCAGAAGATGATCCAAGCCAATCACTGCCCCCTTCGCGACGTCGCATGCCTCCTTGGTGTACACCATGCCCACATAATGAATTACGACAATGGATTGTACAAACCGTTAGATGCCAGAACTATCGTGGGACGATGAGGGTTCCCACCCATATGCTGCATATCCTCTACGAATTACCAATTACTATGCACGCTGCGAAGATAACAGCCACGACCTGCACATCCGGCTTCATGCGAGAGGAAGAAGATACAGCTGACTTCTCCGTCCCATTCCAAATCTCATGGTCAACGTGTAATATACGGTGCAAGAATCACTGGTGACATTGGTTCTTAAGTCCTAGGTGATATAGTTCTGAACAGTGGTATTTCAACTGTAAGATTTAATAGATTAGCTGATCACCCTGGATCAGTAACCAATAGTTCACATTATTATTGAAAATAGTGTTTTTAATCCTTTTTCAAATGCAGGTGATCACAACACGGATTTGCAATATACTTTACATAAAATAAACAAAGGACATGAGCAAGTGTGAACTTGCCTTTTATGATTGCAGAATTATGCACTCACGGTCTTCGGGTCAGTATAAGATTCAAAATCTGAAATCAGTATCATTGGTCCGGTAAGGACTAATGTTTAAAGAACCAATATGCTTTTATGCATAAGTAATGTGATGCATGTTCTAAGCGCAAATCTCGGGGATAACGTTGTCCTAGGGTTTAGATTCCGAAAATGGTTACTTTGGAATGTGTGGTCCTTTTAGATAAGTTTCACATTTGTGCTTCTATTAGAGCTTATGAGTGGTTGTGAGCAACACATGTGTGACAATAAAATATATATACTTAGGAATTACTAGTCAGGATTGGTTATACAAAAGTTCTTGTTTGAAGTGGCAAAAAGGATAACCTTCTAAGAAAAGGTTTCTCTTCTAAGGTCTAAACAAGCTTTGTGGTTAGTTAGTGATGGTTGATGTTATTGGTATGCTCGAATGGTTTGGGTTTGAGATGTTTTTATAACTTAACTACTTCAGACCAAAGTTAACTATAAAACATATAGTAATGTTTATTGTATTATATTTAGATTCTTGGAGACTAAAGTTAACTTTAAAATATAAATAGTTTTGAAAGTATAATACTTATAACATTTTTATCTTGTGTATATGGAATGTTTCCTTTAAGCTATTTAAGAATGGATATTCTTTTACTTGGTGTAATGGTTTCTTGATTCTATAATAGATTAGTATCATTTATCTTTTATAAAGGAGGGGTTATGGTTTTATAAACCAAAATATAATATTGCTTCACTACTAATGGACTTATTTTAATGTTGGGGTAGTTTTTGGAATCTGGTAGTTAACATGGATGGAAAGGATTTGATATATTCACAAGGTGTTCTTTAAGGTTTTTATAAATGAACTGGAATACTTTGAGAATATAATCTTCACATAGGGTTAATGATAATTTAATAAAAAGATATTTATAATCTTTTAAACCATGTAGGTTTCATTTTATTAATATTTAAGACTAATACTATTTATTAAACTTAATTTGCTTATTTAAGGAATATTAATAAATTTTTATTTATCCTTATAAGAATTATAAAATGAAGTAAATAAGTTTAAATTTTGAGTTATTAAAATATTTAATTTTTATTTAACCCAAAAGTAGATTATTAGATTTTTAACATGTAGATATTATTTTTGTGATCATTTTTGTATATAACATTTATTTTTGTGATTTATAAATAATAAGATATGATTTTTATATTTCTTATTATTTTATAATTTAATAAATAATAAATATTTAATTAAGTGAAATAATAATACATGATTATAGTTTTAAATTTAGAAATCTTATTTATTTCTTTTTTAAGATTTTTAGTATTTTATTAATATTTATCATTATAAGAGTATGAATCATCAAAGTTTTATTACTTATAAAACCTTTATTAAATAACATTTATTTAAATAATCATCATAATAATATTTGATAATAGTTTTAAGTTGTAGATTTTATTTTTCTGAAAATTTTCATATATTATACATATTTTTTGAATTATAAATCAAAAGTTATTGATTAAACAAGATTTAATCATTTATTAGATTTTTGGAATATTATTAATTGAGTTATAACATTTTTTATTTCCTAACAGAGAATACTTTTTACACCGTACCAAGAGCTAGCCCTAGTCACTGACCAGTGGGCCAGTGACCACCTCAGCACGCTGTGTGAAGAAAATTCATTTATTACTGACCTTCTTTTTACTCTCAGTCGATGACACCTGGGCCCTGGGCCTCGTCACTTTCCACGCAGGACAACGACTAGTCAAACTAGCTGACGTGGTGCGATCATGACGTAACGATGGCGTCAGCACTACCACCGCCGCCAGAGGTTGGTCGATGGCGACGATCTACTGCGCCCTAGCAAGCGAGATAAGCCTAGTTCAAATAAGAGCAACCTACTGAACCTAATAGTGGCAGTGCCGCTCGGAAATAGTCATCGGAGCTTCAGCTCCGACGAGCTTTGATGGTGGCCGACAGTGGCATATGGTGAAACGGCGATTTACAACGAGATCCGGTGATTGAATGTGTCAACACCCGGATTTTTAATCCTAGATGTCTATTATGCCATACATCGCAATCCCAGGATTACCATTTTTGCGAGACATAACTGAATTGGATACCACAGTACAACATCCATTACAAACCATACATAAGGTCTTCCACAAATAACGATCTCATGATCCAGTTCTTAATACAACTCAGGCAGCGGAAATACGTAATAATAATAAAGGTACCTTCGGGGTCACAGGCAATGCTAACGATGGGAGATGATCCTAGTTGTCGTAACCTTCCTGGGGTCCATCATCCTGGTACTCTTCTTCATAGTCTGGCCACAGGAATATCCAGGGACAAAGCCATGAGTACTCTTTAAGTACTCGCAAACTAATACTAACAAGTGAAGGGTTTTTTGTAGTAGGACACTAAGCTCTAGGGTTGTTTTGCAAAAAGCCAAATTTACCTCTACTAAGTTCAGAAGCAAGAAAAGCTAGTTGAATTTTATAACACCTAAGTGGGAACTTGTATCTCATGTCACAACTCTGTTGTGGTCAAGTCAAATTCTCAATTCATTTCACAAGTCATTTTTAAAAACATCTGACAGGGGAACAGTATGGCCACTCCAACTGTCCATAACCGCGGAAGCGGCTATTGGAATAGTTTGACACTCTACAGAGATTGTACACTTTCACCACAACATTCGATACATCCGTCAGGAACAAATCCTGAATTCACCATACTCATTATGCAGATAATCAATCCTAACCTTTCAATTACACGCCCTAGTATAGGCACCTCTCCTGTGAGTTTGGCCTCCCAACCATGACCAACTGTCATCTTGGGTACTGCACAGGTGGACAATCTTCACAAGGTAGCCTTGGCTCAGACCTTGGCCGTGAGGGAACCCATACTAAGGTATATAAGTTTCCAGTCAAGCCCTACCCAAATTTTGGGTATTGTGGTTGTACGGTAAAATTGGAATGGTATCTCATCCAGATAACCATCAGTTTTATAAAGGGCTAAGGCTCATGCCTTAACATTTTCATCATCCAAATCATCTGGTGTTTAGAAACACATGTCAAAACATCTCAGTAGAATGACTCATCATTCTAAGGTTTTCATAACCAATTTCCACCAAGTATTCCCATAGAAAGTTGATCAAGTTTTATGCTTAGCACTAGCATATACAAGTGGGGGTGAGTACTAATGAGGGGTGGTAAACAAAGGGAGTTTTAACTAAGTACCATCTCATGCCTTAGGATGACATCAAGATTATCTAGCTTAGGCCAAATTTAAAGCTCTTTATGCAACCTTCAATTATCTTCCTAGAATCTACAAGTCACTTAAATAAACTCTATGCAATAGCTTTGATAAAGAAATAAAGTAGAAAGCTTGCAAGTAAAACTAGGAGGGGGTATCATCAAATATGTCTAACCAAGCATGCTTAGTGCATTGCATAGGTCATCTAACTTTCATAATTGCAAGTGTTAGCTTGCCTTGAGCAGAGCAGTGGTTAAAGTTCTCCTCGGCTTCTTCTTCGTAGTATCCTCCTTCCTTCTCGTATCCTTGGTCGGTACTAGCGTCTATAAATAAATACGAGGTACACAATCACCAAACAATACTTAACTACTTTCAATCATCACACAGAGGGGTTCTATAGATTATCTAGCATCATCACTAACATTACAAGATTAAAGGATTTGTCTTATTTATTTTATTTTTAGAAAAGTAATTTCTACTCATTGAAAAACTACTTAAGATTTAATATTCTCCAACTCAAACATGGGATCATGTTGACACATGTCATCACCACATATTTCAATACATGAGAATATGATTTAAAGTGGTGTCACAATTTAATAAGGTTTAACATTTTATTTTAAATAAAATAAAGTGACTATAAATGCCTATGTGGCATTCTTTTATTACTTGAACATTATTTCTGTAAGTAAACCCATATATTTTTATATATTCTGAAAGGTAAGGTCAAATGTGATTTTTGAGAGTTGGAATCAACTCAAAAGCTATTATTGTTTAAATTTGAAAAATGTTTGAATGCAGAAAAGCTTCTGCCTTGTTATTTTTACCAAGATTGATCTATAGATCCAAATGATTTGAATCCAATGGGCTTGGATTAAGCATTTCAATATCTTTCTAACAAAATTGGTTTCATTCAATTTGGTTCACTGAATCGAGCTAGGTTGATTTTTGAAACTAGGTACAGAACTAAGTTTGAATATAAATAGAAAAGGCTAAATTCAAACGAGTGGGCTGCGTGGGAAAGGTTATTGGGCCGGCCCAGTGTCACTCCGCAGCGTGGGGCACAACTGACAGTGGGGGTCTACTAGTCAGTGGCTCATTAAACGCGAAGCGGTACGGAGCGATGTGGTGCGTTGTATTAGAATGAAGATCGACGGCTGAGGGTTGTCGTTTGACGATGAACAGGTCACCGACGAGCTCGAACCCTAGCGGCTCAGTGGGGGTGCATAGGGGGCATACCGGTGCTCCAGTGACGATGGCGAGGCGGGCAAACGACGAAGTCGACGACGACGAAATTAGTGGTGGTCACAGCAGCTCTGGGGGTGGTCAAAATCAACGGCTCCCTTCTTCTCCAGAGGCGGCCTGCTCCGGCGCAATTCTGGCGAGCTGCTGCTCCTCGTGCACCGGCTAAGGGTTGGAATGATCAGTGATGTGAGGGAAGTGAGATGGTGTGAAGAAGTCGAGCGGGGGTCGTCTCCTTTTATAGGCTCGACGGCGAGACCGAGAGGGATGGGCAGGCGACGGTGGCGACACGGCTACGGGCGGCTAGAGGCATGGCCGAGGTTGGCGATCAACGGGCGGTCTCCTGGAGATGCTCTAGGGCTTAAATGTGCATGTAGGGGCGGTGGCAAATGGTCGGAAACGTGCGGTGCTCTGCGCGACAGAGGAGGCGTCTTCGACGGCGAGCGGTCGTTGTGAGTCATGGGGCGGCAAACGAAGGTGTCTGGCATTCTCCCTGGGTCATGGCGAAGCGGTGGGCACGGGCTACGGTCGAGGGGCGGCGTGTGCACGCGTGCCGGGTGCGGCGCTCTGGCGCATGCTCGGCATGTCGTAGTGGCACTAGGCGCGCGGCGTGCTCGGTGGTCCACGGCTTTCCTTTGCTCGGGGAGGGGACAGTGGGTGGCGGTGGAGTGCTGGCTACCTCCCAGACATGGCTAGAGAGGGGGAGATGGTCTGCTGCGGCGGAGAGCAGGTTTGGCCGGCGAGGTGGCTCGGATTGCTCACCATTGATGACAATGGCCAGCTTACAGTGAGGCTAGAGGTTGCCAATTAGGCTAGATGATCTACTAAATGGGTGCTGTGAGGTAGAGAGGGAACCAGTTAGGCCCAAAACACTTTTAAAAACAGTGAATTTGATTTGGTTTAAATTTGCCTGCCAAGTGTTTGATGAAATGGCCGCAAGAACTTGAGTTTTGAATTTTGAAAAGATTTTTGGTGGGTGTGCTAGGAATGTGTTGAGGATTCTGTGGATGCTTGGGTTTGAAAATTGAGCTTGTTTGAGTGGTTTTTGAAATAGTGGGATCTTCCCATATGAAATAGATTCAATTTTAAATTGTCATTTAAACTAAGCATTTAAATGTTTTTGCATGATCACAAAGTAGCCTTGGTACCTTATTGTGAGTACTATCAAGGGGTGTAATGATCCATACATGTTTCTGTTAAGTTCTGAAAGTTAGAGATAGACAAAGTAGGCATGGGAGTTAATTTGGCCAAAGTGACCATTCACTTAATTTGTTTGTCTTTGGGAAAAGTTTGGGGATTGTTTAGATGATGTTTATTTCACCTAAGAATCATTTTACAAGCAAATAAACACAGAACCATGGCAATTCAAAAGAATCCAAATTTTAATACACACACATATGAATGCTTTCATATTTTTAATTGGAAAAGTTTTTGTTAACCCTAATTTTGATGATTATTGTTTGATGATTCAAGTTTAATATTTTTGGGATGTTACAAACCTGCCCCCCTTAAACAAAATCTCGTCCCGAGATTTGAAAAAGGATGAAAAAGTTTACCTAGGATTTGAAGAGATCGGGAAACTCCGTCCTAATGTGATCTTCACGCTCCCAGATGGCTTCCTCTTCTGTGTGGTTGCTCCACTAAATCTTGAGAAACTTGATGCTTCGGGTTCTGGTAGTTCTGAAAGCTTCTTCCAAAATACGGATGGGTACTTCAGGATAGGTCAGGTCATCATTGATCTCTATGGTCCGGTGATCGATATTCTTGAACACTTCAGTCTTCTCTGGAACTTCGAGGCACTTGCGAAGTAATGAGATATGGAAAACATTGTGCACGACTGACATCTCCTCGGGTAGTTCCAATTGATACGACACTTCTCCTCGATGGTTCAGAATCTTGAAGGGGCCGATATATCTGGGGGCTAACTTTCCTTTGAAACGCTGCATTCCCTTCAATGGCGACACTTCCAGATACACAAAATCTCCTATGTTGAAGGCGAGGTCTCGGCGTCTCTTGTCAGTGTAACTCTTCTATCTGGACTGGGCTGTCTTGAGGTGCTCACGAATCTTGTGAACCTTCTCTTCTGTTTCTCGTAGGATGTCGGGTCCGAAAATCTGACTCTCTCCTACTTCCGACTAGTTCAAAGGGGTGCGACACTTCCTTCCATACATGAATTCAAATGGGGCCATTTGCAAACTAGCTTGATAACTGTTGTTGTATGAAAATTCTGCAACCGGCAGACAGTCTTCCCACTTAGATCCATATTCTAACACACATGCTCTCAGCATATCTTCGAGTATTTGATTTACTCGTTCCGTTTGTCCATCGGTCTGAGGGTGATAAGCGGTGCTGAAATCTAGTCGGGTTCCTAAACCTTCTTGGACTTTCTTCCAGAATCTCGAGGTAAACTGAGTTCCTCGATCCGATACGATGTTCTTGGGGACTCCATGCAAACTGACTATTCTAGCTGTGTATAACTCTGCTAGCTTCGAACTCTGATATGTGGTCTTGATGGGTAAGAAATGGGCGACTTTGGACAATCTGTCCACTATGACCCAGATAGAGTCATTTCCCCTACTAGAGGTAGGCAATCCAGTGATAAAGTCCATTCCAACGGAATCCCATTTCCATTCCGTAATCTGCAATGGTTGCAACAATCCAGTTGGTCTTTGATGTCCCTCCTTGACTCTCTGACATATATCACACTTGGCGATATAGCTTCCGATTTCTCTCTTCATCTTATGCCACCAAAATTGTTCTTTCAAATCTTGATACATCTTCGTTCCTCCGGGATGGATAGAATAAAGAGTATCATGAGCTTCCTTCAGAATAACTTCTTTCAACTCAGAATCTGCTGGTACACAAAGGCGTCCTTTGTACCACAGAACTCCTGCTTCGTCTTCGGTGAATCTGGATACTTTGCCTGTACCAATACGACGCTTGATTCTGTCGATACTAGCATTTCCTTTCCGCGCCTCCTTGATCTGGCTGATCAAAGTGGGTTGAACTTCTATGCTAGCCAAAAATCCTTCACTCACTAATTCCATTCGAAAAACTTCCATCCCTTTGTGCAAGCTTGGTTGCTCCTTCAAAATCATGGAGTTCAAGCGGCACGGCAATCTGCTAAGGGCATCTGCTACCACATTGGCTTTACCAGGGTGATAGTGAATGTCCAGGTCGTAATCCTTGATTAGCTCAACCATCTCCTCTGTCTCATATTCAGCTCCTTCTGAGTGAATATATAATTCAGACTCTTGTGATCCGAATAGATCTCACAATGGCTTCCCATCAGGTAATGCCTCCATGTCTTCAGGGCTAGAACTACGACTGCGAGTTCGAGGTCATGGGTTGGGTAATTCTTCTCATGTTGTTTCAGTTGTCGAGACATATAAGATATTACTTTGCATTCTTGCATTAGCACACATCCGAGACCGATCTTGGATGCATCACAATACACGCCGAAGGGCTTCGTGATATCCGGCATCATTAAGATGGGGGCTGAAATCAATCTCCTCTTGAGTTCTTGAAAACTCGCTTCACATTTGTCCGTCCATTCAAACTTCTTGTCTTTCTTCAGCAATTGGGTCATGGGTCTGGCGATACTCGAGAATCCTTCTACAAACTTGCGGTAGTATCCCGCCAATCCGAGAAATGCACGAACTTGGGTTTGAGTGGTTAGGGCTTGCCAATCTTCGACATCTTTCACTTTTGCAGGGTCAACGGTAATTCCTCCGGCTGATACAGTGTGGCCGAGGAATCCTACCTCCTGTAACCAGAATTCACATTTGCTAAACTTGGCATACAACTGATGCCCCTAAGGGTTCCAAGAATGGTCCTTAGGTGTAGCTCATGTTCTTCTTCTGATTTGGAATAAATTAGAATGTCATTGATGAAAACAACGACAAACTTATCCAGGAAGTCCATAAAAATCTTATTCCTGAGATTCATGAAATAAGCGGGGGCATTGGTTAGTCCAAAAGACATGACAGTATACTCGTATAATCCATATCTGGTGGTAAAGGCAGTCTTGGGAATATCCTCTGCGTGAATCTTGAGTTGATGATAGCCAGTTCTAAGATCAATCTTAGAAAACACTTTGGCACCGGTCAACTGATCAAACAAATCTTATATCTTGGGCAATGGGTACTTTTTCTTGATGGTGACATCGTTTAACTTCCGGTAATCCGTACACAAACGGTTACCTCCATCTTTCTTGTCCACGAACAAGACAGGTGATCTCCATGGTGACGCATTTGGTTGAATCAATCCAATTTCCAACATGGCATCCAGTTGCTTCTTCAGTTCTGCTAGTTCAGACGGGTTCATAATATATGGTCTCTGAGCTATGGGTACTATTCCGGTGATTAGTTCAATGATAAACTCGATATCCCGATCTGGGGGCATACCGGGCAAAACATCTGGAAATACATCAGGGTATTCAGAGACTAGCCGGACTTGGTCAATGGTAGGTTGGGCTATACTCTTGTTGCACTTGAATTGGCAAGGTAAGGTTTCAGATATATGCTCGACTGATATTCCAGCGGTACTGGTCATGGTTATGGCTTTCTTGGCACATTCAATCAATCCTTTATGTTTAGACATCCAATCCATTCCTAGTACTACTTCCAAACCTTTAGTTCCGAGTACTATCAGATTAGCATAAAAATCTATGCCATGGATTCGGATAGGGACGGCTTTGCAAATTTGCCTAGCTTTGGTGGTTGAACCGACGATTTGAACAATCATAACATGCTTTAGTTTGGTTGTTTGAATCTTACTAGTGCATGCAAATTCTTCAGTGACAAATGAGTGCGATGCACCAGAATCAAACAACACTCTAGCGAGTACTGAATTAACAGAAAACATACCCAGCACGACATCTGGCGCTTCCTGGGCTTCTTCAGCATGCATGAGAAAAAGACGGCTGTTGCGGTTGAGCGAATTCCCTGGGGCAAACCTTCTTCCGGGCTGGACACGACGTTGTTGCTGAGCTGGGGCATTGGCATTTGGGGCTGTGGCATTCTTCTTGGGGCACTCATTGGAGTAGTGACCCTTATTTCCACTGTCATAACAAGTCACTTGCGACTTGTCCTTTGCTGCAATAGGCATAGCATTGCTTCCAGTCCTCGGGGCAGTGTTGGTGTTGGCGGTAGCATTGTTGTTGTTGAACTTGGGTGGAGCACGGTTGAAATGGCCAGAATTGTCGGGGTTGTTGTGATTTCCTCCGGTCCTTGGGTTTCCAAGGTTGGGATAGGTCGGACGGTTCATCGTGGGTCTGTTGGTTCTCGGGGCAAATCCTGGAGATGGGTTAGGGCGATACTTTGGGGTCTGATGGGTTCCTGGCTGATGCATCATGTGACACTTGCGGTTCTCATTGGCTTGGTTGATCTTTCCTTCCATCTGGATGGCAGAGTCGATAAGGGCTTCAATATCAGCAAAGGGGGTATTGACCAACACAGTCTGCATCTCATCGTGCAGACCATTCAAGAATCTCTCTTTCTTCTTGGCTTTGGTGTCGATCTCATCTGGGGCATACCTAACTAATGACAAGATTTTGTCACGGTATTCCACTACGGTCATCCATCCTTGCTTCAGTTCTCTGAACTCATCTCTCATTATCTTGATCAAACCCGGTGGAACATGGGTTCTGCTGAACTTGACCTTGAATTCTTCCCAGGTCATCATCTGTCCTTCGGTCATTGCACGAACGCTGTTCCACCATGCTCTTGCATCTCTGGATAGATAGTGGGTGGCGAACCGAACTTTCTCGATAGCTTCCACTCCGGCGACTTCCAGGTTGTTCTCCATGGTTTGTAGCCAATCGTCTGCATCTAAGGGCTCTTCCGACTTAGTGAAAACAGGTGGGTTGGTATTCTAGAAATTCTTGAGCTTAGATCCATGGTTGTCTTGATTTCCTTGGCCTTGATTGTTGTGGGCCAGCTGAGATATCTGCTGAAGGGTGGCTAGGTTGGCTTGACGTTTGGATCTTTCGGCTTCACGGTCAGAAACCAACATTTGCAGGATCTGCAACATCGGGTCCGGGGATGAACCACTTCCTCCGCATGGCATCTGAAGATTGAGATAGATCATGAGAAAAGAGGGAAATTTCTGAGGTTCCGGGACTTTGAAAGGTTTTTAAAGTTTGACTCAGATTTTCTAGCAACTTGCTTTTCATTCATTCATTCATAGCACACGATACAAACACACACAACAAAACAAGAAAAACAGTTGGTTTTAAGAACCATTCTAGAAACTACGGTACAGTAGGACCGAATACAACTCACTACGCTAGTGCTCAATTGCTACTACTCCTCGGACTCGGTGTAGTCGTCATCTTTGTCATCCTCATCGTCATTGATGAAGGCGAAATCATCCTCATCGGTGAAGAAGTCCATAGACTGATCCTCCAGAAAATCATCGTCATCGCTGAGATAGGAGTAGGGGTCTCCACGAAGGTCTTCTCCGACATTCTCCCTTTCTTCCAATTGCATGTCTCTCTCGTGGATGGTCTCCCCCAAATCCGAGATACGGTGGCGAAGACGGGCAATGATGCGCTCCTTCTTGTCGAGATGACGGTGGAGAGACTTGCGATCCTTCGCTAGCATGGCGATGGTCTGATCCTTTGTCTTGATGATGGCAGACTTGTGGTTGGAGTAGTCACGGCAATTGTCCAATTCCTGCTGACGATCGTACATCATGAAGCTAAGGTGGTCCAACTGGGTCTTCAGCTCGTGGTGGTATGGGGATTCCAGTGGCTGTCCCATAGCATCACGCCTTGGAAAAAAATCAAAGCGGGTACCCTTGATCTGGTTGATACTCTACCCACACAGACGGGCAAGAGCTTCCTGCATGGCCCTGGCAAGTCCATCGAGCCAGTTGTTCTCTCTTAAGGTGAACTGAATTGCCTCGACAGTGGGAGGTTCAATCTTTCCTCGGAGACTTGCAACAATTAGCCACTGCAGATCTTCACCTCCTTGATCATTGAGCTGAGCTCCGAAGAACTTGGGGTGCGGATGCTCCAGAAGTTCCGAAAGCTGGTCCAAATCCTGCTCAAAGATAAGGTCTCCTCCATTCCCCAACTGATAAAACTTGCTATAGTTCACGTCCATCTATAAGAATATAGGATGAGTAAGTTAGTAGAGTGATCAAGTGTGTCAAATTTTATGTATTTTGCAAGAGTTTTTGAGGAACATGAATTTTCATGAAAGAATCAAGGTGATAAGAATGGGAATAAGTCTTTGGAAATATTTGCTTCCCTTGTTTTTGAAACTAAGTTTTTGATGCAACGTCCAGTCTAACTTGGGTCTCCTATGGTCAGGATGGCTCTGATACCAACTTGTCAACACCCAGATTTTTAATCCCAGATGCCTGTTATGCCATACATCGCAATCCCAGGATTACCATTTTTGCGAGACATAACAGAATTGGATACCACAGTACATCATCCATTACAAACCATACATAAGGTATTACACATATAAGGATCTCATGATCCAGTTCTTAATACAACTCAGGCAGCGTAAATACGTAATAATAATAAAGGTAGTGTAGGCGAAGCTCCATCTTCGGGGTCACAGGCAATACTGATGATGGGATATGATCCTAGTTGTCGTAACCTTCCTGGGGTCCATCATTCTGGTACTCTTGTTCATAGTATGGCCACGGGAATAGCCAGGGACAAAGCCATCAGTACTCTTTAAGTACTCGCAAACTAATACTAACAAGTGAAGGGGGTTTTTTTAGTAGGACACTAAGCTCTAGGGTTGTTTTACAAAAATACAGATTTACCTCTACTTAGTTCAGAAGAAAGAAAAGCTAGTTGAATTTTATAAAACCTAAGTGGGAACTTGTATCTCATATCACAACTCTGTTGTGGTCAAGTCAAATTCTCAATTCATTTCACAAGTCATTTTTAAAAACATCTGACAGGGGAACAGTATGGCCACTCCAACTATCCATCACCACGGAGGTGGCTATTCGAATAGTTTGACACTCTGCAGAGATTGTACACTTTCACCACAACATTCGATACATCCGTCAGGAACAAATCCTGAATTCACCATACTCATTATGCAGATAATCAATCCTAACCTTTCAATTACACGCCCTAGTAGAGGAACCTCTCCTGTGAGTTTCGCCTCCCAACCATGACCAATTGTCATCTTGGGTACTGCACAGGTGGACAATCTTCACAAGGTAGCCTCGGCTCATACCTTGGCCATGAGGGAACCCATACTAAGGTATATAAGTTTCCAGTCAAGCCCTACCCAATTTTTGGGTATTATGGTTGTACGATAAAATTGGAATGGTATCGGATCCAGACAACCATCAGTTTTATAAAGGGCTAAGGCTCATGCCTTAACATTTTCATCATCCAAATCATCTGGTGTTCGGAAACACATGTCAAAACATCTCAGTAGAATGACTCATCATTCTAAGGTTTTCATAACCATTTTCCACCAAGTATTCCCATCTAAAGTTGATCAAGTTTTATGCTTAGCACTAGCATCTACAAGTGGGGGTGAGTACTAATGAGGGGTGGTAAACAAGTGGAGTTTTAACTAAGTACCATCTCATGCCTTAGGATGACATCAAGATTATCTAGCTTAGGCCAAATTTAATGCTCTTTATGCAACCTTCAATTATATTCCTAGAATCTACAAGTCACTTAAATAAACTCTATGAAATAGCTTTGATAAAGAAATAAAGTAGAAAGCTTGCAAGTAAAACTAGTAGGGGGTATCATCAAATATGTCTAACCAAGCATGCTTAGTGCATTGCATAGGTCATCTAACTTTCATAATTGCAAGTGTTAGCTTGCCTTGAGCAGAGCAGTGGTTGAAGTTCTCCTCGGCTTCTTCTTCGTAGTATCCTCCTTCCTCCTCGTATCCTTGGTCAGTACTAGCGTCTATAAATAAATACGAGGTACACAATCACCAAACAATACTTAACTACTTTCAATCATCACGCAAAGGGGTTATATAGATGATATAGCATCATCACTAACATTACAAGATTAAAGCATTTGTCTTATTTATTTTATTTTTAGAAAAGTAATTTCTACTCATTGAAAAACTACTTAAGATTTAATATTCTCCAACTCAAACATGGGATCATGTTGACACATGTCATCACCACATATTTCAGTACATGAGAATGTGATTTAAAGTGGTGTCACAATTTAATAATGTCTAACCTTTTATTTTAAATAAAATAAAGTGACTAGAAATGCCTATGTGGCATTCTTTTATTAATTGAACATTATTTCTTTGAGTAAACCCATATATTTTTATATATTATGAAAGGTATGGTCAAATGTGATTTTTGAGAGTTGGAATCAACTCAAAAGCTATTATGGTTTAAATTTGAAAAATATTTGAATGCAGAAAAGCTTCTGCCTTTTTATTTTTACCAAGGTTGATCTACAGATCCAAATGATTTGAATCCAACGGTCTTGGACTAAGCATTTCAATATCTTTCTAACAAAATTGGTTTCATTCAATTTGGTTCACTGAATCGAGATGGGTTGATTTTTGAAACTAGGTACATAACTGAGTTTGAATATAAATAGAAAAAGCTAAATTCAAACGAGTGGGCTGAGCGGGAAAGGTTATTGGGGCGGCCCAGTGTCACTCCGCAGCGCAGGGAGCAACTAACAGGGTGTCTACTGATCAGTGGCTCATTAAACGCGAAGCGGTACGGGGCGATGTGGTGCGTTGGATTAGAATGAAGATCGACGGCTGAGGGTCGTCGTCGATGATGAACAGGTCACCGGCGAGCTCGAACCCTAGCGGCTCAGTGGGGGTGCATAGGGGGCATACTGGGGCTCCAGTGAAGACAGCGAGGCGGGCAAACGACGAAGTCGACGACGGCAAACTCAGGGGTGGTCGCGGCAGCTCCGGGGGTGGTCAAAATCAACGGATCCCTTCTTCTACAGAGGCGGCCTGCTCTGGCGCAATTCTGGCGAGCTGCTGCTCCTCGTGCTCCGGCTAAGGGGTGGAATGATCAGTGAGGTGAGGGGAGTGAGATGGTGTGAAGAAATCGAGCAGGGGTCGTCTCCTTTTATAAGCTCGACAACGAGACCGAGAGGGATGGGCAGGCGACGGTGGCGACACGGCTACGGGCGGCTAGAGGCATGACCGAGGTTGGCGATCGACGGGCGGTCTCCTGGCGATGCTCTAGGGTTTAAATGCGCGTGTAGGGGCGATGGCAAATGGTCGGGAACGTGCGATGCTCTGCGCGGCAGAGGCGGCATCTTCGACGGCGAGCGGTGGCAATGAGGCATGGGGCGGCGAACGGAGGTGTCTGTCGTGCTACCTGGGTCATGGCGAAGCGGTGGTCACGGGCTGCGGTCGAGGGCTGGCGCGTGCACGCGTGCCGGGTGCGGCCCTCTGGCGCATGCTTGGCATATCGAAGTGTCACTAGGAACACGACATGCTTGGTGGTACACAGCTTTCCTTTGCTCGGGGAGGGGACAGTGGGTGGCGGTGGAGTGCTGGCTACCTCCCAGACATGGCTAGAGAGGGGGAGATGGTCTGCTGCGGCGGCGACCAGGTTTGGCCGGCGAGGTGGCTCAGATTGCTCACCATTGATGGCAATGGCCAACTTACAGTGAGGCAAGAGGTTGCCAATTAGGCTAGATGATCTACTAAATGGGTGCTATGAGCTAGAGAGGGAACCAGTTAGGCCCAAAACACTATTAAAAACAGTGAATTTGATTTGGTTTAAATTTTCCTACCAAGTGTTTGATGAAATGGCCGCAAGAAATTGAGTTTTGAATTTTGAAAATATTTTTGGTGGGTTTGCTAGGCATGTGTTGAGGATTCTGTGGATGCTTGGGTTTTGAAAATTGAGCTTGTTTGAGTGGTTTTTGAAATAGTGGGATCTTCCCATATGAAATAGATTCAATTTTAAACTTTTATTTAAACTATGCATTTAAATGTTTTTGCATGATCACAAAGTGGGACTTGGTACCTTATTATGAGTACTATCAAGGGGTGCAAAGATCCATACATGTTTCTGTTAAGTTCTAAAAGTTAGAGATAGCTAAAGTAGGCATGGGAGTTAATTTGGCCAAAGTGACCATTCACTTAATTTGTTTGTCTTTGGGAAAAGTTTGGGGGTTGTTTATATGATGTTTATTTCACCTAAGAATCATTTTACAAGCAAATAAACACAGAACCATGGCAATTCAAAAGAATCCAAATTTTAATACACACACATATGAATGCTTTCATATTTTTAATTGGAAAAGTTTTTGTTCACCCTAATTTTGATGATTAGAGTTTGATGATTCAAGTTTAAATATTTTTGGGATGCTACAGAATGTTACTGGGAGGTTCATGAACTCACCCTGATGATGATTGAGTGGTCGGCAAGGACAGGCGCGGTTGGCCTTCTTATCCCTTCCTGGAACGACGGCTAGTATCTTGGCGCAAGGTTGACGACGACGACGGCATCGAGCGGCGACGAGCTCCGCCAGCAAGATGCCTGTGTGTGTGACGATGACGACGATGCAACTTTTGCGGATAACCCCCTGGCAATTTCTTCAGCTTAACCTGTGGTCCTCTCCTGACCCCACTTGTCAGTCACAGACAGAAAAGAATCTGGGCTGGTTACTAGGCTGTTGTGGGCTGCTCAGGGGCGTCAGATAGGTGTAGGGTTGTTGGGCCACGGCCAGGTAGTATTTTTATTTGTTTTATCCTTTTTCTATTTTCTATTTTCTTATTCAGATTTGAATTTGATTTATATTTTGAACCTTTCTTTGTATGATTTGTTTGCTGGATATTTATAACAATACTAAAATATACTTAGTCTCATTTGTGAATTTTTATTATATCATCTTTTTGTATTTCTTTTATTTACTTAATATGAACCCCTTGTTAATATTTTATATAAACTTTTCTTATTATTTTTATCTCCTATTTTAGTTAGGGATTTCTTGAATGATATATTCTTATTTGTTTATAAACTTAACTCTAATTGGCTTATATTTTGAATATAAATCTTATATTTATAATGATCCTGGATCATTATTTGATGCATGAAACATGGAATACATTGATATGGTTATTACTATTCCCATTAATTTAGAAAATTAAATGTATATATTCTATTGTGATAAACAAAGAGTCTTAGGGTTTTGAATCATGAACTTTACCCTGGCTTTAGGGTTTTGCATATACTTAGATCCCTTTATGGATATGGTTAAAGATTCAATAGCTAAACATGTGGTTTTCTTTTTGGGATATTTGTTGACAGCCTCTTTTATATTAGAAAGTTATATTGAGAATGTTTCATAGAAAGGGAATGGATAAAAATACTCCTAAGCACATATAATTCTGATGGTTGGAATTGACAGAGAAAAACTTATGTGATTTGTTATAAGAAAATATTCCTAGAAAGTGATATAGGCATAAGATAATGGTTCATTAGCATAAAATGGATATTATATTTGATTTGAGATTTAGAGTTGCTTGTTTACCAATAATTACTATCTTCCATAATTCATAATTCTAGACTTCTTATTAAATAATTCCTTTCCTAGATATACTACCCTTTTGTATCTATCATCATGGTTAATATGATGGATTATTACTTCACTTGAATATTCTGATTCACCTATTATATTTCTAAACTTATTGATAAATCCATTGAATTGATACTAGAGTATTCATAACTTCCTCATATCATGGCTTGGTTGTATTTACTACTCTACTGTTGATAGCCTTCCATCCAACAAATAGTTCCTTCAATTTTTCTCATACTCTTCTTAATCATTCATTACTAATGTATCTTTATTAGTTGTATGCTTCTAGCTACTTTTCTCTAAAGTTGACAATCCTTTAATATGAATAACACCATTTCTAAACTCTATGCTATACTGGGTTTAATTGAATATTATCAGCCTATATTTACTTAACTCTCATGACTTACACTTCAATCCCTGAATTATATTTATGTGGTTTGCAATGACTACTCTAGGATCACTTATCTCTACTAAGGTTCCAATCATGTTCTACCCACCAGTATTACTTATACTAAATATAAGCATTCAGTATTGGTGGCCAAAGCATTACCATTATAACACTTTAATCATTTATTAATTAAGTTCTTAGTTGGCTAAGCAGGGCTTTATCAATCCTACCTTTCATTGTCTGGAAAATATATTCTTAGTATCTTATATTGGATTAAGGTTATTAATCGACTATGCCCTCATTAGAAGATTTAGGTAGATTTTCTGATAAGATCAAGTAGTAGATCAAAGATTGATAGTTAAAGAATTTGTGAATCAGTGGGGAATTATCCAACATTGATGAACAACAGATATTGAAATAAGTTCCATAAAGATTGCTATAGCAAGAAAATATATGGTAGATGATCTTGACTTAGTCTCTTTCCATATTCAACTCATTAAAGAGTTTCAAGTTAAGAATTAGTATGATACTCATAGTAAGAATGGAGAAGAATAAGATAGGTCAAGATTAATCATTGCATTTTCTTTTCATAAATTTTAGTGGTAATCTTAACTTAGTATTCCTAGGTTGATATGGTGAATAGTATGATATGATCCCCTAAGAATCATATATGAATCATTTAAGCAATGTATTATGAGTGACATTTATTATATCTGGTCTACCCTTAGACCAAATCATATTTAACTAAGTAAGGGTTTTAGCAAAAGTCATATTGAAACTTATCGCAGTTAACTTGATGATCTACTTCAATCCCATCAAGTTAAGAGAAGATTCAATCACTTTGACAAGTTCTATTTTAAAAGCGCGAAAATTATTCGGATTTTCTATGCATGAATGCAATCCACACATCTGGGTTCAGCTTATTTCTAAGCTCTGGTGCTGGGATGTTACAGCTATGATAGAGTCAGAGATTTTGTTGGTATATGGCGGATCTGGACAATGCCAATTCTCTTGCTTCTTCGAGTAAATCGACTCCATCCTCTTGGGCCTCTTTTACCTCGGCTTCTGGGTATTGCCTTACTCTTGGCGAGTCATGTTCTATGTCTGCCCTATACACAAGGAAGAATGGCGTATAGCATGTTGATCGACTCATAGTTGTTCTTAAGCTCCATAGCACTGAGGGTAGTTCATCTATCCAACAACCAGGTGATCTCTGGAGTGGTTCTATTAGGCGGGGGTTTATCCTGAATAGAACTAAGCCGTTAGCTTGTTCAACTTGTCCATTTTATTCTGGATGAGCGACCGACGCTACATTGAGTCTTATTCGGCTTTCCCTGCAAAATTGAGCAAAGGCTCCTTCAGCAAAGTTTGTGCCATTGTCTGTGATCACACTATGTGGGTGACAGTATCTCAAGATTATATGACATTATCTAAGGATTATTTTTCACATTTCAAAATTTGAAAATTTTTGGGATGTGACACTCCTGCTGATAAATCAAGCAGCACTCTCCGTTGAGTATTAAGACCGTGGTAAAATAAGTGGCAAACAGTTGACTCAGAATAGCCATGATTAGGAATACTGTTTATCATTCCAAAAAATCTATCCCAAGCTTGTGGGTAATTTTCTCCCATGTTTTGACTGAAATTGCATATATTCTTTCTGATTTCAGTTACCTTTTTAAAAGGATTAAACATGTTTATGAATTTAACAATGTAGTTTTCCCAACATTTTATTTAATGACGAGGGAGAGAATATAACCAGTCTAGAGCCTTACCTTTGAGAGACCAATGTAATAGTTTTAGACGAAAGAAATCTCTTGGCAAACATTTTGGTCCAAGTGATATTATCACATCGTCGAACTCTCTAAGATGTCTTCCTGGGTCTTCATCTTCCCTTCCGCTGAAAGCTTTCCCTGCAAATTTTTAATAATCTCACCATCAAATCGATATTTTCTAACTCCTGGATTAGGAAATTCTATTGGTTGTTTTAGAAAAGAAGAATTTGGAGCACTGTATTCTCTGAGAGTTTTCTCAGGTTTCTTAGGAGTTTTCCTATGGATGGACATGATTTCCATGAAGTCACTTAGGTTTTCAACTTCAAATTTGTTCGATCTCAAAAGTTTTTCATAATTTCCTCGCGCCTTTGTACAGGCACGCGATCAAGATAATATGGTAGATAAGTCCTACCAGAGCGTGTAGACCCTTTGTCTCGTAGGGAGACCATTTTGTAGAGGTAACACCTGAAATGTCAAGAGACAAAACACTTAGCACTTAGCTCCCCAGCAACGGCGCCAGAAAAAAGATTAATGGTTGTAAGTGTGAAGATCGTTTGTAACTAGTTTCGAAGTTAAGATCTCAATCTTACACGGAGCCCAAAGGTAACTGTTTATGGGTGAAGTCTCTGTAACACTCAAAGTTGTCACAGTTCTTTGAGTGAATTGACTGTAAGTGTAGAAATAAGAATAGAATTTGGATTAAAGTAATGTATTTAAATAAAACTAAAATGAAAACTTCAGAATTAAAACGCATAAAAGTAAAGAATGATTTGTTTGTTGTTTTCCGCAGATGGCTGCTGTAGCGCTGAGTTGATGTAGGAGCGCTTCGTTGGGAACCCCAAGAGCAAGGTGTGAAGCAGCACAGTAGCAAGTTTTTCCTCAGTAAGAAACCAAGGTTATCAAACTAGTAGGAGGAAGGAAACGTCACACAGGTGTTGCAAGCAACACGGGGACCTACACAACATAGACTCAAGACTTTGCCCCAATGAATCAGTAAGGTTGTCAAGCTCATCGATTTGCTGTAACAAAGGATTAAACGTATGGTGTGGAAGGTAATGGTTTGCAGCAAGTAAACAAGTAACAGTGGAAGATGTATCAATGGTAAATATTGGACCAGGGTCCATAGTTCACTAGAGGTGCTCTCCTTAAATAAACAACATGGCATGAAGGGTAAACAAATTACAGCGGGGTAATTGACAGGAACTGAGCAAGGCATAACAATGCAATTAGTAGCCAGAAAGATCCTATGAGGTTGACTAGGCAATACAACAATATACATAGACCGTCATCCACCTTCAGGTTATCATCCGAACCCCCTCCAGTATTGAGTTGCAAGCAACAAACAACTGCTTTATGCAAAGTGTGTAAGGTAAACAGTCCACATGTTCCATGAATAAGAGACCGTTGTTTTCTCCCTAGTAGCAACAGCACATCTACAACCGAAGAGATTATTGTCACTTCCCTTGGAAACTAGAGGCATGAACCCACTATCGAGCATAAATACTCCCTGTTGGAGTCACTAGCAACTACTTGGCCAAGATAACCACTAGCAATAGAGAGCACGCAAGATCACAAACAACACAGACATGATAGAATTATAAAGACAAAACCATTAATCAAACCAACATAATAATCTGAATATCCATCGGATCCCCGCAAACACAGCATGCATGATTACAATTAGATTAGATCTTGATCATGAATGGAGCTCACAAGATATATACATGAAAGCACAAAGGAGTAGATACAACCATCTAGCTACTACATGGACCCATAGTCCAAGGTGGAACTACTCACGAATCATACAGGAGAGAAGTCCTTTGGGATGATCTCCCCTCCGGCAGGGTGCCGGGAAGATCTTCAGATCCCCCCCATTTAGGGACGATGGTGGCGGCGGCTATAGACGGTTTCGTGGATTTCTGATCGGGTACTCAGGGTTTCTGCATCGGGGGCTTCTTATAAGTGAAGGGGAGAGACCGGGAGGCGGCCAGGGTGCCTAAACCCTAGCCAGGCGCGGGATAGGGCCCACCCACGCCTAGGGTGGGTCTGGCCCCCCTGGCTAGCCTTCCGGGCACCCCTCTAGACTTCTTGTTCCCCACGGAAAGTTATTGACTGTGTCCTTCGTCCCGTCCAATTCCGAGAACATTTCTTTACTAACTTTTCTGAAACCAAAAACAGAAGAAAACAGGCATCTGGCACTGTTGCAACTTGTTAATAGGTTAGTACTAGAAAACATGTAAAAAGCACCTCAAAGTGTGGACAAGTAAAGCAAAGTAGATACTAAACAAGCATGGAGCATCAAAAATTATAGATACGTTTCCAACGTATCAGCATCCCCAAGCTTAACTCCTGCTCGTCCTCGAGTAGGTAAGTGATAAAAGAATAATTTTTTAGGTGACATGCACCCTCACAATAAAGATCCAACCATTTGCAAGCATTGAAAGCTAGGATCAAAGAACTCGAAACATGTGCATGAAAGATGGCTTTCTAACAATAGGACATAGTAATTATGCATGCAACATGGCAAGCTACAAATAAAGATCATGAATAATATGTATTGAAAAACGTTTGTTTGTTTCACATGCAGAAAACATAGCATAGTGGCAATCAGCTTGTCCCTCATAGAGTAGCAATATAATGCATAGGACACCTGCAAAGTTCACAAGGGTGACTAGAAACAAGTAGAACAAGAGCAAGTAATAACACAATATGCATCAATTAATAAGCTTTGGAACACTGCACACAGAATGACAACTATGCTCTCTTAATGGTGCCTAAAGGTAGAAGGTGGAGACTAGATAATGGTGGAAGAAAGGCCTTTTGTAAAGGAAGCAGGGATTACAAGTTTCAAAAAGAGCTTCCAAAAATTATGGTACTTGTTAGCTTTCAGCCCTCATTGCCCCTATCATAAGCATCTTGAAGTGGTTAAGGTTAAAGTGGCAAAGCTGTAGTATATGCTTGACGAAGTATAAGTTGGCAATCTCATGCCCCTTGGATACGAGGGCCACACCTCATGCATACTCAACTTTGGGTCCAGGTAAGTTCTTGTCACTGTAAGTATTTGCATATCATTGAGAATCGCCAATGGGGTACCCCTTGCACATGGTACTTGAGCTTTCCCTTTACCAAAATGACAAGGCAAGCAGACAATGAGCATCTCAGCAATTCTTCTTATGTACCATGGGAATATAGTGCTTTTTTCTCTCTTTCATATTTTCTCAATGTGTCTCTTTTTTATAAGAAGAATGCTTTATAGATGTCACTATGGTGATGCTGCAAGTTTCCACCATGATTAGGCATGGCTTAGGCTAGCGGCCTAGGTGTTTCTCTAACACAGGATACAAACTCCATGGACTTACAAGTTCCCTCTTTATTTCACACCGGTGACATCCATAGACAAAAGAACATGATATCAACTGAGTACAACAAGTTACAAGTGCAATGTTGAAAACGTTCCCCGTGATAGCACGGTTCTACTATCCAACTTATAAGTGCAAGCATATACAACAAAGTTGTCACAATGGTTCAAGTTTATTAGGGGCAAAGAATAAAGTGTTCCATCAAGTTTGTGAGGGTTTTAATCACTACGTTTTCACATAACAAAATAGTTTTTAATTGGAAGATAGATGAAAACAAGAATATAATTTGCAATGGTGTAACACACCATGCATAGGAATTTGTAGTGGACACTATGGAATAACTTGGTTTCTTGGGAGTTGGAAGCATGAGTAGAACTTACTCATACAAGTGGAGGCTAGCAAAAGACTGGGAGCAACCAACTAAGAGAGCAATAATGGCCAAAATTATGCAATGCAACAAAGCAAACTAATCAAAGCAAAGAGTGGTACTACAAGTCAAGGACTAAATGATCATAGAGGCTAATGGTGACTTGTCATTGTCATAACATGGTGTGATCATGTTCCAAGTCAACCCAAGCAAAACATCAAAGGACAATACCACAATACTATGCTTTTGCATGGTAAAACAACGCATAATTTCTTCAAGGCACACTAAGAAATACCAATTGTTTGGAACAAGACATGCTAAAGAAATAATCACTAATCATAATGCTAAACAACACCTAGCATGTCATGCTAAAGTCTAAGTCAAAGTCAATGCAAGCTCCTCTTGCACTTCAAGCAAGAACTTAGTACTCTTTTCCACACACCAAGCAAACTTATTTGCAAAACAACACAGTGAGAGTGGGGGTCCAAACTACTAAAGCAAACTAAACAAACTAAGCAAAGCAAACGAATACAAAGACGCTCCAAGAACAATACAACTATGCATGAAACAATAAAAACGAAGTGTCTAGACAGACCTGAGCTTTTTATTGATGAAGAAGGGGATGCCTTGGGCATCCCCAAGCTTTGACGCTTGTACCTCTTGGATATTTCTTGGGATGAAACCATGGTGGCATCCCCAAGCTTGAGCTTTTGTCCATTCTTCATCTCATTGCATCATTCTCTCTCTACACCTGAAATTTTTCCTTCATACAAAACTTCACACAATCTTCATTAGCAACATTAGCTTATTCAAAAGATATTAGAGCAGTGGCAAAGCTTTGTATCAGCAAGGATTTTCACTAAAAACACAAGCTACTGTAGTAACTCCTTCAACGAAACTCAATTTACCTGAAGAGAGCTCAAAAAGGAATCAATAAGAAGCAAATGCAAATAATGGCAGAAATCTGTCAAAACATCTTCTGTTGCTCAAATCAATAAGTGTTGAACTAACTAAAGTTAGCTAACATACTGGGGTATTATTCGTAAATTTTGAGCTCAATATGAGTTACAGAGGCTCCTCATGAATGTTTTTGGTGGAGGACAGAAATCTGTTTCGGGACAGCAACCCCCCAAATCTTATTTCCCTCTCATGAAAGATCTTTCTTTGCACAAAAAGCAAACAAAAAGCATAAGGAGAGGTCATTACAGAAGTAATAACTTCCAAGACTCAAGGAAACTCTTGGGTTATCTCCCAACAAGCACTTTTCTTTAACGCCTTTAAGTTAGGCACAAGAAGCAAGAAGAATCAAGTATTTTCAAATGAGGAAGCATTAACATCAAACCTTGCTTTTAAAGGAGGATCAAAACGCAACTTCTCTCTCCTCATAGGGAAGTGTTCAATACCTTTCTTGAATAGAAAATGGTATTTGATGGTGTCTTCTTTCATATCAATGATAGCACCAACTGTTCTAATAAAAGGTCTTCCAAAAGTAATAGGACAAGAAGCATTGTATTCAACATCCAAAACATAGAAATCAATAGGGACATAAGCATTGTTAACCATGATGAGAACATCTTTAATACTCCCCATGAGTTTCTTCTTAGAATTTTCATTGAGTGGGGCATCCAAATAACAATCTTCTAATGGTGGCAAATCAAGCATTTCATAAATATTCCTAGGCATAATAGAGACACTAGAACCAAAATCACATGAAGCTTTGAGATCAAAGTCATTCATTTGCATATTAATAATGGGTTTCCAACTATCTTCTACTTTCCTAGGAATAGAAGCTTTGTGTTTTAGCTTCTCTTCCTTAATCTTAACAAGAGCATATGTAATGTGTTTGGTAAAGGCAACATGCATATCACTAGCATCAGGACTTCTAGCAAGCTTTTGCAGGAACATAATCACTTCAGAAATATTGCAACCATCAATATCAAAGTCAGGCTTAGCATCACTAGTAGTAGGCTCACTAGGCTTAGGCATAGTAGGAGGAGGAATAGGGGATACTTGTGGTTTAGTGGTGATAGTGCACACACTATTGTTTCTATCAATTTCAGCTTCCCTTTCCCACCTAGCATGAAGTTGAGCTAACAGCCTAACATTTTCATCAATAGTAACATGTATGGCATGAGCAGTATCAAAGGTATTTTCCATAGTTTCAGGTTTAGCAGCCATTTTATTAACCAAGGAAGTTTGAGCTTTAGACAAAGAGGATATATTTTTCTCAATAGTTAAAAGCTTTTCCTCTATAATCTTATTGAAAGTGGTTTGTTTACTAATAAAGTCCTTGAGCATTACTTCAAGTTCAGAAGGGGCACTTATAGCATTATTGTAAGATCTTCCATAGGAATTGCCATTATTAGGAGGATAAAGGCTATAATTGTTGTTGTTACCAAAATTATTCCTATAGGCATTGTTGTTGAAATTGTTGTTTCTAATGAAGTTCACATCAACTTTCTCTTCTTGAGCAACCATAGAGGCTAAGGTAACACTATTAGGATCTAGAGGATCTTTCCCATTAACAAGCATATCCATAATAACATCAATCTTTTCACTCAAAGATGAAGTTTCCTCGATAGAATTTACCTTCTTACCATGTGGAGCTCTCTCGACATGCCATTCAGAGTAGTTAACCATCATATTATCAAGGAGCCTTGTTGCAGCACCCAAGGTGAGGCCCATGAAGGTACCTCCAGCAGCAGAATCCAACAAGTTTCTTGAGGAGAAGTTCAAACCTTCATAAAAAGTTTGGATAATCATCCAAGTAGTGAGTCCATTAGTAGGGCAAATTTTTAACCAAAGATTTCATTCTTTCCCAAGCAGGAGCAACATGTTCACTATCAAGCTGTTTAAATTTCATAATGTCACTTCTCATAGCAATAACCTTAGCAGGAGGATAGTACTTTCCAATAAAAGCATCTTTGCACTTAGTCCAAGAATCAATACTATTTTTAGGCAAAGATAGCAACCATTCTTTAGCTTTTCCCCTCAAGGAGAAAGGAAAAAAGTCTGAGCTTAATAATATCTCCATCTACATCCTTATACTTTTGCATCTCACAAAGTTCAACGAAGCTATTAAGATGGGTAGCAGGATCATCAGAACCAGCACCAGAAAATTGCTCTCGAATCACAAGATTCAACAAAGCAAGCTTAATTTCATAAAAGATAGCATCAGGAGCAGGTGGAGCAATAGGTGTGCTTAGGAAATCATTGTTGTTGGTGCTAGCGAAGTCACACAACTTGGTGTTCTCAGCATAGTTCATTTTGGCAAAGGTGGGCAAGCCAAAAACAGTAGCAGCAGCTAGAGCAGGAACTAATTTTTTTGTCTTTTTGAATAAGGCAAGCAAACCAAGATAGACTAATTTTTTGGGGTTTTTTGAAAAGTGGCAAACAAAACCAAGCAAAAGAAGGAAAGCAAACTAAAAACAAAGTAAAGAGAAAGTAAGTGAAGGACTCCCCTAGTGAAGACGTCCTTAGCATCCCCGGCAACGGCCCCAGAAAAGCTTGATGCAGCACTGAGTTGATGTAGGAGTGCTTCGTTGGGAACCCCAAGACCAAGGTGTGAAGAAGCACATCATCAAGTTTTCCCTTAGTAAGAAACCGAGGTTATCGAACCAGTAGGAGGAAGGAAACGTCACACAGGTGTTGCAAGCAACACGGAGACCTGCACAACACAGACTCAAGACTTTGCCCCAACGAATCAGTGAGGTTGTCAAGTGCGGTGACCCAGCATACCACTGCATGATGTAGTACACTATAGTCGTTGACATAACACCAATGAAACACCGTTCACTAGTATTACATCTCTTAGAGTGGTACAACAGAAACACAGCAGGTCCAAGACATGACTATAGGTTACAACTCAACTCTTTACACAAGATCCAGAGAACACTCTACGTTAAAGAGAGAGAAAGAAACTTCTTACAAAGAAGAATCAGAAATAAATAAATCAAAAACTATCATAGTAATATGAATAGTATTTTAACTAGTGGACTGGCATTGCTGCTGTTGCAATACACTACAGAAATAGGTTCTATGGCGAGGGATTATATTCCTAGCTAATCAGTAACTTCGTCTTCACTTCAGTTGATGTATATGTTGACTTCATTGAAGAGCTCTAGCTTTTAATGATGATTCCTGGAGCATAACTTGATGTAGACATCGTCTGTACTGGCTTTAGAACCTAGCAAGGGTTAACAAGATACTTTGAGTACGAGCGTACTCAGCAAGTTCACTAGAAAATGAGTATTTGATGCACTATATCTACAGCCACGGACCCTAGGTCGTAGGCAATGCAAGTTTCTTAAACATTTCTTCAAAGGTTGCTTTTATTCTGAAAAGCTATGTTCGTCAGCCTTCACGGGTTTACCAGAACTTTCATGGAGTTCCTTTCCCGCCGCGTTTGCAGCTCCTTCCCGGAACAGGGAGTAACAACTTACAGTTCTTACACTCTGCAGAGGTGTGTCACTTTACCCATGAGAGACCTTAGGCTTTGTTGCACGGCCGGGATTATGTTCCCATTCAAACTTCCTTGGTTTGAGGCCCAACCTAAGATCCAAGCCAATCACTGCCTTCTCCGCAACCCCGCATGTCTCCTTGGTGTATGCCATGCCCACCTATTGAAGGAAATATGCCCTAGAGGCAATCATAGAGATGATTGTATTTCATATGTATCCATGAGTTATTGTAATGTTCCTTGAATATCCATATCAGGCAACTTGTATTGATTGGCAATTATGTGAATTGTTTGTGAAACTCTTTACTTGTATGGTTATTTAATAGTTGTCCCTAGTCGGAGTTCATGTGAGGACACATGTGAATATTAGACTAGCACATTGATTGGTTGATGACTATGTTTCGCAAGTCATAGACATGGAGATGTCAAACCAATGATGTGGAGACATGTTATGAACATGGGGTTGGACTGACCCAACATGAAACTGGCAATTAGTTGCAGTTCTCTCTCTACACATTGTGTACGTTTTGTCCTTAGACCTGAGATTGTCGCACGTACTTGAGATGTGGATCGACCTACTTTGGGGCTATCAAACGCTGCATCGTAATAGTGTAGTTATAAAGGTAGCTTTTGGGTTTGTCCTGAAGCATGATGCAAGGCATGGTCAATCAAGATGGGATTTGCCCCTCTCTACTTGAGAGAGATATCTCTGGGCCCCTCAAGTGATCGGATCCAGAAATGCATGGTCGTGCTACATAAGGTTAAGAGTTAACCTAGTAAAGGGATTCCGAGTTACGGTATCGAGAAAGAGAGGTCAGCTTGGAGCTAGACCAAATATCGTGAGGAAAAAGGAAAGACATGTACTAAACCTTGTGATGGTTTGTCCGATATGATCTTTGTATGCGTTTAGGAGTTGGCACGTCTTCCTAGAGGCCGCTACCAACTATTGATAGAATAAGTGTATTCGTGTCATGTCTATACGCATATGAACCTATAGGGTCACACACTTAAGGGGCTGGAAGTCTAATGAGGATTGGATCCGAATTAGACCAGGCTTAGGCTACTAATGGGCTGCTAATATAGAAGCCCACTAGGAACGCCTATATAATAGAGGGTGGGGCGAGCTGGCCAGGGTTAGACCTGAGATCATTCCACCCAGCCGTCACTCCTCATGCCTGTGTCGCGCGCGCGGACCTAGCCGTCCGGCGTCTGACGCTTCCACCCTGTACGTGTGGATACCTTGGAGGCGTTGCATCTGTAGTGCTTGGACGAGCCGCGCAAGGGGAGCTTCTCGTGGGACGAGGACAAGGAGGAGATGTGGAACGTCTGCACTGCCTCGACGCGCTTCATCAATTCCGCAACTGCGCGTCTAGTGGTAATCCCGTGATCTGTGACATCAGTAATCCTGGTATACGCGGTAGAAAACTTTTGATTTGCGCTAGTATAGCCTACCCGTATCCCTTCAGTGGTATCAGAGCTGATGTTGTTCAGTTATAGGTTCGGGATGTTTGCATATGGTGATATGCAGATTGATATGAATGATGTGATCATTTATATGGCGGTGGTTCAGGATTGATCTATGATCTGGCTTTCCGTGATTGTAATTCTGAGGTTGTCGAACGAATTACCCCTACCGATCGGTTTCCGCCATCGGGGTAGACAGAGACACATAAATCCTGTTGAATCACGCAAAGATCAATATGATTGATCGAATCATAACCTAGATCTAAAATCGATGTACCTTGATCAAGGGAGTTTGATTCAATCGGGACAGGAGTCGATTTATGGTAAATTTGATTTGCCGATCAAAATCCTTAAAGAAAATTGTGAAGATACCGCGAGGGGCGCTGTCCCTTCGAACCCCGCAAGGGGAGACCCCCTAGACCCCCCTTAATCGTATGCCCTTTTGTATCTCGTTAAGGTAACTAGGTGCTGCGATGTCACATGATCCGGTAGAATGCGATTCTATGCATAACTTGTTTTTGCAGGATGTATGTGATCAGTATGGCCCATATATGTATGTGATGCATGTATGAAATTTTGCATGACCTGCGTGTCGTCAGTAGGGCAACACGGCTGGAGCCATATGTGTTGTCATTTATTGTAATGGCCTGCGTGCCAACTTGTGATGATCCCAATACTATGTAATTTTGATTACTAGCTATTAGGAGTAATAGCTTGTATTAGTTCCTGGAGGACTCATCACTTGGAGGATGGCTCACATGGAACATAAAGATGGAGATCATCATGGTGGACAGGTTCTATGGCGATGGAGATCACCATGAGAAAATGGGCCATACTATGTCACATGTATGTGAATGTTATTCTTATGCGTTTTACTACTATGCATGCTTAGATGATAGAAGTAGAACGATCCCTCACAAAGTTTAATTTAAACCATGACCTCCCAACCAAACCATGCACCATCCTATGCCATGTACAATCGTTGGTGGGCCTAAATTAGGGTGCCACGGTTTTCCTTGGCTAGATGGGTTTGTATCGAATACCTACACGCATAAGGGTTGGTGAGATTGACAAGGTCATCTTAATAGTTAAGGACCTTGGGGCATAAAGGTTGGGCGCCTAGTTTTGACATAGAGATGTCACCCAACAACAAGAGTCATATGTGATATGATTAGCAAGTGTTGCTTACTGATTTATCTTGTCTTCTAGCAGTGATGCTAAAGTTCACTAGTCGACTTGTTAATTGTGGATCCTGAATCACTTAGTATCAATAGAGGGATATTGATTTAAGTGGGAGTATATGCTATTAAATTGTTTAATATGTTTTACTCTTTCATGGTTACATGGCTTAGTATTTTGCATGTTTTCTGTTGTAGATCAATGGCACCGAACACTACATCACCTTTCTCTTTGTGTTCAATTCTTGACAAAGATAAACTAAATGGAACAAACTATTCGGACTGAGTCTGTAACCTGAGAATTGTTCTCAGGTCTGATAAAAAGGAAACGGTTCTGGATACCCCAATCCCCGATGAACCTGCTGATAATACATCTGCTGCCCTCAAGAATACCTACAAGAGAGCATGTGATGATTCTCTTGAGGTTAGCTGTCTTATGCTTGCATGCATGGAACCTGAACTCTAAAAGAAGTTTTAGGATCAGGAATCGTACGATATGATCGTCGCGCTTAAGGACATGTTCCAAGATCAGGCAAGGACTGAGAGGTACAATGTTGCCAAGTCCTTTGTCGAATGCAAGCTGGCAGAAGGAGCAGCTATAGGCCCCCATGTGATCAAAATGGTTGGTTATAGTAAGACTTTGGAAAAGTTGGTTTTCCAATAGGCCAAGAGTTGGCTATTGACTTCATTTTGGCGTCTCTTCCATCCAGCTATGGGCAGTTCATTTCGAACTACCATATGCATGGGGTGGAAAAGGGCCTTAATGAATTATGTGGGATGCTTAAAACAACATAAAGTGACATGAAGAAGTGTGCAGGGCATAGCCATGTGATGGATGTGCAGAACAAGCCTAGCTTCAAGAAAAAGGGTACTTCTTGGAAGAAGAAGGGCAAGGCTAAGGATACGATCCCTAAGTCTGCACCCAAGCAAAAGGTTGGACCTGTAGAAGACACTGAGTGCTTCTTTTGTCATGAACATGGCCACTGGAAGAGAAACTGCAGCAAGTACCAGGCTTCTTTGAAGAAGAGTGGAAGTAAGAGTACTTCCCACTCAGTTATGCTTGTTGTAAATGTTGTGGACATTCTTCTCATTGATTCCTATGTTAACTCTTGGGTATTTGATACCGGATCGGTTGCTCATATTTGCAATTCGCTGCAGGGGCTAATAAGGACTAGAGAAGTGCAGAAAGGCGAAGTGGATTTTCGCGTCGGAAATAAAGCAAGGGTTGCTGCATTGTTTGTCGCATCATGCAACTTCACCTTCTGTCAGGATTTATTATGGAGTTGAATAATTGTTATTACATTCCAAGTATGGGTCGAAACATTTTATCACCTTCATGTTTGATGAGGGATGGTTATTCATTCGCGAGTGCAAACAATGGTTCTGTAATCTCTAAGAATGCTATGTTTATGGCTAATGCTCCCATTTTGAATGGGTTATTTATTTTAAATCTTGATGATGCATCTGTTTACAATGTTAGTGCTAAAAGGCTTTGGCATAATGATTTGAGTCCTACCTATTTATGGCATTGTCGTTTGGGGCATATAAGTGAACAGCGCATGAAGAAGCTCCATGGTGATGGTCTTCTAACTTCATTTGATTTTGAATCATACGAGACATGTCAGGCTTGTTTACTTGGAAAGATGACCAAGTCACCTTTTTTGGGTTTACCCGAGAGAGCGACAGACTTGTTGGAACTCATACATACTGATGTATGTGGGCCAATGAGCACGACAGCCAGAGGAGGATAACACTACTTCATTACTTTCACTTATGATTTCAGTAGATATGGTTATGTCTACTTGATGAGGCATAAGTCTGAAAATTTTGAAAAGTTCAAGGAGTTTCAGAGTGAAGTAGAGAATCAACATGGCAAGAAAATAAAGGCCTTGCGATCTGATCATGCAGGTGAATATTTGAGTCACGAATTTAGCAATCATCTTAAGAGTTGCGGAATTGTTCCACAACTTACGCCACCCGGAACGCCTCAAAGAAATGGGGTCTCCGAATGGCGTAATCGAACTTTGTTGGACATGGTTCGATCTATGATGAGCTAGTCGGATTTACCATTATCATTTTGGGGTTACGCTCTATAAACGGCAGCTTTCACACTTAATAGGGTACCATCTAAATCCGTAGTTAAGACACCATATGAGATGTGGACTGGAAAGAATCCCAGTTTGTCTTTTCAAAAGATTTGGGGTTGTGATGCATTTGCCAAGCGACTTAAGTCGGACAAGCTAACACCCAAATCGGATAAATGCATTTTTGTGGGATATCCGAGGGAAACCTTAGGGTATTACTTCTACAACCGAGAGGAGGGCAAAGTGTTTGTCTCTCGTAGCGGTGTTTTCCTAGAGAAAGAGTTTCTCACAAAGGGAACAAGTGGAAGGTCGGTGCGACTTCAAGAAGTTCAAGATGAGCCAGTTGGGGATGCTTCTACGAGTGATGCTATTGTAGCAGAACAAGTTGAGGAACCCGTGACAACAGAAGCACCACAACCACGAAGGTCGGCGAGGCTCCACGAAGCGCAAGAATTATTATTGTTAGACAATGATGAGCCTGCGACCTATGCAGAAGCGATGGTGGACCCAGACTCTGAGAAATGGCTGATCGCCATGAGATCCGAGATAGAGTCCATGGGAGACAATCAAGTTTGGAACTTGGTTCACCTGCCTGATGGTTTTAAAGCCATCGAGTGCAAACGAATCTATAAGAAGAAGATTGATATGGATGGAAATGTTCACATCCATAAAGCTCGACTTGTTGCAAAAGGTTTTCAACAAGTTCAAGGAGTTGACTACGACGAGACTTTCTCGCCTGTAGCGATGCTTAAATCTATACAGATTATTATAGCCATTGTTGCACATTTCGACTATGAAATATGGCAGATGGATGTCAAGACGGCTTTCCTAAATGGAATCCTAACTAAGGACGTGTATATGATGCAGCCCGAAGGTTTTGTCGATCCAAACAATGCTGGAAAGGTATGCAAACTTCTGAAGTCCATTTATGGGCTGAAGCAAGCATCTCGGAGTTGGAACATTCGATATGATGAAGTTGTAAAGGAGTTTGGATTCATCAAAAATGAACAAGAACCTTGTGTTTACAAGAAGGAAAGTGGGAGAGCGCTAGTATTTCTAATCTTATATGTAGATGACATATTGCTAATTGGAAATGACATTCCTATGTTCGAGTCTGTTAAGACCTCATTGAAAAATAGTTTTTCGATGAAGGATTTAGGAGAAGCGGCATATATTCTGGGAATCAAGATCTATAGAGATAAATCAAGGGGGCTAATTGGATTAAGCCAGAGTACATACATTGACAAAGTGTTGAAACGGTTCAGCATGGAAGAGGCTAAGAAGGGGTTCTTGCCCATGTCTCACGGCATAAAACTTAGCAAGACTAAGTGTCCTTCGACTACTGATGAGCGTGAGCACATGAGTAGGGTTCCATATGCTTCGGCTATTGGATCCATCATGTATGCAATGATATGTACTCGCCCAGATGTTTCCTATGCTCTAAGTGTTACGAGCAGATACCAGGCTGATCCAGGTGAAGGTCACTGGACAGTGGTAAAGAACATCCTTAAGTACTTGAAAAGGACTAAGGATGTGTTCCTAGTTTATGGAGGTGAGGATGAACTCAGTGTAAAGGGTTACACAGATGCGAGTTACCTTAACGACTCACATGATTCGAAATCACAATCAGGTTATGTGTTTGTCTTGAATGGTGGTGCTGTGAGCTAGAAAAGTTCCAAGCAAGATACGGTGACTTCCTCTTCAACAGAAGCTGAATATATTGCTGCCTCGGAGGCCGTAAAGGAAGCTGTTTGGATTAGGAATTTCCTGATCGCTCTCGGTGTGGTTCAAGGCGCGTCCAATCCCTTGTACATTTATTGTGACAACAATGGTGCTATTGCACAAGCCAAGGAACCTAGACAGCACCAGAAGAACAAACATATTCGCATGTGTTACCATTAGATTCGAGAGTTCGTTGAGGATGGTAGTGTCATGATATGCAAAATACATACAGACTCAAATGTTGATGATCCCTTGACTAAGCCTCTCCCGCAGCCCGCGCATGAAGAGCACACAAGAGCAATTGGTATTAGATACATTTTAGATTGACGCTAGTGCAAGTGGGAGACTGAAGGAAATATTCCCTAGAGGCAATCATAGAGATGATTATATTTCATATGTATCCATGAGTTATTGTAATATTCCTTGAATATCCATATCAGGCAACTTGTATTGATTGGCAATTATGTGAATTGTTTGTGAAACTCTTTACTTGTATGGTTATTTAATAGTTGTCCCTAGTCGGAGTTCATGTGAGGACACATGTGAATATTAGACTAGCACATCGATTGGTTGATGACTATGTTTCGCAAGTCATAGACATGGAGATGTCAAACCAATGATGTGGACACATGTTATGAACATGGGGTTGGACTGACCCAATTTGAGACTGGCAATTAGTTGCAGTTCTCTCTCTACACACCGTTTACGTTTTGTCCTTAGACCTGAGATTGTCGCATGTACTTGAGATGTGGATCGACCTACTTCGGGGCTATCAAACGTTGCACTGTAACAGGGTAGTTATAAAGGTAGCTTTCGGGTTTGTCCTGAAGCATGCTGCGAGGTATTGTCAATCAAGATGGTATTTTCCCCTCTCTACTTGAGAGAGATATCTATGGGCCCCTCGAGTGATCGGATTCAGAAATGCATGGTCGTGCTACATAAGGCTAAGATTTAACCTAGTAAAGGGATTTCGAGTTACGGTATCGAGAAAGAGAGGTTAGCTTGGAGCTAGACCAAATATCGTGAGGCAAAAGGAAAGACATGTACTAAACCTTGTGATGGTTCGTCCGATATGATCTTTGTATGCGTTTAGGAGTTGGAACGTCTTGCTAGAGGCCGCTACGAACTATTGACAGAATAAGTGTATTCGTGTCATGTCTATACACATATGAACCTATAGGGTCACACACTTAAGGGGTTGGAAGCCTAATGAGGATTGGATCCGAATTAGACTAGGCTTAGGCTACTAATGGGCTGCGAATGTAGAAGCCCACTAGGGATGCCTATATAAGAGAGGGTAGGGCGAGCTGGCTAGGGTTAGACCTGAGATCATTCCACCCAGCCGCCACTCCTCACACCTGTGTCATGCGCACGGACCTAGCAGTCGGGCGTCTGACGCTTCCATCCTATACATGTGGATACCTCGGAGGCGCTGCATCTATAGCGCTTGGACGAGCCGCGCAAGGGGAGCTTCTCGTGGGACGCGGACAAGGAGGATACGTGGAACGCCTGCACTGCCTCGACGCGCTTTATCAATTCCGCAACTGCGTGTCTAGTGGTAATCCCGTGATCTGTGGCATCAGTAATCCTAGTATACACGGTAGAAAACTTTTGATTTGCGCTAGGCAATACAGACCGTTCCGATGCCGGAACTATCATGGGACGTTGAGGGCTCCCACCCATATGTTGCATATCCTCTACGAATTACCAATTAATATGCACGCTATGAGTGATAACAGCCACGACCCACACATCTGGCTCCATGCGAGAGGGAAAAGATACAGCTGACTTCTCCGTCCCATTCCAAATCTCATGGTCAACGCGTAATATACGGCGCAAGAATCACTGGCGACATTGGTTGTTAAATCCTAGGTGATATAGTCCTGAACAGTGGTATTCCAACTGCCAGATTTAATAGATTAGCTGATCACCCTTGTAGAGGTCCTAACCTTTAATAAGGTAGAGATCCCTATGTTTACAATGCTAGTCCCTGGATCAATAGCTAGCATCCATAGTTAAGATGTAATATCAAGAAACAAAGGTCATAATACAACTTTATAACCAGGAATAAAATAACTCATTACATCTTACATAGCTCATTTGGCTATCTCATTACAATGCAGCAGAAATAACTATATAGCATGGAGTCCTTCATCTTCAAAGAGCCACAGGCAATCATGTTGGTTGTAGACTTGTAATCCTATACAACACACTTCAATAACATCAAACAAACATGCAACATAATAAGTTACAGCCACAAGGGTCAATACATTTGAATTGTATTGGCAAGTGATACTATGGTAGAATAGTGGTATCTATCATCTATATGCATTTGGCTAAGTGGAGCTTAGGCTTTCTTTGCTCAAAATAGATTTTCCTTATCATTTGAAAACACTAAGTTTTTGTTTGTCAAAATCACCCAAGGCATCTACCAATCAAAGATTGAAGATCCTTTAACCCTTGTTCAATCACAAGTTTTTAACTTAGAAATAGGGATGAGGAGATTCTTGATAGCTTCCATGTCTTGATGCTAAAATTTTCCATTGCCGAGGACACAGCTAAGTACTTAGATTTTACACTCTGCAGAGGTGGTGCACTTTCCCCACAAGACTTGATTTTCACCAAGACAGGATCTTTCAGAAGCCTTCCCTTAGACCAAAATGGACGCGCTCCAAACCTATCATCCCCTACCACCAACTGTCCATTTGGCTAAGTTATTGCAACCTATATGATCCAGGCAGATCCCATAATGCCATGTGGCTTCACTAGAAGCTTCTTAACATATGCCATCTCAAATCCCTTTGTTCCTTGGTGGCATTCCACAAGTGAGATACACAAGGTTCACCAGTCCCCTAGCCTTGTGTAACCACTCAACATAAACCAATCTACCATTCCACCCAGGTGTTTCATTCACTTAGTTGTTTTATTAAGCAAAACATAAGTCAAAGACTTTGAAATATTTTCCATAACATGTGTATATAATCCACCCTTGGTTGCTACTAGCTAGGATAAGCATGGCAATAGTAAGTATCTTAACTTAGAGAAAATTCTAACAATTCTACAACTACGAGGATTTCCCAAGCATAGCATATAGATACTTAGCAAAAATATTCATGCAAGCCCTATACAAAATATTTCTAATGCAAATTCTAAATATGGGGACAAAAGTATGAAGCACCACTTGCCTTTTTGGTACAGAATATAAGTTCACTCCTTGATCTTGCAATAGTCACACTCTTCAAATTCCACTACAATTCAATCAAGCAAGCAAATATTCAATCTACCATTCAAGAAATCATCACATAGAATAATAAAAACAAAGAAATGCATGCAAGCATGACAAATATTGTTTTATTTGGAAAAGTGGTTTCTATTAGGATATAAACATTCTAAAACATCTATTGGTCATTTATAAAAGTGGCAAAACCATTTGATATTAAGTTAGTGAAAATGGCCATTTAAATCATTCTTGTTTTGCTAGAAATGATTTAAATCAAGTATTAATTTCTAGTGTTTTGACAAATATATTTTTAAACACAAATGTTAGTGTTTTAAAGTCAAGTGTTTTAATATTAAAACCATTTGCAAAAGGTTTTACTTATAAATCATTTTTATACCAAAGCAATATTTTATTTTGTTGGAAATGCCTTTAAACAAAGTAATAATTTTTCTAGGGTTCACCAAATATATTTTTAAATCCTAAAACTTGGTGTTTTATGGTTAGAGAGTTTAAATCAAATAATTTTCCAAAGTTTTTACTCAAAAAGCATTTTTATACCATAATCAATATTTTTATTTAACTAGAAATGCTTTAATTCAAAGATTTATTCTTTAGCTTCACAAAATGCACTTTTAAATCCATAAGTTGGTTTCTATGGTCAGTAGGATCAAAACAAACCATTTACCAAAGATTTTACCTTAAAAATATTTCTAGAATAATTTTTATATTCAAATTATGCCTACACAAGTTTCTACAAATACAACCAATTTTACAGAAGAAATTTACTAAACAAAGTACATGGTTGGAAATTACTCTTCTTGCTGATTCCATTGATATAAAATTTGCAAAATTTGTACATGCGGATCAAAACTTATTATTTTTGCAAGTTTGATCATTCCATAGAACAAAATCTGGTTTTTAATTGAAAGGCTGGCCACGCGTCATGTTCTGATTCGTCGGTACCGGTTCGCACGGATCAGCTAACGTGGTGCATTGGATCTAAAGAAGATCGTGCGGCACAGATCTAGCGTACCCCTTCGCTTAAGTGATTCTATCCTATCCATGCGATCAAGATCCAACGGCTGCAGCGCGTGTGACCAGGAATGGGCGACGCTGGCGGCGGCGGCTGGCAGTGGTCCGGTCAGACATGGACGGTGCCAGCGATATAGGAAGCGCGGGAAAGGGGGGATTAGCTCACCAAGTTTGCCTCGTCGTGCTGAAGCTCAAGGTGTGCTTGGTTGGCGAAGGGGCGCACGGAGTCGAAGTGGATTGCTCGCCGGAGATCCTCACTGGCTCGAGCACGCTCTGTTGAAGACGGTGACGAGGCTACCGTGCACGCAAGAGAATAAGGGAAGCACTGTTAGATGAATCGAGTCGTGGTGAGTACGCGCGTGTGAAGGAGAAGGAGAGGGAAGGTCAAATGCTACCTGGGGGTGTCGCCAGAGTTGGAGCAGGAGGCGGTGGCATGTTGGTCTCGTCGGAGGCGACGTCCTGGGGTTCGCACGAGCGAGCTACGGCTACTGGAAGGTACGCCTGGTGCTGGCAAGCACGCTCGTGGGGTATGGAAGGCAAGCGGCGAAGAGGGCTGGCCGGAATCAGAGTTGGAGCTCGTCGGAGCAGAGGAAGGTGTTTAGAGGAATTGAGGCAGCCCGGAGGCAGAGGGAAGTTGGCGACTGAGGGGAAAGGGAGGGGAGACGTGGGAGGTTAAATGGGCGTGGTCAGGGGCAAGAATCACGCGGCATTGAAACGAATTAACTCGAGGTTTGATTGACAGGAAACGGCGATAGGGAGAGGAAGAACAGGTCGTAGAGGGTTGAAGAGATGACTGACAAGTGGGGCCGTTTCGTCAGCGTTAGAGAGAGAGAAAGAGTGGGGTCCGCACCTCAGTGAGGGTGCGGGTGAGTGGCTGAGTGAAAAACGCTTCGCTCGGGGTGGGTTAGTCGGGCCGCGAGTTGGGCCTGGTTAGTGGGTTGGGTTGTTTGCCCTTTTTTATTCTGAATCCTTTTTCTTTTTCTATTTAGATTTTCTGTTTTTGATTTTATTCAAATGATTTCAAACCCTTTTTCTTTTCAAATCTTTTCAAAATTTTCTGTTCTGTTTAAACATCTATTTTTAAGACCATTTTTAGAATAATTTCTTTATTCTTTTTATGGTTTTATTCTTTATTAAAATAAGCACTTGCCTTTATTTTAATAAGATTAAATATATTTTCAAAATACTTATTTGAATTCTAATTTTCACTAAACCTTTTCAGTAGGTTTTATTTATTTAATAGGGTGGAATTATTTAAAGTATATTAATATGATTATTAATCATTTAATTTGGGCAAATGTCTTTATTCCAATGAAATCAAATATGGTTTTAATTCCATAAATTTTATTTAGATGATTTCTTTGATTCCATTTAAGTTAATTAAATAACTTTTATTCCACTTGGGAAAATTCCATTTATTATTTTCCCAAGATTTAATTAATCATTTCTATTAGGGATTTTGTCTTTATTAAATTTAATTAGAATAGGGTTCCCATATACTTTTATTTGCTTATTCTTTATCCCTTTCTTTCATTTTAGTTTGGATTAACTTTATCTCACTTGCTTATGGATTAGGCCAAGTTTTAAGTTGGCTTTTAAATATTCCTTATTTATTTATTTCTTTATTTGTCTTATAATTTTATTATTTGTCATTCTTGATCATTTATAAATGTTTGTTGATAAATTTCATATGGATCAAATCCATAGCCTTAGAGATATCTTGGAAATGATTTATTCCATTTAGGGTTTTAGAGTTTTGGCTTTATTTTCCAAGTGTTTAAATTTCAAGATGCATTTATGAAGAATGCATTTCACTTGATTTGAATTTAGTTGGATTCAAATTTTATTCAAAGTTTGTTCAAGATGGGTTTTGATGTTTCCATTTTAAAACAAAAAGTTTCTTTTTACCCTAAATTACAACAATTATTTATTTTTCACATTACAAAATTTGGAAAATTTTGGGATGTGACAACCCTGGATCAGTAACCAATAGTTCACATTATTATCAAAAATAGTGTTTTCTGACCTTTTTGGAATGCAGGTGGAGAAAACACTGGTTTTATAAAATACTTTACAGAAAATAATCAAAAGGACATGAGCAAGTGTGAACTTGCCTTTTGTGATTGCAAGATTATGCACTCACGGTCTTCGAGACAATAAAAGATCCAATATGTCAACACCCGGATTTTTAATCCCAGATGCCTGTTATGCCATACATCGCAATCCCAGGATTACCATTTTTGCGAGACATAACAGAATTGGATACCACAGTAAATCATCCATTACAAACCATACATAAGGTCTTACACAAATAAGGATCTCATGATCCAGTTCTTAATACAATTCAAGCAGCGGAAATACGTAATAATAAAGGTAGCGTAGGCGAAGATCCATCTTCGGGGTCACAGGCAATGCCGACGATGGGATATGATCCTAGTTGTCGTAACCTTCCTGGGGTCCATCATGCTTGTACTCCTCTTCATAGTCTGGCCACGGGATAGCCAGGGACAAAGCCATGAGTACTCTTTAAGTACTCGCAAACTAATACTAACAAGTGAAGGGGGGTTTTTGTAATAGGACACTAAGCTCTAGGGTTGTTTTGCAAAAAGCCAGATTTACCTCTACTAAGTTCAAAAGCAAGAAAGCTAGTCAAATTTTATAACACCTAAGTGGGAACTTGTATCTCATGTCACAACTCTGTTGTGGTCAAGTCAAAGTCTCAATTCATTTAACAAGTCAATTTGAAAACATATGATAGGGGAACAGTATGGGCACTCAACTGTCCACAACCGCGAACACGGCTATTCGAATAGTTTGACACTCTGCAGAGATTGTACACTTTCACCACAACATTCGATACATCCGTCAGGAACAAATCCTGAAGTCACCATACTCAGTATGCGGATAATCAATCCTAACCATTCAATTACACGCCCTAGTATAGGCACCTCTCCTGTGAGTTTGGCCTCCCAACCATGACCAACTGTCATCTTGGGTACTGCACAGGTGGACAATCTTCACAAGGTAGCCTCAGCTCAGACCTAGGCCGTGAGGGAACCAATACTAAGGTATATAAGTTTCAAGTCAAGCCCTACCCAATCTTCTGGTATTGTGGTTGTACGGTAAAATTGGAATGGTATCGCATCCAGATAACCATCAGTTTTATAAAGGGCTAAGGCTCATGCCTCAACATTTTCATCACCAAAATCATCTGGTGTGTGGAAACTCATATCAAAATATCTCAGTAGAATGATCCATCATTCTAAGGTTTTCATAACCATTTTCACTAAGTATTCCCATCTAAAGTTGGTCAAATTTTATGCTTAGCACTAGCATCTACAAGTGGGGGTGAGTACTAAAGAAGGGTGGTAAACTATTGGAGTTTTAACTAAGTACCATCTCATGGCTTAGGATGACATCAAGGTTATCTAGCTTAGGCCAAATTTTATGCTCTTTATGCAACCTTTAGTTAACTTCCTAGAATCTACAAGTCACTTAAGTAAACTCAAAAAGAAAGCTTTGGTAAAGACCTAAAGTAAAAAGCTTGCAAATAAAATTAGGATGGGGTTATCAAGTGGGTATAATCACACATGCTTAAGGCATATGGTTCGCATGGTAACAAGCAAGTATTAGCTTGCACAATCAACTAGTAGTATTAGGCTTGCAAGTATGGGCTTGCATCATTATAAGTATAAGCTTGCTAAGTTAATAGCTTGCAAGTATTGGCTTGCCTTGTGCAGAGCAGTGGTTGAAGTTCTCCTCGGCTTCTTCTTCGTAGTATCCTCCTTCCTCCTCGTATCCTTGGTCGGTACTAGCGTCTATAAATAAATACGAGGTACACAATCACCAAACAATACTTAACTACTTTCAATCATCACACAAAGGGGTTCTATAGATGATCTAGCATCATCACTAACATTACAAGACTAAGGCATTTGACTTATTGATTTTATTTTTAGAAAAGTAATTTCTACTCATTGAAAACTACTTAAGATTTAATATTCTCCAAACCAAACATGGGATCATGTTGACACATGTCATCACCACATATTTTAGTACATGGGAATGTGATTTAAAGTGGTGTCACAATTTAATAAGGTTTAACCTTTTTATTTTAAATAAAATAAGTGACTAGAAATGCCTATGGGCAATCTTTTATTACTTGAACATTATTTCTGTAAGTAAATCCATATATTTTTATATATTCTGAAAGGTATGGTTAAATGTGATTTTTGAGAGTTGGAATAAACTCAAAAGCTATTATGGTTTAAATTTGAAAAATGTTTGAATGCAGAAAAGCTTCAGCCTTGTTATTTTTACCAAGGGTGATCTACAGATCCAAATGATTTAAATCCAATGGGCTTGGATTCAGCATTTCATGGCCTTTCTAAAAAATTAGTTTCATTCAATTTGGTTCACTGAATCAAGCTAGGTTGATTTTTGAAACTAGGTATAGAACTGTGTTTGAGTGAAAATGGAAAAATCCAAATTCAAACGAGTGGGCTGTGCGGGAGACGATACTAGGCTGGCGTGCTACCCATAGTGCTTACACGGGCTGGTTAAGTTGCTGCCCCCACGCGTCAGTGAGACAGGGGGTGCGAAGCGGTACGGGGCAACATGGTGCGTTGGATCTAGTTCTAATCCAACGGCTCTGGTTCATCGTCCACGTTGGGCAGCGCCGGCGAGACAGAACCCTAATGCGGCAGGTGGGGGTCGTGGGAGGCTCACCGGCGCTCAGGCGAGGGTCGGCGAGGCGGGCGAACGACAAAGTCGACGACGGCGAACCTCCTGGTACCGGCAGCTTCTCCTGGAGCGGCTCCAATCGCTGGCTCCCATCTTCTCCTGGGACCGACGGGCGCAAGCTGAGCTCGTCGTGGCCGACAACACAGAGGGCTATCGGTGTGCACGATGGTAGGGGCGGTGCTGTGCTCCCTGGTGAAGCTCAACGGCGTGGTGGCGAGGCGTGGGGCGGTGCGGATTGGTCGGAACGCTGCGGTGCTCTGCGCATGCCCGACGGAAGTTTTAATGGCACACAGCGCGTGTGGTCCGCGCGGTGGCAACCGGCGTGTCTGCGGGGTTGCTGGGACGGTGATCACGTATGCACGCGGCGAGGGCATCACGCGGTCTGTGGGCGTCTGTCGAGCGTGGCGCACGGGGCACGCTCTCGGCATGGTTGCTGGGCCACTTGGCATGGTATGTGCGTGTGGTCCAGGGGCTGACATCGCTCGCGGCTGGGACAGGGATTGGCGGTGGGGTGCTAGCTTTCTCCTAGACAAGGTTTGCGAGGCTAGTGCTGCTTGTAGCTTGCTGTCCACACTAGGGTGACCATGGTGCTCTCGGATTGTTCACCATTGATGACAATGGCTAGCTTACAGTGGTGCTAGAGATTAGTTAAGGTGGTTAGATGATCTACTAAGGCTAGTGGTGTCCAGAGAGGGAACAAGTTAGGCCCAAAACACTGCACACTATAGTGTTTTGATTTTGTTTGATTTGAATCTGCAAGGTGTTTGATGAAATATCCGCATGAATTCAAGTTTTGAATTTTGAAAAGATTTTTGGTGGGTGTGCTAGGCATGTGCTGGGGAGTCTGTGGATGCTTAGGTTTTGAAAGTTGAGCTTGTGTGAGTGGATTTTGAAAAAGTGGGATCTTCTCATATGATATAGATTCAATTTTGAACTGTCATTTAAACTATGCATTCAAATGTTTTTGGATGATCACATGGTGGGCCTTGGTACTTTGTTATGAGTACTATCAAGGGGTGTAAAGATCCAAACAAGTTTCTATTAAGTTTTGAAAGTTAGAGACAGCCAAATTAGGTATGGGAGTTAAATTGGCCAAAGTGACCATTCCCTTATTTTGTTTGTTTTGATTTATTTGTCTTTGGGAAAAGTGTGGCGATTGTTTAGATGATGTTTATTTCACCTAAGAATCCTTTTACAAGCATAGAAACACAAAAGCAAGGTAATTAAAAAGAATCCAAATTGGAATGCATACACACATGCATGCTTTCATATTTTTATTTAGAAAAGTTTTTGTTAATCCTAAATTTTGATGATTAGAGTTTGATGAACCAAGTTTCGTATTTTTGGGATTTTACAAACCTTCCCCCCTTAAACAAAATCTCGTCCCGAGATTTGAAAAAGGACGAAAAAGATTACCTAGGATTTGAAGAGATCGGGAAACTCCGTCCTGATGTGATCTTCGCGCTCCCAGGTAGCTTCCTCTTCCGTGTGGTTGCTCCACTAAATCTTGAGAAACTTGATGCTTTGGGTTTTGGTAGTTTTGAAAGCTTCTTCCAGAATACGGATGGGCACTTCGGGATAGGTCTGGTCATCGTTGATCTCTATGGTCTGATGATCGATATTCCTGAACACTTCGGTCTTCTCTAGAACTTCGAGGCACTTGCGAAGTAATGAGATATGGAACACATTGTGCATGGCTGACATATCTTCGTGTAGTTCAAATTGATACGACACTTCTCCTCGACGGTTCAAAATCTTGAAGGGTCAGATATATCTCGGGGCTAACTTTCCTTTTTAGTTGGAAACATTGCATTCCTTTTAATGGCGACACTTTCATATATACAGAATCTCCTATGTTGAAGGCGAGGTGTCGACGTCTCTTGTCAGCGTAACTCTTCTGTCTGGACTAGGCTGTCTTGAGGTGCTAACAAATCTTGTGAACCTTCTCTTCTGCTTCTCGTAGGATTTCAGGTCCGAAAATCTGACTCTCTCCTACTTCCGACCAGTTCAAAGGGGTGCAACACTTCCTTCCGTACATGAATTCAAATGGGGCCATTTGCTAACTTGCTTGATAACTGTTGTTGTATGAAAAATCTGCAAATGGCAGACAGTCTTCCCACTTAGATGCACACTCTAACACACATGCTCTCAGCATATCTTCAAGAATTTGATTTACTCGCTCCGTTTGTCCATCGGTCTGGGGGTGATATGCGATGCTGAAATCTATCGGGTTCCTAAACCTTCTTGGACTTTCTTCCAGAATCTCGAGGTAAACTGAGTTCCGCGATCCGATACGATGTTCTTGGGGACTCCATGCAAACTAACGATTCTAGTGATGTATAACTCCGCTAGCTTCAAACTCTGATATGTGGTCTTGACGGGTAAGAAATGGGCGACTTTGGACAATCTGTCCACTATGACCCAGATAGAGTCATTTCCCCTACTAGAAGTAGGCAATCCGGTGATAAAGTCCATTCCAACGGAATCCCATTTCCATTCCGGAATCTGCAATGGTTGCAACAATCCAGCGGGTCTTTGATGTCCCGCCTTGACTCGCTGACATATATCACACTTGGCGATATAGCTTCCGATTTCTCTCTTCATCTTATGCCACCAAAATTGTTCTTTCAAATCTTGATACATCTCGGTTCCTCTGGGGTGGATAGAATAAAGAGTATCATGAGCTTCCTTCAGAATAACTTCTTTCAACTCAGAATCTGCTGGTACACAAAGGCATCCTTTGTACCACATAACTCCTTCGTCTTCGGTGAATCCGGGTACTTTGCATGTACCAATACGACGCTTGATTCCCTCGATACTAGCATTTCCTTTCTACGCCTCTTTGATCTAGATGATCAAAGTGGGTTGAAGTTCAATGCTAGCCAAAAATCCTTCACTCACTAATTCCATTCGAAAATCTTCCATCTCTTTGTGCAAGCTTGGTTGCTCCTTCAAAATCATGGAGTTCAAGCGGCACGGCAATCCGCTAAGGGCATCTGCTACCACATTGGCTTTACCAGGGTGATAGTGAATGTCCAGGTCATAATCCTTGATTAGCTCAATCCATCTTCTCTGTCTCATATTCAGCTCCTTCTGAGTGAATATACACTAGTGGAAACGAGGCCTTTTGTTGATCCTGGAAATGGGCTTTAACACCGGTTCTTCTACGAACCGGTGTTAAAGGGGGGCCCGTACCAGCGTGGCCCGTGCAGCAAAAAGGAGCCCCCCTTTAACACCGATTCGTGGCACGAACCGGTGTTAAAGGACCCTGCACCAGTGGCCCACACAGCCCCCCCCCCCCCTTTAACACTGGTTCGTGGCTTGAACCGGTGTTAAAGGGGGGGCTATATAAGACACCGCAGCCCACATCCCACTCTTCCATTTTTTCACTATCTCATTTTGGAGCCTAGCAAGAGAGTGTGAAGTGTGCTAGTTTGTGTTTTTTCATATGCACAAGAGGTGTTCGGTGAAATGCCCGAGAGCTCAAAATAAGTTTTCTCGTTGCTCTTTCCTTCTCGGTTGAGGTCGGCAACTATCCTTTCATGTGTCATTGATGTACTATATATATAAATGGTCATCTCCCTATTAATTTTTGATATATACTATGTATTAATGCAGATGAACAGGCAATGGATGTACAGTGACCGCCGCACTTCCGAGTACATTACGGGCCTCCAAACTTTCATCGTTGTGGCTAATGCAAACCGTGGTCATAATGGTTTTATGTGTTGTTCGTGTGTTCATTGTTAGAACAAGAAAGACTACTCAAATACCATAACCATTCACGCCCACCTACTTCGATCCGGTTTCATGCCCAGCTATAATTTTTGGACCAAGCACGGAGAAAAAGGGGTTGTGATGGAAGACAACAAAGAAGAAGAGGATGATGACAACTATCATAATATGTATCCTGAATATGATGATACTGCAACGGGGGTAGATAATGAAGATCAAGAGGCAGCAGATCGGCCCGCTAATGACGATCTTGGTCGGGCCATTACTGATGCAAAGGAAGAATGTGAAACTGAAAAGGAGAAGGAGAAGCTGGAGCAGATGTTAAAGGATCACAAAACATTGTTGTATCCAACTTGCGAAGATGGCCACAAAAATCTAGGTACCACACTGGATTTGCTGCAATGGAAGGCAGAGAACGGTGTGACTGACAGCGCATTTTCAAAGTTGTTGGTAAAAATGAAGAATCTTCTTCCAAGAAATAATGAGTTGCCCGACAGTACATACCAAGCAAATAAGGTTGTCTGCCCTCTAGGATTAGACGTGCAGAAGATACATGCCTGCATTAATGACTGCATCCTCTACCGCGGTGAGAAGTACGAGAATTTGGATGCATGCCTGGTATGCACTGCACTGCGGTATAAGATCAGACGAGACGATCCTGGCGATGTTGAGGGCGAGGACCCTAGGAAGAAGGTTCCTGCCAAGGTTATGTGGTATGCTCCTATAATACCACGGTTAAAACGTCTCTTCAGAAATAAAGAGCATGCCAAGTTGTTGCGATGGCACATGGAAGACCGTAAGAAAGACGCGATGTTGAGACACCCCGCTGATGGGTCACAGTGGAGAAAAGTCGAGCGAGAGTACCCGGACTTCGCACGTGACGCAAGGAACTTAAGGTTTGGTCTAAGTACAGACGACATGAATCCTTTTGGTGAGCAGAGCTGTGGTCACAGCACCTGGCCTGTGACTCTATGTATCTATAACCTTCCTCCTTGGTTGTGTATGAAGAGGAAGTTCATTATGATGACAGTGCTCATCCAAGGCCCGAGGCAACCCGGCAACGACATTGATGTGTACCTAAGGCCATTAATTGAAGAAATTTTACACCTGTGGGCCAAACCAGGTGTACGTATGTGGGATGAGCACGAAGGGGAGCCATTTGACCTACGAGCATTGCTTTTCATAACCATCAATGATTGGCCTGCTCTTAGTAACATTTCAGGGCAGACAAACAAGGGATACAATGCATGCACACACTATTTAGATGAGCCTGAAAGTGTATATTTGGATAAATGTAAGAAGGTTGTGTACCTAGGGTATCGCCGATTTCTTCCGAACCTGCATCCAGTAAGAAAGAAAGGCAAGCATTTCAAACGTCTGGCAGAACCCCGGAGGAAGCCTGTCCTCCGTACCAGTGAGGATGTATTTGGTATGGTCAAGGACCTAGAAGTAATCTTTGGAAAAGGTCCTAGCAGTCTATCTGTTCCGAATTACGATGCCGGACACGCGCCCATGTGGAAGAAGCAATATATATTTTGGGACCTACCCTATTGGAAAGTCTTAGAGGTCCGCTCTTCAATTGACGTGATGCACGTGACGAAGAATGTTTGCGTGAACCTGATAGGCTTCCTAGGAGTGTATGGGAAGACAAAAGATACACCGGAAGCACGGAAGGACCAGCAACGTCTGAAAGAACCTGAAGAGCCTATGCATCCTGAGAACGAGAAGGGTAAACGATGCCACTTAACTCCTGCCAGTTACGCTCTTACCAAAGCAGAGAAGGAAATATTTTTTGAATGTCTGAGCAGTATCAAGGTCCCGTCTGGCTTCTCGTCGAATATAAAGGGAATAATAAATATGGCAGAGAAAAAATTCCAAAACCTGAAGTCTCATGACTGCCACGTGATTATGACACAATTGCTTCCGATTGCATTGAGGGGGCTTCTACCTGAAAATGTTCGAGTACCCATTGTGAAGTTATGTGCATTCCTCAATGCAATATCTCAGAAGGTAATCGATCCAGAAAGCCTACCAGGGTTACAGACAGATGTGGCCCAATGTCTTGTCAGCTTTGAGTTGGTGTTCCCACCATCCTTCTTCAATATTATGACGCATCTCCTGGTTCACCTAGTAGAAGAGATTGCCATTCTCGGTCCTGTATTTCTACACAATATGTTCCCCTTTGAGAGGTACATGGGAGTCTTAAAGAAATATGTTCATAACCGTGCTAGGCCAAAAGGAAGCATCTCCAAGGGCTATGTAATAGAGGAGGTCATTGAGTTATGTGCTGATTTTATTCCTGGCCTTAAGGCGATTGGTGTTCCAGAATCACGACATGAGGGGAGACTGCATGGAAAAGGCACCCTAGGATGTAAAGCAATGATATGTAGGGACGGGCATTCTCTCAATCAAGCACACTACACGGTTTTACAAAGATCTATATTGGTTGCCCCGTATATCAATGAACACAAGAATTTAATACGCCTCAAACACCCGGGGTAGTCTGATGAATGGATTATAAGTGAACACATGGCAAGTTTTGGCGGTTGGCTGCAAAGACTTCTCACGAATAACACCACTGTTGGGGATCAGTTCTACTTGTTGGCCAGGACACCATCTTCGATTGTATGTACTTTCCACGGGTACGAGATAAATGGGAATACATTTTACACGATAGGCCAAGATAAAAAGAGCACCAACCAAAATATTGGTGTCCGCTTTGATGCAGCAGAAGACAATGGGCAAAAGACTACGTATTATGGTTCATAGAGGAGATATGGGAACTTCATTATGGACCTAATTTTAAGGTCCCCTTGTTTCGATGCAAATGGGTGAAGCTAACAGGAGGAGGGGTTGAGGTAGACAAGAAGTACGAAATGACAACGGTGGATCTCAACAATCTTATGAAGATAGACAAGAACTTAGACGAACCATTCGTCCTAGCCAATGATGTGTCTCAGGTTTTCTATGTGAAGGACATGTCCTCCAGACCAAAAAAAAAGAAAAAATATGCAAACAAATACATCATATGATGAGCCAAAGCATCACATAGTTCTTTCAGGGAAAAGAAACATCGTGGGAATCGAGGACAAGACAGACATGTCAGAAGATTATAATAAGTTTGATGAAATTCCGCCCTTCACAGTGAAAACTGACCCAAGCATTCCGTTAAGTAAAGAAGATGCGCCATGGTTACGTCTGAAGCGATCATAAGGATGGACATATGCCAAGAAGTTCATGCTCATATTATGTAACTCTAGTTCATGTCTTTCGCGGTTTGTGGCTTGACCGAAGGATATCTTTCGCGGTTTGTGGATTGACCGGGACTATATATAGGGGGGACTCTAGTCCCGGTTTTGTAGTGTCAGTTTTTAATATTAATAAATGTCTTGAGTGTTAGTCCTGTTTTGTGGCTGGACCGGGACTATGAGAAGAAGTTGTCCCGATTCGTACTTACCATTAAGATCTGATCTCCAAACGCGCGCGGTCACATATTAGGGAGTGCCTCTATGACCAGTTTCTTGGAGATGCCGGAGGACTGGGATCCGGCGGCATCTCCCTGAAACTGGTCGTAGTGGTGTCCCTGCTCTCGAAAACCATCTTGCAGCTTAGATCAATACACCTGGGAGCTAACTAATTTCACATATTAGGGAGTGCCTCTATGACCAGTTTCTCGGAGATGCCGGAGGACTAGGCTCCGTCGGCATCTCCCTGAAACTGGCCGTAGTGGTGTCCCTGCTCTCGAAAACCATCTTGGAGATGCCTCAAACTGGCTGGAGGACTGGACTCACAAGGATGCCTATTTATAGTACAAGCAGCTCGGCATAGTGTCGACACTTAGGAAATAATGCCGACACTCACCCCTATTATTAGTGCTGACTCGTGTTTTGTCCCAGTTGGTGTCTCCAACCGGGACTAAAGGTTCATCTTTAGTCCCAGTTGGTGTCTCCAACCGGGACTAAAGGTTCATCTTTAGTCCCGGTTGGTGACACCATCCGGGACAAGGTACACGCCGCACGACATAATGTCAACACTCACCCCTATCATTAGTGCTGCCTGGCCCAGCCTGCTGAAATCCCTCCAACCGTCCCATTTTTAGAACAATGTCATATTTCTTCTGTTAACAGTATATGTATTAAATGAGCCATTTTTCTTCATTCTATTTCTTCCCTCCATTTTTATTCCCGCCATTTTTTCCCGCCATTTTTTCCCGCCAGTTCTTCCCTCCAGTTCTTCACAATATATATGTAGGGTTGGCCTCCATTGTCATTGAACATCTCTAGACTCATATCTGCAACCTCATTACTCTTTCTCATGGCTTCCACCATAGCACTAACCCCCAGGGAGGCGGAGGCGCTTTGCGCCTCGAGCTACCCCTGCCCGCCGGGCTACTGTGTCCCTGTCGGCTGGATGCTAAGCTCCGGAGGCGTGCCGATTCCTCCTATCCCTCTAGGTGTGGCGTGTCGGATGGCCATCACGAACTACTACTACTTCGATCTCACGCCGGAGCAGCGGAAGAATCCCAGATGGCATCCCGACTATTTCCCTACTTGGGAAGCCTTCTTCGTGGATCGGCGTGAGAGGGCGCTCGCCAGGCATGAGGAGGATGGCCCACCTCCTCCGAACTTCAACGAGGCCGGCCGTCGGCTATGGTGGCGCGGTCGGACTCTCCAGAGCGTCATGGCCTATGACACTGCCGCCGACTCTAACCCCTGTCTGCGCTACCCTCAAGTCCAGCCCACGCGTACTCAGCCTTCAAGGTTCAATTACGGCGACCCCGACGACGACAGCAATGATGGCGGCCGCGAGTACGACGACTACAGTGGCGAGTATTACAGGTGTAGGCAGGAGCATGACTGAATCACTCCAACATTCCGAAACAAGTTCGGCTGATTGTTACTTAATCTGGCCATGTATCTTAATTTTCAGTTCTTTTATGTATCTTAATTTTCAGTCGTGCTTTATGTAACTTACTATTAGTTACTTTGTATTTTAATTCCAGTTCTATCTCCTTCACAAAATGACCTATCTCATTCGAGGTTTCTTGGCATTCGCGTCAAATGACCAATGTTATGGCTAGAATCAAGGTATAGTTTGTGATAATATGGCCATATTGTGCATACATGTGCATCATGGCATGGCAAACAATGTTGCAAGAGGAAGTTTTCCTTTTTATCGCACCAAAAAGGCATTTTCCATTTTCCGAGCATAAAAACGGACGGTTTTGTGAAGCAACGACCAAATGGCTAATTCAAAAAACCACCACCACATTTTACAAAAATACTAGACCACCTTATATGGACAATGTACCAACAGGGGGATCTGAAACCTTTCCGTCCACCTCTGATGAAAAAGACAAATTCCTGCCGAATCGGTAGGAAGTGGGTCAGATATGAACTACAGGTACATGATACGATGCTCATGATTTTTTACAAAAATCAATCATTTTTAGGTTCACAATATGCTATTTTATCAAAAATCCAATGCAACTTGAGCGAGGCTTAGTCCCGAGCTAAGAATCTTCATGCCCGTTGTTCGACAAAGTTTGACGATAGTTTAAAACGGGGATAAAAAATAAAAAAGATCGAAACAGTGCGAAACCTTCGCGTGGTGTTATATTATGTGACATAGTTAGAAGGAAAAATCTCAAACTTGGTATATTGATTATGTCTCAAAAAAACCTTCACAAAATGACCTATCTAATTCGAGGTTTCTTGGCTTTCGCGTCAAATGACCAATGTTATGGCTAGAATCAAGGCATAGTTTGTGATAATATGGCCACATTATGCATACATGTGCATCATGGCATGGCAAACAATGTTGCAAGAGGAAGTTTTCCTTTTTATCGCACCAAAAAGGCATTTTCCATTTTTCGAGCATAAAAAATGGACGGTTTTGTGAAGCAACCACCAAATGGCTAATTCAAAAAACCACCACCACATTTTACAAAAATACTAGACCACCTTATATGGACAATGTACCAACAGGGGGATCTGAAACCTTTCCGTCCACCTCTGGTGAAAAAGACAAATTCCTTCCGAATCGGTAGGAAGTGGGTCAGATATGAACTACAGGTACATGATACGATGCTCATGATTTTTTACAAAAATCATTTTTAGGTTCACAATATGTTATTTTATCAAAAATCCAATGCAAGTTGAGCGAGGCTTTGTCAGATTCAAGTGTATACAAAAGATACGGCATTTAAATATCCAATCAATTAAAAAATGTTAATACAAAATAAAATATGATTTGCTCAAATAAAATAGGGTTAGATTCCTTTTTAGATGCTTAATATTTCTTATGTTCAAAGTTTTAGGATTTGACAATTTATTTTTTTTTGAATTGAATAATCAAAATTTATATGTAAGTGTTTTAATCATTTTGAAAAATTTCATCTAAAGTAAATATAAAATGTTTTTAGATGAATGGATAGATATTATTTTTCTGAAAATTATGATATATTATTCATATTTTTTTGAGTTGAAATGAATAAGATATGAATTTTCTAAATTCATATCCTATTTTTTGAATTATAAATGCCCCCACCCCTTTAATGCATGAAATAAATGCCCCCCTTTAACACCGGTTCCACCCACGAACCGGTGTTAAAGGGGGGGCGCATTTATTTTGTTTCGCGCACGCACACCCCCCCCCCTTTAACACCGGTTTGTGGCTGGAACCGGTGTTAAAGGGGGGTTATTAAATGCGTGCCTTCCCCTTCCTTCTTCCCCCAGCCAGATCGAAAGCGCGCGCAGAGAAAACCAGAGAGGAGAGTCGTCGGCGCCGTCCAACCCTCGCTGTCGCCGCCCTCGCCGTCGCAGTCGACGCCCCCCGCCGCGCCAGCACCGTCCGCCACCGCGCGCGCCAGCGTCGGCCGCCACCGCCAACTCGGAGGCGCCACCGCCACCGCGCGCACCCGCGTCGGCCGCCACCGCCAACTGGGAGGCGCCACCGCCATCGCGCGCGCCAACATCGCCATCGCCACCGCCACCGCGCGAGCTAGAAGGACTTCATTTGGCCAGAATCAAGATCGGCCTCAACTCCCGCCGTCGCAGTCGAATCGTCGATCCGTCCTCCCATCGCTTCATTGACCTCACCGTCGTGCTCGTGGTGAGCTAGCGGACCTCTTGGTCCCCTCTGTTTCCTCCCTTTCGCGTTGAGTTGCTGTCCCGATGAGCACCTGCCGCCGCCGCCATTGTTTGTCGTCGCTGCCGTCGCTCCGGTGACCATACTGAGGCGGCGCCGCCACTATAATGCTTGCCTCGGCCTCCTCTTTTGAACAAGACCAACCACGCATCCACAGACGCCGCCAATCGCTCGCCCCTCTTACGATCTGAGAAGATCAGCCATTGATGACGTCACAGTGACGTCACCATGATGCAATAAATCCTTTTTTATTTAATTAAATGTTTTTTGTAATAAGTAAATGCTGACAGGTGGGACCTGTCTGTTAGGGTTTTAATATTTTTGTAAATCATTTCTGAAATTAATAAAAGTCTCACATGTGGGCCCAAGTTGGAAAAAATAATTTAAGTATTCCAAAAATGATTTAAAATGAATTAAAATTAGATAAATTCATAACTAATTCATTTTAAATCATAAAAAATCAAATAATATATAAAAATGTTCAGAAAACTAAGAACTATCTGTTTAAGCAATCATAATACATTGTTAACCTAGTTTTATGACAAGTTTAATTAGAAGAATCAATTGAACCCCATAGGTGATTCCGAGGAACACCTGTTCTAGTGTTTGGACGCCTCCGCCAACTCGGAGCCGCCGCCGCCAACCCCGCATCCACGACCGCTGCCGCCGATCGACCCCGTTCGCGAGTTGCAGCCACCGGCGGTGAGAGCTCTCTGTTTGTGTTTTGGAGATATTGGATATTGGTGTGTATATTGTGTGTATATTGGATAAATTAGTGTGTTATTTAAATTAGTGTGTATATTGGATATTGGTGTGTATATTGGATAAATTAGTGTATATTGTGTGTATATTGGATATTGATGTTATTTGTGTGTATATTGGATAAATGTTGCATATATATATATTGTTGTGTATGAATAATTTTATTTGTGTGTAATTGCATATATATTGTTGCATATATGTTGTATATATTGTTGCATATTTAGTTTAGGGTTATTTAGTTTAGGGTTATTTATTTAGGGTTATTTAGTTTAGGGTTATTTATTTAGTGTAGTTTAGTGTATTTAGTTTAGGGTTATTTAGTGTATTTTATAGTTAGTATTAGTTTAGGGTCGTCACCTCGCTGCTCTGCAAGCGCCGCCGCTGGCCGTCGTCGTTAACGTCGCTCCGGTTACCCCTGGGTAGTGGTGCCGCCCGTTTTAGGTAGGCCGCATCACGCTACCTCGCGCGCCCTAGGTCGCTCTCCAACGCCGCTAGCCACCGCTTTCTGGAGCATCCTCCGGTCAGCCACTATAGCTAGCCCCTCTCATATGCATCCGGGATTTCTCCGAATTAGGGTTTGGACCCCTCGGAACTCGTTTAAAATGATCAAGCATCCTTAGGGTTTTAATTTCATTTGTGTATTTTTGTATGAATAATATGTATATTTGTGTATGAATATAAGTCCACTTGAATGTTTACTCTCTTACTCTAGATAATATTATTGTTTTAGAAACTATGGATCCACTTAGTAGAAACCTTGAAGAAGAAGAAATAATGGAGAACATTATCGATGAGGACACCTCACAATATCTGAACTTGGAGGGACATGATGACAGCTCAAGTAGTCATGGAGAAGATGAAGACTCCGGTGAACACAATTTAGTGATTACAAAGTCCGGCGAGGTAAATGCATTGATTAAGCCTCTGCTAACTTCCACCAACAATCTTCTTCTACATGTATTAATTAATGCTTCTTTCTTCTTTTAGCCCTCTGGATCGACCAGCCAGCAACCATCTTCTTCTACGAAAAAGAGCAAGCGAGGCGCGAGCCATCGGTTGAAAGATCGTGCAAAGTTCACGATCGAAGCAGTCCGTGTTGATGGCAGGCCCATGGAGCCCAAGAAGGCCGCAGACAAATTTGTACGTCAGGCTAGAGTTCTTGTTAGGGACCAAATCCCAATTATAATTGAATATTGGAATAAGCCAAAGAAGGGCGACGGTACCTTTGTCGATGAAAGATCCAAAGAAACGCTTTGGAATTCGTTGTTGGTAAATTTCACCCTTCCGCCAGAGGAGGATGAAAACAAACCGGTTATAAAGGAAAAGGTCAAAGAGTGGACTCTAAAGAAGATGGCTGACGCTTTCCGCAACTGGAAGACAAAATTGAACAAATTTGTCAAAGCTCGTGAGACTCCAAATTTCGAAGACGCATATTATGCGAAGATAAGACCTCACTGGCCCGAATTTGTGGCATATAAGGAAGGTGCTATAGCTAAAAAGAGGTCAGAAACCAATACGCTAAATGCCGAGAAGAAGGAATATCACCAGAGGACGGGGTCAGGTGGCTACATATCTCAAAGGCCTAAGTGGGAGGAAGCTGAGAAGGCCCTGCGCGCTAGAGGGATCACACCCCAGACAGATGGGTGGGACCTACGTGCAAAGACTTGGTTCTACGGAATCGGGGCAAGGTTGGACCCAGAAACAGGATTGTATATCTTCCCAACACTCCTTGCCAAACCCGTCACTGAACTCATCACGTCATACGAGGAAACAGCCGCCAGGACCTTCCATCCCGACAGAGAGAATGACCAGCTCACACGCGCCATCGGTAAAAAATAACACCCTCGACATGCACGAGGCACAGGGGGTATGACGTGGAAGGATGGGTTTGCCGAGTGGAGCGACTCTTATAGATGGCGTGGCAGAAAAGAAAAAGAGCGTACAGAGCGGATGACACAGATAGAACATGCACTTGTGGAGCTGCAGGCGCAAGTGAATGCACAACAGAGCCATCAAGCTACCGGCCCATCTCAGCGGCATGAAGAGCCTGCATTGGAAGTTGCCGGCGGCCCAGACTCTGCGCGGAAAAGCAGCATGGCTTCCACGGAGAATGTGCAGCCCACGCTTGAAATGGCGGGTCCTCGATACCACGTGGATGAGATCACGGAGTGCGAACACGCTGAGCTGCATGTGAGATTAATGGGCTTATCCATTAAGGTGGTTGTCGGCTATGCCTTACCTCCTGTACCTGGTGGAACTTACCACTGCCGACCGATTCCAGATGGCTATGCTATTGTCGGGGTGGATGAGGTTGTGAAGGAATATGAGGAAGCACAGCTTGACCATGCTACAGGTGAAGGGGAAACTCAACTCAAATTTGCAGTGAAAACAACCATTCTTTGGAAGAAGGAACACATCGTGCTTCCAAATTGGAGGCCACTAGCACCCCCGCCGTCTGTGCAGCGTCAGCAGTCTGAGCCGCTTCAGCCATCTCCTGCGCGGCAGCCATCTCCGACACTTTAGCCATCTCCTGCGTGGCAGCCATCTCCGGCGCGCCAGCCATCTCCTGCCCGTCAGCCATCTCCGGCGCTTCAGCCATCTCCTCAACGTAAGCGGAAGAGCACTGCCACGAAGAGCATCACTAGCACTGCCACAAAGAATCCCGCAGGAAACCGTACGCCAAAGAGTTCAAAAAACTACGTCCTGCAGCCTTCCGCCAAGCCATTGCCGGTTTTACTGTGGAATCGCAGCAACGAGGAGACCAATAGGATCTCGGAAGAAGAGGTCAAGAAATTCTTTGCACCTAGATGGGCCGAGTCAAAGGAGAAAATAGATCCGGCGGTGGTGGAGAAGTTTTACAAAAATCTTTTGAAACCTGAAACCCCACTTGTGCCGGACTACGAGCGCCAGATTTTGAAGGGGGATGCAAGGCTCCGTAGGGAGACTGAAAGTAGCAGTCGTGCGGCACCCCAGAAAATAGTTCCCATGCTCGGAGAGCAGGAAAACCAATCATGCGCCCCGCTCCAAGTGTTCGACACACGGGACGCTCCTCTCGTAAATGATTACGAGGAAGAGCTACAAAGAAAGGCCAATGAGATGGGGATGACTTACATTGCATACTTGAACATCATGGGAGACAACTCGCCCAAATGCGATGCCAACCCCATTCAACCATTGAAGTATGGGAAGAATCTCGTCAAGAAAGAGGAGCTCAAGAATCTACCAACAAAGATGCGAAGATTGCACAAGTGGTACCTTGATTTCTGCAAGACGAGAAAGGAAGAATGGATCACGACGCATATAAGAGATCAGATTTTCTTGTGCGGAGACGACGAGATCAACTTCAACATTCAAGACTTGCAGTTTCTATTCAATCAGAAGGAACTCGACAAAGCTGCCATCAGCCTTTATTGTGTGTAAGTACTATTTCTGTAATTTCTATCTCATCTCATTCACTTCATTAATTGCATGTATATATATATGCTCACCATATATGTATATACAATTATGCAGGAAAAAGGTTATGGAATGCATGAAAGGAGGCCCTTTTGACATTGGGTTCGTTGACCCAAATAGAGTTCACGAAGAAGTGGTAAGAACCAAACCCGGGCAAACAGAAGATTACTTGCTAAGGTCTTTACTGAGACAACAAAACAAAAGGGAAATACTATTGCCTTACAACTTCTCGTGAGTACTGTTACCCTCTCTTGTACACATTCTGTTTCGGCTTACTCGATGTTAAGTGTAACTGATGATGAGTTATGTGTGCGTAGTTTCCACTTTATTCTGCTAGTCATTCAACCCGACTCAGGAAAAGTCCTCGTCATGGACTCGTTACGAAAATAAAGAGCTATGGGCAGACTTTAGAGAGATGCTCCAGAGGTAATTTCAATCATATTATCACACTAGATCGGCAACTTTCGTGACAACAAGTAATTAAATTACTCCTTTATCCATTTTCTTTGCCGGACAGGGTTTGGAAAAGGTTCACGGACAGGGCCGTGGGTAAATGGTCAGAAGAACTAAAATTTGTAGACCAAAATGTAAGTAATACTATCTAGCTAGGTCTGCGTATCTCTTTGATTCTGCTTCCAATTCCATTATATCATGCTTTATTGATTATTATTTTGATTGAACTCTCTATTCTCGTAAAGTGCGTGCATCAGGGACAAGGCAATAACTTATGTAGGTACTATGTTTGCGAGTTCATTCGCAACACGATATTGCGACGGGCTAAGCCACACTAGAACAACTTAGAGTAAGTAAACAAAGTACACAACATTATTTTATTACCATCAATTGTGTTGAGTTTTATTCTTATATATATTGACCCCATTCTTCATATATATTTAGATCGAACGGATGCGGGGCCAACTCCTACCATTTGACCGCATACGAGCCATTCAAGAGGAATTGGCGGGGTTCATACTTGATGAGGTCGTCACGCTTGGCGGAGAACTCTTTAGATATCCACCAAAATAAGCGTTGTATATATGCTTGAACGTGTTTGTCTTGTACTTGATGCTTCAACGTTTACGGAGAATACCACACAATGACGATGTTGTGTATAATAATAGTTGCTTAATTATTTATGTACTCGTATGTACCGATGACGATGTATGTGTATACCGCTCCCGATTGATTCCCCCTCCGTCCCCTCCCCATCCCCGTCGCGCCGCAAAAATACGCCCAGAACAGGGCAGGGGCAGAACTCTGCTGCGGCAGAGATTTAGGCCGTTTTCCTGCCGCGGCAGAAAACCTTTAACACCGGTTCGTGTTACGAACCGGTGTTAAAGGGGGGGCTGAGCGCTGCGGCAGCCCCACGTGCGCCACCCTTTAAAACCGGTTCGTATAAGAACTGGTGTTAAAGGGGGGGCCTCTAACATCGAACCCTCAACAGCGGTTCTACAACCGCTGTTAGAGGGCCCTCCAAACCGGTGTTAGAGAGGGGGTGTGCACTAGTGATATACTTCAGGCTCTTGTGATCCGAATAAATCTCACAACGGTTTCCCATCAGGTAATGCCTCCATGTCTCCAGGGCTGGAACTACCGCTGCAAGTTCGAGGTCATGGGTTGGGTAATTTTGCTCATGTTGTTTCAGTTGTCGGGATAGATAAGATATAACCTTGCCTTCTTGCATTAGCACACATCCGAGACCGATCTTGGATGCATCACAATACACGTCGAATGTCTTTGTGATATCCGGCATGATTAAGATTGGGGCTGAAATCAATCTCCTTTTGAGTTCTTGAAAACTCGCTTCACGTTTGTCTGTCCATTCAAACTTCTTGTCCTTCTTCAGCAATTGGGTCATGGGTCTGGCCATACTTGAGAATCCTTCTACGAACTTGCGGTAGTATCCCGCCAATCCGAGAAATGCACGAACTAGGGTTTGAGTGGTTGGGGCTTGCCAATCTTCTACATCTTTCACCTTTGCAGGCTCTACAGCAATTCCTCCGGCTGATACAATGTGGCAGAGGAATCCTACCTCCTGTAACCAGAATTCACATTTGCTAAACTTGGTAGACAACTGATGATCTCTAAGGGTTCCAAGAATGGTCCTTAGGTGTAGCTCATGTTCTTCTTCTTATTTGGAATAAATCAGAATGTCATCGATGAAAACAACGACAAACTTATCCAGGAAGTCCATAAAAATCTTATTCATGAGATTCATGAAATAAGCAGGGTCATTGGTTAATCCAAAAGACATGACAGCATACTCGTATAATCCATAACGGGTGGTAAAGGCAGTCTTTAGAATATCCTATGCACGAATCTTGAGTTGATGATAGCCAGTCCTAAGATCAATCTTAGAAAACACTTTGGCACCGGTCAACTGATCAAACAAATCTTCTATCTTGGGTAACAGGTATTTGTTCTTGATAGTGACATCATTCAACCTCCGATAATCTGTACACAAACGGTTACCTCCATCTTTCTTGTCCACGAACAAAACAAGTGATCTCCATGGTGACGCACTTGGTTGAATCAATCCAATTTCCAACATGGCATCCAGTTGCTTCTTCAGTTCTTCTAGTTCAGACGAGTTCATACTATATGGTCTCTGAGCTATGTGTCCTGTTCCGGGTATTAGTTCAATGATAAACTCGATATCCCGATCTAGGGGCATACCGGGCAAAACATCTGGAAATACATCGGGGTATTCACAGACTATCCGGACTTGGTCAATGGTAGGTTGGGCTATACTCTTGTTGCACTTGAATTGACGAGGTAAGGTTTCAGATATATGCTCGACTGATATTCCGGCTGTACTGGTCATGGTTATGGCTTTCTTGGCACTGTCAATCAATCCTTTATGTTTGGACATCCAATCCATTCCTAGTACTACTTCCAAACCTTTAGTTCCGAGTACTATCAGATTAGCATAAAAATCTATGCCATGGATTCGGATAGGGACGGCTTTGCAAATTTTCCTAGCTTTGGTGGTTGAACCAGGGATTTGAACGATCATAACATGCTTTAGTTTGGTTGGTTGAATTTTACTAGTGCATGCAAATTCTTCGGTGACAAATGAGTGCGATGCACCAGAATCAAACAACACTCTAGCAAGTACTGAATTAACAGAAAACATACCCAGCACGACGTTTGGCGCTTCCTGGGCTTCTTTAGCATGCATGAGAAAAAGACGGCCGTTGCGGTTGAGCGAATTCCCTGGAGAAAACCTTCTTCCTGGCTGAACACGACGCTGCTGCTGAGCTGGGGCATTGGTATTGGGGGCTACGGTATTCTTCTTGTTGGGGCACTCGTTGGAGTAGTGACCCTTATTTCCACAGTCATAACAAGTTACTTGCGACTTGTCCTTTGCTGCAATAAGCACCGCATTGCTTCCAGTCCTCGGGGCAGTGTTGGTGTTGGTGGTAGCATTGTTGTTGTTGAACTTGGGTGGGGCACGCTTGAAATTGCTAGAGTTGCCGGGCCTAGGGTTTCCACGTTTGGGATAGGTCAGATGGTTCATCGGGGGTCTGTTGGTTCTCGGGGAAAATCCGGGAGATGTGCTACGGCGATACTTTGGGGGTCTGATGGGTTCCTGGCTGATGCATCATGCGACGCTTGCGGTTATCATTGTCTTGGTTGATCTTTCCCTCCATCTGGATGGCAGAGTCGACCAGGGCTTCAACATCCGCAAAGGGGATATTGACTAACACTGTCTGCATCTCATCGTGCAGACCATTCAGGAATCTTTCTTTCTTCTTAGCTTCGGTGTCGATCTCATCCGGGGCATACCTAGCTAATGACAAGAATTTGTCATGGTATTCCACTATGGTCATCCTTCCTTGCTTCGGTTCTCTGAACTCATCTCTCATTCTCTTGATCAAACCCGGTGGCACATGGGTTCTGCTGAACTTGACCTTGAATTCCTCCCAGGTCATTATATGTCCTCGGGTCATTGCACGAACACTGTTCCACCATGCTCTGGCATCTCCGGCTAGATAATGGGTGGCGAACAGAACTTTCTCGTTGGCTTCCACTCTGGCTACTTCCAGGTTATTTTCTATGGTTTGCAGCCAATCGTCGGCATTTAGGGCCTCTTCCGACTTAGTGAAAACAGGTGGGTTGGTGTTCTGGAAATTCTTGAGCTTAGATCCATGGTTGTCCTGATTTCCCTGGCCTTGGTTGTTGTGGGATAGATGAGCTATCTGCTGAAAGGTGGCTAGGTTGGCTTGACGTTCGGCTCTTTCGGCTTCACGGTTAGAAACCAACATTTGCAGGATCTGCAACATTGGGTCCGGGGATGAACCACTTCCTCTGCGTGGCATCTGAAGATTGAGATAGATCAAGAGAAAAGAGGGAAATCTCTAAGGTTCTGGGACTTTGAAAAGTTTTTAAAGTTTGACTCAAATTTTCTAGCAACTTGCTTTTCATTCATTCACACGATACAACACACACCACAACAAAGGTAAACAGATGGTTTTAAGAACCATTTTGGAAACTACGATACAGTGGGACCGAATACTACTCACTACGCTAGTTCTCAAGTGCTACTACTCCTCGGAGTCGGTGTAGTCGTCATCCTCATCATCATCATCGTTGATGAAGGCGAAATCATCCTCATCGGTGAAGAAGTCCATAGCCTGATCCTCCAGAAAATCATCATCATCGCTGAGATAGGAGTAAGGGTCTCCACGAAGATCCTCTCCGGCATTCTCCCTTTCCTCCAACTACATGTCTCTCTCGTGGATGGTCTCCTCCAAGTCGGAGATACGGTGGCGAAGACGAGCAATGATGCGCTCCTTCTTGTCGAGCTGACAGCAGCGAGACTTGCGATCCTTTGCTAGCATGGCGATGGTCTGATCCTTCGTCTTGATGATGGCGGACTTGTGGTTGGAGTAGTCACGGCAATTGTCCAATTCCTGCGGACGATCATACATCATGAAGCTGAGGTGGTCCAATTGAGTCTTCAGCACGGGGTGGTATGGGGCTTCCAGTGGTTGTCCATTAGCATCACGTTTTGGGCAAAACTTAAAGCGGGTACCCTTGATCTGGTTGATACTCTGCCCACACAGACGGGCAAGAGCTTCCTGCATGGCCCTGGCAAGTCCATCAAGCCAGTTGTTCTCTCTTAAGGTAAACTGAATTCCCTCAGCAGTGGGAGGTTCAATCTTTCCTCAGAGACTTGCAACTTTTAGCCACTGCAGATCTTCTCCTCCTTGATCATTGAGCTAAGCTCCAAAGAACTCGGGGTGCGGACGCTACAGAAGTTCCGAAAGCTGGTCCAAATCCCTCTCAATGATAAGGTCTCCTCCATTCCCAAACTGATAAAACTTGATGTACTTCACGTCCATCTATAATGAATATAGGATGAGTAAGTTAGTAGAGTGATCAAGTGTGTCAAATTTTATGTATTTTGCAAGAGTTTTTGAGGAACATGATTTTTCATGAAAGAAGCAAGTGATAAGAATGGGAATAAGTTTTTGTAAATATTTGCTTCCTTTGGTTTTGAAACTAAGATTTTGATTCAAATGTCCAGGCTAACTAGGGTCTCCTATGGTCAGGATGGCTCTGATACCAACTTGTCAACACCCGGATTTTTAATCCCAGATGCCTATTATGCCATACATCGCAATCCCAGGATTTCCATTTTTTCGAGACATAACAGAATTGGATACCACAGTACATCATCCATTACAAACCATACATAAGGTCTTACACAAATAAGGATCTCATGATCCAGTTCTTAATACAATTCAAGCAGCGGAAATACGTAATAATAAAGGTAGCGTAGGCGAAGCTCCATCTTCGGGGTCATAGGCAATGCTGACGATGGGAGATGATCCTAGTTGTCGTAACCTTCCTGGGGTCCATCATCCTAGTACTCCTCTTCATAGTATGGCCACGGGAATAGCCAGGTACAAAGCCATGAGTACTCTTTAAGTACTCTAGGGTTGTTTTGCAAAAAGCCAGATTTACCTCTACTAATTTCAAAAGCAAGAAAGCTAGTCAAATTTTATAACACCTAAGTGGGAACATGTATCTCATGTCACAACTCTGTTGTGGTCAAGTCAATGTCTCAATTCATTTCACAAGTCAATTTGAAAACATCTGACGGGGGAACAGTATGGCCACTCCAACTGTCCATAACCGCGGACGCGGCTATTCAAATAGTTTGACACTCTGCAGAGATTGTACACTTTCACCACAACATTCGATACATCCATCAGGAACAAATCCTGAAGTCACCATACTCAGTATGCGGATAATCAATCCTAACCTTTCAAATACACGCCCTAGTATAGGCACCTCTCCTGTGAGTTTGGCCTCCCAACCATGACCAACTGTCATCTTGGGTACTGCACAGGTGGACAATCTTCACAAGGTAGCCTCAGCTCAGACCTTGGCCGTGAGGGAACCAATACTATGGTATATAAGTTTCTAGTAAAGCCCTACCCAATCTTCGGGTATTGTGGTTGTACGGTAAAATTGGAATGGTATCGTATCCAGACAACCATCAGTTTTATAAAGGGCTAAGGCTCATGCCTCAACATTTTCATCACCCAAATCATCTGGTGTGTGGAAACTCATATCAAAACATCTCAGTAGAATGATCCATCATTCTAAGGTTTTCATAACCATTTTCACCAAGTGTTTCCATCTAAAGTTGGTCAAGTTTTATGCTTAGTACTAGCATCTACAAGTGGGGGTGAGTACTAAAGAAGGGTGGTAAACTATTTGAGTTTTAACTAAGTACCATCTCATTCCTTAGGATGACATCAATATTATCTAGCTTAGGCCAAATTTTATTCTCTTTATGCAACCTTCAGTTAACTTCCTAGAATCTACAATTCACTTAAGTAAACTCTAAAAGAAAGCTTTGGTAAATATCTAAAGTAAAAAGCTTGCAAATAAAATTAGGATGGGGTTATCAAGTGGGTATAATCACACATGCTTAAGGCATATGGTTCGCATGGTAACAAGCAAGTATTAGCTTGCACATTCAACTAGTAGTATTAGGCTTGCAAGTATGGGCTTGCATCAGTATCAGTATAAGCTTGCTAAGTTAATAGCTTGCAAGTATTTGCTTTCCTTGTGCAGAGCAGTGGTTGAAGTTCTCCTCAGCTTCTTCTTCGTAGTATCCTCCTTCCTCCTCGTATCCTTGGTCGATACTAGCGTCTATAAATAAATACGAGCTACACAATCACCAAACAATACTTAACTACTTTCAATCATCACACAAAGGGGTTCTATAGATGATCTAGCATCATCACTAACATTACAAGACTAAGGCATTTGACTTATTGATTTTATTTTTAGAAAAGTAATTTCTACTCATTGAAAACTACTTAAGATTTAATATTCTCCAAACCAAACATGGGATCATGTTGACACATGTCATCACCACATATTTAAGTACATGGGAATGTGATTTAAAGTGGTGTCACAATTTAATAAGGTTTAACCTTTTTATTTTAAATAAAATAAGTGACTAGAAATACCTATGTGGCATTCTTTTATTACTTGAACATTATTTCTGTAAGTAAACCCATATATTTTTATATATTCTGAAAGGTATTGTTAAATGTGATTTTTGAGAGTTGGAATCAACTCAAAAGATATTATGGTTTAAATTTGAAAAATGTTTGAATGCAGAAAAGCTTCTCCCTTTATATTTTTACCAAGGATGATCTACAGATCCAAATGATTTGAATCCAACGGGCTTGGATACATCATTTCAAGACCTTTCTAACAAAATTGTTTTCATTAAATTTGGTTCACTGAATCGAGCTGGGTTGATTTTTGAAACTAGGTACAGAACTATGTTTGAATGAAAATGGAAAAATCCAAATTCAAACGAGTGGGCTGCGCGGGAGACGATACTGGGCCGGCCTGCTACGCATAGTTCTTACGCGGGCTGGTTAAGTTGCTGTCCCCACGCATTAGTGAGACGGGGGTGCGAAGCGGTATGGGGCAACGTGGTGCGTTGGATCTAGTTCTAATCCAACGACTCTGGTTCATCGTCCACGTCGGGCAGCACCGGCGAGACAGAACCCTAGCGCGGCAGGTGGGGGTCGTGGGAGGCTCACCGGGGCTCAGGCGAGGGTCAAGGAGGCGGGCGAACGACGAAGTCGATGAAGGCGAACCTCCTGGTACCGGCAGCTTCTCCTGGGGCGGCTCCAATCGCTGGCTCCCTTCTTCTCCAGCAGCGGCGGGCTCCAGTGAAATTCCGGCGATGCGCTACTCACCTTGCTCTGGGAACGGGGTGGAACGATCAGTGAGGAGAGGGGAGTGAGATGGTGTGAAGAGTTTAAGCGGGGGAGGCTTCTATTTATAGTGGCGAGAGGGGACCGATGGGCGCAAGCTGAGCTCGTCGTGGTCGACGGCACAGAGGGCTATCGGTGTGGGCGACGGTAGGGGCGGTGTTGTGCTCCCTGGCGAAGCTCAACGGCGTGGTGGCGAGGCGTGGGGTGGTGCGGATTGGTCGGAACGCTGCGGTGCTCTCCACGTGCCCGACGGAAGTTTTAATGCGCACAGCGCGCGTGGTTCGCGCGGCGGCGAACGGGCGTGTCAGCAGGGTTGCTGAGACGGTGTTGATCACGTATGCACGCGGCGAGGGCGGCGCGCGGTCTGTGGGCGTCTGTCGAGCGTGGCATACGGGGGGCGCTCTCGGCATGGTTGCTAGGCCGCTTGGCATGGTCTGTGCGTGTGGTCCAGGGGCTGGCATCGCTCCAGGCTAGGACAGGGAGTGGCGGTGGGGTGCTAGCTTGCTATCAGACAAGGTTGGCGAGGCTAGTGTTGCTTGTAGATTTTTATCCACACTAGGGTGACCATGGTGCTCTCGGATTATTCACCATTGATGACAATGGCTAGCTTACAGTGGTGCTAGATATTAGGTAAGGTGGTTAGATGATCTACTAAGGCTAGTGGTGACCAGAGAGGGAACAAGTTAGGCCCAAAACACTGCACACTATAGTGTTTTGATTTTGTTTGATTTGAATCTGCAAGGTGTTTGATGAAATAGCCGCATGAATTCAAGTTTTGAATTTTGAAAAGATTTTTGGTGCGTGTGCTAGGCATGTGCTGGGGAGTCTGTGGATGCTTGGGTTTTGAAAGTTGAGCTTGTGTGAGTGGTTTTTGAAAAAGTGGGATCTTCTCATATGATACAGATTCAATTTTGAACTGTCATTTAAACTATGCATTCAAATGTTTTTGGATGATCACAAGGTGGGCCTTGGTACTTTGTTATGAGTACTATCAAGGGGTGTAAAGATCCAAACAAGTTTCTATTAAGTTTTGAAAGTTAGAGACAGCCAAAGTAGGCATGGGAGTTAAATTGGCCGAAGTGACCATTCCCTTATTTTGTTTGTTTTGATTTATTTGTCTTTGGGAAAAGTGTGGTGATTGTTTAGATGATGTTTATTTCACCTAAGAATCCTTTTACAAGCATAGAAACACACAAGCAAGGTAATTAAAAAGAATCCAAATTGGGATGCATACACACATGCATGCTTTCATATTTTTATTTAGAAAAGTTTTTGTTAATCCTAAATTTTGATGATTAGAGTTTGATGAACCAAGTTTTGTATTTTTGGGATGTTACAAACCTTCCCCCCTTAAACAAAATCTCGTCCCAAGATTTGAAAAAGGACGAAAAAGATTACCTAGGATTTGAAGAGATCGGGAAACTCCGTCCTTATGTGATCTTCGCGCTCCCAGGTAGCTTCCTCTTCTGTGTGGTTGCTCCACTGAATCTTGAGAAACTTGATGCTTTGTGTTTTGGCAGTTATGAAAGCTTCTTCCAGAATACGGATGGGCACTTCGGGATAGGTCAGGTCATCGTTGATCTCTATGGTCCGATGATCGATATTCTTGAACACTTCGGTCTTCTCTGGAACTTCGAGGCACTTGCGAAGTAATGAGATATGGAACACATTGTGAACGGCTGACATCTCTTCGGGTAGTTCCAATTGATACGACACTTCTCCTTGATGGTTCAGAATCTCAAAGGATCCGATATATCTGGGGGCTAACTTTCCTTTGAGTTGGAAATGCTGCATTCCTTTTAATGGCGACACTTTCAGATATACAAAATCTCCTATGTTGAAGGCGAGGTCTCGACGTCTCTTGTCGGCGTAACTCTTCTATCTGGACTGGGCTGTCTTGAGGTGCTCACGAATCTTGTGAACCTTCTCTTCTGCTTCTCGTAGGATTTCAGGTCTAAAAATCTGACTCTCTCCTACTTCTGACCAGTTCAAAGGGGTGCGACACTTCCTTCTGTAGATGAATTCAAATGGGGCCATTTGCTAACTAGCTTGATAACTGTTCTTGTATGAAAATTCTGCAAACGGCAGACAGTCTTCCCACTTAGATCCATACTCTAACACACATGCTCTCAGCATATCTTCGAGTATTTGATTTACTCGCTCCGTTTTTCCATCGGTCTGGGGGTGATATGCGATGCTGAAATCTAGTCGGGTTCCTAAACCTTCTTGGACTTTCTTCCAGAATCTCGAGGTAAACTGAGATCCGCGATCCAATACAATGTTCTTGGGGACTCCATGCAAACTAACGATTCTAGCGATGTATAACTCCGCTAGCTTCGACCTCTGATATGTGCTCTTGATGGGTAAGAAATGGGCGACTTTGGACAATCTGTCCACTATGACCCAGATAGAGTCATTTCCCCTACTAGAAGTAGGCAATCCGGTGATAAAGTCCATTCCAACAGAATCCCATTTCCATTCCGGAATTTGCAATGGTTGCAACAATCCAGCGGGTCTTTGATGTCCCGCCTTTACTCGCTGACATATATCACACTTGACGATATAGCTTCCGATTTCTCTCTTCATCTTATGCCACCAAAATTGTTCTTTCAAATCTTGATACATCTTGGTTCCTCCGGGGTGGATAGAATAAAGAGTATCATGAGCTTCCTTCAGAATAACTTCTTTCAACTCAGAATCTGCTGGTACACAAAGGCGTCCTTTGTACCACAGAACTCCTTCTTCGTCTTCGGTGAATCCAGGTACTTTGCCTGTACCGATATGACGCTTGATTCCCTCGATACTAGCATTTACTTTCTGCGGCTCTTTGATCTGGCTGATCAAAGTGGGTTGAAGTTCTATGCTAGCCAAAAATCCTTCACTCACTAATTCCATTCGAAAATCTTCCATCTCTTTGTGCAAGCTTGGTTGCTCCTTCAAAATCATGGAGTTCAAGCGGCACGGCAATCTGCTAAGGGCATCTGCTACCACATTGCCTTTACCAGGGTGATAGTGAATGTATAGGTCGTAATCCTTGATTAGGTCAATCCATCTTCTCTGTCTCATATTTAGCTCCTTCTGAGTGAATATATACTTCAGGATCTTGTGATCCGAATAAATCTCACAACGGTTTCCCATCAGGTAATGCCTCCATGTCTTCAGGGCTGGAAATACCGCTGCGAGTTCGAGGTCATGGGTTGGGTAATTTTGCTCATGTTGTTTCAGTTGTCGGGATAGATAAGATATAACCTTGCCTTCTTGCATTAGCACACATCCGAGAACTATCTTGGATGCATCACAATACACGTCGAACGGATTTGTGATATCCGGCATGATTAAGATTGAGGCTGAAATCAATCTCCTTTTGAGTTCTTGAAAACTCGCTTCACATTTGTATTTCCATTCAAACTTCTTGTCCTTCTTCAGCAATTGGGACATGGGTCTGGCGATACTCGAGAATCCTTCTACGAACTTGCGGTAGTATCCCGCCAATCCGAGAAATGCACGAACTTGGGTTTGATTAGTTGGGGCTTGCCAATCTTCTACATCTTTCACCTTTGCAGGGTCAACAGCAATTCCTCCGGCTGATACAATGTGGCCGAGGAATCCTACCTCCTGGAACCAGAATTCACATTTGCTAAACTTGGCATACAACTGATGCTCTCTAAGGGTTCCAAGAATGGTCCTTAGGTGTAACTCATGTTCTTCTTATGATTTGGAACAAATCAGAATGTCATCAATGAAAATAACAACAAACTTATCCAGGAAGTCCATAAAAATCTTATTCATGAGATTCATGAAATAAGCGGGGGCATTGGTTAATCCAAAAGACATGAAAGTATACTCGTATAATCCATAACGGGTGGTAAAGGCAGTCTTTAGAATATCATCTGCACGAATCTTGAGTTGATGATAGCCAGTCCTAAGATCAATCTTAGAAAACACTTTGGCACCGGTCAACTGATCAAACAAATCTTCTATCCTGGGTAACAGGTATTTTTTCTTGATAGTGACATCATTCAACTTCCGATAATCCGTACACAAACGGTTAACTCCATCTTTCTTGTCCACGAACAAAACAGGTGATCTCCATGGTGACGTACTTGGTTGAATCAATCCAATTTCTAACATGGCATCCAGTTGCTTCTTCAGTTCTTCTAGTTCAGACGGGTTCATACTATATGGTCTCTGAGCTATGGGTCCTATTCCGGGGATTAGTTCAATGATAAACTCGATATCCCGATCTGGGGGCATACCGGGCAAAACATCTGGAAATACATCGGGGTATTCACAGACTATCCGTACTTGGTCAATGGTAGGTTGGGCTATACCCTTATTGCACTTGAATTGACGAGCTAAGGTTTCAGATATATGCTCGACTGATATTCCGGTTGTACTGGTCATGGTTATGGCTTTCTTGGCACAGTCAATCAATCCTTTATGTTTGGACATCCAATCCATTCCTAGTACTACTTCCAAACCTTTAGTTCCGAGTACTATCAGATTAGCATAAAAATATATGCCATGGATTCGGATAGGGATGACTTTGCAAATTTGCCTAGCTTTGGTGGTTGAACTGGGGATTTGAACGATCATAACATGCTTCAGTTTGGTTTGTTGAATTTTACTAGTGGATGAAAATTCTTTGGTGACAAATGAGTGCGATGCACCAGAATCAAACAACACTCTAGCAAGTACTGAATTAACAGAAAACATACCCAGCACGATGTTTGGCGCTTCCTGGGATTCTTCAGCATGCATGAGAAAAAGACGACCGTTGCGGTTGAGCGAATTCCCTGGAGCAAACCTTCTTCCTGGCTGAACACAACGCTACTGCTGAGCTGGCGCATTGGTATTGGGGGCTGCGGTATTCTTCTTGTTGGGGCACTCGTTGGAGTAGTGACCCTTATTTCCACAGTCATAACAAGTTACTTGTGACTTGTCCTTTGCTGCAATAGGCACCGCATTTCTTCCAGTCCTCGGGGCAGTGTTGGTGTTGGTGGTAGCATTGTTGTTGTTGAACTTGGGTGGGGCACGGTTGAAATTGCTAGAGTTGCTGGGGTTGTTGTGATTTCCTCCGGGCCTAAGGTTTCCACGGTTGGGATAGGTCGGACGGTTCATCGGGGGTCTGTTGGTTCTCGGGGAAAATCGGGGAGATGGGTTAGGGCGATACTTTGGGGGTCTGATGGGTTCCTGGCTGATGCATCATGCGACGCTTGCGGTTATCATTGTCTTGGTTGATCTTTCCCTCCATCTGCATGGCAGAGTCGACCAGGGCTTCAATATCCGCAAAGGGGATATTCACTAACACTGTCTGCATCTCATCGTGCAGACCATTCAGGAATCTTTGTTTCTTCTTAGCTTCAATGTCGATCTCATCCGAGGCATACCTAGCTAATGACAAGAATTTGTCATGGTATTCCACTATGGTCATCCTTCCTTGCTTTAGTTCTCTGAACTCATCTCTCATTCTCTTGATCAAACCCGGTGGCACATGGGTTCAGCTGAACTTGACCTTGAATTCCTCTCAGGTCATTATTTGTCCTCGGGTCATTGCACGAACACTGTTCCACCATGCTCTGGCATCTCCGGCTAGATAATGGGTGGCGAACAGAACTTTCTTGTTGGCTTCCACTCTGGCTACTTCCAGGTTATTTTCCATGGTTTGCAGCCAATCGTCGGCATCTAGGGCCTCTTCCGACTTAGTGAAAACAGGTGGGTTGGTGTTCTAGAAATTCTTGAGCTTAGATCCATGGTTGTCCTGATTTCCCTGGCCTTGGTTGTTGTGGGCTAGATGAGCTATCTGCTGAAGGGTCGCTAGGTTCGCTTGACGTTCGGCTCTTTCAGCTTCACGGTTAGAAACCAACATTTGCAGGATCTGCAACATTGGGTCTGAGGATGAACCACTTCCTCCGCGTGGCATCTGAAGATTGAGATAGATCATGAGAAAAGAGGGAAATCTCTAAGGTTCTGGGACTTTGAAAAGTTTTTAAAGTTTGACTCAGATTTTCTAGCAACTTGCTTTTCATTCATTCACACGATACAATACACACCACAACAAAGGTAAACAGATGGTTTTAAGAACCATTCTGGAAACTACGATACAGTGGGACCGAATACTACTCACTACGCTAGTGCTCAAGTGCTACTACTCCTTGGAGTCGGTGTAGTCTTCATCCTCATCATCATCGTCGTTGATGAAGGCGAAATCATCCTCATCGGTGAATAAGTCCATAGCCTGATCCTCCAGAAAATCATCATCATCGCTGAGATAGGAGTAAGGGTCTCCACGAAGATCCTCTCCGGCATTCTCCCTTTCCTCCAACTACATGTCTCTCTCGTGGATGGTCTCCTCCAAGTCCGAGATACGGTGGCAAAGACGAGCAATAATGCGCTCCTTCTTGTCGAGCTGACAGTGGCGAGACTTGCGATCCTTTGCTAGCATGGCGATGGTCTGATCCTTCGTCTTGATGATGGCGGACTTGTGGTTGGAGTAGTCATGGCAATTGTCCCATTCCTGCGGACGATCGTACATCATGAAGCTGAGGTGGTCCAATTGAGTCTTCAGCTCGGGGTGGTATGGGGCTTCCAGTGGTTGTCCATTAGCATCACGTCTTGGGCAAAACTCAAAGCGGGTACCCTTGATCTGGTTGATACTCTGCCCACACAGACGGGAAAGAGCTTCCTGCATGGCCCTGGCAAGTCCATCAAGCCAGTTGTTCTCTCTTAAGGTAAACTGAATTCCCTCAGCAGTGGGAGGTTCAATCTTTCCTCGGAGACTTGCAACTTTTAGCCACTGCAGATCTTCTCGTCCTTTATCATTGAGCTGAGCTCCAAAGAACTCGGGGTGCGGACGCTCCAAATGTTCCGAAAGCTGGTCCAAATCCCTCTCAATGATAAGGTCTCCTCCATTCCCCAACTGATAAAACTTGTTGTACTTCACGTCCATCTATAATGAATATAGGATGAGTAAGTTAGTAGAGTGATCAAGTGTGTCAAATTTTATGTATTTTGCAAGAGTTTTTGAGGAACATGATTTTTCATGAAAGAAGCAAGTGATACATCGCAATCCCGATTTTTTCAAGAGTTTTTGAGGAACATGATTTTTTGAGGATGGCTCTGATACCAACTTGTCAACACCCGGATTTTTAATCCCAGATGCATGTTATGCCATACATCGCAATCCCAGGATTACCATTTTTGCGAGACATAACAGAATTGGATACCACAGTACATCATACAATACAAACCATACATAAGGTCTTAGACAAATAAGGATCTCATGATCCAGTTCTTAATACAATTAAAGCAGCGGAAATACGTAATAATAAAGGTAGCGTAGGCGAAGCTCCATCTTCGGGGTCACAGGCAATGCTGACGATGGGAGATAATCCTAGTTGTCGTAACCTTCCTGGGGTCCATCTTGCTGGTACTCCTCTTCATAGTTTGGCCACGGGAATAGCCAGGTACAAAGCCATGAGTACTCTTTAAGTACTCGCAAACTAATACTAACAAGTGAAGTGGGTTTTTGTAATAGGACACTAAGCTCTAGGGTTGTTTTGCAAGATTTACCTCTACTAAGTTCAAAAGCAAGAAAGCTAGTCAAATTTTATAACACCTAAGTGGGAACTTGTATCTCATGTCACAACTCTGTTGTGGTCAAGTCAAACTCTCAATTCATTTCTCAAGTCAATTTGAAAACATCTGACGGGGGAACAGTATGGCCACTCCAACTGTCCATAACCACGGACGCGGCTATTCGAATAGTTTGACACTCTGCAGAGATTGTACACTTTCACCACAACATTCGATACATCCATCAGGAACAAATCCTGAAGTCACCATACTCAGTATGCGGATAATCAATCCGAACCTTGCAATTACACGCCCTAGTATAGGCACCTCTCCTGTGAGTTTGGTCTCCCAACCATGACCAACTGTCATCTTGGGTACTGCACATGTGGACAATCTTCACAAGGTAGCCTCAGCTCAGACCTTGGCCGTGAGGGAACCAATACTAAGGTATATAAGTTTCCAGTCAAGCCCTACACAATCTTCGGGTATTGTGGTTGTACGGTAAAATTGGAATGGTATCGCATCCAGACAACCATCAGTTTTATAAAGGGCTAAGGCTCATGCCTCAACATTTTCATCACCAAAATCATCTGGTGTGTGGGAACTCATATCAAAACATCTCAGTAGAATGATCCATCATTCTAAGGTTTTCATAACTATTTTCACCAACTATTCCCATCTAAAGTTGGCCAAGTTTTATGCTTAGCACTAGCATCTACAAGTGGGGGTGAGTACTAAAGAAGGGTGGTAAACTATTGGAGTTTTAACTAAGTACCATCTCATTCCTTAGGATGACACCAAGATTATCTAGCTTAGGCCAAATTTTATGCTCTTCATGCAACCTTCAGTTAACTTCCTAGAATCTACAAGTCACTTAAGTAAACTCTAAAAGAAAGCTTTGTTAAAGACCTAAATTAAAAAGCTTGCAAATAAAATTAGGATGGGGTTATCAAGTGGGTATAATCACACATGTTGAAGGCATATGGTTCGCATGGTAACAAGCAAGTATTAGCTTGCACATTCAACGAGTAGTATTAGGCTTGCATGTATGGGCTTGCATCAGTATCAGTATAAGCTTGCTAAGTTAATAGCTTGCAAGTATTGGCTTGCCTTGTGCAGAGTAGTGGTTGAAGTTCTCCTCGGCTTCTTCTTCGTAGTATCCTCCTTCCTCCTTGTATCCTTGGTTGGTACTAGCGTCTATAAATAAATACGAGGTACACAATCACCAAACAATACTTAACTACTTTCAATCATCACACAAAGGGTTTCTATAGATGATCTAGCATCATCACTAACATTACAAGACTAAGGCATTTGACTTATTGATTTTATTTTTAGAAAAGTAATTTCTACTCATTGAAAACTACTTAAGATTTAATATTCTCCAAACCAAACATGGGATCATGTTGACACATGTCATAACCACATATTTTAGTACATGGTAATGTGATTTAAAGTGGTGTCACAATTTAATAAGGTTTAACCTTTTTATTTTAAATAAAATAAGTGACTAGAAATGCCTATGTGGCATTCTTTTATTACTTGAACATTATTTTTGTAAGTAAACCCACATATTTTTATATATTCTGAAAGGTATGGTTAAATGTGATTTTTGAGAGTTGGAATCAACTCAAAAGCTATTATGGTTTAAATTTGAAAAATGTTTGAATGTAGAAAAGCTTCTGCCTTGTTATTTTTACCAAGGATGATCTACAGATCCAAATAATTTGAATCCAACGGGCTTGGATTCAACATTTCAAGACCTTTCTAACAAAATTGGTTTCATTCAATTTGGTTTACTGAATCGACCTAGGTTAATTTTTGAAACTAGGTACAGAACTGTGTTTGAATGAAAATGGAAAAATCCAAATTCAAACGAGTGGGTTGTGTGGGAGACGATACTGGGTTGGCCTGATACGCATAGTGCTTAAGCGGGCTGGTTAAGTTGTTGTCCCCACGCGTCAGTGAGACAGGGGTGCGAAGCGGTACGGGGCAACGTGGTGCGTTGGATCTAGTTCTAATCCAACGGCTCTGTTTCATCGTCCACGTCGGGCAACGCCGGCGAGACAGAACCCTAACACGGCAGGTGGGGGTCGTGGGAGGCTCACCGAGGCTCAGGCGAGGGTCGGCGAGGCGGGCGAACGACGAAGTCGACGACGGCGAACCTCCTGGTACTGGCAGCTTCTCCTGGGGCGGCTCCAATCGCTGGCTCCCTTCTTCTCCACCAGCGGCGGGCTCCCGTGAAATTCTGGCGATGCGCTGCTCACCTTGCTCCGGGAACAGGGTGGAATGATCAGTGAGGAGAGGGGAGTGAGATGGTGTGAAGAGTTTGAGCGGGGGAGGCCTCTATTTATAGTGGCGAGAGGGGACCGACGGGCACAAAAGCTGAGCTCGTCATGGTCGACGACACATAGGGCTATCGATGTGGGCGACGGTAGGGGGCGGTGTTGTGCTCCCTGGCGAAGCTCAACGGCGTGGTGGCGAGGCGTGGGGCGGTGCAGATTGGTCGGAACGCTGGGTGCTCTGCGCGTGCCTGACGGAAGTTTTAATGCGCACAGCGCGCGTGGTCCGCGCGGCGGCGAACGGGCATGTCTGCGGGGTTGCTGGGACGGTGGTGATCATGTATGCACGCGGCGAGGGAGGCGCGCGGTCTGTGGGCATCTGTCGAGCGTGGCGCACGGGGCGCGCTCTCGGCATGGTTGCTGGGCCGCTTGGCATGGTCTGTGCGTGTGGTCTAGGGGCTGGCATCGCTTGCGGCTGGGACAGGGAGTGGCGGTGGGGTGCTAGCTTGCTCCCAGACAAGGTTGGCGAGGCTAGTGCTGCTTGTAGCTTGCTGTCCACACTAGGGTGACCATGGTGCTCTCGGATTATTCACCATTGATGACAATGGCTAGCTTACAGTGGTGCTAGATATTAGGTAAGGTGGTTAGATGATCTACTAAGGCTAGTGGTGTCTAGAGAGGGAACAAGTTAGGCCCAAAACACTGCACACTATAGTGTTTTAATTTTGTTTGATTTGAATCTGCAAGGTGTTTGATGAAATAGCCGCATGAATTCAAGTTTTGAATTTTGAAAAGGATTTTGGTGGGTGTGCTAGGCATGTGCTGGGGAGTCTGTGGATGCTTGGGTTTTGAAAGTTGAGCTTGTTTGAGTGGTTTTTGAAAATGTGGGATCTTCCGATATGATATAGATTCAATTTTGAACTATCATTTAAACTATGCATTCAAATGTTTTTGGATGATCACAAGGTGGGCCTTGGTACTTTGTTATGAGTACTATCAAGGGGTGTAAAGATCCAAACAAGTTTCTGTTAAGTTTTGAAAGTTAGAGACAGCCAAAGTAGGCATGGCAGTTAAATTGGCCAAAGTGACCATTCCCTTATTTTGTTTGTTTTGATTTATTTGTCTTTTGGAAAAGTTTGGGGATTGCTTAGATGATGTTTATTTCACCTAAGAATCCTTTTACAAGCAAAGAAACACACAAGCAAGGTAATTAAAAAGAATCCAAATTGGAATGCATACACACATGCATGCTTTCATATTTTTATTTAGAAAAGTTTTTGTTAATCCTAAATTTTGATGATTAGAGTTTGATGAACCAAGTTTCGTATTTTTGGGATGTTACACAATATCTGAAATCAGCATCATTGGTCTGTTAAGGACTAATGTTTAAAGAAGCAAGATGTTATTATGCATAAGTAATGTAATGAAGTTTGATAAACTCGAATCCCAGGGTAACGTTGTTCTAGGGTTTGGATACTGGAAAGGGTTACTGTAACATCCCAAAAAAAATTCCTATTTTGGAATGTTATAAATAAAATCAATAGCTTGATTGATTGTTTGACTTTGTTGAAAATTCTCAAAGAGAAGAAACTTTTTGAATAGAAAATCCTCTCAACCTTGAATTCAAAATCTTATATTCTTTTGTTATGACCTAAGTAGCCATATAGGCAAAAGGGCATGGATTGATTATGGATTGTAGAATTGGTGTGCAAGATTTCAAAATGAAAATCATGAAGCATTCATAAGTATTTCATTACATCCATGCAAAGTTCTCACAAACTGAATCCAAATCCTGGTAGCTAAATCCTATAGTTGATTCACCCGAATGTTTCTAAAGATAATTAAATTTAATTTATAAAACCCACTATTGCTAAGGCATAAATTATTGATAATTATAGCCTAAAGATATCCAATTATTATTACAAAATTTTAGAAACAAAATTGAGCTCATTTGGAGCTATTATGAAAAAGTTATGGAATAAATACAAACAAATAAAGATATAAATAAAATGGAATATACAAGGATTTATAAACTCACTACTTCCAAACTGGTAAAAAGATTAAAAATTTGATCCTATAATGATCTATTCGATTTTAGAAAATTTTAGAAACAAGAATCATGTCATTTGGAGTTCGTATGCAAAATATATAAGGGAAACAAGTAAATAGAGAAAGAAAAGGAAAAAAAGAAAAAAAACAAATGGGCCGGCCGAGCCAGCCGGCGGCCCAGCAAGCCACCGACCGAACCAGGCACATACACAGGATCGTTCCCATGAGTGCTTTAATTTCCGTGCAAAACAGTTTTTGACAAACCTATCTCTATTCAAACTGCTATATCTTTTTATCTACAACTCTAAATCGACTTCCGTTTGTTTTTACTTGTTACCTACTCCAAGACCTATCTCTACATCATCCTAAATCTCCATATAAACTCGTGGAGCCACAGCTGTACGCGTTTCTATTCTTGAAATCCCGAATCTACACATGCCCGAATCTTATTTTGCTTTTTGACCCATCTAGACTTTTTTGTTTGCCTTTGGCCAAAAAACGAAAGTTGTAGAACTCGTAGAAATATTTCAGTCCCGACAAACCTCACCTCTTTTCATCCACCACAGCCGGAGAATTTCGTACCGCAATATTTCAGATATGACGGTGTAAATCCAAGATGTACTCGCGCTCGTTTCTTCAAATCCAAATTCTTTTGGTGAGAAGGTAGGACTAGTGATTCCCCACAAATTTCATATTCTAAGTTTTTCAATTTGACCTACGGATTTGTCTCTCTAACCCAGATCTGTTTCTTGTCTATTCTGAGCCAAAATCGGGTCAATCTCCTCTCCTAACCACTGGATCTCATCCCAACGGCCAGGATTAGATCGATTCCTCGAAGGGGTACGAGCCAACCGGATCTCGCCACGTGTCAACGCCAGGTCAGCATCTAATCCCAATCAGCATGCAAAGTCAACATGTCCAGTCAGCGGAATATTCTCTGGAATATTCCGTTCAAATTTAAAATTGCACATTATAGATCTAACTTGTAAAATTCATTTGAAATTCATACCACGTCCAAAAATTGCATATAATATATCAAATTGAAGATAACTTTACATTGAATCATCTTATCACAATATATCGAACTTTTACTGTACGTGGTTACTGCAGTAATTTAATTAGTTTTAATGGTCTTTTAGGTTAATAAATTCATAGAAAATTATCTGTAACTCCGAAAAATATGAACAATATATCAAATTGAAGCTACAATAATGTAGCTTAATAATATCTGGTTGGATCCAGCATTTGCGGATAATTTACCCCATACCAATTTAATTAGTTTTAATGGCTTTAGAAATCATTAAATTCATAGCAAATAATTTGCACATCACAAAAATATGAATAATATACCGATGGAAAGCTGGTTCCATGTAGATCATCAATATGCAATTAGATCAGCCTTTGACTGTAAGGTTTTCCCGTGAAGATTTAAATGGTTTAATGGCCTATTTAGAGTAATTAATTCATAAGAAAATAAATACTGCTCAGAAAATTACAAATAATATGTCCCTGGAATCACAATTCCTGGATATTACAGATATAATTTTAGTTTGATTTTTAGGCAACAGAAACTGTATGAATCATTTAAAACCCATTAAACACTATTTAAATCATACAAAAAGATCTATAACTCCGATTAGGCTGAATCCAACGCCTACTGGTTCGTATTAACGTACTCTATCCAGTAAACCCAAGAAACAAATTTAATTCGATAGTTAGAATAGTCGTTACAAAATAACTATCAAAACCATTATTTTGGCAAGTAATTATTAATAACAAGTACCCTATTGCTTTAATTGATCTCATGCATGCATCATATGATCTATTAATGCTGAGAGAACTAAATATAAGCATTGTAACATATTAAACCATCATGCATGTTTTTGATCATCCTTGTTGTGTTTGCTATGTTTGCAATTGTTTTGATTGGAACTACCTTGTCCTCATATTAGATTGTTCGGAGAGTGCGATTGTTGCGAAGAAATACAATCAACATCCATATTATCAACATAAGGCAAGTTACACCACTTGTTCATAATTTTTTTCCCAGTTTTGATTCTATGCATGTGATCTTCAAAATTCTGTATTATGCATGTGTAGGATGTTCTAGTAGAATTTTTCCTTAGTATTATTTTGCAAGTGCGATGATTTTGTAGTATGCCATGAGTAGCTCTATACTTAGGATTTCCCCTCCTAAAAGGTTACCCCTATTTTTGCTAAGTATTCTTGCTATGCTATATATACAAAGTACCGTTGGGGGGTTCGAAAGACAATGAATTTTTCTAAGCATAAAGGCTCTCTAGAGCAAACTTTTCTTCTCTAATCCACTTCAAAATAAAACTAAGTTTTCTTCTGGGCGGAATGGTTGTCGGGACAACGAGTGAGATTTTGGTGGAGGACGGCTGCCCAGAAATCAAAGAAGTCTGCCATGTTTCAGAATTCAGAAGCTTCCAGTGCAACCACAATACATATGGGCTCGGTCTTGGCCTAGTACTTAGTGGGAAACCTCACCTAGGTACCAACATTTGGAGGTTCTTGGCACTGTTGGATCCAGAAGGTAGAGGGGCTACTAAGGGAAAGCCTCGCCATGGTCTTGTTTGTAAAAGAATTTGATCATGGATTGTGGGTAAAGTGCACCAACTCTCGAGAGTATTGCAATCTGATCGATCATCCGTGTTCACGGAAACAGAACAACATTGAGCATCTGAAGGATGGATCCTCTGAAGGATCTTCCTCTCTCTTTTCTAAACAAAGTTTTAAAACCCCATGGCGTGAGTAATATCGCCAATGGGTGGGGATTTTGGGAACTTGGTGTGTAATATCCAAGTGTCACTTGGTGAGTAATATCCAAGTGTTTGGTTGTTTGGACACTTGGTGAGTAATATCCTCGTGTGCCATTCGACCCTATTTTATCTAAGCAAATGTTTACAAAGTAGGGTAAAACTCTGTCTCCCTTTTCTCTCCATACTTAGTGAAAATTAGCTTTATGAAAATGAACTCCAAAGACTAAACTAGCCTTGCATGTAGAGTTAGTCTTTCCTTCCTTGGTGTAATTTGCCAATACATTCAAAGTATTGATCCAACTTGTTGGCTGCACGCTTCATGTGCAGAATTTCAGAGATCGTTGAAAGGTGCGCTAGGATCACGGGTCTTCACTCAACCTGCATGTGGCATTGATGGGACTCATGTTGTATATTTTTCGCTTTTGTTGTAATAATATAAACTCTGGATTATTCGATTCATGTAATAACTACTTGTGTTTTACATGATATTTCATCGACTTTGAGTGCTAGCTATTGATCCAAGGACTAGCATGTTAATCACAGGGACTTAGGATCCTTACCAATCCGAGGTCGCTACACATGGTATCAGAGCATAAGTTGACTTTAGATCGTGACCCTAGACATGGAAAAACCTTAGGACAAATAATTTCTAAGTTATTTCAGAAAACTCTCATACTTCTCATCATCTACCTTTGGGGTTTTAAAATTTCTTAAGTCTCTTCTTTTCAACATTAGAAAATGACCACTACACACTTCAAGAAGAAACTTTTCTCAAGATTACCTTTTCAAAGAAGATCATCTCAATATTTCGATTAAGTCGGGACTTCAAGACCTCCATGAAAGATGTTCCAAGACTGAAGCTACGAGATTAAAGACTTCAAAGGCCTTAAGTCAATGTTATTAACTAAAGAACTCGAAAGATTGAAGATTATGAAGAACATGAAGACTATCAAGAACCCGAATGTAACATCCCAAAAATATTGAACTTGGGTCATCAAACTCTAAGCATCAAAATTAGGGTTAACAAAAACTTTTTAAAATAAAGTTATGAATGCATGCATATGAATATGCATTGAATTTGAAATTCTTTTGAACCACCTTGTTTGTGTGTTTCCTTGCTTGTAAAATGTTTCTTAGGTGAAATAAACATCATCTAAAACATTTCCCACACTTTTCCCAAAGACAAGTAAATCAAAACAAATAAAATAAAGGAATGGTCATTTTGACCAATTTAACTCCCATGCCTACTTTCGCTGTCTCAAACATTCAGAACCTAACAGAAACTTCTCTGGATCTTTGCACCCCTTGATTGTACGCATAACAAGGTATCGAGGCCCACTTTGTGACCATCCAGAAACTTTAAAATACATAGTTTAAATGACAATTCAAAATTGAATCTTTATCATATGGGAAGATCCCACTTTTTCAAAAACCACTCAAACAAGCTCAACTTTCAAAACCCAAGCATCTGCAGACTCACCAGCACCAATCTAGCACACCCACCAAAAATCTTTTCAAAATTCAAAAATTTAATTCATGCGGCCATTTCATCAAACACTTGGCAGACACAAATCAAACAAAATCAAAACACTATAGTGTGCAGTGTTTTGAGCCTAAATGGTTCCCTATCTAACTCACAACCATCTCAGTAGATCATCTAGCAAGATTAACCAAGCACTAGCACCACTGTGAGCTTGCCAATATCATCAATGGTGAACAGCCGAAGCCACCCTTGCCATCCCAGTGTAGACAGCAAGCTAGGAAGGAAACTAGCCACGCCAACCTTGTCTGGGATATCACCCATGCCTCACCGCCCCCTCTCGACCAGCCCTGCCTCGAAGACACCGACCAGAGCACCCAGGAACGCCGCGCCCGTGCCTCTGCCAACCATGCCGAGCATGCGCCAGAGCGCCACCATCGACCGAAGCCCACAGACTGCGCGCCGCCCTCACCGCGTGCATACACGATCACCACCGAGCCAGGAGACCGCTAGACATCCCCGTTCGCCGCCCCGTGACTCACAGCCACCGCTCGCCGTCGAAGACGCCGCCTCTGCCGCGCAGAGCGTCGCGTGTTCCAGACCAAACCGCACCGCCCCTACAAACGCATTAAAGCCGTAGAGCATCGCCAGGAGACCACCAAGCGATCGCCACCGCCAGCCATGCCTCTAGCAGCCCGTAGCCATGTCTCCACTGTCACCCGCCCATGCCGTTTGGTCTCACCGTCGAGACTATAAATAGAGGACTCCCCCGCTCGAATTCTTCACACCATTCCACTCCTCTCTCACCCAGAACCACCCCACCTCAGTCCCGGAGCAAGGCGAGCCGTGCATCGCCGGAATTTCACAGGAGCCCACCGCTTCTGGAGAAGAAGGGCGCCATCGATTTCGTCCACCCCAGGAGCTGCCGCGACCACCCCTGAGTTCGCCGTCATCGACTTCGTCGTTCGCCCGCCTCGCCGACCCTCACCTGCACCCCGGTGAGCCCCAGCAATCCCCACTGGCCGCGCTAGGTTTCTGTCTCGCCAGCGTTGCCCAAAGTCGATGATTACTCTCAGCCGTTGGATTAGAACCAAATCGAACGACTCGCATCGCCCCATAGCACTTCGCAACCCCCTGTCTCACTGACGAGTGGGGACAGCCACTTAAGCAGCCCGCGGAAGCGCTACACTTAGCAGGCCGGCCCGTTAACTTTTCCCGCGCAGCCCAGTTATTTGAATTAAACCTTTCCCATTTAATTTCAAACACACTTCTGTACCCATTTTCAAAAATCAACCCAGGTCGATTCAGTGCACCAAATTGAATGAAACTAATTTTGTTAGAAAGGTCTCGAAATGCTGAATCCAAGCCCGTTGGATTCAAGTCATTTGGATCTATAGATCACCCATGGTAAAAATAACAAGGCAGAAGCTTTTCTGCATTCAAACATTTTTCAAATTTAAACCATAATAGATTTTGAGTTGATTCCAACTCTCAAAAATCACATTTAACCATCCCTTTCAGAATATATAAAAGTATATAGGGTTACTTACAGAAATAATGTTCAAGTAATAAAAGAATGCTACATAGGCATTTCTAGCCACTTTAATTAATTAAAATAAAAGGATAAAACCTTATTAAATTGTGACACCACTTTAAATCATATTCCCATGGACTAAAATATGTGGTGATGACATGTGTTAACATGATCCCATGTTTGGTTTGGAGAATATTAAATCTTAAGTAGTTTTTCAATGAGTAGAAATTACTTTTCTAAAAATAAAAGGAATTAAACCAAGCCTTAATCTTGTAAGGTTAGAGATGATGTTAGATCATCTATAGGACCCATGTGTGTGATGATTCCAAGTAGTTAAGTATTGTTTGGTTATTGTGTACCTCGTATTTAATTATAGACGCTAGTACCGACCAAGGATACGAGGAGGAAGGAGGATACTACGAAGAAGAATCCGAGGAGAACATCAACCACTGCTCTGCACAAGGAAAGCTGATACTATACCTATGCAAGCCAATACTTGCAAGCTTATATTGACACTAATGCAAGCCTAATACTACTAGTTGAATGTGCAAGCTAACACTTGCAGTTATGAAAGTTGGATAACCTATGCAATGCACTAAGCATGCTTGGTTGGACAAATTTGATGATACCCAAGCCTAGTGTTACTTACAAGCTTTCTATTTTATTTCTTTATGAAAGCTATTACTTGGAGTCTACTTAAGTGACTTGTAGATTCTAGAAAGATATTTGTGAAGGTTGCATAAAGAGCATAAAATTTGGCCTAAGATAGATAATCTTGATGTCATCCTAAGGCATGAGATTGAACTTAGTTAAAACTCCACTAGTTTACCACCCCTCATTAATGTTTACCCCCACCTGTAGATGCTAGTGCTAAGCATAAAACTTGATCAACTTTAGATGGGAATACTTGGTGGAAAAATGGTTATGAAAACCTTGGAATGATGGATCATTCTATTGAAATGTTTTGGACATGTGTTTCCGAACACTTGATGATTTTGGTGATGAAAATGTTGAGGCATGAGCCTTAGCCCTTTATAAAACTGATGGTTGTCTGGATGCGATACCATTCCAATTTTATCGTACAACCACAATACCCGAAGATTGGGTAGGGCTTGACTGGAAACTTATATACCTTAGTATTAGTTCCCTCACGGCCAAGGTCTGAGCTGAGGCTACCTTGTGAAGACGGTCCACCTGTGCAGTACCCAAGATGACAGTTGGTCATGGTTGGGAGGCCAAACTCACAGGAGAGGTGCTTATACTAGGGCGTGTAATTGAAAGGTTAGGATTGATTATCCGCATACAGAGTATGGTGAATTCAGGATTTGTTCCTGACGGATGTATCGAATGTTGTGGTGAAAGTGTACAATCTCTGCAGAGTGTCAAACTATTCGAATAGCCGCGTCCGCGGTTATGGACAGTTGGAGTGGCCATACTGTTCCCCCGTTAGACTTTTCAAAATGACTTATGAAACAAAGTGAGACTTTGACTTGACCACAACAGGGTTGTGATATGAAATACCAGTTTCCATTTAGGTGTTATAAAACTTCAACTAGCATTAGTGCTTTCATAAAAAGTAGTAGAGATAAATCTGGCCTTTGCAAAACAACCCTAGAGCCTAGTGTCCTATTATCAAAAACCCCTCTCACTTGTTGGTATTAGTTTGCGAGTACTTAAAGAGTACCCATGGCTTTCTCCCTGGCTATTCCCATGGCCAGACTATGAAGAGGAGTACCTGGAGGATGGACCCCAGGAAGGTTACGACAACTAGGATCATCTCCCATCGTCAGCATTGCCTATGAACCCAAAGATGGAGCTTCAACTACGCTACCGTTATTATTATGTATTCCGCTGCTTGATGTTGTATTAAGAACTAGATCATGACATCCCTATTTGTGTAAGAACATATGTACGGTTGTAATTGATGATGTACTATGGTATCCAATTCTGTTATGTCTCGCAAAAATGGTAATCCATAGGAGACCCTAGTTAGACTGGACATTTGACCATAGGAGACCCTAGTTAAAAATCCGGGTGTTGACAAGTTGGTATCAGAGCCATCCTGACCATAGGAGACCCTAGTTAGACTGGACATTTGAATCAAAAACTTAGTTTCAAAACCAAAGAAAACAAATATTTACAAAAACTTATTCTCATTCTTATCCCTTTGATTCTTTCATAAAAATTCATGTTCCTCAAAAACTCTTGCAAAATGCATAAAATTTTGACACACTTGATCACTCTACTAACTTACTCATCCTATATTCTTATAGATGGACGTGAAGTACAACAAGTTTTACCAGTTGGGGAATGGAGGAGACCTTATCTTTGAGAGGGATTTGGACCAGCTTTCGGAACTTCTGGAGCGTCCGCACCCCATGTTCTTCAGAGCTCAGCTCAATGATCAAGGAGGAGAAGATCTGCAGTGGCTAATTGTTGCAAGTCTCAGAGGAAAGATTAAACCTCCCACTGCGGAAGGAATTCAGTTTACCTTAAGAGAGAACAACTGGCTCGACGGACTTGCCAGGGCCATGCAGGAAGCTCTTTCCCGTCTGTGTGGGCAGAGCATCAATCATATCAAGGGTACTCGCTTTGAGTTTTGCCCAAGGCGTGATGCAAATGGACAACCACTAGAAGCCCCATACCACCCTGAGCTGAAGACTCAATTGGACCACCTTAGCTTCATGATGTACGATCGTCAGCAGGAGTTGGATAACTGCCGTGACTACTCCAACCACAAGTCTGCCATCATCAAGACGAAGGACCAAACCATCACCATGCTAGCAAAGGATCGCAAGTCTCGCTGCCGTCAGCTCGACAATAAGGAGTGCATCATTGCCCGCCTTCACCACCGCATCTCATCTTTGGAGGAGACCACCCACGAGAGAGACATGTAGTTGGAGGAAAGGGAGAATGCCGGAGAGGATCTTCATGGAAGACCCCTACTCCTATCTCAGTGATGACGATGATTTTCTGGAGGATCAGGCTATGGATTTCTTCACCGATGAAGACGATTTCGCCTTCATCGTTGATGATGAGGATGATGAGGCCATAGATTCCAAGGAGTAGTAGCACTTGAGCACTAGCGTAGTGAGTAGTATTCGGTCCCACCGTATCGTAGTTCTCAGAATGGTTCTTAAAACCATCTATTTTTCTTTGTGGTGGTGTGTGTTGTATCGTGTGCTATGAATGAATGAAAAAGCAAGTTGCTAGAAAATCTGAGTCAAACTTTAAAAAAATTTCAAAGACCCAAAAACTTATAAATTTCCCTCTTTTCTCATGATCTATCTTGATCTTCAGATGCCACGTGGAGGAAGTGGTTCATCCCCGGACCCGATGTTGCAGATTTTGCAAATGTTGACTTCTGACCGTGAAGCTGAAAGAGTGGAACGTCAAGCCAACCTAGCCACCCTTCAGCAGATAGCCCAGCTAGCCCACAACAACCAAGGCCATGGAAATCAGGACAACCATGGATCTAAGCTCAAGAATTTCTAGAATACCAACCCACCTATTTTCACTAAGTCAGAAGAACCCCTAGACGCCGATGATTGGCTGCAAACCATGGAAAATAACCTAGAAGTCGTCGGAGTGGAAGCCAACGAGAAAGTTCTGTTCGCCACCCACTATCTAGCAGGAGATGCCAGGGCATGGTGGAACAGTGTTAGCGCAATGACCGGAGGCCAGATGATGACCTGGGAGGAATTCAAGGTCAAGTTTAGCAGAACCCATGTACCACCAGGTTTAATCAAGAGAATGAGAGACGAGTTTAGAGAGCTGAAGCAAGGAAGGATGACTATAGTGGAATACCGTGACAAATTTTTGTCATTAGCTAGGTATGCCCCGGATAAGATCAACACCGAGGCCAAGAAGAAAGAAGATTCCTGAATGGTCTGCATGACGAGATGCAGACTATGTTAGTCAATATCCCCTTTGCTGATATTGAAGCCCTTGTCGACTCAGCTATCCAGATGGAAGGAAAGATCAACCAAGCCAATGAGAACCACAAGCGTCGCATGATGCATCAACCAGGAACCCATCAGACACCAAAGTATCACCCTAATCCATCTCCAGGATTTTCCCCAAGAACCAACAAACCCCCGATGAACCGTCCGACCTACCCCAACCGTGGAAACCCTAGGCCTGGAGGAAATCACAACAACCCCGGCAACGCTAGCAATTTCAATCGTGCCCCACCCAAATTCAACAACAACAATGCTACCGCCAACACCAACACTGCCCCTAGGACTGGAAGCAATGATGTGCCTTTAGTAGCCAAGGACAAGTCGCAAGTGACTTGTTATGACTGTGGAAATAAAGGCCACTATTCCAACGAGTGCCCCAACAAGAAGAATGCTACAGCCCCCAATGCCAATACCCCAGCTCAGCAGCAGCGTCGTGTTCAGCCAGGAAGAAGATTTGCCCCAGGAAATTCACTCAACCGCAACGGCCGTCTTTTTCTCATGCATGCTGAAGAAGCTCAGGAAGCGCCAGATGTCGTGCTGGGTATGTTTTCTGTTAATTCAGTACTTGCAAGAGTGTTGTTTGATTCCGGTGCATCGCATTCATTTGTTACCGAAGAATTTGCATGCACTAGTAAAATTCAACCAACCAAACTGAACCATGTTATGATTGTTCAAATTCCCGGATCACCCACTAAGGCTAGGCAAATTTGCAAAGCCATCCCTATCCGAATCCATGGCATAGATTTTTATGCAAATCTGATAGTACTCAGAACTAAAGGTTTGGAAGTAGTACTAGGAATCGATTGGATGTCCAAACATAAAGGATTGATTGACTGTGCCAAGAAAGCCATAACCATGACCAGTACAGCCGGAATATCAGTCGAGCATATATCTGAAACCTTACCTCACCAATTCAAGTGCAACAAGAGTATAGCCCAACCTACCATTGACCAAGTCCGGATAGTCTGTGAATACCCCGATGTATTTCCAGATGTTTTTGCCCGGTATGCCCCCAGATCGGGATATCGACTTTATCATCAAACTAATCCCCGGAACAGGACCCATAGCCCAGAGACCCTATAGTATGAACCCGTCTAAACTCGCAAAACTGAAGAAGCAACTGGATTCCATGCTGGAAATTGGATTGATTCAACCAAGTGCGTCACCATGGAGATCACCTGTCTTGTTTGTGGACAAGAAGGATGGAGGAAACCGTTTGTGTACGTATTATCGGAAATTGAATGATGTCACCATCAAGAACAAGTACCCCTAGCCCAAGATAGAAGATCAGTTGACCGGTGCCAAGGTGTTCTCTAATATTGATCTTAGAACTGGCTATCATCAACTCAAAATTCGTGCAGAGGATATTCCAAAGACTACCTTTACCACCAGATATGGATTGTATGAGTATACAGTCATGTCTTTCAGGCTAACCAATGCCCCTGCTTATTTCATGAATCTCATGAATAATATTTTTATGGACTTCGTAGATAAGTTTGTCGTTGTTTTCATCGATGACATTCTGATCTATTCCAAATCAGAAGAAGAACATGAGCTACACCTAAGGACCATTCTTGGAACCCTTAGAGAGCATCAGCTGTATGCAAAGTTTAGCAAATGTGAATTCTGGTTACAGGAGGTAGGATTCCTCGGTCACATTGTATCAGCCGGAGGAATTACCATTGACCCTGCCAAAGTGAAAGATGTAGAAGATTGGCAAGCTCCAACCACTCAAACCCAAGTTCGTGCATTTCTCGGATTGGCGGGATATTACCGCAAATTCGTATAAGGATTCTATAGTATCGCCAGACCCATGATCCAATTGCTGAAGAAGGACAAGAAGTTTGAATGGACCGACAAATGTGAAGCGAGTTTTCAAGAACTCAAGAGAAGATTGATTTCAGCCCCAATCTTGATCATGCCAGATATCACGAAGCCCTTCGATGTGTATTGTGATGCATCCAAGATCGGTCTCGGATGTGTGCTAATGCAAGAAGGCAAAGTTATATCTTATCTATCTCGACAAATGAAGCAACATGAGCAAAATTACCCAACCCATGACCTCGAACTCGCAGCCGTAGTTCTAGCCCTGAAAACATGGAGACATTAACTAATGGGAAACCGTTGTGAGATCTATACGGATCACAAGATCCTAAAGTATATATTCACTCAGAAGGAGCTGAATATGAGGCAGAGAAGATGGATTGAGCTAATAAAGGATTATGACCTGGACATTCACTATCACCCTGGTAAAGCCAATGTGGTAGCCGATGCCCTTAGCAGATTGCTGTGCCGCTTGAACTCCATGATTTTGAAGGAGCAACCAAGTTTGCACAAAGAGATGGAAGATTTTCGAATGGAATTAGTAAGTGAAGGATTTTTTGGCTAGCATAGAACTCCAGCCCACTTTGATCAGTCAGATTAAAGAGGCGCAGAAGGGAAATGCTAGTATTGACGGAATCAAGCGTCGTATCGGTACAGGCAAAGTACCCGGATTCACTGAGGACGAAGAAGGAGTTTTGTGGTACAAAGGACGCCTTTGTGTACCATCAGATTCTGAGTTGAAAGAAGTTATCTTGAAGGAGTCTCATGATACTCTTTATTCTATCCATCCCGGAGGAACTAAGATGTATCAAGATTTGAAAGAGCAATTTTGGTGGCATAAGATGAAGAGAGAAATCGGAAGCTATATCACCAAGTGTGATATATGTCAGCGAGTCAAGGCAGGACATCAAAGACCCGCTGGATTGTTGCAACCCTTGCATATTACGGAATGGAAATGGGATTCTGTAGGAATGGACTTTATCACTGGACTACCTACTTCTAGTAGGGGAAATGACTCTATCTGGGTCATAGTGGAAAGATTGTCCAAAGTCGCCCATTTCTTACCCGTCAAGACCACATATCAGAGTTCGAAACTAGCAGAGTTGTGCATCGCTAGAATCGTTAGTTTGCATGGAGTCCCCAAGAACATCGTATCGGATCGAGGAACTCAGTTTACCTCGAGATTGTTGAAGAAAGTCCAAGAAGGTTTAGGAACCCGTCTAGATTTCAGCACCGCATATCACCCTCAGACCGATGGACAAACGGAGCGAGTAAATCAAATACTCGAAGATATGCTGAGAGCATGTGTGTTAGAATATGGATCCAAGTGGGAAGATTGTCTGCCCTTCGCAGAATTTTCATACAACAACAGTTATCAAGCCAGTTTGCAAATGGCCCCCTTTGAATTCATGTACGGACGGAAGTGTCGCACCCCTTTGAACTGGTCGGAAGTAGGAGAGAGTCAGGTCTTCGGACCCGACATCCTACGAGAAGCAGAAGAGAAGGTTCACAGGATTCGTGAGCACCTCAAGACAGCCCAATCCAGACAAAAGAGTTAAGCCGACAAGAGACGTAGATATCTCGCCTTCAACATAGGAGATTTTGTTTATCTTAAAGTGTCGCCATTGAAGGGAATGCAGCGTTTCCAACTCAAAGGAAAGTTAGCCCCCAGATATATCAGACCTTTCAAGATTATGAACCGTCGAGGAGAAGTATCGTATCAATTGGAACTACCCGAAGAGATGTCAGCCGTGCACAATGTGTTCCATATCTCATTACTTCGCAAGTGTCTCGAAGGCCCCGAGAAGACCGAAGTGTTCAAGAATATCGACCACCGAACCATAGAGATCAACGATGACCTGACCTATCCCGAAGTACCCATCCGTATTTTAGAAGAAGCTTTTCGAACTACCCGAACCCGAAGCATCAAGTTTCTCAAGATTCAGTGGAGCAACCACACCGAAGAGGAAGCTACCTGGGAGCGCGAAGATCACATCAGGACAGAGTTTCCCGATCTCTTCAAATCCTAGGTAATCTTTTAGTCCTTTTTCAAATCTCGGGACGATATTTTGTTTAAGGGGGGAAGGTTTGTAACATCCCAAAAATATTGAACCTGGATCATCAAACTCTAAGCATCAAAATTAGGGTTAACAAAAACTTTTCTAAATAAAGTTATGAATGCATGCATATGAATATGCATTGAATTTGAAATTCTTTTGAACCACCTTGTTTGTGTGTTTCCTTGCTTGTAAAATGTTTCTTAGGTGAAATAAACATCATCTGAAACATTTCCCACACTTTTCCCAAAGACAAGTAAATCAAAACAAATAAAATAAAGGAATGGTCATTTTGACCAATTTAACTCTCATGCCTACTTTGGCTGTCTCAAACTTTCAGAACCTAACAGAAACTTCTCTGGATCTTTGCACCCCTTGATTGTACTCATAACAAGGTATCAAGGCCCACTTTGTGATCATCCAGAAACTTTCAAATACATAGTTTAAATGACAATTCAAAATTGAATCTTTATCATATGGGAAGATCCCACTTTTTCAAAAACCACTCAAACAAGCTCAACTTTCAAAACCCAAGCATCTGTAGACTCACCAGCGCCAATCTAGCACACCCACCAAAAATCTTTTTAAAATTCAAAACTTGAATTCATGCAGCCATTTCATCAAACACTTGGCAGACACAAATCAAACAAAATCAAAACACTATAGTGTGCAGTGTTTTGAGCCTAACTGGTTCCCTATCTAGCTCACAACCATCTCAGTAGATCATCTAGCAAGATTAACCAAGCACTAGCACCACTGTGAGCTTGCCAATATCATCAATGGTGAACAGCCGAAGCCACCCTTGCCACCCCAGTGTAGACAGCAAGCTAGGAAGGAAACTAGCCATGTCAACCTTGTCTGCGAGATCACCCATGCCTCACCGCCCCCTCTCGACCAGCCCTGCCTCGAAGACACCGACCAGAGCACCCAGGAATGCCGCGCCCGTGCCTTTTCCAACCGTGCCGAGCATGCGCCAGAGCGCCACCCTCGACCGAAGCCCACAGACCGCGCGCCGCCCTCACCGCGTGCATACACGATCACCACCGACCCAGGAGACCGCTAGACATCCCCGTTCGCCGCCCCGTGACGCACAGCCACCGCTCGCCGTCGAAGACGCCGCCTCTGCCTCGCAGAGCGTCGCGTGTTCCAGACCAAACCGCACCGCCCCTAAAAACGCATTAAAGCCGTAGAGCATCGCCAAGAGACCACCAAGCGATCGCCACCGCTGGCCATGCCTCTAGCAGCCCGTAGCCATGTCGCCACCGTCGCCCGCCCATGCCATTCGGTCTCACCGTCGAGACTATAAATAGAGGACTCCCCCGCTCGAATTCTTCACACCATTCCACTCCTCTCTCACCCAGAACCACCCCACCTCAGTCCCGGAGCAAGGCGAGCCGTGCATCGCTGGAATTTCGCCAGAGCCCGCCGCCTCTGGAGAACAAGGGCGCCATCGATTTCACCCACCCCAGGAGCTGCCGCGACCACCCCTGAGTTCGCCGTCGTCGACTTCGTCGTTCGCACGCCTCGCCGACCCTCGCCTGCACCCCGGTGAGCCCCCAGCAACCCCCACTGGCCGCGCTAGGTTTCTGTCTTGCCGGCGTTGCCCAACGTCGACGATGACTCTCAGCTGTTGGATTAGAACCAAATCGAACGACTCACATCGCCCCATACCGCTTCGCACCCACCTGTCTCACTGACGAGTGGGGACAGCCACTTAAGCAGCCCGCGGAAGCGCTACGCTTAGCAGGCCGGCCCGATAACTTTTCCCGCGCAGCCCAGTTATTTGAATTAAACCTTTCCCATTTAATTTCAAACACACTTTTGTACCCATTTTCAAAAATCAACCCAGGTCGATTCAGTGCACCAAATTGAATGAAACTAATTTTCTTGGAAAGGTCTGGGAATGCTGAATCCAAGTTCGTTGGATTCAAGTAATTTGGATCTATAGATCACCCATGGTAAAAATAACAAGGCAGAAGCTTTTCTGCATTCAAACATTTTTAAAATTTAAACCATAATAGCTTTTGAGTTGATTCCAACTCTCAAAAATCACATTTAACCATACCTTTCAGAATATATAAAAATATATAGGTTTCCTTACAGAAATAATGTTCAAGTAATAAAAGAATGCTACATAGGCATTTCTAGCCACTTTAATTAATTAAAATAAAAGGATAAAACCTTATTAAATTGTGACACCAATTTAAATCATATTCCCATGGACTAAAATATGTGGTGATGACATGTGTCAACATGACCCCATGTTTGGTTTGGAGAATATTAAATCTTAAGTAGTTTTTCAATGAGTAGAAATTACTTTTCTAAAAATAAAAGGAATTAAACAAAGCCTTAATCTTGTAAGGTTAGAGATGATGTTAGATCATATATAGGACCCTTGTGTGTGATGATTGAAGTAGTTAAGTATTGTTTGGTGATTGTCTACCTCGTATTTAATTATAGACGCTAGTACCGACCGAGGATACGAGGAGGAAGGAGGATACTACGAAGAAGAAGCCGAGGAGAACTTCAAACACTGCTCTGCACAAGGCAAGCTGATACTATACCTATGCAAGCCAATATTTGCAAGCTTATATTGACACTAATGCAAGCCTAATACTACTAGTTGAATGTGCAAGCTAACACTTGCAGTTATGAAAGTTGGATAACCTATGCAATGCACTAAGCATGCTTGGTTGGACATATTTGATGATACCCAAGCCTACTGTTACTTACAAGCTTTCTAATGTATTTCTTTATCAAAGCTATTACTTGGAGTCTACTTAAGTGACTTGTAGATTCTAGAAAGATATTTGTGAAGGTTGCATAAAGAGCATAAAATTTGGCCTAATCTAGATAATCTTAATGTCATCCTAAGGCATGAGATTGAACTTAGTTAAAACTCCACTAGTTTACCACCCCTCATTGATGTTTACCCCCACCTGTAGATGCTGGTGCTAAGCATAAAACTTGATCAACTTTAGATGGGAATACTTGGTGGAAAAATGGTTATGAAAACCTTGGAATGATGGATCATTCTATTGAAATGTTTTGGACATGTGTTTCCGAACACTTGATGATTTTGGTGATGAAAATGTTGAGGCATGAGCATTAGCCCTTTATAAAACTGATGGTTGTCTGGATGCGATACCATTCCAATTTTATTGTACAACCACAATATCGGAAGATTGGGTAGGGCTTGACTGGAAACTTATATACCTTAGTATTAGTTCCCTCACGGCCAAGGTCTGAGCTGAGGCTACCTTGTGAAGATGGTCCACCTGTGCAGTACCCAAGATGACAGTTGGTCATGGTTGGGAGGCCAAACTCAGAGGAGAGGTGCTTATACTAGGGCGTGTAATTGAAAGGTTAGGATTGATTATCCGCATACAGAGTATGGTGAATTCAGGATTTGTTCCTGACGGATGTATCGAATGTTATGGTGAAAGTGTACAATCTCTGCAGAGTGTCAAACTATTCGAATAGCCACGTCCGCGGTTATGGACAGTTGGAGTGGCCATATTGTTCCCCCGTCAGACTTTTCAAAATGACTTATGAAACAAAGTGAGACTTTGACTTGACCACAACAGGGTTGTGATATGAAATACCAGTTTCCATTTAGGTGTTATAAAACTTCAACTAGCATTCGTTGCTTCTAAACTTAGTAGAGATAAATCTGGCTTTTGCAAAACAACCCTAGATCCTAGTGTCCTATTATCAAAAAACCCTCTCACTTGTTAGTATTAGTTTGCGAGTACTTAAAGAGTACTCATGGCTTTGTCCCTGGCTATTCCCATGGCCAGACTATGAAGAGGAGTACCTGGAGGATGGACCCCAGGAAGGTTACGACAACTAGGATCATCTCCCATCTTCAGCATTGCCTGTGACCGCGAAGATGGAGCTTCGCCTACGCTACCGTTATTATTACGTATTCTGCTGCTTGATGTTGTATTAAGAACTAGATCATGAGATCCCTATTTGTGTAAGAACTTATGTACGGTTGTAATGGATGATGTACTATGGTATCCAATTCTGTTATGTCTCGCAAAAATGGTAATCCTGGGATTGTGATGTATGGCATAACAGGCATCTGGGATTAAAAATCCGGGTGTTGAGAACAAAGACTTTTGGAGACTCGAAGCCTCGAAGATTCCAAATGACCTATTAGGAACCAAACCCGAATAACATTTTGCTAAATATAGATGCGACAAATTGTTTGCTATCTTGTATGGTTTATTACCTTAGCTAATGAAAAACTGTTTTCTAAATCAAATTTCTTGTATGGGTTATTCTTCTTCTTCCATACTCCATTTGTTCCTACTCTAAACCTTGGTCAACTCGACGGATGGACCATATCAATAAGGAGGACAAGGAACTCAACTCCACCAAGCGTAAGAGCCACGCCGATGCAAAGAAGTGGATGCTCCAGGTTGAAGAAAGAATGAAGGATGCCAACATTGAAGTCAAAAGAATGGTTCATTATGCCACCCAATTCCTATAAGACGAGGCTGCAACCTAGTGGGAGATGCAACACGCCATTAATGATCATCAAGGGATGATATCTTGGGGAGAATTTAAAGAGGTTCTACTACAATCTCGTCTCGTCACTCGTATACCAAAAACCCAAGAAGTTGAAGTCCCGAAACATTTAGCTTGCACGATCTGTGGAGAAATAGGACATATCACCAAGGAGCATCATGATCAGCGCCCCTACTGTGAAGGAAGGAACCCATCAGAAGAATGTCCCGCCTCTCAAGTTACATGCTTCCTGTGCGAAGGGACCAATCACAAGCCCGCTCAATGCACCTCTACCCGGTGGTACATCAACTGAATCAACAAGTCAGAGACGGAATGCGCAAGACCTCATGAAGCTCTGCGAGGACACGACAAAGAGAAGGGATGCATTCAAGACTCTAGACACCGCACCCAAAGTCATCACTTCACAATACTCGACATGTGAAAGGAATGCCCATTTTCCCCAAACTGGCTCAAGGAAACGATCAAGGCTTCCAAATGTTGAGGTAGAGCATGACGAACCACAAGACAAGATGTCCTTGCCAAAAAGGAGGAAGGATCTAAGCAAATTCCTATGCTTCCAATGTCACATTCCTGGGCATTATGCTGATAATTGTCCAAAACATGTGAATATAGATGGAAAGGATAAAAACGACGATGGTAATAGTAATAGAGGCAGTAGCGTGAAGAAGCCCAATCCGTCCATCAGGCTACGACGAATTATCTTAGTGTGAATGGATCTTACAAATCAACAATCCACACCGGACCCATCAGAGGAACCTAACAAATACAATATTTTAAGGGTGGTAGTACCCTAGTGTGAACCAAACCTATTTCTTGCTAGCTTTCTCGAATCTCGAGGACGAGATTCCTTTTAAGGGTGGTAGTCTGTAACATCCCAAATTTTTTTCCTATTTTGGAATGTTATAAATAAAATCAATAGCTTGATTGATTGTTTGACTTTGTTGAAAATTCTCAAAGAGAAGAAACTTTTTGAATAGAAAATCCTCTCAACCTTGAATTCAAAATCTTATATTCTTTTGTTATGACCTAAGTAGCTATATAGGCAAAAGGGCATGGATTGATTATGGATTGTATAACTAGTGTGAAAGATTTCAAAATGAAAATCATGAAGCATTCATAAGTATTCCATTACATCCATGCAAAGTTCTCACAAACTGAATCCAAATCCTGGTAGCTAAATCCTATAGTTGATTCGCCCAAATGTTTCTAAAGGTAATTAAATTGACTTTATAAAACCCACTGTTGCTCAGGCATAAATTATTGATAATTATAGCCTAAAGAGATCCAATTAATATTACAAAATTTTAGAAACAAAATTGAGCTCATTTGGAGCTATTATGAAAAAGTTATGGAATAAATACAAACAAATAAAGATATAAATAAAATGGAATATACAAAGATTTCTAAACTCACTACTTCCAAACTAGTAAAAAGATTACAAATTTGATCCTATAATGATCTATTCGATTTTAGAAAAATTTAGAAACAAGAATCATGTAATTTGAAGTTCATATGCAAAAGATATAAGGAAAACAAGTAAATAGAAAAAGAAAAAGAAAAAAAGAAAAAAATAAATGGTCCGGCTGAGCTAGCCGGCGGCCCAGCAAGCCACCGACGGAACCAGGCACCTACACAGAATCGTTCCCATGAGTGCTTTAATTTCCGTGCAAACAGTTTTTGACAAACCTATCTCTATTCAAACTGCTATATCTTTTTATATACAACTCTGAATCGACTTACGTTTGTTTCTGCTTTTTCCCTACTCCAAGTCCTATCTCTACACCATCCTAAATCTCCATATAAACTCGTGGAGCCATAGCTGTACGCGTTTCTATTCTCGAAATCCCGAATCTACACATGCCCGAATCTTATTTCGCTTTTTGACCCATCTAGACTTCGTTGTTTGCCTTTGGCCAAAAAACAAAAGTTGTAGAACTCGTAGAAATATTTCAATTCCGACAAACCTCACATATTTTCATCCACCACAGCCGGAGAATTTCGCACCACAATATTTCAGATATGACGGTGTAAATCCAAGATGTACTCGCGCTCGTTTCTTCAAATCCAAATTCCTTTGGTGAGAAGGTAGGACTAATGATTCCCCACAACTTTCATGTTCTAAGTTTTTCAATTTGACCTACGGATTTGTCTCTCTAACCCAGATCTATTTCTTGTCTATTCTGAGCCAAAATCGGGTCAATCTCCTCTCCTAACCACTGGACCTCATCCCAACGGCCAGGATTAGATCGATTCCTCGAAGGGGTACGAGCCAACCGGATATCGCCACGTGTCAATGCTAGGTCAGCATCTAATTCCAGTCAGCATGCAAAGTCAACCTGTCCAGTCAGCGGAATATTCTCTGGAATATTCCGTTCGAATTTAAAATTGCACATTATGTATCTAACTTGTAAGATTCATTTGAAATTCATACCACGTCCAAAAATTACGTATAATATATCAAATTGAAGATAATTTTACGTAGAATCAACTTATCACAATATATCCAACTTTTATTGTACGTGCTTACTTCAGTACTTTAATTAGTTTTAATGGTCTTTTAGGTTAATAAATTCATAGAAAATTATCTGTAACTTCGAAAAATATGAACAATATATCAAATTGAAGCTACTATAATGTAGATTAATAATATATGGTTGGATCCAGCATTTGCGCATTATTTACCCGTAGTGATTTAATTTGTTTTAATGGCTTTAGAAATCATTAAATTCATAGCAAATTATTTGCATATCACAAAAATATAAATAATATATCAATGGAAAGTTGGTTCCATGTAGATCATCAATATGCAAATAGTTCAGCCTTTGACTGTAAGGTTTTTCCGTGAACATTTAAATGGTTTAATGGCCTATTTAGAGTAATTAATTCATAAGAAAATAAATACTGCTCAGAAAATTACAAATAATATGTCCCTGGAATAACAATTCCGTGGAGATTACAGATATAATTTTAGTTTGATTTTTAGGCAACAGAAACTGTATGAATCATTTAAAACCCATTAAACACTATTTAAATCATACAAAAATATCTACAACTCCGATTAGGGTGAATACAACGCCTACTGGTTCGTATTAACGTCCTCTATCCATTAAACCCAAGAAACAAATTTAATTCGACAGTTAGAATAGTCGTTACAACAGAACTATCAAAACCCTTATTTGGCAAGTAATTATTAATAACAAGTACCCTATTGCTTTAATTGATCTCATACATGCATCATATGATCTATTAATGCTCAGAGAACTAAATATAGGCATTGTAACATATTAAACCATCATGCATGTTTTTGGTCATCCTTGTTGTGTTTGCTATGTTTGCAATTGTTTTCATTGGAACTACCTTGTCCTCGTATTAGATTGTTCGGAGAGTGCGATTGTTGCGGAGAAATACAATCAACACCCATATTATCAACATAAGGAAAGTTACACCACTTGTTCATAATTTTTGTCCCAGTTTTGATTCTATGCATGTGATCTTCAAAATTCTGTAGTATGCATGTGTAGGATGTTCTAGTAGAATTTTTCCTTAGTATTATTTTGCAAGTGCGATGATTTTGTAGTATGCCATGAGTAGCTCTATCCTTAGGATTTCCCCTCCTAAAAGGTTACCCCTGTTTTTGCTAAGTATTGCTTGCTATGCTATATATACAAAGTACCGTTGGGGGGTTCGAAAGACAATGAATTTTTCTAAGTATAAAGGCTCTCTAGAGCAAACTTTTCTTCTCTAATCCCCTTCAAATTAAAACTAAGTTTTCTTCTGGGCGGAATGGTTGTCGGGACAACGAGTGAGATTTTGGTGGAGGACGGCCGCCCAGGAATCAAAGAAGTCTTCCATGTTTCAGAATTCTGAAGCTTCCAGTGCAACCACAATACATATGCGCTCTGTCTTGGCCTAGTACTTAGTGGGAAACCTCACCTGGGTACCAACATTTGGAGGTTCTTGGCACGGTTGGATCCAGAAGGTAGAGGGGCTACTAAGGGAAAGCCTCGCCATGGTCTGGTTGTTAAAAGAACTTGATCGTGGATTGTGGGTAAAGTGCACCAAGTCTCGAGAGTATTGCAATATGATCGATCAGTCGTGTTCACGGAAACAGAACAACATTGAGCATCTGAAGGATGGAGCCTCTGAAGGATCTTCCTCTCTCTTTTCTAAACAAAGTTTTAAAACCCCATGGTGTGAGTAATATCGCCAATGGGTGGGGATTTTGGGAACTTGGTGTGTAATATCCAAGTGTCACTTGGTGACTAATATCCAAGTGTTTGGTTGTTTGGACACTTGGTTACTAATATCCTCGTGTGTCATTCGACCCTATTTTATCTAAGCAAATGTTTACAAAGTAGGGTAAAACTCTCTCTCCCTTTTCTCTCCATACTTAGTGAAAATTAGCTTTATGCAAATGAACTCCAAAGACTAAACTAGCCTTGCATGTAGAGTTAGTCTTTCCTTCCTTGGCGTAATTTTCCAATACATTCAAAGTATTGACCAAACTTGTTGGCTGCACATTTCATGTGCAGAATTTCAGAGATCGTTGAAAGGTGCGCTAGGATCGTGGGTCTTCACTCAACCTGCCTGTGGCATTGATGGGACTCATGTTGTATATTTTTCGCTTTTGTTGTAATAATGTAAACTCTGGATTATTCGATTCATGTAATAAAGACTTGTGTTTTACATGATATTTCATCGACTGTGAGTGCTAGCTATTGATCCAGGGACTAGCATGTTAATCACAGGGACTTAGGATCCTTACCGATCCGAGGTCGCTACAGATGGTATCAGAGCATAAGTTGACTGTAGATCGTGACCCTAGACATGGAAAAACCTTAGGACAAATAATTTCTAAGTTATTTCAGAAAACTCTCATACTTCTCATCATCTACCTTTGGGGTTTTCAAATTTCTTCAGTCTCTTCTTTTCAACATTAGAAAATGACCACTACACACTTCAAGGAGAAACTTTTCTCAAGATTACCTTTTCAAAGAAGATCATCTCAATATTTCGATTAAGTCGGGACTTGAAGACCTCCATGAAAGATGTTCCAAGACTGAAGCTACGAGATTAAAGACTTCAAAGGCCTTAAGTCAATGTTATTAACTAAAGAACTTGAAAGATTGAAGATTATGAAGAACATGAAGACTATCAAGAGCACGAAGACTTTTGGAGACTCGAAGCCTCGAAGATTCCAAGTGACCTATTAGGAACCAAACCCGAATAAGATTTCTTTAAATATAGATGCGACAAATTGTTTGCTATCTTGTATGGTTTATTACCTTAGCTAATGAAAACCTGTTTCCAAATAAAATTTCTTGTATGGGTTATTCTTATTCTTCCATACTCCATTCGTTCCTACTCTAAACCTTGGTTAACTCGACAGATGGACCATATCAATAAGGAGGACAAGGAACTCAATTCCACCAAGCGTAAGAGCCACGCCGATGCAAAGAAGTGGATGCTCCAGGTTGAAGAAAGAATAAAGGATGCCAACATTGAAGTCAAAAGAATGGTTCATTATGCCACCCAATTCCTAAAAGACGAGGCTGCAACCTAGTGGGATATGCAACACGCCATTAATGATCATCAAGGGATGATATCTTGGGGAGAATTTAAAGAGGTTCTACTACAATCTCGTCTCTCACTCGTATACCAAAAACCCAAGAAGTTGAAGTCCTGAAACATTTAGCTTGCACGATCTGTGGAGAAATAGGACATATCACCAAGGAGCATCATGATCAGCGCCCCTACTGTGAAGGATGGCACCCATTAGAAGAATGTCCCACCTCTCAAGTTACATGCTTCCTATGCGAAGGGACCAATCACAACCCCGCTCAATGCACCTCTACCTGGTGGTACATCAACTGAATCAGCAAGTCAGAGACGGAATGCGCCAAGACCTCATGAAGCTCTGCGAGGACACGACAAAGACAAGGGATGGATTCAAGACTCTAGACACCGCACCCAAAGTCATCACTTAGCAATACTAGACATATGAAAGGAATTCCCATTTCCCCAAACTGGCTCAAGGAAACGATCAAGGCTTCCAAATGTTGAGGTAGAGCATGAAGAACCACAAGACGGCATGTCCTTGCCAAAAAGGAGGAAGGATCTAAGCAAAGTCCTATGATTCCAGTGTCACATTCCTGGGCATTATGCTGATAATTTTCCAAAACATGTGAATATAGATGGAAAGGATAAAAACGACGATGGTAATAGTAATAGAGGCAGCAGCGTGAAGAAGCCCAATCCGTCCATCAGGCTACGACGAATTATGTTAGTGTGAATGGATCTTACAAATCAACAATCCACACGGGACCCATCAGAAGAACCTAACAAATACAATATTTTAAGGGTGGTAGTACCCTAGTGTGAACCAAACCTATTTCTTGCTAGCTTTCTCGAATCTCGAGGACGAGATTCCTTTTAAGGGTGGTAGTCCGTAACATCCCAAATTTTTTTCCTATTTTGGAATGTTATAAATAAAATCAATAGCTTGATTGATTGTTTGACTTTGTTGAAAATTCTCAAAGAGAAGAAACTTTTTGAATAGAAAATCCTCTCAACCTTGAATTCAAAATCTTATATTCTTTTGCTATGACCTAAGTAGCCATATAGGCAAAAGGGCATGGATTGATTATGGATTGTAGAATTGGTGTGCAAGATTTCAAAATGAAAATCATGAAGCATTCATAAGTATTTCATTACATCCATGCAAAGTTCTCACAAACTGAATCCAAATCCTGGTAGCTAAATTCTATAGTTGATTCGCCCAAATGTTTCTAAAGGTAATTAAATTGACTTTATAAAACCCACTGTTGCTAAGGCATAAATTATTGATAATTATAGCCTAAAGAGATCAAATTAATATTACAAAAATTTAGAAACAAAATTGAGCTCATTTGGAGCTATTATGAAAAAGTTATGGAATAAATACAAACAAATAAAGATATAAATAAAATGGAATATACAAGAATTTATAAACTAACTACTTCCAAACTAGTAAAAAGATTACAAATTTGATCCTATAATGATCTATTTGATTTTAGAAAACTTTAGAAACAAGAATCATGTCATTTGGAGTTCATATGCAAAAGATATAAGGGAAACAAGTAAATAGAAAAAGAAAAAAAAAGAAAAAAAACAAATGGGCCGGCCGAGCCAGCCGGCGGCCCAGCAAGCCACCGACCGAACCAGGCACGTACATAAAATCATTCCCATGAGTGCTTTAATTTCCGTGCAAAACAGTTTTTGACAAACCTATCTCTATTCAAACTGTTATATCTTTTTATCTACAACTCCGAATCGACTTCCGTTTGTTTTTACTTGTTCCCTACTCTAAGACCTATCTCTAAACCATCCTAAATCTCCATATAAACTCGTGGAGCCACAGCTGTACGCGTTTCTATTCTCGAAATCCCGAATCTACACATGCCTGAATCTTTTTTCGTTTTTTGACCCATCTAGACTTCGTTGTTTGCCTTCGGCCAAAAAACAAAAGTTGTAGAAGTCGTCGAAATCTTTTGATCCCGACAAACCTCACCTCTTTTCATCCACCACAGCCGGAGAATTTCGCACCGCAATATTTCAGATATGACGATGTAAATCCAAGATGTACTCGCGCTCGTTTCTTCAAATCCAAATTCCTATGGTGAGAAGGTAGGACTAATGATTCCCCACAACTTGCATGTTCTATGTTTTTCAATTTGACCTACAGATTTGTCTCTCTAACCCAGATCTGTTTCTTGTCTATTCTGAGCCAAAATCGGGTCAATCTCCTCTCCTAACCACTGGATCTCATCCCAACAGCCAGGATTAGATCGATTCCTCGAAGGGGTATGAGCCAACCGGATCTCGCCACGTGTCAACGTCAGGTCAGCATCTAATCCCAGTCAGCATGCAAAGTCAACCTGTCCAGTCAGCGGAATATTCTCTGAAATATTCCGTTCGAATTTAAAATTGCACATTATAGATCTAACTTGTAAAATTCATTAAAAATTCATACCACGTCCAAAAATTGCGTAAAATATATCAAATTGAAGATAATTTTACGTAGAATCATCTTATCACAATATATCCAACTTTTACTATACGTGGTTACTGCAGTAATTTAATTAGTTTTAATGGTCTTTTAGGTTAATAAATTCATAGAAAATTTTCTGTAACTCCGAAAAATATGAACAATATATTAAATTGAAGCTACTATAATGTAGATTAATAATATCTGGTTGGATCCAGCATTTTCCGATTATTTACCCCGTAGCAATTTAATTAGTTTTAATGGCTTTAGAAATGATTAAATTCATAGCAAATTATTTGCATATCACAAAAATATAAATAATATACCGATGGAAAGCTGGTTCCATGTAGATCATCAATATGCAATTAGTTCAGCCTTTGACTATAAGGTTTTGCCGTGAAGATTTAAATGGTTTAATGGCCTATTTAGAGTAATTAATTCATAAGAAAATAAATACTGCTCAGAAAATTAAAAATAATATGTCCCTGGAATCACAATTCCGTGGAGATAACAGATATAATTTTAGTTTGATTTTTAGGCAACAGAAACTTTATGAATCATTTAAAACACATTAAGCACTATTTAAATCATACAAAAAGATCTGTAACTCCGATTAGGGTGAATCCAACGCCTACTGGTTCATATTAACGTCCTCTATGCATTAAACCCAAGAAACAAATTTAATTCGATAGTTAGAACAGTCGTTACAACAGAACTATCAAAACCCTTATTTTGGCAAGTAATTATTAATAACAAGTACCCTATTGCTTTAATTGATCTCATACATGCATCATATGATCTATTAATTCTCAGAGAACTAAATATAAGAATTGTAACATATTAAACCATCATGCATGTTTTTGATCATCCTTGTTGTGTTTGCTATGTTTGCAATTGTTTTGATTGGAACTACCTTGTCCTCATATTAGATCGTTCGGAGAGTGCGATTGTTGCGGAGAAATACAATCAACACCCATATTATCAACATAAGGCAAGTTACACCACTTGTTCATAATTTTTGTCCCAGTTTTGATTCTATGCATGTGATCTTCAAAATTCTGTAGTATGCATGTGTAGGATGTTCTAGTAGAATTTTTCCTTAGTATTATTTTGCAAGTGCGATGATTTTGTAGTATGCCATGAGTAGCTCTATACTTAGGATTTCCCCTCCTAAAAGGTTACCCCTATTTTTGCTAAGTATTGCTTGCTATTCTATATATACAAAGTACCGTTGGGGGTTCAAAAGACAATGAATTTTTCTAAGTATAAAGGCTCTCTAGAGCAAAATTTTCTTCTCTAATCCACTTCAAAATAAAACTAAGTTTTCTTCTGGGCGGAATGGTTGTCGGGACAACGAGTGAGATTTTGGTGGAGGACGGCCGCCCATGAATCAAAGAAATCTGCCATGTTTCAGAATTCAGAAGCTTCCAGTGCAACCAAAATACATATGGGCTCTGTCTTGGCCTAGTACTTAGTGGGAAACCTCACCTGGGTACCAACATTTGGAGGTTCTTGGAACAGTTGGATCCAGAAGGTAGAGGGGCTACTAATGGAAAGCCTCGCCATGGTCTTGTCTGTAAAAGGACTTGATCATGGATTGTGGGTAAAGTGCACCAACTCTCGAGAGTATTACAATCTGATCGATCAGCCGCATTCACGGAAACAGAACAACATTGAGCATATGAAGGATGGAGCCTCTGAAGGATCTTCCTCTCTCTTTTCTAAACAAAGTTTTAAAACCCCATGGCGTGAGTAATATCGCCAATGGGTGGGGATTTTGGGAACTTGGTTTGTAATATCCAAGTGTCACTTGGTCAGTAATATCCAAGTGTTTGGTTGTTTGGACACTTGGTGAGTAATATCCTCGTGTGCCATTCGACCCTATTTTATCTAAGAAAATGTTTACAAAGTAGGGTAAAACTCTCTCTCCCTTTTCTCTCCATACTTAGTGAAAATTAGCTTTATGAAAATAAACTCCAAAGACTAAACTAGCCTTGCATGTAGAGTTAGTCTTTCCTTCCTTGGTGTAATTTGCCAATACATTCAAAGTATTGACCCAACTTGTTGGATGCACGTTTCATGTGCAGAATTTCGGAGATCGTTGAAAGGTGCGCTAGGATCGCGGGTCTTCACTCTACCTGCATGTGGCATTGATGGGACTCATGTTGTATATTTTTCTCTTTTGTTGTAATAATGTAAACTCTGGATTATTCGATTCATGTAATAAAGACTTGTGTTTTACATGATATTTCATCGACTGTGAGTGCTATCTATTGATCCAGGAACTAGCATGTTAATCACAGGGACTTAGGATACTTACCGATCCAAGGTCGCTACAGTTACCTTATAATGTGTTGTCCTTTTAGATAAGTTTCATACTTGTGCTTCTTATTAAGGCTTGTGAGTAAGTGTGAAACAATATGTAAACATAATGGCATACGATAATAAGATATACTAATGAGATGTGCTACTCAAGGACTGCTTATATGAGAATTACCTTATCTTCAAGTTTTACTTTGCAAGTAATGGCATTTATAAGGAACTTAAGTGTTAACAATCCTAAGTATATAAGTAAAGCTTAATGTAATGTGATTATTATTAATTGTCATTTGATGTTTGAAGTGGCAAAAAGAATAACATTCGAAGAAAAGATTTCTTTTCTAAGGTCTAAGCAATCTTTGTGGTTAATCAAATATGGTCAATGTTGTTTGTGCTTGCTTGAACAGTTTGGACTTGAGATGCTTTACAATTTAATTATAACAGACCAAAGTTAACTATAAAGTATATAATAAAGTTTTTAGCATTATACTTAAAGTCTGGTAGACTAAAGTTAACTTTAAAACATAGATGGACTTTAGGTGTAATGCTTGTTATACTTATACCTTGTTTGCTTCATAATGTTTCTTTAGAGTTACTTAAGAATGGTATTAAGTTTATTTGGTAGTGGTTATTCTACATTATAAATGTTTAAAGGGATTTCTCTCCCTATAAGGGTGTGGTTAAGGTTTGTGAATAAGTAAATAATATTATTTACTACTTATGAACTCATTATAGTGTTTTCATTTGTTCATAAACTTGTGGTTAAACTAAAGGAATGGGTTTTATCTCATTACAATTATTCTTGGAGATTTTAGATTGGATAAGGTCCTTTTATAAAATAATCTACATTAATGGTTGAGAGATAATTTAATAAAATTGTATTTAAAATGTGTTAAACTATTTTGACTTTATACTATCAATATTTAAGACTAATACTATTTATTAGGTTCAATTGGTTAATTTTAGAAATATTAGCAATTTTTATTTACTCTTATATGAATTATCAATTAAGGAAATAAATTTAAATTCAAGTTATTAAATTGTTTAACTTTTTATTTAACTCAAAAAGGGGAATATTATATTTTTAACATGTATATATTATTTTTGTGATCATTTTGATATATTACATTTATTTTTGTGATTTTATAAATACTAAGATATGATTTTTATAAGATTTATTACCTTATAAATACTTAATAATTAACAAATATTTAATTAAGTGAAATAATAATGTATGATTATAGTTTTAAAGTATTTTTTATTTTTCCAAGATTTTTGGTATTTCATTTATATTTTTAATACTTACCATATTAAAATATGAATTATCAAAGTTTTATTACTTATAAAACCTTTATTCAATAATATTTATTTAAACAATCATCATAATACTAATATTTAATAATAGTTTTAAGTTGTAGATTTTATTTTTCTGAAAATTTTCATATATTAAACATATTTTCTAAGTTATAAAACAAGAGTTATTAAATTTTCAAGATTAAATCATTTTCTAATTAAATTCTAAATATTATTACAAACAGGAAATTACTTTACTTACCCAGGCCTAATCTACCCTAGTCACTTACCTGGGGGTACTGGCCACGTTGGATGAAACCTAGGAAGTGGACTAGTTAGAAGTGGACTCGGTCAAAAGATGACGCAGGCGTGATGCCACGATGGCATCAACACTAACCTAATATCTTTTTACACCCCAAACTAACCTAGCTAGAGACATGAACAGGTGGGACCGTGGCCACACCACCTGCCACATGTGCTCGTCGGAGCCTCACCAGAGTTGCGCTCGGGAACGGCGGCAAAGGGATTTCTAGGAAGCGTGGCTAGAGGGGTTCGATGCAGGGCAGTTTGCGGAACCTAATAGTAGCAGCGACGCCTCCTAAAGGTCATCGGAAGATGGCCGGCGATGAACTCACACGGTGGCGCTAACAGATGGTCACCCCGGTGATGATATAGGAAGCAAACAAAGGAACAGAGGCTACTGGGAGATCAATGAACTCACCATTGTTGCGATGGAATGGCCAGGGAGGCCGGGGGAAGTCCAACTACGGTGAATCGACAGTGAACGGCATCGGAAAAGTAGCAAACTTCGGCGAAGATTTGGTTCGAGCGGTGTCGATTCCTTTGGCAGAGATGCTCAACATGACGAGGCGGATCTAATGGTGGCCTTAGATGGGCAAGGGGAGCTCGGAAACGTCGGCAATGAGCAGTTCCGGTGAGGTTAGGTTTTAGGTCAGAGGAAAGTAGAGAGATGGAGGGCATCCGGGAGAGAAATGAGGATGAGAATGAGCAGGGGCGTCGCCGTGGCCTCCTTATCCTCTTCTGGCGACGGCGGCGTGCATCTTGACGCAAGGACGGCGGCGGACGGCATCAGCCACTGCCACCGAGCAGCTTCTAGTCGGCAAGGAAGACGACGACGGGCGTTTAGCAGAAAACCCCTGGCAGTTTTTCGAATTCACTCCGCAGTACGTCCATGGCCCCACCTGCCAGCAAGACAACGAAGAGGTATCCCGGCTGGGCCTCTGTTGTGTTGCTGCTGGGCTGCTGCTGGGTGCACCAGGCAGTAATTAAGAGAGGAAAACATCTAGGCTGGCCTATTTGGAGTTTTTTCTTTACTGTTTGCTTTTCTCTTTTCTGTTTTATTTTCTAGCTTTTTATTTAAGCAATTATTTTGACATTTCATAATGGAATTACCTTGCTAATACTTGCAGCAATGATAAATAGTATTTAAAAATCATTTTGTGAGTTTTTATTATATAATGTTATTTTTCTTTATTTTCTTTATATAAGCTTTTCCTATTATTATTTGTAAGGCTTTTGATATGCATTTAATTGAGCTAATATCCATAAAATTATTATAGAATGCATTATTATTAACTCATGAGATTTGATTCTCATTAACTCATAATATTAAGGAAATTGTTATATGGTGATCCTTTATTATTTGATGCATAATATCCTAAGGATTTAATATGGTTAATATTACTCCCATGAATCTTAGGGAATAACAAGTTATATAAATTTTATTATAACTAACAAAAGAGTTAGGGTTTGAATTGTAAATGCTTACCCTAGGGTTTAGGGTTCTTAATTTACTTATATTCTTTTGTTGATGTGAATAAAGATTAATGACTAAACATATTGTATTTATGTTTGTGGTTTTTAATGATATCACCATTTAAAGTAAAATAGTGGAATTGTTTCCTAGGCTATCTTATGAGAAAGAATTGATAAAGATAGTTTTTAAGCACCTAAGATAATGATGGTTGAGAATGAACAAGATGTGCTGAAGTGATCTGATGTAGGAAATTATTCCTATTAACTATGGTGGACATATGATGATAAATCAATCATTTGATATGGATATTAGGTTTGGTTATAGAATTAGGTTTTAGTGTTTACCAAGAATTTCTATATTCCATAATTCACAATCCTGGACTTCTAACCAAGGAATTCCTTTCCTAGATATACTACTTCTTCCTATGCATCATCATGTGTTAACATGATGAGCTTTACCTCATAAGATTATTCTTATCCACCTTTTATTCTTCTAAATTCATTTATAATTCCAATGAGCTTGACACAGAAGCTTTCATGATCTTCCTTCATCATGTATTACCAACATTACTCTAGTAGTTGTATATATCAAACTTTACTTCACCTCAAGTGTTAGTATTTCCCAAGAGGAAACTACTACTTATATAATCCAATGTTGCTCTAGCATCATCTTGATCATATTATCTTGTCTCTAGTTAACTCCAGTATCTAATACTCCAACCTCACATTATATTAATGTGACTTGTAATGGCTAACCTAGGATAATATATCTAGACTAGGGTTCAATCATGTTCTATCCACCAATGTCACTTATACTGGATATAAGCATTAAATCTTGATGAGTAAGGCATGATCATTATAAGCCTTTGATCATTTATGGTTTAAGTTTCTAGTTAACTAATTAAGGCTTCATCAATACAACATTACAGTCATATTGAAATTATCTTCTTAGTATCTCTATTGGATTAAGGGATGCTATTAATCGACTATGCTTACTTAATCCAACAGGATTACTCTTTGGTATCTATCTTCAAGATTCATCATTGTAATCTTCTTTGTTACCATATTGATTTGATTTCCTTCAATCACTCCCATCCTATAGATGATATCAAATACTAGCATTACCATCTACCTCTTCTTACTTCATTCTCTAAGGACTTAGAGTTATTGTTATGATAAAGACAAGAGTTGATAGATCAAGAATTGATAGTTTAAGAATTGGTGAATCAATAGTTGATTACTCAACATTGATGAACAACAAATATTAAGATAGGATTCCATAAGGATTGATATGGAAAGAAGGATATATGGTGAATGGTCTTGAATTACTTTCCTTCCTACTTAATCTCACTAAAGAAGTAAGGTTAGGTATTACCATGATACCCATGGTATAAGTAGATGAGATTAAGATTTAGTTGTTATATTCCTATTACTTAAGTTATATTTATAACTTGGTATTCATGAGTTGTTGTAATGAATACTATGATATGATCACCTAAGGATCAAATATAAATCATTAAGTCATGTATTAGGGTTTAACTTTTATTACATTTGATCTACCCTTAGATCAAATCATGTTTACCCAAAATAAGGTTTTAGCAAAGGTCATATTGAAACTTATCACATTCAACTTGATGATCTACTTCAATTCCATCAAGTTGAGAGAAGCTTCAATCACTTTGACAAGTTTTTATTCAAAAGCGCGAAAATTATTCAGATTTTCTATGCATGAATGCAATGCACACATCTGTGTTCAGCTTATTTCTAAGCTCTAATGCTGGGATGTTACATCAAGCTCACCAGTTTGCTATAACAAAGGATTAAACGTATGGTGTGGAAGGTAATGGTTTGCAGCAAGTAAACAAGTAAAAGTGGAAGATGTATCAATGGTAAAGATTGGACCGGGGTCCATAGTTCACTAGAGGTGCTATCCTTAGATAAACAACATGGCATGAAGGGTAAACAAATTATAGCGGGGAAATTGATAGGAACTGAGCAAGGCATAACAACGCAATTACTAGACAGAAAGATCCTATGAGGTTGATTGGGAAATACAACAATATACATAGACCGTCATCCAACTGCATCTATGACTATAAGTCCACCTTCAGGTTATCATCCGAACCCCCTCCAGTATTAAGTTGCAAGCAACAGACAACTGCTTTAAGCAAAGTGTGTAAGGTAAACAGTCCACATGTTCCATGAACAAGAGAACATTGTTTTCACCCTAGTAGCAACAACACATCTACAACCGAAGAGATTATTGTCACGTCCCTTGGAAACTAGAGGCATGAACCCACTATCGAGCATAAATACTCCCTATTGGAGCCACTAGCAACTACTTGGCCAAGATAACCACTAGCAACAGAGAGCATGCAAGATCACAAACACCACAGACATGATAGAATCATAAATATAGAACCATTAATCAAACCAACATAATAATCTCAATATCCATCAGATCCCCGTAAACACAACATGCATGATTACAAAAAGATTAGATCTTGGTCATGAACGGAGCTCACAAGATCTATACATGAAAGCACAAAGGAGGAGATACAACCATCTAGCTACTACATGGACCCATAGTCCAAGGTGGAACTACTCACGAATCATACCGGAGAGAAGGCCTCCGGGATGATCTCACCTCCGGCAGGGTGGCGGGAAGAGCTTCAGATCCCCCCTCGATCTAGGGACGATGGTGGCAGCGGCTACAAACGGTTTCGTGGATTTCTGATTGGGTACTCAGGGTTTCTGCATCGGGGGCTTCTTATAGGCGAAGGGGCGAGACCGGGAGGCGGCCAGGGTGCCCAAACCCTAGCCAGGCGCAGGCTAGGGCCCACCCGCGCCAAGGGTGGGTCTGTCCCCCCTGGCTGGCCTTCCGGGCTCCCCTCTGGACTTCTTGTTCCCCATGGAAAGTTATTGACTTTGTCCTTTGTCCCGTCCAATTCCGAGAATATTTCTTTACTAACTTTTATGAAACCAAAAACAGCAAAAAACAGGTATTTGGCACTGTTGCAACTTGTTAATAGGTTAGTACCAGAAAACATGTAAAAAGTACCTCAAAGTGTGGACAAGTAAAGCAAAGTAGATACTAAACAAGCATGGAGCATCAAAAATTATAGATACGTTTCCAACGTATCAATGGCAAAGTAGGCGCGGAGAGATTCAGTTCATGATGATAGTGAAAGTTCCAGGTGGATGACTGATAAGTGTAACAATTATAGTCTTATAAGTACATGTGTAGGCGAGCAACTCATAATTAGCCGAAACTCCTCTTGGTAGATTTCATCCCAAAATCAATAATCCTACTAGCATGTTACCAAAACCATGGTCAGTAACTAACGATTAAGATCCTTCGGGTTTCTTAGCAATTAAGCTCCTTGGATCGGACTAATGCAATAATCACAGTGGTTCCCCGTGATCCTCGAGTCAAACTAGTTTGATATCCCTGTGTCACTCGGGGGTCGTCGGTCTCCTAGCGAACAAGATACTATCTATGTAGAACAAAGCATCGTGTTGTCTGGGCCCTTAATTGGATAACAAGCATTAAGCATCCCACAGATAGTCAAACACACATAATATAGTAATTAGAATCAACAACAAACTTAATGGAAATTATATAGGGACATCACATCTCACCAATCCCTTACTTCTACCACGCCCAAGGGAACTTACTCACACATGAGAGAAGAAAGCATCATCGATATAATCAAATAAAGGGAGTTCTTCTTGGTATTACCATGGAGATCCACAATAAGAATAGAAATAAATCCAACACAATTCAAGATGGGAAGAACAATCTCAAACCCTAGTCATGCAAGGTGGATCTCTCTCTCTCTCACACACACACACAAGTACAATTAATGTCTATGGAGGTGTGGCAGCTAGGAGGTCAAAGATCGTGGAGCAATACGAAGAACGTCTTCTCCTTATTATCCGGATCTCTTCTTTCTCCCTTCTGGACGGGATGGCGGCAGCCGTGTTCTATTTGTCGTCCTTGACCTCTTCATGAAAGTTGTCCCTTTTAATAATACGAGGATGGTGGCAACTATATGGCGGGAACTATACGGCCAAATATAATATTCCTGCCGTATAGTTGCTCATTAAAGCTACTGTATGCCTCCCTCGATTGCTTCACAAAAGATACTTGCTTGTTTTTGTCTGAATAGTGTGTTTTTGCTGTTAAAACCCTCTATTGATGTTTAGAACCTGAAACACACATTAAAAACCAACTTTTATTTGCTACCAAAGTATTAGTGTTAGGTAAATCCAGAAAACCATTAAATACAAACGAAAACCATCAATAGAAACCATCAAAAATGTGTCGAATCTCACAGCTATCAACTCCCCCAAGCTTAGATGTTGCTCGCCCTCGAGTGACAAGGAAATAAGAAAATATAGCGGAGATTCCACACTGAATAAAGAACTTATAAGCTTGAATTGATGTCAAATTCTTTTCTTCACAATTCCTGCAATCTTAAACATGATCATACAAGTATTCACAAGATTGCACTGAGTCCACTTACTAACCACATATATATTGCTACCAAATAAATTATATGCCCTAGCAAGTGTAAAAAGTTTAGCTAGGATAGTGAAACAAATTCTTTTGGCTTCTCTCTTCATTGAGAGATAAAAATCTTATGCTCTTGTTTCTTTAATCAATTGGGAGTACTTAAGTTGGCACCAAAAATATTTAAATTAAAGAATAACTCATATACTCCCACGTCAAAATTTCAAGACTCTCAAAGCACCTTTTTCCTTTCCTTGCCTTTCAAAAATTTCAACTCTTCCATAGAGAAACCATGCCACTGTTTTTAACATGTTAATTGGGGTTGTGTTGTGCACTCGTGACCATGTCAATAGATGACTATTGAGCAATAGTGGGTTAGATGAGTACTACAACTTCACTTGGAATGTGGAATCATGAGGGAACTAAAAAAATTACTCGTCATAGCATTGCAGCTACAGACGCTTATATAACTCAATAGCCGAAATCAAATGGTTTCCCATATTTAGATCGTTCATTGGCCAGCGGATTTAATAGTTCTTCAATGAGCATGATAGTGTTGTAATGACACGCGTATTGCAATATCTTACTTTAATTATGAGAAAAAGCAGTGGCATAATCTCTACTACTTCAAAGTATCCATTTTATCAAACAATTTCATTCAAGAGTGCTACAAGTCTATTTACGTTAGGATCAATGGGGTTGAGTGATTCTAAAATAAAATCCTTTGGGCTAAACATGGACTCAAGTCATCTTTTGGATGCCTTATTCTTGTTGTAAAAAATTTGGAAATATGTTAACCAAGTTCATTGCTCATCATTTCAAAGATAAAAAGGAGACACTAGCAAGGGTATATAATTTGTAAGTTAACAAGCTAAGTGGGGGGCGACTCCAGTGCAAGCGGGCAAATAATTGTAGGGTCAATTTAAAATTGCAAAAGAGGTGATGAAAGAAATGTGATATCTCCTCTTGCTTGCTTCATTCTTGTACTTGAGTTAAATCCCGCTATATTTCCCTATTGCCAAGTCACCTGAAATTGAGCAATCTCCAAGAGAAAACAAAAAAACAAATTTGCAAATAAAAGTTATAACTAATTTTTTTATGTTTTTGATTTAGGAATGCAAAAATGAAAGTAAACATGCAATTTTTGAATAAAACAAAGCAAAAGAAGAAAAATAAAATATGAATGCAAAGTTTGGAGGTTTTCAAACCTCCCCCAAGCTTAGGTTGTTACCAGGCTTAGTTGTTGTCGTCATTCGGCGGCTGCGGCGGGTACTGCTGGTAGAAGCCGGGGAAATTGTTCATGAAGTGACTGGAGTTGTGAGTTAGAGCACTCACATCCTCATTCACTCCATGCAGAGTTCGGTCGATCTCTCCAATCCGATGGTTGAGCTGCAGAAAATCTTCATAGGGGACATTGTTGAACCCATGCTGTTGTTGCTACTGATTGAGGCACGCGTCCTAGGGTCCCTCCTGCTGCTATGGCTGTCCTTCCCAAGGACGATTTGTTTGTTGTTTTCTGCAGATGGAAAAGTAGGCGTGGGGAGATTCAGTTCATGATAATAGTGAATATGCCATATTGATGAGTGATAAGTGTAACAATTATAATCTTATAAGTACGTGTGTAGGAGAGCAACCCATAATTAGCCAGAACTCCTCTTGGTTGATTTCATCCCAACTTCAATAATCCTACTAGCATGTTACCCAAACCATGGTCAGTCACTAGACTATTAAGATCCTTCGGGTTTCTTAGCAATTAAGCTACTTGAATCGGACTAATGCAATAAGCACAGTGGTTCCTCGTGATCCTCAAGTCAAACTAGTTTTCCATTGATATCCCCATGTCACCCGTGGGTCGCTGTTCTGCTAGCGAACAAGATCCTATCTATGTAGAACAAAGCATCATGTTGTCTGGGCCCTTAATTGAACAACAAGCATTAAGCATCCCACAGATAGTCAAGCACATGTAATATAATGATTAGAATCAACCACGGACTTAATGGAAATTATTTAGGCACATCACATCTCACCAATCCCTTACATCTCCCACGCCCAAGGGAACTTACTCACACATGAGAGAAGAAAGCATCATCGATATAATCAAATAAAGGGAGTTCTTCTTGGTATTACCATGGAGATCCACAATAAGAATAGAAATAAATCCAACACAATTCAAGATGGGAAGAACAATCTCAAACCCTAGTCTTGCAAGGTGGAGATGTATCTCTCTCAAGTACAAGTAATGGCTATGAAGGTGTGGTATCTAGGAGGTCGAAGATCATGGAGCAAGATGAAGAACGTCTTCTCCTTCTTCTCCGGATCTCTTCTTTCTCCCTTCTGGATGGGATGGTGGCTGCTGCGTTCTGTTTTCATCCTCGACCTCTTCACGAAAGTTGTCTCTTTTAACAAGACGAGGCTGATGGCAACTATACGGCAGGAACTATACATCCGAAGAAAATATTCCCGCCATATAGTTGCTCGTTAAAGCTACTGTATGCATCCCTCGATTGCTTCCAAAAAGATACTTGCTTGTTTTCGTCTGAATATTGTGTTTTTGCTGTTAAAACCCTCATTGATGTTCAGAACTTGAAACACACATTAATAACCAAGTTTTCTTTGCTACCGAAGTATTAGCGTCAGGTAAATCCAGAAAACCATCAAATCCAAACGAAAACCATCAATAGAAACCATAATATATCGAATATCGTAGCTATCAGGTAAGGAATTTAAATCTGGAGATAATGTTTTTCTCTACAACTCTAGGCTTAAGATTTTTGCAGGTAATTTAAAATCTTGGTGGAAAAGACCTTATGAAGTCGAAGAATCATATCCTTCGAGACCAGTAAAGTAGAAAAATACTACACACTCTTCTTCATCCTGGATTATTAATGGGCAACGTTTGAAGCATTATAGAGTTGGAGAAGTTAACACAGCTAAGTTAATCTCCTTAATTTCAGACAAGGAATATAATGAGGTGAGGTAACAAAATTTTAAGTTGATTGATTTTTGTTGGTTTGGAATATTTTTAACATGTTTCGGCTCGTTCTTTGCTTCCCTTTTATTTTTCGAATATGTTTGAACTATTTTTTTACCGGGTATGGGCGGACCGTATGGGAAGATGCGCTCATAGTAGTGGTCCATGATGACCCACAAGTATAGGGTGTGTATCATAGTACTTTCGATAAATAGGAGTGTCGATCCCAACGAGGAGCAGAAGGTGTTGAACAGTGGTATGGAGCAGGAAATCCTTGTGAATACTTAGCAAACGGATTTTTAGTGATTTTCTGACAAGGCAACAAAACAAAAATCAAGTAACAGAAGTAACGAACAAACAGAGCAAGTGGCCCAATCCTTTCTTAGCAAAGGACAAGCCGGTGGAAATACTTATAAGGACCAAACGTTCTTGAGGACACATGGGAATTCTATCAAGTGCTTTCGCTGCAAATAGCTAAGTACTCTTCTCTGGTGTTTGTAAGTGTTGTGTGGGTGAACCTGTGCTAACATACTGCCCTTCCTAGGACTAATACATACTTGTGATTAAACCCCCTACAAACATCCATAACTACAGGAAAGTATTTAAGATATAAATCTAACCATAGCCTTAAACTCTGAGATCCTACGCTCCCTTGTGCAAAGGTGTCCTAACGGGGGTTCAGGTTTCTGTCACTCCGGCAACCCCACGATTAGTAGCCAAATACACAGTGCATTACCCTAGGCCCATAAATGGTGAAGTGTCATGTAGTCGACGTTCACATGACACCACTAGAAGAATAGCACCACAACTTAAATACTAAACCATTGAATAATAACTCATCATAGATTCACTACTAACAACATGACTTCTCCCATGTCCTCAAGAACTAAACGAACTACTCACAAGACATCATATGGATCAAGATCAAAGATGATATGGTAATGGATAACAATCTGAACATAAACAATAATCCAATGGTTCCACCCACAAGCATCAACTACAATAGTAATCAACACCGAGAAAGTTTCCGCTAAGAACTACCACAAGATCCAATACAATTGTTATAGCGGGACGGAGTGGTGATGATGGTGCTGGTGGAGATGATGGTGTGGATGATGATGATGATGATCCTGATGAATCCTAGCTTGATGATGGTGTTGATGGCGACGGTCTCCCCTCTCTAGGAAGGAATTCCTCCGGCAGAAATCTATCTACCGGAGAGATCTTTATCTCTCAATGTTTTCCGCCCCTAGAGGCGGCGCAAATCTATTGTGGTCGCACCCCGTGTATCAGGTTTCCGAAGGGAAGTTATAAGAGAAGGGGCGGAGTCGTAGGCCGAGCAGGTGGGCCAAACCCACCCTAGGCGCGGGGCCAGGTGGCCCGCGCCTAGGGGGTGTGGGCCCCCTGAGGCCCCCCTTCGCTCCTCCTTTTGGCTTCCTTCGTATTCTGGTAAAACAATATGTTTCCATATTTTTCTGGTATTTTTCTGATCTTCGCGAAATTGCACCGAAACGCCTTCTTTTCTATCAGAATCCAGACTCCGGCAGTCCATCCTCCAGGAATCATCCAACATGCATAAACAGATGAAAATCCATAAGTAATACCTCATAATAAGATGAATATCAATGAATAGAGGTAAATTATGATATAGAATGGTGATGCAAATTGGGCGTATCAACTCCCCCAAGCTTAGACTTCGCTTGTACCCAAGCGAATACTGAGCTCAGTAAACATGTCCACGGGTTTATGGAGTGAAGTGTCAATAAAAGAATACGAACAAGAAGCATCACACTTACCATTGCACAACTCATAGAAGAAAGCAGCTCACCATTATATAACTTAGCTTGCAACCAAGCACAACAATCACAATAGAGATGCATAAAGATAAATCATAATTGGAATTGGCAAACTTTTTCTTGGTCAAAGAACACCTAGCAAACAGTTTCACAACAAGCTTTTTTGTAGAAATTTCAAAACAGGAGCACTCTTTGCTCAAAAAGGTTTTTCACAAATGAAGGCTTTCAAAGTAATACTCAATAGATAAGAGTTTTGTGCAAACAAGGAAGATAAATAACATGATTGAATAAATCACCATATAAATGCTTGAAACACAATAACTCAAATGCTTGCTAGAGATAGAGAGGAAATAGGTTTACTAACTCAACTTGGAAGTGGGAGAAAGGTCCCTTCATAGAGGGAAGCAGGGATTACAAGTCATAAAGAGATTCCAAAAGATTATGGTACTTACTAGCTTTGAGCCCTAATTGCCCCTATCATAAGCATCTTGAGATGATTAAGGTTAAAGTGAACAAAGATGGACTATATGCTTGACGAAATATAAGTTGGCAATCTCATGTCCCTTGAATATGAGGGTCACTCCTCATGCTACATCAACTTTGGGCCCAGGCAAGTTCTTGTCATTGTAAGTACTTCCATATCATTGAGAACCTCCAACGGGGTAACCCTTGCACATGGTATAGGAGCTTTCCCATAACCAAAATGACAAGGCAAGCAGATAGTGAGCACCTCAACAATCTTTTTATTTACTATGTGTATAGTTTTTTTATTGAGGATGCTTCACAGAATGCTCACTATGGTGGTGCTGCAAGTTTCCACCATGATTAGGCATGGCTTAGGCTAGCGTCCCAGGCGTTTCTCTAACACAAAGTACAAACTCCATGGACTCACATGTTCCCCTCGTATTTCACACCGTTGACATCCATAGACAAAAGAGCATGATATCAACGATGTACAGAGTACAAGTGCTATGTTGAAAACGTTACCCGTGACAGCATGGTTCTGCTAATCCCAATGTATAGATGCAAGCATATAAAACTTCGATGTCCACAATGGTTCAAGTTTATTAGGGGCAAGAAAAATAAAGTGTGTCCTCAAGTTCGTGAGAGCTTTACTAACCAGTTTTCACATAACAAAATACTTTTTAATTCGGAAGGTAGATGAAGCTTGAGAATTTTCTTGGAATAGCAATAACTACTAGGTAGATATGGTGGACACAAGTGGCAAAAGTTTGGTTCAAAGGAGTTTGGAAACATGAGAAGTATGCCTTCTCAAAACAGGTTTTTGGCTAGCAAGGCTGGGTAGCAAGCAAGAGAGTTAAAAGAAACAAGCAAACATACAAGTAATAAATCCAAACATGCAATATTCCTTGAAGACACAAAATATCTTAAATAAAGAATATTAAGCTTATGAGCCAACAAGAAAGAAAACAAATGATACCAAATACCTGTAAGCTTTTTTTTCTTTCTCCTTTTCTTTCAAACCTCAAAAATTGTTGCTACTGACCAGAACTCGGTTTGCCAAAACCAATTTAGATCCACTTGATGCTCCCAAAGTGGTGCCAATACTGATCAACAAGATCCATCATATAATAGAGATTTGCAAACTAAAATAAGAAGTGCAAAAAGTAAAAGATGAGACTTCTCATTAATATTCAATAAAGGCACTCACACCAAGGGATACATAGATAATCAATTAAAGGAGAGATACTTCCACATGCAAACCAAGCTATAATATAACCCCTATACCACAGATATGAATCCACTAAGAAGATAAAATATGAAAGATAATGGTGGTGATACCGCAGCACTCCCCCAAGCTTGGAACAAGCCAAGGGGATGCCAAACCTGATGACAAATTACTCCTTTGGTGGTGGTGGTATCTTGTCATCATAAAACTTCCAAGGCAATGGTTCCCTATCCAAAAAGGATGTCTTTGTTTCTGCAATCCTGAAACTAGCAGCATAGCTAATGCGATCAAATCTAGCTTCATACTCACAGTTTTGATTTTGTATGTCATAGAGTTGTGCTTGCAATTGATTGGTGGTTTGATGGAGTGAGAAGATCTCTTCTCGGAGCTCATCAACTTCTCCCTCATGCTTGGTGATGAGATCTGAACTTATCTTGTGAATAACATCCACTTTGCATTATGCCATCTTCTTGTACCTGAAAACTTCTTGTTCAAATGCTTCCATCCTGTCTTCTAGGTTGCCTTCTCCTTTAGGTCCTTGAACTTCTTTCATCTGTACCTTCCCCTCTTTGAGGATCAACTATTTGGCATGAATCATCTACTCATACATGTACGGGTTGAGGACATCCGCAGAGGAATCCTCCGTGGGTGATCTAGAGGAAGACATTGAGGCTCCAAATCTGAGAATTTTCCTGACAGAAACAGATCGAAAACAAAAACACGACGAGAACACGATGCAAGAACCTCGTGGAACCCGGGGGGTTATATATTACGAATATTCAATGCATAAGGAAAGTTTTGACACGGAAACAAAGCGGGGACGGAGTTCGAGGGTGGCAAACCCCCTCCAGGCGCGGCCAGGCTAGTCCCGCTCCTGGGATGGGTTTATCCACCCCGGGCTCCGTTTCCTCTTCAGTTTCTTCCCGTAACTTCCCTTATGTATTAAAAACATCAAAAATATAAAAATATTGGAGTTTCACGAACCTTCTGTTTTCACCACTTTTACCTATTCAAAGACGAAATTTGCAGTTTCTGGTGTTTGGTTCTTGATAAATTCTTTTGGAGTCACCATTTGAATGGCATCCACTTCTTCATTGTAAGAATCTCTAGAAATATAATGTTTTAGTCTTTGACCATTAACCACATGTGTTGTGTCATCCTTCAGAGAAGAGATTTTGATGGCACCTAAACGGTACACTTCCTTGATAACAAAAGGTACTTCCCATTTGGAGAGTAGTTTCCCTACAAAAAATCTGAGATGAGGCCTATACAAAAGAACTTTCTCACCAACATGGAACTCCCTTTTGAGAATTCTCCTATCATGCCATCTTTTTACTTTTTCCTTAAAGAGCCTAGCATTTTCGTAAGCTTCCCCTCTCCACTCATCTAGATTACTTAAATCGAGCAGTCTTTTCTCACCAGCAAGTCTAAAATCTCTATTCAACTCTTTCACTGCCCAATAAGCTTTGTGTTCTAATTCTAAAGGCAAGTGACAAGATTTCCCATAGACCATTTTGTAAGGGGACATCCCCATAGGATTTTTATAAGCAGTTCTATAAGCCCACAAAGCGTCATTCAACTTTTTAGCCCAATTTTTTCTAGACCTATTGACAGCCTTCTGCAAGATAGATTTAATTTCCCTATTGGAAAGTTCTACTTGCCCACTAGTTTGGGGGTGATAAGTTGAAGCTATTATGTGGTTTACATCATACTTAGCAAGAGTTTTTCTAAAAACCCCATGAATAAAATGGGAGCCTCCATCATTCATGAGATATCTAGGTACTCCGAACCTAGGAAAAATGATATCTTTGAGCATTTTCAAAGAGGTCTTACCATCAGCGCTGCTCGTAGGTATGGATTCTACCCACTTTGTAACATAGTCAACAGCAGCAAGAATATGAGTATACCCTTTTGAAGGAGGAAAAGGCCCCATAAAGTCGAATCCCCAACAATCAAAAGGTTCAATAAATAGAGAATAATTCATAGGCATTTCATTAAATCTAGAGATATTACCTACTCGTTGGCATTCATCACAGGATAAGATAAACTTCCTTGCATCTTTAAAAAGAGTAGGCCAATAAAATCCACATTGTAAAACCTTCTGTGCAGTCCTATCCCCAGCATGATGTCCTCCATAAGCACTGCCATGACATTTTCTCAATATTTCTTGTTGTTCAAATTCTAGAACACATCTTCTCATAATGTCATCTACTCCTTCCTTATATAGGTGTGGGTCATCCCAAAAGTAATGCCTTAGATCATAGAAGAATTTCCTTCTTTGCTAGGTTGTAAAGGTTGGAGGAAAATACTTGGAAACAATAAAGTTAGCATAATCAGCATACCAAGGATTCTCATGTGGACTTACCCTTATTGTAGCTAACTGCTCATTTGGAAAATTATCATTAACAGGCAAAGGGTCAAAAGAAATGTTTTCCAAACGAGATAAGTTATCAGCAACAGGATTATCAGCACCTTTCCTATCCATAATATGCAGATCAAACTCTTGCAAAGGCAACACCCACCTTATAAGCCTAGGCTTAGCGTCCTTCTTTGTCATAAGGTACTGAATAGCTACATGGTCAGTATAAATAGTAACCTTAGAATCAACGATATAAGGTCTAAACTTATCACAAGCAAAGATTACAGCTAAGAACTCTTTTTTAGTAGTAGCATAATTCTTTTGAGCAGCATCTAGAGTCTTGCTAGCATAATGAATAACATTCAACTTGTTGTCAACACGTTGTCCAAGGACAACACCCACAGCTAGCATCACACATGATTTCAAAAGGTAAACTCCAATCAGGTGGTTGGACTATAGGAGCGGTTTTAAAGCTTTCTTCAAAGTTTCAAAAGATTCCTTACAATCATCATCAAGAACAAAAGGTACATCTTTGAAGAAGATTAGTAAGGGGCTTTGAAATTTTGGAGAAATCTTTAATAAAACTCCTATAGAAACCAGCATGACCAAGGATACTACGAATACCTTTGATATCCCTAGGACAAGGCATCTTCTCAATTGCTTCAATTTTGGCTCTGTCAACTTTAATACCTCTTTCAGAGATCTTATGTCCAAGAACAATTCCTTCATTAACCATGAAATGACATTTCTCTCAGTTAAGAACAAGGTTGGTTTCTTCACATCTCTGCAGAACTTTATTAAGGTTGTGCAAACAGTTATCAAAAGAAGTTCCATAGATGGAAAAATCGTCCATGAAAACCTCCATAATTTCTTCACAAAAACCATGAAATATAGCAGACATACATCTCTGAAAGGTAGCAGGAGCATTACATAAACCAAAAAAGGCATACGCCTATAAGCATAAGTACCATAAGGACAAGTGAAAGTGGTTTTCTCCTGGTCATGTGCTTTCACAACGATTTGAGAAAACCTAGAATAACCATCAAGAAAGCAAAAGTGAGTCTTTTTGGATAGCCTCTCAAGCATTTGATCAATAAAGGGCAAAGGATAATGATCTTTCTTAGTAACTTTATAAATCTTTCTAAAATCAATGTACATTCTATACCCAACCTCTACTCTCTGGGGTATAAGCTCATTATCCTCATTAGGCACAACAGTAATTCCCCCTTTCTTGGGAACAAAATGAACAGGGCTAACCCATTGACTATCAGCAATAGCATAAATAATACCACCATCAAGGAGTTTTAATACCTCATTTCTTACCACTTCCTTCATTTTAGGATTTAGATGGTGCTGGTGCTCAACAACTGGTTTTGCATGAGGCTCAATATTAATAGCATGCTGACATATAGTGGGAGAGATTCCTTTTAAATCATCAAGAGTATAACCCATAGCTCCTCGGTGCTTCTTCAATACCTCCAATAGCCTTTCTTCTTCCTTCCCAGAAAGTTTAGAACTAATAATAACAGGATATATCTTCTTATCATCAAGATAAACATATTTAAGATCATCAAGTAAAGGTTTTAATTTGAAAACAGGATCCCCTTTGGGTGGTAGTGTGGTACCAAAATCTTCCATAGGTAAATTATGCTTAAGTAACTCAGGCTAACGAAGGAAAACCTCATCAATCTCATTTATTTCCTTCATAAAGGCATCACTTCCATGATCTTCCATGAACTGCTGCAAAGCATTGTTAGGAGCAAGAGAAATAGCAGACAGTTGTTCAACCTTGAAATCCTCATCAGGTAATTCATTTTCATAAGGGGTTTTGGAAAATTTGGAAAAATTAAACTCATAAGATTCTCCAGCAAACTTAGTCAAAAAAATTTCCTTCCTACAATCTTTGATAGCCCCACAAGCATTAAGGAAGGGTCTACCAAAGATGATAGGATAGGTTTTACTAGCTTCTTTACCAAGTACTAGAAAATCAGCAGGATATTTAATCTTACCACAAAGGACCTCCACATCTCTTACAATACCAATGGGGCAAACTTGCTCTCTATTGGCAAGGTGAATAACCACATCAATGTCTTCAAGCTCACAAGGACCAATCTCATGCATAATTTCCCTATAAAGCTCATAAGGAATAGCACTAGAACTAGCACCAATATCACATAAACCATAGTAGCAATGATCACCAATTTTAACAGAGAGCACATGAACACTAGCTTTTCTAGCCTTACTAGGATGAGAGATAATATTAGAAGCATCCTCACAGAAGACAATATACTCATCCTCTATATTTCTAGTGACAAGATCTTTCACAATAGCTACCACAGGCTCGATATCAACAAGCTCATCGGAACCTACAGTTTTCTTTGCGCTTTTGCTAACCACATTAGCCAAAATAGAGTGTTCCCTTACCTTGGAGGGGAAAGGTATCTTCTCAACATAAGGTTTAGGCAAAATGGGATCAACAGTACAAACCTCTATACTGGCAGGAACGTGGGTAACAATGTCTTTATAAGGAGCATGGTACTTGTCCCACTCTTTCTTTGGAATCTCAACATAAGAGGCAGAAGCATTAAAACATTCCGCAAGAACTTGAGGATCAAGGAAAAACTTATTTCTAATATCAGGGAAGTTATTAGTTCCAATAAAAGATTTAATGCACTCATAATCATAGTTTATACCCGACTTTCTTTCTTTGTCATTCTCCCAAGCCTCGGTATTATCTTGAATACGGTCTAAAAGATCCCATTTAGCTTCTTCCTTCATACTTGTGAATGATCCATCACAAGAAGCATCTAATAAACCTTTATCATGAAGAGAAAGCCTAGCATAAAAGTTATTGAGAATAATGTTGTTAGGGAGTTCATGAATAGGATATTTAAGCATTAGCAGCTTCAATCTCCCCCAAGCTTGAGCTGTACTCTCTCCATCAAGAGGCCAAAAGTTATATATAAGACTTCTATCCTTTTGGATTTCACTGGGGGGATAAAATTTAGAGTAAAAGAGAGATGCCATCTCTTCCCATTCCATGGATTTTCCATTCTTTAGCATCTTATACCATGCCTCAGCTCTCCCTTTCAAAGATATGGAGAGTAATTTCTTCTTCACCTATCCAGTTGTGATACCTGCACACTTAAACAACCCGCATAATTCATGGATATAAAGCAAGTGATCACCATGATGGACAGTTCCATCCCCAAAATAATAATTATCCATGACACGATTAACAATACTCATAGGTATCTTAAAAGGATATATCTCAACAGGTGGTGGTTCATCTACTACCATAGAAGTGGTAGTAGTTTTCCCAAATAGAAAACCAAGTGGGTTATTCATATTGGAAACAAATTAACAGGCAGTAACAAAAGCAATACTCACAGTGAAAGTTTCCCTTACCAGATCCACTCTTCAATACCGCTTCACTCCCCGGCAACGGCGCCAGAAAATAGTCTTGATGACCCACAAGTATAGGGGGTGTATCGTAGTACTTTCAATAAATAGGAATGTCGATCCCAACGAGGAGCAGAAGGTGCTGAACAGTGGTATGGAGCAGGAAATCCCTGTGAATACTTAGCAAACAGATTTTTAGTGGTTTTCTGACAAGGCAACAAAACAAAAATCAAGTAACAGAAGTAACGAACAAACAGAGCAAGTGGCCCAATCCTTTCTTAGCAAAGGACAAGCCGGTGGAAATACTTATAAGGACCAAACGTTCTTGAGGACACATGGGAATTCTGTCAAGTGCTTTCGTTGCAAATAGCTGAGTACTCTTCTCTGGTGTTTGCAAGTGTTGTGTGGGTGAACCTGTCCTAACATACTGCCCTTCCTAGGACTAATACATACTTGTGATTAAACCCCCTACAAACATTCGTAACTATAAGAAAGTATTTAAGATATAAATCTAACCATAGTCTTAAACTCTAAGATCCTACGCTCCCTTGTGCAAAGGTGTCCTAACGGGGGTTCAGGTTTCTGTCACTCCGGCAACCCCACGATTAGTAGCTAAATACACAATGCATTCCCCTAGGCCCATAAATGGTGAAGTGTCATGTAGTCGACGTTCACATGAAACCACTAGAACAATAGCACCACAAATTAAATACTAAACCATTGAATAATAACTCATCACAGATTCACTACTAACAACATGACTTCTCCCATGTCCTCAAGAACTAAACAAACTACTCACAAGACATCATATGGATCAAGATCAAAGATGATATGATAATGGATAACAATCTTAACATAAACAATAATCCAATGGTTCCACCCACAAGCATCAACTACAATAGTAATCAACACCGGGAAAGTTTACCCTAAGAACTACTGCAAGATCCAATAAAATTGTTACAGCGGGACGGAGTGGTGATGATGGTGCTGGTGGAGATGATGGTGTGGATGATGATGATGATCCCGATGAAGCCTAGCTTGATGATGGTGTTGATGGCGATAGTCTCCCCTCTCCGGGAAGGAATTCTCCCCGTAGAAATCTGTCTGCCGAAGAGATCTTTCTCTCTTGGTGTTTTCCGCCCCCTCCCCCCCCCCCCCGAGAGGCGGCAGAAATCTATCTGTGGTCGCTCCCCGTGTATTAGGGTTCCTAAGGGAAGTTATAGGCAAAGGGGCGGAGTCGGAGGCCGAACAGGTGGGCCAAACCCATCCTAGGCGCGGGGTCAGGTGGGCCCACGCCTAGGGGGTGTGGGCCCCCTGAGGCCCCCCTTCGCTCCTCCTTCCGGCTTCCTTCGTCCTTTGGTAAAATAATATGTTTCCATATTTTTTTGGTATTTTTCTGACCTTTGCAAAATTGCACCGAGACGCCGTCTTTTCCATCAGAATCCGGACTCCGACAGTCCATCGTCCAGGAATCATCCAACATGCATAAACAGATGAAAAGCCATAAGTAATACCTCATAATAAGACGAATATTAATGAATAGAGGTAAATTATGATATAGAATGGTGATGCAAATTGGGCGTATCACTCCGCCCAACCCTTACATGTATAACCTTCATGGATCTTCTCTTAAATCTCCACCGGGATCCTCTTTTTGAAAAGAGGGAGAACAAGATGAGATTCGAGAAATGATCGAGAACCTTGAGAAGATTTCCAAAGCTTGTGTCGAAACTATTGGGAAAGGAGTTGACTCATACTGGATGATGGGTAAAGACCTATGTAACTAACTCGGTGAATTATGCTCCTAGTTACAAGCCTGGATGAGCAGAAATGGTTGAAATAGTACGGTGGGGCCCAAATGCCACTCACAGGTAGACCTCTCGGCCGTCCCAACCATTTCCACACATCGGGACAAGAACGGGCGGCGTAATCGGCAGGCGAAGGGATCAACTACATACACAAATGAGTATGTATGCAAGCCACCATACAAGAGTACATCAGAGCCATTCCATCTAAAAAGAAAGGAAATATAGCAACGCCATACGGCAAGATCCAAATATCCTAGATAGATATAATAGTTTAGGATATCTCCTCATACATCAATCAACAGAGTATCAAGCGGAAGCGGAAGACAAAATCCGAGTACGGATAAGAAGCAAATCGGCATAAGATGCCCATAAATAAGCACATCCCGCCCACAGATCTCAAGGATCCCCGTTCCCGGAATCTCTACACCGAATGATCGTTGCCCACATCGTCCGTCTCTTCCACCCAGTATCCATCTTGCGAGTGTACCTGTTCATCTGAACCAATAATTTATCGTGTGAGACCCTAGGGGTACTCAGCAAGTCTTTATGCCTCTAAAGGGGACACAACCTGGGGTGACGCAATTGCAGCAAAAGATAAACCCTAGCAATTCTATAGATGCTCGCTAACCATCCGCCTAACCAGAGATAGACGGATGTCCGTGAATTAATAACAACAGTTATAACAGTTATAAAGGTAATCTTAACAGATCCATCCTCCTCCTCGCTTACCGACGAGGAAGCAGACGAACAACCCCTCATCCGTTGGTAGTTCTATTATCCATTCCATGAGTGTTGCACTATTTACTAGTCAGGTACCTAGTCTAGTCAAATTAAGAGCGGTACTTTAGTTATGCTTGTCTATGATCGAGAAACTGTGCTCCAAGTTGTCCATAACCGCGGACACGGCTTTCAGAAAGTTTTACCCTGCAGGGGTGCACAAATAGCAACACACACTCGATATGCCTCGGAAAAACCAAATCAAAACCCAACGAGGCAGTCACGACAAAGCGATCACAGGATTCAGAAATATTTCAGGGGGCCACCCCTTTAAGTAGATCCCGCAACGAAGCCGGCCGGCTCTGAGACGGGCTTAAGGTTGTGGAGGCGGCTGTAAACGACTGGGAACCCGAAAGTGTGGCTGGGCTTGTCGATACAGCGAAATCGGTCCACGATCCTAAACAGTACAGTGTGCTCCTCGCACAATTTAAATTAAAGCAGTAAGGCAAGGCATAAGTACAGGATAGTAAATAAATCCTCGAACTAGTTTGTGGCCCCAAGAAATAAGAATGAATCAAGCTCTGGCTCAGGGGGGTCCATAAGGCCTCCCGGATGTGGATAGCGCGAATAGTCTTGGAACAGGAATCAAGTACTCGGGGTCTTACGGGACACAAGTGAGCATAAAAAACCAAATAACAGATATTGCTCACCGGTGCCACTTTCATTAGTTATCCCATTACTACTCAGGTTAAGTTGTTTAGGTACCTCGTTATCCATCAGACACTCACATACCCTACACATGCTGTTCTACGACTCGCATGGCTCAAACAACTCCTGTAGTAATGGCTCATGGGATGGAGGAACAGGCTTCGGTGGGGTTTAAAAGTAAAGGCTATGCAATAGTTGGGATTCAATTTAATGCAAACGCGACTCAATGATGCAAGAATAAGAAAGAGGCAATAGGTACTATGTGTATGCAAGCATGTGGTAGTGCTTGCCTGGCAGCTCAGTTGAAGCAAAGGATGGATCTGGTTAGTGCTCCTGGTTCTCTTGATATATCCCCTGCTCAGCGTCTATTCGAAGAAGAACCAAACAAACAAGGGCCAACATAAATAAAGTGCGCAAGCATATGAATAAAATGCATCAAGCAAACAATCATGCCATGATGAATGATGCACAATTTGCATGGCATTAAAGTAGCATGGCATGGGTGAGGTGTGGAATACAATATTAAAGCATTTTATTTAGTTTTGGTCATATTTCAACCCCATATTAGTTGTTGTAAACTTTATATTTATATGATGCATGCTTCAATTCAAACCATGGAATGCATAAACAGAAAGGTCTCGTCGAGCTAATCATTTTAGACATATCATTTGTTAAATTTGGATTTATAAATCAGAAGTTATTAAGTATTTAAGAAAAAGGGCATTTATTGTAATTTAAATAAACTTGGAAAATAAAGTGTTCAAAATATATTTTAGATAGCATATTTGAATTCCTCATATTTTTCTGATTCGAAAACATATATTATTTGCATTATTTGGATCTGTATTTCAAAAGTTATTTAAAAACAGAAATTAATTTGAATTTGAAATAATTTGAAATACATTTGAAATAAAACAGATAAGCCGAAAATACTTTTTATACTCCAGTGAACCTAGCCGCAGACGCCGACATGTGGGGCCACGGCTGACTGGACCAAAAGCGCGCGGAAACACTTCTGTCACCGCGAGCTCTTCTAGCCCTAGCGGATGACAGGTGGGGCCGGGGGTCTTCGCAGGCCCACGCGTCAGCGGGCGACCAAGGGGTGTGCCACGCGGCATAGCGAGGACTGCGGGTTGATTGCCAGGTCTGTCGGGAGCCTTTTTGTAAAACGGCAGAGACACAGACAGGTGGGGCTTGGGATCGCGGGAAGAGCGGCAAAAAGACCAGGGGGTTAAGCGCAAAGTGGCCACGGCCCACTGTTGATCTTCCTCTCCGCCCCGCGCGGCAGAGTGGCGAGGGTGGGGATCGAACTCGCGACCGCGAGGGGGCGCTCGGCAGCGGCGACCGCTACGGTGGGGTTGGGTAGTTGACAGGAGGGGCGTAGGCGGCTAGATAGGGTTTGCGCGCGCGGGAGCGAGACGACGTCGACGTTCACGCCGTGCACCGAGGGCGCTCGTCGCCGTGACCCGCTCATCCAGGAAACGAACAAGAAAGGGGAGGTGTCTGGGAGGTAGCGTGGCTCACCGCGGGGTCGTTGGAGGGCCTGGATCGTGCAGGGGAGCAGCAGGTCGACGGGGATGCAGAGGCCCAGGATAGCTAGGGTTTCGCTCGGTTTCGACGACGATCTGGTGGCTCCGGTCCGTATCCTCCTCGTCGCCGGCTCAGGGTGAAGCAGAGGACCCTTCTCGTTCTTCCCGAGCACTCCACGGACGCGCGGCTCGCCAGGATCAACGGGTCGTGGAGGAGGCCGACGGTGGGCGTCTAAGGGGTAGCCGGAGACGGTGGAACAGAGGGGAGAGGGCAGGGCGCTGGGCTGGATCTGGGGGTGTAGTAGGGCAAGGCAGAGCCGTGTGGGGAGGTGGTAGGTAGCAGAGAGGGGGAGATGCCGTGGGCGCGGGGTAGATGGTTAAAGGTGGCTCGGTGCCACCTTTCCTTCCCCTCGCTCACGTGCTCGGCAGGCAGGACCAGGCAGGGGGCTGGCAGGCGGCTTCCAGGTGGGGTCTGAGGCGAGGCCAAGGGCAGGCTCGGGCTAGGGGCCACAGGGCAGGGAGAGAGGAGAGGAGGTTCGGCTAGGTTGAAGCTAGGGTTGGGAGGAGCCTCGGGTTAGGTTAGGGTTTGGTTTTGTGTGGTGGAGAGGGAAGCTAGGTGGTCCAGCTAGGTGGCATGGTGGGGTGGCTCGGCTAGAGGGAGAAGAGAGAGAGGCCGAGAGAGAGAGGGCATGTTAGCTAGGGTTTGGTCATGGTGGGGTTTAGGAGAGAGGGGGTTATGGTGATGATGATGGAGTAGGTTAGAGCTAGTTTAGAGGGGATGGTAAGAAGAGGAAAGGTGAGGTAGGGTGGTGGTAGCTAGGTGATTAGGGTGATGGGTTTAGGCATCAACCACATGACCATGCAAGGACAAGGTGGTAAAGGAGGGTAAGGTGAAGAAAAGAGAGAGAGAGAGAGAGAGAGAGAGAGAGAGAGATGAGGGGGAAGGTTTATTGTTTTGTCAAGCTCAAGCAAGATCAAGAAAAGAGCAAGCAAGAACTAGACAAGGAAAGAGAGGGTGAGGTGGTCTAAGCATGATCAAATAAGATCAAGCTAAAAGAGAGAGATAGAGAGAGTGGGATGATCCACCCAAAACCAAATAAAAATCCAAATGATAAGCTACAAGGGTACTTGCATGGCCCATGCAAATATTTAATACCATGTTGATTCTTGTGAAAACAATAATATTAAACATGGCATTGTTCATTTGCATTTCCAAAAGTGGAATAAAGCCAAGCAAAAGAAAAGAAAGGATGCCCCATGTGGAGTAGATGGAGATGACCATATTGGAATAGAAATGGGACTTGCTAGTGTGTATGTGCCACTAGGTATTTAATAGTCCCAAAATATTCCAACATGAGAATAATTCCATGATAAACCATATGGAAGCTAGAAGAAAGGGTCCCACTCACAAGGCATGCAAAGGTGGCCATGTGGCTCTCATGTTTCACTATTGTGAAAACAACATGATGCTAAGATGAGAGAAGGTGGAATAGAATTGGATCCATCCCAACCCACATGAGCTAGAGGTAAAACCAATAAGTGCCAAGCTCATATTTAGTTGGATGGTGGAATTATAAGGTGGTGAAAGAAAGGTGGTGGAGTTAATAAGAGATATGCCCCCAACTCAACTTGGGCATCAAACAATATATCAAGAACCAAATACAATATCAAGAGGCAAATACAATTAATAATGCATATGAGATAAGAACCAAAAGGAAAAGAGTTTTATATGATGCTCAAATGCAAGGAGGCATGATGACATGAGCATGATATGATTATGATGCAACAATTATATGTAGGAAGTAGCATCTATATAGACTAGGCTAGTAGCATTGCAATTGTTAGACAATTGGGATGCTACAACCTAGAAAAGAGGGTCGATGACATCGATGGTAGAGTGCAACTCCTGACCAATATTATCATGGAGATGGCCGATGGCAGGAAGACTCTAAGCAAAATAATTACTAATCTGCATGCCGGTGTCATAGAGATGTCCACCTGATTCGCATGTATTGCTCATGCTTGCAGCCTCAAGGTGGATGAAGAAGAGGGAGATGACGACTTTTTCACTCCCAAGAAGGAGTAAGTAACTGCAAGGAATTATTTGATCCACCCGGTTTGATTCCAAGCTTGGGGAATCTGTGAGAACCTTGTAATCTATATTATAGTTTTTAGCATGTTTACTTTCCTGCAAGCATGTTAGATTTAATTCCAGAATTTGCATTAGTTGCATAAACTTTGAGCTCCTTTTGTTCAAGAGAATATTTATATCCGTTGAGTTGCGAGACTTTATAATATTTGAAGTTATCTTTTGATTCATGATTATTATATTATATGATTGAACTAGGTTGAGTGTTATGATACTTGTACAACTATCATGATTTTAGGGACTTCCACACCAATAAAAGTATTGATTAGGCTATGAGAAGAAGAATTTTGGTAGCATATTATAGTCACGAGATTTGAAAGCCATAAAAGTAGTGAGCGTGATCAAATAGTTGTACTAAAAAGAGAGAGAAGAGGATAAAGAAAAAGTAAAAATATATAGAGAGAGAGAGATAAAAAAGAGAAGAGAGAAAGAAATAAGAAGAGAAGCTATCAAAAGAATCAAAAGGTAGAAATAAAAGATAAAAGATGAAAGGAAAAGAATGATAATGAATCTTCATTACTTAATCAAGTGCCCAATCATTTTAAACTTTATATGATATGTTAAATCACTAGAATCTTCTTATAACTTCATTAGTACTAAAAGGCTGTGGAAGCCTCTAAGTCATGTGATGTGTAAGGGTACGATAATACCCTCGAAGTATCTCTATGTCCCATATTGTATTCCTGTTTTAATTTCTACCTCATTTATTGTAACAACTCGTGCCTCATGAACATTATGATCGTGTCCATAATACATCATATTTCTCGGGGATGAGCAAGAGCCTAGCTTGGGGGAGTTGATGAGTCCAAAATTGAAGCATATTTACCTTTCGTTTTTGTATAAATAGAGTAGGGACTTTTGTATTTCACTGTGTTTGCACGCACATTTTTGTCCTTATTTCAGCAGGATCCCAAATCATTAAGTCTTATATGCATATATCAATTGGAACTGTCATATTATGCTATAATATGACTTTTTAAGTGAGAAAAGTCATTTTATGGATTTACCTTCGCATCCGGGAGAATACCAAACGAGGAGAAGTCATCAGCACCAATAACGACTAGTGGTACGGGCGGAGCCTTCCTATACTGTTCGCCCGTACTGCGTGGTAGCGCATCCATCTCGTCAAATACTTTTTCCTGGCAAAGACGATGGGGAGATCTGATATTCACAGCCACAAGAAACTACAAAAAAATGCATCTGAAAGGGATCTGAAGGAGGAACTTGGCTAGGGGAAAATTCCTGCTGCTTCACGGATCATTGTAGGACATCACATCATTCCCTTCACCATCAACTGTTGCATCTCCATCACCATCACTATCCCCATCTCTCATCTATTATACCTTGTTGTAATTCCAGATTCAATTATGGGTTGCATTAGATCTACCTCCGTACTTTTATCCATCCATTTGATTATGATGATGTTGTTGATTGCTTTCATATGTGAGTAGTTCCTTTGTTCTTGGGAAGATGGAGAAGCCCTTTAGCACTATTATGAACTTGCAATAAAGATGATCTATTCTTGTGTTCGTATGACTAGCCGGTCTATGATATATTTATGATTTGTGTTTGATCTCTCCCTTTAGATGGTATGTGTAGTCGGCCATATATCATTTTCCCTTCGGACTAAAGGGAGGGAGAAATCCTTTGGACGTGTTTAGGATCGTGCCCGGAATAGCTTCGTGACAATTGGCGTCGGCTCGTAACCTACACGGTCAAAGGAGGATAAACAGAGACTCCCTAAGCTAATTACGATATCCACGAGGAAACCCTTAATTGTGGTGGTTTGTATGCGTGATTGCTCTCAGATATCATAGTGGTTATTTAGAGGTGACCTCGCTCTTGTCTCAACAAAGTGGCTTCCTACGAGCCATGTAGGAACATCTTATTATGGAGCTCTCTTCACATATTTCATGACATAAGAAATATATTATCTTAATTAATAATAATAATAATATAATGCTAGTGTTCTATCCTACATCCCCGAGAAAGTTTTAGCCCTATTGGATTTAACCACGCTTTCCCAGGACCTTGTTACTTGCTTTCTTTTACTCGTTTTAAATTACGTTTCTACGAACAATCAAAAACCTTTCAAATACCCTTACTTGAGATCAAAGACAGCTTATAAGTATCCTTTGTTAGATAGTAACGAGCGGCATAAAGACCTTTACTAATAGCTCTTTGTGGGTTCGATACATTTACTTCCAAACTATCTACAATTGATCTATGCACTTGCAGGCATCAGCCTATTTCATATTCCAGACAGACTTGGGATGACACCATCAAGGTCGATGGAATATGATTGTGTTCCTTGGTTTCCATTGAAATCTCCGCTGTTGGTACGCGATGCATAGAGCTTTGTCCACTTGGGACAATCTTTGATTGTCTCCAACAATCGACCATGTTGAATGGTTTCCCTTGATGTGTAATCTAAAAGTGATTCAAAGCTTGCAACACTACACACAGTAAGATTTTTTGTAAGTAGTTCGAGTCTAATAAGAAATATACCATGTATCCTACACCAATGCCACTAACTTTCCGCTTCTTCACCATGTCATATGAAGCGCTAAACTTGGTGCGTTGCTTTTCGATAAAGGCCCACCATTTTGTGAGATAATTCCCATTGCGATCACTCTCAAAAGGATGCTCCCCCAAGTGCATGTGCTCATGAAAGTAGCTGAAATCCTTCTTCCAAAATGTCGCTCCCTTTTTGCTCGGCACCACAAATTGGATCTTGTATGATGATCAATAATCGAGATGTGTGATTCACTCTATCACTTCAATTTGCGTGTTTCATCCTTTTGGTACTTTGGGATATAACTTGTAGTAGTACTTTAAGTTGCTACTGTTTTCATTAACTTAGGTCTATTTCTATGCGTGTGATATGCAAAATTATCAGAAAATGTCCGAACAAGGATAAAAGGGAGACAACGTTGGGTATAGGGCATGTCTTGGACGGATATGGGCCTCTAGCCTGTTCACGGTCCACGACTAGATCATCCGAAATGGGGGACGCTGTTGGGGTTTCCCTAACTACATGCATACTGATAGTTTCTTGATTATATTTTCTATAGTGTCTTTCACTCTTTATGTAAATGATTTTTCCAAACCTGATCACTGATATTCCCGTGGTGAACAATAAAATGAAAAATACTAAATCAAGTCAAAAATATAATTTGTTTTTTTGTATAAATTTATGCACAAAAGTATGTAACTTGGGAGAAAATGATAAAGTGACCACGGGACATTGCAAGGACCGTACAAAAGCATCGTGTAAATTTTTTTTTTGTGTAGGTGGGACCACGGGACATTGCAAGGACCGTACAAAAGCATCGTGTAAAATTTCTTTTTTCTTTTTTTGTGTAGGTGGCTTTCATTGCATACGGTTGCATTTTTATTAAAATTTCTTTTTTCTTTTTTTTTTCTTTTTTTGTGTAGGTGGCTTCCGACCTCGAGCACGACTCGCCGCGGGTCGTCCACTACACGGAGGCTGCAAACGAACTCGTCCGCCAGGATGGAGTCGACCAACTCGACGAGGCACGTGACCTCGCTCGGTCACGCACCGTCATCTACCAGCAGGGACTCCGTCGCTACCACAGCCGGCGGGTGAAAACTCGCACCTTCCAAGAAGGCGACCTGGTGTTGTGCCTCGTCCAGGACAAGAAGGGCATGCACAAGCTTTCCCCTTCGTGGGAGGGACCATTCGCCATCGGGCGAGTACTCCGCAACGACGCCTACTACCTCATCGACGTCCGTGGGGACGGCAAACTCGATGTCAAGCGACCATGGAATGTAAACCTCCTACGGAAGTTCTACTCCTAGAACCCCACATATGTACTCTCCAGTCGCTATGAAATAAAAAGAATTGGTTACCGCAAATTGCGCCTACTCTCTGTGTCTTGTGCCACTCGCACTCGTAATAACAGCGTCAAGCTAACCGCAGAAGTAAACCTTTGGTACAGCGATCGGCACGGCTAAGTAGTGCGGTGCAAGAGCACTGAGTCACCTCAGGTCTTGCATCGTCCACGAAAAACGCCTACCCGGAGCCCCATTGGAGTCGCCCAGCCCGAATGGCTCTACGAGCCAAGACAACTGCCTTCGCTTCTTACAGCGACCATGATCCTCCGCATCCTCGACATAGCGACTCGAATGGCCAAGCACCACGCTCGGGGACTGAAGACCAGTTCATCGCGAGCGGCTCGGGAAAACGCCAAGTATAAGAGCATGCCCAGGACTCGCCACGCGACTGGCCCAACAGGCCAGGCAGGAGTGATGCGCCCAAACTAACGTGCCAAGTCCTCACCCACCCTCGAGTCGCACCTAGAACAACCAAGTGCCACGCTCGGGGACTCGGCCACCCGACCTCGTTCGCGCAAGGGAAAACGGTGAAGTACAGAGCGCTCAAGGGAGTCGCCTGGCGACTGGCTCTTCGAGTCCGGGCGAGTCGACCACAATAACAAAACATTCAAAAACCACAAACACATCACACACGAGGTAAACCCCATAAAAGGGCGGACGCGCTCGGGGACTCGTTCAAACCCCAATCGGAATACACATGACAATTCATGAAACAAACACGATATCACATTCATAGCATGTTGCAATCATCTCAGAATACAAAATATGCCCAAACGGCAGATCTGCTACTAACACCCCAGGGCAAACTATTCTATTCCACAGGCTTCGACGAAGATTCGCCAGCACCCTTGCGATTGCGGATAAACGGCGTGTACGGGTTTGACGAGTACGTCGTCAGCTCACCCGCCATCACCGCGCGGAAGGGCTGCTCGATCTTGAAGTCCCGGTGCTGCGGCTCGGGGTCGTTGGGTGCGACGACCGTCTCCTGGTACGGAAGGAGGTCGCCCATTGCCCAGACACGCTCGGAGTACATCGCGGCGCGGTCCGTCAACTTGAGCACCTCGGAGAGCTCCACTGCGCCAGTCGACGATGGGTAGCCACTCTTCACGTCGTCCAGATCAAAATCTTCTGGAAAATGAGCGAGCCCAAGGCTAAGCGTCGTCGCTGCTCCGCGCCGGAACGCCGACCGCGTCATGAACTCAACGACCGACGGCGCCTTCTCCAAGTACTTCCACACCTCGACGAGGTCGCTGGGAATTACTTCCGTGGGCGATATCTCCTGGAGGTAGGCCCGGATGCATGTCGCCGACAACGTCGCCGAGTCGACGAGCGTGGCCACACATTGTCGCGCGTCGAACGAGCTCGCTTCTTCCGCACTATCAAGGATGCGACCTGCGAATAGGAGATAACAGTGAGTACGTCGGACATCACAAAAAGGCACACGCTATTGGCAGGGGCAGATACACTTACCAATCAAGGGGCGGGAGAGATCCGTGATGAAGCATTGAAGCGACGTATAGTCGTCCTGAAGCCCAGTAACAAGGGCGTCGGACACTTTACGATCCTCTGCGGCGGCTGTAATGACGGCCTTGGCTCGCCCATCCGCCGAGCTCGCTTCCTCCTTCGCCTCCATCAGCTCGCGCTCGAGATCGGCGATCCGCTTTTCAGCCGAGCTCAACGCCGATTGAGCCACTGCCAACTCACCCGCTAGGACAAGTCCCTGGCAAGCCTCCTCCGCCTTCGCGGCAACTGCCTGAAGCCCCTTATTCGCTTCTTGGACGGCGGCTAGTTCCTTCTCTGCGCGGTGTTTAGCCGCCAATCGGTCAGCTGACTTAGGTTGCAGACCCTGCACATAACTCAAACAGTTAACCAAAGCGAAATCCTAAGTGCCCACCCGCTAAAATTTAGCGAGTGCGCACTCGGGGACTGGAATTCAAGAAAACCTAAGTGCCCACCCGCTGAAATTCAGCGAGTGCGCACTCGGGGACTGGCAATCAAGAAATCCTAAGTGCCCACCCGCTGAAATTCAGCGAGTGCGCACTCGGGAACTAGCAATCAAGAAATCCTAAGTGCCCACCTGCTGAAATTCAGCGAATGCGCACTCGGGGACTGGATGCGAAAAATAAAACACAAGACACTAAAAGGATCAGACCGCTGCAATCCACCGGCCTGATCCTCGTGGACTGGACATACCTGGATGGCTGCGCCAAGCATGCCATGAAGTTGTATCGCATCCACGGATGCGAGGAGAGCCGGCGTGTGCCCGCGACGCTGCTTGACCTCCGCGTCGGCGACCCCAGGTGCACGGCTCGAGGGCGAGGTCCCACTCGCTGTAGCCGATCTGGCCATGAAGCGTGGGAATGTGGCGATGGAGGCACCGGCACCAAAGGAGACCGGCTCGGTCACCCCAGGTGAGGGAACACCCTCCTTCGTGGGTACGGCCGCCTCCATTGCGGGTTCATTCGGCGCAATCGCCGTGTCGTCGGAGATCGTGACGACATCGTCACCCTTGGCCTTCTTGGCGCTATTCGCAGGGATGACGACTTCGTCCGCCTTCCTCTTCCGGGAGGGATCCTCTTCGCTGACGACGGGTGGCACCTTAGCCATAGTCGGGTGTCCTATCTTCTTCGTTCCGGTCCTGAAAATCGATCTTGTGAGCAAGACAGTTCAAGCTGCTACGGAAGACAAAGGTAGGTGAGCAAACTCACTTGGCGACTGGAATGAAGCGTAGCCCCGTGCGGAGGCCGGCCGGCTTCTCCAGTTCGGGGCCCAGTCGGCGGCTGAGGCCCATCTCCAGGACGTCGCGTGCCCAAGACACGGACGGCTTCTTCGTCGTCGAGGTTGCAACGGGAGCTTCTAGGACATCTTCAGCAGGAGCTTCCTTGCGAGGTGAAGCCGCCGCGGCCGGAGCGGCCCCTAGCCCAGAGACTGGGGCGAATGGCGGAGGCATCGAGGCCAGTGGCACCTCGACAGTGGCCATGTCCAGCGCGGCTGCTGTCGGCGGCGCCTCGTCCTTGGCTGGGCTGGGGGCGTCGGAGCTGCTCGCCGAGTGTGGTGGCGAGGCCGGCCTCATCAGCTTCGTCTTCTTCTTCGGAGGGGCCTTCGCCTCCTTCTCCTTCTTCTTCTTCGTCTTCTTCGACGGAGTAGCTTGGCGTTGCGAGGTGCTCTCCGGAAGTTCGTCCTCGTCATCATGACGCTCGAGGCTTTTACTCGCCTCAAGCTCACGCTGACGCTGCCCGCGGGTCTTGCGGACCAGTGGGGCGACCTCCTCTTCGGATTCATCGTCGCCGTCGCTCTCGTCGCTCTCGGTGTCGCCCTTGGCGGGAGACGACTCGCCCATGCCTCGGACGGACGAGCTTGAGTTCTCGTCATCTGAAGGCGGGAGCCATCCTTCCACCACTTGGAATAGCTGCAATGAACACAAAGTGAAGTTAGAATGACCGCGACTGCAAAAACTGCGACTGCGAACGATGTGAGGTGACTTACCGTTGGGGCTGGATGCTTTGCGGTGTAGGGGGCGACCCCGAACTTTGCGTCCAGGTACACCACCTGGGTGATCTTCTTCAGCGCTGGGGTGTAGTCCTCGAGCTTCCACTCGGCTAGGCAGGACTTCGTCGAGTCCTCCCGGCCCGTGTATTGGTACATGTAGTGGTCGCGCCGAGCCAGAGGGATGAGCCGCCGCCCGAGCCAGCAGTTGTATAAGTTGATCGTTTGGAGGCCCTTCTTCTTCAAACCGCGGATGGTTTGAAGCATTTCGTCCACGACCATCCGCTGGTCGCTAGGGAGCTTGCCGACTTGAAGACGGCGCGGTTCGGATCGGTTGGCAGAGTATCGTGGGATCGCCGTCTCGCCCTCCGGAGACGCCTCGGAGACGTAGAACCAAGATTTCTTCCAGTCGCTCGCCGCTTTGGCGGGTAGCATCAAGTCAAAGAACGAAGCCTTCGACTTGATATGGAATGTCAGGCCGACCGCGGCGAGCATTGGGCCGCCCGCTTCCTCGCGGCTGATCCGTCCATGGAACAGATCTTGCCATAGAGGGAAGTAGGGCCGGCAGCCCAGGTAGCACTCGCAGAACGCCACGAAGATGGCGAGCTACTCGATGCTGTGTGGACCCAGGTCCGACGGTTGGATCCCGTAGTAGGCGCAGAAGCGCCGGAAGAACAGGGACATAGGGAATCCCAGCCACCGTTCTAGGTGGCTGGTGAAACAGATGAATTCTCCCTCGCGCGGGTTCGGAGTCAAATCTCCGGCCGCGGGGATGCGCCAACAGCCAGCGCGCAGAATCCCGGCCTCCTCGAAGGACGCCAGTTGCGCCCTCGTACACTTAGATCTACCCCAAGGCTCGGTGGAGAGGGCCATGGCGGGAGGATTTGTGGGGGATCGGAGGATTTCGGGTCGGCTGGATCGCGATGCGAAGGAAGGCGAAAGAATGCGCAGTCGTAGGAAATGATAAGGAGATGGTTCTCCGATCGCCAGCCATTCCCCTTATATAGCGGTTGTTACCCGCCAAATCAGGGAGCCGTTACTACGCGGTGATTACGCCAAAAGTTACCGTTGGATTACCCCAACGGCTAGTTTGACCACGTTTAACGGTCCAACTTCAGCCACTCGGCTCGCCGACCCAATCACTACGACAGTGTTTCGCCGACTCGACTCGCCAAAGCTGCGATTGGGATGACTAGTTTTTTCCTTTATACAGGAGCCCGCCGACGATTCGACTGGGTGTCTACTCTGAAGCCGTATACTCCGACTGCCAGCAGCCACCTACGCACAATCGACGACGGCCTCGGGGACTACTGATGGGGATGTGCCTACCGGGGTATACCCAGCAGGACGTTTCCGACTGGCCCAGGAACTGGCGAGTGGGCCTGCAAGACGGCGACTGGATCAAGGCCTGGTGTGGATCCAAGCGACTGGAAGCTGAAGGCCCAGGCGAGTAGATAGGCCCAGTCGGATTAGGTCGAGTACCGAAGCCTTAACTGAATCGGTTGAGATATGTAAACCCTAGGGGAGGTGAGTCTATATAAACCTCCCTGCAGGGCGTGTAGAGATACCTTCCATCATACGCCCAAGCGATTCGCTGCCTAGCCGTCGAGCTCGCCCATTGTACCACCTTCATAATACAATCTAGCAGGAGTAGGTCTTTACCCTCTGGGGGGCCGAACCTGGGTAAAACCCTGTGTCTCCGCCCTCATCTCGCACCGCAGATGGCTGGCCGCCCTTGCCCCTCGTTCAACTACTCGCTGCCGATTGCAGCATCTGTCGTGACCATTCCCACGACAGTAAGTATCGATGCAGTATGTACGTGCGTACTTTATCTATTTTTTCTAAAAAAATATAAATACGATATTTTTCCACTTCTCGCCATAGGTATGCGACTTATAAGAAAGTCTGGACTATCTTTGTATAGTGTGTCTGTTGGGCAAGGTTTGAGGTGACGATCGAGGTTCATGGTTATTAGGAGAACGACAATGCATGAGTAGACAGAGAAGAGAAGAATGGACATGATCGCCGATGAGGCCTACTTATTCTGGTAGAATTTTCACTAAACAGGGTAATACGTGTCACACATACATAATTGAGGATAAACGTGAAATTCACTCTACTTAATACATACTAATTGTTCTTCATTTTTTGTACCATTAAATATTGTTAGTTTTGGGCTTATACTCTCTAAATATTGTTAGGAGTACAATTTTTTCTACTTGGATTAATAGTTTTCTGATCATGCTTTTGCCCTCTAGATATGCATGTTGTTGGAAATGTTTGATAAGTGTTTTCAATTTAGCACAAAGTTCTATGTTGGGGTTATGATTTCCTTGTGCATGCGTAGTATTTTTTTATTTGATATACGTACTACTCCATTTGTTCACAATTATAAATTTTTTTAGTTTTTTTTCTAAAAGTATGTACCTACAGGCTTTTCAGTGTGTAGATTCGTTCATTTTGGTCTAATTGTCCACACCGAAATATCTACTATATCTTATAATTGTGAATGGAGGTTGTTACTTTTAAAACTCTGCATCATACCAGTTTTGTTCCAAATTAATACTATGATTATTGAAAGTAGGAAAACATGTAAAACAAAATAAGTACATCGCAAGAGTACCGTGGTTTTTTTTCATATGTCGTAAATATGTAGGTCAAGTGTCCTTTATTTGTGCATGGTTAATAGTAAATTCTAAAGAAACAATGCAAGAATTTATGAGCAAATTCCAATTTTTACCATGTACTTGTTCATTTGTGCACATATTACCCTATTTAGTAGAATTTATACTAAACCATCCCATGTAGGACACTTTGGACACGATTTTAACCTAATTTAGCATGTATCACAAAAAAATATGAGTAAATTCCAATTTTTACCATGTAGTTGTTCGTTGGTGCACATTTTACCCTATTTAGTAGAATAATTTCTAACGAACCATCCCATATATCATATGTAGGACATTTGGCCATGATTTTAACCTAATTGAGCATTTTTCTTGTATTTGTTAGATATGACCGACATGGTACATCGATGTGGCATGAAAAATGTGAATTATCGAAGGGTGTCATCGATGATCATGTCAAGACTTCTCTTATCCATCTGTTCTATTTCTCGTTGTCGACTGGATCTTTTCGTACCCCGTCATCACACTACACCTTGTCCAAGTATTGAAGTGTATAATACCCAGTTCTTTTGACGGCTTCTCGAAAAAGTTACCCTTCCCTAACTTTTTAGGGAAGCCGGTTCCTTATAAAATTTTGGAACTGGCTTCCCTAAGAAGCCGTAGGGGGGGCTTGTAGGAAAAGCCCCCAAAAGAACTAGGCCATAAATGGATTGTCTATCTCTTTTTATTAGTTTGGACTTTTGTTTGAGTTGGCTAATATATGAATTTAGTATGGTATCAGAGTCTAAGGCCTCTGAGTTTGAGTCCTAGCTCTCGTATTTTATCCTCAAATTATTGTTTCCCCCTATGCCTAGGTATAAGGTCTTTTGTGCGTACCACTGAGTCCTTACACGTGTTAACTCCTCTCGCACATGAGGAAGAGATTGTGTTAAAGTGTATAAGTAGATTGGCTAGCTCTTTTGATCACTTCAGACTTTTGAGTTTATTAGTGCATGAATTCAATACTAACACTAGATAGATAATTAGTTTCACAAATGTGTAACTAGAGCGTAAAAATACAAATTACTATAAATTATTATTGCACGCTAAGACAATCTCAATTGTTATGTCTAAGGAAAAATAAAGTTAGTTCAAAGTTCCATCTTCTAATCACCAGTAAAGGCGTGTACAAACTGTACAAGTTATTTTCTCTTTTCGGCAGGTTGCGTCTAGTCTAGTGATCCCACTTTTAAAAAAATCAAAAATCAAATTTATGAGTTTAAAATAAATCATGACGTAGCATGTGATTTATACCACAAACGTACAAAATTTTGATTCGAAAAAATATGTCACAAAAATGACAAAAATATAAATCAATAATATAGTGATTTCAAATCATAAAAAAGTGCCACTTTGTCAATTTTTGTGTAGCTCGGAATACAAAACAATTTTAATTGAGGTTTTACACGTTTATGGATCATTAGTAACTTTTAGGATCTTGTCTCAAGATTTATTGAAACTTATAAGCAATTTTAAAGAAAAAATAAGTAGGGTGCACCGGAGCTCAGGAGTACCTTCTGCTTGCATATGCCCTAAGGGAAAAAAGAAAGTTATAGTTCGGAGTTCCATCTTCTGACCGGCAAAGGCGTGTACAAACCGTAAAGTTATTTTCTCTTTCCGGCAAGAGCATGTACAGTAATCATACTGTATGAATCAGCTCTGGTCCTATTCTCAAGTGGTGTGGACGAAGAAAAAGAAGTCTAGTGGAAATTGTTTATCGCCGGCACGCACACAACAGGCCATTTAGCCAGCAAGAGCATGTCCACTCGCATACCTAGAACGTGAATCTGGACGCTAAAATTCGGTCCAGACATCGAAAATCGGTCCAGTCGCGTATCTAGGAACCTGTTTTCACCTGGATTTCGACGTGTTTTCTTCCGGCCTACCTAGGCCGAACCCAGATTTCCGGATACACCCTAGGAACACCGAACGCCGCAGAAAAAAGGGCGTGGGCCAGCTCTATCGGCGAGACATTCTCATTTCCACCCACTCCGCTCGCCCAGACTGCCGCGAAGAGCTCCTAGCGCCCCATGTCGCCATAACTTCGCCGGCACAGCTCCTGCGCGCCGTGCCGAGACATGCCCACGCCTCTAGCTATGCTCGCCGTAGTTGCCGCCCAACACAACGCCTTCCAGTCGCCAATCTTGGTCGAACTTGGCCAAAATATGTTGTATTTTGACTTATGGCCGAACCATGTTTACATTTACGCCGAACTCTGTTTTAAATTTCGCCGAACTTTAGTCTTAAAGTGTTATGTATTCATGTATGAGAAACTATGCCGAAATCTGAACGAACTTGAGCCAAATTTGTGCGAAAACGGGCGACCCGAAAACTCGGCCTGGATACGCGAATAGGAAACTACGCGTACCCATACCAAAAACTTACGCCGTCCGGCCAAAGTTTTGTCCGGATTTCGGCTTGGATTTGACCCACAAATGGAGATGCTCTTACAATTACATATACCAACTCAAAGGCCCCTTTAATCTTTTTCGTGCCTGCCTATTTGGCCGGCGGCGCGCACCTTGTTCCCGTCGTCATCAGTCGGCACAGGCTGCTGATTAGCACGGACCGTGGTTGCCTTGCTGGAATTCTCTACCTGGTCCTCCCTTCCGTCCGTCCGGCCGGCGGCTCCTGGACCTGGACGGTTATCTTCTTGGACCGTGATCCTTTCTAATCCTACGTGGGTAGTCTGCCTTTTCGTCCATGTCATTTTGCTCTCCAAGCTCACTGTGTCCTCGGAGCAAACAGCAACAGCGATTCAGGTGCGTATGTGTCGCCTTGAAAGAAACAAGAAATCGTCCAGGTCCACAACGGCCGGCCGTTACTAACTGTACATAGAGATAGGCAGAATGCATAAAACTGACCCAATTTAAAAAGGCGTCAGTCGCCATATAGGTCTTGGCGTGGCGACCGGTTCCGTCGTGGAGGTCAGCGGAGTTCTCCGAGCCGGAGTCGAAGTCGAAGATCCCGAGGATAGAGGGATCCTCGAAGTCTCCGACGTTAGAGACCTGGGTGATGGAGCCCGCGGGTGACGCGACGACGATGAATCCGGCGAGTGACGCCGGGGTCGCCGAATCGGCGTCGTCGTTGAGGGCCGCATCGTCCGCGGCCGCGGTGGTTTCGGCCACGTTGCTATGGACCGAGTCGTACTCGGAGGCGAGGCGGTGAATCGTGTGGACCTGGCTCTCAGAGAGCCGGTCGCGTGGCGGCGACTCGCGGATGCGAGCCGAGTCCTCCGAGATGATGACGTCGGTGAGGTCGACGAAGAGGCTGATTGTGCTGACCGGCAGGATCACGCTATGCGTGACGGGTCGCGCCGCCGGGACGTAGCTGCTCGGCAAGATCTGGAGCATCTCGCCGATCGCGATCATGCGACCGATGGCGATCGACTCGTTGATGGGCAGATCGGATCTCGCCGCAGAACACCGGCCTGACCGGCCAGGCCCCACGGTGGGCGCCACTGTCGTGGGAATGACCACGGCAGATGCTGCAATCGGCAACGAGTAGTAGAACATGGGCAAGGGCGGCCAGCCATCTGTGGTGCGAGATGAGGGCTGAGACACAAGGTGTAGGGGTTCGTAGCATGGAAAACAAAAATTTTCTACCGCATAAAACAAACAAGCCAAGATCTATCTACTAGATTGTAGCAACGAGTCGATGGAATAACTTACCCTCGAAGATTCCAAAGCGGTTAACGAGAGCAGATTCTCGTGGGTGATGTAGTCGTACTCTTTCCGATCTCAAGATCGCGTAGACGATCCTTCCAGCGCCGCGTTCCCGCAGCGCTCCCGCAGTCGGTCACACGTTCGGTACTCGACGAAGACCTTCCTCTCCCTTGTTCCAGCAGGCAGCGGAGGTTGTAGTACTCTCCTCGCGATTCCGGCAGCACAACGGCGTGGTACCGGAAGTAGAGGGGAATTCCCGCAGGGCTTCGCCTTAAGCCGGTGCGAGTATGGTGGAGTATGAGAGAGGCTATTAGTGGTCTAGTAATTAGACACACCAATTAGAAGGCTCTAATCTGAAGGCTAGTGCAATTAGAAGCTCTAAACCGAAATAGCTCTAAACCGGGGTTTAGGGCTAGGGTTTAGTTTAGAGGATAGGAACTTGTGTGTGTTAGGAGGGGAGCCCTGCCCCTCCTTATATAGGTGGGAGGGCTGGCCGGCCAAGGGGAGGGAGTGGAGTCCCTCCCCAACTCGGCTTAGGTGGGGCGCCGGCTTGGGGAGGACTCCCTCCCCAACTCGGCTTCACCTCCTCCTCTTTTCCCACTTCCCAAAATTGCCGTTTGACTTTCAAACTAGCCGTTTGACTTTTCAATTTAGGATTTAAATAAACCCTTTATTTTGGACAGCAAGAACACCTAGTACATGATGCAATCATTCCAACTTACAATGACACATTCATGTACCCTTCCCCTCCGGAGTGCCGGACATTCCAGGACCTTCTAGAATGTTCCCGATGAAAACACCGGAACCATTCCCCAACTCCGAAACGGGACTTTCCTTATATGAATCTTATTCTCCGGACCATTCCGGATCACCTCGTGATATCCCGGATCCCATCCGAGACTCCGAACAACATTCGGTCTCTTTCTCATAATACCATAACTACTCAAACAACGTCGAATCCTTAAGTGTGTCTCCCTACGGTTCGTGAATTATGCGGACATGATCGAGACACTTCTCCGAACAATAACCAATAGAGGAATCTGGAAATTCATATGGCTCCCACATATTTCTACGATTACTTTGCGATCGAATGAACCACTTACATACGATACCAATTTCCCTTTGTCTCACGATATGTTACTTATCCGAGGTTATGATCGTCGGTATCTCTGCATACCTAGTTCAACCTCGTTACTGATAAGTACTCTTTTCTCGTTCCCGTGATATGTGATCCCTTGTGAGCCAGTCACATGCTTGCAAGCTAATTGGATGACATTTCACCGAGAGGGCCCAGAGAATATCTATCCGTCATATGGATGGACAAATCCCACTCTTGATCCATGTGTTTCAACCAATACTTTCCGAACACTCAATACCACCTTTATAGCCACCCTGTTACGGTGTGGTGTTTGATGACATCAAAGCATCCATCCGGTAAAGGTGATATGCATGATCTCATGGTCGAAGGAATTAGGTTACTATGTATCAGAAAGCATATAGCAATTGAACTATTGAAATGACTTGATCTTTATGCTACGCTTATCTATAGGAGTATGTCCATCACATCATTCTCCTAACGATATGATCCTGTTGTTAATAACATCTCTATGTTCATGATCAGGAAACCATGATCATATATTAACCAACAAGCTAGATTAACAAGAGGCTTTACTAGGGACTCTTATTTTAGTTTACAAATCACACAAGTATTAATGTTTCCGGTTAATACAATTATAGCATGGTATGTAAACATTTATCATAAGTGTGAAGATATGATAATAACCACTTTATTATTGCCTCTTGGGCATATCTCCAACAGTCTCCCACTTGCACTAGAGTCAATAATCTAGTTTCAAACCTTTGTGTATTCAACACCTATGGCTTTCCGGTGTTGCATGTACACGATTGCTAGTGGTCAACTGATCTCCGGATCTGACACTTCCAGGTCCGTGTGTAATTGCATGTCTTTGCGTCTCTACGCATCACTCATTCTTAATGAGATGGCTTTGTATAGATTTGGTCCTTTGGTGAGACCTTTAGTTCTCTGGGGTTAAAACATGTTGATAATATTGTCGTACAATATATCTTCGTAGTATTATCCCGCTGTGAACTACACCTAGTTTGATAACAAACTACTTGACACAAATGCCCTCTTTAGCTGCTATTATAGCAGTCATATACTTAGCCTTTTGTTGTAGTATCTGTCACAATGTCTTAACTTTGGAACTCATCCAAATCCATTATGGAACTTACTTTCCATTATATTGTGCCACCCTCAGTTTAGATTGAGATAAACTAAATTTGTACTCTGTGACAAAACTAGTATCAATGTAGTACTTTTACAATGAACTAACCATCTATTTGTCACTTCTACAAATAATATACTCTTAGTTCTTCCAAAAGATCATAAGAATATCCTTACTATCGTCCAATGATCATCTTATGAATCATTCTGGTATATGCTCATAACATTTAGAGCATAGGACATATCTGGATTTGTACATATCACAGTATGATTGATATAAATACTCTTTGTGATTTCATACATCAAGTATCAATCTATACTTGAATCTTTGTCTCACTTACCAAATGTCAATACACTTGAATATATCATCAATATTGAACTTATTCAATCCTTTCTGTGCGACAAGAACCTTTTCTTGTAGTTTCTATATTGAACTTATTCAATATCTCGTTTATGTACTTCTGGCACAACCATATTAGCATCTATTGATGCCAAATATTTGGGTTTTTCCTAAGTCTTTCATCAGGATGAAATTCTTAATATGTGTTAATAAAAGATACATCATTTCTAATCAACAATATGTCCTCCACATAATGTATTAGAAATATGTCTTAGCGCTCCCACTTAATTTCTTGCAAATGCAAGTATCTTCATTGTCTCCGATGAAATTAAACTCTTTTAACAGTTTCATCATAGTGAAGATTCCAACTCCGCTATGCTTACTTCATCCATTGAAGTTTGCATATGCTTTTAGCATCCTTTGAATTAACAAAACCCTTTGGACCGTGTCATGCACACGTCCTAGGTAACCATTCTATTAGAAGAACTTGTTTTGTTTATTCTACTACCACATAACAAAATTATATGTAGTGGTTGCTACATTAATCCGTCTAGACCAAATATCGCTATGAAAGATCAAATCTTGTCACAGTCAATCTTTGAACATTGTTGTGAACTCTTTCCCAACATGTCGACTATTTCATAGATGTGAAACATCCATGTCTACTTCTTTATAGATCCAAACACAACTGTAAGGTCTTACACCTTTCTCGAGGGTCCTTCAAGTTCAAAACTTGATTTCTCGTGTATGGAACTATCACGGATTTTATGGCTTCAAGCCATTTGACGGAGTCAGGGCCCATCATCGCTTCTTTGCATGTAGTCCGTTCATTATTCTCAAATAATGATTCAACCCTCAAATCTTGGTATTTGATTGTTTACTCGACCTACTTGGTTCAATAGAAACTTAGACCTCCGTGACCGCAACCTTTGAGGCACGTGAGCCATGAGCATTGTTGCTGCCTCCGGAACACTTTTCGGCGCTGCGCAACTTTGCACATATAGCTAAGGTTCTTTTAACCTTATCAAAGTTCTATTGACCTCCCACTTTAACTTTTCACGAAAAATTCCTTCTCAAAGAAACTTGACGTTCTAAGCGACAAACACTTTTGTCTCCGGTGTTTGTGGAGGAATACTTAATATTTATACAAAGACAGGTTTATCCGACTTTGGTTGCACACATCTTTCTTATGCATAGCATACCAATGTTTTAAGAAAGGACTACTTGGGTTTTATCCCAAACCATAACTTTATATGGTGTCATTTCAGCGGATTATGATGGAGCTCTTTTTAGTGGAAAAGCGGTAGTCTCTAAATCTTTTAATCTTTAAAATATAATGGCAGTTCTATATTTTACACCTTTGATCTTACCATGTCAAACAAGGTTTTAATTACATATCTCGAACGCTCCATACTCTTATGGTGTTTCGGGAAATGCAAATCCACGGAACGATTCCTTAAATCTTAGGTATTATGCTAAACTTGTAACTCAAATATCTTCCTTTATGATCTTATCATAAACTATTTATATTCTTGTTACAATGATTTTGCACTTCATCTTGAAATCTTTGAACTTTTCAAATATTTCATACTTCATCCTTATTAAGTAAATATTCATATATTCACTCAAATTCTCGGAGAAAGCATATGAAGTTGAAATCCATCGCTCTTGACTACACATAATGGAGTTCGTACAACAATATGCACAAGTTCCAATAAGCTAGTCTTTCGTTCCCTTTTGGCCTATGAACGAAGTTTTAATTATTCTCTAGGAAAGTTTCACAAACGTCATTTGATCAAAAATCAAAAGACTCCAAAATTCCATCCACATGGAGTTTCTTCATGTTTTCTTTCCAATATAATTTAAACTGCGATGTCACTTCCTAAGTGATCTTTCAATCAATTTGTCTTTCGACATTTTTAGCACTAGTTTTATGGATGTGATTTCTCCAACGAGATTTGTGAATCATCCATCTTTTATGGATTACGGCAATTATTTGAACAACCCTTTTGTTCTCATAATACCTGATAAAACAAATCTTGAAGGCAAGCTTTGATGTTTTAACGAGCAACACAATAAACCTTTATTTGTTCTCGATGAACATCATCACATATTCTTTTGCTAGTTACTTAGGCCATTGTAGTTCATGAATTGTGTTGTTTCGTATGACGATTCATACCAACAAATTCAGTATAAAATACTTAAGAACCACATTGTTTAATGAGCAAAGAATATAGCCATAACATGTATATCATCTATATACTTAAACTGAACAATTCTAGTCTTTTCTTTTCTGCCATATATTTCTGAGATTCTCTTTCAGTATTTCCTTTTCTGTTTGAAAGAATCTATCAACATTAATAGTGGAGTCATACATATGACACATAGTCCAAAGCGTGTATAATTAAATACCAATGTCTTTGGATTTGCACTTTGAAGTAGATCACCATCATCAAATGTTTGGTGTTCTTTCAAATTCCTTTCTTTAGTAATCTATTGGTGTAGTAAACATTTTACCTACATCAAATATTCACCTTCATCATGGAATCGTCCATGACCAAGCTACTTTTAGCTTATAACGGTGAATCGCGAGTATAATGTTGCTCTCCAAAACCTTTTGGAAGATTAGGACAACTAGTGTCTCCAACCTTTTGCAAATTTTCATCAAATATGAGAACATGACTTTTGCCATATTATACTCTATCATGTTGTAACCAAAACTTTGTTTCAGATATCACAATATCTTCCACATATCATGGTTTCTGAAACAACTCTTTCAGATCCTAGATAACCTTGATATTAAGACAATCCTTTGAATATCAAGAATCATGGAGACAAACATGATACTTTATATACTAACACTTGGAATTGTTACTCTTGATTTAATACCAATTATTAAACTTCATGGAGTAACCGGAACTTACTGAAAGTTTGCAATAGGACTTTTAAACTTTAGATTAACACTTCAAAACAATACGATACCAGTTCGTAAAGTAACTAACCAGAATTCTATAGTTCTATCATCTCAATTATAACTAAGCGCAAGGTGGTAAACGGATGCCAATGACTACAACAACTATGCAAATTCACTTTGATTTAGTTTATGATAAATTGAGTTCTAATTAATAATTAAATTAATCTAGGTGAACTCCCACTCAAAACAACATCCCTCACATTGTTTTAGTGATCACACGAACCAAATCCACTACATCAACACCGATCATCACGAGAGTTGATATAGTTTCAATGGCGAACAATCATCATGTTCATCATATCTACTATATGATTCATGCTTTACCTTTCGGCGATCCGTGTTCCTGAGGCCATGTCTGTACATGCTAGGCTCGTCAAGATCAAACCTTAGCTACCGCATAAGCAAATCTGGCTTGCTTACGTTGTATTCACCCGCGGAATCAAAGACACCCGATCATCACGTGGTGCTTCGAAGCAACAAGCTTTGGCAACGGTGCATACTAAGGGTGAACACTTTAGAACTTGAAATTTATGTGCATGAGGGATCATCTTATAATGCTACCGTCGTCTACTAAGCAATACAAGATGCATAAAGGATTAACATCACATGCAATTCATAATATGTGATATGATATGGCCTTTCTTCTTTGTGCTTCCGATCTCCATCTTCAAGCACGAACATGATCTCCATCATCACCGGCATAGCATCAAGGTCAATGACGCTTCTTCATGGTTGTCGTCCACCAGCTTCAACTATTACAACTATTTTGAATAGACACGCAGGTCTCAACAGAAATTAAAGACAACCATATGGCTCCTGCCGGTTGCCAACTTACAATAAGGAACATTGCATACATCAAATATAATCACAATCATGGCCATATCACATCACTGCACACCCCTGCAAAACAAAGTTAGACGCTTCTACTTTCTTTGCATATTTTACGTGGTTTGGGGCTTTCCATAAGTGTCGTTGTAACCTACGAACAAGAACCACAACATTGATACTAGCATTGTTGATTACCCGTTGTAAATTGGATCTTTACTATGCTAGGAGAAACAGGCACCCGCAAAGCCACTTATGCAATACGAGTTGCATGTCAAGCGTGGAGCAAGTCTCATGAACGATGTCATGTAAGGTTAGCCCGGGCCGCTTCATCCCAACATACCGCAAGATGCAAAGTACACAAAAAACAATCTACAATAAAAGCATCAACGCCCACAATGACCATTGTGTTCTACTCGTGCAACAGATCTACATATAGACACGGCTCTGATACCACTGTAGGGGTTCGTAGCATGGAAAACAAAAATTTTCTACCGCATACAAACAAACAAGCCAAGATCTATCTACTAGATTGTAGCAACGAGTCGATGGAATAACTTACCCTCGAAGATTCCAAAGCGGTTAACGAGAGCAGATTCTCGTGGGTGATGTAGTCGTACTCTTTCCGATCTCAAGATCGCGTAGACGATCCTTCCAGCGCCGCGTTCCCGCAGCGCTCCCGCAGTCGGTCACACGTTCGGTACTCGACGAAGACCTTCCTCTCCCTTGTTCCAGCAGGCAGCGGAGGTTGTAGTACTCTCCTCGCGATTCCGGCAGCACAACGGCGTGGTACCGGAAGTAGAGGGGAATTCCCGCAGGGCTTCGCCTTAAGCCGGTGCGAGTATGGTGGAGTATGAGAGAGGCTATTAGTGGTCTAGTAATTAGACACACCAATTAAAAGGCTCTAATCTGAAGGCTAGTGCAATTAGAAGCTCTAAACCGAAATAGCTCTAAACCGGGGTTTAGGGCTAGGGTTTAGTTTAGAGGATAGGAACTTGTGTGTGTTAGGAGGGGAGCCCTGCCCCTCCTTATATAGGTGGGAGGTCTGGCCGGCCAAGGGGAGGGAGTGGAGTCCCTCCCCAACTCGGCTTAGGTGGGGCGCCGGCTTGGGGAGGACTCCCTCCCCAACTCGGCTTCACCTCCTCCTCTTTTCCCACTTCCCAAAATTGCCGTTTGACTTTCAAACTAGCCGTTTGACTTTTCAATTTAGGATTTAAATAAACCCTTTATTTTGGACAGCAAGAACACCTAGTACATGATGCAATCATTCCAACTTACAATGACACATTCATGTACCCTTCCCCTCCGGAGTGCCGGACATTCCAGGACCTTCTAGAATGTTCCCGATGAAAACACCGGAACCATTCCCCAACTCCGAAACGGGACTTTCCTTATATGAATCTTATTCTCCGTACCATTCCGGATCACCTCGTGATATCCCGGATCCCATCCGAGACTCCGAACAACATTCGGTCTCTTTCTCATAATACCATAACTACTCAAACAACGTCGAATCCTTAAGTGTGTCTCCCTACGGTTCGTGAATTATGCGGACATGATCGAGACACTTCTCCGAACAATAACCAATAGAGGAATCTGGAAATTCATATGGCTCCCACATATTTCTACGATTACTTTGCGATCGAATGAACCACTTACATACGATACCAATTTCCCTTTGTCTCACGATATGTTACTTATCCGAGGTTATGATCGTCGGTATCTCTGTATACCTAGTTCAACCTCGTTACTGATAAGTACTCTTTTCTCGTTCCCGTGATATGTGATCCCTTGTGAGCCAGTCACATGCTTGCAAGCTAATTGGATGACATTTCACCGAGAGGGCCCAGAGAATATCTATCCGTCATATGGATGGACAAATCCCACTCTTGATCCATGTGTTTCAACCAATACTTTCCGAACACTCAATACCACCTTTATAGCCACCCTGTTACGGTGTGGTGTTTGATGACATCAAAGCATCCATCCGGTAAAGGTGATATGCATGATCTCATGGTCGAAGGAATTAGGTTACTATGTATCAGAAAGCATATAGCAATTGAACTATTGAAATGACTTGATCTTTATGCTACGCTTATCTATAGGAGTATGTCCATCACATCATTCTCCTAACGATATGATCCTGTTGTTAATAACATCTCTATGTTCATGATCAGGAAACCATGATCATATATTAACCAACAAGCTAGATTAACAAGAGGCTTTACTAGGGACTCTTATTTTAGTTTACAAATCACACAAGTATTAATGTTTCCGGTTAATACAATTATAGCATGGTATGTAAACATTTATCATAAGTGTGAAGATATGATAATAACCACTTTATTATTGCCTCTTGGGCATATCTCCAACACAAGGGTTTACCCAGGTTCGGCCCCCCGGAGGGTACATACCTACTCCTGCTAGATTGCATTATGATGAGAGTACAATGGGGCGAGCTCGACGGCTAGGCGGCGAGTCGCTTGGGTGTATGATGGAACATATCCTCTATGCTTCCCTTAGGAAGGTTTATATAGACTCACCTCCCTAGGGTTTACAGATCACAACCGAATTAGTTAAGGATTCGGAGATTCTATGACCTAGTTCGACTGGGCCTAGCTATGCTTCTGGGCCTTCAACTTCCAGTCGCCTGAATCTACGCCAAGTCTTGATCCAGTCGCCGTCCTGCAGGACCACTCGCTGACGGCTTGGGCCAGTAGGAAGCGTCCTGCTGGGTATACCCCGGTAGGCATATCCCATTAAATGGAATCCTAGAATCCATCCAATAAATTTAGATTGTAAAGTCGTATAATAGTGTGATAGAACCGGGACTCCGTCTCTAGAGCCTCATGGTGGAGACATGAAGCTCCCATCGGGGAGCTGTGATGGTAAGGGCAATCTAGTGCATTAGGTTCCTTTTTGTGGAGGTGTCTCTTCCAAGGGACCTCTTGTTGTGGATTTGGCCATTTAGGCCGAAATTCGGGCATGATTTTGTTGTGCCTCCGAGGGGTGTTAGATGACGTGAAACAACTTTGTATGGTGGGAGAAGCAACTTACTAAAAACACAATGCGTCTTGGGTGTTGACTAGTCGCAATGGTTAGATTAGTGTGCCCGGTCCCATAGGGTCTTCGTGTTCTTTGTCTCTAGTGAAGGGGCATCGACAGCGATGACAATAAAGATTCTTCAGTCTGGCCCTAATACACGGTCCTCCTCGGAGGAGCATCGACAGGATGGAGTCTGGACTCAATCGCCGGGCATTAGGTCTTGTGTGATAAGTGTATGTCTACAGCATCGGCGTTCTATGGCGGGGCTGACATCATACCATATTGGTGTTCTCAAGTTCCACTTCCGCCAGATGAGGTTCAGCCAGGTACGGCTTCGTCGAGAAACTTGCGAGTCTACGTCTAGTCGGAGCAAGGATTATTTCCAAGTCCATCTATGTAGTAGTTTCCTCTAGGACGGCGATGTCTCGAGGTCTACATCGACGATTTTCTGGCCACTCCTTCCATAAGCGCCATGCCCGTCGAGCGATGCAGAAGAAAGATGGCGCGGAACTTTTCCAAGCAGGCAAGCACTTATGTGCTGTTTCTTTTTCTTGTAAGGATGTTCCTTTAAGTGTTGGTTTGAGATGATATATGGCCTTATGCTTTTTTCTGCGAAAGAAAAAGAACTTTACTTTAGGGGCCATTTTCTGCAAGAGGATATATTATTTCTACCAATTATTGGATGGACCATCAGCGAATGCTGATCGATCTCGTGTCACGGAAAATGATCAGTGACCTCTGTTATAGAATAAAAATCAGCTTTGGTCTCGGCTCTTGGCCGAACTTTCTCGCTGAGATGGACCGGGCGGTACATATGGACATAGCTTCGTCGTCACGGACCGGATCACCGGAATATCTTTCGGCTTGGTGTACATGTAACTTTCGCGCGTCCTGTGCGGTAGCTTCCACACAGAAGCGCATGCAGCCGCCGGTTGGCCAGGGGGAGCTCCAAGTGTCAACCGAGCTCTCTTGTTAATCATATGCCAAGTACACCGGCCCGGCCGTGTCGCGTCGGCGTCGATGCATGATGGAGCGTAAGATCCATCGTCCTAATCCTCTTGCTTATCCCTCACGCATTGCCGTTCGTTCGGTTTACTGATCCATTAATCTAAACCAGTGGCAGCAACTGTTGGGCAGCAAATTAAAGGTCGTCATAGGTGTGACGACGGAGGCGATGTGTTGGACGGAGACGGGTCTCCGATAAACAAGAAACTTGGGCTGCGCGCGTGAGGGCGGTCGGTCGTTATGTTAGGTACTGCAAGTAGTACGCCACGCACCTCACCTTTCTTTGTTTCCTTTCTTTTGTTTTCTTTTCTTTTCTTTTCTGGTGTTGCGGGTGACGGGGTGAGCTGGCCAGGAGACGTCGTGTTGGTTCCGGCCGGTGCACGCACGTATGTACGTATGCCCGATAGCGACCGCTATCGCGAGTCATCCCCGAAGTTGAAGGATAGCTGCTGCCATGACATGTACGCCTGATGAACCCGTTCGATCAGTGTCTGTTGTTTGCGTGCCGTGGCTGGATCAGTTGCGTCACAAGGTTTCCCGGCGATCGATGGAGCGAGCGAGATCTGGCGGCACGCCACAGCGCTCGAACGATCGATCGACGGGACTGGGCCGGCCGGCGTGCGTACGTGTCATGTGCTGAACGCAGGCGGACTGGTCATCGGGCACCCCCAGAAGTTTGTTTCGGGGTGACATGCACCTTTTCCGCTTTCCGCCATGGGTGGCCGGCCGCCGGCAGGCTCATTCAACCAGGTCGTTAGCTAGGCCAAAGCCGAGAGGCCGGCGTCGCGCGCACGCCTGCAACCGCAATTCCGTTCGGGCGCATGTGCGACGTAACCGTTTTCGTGCGACGGCGCGACTCTACTTTACCCTGCCCTTTCGAAACGGACTCGACCGATCACATGCCGTCAGCGGCTAGACTAGACTAGAAATATTTCCGGGGAAACGGCCCCTTTCACTAGTGCAGACCCTCGCCTTTAACTCCGGTTGAGAGGGCCCTCTAATAGCGGTTCTACAACCGCTGCTGAGGGTTCGGTGTTAAGGGGGGGCTTTTAACACCGGTTCTTATACGAACAGGTGTTAAAGGGTGGCGCACGTGGGGCTGCCGCAGGCCTCAGCCCCCCTCCACTTTAACACCGGTTCGGGGCTGAAACCGATGTTAAAGGTTCTTCTGCGCGGCAGAGATTTAGACCGTTTTCCTGCCGCGGCAGAGTTCTCTGCCGCGACAGTGTTGAGTTTTATTCTTATATATATATTGACTGCCCATTCTTCATATATATTCAGATCGAACGGATGCGGGACCAACTCCTACCATTTGAACGCATACGAGCCATTCAAGAGGAATTGGCGGGGTTCATACTTGATGAGAGCGTCACGCCTGGCGGAGAACTCTTTAGATATCCACCAAAATGAACGATGACGATGTATGTGCCGATGACGATGTTTGTGTATAATAATAGTTGCTTAATTATTCATGTACTCGTATGTACCGATGACGATGTATGCGTATACCACTCCCGATCGATGCATCTGCCCCGTTCTGGGCGTATTTCTGCGGGAGGGGGGGAGGGGGAATCGATCGGGAGCGGTATACACATACATCGTCATCGGTACATACGAGTACATGAATAATTAAGCAACTATTATTATACACAAACATCGTCATCGTTCATTTTGATGGATATCTAAAGAGTTCTCCGCCAGGCGTGACGACCTCATCAAGTATGAACCCCGTCAATTCCTCTTGAATGGCTCGTATGCGTTCAAATGGTAGGAGTTGGTCCCGCATCCGTTCGATCTGAATATATATAAAGAATGGGCCGTCAATATATATATAAAAATAAAACTCAACACAATTGATGGTAATAAAATAATATTGTGGACTTTGTTTACTTACTCTAAGCTGTTCTAGTGCGGCTTGCCCCGTCGCACATATCGTGTTGCGAATGAACTCGCAAACATAGTACCCACATAAGTTATTTCCGTGTCCCTGATGCACGCACTTTACGAGAATAGAGAGTTCAATCAAAATAATAATCAATAAAGCATGATATAATGGAATTGAAAGCAGAATCAAAGAGATACGCAGACCTAGCTAGCTGGTATTACTTACATTTTGGTCTACAGATTTTAGTTCTTCTGACCATTCACCCACGGCCCTGCCCGTGAACCTTTTCCAAACCCTGTCCGGCAAAGAAAATGGATAAAGGAGTAATTAATTACTTGTTGTCACGAAAGTTGTCGATCTAGTGCGATTATATGATTGAAATTACCTCTGGAGCATCTCTCTAAAGTCTGCCCATATCTCTTTTTCTTTTCGTAACGAGTCCATGACAAGGACTTTTCCTGAGTCGGGTTGAATGACTAGCAGAATAAAGTGGAACCTACGCACGCATAACTCATCATCAGTTACACTTAACATCGAGTAAGCCGAAATAGAATGTGTACAAGAGAGAGGGTAACAGTACTCACGAGAAGTTGTAAGGCAATAGTATTTCTCTTTTGGTTTGTTGTCTCAGTAAAGACCTCAAACTAACAACTTTGTCCAACATTTGAACAAAGGAAATGCTCTTTGTGTAGCATGCTGGTTCTGGCATCAGGATCATGCTTGAGAACCAGAAGATGGATTAAACGATGTGCCCAGTTGCTTCTCTTCACTACTCACTAGAAATTATCAATTAGAGTGTCCGTCCTTTTTCTTCTTTGATACTGAATTTTGGAAATGAAGGATTAGAGTTTAGTTTGTTGCTGATGCTCATTAGATACAATGTGAAGGCTGAAGAGGCTAAGTTGATAAGTCAACTAGCAGGGATGGATGTCATAAATGGAGAGCTATTTAAGCAAGCCTACGATATCTCTTCAGATGCTAGTGAATTTCTTGATCGTTATGAGATGTACAAGCTTCTTAAGGGTCCCTATGACAAGGAAGGAGCTTGTATAATTGTCACTGCTGAATCAGAGGGTGTTGCTTCAGAGGTCAGTTGATTCTAGTGACATTGGATAAGTCAAATATTGATCAAAGCCTGATGATGGTACAGTAAGACAAGGCCAATATAGCACCGATGATAATATCATCTTACCACTTTGAACAATGCTGCTACCCAAGTCAGTTTTTATTTCTCCATTAATCGAATTTGTGTAACATGCTATTAATACAATGAATGATGATACCTTGAAAAAGTGGAGTATAAAGAAACGAATCTAAAGGATGGCCATTGTAAATACTTCTTACAGATATTTGTCCATTGTTGTCAGCACTTTGATGATATAATATCGAAGTACGTCTGTACATGTTTATCCGAACTAGCCCTTTGATCAAGTTTGACCATCCTCACTTTTCTGAAATCTTGTTATTTTCTGATTGCAGCTATGGACAGAGAGGTTGTTTGACATGTATACAAGTTGGGCACGGGGACAAGGTTGCAAAGAAGGACTGGTCGAGAATATCGCATCAACAAGTGGTCGTATCCAGTTTGCAGCAATGGAGATTGAATCAGAGTACATGTTTGGCACCCTTGCTGGAGAAAAAGGAATGCACAGAATGATCTACTCTTCTGTTGACAATTCTGGCACTGGCGAGGTGATTTTACATTTGATATTCCTATTTGTTGCAAATGTTTGCCATAGTTTTCAGACAAGCAGTTAAACACAAAGGTTATATCAATGAATCCCAATTCCCGAGTCTTTCTTTCAAAACCATTTTAATAGAGTTTACTCATGTACAAATACTTAATATACGTATATAACTATGCCAGCTAGCGACTTACCAAATATAGAACTTCCACCGAGATACTGAGTAAAAGATAAAAAGTATGTAAAAAGTAAGGACATGGACTTCAGTACAAGTTTCTAACTGTTCAAGTTAAATTTCTATTTCAAGATTTGCTTCAAAATCAGCATTTTCTTAGATCCAATTATAATGGTCTAAATCAGAACTCACAGTTTTGCACTCTAGAAAGTACAATTTGTGACCTTTGACCTGTGTGTTCTTATATATATTAAGTCTGCTGAATTCCAATCCTTTCCATTCACTTTTCTGGAGAAAATGTGGTACAATGATCTGGTGGCCCAGATTGTGTGTAATTTTTGGCATAACCTTCTCCTTGTGGCGTTTTGCTTTTTGCCATGATCTTTTCATTTGTGACACGAGAATGGCTTTAAATCATGATCTTTTCCTAACAATGCTTTATTCCAGAATGGCTAACTCTAAACCTACCAAAGCTTCCAGGCAATTTCAGCTAGAGTCGATGTAATTCCTCTTTTCTTGGATAGACCACTACATTTTTACTTGGACGACAATGATCTGGAGATTTCACCTTCTAGTGAATGTGAAAACCAAGGTCGAGGAAATGGCGGTACTGTGAGGGTTCAACACATGCCAAGTGGAGTTACTGCCGAAAGCTCAGGTACTGAAAATACATGTCGAATGTTTATCCAACACATACGGTACTGTAAACCCGCGTATAGGCTAAATGTTCCGGGGCGGTCTCTCTGCAGGTGAAAGAAGCTATTTTGCAAACAAGCTGGAAGCCATGAGCAGGTTGAAAGCAAAACTCCTCATAATAACAACAGAATTAGGAGTGTCGGGCGCGAAAATGATTGAGAAACAGGCCGTAGAGGAAAAATACTACCGCGAGACAAGACAAGACGATACACGTTGGGGCCCCAGGAATTGGTCCATGATCTAAACACAGGCATCCAATTGTCAGATCTAAACTCGGTACTGGAAGGCGACATCAAACCATTCATCAGAGGTCATATTAACTCAACACAAGGATGATGATACATATGCAATTCTGTTAATCCATTTTTGCTGATACAGATATAGCACATCACCAGAGGATAACTTCTGTAACATGGATCACATTTCAAGCCAAAAAAGGCAAGATATATCAGGTATAGCAAAGGGCATATTCTTACCGGCCGTTCATCTACTAGATGTGGATGCGCTTTCCCTGTCAAGCTTGTGAGCCTGGGCATGCACAGCGTGCCAATGCTTGTCGAGTGCCTCCTTGTGTTCGTCTTGCGGCCCCCCGCCGGTTCAGCGCGACGCCGACAATGTGCTCTTCCTTAAGTAAGCACCAACAATGTTTTGTCGCTTCAAGACATCACGTGATGATCGGATGTACTTGAATCCACGAGCATATCTCGGGTGTAAGACAGTTACATACGCGAATACTAAGGTTCTTACTTGGCGAGCCTAGCATGTACAGACATGGCCTCGGAACACGGACCGAAATGTTAAGCATGAGTCATATGTTTTGATATGATGACCATATGGATGCTCGCCTTTGAAGCTACACCGACTCACGTGATGATCGGACTTGGTGTAGTGGATTTGGTTCATGTAATCACCAAAAAAGACACGAGGGATGTCGTTTTTTAGTGGGATTTCATTTCTAATTTGCATTAGTAGAACTCAATTTATCATAAATTAAATCAAAGTGAATTTGCATAATTTGTTGTAGTCATTGGCATTCGTTCACCACCTTATGTATAGTTGTAATTGAGATATAGAATTCTGGATATTTACTTTACGAACTGGTATCGTATTGTGTTGAGTGTCAATCTAAAGTTTAAAATCCTATTGCAAACTTTTAGCAAACTTTGTTTACTCCGTGAAATTTGATAATTAGTATTAAATCGAGAGTAACAATTCCAGTGTTAGTATCTTAAGTATCATGTTTGCCTCCATGATTCTTAATTTAAATATCGAGATTATCTAGGAGCTGAAAGAATTGTTTCAGAAACCATCATGTGTGACAGATACAACGATATCTGAAACAATGTTTTGGTTGCAATATTATAGAGTATAATGTATGTTCTCATATTGGATGAGAATTTACAAAGGTTGGAGATGCTAGACATCCTAATCATCCAAAAAGGTTTTGGAAAGTAACGTTATACTCACGATTCATCTTTATAAGCTACATTAGCTTGATCATGAAATTCGTCATGATAAGGATGATTAGGATGTCTTTAGTAATCTTTTTAGTCTAGTAAACACTTTACATACATCTTCTATTCAAGCTAATACCGATCATTTTGATGATGGTGATCTACTTCAAAGTGCAAGTCCAAAGGTATTATTATTTGAATATACACGCTTTGGACTATGTATCATGTATATGGCACCACTTTTGATGTTGATAGATTCTTCTAAAAGGAAAAGGAAATGCTGAAAGAGAATCTATAAAATATATTTGGCAGAAAAGAAAAGATTGGAAATATCCAATTTAGGTATATGGATGATATACATGTTATGGTTGTATTCTTTGCTTGTTAAACAATGTGGTTCTTGAGTATTGGATACCGAATTGGTTGGTATGAAATTTCATACTGAACGACGCAATTCATGAACCACAATGGCCTAAGTAACTAGCAAGAGAATATGTGATGATGTTCATCAAACACAAACAAACCGTTGTTTGTATTTCTCGTTGACACCAAAGCTTGCCTTCAAGATTTGTTTTAATAATAGTTATTTAAATCAGGTATTATGAGAACAAAGGTTGTTCAAATAATTACCGTATTCCATATAAGATGGATGATTTACAAATCTAGTTGGAGAAATCACATCCATAAAGCTAATGCTAAAATGTCGCAAGACAAATGATTGGAAGATTACTTACGAAATGACATCGCCGTTTAAATTATATTGAAAAGAAAACATGAAGAAACTCCATTTTCATGGATTTTTGAAGTCTTTGATTTGATCAAGTGACGCTTGTGAGACTTTCCTCGGGATAATTAAAATTCCGTTCAAAGGCCAAAGAAGAATGAACGACTAAAATATTGGAATTTATACATATCGATGTGTGTAGTCCATTATGTATAGTCGTAAGCGATGGACTTCAACTTCATATGCTTTCTCCGAAAATTTGATTGAATATTCACTTAATGAGAAATAAGTATGAAATATTTGAAAACGTTCAAAGACTTTTAAGATGAAGTGAAAATCATTATAACAAGAAAACAAATGGTTTATGATTTTATCATAAGGGATTTATTTGAGTTACAAGTGTAACAAGAAAAATAAATGAATTTTGATTTATCATAAAGGGATTTATTTGAGTTGCAAGTTTAGCAAAACACCTAGATTTACATCTCCCAAAACACCATAGGAGTATGGAGTGTTTGAGATTTGTAATGAAACCTCGTGTGACATGGTTGGATCAAAGGTGTTATTTATAAAACCGCCATTATGTTTTAAAAGATTAAAAGCTTTAGGGACTACCGCTTTTACACTGAAAAGAGCTCCATCTTGATCCGTTGAAATGACACCATGGAAGTTATGGTTTGGGGTAAAACCCAAATTGTCATTTCTTAAATTTTGGTATGCTAAGAATAAGTAAGATGTTTACAACCAAAGTCGGATGAATTTGTAGGTTATTTAGAATAACAATTGGTTATTCCTCCATAACACCAAGGATAAAAGTGTTTGTCGCTTGAAATGTGAAGTTTATTGAAAAAGAATTTTTTCGCAAAAGTTAAGTGGGAGGACAATAGAATTATAATAAGGTTAACAAACCTTAGCTAAATGTGCTGAGTTGCGTAGCACCGGAAATCGTTCCGGAGGCTGCCATAATGCTCATAACTTATGTGCCTCAAAGGTTGTGGTCACGGAGATCTAAGTTCCTATTGAACCAAGTAGGTCAGATAAACAAATCAAATGCTGAAATTTGAGAGTAAATCATTATTGTTTGACAATAATGAACCGACCACATACAAAGAAGCGATGATGGGCCCTGATTTCGTCAAATGGCTTGAAGCCATAAAATCTGTGATAGTTCCATACACGAGAAATCAAGTTTTGAACTTGGAAGACCCTCCGAAAAGGTGTAAAAACCTATCGGTCGTATTTGGATCTATAAAGAAACAGACATGGATGTTTCACATCTATGAAATAGTCAACATGTCGTAAAGTATTTTATGACAATGTTCAAAGAGTTGACTATGACAAGATTTGATCTTTCATAGCGATATTTAGTCTGGACGGATTAAAGTAGAAATCACTACATATAATTTGGTATATGGTAGATGAATAAACAAAACAAAGTTCTTCTAATAGAATGGTTACCTAGGACGTGTACATGACACGGTCCAAAGGGATTTTGTTAATTCAAATGATGCTAAAAAGGGCATGCAAACTTCAATGGTTGAAGTAAGCATCGTGGAGTTGGAATCTTCACCGTGATGAAAAGGAGTTTTCATCAGGAGACGATGAAGATGCTTGCATTTGCAAGAAATTAAGTGGGAGCGCTAAGACATATTTCTAATACATTATGTGGAGGACATCTTGTTGATTGGAAATGATGTATCGTCTATTGACAAAGGTTAAGAATTTCATTTCGATGAAAGACTTAGGCAAAACCCGAATATTTAGCATGAATGTCTATAGTGGATAGACTGTGATGCTAATATGGTTGTACCAAACGTACATATATGAGGTATTGAAAGAGTTCAATATAGAAATGACAAGAAAAGGTTCTTGTCGCATGAAAAGGAATTGAATCAAGATTCAAGTGTATCGACACTTGATAAGTGAAACAAGATTCAAGTGCTTTGACATTTGATGAGTGAAATCACAAGGATGTTTTGATCAATCATACCATGATATGTACACATCCAGATATGTCCTATGCTCTAAGTGTTATGAGCATATACCAGAATGAATCATAAAATGATCATTGGACGATAGTAAGGATATTCTTATGATCTTTTGGAAGAACTAAGAATATATTTGTGTAGAGGTGACAAACAATTACAAATAGTTTATTGTAAAGCGTTACATTGATACTAGTTTTGTCACAAGATACAAAATTAAGTTTATCTCAATTTAAATTATGGGTGGCACAATGTAATGGAAAGGAGATTCCATGACAGATTTGGATGAATTCCAAAGTTAAGACATTGTGACGGATACTACAACAAAAGGGCTAAGTATATGACTGCTATAGTAGCAGCAAAGGAGGGAATTTGTGTCAAGTAGTTTGTTATCAAATTAAGGTGTGGTTCGCAGCGGGCTAACACTAAAGATATATTGTATGACAATAGTATCGACATGATTTAACCCCAAGGAACTAAAGGTCTCACCAAAAGACCAAATTTATACAATGCCATCTCATTGGAGAATGAGTGATGCGTGGAGACGCAAAGACATGCAAATACACACGGACCTGAAAGCGTCAGATCCGTAGATTATGTAAACCATTTGCAGTTGCGTATATGGAACACCAGAAAGCCATAGGTGTTCAAATACGCAAAGTTTTCAAACTAGATTATTGTCTCCAGTGCAAGTGGGAGACTGAAGGGAATATGCCCGAGAGGCAATAATAAAGTGGTTATTATCGTATTCCTTATTTATGATAAATTTTTGTTTTGCATGCTATAATTGTATTAATACGGAAACATTAATACATGTGTGTTTAATAAACAAAAAGGAAGTTCCTAGTTATGCCTCTCTTATAAACTAGCTCGTTGATTAACAAGATGATCAAAGTTTCCTGATAATGGACATTGGATGTTGTTAATAACGAGGTCACAACATTAGTGTAATGATGTGATGAACATTCATCCAAAGTATTGCATTACGATCAAATTCATTGAGTTTATATTGCTATAACAACTTACGAAGTGATCCTAATCCTTAGACCATGAGATCATGTCAGTCACTAACACCGGAAGAGTTTCTCGATGACATCAAACGTCACACCATAACTGGAAGATTATAAAGATGGCTTCAAAACTACTAAAGTGTTATGTTGAGGTTCATGGATCGAGAGTGGAATTTTTTCATCACAATCACAGATAGATATGCTCTGGGCCCTCTCGGTGATATCACATTGATTAGCTTGCAAGCAAGTGATTTGATCACTAGAATGTTATATCACGGGAACGAGAAAAGAGTTCATGTCGGTAACGAGATCAAACTAGGTATGGAGATACCGATGATCAAATCTCGGACATGTAATATATCGTGAAACAAAGGGATTAAGATACTAGCGTAAAAGGTTCACACGATCACAGAAATCATCGTTGAATGTGAGGGAGTCAGTACGGATCTCCAGGTCCCGCTGCTGATTATTGATCGGAGAGGGGACTCGATCATGTCTGCATTATTCGCGAACCGTAGGGTGATACACTTAAGGGATACCGACACCATTCGGAGCAAATGATATGTCAGAAAAAGAAAAGGAAAGCGCAGGAATTTATTTCACTAGACACCGGAACTGTTTCGGTTGAAATTGCTGAAACTGGTTCTGCATGTGAAATTGAATACTAGCAAGGGGTTTTATGTGAATGTTCGTTAATTAAAGTAATTATAAATAAATAAAAGAGTTTTATTTAAATGAGAGCTTGCATTAAATTTCGTGGAAATTTAATGCATGTGAGTGGATTTTTGAGTGGGGGCTCTTTTATGGGAGTGGAGGCTTTTTATTTTGAGTGGGAGCTCCACCCACATGAATGTGGGAGAGGTGGGGGCAGCCCTCATGGCTGGGCGCCATGCCCCTTGGGTGCCCCCCTCTCCGCTATAAAAGGCCCCCTCTCATCCTCTCAAAGCACACCTCCTCGCGAAGGATCTCTCTCCCCCTTTTAGAATTTCCCCATGGTCTCGGATCAGCGAGATACATGTTCCCGGTGGCTTTTCTAGAAGGATTTGTTGCTTCCACTGCTTCGCTGGAGCGAGGGCGCGGAGGTTGTCGGGATACCCATATGTGTGTGCAATCACAGATGCACCACTGCTTTGCGGTGCTGGACTTGATGGTGCTGGACCGGCTGTACCAGATGGACTTCATCACGATCTTGAGATCGGCAAGCGTTCATCTACATCATCCATGAGTACAACCTCGTTAACGCTATTCGGTCTTCGAGGGAATGTATTCTATGGATGTATATCCACTCGTTGCTTGTATCTAGAAGATATATCTTGGTACATAGTTGTTCCCATCGTAGGAAATTTTTTGTTTTCTATGTTGCGAACCCAACACTAAGGTGACTGATTCATAGTCATAACATGGTGTAAGCATGTGCCAAGTCAACCCAAATAAAGCATCAAAGGAGAATACCACAATATTATGCTTTTGTATGCTAAAACAACGCATGATTCTTTCATGGCACATTAAGCAATCTTAATTGTTTGAAACAAGTCATGCTATAGCAATAATCACTAAGCATATGGTCAAAGCAACATCTAACATGACATGATAAATTCTAAGTCACAGTCAAAACAAGCTTCTTTTTGTACCATCATAAGCATGAAACATTCTACTCTTTTCCAACAACAATCGACTTATTTGAAACAACTCACAAAGATAATAATCAATAAAGATCAGAAAACTTGTATCACCTAACTACAAAGAAGAACTAAAAAGTTCTAAGCAAAAAAAGAAGAAAACTAAAGCTAAACGCAGTGCTAGCAAAAGAGAACAGCACAGAACAATAAGAGTGAAAACTAGAGTGTTCTAAGCAATGAAGAATGGGGTGTGACTTTTCCAAAAGAAGTGTGTTGGGGTACAACCAATTTATTACAGAAAACAAAACAAAATAAAACTAAAAACAAAAACAAAAACACTCCAAGAACAACACATAGTGCTTGAAGCAAAAATAAAGTGTCTTGAAAGAAGATCTGAGATTTTTATTGATGAAGAAGGGGATGCCTTGGGCATCCCCAAGCATTGACGCTTGTACCTTTTGAATATTTCTTGGGGTGACACAGGTGACATCCCCAAGCTTGAGCTTTTTTCCATACTTCATCTCATCACATCATTCTCTCCCTACACTTGAAAATTTCCTTCATACAAAACTTCACACAATCTTCATTAGCAACGTTAGTGTATTCAAGATAATAAACCTTTGGGTTCAGTTTCAACTCAAGTAAACCATCCATTAAAACATAAGATACTGTAGTAACTCCTTTTAAAAGCTCAAGTGATCAAAAGAACTCAAAAGAAATCGATTTAAGAAGCAAATGCAAATAATGGCAGAAATCTGTCAAAACAGACCTGTAGGTAAAGATCATTTTTTTTTGAAAATCTTCTGGTGCTCAAATCGAAAAGTGCAAAACTAACGTTGGGTAAATACTAGGGGCATGTGCACAAAAAATTGCAGATCAATACGACGTTCTGGGATTTTTCATGATTTTTTTACAGCGAAGCACATAAATCTATTTCGGGACAACAACTTCCCCAAATCTTACTTCCTTCTCATTAGAGGCTATTCTTGGCACAAAAACCAAACAAAAAGGATAAGGAGAGGTTATTACAGAGGAAATAACTTCCAAGACTCAACAAAGGAAAAACTTACTGAAATAAAAATTGGGTTATCTCCCAAGAGTGCTTTTCTTTAACGCCTTTCAGCTAGGCACAGAAAGCAAGAATCAAGTATTTTTGAATGAAGGAGGATCAACATAAAAATTTGTTCTAATAAGAGAATCAAATGATAGCTTCTTTCTTTTTCGAGGGAATTGTTCAATATCTTTCTTGAGCGGGAATTGATATTTAATGGTGTCTTCCTTCATACCAATAATGGCACCAACAGTTCTAAGAAAAGGTCTTCCCAAAATAATAGGAGAAGAAGCATTGCATTCAACATCCAAAACATAGAAATCGACGGGGACAAAGGCATTGTTAACCATAATAAGAATATTATCAATTCTCCCCATAAGTTTCTTTTTAGCATTATCATCAAGATAGACATCCAAATAATAATCTTCCAATGTTCTTAGCTAGGGGATGAGTCTTACTAATTGTATTGGATCTCTGAACAAATAGCATATCGTGAGTCTAAAATGATTTAAAAAAATCACGAGTACCACATCATGTACCTGTAGTTCAAATCGGACCCATTTCCTGCTGATTCGGATATTGTTCATGTAAGGCGGTGTAGTATTTTTACAAAATATGGTGGTACCATTCTAAAAATGTTATTTGGTGGTTGCTTCACAAAACGCCCCATTTTTTGCGCAAGGAAAATGGAAAATAGATTTTCCGTGCGTCGAAAAGGAAAACTTTCTCCTGCAACATTGTTCGCCATCCCATGATAGATATGTGTGCACAATATGATCACATTATCACAAACTATGCCACGATTCTGGTCATAACATTGGTCGTTTGGTCCGAAAGCCATGAAACATCACACATGATAGGTCATTTATGAGAAGGTTTTTTGAGACGCTTGCAATATACCAAGTTTGGTATTTTTCCTTTCAACTATGTCATATAATAAGACACCACGTGAAGAATTTGCATTGATCGGACCGTTTTTGAATTTTTTATGCCCGTTTCAAACTATGGTCAAAACAGCGGGCACGTAGGTTCTTAGCTAGGGACTGAGCCTCGCTAAACTTGCATTGGATCTCTGAAGAAATAGCATATTTTGAGTCCAAAAATGATTTTTGTCAAAAATCATGAGCATCGGATCATGTACCTATAGTTCAAATCGGACCCACTTCCTACCGATTCGGCAGGAATTTGTCTTTTTCGCCAGGGGTGAACGGAAAGGTTTGAGATACCCCGGTTGGGACATTGTCCATGTAAGGCGGTCTAGTATTTTTACAAAATGTGGTGGTACGATTCTAAAAATGTTATTTGGTGGTTGCTTCACAAAACGCCCCGTTTTTTGCGCAAGGAAAATGGAAAATGAATTTTCCGTGCGTCGAAAAGGAAAACTTTCTCCTGCAACATTGTTCGCCATCCCATGATAGATATGTGTGCACAATATGGTCACATTATCATAAACTATGCAAGGATTCTGGCCATAACATTGGTCGTTTGGTCCGAAAGTCATGAAACCTCACACATGATAGGTCATTTCTGAGAAGGTTTTTTGAGACACTTCCAATATACCAAGTTTGGTATTTTTTATTTCAACTATGTCATATAATAAGACACCACGCGAAGGATTTGCATTGATTGGACCGTTTTTGAATTATTTATGCCCGTTTCAAACTATGGTCAAAACAGCGGGCACGTAAGTTCTTAGCTAGGGACTGAGCCTCGCTAAACTTGCATTGGATCTCTAAAGAAATAGCATATTGTGAGTCCAAAAATGATTTTTGCCAAAAATCATGAGCATCGGATCATATACCTATAGTTCAAATCGGACCCACTTCCTACCGATTTGGCAGGAATTTGTCTTTTTCACTAGGGGTGAACGGAAAGGTTTGAGATACCCCGGTTGGGACATTGTCCATGTAAGGCGGTCTAGTATTTTTAGAAAATGTGGTGGTACCATTCTAAAAATGTTATTTGGTGGTTTCTTAACAAAACGCCCCGTTTTTTGCGCAAAGAAAATAGAAAATGGATTTTCTGTGCGTCGAAAAGGAAAACTTTCTCCTGCAACATTGTTCGGCATCCCATGATAGATATGTGTGCACAATATGGTGACATTATCACAAACTATGCCGCGATTCTGGCCATAACATTGGTCGTTTGGTTCGAAAGCCATGAAACCTCACACATGATAGGTCATTTCTAAGATGGTTTTTTTGAGACACTTGCAATATACCAAGTTTGGTATTTTTACTTTCAACTATGTCACATAAGAAGACACCACGCGAAGGATTTGCATTGATCGGACCGTTTTTGAATTTTTTATGCCCGTTTCAAACTATGGTCAAAACGGCGGGCACGGAGGTTCTTAGCTAGGGACTGAGCCTCGCTAAACTTGCATTGGATCTCTGAAGAAATAGCATATTATGAGTCTAAAAATTATTTTTGCCAAAAATCATGAGCATCGGATCATGTACTTATAGTTCAAACCGGACCCACTTCCTACCGATTCGGCAGGAATTTGTCTTTTTTGCCAGGGGTGAACGGAAAGGTTTGAGATACCCCGGTTGGGACATTGTCCATGTAAGGCGGTCTAGTATTTTTACAAAATATTGTGGTACCATTCTAAAAATGTTATTTGGTGGTTGCTTCATAAAACACCCCGTTTTTTACGCAAGGAAAATGGAAAATGGATTTTCCATGCGTCGAAAAGGAAAACTTTCTCCTGAAACATTGTTCGCCATCCCATGATATATATGTGTGCACAATATGGTCACATTATCACAAACTATGCCGCGATTATGGCCATAACATTGGTCGTTTGGTCCGAAAGCCATGAAACCTCACACATGATAGGTCATTTCTGAGAAGGTTTTTTTGAGACACTTGCAATATACGAAGTTTGGTATTTTTCCTTTCAACTATGTCACATAAGAAGACACCATGTGAAGGATTTGCATTGATCGGACCGTTTTTGAATTATTTATGCCCGTTTCAAACTATGGTCAAAACGGCGGGCACGGAGGTTCTTAGCTAGGGACTGAGCCTCGCTAAACTTGCATTGGATCTCCGAAGAAATAGCATATTGTGAGTCTAAAAATGATTTTTGCCAAAAATCATGAGCATCAGATCATGTACCTATAGTTCAAACCGGACCCACTTCCTACCGATTTGGTAGGAATTTGTCTTTTTCGCCAGGGGTGAACGGAAAGGTTTGAGATACCCCGGTTGGGAAAATGTCCATGTAAGGCGGTCTAGTATTTTTACAAAATGTGGTGGTACCATTCTAAAAATGTTATTTGGTGGTTGCTTCACAAATCGCCCCGTTTTTTGCGCAAGGAAAATGGAAAATGGATTTTCCGTGCGCCGAAAAGGAAAACTTTCTCCTGCAATATTGTTCGCCATACCATGATAGATATGTGTGCACAATATGGTCACATTATCACAAACTATGCCGCTATTATGTCCATAACATTGGTCGTTTGGTCCGAAAGCCATGAAACCTCACACATGATAGGTCATTTCTGAGATGGTTTTTTTGAGACACTTGCAATATACCAAGTTTGGTATTTTTCCTTTCAACTATGTCACATAAGAAGACACCACGTGAAGGATTTGCATTGATCAGACCGTTTTTGAATTTTTTATGCCCGTTTCAAACTATGGTCAAAACGGCAGGAACGGAGGTTCTTAGCTAGGGACTGAGCCTCGCTAAACTTGCATTGGATCTCTGAAGAAATAGCATATTGTGAGTATAAAAATGATTTTTGCCAAAAATCATGAGCATCGGATCATGTACCTATTGTTCAAACCGGACCCACTTCCTGCCGATTCGGCAGGAATTTGTCTTTTTGCCAGGGGTGAACGGAAATGTTTGAGATACCCCGGTTGGGATATTATATATGTAAGGCGGTCTAATATTTTTATAAAATGTGGTGGTACCATTCAAAAACTGTCATGAGCATCGTATCATGTACCGTTTTTGGCATCATAAAATGAAAAATGACCATTTCTTCTGCAACCAATGAAATTACAGGGTTCAGCCTCCCACGGATCAGGAATCTCGGCCTCATCTAAACCGTTAAAAGCCAATCCAACTCTTCTGCGCTCACCCAAAGAAACACACCTGAAAAAACCACACCTACTTCGATTCCCCTCTATCACCTTGACCTAGATCGAGATCGATGCGCCCTCCTCTCTTTTCCTTGCGCCGCCCCTGGACCTAGATCGAGATTGATCCTTTCCTTGTGCCGCCACCACATTCCTCCTATATTTTCCTTGCATCGCCATAGCTGCCTCCCTCCCTCCTGCTCACCCCAAGCCGACTCCGACGCTGCATAAGCCAAAGATGGGCAGCACCCCTGCGATGCGTGCGGAACCCGCGAGCTCAAACCAGGAACTGACGGTTTCGGTGGCGGTCGCGCAGGTTGCCGCTGTGGTGGCGACCGTGGATGGGTCAGGCGGCGTGGGGGTTGGGGAGCGGCGGAGCCTGGCGGAGCGGATGCGGATGGGGAGCCTCCTGGAGGGCGGCCTCTCCTACTAGGAACCAACTCTGTCGCCGCCACCACCCGTGCCCCCTCTCTCGATCTCGATGCAGAGAGGTTCCTCGCCGGATCCCCACGCCACCCAGCCAGCGCCGCCTACCCATAACCCCATGCGCCCACCCCAGTTCCACCCCACCACACCATCACCAGTCCCGAACCGATCTAGAGAACCACCGTAACCCACCATCGCCCATCTCCACTGCCTCGCCCCTCCACATCTGCCGCCACCTCCACCGCCTCACCAGATCCCTCCCTTCCTACAGCCCAATCTCCCTCACCCTCGAGCCCCATCTCCCTTGTCGTCCTACCCCTGACCCATTTCCTGCTGCTGCTCGTCGCCTCCGATGCCTTGCTGCTACACACCGACCCCGTCCGCCTCGAAGCACTCCGCCCCAAGATCCCTCACGTGCTCGCTGCACCGACCTGCCACCACAACTCCCACATGGATGCGGCTCCCGACGACGTCCTCCCAAACCTGCTGCTGAGAACCCTAGTGAGGCCTCCCTCCTCCTGCTGCTCCTCCCACATCTCATGTGGGTGTGTATGTACATGAGCGTCTCAATTTAGATGTCGCATGTTTGCTTTCTACTTAATTGTGCATCGATAGATATTGCTGGTACATAGCTTCTGTTTTCTACTTAATTTAGATGTCTATAGTCAGTACTATTCACTGAAGTCCTATGTAACTTTTGCAACTTACTAGATACTACTTGATATAAAAATCTTTGTAAATATTTCACTAGTTGTTGCGTGCCTAGCTGTCTGCTAATTGATACATGTATTTTCCTCCTTTTAAAGTTGCACATGTAAAGAAATGGAGATCAAGTGCATGTATAATATTTTTGAACTGATGCATAGTGCCTTGGTGAAATTAAAGATCAACCTCTTGTATTTACCTTTATGTCTTGCTGATTATTAACAATTAAATGATGAACTATTGGGTTGGTTGATGATATTTATTTCCTGGTCGAGGATCTATCAAGTTTTCATGTGGCTGTGGCATGCTGATCTATCAAGATCCTGTGGTTTCTTCAATTAGTTTGACCTAGCTAGACATGCTAGCTTAGGATTGAACATGATGTATAGTTAGGTTATCTTAAGGGGTGAGGATCTGTAGTATGTTGTGCTGGCCTATAACTATAACTTCACCAATTTATGATTGGATCCACCCGCTGTAAGTTTCCAAGGAGTCCTAGGGTTCTTGTAGGTTCATATTTTTTGTTATAGGAGTACCTACTGATTTATACTCAATTTAATTCCCTGTATGAGATGTGTGCCTCACATTAGCTGGTTGTCTCTATGTATCCTTGGGCATCTCCTCTATTTGCACAGTATTAACATGCTTGAAATATATAATTGATGCTTGCAGATGCTTATTGAAAAAAATATTGGACTAGTTCTATTTTACTCTCAAGCTTGAAAAATATATTTGAACCTGTTGTGATCATTGACAGTAGTGTGCTCAAATATCATATGACTTATGTCAACCTCATTTACTATTTCAGGTGTAATGCTACCAGCGAGTCGCAAGGGAATGACCTGAACTTTTCTGAAGCTTTCTTGATGTTACTAGATTGCTAAATGCAACATGGTTCCTGATGATTTCCTTCCTGATAATTGCCTTGCTAAATGTGAAGTGAATATGTCTTCTAGTAAACAATGTTGGATGATATGTATGCATGCAGCACTGTATTACAACCTGTTCTCTCTAATAAAGTATGCATGCATCACTTTATTGCTTAATTATGTGATATCTTTGTGTGTATAGATTCATTTCTCTTGTAGTGCTTATTGAGTGAACAGTTAACAGAAGCTGTAATTGATGATTGTAGATATTCATTATTTATTAAGTAGTTTGTTAGAAGCTTGATTTGTAAAAAACAGTTAGTTTTGACCTATAAAAAAGTAGTTTTGAACCAGTGGGATTTCATAATGTTTTTATCTAAAAAATAGTGGACCTTATTATTTCTCCTATTAACAAATTGTTTGTTTTCTTTGAACTATTAATCAAATTGTTTGTTTTCTTTGAATGTGCAGATGTTTTGTATCATCCCATCATTGCCAAGGAACAAGACCACACTAGAGGAACAAAACCTTTTGGTTAAGTAGATTATATGTTGTGTCAAAATTCTGGTTAGGCTAGTTAATTTTTTACTACCTGTTGTCCAGATTATATGTTGGGTCATGTATCAGCATATTACAAACCTTATTATTTCATTTTTTACTACCTGTTGTCCAGATTATATGTTATGTGACCTGTGTATGGCCGTGACCTATATATCTGTGAAATATTTGATCTCATATTTACTTTTGTGTGGAATGTGACCTGTATACAATTGGTTGTCTGTAAATCTTGTTTCTGTTACTAGATTTGGATCCAAATTTAGTGGCCAGACCGTAGAAAAGCCATAGGCCCAAAGAAAAGGAGACGAAATGGTATTGGGCTTTCCCATTTAGATGAAAGAATTGATCAGAAAATAATAAATGGGCTGAATCTGACATATTAAAAAAGGCTAAAAATTGAAAAATGAATGGATCTAAAAGCTAAAGCCCAAACAAATGTGATCCTCGAAGGCTACGGTGCACAAAATAAAAAGGCCAAATTAATGGGCTTGGCCCATATAAACGACCAAACCGGACCGGGCTAAATTTGCATTACGACGATTGCATTTCTTCATAGTTCTGCCACGTCTGATCGGCCACGTAGGATCTGACCTGGCCTGGCTAGATACCCCGTGACGATATTGGATCGTCATAATGGTTATGACGATCATATATCGTCATAGACGGTTATGACGATTTCACAAAAAATGTCGTCGTATGCAATTACTGACGCTCAGTTTTTAACGATATGTTTTTTGTCATAAGATCGTCATATATTGTAGACAATGACGATTCAATGACGAAAATGAAGGGTCATGTATCAGCAGATTCCTTGTAGTGAATTGTGTCGGCAAAAATAGGAACTTTGGCTTTTGTTTCGTCCAATTCCGAGAATATTTCTTTACTAGGTTTTCTAAAACCAAAAATAGCAAAAAACAAGAAACTAGCTCTATGACCCTTGTTAATAGGTTAGTTCCATAAAATGCATAAAAATGCCACAAAGTATAGACAAAACACAAGATAGTTGGTGTAAAACAAGCATGGAGCATCAAAAATTATAGATACGTTTGCAACGTATCAAAGGGTCACACGTTAGGGGTCTCGACAATCTTGGGGGTTCGGAGGGATTTGGTCTCGATCTTCGTACTCCAGGATCAGGCTTCGGGGTTCGGATCCTAGAAGGAGATCTTGGCATCCAGAGATCTTGTCAAAACCTTGAGGAACACCAACCATCATTGCTGCTTGAGATTCAACTTTGGTTAAGTAGATAGATACTTTAGACTCAGCATGTCCGAATAGAAATGGTGCAACATTTACCACAGAGGTAAAGTCACTAGATTCTCAAGACATGGACTTCAATGTCAAGCTCCAAAAGATGAGCTAGATTGCGGAACCCAAGTGATAGCAAGTTATCAAAAGATAATTGCGTATACATGAATTGTTTGCAACGAAACACAACTGAATCCTGTTTAGGAAACATTTAGGAGGATATCAAAGTTCTGTTGGACTTCTTATCTTCCATGACAAATTAGTCAGTGGATTGGTGTGCTTAGAGGATCTTCTCGAAATATAAAGGCATCAACCTACCATATCAAGAATACTTCGCACATGCTTAACTGACTTGGAATGATTCCCGAGGAAACAAAGACAACTCGACTCGAATCCATGGCGACATCTTTCAACATTTATACATGAACTAGAGAGGGTTACTTTTAATATCCAGAACACATACTTCGAGATAACACGAAGATGGTTCTCAAAAGTTTCCAACATTATTGCCAAATGTTCCACATGAATCTTTTCTAGCATGGAGAAGTTAAGGATGTCATTGATGGTCTCAATAACAAACTTACCTATACACTCCAAGAAGACAGACTCAAATTTTGTATGAACAAGGAAGAAATACTGGTCAGACCAGGGGACATGAAGATGTACTTAAGTGAAACATCACGAGTAGATACACCATCAGGATAGTCTTTGGAACTGAGTTTGATTTGACGATTGCCTAATCAAATCAAAGGCGGGGAAGATAACATGTCCACAAAGGAGATACTATATTGCTTTAGCATGAACACAACTAGATATCCCTTTAAGAAGGAGCTGAGTTGGATAGAACTTTTGTCTTACAATTCTCCAAGTTGTTGTTTAAGCTCAACCAACTAGTTCAGGGGTTTCTAGTACGGATCCTTGGAGAAAGGAGCAGTTTAGAGAACTTGCTTGCTCAAGAACTTGACAACACGATCATGTGGCAACATGGCGATACTTCTCGTAAGACATCCAAAATATGACGAACCACCGATATGTCACTTAGCTGGAGAGGAAACTTACTTCGTAATGGAAGAAGACGTAGTCTCAGAGCTTCGGTATGAACCTAACTCTTTGACTAAGGAGAGTGCACCGGAAAAACGGACTTGGTAGCACAATCATCCTTTGCTTAGTGATAGATTAACCATCACGCTAGGAATGATACAAATTTCCTTGTAGTTCAAAGCAATGAGAATTGCTAGTAATCTCAGATGACCACATTATTACGCACACACAACATTCCTGAGCGCGAACAACTCAAAGGAAGGGTGGGTAATTATGTGTAAAAGCATCACTTCATTAAGAGGGTCATGAGACTCATCACGACCTCTTAGTATAAAAGGGTGTGATACTTTAAGATAGAACATATGGGAGACAATTAATGCCTCTTGATCCGCGGATTACAACACTTTGACCTGGTCCGAGATATGACAAGGAACTTGAGTTTGTTTCTCCTGACAACTCGAAATGGTTTATCATGACGGACCACAAGTGTATCTTGCATCGGAAGACACCAATGCACATTTACTACTTGGCTACCAACTTGTAGACAAAGGTCAGAAACAACAAGGGGAAAGGAACATGCTCAGGTTAGAATCCCGAGATGTAGATGGATAACTCAACAATCTTCTGAAAACCAATGCATAGAAGGGAAGGTGTGACAGAGTCACGAGTATAGAAGTGGAACTCAGCAAGAGAACTCTTGTTGTGATCTATTTGGTTCCATTAAAGAACATCTGCCATAGCATGTGGTAGGGGAAGTCCTTTATCGTCATTGTTCAATAGCGACAATATCCACAAGCTTGAAGGCTATACTAGAAGGTACTAGCCATCCTGAGGTAATGTGTGAACATTAACCACAAGGATCAACAAAATGGATCTTGGGTTAAAGGTCAGCTTCATGTACAAGATTTGCACCACCAGAATCCGGCACAATCGGGGATCTTAGGTTCAAGTACGAGGGGTAAAACCCAAAGAAAGGAGTAACTACTACTTGAGTGACAAAGCGTACACTACAAGGTAGTAATCACGAGGTAGCTTCCAAAAGAAGATACGACTTCTGAAGTACCCAGACAAATAAAAAGGAGGCACATGAGGCGAAGGGAAACCTCTAAGCCTAGTACAGAGCATTGAGGAACCATCAACATGAGGTTGTGGACCCATAAAATAGAGAGATTATGAGAGAAAGAAATCCCTCATATGAACAAGAGCAAAGGGTGACAGGGAATTCACAACACACACGACTCTAGAGAACTTAACACTAGGTCAACTGGCTGAGAACCGACATGCCTGAAGAGGCACCTAACTTTGAAGAAAGATATGAGATGGCAAAACTTTTTAAAATCAAAACAAGATAAGATGACCTAGAGTTAAAGCGAAACTAGATAAGAAGAAAAAGAAGCATACCAGAGTTTTCACACATAATTTTCATCTTTGAAAATACTTTTCACAAGCACTAGACTCAACATCGACCAATAGAAAGGTTTCCTACAGTCGGTACTGCTCTGATACCAGAACCCGTGACACCCCCGGGATTAGGGCTAGACAAATCCCAGACCTCTGTCTGATATAAGCCTAACCTAAATCTCGAAAGCATACAAAGAGAGAATTGATAACACAATAGTGACCCTACGACACAAAAATTATTACAGCAAGCTCATAACTGAGCAAAGAACCAAAATATTACAAGCAGAGGTCACTGACCACAAACATCAAACAACGGAAGGCAAATTATGCTATTAAGTATAGCAAACTGAACAAATGGCCTAAGAGGCCTAAAGCATAACGATGACGTCCAATCCATAGATCCCAGACTGCCGACTGGGAACTCCAAACTACTCGTCGATGTCGATGCCGTGAAGAACTCATCTTCTATGGTAACACTTACTCTGCTGCAAAAGTATCAACGAAGCAAGGGTGAATACAGGGTGTACTCCGCAAGACTTATGGCTGGTGGAGTTATTTTGCATAAAGCCATCTTTGTTTTGTAAAACAAGAGGGAGAATAATCTCGACTAATCAGAATATTTTAAAAGGAGATAAGAGAGAGGTGTCTCTAACTTTGATCATCTTTTGATATCCACCGAATCATCATCAGCTGAACCTAACTAGGATCACCCCCTCATACCCATGAGGAAGCATACTTAATCACACATTTATTTGCCAAGTTTTACGATTAGGTTCAAGTTCTCTATGATCTTCACGTCTGTTCCCAAGTCGTCCATAACCGCGGACACGGCTTTTTGAAAAGATTAATAACCCTAGAGGGGTGTACAACTTTACCCACACGTACCAACCGATTCTTAATGCCACTATAGATTAGCCCTCTTCCTTGGAAGGCCGACAGAGAGTGGTTGGACACGACCTTTACCTTGCTTTCGCCGAGACCATGAATCACGCACTAGGTAGATGCCGCCATAACGGGTCGAGTCCTGAAGCCGGTCCCTAATGATGTGTGCGGGGTTCAAGATTACGGATGCCGGGCATCTATTGTTCCCGGCCACGCTTACCTACCTGTTATGAATGCACCTCCTTCTCCTCCATTCAAGAACAACCAAGATGCGTATGTCGAATGGAAAACCCGAACTATGTGACTCATGGAATCTACTCGGCAAGTTAGTTGGTCGAGGGGGTTTCCAGGCCCCTGTGTGGTTGTACGCTCGTCTTGGTTCAAGAGGCAAGAACATCGGGTCCTAAGGGTGGCAAGTATGGAACTGCAAAAACCACAACCCACGTGGCCTCCCATACAAGCCTTAGCATGTTTATTATCCATCTTTGATCATACCAAGTCATTCTGTCATACTAGGTTCATTCGCAGCTCTGATTCATCAACCGGATGGACCAGTGGTAACGGCTAAGCATGGCTAAGCACAATCGATGTAACAACTCTAGCAACGCTTCACAAGCCAAACCCTAGTTATACTAGGAGCAGTGATCGGGGAATATAGGCTACAAAGGAAACATGCATGAGATAGGATTACTCTATCTATCGAATAAAGACTTTGGAATCGCATGCACATGGAAAGAATTGAAATGCTTGAAAACATAGGATTATATCATGTGTGGGGTTTCGCTTGCCTTTGCCAGTTGATATCCAAAAAGCAGAGCTTCGGACATCTGGTACTTGAGTTGATTTTAGTTGATCAAGTATTGTTCTTCGAGCTTCGACGGTGTCGATCTCGGGCTTTGACCTTGATCTCGATTTCGTATTCTACCGGAGAAGAACCAAAGACCGGAAAGAAAAGAAAACAATCTACACATGGCATCGATACAATTCTCAAACAAGGATGATGATATGACAAGTTGAAAGTTATTGAAATACACCCCTAAGGCATGCTTGGCAATTTAATCGGGGTTCTGAGGGGTGCAAACCCTGGAATAGTGTAGAGGTCACAACCTTTAATAAGGTAGAGATCCCTGTGTTTACAATGCTAGTCCCTGGATCAATAGCTAGCATCCACATTTAAGATGTAATATCAAGAAACAAAGGTCATAATACAACTTTATAACCAGGAATAAAATAATTCATTACATCTTACATAGCTCATTTGGCTATCTCATTATAATGCAGCAGAAATAACTATAGCATGGAGTCCTTCATCTTCAAAGTGACATAGGCAATCATGTTGGTTGTAGACTTGTAATCCTAATCAACACACTTCACTAACATCAAACAAACCCGCAACATTATAAGTTACAGCCACAAAGGTCAATACATTTGAATTGTATTGGAAACTTTCACTACTATTTAGAAATAAGTGGATCCTATCAATACATGCATATTTGGCTAAGTAGGGTTTAGGCTCATTTGCAAAAAGCAATATAGTTTTATCCTATCTTTTCAAAATAGTTTTGATCTTTTGACAATCTTTCTGAACTCCTTGGAAAACTCCAAGTGCTTCTAATCCCTTGTTGACACCATCAAGTTTTACTTTGAGAAATTGGAATGTCGAGATCATCCATAGCTTCAGTCCTTAGTTGCTCAGAGTTGTCCGTAACCAGGGACACGACTAAGTACATAGAATTTGATCTTCTGCAGAAGTTGTACACTTTACCCACATGACACAATCTTGTCTTGACGCCACCAGTGGACGCTGGATAAGTACACACCAAATGGAGTACCGGCAGATCGAGAATGCGACAAAGTCTTTCCATAGAAGTACTCCCAATACATTATGCTAGCACATCTACCAGGCACCAATGTAAGGATATACTTCCAATACATAATTCTAGTTAACCTGAATAGGTACCAATGCAAGGGTCTTCCACTATGTAATTGACTAAGCCAGAGCCCACTTAGCATGTGGCTGTATACGGAAGCCACTGTACGAGAAACATGTTCAATCTCTAAGTCCCTGGGTGGTTTTCTTCTAGTGCACATACAAAAAGATAGCCATATAAACATGTTTCCCTTTGTTGCCACCTTATCCATAAATTGAGTATCCACATTCAACCCAGGTGGTTCATTGAGTACTTGTTTTATTATATAAAACATATATTTTTCCAACACTTCATATAACCATATCATGTATTCCATCCAGAGTCTATAGCAGGGCTAAGCATACTACAACTATGATGTTTTCACTAAGGAGGATATAAAGGATATCCTAATAGGACATAGCATAGCATAGTAACATAGTAGCTCTATCATGCATACTACAAAAATTCCACCAAGTGTATTGAAAATAGTAGGACATGGATGATAGTGCCACTTGCCTTTTTATTAGAGAATATTGGTTCACTTCCTTGATCTTGCAAATATCACACTCTTCAAATTTCACTACAATTCAATCAAGCAAGCACATATTCAAACTAGCATTCAAACAATTCACCACATAAAACTATAAGATCAAGCAATGCATGCAAGCATGCAAAAGATTGTTTTATTTGGAAAAGTGGTTTCTATTAGGCTCTAAACATTTTAAAGCCCCTATTGATCATTTACAAAAGTGGTAAAACCATTTAAATTCAAGTTGGTGAAAATGGCCATTTAAATCATTTTTGTTTTGCTAAGAATGATTTAAAACAAAGTAATATTTTGTAGTTTTAGTCAAATATATTTTTAAACACAAATGTTAGTGTTTATGGTCAAAGTGTTTAATATTAATCCATTTGCAAAAGGTTTCACATAAATTCCATTTTTTTTTAAATCAAACTTTATTTTTATTTGCTAGAAATGCCTTTAACAAAGTAATAATTTACTAAGTTTCATCAAATATGTTTTCAAATCCCAAAACTTGGTGTTTAGGGTCAGAGAGTTTAAATCACATCATTTTCCAAAAGGTTTTACTTTAAAAGAATTTTTAAACCACAATCATTATTTTTATTTAGCTAGAAATGATTTTATTCAAAGATTTAATTCCTAAGTGTCACCAAATATACTTTTAAATCTACAAGTTGGTTTCTATGGTCAGTAGGTTCAAAACAATCCATTTACAAAAGATTTTACCCTAAAAACATTTTTAGAATAAATTTTATATTCAAAATATGCCTAAACAAGTTTCTGCAAAACAACTAATTTTTACAGAACCAAAATACTAAACAAAATGCATGGTTGGAAAGTTCACATTTTTTAGAATCCAGTGATATAAAATTTGTAAAATTTGGACATGTGGATTAAAAGTTATGAATTTTATAAAATCAAACATCTAATATAACATTTCTGTTTTTAAATCAACACCTAGGGCCACGTGTGTTAACCTCATTGGGCGATACCGCTTCGCTGGGATTGACTGATGCGGTGTGTTAGATCTAACTTAAATCGTACGGTATAGATCGTTTCGTACCCCTTCGTTAAATGAGTCTATCGTGTCGCTTGGATCTAAATCCAATGGCTCACAGTACGCCAACCATAGATGGACGGCGCTGGCGACGAACGCGCGGCGGCGGCGCTCTGTCAGCCGCGCCCGGCGAAGATAGGAAGCGAGAGAGAGGGGGAAGGGGTTTACCAGACTCGCCGTGGCGTTTGGAAGCTCAACATAGTCGTAGGAGGGCAGGGGGCGTACGGGTCTGACGACGATTGCTCGCCAGAGTTCGTGGCGGCGTCAGGCGTCTCTGTTCGTCGACGGAGGCTAGGCTACAGATTATGCCAAGGCAAATGGGAGGAGGTGTTAGACGCGGGCGAGTGTGGCGAATGCAAGTGCATCATCGAGGGAGAGAGGGGTGGACGGAATTTACGGGGAATGGTCGCTGGAGAGAGACAGACGGTAGCGGCAAGAAGGCTTCGTCATTGCCGGGCTTCTGGGGAATGTGCGGCCAAATGAGTGGTACGGGGAGATGCAGGAGATGCTAGCGAGCAACCCATTAAGCACTAGAGGGCTGGGGAGGGTCTGGCTTCGCCGGAATCGTCCGGGGAACACGTCGGACGAAGTAAGGTATGGGGGAAAAGAGAGAGGGGGCGATGGCATTTAAGAATGCATCATCGCTGGCGAGGTTTAATCGCGCAATCACGCAAATTTATGGAGATTAAACGCGGCAGAAACGGCGAGATGCGAGGAGAACGGTTGACGCGGGTGAAGAAGATGACTGACAGTGTGGGGTCGCGCTGACAGCAAGAGAGAGGGAGTGCGCGAGGGGGCCAGGCGTCAGTGACTGAGCGGGTGTGTTGCTGGGTGTGAAACATTTTTCTGCGGGGGAGAGAATAAGTGGGCTCGCTGGGCCGGACTGGGCCTTGATTCTGGGCTAGGTTTGTTTCCCTTTTTTTATACTGAATCTTTTTCTTTTTCCTTTTCTATTTTTCTATTTTGATTTTTGTTCAAATAATTCAAACACCATTTGAATTCAAACCTTTACCAAACTTTGAGTATATTTTTAATACTGTTTATAACATATTCTAAGGTCCATTTTAGAACATTTCTTTTATTCTTATAGGGTCTATTATTTATTTAAAATATTTCAAATAAGATTTAAATATGTTTTCAAACTCTATTTGAATTCTAAATTTTACCAAAACTTTTTCAGTACGTTTTATTTATTCTTTAGTGCAAAATAATTCACTTTGAATTATTATTTAAAATACGTTAATATGATTTATATTTAAATTGGGAATTGTCTTTATTTAAATAAAATTGGATAATAATCAATCCTTATGATTTTATTTAAATAATTCTTTACTCTTTTTATTAATCAATAATATTTCATTTCATTTGTTTGGCCAAGATTTAATTTGGCTTTTAATTATTCCTTATTTATTTCTTTCTTTGCCTTATAAAATCCATATCTTTTTATTTAAAGATCCAAAATTGATGATTCCAATTTTCATAATTTTATTTAATATTTGTTTATCTTTTTAAATGCCTTTAGGATCTATTTGTTCAAGATGGGTTTGAATGTTTCCATTTGGAATCAAAAAGTTTCTTTTCACCCTAAATTTCATCAATTATTTATTTTGTTTATTCATTTTTCATATTTCAAAATTTGGAAAATTTTGGGATGTGACAAACAGGGGATCCTCAGAATCACCTATGGGGTTCAATTGGTTCTTCTAATTAAAGTTTCAATTGAAGTTGTTGAACAATGCATGATTGTAATACTATCATATAGATCTTAATTTTCTGAACATTTTGATATATTATTTGTATTTTTCTGATTTAAAATGAATTAGTTATGAATTTATCCATTTTTATTTCATTTTAAATAATTTTTAGAATATTATAAAAATAATTTAAATTTTGGAATTACTTTAATAATTTTATTTAACAGAAAACAGTTCTGGTAATATTTTTATCACTTACAGGGTGGACCCACCTGTCGGCATTTTTCAATTACTGAAATGATTTACCAAAAACATTTGAAATAAAAGAAAAGAAAGGAAAAGGGGATATGACATCAGCATGACATCATGCTGATGTCATCAATGGAGGGGATCCTCCCAGGTGGCCACGAGCTCGACGCTAGGGGCGATGCGGGGCTGCGCGGGTGTGTGTGCTGGATAGAGGGGATCACGACGAGCAGAGTAGTGGCGCCGCCCTTAAATGGTCGCCGAAACAGTGCTCACGACGATCATCTGCGGCGGTGCTCGGTGGCGCACGACGGGAGGTCGAACCAGGAAGCAAGGAGAGTAGAGGAGGGGCTGGCGTGACCAGCGGCTCACCACGAGCTCGATGGAGGGGTCGACGAAGCTCGATGAGGATGGACATCGACGAATCGAGACGTTGACTGTGGCGGCCGACGGCGAGGTTAAGCATGATTCCGAGCAGAGGGCTACTCCCCTGCTTGCGTGGTTCCACGGGGACAAAGAGGGAGATGAGGCGAAGCTGCTGGACACCTCGGCTAGGTGAGGGGTGGCCGTATTCGACAAGGCGCCGGGAGGGTCTGCACCTAGGGTTTTGGCCAGGAGAGGAAAACGGGGAAGAAGAGAAGATAGGGTTGTCGACGGCGGCGCTGGAGCTCTTATAGGCGTCGGCAAGCGGCGGCTCTCATCTTGGCGCGCATCGCGCATCATGGCATGCGGCGACGGCCCCGGCTGCGCCAGCGAGCTGCTTGGCCGGCGAGGAAGACGACGACGGGAGGGAGCGAACCGGTATGGGCCAGGCTGGTCCGAGGTGGGCCGCGGATGCTGTGCGCGAGCGGCTGATAGGAGGGACAGGGAGATGGGTCGGGCTAGAATAGGGTGTTGGCTCTGTTTTTCTTCCTGAAATTCTTTTCTTTTTGTTTTCTCACTTTTCGCTTTATATTTTCAAATACAAATCTATTTTGAACATTTTCAAAATATAAGAGACTTTTTAAATATTTAAAATAACATGGAGACCCTTAATAACCATTTGGGTTCCAACTTTTTATACTTTTCAAATATATCAAAACCATTTTGAATACATTTGAGAGGAAGAGGGAAATTAGGGTTAGGGTTTTGTGATTATTTTCTTGCATGCATTTTAGATGATGATGCTCATGAATACACAACCAAATCCTAGTTAGTATTTAATAAAACTAGGGTTGTTAAAAATTATTGCTCCTGCAACACTCACATGACTACGAATCATTGAATCATTGATCACTAAGTCACAGAATCAGAGCACTGAGTCAATAAATCAGTTAATCATTGGACCATTGAAATTATTGTGCACTGAGTCACTGAGTCAGTGAATCAGTGAACATTGAAATTATTTAGACTGAGTCGGTAAGTCAGTGATTCACTGAACCATTATAATAATTGAGCACTGAAACACTGAGCAATGGAAATTATTGATAACTGAAACACTGAATACTGAGTACTAAAACACTGAGCATTGTATCACTGAGCAAATCATTGTACTCCATACATCTCACTCAGCCATGTGATTTGGATAGCACACTGTCGCTAGTAGTACTACACACCATTTAGTGATAATGCAGTGTATAGTTGATGGTTACTACACTCTGTTTACAGTTGCACTCAATGAAAAACAAACATACCCCATACAATACTTTAGAAATGTGTAGCTATATATACCACTCGCACGCAATGTTTTCCGTCTCACCTACAAAAACACAACAATGGCAGACCTTCGACGATTTTGGTGCGACTTCAACTTTGAAGCTAGGCTATGCTATGACTGGAGGTTCCGAAATGCTGGCCAAAGGTATTGAGATTGTCCTGGGGAAGACAGCCAAGTATGTACTTAAAACCATCATATTTACAAATATATAGCCTATGTGTGCTATATTTAATAATTGTAGAACATTTTAATAGGGTAATGGCCAATGTGGATTCTTCCAGTGGTGCGACGACCCGTTTCCTGTTGAAGCACGAGTCCTCATCATGGACCAACCTGTATTCGGGCACTCGGTGGGGAGCCGTAGTATTGTTTTAATTTATCCCGTGTGTAAAATTTACTTATGTGCTGTACCGTTATGCTCCGCAGAATTATGTTTCTCACTTTGTTTGCCGAAACACTTGTAACTTATTTATGAATCCCGTGATCAATAAATTAGCGGGATAATCTTTCTCTATATATCCCTATATTACTTTTAACTCTTGGCAGGTGTGTCCGTCATTCCTCCATAAATAGCACCCGGGTGGTTGTCCGTCTTTGTATTCACTCCAATCAACCTCTATCTATCTCTCTCAGACAACTCCTCTCACTCTTTATCTCTCTCAGCCAACACCACTCATGGCCGGTGCAGGATCCTCTTCAAGGAAAGGGAAGGAGATAGCCTTTGAACTCGTAGGGGCTCGTAGTGGTACATTCCTCACACCAGACATGTCACCGATGAATGAACTAGACGGTCATGTTCCATGGATCATACAATGTGATTTCATGGTGGGATGCTGCTACATAGCTGATGAAGCCAAGATCAAGCGCGGTGGGCTTAGCGGAAAATGGGGATTTGTGTGCGGCCACGCCCGGGGTCCTGCACCCTATTTCGTAAGAAATTTATCCTTGCTCAATTTTTTTACTAGGGGTAGAACTCTCTTCTCACTCAATGTTTACGCTAAAAATTTATATTATTAAATAGGCGGGATCGTGATGCGATAAGGATTTCTGGCTTGAAGACCGAAGACAGTAAGAAGTTTACTGGTATGGGTAAAATATGTGCAAAAAAATGAGGCCAAAGAGCTAGAGGAGAAAATAAAGAGAGAGCACAGACAGAACAACCAGAAAGCGTTCGAGGAATGGTGTGCTAAAAAGATGGCCAACAAACGAAACAATTAGGATGAGTACGAAAATTGCTAGACACTCGTATTTTCTTTTAATTTAGTTTCCATTTCAAAATGGTGCTCTTGTATCTTCGATTTAGAGGGGTCAATGGTTTCCATTCCCCAAGCACCAGCAGTAACAACAAATAAATTGTACCGTCTAGCAATTTATCATCATTTCATGCTATGCAATGTACTTATCATCTTAGTAGAAAACAATATGAGTTGCAAATATTTCATCGACTGCATCATCTCAAGTACTCATTACAAACATAATGAAAATGGTGCCAAATTAGTTCCATAGCTTACAACCAAGCCTAATACATGATGATATCAGAATGTGCTCAATAGTTCCACATCTTCCACTTTGTGTTTTCCTTATTCAACCAAGCCTTGCTATATTCCCACTCTTTCCTTCTCTTATCTTCCCTTTGTTCTTCTTTATTCCTTGCCTCTTCTTATTTCTTCCTTTTAGCTTCTAACTCGTACTTCCTTGAGCGCTCCTTCTGTGCTTCTTCAATCCCTTGCAACTCCAAGTTTATTTCATCCTCGTGCTTCTTTTTCTCCTCATTGAAAACCTTCCAAGACTCATCCAAAGTGTCGGGCCCGTAAAGGGGACACCACCATGTCATATCTTGACAATGCTCACACCAAACAAGTGGAGGAGCCTTGGGTGTGGTCTCGTGTAATTTCCAATACTTAGGTGGATATGGAGGAGGACGCATAATGCATTTTCCACCTCTCGGCTGTTTTCGGTTCTAAAAGAATGCTAATATCCCATGAAAGAAGATAGTCATCATAACACTCGAGGCCATTGATCCACTGGAGGAAATAGCATGTGCAATGTTCCTGTCAAATAAACTTTACCGTATCAACAATCAACGATCAATCAAGTATGATAGATACCATGTCACAAGCCAACAAAACTCACGCGTGTATCGGGGCAACGATAGAATGCGCGACCAGCAGTAGTGTGGTAGTTAGATTGTTGGATATGACAAGTTTTACAACAACAACAATTTGGTACCGGATATCTTGGTAGCACCGGAGCATCTTTCGATGACATATTGTGATACTTGCCTTTGGTACTTTCCGCAAACTTCATCTGATGTGCAATCTCCGTCCACATGTCCGGAGAATCTACAAACATTGTGATAATTAACATAGCAAACACTATATACTTATAATGTCCTAAGCTATATTATTATACAATCAGCTAATTTTCAATTGAAGTGCTCCCCAACTTAGCAAATACTAAGACAAGCTCATATCCAATGCATACATACACTAGCAAACTCTATAGAAATGAATCCCTACAAATATATTCCCACATGTGCATATTTTGGTTTTGTCATATGTAAACTAAAATAGCAAACACTAAGACAAAGATCCTATCAAATGCATACATATACTAGCTACAATTTATTCAAACAAATATTATTTACAAAGAAATCTAAATAACATATCTATGATCTTCTAGGGTTTCAACAAAAAAGAGATGAATGAGATGAAATTTGACATTCTAATAGGTGGAATTAAAGGGGATTTGAGAGAGATTACCTCTAAGAAGACTTGCCATGGTCCCAGTCCAAGAAATCTTTGAGTTTCAACAAGATTTGAAGAGAAGGGCGAAAAACAGGAGAGAGAGAGAGCTCTTGTGGCGGTTGGGAGGAGGAAATGGGAGGACTGGGAAAGGGAAACTGGTCGATTGGGTATAACCCTAGTGGCGCCGACATAGCGGCCACGTCAGCTCGGCTGCCCACCCCAGTCGCTAGCTCGGCGCCATCACCGACATGTGTTAGGTCGGTGCCATGTGAAGTGGCGCCGACGTGAGGGTCAGATTCCAAATTAGTTTCGCCCGGGGGGCAGAGTTGGGTGAACTTCTTCAGTTTGGTTAGATTTGTCAAAAAATACGCGATGGGGAGGAGAACAAGGGAGAGGGCCGAGCGAGGTTGCGTTGCTAGCGGGAGAGAGAGGTGGAGCCGGGGGTACTGCGGGGAGTTGGTGGTTGGGGACGGGGTTGCGTTGCCTTGTGTGGGTTGCTTTGGTAACATGACAGAGTCACAGGGTAGGGTGCGATCGCTAAGGTGGGTGTGTGCGTGTGTTGTGGCCAGGTGGTGGCGGCTGTGTGTAGGTGTAGGTGGTGTTTGGTTTGTGTGGCGGCGGGGAGGTTAGGGTTAGGCTAGGGGTTTGGGTAGGTGAGATTAGGGTTAGGGTTTATATACGAGGTAGTAGGTGGTCTGTCTGGTTGGGCCTTTAGGCCTGACCGAATGGACTGCCTCCCCTTAACAAAATATTTAATTTTGTTTTATTTCTTTTGTTTTAAACAAAACATGTGTAAATAGGTTTTTAGACAAATAAAATATCTGGAAGGCCCGGGCTTTATAATTTGAAAATAATACGGAGTTCTTGTAAAAAACAAAATAGGCTTTTAACGAAAATGTTTTCAAAGGCAAAAATATGCATGATGTCATGATGATGCATAAGGATACGAAAAACAACAATTTTATAATAGTGGTTTTATCCAGGGTGCTACAGTTTACTACTTCTACAACCGAGAAGAGGGAAAAGTGTTTGTCGCTCGGAACAGTGTATTCCTTGAGAAAGAATTTCTCAGTCGGGGAGTCAGTGGGAGCACGGTACAACTCCAAGAAATTCGAGAGGAACAGTCTAGTAGCGTCTTGGAAAAAGCCTTGGAGGTTGAGCCGGTTGCGGTAGCTAATCCGGCAACTGCACCTAAACCATGAAGATCTGCCAAATTGCAAAATGTTCATGATGTATTACTGTTAGATAGTGATGAGCCAGCAAGTTATTCGGAAGCGGTGGTGGTTTCTGATTCTGAGTCATGGCTTGGAGCCATGAGATCCAAGTTAAAGTCCATGTATGAAAATCAAGTCTGGAACTTGTTTGATCTGCTAGATGGTGCAAGACCCACCGAGTGCAAATGGGTCTTTAAAATGAAAACTCATATGGATGGAAATGTTTCTGTCTATAAAGCATGGCTTGTCATGAAGGGGCTCCGACGGGTTCAAGGAGTTGACTACGATGAGAATTTCTCACCCATAGCGATGCTTAAGTCATTTTGGATAATGTTATCTATAGCAGCCTATTTCGACTATGAGATATGGCAGATGGATGTCAAGACAGATTTCCTTAATGTAAATTTGACCGAGGATGTGTATATAATATAGCCCGAGGGTTTTGTCGATCCGGCTAATGCTGACAAGGTATGCAAACTTCAAAAATCCATTTATCGGTTCAAGCAAGCATCTCGGAGTTGGAACATTCGCTTTGATGAGGTAGTCAAATCGTTTGGCTTCATCAAGAGTGATCATGATTCTTGTTTATACAAGAAGTTTAGTGGGAGCAAAGTAAACTTTTTAATCTTATTTGTGGATGACATATTACTGATTTGAAATGACGTGCAGATGTTGCAAGAAACCAAGGAATCATGTGAAAGGAGTTTCTCAATGAAAGACTTGGGTGAGGCAACTTACATACTAGGAATCGGGATCTATAGAGACAGATCAAGGCGACTCATTGGATTGATTTAGAGTATATATTTGGACAAAGTGTTGAATAAGTTCAACATGGAAGGGGTTCTTACCAATGTCCCATGGAGAAAAACTTAGCAAGACTTGGTGTCCTTCGACAATTGAGCGAAGTCGGATGTGTGAGATCATGTATGCTTCGGCAATCAGATCCATAATGTATGTCATGATTTGTACCAGGACAAATGTTTCCTATGCTCTATGTGTTGTGAGAAGATACCAGGCTGACCCTAGATAAATCCATTGGGCAGCGGTTAAAACCATCCTAAAGTACTTGAGAAGGACTAAGGATGCGTTCCTAGTTTTTGGAGGTGAGGATGAACTTATTGTAAAGGGTTACACGGATGCGAGTTATCTCACTGACTCAGATGATTCTCGTTCGCAATCTAGATAGGTGTTTGTAATAAACAGAGGGGCTATGAGTTGGAAGAGTTCCAAGCAAGAGACTGTGTCAGCGTCTACAACAGAGGCTGAGTATATTGCTGCCTCGGAGGAAGCAAAGGAGGCCATTTGGATGAGGAACTTCCCCATAGATCTTGGTGTGGTTCAGAGCTCGTCCAATCCGTTAGATATGTATTGTGACAACAATGGTGCTATTGCACTAGCCAAGGAACCTAGACAACACCAAAAGAACAAACATATACTCATGCGGTACCACCTGATTCACTAGTGTGTGGATCAAGGTGATATCAAGTTGTGCAAGGTACACACGGATGCAAACATTGCGGACCCGTTGACAAAGCTGCTACCACATCTTAAGCATGAGGCACACACGAGAGCAATGGGCATTAGATGCCTAGACATGATGTCGGGATGATTGCCTCTAGTGCAAGTGGGAGACTGTTGGGAATATGCCATAGAGGCAATCATGTATGATGTAATTCCCAATGTATTCATAAATTTATTAAGTTTTCCTTGTATGAACATCTGATATATATCATTGAATACATGATTCGGTTGTGGAACTATATATTCATGTTGTTCTTACTAGATGTTCTTGGTCATTGAGGTTGTGCTGGACACACAACTTAGACTAATGTGAAAGTTGACTGATGACTCGGTTCCACTTGTCATGGGCATGATGATGTTATTCCGACTTACACAAACTCAGCTAAAGAGTTTAGCGAGTCTGACTGACCCACTATTGAGATGCAACAAACATGTTGACATTTGTAGTCTCAAGCAATGGAATCCTTTGACCTGAGGTGATCACATGATCCGAGTTGTGGATCACCAACTTAGGTTCTATCAAAGGTTGTTCCGTAAATGAGTAGTTATAAAGGTAGAGTCCAGGTTGGTTGTAAATCAAGCTACGTGACATGGATTATCAAGATGAGATTTGCCCCTCCATAATGGAGACATATTCTATGGCCCCTCTAATGTGATATAATTCGGAAGCATGGCCATGCATGACTCATTTTAAGTGTTAACTGAGGAGTCAGACTAAGTGTTAGTCAAGTGAATTGTGTATCACAGAACGAGAAGAGAGTTAATATATTAAAGGGATGGCAACTTCTCGCCTATAGCTTGACAAGGTATATCGTGTGGTAAAGGGACTTGGACAAAAGTCATACTAAAGGTTGTCTTCCAGACTTTACGGCACTTGGGATTTGGCACGTCTTGCTAGAGGCTGCTACCATCTATCGACTTGAGACCAAGTGTTCATGTGAGTGAGTTGGAATCAAATCCATGACAGGATGATTGGAGGAGTAGCTCAAATTGTGTCTAGGTGTACGTGAACCTACAGGGTCACACACTTAAGGGTAAGGAGCCCATATGAATTAGATCCATATGGTAATTGGGGTACAACCTAGATGGGCCTCAAGAGTTGATCCCAACTAGGGATGTATATAAGTGGAGCGACAAGGGATAGTCCCTGACCTATCCATCACTTTCTCCACTCCCAAATCGGGTTAGACAGGATCTAGCAATCCCTTACCCATGCTCCTGCTTCCTGTAGATGTGGATACCGGTAGAGGCGTTGCACGTGCGGCGCTGGAGAAAAAGGAGTTTGTGGGGATCTGGAGAAGGAGTTCGTGGGGATTCAGAGGAGCTATTTGTGAGATCGATCGACACTGCATCAGCTAACGCGCTTCATCAATAATCTGCACCTGCGCGTCTAGTGGTAAATCCCGCGGCCTATCGCCTAAGCTGGATATTGGGAGTACCGCGTAGGATAAAAGTTTTTGGTTATCTCCTCGTGACCCAACATGAGATTCAAGCTATCTACATGGAGGAGCTGCTACATATGGAGATGATTGAGAACTACAAAGCCAAGGTCGTCTTACAAGTGCAACCATTGGAGATAGAGTCTTCATACTCTCTTAGGAGAAACAATGGAGCAAACCATCTTTAATAGATGTCAAACCATTGCTAGAAGGGATCATATCATTGCTGAGCAGGACGCTCTAATTGCTGCTCTCCAAGCCTATATCAACAACCCACCTAATAATGATGATGATGATGATAATGATGATGATGACGATGGAGACGACGATAATGGCAATGGTGCAGATGAAGCTAAGGCTATCATAGAGGAAGGTGAAGAGGAAGAACCAAGGAAAGGATCTTCGAGCTCTCAAGTGATGAAGACTCACGGGGGTACACCCCACATGCCAAGAGCACCAGTGGAAAGAATAGGAAGCGCAAGTACATGAGGGCGTTGATTTATCTCAAGCAATTCAAGTAAATATCATATGCCTACAATCTAGGTCTTCGGTAGGACATCATTTTGGATCCCTCGTTAGGACATCATTTTCGATCGCATAAGAGAATCGAAAACGATGTCCTAACAAAGACCTAGATGGTAGGCATATGCTATCTACTAGAATTGTTTGAGGTAAATCAATGCCCTCATGTACTTGCGCTTCCTCTTCTTTCCACTAGTGCTCTTGCATGTGGGGTGTATTCCTCACAGGTCTTTATTAATTAAGAGCTCGAAGACCCTTTCATCGGGTTCTTCCTCTTCACCTTCCTCTATGATAGGTCCAGCTTCATCTCCACCATCGTCATCGTCATCATCTCCATCGCCATCTTTATCATCTCTATCATCACCATCATCATCAAGTGGATTGTTGATCTGGGCTTGGAGATTAGCAATTAGAGCATCCTTCTCAACAATGGTCTGATCCCTTGCAGTACTAGTTTGGTCTCTATTAGCGATGGTTTGCTCCGATGTTCCTGTGAGAGTATGGAGAGTCTCTATCTCCAACGCTTGCACTTGTACGATGGCTTTGGCTTTGTAGTTCTCAATCTTCTTCATATGTAGTAGATCCTCCATGTTTCGGTCATCAAGCCTGCCCGGAGAGTCCGCACTGTCGAGCTACTCTTCCTCCCTTACATCGACCCATATCTCTCCGAGAACAAATGGAGCATACACCAGCAGTTTGTAAGACAGAGAGGCAGGCATCGACCAAGGCGATGCGCCCTCGAGAATAATCCAAGGGCACCGTCGGACTACTCTTTCTCCCTTACATCAACCAGATCTCTTTCTCCCTTACATCAGCAGTTTGTAAGACAGACAGGAAGGCATCAGCCTAGGCGGTGCAAGAAGAGGCTTGCAGCTGTAGATCATGTGGGTGCAACTAGAGGCCGTTCAGGAGATGGTTCAGCAGATCAAGAATACATGAACAAAACGGGTTTGCCGTCCTAGGGTATCATAAACATAACAAGATAGTACGATACTAATATCATCATCCAGACAACATAAAATCCTTGCTCAATCCCATTTTTCTAAGTATCATATAAATAGTACTGTATGTTCACGTTATCCTGTTGCACGATGCTGTTACATGCTCTGCCTCAGTACAGTCTGTACCGTGGATGTACTCTTGATCTGCTGCTGCCACTACCTCCACTGGGACCATAACCATATGAAAGATTTGTTAGAGATCCACCGGGACGGTTAGACTAGACAATGTTGAGTCGGTTTTGATTTCTTAGAGTTTGTTTTAGAGTCGGTTTAAGTAATCTTGGACGACAAGTTTTATAATCCCATATATACTCTGTACCCCTCAAGCAATATTATTATGCAAGTCAATCAAATTTACATGGTATCAGAGCTTTAGTTCCTAGGGCATGGCGCCGCCACCGACGCCGCCCCCTCCTCCCCCTCCCGACTACTTCACCAAAAAGGACGCCGCCGCCGCCGCTTCCCTGGGTGCCGCCAGCCAACCCTCCAACACCTCCCTTGCTCTACCCTCTCCTACCCTCCCAACTATCCACTATGCCGATACAATCTCAGATGTTAGCCACTTTATTCCTATCACTTTAGATCTACCAAAGCATAACTACTACCATTGGCGTCATCTCTTCGAGGTTCATCTCGGTCGGTGCAATCTTCTCGGCCACGTCGCCGACCATGCCGTTCCCCGGCCTACCGATCCTCGCTGGGCCAAGGACGACCTCACCATCATCCAATGGATATAACAGCGGGTGTCCACTGAGATCTTCAATCTCGTGTTTCGCGACGCCACTAGCGCAGCCGCCCTCTGGGTGGCCCTCCGACAGCTCTTCCAAGACAACGTCGACGGCCGCGTCAACACCCTCCACACCGATCTCCGCAACACCGTCCAAGGTGACTCTCCCGTCGGCGTCTACTGTCAAAATCTCAAGACGATCACCGATGAACTCCAAGAGCTCAGCGACCCCGTCGATGACCGTCAACTGATCAACATCCTCCTCGTCGGGCTCGGTGACCGCTTCGAAAAGCAGGCTTCCTTTATTCCCATGATGCGGCCCCGTCCTACCTTCGCCGAGGTCCGATCTATGCTGCAGTGGGCCGACCGTGCCCTCGCAAATAAAGAGGCGCGCCATCAAGTTTTTGCCGCGATCCAGCGACCTCCTGCTGCTCCTGCACCGCCTCCTCCGTCACCGGTGCAGCCACCTCCGGGGTGGCGCCCTAGTCCGAACTACAGGGGCAAAAACCCTACCTTCCGGCCGCCTCGACCACCCACGGTTCCTCCCAGCGGCCCGACGCCTCCATCCCCAGCACCTCCCGCGTCTCCTAGATGGCGCCCGATGCATGACCCGTGGACAGGGCTTGTCCAGGCCTGGCCCATGCCCTGGATCGCGTCCTCTCCGATTGGTGCTCCCCCGGCGTACTCCGGCGCCTGGACGCCGGGCATGCGCCCCCACGCCGGCTCTCCGGGCCTCCTCGACGCTCGCCCTCCGCACCAAGCCTACATGACTGCACCGACCTACATGCCTGGTCCGACTTACCAATAGTACAATGCTCTATCCCCTCCTTCGACGTCTGCTGGTGCCTACATGCCGATCTACGCGCCATCACCACCTGCTCCGCTGCCTGCACCATCGACGTCCTCTTCCTCGTCACGGAGCTGGGACCAAGCGACGTTTATCCAGGCCATGAACCACTTTGCTGCTCAAGGAAACTCAGGTACCAATTGGATTTTCGATTCTGGTGCTTCTAGTCACATGTCTTCTTCGAATAATATGCTGTCAAATTTTTCCTCATCACCTTTTTCCTCTATAACTCTTGGCAATGGTTCTACTATCCCTATCTCCGGTGTTGGTAATGCACAACTTCTCTCACCCACAAAACCTCTCCTCCTTCGTAATATTCTTGTTGCACCCGATCTCATTAAAAATTTAATCTCCGTTCGACAATTCACTCGTGACAATCCTGTTTCTCTCGAATTTGACTCCTTTGGTGTTTCCGTGAAGGATTTTCTAACCAAGGCGGATATCGCTCGCTTCAATAGTGATGGAGATCTCTACTCCCTCCACGGTGTTCCCACAGCCACTCAACCCTCATCCATGGTTGCTTCGGTCGAGCTTTGGCATCAACGTCTAGGCCACCCCAATAAAATCGTCTTAGATTCTCTCCTTAGTGATTTCTCTATTCCTTGTAATCGTGATACTCATAATCCTCTAGTTTGTGAATCTTGTCAACAAGGAAAACATGTGCGTCTTCCATTCAATTCTTCTACTTCTTCTAGTACTTTTCCCTTTGAATTATTACATTGTGATTTATGGATGTCACCTATTGAGAGTATTTCTGGTTTTAAGTACTATCTTGTGATCTTGGATGATTTCACTCATTATGCATGGACTTTTCCTTTACGCAAAAAATCTGATGTGCACACAATCTTTCTCAATTTTCAACGCTATGTTGCAACTCACTTCTTTCTCCCCATTCGGTTCATCCAATGTGATAATGGCAAAGAATTTGACAACAACAAAAATCGTAATTTCTTTCTCCACCATGGCATTCTCCTCCGTTTTTCCTGCCCCTACACTTCCCCTCAAAATGGCAAAGCTGAGAGATCTCTCCACACTATCAACGACATAATTCGAACCCTTCTTATCCAAGATTCTATGCCCCCACGTTTTTGGGCCGAAGCTCTCCGCACAGCCACATATCTCCTCAACATTCGTCCCTCCCTATTTAACCACAAACCACGCCATATTACTCTCTCTTTCTATGTCATCCCAATTATCCTGAACTTCGAGTATTCGGTTGTCTTTGTTTTCCAAATACCTATGTCACTTCACCTTATAAACTAGCCCCTAGATCTCTACCCTGCATTTTTTAGGTTATTCCGATGAGCACAAAGGATATAGATGTTTTGACCCAGTTGCTGGTCGTATTCATATCTCTCGTCATGTTACTTTCGTTGAACACTCTTTCCCTTTTGCCACACATACATCTCCCCATGATTCCGTCTCCACCGATCCCTCTCCCTCGACTCGTTCAGCTATACCACCTAATCCCCTACACATTCCAATATTCCATACAGAACCCCCTACGCCCGAACCTACATCCGCTACGCCGGGCGTTTCACTCACTTCTTCTACCACACGGCAGCCTTCCATGCAGCCTGCCATCACACCACCCTCTCCACCCATGGCACATTCTCCTGCCGCGTCGCAAACCTCATCCGATGCATCACCCAACCCCACTGACACGCCTCCCTCTTCGGCACCCACTTCCGAGCATGATCCGTCTCCTTCCCCACATTACCCTCCTATGTTATTCCTATTCCAGCACCCACCAATGATCATACTATGCGTACCCGTGGAAAATATGGTTTTCGTCTACCCTCCAAACGTCTTAATTTCTTAGCTCAACCCAACCTTTCTCCCATCCCAAAATCCTACAAATCCGCTTTTCTCGATCCCAACTGGTCCGCTGCTATGAAAGAAGAATACCATGCTTTGGTTACCAATGATACATGGAAGCTAGTTCCTCGTCCTTCTAATTCAAACATTGTTTCTGGTAAATGGGTCTTTCGTAAAAATTTTCACTCCGATGGTACTCTCTCTCTCGCTACAAAGCCCGCTTGGTATGTCGTGGCTATTCTCAACAACAAGGAATTGACTATGATGAAACTTTTCTCCTGTTGTCAAACCAAGCACAATTCGCACCATCCTCAGCATTTCCGTTTCCTCTTCTTGGCCTATTCATCAACTCGATGTCAAAAACGCCTTTCTTCATGGTTCTCTTCAAGAAATTGTCTACTGTCAACAACCTTTAGGTTTCGAAGATCCTAGTTCACCCAATCACGTATGTCTTCTCAAAAAGTCTCTCTATGGCCTGAAGCAAGCACCTCGTGAATGGTTTCAGCGCTTTTCTACATTCATCCAAACTATAGGGTTTATTCCCTCTCTCTCCAACACATCTCTCTTTGTCTATCAATCAAATAATAACAATGCCTATCTCCTCCTTTACATTGATGACATTATTCTCACAGCCTCCACCCAAACGTTTCTCAACTCTATCATCTCTAGTCTTCAACACGAATTCTCTATGACTGATCTAGGTATGCTTCATCATTTTTTGGGCATTGCTATAACTCGTGATTCTTCTGGCCTTTTTCTTTCTCAACGGCAATACACTCTTGATCTTCTCTCTCGTGCTGGCATGTCAGACTGCCAACCATCCCGCATCCCCATCGACACCACTTCTAAATTTTCTTCTATCAGTGAATCATTCTCCGATCCCACTCTATATCGAAGTCTCGCAGGAGCACTTCAATATCTCACTCTTACACATCCCGAAATTTCCTATGCTGTTCAACAAGCATGCCTTTTCATGCATGATCCGCGCCTTCCTCATTATAATCTAGTCAAAAGGATTCTTCGATATCTCAAAGGAACTCTTGATCATTGCCTTTATATTAATTCTTCTTCCCAAACAACTTTGACAACATATTCCGATGCATATTGGGCTGGAAGTCCCGAGACTCGTCGGTCCACTTCTGGTTACTGTATTTTTCTTGGCAATAATTTGATTTCGTGGTCTTCTAAGCGTCAGCTAACGGTTTCTCGTTCGTCTGCTGAGGCTGAGTACCGTGCGGTTGCACATGCGGTTGCAGAAACGGTATGGTTGCGACAACTTTTTGCCGAGCTTCATCACCCAATTCAGCAGGCTACCATTGTGTATTGTGATAATATCTCTGCAGTTTATATGGCGGGCAACCCAGTTCAGCATCGGAGAACAAAACATATTGAAATCGACATACATTTTGTTCGCGAGAAGGTTGCTCTTGGACAAGTTCGTGTTCTTCATGTTCCAACCACGGCGCAATTTGCTGACATCTTCACCAAGGGGCTTGCTACTGCACCATTCATTGACATACGATCCAGTCTCAACATCGTTGCGCTCGCCGATGAGACTGCGGAGGGATGTTAGACTAGACAATGTTGAGTCGGTTTTGATTTGTTAGAGTTTGTTTTAGAGCCGGTTTAAGTAATCTTGGCCGACAAGTTTTGTAACCCCATATATAATCTGTACCCCTCAAGTAATATTATTATGCAAGCCAATCAAATTTACAGGGACCATAACCATACTGCAACATAAGAAAGATTTGTTAGAGATGGCATAACTCACGATTCAAAATCACAAAAACGGAAGGAGAGAGAAACAAATTTTAAGCCTTTCACGTTTCACATATGCAAGGAAAACTAAAAAACCAGAAGCAACCAGCATAATCTTGACCGTAGTGAGAAGTCCGTCCCGTGTGTGACGGTTGGTGTCCTCAGGCGATCATTTTGGCGATTCTATCGCCTCCACCTAGGTCGTCGTTGTGCCGCCATCTCTCACCTGGATCTCCCATAGTCGTCGGAGGAGACTCGATCTGTCACAGCCCTCTTCTCCACCCTTGTTTTCCTTCCGGTTTCCAATCCCTCACCTTCCACATAAGCCTTTTGTGTTGTCTGGGGCACGATCGTAATACACCTACAAAACCCCTAGATCTGATCTTTCCGTCGGCAACTCGAGATGGAGAAGGTAGCAGATCTGATGGGGAATTTGAAGCTGTCTGATCTAGAGAAGAAGGGAGTGAAGATTGGTTGGTCGGATGGGAGGAAAGTGGGGGCGGTAGATCCACAAGCGATTGCAAAATTGATGTCGGATAAGCCGGCTCATGCTGAAGCTATGGAGGAGGCTTTGGGGAGTGTCTGGTGCCCACTGCGAGGGTTGCAATGCAAGGACATGGGTGAGAATATTTTTCTCTTTACCTTTCATCAAGAATCAGGAAAGAGGAAGGCGTTGAATGATGGTCCTTGGATGTTCTCGAAATCTCTGTTGGTGGTGGAGGATTTTGTCCCGAGCAAGACGCTGAGCCAGTATGATTTTCGTACCGTGCCGACATGGGTTTGGATCTTTTCTTTACCCCTGGGAGATATGAATAGGACTACCAGGGAGATCCTTGGAGCAGAAATTGGAGAGTATATGGAGGTCGATGTTGGAGAGGATGGCTTGGCACCGGGAAAGTTTCTTCGAGTTAAGGTTCGGATCGATATCACGAAGCCCCTGATGCGGGGCATCACACTGGCTTTAGATGAAGAGGAGTCGAAAGACACTGAGAAAGAAAAGGAGAATAAGAAAGGTCACTGGTGTAGGTTCGAGTATGAATACTTGCCGGATTTTTGCTTCCGGTGTGGAATGCTGGGACATACAGACCGGGACTGCAAAATCATTTTGGTGAAGGGAGAAAAAGCTCAGTTTGGCAGCTGGCTAAGGGCGTACATACCAAAACAGAAGTTTGAACACAGCCGAAACTTTTGGGACTCGGGTCGTGGAGGGGATTCCAGTAGGCGTTTGGAGATGAGTCGTAGCATGGGCGAGAATAGAGGCCATTCAAATAACAGGAGGTTTGGTTTCTCTTCAAACATTGGTAGGTCCGGGAGTGACAGTGATACTTGGCGTAAAAGTTCAGACCGCACTGTTATGGGTAAGGAAGTAGCAAAGAATATTGAAGAGGCTAATCTTTTGAAAAAGAAGGAGAAGGAAACGGGTGCAAACCAAGAAGGAGATGCGACCAAACAGCTTGGTTGGGAGGAGTCAGATAGTTTAAAGAATAAGGAAAGTGAAGGTGGTGAGGACCACGGGTCACAACTGCATGAAATAGGACCCAATGACTCGTCAGGTTTGGGGGACAAGGCTGTGGCCATGCAAGTAGAGACTAACGTCGATCATGGACTTTCTGCGGGAGCTCCTGTGGCAGCGACGTCCGGAAAAATAAACACCAACTCGAAGACTGAAAAGAAGGGAAGGAACAGAAAGTTTCATAGGCACAAAAACCCAGTACGCAAGGAGAATTCAAACACTGTCGGAGAGGGAGGTGATCAGGTCACTGTCAAAGAAAGGAAGAGGAATTTTGAGGGCGATGTGAATATGGAGGACGGGTCGGAGAAGAAAAAAGTCAGGCAAGGAGTAGCAGACGAAGGTGACATGCAGAACATGTTCGCGGGGCTGCCGGGTCAGCTCCGCGAGTCCCAATGAGACTCGGTGGATGGAACGGCCGGGGAATGGGGAATAGGCCGGCCGTTCGAGGACTTCTGTCCATGCAGAAGAAGGAGGACCCCGATATTCTCTTCTTGTCCGAAACTAAGATGGACAAGAAGGGGATTGAGAAGCTGAGATACACTCTTGGGATGCCAAATGTGGTTTTCAAAGAGTGTGTCGGGAAGAGTGGTGGTTTAGCGCTTTTTTGGAAGAAGGAAATAAATTTGAGCCTACATTGGCTAGGAAGAATGCATATTGATGCAATAATAACGGAGACTGATGGTTTCAAATGGAGGTTCACCGGTATCTATGGCGAGCCAAGAGCTGAAAAGAGAGAAGATACATGGAAGCTTCTACGTACCCTGCATCTACAAGTAAAGCTCCCATGGCTGTGTGTAGGGGACTTCAACGAAATTCTTTACAGTTTCGAGAAGCAAGGTGGTCAGCCGAAGCCCCAAGCACAGATGGATAAATTTCGCGATGCTCTAAGCTTCTGTAATTTGAATGACCTCGGTTTCGAGGGTGACATTTTTACATGGAGAAATAACAATTTTCGTGTTGATGGTTATATTTGTGAACGTCTTGATCGTGCGGTTGCTAATTCAGAGTGGTGTACTAGGTTCCCAAATTATAAAGTGGTGAATGGTTGTCCTGAACATTCTGATCATAGGCCAGTGATTGTGTCTGTGGATCATGCTTATCGGAGGAGTAGACCACGACCCAACCTGCTGAACAAGCGTTTTGAAGCTCGATGGTTGTTGGAAGAGGATTGTGAGAAGGTGGTGAACTTGGCTTGGGAGGAGGCTGCGGCTCGTGGTGCCACAGGCACGATGGAATATCTAAAATCGGTGTCCAAAGACTTGCACGTATGGAGCCGAGATGTACTGGGAGACCTGCAGCAACGGATTAAAAAAATGCGTATTGAGCTGGAAGGTTTGCGTCGAGGTGATATTTCTGAAGCGAGTGTGAGAAAAGAGCAGGTGGCTCGGTTTAAACTTGGCAGGTTAGAGAAACAACTTGATGTTTTCTGGAGGCAGCGGGCTCATGTGCATTGGTTAGAGAAGGGGGACCGGAATACAAGCTTCTTTCATGCGCATGCCTCTGAGAGAAAGAAAAGAAATACAATAAGAAGACTGAAGGGTGACGATGGAGTGGTGGTGGAAGGGGAGGAGGGATTAAAGGCCCTCATTTCTAATAATTTTTCTTCCTTATTTACCCCCATGGCAGGTGCTAATATCCAGCGGGTTTTGGAGGCGGTGTCACCGCGTGTTACGCCTGAGATGAACGAATTCCTAGTGGCAGATTACACGGAAGAAGAGGTGAAGAAAGCTCTTGATGATATGGGGGATCTTAAAGCCCCTGGTGCGGATGGTATGCCGGCAATTTTTTATAAGAAATTCTGGGGTACCGTTGGTGAGACAGTGGTGAAGGAGGTGTTACAAGTATTGCGAGGCGGCAGTATACCAGAGGGATGGAATGAAACTGTGGTTGTGCTCATCCCAAAGGTTCAGAACCCAGAGCGTTTAAAAGATCTACGCCCTATTAGCCTCTGCAATGTTGTGTACAAGCTCATATCCAAAGTCCTAGCCAATCGGCTGAAGATGATCTTGGGGGAATTGATTTCACCAAACCAATCGGCGTTTGTTCCAGGAAGACTTATTTCAGACAATACTATACTAGCCTATGAAATGTCACATTACATGAGGAGGAAGAGGAAGGGGAAGGAAGTGTACATGGCTTTGAAACTTGACATGAGTAAGGCGTATGACTGCGTAGAATGGTCGTTCTTAGAAGGAATGATGAGGAAAATGGGGTTTAATGAAGCATATGTCCAGCTGATTATGAAGTGTGTCTCCACAGTCTCTTATAGATTTCGAGTTAATGGGGATCTCACGGATGTAGTGATGCCGGGAAGAGGTTTAAGACAGGGAGACCCAATTTCTCCCTATCTATTTCTTTTGTGTGCTGAGGGTTTTTCATCGCTGCTATCTCAAGCGGAGGAGGAAGGATCTTTGAGAGGGATCAAGTTGGCACCGGCTGCTCCCCGAGTTAATCATCTTCTTTTCGCCGACGACTCTCTTCTTTTGGTGGAGGCTACTGTTCAAAGTGTGGAGAAAATAAACTCAATATTGCAGATATATGCCGAGGGATCTGGTCAACTTATTAACCAGGAAAAATCATCAGTGATGTTCAGTGCAAATGCAAAGAGAAATTTAAAACGGACCTTGCTGCAAGCTTTGGGTCTGAGGGCAGAGACCACGGAAGGAAAATACTTGGGTCTCCCTACGTACATTGGTCGTTCGAGGGCAAAGTGTTTTGCTTATGTTAAGGATAGAATTCTGAAAAGTTTGCTTGGTTGGAAGGGAAAGCTAATGTCTATGGCAGCGAAAGAAACTTTGATAAAGGCAGTAGCGCAAGCTATTCCTACATATGCTATGGCGTGTTTTGATCTATCCAAGACTTTATGCGATGATATTTGTGAACTGATATGCCAATTCTGGTGGTCTCAAAACAACGAGGAAAAGAGGATGCACTGGATAGGATGGGAGAAGATGAAGTTGCCAAAGGAGGAGGGAGGTTTAGGTTTCAGGGACCTACATTCATTTAACTTGGCGATGTTGGCCCGGCAGAGCTGGCGTTTAATCCAGGCACCGGAATCTCTATGTGCCCAGGTGTTACGGGCAAAATATTACCCCAACGGTGATCTGCTGAACGCGAAACCGGTGGTCGGAATGAGCTATGTCTGGCGTAGTATTTTAAAAGGGCTTACAATCTTTAAGGAGGGTATGATTTGGAGAATAGGAGATGGTATGCACGTGAATATATGGCAGGATCCATGGTTTCCAAATGGCACAACACGGCAACCATCGACATATAAAGGGGATTGTCCTTTGGAGAAAGTGGCTGATCTGATTGATTCGGAGTCCTGTACGTGGAAGGAACAGGTGATCTCTCAATACTTCTTGCCAGCTGATATCCCCACAATTTTGAGCATTCCATTACGACACCAAACTGAAGACTTTGTTAGTTGGCATTTTGATCAGAAGGGTATTTTTCCGGTGAAATCTGCTTACAAGGTGCATGTTGAGATGATGAGAAAGGAGGCAGTAGGCCAAACTGGGCAGGGATCAACCACAAAGCCGTTTCAAAATGATGTTTTCAAGAAAATTTGGAAATTACAGTGTCCACCTAGAGTGCACCATTTTCTTTGGCGTTTGGCGCACAATAGCCATCCTCTATACATGAATATTGCTCGCCGTGGTGTGGATTTGGATACTAGATGTGCAGTCTGTCAAAGATTTATGGAGGACGGCGGCCATCTTTTTCTCAAATGCAAAAATGTGAAGCAAAGGTGGAGAGCACTGCTCCTGGAAGATGTCCGTTTGAAGCTCTTGCCATGTTGCTCTGCCGTGGAGGTGCTTGAGGAAGTCTTGAATTTAGAGGAGAATGAGAAGATGCTCACGGTGGCTTTTTTATGGCGTTGGTGGCAGGAGAGAAATAGGGGAAACCATGGAGAGACCAGAATGACAACAGAGAGTTTTCAATTCCATGTTCGCAGGCATGCTGATGAATGGCGGGATCATCTAAAAATACATTCAGAAATAGGTGCAGTGAAACAAAGTGAATGGGAAGCACCATCGCCGGAGTATGTGAAAATTAATATTGATGCTGCTTTTTGCGAGGAGACTAGATGTGGTGGATGGGGAGCTATTGGACGGAACAGTATGGCTGAAATTTGTGTCGCAACTGCTGGTTCCCTACACAACATTTCTAATGTGATGCACGCGGAGACAGTAGCGTTGGCTTATGCAATGCAGGTTGCTGGGCAGATGGGTATGGGCAGGGTAATTTTTGAGACTGATTGTCTGAATCTTAAACATGCCATGACGACGACCGACTACTCCTTCTCTCCCCTGGGGAATTTGATTAGTGATATGAAATTTAGACTTCAAATGAATTTTATTGAGACTAGTGTGGTGTATGCTCCGAGAGCTTGTAATAGGGCTGCACATGTGCTTGCGGCTATGGGTGTAGGACAAGTCCAGGAAGACCATGCCATATGGACATCGGACTTTCCTATTGATGTAACCCGTCTGGTGACCGGCGTGCGTGCCGTGTCTTAATGGAATACGAGTGTTCCATGTCAAAAAAAAAAACCAGAAGCAGCTTTAGCACTGGTGTCTACTTACATCATAGCCAAGACCGCCAGAGAACTGGCCATAAGACAGCATTGGGCCATAAGCTCCATAAACCACCGCCTCCTCTGGAGCCACCACCCTCAACTGGTGCAGCTGAGTCTACAGCAACCTGGAAAAAAAAACATAAGGGCAGATCAATGAAATAATTTCAGTACAGGCTTTTGTTGGCAGGAATGTATGCACACAGATTAAGCCCACCTCATGTCCCAGAATTTCATGACTTCTTCGTGCTACACGATCTGCTACACCATCCTCAGCAAAAGTAACAAAACCAAAACCACGGTGTCCACTTCTTTTAGGATCCTACGATGACAATAAGGGTTTGTAAGCTGTCAAAACATTTAAACACTACCAATAACGATGGACAGAGCCAAACCTTTGGGATGTACGCATCCACGATTCGGCCAAACGGGCCAAAATAATCCCATAAATCATCATTATTTGCTTCTTGGGGAAGTCTACCAACAAATATCTTTTTGCTTGGTATGGGCTCATTTAAGTATCCCCCTAGCCAATTTTAGTGCAATATTCAGACACAATCAATTGCTTCCAGTCAAATATCAAGGAAAGTATAGAGTTTAAGACTTATTACTTCCATAAGCAGGTCCAGGATGATCATACAGTGTTGGTACACCCAGAGCTGCGTATCTGGTAGCAGCTGTAATGTATGCATTGTATGAACCATAACCACCATCGCCCTGTACTGCTCTCCTTGGAGGGTGTCTCGCATCTTCATCCTGCTATGTAGGGGGAAAAAGAAACATCGTAAGTTGGATAATTAGCATGCTAGTGCAAGGTTACCAATGCCCTGATCATTTGCTCTCTTTATCTCTCTGATCAAGTAACACTTTATCTCAAATCCCTAAATCAGTGCAGTATGTCAAACTTAGACAAGTTTGACTTATGACAAACCTAGAATATCAATTATTTTGGAATGGAGGTAGTAGTATGTATTTGTGTACATCATATGCCTTCATTTTTTCAGTACAAAAGAATTGCTATTGAAAATGTTCATTTCTTACTGTTGGATGCTACAGTTTCTTCCATAATTCTACCATTATGGCAATATTTCAGCATGTGTCCATACCTTGCCCAAAAGGTTGAACAAACAGAAAAGTTTATACATGTTACATGCTTTAAACTCTTTCTAAGCATATATAACACACTAATATATGAATGAAGATAAGAACAATGCATATTTATAATAAACTGAATGTATAAATTTATTACACCCTCCAGTTTAACAAAAATGGTAGTTTTGGACATAGGCAAAGTCAAACTTTAAAAACGTTGACTGCAAATATGTTTAAAATATTTAGACTGAATACTTGAAAATCATACACCTAGCTTTGCCTTGTAAAACAATTTCACAATACACACATTGCAATAGAAATTAATAGTCACAGTTGCACTTTGAAGACGGTTCCCATGTACAAAACAATCACTTATCGAGCACTACAGGGAGTAATTTGGTAGGGCCGTGCACACAATTAGATTTTATAACCTGGTCCAGCTCAACCGCAAAACAATCTGTGCTAGTATTCACAATAGTGTCAACTAAACACTAGTTCAAGTATTAGAAAAATAGAGATGGCCCGTACATAATGATACATGCATTCAGAGCTAAATACATTAGAAAGTACCTTGGGGGTTGCACGGTCAACAACAACAGTCGAACCATCAATCTCGTGGGTTTCTTGCATAAGATTGTCCACGCATTCTATAAAATAACAGAGCAAAGTTACAAACTAAATCTACAGAATTTGTTGAGGAATACTATATTACTAGTGGTAAATGGTGAAGCAACTGCAAGTTCCAAGCTTGATTTAGGAATGCAGTTTTTTTTTAAAGCCCAGTCCATGCAAAGTAGATGAGCACACGTAAGCATAAGAATGAAAGATCGTAGATCTGAGTCAAAACTCCAGTTACTACATAGAGAAGAACCAGCTAGTAAATGTAAACCGGGTGGCCATTGCTACCACAACAGTTACACCTAAGATTTCTTTTCTTTTTGTGTGTTGACTGGGTGGGGGCAGGGGATCCAAGCATTTGGCTGTCAATTTCATGGGGAATGCTGGTCAACGAACTAAGCATTCTCCACCTGCAGCAACACCGCAGTCTTGATACCACACAGATGTACATCAATGCCCCCCCCCCCCCACACCACAGCCCTGATAGCACACAGATGTTCGTCAATCCAACCCCCACCCCCCACCCACCCACACACACCCACTGCATGGATCTAAGGTTATGGGAGATGAACTCAAGCGATCTTGCACTAGTGGAAACGAGGCCTTTGGTTGAGCCTGGAAATGGGCCCGTGCAGCAAAAAGGACCCCCCCTTTAACACCGGTTCGTGGCACAAACCGGTGTTAAAGGCCCTGCACCAGTGGCCCGCATAGCCCTCCTTTAACACCGGTTCGTGGCTTGAACCGGTGTTAAAAGGGGGGGGCTATATAACACACCACAGCCCACACCCCTCCCTCTTCCATTTTTTCACTCTCTCATTTTGGAGCCCAGCAAGAGGGTGAGAGGTGTGCTAGTTTGTGTTTTTTTCCTATGCACAAGAGGTGTTCGGTGAAATGCCCGAGAGCTCAAAATAAGCTTTCTCGTTGCTCTTTCCTTCTCGGTCGAGGTTGGCAACTATCCTTTCATGTATCATTGATGTACTATATATAAATGGTCATCTCCCTATTAATTTTTGATATATACTATATATTAATGCAGATGAACCGGCAATGGATGTACGGTGACCGACGCACTTCCGAGTACATTACGGGCCTCCAAAATTTCATCGTTGTGGCTAATGCAAACCATGGTCACAATGGTTTTATGTGCTGTCCGTGTGTTCACTGTCAGAACAAGAAAGACTACTCAAATACCAGAACCATTCACGCCCACCTGCTTCGATCCGGTTTCATGCCCAGCTATAATTGTTGGACCAAGCACGGAGAAAAAGGGGTTGTGATAGAAGACAACGGAGAAGAAGAAGATGATGACAACTATGATAATATGTATCCTGAATATGATGATACTGCAACGGGGGTAGATAATAAAGATCAAGAGGCAGCAGATGGGCTCGCTGATGATGATCTTGGTCAGGCCATTACTGATGCAAAGAAAGAATGTGAAACTGAAAAGGAGAAGGAGAAGCTGGAACAGATGTTAAAGGATCACAAAACATTGTTGTAACCAAATTGCGAAGATGGCCACAAAAAGCTAGGTACCACACTGGATTTGCTGCAATGGAAGGCAGAGAACGGTGTGACTGACAGCGCATTTTCAAAGTTGTTGGTAAAAATGAAGAATCTTCTTCCAAGAAATAATGAGTTGCCCGACAGTACATACCAAGCAAAGAAGGTTGCCTGCCCTCTAGGATTAGACGTCCAGAAGATACATGCCTGCATCCTCTACCGCGGTGAGAAGTATGAGAATTTGGATGCATGCCCGGTATGCACTGCACTGCGGTATAAGATCAGACGAGACGATCCTGGCGATGTTGAGGGCGAGGCCCCTAGGAAGAAGGTTCCTGCCAAAGTTATGTGGCATGCTCCTATAATACCACGGTTTTAGACGAGCGCCAGATTTTGAAGGGGGATGCAAGGCAGAGGGAGACTAAAAGTAGAAGTCGTGTGGCACCCCAGAAAACAGTTCCCATGCTAGGAGAGCAGGAAAAGCAATCATGTGCCCCGCTCCAAGTGTTCGACACACGAAACGCTCCTCCTGTAAATGATTACGAGGCAGAGCTACAAAGAAAGGCCAATGCGATGGGGATGACTTACATTGCATACTTGAACATCATGGGAGACAACTTGCCCACAGGCGATGTCAATCCCATACAACCATGGAAGTATGGGAAGAATCTCGTCAAGAAAGAGGAGCTCAAGAATCTACCAACAAAGATGCGAAGATTGCACAAGTGGTACCTTGATTTCTGCAAGACGAGAAAGAAAGAATGGATCACGGAGCATATAAGAGATCATATTTTCTTGTGCGGAGACGACGAGATTGACTTCAACGTTCAAGACTTGCATTTTCTATTTAATCAGAAGGAACTCGACAAAGCTGCCATCAGCCTTTATTGTGTGTAAGTACTATTTCTGTAATTTCTATCCCATCTCATTCAATTCATTAATTGCATGTATATATATATGTGCGACGGGCCAAGCCACACTAGAACAACTTAGAGTAAGTAAACAAAGTACACAACATTATTTTATTACCATCAATTGTGCGACGGGCCAAGCCGCACTAGAACAACTTAGAGTAAGTAAATAAAGTACACAACATTATTTTATTACCATCAATTGTGTTGAATTTTATTCTTATATATATATATATAGACCCCATTATTCATATATATTTAGATCGAACGGATGCGGGACCAACTCCTACCATTTGACCGCATACGAGCTATTCAAGAGGAATTGGCGGGGTTCATACTTGATGAGGTCGTCACGCCTGGCGGAGAACTCTTTAGATATCCAAAAAATGAATGTTGTATATATGCTTGAACGTGTTTGTCTTGTACTTAGCTTGATGCTTCAACGTTTATGAAGAATACGACACAATGACGATGTTTGTGTATAATAATAGTTGCTTAGTTATTCATGTACTCGTATGTACCGACGATGATGTATGTGTATATACCGCTCCCGATCGGTTCCCCCTCCCCCTCCCCGTCCCCCCGCCGTGCCGCAGAAATACGCCCAGAACGGGGCGGCGGCAGAACTCTACCGCGACAGAGATTTAGGTCGTTTTCCTGCCGCGACAGAGATTTATCTCTTTTTCCTGCCACGGCACATAACCTTTAACACCGGTTCGTATTACGAACCGGTGTTAAAAGGGGGGGGGGTGGTGAGCGCTGTGGTATCCCCACGTGCGCCACCCTTTAACACCGGTTCGTATAAGAACCGGTGTTAAAGGGGGGGGGGCTCTAACACCGAACCCTCAATAGCGGTTCTACAACCGCTGTTAGAGGGTGTTCTGAACCGGTGTTAGAGGTAGTGTTTTGCACTAGTGTTGGTGCAGACTGGCACCACTACCATACCGCACATGGTACAAACGCAATGTTTTTCATTATGTGAGAGATCAAAAGTTATAACATTATTCCACTAATTAGTTCAATCTGACCTGACCAATGTATTAATTTAATATCACGTCTCAATGAACATTCTATACACGTACCAGCACTACGGAAAGTGACAAACCCAATTCCACGATGGTCTTTTGAACCCAGTTCCTGCAGGAGATAGGAGGCAGACCACAACCCAGGTTAGCAGAAGCTAAGCATGTTGACTCAAACTGCAGTTTCTCTGTAGAATAGTGTAGGGGTTCGTAGCATGGAAAACAAAAATTTTCTACCGCATGAACACACAATCAAGATCTAATCTATGATCAAGCCAAGATCTATCTACTAGATTGTAGCAATGAGTCGATAGAATAATAACCCTCGAAGATCCAAAGTGGTTAACGAGAGCAGATTCTCGTGGGTGATGTAGTCGTACACTTCTGATCTCAAGATCGCGTAGACGATCCTTCCGGCGCTGCGTTCCGGTAGCGCTTCTGTAGTCGGTCACATGTTTGGTACTCGATGAAGACCTTCCTCTCCCTTGTTCCAACAGGCAGCGGAGGTTGTAGCACTCTCCTCATGATTCCGACAACACGACGGCGTGGTACCGGAAGTAGAGGGGAGATCTCGCAGGGCTTTGCCTTAAGCCGGAGCGAGTATGGTGGAGTATGAGAGAGGCCTTGGTGATCTAGGGTTTAGAGGAACCAAGTAGAGAGGGCTAGGCCGGCGGCTAGGGCAAGGGGAGGGCCGTAACTCGGCGGCTAGGAAAACCCTAGGGGCGGCGGCGACTTGGTGGAGGCCGGCGGCTAGGGCTAGGGTTTAGAGGAGAGAGGTGTGTAGGCTAGAGGGGCACCCCTGCCCCTTCTTTTTTAGGTGGGAGGGCGCCGGTTTGGAGGAGGGAGTCCTCCCACAATTCGGCTTCCTTGGCCGGCGGGTGGAGGGAGGAGGACTTCCTCCCCAAGTAGGTTTCCTACTCTCCCTCCACCAAGAAAACTTGCCGTTTGACTTTTCAAATTGGCGTTTGACTTTTCAAACTAGGATTTGATTTCTCCCTTTATTTTGCCCAGCCATGATACCTAGTACATGATGCAACCATTCCACATTGTCATGACACATTCATGTACCCTTCCCCTCCGGAGTGCCGGACCTTCCGGACCCTTCTAGAACATTCCCGATGAAAACACCAGAATCATTCCCCAACTCCGAAACAGGACTTTCCTTATATGAATCTTATTCTCCAGACCATTACGGATCTCCTCGTGATATCCCGGATCCCATCCAAGACTCCGAACAACATTCGGTCTCTTACTCATCATTCCATAACTACTCAACAACATCGAATCCTTAAGTGTGTCTCCCTACGGTTCGTGAATTATGCGGACATGATCGAGACACTTCTCCGATCAATAACCAATAGAGGAATCTGTAAATTCATATAGCTCCCACATATTTCTACGATTACTTTGCGATCAAATGAAACACTTACATACGATACCAATTTCCCTTTGTCTCACGATAGTTTACTTATCTGAGGTTTTGATCGTCGGTATCTCTGCATACCTAGTTCAACCTCGTTACCGATAAACACTCTTTTCTCGTTCCCGTGATATGTGATCCCTTGTGAGCCAGTCACATGCTTGCAAGCTAATTGGATGAAATTCCACCGAGAGGGCCCAGAGTATATCTATCCGTCATATGGATGGACAAATCCCACTCTTGATCCATGTGCCTCAACCCATACTTTCCGAACACTCAATGCCACCTTTATAGCCACCCAGTTATGGTGTGGTGTTTGATGTCATGAAAGCATCCTTCTGGTGATGGTGATTAACATGATCTCATGGTCGAAGGAATTAGGTTACTATGTATCAGAAAGCTTATAGCAAATGAACTATATTAAATGACTTGATCTTTATGCTATGCTTAACTATAGGAGTATGTCCATCACATCATTCTCCTAATGATATGACCCTGTTGTTAATAACATCTCTATGTTCATGATCAGGAAACCATGATCATATATTAACCAACAAGCTAGTTTAACAAGAGGCTTTACTAGGGACTCTTTTATGTTTACAAATCACACAAGTATTAATGCTTCCTTTTAATACAATTATAGCATGGTATGTAAACATTTATCATATGTATGAAGATATGATAATAACCACTTTATTATTGCCTCTTGGGCATATCTCCAACAGTCTCCCACTTGCACTAGAGTCAATAATCTAGTTTCAAACCTTTGTGTATTCAACACCTATGGCTTTCTGGTGTTGTATGTACACGATTGCTAGTGGTCAACTGATCTCCGAATCTGACACTTCTAGGTCCGTGTGTAATTGCATGTCTTTGCGTCTCTACGCATCACTCATTCTCTAATGAGATGGCTTTGTATAAATTTGGTCCTTTGGTGAGACCTTTAGTTTTTTGGGGTTAAAACATGTTGATAATATTGTTGTACAATATATCTTCATAGTATTATCCCGCTGTGAACTACACCTAGTTTGATAACAAACTACTTGACACAAATGCCCTCTTTAGCTGCTATAATAGCAGTCATATACTTAGCCTTTTGTTGTAGTATCTGTCACAATGTCTTAACTTTGGAACTCATCCAAATCCATTATGGAACTTACTTTCCATTATATTGTGCCACCCTTAGTTTAGATTGAGATAAAATTAATTTGTACTTTGTGACAAAACTAGTATCAATGTAGTACTTTTACAATGAACTAACCATCTATTTGCCACTTCTACAAAATAATATACTCTTACTTCTTCTAAAAGATCATAAGAATATCTTTACTATTGTCCAATGATCATATTATGAATCATTCTGGTATATGCTCATAACATTTAGAGCATAGGACATACCTGGATTTGTACATATCACAATATGATTGATATAAATACTCTTTGTGATTTCATACATCAAGTATCAATCTATACTTGAATCTTTGTTTCACTTACCAAGTGTCAATAAACTTGAATATATCATCAATATTGAACTCATTCAATCCTTTCTGTGCGACAAGAACCTTTCTTGTAGTTCCTATATTGAACTCATTCAATACATCATCTATGTACTTTCGGCACAACCATATTAGCGTCTATTGATGCCAAATATTTGGGTTTTTGCCTAAGTCTTTCATCTGGATGAAATTCTTAATATGTGTTAATTAAAGATACATCATTTCCAATCAATAATATGTCTTCCACATAATGTTTTAGAAATATGTCTTAGCGCTCCCACTTAATTTCTTGCAAATGCAAGCATCTTCATCGTCTCTGATGAATTTAAACTCTTTTAACAATTTCATCATGGTGAAGATTCCAACTCCGCGATGCTTACTTCAACAATTGAAGTTTGCATATGCTTTTAGCATACTTTTAATTAACAAAACCCTATGGACCGTGTTATGCACATGTCCTAGGTAACAATTCTATTAGAAGAACTTGTTTTGCTTATTCAACTACCACATAACAAAATTATATGTAGTGGTTGCTACATTAATCCGTCTAGACTAAATATCGCTATGAAAGATCAAATCTTGTCATAGTCAACCTCTGAACATTGTTGTGAACTCTTTCCCAACATGTCGACTATTTCATAGATGTGCAACATCCATGTCTATTTCTTTATAGATCCAAACACGACTGTAAGGTCTTACACCTTTGTCGAGGGTCCTTCAAGTTCAAAACTTGATTTCTCGTGTATGGAACTATCACGGATTTTATGGCTTCAAGCCATTTTACGAAGTCAGGGCCCATCATCACTTCTTTGCATGTAGTCCGTTCATTATTCTCAAATAATGATTCAACCCTCAAATCTTGGTATTTGATTGTTTACTCGACCTACTTGGTTCAATAGAAACTTTGACCTCCGTAACCACAACCTTTGAGGCACGTGAGCCATGAGCATTATTGCTGCCTCTGGAACACTTTTCGGCGCTGCGCAACTTTGCACATATAGCTAAGGTTCTTTTAACCTTATCAAAGTTCTATTGTCCTCCCACTTATCTTTTCACGAAAAATTCCTTCTCAAAGAAACTTGACGTTCTAAGTGACAAACACTTTTGTCTCCGATGTTATGGAGGAATACTTAACAGTTATTCGAAATAACATACAAAGATAGGTTCATCCGACTTTGGTTGGAAACATCTTTCTTATGCATAGCATACCAATGTTTAAGAAATGACAACTTGGGTTTTATCCCAAACCATAACTTTATATGGTGTCATTTCAACGGATTATGATGGAGCTCTTTTCAGTGGAAAAACGGTAGTCTCTAAAGCTTTTAATCTTTAAAATATAATGGCAGTTTCAGGACATGCAAATCCACGGAACGATTCCTTAAATATTAGGTATTATGCTAAACATGTAACTCAAATATCTTCCTTTATGATCTTATCATAAACTATTTATATTCTTGTTACAATGATTTTGCACTTCATCTTGAAAGTCTTTGAACTTTTCAAATGTTTCATACTTCATCCTTATTAAGTAAATATTCATATATTCACTCAAATTTTCGGAGAAAGCATATGAAGTTGAAATCCATCACTCTTGACTACACATAATGGACTTTGTACAACAATATGTACAAGTTCCAATAAGCTAGTCATTCATTCCCTTTTGGCCTATGAACGAAGTTTTAATTATCTCTAGGAAAGTTTCACAAGCGTCATTTGATCAAAAATCAAAAGACTCCAAAATTCCATCCACATGGAGTTTCTTCATGTTTTCTTTCCCAATATAATTTAAACGGCGATGTCACTTCCTAAGTGATATTTCAATCAATTTGTCTTTCAGCATTTTTAGCACTAGTTTTATGGATGTGATTTATCCAACGAGATTTGTGAATCATCCATCTTTTATGGATTACGATAATTATTTTAACAACACTTTTGTTCTCATAATACCCGATAAAAAAATCTTGAAGGCAAGCTTTGATGTTTAACAAGCAGCACAATAACCCTTTATTTGTTCTCGATGAACATCATCAGATATTCTTTTGCTAGTTACTTAGGCCATTGTAGTTCATGAATTGTGTTGTTTCCTATGACGATTCACACCAACAAATTCAGTATCAAATACTTAAGAACCACATTGTTTAATAAGCAAATAATATAGCCATAACATGTATATCATCTATATACTTAAGCTGAACAATTCTAGTCTTTTCTTTTCTGCCATATATTTATGAGATTCTCTTTCAGTATTTCCTTTTCTGTTTGAAAGAATCTATCAACATAAATAGTGGAGCCATATACATGACACATAGTCCAAAGCATGTATAGTTAAATACCAATGTCTTTGGACTTGCACTTTGAAGTAGATCACCATCATAAAATGTTTGGTGTTCTTTCAAATTCCTTTCTTTAGTAATCTCTTGGTGTAGTAAACATTTTACCTACATGAAATATTCACCCTTATCATGGAATTATCCATGATCAAGCTACTTTTAGCTTATAACGATGAATCGCGAGTATAATGTTGCTCTCAATAACCATTTGGTGGATTAGGACAACTAGTGTCTCCAACCTTTTGCAAATTCTCATCAAATATGAGAACATGACCTTTGCCATATTATACTATATCATGTTGCAACCAAAACATCGTTTCAAATATCACAATAACTTCCACACATCATGGTTTCTGAAACAACTCTTTCAGATCCTAGATAACCTTGATATTAAGGCAATCCTTTGAATATCAAGAATCATGGAGACAAACATATACTCATACACTAACACTTGGAATTGTCACTCTTGATTTAATACCAATTATTAAACTTCATGGAGTAACCAGAACTTACTGAAAGTTTGCAATAGGACTTTTAAACTTTAGATTAACACTTCAAAACAATACGATACCAGTTCGTAAAGTAACTAACTAGAATTCTATAGTTCTATCATCTCAATTATAACTAAGCGCAAGGTGGTAAACGGATGCCAATGACTACAACAATTATGCAAATTCACTTTGATTTAATTTATGATAAATAGTGTTCAACTTTTAATCATATTGCCGTTGAACTCCCGCTCAAAACAATATCCCTCACATTGTTTTAGTGATCACACGAACCAAATCCACCACATCAAAACCGATCATCACGAGAGTTGATGTAGCTTCAATGGCGAACAATCAACATGTTCATCATATCTACTATATGAATCATGCTTTACCTTTCGGTGATCCGTGTTCCGAGACCATGTCTGTACATGCTAGGCTCGTCAAGATCAACCTTAGCTTCCGCATGAGCAAATCTGGCTTGCTCACGTTGTATACACTCGCAGAATCTAACACACCCGATCATCACATGGTGCTTCGAAACAACGAGCTTTAGCAACGGTGCTTACTAAGGATGAACACTTTAAAACTTGAAATTGTGTGCTTGAGGGATCATCTTATAATGCTACCGTCATGAACTAAGCAATACAAGATGCATAAAAGGATTAACATCACATGCAATTCATAATATGTGATATGATATGGCCTTTCTTCTTGTGCTTCCGATCTCCATCTTCAAGCACGAACATGATCTCCATCATCACCGGTGTGGCGTCAAGGTCAATGGCGCCGCTTCATGGTTGTCTTCTACCAACATCAACTATTACAACTATCTTGAATAATAGTCACGCTGGACTTAACGGATTTAAAAGAAAACCATATGGCTCCTGTCGGTTGCCGACTTACAATAAGTAACATTGCATACATCATATATAATCACAATCATGGCCATATCACATCGCAGCACACCCCCTGCAAAACAAAGTTAGACGCCTCTAATTTTCTTTGCATGTTTTACGTGGTTTGGGGCTTTCAATAAGTGTCGTTCTAACTTATGAACAAGAACCACAATATTGATACTAGTATTGTCAATCACCCGTTGTAAATTGAATCTTAACTATGTTGGGAGAAATAGGCACCCACAAAGCCACTTATGCAATACAAGTTGCATGTCAAGCGTGGAGCAAGTCTCATGAACGATGTCATGTAAGGTTAGCCCGGGCCGCTTCATCCCACCATCCCACAAGATGCAAAGTACACAAGAAGCAATCGACAACAAAAGCATCAATGCCCATAATGACCATTGTGTTCTACTCGTGCAACAGATCTACATATAGACACGTCTCTAATACCACTGTAGGGGTTCGTAGCATGGAAAACAAAAATTTTGTACCGCATGAACACACAATCAAGATCTAATCTATGATCAAGCCAAGATCTATCTACTAGATTGTAGCAACGAGTCGATAGAATACTAACCCTCAAAGATCCAAAGTGGTTAACGAGAGCAGATTCTCGTGGGTGATGTAGTCGTACACTTCCGATCTCAAGATCGCGTAGACGATCCTTCCGGCGCTGCGTTCTGGCAGCGCTTCCGCAGTCGGTCACACGTTCGGTACTCAATGAAGACCTTCCTCTCCCTTGTTCCAGCAGGTAGTGGAGGTTGTAGCACTCTCCTCGCGATTCCGGCAGCACGACGACGTGGTACCGGAAGTAGAGGGGAGATCTCGCAGGGCTTTGCCTTAAGCCGGAGCGAGTATGGTGGAGTATGAGAGAGGTCTTGGTGATCTAGGGTTTAGAGGAACCAAGTAGAGAGGGCTAGGCCAGAGGCTAGGGAAAGGGGAGGGCCCTAACTCGGCGGCTAGGCAAACCCTAGGGGCGGCGGCGACTTGGTGGAGGCCGGCGGCTAGGGCTAGGGTTTAGAGGAGAGAGGTGTGTAGGGTAGAGGGGCACCCCTGCCCCTTCTTTTATAGGTGGGAGGGCACCAGTTGGGAGGAGGGAGTCCTCCCCCAACTCGGCCTCCTTCGCCGGCGGGTGGAGGGAGGAGGACTTCCTCCCCAAGTAGGTTTCCTACTCTCCCTCCACCAAGCAAACTTGCCATTTGACTTTTCAAATTGGCGTTTGACTTTTCAAACTAGGATTTGATTTCTCCCTTTATTTTGCCCAGCCACGATACCTAGTACATGATGCAACCATTCCACATTGTCATGACACATTCATGTACCCTTCCCCTCCGGAGTGCCGGACCTTCCGGACCCTTCTAGAACATTCCCGATGAAAACACCAGAATCATTCCCCAACTCCGAAACAGGACTTTCCTTATATGAATCTTATTCTCCGGACCATTACGGATCTCCTCGTGATATCCCGGATACCATCCAAGACTCGTAACAACATTCGGTCTCTTACTCATCATTCCATAACTACTCAACAACGTCGAATCCTTAAGTGTGTCTCCCTACGGTTCGTGAATTATGCGGACATGATCGAGACACTTCTCCGATCAATAACCAATAGAGGAATTTGGAAATTCATATGGCTCCCACATATTTCTACATTTACTTTGCGATCGAATGAACCAATTACATACGATACCAATTTCCCTTTGTCTCATGATAGTTTACTTATCCGAGGTTTTGATCGTCGGTATCTCTGCATACCTAGTTCAACCTCGTTACCGATAAGCACTCTTTTCTTGTTCCCGTGATATGTGATCCCTTGTGAGCCAGTCACATGCTTGCAAGTTAATTGGATGACATTCCACCGAGAGGGCCCAGAGTATATCTATCCGTCATATGGATGGACAAATCCCACTCTTGATCCATGTGCCTCAACCCATACTTTCCGAACACTCAATGCCACCTTTATAGCCACCCAGTTACGGTGTGGTGTTTGATGTCATCAAGCATCCTTCTGGTGATGGTGATTAACATGATCTCATGGTCGAAGGAATTAGGTTACTATGTATGAGAAAGCTTATAGAAAATGAACTATATTAAATGACTTGATCTTTATGCTATGCTTAACTATAGGAGTATGTCCATCACATCATTCTCCTAATGGTATGACCCTGTTGTTAATAACATCTCTATGTTCATGATCAGGAAACCTTGATCATATATTAACCAACAAGCTAGTTTAACAAGAGGCTTTACTAGGGACTCTTTTATGTTTACAAATCACACAAGTATTAATGTTTCCTGTTAATACAATTATAGCATGGTATGAAAACATTTATCATAAGTATGAAGATATGATAATAACCACTTTATTATTGCCTCTTGGGCATATCTCCAACAAATAGTTCGGGCATAATTATCATGAAATTGTTGCATCAAATAAGTGGCCAGCACACAAAAAAATAGGTATGCATAAGGACTAGAATGCTACAAAATATGGGAATGTGTGGATCCAATTTCAACTGCCTTGCCAATTCTAACTGAAGTGATGCAGGCAAGCTGGCCAGGCTCCTTAACCTGCTATATGAGTTCACAGGTGTCTGGCAGTATTAGTCTAAGTTTTAACCTTCTTCCACGTCCACCACAATAATCTAGGTTTATTAGATATCAAAGTTTCCAAGAATAGAAGAGAAAACCAATCTAATTTCTAAGATAAATTGTCATGAATATCCATATTTCTACTAATGAATCTCTCTTCATAAGTTTACACAGCTGTGGGTTGGGGCGATACTTTGGGTTATGGTGGGTTCCTGGTTGATGCATCATTTTACGCTTGCGGTTCTCATTGACTTGGTTGATATTGCCTTCCATCTGAATGGCAGAATCCACTAAGGCTTCAATATCAGCAAATGGAATATTGACTAACACTGTCTGCATCTCATCATGCAGACCATTTAAGAATATCTCATTCTTCTTGGATTTAGTGTCAATCTCATATGGTGCATACCTAGCCAATGACAAAAAAAATTCACGGTACTCAACTACTATCATCCTCCCTTGCTTCAGTTCTCTGAATTCATCTCTCATCCTCTTGATCAAACCCGGTGGCACATGGGTTCTTCTAAACTTGACTTTGAATTCATCCAAAGTCATCATCTGTCCTCCATTCATGGCACGAACGTTGTTTCACCATGCTCTTTCATCTCCGGCCAGATAGTGGGTGGAAAATAGTACCTTCTCGTTGGCTTCCACTCCGGCTACTTCTAGGTTGTTCTCCATGGTTTGCAGCCAGTCATCTACATCTAGGGGCTCTTCAGACTTAGTGAAGATAGGTGGATTGGTGTTTTGGAAATTTTTGAGTTTGGATCCATGAGTGTCCTGATTTCCATGGCCTTGGTTGTTGTTGTTGGCCATTTGAGCTATGTGCTGAAGGGTGGCTAAGTTGGCTTGACGTTCGGCTCTTTCAGCTTCATGGTCAGAAACCAACATTGCAAGGTTTGCAACATTGGGTCCAGGGATGAAGTGCTTCCTCCGCGAGGCATCTAAAGATTGAGATAGATCATGAGAAAAGAGGGAAATTTCTAAGGTTCAGGGGTTTTGTTTTTGAAAGCTTTTCAAAGTTTGACTCAGATTTTGCTAGCAACTTGCTTTTCATTTATTCATTCATAGCACACGATACAAACACATACCACAACAAGGAAAAACAGATGGTTTAAGAACCATTCTGGGAAACTACAATACAGTGGGACCGGATACAACTCACTAACGCTAGTGCTCAAGTGCTACTACTCCTCGGAGTCGGTGTCCTCCTCCTCCTCCTCATCATCATCAATGAAGGCAAAGTCATCCTCATCGCTGAAGAAGTCCATGGCATGATCCTCCAGAAAGTCATCATAATCGTTAAGGTAGGATTAGGGGCCTCCACGAAGGTCTTCCTCTGCATTCTCCCTCTCCTCAAGCTGCATGTTCCTCTCGTGAACGGTCTCCTCCAAGTCGGTAATCCTATGGCAAAGACGGGCAATGATGCGCTCCTTCTTGTCGAGCTGACGACGACGAGATTGGCGATCCTTCATTAGCATGGCAATGGTCTGATCCTTTTGGGAAACGATGGCGTAGTTGTGGTTGGCATAGGAGAGGGCATTGTCTAACTCCTTCTTCCTGTCATATATCATGAAGCTGAGGTGGTCCACTTTGTTCTTCAGCTCAGGGTGATATGGTGCCTCCAGTGGCTGTCCCATAACATCACGCCTTGGGCAGAACTCAAAGCAGGTACCCTTGATCTGATTGATACTATGCCCACACAGACGGGCAAGAGCTTCATGTATGGCCCTGGAAAGTCCATCTAGCGAGTTGTTATCTCTGATGGTGAACTGAATTCCCTCTGAGGTGGGGCTTCTATCTTTCCTCGAAGACTTGCAACAATCAACCATTGCAGTTCCTCTCCTTCCTGATTGTTGAGCTGAGCTCCGAAGAACTGGGGTGCGGACGCTCCAGAAGTTCGAGAGTTGGTCCAAATCACGCTAAAAGATGAGGTCCCCTCCATTCCCCAACTGATAGAACTTGCTATACTTCACGTACATCTATAAGAATATAGGATGAGTAAGTTAGTAGAGTGATCAATTGTGTCAAATTTTATGTAAGTTTGCAAGAATTTTTTGAGGAACATGAATTTTCATGAAAGAGTCTAAGTGATAAGAATGAGAATAAATTTTCATAAATACACACTTCCTTGGTTTTGAAACTAAGTTTTTGATTCAACGTCCATTCTAAACTAGGGTCTCCTATGGTCAGGATGTGCTCTAATACCAACTTGTCAACACCCGGATTTTTAATCCCAGATGCCTGTTATGCCATACATCGCAATCCCAGGATTACCATTTTTGCGAGACAAAACAGATTGGATATCACAGTACATCATACATTACAAACCATACATAAGGTCTTACAACAATTAAAGGATCACATGATCCAGTCTTCAATCATAGCAGCGGAATAACGTAATAATAACGATAGCGTAAGAGAGGCTCCATCTTCATGGTCACAGGCAACGCTGACGATGAGAGATGATCCTAGTTGTCATAACCTTCATGCGGTCCATCCTCCTGATAGTCTTGTTCATAGTCTGGCCACAGGAATAGACAGGGACAAAGCCATGAGTACTCTTTATGTACTCGCAAACTAATACTAACAAGTGAAGTGGTTTTGAGTAGGGATACTAAGCTCTAGGTTGTTTTGCAAAAAGCCAGATTTATCTCTACTAAGTTCAGAAGCAAAGAAAGCTAGTTGAAAGTTTTATAAGACCTATGTGGGAAATTGAATTTCATATCACAACCCTGTTGTGGTCAAGTCAAGTCATGAATCATTTCACAAGTCATTTTGAAAACATCTGATGACGGAAAAGTATGGCCACTCCAACTGTCCATAACCACGTACGCAGCTATTCGAATAGTTTGACACTCAGTAGAGGTGGTACACTTTCACCACAATATTTGATTCATCCTTCAGGAACAATCCTGAATTCACCATACTCAATATGCGGACAATCAATCCTAACCTTTCAGTTACACGCCCTAGTATAGACACCTCCCCTGTGAGTTTGGCCTCCCAACCATGATCAACTGTCATCTTGGGAACTGCACAGGTGGACAATCTTCACAAGGTAGCCTCAGCTCAACCTTGGCCGCAAGGGAATCCATACTAAGGTATATAAATTTTCAGTCAAGCCCTACCCAAAGTTCGGGTATTGTGGTTGTATGGTAAAATAGGAATGGTATCACATCCAGACAACCATCAGTTTTATAAAGGGCTAAGGCTCATGCCTCAACATTTTCATCAAAATCATCTGGTGTTCGAGAACACATGTCAAAACATTTCAGTAGAATGACTCATCATTCTAAGGGTTTCATAACCATTTTCATCACGTATTCCCGTCTAAAGTGATCAAGTTTTATGCTTAGCACTAGCATCTATAAGTGGGGGTAAACTCTAATGAGGGTTGATAATCAAGGGTGAAATGATATAAGTTCAATCTCATGCCTCAGGATGACATCAAGATTTATCTAACTTAGGCCAAGTTTTATGCTCTTTATGCTACCTTTCAATATCTTTCTAAGATCTAAAAGTCACTAAGTAAACTCCAAAAGAAAGCTTTAATAAAGAATTAAAATAACTAAGCTTGCAAATAAAACTAGGAGTGTGTATAATTAAATTTATCTAACCAAGCATACTTAATGCATTGCATAGGTTACCTAACTTTCACAGTGGCAAGTGTTAGCTTGCATAGGTAACAAGCAAGTGGTAGCTTGCAAATATTAGCTTACCTTGTGCAGAGCAGTGGTTGAAGTTCTCCTCGGCTTCTTCCTCGTAGTATTCTCCTTCCTACTCGTATCTTTGGTCGGTTCTAGCTTCTATAAATAAATACGAGGTACACAATCACCAAACAATACTTAACTACTTTATCACCCGGTTTTCACTAGATGATCTAGCATCATCACAAACATTACAATCGTTAAAGCACTTGTCTTATTTTTTTTTGGAAAAGTAATTTCTACTCATTGAAAAACTACTTAAGATTTAATATTCTCCAACTAAAACATGGGATCATGTTGACACATGTCATCACCACATATTTCAGTACTTGGGAATGTAATTTAATAATGTTTAACCTTTTTATTTTAATTAAATAAAGTGCCTAGAAATGCCTATGGGGCATTCTTTTATTGCTTGTTCAATATTTCTTCAAGAAAACCTAGATATTTTTATATATTCAGCAAGGTCTTGTTAAATGTGATTTTTGAGAGTTGGAATCAACTCAAAAGCTTTTGTGGTTGAATTTTGAAAAATGTTTGAATGTAGAAAATCTTATGCCTTGTTATTTTTACTATAGGTGATCTACAAATCTAAATTGTTTGAATCCAACGGGCATGGATTAAGAATCCCAGTACCTTTCTAACAAAATTGGTTTCATGCAATTTGGTTCAGTGAATCGACCTGGGTTGACTTTTGAATCTAGGCACATAACTAAGTTTGAAACTAAATGGAAAAACCTAAATTAAAACTAATGGGTTGCGCGGAAGTGTAACTAGGCCGGCCCACGGCGCACAACGTGCGCGGTGAGTTTAAGTGGATGTCCCCACCAGTCAGGGAGACGGGGGGTGCGAAGCAGTACGGGGCAATCTAAACCACACGAACAACTTCTAATCGAAAGGCTGTGACTTATCGTCTCCATCGGGCAACACCGGCGAGACAGAACCCTAGCGCGGCCAGTGGGGGTCTACGGGGGATCACCGGGGCTTAGACGAGGGTCGACGATGGGGGCGAACAAAGAAGTTGACAACGACGAACCTCCTGGTACCGGTGGCTTCTCCTGAGGCGGCTCCAATCGTTGGCTCCTCTTCTCCTCCTCCGTGGCAGACTCCGGCAAAATTCTGGCGACCTGCTGCTCTCCTTTCTCTAGGGATGAGGTGGGGTGGTTCTGAGAGAGAGAGGGGAGTGTGTTGGTGTGAAGAAATCGAACGGGGGTGGCCTCTATTTATAGTGCCAAGAGGGGACCGAAGGGCGCGGTTGAAGCTCGCCGTGGTCGTCGTCACAGTGGGCTAATGGCATGGGCGACGGTAGGGGGCGGTGATGTGGTCCCTGGAGAAACTCAACGGCATAGTCACGGGGCGTGGGACGGTGCGATATGGTCGGAACGCTGCGGTGCTCTGGGCGGGTCTGACGGCCGTTTTAATGGCACACGGGATCTCCTGGTCGCGCGGCGACGAACGGGCATGTCCGGGCGGTTCCTGCGGCGGTGGTGATCACGCATGCAAGCGGCAAGGGCGACACACGGTCTGTGGCCGCATGTCGAGTGGAACTCTGGCGCGCTCTCGGCATGGCATAGAGGCATAGGGCGCGGCGGTTCTAGAGTGGTCCAAAGGCTGGCTGTGCGTTGGCGCTGGACAGGGGGTTGCGGTGGATGGTGGTCAATGTCCCAGACAAGGTTGGCGAGGCTAGCGCTTCTCCTAGCCTGCTGTCGACACTGGGGTGGCAAGGTGAGGCTCGACATGCTCACCATTGATGGCAATGGCAAGCTCACAGTGAGCTAAAACTTGATAAATGAGCTAGATGATCTACTAAGAGCATGCTGTGAGCTAGAGAGGGAACAAGGTTGGCCAAAAACACTGCTCACTATAGTGTTTGATGTTTGTTTGATTTCTGTTTGCAAGGGGTTTGAGGAAATGGCCAAAAGAGATTCGAATTTGAATTTTTGCATGAAAATTGGTGGGTGTACTAGTAACATACTAGGTAGTCTCTAGTTAGTTGGAAAGGTCAAGGTGCACTGGTTTGGTTGAGTTTTGAGAAATGGTGATCTTCACATATGTTAAAGATTCAATTTTGAATTGTCATTTGAATCAAGTTGCCAAATATTTCTGTAAGTTTGAAAGGTGGGCTTTGATTCACTTTTACTTGGTCTAGGAAGGGGTGAAAAGATTTGGGATTGTTTCTGTTTGAAATCTTGGACTAGAAACACTCAAAGTGCCCTAGTGAGCAAGATTAGCAAAAATGACCATTAGCTCATTTTATTTGTTTTTGAATTTCTCTTGATTTTTTCTGCTTGGATTTGATTTAGATTATGTTGTTTTCATCTTTAAACCATTCCTTAATAATCACATCAATCACACAAGTCCATTCATGCATTCATATAATCATCACATACATACATGCATTCATATGATTTAATTAACAAAAGTTTTTGTTAACCCTAATTTTGGTGATTGGAAATTGATAATCATGATCAATATTTTTGGGATGTTACACTACGATAGTAATAAGCCCTGTACGGGGTGATAAAAGCTGTCTTTATTTGATCATCCGGATTTAGTGGTATCTAATGGAAACCAGAGTACACATCCACAAATGACAACAACTCACACCGGGCTGTAGATTCAATGATTTGATCGATCCGTGGCAGTGGAAGTGGATCTTTTGGACACGCCTTATTGGAGGTTCGTGTAGTCAATACACATGCCCCACACCACTGCCACATTCGGGTCATCCTTCTTCTTGACCAAGACTGGATTTGACAACCAATCCAGATGCAGTACTTCCAAAACATACAGTTTGTTTCTCTAAACCCAAGCCTTTCTCCCTCCTTGAACCATCTATTCTTGCACACAAGTCCTCTATACACCATCGAGGGGTTTTGTAAGGATACTCCAGCCTGAATCTGTCTTTACAGAAAATTCAGAGGGATTATCCGCCCCGGGCGTTTTCTGCCTCTGAAGGGTTGTGTAACATCCCAGCATTAGAGCTTAGAAATAAGCTGAACCCAGATGTGTGCATTGCATTCATGCATAGAAAATCCGAATAATTTTCGCTCTTTTGAACAAAACTTGTCAAGGTGATTGAAGCTTCTCTCAACTTGATGGAACTGAAGTAGATCATCAAGTTGACTGCGATAAGTTTCAATATGACTTTTGCTAAAATCTTATTTTGGGTAAACATGATTTGATAGGGTAGATCAACTGTAATAAAAATTAAACCCTAATACATTACTTAATGGATTGTATTTGATCCTTAAGTAATCATATCCCAGTATCATTACACAACCCATGAATACCAATTTATAAACATGACTTAAGTAATAGTAATGTAACAACTAAATCTTGATCTATCTTAATCTCATCTACTTATACCATGAGTATCATGGTAATACCTAACTTTAACTCTTTAGTGAGATTGAGTAGGAAGGAAACCAATTCAAGATCATTCACCATATATCTTTCTTTCCATATCAATCCTTATGGAATCCTATCTCAATATCTGTTGTTCATCAATATTGAGTAATCAACTATTAATTCACCAACTCTATTTCTATCAATTCTTGACCTATCAACTCTTTTACTTATTAGAGCATTCACTTAAGGCCTATAAAGAAAGAAGTAAGAAGAGGTAAATAGTAATGATAGATTTGAATATCATCTATAGGATGGGAGAGTTGGAAGGGAATCAAATCAAGATGGTAATTGATGGAGTTAACTCACTCCTGAATGGAGAGAAGAGTTATATGGAAGATATAATTATATGGTAACAAATAGGATTATAATGAAGAACATTGAAGATAGATTCCTAGGATTAATCCTATTGGATTAAGTAGGCATAGTCCATGAATAGCATCCCTTAATCCAATAGAGATATTAAGAAGATAATTTCAATACAACTGTAATGTTGTATTGATGAAGCCTTGATTAGCCAACTGGAAACCTAGGCCATATATGATCAAAGGATTCTAATGATCATGCTTTTGTCACCAAGATTGAATGCTTATATCATGTATAAGTGACATTGGTGGATAGAACATGATTGAACCCTAGTATAGATATATTATTCTAGAGTAGCCATGACAAGTCACCATGATATAATGTGGAGTTTGAGTATAAGATATTGGAGTCAAGTAGAGATGAGATAGTATAATTAAGATGATGCTAGAGCACATTGGATTATAGAAGTAGTATTTTCCTCTTGGGTAATACTAAACACTTGAGGAAAGTAGAATTTTATATATACATCTACTGGAGTGGTACTAGTGATGGGTGATTAAGGAAGAGTATGGATGGAGATGGAAGTAACTGTAAACCTTTGTTAGATTGGAGGTTATCAGCAGTAGAGTAGTTAATATAACCAAGTATGAATATAAGAAGATTATGAAAGCTTCAGTGTCAAGATCACTGGATTTACAAGTGGATTTATAAGAATAAAAGGTGGATAAGAATATTCTTGCGAAGTAAAGATCATCATGTTAAAACATGATGAAGGATAGGAAGAAGTAATATATCTAGGAAAGGAATTCCTTAATTAGAAGTCTAGAATTATTGAAGTATGGAAGATAGGAATTCTGGATAAAACACTAAACCCTAAATCTTTAACCAAACATAAAATCCATTTCATCTGATTGATCTATCATCTTGTTTCCACAAAACTTTATATGAATACTTTCCTATAGCAAATCACTTAAGCATATCTTTGTCATTCCTAATTATCATAACCATATGTGCTTAGGAGTTATCTTTATCAATTCTTTTCCATAAGACAATTTAGAGAATAACCTTACTATTTTAAAGAGTGATATCATTAAAGATCACAAACATAAAAATAAAATGTTTAGCCATTAATCCTTATTCACATCAACAAAAGAATATAAATATAATAAGAACCCTAAACCCTAGGGTAAACATTTACAATTCAGAACCCTAAACTTATTAATGAGTTATATCATCAACATATCATAAATATTCAATCCATATTCATTAGGCAAATTCCTTGATCCATTTCTCTAACCACTCATTCCATAAGAGCATGGAATAAGTGGGGATATAATAATTATAAACCACCCTATACTTTAATTTGTGATTAAATACATAAAAATAAACCCTATGACTATTATTAAACATTTTAAAACTTCATTACTCCAAATAAAAGTTAAAATAATGTCATAGTTAATTTTCAAGATCTTAAACAAATCCTAAAAACCCTAAATCCTACTTATTCTACTTAATAGAAGAATATCTCTATAATTATAAAGTTAGAAAATAATAAATAAAGTATGGTATCAAAATACTAAATGCATACCAGAATTTGAAATACATTTTTATATACTGCAATTATCTAGAAAATAAATTCTATAAATAAATTTCAATCAAACGTGTAATATTCAAACTTGAAAACAAAACAGAAAATAGAAAAAAGTGTGGACAAGGAAAAAAAAGAAGTAGAAGCAGCAGTCAATTCTAGCCCATGGCCCATCTTCCCCCTCACTTAATCGTCGCTCGCGTGCACCACACTGCAGCCCACTTCGGCCCGCGACCAGCCCACCAGCAGCCTGTACCGCTTCGGCCTCCTGTTTCTCATCGTCTTCCTCGCCGGCAGAAGCAGCTGCGTGGCGTCGCGGCCGTCGTCGATCTCCGACGCGCTATGATGCGAGCCGCCGCCGGTGAGGAGGGGGATAAGAATGCCCACGTCCTCCTCTATCCATCCGTACCCATATCAATCCCTCTCGTTCTCTCTATCTCTCTCGCGCACGGGACACTGAACCCTAGCTCGCCGGAGGCTGTCGTCCTCGTCGTTTTGGGTCTCCCTAAGCTCCGCCGAGGCCATTGGCATAACCGTCACGGTCCCCTCATTCCTTCTAGCTGAGCCACGCTTTTCTTGAAGCCTCCAATCGTCCGAATCGAAACCTCCATCTCCGACGCCGGCGACCATTGTTGCCATCGATTCCGGTCGAGTCTCGACTCACCAACACCTCCACGAGCTTCCTGGTAAGATTCTAAGCACGATAGTACTCTCGGTTCCCTCCATTGCTTCCAGTATTGTGCATCCATCGTTTATCTGCCACCGTCGCCGCCGTTCACCGTCGTTAAAGCTACCCCGGTGACCAAAATAGAGCGGCGCCACCACTATAGGGATCCTGGCGATGCCCTCTTTCCGATAAACACAACCCCAGCCCCACGTGTGCACTGCATCGGAGGATCGATCATCGATCTGTGGTATTCATCTTTGGATGACATCATGACTGCATCATCCCCAGCCACGTCAGCGTGTTGGACTTAGTCCACTGCTCACGTGGAATGTGACGTGGTCACTGGCCCACTTGTCAGTGACCTTGGGTAGATTTAGCTTAAGTACAAAACGTCTTTTCTGTTTAGGAATTAGATAAAACATTATAATATCAAATATAAATATTTATTGAAATATAATAAAATAATTAAATCTTGTTTAATTAATAACTTTTGTTTTATAATTCAGAAAAATATGTGTAATATATGAAAATGTTTAGAAAAATAAAATCTACAACTTAAAACTATTATCAAATATTATTATGATAATTATTTAAATAAATAGTATTTAATAAATAATTTATAAGTAATACAACTTTGATAATTCATATTTTAATAATGGTAAATGTTAAAAATATAAATAAAATTCCAAAAATCGTAGAAAAATAAGAACTATAATTTAAAACTATAATCATGCATTATTATTTCACTTAATTTGATATTTATTGTTTATTAAGTATTTATGAAGTAATAAATCTTATAAAAATCATATCTTATTATTTATTAATCACAAAAATAAATGTAATATACCAAAATAATCACAAAAATAATAACTACATATTAAAAATATAATATTCCACTTTTGAGTTAAATAAAAATTTAAATACTTTACTAACTTGAATTTAAACCTATTTCCTGAGTTGTTAATTCATATAAGGGTAGATAAAATTTGTTAATATTTTTTAAAATTACCAATTTAGGTATAATGAGTAATAATAGTCTTAAATATTGTTGATGTGAAGTCAAAATGGTTTAACACACTTTAAATACAATTTTATTGAATTATACTTCAACCATAAGTGTAGATTATTCCTTAAAAATATTCTTATCCAATATAAAATCTTCAAGAATAATTTGTGACTAAACAAAACCTTTTCCCTTACTTCAATCACAAGTTACAAACATACCAAAACACTATATTGAATCCACAAGTAGTTAAGTAATATTACTTCCTTGTTTACAAAATAGAACCACTCATCTACAAAAAGGAAAATGATTCTATTCCATTGTAATGTTAGGAAACCACTACTCAAATAGAAGTAATGCCATGCTTAAATAACTTTAAGGAAACATTATGAAGTGAACAAATTACAAATATCATAAGCATTATAACCTAAGTTCATCTATGTTTTTAAAGTTAACTTTAGTCTGCAAAACTTTAAGTATAATGCTAAAGACCTTATTATAAGTTTTATAGTTAACTTTGGTCTATTATAATTAAGTCGTAAAGCATCTCAAGTACAAACTATTCAAGTAAGCACAAACAACATCAACCACATCTGATTAACCACAAAGATTGTTTAGACCTTAGAAAAGAAATCTTTTCTTCAAATGTTATTCTTTTTGCCACTTCAGTCAACAAATAACAATTAAGCGTAATCACATTACTTTCTACTTTACTTATATACTTAGGATTGATAACACTTAAGTTCTTTATAAGTGACATTAATTGTAAAGTAAAAATTTGAAGATAAACAATTATAGTATAAGCAATCTTGAGTAGCATATCACATTTGTGTGTATCTCATTGTTTTAAGATATTATAATTACATGTTGTTTCACACACACTCACAAGCCTTAATAAGAAGCAAAAATATGAAACTTAATCTAAAAGGGCAACACATTCCAAGGAAACCCTTTCCAGTATCCAAACCTTAGAACAACGTTATCCCCGTGATTTGAGTTTATGAACTTGCATTACATTACTTATGCATAGAAGTGTAACATCCCAAAAATAATAAGCTTGTATCATCAAACACTAATCATCAAAATTTAGAGTTAACAAAAACTTTGCTAAATAAAATTATGAAGGCATGCATATGTGTATGCATGGATTAGGAAATTCTTTTGAACCACCTTGTTTGCTTGTTTCATTTCTTGTAAAATGTTTCTTAGGTGAAATAAACATCATCTAAAACATTTCCCACACTTTTCATAAAGACAAGTAAATCAAAACAAATATATTAAGGGAATGGTCATTTTGACCAATTTAACTCCCATGCCTAGTTTGGCTGTCTCAAACTTTCAAAACCTAACAGAAACTTTTCTGTATCTTTGCACCCCTTGAATGTACTCATAACAAAGTATCAAGGCCCACTTTGTGATCATCCAGAAACTTTCAAATGCATAGTTTAAATGGAAATTCAAAATTGAATCTATATCATATGGGAAGATCCCACTTTTTCAAAAACCACTCAAACAAGCTCAACTTTCAAAACCCAAGCATCTACAGACTCACCAGCACCAACATAGCACACCCACCAAAAATCTTTTCAAAATTCAAAACTTGAGTTCTTGCGGCCATTTCATCAAACAGGTTGCAGACACAAATCAAACAAAATCTAAACACTATAGTGAGCAGTGATTGGAGCCTAACTTGTTCCCTCTTTAGCTCATAACCATCTCAGTAGATCATCTAGCAAGATAAACTAAGCACTAGCAGCACTGTAAGCTAACCATGCCACCCCAGTGCCATCAATGGTGAACAGCCGAAGCTAACCATGCCACCCCAGTGGAGACAACAAGCTAGGAGGAGAAACAAGCCTAGCCAGCATGTCTGGGAGCAAGCCAACACCCCACCGCCACTCCCTGTCCACCGCTCGAACGCTGCCAGCCACTGGACCACACGCACGAACCATGCCAACCTCGCCAGCAACCATGCCAAGAGCACGCCCCGTGCGCCAAGCTCGACCGACACCCACAGACCGCGCGCCGCCCTCGCCGCGTGAATACTTGATCACCACCGTCCCAGCAACCCCACAGACACGCTCGTTCACCGCCGCGCGGACCACGCGCGCTGTGCGCCATTAAAATCCCCATCGGGCCCGCCAGGGAGCACCTCACCATCCCCTACATTCACCCATGCCGATAGCCGTCTGTACCACCGCCCCCGACGAGCTCACCATGCGCCCCGTCGGTCCCCTCGCTCGACTATAAATAGAGGCCACCCTAGTCGAATTCTTCACACCATTCTACTCCCCTCTCCTCACTGATCGTGCCACACCGTTCCCGGAGCAAGGCGAGCACCACCTCGTCGGAATTTCACCGGAGCCCGCCGCCTCTGGAGAAGAAGGGTTCAGCGATTGGAGACGCCCCAGGAGAATCCACCGGTACCAGGAGATTCACCGTTGTCGACTTCATTGTTCGCCCGCCTCGCCAACCCTCGCCAGCACCCCGGTGAGGCCCCAGCGACCCCCACCTGCCGTGCTAGGTTTCTGTATCGCAGGCGTTGCTCAACGTCGACAATGACTCCCAGCCGTTGGATTAGAATCAGATCGAACGACCCACAGCGCCCCATACCGCTTCGCACCCCCCCTGTGTCACTGACGAGTGGGGACACCCACTTAAACAGCCCGCGGGAGCGCTGCGCTTAGCAGGCCGGCCTAGTAACTTTTCCCGCGCAGCCCAGTTATTCAAATTAAACCTTTTTCTTTTTAATTCAAACACACTTCTGTACCCATTTTCAAAAATCAACCCATGTCGATTCATTGCACCAATTTGAATGAAACTAATTTTGTTGGAAAGGTCTGTGAATGCTGAATCCAAGCCCGTCGGATTCAAGTCATTTGGATCTGTAGATCATCCTTCGTAAAAATAATAAGGCAGAAGCTTTTCTGCATTCAAAATTTTTTCAAAGTTAAACCATAATAGCTTTTGAGTTGATTCCAACTCTCAAAAATCACATTTAACCATAACTTTCAGAATATATAAAAATATATAGGGTTACTTATAGAAATATTGTTCAAGTAATAAAAGAATACTACATACACATTTCTAGCCATTCTAATTAATTAAAATAAAAGGGAAAAACCTTATTAAATTGTGAAACCATTTTAAATCACATTCCCATGAACTAAAATATGTGGTGATGACATGTGTCAACATGATCCCATGTTTGGTTTGGAGAATATTAAATCTTAAGTAGTTTTTCAATGAGTAGAAATTACTTTTCTAAAAATAAAAAGAATTAAACCAAACCCAAATCTTGTAATGTTAGTGATGATGCTAGATCATCTATAGGACCCTTGTGTGTGATGATTGCAAGTAGTTAAGTATTGCTTGGTGATTGTGTACATCGTATTTATTTATAGATGCTAGTACCGACCAAGGATACGAGGAGGAAGGAGGATTCTACGAAGAAGAAGCCGAGGAGAACTTCGACCACTGCTCTGCACAAGGCAAGCTAACACTTGCAAGATACTCTACTTTAGCAAGCCAGTAACCTTGCAAGCTGATACTATACCTAAGCAGGCTTATACTTGCATTTATGCAAGTAAATACTTGCTTGTTATCATGCCAACTATATGCCTTAAGCATATGTTATCATACACACTTGATAAAACAATCCTAGTTTTACTTACAAGCTTCTTACTTTATTTCTTTATCAAAGCTCTTACATAGATTTTACCTAAGTAAATGGTAGATACTAGAAAGATATGTGAAGTTTGCATAAAGAGCATAAAATTTGGCCTAAACTAGATAATCTTGATGTCATCCCAAGGCATGAGATTGAGCTTAGTTGAAACTCCACTAGTTTACCACCCCTCATTAGTACTCACACCCCACTTGTAGATGCTAGTGCTAAGCATAAAAGTTGATCAACTTTAGATGGGAATACTTGGTGGAAAAATGGTTATGAAAACCTTGGAATGATGGATCATTCTATTGAAATGTTTTGGACATGTGTTTCCGAACATCGTATGATTTTGGTGATGAAAATGTTGAGGCATGAGCCTTAGCCCTTTATAAAACTGATGGTTGTCTGGATGCGATACCATTCCAATTTTATCGTACAACCACAATACCCGAAGATTGGGTAGGGCTTGACTGGAAACTTATATACCTTAGTATTAGTTCCCTCACGGCCAAGGTCTGAGCTGAGGCTACCTTGTGAAGATTGTCCACCTGTGCAGTACCCAAGATGACAGTTGGTCATGGTTGGGAGGCCAAACTCACAGGAGAGGTGCTTATACTAGGGCGTGTAATTGAAAGGTTAGGATTGATTATCCGCATACTGAGTATGGTGAATTCAGGATTTGTTCCTGACGGATGTATCGAATGTTGTGGTGAAAGTGTACAATCTCTGCAGAGTATCAAACTATTCGAATAGCCGCGTACGCGGTTATGGACAGTTGGAGTGGCCATACTGTTCCCCCGTCAGACTTTTCAAAATGACTTGTGAAATGAAGTGAGACTTTGACTTGACCACAACAGGGTTGTGATATGAAATACAAGTTCCCCTTTAGGTGTTATAAAACTTCAACTAGCATTAGTGCTTTCATAAAAAGTAGTAGAGATAAATCTAGCCTTTGCAAAACAACCCTAGAGCCTAGTGTCCTATTATCCAAAACCCCTTTACCTGCTAGTACTAGTTTGCGAGTACTTAAAGAGTACTCATGGCTTTGTCCCTGGCTATTCCCATGGCCAGACTATTAAGAGGAGTACCTGGAAGATGGACCCCAGGAAGGTTACAACAACTAGGATCATCTCCCATCGTCAGCATTGCCTGTGACCCCGAAGATGGAGCTTCGCCGATGCTACCGTTATTATTACGTATTCCGCTGCTTGATGTTGTATTAAGAACTGGATCATGAGATCCTTATTTGTGTAAGACCTTATGTACGGTTGTAATGGATGATGTACTGTGGTATCCAATTCTGTTATGTCTCGCAAAAATGGTAATCCTGGGATTGCGATGTATGGCATAACAGGCATCTGGTATTAAAAACCCGGGTGTTGACAAGTTGGTATCAGAGCCATCCTGACCATAGGAGACCCTAGTTAGACTGGACGTTTGAACCAAAAACTTGGTTTCAAAACCAAAGAAAACAAATATTTACAAAAAATTATTCTCATTCTTATCTCTATGATTCTTTCATGAAAATTCATGTTCCACAAAAACTCTTGCAAAATACCTAAAATTTTGACACACTGGATCACTCTGCTAACCTACTCATCCTCTATTCTTATAGATGGACGTGAAATACAGCAAGTTTTATCAGTTGGGGAATGGAGGAGACCTTATCTTTGAGAGGGATTTGGACCAGCTTTTGGAACTTCTGGAGAGTCCGCACCCGGAGTTCTTCGGAGCTCAGCTCAATGATCAAGGAGGAGAAGATCTGCAGTGGCTAATTGTTGCAAGTCTGAGAGGAAAGATTGAACCTCCTACTACGGAAGGAATTCAGTTTACCTTAAGAGAGAACAACTGGCTCGATGGATTTGCCAGGGCCATGCAGGAAGCTCTTTCCCGTCTGTGTGGGCAGAGCATCAATCAGATCAAGGGTACTCGCTTTGAGTTTTGCCCAAGACGTGATGCAAATGGACAACCACTGGAAGCCCCATACCACCCCGAGCTGAAGACTCAATTGGACCACCTTAGCTTCATGATGTATGATCGTCAGCAGGAGTTAGACAACTACCGTGACTACTCCGACCACAAGTCTGCCATCATCAAGACGAAGGACCAGACCATCGCCATGCTAGCAAAGGATCACAAGTCTCGTCGCGGTCAGCTCGATAAGAAGGAGCGCATTATTGCCCGTCTCCGCCATCGCACCTCATCTTTGGAAGAGACCATCCACGAGAGAGACATGCAGTTGGAGGAAAGGGAGAATGCCAGAGAAGATCTTCGTGGAGACCCCTACTCCTATCTCAACGATGATGATGATTTTCTGGAGGATCAGGCCATGGACTTCTTCACCGATGAAGATGAGTTCGCCTTCATCGATGATGATGAAGATGATGAGGCCACAGATTACGAGGAGTAGTAGCACTTGAGCACTAGCGTAGTGAGTAGTATTCGGTCCCACTGTATCGTAGATTCCAGAATGGTTCTTAAAACCATCTGTTTTTCCTTGCTGTGGTGTGTGTTGTATCGTGTGAATGAATTAATTAAGAGCAAGTTGCTGGAAAAATCTGTGTCAAACTTTAAAAACTTTTCAAAATCCCAGAACCTTAGAAATTTCCCTGTTATCTCATGATCTATCTCAATCTTCAGACGCCACGCGGAGGAAGTGGTTCATCCCAGGACCTGATGTTGCAGATCCTGCAAATGTTGACTTCTGACCGCGAAGCTGAAAGAGCGGAACGTCAAGCCAACCTAACCACTCTGCAACAGATAGCCTAGATGGCCCACAAGAACCAAGGCCACGGAAATCAGGACAACCATGGATCTAAGCTCAAGAATTTCCAGAATACCAACCCACCTGTTTTCACTAAGTCAGAAGATCCCCTAGACGCCGATGATTGGCTGCAAACCATGGAAAATAACCTAGAAGTCGCCGGAGTGGAAGCTAACGAGAAAGTTCTGTTCGCCACCCACTATCTAGCCGGAGATGCCAGGGCATGGTGGAACAGTGTTCGTGCAATGACCGGAGGCCAGATGATGACCTGGGAGGAATTCAAGGTCAATTTCAGCAGAACCCATGTGCCACCGGGTTTGATCAAGAGAATGAGAGACGAGTTCAGAGAGCTGAAGCAAGGAAGGATGACTGTAGTGGAATACCGTGACAAATTTTTGTCATTAGCTAGGTATGCCCCGGATGAGATCGACACCGAAGCCAAGAAGAAGGAGAGATTCCTGAATGGTCTGCATGACGAGATGGAGACAATGTTAGTCAATATCCCCTTTGCGGATATTGAAGCCCTTGTCGACTCTGCCATTCAGATGGAAGGAAAGATCAACCAAGCCAATGAGAACCGCAAGCGTCGTATGATGCATCAACCAGGAACCCATCAGACCCCAAAGTATCGCCCCAAACCATCTCCAGGATTTGCCTCAAGAACCAACAGACCCCCGATGACCCTTCCCACCTACCCCAACCGTGGAAACCAGAGACCCGGAGGAAATCACAACAACCCCGGCAACTCTAGCAATTTCACCCGTGGCCCACCCAAGTTCAACACCAACAATGCTGCCACCAACACCAACACTTCCCCGAGGACTAGAAGCAATGTTGTGCCTGTCGCAGCTAAGGACAAGTCGCAAGTGACTTGTTATGACTGTGGAAATAAATGCCACTATTCCAATGAGTGCCCCAACAAGAAGAATGCTACAGCACCCAATACCAATGTCCCAGCTCAGCAGCAGCATCGTGTTCAGCCCGGAAGAAGGTTTGCCCCAGGGAATTCACTCAACCGCAATGGCCGTCTTTTTCTCATGCATGCTGAAGAAGCTCAGGAAGCGCCAGACGTCGTGCTGGGTATGTTTTCTGTTAATTCAGTACTTGCAAGGGTGTTGTTTGATTCTGGTGCATCGCATTCATTTGTCACCGAAGAATTTGCATGCACTAGTAAAATTCAACCAACCAAACTGAAGCATGTTATGATTGTTCAAATTCCCGGATCAACCACCAAGGCTAGGCAAATCTGCAAAGCCGTCCCTATCCGAATCCATCACATAGATTTTTATGCTAATTTGATAGTACTCGGAACTAAAGGTTTGGAAGTAGTACTAGGAATGGATTGGATGTCCAAACATAAAGGATTGATTGACTGTGCCAAGAAAGCCATCACCATGACCAGTACAACCGGAATATCAGTCGAGCATATATCTGAAACCTTACCTCGTCAATTCAAGTGCAATAAGAGTATAGCCCAACCTACCATTGACCAAGTCCGGATAGTCTGTGAATACCCCGACGTATTCCCAGATGTTTTGCCCGGTATGCCCCTAGATAGGGATATCGAGTTTATCATCGAACTAATCCCCGGAACAGGACCCATAGCCTAGAGACCCTATAGTATGAACCCATCGGAGTTAGAAGAACTGAAGAAGCAACTGGATGCCATGCTGGAAATCGGATTGATTCAACCAAGTGCGTCACCTTGGAGATCACCAGTCTTGTTTGTGGACAAGAAAGATGGAGGTAATCGTTTGTGTACGGATTATCGGAAATTGAATGATGTCACCATCAAGAACAAGTACCCCTTGCCCAAGATAGAAGATTTGTTTGATCAGTTGACCGGTGCCAAAGTGTTTTCTAAGATTGATCTTAGAACTGGTTATCATCAACTCAAGATTCGTGCAGAGGATATTCCAAAGACTGCCTTTACCACCAGATATGGATTATACGAGTATACAGTCATGTCTTTTGGATTAACCAATGCCCCCGCTTATTTCATGAACCTCATGAATAAGATTTTTATGGACTTCCTGGATAAGTTTGTCGTTGTTTTCATTGATGACATTCTGATTTATTCCAAATCAGAGGAAGAACATGAGCTACACCTAAGGACCATTCTTGGAACCCTTAGAGAGCATAAGTTGTATGCCAAGTTTAGCAAATGTGAATTCTGGTTACAGGAGGTAGGATTCCTCGGTCACATTGTATCAGCCGGAGGAATTGCCGTTGACCCTGCCAAAGTGAAAGATGTATAAGATTGGCAAGCCCCGACCACTCAAACCCAAGTTCGTGCATTTCTCGGATTGGCGGGATATTACCGCAAGTTCGTAGAAGGATTCTCGAGTATCGCCAGACCCATGACCCAATTGCTGAAGAAGGACAAGAAGTTTGAATGGACCGACAAGTGTGAAGCGAGTTTTCAAGAACTCAAGAGGAGATTGATTTCAGCCCCAATCTTGATCATGCCGGATATCTCGAAGCCCTTCGACGTGTATTGTGACGCATCCAAGATCGATCTCGGATGTGTGCTAATGTAAGAAGGCAAAGTTATATCTTATCTATCTCGATAATTGAAACAACATGAGCAAAATTACCCAACCCATGACCTCGAACTCGCAGCCGTAGTTCTAGCCCTGAAAACATGGAGAGATTACCTAATGGGAAATTGTTGTGAGATTTATACGGATCACAAGAGTCTGAAGTATATATTCACTCAGAAGGAGCTGAATATGAGACAGTGGAGATGGATTGAGCTAATCAAGGATTACGATCTGGACATTCACTATCACCCTGGTAAAGCCAATATGGTAGCCGATGCCCTTAGCAGATTGCCGTGCCGCTTGAACTCCATGATTTGAAGGAGCAACCAAGTTTGCACAAGGAGATGGAAGATTTTTGAATGGAATTAGTAAGTGAAGGATTTTTTCTAGTATAGAACTTTAGCCCACTTTGATCAGCCAGATCAAAGAGGCGCAGAAAGGAAATGCTAGTATCGACGGAATCAAGCGTCGTATCGGTACAGGCAAAGTACCCGGATTCACCGAAGACGAAGAAGGAGTTTTGTGGTACAAAGGACGCCTTTGTGTACCAGCAGATTCTGAGTTGAAAGAAGTTATTTTGAAGGAGGCTCATGATACTCTTTATTCTATCCATCCCGGAGGAACTAAGATGTATCAAGATTTGAAAGAGCAATTTGGTGGCATAAGATGAAGCAAGAAATCGGAAGCTATATCGCCAAGTGTGATATATGTCAGCGAGTCAAGGTAGGACATCAAAGACCCGCTGGATTGTTGCAACCATTGCAGATTCCGGAATGGAAATGGGATTCTGTAGGAATGGACTTTATCACTGGAATGCCTACTTCTAGTAGGGGAAATGACTCTATTTGGGTCATAGTGGAAAGATTGTCCAAACTCGCTCATTTCTTGCCCGTCAAAACCACCTATCAGATTTCGAAGCTAGTGGAGTTGTACATCGCTAGAATCGTTAGTTTGCATGGAGTCCCCAAGAACATTGTATCAGATCGAGGAACTCAGTTTACCTCGAGATTCTGGAAGAAAGTTCAAGAAGGTTTAGGAACCCGCCTAGATTTCAGTACCGCGTATCACCCTCAGACCGATGGATAAACAGAGCGAGTAAATCAACTACTTGAAGATATGCTGAGAGCATGTGTGTTAGAATATGGATCCAAGTGGGAAGACTGTCTGCCTTTTGCAGAATTTTCATACAACAACATTTACCAAGCCAGTTTGCAAATGGCCCCATTTGAGTTCATGTACGGGAGAAAGTGTCGCACCCCTTTGAACTGGTCGGAAGTAGGAGAGAGTCAGATTTTCGGACCCGAATCCTACGAGAAGTAGAAGAGAAGGTTCACAAGATTCGTGAGCACCTCAAGACCGCCCAATCCAGACAGAAGAGTTACGCCGACAAGAGACGTCGAGACCTCGCCTTCAACATAGGAGATTTTGTTTATCTAAAAGTGTCGCCATTGAAGGGAATGCAACGTTTCCAACTCAAAGGAAAGTTAGCCCCCAGATATATCAGACCTTTCAAGATTCTGAACCGTCGAGGAGAAGTGTCGTATCAATTGGAACTACCCGAATAAATGTCAGCCGTCCACAACGTGTTCCATATCTCATTACTTCGCAAGTGTCTCGAAGTTCCAGAGAACACGGAAGTGTTCAAAAATATCGACCACCCGACTATAGAGATCAACGATGACCTGACCTACCCCGCATTTTGGAAGAAGCTTTTCGAACTACCTGAACCCGAAGCATCAAGTTTCTCAAGATTCAGTGGAGCAACCACACAGAAGAGGAAGCTACCTGGGAGCGCGAAGATCACATCAGGACGGAGTTTCCCAATCTCTTCAAATCCTAGGTAATCTCTTCGTCCTTTTTCAAATCTCGGGACGAGATTTTGTTTAAGGGGGGAAGGTTTGTAACATCCCAAAAATAATAAGCTTGGATCATCAAACACTAATCATCAAAATTTAGAGTTAACAAAAACTTTGCTAAATAAAATTATGAAGGCATGGATATGTGTATGCATGGATTAGGAAATTATTTTGAACCACCTTGTTTGCTTGTTTCATTGCTTGTAAAATGTTTCTTAGGTGAAATAAACATCATCTAAAACATTTCCCACACTTTTCATAAAGACAAGTAAATCAAAACAAATATATTAAGGGAATGGTCATTTTGACCAATTTAACTCCCATGCCTACTTTGGCTGTCTCAAACTATCAAAACCTAATAGAAACTTTTCTGTATCTTTGCAACCCTTGAATGTACTCATAACAAAGTATCAAGGCCCACTTTGTGATCATCCAGAAACTTTCAAATGCATAGTTTAAATGGCAATTCAAAGTTGAATCTATATCATATGGGAAGATCCCACTTTTTCAAAAACCACTCAAACAAGCTCAACTTTCAAAACCCAAGCATTTGCAGACTCACCATCACCAACCTAGCACACCCACCAAAAATCTTTTCAAAATTCAAAACTTGAGTTCTTGCGGCCATTTCATCAAACAGGTTGCAGACACAAATCAAACAAAATCTAAACACTATAGTGAGCAGTGATTGGAGCCTAACTTGTTCCCTCTTTAGCTCACAACCATCTCAGTAGATCATCTAGCAAGCTAAACTAAGCACTAGCACCACTGTAATCTTGGCATTGTCATCAATGGTGAACAGCCGAAGCTAACCATGCCACCCTAGTGGAGACAGCAAGCTAGGAGGAGAAACAAGCCTAGCCAGCATGTCACCGCCACTCCCTGTCCACCGCTCGAACACTGCCACCCACTGGACCACACGCACGAACCATGCCAACCTCGCCAGCAACCATGCCGAGAGCACGCCCCGTGCGCCACGCTCGACCGACGCCCACAGACCGCGCGCCGCCCTTGCCGCGTGCATACTTGATCACCACCGTCCCAGAAACCCCGCAGACACGCTCGTTCGCCGCCGTGCGGACCATGAGCGCTGTGCGCCATTAAAATCTCCGTCGGGCACGCGCAGAGCACCGCCACGTTCCGACCAAGCCGCACCGCCCCACGCCTCGAAATCATGTCGTTGAGCATCGCCAGAGAGCACCTCACCGTCCCCTACCTTCACCCATGCCGATAGCCGTCTGTACCACCGCCCCGACGAGCTCACCATGCGCCCCGTCGCTCCCCTCGGTCGACTATAAATATAGGCCACCCCTAGTCGAATTCTTCACACCATTCTACTCTCCTCTCCTCACTGATTGTGCCACACTGTTCCCGGAGCAAGGCGAGCACCACCTCGTCGGAATTTCACCAGAGCCCGCTGCCTCTAGAGAAGAAGGGGGCCAGCGATTAGAGCCGCCCCAGGAGAAGCCACCGGTACCAGGAGATTCGCTGTTGTCGACTTCGTCGTTCGGCCGCCTCGCCGACCCTCGCCAGCACCCCGGTGAGCCCCCAACGACCCCCACCTGCCGCGCTAGGTTTCTGTCTCGCCGGCGTTGCTCAACGTCGATGATGACTCCCAGCCGTGGGATTAGAATCAGATCGAACGACCCACAGTGCCCCATACCGCTTTGCATCCCCCTGTGTCATTGACGAGTGGGGACACCCACTTAAATAGCCCGCGGGAGCGCTGCGCTTAGCAGGCCGGCCCAGTAACTTTTCCCGCGCAGCCTAGTTATTCAAATTAAACCTTTTTCTTTTTAATTCAAACACACTTCTGTACCCATTTTCAAAAATCAACCCATGTCGATTTAGTGCACCAATTTGAATGAAACCAATTTTGTTGGAAAGGTCTGTGAATGCTGAATCCAAGCCCGTGGGATTCAAGTCATTTGGATCTATAGATCATCCTTGGTAAAAATAACAAGGCAGAAGCTTTTCTTCATTCAAACATGTTTCAATGTTAAACCATAATAGCTTTTGAGTTGATTCCAACTCTCAAAAATCACATTTAACCATACCTTTCAGAATATATAAAAATATATAGGGTTACTTACAGAAATATTGTTCAAGTAATAAAAGAATACTACATAGGCATTTCTAGCCATTCTAATTAATTAAAATAAAAGGGTAAAACCTTATTAAATTATGCCACCATTTTAAATCACATTCCCATGAACTAAAATATGTGGTGATGACATGTGTCAACATGATCCCATGTTTGGTTTGGAGAATATTAAATCTTAAGTAGTTTTTCAATGAGTAGAAATTACTTTTCTAAAAATAAAAAGAATTAAACCAAACCCAAATCTTGTAATGTTAGTGATGATGCTAGATCATCTATAGGACCCTTGTGTGTGATGATTGCAAGTAGTTAAGTATTGCTTGGTGATTGTGTACATCGTATTTATTTATAGACGCTAGTACCGACCAAGGATACGAGGAGGAAGGAGGATTCTACGAAGAAGAAGCCGAGGAGAACTTCGACCACTGCTCTGCACAAGGCAAGCTAACACTTGCAAGATACTCTACTTTAGCAAGCCAGTAACCTTGCAAGCTGATACTATACCTAAGCAGGCTTATACTTGCATTTATGCAAGTAAATACTTGCTTGTTATCATGCCAACTATATGCCTTAAGCATATGTTATCATACCCACTTGATAAAACAATCCTAGTTTTACTTACAAGCTTCTTACTTTATTTCTTTATCAAAGCTCTTACATAGATTTTACCTAAGTAAATGGTAGATACTAGAAAGATATGTGAAGTTTGCATAAAGAGCATAAAATTTGGCCTAAACTAGATAATCTTGATGTCATCCCAAGGCATGAGATTGAGCTTAGTTGAAACTCCACTAGTTTACCACCCCTCATTAGTACTCACCCCCCACTTGTAGATGCTAGTACTAAGCATAAAAGTTGATCAACTTTAGATGGGAATACTTGGTGGAAAAATGGTTATGAAAACCTTGGAATGATGGATCATTCTATTGAAATGTTTTGGACATGTGTTTCCGAACACCGGATGATTTTGGTGATGAAAATGTTGAGGCATGAGCCTTAGCCCTTTATAAAACTAATGGTTGTCTGGATGCAATACCATTCCAATTTTATCGTACAACCACAATACCCGAAGATTGGGTAGGGCTTGACTGGAAACTTATATACCTTAGTATTAGTTCCCTCACGGCCAAGGTCTGAGCTGAGGCTACCTTGTGAAGATTGTCCACCTGTGTAGTACCCAAGATGACAGTTGGTCATGGTTGGGAGGCCAAACTCACAGGAGAGGTGCTTATACTAGGGCGTGTAATTGAAAGATTAGGATTGATTATCCGCATACTGAGTATGGTGAATTCAGGATTTGTTCCTGACGGATGTATCGAATGTTGTGGTGAAAGTGTACAATCTCTGCAGAGTGTCAAACTATTCGAATAGTCGCGTCCGCGGTTATGGACAGTTGGAGTGGCCATACTGTTCCCCCGTCAGACTTTTCAAAATGACTTGTGAAATGAAGTGAGACTTTGACTTGACCACAACAGGGTTGTGATATGAAATACAAGTTCCCCTTTAGGTGTTATAAAACTTCAACTAGCATTAGTGCTTTCATAAAAAGTAATAGAGATAAATCTGACCTTTGCAAAACAACCCTAGAGCCTAGTGTCCTATTATCCAAAAACCCCTTTACCTGCTAGTACTAGTTTGCGAGTACTTAAAGAGTAGTCATGGCTTTGTCCCTGGCTATTCCCATGGCCAGACTATGAAGAGGAGTACCTGGAAGATGGACCCCAGGAAGGTTACGACAACTAGGATCATCTCCCATCGTCAGCATTGCCTGTGACCTCGAAGATGGAGCTTCGCCGATGCTACCGTTATTATTACGTACTCCGCTGCTTGATGTTGTATTAAGAACTGGATCATGAGATCCTTATTTGTGTAAGACCTTTTGTACGGTTGTAATGGATGATGTACTATGGTATCCAATTCTGTTATGTCTCGCAAAAATGGTAATCCTTGGATTGCGATGTATGGCATAACAGGCATCTGGGATTAAAAACCCGGGTGTTGACAAAAAGCATCTTGCTTCTTTAAACATTAGTCTGTACTAGACCGATGATGTTGATTTCAGATATTGGATCGTTTATATTGTCTCGAAGACCGTGAGTGCATAATCTTGCAATCACAAAAGGCAAGTTCACACTTGCTCATGTCCTTTGATTATTTTCTGTAAAGTATATTGCAAATCCAGTGTTGTCATCACCTGCATTTGAAAAGGGATAGAAAACACTATTTTCATAATAATGTGATTATAGGTTATTTACCATGCGGTAATAACCTACTATAAGAGTTCTGGTGGTAAAGGAACATATTATCTAGGACTTAACAACCAATGTCGCCAGTAATTCTTGCGCCGTATATTACGCGTTGACCATCAGATTTGGAATGGGACAGAGAAGTCTGCTGTATCTTTTCCCTCTCGCATGGAGCTGGATGTGCAGGTCATGGATGTTATCACTCGTAGCGTGCATATTAATTGGTAATTCATAGAGTATGTGCATCATATGGGTGGGATCCCTCAACGTCCCACGATAGTTCCGGCATCTGAACAGTCTGTACTGCCAATAGCCGTAATTCCATAGGTGGGCTGGCGTACACCAAGGAGACATGCGGGGTCACGGAGAAGGCAGTGATTGGCTTGGATCTTAGTCTGGGCCTCACACCAAGGAAGTGTGAACGAACCTGCAATTCGGATGTGCAACAAAGCTAAGATCTCTCATGGGTAAAGTAATGCACCTCTACAGAGTGTAAGAACTATAACTTGTTACTCCCTATTCCGGGAAGGAGCTGCGAACGCGGCGGGAAAGGAACTCCATGAAAGTTCTGGTAAACCCGTGAAGGCTGACGGACATAGCTTTTCAGAATAAAAGCAACCTTTGAAGAAATGTTTATGAAAACTTGCATTGCCTACTACCTATGGTCTGTGGCTGTAGATATAGTGCATCAAACACTCCTTTTATAGTGAACTTGCTGAGGACGCTCGTACTCAATGTATCTTCTTAACCCTTGCTAGATTCTGAAGCCATTGAGACGACGTCTACATCAAGTTATGCTCCAGGAATCATCAACAGAAGCTAAAGTTCTTCAATGAAGTCAAGAAAGTCAACATATACATCAACTCAAGTGAAGACGAAGTTACTTATTAGATAGGAATATAATTTCTAGCCACAGAACCTATTTCTTTAGTGTATTGAAGTAGCAGCAATGCCAGACCATTAGTTAAGATACTAGTATTAATAGTATGATAATTTTGAGTTATTTATTTCTGATTCTTCTTTGTGAGAAGTTTATTTTTCTCTCTTTAACCTAGAGTGTTCTCTGGATCTTGTGTAAAGAGTTGTGTTGTAACCTATAATCATGTCTTGGACCTGCTGTGTTTCTGTTGTACCACTCTGAGGGATGTAATACTAGTGAATGGTGTTTCATTGGTGTTATGTCAACGACTATAGTGTACTACATCATGCAGTGGTATGTTGTGTCACCGCAGGCTGGGTCGGGGAGGCCAGGCTCAAACATAGCAGCCAACCCTCCCCCAACCCTATCTGTTCCCCTAGCCGCCGCTGGAGCTTCCGCCCCTCCCCGGAGTTGATTTGACCATCGGATTCTCCGAGCCCTCCCCGGATCTTCTTCCCCTCACCTCCGGGTATCTTATCCTCTGCGTTTTTCCTCCAATGAGTGAGGGTAACTCCCTCATCTCTCTCCTTTTGTATGGGATTCATTATTTTTGGTGGAAATCTTGTTGTAGGAGATACTATGTGTTTCCCTTGCTTGTTAGAATTAGTAGTATTGCAACCCTTGTGCCTGATCTGTTTTGCCTTGGGAAATCTGGGCCATTCCAGAATTTTTCTGCGGGGGGCGGATTATCCTCCCCTGCCAGGGCCGGATAATCCGGCATGGAGATTAAAAACTGGTCTGGTGTGGTTCTGATTTCCGCAATGCACATCCTTGGCTCATGAGTTGTTCTTCTACTATTTCTAACATTTCCCCTAGACTTGTGTGTGTGTGCTTATCTCCATGCTATCCGTCTCATGCTTTTCACAGGTGGTTCCAAGGATACTAAGACCTTCTCTCGTCGTCCCCGTTCCCGTTATCTTAGGCCCACTACAGAAGGGGTGTTTATTGACGAATCAGAGGTTCGTAGAGCAGCAAGAGAGGCTGAACGGATGGCAGAGGCAGCAAAGAAAACCAAGAGGACCGAATCTCGCAAGGGCAAACAGTCGCGGCCCAACTACAAGGCTATGGATAGTATTCAGTATGCCTCCATTCGCCAAACTGATTTCTATGATGAGGCTGACAGTGATGGTCCTCCAGAGGACTCTATGTCTTGGAATGCACACTTTTGGGATATTCATGATGATGTGTATGCTACTCTCAAGCATCGCCCCATGCATCCCATCAATATGACTGAGGCCCAAACCAAAGCAAGACTCCGTGAAGCTTTGGATGTGACTAACACGATGGGGCTGCACCACCTTATGACTCTCCAATGCAGCTATGATTCCTCGGTGGTGAGGCAGTTTTTCTCGACACTTGTGATTTGTGGTGATGAGCGTCGCAGTATGACGTGGATGACCGGGACAACAATGATTCAGTCGGACTTCCACGTTTTTGGGCATGTTCTTGGGTATGCTTTCCATGGCCGTGACACTCCTTCTGTCCACCGCATCATTTCTCCACTCAGGCCATCCAAGGACACTGTGCTCGCTCCATGTCTGACATCTGATGGTATTGCTGGTACTTTCGCTGGACTCTCTCCTTTGTATGCCTCCCTTGGTGGCATATTTAGGGAAAGCATATCTCCTAGTGGAGGCAACAATGACAAGATCCGCGGTCACCTGGTTCCTCTCCTCGCATTTGCTCACGAGTGTGCCACCAATTTTGGTTCAGCTACAGGTTACAAAGTGGATGTCAAGGACTATAGATATCATGAGATGACGGATGCTATGATCAACAAGCTCTCTATCCCATATTCCCCTTTCATTATGATGCTAATCAAGCATATGTTTCCCCTTGAGGACTTTGGCACTGATTTGGATGGTGTTCACAGTCCCAACAAAATCTACAACAAGGCGGAGAAGACCCATCACCCTTCCACTGCTCCTGAGTCCTTCATGCGTTATGCAAGGGCTAGTGGTCGTCGTTCCATGGTTTCCCCAATGGCACGCGAGGTCATGCAACTCAATTTGTTTCAGCGGAACATACTTTGTATGGGCATAGATACTCACAAGGGCCAATATGAGGAATACCGGAGGATCCATGAGTTGGCACACACTTAGCAGCTCATCCTTCATCACGTGTCCGATACCACTGTCAATACACCTCCTCCTACTGCTCCGGAACCATATGCTCAGTGGAACACTTCAGGGATCAACTATGGAGAGCTCGAGAGTTGCCTGTTTCCTCCACCTCCGAGGGCTCCTACTCCTCCAGCTGATGACGATGATGAAGAGTATGATGAAGAGGAAGGGGACGGGGATGAATACGATGAGGATGAGGAGGCGTGATCTTCTGGGGCATTAGCATCGCTCTTCTTCCTTTTTGGCGTTTCGATGCCAAAGGGGGAGAAGTAGTTCTATTAGGTCTCACGGATTTGCATGGGTCGGGTGCAAGCACTTGTCTCTTTTTCAGTAGTTTATTTGCTTGCTTGTGCCCTTTTAGCGTGAACTTATTTGTTATTTGTGCTTGGTTTATGTAAGACTCTGTCGTGCTTTACTCTGTATGGAGCCCTAGAATTCTGGATTTATATTGTGGATCTACTCTTATGGAATTCTAGATTTATGTATGGAGTCTGGTAGTCTATTTGATGGCATATGGAATCATGGGATTATCTAGTGTATGCATCAATATTGTGGGATGTGCTTGGAGCCTGACAATCTCATTATTTTATTTGGCTATATTCACATCCCGGTGGTATGACCTTGTTTCCTACCTCACCTTGTTTTAATTGTCTTTTCTATGAAAGTTGTGTACTCTCTAGTGTGTGCATTTGTATTCAAATGCAAATTATAAATATGCACACATCTAGGGGGAGCCTCTTTCATGTGGTTTAAGGTGTCGTTAGTAGGTTTGTTTACAAATCCTGGTATTGTCATCTAACACCAAAAAAGGGGAGATTGAAAGAACATTTCATAATCCCTAATGTTTTGTGTGTTAGATAACAATATCAAGGATTATTTAATGTGTGTTGAAGTGTTGCAGATGTTCACATCGAAAAAGGAAAAGGAAATCTGCTTTTGGGGGGCGGATAATCTGCCCATACCCCCATACCCAGAAGGGCGCAACCCCTAGAGAGGGGGCGGAGAATCAGCCGGATTTTCCGGCACAGGCAGATAGTCCGCCCTCGGGGGGGGGGGGGGGGCAGATAATCCGCCCCTTGAGGATTTTTGCCAAGTCTAGACCTGCGTTGCTCTCTGTATGGGGGGCAGATTTTCCCCTGGACTTTCTGGCTTGGGGGCAGAGTTTTCCCCTAGGCCGGATAGTTCGCCCCTTGAGGGGGGCGGATAATCCGCCCCTCGAGGAATTTTGCCAAGTCAGGACCTGCGTTGCTCTCTGTATGGGGGGGGAATTTCCCCCAGAGTTTCCATCCTTGGGACGGAGTTTTCCCCAGGGCGGATAATCCTCCCCTAGTGGGGGGCGGATAATACGCCCCCAAAATTCTTCAATGGCTAGATCTGGGCAGGGGGTATTTAAGCCTGTCTCCCCCTCCTGCCAGATCTCTTGGTTCATTCGAAAAAGTCAAGATCTGATCTGCAACCTTCATCCAAGAGAGCTTCACCTAGATCCACCCAAAGGCCCCATCGCTTGGGGAATCAAAGGACGAGGACTCGATCTTCAACAACTACAATCAAGCGCTTCATCTCCTCTCCATTCGTTTGGAGAATCTCCGATCTAGTATTTCTTACAAATATCTAGATCCTTGTTTTTTATTATATTGATAATCCTTGTTCTTGTGACAGCTTGTTGTCATTACGGGAGCCCCCAATTCAGTTGTGGGTGTGTGCCCCGGTAGGGTTGTAAAGGCACCGGTTCCCACCTCGAAGGGTACCAATAGTGGAGAAGGTGGATCAGGCCTTTCGTGGCGAGATCCATCGGAGAATAGGGTGAGGCCTATTGTGGTGTGGTGGTCTTAGAACCGCCCACCCCTCCAATGCAGATGTACTTCCCTTAACAAGGAAGGAACTGCGGTAAAACAAATCCCTCTGTCTCCACTTCTGTTCCCTCGATCAACCATAAGTCTTGCGGAGTACACCCTGTACTCACCCTTGATTCGTTGATACCTTTGCAGCAGAGTAAGTGTTACTATAGAAGATGAGTTCTTTACGGCATCGACATCGACGAGTAGTTTGGAGTTCCCAGTCGGCAGTCTGGGATCTATGGATTGGACGCCATCGTTATGCTTCAGGCCTCTTAGGACATTTGTTAAGTTTGCTATACTTAATAGCATAATTTGCCTTCCGTTGTTTGAAATTTGTGGTCAGTGACCTCTTCTTGTAATATTTTCGTTCTTCGCTCAGTTATGAGCTTGCTGTAATAAATTTTTGTGTCGGAGGGTCACTGTTGTGTTACCGATTCTCTCTCTGTACGCTTTCGAGATTTAGGTTAGGCTTATATCAGACAGAGGTCTGGGATTTGTCTAGCCCTAATCCCGGGGGTGTCACATGTAACCACTCAACATAAACCAATATTCCATTCCACCCAAGTGATTAATTCACATAGTTGTTTTATTAATCAAAACACAAGTCATAGACTTTAGAAAAATTTCATAGCATGAATATTCCACCCTTGTTTGCTACTAGCTATGCTAAACATGATAACATAACCAGTTTCTTAACTTAGAGGAAATTCTACTAATACTACAACTACTAGGATTTCCCAAGGCATAACATAGTATATATACTTAGAAAAATTCCATGGAAGCCCTACTCAAAATATCACTAGTGAATAGTCAAAATAATAGGACAAAATACATGAAGTACCACTTGCCTTTGTAGTTGGGGGAGTAGCAACAGTCCTCACAATCACAATCACCACTAGCATCAAAATCTACACATAAAATCATAGCACCAAATTTACATTCAAATAGTCAAACAAAAATATACATGAATGTATGCAAATGCAATGGGATGATTTTCTACACTAAACAAATCAAACAGTACTGAACACAAAGTAAACTTTCTAAGGTTCAAATAAAACAAGTTTCACTCTGAAATAAGTTTTAAAACATTTTATATAGTCAAAATAAGCCTATAATTGGTTCTATAAATAATCCTATTTTTCCAGAAGAAAAATACAAATTCAAGCCCATAGTAATGTATGGCTTAATTTTATGAATCCATTGATATATTATTTTCAAAATTTGGCCAAACAGAACTAAAGATATGAATTTTACAAGTTTAAACATTCAAAAATCTTTTCTGGAATTTTGTCTGAACTGAACTGGCCATGTGTCTTAATCCTACTGGCCAATACCGTTTCATGCGGATCGATCAACATGAGCCGTAGGATCTAAGTCAGATCATAGGGTCCAGATTGATTGATACCCCTTTGATTAGTGATCTAATCTCCGCCTTAGGATCCAGATCTAACGGTGCCAGATCAGGCGACCAAAGAGGGGCGGCGCTAATGGGCACTGGCGGCGGCGGCGACATCTCTGCCAGCGATGCTCCGGCGATTACAGAGGGGGATAGGGGTAGTCGCGAGGCTTACTAGCGTCGCATAGATGCGAGGATGCTCAAGTTGGCCTTGGTTTTGACGGGGGCGAGTTGCTGCGGCCGTGGAAGCTCATCGGAGTAGCTGCTGGCATCGAGTTGTTGTAAACAGCGATGGAGGCGAAGACCTAGGTCATCATAGAGCAAACCAAAGTCATCAGGACGTGCACAAGTAGAAGGCTCACAAGATAGTTTGAATCAGAGGGCAAGGGGCATGCTGACCTGAACGGAATCACTCGCCGGAGTTGTGGACGGCGTCGGGTGTTCACGGTGCTCGACAGGGGCGACGTTCTGGGTCACGAGCAGATAAACAGAGGGCATGAGAAGAAGCACAAAAACGAGGGGATCACGATAGAGTGAAACAGAAGGCACGGGGTGGACGGTGCTCATCAGAATCGCTCGCCGGAGGTGGTCGGGCAGCAACGGTGCAAGCTTGAATACGGGCAGCATGGGGGCGATTTGGTGTGGGAGTTTGGGGGAAATGTCCATGGTGCAGAGGGGATTAAGTAGCCGGTGAAGGCTGAGGAAATTAAGGACACATTCATCAGCAACTAAGCCCGAATCTATCGGCAGTGACAGCGGAGGAAACGAGCGGCGGTGGTGTCGTCTGCCCGCGGGTTTGGGGACGAAGGGATGACGTGGCGCAGGGCCCAGTGTCAGTGGCCGCGGGGTAGGTTTTGCACGGGTGAGAGAGAGGGGGAGAGAACCCCGGGTGGGATTTTGGGCCAGAAGTGGTACTGTGATTAAAAGGTAGCGCCTGTTTTTTTCTTTCACCTTTCTTTTTCCAAATTGATTTTCAGGAATCAATTTGAAACCCTAATTCAAACAAGTTAGAATTCAACTATTTTCTAGGTTTTTGAACTATGAACCTTGCACTCAAAGGTGTGACAAAAACATCTGTTCACTCAAACACACCTTGGTCTTTTGAAAATAAAAATAAAACCATGCCTCATATGAATAATAAAATGGGCATAAATATTGGTTTTATTTCGTTTCAAACTTTGAAATTTTTTGTGCAAGCTCTAGATGTTATGATGATATGAATGCAATGCATGCTTTTATAATTCATGAATTTTAGGATGTTACAAATCTAACCCCCTTAAGATAAATCTCGTCCTCGAGATTCAGATTGGCTAGCAAATAGGTGAGGGTGGTCTTTCCGAAGATCATCTTCTCTTTCCCAAGTTGCTTCTTCTTCAGTATGATGATTCCACTGTACTTTGCAGAATTTGATGGTCTTAGTGCGAGTAACCCTTTTTGCTGTCTCAAGAATCTTGATAGATTTTTGTTCATAGGTGAGATCACTATCCAACTAAACCTCTTCCAAAGGTATAGTGTCCTTCAATGAAGTTTCTTCCATCTCTAGATGAAACTTCTTCAACTGACTCACATGAAACACATTGTGAACCGCTAACAGTGATTTGGGTAATTCAATCTCATAAGCCACTTCTCCTTTGCGGCTCAAAATCTTTAATGGTCCAACATACCTTGGTGCCAATTTTTCTTTGACTCCAAATCTTTTCACACCACGAAGTGGTGAGACTCTAAGATAAGATCTATCACCTACCTCATAGGTGACTTCCCTACGCTTTGGATCCGCGTAGCTCTTTTGTCGAGACAGGGCTATCTTGAATCTGTCCTTTACCAATTTAACTTTCTCTTCAGCTTCCTTCATTAGTTCTAGTCCGAACAAATTTTGTTCTCCTACACCACTCCATAGCAATGGCGTAGTATACTCCCTTCCATAAAGAAATTCAAACGGTGCCATCTTAATGCTTGCTTGATAGTTGTTATTGTAAGATAATTCTGCGTAAGGAAGACTTTCATCCCAACTAGCACCATAGTCTAGGGCACATGCCCACAACATATCCTCCAAAATCTGATTGGTCCTTTCTATCTGTCCATTAGTCTGGGGGTGAAAAGCTGTGCTGAACTCTAACCTTGTTCCCAATGATTCATGTAGTTATCGCCAAAAGTGCGAAGTGAACTGAGTTCCTCTATCAGACACAATACTCTTAGGCACTCCATGCAGACATACAATCCTGTTCATATAGATCTTGGCTAATTTAACACTTGTATAGTTAGTATTCACGGGTATGAAATGAGCCACTTTAGTTAGGCGATCTACAACAACCCAAATAGAATCATATCCGGATCTAGTCCTTGGCAGTCCGGTGATAAAATCCATACCAATCTTATCCCACTTCCAATTAGGAATAGGTAGTGGTTGTAATAACCCTGCTGGTTTCTGATGTTCCGCTTTCACTCGACTACACACATCACACAATGCAATATGTGCCGCAATATATTTTTGAGATTGTTCCACCAAAACCTTTCCTTCATATCCATGTACATTTTAGTGTTACCTGGATGAATAGAATATGGTGAGTTGTGTGCTTCTTGCAGAATCAACTTCCGAAGTTCCGGATCTTGTGGAATGCAGATACGCTTTCCATACCATAAAGTACCTTATTCATCTTCATGGAATCCTTTAGCTTTTCCTTTGCTAATTTTACCTTTAGTCTCATCTATTTCCTTGTCCAACTTTTGGGCTTCTTTGATCTTGTCCACCAATGTTGGTTGAACATCCAATGACATGAGATATCCTTCGTAACACCCTAGTTTTACCTAATTACTATTTATGGTTTGTTTGTGCATTCATAAGCATCATCTCTTAAAAATGCATGCAACAAGAAATAATGCAAACCTAAAAACCCTAGTTTTTACCCTCTCTTGAAATCCATTCAAGATGGTTTGAATTTGAAAAATACAAAATTATTGGAGCCCAATTTGTATAAAAAGGGCACATGAGTATTTTATATATTTTATAAAGTCTATTGGTATTTTTGTAATATCCAAAAACAGATTTCAAATCATTTTACAAAATGGAGAATAGAAAACAGGAAAAGAAAACATTTCTGTTAAAAGAGAGAGAACCAAAGCCTCTAGGCCGTCCCAGATCCCCTTCCTCTCTTCTCTCCCTTTCCGCGGCCCACCTTGCCCCTCTCTCTCCCTCGTCTATATACCACTTAGCGTGCTGTTTTCGTAGCCCACCTTGGCCCATCCTGCCCCATACCGGTTCGACGTCATCGTCTCCACCGTGACGCGAAGCAGCAGCTTGCCTGCGCCGCCGCTGCCGATCGCCGTTAACCGCTGTGATACGCCATCGCCCCAGATGCCAGGATAAGAACGCCGCGAGGAGTGCTGTGTTGATCTCTCTCTCCCCATGCCCTTATCTTTCTCCCTCCCGCTCTGCATCGCGAGCTCTCGAAACCCTATCCCGGACCTCGTCCGTGCCTCGCCGTCTCCGGCCACCCCAGGTCCCTCTGAGGCCACCACGAGCTCCGCCTCGCCATGCTGGTCTTCCTCGCCAACGGAATCGAGCTCGGGCGCTGCCAACCGACCGCATCGCCTGCTTCTTCCCTGTCACCGACGTGCTCTACCGCTCACCTCGCCGTATCTACGGTCACCGCCTCGCCTCGTAGTCACCATCAATCGCTCCAGGGTGAGCATACTGTTCTCAGGCACCCATTTGTTTCCCTCCTCGCTCTCTGTATCGCGCCCGCACCATGTACCTCATCCCACTGCCGCAGTTGTGCTCGCCGCCGACAACTCCCGCAACAACCCCGCACAGTGCCGCCTGTTTCTGGCTCAGCGCGAAGCACTGAGTCGAGTGAGACCAGCCCCGCATCCCAGGGTGCTCCTGATTGACATATCGATCCATGATCCGAGGATCAATCCCCAGATGACGTCAAGCCTACATCATAATACCCTTAGTTTTATTTAATATTTTCTATAATTCTTTTCTGGAAATATAAATATCCCATGGGGCCCAGTCGTTAGTGACTAGGGGTAGCCTATACCTCGGTGTAAAAGAACCCCGACCCTGTGATGACATCAGTGTGATGCAATACATAATTTTAAATGGCTTTAAATAATTCTAGAAATTGAGTAAAACTTGTAAATTCAATAACTTATTTATTTTAAATCAGAAAAATATGAATAATATATCAAAATGTTCAGAAAAACGAGATCTATCTCTTTAAACTATAATCATGCATTGTTGATCAACTTTCATGACAAGTATAATTAGAAGAACATAGCAACCCTCATAGATGATTCCGGAGTTTCCCCGAGTTAGGGTTTTCACCCCTCGGAACCCGGATTAAGTTGTCGAGCATGCCTGAGGGTTACTTTTCAATACAACTCAACTTTTCATATAATCATACCTACTTGAGCATTGCATCGATGCCATGTGTTGATTGTTTCCCTTTCTTTCTGGTGTTTGGTTATTCCCGGTAGAATACGATATCAAGATCGAAGCCCGAGATCAACACCGTCGAAGTTCAAAGATCAAAGAACAATACTTGACCAACTATAATCAAGTCAAGTACAAGGCTCCTGAAGATCTGCTTATTGGTTATCAACATGCAAAGGAAAGCATAGCCCCACCATGATATAATCCAATGATTTCGAAAGCATTTCAATTCCTGCCATGATGCATATGATTCTACTATGGTCTTTTATCGATAGATAGAATATCCTATCTGTTGCATTACTCCCTTTGAGCTTATATTACCTGATCCACTGCTCCTAGCATAACTAGGTTTGGCTTGTGTGCACTGCTAGAGCTTATATCTGTGTCTGCTTAGCCATGCATATCTATCAGTACTAGTCCATCCAGATGATGTATCAGATGCAGAGAATCTAGTTTGACAGGAGAACATGATGAGATGAGATCAGTGATATAAGTTTAAACATGCTAAGGCTTGTATGGGAGGCCATGGTGGGATGTGGTTTTTTGTAGTGCCATGCTCGCCACCATTAGGACCCGAGTTCTTGCCTTTGGAACCAAGACGAGCGTACAACCACACGGGGCCTGGACAATCTCATGACTAACTAACTTGCCTAGTAGATTCCATGAGTCACATAGTTCGGGCGTTCCATTCGACATGCATTTTGGATCTTCTCGAAGGCGGTGAAGGAGGTGTATTCATAACATGTAGGTAAGCGTGGCCGAGGTTGCTTGGGGTTGATGGAGCCCCTGGCGAACCAACCTCGCCTCACATCTCTAGGTACCGGCTTCGCGACTTGACCCGTTACGGCGGAACCATCCTTAGGGTGTGACTCATGGTCTCAGCGAAAGCAAGGTAAAGGTCGTGTCTAACCACCCTCCGCCGGCCTTCCAAGGAAGAGGGCTAATCTTAAGTGGCATTAAGAGAAGGTTAGTACGTGTGGGTAAAGTTGTACACCCCTGCAAGGTAATAATCTTTTTGAAAATCCGTGTTCACGGTTATGAACGACTTGGCGACCGGACTCAATATCATAGATAACTTTAACCACTATAAAACTTGTTGATCAACGTGTGCTTAAGGATGCTTCCTCATGGGTATGAGGGGGTGATCCTAGTTCAGGTGAAGATGATGATTTGGTGGATATCAAAAGATGATGATCAATATATTTTGAAGATGTCACTCTCTTATCCCCTTTTAAAATATCTATTTAGACGATCTTCTTCTCCCTCTTGTTTTACAAACAAAGATGGCTTTATGCAAAACAACTCCACCAGCCAGAAGTCTTGCAGAGTACACCATGTAATCGCCCTTGCTTTGTTGATACTTTTGGTAGAGTAAGTGTTCCCCTTGAATATGACATTGGTACTACATCGACACTGATGAGTAGCTTGGGGTTCCCGGCCGACAGCCTGGAATCTATGGGATGGGACGTCATCGTTATGCTTCAGGCCTCTTAGGCCATTTTTTAAGTTTGCTATACTTAATAGCATAAATTGCCTTCTGTTGTTTGATGTTTGTGGTCAGTGACCTCTACTTTTAATAATTTGGTTGTTTGCTCAGTTATGAGCTTGGTGTAATAAATTTTGTGTCGTAGGGTCACTACCGTGTTACCGATTCTTCACTGGATATTCTCGAGCTCAAGGTTAAGCTTATGTCAGACGGAGGTCTAGGATTTGTTTAGCCCTGATCCAGGGGGTGTCACAGGTTTTGGTATCAGAGCAGTACTGACCGTAGGAACACCTTGCTATTGGTCGATGTTGAGTCTAGAATTTGTGAAAACTATTTTAAAAGATGAAAAGTATTTGCAAAAACTCTAGTATGCTTCTTTTTCTCCTTATCCAGTATTTCTATAACTCTGGGTTATCTTATCTTGTGTTGACTTTGAAATTTTTTGATATCTCTTCTAGTCTTTCAAAACTTAGGTGCCTTTTGGGCATGTCGTTTCTCAACCAGTTGCTCTAGGGTTGAGTTCTCTAGAGTTGTGTGTATTGTGAATTCCTTATTCCCTTTGCTTTTGTTCACATAAGAGATTCATTTCCATCATGATCCTTCTGTTTTATGGACCTAAAATATTATATTGTTGGTTCCACAGTGTTCTGCTCTAGGTTTCGAGGTTTCCTATTGCCTCGAATGCCTCCTTTTTATTTGTTTGGGTACTTCAGAAGTCATTTCTTCTTTTGGAAGCTACCTCGCGATTACTATCTTTAAGTGTACGCTATGTCACTCAAGTAGTAATTACTTCTTTCTTTGGATTTTAACCCATGGACTTAAACCGAAGATCCCTGATTGTGCCGAGTTCTGGTGTTGTGAATGTTGTACATGAAGTTCACCTTTGATCCAAGATCCAATCCTTTGACCCCTGTTCCTAATGTTCACACTTTACCTCAGGATGGCTGGTACTACAATTCTAGCCTTCAAGCATGTGGTCTATGTCGCGATTGAATTATGACAATTAAGGACTTCCCCTACCACTAGCTATGGCAGATGTTCTTTAATGGAACCAAATTGATCATGACAAGAATACTCCTCGAGAGTCTCCCATCTATGTCTATGACTCTGCCACACCATACCCTTCTTTGCATTGGTTTCCGGAAGATGGATAATCTATGCATCCACATCTTTGGATTCTATCCTGAGCATGTTCCTTTCTCCCTTGTTGTTTTCCGACCTTTGTCCACCAGTTGGTAGACAAGTAGTAAATGCACATCGGTGTATTTTGATGCAAGATACTCTTGTGGTCCGTCATGCCAAACCATTTCGGGATGTCTAGGAGAAACAAACTCCACTACCTCGTCATATCTAGGACCAGGTCAAAGTGTTGTAACCCGCAGATCAAGAGGCATTGATTACCTTCTATCTGTTCTACCTTAAGGTGTCGCATTATTTTATACTAAGAGGTCGTGCTGAGTTTTATGACCCCTTAATGAAGTTATGCTCGTACCCATAATTACCCACCCTTTTCCGAGCTTTCGCGCTCATGAATGATGCGTGTGTGTAATAATGTGGCCGTCTGAGATTCATAGCAATCCTTATTGTTTTGAAATCCAAGGACATTTGTGTCATTCTTAGCATGATTGGTTAACCCTATCACTAAGAAAAGTTTGCTTGTGCTACAAAGTCCGTTATTATGGTACATTATCTTCGGTCAAAGATTTAGGCTTGTGCCGAAGCTCTAAGACTATGTCCTCCTGCCTTACCAAGCAAGCCTCCTCTAGAACTAAGTGACATATCCGCGGTTGGTGGTATTCTAGATGTCTTACTAGCAGTATCACCATGTTGCCACATGACCATCTTGTCAAGTTCTTGAGCAAGCAAGCTCTTTGAACTGCATTTTTCTCCAAGGATCCATACTCGATAGCCCTAAACTAGTTGGTTCAGCTTAAACAACAACTTGGAGAGTTGTAAGACAAAAGTTCTACCCGACTCAGTTCCTCATTAAAGGGATGTCTAGTTCTGTCCCTGTTGAAGAATGATAATATTTCCTTTGTGGATATGTTATCTTCCCCCACCTTTGATTTGATTTGGGTTATTGTCAAATCAAACTCAATTCCAAGGAATATCTTGATGGTGTTTCTACTCGTGATGTTTCACTTGAGTACATCTTCATGTCCTTTGGTCTGACCAATAATTTTACCTTGTTCATACAACATACAAGTTCATCTTCTTGGAGTGTCTTAATAAGTTTGTTGTTGAGCCCATCAATGACATATTTACCTTCTCCATGCTAGACAAGATTCATATGGAACAGTTGACATTAATGTTGGAAACTTTCAATAACCTTCTTTGTGTCATCTCGAAGTATGTGTTCTGGAGGTTAGAAGTGACCTTCTAGAATTCACGTGCAATTGTTGAAAGATGTCGTCCTGGATTCGAGAAGAATTATCTCCCTTTCTCTAAGGACACATGTGTGTTTTGTTGTTAGTACTTTATGTGTGTGCAGTTGTCTTTCGTCAATATGCTAATATATGAGTCTAGGAATTTAGCTCATCTTTTTGGAGCTTTACACTGTAGTCCATATCTTGAGAATCTAGTAACTTTACCTTTGCGGTGAATGTTGCAAACTTTCCATTTGGACATGATGAGTCTGAAGTATCATTTCTCCTAACCAAATCTGAATCTTAAGAAGATATGATGGTTGGTGTTCCTCAAGGTTTTGACATAGGTCTCTTTGTAAATCCGACAAGATTGATGTAACGGTTGACACACTTAGCCGAAAAGACCTATTGTCATATCCTCTTGAATCAGCAATAATAACCACTCTTCATGAGGATTCTTCTATGATTTATTATAGGAGTTGTTCTTATGATTTCCTTTGTATCCGAAGTCTGACCTTTACTTGATGATTGATTTCTCGAACATCAAGGAGAACATTTATAGTAGTGTCGCTAAGTGTCTCTTGGTCGATCCTCCAGACCCTTTTATGTTGGCAATCATTTTGGTTGTGCCAAATAATTGAAGTCTGAGAATGAAGTTTCTTTGTTCTCGTGTCATCAGGAATCTTCTTAACCAATCATCTTAGTGGTGTAAAGTGATATCATGATCTTGGAAAAGATTTTGATAAATCTGGATGATTAAAGAGTTTCCTTCGTTCTCTCAACCATGTTTTAAGAGTGACTACGATTTTAGTAATAAAAAATTCTCTTGTTACATGTTCCTTGTGACTCTTATGAGTCCTCTCCACCAAAACACCTTCCTGTCTTGGCCTTCTGTTGAATCAAAGAGTGACTTTTGTGTGTCAAAAGTAGTTCAACAGCTTGGTTTTGTTGATCCCTATCTCTGCAATCTAAAATCTCTACTTAAGTCATTTAGTAGAGGTTCCTCATCGAAGTCTATGTTATGATGTTTCTGTTGGAAGCTTTTGTTTTCAGATGCTTCAAAACCTCCTATAAGTTCCATGGTCTCAATCCTTTTGAAGACCATATATCTAACTACTTGAAACCTTCTTCTTTTGTTCCTCTGTTACCTTGACGTGTTTCATGTTCGTCATCTCAGAGTTGTTCTAAACACCCCATCCGTGAGTTGACCATGAGATACTCTGTGCGAATGTTTAGTGTGTTTCCCTCTTACCTTAGAGTGACCCTGTTTCTTTCTCTCTGTCTCTTTTCCTACCTTTGGAATCTCGGGTCGAGATTCTCGTATGGGGGATAGATCTATAACACCCCAGTTTTAGCTAATTAATATTTAGGGTTTGTTTGTGCATTCATACTCATCATATCTTAAAAATGCATGCAACAAGAAATAATGAAACCTAAAAACCCTAGTTTTTACCCTCTCTTGAAATCCATTCAAAATGATTTGAATTTGAAAAATACAAAATTATTGGAGCCCAAATTGTATAAAAAGGTCCCTTGAGTATTTACATATTTTATAGATTCTCTTGGTATTTTTGTAATATCCAAAAACAGATTTCAAATCATTTTACAAAATGGAGAATAGAAAACAGGAAAATAAAAATGTTTTTGTTAAAAAAGAGAGAACCAGAGCCTCTAGGCTGGACCAGATCTCCTTCCTCTCTTCTCTCCCTTTCCACGGCCCACCTTGCCCCTCTCTCTCCCTCGTCTATCTACCTCTTAGCGCGCAGTTTCCGCAGCCCACCTTGGCCCATCCAGTCCCATACCTGTTTGACGTCATTGTCTCCACCGTGACTCGAAGCAGCTGCGTACCTGTGCCGCCGTCGTCGATCGCCGTCAACCGCTGCGATGCTCCGCCGCCCCAGACACCAGGATAAGAACGCCGCGAGGAGCGCCGTGTTGATCTCTCTCTCCCCATGCCCTTATCTTTTGCCCTCCTACTCTGCATCGCGAGCTCCTGCGAGCTCTCGAAACCCTAGCCCGGACCTTGTCGGTGCCTCGCCGTCTCCGGACACCCCAGGTCCCTTTGAGGCCACCATGAGCTCCGCCTCGCCATGTCGGTCTTCCTCGCTAACGGAATCAAGCCCGGGCGCTGCCAACCGACCGCATTGCCCGCTTCTTCCCCGTCACCGACGTGCTCCGTCGCTCACATTGCCGTCTCTACGGTCACCGCCTCGCCTCGCAGTCACCATCAATCGCTGCAGGGTGAGCATACGGTGCTCAGGCACCCATCCGTTTCCCTCCTCGCTCTATGTATCGCGCCCGCGCAGTGTACCTCATCCCGCCGTTGCAGTTGTGCTTGCCGTCGGCAACCCGCAACCACCCCGCACAGTGCCGCCCGTTTCTGGCTCAGCGCGAAGCGCTGAGTCGAGTGAGACCAACCCCACATCCCAGGGTGCTCCCGATTGACAGATCAATCCATGAGCTGAAGATCAATCCCCAGATGATGTCATGCCTACGTCATAATACCCTTTGTTTTATTTAATCTTTTTCGTAATTATTTTCTGGAAATATAAATATCCCATGGGGCCCAGTCGTCAGTGACTAGGGGTAGCCTCTGCCTCGGTGTAAAACATCCCCGACCATGTGATGACATCAGTGTGATGCAATCAATCAATTTAAATGGTTTTAAATAATTCCAAAAATTGAATAAAACTTGTAAATTCCATAACTTATTCATTTTAAATTAGAAAAATATGAATAATATATCAAAATGTTCAGAAAAATGAGATCTATCTCTTTAAACTATAATCATGCATTGTTAATCAACTTTCATGACACGTCTAATTAGAAGAACATAGCAACCCTCACAGATGATTCCGGAGTTTCCCCGAGTTGGGTTTTCACCCCTTGGAACCCCGATTACGTTGTCGAGCATGCCTTAGGGTTACTTTTCAATACAACTCAACTTGTCAGATCATCATACTTGCTTGAGCATTGCATCGATGCCATGTGTTGATTGTTTCCCTTTCTTTCCGGTGTTTGGTTCTTCCCGGTAGAATATTATCTCGAGATCAAAGACCGAGATCAACACCGTCGAAGTTCGAAGATCAACGAACAATACTTGACCAACTATAATCAAGTCAAGTACAAGGCTCCCGAAGATCTTCTTATTGGTTATCAACAGGCAAAGTCAAGCATAGCCCCACCATGATATAATCCTAAGATTTCGAAATCATTTCAATTCCTGCCATGATGCATACGATTCTACTATAGTATTTTATCGATAGATATAATATCCTATCTGTTGCATTACTCCCTTTGAGCTTATATTACCTGATCCACTGCTCCTAGCATAACTAGGTTTGGCTTGTGTGCACTGCTAGAGCTTATATCTGCGTCTGCTTAGCCATGCGTAGCTATCAGTACTGGTCCATCCAGATGATGTATCAGATGCAGAGAATCTAGTTTGACAGGAGAACGTGATGACATGAGATCAGTGATATGAGGCCATGGTGGGATGTGGTTTTTTGTAGTGCCATGATCGCCACCATTAGGACCCGAGTTCTTGCCTTTAGAACCAAGACGAGCGTACAACCACACAGGGCCTAGACAACCTCATGACTAACTAACTTGCCTAGTAGATTCCATGAGTCACATAGTTCGGGTGTTCCATTCGACATGCATTCTAGATCTTCTCGAAGGCGGTGAAGGAGGTGCATTCATAATAGGTAGGTAAGTGTGACCGGGGTTGCTTAGGGTCGATGGAGCCCCTGGTGAACCAACCTCGCCTCACATCTCTAGGGACCGGCTTTAGGACTTGACCCGTTATGGCGGAACCATCTTTAGGGTGTGACTCATGGTCTTGGCAAAAGCAAGGTAAAGGTCGTGTCTAACCACCCTCTTCCGGCCTTCCAAGGAAGAGGGCTAATCTTAAATGTCATTAAGAGAAGGTTAGTACATGTGGGTAAAGTTGTACACCCCTACAGGGTAATACTCTTTTTGAAAAGCCGTGTTCACGGTTATGAATGACTTGGCGACCAGACTCAAGATCAAAGATAACTTTAACCACTATAAAACTTGTTGATCAACATGTGCTTAAGGATGCTTCCTCATGGGTACGAGGGGGTGATCCTAGTTCAGGTGATGATGATGATTTGGTGGATATCAAAAGATGATGATTAATATATTTCGGAGATGTCGCTCTCTTATCCCCCTTTTAAAATACTCTGTTTAGACGAGCTTCTTCTCCCTCTTGTTTTACTAACAAAGATGGCTTTATGCAAAACAACTCCACCAGCCAGTAGTCTTGCGAAGTACACCCTGTACTCACCCTTTCTTTGTTGATACTTTTGGCAGAGTAAGTGTTCCCCTTGAATATGATATTGGTACTACATCGAAACCGACGAGTAGCTTGGGATTCCCGACCGGCAGTCTGGAATCTATGGGCTAGGACGTCATCGTTATGCTTCAGGCCTATTAGGCCATTTGTTAAGTTTGCTATAGTTAATAGCATAACTTGCCTTCTGTTGTTTGATGTTTGTGGTCAGTGACCTATGCTTGTAATAATTTGGTTCTTTGCTCAGTTTTGAGCTTGCTGTAATAAATTTTGTGTTGTTGGGTCACTACCGTGTTATCGATTCTTCACTGGATATTCTTGAGCTCAAGGTTAAGCTTATGTTAGAAGGAGGTCTGGGATTTGTTTAGCCCTGATCCCGGGGGTGTCACATCCTTCAGGCACTATCTCCAATCTGAGATCTTTGAATTGGGCACACAGATCATTTGGCAATTCTCCTTTAGTATGTCCATTCACATAAACTTTATGGCTTAAAGCATCTGCTACAACATTTGCTTTACCGGGATGGTATTGCAAACTCAAGTCATAGTCCTTAATGAGCTGTAGCCACCTTCTTTGTCTCATATTTAGTTCCTTCTGGGTGAAGATATATTTCAAACTCTTGTGATCCGTGAACACTCCACATCGCTTTCCCAAAAGATAGTGTCTCCATGTTTTGAGTGCATGGACAACAGAGGCTAACTCTAAGTCATGAGTAGGATATTTTGCTTCATGAGTTTTGAGTTGTCTAGAGGCATAAGCCACAACTTTCCCTTGTTGCATCAAAAGTCCACCCAATCCTTGGTGAGATGCATCACAATAGACTTGGAAATCCTTCTCCAAATCTGGCAGGCATAAGACTGGTGCAGACACTAGTCTCTTCTTCAATTCTTGGAAACTGATTTCACATCCTTCGGTCCAATCAAACTTCTTCTCTTTCTTAAGTAACTCCGTCATTGGCTTAGCTACCTTTGAAAAATTCTCAATGAATCTTCTATAGTATCCTGCCAAGCCTAGGAAACTACGAACTTCTTTATCTGACTTGGGAGATTCCCAGTCAGTTACAACTGACACATTTGCGGGATCGACAACTATACCATATCCCGATAGAATATGTCCGAGAAATACAACTTCATTCAACCAAAATTCACACTTACTGAACTTGGCATACAACTTGTGCTCCCTGAGTTTCTCAAGTATCAAACGCAAATGTTCTTCGCGCTATTCCTTGCTCTTTGAATAGATCAAAATGTCGTCGATTAATACGACAACAAACTTGTCAAGAAAATCCATGAACACCTTGTTCATCATGTTCATGAAATAAGCTGGTGCATTTGTTATCCCAAATGGCATCACAGTATACTCATATAATCCATACCTAGTGGTAAAAGCAGTCTTAGTTATGTCTTGGTCTCTAATCTTTAGCTGAAAGTAGCCTGATCGGAGATCAATCTTTGAGAACACACGGGCTCCTTCTAGCTGATCAAATAGATCATTTATTCTAGGCAAAGGCTACTTGTTCTTTATAGTCACCTCATTGAGTGAACGATAATCTATGCATAACCTTTGACTTCTATCCTTCTTCTCAACAAACAAAACTGGTGCACCCCAAGACAAAGAACTTGGTTGAATAAATCCTTTCTGCAACTGTTCTCCAAGTTGTTTCTTGAGTTCTTTCAACTCATCATCTGACATCTTGTAGGGTCTCTTTGCTATTGGTCCAGATCCTGGCAGTAAGTCAATTCGAAACTCCACATCTCTATCTCGTGGCATTCCTGGCAATTCTTCCGGAAACTCATCCGGGTATTCCTTCATAACTGGTACACTGTCTATGCTAACCCGCTTAAGAGAATTTAGCTTACTCCCTTTCGATTCAAAGTTAGACTTGAACCTAATTTGTTTCTTATCCAGGGTTGTGAGTGTAACGGTACGATTGGCACAATCTATTATTCCTTCATACTTAGTCATCCAATCCATGCCCAAAATTACATCCAATCCTTGGGAATCTAGGATTATCATACTAACTAGAAAATTATACTTTCCAAATTCTACCACTAGCTCATGACATCCAAAATTCACTATCATCTCTCCGCCGAGAGAGCTTACTTTAATTGGACACCCAATAGTTTCAGTTGGAATTCCATTTTTTATCAATAAATGCTCTTGATATGAATGAATGCGATGCGCCGGTATCAAAAAGAACAAGTGCTAGAAAAGAATTAAGCTTGAACTTACCAGCCACATCATCAGACTCTTCATAAATTTCCTCCACATTGATGTGGTTCACTTGTCCCTTCTGGAAAGAGTTGGGCTTGTTGGCTCCTTCATCCTTATTCTCTGGGCATTCATTTGCATAGTGCCTAGTTTTCTTACATTTAAAGCACTCAACCTGACTGATGTCCCTTTTTGCAGGCTGACTTCCATTGCCATTCCCACTGTGGTGGCTTTTGTGTCCACTCTTGTGGTTCTTATATCTATCATTGTCATGACTGCGGTGGTGTTTGTTGTCATGGTGACAGTTACTGTTGTGGTGGCCGTTATACTTCCCATGCTCGTGGGACCCAGAACCTCCACTATCATCTCCATGGGAATGCTTGTGAGATGATCCCGAGCTGTGCTTGTCAAAGCGATGTTTCCTCTTCCTGTTCTCAATCTGTTTCATCTTGCTTTCCAAAATGGTGGCCTTGTCACACAGTGATTGATAAGTTGGAACATATGCAACAGATAGCTACAGGTTCATCTCATCATTCAGTCCCTCGAGGAATTTCTCCTTCCTCTTGGCATCAGTATCAACCTCATCCGGCGCATAGCGTGCCAGATTGTTGAACTCCTCAATATACTCTAACACACTATGGTGACGCTGCTTCAGATTGTGGAACTCCTTCTTCTTCAAATTCATCACTCCTGATGAGGTATGGTCAGTGTGGAACCATCCTCAAATATGGCCCAAGTTCACATCCTCAATAGGAGTGGTGATCTGGAAGTTATCCAACCATGTTTCTACTAGTCCTTCAAGCAGATGTGCTACGAATCTGACCTTTTCCTCATCGGTGTATCCAACAGTGACCAAGTCCTTGTTCATAGAGCGTAACCAATCATTGGCTACCATTGGATCAGTGGTTCCCGAGAACTTGGCTGACCTCAACCTCAAAAACCTTGTAAGCATGTCAAAGGCTGGTGGGTTGTTTTGATTGTTGTTGTTCTGGTTCTGATTTTGATTTTCCATGAACTAGGTCATCATGTGCATGAGTTGAGTTTGAGTTGTCATCATCTGCTGCATCCCGGGATTGTTGTTATTGTTGTTTTGGTTGGGATTGACACGATGGGGAGGCATCTGTGGTTTAAATAATGATAAGTAATGAGATATAACCCATAGATGTTAACATGCACAATTCAACACATAGAAATAATCACAAAATAATCAAACACAAGATAAACTTAGAGTTTGAACAACGTAAACAACAAGTTTGGAAAAGTAAACACACTAGCAAGCCATCCACATGTTGGATGATCATTGCGACTCGATAAATAACAAGGATGATAGATAAATAGATAATTGAGTAGTCAACACTACTCCTCCATGTCGACCTCCTCGTCCACAAGACTAAGTCCAGCTGTCTCCATGGCTGTCTTGTACTCCTTCACATTGGTGGTCAAGGCTTCAATCTTCGCACGAAGGGCTCTCTTCTGCGAGCACATCATCTATATCACTCCCTGCTGGGTCTCTAGCTCAAGGTCCTTGAGCTCTATCTCGGTCCTCATGTCCTTGATCTTCTTGTTTCTATCCTGCACTCTCTTCTCCTGATTCTTGAACTTCTTTTCTTGGCTCTCGAATCTAGCCTCCATATCCTTGACGATATCGTCCTGCTCCGTGAAGATATTGTCCTTCTCCCTCAACTAAACCTGAAGATCGTCATTGCTAAGCATGTCATTGGTCCTATCTGTGTCTAGGTGTCTAACAAGGATCTCTAGGTCCTAGAGATACAGACGTATATGCTCAATCGTCTCTCTAGTAGCGTCATCATACACTATAGCCTCACCCTGCTCGTCACGTCTCCCGAACGGGTGGAAGTAGAGGCCCCTGAGCTCGGTGGAGTGTCGTCCAACAAGGCGTCCAAGTAACTCCTGCATGACTACGTCTAGTCCCTTCTCCTTGTCATCATGCATCTTCTTGAAGGTAATCTCCTCCGTGGGTGGCTCCGTCTGGCGTCCAAGCTGCGAGACTCTAAAGCCCCAAAGATCCTTCCTCTCGAACTTGGTGAGCTGAAGTTCCTTAATACTAGGAAGTGGGAGGTTGAGCACACTAGTGAGCTCCACAAGTCGGGAACCAAAACGAGTTTCCTTAAACTCATCGGTAGTGCTGACAACAAAGCTAGGCATCTATTGCATAAGATAGAGAAAAATTAGAAATAATACAAGTAGAGAAAAAACACAAGATAGTGAAACAAAAAGTCAAGCATACATTCAACAATAAAACATACAAGTCATGGCATACAAAAATCCACCACAAACACTAAGGTTCAAACATAACTTAGAAAAAAACTTGCCATATCACATAGGTTGGTATGATCAAATTATTAATGCGAGAAAAACGACAAGTGTGGTGGTCCAACTATCGGAGTACGTCACAATTCTCACTCATATGCTAATTCTATGATATCTTCCCTTAGTCGTTTTATGGCGGTCTCTAAGTCTTTGGTGTATTTATTCTCCTCACTAATGTCATTTTGAGTGTTGAGAATTCTACACTTGAGACTTTCACCAAGCTCCTTGATAGCATTCCAAGCCGCATTTCTTGTAGAGTCAAAGAATAACATATACATTTCTGAGTTGGTGACCATGTAGAATCCTGACTCTTTCTGGTTGTCTCCCTTGTTTTTGTACAAGTGGAGTTGCACCCACCAATATTCTTATCCTTCATCCATTACTTGAAATCCTTTGTACACAGCCTCACCATGTATCCCCCAGCTAACCATGAAGTTTTGGAGTGCTTTGGGAAACTCTGTCTCACATTCTAAGGTCATGGTCATGAGTGGTCCCTTCTTGACGGCTTTGTTGATGGCGGCCATCTACAAATAGAGATGAGAAAGAAGATTAGGAGAGGTTTACGAGAAGAAAAAGACAAGTGTGGAATTTTCAAACAGTTGCTTTTTTTCTAGTGGTTTCCTTAGTCTAATCCAACTTAGGGTCATAATCCTACAGGAAACACAGTGCTCTGATACCATCTGTAAGACCCCACCTTTTAAAGGTAAAGGTCCTTGTGATTGCAATGCTAGTCCCTGGATCAAATGCTAGCATCCAAAGTTTAAGATAAAGTACACAAATACAAAGGTCATCGTCATTCCAGAGATAAACATAGTCTTTTACAACTCATTAGCACATGGCTAATACATAGAGTTTAAACATAAGTAAATAAAGTAAAGTCTTCATGTTCATGTGCCACAGGAAAGCATGTTGAGTGTAGACTCACAACCCTAATCTCCATCAGAGTAACCTGCAACATCATAAGTTACAGCCACAGTGGGTCAATACATTTTGAATTGTATTAGCAAGTGATACCATAGTAGAATAGTAGTGTCTAACATCTATATGAATTTGGCTAAGTGTATCTTGGGCTTGCTTTGCTCAAAATAGGTTTTTCTTATCAGTTGAAAAACACTAAGTTTTTGTTTGCCAAGAACACCCAAGGAACCACCAATAGACATTGGTGAACCTTACCCTTGTTCAACCACAAGTTTTTAACTTAGAAATTGGGATGAGGAGGTCCTTGATAGCTTCAATGTCTTTGATGCTCAAAGTGTCTGTTGCCGGCGACACGGCTAAGTACTTAGGTTTTACCCTCTCGGGAGGTGGTGCACTTTCCCCATAAGACTCGACATGCATCGAGACAAGACTTTTTAGACGCATTCCCTTAGACCACCATGGACGCGTTCCATCCTATCACCCTACCGCCAACTGTCCATCTGGCTAAGTTCTTGCAACCTATTTGGTCAAGGCAGAGCCCATATGCCATATGGTTGCACTAGAAGCTTCTCAACACTAAACATCTCAAATCCATTTGTTCCTGGGTGGCTTTCCACAAGTGTGATACACAAGGTAAACCATAGACATGGGCCTTTTGTAACCACTCAACATAAACCAACATTCCATTCCACCCAGGTGATTCATTCACATAGTTGTTTTATTAATCAAAACACAAGTCATAGACTTTAGCAAAATTTCATAGCATGAATATTCCACCGTTGTTTGCTACTAGATAGGCTAAGCATGATAACATAACAAGTTTCTTAACTTAGAGGAAATTCTACTAAGACTACAACTACTAGGATTTCCCAAGGCATAGCATAGTATATATACTTAGAAAAATTCCATGCAAGCCCTACTCAAAATATCACTAGTGCATAGTCAAAATAATAGGACAAAATACATGAAGCACCACTTGCCTTGGTAGTTGGGGGGAGTAGCAACAGTCCTCACAATCACAATCACAATCACCACTAGCACCAAAATCTACACATAAAATCATAGGACCAAATTCACATTCAAATAATCAAACAAAAATATACATGAATGTATGCAAATGCAATGGGATGATTTTCTACACTAAACATATCAAACCAAACAGTACTGAACACAAAGTAAACTTTCTAAGGTTCAAATAAAACAAGTTTCACTGTAAAATAATTTTTAAAACATTTTATATAGTCAAAATAATCCTATAATTGGTTCTGCAAATAATCCTATTTTTCCAGAAGAAAAATACAAATTCCAGCCACAGTAATGTAGGGCATAATTTTCTGAATCCATTGATATATTAGTTGTAAAATTTGTCCAAACAGAACTAAAGATATGAATTTTCGGAATTTTGTCTGAACTAAACTGGCCACGTGTCTTAATCCTACTAGACCGTTTAGCGCGGATTGATCAATGCGAGCCGTATGATCTAAGTAAGATCGTAGGGGCCAGATCGACTGATACCCCTTCGATTAGTGATCTAATCTACGCCTTAGGATCCAGATCTAACGGTGTCAGATCAGGCGACCAAAGAGGGGCGACGCTAATGGGCACTGGCGGCGGCGGCGCCTCTGCCGACGATGCTCCAGAGATTCCAGAGGGGGCTAGGGGTAGTGGTGGGGCTTACAACATTGCACAGATGCGAGGATGCTCAAGGAGGCCTTGGTTTGGACGCGGGCGAGCTGCTGCAGACGTGGAAGCTCGTCGGAGTAGCTGCTGGTATCGGGTTGTTGTAAACGGCGATGGAGGCGACGACCTAGGTCACCATAGCGCAAACCAAAGGCATCAGGACATTCACAAGGACAAGGCTCACAAGATAGTTTGAATCAGAGGGCAAGGGGCATGCTGACCTGAATGGAATCACTCGTCGGAGTTGTGGATGTCATCGGGTGTTCGCGGTGCTCAACAGGGTCGACGTTCTGGGTCACGAGAAGATAAACAAAGGGCATGAGAAGAAGCTCAAGAACAAGGGGATGAAGACAGAGTGAAACAGAAGGCACGGGTGGACGGTGCTCACCAGAATTGCTCGCCGAAGGTGCTCGGGCAGCGACGGTGAAAGCTTGAATACGGGCAGCCTAGGGGCGATTTGGCGTGGGAGTTTGGGGGGAAATGGCCGCTGTGCAGAGGGGATTAAGTAGCCGGTGAGGGGCGAGGGAATTAAGAACGCATTCATCGGCAATTAAGCCCGAATCAATCGGCAGTGACAATGGAGGAAACGGGCGGCGACAGCGTCGTCTACGTGCGGGTTTGGGGACGAAGGCTGACGTGGCGCAGGGCCCAGTGTCATTGGCTGCGGGGTAGGTTTTGCACGGGTGAGATAGAGAGAGAGGGGGAGAGAACCCTGGGTGGGATTTTGGGCCAGAAGTGGTACTGGGCTTAAAAGGCAGTGCCTGTTTTTTTCTTTCACCTTTTCTTTTTCCAAATTGATTCTCAGGAATGAATTTGAAACCCTAATTCAAACAAGTTTGAATTAAAATATTTTCTAGGTTTTTGTACTGTGAACCTTGCACTCAAAAGTGTGACCAAAACATCTGTTCACTCAAACACACCATGGTCTTTTGAAAATAAAAATAAAACCATGCCTCATATGAATAATAAAATAGGCATAAATATTGGTTTTACTTGGTTTCAAACTTTGAATTTTTTTGTGCAAGCTCTAGATGTTATGATGATATGAATGCAATGCATGCTTTTATAATTCATGAATTTTGGGATGTTACATTATGGCTCCCACATATTTGTACGATGACTTCATGATTGAATGAACCATTTACATACAATACAAATTCCCTTTGTCGCGCGATACTTTACTTATCTGAGGTTTGATGGTCGGTATCTCTTATACCTAGTTCAACATCGTTACCGATAAGTACTCTTTACTCTTTCCATGATATGAAATCCCTTGTGACCTAGTCACATGCTTGCAAGCCAATTGGATGGCATTCCACCGAGAGGGCCCAGAGTATATCTATCTGTCATATGGGTGGACAAATCCCACTCTTGATCCATGTGCTTCAATACATACTTTCAAAATACCTAATGGCACCTTTATAAAAAACCAGTTACGAAAGTAGTGTTTGATGTCATCAAAGCATCCATCCGATGATGGTGATTAACATGATCTCATGGTCGATGGATTAGGTTACTATGTATTTGAAAGCTTATAGCAAACAAACTCTAAATGACTTGATCTTATGCTATGCTCTCTATAGGAGTGTGTCCATCACATCATTCTTCTAATGATATTACCTTGTTATTAATAATATCCAATGTTCATGATCAGGAAACCATGATCATCTATAATCAACAAGCTAGTTTAACAAGAGGCTTACTAGGGACTCTTTTATGTTTACAAAACACACAAGTATTATTGTTTCTTGTTAATACAATTATAGAATGTTATACAAACATTAATCATAAACACAAAGATATAATAATAACCATTTTATTATTGCCTCTTGGGCATATCTCCAACACGCTCCTCCTACCCCCATCGTCCAGCCATATGCCGCACCCATCGGATCTCTTACTATGGTAGCATCTGATCATTCCATCATGGAAGTGGATAACACTCCTTCGCAGGAGGTCCCTGATGCTGCCACGTTGATTCTCGTTCCCAGTGATCGGGTGATGCAAGAAATCACCTCCTCCAAAGTGGATAAAGCTATGGCTAAGGATGCCACCGAGAAAGGTAAGGAGTTAGCGGTGGAAGGCAGATCTGCAGTGACCGTGATCCAGGCGGAAGCCCCTAAGATTATGAGCCCGACAATTGTTCTGAGGGCTTCTTACTTGACTCTTGGTGAAGCGCCGACTTCTCCAACATGCGTCCTTGAGGAGCTACTCAAGCAGGCGGAGATCCTCTGGCTAAACACAGTTGCCTTTGGCAAACTATACTCCGATGGGGCCAATAACCTCAAGCTTATTGCCCATATGAGTTTTTTATGCCTTTACATTTCAAACATAATATCCCACTGTAGCCCCAAAGTACTTAGACAGAAAACCGTAGGTATTTTGGTCTGAGTGCTCTAAGTGTGACTAAGTAAGAAACTTTGTGCTGTAGCCCCCAAGTATGTAGTGTGAATGAGTTATTCCGACTAGATACTTTCAGAGTAGCATAAGCAGTGTTTGTAAATTTCAATACTATAGCCCCCAAGCCTCTAGTTGAAACAAAAATAGTTCTGACATGATGCTCAAAGAAAGACAAAGCATAGCATTTGAGTTCAAAAAACTCACATTGTATCCCTCAAGATTCTAGTTGGAACCCAATAATTCCGGCTAGATGCTCCAAGTGGCCTAAGTTTTTTTATTTCTGTAGAATGAGAATGCTCGGAGGATTACCGCCAACGAGAAGTTTCAGAAGATGCACAAAGATCTTGAAGCTAAAAAGGATAAAACCGCCTTATTGAAAGAACAGATCACCATATTTTATTTTCAATTTCCTTTCTCAGCTTGATCTTGTGCCTTCATTTTTCCGACTACTCATTGCACTTTGTCATTTCTCCGACTTGGAGATGCTGTTGGCAAGGGCAAGGACATTATTGAGCAATCTAAGCATATACAGGAGCTCGATAGTGAAAACAAGATCTTGAAGAAGGAAAGGGTTGATGCCATCAAGATGCATGAAGAATCGCTAGAGGCCGTGCAAGAATCTGCCAACACAGAGATCAGCCATCTTAAGGAAGAGATTGCCATCCTCAAGGAGCAAGAGAAAGCTTCCGATGAGCAAAATGGTCGCAACTTTGAGGCGTATAAGACTCTCCAACAAGACCGGGACTCCTTGGCGGAAGTTCTCCAGTAGGTCGAGAGCAGCATCTTTGGTAAGCTTCCTCTATCTTTTATTTCTATAAGTCGGGTACATTAAACTAATTTGTTGAACTCATGCCCTTAATTTCTTTGTCAGAAATGCAACTCCCATTGGCCTAGCCAACAATGGTGATAGTGCTCTACCACTGAAAGAGTGAATGGTTCTTTCCGGCAACTTCATCAACACCGCGATCGCCCAGGCCAAAGAGATTGCCAAGCCCTTGGACATCAACATCAAGCAGGTGGACTCTATGATAAAATACTCAAAAATCCTTCGCCAAGCCCCCGAGAGTATCGTAAGATGGAAAGCTTAATGTACCAAGCTAGCGCTAGGATGTCCTTGGCTTTGGTAAAATCTCACTACGAAGATGCCAGCATCGACATGGTGACCGAAGGTATCCCGACGTAGATGAAGACATCCAGAAAATCGACAACGATGCGATCTGGGCTTCGCTCGACGGATACGATACTAGGGTCACCCAGTTGTTTAAGGGATATTTCTTTGTGCCCCTTGAGGTAATTGACGTTGACGAAGCTACCTCCGAGTCCCTGAAAACCACCGACTTTGTTGACAAACAAGATGGTTCTACCATTGCTGACGATGCAGCCTCGAAGTCCCCTGCACCAGAAGAATGAAAAACATTTGTAATATTTGTCTCTTCTGGCAATGTAATATGCGGAAAACAATGGTGTTTATCTAAGGCAAAAAACTTGGTTACAAGCCTCCAACTACATAAGAACTAGTTCCAGCATGAATGATTGTATATTTATAAGCAACTGCTGGCTTATCCATTACTTCGTCTTTTGTGCTTGACCTTTCATGAGTCAGAAGACTCTTAGTGAGAACCATGCACTCTAGTGATGATGCCTAATGGCACCGTCAAAAACCTGAGAACAAAATTGTTGACTTCGAGTGCCAAAGTCACTACTCCAGAATCCACATAAAAACAACAAAGAACGTGTAGACCAGAAAACTTAAGCTAACACCCCACCCGTAAGCAGAGTTTTCACAAGTGCAAATGCAAATCTTGTGCATAAAGAGTTTTGCATGAGCCTAAAATGAACACTAAAGGGGGTTAAGGACTCAGGCATATGAGTAAACCAAAAGCTTTATTTCATTGATCATATAATAGGTACACAATAGATAATAAAATATGCTGAGTGTAAAAAGGACGTAGTTGTGCTATGTTCTATGGCCGATCAAGCTCCGGATAGTCATCATCCAGGTCACGTCGCTTACGCTTATGATCCTCATTTGGCCTATCTTTCAACACACGATTATCGATGAGGTAATAGGAACCATTGAGTAGCGTCTTTCTTATGATGAATGGTCCTTCCCATGGCGGGGATAATTTGTGTGACTTTTTCTGCTTAAGTCGGAGCACCAGATCCCCCTCTTTAAATGAGCGATGCTGAACGCGACGACTATGGTAACTGCGTAGATTCTACTGGTAGATGGCGGATCTCTGGCATATCAGCACGCGCTCATCCTCAAGAAGGTCCACAACTAAGCGTCTGGATTCTTTAGTGTCATCTTCGTCGTAGGCGGCAACTCTTGGTGAATCGTAGAGGATGTCGGAAGGTTGGAATGCTTCTTCTCCATATATCATGAAGAAATGGGTGTAGCCGGTGGATCAGTTGGGAGTAGTTCATAAACTCCACAAGATAGATGGAAATTCCTCCACCCAAGCTCTAGCTTCCCTATGCAGTGGTGCTTCTAGATGTGGCTTTATTACCTGCAGAATTTGTCCATTGGCCCATTTACACTACAAGAAATCTGCTCACTAGTGACCGTTTTTAACGATCATAGATTTTTTGCTCATAGATCTATGACCATTTCGAACCAATTGGTCGTAGGGAATTTAGGAGGGTCAAAAGCTTGAAAAATAACGACCAATTTAGTCAAGAAGGTCATGATATCCTAACAGGAAAAGATCATAGATAGATAGAACTGGTTTGGAGCATTTATTTGCTAGACTATGACCAATTTAAATGGTTATTATGGTTAAATTATGAGGAAAAAATCACAAAATTGCCAACTCAGCAATATCACCTTCATGTCATATCCATGTATCATTTTTTTACTTATTATGTCTACATGGCATCTCGAACCACCGCGCGTGGACAAATATATGGCAAAAACTAGCCTCATGGAGGTTTGAACTCAAGACCTCACCTCCCGCGGGATAATAACCACTGCGCCACTCACCTCGTTTGTGCAAGATAAGGAGCTTCGCCTACTCGCGCTTGAATATATGTTAAAAAATAGCGCACGGAGCACTCATACCAGCAACCTCAGCAACGTCGATGAGGTTTCTAACCAGTGCTCCACAGAGCAAGTTAGTGAAATATGGAGCTCAAAATTATTTAACCACTACCATGGTACATAAAGGCACAAATATATGAAAAAAATAGAGAGAACCAGTGATCGAACTCACGACCTCCTTCCACTCCACCTTTTTCTTTGTGTCAAATAACCCCACATAGTTTATTTAGACAGCAAACTTCAGGTTGGGCCTAGGCAGGAGAAACCGAAAATATTTTTTCCTTGTGATTTTATCTCGGTGGCCCATATACCGTTAGAAAGTTGTCTTTGGGTGGGAATTGTTATAAGTTTTGAGCCCACATAATTAGAGGGGCTTTAATTTTTAGAAATTATATAAATATAAATTCAATTTTAATTTTTCATATGACCTCGGATTAAGATGATATAAATATCATTTTGGTTCATCTCAAAGATATATATAACCTTCATGTTCACAAGTTTCTTATTTTATGTCATCCCGAGTGTATGGTCTATCTTTTTTGTTCTTGTACTCTGAAAATGCAATCAAAATGGTGACATGAACGTTCTTCGTTAGGGGTTGAAACGTTCTAAATTTTCAGTGAATCTATGATAAAATATAATATTTTGAGTCTAAAAATAATTTTTTTGAAAAATCACGAGCATTATATCATGTACCTGTAGTTCAAATTGGACCAACTTCCTGCTGATTCGACAGACATTTGTCTTTTTCACGAGGGGTGGACCGAAAGGTTTGAGATATCCCCGTTGGGACATTGTCCATCAAACCTTGAACGAGGTAGGTCATTTATGTGAAGGTTTTTTGAGATGCAATTAATATATCAAGTTTGGTATTTTTCCTTGAAAATATATCACATAGTATGATACCACGCGAATTTACCTTGTTTGGACCGTTTTTGAATTACTTATGCACGTTTCAAACTATGGTTAAAATAGCGGGCATGAAGGTTCTTAGCTAGGGGATGAGCCTCGTTAAACTTTCAGTGGATCTATTATAAAATAGCATATTGTGAAGCTAAAAATGATTTTTGCAAAAAATCACTAGCATTAGATCATGTACCTGTAATCAAATAGGACCCACTTTCTAGTGATTTGGTAGAAATTTGTCTTTTTTGCGAGGGGTGTACGGAATGGTTTGAGATAGCCTGGTTGGGACATTGTCCATTTAAGGCGGTCTAGTATTTTGGGAAAATATGGTGGTAGCATTTTAAATGAGCACTTTTGTGGTTCCTTCACAAAACACCCGTTTTCAGCATTCACAAAATAGAAAATGCATTTTCTGTGCGACGAAAAGGAAAACTTTCTCCTGCAGCATTGTTCGACATCCCAAGATGCACATGCATTGAAAATATGGGCACATTATCACAAACTATGTCGCGATTCTTGCCATAACATTGGTCGTTTGGTCAGAAAACCATGAAACCTCTATCCAGATAGGTCATTTTTGTGAAGGTTTCTTCGAGATGCAATTAATATACCGAGTTTGGTATTTTTTCTTGCAACTATATCACAAAATATAAGACCACGCGAAGGATTTACCTTCTTTGGACCGTTTTTGAATTTCTTATGCACGTTTCAAACTATGGTCAAAATGGCGGGCATGAGCTTTGCTAAACTTTCACTGGATCTATGATCAAACAGCATATTGTGAGGCTAAAAATTATTTTTTCGAAAAATCACGAGCATTAGATCATGTACCTATAGTTCAAATCCGACCCACTTCCTACCGATTCGGCATAAATTTGTCTTTTTCGTGAGGTGTGAACGGAAAGAATTGAGATACCACGGTTGGGACATTATCCATTTAAGGTGGTCTCGTATTTTGGCTAAATATGGTGGTAGCATTTTTAATCAGCACCTTGGTGGTTCCTTCACAAAACGCCCCGTTTTTGGTATTTAGAAAATAGAAAATGCATTTTCTGTGCGACCGAAAGGAAAAATTTCTCCTGCAACATTGTTCCCCATACCAAGATGCTCATGCATTCATAATATGGGCACATTATCACAAACTATGCCACGATTCTAGACATAACATTGGTCGTTTGGTCCGAAAACCATGAAACCTCGAACAAGATAGGTCATTTTTGTGAAGGTTTTTTCGAGATGGAATTAATATACCAAGTTTGGTATTTTTCCTTGCAACTATATCACATAATATGAGACCACACGAAGGATTTACCTTGTTTGGACCATTTTTGAATTTCTTATGCCCGTTTAAAACTATGGTCAAAACAGCGGGCATGAAGATTATTTGCTAGGGGATGAGCCTCGCTAAAATTTTAGTGGATCTATGATAAAACAGCATATTGTGAAGCTAAAAATGTTTTTTTACAAAAATTATGAGCATTATATCATGTACCTGTAGTTCAAATCGGACCCACTTTCGACCGATTCAACAAAAAATTGTCTTTTTCACGAGGGGTGAACGGAAAGGTTTGAGATATCCCGCTTGGTACATTGTCCATTTAGTGTGGCCTAGTATTTTGGAAAAATATGGGGGTAGCATTTTCAATGAGCACTTTGGTGGTTCCTTCATAAAACGCCCCGTTTTCGGCATTCGAAAAATAGAAAATGCATTTTCTATGCGATGACAAGAAGAACTTTCTCCTGCAACATTGTTCACCATCCCAAGTTGCACATACATGCACAATATGGGCACATTAAAACAAACTATGCAACGGGAAATGCCATTTAACCCTTTAACAAACGTCGTAGAAACCCCTTAAACACTACAGAATATAGTCAGCCAATCAGAAAGGAATACCAGTGTACCCACAGATCACCGACTGAATCAGATCTCACCCGTTGATAGGGTCTCCATCCAACGCTCCAAAGTGGCACTAGTTTCTCCCGCCTCCCACACTTTTGACGTGAATTAACTGAAACACCCTATAGTTCCTAGTATTGCACCACATAAACGATCAGGGGCAATTTCGTGAAATCCCCACATGCCCCCTCTATCCACCGAACCCAAACCCTAATCCCCGGCACCACCACCACTTCTCCCTCTACTTCGCTACGACTAACTCTCTTTGCTTCGCCGCTCCACCTCAAGATATGTGAAGGCCATGAAACCTCGCTCGCTCCTCACCCATACCCCGCCGCCAATTCTCCCTATCTTATCGATAGCCGGAGGGAGCGGTCACTAGTGTTCTCCCAGTCTAGTGTCCTCCGACATTTCCGCTAGATCCTATGCCTCCCACGCCGCACTCACAGCCGCCACATCACGGCCACCGCTAGATCCAATGCCTCCCATGCTGCCACGTCCTCCCCTTTGACCTATTCCTCCTCCTCGGCCACGGGAGTTCACAGGGCATTCGTCATGCGCCACAGGCCATCACTCTGCCTCCTGACGCCCTCCCTTCCCTGATTCGACCAAGCCCACTCCACCGCTCATCTTCGTTCATGCCGCATCCACCCGAGCGGGTCGAGGGTAAGATGGAGGAGGGTAATTTCATGCGTGCGGGTGCAACCGGCCAGCCATGGACGCTCCCTAGATTCTTCCATGAGCTCCGGCACCAGGTCTCCTCCTACCTCATTGGCAAGATACTCTCCACACGGCTCGTGCTCACCAACATCACCGGCAAGATCCTCTTCTATGTCTTACGGATCACTTCTCTGCTAAGGACGTGGTCCTGTGTGCAGGATGGTGGAGGAGGCGACGAATGGGGACATGTTTCTGCCCAATTCCCAGACCATGAGCCTCATTGCACGGGAGCCATTCGAGATCGACGAGTACGTCAGGATCTCCTACATCCTCCACTCCATGTGATTTTTTGTTCGTTCACACGATCGACGATGTTCTCCTCTGTGCTCCTCTTCAGGTGTATGTAGCTTATCATTACAATCTATTTGTTACAAAGCAGTAGTTATAAATGCCAGATAGGTAATTCTTTGTCCAAAAAATTAATGTTTAGGCTGGCGACCTTTAACAAGAGGTATTGGCGAGATCCGTACAAATCGCTGCTCCTCCTAGAGTACCTCCTCACCCATGGCCCCCGCAACGTCGGTCTTGAGTTTTAGAAGGACATGGCCATCATCCAGAAGATGGCCATCTTGCATGTGTGATATGTACCTTGAGTAGTCCTTTTTCAGCTGCCACACATTTCTGTCATTTTAAGCGATCTGGTATACAGTATTGAAATTGGTAATTTTAGTTTAAGTGATCAAGTTTGTATCTGAAATCATGTTAAGAACATCAGTACTACAAAACTTGAGTGGGGTATTAGTTGGTAGAATATTCCTGATACTAATAATATCATGTTCATATAGTTTATCTATCTTTTTTGTGGTGTGCTTGTAGATTGAATATGTCCTATTCAATTCACTATACCTTTGTATATGCGGAAAATTAATCTACACCTATAAACTTGCAACTGTGCTCCATACCCGAAGGCATGATCGGGCTACTTCAAATGTTTCTGCATCTTAGAAATGCATGCATTTATCTTATTCTTACTACACCAGTGAGATATGATGTTTTACTTCCATGTAGATCAGTATGTAACATGTCCAGTTCAAGGTCCTTTGGTGCATTTACTTAAATTACTGTAATTAGTAAAAGGACTAGGGTATTCTAGAATTCTTGTTAGATTAATGTACTTATTGTAACATGTGCTAATTGTAGTGAAGTGCCTCATTTCAGTGATATTTTGTCAATTTTAGTGATTCTTTGTTCTCATTTCCACACCATGCTAGAAGGTTTGCTGGAGCACATCAACCATCGCCATGCTACCGCCCTGTAACATTTGCTGGAGTGCATCAACCATCGCCACGCTACCTACAGTTATATTAAGAGATGCAAAAGAATGGATATTGTACCTTGCTTGTAATTAAACTAGACTCGACCATACAGTCTTTCGTTTGCATAGTTTACAGTTCATGTATGCATGGAGCATTGTATCATACTTGTTGGTTAGTATTTGGTGGCATCTAACTACAACAACTAGTGAGCTTATGTATGAATATCCCTAAACCCGTATAGAACATCAAGGTGTAGCCCAAGTGTACAGAATTTCTAGAATAAACTGTTGCCCTACTCTGCCTAATCTGTATAGAATTTCTGCAATAAAGAGAGTGCACTTTTTAATATCTGTTACGTTTGCAATTTTCCTATCTATTAGTATGATGCATTGATGCTCCCTATGGTCATATTATTTCCATATTGCTGGGTACATTAATATAGTTATGTCTTAATATTTTTCCTAATAATTGTCTCAAAAGTACCTTGGTCTACTAAGAGTTGTGATATTTCTTTACATCATATCAAAGTTATGTTACTAATTTCGTTAGTTTTTGGCATTCTTTCTATATCACTTATTCTTTGCTGTTACTAGATAATGCGTGGTGTTCTCCATGCTAAAGTTCGAAGATGCATGTAGAAGCAAGCAACGGTAGGCCGGCGGGGACAGGATCCACTAGAGCTGATTGGGGCTGGAGGTCAGTGTTGTGCGGCCAATCGGTGTTCTGCTTGCTATTTGTGATACTTCTCGTAGCTTGTGTTCATGTGTGCGCTGCTTCCTGTAGCTTGTGCTCTTGTGTGCGTTTCTTTCTGTAGTGCCTTACTATGTTGTTGTAAACCTAGATACTGGGATTTTGTAATTATAACAACATGTGTAATCTATATCTATACTAGTTATAAAGAAGCAAACAATTTCTTTCTTAGGCGCACCCCACTTAACCTACGCAGCAGAATTCACACCACCAGATCATCCCACCACGTTACATCCAACCATCATAATTATACTAGACCTAATTCCGGTGTGAATTTAGCAATTACCATTGACGAATTGCGCTTATCCTTTCGTCGCCCGCTTCCATCTAGGTAAGAAAAAAATGCTAAAAAAACTGAAACCATGCCCCCTCCCCCGCCGCCCGCCTCCATCTTCCTCGCGAAGCCCCCATTCCCTCCACCAATGACTCTACCGATTTACATCCTACGTCTTCTTCGCGGTTGCAAGCCCAATCGATGATGATACTACATTGCAGCGCTAGATTGCGAGGAGAAGGATGAATAGGTGCGGCAGCGACGAAGAATCCTCTCTACACCCGCCCCACTTATGGATCCCCTCTTCTACTGTCGGCGCCCTGTTCACCCCATGTGTTCCTCTATCTCCGCCTGCTACACCAGGTTTCATGGATGCATTGCCCTTGCAGAGGAGATCTTCCCCTGACCGCATGAGTGAGTCTTCTGTGACGAAGACTAGAAAGAAAAATCATGATGATGGGGCTTCTGCATCCAACAAGCATAGTCTTATTCTTGTTTGGGACTATATGTTGTTTGTTTTTTGTACTTGAGAACTTGATGAGATCTTTATTCAGTAGATCTATTGCATGTCTTATTCTTGTTGTTTTCTAGATTTAGTTCTCATGTTTCCACAATCTGTGAACTCGTTAGTATTTGATTCCTTGCTTGCTTGGTCTTTTGAACTTGCCAATGAATGAAGTTTAGGACAACACTATTGCTAGATAATTCTTATTTTGGGATTCGAGGTGAGATGTAAATACTAAAGGTTAACTACATACTGTTAATGCTCAAATTATCACGTAAAAGTGTGTTCTCATAATACCAATTTTTTTCTGGAAGACTGATGCTACTGTTTAGTATGTGATTATGTTGTTCAAATTCAGCTAATTATTTTGATCATGTAATGGAAAGAAATGTAAGTACATGCACACTTGGACTACCAAACTTGCCTATCATATGTTTCATCTTTTATGGTTTGAACATTTGACAGACTAGAGAGCATTCGGCATGTCTATGTGTGTTGAAAGGGCATCACTTGAACATGTCAGATATCCGAGCTTTTGTGTTGATTGATCGTCATAGAATGATTTAAAATAATTATATTTTCATATCCATCATGTGCTGGCTATTTTGTTGGTGGAGATATTCTTTCTACCTGCGGGTTAAAAAATAGTGAACAAGGTGATACAATGCATAAACATCATACATGATGTCATTTGTTGAAAACAGATGTGTAGGAAGTTCATGAAATTGTCTACCAGTGTGCTGTTTGTAATTTTGAATGACCTAGTCATTTATAGTGACTTAGTCATTTAAATATTTTCTTACCGTCTGCCAGTACCAATTGTCATTCTTTCGGGGAATAATTGGGAATAATTGCATTCAATATAGCAGAGAGCTGATGTTTATCTGGCACCATATCATGTGATGTTTCCTATGGTTATCAGAATTTTCTCAGAGCATCATCTACAGATGTCCTGCCAAGTGTTCAAATTAATTTAGTTACAGTCATGTTCTATGATTTTTTACACGATAAATCACATAGAAATCATACTCTTGAAAGATTGGAATGCATCCTATTATAGTCATTCTGGTGCTTTGCCAAAGTAGATATATCACAATGCTGGTCAAGTGAGACCCGAGGATATGATTCTAGCGAGGAAGTAGAAAGTTCAAACCATGCTAAAGGAAATAAGGCCTCATATTTTATTCTTTTTATATGCTTGCCCGCCGTAGTTTTTGTCAATCAAAAAGTAAGATAAGCTTCAAGGGCATTGTGCACACGAGGTGATTACCATCCTGGCTTCAGAAAATCATCATCAATTACTTGCTTATTCAGGGACCATGTTGGTTTAACTTGCAGAGATTCACATGAATTCAATATATAATGTTGTAAGACGATGAATACTTTTTGCAACTACCTTGGAGAATATGAAAATTTTTGCAACTACCCTGGAGAATATGAAAAGGTACTTACCTTCTGCCAAACTGAATTCTCAAGTCTTCAATAGTCAATACAAGAACATCAATGGAAAATTTGATGTTACAGAAGATACAAAATGAACAAATGTAAATAATTCAGACATAGTATGACTCACAATTAAGCCTCATTGTGTTTTTTGTGTTGTTAGCATGAAAAGTTTTCTATTGTTACCCATACATTTTATGCATTATAACTTTATAATCATGTCTGAGTACAATTGAATTTACTATTTGTTCTTGACCTGCTTCTTTCGCAAAACTCGCAGTACCTGTCGTTGGATTGTCGACAAGTACGCCATAGGGGGTCCTAGTGGCGTTGGAAGGATGGGGTGTCAGACGTCGGATGTTCCAGGAGCGGTGAGCATAAGTTTACCCAGGTTCAGATCCGACTGTGGTGATCAGATCCTACTCCTACTAGCAACCCATAGTACAAGAAATGTGTTTACTTGTGACCTTTTCATAGTGACGGGGAATGAAATCGTCAGAGATCTATGACGATTTCGCACAAGATGGTCGTAGATCGTTTCGAGAGGTCAAAACCCTATAAAATTACGATGATTTTGCATATATCGTCGTAATTTCATCATATGAAAACGTCATAATTTACATGACACAGCTGAGAGACTTATTTATAGCAGATTATGACGAATTTAAATCGTCGTAATGTCCGAATCGGAATGCATTTAAATGATTAGAATACCACATCAGCAATTCCGCCTACGTGTCACGTCTATGTGTCAATGTTAGCTTTATCCATGTGTCAGTGCACCACCCAGCACCAAGTGTTGCATGCATGTAATAACATGCAAAAATAAGTCAGGGTGAATGTTCGAACCCGCGACCTCCTGACTACCTATCCCTGTAACCACTACACCAAAGTTTCTTTCATCTCCAACTATTGAGCTGCCACTATTTAATTACACCAACGTATGTTGGTCTTTCACAAAATAACCAATAAAAGGTGCAAAAATGGGGACACGCAGGGGTCGAACCCGCGACCACGCGACGAGCTAAACCTACAGAGTTCAGAACCACCACATCACCCAATTGTTCATGTTATATTTTTGCAGTTGTCTTATATTAACATATCAATCGGATGTTGGGCTTTAACAAATTAGTGAATAAAAGGTGCAAAAATGAGGGCACGCGGGGGTCGAACCCGCGACCTCCAACATGCAAGAAGCAACCCTTGCCACCAAACCATGCAACCATTCATGTTGTATATACAAGTGGCGGCCTTATATCCTTAGTTCATCTGTTGGGCTGGCTCAATTTATCACTAGAATGGGCCTCGGGGGAAAGCGATATGGGCCGCGGTGGGAGGGACTAGGCCTTGCACGCACTAGGTCATCTCAGCCGGTATAGTTAGATAGTTTTTTTTCTTTTTTTTTCATTTTATTAATTCTTTTGTATCTTTTTCATAACATGTCCAAAATAATTGATTTTTGTCTCTAATTTTTTATAAAATTCTGTAGATCATCTTAAGATGTTAATTACAAATACTTTGACTATTTTAAAATAGTGTATTTACTAATATCATATTAGTCCATAGTAGGGATAATATCATATTTTAAAATATGATTTTGAAAATAGAACTTCGAATTCAACAGTTTGGATGAGCTAGGGGATGAGTCTCGCTAAACTTGCGTTGGATCTCTGAAGAAATAATATATTGTGAGTCTAAAGATGATTTTTCTAAAAAAATCATGGGCATCATATCATGTACCTATAGTTCAAATCGGACCCACCTCCTACCGATTCGGGGGATTTGTCTTTTTTGTCAGGGGTCTAAGAAAAGGTTTGAGATACCCCAATTGGTACATTATACATGTTAGGTGGTCTATTATTTTTGAAAAATGAGGTGATAGTATTTTGAATTAACCATTTGGTGGTTGCTTCACAAAACGCCCTATTTTTTTGCGCTTGCGAAATGGATTTTCCATGCTACAAAAATAAAAACTTCCTCGTAAAACATTGTTCGCCATCACAAGATGCACATGAATGCACAATATGGGCACATTATAACAAACTATGCCGTGATTCTGGCCATAACACTGGTCATTTGGCCCGAAAGCCATGAAGCCTCATACATGATAGGTCATTTCTGAGAAGGTTTGTTCGAGACACTTGCAATATATCAAGTTTGGTATTTTTTCCTAAAACTATGTCACATAGTAAGACACCACACGAAGGATTTGTATTGATCAGACCGTTTTTAAATTTTTTATGCCCGTTCCAAACTATGATCAAAACGGCGGGCATGAAGGTTCTTAGCTAGGGGATGAGCCTCACTAAACTTGCATTGGATCCATGAAGAAATAGAATATTGTGAGTCTAAAAATAATTTTTTCAAAAAAATCATGGTCTTTAGATCATGTAGTTGTAGTTCAAATCAGACCCACTTCCTACTGATTCGGCAGAAATTTGTCTTTTTCACGGGAGGTGAAAGAAAAGGTTTGAGATACCCCATTTGGGACATTGTCCATATAATTTGGTCTAGTATTTTTGAAAAATGTTTTGGTGCCATTTTGAAACTTCCATTGGTGGTTGCTTCATAAAACGCCTCATTTTTTGGCACTTGGAAAATGGAAATTGGCTTTTCCGTGCGTTGAAAAGGAAAACTTCCTCCTGCAACATTGTTCTCCATCCCAAGATGCACATAGGTACACAATATGGGCATATTATCACAAACTATGCCGCGATTCTAGCCATAACACTCGTCGTTTAGCCCAAAAGCCATAAAACCTCATACATGATATGTCATTTCTGAGAAGGTTTTTTGAGACACTTGCAATATATCAAGTTTGGTATTTTCCCCTAAAACTATGTCACATAATAAGACACCACGCGAAGGATTTGCATTGATCGGACCGTGTTTGAAATTTTTATGCCTGTTCCAAACTATGATCAAAACGACGGGCATGAAGGTTCTTAGCTAGGGGATGAGCCTCGCTAAACTTGCATTGGATATCTGAAGAAACATGATATTTTGAGTCTAATTTTTTTTAAATCATGGGCTTTAGATGATGTACCTGTAGTTCAAATCGGACCCACTTCCTACCAATTCGGCAGAAACATTGTTCGCCTTATCATGATACACATGGGTGCACAATATGAACGTATTACCATAAACTATGCCGTGATTCTGGCCATAACATTGGCCATTTGAATAGAGCTATACAACCTCAATCCAGAGAAGCGGATCACCCCATAGATGTTCAGCCAATCAGAATGCAAGAAGGAGACTACCACGAATAACCCCACAGAATCAGATTGTAGCCATCCACAATACTCCATCCAACGGTGATCTCTCTCACCCACCAAAAAAATCAGAGCAAACTTAGCGCTGGCTGCCGAATTGATCTTGGCGCCGGAGGTTTCGATTTTGGGCCACGGGAGACCAAAACTTGGACTAGGTCGGGCCGCATCCAACCAACCACACCCACCCAACTCACGGAGAGTCTCACCCCATCGCGTAGACTTCCTCCCTCGTCTCCTCGTGCACCGCCTCTGCCAACATCCGATCCTCCTCCTTCCCCGGCGCCACACCGGCAGCCACCCCAGACCTCCAGCGCCCGCGACGACCTCCGGGTCACCCGCGACCCATCTCCCCTCATGGGATTTCTCTCCTATGCCCAAAGACAGACCCGATGAAACCCTAGCCTAGATCCTGGTTGTCCAGTGAGGAGCAGGACGTGGGCGTCGCTCAGCGTCGGTGAAGGAGGGGACGGCGGGCGGTGCCAGCAAAGGAGAGGCGGGGTACCAACTCCATTCTAGAACCTCTCCTCCCATCAAATGGCGGCTGCGACCTCCTTCGCCACACTCGTGAGCTCCCTTCATCCTCCTCCTCCCCATTCACTCTTCTCGTAGCCTCCTGACATCTGTAACCCTCCTCCTGACCATCCTCTTGTAGGCCATGGCGAGCCTGGCGGTGGTGTCGCAGAGGGCTGCGCTCCTGGTCTCCAGGTCCCCCTCACCGCTCCTCTCCCTCTGCGTCGCGTCCCCGGCTGTCTCCATCTCTGTAGGGCCCCACAGCCACGCGCGCTTCGTCACCTCCGCCAGCGCCGAACCCTATGTAAAGCTGGTCTTATCTGTACTCTAGTAGAATAATTATAATGATGAAGGTGGATTGTCGGATGTGAAAATTCCACGCCCATTTTCGTGTCCTAGCTGTACCAGTTGTAGTATCCATGAATTTGTTTTCTAGAATTATTCATGAGAAGAATCGAGTCATCCACTAGATTTTCTTCTGTGAATATAATTGTACAATTAGATTTTTCAGCACATACTTCTTTATGAAAACCGTTAGGCTAGCTTCTGTGAGTGTTAAGATGCAGAGAATCATAATGTTAGTTTGTAACGAGTTTAGTTGGTGTTCGACACTGGCAGTCTAAGTAAACGGATATCCTAGCTATACCAGTTGTAGTATTCATGAAAAAGTTTCGCGGAAATATGCTTGAGAAAAAAATAAGCCACTCACTGAAACTTTTCTATGAATAACATCACAAATTGAGGTTTGTCATAAAAGGATTTCTTCTGATGATAGTTTTTTCATGTTTAGGGAGTATCAGATTCAGAGGTGAGTATGGCATGTGGTAATGTTAGTTATTTTAGTTCACTAGGTTCAGTTGATGTTTGTCGCTGACGGTCTAAGGAAACAGATATGCAGTTCTATGTTACTATGTCTTTCTGATGTGAAAATATAGATTTTGCATTGGTGTGTGCTGCTTTTATTGAACCTTTTAATGGTGCTGATGCAGTCCTTTCATGCACTGCTGCCATGCATATTTGTCACTCACTTTCTTTATATCTATTCTATTTTTTAAATTTATTGATATTCGAAATAATTGTCTCCACTTTACACTTCCTTGTAAACACTGCCAAGTACAACTGTTCCTACATGGTGGAGTTCCGCACGAATCCGGCGTCTCCGACCTCGGTATCCACACGGAGGAGCAGCGGTAGCGCCAAAACCGTCTGCTGTTGCTACTATTCTGTCTTGGACTAGAGGGCATCCTAGTACATGCATCTCTGTCGGCAGGTGCGTCTTCTTCTCCATCTTACTCTTTCACTAGTGCTCTTTGTGCTGCTTGATGTAGATGATACCTAGTAATTATATACTGGTTCTTTCTTATCTCCTTGCTAATTGGGCGGTATAATTTTGATGCAAAACTACATAGCTCTAGCTGTGACAAGACAGTAGTATATATCTTGTGGCATCACCTCCCCATAATACATAGAGTTTAGTGCTTCTACTTACACATGGCTTACATTCATGCTTGCTGCACCATTAATTTCAGTAAATTATATCATGGTAATATGTTGTTTTCCTTTCTAATGTCTTCCTCACTTACACGTGTCTTCCTCACTTTGGGGAAAAGCAAGTAAATGGTGTTTATCTACTTCTGTTAACTATCTTATTTGCTTCTGTTAACTATCACTGTAAATGATTTATTTGATAGAAGTTTATTAGCTTCTCTTAACACAAGATAGATATATCATATATGACTAAGACCTCAAGTAAATGGTTTGAATGAATTCAACTATAAATGGCATCTCATTTTTGTTACTGCATTTGAATAACCTGAATAATTTTTTGATCTGTTATCTCAAATCCAGTAACAATGATCCTTGTGTATTGTTATAGTTGTAAGTTCATTCAATTGTTATCTCACAGTTACCCTTTTGGTTGCATGATACATGTTATACCATACTGAAGCATTTCTCATGCATTTGAATACCTGATGCTCTATTAGTTCTCTTTGTATTTGAAACGTGTGTGTAGTGCGTAGTGGTAAATGATATTTTGTTGCTTCCTTGTAGGACATTGACTATAGTTGCTATGTATTGTCTGATTGAGGTTATTCACTGCGCTTTATACTGTAGCAATACTCCTTCCGCAATTCATGATCTGTGAGGATATTTTATAGATTACTGTGAGATAATGCATGCCTTATTTATCTATTTGCTTCTTTGCACAAGATGACGCCCACTGCTTCGAAAAGTGCATTAGTCTTGAAAGTTTTGTAGAGTAAATGATGTGATGTAAAATATCCATAGTTACTGATTCTATAACTAGATGCAACCAATGGATGCTCAAGATAATCTGGAACAGTAATCATTATAAGGTTCCAGTATATATGCTCAACAAATAGGTGCCAAAATGATACTAAAATCTCTTACATGTTAGGATATATATATATATGATTCTTATCTTTCCTAATAGTTGCCAAATATTTCCAATATCCGGAGTCTAAAAACTTGGCTTTCCTCTCTTTTCCAGGAGTTCCTAATAGTTTCCTAATATTTCTTATGTTTCCTAATAGTTGCCAAATATTTCCAAAGAAATTCGAGAAAATCTTGATTGTAAAAGTTCAGGTATTAAATTGTTGGAGATCGTACATGCTTTGCAACTTGCTCACCCGATGGAGAAGATACTAGTTTGCTGGGAGATATGTATTTGATAATCTTTTCAAGTATAACATGGTTTTATGCTATTATGCAATTCAAATGATTAGAGTCAAATATCTGTAGTTATTCATATTCTATGTGCTGATAAATTGTATATTGGGTAGAAAACAATGTCCTGTATAATATGTGTGCTTGATCTGTATAAATTTTGCTTTGTGGTACTGATTTGAAAGATACCAAGGCCCAAATACTATTGCATTATTAAAAGGCCAGAATGAATTTTACTGAATCAAATACTTATGTAAAAAGCCCATGGCCCATACGCTTTTGAGTTGGATCAGAAAATGCAGAAAATAAAAAGGAATGGACTTTAAAAGGCCAAAGCCCCAAAACAAAACTGGCTCCTAGAGAATAAACATGCAGAATTATTGGGCCCAACCCATATAAACGACTGAAATGGACCGAGCTCAATTTACATTACGATGATTCTATTCCGTTATAGTTTTTGTAGGGGTTCGTAGCATGGAAAACAAAAAATTTCTACCGCATACAAACAAACAAGCCAAGATCTATCTACTAGATTGTAGCAACGAGTCTATGGAATAACTCACCCTCGAAGATTCCAAAGTGTTTAACGAGAGAGGATTCTCATGGGTGATGTAGTTGTACTCTTGCCGATCTCAAGATCGCGTAGACGATCCTTCCAGCGCTGCGTTCCGGCAGCGCTTCCGCAGTCGGTCACACGTTCGGTACTCGATGAAGACCTTCCTCTCCCTTGTTCCAGTAGGCAACGGAGGTTGTAGAACTCTCCTCGCGATTCCGGCAGCACGACGGCGTGGTACCGGAAGTAGAGGGGAGATCTCGCAGGGCTTCGCCTTAATCCGGAGCGAGTATGGTGGACTATGAGAGAGGCCTCGGTGATCTAGGGTTTAGACACACCAAGGAGAGAGGGCTAGGCCGACGGCTAGGGCTTGGGGAAGCCCAAGTCGGCGGCTAGGGTTTTCCCTAGGCGGCTGCGGCAGCAGCAGAAGGTGGTGCCGCCAGCGGCTTGGGGCTAGGGTTTGGAGAGGGCAAGGTGTAGGTCCTGGAGGGGCAGCCCTGCCCCTCCTTATATAGGTGGGAGGGCGCGGCCAAGGGGAGGAGAGTCCCTCCCCAACTCAGCCTCCTTGGCCGGCGGTGGAGGGAGAGGGACTTCCTCCCCAAGTAGGTTTCCTACTCTCCCTCCACCAAGCAAAATAGCCGTTTGACTTTTCAAATTAGCGTTTGACTTTTCAAACTAGGATTTGATTTATCCCTTTATTTTGCTCAGCGATGACACCTAGTACATGATGCAATCATTCCAACATGTTATGACACATTCATGTACCCTTCCCCTCCGGAGTGCCGGACATTCCGGAACCTTCTAGAACATTCTCGATGAAAACACCGGAACCATTCTCCAACCCCGAAACAGGACTTTCCTTATATGAATCTTATTCTCCAGACCATTCCGGACCTCCTCGTGATATTCCGGATCCCATCCGAGACTCCCAACAACATTCGGTCTCTTACTCATCATTCCATAACTACTCAACAATATCGAATCCTTAAGTGTGTCTCCCTACGGTTCGTGAATTATGCGGACATGATCGAGACACTTCTCCGATCAATAACCAATAGAAGAATCTGGAAATTCATATGGCTCCCACATATTTCTACGATTACTTTGCGATCGAATGAACCACTTACATACGATACCAATTTCCCTTTGTCTCACGATAGTTTACTTATTCGAGGTTTTGATCGTCGGTATCTCTGCATACCTAGTTCAACCTCGTTACTGATAAGTACTCTTTTCTTGTTCCCGTGATATGTGAACCCTTGTGAGCGAGTCACATGCTTGCAAGCCAATTGGATGACATTCCACCAAGAGGGCCCAGAGTATATCTATCCGTCATATGGATGGACAAATCCCACTCTTGATCCATGTGTCTCAACCAATACTTTCCGAACACTCAATGCCACCTTTATAACCATCCAGTTACGGTGTGGTGTTTGATTTCGTCAAAGCATTCTTCCGGCGATGGTGATATGCATGATCTCATGGTCGAAGGAATTAGGTTACTATGTATCAGAAAGCATATAGCAATTGAACTATTAAAATGACTTGATCTTTATGCTACGCTTATCTATAGGAGTATGTCCATCATATCATTCTCCTAATGATATGATCTTGTTGTTAATAACATCTCAATGTTCATGATAGGGAAACCACAATCATTTATTAACCAACAAGCTAGTATTATGAAGAGGCTTTACTAGGGACTCTAATTTAGTTTACAAACCACACAAGTATTAATGTTTCCTTGTTAATACTATTATAGCATGAATGTAAACATTTATCATAAACACAAAGATATAATAATAACAACATTTTTATTGCCTCTAGGGCATATCTCCAACAGTCTCCCACTTGCACTAGAGTCAACTAATCTAGATTACATGGTAATATACCGAACACCCATGGCAGTTTGGTGTTGGTCATGTTTTGCCCTCGGGAGAGGTTTAGTCAACGGATCCGCCACATTCAGATCTGTGTGTACTTTGCAAATCTCTATGTCACCATCTTGGACATGTTCTCGAATAGCGTGAAAAGGTAGCTTGATGTGCTTCAGCTTCTTGTGTGACCTTGGTTCTTGCGCATTGGCTATGGCGCCCATGTTATCACAGTAGATAGACATTGGTTCCAGCGCACTTAGAACCACACTTTGTAATGAACTCCTTCATCCATATTGCTTCTTGTGAAGCCTCCGAAGCAGCTATGTATTCCGATTCAGTTGAAGATCTCGCCACAACGCTTTGCTTTGCACTCCTCCAGCTAACTGCTGCACCAATCAAAGTAAATACGTATCCAGATTGAGATTTAGAATCATCCGGATCGGTGTTCCAACTAGCATCGGTGTAACCATTAACAACGAGCTGTTCATCACCTTCATAAGAAAGAACCATATCCTTAGTTCTTCTCAAGTACTTAAGGATGTTTTTGACCGCTGTCCAATGATCCACTCCTGGATCACTTAGATAACTGCTAGTCAAACTAACAGCATATGCAATGTCGGGTCTAGTACATAGCATGGCATACATTAGAGATCCTATGGCTGAGGCATAGGGAGTCTTACTCATCCTTTCTCTATCTTCTGCCATTGCTGGACTTTGAGTTTTACTCAAGGTCGTATTGGGCAACATGGGCAAGAACCCCTTCTTGCTATCTTCCATTCCAAACCTCTTTAGAACTTTGTCCAAATATGTACTTTGAGACAATGATATTAGGCGTCTCGATCTATCTCTATAAATCTTTATGCCTAATATGTAAGCTGCTTCGCCAAGATCCTTCATTGAAAAACTATTATTCAAATATTCCTTGACACTATTAAGAAGGTCTACATCATTCCCAATCAACAATATGTCATCTACATATAGTATTAAGAATGCTACAGAGCTCCCACTCACTTTCTTGTAAACACAAGCTTCTCCATAAGTTTGTATAAAACCAAAAATTTTGATTACCTTATCAAAATGTTGATTCCAACTTCGGGATGCTTGCTTCAATACATATATGGACCGTTGAAGTTTGCATACCTTGTTAGCATCTTTAGGATCGACAAAACCTTTGGGTTGCATCATATACAACTTTTCATCAATGTCTCCATTGAGGAACGCTGTTTTGACATCCATCTGCCATATCTCATAATCGTAATATGCAGCGATTGCTAACAAAATCCTCACAGACTTTAGCTTCGCTACTGGTGAGAAAGTCGAAACCCTTTTGCGACAAGTCGAGCTTTATAGACAGTAACATTACCATCAACATTTGTTTTCTTCTTGAAAATCCATTTGTTCTCGATAGCCTTCCAGCCGTCCGGTAAGTCCACCAAAGTCCATACTTGGTTTTCGTACATGGATCCAATTTTGGATTTCATGGCTTCTTGCCATTTATTGGGCTCATCATCGCTTCCTCATACGTCGCAGGGTCATCGGTGTTGTCCACCAACATGACACTCATAACAGGATCATACCAATCAGGGGTGGTACGAGTTCTCGTTGACCTGCGAGGTTCTATAGCAACTACAACCGAAGTTTCATGATCATCATCATTAGCTTCCTCTCTTATTGGTGCAGGCACCACAGGAACTTCTTCCGGTGTTGTGCTACTCGCAAGTTTGAGAGAAGGTTCGACAACCTCGTCGAGTTCTACTTTCCTTCCAGTCACTTCTTTCGAGAGAAATTCCTTCTCTAGAAAGGATCCATTCTTGGCAACGAAGATTTTGCCTTCGGATCTATGATAGAAGGTATACCCAATAGTTTTCTTTGGGTATCCTTTGAAGACGCATTTTTCCGCTTTGGTTTCAAGCTTGTCCGGCTGTAACTTCTTTACATAGGCTTCGCAACCCCAAACTTTAAGGAACAACAATTTAGGTTTCTTACCAAACCATAATTCATACGGTGTCGTTTCAACGGATTTAGATGGTGCCCTATTTAAAGTGAATGCGGCTGTTTCTAATGCATAACCCCAAAATGATAGCGGTAAATCTGTAAGTGACATCATAGAACGAACCATATCTAAGAGAGTTCGATTACGACGTTCGGACACACCATTACGCTGTGGTGTTCCCGGCGGTGTCCATTGTGAAATTATTCCGCATTTCTTCAAATGCTCGCCAAACTCGTAACTTAGATATCACCTCCATGATCAGAACGTAGAAATTTAATCTTCTTGTTACGTTGATTCTCCACCTCACTTTGAAATTCCTTAAACTTCTCGAAAGTTTCGGACTTATGTTTCATGAAATAGATATACCCATATCTACTCAAGTCATCCGTGAAGGTAAGAACATAACGATAACCACCGCGCGATGCTACACTCATTGGACCACACACATCGGTATGTATGATTTCCAATAAGTCCGTAGCTCGCTCCATCATACCAGAAAATGGAGTCTTAGTCATTTTACCCATCAGACATGCTTCGCATCTTTCAAGTGATTCCAAATAAAGTGATTCAAGAAGTCCATCAGAATGGAGTTTCTTCATACGCTTCACTCCAATGTGACCAAGACGACAGTGCCACATATAATTCGAGTTATCGCTCGATTTCAAACGTTTAGCTTCAATGTTATTAATATGTGTATTTCCACTATCGAGATTCAATAAGAATAGACCATCTATCAAAGGTGCATGTGCATAAAACATATTACTCATATAAATCGAACAACCATTATTCTCGGACTTAAACAAGTAACCGTCTCGCAATAAACAAGATCCCGATATAATGTTCATGCTTCACGCAGGCACCAAATAACAATTATTTAAGTATAAAACTAATCCCGATGGTAGATGAATAGGTAGCGTGCCGACCGCGATCACATCAACCTTTGATCCATTTCCTACGCGCATCGTCACCTTGTTCTTCGCTAGCTTCCGTTTATTCTGCAGCACCTGTTTCGAGTTACAAATATGAGCAACCGAACCAGTATCAAATACCCAGGCACTACTATGAGTACTAGTGAGATACACAACAATAACATGTATATCGAATATACCTTTCTTCTTGATGTTGCCGTTCTTCAAATCCGCCAAGTACTTTGGGCAATTCCGTTTCCAGTGAACTTCTCCCTTGCAGTAAAAGCACTCAGTATCAGGCTTAGGTCCAGCCTTGGTCTTCTTCGTCGGTGCGGTAACTTTCTTACCACCCTTCTTGAAGTGTCCCTTTTGCTTAGACTTGTCTTTCTTGAATTTGGTGGTCTTATTGACCATCAACACTTGGTGCTCGTTCTTGATCTCCACTTCTGCAGATTTCAACATGGAGAAGAGTTCTGGCAACTGCTTGTTCATGCTTTGCATATTGTAGTGCATCACAAAGTTCTTGTAACTTGGTGGTAGTGACTGGAGGACACGGTAAATCCCCAAAGCATTAGGAATCACTATACCCAAGCTTTGGAGTTTGTTTGTGTGCCCATACATCTTAAGCACATGCTCACTGACGGATCTACCCTCTTCCATCTTACAGTTAAAGAACTTTTCAGAAGCCTCATAGCTCTCAACTGCCGCGTGAGTCTCAAATATCAGTTTGAGTTCACGGACAATATCATGTGGGTCTGAATTCTCAAACCTTTTGTGAAGCTCCGATTCTAAACCATACAAGATAGCACACTGAACTATGGAGTACTGATTCTTCTGAGCGAGGTAAACATTCTTTACTTCATCGGTAGCATCAGCTGCAGGCGGGTCACCCAGCGGTGCATCCAGCACATAGGTCAAATTACCAGCATTGAGGACAATCCTCAAATTGCGGAACCAATCCGCGAAGTTGCTTCCATTGTTTTTCAACTTTTCTTTCTCTAGGAACACATTAAAATTGATGGTAGGGGCCGCCATTGATTTAAAACATATTTGCAATAGTTTAGACTAAGTTTATGACAAATTGAGTTCTAATTAATAGTTAAATTAATCTAGGTGAACTCCCACTCAAAACAATATCCCTCACATTGTTTTAGTGATCACACGAACCAAATCCACCACATCAAAACCGATCATCACGAGAGTTGATGTAGCTTCAATGGTGAACAATCGACATGTTCATCATATCTACTATATGATTCATGCTTTACCTTTCGGTGATCCGTGTTCCGAGACCATGTCTGTACATGCTAGGCTCGTCAAGATCAAACCTTAGCTTCCGCATGAGCAAATCTGGCTTGCTCACGCTGTATACACTTGCAGAATCTAACACACCCGATCATCACGTGGTGCTTTGAAACAACAAGCTTTAGCAACGGTGCTTACTAAGGATGAACACTTTATAACTTGAAATTCATGTGCATGAGGGATCATCTTATAATGCTACCTTCGTTAACTAAGCAATACAAGATGCATAAAGGATTAACATCACATGTAATTCATAATATGTGAAATGATATGGCCTTTCTTCTTTGTGCTTCCGATCTCCATTTTCAAGCACGAACATGATCTCCATCATCACCGGCATTGCATCAAGGTCAATGACACTGCTCCATGGTTGTCGTCCACCAGCTTCAACTATTACAACTACTTTGAATAGACACGTGGGTCTTAACAGAAATTAAAGACAACCATATGGCTCCTGCCGGTTGCCAACTTACAATAAGGAACATTGCATACATCAAATATAATCACAATCATGGCCATATCACATCACAGCACACCCCTCCAAAACAAAGTTAGATCCCTCTAATTTCTTTGCATATTTTACGTGGTTTGGGGCTTTCAATAAGTGTCGATCTAACTTACGAACAAGAACCACAACGTTGATGTTTGAACTATCAAGTTCCCGTTGTAAATTGGATCTATACTATAATGGGAGAGACAGACACCCGCAAAGCCACTTATGCAATACAAGTTGCATGTTGAACGTGGAGCAAGTCTCATGAACGATGTCATGTAAGGTTAGCCCGGGCCGCTTCATCCCATCATATCGCAAGATGCAAATTACACAAGAATAAATTGATAATAAAAGCACCAACGCTCACAATGACCATAGTGTTCTACTCGTGCAACAGATCTACATATAGACACGGCTCTGATACCACTGTAGGGGTTCGTAGCATGGAAAACAAAATTTTTCTACCGCATACAAACAAACAAGCCAAGATCTATCTACTAGATTGTAGCAACGAGTCGATGGAATAACTCACCCTCGAAGATTCCAAAGTGTTTAATGAGAGCGGATTCTCGTGGGTGATGTAGTCGTACTCTTGCCGATCTCAAGATCGCGTAGACGATCCTTCCGGCGCTGCGTTCCGGCAGCGCTTCCGCAGTCGGTCACACGTTCGGTACTCGATGAAGACCTTCCTCTCTCTTGTTCCAGCAGGCAGCGGAGGTTGTGGCACTCTCCTCACGATTCCGGCAGCACGACGACGTGGTACCAAAAGTAGAGGGGAGATCTCGCAGGGCTTCGCCTTAAGCCGGAGTGAGTATGGTGGACTATGAGAGAGGCCTCGGTGATCTAGCATTTATACACACCAAGGAGAGAGGGCTAGGCCGACGGCTAGGGCTTGGGGAAGCCCAAGTCGGCGCCTAGGTTTTCCCTAGGCGGCGGCAGCAGCAAGAGGTGGTGGCGCCGGCGGCTTGGGGCTAGGGTTTGGAGAGGGCAAGGTGTTGGTCTTGGAGGGGCAGCCCTGCCCCTCCTTATATAGGTGGGAGGGCACGGACAAGGGGAGGGGAGTCCCTCCCCAACTCGGCCTCCTTGGCCGGCGGTGGAGGGAGAGGGACTTCCTCCCCAAGTAGGTTTTCTACTCTCCCTCCACCAAGCAAAATAGCCGTTTGACTTTTCAAATTGGCGTTTGACTTTTCAAACTAGGATTTGATTTATCCCTTTATTTTGCTCAGCGATGACACCTAGTACATGATGCAAACATTCCAACTTGTTATGACACATTCATGTACCCTTCCCCTCCGGAGTGCCGGACATTCCGGAACCTTCTAGAACATTCTCGATGAAAACACCGAAACCATTCTCCAACCCCGAAACAGGACTTTCCTTATATGAATCTTATTCTCCGGACCTTTCCGGATCTCCTCGTGATATCCCGGATCCCATCCGAGACTCCGAACAACATTCGGTCTCTTACTCATCATTCCATAACTACTCAACAATATGGAATCCTTAAGTGTGTCTCCCTACGGTTCGTGAATTATGCGGACATGATCGAGACACTTCTCCGATCAATAACCAATAGAGGAATATAGAAATTCCTATGGCTCCCACATATTTCTACGATTACTTTGCGATCTAATGAACCACTTACATACGATACCAATTCCCCTTTGTCTCACGATAGTTTACTTATCCGAGGTTTTGATCGTCGGTATCTCTGCATACCTAGTTCAACCTCGTTACTGATAAGTACTCTTTTCTTGTTCCTGTGATATGTGATCCCTTGTGAGCTAGTCACATGCCTGCAAGCCAATTGTATGACATTCCACCAAGAGGGCCAGAGTATATCTATCCGTCATATGGATGGACAAATCCCACTCTTGATCCATGTGTCTCAACCAATACTTTCCGAACACTCAATGTCACCTTTATAACCACCCAGTTACGGTGTGGTGTTTGATGTCATCAAAGCATTCTTCCGGCGATGGTGATATGCATGATCTCATGGCCGAAGGAATTAGGTTACTATGTATCAGAAAGCATATAGCAATTGAACTATTAAAATGACTTGATCTTTATGCTACGCTTATCTATAGGAGTATGTCGATCATATCATTCTCCTAACGATATGGTCCTGTTGTTAATAACATCTCAATGTTCATGATAGGGAAACCACAATCATTTATTAACCAACAAGCTAGTATTATTAAGAGGCTTTACTAGGGACTCTAATTTAGTTTACAAACCACACAAGTATTAATGTTTCCTTGTTAATACTATTATAGCATTAATGTAAACATTTATCATAAACACAAAGATATAATAATAACTACATTTATTATTGCCTCTAGGGCATATCTCCAATAGTTTTGCCACGTCGGATCAGCCACGTAGAATCTGACCTGGCTTGGCTAGATGTCCCGTGACGATATTGGATCGTCATAACCGTTATGACGCTCCAATATCGTAATAGAAGGTTATGACGATTTCACAAAAAACGTCGTTGTATGTAATTACTGTTGCTCAGTTTTTGATGATATGTTTTTTGTCATAAGATCGTCATATATTATAGACAATGACGATTCAGTGACGAAAATGGAGGGTCATGTATCAACAGATTTCTTGTAGTGCCAGTAATATATCGGCGTAAGCCGGATGTTACAGCGGATTACAAGAGAGGTTCGCCTGTGCGAGTTGATTGTGGTGTACAATTGATTGGTTTCCCTAAAGGCTCCCATATGACCGATTTATATAGTCACCAGGGCCTAGGGTTACAGGGAGAGACCTATCCGGCTACGTTAGAGAGTCGGAAACTACGTAGAGATTAGACTGCAAGTAATACTACATGCCTAACTCGGTAACTCTTCTAGGACTTGTCGTAGCCGGAACGGGCTCCTCCTCTTCCTCTGACTGGGCCGCCCGTGAAGCAAAGCTCTAACCCACTGGTGGTACACCCTGGTCAGCGAGTCCTGTGGGTATACCCAGAAAGTATATCCCCAACATTAGCCCCCGGAAGTCTCCAAGATCTGAAGTCGGATAAATCATCTAGCTTGATGGTTTCTTTGTTTTGAGAATCTTGAAGGGTTCCAGAAAACATATTTCATTGATGTAGGATTCCGAGTCACTCGAGTCGGATATATCTTTCTCTGACCTTAGTCTTTTCCCTGCTTGTTTTGAAACATAAGACGGATTTTTCAGTGGCGTGCTAACTGACAACTTTATAGGCCAGGTCCTGTCACTGACATGATTTCCATCAGCATGACCATTGGTGGGTCCGTTCCTTACATAACAGAATGCCGTTTCAATGCCTGCGCGAAAATTGAGGGGGCAAAAGAGTCGCGAGGAAGCTAACTCCCCCTCTCCTATACGCGTGGCGATAATCGTGTTTCTCACCACACGAATCTTGACGCAGGGACAAAAAAGAGAGGAGAAAACCCTTCTTCTTAGATTCACCTCTCCGTTGATTCATTTATTCCTTCCTCGTACTCCTCCATCTCTCCGCACTAGTTCCCATCTATGCACCGTTGAGAAAAAATCTCTCATTTCCCCACCAGGCCATCTTCCTCCAAGATCTATGGCTTCTGCCTCATCCTAAGGAGCGGTGGCGGCGGGTTCTTTGGCGGTGGAAGAGAAGAAAACGCGGGGCTTTGGATCCCAGTGCCATGGAAAACATGGAGCTCCAAGACATGGAGGAGGAGGGGTTTATCGTTGTCGGTGCGTGGCGGCGCACCTCAGGACACGCCATCCTCCCACCGCTCGACGGCGGGAGGGTGCTGTTCGGCACTCACGTCGACCACGGCCTCAGCTTGGCACCGTCGGATTTCTTCGTCGAGGTCCTCAACTACTATGGTGTGCAACTCCATTTTCACATCCCAAGATTTTCCAAATCTTGTAATGTAAAAAAATAAATAAACAAAATAAATAATTGTTGAATTTTGGGTGAAAAGAAACTTTAGTTTCTAAATGGAAACTTAAAATCCCATCTTGAACAAACTTTGGTAAATGTTTGAATCCAACTAAATTCAAATCAATTGAAATGTGTTCTTCATAAATGCATCTGGAAATTTAAACACTTGGAAAATAAACTCTAAAACCCTAATGGAGGAAAATATTCCAAGCTATCTCTGAGCCTATGGATTGGATCCATATAAAATTTGTCAAACAAACATTTCAAATTGATCAAGAATGACAAATAGAAATATTATAAAACCATATGAATTGGTTTCACTTAATTTGGAGCCATATATAAAATCTTATGAAATTAATAAGACAAGGAAATTGAATTTCCAAAGCTAATAAAGCATCTATCTATAAATCCATACCAATTGGTGAGTAAATAATCCTAAATGTATTTAAAAGGATAAATAAATATTAAATAAGATTTTACAAATTGGAGTCACCAAGTTTGGATCTATAAATAAAAATATGTGGATTTTATAAGAGAAAGACAGAAATATTAAATAAGAAATATTTAAAGACCAAATTAAATCTTGGCCTAATCCATTAAGCTAATGGAATGAATAGAAACCAAATCCAAATAAAATAAAAGGATAAAGAATTTCCAAATAAAATGGCATTAACCATTCTATCCCTATTTTAATAAACACAAATCTCTAATAAGAATAATTATTTAATTCATGAGAAAATAGTATTTTCGAATTTACCCAAGTGGAATAAAAGTTGTTTAATTAACCTAAATAAAAATTATATAAATCTTCTAAATAGAATTTATGGAATTAAAACTATATTTAATATCATTAGAAATACAACAAATACCCAATTCAAATGATTTATGAATCATATTAAATATTTTCCAAATAATTCTAGGAGAATATTTTGACACCCTATTAGGTAAATAAAACTTACTGAAAGGTTTTGGAAGGATTTAGAATTCAAATGGATTTAAAAAACATTATTAAATCTTGAATGAATTAATACAAGGACCTACTTTCAATAATTAAGAAGACACTAAAAGAATAAAAGATTTATTCTAAATTTGACTTCAGAATGTGGTAATAAACAGTGTTTTATTATTCACAAAAATTGGCAAAGGTTTGAATTCAAATGAGTGTTTTAATTGTTTAATCAAAATCAAAACAGAATAAAAGAAATGGAAAAAAGAAAAAGAAACAGAACAGAAAAAAAATGAAAAGGACTCAGCCCAGCCAGCCGGCCCAACTGACCCAGCAGCAGCCCAACTAACCCTTCTCCCGCGAAACGTTTTTCTTCACACACAGATAGACCCGCGCAGTCACTGACATGTTGACCCTGACGTCTCGACCCCACGCCACATCAGCGTCTTTCCCACCCGCGCCAACCTCGCCGGCCGTTTCTGCTGGTTTAAAACTCGCATCAATACGCGTCAATGCCTCTCTTAAATCTCGCCGCGACCACGCTCGATTAAACGCCTACCCCTCCTCCCCATTTCCCCTCACTCGCCCCTCCCTCTGTGCCCCCAGGCTGCGCCAATTCTTTGCGGCAAGCCACTGTCCCCGACGACCTTCCGACAACGATTCCGGCTAGTCTACACCACCCCTTGCTCGCTGCAGCAAACGAGCGTGCTCCCCATCATTCACTGCATCTCCCAGTATCGCCCGCTTGGCCGCGCGCGCCCCAAAACTTCGACTTCGTCCACCTCTGAGCACCGCCGTGGTCTCCATATCTCCGACGAGCATTCGAGGTAAATTCCGACCACGCATCTCCTTCTCTTTCACACACGCGTGCTCACCGTGATCTTGTGCATCTGACTGCCTCCTTTACTTGCCCTGGCGTGCACCGTAGCGTCACCTTCATCTTCAACAGAGGGCAACCGTCGCTAGAAAGAACTCCAGCGAGAAATCGCCAGTGACCCCGCGCACCCCTGTCCCTGCCGAGACCACGTTGAGCTTCAGCGTCACGCCGCGAACCCGGTGAGCATCCTCTCTCTCTTTCTAGCATCCTGCATCGCCGACAAGCTTGCAGCCGAGCGCGCCGCCACCAGTCGCCGCCACCAGCGCCGCTCGCTTAGGGTCAAACGCGTAGCGACCGTTAGATCTCGATCCTGTGACATAGATAGATTCACTTAAAGCGAAGGGGTATGTGATCTGTGCCGTGCGATCAAGTGAAATCATATGGTCTGTGTTAGCCGATCCGCGCGAAGAGGTATAGACGAATTAGAGTGTGACACGTAGGCTGGAGTTTGGTTTAAAAACAGAAACTTGTCTATTTGATGTTCCAATTTGAAAAATTCATAACTTTCAAACCACACGTACAAATTTTGCAAATTTTATATCAATGGAATCAGCAAGACAAGTACTTTCTAACCATGCACTTTGTTTAGTAAAATGCTTCTGTTAAATTGATTGTTTTGCAGAAACTTGTGTATGCATGTTTAGAATATAAAAATTGTTCTAAAATGATTTTTGAGATAAAACCTTTGGAAAACAGGTTTGTTTTGAACCTACTGACCATAGAAATCAATTTGTGGTTTCAAAAACATATTTGGTGAAGCAAAAGAATAAAACCTTGAATTAAAGCATTACTGGTCAAATAAAAATATGGTTTAATTGTTAAAAATGATTTTGGAGGAAAACCTTTGGGAAATGTTTTGGAATAAACTCTCTGACCCCAAGCACCAAGTTTTATGATTTAAAAATGTATTTGGTAAACCCTATAAAGATTTCTACTTTGATAAAGGCATTTTCAACCACATAAAATAATGATTTGGTTTGAAAATGGTTTATAGGTAGAATCTTTTGCAAATAGTTTTGCCACTTTATAAAATGACCAATAAGTATTTTAGAATGTTTATAACCTGTTATAAACCACTTTTGTAAATAAAACAATCTTTGGCATGCTTGCATGCATTGTTTTGTTTCTATTATTTTATGTGATGTTGCTTGAATGGTAGATTGAAAATATTGCTTTCTTGATTGAATTGTAGTGATTTGATCAGTGTGATTGTTGCAATATCAAGGAGTGAACTTATACTCTCTACCAAAAGGCAAGTGATGCTTCATACTTTTGTCCCACTATTTTCACTATGCATTAGTGATATTTCTAAGTAGGACTTGCATGGAATTTTGCTAAGTGTAAACTATGCCATGGGAAATACTAGTAGATGAAACCTTAGTAGAATTCTCCTAAGTTAAGATTCCCACTACTATCATGCTTAGCTTAGCTAGTAGAAAACAAGGGTGTATTATATTCATACTATGGAATATTTCTAAGTCAAGGACTTGTGTTTTGATTAATAAAACAACTAAGTGAATGAATCACCTGGGTGGAATGGAAGGAATGGTTTGTGTTGAGTGGTTCACAAGGCCCATTTCTATGGTTTACCTTGTGTATCTCACTTGTGGATGGCCACCCAGGAACAAAGAGATTTGAGATGTCAAATGTTGAGAAGCTTCAAGTGCAGCCACTTGGCATTATGGGCTCTGCCTGGATCATATAGGTTGCAATAACTTAGCCAAATGGACAGTTGGTGGTAGGGGTTTGATAGGTTGGAACGCGTCCATTCTGGTCTAAGGGAAGGCTTCTGAAAGATCTTGTCTTGGTGAAACCAAGTCTTGTGGGGAAAGTGCACCACCTCTGCAGAGTGTAAAATCTAAGTACTTAGCCATGTCCCTGGTAAAGGAAAATTTGAGCATCAAGACATGGAAGCTATCAAGAATCTCCTCATCCCAATTTCTAAGTTAGAATCTTGTGGTTGAACAAGGGGTTGAAGGATCACCAATTTCTATTGGGAGATGCCTTGGGTGATTTTGTCAAGCAAAAACTTAGTGTTTTCAAATGATAAGGAAAATCTATTTTGAGCAAAGCAAGCCTAAGCTCCACTTAGCCAAATGCATATAGATGATAGACTCCACTATGCTACCATAGTATCACTTACCAATACAATTCAAATGTATTGACCCTTGTGGCTGTAACTTATTATGTTGCAGGTTTGTTTGTTATTAGTGAAGTGTGATGATTAGGATTACAAGTCTACAACCAACATGTCTGCCTGTGGCAATTTGAAGATGAAGGACCCCATGCTATTGTTATATTTTGCTGCATTGTAATGAGATAGCCAAATGATCTATGTAAGATGTAATAAATTATTTTATTCCGGGTTATAAAGTTGTATTATGACCTTTGTTTCTTGATATTACATCTTAACTGTGGAAGCTAGCTATTGATCCAGGGACTAGCATTGTAAACACAGGGATCTCTACCTTATTAAAGGTTGGGAACCTTACATCCATAATCTTCCTGCCAACTCTCTGCTTGAGCTTTGTGCTCACGCAGCTTTGTGCGAGGGGTTTCTTGGCATTAGGCCAAGTCTCACCCTTTTCCGTTACTATTATGGTACCCGTAGAATACCATCAGAGCCGGCGTGCCATATGTCACCGGCACTCTTAGCTTAGTCCTAAGGAGAAATCGAATGTATCCTAGGATTAACGCTAATGAATCCGTCAAACGCTTGGCCAGAACTTTCTTCTACCATGAGGATATTCCGGCTCCAGGAAAGGCGGAAGGCCTTCCGACATTCGTCAACAGCGCTGCTCCTCACCAAGATTAATGGGACGCGGAGGCGCCGAAGCTGTCGGATATTTTGATCCTTGCCAAGAGGCGGATCAAGTATTTGATGAAGCATGAGGGACTCGTGCATCCGACTTGATCCATTGTTGGCTGGAGCGCTGGAACAGCCTCTCCAGCATCACGGAGACCACCTCATGAACCAGATCACAAGCGACAAGAAGGATAAGATGAGGGTCAGTTCTAGCCGGCTTGCACCGAAGGACTACAAGATCCTCATCCGGATGTCAAGCTGGTTAGCCTCCTGGACCAAATTTTGGTCCGGGATGCTAAAATCGCATCCGGCGAACTTCCAGCGATGGATGTTCCATCCCTCACCCTTACCGAGAAGGTGTTTCATAGCACCAAACTAGTATTTGAAAAGATGCACTGGAACAGATTGTAAGTTTCTGATTCTTATTTGCATTTATTATCATATCCTGTAGCCCCCAAGCATAAAGTCGGATAAACATCGCTAGATCCGAGTTGATGCTTTTAGGTTTCAGAATAACGATGTAGTATAGCCCCCAAGACTCCTGCTGTAATTTTACTTAGTTAAATTTGCAGCCCGAGTCTTAGTAGCCGTCTAACGGTATTCCGTCTCTAAACTTACAGAAAATTGCATCTTCCAACCAGGAATTTCTCAAGAATATTTCCAATAAGCGCAAAGAAATCAAAGCTTTGCGACTTGAAAATTCAAAGTTAAAAATTGAGAAAGATGAAGCAGAAGGTAAAATTTTCCAGCTTCCTCTCTGTCAGTTATATGTTTTGTCACAGTCGAATTTGCTTTATCCGACTGACATTTTTGTTTTTGCAGAATTGTTATGTCAATCCAGCAAGATGGTCGAGCAAGCCGAAATCTTCAAGGTCTTGCAAGCAAAGAATGCTGAACTCCAGGAAAAGATCTAGACGCTAACTGTGGAATCGGAGAAATCCGTAGCCGCTGTCCTGGAGTCAAGCAACCACGAGACCGTGAGGCTCGAGAAGCTCCTAGCCCCCCGAGACAAGGAACTTGATGATCTCAAGAAGGACTTTGATATCCAGAGGGATCTTGCCCAGGCCTCAACTAGTGAACTAGACAGCCTCCGCAAGGAGCATGCTGAATGGAATCACTCCGTGCTTGGTAAGATTTCCGAATCTTTTTTACTTTGTGTTGTTCATTTTTCTACTTTCGTTTTAGCTGAATTTTGACTTTTTGGTTCTTTCCCAGCCCCCCTGAATCTTTCCGACTCCTCCACTTCTGAACCTCGCCTCGAGCACATTAAGCTCGTAGGAGATGTCTTGTTCGACTTCTGCCAAACTCTAGAAGAGGCTGGTGAAGCCGTCAAGCTTTTCGACTTGCACACAATATTAGTGCATGAGGTGAGGTACAAAGTTAAGAAGATTCTGAAGTTGATCGAGGACTAGAAGATCTCCTACGCTCGGACTGCTGTGCAAACAACTCTGACCATGGTGATGAGCCACCATTGCGAGATGGAAATCTGGCACGTCACCAAGGGCATTGCTGAGGTAAATGATGAGGGTAACCCACAATATATCAAGGACATCCAAGAATCTTGTGCAGGTTACGCTTGTCGGTGGTGGAGATGACCAACTACACAACGCCATTCTTCGAATCCGTCGCCACTCCTCCCTCGCCCCAAGAGCCAGAAGCCAGCTATGCTTCCGAGTCTAAGATCGAGGGCGACACTGCTGTTGATTCCAGTGCTCCACCTGATTCATCACCACCGCCTGCAGCATAAACAATTCCTATGCATTATCTTAAACTTTATGGCAATGTAATGATGGACACAATGTTTATTTTGTGATGGTCTATAAAAACTAATGCTTTTACTATCTTAGCACTTTTGTTTATATAATATTATTCTTTGTGCTTGGAAATTTTCTGAAGCACTCTCTTTTTTATGCCTATACTTATCGGTTTATCTGGCTTTGTGCCTCATCACTTTCATGGGCCGGCCAACCTTTAGCACGGAAACTTTGCCGAGCAACGAAGTGCAATTTCCAAACCAGTTTAAACTTTGGAAACAAAGCCGGCTTCTAGTACCAATAACTCATTACTTAGAAAATGCCCGCGTCTAAGCAATCAGATAAATAATCAAAGTATAGACAATAATTTAAACTTTGTACCCTAAGGTAACAATTTTTAGACTATTCAAAAAATGTAACCAGAACAAACATGAGCATAAAGTTCTTCCAAGTATTCTGGGATTTTTGAAAAATTACATGCTCTTTTGGAAATAAGATGGAAAAAACATCTCAAAGATAACAATATGAGGAAACCAATACTTTATTTCACTTTGAACATGTACATATATGATTACAAGTAAATATGACTAAGAATAGAAGGGACGTAGCTGTGCAATATTCCATGGAAGATCTATTTCATCTGGGTATATGCTGCCACCAGCTCTCTTCCTTTTTCGAGTATCTGGTCTTTCCTTGACTGGTCTCATGTCGGTTAAATAATATGACCCATTATGCAGAACTCTGCTAACCATAAAAGGTCCTTCCCAAATTGGGGAAAGTTTGTTCGTTCTCTTTTGCACAAATCGGAGAACCAAATCGCCTTTTCTGAAAGAACAGTGATTATATCGAGATAATCTTGCCGAGAAACTTATGCATCTTCTTTGATATACCCCTTTACTCGTGGAGCCTAATGAATCAGATCACTTGGAAGAACTGTTTCTGCACCATAGACCAAGAAGAAAGGAGTATAACCGGTTGACCTGTTAGGAGTTATACGTAAGCTCCATATTACAGACGATAATTATTCTGCCCAAGCCCCCGCGGCCCAACGAAGCGATTCCTCGAGGCGAGATTGGATTCCTTGTAGAATAAGGCCATTAGTTCTCTCGACTTGTCCATTGGCTTGTGGATGTGCGACTGATGCAATATCAAGTCGGATCCCTTTTTCTTCGCAAAATTCGGCTAGTTCACCCATGGAAATGTTGCTCCCATTTTCAGGAATTATACTATACGGATATCCGAATTTGATGATTACGTCCTCGACGAATCTTCTGGATATGGCTCAATCGCAAGTTGTTACGGGTTTAGCCTCAATCAATTTTGTAAATTTATCCACCATCACTAGCAGGTGAGTAAATCCACATTTTGTCGTGCGAAACAGCCCTACCATATCAAGCCCCTAGACCACGAACGGCTATAACATCCCAACATTTAGGAACTAACGAAGGGTAGATTTAGGAATTTAAGATGTTGCATGCATTCATCTGTGAAAATGTCGGTAAATTTTTGCCAAATAAAAACCTAAAGTGATCAAAGTTTCTTTCATACTTTGAGATTAGGTATAGTCTTGAAGGATGATTGATATAGACTTCGATATGATCTTTGTGGACTTATGTGTTTTGGGAAATGAAATTTGAATTTAAAACTTGAGTGTTTGAATTATAATTGAAAAGGATTTTTGAATGATGTTTGGATCTTTGATTTAATTAAGAGTTAACAAATAATAACTCAAACTTTATATAAAGAGAGCAATTAAGAATATATCCATTTCATAATTTTATTAAATAAATAAGTTACAAAACTGTAACTTATGAGAATCATCCACAATACTTACAATAGAAAATAAATAAAGAATAATATTTCTTTATTGATAATAGTACAATCTTTATTACAAAAGAATAAAAATAAAGAGTACAAAAGAATAAATTAAAGATTACAATTGAATATGATAGTTACTACAAGTGACTAATCTATAAAGAAAAATAAAAACCTAAACTAAAGTCTTGATCTTCAAATCTAGTACCTGCAAAATAAAAATAAACTTAAAAGAAAAGGAAGGTTAGGATTAGAATTATTTTTACTCTCAGAAGTTGATAGTGAAGTGCACTGTTCACTTTTTCATCATTGAGTATATGTCAACACCCGGATTTTTCAATCCTAGATGCCTGTTATGCCATACATCGCAATCCCAGGATTACCATTTTTGCGAGACATAACAGAATTGGATAGCATAGTACTTCATCCATTACAAACGATACATAAGTTCTTACACAAATGGGGATCTCATGATCCAGTTCTTAGTACAACATCAAGCAGCGGAATACGTAATAATGACGATAGCGTAGGCGAAGCTCCATCTTCGGGGTCACAGGCAATGCTGACGATGGGAGATAATCCTAGTTGTCGTAACCTTCCTGGGGTCCATCCTCTAGGTACTCCTCTTCATAGTCTGGTGGGAATATCCAGGGACAAAGCCATGAGTATACTTTAAGTACTCGCAAACTAATACTAACAAGAGAAGGTTTTTTTTTTGGATAATAGGACACTAGGCTTTAGGGTTGTTTTGCAAAAAGCCAGGTTTATCTCTACTAAGTTCCAAAGCTAGTCACAATTTTATAGTTCCTAAATGGGATCTTGTAATTCATGTCACAACTCTGTTGTGGTCAAGTCAAAGTCTCAATTCATTTCACATGTCATTTTGAAAATCTGATGGGGGAACAGTATGGCCACTCCAACTGTCCATAACCGCGGACGCGGCTATTCGAATAGTTTGACACTCTTCAGAGATTGTACACTTTCACCACAACATTTGATACATCCGTCAGGAACAAATCCTGAATTCACCATACTCAGTATGCGGATAATCAATCCTAACCTTTCGATTACACACCCTAGTATAAGCACCTCTCATGTGAGTTTGGCCTCCCAACCATGACCACTGTCATCTTGGGTACTGCACAGGTGGACAATCTTCACAAGGTAGCCTCAGCTCAGACCTTGGCCGGGAGGGAACTAATACTAAGGTATATAAGTTTCCAGTCAAGCCCTACCCAATATTCGAGTATTGTGGTTGTACGCAAAAATTGGAATGGTATCGCATCCAGACAACCATCAGTTTTATAAAGGGCTAAGGCTCATGACTCAACATTTTCATCACCAAAATCATCAAGTGTTTGGAAACACATGTCCAAAACATTTCAATAGAATGATCCATCATACCAAGGTTTTCATAACCATTTTTCCACCAAGTATTCCCATCTACAGTTGATCAAGTTTTATGCTTAGCACTAGCATCTACAGGTGGGGGTGGTAATTATGAGGGGTGGTAACTAGTGGAGTTTCACTAAGTCCAACATTATATCTTAGGCTGATATCAAGGTTTCTAGCTTAGGCCAAATTTTATGCTCTTTAAGCAACCTTCAGCACAACTGTCAAGTATCTACCAAACTCTTAGGTAGACTAGGATTTGTTTAGCAAGTAGGTATGATCACATATGCTTAAGGCATATAATATTCATATCACAAATATGGGTTTGTGGCATCAGTAGGGTATCTTGCAAGTGTTAGCTTGCATTGGTATAGTATCATCTTGCATCAATATCAGTATAAGCTTGCCTTGTGCAGAGCAGTGGTTGAAGTTCTCCTCGGCTTCCTCTTCGTAGTATCCTCCTTCCTCCTCGTAGTATCCTTGGTCGGTACTAGCGTCTATGAATAAATACGAGGTACACAATCACCAAAAAATACTTAACTACTTGCAATCATCAGACACAAGGGTCCTATAGATGATCTAGCATCATCTCTAACATTACAAGGTTAAAGCTTGGTTTAAAACTTCTTATTTTTAGAAAAGTAATTTCTACTCATTGAAAAACTACTTAAGATTTAATATTCTCCAAACTAAACATGGGATCATTTTGACACATGTCATCACCACATATTGTAGTCCATGGGAATGTGATTTAAAGTAGTGTCACAATTTAATAAGGTTTTACCCTTTTATTTCAATTAATTAAAGTGGCTAGAAATGCTTATGAAGCATTCTTTTATTACTTGAACATTATTTCTGCAAGTAAACCTATATATTTTTATATATTCTGAAAGGTATGGTTAAATTTGATTTTTGAGAGTTGGAATCAACTCAAAAGCTTTTATGGTTTAAATTTGAAAAATGTTTGAATGCAGAAAAGCTTCTGCCTTGTTATTTTTTCTATGGGTGATCTACAGATCCAAATGACTTGAATCCAACGGTCTTGGATTAAGCATTCACAGACCTTTCCAACAAAATTGGTTTCATTCAATTTGGTGCACTGAATCGATCTGGGTTGATTTTTGAAGTTGGGTACATAAGTGTGTTTGAAATTAAAAAGAAAAGGTTTAATTTGAATTGCTGGGCTGCGCGGGAAATTCTAACGGGCCGGCCTGCTAAGCACAGGGCTCCCGCGGGCTGCGTAAGTGGGTGTCCCCACTCGTCAGTGACGCGGGGTTGGGCGAAGCGGTATGGGGCAACGTGGATCGTTTGATCTAGTTCTAGTCCAACGGCTGAGGGTCATCGTCTACGCGAGACAGCTCCGGCGAGAACGAAACCTAGCGCGGCCAGTGGGGGGTGCTGGGGGCTCACCGGGGTACGGGCGAGGGTCAGCGAGGCAGGCGAATGATGAAGTCGACAACGGCGAACCTCCTGGTACCGGTGGCTTCTCCAATCGCTGGCTCCCTTCTTCTCCGGCAGCGGCAGGCTCCAGTGAAATTCCGGCGAGGTGGTGCTCGGCTTGCTCTGAGGATGGTGTGGCACGGTCAATGGGGAGAGGGGAGTGAGATGGTGTGAAGAAATCGTGCGGGGGTGGCCTCTATTTATAGTCGAGCGAGGGGACCGTCGGGGTGCAAGGTGAGCTCGTCGGGGGCGACGTTACAGGCGGCTAATGGCATGGGCAAGGGTAGGGGACGGTGCTGTGTCTCCTGGCGATGCTCAACGACATGATCGCGAGGCATGGGGCGGTGCGGTTTGGTCTGGAACGGGCGGCGCTCTGCGCGGCAGAGGCGGTGTCTTCGACGGCGGGCGGTGGCTGTATGGCACGGGGCGGCAAACGGGGATGTCTGGCGGTCTCCTGGGTCGGTGGTGATCGTGTATGCACGCGGTGAGGGCGGCGCGCGGTCTGTGGGTGATGGTCGAGGGTGGCACTCTGGCGCACGCTCGGCATGGTCTGGGCGTGTCTCGTGCGCGTGGTCCAAGGCTTGGCAACGCTCGCGGCTGGGACAGGCAGTGGCGGTGGACGGTGGGCTGCCTCCCAGACAAGGTTCGCACGGCTAGTTCTTCCTCTAGCCTGCTGTCCACAATGGGGTGACATGGGGGTGCTCGGCTGTTCACCATTAATGACAATGGCAAGCTCACAAGGGTTCTAGTGTTGGGCTAATCTTTCTAGATGATCTACTGGGTTGTGTGTGAGCTAACTAGGGAACAAGTTAGGCTCAAAACACTACACACTATATTGTTTGATGTTTTGTTTGATTTGTGTCTGCAACCTGTTTGATGAAATGGCCGCATGAAATCAAGTTTTGAATTTTGAAAAGATTTTTGGTGGGTTTGCTAGATTGGTTCTGGTGAGTCTGCAGATGCTTGTGTTTTGAAAGTTGAGCTTGTTTGGGTGGGTTTTGGAAAAGTGAGATCTTCCCATATGAAGAAGATTCAATTTTGAATTGTCATTTAAACTATGCATTTGAAAGTTTCTGGATGATCACAAAGTGGGCCTTGATACTCTGTTATGAGTACATTCAAGGGGTGCAAAGATCCAGAAAATTTTCTGTTAGGTTTTGAAAGTTTGAGACAACCAAAGTAGGCATGGGAGTTAAATTGGTCAAAATGACCATTCACTTAATATATTTGTTTTGATTTACTTGTCTTTAGGAAAGGTGTGGGAAATGTTTTAGATGATGTTATTTTCACCTAAGAAACATTTTACAAGCAATGGTTCACACAAACATGGTGGTTTTTAAAGAAATTCAAAATCCATGCATACACATATACATGCATTCATGAATTCATTTAGAAAAGTTTTTTTGTTAACCCTAAACTTGATGATTAGTGTTTTGATGATCTAAGTTTGATATTTTTGGGATGATCTAAGTTTCATAATTTTAAGCCATAAGTCAAATAACAGCAAGGAGGGGCAAGTTTCACCAGCAAAGTAGAAGTAACCAGATGAAAGTAACTTTCAAAATTCAGAACATATCCACAACTGTGTAGCAGGCACACAAGCAGCACACACACCAAACTGCATGGTGTGTGCTGTCAACACCACAGCAACAACAGCACAACCAAACAAAACCATCAACACAGCTGTGGGAAACCAATCCCCACACCATTCCACTGCTCTTACGCACCAAGCACATCAGCCAGCAGCTAAACCAAGCCAAAGCCAAGCTAGATCAAACCAACCAAAGCCCAGGATCACATCACCAAGATGGTGACATAAGGAGGGGGTAGATCAGGTGGATAGCAAGACCAATATCAAGCCATCATGATTAGGAGATGATGGGCTAGATCAAGGACAAGCCAGGAGCTGGAAATACCAAGGGAGCACCAGATCAAGCTACCACACGATCAACCACTTGCAACCACAACATCAAGTGATAGTGGTGAGTAAATAGACCATAAAATAATCTATATGTCTAAGATTAGAAAAACATACATGATCTAACTCTTATTCAAACTCTCAAAAAGCACCAAGTGGGGTGAATCCATCACTGAGGTTTTAAACTATAAAAGCAATCAAAAAGGTATAAAGATCCAACTAAATCTTAGAACAACATCATTGATCTAGTTATCAAGCTATATTTCAATTCAAGAATGAACATAGCTAAGATTTAAAACTCTAGGCACATCTCTACAATTAGAGTAGCACCTTAGGATTTAATCTTATGGATCTATATAAGTTATCAAGCTTACAATCATTTTTCACAAACTTTGATTCAAGAAACAGTAGACGGTATCACTACCAGAAACCATCCTTGTGAATCAACAAGATAGAGGTCTAAATCCCTAAAACCTTAGACCAACATCACTGGTTCTAGGGATACAAGGAAAGATGATTTCACTTATCTATCATGCCAAGCCAAATCTTAAGCTTGAATAAAACCACACCAAGTAAAAGAATCTAGTCTTGTGTGCCATACAAGGATGGTGTCACAAGAACAGTTCTAAACTAAGCAGGTTAAGCATCCAATCTTCACAGATATAATCAACCAATTATAAATCACTTTCCTGTTCTTAAACATAGGAATCATAAACAAGATATTCATATATATATGTCTTCACTGTAAGAGACCATTTTGATCTCAATTTATACATGAATTCTCAAGCTAACAGTACTAAGACAGTGACTTCATCACACCATACTCACTGTCATTAACCAAGTAATGACAGTGGTAAGTTATCAAAACCACTAGCTTTACCAAGTATTGTTTTTAGAGCAACTGTATCATCTGAATCATATGAAATTTAACCATGGAATCATCAGCAATAAACCACTATCATCACCACAGTTAATCATCAGCAGTAAGTCACAGCTAATCACCACTTAACAGATTCAGAGATCATCAACACATGATCCAATTCATCAGTATCTAATCCACAACAAGGTATGAACCCTAAGCAGAACCAAGAACCCTAATTAGGACTGGAGAGTAACCAGGAAGGTCACCACCAACATCTAGCATAGGATGGCCTAGTACAGAGAGCACGAGGGGAGGGGAATGACCTACCGAAGGTCCTCGCCGTAGAATAGAAGAGGAAGCAGAGGGGCCGACGACCATGGCGGCACGGGGAGCACCCCCAAGGGGGCGCTGCGACCCATACAGCGCCACGGCGGCGACCATAGACACGCCTAGGGGCGAGGTGAATCACCACGGCGCACGACAGCAGCGGCGGCTCTAGGATCAACGCCAACCCCAAACCCTAGGGTTCGGGACGACATCGATCTGGTCGCAGGAGGGCTCCAAGTCCAAATCTAGTTGGATAGAAGGGAAGAGCGGTGTCGGTAACCTCTTCCTGCACCACGGCGGCGGCTAGGACGGTCCACAACGGCGGGAATCGCCAGCGGTGATACCACTGACCATGGGGTCAGGGAAGGAGAAGGAGAGGGGTGAGCTCGAGAGAGAAGACAGTGAGTGATGGGCTGGGTTGGGCCAGGGACCCTTTGGGGTGCTGTTTCGCCTTTGCCCTACTAGGCCACAAGGGCCGAATAGACTATTGTACAAAATTATTGAAAGATCATAAAAATTATTGAAAGATCATTATTGTACAAAATTATTGAAAGATCATAAAAATAAATAAAAATCACTTTCATTATATATTAATGTTGTAGTATTTTAGAAAAATACTAAACAAATATTTAATAACAATTTTTTATATTTAAGTGATAGTTCTTAAAGGAATTATTAAATCAATAAAATTCCAATAAAAGGGAAATAAAATAAAAGAATACAATATTCTATTATAAATATTAAATATTAATATTTATAAATCCTTTATTATTAAAAAGAATTTTTATAATAATGGGGAGAATGCATATCAAGTTAAATGATGCATTACATTACTTTGCATAATCATTTTGCTTCTTTAAATATTGTCCTTACCGGGCAATAATGATGTTTTTGTAGACATAGAAGCTCAAGGTCTAGTGCAAGCATCAGACTTCACTACCTTTCCATCACAAGGCAAGTTCATAACTTGTTCATATCCTTTGAAGAGTCTTTATCAAAGTATTTGCAAATGGTGTGTTATCATATATACTCTAAAGAAAGAAAATATTATTTTCACAAATAAAGAAATCTTAGATATCATCCTAAGTGATGATATAATGGAACAGTAGAACTTAGAGTTCTAATTGCAATAATGATGATCAATTAGGGACTTAATAACCCCTGACATCAGTGATTCTAGCGCTGTATATTACGCGTTAGCCATGAGATTTGGAATGGGACAGAGAAGTCAGTTGTATCTTCTTCCTCTCGCATGAAGCCGGATGTGCAGGTCCTGGATGTTATCCTCGTAGCATGCATATTAATTGGTAATTCGTAGAGGATATGCAACATATGGGTGGGAACCCTCATCGTCCCACCATAGTTCAGGCATCTAACGGTCTGTACAAACCATTGTCGTAATTCATTAAGTGGGCATGGTGTACACCAAGGAGGCATGCGAGGTCGTGAAGGGGGAAGTGATTGGCTTGGACCAACTACTAGGCCCCACATCATGGAATTGTTGACGGGAAAGTACGCCCGGTTGTGCAACAAAGAGTTGATCTCTCATGGGTAAAGTAACGCTCCTCTGCAAAGTGTAAGAATTGTAACTTGTTACTCCCTGTTCCGGGAAGGAGCTACGAACGCGGCAGGAAAGGAACTCCATGAAAGTTCTGGTCAACCTGTGAAGGCTGATGGTCATAGAATTTCTGAATAAAATAAATTGTTGAGGAAAGATTTACAAAAACTGCATAGTGCCAAGGATTTATAGTTCGAGGTGGTAGTTAGAGCATCAAACTTCCCATCTTGCATATAATGAACTTGTTGGGTAACGCTGTTACTCATCCTTTCCTTTGATCCCTTGCTTAGACTCTGAGGATCCCGAAGACGTGCCAATGTATACAGCTGAATGTCAAGAAGATGTGTTCTACGAGGATCCTGACCTGTCAGGAGGTGTTGAAGGAGTGGATTACGAAATCCGCTATGGTGTTGAAGATAATGAGTCAAACTAAGTATCCTAGTCAGTAGTAACTAATGGATCCGAGCAGCATGAACTCTATAGAATAAGCTGTTGAGCTCAACTCCTAGTCGGAGTTGCTACTTTTAATTTCCATTGAAACACTTTATATTTTGGTTTGTAAGTTGAAACCTTTTGAAGTCTTGAACTTCGGGTATTGTAATAATAATAACGTGTGAATGTTTGTAATATGGACCCGCAATGTTTCTGTTGTACCACTCTGAGGGATGTGATATTTACGGAACGATGTTCTGTGGGTGTCATGTCAACGACTATAGTGTACTACACATGAAGTGGTATGCTGGGTCACTGCAACGACCATGTAATAGGGATTGTTTGTAGTTGTTCAGCCGGAACATGTGCCTGATGAGCGTACTTTTGGCAGCCCTTGCACGTTTTGACCAGTTTATCGGCATCCGCATTAGCTGTAAGCCAAAAAAATCCGTGTCGAAAAGCTTTTGCCACTAAGGATCTGGCTGTAGTGTGGTGACCATACTCGCTTTCGTGGATTTCTCTTAAGATTTGCACTCCTTCTTCCAAAGAAATACATCTCTGGAACATGCCAGAAACACTCCATTTATAGAGCTCACTATTTATTATAGTGTAGACTTTTGCTCGTCGGACAATCTGCCGGCTCAAGACTTCGTCTTCAGGTAATTTTCTGTCTATCAGGAAATCCTGATAGGGATTTGTCCATCTGGGAATTACAGTCAGAACTGCTATTAAATGTGAGTCGGTTTTTGTCGGATAGTCCTCATCAACTCTGACTATGGAGGGGACCCTTAAATGCTCTAAAAAAGCTCCATCCGGTATTTGTTTCCGCGCAGAGCCTATTCTCGATAGTGCATCTGCTTCCTCATTTTCTGCTCGAGGGATGTGTTGAACCTCAAAACCCTCGAAAGATTTGGATAGTTCATCCACAACAGCTTTGTATGCTACCATGTGCTTGTTTGTGTTGCAGATATCGGATACTTGCTGAGAAACTAAATCCGAGTCTCCGTAACACATGAGTCTTGATATGCCAATGTACTTGGCCATGCGTATTCCATGTAGCAGTGCTTCGTACTCGGCGATATTATTGGTTGCCGTGAAGTGTATTTGCAACACATAGAAAAACTTATCTCGTTGGGGTGATCTGAGCACCATGCCAGCCCCCGAGCCTCCTCGTGCTTTTGATCCGTCGAAGTGAAGGGTCCAAAATTCCGAGTATGGAGGGCCTGTGTTTTCTGCCGTTTCTGTCTAGTCAACAACAAAGTCGGCTGAATTTGGGACTTGATTGTTGTACGTGGTTTGTACTCAATGTCGAAAGCTGCAATCTCTATTCCCCACTTTGCGACACGTCCTGTGGCGTCGTGGTTATTGATTATATCTCGCAGAGGAGCTGTGCTCACTACTGTGATCTTGTGCTCTTGAAAATAGTGATGTAGCTTTCTGGATGCAAAGAACACTCCATAGGCTAGCTTTTGATGATGTGGATACCGTTGCTTTGATTCTGTCAGGACCTCACTTAGATAATAAGTTGGCAGCTGCACCTTATGCTCGTGGCCTTATTCCTCGCGCTCAACTAGTGTTACCATGCTTATGACCTTGTTGGTCGCTGCAATGTAGAGTAACATAGGTTCCTAAGGTTTTGGCACTGCGAGAACTGGTGGGTTTGAAAGCAAATCATTCAAACTTTGCAGGGAAGTTTGGACTTCTGGGGTCTAGACAAATATGTCGGTTTTCTTCAAGAGTTTGTACAAAGGTGGGGCTCTTTCACCGAGCCGGCTGGCGAATCGACTCACTGCTGCAATGCAACCAGTGAGGCGTTGTACGTCCTTCAGGCGAGTCGGCCTGGTAATGTTCAGGATAGCCTTTATTTTGTCCCGGTTCACCTCTATGCCTCGCTCAGAGACGATGAAACCTAACAATTATTCGGCTGGAATTCCAAAGAAACACTTCTTCGTATTTAGCATCATATTGAATTTTCGTATACTAGCAAACATTTCATCCAAGTCGGAAATTAAAGTTTCCTTATTTTTGGACATAACTGCTATGTCATCTATGTATACATGGACGTTGCTTCCGATTTGGTCGTTGAGACAACGTTGCATAGTACGTTAATACGTTGCTCCCGCGTTCTTTATTTGATCCAACTAGTTTTATAGCAGAAGGTTCCGAAAGGAGTGACAAAAGACCTCTTAATTTGATCCGACTTTTTAATCGGTATTTGGTGATATCCGAAATATGCATCGAGAAAACAGAGTAATTCTGACCCTGCCGTTGAGTCGATAACTTGATCGATTATTAGCAAAGGAAATAGATATTTTGGGCATTCCTTGTTCAAAGCGGTATAATCAACACACATCCTTAAATCAATTGTGTCCTTTTTAGGGACGAGTACATGATTTGCCACCCAATCTGTATGGATGAACTCTGTTATGAAATCCGCTAACTCTAGGCGGGCTAATTCCATTGGCTATTGTTTTGCGCCTTTCATCAACAAACCGTCGTAAGGACTGTTTGACGGGTTTAGCATCTGGGTACACATTAAGAGAGTGCTCGGCAAGTTCCCTAGGTACTCTGGTCATGCCAGATGGCTGCCATGCAAAGATATCACTATTAGCTTTGAGGAACTCGATGAGCGCGCTTTCCTATGCGTGGCCTAAGCCTACCCCTATGTTCGTCGTATTGGAGGGATCATCTTCCTTCAGCGACGTCTTCTTCGTCTCTTCCGACGCCTTGAACTGCAAACTTGGCTCCAGCACCACGTTCTTCGTAGCGGGCATCTTGGACGGGTTGATGGTCTTCTTGATCTCCTGGTACTCCTAGGCGTGTAGCACGGCTTCGGCGAAGGCATAAGATCCTTCGTCGCACTTTCGCGCCTCCCTCGGATTTCCTCATACGGTGATTACGCCCTTTGGACCTGGATGTTTAATCATGTTGTAGATGTAACAGGGACGGGCCATGAATGCCCAGTAAGCCGGACGCTCGAAGATGCCGTGGTAAGCACTTTTGAACGGTACCACCTCAAAAGTGTGGCTCGGTCCGATAATTATCTCGGGTTCCGAATGTCACGTCCAGAGTAATCTCACCTAGAGAATCAGTCTGTCTCCCTGGTACAATGCCATGGAAAGTTACACTGCTGTAACTCAACTGGCTCTCATGTAGCTTCATGCGGTGGAGTGTCTCAATATAGAGGATGTTGATGCTGCTCCCACCGTCCATGAGTGTCTTTGAGAACTCATAGCCATCAATAAGAGGATTGACAACTAGAGGGTACTCTCCCCGACGATGTGTTTTCCTCGGGTGATCTGAACGATAAAAGGTGATGATTACCTCTGACTAGTCCAGGAACTGTGAGACAGCCGAAACCGTGGCTTTGAGCTCACGAAGAACCTCCTTTTTGTCCTTAGCTGGTTGGGATCCAAGGAAGCAGGCGTATGCATCTTTCTTAGTCGGAAAAGTTTTCTTTCCATCCGGCTTGGGTTCCTTTCCTTTCTAGGAATCTTCCTTGGGTTCCTTTCCTTTCTCGGAATTTTTCTTCCCTTTTCTTCGCTTGGCTCTGTAGCCAGCGGATTCGTCTTTCTTGATGTCATCATTGAAACGACACTCGGCATTTGTGTGGGTAGATCCTCCGTTACTATCGAAGTGATGGACACAGGGATTATTGGCAATGTCGTCCTAGGTATAGGTTCTTCCGGGTTGCTAATCTCCTCTTCCCTAGATTCGGGAAGTTCCTCGTCCTCTACCTCCAGATCCGAACGTTGCGTTGACAGCTGCATTGTCCGGAGACGGCTTTTCGTCCGAGGTGTTCTTGCGCTTCTAAGTTTGCTTTGGCTGTTTGGCCATATTGGGATTGGCTAGAATATTTAGCATCCCTTCTGAATCATTGTTGGCATCAACATATTTGCTTGCCGTCTCTATCATTTCTCCCAAATCTGTGACGTGGTCATGCTTCATCCTATGATGTAAATGTCCGACTGGAAGTCCTGCAATAAAAGTTTCTATCACAGTTTGCTCGTTTACTCCTTCGCAGGAGTTCTTCATATCGATCCAGCATCCGAGGTAATCCCGGCAGGTTTCTCGGTGTCTTTGGGTGCAACGCTCCAAGCCTCCGACTGTGCAGGGCCTCCTGTAAGTTCCCTCGAAGTTTGAAAAGAATGCACTTTGCATATCATACCAGTTATGAATTGAATTCTCTGGCAGTTCATTGAGTCATGATTGAGCCATCTTCCTCAGTATTAGTGGGAGATATCGGACTGCAACCAGTCTGTTTCCTCCTTTGGCGATGCAGCAAGCCTGGAAAAAATCCTGGAGCCAAGTATCTGGCCGAGCTGCACCGTCATAGGGCTGAATATGTTTGGCAATGCCAAAGTCAACCGGAAATTTGGTCTGACGTATACGTGGGCCAAAGCACTTGGGTCCCACGTACACATATTCTTCCTCGTACCATCGTTCTTCTATGTTTGATTCAATGCGATGGCGAGCGTCGTTTGGCAAGATAGATCTGTGCCGTGGAGGCTCGCGGCTATTGCGCGGTGGAGTCGGATTTCAGCTTCTCCTCTCACCATTACTGCCTGCGCCCCTGCGGCTCCCATGGCTACGACGTGATCCTTCATGGTCTCTGCTGGGAGGCGATGGTGGCCCTAGTGGATTATTTCCGGCTAGGTTTCTTCGTGGTGGCGGTGGAGCCTCATTATGTTGAATTCGATGCCTGTTCCTTCAGGCACCATCCCTACTTGATTCAGGACGATCCGGCATCTCTTTGTCCGGCGTTGCCAGTCGGACGGCTCGGTGGTGGCATCCTTAGTTGATCTTGTTCCTCTGGCTGGCGGCGTGTTTCCGGGTCTTCTCTATAGCGGTTGTTTTGACGACGATATTCCTGATGAGGAACCATTGCCCTGATGGCATCTTCAGACGTAGCCGAAATAACTCTTGCCCAGTCATGTGGCGGCCTGCGAGAGTGGCCGTTTGAGCCAGTTCTTGAATTCTCTTCTTCTCCACGGGGACGATAGCGTTGAGTCGTATCCCTGTGAAGCCTTACGTCAGCGCTTTGGTCAGCGTCAGTGTGGCCAAACTCAGATTTCAAGGCCAGTTTTCCACTAAATGACACTGCTGTCTTTGGCTGCTTTAATCCTTTGTCCAGCAACACGACGCACTGCTGGACATGCTGGGGAGACGGATTGTTAGCAAGAATGGCTCGAGCTGCAGCATCGTTTTCCACCGGCGTGCTATAGTCTCGGATCTTCTCTCCATCTTTTCCGTCAAATAGATATTTGTGGATATCCGGATTCTTGTTAGCAAGAAACGAACCTCCCCTTGTTTTGTTTGGATGTTTCTTGAAGTCTGACTAGTATCTGGCAGGATCATTGTCTAAATGTTGTCTCATCTCGACGAGGCGCGTGGCCTCTTCAAGTAGAAATAAGCGGTGCTTTTCTAGGTCCTCAGCTATGTTCTCCAGCGCCTCTGGCGTAACATCCAAAGCTGTTGCGATTGGAATTGTGAGAGCATCTTCGTATATTTCACGTGCACCCTTGGTGACAACGTGTCCATCCACAGGAGGATCGACCGGGTTGGGATTAATCGGATTTCCGTCCTGATTCTCTATCTGGATCTCTTCATCAACTTTTTCTTCGTTTGTTTCCTCGACGTCCGGCTCTACGGTGTCGGATTCTTGTTTTCCTTCTTCTTCTTCTTTGACCGCCCAGTAGCCTTAACGTGCGTACCAGTGGCAAAGACGGCTTTTGGTCCGATACCGGGGGATAAACTTCCATCGGTACTTTCCGTCATGGTAGGTTTGTGGACCTTGGAGGAATCTCTGGTATCCATGTCATCCTGCGAGGTGTAGCTTTCATCCATGCTATCATATGGACTTGAGGAGTTTCCGGCTCACCTTGCGTATGTCTGGAGACGTGCTCTTGCTCGTGCTCCTCTATCTCTTTGTCGATGTTCCTGTGACGTGATTGAATCCGCTGGGGAGCCAGGTAAGTCGGCGTTTTCTTCGATGCATCTAGGACCGAGTCGCTAACAGCTCCAGCATCGACAAAGTCGGATCCAGTGCTTATGTGGTATACGAAACATTGCTTCTTATTGTTCATGTTCTTGAGGTACTTGTATAACTTGGTTTTCGCTTTGACGTTAGCGAAGCTGGATCCATAGCTGATGTATTCCTCGTCTGTGTATCCGATCTCGCTAGAGAGATCGGATCTGGCTTCTTCTTCCACCTCTTCTTCCACTACAGGAGTGGGCTGGGTGGTTTTGTTTTTCTCCGGGACCCTGAACTCTTCCGCCTCTACGGACAAAGTAGATCCGGATTTTTCTTCTGCCATGGTCATGACCTCAAGGGTGGGTTGGGCGGTTTCAGAAAAACTAAGATAAATATCGATCTCGCCGATTGATATGATCGTGTAGGTCATCACGGGTTTCGATGCCAGAATCCAAGTCTCATCGAGAAGGATGAGATGGACATCACTAGCATAGACCACGCCACCCATGGCGATTGTTTTGCCGATTCCTGCACGCGCAGATTCTGCCTAGAACGATGCTCCAAAGGTCACCTACCGTGTCCAAGAAATCCAACTTCATTCAACTAGAATTCACACTTGCTGAATTTGGCATACAGTTTATGCTCTCTAAGCTTCTCAAGTATTAAACGCAAATGTCCTTCATGTTCTTCTTTGCTCTTGGAATAGATCAAAATGTCATCGATGAAGACGACAACAAATTTATCAAGAAATTCCATGAACACCTTGTTCATCATATTCATGAAGTATGCTGGTGCATTGGTCAAACCAAATGGCATCATGGTATACTCATACAATCCATACCTTGTGGTAAAAGCTGTCTTAGGTATGTCTTGTTCTCTTATCTTGAGCTGGAAATAACCTGACCGGAGATCAATCTTTGATAACACACAAGCTCCTTCTAGCTGATCAAATAAGTCATTTATTCTAGGCAAAGGGTATTTGTTTTTGATAGTCACTTCATTGAGTGAACGGTAATCTATGCATAACCTTTGACTTCTATCTTTCTTCTCCACAAACAAAACTGGTGCTCCCCAAGATGAAGAACTTGGTTGGATAAATCCTTTCTACAACTGCTCTCCAAGTTGTTTCTTGAGTTCTTTCAGTTCATCAACTGATATCTTGTACGGTCTCTTTGCTATTGGTCCAGATCCTGGTAGCAAATTGATAAGAAACTCCACATCTCTATCTGGTGGCATTCCCGGTAATTCTTCTGGAAACACATCCGGATATTCTCTCACAATTGGTACACTGTCCATGCTAACCCCCTTAAGAGAATTTAGCTTACTCCCTTTTGATTCAAAGTTGGTCTTGAATCTGATTCTTTTGTTTTCCGGAGTTGTGAGTGAGACAGTATGGTTGGCACAATCTATCACTCCCTTATGCTTAGTCATCCAGTCCATTCCCAAAATGACATCCAATCGTCGGGAATTTAGGATTATCAAGTTAATGGGAAACTTATTCTTCCCAAACTCTATGACTAGATCATGGCATCCCGAGTTCACTATCATTTCTCCACCAGGAGAACTTACTTTTATAGGACACCCAATAGTTTCTACCGGTAGTTAACTTCTTTCAACAAATTCTCTTGATACGAATAAATGAGATGCACCAATCTCAAAGAGAACAAATGCTGGAACAGAATTGAGTTTGAACTTACCAGCAACAGCATCAGGCTCCTCATAAATTTCCTCCACATTGATGTGGTTCACTTGTCCCTTCTGAAAAGGGTTGGGCTTGTTGGGTCCTTCAACTTTCTTTTCTGGGCATTCATTTGCGTAATGCCCCATCTTCTTGCACTTGAAACACTCAACCTGACTAATATCCTTCTTAACAGGCTGGCTTCCACTGCCACTTCCACTACCAATGTGGTGGCTCTTATATCCACCCTTATGTTTCTTGTACTTGTCATTGTCATGACTACGGTGATGCTTGTTGTCATGATGACAGTTGTGGTTGTGGTGTTTGTTGAATTTCCCATGCTTGTGGGATCCTGAGCTTCCACTATCATCATAATGGGAACGTTTGTGAGATGATCCCGAGCTGTGCTTGTCAGAGTGCTTTCTCTTCCTACTCTCAACTTGCTTCATCTTGTTCTCTAAAATAGCAGCCTTATCACAAAGAGACTGATAAGTGGGAACATAGGCCACTGATAGCTGCAGGTTTAGTTCATCATTCAACCCTTCAAGGAACTTTTCCTTCCCCTTAGCATCAGTGTCAACTTCATCCGGTGCATAACGCGCCAGATTGCTGAACTCCTCAATATATTCAGCCACGCTGCGGTGGCGCTGCTTCAGATTATGGAACTCTTTCTTCTTCAAACTCATCACTCCGGATGAGATGTGAGCAGTACGGGAACCATCTTCGAAGATAGCGCATGTCACATCCGCAATGGGAGTGGTGATCTGGAAGTTATCCCACCAAGTAGTTGCTGGTCCTTCCAACAAGTGAGCTGCAAATCTGACATTCTCTTCATCAGTACAACCAACTGTTACCAAGTCCTTGTTCACAGAGCGTAGACAATCATTGGCCACCATAGGATCAGTTGTTCCTGAGAACTTTGTTGGCCTCAATCTCAAAAACCTGGTAAGCATGTCAAAACCCGGTGGGTTGTTGTTGTTGTTGTTGTTGTTGTTGTTATTATTGTTGTTGTTGTTATTGTTGTTGTTGTTGTTGTTGTTGTTGTTCTGGTTCTGGATGAACGTAGTCATCATCTGCATCAGTTGAGTCTGAGCTGTCATCATTTGCTACATCTCAGGGGTGATGTTGTTGTTGTTGGGGTTGGGATTGGCACGACGGGGAGGCATCTGTGGTTTGTTCAATAGAGATAAGAATGAGATACCCATAGATGCTATCATGCACAATACATCACATAAACAATCACCAAGCATGCATCACAATAATAAAAGTTCAACAACAAGATAACAAGTTTGCAAAGTAAACACACCAATAGCAAGCCATCCACATGTTGGATGGTCATTGCGACTCAAATAAAGCATGGTAAATAAATGATAAATGAGTAGTCAATACTACTCCTCGGCATCAACCTCTTCCTCAACAAAGGTAAGACCTGCATTCTCCATAACGGTCTTGTATTCCTCGACATTGGTGGTCAAGGTCTCTACTTTGGCTTTGAGAGCCCTATTCTGAGAACGAAGCCTCTCAATCACAGTCTGCTGATGCTCGAGCTCTAAGTCCTTGTTCTCTAGTTCTGCAGTCATGTCTCGAATCCTCTTGTTCCTATCCTGGACTCGCTTCTCTTGACTCTTGAACTTTCTGTCCTGACTCTCGAACTTTGCCTCCATCTCCTTGACTATCTCATCTTGCTCCGCGAAGAGATTGTACTTCTCACAAAACTGCACCTGGAGTTCGTCATTGCTGAGCATGACGTTGGTCCTATCAGTGTCCACGTGCCTAAGAAGAACCTCTAAGTCCTGGAGGTATAGGCGAATCGGCTCTGATGTCTCCCTCGAAGTGTCCTCGAAGTCGATGGACTCTCCATCCTCATCACGTCTACCGAAGGAGTGGAAGTGAGTACCTCTAACCTATCGAGAGTGTCTCCCTAATAGACGTCCAATCAAGTCCTACATGACTACCTCTAGGCCTCTCTCCTTATCATCGTTCATGATCTTGAAGATGATAGCCTCCGTGGTAGGCTCATTCTGGCGTCCGGGCTGATTGACCTTGAAGCCCCAAAGGTCTTTCCTCTCAAACTTGGTGAGGGGAAGCACCATGATGGTAGGAAGAGGGAGATTGAGCAAAGTAGTGAGCTCAATAACACGAGGGCCAAAACGAGTTCCTTGGAACTCTTCAACAGTGTTGATGGTAACATTAGGCATCTATTTAATGAGATAGAAAAAGTTAGAATCGATACAATTTTAAACAAGGCATGGCATGCATAACTTTTGAAATCAAACACACAAGTCATGGCATACATGGATCCATTACAACAACCAAGTTTCAACTTATTTTAAACAACTTTTGGAAAATAGAATGATAAGTGTGGTGGTCCAACTAACGAAATACGCTTACAATCCTATCTCACTTGCCAAGTTGGCTAACGTAATATTTCTAGAAGCAATCAGTCTATCTTGAGCACATGACTCCATTACTAAGTCTATAATGTCTCCTCTTAAAGTTTGGTTGGTAGCCTCCAACTCTTGGGTATGTTTCTTTTCTTCCTTTAGGTCATTCTGGATGTTGAGCATCCTGCACTTGACTCTATCACCAAGTTCTTTGATGGTCTTCCAAGCTGCATCCCTTGCCGAATCAAAGAATGTAGTGTGCACCACTGAATTGGTGAACATGCAGAATCCTGATTCTTTGTGGTTGTCTTCCTTGTTTTTATACAAGTGAAGTTGCACCCACCAGTACTCAACTCCTTCATCCATCACAGGAAAACCTTTGTACACAGTTGCACCATGTATTCCCATTGCAACCATGAGGTCCTTGAGAGCATTGGGGAATTCTGACTCACATTCCAAAGTCATTGTCATGAGTGGTCCTATCCTTACGGCTTCGTTGATGGAGTTCATCTACAAATAGAGATGAGAAAGAAGATTAGAAAAGTTTACGAGAAGAATAGACAAGTGTGGAAGTTGTTGTAATTTTTTTCCTTAGTGGTTTCCAATCCTAGAGTCATAATCCTACAGGCAACACAGCGCTCTGATGCCATCTGTAAGATCCCTCCTTTATAAAGGAAAAGGATCCCTGTGATTGCAATGCTAGTCCCTGGATCAATGCTAGCATCCACAGTTTAAGATGAAGTACGCAGAAACAAAGGTCATTATTACAGTCATTCCAGAGACAAACATAGTCTTTACAACTCCATGGCCACATGCCTAGTACAAGAGTTTAAATAAGTAAATAGATAACAAGTCTTCATCTTCATGTGCCACATGCAAACATGTTGAGTGTAGACTCATGACTCCTAATCCTCATCAGATTAACCTGCAACATCACAAGTTACAGCCATAGTGGGTCAATACATTGGAATAGTATTGGCAAGTGATACCTTAGTATAATTTTGGTGGACTAGTTACTATATGCAATTTGGCTAAGTGTAGCTTAGGCTTGCTTTGCTCAAAACTAGCTTTTGCCTATTAGTTGAAATCACTAAGTTTTTCTTTGTCAAAAACTTTTCCCAATGAACCACCAATAGACATTGAGGTCCTTCACCCTTGTTCAACCACAAGTTTTACTTAGAAATTGGGATGAGGAGATTCTTGATAGCTTCCATGTCTTGATCCTCAAATTGTCCATTACCAGGGACATGGCTAAGTACTTAGATTCTTCCATCTACAGAGGTTGTGCACTTTCCCCACAAGACTTGATTTTCACCAAGACAGGACCTTTCAGAAGCCTTCCCTTAGACCAAATGGACGTGTTCCAACCTATCATCCCACTACCACCAACTGTCCAAATGTCTAAGTTATTGCAACCTATGTGATCCAGGCAGAGCCCATATTGCCAAGTGGCTGCACTAGAAGCTTCTTAACATTTGGCCTCTCAAATCCCTTTGTTCCTGGGTGGCTTTCCACAAGTGAGATACACAAGGTAAACCATAGAAATGGGCCTTGTGTAACCACTCAACATAAACCATTCCTTCCATTCCACCCTGGTGTTTCATTCACTTAGTTGTTTTATTAAGCAAAAACAAAAGTCCAAAGACTTTGAAATATTTTATCATAGCATGAATATTTCACCACCCTTAGTTGCTACTAGCTAGGCTAAGCATGGCATAGATAAGCATCTTAACTTAGAAATTTCTAGCAATTCTACAACTACTAGGATTTCCCAAGCATAGCATATAAGCAAAATATAACCATGCAAGACTGGCGAAATATTTATAATGCATAGTAGAAATCATAGGAATAAAAACATGAAGCACCACTTTCCTTGGTAGTTTGGAGAGTAGCTACAATACTCACAATCACAATCACTATTTGCACCAAAATCTACACATAAAATCATAGCACCAAATCACATACAAAATAAATACAAGCAAAAAATATATGGATGCATGCAATATGATATGTGATGATTTTTCTAAACTCAACAAGACAAGTGCACAGTACTGGTTCATAAACAAGTTCAAAACTTGCCAAACAACCTTTATTTAAACACTAAAACATTTCTCAAATAATTTATATACACATAATAGGCCTACACATGTTTCTGTAAATAAAACCATTTTAACAGAAACAAAACATTAAACACATTACATATTTGGAAAGAGCTTTCTCTCCTGATTCCACTGATATAAAAATCATCAATTTTGGACGTGGGAATCAAAAGTTATGACTAAAACAAAATCAAACATCTAATAGTTTCAAATTCTGATTTTAAATCTAGTAGCAGACACGCGTCATGTTCCTATTGGCTGGTACCGGTTCGGGCGGATCGATCAACGAGAGCCACACGATTTAAGTGAAGATGAACGGCAAGATCTAACGCGTACCTCTTTGTCACAGATCTAATCCTACTCGTTAGATCTAAATCCTACGACCCTAATCTAATTGACCACAGACGGGCGGTGCTAGCGGCGGCATCTCTGTCAGAGCTGCTACTGGCATTCTAGGTTGCGAGGGAGAGGGAGAAGGGGCTTACCAAGCTCGCCGTGTGTTGCTGATGCTCAAGGTGGCGATGGCTGGTCAAGGGGCGCGCTGTAGTGGCCGAGGGAGCTCGTCGGAGTTGCTGGAGGCATCAGATGCTTGCTGTCGAAGACAAAGGCGACGCTCTAGGATGCGAGGATCCAAACGAAGAGTGTCAGCAGATGCGCTAGATGTAGGCGAACATGTTTGTGTGATTCGGAGACGGAGGGGAACACGAGGCTCACCGAATTTTGTCGCCGGAGTTGGAGACGTCGTCGGGACCTTGCTGTGCTTGATGGAGTCTTCGGCCTGGGGCAGTATAGGATGAACCAAAGACATCAGGAGAAGCGCAAGGATGTTGCAAAGCAGTCTGCATGAACCACAGAGGAAGGGGCGCACGGAGTTTACCAGGATTGGTCGCCGGAGAGGGTTCTGCCTGCGGCGGTGCAAGAGCGAATACGGGCAGCCTGGTGGCAGAGTGGTGGCGCTAGGTGAGGGGAAATGCTCGTGGTGCAGAGGGGTTTAAGTAGTTGAGAGGGGGGCGGCGATTACGCGCAGAATCAATGGCAATTAAGCTCGCAGTGACTGCGGCGAGGTAACGACGGAGCGAGCGCCTCGGCCACGCGTGATTGATGACGACGACGACGTGGTCGCAGGGTCCACTTGCCAGCGAGTGAAACAGAGAGGAGGTAGGGTCCTTGCGTCAGCGACTCTGTGGGTTTGTCTGCGAGTGAGAGAGGGAGAAGGGGGAACCAGGGTGGGCTTAGTGGGCTGATTCTGTTGTTGGGCTAGAAAGGTGGCGCCGGCCCTTTTCTATTTCTTTTCTCCTTTTCTTTTTCTGTTTGCAATTTCAGGAATCAAATTCAAGTGATTTCAAAAGCTGTTTGAATTCAAATATTTTCAGGATTTTTGTAGTGTGCAACACTCACAAATATGGGCACAAAACCAAGTGGTCACTTTGAATTGGCCTGGTCACTTGGAATAAAAAATAAGCAGTGACATAGCACTAGTTTTTAAATAGGTTTAGAAATTGGTTTTCAAATCATATTTGTTTTGAAACTTTGGTTTAAATCCTAGCAATCTAGCAACACAATCTGAGAGCAATAAGACAACAAGGTTTGGTTCAATGAACAACAATCTCTCATTGGAGAGTAGCATTTGCTTTAAATGCTGATCACATAAAATAATGAGCTCATATGCTCCTGCTTTTGAATTGATTTGTTTGAAATGAAATCCTAAATGATCATGGATGCATGGATGATATGCATGAGTTTGAAACATGATTTTAGGGATGTTACAGCTGATTGTACTAAATAAATAATTATTGTTTATCTCAAAATGTGGAAATTGAAACTAACAATTGGGACCAATGGTGAAAATAATGAAAGTACTGATGGGTGGGGCTTGGTACTTTTTGGGCTCTTAAAAGTCCACGGCCCAAATAATATTGAGAGAAACATTTTAGAAAATCAGAACAAATATGCTAAAAATGGAATGAAATGAATCATAAAAGGCCAAGGCCAAAATAAAAATGGAATGAAAATAGCCAAATAGGCTATGTAAAAAGGCTGAAATTGTTGGGCTCGGCCCATGTAAAATAGCGAACTGGACCGAGCTGTATCTGATCAACGACCATTATATTTGGTCATGGATTTTTGATAACCCACAAGTATAGGGGGTGTATCATAGTACTTTCGATAAATAGGAGTGTCGATCCCAACGAGAAGCAGAAGGTGCTGAACAGTGGTATGGAGCAGGAAATCCCTGTGAATACTTAGCAAACGAATTTTTATTGGTTTTATGACAAGGCAAAAAAACAAGGAGCAAGTAACAAATGTAACGAACAAACGAAGCAAGTGGCCCAATCCTTTCTTAGCAAAGAACAAGCCGGTGGAAATAATTATAAGGACCAAACGTTCTCGAGGATACATGGGAATTCTGTCAAGTGCTTTCCCTTCAAATAGCTGAGTATTATTCGTTGGTGTTGTAAGTGTTGTGTGGGTGAACCTGTGCTAATGTACCGACCGTACTTGGACTAATACATACTTTTGATTAAACCCCCTACAAACATCTGTAACTACAGGAAAGTAATTAAGATATAAATCTAACCACAACCTTAAACTCTGAGATCCTATGCTCCCTTGTGCAAAGGTGTCCTAACGGGGTTCAGGTTTCTATCACTCCGGCAACGCCACAATTAGTAGCCAAATACACAATGCATCCCCCTAGGCCCATAAATGGTGAAGTATCATGTAGTCGTTGTTCACATGAAACCACTAGAAGAATAGCACCATAACTTAAATACTAAACCGTTGAATATTAACTCATCACAGATTCACTACTAACAACATGACTTCTCCCATGTCCTCAAGAACTAAATGAACTACTCACAAGACATCATATGGATCAAGATCAAAGATGATATGGTAATTGATAACAATCTGAACATAAACAATAATCCAATGGTTCCACTCACAAGCATCAACTATAATAGTAATCAACACCGGGAAAGTTTCCCCTAAGAACTAAAGCAATATCCAACACAATTGTTACAGTCGGCAGAGTCTTGATGATGGTGCTGGTGGAGATGATGGTGTGGATGATGATGATGGTCCCGATGAAGCCTAGCTTGATGATGGTGTTGATGGCGTTGGTCTCCCCTCTCCAGGAAGGAATTCCCCCCGCAGAAATCTGTCTGCCGAAGAGATCTTTCTCTCTCGATGTTTTCCGCCCCTAGAGGCGGCGGAAATCTATCTGTGGTCGCTCCCCGAGGCTTAGGGTTTCGTAGGGAAGATATAGGCGAAGGGGTGGAGTCAGAGGCCGGGCAGGTGGGCCACACCTGCCCTAGGCACAGGTCAGGTGGGCCTGCGCCTAGGGGGGTGTGGGACCCCTGCAGCCCCTCTTCGCTCCTCCTTGTCTTCTTTCGTCTTCTGGTAAAGTAATATGTTTCCATATTTTTCTGGTATTTTTCTGATCTTTGCGAAATTGCACTGAAATGACTTCTTTTCCATCACAATCTAGACTCCGGCAGTCCATCCTCCAAGAATCATCCAACATGCATAAATAAATGAAAAGCCATAAGTAATACCTCATAATAAGACAAATATCAATGAATAGAGGTAAAGTATGATATAGAATGGTGATGCAAATTGGGCGTATCAACTCCCCCCAAGCTTAGACTTCGCTTGTCCCCAAGCGAAAACTGAGCTCATTAAACATGTCCACGGGTTTATGGAGTGAAGTGTCGATAAAAGAATACGAACAAGAAGCATCACACTTACCATTGCACAACTCATAGAAGAAAGCATGTCACCATTATATAACTTAGCTTTCAACCAAGTACAACAATAACAATAGATATGCATAAAGATAAACCATAATTGGAATTAGCAAACTTGTTCTTGGTCAGAGAACACCTAGCAAATAGTTTCACAAAAGCTTTTTGTAGAAGTTTCAAAACAGGAGCACTCTTTCCTCAAAAGGTTTTTCACAAATGAAGGCTTTAAAAGTAATACTCAATAGATAAGAGTTTTGTGCAAACAAGGAAGATAAAGAACATGATTGGATAAATCACCATATGAATGCTTGAAACACAACAACTCAAATTCTTGCTGGAGATAGAGAGGAAGTAGGTTTACTGAATCAACTGGTAACTAGGAGAAAGGTCCCTTTATAGAGGGAAGCAGGGATTACAAGTCATAAAGAGCTTTCAAAAGATTATGGTACTTAACAGCTTTGAGCCCTCATTGCCCCTATCATAGGCATCTTGAGATTATTAAAGTGAACAAAGAAGGAGTATATGCTTGACGAAATATAAGTTGGAAATCTCATGTCCCTTCAATATGAGGGCCACTCCTCATGCTACTCAACTTTGGGCTCAGGTAAGTTCTTGTCATTGTAAGTATTTGCATATCATCGAGAACCGTCAATAGGGTACCACTTGCACATGGTACAGGAGCTTTCCCATAACCAAAATGACAAGGCAAGCAGACAATGAGCATCTAAGCGATCTTTTTATTTACTATGTGCATACCTTTTTATTGAGGATGCTTCATAGATGACTCACTATGGTGATGCTGCAAGTTTCCACCATGATTAAGCATGTCTTAGGGTAGCGGCCCAGGCGTTTATCTAACACAGGATACAAATTGCATGGACTTATAAGTTCCCTCTTTATTTCACACTTTTGACATCCATAGACAAAAGAGCACGATATCAACTATGTACAGAGTGCGAGTACAATGTTGAAAACATTCCCCATGACAGCATGTTTCTTCTAATTCCAACGTATAGATGCAAGCATATACAACTTCGATGTTCACAATGGTTCAAGTCTATTAGGGGCAAGTAAATAAGGTGTGCCATCAAGTTCGTGAGAGATTTACTAACTAGTTTTCACATAACAAAATACTTTTTAATTCGAAAGTTAGATGAAGCTTGAGAATTTGCTTGGAATAGCAAAAGCTACTAGGTAGATATGGTGGACACAAGTGGCAAAAGTTTTGGTTCAAAGGATTTTGGAAACATGAGAAGTAGGCCTTCTCAAAACAGGTTTTTGGCTAGCAAGGCTGGGTAGCAAGCAAGAGAGTTGAAAGAAACAAGAAAACATACAAGTAATAAAGCCAAATATGCAATCTTCCTTGAAGACACAAAAGGATCTTAAATAAAGAATATTAAGCTTATGAGCCAACAAGAAAGAAAACAAATGATACAAAATACCTGTAAGCTTTTTCTCTTTCTATTTCTCTTTCAAACCTCAAAAATTATTGCTACTGACCAGAACTCGGTTTGCCAAAACCAATTTATATCCACTTGATGATCCCAAAGTGGTTCCAATACTGATCAACAAGATCCATCATATAATAGAGATTGCAAACAAAAATAAAAAGTAAAAGATGAGACTTCTCATTAATATTCCAATAAAGGCACTCACACCAAGGGATACGTTGATAATCAACTAAAGGAGAGATACTTCCACATGCAAACCAAAATATATGATAACCTCTCTACCACAGATATGAATCCACTAAAAAGGTAAAAGATAAAAGATAATGGTGGTGATACCGCGACACTCCCCCAAGGTTGGAACAAGCCAAGGGGATGCCAAACCTGATGACGAATTACTCCTTTGGTGGTGGTGGTGTTCTCTTGATAAGCTCTTCAATAGGTTTCTTCAACTCCTCGAACTCAAAATTAAGAGTACAGATTAGCTCCGAGTTTTTCTCTATACGGTTCATGATCATGTTAGTCCGAGAATCCCAGTTCTTGTTGTTCTTTCCCCACTCTTTATCCTTAGCATGATCCTTCTCTGCATTGTTAGAATGAGGCATGTCCCAAACCGAGGGCAAATTCCCTTTGGGCACATGTTGATATTCATGTATAAGTGTACGGAAGGGTCTCTTGTTACATGGAGGAGATGATCATGGAGAGAGAGTATGACGTCGAGATTTCCCTCCTGTAGACATCCGTGTTGTCCTCTTAATCTTGGTAGGTCATGCCATCAAACCAATGCTTGCGTCGATAGCACGAGTGTCCGGTTGCTTGTCCTCCTCCATGTGACCTTCATACCCTACCGAAATCTCCTCCTCCATGGGGACTTGGGGTTCTTCTTCCTCGGGCTTCTTGCCTTTGTCGTTGGTGGAGGCCATGGTGCTCTAAACTTGAGAAGATTTCCTAAAAGAAATAGATTGAAATGAAAACACGACGAGAAAACGATGCACGAACATCGGGGAACCCGGGGGGTTATATATTAGGAAGTTTCAAGGCGGAGACGGAGTTCGAGGGGGGAACTACCCCCTTAGGTGCGGCCAGGCTGGGCCCGCCCCTGGGGTTGGTTTTTCCACCCCGGGCTCCGTTTCCTCTTTAGTTTCGTCTCGTAACTTCCCTTATGTATTAAAAACATCAAAAATATCAAAAGATTGGGGTTTCACGAACCTTCTGTTTTCACCACTTTTACCTATTCAAAGACGAACTCTGCAGATTCCTTTTCTCTTTCTCCTGAAAATTTCCTTCTTACAAAACCCTTGCACAAACTCAATGACAACATTAGTGTGAGGAAAAACAATAAACCTTTGGTAAACACTTCAACTGAAAACCCCATCGAAACAAAAGCTTCTGTAAGAGGCAAATGCAAATGATGGCAGAAATCTGTCAAAACAGACCAACAGGTAAAGATTTATTTTTTCGAAGTCCTTCTGTTGCTCAAATGAAAAAGTGCAGAACTGTTGAAAGTTGGGTAACCACTTGGAGAACAATCTCAGAAAAATTCAGCTCCATCCGACATACTGAGCTTCCTCATGAAGTTTTACAATACAACACAAAAATCTGTCCCAGGGCAGCCACTTTTCACAACTACTCTACTTCACAAAAGTAGTTGAACTTGACACGAAAATCAAAACAAAAAGGATAAGGAGCGGTTATTACAGAGGTAATAACTTCCAAGACTCGACAAAACTCTTGGGTTATCTCCCAACAAGTACTTTTCTTTAATGCCTTTAAGTTAGGCTTGAAACTTTCAAAGATGCTCACAAAGGAGATATATATATTTGAAGTGAAAGAGAACATCAATAAGCAAATAACCAACACACTTGAGTCTAACCCACTTCCTATGCATGGGGGTATAATGGGAAAACGAATTGTTGAAACAAAAAGCCACTAGCATAGGAATACAAAACAGATACAACTTCAAAGCTTTCAACATAAAACAGGGAAACTTAAAATCATTGAGATTCATAAAACCATGTTTCCCTCTCTCATAATAACTTTAAGTAGCACTTAGAATAAAGTTGACAATATAACTGTCACTGGAAACAACTTTATCATCAGAATAAGAATACTTACAGCCATCAAAAAGAGGTCCAAGGTCATAAACCAGATCAATAGAAGCAAGTTGTTCCATCCTGAAATCTTTATTAGGCAAGCTATTTTCACAAGGATATTTAGCAAATTTGGAAAAGTTGAACCCATAAGAATCTCCATCAAACTTAGTTAAATCCTTTTCCTTCTTACAATCAATAATAGCTCCACAAGTGTTCAAGAAAGGTCTACAAAAATGATAGGACAAGTTTTGCTAGCTGCTGAATTAAGCACTAGAAAATCAGCAGGATACTTAATCTTACCACAAAAAACCTCCACATCTCTTATAATGCCAATGGGGCAAATGGTTTCCTTATTAGCAAGGTGAATAATCACATCAATGTCCTCAAGCTCACAAGGACCAATCTCATGCATAATTTCCCTGTAAAGCTATAAGGAATAACACTAGAACTAGCACCAATATCACATAAACCATAGTAGCAATGATCACCAATTTTAACAGAAAGCATCGGAACACTAGCTTTTCTAGCCTTACTAGGATGAGAGATAATATTAGAAGCGTCTTCACAGGAGACAATGTGCTCATCCTCTCTATTTCTAGTTTTTTTTTCCATACAATCCCCCAGGAAGAGGGATCGGGTTCCATTATCATCAGACAACGGAACAACAACCACACATAACGGCATAGTACTGACCCACCTAGGGGGTCAAAATGGGAAAGCAAGAGTTCAACTTACACACTAAACAAACTAGACAGAAATCAAGAAGGAGGCTGGAGACGCAAGAACACCGCCCTCAGGCTAGTGGGAAACCGTCCAAATCAAAACATCACCAAGGAACTAAAGAACTGAAAGCCAACACCATCTTCATGTAGCCAGTCCCTTTTTATCTTCCAGTTTTCCTTCTTTTCTCCCTCCCCCTTTCCAGTTCCGGAGCTTCATGACCACGATCTCCAGGAATTGCAGGCAGTCCCAGGAAAGGAACAGGGGCCACATCCATAGCCGCCGCATCAGCCAACGCATTCTGTTGAAGAGCATCTGCTCCAGCTTGCAGCACCGCCCGGTCGTCCTCCCCATGCAACCCTGAAAGATCTCTAGAATTTTGCTGAGCCAAATGCCCTTCAGCCATGTTTCTAGCACCACCTTGATCAACCACCCTCGAGCTCCTTCTAACACCCTGTTGTTCTTCCACATCAACCACTTGATCAGATTGAGATTCCACACTTTCCTGGGTAGAGCCATCAGGTTGAGACAAACCACCAGCCACTACTTCCTGATCTTGATTGACAACTTCCATGTCCTGAGCACCCTCCAACCCAGATCCCCCAACAGTTCCTTTTTTTCCACTATCAGAAGAGGAACCAAATGAGGTATCAGTAGAAACACTGTCATTTCTTGCTTGTGCACCTTCCTCTCGCTCATCCTCCTCCTCCAACAAATGACCATACTGCTTCATGAGTTCATAATGCTTGTCACTACTCTTATCCTTTAACAGACCCCTGATAAAGTCATCAAACCTCTGTGGACCAGCAGCAACCTCACTACTGACCTCTTTAGCCACATTAGAGGATGGGTCTTGTTCCACATCCATGTGAGCACTGCCCAGCCCATCCCCATTAGCCACATTTTCCTAGGTATCAACCTGCACCCCCACAACAGCTGTTCTAGTTTGATTACCAGTCCCACCACCACCACCAGAACCACCTGCAACATTCTCTCTAATCACAATTCCCCTTGAACGACCATCACCTCCAGAGCTAGCCCATATGTTAGCCATTTTAGTCCCAAAAGAGACTCCCCCAGAATCCTCCTGCTCCACCACAACCTGTTTTCCTTTGTCCAACCCAGCTTCACCAGCACCATTCCCACCATGTTGACGACCCCCAGCACCTCCATCACTACCTGCACCAGGGACAATTCTTTGCCCACTATCATCATCAGGTCTCCTATGTACACCTTCACCCTCATTCTCCTTATTCACCCCATCATCACCATCCTGCCCATCAATCCCCATAGCAGAAGGCAAAGTGGAAACAACATCTGGAGCAAAAATCTCCCTGGTATATTTGAATTCATAAATCCCACCCTGCATCTCCCCCTTCTGGTATTAGGAACCAAAGAGACATCCAAACAAGCAATTTTAACTCTCACATAAGCCAAGTTCCTCAAACTATTCCTGTCCAGGGCCACAAGTTTACCCACTAAAGAAGCAACATAGAAGACAGTTGATTTCTCCCTGTACTTCATAGGGATACCAACAATTCTAAACCAGGCTTCTTTCAACCAGTCAACAGGTTGCAAATCCCCATTCCACTTAGACAACTGAATCACAACATCAGGAATTGTTTTCATGAAGACCTTCCCAAAATGGAAGTCATCAATAGATCTGGCAGAAGGGAACCTCATCAAAAATTCCACATCATTAATAGACCTGGCATTAAACCTCCATCCAGACCCCATAGCATCAGCCCATATTTGGAACTCCTTCTCCAGATCCTTGCCAGTGACATCACCCCTAACCACACTTATATGAGCATAATGCAACTGCTCCATAGACTGAACATTTGACTCCACCACAGGAATAGAATGAAAGCCCTGCTCAAAATCAGTACTGCCAAAGAAAAGAGCAACATACTCCCATGGTTTCCTCTCTTGACAGACCAAAATGCTATGATCCTTCCCACAATTATCACACACAACCTCTTCCTCAATCACATCAAGCAACTGCACATCCCCAGACCCTCCAGCCACAGCACCATCCCTCGGCATACTCACTACTGGTGGTGGTACAGAGGACCCCACCAGAGTAGTAGCCACAGCATCTGACTGAGTAACTGACAAGATTGGGGACAAATTCACAGGACGATTCCCCCCAACAGGCACATTAACAGAAGTAGATGCCGAGGTGTTTAATCCAGAAGCAGACCGAGTTACAGGCACAGAAGTGTTCATCACAACCCGAGGCACATTAACTTGCTCAACTGTTCGTGCAAAAACCGGCTCCCCCCTTCTAGGATTCGAGTCAGAGTTACCTGATCTGCCTGGGAAAGACGACGCAGTAGCATCAGATCCTGAGCCTTGCTGCATCTCCGGGCGATGGCTCCACCGGCCCCGATTACGAGCCTGTTCCGTTTCGCGACGGCGAGCCTCCGACAGTGCCCGCTCCCGCGCCAAAACCTCCCTGCGTTGATCCTCCATCCTGGCCTCAATCTCCGCCTGCCTCAACTCATCTCTATGCCTCGCATCACGACGCCGAGCATCCTGCTCCTCGCGGCGCCGCTCCTGTTCACGGATCCACCCACTCTCCCTATGATCTCCCTCCAAACCTCTGCGATCAACAGGAAAACGGCCTTGTCCATACCCAGATCCGAATCTGCTCGCATAGGGACCAGATCGGACTGGAGGACGAAAAGGGGAACCACGCCCACCGCGAAATCTCCGATCCATATCAGACTCCGCAGCCACCACCTGAGCAAACAATCTACAATCCCCCGAAACAACTCCGCTCCACTTCACCGGAACAGCAACCCGCGGCGACGATGGTTGAAGAATAGGCGGCTCCCGGACGAACACCACACCACACACACCGCGAGATCTAGAAATGGCAAGAGGGGAAACGGCTCCCGATCTAGGGTTTGAGAAAACACGAAGTGGAGGCGAAACTGACCGTGGATCGTGCTCCGTCGTACTAGTACTCCGCGCCTCCCCTGGCAGGTGGCCCTCCTCCAGCGAAGCCCCACCATCAGCGCACACTGCTTTCCCACAACCACCGAGCCGTATCACCCGGCACGTACGCACGTAGGGCGACACATCGGTGACACCGCGAAGAACTGCCCCCATCACCATCGGCGGACCCACGAGAACGTGCCATTTTTCGTGTACCAGACGCGTCCCGTACGAAAATCCCACCACCGAACACCAACTCGCCAGGACCTGTCCCGAAGCATCCCGGAACGACACCTGTCCCGAGCTCTCTCTCGAGATCTGGCCCCGTCGGCAAGGGCTGATCAGAGCCCCAGCCACCTCACGGATTATGGCCCTCCAGCTCCCGATCAACCCACGAGGATCATCAGAGCAAACCACCGCCGTGGAGATAGGAAGGAGAGAAGGAGAGAAGGAGAGAGAAGCCATCTCAGCCCTCGCTATTTCTAGTGACAGGGTCTTTAACAATAGTTACCACAGGTTCAACATTCAATTGCTTACCAGGCTCTACAGTTTTCATGGTACCTTTGTTATTTGCACTAATAATCATAGAATAATCCTTCACCTTAGCTGTTAAAGGCATTTTCTCAACATGAGGTTCAGGCACAATATGATTAGTAGTACAAACTTGAGTACTTCTAATTGGAACATGACTAACAACATCTTTATACGGAGCATGGTACTTATTTCACTTCTTCGTGGGAATTTCTATGTAAGAGGCAAAGGCCTTAAAACAGTTGACAATACTTTGGGAGTCAAGACCAAACTCATTACTAATATCACGGAAGTTATCAGTTCCCATAAAATATTTAATGCATTCATAATCATAGTTTATACCTGACTTTCTTCCTTTGTCGTTCTCCCAAGCTTCAGTTGTAACATCCCAAAAATCATGATTTCAAAGATTGCATACCATTCATGCATTCATGATCATTTACAAATAAGATTTCAAAAACAGAAGCATTTAAATGTCTGTTATTTCATGTAAGCAAGGCATTGGCCCAATGATACTCTCTAGTATGAGATTATTTGTTTTAAACCAGAGATATTTGAACTTAAAGTTGATTGATATTTTCTAAAGCTTGGACAAAGTTTTCAAAACAAGGTATGAATTTAAAACCATTCTTATGCCTTTATTAAACAAATGGTAAGGGCACTGTTTTTATTTAAAATTCCATTGGGCCAAAGTATTTTGAGTGAACAACTTTGTTCTGCAGCAAATAAGGTACAAATTCTACTTTACAAAAATTCGGAACAGGTTTGAATTCAAACCCATTTGAAAACCCTTTGAATTTGATTCCAAAAAATCAAATCAGAAATGAAAAAATATAAAAGAATAGGAAAAGGGCCAGCGCCACTCTTCCAGCCCAACAGCAGATGCAACCCGCGAAGCCCAGCCGGCCATTTCCCCTTTCCCCTTCTCTCTCACGCGCGCAACTCTACCCATGGTCACTGACGCGCTGGCCCCACACGCCAAGTCATCATCTTCCCCAAAATCACGCGCCGTGACCAGCTTCGGCCGTTTCCTCCCCCGTCACTGCCATTGATTCGTGATTTAAATGCCGTTGATTCGCCGAGTAACTCCCCGCCAATCTTTGGCTACTTACCCCCCTCCCCTCTCTGCTCATTTCCCCTCACTTGGCACACCATCTCTGCCACCAGGCTGCCGGCAATTCGAGTTGCAACGCCGCTGCCCGACGCTCTCCGGCAACCGATTCCGGTGAGAATTCCCCGCCCCTTGCCCTCTCGACCTTGCTATCATGTTTGACACACTCCCGTGCATCTAACACTGCTCACGAACCTCCTTTTGGTGGGTTACCGCGTCGTCTTCGTCGACGACCGCGCGTGTCCGTCGACGTGCTCTACTCCGATGAGCGACTACGGTAAACCTAGCCCTCCCCCACATCTTTGGTTCACGCTCGCACACACACCATTCCAGTGCGCGTCTAACGCCACCTTTCACTTTCCTTCCTGTGCCTTGTAGCGCTGCCAACGACGACGCTCGAGCACACCCGAAGCCGTCCTCAACTCCGGCGAGGAATTCCCGACGGTCCCGCATGCCCGCGTCTTCACCACGTCAACCATCATCATCACCTCGTCTCCATGATTCGGTAATGACCCACACCTTTCCCATTTTACCCCTAGCGCCGCCAGTTCACCGCCGGCAGAAGCGTCGCCGCCGCTCTGGCCATTCGCGCCGCCACTCGTTGGTCAAAGCAACGTGCGCCGTTAGATCTATATCGAAGAGTTTATATTAGATCTAGATCGAACCGTTATCTTTAGATCTGGCGCGTTGGATCTAACTTGATCCAACAGAGCGGAAGCGTGATCCAGTGCGAAGAGGTATCGTCCAATCAGGAAGCGCCGTGTGGCTAGGGTTTAAATTTAAAATCTGGAATTAGATCTATTAGTTGTTCAAACTTACAAAATTCATAACTTTTGATCCACACGTTAAAATTTTGCAAATTTTATATCTTTGGAATCAGGAGAAAGAATTATATCCAATTATGCACTTTGTTTAATAAATTGCATCTGTAAAATAGGTTGTTTTTGCAGAGACATTTCTAATCTTATTTTGTATTTAAAAATTATATGGAAAATGTTCTAAGGGCAAAATCTATTTTATTTAGTGTATAATTGTTTTTTATGATTTAGTACTGTTTCACTTGTCTTGTTTGATTTACAAAAATCATCACATGGCATTTGCATGCATTCATATATTTTTGCTTGTATATTTTGATATGTAAATTTGGTGCTATCATTTTATGTGTAGATTTTGGTGCTAGTAGTGATTGTAGTTGTGAAGATTGTTGCTACTCCCCCAACTACTAAGGCAAGCGGTGGCTTCATATATTTGTCCCAATATTTTGACTATGCATTAGAGATATTTTGTATAGGGCTTGCATGAATAGTTTGCTAAGTATCTATATGCTATGCTTGGGAAATCCTAGTAGTTGTAGAATTGTTAGAATTTTCTCTAAGTTAAGATACTTGCTATTTGCCATGCTTAGCCTAGCTAGTACTAACCAAGGGTGGAATATATATACATGCTATGGAAAATATTTCTAAGTCTTTGACTTATGTTTTGCTTAATAAAACAACTAAGTGAATAAATCACCTGGGTGGAATGGAAAGAATGGTTTTTGTTGAGTGGTTACCCAAGGCCCATTTCTATGGTTACCTTGTGTATCTCACTTGTGCAATGCCACCCAGGACAAAGGGATTTGAGATGCCAAATGTTAAGAAGCTTCTAGTGCAGCCACATGGCATTATGGGCTCTGCCTGGATCATATAGGTTGCAATAAGTTAGCCGTTTCCTCCCCGTCACTGCCATTGATTTCGCGAGTTAAATGCCGTTGATTCGCCGAGTAACTCCCTGCCCAGCTTCGGCTACTTAACCCCCTCCCCTCTCCGCTCATTTCCCCTCACTCGGCACACCATCTCCGCCACCAGGCTGCCGGCAATTCGAGTTGCAACGCCGCTGCCCGACGCTCTCCAGCGACCGATTCCGGTGAGAACTCCCCGCCCCTTGCCCTCTCGACCTTGTTGTCATGTTTTCCACACTCCCGTGCATCTAACACTGCTCACGGACATCCTTTTGGTGGCTTATAGCGTCGTCTTCGTCGACGACCGCGCGTGTCCGACGACGTGCTCTACTCCGACGAGCGACTATGGTAAACCTAGCCCTCCCCCACCTCTCTGGTTCACGCTCGCACTCACACCGTTCCAGCGAGCGTCTAACGCCACCTTTCACTTTCCTTCCTGTGCCTTGTAGCGCCACCAACGACGACGCCCGAGCACACCCAAAGCCGCCCTAAACTCCGGCGAGGAATTCCCGACGGTCCCGCATGCCCACGTCTTCACCACGTCGAGCATCGTCATCACCTCGTCTCCATGCTTCGGTAATGACCCATACCTTTCCCATTTTACCCCTAGCGCTGCCAGTTCACCGCCGGCAGAAGCGTCGCTGCCGCTCTGGCCATTTGTGCCGCCACTCGTTGGTCAAAGCAACGTGCGCCGTTAGATCTATATCGAAGAGTTTATATTAGATCTAGATCGAACCGTTATCTTTAGATCCGGCGCGTTGGATCTAACTTGATCCAACGGAGCGGAAGCGTGATCCAGTGTGAAGCGGTATCGTCCAATCAGGAAGCGCCGCGTGGCTAGGTTTAAATTTAAAATCTGGAATTAGATCTATTAGTTGTTCAAACTTGTAAAATTCATAACTTTTGATCCACACGTTCAAATTTTTCAATTTTATATCATTGGAATCAGGAGAAATACTTCTATCCAATTATGCACTTTGTTTAATAAATTGCATCTCTAAAATGGGTTGTTTTTGCAGAGACATTTCTAAGCTTATTTTGTATATAAAAATTATATGGAAAATGTTCTAAGGGCCAAATCAATTTTATTTAGTGTATAATTGTTTTGTTTATGATTTAGTACTGTTTCACTTGTCTTGTTTGATTTAGAAAAATCATCACATGGCATTTGCATGCATTCATATATTTTTGCTTGTATATTTTGATATGTGAATTTGGTGCTATCATTTTATGTGTAGATTTTGGTGCTAGTAGTGATTGTGGTTGTGAAGATTGTTGCTACTCCCCCAACTACCAAGGCAAGTGGTGCTTCATATTTTTTTCCCAATATTTTGACTATGCATTAGAGATATTTTGTATAGGGCTTGCATGAATATTTTGCTAAGTATCTATATGCCATGCTTGGGAAATCCTAGTAGTTGTAGAATTGTTAGAATTTTCTCTAAGTTAAGATACTTGCTATTGGCCATGCTTAGCCTAGCTAGTAGTAACCAATGGTGGATTATATATTCATGCTATGGAAAATATTTCTAAGTCTTTGACTTATGTTTTGTGAATAAATCACCTGGGTGGAATGGAAAGAATGGTTTGTGTTGAGTGGTTACACAAAGCCCATTTCTTATGTTACCTTGTGTATCTCACTTGTGGAATGCCACCCAGGAACAAAGGGATTTGAGAAGCCAAATGTTAAGAAGCTTCGAGTGCAGCCACATGGCATTATGGGCTCTACCTGGATCATATAGGTTGCAATAACTTAGCCATTTGGACAGTTGGTTGTAGTGGGATGATAGGTTGGAACGCGTCCATTTGTTCTAAGGGAAGGCTTTTGAAAGGTCTTGTCTTGGTGAAACTCAAGTCTTGTGGGGAAAGTGCACCACCTCTGCAGATGGAAGAAACTAAGTACTTAGCCGTGTCCCCGGTAATGGACAACTTGAGCATCAAGATATGGAAGCTATCAAGAATATCCTCATCCCAATTTTCTAAGTAAAACTTGTGGTTGAACAAGGGTGAAGGTTCACCAATTTCTATTGGTGGTTCCTTGGGAAAGTTTTTGTTTGTTAGTAATTTCAACTGATAGGTAAAACCTATTTTGAGCAAAGCAAGCCTAAGCTACACTTAGCTAAATTCATGTAGTAACTAGATGCTAATATTCTACTAGGGTATCACTTGCCAATACTATTCCAATATATTAACCCATTGTGTTTGTAACTTGTGATGTTGTAGGTTAGTCTGATGATGATTAAGGGTTATGAGTCTACACTCAACATGCTTGCCTGTGGCACATGAAGATGAAGACTTCTATTTTATATTGTTAAGTTAAACTCTTGTACTAGCCTATGGCTATGGAGTTGTAAAAGACTATGTTATCTCTGGAATGATGATGTAATAATGACCTTTGTTTCTATGTACTTCATCTTAAACTTTGGATGCTAGCAATTGATCCAGAGACTAGCATTATAATCACAGGGATCGTTACCTTTATAAAGGTGGGATCTTACAGATGGTATCAGAGAACTGTGTTGCCTGTAGGTTTATGACCCTAGGATTGTATTAAAAACCACTAAGGAAAAAAAATTCAACAATTTCCACACTTGTCTTTTTCTTCTCGTGAACTTTTCTAATCTTCTTTCTCATCTCTGTTTGTAGATGAACTCCATCAACGAAGCCGTGAGGAAGGGACCACTCATGACCATGACCTTGGAGTGTGAGACAGAATTCCCCAAGGCCCTCAAGAACCTCATGGTTACCATGGGGATACATGGTGCAGCTGTGTACAAAGGATTCCCCGTGATGGATGAAGGAGTAGAGTACTGGTGGGTGCAACTTCACTTGTACAAAGACAAGGAAGACAACCACAAGGAGTCAGGATTCTACATGGTCACCAACTCAGAAATGCACACAACATTCTTTGACTCTGCAAGAAATGCAGCTTGGAATGCCATCAAGGAGCTTGGTGATAGACTCAAGTGCAGAATGCTTAACACCCAAAATGACCTTAGGGAAGAAAAGAAGCATACCCAAGAGTTAGAGGCTACCAACCAACGTTTAAGAGAGGACATCATAGACTTAGCAATGGAGTCATGTGATCAGGATCGACAGATTGCCTCTAGGGATGCCCCATTAGCCAACTTGGCAAGTGAGATGGGATTGTAATGTACTTCATTAGTTGGACCACCACACTTATCGTTTTATTTCCAAAAAATTTATCTAAGTTATGTTGAACCTTTTATGCTTGTAATGGATTTCTGTATGCCATGACTTGTGTGATTGTTGCCAAAGATATGCTTGTGATACTTTGTCTTGTGATTTTTCTCTATTGATGTCGATTCTAAATTTTCTCTATCTTATAAAAAATAGATGCCTGCTGTTACCATCAACACGGCCGAAGAGTTCAAGGGAACTTCTTTTGGCACTCGTCTCATTGAGCTCACTAGCGTGCCAACCTTCCACTCCCTAGCATCATGACGCTTGCCCTCACCAAGTTTGAGAGGAAGGACCTTTGGGGCTTCAGAGTCACTCAGCATGGACGCCAGGCAGATCCAACCACGGAGACCATCACTTTCAAGCTGATGCATGACGACAAGGAGAAAGGCTTAGATATTGTTATGCAGGAGTTACTTGGGCGTCTGGTAGGTTGATACTCCAGAGAGCTTAGAGGTCTTTACTTTCACCCCTTCGGGAGACGCTATTGAGTTCAAGGATGTTGCTAGAGATACGGTGGAGCCGATTCGTCTGTACCTTCAGGACCTAGAGGTTCTTATTAGGCACCTAGATACTGATAGGACCAACGTCATGCTTAGAAATGACGAGCTCCAGGTGCAACTTCGTGAGAAGGACAAGCTCTTTGCGGAGCAAGACGAGATAGTCAAGAAAATGGAGGCTAAGTTTGAAAGCAAAGACAAGAAATACAAGAGCCAAGAGAAGAGAGTCCAAGACCGGAACAAGAAGATCCGGGAGATGAAGGAAGAGCTGGAGGCCAAGGACTTCGAGCTCGAGCACCAGCAGGGTGTGATTGAGAGACTTCGCTCACAGAAGAGGGATCTTAGGGCCAAGATAGAGGCCTTGACTACCAATGTCGAGGAATACAAGACCACTATGGAGAATGCAGGTCTTACACTTGTTGATGTGGAGGTTGATGCAGAGGAGTAGTGATGACTACTCATTTATCTTTCATTTATCGTTCTTATGATTATTGAGTCGCAATGACCATCCAACATGTGGGTGGCTTGCCATGGTGTGTTTACTTTTACAACTTGTTGTTTACATCATTTGAACCTTATGTTATTTTGATGCTTATTTTGGTGATTTTCTATGTAATGTATTATGCATGTTAAGCATCTATGTGTATCTCATTCTTATCCTTATGAAAACCACAGATGCCTCCTCGACGTGCCAACCCCAACCCAAACAACAACAACGTCACCCCCGAGATGCAGCAGCTGATGACATCACAGGCACAGCTGATGCAGATGATGACCACTTTTATGCAGAATCAGAATAACAACAACAACAATAACAACAACAATAATCCGAACAATCCACCAGGATTTGACATGCTCACCAGATTCCTAAGACTGAGGCCTGCAAAGTTCTCAGGAACCACTGACCCAATGGTGGCCAATGATTGGCTACATTCGGTAAACAAGGATTTGGTAACTGTCGGCTGCACCGACGAGGAGAAGGTTAGGGTTGCAGCACATCTGTTGGAAGGACCAGGAGCTACTTGGTGGGATAACTTCCGGATCACCACTCCCATTGAGGATGTGACATGGGCTATCTTTGAAGATGGATTCCGTACAGCTCACATCTCATCCGGGGTGATGAATTTGAATAAGGAGTTCCATAACCTGAAACAGCGTCACCGCAGCGTGGCTGAATATATTGAGGAGTTCAACAATCTGGAGCGTTATGCACCGGATGAAGTTGATACCGATGCCAAGTGGAACGATGAACTGAATCTGCGGCTATCTGTTGCCTATGTCCCAACCTACCAATCACGTTGTGACCAGGCTACCATCTTGGAGAACAAGATGAAACAGGTTGAAAGCAGAAAGAGGAAGCATAACTTTGACAAGCATAGCTCGGGATCGTCTCACAAGCGTTCCCATCACGATGATAGTGGGAGTTCTGGATCACACAAGCATGGAAAGCACAACAACCATCACAGCCACAACCGCCATCATGACAACAAGCATCACCATAGTCATGATAATGACAAGTACAAGAACCACAAGAGTGGATACAAGAGCCACCACAATGGAAGTGGAAGTGGTAGTGGAAGCCAGCCTGTCAAGAAGGATCTCAGTCAGGTTGAATGCTTCAAGTGTAAGAAGATGGGGCACTATGCTAATGAGTGCCCAGAAAAGAAAGTTAAAGGTGCCAACAAGCCCAACCCTTTCCAGAAGGGACAAGTAAACCATATTAATGTGGAAGAGATTTATGAGGAACCTGATGCTGTGGCTGGTAAGTTCAAACTCAATTCTATTCCAGCACTTGTTCTTTTTGATACTGGCGCATCGCATTCATTCATATCAAGAGCATTTGTTGATAGAAATGGGTTTCCCACTGAAACTATTGGGTGTCCTATAAAAGTAAGTTCTCCTGGTGGAGAAATGATAGTGAACTCGGGATGTCATGATTGTAACACCCTCGGTCACTCCGGACCGACGGCTGTCACTTCTGGCAGCTCAACAGGATCTCTAGACTAACCCCACAGACCAACACTAGTCTTTTCTGCGCACTTTTGTCCTCACTCATGCGCACCCGGTACCCACTTCCCGTTCGGTCACCCATCCTAGAATTGCTCTAGGCCAAGCACGCTTAACCTTAGAGTTCTTTTCGAACGAGCTTACGGAAAAGAAGTTGCAACTTGTTGGTATGGGTTTCCTATCAATCCTATTGAGCCATGCACCAGGGTCTCACATACACCCACCCTTAGAAGATCGACGTCCTCGTCGATCAACCACAAGCCAGGAACGTCCCCTCTTGGCACACGTCTATGCGTCCAGTGCCATCACATTGCCATGCCGTGTCCATTCCGGGCCACACGGGCCATGCTACACATGTCCGCCACTGACCCGCACACGCCCATGTAACCGTGAGGGTCGGCTCTGATACCACTTTGTAACACCCTCGGTCACTCCGAACCGACGACTGTCACTTCTGGCATCTCAATAGTATCTCTAGACTAACCCCACAGACTAACACTAGCCTTTTCTGCGCACTTTGTCCTCACTCATGCGCACCCGGTACCCACTTCCCGGTCGGTCACCCATCCTACAATTGCTCTAGGCCAAGCACGCTTAACCTTAGAGTTCTTTTCGAATGAGCTTCCGGAAAAGAAGTTGCAACTTGTTGGTATGGGTTTCCTATCAATCCTATTGAGCCATGCGCCAGGGTCTCACAGTGATCTAGTCATAGAGTTTGGGAAGTATAAATTTCCAGTGAGTCTGATAATCCTAAATTCCCATGGTCTGGATGTAATTTTGGGAATGGACTGGATGACCAAATATAAGGGAGTGCTAGATTGTGCCAATCATACTGTCACACTCACAACCCCGGATAATAAAAGTATTAGATTCAAGACTAACTTTGAATCAAAAGGGAGTAAGCTAAATTCTCTTAAGGGGGTTAGCATAGACAGTGTACCTATTGTGAGAGAATATCCAGATGTGTTTCCAGACGAATTGCCGGGAATACCTCTAGATAGAGATGTGGAATTTCTGATTGACTTGCTGCCAGGATCAGGACCAATAGCTAAGAGACCTTACAAGATGTCAGTTGATGAGTTGAAAGAACTCAAGAAACAACTTGGAGAACAGTTGTAGAAAGGATTTATTCAACCAAGTTCTTCATCTTGGGGAGCACCAGTCTTGTTTGTGGAAAAGAAAGATAGAAGTCAAAGGTTATGCATAGATTATCGTTCACTCAATGAGGTGACTATCAAGAACAGATATCCTTTGCCCAGAATCAATGACTTGTTTGATCAGCTAGAAGGAGCCTTTGTGTTCTCAAAGATTGATCTCCAGTCAGGTTATTTTCAGCTTAAGATAAGGGAACAAGACATACCTAAGACAACTTTCACCACTAGGTATGGATTGTATGAGTACACCGTGATGCCATTTGGTTTGACCAATGCACCAGCTTACTTCATGAATATGATGAACAAGGTGTTCATGGAGTACCTTGACAAGTTTGTTGTCGTTTTCATCGATGACATTTTGATCTACTCCAAGAGCAAAGAAGAGCATGAAGGAGATTTGCGACTGATACTTGAGAAGCTTAGAGAGCATAATCTGTATGCTAAATTTAGCAAGTGTGAATTCTGGTTGAATGAAGTTGTATTTCTTGGACACATTGTGTTAGGGGATGGCGTAGCAGTTGATCCTGCAAAAGTCTCAGCTGTAACTGAATGGGAATCTCCTAAGTCAGTGAAGGAAGTTCGTAGTTTCCTTGGCTTGGCAGGATACTATAGAAGATTCATTGAGAATTTCTCCAAGGTAGCTAAGCCAATGACAGAGTTACTAAAGAAAGACAAGAAATTTGCTTGGACTGAAGGATGTGAACTCAGTTTCCAAGAATTGAAGAAGAGACTAGTGACAACACCAGTCTTATGTCTGCCAGATTTGGAGAAGGATTTCCAAGTTTATTGTGATGCATCCCATCATGGATTAGGTGCAGTTCTGATGCAAGAAGGAAAAGTTGTGGCTTATTCCTCGAGACAACTCAAAACTCATGAGGTGAATTATCCTACTCATGATTTAGAGTTAGCCTCTGTTGTCCATGCACTCAAAACATGGAGACATTATCTTTTGGGAAAGCGATGTGAAGTGTTCACAGATCACAAAAGTCTGAAGTATATCTTCACTCAGAAAGAAATCAACATGAGACAAAGGATATGGCTAGAACTCATCAAGGAATATGACTTGAGTTTGCAATACCACCCCGGTAAAGCAAATGTTGTAGCAGATGCACTAAGCTGTAAAGTATTTGTGAATGGCCTTACTAAAGGAGAGTTGCCAGATGATCTGTGTGCCCAATTTAGAGACCTCAGATTAGAGATTGTGCCTGAAGGACATCTCATGTCATTGGATGTTCAACCCACCTTGTTGGACAAAATCAAGGAATCCCAAAAGACGGACAAAGAAATTGAAGAGATTAAGGAAAAGATTGGTAAGGGAAAAGCCAAAGGATTCCATGAAGATGAACATGGTGCTTTATGGTATGGAAAACGTATCTACATTCTGCAAGATCCAGATCTTCGAAAACTGATTTTACAGGAAGCACACAAGTCACCATATTCCATTCATCCGGGTAACACCAAAATGTACATGGATATGAAGGAAAGATTTTGGTGGAATATTCTCAAGAAGGACATCGCTAAACATATTGCTTTGTGTGACATATGTAGTAGAGTGAAAGCGGAACATCAGAAACCAGCAGGATTGTTACAACCCCTACCTATTCCTGATTGGAAGTGGGACAAGATTGGCACGGATTTCATTACTGGATTGCCAAGGACCAGGTCAGGATATGATTCTATTTGGGTAGTAGTGGATCGCCTAACTAAAGTGGCTCATTTCATACCCTTGAAGACAACCTACACAAGTGCTAAGTTGGCCAGGATCTATATGAATAGGATTGTGTGTCTGCATGGAGTACCCAAGAGTATTGTGTCTGATAGGGGAACTCAATTCACCTCTCATTTTTGGAGGCAACTACATGAGTCATTGGGAACAAGATTGGAATTCAGCACTGCTTTTCATCCCCAGAACGATGGACAGACAGAAAGGACCAACCAGATTCTAGAGGATATGTTGAGGGCATGTGCCCTAGACTATGGAGCTAGTTGGGATGAAAGTCTGCCTTACGCAGAATTCTCTTACAACAACAGCTATCAAGCCAGTATTGAGATGGCACCGTTTGAGTTTCTCTATGGGAGAAAGTGTACTACCCCATTACTATGGAATGGTGTGGGAGAAAGAAACTTGTTCGGGCCAGAACTAATCAAAGAGGCTGAAGAGGAAGTCAAGCTGTCAACGAACAGATTGAAATAGCACAGTCTCGATAGAAGAGCTACGCAGATCCGAAGCGTAGAGAAGTCACCTATGAGGTAGGTGATAGAGCTTACCTTAGAGTGTCAACACTTCATGGAGTGAAGATATTTGGAGTCAAAGGAAAATTGGCCCCAAGATATGTTGGACCATTCAAGATTCTGAGTCGTAAAGGAGAAGTAGCTTATGAAATTGAACTGCCGGAATCATTGTCTGCCGTTCAAAATGTGTTTCATGTGAGTCAGCTCAAGAAATGCCATCCAAAGATGGAAGAGACTTCTTTGAAGGATACTATACCTTTGGAGGAGGTCCAATTGGAAAGTGATCTCACTTATGAGGAAAAACCTATCAAGATTCTTAAGACTGCAGAAAGGGTTACACAGACAAAGACTACCAAATTCTGCAAAGTTCAGTGGAACCATCATTCCGAAGAAGAAGCAACATGGGAAAGAGAAAATGACCTTCGGAAAGACCACCCTCACCTATTTGCTAGCCAACCCGAATCTCGAGGGCGAGATTCACCTTAAGGGGGTTAGATTTGTAACATCCCAAAAATCATGATTTCAAAGCTTGCATACCATTCATGCATTCATGATCATTTTAGTATCATTTACAAATAAGATTTCAAAAACAGAAGTATTTGAATGTCTGTTATTTCATGTAAGCAAGACATTGGCCCAATGCTCTCTCTCGTATGAGATTATTTGTTTTAAACTAGAGATATTTGAACTTAAAGTTGATTGATATTTTCTAAAGCTTGGACAATGTTTTCAAAACAAGGTATGAATTTTAAAACCATTCTTATGCCTTTATTAAACAAATGGTAAGGGCACTGTTTTTATTTAAAATTCCATTGGGCCAAGGTATTTTGAATTTTCTAAAGCTCCGGCTGTTTCCTCCCCCGTCACTGCCATTGATTTCGCGAGTTAAATGCCATTGATTCGCCGAGTAACTCCCTGCCCAGCTTCGGCTACTTAACCCCCTCCCCTCTCCGCTCATTTCCCCTCACTCGGCACACCATCTCCGCCACCAGGCTGCCAGCAATTCGAGTTGCAACGCCGCTGCCCGACGCTCTCCGGCGACCGATTCCGGTGAGAACTCCCTGCCCCTTGCCTTCTCGACCTTGTTGTCATGTTTGCCACACTCCCGTGCATCTAACACTGCTCACGGACATCCTTTTGGTGGCTTATAGCATCGTCTTCGTCGACGACCGCGCATGTCCTATGACGTGCTCTACTCCGACGAGCGACTACGTTAAACCTAGCCCTCCCCCACCTCTCTGGTTCACACTCGCACTCACACCGTTCCAGTGAGCGTCTAACGCCACCTTTCACTTGCCTTCCTGTGCCTTGTAGCGCCGCCAACAATGACGCCCGAGCACACCCAAAGCCGCCCTCAACTCCGGCGAGGAATTCCCTATGGTCCCGCACGCCCGCGTCACGATTGGAGTCCTGCTCTTAAGTGTGTGACCCCGCAGGTTCATGGCTACTTGGACACGATTGGAGTCCGACTCTAAATCGATCAGTCGGTAGTGGCTCCTATCAGAACGTGCCGACTCCCAAGTACCAAAGAGTTATGACAACTTGCCTTTCCAATGCGACTTACATCTGAGTCCCTTTTGCCTCGCGATATACCTTGTCAGACTATAGGAAAATATATGTCATCCCTTAAATAGTCTAAATCTCTTCTCGATCCGAGATAAGTGATTCACCCGACTAACTCTTAGTCGATCGCCTTAGTTAACACTTAACCGAGTCATGCATGCCAATGCTTTCCGAATCATATCTCACGAGAGGGCCCAGAGAATATCTCTCCAAGTGGAGGGGCAAAATCCCATCTTGGTTATTCACATCACGCAGCTTGATTCTCAGTCGACCCGGACTCTGCCTTTATAACTGCCCAGTTACGGATCAACGTTTGACAGAACCTAAGTCGGTGATCCTCAACTCGGATTATGCAGTAACCTCAGGTCTAAGGATTACATTGATTGAGATATACAAATGACAACTTCTTCGTTGTACCTCAATATGGGTCAATACGACTCGCTAAACTCTTTAGCCGAATCTGTGTAAGTTGGAATAGCATCTCCATGCCCATGACAAGTGGAACCGAGTCATCAAGCCAACTTTCACATTGGTCTAAGTTGTGTGTCCAGCACAACCTCAATGACCAGGGATATTTAGTACAAGCAACATGAATGCATAGTTCCACAACCAAATCACATATTCAATGATACACATCAGATGTTTATACAAGTACTACTTAATATCTTTATGAATACAATGGGAAATATCATCATACATGATTGCCTCTAGGGCATATTCCCAACAGGCAGCTCTAGGGTGTCAACACCCGGATTTTTAATCCTAGATGCCTATTATGCCATACATCGCAATCCCAGGATTTCCATTTTTGCGAGACATAACAAAATTGGATACCATAGTACATCATCCATTACAAACCATACATAAGGTCTTACACAAATAAGGATCTCATGATCCAGTTCTTAATACAACTCAAGCAGCGGAATAACGTAGTAATAAAGGTAGCGTAGGCGAAGATCCATCTTCGGGGTCACAGGAAATGCTGACGATGGGAGATGATCCTAGTTGTCGTAACCTTCCTGGGGTCCTTCCGCCTGGTACTCCTCTTCATAGTCTGGCCACGGGAATATCCAGGGACAAATCCATGAGTACTCTTTAAGTACTCGCAAACTAATACTAACAAGTGAAGGGGGGGGGGGGGTTGTAGTTGGACACTAAGCTCTAGGGTTATTTTGCAAACAGCCAGATTTACCTCTACTAAGTAAAAATCTCGATACATTTCACAAGTCATTTTGAAAACATCTGACGGGGGAATAGTATGGCCACTCCAACTGTCCATAACCGTGGACGCAGCTATTCGAATAGTTTGACACTCTGCAGAGATTGTACACTTTCACCACAACATTCGATACATCCGTCAGGAACAAATCCAGAATTCACCATACTCAGTATGCGGATAATCAATCCTAACCTTTCAATTACACCCCCTAGTATAGGCACCTCTCCTGTGAGTTTGGCCTCCCAACCATGACCAACTGTCATCTTGGGTACTGCACAGGTGGACGATCTTCACAAGGTAGCCTCAGCTCAAACCTTGGCCGCGAGGGAACCAATACTAAGGTATATAAGTTTCTACTCAAGCCCTACCCAATCTTCGGGTATTGTGGTTGTACGGTAAAATTGGAATGGTATCGCATCCAGACAACCATCAATTTTATAAAGGGCTAAGGCTCATGCCTTAACATTTCCATCATCCAAATCATCTGGTGTTCGAAAACACATGTAAAAACATTTCAGTAGAATGATCCATCATTACAAGGTTTTCATAACCATTTTCCACCAAGTATTCCCATCTAAAGTTGATCAAGTTTTAAGCTTAGCACTAGCATCTACAAGTGGGGGTAAGTACTAATGAGGGGTGGTAGAGTAGTGGAGTTTAGCTAAGTTCAATCTCATGTCTTAGGATGACATCAAGATTATCTAGCTTAGGCCAAATTTAATGCTATTTATGCAACCTTCAATTATCTTTCTAGTATCTACAATTTACTCAAGTAAACTCTAAGTAAGAGATTTGATAAAGAAATAAAGTAGAAAGATTGCAAGTAAATCTAGGATTGGGTTATCAAGTGAATATGATCACATATGCTTAAGGCATATGGTTGGCATGGTAACAAGCAAGTATTAGCTTGCATAAGTCAACTTGATTAGTAAGGCTGGCCTCAGTATCAGTATAAGCTTGCATAAGTAGAGTATCTTGTAAGTGTTAGCTTGCATAGGTCAACTTGATTAGTAAGGCTTGCCTTGTGCAGAGCAGTGGTTGAAGTTCTCCTCGGCTTCTTCTTCGTAGTATCATCCTTCCTCCTCGTATCCTTGGTCGATACTAGCGTCTATGAATAAATACGAGGTACACAATCACCAAACAATACTTAACTACTTTCAATCATCACACAAAAGGGTTCTATAGATGATATAGCATCATCACTAACATTCAAGATTAAAGCACTTGCATTATTTATTTATTTTTAGAAACGTAATTTCTACTCATTGAAAAACTACTTAAGATTTAATATTCTCCAAACCAAACATGGGCTCATGTTGACGCATGTCATCACCACATATTTTAGTACATGGGAATGTGATTTAAAGCGGTGTCACAATTTAATAAGGTTTAACCTTTTATTTCAATTAAATAAAGTGACTATAAATGCCTATGTGGCATTCTTTTATTACTTGAACATTATTTCTGTAAGTAAACCCATATGTTTTTATATATTCTGAAAGGTATGATCTATTATGATTTTTGAGAGTTGGAATCAACTCAAAAGCTATTATGGTTTAAATTTGAAAAATGTTTGAATGCAGAAAAGCTTCTGCCTTGTTATTTTTACCAAGGTTAATATATAGATCCAAATGATTTGAATCCAACGGGCTTGGATTAAGCATTTCAATATCTTTCTAAAAAAATTGGCTTCATTCAATTTGGTTCGTTTAATCGATCTGGTTTGATTTTTTAAACTAGGTACAGAACTATGTTTGATCTTAAAATAGAATAATCTAAATTCAAACGAGTGGGCTGCGCGAGAAGGGGTAATGGGCCGACCAGTGTCACTCCGCATCGCGGGGCGCAACTGACAGGGGGGTCTACTGGTTAGTGGCTCTTTAAACGCGAAGCGGTACGGGCCGATGTGGTGCGTTGGATTAGAATGAAGATCAACGGCTGAGGGTCGTCGTCGACGATGAACAAGTCACCAACGACATCGAACCCTAGCGGCTCAGTAGGGGTCGTGGGAGGCTCACCGGGGCTCAGGCGAAGGTCGGCGATGCGGGCAAATGACAAAGTCGACGACGGCGATCCTCCTGGTGTGGCTCCAATCGATGGCTTCCTTCGTCTCCAGCAGCAGCGAACTCCGGTGAAATTCCGGCGATGCGCTGCTCGCCTTGCTCCGGGAATGAGGTGGGGTGGTTCTGGGTGAGAGGGGAGTAGAATGGTGTGAAGAATTGGAGCGGGGGATACCTCTATTTATAGTGGCGAGAGGGGACCGACGGGCGCAAGCTGAGCTCGTCGTGGTCGACGACACATAGGGCTATCAGCATGGGCGACGGTAGGGGGTGGTGCTGTGCTCCCTGGCGAAGCTCAATGGCGTGGTGGCAAGGCGTGGGGCGGTGCTGATCGGTCGGAACGCTGCGGTGCTCTGCGCTGGTCCGACGGAAGTTTTGATGGAGCACAGCGCGCGTGGTCCACGCGGCGGCGAACGGGTGTGTCTCCGGGGTTGCTTGGACGGTGGTGATCACGCGTGCACGCGGCAAGGGCGGTGCATGGTCTGTGGGCGTGTGTCGAGCGTGGCGCACGGGGCTCGCTCTTGGCATGGTTGCAGGGAAGGTTGGCATAGCCTAGGCGTGTGGTGCAGTGGCTGGCATTGCTCGCGGCTGGGACAAAGAGTGGAGGTGGGGTGCTAGCTTGCTCCCAAACAAGGTTGGCGAGGCTAGTTTTGCTCGTAGCTTCCTGTCGACTATGGGGTGGCAATGGTTGTTGGGGAGGTGACCCCGGATAGGGTCAAGACAGGGGAAAGACGAAAGAGTCTCCCTTGTCATGAGCCGAGTTACTGTTTATATCGGCCGAGTCATGTAAGAGTCAGCCGAGCTAAGCAAGGCCATGACGGCTATAGAAGGATAAACAACTTATCCGGCCGACATAAGAGTTAAGTCGGCCGAGTAAGTCTGACTAACTTGAATATAGGTGAAGCCCGAGCCGAGTTATGCGAGACAAGGCCGAGTAACACGAAGCTTGCAGGAGAAGGAGGTGCCTATAGTCAAACCCTAGTCGCTATCTAGGGAGAATCTGAACAGAGCCAAGCACAAAGGACAAGGAGCAGAGCAGCAGAAGGGCAGAAGAAGGTCACGGAGGTGACAGTCATGGAGCCCGAGGCGCGCAGGTGGGGCTCTCTAGAACATTGCCATCGTTAGAAGGGGGACACGGAAAGAGGGTCGCGGAGTTACCATATTGGGACAAGCATATTCCTCGAATATACTTGCCACGTCAGCCCTAGGAGGAATCAAAGCACCCCTTTATAAGAGGAGAAGCGGGCTCCTAAGAAGGGATCGATTCATTCTGGACCTGAGGGCTTGAGTTGTAGTCTTTTTCTCCCTGCTACCAGCTCAAGGATCACTTATAGTTCTTGTAAGGAGAAAGAAAGATCTTTATGTTAGTCATCTGTGTAGAAATCACTTCATCTTCCCTCCCTAGATCCCTGTAGCATCCATTGGCCCCATACTTTAGCCTACCCATGGCATCTGCCATGCCACCACCACGACAATGGTGCTCTCGGCCTGCTCACCATTGATGACAATGGCCAGCTTACAGTGGTGCTAGTGATTAGTTAAGGTTGTTAGATGATCTACTGAGGCTAGTGGTGTCCAGAGAGGGAACAATTTAGGCCCAAAACACTGCTCAACAGAGTGTTTTGATTTTGTTTGATTTGCATCTACAACCTGTTTGATGAAATGGCCGCCTGAACTTAAGTTTTGAATTTTGAAAACATTTTTGGTGGATGTGCTAGGCATGTACTGGGGAGTCTGTAGATGCTTGGGTTTTGAAAATTGAGTTGGTTTGAGTGGTTTTTCAAATAGTGGGATCTTCCGAGATGAAATAGATTCAATTTTAAACTGTCATTTAAACTAAGCATTTGAATGTTTCTGGATGATCACAAAGTGGGCCTTGGTACCTTATTATGATTACTATCAAGGGGTGCAAAGATCCATACATTTTTCTGCTAAGTTCTGAAAGTTAGAGATAGCCAAAGTAGGCATGGGAGTTAAATTGGCCAAAGTGACCATTCACTTAATTTGTTTGTTTTGATTTATTTGTCTTTGGGAAAAGTTTGGGGATTGTTTAGATGATGTTTATTTCACCTAAGAATCATTTTACAAGCAAAGAAACACATAATCATGGCAATTCAAAAGAATCCAAATTTTAATGCACACTCATATGAATGCTTTCATATTTTTAATTTGAGAAGTTTTTGTTAACCCTAAATTTGGTGATTAGAGTTTGATGATTCTAGTTTAATATTTTTGGGATGTTACAAAACTTCCCCCCTTAAACAAAATCTCGTCCCGATATTTGAGAAAGGACGAAAAAGATTACCTAGGATTTGAAGAGATCGAGAAACTCTGTCCTGATGTGATCCTCGCGTTCCCAGGTAGCTTCCTCTTCTGTGTGGTTGCTCCACTAAATCTTGAGAAACTTGATGCTTCGGGTTCTGGTAGTTCTGAAAGCTTCTTCCAAAATACGGATGGGTACTTCGGGGTAGGTCAGGTCATCGTTGATCTCTATGGTCCGATGATCAATATTCTTGAACACTTCAGTCTTCTCTGGAACTTCGAGACACTTGCGAAGTAATGAGATATGGAACACATTGTGCACAACAGACATCTCCTTGGGCAGTTCCAATTGATACTTCACTTCTCCTAGATGGTTTAGAATCTTGAAGGGGCCGATATATTTGGGGGCTATCTTTCCTTTTAGTTGGAAATGCTGCATTCCCTTTAATGGTGACACTTTCAGATACACAAAATCTCCGATGTTGAAGGAGAGGTCTCGATGTCTCTTGTCGGCGTAACTCTTTTGTCGGGATTGGGCTGTCTTGACGTGTTCACGAATCTTGTGAACCTTCTCTTCTGCTTCTCGTAGGATGTCGGGTCTGAAAATATGACTCTCTTCTACTTCCGACCAGTTCAAAGGGGTGCGGCACTTTCTTCTGTACATAAATTCAAATGGGGCCATTTGCAAACTGTCTTGGTAACTATTGTTGTATGAAAATTCTGCAAACGGCAGACAGTCTTCCCACTTGGATCCATATTATAACACACATGCTCTAAGCATATCTTCGAGTATTTGGTTTACTCGCTCCGTTTGTCCATCGGTCTGAGGGTGATACGCAGTACTGAAATCTAGGCGGGTTCCTAAACCTTCTTGGACTTTCTTCCAGAATCTCGAGGTAAACTGAGTTCCTTGATCCGAGACTATGTTCTTGGGGACTCCGTGCAAACTAACGATCCTAGCGATGTATAACTCCGCTAGCTTCGAACTCTGATATGTGGTCTTGATGGGTAATAAATGGGCGACTTTGGACAATCTGTCCACTATGACCCAGATAGAGTCATTTCCCCTACTAGAAGTAGGCAATCCGGTGATAAAGTCCATTCCAACGGAATCCCATTTCCATTCCGGAATTTGTAGCGGTTGCAACAATTCAGTGGGTCTTTGATGTCCTGCCTTGACTCGCTGACATATATCACATTTGGCGATATAGCTTCCGATTTCTCTCTTCATCTTATGCCACCAAAATTTCTCTTTCAAATCTTGATACATCTTTTTTCCTCCCGGGTGGATAGAATAAAGAGTATCATGAGCCTCTTTCAGAATCACTTCTTTCAACTCCGAATCTGCTGGTACACAAAGGCATCCTTTGTACCACAAAACTCCTTCTTCGTCTTCGGTGAATCTGGGTACTTTGCATGTACCGATACGACGCTTGATTCCGTTGATACTAGCATTTCCTTTCTGCGCCTCTTTGATCGAGATGATCAAAGTGGGTTGAAGTTCTATGCTAGCCAAAAATCCTTCACTCACTAATTCCATTCGAAAATCTTCCATCTCTTTGTGCAAGCTTGGTTGCTCCTTCAAAATCATGGAGTTCAAGCGGCGCGGAAATCTGCTAAGGGCATCTGCTACCACGTTGGCTTTACCAGGGTGATAGTGAATGTCCAGATCGTAATCCTTGATTAGCTCAATCCATCTTCTCTGTCTCATATTCAGCTCCTTCTGAGTGAATATATACTTCAGGCTCTTGTGATACGAACAGATCTCACAACGGCTTCCCATCAGGTAGTGCCTCCATGTCTTCAGGGATAGAACTACGGCTGCGAGTTCGAGGTCATGGGTTGGGTAATTCTGCTCATGTTGTTTCAGTTGTCGAGATAGATAAGATATAACTTTGCCTTCTTTCATTAGCATACATCCGAGACCGATCTTGGATGCGTCACAATACACGTTGAAGGGCTTCGTGATATCAGGCATTATTAAGATTGTGGCTGAAATCAGTCTCCTCTCGAGTTCTTGAAAACTCTCTTCACATTTGTCGGTCCATTCAAACTTCTTGTCCTTCTTCAGCAATTGGGTCATGGGTCTGGCGATACTCGAGAATCCTTCTACGAACTTGTGGTAGTATCCCGCCAATCCGAGAAATGCATGAACTTGGGTTTGAGTGGTTGGGGCTTGCCAATCTTCGACATCTTTCACTTTTGCTGGGTCAACGGCAATTCCTCCGGCTGATACAATGTGGCCGAGGAATCCTACCTCCTGTAACCAGAATTCACATTTGCTAAACTTGGCATACAACTGATGCTCTCTAAGGGTTCCAAGAATGGTCCTTAGGTGTAGCTCATGTTCTTCTTCTGATTTGGAATAGATCAGAATGTCATCGATGAAAACAATGACAAACTTATCCAGGAAGTCCATAAAAATATTATTCATGAGATTCATGAAATAAGCGGGGGCATTGGTTAATCCAAAAGACATGACGGTATACTCGTATAATCCATATCTGGTGGTAAAGTCAGTCTTTGGAATATCCTCTGCACGAATCTTGAGTTGATGATAGCCTGTTCTAAGATCAATCTTAGAAAACACTTTGTCATCGGTCAACTGATCAAACAAATCTTCTATCTTGGGCAATGGGTACTTGTTCTTGATAGTGAAATCATTCAATTTCCGGTAATCCGTACACAAACAGTTACCTCCATCCTTCTTGTCCACAAAGAAGACATGTGATCTACATGGTGACACACTTGGTTGAATCAATCCAATTTCCAACATGGAATCCAGTTGCTTCTTCAGTTCTGCTAGCTCAGACGGGTTCATACTATATGGTCTCTGGGCTATGGGTCCGGTTCCGGGGATTAGTTCAATGATAAACTCGATATCCCGATCTGGGGGTATACCAGGCAAAACATTTGGAAATACATCAGGGTATTCACAGACTATCTGGACTTGGTCAATGGTAGGTTGGGCTATACTCTTGTTGCACTTGAATTGACGAGGTAAGGTTTCAGATATATGCTCGACTGATATTCCGGCTGTACTGGTCATGGTTATGGCTTTCTTGGCACAGTCAATTAATCCTTTATGTTTGGACATCCAATCCATTCCTAGTACCACTTCCAAACCTTTAGTTCCGAGTACAATCAGATTAGCATAAAAATCTATGCCATGGATTCCGATAGGGACGGCTTTGCAAATTTGCCTAGCTTTGGTGGTTGAACCGGGAATTTGAACAATCATAACATGCTTCAGTTTGGTTGGTTGAATCTTACTAGTGCAGGCAAATTCTTCGGTGACAAATGAATGTGATGCACCAGAATCAAACAACACTCAAGCAAGTACTGAATTAACAGAAAACATACCCAGCACGACGTCTAGCTCTTCTTGAGCTTCTTCAGCATGCATGAGAAAAAGATGGCCGTTGCGGTTGAGTGAATTCCCTGGGGAAAACCTTCTTCCAGGCTGAACACGATGCTGCTGCTGAGCTGGGGCATTTGCATTGGGGGATGTGGCATTCTTCTTGTTGGGGCACTCGTTGGAGTAGTGATCCTTATTTCCACAGTCATAGCAAGTCACTTGGGACTTGTCCTTTGTTGCAACAGGAACAACATTGCTTCCAGTCCTCAGGGCAGTGTTGGTGTTGGCGGTAGCATTGTTGTTGTTGAACTTGGGTGGTGCACGGTTGAAATTGTTAGAGTTGTCGGGGTTGTTGTGATTTCCTTCGGGCCTCGGGTTTCCACGGTTGGGGTAGGTCGAACGGTTCATCGGGGGTCTGTTGGTTCTCGGGGCAAATCCTGGAGATGGGTTAGGGCGATAGTTTGGGGTCTGATGGGTTCCTGGCTGATGCATCATGCGACGCTTGCGGTTCTCATTGGCTTTGTTGATCTTTCCTTCCATCTGGATGGCAGAGTCGACAAGGGCTTCAATATCAGCAAATGGGATATTGACCAACACCGTCTGGATCTCATCGTGCAGACCATTCAAGAATCTTTCTTTCTTCTTGGCTTCAGTGTCGATCTCATCCGGGGCATACCTAGCTAATGACAAGAATTTGTCACGGTATTCCACTACGGTCATCCTTCGTTGCTTCATTTCTCTGAACTCGTCTCTCATTCTCTTGATCTTGACCTTGAATTCCTCCCAGGTCATCATCTGTCCTCCGGTCATTGCACGAACGCTGTTCCACCATTCTCTTGCATCTCCGGCTAGATAATGGGTGGCGAACAAAACTTTCTCGTTAGCTTCCACTCTGGCAACTTCTAGGTTGTTTTCCATGGTTTGTAGCCAATCATCAGCGTCTAAGGTCTCTTCGGACTTAGTGAAAACAAGTGGGTTGGTGTTCTGGAAATTCTTGAGCTTAGATCCATGGTTGTCTTGATTTCCTTGGCCTTGATTGTTATGGGCTAGCTGAGCTATCTGCTGAAGGGTGGCTATATTGGCTTGACATTCAGCTCTTTCAGCTTCGCGGTCAGAAACCAACATTTGCAGGACCTGCAACATTGGGTCCGGGGATGAACCACTTCCTCCGCGTGGCATCTGAAGATTGAGATAGATCATGAGAAAAGAGGGAAATTTCTAAGGTTCAGGGACTTTGAAAAGTTTTTAAATTTTGACTCAGATTTTCTAGCAACTTGCTTTTCATTCATTCATTCATTCATAGCACACGATACAAACACACACCGCAACAAAGGTAAACAGATGGTTTTAAGAACCATTCTGGGAACTACGATACAGTGGGACCGAATACAACTCACTACGCTAGTGCTCAAGTGCTACTACTCCTCGGAGTCGGTGTAGTCGTCATCCTCATCATCATCATCATCACTGATGAAGGCGAAGTCATCCTCATCGGTGAAGAAATCCATAGCCTGATCCTCCAGAAAATCATCATCATCGTTGAGATAGGAGTAGGGCTCTCCACGAAGATCCTCTCCGGCATTCTCTCTTTCCTCCAACTTCATGTCTCTCTCATGGATGGTCTCCTCCAAATCCGATATACGGTGGCGAAGATGGGAAATGATGCGCTCCTTCTTAAAAGATGACGGCGGCGAGACTTGCGATCCTTCGCTAGGATGGCGATGGTCTGATCCTTCGTATTGATGATGGAGGACTTGTGGTTGGAGTAGTCACGGCAATTGTCCAATTCCTGCTGAAGATCGTGCATCGTGAAGCAAAGGTGGTCCAACTGAGTCTTCAGCTCGTGGTGGTATGGGGCTTCCAGTGGTTGTCCCATAGAATCACGCCTTGGACAAAACTCAAAGCGGGTACCCTTGATCTGGTTGATACTCTGCCCACACAGACGAGCAAGAGCTTCCTGCATGGCCCTGGCAAGTCCATCGAGCCAGTTGTTCTCTCTTAAGGTGAACTGAATTCCCTCGGTAGTGGGAGGTTCAATCTTTCCTCGGAGGCTTGCAACAATTACCCACTGCAGATTCTCTCCTCCTTGATCATTGAGGTGAGCTCCGAAGAACTCGGGGTGCGGACGCTCCAGAAGTTCTGAAAGCTGGTCCAAATCCCGCTCAAAGATAAGGTCTCCTCCATTTCCGACTGATAAAACTTGATGTACTTCACGTCCATCTATAAGAATATAGGATTAGTAGATTAGTAGAGTGATCAAGTGTGTCAAATTTTATGTATTTTGCAAGAGTTTTTGTGGAACATGAATTTTTATGAAAGAATCAAGGTGATAAGAATGGGAATAAGTTTTTGTAAATATTTTCTTTCTTTCATTTTGAAACTAAGTTTTTGATTCAAACGTCCAGTCTAACTAGGGTCTCCTATGGTCAGGATGGATCTAATACCAACTTGTCAACACCCGGATTTTTAATCCCAGATGCCTGTTATGCCATACATCGCAATCCCAGGATTACCATTTTTGCAAGACATAACAGAATTGGATACCATAGTACATCATCCATTACAAACCATACATAAGGTCTTACACAAATAAGGATCTCATGATCCAGTTCTCAATACAACTCAAGCAGCGGAATAACATAGTAATAAAGGTAGCGTAGGCGAAGCTCCATCTTCGGGGACACAGGCAATGCTGACGATGGGAGATGATCCTAGTTGTCGCAACCTTCCCGGGGTCCTTCCTCCTGGTACACCTCTTCATAGTCTGGCCACGGGAATAGCCAGGGACAAAGCCATGAGTACTCTTTAAGTACTCGCAAACTAATACTAACATGTAAGGGGGGGGGGGTTGTAGTAGGACACTAAGCTCTAGGGTTGTTTTGCAAACTACCAGATTTACCTCTACTAAGTTCAGAAGCAAGAATAGTTAGTTGACATTTTATAACACCTAAGTGGGAACTTGTATTTCATATCACAACTCTGTTGTGGTCAAGTCAAAATCTCGATACATTTCACAAGTCATTTTGAAAACATCTGACGGGGGAACAGTATGGCCACTCCAATTGTCCATAACCGTGGACGCGGCTATTCGAATAGTTTGACACTCTACAGAGATTGTACACTTTCACCACAACATTCGATAGATCCATTAGGAACAAATCCTGAATTCACCATACTCAGTATGCGGATAATCAATACTAACCTTTCAATTACACGCCCTAGTATAGGCACCTCTCCTGTCAGTTTGGCCTCCCAACCATGACCAACTGTCATCTTGGGTACTGCACAGGTGGATGATCTTCACAAGGTAGCCTCAGCTCAAACCTTTGCCGCGAGGGAACCAATACTAAGGTATATAAGTTTCCAGTAAAGCCCTACCCAATCTTCGGGTATTGTGGTTGTACGGTAAAATTGGAATGGTATCGCATCCAGACAACCATCACTTTTATAAAGGGCTAAGGCTCATGCCTTAACATTTTCATCATCCAAATCATCTGGTGTTCTGAAACACGTGTCAAAACATTTCAGTAGAATGATCCATCATTCCAAGGTTTTCATAACCATTTTCCACCAATTATTCCCATCTAAAGTTGATCAAGTTTTAAGCTTAGCACTAGCATCTACAAGTGGGGGTAAGTACCAATGGGGGGTGGTAGACTAGTGGAGTTTACCTAAGTTCAATCTCATGTCTTAGGATGACATCAAGATTATCTAGCTTAGGCCAAATTTAATGCTCTTTATGCAACCTTCAATTATCTTTCTAGTATCTACAATTTACTCAAGTAAACTCTAGGTAAGAGCTTTGATAAAGAAATAAAGTAGAAATCTTGCAAGTAAAACTAGGATTGGGTTATCAAGTGAGTATGATCACATATGCTTAAGGCATATGGTTGGCATGGTAACAATCAAGTATTAGCTTGCATAAGTCAACTTGATTAGTAAGGCTGGCCTCAGTATCAATATAAGATTGCATAAGTAGAGTATCTTGCAAGTGTTAGCTTGCATAGGTCAACTTGATTAGTAACGCTGGCCTTGTGCAGAGCAGTGGTTGAAGTTCTCCTCGGCTTCTTCTTCGTAGTATCCTCCTTCCTCCTCGTATCCTTGGTCGGTACTAGCGTATATGAATAAATACGAGGTACACAATCACCAAACAATACATAACTACTTTCAATCATCACACAAAAGGGTTCTATAGATGATATAGCATCATCACTAACATTCAAGATTAAAGCACTTGCATTATTTATTTATTTTTAGAAACGTAATTTCTACTCATTGAAAAACTACTTAAGATTTAATATTCTCCAAACCAAACATGGGCTCATGTTGACACATGTCATCACCACATATTTCAGTACATGGGAATGTGATTTAAAGTGGTGTCACAATTTAATAAGGTTTAACCTTTTATTTCAATTAAATAAAGTGACTAGAAATGCCTATGTGGCATTCTTTTATTACTTGAACATTATTTCTGTAAGTAAACCCATATGTTTTTATATATTTTGAAAGGTATGATCAATTATGATTTTTGAGACTTGGAATCAACTCAAAAGCTATTATGGTTTAAATTTGAAAAATGTTTGAATGCAGAAAATCTTCTGCCTTGTTATTTTTACCAAGGTTGATCTATAGATCCGAATGATTTGAATCCAACGGGCTTGGATTAAGCATTTCAATATATTTCTAACAAAATTGGTTTCATTCAATTTGTTTCACCGAATCGAGCTGGGTTGATTTTTGAAACTAGGTATAGAACTATGTTTGAACTAAAAATATAAAAATCTAAATTCAAACAAGTGGGCTGCGTGGGAAGGGGTAATGGGCCGGCCCAGCGTGGGGCGCAACTGATAGGGGGACTACTGGTCAGTGTCTCTTTAAACGCGAAGCGGTACGGGGCTATGTGGTGCGTTGGATTAGAATGAAGATCGACGGCTGAGGGTCATCGTTGACGATGAACAAGTCACCGGCGAGCTCGAACCCTAGTGGCTCAGTGTGGGTCGTGGGAGGCTCACCGGGCTCAGGCGAAGTTCGGCGATGCGGGAGAATGAAGCAGTCGACGACGGTGATCCTCCTGGTACCGGCAGCTTCTCCTGGGTGGATCCAATCGATGGCTTCCTTCTTCTCCAGCAGCGGTGGACTCCGGTGAAATTCCGGCTATGCACTGCTTGCCTTGCTCCGGGAATGAGGTGGGGTGGTTCTGGGTGAGAGGGGAGTAGAAGGGTGTGAAGAATTCGAGCGGGTGATGCCTCTATTTATAGTGGCGAGAGGGGACCGATGGGCGCAAGGTGAGCTCATCGTGGTCGACAGCACAGAGGGCTATTGGTGTGGGCGACGGTAGGGGGCGGTGCTGTGCTCCCTGGCAAAGCTCAACTGCGTGGTGCTGAGGCGTGGGGCGGTGCTTATCAGTCGGAACGCTACGGTGCTCTGCGCTGGTCCGACGGAAGTTTTGATGGCGCATAGCGCGCGTGGTCCACGCGGCGGCAAACGGGCGTGTCTGTGGGGTTGGTGGGAAGGTGGTGATCACGCGTGCACGCGGGAAGGGCGGCACGCTCTCGTCATGGTTGAAGGGAAGGTTGGCATGGCCTGGGCGTGTGGTCCAGTGGCTGGCATTGCTCGCGGCTGGGACAGAGAGTGGCGGTGGGGTGCTAGCTTGCTCCTAGACAAGGTTAGCGAGGCTAGTGTTGCTCGTAACTTGCTGTCGACTATGGGGTGGCAATGGTGCTCTCGTCCTGCTCACCATTGATGAAAATGGCCAGCTTACAGTGGTGCTAGTGATTATTTAAGGTTGTTAGATGATCTACTGAGGCTAGTGGTGTCCAGAGAGGGAACAAGTTAGGCCCAAAACACTGCTCAACATAGTGTTTTGATTTTGTTTGATTTGCATCTACAACATGTTTGATGAAATGGCTGCATGAACTTAAGTTTTGAATTTTGAAAAGATTTTTGGTGGGTGTGCTAGGCATGTACTGGGAGTCTGTAGATGCTTGGGTTTTGAAAATTGAGTTGCTTTGAGTGGTTTTTGAAATAGTGGGATCTTCCCATATGAAATAGATTCAATTTTAAACTGTCATTTAAACTAAGCATTTGAATGTTTCTGGATGATCACAAAGTGGGCCTTGGTACCTTATTATGAGTACTATCAAGGGGTGCAAAGATCCATACATGTTTCTGTTAAGTTCTGAAAGTTAGAGATAGCCTAAGTAGGCATGGGAGTTAAATTGGCCAAAGTGACCATTCACTTAATTTGTTTGTCTTTGGGAAAAGTTTGGGAATTGTTTAGATGATGTTTATTTGACCTAAGAATCATTTTACAAGCAAAGAAACACATAATCATGGCAATTCAAAAGAATCCAAATTTTAATGCACACTCATATGAATGCTTTCATATTTTTAATTTGAAAAGTTTTTGTTAACCCTAAATTTGGTGATTAGAGTTTGATGATTCTAGTTTAATATTTTTGGGATGTTACATAGGGCTTCTCCTCCTCCACACTTTTTATGTCATATTGTCTCTCCAAACTCCTCAAATTCCACCTAGAATTCTTGATTCTTCATGGATTTCCTTCGTTTGAGTTCGGGAATCAACATATCGGTATGTTTCTCTCCCTATCCATGCTTTGTTTTCAGAATTCCATGGTTGAAACTTTCACATTGATCTAGTGGATGAACTCAAGCTTATTTGATTTTCCCTTTTGATTTCTAACATTAGGATTAAATTTCTCCACGTAGAATCGTTCGTATATCATGTAGAAATTGTATGACTAAGGTTTTATGTTGAAATTTTTAAGTGCATCAAGATGAAAAGGCTTGGTAGTATTTTTCGGAAGAGCAAGTGCCAACGTGGCAAGTTCTCGGGGCTCCGGGCTAAGCTCGACAGCAAGTACACCATGGTTTCATGAAGGAGGGTGATGCCGACACGTTGGGCCGATGATGGCTTTCTCACCGCTGCAGGGTAGAGGGCGGACTTCGACCACATGTGTGCAAATGAAGGGTTATCACTCCTCGCCTATGCAAGCCACTACACCTACACTGAGCTTACCTTTGAGTTCCTCGCCTCCTTCTACGATGACTACAAGGAGAAAGGTAATGCATGCATGGTGAGCTTCACCATAAACCAGCGGCTATATCAAATATCTTTTCACAATTTTGTGAAACTTTTGGATTCCCTTAAGAAGGGGAATCAACTGTTACAAATTTATATAGCGTCTCAAGTGGAGAAACTTCGGAGGTTATTTCTGTTAATGGTGGACGGGACTTCTACCAGAAGAAGATGTCCACCATTTAGAACCCGACAATCCGCTACTTCGCCTTGTTTCTCACCAACACTCTTTTCGGAAGAGGAGATACCGGTTCCATGGCTAATGCATACATGGCCATGATCACCAAGGAAGTCTTCCCTGCTGCACCTTAGAGTCCCAATCCTGCAGCTCTATTCCTCCAGCACCTCTGCCACCAAAGAAACAAAAAGAAAGGTTATACTCCAATTGGTGGATTGGTAAACCACCTTGTCCAATCCCGTGGAATTACGATAACTGTTATGCAACCTGTTGATGGATCCATACTTATGGATGTAAAATATATAAATGCTTGTGGATTCCTTGGTGTTTACCAAGCTAACAGGAGGCTCCAAGCATATCAGTTTAGTTATCTTGATTTTGCACAGGGTGAGCAGGTGTTGTTGCCTTGTCCACAAGCTTTCTAGATTTTGGAGAAGGACAACTGGATCCTCACCAAGGACCAAGTGACGGAGATTATGGATGGGCTCCATCCTGACCTCGAGGGGGATGACCAGGAGGAGTAGGAAGATGAGAAGGAGGAGAAGGACAATCCTTCTTGGCAAGGACAACAGTAGAAATAGGAGGGACCTTGGTACCCATGGCCCAATCACCAGCAACAACAGCAGTGGTTCAATAGTGTCCCCTGTCAAGAATTTCTGCAGCTCAACCAACGCGTTGGTGAGATCGACCACACTCTTCAGGGAGTGAATGAGGACGTTAGTTCCCTAACTAACATCTTCAATCACTTCATGACTCACTTCCCCGACTAGTACTAGCAGTACCCGTACCCACCGTCAAATCACGGGAACAACTAAGCCTGGCAACAATCTGAGCTTAGGGGAGGTTTGAAAATCTCCAAACTTTGCATTCATATTTTTATTTCTTCTTTTGATTTATCTTCATTTCTTAAAAAATTGCGTGTTTACTTTCAGTTTGCATTCCCAAACCAAAAACACAAAACATTAGTTCTAATTCTATTTCAAATTTGTTTCCTTGTTTCTTTCGAAGATTACTCACTTTCAAGTGACTTGGCAATAGGTAAATATAGCAGGGTTCAACTCAATTACGAGAACAAAGCAAGAAAGAGGAGGTATCACATTCCTTTCATCACCTCTTGTGCCATTTTAAATTTACCTTACAACTATTTGCTCTCTTGCACTTGAGTCACTCCCCACTTCGCTTGTTATCCCATAAATTCTATTCCCTGCTAGTGCCTCCTTTTTAGCTTTGAAATAATGAGCAATGAACTTGGTTAAAATATTTCCGATATTTTTACAACAAGAAAAAGCATCCAAAAGATGACTTGAGTCCATTTTTTGCCCAAAGCATTTGATTTTATATACTATTCAACCCCATTGAGCATAATTTAATAGACGTGATAGTACGTTTGAATGAAATTGTTTGATAAAATGGATGCTTTGAAGTAGTAGAGATTATGCCACTAGTTTTCTAGTAATTAAAGTAAGATATTGCTTTACGCGTGCCATTACAACACTGTTGCGCTCCATGGGGAAATATTAAATCCACTGGCCAACGAGCGATCTAAATGGGGGAAACCACTTGATTTCGGCTATTGAGTTATGTAAGCTTTGTAGCTCCAATGCTATGACGAGTAAAAATTTTATTCTCCTCGTGGTTTCACGTTCCAAGTAAATTTGTAGTACTCCTCTGGTCCACTATTGCTGAAAAGTTCTCTATTGACATGGTCACGAGTGCGCAACATAGTCCCAATTAACATGCTAAAAATAGTGGCATGATTTCTCTATGGAAGAGATGATGTTTTTGAAAAGCAAGGAAAGGAAAAAGGTGCTTTGAGAGTCCTAAATATTTTACATGGGAGTAGATTAATTGTTCTTGAATTGAATGTTTCTAGTGCCAACTTGAGTACTCTTAATTGATTAAAGAAACAAGAGCAAAAATTCTTTCATCTCTCAACAAAGAGAGAAACCAAAAGAATTTGTTTCAGTTTCCTAGCTAAACAATTGACACTTGCTCAGGCATATAATTTATTTGCTAGCAAGATATACGTGGTTAGGAAGTGGACTCAGTGCAATCTTGTGAATACTTGTATGATCATGTTTAAGATTGCAGGAATTGTGAAGAAAGGAATTCAACACCAATTCGAGCTTGTAAGTTCTTTTATTTGAGTCTCGAATCTCTTATATTCTTCCTTATTTTCTTATCACTCGGGGGTGACCAACATCTAAGCTTGGGGGAGTTGATAGCTGTGATATTCGATACATTTTAATGGTTTTTCTTGATGGTTTTCATCTGGATTTAATGGTTTTCTAGCTTTACCTAACGCTAATACTTCGGTTGCAAATAAAACTTGGTTCTTAATGTGTGTTTCATGTTCTGAACATCAACAAAGGGTTTTAACAGCAAAAATACAATATTCAGGCGAAAACAAGCAAGTCTCTTTTTGGAAGCTATCGACTAGGGAAACCAGTGGTTTAACGACCAAATATATGGCGGGAATATTTTCTGGAGAAGAAGGGGAAGAAGTTCTTCATCTCGCTCCACGATCTTTGACCTCCTAGCCACCACACCCCCATAGCCATTGCTTGTACTTGAGAGAGAGATCCTCACCTTGCAAGGTTAGGGTTTGAGATTGTTTCTTCCTAACTTGAATTGTGTTGGATTGATTTTCTATTCTTATTGTGGATCTCCACAGTAATATCGATAAGAACTCCTTTTATTTAATTATATTGATGATGCTTTCTTCATTCATTTGTGAGTAAGTTCCTTTGGGCGTGGGAGATGTAAGGGATTAGTGAGATGTGATGTGCCTATATAGTTTTCATTAGTTTTTGATTGATTTTAATAACTATATTATGTGTGCTTGACTATCCGTGGGATGCTTAATGCTTGTTGTCCAATTAAGGGCCCATACAACATGATACTTTGTTCTACATAGATAAGATCTTGTTTGCTAGCAGACCGGTGACCCCCAAGTGACATGGGGATATCAATGGAAAAGTAGTTGAACTTGAGGAGCACGAGGATCCACTATGCCTATTGCATTAGTCCGATACAAGGAGCTTAATTCTAAGCATCCTGAAGGATTTTAATCGCCTAGTGACTGACCATGGTTTTGGTAACATACTAGTAGGATTATTGAAGTTGGGACGAAATCTACTAAGAGGAGTTCCTGCTAATTATGGGTTGCTCTCCTACACACGTACTTATAATATTATGATTGTTACACTTATCACTCATCCACAAGGCACAGTCACAATCACCATGAACTGTATCTCCCCACGCCTACTTTGTCATCTGTAGAAAACAACGGACAATCAATCGTTCTTTACTTTTATTCTTTTTATTTCTAAAGTTTACATTTTAGTTTTACTTAAATACATTTAGTTTAATCCAAATCTTATTCTTATTTTAGCACTTGCAGTCAATTCACTCGAAGAACTGTGACAACTTTGAGTGTGACAGAGAATTCATTCATAAACACTTACCTTTGGGATCCCTATGGGATCGATATCATAACTTCGAAATTAGATACAAACGATCTGCGCACTTGCAGTCATCACCCACAAGGTGCCGTCTGTAGAGGTCCAACCATGTCAAGCCCTCAGACTGCAAATGGCCAAGTTATTGAGCTAGCGCATGTGGCTGTCGTGCATAATATTGACATCCAATACATGTTTCAACCATCTTGTCGACATCCTCCTTCGCGGTCAGCCAGTAGAATGCTTGACAGAAGGCTTTGGAGACCAAAGATTAGGGAGAGGCATGATGCCCGCAATCTCTGAGATGAATCTCACGAAGGATATCCATACCTTGCTGCTGGGAACGCACTTTAGGAATACAACCATAGTGCTTCTATTGTAGAGATTCCCATTGATCATGGTATAGCCCTTTGCTCGACGTACTATGTGCCGACTTTCGACCTCGTCAATGGGCAAAGTTATGTGTTCGAGATAATCCATGAACGGTTTTGTCCAAGCTGGAGGGACTATTGTTACTGCATTAACAAATGAGTCAACTCTATCTGGATTCTTAGGGTGTGCTCCCTTCACGGATGGGGTCCGTAGATGCTCCAGAAAAACGCCTGCCAGAATTGGTTTATGAGCAGATCCAAGCTTTGATAGCAGATCTGCCGCCTCATTCTCCTCCCTCTTGACGTACTTGATTTCGTAGCCTTCAACGAACTGGCTATCTCATCTACTTCGTCTCGATATGCCGCCATAATAGGGTTCCACGTGTTCCAGGTTCCAACCACCTGCTGGGCAACCAAGTCGGAATCTCCACATCAAACTATGCGCTTGATGCCAATATCCTTGGCTACGCGAAGTCCGTGAATGAGTGCTTCATATTTCGCCATGTTGTTTTTAGCCTGAAAGTGAATTTGCAGGACATAGTGCGATTTTTCTCCTATTGGTCATTACAGTAATACACCAGCCCCCGAGCCATTTAGTAGCTTTGATCCATCAAAGTGCATTACCCAATATTCTGGCTATGGTAGATGAGTATCATCTGGTAGCTCCGTCCAATCTGTAATAAAACCCGCCAAGGCTTGTGACTTGATAGTGTCATGTCTCTTGTAGGTGATTTTGAAGGCGGCAAGCTCAATGTCCCACTACGCCACCCTTCATGTAGAGTCGCTGTTGTTGATGATGTCAGACAGTGGAGCCTTGCTCACTACTGTGATTGGGTGCTCCTGGAAGTAATGCGTCAGCTTCCGAGAAGCAAGGAAAATTCCATAAGCTAGGTTCTGGTAGTGTGGGTAACTCTACTTGGACTCCGTCAAGACCTCGCTTACATAGTAAACAGGCCATTTTACTCCATAGTCATGCGTTGGTTCCTTCCGCTCCACCACGACAACGATGCTTATAACCCGGTTGGTGGTCGCCAAGTAGACCAACATAGGCTCTATTGACTCAGGTGCTGCAAGTATAGGAACAAAAGAAAGTATCCTTTTCTGCTCCTTAATCTCAATGTCTTCCTTGTCTGTCCATATGAAATTGTCTACCTTCTTCAACAACTTGTATAATGGCAGAGCGTTCTCTCCAAGTCGGCCGACGAACCGGCTTACCGCTACAATGCAACCAATGAGCCGTTGGATGTCCTTCAGGAATGTCGGACTATTGATGTTGAGGATGGCCTTGATTTTCTCCGGGTTGACCTCGATTCCACGCTGGGAAACGATGAAGCCAACAATTTGCTGGACGGAACCCCAAAGATGCACTTCTTATGGTTAAGCATCATGTTGCACTTTCGGAGGTTATCGAAGGTTTCCTTTAAGTCGGCGATTAAGTCATTTGGTTTCTTTGACATCACCGCGATATCATCCACATAAGTGTGAACATTCCGACCAATTTGGTTGTGAAGGCAACATTGCATGGTCCGCTAGTACATAGCACCTGCGTTTTTTAGCCCAAAGGGCATCATTACATAGAAAAACGTGCCATAAGGTGTGGTGAACGAAGTGGCTAATTGGTCAAACATTCGAATCTTGATCTGGTAGTTCCGAGCCAGCCGTCGAGTCAGTGACTTGGTCAATGCGAGGTAAAGAAAACAGATCCTTCCGACACGCTTTGTTCAAGCCGATGTAATCAACACACACTCTTAATTCTTTGGTTCCTTTTTGGGCACAAGTACAGGTTTGGCCACCCATCAGGTCTGAAGAACTTCTCGGATAAAACTAGGCTTAAGTAACCTACCTATCTCCTTGATTATGGAGCGTCTCGTCTCATCCCTGAAGCGTCGTATAGGTTGCTTCACCGTTTGCATTTAGGATCAATGTTTAAGCTGTTCTCGGCAAGTTCCCTAGGTACACCCTTCATGTCGGCAGGTTCCTATGCAAAGATGTCCCTATTCTCATGGAGGAACTCGATGAGCTCTCTTTCCTATTTGGGATCTAGGTTCATCCCAATGGCGGTGATCTTGGAGGCATCACCTACCACACTTTCCACCATCTTGGTCTTGATGGCTGCCTTGAAGGAAGGCTCGGAGTCAGAAATCTGATTCTTTGATACCGGCATCTCTGAGGCATCGACCTGGAGCTGGATCTCCTTGAATTCTTCACCGTAGAGGACGGCTTCCGCAAAGGTTGCTTCTCCAATTTTGTAATCCCGTGCCTTTGGGAAACTTCCGGAAATGGTGATGACACCGTTTGGTCCGGGTATCTTGAGCTTGTTATAGACATAGCATGGCTTGGCCATGAAGGAGTAAAGATGTCGCGTCCGAATATGACATGGTGCACACTCTTGAAGGGGACCACTACGAAGGTCATGCCCTCTTGGCGGTAATTGTTTACATCACTAAAGGAGATCAGAAGGGTGATGCACCCAAGGGACCGAGCTTCTCGGCCAGGAACTACACCATGAAACACGGTGCTGGTCTACCTTAGGTTGGTCTCCGTCAAGTTAATCTTGTGTAGTGTATCAAGGTACATGATGTTGATGTTTCTTCCACTATCCACAAGGCACTTGATGAACTCGTTCCGTCAATCAGGGGGTTGATGACCATGGCATATTGGTTCTCTATTGGAACCATGTCAGGGTGATATGTCCTGTCCCATGTGGTTGGAACTTCCGACCAGCACAGGTACTGGGGAACTGGGGTACGGTGGCCATTAGTATCCTCGGTGAGGTCTTCTGTGCCCAGACAGTTGGGGTGCCAAGGAAAGTTTGGTAGACGGGGGCCTTCTTCTCAAATGGGTTCTTGCCTTTGCCATCGCCCTTGTCAGCATTCTTGGGATCTATGTCCTCGTCCATGTCACTTGAATCCTTGGACTCCTCTTCCTTTTCTTCCCCTTTCCCTTGCCTTGCGGTCGATTCTTCCGGCTTCGCTTGTAGCCGGACTCTGGGTCTTCCTTGAGATCATTGACAAACTTTCATTGGCGGTTGGTGTGGGTAGCTTTTCCATTGGCATCGAGGTGTACGAAGAACGACATATCGCGGTACTCTTCGTGTGTCTAGGGAACGTGGGGAGCTGCTGAGGTAGATTCATTATTGTGCTGCTACCCACGACCATCCCCCGGCCCAGGCCACGCTATCCGCCATCACCACTGTCTGTGAATGTCATGGCGACCATGTCGGAGGATGGCATTTTTTCTGGCGGATTCTTTCACTTATTGTTGTTGTTCCTCTTGGCTAGGGTTGGAATGGCTAAATCCGAAAAGGAGCAGCGATCATCATCATCGGCGGCTGCGAACTCATTGGCTAAGGAGATCATCTGATTCAGATCCAGCTTGTGATTGTCCTGCATGCGCTTTAACTAATCCTAGAGCCAGGTGCCTTTTTCCAATCCATTGATGTAGGCAACCATAGCAGTCTAATCATGCACACCTGCACATAATTTTTTATATCCATCCAGTGGGAGAGGTAGGCTCGAGATGTCTCGTCCTTTTCCTGGATGCACCGCTGCAGATCGCTGATAGTGTAGGGACGCTTGTACATACCCTAGAAGATTTTGGTGAACGCTTCATGCATGTCCAACCAGATGCATATGGACTTCTCTGGAAAATCATCGATCCATTAGTGGGTGGTGCGCGTCAACATTAGTGGGAGGTACTTGATGGTGTGGTTGGGGTTTCCCCCTGCGATCTCCACCGCTTCACTGTAATCCTGCAACCACATAGTCGTACGGGCAGTGCCATCATAAGTCTTGATCGTCTTATCAATCCGGAAACCCTTGGGGTAAGTTGTGGTCGGTATCACAGGGCCAAAGCAACATGGTCCCAAGTTTTTTCCTTCCTAGGACTCATGGATCTTTTCCTAATGTCAACATGCATCGTATGGATCTATGTTTGTTTTGTTCTTATCATCGTCATGGGGAGGGCTGTGTGAGAGACGCGGTCCTCCTCTGCCATCTTGGCTGCTAGGTGGTGATGGAGGCGGAGGTGGCAGTGAGTTAGCCTTCTTGCTATTTCCCTCCTGCGATTCCTCGTGCCTATCACAATTTCTTGTCGGACGTGGAGGATCATGGTGCGACCTGCTCCTGTGCCCGTGGTTCCCAATACGCGGATGACGATGTCGCCCTGTAGGCGTCTAGGTGGAGGCATGCTTGTGTACTGGTGAGCCTTTTGGTCTTCATAATGCTGATAAGATCAGGGTGGTGGGGGCGAGCGATGAGGGTGAGCCTTGCCTCCGTGGTCAGAAGATATGGGGATATCGTCATCCCTGTTGTGTGCCTCCCTTCGTATTTGTTCTGATGAACACATTTGAGATCGGACATCATGAGGAGATCTTGCCATATGCTGCTTAGGGGCGCTAGACTGGCAATATGCCAGGTCAGACTCTACCCTCTAAGAGGTAGCCTTCTCCTACTGTTTGACAGCCTTGGCGACGAGGTCATAGACCTGATCCATAGCTGTGGTGATCTATCCTGCTCCATTAGAGTCATGGCGACGACTAAGTTGAGGGAGGGCGTGGGCATGACTTTCTTTCCATCTTTGTGAATGTATGGCTTAGCTTGCGTCATCTTTTAAGAAGCCTACCCCAAATTGCATTGTACACCGGTATCATTGACTACATGAGACGGAGCTTTCTTGTTCTTCTACTGTTTGAGCAGAATTTTGTACTCGGCCTCCATGTCTCTAGTCGCCTCGATTTATTTCTGCGCCTTGGCCAGATCTCAATCTAACTTTGCGCCTTTCTCCGCGATGGCCTGTGATGCCTCTAGTAGTTGTTGGTGTTTCTCATCGAGCTGGACAACATTCCTTATATGGGCCATGGTCATAGGCTCGACGAGCAAATTGTCGTACATCACTCTATCAACTGGCGTGATTTGGGCAGCCACATACGTAGATGGTGGTGGTAGAAGATTTGAGTGTTGACGTTGCTAGGTCCGGAGGGGAGTTCTTGTGGATGTTGCACTGGGATAGCCGGAGGGGGCCTGTCATTTGTCTGAACATTGTTGGCTTTATCGGCTGGTCTATTCCTATTTCCCACGGCCTAGGCGGAGCTGCTCCTGTTTGATCTTCTTCCATCACACTCCCTATGGCGACGAACACCTGATGGTATGTGACGGCCTTGTCGGATTGCTCCCTACAGTTGATCTCCTCCTCCATATCCTTCATGGCAGAGTCCAGATCTTTTGAGTTGACGTCAATCTCCTCTAAGTCTAGGATAATGTTAGCATAAAGCGCGTCTAAAATGGAGTCGGAGGGTGCGGGAGCTTTTTTGATGGCGGACGGCGATGCTGAGGAAGTAGAACCATTGGGAGGCAGTGGAGGTGGCTCGGGTAAGGCGATAGGGCCGGCCTGGGCCATGTCATCAGCAGCGGCAAAACTGTTATTAGTGTTGGCCATCTAATCAAAAGTAAGGGTCCCCATGGACTATTGGCTCCTGAGCTTATGCCGGAGAAGTGTGTTGCGCGCAAGCCCTTCGACGAAGTGGTAGATTGCACCATCACTTGGGTAGCCCTCCATATCGGCTCATATCCGGAGACATCTGGCGAGGTAATCTTGGGGGCTTTCACCGTCTCTCTTAATGCAACAGGCCAGATCGAAGATGGTCGCCATGCCGACAAAGTGCGATCGTTGGTTTCCAAACACACGGGTTAACCTGACAGATTTGTAGTGATCTTCCACCATTATATCCTGCACATGGGCGGTTTGGGTGGGCCTTGAATTTTTCCGATCTAATCCGACAAACTTCGAAAGAGATCCGACTTCGATCCTTCTTTGAACGTGTCCTTCGTGGAGGTGGTCCGTGCGAGGCTTTATGATCCTCCGACTTACAAGGCGCCCGAGTCGGTTTCGCTGATGAAGAGGTGGATTTCCCCGATTGAAAAAATCGAGCAGCGGGTGGTGTTCGTCTTTGCTAGGATCCAGAACTCATCAGGAGGGATGATCAGAATGCTGCCGGAGAAGAGAACACGACTGATGGCTAAGGTTTTGACGATGTCCGTGAAGATCTTGGACCTCGCTCTTTGTAGAGCTTGAAGCGCCTCTTGCCCCACGATGGGTGCCAACTACCACAAGATATCTTATGAAGTGTTCCTTGCTTCTAGGAAATTAAGCCACTATTTATAAGAGCACCATATCACATTAGTGAGCAATGCTCCACTGTCCGATATTATCAATAATAGTGATGCTACAAGAAGATTGGCAAGGCGGGGAATTGAGGTTGCCTCCTTCGAAATCACCTAAAAGATACACAATGCAATCAAGTAACAAGCATTGGAGGATTTCATCGCATATTGGACATAACTTCCAGCTGATACTTCTATACCAGAGCCAGAATTTTTGGTCATGCATTTTGATGGATCCAAGTTACTAAATGGCTCAAGTACTGGCGAGCTATTGCAGTCACCAACAAGAGAAAATATTCAGTACGTCATTTAGATCCACTTCAACGCTACCAATAACATGGCGAAATACGAATCCCTCATTCATGGACATCGCGTAGCCAAGGATATTGACATCAAGAGCTAAGTTTGTGTTGGTGTGTTATTGACGCCTTGTTGGGAGACCCCAAGAGCAAGGTGTAATGAGCACAGCAGCAAGTTTTTCCTCAGTAAAAAACCGAGGATATCGAACCAGTAGGAGGAAGGAAACAACTCAAAGGTGTTCCTAGCAACTTGGAGACCTGCACAACACAAACTCAAGACTTTGCCCCAACAAACAGTGAGGTTGTCAATATCACCGGTTTGCTATAAAAAAGGATTAACTGTATGGTGTGGAAGGTAATGGTGGTTTGCAGCAAGTAAACAGTAATAGTGGAAGATGTATCAATGGTAAAGATTAGACCGGGGTCCATAGTTCACTAGAAGTGTTCTCCTTAAGATAAATAAACATGGCATGCTGGGTAAAAAAATTACAGCAGGGCAATTGACAGGACTGAGCAAGGCATAACAATGCAATACTAGACATTCATGATCCTATGAGATTCGATTGGGAAATACAACAAGATACATAGACCGCCATCCAACTGCATCTATGACTAGAAATTGACCTTCAGGTTATCATCCGAACCCCCTCTAGTATTAAGTTGCAAGCAACAGATAACTGCTTTAAGAAAAGTGTGTAAGGTAAATAATCCACTTGTTCCTTGAACAAGAGACCGTTGTTTTCTCCCTAGTGGCAACAGCACATCTACAACTTTAGAGATTTCTGTCACTTCCCTTAGATTAAATAGAGTCATGAACCCACTATGTAGCATAAATACCCCGTCTTGGAGTCACTAGCATATACTTGGCCAACATAGCTACTAGAAACGGAGAGCATGCAAGATTACAAAAAACACAGACATGATAGAATCAATAAGAAAAAGCCATTAATCAATCTGACATAATAATCTCAATATCCATCGGATCCCTGCAAACACAACATGCATGATTACAAATAGATGATCTTGATCATGAACGGAGCTCACAAGATCTAAACATGATAGCACAAAGGAGGAGATACAGCAATCTAGCTACTACATGGACCCGTAGTCCAAGGTGGAACTACTCACGCTTCATACCCGAGGCTGGCATGATGAAGAAGAAGGCCGCCGAGATGATATCCCCTCCGGCAGAGTGCCAGGAAGAGATTCAGATCCCCCTGATATAGGGATGATGGTGGCAGCGGCAACAAACGGTTTCGTGGAATAATGATTGGTTACTTAGGGTTTTGGCATCGGGGGGTCTTTATAGGCGAAGAGGCAAGGCACGGGGGTGGCCAAGGTGGTCACACCCGACCCCTAGGCGTGGCTAGGTCTAGCCCATGCCGCCAGGGGGTGTGGCCCCCTAGTGTCTCCCCTCAGTCTCGTATTCTGGCTCTATGTTCCCCATGGTAAAATATTGACTTTGGCTTTTGTCACGTCTAATTCCAAGAATATTTATTTTCTGCCTTTTTGGAACCAAAAACAGAAGAAAACATGCAACTAGCACTATGGCATCTTATTAATAGGTTAGTACCAAAAAACATATAAAAACACCTCAAAGTGTAACACCCTCGCCTGGTAAGGCTGAGTTCATGTGTATAGTGCCAATCCCTGGATCGATTCTCTAGAACACACAGTATACATGAATACCAAAGAATTTAACAGTGCATCATAAATAACGAATTGATCTAGAATTTGCAATTATTACAATAATTCTTAGCACGCAGGCTAGCTCAATAGTTCAATAGAAAACGGAAACTTAAATATATAGTAGACTCCATCTTCAATTTCCCACAAGCGAACAAATGTTGAGTGGAGCATCGCAACCTAGTCGATCACTCATAATCGGAAAAACAACCTGCAACATAAAATATAGCAGCCCCGAAGGGTCAATACTTGGAATGTATGGCAAGTAGAGCTATTAATGGAGACAGTAAACCTAGCATCTACATGCTTATTTGGCAAGTGCAGCTGTGGCTAGCTTGCATTTTCAAATACCTTTGTCCTACTTTCATAAACAGTTTTAGATTTTCTTTGAAAAGATCCCAATTAAGTAAACTGATCAACATTAAAGAAATTAGGAAATTAGAATGAACGAGAAACATGTCATGAACTCAATATCAAGCAACTCAGATGTCCATAACCGAGGATACGGCTAATCGATTAGTTTATACACCCTGCAGGGGTTAGTACACTTTACCCATGTGACTTGGCCAGCCCAGCTCGTACCACCACTCTCATATTGGGTGATGATAGGGAGAAGTCCAAGAAGGGACCCTTCGGGAAGTAGCTCCCCAAACCCGACACGCACCGTACCAACCTACCAAAATTCTACATCTCTGGCTACGTGGGTTCGAGTCACCACAACCTACTAAGTCCAACCAACCGCCCATTGAAGGGAATATGCCCGAGAGGCAATAATAAAGTGGTTATTATCGTATTCCTTATTTATGATAAATGTTTATTTTACATTCTATATTTGTATTAATACGGAAACATTAATACATGTGTGTTTCATAAACAAAAGGAAGTTCCTAGTTATGCCTCTCTCATAAACTAGCTCGTTGATTAACATGATGATCAAAGGTTTCCTGATCATGGACATTGGATGTTGTTAATAACGAGGTCACAACATTAATGTAATGGTGTGATGAACATTCATCCGAAGTATAGCATTACGATCAAGGTAATTGTGTTTATATTGCTATAACATCATACAAAGTAATCTTAGTCCTTAGACCATGAGATCATGTCAATCACTAACACCGGAAGAGTATCTTGATAACATCAAATGTCACACCATAACAGGGTGATTATAAAGATGGGTTCAGTTCTATGAAGGTGTTATGTTGAGGCTCATCGATCAAGAGTGTAATTTTTCCATCCCGATAACGGAGAGTTATACTCTGGGCCCTCTCAGTGATATCACATTGGTTGGCTTGCAAGCAAGTGATTTGATCACTAGAATGTTATATAACGGGAACGAGAAAAGAGTACATGTCGGTAACGAGATCAAACTGGGTATGGAGATACCGATGATCGAATCTCATACATGTAATATATCGTGAGACAAAAGGATTGAATTACATGCGAATAAGATTCACACGATCACATAAGTCATCGTTGAATATGTGGGAGTCAGTACGGATCTCCAGGTCCCGCTGCTGATTATTGATTGGAGAGGGGTCTCGATCATGTCTACATTATTCGCGAACCATAGGGTGACACACTTAAGGGATACCGACACCATTTGGAGCAAATAATATGCCAGAGAAAGAAAAAGGAAAGCACAGGAATTTATTTCACTAGACACCGAAACTGTTTCGGTTGAAATTGCTAAAACTGGTTCTGCATGTGAAATTGAATACGAGCAAGGGTTTTTATGTGAATGTTTATTAATTAAAGTAATTAACAGAATTCTTAATGAATAAATAAAAGAGTTTTATTTGAATCATCCACGAGTACATCATCCACGAGTACAACCTCGTTAACGCTATATGGTTTTCGAGGGTATGTATTCTATGGATGCATATCCACCTGTTGCTTGTATCTAGTAGATATATCTTGGTACATAGTTGTTCCCATCATAAGAAATTTTTTGTTTTCTATGTTGCAAGCCCTATAGTGGTATCAGAGCCAGATCTATGCGTAGATGCTTTGCATGGTAGTACACATATGAGTATGTGGGCGATGTTGATCATTTTATTGCTTCTTTGTTGTACTTTGGATATTGGTGGCATAGTGTGATGAAGCTGCCCGGACAAACTTTACATGTCCTCGCACATGAGACCTGTTCCACGCTTGACATGCAACTAGTTTTGCATAAGTGGCTAGCGGGTGTCTGTCTCTCCTACTATAGTCAATATCTAATTTGCAACAAGTTGTCAACAATTTGGTTATCCTCGTTGTGGTTCATGTTCGTAGGTAAGAACGGTTCTCTCTTCAAAAGCCCTAAGCCACGTAAAACTTGCAATGGATAAATTAGAGGCGTCTAGTTTAGATTGTTGCTGGGCTAGTGTTATGATATGGTGATGTTGTAAGTAGAAGTATAAGATGATACTATTACAACACACATAACGTGTAAGTTCCATAGACCTTGGCCTTACACATAGAGGTATGATAGTGATCATACCACGGTGCACATGATGGAGATCATATGCGGGAACCATATCATTTCACTTATAAACATGTGATGTTTGATTGCATCTTATATTGCTTGTTTGGCATTTTATTAGCATAATAAGATGATCCCTCATTTAGAGATCAAGATAAAAATGTGTTCTTCCTTAAGTATGCACCGACAATGTTTCGTCGCTTCAAGACATCACGTGATGATCGGGTGTACTTGAATCCACGAGCATATCTCGGGTGTAAGAGAGTTACACACGCGAATACTAAGGTTCTTACTTAGCGAGCCTAACATGTACATACATGGCCTCGGAACACGGACCGAAAGGTTAAGTATGCGTCATATGTTTTGATATGATGACCATATGGATGCTCGCCTTTGAAGCTACACCGACTCACGTGATGACCGGACTTGGTGTAGTGGATTTGGTTCATGTAATCACCAAAAAGGCACGAGGGATGTCATTTTTGAGTGGGAGTTCATTTCTAATTTGGATTAGTAGAACTCAATTTATCATAAATTAAATCAAAGTGAATTTTCATAATTTTTTGTAGTCATTGGCATTCGTTCACCACCTTATGCTTAGTTGTAGTTGATATAATAGAACTATAGATTTCTGGATATTTACTTTACGAACTGGTATCGTATTGTGTTGAGTGTCAATCTAAAGTTTAAAGTCCTATTGCAATATTTCAGCAAACTCTGTTTACTCCGTGAAATTTAATAATTGGTATTAAATCAAGAGTAATAATTCCAGTGTTAGTATCTTAAGTATCATGTTTGCCTCCATGATTCTTGCTTGTTTTAATATCAAGTTTATCTAGGAGCTGAAAGAATTGTTTCAGAAACCATCATGTGTGACAGATATAGCGATATCTGAAACAATGTTATGGTTGCAATATGATAGAGTATAATGTATGTTCTCATATTGGATGAGAATTTACAAAGGTTGGAGATGCTAGACATCCTAATCATCCAAAAGGGTTTTGGAAAGTAACGTTATACTCACGATTTGTCTTTATAAGCTACATTAGCTTGATCATGAAAGTCATCATGATAAGGATGAATAGAAGATGTATGTAAAGTGTTAACTACACTAAAATATTACTAAAGAATGGATTTTGAAAGAATGCCGATCATTTTGATGATGGTGATCTACTTCAAAGTGCAAGTCCAAAGGTATTATTATTTGAATATACACGCTTTGGACTATGTGTCATGTATATGGCCCACTTTTGATGTTGATAGATTCTTTTAAAAGGAAAACAAAATGTTGAAAGAGAATATATAAAATATATTTGGCAGAAAAGAAAAGATTGGAAATATCCAATTTAGGTATATGGATGATATACATGTTATGGTTGTATTCTTTGCTTGTTAGACAATGTGGTTCTTGGATATTGGATACCGAATTGGTTGGTATGAAATTGCATACAGAACGACGCAATTCATAAACCACAATGGCCTAAGTAACTAGCAAGAGAATATGTGATGATGTTCATCGAAAACAAACAAACCGTTGTTTGTATTTCTCGTTGACATCAAAGCTTGACTTCAAGATTTGTTTTAATAATTTTTATTTAAATCAGGTATTATGAGAAGAAAGGTTGTTCAAATAATTACCGTATTCCATATAAGATGGATGATTTGCAAATCTAGTTAAAGAAATCACATCCATAAAGCTAATGCTAAAATGTCGCAAGACAAATGATTGAAAGATCACTTATGATGTGACATCGCCGTTTAAATTATATTGGAAAGAAAACATGAAGAAACTCCATTTTCATGGATTTTTGGAGTATTTGATTTGATCAAATGACGCTTGTGATACTTTCCTCAAGATAATTGAAACTTCGTTCAAAGGCCAAAGAAGAACGAACGACTAAAATATTGGAATTTATACATATCGATGTGTGTAGTCCATTATATGTATTCGTAAGCGAAGGGTTTCAACATCATATACTTTCTCCAGAAATTTGAATGAATGTTCACTTAATGAGAAAGAAGTATGAAATATTTGAAAACGTTCAAAGACTTTCAAGATGAAGTGAAAATCATTGTAACAACAAAATAAATGGTTTAAGACTTTATCATCAGGGATTTATTTGAGTTGCAAGTGTAACAAGAAAATAAATGATTTATGATTTTATCACAAAAGGGATTTATTTGAGTTGCAAGTTTAGCAAAACACCTAGATTTACATCTCCCGAAACACCATAGGAGTATGGAGTGTTTGAGATTTGTAATGAAACCTTGTTTGACATGGTTGTATCAGAGGCGTTATTTATAAAACTGCCATTATGTTTTAAAAGATTAATGCTTTAGAGACTACCGCTTTTACACTAAAAAGAGCTCCATCTTGATCCGTTGAAATGACACCATGGAAGTTATGGTTTGGGGTAAAACCCAAGTTGTCATTTCTTAAATTTTCGTATGCTAAACATAAGTAAGATGTTTACAAGTCGGATGAGCATGTCTTTGTAGGTTATTTCAAATAACAATTGGTTATTCCTCCATAACACCAAGGACAAAAGGGTTTGTCGTTTGAAACATGAAGTTTCTTGAAGAAGGAATTTTTCATAAATGTTAAGTGGGAGGACAATAGAACTTTGATAATGTTGACAAACCTTAGCTAAATGTGCTGAGTTGCGCAGCACCAAATTTTTTTTTGGAGGCAGCCAGAATGCTCATGGATCACGTGCCTCAAAGGTTGCGGTCACAGAGGTCTAAAGTTCCTATTGAACCAAGAAGGTCGGATAAACAATCAAATGATTGAGATTTGAGAGTAAATCATTATTGTTTGACAATGATGAACCGACTACAAAGAAGCGATGATGGGCCCTGACTCCGTCAAATGGCTTGAAGCCATAAAGTCCGTGATAGTTCCATACACGAGAAATCAAGTTTTGAACTTGGAAGACCCTCTGGAAAGGTGTAAAAACCTATCGGTCATATTTGGATCTATAAAGAAACAAACATGGATGTTTTACATCTATGAAATGGTCGACATGTCATAAAGTATTTTATGACAATGTTCAAGGAGTTCACTATGACAAGATTTGATCTTTCATAGCGATATTTAGTTTGGACGGATTAAAGTAGCAACCACTACATATAATTTGGTATATGGTAGATGAATAAACAAAACAAAGTTCTTCTAATAGAATGGTTACCTAGGACATGTACATGACACGGTCCAAATGGTTTTGTTAAATTCAAAGGATGTTAAAAGGGCATGCAAACTTCAATGTTTGAAGTAAGCATCACGGAGTTGGAATCTTCACCGTGATGAAAAAGGAGTTTTCATCTCGAGACGATGAAGATGCTTGCATTTGCAAGAAATTAAGTGGGAGCGCTAAGACATATTTCTAATACATTATGTGGAGGACATCTTTATGATTAGAAATGATGTATCTTTTATAGACAAAGGTTAAGAATTTCATTGCGATGAAAGACTTAGGCAAAACCCGAATATTTAGCATGAATGTCTGTAGTGGATAGACTGTGACGCTAATATGGTTGTGTCAAATGTACATATATGAGATATTGAAGGAGTTCAAGATAGAAACAACAAGAAATGGTTCTTGTCACATGGAAAGGAATTGAATCAAGATTCAAGTGTATCGACACTTGAGAAGTGAAATAAGATTCAAGTTCTTTGACACTTGATGAGTGAAATCACAAGGATGTTTTGATCAATCATACCATGATATGTACATATCCAGATATGTCCTATGCTCTAAGTGTTATGAGCATATACCATAATGAATCATAAAATGATCATTGGTCGATAGTGAGGATATTCTAATGATCTTTTGGAAGAACTAAGAATATATTTGTTTAGAGGTGACAAACAATTACAAATAGTTCATTGTAAAGCGTTACACTGATACTAGTTTTGTCATAAGATACAAATTAAGTTTATCTCAATTAAAACTATGGGTGGCACAATGTAATAGAAAGGAGATTCCATGATGGATTTGGATGAATTCCAAAGTTAAGACATTGTGACGGATACTTCAACAAAAGGCTAAGTATATGACTGCTATAGTAGCAGCAGAGGAGGGCATTTGTGTCAAGTAGTTTGTTATCAAACTAAGGTGTGGTTCACAATGGGATAACACTAAATATATATTGTATGACAATAGTATCAACATGATTTAACCCCAAAGAACTAAAGGTCTCACCAAAAGACCAAATTTATACAATGCCATCTCATTGGAGAATGAGTGATGCGTGAAGACGCAAAGACATGCAAATACACATGGACCTGAATGCGTCAGATCCGTAGAATATGTCAACCACTTGCAGTTGCATAATGGAACACCAGAAAGCCATAGGTGTTCAATACGCAAAGTTTCAAACTAGATTATTGTCTCTAGTGCAAGTGGGAGACTGAAGGGAATATGCCCGAGAGGAAATAATAAAGTGGTTATTATCGTATTCCTTATGTATGATAAATGTTTATTTTACATGCTTTAATTGTATTTATACGAAAACGTTCATACATGAGTGTTTAATAAACAAAAGGAAGTTCCTAGTTATGCCTCTCTCATAAACTAGCTCGTTGATTAACATGATGATCAAAGGTTTCCTGATCATGGGCATTGGATGTTGTTAATAACGAGGTCACAACATTAATGTAATGGTGTGATGAACATTCATCCGAAGTATAGCATTATGATAAAGTTCATTGTGTTTATATTGCTATAACATCATACAAAGTAATCTTAGTCCTTAGACCATGAGATCATGTCAATCACTAACATCGGAAGAGTATCTTGATAACATCAAACGTCACACCGTAACAGGGTGATTATAAAGATGGTTTCAGTGATACGAAGGTGTTATGTTGAGGCTCATGGATCAAGAGTGGAATTTTTCCATCCCGATGACAGAGAGATATACTCTGGGCCCTCTCGGTGATATCACATTGGTTGGCTTGCAAGCAAGTGATTTGATCACTAGAATGTTATATCACGGGAACGAGAAAAGAGTACATGTCGGTAACGAGATCAAACTAGGTATGGAGATACCAATGATCGAATCTCGGACATGTAATATATCGCGAGACAAAAGGATTGAGTTACATGCGTATAAGGTTCACACGATCATAGAAGTCATCGTTGAATATGTGGGAGTCAGTACGGATCTCCAGGTCCCGCTGCTGATTATTGATCAGAGAGGGGTCTCGATCATGTATACATTATTCGCGAACCGTAGGGTGACACACTTAAGGGATACCGACACCATTTGGAGATAATAATATGCCAGAGAAAGAAAAAGGAAAGCGCAGGAATTTATTTCACTAGACACTAAAATTGTTTCGGTTGAAATTGCTGAAACTGGTTCTGCATGTGAAATTGAATACTAGCAAGGGGTTTTATGTGAATGTTTGTTAATTAAAGTAATTAACAAAATTCTGAATAAATAAATAAAAGAGTTTTATTTAATGAGAGATTACATTAAATTTGGTGGAAATTTAATGGAGGTGAGTGGAATTTTGAGTGGGTGGCTATTTATGTGAGTGGGAGATCCACCCACATGAATGTGGAAGAGGTGGGGGCACCTCCATGGCTGCCACACCATGGGAGGGGGCACCCCACTCCCACTTTAGAATTCCCCCATGGTCCCAAATCAGCACACCACTCCCTCCTCTCATCTCACACCTCTCATCTCACACCTCCTCTCATCTCACATAAAAGGCACCCCACTCCCTCCTCTCATCTCACACCTCCTCGTGAAGGATCTCTCTCCCCCTTTAGAATTCCCCCATGGTCCCAAATCAGCGAGATACATGTTCCCCGTGGCTTTTTATGGAAGGATTTGTTGCTTCCGCTGCTTCGCTGGACCGAGAGCGCGGAGGTTGTCAGGGTACCCGGACGTGTGTGCGATCACGGATGCACCACTGCTTTGCGGTGATGGACGTGATGGTGCTGGACCAGCTGGACCAGATGGACTTCATCACGATCTTGAGATCGGCAAGAGTTCGACTACATCATCCACGAGTACAACCTCGTTAACGCTATACAGTCTTCGAGGGTATGTATTCTATGGATGAATATCCACCTGTTGCTTGTATCTAGTAGATAGATCTTGGTACATAGTTGTTCCCATCGTAGGAATTTTTTTGTTTTCTATTCTGCGAACCCTACACCCATTTCATTATTGGCACATGGTTGTACACGTAAGCTACCAAATAAAGAAGCCAATCATTTTCTCTTGATACCTGGGTGCCTTTCCGCAATGATACCACCAAAAAATGTCAATCCCATCACACCCAGGAGGTTCATTGATTAAGTTGTTTTAGTTTTCACAAACCAACACTTTTAGAAACAACTTTCAGTGATATATCCCAGCCCTCATTCATCATAGCATGGCTAAGAACATCTACCAACGGTGGCTCATCTACAGAAAATCCCTACCACATAATAGGACATATCATAGCGATAGTACTTTCCTACACATGCATCTACAAAATACACGACAATGCATTGAAAATAGTAGGACAACATCATGAACAAAGTAGCATCTACTTGCCTTGATTGTAGTTGAAGCTGTTCAAGCACTCGTTGCAATCACACATGTTGCACTCCTCGCAATCTATCGATCAAACAATTGCATACAACATAAACAATAGCACATAGAGATCAAACAAATGCAACAAATGCATGCATGACAATTTAATAATTCACAATGGTTGTTCTTTTAGTTTTCTAAACAATTCTGAAGTATATGATGCATGCAAGAGACCAATTAATGCAATGGAGTACTTGTTATTAATAATTACTTGCCAATATAGGGTTTTTAATAGTTCTATTGTAACGCCTCTTCTAATTGTCGAATTAAATTTGTATCTGAAGTGTACTGGATAGAGGGCATTAATAAGAACCAGTAGGCGTTGGATTAACCCTAATCGGAGTTATAGATATTTTTGTATGATTTAAATAGTGTTTAATGAGTTTTAAATTATCTATATATTTTCTGTCGCCTAAAAATCAAACTAAAATTATATATGTAATCTCCTTGGAATTGTGATTGCACGGACATATTATTTGTAATTTTATGAGCATTATTTATTTTCTTATGAATTTATTACTCTAAATAGGCCATTAAACCATTTAAATCTACACGGCAAAACTTACAGTCAAATCCTGAACTAATTGCATATTGACGATCTACTTATAACCAGCTTTCCATCGGTATATTATTTATATTTTCGTGATAGAAAAATAATTTACTATGAATTTAATGATTTCTAAAGTCATTAAAACTAATTAAATTTCTACGGGGTAAATAATCCGCAAAAACTTGATCCAACCAGATATTATTAATCTACATTATAGTAGCTTCAATTTGATATATTGTTCCTATTTTTCGGAGTTACAGATAATTTTCTATGAATTTATTAACCTAAAAGACCATTAATACTAATTAAATTACTACAGTAAACGAATACTGTTAAGGTTATATCTAATGTCATATTAATATTCTACACGTTTTTATGAATCCATTGATATATAATTTGCTATTTTTAGATCTACGAATCTTTTTATATGATTTTTGCAAGTTTACACAATTTTCTGCAAATTAAATTTAATTTGAAATCTACAGGGAATATTCCCTGGAAATATTCTATGCTGACTGGGACGTGGGGATGACCTGGCTTGACATGTGGCATGATCTGCTTGGCTCGTACCCCTTCGTTGATAAGCTCTAATCTTGACCGTCGGGATGAGATCCAGTGGTTAGGAGAGGAGATTGACCCGATTTTGGCTCAGAATAGATAAGAAATAGATCTGTGTTAGAGAGACAAATCCATAGGTCAAATTTAAAATTTTACAACATGAAAGTTGTGGGGAATCATTAGTCCTACCTTCTCACAAAAAGAATTTGGATTTGAAGAAACGAGCGCGAGTACATCTTGGATTTACACCGTCATATCTGAAACATTGCGGTGCGAAATTCTCCGGCTATGGTGGATGAAAAGAGGTGAGGTTTGTCAGGATTGAAATATTTCAACGAGATCTACAACTTTCGTGTTTTGGCTGAAGGCAAACGACGAAGTCTAGATGGGTGAATAAACAAAATAAGATTCGGGCATGTGTAGATTCAGGATTCCAAGAAGGGAAACTCATAAAGCTGTGCCTCCATGGGTTTATATGGAGGTTTAGGATGGTGGAGAGATAGGTATTGGAGTAGGGAACAATTAGAAATAAACGGAAGTCGATTCGGAGTTGTAGATTAAAAGATACAAGTGTTTTAATAGAGATAGGTTTAGAAAATTGATTTTGCACGCTTTTTAAAGCAAACCAGAGATCGATCAGTGCCCGTGTCTGGGTGCTCCGGTCTGCTGGCTAGATGGGCCACCGGCTGGCTTGGCCGGCCCAGTTAGTTTTTTTTCTTTTTCTTTTTTTCTATTTTGGTATTTTCTCTATATCTTTTGCATACAAACTCCGAATGATATGATTCTTGTTTCTAAAATTTTCTAAAATCGAATAGATCATTATAGGATCATATTTGTAATCCTTTTTACTAGTTTACAAGTAGTGGATTTATAAATCCTTATATATTCCATTTTATTTATACCATTATTTGTTTGTATTTGTTCCATAATTTTTCATAATACCTCCAAATGAGCTAAATTTTGTTTCTAAAATTTTGTAATATTCATTGGATCTTTTTAGGCTATAATTTAGAAATAATAGTTGCGTTACTAATACTGGGTTTTTATAAGGCCAATTTAATTCCCTTTAGGAACAAAGTGGCACATACTATTTGGGGTTTTAGTCCTTTATTTCTATTTAGGAATTTTTCTTGATTCAAATATACAATGCAATGCTCATGAATGTCATGCATATGCAATTTTTTTCTTGTCCAAATTTTCAAAATCTTGGAATGTGATAGACTAACCCCGTTAAGATGAGTCTCGTCCTCGATATTCGAAATGGCTAGCAAGGTGTCGTTGGTATACTCGAGGCTCACCCCCTTAAGAAAAATAAACTAGCATCTCTAAGGCTAGTTGATAAACTATATCTTGTTCTTCCTCCCTCTAGGATTGTGAGTGTAATATCAAGTTGTGCACCAACTATCCGAGCTTCTTACTTAACCATCCAGTCTGTGCATACCATTACATCTAACTATTGTGAATCCAATATAATTAAGATAGAGGGAAAACTATGTGCTTCAATCTCTATGGTATAATGGTGGCTTTTGTTTTGGGTAGTATTTAGATGAGTTATAAATAGAAAGAATAGAGAAGTAATACTACCCATAACTATATGAATCAAGCAATTAGCACACAAGCAAACAATCAACACAAACAACACTCAAGCCAAAATAGTTTTGTTTATGTTCCATAAGTTTTGTTTTAGTGGCATGCCATCCACAAAATAGTTTTCTGTTGACTAATATCCATTTGGGGGTGAACCTACAATCATAAAAGCAATGGACAGAATCTGTCCTGAAACTACAGCAGTGTTCAACAATTTTCTTGGGCACATTAAACTCATCAGGAATTTTAGATAATTTTTATACATATAGTACAGGAATATTCGCACCAAACCCTATTTTTTCATATTTTTCCCAGTTACCAAAAAAACATGAAAAATCATACAGTACAGCTGGTTCAGCAAAAAACTGCAGCTAAACTATCACGAATTTCTAATCAAAACCTTCATTAACATATTATGGTATCTCAAAAATATTCTAGAACTTTAAGGTATCAAATAGCACAGCCTAAGCATAATAAATCAACTATCAAACAAGTTCTTACCACAATCTATTGCTATATCTAAACGAGATCATATCAAACTATATGGTGGTCATCATCTAACTATTCTTTAATCTTGCACAAGTGTTCATCTACAAGTTTGAAAAGGATGAGTTTATAAAAGATAGACGAAGGATTACAAGAATCTAATAATTACAAAATTATGAGTTCATTGCTAGAGAGAGTCTTCCTTCTATATCATAAAGGAGAAGAGTATGAGAATTGAAATGATAAGAAGGTACTAGAAAGAAGTGTAAGGAGAGAATAGATATAATCATATAGTGTTTATAATTTTTATATGGCTTTCCTATTCCATTGCTAGGTCACGATCCTATAGTCAACGCACTGCTCTGATACCATCCTGTAACACCCTCGCCTGATAAGGCTAAGTTCATGTGTATAGTGCCAATCCCTGGATCGGTTCACAGGCACACACAGTACAGATAAATACCAAAGAATTTAACAGTGCATCATCAATAACGAACTAATCCACAATTTGCAATTATTACAATAATGCTTAGCACATAGGCTAGCTCAATAGTTCAATAGCAAACAGAAGCTTAAATATATAGTAAAATCCATCTTCAATTGCCCACAAGCGAACAAATATTGAGTGGAGCATCGCAACCTAGTCGATCACTCATAATCGGAAAAATAACCTGCAACATAAAACGTAGCAGCCCCGAAGGGTCAATACTTGGAATGTATGGCAAGTAGATCTATTAATGGAGACAATAAACCTAGCATCTACTTGCTTATTTGGCAAGTGGAGCTATGGCTAGCTTGCATTTTCAAATACCTTTGTCCTACTTTCATAAACAGTTTTAGATTTTCTTTGAAAATATCCCAATTAAGTAAACCCATCAACATTAAAGAAATGAGGAAATTAGAATGAGCAAGAAACATGTCATGAACTCAATATATAGCAACTCAGATGTCCATAACAGGGGACACGACTAATCGATTAGTTTATACACCCTGCAGGGGTTAGTACACTTTACCCATGTGACTTGGCCAGCCTAGCTCGTACCAGCACTCTCATATTGGATGATGATAGGGAGAAGTCCAAGAAGGGACTGTTCGGGAAGTATCTCTCCAAACTCTACATGCATCGTACCAACCTACCAAAATTCTACATCTCTGGCTACGTGGGTTCGAGTAACCAGAACCTACTAAGTCCAACAAACCTCCCATTTCATTATTGGCACATGGTTGTACACGTAAGCTACCAAATAAAGAAGCTAATCATTTTCTCTTGATACCTGGGTGCCTTTCCGCAATGATACCACCAAAAAATTGTGAATCCCATCACACCTAGGAGGTTTATTGATTAAGTTGTTTTAGTTTTCACAAACCAACACTTTTAGAAACAACTTTCAGTGATATAGCCAAGCCCTCGCTCATCGTAGCATGGCTAAGCACATCTACCAACGGTGGCTCATCTACATGAATTCTCTACCACATAAAAGGACATAGCATAGCGATAGTACTTTCCTACACATGCATCTACAAAATCACGACAATGAATTGAAAATAGTAGGACAACATCATGAACAAGGTACCATCTACTTGCCTTGATTATAGTTGAAGTCGTTCAAGCACTCGTTGCAATCACACACGTTGCACTCCTCGCAATCTATCGATCAAACAATTGCATACAACATAAACAATAGCACATAGAGATCAAACAAATGCAACAAATGCATGCATGACAATTTAATAATTTACAAGGGTTGTTGTTTTAGTTCTCTAAACAATACTGAAGTATATGATGCATGAAAGAGACCAATTAATGCAATGGAGTACTTGTTATTAATAATTACTTGCCAATATAGGGTTCTTAATAGTTCTATTGTTACACCTGTTCTAACTGTCGAATTAAATTTGTATCTGAAGTGTACTGGATAGAGGGCATTAATATGAACTAGTAGGCGTTGGATTCACCCTAATCAGAGTTATAGATATTTTTGTATGATTTAAATAGTGTTTAATGGGTTTTAAATTATTTATATATTTTCTTTCCTCTCAAAAGAAAACTAAAATTATATTTGTAATCTCCACAAAATTGTAATTCCAGGGACATATTATTTATAATTTTATGAGCATTATTTCTTTTCTTATGAATTTATTACTCTAAATAGGCCATTAAACCATTTAAATCTTCATGGCAAAACCTTACAGTCAAAGCCTGAACTAATTGCATATTGATGATTTACTTGGAACCAGCTTTCCATCGGTATATTAGATATATTTTTGTGATAGACAAATAATTTACTATGAATTTAATGATTTCTAAAGTCATTAAAACTAATTAAATCGCTACGTGGTAAATAATCCGCAAAAGCTGGATCCAACCAGGTATTATTAATCTACATTATAGTAGCTTCAATTTGATATATTGTTCCTATTTTTCGGAGTTATAGATAATTTTCTATGAATTTATTAACCTAAAATACCATTAAAAATAATTAAATTACTACAGTAAACGAATACTGTTAAGGTTAGATCTAATGTCATATTAATATTCTACACGTTTTTCTGAATCCATTGATATATAATTTGCTATTTTTGGATCTACGAATATTTTTATATGATTTTTGCAAATTTACACAATTTTCTGCAAATTAAATTCAATTTCAAATCTATAGGGAATATTCCCTATAGAATATTATATGCTGACTAGGACACGGGTCTGACCTGGCTTGACACGTGGTGAGATCTGGTTGGCTCGTACCTCTTCGTTGATAAGCTCTAATCTTGACCGTCGGGATGAGATCTAGTGGCTAGAAGAGGAGATTGACCCGATTTTCGCTCAGAATAGACAAGAAATAGATTTGTGTTAGACAAACAAATCCGTAGTTCAAATTGAAAAACTTACAACATGAAAGTTGTGGGGAATCATTAGTCCTACCTTCGATTTTGGATTTGAAGAAACGAGCGCGAGTACATCTTGGATTTTCACCGTTATATCTGAAATATTGCGGTGAGAAATTCTCTAGCTGTGGTGGATGAAAAGAGGTGAGGTTTGTCGGGACTGAAAGATTTCAACGAGATCTACAACTTTCGTGTTTTGTCCGAAGGCAAACGACGAAGTCTAGATGGGTGAATAAACGGAATAAGGTTCGGGCATGTGTAGATTCGGGATTTCGAGAAGGGAAACTCATACAGCTGTGCCTCCATGGGTTTATATGGTGGTTTAGGATGGTGGAGAGATAGGTCTTGGAGTAGGGAACAAGTATAAACAAACGGAAGTCGATTCGGAGTTGTAGATAAAAATATACAAGTATTTTAATAGAGATAGGTTTAGAAAATTTATTTTGCACGCTTTTTAAAGCAAACCGGAGATCAATCAGTGCCCGTGCCTAGGTGCTCCGGTCGGCTGTCTAGATGGGCCGCCTCCTGGCTTGGCCAGCCAATTTAGTTTTTTTCTTTTTCTTTTTTTTTTGTATTTTGGTATTTTCTCTATATCTTTTGCATACAAACTCCGAATGATATGATTCTTGTTTCTAAAATTTTTTAAAATCGAATAGATTATTATAGGATCATATTGTAATCCTTTTTTACTAGTTTACAAGTAGTTGATTTATAAATCCTTGTATATTCCATTTTATTTATATCTTTATTTGTTTGTATTTGTTCCATAACTTTTTCATAATACCTCCAAATGAGCTCAATTTTGTTTCTAAAATTTTGTAATATTCATTGGATCTTTTTAGGCCATAATTTAGAAATAATAGCTACTTTAGCAACAATGGGTTTTTATAAAGCCAATTTAATTCCCTTTAGGAACAAAGTGGCACATACTATTTGGGGTTTTAGTCCTTTATTTCAATTTAGGAATTTTTCTTGATGCAAATATGCAATGCAATGCTCATGAATGTCATGCAAATGCAATTTTTTCTAGTCCCAATTTTCAAAATCTTGGGATGTGACAGACTAACCCCCTTAAGATGAATCTCTTCCTCAAGATTCGGAATGGCTAGCAAGGTGTGGGTGGTATACTCGAGGCTAACCCCCTTAAGAAAAATAAACTAGCATCTCTAAGGCTAGTTGATAAACTATATCTTGTTCTTCCTCCCTCTAGGATTATGAGTGTAATATCAAGTTGTGCACCAACTATCCGAGCTTCTTACTTAACCATCCAGTATGTGCATACCATTACATCTAACTATTGTGAATCCAATATAATTAAGATAGTGCGAAAACTATGTGCTTCAATCTCTATGGTATAATGGTGGCTTTTGTTTCGGGTAGCATTTAGATAATTTAGAAATAGAAAGAATAGAGAAGTAATACTACCCATAACTATATGAATCAAGCAATTAGCACACAAGCAAACAATCAACACAAACAACACTCAAGCCAAAATAGTTTTGTTTATGTTCTAGAAGTTTTATTTTAGTGGCATACCATCCAAATAGTTTTCTACTGACTAATATTGTAGAGGTCCCAACCTTTAATAAGGTGGAGATCCCTGTGTTTACAATGGTAGTCCCTAGATCAATAGCTAGCATCCATAGTCAAGATGTAATATCAAGGAACAGAGGTCATAATACAACTTTATAACCAGGAATAAAATAATTCATTACATCTTACATAGCTCATTTGGTTATCTCATTACAATGCAGCAGAAATAACTATAGCATGGAGTCCTTCATCTTCAAATTGCCACAGGCAATCATGTTGGTTGTAGACTTGTAATCCTAACCAACACACTTCACTAACATCAAACAAACCTACAACATAATAATTTACAGCCACACGGGTCAATACATTTGAATTGTATTGGCAAGTGATACTACGGTAGTATAGTGGAGTCTATCATCTATATGCATTTGGCTAGGTGGAGCTTAGGCTTGCTTTGCTCAAAATAGATTTTCCTTATCATTTGAAAACACTAAGTTTTTGTTTAACATTATCACCCAAGGAACCATCAATAGAAATTGGTGAACCTTCACCGTTGTTCATCCATAACTTTTAACTTAGAAAATTGGGATGAGGAGATTCTTGATATCTTCCATGTCTTGATGCTCAAATTTTCCATTACCAGTGACATGTATAAGTACTTAGCTTTTACACTCTGCAGAGGTGGTGCACTTTCCCCACAAGACTTGGTTTCACCAAGACAAGATCTTTCAGAAGCCTTCCCTTAGGCCAGGATGGACGCGCTCCAACCTATCAAACCCCTACCACCAGCTGTCCATTTGGCTAAGTTATTGCAACCTATATGATCCAAGCAGAGCCCATAATGCCAAGTGGTTGCACTTTAAGCTTCTCAACATTTGACATCTCAAATCTCTTTGTTCCTGGGTGGCATTCCACAAGTGAGATAACAAATTTTCCCCAGTATACTGGACTTGGTGATGCCCAAGTTTTCCCCAGCATACTGTACTTGCGTAACCACTCAACACAAACCATTCTTTCCATTCCAACCAGGTGATTCATTCACTTAGTTCTTTTACTAAACAAAACACAAGTCCTTGACTTAGAAATATTCCATAGCATGAATATAAACCACCCTTGTTTGCTACTAGCTAGGCTAAGCATGATAGTAGTAGGAATCTTAACTTAGGAAAATTCTACTAAGGTTTCATCTACTAGTATTTCCCATGGCATAGTTTATACTTAGCAAAAATTCCATGCAAGTCTTAATTAGAAATATCACTAGTGCATAGTTAAAATAATGGGACAAAAGTATGTAGCATCACTTGCCTTTTTGGTAGAGAATATAAGTTCACTCCTTGATCTTGCAATAGTCACACTCTTCAAATTCCACTACAATTCAATCAAGCAAGCAATATTCAATCTACCACTCAACACAAACATCACATAAAATAAAAAAACAAGGCAATGCATGCAATCATGCCAAAGATTTTTTTATTTGGAAAAGTGGTTTCTAATAGGTTATAAACATTTGAAAACACTTATTGGTCATTTATAAAGGTGGTAAAATCATTTGATATCAAGTTAGTGAAAATGGCCATTAAGTCATTTTGTTTTGCCAGAAATGGTTCAAACCAAAGTAATATTTTCTAGTGTTTGACAAATACCTTTTAAACACAAATGTTAGTGTTTTATCGTCAAGTGTTTATTATTAAGACCATTTGCAAAAGTTTTTACTTATAAACCATTTTTATATGAATCAATATTTTATGTTGTTGGAAATGCTTTTTAGCAAAGTAGTAATCTGTAGGGTTCATCAAATATATTTATAAATCTCAAAACTTGGTGTTTATGGTCAGCGATTTTAAATCTAATCATTTTTCAAAGGTTTTACTCAAAAAGCATTTTTAACACATAAGCAATATTTTTGTTTAACTAGGAATGCTCTAATTCAAAGAGTTATTCTTTTGCTTCACAAAATATGTTTTTGAATCCACAAGTTGGTTTCTATGGTCAGTAGGTTCAAAATAATCCAATTGCCCAAGATTTTACCTTAAAAATATTTCTAGCATAAATTTGATATTCAAAATATACCTACACAAGTTTCTGCAAAAACAACTAAGTTTCCAGAAACAATTCATTAAACAAAGTGCATGGTTGGATAGAGTTTGTTTTGCTGATTCCATTGATATAAAATTTGCAAAATTTGGACGTGTAGATCAAAATTTATGCAATTTACAAATTTAAACATCTAATAGAACAAATCTTGGTTTTAAAACAAACTCTAGGCCACGCGTCACGTTCTGATTCGTCCATACCACTTCGCATGGATCAGCCTATGCGGTGTGTTAGATCTAAGTTACATCGCACGGCTCAGATCAAAGGATACTCCTTCGGGTTATGTTCTATCATAACCACACGATCAACATCCTATGGTCTAAATCGATTAACCCTAAACGGGCGGCGCTAGCGGCGGCGACTGGCGGCAGCACGGTCAGATGGCGAGGTTGTCGATGATGCAGGAAGCAAAAGAGGCAGGGGAAAGGCTCGCCGAGGTCGTCATGGCGTGATGATGCTCAACAATGCCACGGTTGTCGAAGGGGCACTCGGGTTCGTCCTGAATCGCTCGCCGGAGTTGCGTTCAGGCTCGGGCACGGTCAGACGCTGTCGGAGACGACGCTACGGGGAATGCGAAGACATGAGGTGAGTACGGTTAGATGCGCAAGGTTGCGGAGAGTGCACGCGTGTGAACGAGGGGGAGAGGTTCGGTCAGGATTACCGGGGGGAGGTCGACGGAGCGGAGGCAGATGGCGGCGATGCTCAGACGTGATCGTTGCCAAGCATATGGGGTGCACATCGGCAAGTGGATACCACCGGTAGATGCGCCTGAGGCTGGGGAGTGAGCTCGAGTGGTGAAGGGGGCAAGGCGCGACGTTGTCTGGCCGGAATTGGAGAAGAGGCTCGTCGGAGACAGAGATGCTCAAGTGCGAAATTGAGGCAGTCCTATGGCCAAGAGGGAGGGGTGAGCGAGGGGAAATGGAGAGGGTCATGGGCGTTTAAGGGAGCGTTGTCGCGGTGAGGTTTTAGCATGGCAGTAACGCGTATTGATGCGAGTTAAAACAAGCAGAAACAGCCGGCGAGGGGGCGTGGTCACCGCGGGGTGAGGAAAAAGGGTCTGGCAGGTGGGGCCTGGTTGTCTGTGAGAGAGAGGGAGAGACGGTGGGGTCCAGCGGTCAGCGGCTCTGCGGGTTGATCTGTGGGTGAAAGAAAACGGTTCGGGAGTGGGGGAAGATGGGCTACGAGTTGGGCTAGACTGGGCCTGTTGGTGGGTTGGGTTCGTTTCATTTTTTATACAGAATGTTTTTCTTTTTCTATTTTGAATTTCTGTTTTGATTTTTATTCAAATAATTCATACCCCATTTGAATTCAAACCTTTTCCAAATCTTGAGTATATTTCAATATTGTTTATTAACATATTATAATGTCAAATTTAGAATATTTCCTTTATTCTTTTAGGGTCTATTATATATTTATAAATAGGCATTTGTATTTATTTCAAAATAAGATTTAAATATGTTTTAAAACTCTATTTGAATTCTAAATTTTACCAAACCTTTTTCACGAGGTTTTATTTATACAAAAATAATTTCACTTTGAATTATTATTTAAAATATTTTAATATGTTTTAATGTTCATTTTAAATTGGGAAAATGTCTTTACTTAAATAAAAATGGATATTAATAAGTCCTTATGATTTCATTTAAATAGTTCTTCACTCTTTTTATTAAACAATATCTTTCATTTCATTTGTTTAGTCAAGATTTAACTTGGCTTTTTAAAATAGTCCTTATTTATTTATTTCTTCCTTTGCTTATAAAATCTATATCTTTTTATTTAAGGATCCAAACTTGTTGATTCCAATTTGTAAAATCTTATTTAATATTTCTTTATCCTTTTAAATCCTTTAGGATTATTTTACTCACAAATTGGTATTGATTTTTGATAGGTGCTTTATTATCTTTGGGAATTCAATTTCCTTATCTTATTAAATTCATAAGATTTTATTTATGTCTCCAAATTAAGTGAAACTAATTTCCATGGTGTTATTATATTTACCTCTATCCCTTTTGATCATTTATAATTGTTTGTTGATAAATCTTTATATGGATCAAATCCATAATCTTAGGGATATCTTTGAAATGATTTTCCTCCATTAGGGTTTTAGAGTTTTGGTTTATTTTCCAAGTGTTTAAATTTCCAGATGCATTTATGAAGAATGAATTTCACTTGATTTGAATTTAGTTGGATTCAAATTTTATTCAAAGTTTGTTCAAGATGGGTTTTGATATTTCTAGTTTTAAACAAAAAGCTTCTCCTTACCCTAAATTTCAACAATTATTTATTTTGTTTATTTATTTGTTTCACATTTCAAAATTTGGAAAATTTTGGGATGTGACAGGCTACCACCCTTAAAAGAAATCTGGTCTCGAGATTTGGGAAAGCTAGAGGTTACAAGTTGGCTTCAAAACAACTAGGGTACTACCACCCTTAAAAATTTCCAACTAGACTACATCTTGGATTGCTTGGGATCTTGATGAATCTTCTCTAGGCAGACATCTACATAGTGTCCTTTGTTTCCACACTTGAAACATGTGACAAGGTGATCTCTCATAGGCTTGTTTGTCTTGTACTTCATCTTTTCTGGATAATTGCTTGCATAATGTCCTTCGTTACCAGAATTGTAACATATGACAAGGTTGAGTTCTTCACGTATCTTCTGTGGACAAGTTGATACATAATGGCCTAGCTCTTTGCAGTTGTTGCACCACACTTGGATAATTTCCTTATACTTCTTCTTCTTCTCTGGACATTCATTGGCATAGTGTCCCATCTCTTTGCAATTGCAATATTGCACTTCTTCTTCTTGGGTTTGTCCAAAGCTAGGAGTTCTTCTAGTTCATGATCTTCATATCTCACCTCAAAGGTGGGAAATTCTCCTGGTATCCTTAATCGTTTCCTTGGATAATACATATGTTTCCTCTTTTGTCCATCAAATTGAGTCATATTGCATGGAGGTGCAAGCTGAGATTTTCCTTTGTCTTCATCCTTCTTGGTATAAGTTGTTCCCTCATGGGGTTTTACTAACTGTTGATGCACTCCACCTTGTTTACTTTGTTGAACTATGGAATAGATGGGGCATTGGATAGGGACATGATTATTTCCCTCACATAGGAAACAAGTAGCTTGAGATGTGGGGCATTGATTAGTTGGATGTTTCTCTTCACAATTAGGCCATTGATATTCATGCTCTTTGCAAGTGTGATCCATGTCTCCACAAATATTGCAAGCTTGAGTTCCTTCTATAATATCATCCTTGACATCATTGTTGTCACAAACTCCTTGGGAAGGGTTGTCTCCCATGTTGATCATTTGAGTGGTCATCCCTTGCAACAATTGGGATTGGATTTCCAAAAACTTTTGCATGGTTGGGTCTAACTCATTGTTGTTGGCTAAAAACTGAGTTGTCATCTGATTCAACTTGGTTTGATTTTCTAATAGTTGTTCTCTCATGTGTATCTCTTGGTTGTTGTTGTCACCACTCTTGATGTTGGAGTTTCTTGGAGTAGTCATCTGTTTGGGTTGAATTGGGATTATAATAGGCAAATATTTCTAAGGAAATAATTCTAATCACGCACATCACAATTCACACAAGCAACATTCAAACAATCACAAACAAACATTCCACTCAAACAACATGTTTCAAGCACATTTTTAGGCAACAATTTTTTTTGTTACACCACATAGGTTGGTGTGTTTGATCTAATCATTTGTATGGCGGTCCAACTATATGGTTCACTTGGGATCATTCCATTCTTCTTAGTTGTTTCTTCTTGAATGAGATCATGGTTTCCTTGGAAATTTTTTTGTGTCTTGGTCACAAAACTTCAAAGTGATGATGATTCCTTCTAGGTTGTGTTTCCTTGGTTTTCAAGTCTTGAGTAATATTTCTTGTCTCACTTGTAGTCCTTAGTGATTTCCAATTTGAAGTCCTTGGTGAAAATAAAGTTGGAGTCTTCGATGATGTTGAAGTTGAAGTCTTTTGAGTTGGTGACGTCCTTTGCTCATGTTGAAGTCATTGCTCGTGGTTGAGGTCTTGTCCATCAAGTTGAAATAGAAGAGATGTAGAATTAAAACCAAAATGGGTGAGGAAAGAGTTTACAAGATTGTTTGTAAATAAGTTTTGGAACAAATACAACTCTTATTTTTCTAAGGGGTTTTGTCCAATCCTAGGGTTACAATCCTATAGGCAACACAGTGCTCGGATACCATCTATAGAGCTCCCAACCTTTAATAAGGTGGAGATCCCTGTGTTTACAATGCTAGTCCCTGGATCAATAGCTAGCATCCACAGTTAAGATGTAATATCAAGGAACAAAGGTCATAATACAACTTTATAACCAGGAATAAAATAATTCATTACATCTTACATAGCTCATTTGGTTATCTCATTACAATGCAACAGAAATAACTATATCAGGAGTCCTTCATCTTCAAAGTGCCACAGTCAATCATGTTGGTTGTAGACTTGTAATCCTAATCAACACACTTCACTAACATCAAACAAACCTGCAACATAATAAGTTACAGCCACAAGGGTCAATACATTTGAATTGTTTTGGCAAGTGATACTATGGTAGTATAGTGGATTCTATCATCTATATGCATTTGGCTAGGTGGAGCTTAGGCTTGCTTTGCTCAAAATAGATTTTCCTTATCATTTGAAAACACTAAGTTTTTGTTTAACAAAAGGAACCACCAATAGAAATTGGTGAACCTTCACCCTTGTTCATCCACAAGTTTGAACTTAGAAAATTGGGATGAGGAGATTCTTGATAGCTTCCATGTCTTGATGCTAAAATTTTCCATTACTAGTGACATGGATAAGTACTTAGATTTTACACTCTGCATAGGTGGTGCACTTTCCCCACAAGACTTGGTTTCACCAAGACAAGATCTTTCAGAAGCCTTCCCTTAGGCCAGAATGGACGCGCTCCAACCTATCAAACCCCTACCACCAACTGTCCATTTGGCTAAGTTATTGCAACCTATATGATCCAGGCAGAACCCATAATGCCAAGTGGCTGCACTTGAACCTTCTCAACATTTGACATCTCAAATCTCTTTGTTCCTGGGTGGCATTCCACAAGTGAGATACCAAGTTTTCCCCAGTATACTGGACTTGGTGATGCCCAAGTTTTCCCCAGCATACTGGACTTGCGTAACCACTTAACACAAACCATTCTTTCCATTCCACCCAGGTGATTCATTCACTTAGTTGTTTTATTAAACAAAACACAATTCCTTGACTTAGAAATATTCCATAGCATGAATATAAACCACCCTTGTTTGCTGCTAGCTAGGCTAAGCATGATAGTAGTAGGAATCTTAACTTAGGAAAATTCTACTAAGGTTTCATCTACTAGGATTTCCCATGGCATAGTTTATACTTAGCAAAAATTCCATGCAAGTCTTACTTAGAAATATCACTAATGCATAGTGAAAATAATGGGACAAAAGTATGTAGCGTCACTTTCCTTTTTGGTAGAGAATATAAGTTCACTCCTTGATCTTGCAATAGTCACACTCTTCAAATTCCACTACAATTCAATCAAGCAAGCAATATTCAATCTATCACTCAACACAAACATCACATAAAATAAAAAAACAAGGCAATGCATGCAATCATGCCAAAGAGTGTTTTATTTGGAAAAGTGGTTTCTAATAGGTTATAAACATTTGAAAACACTTATTGGTCATTTATAAAGGTGGTAAAATCATTTGATATCAAGTTAGTGAAAATGGCCATTAAATCATTTTGTTTTGCCAGAAATGGTTCAAACCAAAGTAATATTTTCTAGTATTTCACAAACACCTTTTAAACACAAATGTTAGTGTTTTATGGTCAAGTGTTTATTATTAAAACCATTTTATGTTGTTGGAAATGCTTTTTAGCAAAGTAGTAATTTATAGGTTTCATCAAATATATTTATAAATCTCAAAACTTGGTGTTTAGGGTCAGAGAGTTTAAATCTAATCATTTTTCAAAGGTTTAAGGTATTCTGGTATCTCACAAAAATATTCTGACAAAACCTTCATTAACATATTATGGTATCTCACAAAAATATTCTGAAACTTTAAGGTATCAAATAGCATAGCCTAAGCATAATAAATCAACTATCAAACAAGTTCTTACCACAATCGATTGATATATCTAAACGAGATCATATCAAACTATATGGTGGTCATCATCTAACTATTCTTTAATCTTGGACAAGTGTTCATCTACAAGTTTGAAAAGATGAGTTTAGAAAAGATAGATGAAGGATTACAAGAATCTAATAATTACAAAATTATGAGTTCATTGCTAGAGAGAGTGGTCCTTCTATATCATAAAGGAGAAGAGTGTGAGAATTGAAATGATAAGAAGGTACTAAAAAGAAGTGTAAGGAGAGAATAGATAGAATCATATAGTGTTTATAATTTTTATATGGCTTTCCTATTCCATTGCTAGGTCACGATCCTACAGTCAACGCACTGCTCTGATACCATCCCATAACACCCTCGCCTGATAAGGCTGAGTTCATGTGTATAGTGCCAATCCCTGGATCAGTTCACTGGCACACACAGTACAGATGAATACCAAAGAATTTAACAGTGCATCATAAATAACTAATTGATCCAGAATTTGCAATTATTACAATAATTCTTAGCACGCAGGCTAGCTCGATAGTTCAATAGCAAACGGACGCTTAAATATATAGTAGACTCCATCTTTAATTGCCCACAAGCGAACAAATGTCTAGTGAAGCATCGCAGCCTAGTCGATCACTCATAATCGGAAAAACAACCTGCAACATAAAACGTAGCAGCCCCGAAGGGTCAATACTTTGAATGTATGGCAAGTAGAGCTATTAATGGAGACAATAAACCTAGTATCTACATGCTTATTTGGCATGTGGAGCTGTGGCTAGCTTGCATTTTCAAATACCTTTGTCCTACTTTCATAAACAGTTTTAGATTTTCTTTGAAAAGATCCCAATTAAGTAAACCCATCAACATTAAAGAAATTAGGAAATTAGAATGAGCGAGAAACATGTCATGAACACAATATCAAGCAACTCAGATATCCATAATCGGGGACACGGCTAATCGATTAGTTTATACACCCTGCAGGGGTTAGTACACTTTACCCATGTGACTTGGCCAGCCCATCTCGTACCACCACTCTCATATTGGATGATGATAGGGAGAAGCTCAAGAAGGGACCGTTCGGGAAGTATCTCCCCAAACCCGACACGCACCGTACCAACCTACCAAAATTCTACATCTCTGGCTACGTGGGTTCGAGTCACCACAACCTACTAAGTCCAACCAACCTCCCATTTCATTATTGGCACATTGTTGTACACGTAAGCTACCAAATAAAGAAGCCAATCATTTTATCTTGATACATGGGTGCCTTTCCACAATGATACCACCAAAAAATGTCAATCACATCACACCCAGGAGGTTCATTGATTAAGTTGTTTTAGTTTTCACAAACCAACACTTTAGAAACAACTTTCAGTGATGTAGCCCATCCCTCGTTCATCATAGCATGGCTAAGCACATCTACCAACGGTGGCTCATCTACAGGAAATCTCCACCACATAATAGGACATAGCATAGAGATAGTACTTTCCTACACATGCATCTACAAAATACACGACAATGAATTGAAAATAGTAGGACAACATCATGAAAAAAGTAGCATCTACTTGCCTTGATTGTAGTTGAAGTCGTTCAAGCACTCGTTGCAATCACACACGTTGCACTCCTCGCACTCTATCGATCAAACAATTGCATACAACATAAACAATAGCACATAGATAATAAACAAATGCAACAAATGCATGCATGACAATTTACTAATTCACAATGGTTGTTGTTTTAGTTCTCTAAATAATACTGAAGTATATGATGCATGCAAGAGACCCATTAATTCAATGGAGTACTTGTTATTAATAATTACTTGCCAATATAGGGTTTTTAATAGTTCTGTTGTAACGCCTTTTCTAATTGTCGAATTAAATTTGTATCTGAAGTGTACTGGATAGAGGGCATTAATATGAACCACTAGGCGTTGGATTCACCCTAATCAGAGTTATAGATCTTTTTGTATGATTTAAATACTGTTTAATGGGTTTTAAATTATATATATTTTTTCTCTTTCCTAAAAATCAAACTAAAATTATATCTGTAGTCTCCATAGAATTATGATTCCAGCAACATATTATTTGTAATTTTCTGTGCATTATTTATTTTCTTATGAATTTATTACTCTAAATATGCCATTAAACCATTTAAACCTTCACGGTAAAACTTTACAGTCAAAGCCTGAACTAATTGCATATTGATGATCTACTTGGAACCAGCTTTCCATCGGTATATTAGATATATTTTTGTGATAGACAAATAATTTACTATGAATTTAATGATTTCTAAAATCATTAAAACTAATTAAATCTCTACGGGGTAAATAATCCGCAAAATCTGGATCCAACCAGATATTATTAATCTACATTATAGTAGCTTCAATTTGATATATTGTTCATATTTTTCGGAGTTACAGATAATTTTCTATGAATTTATTAACCTAAAAGACTATTAAAACTAATTAAATTACTACACTAAACGAATATTGTTAAGGTTAGATCTAATGTCATATTAATATTCTACATGTTTTTATGAATCCATTGATATATAATTTGCTATTATTGGATCTACGAATATTTTTATATGATTTTTGCAAATTTACATAATTTTCTGCAAATTAAATTCAATTTCAAATCTATAGGGAATATTCTATGCTGACTGGGACACGGGTCTAACCATGCTTGACATGTGGCGAGATCTGGTTGGCTCGTACCCCTTTGTTGATAAGCTCTAATCTTGACCGTCGGGATGAGATCTAGTGTCTAGGAAAGGAGATTGACCCGATTTTGGCTCAGAATAGACAAGAAATAAATCTGTGTTAGAGAGACAAATCCGTAGGTCAAATTGAAAAACTTACAACATGAAAGTTGTGGGGAATCATTAGTCCTACCTTCTCACCAAAGGAATTTGGATTTGAAGAAACGAGTGCGAGTACATATTGGATTTACACCGTCATATCTGAAATATTGCGGTGCGAAATTCTCCGACAGTGGTGGATGAAAAGAGGTGAGTTTTGTCAGGATTGAAAGATTTTGACGAGATCTACAACTTTAGTGTTTTGGCCGAAGGCAAACGATGAAGTCTAGATGGGTGAATAAACGAAATAAGATTCGGGCAAGTGTAGATTCGGGATTTCGAGAAGGGGAACTCATACAGCTGTGCCTCCATGGGTTTATATGGAGGTTTAGGACGGTGGATAGATAGGTCTTGGAGTAAGGAACAAGTACAAACAAACGGAAGTCGATTCGGAGTTGTAGATTAAAAGATACAAGTGTTTTAATAGAGATAGGTTTAGAAAATTGATTTTGCACGCTTTTTAAAGCAAACCAGAGATCGATCAATGCCCGTGCCTGGGTGCTCCGGTCGGCTGGATAGATGGGCCGCCGGCTGGCTTGGCCGGCCCAGTTAGTTTTTTTTCTTTTTCTTTTTTTCTATTTGGTATTTTCTCTATATCTTTTGCATACAAACTCCGAATGATATGATTCTTTTATCTAAAATTTTCTAAAATCGAATAGATCATTATAGAATCATATTTGTAATCCTATTTACTAGTTTACAACTAGTGGATTTATAAATCCTTGTATATTTCATTTTATTATATCTTTATTTGTTTGTATTTGTTCCATAACTATTTCATAATATCTCCAAATGAGCTCAATTTTGTTTCTAAAATTTTGTAATGTTCATTGGATATTTTTAGGCTATAATTTAGAAATAATAGCTGCCTTAGCAACAGTGGGTTTTTATAAAGCCAATTTAATTCCCTTTAGGAACAAAGTGGCACATACTATTTGGGGTTTTCGTCCTTTATTTCTATTTAGGAATTTTTCTTGATGCAAATATGAAATACAATGCTCATGAATGTCATGAAAATGCAATTTTTTTCTAGTCCCAATTTTCAAAATCTTGGGATGTGACACAAAGTATAGACAAAGCAAAGCAAAGTAGATACTAAACAAGCATCGAACATCAAAAATTATAGATACGTTTCTGACGTATCAAGCATCCCCAAGCTTAAGTCATACTCATCGTCGAGTAGGTAAGTGATAAAAAGAATAATTTTTGAGGTGACATGCACCATCAAAATCAAGATCAAACCATTTGCAATCATTGAAAGCTGGGATCAAAGAACTCTAAACATGAGCTTGAAAGATGGAGTTCTAACTGTAAGACAAAGTAACTATGCATGCAACATGAAAGGGTACAAACAAAGATCATGAATACCATGCATTGAAAAACGTTTGTTTGTTTCACATACAGAAAACATAGCATAGTGGCATTTAGCTTGGCCCTCATGGAGTAGCAAATAGATGCATAGGAAACCTTCAAAGTTCATAAGAGTGACTAGATACAAATAGCACAAGAACAAGTAATATCAACAATATGCATCAATCAATAAGTTTTGGGACAATGCACATAGAACTAAGAATGGCAACTATGCTCTCTTAACTGGTGCCTAAAGGTAGAAGGTGGAGACTCAATATAATGGTGAGGGAAGCAGGGATTTCAAGTTTCAAAAAGAACTTCCAAAAATCATGGTACTTGTTAGCTTTCAGCTCTCATTGCCCCTATCATAAGCATCTTGAAGTGATTAAGGTTAAAGTTAACAGACTATCGAGTATATGCTTGACAAAGTATAAGTTGGCAATCTCTTGTCCCTTGAATACAAGGGCCGCTCCTAATGCTACTCAACTTTAGTCACCTGTAAGTTCTTGTCATAGTAAGTGCATGTGTATCATAGAGAACCGCCAATAGGGTACCCCTTGCACATGATACAAGAGTTATCCCATAATCAAAATGACAAGGCAAGCAGACAATGAGCACCTCAGCAATCTTCTTATTTACCATGGGAATATGGTGCTTTTTTCTCTCTTTCCTCTTTTTAATATGTCTCTCTTTTTTTTATAAGAAGAAAGCTTCATAGATGTCATTATGGTGATGCGAAAAGTTTCCACCATGATTAGGCATGGCTTAGGATAGCGGCCCAGACATTTATCTAACACACATACATAACTCCATGGACTTATAAGCTTCCCTTTTATTTCACACCGACCACATCCATAGACAAAATAGCATGATAACAACTCTGTACAAAGTACAAGTGCAATGTTGAAAGTGTTCCCCATGACAACACGATTCTGCTAATTCGAACGTATAAGTTTAAGCATATACAACATATATGACACAATGGTTCAAGTTTATTAGGGGCAAGAAAAATAAAGTGTGCCATCAAGTTTGTGAGAGCTTTAATCACTAAGTTTTCACATAACAAAATACTTTTTAATTGGAAGATAGATGAAAAAAAGAATATACTTGGAATGGTGTAACACACTATGAATAGGAATTTATAGTGGACACTTTGGAATAACTTGGTTTCTTGGGAGTTGGATGCATGAGTAGAGCTTACTCATACAAGTAGAGACCAGCAAAAAACTGGGAGCAACCAACTAATAGAGCAATAATGGCTATAATCATGCAGAGCGACAAAACATTACTAATAAAAGAATAAAGTGGTACTACAAGTCAAATACTAAATGATCATAGAGGCTATGGTGACTTGTTCATGGTCATAACATGGTGTGAGCATGTGCCAAGTCAACCCAAACAAAGCATCAAAGGAGAATACCACAATACTATGCATTTGTATGCTAAAACAAAGCATGATTCCTTCAAGGCACACTAAGCAATCCTAATTGTTTAGAACAATTCATGCTACAACAATAATCACTAAGCATCAGGTCAAAACAACACCTAGCATCACATGATAAAGTCTAAGTCATAGTGAAAGAAAGCTCCTCTTGTACTACTCAAGCAAGAACTTTCTACTCCTCTCTAGCACCAATCAACTTATTTGAAACAACATAGTGAGAACGGGGCTCCAAACTAATTTATTCAAGCAAACTAAGAAAACCAAACAAAAACTATGATGCTCCAAGAACAACACAACAGTGCATGAAACAATAAAAACGAAGTGTCTAGAAAGACCTGGAATTTTTATTGATGAAGAAGGGGATGCCTTGGGCATCCCCAAGTTTTGACGCTTGAACCTCTTGAATATTTCTTGGGGTGACACGGGGTGGCATCCCCAAGCTTGAGATTTTGTCCATTCTTCATCTCATTACATCATTCTCTCTCTACACCTGAAAATTTTCCTTCATACAAAACTTCACACAATCTTCATTAGCAACATTAGTGTATTCAAAAGATAATAGACCCTTGGGTTTATCTTTATAAGAGCAAAACTTTCACTAAAAACACGAGCTATTGTAGCAATTCCCTAAAAAAGCTCAATTTCCCAAATAGACCCCAAAAGGAATCAATAATAAGTAAACGCAAATAATGACAGAAATCGGTCAAAACAGACCAGCAGGTAGAAACCGATTTTTTCGAAGACCTTCTGTTGCTCAAATCAAAAATTGTTAACTAACGAAAGTTATATAACATACTGTGGTATTTATTCACAAAATATCAGCTCAATCTGATTTACAGAGATTCCTCATGAATTTTTATGGTGGAGCACAAAAATATGTTTCGGGATAGCAACTCCCCAAATCGTACTTCCCTCTCATTAGAGGTCATTCTTGGCACAAAAGGCAAACAATAGGTCAAGAAGTAACTTCCAAGCCTCAATAAAACTCTTGGGTTATCTCCCAACAAGTACTTTTCTTTAACACCTTTAAGTTAGGCACAAGAAGCAAGAATCAAGTATTTTCAAATGAAGAATTAAGATCAATACTTGAAATCTCTTCAACTAGTAAAGGTATCTCATCCAAATGAGTTTTGGAGGATCCCTTCTCATCTCTCCTTGGTTCACTACTTTCATCAAAAGGATTTTCAGGAAAAATCCAATCAAAATACTTTTCTAAGGCTTCATGCATTCCTACAAGTTTAAAAGTACCCATAACATTTACACATGAGCCTAGCATATTAAAATGTTCAAAGATCATTGAACTCTTTTAGTAAAGTTTCTAGGATAAAATCTCTCTTTTTAGGATCCTTTTCTTCTTTTATTTTAAGGAACAAGATTTGCATCATGGGGTTAAGGTTAACAAACTTAGCCTCCAAAATATGAACTAAAGAAGCTATAGCAATTTCATAATTAGGAGAAAGTTATGCTATAGATCTATCCTCAATATCCTCATGTTGGCTAACATGATTAAAGAATTCTTCAATATTTTCTTTCCCAATTACGGAGCCACTACCTATTAAAAGGTCGTTCAGGGTGAACTCGGGGATCCACATGGTGAGCTAGAGCAAGGTGACAACTAGAGTAGGAGCTAATTTTTTTATGTTTTTGATAGGAGAAATGAAACCAAACTAAACTAATTTTGAGAGGGAAACAAAACCAAGCAAAAGGAACTAAGCAAAACAAAAACAAAGTAAAGAGAAAGGTTATGAAGGACTACCCTTGTGAAGACTTCCTTAGCCTCCCTGTAACATCCCAACTTTTCTACCCTGATTGCCTAGAAAGCAACTCCAAAATATAGGGGGAGATAAAACTTTGTAAGTTAATCTAACCAATGTCTGTTTAATTACTTAGTTTGTATGATCCTTAGTTTTTCCTAGATTAAACTTTGTTCTTGCCATTCTAGTGTGTCCTAGTGGTTCTTGCACCTAGGATTAGTTTTGGTTAAACCTTAGCACCACCCTAGTGGGTGCTTTGGGAAAAATCAGAGAAGGATCACCTTGTTTGATCAAACCCCCAAACCCTTGGGCCCTAAAAACCCCATGCCTCTCTACATTTCCTTGAGCACAATCAAACCCACAAGGCACCTGGTTAAACACCCGACCTTGATCCCATTGGCTATTGGTATTTTGAATACAATTGGCAAGTATAGAAAGTGGTCACCTTATTTTCCTACCTACTTTAAATGATCCTTGCAAGTTACTGGACTTGATCTAGGAGGCAACTAGTGCCTGGACTCACTCACCTCACTTCCCTATACACCCCCATATCCCTACCCTTGCCATTTGTGGCTCGTGCTCGACGTGATCATCGGACAAAGTCACCCCCGAGCGTGTGCCGCCCTAGATCATCCCACACCCCTCCCCACTCTCTAAACCTCGCTGCAACCCACGCAGGTGCATGTCACATCTCCAGCATGGCAAGACCCCTCTCTCCACCACCCTGACCACCCCATGGATCACCCTAGGAGAAAGAGAGAGAGAGAGTGGCAGGGTGGCAGATCGGCAAGATCTTGCATGGCCACCCTCCTGGCCCACTAGCCACTGTGTTATCGTGTCCTTAGGCCCGCGTAGCTCTTGTCTTCCCCAGGCACCGCCCACCCCCTCTCGCTCACCAGGCACCTCCCCTACCCCCAACCCTCGCCGGCCACGTCACTGTGGCCACATCGCACGCACCCGCGTCCCTCAGTTCCCCGGTGCAGAACTACCGGTTGCACGCATAGGGGACGTATCCCACTACCCTCTCCACGACCCCAAGTCTACACCTAGTCCTCCCTAGCTCTCTCCTAGGGCGACCACGACACGACCCGGCGTCGAGCACCTGACGGGCAAAGGCGACATTAGGAAAGCCCGCGTCGTCCTGAGGCCGCGCGCCAGTCTACACGCCTCATAAACCTCTCCCTGGCTTACAGCGACCCACACCCTCCCTCTGCTGGTATACCCGCTCTATCCTCCCTCACCATGGACGACCCCTGCACTCTGTGCACCGTGAGCCGCTCTGCATCGGCATAAGAACCCCAAGCCACCTACCGCTCTCGCCATCCACCCCATTTTCCCCCAACACACACTCCCACTCCACCCCAGGGAGGAACCGAGCTCGCTCAGCTCCAATCTCCCACTCCGCTCATCACACCGCCGCGGTGCCGACCGGGAGAAGGTGAAGGTTGACGTCGCCACCTCTCCTCCCTTCCCTCCCAATCGTCCATGCATGCATGCAGGACTAGCACCGCCCCTCTAAACTCGTTTCTTCCCTTTCCCAGGAACTGTGGGAGTGTCGCCAGAAGGGGGCCGAGAAAGACGATGCCGCGAGCCCGTTCCCCGACCGTCCTAGGAGCCCAAGCCGCTGCAGCCGCCCCTCGTTTGGATCTTCATCGTCGACTGCATTGAACCACGCCCTCCCCTACGCAGCTCCGCCCCAAGGTGAGCCTCCCCGAACCTCCCCAGTAGCCTTTAGGGTTCGTCGCCGGCGAGACCACCCTCACGAGGAAAACAGGCCGTGGGCCGTTGGATCCCTTCAGATCTGACGACCCACGGCGTTGCTTACCCCTTCACCAGCCCGCAGACGCTGACGCGCAGGGCCCCCGCCGGGGATTTAAAATTCCTAGCTCCTGCGCATGCTGCCGCGCGAGTGGGCCGGCCCAGCTCCTGCGCGGGCCTTAGCCAGGCCCCAGATCCACCCAGCCCCTTTTCTTTTTTCCATTTGTTTAAAATCCCAAAAAGTTGTGCTGCAGATTTAAATCTGCCAAAGATCACTAAAACCTCAATTTGACCTGATTCAAATTCTGAGTGTTAGATTTCAAAAATCCCTACCAACTCCCACAGGTAGCTTGCCAAAATAATACGTGTAGTTTCCCTGAGAATTTTTGGAATAAAATGAGGCAGTTATCACAGTTTTATTTTTAGTAATTTTTCCGCAAGTCGTAAAAATATGAAACCACTGCCTAGATCTTCATTTTTAATCTACCTATCGAGTAAAATTGTAATGACACCTTTAGGAGTTGCTTAGCACCTATGGTAAATTTTGCAAGTTTTGGACATAAGCTTCTTACATAAATTCTAGAAGCTTCTGTGAAGCCTCTTTTGGAGTAATTCCAACGCCAGGATATGAGCACCATCTATACCTACTTACTCCCAGTAGGTAATAATTTTTTAAGTGCTACTTTAGTACTGGGATTTATTTAAGTGTTTCTATCCTTTTCTGCAGTGCTTAAATTGCTATAAATCAACCATATTAGAAAAAAATATGAATCCAGTTGGGCTGGCTTAAGATTTTAGTCACCTACCCAGCCATATTATTTTTGGACACTGTTCACTTGCAGAAAAGAGCTGAAGCACTTGTTTGCTTGCTAGACTAGGGTTCACTACTAAATTCATCATATTCGTTAGAAGTGCCCTAATTAGTAGTTTCCAATGGCCTTGGCATGATAGTTTCAGTAGCTAAAAATGTGTATTATGGTTTTCCAAGTTGAGTACTTGTTCTGTACTGATTGCCTTGTTTGCTCCGTGTTTGATTTTTGGTATGTTGTTTGTTCGTTTATTTCCTTTCGCAACGATAGATACAAACGAGGAAGGATACGAGGAAGGTGATTGGGAGTATCTTGAAGAAGGAGATCAGGGACAAGTTACCAATGAAGGAAATCTACCTTCTTTCTCATATGGCTTGTCCTATTATTTTACCTATGCATGTTTTATCTACTCGTTTATGAAAAAATCATTGTTTCACTATATTATGTTTTATACAGGGAATGTTTGGCTCCTCCAAACCATTACCCCTTAGTGCCATTAGGTACAACCCATCTTATTGATACCTACCTGCCCTTAGTATGGTATATGGTGTTTAACACCATAACCCCTTGGAGACCCCGTTTTAGCCTAAGCAAAAGTGTAGGATGGGAAGACCCTGGGAAAAAGACTTACAAAAGTGTTTTATGTGAAAACCTTGGTGAGGAGTGGCCTACCAAGTGAATTTGAAAATGATAAAGGTTTTGTTTTACAAAAAGATGGGCAAAGGAAGGAGGAAATTTTTTTATGAAAACAACCGGGCTGGCCAGTTGTGAAGCTAGCACAATTAACCCGTGCAACCACATTACACTGGAATGGGACGGGGCTAGGCTGGAAGTTTATCCAATCTGGTATAAGTGCCTCATACTACTACAGGGGTAAACAATCCCCGGAGGGTAGGATTTCTCTGTATAACGGTCCATGCTTAGCTTCGACCGGGAGAAGGAATGAAGCATCTACGGGCCTCCGCGTGATACTATGAGCCCCTCATTGAAAGCGCACACCCGTCAAGGTGCAAAACGCGCTCTAGTTGGCTGGTTACTATATAGGGCGTCTCGGTGTTGAGGGGGTTAACCTCATAGGGTAGGCACTTGTACAAGAGAGGGCATTCGGAAGGTCTTGACCGGTTATTCGACCCACGATTGGTGTAGATCAGGGACGGGTAATCGGATGGTGTGGGTACAGTGTACAACCTCTGCAGAGTGTAAATCTATTCAAATAGCCGAGTCCTCGGTCATGGACAGTTGTGCTAGCAGCTGTACAGCGGTAATGGTTTTAAATTTAAAAAGGATTTCGGAAAGCTAATGGTTTGAAAATGATTTGACCATGGGATGGTCGGAAAAAGGAGGAAGGAGTTTGGTCATGAGATGACCAGAAAGAAAAACAAATGGGTGACCCAATCCAAGTGATTTCCGAAACTTTTTCAAAAAGGTTTCCAAAATGTTTTAGAAAAGTTTTTCAACAAAAGATATAGAGACATACTATCTCTATAAGACAAACTAGTTTATAATATAACCTATCATAGAGCCATCCTACCACGGCCATATAGCATATATTCTATTATGTTACTCTCTCTTAAGGTGGTTTCGCGAGTACATTCAAAGTACTCACTGGCATTGTCCCTGGCTATTTACTTGGCTAGATTATGAGCAGGAAGATGGGAATAATGAAGGGTACGACGACGATTTCGCGAACTAGGGCGTTACTCCAAGTCAGGCACCCCTTCGGGCTATGGCGTGACTCTGGCCTTCTGTGTTTAGGGTTTCCGCTGCTACTATCTATTTGTGCCCATGTGGCCCCTTTGTAAGACTATATATGTAAGACTTATTGTTTCCATACTGTAATGGATGTGTACTTTGATAATATGTCGATTATTCTCCATGAGTCACTGATCATGGGATTGTGGTGGTTTGCATAATGGGTTATCCCGGACCGTAAATCTGGGCTGCCACAGACTTGGTATCAGAGACATCCTGACTGTAGGAGCCCCTAGATAGCTTGGACGTTAGTTGAGGACCTAAAACTATTTTCATCACCAAAATGAAGAACATGATTATTTGCAAAAATAATGCTTATGTCATCCCTCCTCCATTTTCAAAAAAGATAGCTATAGTAAACTCCCGTTTTAATTATTTAAAATTTTGCACACTTTGCACTAACCCCCAACTACTCTACCCTTTTTTAGATGGCGGTTGTGTTCACCAAGTTCCATCAAGTAGGATTGGAGCTACCACTCTAGTTGTTTGAGGCCGAGCTGGGAGAGTTGGCTCGCCTTGTGGGATGTCCTGCACCCGAGATCAAGGGCTACCACATCCCCACTCTTGTTGAAGGGGAGCTCTCTTGGCTCGTGGTGTGCATGGTGCGAGGGGGAGTAGTGCCCCCACTCTCCGAAGACTTTGAATTCAATGTGATTGAGATAGAGTGGGGAGATGGCATACTCAGGGTAGCCTAGGAAGCCCTGGCAAGTCTGGCCTATCACCATCCCCAGCAGCTGGAGGAGACACGATTTCGCTTCTTTGGGAGGCGTCATGAGGAGGGATATGTTCTCCAAGCACCACCTCATCCTGACTTTGGGGCGTATATCCAGAATATGGAGTACACCCTAAAGAAGACTCAGACGCATTTGGACAGGGTCTGAATGGATCTAGATCTCAAGGCTACCCAGTTACTTGCCACAGAGGAGAGCCTAGAGGAGGCGAAGGCTGGGAGGGCCCTATCCCTATTGGAGAAGAAAGCTACGGCCGCGAGGAACAGGCGTCTCATGAAGAAGATGAAGGATTAGAAATAGCTGCTAGTGACAATGGAAGCCAAGATAGAGGAGCTGGAGGAGGAGTGCGCCGACCTCCCCCAGGACAACAATGACTTGCTAGATGAGACCGACAATGATGCTGCCCACAAGGAGGACTTCGACATGGAGCCACATAGTGACCCCGAGTATGATGACCATATGGAGGAGGAGGACCCGAAGGAGCTTGTCTTTGAGCCCGAGGAGGACGATGAGGTGATCATCGAGGAGGATACCACCGCACGTCACGACGAGGAGTAGGTCATGAGTTGGATGACGAGAGCATGTGAGACTACCATCATGTCCCCCTTTTGAGTGGCGAGTTGATTGCTTCTGTTTGGTCTATAATGTTGGATCTCTAGTACCTTTATTTAGCATCGAGAGGTGACACATGAACTGGTAGTTATGTTATTGGAGATTGTGTTTGTTCTTATTCCCGTTAAAGTGCTGGATATCCTTATGTATGGATGCCTCTTTGATGCTCGTTTCTTGTTATTTGATTCTCGTTTTAGAACTACCATGTTCCCAACCTTACCTAACCTCCAACCTTCAGGATGGTGCGTCCCCGTGGTCCACCACCCCCTCCATCCGAGCCAACAATGGCTCAACTCCTACGCATGTTCATGGAAGATCGCCAAGCTTCCAACACCGAGCGCCAAGCTAACCTCGCCGCACTTCAGCAACTTGTTCTAGCCGCAGAAGGAAATGCCCATGACAACGAAGGCGCAGGAGGGAACGGAGAACCATGATCCCATCTCAAGGATTTCCAAAGCACCAATCCACCGTTGTTTACCAAGTGCACTAACCCCTTGGACGCTGATGATTGACTCTGCACCATCGAGAACAATCTAGAGGTAGACCGAATGGGAAATGAAGAGAAAGTACTTATGGCCACCCATTTCCTCGAAGGACATGTTAGTGAATGGTGGATAAGCGTTAAGGAAATTCTACCGGCTGGTTAGGAGATCACTTGGGAGAATTTCAAGGAAAGGTTCCACAAGCAACACATTCCCCAGGTTTGGTCAAGATGATGAGAGATCAGTTCCGAGCTCTGCAGCAAGGAGGAATGTCCGTTGTCCAATATCTGGAGAAATACACTGACCTGGCGAGGTATGCCCTAGAAGACACCAACACTGAAGAGAAGAATGTGGATACCTTTCTGAATGGACTTCAGGATGAGATGAAGTGTCACCTAGTAGCACAGAGGTTTCAGGAACTTGATGCCCTGGTTGATGCTTCTATCATGGTTGAGAACAAGCGTAAGGATGATGCAGGAAGGAGGATCCAGTGGAATCAGGTCCCGTAGCATGCCCCCACCCAACCCTGCACCCACACCTCAGAGGACTCCCACCTATGCTCCGCGTCCCAACAACCCCAACCGCACAAACAACAATCACCACCCCGGAGGTAGAAACCAAAGACTCGCTCCCAGAGGCCCAGTCAACCCCAATGCTCGCCCCAACTCCTCTGGATGTTACACTTGTGGAGAAGCGGGGCACTTCTCCCGTCAATGCCCCCTAAAGAAAGGAGGAGATGGATCGCGTTCCAATGCGGCCCATATGAATGCTGATGGAGCTCCGGCCAAGGGCGTTGTCCCCAAAAGGGCAGTTAATACAGCTAGGGGACACCTGAACCACATTACCGTCGAGGAAGCTCAGTTCCCACTATAGCCCATATTGTGTTGGGTACGTTTCTCGTAAACTCAGTTCCCACTACATTAGTCTTTGACTCTAGAGCATCACGCTCTTTTGTTACTGAGCCCTTTATTGAGAAAAGTGGGATGGAACCTAGTCAAATGGGTAGACTCATGCTATTACAAATCGACGGCCAAAACACAATCCGTCTACCGAGATATTCCCATAGTTATCCATGTCATAAACTTTAAGGCTGATCTAATTGTCTTGGGAACCCAAGGTCTGGATGTAATATTAGGAATGGATTGGATGTCCCGATATCAGGAAGTAATAGATTGCGCCAGAAAGATCATCTCCCTGAGGAGTGCTGAAGGAGAGCCCGTCGAGTACCAAGCGACAACTCCCTCTTCTCGGTTTTATTGCCAAAAGGGTGTGGCCGGACCCACCCTAGAACAAGTGCCGGTAGTCTGTGAGTACCCAGATATATTCCCCGATGTGTTGCCCGGTATGCCCCCTGACAGGGATATCGAGTCCATCATCGAATTGATCCCCGGAATGGCCCCTATAGCCCAGAGGTCCTACTGTATGAACCCGGAGGAATTGGTAGAACTAAAGAAGCAGCTGGACGATATGGAACATAAAGGCCATATCCAGCCGAGCGCCTCTCCATGGGGTCGCCAGTTCTGTTTGTGGACAAACGGGATGGGACCACCTGGTTGGTCACCAATTATCGCAATCTTAACGATGTCACCATCAATAATAAATATCCCTTGCCCAAGATCGACGACCTGTTCGATCAGTTAAATGGAGCACAAGTATTTTCCAAGATAGACCTCCGCACCGGATACCACCAATTGAAAATCCAAGAATCATACATCCCTAAAACAGCCTTTACCATCAGATATGTCTTATATGAATATACCGTCATGTCCTTCGGACTAACTAACACACCCGCCTACTTCATGAACCTCATGAACAAGGTATTCATGCCCTACCTCGACAAATTTGTGGTGGTATTCATCGATGATATCTTGGTCTATTCCAAATCGGAAGCCGATCATGAGGAACATCTCAGGCTAGTACTAGGAACCCACAGGGATCACCAGCTTTATGCCAAGTTCAGTAAATGTGAATTTTTGTTGAGGGAAGTAGGATTCCTTGGCCATGTGCTGTCAGCCGAAGGAGTCTCAGTAGATCCCGCCAAGATACAATCAGTACTAGAATGGAAGGCCCCCACCAACCCTTCGGAGATCCTAACTTTTCTAGGTCTAGCAGGATATTATCACAAATTTGTTGAGGGATTCTCCAGCATTGCAAATCCCATAACCCAGTTGCGAAGAGAGTTTCCAAGAACTCAAAAAGAGATTAGTCGCGGCCCCTAGACCATGCCAGACATATCCAAAAACTTTGAAGTCTACTATGACGCCTCCAAGTAAGGACTTGGAAGCGTATTGATGCAGGAAGGCAAGGTCATTGCTTACCTATCTCGTCAGTTGAAGCCGCATGAGATTAATTATCCCACCCATGATCTAGAATTGGCCGCCGTTGTGCACGCCCTCAAAAGATGGCACCATTACCTGATGGGCAATCACTGTGAGATTTATACGGACCATAAGAGTCTGAAATATATCTTCACACAGAAGGAGTTGAACAAGAGGCAATGAAGATGGATCGAACTGATCAAAGATTATGATTTAGGTATCCACTACCACCCAGGAAAGGCCAATGTGGTAGCCGATGCCGTCAGTAGGGAACCCTGCTCCCTGAATTCCTTGATCAAATGAGACCAACCAGAATTGGTGCAAGAATTCGAAAAGCTTGGGCTAGAACTAGTCAGTCCTGGATTCCTGGCTCACCTTGAGTTAAGGCCAACTCTACTGGACCAGATAAAGGACGCCCAGAATGGTCACCCCAGCATAGAAGGAATCAAGCGTCGTATGGAGAGGGAAAATGTTCTTGGATTCAAGGTCGATGATAAGGACGTCCTGTGGTACAAAGGACACATCTGCGTGCCCAGCGACCATGATCTCAAACAAACCATCATGAAGGAATCTCATGAGACCCTCTACTCCATCCACCCCGGGAGTACCAAAATGTACCAAGATCTGAAAGAACAATACTGGTGGCATGGAATGAAACGAGATATCGCCCTATTCGTAGGCAAGTGCGATATCTGCCAGAAAGTTAAGGCCGAGAAACATCGCCCCGCAGGATTACTACAACCAATGAAGATTCCCGAATGGATGTGGGAAAAAGTAAGAATGGACTTCATCATCGGACTACCCACGTCCAGCAGGGGACACGACTCCATCTAGGTGATTGTCGACTATTTATCCAAGGTAGCTCATTTCCTTCCCGTGAAGACCAGCTACAACGGGAAACAATTGGCTGAGCTATATATCTCCAGAATTGTTAGTCTCCATGGAGTACCCAGGAAATCGTAATGCACCGAGGACCGCAATTCACCTCCCATTTCTGGAAAATCCTACACAAAGCTTTAGGAACCCAGCTATCATTTAGCACAGCCTACCACCCTTCTACCGAAGGGCAGACCGAAAGGGTCAACCAAGTTATGGAGGATATGCTCCGCTCATGTGTTCTGGCCTATGGAGCCAAATGGGAAGATTACCTGCCTTTCGCTGAATTCTCCTATAACAACAGCTATCAAACCAGTTTGAAAATGGTACCCTTCCAGTTTCTCTACGGGACAAAATGTCGAACCCCTCTAAACTGGACCGACACCTGGGAGAGTCAAATCGTTGGCCCGGATGTAATCAAGGTAGCTGAAGAACAAGTCTAGCTATCTCGTGATCGTTTGAAGGCGGCCCAATCCCACCAAAAGAGTTATGCTGACACCAAACGTCGGGAGGTAACCATTTTCAAAGGAGACTTCGCATACCTTCGCATCTCTCCCCTCAAGGGAATGCAACGTTTCCACGAGAAAGGAAAACTCGCTCCCCGTTACATTGGGCCCTTCAAAATCCTGGCCCAACGGGGCCGAGTCTCATACCAACTTGAGCTGCCCGCCAAATTATCTGATTTCCACGACGTCTTTCACGTGTCTCAACTCCGAAAGTGCCTTCAAGTACCCGACAAGCCTGAAGTCTTAAAGAAGGTCTATTTCCAAGCTATTGATCTCAATCAGTACCTGACCTACAGAGAAGTACCTATCAAAATTCTAGAGAAGGCTAATCGTTTGACCCGATGCCGTAACATACCCCTTTACAAGGTTCAATGGAGCAACCACTCTGAAGACGAACACACCTAGGAACGCGAAGATTACCTTCAGAAGGAATACCCCCACCTCTTCACTCCTCAATTCGCAAATCTCGGGATGAGATTTCTTTAAGGGGGGGAGGTCTATAACATCCCAACTTTTCTACCCTGATTGCCTATATAGGAACTCCCAAATTTAGGGGAGATAAAACTTTTTAATTTAATCTAACCAATGTCTGTTTAATTACTTAGTTTGTATGATCCTTAGTTTTTCCTGGCTTAAACTTTGTGCTTGCCATTCTAGTGTGTCCTAGTGGTTCTTGCACCTAGGATTAGTTTTGGTTAAACCCTAGCACCACCCTAGTGGGTGCTTTGGGAAAAATCCGAGAAGGATCACCTTTTTTGATCAAGACCCCAAACCCCTAGGCCCTAAAACCCCATGACACTCTACCTTGCCTTGAGCACAATCAAACCCACAAGGCACCTGGTTAAACCCCCAACCTTGATCCCATCGTATATTGGTATTTTGAATACAATTGGCAAGTATAGAAATTGGTCACCTTATTTTCCTACCTACTCTAAATTGTCCTTGCAAGTTAATGGAGTTGATCCAGGAGGAAACTAGGGCCTGGACGCACTCACCTCACTTCCCTGTACACCCCCATATCCCTACCATTGCCATTTGTGGCTTGTGCTCGATGTGAGCATCGAACAAAGTCGCCCCCGAGCGTGTGCCGCCCTAGATCATCCCACACGCCTCCCCACTCTCTACACCTCGCTGCAACGCACGCAGGTGCATGCCATGTCTCCAGCACGGCAAGACCCCTCTCTCCACCACCCTGACCATCCCATGGATCACCCTAGGCGAGAGAGAGAGAGAGAGAGTGGCAGGGCGGCAGATCGGCAAGAACTTGCATGGCCACCCTCCTGCCCCACTAGCCACCGTGATGTCGTGTCCTTGGGCCCGTGCAACTTGTGTCTTCTCCAGGCACCGCCCAACCCTCTCCCTCGCTCACCAAGCGCCTCACCTACCCCCAACCCTCGCGGGCCACTTCACTATGGCCACATCGCACGCACCCGCGTTCCTCAGTTCCCCGGTACAAAACTACCGCTTGCGCGCATAGGGGACGCATCCCACTGCCCTCTCCACCACCCCAAGTCTACACCTAGTCCTCCCTAGCTCGCTCCTAGGGCGACCACGACGCGACCCAACGTCGAGCACCTGACGGGCAAAGGCAACGTTGGGACAACCCGAGCCGTCCCAAGGCCGCGCGCCGGTCCACACGCCTCTTAAACCTCCCCCTAGGTGACAACGACCCACACCCTCCCTCTCCTGGTCTACCCGATCTATCCTCCCTCGCCATGGACGACCCCTGCACTCGGTGCACCATGATCCGCTCTGCATCGGCATAAGAACCCCGAGCCACCTACCGCTCCCACCACCCACCCCATTTTCCCCCAAAACACTCCCACTCCACCCTAGGGAGGAAACGATCTCACTCGGCTCCTATCTCCCACTCCGCTCATCACACCACCGTGGTGCCGACTGGGAGAAGGTGAAGGTTGACGTCGCCACCTCTCCTCCCTTCCCTCCCAATCGTCCATGCATGCATGCAGGACTAGCACCACCCCTATGACCTCGTTTCTTCCCTTTCCCAGGACTCTGGGAGCGTCGCCGGAAGGGGGCCAAGAACGACGACTCGTGAGCCCGTTCCCCGACCGTCCGAGGAGCCCAAGCCATTGTTGCCGCCCCTTGTTTGGATCCACATCGTTGACCGCGTCGAACCACGCCCTCCCCTACACATATCCTCCACTAGGTGAGCCTCCCGAACCTCCCCAGAAGCCTTTAGGGTTCGTCGCCGGCGAGACCACCCTCGCGAGGAAGACAGGCCCTGGGCCGTGGGATCCCTTCAGATCTGACGACCCACGATGCTGCTTACCCCTTCGCTAGCCCGCAGATGCTGATGCGTGGGGCCCCCGCCGGGGATTTCAAATCCCTAGCTCCCGCGCATGCTGCCGCACGAGTGGGCCAGCCCAGCACCTGCGCGGGCCTTAGTCAGGCCCCAGATCCACCCAACCCCTTCTCTTTTTTCCATTTGTTTAAAATCTCAGAAATTTGTGCTGCAGATTTAAATCTGCCAAAAATCACTAAAACCTCAGTTTGACTTGATTCAAACTTTGAGCATTAGACTTCGAAAATCCCTACCACCTCCCACAGGTACCTTGCCAAAATAATATGTGTAGTTTCCCTGAGAATTTTTGGAATAAAATGAGGCAGTTTTCACTGTTTTATTTTTAGTAATTTTTCTGGAAGTCAGAAAAATATGAAACTACTTCCTAGACCTTCGTTTTTAACATACCTATCCAATAAAATTAGAATCACACCTTTAGGAGTTGCTTCGCACCAGTGGTAAATTTTGCAAGTTTTGTACATAAGCTTCTTACATAAATTCTAGAAGCTTCTGTGAAGCCTCTTTTGGAGTAATTCCAACTCCAGGAGATGAGCACCCTCTATACCTACTTAATCCCAGTAGGTCATAATTTTTGAAGTTCTACTTTAGTACCGGGATATACTTAAGTGTTTCTATCCTTTTCTGCAATGTTTAAATTGCTATAAATCAACCATATTAGCAAAAATTATGAATCCAGTTGGGTTGGCTTAAGATTTCAGTCACCTACCCAGCCATATTAATTTTGGACACTGTTCACTTGTAGAAATGAGCTGAAGCACTTGTTTTCTTGCTAGACTAGGGTTCACTACTAAATTCATCATATTCATTAGGAGTGCCCTAATTAGTTGCTTCCAACGGCCTTGGCATGCTAATTCCAGTAGCTAAAAATGTGTATTATGGTTTTCCAAGTTGAGTACTTTTCCTGTACTGATTGCCTTGTTTGCTCCGTGTTTGATTTGTAGTGTCTTGTTTGTTTGTTTATTTCCTTTTGCGACGATAGATACGAACGAGGAAGGATACGAGGAAGGTGATTGGGAGTATCTTGAAGAAGCAGATCAGGGACAAGTTGCAAACAAAGGAAAGCCACCTTTTTGATCATATGCCTTGTCCTATTATTTTACCTCTGCATGTTTTATCTACTCGTTTATGTAAATTTCATTGTTTCACTATACTATGTTTTATACGGGGAATGTTTGGCTCCAAACCATTACCCCTTAGTGCCATTAGGTACAACCCATCTTGTTGATACCTACCTGCCCTTAGTATGGTAGATGGTTTTAACACCATAACCCCTTGGAGACCCCGTTTTAGCCTAAGCAAAAGTGTACGATGGGAAGACCCCGAGAAAAAGACTTACAAAAATGTTTTATGTGAAAACCTTGGTGAGGAGTGGCCTACCAAGTGAATTTGAAAATGAGAATTTTTTTTTTACAAAAAGATGGGCAAAGGAAGGAGGAAAAATGTTTACAAAAACAATCGGGCTGGCCAGTTGTGAAGCTAGCACAATTACTCTGGAATGGGACGGGGCTAGGTTGGAAGTTTATCCAATCTGGTACAAGTGCCTCATACTACTACAGGGGTAAACAATCCCCGGAGGGTGGGCCTTCTCTTTCTAACAGTCGATGAATAGCATCGACCGGGAGAAGGAATGAAGGGTCTATGGGCCTCCGCGCGACACTATGAGCCCCTCATTGAAAGCGCACACCCATCAAGGTGCAAAACGCGCTTTGGTTGGCTGGTTACTATATAGGGCGTCCCGGTGTTGAGGGGGTTAACCTCATAGGGTAGGCACTTGTATGGGAGAGGGAATTCGGAAGGTCTTGAACGGTTATTCGACCCACAATCAGGGTAGATCGGGACGGGTAATAAGATGGCGTGGGTATAGTGTACAACCTCTGCAGAGTGTAAATCTATTCGAATAGCCGAGTCCTCGGTCATGGACGGTTGTGCTGGCAGCTGTACAGCAGTAATGGTTTTAAACTCGAATAGGATTTCAGAATGCTAATGGTTTGAAAATGATTTGACCATGGGATGGTAGGAAAAAGGAGGAAGGAGTATGGTCATGAGATGACCGGAAAGAAAAACAAATGGGTGACCCAATCCTAGTGATTTCCTAAACTTTTTTCAAAAAGGTTTCCAAAATGTTTTACAGAAGTTTTTCAACAAAAGATATAGAGATATACTATCTCTATAAGAGAAACTAGTTTATAAAATAACCTCTCACGGAGCCATCCTACCACGGCCACATAGCATATCTTCTATTATATTACTCTCTCTTAAGGTGGTTTTGCGAGTACATTCAAAGTACTCACTGGCATTGTCCCTGGCTATTTACTTGGCCAGATTATGAGCAGGAAGATGGGAATAACGAAGGGCACGACGACGATTTCGCGAACTAGGGCGTTACTCCGAGTCAGGCACCCCTTCGGGCTATGGCGTGACTCGGGCCTTCTGCGTTTAGGGTTTCCGCTGCTACTATCTATTTGTGCCCACGTGGCCCCTCTATAAGACTATCTATGTAAGACTTATTGTTTCGGTACTATAATGGATGTGTACTTTGATACTATGTCGATTATGCTCCACGAGTCAGTGATCATGGGATCATGGTGGTTTGCATAATGGGTTATCCCGGACCGTAAATCTGGGGTGCCACAGACTTGGTATCAGAGCCATCCTGACTGTAGGAGCCCCTAAATAGCTTGGACGTTAGTCGAGGAAATAAAACTATTTTCATCACCAAAATGAAGAACATGATTATTTTCTAAAATAATGCTTATGTCTTCGCCTCCTCCATTTTAAAAAACAAATCTACCTACACTAAACTCCCATTTTAATTATTTTAAATTTTGCACATTTTGCACTAACCCCAACTAATCTACCCTTTTGTATATGGCGGTTGTGTTCACCAAGTTCCGTCAAGTAGGATTGTAACTGGCACTCCAGTTGTTCGAGGCCAAGCTGGGACTGTTGGCTCGCTTGGTGTGACGTCCTGCAGCCGAGATCAAGGGTGCCCACATCCCCACCCTTGTTGAAGGGGAGCTCTCTTGGCTCGTAACAATGCAATACTAGACATTCATGATCCTATGAGATTCGATTGGGCAATACAACAAGATACATAGACCACATCCAACTGCATCTATGACTAGAAATCCACCTTCAGGTTATCATCTAAACCCCCTCTAGTATTAAGTTGCAAGCAACAGATAAATACTTTAAGCAAAGTGTGTAAGGTAAACAATCCACTTGTTCCATGAACAAGAGACCGTTGTTTTCTCCCTAGTGGCAACATCACATCTACCACCTTAGAGATTTATGTCACTTCCCTTAGATTAAATAGAGGCATGAACCCACTATCTAGCATAAATACCCCCTCTTAGAGTCACTAGCAGCTACTTGGCCAAGATAGCTACTAGAAACATAGAGCATGCAAGATCACAAACAACACAGATATGATAGAATCAATAAAACAAAAACATTAATCAATCTGACATAGTAATCTCAATATCCATCGGATCCCCACAAACACAACATGCATGATTACAAATAGATGAGCTTGATCATGAACGGAGCTCACAAGATCTAAACATGATAGCACAAAGTAGGAGATACAATCATCTAGCTACTACATGGACCTGTAGTCCAAGGTGGAACTACTCACGCTTCATACCGGAGGATGAGATGATGAAGAAGAAGGCCTCCGGGATGATCTTACCTCTGGCAGGGTGCCGGGAAGAGCTTTAGATCCCCCCATCTAGGACGATGGTGGCGGCAGCTACAGACGGTTTCATGGAATATTGATCGAGTACTTGGGGTTTTGGCATCGGGGGGTCTTTATAGGCAAAGAGGCGAGGCAGGGGGCGGCCAGGGTGGTCACACCCCTAGGCACGGCTTGGGCTAGCCCATGCCGCTAGGGGGAGTTGCCTCCTGGTGCCTCCCATCTGTCTTGTATTCTGGCTCCGTGTTCCCCACGATAAAATATTGACTTTGGCTTTTGTCCCATCCAATTCCGAGAATATCGATTTTCTGCCTTTCTGAAACCAAAAAAAGAAGAAAATAGGCAACTGGCACTATGGCATCTTGTTAATAGGTTAGTACCAGAAAACATATGAAAATACCTCAAAGTGTAGACAAATCAAAGCAAATTAGATACTAAACAAGCATGGAACATCAAAAATTATAGATACGTTTCCAACTTATAAGTTTGCTATGGATATTCCGACTTGGTTGCCCAGCAGGTGGCTGGCACATAGAACACACGGAACCCTATGATGGCAGCATATTGAGAATAAGTAGATGGGATAGCCAAGTGCTTCGATGGCTACGAAGTCAAGTACTTCAAGGGACTTATGGACCCCATCCGTGAAGGGAGTGGACCCCAACAACCCGGATAGAGTTGATTCATTTGTTAACATGGTAATAGTGATCCCTTCGGCATGGACGAAACCGTTCATGGATTACCTCAAAGACTTAACACTTCCTGCCAACGAAGTCGAAAGCAATTAGATAGTATGCAGAGAAAAAGGCTACACCATAATAAATGGCCATATTTACAAAATAAGCACTTTAGGAATATTCCTACATTGTGTATATCAGTAGCATGGCATATAAATCCTTAGAGAGATTCATCTATGAGACTGCGGTCATCACGCCTCTCCCTGTTCGTTGGTCTCCAAAGCTTTCTGGCAAGGATTCTACTACCTCACTACCAAGGCGAATGCCGACAATACGGTTGAGACATGCATTGGGTGTAATTTTTATGTAAAGCAGTCACATGTTCCAGCAGAAGAATTGTGAACCATACCAGTTACTTGGCCATTCATAGTCTGGGGGATGGACATGGTTGGATCCTTGAAGATGCAACCTTGTGGGTTTACACATCTTCTATTTGTAGTTGATAAATTCATTTATTGGATTTAAGGTAAAACCATTAGAAATATCGATCGGGTACTTGCCCTTAAATTTTCCTGAGATTTGGTCTCCCACATAGTATCATCACCGATAACGGAAGCAACTTGTCTCTAAGAGAATTCGAGGCTTACTGTCATGATAAAGGCATCATCCTTGACCTAGTGATGGATGTGAAATATATCCATCAGCGTCCACATTTAAACTAGCTATTATTCATACTTTTGATGAAATATCTCTCTAAATCCTACCACTAATGCCTAATGATCAAAGGGTTATGCAATCCTGCCTTTCCATTTTTTCATGTGCAAGAAATGATGTTTGATGATGGGAATCAGAACAATAAAGTCAAAGATACGAGATTTCCAACAACCCAAAGAAACCAGGGGTCATGAACAGAAAACAGAGGTTTTAACAACCAACTGTACGGAGGGAATAATTTTCCGACCATATAGTTTTCATCGACTCCGCTAGGTTAAACAGAACAACTTTTGTGAAGGAACCCCTATATAAAGAGACCTCTCGTGACGATAAACAGGAGGAGGAGAACACGAAAACACAACACCGAAGAGCCGGCTAAGGAATAGATCTAGATCCAATCTCACAAACCCTTCTCCACCACCATATCCATAGTCCACCACTTGTAATAGTAGATCTCATCTCCAATTGGCGACATTGTAAGACTATTACTATCGATCTCATGATTTCCAATATAATGTTTATGAATGTTGATATCATCTCTATGTATGAGTAATTCTCCTTGGGATAAGGGCTTCGGCCTAGCCATGTAATGTGTGTGTGATATTTCATATATGGGATCATGTATTAGTTTGTATGACATGATGATTATTGTGTCCTCTCATTCCTCAATCTAAAGGACTTGTCAGGTACCGAAGACCCCGAGGATTGATCTAGGTATCGGGAGAATGAGTAATGACTAATCTTTAGGATGGGAACCCAGTGACAGAAAGGGTAGTACGACTGTATGTGAGGATTTACTTAGGATTAACGGTGATGTCACTATGCATATCATTAGTTCTCTTACTTATATCAATGAGACTAATCGGCTATTACTATAAGAGTGCCGTGGTGGTGGCTACAGAAGCTACACTTGCTCCTCGAGTTGTATCAGCGAGAGGAAGAAGAAGCTCTCTGCTAGTTCTAAGTAAAAATGAATCGATCCCTGTGCTAGGAGGCACTGGATCACCTTACAAAGGGGTGACCAGGTTACTTCTAGGGCTGACGTGGACAACATATTCGTGGAATATGCTTGTCCCAAAATAGTCATTCGGTGGGAGCCTTTCCGTGTCTCCCTTACATCGAATGCAATGACCCAGAGTCCACAACATGTGCCTATGTGACGCTCTTCTGCCTCCCTGTCCCTCTGGCTCTTGTTTGCAGCGCTTGGCACTGTACAGATTCCTGAGGGAGAGACAGTGTGTAGTGTTGACTTTGGGGTTCACCCTCTCCTTCTCGAGAAACCTTACCCATGGCTCGGCCTCGCCTTATATGACTCGTCCAAACCCTAACCTGCAGGTATAATGCATAATAGTTGTATACCGACATATCTCGGATGTCTGCCGAGTCAGGTCTTAGTCAACTGACTCGGGATAAGCCGAGCCTTATTTGGCCGGCCTCGATATAACTTGGCTGGGTCGTTCTTTGACCCGGTCAAGATCCTTGAGGGCTTTCCCCTTTTACCTTAGGTTGACCCTACCTGGGGTCATCCCCCCAACATTACTCCATGAAGCTGGTGCGGTCTTGGCGACTTTAGTTGGCAAGGCTACAATAGGTTCAAGGTATTTGTATAGGAAGTTTCAGCCTATCGACTAATTCTTTAGTCGGCTCTCTTTTGAGACTTACCTCAATCTATATGTTATCATCTTTCCGACTCATTTCTATAATGTCCGAGATAAGTCTTGTCTTTGTCGAGTTAAGTATGTTTTTCCGAGTCATGCCCTTAGCTTCTCTTGTAAGTTTCATCCTACGTGTCATAATCATTGCACTTTGCCTCATTTTTCGGGCCGCTACAGTGACTGTTGAAATAGGAACAGTGATCACTGCGAGCGGTCATATCCGCACAAAACCTCTTCGATTACCTCAACGGTTATGGCGGCCGGGTCATCTCCTTCACCGTGTAACCCGCGGTGTAGCTCCACTCAACAGTTGACAGCGTGTGACACACGCGTGTACGCGGCAACCACCATGCACCTACGATCCCACTACCACTAGATGTTTGTGGTTATAAAATGGGGGAGCGGGGGAAATCCTTGGTCACTTTCCCCACTCCCTCGTCTTCCTCCTTGTGCCGCCTCTGCAGAGCTCCTGCCGACTCGATAGCGCTGCTGCTTTTTGGTACTCCTCCGCCGTGCCGCACGCTCGCCTCGAGCTTTTGCTCCGGCCATTGTTCTCCGCTATCGCCGCGCTTTTCGCTGCCACGACGGGGCCATGGCAATCAATACCTTTCCCCGCCGCTAGCTTCTCCTCCTCTGTTGACTCTTCTGACGAGCCCTTGTCAATCTCACATAGCGTCGTCGTTGTTAGAGAAGAAGATGCGGTCACAGCCCCGGAGCAAGGGTCAACGGTCACTCGGCAGGAGATCGAGTGGCTCCTCAAGACAGGCCGTATCCCCACCGAGGTAAAATGTCTCTTACCCGGCCTGGAGCAAGGTCCCATTGTAGAGTCCGGCGAGTATGTAGTTTTCATGTCTCACTTTTCTAGTGGGTTTGGTCCACCCCTTAGTGATTTTGCTAAGGAATTCTTCGAGTTTTTTGGTCTCCAACCTCATCATCTGCTGGCTAATGTTGTTGCCTCTTTGTCGGCATTCATTTTGGCCACCAAAGGATACTTCGGCCTATGGCCCTCAATAGCTATTTGGTCTATGTTCTTTCAAATCCAAGCTAACATGGTGCCATATAAGAGCCTGCATCCCTCCGAAAAATCGCTGACCCTATGGGGCGTTGCCTCCATCACACCTAGGAAAAAATCCATTTTCCCCCGAGTCAAGGGCCTTCAGTCATGCAAGAAGTGGCATAGGTCATTCTTCTATGTGAAGAATAGTGATAAGGAGGATAGGATTCGGCTGCCGGCTTTCTTAGTCGGCGTTCCCACCAAGAATAATTGGGATTTCGACCCTAAGGGAAGTAATGCTCTCGTCGAGGCATTTGAGCTCCGTCTCAAGGAGCTGACCCGGGCCAGACTATGCCGCGACGATCTTATGGCCGCCTTCATCAGCACCCATATTTTCCCTCTCCAAAAACGCTCTCACAAGTTGTGCTACATGAGTGGCCTTCTGGATCCGAATAGAGTTTCCATTGTGGAACTCAACGACAAGCAGATTCGGAAGCGTGTCCGGGCAATTTTTCGGAAAAACTTGGCCGGGGATTGGAAGTGGTCCATGAAGCCCTTCACTCGTGACAATCGGCCTCCCAAGGTAATTTGGCTCTGAATTACATCATCTGAATCACATATTACTCTGACTTTACTAAATACTCAATCTCACTTTGCAATTTTCTATTCAGAAATTTGATGAGTAGGCCGTGGAGGACGGTGATGTCCTTGCTCTTCCTTGGAGCAAGGATTGCAATACCGTAGACAGCGGCGAGCCTGACTCTGAAGAGTTTATTCAAAAACCTGACTCGGCCCCTGTCCGAACTCGGCGTAAGGCTCCCAAAAAAACTGAGGATGGCGATTCGGACGAATTCAATGTTCTCGAGGTAGTTGATGCAGTGCCTGTCTCTTATGCATATCCGGCTTATTTTTTCCCAGCTAACCTGGCTGTTTAGGTGCATGAGGTGGACCCCCTTACTACGGAGGCCCCAAACCCGGCTAGGAAATGGGCCGCCTTTAAATATCCCTCGGCCGAGGCCCCCAAGAAATGAGTCAAGAGATCCAACCAAAAGGTTCCCAAGTGCAAGGTTATGTTAGGAGTTTCTACGTAAGTCATCTCTTCCGAATCATATTTGTATTTCTTGATCCTCTCTTTCTTTTTCTGTTTATCTTGGCAGTGCTTCGCTTTCCGCCAACCCGAGTGGCCTGAGTATGACCTCTCAGGTTACTTGTCCACCATCACCGCCACCCCAAGATGATGTCCAGGTCCCTAGCCCTGCTCATGACGACCCTCATCCCATGCGGACTAACAGTCCACCTCGGCAGGAGGGGGTTGAGGTTGAAGCTGGTGGCGTTGCTGATATTGCTAAGCCGGATCAACCAATTCATCCGGTAGTTTGCACCTATGTTGCCAAAGATACTCACGCCGAACCAACACCTGCCTCGACTCCTGTTCAAGATCCAACTCCATCAGCTTCTGCGACAGCTACTCCGAGCTTGGATCAACAAAAATCTCATTCTGCCTCTCCTTACGCAGCTCCAACTGCTGCTCCTAGTTCATCTCGGCCAACTAAATCATAGCCAGTTGCCGATCCTTCTGCCGAGGCCCAAAAATATGGAGCTGCCAAGCCCAAGCCTGCTTCAAGGAAGACTGGGTCGAGTTCCTCCCAGACCCTCATTGCCTACATGTTCCAGAAGGTGCTTGGCACATACATGGTGCTTCATAAGAGCCCGACAGCCGAGGCAGCTTCTCAACAGGCACAGGAGGATAATAGTAAAGTGTTGACGCGTACTCTGAGCGGTGGAAGCCTCGGCTCCTTGGAGGAGTACGCTAACAACTGGAATGCCGCCGTTCAGGTCGAGGTTATCTCGGTGGGAAAACTAGGGAGCATTACTTTTAATCTTCCTAATATCAGCAAATGCTTATACCTCGCTGCCAAAGTCATCCTTGAAAGTGATAGCATGAATGAGGTAAATACTTCGGCCAACACTCGTATCCTTTTGCATAGTGTAGTATATGCCCATTAGTCCCTGAGCCTCCGGGGGAATGATTTATCATTTGTCCAGATGCTCCTTTGTATTTATGTCTTTAGTGTATCTGAGGTGTATAGAACATATCAAATTTATGTTAGGAGACCAATGTGTCAATTTCACTTATCTAGCCACCTAGATCCGAGTCAAGTATTACTTGATTCGGATCTTTGTAGTTTAGCTTCGATTATCCAACCACCTAGATCCGAGTCAAGTTTTACTTGGCTTGGATCTTGTAGTTTAGCTTCGAATATCCAGCCACCTAGATTCGATTCAAGTTTAACTTGATTCGGATCTTGCAGTTTAGCATCGAATTTCCATCCCCCTAGATCCGAGTCAAGTTTTACTTGGCTTGGATCTTGTGGTTTAGCTTAGAATATCCAACCACCTAGATCTGATCAAGTTTTACTTGGCTTGGATCTTGCAGTTTAGCTTTGAATATCCAACCACCTATATTCGAGTCAAGTTTTACTTTATTCGGATCTCGCAGTTTAGCTTCGAATATCCAGCCACCTAGATCCGAGTCAAGTTTTACTGGATTCGGATCTTGCAGTTTAGTTTAGAATGTCCAACCACCTAGATCCGAGTCAAGTTTTGCTTGATTTGGATCTTGTAGTTTAGCTTCAAATATACAGCCACCTATAGCCAAGTCAAGTTTTACTTGATTCGGATATTGTAGTTTAGCTTCGAATATCTAGCCACCTAGATCCGAATCAAGTTTTATTTGATTTGGATCTTTAAGTTTAGCTTTGAATTTTTTCCTGAATAATATGTTCAGTGCTTGTAGATTGCTCATAATCGGTGCACATATGAGTTCCATAGGCTTATCTTCTCCCACAGGAAACTTCATACGAAGTATAAGAAGACGCTGATTATCCTGAGGAAAACCGATGAGCCAATTGTTACATCCCTTCAAATTTTCCTGCCGAGTTTTGTTTCCAAATTAATTTTTGACTCGCGTTTGCCCATCCAAACTTGATACCCAAAACACGGCACTCACGGAGAAGATCGCCAAACTTGAGGGTGAGTCGGACATGTCTATTCCATCATGCTCTCCCCCGTAACTTTGCTTCTGCTAAGCATCTCATAATCATTTTCCCTCGGCTCAGCCGAATTACAAAGCTTTGCAGCGTCGTATCAAGAGTGCATTTCCCTACCTGATATGATGCTGCATTTCCTAGAGCAAGCAGGTGAGAACTTGGCAAAGTTGAAGGAAAAAGATGATGAAATAATTTGGCTACGTGCCGAGATTGAATCCTTGAAGTAGACACAGAAATCCGAGTTGGAGAAGATTGATCAGGAGTTCTCTAAGGAGAAGGACCGGTTAACTCTTTAGCTCGAGAAATACAAAGAGCTTATTAGCGCCGCCGAGTTATCCGCCCAATATTTCAAGGAAGATGTAGCTTGTTTTGAAAGGAAACAAATCAGCTGGAAGTCTGGCCTTGACAAGATCATGCAGTTCATCCACAATAAGTTTCTTCCATACTCCGAAATCTTGTTCGGGTCGTTTCCCTATGGACTTTTGCTGATTCGCCCCTTTTTCTTCTCAGACAACTTTCCGGATTCCAAGTCTCGAAGTGCTATAAAAGTGATGGAATCTCGGGCTCACCAAGGTGAAATTAATGATCCGGAGCGCGAGTACTCCATAGAGGATTATCTTATCAGTATCAGCGCTGCCACCAAACCCATGAAGACCATCGGGAAGGATTTGGTGGACGCGGCCATCTGAGTACTCCATGTGCTTTGGACGAATGAACCGAATATAACTCGGGTCTTGGTGCATGCAGAAAAACTAATGTATTGCGAGATGCAGCTCAGCCTCTAGCGGGAATCTACAGGGCGAGCCTAGGCTGATATGGCGCTTAGTATCATACTATCGTGGTACAAGAAAATTTCCCTTGATATTCGGATCAATCTGCGCACTAGCTCCCCTTAGATCAGTGGCCCGGACCTTTTTGCACGTCGCCAAGCTCGAGCCTACCAACTCATTGAATATGCCCATGTACAGGAATGGAATTAGAGACCAAGCTTCCCTCAGGATAATGCCGATGAAAATGCCGAGGAAGCAAACAATGATGAGTCCGGGGAAGACACCGACGATGAAGAGGATACCGATGATGAATCTGGCAACTCGGATGAGTAGGGAGAGGATTCAGATCAAGAGGCTGAGGCCTAATATTCCTCCAAGGGGATCGAGGCTTCTCAAGATCAGGCCGAGGTCTCTCGCAAAGGATCTGATGCTCAAGACGCCGAGCCTTCCCATGTTGAGGTTGAGGTATCTTCAGCGGAGGAGTCCCGTGCTCCCGAGGTTGTCGCTCCTGTCGAAGCCGAGGTATCTCCCATAGGAGCTGAGCCAAATACCTCAGAGGTTCCTTCTCTTGAGGTTGCTATTCCTTTTGCTACTATGTGGTTTGTATAACTTGCAGCCTTTTGGGTATTATCCTTAATTTCATGTTTCTTGTTACTCTGAGTCAATTATTCGGCCCATGTCTTCCATTTTTGGCATTTGACTTACGGGTCCAAGATAAGTAGACCGAATTAGCAATACTTGGAAATTGTGAATAATAGCTCAAAATAAATTCACATAATGGTAAAGTACAGAAAGTACAATGGTTAGTAATAAACAAAACATAAGTCGGCTCATGTACTATTTTTTCCTTAGTCGTTTTTCATGTGCTCGACATTCGCAGGATTTTCTCTTGCTTACCATGAAGTCTATTTTTGGACAACAGTAAGTCGAAGAGTTGGCCTTTGTTGCTGACACATTACTAACTCGGACTAAGAGTTAGAAATATAAGCTAGCCGACATATATAAAAAATGCACATGAAAAGACTAATTAAATTAAGGAAGTCCTCGAGTTATAGCTTGAGGTGCAGAGATTTCATTCATTAACTCATTGCCGACATATAATCCGACATATGAGAGTTCGAGATACATACACTTCTCCTAAGTGTAAAAAGAACGAAGTAAAGCTACATTCCATGGCCTCTTTGACTCGTCTTCTGATATGTCCGCCTTATTCTTCTCTGGTGTTGGAGCATCTATAAGATAGTATGCATCATTGTGCAGTGCTTTGCTCACAATAAATGGTCCCTCACATTGAGGTGATAATTTATGCATGCCGGCTGTGCGCTGCACGAGCCAAAGCACTAGATCTCCCTCTCGAAAGACTTGGGGATTCACTTTGTTGCTATGATAGCGTCTGAGATCTTATTGATATATGGCCGATATGGACAATGCCAATTATGTTGCCTCTTCCAATAAGTCAACATCGTGCTGCCGGGATATCTCATTCACTTTGGCGTCTATGTATTGGGTTACTCTATGTGAATCATGCATTATATCAGCTGGTAATACAACTTCTGCCCCATATACCAGAAAGAATGGCATATACCCTATTGATCTATTCGGAGTTGTCCTCATACTCCATAAGACGGCCGGGAGTTCCTCAATCCAACACCCGGATGATCTTTGCAGTGGCTCCATGAGTCGGGTTTTTATTCTGGACAATACAAGTCCATTGGATCTTTGAACTTGCCCGTTTGATGCGGGATCTGCGACTGATGCCACATCAAGTCTTATGTGTTTATCTCGACATAAACGAGCAAAATCTTCCTCGGCAAAAATTGTGTCGTTGTCAGTGATTATACTGTGTGGATATCCATATATCATGATAAAATCTTTGAGAAATTTCACAACTGTGTGTCCATCACATTTCCTTATTGTCTTTACCTCGATCCATTTTGTGAATTTGTCTACCATGAACAAGATATGGTTCATGCCTCTAGGAGCTGGCTTAAATGGGCCGACCATGTCCAAGCACCATACAGCAAATGGCCATGTGATGGGTATTGTCTTTAATTCGGATGAAGGCTTATGAATTTTGCTGGCATACCTTTGGCAGCTGTTGCATTTTTTCACTAGTTCTAGTGCATCTATTAGTGCACTGGGCCAACAAAATCCATGGTGGAATGCTTTGGCCACTAAAGCTCTAGATGAGGCATGATGCCCACATTCACCTTGATATATATCTAAAAGGATTCCTCGTCCTTCTGCCGGGTTAACACACCTTTGAAGCACACTTGTGACACTTATGTTATACAACTCTTTTTCTATTATGTTGTAGGCATATGCCCTTCTCACAATCTATCTAGCGAGGACTTTGTCACTAGGCAAGGTTTCATCTTTAAGGAACATATATATTGGCCATGCCATTCTGGTATCTCATGTGCTGGGGTGACTGTTTCGTAAATTTCCATTGCCTCTGCCAACATAACTTCTGCTTGATTATCCTGTCCAGCCCCTGGGTCCTGCGAGGCAGTCCCCGGGTTTACCGAGTCAGTCCCCGGGTTACTCGGTTTATTCCTCTTATCTATGTCCATTGGGACTACTTCGGATCCTAGATCTGCCGAGAGATGGATTGACTCGTACTCTGGTGACGGTATGATTGATGGTTTTCACAAATTCTCTAGGGCAATGCCAGGTGGAATCGATTGCCTGGCGAACCAAGTTTTGACAAGGTATCTGCTGCATCATTTTCCGCCCGGGTATATGATGAAATTCACATCCATAAAAATAACCACTAATCATTTGCACATGGAATCTGTATAAGGCCATGTTTGCATCCAGTGCATTCCAATGACCTGATACGTGTTGGACTATTAGTTCTGAATCACCAAAGCATAGAATCCGACATATGCCAATATCCTTTGCCATTTTTAGGCCATGAACAAGTGCTTCATATTCGGCTACATTGTTTGACGCAGAAAAATGTATTTGTAGTATGTACTTAAGTTGTTCTTTTTTGGGTGAGGTTAACACTATCATGGCAACTAGTCCATTTATTAATTTGGATCCATCAAAATGCATCGTCCAAAAATTCGAATCAGGCAATGCTGGCGCATATTGCATTTCGGCCCAGTCGACAAAAAAGTCGGCCATTGCCTGAGATTATATTGCATCTCGTCAATCAAACTAAGGAGCATAAGGGGATAATTCAATCACCCATTTTGCTATTTGGTCGCTGGCATCCTTATTGCCCATTATCTCGACTATTGGTGCCTTACAAATCACCTTGATAGGGTGTTCTTCAAAATAATGTGTTAGCTTTTTAGACGATATATATACGCCATATGCCATTTTTTGATAGTGTGGGTAACTTTGTTTTGAAGCTAATAACACTTCACTCAAGTAATAAACTGGCCTCTGCACCGACTTACCATATTCATCACGCTCTTAGTGTTGGGGACAAAATTGGTGCATAGGCTAGCATTCTTTTTAATTAATGAAAGGCGCTATCATCCTATGGTGTCCAAAAAAAAATTATCCGACATCAACTGATATAGGGGCAGTGCCTTTTCTCATAGCCGACTTATGAAACGACTTAGCGGTGCCAGATAGCCTATAAACTTCTGGACATTGTTGAGGAACTTCGGCAACTCCATTCATTCTACTGCCCGAATCTTAGTCTGATTTGCTTCTATACCTCTGCTAGACATGAGGACACCAAGAAATTTGCCGGCTGGTACACCAAATGTACATTTTTCCAGGTTAAGCTTCATTCGGAATCTTCTGAGATTCGTGAATGTTTGTTGGATATTGTCGATGAGCTTGTGGATCGCTTTGGTTTTTATCACCACATCATCAACATATACTTGGACATTTTTTCCAATCTGATCATGTAGGCATTTTTTCATGCATCTTTGATACGTTGCCCCTGCATTAGGTAAGCCGAAAAGCATGGTATAATAGCAATAAGCCCCATACTGGGTGATAAATGTAGTCTTTATTTGATCAGCCGGATTTAATGGTATTTGGTGGAAACCAGAATACGTGTCTACAAATGATAAGAGTTCACAACCCGCAGTTGAATCACTAACCTGGTCTCTCATAGGAAAAGGAAAAGGATCATCGGAAACGCCTTATGCAAGTTCGTGTAATCGATACACATGTGCCATACGACTGCTACATTCGGATCATCCTTATTTTTAATCAACACCGGATTACATAGCCAATCCGGGTGAAGCACGTCCATAATAAACCAGGCTACAATAAGTCGATCTATCTCATCTCCAATTATCTTTCTCCTATCTTCGGTCAAGCGGAGGAGAGGTTGCTTCACCGGCCTTTCTCTTGGCCTCACATGCAAAGAGTTCCTAGCCAGCTCCCTCGGCACACCTTCAGATCTTGAGTAGACCATGCAAAGATATCCCGATTCTCACGGAGGAAGCTGGTGAGCACGCTTTCCTATTTGTCACTCAGGCTTGCACTGATGGTGATGGTGCACTCTAGAAACTGATCATCAATCTGGATCTTCTTGGTGTCCTTAGTCGGCTGGAAGGACACACTTCCATGTGGGTTAGTAAGTGTCGGCATATTGAGCTGTGTAGACTAAGATAAAGTTGCGACATCGTGAATCCTCTTATTTTTCCTTGCAATGACCAATGACTCGGCCAGATTTGATCCAGCAGAGGCACACTCCATCGATCTCCTATAGTCCCCAGCAACAGTGATTATTCCATGTGGTCCTGGCATCTTCATCTTCAAGTAGCTAATGTGATAGCTTATCATGAACTTTGTTAGAGTAATGCATGATAACAACTTTCCAAATGCACAACCTCAAACTCTAAGTTTTCAGCCCTGCAATTTTCCCTTGTGCTGAATAACACATCTACACGGACTTTCCCAATTGGCTCACATGAAAATCCTAGCATAATGCCATGGAAAGTGGTTCTGGTCAACTGAAGCATGTTCTGAGAAATACCAAGTTTGTTCGTCGTGTCCTTGTACATGATGTTGATGCTGATGCCATTCTCTATTATCACCTGTGAGAATTTTACATTTATGCTAGGACCAAAAAATGTCGAATCAAGCACCAAAGCATATGACACGGGATTTGGCATGATCTTGGGATGATCCCTGATACTCCAAGTTACTTCTTGATCTGACCAGTCAATATACCTCAGAACTTCCGGCATAACCACATTCACCTCTATATGCCGGCGCTAGACACTCTGTTTATCCGCTGCTCTGTGATGAACACGCAATACGACTGATGGTGCTATCTATACTCACTGCACCCATTGTTTCCTAGATTTCCTCTGTTTCCCTGATACTGATTCACCACATGGTGAACTGCATCCCTTCGTTCATGATTCTCATATCTCGAAGGGGGTGGAGGTAACATTAGCTACTGAGCATTTCCCCCGTAAGCTGTGGCTACTTTGTCTACTATGGTTCTTGCTGTGGTCCTGTGTTTCCCATTGCATGTTTCTTCCATGCACACTGTCGAGTGGTGTCGTTAGACGGCTTAGCCGGATTTGGAGTGTGAAATTTGCATGGCTGATCCAGCATGGACTCATATGTATACTTTGGCCTTTCTTGCCACTTCTTCTTTTGCTCTGGAGTCCACTACTTCTTGCCATCATTCCTCTGTGTCCATTTGTTAGAATTGTTCTTCTGACGTTGATTGCCCCTGCACTCAGGTGATCTTGGGTCACAATTGCTACCTGACTCGAATTGTACCGATAATCCGGCCTGTTATCTCTTCTTCTACCCCGGAATTCAGTTATCTTGGACGATCCGGCTCCATCTCGAGCATAATGTTCATGCTGCTCATGTTGTTCTGCCGACATAAATTCAGGCTGAGTCGGATCACCTAGAGAATATGAGTCGGCTATTCTAATTGTCTTGGCATGTCTATTTGCATCCTCTTCCACAACATGCTCCCACACCTGCATCCTTGCGCAAACCAAGCTATTGCATGTGACTCGATCACCCCTTCATAGGAATTCCTGAGGTTACACCATCGAGTCAGGAATTCTTTGTCAGTCTCATTCGGTCCCTGCTTGCGCATGGCAAGCTGTTGAGGTCTATTCGGCCTCTTATATGTGCTAGTGAAATTTCTAACACTCAAAGTCCAACCAGCATTTGATACTACCTACTAGCAAGTTATTCGGCCACACTCTCTCCGGCCCCTCCAGCATCTGGGGTACATATCTTACTTCCATCATAGGTTACCCTCAGCATTTTTTACTGTAGTGGCACTATCAATTAACCAATCTTGCGGTTTGGTACTTCCATTGTATGTCTTTGTGCCTCTTGGCAACTAAAAGTTCGGAACAAGCGGTTCCCTCATGATTCGGGTTCCAAAACATGTCAGACCCAGAGGACCTTGCTCGTGCAATAACTCAGACCTGTCTAATCTATCAAGCTTCAACCTTGCATCATCCGGATGCAAGCTTCCGTACCCTTCTATTTCTTCCATCCCATCATCGTTTGGCGTGGAAAATCTGGCATTTTCCATTTCTGAATTGACATCATTGTATCTTTTTTGCGTCGGGTTATGCAGAGCTGGTCCCGTATCCCTTCCTTGCCGAGGTTCATACCTCGACTGGCGATCTTGCGGAGGATATTTCCTCCCTACTGCCGGGTTATTTTTACCAGGGTTTTCATGGCCGTGGTTCCCCTAACCACCATGGCCATGATCTGGGTTTTTATCTCTACTGTTAACTCGGCTACCATTGCCTCGGTTTTCATTTTCTTTCCTAGCCACTGTCAGATCATATGGGACCATCTGTTTGTCCCTTCTTCCCGAAGTTACCGCTTTATCTTTTCTTGACCCTCCTACGGGTGAAGATGCCGCGATAGCTGATAATGCCGGGGCAGCTCTAGCCGAATGAACCATACGTGAATCTCTGGGTATTGCTAGGTTGTTCCTGAGTATTTCCTCATTTTGCTGGTTCGCTATGCCCACCATCTCGTCACTCTTTCATGTTGCCTTTGCCGAGATTTAACGGTCAGGCCATCTAACACGGATGCTGCAAGATTCGCTGCCCTAAGGTTTTTTGCCGGTGTACTATACCTCGGCATCCCTAAGTTAGCTGAATCACCTTGCCTAGACTCATGCTCTTTGTTGATATCACTAAGGAGGTTCTTTCTCCTTATCCTTAGATCATATAGCCAAGTTGGGCTAGTGTCTAACTTATTTTCTCTAGCATACTCACTCAAGGTTCGGATATGTGACTCCTGGAGTCCTGCTACCCTCTTAGCCTCCTCTAATATTTTTAAACGGGTCTCCTCTAACTCGGCCAGTTCATGAGCCAGATTTACAATAGGAGCTATAGGGGTGGTTAATTTATCTATAGCCTCTCGCAATATATTCTCTAGTCTTTCTAAGGGTGGTCCTATAAGTCAGGCCTCCTTAGGTGTTACATCAGGAACCTCGGGCGCATTTATAGCTGTCAGATCTGCTGTTGCCGGCTTTGCTGCTATCGGATATAGTTCTGCCGGGTTCTTGCTTGGCCCGGCTCCTGCGCCAGTCGCAGGTGCGGGCATGGTCATCATTACCTTGATGCTTCCTATGGGGCGATTGATACGCGGACCGCTGGCAGCGATGAGGGGATGCTCTGCCGTGAGGATGACTCACTGCAGGTAGACGCTCGAAGCGTCAATGTGGACGTAGATTTTGTGGGCGCCTAGGTTGATGAAGATGCCATTGCGCGGGGGTGGCCGCGCTCCGAATATGCGTGCATTGTTGCTGACGTAGTCCTAGAGGTCGAATCTCTGGACTTAGCCAGAGATGATGCGCTCGCTAGTGTTGATGAAGTTTCCCGTCGTGGTGGTGGCATGGTAGATTCCATGGGTAGGCTTAAGTTGGGGCCAATGTGCACTAGTGGGATCCAGGTATGGATCATGTTGTAGTTTCTACACACAGAATATAGGAACAAGATCTTTACTTATCTCTACAGAAGCTACAATTGCTCCTCGAGATGTATCTGCGAGAGGAAGAAGAATCTCTCTCCTAGTTCTAAGTAAAAATGAATCGATCCCACTGCTTGGAGGCCCTGGCTCACCTTATAAAGTGGTAGCTAGGTTACATCTAGGGCTGACATGGACAGCATATTTGTAGAATATGCAAAATAGTCATTTGGTGGGAGTCTTTCCATGTCTCCCTTCTATCAATGGCAATGACCTAGAGTCCACGACATGTGAGAGTCGGGCTCTGGGACTGTCACCTCCATGATGCTATTCTGCCTCTCTGTCCCTCTTGCTCTTGTCTGTAATTCCTAAGGGGGAGACAGTGTGCAGTGTTGATTTCGGGGTTCACCCTCTCCTTCTCGAGAAAGCTTCCCCATGACTTGGCCTCGCCTTATATGACTCGGCCAAACACTAACATGTAGGTATAATGCATAATAGTTGTATACCGACATATCCTGGATGTCGGACGAGTCAGGTCTGAGTCACCTGACTCGGGATAAGCCAGGCCTTATTCAGCCGGCCTCGATATAACTCGGTTGGGTCGTTATTTGACCCGGTCAAGATCCTTGATGGTTGTTCCCTTTTACCTTAGCTTGACCCTACCTGGGATCATCCCCACATATTATGGATGCACTGCCCACATATAATTATCTTGCTCTAATGATTGAGGAGGCGCTAGCAGTTATGGATGCACTGCCCACATATAATTATCTTGCTCTAACGATTACATGCATACTTTATTATTATTATCTTTTATTCCCATCAGATGTTTTCAATAGCTACAGGTGAAACCGAATGCCCCAGACCCTCTCTCTCCATCATCGACAACAACAAAAGATAACAAACTCTTAGTCCGGTAAAACACTAAAAGAATTCTAAAACTCTCGAAGGTCCGTTAAAGTAACTTCACCATGCTTTCTGCTTCCCGAGGATTCGATAACCTAGGTCAACTAGGCAAAAAGAGATATACTACATTTGTAATCCGGATCGAAGGTATCAACCCTTTTTCTAGCGCCGTTGTCGGGGAAGCAATAGCTACCCTGGTAAGGTTAGTTGGAACCTTGCTAGTTTTAATTCTTGTTTTTAATTTTGTGAGAATTCTTTCAATCTCTATATGAAAAACCAAAAAATAGTTAGTATTTAAATTCTTGTTTTACTATAATAAGTTTTTGTTTAAGAAAACCCAAAACATAGGTACTATGGCTAAAAAGATACTTGGCGAGTTTGCAACTTCCAACAATGATTATTTGCGTACTCCTATTACGCAGCCAACAATTACTGTCGAGGACTATGAAATTAAGCCCCACTATTTAAGTTGGTTCAATAGAATCAATTTGGAGGATCTGCTGCTGAGGACGTAGGTATGCACTTGAATACTTTCACTAAAATATGTTATATGATGGGCATTAAAGATGGTGACCCCGATGTGGTCAAGATGCACTTATTTCCTTTCTCTCTTAGAGGATGAGCAAAAGAATGGTTGCTATATTTGCCTAGAAATATTATTGCATTATGGGTGGAATGTACTTCTTTATTCATGAATAAATTTTTCCCACTTGCAAAGACTATGCAACTAAGATCTAATATTACTGGTTTTAGACAAGAAGAGCGTGAGCCACTAGCACTTGCATTGGATAAATGAAAGAATGCATGGGAAGCTGTCCCAGCCATCGGATGGGAGATTGGTTAATTCTCTATTTATTTTATAATAATCTTAACCCTGTGTCTAAGTCTATGCTTGATACTGCAGCTGGAGGAACAATTATTGGCAAACAAATTTCTGAAGTGAAGCAGCAGATAGATAATATGCAAGACAACCATGCCCAATGGCATGTGGAAAGATCAAACACACGAAATGGTGAACTCCGTCACACCTCATGAAAATGAACAACTCAATGCTAAGCTGGATGAGCTCATATTGACCATCAAGGGTAAAGAAACCCAGGTAAGGCTGTCCCATAATCAAATATTAAATAAATAGAATTCACAGATCGTAATGATTATAACCCTACTTAGAAGAAGAACTATAATCCAAATTTCGAAAAACATTGTTCTAGCCTTGCAGGTAACTCTAATAATAATATTGTATCAAGTAAGGGTAGTCTCCAAGAATCACTTAATTCCTTTATTGACCCGCAAACTGAGCAAAACAATATCCTTGTTAAGATATCGGAGAACCATGATAATATGCTTGGAAAATTGGCTAACCAATCTGTGAGTTTGAGGAATGATTTGCAGGCCCTCCAAGAAAGAACAAGGATTGTTGAGGCACAGCTAGGTAAGATAACTGAGAGTCAAAAATATCAATCTAGATTAATTTACAGGTAAACCTGAGCCCAATTTGGTCAAAGACCTCAACATGATAAGAATGCAAAGGGAGGAGCCTGAAGAACATGACTATAGCAATGCCCCTTCACCAAATTACACAGTTTAAGAACTTGTGAAAAGGATCAATAGCAAGATTCCTGTAAGTGAAGGAAATGATGAATCTATGTATCAATATTTCATTAATCAGGTATCAATAAAGGTACGTGAGCTTGAGGATGAATACAAGAAAATTGCTAAAAAACTACCTGTTAAGTTTGATGATATATTTGAGCCTACTATTAAAATTAAAATTGGGACTAACAAGATAGATGCACTTTGTGATTTAGGTGCAAGTGTTTCAACAATTCCAAAAAGTCTTTTTGATAATTTAAAATCTTGGCTCTTTTGAGATTACTGAAGTAAAATTCCATTTAGAAGATTCTACCTACAACAAGCTATAGGAATTAAGGAGAATACTTTAGTATACATTAAAGACTATCTTGATCTTAATGATTTTGTGATCGTTGACATGCCTGAAGATTCTACTACTCATATCATATTAGGAAGTCCATTCTTAAGAAATATTAAGGCTTTGATTAATCTACATGAAGGGAACATGAAGCTTCAATTGCCTTCATGGGATCCTTTTGTTATTAATTTTCCTAGGAAGAAGAAAGCCAAGCATCATGAGATGGAGGCCATCACTTTGAAGGCCAACTATTTTGGAGTGGGTATTCCACTCACTTGGCCTAAGTGAGCAACATTATGGTCAAGCTATTGACCATAAAAGAGCGCTTCATGGGAGGCAACCCATGTGAAATAAAGGATAGAGTAAGTTTTAAAGTTTTAGTTTAAGTTTCATGATGAATAAAGAGTGCTAGAAAAATCCAGTTGAGGAGGAGAAGTTCAGTGGTACTAAAATACATGTCTTATACATGCTATTGTTGGTCAAAAATTTAAGCAGTCATTTTTCTATCAAAACATGGTGTTTCACTAAGTTTTAGGTTAATAAAGAATTCTCTAAGAAACAAGTAAATTTTGGGACTCCACAAGGTTTAACGACCAACTATATGGCGGGAATAAAATTCTGACCGTATACTTCGGGTCTTATAGTTGTTTTGACATTACCCCTTTAGTTTTCAAAATGTATCGTAGTTTTAACGACCAACTATACGGCGGGAATAAAAATTCCGGCCATATAGTTGCTGTCATATAGATATCAATGCCTTTGTCAAATTTATTTTCCAGGGTACAGTAAACTTAACGACCAACTATACGACGGGAATAAAAATCCCGGCCATATAGTTTGCGCCGCCAGGAGGAAACCCTACAAAAAATTGAAGAAACCCTAAAAATTTCCGTCAGACCAACTATACGGAGGGAATAAATATTTTGGCTGTATAGTTTTGTCCGTATAGTTCGCGCGACCACAAAAACTCCACGAGAAGGTACCCCTAACACCAAAATTTCAATCCTTTTTCTCTCTTCTACCTCCAAACTCTCTCAACACCTCAAGAGATCTTTATCTCTACTCAATTTTGTTCGATTTCCTCGCATACAAGTGATCTATGATATGTTTCTCCTCTGATCCTCTAATTACTTTTTGCAAATTAACCTTTGATCTGTCGTCATTATCAATCTAGGGTGAGACCTATTATGAACTAATTACCATGTTTCTCTTGCCTAGATTATTATTTTGAGGAGATTCTTTAGTGTGATATGATGAGGAATATGTTATGTTTATTACTATTGGATCAAAAAGTTTTATTTTTGTCTTTACTATTATTTTAGATAATGAACACAAGGAGCCAATCGCGTGTGCGTGCCACCGTGAGTTCTTCTCGGGCTGCCGCTGCAGCTCAGGACTGCATGGGGATACAGTTTAGAGATGAGGTCCAACATGATCGCTTCAACAAGATCATGAACCGGGAAGTGAAGACAACCAAGTGGGCTTGTCCCATTATATTGAATCAACTCGGTATTTCTAATGACTTCGATTTACTTTGCAATAGAGTTGTCCTGCAAAACTTTGTATTCCAAGATGCACATACTTATCGCCAGTTAACTCTTGAATTTTTAACTTCTTTGAAAAGCACCGTTAAAAAATGGCAAGGAGAGGACATTATTTCTTTCCGACTTATGAATAACAATTATACATTATCACTTGATGAATGGTGCAATTATTTTAATTTACCAAAAAATGATGTTAATGATTTACATGGATCTTTTGCTGGCATGCGCCCTTGCCCAAATTATTAATATAATAGAATGAGTTTCACCTCTAGAGTCAACAAGGGGAAGAATATTCAACATCCTACTATTTGATATTTGTTCCATGTTATTTCTAACACCTTGAAGGCACGAAATGATTTTACAATACTCAATGAGGAGGACATCCTGGTCCTCTAAAAAGCTTCTTTCAATAAAAACAACTTGTCACCCAACTTGGGCGCAATTCTTCTGCGCTACTTGGAGCACCAATCCTCCCAAAGCCAAGGGCCAATCACATGTGGAGGCGTTATCACCATGCTTGCCATTTCCTTGGGGGTTGACCTTGGTGAGTTGCAACCATTGCTAGGTGAGCGATGTGTTGCTTTATCTACTTAAAAAGCTTATGGAATGCTCACTAGGAGAGGTGGTGGTTATTACTTGCATATTGCTGGAGCTGAGCGTCTCTACCCCGCTCCTTTGCCTAATGGACTTTTCTCTATTGAGGAAGGACGTTTGCTATATGATTTGCAGTTTGAACAACACCAACCCGAGGAGGAGATTCTGGATGAGGATGAAGACCAAGAAGAGGAGCAAGAAGTTCTTGATCAAGAGGAGCAGCCACCAAACCGGTTCGTTACATATCAAGATTTCCAAGAACTTGGAGGAACTGTGGAGGGGATGCATAATCTCGCCCTAAACCTCCAAGAAACCACTAGTATTTTATCAACTCAATTTGCGAACTAGAGCCACAACTTTTTCCCGCCACCACAATGATTTGAAGGTCATGCAAAAGCCTAAGCCTCGGGAAGTCTGCCCATTATCTTTATTTGGCGTTTGTTTTTAAATATTTCAATGAATGCTTTTAGTTCAAGTTTATAAGCACTCATGTTGGTTTCCCCAACACTTTATATTTTGTCATTTTTATTTTTTTTACATTTTCTAGCCGAGCTTTGTCGCCAATTTTCTATTCTTTAACTCCCTCTCTTTAAAAAACAAAAAATAGAATTTTCCATTTATCTTTATTTTCCCTCTTCCTTTTTCTATTCTCCTCGTGGTTCTCACATATCTGAAGGAGAGTGATCTACTTCGAGTTTCCAAGAAACAAATAAAAGGGGAAGAGAGAAGTGGAAACAATCACTACATGTATGCCTTATGACTCCCCACTTTTGAAGTTTGAGAAACCCATGCTTATTAGTATTAAATGTTAGATATTATATTTGTGGACCGAGTCTTTATATTAGAGTAAAATTTTGTTTGTATGGGTATTTAGTTGAGTATGTTTTGTTCCAGCTCTTGTAGTTAACAAAGTCTTGCCTAAAAATTTGCTAAACAATTGTAATAAGAAAAAGTCTCACAATAAAAGACTTGGGTGTTGTAGTGTTTAGTCTTGAAATCTTTTTCCTGGGGACACTCAACACCATGGAAAATAATGAATTGAATCGATAGCTCTCTTTGAAAGGATTTTTTCAATAGAATTAATGTTTAGAAGTTTTTGTGAGCATGTCAATGCTCGACTTGTGAATCATAAGAATGATATAGCTTTATGCGTGTCAAACTTCATGGGATGAGAACAACTCCTCTTTCCTACGAACAATCTTCATAGGGGAATGTCCTAGATTTGGGCTATGAGTTGATTAACATTTGTAGAAGCAAATGCTACAATGGGTAAGATTCTTGGTATCCTCGTGTAGTTGTGTTCATGATGGAACCACTCTTGTGGCTAATATGAATAATCATTATGCAAAAGGGAACAAAAAACCTTGGTAATGCCACGAGTGTCCATCACAGTACGATGAACTAATTAAATTTTTTGGCAAGCTCTCAATTACTTAATAACTGAAATTCTTGAAGGACAATGAATAGAAAAGTAGTGCTTGAAAAGTCTTGACGATGTGGGATTATTGAGATACTTTAGTGTATATTCATTTCATGACAAATCTCACACTCTCAATTTTACATGATTATACTTTATTGTTCAAAGGCAAGATTAAGAGTTGATTACATGACATGGAATAGAGTTTACTCATTTGAATCATCCACGCTAACAATAATCTTTCTTCTCTATAAGGATTCATTAAAACCCGTATCATATGCTTGTCATTACTCTATCTATGCTAAGTTTTTCAGATTAATAAAGTGGAGGAAACATGAGAGTACCTATCATGAGTAAGATCGTCATCTCGTTATTTGAGTTTAAATGCTGAGTTCCCTTTTTGATTTTGGTTTTCTTGCTTGAGGACGATCAAGTTTAAGCTTGGGGAGGTTGATGGATGTGAAATATAGACATCCACATCCACATTTAAACTAGATATTATTCATACTTTTGATGAAATATCTCTCTAATTCCTGCCACTAATGCCTAATAATCAAAGGGTTATGCAATCTTGTCTTTCCATTTTTCCCTGCGCAGGAAATGACGTTTGATGATGGGAATCACAATATTAAAGTCAAATATATGATATTTCCAACAACCCAAAGAAACCAGGGGTCATGGAGAGAAAACAGGGGTTTTAACGACCAACTATACGACAGGAATAATTTTCTGCCTGTATAGTTTCCACCGACACCGCTAGGTCAAACAGAACGACTTTCATGAAGGGACCCCTATATAAAGAGACCTCTCGTGACGAGAAACGGGAGGAGGAGAACACGAAAACACAACACCAAAGAGCCGCCAGAGGAATATATCTTGATACAATATCACAAACCCTTCTCCGACACCATAGCCATGGTCCACCACTTGTAATAGTAGATCTCATCTCCAACTGGCGACATTGTAAGACTATTAATATGTATCTCATGATATCCAATACAATGTTTATGATTGTTGATCTCATCTCTATGTGTGAGTAATTATCCTAGGGCTAAGGGCTTCGGCCTAGCCATGTAGTTTGTGCGTGATATTTATCATAGATCGGATCGTGTATTAGTTTGTATTAAATAATGATGATTGTATCCTCTCTTGCCTCAATCTAAAGGACTTTTCATGTACCCAAGACCCTAAGGATAGATCCAGGAAAAAGGAGTATGAGTAATGACTAATCTACAGGATGGGAACCCCAGTGATAGAAAGGGTAGTACGGTTGTATGTGAGGGGTTTACATGGGATTAACGGTGATGTCATTGCGCATATCATTAGTTCTCTTTCTTCTATGGATGAGACTAATAGGCTATTGCTATAAGCGGTTTCGGAGACGATAGCAGTTATGGATGCACTGTCCACATATAATTCTCTTTCTCTAATGATTACATGCATACTTTTTTATTATTATCTTTTATTCCCATTATATGTTTTGCACAGATACAGGTGAAACTGAATTCCCCAGGTCATCTCTCTCCATCATCGACAACAACCAAAAATTGCAAACGCTTGGTCTGGTAAAACAATAAAAGAATTCTAAAACTCCCGAAGGTCCATTAAAGTAACTTCACCATGCTTTCTGTGTATCGAGGATTCGATAACCTAGGTCTACTAGGGAAAAAGAGTTATACTACATCTGTGGCACAACCACAATATAATGGTCAAGTTGAGAGGGACAATGGACTAATTCTGAGGGAATCAAACCATGCTTAGAGGCACCGCTACATAGAGCAGCTGGAGCCTAGGAGGAGGAATTACCATCTTTTTTGTCGAGTTTACGAACTACTCCCAATAGATTCACCAGCTATACCCCTTTGTTCATGGTTTATGGAGTAGAAGTAGTCCTACCATCTGATATCCTCAATGATGCACCAAGAGTCGCTACCTACGACGAGGATGAAGCTGAAGAATCTAGACGTCTATCTATGGACCTGCTTGAGGAAGAACATGTTCCAGCAGCCTAGAAGTTCGCCATTAACCAACAGAACCTATGCAGCTACCATAGTCGATGTGTTAAGCATCACTCATTTAAAGAGGGGGATCTAGTGCTCCGATTTCAACAAAAAAAGTGGCACAAACTATCCCTTCCTTGGGAAGGAACGTTCGTCATAGTCAAAGCACTACTCAATGGTTCCTATTACTTTGTTGATATTTGCGAGTTAAAAAATAGTGCAGGAAAAGATTGCTAGCGTAAACGATATTTATGACCCGATAATGATTATCTGGGGACTGATTGGCCATGGATCATAGCATAACTATGTCCCTTTTACACTTAACATATTTTCTTACATACTATGTACCTTTATATGATCAATGAAATAAAGCTTTTGGTTCACTCATATTCCTGAGTCCTTTATCCCCTTTAGTGTTCATTGTTGGATCATGTAAAACCCTTTATGCAAACGCTATGCATTTTCACTTGTGAAAATTCCACCTACTGGCATTAGCTTAATTTTTTTGGTTTACACGTTTTCTATTATTTTTATGTGGATTCCGGAGTAGTGACTTTTCGACACTCAAAGCTAGTGATTTGTCCTTGGGTTCTGGATGGTTCCATTAGGCATCATCACCAAAGAGCATGGTTCTGTGTTGCGAGTCTTCTGTCTCATGAAAGGTCAAGCATAAAAACCAGAATAATGGATAAGACATCACTTAATTAAATAAATATACAAAACATACATGCTAGACTTACATAGGTTGCAGGAGGCTTGCAGCCAAGTTATCCGCGTTATTTCTACATAGTTTTCCGCATAAATATTACATTGGAAGGGGCACAATTAAGACAATAAGTGTTTTTCATGTATCTTCTACATGAGACTTGGACGTTGCATCATCGGTGATAGGAGAAACAACCCGGGAGCCATCCTAAAAGTCGGAAGTCTTCAAAGACTCAGAATCTACTGGCTCGTTGTCCATGAACTTGACAGGTACGAAGACATCTGCCTTGACCATCTTGGAAACCCTGGTGTCATAGCTGGCGAGAGAATTGTAGATAGCGTTGCTATCAACTTTATTCCCTTCCACGTCGATCGTGGGCATACCAGAGGTCACCATGTCGATGTCGACTTCATCATAGTGTGCCTTGACCAAGGATAATGCCATCCTAGCACCAACCTGGATAGAGGAAGCTTTCCAGCTTACGATTCCCTCAAGGGCTTGGCGGAGGATTTTCGAGTATGAGGTGGTAGAATCCACCATCTTGATGTTGATGTCTAGAGGATTGGATATATCTTTGACCTGGGTGATGATAGTGTTGATGAAGTTCCCCGCAAGAATCATGCAATCTTTTGAATACAAATAATTTTCAACCAAGTTGGTCAAACCAATGGGGGTTGTGTTTCCGTAAGATACAAAGGTCTTGAGTTCACCAATAATACTAAGCATCCGACTTAAAAAAATTGATGAAGACGGAGGAAGGTTACTAAAGATGTTGGTTTCAGCTTGCTGGCATGTTTCCGCCAAGATTTCATGCTCCATCTGAAGTTTTTTGTACGCCTCAAGGCTCCAATAATAATAGTCTATGACAACTTTGTTCTATTCCTGTGGGAGTTCAATCTCCTTATTTAGGCGCTCCATCTCGGTGTCAGCAGATTCTTGCAGAGCCTTTAATGCCTCTTCATGCATTTTGACAACTTCACCATGTTCCTGCTTCAAGATCTTATTCTCATCATCCAATTCTTGTATGTGCTTGGATTGCTAAATGTTGCTTTTAGCCTTCGAAACAACTTCTGCAAGTCAGAGAAATAATATTACTATGAGTACTCCGAAGAAATATCCCAAATGATAGATCAATAAGGAACTAAAAAGAAAAGAGACTCTTGTTATTCGTTATCTATTCATTCATAAAGGCTAGTTTACCCTTTTCAGCCTCAAACACCTGGTTGATCATGGTGAACTTCTCGTTGGCGGCAACATTCTGAGCATTCTCATTCTGCACAAACAAAATTCTTAGTCTCTTTTGAGAATCTAGCCGGAACTTGTTCAGATTCGCCTAGAGGCTTGGGGCTACAATATGAATTTTTACTCCAAAGGCATTCTTAGTCTCTTTTGAGCATCTAGGAGGAACTTATATAGTTTCACCTAGTGGTTTGGGGGCTACAATATCTAAATTTAAAACACTACATATGCTTATCTAATAGTATCTAGCCAGAATAATTCATTCAACCTAGATACTCGGGGGCTACACTATCAAGTTTTTCATTTGGTCACTCATAGAGAACTCAGACCGAAAGACCTATTTTTTTCCATCTAAGCACTTGAGGGCTACAAAGTATCAAATACTTACAAAGGAAATGATCTTGAGATTGTTGGAGGCCTCTAAGTAGAAATCATTGATGATTTTTTTATTATGCCGGATTATGTCTGCCCGCTTGAGCAATTCCTCAAGACCTAATGTCAGAGGAGTCTGGGATGCGCTAGGAGGACCACTTGCATGTGCAGAAGTAACTCTATCCTGCCTTGAGATTGCCATTGTATCTGTTGGCTTAGAGGTCCCCTCATTGCTCATGGTCACTGGTGTAGCAAGTTCCGCCATCAAATCTTTCCCTTTTTTGGTGGCATCCTTAGACTTAGCTTTAGCCACTTGTGAGGATGTGCTCTCCTACGTTGCCTGGCTGCTGGGAACGAGTTCCAACCTGGTAGCACCAGAGACATCCTGAGAAGGATTGTTGTCTAGCTCCATGGCAGAGGCCTCAGGTCTTGCGGTGCATGGTGTTCCGGTAGAGCCTTTGGAGGGCTTGATGGAAAGAGTGGGGGAGCGATGGCGCGGGAAGACTGGGTCAACATCTCGTGAATATTCATGGAACCTCTAGAAACCTTGGAGGTCCTCTTCAAACTCAAATTGTTTCTCTTGATGAAACAGAAAAAAATGATAAGTATAATTACAAAAAGAAGTAACAAAACAACAAAGTCAGAGAAATGAGTGCTTACATAATGGAAGGTGCCTTGGTCAAGGGAATGCCGGTAGCCTTTCTTTTTCCCGCCTCCAGCGTAGCTGTGGATTTCTTGGAGACTCCACTCTCCAACTTTTCTTATTTCTCCTAGAAGCAGCATCAAAGGTGGAGCTCTTCGTCTTTAACACTGTCGGCGCCTGATGATCCTTTGAGGTATCATCGTTCGACAAAATGTAAACATGCTTATGCTTGGGGTCATAAACTTGTGCTTCCATGTCGGAATCTACCAAGATCCCTAGTTGACAATGATAGAATAATGTTAGATGATTTGATACATCGAAGACGGATAAGCTGGAGTATATAAAAATAACAAATGAATCAAAGTACCTCTAAGCATTCTCTCTTTTCGAACATGTCGAAGGTGATGGAGAAGCCACACTTCTTGTCCTTCTTCTTGACGATGTCCTTAAGCCAAAGCTCGATGGATTCACTAGAGAAGTTGTCCTTGGAGATCCGAATGGGATCCTTTATCTCCTTGGTGTACTCATGCATCAGCTTGGCACAATGCTACAATGATTGGATCCCCCTGATGAACCAGCACATGGCTAGGTCAAAGCCAGTCAGACCCGCATTAACGAACCACTCTATCTGCCTTACGGCGTGAGAGGCTTCATTGTCGGAGGGGGGGAGGGGTTGGGACCTCCATGTGGTGTCTTTAGTGGCGACCCCATCAACAATGTCGGGAGCCGAGCCTTCTCGGCCAGCCAGAGGGATATATGGGCCATAGAAGTAGCTCCTCTGCCAGTTCTTGTAGGGATTGTGGCCCACAATGTTGGGGAACCGCCGGCCTAGCTGGATCTTAAAGCTAATTGTTCCAAAGTTCCTAAGCTCGTCCTTAGAATCCTCGGATTCCCTCTTCACGGTGAATAAATAGATAAACAAATCTAACCTAGGTCTAATCCCTAGGTATCCTTCGCACAAAGCTATGAAATTTCTAGGTGCAAGAATGCTATTGGGAGAGAGATTGTGAGGAAGAACCCGGAAGTGCTTGAGAACTTCGAGGTAGAAGCTAGAGACTAGCAGGGTGACGCGTACCAGCTCTGCCTTGAGTTAAACCTTCTCTCTGGCTTGGGGAGAAGGAACCACCTCGCTGGCTGGTGCCGGCTACTAAACCAAGCCCTCCGTCAAGGGAAGGTATCCCTCGATGACTAGGTCCTTCAGACCTGCGACGGAGAGATCAGACCCCCTCTAGACTCCCTTGTAGGAATTAGATTCGTCTTCCAGTGCCTCAAACGACACCAATTTCTAGTCACCAGTGGCGGTTTCCACCATGGCAGAGACTAGCATAGCCAGTCCTTCCAACGAGACGTGTGCCTACGACAATGGTTTCTTACGGACCTCATAGGCTGCCGCCATGTATGGGATGATTCTACTGGCCATTGAGTGTATAGGGGAGGTGGGAGGTGCAATGGTCACTAGGGTTTTCTTGCGTGGAGCATGACGAGTTGCTCGTCGAGAGGAAGAAGAAGACATAGGGAGAAATGCGGGTAAAGGATTATCATCCGCTGCAGTCATTATATATAACTCCTGGCGCCAAGATTTGTGCACAAAGGATCTAACGATCGATGTGTTGACAACGTGTGTGCCCGCGTGCATGGATAGTTCGCCATGTCCCCTCATTGCAGCTTGCCATTTAGGATTTCTTGTGTGGGACAATCTCTATGATTAACTGATGCCATATGTGAGTTTAGAGAAAACATAGGCTTGATCCTGCTTCACCCTACTGATAACAACAATAGAACAGTCTCATCTGAAGATTCTATTAGGGGTGGATCCCATCCGGCTATGAGAAGAGTAAGATTGAAGACTCAACGATTCTCCGACTTACATGTTGAAGGCGTAGAAGATTGCAGGGTTCTTTATGAGGACTTCGAGATATTTCTTGACGAATTGTTGACATCACCTCGACGGAGCATTCAAGACTAAAGGGTGTCACGTCCCAAAATTTTCCAAATTTTGAAATGTGAAAAATAAATAAACAAAATAAAAATTTGTTGAAATTTAGGGTGAGAAGAAACTTTTTCATTCCAATCGGAAATATCAAAACCTATTTTGATCAAATAAAATCCTAATGGGATTTAAAAAGATAAACAATTAATAATTAAAAATTATAATAGTTAGAATCACTATTTTTAGATCTTTTAATAAAAAGATCAGATTTTCAAAAGTAAAGGTAGAATTATAAATAAGGATTATTTTATAGAGCCAAATTAAATCTTGGCCAAACTTTTGAAATATTTCTATTTGATAAAAATAGTAAAGGTTTATTTAAATAAAATAATGAGGATTTATTAATAAGCAATTTTATTAAAGTAAAGGCTTTTCCTTTTTAAATAAACACTAAAACTTTTTAGAGTATTTTTAAATAAGATTTCCAAGTGTTTTATATTTTAAAATAAAACCTACTGAAATTATTTTGGTATTATTTAGATTTCAAATGGAGTTTTTAAATAAATAAAATCCTATTTGAATTAATGATTAAGGTCTATTTATTTAATTAGTAATGGATCCTAAAAAGAATAAAAGTTATTTTGTTTTGGACTTTGGATTATGTTGTTAAACAGAACTAAAATCAATACAAAGTTTGGTGGAAGTTTGAATTCATTTGGAGTTTGAATTATTTGTTTGAAAATCAAAATAGAAATTCATATTGGAAAAAGAAAATGCTTTCAGAATAAAAAAAGAGAAACAAACAGCCCAGCTAACGGGCCCAGCAAGCCCAACCCGCAGCCCAACTAAACCCCCCGCAGTGAATCGTTTTCTTATGCGTGAACACACCCCCTCAGACGCTGACGGCAGGACCCCACTCCCACCTCCTCCACCTCGCTGACAGACAGACCCCACCGCCAGCACGTCGTCTTCAACCCCGCGACCACGTCCCCTCGCCGTTTCTGCCATTAACTCCGGCGATCCATACGAGTTATGGGCTGCGTTATTCTCGGCCCCGACCATGCATACTTAAGTGTCTGTCTCTCCTCTCTCATTCCCCTCGCTCACCCCACCATCTCTGCCCCCAGGCTACCCGGATTTCCGTCGGCAACGCCACTGCTCCGACGAGCTTCTCCAATGAATTCCGGCCATACCTCGTCGCGCCTCGCCTCCCTCTGCACTCGAGCTTGTTCCCCATCGCCTGGCGCACCTCCCAGTTTCAACTGCTTGGTTGCGCTTGCCCTAGAGCGTCGGCAAGGACGACCTCAACACGCCGCCACCGTCTGTCTCATCTCCGACGAAGTTCCCTGGTAAGCCTCGACTGCCCCAATCTCTCCTGTTGATGCTCACGTACTCCCCACGATCGCCCGCGTCTAACTGTGCCTCTACTTTGCCTCGGCACGACCTGCAGCCTCGCCCCCGACAACCTCCAGAGAAACCCGACGCCGATGCACACTCCGGCGAGCAATCACCGCCGTTCCTGTGCGCCCCTTGGACAGATGCAACCACCTTGAGCTTCGCCACATCCCTGCGAGCACGGTGAGCCATTTCTCTTGTCCCCTTGCTTCCTGCTTCGCCGAATCCGCCATAGCCGAGCGTCCTCTGCCGCTCTCCGTCGCGCTAGCGCCGCCCATCAGTGGTCACATGCTCTGAGCCGTTAGATTTCAATCATGTGTACACGATAGATCACTTAATTGAAGAGGTACGAGCTAATCTGCACCGCACCATCTCACTTAGATCTAACGGCTGTAACTGTGCAATCCACACGAACCGGTACCAGCGAATAAGAAACAGACGTGTGGCACTGACTTAGTTTTAAAAACAGAAAATGTTCTATTGGATATGAGATTTTGCAAAATTCATAACTTTAGTTCTACACGTCCAAATTTTCAAAATTTATATCAATGGATTCAGCAGAGCAAGTACTTTGCAACCATACACTTTGTTTAATGATTTGCTTCTGGAAAATTGGTGGAATTGGCAGAAACTTGTGTAGGCTTATTTTGAATATAAAAATTGTTCTAGATATATTTTTAAGGTGAAATCTTTGCAAAATGATTTGTTGTGAACCTACTGACCCTAGGAACCAACTTATGGATTTAAAAATGTATTTTGTGAAGATAAGAAATAAATATTTGAATTATCTCATTTCTAGTCAAATAAAAATATTCATTATGATATAGAAATCATTTTTGAGTGAAACCTTTGGGAAATGATTTGATTCAAACCTTCTGACCCTAAACACCAAGTTTTGATAATTAAAATATATTTGGTGAACCCTTTAAAGAATATTGCTTTGCTAAAAGCATTTTCCACCACATAAAATATTGATTTGATTTAAAAATGGTTTATAGATGAAAACTTTTGAAAATGGTTTTACCATTTTTTGTAAATGACCACTTTGAACTTTATAATGTTTAGAGCCTAGTAGAAACCACTTTTTCAAATAAAACTATCTTTTGCATGCTTGCATGCATGACCTGGTTTCTATTATCTTATGTGTGATAAATTGGTTGGAATGCTAGTTGAATCTATGTTTGCTTGATTGAATTGTAGTGGAATTAGAAGAGTGTGAGATTTGCAAGACCAAGAAGTGAACCAACATTCCCTACTTAAAAGGCAAGTGACACTATCATCCATGTCCTACTATTTTCATTACACTTAGTGGATTTTTGTAACATGCATGGAAAGGATTACTATATTTTATGCTATGCTAAATCCTAATAGGATACCCTTATATGTTCCTTAGTGAAAACATTGTAGTTGTAGTATGCTTAACACTGCTATATATTGGGATGGGATACATGATATGATTATATGAAGAGTTGAAAAGACATATGTTTTATATAATAAAACAAGTACTCAATGAACCACCTGGGTGGACAAGGATACTCAAGATTGGACAAGGTGGCAACAAAAGGAACCATGTTTATATGGCTATCTCTTTTTGTATGTGCACTAGAAGAAAACCACCCAGGGACTTAGAGGTTGAACATGTTTCTCGTACAGTGGCTTCCTTGTACAGCCACATGCTAAATGGGCTCTGGCTTAGTCAACTACATAGTGGAAGACCCATGCATTGGCATCTTCAGGTTGACTAGAATTGTGTAAGCGAAATATATCCCTACATTGGTGCCTGGATGACAAGCTAGCATTGTGTATTGGGAGGACTCCTATGGAAAGACTTTGTCACATTCTCGATCTGCCAGTACTCCATTTTTGGTGAGTACTTATCCAGCGGCCACTGGTGGCATCAAGACGAGATTGTGTCATGTGGGTAAAGTGTACAACTTCTGCAGAAGATCAAATTATAAGTACTTAGCCATGTCCCCGGTTATGGACAATACTGAGCAACTAAGGCCTGAAGCTATGAAAGATCTCGACATTCCAATTTCTCAAAGTAAAACTTGATGGTGACAACAAGGGATTAGAAGCACTTGGAGTTTTCCAAGGGATTCAGAAAGATTTGACAAAGATCAAAACTATTTTGAAAAGATAGGACAAAACTATATTGCTTTCTGCAAATGAGCCTAAACCCTACTTGGCCAAATATGCATGTAATGATAGGATCCACATATTTCTACATAGTAGTGAAACTTGCCAATACAATTCAAATGTATTGACCCTTGTGGCTGCAACTTATTATGTTGCAGGTTTGTTTGATGTTAGTGAAGTGTGTTGAATAGGATTACAAGTCTACAACCAACATGATTGTCTGTGGCACTTTGAAGATGAAGGACCCCATGCTATTGTTATATTCTACTGCATTGTAATGAGATAGCCAAATGAGCTATGTAAGATGTAATGAATTATTTTACTCCTGGTTATAAAGTTGTATTTTGACCTTTGTTTCTTGATATTACATCTTAACTGTGGATGCTAGCTATTGATCCAGGGACTAGCATTGTAAACACAGGGATCTCTACCTTATTAAAGGTTGGGAACCTTATAGATGGTATCAGAGCACTGTATTGCCTGTAGGATTGTAACCCTAGGATTGGACAAAACCCCTTAGAAAAATAGGAGTTGAATTTGTTCCAAAAACTTATTTACAAACAATCTTGTAAACTCTTTCCTCAACCTTTTGGTTTTGATACTACATCTCTTCCTTTTCAACTTGTTGGACAAAGCCTTCACCATGACCAATGACTCCAACTTTAGTTCCACCAAGGACTTCAACTTAGACATCACTAAGGACTACAAGTGAAAAACCAAGAGACATTAGATTGCCTACCAAATACATTGATATCAAGTTAGAGTATGGATCATATTGACCTATGAGGTATAACTATATTAGGTTGATTATTTCAAGAAAACTTGTTGTTTCCTTCAACTCATGAGTTACACTCATAAGTTGATAAGTGAATAGTTGCTTGTTGATTGCTTGATTCTTTGATTGAACTTGGATGTTTTGAGTTGTGTGTTAGAACTTCTTAAAAACCTATCCACCAATACTTATCCCTATCAAACCAACAGATGCCTCCCCGTCGTGCCAACCCCAACCAAAATAACAACATCACTCCTGAGATGCAGCAGATGATGACAGCTCAGACTCAACTGATGCAGATGATAACCACGTTCATACAGAATCAGAACAACAACAACAACAATCAGAATAATCCTCCAGCACTTGACATGCTCACCAAGTTTCTGAAACTTAGGCCTGCAAGGTTCTCTGGAACAACTAACCCAATGGTAGCCGATAATTGGTTACGTTCGGTGAATAAGGACTTAGTGACTGTTGGCTGCACCGATGAAGAAAAATTTAGGTTTGCAGCATTCCTACTTGAACGACCAGCAGCAACATGGTGGGAAAATTTTCAAATCACCACTCCCCTTGAGGATGTGACTTGGGCTATTTTTGAGGATGGTTTCCGTACAACTCACATCTCACCTGGAGTGATGTACTTGAAGAAAAAGGAGTTTCACAATCTGAAACAACGTCACCTCAGTGTGGCTGAGTATATTGAAGAATTCAACAATCTGGCACGATATGCACCGGATGAAGTTGATACAGATGCTAAGAGAAATGAGAAATTTCTTGAAGGACTTAATGATGAGTTAAACCTGCAGCTAGCTGTTGCCTATGTCCCAACTTATCAATCACTCTGTGACAAAGACACCATTTTGGAAAACAAGATGAATCAAGTTGAGAACAGAAAGAGGAAGCATAAACTCAAGTATCACTCTGGATCATCAAAAAAGAAGCATTCATTCAAAAAGAGCAATGAAGATTCTGAACCACATCAGTATCACCACAACAACAATGGAAGTGATAATAATGGAAATGATACTGACAATGGAGATGACCTTGGTCAGAACCAACATGACACTTTCAGGAAGAAAGACATTAGCCAGTTGCAGTGCTATAATTGCAAGGAACTTGGACACTATGCATCAGACTGTCCTAAGAAGAAAAAGAAAAAGGATGCTAGAAGAGCCAATGGAAATGAATCCAATGTGACCCAGAAAGGACATGTGAACCACATTGACATGGATGGAAACTTTGAAGAGATAGAAGAAGTGGATGTCAGAAACTAGTTAACTTAGAAGAGTCAAATAAGGATTCCTTGTCTAGATATCAAGTGTTGAACCCATAGTCAAGTGAACCATCAATGTAACCCTATGAGACTTTATTTTAAGGGTGGTAGTACCCTAGTTGCTTTGAAGCCAACTTGTAACCCTAGCCTTCCCAAATCTCGGGACGAGATTTCTTTTAAGGGTGGTAGCCTGTCACATCACAAAATTTTCCAAATTTTGAAATGTGAAAAATAAATAAACAAAATAAAATTTTGTTGAAATTTAGGGTGAGAAGAAACTTTTTGATTCCAATCGGAAATATCAAAACCTATTTTGATCAAATAAAATCCTAAAGGGATTTAAAAAGATAAAGAATTAATAAATAAAAATTATAATAGTTGGAATCACTATTTTTAGATCTTTTAATAAAAAGATTAGATTTTCAAAAGTAAAGGTAGAATTATAAATAAGGATTATTTTATAGAGCCAAATTAAATCTTGGCCAAACTTTTGAAATATTTCTATTTGATAAAAAGAGTAAAGGTTTATTTAAATAAAATAATGAGGATTTATTAATATCCAATTTTATTAAAGTAAAGGCTTTTCATTTTTAAATAAACACTAAAACTTGTTAGAGTATTTTTAAATAAGATTTCCAAGTGTTTTTTATTTTCAAATAAAACCTACTGAAATGATTTTGGTATTATTTAGATTTCAAATGGAGTTTTTAAATAAATAAAATCCTATTTGAATTAATGAGTAAGGTCTATTTATTTAATTATTAATGGATCCTAAAAAGAATAAAAATTATTTTGTTTTCGACTTTGGATTATGTTGTTAAACAGAACTAAAATCAATACAAAGTTTGGTGGAAGTTTGAATTCATTTGGAGTTTGAATTATTTGTTTGAAAATCAAAACAGAAATTCATATTGGAAAAAGAAAAAGCTTTCAGAATAAAAAAAGAGAAACAAGCAGCCCAGCTAACAAGCCCAGCAAGCCCAACCCGCAGCCCAACTAAACCCCCCGTAGTGAATCGTTTTCTTACGCGCGAACACACCCCCTCAGACGCTGACGGCAGGACCCCACTCCCACCTCCTCCACCTCTCTACAGACAGACCCCACCGCCAGCACGTCGTCTTCAACCCCGCGACCACGTCCCCTCGCCGTTTCTGCCATTAACTCCGGCGATCAATACGATTTATTGGCTGCGTTATTCTCGCCCCCGACCACGCATACTTAACCGCCTGTCTCTCCTCTCTCATTCCCCTCGCTCACCCCACCATCTCTGCCCCAGGCTGCCCGGATTTCCGCCGGCAACGCCACTGCTCCGACGAGCTTCTCCAACGAATTCCGGCCATACCTCGCCGCGCCTCGCCTCCCTCTGCACTCGAGCTTGTTCCCCATCGCCTGGCGCACCTCCCAGTGTCAACTGCTTGGCCGCGCTTGCCCCAGAGCGTTGTCAAGGACGACCTCAACACGCCGCCACCATCTGTCTCGTCTACGACGAAGTTCCCTAGTAAGCCTCGACCGCCCCAAGCTCTCCTATTGATGCTGCCGTACTCCCCACGATCGCCCGCGTCTAACTGTGCCTCTACTTTGCCTCGGCACGACCTGCAGCCTCGCCCCCGACAACCTCCAGAGACACCCGACGCCGATGCACACTCCGGCGAGCAATCACCATCGTTCCTGTGCGCCCCTTGGACAGCTACGACCACCTTGAGCTTCGCCACATCCCTGCGAGCACGGTGAGCCATTTCTCTTGTCCCCTTGCTTCCTGCTTCGCCGAATCCACCGTAGCCGAGTGTCCTCCGTCGCTCGTCGTCGCGCTAGTGCCGCCCATCAGTGGTCACATGCTCTGAGCCGTTAGATTTCAATCGTGTGTACACGATAGATCACTTAATCGAAGAGGTACGAGCTAATCTACACCGCACCATCTCACTTAGATCTAACGGCTGTAACTGCGCAATCCACACGAACCGGTACCAGCGAATAAGAAACAGACGCGTGGCACTGACTCAGTTTTAAAAACAGAAAATGTTCTATTGGATATGAGATTTTGCAAAATTCATAACTTTAGTTCTACATGTGTAATTTGCAACCATATCAATGGATTCAGCAGAGCAAGTAATTTGCAACCATACACTTTTTTTAATGATTTGCTTCTGGAAAATTGGTGGAATTGGCAGAAACTTGTGTAGGATTATTTTGAATATAAAAATTGTTCTAGATATATTTTTAAGGTGAAATCTTTAAAAATGTATTTTGTGAAGATAAGAAATAAATATTTGAATTAGCTCATTTCTAGTCAAATAAAAATATTGATTATGATATAGAAATCATTTTTGAGTGAAACCTTTGGGAAATGATTTGATTCAAACCTTCTGACCCTAAACACCATGTTTTGATAATTAAAATATATTTGGTGAACCCTTTAAAGAATATTGCTTTGCTAAAAGCATTTTCCACCACATAAAATATTGATTTGATTTAAAAATGGTTTATAGATGAAACCTTTTGCAAATGGTTTTACCACTTTTTGTAAATGACCACTTTGAACTTTATAATGTTTAGAGCCTAGTAGAAACCACTTTTTCAAATAAAACTATCTTTTGCATGCTTGCATGCATGACCTTGTTTCTATTATTTTATGTGTGATAAATTGGTTGGAACGCTAGTTGAATCTATGTTTGCTTGATTGAATTGTAGTGGAATTAGAAGAGTGTGAGATTTGCAAGACCAAGAAGTGAACCAACATTCCCTACTAAAAAGGCAAGTGACACTGTCATCCATGTCCTACTATTTTCATTACACTTAGTGGATTTTTGTAACATGCGTGGAAAGGATTACTATATTTTATGCTATGCTAAATCCTAATAGGATACCCTTATATGTTCCTTAGTGAAAACATTGTAGTTGTAGTATGCTTAGCCCTGCTATATATTGGGAAGAGATACATGATATGATTATATGAAGAGTTGAAAAGACATATGTTTTATATAATAAAACAAGTACTCAATGAACCACCTGGGTGGACAAGGATACTCAAGATTGGACAAGGTGGCAACAAAAGGAACAATGTTTATATGGCTATCTCTTTTTGTATGTGCACTAGAAGAAAACCACCCAGAGACTTAGAGGTTGAACGTGTTTCTCGTACAGTGGCTTCCATGTACAGCCACATGCTAAATGGGCTCTTGCTTAGTCAACTACATAGTGGAAGACCCATGCATTGGCATCTTCAGGTTGACTAGAATTGTGTAAGTGAAATATATCCCTACATTGGTGCCTGGATGACAAGCTAGCGTTGTGTATTGGGAGGACTCCTATGGAAAGACTTTGTCACATTCTCGATCTGCCAGTACTCCATTTTTGGTGAGTACTTATCCAGCGGCCACTGGTGGCATCAAGACGAGATTGTGTCATGTGGGTAAAGTGTACACCTTCTGCAGAAGATCAAATTATAAGTACTTATCCATGTCCCCGGTTATGGATAATAATGAGCAACTAAGGCCTGAAGCTATGAAAGATCTCGACATTCCAATTTCTCAAAGTAAAACTTGATGGTGACAACAAGGGATTAGAAGCACTTGGAGTTTTCCAAGGGATTCAGAAAGATTTGACAAAGATCAAAACTATTTTGAAAAGATAGGACAAAACTATATTGCTTTCTGCAAATGAGCCTAAACCCTATTTGGCCAAATATGCATGTAATGATAGGATCCACATATTTCTACATAGTAGTGAAACTTGCCAATACAATTCAAATGTATTGACCCTTGTGGCAGCAACTTATTATGTTGCAGGTTTGTTTGATGTTAGTGAAGTGTGTTGAATAGGATTACAAGTCTACAGCCAACATGATTGCCTGTGGCACTTTGAAGATGAAGGTCCCCATGCTATTGTTATATTCTGCTGCATTGTAATGAGATAGCCAAATGAGCTATGTAAGATGTAATGAATTATTTTACTCCTGGTTATAAAGTTGTATTTTGACTTTTGTTTCTTGATATTACATCTTAACTGTGGATGCTAGCTATTGATCCAAGGACTAGCATTGTAAACATAGGGATCTCTACCTTATTAATGGTTGGGAACCTTACAAAGGGCAAGAAGGAACAAGGTCTCAAATTTCTCAAGGGGATATTGTTGGGAATATGCTAAATGGGTATCACTATAACACGTCTCTAATCCAGCTAACCCGGTTGGCCCATAGTTGGTAGTGAAGGACTATGGCCTGCTGGGTGGCACAGTTAGATGGATCCATAAGGGCGGTCCATGCCGGATAAAGGAAGGCCATGGTATAGTCAAAGACCAACCCGGTGCCTTGGAGTGCAACACACGAAGACTAGTTAGTATTAGTGTAGGACCCTAGGTTCTGGTGCCTTTATAAGACGTACCACTGGGAACCTTTAGGGCAATGATTCACATACCTCGCCTAGATAACCAATCCCTATAACTAAGTGTATTGCCATTTTAGTGATTTATAGGATGAGTAGGATTCCACCACTATCGTGGGATATGAACCTGGCTAAGCTATGTTACCTCGTACCCGCCAACTCGCTGCCTTCCCCCACCTCTCTAAACAATCTCTTTGAGGACCCCTCCATGGAGTACTGATCGGCAATACCACGACCCCTTCCGCCTTACACTGTACAATCTAATAGTAGTAAATTTCAGGACCTATGCATGCAAAAGAAATTGTGTGTTTTCTCTCCCCTTTGCTGCCTCTCATATCTTCTTCCCTCTCCCCTCGCGCACCGGCCCGGCTGATCTCTCCCTTGTCCATGGTGTCGCGCTGCACACGGGTGCCTTGGTACGTCGGCTCTATTTATCTAGCGTGTTCGGCAGCCGTGTTGGTGTGGAGTAGGAGGAGTACATATGAAGGAAACCACTTTGGTCCTTGGCGGCAAAATAATTCAAACTTTTCTGGTTTCATAATTTTCACTTTCTTACCAAACATCGAGAGGGAAGGTTATTCAAAATATTGTCTATTCGCAGTACTTCTTATCTTACTTCATCTTGTCTTAGCCGTTAGAATACCATACCAATATATAGTGTATGGATTACTTTGAACATTGACCGTTGAATGAAGACTGGCAAATCCAAACATTGCTAACCATAGGATCTTCTTTCCATTCTACATGATATAAACTACAAGAACCAAATATGCACTCATACTTTATAGATGTGGCTCAAATTTATAATTATTTTGATCTTCACCTATTATAATTTCACATAGTGATGATATGTCATACTTCTGTATATTATGCGAGTCTCATGTGCAAGGCACATGGAACTTGCTAGTAGTACTAGGAATAGCATGGCTCAGCTCCGCGGTGGGGAAGGAGCAGGACCCGACTACTTTTCATTGATTGATTTTAGGGTCCTTTGTGCTAAATGTATGGACTTCAGTGTAATTTTCACTTTTTTGATGTCCTTTGTGTAACATGTACACATCCACTGGTCGTGTTAATTAATTGAAGCATCTCGATTTCTCATAAAAAGTGGAAGCAATTGGTTTTCATAAAAAGTGGGGACCATGTTTTCTTACAATTCCCTAGTCTTGGCACATTTCAAGATTCCCTAGCTAATTGTGCCTTGCAAATGACTTTATGTCGATTTAAATAAATTGTGTCAAATTTGAAATACAAGTAAGCGCGGTTGATTCCTCTTGAAATTTCCTAGTGTCATCTGAAGGTACCCATGATGTTAATATATCAAGCACCACCAAGATTTTTGAAAAATGCAACTAACTTCATGCAAAAAATATGCATGTCGGCAAATTCGATCCTGTTTTAAAAAAATTAAAATAAAAAATATATTTCATTGTGGCATCCTCTTATGTATACTTTCCTTGAAAATGAGAAACATGTGTTTTGAAATATTTGAATAGAAAAAAAATACTTTGGCAGCTTCACAATATATTGGCCTACGGTGTATGAACATTCCTGGTTTCGGCCCGAATGACCAAGGACATGATCATATCGACATCATATATAGTTTATCCATCCCTAAAACCCTGTAACTGCAGGAGTAAACCAACTGAGAAGCATTGTCCCGCTATGGTCAACTTCTTGTGTGAGAAAGGGATAACTTTCACGAGCATGGACATGAGAAATGACACAACTATGCTTGCACGTGCGTTGATAAAAATTCCATATGGGTACGACATCGACATCCAAAATCTATACAAGATCAAACCATAACCAAAAAAGGATGAAATGGGTGATCTGGCAGCAGAAATCATCGACAACTCCTGTGTGAAATTTAAGAATTTGCATTGGAGAGAGCACAACTATTAGGAGTGGAAGCCGATGACCTGGGTGCACCTCGAGTATGCAGCAAGAGATGCCTACATGGCATACCAGTTGTATCATAGGCTCATTACCATGAAATATGGGATGGTTTAGGGGGGTTTCGTGATAGAGCTATGCCCTTGTTGCAGGATAGCCTAGAAGAGGAAGCAAGAGGAGGATAGAAAGCAGGGGGAGCAGGAGCAGGAATGTTGGAACGGTGGCAAAAGCAAGCGGTTGAAGGGGAAGCAGATCAAGAAGGACGAAAGCTAGTGGTGGTGATCACTTATATGTTTGAAATAGTTAAGTTTATAGTTTATTTTGTGTAGTATGTTTGTGGTCTACAGTTCAGTTTGGGATCTCTACGTTGGAAGGGAACATGGATCAAACATGCATAATCAGTTAAGTTTATTTTGGGTAGTATATGTTCAATTTCAGAGACCATTCATGCATTTAGTTTGAGACATTAGTTGTCATTATGTGTCTAGTTGTAGTTTCCACATGTGTGCATCTTCGAACGGCAAACAATTCTACCCTAAGATATATGTGTTTCCATCTTCTGTCCTAGGAGATGTTTTCACATATATATGTATATACCATGTGCTAAGATATTTTCTCATAGTTATATGTATATACTAGAAGGGAATATGCCCGAGAGGCAATAATAAAGTGGTTATTATCTTATTCCTTGTTTATGATAAATGTTTATTTTTCATGCTATAATTGTATTAATACGAAAACGTTAATACATGTGTGTAGAGGCTCATGGATAAAGAGTGGAATTTGTCCATCCCGATGACAGATAGATATACTATAGGACCTCTCGGTGATATCACATTAGTTAGCTTGCATGCGAGTGATGAGATCACTATATCACGGGAACAAGAAAAGAGTACATGTCCGTAACAAGATCAAACTAGGTATGGAGATACTAAAGATCGAATCTCGGACATAATATATCGCGAGACAAAGGGATTAAGTTACATGTGTAAAAGGTTATCATGATCACAGAAGTCATTGTTGAATGTGCGGGAGTTAGTACGGATCTCCAGGTCCTGCTGCTAATTATTGATCGGAGAGGGGTCTTGATGTAACACCCTCAGGATCGGTCCTATGCAAGTTTCAGTGATTCCCGCCAAACCCGCTTAGAAACGATTCAAAGGTGCCCACCAGGCACTTGCGTGCGGGTGGAAAATGAAGTAATATCATTACACAGTAGTCCATGATGGAACCCGCATAACAGATATATACAACAATGACTCCATGAGTCAAGAATACCGATATACAATACAAAGATCCAATTCACCTTGAAACGATACAACGTCCGACTACGGACAAGATGCAAATGGGGCTAAGAGCGCTGAAGAATAACCAATGGCGACCATAACCCTTCCTAGGACAAGCCAAAACGGTAACCCTGCTAATGACGTCGATCTCAAAACCTGCTTAAACAAAAGGGGTGCCGACAAAGGGCAAAGGAAAAAGAGAGCGGTCATTACTGAGGCCAGTACACGGCGAGACTAGAATTCGGCGGTCCTCACCTACAGAGGTATGGTGGACTAAAGCGGCAGCGCAGCATGCACTAAACAACCTATAGAGACTCAATACAACTGGCGGCTATCAGATAGGGATAAGAAAGACCTATTCGGATCCAACCTGAAACTATCACCAAGCATACCCATCCTGGTATTTCCCCCTCGAGACCAAACAAGGAAGTCACACAGTTGGCAGTTTTATTCATTCTGTTATAGTTGCGGCAATTACTAGTCAGATATATATAGCATGAGTCATCCTGATATTATAAACAGTGGGTAGTTTTAGTTAACCATTTCGTTGTAGTTGCAATACTTACTAGTCAGATACATATAGCATGAGGCATCCCAAAACCAGCAGTTGTTGGTACTTTTATTTAGCCATTCCGTTGTAGTGAAGCTGATTACTAGTCATCACATAGTCAAATTTATATCACTACTTTACATATAGTTGTCTATGATCGAGATACTATGCTCTGAGTTGTCCATAACCGCGGACATGGCTTTCAGAAAGTTTTACCCTGCAGGGGGGCACAAATAGCAACACACGCACGATCAACCTCGGAAAAAACCAAATGAAAACCCAACGAGGCATAACGACAGAGCAATTGCAAGATTCATATAATATTTCAGGGGGCCACCCTACCAAGCTACCCGCGACGAAGTTGGCCGGATCCGAAATGGACCCGAAGGTTGGCGTCAATGGCTGTAAATGACTTGGAACCCGAAAGTGTGACTGGGCTTGTCGATACCGCGAGAACACTCCGCTTACCTAAACAGTACAGGCGCTCCACGCGCAATAGTAAATAAAGAAGTAAAACATGGCATAAGTACATGATAGCAATAAAGCCCCAAACTACTTTGTGGCCCCAAGAAATAATATATGACTCAAGCTCTGGCTAAGGGGATTCATGGTCCCACATGCGGATAGTGCGAATAGTCAAGGAACAGGTATCAAGTACTCGGGGTCCTACGGGACACAAGTGGACGGTTAAAAACCAAATAACATCTATTGCCCACCTGTTCTTTTGCATTATTTAGCTACTTCAATTTTAGTTATTAAACGGTAATTAAAGCCATGATCATCTCCAACATTAAACATGAGGCATTACTCCAACAACTGTGGAACATCGACGGTGTGACGCAACACCTGCACAAGCAACTACGACTTGCAAGGATGACTATCTACCAAACAACAGGTAATAGGATGTGTCCAAGGCAATTTAATGGCTGCAAGGGATATCACGGGTACGAAAACTAGAGCATCGCATCATCGATAGCAATAGATCAACAGGAGGAAATAAAGACTATAAAATTAAGATGGGTAGAAAGGGGAAAATTCTCGCCTGACATTGCCAAAGGTTCATCCGATGATCGGGTCGACACTCGCATCAACTCATCGGCTTAATCCATGAAGAAGCAAAGCACTAGAAGAAACACCGGATGCACTATTTAATAATATGGAAAAAGATCGGGCATGATGCATGTATGATGTATAGCATGGAAAGGATGCGATGCAATTAGGCAATATTAAGCGAAACCGGAGACCCAACAATTTATTAGATGGTTCATGTTGTATAGATACCCCACATTTTAAATATTGGCTTAACAAGGCAAAATATGGCACCGGTTTGCTACACAAATTTAAATGGAGTCAATATAAGACTATATTCACCCGCATATGGGCTCCATATTTAATTATGAGGTGAATCGGCATAATTCCCCCAAACCACACGAATATGTATGCAAGCATGAAAATTGATATGCAACAATTAATATAGATGTCAATTTATAAAAATAGGGCTCGGAAAGAGGTCACACATGGCGTTCCGGAGATCTTGGTTCAGGGTTTAGACGGGTTCAGGCTTCGCCTCCGGGAACAGGGTCTCGATGTCCGTGAAGGAGAGCATGAAGCCGGCGCCAAGGTTTGGACTTCGGATCCAGGAGGGAGAGCTTCGTTCATTGGTTCCAAGTAGTTCTTGTTGATGATTACTCGGGTACCTCCAGTTTCGATACGATCTTTGTACTGGTGTTGGTCGAGAGGAGATCTTGTGGGTGACACCATCGCCATTCTACCATCACATCGGTACACGGTGAGCAGGTCACCAAAGACATGGGAAAACATCTCACAAGCTTGGTATGTGGCAGCAGCAACACATCGATACACAACTGCAACATAGGCATGAGCAGTGTTCTTGGGCCCGTGCTAGGTACGCGTGGTTCTGTGGGCGCTGCAACCGAGACAACAGGGGCTCCCGTAGGGGAAAACAGTGCAGAGAGCATGGCTCATGGAGCTATGATGGAGCAGAGGAGGCATAGGGCACCGGTGCAGGTGGGGTAGGCGGAGAAGCACTGGGCGGGGAGACGACGAGATCACTGGCGGCAGCTCAACGACGGGGAGGCGGAGCACAGGCCAAGCAACGACCAGAAGTGGCGCGTGGGTTAGGGGAGGAGGCGGTGGCAGTACACCCGCAGAGAAGGAGGTAGGGTCCGGCAGCGAGGCAAAGCGGCCACACCCGGGGAAGCTCGGGGAAAGGCTCAGTGGCGTGCTCGTGGGGACCTGCTGGCGGAGTGAGGAGCCGACAGGGATGCAGCAGGGGATGGCGGGGACAAGCCGAGGCAGGGAGGGCGATGAGGACAACGAGTGGCGGCTCTGGTTGTTGGGCGACTCGGGAACGGGATGCACAGGCGACAGGGATCGCAGCGACAACGAGGTGAGTTGAGAGGGCAACGCCAGCGGAGGAGAGGGCGACGGGGCCCTGCGAGCTTGATGGTGATGAGCCCTAGCGGTGGACAGAGATGAGGGAGCCTAGGACGGCGCTCGCGAAGGGGCCCACTGGTGGCAGCGGCGCTCGGGATCGAGACATACGGTAGGTGAGGAAGGCGACGGGGGAGGGGATAAAACAAAACTTTTCCCTCTAACATGGTGATCCCAAGATCTAGCCGAGGTAGAAGGCCACGAGGTTTACCACTAGACGCGTAGTTGCGAATTACTGATGAAGCACGTCAGTTGATGCAGTGCAGTCCTTTGCGATTCGATCGTCCTGGTGCTGATCGTACAACACCTTTGCTGGTATCCACACGTGCAAGGAGGAGCACCGGCGGCGAACTGCTAGGTTCAGTATGATGGCAGGACTGTTGTGGAGCTAGGGTTTCCAACACATGGAATGACCTAACCAATCAACGATTAACCTTTCTGGGTTACGGTGCTCCACTATATATAGGGAGTGAACGTGGGCTCCAGTCTCGTGGCCCATTCACTAAAGCCCATATAACACTTAGTCACCATGAGTCGAACTCACTAACACAGTCCTAATACGGCTTGGGTCCAACCCAACCAGATTGCCGGTTCAGATCCAATCTGAACTTGTTCCCGCTCTTAAGTGTGCGACCCCGCAGTCTCATGGCTACTCGGACACGATTAGAATCCGACTCTCAATCGATCAGTCGGCAGCGGCTCCTAGCAGAACGTGCCGACTCCCAAGTACCAAAGAGACATGACGAGTTGCCTTTCCAATGTGACTTGCGTCGGAGTCCCTTTTGCCTCACGATATACCTTGTCAGACTATAGGAGAATATATGTCATCCCTTAAATAGTCCGACTCTCTTCTCGATCCGAGATAAGTGATTCACCCGACTAACTCTTAGTCGATCGCCTCGGTTAACACTTAACCCGAGTCATGCATGGCCATGCTTTCCGAATCATATCTTCTGAGAGGGCTCAAAGAATATCTCTCCGAGTGGAGGGGCAAAATCCCATCTTGGTTATTCACATCACGCAGCTTGATTCTCAGTCGACCCGAACTCTGCCTTTATAACTGCCTAGTTACGGATCAGTGTTTGACAGAACCTAAGTCGGTGATCCTCAACTCGGATTATGCAATAACCTCAGGTCTAAGGATTACATGGATTGAGATATACAAACGACAACTTGTTCGTTGTACCCCAATATGGGTCAATCCAACTCGCTAAACTCTTTAGCCGAATCTATGTAAGTAGTAATAGCATCTCCATGCCCATGACAGGTGGAACCGAGTCATCAAGACAACTTTTGAAGGGTTTCACAGCATAGTAAATCAAAAAAATTCTACGGACGCGAACAATAAAGCCAAGATCTAATCTAGGAGATGTAATCAACGAGAGAGATTGATGAGATCTTCATACCCTTGAAGAAATCGCACAGCCGAAACGTTCAATAGAACGTGGTTGATGTAGTCGTACTCACCGTCTCCTCCTCGCGATCCGATCCGATCCTACGCCGCAAGTGGCAGCGCCTCCGAGAGATGCACACGTACGGTGCAGCGACGTCTCCTCCTTCCTTGATCTAGCAAGTATGGTGGAGAGATAGATTGGATCTGCAGCACGACGGTGTGGTGCTTATGGTGGAGAGTTTCTGCGGCAGGGCTTCGCCTACGCACAGTCGGGAGAGAGAGAGATGGAGGGCAGCAGTTGGCGGCTAGGGGGATAGCCGGCCCCCCCTTGTCCCCTCCTCCAAGCCCTAGGGCGACGGCCAAGGGGTGGAGTGGGGGGCAAGTCTTCCCCCCCTCTTCTAGAAGCCCCCTAGGGTTTCCCCTAGGGCTGGCCGGCTGGGACTTTGGGGCCTTGTGCCCCTGGCCCAAAGTGGCCAGGACACTTCCCCTTAGGCCCACGCAGGCCACCGACAAGTGGGCCCACGATGGTCCCACTCTGGAACCTTCTAGAACCTTCCGGTACAATACCGATAAACTCCGAAACGATTCCGAAATCCAAAAACTGCTTTCCTTTATATGAATCTTATTCTCCGGACCATTCCGGAACCTCTCTTGATGTCCTGGATCTCATCCGAGACTCCGAACAAAAACTCATAAACCAATTATCCATTCTATCCTAGCATCGATGCACGTTAAGTGTGTGACCCTACGGGTTCGAGAATATGCAGACATGATCTTCTATCAATAATCAACAGCAGGATCTGGAAACCCATATTGACTCCCACATATTCATCGATGATCATACCGGATGAACCATGATGTCAGGATTCATTTAATCCCATATATGTATTCCCTTCGTCACGCGATATTTTACTTGCCCGAGATTCGATCGTTGGTATTGGCATACCTAGTTCAATCTCGTTCACAGCAAGTACTTTACTCGTTCTGTAATCCGATATCACTTTGTGATTAACTCCTTAACCACGTGCTTGCAAGCGGTGTTGATATCGATTACCGAGTGGGCCCGAAGTATATCTCTCCGACTTGGTAGGGACAAATTCCATCTCGATACATACAACCCAACAAGTACTTTCCGATCGCCTGAGAGACACCTTTATGATCACCCTCACATAGGATGACGTTTGATGACCTCAAAGCTTTCTTCCGATACCAGGGAGTTGTATTATCTCATGGTCTAAGGAATACAATACTTGACATAGGAAAAAGCTTCGCAAAGATGAACACGATGACACGATCTAGTTGCTCTGCTTAATTTGGGTCTGTCCATCATACATTCTCCTAATGACATGATCTCATTATTAATCGATAACTCATGTCTATGGTTAGGAAACCTTAACCATCATTAATCAATGAGCTAGTCCATAGAGGCGTACTAGGGACACGGTGTTGTTCATAAACCACACAAGTATTAAAGTTTCCGCTTAATACAATTCTAGCATGGAATATAAACTTTATCATGAACAAGAATTATAATAATAACATCTTTAATATTTCCTCTAGGGCATAATTCCAACAACCTTCACATTGGTCTAAGTTGTGTGTCCATCACAACCTCAATGACCAAGGATATTTAGTAAAAACAACATGAATGCATAGTTCCACAACCGAATCACATATTCAGTGATACACATCAGATGTTTATACAAGGACTACTTAATATCTTTATAAATACAATGGGAAATATCATCATACATGATTGCCTCTAGGGCATATTCCCAACAGTCGCATGCTGATTTGTGCGGGGAGAGCGCGTCCAGGAAAACAAGGTGGGTCCAGGGTATCGCAGGGGTTGGGAGGGTGTGCGCTGGCGAGCGTGTTGATGACCTGACAGGGTGGGTGGGTGGTGTTGTGTCTGTGTGCGTGTAGGATGTGTGCGGTGGTGGGTGGCGGCTGAGAGGATGTGGGGTGGGTAGGGGTAGGTCTAGGCGTGCGGCTGGGGTGGTTTTAGGGTTAGGGTTTGGACTAGGTTTGTTTGGGCCGGGTGGTAGGTAGTCTTGTCCGGTTGGGCCTTTGGTCTAACCGACTGGACTTCCTCCCCGAAACAAAAATAGTTTTATTATTTTTATTTAGTTTTAAATATAAAACCTTTTGTAAATAGTTTTTAGGCGAAATAAAAGATCTAGACAGATCTAGGGTTTTGTTTGAAAGGAAGAGGGAATATCTAGAAAACAAAATAGGATTTTTGGAAAATAGTTTAGGCAAATAGATGCATGATGATATCATGATGATGCACAAAATAAAAACAACAGCGATTTTATAGTAGTGGTTTTACCTGGGGTGCTACACTCGATCATGTCTGCGTTATTCGTGAACCATAGGGTGACACACTTAAGGGATTCCGACACCATTTGGGGCAAATAAGATGCCAGCAAAATATTATGAAAGCGCTGGAATTATTTCAATGGAAACCGGAATTATTTCGGGTGAAATTGCTGAAACTGGTTCTGCATGTGATATTGAAATGTTGCAAGGGGTTTTATTTGAATGTTTGTTAATTAATGTAATTAACATAATTCTGAATACAATAAATAAATAAAATTTATTTAATGAGATCTTGTATTAATTTTTGTGGAAAATTAATGCATGTGAGTGGACATGTGAGTGGAGGTGTGTTTATGTGAGTGGAGCTTCCACCCACATGAATGATGAAGAGGTGGGGGCACCCTCCATGGCCGGTGGCCAAGCCCCTTGGGATGCCCCCTCCCCTGTATAAGGAGCATCTCCTGCTCCTCCACTCTCACACCTCCTCGCGAAGGATGTCTCTCCCCCTCTAGAATTTCCCCATGCTCTCGGATCAGCGAGATACATGTTCCTGTTGGCTTTTTCTGGAAGGATTTGTTGCTTCCGCTGCTTCAAGCAAGGGCATGTAGGTTGTCGGGATACGCGAACATGTGTGCGATCACGGATGCACCACTGCTTTGCGGTGCTGGACTTGATGGTGCTGGACCAGCTGGACTTCATCACGATCTTGAGATCAGCAAGAGATCGACTACATCACCAACGAGTTCATACTCGTAAAGCTTTTCGGTCTTTGATGGTATGTATTCTATGTATTTATATCCACTCATTGCTTTTATCTAGATAGATGGATCTTAGTTCATATAGTTCCCATCATAGGAAAACTTTGTTTTCTATGCTGCGAACCCAGTAGTGGTATCAGAGCCGGATCGATGCGTAGATGCTTTGCACGGGTAGTACACTTATGATTATGTGGGTGCTGATGTCATGTTATTACTTCTTATGGGTATTTTAGATATTGGTGGCATAGTGGGATGAATCGGCCCGGACAAACTTTACATGTCCTCGCACATGAGACATGTTCCATGCTTGACATGCAACTAGTTTTGCATAAGTGGCTTGCGGGTGTCTGTCTCTCCTACTATAGTCAATATTTCATTTACAACGACTTGCCAATAATTTGATTATCATCGTTGTGGTTCCATGTTCGTAGGTAAGAACAGTTCTATCTGCGACAGCCCTTAGCCACGTAAAACATGCAAAAGATAAATTAGAGGCGTCTAGTTTTTGGTTTTGCCAGGAAAGTACTATGATATGGTAGTGTTATAATTTGTAGTATGGATTGATACTATTGAAAATTGTAATATGACAAAGTGTAAGTTCCATAGACCTTGGCCTTACACATATAGGAATGATAAAGATCATTCCACGATGCACAAGATAGTGATCAAGTGCAAGAATCATATCATATCACTTGATGATATGATGTTTTGGATCTTATATTGCTTGTTTGGCACCTTAGTAGCATCATAATATGATCCCACATTTAGATATCAACATAAAAATGTGTTCTCCCTTAAGTATGCACCGTTTATGTTTTACCGCTTCAAGACATCACGTGATGATCGTGTGTACTTGAATCCACGGTCATATTTTGGTTGTAAGACAATTTTACACACGCAATTACTAAGGTGTTACTTGGCGAGCCTAGCATGTATAGACATGGCCTCAGAACACGGACCGAAAGGATAATCATGAGTCATGTAGTTGATATGATGCCCATCTAGATGCTAGCCTTTGAAGCTACACCGACTCTCGTGATGATCGGACTTGGTTTAGTGGATTGGGTTCATGTAATCACCAAAAAGACACGGAGGATGTTTGGCATGGCTTAGTCAATTGTAGAGCTTCGTTGGGAGACCCCAAGAAGAAGGTGTGATGAGAACAGCAACAAGTCTTCCCTCAGTTATGAAACCAAGGTTATCGAACCAGTAGGAGCAAGAAACAACTACAAGGTGTTGCTAGCAACTTGTAGTTCTGCACAACGCAAACTCAAGACTTTGCCCCAACTTATAGTGAGGTTTTCAATCTCACTAGTTTGCTGAAAAAAGGATTAAAAATATAGTGTGGAAAGTAATGGTTGCTGGTAGAAAGTAAATGGTAATAGTAGATGATGTAACAATGGTAAAGATTGGACCGGGGTCCATAATTCAATAGAGGTGTTCTCCTTAAGATAAATAACATGCTAGGTGAACAAATTACAGCAGGGCAATTGATAGGACTGAGCAAGGCATAACAATGCAAAATACTAGACATCATGATTCCTATGAGATTTGATTGGGCATTACAACAATATACATAGACCGCCATCCAACTGCATCTATGACTAATAATCCACCTTCAGGATATCATCCGAACCCCCTCCAGCATTAAGTTGCAAGCAACGGATAATTGCATTAGTGATGTGTGTAAAATAAACAATACAATTGTTCCATGAACAAAAGATTGTTGTTTTCTCCCTAGTAGCAACATCACATCTACAACCTTAGAGATTCCTGTCACTTCCCCAGAATTAATAGAGGCATGAATCCACTATTGAGCATAAATACTCCCTCTTGGAGTCACTAGCATCTACTTGGCCCAGATAGCTACTAGCAACAGAGAGCATGCAAGATCACAAACAACACAAACATGATAGAATCAATAATCATTAATACATGATAGAATCAATAATCAATCTGACATAGTATCTCAATATCCATCGGATCCCCGCAAACACAACATGTATGATTACAAATATATGATCTTGATCATGAACGGAGCTCACAGGATCTAAACATGATAGCACAAAGGAGGAGAAACAACCATCTAGCTACTGTATGGACCCATAGTCCAAGGGTGAAATACTCACGCATCATACCGGAGGCTGGCATGGTGATGAAGAAGGCCACTGGAATGATCTCTCCCCTCCGGCAGAGTGTCGAGAAGAGCTTCAGATCCCCCCAATCTATGGATGATGGTGGCAGCGGCTACGGACTGTTTCATGGAGACCTGATCGGGTTCATAGGGTTTCTCCATCGGGGGGCTTATATAGGAGAATAGGCGAGGAAGGAGGGCGGGCAGGGGGACACACCCTGCCTTGGCGTGGCCTAGGGTGGGCCCGTGCCTAGGAGGGTGCGGCCTCCCTGTGGCGCCCCTTCGGCTTCCCTTTGGTCTCTGTGTTCATTCAGGTAAAATTTTGACTTTGGCTTTTGTCCCGTTTAATTCCGAGAATATTTCCTTACTAGATTTTCTGAAACAAAAACAGCAGAAAACAGGCAACTGGCACTGCGGCATCTTGTTAATAGGTTAGTCCTATAAAGTGTAGACAATGCATAGAAAAGTTGATACTAAACAAACATGGAACATCAAAAATTATAGATACGTTTACGATGTATCAAAAATTATAGATACGTTTACTAATTTGGACTAGTCAAACTCAATTTATCATAAATTAAATCAAAGTGAATTTGCATAATTTGTTGTAGTCATTGGCATTCGTTCACTACCTTATGCTTGGTAATAATTGAGATAATAGAACTATAAAATTCTGGATATTTACTTTACTAACTAGTATCATATTATGTTGAGTTTCAATCTAAAGTTTAAAAGTCCTATTGCAAACTTTCAGCAAACTCCATTTACTCTGTGAAGTTTAATAATTAGTATTTAATCAAGAGTAACAACTCAAGTGTTAGTATCTAAATTATCAGGTTTGCCTCCATGATTCTTGATTGTTTTAAATATCAAGGTTATCTAGGAGCTAAAAGAATTATTTCAAAAACCGTCATGTGTGACAGATATTGCGATATCTGAAACAATGTTTTGGTTGCAATATGATAGAATATAATACATGTTCTCATATTGGATGAGAATTTGTGAAGGTTGGAGATGCTAGACATCCTATCATCCCAAAAGGTTTTGAAAAGTAACAATACACACGATTCGCCTTTATAAGCTACATTAGCTTGATCATGAAAGTTTGCATGATAATTATGAATGGAAGATGTATGTAAAATGTTTACTACACTAAAATATTTCTGAAGAATGGATTTTGAAAGAACGCCAAACATTTGATGATGGTGATCTACTTCAAAGTGCAAGTCCAAAGGTATTAGTATTTGACTATACACGCTTTGGACTATGTATCATATGTATGGCGTCACAGTTGATGTTGATAGATTCTTTTAAAAGGAAAAGGAAATGCTGAAAGAGAATTTATAAAATATTTGGCAAAAAAAATGGAAATATCCATCTAAGGTATATAGATGATACACATGTTATGGTTGTATTCTTTGCTTGTTAAATAATATGGTTCTTGGGTATTGGATACTGAATTGGTTGGTATGAAATGTCATACATAATGATGCAATTCATGAACTACAAAGGCCTAAGTAACTAGCAAGGGAATATGTGATGATGTTCATCGAAAACCAATAAAGTGTTATTGTGTTTATCGCTGACATCAAAGCTTTCCGTCAAGATTTGTTTAAATAATTGTTTTTTCAGGTATTATGAGAAAAAAAGTTTGTTCAAATAATTGTCGTATTCGATATAATATGGATGATTTACAACTCTAGTTGGAGAAATCACGTCCATAAAACTAATGCTAAAAATGTCGCAAGACAAATGATTGAAAGATCACTTACGAAGTGACATCACCATTTAAATTATATTGGAAATAAAAACATATAGAAACTCCATGTTGATGGAATTTTGGAGTCTTTTGATTTTGACACTTGTGATATTTTCCTAGAGATAATTGAAATTTCGTTCAAAGTCTAACAAGAACGAATGACTAAATTATTGGAATTTATACATATTGATGTATGTAGTCCATTATGTGCATTCATGAGTGATGGATTTCAACCCATATGCTTTCTCCGGAAATTTGAGTGAATATTCACTTAATGAGGAAGAAGTGTGAAATATTTAAAAATGTTCAAAGACTTTCTAGATGAAGTGGAAAATCATTGTAACAAGAAAAAAAGAATTTATGATTTGATAATAAAGGAAGATATTTGAGTTACAAGTTTATCAAAACACGTAAAGATTTGCATTTCCTAAAACACCATAGGAATATGGAGTGTTCGAGATATGTAATAAAACCTTGTTTGACCTAGTAAGATCAAAGTTGTCATTTATAAAACTGCCATTATTTTTTAAAGATTAAAGCTTTAGCGAATACCACTTTTACACTGAAAAGAGCACCATCGTGCTCAGTTGAAATGACTCCGTAAATGTTATGGTTTGGGATAAAACCCATGTTGTCCTTTCTTAAATTTTGGTATGCTAAGCATAAGTAAAATGTTTACAACCGAAGTCGGATATGCATGTCTTTGTAGGTTATCCCAAAGAATTTGTTGGGTATTCCTCCATAATACCGAGGACAAAAGAGTTTGTCGCTTGAAAGGTGAAGTTTCTTGAGAAGGAATTTTTCGCAAAAGTTAAGTGGGAGGACAATATAATTTTGATAAGGTTAATGAACCTTAGCTATATGTGCTGAGTTGCGTAGCGCCGGAAATTGACCCGCAGGAAGCCACAATGCTCATAGCTCACGTACGTCAAAGGTTGTGGTCACATAGGTCTAAGTTCCTATTGAACCGAGTAGGTTGGGTAAACAATCAAATACTAATATTTGAGAGTAAATCATTATTGTTTAACAATGATGAACCGACTACATGCAAAGAAGCGATGATGGGCCCTGAATCCATCAAATGGCTTGAAGGCATAAAATACGTGATAGTTCCATAAACGAGAATTCAAGTTTTTTGAACTTGTAAGACCCTCCAGAAAGGTGTAAAAACCTATCGATCATATTTGGATCTATAAAGAAATAGACATGGATATTTCACATATCTGAAATAGTCGACATGTCGACAAATATTTTATGACAATGTTCAAGGAGTTGACCATCTTTCATAGCGATATTTAGTCTGGACGGATCAATGTAGCATCCACAACATATAATTTTGGTATATGATAGTTGAACAAACAAAACAAAGTTCTTCTAATAGAATGGTTACCTAGGAAGTGTACATGACATGATTCAAAGGGTTTTGTTAAATTCAAAGTATGCTAAAAAGGGTATGCAAACATCAATGGTTGAAGTAAGCATCACGAAGTTGGAATCTTCACCGTGATGAAACTGTTAAAGGAGTTTAATTTCATCGGAGACGATGAAGATGCTTGCATTTGCAAGAAAATAAGTGGGAGCGCTGAGACACATTTCTAATACAATATGTGGAGGACATATTGTTGATTGGAAATTATGTATCTTTTATTGACAAAGGTCAAGAATTTAATTTAGATGAAAGACCTAGGCAAAACCCGAATATTAGGCACCAATGTCTATATGTATAGATTGAGAAACTAATATGGTTGTGCTAGACATACATATATGAGATATTGAATGAGTTCAATATGGAAACGAAAAGAAAGGTTCTTGTCGGATGGAAAAGAATATAATCAATATTCAAGTGTATTGACACTTGGTAAGTGAAACAAGATGCAAGTGCTTTGACACTTCGTGAGTAAAATCACAAGAACATTTTGATCAATCATACCGTGATATGTACACATCCAGATATGTCCTATGCTCTAAATGTTATGAGCATATAGCGGAATGACTCATAAGATGATCATTGGACGATAGTAAGGATATTCTTCTGATCTTCTAGAAGAACTAAGAATATATTTATGTAGAGGTGACAAACAGTTACAAATAGTTTATTGTAAAGTGTTACATTGATAATAGTTTTGTCACAAGACATAAGATTATGTTTATCTCAATTTAAACTACAGGTGGCACAATGTAATGGAAAATAGATTCCATGATGGATTTGGATGAATTCAAAAGTGAAGACATTATGACAAATACTACAACAAAAGGCTAAGTATATGACTGCTATTATAGCAGCAAAGGAGGGCATTTGTGTCAAGTAGTTTGTTATCAGACTAAGATGTGGTTCACAATGGGTAAACACTATAAAGATATATTGTACGACAGTAGTATCGACATGATTTAACCCCGAGGAACTAAAGGTCTCAACAAAATAACAAATTTATACAATGCCATCTCATTAGAGAATGAGTGATGCGTGGAGACGCAATAACATGCAAATACACAAGGACTTGAAAGTGTCAGATGATAAATGTTAGCCACTAGCAATTGCATATATGCAACACCAGAAAGTCATAGGTGTTCAATACGCAAAGTTCTCAAACTAGATTATTGACTCTAGTACATGTGGGAGACTACAGGAAATAAAGCCCGAGAGGCAATAATAAAGTGGTTATTATCTTATTCCTTGTTAATGATAAATGTTTATTTTGCATGCTATAATTGTATTAATACATAAAAGTTAATACATGTTTGTTTAATAAACAAATAGAAAGTTTGTAGTTATGCCTATCTTATAAACTAGCTCGTTGATTAACAAGATGATCAAAAGTTTCCTAATCATGGACATTGGATGTTGTTAATAACAAGGTCACAACATTGTTCGAATGATGTGATGAACATTCATCCGAAGTATAGCATTACGATCAAATTCATTGTGTTTATATTGCTATAACATCATATGAAGTAATCCTAGTCCTTATACCATGAGATCATGTCAGTCACTAACACTAGAAGGGTATCTTGATAACATGAAATGTCACACCATAACAGGGTGACTATAAACGTGGGTTCAGTGATACAAAGGTGTTATGTAGAGGCTCATGGATCAAGAGTGGAAGTTGTCCATCCCGATGACGGATAGATATACTCTAGGACCTCTTGGTGATATCACATTAGTTAGCTTGAAAGCAAGTGATGAGATCACTAGACTGTTATATCATAGGAACAAGAAAAGAGTACATGTCGGTAACGATATCAAATTAGGTATGGAGATACCAATGATCGAATCTCGGACATCTAATATATCCCGAGACAAAGGGATTGAGTTACATGCATAAAAGGTTCTCACGATCCCATAAGTTATCGTTGAATGTCTGGGAGTCAGTACGGATCTCCAGGTCCCGCTGCTGATTATTGATCGAAGATGTAATACCCCACCTTTATAAGGTCATGGTCCCTGTAATTGCAATGCTAGTCCCTGGATCTAATAGCTAGCATCCACAATTTAAGATGTAATATCAAGAAACAAAGGTCATATTACACTTATAACCAGGAATAAAATAATTCATTATATCTTACATAGCTCATTTGGCTATCTCATTACAATGCAGCAGAAATAACTATATAGCATGGAGTCCTTCATATTCGTATGCCATAGGCAATCATGTTGGTTTTAGACTTGTAATCCTATCAACACACTTCACTAACATCAAACAAACCTACAACATAATAAGTTACAGCCACAAGGGTCAATACATTTGAATTTTATTGGCAAGTGATACTATGGTAGAGTAGTGGTATCTAATATCTATATGCATTTGGCTAAGTGTAGCTGAGGCTTGCTTTGCTCAAAATAAGTTTTCCTTATTAGTTGAAAACACTAAGTTTTTGTTTATCAAAAACACCCAAGGAACTATGAATAGAATTGGTTAACCTTTAACCCTTGTTTAACCACAAGTTTTTAACTTAGAAATTGGGATGAGGAGATCCTTGATTGCTTAAATGTCTTGACGCTCAAATTCTCGATTGCCTGGGACACGGCTAAATACGTAGATTTTACTCCCTTGAGAGGTGGTGCACTTTCTCCACAAGGCTCGACATGCATCGAGACAAGATCTTTCAGCAGCCTTCCCTTAGACCAAATGGACGCGTTCCAACCTATAACCCTACCACCTTGTGTCCATCTGGCTAAGTTATTGCAACCTATATGATCCAGGAAGAGGCCGTATTGCCATGTGGCCGCACTAGAAGTGTGGCTTTCTCCAAGTGTGATACACAAGGTAGCCATGAATATGGGCCTTGTGTAACCACTCAACATAACCCATTCTCACCATTCCACCCAGGTGATTCATTCACTTAGTAGTTTTATTAAGAAAAAACACAAGTCATAGACTTTGTATAATATCATGGCATGGATAATCCACCCTTGTTTTCTACTAGCTAGGCTAAGCATACTAGTAGCAAGAATCTTAACTTAGGGAAAATTCTACTAAGGCATCATCTACTAGGATTTCCCAAGTCATAGTTAACACATAGAAAATTCCATGCAAGTCCTATTCAAAATATCACTAATCCATAGTTAAAATAATAGGACAAAATGTATGAAGCACCACTTGCCTTTTTAGTAGAGAACCTAGGTTCACTCCTTGATCTTGCAAATGTCACACTCTTCAAAGTTCACTACAATTCAATCAAGGCACAAATTCAAACTAGGATTCAAACAATTCACCACATAAAATAATAAAAACAAAACAATGCATGCAAGCTTGTAAAAGATTGTTTTATTTTAAAAAGTGGTTTCTAATAAGGTTTTAAACATTTCAAAACACCTACTAGTCATTTATAAATGTGGCAAAATCATTTAAAATCAAGTGAGTGAAAATAGGCCATTTAAATCATTTTTGTTTTGCTAGAAATGATTTAAATCAAAGTAATAATTTCTAGTGTTAGCCAATTTTTTTTAAACACAAATGTTAGTGTTTATGGTCAAAGTTTTTAAAACAAATCCATTTGCAAAAGGTTTCACTCAAAAATCTTTTTTAAATCATAGCAACATTTTATTTTACTAGAAATTCTTTTATTCAAAGGAATAATTTCTAGTTTTAATAAAATATATTTTTAAGTCCAAAATTTAGTGTTTAGGGTCAAAGAGTTCAAATCAAACTATTTTCAAAAGGTTTTACTCAAAAAGCATTTTTAGAATAATTTTTATAACCAAAATAGCCTTACAAATGTTTCTGCAAAAACACCTAATTTTACAGAATCAAAATACTAAGCTAAGGGCATGGTTGCAAACTTTGCATTTTCCTGATTCCCATGATATAAAATTTGTAATTTTTAGACATGTAGAACAATAGTTATGAATATTATAAAATCAAACATCTAATAGATCTAATTTCTGTTTTAAATCCACAGGCATGCCACGTGGTGTGTTTCTATTGGCTGGTACCGGTTCATCTGGATAGAGATACGTGGTGAGTTGGATCTAAATCAAATTGTACGGTGCATATATAACATACCAATTCGGTTAAGTGAATCTATCGCATCGCTTGGGTCTAAATCGGACGGCTCGCAGCGCATTGCCAAGAAGTGGCGGCGCTGGCTCGACGGTGAGCGGTGGCGGCGCTCTGTCAGCAGGGTTTCGGCGAAAACAGGAAGCAAGGGAGGAAGGGGATATGCTCACCGAGTTCACAGGGGTGTGGCGAAGCTCAAGATAGTCGTGGGATGGCCAGGGGCGCACGGTGTTGGTGTAGATTGCTCGTCGGAGTTGGTGTTACCGTCGGGCACGCACTTTTGTCGACGGAGGCGAGGATACAAAGCACGCTAAGACAATCGAATGGTGCCGTTAGACGCGTAGGAGAGTGGTGAGTATAGGAGCATCATTCAGAGGGGGAGGAGAGGTCAGGGATTACCGGGGGAAGCTCGTCGGAGTTGCAGCAGTCCGTGGTGGAGCTCAGATGGTTGTCCGAGGCGAGGTTCTGGGGAATGCGCGGGAAAGCTAGGCTACTGACAGGTGCGGGTGATGTTGGAGAGCAAGCTTATGTGTACTGGGGAGCAGTTTGTAGTCAGACGTTGCCGGAATTGTCACGGAAGCTCGCCGGAGCCAGAGGTGTTGCAGGGGAAATTGGGGCAGCCTAGGGGCATTCGTGGCATGGGGCTTGAGGGGAACGAGAGAGGGGAGGAATGAGCTTAAGAGGGCAAGATCACGAGGAGGAGTTACTAGGCCAGTTAATCGAATTTACTCCACAGAATCAAAGGCAGAAACAGCGAGGAGAGGGGAGGAATGGGTCAGTGCGGGTGGAGACGCAGATGAGCTGGCGGTGTGGGTCCAGCGTGTCAGCGAGGGTACGGGTACGATGCACGATGAGAAAGGGGGCTCACGGGGAGAGAGAGGTGTCGGGTGGGTTGCCGTTGGGCTTGCTGGACTAGGTTAGTTGGGCTAGGGTTTCTGGGTCTGATCTGTTTCATTTTTTCCTTCTCTATTTCCTTTTGTTTTTCCTTTTCTATTTCCTGTTTTCAATTCAAACCTTGTTATTTAAGTTTCAATTTGAATTCAATCTTGACCAAACCTTTTCAGTAAGTTTTAAATCATATAGGAGTTTATTAGTTGGCCCACTTTGGAAAATATTCAAATATTTTCTCATGATTTATTATTTATTTTAATTAGGCCTTTTGTCTTTATTTAAATAATTTGAATATGGTTCCAAACCATATAAATTTAATTCAAACAATTCTTTTATTATTTTGAAGTTAATTAGATAACTTTAAATCCACTTTTTAATTTCAATTATTTTTCTCATGATTTAATTAATCATTTATATTAGGAATTTTGTCTTCATTGAAATCAAATATGGTTCAAGCCCAGATAATCTTATTTAAATATTCCTTCTTTATTTATTTATTTATTTCTTTGCCTTATAAAATCCATATCTTTTTATTTATAGTTCTAAAATTCGTTATTCCAATTTGTATGATTTTACTTAATATTTGTTTATGTTTTTAAATCCATTTAGGATTATTTTGCTCACAATTTGGTATGGATTTTTATTTAGGAGCTTTATTCGCGTTGGAAATTATTTCCTTTTATCTTATTAAATTCATAAGTTTTTATCCATGGCTCCAAATTGAACGAAACCAATTTCCATGGTTTTATAATATTTTTGTTTATCGTTTTTGATCATTTAGAAATGTTTGTTGACAGTTGTTTATATGGAAAAAATCCATAGTCTTAGAGATATGTTGGAAATGATTTTCTTCCATTAAGATTTGGGATGTTGGTTTAATTTTTCCAAGTGTTTAAATTTCAAGATATTCATTGATGAATGCATTTCACTTGGTTGAAATTTTGTTGGATGCCCTTTTCATTAAAATTTTGTTCAAGAAGGGTTTTGATGTTTCCATTTTGAAGAAAAAAGTTTCTTTTCACCCTAAATTTCAACAATTGTTTATTTTGTTTATTTATTTTTTCACATTTCAAAATTTGGAAAATTTTGGGATGTGACAGGATACCACCCTTAAAAGGAATCTCGTCCCGAGATTCGGGAAGGCTAGGGTTGCAAGTTGGCTTCAAGGCAACTAGGGTACTACCACCGTTAAAAGATTTTCAAGTAGATTGCATCTTGGCTTACTTGGGATCTTAGTGTAACCTCTCTGGACAGTTGTTTGCATAGTGTCCTTTGTTTCCACATTTGAAACATGTGACAAGTTTGATGTCTTGAGGTATCTTCTCTAGAAAATACGATGCATAATGGCCTAGCTCTTTGCAGTTGTTGCACATCACTTGGCTAATATCCTTCTTCTTTTTTGGTATCATTGCCTCTTGTTTGTTTCCTTGGTTCTTCTTCTTTTCTGGACATTCATAAGAATAGTGTCTCATCTCTTTGCAATTGTAACATTGCACCTGGCTAATGTCTTGCTTGCTGGGTTGGGGATTTTCTTCTTGTTCTTGGGTTCCTCCAAAGCTAGGAGTTCTCTTAATTCATGCTCTTCATATTTCACCACAAATATGGGAAAACTTCCTCGGTTCCTTGAATGATTCCTATATAAAGTCCATGGTTCCTCTTTCGTCCACCATAGTGGGTCACAATGTATGGAGGTGCAAACTAAGATTTGACTTTGTTTTCATCCTTCTTGGTAGAAGCTGTTCTTTCATGGATTTTTCCAAACATTTGATGTTTTCCATCTTGTTTCATCTGTTGAACTATAGGATAGATGGGGCATTGTATAGGGACATGATCATTTCCTTCACATAGGAAACAAGTAACTTGAGATGTGGGGCATTGTATAGGGACATGATCATTTCCTTCACATATGAAACAAGTAACTTGAGGTGTGGGGCATTGTTTAATTGGATGTTTCTCTTCACAATTAGGGCATTGGTCCACATTCTCTTTATATGTGTGTCCTGTGTCTCCACATATATTGCAAGATTGAGTTCCTTCTATAATATCATCCTTGATATCATTGTTGTCACAATATCCTTGGGAAAGGCTGTTTCTCATGTTGATCATTTGATTGGTCAACCTTTGCAAAAATCGGGATTGGGTCTCCAACAACTTTTGCATGGCTGGGTCCAATTCAATGTTGTTTGATACAAATTGAGTTTTCACTTGATTCAACTGGGCTTGGGTTGCTAGTAGTTTTTCTCTCATGTGTATCTCTTGGTTGTTGTTGTTGTCACAATTCTTGATGTTGGAGTCTCTTGGAGAAGTCATTTGTTTGGGTTGGATTGGGATGAATAGGAAAAATATTTCTAGAGTAAGAATCCTACTCACACATAACAATTCACACAGCAATGTGCAAGCAATCAAAATCATGCAATCCACTCAAACAACAAGGTTCAAGCATATTTTTAGGCAATACAATATTTTTTCTACACCACATAAGTTGGTGTGATCTATAAATCGATCTAAACTAATCTCCAGTATGGTGGTCCAACTATAGGATTCACTTGAGATCATTCCATTCTTCTTAGTTGTTTCTTCTTGAATAATATCATGGTTTCCTTGGAAAAATTCTTGCATCTTGGTCACAAAGCATCAAAGGTGATAATGGTTCCTTATAAGTTGTGTTTCCTTAGTCTTCAAGTCTTGAGTATTGATCTTATCTCACTTGTAGTCCTTATTGATGTCCAAGTTGATGTCCTTGGTGAAAATCTGAAGTTGAAGTCATTGGTGATGTGGATGTCTTTTCTCATGCTGAGGTTTTGTCCATAAAGTTGAGAAGGAAGAGATGTATAATTAAAACCAAAAAGGTTGAGGAAAGAGTTTACAAGATTATTTGTAAATAAGTTTGGAACAAATACAACTCTTATTTTTCGAAGGGGTTTTGTCCAATCCTAGGGTTACAATCCTACAGGAAACACAGTGCTCTGATACCATTTGTAAGACCCCACCTTTATAAGGTAATGTTCCCTGTGATTGCAATGCTAGTCCCTCGATCGAATAACTAGCATCCACAGTTTAAGATATAAAATCAAGAAACAAAGGTCATATTACACTTATAACCAGGAATAAAATAATTCATTACATCTTACATAGCTCATTTGGATATCTCATTACAATGCAGCAGAAATAACTATATAGCATGGAGTCCTTCATCTTCATATGCCACAGGCAATCATGTTGGTTGTAGACTTGTAATCTTATTCAACACACTTCACCAACATCAAACAAACCTGCAACATAATAAGTTACAGCCACAAGGGTCAATACATTTGAATTGTATTGGCAAGTGATACTAGGGTAGAGTAGTGGTATCTAACATCTATATGCATTTGGCTAAGTGTAGCTGAGGCTTGCTTTGCTCAAAATAAGTTTTCCTTATTAGTTGAAAACACTAAGTTTTTGTTTATCAAAAACACCCAAGGAACAACCAATAGAATTGGTTAACCTTTAACCCTTGTTCAACCACAAGTTTTTAACTTATAAATTGGGATGAGGAGATCCTTGATTGCTTCAATGTCTTGATGATCAAATTGTCCATTGCCGGGGACACGGCTAAGTACTTAGATTTTACTCTCTCGAGAGGTGGTGTACTTTCCCCACAAGACTCGACATGCATCAAGACAAGATCTTTCAGAAGCCTTCCCTTAGACCAAATGGACGCGTTCCAACCTATCACCGTACCACCTTCTGTCCATCTCGCTAAGTTATTGCAACCTATATGATCCAGGCAGAACCCATATTGGCATGAGGCTGCACTAGAAGCTTCTCAACACTTATCATCTCAAATCTCTTTGTTCCTGGGTGGCTTTCCACAAGTGTGATACACAAGGTAGCCATGAATATGGGCCTTGTGTAACCACTCAACATAACCCAATCTCACCATTCCACCCAGGTGATTCATTGATTTAGTAGTTTTATTAAGCAAAAACACAAGTCATAGACTTTGTATAATATCATGGCATGGATAATCCACCCTTGTTTTCTACTAGCTAGGCTAAGCATACTAGTAGCAAGAATATTAACTTAGGGAAAATTATACTACGACATCATCTACTAGGATTTCCCAAGGCATAGTTAATACATAGAAAATTCCATGCAAATCCTGTTCAAAATATCACTAATGCACAGTTAAAATAATAGGCCAAAATGTATGAAGAACCACTTGCCTTTTTAGTAGACAAACTAGGTTCACTCCTTGATCTTCAAATGTCACACTCTTCAAAGTTTACTACAATTCAATCAAGGCACAAATTCAAACTAGCATTCAAACAATTCACCACATAATATAATAAAAACAAAGCAATGCATGCAAGCATGCAAAATATTGTTTTATTTGAAATAGTGGTTTTTAATAAGGTTTTAAACATTTCAAAACACCTACTGGTCATTTATAAATGTGGAGAAATAATTTAAAATCAAGTTAGTGAAAATAGGCAATTTAAATCATTTTTGTTTTTCTAGAAATGATTTAAATCAAAGTAATAATTTATAGTGTTAGAAATTTTTTTTTAACCACAAATGTTAGTGTTTATGGTCTAAGTGTTTAAAACATATCCATTTACAAATGGTTTCACTCAAAAATCATTTTTAAATCATAGCAACATTTTGTTTTTTTAGAAATGCTTTTATTCAAAGGAATAATTCCAGTGTTAATCAAATAAATTTTTAAATCCAAAAGTTAGTGTTTAGGGTCAGAGAGTTCAAATCAAACTATTTGCAATAGGTTTTACTCAAAAAGCATTTTTAGAATAATTTTTATAACCAAAATAGCCTTACAAATGTTTCTACAAAAACACCTAAATTTCCAGTAGCAAAATACTAAACTAAGGGCATCGTTGCAAAGTTTGCATCTGATTCCAATGATATAAAATATGTAATTTTTGGACATGTAGAACAAAAGTTATGAATTTTATAAAATCAAACATCTAATAGATCTAATTTCTATTTTAAATCAACAGGCAGGCCACATGGTGAGCTTCTATTGGCTGGTACCCGTTCGTCTGGATCGAGCTACGCTGTGCATTGGATCTAAATCCAATCGTATGGTGCAGATATAACATACCAATTTGGTTAAGTGAATATATCGCATCGCTTGGATCTAAATAGGATGGCTCATAGCGCATTGCCAAGAACTGGCGGACTGGCTCGACCATGAGCGGTGGCGGCGCTCTGTTAGCAGGGTTCCAGCGAAAACAAGAAGCAAGGGAGGAAGGGGAGATGCTCACCGAGTTCGCAGGGGTGTGGCAAAGCTCAAGGTTATCGTGGGATGGCTAGGGGCGCACGCTGTTGGTGTAGATTGCTCGCCGGAGTTGGTGTTACCGTCGGGCACGCACTGTTGTCAACGGACGCAAGGATACAAATCACACTAAGACAATCGAACAGTGTCGTTAGACGCGTAGGAGAGTGGTGAGTACAGGAGCATCATTTAGAGGGGGAGGGGAGGTCAGTGATTACCGGGGGAAGCTCGTCGGAGTTGGAGCAGTCCGTGGTGGAGCTCAGATGGTTATCCGAGGCAAGGTTCTGGGGCATGCGCGGGCAAGCTAGGCTACTGTTAGGTGCGGGTGATGCTGGCAAGCAAGCTCGTGCGTACTGGGGAGCAGGGTGCGGTCAGACGTTGCCAGAATTGTCACGGAAGCTCGCCAGAGCCAGAGTTGTTGCAGGGGGAAACTGGGGTAGTCTAGGGGCATTCGTGGCATGGGGATTGAGGGTAACGAGAGAGGAGAGGAAGGCGCTTAGGAGGGCAAGATCACGGGGAGGAGTTACTGGTCGAGTTAATCGAATTTACTCCGCAGAATCAAAGGCAGAAATAGCGAGGAGAGGGGAGGAATGGGTCAGTGCGGGTGGAGACGAAGATGAGCTGGCGGTGTGGGTCCAGCGTGTCAGCGAGGGTACGGGTACGATGCACGATGAGAAAGGGGGCTCACGGGGAGAGAGAGGTGCCGGGTGGGCTGCCGTTGGGCTTGCTGGACCAGGTTAGTTGGGCTAGGGTTTCTGGGTCTGATCTGTTTCATTTTTTCCTTCTCTGTTTCTTTTTCTTTTTCCTTTTCTATTTCCTGTTTTCAATTGAAACATTTTTATTTAAGTTTCAATTTGAATTCAATCTTGAATAACCTTTTCAGTAAGTTTTAAATCATATAGGAGTTGATTAGTTGGCCCACTTTGGAAAATATTTAAATATTTTCTCATGATTTATTATTTATTTTAATTAGGCCTTTTGTCTCATGATTATATTTATTCCATTTGCTTAAGGATTTAATTCAAATTTTAAATTGTCTTCTAAATAATTTTCTTGTGATTTATTATTTAGTTTAGGCAATTTGTCTTTCTTTAAATAAAATTGTAGATGGTTCAATTCATATAATTTTATTTAAATAATATTTTATTCCTTTTTATTATTCAGTAAACTTTCATTTGTTTATGGATTTGGCCAAGATTTAATTATTCTTTTAAATATTCCTCATTTTTTTAATTCTTTCTTTGTCTTATAGAATCCATATCTTTTTATTTATAGTTCTAAAATTGGTGATTCCAATTTTTATGATTTTATTTAATATTTGTTTATATTTTTAAATCCTTTTAGGATTATTTTTCTCACAATTTGGTATGGATTTTTATTTCGGATCTTTATTGGCTTTGGAAATTATTTCCATTTATCTTACTAAATTCATAAGTTTTTATCCATGGCTCCAAATTGAATGAAACCAATTTCCATGGTTTTATAATATTTTTGTTTATCCTTTTTGATAATTTAGAAATGTTTGTTGATAGATTTTTATATGGAACAAATCCATAGTCTTAGAGAGATCCTGGAAATGATTTTCTTCCATTAAGATTTGGGATTTTAGTTTAACTTTTCCAAGTGTTTAAATTTCAAGATACATTCATTGATGAATGCATTTCACTTGGTTGAAATTTTGTTGGATGCCCTTTTCATTCAAATTTTGTTCAAGAAGGGTTTTGATGTTTCCATTTTGAAGCAAAAAGTTTCTTATCACCCTAAATTTCAACAATTGTTTATTTTGTTTATTTATTTTTTCACATTTCAAAATTTGGAAAATTTTGGGATGTGACAGAAGAGGGGTCTTGATCATGTCTGCATTATTCGTGAAACTTAGGGTGACACACTTAAGGGATACTGACACCATTTGGGGCAAATAAGATGCTAATAAAAGATTATGAAATCGTTGGAAATATTTCAATGGAAACCGGAATTATTTTGGGTGAAATTGCTGAAACTAGTTCTGCATGTGATATTGAAATGTTGCAAGGGGTTTATGTGAATGTTTGTTAATTAATGTAATTAAAAAAATTCTGAATAAAAATAATAATTTTTTTATTTAATGAGATCTTGCATTGATTTTGGTGGAAAATTAATGCATGTGAGTGGACATGTGAGTTGAGGTGTGTTTATGTGAGTGGAGCTTCCACCCACATGAATGAGGGAGAGGTGGGGGCACCCTCCATGGCCGGAGGATAAGCCCCTTGGTTCCCCCTCCCCTATATAAGGAGAGCCTCCTCCTTCACTCTCACACCTCCTAGCGAAGGATCTATCTCCCCATCTAGAATTTCCCCATGGTCTCAGATCAGAAAGATACATGTTCCCGGTGGCTTTTTTTGGAAGGGTTTTTCCTTCCGCTGCTTCGCTAGAGAGGGCACGAAGGTTGTCGGGATACGTGAACATGTGTGCAATCACAGATGCACCACTTCTTTACGGTGCTGGACCTACTGGACCAGTTGAACTTCATCACAATCTTGAGATCGACTACATCACCAATGAGTTCATACTCGTAAATCTTTTCGGTCTTTGAGGGTATCTATTCAATGGATGTATATCCACCCATTTCTTTTATCTAGATAGATGGATCTTGGTGCATATAGCTCCCATTGTAGGAAAATTTTGTTTTCTATGATGCAAACCTAACAATACCATGTGCGAGGAGATGTTCTCATAGTTATATATCCATGCGACGATCCACAATATGTGCACCACGTCGGGTCAATAAAAGGTGGACCCTTTGATATCTTGGGCTCAAAATTTGATCCGCCATGCTATTACATAATAAACTAACCAAAAATACAACACCCCATTTTTAATAAATACTATAGAGCATTTAGTGTGCAATTCACCTATTAGCTTCACCTAGAACCTCTTGGCACAACCCCCATGATATAAACAAGTTTATGTCGGTCTAGATGGAAGGGGCTCAAATTTAGTATGGAGCAACCTCGTAGCTCTCTCAAGAATTTTCAAAAAATCATTTCCACGTACAACAGATGGTATTTCTTCAGAGATCCAATAAGAGATTAGCAAGACCCGGCACATAGCCAGGAACCCTAACTGCCGTGATCTCAGCCGAATTTTGAAACCAGTCTAAAAAGTTCAACAAAAAAATCTGAAACCTTCACTGTAACATCCCAAAAATATTAATCAAAATTATCAACTTCCAATCACTTAAATTTAGGGTTAACAAAAACTTTTGTTAATTAAAATCTTTATGAATGCATGTGGGTATGTGGTGAATGCATGAATGCTTGTGTGGACTTGTTTGATTATTGTGAATAGCAAGGATTTGTTTAAAGATGAAAACAACATCATCAAAATCATTTCCAAGCAGAATCAAATCAATAGAAATTCAAAAACAAACTATATAAGAAAATGGTCATTTTTTGCTAATCTTGTTCACTACACCACTTTGAGTGTTTCTAGTCCAAGATGTCTAACAGAAACAAATCCAATTCTTTTCAGGCCTTGCTAGACCAAGTAAAAGTGAACCAAATCCCAACTTGCAAACCCACAGAAACATTTGGCAACCCTATTCAAATGACATTTGAAAATAGAATCTAGTTCATATGGTAAGATCACCATTTCTCAAAACCCCACCAAACCGGTTCACCTTGACAAATCCAATCAAACAGATACACCCTAGTATGTGACCATTGCAACCACCAAGTTTCATCCAAAAATTCAAAAATGAATTTCTTTCGGGCATTTCATCAAACACCTAGAGACACAAACCAAATTCTGCCAAACTTCACTGTTTTGAGAAGTAATCTTTCAAAACCTTGTTCCCCATTGATCACCCTTGTCTCCCCAGTGACAACTAGTGTATTAAACAAGCCTAGAACCCTACCAATGCACCATGTCGTGCATGCCTAAGCCAACCCTGGCCAGCCGACCATGGCAAGCTAGAACTAGCCATCGCCATGCCTAGCCACCTTGTCCAGGAGGCACACCATCGTCCACCGCCACCCCCTGTCCAGCCCTCGAGCCTTGACAAGCAGTGGACCACCGAGAACACACGTGCCTAGTTTTTATCTGCCATGTATAGAGCGTTCCATCTTGCTGTGCTCGACACGCTCGCACAGAACGCGCCTCACCTTCACTGCCCGTGCCTACGATCACCACCGTCCTGGGAGACCACCAGATATGCCCTTTCGCCGCCGCGCGACCAGGAGCGCTTGTGCGTCGTCAAAAAAGTCGTCGGTGCCGCTCAGAGAACCCGCGTGTTCCGACCAAACCGCACCGCCCCTTGCCACACCATCAAGCCGTTGAGCACCGCCAGGAGACCGTGCATCATCCCCTAGCCTCAACCATGCCTGTAGCTCACGGTAACACCAACCCCGATGAGAACTTCCCATGCCGCTTGGACTCTCTCGCTCGCCTATAAAAGGAGGCCTCCCCCGCTCGTTTTCTTCACACCAGTTCACTCCCCACCTCTCACTGATCCTTCCCCACCTATTCCCAAAGAAAGGTGAGCTCTCCCTCGTCGGAATTTCGCCGGATCCTGCCGCTGCTGGAGGAGAAGGGCGCCATCGATTGGAGCCACCATAGAAGGAGCCGCTAGTACCAGGAGAACCGTCATCATCGACTTCGTCATTCGACCCCATCGCCGACCATCGCATGAGAACCGGTGAGCCGCCACAGACCACCACTGGCCATGCTAGGGTTAGCCACCGTCGGGTTCTGTTCGACGAGGACGACGGCCGTGAGCTGTTAATCCTTAGTCTAATCCTTCGGTCATAATCGCCCCGTACCCCTTTGCCAACCCCCGTCTCACTGACGCGTGGGGGAACCACTTAACCAGCCCGCACGCGTGCTGTGCGTAGTGGGCCGGCCTAGTTAGATCTCCCGCGTGACCCAGTAGTTTGAATTTAGATTTATCTATTTAGTTTCAAACCTAGTTCTGGCAGTAGATTCAAAATTCAGTTCAGAGAGTTTTGCTAAACCAAATAGCATGAAACCAATTTTTTTAGAAAGATATGGATACTCTTAATCCAAGCTCGTTGGATTCAAACCATTTCGAGTTATAGATCACCTATAGTAAAAATAACAAGGCAAAGACTTTTCTGCATTCAAACATTTTTTTTAAAATTCAACCATAAATTCTTTTGAATTGATTCCAACTCTCAAAAATCAGACTTGATAAGACCTTTCTGAATATATAAAAATATCCAGGTTTATTTGCAGTAATAATGGAGAAGTAATAAAAGAATGCCCCATAGGCATTTCTAGTCACTTTAATTAATTAAATTTAAAAGATTAAACCTTATTAAATTTTGACACTGCTTTAAATCACATTCCCATGTATTGAAATATGTGGTGATGACATGTGTCAACATGATACCATGTTTTAATTGGAGAATATTAAATCTTAAGTAGTTTTTCAATGCGTAGAAATTAATTTTCTAAAATAAAATAAATAAGACTACTGCCTTAATTCTTGTGATGATTGTGATGATGCTATATCATCTAGTGTGAACCTTGTGTACCAAATAGAAGTAGTTAAGTTATGTTTGGTGATTGTGTACTTCGTATTTATTTATAGACACTAGTATCGACCAAGGATACGAAGAGCAAGGAGACTACTATGAAGAGGAAGCCGAGGAGAACTTCAACCACTGCACTGCACAAGGCAAGCTATCTAATGCAAGCTAGAACTTTGCAAGCTAACACGTGCATGATAACCATGCAAACTAGATGCCTTAGGCATATTGGTTATGCCCATTTATTATACCAAATCCCAGTTTTACTTGCAAGCTTGATTATTTTATTTGTTTATCAAAGATTTTTATTTATGTTTACTTCGTGACTTGTGAAGTTTTGGAAAGATATTAGAGGTAGCATAAAGAGCATAAAACTTTGCCTAAGTTAGGTAGAACATGATGTCATCCTAACGCATGAGTTGATACTTAGATAAGTCACACTTGATTATCACCCCTCATTAGTGTTTACCCCCAACTTTAGTGGCTAGTGCTAAGCATAAAACTTGATCACTTTAGATGGGAATACTTGGTGAAAATGGTTATGAAAATCTTAGAATGATGAGTCATTCTAATGAAATGTTTTGCAGGTGTTATTGAATACCAGATGATTTTGATGATGAAAATGTTGAGGCATGAGCCTTAGCCATTTATAAAACTGATGGTTGTGTTCTGATGCGATACCATTCCAATTTTACCGTACAACCATAATACCCGAATTTGGGTAGGGCTTGACTAGAAGTTTATATACCTTAGTATGGGTTCCCTTGCGGCCGAGGTTTGATCTGAGGCTACCTCGTGATGATTGACCACCTGTGAAGTTCCCAAGATGACAGATAGTCATGGTTGGGAGGCCAAACTCATAGGAGAGGTGCCTATACTAGGGTGTGTAATTGAAAGGTTAGGACTGATTATCCGCATACTGAGTATCGTGAATTCAGGATCGTTCTGGACCGATGTATCGAATATTGGGAGGAAAGTGTACCACCTCTGCAGAGTGTCAAACTATTCGAATAGCCACGTCCGCGGTTATGGACAGTTGGAGTGGCCATACTGTTCTATCGTCAGATGTTTTCAAAATGACTTGTGAAATGAATCATGACTTTGACTTGACCACAACAAGGTTGTGAATATGAAAACTAAGTTCCCACCTAGGTGTTATCAAACATTAGATTAGTTTTCTTTGCTTCTGAACTCAGTTAAGATAAACCTGGCTTTTTGCAAAACAACCTAGAGCTTACTATTCCTACTTGAAACCTCTTTAGATGTTAGTGATAGTTTGTGAGTACCTAAAGAGTACTAATGGCATTGTCCCTGGCTATTCCCATGGCCAGACTATCAGGAGGACTATCAGGATGGTGGACAGCAGGAAGTCTACGACAACTAGGATCATCTCCCATCGTCAGCATTGCCTGTGACCATGAAGATGGAGCCTCGCTCACGCTACCATTATTATATTATTCAGCATTGTTGATTGTATTAAGACTGGATCATGACATCCTTTATTTGTAAGAACTTTATTATGGTTCGTAATGTATGATAAACTATGGTACCAATCTGTTATGTCTCGCAAAAGTGGTAATCATGGGATTGTGATGTATGGCATAACAGGCATCTGGGATTAAAAATCTGGGTGTTGACATTCACACATTGTCATTTTATGTTACCTAGTTGCAGGTAAAAATAACAAACATGGCTTATGAGGATAATTCAAAAAACGTGTTCACATAAATCACCTACCACCTTCTAGGATTCATGGCTTTCAAGACAAGATGAGCAAGGTCATGACCACAGTCATGGCATAGTTTGTTTTAATGTGCCCATATTCCGCACATGCGTGTATCTTGCGATGGCAAACAATGTTGCTTCATGAAGTTGCCACGTTCTCTGCACGGAAAATCCATCTTCCATTTTCTCGGTGCCAAAAAGGGCTTATTTTGTGAAGCAGCCACCAATGATGTGATTATAAAATGCATCACCCTATTTTTCATAGATACTAGAGAGCATTTAGTGGGAAATTCACAAATTGTCTTCACCTAGAACCTCTCGGTGCAACCCCCACCATGTAAACAAGTTTTTGTCGGTCTAGTTGGAAGGGGCTCAAATTTAGCCTGGATCTACCTCGTAGCTCTCTCAACAGTTTTCCAAAAATCATTTCTAGGTACAAAACATGGCATTTCTTCAGATATCTAATAAGTTATTAGCAAGACCCGAAACATAGCGAGGAACCCTAACTACACAAAAAATTCATGAAGTTTGCACATTATCTACAGGAAAAATCCAGCTTCCAGTTTCCTAGTGCCAAAAAGGGCTTATTTTTTGAAGCAGCCACCAAGGATGTGATGTGGAAATGTATCTCCCCATTTTTAATAATTACTAGAGAGCACTTAGTGGGAAATTCACCAATTTTCTTCACCTAGAACCTCTCGGCGCAACCCCCACCATGTAAACAAGTTTCTACCGGTCTAGTTGGAAGGCGCTCAAATTTAGCCTGGATCTACCTAGTTGCTCTCTCAAGAATTTCCAAAAAAATCATTTCTAGGTATAAAACATGGCATTTCTTTAGACATCCAATAAGAGATTTGCAAGACCCAGTACATAGCCAGAAACCCTAACTGCTGTGATCTTGGCTGAATTTTGAAAGCAACCTAAAAAAATTCAAAAGAAAATAAAAAATGTGAAAACTTCGCACATTATAATTTTATGTTACCTTGTTGCAGGTAAAACAACAAACATGGCATATGAGGATTATTCAAAAAAAGTGTTCATAGAAATCACATATCACCTTTGAGGATTCAAGGCTTTCAAGGAAAGATGAGCTAGGTCATGAACATAGTCATGGCATAGTTTTTTTAATGTTCCCATATTCCAAATGTGTGTAAGTTGTGATGGAAAACAATGTTGATTCATGAAGTTTTCACCTTCTCTACAAGGAAAATCCATTTTCCATTTTCCTGGGGTCGGAAAGTGCTTATTTTATGAAGAATCCACCGAGGATGTTATGTGAAAATGCATCACCCCATTTGTAATAAATACTAGAGAGAATTTAGTGTGCAATTCACAAATTGGCTTCACCTAGATGGATTGGAATAACCCCGTGACATAAACAAGTTTCTGTCGGTCTAGCTGGAAGGGGCTCAAATTTAGCATGGAGGTACCTCGTAGCTCTCTCAAGAATTTTCCAAGAACTCATTTCCAGGTACAAAACTTGGCATTTCTTCGGAGATCTAATAATATATTAGCAATACCCGTCACATAGCGAGGAGCTCTAACTGCCACGATCTTGGTCGAATTTCGAAAACAGTCTCAAAAACTCAAAAAAATTCAAAAAATGTGAAACCTTTACACAATGTCATTTTATGTTACCTAGTTGCAGGGAAAATAACAAACATGGCGTATGAGGATTATTCAAAAAAAGTGTTCACATAAATCACCTACCGCCTTCGAGGATTCATGACTTTCAAGGCAAGATGAGCTAGGTCATGACCATAGTCATGGCATAGTTTTAATTTGCCGATATTCCACACACGCGTGTATCTTGTGATGGCAAACAATGTTGCTTCATGAAGTTTTCACGTTCTCTTCACGGAAAATCCAGCTTCCATTTTCCTAGTGCCAAAATGGGCTTATTTTGTGAAGCAACCACCAAGGATGTGATGTGAAAATGTATCTCCCCATTTTTAATAAATACTAGAGAGTATTTATTGTGAAATTCACCAATTGTCTTCATCTAGAACATCTCGGCGCAACCCTCACCATGTAAACAAGTTTCTCTCGGTCTAGTTAAAGGGGCTCAAATTTATCCTGGATCTACCTAGTTGCTCTCTCACGAATTTTCCAAGAAATCATTTCTAGGTACAAAAAATGGCATTTATTTAGACATCCAATAAGACATTTTCAAGACCCAGCACATAGCCAGAAACCCTAACTGCTGTGATCTCGGCCAAATTTTGAAACCAGCCTAATAAATTCAAAAGAAAATAAAAAATGTGAAACCTTCGCACATTATAATTTTATGTTACCTAGTTGCAGGTGATGAGGGTTCGACTCGTCAATGCCCATTGTTATGGACTTGGGTTTTTCAGAAGATGGGGATGCTGGAAGTAGCGAAACGGTTAACAGACAAGGAACACAGGGACATGAGATTTACCCAGGTTCAGGCCCTTGGAGGGAAAACCCTAATCCTGCTTGTTTGCTCTTGATTACGGCAGAACAGAAGATTACAGGGGTGGACAGATGCAATCTAGCGTGATGTGTGTATGGGTTGGTGATTGTCCTTCTCGTCGTGCCCTCCTAGCCTTTATATAGATAGTCTAGGTCTCGGGGTAGGTCGAGTCGGTTACAGATTAGGGATGATAGCCTTTAAAATTCTATCTAATCTAGACTTGTCCTCTAAGGAATCGAAACCGCCATGGGCTTGGGCCACCCGAAATCTTCATGGGTTGCGTGTCCTTACATGGGCCTTCCTTGGGCCCCCGAGTGTTCAGTCAAATCATAGATTCGGATGGAGACTCCACTATCTTTCGAGTGCTTTCTAGTTGAACCTTATTTTCAGGAAAAAAAGTTTAGTTCATAGGGATTGCTGATGCGTGTGCCTGGCTCACCCGATAGATCAGGGCTAGTTAACTGTCATAGGACAAAACAACACGATCTTCATCAGACTCGAGTCCCTGAACTCGAATCCGGAACTAATGCTGGTGTAATTCGACCCGGGACATTGAGGTCTTATAGGAGTCAAATCCTAGTGTTTTTCAAGTGGTGTACCCAACGTGTCCGTCGGGATTTTCATCGTGCATGTTGACACGGATACTTACTAGCAGAGCGCAGTCGGGTTCATTGCCAAGCCATCAGATGGTATCCGTAGGACTTATCTTTGCATCGTAGACTTAGCATCCTCAATTTGATCACCGCGGAGGTGTTTCGGGTGGCCAATGAGACTATTTCTCACTTAGCATTGGTTTGGGAAAGGTTGCCAAAATATTTTTTGTCGTATTTGATCCGAAGGATCTCAACCGAATAATTCATAGGGTCGTATTTGATCTGAACGATCTCAGTTCAATAATTCATAGGGTGCACGACCAGCGCTCCATATGGGAGTAGTCCCGAGTGTCTGTTCGAGTCGTAGACTCGAGTAGAGACTTTAGTTTATTCATTTTTAGTATTAATCCGAAGGACGTATTTTTTGGGATGGGCGACCAACACTACCTATGGGAGTAGCACCCCGAGTCCATAGTGGAATCGTAGACTCGAAGTAGGTGGCCAGCGCTCCTGATAGGAGTAGCCCCTAGTAGTATATGAGATTAAACCCTATTCTAATTAAATTTAATAAAGACAAAATCCCTAATATTAATGATTAATTAAATCATGGGAAAATAATAATTGGAATATGACCAAGTGGAATAAAAGTTAGTTAAATTAACTTTAAATCAAATAAAAGAATCATTTAAATAAAATTATATGGGATTAAAACCATATTGGATTTCATTGGAATAAAGACAATTGCCCAATTTAAATGATTAATAAATCATATTAAAAATATTTCAAAGTGAATTATTTGACACCCTATTAAATAAATAAAACCTACTGAAAAGGTTTGGTGAAATTTTGTTTTCAAATAAAGGTTTGAAAATTCAATTAAATCTTACTTAATAAAGGAAAGTGCCTTTTTCAAATGAAATATAAACCATAAATAAATAAAGGAATTATTCCTAAAAAGGACTTTAAATACATGTTTAAAAACTTACTGAAAAGTTTAGTAAAGATATGAATTAAAATGGTTGTTTGAAATGTTTAAACAAATTCAAAACAAAAATGAAAATGGAAAAAAAGAGAAGGAATTCAAAATAAAAAAATATAAACCAGCCAGAACAGGCCCAGCAAGCCCAGTCCAGCCCAGCTAGCCCATCCCCCTCCCCCGCAGGAAAACGCTTCGCACCGCAGCACTTACCCGCACCGTCCCTGACTCGCTGACCCCACCGCACCCCTCTCTCTCTCTCTCGCTGCCGCCAGGACCCTCTGCCCCTTCACCGTCTTCCTCACCCGCGCGCTGACCTCGCCGGCCGTTTCTGGCCATTGATGGATCATTTCAATTCGCGTAAACGCACCAGTAAATCAGCCCGAGACCATGCCATCTTAAACGCCTACCTCTCCTCTCTCTTTCCCCTCACTCACCCCACCATCTCCGCCAACCGGCTGCTGCAATTGCAAGCTCGAGCCCCCTCTGCTCTGACGAGAGTATCGGCGAATTCCGATGAACCGCAACCTCCCCACTACCCCTAGCCACCACGAGTTTACTCCCCGTCCTCGTACGCACTTTCCCGTAGCCTCCACTCGCCCGCGCGTGCCACACAACATCGCCTCCGTCTTCGTCTGAGCATCGCCACCATCTGCTCCTTCTCCGGCGAAGCCCCCTGGTAAAACCTAACCGCCCTAACCCCTCTCTTTCACACGCACGCAGTCGCCATGACCCCGCGCATCTAACGGCAGCTCCCTTCTTCTCTGGCGTGCACTGTAGCCTTGCCATCATCATCAACAGAGAGCACCCGACGCCTTCGCGAACTTCGGCGAGAGATTGGCGACCCGTCCGTGCGCCCGTGTCCCCGAGACGACCAACTCGAACTTCAGCACGTCTCGGTGAAACTGGTGAGCCTCCCCATCCTCTTCATCGCTTCCCGTAGCCACCGCAACGCCGTAGCCCGAGCGTGCCGCCGCTCGCAGTTGACCCAGCGCCGCCCATCTGTGGTCAAATCGATCTGGAGCGTTGGATCTTGATCCATTGGCTAGGATAGATAACTTACGCGAACTGGTATAATTGAATCTGAACCACACAGATCACTTTAAATCTAGCGGTCCACAGGGCTCGATCCTCACGAAACAGTATGCGCCAATAGAAAGCTGACACGTAGCCAGACTCAGGATTTAAAAACATAATTAGATCTATTAGTGATTTGATTTTGTAAGATTCATAACTTTTAATCTACAGACCAAATTTTGAAAATTTTATATAAATGGAATCATCAAAACAAGTACTTTCCAACCGTGCACTTTGTTTCATGAATTGCTACTGGAAAATCAATTGTTTTTGCAAAAACTTGTATAGGCATATTTTGTGTATAAAATTTATTCTAGAAATGTTTTTAGGATAAGAACTTTGTAAAATGGTTTGTTTTGAACCCACTGACCATAGAAACCAACTTGTGGATTTAAAAACATAATTTGTGATACTAAAGAATAAATCTTTGAATAAAAGCATTTCTAGCTAAATAAAAATGTTGAATATGTTCTAAAAATGATTTTTGAGTAAAACCTTTGGGAAATGATTTGAATTAAACTCTTTGACCATAAACACCAAGTTTTAAGATTTAAAAATATATTTGGTGAACCCTAGAAAATTTATTACTTTGTTTAAAGGCATTTATAAAAAATAAAATATTGCCAAAGTCTTTCATCCAACGGTCCAAAGGAGTGAACTTATATTGTCTACCAAAAAGGCAAGTGGTGCTTCATACTTTTGTCCCAATATTTTGACTATGCATTAGAAATATTTTGTATAGGGCTTGCATGAATATATTTGCTAAGTATCTATATGCTATGCTTGGGAAATCCTAGTAGTTGTAGAATTGTTGGAATTTTCTCTAAGTTAAGATACTTGCTATTGCCATGCTTATCCTAGCTAGTAGCAACCAAGGGTGGAATATATACATGCTATGGAAAAATATTGCTAAGTCTTTGACTTATGTTTTGCTTAATAAAACAACTAAGTGAATGAAACACCTGGGTGGAATGGTAATTGGTTGGTGGTTTTTGGTTGAGTGGTTACACAAGGCCCATTTATATGGTTTACCTTGTGTATCTCACTTGTGGATTGCCACCCAGGAACAAAGGGATTTGATATGCCAAATGTTTAGAAGCTTCTAGTGCAGCCACATGGCATTATGGGCTCTACCTGGATCATATAGGTTGCAATAACTTAGCTAGATGGACAGTTGGTGGTAGGGGATTGATAGGTTTGGAGCGCGTCCATTTTGGTCTAAGAAAAGGCTTATGAAAGGTCCTGTCTTGGTGAAAATCAAGTCTTGGGGGGAAAGTGCACCACCTCTGCAGTTGGAAGAAACTAAGTATTTAGTAGTGTCCCCGGTAATGGACAATTTGAGCATCAAGACATGGAAGCTATCAAGAATCTCCTCATCCCAATTTCTAAGTTAAAAACTTGTGGTAGAAGAAGGGTTTAAGGATCACCAATTTCTATTGGGAGATGCCTCGGGTGATTTTTGACAAACAAAAAATTAGTGTTTTCAAATGATAAGGAAAATCTATTTTGAGCAAAGCAAGCCTAATCTCCACTTAGCCAAATGGATATAGATGATAGATACCACTATACTACCATAGTATCACTTGCCAATACAATTCAAATGTATTGAACCTTGTGGCTGTAACTTATTACGTTGCAGGTTTGTTTGATGTTAGTGAAGTGTGATGATTAGGATTACAAGTCTACAACCAACATGATTGCCTGTGGCACTTTGAAGATGAAGGACTCCACCTTTTAGTTATTTCTGCTGCATTGTAAGGAGATAGCCAAATGAGCTATGTAAGATGTAATGAATTATTTTATTCCTGGTTATAAAGTTGTACTATGATATTCGTTCCTTGATATTACATCTTAACTGTGGATGCTAGCTATCGATCCAGGGACTAGCATTGTAAACACAGGGATCTCCACCTTATTAAAGGTTGGGACCTCTACAATATCTCATACTTGTTTCTTATTAAGTGAATATTCACTCAAATTTTTGGAGAAAGCATATGAAGTTGAAGTCCATCGCTTACGACTATACATAATGGACTACATACATCGATATGTGTAAATTCCAATATTTTAGTCGTTCGTTCTTCTTTGGCCTTTGAACGAAGTTTTAATTATCCCGAGGAAAGTCTCACAAGTGTCACTTGATCAAATCATAGACTCGAAAAATCCATGAAAATGGAGTTTCTTCATGTTTTCTTTCCAATATAATTTAAACAGCGATGTCACTTCGTAAATGATCTTCCAATCATTTGTCTTGCGACATTTTAGCATTAGCTTTATGGATGTGATTTCTCCATCTAGATTTGTAAATCATGCATCTTATATGGAATACGTTAATTATTTGAACAACCATTGTTCTCATAATACCTGATTTAAATAACTATTATTAAAACAAATATTGAAGGCAAGATTTGGTGTCAACGATAAATACAAACAACGGTTTGTTTGTTTTTGATGAACATCATCACATATTCTCTTGCTAGTTACTTAGGCCATTGTGGTTCATGAATTGCGTTGTTCTGTATGAAATTTCATACCAACCAATTCGATATTCAATACCTAAGAACCATATTGGTTAACAAGCAAAGAATACAACCATAACATGTATATCATCTATATACCTAAACTGGATATTTCCCATCTTTACTTTCTGCCAAATATATTTTATAGATTCTCTTTTAGCATTTTCTTTTTCCTTTTTAAAGAATCTATCAACATCAACAGTGGCGCCATATACCTGACACATAGTCTAAAGCGTGTATATTCAAATACTAATACCTTTGAACTTGCACTTTGAAGTAGATCTCCATCATCAAATGATCGACATTGTTTCAAAAATCATTCTTTAGTAATCTTTTAGTGTAGTAAACACTTTACATACATCTTCTATTCATCCTTATCATGATGACTTTCATGATCAAGCTAATGTAGCTTATAAAGGTGAATCATGAGTATAATTTTACTTTCCAAAACCCTTTTGGATGATTAGGATGTCTAGCATCTCCAACCTTTGCAAATTCTCATCCAATATGAGAACATATATTATATTCTATCTTATTGAAAACAAAATATTGTTTCAGTTATCGTTATATCTACCACACATGATGGTTTCTGAAACAATTCTTTCAGCTCCTAAATAAACTTGATATTAAAACAATCAAGAATCATGGAGGCAAACATGATACTTAAGATACTAACACTGGAATTATTACTCTCGATTTAATAAAAAATATTAAATTTCATGTAGTAAACAGATTTTGCTGAAAGTTTGCAATAGGACTTTAAACTTTAGATTGACACTCAACACAATACGATACCAGTTTGTAAAGTAAATATCTAGAATTCTATAGTTCAGTTATCTCTATTACAACTAATCATATGGTGGTGAACGAATGCGAATGACTATAACAAATTATGCAAATTCTCTTTTATTTAATTTATGATAAATTGAGTTCTACTAATCCAAATTAGAAATGAACTCCCACTCAAAATTGACATCCCTCGTGTCTTTTTGGTGATTACATGAACCAAATCCACTACACCAAGTCCGATCATCACGTGAGTCGGTGTAGCTTCGAAGACGAGCATCCATATGGTCATCATATCAAAACATATGACTCATGCTTAACCTTTCGGTACATGTTCCCAGGCCATGTCGATACATGGTAGGCTCGCCAAGTAAGAACCTTAGTATTCCCATGTGTAAAATTGTCTTACACCCGAGATATGATCATGGATTCAAGTACACCCGATCGTCACGTGATGTCTTGAAGGGACGAAACATTTTCGATACATACGTAAGGAAGAACACATTTTTATGTTGATATCTAAATGAGGGATCATCTTATTATGCTAATAAAATTCCAAACTAGAAATATAAGATGCAACAAAACATCTTATGTTAATAAGTGAAATGGTATGGTTCTTGCACTTGATCTCCATCATGTGCATCGTGGGATGATCCTCATCATTCTTTTATCTGTAAGGCCAAGGTCTATGGAACTTGCACGTTATGTGTGTTGTAAAAGTATCGACTTATACTTTTACATACAACATCACCATATCATGACACTAGCCTAGCAAAAATCTAAACTAGACGCCTCTAATTTATCCATTGCATGTTTTACGTGGCTTAGGGCTTTCGAAGATACAACCGTTCTTACCTACAAACATGAACCACAACAAGGAAAACCAAATTGTTGACAACTTGTTGCAAATTATATATTGACTATAGTAGGAGAGACAGACACCCGCTAGCCACTTATGTAAAACTAGTCGCATGGCAAGCATGGAACACGTCGCATGTCCGAGGACATGTGAAGTTTGTCCGGGCCGCTTCATCCCACTATGCCACCAATATCCAAAGTACAACTAAGAAGAAATAAAATGATCATCATCGCCCACATATACATATGTGTACTACCCGTGCAAAGCATCTACGCATAGATCCAGCTCTGATACCACTGTAGGGTTCGCAGCATAGAAAACAAAAAATTTCCTACGATGGGAACAACTATGTACCAAGACCTATCTACTAGATACAAGCAATGGGTGGATATGCATCCATAGAATACATACCATCAAAGACCAAATAGCATTAACGAGGTTGTACTCGAGGATGATGTAGTCGAACGCTTGTCGATCTCAAGATCCAGTAGGTCCAGCACCATCCAGTCCAGCACCGCAAAGCAGTGGTGCATCCGTGATCGTGCACACGTCTAGGTACCCCGACAACCTCCACTCCCTCGCTCCAGGGAATCAGCAGAAGAAATATATCCTTCCAGAAAAAGCCACTGGGAATATGTATCTCGCTGATCTGAGACGTGAGGAAATTCTAAAAGGGGGAGAGAGATCCTTCACGAGGAGGTGTGCCTTGAGAATAGGAGAGGGAGGCCTTTTATAAGGAGAGGGGGAGCACCCAAGGGGCATGGTTCCAAGCCCATGGTGGCTTACCCCACCTCTTCCACATTCATGTGGGTGGAGATCCCACTCAAAATGAAAAGCCTCCACTCACATAAACATGCCTCCACTCAAATATCCACTCACATGCATTAAATTTCCACCAGATTTAATGGAAGCTCTCATTTAAATAAAAATCTTTTATTTATTTTTTCAGAATTTTTTTGATTACTCTAATTAACAAACATTAACATAAAACCCCTTATAACATTTCAATTTCACATGCAGAACCAGTTTCAGCAATTTCAACAAAAACAGTTTCGGTGTCTAGTGAAATAAATTCCCGCGCTTTCCTTTTTATTTCTTTGGCATATTATTTACTCCAAATTGTGTCCGTATACCATAAGTGTGTCACCCTACAGTTCACGAATAATGTAGACATGATCGAGACCCGTATGTGATCAATAATCAGCAGCGGGACCTGGAGATCCATACTGACTCCCACATATTCAACGATGACTTCTGTGATCGTGTGAACCTTATACACATGTAACTCAATCCTTTTGTCTCGCGATATATTACATGTCCAAGAGTCGATCATTGGTATCTCCATACCTAGTTTGATCTCGTTATAGACATGTCTTCTTTTCTCATTCCCGTGATATAACATTCTAGTGATCAAATCCCTTGCTTGCAAGGTAACCAATGTGATATCATCGAGAGGGCCCAGAGTATATCTTGCCGTCATTGGGATGGACAAATTTGACTCTTGATCCCTGATCCTCAACATAACACCTCCGTAGCACTGAAACCATCTTTATAGTCACCCTATTATGGTGTGACATTTGATGTTATCAAGATACTCTTCCGGTGTTACTGATTGACATGATCTCATGGTCTAAGGACTAATATTACTTTGTATGATTTTATAGCAATATAAACACAATGACTTTGATCATAATTCTATACTTCAGATGAATGTTCATCACACCATTCAAATAATGTTTTGACTTTGTTATTAACAACATCCAATGTCCGTGATTAGGAAACCTTTGATCATCTTGTTAATCAACGAGCTAGTTTATAAGAGAGGCATAACTAGGAACTTTCTTTTTTTTTGTTTATTAAACACACATGTATTAACGTTTGCGTATTCATACAATTATAGCATGCAAAATAAACATTTATCATAAATAAGGAATATGATAATAACCAGTTTATTATTGCCTATCGGGAATATTCCCTTCAGCCCCCTCGAGGCCCTCCTCTGTCTCGTCTTCTGGCTCCATGTTCCCCTTGCAGAAATATAGACTTTGGCTTTTGTCCCGTTCAATTCCGAGAATATTCATTTTCTGGCATTTCTGGAACCAAAAACAACAGAAAACAGGAAATTGGCACTGTGGCATCTTCTTAATAGGTTAGTCCCAGAAAACATATAAAGATACCTCAAAGTGTAAACAAAGAAAAGCAAAGTGGATTCTAAACAGGCATGGAACATCAAAAATTATAGATACATTTACGACGTATCAGGCATCCTCAAGCTTAACTCTTGCTCGTCCTTGAGTAGGTAAGTGATAAAAAATAATAATTTTTTAGGTGACATGCACCACAATCGAGATCAAACCATTTGCAAGCATTGAAAGATGGGATCAAAGTACTATAAACATGAGCATGAAAGATGAAATTCTAACAATAAGACAAAGTAACTATGCATGCAACATGAAAGGATACAAACAAATATTCATGAATAACAATGCATTCAAAGACGTTTGTTTTTTTCACAAATAGAAAACATAGCATAGTGGCATTTAGATTGTCCCTCATGGAGTAGCAATAAATGAATAGGACACCTTCAAAGTTCATAAGAGTGACTAGATACAAATAGTTAAAGAACAAGCAATATCAACAATATGAATCAATCAATAAGTTTTGGCACAATGCACATAGAACTAAGAATGCTCTCTTAATTGTTGCCTAAGGATAGAAGGTGGAGACTCAATATTAAAGTGGAAGAAAGGCCCTTCATAAAGGGAAGCAGGGATTTCAAGTCTCATAAAGAGCTTCCAAAAATTATGGTACTTGTTAGCTTTCAACTTTCATTACACCTATCATAGGCATCTTGAAGTGATTATGGTTAAAGTGAACAAACTATGGAGTATATGCTTGACAAAGTATAAGTTGGCAATCTCATGTCCCTTGAGCACAAGGGCCTCTCCTCATGCTACTCAACTTTAGTCACTAGTAAGTTCTTGTCATAGTAAGTACATGTGTATCCTAGAGAACCGCCAACGGGGTACCCCTTGCACATGATACAGGAGCTATCCCATATCAAAATGACAACGAAAGCAAACAATGAGCATCGCAGCAATCTTCTTATTTACCATGGGAAAATGGTGCTTTTTCTCTCTTTCCTCTTTTCTCATCTCTTTTTTTTCATTTTTCTTAATCTCTTTTTTATAAGAAGAATGTTTCATAGATTACTCATTATGGTGATGCTGCAAGTTTCTACCATGATTAGGCATGGCTTAGGCTAGCGGCCCAGGTGTTTCTCTAACACACATACATAACTCCATGGACTTACAAGCTCCCCTTTCATTTCACAGCGACGACATCCATAAACAAAAGAGCATGATATCAACTGGGTACAATGTACAGGTGCAATGTTGAAAGCGTTCCCCATGACACCATGGTTCTGTTAATTCCATCGTATAAGTGCAAGCATATACAACATAGATGACCCAATGGTTCAAGTTTATTAGGTGCAAGAAAATAAAGTGTGCCATCAAGTTTATGAGATATTTAATCACTAACTTTCACATAACAAGTTTAATTTGGAAGATAGATAAAACAAGAATATACTTGGAATGGTGTAACCCACCATGCATAGGAATTTATAGTGGACACTTTGGAATAACTTGGTTTCTTGGGAGTTGGAAGCATGAGTAGAGCTTACTCATACAAGTGGAGCCTAGCAAAAGACTGGGAGCGACCAACTAAGAGAGCAATAATGGCCATAACCATGCAGAGCGACAAAACATTACTAATCGAAGCATAAAGAGGTACCACAAGTTAAAAACTAAATGATCATAGAGGCTAAGGTGACTGGTTCATAGTCATAACATGGTGTGATCATGTGCCAAGTCAACCAAAACAAAGCATCAAAGGAGAATTCCACAATACTATGCTTTTGTATGCTAAAACAACGCATGATTATTTCAAGGAACAGTAATAAATCCTAATTGTTTGGAACAAGTTATGCTATGGCAATAATCGTTAAGCATACGTAAAAACAACATCTAGCATGACATGATAAAGTCTAAGTCACAGTCAAAGCAAGCTCCTCTTGTACTACTAAAGCAAGAAATTCCTACTCCTTAACACCAATCAACTTATTTGAAACAACATGGCGATAACCGGGGTCCAAACTAATTTATTCAAGCAAACTAAGAAAATCAAAAAGCAAAAAGCAAAAACAAAAACTAAGAGGCTCCAAGAACAACACAACAATGCATGAAACAATAAAAACGAAGTGTCTAGAAAGACCTGAGATTTTTATTGATGAAGAAGGGGATACCTTGGGCATCCCCAAGCTTTGACGCTTGTAACTTGATACGTCCAAAACGTATCTACTTTCCCGAACACTTGTGCTATTGTTTCTCCTCTAAACTTGTGTGATTTGGATACAACTAACACGGACTAACGCTGTTTTCAGCAGAATTACCTTGGTATCTTGTTTTTGTGTACGAAATCAACTATCAGGACAAATATCGGAAAATACAAAAAAAAAAATTTCAACAGAATACCCACGGAGCCAGAAGACGAGATGGAGAAGGGGCCTGGGGGGGCCACACCTCTGCTAGGCGCGGCCCATCACTAGCCGTTCCTTGGGGGGTGCAGCCACCCCAGGCACCCCCTCGGGTTCCCTCTGCGCCTATAAGTTGCCTCTGGACCTAAAAACATAGGGGGTTTGATAGTTTTCCCCAACGAGTACCGCTCTGCCACCGCCACCAGAAACCAAGATTCGGATCGAGAAACTCCGTTCTGGCACCATCCAGTCCAGCACCGCAAAGCAGTGGTGCATCCGTGATCGTGCACACGTCCGTGGGTCATCAAGACTATTTTCTGGCGCTGTTGCCAGGGAGCATAGCTTTATTTGTAAGTTCACTTGGATCTAGTATTGTTCACTGTTATTCCTTTCATCATGGGGATACCCGTGAAGGAAAGTTCCCTATTTTACCATCCACAACAAGAAGAGGTATTGTCCTAAACACCTCTGTTTCTCTTGATTCACCTTCTGTTATAAGTAAGCTTGTTACACCACCACCTGTCACATCCCAAAATTTTCCAATTTTTTAAATGTGAAAAATAAATAAACAAAATAAATAATTGTTGAAATTTAGGGTGAAAAGAAACTTTTTGTTTCAATTTGGAAACATATTCCTGAATAAAATTTGAATAAAAAGGAATCCAACAAATTTCAATCAAGTGAAATGCATTCATTAATGAATGCATCTTGAAATTTAACTTGGGAAAATAAACCAAAACTCTAAAACCATAATGGAAGAAAATCATCTCGAAAATATCTCTAAGACTATGGATTTTATCCACATAAAAATTCAGCAACAAACATTTATGAATGATCAAAAATAATAAACAAAAATATTATAAAACCATAGAAATTAGTTTCCTTTAATTTGGAGCCATAGATAAAAACTTATGAGTTTAAATATGGCAAAGTAAATAATATCCAAAGCTAGTAAAGATCCTATCTAAAATCCATACCAAATAGTGAGCAAAATAATCCTAAAGGGATTTGAAAATATAAACATTATTAAGATAAAATTATACAAATTGGAATCACCAATTTTGGATCTTTAAATAAAAAGATATGGATTTTATAAGATAAAGAAAGAAATAAATAATTAAGGAATGTTTAAAAGCCAAATTAAATCTTGGCCAAACAAATGGAATGAAAGTTGTTGAATAATAAAAAGTTGTAAAAGATTATTTAAATAAAATCATAAGGATTGAACATTATCCAAATTTATTTAAATAAAGACAACTTGCCTAAACTAAATAATAAATTCCAAAGAAATTATTTAGAAGACGAATTAAACTTTGAATTAAATCCTTAAGCAAATGGATTAAAGATAATCCAAATAAATAAAGGGATAAGGAATATTCAAATAAAATAATATGGCATTAACCAAATTCTATTCCATTTGAATGAAGACAAAATCCCTAAAGTAAATGATTAATTAAATCATGAGAAAATAATAAATTGGAATTTTCCAAAATGAAATAAAAGTTATTTAATTAACTTAAATGGATTAAAAGAATCATTTGAATAAAATTTATATGGAATTAAAACCATATTTGATTTTGTTTGAATAAAGACAATTGCCCAATTTAAATAATTAATAAATCATATTAAGATATTTTAAATGATTCAAGTGAAGTATTTACACTAATGAATAAACAAAACCTACCGAAAAAGGTTTCGTGAAAATTATAATTCAAATAAGAGTTTGAAAATATAATTAAAATCTTATTTGAATAAAGGCAAGTGCCTAGTTTAAATAAATAATGAATAATAAATGAATAAAAGAATTATTCCAAAATGGTCTTTAAAATACAATAATAAATAGTATTAAAAGCTTGCTGAAAGTTTGGTAAAGATCTGAATTCAAATGGTGTTTGAATTATTTGAACAAAAATCAAAACTGAAATCATAAAAGAAAAAGGAAAAAGAGTCGGAAAGAAAAAAAAATAAGAAAAGACCAGCCCAACTAGACCTACCCATCCCAGCAAAGCATCAGTCCCAGCAAGCCCACCTCTCTCCTCCCTTGAACCGTTTTCTTTATCACTCAAATGCGCATCCGCTCAGTCACTGAACGCAAGGCCCCACATGCACCCCCTCTCTCTCGCTGACGCCAGGCCCCAACGCCAACTCATCTTCTTCCTCACCCCGCGACCAGTTCCTCCCCTCTCTCCCCTGTTTTTGTCCTTGATTTCGCAGGATTAATTGACCATGATGACGCGTTGATTCAGCCCAGTAATCTCGCACATTTAAGCACCTAGTCCCCCTCTATCTTTCCCCCAGACGCCGTCCCCTCTCTCCCACCGGGCTGCCACAATTTTGCTAGCGAACCCCCTCTGCTTCGATGAGGTTAACGACCGATTCCGGCGACATCGACCCTCCCCACTGCCCCTAACCTCCACGGGAACACGCCCCATCTCCTTGCGCACCTTCCTGTAGCACCAGCTCACTCGCACACGCTCCGAATCGTCAGCAAGGACAACACCTTCTCGCCACCGACATCTAGCTCAACTCCGGCGAGCTACGGACGCCAACCCCGAGCGCCCCTCGTGTTCTGGTGAGTATCCCTACAACCCTCGAGACCGTATGCATCCTCCTGACTCATTTCCTTGCTCGCTTGCATCCTAGGAACTCGTCTTCGACCACGGCCGTGCGTTCCTGAGCCAGTGAGCAACTCCGGCGAGAAATTCCTATTGTCCTCGTGCGCCCCTTCGACAGCAAAAGCAACGTTGAGCATCCTCTCGTCTCTGCAAACTCGGTGAGCCACCCCATACTCTCCTTTGCTTCCTGTATCGCCGGCAACGTTACCGCTCGAGCGTGCCGCCGCCGTCCACCATCTCCTGCGCCGCCAGAGTATGACCAGTAGACGTGAGACGTTAGATTTTGATCTAGTGGGTAGGATAGAATCACTTATCGAAGGGGTACATAGCGTTCTGTGCCGTGCGATTTGCATTAGATACAACGATCCACAGCGCCTGATCCACGCGAACCGGTACCAGCGAATAAGAAACAGACGCGTGGCACAGTTTTATTTTAAATAGACAAACACATTTCTATTAGATGTTTGAATTTGAAATATTCATAACTTTAAATCTACACGTCCAAAATCTACAAATTTTATATCATTGGATTCAGGAAAAAGAATAATTTTCAGCCATGCCCTTTGTTTAATATTTTGCTTCTGGAAAATTGACTATTTTTGCAGAAACATTATTAGGCCTATTTTGATTATAAAAGTTATTCTAAAAAATGTTTTTAGGGAAAAATCTTTTGTAAATGGATTGTTTTGAACCTACTGACCATAAAGACCAACATCTGGGTTTAAAATAAATTTTGTGACACTAAGGAATTAATCCTTGAATAAAAGAATTTCTAGTTAAATAAAAATATTGATTATGGTTTAAAAATGCTTTTTGAGTAAAACCTTTTGAAAATGGTTTGAATTAAACTCTCTGACCCTAAACACAAAGTTTTTGATTTAAAAATGTATTTGATTAAACCCTAGAAAAATTATTACTTTGATTAAAGGCATTTCTAGAAAAATCAAAATGGTACTTGATTTAAAAATGGGTTTTGAGTGAAACCTTTTAAAAATGATTTTGTTTTAAAAACACTGTGACCATAAATATTAATATTGGTTTTTAAAAACATTTTGGCTAACACTAGAAATTATTACTTTGTTTTAAATCATTTCTAGCAAAACAAAAATGATTTAAATAGCCCATTTTCACTAACCTGTTTTCAAATGACCTTGCCACTTTTATAATTGACCAATAGGTGATTTAAAATGTTTATAGCCTATTAGAAACCATCTTTCCAAATAAAACAATCTTTTTCATGCTTGCATGCATTGCCTTGTTTATTCTTTTTATGTGGTGAATTGTTTGAATGCTAGATTGAATTTGTGCCTTGATTGAATTGTAGTGATATTTGAAGAGTGTGACTATTACAAGATCAAGGAGTGAACTTATATTCTCTACCAAAAAGGCAAGTGGTGCTTCATACTTTTGTCCCATTATGTTCACTGTGCATTAGTGATATTTCTAAGCAGGACTTGCATGGAATTTTTACTAAGTATGTTATGCCATGGGAAATCCTAGTAGATGATGCCTTAGTAGAATTTTCCTAAGTTAAGATCCCTACTACTATCATGCTTAGATTAGCTAGTAGAAAACAAGGGTGGATTATAATCATTCTATGAAATATTTCCAAGTCCATGACTTGTGTTTTTGTTTAATAAAACAACTATGTGAATGAATCACCTAGGTGGAATGGTGAGAATGGTTTGTGTTGAGTGGTTACTCAGGGCCCATTTAAATGGACTACCCTGGTGTGTCACACTTGTGGAAAGCCAGCCAGGTACAAAGAGATTTGAGATGTCAAATGTTGAGAAGCTTCAAGTGCAGCCACATGGCAATATGGGCTCTGCCTGGAACATATAGGTTGCAATAACTTAGCCAGATGGACAATTGGTGGTAGGGGTGATAGGTTTGGAACGCGTCCATTTTGGTCTAAGGGAAGGCTTTAGAAAGATCTTGTCTCGATGCATGTCGAGTCTTGTGGGGAAAGTGCACCACCTCTCTCGAGAGTAAAATCTAAGTACTTAGCCGTGTCCCCGGCAATGAAAATTTGAGCATCAAGACATGGAAGCTATAAAGGATCTCCTCAGCCCACTTTCTAAGTTAAAAGCTTGTGGTTGAACAAGGGTTAAAGGATCTTCAATCTCTGATTGGTAGATGCCTTGGGTGATTTTGACAAACAAAAACTTAGTGTTTTCAACTTATAAGGAAAATCTATTTTGAGCAAAGCAAGCCTAAGCTCCACTTCGCCAAATGCATATAGAAGATAGATACCACTGCTCTACCATAGTATCACTTGCCATTACAATTCAAATGTATTGACCCTTGTGGCTGTAACTTATTATGTTGCAGGTTTATTTGATGTTAGTGAAGTGTGTTGAATAGGATTACAAGTCTACAACCAATATGACTACCTGTGGCACTTTGAAGATGAAGGACTCCATGCTATAGTTATATCTGCTGCATTGTAATGAGATATCCAAATGAGCTATGTAAGATGTAATGAATTATTTTATTCCTGGTTATAAAGTTGTATTATGACCTTTGTTTCTTGATATTACATCTTAAACTATGGATGCTAGCTATTGATCTAGGGACTAGCATTGTAAACAAAGGGTTCTCTACCCTATTAAAGGTTGGGACCTCTACACCACCACATACTCATGATACAGACACTGCTACTACTACTGAATCTGAAACTGCTTTTGATGCTCATGATGTTACTTCTACTATGCTTGATGCGAGTGGTTCATTAGTTCCTTTCCTAGATGCTACTATGGCTAGTCTAGGAAATACCAAAACTCCTAGTGAAGACACTGTTACACCTATTAGCTCACCTGAGTCTAGTGAGAGTTATGATATTAATTATGGTTACATTGAGTTCACTGATGAATTTGTTGAAGAGTGATGGAACACACATGGTACTAGTGCTATTAAGAGTCTCCTTGCTAGACATACTATTATGCCTAAACTTTCCTCTGATCCTAAGTTTGCCACCTCTCCCATTCATATTAAAGATAAAGATTATGATATTATTGAGACAGAACCTTTCTGTGGGACTGAAAATGAGAGTGTTGTGGCTCATATGAATGAGCTTTCTACTATGAGTGCTTTATTCTCTGATGATTTTAAGATGCGCAAGTACTTTGTTACAAAGATCTTCCCTTTTTCACTAAAAGGAGAAGCTAGGGCTTGGTTTAATAGATTACCTCCTGGTTCCATTGATAGCCCTAATTGCTTGATTGCTTCTTTCTTCCAAAAATATTTTCCTCCTAGTGCTAGACATGCTGCTTTGCAGAGACTTTTTTATTTTAAACATGGAGAAGAAGAGAAATTGCCTGAGTCATGGACAAGGTTATGTGCCTTGATTCATGCACATCCTGGATGTCCATTGCCTAAGAATGAGCTTCTTGATATTTATTATAATGGACTAACTGATGATTCTAGGACATACCTAGATAGCTTTGCTGATTGTGTTTTCAGGAAAAGAACTCCTACAAATGCTGAAGAATTAATGGCTAAGATAAGCAAAAATTATGATGATTGGGCTTCAACTAAGGTAAATACACCTGATCCTATTACTCCTGAACCAATTGTGCCTGAACCAGTTCCAACACCAACACCAAAGAAGAGGGGAGTTATTGCATTGAATGATGAAGTGATGAAGGAAGCTAAGAAGTGTCTAAAGGAGAAAGGTATTAGAGATGAAGATGTGAAGAATTTACCTCCTATAAAAGAATTATGTAAGCCAATTCCCCACTCATCTACTATTGAGGTATACTCTCTCCAACACTTTGATGAAGGTGACATTCGTTATGGTATGCGTTTTGAACAATGCTTAGAGGAACTTGACTTTTTTATAGTTAAACAAGGTAATTTTAATAAACAAGTTCAGAATGATTTATTGGAAAACTCTAGAGCTATCAATGAGTTGAAAGGTATTGTGGAAAGAACTACTAATGATATTAAAATGCTTTGCAAACACTTTCAAATGGTTCAAACCCAACTTGATCAACTTGCTAAGGTACAAAAGGATATGCTAGTTAATGCCTTAGGAGATAAACATGCTTATGGAATTAGAACTAGGAGTGGTATAGCTACTCAAGATCCTTTATATCCTGAAGGACACCCTAAAATAATTGAGCAGGATTCTCAACAAGGTGAAAGTAGTGATAGTCCTCATAAGAGAAAGAAAAAGAAACATAAGATAGTTGAGGAACCACTTGAACCTCCTGTAGATCCTAATATTATATCCGTCTCTGATGCTGAAACTGAGAGTGGTAATGGTAATAATGATGCTCCTGATAAGGAGTAAGTTGAGGAAGAACCTGAGAAGCACACTAAGAACACTAGGTATACAAAGGAAGATTTTATTGCTAATAAACATGGTAAATAGAGAGAACCTTGGGTGGAGAAACCTATGCCTTTTCCAAGTAAGAAACACAAGTCAAAGGAGGAAGAACACTACAACAAGTTTTGTGAGTGGATGAAACCTTTATTTTTGCAAATTGCTTTGACTGATGCTATTCAATTGCCTCCTTATTCAAAGTATATGAAGGATATTGTCTCTAATAAAAGGAACATTCCTAATGAGGAGATTTCTACTTTGCTTGCTAATTACTCCTTCAACGTTAAGGTTCCAAAGAAACTTGGTGATCCAGGTATACCAACTATCCCTTGCTCTATTAAGAATAATTATGTTAGAACTGCTTTATGTGATTTGGGAGCCGGAGTTAGTGTTATGCCTTTTTCTCTCTACAAGAGACTCCAGATAGAAAAGTTGATACCAACTGATATGTCTTTGCAAATGGCTGATAAGTCAACTACTATTCCCGTTGGTATATGTGAGGATGTTACTGTTCAAGTGGCTCATAATTGCTTGGTTTTGACTGATTTTGTTGTGCTTGAAATGCCTGATTTTGTTGGTTTTGACCTTTTCTTAATACTGCAGGTGCTGTCATCAATTGTAATCAAGGGAAAGTAACATTCAATATTAATGACAAAGAGCATACTGTCTATTTACCCAAGAAGGTTGTTAGAAGCTATTGCCTGAATTCCATTGAAAATATTGAGAGCATCAAGGTTGGAGAAATATATTGTCCCATTCCACAAGAAAATTTTGAAACTATTATGATTGGGAACATTGCTATCAAGTTTGAGGTAACATAATCACCTTGTGGAATGCAAAGTTTTGTTTCATATAAGATTGTTTTGGTAACAAGACTTGATCAACCTTGTTAACAAAAGGATTTTAATGAACACAATAATGTTTTCACTGTGGTTATAGTTGCTTTCTTTTACTTTTGTTCTTCCTAGTATTTTCTTTTAGCTTTAGTTTTGCTAGTTGTTTGCTTGTTAGTTTGTCTTAGAGCTCCTGTAGTTTGGCTTTTGGTTTGCTTTTTCTTCTTCTGAAAAAACTGTTTCTGCGATAAAATCAATTTTCATACCATGAAAATTGGCCAAATATAAAGTTTCCCAAAAAATCCCAGAAAATTGAAAATAATTTTTTCCTCGAAAAAAGGGGCAGAGGGACACCTGAAGTGACCCAGGGAGCCACCTCAGGCCACCACACCCATGGTAGGCGCGACCTACCTGTGGGTGGTGCTTAGGAGCGGTCTGGCCCACAACCATCTTCGTTCTCTCTCCTGAAAAACACCGAAAAACTTGCTCAAGCTCGAGTTCTTGCTGTTCTTGCTCGCAATTTTCGATCTCCTTGCTCAGACCATCTTTTTTGCTGATTTTTGGAGAGATTGCTCCTTGGTATGTGCCTCCTCCACTTGTCCAATTAGATTTGTGATTGGTAGATTGTATCTTAATTATTTTGCTTCTATAGGTGACAGGTTGTTTGAGCTTGCATGCTTGTTCTATGCTTAGAAACTTTATTTTGATGCATGTGTAGCCCTCTAGCAAGGTCCTATAGTAGTTGCTCATCATTTAGCAACATAGAAATCACTTGGTTTGATGCTTGTCTAAAATTTCAGAAAAGAGAGGACATGGACCACCACACATTTGGTGAAATATTTCAGGGTGATGCACCTAGAAGGGCAAGGCTTCCAAGATCATTAACCAGTGTTAGGACCTCATACAATGAGGATCTCATCACTCCACGATTTGGTGACGAGGGAGATGAGGGGATGTGCATCCCTCCGCCTTTCCTTGCTAAACCTTCTTGCGGGCTGCTGGGATTATTGATGATTTTATGACCTTGGTTCGGAGGGCACGTCTAACAAGTGTTATGCATCATGAGAGCGTGCAATGTTCTATGCTCACTAAAACATTTGTGGAGAGCTTCTCCTTCACTAATAGCTTGTTCCATCCAGATTTTTATTTCAAAGTTTATGGCAGGTCTTACCATATGACATTAAAGAAATTTTGTGAAGCTCTAGGACTTGGTACAGCTGGGTCAGCAAAGAAGATTCCATATCAACCCGCTGATTTGTTGGAGCACTATCGCGGAATAACCAATGATGATAACCATAGAGATCAATGGGGAAAGATAAGAAACATTCAGCTTCCAGCCATCACGTACTTCGCTTACTATCTTGCCACTTGTGTTCTTGGTAGGGAGAACACTAGTAACATTTCCAGCTATCATTTGGATATCTTAGCTGCTGCGCTCAACAATTGCTCGTCGCATAACAGCTAAGGGACCCATTTATGGGGGAATTATTGCTACATGTGTTGCTGCTGCCTTGGACATTGCTGTTGATCCAAATGATGCCGTCTTGGCTCCTGAGAGGCTTGATCTTGCTGCCATGAAGGCGCATCACTTTGTCACCACTATCTATACCCTTGAGAACTTGGTTTATAGAATGTTGTTTATTGACGGGGAAGAGAGAGAGATCCCTCTCCCCCAAACCACCTTGTTCAGTATTTCTCAGGGACCTTTGTCACGCTCCAAGGAGGAGATGGATGAGATGCTGTGCTCTCTTACCTAACATGGGCAGTATCAGGAGGAAGCTCCCTCTTACAACCCCGCGGTACACTACACAGGGGAGTCCTTGAGCTCATACCAGGACGAGGGAGCCTCCTCGTCATAATATGGAGGTGCATCTACCTGGGCACCATGGGATTGAGCCCCACTTAGGCCAAAAGCCTAATCTTGGGGGGAGGTATACTGACATTATGGCACCCCGGATTTATAGTATGCGAATACCCGTTATGCATATAATTCATGTTCCCATGACCAGTGAGCCGTGAGCATAACCAACTAGTATTATTACATCATCCATAAAGTAACGAGTACAAAACTTACAAAGTGGCCATTATGGCTAATACAACACAAATAGCGGAAGTCTTCAGCACAGAGCCCGTGCCTTAACCTACAGGCAACTGACTGGGAAGATGGCCTAGCTCGCATAGACATCAGGACCTTTGTTTCTTCTTAACATCTGCAATCTGGCCAGGTAAATAGCCAGGGACAATGCCGGTGAGTACTTTGAATGTACTCGCAAACCATCGAGACAAGGTAATAAGATAATGCATAGTTGGCTATGGCGAGATAAATCTACACTAAGTTGTTTTCTTAAGGAGTCTACAATGGCATCTCTATATTTTTGTTGAAAAATAGTTTTTGGAAAATTTGCCTCCTTTTTGAAAATCTGGACATCTCCACGTCCTTGTTAAAAAGATTTGAAACAGTTTTGTAGTAAAACCCTTTTTAAAACATCTTCGACCATCATTGGTCAAAACCAAACTCTTTCTTATCTTTCCTCGTGACCAGGTCACATCCTTTTTATCCATCTCAACATATCTCATAGTACTCATAGTAACCTTTCCAACCGTCCATCACCGTGGAAATGACTATTCGAATAGATTAGACTCTGCAGAGTTTGTGCACTTTACCCACAGGAATCAATACATCCGCTGGGATACAACCATGACCCTCTACACACTGTAGACGGGGGTCCGGATAATCGAACCTAACTTTTCATTTGTTGTCCCTAGTATAGGTACTTTCCCTATGGTTGCTTAGTTCCCCCCGGACGTGTACCTGACTTCCCAAGTCCGAATCTCCCTTCCTGCGCATCCTTTATCCACTCCCATCCATACTGCCTTAACCTGGTACCGTCTGCGGGAGCTCCATAGTTGCAGACTACTCCGAGGAGTTGAATGGAGCCTCTCAGGGCACGACGACCCCCTAAGTGGAAAGGAACCGGCTTCCGGGGACTCTAACCCTTTTCTACGTGTTATGGCATAGCCCATACTAAGGAGGACAAACTACGAGCTAGCCCTGAGTCCCACCCAGGGTAATGTGGTTGCAAGGATAAAACTGTTCCGGTAAAAGACTCGAGTACCCCTTTTTCCTTCTCATTATCTTCCTTGACTTTATCTTTATCATCCTCATATCTCCTTTAGTGAAAACTCCACTCGAAACGATGCCTCTTTCCAAGGGTTTTATTTTGAAAGCTTTGTAGTAGGGTAAAACCCAAAATAGTTTTATCATTGAAAATCCGTGGGTTCCAAGAGGGAAGATGCTAATCATCTTATCCTCGATCTAAAGGGGGCAAGAGTAGGTGTTCATAGGGTAGGTGTCTTAAAGTACACTCATCCATGACTTGGAGGAGCCAAGTTACTCACATCATTTTATTTGAAATAAAACACGTAATTTATTCGTGTAGTTTATAAACGAGATATAAAACAGTAGATAAACAGGAATAGGTTAATATAGGAGTTTAGGAATGGTGTCTTGCCTGTGACCAGCGAGATGTCCTGTGACTTCTTTAGAATACCAGGATACCAATTAAATCACTAATAAGAATAACACGATCCATCCTTCTTCTCGGTGTCACGTAATCGCAACTATCGTCGTTATCGAGCATACATGCAAACAAATAACACCACATTTAGTACGAGACATACAAACATCAAACCATACAGCAAGGAAAGGATAACAATAGGATAAACATCAGTAAGATGTTGGAGGTATGGGTTGATTGGATCGGGAGAAGATTTGGAGGCATAGGAAATAGGGGTCCTTGGGATTTAAGGTCTAGGAACTACCTAAGAGAGGGGTTTTTGACCAAGGGCCTGATCTATATGATACCATTGTATAAAAAAATGATACCACCATATAGGTATTGATAAAATGAATCCAACAATACTGGTTTCACTTGATTGATAAAGGATTTTATAGTGATTAAAACTCTAGTTTTAGGAAATAATTCACCAGAACTTCTCTGGAGTTCCAAAAATTATTTGCTTGGGTGATTTGGTAGTATTGGGTTGGAATAACCTCAAGAGGAGTTGTGTGATGTGTAATCAAGAGGAGTTGGAATCACCTCAAAAAAATACAAGAATGCCCTTGATAAATTCCCAAAGCAGTACTGGATGGATTTGTCTTTTTCATCAGATTTATTTTGCAGAAGCTTTTTAGGTGATTCCAAGGACACATGTTAGGTACTGAGAATACCTTTCTGTAGAAATTAGAATCAACATTTTTGGAGTCACAGAGCTACTGTAATGATTTTTAATAGTGAATAAACCTTGCACCAAAGAGTTTATTTCACTAAAATTCAACACAGACTCATAAAATTAAGAGTTGCTGGATTAAGAAGGATATGGTTATGTGTGTCAACTGGGAGTTGTAATTAGGTCAGAACCTCACTTGGTTTGACCTAGAGAATTTATTAAAGGCAGAGAAGCTCTATTTTTGTTATTTTTATCAAGGTCAAATTAGGAAACAAATTGTTAAGGGCTCACGGTGAAATGAAAGGTATGCTCAATACCTTGCAGTACCAAAAGGATTGCTGAAACTCCCAGAAATATTTATTTAGTGAAAGGAACACATGTGGCTATTTTAATTTCCAAGATTTATTTATACAATATTTTGGTCCAGTAGAGACTTAAGTACCTGTGAAAAATAATATCTAATTTTGTTTTTATCGTTTCCATTTTCTTTTGTATTTAAATCAAACAGCAAGATATAGAGTTTATTGAAAAGGTTAAAAGGAAAAAGGGGGAGGGAGCAGTGCTGGGCTAGATCTGTTGCTAACTGGGCCTCCCCGCTAGATTCTAGCCCGCCCGGAATTGCCCTTCGTGGGAAGGGAAGAGTCAAATGGGGTCGGCCGAGGCCCGCGCGTCAGCCTCCTGGAGGGCCGAAGGGGTATCTGGCTGTGACATCCATTTGATCTATTGGCATCGTATGGCTGTGGATCGTCTTCCCCGCTGAATCCTAGCGGCGGCGAAAAAGACACAGGGGAAACCCTAGTGGGGCTTCGGCCGGCGCAGGGGAGCTCACCTGCGGGCTAGGATGCAACGGGGAGAGCACGAGGTGAAGCGGCAGTCGACAAAGACTTGGGAGAGGGGCGGCATCGTCTGGTTCCATGATTTGATCTTGCTCACGCGAGGACGCCCGAGAGGAGTGCGACGGATCTCAATGGTGGCGTCCACTGAAGCGGTTCCTGGAGGTTATTAGCATGGGGATGATTAGATCTGGTGATAGGATAAACACGCATGCATGGAGGCGAGAGGAGAGGGTCGAGGTGAGCTGCTTGCTTGCATGCAAGTTGGGATACTGAAGATAAAGTTCTCCTGCTCCCGAGCTGCAGAGAGTGAGAGGTTCCATGGGTCTTGGGGAGGGGTAATAATGGTGTAGAGGAGTGTCTTGGAAGCAGTAGAGGAGTTAAGGGTGGGTGGAAACGAGCATGGTCTTTTGAGCTCTAAAAATGGCCGAGGTGTGGTGGTTCTTCCTCCCCATGGCAAAGGAGGAGGAGGGCGAGATCTGGAGCTCGGGGAGAGGCTCTCTAGTGGTCTTAGGGAGAAATGAGAGGGCAGGGGAGGTGTGCTCTGGCCTCTTGGCTTATAAACCGAAGAAGAGGGTGTATGGTGGTCTAAGTCCATTGGGGAAATCTTGGAAGGAGGAAGGTAGCCATCTATTGGGCAACAGAGGTGGTGGAGGGTGCTCTGTTGTCAAAGGTGGACAGAGAGGTGGTGAGAGGGACGTTGCAGCTGTTGTGGCCTTTATGAGAAAGAGATCTTGCAACATATGGATGTCCCTCTCCCTCACATACTCCATGCACTAGGGAAAAAGGAGGGTTGTGCTACAGTATAGGGCTACAGTGTTGGTCGACCAGGGGGGAGAGGAGTTATGTTGTGCAAGTTTGGAGAGGGTTTGGTTTTGATTTGATTCAAGTTTGCATTGTTTTATCAAAATTGATCAAATGGAGGCTTGTGAAGGGAGTTGATAAACTTTCATTGGACAAAGTGTGGAAATGGTTTGGGGAAATCTTAGAAGGAGGAAGGTAGCCATCTATTGGGCAACAGAGGTGGTGGAGGGTGCTCTGTTGTCAAAGGTGGACAGAGAGGTGGTGAGAGGGACGTTGCAGCTGTTGTGGCCTTTATGAGAAAGAGATCTTGCAAGATATGGATGTCCCTCTCCCTCACATACTCCATGCACTAGGGAAAAAGGAGGGTTGTGCTACAGTATAGGGCTACAGTGTTGGTCGACCAGGGGGGAGAGGAGTTGTGTTGTGCAAGTTTGGAGAGGGTTTGGTTTTGATTTGATTCAAGTTTGCATTGTTTTATCAAAATTGATCAAATGGAGGCTTGTGAAGGGAGTTGATAAACTTTCATTGGACAAAGTGTGGAAATGGTACTGTTAGGTGGGGTAGGTCAAATAACCTCTCCATGATTTAAATGGGATTTTTCTAAAGATTATAATCCCATTTAAATGCACTTCTTCAAAAAGTGCAGAAATAGATTATGGAAGATAAGATGATAATTTTACATTGGACAATATTAGTTTTTAATGTGATATGGTCCTAAATACCATATTACACATTGGAGAATTTTATTGGGATTTATTGAGGTGGAAAAGCATTTTTGGGGAATTATTTCTTTTTTCTGCCATTTAAGAAAAAGGGCAACAAGAAATAATAAAGAATCTCAAAAATATTTATTTTTGAGTTGGAAAGATGGGATATGATGTAGAGGCATCAAATGTACCTTGATTTGGCAAGGTGATTTGGAGAGAAACAAACTTTCCTTGAAAGACAAGGTTGTTGAGAAATTGTTAAGTGAAGGAAATAAAATAGTTTAATAATCCAAATAATTGTGGGAATTATTTGGGGATTCTTATATCCAAGGTAGATGATGTAAACTTGCTGTAGGCATCAAGATCAACCTTGGTTTTGAAGGAAAGTGGTGAAAATGTTGGAAAACTAGATAAGGGAGGATCTAGGGTTTAGTTATTTTGATCCCACCTAAACAGGGTTGGGTTAGTGAGCTCACAGCTCACCTTGGTTCAAGGGGTAGATGGATGGATAGACCAAGTCATATAGATGATCATGGAGGCAAGGGATTCGCTTGGTTGCATTTGAGGTGATCATGATGAGATGGCAAACTTTGTTGAAAATAAGACTACCATAACAGATACATCAAGTACCCTCCTAAACCATGTGAGTTTAAGAAGCACAAGGCTCCAATGGGAACAAGTGAAGTGGGGGTTGTTAGGCCATTATTAGTAGATCATAGCCAAGCAAGGATTTGGTCAAGGGGAGGTGGCATATAGATCTGAGCTTCTGCCAAAGTAGGCAAGATGATAAGTTTTGCAAAAAAGATTATTATCTTGACTACAAAACCATCATGGATGAGTGGGAATTAGAATGTATTAGCCAAGGGAAAGAGTGGGATTTAGTAGTACTACTGATGTACAACAAGATGGTTCAAGTTCATTCTCAATAATGCACATTGGTTGGAAGAGGTAGAGATCCAAAAATGGTATCCAGATAATAAATCCAAACTTGGCCATTTTGGCAGATTTGGTGATTTTAACTAGTGTTCAACAGGGAAACAATTGAGAGGGTTGCAAAGGTTTATCCCTTCCCTCAAGTGGTTGATGTTGAGGTATATATTGAAGAGAGGGGATCCAAACTTGGATTGGGTCTCCACTAGGTTGGAAACCATCAAGAGGGATTATACCTGGATTGAGATAAGCATGAGATGAGATGATCACTTGAGTGGCTTAGGATAGATCCAGACTTGGATGCTTGCTTTGAGACTGATGATCACATGCATATATTGGGTCCTAAAGGATGAGATACTAGATTAGCTCATTCTAGTTCCTAAGCAAGCAAGGCAAACGGTAGATCAAGGAAAATCATCAGACAACAGATCAAGGCAATTCATCAACCAGCAGATCAAGGCAATTCATCTTATTACTTATCTATCTACTACTAGGGTTACCATCAAGCCTATCTTGAGGTAAGGATGGGTATGTTGAAAGGGGTTTTGCTTTGAAGTAAGATAAGTACCATCTTGGTACCTCTACCAAGATTGAGATGAAAAAGGTTTTAAATAATGGTTTTTGGAACCTAGAGATTTGGGTAGTTGAAGGTTCTATCTTAAAAACATAAGGGGAGTATATATATGTCTCCATAGTTTTGGAAATAGAAGCTAGCAAAGTTATTTGGTTGTGTCAAAGTCATCTTGGCTCAGGTTTTTGAAATGCCAGAACATTTGAGAATATGAAAGATGAGCCAAGAAATCTGCTTTTGTAAATTAGTTTTTGTAAACTAGTGTTGAGATGAGGAGTACACAACTAACACAAACCGTTGCTTGAGCACAAGCAAACAAATAAGCACACTTTGCAAGAAAAGTTTTTGTTTCCCCTAATTTTTGCCTTTTGGACATTTAATCAGGGTTGCTTAAATTGGGATGTTATAGACCTTTCCCCCTTAAAATAATCTCGTCCCGAGATTAGGGAGGATTAGGGTTAGGGTGATAACATCTCTTAATAATTTCACCAGTGGAAGTTATAAGGCTCTAATAGGTTTTGCAGAAACCCAACATGGTTAGTCACGGGTTGGAGCTGAGTGGCTTCGGATTGGGTGGTTTAGTTTTAAACCAATGGAAAAGACGTAGTCTTTTCCCCTTAGGACAAGTCTAGATAAGTTTAACGTCGACGAGGTACTTCCTTCTGGAGGTAGGACGACGAGTTGAATCTTCTCATTCCCTCGTCTCATGGTTGACTTTTCTCTCTTCAAGGTCTTGATACATCGCGTGTTGACTAGGCGCTAGACCTTGGAGTGGGAGGACTTGCATGAAGAATCTTTTGAACCTGGAGCGGTACTGATTGTCATCCTTCTTGCAGGGTCGATGATTTGCATTTGGAGGGGTCGTCATCGCTTAGTGCTAAGTAGTGGTGTACTCCAGGGGTCTGGGCGGGAAAGACGCAATATTTCTCCCTTAGAGCGGCACTAGGGGTTCTTGTGAAGTTGCCGACTTTCTTGATTGGAGTCTTATGCTGATGTTGGGGGATGGTGCTACACCTTTCCTTCGGGGTAGCTACTTCCTGTCGACGTCGTCGGAACTTGTTCATGAGATGGAAGGTCTATCAGAAAGGGTGTATACTATCTTCCGGGTAGTTAGTTTTGGGCACGTTACAAGTCCAGCGGGTTGGAGGAGGCCTTTGGAGTTTTGGCGGTCTCGGAAACGAGGTACTCTGGAATGGGGTCATTCTGGTTTGGGTCTGATGCAACGTGGAGGGTAAAACATGCAAAGAAGGATACCACACTTTCATACAATCCAAAGATTTAGCGAGTTCAAGCCGGTCGGTGGCGGAGGTACTTAAGGGGTTACAAAACAGGCACTCGTAGTTTTACAACAAAGGTCTTGGGCGATACATGCCTCTATCGAAGTTGGGGATGGGCGAGTTTCCGGGTGCGAAAATTCTTTCCTTGGGGAAGGGGAGGTTTTGGGGATAGCGCCTTTCTGATTCTTTTAGCCAAAGGGGCTTGGGTTTTCTTGCCATTTTTGGGTGCCAGAGTTGCTTGCTTCGGGTTCATCCAGTACTAGTCTGGGCAGTTGCGGGCGAAGTGGTCCGGGTCCCCACAGTTGTAACAGACGCTTCCCTTACCTTCAGATCCTCGTTGGGCTTGCTTTGATATATTTACGGGGATAGAGGATTTCTTGGCCTTTGCCTTGGTAGGAGTCTTGTCAAGACCACGCTGGGGGAACTCTCGGCTGAAGTGACCCGGTTCATCACAAGAGAAGCAGGTGCCCTTCTTGGAACGTCCTTCTCTTGATTTCTTCCCAATGTTGACACAGGGGAGTTGACGAGCCTTGCCAATCAGGAGGGAGAGGGGGAAGTTAGCCGGGACATCGGCTTGACCTTCACAAAGGAAACATGTGACTAGTTGGGTGGGGCAATCCGCAGGAGAGTGGAGAGCTCCACAACTTGGGCAGCTGCCTAAGCATTGGCTGGCTTGATGTCCTTCCTCACCGCAACGGTTGCATCCTTTCTTCGAGGCTCCGATCTTCATGGCCATACTCAGGGTTTTCTAGGGTAGATGCAAGTCTCCGGCTGTAGAAGGAAATGGGTTACCGAGTCAGTATTTCGAACTCTTCGGGTAGAGGAAAGCATGAGGTGTAATCTTGGGTGGAATTCGATGATAGGCCAACAGGGGTTTATTGGAGTTGAGTGGAAAGACGCACTCTTTCCATCTTAGGGATTTACTTGAGGTTGTCTGGGTTTTTCTTATGTGGCCACCCTGTTGAGGAGAGGTTTCCGGCTAGGAGTTTGCGAGGATTAGCATTGGGATCTACCAACTAGGGGGTCAAAACTTTTTGGATCGGAGGATCCAAAGCAGACGAGCAACACATTCCAAGTATCAAACACGCACACGACAAGCAAACAAGGCATACCACAAATACTATGGAGGTAACAACACGCCATAAGGGGGAATCCTATCTTAGGGATGCTAGTCCTAAGTACGGACTTTACGGGGGTCTTAGCTTTGGTCTTGCTGTGTTTTGTCGTTAGTGACGTACTTGATTTATTTGGGGGCGATGAAGGACTCCATTGGTAGGGCGATTCTTGTAGTGTTTTTCGTTGTTGGTAGCTCCTTTGTCTTGCTTGTGTTGATGTATCTTCATTCGGGGATATCCGTCTTTATAGTCTCCAATTTGGAATTGGTTTTTGAAAAGGGAATATTTGAAGTAGACGAGATGTAGAGTAATCCTTTTTCAAATTGTTTAAGTCAGAGAAGATGAGGTAAGAAATCTTTTGAAAAGCTTTTGAGAAATATTTTTCGAAAGCTGGTGTTTTCAGAAATACGGGTTGTCCTGTCTAACGTCCATGCTAACTAAGGTCTCCTACAGTCAGGATGGCTCTGATATCATGTCTGTGGCACCCCGTATGTACGGTCCAAGAATACCCGTTATGCATATAATTCATGTTCCCATGATCAGTGAGCCATGAGCATAACCGACTAGTATCATTACATCATCCATAAAGTGACGAGTACAAAAATTACAAGGTGGCCATTATGGATAATACAACACAAATAGCGGAAGTCTTCAGCGCAGAGCCCGTGCCTTAACCTACAAGCAACTGACTGGGAAGATGGCCTAGATCACATAGACGTTAGCACCTTCGTTCCTTCTTAACATCTGCAATCTGGCCAGGTAAATAGCCAGGTACAATGCCGGTGAGTACTTTGAATGTACTCGCAAACCACCAAGACAAGGTAATAAGATAATGCATAGTTGGCTGTGGCGAGATAGCTCTACACTAAGTTGTTTTCTGAAGGAGTCTACAATGGCATCTCTATATTTTTGTTGAAAAAGAGTTTTCGGAAAATATGCCTCCTTTTTGAAAATCTAGACAACTCCACATCCTTATTAAAAAGATTTAAAACAGTTTTGTAGTAAAACCCTTTTTAAAACATCTTCGACCATCACTGGTCAAAACCAAACTCTTTCTTATCTTTCCTCGTGACCAAGTCACATCCTTTTTATCCATCTCATCATATCTCCCAGTACTCATAGTAATCACCTTTCCAACCATCCTTGACCGTGGACACGGCTATTCGAATAGATTAGACTCTGTAGAGTTTATCACTTTACCCACAAAAATCAATACATCCGCCGGGATACAACCACGACCCTCTAGACACTGTAGACGGGGGTCCGAATAATCGAACCTAACTTTTAATTTGCTGTCCCTAGTATAGATACTTTCCATATGGTTGCTTAGTTCCCCCGGGACGTGTACCTCACTTCCCAAGTCCTAATCTCCCTTCCTGCGCATCCTTTATCCACTCCGATCCATACTGCCTTAACCTGTGTAACATCCCAAAAATATTAAACTTGGATCATCAAACTCTAATCATCAAAAATTAGGGTTAACAAAAACTTTCCCAACTAAAAATAAGAAAGCATTCATATGTGTGTATATTCAAAATTTGGATTCTTTTGAATTGCCATGGTTCTGAGTTTCTTTGCTTGTAAAATGATTCTTAGGTGAAATAAAAATCATCTAAACAATCCCCAAACTTTTCCCAAAGACAAACAACTCAAAATGAATAAATTAAGTGAATGGTCATTTTTGCCAAATTAACTCCCATGCCTGCTTTGGCTATCTCTAATTTTCAAAACTCAACAGAAACATGTATGGATCTTTGCACCCCTTGTTAGTACTCATAATAAGGTACCAAGGCCCACTTTGTGATCTTCCAAAAACATTCAAGTGCTAACTTTAAATGATAGTTTAAAATTGAATCTATCTCATATGGGAATATCCCATTATTTCAAAAACCACCCAAACAAGCTCAATTTTCATAACCAAAGCACACCCACTAAAAATCTTTTCAAAATTCAAAAATAAATTTCTTGCGGCCATTTCATCAAATACTTGGAGACAGAAAATCAAATTGGCCAAACTTCACTGTTTTGAGCAGTAATTTGGCTAAGCATTGTTCACCATTGATCACACTTGTCTCCCCAGTGCCAACCAGTGCCTTGACCATCCCTAGCCCCTACCCATCGCACCATGCCATGCCAACCCGAAGGAACCCTTGCCAGCCGACCATGGCTAGCTAGCTAGAGCAAGCACCAAGCCTAAACACCATGTCTAGGACTCACGCCACCGTCCATCGCCACTCCCTGTCCCAGCCTCGAGCAATGCCAGCCACTAGACTACACGCCCAGGCCATGCCAAACCTCTCTGCGAAAATGCCGAGAGCGCGCCCCGTGCACCACGCTCGACCAGCACCCCCAGACTGCGCGCCGCCCTCGCCGTGTGCACGTGTGATCACCACCACCCCAGCAACCCATCAGACACGCCCGTTCGCCGCCACGCGGACCACGCGCACTATGCTCCATCAAAACCTCCGTCGGTCCCGCTCAGAGCGTCGAAGCGTTCCGACCGATCAGCACCGCCCCACGCCTCGCCACCACGCCGTTGAGCTTCGCCAGGGAGCTCAGCACCGCCCCCTACCATCGCCCATGCCAGTAGCCCTCTGCGCCGTCGACCACGACGAGCTCAGCCCGCGCCCGTCGGTCCCCTCTCGCCACTATAAATAGAGGCCTCCACCGCTCGTATTCGCCACACCCGTTCACTCCCCTCTCACCCAGAACCACCCCACCTCACTCCTGGAGCAAGGCGAGCAGCGCATCGCCGGAATTTGGCTGGAGCCCACCGCTGCTGGAGAAGAAGGAAGCCATCGATTGGAGCCGCTCCAGGAGGAGCTATCGGTGCCAGGAGAATCGCCATTGTCGACTTCGTCGTTCACCCCCATCGCCGACCCTCGCCTGAGCCCCGGTGAGCCTCCCACGACCCCCACTGAGCCGCTAGGGTTCGAGCTCGCCGGTGACATGTTCATCGTCGACGACGACCCTCAGCCGTTGATCGCCCTTCTAATCCAACGAACCACATCGCCCCGTACCGCTTCGCGTGTTATGAGCCACTGACTGGTGTAACCCCCTGTCAGCTGAGCCCCGCGCTAAGGAGTGACACTAGGCCGGCCCATTAGCATCTCCCGCGCAGGCCAACATTTTGAATTTAGATTTTTCTATTTTAATTCAAACTCAGTTTTGTACCTAGTTTCAAAAATCAACCCAGCTCGATTCAGTGAACCAAATTGCATGAAACCAATTTTGTTAGAAAGGTACTGAAATGCTTAATCCAAGCCCGTTGGATTCAAATCATTTGGATCTGTAGATCAACCTTGGTAAAAATAACAAGGTAGAAGCTTTTTTGCATTCAAAGATTTTTCAAATTTCAACCATTATAGTTTTTGAGTTGATTCCAAATCTCAAAAATCACATTTGATCATACCTTTCAGAATATAAAAAAACATATGGCTTTACTTACAGAAATAATGTTCAAGTAATAAAAGAATGCCACATAGGCATTTCTAGTCACTTTATTTATTTAAAATAAAAGGTTAAACCTTATTAAATTGTGACACCACTTTAAATCACATTCCCATCTACTGAAATATGTGGTGATGACATGTGTCAACATGATGCCATGTTTGAGTTGGAGAATATCAAATCTTTAGTAGTTTTTCAATGAGTATAAATTACTTTTCTCAAATTCAAATAAATAAGACAAAAGCTTTAATCTTGTAATGTTAGTGATGATACTAGATCATCTATAGTACACCTTGGTGTGATGATTGCAAATATTTAAGTATTGTTTGGTGATGTGTACCTCGTATTTATTTATAGACGCTAGTACCAACCAAGGATACGAGGAGGAAGGAGGATACTAAGAAGAAGAAGCCGAGGAGAACTTCAAACACTGCTCTGCTCAAGGCAAGCTTATATTGATACTTATGCAAGCCAATACTTGAAACCTTGCAAGCTAACATTTGCAATTATGAAAGTTAGATAAACTATGCAACACACTAAGCATGCTTGGTTAGACACATTTGATGATACCCAATCCTAGTTTTACTTGTAAGCCTTATACCTTACTTCTTTATCAAAACTTTCTCTTAGAGTTTACTTCAGTGACTTGTAGATTCTAGGAAGATAATTGAAGGTTGCATAAAGAGCATTAAATTTGGCCTAAGCTAGATAATCTTGATGTCATCCTAAGGCAAGATATTGAACATAATTAATCACCAATTGTTTACCACCCCTCATTAGTACTTACCCCAATTGTAGATACTAGTGCTAAGCATAAAACTTGATCATTTTTAGATGGGAATACTTGGTGAAAATGGTTATGAAAACCTTGGAATGATGAGTCATTCTACTCAAATGTTTTGACATGTGTTTCCGAACACCAGATGATTTTGATGATGAAAATGATGAGGCATGAGCCTTAGACCTTTATAAAACTGATGGTTGTCTGGATGCGATACCATTCCAATTTTACCGTACAACCACAATACCCGAGAATTGTGTAGGGCTTGACTAGAAACTTATATAACTTAGTATGGGTTCCCTCACGGCCAAGGTCTGAGTTGAGGCTACCTTGTGAAGATTGTTCACCTGTGCAATATCCAAGATGGCAGTTGGTCATGGTTGGGAGGCCAAACTCACTAGAGAGGTGGCTATACTAGGGTGTGTAATTGAAAGGTTAGGATTGATTATCCGCATACTGAGTATGGTGAATTCAGGATTTGTTCCTGACGGATGTATCGAATGTTGTGGTGAAAGTTTACAATCCCTGCAGAGTGTCAAACTATTCGAATAGCCGCGTCCGTGGTTATGGACAATTGGAGTGGCCATACTGTTCCCCCGTCAGATGTTTTCAAAATGACTTGTGAAATGAATTGAGTTTTTGACTTGACCACAACAGAGTTGTGATATGAAATTCAAGTTCCCACTTAGGTGTTATAAAATTTCAACTAGCTTTTCTTGCTTCTGAACTTAGTAGAGGTAAATCTGGCTTTTTGCAAAAAAAACCTAGAGCTTAGTGTCATACTACAAAAAACCCCTTAACTTGTGAGTATTAGTTTGCGAGTACTTAAAGAGTACTCATGGCTTTGTCCCTGGCTATTCCCGTGGCCAGACTATGAAGAGGAGTACTAGGATGATGGACCCTAGGAAGGTTACGACAACTAGGATCATCTCCCATCGTCAGCATTGCCTGTGACCCCTAAGATGGAGCTTCTCCTATGCTAACTTTATTATTACATTATTCCGCTGCTTGAGTTGTATTAAGAACTGGATCATGAGATCCTTATTTGTGTAAGACCTTATGTATGGTTTGTAATGGATGATGTACTATGATATCCAAATCTGTTATGTCTTGCAAAAATGGTAATCCTGGGATGGCGATCTATGGCATAACAGGAATCTGGGATTGAAAATCCGGGTGTTGACAAGTTGGTATCAGAGCCATCCTGACCATAGGAGACCCTAGTTAGACTGGACGTTTGAATCAAAATTTAGTTTCAAAACCAAAGGAAGCAAATATTTACAAAAACTTATTCCCATTCTTATCACTTTGTTCCTTTCATAAAAATTCATGTTCCTCAAAAACACTTACAAAATACATAAAATTTGACACACTTGATCACTCTACTAACTTACTCATCCTATATTCTTATAGATGGACGTAAAGTACAACAAGTTTTATCAGTTGGGGAAGGGAGGAGACCTCATCTTTGAGCGGGATTTGGACCAGCTTTCGGAACTTCTGGAGCGTCCACACCCCGAGTTCTTCGGAGCTCAGCTCAATGATCAAGGAGGAGAAGATCTGTAGTGGCTAATTGTTGCAAGTCTCCAGGAAACATTGAACCTCCCACTGCCAAGGGAATTTAGTTCACCTTAAGAGAAAACAACTGGCTCGATGGACTTGCCTGGGCCATGAAGGAAGCTCTTGCCCGTTTGTGTGGGCAGAGTATCAACAAGTTCAAGGGTACCCGCTTTGAGTTCTTTCCAAGGCGTGATGCTATGGGACAGCCACTGGAAGGCCCATACCACCACGAGCTGAAGACTCAGTTGGACCACCTTAGCTTCATGATGTATGATCGTCAGAAGGATCTGGACAATGCCCCTGACTACTCCAACCACAAGTCCGCCATCATCAAGACAAAGGATCAGACCATCGCCATTCTAGCGAAGGAGCGCATCATTGCCCGTCTTCGCCACTGTATCTTGGATTTGGAGGAGACCATCCACGAGAGAGACATGTAGTTGGAGGAAAGGGAGAATGCTGGAGAAGATCTTCGTGGAGACCCCTACTCTTATCTCAGCGATGATGATGATTTTCTAGAGGATCAGGCCATGGACTTCTTCACCGATGAGGAGGATTTCGCCTTCATCGATGACGATGAGGATGATGAGGATGATGATTACACCGACTCCAAGGAGTAGTAGCACTTGAGCACTAGCGTAGTGAGTTGTATCCGGTCCCACTGTATCGTAGTTTCTAGAATGGTTCTTAAAACCATCTGTTTTTCCTTTTGCTGTGGTGTGTGTTGTATCATGTGCTATGAATGAATGAATGAAAAGCAAGTTGCTAAAAAAATCTGAGTCAAGCTTTAAAAACTTTTCAAAGTCCCTAAACCTTAGAAATTTCCCTATTTTCTCATGATCTATCTCAATCTTCAGATGCCTCGCGGAGGAAGTGGTTCATCCCCGGACCCGATGTTGCAGATCCTGCTATAGGGGTCCCAACCTTTAATAAGGTAGAGATCCCTGTGTTTACAATGCTAGTCCCTAGATCAATAGCTAGCATCCACCATTAAGATGTAATATCAAGAAACAAAGGTCATAATACAACTTTATAACCAGGAATAAAATAATTCATTACATCTTACATAGCTTATTTGGAGTCCTTCATCTTCAAAGTGCCACAGGCAATCATGTTGGTTGTAGACTTGTAATCCTATTCAACACACTTCACTAACATCAAACAAACCTGCAACATAATAAGTTGCAGCCACAAGGGTCAATACATTTAAATTGTATTGGCAAGTTACACTACTATGTAGAAATAAGTGGATCCTATCATTACATGCATATTTGGCTAAGTAGGGTTTAGGCTCATTTGCAGAAAGCAATATATTTTTATTCTATCTTTTCGAAATAGTTTTGATCTTTTGTCAAATCTTTCTAAACTCCTTGGAAAACTCCAAGTGCTTGTAATCCCTTGTTGTCACCATTAAGTTTTACTTTGAGAAATTGGAATGTCGAGATCTTCCATAGCTTTAGGCCTTAGTTGCTCAGAGTTGTCCATAACCGCGGACACAGCTAAGTACTTAGAATTTGATCTTCTGCAGAAGTTGTACACTTTACCCACATGACACAATCTTGTCTTGACGCCACTAGTGGCCGCTGGATAAGTACTCACCAAATGGAGTACCGGCAGATCGAGAATGTGACAAAGTCTTTCCATAGAAGTCCTCCCAATACATAATGCTAGCTTGTCTACCAGGCACCAATGTATGGATATATTTTCATACACAATTCTAGTTAACCTGAAGATGCCAATGCACGGGTCTTCCACTATGTAGTTGACTAAGCCAGAGCCCATTTAGCATGTGACTATACACGGAAGCCACTGTACGAGAAACATGTTCAATCTCTAAGTCCCTGGGTGGTTTCTTCTAGTGCACATACAAAAATATAGCCATATAAACATGGTTCCCTTTGTTGCCACCTTGTCCAAAACTTGATTATCCTCTTTCCACCCAGGTGGTTCATTGAGTACTTGTTTTATTATGTAAAACATATATTTCTCCAACACTTCATATAATCATATCATGTATCCGATCCCAAATATATAGTAGGGCTAAGCATAATACAACTACATTGTTTTCACTAAGGAAGATATAAGGATATCCTAATAGGATATAGCATAGCATAGAAATATAGTAGTCCTATCATGCATGTTACAAAAATACACTAAATGTAATGAAAATAGTAGGACATGAATGATAGTGTCACTTGCCTTTTTAGTAGAGAATATTGGTTCACTTCTTGATCTTGCAAATATCACACTCTTCTAACTTCACCACAATTCAATCAAGCAAACACATATTTAACTAGCATACAAACAATTTACCACATAAAATAATAAAAACAAGGCAATGCATGCAAGCATGAAAAAGATGGCTTTTTTTGGAAAAGTGGTTTCTATTAGGCTCTAAACATTTTAAAGCTCATATTGGTCATTTACAAAAGTGGTAAAACCATTTAAATTCAAATTGGTGAAAATGGCCACTTTAAGTGTTTTTTGTTTTGCTAGGAATGATTTAAATCAGAATGATAATACCTAGTGTTTTGTAAAATATTTTTAAACACAACATGTTAGTGTTTTAAGGTCAAGAGTTTAATATTAAAACCATTTGCAAAAGGTTTCACCCCATAAACCAATTTTATACCAAAGTGATATTTTATGTTGTTGGAAATGCCTTTTAGCAGAGTAATAATTTTATAGGGTTCATCACATATATTTTTAAATCTCAAAACTTGGTGTTTAGGGTCAGGGAGTTTAATTCAAAGCATTCTCCAAAGATTTTACTCAAAAAGTATTTTAACACATAAACAATATTTTTACTTCACTATAAATTTTATTCTTTGGCATCACAAGAAACATTTTTAAATCCATAAGTTGGTTTCTATGGTTAGTAGGTTCAAAACAATCCATTTTCCAAAGATTTTACCTTACAAATATTTCTAGAATAATTTTTATATTCAAATTATGCCTACACAAGTTTCTGCAAAAACAACTAAGTTTCCAGAAGCAAACCTCATAGTGTTGGACTCTAAAGGGTTAGATGTCATTCTAGGCATGAACTGGTTAACAAGACACAAGGCTATGCTAGATTGTGGCCTTAGAGCGGTAACACTGACCAGTCCTAATGGAACTGTGGTGGACTATAAACCGGAGTTAGCATCTCAAACCGCAGTGGATAGTATACTGAACAGCTTGAAGGAGATGGATGTGTCTGATGTTAGAGTGGTCAGGGAATACCCAGATGTTTTTCCGGAGGATTTACCAGGTCTTCCACCAGACCGTGAGATAGAGTTTGCTATTGAGTTAGTTCCAGGCACCGCACCTATTGCAAAGAGACCATATAGAATGCCGGCAAATGAGCTAGCTGAGATGAAGAAGCAAATTCAGGAGCTCGTGGAGAAGGGATATGTTAGAACGAGCACCTCACCTTGGGGAGCACCGGTGTTGTTTGTGAAAAAGAAAGATGGTACCATGCGCATGTGTGTGGATTACCGTGCCCTGAATGAAGTAACCATCAAAAATAAATACCCTTTGCCAAGGATTGATGATCTATTCGATCAGTTGAAGGGAGCTTCAGTGTTCTCGAAGATAGATCTCAGGTCAGGATATCATCAACTGAAAATCCGACCACAAGACATACCTAAGACAGCCTTTGTGACTCGGTATGGTCTGTATGAGTTTCTAGTGATGTCATTTGGGCTCACGAATGCACCAGCTTACTTCATGAATTTGATGAATAACGTGTTCATGGACTGCTTAGATAAGTTTGTTGTGGTGTTCATTGATGATGTGTTGATTTACTCTCATAATGAAGAAGAGCATGAGAAACACCTTCGGATTGTTCTCGAAAGGCTTAGAGAACATCAACTCTATGCCAAGTTTAGCAAGTGCGAGTTTTGGCTGAAGCAAGTGGACTTTCTTGCTCATGTCATATCAGCTGAAGGAGTAGCAGTTGACCCAGCTAAAGTGGAATCAGTACTTAATTGGGAGCAACCAAAGAATGTGCCGGAGATACGTAGTTTCCTCGGACTTGCGGGATACTATCGCATCTTCATAGAAGATTTCTCGAGGATTACACGCCCGATGACGCAGTTGCTCAAGAAGGACAAAAAGTTTGAGTGGACACCAGCTTGCGAGACTAGTTTTCAAGAGCTCAAGAAGAAATTAACGTCTGCTCTAGTTCTGATCTTACCTGATATCCAGAAGGATTTTGAAGTTTATTGTGATGCTTCCAAGCAAGGTTTGGGTTGTGTACTCATGCAGCAGGGAAAAGTGGTGGCCTATGCATCGAGGCAATTACGCCCACATGAGGTGAACTACCCTACCCATGATATAGAATTGGCTGCCGTGGTGCATGCCCTGAAGATTTGGAGGCATTACCTTATTGGTAATCGTTGCGAGATATATACAGACCACAAGAGCTTAAAGTATATTTTCACTCAGCCCGATTTGAATCTGAGACAGAGGATATGGTTGTAATTAATCAAGGACTATAACATTGGCGTGAATTACCACCCTGGTAAAGCTAATGTCGTAGCGGATGCGTTGAGCAAAAAGGTTTATTGCAATAACCTGACGATTCAGAAAGCTCAACCAAAGTTGCATGAGGAAATCAGAAAGTTGAACCTGAATGTTAGCCTTGCTGAGAATGAAGAGGTGCTAGAAGTGAAGTTCACTCTAGCAGATCAAGTTAGAGAAGCTCAGAAAAATGATAAGGCAATTGAAGAGATTCGAGCGAAGATCAAGTTAGGGGAAACACCTGAATACAAGGAGGATGAAAAAGGAAGCATTTGGTTTCGGAATCGTCTATTGGTACCAGACCAAAAGGAGCTTAAGGATTCAATTATGAAGGAGGCACACGAATCAGCATATTCCATACACCCGGGGAGTACGAAGATGTACCAGGATCTTTGAGACAGTTTTTGGTGGTCTAGCATGAAGCGGGAGATTGCGGAATATGTGTCTCAGTGTGATGTATGTCGAAGAGTCAAGGCTGAGCATCAGAAGCCTGCAGGATTACTTCAACCACTCAAGGTTCCTGAGTCAAAATGGGAAGAAATCGGGATGGATTTCATTGCAGGACTTCCAAGAACATCGTCGGGATATGACTCTATTTGGGTCATCGTAGATCGATTGACCAAGTCAGTTCATTTTATTCCAGTGAAGACTACATATAAGGGTGAGAAATTGGCCGAATTATACATGGCCAGAATTGTCTGCCTACACGGAGTTCCTAAAAAGATAGTGTCTGATCGGGGTACCCAATTACCTCCAGGTTTTGGAAGAAGCTACATGAGGTCTTAGGCACACAGTTGAACTTCAGCACCGCCTATCACCCGCAAACAGATGGACAGACTGAACGAGTGAACCAGATTTTGGAAGACATGCTTAGGGCATGCGCATTGACTTGTCAGCGCACTTGGGACAAGGGTTTGCCGTATGCAGAGTTCTCTTATAACAACAGCTTTCAGGCAAGCTTGGGAATGTCACCATTTGAATTTTTGTATGGTCGGAAGTGCCGCACCCCACTCAATTGGCATGACGTGGGAGAGAACCAGGTATTTGGACCCGATACCCTGGAAGAGGCAGACAAGCAAGTAAGGATGATTCAGGAAAGGCTACGAGCTGCCCAATCTAGACAGAAAGTTTATGCTGACAAACGTCGTCATGATTTGGCATTTAAGAAGGGTGATGATGTGTACTTGAAGGTATCCCCACTTCGCGGAATGCGCCGTTTCGGACTCAAGGGAAAGTTGGCACCACGATATATTGGACCCTTTACAATCACAACCCGTCGTGGTGAGGTCGCATATGAGTTGGACTTACCGGAGAAATTATCCAAGGTGCATAACGTGTTCCATGTGTCTCAGCTGAAGAAATGTTTTGCTAAGCCGGAGGAAGAGGCTCGGAAAACCTCGTTAGAGGCAATAGATGTTCAAGATGATCTCACTTATGAAGAGTATCCAGTCAAAATTCTCGATGAACAATTAAGGACAACTAGAAGGAATGTTATCAAGTTCTGCAAAGTCCAATGGAGCAATCACAGCGAGGAGGAAGCGACATGGGAACGAGAAGATGCTCTCCGCGAAGAATTCCCAAATCTATTCTCTTAGGCCGAATCTCGGGGTCGAGATTCTTTGTAAGGGGGTAGAATTGTAACATCCTCAATTTTACGGGTTTCAATTTTTTTTTTAAAACGAAGGATATTGCACTATAATAAATAAGAAAATATTTTATTTGGAGTTTCTAGAATTTAATTCCAAACTATTTGAAATTAATTTAACCAAGAGAATATTTGGATCTGGTTTTGATTTGCAAAATCGTTTCTAAAGTAACCCTTTGATTTTGTATTTGGATTTTGGGTTATAGCCACACACATGCACGTGCATGCATGCCATGCATGGCAGCACTAGCATGTCGTGTATCTCTTCTCTCCTGTATCTCTTATCTCCTGTATTGAATGATGCGGTACTATCTCTTGCTCGTCGATTCCTTTTCATGTTTTGCCTGCTGGTGCACAGCCCAGCTAGGTAGACAGCCCAGCCTAGCAGACCATCGAGGCCCAACCAATCCAGCTCAATGCCAGCGCTCGACCGACTCGCACGAGAGGAGTTCGTCTAGCATACGTACAGCGCTGCTGCGTGCGACTCCTGTCTCCGATTCTTCCGCTGCCGCAAACAGCATCGCGTCTGCCTACAAAAGCCCCAGATCGACCCTGTTTCCTCTCTCCACCCCACCGCCGCCACCTAGAGCCCTAGCTCGAAAAAAAACGGATCTAATCTCGCGAAGCTCCGGGAGGCCGCTGCCGAACGCCGCTCGCGTTCCCGACGATTTTGGCCGCCAGAGGAGGAGCTACTGCGCCACAAGGAACAAGAGGAGGAGGATGGCTGATTCGTGGAACCAGAAGGGCAAGTCGCGGATCACGTACGACGTACTTCGCCGTCGTTCAAGCTCAGTTCATCACCTTCCGCGGACAATCGTGTCGCACTCGGTAAGCTCTAGCAGAAATCATTGCACACACGCTCTATTCTAGATGCGACCTACCTCCTAGACATCGTCACTGGTCCTAGTTTCGTAGATTGCACGGTTGCCGGTGAACCGAACGCCATCTATGGCATGAACACATTAGAACACCTTGCACTTGTTTGATGACTTCGATCCCAGCATGGAAAACACTCCAAGGATCCTTAGGAACCCAGCGGTGGCATCGTATTTTGGAAAGTACCTAGTGTACATGAAACTATTTGGATGCACTCGTGTTTTCGCCTTTAGTTGAAGAGTAGCTTCAGCGATCGATTGCAGGTTGCTCTGTACGTGTAGATCGTATGTATGCATGGATGCACTATTTGCTTGTGTTCTGCTAGGTGTCGATTAGTGTAATTAATTATACCAACGTCAGGTATTTTCCCGTGTAGATGGAGTAAGTCTGTAGTTTATCTAATTTTGCTGGGATTATAGGACATAGTATGCCATTGCTAGTTAATTGAGTACTTCATCTTTTGTCTGGTTAGCTTCCGTACTTCATGCTGGTTTAGCTGTATTTGTGCTCGTTGGCTTCTGCTAGTTCCGCAGTAGCTGTGGTCAAATCCTTTGCACATGTATGTCTGGTTATAGGTTTACTTAGTAGAATTAGATGTCTCTGAACTATTTTTCTATACATGCAGTTGCTAGTTTTAAATTGTGTTCTGCACGTCTAGTACTATGTAGCTAGTGTCAGGTTTTACATCGCTGCCATGCTATAGCGTTGTCCATGTCCGGTGCAGGCAAGTCGTGCGTATTAATGCATGTAGCTGTTTTTACGTGTAAGCTTAAGTGTATGACTAGCTAGCGTATGATTGTTTGTTCTGTGCGTGTCTATTAAATCTATTCAACTATATAGAATATATTAAAACTATATTATTTTTTTAGTATTATTATTTGTCGAGAATGGTAGACCGACTCTTATATCCCGAACCGTTCAAACGTCGCAAGCCTATTTGGATCTTTTATTTGGATCTTTCCATTTGGATTTTATTTGTGGTTATTCAGAGTTTGTATTTATGTGTGATTTATCGTTATGACGAGTAGGGAGTGACGAGTTCGATCAGAATCAAGACTACGAGGAAGATCAGAACAACAACAACAACAACGAAGGCATGCCCCTTTCATAATTATCCCATGTTTTACAAGTGCATGTTATTTATTGTTTTACAAATATTACTGCTATTTGGTTACACACATACCTTGATACACCTGTCGCCATACACTACCCTGAGTAGAGATTATATAGTAATCATGTTAGAGTAGATTGCTTAGCCATGCTCAATAATATTTAGGATCCTTGATCTTCCCTCTTCGGAGGACTTGGATGACCCTCGGGTCTCATATACACTTTTGAAACTTGTTGAGCTCGCTGAGCTAGCCGATGTTGCTTCCTTCTACTCTGTTCTACTCTGGGTGAAACTTACCATCTAAACACTGGCGCGGGCGACAGCTGGATCAAAGGAAGGAGCGATTGGCTGCCCTTCACTAGATGGAGGGAGCAATCCGTCGTCCGTGCCGCATGAGGGCCTAATAAGTCTTGGATTTGAAGATTGTGACCACCGTACAACCACATGCTATAATGGGCACTGGCTTGGTTAAGTAGGTTAGTCATCCTTAGGTGTCGATGTCGCCGTACCGCTGATGGGGTGTCTGGCTACGGGGGAGCCTTCGGCACAGATGGGGGGACCGGTTTGGGGACATACTCTCAGTTCCGTGCGCCAGACCCGGTGGGCTCATCACATCTTTGGGGGATCTAACTAAAAGACCTTGTCACGATTCCGATCTGCCGGTACACCAAATGGTGTGTAGTAAACCAGCGGCCACTGGTGGGCAACAAGACGGGGTTGTGTCGTGTGGGAAAAGTATACGACCTCTGTAGAGTTTAAAACTATTCGAATAGCCGTGTCCACGGTCATGGACAACACATGAATCCTTCTTGACATACAAGAACCTGTCTTGCTACTTCCCTCTTTGCCACTATCCTTTTCTTGGAATCTGATGAAGTAGGTGAGTTGTCGAGGACAACCACAATGATGAGAAACACCACATTGATGATAAAACATGTTTTCGTCAAAACTTGCTTTTATCAAAACTACTATGAGTTGCAAATAAAATTGGCTTTTATGCAAAAGAACCATATGACCTCCATATAAAGCCACATGTAGTTATATCAGGTTTTGCATAAGGGGTATGTTGAGTACTCTATGTACTCATGGCAATACTTTTGTTGAAATCCAGAATACTATGAAGGGGAGGACTACGACTACTATGATGACGCTGATGAGTGACCCCTCATGGACTACATCGACTGCCTGTGGCTGAGATGGAGTCACTGCGCATTTTATTTCCGCTGTGTTTCTGGTTGTAATAAAGGTCACAAGACATTATACTATGTGGCTATTGCTATTCAAACTTTGTAATAATTACTTTTTGAACGTTATGCAATGGTATTCATTTCGCTGTGTCGTCAACTTGATCTTGGGATTGACGACATGCACAGGAGGTCTGGAGGTTAAATTCCGGTCCTCACAGGACAGTCTGATGCATAGTGTCCAAGTTCCTTACAATTATAGCACTGCAACTGGCTAATGTCTTTCTTTCTGAAATTGTCATGTTGGTTCCGACCAAGGTCATCTCCATTGTCAGTATCTTTTCCATTATTATCACTTCCATTGTTGTTGTGGTGGCACTGATGTGGTTCAGAATCTTCATTACTCTTTTTGAATGAACGCTTCCCTTGTGATGATCCTGAGTGATACTTGAGTTTATGCTTCCTCTTTCTGTTCTCAACTTGATTCATCTTGTTCTCCAAGATGGTGGCTTTGTCACAAAGTGATTGATAAGTTGGGACATAGGCAACAAACAGCTACAGGTTCAACTCATCATTAAGTCCTTCGAGGAATTTCTCCTTCCTCTTAGCATCTGTATCAACTTCATCCGATGCATAGCGTGCCAGATTGTTGAATTCTTCAATGTACTCAGCCACACTGAGGTGATGCTGTTTCAGATTGTGAAACTCCTTTTTCTTCAAGTTCATCACTCCGGATGAGATGTGAGCTGTACGGAAACCATCCTCAAAAATAGCCCAAGTCACATCCTCCAAGGTAGGGGTGATCTGAAAGTTGTCCCACCATGTTGTTGTTGGCCCTTCAAGCAGATATGTTTCAAACCTAACCTTTTCTTTGTCGGTGCAACCAACAGTCACTAAGTCCTTGTTTACCGATCGTAACCAGTCATTGGCTACCATTGGATCAGTTGTTCCAGAGAACCTTGCAGGCCTTAGCTTCAGAAACCTGGTGAGCATGTCATGTGCTGGAGGATTATTCTGATTGTTGTTGTTGTTTTTATTGTTATTTTGATTCTGAATTCGAACATACTGCGTCATCATCTGCATCAGTTGAGATTGAGCTGTCATCAACTGCTGCATCTCGGGAGTGATGTTATTATTGTTGTTTTGGTTGGGGTTGGCACGACGGGGAGGCATCTGTTGGTTTCATAGGGATAAGTAATGATGGATAGGTCTAGATAAGTTCTAACACACCACCCAAAACAATCAAGTTCAATCAAACAATCAATAAGCAACTATTTACTTAACAACTTATGATCTTAACTCATGAGTTGAAGGAAACAACAAGTTTTCTTGAAACAATCAACTTAGTATAGTCATACCTCATAGGTCAATATGATCCATACACTAACATGATATCAATGTCTTAGATAGTTGGTAGTCAATCTAATGTCTCTTGGTTCTAACTTGTAGTACTTAGTGATGTCTAAGTTGAAGTCCTTGGTGAAGCTAAAGTTGAAGTCATTGGTCATGGTGAAGGCTTTGTCCATCAAGTTGACAAAGGAAGAGATGTAGAATCAAAACCAAAAAGGTTGAGGAAAGAGTTTACAAGATTATTTGTAAATAAGTTGTGGAAAAATACAACTCCTATTTTTCTAAGGGGTTTTGTCCAATCCTAGGGTTACAATCCTATAGGCAACACAGTGCTCTAATACCATCTGTAGGGGTCTCAACCTTTAATAAGGTAGAGATCCCTGTGTTTACAATGCTAGTCCCTGTATCAATAGCTAGCATTCATAGTTAAGATGTAATATCAAGAAACAAAGGTCATAATACAACTTTATAACCAGGAATAAAATAATTCGTTAAATCTTAAATAGCTTATTTGGCTATCACATTACAATGCAGCAAAATATCTATATAGCATGGAGTCCTTCATCTTCAAAGTGCCACAGGCAATCATGTTGGTTTTAGACTTGTAATCCTATTCAACACACTTCACTAACATCAAACAAACCTGCAACATAATAAGTTGCAGCTACAAGGGTCAATACATTTAAATTGTATTGGCAAGTTTCACTACTATGTAGAAATAAGTGGATCCTATCATTACATGCATATTTGGCTAAGTAGGGTTTAGGCTCATTTGCAGAAAGCAATATAGTTTTATCCTATCTTTTCAAAATAGTTTTGATCTTTTGTCAAATCTTTCTGAACTCCTTGGAAAACTCCAAGTGCTTGTAATCCCTTGTTGTCACCATCAAGTTTTACTTTGAGAAATTGGAATGTCGAGATCTTCCATAGCTTCAGGCCTTAGTTGCTCAGAGTTTTCCATAACCGCGGACACAACTAAGTACTTAGAATTTGATCTTCTGCAGAAGTTGTACACTTTACCCACATGACACAATCTTGTCTTGACGCCACCAGTGGCCGCTGGATAAGTACTCACCAAATGGAGTACCGGTAGATCGAGAATGTGACAAAGTCTTTCCATAGAAGTCCTCCCAATACACAATGCTAGCTTGTCTACCAGGCACCAATGTATGGATATATTTTCATACACAATTCTAGTTAACCTGAAGATGCCAATGCATGGGTCTTCCACTATGTAGTTGACTAAGCCAGAGCCCATTTAGCATGTGACTGTACACGGAAGCCACTGTACGAGAAACATGTTCAATCTCTAAGTCCCTGGGTGGTTTCTTCTAGTGCACATACAAAAATATAGCCATATAAACATGGTTCCCTTTGTTGCCACCTTGTCCAAAACTTGAGTATCCTCTTTCCACCCAGGTGGTTCATTGAGTACTTGTTTTATTATGTAAAACATATATTTCTCCAACACTTCATATAATCATATCATGTATCCGATCCCAAATATATAGCAGGGCTAAGCATACTACAACTACATTGTTTTCACTAAGGAAGATATAAGGATATCCTAATAGGATATAGCATAGCATAGAAATATAGTAGTCCTATCATGCATGTTACAAAAATCCACTAAGTGTAATGAAAATAGTAGGACATGGATGATAGTGTCACTTGCCTTTTTAGTAGAGAATATTGGTTCACTTCTTAATCTTGCAAATATCACACTCTTCTAACTTCACTACAATGCAATCAAGCAAACACATATTCAACTAGCATTCAAACAATTTACCACATAAAATAATAAAAACAAGACAATGCATGCAAGCATGCAAAAGATGGCTTTATTTGCAAAAGTGGTTTCTATTAGGCTCTAAATATTTTAAAGCTCATATTGGTCATTTACAAAAGTGGTAAAACCATTTAAATTCAATTTGGTGAAAATGGCCACTTTAAGTCTTTTTTGTTTTGCTAGGAATGATTTAAATCAGAATGATAATCCCTAGTGTTATGTAAAATATTTTTAAACACAACATGTTAGTGTTTTAAGGTCAAGTGTTTAATATTAAAACCATTTGCAAAAGGTTTCACTCCATTAACCAATTTTATACCAAAGTGATATTTTATGTTGTTGGAAATGCCTTTTAGCAGAGTAATAATTTTATAGGGTTCATCACATATATTTTTAAATCTCAAAACTTGGTGTTTAGGGTCAGCGAGTTTAATTCAAATCATTCTCCAAAGATTTTACTCAAAAAGTATTTTAACACATAAACAATATTTTTGTTTGACTAGAAATGCTCTTATTCAAAGATTTATTCTTTGGCTTGACAAAATACATTTTTAAATCCATATGTTGGTTTCTATGGTCAGTAGGTTCAAAACAATCCATTTGCCAAAGATTTTACCATAACAATATTTATAGAATAATTTTTATATTCAAATTATGCCTACACAAGTTTCTGCAAAAACAACTAAGTTTCTAGAAGCAAATCATTAAACAAGTTGCAAAGTAATTGTTCTGCTGATTCCAATGATATAAAATTTGCAAAATTTGGACGTGTAGATTAAAAGTTATGAATTTTGCAAGTTTGCATATCTAATAGATCAAAATTTCTGTTTTAAACAAACTCTGAACACGTGGCACTTTCTTACTGGACGATACCGCTTCGGCTGGATCGAGATATACTGGCTGCAGGATCTCATTTAAATCGCACGACACAGATCATTGCATACCCCTTTCGATTAAAATCTAATCCTATTAGTTCGATCCATATCCAACGGGCCACAACAACTCGACCATGGACTGGCAGCGCTGGCAGCGGCGGACGGCGGCACACGCTCAGACGGGGAGGTTGCCAAGGAACAAACCACCAGAAGGCGAGAGGAAGGTGTAGTTAGACACGGGCGAGTGCGAAGATCTCAGGAGCATCAACGGGAGGAACAGGGGCGGACGGAAACTACCTGGGGAGTTCGCCGGAGGAGTGGCAGACGATGGCGATGTTCAAAAGTGGTTCTTGCCGACGATTTGGAGCAAGCGCGAGCAAGTGAGTGGTACAGGGAGAAGCACCAGAAGATGGGGAGCAGGCTCGTGTGCACTGGGAGGCAAGGGGTGGTCGGACGACGACGGATTTTGTCGGAGAGGCTCGTCGGAGCAGATGGTTTGTAGCGGTCAATTGGGACGACCTGGTGGCCGAGAGGAGGCGATGCTTGGGGGGAATGGAAGATGGGGCATAGGCGTTTATGTACGCGTGATTACTAGGGAGAATTGATTGCTCATTAACGAGAATTCATCGGGTTTTAACTGCGGCTGTAAACGGCGACGAGCGATGGGAAAGGGTCGACGCGGGTGGGAGAGAAGACTGACAGCGTGGGGCCTGGCTGTCTGCGAGAGAGAGGGAGTGGGTATGGGGTCCACTGATCAGTGACTTCGCGGGTTTGTGGCTGAGTGGAAAACGATTCACTGCGGGAAGGGAAGATGGGCTAGTTGCTGGGCTAGATTGGGGCTTGCTCCTGGGCTGGCTTCATTTCTTTTTTTATACAGAACCTTTTTATTTTTGTATTTTGATTTTTATTCAAATAATTCAAACACTATTTGAATTCAAACCTTTGCCAAACTTTGTGTATATTATAATACTATTTATTAACATATTCTAAAGTCAAATTTAGAATATCTCTTTTATTCATTTTTAGGGTATATTAATTATTTAAAATAGGCCCTTGTCTTAATTCAAATAAGATCTATTAATGTTTTCAAACTCTATTTGAAATCTAAATTTTTACCAAACCTTTTCAGTAGGTTTTATTTAAAAATAATTCACTTTGAATTATAATTTTAAAACACTTTAATATGTTTTAATGTTCATATAAATTTGGGAAAAGTCTTTACTTAAATAAAAAATGGATATTAATAAATCCTTATGATTTTATTTAAACAATCCTTTACTCTTTTTATTAAATAAAAATATTTTATTTCAATTGTTTGTCCAAGATTTAATTTGGCTCTTTAAAATAGTCCTGAATTATTTAATTCTTCCTTTGCTCATAAAATACATATATTTTTATTTAAGGATCCAAAAATGGTGATTCCAACTTTTAAAATTTTATTTATTATTTCTTTATCTTTTTAAATCCCTTTAGGATTCTATTTGATCAAAATAGGTTTTGATGTTTCCATTTGGAATCAAAAAGTTTCTTTTCACCCTAAATTTCAACAATTGTTTATTTTGTTCATTTATTTTTCACATTTCAAAACTTGGAAAATTTTGGGATGTGACACCTACAAATGTTGGTTTCTGACCGCGAAGCTGAAAGAGCGGAACGTCAAGCCAAACTAGCCACCCTTCAGCAGATATCTCAGCTGGCCCACAACAATCAAGGCCAAGGAAATCAGGACAACCATGGATCTAAGATCAAGAATTTCCAGAACACCAACCCCCATGGAAGAACCCCTAGATGCAGATGATTGGGTGCAAACCATGGAGAACAACCTAGAAGTCGCCGAAGTGGAAGCTAACGAGAAAGTTCTGTTCGCCACCCACTATCTAGACTGAGATGCAAGAGCATGGTGGAATAATGTTCGTGCAATGACCGGAGGACAAATGATGACCTGGAGGAATTCAAGGTTAAGTTTAGCAGAACCCATGTGCCACCGGGTTTGATCAAGAGAATGAGAGATGAGTTCAGAGAACTGAAGCAAGGAGGGATGACCGTAGTGGAATACCGTGACAAATTCTTGTCATTATCTAGGTATTCCCCGGATGAGATCGACACTGAAGCCAAGAAGAAAGAGAGATTCTTGAATGGTCTGCACGATGAGATGCAGACGGTGTTGGTCAATATCCCCTTGGCTGATATTTAAGCCCTTGTCGACTCTGCCATCCAGATGGAAAGAAAGATCAACCAAGCAAATGAGAACCTCAAGCGTCGCATGATGCATCAGCCAGGAACCCATCATAGCCCAAAGTATCGCCCTAACCCATCTCTAGGATTTGCCCCGAGAAACAACAGACCTCCGATGAACCGTCCGACCTATCCTAACCGTGGAAACCCAAGGCCCGGAGGAAATCACAACAACCCCGGCAACTCTGGCAATTTCAACCGTGCACCACCCAAGTTCAACAACAACAATGCTTCCGCCAACACCAACACTGCCCCGAGGACTTGAAGCAATGTTGTGCCTGTTGCAGCAAAGGACAAGTCACAAGTGACTTGTTATGACTGTGGAAAAAAGGGTCACTACTCCAATGAGTGCCCCAAGAAGAATGTCGCAGCCCCCAATGAAAATGCCCCAGCTCAGCAGCAGTGTCGTGTTCAGCCCGCAAGAAGGTTTGCCCTAGGGAATTCGCTCAACCGCAATGGCCGTCTTTTTCTCATGCATGCTGAAGAAGCTCAGGAAGCGCCAGATGTCGTGCTGGGTATGTTTTATGTTAATTCAGTACTTGCTAGAGTGTTGTTTGATTCCGGTGCATCGCATTCATTTCTCACCGAAGAATTTGCATGCACTAGTAAGATTCAACCAACCAAACTAAAGCATGTTATGATTGTTGAAATCCCCGGTTCAACCACCAAAGCTAGACAAATCTGCAAAGCCGTCCCTATCCGAATCCATGGCATAGACTTTTATGCTAATCTGATAGTACTCGGAACTAAAGGTTTCGAAGTAGTACTAGGAAGGGATTGGATGTCTAAACATAAAGGATTAATTGACTGTGCCAAGAAAGCCATAACCATGACCAGTACAGCCGGAATATCAGTTGAGCATGTATCTGAAACCTTACCTCGACAATTCAAGTGCAACTAGAGTATACCCCAACCTACCATTGACCAAGTCCGGATAGTCTGCGAATACCCCGATGTATTTCCAGATGTTTTGCCCGGTATGCCCCCAGATCGGGATATCGAGTTGATCATTGAACTAATCCCCGGAACAGGACCCATAGCCCAGAGACCATATAGTATGAACCCGTCTGAACTAGCAGAACTGAAGAAGCAACTAGATGCCATGTTGGAAATTGGAATGATTCAACCAAGTACGTCACCATGGAGATCACCTGTCTTGTTTGTGGATAAGAAGGATGGAGCTAAACGTTTGTGTACGGATTATCGGAAGTTGAATGATGTCACTATCAAGAACAAGTACCCATTGCCCATGATAGAAGATTTGTTTAATCAGTTTACCGGTGCCAAAGTGTTTTCTAAGATTGAACTTAGAACCGGCTATCATCAACTCAAGATCCGCATAGAGGATATTCCAAAGACTGCCTTTACCACGAAATATGGATTATACGAATATACTGTCATGTCTTTTGGATTAACCAATGCCTCCTCTTATTTCATGAATCTCATGAATAAGATTTTTATGGACTTCATGGATAAGTTTGTTGTTTTTTCATCGATGACATTCTGATTTATTCCAAATCAGAATAAGAACATGAGCTACACCTAAGGACCATTCTTGGAACCCTTAGAGAGCATCAGTTGTATGCCAAGTTTAGCAAATGTGAATTCTGGTTACAGGAGGTAGGATTCCTCGGTCACATTGTATCAGCCGGAGGAATTGCCGTTGATCCTGCAAAGGTGAAAGATGTCGAAGATTGGCAAGCCCCAACCATTCAAACCCAAGTTCGTGCATTTCTCGGATTGGCGGGATACTACCGCAAGTTCGTAGAAGGATTCTTGAGTATCGTCAGACCCATGACCCAATTGCTGAAGAAGGACAAGAAGTTTGAATGGACGGACAAATGTGAAGCTATTTTTCAAGAACTCAAGAGAAGATTGATTTCAGCCCCAATCTTAATCAGGCCAGATATCACGAAGCCCTTTGACGTGTATTGTGATGCATCCAAGATCGGTCTCGGATGTGTGCTAATGCAAGAAGGCAAAGTTATATCTTATCTATCTCGACAACTGAAACAACATGAGCAGAATTACCCAACCCATGACCTCGAGCTCGCAACCGTAGTTCTAGCCCTGAAGACATGGGGCAGTACCTGATGGGAAACCGTTGTGAGATTTATTCAGATCACAAGAGCCTGAAGTATATATTCACTCAGAAGGAGTTGAATATGAGATAGAGAAGATGGATTGAGCTAATCAAGGATTATGACTTGGACATTCACTATCACCCCGATAAAGCCAATGTGGTAGCAGATGCCCTTAGCAGATTGCCGTGCCGCTTGAACTCCATGATTCTAAAGGAGCAACCAAGGTTGCACAAGGAGATGGAAGATTTCTGAATGGAATTAGTGTGTGAAGGATTTTTGGCTAGCATAGAACTTCAACCCACTTTGATCAGCCAGATCAAGGAGGCGCAGAAAGGAAATGCTAATATCGACGGAATCAAGCGTCGTATCGGTACAGGGAAAGTACCCGGATTCACCGAAGACGAAGAAGGAGTTCTGTGGTACAAAGGACGCCTTTGTGTACCAGCAGATTCTGAGTTGAAAGTAGTTATTCTGAAGGAAGCTCATGATACTCTTTATTCTATCCACCCCAAAGGAACGAAGATGTATCAAGATTTGAAGGAACAATTTTGGTGGCATAAGATGAAGAGAGAAATCGGAAGCTATATCGCCAAGTGTGATATATGTCAGTGAGTCAAGGCGGGACATCAAAGACCCGATGTATTGTTGCAACCATTGCAGATTCCGAAATGGAAATGGGATTCCGTTAGAATGGACTTTATCACCGGATTACCTACTTCTAGTAGGGGAAATGACTCTATCTGGGTCATAGTGGACAGATTGTCCAAAGTCGCCCATTTCTTACCAGTCAAGACCACATATCAGAGTTCGAAGCTAGCGAAGTTATACATCGCTAGAATCGTCAGTTTGCACGGAGTCCCGAAGAACATCGTATCGGATCGAGGAACTCAGTTTACCTCGAGATTATAGAAGAAAGTCCAAGACGGTTTAGGAACCCGACTAGATTTCAGCACATATTATCACCCTCAGACCGACGGACAAACGGAGCGATTAAATCAAATACTCGAAGACATGTTGAGAGCCTGTGTGTTAGAATATGGTTCTAAATGGGAAGACTGTCTGCCGTTTGTATAATTTTCATACAACAACAGTTATCAAGCTAGTTTGCAAATGACCCCATTTGAATTCATGTACGGAAGGAAGTGTCGCACCCCTTTGAATTGGTCGGAAGTAGGAGAGAGTCAGATTTTCGGACCTGACATCCTACAAAAAGCAGAAGAGAAGGTTCACAAGATTCGTGAGCACCTCAAGACCGCCCAGTCCAGACAGAAGAGTTACGCCGACAAGAGACATCGAGACCTCGCCTTCAACATAGAATATTTTGTGTATCTGAAAGTGTCGCCATTGAAGGGAATGCAGCGTTGCCAACTGAAAGGAAAGTTAGCCCCCAGATATATCGGCCCCTTCAAGATTCTGAACCGTCGAGGAGAAGTGTCGTATCAATTGGAACTACCCGAAGATATGTCAGCCGTGCACAATGTGTTCCATATCTCATTACTTCGAAAGTGCCTCGAAGTTCCGGAGAAGACGGAAGTGTTCAAGAATATTGATCACCGGACCATAGAAATCAACGATGACCTGACCTATCCCGAAGTACCCATCCATATTATGGAAGAAGCTTTCAGAACTACCAGAACCCGAAGCATCAAGTTTCTCAAGATTCAGTGGAGTAACCACACAGAAGAAGCTACCTGGGAGCGCGAAGATCACATCAGGACAGAGTTTCCCGATCTCTTCAAATCCTAGGTAATCTTTTTTCGTCCTTTTTAAAATCTCGAGACGAGATTTTGTTTAAGGGGGATAGTTTGTAACATCCCAAAAATATTAAACTTGGATCATCAAACTCTACTCATCAAAAATTAGGGTTAACAAAAACTGTCCCAACTAAAATTAAGAAAGCATTCATATGTGTGTATTTTCAAAATTTGGATTCTTTTGAATTTCCATGGTTATGTGTTTCTTTGCTTGTAAAATGATTCTTAGGTGAAATAAACATCATGTAAACAATCCCCAAACTTTTAACAAAGACAAACAACTCAAAATGAATAAATTAAGTGAATGGTCATTTTTGCCAAATTAACTCCCATGCCTACTTTGGATATCTCTAATTTTCAAAACTCAACAGAAACATGTATTGATCTTTGCACTCCTTGTTAGTACTCATAATAAGGTACCAAGGCCCACTTTGTGATCATCCAAAAACATTCAAGTGCTAAGTTTAAATGACAGTTTAAAATTGAATCTATCTCATATGGGAAGATCCCATTATTTCAAAAACCACCCAAACAAGCTCAATTTTCAAAACCCAAGCACCCACAGAATCCTAAACACATGCCTAGCACACCCACCAAAAATCTTTTAAAAATTCAGAAATAAGTTTCTTGCAGCCATTTCATCAAACACTTGGAGACAGAAAATCAAATTGGCCAAACTTCACTGTTTTGAGCAGTAATTTGGCTAAGCATTGTTCACCATTGATCACACTTGTCTCCCCTAGTGCGAACTAGTGCCTTGACCACCCCTATCCCTTACCCATCGCACTATGCCATGCCATCCCGAAGGAACCCTTGCCAGCCGACCATGGCTAGCTAGCTAGAGCAAGCACCAAGACTAAACACCATGTCTAGGACGCACGCCACCGTCCACCTCCACTCCCTGTCCCAGCCTCGAGCAATGCCAGCCACTGGACCACACTCCCAAGCTATGCCAAACCTCTCTGCGACCATGCCGAGAGCGCGCCTTGTGCGCCACGCTCGACCAACACCCCTAGACCGCGAGCCGCCCTTGCCGCGTGCACGCATGATCACCACCACCCCATCAACCCAGCATACATGCCCGTTCGCCGCCGCGCGGACCACGCGCACTGTGCGCCATCAAAACCTCCGTCCGTCCTGCTAAGAGCGTCAAAGCATTCCGACCGATCAGCACCGCACCACGCCTCGCCACCACGCCGTTGAGCTTTGCCAGGGAGCACAGCACCGCCCTCTACCGTCGCCCATGCCAGTAGCCCTCTGTGTCGTCGACCACGGCGAGCTCCGCCCGCGCCCGTCGGTCCCCTCTCGCCACTATAAATAGAGGCCTCCACCGCTCGTATTCGCCACACCAGTTCACTCCCCTCTCACCCAGAACCACCCCACCTCACTCCCGGAGCAAGGCGAGCAGCGCATCGCTAGAATTTGGCCGGAGCCCGCCGCTGCTGGAGAAGAAGGAAGCCATCGATTGGAGCTGCCCTAGGAGGAGCTGCCGGTGCCAGGAGAATCGTCGTTGTCGACTTCGTCGTTCGCCTCCATCGCTGACCCTCGCCTGAGCCCCGGTGATCCTCCCACGACCCCCACTGAGCCGCTAGGGTTCGAGCTCGCCGGTGACATGTTCATCGTCGACGACGACCCTCAGCCGTTGATCGCCCTTCTAATCCAACGAACCACATCGCCCCGTACCGCTTCGCGTGTTATGAGCCACTGACTGGTGTAACCCCCTGTCAGCTGAGCCCCGCGCTGAGGAGTGACACTAGGCCGGCCCATTAGCATCTCCCGCGCAGGCCAACAATTTGAATTTAGATTTTTCTATTTTAATTCAAACTCAGTTCTGTACCTAGTTTCAAAAATCAACCCAGCTCGATTCAGTGAACCAAATTGCATGAAACCAATTTTGTTAGAAAGGTACTGAAATGCTTAATCCAAGCCCGTTGGATTCAAATCATTTGGATCTATAGATCAACCTTGGTAAAAATAACAAGGCAGAAGCTTTTCTGCATTCAAACATTTTTCAAATCTCAACCATAATAGCTTTTGAGTTGATTCCAACTCTTAAAAATCACATTTGATCATACCTTTCAGAATATATAAAAACATATGTGTTTACTTACAGAAATAATGTTCAAGTAATAAAAGAATGCCACATAAGAATTTCTAGTCACTTTATTTATTTAAAATAAAAGGTTAAACCTTATTAAATTGTGACACCATTTTAAATTACATTCCCATGTACTGAAATATGTGGTGATGACATGTGTCAACATGATCCCATGTTTGAGTTGGAGAATATTAAATCTTCAGTCGTTTTTCAATGAGTAGAAATTACTTTTCTCAAATTCAAATAAATAAGACAAAAGCTTTCTTCTTGTAATGTTAGTGACGATACTAGATCATCTATAGTACACCTTGGTGTGATGATTGCAAATAGTTAAGTATTGTTTGGTGATTGTGTACCTCGTATTTATTTATAGATGCTAGTACCGACCAAGGATACGAGGAGGAAGGCGGATACTATGAAGAAGAAGCCGAGGAGAACTGTAACATCCCAAAAATATTGAACTTGGATCATCAAACTCTAAGCATCAAAATTAGGGTTAACAAAAACTTTTCTAAATAAAGTTATGAATGCATGCATATGAATATGCATTGAATTTGAAATTCTTTTGAACCACCTTGTTTGTGTGTTTCCTTGCTTGTAAAATGTTTCTTAGGTGAAATAAACATCATCTAAAACATTTCCCACACTTTTCCCAAAGACAAGTAAATCAAAATAAATAAAATAAAGGAATGGTCATTTTGACCAATTTAACTCCCGTGCCTACTTTGGCTGTCTCAAACTTTAAGAACCTAACAGAAACTTCTCTCGATCTTTGCACCCCTTGATTGTACTCATAACAAGGTATCAAGGCCCACTTTGTGATCATCTATAAACTTTCAAATACATAGTTTAAATGACAATTCAAAATTGAATCTTTATCATATGGGAAGATCCCACTTTTTCAAAAACCACTCAAACAAGCTCAACTTTCAAAACCCAAGCATTTGCAGACTCACCAACACCAATCTAGCACACCCACCAAAAATCTTTTCAAAATTCAAAACTTGAATTCATGCGGCCATTTCATCAATCACTTGGCAGACACAAATCAAACAAAATCAAAACACTATAGTGTGTAGTGTTTTGAGCCTAACTGGTTCCCTATCTAGCTCACAACCATCTCAATAGATCATCTAGCAAAATTAACCAAGCACTAGCACCACTGTGAGGTTGCCAATATCATCAATGGTGAACAGCCAAAGCCACCCTTGCCACCCCAGTGTAGACAGCAAGCTAGGAAGGAAACTAGCCACGCCAACCTTGTCTAGGAGATCACCCATGCCTCACCGCCCCCTCTCGACCAGCCCTGCCTCGAAGACACCGACCAGAGCACCCAGGAACGCCGCGCCTGTGCCTCTGCCGAGCATGCGCCAGAGTGCCACCCTCGACCGAAGCCCACAGACCGCATGCCGCCCTCACCGCGTGCATACACGATCACCACCGACCCAGGAGACCGCCAGACATCCCCGTTCGCCGTCCCGTGACGCACAGCCACCGCTCGCCGTAGAAGACGCCGCCTCTGCCGCGCAGAGCGTCACGTGTTCCAGACCAAACCGCACCGCCCCTACAAATGCATTAAAGCCGTAGAGAATCGCCAGGAGACCACCAAGCGATCGCCACCGCCGGACATGCCTCTAGCAGCCCGTAGCCATGTCTCCACCGTCGCCCTCCCATGCCGTTCGGTCTCACCGTCGAGACTATAAATAGAGGACTCCCCCGCTCGAATTCTTCACACCATTCCACTCCTCTCTCACCCAGAACCACCCCACCTCAGTCCCGGAGCAAGGCGAGCCGTGCATCGCCGGAATTTCACCGGAGCCAGCCGCCTCTAGAGAAGAAGGGAGCCATTGATTTCGTCCACCCTAGGAACTGCCGCGGCCACCCCTGAGTTCGCCGTTGTCGACTTTGTCGTTCGCCCGCCTCGCCGACCCTCGCCTGCACCCCGGTGAGCCCCCAACAACCCCCACTGGCCGCACTAGGTTTTTGTCTCACCGGCGTTGCCCAACATCGACGATGACTCTCAGCCGTTGGATTAGAACCAAATCGAACGACTCAGATCGCCTCATACCGCTTGGCACCCCCCTGTCTCACTGACGAGTGGGGACATCCACTTAAGCAGCCCGCGGAAGCGCTACGCTTAGCAGGCCGGCCCGTTAACTTTTCCCGCGCAGCCCAGTTATTTGAATTAAACCTTTCCCAGTTAATTTCAAACACACTTCTGTACCCATTTTCAAAAATCAACCCAGGTCGATTCAGTGCATCAAATTGAATGAAACTAATTGTGTTTGAAAGGTCTAGGAATTCTGAATCCAAGCCCGTTAGATTCAAGTCATTTGGATCTATAGATCACCCATGGTAAAAATAACAAGGCAGAAGCTTTTCTGCATTCAAACATTTTTCAAATTTAAACCATAATAGCTTTTGAGTTGATTCCATCTCTCAAAAATCACATTTAACCATACCTTTCAGAGTGTATAAAAATATATAGGTTTACTTACAGAAATAATTTTCAAGTAATAAAAGAATGCTACTTAGGCATTTCTAGCCACTTTAATTAATTAAAATAAAAGGGTAAAACCGTATTAAATTGTGACACCACTTTAAATCATATTCCCATGAACTAAAATATGTGGTGATGACATGTGTCAACATGATCCCATGTTTGGTTTGGAGAATATTAAATCTTAAGTAGTTTTTCAATGAGTAGAAATTACTTTTCTAAAAATAAAAGGAATTAAACCAAGCCTTAATCTTGTAAGGTTAGAGATGATGTTAGATCATCTATAGGACCCATGTGTGTGATGATTGCAAGTAGTTATGTATTGTTTGGTGATTGTGTACCTCGTATTTAATTATAGACGCTAGTACCGACCAAGGATACGAGGAGGAAGGAGGATTCTACGAAGAAGAAGCCGAGGAGAACTTCAACCACTGCTCTGCTCAAGGAAACCTTATATTGACACTAATGCAAGCCTAATACTACTAGTTGAATGTGCAAGCTAACACTTGCAGTTATGAAAGTTGGATAATCTATGCAATGCACTAAGCATGCTTCGTTGGACATATTTGATGATACCCAAGCCTAGTGTTACTTACAAGCTTTCTATTTTATTTCTTTATCAAAGCTATTACTTCGAGTCTACTTAAGTGACTTGTAGATTATAGAAAGATATTTGTGAAGGTTGCATAAAGAGCATAAAATTTGGCCTAAGCTAGATAATCTTGATGTCATCCTAAGGCATGAGATTGAACTTAGTTAAAACTCCACTAGTTTACCACCCCTCATTAATGTTTACCCCCACCTGTAGATGCTATTGCTAAGCATAAAACTTGATCAACTTTAGATGGGAATACTTGGTGGAACAATGGTTATGAAAACCGTGGAATGATGGATCATTCTATTGAAATGTTTTGGACATGTGTTTCCGAACACTTGATGATTTTGGTGATGAAAATGTTGAGGCATGAGCCTTAGGCCTTTATAAAACTGATGGTTATCTGGATGCGATACCATTCCAATTTTATCGTACAACCACAATACCCGAAGATTGGGTAGGGCTTGACTGGAAACTTATATACCTTAGTATTAGTTCCCTCACGGCCAAGGTCTGAGCCGAGGCTACCTTGTGAAGATGGTCCACCTGTGCAGTACCCAAGATGATAGTTGGTCATGGTTGGGAGGCCAAACTCACAGGAGAGGTCCTTATACTAGGGCGTGTAATTGAAAGGTTAGGATTGATTATCCACATACTGAGTATGGTGAATTCAGGATTTGTTCCTGACGGATGTATCGAATGTTGTGGTGAAAGTGTATAATCTCTGCAGAGTGTCAAACTATTCGAATAGCCGCGTCCACGGTTATGGACAGTTGGAGTGGCCATACTATTCCCCCGTCAGACTTTTCAAAATGACTTATGAAACAAAGTGAGACTTTGACTTGACCACAACAGGGTTGTGATATGAAATCCCAGTTTCCATTTAGGTGTTATAAAACTTCAACTAGCATTCGTTTCTTCTAAACTTAGTAGAGATAAATCTGGCTTTTGCAAAACAACCCTAGATCCTAGTGTCCTATTATCAAAAACCCCTCTCACTTGTTAGTATTAGTTTGCGAGTACTTAAAGAGTACTCATGCCTTTGTCCCTGGCTATTTCCATGGCCAGACTATGAAGAGGAGTACCTGAAGGATGGACCCTAGGAAGGTTACGACAACTAGGATCATCTCCCATCGTCAGCATTGCCTGTGACACTGAAGATGGAGCTTCGCCTACGCTACTGTTATTACTACGTATTCCGCTGCTTGATGTTGTACTAAGAACTTGATCATGAGATCCCTATTTATGTAAGAACTTATGTACGGTTGTAATGGATGATGTACTATGGTATCCAATTCTGTTATGTCTCACAAAAATGGTAATCCCGGGATTGCGATGTATGACATAATAGGAATCTGAGATTTAAAAATCCGGGTGTTGACAAGTTGGTATCAGAGCCATCCCGACCATAGGAGACCCTAGTTATACTGGACGTTTGAATCAAAAACTTAGTTTCAAAACCAAAGAAAACAAATATTTACAAAAACTTATTTTTATTCTTATCCCTTCGATTCTTTCATAAAAATTCATGTTCCTCAAAAAATCTTGCAAAATACATAAAATTTTGACACACTTGATCACTCTACTAACTTACTCATCCTATATTCTTATAGATGGATGTGAAGTACGGCAAGTTTTATCAGTTGGGGAATGGAGGAGACCTTATCTTTGAGAGGGATTTGGACCAGCTTTCGGAACTTCTGGAGCGTCCGCACCCCGAGTTCTTCGGAGCTCAGCTCAATGATCAAGGAGGAGAAGATCTGTAGTGGCTAATTGTTGCAAGTCTCAGAGGAAAGATTGAACCTCCCACTGCGGAAGGAATTCAGTTTACCTTAAGAGAGAACAACTGGCTCGATGGACTTGCCAGGGCCATGCAGGAAGCTCTTTCCCGTATGTGTTGGCAGAGCATCAATCAGATCAAGGGTACTCGCTTTGAGTTTTGCCCAAGGCGTGGTGCAAATGAACAACCACTAGAAGCCCCATACCACCCTGAGCTGAAGACTGAATTGGACCACCTTAGCTTCATGATGTACGATCGTCAGCGGGAGTTGGACAACTGCCGTGACTACTCCAACCACAAGTCTGCCATCATCAAGACGAAGGACCAAACCATCGCCATGCTAGCAAAGGATCGCAAGTCTCGCCGCCGTCAGCTCGACAAGAAGGAGCGCATCATTTCCCTCCTTCGCCACCGCATCTCATCTTTGGAGGAGACCATCCACGAGAGACACATGCAGTTGGAGGAAAGGGAGAATGCCGGAGAGGATCTTCATGGAGAACCCTACTCCTATCTCAGCGATGACGATGATTTTCTGGAGGATCAGGCTATGGATTTCTTCACCGATGAAGACGATTTCGCCTTCATCGATGATGATGAGGATGATGAGGCCACAAATTCCGAGGAGTAGTAGAACTTGAGCACTAGTGTAGTGAGTAGTATTCGGTCCCACTGTATCGTAGTTCTCAGAATGGTTCTTAAAACCATCTGTTTTTCTTTGTGGTGGTGTGTGTTGTATCGTGTGCTATGAATGAATGAAAAAGCAAGTTGCTAGAAAATTTGAGTCTACTTTAAAAAAAATTCAAAGACCCAAAAACTTAGAAATTTCCCTCTTTTCTCATGATCTATCTCGATCTTTAGATGCCACGTGGAGGAAGTGGTTCATCCCCAGACCCGATGTTGCAGATTCTGCAAATGTTGACTTCTGACCGTGAAGCTAAAAGAACGGAACGTCAAGACAACCTAGCCACCCTTCAGCACATAGCCCAGCTAGCCCACCACAACCAAGGCCATGGAAATCAGACAACCATGGATCTAAGCTCAAGAATTTCCAGAATACCAACCCACCTGTTTTCACTAAGTCAGAAGAACCCCTAGACGCCGATGATTGGTTGCAAACCATGGAAAATAACCTAGAAGTCGCCAGAGTGGAAGCCAACGAGAAAGTTCTGTTCGCCACCCACTATCTAACAGGAGATGCCAGGGCATGGTGGAACATTGTTCGCGCAATGACCGGAGGCCAGATGATGACCTAGGAAGAATTCAAGGTCAAGTTTAGCAGAACCCATGTGCCACCCGGTTTGATCAAGAGAATGAGAGACGAGTTCAGAGAGCTGAAGCAAGGAAGGATGACTGTAGTGGAATACCGTGACCATTTTTTGTCATTATCTAGGTATGCCCTGGATGAGATCGACACCGAAGCCAAGAAGAAAGAAAGATTCCTGAATGGTCTGGATGACGAGATGCAGACTGTGTTAGTCAATATCCCCTTTGCTGATATTGAAGCCCTTGTCGACTCAGCTATCCAGATGGAAGGAAAGATCAACCAAGCCAATTAGAACCGCAAGCATCGCATGATGCATCAACCAAGAACCCATTAGACCCCAAAGTATCGCCCCAATCCATCTCCAGGATTTGCCCCAAGAACCAACAGACCCCCGATGAACCATTCGACCTACCCCAACTGTGGAAACCCTAGGCTCGGAGGAAATCACAACAACCCTGGCAACGCTAGCAATTTCAATCGTGCCCCACCCAAATTCAACAACAATGCTACCGCCAACACCAACACTGCCCCTAGGACTAGAAGAAATGCTGTGCCTGTAGCAGCCAAGGACAAGTCGCAAGTGACTTGTTATGACTGTGGAAATAAAGGCCATTATTCCAATGAGTGCTCCAACAATAAGAATGCTACGGCCCCAATGCCAATGTCCCAGCTCAGCAGCAGCGTCGTGTTCAGCCAGGAAGAAGATTTGCCCCAGAGAATTCACTCAACCGCAACGGCCGTCTTTTTCTCATGCATGCTGAAGAAGCTCAGGAAGTGCCAGACGTCGTGCTGGGAATGTTTTCTGTTAATTCAGTACTTGCAAGAGTGTTGTTTGATTCTGGTGCATCGCATTCATTTGTCACCGAAGAATTTGCATGCACTAGTAAAATTCAACCAACCAAACTGAAGCATGTTATGATTGTTCAAATTCCCGGATCAACCACGAAGGCTAGGCAAATTTGCAAAGCCGTCCCTATCTGAATCCATGGCATATATTTTTATGCAAATCTGATAGTACTTGGAACTAAAGGTTTGGAAGTAATACTAGGAATGGATTGGATGTCCAAACATAAAGGATTGATTGACTGTGCCAAGAAAGCCATAACCATGACCAGTACAGCCGGAATATCAGTCGAGCATATATCTGAAACCTTACCTCGCCAATTCAAGTGCAACAAGAGTATAGCCCAACCTACCATTGACCAAGTCCAGATAGTTTGTGAATACCCCGATGTATTTCCAGATGTTTTGCCCGGTATGCCCCCAGATCGGGATATCGAGTTTATCATCGAACTAATCCCTGGAACAGGACCCATAACCCAGAGACCCTGTAGTATGAACCCGTCTGAACTCACAGAACTGAAGAAGCAACTAGATTCCATGCTAGAAATTGGATTGATTCAACCAAGTGCGTCACCATGGAGATCACCTGTCTTGTTTGTGGACAAGAAGGATGGAGGTAACCGTTTGTGTACGGATTATCGGAAATTGAATGATGTCACCATCAAGAAGAAGTACCCCTTTCCCAAGATAGAAGATCTGTTTGATCAGTTGACCGGTGCCAAGGTGTTCTCTAAGATTGATCTTAGAACTGGCTATCATCAACTCAAAATTTGTGCAGAGGATATTCCAAAGACTGCCTTTACCACCAGATATGGATTGTACGAGTATACAGTCATGTCTTTCAGACTAACCAATGCCCCTTCTTATTTCATGAATCTCATGAATAAGATTTTTATGGACTTCCTGGATAAGTTTGTCTTTGTTTTCATGGATGACATTCTGATCTATTCCAAATCATAAGAAGAACATGAGCTACACCTAAGGACCATTCTTGGAACCCTTAGAGAGCATCAGCTGTATGCAAAGTTTAGCAAATGTGAATTCTGGTTACAGGAGGTAGGATTCCTCGGTCACATTGTATCAGCCGGAGGAATTGCCGTTGACCCTGCCAAAGTGAAAGATGTAGAATATTGGCAAGCCCCAACCACTCAAACCCAATTTCGTGCATTTCTCAGATTGGCGGGATATTACCGAAAATTCGTAGAAGGATTCTCTAGTATCGCCAGACCCATGACCCAATTGCTGAAGAAGGACAAGAAGATTGAATGGACCGAAAAATGTGAAGCAAGTTTTCAAGAACTCAAGAGGAGATTGATTTCAGCCCCAATCTTGATCATGCCGGATATCACGAAGCCTACGCTACCGTTATTATTACGTATTTCGCTGCTTGATGTTGTATTAAGAACTTGATCATGAGATCCCTATTTGTGTAAGAACTTATGTACGGTTGTAATGGATGATGTACTATGGTATCCAATTCTGTTATGTCTCGCAAAAATGGTAATCCTGGGATTGCGATGTATGGCATAATAGGCATCTGAGATTTAAAAATCCGGGTGTTGACAAGAACTTCAACCACTGCTCTTCTCAAGGCAAGCTTATACTGATACTTATGCAAGCCAATACTTGAAACCTTGCAAGCTAACACTTGCAATTATGAAAGTTAGATAACCTATGCAACACACTAAGCATGCTTGGTTAGACACATTTGATGATACCCAATCCTAGTTTTACTTGTAAGCCTTATACCTTACTTCTTTATCAAAACTTTCTCTTAGAGTTTACTTAAGTGACTTGTAGATTCTAGGAAGATAATTGAAGGTTGCATAAAGAGCATTAAATTTGGCCTAAGCTGGATAATCTTGATGTCATCCTAAGGCAAGATATTGAACTTCATTAATCACCACTTGTTTACCACCCCTCATTAGTACTTACCCGAATTGTAGATACTAGTGCTAAGCATAAAACTTGATCAACTTTTGATGGGAATACTTGGTGAAAATGGTTATGAAAACCTTGGAATGATGAGTCATTCTACTGAATTGTTTTGACATGTGTTTCCGAACACCAGATGATTTTAATGATGAAAATGTTGAGGCATGAGACTTAGCCCTTTTTAAAACTGATGGTTGTCTGGATGCGATACCATTCCAATTTTACCGTACAACCATAATACACGAGAATTTGGTAGGGCTTGACTGGAAACTTATATACCTTAGTATGGGTTCCCTCACGGCCAAGGTCTAAGCTGAGGCTACCTTGTGAAGATTTTCCACCTGTGCAGTACTCAAGATGACAGTTGGTCATGGTTGGGAGGCCAAACTCACAGGAGAGGTGCCTATACTAGGGCGTGTAATTGAAAGGTTAGGATTGATTATCCGCATAGTGAGTATGGTGAATTCAGGATTTGTTATTGACGGATGTATCGAATGTTGTGGTGAAAGTGTACAATCTCTACAGAGTGTCAAACTATTCGAATAGCCGCATCCGCGGTTATGGACAGTTGGAGTGGCCATACTGTTCCCCCGTCAGATGTTTTCAAAATGACTTGTGAAATGAATTGAGATTTTGACTTGACCACAACAGAGTTGTGATATGAAATTCAAGTTCCACTTAGGTGTTATAAAATTTCAACTAGCTTTTCTTGCTTCGGAACTTAGTAGAGGTAAATCTGGCTTTTTGCAAAAACAACCCTAGATCTTAGTGTCCTACTACAAAAAAATCTTTAACTTGTGAGTATTAGTTTGCGAGTACTTAAAGAGTACTCACGGCTTTGTACCTAGCTATTCCCGTGGCCAAACTATGAAGAGGAGTACGAGGATGATGGATCCCAGGAAGGTTACGACAACTAGGATCATCTCCCATTGTCAGCATTTCCTACGTTACCTTTATTATTACGATATTCCGCTGCTTGAGTTGTATTAAGAACTAGATCATGAGATCCTTATTTGTGTAAGACCTTATGTATGGTTTGTAATGGATGATGTACTGTGATATCCAAATCTGTTATGTCTCGCAAAAATGGTAATCCTAGGATTGCGATGTATGGCATAACAGGCATCTAGGATTAAAAATCCCGGTGTTGACAACCTGGCACCGTCCGCGGGAGCTCCATAGTTGCAGCCGACTCCAAGGAGTTGAATGGAACCTCTCTGGGCACGACGACCCCCTAAGTGGAAAGGAACCAGCTTCCGGGGACTCTAACCCCTTTCTACGCGTTATGGTGTAGACCATACTAAGGAGGACAAACTACGAGCTAGCCATGAGTCCCACCCAAGGGTTTTATTTTGAAAGCTTTGTAGTAGGGTAAAACCTAAAATAGTTTTATCATTGAAAATCCGTGGGTTCCAAGAGGGAAGATGCTAATCATCTTAGCCTTGATCTAAAGGGGGTAAGAGTAGGTATTCATAGGGTAGGTGTCTTAAAGGGGGTAAGAGTAGGTATTCATAGGGTAGGTATTCTTGTAGGAGCTAAGTTACTCAAGTCATTTTAATTGGAATAAAACATGCAATTTATTTGTGCAGTTTATAAACGAGATATAAAACAATAGATAAACATGAATAGGTTAATATAGGAGTTCAGGAATGGTGGCTTGCCTGTGACCAGCGAGATGTCCCATGACTTATTTAGAATACCGGGATACCAATTATATCAGTAATAAGAATAACTCGATCCTTCCTTCTTCTCAGCGTCACACAATCGCATCTATCGTCGTTATTGAGCATACATGCAAACAAAGAACACCACATTCAGTACGATATATACAAACATCAAACCATACAACAATGAAAGGATAACTACAGGATAAACATAAGTAGGATGTTGGAGGTATGGGTTGATTGGATCGGGAGAAGATTTGGAGGCATGGGAAATAGGGGTCCTTGGGATTTAAGGTCTAGGAACTACCTAAGAGAGGGGTTTTTTGACCAAGGGCCTGATCTGTATGATACCATTGTATAAAAAATGATACCATCAGATAGGTATTGATAAAATGAAGCCAACAAAAGTGGTTTCACTATTTTATCAATTTACCTTGATTTATTAAGGATTTTATAGTGATTAAAACTCTAGTTTTAGAAAATAATTCACCAGAACTTCTCTGGAGATCCAAATATTACTTCCTTGGGTGATTAGGTAGTATTGGGTGTACTGAATCAAGTGGAGTTGAAATCACCTCAGAAAAATTACCAGAATGCCCTTGAGAAATTCCCAAAGGCAGTACTGGATGGGATTTGTCTTTTTCATCAGATTTATTTACAGAAGAGTTTTAGGTAATGAGTGTACCTTTCTATAGAAATTGGAATAAACATTTTTGGAATTACAGAGCTACTGTAATGATTTTTAATAGTGAATAAACCTTGCACCGAAGATTTTATTTCACTAAAATTCAACAGAGACTCATAAAATTATGAGCTACTGGATTAAGAAGTATATGGTTATGTGTGTCAACTGGGAGTTGTAATTAGGTCAGAACCTCAATTGGTTTGACCTATAGAATTTATTAAAGGCAGAGAGGATCTATTTTTGTTATTTTTACCAAGGTCAAATTAGGAAACAAATTGTTAAGGGCTCAATATTTTGGTCCATCACCAAGTCTACATGTTAGAGTAGAGACTTAAGTACCTGTGAAAAATAATATCTAAATTTTTTTGTGTTGTTTCCATTTTCATTTGTATTCAAAGCAAACAGCAAGATATAGGGTTTATTGAAAAGATTAAAAGGAAAAAGGGGGAGGGAGCAGTGCTGGGCTAGATCTGGGGCCAACTGGGCCTCCATGCTAGATTCCAGCCCGCCCAGAATTGCCCTGTATGGGAAGGGAAGAGTCAAATGGGGTCGGCCGGGGCCCACGCGTCAGCCTACTTGGGGGCCGAAGGGGTATTTGGCTATGACAACCGTTTGATCTATTGGCATCGCATGGCTGTGGATCGTCTTCCCCGCTGAATCCTGGCGGCAGCGAAAAGACACAGGGAAACCCTAGTGGGGCTTCGGGCGGCGCAGGGGAGCTCACCTGTGGGCTAGGAGGCGAAGGGGAGGTGAAGCGGCAGTCGATGAAGACTCCGGAGAGGGGCGACATCGTCTGGTTCCGTGATTTGATCTTGCTCATGCGAGGGCGCCCGAGAGGAGTGCGACGGTGGCGTCCACTAGAGTGGTTCCTGAAGGTTATGAGAATGGGGATGATTAGATCTGGTGATAGGATAAACACACATGCATGGAGGCGAGAGGAGAGGGTCGACGTGAGTTGCTTGCTTGCATGCAAGTTGGGATACGGAAGATGAAGTTCTCCTGCTCCCGAGCTGCAGAGAGGTTCCATGGGATCTTGGGGAGGGGTAATAATGATGTAGAGGAGTGTCTTGGAAGCAGTAGATGAGTTAAGGGTGGGTGGAAACGACCATGGGCTTTTGAGCACTAAAAATGGCCGAGGTGTGGTGGTTCTTCCTTTCCATGGCGAAGGAGGAGGAGGGCGAGATCTGGAGCTCGGGGAGAGGCTCTCTGGTGGTCTTGGGGAGAAATGAGAGGGCAGAGGAGGTGTGCTCTGGCCTCTTGGCTTATAAACCTAAGAAGAAGGTGTATGGTGGTCTAAGTGCATTGGGGAAAGCTTGGAGGAAAGGAGTTAGCCATCTATTGGGCAGCAGGGTTGGTGGAGCGTGCTCTGTGGTCAAAGGTGGAGAGAGAGGTGGTGAGAGGGATGTTGAAGCTGCTGTGGACTTTATGAGAAAGAGATCTTGCAAGATATGGATGTCCCTCTCCCTCACATACTCCATGCACTAGGGACAAAGGAGGGGTGTGTTACAGAATAGGGATATAGTGTTGGACGACCAGGGGGAGAGGAGTTGTGCTGTGCAAGTTTGGAGAGGGTTTGGTTTTTTATTTGATTCAAGTTTGCGTTGTTTTATCAAAATTGATCAAATGGAGGCTTGTGAAGGGAGTTGATAAACTTTCATTAGACAAAGTGTGTAAATGGTACTGGTAGGTGGGGTAGGTCAAATAACCTCTCCATGATTTAAATGGGATTTTTCTAAAGATTATAATCCCATTTAAATGCACTTCTTCAAAAATGTAGAAATAGATTATGGAAGCTAAGATGATAATTTTCCATTGGACAAGATTGGTTTTTAATGTGATATGGTCCTAAATACCATATTACACATTGGAGAATTTTATTGGGATTTATTGAGGTGGAAAATTATTTTTGGGGAATTATTTCTTGTTTCTGCCATTTAAGAAAAAGGGCAAAAAGAAATAATAAAGAATCTCAAAAATATTTATTTTTGAGTTGGAAAGATGGGATATGATGTAGAGGCATCAAATGTACCTTGATTTGGCAAGGTGATTTGGAGAGAAACAAACGTGCCTTGAAAGACAAGGTTGTTGAGAAATTGGTAAGTAAAGGAAATAAAATAGTTTAATAATCCAAATAATTGTGGGAATTATTTGGGGATTCTTATATCCAAGGTAGATGATGTAAACTTTCTGTAGGCATCAAGGTCAACCTTGGTTTTTAATGAAAGTGGTGAAAAGGTTGGAAAACTAGATAAGGGAGGATCTAGGGTTTAGTTATTTTGATCCCACCTAAACAGGGTTGGGTTAGTGAGCTCAGAGCTCACCTTGGTACAAGTGGTATATGGATGGATAGAGCAAGTCATATAGATGATCATGGAGAAAAGGTATTCGCTTGGTTGCATTTGAGGTGATCATGATGAGATGGCAAACTTTGTTGAAAATAAGACTGCCATAATAGAGACATCAAGTAGCCTCCTAAACCACGTGGGTTTAAGAAGCACAAGGCTCCAATGGGAACAAGTGAAGTTGGGGTTGTTAGGACATGATTAGTAGATCATAACCAAGCAAGGAGTTGGTCAAGGGGAGGTGTCATATAGATGTGAGTTACTGCCAAAGTAGGCAAGATGATAAGATTTGAAGAAAAGATTATTATCTTGACTACAAAACAATCATGGATGAGTGTGAATTACAATGGCTTAGCCAAGGGAAAGAGTGGGATTTGGTAGTACTACTGATGTAAAACAATATGGTTCAAGTGCATTCTCAATAATGCACCATTGTTGGAAGAGGTAGAGCTCCAAAAATGGTATCCAGTTAAGAAATCCAGACTTGGCCATTTTGGCAGATTTGGTGATTTTGACTAGTGTTCAAGAGGGAAACAATTGAGAGGGTGGGAAAGGTTTACCCTTCCCTCAAATGGTTGATGTTGAGGTATAGATTTAAGAGAGGGGATCCAAACTTGGATTGGGTCTCCACTAGGTTGGAAACCATCAAGAGGGATTATCCCTGGATTGAGATAAGCATGAGATGAGATGATCACGTGAGTGGCATACGATAGATCCAGACTTGTATGCTTGCTTTGAGATTTATGATCACATGCATAGATTGGGTCCTAAAGGATGAGCTACTATATTAGCTCATTCTAGTTCCTAAGCAAGCAAGGCAAGCAGCAGATCAAGGAAAACCATCAGACAGCAGATCAAGGCAATTCATCAACCAACAGATCAAGGCAATTCATCTTATTACTTATCTATATACTACTAGGGTTACCATCAAGCCTATCTTGAGGTAAGGATGGGTATGTTTGAAGGGGTTTTGCTTTTAAGTAAGATAAATACCATCTTGGTATCTCTACCCAGATTCAGATGAAAAAGGTTTTAAATAAAGGTTTTTGGAAAACCTAAAGATAAGGGTAGTTGAAGGTTCTGTCTTGAAAACATAAGGGGAGTATATATATGTCTCCATAGTTTTCGCAATAGAATCTAGCAAAGTTATTTGGTTGTGTCGAAGTCATCTTGGCTTAGGTTTTTGAAATGCAAGAACATTTGAGAATATGAAAGATGAACCAGGACATCTCCTTTTGTAAAATAGTTTTTGTAAACTAGTGTTGAGATGAGGAGTACACAACTAACACAAACCATTGCTTGAGCACAAGCAAACAAATAAGCACACTTTGCAAGAAAAAGTTTTTGTTCCCCCTGACTTTTTCCTATTAGACATTTAATCAGGGTTGCTGAAATTGGGATGTTACAGACATCACACTCATATATATATATATCATGTTCTGTTGGTTCTTTGTATATCCATTGTTTCGCTTTCTTTTTGGTTTTTGTTGCTGCTTTCTCAAAAACACAAAAATACCAAAAATATTTTCTTTGTTTCTCTTGGTTTGTTTCTTTGCTTTGGTTTGGCTTAAAAGAAATATCCAAAAAGATTTTTCTTTGTTTTGTTTGTTTTTGCTTTGTTGGCTTGTTTCTAAAAAATCGAAAACACCGAAAATATTTATTGCTCTTCTTTGGTTTTGTGAGTTCTTTGCAGGGTTCAACCATCCTCAGTGGATTTTGGTTTCATGCTAGTATTTAAGTGACACAAGTGAAGGGCAATAATGAAGATTCAGACAACTCTAGGTATGGTAAGAGGCTAGTAACGCACTCTATTTGTTTCATTTTTGTACATATACTCATCATTGTGAGCATGCTTATCCTGTTTGTGTAAGGTGTATGTCATTATGGATGCTTAGTAGTTCTTGCTTGTCTATGATTAGATCCATCTTGCTAATAGTTTGTAGCATGTCATATATGAATGTTTGCTTGCATTGTTTTATTCATATTTTGGTATATATTGTGGTATCCTCCTCTGAATGATCATGTGAATCGAATTGGAACATGCTCACGCATGCATATGACTAATCAATAGTCAGTAAACCTCGATGATTTATTTTGCCTCAGAGTTCTTGTATCACTTTCATGCCATTATTAGTCCTGTTTTGTTGCAAGCATGATTATGACAAGGAAAACGATACGATACCCTCGGGGGATAGAATCCCCCGGGTCGCTACTCCCGTCGTGAACACCACATACCCCGCATCTGGCGCTGCCCTCTCTCCTCCCGTTGTATTTCTCCTACCCTGCCTCGATCCCCATCTCCCAGCGACCGCCGTGCGCCGTGCGCCGCCGCTGCAGGACCCTGCGCTTGTGCCGCCGTCACCTCACCGCCCAGCGCATCCTCCTCCTCTGCAGAATAGTGGTCGCCGCCCTCCCGAGCACCCTGACCCGCCATGGCCACCCGTGATGCCGCTTGTTCTTGCACCTCCGCGTCACTGCACCCGTGCCGCCGCAGCCTCGCGTCGCCGCAACCTCACCTAGCCGCGACACCGTAGCCTTGCCTCGCCGCACCGCCGCAGCCATGGTGCTCGACCACGAGTTGGAGGTGCTAGCTCTCGACGACTCCATATTTCCCCACGCTGCACATAGTCCGCCATGGGAACGACCTTTGGCCGCCGACGAGCTGTGTTTCCCGCGCTGGTGGTGGCGCTGCCCGCGCTGGTAGTGGCTTTGCTCCGGTTTTCGGTGGCAGGTGCTGCTGGCGCCGGTGGTGGTGTTGCCCCGTGTCAGTGGTGGTGCTACTCCGTGCCCCGTTACGATCTGTGTGAGGCTCTGCTACAAGTAGTTATCAGACATGATACATAGGCATGCCGGCCTCGCTACATAGGCAGCGGGGGAGAGGTATAGCGGAGACGCTTTTTGCTACAAGCGGCGTGAAGCTTTGCTACAAAGGCACGACGGCCTTGCTACAAAGGTATGTCAGCCTTGCTACAGATGTATGGCATCGTCTTCTTGGACGATGGCGTCAGCCTTGCTATAGAGGAACAACATCACCTTCTCCAATGACGGCTTTTTTTTTGCTACAAACGGTGTGAAGCCCTGCTATAGGGGCATAACGTCCTTGCTATAGAGGCAAGGCGGCTTCCTCTCCGGCAACATCTTTTCTTCTCCGTCGATAAAGCGTTTTTGCTACATGCAACCGGCAGCAGTGCTACAAGGATGCCTTGGGTTTTCCGTCGAGATATCCGGCGAAATAGGAGTTTGCTACAATATAAGTTTTTTTGCTACAACTGTTTTGTGATTTTTCTACAATAGCGCAACATTTTTGCTACACGGTCTCCGGTGAGGTCTAACGGCGAAATTCTCCGGCGAGGTCGGATATGCTACAATAGCACAACTTTTTTGCTACACGGTCGCCGGTGAGGTCTCCGGTGAAATCTCCGGCGAGGTCTAGTCTGTTTTTATTTTTCTAGACCGAACCGTTTTCTGCTACAACGTAGCAAAAGCAGGGCAAATGTAGGAAAAGCGGGGAAAATATAGAAAAAGCGGGATTTTGAATCCAAAAAGAGGACACATGGTTGGCTGGGGACCCGGGGGATAAAAACCACAGATCCACCGGGGGACGCGTAGGGCTGTCCTTATGAAAATTATTGCTCTCTCATTTGTCGCTCCCTCTCTATTGCTAGCCTTGACTTGCACTGAGTATGAGCTCTATCTGTGTTTCCAACTCCCCAAAACCAATATTGCCAACTGTGTCCACCATACCTACCCATTAGCATCACTTGCTATTTCAGTGCATATTCTATATCCCTTGTTTTCTTCCAAATAAAATGTTTTTCTGTTTGGAGAAATTTAGTTAGTAAAGCTCTCACGAACTTGATGGCACACTTTATTCCTTGCAATTAATAATCCTGAACCATTGGGACTTGTCCATGAAAGTTATATGCTTGCAAATTATATGCTGGGAGTCAGCAGAAACGTGATGTCACGGGTGTCACATCCCAAAAATCATGATATGTAAAAGTTTGAATTTCATTCATGCATTCATAGCATCCGTGGCTTACACAAAAAATTTCAAAAAAAAATTCCAAATAAAACCATGGTTTGTTTTATTTTTCAAAGTTTCAAAGTGCATTTGACTAAACAATAGTGTTTTATACAGAAATAATTACAAGGTTTACACTACAAAAATCTAGAGGTGGTTTGATTTCAAACTCATTTGAATTTGGCTCTTGAAAAATCAATTAGAAAAAGAAACATAGAAAAGAATAAAGAAAAGGCCAACGCCACCAATCCGGCCCAGCACCAAAAGCAGCCAACGAACCCACCCGTCCATTTCCCCCTCCCCCCCTCTCTCACCCGCACCCACTCTACCCCGCAGTCACTGCCCGGTGGACCCGCGCCAGCTCACTCCTTCCCCAAATCTAGTGCCCGCGACCAGCTCCACGGCCGTTTCCTCCCTGTCACTGCCGTTGAATGCGCGAGTAAATTTTCATTGATTCGCTGAATAACTCCCCTCCCAGCTCGGGCTACTTAACCCCTTCCTCCTCTCTACCATTTCCCCCAACACAGCAAGCCCCAAGCGCCGCCAGGCTTCGCGAATTTCCGCTTGCACTTCTGTAGACCCGAACAGCTCCGGCGACCTATTCCGGTGAGCCTCGTGCTCCCCTTCATCTCTCGTTCATATGAGCTTGCTTGTCAGACCTGTGTGCATCTTCTCACACCTTTAGTTTGCTCTGAACCGCCCTAGGTCGTCGTCTTCGTCGAGCCCCACGAACGACCGAAGCGCCGCTCGACTCCAGCGAACAATCACGGTAAATCCAGACCGCCCCTTGACACCTAATCCTTACGACTTTGTTCGCCGTGCCTCTGTGCATCCTCTAATGCCTTTCGTTCATCTTATTGAGCCGTAGAACGTCGCCTTCATCTCCGGCAGTGAACACCTGACGCGGGTACGATCTGCGACGAGATTTTCTGGCCGTGCCAGTGCGCCCTTGTTCAAGCAAAGACCACGTTGAGCTTCACCATCATCACGCAAGCTCGGTAAGCATCTGCATTTTCCCCCACCCCCCTAGCCTCGCCGGAACGCCACCGCTAGTAGCGCCGCCGCTGCTATAGCCTTGCGCCGCCAATTCTTGGTCAAAGCATTGTGAGCCGCCAGATCCAGATCCTGTAACATATCACCTTTTGTGTAATATTAATAAATACATGTTTGAGCATTGCATGCATGCATAATAGTTGAACTTTGGTTAAATCAAATAAACATAAGCAAAACCCTAATTTCTTTCCCTCTCAAAACCATTCAAATGGTTTTGTACATTGAAAACTAACCAAAAGAATGGAACCCAAAATGAATAAAAAGGGTCCCACACTATTTTATATACTTTATAAAAAGTTTCTATAATTTTGAAATATTCAAAACAGTTTGGAATTTGAAAATTCAAATAGATAAAATAGAAAACAGAAAAAGAAAAAGGTTTAACATAAAAAAATCTAAACCTAACCTAGCTACTAGGCTGAGCCCACCTCTCTTCTCTCTCTTTGTGCCGCCAAGCGTAGCACGCAGCAGCCCAAGAGCTGGCCTAGCCTGGCCCAAGAGCAGCCCACCCCGGTCGCGTACCCTTTCGGCCTTTTGTTCCTCGTCGTCATCATCGACGATGGGAAGCAGCTGCGCGTGCCGCGCGCCGCCGTCGATCTCCTGCGCGTCATGATGCCCGCCGCCGCCCCTATAGCCGCAGATAATACCGGCCGTCTCCTCCTCTCCTCCCCCATACCAATTTCGATTCCTCTCTCCCTCCCTCGCCGATTTTCCCCCTCGGGCCAAACCCTAGTCCGGCCAGAGCTTCGTGCCGCCGCCGTTTGAGGCATCCCCGAGCCCCGACGAGATGTCCTAGAGAACCGTCGTGCTCCCCTCGTCCACCCCCTGGAAGGAATAGTCCCCGGGAGCCCTCAATCGACGCCTGTGACCCCTTCTTCCTCGTGGCCGACCGACCTCCGCCGTGACATAGTCGACGCCTCCGACCTCGCCTCGCCTCCCCGACCTTCCTAGCGCGCTCCTGGTGAGCTCACGGTTCTGATGAACCCCTCCGCGCTCGCCCTCTCGCTCCCTAGCTTCTTCCCGATGAGCACCACCACTCGCCGCCGCTTTTCGTCATCGATGCCGACGCTCCGGCGACCGATCATGGGCGGCGCCACCACTAGTTGGTCCAGCACAGCGCCCCGCGTCGAGCGCGCCCTCTCTCGCTCGCCCATGCGTCCCCTATTGCCTGGCCCATGGTTGATCTGGGAGAGCCTCCATTGCTGATGTCAGCATGACATCAGCATGAGGTCATTTCCCTTTTTTCTTTATTTTAAATGAATTCTGTAATTATTTTCTGTAAATGGAAAATCCCTGACAGGTGGGCCATACCTGTAAGAGTTTTATTATTTTCTGTAAATATTTTCTGAAATAATTAAAAGTCTAACATGTGGGCCCAATTTTGGAAATTATTTGAAATATTCCAAAAAATGATTTAAAATGAATTAAAATTTGAGAAATTAATAAATAATTCATTTTAAATCCGAAAAATACAAATAATATACCAAAATGATCGGAAAAATGAAACCTATCTAACTAAGCTATAATCATACAATGTTAATCAACTATGATGGCAAGTATAATTAGAAGAACCAATTGAACCCTAGAGGTGATTCTGAAGATCCCCCTGTTCTAGGGTTTGGATATCTCGGACCCCCTTTAAAGTGATCAAACATGTTCTAGGGTTCTTTTAAACACCTTTTAACTTGTCATATCATCCATATTGTATGAGCATTGCACATGCCATGTGTTGAGTGTTGCTTTTTATTTTTCGGTGATTGGTTCTCGTGAATAGGAACCAAACCCGAAGCTGATGTCAACGCCACCGAAGAGCAGTATCAGTCCAACAACGGACAAGGCAAGTGAAGCCCCACTCATACATATGAATATGATTACAAAGTATTTCATTCTGGTCATATGCATTTGGTTCAATAGTCTTTTATCAGTAGACAGAGAAATCCTATCTGATGCATGTTTCCCTTTGTGAACTATATTACACGATCCACCGCTCCTAGCATAACTAGGTTTTGGCTTATGAGCATCGCTAGTGCCACAGTTCAGTCAATCTTAGCCATGCTTAGTGGTCTGATGCTGATTATTCATGTGATGCACCAGAGATGCGAATGAATCTAGTATGGTAGGATGTTGTCATGTGATCAGATATGAATGATAAACATGCTAAGGCTTGTATGCGAGGCCACGTGGGTTGTGGTTTTTGTAGTCCCATACTTGCCACTCTTAGGACCTGATGTTCTCACCTCTTGAACCAAGATGAGCGTACAACCACATGGGGGCCTGGAAACCCCCTCGACTCACTAACTTGCCTAGTAGATTCCATGAGTCACATAGTTCGGGATTTCCATTCGACATACGCATATTGGTTGTCCTTGAATGGAGGTGAAGGAGGTGCATTCATAACAGGTAGGTAAGCGTGGACGGGAACAAGAGATGCCCGGCATCCATAATCTTGAACGCCGCACACATCATTAGGGACCGGCTTCGAGACATGACCTGTTACGGCGGTATCTCCCTAGTGTATGACTCATGGTCTCGGCAAAAGCAAGGTAAAGGTCGTGGTCAACCACTCTCTGCCGGCCTTCCAAGGAAGAGGGCTAAAAATTAGACATTAAGAATCGGTTGGTACGTATGGGTAAAGTTGTGCACCCCTTCAGGGTTATTAATATTTTCGAAAAGCCGTGTCCAGGGTTATGGACGACTTGGGAACGGATTCTATGATCATAGAAAACTATAACCAAATGATAAAGCTTGTCAAATAATTTGAGATCCGGAGTACTTCCTCGGGGTTGTTTGAGGGGGTAGTCCGGGATGAGAGGTTCAGTTGATGATGATACTTGGTGGATATCAAAGATGATTCTAAGAGCTAGAGTTGAAGTCTTCTTATCCCCTTTGAATACGATATGACTAGACGAGTTTCTTATCCCTCTTGTTTTGAAAATAAAAGATGGCTTTATGCAAAACAACTCCACTAGCCATAAGTCTTGCGGAGTACAACCTGTACTCAGCCTTGCTTCGTTGATGTTTTCTACAGATGATGCTACTCCAACTGAAGGTGGTTTCTACGTCGAAGTCGACGAGTAGTAGGGGTTCCCGGGCAGCATCCTAGGATCTATGGAAGGGTCGCTACTTCAGTTTAAGGCCTCTTATGCCCTTTGCTAAGTATGTTGTTTAGAACAACTTGTTTGCTTCCGTTGTTTGATGTAATGATGGGTCTGTGACCCCTGGTTTGTAACTCTCTTAAGAGTTTACCTTATCATTGTTATGGTTTGTATGTTCTGTAATGTTACCGATCTTTCACTCCATGTTTCGGAATTTAGGTTAGGATTATATCAGATGAGGATCTGGTATTTGTCTAGCCCTGATCCCGGGTCATGACAGATCCAGTGGCCATGATAGATCACTTAAGTGAAGCGTTTTTATTTGATCTGAGACGTGCGTTTTCACTTAAATCCTACGGCTCATCGATCTAACCGAACCTTTATCGACCAATCAGACACATCCACGTGGCTAGGGTTTCGATTTAAAATCTGTTTTATATCTATTAGAGATCCAAACTTGTAAAATTCATAACATGAGTTTTGTTTATCCAAAAAATGCAAATAAGATATCAATGAAATCAGAAAAATAAATACTACACTACTGTGGGATTGGATTTGTATTTTGCTTCTGTAAAATTTGATTTATTTACAGAATCAAATACAGGTTTATTTTGACTATATAAAATATTTAGAAAATGATTTTAAAGCAAATTCAAGTTTATTTAGACTATAATTAGTTAGTTTTGGTGTTCAGTATTGTTTGACTTGAATGGTTTAGTGTAGAATTCATTTCATTGCATTTGCATGCATTCATATATTTTTGCTTGATTATTTTGAATGAAAATTTCGTGCTATCATTTTATGTGTAGATTTTGGTGCTAGTGGTGATTGTGATTATGAGGATTGTTGATACTCCCCCAAGTACCAAGGCAAGTGGTGCTTCATGTATATTTGTCCTGTTATTTTGACTATGCACTAGTGATATTTTGTATAGGGATTGCATGAAATTTTGCTAATATCTATATGACTATGCCTTGGGAAATCCTAGGAGTTGTAGTCTTGGTAGAATTATTCTCTAAGTTAAGATACTTGTTGATATCATGCTTAGCCTAGCTAGTAGAAAACAAGGGTGGAATATGTTAATGCTATTTAAATTTTGCTAAGTCCTTTGACTTATGCTTTTTCTTAATAAAACAACTACATGAATGAATCACCTGGGTGGAATGGAATGAATGGTTTGTGTTCAGTGGTTACTCAGGGCCCATTTCTATGGCCTCCCTAGTGTATATCACTTGTGGAAAGCCACCCAGGAACAAAGGTATTTGAGATACTTAGTGTTTATAAGCTTCTAGTGCAACCACATGGCCTATGGGCTCTACCTTGATCATATAGGTTGTAATAACTTAGCCAGCTGGACAGATGGTGGTAGGGTGATGGGTTGGAACGCGTCCATTTGGTCTAAGGGAAGGCTTCTAAAAGGTCTCGTCTCGATGCATGTCGAGTCTTGTGGGGGAAAGTGCACCACCTCTCGAGAAGGAAAAATCTAAGTACTTAGCCATGTCCCCGGCAACGGACAATTTGAGCATCAAGACATTGAAGCTATCGAGGATCTCCTCATCCCAATTTATAAGTTAAAAACTTGTGGTTGAACAAGGGTTAAGGTTCACCAATGTCTATTGGTGGTTCCTTGGGAGTTTTGACAAAGAAAAACTTAGTGTTTCCAACTTATAGGAAAAACCTATTTTGAGCAAAGCAAGCCTAAACTACACTTAGCCAAATTCATATAAATGTTAGAAACTACTACTCTACTATGGTATCACTTGCCAATACAATTCCAAATGTATTGACCCACTGTGGCTGTAACTTGTGATGTTGCAGGTTACTCTGATGAGGATTAGGGTTATGAGTCTACACTCAACATGTTTGCATGTGGCACATGAAGATGAAGACTTTACTTTATTTACTTATGTTATGAACTCTTGTACTAGCCTTTGGCTATGGAGTTGTAAAAGACTATGTTTATCTCTAGAATGACGATGTAATAAAGACCTTTGTATCTGTGTACTTCATCTTAAATTGTGGATGCTAGAATTTTACCTAGGGACTAGCATTTTAATCATAGGGACCTTTACCTTATAAAGGTGGGGTCTTACAATGGGGAACGCTTTCAACACTTTTTATATATCCTATCCAGTTGATACTTTTCTCTTTTCTTTACGGATGTCGACGATGTGAAATAAAAGGGGATCTTGTGAGTTCATGGATTTTATACATTGTGTTAGAGAAATGCTTGGGCCGCTAGCCTAAGCCATTCCTAATCATGGTGGAAACTTGCAGCATCACCATAATGAGCATTCTATGAAGCATCCTATGTAAAAAGCCTTTGCACATAGTAAATAAAAAGATCGCTGAGATGCTCATTGTCTGCTTGACTTGTTATTTTGATCACGGGATAGCTCATGTATCATGTGCAAGGGGTACCCGTTGGCGGTTCTCTGTGATAGGCATGTATTTACAATGATAAGAACTTACAGGTAACCAAAGTTGAGTAGCATGCGGAGCGGCCCTCGTATTCAAGTGACTTGGGATTTCCAGTTTATGGTCTATCAAGCATATAATTTAGAGTGGCAATGAGATTCCTATGATAGGGGCAATGAAAACTCAAGGTTAATGAGTACCTTCCTTTCAGCATTAGGAAGCCTTTCAAACTTTTCAAAACCAGTTTCACTTCTTTGTTGAGTCACCACTTATTATATGAGCACCTTCTTGAGAGCATAGTTGTCATTCTTGTGTTTGTTCCAAAACTTGGTTAATTATGTCATGACTTTGATGCTTGTATCTATGATATCTTTACCTCTAGTCTTCACTTGAACTTCAGAGGTGCCATGGCATTTATATGGTTCTCTACAAACAAAGGCAAGTGAGTTACCACTCTATCATACCTTACTATGAGCATTGCAGTGTGTCTTATGTTTATGTTCCATGCTACTTATTATTACTGAGTTGGTTTCTCTTCATAGCTTGCAATGACTATTGAGTAGATTTAGTTGCATACTTCTTATTATGAATGGTTTAAGAATCTACTCCTGTGTTGAGAATATATACATCATATAAAGAAAATGTGTTCGTGAAAGTTCTTTTATCGCACTCAGTTTTCAACTAAATTGCTTGAGGACAAGCAATAAGCTAAGCTTGGGGGGAGTTGATACGTCCAAAACGTATCTACTTTCCTGAACACTTATTTATTGTTTCTCCTCTATACTTGTGCGATTTGGATACAACTAACATGGACTGACGTTGTTTTCAGCAGAATTACCTTGCTGTCTTGTTTTTGTGTAGGAAATCAACTATCAGGAAAAATCCCGGAAAATATGCCAAAAATTATATTTCACCAGAATACCCACGGAGCCATAAGACGAGACGTAGAAGGGGCCTGGGGAAACCACACTCCTGCCAGGTGCGGGCCCACCACTGGTCGCGCCTAGGGGGGTGCAGCCACCCCAGGCACCCCCTCGGGTTCCCTCTGCACCTATAAGTTGCCTCTCAACCTAAAAACAGAGGGGGTTCGATAGTTTTTCAGAAAGAGTTCCGCTCCATCGCTGCCACCAGAAACCAAGATTCGGATCCAGAAACTCTGTTCTGGCACCTTGCCAGGACGGGGAATTTGGAGAGGATCATCGTCGTCGTCATCGCCAATGCATCTCCATCAACCATCGATGTTTCCCTCATCCATGAGTAAGTAATCCCCCACTGTAGGTTTGGGGATGGTAGGGATTGGATGAGTTCTATCATGTAATCGAATAAGATCTGTTAGGGCATAGTGCCTAGTATGTCTTTCAGTGCTATTTGACTTTGTTGCAACTTGTTGTGCTTAATGTTTGTCACTAGGGCCCGAGTGCCATGATCTCAGATCTAAAATTATTATTGAATCATTATGATAGTATTGTTTGTGGTCTTATCTGCAAGTTGTGTACACATATCATTGTCCGGATCCAAAGGCCCCAAAGTGACAATAATTGGGACAATCGGAGGGGATGGTTGTGGTGTGAGGATCACATGTGTTCATGGAGTGTTAATGCTTTGCTCTGGTGCTCTATTAAAAGGAGCACCTTAATTTCCAGTAGTTCCCTAGAGGCCCCGTTGCCACGGGCTGGCTGGACAGAAGATGTTGTGCAAGTTCTCATTGCGAGAAAGTATGACTATATTTGGATTGTTTAGTACTTGGATGCTTGTTATTATTTATCTGCAATGCCCTAGATCTCGAAGTTACATGTTTATACTTGTCCATGCAACGCCCGTCCATCCATCCCTATGCCTACCGCACTCGAATCCTACTGGTACTATTGCTCTTATTTCACAGTTGATGTCGCTGCTGCGGTTACTTTGTTGTTGCTACTACAAACTGTTCCTACTATTAAACTTCTGTGAGCAAGAAATATTTCCAGTTGCATCTAAATTGACAACTCAGTTGTTAAGGCTTGCAAGTATTCTTTGGCTCCCCTTGTGTCGAATCAATAAATTGGGTAATACTACCCGCGAAGACTGTTGCGATCCCCTACACTTGTGGGTCATCATACCTCTTGAATATTTCTTGGGGTCACACTGGGTGGCATCCGCAAGCTTGAGATTTTGTCCATTCTTCATCTCATTACATCATTCTTTCCTTACACCTGAAAATTTTCCTTCATACAAAATTCAGACAATCTTCATTAGCAACCTTAGTGCATTCAAAAGATAGTAGACCTTTGGGTTTAGTTTCAAAACAGCAAAACTTCCACTAAAGACACAAGCTACTGTAGCAATTCCTTCAATAAGCTCAATTTGCCAAAGAGAACCCACAAAGGAATCAATAAGAAGCAAATGCAAATAATGACAGAAATCTGTCAAAATAGACTAGAAGGTAGAACCCAATTTTTTCGAAGACCATCTATTGCTCAAATCAAAAAGTGTTGGACTAATGAAAGTTCGCGAACAACCTAGGGGATTTATTAAGAAAATTACAGCTCAATCTGACTTACAGAGATTTCTTAAGAATATTTATAGTGGAGCACAAAAATCTGTTTCGGGACAGCAACTCCCAAAATCTTACTTCCCTCTCATTAGAGGTTATTCTTGGCACAAAAATCAAACAAAAAGGATAAGGAGACGTTATTACATAAGTAATAACTTCCAAGACACAAGAAAACTATTGGGTTATCTCCCAAGAAGTACTTTTCTTTAACGCCTTTAAGTTAGGCCCAAGAAGCAAGAATCATGTATTTTCAAATGAAGAAGCATTGACATCAACTTTCTTGCTTCTACCTTTGTTACCTTACTTATTATATTTAGGGAATGTATGATTGCTTATTGGAGAAGAAAAATGCATAATGTCTTCTCCCACATCTATTATTGCTCCAAGGTGTTTCAGTAGGGATCTTCCAAGTGTAATTTGTCCTTTTCCTACACATTCAATAACAAGATAATCAGTAGACACCACTTTCCCTGAGATCTTTGTAAACACACCGTCAGCTATTCCAATGGGTAATAAATTTGCATTATTGGTAAGAGATATTTCTTCAGATATTTGAAGGCTCAGAATTTATTGGAACAAAATCATGGTGTTCTCTAAGCATGTTATTGCAATCTTTCAAAATAACTGTACGGGTCTCAAGAGTGTTCACCCTAGCATATATGTTTATAAAGGAAGAATCAGACTTGCTAGCCATATTAAAAATTGTAATCAACTTCTTTATGGCATCCAAAGCTTCATTCTCATTACATTGAAAAATATCTCTACCAGCTACAACATCCAAAGCATATCTATAACAAAGAGGAAGACCATGGTAGAAACTGCTAATAACTAGGCCTAGACACATTTTAGGCTTAGGTTTTCCTTGTAAATCAGAAATTCTAGACCGAGCTTCTTTCGAACTCTCTTCACTTCCTTGTTTGAAATTAAAGATCCTTTCCATAGGTGACACAGTGATTGGAACAACACCAGACATGGTAGCAAATAGAGCAGGAACTAATATTTTTGTGTTTTTGATAAGAAAAAGCAAACCAAACGAAACTAATTTTTGTTGGAGTTTTTGATAAAAAGAAGCAAGCAAAACAAGGGAAAAGAAACTAAGAAAAGCAAAAACAAAGCAAAGAGAAAGGTTGTGAAGGACTCCCCTTGTTAAGCCGTCCTTAGCCTCCCCGGCAATGGCGCCAGAAAACTTATTGATGGCGGCTCAGATCACTTTAGAGATTCGTTGGGAAACCCCAAGAGGAAGGTATGATGAGCACAACAGCAATTCCTCCCTCAGAAAGAAACCAAGGTTATCGAACCAGTAGGAGGAAGGAAACGACTCAAAGGTGTTGCTAGCAACTTGGAAACCTGCACACCAAAAACTCAAGACTTTGCCCCAGTGAATAGTGAGGTTTTCAATCTCACCGGTTTGCTGAAAACAAAGGATTAAACGTAAGGTGTGGAAGGCAATGGTGTCTTGCAGAAAGTAAATGGTAGCAGTTGAAAATGTATCAATAGTAAAGATTGGACCAGGGTCCACAATTCATTAGAGGTGTTCTCCTTAAGGTAAACAACATAACATATAGGGTAAACAATTTACAGCAAGGCAATTGATAGGACATATCAAGGCATAACAATGCAATACTAGACATTCATCATCCTATGATATTTGATTGGGCATTGCAACAATATACATAGAACGCCATACAACTACATCTATGACTAGTAATCCACCTTTAGGTTATCATCCGAACCCCCTCCAGTATTAACTTGCAAGCAACGGATAACTGCTTTAAGCAAAGTGTCTAAAGTAAACAATACAATTCTTCCATGAACAAGAGATTGTTGTTTTCTCCCTAGTAGCAACAACACATCTACAACCTTAGAGATTTCTATCACTTCCCTAGATTCAATAGAGGCATGAACCCACTATCAAGCATAAATACTCCCACTTGGAGTCACTAGCATCTACTTGGCCAAGATAGCTACTAGAAACGGAGAGCATGCAAGATCTCAAACAACACATACATGATAGAATCAATAAGATAGAATCATTAATCAATCTGACATTGTAATCTCAATATCCATCGGATCCCAGCAAACACAAGATGCATGATTACAAAAAGATGATCTTGATTATGAACGGAGCTCACAAGATATAAACATGGTAGCACAAAGCAGGAGAAACAACCATCTAGCTACTATATCGACCCATAGTCCAAGGTGGAACTACTCACGCATCATACCGGAGGCTGGCATGGTGATGAAGAAGGCCGCCGGGATGATCTCTACCCCTCGGCAGGGTGCCGGGAAGAGCTTCAGATCCCCCCCCGAACTAGGGATGATGGTGGCGGCGGCTACAGACTATGTCATGGAAGATTGATTGGGTACTTAGGGTTTAGGTATCGGGGGATTCTTATAGGAGAAGAGGGAGGTCGAGGGGGTGCCCGAGGCGGATGCACCCCTCCAGGCGTGGGTCAAGCCTAGCCGCGCGGCCAGGGGGTGTTGCCCCCTCGAGGCCCTCCTCCGTCTTGTCTTCTGGCTCCGTGTTCTCCTCGGTGAAATATTGACTTTGGATTTTGTCCCGTACAATTCCGAGAATATTCATTTTCTGGCTTTTCTGGAACCAAAAACAACTGAAAACAGGCAACAGGCACTATGGCATCTTGTTAATAGGTTAGCCCCTGAAAACATATAAAAATACCTCAAAGTGTAGACAAAACAAAGCAAAGTGGATACTAAACAAGCATGGAACATCAAAAATTATAGATACATTTATGACGTATCAGTTACCTAGTTGCGGGTAAAATAACAAACATGGCATATCAGGATTATTCATAAAAAGTGTTCACAGAAATCACCTATCATATTCAAGGATTCATGGCTTCCGAGGCAAGATGAGCTAGGTCATGACCATACTCATGGCATAGTTTGTTTTAATGTTCCCATATTTCGCACATGTGTGTATCTTTGATGGAAAAAAATATTGCTTCATGAAGTTGTCACGTTCTCTGCACATAAAATCCATTTTCTATTTTCTCGGTGCCTAAAAGGGCTTTTTTTTAAGCAGCCACTAAGGATGTTATGTGAAAATGCATCACCCCATTTTTAATAAATACTAGAGATCATTTAGTGTGCAAGTCACAAATTGTCTTCACCTATAACCCATTGGCACAACCTCCGCGATATAAACAAGTTTCTGTCTGTCTAGCTGGAAGGGGCTCAAATTTAGCATGGTCTACCTCTTAGCTCTCTCAAGAATTTTTCAAAAAAACATTTCCAGGTACAAAACATGGCATTTATTTAGAGATCCAATAAGAGATTAGCAAGACCTGGCACAAATCCAGGAACCCTAACTGCCGTGATCTTGGCCAAACCACCCTCAAAAATTCAAAAAAAATCAAAAACTTTTGAAACCTTCACACATTGCCATTTTATGTTACCTAGTTGTAGGTAAAAGTAACAAACATGGCACATGAGGATTATTCAAAAAAAGGGTTCACAGAAATCACCTACCTCCTTTGAGTATTCATGACTTTCGAGGCAAGATGAGCTAGGTCATTACCACAGTCATGGCATAGTTTGTTTTAATGTTCCCATATTCCGCACATGCATGCATCTTGTGATGGCAAACAATGTTGCTTCATGAAGTTTTCATATTCTTTGTATGGAAAATCCATTTTCCATTTTTCCCCATGCCAAAAAGGGCTTATTTTGTGAATCATCCACCAAGGATGTGATACCAAGGATGTGATGTGAAAATGCATCACCCCATTTTTAATAAATAATAGAGAGCATTTAGTGGGCAATTCACCAACTCGCTTCACCTAGAACCTCCCGACGCGACCCCCACCATATAAAAAAGTTTCTGCCAGGCTAGCTAGAAGAGGCTAAACTTAGACTGGAGCTACCTCGTAGCTCTCTCAAATATTTTACAAAAAGTCATTTCTAGGTACAAAACATGGCAGTTCTTTAGAGATCCAATAAGAGATTACCATGACCCAACACATAGCCAAGAACCCTAACTTAAGCAATCTCGGGCGGATTTTGAAAAATTCAAAAACAATTCGAAAAATGCGAAACCTTCACACATTGTCATTTTATGTTACCTAGTTGCAGGTAAAAATAACAAACATGTCATATTAGGATTTTTCAAAAAAAAGTGTTCACAGAAATCACCTACCGCCTTCGAGGATTCATGGCTTTCAAGGCAAGATGAGGTAGGTCATGACCATAGTCATGGCATAGTTTGTTTTAATGTTCCCATATTTCGCACATTCGTGTAATCTTGTGATGGCAAACAATGTTGCTTCATGAAGTTTTCATGTTCTCCATATAGAAAATCCATCTTCCATTTCCCCCGGTGTCGAAAAGGGCATATTTTGTGAAGCATCCACCAAGGATGTTATGTGAAAATGGATCACCCCATTTTTATATAGTACTAGAGAGCATTTAGTGGGAAATTCACTAATTGGCTTCACCTAGAACCTCTTGATGCGACCCCCACAATATAAACAAGTTTCAGCCGGCCTAGCTAGAAGGGGCTCAATTTTAGCATGGTGCTACCTCATAGATCTCTCAAGTTCTTTTCAAAAGATCATTTCTAGGTACAAAACATGGCATTTCTTAGGAGATCCAATAAGAGATTAGCAATACCTGACACATAGACAGGAACCCTAACTTCCACGATCTCGGCCGAATTTCCAAACCAGTCTTAGAAATTAAAAAAAATTCAAAAATAGCAAAAAACATCTTGTTTGTTTTTGGTACATTGATTTCCTGGTGGCTACCGTCAGAAGATAGTTGTAGAACTTTAAGAGAAATCTACCACTTGCTCATATTTCAAATTTTACATAATATTGGAAAATAGGCTTAAATTCTTTGGGAAGGAGGTAATACTACTAGCTTCGCGAAAAAAGAGCGCTCCTCACTTTTGAACCAGCTTTCTGTGGGTGTGCTTGGTGAGTCCTCTTCCTACGGTGTGAAATGGAAATAATAGAGGTGGAGTAGTTGGGAGTAGGAAGGCTAGCCAGATCATAGTAGTGTCCCTCACAAAAATAAAATTAAAAGATCATAATGGTGTGCATACAATGAAATGGGACACCCCTTGTCCACCATTTAAGTAGTACTAGTACTACGAATGGCAATCTTTTGAATATCCCCCCACCTGAAATTTACTAGTAATACTCACTTTACCTATACCTATACATGTACCTCACGTCAGGAACTCATCGCAGCTTTGCTCTGACATCACACTGCCCTCAAATCCTCCTCTTTGCCTCTCTGGCACTGCCTCCTCTATGCTCTCGGTCCCTTCTTGCTCCCAGTTTTTTTTCAACAAGGGGAAACTCCTAGTGGCAATATTTTTTACCATGACAAGATTTTACAACCACTTACTTTAAGGATAGAATTTTAAATCGATGGTGGGATTACATTTTACACCAAGGACCTAATGTAACATCCTAGTATTTAGAAATTGGGACTGAAAAAATTGCACATGGCATCTCATGAAAATTGCCATTCAAAAATCTTGTGTCAAAACCCTAATTGAAAATACCCAACATTAGCTTATAGGGTTCAATTAAAAAATGCAATTATTATTAAACATGGACATGAAAAGTATTTCCTAAATATCCTAAACATATCATGGAATAATTCTGTTTAGAATAAAATATCCATATATGCATTTTTATGCAAATGGCGTTAATGATGTTCTCAATTATGATCATAAATATCCTATATAAAGTTTACAATGTTCATTTTGAATTTAAAGAAATTTGGAAACAAATTTGAGCTCATTTGGACTATTATGGAATAAATACAAACAAACAAAAGATATAAAAATAGAATTTACAAGGATTTATAAATCATTTATTTTTAGTTGGACATCAATAATGTTCGTTAAAATCTTAAAACAATATAATTAATTTTAGAAAACCACAAAAATTTGTTAGAATCAAATCTGAGTTCAAAAACAAATACTAGAGAATAAATAATAATAATAATAAACAGCTAATCCTAATCTACCCGGCTACCTAGCCCAAGGGCCAGCCCACCGAGCCGCGCGCTATCCGCCGCTTGCCCAGCAGTCTCTCAACGTGCAGCAGCTACAGCTAGCAGGGCCGCACCACCTACCACCCTGGCTCAGCCCGTTTACTCCCTCCATCTCCCCTCTTGCTAACAGTGTGGCCCCACTAATCCACCTCCTTCTTCCTCCCGACATAGTGACCGCGATGAACACGATCGGTTCCGATCAAACCACCCCCAAATCCGGATGTCTCGTTCGGATTTATTTCCCCTCAAGCATGCAATCTCATCTATAAATACTCTCGCATCTCTCCTCTTTCTCCCTTTTCGTTTTCCTCGAATCCTTGCCGAACACGAGATCCCGATCTTGCCGCCACCGAAACCACCCAAATTGATCTCGAACCGAAGATTCCCGTCGCCCCGTCTCCATATGATTTATCTCATCGAGTTCCCCATGATACTACGCCTTTCACTGACTTGTTTCCCCCTCCCACAGATCCCTAGGACGCCAAGGAGGAGCTGCCGGAGCTCAAGGAAGCCGAGTCACTCCAGCCAGAGCTCGTCGTGTTTCCAGGAAGCAAGACACATCAAAGTGGCTACCTTCGAACACGTCGTCATCGTACGCATATTGTAGCATCCTCCTCCATTGCCTAAGATCGCCGGAACGCCGCCCAAGACCACCGCATGAGCTTACCGTCGTTGTCGTTGACCACCATCGCCGTCGTGGACCCCCTCCCTTAGAAGCTATCGTTTCCTGCCACCAGATCGTGTTTGAACAGCCGCGATTAGTAGAATTGTGAAGGAGTACCGACCAACCGGAGTATTCCACGTCGCCACGTTGCCCCAGGTCACCTAGTAAACGTCCAATCAGCGTTGCACCGTTAGCGATAACGCAATAAAACTGGCATATTTGATAATTAAAATTACAGAAATTATGCATCCTTGCAAAATTCATAGAAAATTAAATACATGTCCAAAAATTAAAAATAATATACCTAAGGATTCAAAAAAAACTTGTAGAATAATAATATACGATTACATCTAATGTTTACAGTATATATTTACTGTTTTATTTTAAATGGTTTAATGACCTTTTTTGAGTAAATAAATCGTAGTATATTATTTATAGATCATAAAAATACAAATAATATGTCTATGGAATCCCTGATGTATGTAGAACAATTATCTGGCCTTAGGTATAATTTTTGTCTAAAAAAATAACTTAAATGATTTAAACCCTTCTAACTAGTATTTAAATCACAAAAACTTAACCATAACTCCAAAAATAGTGAAACCAATTTCTACTGTTTCATATTGAAATATATATCCAAATAAATTGCGTGCCAAATTATTTGATACTGTTAAAGTATAAATTCGTGCGGAAAGCTATAAACCCAGTGCGATATTATTTTAATCATAAGGAAAGAACTATAACTTCTTTTTAGGTGATTCAAATTTTACTGGTTATAAATTGCATTACCTATTCAGTAGCATTTAATTCACAATTTAATATGACGGATACATTCGAAGTTGAATTAAAGTGAGTTAAACCCCATTAAATCGATATAGCTTCAATAATAAATGCTTTAGTCCATTACATGACTTTCCACATGCATCATGTGATCTAATAATGTTAAAAAGATTAAATACAACAAGAGTGACATATTAAATCATTATTCATGCATTGTTCATCATCATTGCTTTATTTCATTGTGAATAATTGCAATGTTTGAATGGTGCCCCTGTTGTGCCTTTGTTTTTGAAGAATAGATTGCGAGGAGTGCAACTACTGTGATTGTAATTATTTTGAGTGCGGTGAGTTCAAACATTATATCTATGAGGATTGTGAGGATTATATGAATGACTACGACTAAAGTCAAATGGTGCTATCTTGGTCATAATGTCCTACTGTTTTCCTATGCATTGTAGATGTTTTCGTCGAATTGCATGTGTAGGAATTGATTGTGGATTTATGGTGGGTACTGCCACCCAGGGAACTGAGAAAGGATTTGTTTCTTTGTTTGGTAGCTTACGTGTGCAACCATGTGCTAGTAAGAATGGGTGGCTGGCTGGACTTAGTAGCTTATGGAAACTCGAACCCTACGTAGTCAGAGATGTAGATAGTGTAGGTTGTTACGGTGCCTTGATGAGTCTGGGAAGCTCTTCTGGAACTGTCTCTTCTTGAACGTCTCCCAATCATCACACAATATGAGTGTGGTGGTCCGAGTTGGGTTGGCCTGGTCACATAGGTAAAGCGTACAAACCCCTGCAAGGTGTCTAAACTAAGAACTTAGCCGTGTCCCCGGTTATGGACAATTTGAGCGACCTGATATTGATGCTATGACATATTTCTCACTCCTTCCAATTTCTCAATTACATAAAACTTGTTTGGTGAACAGAATTGGGTAGGAGCACCTGTGAGTGAACCAGAGGGTCACTACAAGAAATGTTTCCTTCCAAAACGACTAAGCCCGTCGATCGTCATAGAAGACGCCTCTTCTGCGACGAAAATCTCGGCTCGACCTTGGCCGATGTATAACTTGTTATTCCGGTTTCACGCCCCTCTATTACGAGGAAACCGATAAAAACATGGAGTGAGCTCGTCAGGTGCGTGACAAAAGTAAGATTTCCGCTTCCTCGCGAGATGTTGACTCACCGAAGTATTTTTTGCGTGTGGGTCCCGGACATCAATGACTCTAGCAGACCAAATTTTTCGGTCGCGCCTCCCTGATTTGAACTCGATAATGTTATTTGATGCATCTTCCATTTAGTCAGGCTGCTGGATCCCGCATGTATGCCTCACATTAGAGGAATCGTGTGTATGATGGAAAATTTTCCTTCCAGTTCCGAACTTGATAGCATCGCTCGATGCCTCTGCCGTTTAATCAGGCTGCTGGGTCCCACTTATCATCCCACAGTAGAAGAAACGTGTGCATGATGGATTTATTTCCTTGGCTTGTGCCTCCCTGATATGATCTCGATAATGTTGCTCGATCTATCTGTCGAATCACGATGCTGGGACCCACATGCTAGGCTCTCATTAGAAGAATCGTGTGTATGATGGAATTTTCTCCTTTGCTCCTGCTATCATTCTCCGAACTTGATTGTGATGCTAGATGCATCTACAGTTTAATCACGCAACTGGGCCCCACATGTCATCCTCTCATCAGAAGAAACATGTGCATGATAAAAAAATTCCTTGGCTCATGCCTCCCTGATTTGAACCCGATAACGTTGCTCGAACTATTTGCCATTAATCACCATGCTGGGTCTCACATTCCAACCTCTCATTAGAAGAATCATGTGTATGATGGAATATTTTTCCTTCGGTCCCGCTATCCTGTTCCGAACTTGATTGCACTGCCGTTTAATGACGCATCTAGACCCACATGCCATTCCTCTCATTAGAAGAAACGTGTGTATGATGGATTTTTTTGCCCTCGGTCGCGCTACCCTGTTCCTAACATGATAACACTACCAGATGCATAATCACGCAGCTGGGCCCCACGTGGCATACTTTCATTAGAAGAAACGTGTGTACGATGGAAATTTTGCCCTCGGTCACGCCTTCGGGTGAACTTGATACCGTTGCTCGCTGCATCAGCCGTTTATTCAGGATGGTGGGTCCCATATGTCAACCTCACATTAGAAGAATCGTGTGTATATGATTTATTTTTTTCTTCTCTAGTGCTACCCTATTCCAAGATCGATGAACCTGGGTCCCATATGTCAACATTTCATTAGAAGAACGTGTGGGACTTTTTCTCGCTCGCAATTCCATGTTTCGAACTTGGCAATGTTGCTTGATGCATGACCAGACGTTTATACAGGCTGCTGGGTCCCACAAATCAGCATCTCATTAGAAGTAACGTGCACATATGTTGGACTTTTTCTTGCTCGCGCCTCCATGTTTTGAACTTGGCAATGTTGCTCGATGCATCAACCATTTATATAGGCTGCTGGGTCCCACATGTCGGCATCTCATTAGAAGAAAAGTGTGCATGTTGGACTTTTTTCTCGCTCGCGGTTCCTTGTTTCGAACTTGGCAACATTGCTCGATGAATCAGCGATTTATACAGGCTGGTGGGTCCCTGTGTTAGCCTCTCATTAGAAGAAATATGTGCATGCTGGACTTTTTTCTCCCTAGATCCTCCCTGTTTCGAACTTGGCAATATTGCTCGATGCACCAGCCATTTATACATGCTAGTGGGTCCCCTATGGCAGCCTCTCATTAGAATAAACGTGCACATGCTAGACTTTTTTCTCGCTCACGCCTCCCTATTTCGTACTTGGCAACGTTACTCGATGCCTCCTTTGTATTAGGTCTCTCAGGTGGGTCCCACATATCATCCTCCTCTGTAGAGGACACGTGTGTATGTTGGACATTTTTTCGGATGCCTATCTCGTTTTGAGCATGGTAATGTGCAGCATCCCAATTTTCTAACATTGGAATGGTACATAAGAATTATCGATCAACACTATCTTATGCTTGTTATTTGTTGCATCGTCATGACATCATCCTCATGGTCATCATGCCACATTGCATGGATCATATTTTAATATGTTGCATGTGATATGTTGGCTTGCATTTGCACTTTGTATCTTGCTTGTGTGTTATTGCTATCACCTTCCTTTCCCTCTTTTTATATTCCTCTATCTTGTTTTCTACAAGCTTTGGATCCATGTGAAGGTCCACTACTTCTACAAATGATTTTATCCAATTTGCAAAACCCCAAATCTTCATATTCTTGTAAAATGCCCCAATTGGCACATTCATAAACTATGTATGTGGGCATTTCTTTTCCCTTGTGCTACTCCCCCTTATCCATTTTATATTGCCAAAACCTCCTTTCAAATACACCCACAAAATGTTCAAAATAAAAGAGAATAATCCTATCTAAGCCCTCCCTCTAATCTACCTTCGCCCACAAGTTTTTCTTCTTCCATATCTTCCTTGGCCTAGTTTCTGTCAGCCCACGTACCCCTTCCTTCAGCAGACCAGCTCCCCCTTCTTCCTTGGTCTTCCCTGTACGGCGCCCATCTAGCGCCCTGGCTGTCGCTATCCCAGGATAAGCGGCCAAGTGTGCGTTACTAGGACTATAAGGAGGTTCGAGGTGTTGTCCCATCCAACCCCCTACTTCCCTCCTTCCTCCAACCAGCGCCACCACCTCTTTCACCTTCTTCTTCTTCTTCCCCAAGTGAGAGCGCCATGGGAGAAACTCGAGCTCGTTATTGTCGTCATTGTAGCCTGTGCTCATGTCGTCCAAGACCGGGGATGGCTTCGTCACCTCTTTCTTGTCCGCAGGGCAGCATCAGGAGGAGCTGGACGCCCCGGTACGTCGTCCCATTTGTCGTCTCTGACGAACCCGAGAGTGTTGCCGTCTTTGTCTTCACGTTTGCCGCCGTCTCCGACCACCCCTGAGCCCACCGAGGCCACCTCTGGCCCCGTGGTAAGCCCCCCTCCTTCCAGCATCCTCCCTGCCGCCCGTTAGCTCGCCACCGTTGCCGTAGTCTTCGCCGTGCTCGCCTCTTTTGCGCACGTCGACAGCAGCAGCCAGCACCACTGCAGTACGTACACATCTCAGTCTACCTTCCTCGATTTTTGCCGACGTCCACATTGCTCCTTTTCCAAAACTTCCTGAACAAAACATATTTATCTATCATCCAGCTACCTCCAGGTTGAATCGATGCTCGATTTGGAGCTCCACATACGAAGAAATCTTCAGCTGAATTTCGAACGAAACCATCAGTTTTCTGGTATTTATTTCATTAATTTTGAATCTGATCTGTCCCGAGCTATTTCCTGTCACGTACATTGCGAGATCTACAACTTTCATTTTAACGGAATCATGAAATTCATCATCGATTTGACTCCATATTCGTTTTAACTCAAACCGATTTTCAGTAAAAATCCCAGATCTAAAATTCAGTTTCGACAGCAACCTGCGGTTTCTAAAAAGGACCCGCAGTTTTCCTAAACTAAACCCGCACTCCCTAGACGCCGCCACTTGTCACCACCTCCCAGACACATGCGTCGGTGGTCCCCGCCTTCTCTCTGGCCCACCTGTCGGTAGTTGTGGGTAAACCCACCCCGAGTAATAAAAGTCCAGGATCTTTCCAGATTTCAAATTCAAACCAAATTCCCAAATCTAATTAAATATAAATCTCTTCATAACTTTTAAATAAACTCGAATTTGACTAAAACTTTAATATGAAAAGTGTTTACCTTTTCGAAATGAATTCAACCATATTTTCAAATTGGACCAGAGTTGACCCTATCTAGTCAAACTTTTGACTTTGACCACTCTTTAATAATTTTGACATAAATAATATTTTAAATTCACAATTTCAAATAATACAAGTATTATATGTTTTGAACCAGAAAAATATGACGAATCTGTTTATGCTATTTATAAAATCATTTGAGCAATTTAAATTTTTTGAATTAATAAAAATTGATAAATGCCTTTTCCTAATAAATTCAAAACTTTAAATCCATAACTCCGAATTCAATAAATAATGTATCCAAATCGATCAGCGCGACGAGACCTCTCCAACCATGATATCGATGTTATCATTTGCATCATGCATTGAGAGAAGTTTTATAATCAGTACTATTAATGCAAGGAAAACATGATAAATAAAATTGGGAACTAATTTTTTCTTATTAATAATGCCTCATGAATGATATATCATCAAGGTGCTATGTCTCTAAGACCTTTTCGACATAGTTTGCATCATTAACTTGTCATATCATGCATCATATCATGATCATGCCGATTCTTCCGCATTAGTTGTAATTGTTGCATCGCTTGTTACTTTTAGTGTTTTGCTTCTTCCCGGATTGGACAATGAGAATTTGTGAGATTCGACAAGTTCTTCGGTTATGAAAATTCGGCAATGTTTTCTAGGCGAGCATTCTTCCCTTTTCTACCTATCTTACTTTTATAGTCTTTATTTCCTCTTATTGATCTATTACTATCTATGTTGCGAGGCTCTAGTTTTCGTACCCGTGATATCTCTTGCAGCAATTATATTGCATTGGACACCTCCTATTACCTATTGTTTGGTAGATAGTCGGCCTTGCGAGTCGTAGTTTCTTACTCAGGTGTTGTTTCGATGTCGTCAGGTACCAAAGTTGTTGGAGAAAATCCTCATGCTTTATGTTGGAGATGATCATGTCTTCAATTACATTTTAACAACTAATATTGAAAGTAGGTAAATAATGCAGAGGCACATGTGTGAAATAGATGTTATTTGGTTTTTAACCGTCCACTTGTGTCCTATAGGACCCCGAGTACTTGATACCTGTTCCTTGAATATTCGCACTATCCCATGTGGGACCATGAATCCCCTTAGCGAGAGCTTGAGTCATATCTTATTTCTTGGGGCCACAAAGTAGTTTGGGGCTTTATTACTATCATGTACAGATGCCATGCTTTACTACTTTATTTACTATTGCATGCGGAGCGCCTGTACTATTTTAGAAAAAATGCAGAATTTTTACGCGGTATCGACAAGTCCAGTAACACTTTTGGGTTCCGAGTCGTTTACAACCATTGTCGCAAACCCCTCGGTCCGTCGTGGAGATAGCCAACTTCGTAGCGGGTAGCTTAGTGGGGTGGCCCCCTGAAATATTATTTAAATCTTGCGATTTCTTTGTCGTGATGCCTCATTGGATTTTCATTTTGTTTTTCTGAGGTTGATCGTGCATGTGTTGCTATTTGTGCCCTCCTGTGTGGTAAAACTTTCTAAAAGCCGTGTCCGCGGTTATGGATGGCTTGGAACATAGTATCTCGATCATAGACAACTATAAATAAAGTAGTGCTATAAATTTGACTTTGTAATGACTAGTAATTAGCTTCACTACAACGTAATGGCCAAATAAATGTACCAATAGCTGCTGGTTTTGGGATGTCTCATGCTATATGTATCTGACTAGTAACTATTGCAATTACAATGGAATGGTTAAATAAAACTGCCCACTATTTATAATATCAGTATGACTCATGCAATCTATATCTGACTATTAATTGCTGCAACTATAATGGAATGAATAAATCTGCCAACTGTGTGAGTTCCTCGTTCTAACTTCCTCTCTGGGATGGGTATGTTTGGTGTTAGTATCAGGTTGGATCCGAATAGGTTTTCTTATCCCTCTCTGATAGATGTCGGTTGTATTGAGTATCTATAGGTTGTTTAGTGCATGCTGCACTGCCGCTTCAGTCGACCATACCTATGTAGGCGAGGACCGCCGAATTCTAAGACTCACCGTGTACTGGCCTCAGTACCGACTACTCTCTTTTTTCCTTTGCCCTTTGTCGGCACACCTTTTTTAAGAAGGTTTTGAGATCGACGACATTACCATGGTTACCCTTCCGGCTTGACCTGGGCAGGGTTATGGATGGCATTGGTTATTCTTCAGGGGTCTTAGCCCCATTTGCATCTTGTCCGTAGCCGGATGTTGTATCATTTTGAAGGTGATTTGGATCTTTGTACTGGATATCTTTATTCTTGACTCTTGGTGTCCTTGTTGTATATATCTGTTCTATGGGGTTCCATCGTGGACTAATGTGTAATGGTATTACTTTGTTTTCCACCCACACGAAAGTGCCTGGTGGGTGTCTTTAAATCGTTTCTATGCGATTTTGGATGGAATCATTAAGACTTGCATAGGGCCGATCTGAGGGTGTTACAGAGTGGTATCAGAGCTCAATAGTTACGATATCCCACTGGTCCATCCTGTAGGATAACCTAGATAATGGACATTGTAGAGTGTGAAAACTATTTTGAAAAATCGTTTGGATAGATCTGATTAGGTCTTCTTTTACTCCTTACCCCTCTTCTATTTTACTCTTACCTCGATGTGTTTTGAATATTCTCTCTTATCTTCTCTTCAAGTCCAGGAATTCTCGTGGTTGGGTTTCCATCGTACCTTCTGGGTTTCACTACCAACCTCTTATAACAGTGCTTTGACATTTGGTCTTCATGCTATCGGAGGAATTTTCCTCTATTGTATCTTTCAGTGGACCAAAAATTCACTAAATTTTTTTATCTCCCAAAGTTTGCCAACATGATGACATCATCTACATCAGATCCAATAAATATCCTGCATCGGTCCTTTGTTTCCGAACGTCGCTTGTCAACATCTTCAGTCTAAATCCAAGAATGGTTTGCACACTTTTCTACTAAAAGTGTGGAGTAATAGTTTGGGTGCGTGATGGATTGGCCCCCGTGCCGATTAATCATTCTATTTGCTCTTGTACATTTAAGTGGATTAGAATGCATTTTTTATCTCCTTCAATCGAAGTTAGAGGTGGATTTATCTGTTGAGACGTTTACCTTCGTCCTTTGTTGGCCGGAGTGTTCTCTCGACAAGTTTGGCAAGGCGCAGTCGCTGCACCATCCCCTTGATGGAACTACATGGGATCGTGAAGATTTCTTTCCTAGGAATCTCAGGGCGAGATTCTTGGAAAGTGGGGAAGAGTTGTAGCGTCCCAATTGTCTAACATTGGAATGCCACATAAGAAATATCGACCAACACTACCTTATGCTTGTTATTTGTTGCATCATCATGACATCATCCTCATGGTCATCATGCCACATTGCATGGATCATATTTTAAAATTTTGCATGTGAAATGTTGGCTTGCATTGCATTTGCATTTTGTATCTTGCTTGTGTGTTATTTCTATCACCTCCCTTTCCCTCTTTTTATATTCCTATCTCTTGTTTTCTACAAGCTTTGAATACATGTGAAGGTCTACTAATTCAATAAATGATTTTATCCAATTTGCAAAACCCCAAATCTTCATATTCTTGTTAAATTCCCTAATTGGCACATTCATAAAATATGTATGTGGGCATTACTTTTCCCTTGTGCTATTCCCCCTTATCCATTTTATATTTCCAAAACCTCCTTTCAAATACATCCACAAAATGTTAAAAATAAAAGAGAATAATCCTAACTTACCCCTGACTCTAATCTACCCTAGCCCACAAGTTTTCCTTCTCCCTTCTCTTCCTTGGCCAAGTTTCTCTAAGCCCACATACCCCTTCTTTCAGAAGACGAGCTCCCCCTCCTGCCTTCGTATTCCCTGTACGGCGCCCTGCCTATCCCTATCCTAGGATAAGAGGCCAAGCGCGCGTCCCTAGGACTATAAAGAGGTCTGAGGTGTTGTCCCATCCGACCTCCTGCTTCCCTACTTTCTCGAACCAGCGCCGCCACCTCTTTCCTCTCTTCTTCTTCTTCTTCTTCTTCTTCTTCTTCTTCTTATTCTTCTTCTTCCCCAAGTGAGAGCGCCATGGGAGGAGGTCAAGATCGTGCTTGCCATTGATGTAGGTCGTGCTCGTGCCGTCCAAGACTGCGAACAGCTTCGTCACCTCTTCCCTGTCCACATGGCAGCATCAGGAGGAGCTGGGCGCCCTCGGTACGGGAATTTCAAATCGCGGTGTACGACTTCCGGTGCGAGTGCACCACGGGGTCCATGTTCTGTGTGATCGCTGGGATTCGCAAAATTGGGTTGCCAATCACTCAGAAGGCCCATTTCGAGCCGAATTCGTCTCACCCCTGCCAAATACTAACTTTTCATCAACTGCCTTGTGAAGGAGACGTTCGGGACCTCCATGTCACTACTCTGTCTGTGAGGCGAGCGCCAATTCGGCAACCAAGTAGGAAAAATGAGGAACTAGACCCCACGCAGCGTTGACAAAATTCACAAATTCACTCACTCCTTCGCATGAACCCTAGAGCACCGACGGCGAAATCAGCCATCCACCCAGAATGATCCCTTGGTACATTTTCCTTCCAGCGCCAAGTTGTAGTGCCCTCTCGCTGATCCCAACCTCTAATGTCGCATGCTGGGCCCACCATTCTGAGGATTTATCTCACCTCCGCCGCCTGACGAGCTGAGCATCATGGAGGATGGCAGATCATCGTACCCTGAAAGAAGTGTTGGATACATGCGGGTGAGGTACTCTTCGCTTTGCTTTTTGCACTAACTATAACTGAAATCTGTCTATTGACCTAAAAGATATAGATCGAACCTAGAATTATTTGCTGGACAAACACTGACGGGCAAGTTCTTATTTTTTCCCAAATTTGTATCAACTAGCCCAGAGGACCCTTACATGGTTTCGGTACGCGTTAATGGATACCAAGCGCAAATACCAAATGTGAAGGCCAAGTGGAATTATGGTACTTATGTCGTGATTAAAGAAGCACCGATGCAGATTTACACTATCCCTGGTATGGTTGCTGCTCTGCGTAAAAATATTGAAACGGGGCCGACACAGACTAAACGGTTCAATTTCATGGATGAACAATGCAGAAAGGTTACTATAAAGCGTGACAGTCAGATGTTCAGGTTGATAAAACAGTTTCTGCCCATTTGAATGTTTCTCCTGGAATGTAGAATAGTGGATGTGCATGCTACTTCCACTACTAGTGGCCCTGCTATTCAAGCTCAGGGTGGTCTGACTCGAAGCCCCGCTAATGTTAAGCGAAATGTGGTTCAAGACCTCGAAGGAGTGCCCATTTTGTGGCAACCTCCTCGAAGGAGTGCCCATTTTGTCGTGGTGCAAGACCCACTTGTGGATGCTGGTCGTGCTTCCATTACCAGAACTGCTGCTGTTGTGCAAGATAATGTTTCGGGAGGCCTCCCCGCTGTTGTGGAATCTGCTGGTGTGGTTGCTCAGCCTGCTACTAAACCAATCCCTGCTTCTGTTATTCAAACTAAGGCTTCGGGACACTGCTCCGCTGTTGTGGAATCTGCTGGTGTTGTTGTTGCTCAGCCTGCTACTGAACCAATCCCTTCTGTTGTTGTGTAAACTAAGGCTTCGGGAGGCCGCCCCTCTATTGCCATAACTACTGGTGTCGTTGCTCAGCCTTCTACTGACCCAATCCCTGCTGCTGTTGTGCAAACTAAGGCTTTGGGAGGCCGTCCCGCTATTGTGGAATCTGCTGGTGTTGTTGCTCAGCCTGCTACTGAACCAGTTCTTGCTTCTGTTGTGCAAACTAAGGCTTCGGGAGGCCGCCCCACTGTTTCTAGAACTGTTGGTGTTGTTGCTCAACCTGCTATTGAGCCAATCCCTACTGCTGTTTCTAGAACTGATGTCTTGGGCACTGGTCTTCCTCGAACCCATGGTGAAGTTCAGCATGCTGCTGCTGATGCCGCCGTCGAGGCTAATCAAAGACCAGTTGATGTGGTACAAGCCCATGGTCTGGACTCTGATATTGTCATCGAACCTCTCGGTGGTCTCAGTCCTGAGTAAACTGTTGATGGCAAGGTACACTTTCGTATTGGTGTCGATAAGTTCACTACAAAATCAGATGATGGCACAGAAAAAATTGTCGACGACATTGATATATCCGTTGGCACATACGATTCTGAAGTGGTACAGACGTCTGTACTAATAGCAGTGTTACATGAGAAGGTGGAGTGGGGGTCCTCCCAGGAAGCACATTTGGAATTTTTTTGCTTACAACAGCAAAAAGGCTATAGAATTAAATGTTGACAGTGATTTAGTCGTACCAATAAGTAGGTTGAGTTGAACTAAACGGGAAGTGTACCTGTTCGCGCGCCTGCTAACTGTTGGATAGGAATTTGAGGTTTGCAATGATAAAGATGAACTTGTAGAAAACATGATTGACCTAATGGAGGACCTCGCTCGACATGGTTTGAGTGATAGTGGCTTCGAACAGAGGAGATATTTACAAAGGAGCAACATAAAGAGGAGCAGGAAGAGAATCCCCAGAAAGAGCACCCCGAAGAAGGGCATCACCAAGTAGACCATGCCAGAGGAGAGGACACCCACCAGTTAGATGAAAAAACGCACCACGCCACAGAGTACATCCCTGAGATCCGGTGATAATGGAACACCAAATAGTAGCAGCAAAAAAGATAAGAGGGCCAGACCGTTGGTGAACGAGGAGGTGAACACACCCAGGAGCAGCAGCAAAAAGGCTAAGGTGGATCGCATGGAGGATACCACACCCAATTGTAGCAGCAAAAATGATAGCTTGAAGAGGAACATGCCATAGAGGTCCAACAATAATGTCAGCGCGAAGGAGAACACACCCAATAGTGGTGGCAAACATGCTAGCTTGATTGGTAACACACCGCAGTGGGTCGGCAATAATGTCGGTAGGAAGGATAAAACACCCAATAGTGGCAGCAAAAGGCTAATTCGAAGGGGGACACGCCGCATAGGTCAGGAAATAATGTCGGCATGCAGGAGCCAACACCCGTGAGGGGAAACATGAAGGGGATCACACCGAGGAGTAGCAACAAAAAGGTTAGTTCGGTGAGGAACACAACAAAGAGGTCAAGGCTTAATAGGGTTACCATCACGAATGATACCATCAGGAAGGAGGATGTACACAAGAAGAGTAAGAGGGTTCTATATAGTCGAGATGAAATTGAATCTGATTACTGTTTGTCTGCCGACGAACATGTGGTGCATGTCAGTGTAAGACTACTCCCTGTAGTTGCAGCAGCACCAATAGAGCGTCTGGGAGAAAACAGAGTTGCCGGGAGGAAGATTGGGCCAATGTTCCGGTCCATGTAGGTGCAAATGATGGTGCAGCCCCACCCATGGGAGTTAATACGATGTGTGCGGTGCTAGGCATTGGTGAGGATGGTGAAGATTCTAAATCAGCTATAGAAGATGACACTGTGGAGCATCAAGAATCCGGTGATGATGAGATCGACGAGACACTTATGAATGGGGCTGGCATTACAGTTAGTGACTTGGGTCCCAACGTAGACGAGGTGATACATGACCACGAGGATCCTATAATTTTGGTTGGCACCGAGTTCAGCAGCATGCATGAGTTCAGGACGTCGTTCCGACATTTTTGTATCAAGGGGGAGTTCGATGTTCGTATACTGAATAACACTGCCTAGAGGTATGAGGTCGTTTGCAGGTAAAAGTGGAAGAATGGACAGGTGGTGATACCTTGTCCGTGGAGGATCGCAGCCAGATCCCTACCCGCGTCAAAGGAAATTAGGGTATCCTGGCAATGAATGGAGCAAATAATTTCAACTTTATCATTTTTCACTCATAATATAAGTAAATTTTATGTGCAAGATCTATCTGGCAACTCCTCTTATGCTGTAAATTAATTTGTGTTCCAGGTGAACTAATTGGGCCCTCCCCACATGTGTGCGACAGGGAGCATGCTGAAATCCTTGATGACTGATACGGAGTGGGTGGCTTTACCATCTATTTCCATACTAAAGCATAACTCTAGGGAGACTAGGAAGAATATTCAAAATAAACTCATTGCACAGTACAACATTTTGTCCTACCGTATTACACGGTTTGGAAAGGTAAAGAGAAATCTCTGAAAATTTTGCATGGGGATTGGACTAAGAGCTTTAGGATGTTGTACAACTACAAGGTTGAGGTACAGGCTAGGTGTCCATGGAGTGTTGTGGAGATCAACACTAAATCGGAAGGTGGTAAAATTTATTTCAACAGATTTTTCATGGTGCTTGAACCTTGCATCCAGGGATTCAAGGATGGATGTAGGCCATATCTGAGCGTAGAGAATACTGTCTTAACTGGCAAATGGAAAGTTTGCCTGGCATCTGCTACAACATTGGATGGTCACAACTAGATGTTCCCAGTGGCATTCGGGCAGTTTGATACAGAGATAGAGGATAACTGGGTATGGTTTATGAGGCAGCTCAGGAGATCTATAGGACAAATGGATCCATTGGCTATATCAACAGATGCATGCAAAGGGCTGACGAATGCATTGAAGGAGGTGTTCCTGCGATCTAAGGGTAGAGAATTCCAAGCCCACCTGATGCTCAACCTGTATAGACACTATGTAGGCAGCGTATTTGGTTACTTGTTTGCTGCTTCTAGATCTTACAGAGCTGGGCGCTCCGAATATTTCATGAGCAATATTTTTGCGGAAGCCCCAGATCTTCCCTAGTACTTGGCCGCACATCATTCGCAGCTATGTAAGAAGAGTCAGTTCAACCCTGACATCAAAGTTGATTACATAAACAACAACCTAGCTGAATGCCTGAATAACTAGGTGAAGGACATAAAATTCCGTCGTGTTCATATGTTGGTGGACGGCATACTGGGTATGATCATGAAGCTGTTAAATATATGGAGAGAGATTGGTCGGAGACATAGAGGCCATCTTCTATCGCCTGTTGTGCAACAACTGCATAAGAGAAGCCGAGGTCTTGGTCATCTTAGGGTTCTCCCGTCAAACAGCAGCAGCTGTGAGGTGGTTGATATGTCCAAAAACGGCCACAAGGATGGTGTGAACATCGAGCGGTGGGAATGCACCTGCTTAGAGTGGCAGCATACCGGGAAACCATGTTACAAGAATTCGCATTCTTGGTGAAGAAAAGAAATCTACCACATCTGGATCAATATTTGTCTGACTACTTCTCTCTGGAAAGTTCAGAGTTGTGTACGCTGGTTCCGTCGAGCTCTGTACTGACCCATATTAGTAGCCTGAAGTATAACTTAGTTTTAAGCTGTGCTAGCCAGTAACAAAAAGGGGCAGAGGTAGACCACATGTGAAGAGGTTTAAGAATTTTATGGAGAGGGCTGGTTCAGATTTTAGTGGTAGCAAGAACGGCAAAAACCGATACAGGACCTGCCGTCTCATAGGCCATAGAGCAGCGAGGTGTTCTCTTAATGCACCCAAACCTAGGTATGAGATTGTACCTATACAAAAATATCCGTTCATACTCTGTAGATATTAGGTGCTTAACCGTGTCCTGTTTTTTGACAGGAAGTGCAAGGTAAGAAACATGACTGCGGACTCAGTGTTTTTTCTTGAGGAAGAAAATCAAAACGAGTGGAGTGATGAGGCTAAACACGATTCTAATGTTGATTGGCCTGACTTCCCTCGACCCAGAGATGCAGGGTATGTGAAGGTAAGAAAGCTGGCACCTAGGAAGAGGAGGAAGGCGGGCAATAAAGAAGACAGAGGACACGGAGGCAAAGAAGTGGCACCCAGGAAGTGTAAGAAGTCTAGCACCAAAGAAGCACATTAATATGTTGATGTCGAACATGTCTATGTATTCTGTAAAATTCTGGAGCTGTGTTCATGGGAATTGCGAGCGAAACAAGCGTGTAGCGGTGTGTTAAGACAATATGAGTTATTTCACGTTCTCGTACTTATCCGTTCATTGACTATGTAATCCCACTCCCGTAGCGACTTGAGATTTGGTAATGGCTGAAGAAACTTATTGACGCCGAAATTGGGATTATTGCTGTAGCATGACATGTTACAAACAATTAGGATTGCTTAATGTGCCTTGAAGGAATCATGCGTTGTTTTAGCATACAAAAGCATAGTATTGTGGTATTCTCCTTTGATGCTTTCTTTGGGTTGACTTGGCAAATGCTCACACCATGTTATGACTATAACAAGTCACCATAGCCTCTATGATCATTTAGTCCTTGACTTGTAGTAACACTTTATGCTTTGATTAGTAACGTTTTGTCACTATGCATGATTATGGATATTATTTCTCTCTTAGTTGGTCGCTCCTAGTATTTTGCTAGCCTCCACTTGTATGAGTAAGATCTACTCATGCATCCAACTCCCAAGAAACCAAGTTATTCCAAAGTGTCCACTATAAATTCCTATGCATGGTGTGTTACACCATTCCAAGTATATATTCTTGTTTTCATCTATCTTCCAATTAAAAAGTCTCTTTATTATGTGAAAACTTAGTGATTAAAGCTCTCACAAACTTGATGGCACACTTTATTTTTCTTGCCCCTAAATAAACTTGAACCATTGTGTCATCTATGTTGTATATGCTTGCACTTATACGTTGGAATTAGCAGAACCATACTGTCACGGGGAACGCTTTCAACATTGCACTTGTACTTTGTACACAGTTGATACCATGCTCTTTTGTCTATGGATGTCGTCGGTGTGAAATGAAAGGGGATCTTGTAAGTCCATGGAGTTATGTATGTGTGTTAGATAAACGCCTGGGCCGCTAGCCTAAGCCATGCCTAATCATGGTGGAAACTTGCAGCATCACCATAATGACATCTATGAAGCTTTCTTCTTATAAAAAAAAGACATATTGAAAAGAGGAAAGAGAGAAAAAAACACCATTTCCCATGGTAAATAAGAAGATTGCTGAGATGCTCATTGTCTGCCTTCCTTGTCATTTTGATTATGGGATAGCTCTTGTATCATGTGCAAGGGGTACCCCGTTGGAGGTTCTCTATGATACACATGTACTTACTATGACAAGTACTTATAGGTGACTAAAGTTGAGTAGCATGAGGAGCGGCTCTCATATTCAAGGGACATGAGATTGCCAACTTATACTTTGTCAAGCATATACTCCATAGTTTGTTCACTTTAACCTTAATCACTTCAAGATACTTATGATAGGGGTAATGAGAGATGAAAGCTAACAAGTACCATAATTTTTGGAAGCTCTTTTTGAAACTTGAAATCCCTGCTTCCCTTTATGAAGGGACTTTCTTCCACTATTATATTGAGTCTTCACCTTGTATCCTTAGGCACCAGTTAAGAGAGCATAGTTTCCATTCTTAGTTCTATGTGCATTGTCCCAAAACTTATTGATTGATGCATATTGTTGACGTTACTTGTTCTTGTGATATTTGTATCTAGTCACTCTTATGAACTTTGAAGGTGTCCTATGCATCTATTTGCTGCTCCATGAGGGACAAGATGAATGCCACTATTCTATGTTTTCTGTATGTGAAACAAACAAACGTTTTTCAATGCATGTTATTCATGATCTTTGTTTGTAACCTTTCATGTTGCATGCATAGTTACTCTGTCTTACTGTTAGAACTCCATCTTTCATGCTCATGTTTAGAGTTCTTTGATCCCAGCTTTCAATGCTTGCAAATAGTTTGATCTTGATTTTGATGGTGCATGTCACCTCAAAAATTATTCTTTTTATCACTTACCTACTCGAGGACGAGCAGTAGTTAAGCTTGGGGATGCTTGATACGTCGAAACGTATCTATAATTTTTGATGTTCCATGCTTGTTTAGTATCTACTTTGCTTTGTCTACACTTTGAGGTGTTTTTATATGTTTTCTGGTACTAACCTATTAACAAGATGGCACAGTGCCAGTTGCCTATTTTCTTCTGTTTTTAGTTCCAGAAAGGCAGAAAATCAATATTCTCGGAATTGGACGGGACAAAAGCCAAAGACACTATTTTACCGTGGGGAACACGAGTACACAATACGAGACGGAGGAGAGCCACTACGGGGCCACACCCCTTGGCCGCACGGCTGGGCCTAGCCAGCGCCTGGGGGGTGCGGCCACCCTGGCTGCACCCCTACCTCGCCTTTTCCCCTATAAATACCCCCTGATACAAAAACCCTAAGTACGCGATCAATATTCCACGAAACTTTTTGTAGTCGCCGCCACCATCGTCCCTAGATCGGGAGGATCTGGAGCTCTTCCCGGCACCCTACCAAAGGGGAGATCATCCCGGAGGCCTTCTTCTTCATGATGCCAGCCTCCGGTATGAAGTGTGAGTAGTTCCACCTTGGACTACGGGTCCATATAGTAGCTAGATGGTTATATCTCCTCCTTTTTGCTACCATGTTTAGATCTTGTGAGCTCCGTTCATCATCAAGATCATCTAGTTGTAATCATGCATGTTGTGTTTGCGGGGATCCAATGGATATTGAGATTACTATGTCAGATTGATTAATGGTTTTGTCTTATTGATTCTAACATGTCCGTGTTGTTTGTGATCTTGCATCCTCTCCGTTTCTATTAGCTATCTTGGCGACGTAGATGCTAGTGACTCCAAGAGGTGGCATATATGCTCAGTAGTGGGTTCATGCCTCTATTTAGTCTAAGGGAAGTGACAGAATCTCTAAGGTTGTATATGTGTTGTTGCCACTAGGGAGAAAACAACGGTCTCTTGTTCATGGAACAAGTGGATTGTTTACCTTACACACTTTGCTTAAAGCAGTTATCTGTTGCTTGCAACTTAATACTAGATGGGGTTCGGATGATAACCTGAAGGTGGATTACTAGTGATAGATGCAGTTGGATGGTGGTATATGTATCTTGTTGTATTGCCCAATCGAATATCATAGGATCATGAATGTCTAGTAGTGCATTGTTATGCCTTTCCCAGTCCTATCAATTGCCCTTCTATAAGTTTTTACCCAGCATGCCATGTTTGTCTATCTTAAGGAGAACACCTCTAGTGAACTATGGACCCCTGTCCAATCTTTACCATTGATATATCTTCCACTCTAACTGTTTAGTTTCTGCAAACCACTATTACCTTCCACACCATACAGTTAACCCTTTGTTTTCAGCAAACTGGTGATATTGACAACCTCACAGTTCATTGGGGAAAAGTCTTGAGTTTGTGTTGTGCAGGTTTCCAAGTTGCTAGCAACACATTTGAGTCGTTTCCTTCCTCCTACTGGTTCGATAACCTTGGTTTCTTACTGAGGGAAAACTTGCTGCTGTGCTCATCATACCTTCCTCTTGGGGTCACCCAATAAACCTTCCACACACCATCACCAGCCTAGGTACCCCATGGGGCACCCTAAAACTTTTTTTCCAGAAAATCCAAGGCAATTTCTAGGGTACCTATAGTTAGAAACCGCAATTTTCGGGGCGTGACTCGGGAAAAATACAGAATATACTGGCACCACGAGATGAGCACCAACCTCAGGGATGGCGCTCCGCCATGACGTAGCATGCATGTAAATTGCCTCGGGCCCTAGGGCTCACTCAATTCTCGAACCTCCTTTGCAGAATCGCCGGTTTTCCGGAGTCGGTAAAAGGAAACTCTGGATTTCTCCATGGAACCCTAGAATATCTAGTTGGAGAAGTTGCTTAGAATGCTTATGTTTTTATGTTGGTAGTCGGTGACACACAAGTTTTACTCGAGCTGGTTTCATATTTTTTTGATCTTTGATGAATTTCCCATTGTCGGGGTTCGGGGGGTGGGAAAAGTCGGCAAACTCATCGGCGCGCGCAGGCACGCGAGGTCCATTGCAGCCATGAAACTAGGCACTTTCCTAGCCTAGGTACCGTATGGGGCACCCCAAAACATTTTTTCCAGAAAATCCCGGGCTACTTCTATGGTACCTACAGTTAGAAACCACAATTACCGGGGTGTGACTCGGGAAAATACAGTATATGCTTGCACCACGAGATGAGCACCAACCTCTCTGGGATGGCGGTCCGCCATGATATAACATATGTGTAAATTTTCTCGTGCCCTAGGGCACGCTCAATTCTTGCACCTCCTTTGTAGAATCGCTGGTTTTCGGAGTCGGTAAATGGAAACTCTGGATTTCTCCATGGAACCCTGGAATCACAAGTTGAAGAATTTGCTTAGAATGCCGAGAGGGAGCTAGGTGTCGGGTTTGGGCTCAATCCGCGCAGTGGATCCACGTTCTGGGCAGTGAGGGGGAGGTCTATGGTTGAAAGTCATGTTAACTCCTACTCGATAGCCATCTGGGGGTGTGCCATGTTCCAAAAGTCCCGGTTTGTCTTGCTTATGATTTTATGTTGGTAGTGGGTGACACGCAGGGGATAATCAAGCTGGTTTCGTATTTTTCTTGATTTTTGATGAATTTCCCCATATCGGGGTTCGGGAGGGTGGGAAAAATCGGCAAACCTGCCGGCACGGGCAGGCATGCGCGATCCATTGCAACCTTGAACCTATGCACTTTCCCAGCCTAGGTACCACATGGGACACCCCAAAACATTCTTTCCAAAAAATACAGGGCAATTTCTAGGGTACCTACAGTTAGAAACCGCAATTGCCGTGGCATGACTTGGAAAAAATATAGTATATGCTTGCACCACGAGATGAGCACCAACCTCTCGGGGATGGCGGTCCGCCACGAAGTAGCATGCGTTTAAATTGCCTAGGGCTCACTCAATTGTCGCACCTCCTTTGCAGAATCGCCGGTTTTCTAGAGCCGTTAAATGGAAACTCTTGATTTCTCCTAGAACCCTCGAATGAAAAGTTGGAGAAGTTGCTTAGAATGCCGAGAGGGAGCTAGGTGCCAGGTTTGGGCACAATCCGCGCAGTGGATCCACGTTTTGTGTAGTCAGTAGGAGGTCTAGGGTTGAAAGCCATGTTAAGTCCTCCTTGATATCAATCCGGGGGGTGCGCTGTGTGCCAAAAGTACCGGTTTGTCTTGCTTATGATTTAATGTTGGTAGTGGGTGACATACAGGGGCTACTCGAGCTAGTTTCATATTTTTTTGATCTTTGATGAATTTCCAATTGCCGAGGTTCGGGGGGGGGGGGGGGTGGGAAAAATCGACAAACCCGTCGGCGCACGCAGGCATGCGACGTCCATTCCAAACTTGAACCTAGGCACTTTCCCAGCCTAGGTACCCCATGCGGCAACCCAAAACATTTTTTATAGAAAATCCAGGGCAATTTCTAGGGTACCTACAGTTAGAAACCGCAATTACCGTGACGTGACTCGGGAAAAATACAGTATATGTGTGCACCACGAGATGAGCACCAACCTCCCAGGAATGGCGGTCCGCCACAATGTAGCATGTGTGTAAATTTCCTCGGGCCCTAGGGCGTGCTCAATTCTCACACCTCCTTTGTAGAATCGCCGGTTTTCCGGAGTCGGTAAATGGAAACTCTAAATTTCTCCATGGAACCCTGGAATATCAAGTTGGTGAAGTTGCTTATAATGCCGATAGGATGCTGGGTGCTGGGTTTGGGCTCAATCCGCGCAGTGGATCATGTTCTGGGCAGTCAGGGGGAGGTCTAGGGTTGACAGCCATGTTACCTCCTACTCGATAGCCATACGGGGGGTCCGCCGTGTGCCAAAAGTCCCGGTTTATCTTGCTTTTGTTTTTATGTTGGTAGTGGGTGACACACAAGGGTTACTCGAGCTGGTTTCATATTTTTTTGATCTTTGATGAATTTCCCATTGTCGGGGTTCGGGGTGTGGGAAAAGTCGGCAAACTCATCGGCGCGCGCAGGCACGCGAGGTCCATTGCAGCCTTGAAACTAGGCACTTGCCTAGCCTAGGTACCCTATGGGGCACCCCAAAACATTTTTTCCAGAAAATCCCGGGCTACTTCTAGGGTACCTACAGTTAGAAACCGCAATTACCGGGGTGTGACTCGGGAAAATACAGTATATGCTTGCACCACGAGATGAGCACCAACCTCTCTGGGATGGCGGTCCGCCATGATATAACATATGTGTAAATTTTCTCGGGCCCTAGGGCACGCTCAATTCGTGCACCTCCTTTGTAGAATCGCTGGTTTTCGGAGTCGGTAAATGGAAACTCTGGATTTCTCCATGGAACCCTGGAATCACAAGTTGAAGAAGTTGCTTAGAATGCCGAGAGGGAGCTAGGTGACGGGTTTGGGCTCAATCCGCGCAGTGGATCCACGTTCTGGGCAGTGAGGGGGAGGTCTATGGTTGAAAGTCATGGTAACTCCTACTCGATAGCCATCTGGGGGTGTGCCATGTTCCAAAAGTCCCGGTTTGTCTTGCTTATGATTTTATGTTGGTAGTGGGTGACACGCAGGGGATAATCAAGCTGGTTTCGTATTTTTCTTCATTTTTGATGAATTTCCCCATATCGGGGTTCGGGAGGGTGGGAAAAATCAGCAAACCTCCCGGCACGGGCAGGCATGCGCGGTCCATTGCAACCTTGAACCTATGCACTTTCCCAGCCTAGGTACCACATGGGACACCCCAAAACATTCTTTCCAAAAAATACAGGGCAATTTCTAGGGTACCTACAGTTAGAAACCGCAATTGCTGTGGCATGACTTGGAAAAAATATAGTATATGCTGGCACCACGAGATGAGCACCAACCTCCCGGGGATGGCGGTCCGCCACGACGTAGCATGCGTTTAAATTGCCTAGGGCTCGCTCAATTGTCGCACCTCCTTTGCATAATCGCCGGTTTTCTAGAGCCGTTAAATGGAAACTCTTGATTTCTCCTAGAACCCTTGAATCAAAAGTTGGAGAAGTTGCTTAGAATGCCGAGAGGGAGCTAGGTGCCGGGTTTGGGCACAATCCGCGCAGTGGATCCACGTTCTGTGTAGTCAGTAGGAGGTCTAGGGTTGAAAGCCATGTTAAGTCCTACTTGATACCAATCCGGGGGGTGCGCTGTGTGCCAAAAGTACCGGTTTGTCTTGCTTATGATTTTATGTTGGTAGTGGGTGAAATACAGGGGCTACTCGAGCTAGTTTCATATTTTTTTGATCTTTGATGAATTTCCAATTGCCGAGGTTCGGGGGGGGGGGGGGGTGGGTAATATCGACAAACCCGTCGGCGCGCGCAGGCATGCGACGTCCATTCCAAACTTGAACCTAGGCACTTGCCCAGCCTAGGTACCCCATGGGGAAACCCAAAACATTTTTTATAGAAAATCCAGGGCAATTTCTAGGGTACCTACAGTTAGAAACCGCAATTACCGTGACGTGACTCGGGAAAAATACAGTATATGTGTGCACCACGAGATGAGCACCAACCTCCCAGGAATGGCGGTCCGCCACAATGTAGCATGTGTGTAAAATTTCCTTGGGCCCTAGGGCGCGCTCAATTCTCACACCTCCTTTGTAGAATCGCCGGTTTTCCGGAGTCGGTAAATGGAAACTCTAAATTTCTCCATGGAACCCTGGAATATGAAGTTGGTGAAGTTGCTTATAATGCCGATAGGATGCTGGGTGCCGGGTTTGGGCTCAATCCGCGCAGTGGATCATGTTCTGGGCAGTCAGGGGGAGGTCTAGGGTTGAAAGCCATGTTAACTCCTACTCGATAGCCATACGGGGGGTCCGCCGTGTGCCAAAAGTCCCGGTTTATCTTGCTTATGTTTTAATGTTGGTAGTGGGTGACACACAAGAGTTACTCGAGCTGGTTTCATATTTTTTTGATCTTTGATGAATTTCCCATTGTCGGGGTTCGAGGGGTGGGAAAAGTCGGCAAACTCATCGGCGCGCGCAGGCACGCGAGGTCCATTGCAGCCTTGAAACTAGGCACTTGCCTAGCCTAGGTACCCTATGGGGCACCCCAAAACATTTTTTCCAGAAAATCCCGGGCTACTTCTAGGGTACCTACAGTTAGAAACCGCAATTACCGGGGTGTGACTCGAGAGAATACAGTATATGCTTGCACCACGAGATGAGCACCAACCTCTCTGGGATGGCGGTCCGCCACGATATAACATATGTGTAAATTTTCTCGGGCCCTAGGGCGCGCTCAATTCTTGCACCTCCTTTGTAAAATCGCTGGTTTTCGGAGTCGGTAAATGGAAACTCTGGATTTCTCCAAGGAACCCTGGAATCACAAGTTGAAGAAGTTGCTTAGAATTCCGAGAGGGAGCTAGGTGTCGGGTTTGGGCTCAATCCGCGCAGTGGATCCACGTTCTGGGCAGTCAGGGGGAGGTCTAGGGTTAAAAGCCATGTTAACTCCTACTCGATAGACATCCGGGGGTGCGTTGTGTGCCAAAAGTCCCGGTTTGTCTTGCGTATCATTTTATGTTGGTAGTGGGTGACACACAGGGGCTACTCGAGCTAGTTTCATATTTTTTGATCTTTGATGAATTTCCCATTGCCTGGGTTCGGGGGGGAGGGGGGGTGGGCAAAATCGGCAAACCCGCCGGAGCGCGTAGGCACGTGACGTCCATTGCAACCTTGAACCTAGGCACTTGCCCGACCTAGATACACCATGGGGCACCCCAAAACATTTTTTCCATAAAATCCATGGCAATTTCTAGGGTACCTACACTTAGAAACCGCAATTACCGGGGCATGACTAGGGAAAAATACAGTATATGCTTGCACCACGAGATGAGCACCAACCTCCCGGGGATGGCGGTCCGCCACGACGTAGCATGTGTGTAAATTGCCTCGGGCCCTAGGGCGATCTCAATTCTCGCACCTCCTTTATAGAATCACTTGTTTTTCGGATTCGGTAAATGGAAACTCCAGATTTCTCCATGGAACCCTGGAATCTCAAATTGGAGAAGTTTCTTAGAATGCTGAGAGGGAGCTGGGTGCCGGGTTTGGGCTCAGTCCGCGCAGTGGATCCACATTCTGGGCAGTCAGGGGAAGGTCTAGGGTTGAAAGCCATGTTAACTCCTAATCGATATCCATCCAGGGGTGCACCGTGTGCCAAAAGTCCCTGTTTGTATTGCTTATGATTTTATGTTGGTAGTGGGTGACACACAAGGGCTACTCGAGCTGGTTTCATATTTTTTGATATTTGATGAATTTCCTATTGTCGGGGTTCGGGTGGGTGGGAAAAATCGGCAAACCCACCAGAGCACGTAGGCACGTGAGGTCCATTGCAACCTTGAACCTAGGCACTTTTCCAGCCTAGGTACCCCCTGGGCACCCCAAAACATATTTTCCAGAAAATTCAGCACAATTTCTAGGGTACCTACAGTTTGAAACTTCAATTACAAGGGCGTGACTCGGGAAAAATACAGTATATGCTTGCACCACGAGATGAGCACCAACCTCCCGGGAATGGCGGTCCGCCACGACGTAGCATGTGTGTAAATTTCCTCGAGCCCTAGGGCGCGCTCAATTCTCGCACCTCTTTGTAGAATCACCGGTTTTTTGGAGTCGGTAAATGGAAACTCTGGATTTCTCCATGGAACCCTAGAATCTCAAGCTGGAAAAGTTGCTTAGAATGCCGTGAGGGAGCTAGGTGCCGGGTTTGGGCTCAATCCGTGCAGTGGATACAAGTTCTGGGCAGTCAGGGGAGGTCTAGGGTTGAAATCCATCTTAACTTCTACTCGATAGCCATCCGGGGAGTGCGCCGTGTGCCAAAAGTCCCGGTTTGTCTTGCTTATTGATGTTGGTAGTGGGTGACACACAGCGGCTACTCGATCTGGTTTCATATTTTATTATTTTTGATGAATTTCCCATTATCGGGGTTCGGGGGGGGGGGGGCAAAATCGGCAAACCCGCCGGAGCGCGCAGGCACGCGAGATCCCTTGCAACCTTGAACCTAGGCACTTTCCCAGCATAGGTACCCCATGGGGCACCAAAAAATATTTTTTTCAGAAAATCCAGGGCAATTTCTAGGGTACCTACAGTTAGAAACCGTAATTACCTAGGCGTCACTAGGGAAAAATACAGTATATGCTTGCACCACGAGATGAGCACCAACCTCCCGGGGAAGGCGGTCCGCCACGACGTAGAATGTGTGTAAATTTCCTCGGGTCCTAGGGTGCGCTCAATTCTCGCACCTCCTTTGTAGAATCCATGGTTTTCCGGAGTCGGTAAATGGAAACTCTCGATTTCTCCATGGAACCCTGGAATCTCAGGTTGGAGAAGTTTCTTAGAATGCCGAGAGGGAGCTGGGGGTCGGGTTTGGGCTCAATCCGCGTAGTGGATCCACGTTTTGTGTAGTCAAGGGGAGGTCTAGGGTTGAAAGCCATATTAACTCCTACTCGATAGCCATCCTGGGAGTGCGCCGTGTGCCAAAAGTCCCAATTTGTGTTGCTTATGATTTTATGTTGGTAGTGGGTGACACGCAGGGGCTACTCGAGCTGGTTTCATATTTTTTTATTTTTGATGAATTTCCCATTGTCGGGGTTCAGGGGTTGGGCAAAATCGGCAAACCCGCCGGAGCGCGTAGGCATGCGAGGTCCATTGCAACCTTGAACCTAGGCACTTACCCGGCGTAGGTACCCCATGGGGCACCCAAAAACATTTTTTCCGGAAAATCCAGGGAGATTTTTGGGGTACATATAGTTAGAAACCACAATTACCGGGGCGTGACTCGGGAAAAATATAGTATATGCTTGCACCACGAGATGAGAACCAACCTCCCGGTTATGGCGGTTCGCCACGACATAGCATGTGTGTAAATTGCCTCGGGCCTTAGGGCGCGCTCAATTCTCGCACCTCCTTTGTAGAATCGCTGGTTTTCAGGAGTCGGTAAATGGAAACTCAAGATTTCTCCATGGAACCCTGTAATCTCAAGTTGGAGAAGTTGCTTAGAATGCCGAGAGGGAGCTAGGTGCCAGGTCTGGGCTCAATCCGCATAGTGGATCGACGTTCTGGCAGTCAGGGGGAGGTCTAGGGTTGAAAGCCATGTTAAATCCTACTCGATAGACATCCGGGGGTGCGCCGTGTGCCGAAAGTCCCGGTTTGTCTTGCTTATGATTTTATGTTGGTAGTGGGTGACACACAGGGGCTACTCGAGCTGGTTTCATAGTTTTTCCATTGCTGGAGTTCAGGGGGTGGGAAAATCGGCAAACCCGCCGGAGCGCGCAGGCACGCGAGGTCCATTGCAACCTTGAACCTAGGCACTTGCCCAGCCTAGGTACCCCATGGGGCACCCCAAAACATTTTTTACAGAAAATCCATGGCAATATCTAGGGGACCTACAGTTAGAAACCGCAATTACCGGGGCGTGACTCTTGAAAAATACAGTATATGCTTACACCACGAGATAGCACCCACCTCCCAGGGATGGCGGTCCGCCACGAGGTAGCATGTGTGTAAATTGCCTCGGGCCCTAGGGCGCCCTCAATTCTAGCACCTCCTTTGTAGAATCACTGGTTTTTCGGATTCGGTAAATGGAAACTCAGGATTTCTCCATGGAACCCTAGATTCTCAAATTGGAGAATTTCTTAGAATGCTGAGAGGGAGCTGGGTGCCGGGTTTGGGCTCAATCCGCGTAGTGGATCCAAGTTATGGGCAGTCAGGGGAAGGTCTAGGGTTGAAAGCCACGTTAACTCCTAATCGATAGCCATCCGGGGTGCACCGTGTGCCAAAAGTCCCGATTTGTATTGCTTATGATTTTATGTTGGTAGTGGGTGACACACAAGGGATACTCGAGCTGGTTTCATATTTTTTGATCTTTGATGAATTTCCTATTTCCGGGGTTCGGGTGGGTGGGCAAAATCGGCAAACCAATCGAAGCATGCAGGCATGCGAGGTCCATTGCAACCTTGAACCTAGGCACTTTCCTAGCCTAGGTACCCCATGGGGCACCCCAAAACATTTTTCCAAAACATCCAGCGCAATTTTTAGGGTACCGAAAGTTAGAAACCGCAATTACTGGGGCGTGACTCAGGAAAAATACAGTATATGCTTGCACCACGAGATGAACACCAACATCCCGGGGATGGCGGTCCTCCATGACGTAGCATGTGTTTCAATTGTCTTGGGCCCTAGGGCGCGCTCAATTCTCGCACCTCCTTTGTAGAATCGCTAGTTTTCCGGAGTTGGTGAATGGAAACTCTGGATTTCTCCATGGAATCCTGGAATCTCAAGTTGGAGAAGTTGCTTAGAATGCCGAGAGGGAGCTAGGTGCCGGGCTTGGGCTCAATCCGCGCAGTGGATCCACATTCTGGGCAGTCAGGGGGAGGTCTAGGGTTGAAAGCCATCTTAACTCCTACTCGATAGCCATCCGGGGAGTGCGCCGTGTGCCAAAAGTCCCGGTTTGTCTTGCTTATGATTTTATGTTGGCAGTGGGTGACACACAGGGGATACTCGATTTGGTTTCATTTTTTTTTTTTTGATGAATTTCCCATTGTCGAGGTTCGGGGTGAGGGAAAAATCGGAAAACCCGTCGGAGCGCACAGGCACGCAAGGTCCATTGCAACCTTGAACCTAGGCACTTTCCCAGCATAGGTACCCCATGGGTCACCAAAAAATATTTTTCCAGAAAATCCAGGGCAATTCTAGGGTACCTACAGTTAGAAACCGCAATTACCTAGGCGTGACTAGGAAAAAATACAGTATATGCTTGCACCACGAGATGAGCACCAACCTCCTGGGGAACGTGGTCCCCCACGACGTAGCATGTGTGTAAATTTCCTTGGGCCCTAGGGCGCGCTCAATTCTCGCACCTCCTTTGTAGAATCCATGTTTTTCGGAGACGGTAAATGGAAACTCTGGATTTCTCCACGGAACCCTAGAATCTCAAGTTGGAGAAGTTGCTTAGAATGCCGAGAGGGAGCTAGGTGCTGGCTTTGGGCTCAATCCGCACAGTGGATCTACGTTCTGGGCAGTCAGGGGGAGGTCTAGGGTTGAAAGGCATGTTAACTCCTACTCGATAGCCATCCGGGGGTGCACCGTGTGCCAACAGTCCAGGTTTGTCTTGCTTATGATTTTATGCTGGTAGTGCGTGACACATAGGGGCTACTCGAGCTGGTTTCATATTTTTTTGACCTTTGATGAATTTCCCATTGCCGGGGTTCGGGGGGTGGGAAAAATCGGCAAACTCGTCGGAGCGGACAGGCACGCGAGGTCCATTACAACCTTGAAACTAGGCACTTTCCCAACCTAGGTACCCCATGGGGCACCCCAAAACATTTTTTCCAGAAAATCCAGGGCAATTTTTTGGGTACCTACAGTTAGAAACCATAATTACTGGGGCGTGACTCGGGAAAAATACAGTATATGCTTGAACCACGAGATGAGCACCAACCTCCAGGGGATGGTGGTCCGCCAAGACGTAGAATGCGTGTAAATTCCCTCGGTCACTATGGAGCGCTCAATTCTCGCACCTCCTTTGCAGAATTGCTGGTTTTCCAGAGTCGATAAAAGGAAACTCTAGATTTCTCCATGGAACCCTTGAATCTATAGTTGGAGAAGTTACTTAGAATTTCGAGGGGGATCTAGGTGCCGGGTACGGGCTCAATCTGCGCGGTGGATCCATGTTCTAGTGAGTGAGGGGGAGGTCTATGGTTGAAAGCCATGTTAGCTCCTACCCGATAGCCATCCAGGGGGTGCGCCGTGTGCCCAAAGTTCTGGTTTGTCTTGCTTATGATTTTATGTTGGTAGTGGGTGACACATAGGGGCTACTCAAGCTGGTTTCATTTTTTTTATTTTTGATGAATTTCCCATTGCCGAGGTTCGAGGGGGTGGGCAAAATTGGCAAACCCGCCGGCGCGCAGGCACGCGAGGTCCATTGCAACCTTGAACCTAGGCACTTGCCCTGCCTATGTATCCCATGGGACACCCCCAAAAAAAATTCAAGGAAATCCAGGGCAATTTCTAGTGTACCTACATTTAGAAACCGCAATTTCCGGGGCGTGACTCGGGAAAATACAGTTTATGCTTGCACCACGAGATGAGAACCAACCTCCCGGGGATGGCAGTTTGCCACGATGTAGCATGTGTGTAAATTTCCTTGGGCCCTAGGGCGCGCTCAATTCCCGCACCTCCTTTGTAGAATCTCCTTTTTTCCGGAGTCGTTAAATGGAAACTCTGGATATCTCCATGGAACCTTGGAATCTCAACTTGGAGAATTTGCTTAGAATGCCGAGTGGGAGCTATGTGCAGGGTTTGGGCTCAATCTGCGTAGTGGATCCATGTTCTAGGCAGTGAGCGGGAGGTCTAGGGTTGAAATCCATGGTAACTCGTACTCGATAGCCATCCGGGGGGCACGCCGTGTGGCAAAAGTCCCGGTTTGTCTTGGTTGTGATTTTATGTTGGTAGTGGGTGACATACAGGGGCTACTCGAGCTAGTTTCATATTTCTGATGAATTTCCCATTCCCGGGTACGGGGGGTGGGAAAAATCGGCAAACCCGCCGGCGCGCGCAGGCACGCGAGGTCCATTGCAACCTTGAACCTAGGCACTTTCCCAGCCTAGGTACCCCATGGGGCAACCCAAAACATTTTTTCCAGAAAATCCAAGGCAATTTCTAGGGTAACTGCAGTTAGAAACCGCAATTATCGGGGCGTGACTCGGGAAAAATATAGTATATGCTTGCACCACGAGATGAGAACCAACCTCCCGGGGATAGCGGTCTGATGAGTGCGGCAGCACTTCGTTGGGAGACCCCAAGCGGAAGGTATGATGCAGTACAGTCGGCAAGTTTCCCTCAGTAAGAAACCAAGGTTATCGAACCAGTTGGTGGAAGGAAACATCCCAAAGGTGCTGCAAGAAACGTGGATACCTACAGAACACAAACTCAAGACTTTGCCCCAACTAAAAGTGAGATTGTCAATCTCACCGGTTGGTGTAACAAAGGAATAACTCTTTGGTGTGGAAGGTGATGATGGTTTGCAGCAAGTAAACAGTAATAGTGGAAGATGTATTAATGGTAAAGATTGGAACGGGGTCCATAATTCACTAGAGGTGCTCTCCTTAGATAAACAACATGGCATGACGGGTAAACAAATTATAGTAGGGCAATTGACACGAACTGAGCAAGGCATAACAATGCAATACTAGACAAAAAGAACCTATGAGATTCGATTGGGCAATACAACAATATACATAGACCGCCATCCAACTGCATCTATGACTATAAGTCCACCTTCAGGTTATCATCCGAGCCCCCTCCAGTATTAAGTTGCAAGCAACAGACAACTACTTTAAGGTAAACAATCCACTTGTTCTATGAACAAGAGACCATTGTTTTCTTCCTAGTGGCAACAACACATCTACAACCAAAGAGATTTTTGTCACTTCCCATGGAAACTAGAGGCATGAACCCACAATCGAGCATAAATACCCCCTCTTGGAGTCACTACCAACTACTTGGCCAAGATACCTACTAACAACGGAGAGCATGCAAAATCACAAACAACACATACTTAATAGAATCAAATAGACAAAACCATTAATTAATGTGACATAGTAATCTCAATATCCATCGGATCCCCGCAAACACAATATGCATGATTAGAAATAGATTAGATCTTGATCATCAACGGAGATCACAAGATCTATACATGAAAGCACAAAGGAGGAGATACAACCATCTAGCTACTACATGGACCCGTAGTCCGAGGTGGAACTACTTACGCTTCATACCGGAGGCTGGCATGATGAAGAAGAAGGCCTCCGGGATGATGTCCCCTCTGGCAGGGTATCGAGAAGAGCTTCAGATCCCCCCCGATCTAGGGACGATGGTGGCGGCAGCTACATATAGTTTCATGGAATTTTCATAGGGTACTAAGGGTTTCTGCATCGGGCGATTATTATAGGCGAAGGGGCGCGCCAGGGGGGCACCAGGGCAGCTGCAGCCCCCCAGGCGTGGGGTGGGCCACCCGCGCGGCCAGAGGGTGTGGCCCCCTGGTGAGCCTTCTTCGTCTCGTCTTCTGGCTTCATGTTGCCCATGGTAAAATTTTGACATTGGCTTTTTTCCCGTCCAATTCCTAGAATATTGATTTTCTGCCTTTTTGGAACCAAAAACAGAAGAAAACAGTTAACTTGCACTGTGGCAACTTGTTAATAGGTTAGTACCAAAAAACATAGAAAAACACCTCAAAGTGTAGACAAATCAAAGCAAAGTAGACACTAAACAAGCATGGAGCATAAAAAATTATAGATATGTTTCCGACGTATCAAGGATCCCCAAGCTTAACTCCTGCTCGTCCTCGAGTAGGTAAGTGATAAAAGAATAATTTTTGAGGTGACATGCACCATCAAAACCAAGATCAAACCAATTGCAATCATTGAAAGCCGGGATCAAAGAACTCTAAACATGTGCATTAAACATGGATTTCTAACAATAAGACTAAGTAACTATGCATGCAACATGAAAGGCTACAAATAAAGATCATGAATAACATGCAATGAAAAACGTTTGTTTGTTTCACATATAGAAGATATGGCATAGTAGCAATCATCTTGTCGCTCATAGAGTATAAAATAGATGCATAGGACACCTTGAAATGTCATAAGAGTGACTATATACAAATAGCACAAGAACAAGCAATATCAACAATATGCATCAATCAATAAGTTTTGGGACACTTCACATAGAACTAAGAATGGCAACTATGCTCTCTTAACTGGTGCCTGAAGGTAGAAGGTGGATACTCAATATAATAGTGGAAGAAAGGCCCTTCATAAAGGGAAGCAAGGATTTCAAGTTTCAAAAAGAGCTTCCAAAAATTATGGTAGTTGTTAGATTTCAGCCCTCATTGCCCCTATCATAAGCATCTTGAAGTGATTAAGGTTAAAGTGAACAAACTATGGAGTATATGCTTGACAAAGTATAAGTTGGCAATCTCATGTCCCTAGAATACGAGGGCCACACCTCATGCTACTCAACTTCAGTCAATTGTAAGTTCTTGTCATAGTAAGTACATGTGTATCACAGAGAGCCACCAATGGGGTACCCCTTGCACATGGTACAAGAGATATCCCATAACCAAAATGACAAGTCAAGCAGACAATGAGGATCTCAGCGATCTTTTTATTTACTATGTGCATAGCTTTTTATTGAGGATGCTTCACAGAATGCTCATTATGGTGATGCTGCAAGTTTCCACCATGATTAGGCATGGCTTAGGATAGCGGCCTAGGAGTTTCTCTAACACAAGATACATAACTCCATGGACTTACAAGATCCCTCTTTATTTCACACCGATGACATCCATAGACAAAAGACCATGATATCAACTATGTACAAAGTACAAGTGCAATGTTGAAAACATTCCCATGACAGCATGGTTCTGCTAATTCCAACGTATAAGTGCAAGCATATACAACATAGATGACACAATGGTTCATGTTTATTAGGGGCAAGGAATATAAAGTGTGCCATCAAGTTTGTGACGGCTTTAAGCACTAAGTTTTCACATAACAAAATACTTTTTAATTGGAAGATAGCTGAAAACAATAATATACTTGGAATGGTGTAACACACCATGCATACAAGTTTATAGTGGTCTCTTTGTAATAACTTGGTTTCTTGGGAGTTGGAAGAATGTGTAGAACTTACTCATACAAGTGGAGGCTAACAAAAGACTCGGAGCAACCAACTAAGAGAGCAATAATGACCATAATCCTGTAGAGTGACAAAACATTACTAATCAAAGCATAAAGTGGTACTACAAGTCAATGACTAGTTGATCATAGAGGCTATGGTGACTTTTTCATAGTCATAACATGGTGTAAGGATGTGCAAACTCAACCCAAACAAAGCATCAAAAGAGAATACCATAACACTATGCTTTTGTATGCTAAAACAATGCATAATTCTTTCAAGGCACTCTAAGCAATCCCAATTGTTTGGACCAAGAAATGCTACATCAATAATCACTAAGTATAAGGTGAAAACAACACCTAGGATGTCATGCTAAAGTCTAAGTAACAGTCAATGCAAGCTCCTCTTGCACTTTCAAGCAAGAACTTTCTACTCCTTTCCAACACCAAACTACTTATTTGAAACAACACATCGAGAACGGGGGTCAAAACTACTTTATTAAACAAACTAAACAAACTAAGCAAAGCAAACAAAAACTAAGACGTTCCAAGAACAACACAACTGTGCATGAAACAATAAAAACGAAGTGTCTAGACAGACCCGAGCTTTTTATTGATGAAGAATGGGATGCCTTGGGCCTCCCCAAGCTTTGACCTTGTACCTCTTGGATATTTCTTAGGGTGACACCGGGGTGGCATCCCCAAGCTTGATATTTTGTCCATTCTTGATCTCATTACATCATTCTCTCCCTACACCTGGAATTTTTCCTTCATACAAAACTTCACACAATCTTCATTAGCAACATTAGTCTATTCAAAAGATAATAGACCTTTGGGTTTAACTTTGGAACAGCAAAACTTTTCACTAGAAACACAAGGTACTGTAGCAACTTCTTAAAAAATCTCAATTACCTAAAAGAGAACTCAAAAAGGAATCAATCAGAAGCAAATGCTAATATTGGCAGAAATCTCTCAAAACAAACCAGCATGTAGAAACCGATTTTTTAGAAAACCTTAAGTTTCTCAAATCAAAACTTGTTGAACTAACTAAAGTTATCTAACATACTGGAGGATTTATTCTTAAATTTTCAGCTCAATCCGACTTACAGAGACTCCGCACGAATTTTTATGGTGGAGGACAGAAATCTGTTTTGGGACAGCAACTTCCCAAATCTTACTTCCCTCTCATTAGAGGTCATTCTTGGAACAAAAAGCAAACAAGAAGGATAAGGAGCGGTTATTACAATGATAATAACTTCCAAGACTCAAGAAAACTCTTGGGTTATCTCCCAACAAGTACTTTTCTTTAACGCCTTTAAGTTAGGCTTGATAGTTTGAGAAGATGCTCACATAAGAAATATGAATTGAAGTAAAAGAGAGCATCAAGAAGAAAATTCAAAACACATTTAAGTCTAACCCACTTTCTATGCATAGGAATATTGTATGCAAATAAATTCACAAATAACAAAGTGACAGGCATAGGAAGATGAAACAAGAGTAACTTCAAAACTTTCAGCACATAGAGAGGTGTTTCAAGTACCATGAAAACTTCTACACCCATATTTTTCTCTCTCATAATAATTTTTAGTAGCCTGACGAATAAACTCAAAAATATAGCTATCACATAAAGCATGCTTTTCATGATCTACAAACACATAATTTCTATCAAGCTCAAAAATAGTGGGATTAAAACCTTCACAAGTTTTACCCAAAGTAGATATTTCAAAAGGATCCACATGAACATAACATTCATCCTCCTTTGGCAAGCATGGGGGACAATCAAATAATGTAAGGGATAAAGATTTACTCTCATTAGAAGGTAGGCATGGGTAGATCCATCCTTCCTCCTTTTGTTCATCACTCTCCTCCTCTTTTTCATCTAATGAGCTTCTAGTTTCAACAATTTATTCTTCCATAGGCTCCTACAAGGAATTAGTCTCTTCCATTTGTGGAAAACACCTATTAAAATATTCAAGAATATAGCCATTTTGTTCCTTGTAATTATCAAAGCAAGATTTTAGTATCTCATAAACCTCATATTCATAAGGTGCATCATCAGTATTTTCAAGCAAACCGACAAGTTCAAATGCACCCTTGAAGGCAATAGACTCTTCAATTTGTTCCACATCATAAAAGTCATAATTTACTTTAACATAAGAAGATATGGTAACATTATCATTATACTCACACTGAAAAGGTAGGTGTTTATAACTCATACATCAACAAGATTTATCAAAGCAATAAGTAACATTATAAGTGGAGCATACCTCTCTAGAAATAGTATTCAACTTATCAGTTTGTTCCCATAAGTGTTTCCCCATTTGTGACAAATGGTGTTCCATATAATAATACTTTTCTTCTTCCGTGAACCCACCTTGCCAGTAAGAACTAGTTTCAAAGAAAACATCCATTGATAGAAAGAATGACCAAGCAAGGCAATAACAGACAGGTAACTAGAGTAGGAACTATTTTTTTTATAGGAGAAAGCAAACCAAACTAGATTAATTTTTTTTGAGTTTTTGATAAAAATAGGCAAACAAAACCAAGCAAAAGAAACTAAGCAAACTAAAAAAAAAGTAAAGAGAAAGGTTGAGGAGGACTCCCCTTGTGAAGACGTCCTTAGCCTCCGTGTCAACGGCGCGAGAAAAAGCCTTGATGAGTGCAGCAGCACTTCATTGGGAGACCCCAAGAGGAAGGTATGATGCAGTACAGCAGGCAAGTTTCCCTCAGTAAGAAACCGAGGTTATTGAATCAGTAGGAGGAAGGAAACGATCCAAAGGTGCTGCAAGCAACGTGGAGACCTGTATAGAACAAACTCAAGACTTTGCCCCAACTAACAGTAAGGTTGTCAATCTCACCGGTTGCTGTAACAAAGTATTAACTGTATGGTGTCGATGGTGATGATGGTTTCCAGCAAGTAAACTGTAATAGTGGAAGATGTATCAATGGTAAACAATTGACCGTGCTCCATAGTTCACTAGAGGTGCTCTCCTTAGATAAACAACAAGGCATGAAAGGTAAACAAATTACAGCAGGGAAATTGACGGGAACTGAGCAAGGCATAACAATGCAATACTAGACAAAAAGAACCTATGAGATTCAATTGGGCAATACAGCAATATACATAGACCTCCATCCAACTGCATCTATGACAAGAAGTGCACCTTCCGGGCAATTTCTAGGGTAATTACCGGGGCGTGACTCGGGAAAAATACAGTATATGCTTGCACCACGAGATGAGAACCAACCTCCCAGGGATGGCGGTCCCCCACGATGTAGCATGCATGTAAATTGCCTCGGGCACTTGGGCGCGCTCAATTCTCGCACCTTCTCTACAGAATTGCCGGTTTACCGGAGTCGATAAATGGAAACTCTGGATTTCTCCATGGAACCCTGGAATCTCTAGTTGGAGAAGTTGCTTAGAATGCTGAGAGGGAGCTAGGTGCCAGGTTTGGGATCAATCCGCGTAGCGGATCCACATTCCGGGCAGTAAGGGGGAGGTCTAGGGTTGAAAGCCAGGTTAACTCCTGCTCGATAGCCATTCGGGGGGTGCGCAGTGTGCCAAAAGTCCCGGTTTTTCTTGCTTGTGATTTTATGTTGGTAGTGGGTGACACACACGGGCTACTCGAGTTGGTTTCATATTTTTTTAAATATTTGATGAATTTCCCATTGCCAGGGTTCGGGGGGTCGGCAAAGTCGGCAAACCCGCAGTCGCGCACAAGCACGCAAGGTCCATTGCAACCTTAAACCTAGGCACTTGCCTAGCCTAGGTACCCCATAGGGCAGCCCAAAACATTTTTTCTAGAATATCCAGGGCAATTTCTAGGGTACCTAGTCTTAGAAACCTTAATTGCCGGGGCGTGACTCAGGAAAAATAGTGTATATGCTTGCACCACGAGATGAGAACCAACCTCCCGGGGATGGCGGTCCGCCATGACGTAGCATGTGTGTAAATTGCCTCGGGACCTAGGGAGCACTCAAAATTCTCGCACCTCCTTTGTAGAATCGCCGGTTTTCCGGAGTCGGTAAATGGAAACTCTGGATTGCTCCATGGAACCCTGAAATCTCAAGTTGGAGAAGTTGCTTGGAATACCGAGAGGGAGCTAGGTGCCGGGTTTGGGTTCAATCCGCATAGTGGATCCACGCTCTGGGAAGTGAGGGGAGGTCTAGGGTTGAAAGCCATGTTAACTCCTACTCGATAGCCATCCCGTGGGTGCCCCGTGTGCCAAAATTCCCGGTTTGTCTTGCTTATGATTTTATGTTGGTAGTGGGTGACACAGAGGGGCTACTCGATAAGGGTTCATATATTTTTAGATTTTTGATGAATTTCCCATTGCTGGGGTTTAGGGGGGGGGGCGGCGGGCAAAATTAGCAAACCCGCCGGCACGCGCAGGAACGCAAGGCCGATTGCAACCTTAAACCTAGGCACTTTCCCATCCTAGGTACCCCATGGGGCACCCCAAAACATTTTTTCCAGAAAATCCAGGGCAATTTCTAGGGTACCTACAGTTAGAAACCGTAATTACCGAGGCGTGACTCGGGAAAAATATAGTATATTCTTGCACCACGATATGAGAACCAACCTCCCGGGGATGGCGGTCCGCCACGACGTAGCATGCGTGTAAATTATCTCGGGCACTAGGGCGCGCTCAATTCTCGCACCTTCTTTGCAGAATTGCCGGTTTACTAGAGTCGGTAAATGGAAACTCTGGATTTCACCATGGAACCCTGGAATCTCTAGTTGGAGAAGTTGCTTAGAATGCTAAGAGGGAGCTAGGTGCCGGGTTTGGGCTCAATCCGCGAAGTGGATCCACATTATGGGCAGTGAGGGGGAGATCTACGGTTGAAAGCCATGCTAACTCCTCCTCGAAAGCCATCCGGGGGGTGCGTCTTGTGCCAAATTTTCTGGTTTGTCTTGCTTATGATTTTATGTTGGTAGTGGGTGACACACAGGGGCTACTCGAGCTGGTTTCGTAGTTAATTTAATTTTTTATGAATTTCCCATTTCCGGGGTTCGGAGGGTGGGAAAAATCGGCAAACCCGCCATCGTGCGCAGGCACGCGAGTTCCATTGCACCCTTGAACCTCGGCACTTTCCCATTCTAGTTACCCAATGGGGCACCCCAAAACATTTTTTCTAGAAAATCCAGGGAAATTTCTAGGGTACCTACAGTTAGAAACCGCAATTGCCGGGGCGTGACACAGGAAAAATAAAATATATGCTTGCACCACGAGATGGGAACCAACCTCCCGGGGATGGCGGCCTGCCATGAAGTAGCATGTGTGTAAATTCCGTCGAGCCCTAGGGCGCGCTCAATTCTCGCACCTCCTTTGTAGAATCGCCGGTTTTCCGGAGTCGGTAAATGGAAACTCTAGATTTCTCCATGGAACCATGGAATCTCTAGTTGGATAAGTTGCTTAGAATGTTGAGATGGATCTAGGTGCTGGGTTTGGGCTCAATCCGCGCAGTGGATCGATGTTCTGGGCAGTGAGGGGGAGGTCTAGGGTTGAAAGCCATGCTAACTCCTTCTTGATAGCCATCCGGGGGTGCGCCATGTGCCAAAAGTCCCAGTTTGTCTTGCTGATGATTTTATGTTGGTATAGGATGACACACAGGGGCTACTCGAGCTTTTTTAAATTTTTTTTTTGGTGAACTTCCCATTGTCGGGGTTCGGGGGGTGGGCAAAATCGGCAAACCTGCCATCACGTGCGCAGGCACGCGAGGTCCATTGCAACCTTCAACCTGGGCACTTGCCCAACCTAGGTACCCCATGGGGCACCCCAAAATATTTTATCTTGAAAATCCAGGGAAATTTCTAGGGTACCTACAGTTAGAAACCGCAATTGCCGGGGCGTGACTTGGGAAACATATAGTATATGCTTGCACCACGAGATGAGAACCAAAATGTCCGGGGATGGATGTTCGCCATGACGTAGCATGTGTGTAAATTGCCACGGGCCCTAGGGCGCGCTCAGTTCTCGCACCTCCTTTGTAGAATCGCAGGTTTTTCGGAGTTGGTAAATGGAAACTCAGGATTTCTATATGGAACCCTGGAATTTCAAGTTGGAGAAGATGCTTAGAATGCCGATAGGGAGCTTGGTGTCGGGTTTGGGCTTAAGTTGCACATTGCATCCATGTTTTCGGCAGTGCGGGGGAGGTCTAGGGTTGAAAGCCATGTTAACTCCTACTCGATAGCTATTCGGGGGGTGCGCTGTGTGCCAAAAGTCTAGGTTTGTCTTGCTTATGATTTTATGTTGGTAGTGGGTGACACATAGGGGATACTCGAGATGGTTTCATATTTTTTTAGATTTTGATGAATTTTGCATTGCCGGGATTCGGGGGGGTGGGCAAATTCGGCAAACCCGCTGGCGCACGCAGGCACGCAAGGTCCATTGCAACCTTAAACCTAGGCACCTGCCCAGCCTAGGTACCCCATGGGGCACGCCAAAACATTATTTCCAGAAAATCCAGGGCAATTTCTAGGTTAGCTACAGTTAGAAACCGCAATTATCGGGGCGTGACTCGGGAAAAATACAGTATATGCTTGCACCACGAGATGAGCACCAACCTCTCAGGGATGGCGGTCCGCTATGAGGTAGCATGCGTGTAAATTGTGTCGGGCACTAGGGCGCGCTCAATTCTCGCACCTTCTTACAGAATTGCCGATTATCCGGAGTCGGTAATTGGAAACTCTAGATTTCTCCATGGAACCCTGGACTCTCTAGTTGGAGAAGTTGCTTAGAGTGCCGAGAAGGATCTAGGTGTTGGGTTCAGGCTCAATCCACGTAGTAGATCCACATTCTGGGCAGTGAGGGGGGGTCTAGGGTTGAAAGCCATGCTAACTCGTACTCGATAGCCATTCGGGGGTGCACAGTGTGCCAAAAGTCCCGGTTTGTCTTGCTTGTGATTTTATGTTGCTAGTCGGTGACACACACGGTCTAATCGAGCTGGTTTCATATTTTTTAAAGTTTTTGATGAATTTCCCATTGCCGGGGTTCGGCAAAGTTGGCAAACCCGCAGGCGCGCGCAAGCACGCATGGTCCATTGCAACCTTAAACCTAGGCACTTTCCTAGCCTAGGTACCCCATGGGGCACCCCAAAACATTTTTTCTAGAAAATCCAGGGCAATTTATAGGTTACCTACAGTTAGAAACCGCAATTGTCGGGGCGTGACTCGAGAAAAATAGTGTATATGCTTGCACCACGATATGAGAACCAACCTCCCGGGGATGGTGGTCCGCCACGACGTAGCATGTGTGTAAATTGCCTCGGGCCCTAAGGCGCGCTCAATTCTCGCACCTCCTTTGTAAAATCGCCAGTTTTCCAGAGTCGATAAATGGAAAATCTGGATTTCTCCATGGAACCCTGGAATCTCAAGTTGGAGAAGTTGCTTAGAATACCGACAGGGAGCTAGGTGTCTGGTTTGGGCTCAATCCGCGAAGTGGATCCACGTTCTGGGCAGTGAGGGGGAGGTCTAGGGTTGAAAGCCATGTTAACTCCTACTCGATAGCCATCCCGTGGGTGCCCCGTGTGCCAAAAGTCCCAGTTTGTCTTCCTTCTGATTTTATGTTGGTAGTGGGTGACACACAAGGGCTAATTGATCTGGGTTCATATATTTTTTGATTTTTGATGAATTTCCCATTGCCGGGGTTCGGGGAGGGGGGTGGGCAAAATTGGCAAACCCGCCGGCGCACGCAGGCACGAAAGGTCTAGTGCAGCCTTAAACCTAGGCACTTTCCCAGCCTAGGTACCCCATGGGGCACCCCAAAACATTTTTTCCAGAAAATTTAGGCCAATTTCTAGGGTACCTACAGTTAGAAACCGTAATTACCGAGGCGTGACTCCGTAAAAATACAGTATATGCTTGCACCACGAGATGAGAACCAACCTCCCAGGGATGGCGGTCCGCCACGACGTAGCATGCGTGTAAATTGCCTCGGGCCCTAGGGCGCGCTCAATTCTCGCACCTTCTTTGCAGAATTGCCGGTTTACCGGAGTCGGTAAATGGAAACTCTGGATTTCTCCATGGAACCCTGGAATCTCTAGTTGGAGAAGTTGCTTAGAATGCCGAGAGAGAGCTAGGTGCCGGGTTTGGGGCTCAATCCACTTAGTGGATCAACGTTATGGGCAGTGAGGGGGGGGTCTAGGGTTGAAAGCCATGTTGACTCCTACTCAATAGCCATCCGGGGGGTGCGCCGTGTGCCAAAAGTCCTGGTTTGTCTTGCTTATGATTTTATGTTGGTAGTGGGTGACACACAGGTGATACTCGAGCTGGTTTCATATTTTTTTTTGATTTTTGATGAATTTCCCATTGCCGGGGTTCAGGGGGTGGGCAAAAATCGGCAAACCCGCCGGCGTGTGCAGGCACGCGAGGTCCATTGCAACCTTGAACCTAGGTACCCCATGGGGCACCCAAAAAAATTCTTTCAAGAAAATCCAGGGCAATTTCTAGGGTACCTACAGTTAGAAACCACAATTGTCGGGGCGTGACTCATGAAAAATACAGTATATGCGTGCACCACTAGATGAGCACCAACCTCCTGGGGATGGCGGTCCTCCATGATGTAGCATGCGTGTACATTGCCTCGGGCCCTAGGGCACGCTCAATTCTCGCACCTCCTTTGTAGAATCGCCGGTTTATCGGAGTTGGTAAATGGAAACTCTGGATTTCTCCCTGGAACCCTTGAATCTCAAGTTTGAGAAGTTGCTTAGAATGCTGAGAGGGAGCTAGGTGCCGGGTTTGGCTGAATCCACGTAGTCGATCCATGTTTTGGGTAGTGAGGGGGAGGTCTAGGGTTGATAGCCATGGTAACTCCTACTCGATAGCCATCCGGGGAGTGCGCCATGTGCCAAAAGTCCCGGTTTGTCTTGCTGATGATTTTATGTTGGTAGTGGGTGACATAGTGGGTCTACTCGAGCTGGTTTCATATTTTTTTGATTTTTGATGAATTTCCCATTGCCAGGGTTCGGGGGGTGGGAAAAATCGGCAAACCCGCCGGTGCATGCAGGCACGCGAGGTCCATTGCAACCTTGAACCTAGGCACTTGCCCAGCCTAGGTACCCCATGGGGCACCCAAAAACATTCTTTCAAGAAAATCCAGGGCAATTTCTAGGGTACCTACAGTTAGAAACCGCAATTGCTGGGGCATGACTCGGGAAAAATATAGTATATGCTTGCACCACGAGATGAGCACCAACCTCCCGGGGATGGCAGTCCGCCATGATGTAGCATGCGTGTAAACTTACTCGGGCCCAAGGGCGCGCTCAATTCTCACACCTCCTTTGTAGAATCGCCTGTTTTTTGGAGTCGGTAAATGGAAACTCTGGATTTCTCCATGGAAACATATAATGTCTAGTTGGAGAAGTTTCTTAGAATGCCTCGAGGGAGCTAGGTTCCGGGTTTAGGCTCAATCCGCACGATCGATCCATGTTCTGGGTAGTGAGAGGGAGGTCTAGGGTTCAAAGCCATGTTAACTCCTACTAGATAGCCATCCGGGGGGTGCGCCGTGTTCCAAAAGTCCTGTATTATCTTTCTTATGATTTTATGTTGGTAGTGGGTGACACACAGGGGATACTCGATCTCATTTCATTTTTTTTTTTGATTTTTGATGAATTTACAATTGCCGGGGTTCAGCGGGCGCAGGCACGTGGGGTCCATTGCAACCTTGAACCTAGGCACTTGCCTAGCCTAGGTACCCCATGGGGCACCCCAAAACATTTTTTCCAGAAAATCCAGGGAAATTTCTAGGGTACCTACAGTTAGAAATCGCAATTACCGGGACGTCACTCAGGAAAAATAAAGTATATTCTTGCATCACGAGATGAGAACCAACCTCCCTGGGATGGTGGTCAGCCTTGATGTACCATGCGTGTAAATTTACTCGGGCCCTAGGGCGCCTTAATTCTCGCACCTACTTTGAACAATCATCGGTTTTCCAGAGTCAGTAAATGGAAACTTTGGATTTCTTCATAGAACCCTAGAATCTCTAGTTGGAGAAGTTTATTAGAATGCCAAGAGGGAGCTAGGTGCTGGGTTTGGGCTCAATTCCGCATAGTGGATCCATGTTCTGGGCAGTGAGGGGAAGGTCTAGGGTTGAAAGCCATGTTAACTCCTACTCGATAGCCACCCGGGGGGTGCGTCGTGTGCCAAAAGTCCCGGTTGGTCTTGGTTATGATTTTATGTTGGTAGTGGGTGACACAGTGGGTCTACTCGAGCTGGTTTCATATTTTTTTTGATTTTTGATGAATTTCCCATTGCCTGGGTTCGGGGGTGGGAAAAATCGGCAAACCCGCCGGCGCATGCAGGCACGCGAGGTCCATTGCAACCTTGAACCTAGGCACTTGCCCGGCCTAGGTACCCCATGGGGCACCCAAAAACATTCTTTCAAGAAAATCCAAGGCAATTTCTAGGGTACCTACAGTTAGAAACCGCAATTGCCGGGGCGTGACTCAGAAAAAATATAGTATATGCTTGCACCACGAGATGAGCACCAACCTCCCGGGGATGGCGGTCCGCCACGATGTAGCATGCGTAAATTTGCTCGGGCCCAAGGGCGCGCTCAATTCTCACACCTCCTTTGTAGAATTGCCCGTTTTCCTGAGTCGGTAAATAGAAACTCTGGATTTCTCTATGGAACCCTAGAATATCTAGTTGGAGAAGTTGATTAGGATACCTAGAGGGAGATAGGTGCTGGGTTTGGGCTCAATCCGCACGGCCGATCCACGTTCTGGGCAGTTAGGGGGAGGTCTATAGTTGAAAGTCATGTTAACTCCTACTCGATAGCCATCTGGGGGGTGCGCCATGTTCAAAAAGTCCCGTATTGTCTTTCTTAATAATTTTATGTTGGTAGTGGGTGACACACAGGGGCTACTAGATCTGGTTTTATATTTTTTTTATTTTTGATGAATTTCCCATTGCCGGGGTTCGGGGGTGGGAAAAATCGTCAAACCCGCCGCCATGCGCACGCACGTGAGGTCCATTGCAACCTTGAACCTAGGCACTTGCCCAGCCTAGGTACCCCATGGGGCACCCCAAAACATTTTATCTAGAAAATTCAGGGCAATTGGAAATGGAAACTATGGATTTCTCTATGGAACCCTGGAATCTCTAGTTGGAGAAGTTGCTTATAATGCCTAGAGGGATGCCAGCACCCGGATTTTTAATCCTAGGTGCCAGTTATGCCATACATCGCAATCCCAGGATTACCATTTTTGCGAGACATAACAGATTTGGATACCACAGTACATCATCCATTACAAACCATACATAAGGTCTTACAAAAATAAGGATCTCATGATCCAGTTCTTAATACAACTCAAGCAGCAGAATACGTAATAATAAAGGTAGCGTAGGGGAAGCTCCATCTTCAGGGTCACAGGCAATGCTGACGATGGGAGATGATCCTAGTTGTCATAACCTTCATGGGTTCCTTTGTCCTGGTACTCCTATTCATAGTCTGGCCACGGGAATAGCCAGGGACAAAGCCATGAGTACTCGCAAACTAATACTAACAAGTTATGGGGGTTTTGTAGTAGGACACTAAGTTCTAGGGTTGTTTTGCAAAAAGCCAGATTTACTTCTACTAATTTCAGAAGCAAGAAAAGCTACTTGAAATTTTAAAACACCTAAGTGGGAACTTGAATTTCATATCAAAACTCTGTTGTGGTCAAGTCAAATTATCAATTCATTTCACAAGTCATTTTGAAAACATCTGACGGGGGAACAGTATGGCCACTCCAACTGTCCATAACTGCGGACGCGGCTATTCGAATAGTTTGACACTCTGCAGAGATTGTACACTTTCACCACAACATTCGATACATCCGTCAGGAACAAATCCTGAATTCACCATACTCTGTATGTGGATAATCAATCATAACCTTTCCATTACACGCCCTAGTATAGGCACCTCTCCTGTGAGTTTGGCATCCCAACCAGACCTTGGCCGTGAGGGAACCCATACTAAGTTATATAAGTTTCCAGTCAAGCCCTACCCAATTTTCTGGTATTGTGGATGTACGGTAAAATTGGAATGGTATCGCATCCAGACAACCATCAGTTTTCTAAAGGTCTAAGGCTCATGCCTCAACATTTTCATCATCCAAATCATCTGGTGTTCGGAAACACATGTCAAAACATCTCAGTATAATGACTCATCATTCTAAGGTTTTCATAACCATTTTCCACCAAGTATTCCCATCTAAAGTTGATCAAGTTTTATGCTTAGCACTAGCATCTACAGGTGGGGGTAAACATTAATGAGGGGTGGGTAAACTAGTGGAGTTTTAACTAAGTTTAATATCATGCCTTAGGATGACATCAAGATTATCAACCTTAAAACTAGTGGAGTTTTAACCAATTTCTTAAGTAAACTCTAAGTAAGAGCTTTGATAAAGAAATAAAGTAAGAATCTTGCAAGTAAAACTAGGATTGGTTTATCAAGTGGATATGATCACATATGCTTAAGGCATATAGTGGGCATAGTAACAAATAGTGGTTTGTGGCATCAGTAGGGTATCTTGCAAGGGTTAGCTTGCATTGGTCCACTTAGATCATAAAGCTTGCAAGTATTGGCTTGCATAGGTATAGTATCAGCTTGCCTTGTGTAGAGCAGTGGTTGAAGTTCTCCTCGGCTTCTTCTTCGTAGAATCCTCCTTCCTCCTCGTATCCTTGGTCAGTACTAGCGTCTATGAATAAATACGATGTACAGAATCACCAAACAATACTTAACTATTTTCAATCATCCCACAAAGGGGTTCTATAGATGATCTAGCATCATCACTAACATTACAAGATTAAGGCATTTGCATTATTTATTTATTTTTAGAAAAGTAATTTCTACTCATTGAAAAACTACTTTAGATTTAATATTCTCCAAACCAAACTTGGGATCATATTGACACATGTCATCACCACATATTTCAGAACATGGGAATGTGATTTAAAGTGGTGTCACAATTTAATAAGTTTTAACCTTTTTATTTTAAATAATTAAAGTGACTAGAAATGCTATGTGGCATTCTTTTATTACTTCGATATTATTTCTGTAAGTAAACCCAAATGATTTTATATATATCTGAAAGGTATGATAAAATGTGATTTTTGAGAGTTGGAATCAACTCAAAAGCTATTATGGTTAAAATTTGAAAAATGTTTGAACGGATAAAAGCTTCTGCCTTGTTATTTTTACCAAGGTTGATCTATAGATCCAAATGACTTGAATCCAACGGGCTGGGATTAAGAATTTCAGTACCTTTCTAACAAAATTGTTTTCATGCAATTTGGTTCACTAAATCGAGCTGGGCTGATTTTTGAAACTAGGTATAGAACTGAGTTTGAATTAAAATAGAAAAATCTAAATTCAAACGATTGGGCTGCGCAGGAAAGGTTAATGGGCCGACCCAGTGTCACTCCGCAGCGTGGGGCTCAGCTGACAGGGGGTTCCACCAGTCAGTGGCTCATAACACGCGAAGCGGTACGGGGCGATGTGGTGCATTGGATTAGAAGCGAGATCAACGGCTGAGGGTCGTCGTTGACAATGAACATGTCACCCACGAGCTCGAACCCTAGCGGCTCAGTGGGGGTCGTGGGAGGTTCACCGGGGCTCAGGCAAGGGTCGACGATTGGGGCAAACGAGGAAGTCGACAACGACGATCCTCCTGGGGTGGCTCCAATCACTGGCTTCCTTCTTCTCTAGCAGCGGCGAGCTCCTATGAAATTCCGGCGCTGCGCTGCTCGCCTTGCTCCGGGAATGAGGTGGGGTGGTTCTGGGTGAGAGGGGAGTGAGATGGTGTGAAGAAATCGAGCGGGGTCGTCTCCTTTTATAGGCTCGATGGCGAAACCGAGAGGGATGGTTAGGCAACGGTGGCGACACGGCTACGGACGGCTAGTGGCATGGCTGTGGTTGGCGATCGACGGGCGGTCTCCTGGCGATGCTCTAGGGTTTGAATGCGCGTGTAGGGGCGGTGGGAATCGGTCAGGAACGTGTGATGCTCTGTGCAGCAGAGGCGGCGAACTCCACGGTGAGCGGTGGCTAGGGGTACGGGCGGTTAAACGAACATGTCTGGTGGTCTCCTGGGACGGTGGGGTGCATGATGGAGGGTGGCGAGGGCTCGAGGTGGTAGAGTTGAGTGGGAATGGTGCGTGCACTGAAGTGCTCGTCTACATGGTCGACAACAGCGCGGGCGCGGTATTCCTGGCGGTTCTGGTCTCTGTCTTTGAGCTAGGGCTGGTCGAGAGGGGGCGATGAGGCATGGGTTGCATGCTAGACAAGGTGGGCATGGCTAGTTCTTATCCTAGCTTGTCCATACTGGGGTAACATGGTGAGGCTCGACCTGCTCACCATTGATGGCATTGGCAAGCTCACAGTTGTGCTAGAGGTTAGTTAAAGATGCTAGATGATCTATTAAGGCTAGTTGCATCCAGAGAGGGAACAAGGTTGGCCCAAAACACTGCTCAACATAGTATTTTTGATTTTGTTGATTTGAATCTGTAACCTGTTTGATGAAATGGCCGTATGAACTTGAGTTTTGAATTTTTAAAATATTTTTGGTGGGTGTGCTAGGCATGTGTTGAGGATTCTGTGGATGCTTGGGTTTTGAAAATTGTGCTTGTTTGAGTGGTTTTTGAAATAGTGGGATCTTCCATATGAGATAGATTCAATTTTAAACTGTCATTTAAACTAAGCATTTGAATGTTTTTGGATGATCACAAAGTGGGCCTTGGTACCTTATTATGAGTACTAACAAGGGGTGCAAAGATCCATACATGTTTATGTTGAGTTTTGGAAATTAGAGATAGCCAAGTAGGCATGGGAGTTAATTTGGCCAAAGTGACCATTCACTTAATTTATTTGTTTTGACTTCTTTGTCTTTGGGAAAAGTTTGGGGATTGTTTAGATGATGTTTATTTCACCTAAGAATCATTTTACATGCAAAGAAACACAGAACCATGGCAATTCAAAAAATCCAAATTTTAATACACACATATGAATGCTTTCATATTTTTAGTTGGAAAAGTTTTTGTTAACCCTAATTGTGGTGATTAGAGTTTGATGATACAAGTTTAGTATTTTTGGGATGTTACAAGGGAGCTAGGTGCCGGATTTGGGCCCAATCCGCATGGTTAATCCATGTTCTGGGCAGTGAGGGGGAGGTCTAGGGTTGAAAGCCATGTTAACGCCTACTCGATAGCCATCCAGGGGGTGCGCCGTGTTCCAATAGTACCGGTTTGTCTTGCTTATGAATTTATGTTGGTAGTGGGTGACACACAGGGGCTACTCAAGCTGGTTTCATTTTTTTTATTTTTGATGAATTTCCCATTGCCGGGGTTCGGGTGGTGGAAAAATTGGCAAACCCACCAGCGCGCAGACATACGAGGTCCATTGCAATCTTGAACCTAGGCACTTGCCCAGCGTAGGTACACCATGGGGCACCCCAAAACATTTTTTCCAAAAAATCCAGGGTAATTTCTAGGGTACCTACAGTTAGAAACCGCAATTGCTGGGGCGTGACTCGGGAAAAATACAGTATATGCTTGCACCGCGAGATGGACACCAACCTCCTGGGATGGTTGTCCGCCAGGATGTAGCATGCGTGTAAATTGCCACGGGACCTATGGCGCGCTCAATTCTCGCACCTCCTTTGCAGAATCGCCGGTTTTCCGAAGTCGGTAAATGGAAACTCTAGATTTCTCTATGGAACCCTGGAATCTCTAGTTGGAGAAGTTGCTTAGAATGCCAAGAGGGAGCTAGGTGACGTGTTTGGGCTCAATCCGCGTAGTGGATCCATGTTCTAAGCAGTGAGAGGGAGGTCTAGGGTTGAAAGCCATGTTCACTCCTACTCGATAGCCATCCGGGTGGTGCGTCGTGTGCCAAAAGTCCCGGTTTGTCTTACTAATGATTTTATGTTGGTAGTAGGTGACACAAAGGGGTTACTCGAGCTGGTTTCATTTTTTTTATTTTGATGAATTTCCTATTGCGGGGGTTTGGGGGGTGGGCAAAATTGGCAAACCCACCGGCGCACGCAGGCACGTGAGGTCCATTGCAAGCTTGAACCTAGGCACTTTCCCAGCCTAGGTACCCCATGGGGCACCCCAATTTTTTTTCCATAAAATACAGGGCAGTTTTTAGGGAACCTACAGTTAGAAACTACAATTAGCGGGGCGTCACTCAGGAAAATACAGTATATGCTTGCACCACGAGATGAGCACCAACCATTCGGGGATGGCGGTCTGCCATGATGTAGCATGCGTGTAAATTTCCTCGGGACCCAGGGCACGCTCAATTCTCGCACATCCTTTGGAGAATTGCTGGTTTTACAGAGTCGGTAAATGGAAACTCTAGATTTCACCATGGAACCCTGGAATATCTAGTTGGAGAAGTTTCTTAGAATGCCAAGAGGGAGCTAGGTGCCGGGTTTGGGCTCAATCCGCGTAGTGGATCCATGTTATGGGCAGTGAGGGTGAGGTCTAGGGTTAAAATCCATGTTAACTCCAACTCGATATCCATCCGGGGGGTGCGCCGTGTGCCAATAGTCCCGATTTATCTTGCTTGTGATTTTATGATGGTAGTGGGTGACACCCAGGGGCTATTAGAGATGGTTTCATATTTTTTTATTTTTGATGAATTTCCCATTGCCGTCGGTGCGCGCAGGCACGTGAGGTCCATTGCAACCTTGAACCTAGGCACTTGCCCAGCCGACGTACCCCATGGGGAACCCAGAACATTTTTTCCAAAAAATATAGGGAAATTTCTAGGGTACCTATAGTTAGAAACCACAATTATCAGGGCGTGACTCGGGAAAAATACAGAATATGCTTGCACCACGAGATGATCACCACCCTCCCGGGGATGGCGGTCCGCCACGACGTAGCATACATGTAAATTGCCGCAGGCCCTAGGGCGCGCTTAATTCTCGCACCTCCTTTGTAGAATCGCGGGTTTTCCGGAGTCGGTAAATGGAAACTCTGGATTTCTCCATGGAACCAGGAATCTCTAGTTGGAGAAGTTGCTTAGAATGCCAAGGGGGAGCTAGGTGACGATTTTGGGCTCAATCAACACAGTGGATCCATGTTCTGGGTAGTGAGGGGGAGGTCTAGGGTTGAAAGCCATGTTAACTCCTACTCAATAGCCATCCGGAGGGTGCGCCGTGTTCCAAAAGTCCCAATTTTTTCTTGCTTATTATTTTATGTTGGTAGTGGGTGACACAGGGGCTACTCGAGCTGGTTTCATATGAACTGTAGATTTTTGATGAAATTGGTTCTGCACCACCTGCATGAAGTGGAATCGAGGTCCACCATGCACGATCCAAGTCAAGTGTACTCACATTTGCGCGTGCATTCACTCGCTGACAGGTTGGTCCCCACGTTCCCCTCAAGATTAATTTGTTCACTTCCTTGCATGAAATTGGTTTTGCGCCACTTGCATGCAGTAAAATGTACTCACGTTAGACGGTCCCTATGCCCACTCTCACTAATTACGGCCCCCTTCCTTGCCTTCCACGCGGACGAGACCTGTGTATGCGCAATTAAATTGCATACTAGGATGTTACATGTGATAAGTAGTGATGGAGAGCACATGAGATATAGGTGACACAATGGACAGAACTAAATGACAGATAGCTTGAATTGACGTGATAGCATAAGACGCATATATCCTCGTTATTATTCTTTTTAATGAGGACTCCTTTTAAATATTTGTTTACTCAAAAGATGGAACGGCCGCTGCCACATGTCTCCACAAGTTCATCTGAATCATAGATACGGTTCCAACATATCCCCTGTTTTGAACAAAGCCCTTTTCTTCTTCCTCTTGTCCTCTGTCTTCTCCTTCCCATCTATTGTTCTTTTTATCTTCTCCTTGCTGCCGCCATTCTTCTCCACAAGGACGTCTGAATCGCAGCGACGGTTCTAGCCTTCCCTTTGTTCCGCTGAAAGCCTTCTTCTTACTCATGTCCTCTATCTTTTGCATCCCATCTGTTGTTCTTTCTTTCTACTCCTTGCCACCATGGAAGGTTACACTCGAGAGACAAACTTCACTACCCATGGCAATACAGAGATACATATCGTCTACACCAACGAGGAGGATACAGTTGTGCGAGTCCTAAGGATTTACGAGGAATGGCTTGAGAAGGACAAGGATGAGTTTGTTGGATTGGACCTCGAGTACATCAAGGAGGAGAAATTATATGAAAATCATGTCATCGTCGTTCAATTGGCAATGAGGCAACACGTCCTCATGTATCACTACTCCTGGTTTGTAGATCTGATCTCTTTAATTTACCACTTTCAGGGTTTTCTTACTTTTAATGGTGACTTGTATGATAGTAATCAGTTGATCTTGCCTTTACTAAACTGTCTTAATCCTAAATTTGCTCAAATGTTGTTCTGCAAATACTGCAATCTTTCCATATGTTCATATTACATTTACGGAATTCTGTTAGTACCAAATGAATTATGACTATATAACTTTCAGAGTGTTCACCTTGGGTATACTAAATTTTTGTAGTTTCAATTTTTATTCAGGATGTGGTATTGTATTGTCTAAATAGTCGTAGTCCCAAAATTTATTATAGTGGGGAACTTGCAAGTACTGCATTTTTGCAACTAGTGAATTTTATTGCATATGGAATCTATCCACTTGGTCATGTTGCAACTACTGAATTTTATTAGGACCAAAAGAATTATGACTAGCCATACTTGAGAATCTTGATTTTGCATTTACTAAACTTTTATACCTTAAAAATATATTTAGAGATGATGGTCTTGCATGGACAACATTTGTAGTTACTCATTTTGTCTTTGTTTTGGTCATGCATTTTATGATGACAAACTACATACTTCCAGGACTGACAAGAAGTGTCTGGCGCTGCGCCAGTTCCTTGTGCATAAAGGAATTATTTTCTGCATTGTCAACAAAACATCTAATTCTGTCAAGTTTTCTCATGCGGGAATCAAAATTCCTGAGCACAAGTGGATCGATATTCAAGATCTTGTCAAGATCAAAGGGGTGGAAGAGGGATGTAATGGCTAGTATCGCGGCTAGAATCATCGATTCGTCGTACACCAAAATTAATGAAGATTTCCCTCAAGATAGGCATGGTTTTCGGGAGGATACACCTTTGTCTGATATAAACCTAAAGTATGCAGCCATAGATGCTTATGTGACCTACCGGCTGTAAGCTCAGATCCATTTCTTTCTAACTTTCCTCGTGTTTTGCCCCAGTTGCAAGAGGGAATACAAGCAAAGGGGAGGAATTTGTCGGAAATGCAGAATAACTGAGCATGACGCTAAAACTGCAAAGAGAGAGGCTGCAGGTGATGCCACAAACGGAGAGGCTGCAGCTGAAGATAGGGAATCCAAGGCCCCTTCCAGGTGGGATGAACTTTCATATAATCAGCAGTGGGAGGCCAATAACACAAGCGAAAGATGTAATGATAGTCGTTGGTCTCCTAGGAAAGATGGCAAGCGCATCAAGTGGTCTGATAAGGAGTGAATTAAATTTTACTACTTTCAGTTATGTTTCTATATATGTCTAGTAGCTTGTCAAGAACTTCTGTTTGTCATGTGAAATTATTAGTGTACAAACCATGTTTAATATGTATGGGAATCATCGTGACTTATTGTGTAATTATATACCTGTATGATTATAGCATGCATTCTATCTTGCCATGTTGTTTTGAAAATTTAAAAATTTTCACCCTCAAATTCAAAAACAATATTTGATTTATGAAGAAAGTACAGACACTACAATTTGAATCCTTCTAGATGCATGCTTGTGTGTTCGTACATACATTTGGACCTTGTTTTGACCAAACCATGTAAATTTCATAATAAAATTTGAAATTCTCAAATTCTTGTGAACCCTTGAAATTTGGTCATTGTGTGGCAAATACTTTGCAATAAAAATGTCAAACATGAAAAAATGCCCCTAGTGGTCCACTATCAAATACGAGCATGTCCGACTACTCGATACAACCACTTGTGTACCATTTTTTCATCTACCTTTCTTCAAATGGACCCAAATTTGGCACAAGGGTGTATCACCATGTCCCTAATGATCCTAGCATTCTATCTAGCCATTATGGATTCAAAATTTAAAAAAATCACCATCAAACTCAAAAACATGGTTTCATTTTAAAGGACCAAAACTAAAATTTGTAACCTTCTAGTTGCTTGTTTGGTTGTACATCACATTGGGACCATATAACATCACTTGTACTTTTCAGATGCTTTTACAATCTCTCGAAGGACTCTGGTCAACCCTGGGTTGAACAAGCCTTGTAAATTTCATAATAAATTGAGAAATTATCCTGGAAACCTTCAAATTGGTTCATTGTGTGGCAAATACATTGAATAAAAATGACAAACTTTTGAGAAAATGTCCCCCTAGCAATCCACTCTGTAATGTGGGGGTAATTAGGTCTACGATCATGTCTGACTACTCGAAATAGCAACTTGTGTACCATGTTTTCATCTACCATTTTTCAAATGGACTCAAATTTGGAACAAGGGGGTATCACCACATTCCAATTGATGGTAGCATTGTATCTAGCCATTTTGGTTTGAAAATTTCAAACTCAAACTCAAAAAGGGCTTTTATTTCTGAAGCAAGTACCAAAACTACAATTTGAAACCTTTTAGTTTCATGCTTGTGTGGTTTTACATCACATTGGGATCACAGAAGATCAAATGTACTTTTCAGATGCTTTTACCAAACCACAATGATCCACATGACCACACACACTCAAGTGGATGTTGTGATGCATCTTATGTCCCACTAATGCATCATTCCATATGTGGCAGCTGCATCACAATGGATTTTTGGGGATTTATGACCATGGTTTGACACATGGAGTCCCTAGAGTAATTTTCATATGTTCTTTTCAAACCACAATGATCCACACGACCACACACACTACAATGGATGTGGTGATGCAACTTCTGTCACCCCGGTGGATCATTCCATGTGACAGCTGCATTCGAGTGGCTTTTTGGGGATTTAGGACCATGGTTTGACACATGGACTCCATAGATTCATTGCATGTGCTTTTTTCAAACACAATGATCCACATGACCACACACACTCAAGTGGATGTGGTGATGCAACTTCTATGCCACTGGTGCATCATTCCATATTTCAATGTGGCAGCTGCATTGCTAGTGATCCCTTTACATGGCGACCCAAGCGCTGGGTGAAATTTGTTCCGTGGCACTTGCATCAATGGAATCGAGGTCCTCCACGCACGATCCAAGTCAAAGTGTACTCATGTTTGCGCATGCCGACCTTCCCTCGCCAACAGGTGGGACCATACATTTCCCTTCACAATTTATTTTTGCACCCCCTTTAGACGGTCCCCGTGCCCACCCTCACTAATTACACCCACCCCACCCCCCTCTTGTGTTCCACACGGACGAGACAGGCAGCGGCGGTTCCTCACTCCCTACTCAAACAACTGCTTCCCTCCCTGATTCCATCCCCTCACGAATCCATCTGCCTCCGGATCACACTGCCTCCATTAATCTGCCTGATTCCAGCCTCACATTGAAGTGTAAGGAAAACGATGACGACGCGGTTGGCCATGGCGACCGCCAACACATGTATTTTGGGATGGCCTAACCTCAGCGCTGCGAACGTGTACAGGGTGGACAAGGAGTTGGACATCATCACCGCCGGTCGCCTCGGTCGCTGCATCCATGCCTTCCATCGCCGATCTGGGAAATCAAAGAACAACCGTTCGGCACGCCGGGCCTTCTTTACCCCGATACCAACATATGGGCAAATCACTACGACGTCCACGTAAGTTCCAGTGTCTTGCTTGTTGACTCAGTCATACCCTTGATTCATATGTGCTGAACTTTCGTCAGAATCCTATGTTCCTTCTGTCGAACGTGTTGTGTGCACGTGCAGTTTAAACAAATTGAAACATTTAAGACTATTTTGTACAGAGGAAGCTCTGCTTGCACTTGATATTCTGGTATTTTCGTAGTGATGCAGTCTTAGTTTAGGTGATAGTTGAGGTGTCAATTTGGATTTGCAACGGAATGCTTGCTAGGTGATATTCTGTTTTCTAAAAAAATAAACAAACTAGACGATTTAAGACTATTATGTCCCTAGTTGTTTATGATCACCATCAGGTGTTTGTTTGGGGGAACATCTGCTCCTACTTGATACATTGGGTATTTTTGTAGTGACACTGGCACAATTTAGGCGAGAGCTGAGGAGATAGTCATATATAATACTTTAATCTGAGCGTAGTGGTGTCAAATTGTATTTGCAATGGAATCCATGCTAGGTGATTGTACCAACTGACAAAAAACTTTTGCATAATGTTCATGCAAAACTGATGCTGCTCGATAAGTGGTCGCAATCAGTAGTGGTGAATGTCAAGGAGACAGAGGAGGCAGAAATGGATGATGAGGAGAACTGGTTGGGTGGCAACGGCGAGTGGCTGATGTAGGGATACGAGTAGGCCACACCAGCGCAAATCAAAAAAATTCTACCGCGTATATCAGGATCGTTGTTGTCATAGATCACGGGATTACCAATAGACGCGCAGTAGCGGAATTGATGAAGCGCGTCAAGGTAGTGCACACGATCTACGTCTCCTCCTCGTTCTCTTCCCATGAGCAGCTCCCCTTGCGCGGCTCGTCCAAGCGCTACAAATGCAGTGCCTCCGAGGTATCCACACGTACAGGGTGGAAGCGTCAGACGCCGGACTGCTAGGTCCGCGCGTGCAACACAGGCGTGAGGATTGGCGGCTGGGTGAAATGGTCTAAGGTCTAACCCTGGTCAACTCGCCCCACCCTCTCTTATATAGGCATCCCTAGTGGGCTTCTACATTAGTAGCCCATTAGTAGCCTAAGCCTGGTCTAATTCGGATCCAATCCTCATTAGGCTTCCAGCCCCTTAAGTGTGTGACCCTATAGGTTCATATACGTATAGACATGACACGAATACACTTATTCTGTCAATAGTTTGTAGCAGCCTCTAGCAAGACGTGCCAACTCCTAAACACATACAAAGATCATATCGGACGAACCATCACAAGGTTTAGTACATGTCTTTCCCTTTGCCTCATGATATTTGGTCTAGATCCAAGCTGACCTCCCTTTATCGATACTATGATTAAGAATACCTTTACTAGGTTAACTCTTAACCATATGTAGCACGACCATGCATTTCTGGATCCGATCACTCGAGGGGCCCAGAGATATCTCTCTCAAGTAGAGAGGGGCAAATCCCATCTTGATTGACAAACCCGAAAGCTACCTTTATAACTACCCTGTTACACTGCAACGTTTGATAGCCCCAAAGTAGGTTGATCCACATCTCAAGTACATGCGACAATCTCAGGTCTAAGGACAAAACATACACGATGTGTAGAGAGAGAGAGCTGCAACTAATTGGCAGTCTCAGGTTGGGTCAGTCCAACCCCATGTTCATAACATGTGTCCACATCATCGGTTTGACATCTCCATGTCTATGACTTGCGAAACATAGTCATCAACCAATCGATGTGCTAGTATAATATTCACGTGTGTCCTCACATGAACTCCGACTAGGGACAACTATTAAATAATCATACAAGTAAAGAGTTTCACAAACAATTCACATAATTGCCAATCAATACAAGTTGCCTGATATGGATATTCAAGGAACATTACAATAACTCATGGATACATATGAAATATAATCATCTCTATGATTGCCTCTAGGGCATATTTCCTTTAGTCTCCCACTTGCACTAGAGTCAATCTATAATGTATCTAATACCAATTTCTCTTGTGTGCGCTTCATGCGCGGGCTGTGGGAGAGACTTAGTCAAGGGATCAGCAACATTTGAGTCCGTATGTATTTTGCATATCATGACACTACCATCCTCAACAGACTCTCGAATCTGATGGTAACGCATGCGAATATGTTTGTTATTCTGGTGTTGTCTAGGTTCCTTGGCTTGTGCAATAGCACCATTGTTGTCACAATAAACATCCAAGGGATTGGATGCGCCCTGAACCACACCGAGAGCGATCAGGAAATTCCTAATCCAAACAGCTTCATTTACGACCTCCGAGGCAGCAATATATTCAACTTCTGTTGAATAGGAGGTCACCGTATCTTGCTTGGAACTTTTCTAGCTCACAGCACCACCAATCATGGCAAACACATAACCTGATTGCAGTTTCGAATCATCTGAGTCGTTAAGATAACTCGCATCTGTGTAACCCTTTACACTGAGTTCATCCTCACCTGAATAAACTAGGAACACATCCTTAGTCCTTTTCAAGTACTTAAGGATGTTCTTTACCGCTGTCCAGTGACCTTCACCTGGATCGGCCTGGTATCTGCTCGTAACACTTAGAGCATAGGAAACATCTGGGCGAATACATATCATTGCATACATGATGGATCCAATAGCCGAAGCATATGGAACCCTAATCATGCGCTCACGCTCATCACTAGTCGAAGGACACTGAGTCTGCTAAGTTTTATGCCGTGAGACATGGGCAAGAACCCCTTCTTAGCTTCTTCCATGCTGAACCGTTTCAACACTTTGTCAATGTATGTACTCTGGCTTAATCCAATTAGCCTCCTTGATCTATCTCTATAGATCTTGATGCCCAAAATATATGCTGCTTCTCCCAAATCCTTCATCGAAAAACTATTTTTCAATGAGGTCTTAATAGACTCGAGCATAGGAATTTCATTTCCAATCAGCAATATGTCATCTACATATAAGATTAGAAATACCAGCTCTCTCCCACTTTCCTTCTTTTAAACACAAGGTTCTTGTTCATTTTTGATGAAGCCAAACTCCTTTACAACTTCATCAAATCGAATGTTCCAACTCCGAGATGCTTGCTTCAGCCCATAAATGGACTTCAGAAGTTTGCATACCTTTCCAGCATTGTTTGGATCGACAAAACCTTCGAGCTGCATCATATACACGTCCTTAGTTAGGATTCCATTTAGTAAAGCCGTCTTGACATCCATATTCCATATTTCAGAGTCGAAATGTGCAGCAATGGCTAGAATTATCCGTATAGATTTAAGCATCGCTACGGGCGAGAAAGTCTCGTCGTAGTCAACTCCTTGAACTTGTCGAAAACCTTTTGCAACAAGTCGAGCTTTATGGATGTGAACATTTCCATCCATATCAATCTTCTTATAGATCCATTTGCACTCGATGGCTTTAAAACCATCAGGCAGGTAAACCAAGTTCCAAACTTGATTGTCTCCCATGGACTCTATCTCGGATCTCATGGCGATCAGCCATTTCTCAGTGTCTGGGTCCACCATCGCTTCTGCATAGGTCACAGGATCATCATTGTCTAACTATAATAACTCTCGTGCTTCGCGGAGCCTCGCCGACCATCGTGGTTGTGGTGCTTCTGTTGCCACGGGTTCCTCAACTTCTTTTGCTACAATAGCATTACTCGTAGAAGCATCCCCAACTGGCTCATCTTGAACTTCTTGAAGTCGCATCGACCTTCCACTTGTTCCCTTTGTGAGAAACTCTTTCTCTAGGAAAACACCGCTACGAGCGACAAACACTTTGCCCTCCTCTCGGTTGTAGAAGTAATACCCTAAGGTTTCCATCTGATATCCCACAAAAATGCACTCATCCGATTTGGGTGTTAGCTTGTCCGACTGAAGTCACTTGACAAATGCATCACAACCCCAAATATTTAGAAAAGACAAACTAGGATTCTTTCCAGTCCACATCTCATATGGTGTCTTAAGTACGGATTTAGATGGTACCCTATTAAGTGTGAAAGCTGCTGTTTCTAGAGCATAACCCCAAAATGACAATGTCAAATCTGACTGGCTCATCATCGATCGAACCATGTCCAACAAAGTTCGATTACGCCGTTCGGAGACCCCGTTCCATTGAGGCGTTCCAGGCGGCGTAAGTTGTGGAACAATTTCGCAACTCTTAAGATGATCGCTAAATTCGTGACTCAAATATTCACCTCCACGATCAGATCGCAAGGCCTTTATTTTCTTGCCACGTTGATTTTCTACTTCACTCTGAAACTCCTTGAACTTTTAAAAAGTTTTAGACATATGCCTCATCAAGTAGACATAACCATATCTACTGAAATCATTAGTAAAAGTAATGAAGTAGTGATATCCTCCTCTGGCTGTCGTGCTCATTGGTCCACATACATCAGTATGTATGAGTTCCAACAAGTTTGTCGCTCTCTCGGGTAAACCCAAAAAGGCGACTTAGTCACATTTCCAAGTATAAACAAGCTTGACATGTCTCGTATGATTCAAAATCAAACGAAGTTAGAAGACCATCACCATGGAGCTTCTTCATGCACTTTTCACTTATATGCCCCAAAAGACAATGCCATAAATAGGTAGGACTCAAATCATTAGGCCGAAGCCTTTTAGCACTAACATTGTAAACAGATGCATCATCAAGATTTAAAATAAATAACCCATTCACAATGGGAGAATTATCCATAAACATATCATTCTTAGAGATTACATAACCATTGTTCATACTCGCAAATGAATATCCATCCCTCATCAAACATGAAGGTGATAAAATGTTTCGACCCATACTTGGAATGTAATAACAATTATTCAACTCCATAATAAATCCTGACGGAAGGTGAAGTTGCATGACGCCGACGAACAATGCAACAACCCTTGCTTTATTTCCGACGCGAAAATCCACTTCGCCTTTTTGCACTTCTCTAGTCCTTATTAGCCCTTGCATCGAATTGCAAATATGAGCAACTGATCCGGTATCAAATACCCAAGAGTTAACATAGGAATCAGCGAGAAAAATGTCCACAACATTTACAACAAGCGTACCTGAGTGGGAAGTACTCTTACTTCCACTCTTCTTCAAAGAAGCCTGGTACTTGCTGCAGTTTCTTTTCCAGTGGCCATATTCATGACAAAAGAAGCACTCGCTGTCTTCTACAGGTCCAGCCTTTTGCTTGGGTGCAGGCTTAGGGATCATATCCTTAGCCTTGCCCTTCTGCTTACAAGAAGTACCCTGTTTCTTGAAGCTAGGCTTGTTCTGCACAGCCATCACATGGCTATGCCCTGCACACTTCTTCATGTCACTTTCTGCTGTTTTTAGCATCCCGCATAACTCATTAAGGCCCTTCTCCACCCCATGCATATGGTAGTTCAAAATGAACTGCCCATACCTGGATGGCCAACTCTTGGCCTAGTGGAAAAGCAAGCTTTTCCAAAGTCTGACCGTAACCAACCATTTTATCACATGGGGGCCTACAGCTGCTCCCTCTGCTAGCTTGCATTTGAGAAAGGACTTGGCAACATTGTACCTCTCAGTCCTTGCCTGATCTTGGAACATGTCCTTAAGCGCGACGATCATATCATACGCTTCCTGATCCTCAAACTTCTTTTGGAGAATCATCACATGCTCTCTTGTAGGCATTCTTGAGGGCAGCAGATGCATTATCAATAGGTTCATCGGGGATTGGGGTATCCAGAACCATTTCCTTTTTATCAAACCTGAGAACAATTCTCAGGTTACGGACCCAGTCCAAATAGTTTGTTCCATTTAGTTTATCTTTGTCAAGAATCAAACGCAAAGAAAAAGGTGATGTAGTGTTCGGTGCCATTGATCTACAACAGAAAACATGCAAAATACTAAGCCATGTAGCCATGAAAGAGTAAAACATATTAAAAAATTTAATATCATATACTCCCACTTAAATCAATATCCCTCTATTGATACTAAGTGATTCAAGATACACAATTAACAAGTCGACTAGTGAGCTTTAGCATCACTGCTAGAAGACAAGGTAAATCGGTATCAACACTTGCTAATCATATCACATATGACTCTTGTTGTTGGGTGACATCTCTATGTCAAAACTAGGCGCCCAACCTTTATGCCCCAAGGTCCTTAACCGTTAAGATGACCTTGTCAAGCTCACCAACCCTTATGCGTGTAGGTATCCGATACAAACCCATCTAGCCAAGGAAAACCGCGGCACGCTAATTTCATAGGCCCACCAACGATTGTACAGGGCATAGGATGGTGCAAGGTTTGGTTGGGAGGGCATGGTATAACTTAAACTTTGTGAGGGATCATTCTACTTCTATCATCTAAGCATGCATAGTAGTAAAACGCATAAGAATAGCATTCACATAAATGTGACACAGTATGGCCCATTTTCTCGTGGTGATCTACATCGCCATAGAACCAGTTCACCATGATGATCTCTATCTTCATGTTCCATGTGAGCCATCCTCCAAGTGATGAGTCCTCCAAGAACTAATACAAGCTATTACTCCTAACAGCTAGTAATCAAAATTACATAGTATTGGAATCATCACAAGTTGGCACTATGGCCATTACAATAAATGACAACACATATGGCTCCAGCCTGTTGCCCTACTCACGACACGCAGGTCATGCAAAATTTCATACATGCATCACATACATAATATGGGACATACAGATCACATACATCCTGCAAAAATAAGTTATGCATAGAATGCATTCTACCGGATCATGTGACATCGTAGCACCTAGTTACCTTAATGAGATACAAAAGGGGCTACGATTAAGGGGGATATCCGCCTGTGGGGTTCGAAGGAGCAGCACCCCTCGCGGTAAATAAAATTTACCATAAACTGTGAAAAATGAGATATCGAATCTACACAATTTTCTTTAAGGATTTTGATCGGCAAATCAAATTTACCATAAACCGACTCCTGTCCCGATTCAATCAAACTCCTTTGATCACGGTACATCGATTTTAGATCTAGGTTCCGATTCGATCAATCATTTTGATCTTCGCATGATTCAACAGGATTTATGTGTCACTGTCTACCCTAATGGCGGAAACCTACTGGTAGGGGTAAGTCGTTCGACAACCTCAGAATCACGATCACGGAAAGTAAGATCATATATCAATCCTGAACCACCACCATATAAACGATCTTCATATCAATATGCATATCACCATACGCAAACATCCTGAACCTATAACTGAATAGCATCGGCTCTAATACCACTTTAGGGATACGAGTAGGCTACACTAGCGCAAATAAAAAATATTCTACCGCGTATACCAGGATTTCTGTTGTTATAAATCACAGGACTACCACTAGACGCACAGTTGCGGAATTTATGAAGCATGTCGAGGCAGTGCAGACGATCTACGTCTCCTCCTCGTTCTCGTCCCCCGAGAAGCTCCCCTTGTGTGGATCGTCCAAGCGCTACAGATGCAGCGGCTCCGAGGTATCCACACGTACAGGGTGGAAGCGTCAGACACCGGACTGCTAGGTCCGCGCGTGCAACACAGGCGTGAGGAGTGGTGGCTGGGTGGAATGGTCTAAGGTCTAACCCTGGTCAGCTCGCCCCACCCTCTCTTATATAGGCGTCCCTAGTGGGCTTCTACATTAGTAGCCCATTAGTAGCCTAAGCCTGGCCAAATTCGGATCCAATCCTCATTAGGCTTCCAGCCTCTTAAGTGTGTGACCCTATAGGTTCATATACGTATAGACATGACACGAATACACTTATTCTGTCAATAGTTGGTAGCAGCCTCTAGCAAGACGTGCCAACTCCTAAACCCATTCAAAGATCATATCAGACGAACCATCACAAGGTTTAGTACATGTCTTTCCCTTTGCCTCACGATATTTGGTCTAGCTCCAAGCTGACCTCCCTTTCTCGATACTGTGATTCGGAATCCCTTTACTAGGTTAACTCTTTACCATATGTAGCACGTCCATGCATTTCTAGATCCGATCACTCGAGGGGCCCAAAGATATCTCTCTCAAGTAGAGAGGGGCAAATCCCATCTTGATTGACCATGCCTTGCAGCATGCTTTAGGACAAACCTGAAAGCTACCTTTATAACTACCCTGTTACGGTGCAGCGTTTGATAGCCCCAAAGTAGGTCGATCCACATCTCAAGTACATGCGACAATCTCAGGTCTAAGGACAAAATGTACATGATGTGTAGAGAGAGAGCTGCAACTAATTGCCAGTCTCAGGTTGGGTCAGTCCAACCCCATGTTCATAACATGTGTCCACATCATCGGTTTGACATCTCCATGTTTATGACTTGCGAAACATAGTCATCAACCAATCGTTATTCTAGTCTAATATTCACGTGTGTCCTCACATGAACTCCGATTAGGGACAACTATTAAATAACCATACAAGTAAAGAGTTTTACAAACAATTCACATAATTTCCAATCAATACAAGTTGTCTGATATGGATATTCATAGAACATTACAATATCTCATGGATACATATGAAATATAATCATCTCTATGATTGCCTATAGGCCATATTTCCTTCAGCTGGTCCTTTTATCCCAGGACGGGAGTATTTGGACTCTAAAAAATGTCTATAGATCATTAAGACTTACGCCGCCATCTGTAGTGGGTCTCGGCATTAGTGCATTCAACCACGGGTGGCCGCCGCCAAAATCTGAATTCGCTTATATGTTCAACATGGTAGAACTTGAACTCTTGAAGGTACAGCTCCCACAGAAGCCTCTCCTGATGTGGAAGACTTGGCACTACAACCTCTTAGCGGTGTTCGACAAGGAAATCACATTCATTAGATGCCCAGATGACAATGTATGGACAGGCTTGCGCGACGACCATCTACGGCCGGAGAAGTATGGTGACGCCGTCTTCACCTCCAGCGTGTATGACGACACACCGCAACGCATTGACGTGGTCACTGAACCTAGCGGTGAGGTCCGTGTTTGGGAGTCGTTCACCTGGGTGAGTCATGGTGTCATATAACATGAAAATTCCCATTCAAAATTCTTCTTACTAACTAAAGTTAACACGCAGGTACACACATAGCCCCACGCGTCATTCCAGCTCCGGTGATCGAAGATGCAGTAGTAGATACTGATCTTGTATCACGGCACTGGTTTCTTACACCTCTCAGAGGTGATGTCAAATAGTGTGCTGAACTCATGTGGATTCATATCAGGGGAGCACTAAACAGCGTTGGTGATACAATAGAACATATGGGACACAACTTTTCTTCATACCCATCGCTGCGGTGTCACGTTTTCTCGAGGTCCGCGTGTCCATCAAAATACCCGGTAGAACAGGTCTGGAGCAGAGTCGACAATCTGAAGGGACAATCTTTGTTTCTTGGGATCAACTACCCTTTCTTCCTCGGAGCCCCAAAAGTTGTTGAACCTATAATTGCTCAGGCATCCCCGGTTCCTAATGATGTTGCTGCTGGTGGTGGAGCTAACGAAGAACTAGCTGCTACTGCTCCTGGTGAAGGTGACAGAATACTCGCTAATGTTGCTGCTGGTGAAGATGACGAAATACATGCTGATGATGCTGCTGGTGAAGCTAACGAGATATCGGTTGAGGCTGCTGCTGGAGTACAGGGAGAATATGGTGTTGTTGTTGCTGAGGTGCCAGCACTTCCATTGTTGATAGAAGACTATGTGTTTTCTACGCACTCACGCATTTATTATGTTGACACTCCAGATCCGGCCTGGAGCCGAATCCACGTCGGGGGGAGGGGGCCTACCATTGGCTCATCAGTGGGGTCGTAATATTTGATAGAGAATGAGATACGGCCAAACGCAGCACTCTTGTTTGTTCCGACGATGCTACCAGCTCCAGTGGCCGGTTCACCGGTTGGCTCACCGGAATTTCCGGCGTGTAAGATTGGTTTTCTTATTTGTGCAAGAACAAGTAAAGACTATGTTTGTAATACTAAGTTATGCCTAACTGCGTAATATTCAGTGATTTCCATCTTTTCTTTCCCTGCCCATAACAACATAATTGCAGCATAGAACATACAAGGGTCATGTGTATACCATAGATTTTGCTCTGGATAACAACCACATCAAGTTAATTGTAGATTCAAGTTGGCAATACAGCCGATAGTGTTATTTTTATGATTGTGTATGTATTTGAACGCATCACTAGAAGGTGTGCCACCTATTGATGATTGATGACATGGATCTAGCTTCTCTTCGCGTATTTTCATTCAATCGCTCATGGATCAGAATTACTACACGTACATAGAAAAACAGTGAAATTGAAAGAGGTACAACACATGATGTTTTTGAAACAAGTTCATCCATTGTAATACAGGTACACCATAGAACTTGCACTTGCATATAATTCACAGACATAGAATACAATAGGATCAGACGGGTAGTCGTCGTACTAATCATAGTGGGTGGTGCCATATTCGCCATAAGGCGGCACCATCTGCATCTCAGATACCTCGACGGTATTGTAATACACCACCACCAATCTATTGAGTTCGAAAGGACAAGAATTGTGCCATAATCCTCCTGCTCCATACCCATGGACAACCCTTGGCTCCTCTTCCCACGAAAGAGCCTCAAAGTTGTAAGATCTAATCTAGTATAGGTTCGGATAGTAGATGTTGCCGGCCTACACCGTGGGTACCCTGGAGCTATAAACGTAGATGCACCGATTCTCAGCAACGAAGAGAGCACGGCTGTCGATGCCTCTGTCTGGCCGAAGGACACGATTCTGTGTATCAACCTAGTAAACTCTAGCACCCCGGTAAAACCGCTACTTGGAAATTGCTGTTATTTTTATTATATGCATCATCATGACATCAACATGCATCTATTTGCCAAAAACTATTTTCTAAACACCTATTTTGTTTCTAGATATTACCCTCGATGTTCAAATCCAAACTCCAGACCTGTACGGATCTTTTATTTGTCTAAAATCCTTTTACAAATGTTTTGTTTTAAATAAAAAGAAATTTTTTATTAGGGGAGGCAGTCCATCTGGTCAGGCTCAAAGGCCCAACCGGCCAGACCATCTAGTACCCAAAATCAAACCCTAGATCCCTCTTGCCAAACCCTAATCCCCAGTCTACTTCCTACCCACTGCCGCCGGCCACACACAAATATCACACACGCACGCCAGCGTGCAGCAGCCCACACCCACCCCTGACCCTGCCTTGGACCCACTTCCCAACAGCTGCCGCCACTCCCTAGGTCCACCTCGTCAACGCACCCCCCGCACTCCCCGCTTTTTCTTTGGCCCCACCCCGCAGTGAGTCTCGCCCATCCCCCAGCGACCGAGTCCACCCCCTCGTATCAATCTTCTCTTCCCCCGACCCTGTTTTCCCCACCTCCTTTGCCCATGTTGCTTCTCCTGTTCTCCTCGGCCGCCGCCCCCCCCCCCTCGCATGCGTAGCGAATCGCGCCGCCCTGGTCGCCTCCTCTCCTCTGTTCCTCTCCCCATCGCTGCTGCGTCATCTGCCTCAGCCGACGAGCCCCCTCGCACCGGCCCTCTTCTTCTCTCAGCCCCCTCTGTTCTTTTCCTTGCCGCCGCCTCGCTCGGGCCCAGACGCAGATGTCTCCTCGCTCGTCCTCGGACTACGGCGCCCTTCTCGAGCCGGCCCTGCTACCAGAGCTCCTTCGCCGCCTCCCCATCGTCTGCTTCGCCTCCGTCTGCCCCCAGTGCTCCCTGACCCTCCTCGAACCAGGCCCTTATCCTGTCATGCGCCTTCGTGGCCCTCGCCCTCAAACCCCGACGCGCGGTGACCTATGGCCGCAAGTCTCCTTCTCTCGAGCTCGCATGCACCGCCGCCAGTGCACGACCTCCACTCCAGCCATCCGCCTCCAGCGCGCCACCCCGTCCTTGGTGCTGACCTCCTCCTCTGTCGTGCGCGCGGATGGCATGGTTCCGGCCACCAAACAACAAAACCATGTCCTGCCGGTAGTTCTCGGCCTTCCTTCTGCAAGCATGCAACACCCGAGCTTGCTCATGTTTGTCTCCCTAGAGGAAGTGGAGATCGTGTGGTGTTGTGGGAAGATTTTTGTCGATGTGTTGGCCACGTGTTGGTGTGGTGAAGATACTAGTTACCTCGACAAGATCGATCCCGACGGTCCACCACGTGACGCCGATCCGGGAATAAGCAGGTGATGGTGCCAAACGTCAAGGTCTCCTTCACGGATCCGAAACCTCAAACACCGATCCTGGTGCCCGAACCCCTGCTAGCACCAAGATCTTTGAACCTTGATGTGTGACCCCTTTTTTTCAAGACCCCTATTTTATAAATGATATATCTTTGTTGCATATTAAATTGTTCATATTTGCACACATATCATGTGGTTTGGGGGCTTTATGTCGATTCATATAGTTATTAAATATGGAGGCCATATGCGGGCGAATCTAGTCTAATATTGGTCCCATTTAAATTTGTTCATCCAATTGGTGATATAATTTTGCCTTGTTAAGAAAACATTTAAATTGCGGGGTATATAAACAATATGAACTGTCTAATTAATTGTCGGGACCCTGGTTCCTCTTAATATTGTCTAATTGCATCGCATCCTTGCCATGCCATACATCATACATGCATCATGCCTGGTCGTTTGCCGTAGTATTAAATAGTCCATCCGGTGTTTCTTCTAGTGCTTTGCTTATTCACGGATTATACCGATGAGTTGATGCGAGTGTCGATTCGATCTTCGGATGAACCTTCGGCAATGTTTTTCAGGCGAGCATTCTCCCTCTTTCTACCTATTTTACTTTATAGTCTTTATTTCCTCCTGTTGATCTATTGCTATCTGTGTTGCGATGCTCTAGTTTTTGTACCCGTGATATCCCTTGCAGCCTTATATTGCCTTAGACACATCCTATTACCTGTTGTTTGGTAGATAGTTGAACTTGCATGTCGTAGTCGCTTGCTCAAGTGCTATTGCGTGTCGGCAAGTACCACAGTTGTTGGAGAAATGCCTTATGCTTTATGTTGGAGATGATCATGGCTTTAATTACCGTTTAACAACTAAAATTGAAGTAGGTAAATAATGCAGAGGCACAGGTGGGAAATAGATGTTATTTGGTTTTTAACCGTCCACCTGTGTCCCGTAGGACCCCGAGTACTTGATACCTTTTCTTTGAATATTCGCACTATTCGCAGGTGGGACCATGAATCCCCCTAGCCAGAGCTTGAATCATATTTATTTCTTGGGGCCACAAAGTAGTTTGGGGCTTTATTACTATCCTGTACTTATGCTATGCTTTACTGTTTTATTTACAATTGCGCGTGGAGCGCCTGTACTATTTAGGAACAAACGTGGAATGTTTATGCGGTATCGACAAGCCCAGTCACACTTTCGGGTTCCCAGTCGTTTACAGCCATTGCCACAAACCTCTGGGTCCGTCTCAGAGCCGGCCAACTTCGTCGCGGGTAGCTTGGTGGGGTGGCCCCCTAAAATTTATATGAATCTTGCAATTGCTCTGTCATGATACCTCGTTGGGTTTTCATTTGGTTTTTCTCGAGGTTGATCGTGTGTGTGTTGCTATTTGTGCCCCCCTGCAGGGTAAAACTTTCTGAAAGCCGTGTCCGCGGTTATGGACGACTTGGAGAACAGTATCTCGATCATAGACAACTATAACTAAAGTAGTGCTATAAATTTGACTTTATAATGACTAGTAATCAGCTTCACTATAATGGAATGGCTAAATAAAAGTGCCAACAATTGCTGGTTTGGGTTGTCACATGTTACCATTGTATCTGACTAGTAAGTATTGCTACTATAACGGAATGGCTAAATAAAAGTACCAACAACTGTTGGGTTTTGGGATGCCTCATGCTATATGTATCTGACTAGTAAGTACTATAACAACATCAGAATGTTAACTAAAACTGCGCACTGCTTATTATATCAGGATGACTCATGCTATCTATATCTGACTAGTAATTGCCGCAACTATAACGGAACAAATAAAACTGCCAACTGTGTGAGTTCCTCTGTTGACTTCCTCGTTTGGTCTTGAGGGGGAAATACCAGGATGGGTATGCTTGGTGATAGTTTCAGGTTGGATCCGAATACATTGTTCTTATCCCTATCTTATAGCCGCCAGTTGTATCGAGTCTCTATAGGTTGTTTAGTGCATGCTATGCTGCCGCTGCAGTCCACCATACCTATGTAGGCGAGGATCGTCGAATTCTAGTCTCGCCGTGTACTGGCCTCAGTACTGACCGCTCTCTTTTTCCTTTGCCCTTTGCCGGCACCCCTTTTGTTTTAGCAGGTTTTGAGATCGACGTCGTTAGCAAGGTTACGCTTCCGGCTTGGCCTGGGCAGGGTTATGGACGCCATTGGTTATTCTTCAGGGCTCTTATCTCAATTTGCATCTTGTCTGTACTTGGACGCTGTATCGTTTTCAAGGTGATTTGGATCTTTATACTGTATATCTATATTCTTGACTCTTTGAGTAATTGTTGTATATATCTGTTCTGTGGGTTCCATCGTGGACTATTGTGTAATGGTATTACTTCGTTTTCCACCCGCACGAAAGTGCCTGGTGGGCACCTTTGAATCGTTTCTATGCGGGTTTGGCGGGAATCGCTGAAGCTTGCATAGGGCCGATTCCGAGGGTGTTACATAAACAATGGGCCTGCCGCCATAGACCGGTTCACTCACAACAAATAACAACTCCCCGTCGGACTCGACAAGGTAAAAACGATTCTCCGGGTACCGACAGCTCGGAACAGGGCCTTCGATGGTGGCATGCATCTTCAGGGTCCGTGCGGAGCGGTGCATCTGGACATCTCCATGAGCAGCACCAGACATATTCGAGAGGACATACCCATATCTGTCTATGAAGAAAACATCACCGGCATAAGAAGTCATGCTTCGGAGTTCCACGAAGTCATTCGGCATGTACCGCCCTTCACCAAATACCGGGCGATTGCCTTCCACCGTGCCCTCATCCACCCACCGAATGATGGTGTTCTGAAGATTTGATGTAAACACCATCAACAATGGGAACATCGTCATAGCGACAGAAGCCACATTCTCGGTCGGTATCTCCACCCTCAGGCGCTTGATTGCGCCCGAGAAGGGGTTGTACAAGCTTGTATTCTACGGCTGCACCCTCTGTCCAAGCACAAGGAGACTTCCGGTTGTGCTACCAACGTAAAAGTACCTTCCAGAGACACAGAGAGGGAGAGAGAGAGGAGAAGAAGATTTTCAGTCAAGGTAAACAAACATAGATTGAATCAAGGTAAACAAGTATATGGAGAAACAAAACTTAAAAAAAATATCGTATAGGAGGTGTACGCAAAAAAAAATGATCGCACATATACAGATGAATATCAAGAAAGCACCTGCCAATAACCCAACTAATCTTCTTGTCAAGGTAGCGGCCAGTTCTCACGTTCAGCAAATGTGATGGAGGCATCGTCTACCCGATATGGCACTGACAACTGGTGCTCTAGGACAATCCAGTTGGCCAGTATAAAGCGCTCCTCCGTGAATCCGTGCCAGGCGCTGCAGACTGCCCGGAAGGCGGCGTAGTAGTCGAAGTCGTCCATCGACAAGAAGATGTCACCTATCTTCTACATGACTCCCTCAGGGAGATCAGCCCACGGTGAATCCTGCTGCTTATTTCCTGCCATGGTTGATGGTGTTCATGTGGTCTCAGTCCCATCGAATGGCAGAAAAAGCGGGTCCAGAGACAGACATTTATTAAAGAAGGCCTGGGAATGACAAGGGAAGCGTGTGGAAACGAGACGACCGCATGCACACAACAACCGCAAGCCCAACCAAAACGATCCTACATGCAATCTCTCTCGTCGGTTCAGTTCCTGTCAAGTAAATGCGGGGGGGTTGCTACACGGGCAAGTTAATGCGGGGGTAGCAGTTTCAAGTTTACTAGTATCCAGGAAAGTAAGGTGCCACGATCATATAAAATGAATAGCTCATACAAACAGCTAGCAACACTGCCGCCATAACTTATTGTTATGAATGTGTACATATTTGAACGCATCAATGTGCAACCTATCTCTCATGGATTTGTTCCCATATTTTTTTGGCAATGGCTGATGAACTCCACTCTCTTGGTAACATACTTTGTGAATGAGCCCTTGTTGATGCAATGGAAAGTACAGACTATGGTCTTCATTGTTATCCCATTTAGGTTCTCTGTTTTTCTTCATCATAGAGCTACTAATTTCAAATGTAAGTCTAGTAAACAACATATCGGTACATGTTTTCTACTACCACAATCACAAGAAGAAAACTGGATGGAATTTCACCTTGTTGGCATTGTGCCAAACAGATTGGATGTGGCCTTGGGGTTCGGAGAGTAAGGTGCCCTGGCTAGTGCGGGTGCGACCACGGCGACGGCGAGCTCGGATTTCGGAGAAGGACAACGGGACCGAAATCTCGTCCTGGTGCTGTGCCATGGGTCGAGCTCCGGTTTGGGCGGAGGACGTCGAGACCGATCAGGTTTAGCCGGGTGCCAGATCTCGCTGCTGAAGGAATTCCCTCCCAGCTCCGCGCCAAAGCGGTGACCATAGATTGCCCCTTTGGGGAAGAAGAAGGCCGGGTCAAAAAGACTGTTCGAACACGAGGGCGCCAGCGCTGCAAGTCTATATGGCAGCCAGGATGGCAGCGACTTAACGGTCAAAAGTGACAGTCGGGGCCTAATTTGACGGGTTCTAGCGAGTTTTCCCGTGTTCAAACGGTTTGTTGAATTCGTGCCGAAAAACACCCTCTGAGCATTTGGCACGCTAACTCGCGGTATCACGATCCAATACTGATGAAGTCGGAGCCCGCGTTGCCTTGGCGCTTGAACTTTCGGGCCGCAAGTTAAAATTCTCCCCCGGTACGTCGTCCCCTTCATCGTCTCTGATGAACTTGAGAGCGTTGTCGTCTTTGTCTTCATCTATGCCGCCGTCTCTAACCACCCCCGAGCCCGCCGAGGCCACCTCCGGCCCCGTGGTAAGCCCTCCTCTCCATTCCCCTCCTTCCAGCATCCTCCTTGTCGCCCGTTAGCGCGCCCCCGTCATCGAAGTCTCCGCCGCGCTCGTCTCTGTCGCGCACGTCAACAGCAGCCAGCACCGTTGCAGTACGTACACCTCTCAGCATACCTTCCTCAATTTTTGCCGGCGTCCACGTTGCTCCTTTTCCAATACTTCCTGAACAAAACATATTTCTCTATCATCCAGCTACCTCCAGGTTTAGATGGCGCTCAATTTGGAGCTCCACAGACGAAGAAATATTCTGCTGAATTTCAAACGAAACCATCTGTTTCTGAAATTTATTTCGTTAATTCTGAATCTGATCTGTCCCGAGCTGTTTCCCGTCGCATACATTGCTCGTATGTGAAAACTATCTTCTGCAAAGTTGTAGATCGTTGTGGGATCTACAACTTTTGTTTTTACAGAATCATGAAATTCATCACCAATTCGTCGCCATATTCGTTTTAACTCAGACCACTTTTCAATAAAAATCTCAGATCTAAAATTCAGTTTCGATAGCAACCTCCTAAAGCTTTTCTAAAGAAGCCCCACAATGTTTCTAAACTAAACCCGCACTCCCTAAGCGCCGCCACTTGTCACCACCTCCCAGACCCATGCCCTCTCTCTGGCCCACCTTTTGGTGGTTGTGGGTAAACCAACCTGAGTAATAAAAGTCCAGGATCTTTATAGATTTTAAATTCAAACCAAATTCACAAATCTAATTAAATATAAATCTCTTCATAACTTTTAAACAAACTCAAATTTGACGAAAACTTCAATATGAAAAGTGTTTAGCTTTTCAAAATGAATTCAACCATATTTTCAAATTTGACCAGAGTTGACCCTATCTAGTCAAACTTTTGACTTTGACCACTCTTTAATAATTTTGACTTTGGCCTGGGCAGGGTTATGAACGGCATTGGTTATTCTTCAGGGCTCTTCGCCCCATTTGCATCTTGTCCGTAGCCGGATGTTGTATTATTTTAAAGGTGATTTGGATCTTTGTACTGTATATCTTTATTATTTTCTCTTGAAGTCGTTGTTGTATATATCCATTCTATGGGTTCCATCGTCAACTAATGTGTAATGGTATTACTTCGTTTTCCACCCACACGAAAGTGCCTGGTGGGCGCCTTTAAATGGTTTCCATGCGAGTTTGGCGGGAATCTCTAAGACTTGCATAGGGCCGATCTGAGGGTGTTACAGAGTGGTATCAGAGCTTAACAGTAATGATACCCCACTAGTCCAGCATGTAGGATAACCTAGCTAATGGACGTTGCGGAGTGTGAGAAATATTTTTAAAAATCATTTGGATAGATCTGATTAGGTCTGCTTTTAGTCCTCAGCCCTCTGCTATTTTCCTCTTACCTCGACGTGTTTTTAATATGCTCTCTTATTTTCTCTTCGAGTCCAGGAATTCTCGTGGTTGGGTTTCCGTCATACCTTCAGGGTTTCTATTCCAACCTCTTATAACGGTGCTTTGACATCTAGTCTTCATGCCATCTAAGGAATTTTCTTCTGTTGTATCTTTCAGTGGACCAAAAATTCACTAAATTTTTTTTGTATCTCCCAGAGTTTCCCAACGTTATGGCATCATCTACATCAGATCCAACAAAGATCCTACATCGGTCCTTTGTTTCCGAACGTCGCTTTTCAAGATCTTCGGTCTAAATCCGAGAATGGGTTGCACGCTTTTCTACTGAATGTGCGGAGTAATAGTTTGGGTGCGTGATGTATTGGCCCCCATGCTGACTACACATTTTATTTGCTCTTGTACATTGAAGTGGATTAGAATGCATCTTTTATCTCCTTCTGTCGAAGTTAGAGGTGGCTTTATCTGTTGAGACCTTTACTTCGTCCTTTGTTCTCCGGAGTGTTCTCTAGACAAGTTTTGCAAGGCGCAGTAGCCGCACCATCCCCTTGAAGGAACTACATGGGATCGTGAAGATTTATTTCCTAGGAATCTCAGGGCGAGGTTCTTGTTTAGTGGAGGAGAGTTGTAGCATCCCAATTGTCTAACATTGGAATGATACATAATAAATACCGATCAACACTACCTTATGCTTGTTATTTGTTGCATCATCATGACATCATCCTCATGGTCATCATGCCACATTGCATGGATCATATTTTAAAATGTTGCACATGATATGTTGGCTTGCATTGCATTTGCATTTTGTATCTTGCTTGTGTGTTATTACTATAACCTCCCTTTCCCTCTTTTTATATTCCTCTATCTTGTTTTCTAGAAGCTTTGGATACATGTGAAGGTCCACTAATGACTACAAATGATTTTATCCATTTTGCAAAACCCCAAATTTTCATATTCTTGTAAAATGTCCTAATTGGCACATTAATAAACTATGTATGTGGGCATTCCTTTTCCCTTGTGCTATTCCCCCTTATCCATTTTATATTTCCAAAACATCCTTTCAAATACATCTACAAAATGTTCAAAATAAAAGACAATAATCCTAACTAATCCCTACCTGTAATCTACCCTAGCCCACAAGTTTTCCTTCACCCTTCTCTTCCTTGGCCCAGTTTCTCTCGGCCCACGTACCCCTTCCTTCAGCAGACGAGGTCCCCCTCATGCCTTCGTCTTCCCTGCACGATGCCCATCCAGCGCCCTGCCTGTCACTATCCCAGGATAAGTGGCCAAGCACGCATCCCCAGGACTACAAGGAGGTCCGAGGTGTTGTCCCATCCAACCCCCTGCTTCCCTCCTTCCTCCAACCAGCGCCGCCACCTCTTTCCGCTTCTTCTTCTTCTTCCCAAAGTGAGAGCGCCATGGGAGGAGCTCGAGCTCGTGCTTGCCGTTGCTGTAGCCCGTGCTCGTGTCGTCCAAGACGGGGGACGACTTCGTCACCTCTTCCTCGTCCGCAGGGCAGCATCAGGAGGAGCTGGTCGCCCCCGGTACGTTGTCCCCTTCATCGTCTCTGACGAACCCGAGAGAGTTGTCATCTTCTTCTTCACCTTTGCCGCCGTCTCCGACCACCCTTCCATTCCCCTCCTTCGAGCATCCTCCCTGCCGTCCATTAGCTCGTCACCGTCGTCGTAGTCTTTGCAGCGCTCGTCTTTGTCGCGCACATCGACAGCAGCAACCAGCACCGCTGTAGTACATACACCTCTCAGTCTACCTTCCTCGATTGTTGCCAGCGTCCATATTGCTCCTTTTCCAAAACTCCTTGAACAAAACATATTTTTCTATCATCGAGCTACCACCAGGTTCAAAAAATGCTCGATTTGGAGCTCCATAGACGAAGAAATCTTCCGCTGAATTTCGAACAAAACCATCTATTTTCTGAAATTTATTTTTTTAATTCTGAATCTGATATGTCCCGAGCTGTTTCCTGTTGCGTACATTGCTCGTTTGTGAAAACTGTCTTCTGAAAAGTTGTAGATCAACTTTTGTTTTTACGGAATCATGAAATTCATGACCGATTCGTCACCATATTCATTTTAACTCAAACCAATTTTTAGTCAAAATCCTAGATCTAACATTCAGTTTCGACAGCAACCTCCTGAAGCTTTTCTAAAAAGTCCCCCGTAGTTTTTCTAAACTAAACCCGCACTCCCTAAGCGCCGCCACTTGTCACCAGCTCCCAGACCCACGCGCTAGTGGCCCAGCCCTCTCTCTGCCCCACCTGCCAGTGGTTGTGGGTAAACCCACCGCGAGTAATAAAAGTCCAGGATCTTTCTAGAATTCAAATTCAAACCAAATTCCCAAATCTAATTAAATATAAATCTCTTCATAACTGTTAAATAAACTCGAATTTGACTAAAACATTAATATGAAAAGTGTTTATCTTTTCAAAATGAATTCAACCATATTTTCAAATTTGACCACAGCTGACCCTATCTAGTAAATTTTTTGACTTTGACCCCTCTTTAATAATTTAGACTTAAATAAGATTTTAAATTCATAATATCAAATAATAAAAGTAATTTATGTTTTTGAACCAAAAAACATGAGGAATCTGTTTATGCTATTTATGATATCATTTGAGCAATTTAAAATTTTTGAATTAATAAATATTGATGAATTCCTTTTCCTAATAAATTCATAACTTTAAATCCGTAACTCCAAATTCGGTAAATGTATCCAAATCGATTAGCGCGACGAGACCTCTCCAACTGTGATATCCATGTTATCATTTGCATCATGCATTAAGAAATTTTTTAAAATCAATTCTGTTTATGCAAAGGAAACATGAGAAATAAAATTGGGAACTAATTGTTTCTTATTAATAATGTATCACGAATGCTATCTCATCAATGTGCTACGTCTCTAAGACCTTTTCGACATAGTTTGAATCATTAACTTGCCATGTCATGGATCATATCATGATCATGATGATTCTTTCACATTATTTGTTATTGTTGCATCGCTTGTTGCTTTTAGTGTTTTTCTTCTTCCCGGATAGGACAATGAGATGTTGTGAGCCTCGACAAGTTCTTCAGTTATGAAACTTCGACAATGTTTTCCAGGCGAGAATTCTCCCCCTTTCTACCTATCTTACTTTTATAGTATTTATTTCCTCCTGTTGATCTAATTCTATCTGTGTTGCGAGGCTCTAGTTTCCATACCCGTGATATCCCTTGCAGCCAGTATATTGCCTTGGAAACATCCACTTGTGTCCCGTAGGACCCCGAGTACTTGATACATGTTCCTTGAATAATCGCACTATCCGCATGTGGGACCATGAATCCCCTTAGCTAGATCTTGAGTCATATCTTATTTCTTGGAGCCACAAAGTAGTTTGGGGCTTTATTACTATCATGTACTTATGCCATGCTTTACTGCTTTATTTACTATTGTCCGTGGAGTGCCTGTACTGTTTTGGAACAAATGCGGAATGTTTACGCGGTATCGACAAGACCAGTCACACTTTCAGGCTCCATGTCGTTTACAGCCATTGTGGCAAACCTCTCGTTTCGTCGCGGAGCCGGCCAACTTCGTAGCGGGTAGCTTAGTGGGGTGGCCACCTGAAATATTATATGAATCTTGTGATTTCTTTGTCATGATGCCTCGTTGGGTTTTCATTTGGTTTTTCCAAGGTTGATCGTGCATGTGTTGCTATTTATGCCCCTGTAGGGTAAATCTTTCTGAAAGACGTGTCCGTAGTTATGGACGACTTGGAGCAGAGTATCTCGATCATAGACAACTATAACTAAAGTAGTGCTATAAATTTAACTTTGTAATGACTAGTAATCAGCTTCACTACAACAGAATGGCTAAATAAAAGTACCAACAACTGCTGGTCTTGGGATGTCTCATGCTATACTGACTAGTAAGTATTGCAACTACGACGGAATGGTTAACTAAAACTACCCAATGTTTATAATATCAAGAACACTCATGCAATCTATATCTGACTAGTATTGCTACAACTATAAAGGAATGAATAAATCTTCCAACTGTGTGAGTTCCTCGGTCTGACTTCCTCATTCTTTCTCGTGGAGGGAACGCTAGGATGGGTATGTTTGGTGTTAGTATCAGGTTGGATCCGAATAGGTCTTTCTTATCCCTCTCTAATAGCCACCAGTTGTATTGAGTATCCATAGGTTGTTTAGTGCATGTTGCACTGCCGCTTCAGTCCACCATACCTATGTTTGCGAGGACTGCCGAATTCTAAGACTCGTCGTGTACTGACCTCAGTACTGACCGCTCACTTTTTTCCTTTGCCCGTTGTCGGCACCCCTTTTGTTTAAGCAGGTTTTGAGATCGACGTTTTTAGTAGGGTTACCCTTCCGGCTTGGCCTGGGCAGGTTTATAGACGCCATTGGTTATTCTTCAGGGCCCTTAGCCTCATTTGCATTTTGTCGGTAGCCTGATGTTGTATCATTTTCAAGGTGATTTGGATCTTTGTACTGTATATCTTTATTCTTGATTCTTGGAGTCTTTGTTGTATATATCTGTTATGTGGTTCCATCATGGAATAATGTGTGATGGTATTACTTTGTTTTCCACCTGCACGAAAGTGCCTGGTGGGCGCCTTTAAATTGTTTCTATGTGAGTTTGGCAGGAATCACTAAGACTTTCATATGGCCGATCTAAGGGTGTTACATAACGTTGCTGGGTCCCAGATGTCAGTTTTCTTTGTGGAAGAAATATGTTTATGATGGAACAAATGTGCAAGTACGACATAGATTATATATATTGATAACCCTAGGTTTCAAATCAAACTCAAGACTTCAACAAATGGCAACTGCGTGCGCTTCCACTACGCTAGAACCAACTATGCTACTACTCATAAAATATTAGGATTAGAAATGTTGACGATTGCCATTAAAAATGCTACATGGTCAGCATAAATAAAACTTGGGTAGGCAAATCTTGCACTATACTTAATCAGATTGGCAAGGAAAATGCTAAATTAAGAAGATTTTGGGCGATATAAAAAATAATTTGGGTCCAATCTCGTGATCAAATGGGCTTATTATCATGGGATGCTTAGTGAAACTTCTTCATGTGTTATGGGTTGGCTGCCCATGGCCGACCTGATACAAGAAGGACAAATTCGCGAGATTTTGTGCTAGAGTTGGGTCGAATGTACTATTTTCTAATGTGCTCCTCACTGAATTTGCAATGTTTTATGCCGGACTTGGGTTGAATGTCCAATCTTTTCATTAGCTCCTTAGTGAAAATTCAATGTAGTTAGTAAAATATACTAGGGTTTGGCAGCTCTGCTCACCACCAAAGGCTAATTAAGGGAAGTTTTTTTTTGAAACAAGATTAGTGGATGTTTTTTGTCTGAAGTGGGTTTGAAAAATTCATTTCATATAGGCTCAGTAGTGAAAATACATTGTATTGAAGGTCCATGGTCCACCTGACCTGGCTTTACCTATGCTACATCCAAAAGAATGAAGTTGGAAAGGGAGAAAATTGACCGATATTGTAAGACTTGATATGACTTGGCTAGCAAAAAATTTGGCAGCGTAGGATTCGAACATGGAAAGTACTATAGGGAGTTTGACTAATTGATATAAAATCATGTCATATTCAAGTCTTACAGCGCAGGATCATTTCAGGAAAGGTCATATTTCGAGATGGTTTGGGTCACTTTGAATCTTCCCAATCGATTTGATATACTCAAAGCCATGTAATCATGCCATTTAAACTGTAGGTGATAGAGACACAATAGTCTTGACTTTCCCAGCTTCAGAAAACTCGGGTAAGCACAAGATTACTGATCACTCAAATTGTATGTTTTAGTACGATCAAAGTAATACATGCCGCAGTTAGCGTTAACATGTGGCACTGTCATCATGAAAAAAGGCAAAGAATTCGCACATTTACTTCACAGTTTCAAACACAATAAATACAACCAGTTTGGACACTAGCACTTCACATTACAATATCAACACATCAGAGCTTGACTTGTTCATTTCACATACACCGGCAGAGTTTGCATAAATAAATTTTTTAGAGGATTGCATAAACATTTTATTTGCCTTCTTTGGCATACCGAGCCTACATCAATTACGGTCCAGTTAAAGCCCGTTTCCTGGCCACGGTGACCTACTTTTTCTGTCCATAAGGAATATTCCTCTGACAACACAAAGCTGCATAGTAAGAGTATTGGTAAATACAGTACAAAAATAACGCTACGAGATAAGCACCATTACATGGATTATAATGTGGAAAGAAATACTAATTACAAAAGCATGTCATGGCTCATATAAACAGATTTAAACTAGCCAATAAAACCAGTGTACTAATAGTCAAATGTTGAACCACGACGCAAAAAAAATATGACACAGCGATATACGAGAAAGATGCACAGCTCAGACTAGAAACAGAACAACAAGCCTACCACACCTAAACTAGGAATAAACCAAATTACCGCATGTCGCACATTGTTCCAACCATCTTTGGGAAGGCTGATAACTGCCACAGGCTCATCTTAAGTTCGCTGGAGGTTGCAGCGTTTAATCTGAGGGAATTGTATTTCATGAAACCTCCTATATGTTGTGTAGACTTTGGTTTTCCTCAATGGGAACAATGTGCCATCAGGATCCTGGCATTCGTGTTTCTTCATCATCTTGTCAATTATTGGATAATTGAGACCGAGAAACAGAGAGTTGTCGCCTAGACTGTTAACCTGCCTCCAAACAATGACCCCTGTAGGCCCAGTATAGCTAGGATCGTGTTCAAAAACATAGACACGAGCGGATGGATATAGGCATAAGTTAGTCCCATTTTGAGCATGGGGAATGACTTCAGCCTCTTCGCCATGGGCAACCCCCATGACATATGTCATAATTATGATCATCAAGCTTTCACCATTAGCCGATCGAGCGAGAAACCACATGCCTGGACAATAATTCAGAATAGGTGCTGGGATAACAAATGACAGCTCCTTGTTTGCTGCAACATCCGAATTTGAGAAAAAAAGTGTGTTACTGGCATACATATTATAACACCAGCATTCTTCAATGTTCATTCTAATAGTATGAATAGGAAAATCCTGATTAGTAATTGATTTTTCCTATTCTCCTTCTTCCATATCTTACTTTCCTAGTTGTTGTATGTTTTAAAAGAGGGACCCATCATTCATTTATATAAAAAATGAGGGACTCTTTAGATCACATGAACACATGAATGAGAAAAAATGCTGGCAGCATCACTTTTTATTGATATAGAGGAATGTCCACTTGAAGCCTATAGGATTAGATATCTATAGGGTTTTGTATCAAGTGCAGTGTTTGATTGCATAGGAAATCCGAAGGAATTGAACAAAGAGGTTGGAGTGGATGGAAATTTTCCTCAAAATAGAGTGAAAATCCTTTGAAGGAATTCATATGGATTACACTCTTTTGAATCAAACAGCTTTTATAGAATATAATCTAAGGATCCAAATCCTACAAAAATCCTACACCGATCCAAAGGAAAAGATTGGTGTACTACAAAAATCCTATGCTGATCCAAAGGAAAAGATTGGTGTCCTACAAAAATCCTATGTGATTCCTACAATCTGAGGAGGTCCCAAAAGTACAACCAAATCAAGAAACCCGGCTTTAGTGTGTTTCCCTCACATTTGAGATGCTGGTTAATACTTTTCATATTCTGACAATGAACGAATTTAATAAGTGCAGGGACACCATCATACACTATATTTTTGAAATACTTATTACTGGTACTAATTCATTAGTAGCAATTGTTCATCCATAACTTTTAGGACATAAAGGGTGTGCCCATTTAGTCATATGAAAGGTAAAACATAAGCACGGTAGTTAAGGAACAACTTTAGTAAATCACTCACAATGTATCATGGAACTAGAATTACCTTCTAATGTGGGATCCCATCAGTAGGTTCAGCCTTGTCCTATGATCGCAAAAATGAGGCCACCGTGTTCAATGGCATCATGGTACTGTCGCCTTCCATGACCTGAAGGGTCCATACATCTCCAAACTTCGCTACCGCCTTGAAGGTAGGCGATTTAACTTTTGAACAACACGAGGATCTTGTAGTCTGTGTAACCCCCAGCTTCTATGGGCACTCTTCAGATTACAATCTTCAGCAGGTCAAGACATCCATCCCATGAATTTTCGTACTTTTCTCCATAGCTATGGATTCGCCAAAAAAACAAAATCTTGAAATCTGCATGAGTATAGAAAAAAGTACAGGTAACAGTGGGAACCCTGGCTGGCTAGTAACACTTCCTGTTATATATTTGTAATGACTTCCACTCAATGCCACAAGTATCTGTTGATGGCAGGTTGATTACTCGATAGGTGTAGATGTTCTCTAGGCACGAGACCTTGCTTGGGTCCACGTCGGCGAGCCAATCACCGTTCGTGCCCACCCAGAATTTTTCATGCATGAAGGGAAGGATGGCGGTGCGCCAAGGATGGTCGAGGGGCACCAAATCATACATTGTGTCGTGCATACGATTTACCATCATCTTGTCATAGTGCTAATCAAACCAATGAGAAGGCTGAGGCACGAGTAGGAAGGGTACATTCCAATGGTGCAAAGTACATTTCGTACCTTCTTTGTCGCCGATACAATCATACATCATCTTGCAGCATGAGCCCAGCCTAACGGTGCTGGAAATTTCTATACACTGAACGATGAGATCGACACCATCCGTGCTGAGTTAATCCCACTTGCATCGCCCACTGAGCTTCAAATCGGCCATCACGGCTAGATGCATTTAGGCGGAGTAGGCAGATGCAAGTACGATTAGGGTTTTCTGGAGGAGGAGGGGGAGCGTTAATGCAAGACACGTGTGAGAAGAGAGAGCATGGGGGAGATCGTGGGCGGAGTGGGGACAGAGGACTGGGGAAGAAGATGGAAAGGAAAAGAAAAAAACGATAGGAGTGAGATTTTACTTGCTTGGTCCATCAACAGCAGCATCGAGGACATCATCGCCTCCTAGAATTGACTGTATTTTAGACTAGCACGCCACAGAGCTACTCCTATATATAATAGGTGCAGTATGGTCTAGTGACATCAGTTTGACCAGAGGGTTCTCTTTTTGCAGCATTCATTTCAACATAGTATTTTCAACGAAAAATAGGAGGACCAACTACTACTACTACCTCTGGTCCAGGTCCAGTTTATTAGGCATGCACATAGTTTAAGAAAATCTTTGGCCCTTAATTTTGACCAATAAAATATGTAATATATATCTCAAAAAATATACCATTAGAAACTACTTTTGAAAATGAATCCAATGGTATAAATTTTGACATATTATGTAAAATTTGTTGATCAAAATTATTGGTTAAAGTTATTTTTAAACTATGCACATGCCTAATAAACCAGACTGGAGGGAGTAGTAGTAGCCGCGACATGGACACATGCACCTTCACCTTGTTCCCCTACATGTGGAAGTCGTAGTATAAGGACCAAAAATATATACACCAGATTCAATGCACATATGGGTGTGTCCATGGTAATTTTTTTATATTGTATGTGTTCATATATACATAGAATTACATGTGTCCAGCATGCAACCACACAGCAAAATGAGAGACGTGTGCTATGTTCATGGACACAAGATTTAACGTGCATGACTTCTTACTAGTGAGAACGTGCATGCATCATGCGCTCAGAACCACTAGAGACGTCCATGACGGAAATTACAATTTGCCACCCGTTGCACCCGCAACTATTTGTTACATGTCGCACTTTCAAGTTCTTTATAAAATGTGAAATAAATCATGAACATACCGTATATAGTTTGTCTGTAAATTTCTAAGGAAAAATTAGCAAATAAACACAAGATATTGTTATATTATGATTTTGTTATATAGGTCATGTAAGATCATATTACATGAACGACTATTGTAGATGCACGAGAAACAACATAGCCAATGTTTCCGATTTGTTTCACATTTTTTGAGAACTCGAAAGTGCAACAAATAATAAAGGGGTGCGGGCGCAACGAGTTGTAGAATAATCGACATGCAATGACGAAAGCTATGGCTTGAATACAAAAGGAGTTTGATCAAATTGCACACCTTGCACTTACATTTCGGTGAAATGAGCGGTTTGAGTACAACAAGTTAAGGCCTCAGGGCCATGCGATACAAATGAGGCAAAGAAAATAATTCAACATACGCAAATCCCTATTCCATATGATCACTATGTCCAGCCAATCTTCCTTGAACTATTAATTATGCCGGTTCCAATCCTTCGTGTTGGACAATCTTGGGACGAACCACAACGGAGTCTGTTGCCAATTCTAGCCAATGTTTGTTGAGAAAACAACAACGGCGTATTGAGCATTCATACTAAATGGGCTTATTTCAGGACGAGAATTAAATCTATCGAGGCTAAATTCATGCGGCGAGGTGTATACACAGTTGCTCCTCGTTAGATCTCCACGGCCAAGTCCTGCAGCGCCAACTGGAATAGTAATCTAATAATTCAATCCAAGGAAGATAAAAAATGCCCCAAGGTTAAATATCATCCGCCATTGTCTCGGTGGAAGTAACCTACTAGTGTCAATCGCGAAAACATGGCAGCAAAACCCTGTAGAATAGGTGTGAATAGTGCGGCCGTGATGATAAGAAACATTATCAGCGACTGGATAACCACTATGAGCACTGTCATACCGCCTATCACTAACACTCTCAGTATTGATCAGAATAAGGCTACCACCATCAGGAGATCTTGCTAACCACCACAGATCAGGACCGTACTCACGATTGTGGAAAACATCGGGTGGCCCTAGAAGACGCACATGACCTTGCAACGAAAGAACATTCAGAGGTCAGTTCGGCAAAATTACAATGATGAAGCTACAAAATTTAAGGATACAAACTTTACCTCATGCCCGAGGATCCCATGCATAAACATTGCCAATATGAGTTACGGCATTGTCAACACCAGGATTTTTAATCCCAGATGCCTTTTATGCCATACATCGCAATCCCAGTATTACCATTTTTGCGAGACATAACAGATTGATACCATAGTTCATCATCCATTACAAACCATAAATAAGGTCTTACAACAAATAAAGGATCTCATGATCCAGTCTTAGTACAATCAGCGGAATAATATAATAACAGTAGCATGGGTGAAGCTCCATCTTCATGGCCACAGGCAATGCTGACGATGGGAGATGATCCTAGTTGTCGTAACCTTTCTGCGGTCCATCTTCCAGATAATCCTCTTCATAGTATGGCCACGGGAATAGCCAGGGACAAAGCCATGAGTACTCTTTAAGTACTCGCAAACAATCACTAATAGGTAAAGTGGTTTGAGTAGGAATATTAAGCTCTAGGTTGTTTTGCAAAAAGCCAGGTTTATCTCTAACTGAGTTTATATGCAAAGAAAAACTAGTTTAAAGTATTATAACACATAAGTGGGAACTTAGCTTTCACTTTCACAACCCTGTTGTGGTCAAGTCAAAGTCATGGTTCATTTCCCAAGTCATTTTGAAAACATCTGACGACAGAACAGTATGGCCACTCCAACTGTCTATAACCGCGGACGCGATTATTCAAATACTTTGACACTCTGCAGAGGTAGTACACTTTCACCAAAATATTCGATACATCCGTCAGGAACAATCCTGAATTCACCATACTCAGTATGCGGATAATCAATCCTAACCTTTCAATTACACACCCTAGTATAGGCACCTCTCCCATGAGTTTGGCCTCCCAACCATGACCATTTGTCATCTTGGGCACTGCGCAGGTGGTCAATCTTAACGAGGTAGCCTCAGCTCAAACCTCGGCCGCAAGGGAACCCATACTAAGGTATATAAACTTCTAGTCAAGCCCTACCCAATTTCGGGTATTGTGGTTGTACGGAAAAATTGGAATGGTATCGCATCTAGACACAACCATCAGTTTTAAAAAGGGCTAAGGCTCATGCCTCAACATTTTCATCATCAATATCATCTGGTGTTCATAAACACATGTCAAAACATTTAATTAGAATGACTCATCATTCTAATGTTTTCATAATCATTTTCACCAAGTGTTCCCATCTAAATTGATCAAGGTTTATGCTTAGCACTATGTAACATCCCAATTTCAGCAACCCTGATTAAATGTCCAATCGGCAAAAATCAGGGGGAACAAAAACCTTTTCTTGCATTGAGTGCTTACTTGTTTGCTTGTGCTCAAGCAACTCCTTGTGGATTAGTTGTGTACTCCTCATCTCAACACTAGCTTACAAAAGCTATTTTACAAAAGAGATGTCTTGGCTCATCTTTCCTATTCTCAAATGTTCTGGCATTTTAAAAACCTGAGCCAAGATGACTTTGACCCAACCAAATACTTTACTAGTTTCTATTGCCAAAACTATGGAGACATATATATATCTCCTTATGTTTTCAAGACAGAACCTTCAACTACTCTTATCCCTAGGTTTTCCAACACCCTTTATTAAAACTTTTCATCTCAATCTTGGTAGAGATACCAAGATGGTACTTATCTTACTTCAAAAGCAAAACCCCTTTCAACATACCCACCCTTATCCCAAGCTAGGATTGATGGTAACCCTAGTACTAGTTGGATAAGTAATAAGATGAATTGCCTTGATATGCTGGTTGATGAATTTCCTTGATCTGTTGTTTGATGAATTACCTTGATCTGCTGATTGCCTTGTTTGCTTAGGAACTAGAGTGATCTAATCTAGTATCTCATCCCTTAGGACCCAATCCTTGTTTGTGATCATCAATCTCAAGCAAGCACCCAAGTCTGGATCTATACTAAGCCACTCAAGTGCCCCTCTCATCTCCTGCTCAGATCAATCCCAGGATAATCCCTCCGGATGGTTTCCAACTCAGTGGATATCCAATCTGAGCATGAATCCTATCTAACTAGTTATTACCTCAACATAATATCCTTGACCATAAGTTTGGAACCTAGCATCCTCTCGAAATCTTCTACACTTGCACCCTAGCCAAAATCTCCAACCTTTTCCAACCTATCTAGATTCAATCTTTAGATCCCTACCTTTTGCAACCTATGTCCATTCCTGAGAATTTACGTGAACCCTCTTGTAGTACATCAGTAGTAATACCAAATCCCACTCTTGCACTTGGATAATCCATTCTATTTCCCACTCATCCATGATGATTTTGTAGTCAAGATAATAACACTTCTACAAATCTTATCATCTTGCCTACTTTGGCAGAAGCTCATATCTATATGCCACCTCCCCTTGACCAACTCTTTGCATGGTTGTGATATACTAATCATAGCCTATCAACTCTCACTTCACCTGTTTCCATTGGAACCTTGTGCTTCCTAAACCCCCATGGTTTAGAAGGCTAACTGATGTGTCTGTTGGGGCAGCCTTATTTTCAACGAAGTTTGCCATCTCATCAAGATCACCTCATATGCAACAAAGCCGAACTCTTGCTTCCATGATCATCTATATGACATGGTCAAACCATCCATATACCCCTTTTCCAAGGTGAGCTCTAAGCTCCCTAATCCAACCCTGTTTAGAGGGCATCAGAATAACAAAACCCTATATCCTCCAAGAATCTAGTTTCCACCCTTTTCATCACTTTTACTCAAAACCAAGGTTCACCTTGATGCCCACATCAAGTTTACATCATATAACTTCGATATAAGCATTCCCAAATAATTCCCACAATTATTTGGATTATTAAACTATTTAAATTCCCCTATTTACCCATTTCTCAAAATCCTTGTCTATTAAGGAAAGTTTGTTTTTCTCCAAATCACTTTGCCAACTTAATATATATTTGCGTTCTCCATATCATATCACATCTCTAAAACTAAAAAGTAAATATTTTTGAGATCCTTTATTATTTATTTTTCCCCTTTTTCTTAAATGGAAGAAACAAGAAATAATCCTCTAAAAATACTTTTCCACATAAATAAATCCCAATAAAATTCTCCAATGTGTGTTATGGTATTTAGGACCATATCACATCAAAAACCAAGCTTTTCCAACGTAAAAATATAATCATCAGAAAAATCCAATTTAAATCATGGAGAGATTATGTGACCCCATCTATCTACCAGCATGATTTCCGCACTTTGCCCAAAGCAACTTTTGCAACTTCTTTCACAAGACGCAAAGTGATCAACATTTTGCAAAACAAACAAACTTGATTCAAACGAAACCCAAACGATCCCCAATATTCTCCAGCACTTCTCCCTAGCATCATCACTCTCTCCTGGTAGTGCACACTATCCCAAGATATTGTAGCACCTCCCGTCCCTTGTCCTCTTGTGTTTGTAAGAGTGAGAGAGAGGCAAATCTTGCCATATCTTGTAATAAAAATGGGGCAGCAGCTACCCCACTCCCTCTCACCACCTCTCTGCCCACCTTTGACCCCAACACCACCCATCACCGCCCTTAGCAACCAATGGGAATCCCTCACCCCATGACCATTTTGGGCATTTCATCTATATCCATGAGGTTTCAAAATAAAAGGGCTAGAGGCCACCGCAGTGCATCCCTGGCCCTCATTTGCCCCCAGAGCACTCCCCTCACCTCCCCCACGAGCTCTCCTTCCTCTTCCCTATCCTCCCTTGCCCGACAAGAGAAGCTCTCGGCCATGGAGAAGATCTGACCGTAGCCTCACCATACCTCGCTCCCCCTCTATGCATGTCAACTTTACTAACTCCCCATACTCCTCTGAAGCTAACCCCCTCTCCTTTCTAGGTCAAGACCATCAGAAACCACCGCTTGCTACGACCACCGGCGGCCGTGCTAGGGAGTTCCCGCGCGAGTCCTATCCCTAGGTCAAACCGGACCTTGCCGACCATCCCCGGGAGCGCGCATCCCTCCCGCGTCACCTCGTCACCCCGGCGTCGCCCCTCCTGGGCCCTAGGTGAGCCCCTACCCCTCTCAAACCTCGCCCTAGGGTTCTTCCCCTACCACCCCGTTGCGGTGAAGAAGATCAGCGAGGGCCGTCGATCCTGCCCTGATCGATTGGCCGCCAGACCCTGATACCCCTTCGCCCTCTCACTCACCGCCAAGCGGACCCCCTCCTGGCAGCAATTAAAGCCCCTGCCACGTGCAGCGGTGCCCTGTTAGGCTGGGAAGGCCCAGTGAGGCCACTCCCCGAGCAGATCCGTCCCGTGCCCTCTCTTGTCTCCTTCTTTTCTTTATTTTCTTTTAAGATCTGAAAATATGGCTATTTACTTTAAATGCAAACTAAAATGGAATTTTCCCAAATAAATTTGGCTAGTAGTTTTCACTAGTACCTAAGTCCACCTTCTAACATGCAGACCAAGTTCTACACCAAAATAATTTATAGAATGAATATGATAAATCACAACCCCAGATCTATATAGATCACTAAATAATATCTCCAGAAAGTTTCACAAGTACAATATGAGTAAATCCAATTGGTACTGAAAGGTATTCTCCATACCTTTCTAATCCTGTCGTCCCCAACCTATTTTGCTTCCTAGTTTACCACTGGTGAGAATAACAAAATAAAGCAATTTCTGCCTTTAGGATTTTCCCCAGGCCAAACAAAATAAGGTTTTGACCTAATTCCAACTCTCAGATGACAAACACATCCATATCCTTCATAATACAGCATCTCATAACTTTATGAATCTCTGTTGATTTTTAGTGAATAAAGCTCTTTTGTGCATGGTTTATTCACTAATAAAAACATTACAGTAGCTCTATAAATCCAAAAAGGTTTATTACAATTTCTACAGAAAGGTATTTTCATCCCTATCATGTGTCCTTGGAATGAGCTAAAAAGCTTCTGTAAAATAAATCAGGTGAAAAAGACAAATCCTATACAGTACTGCCTTTGGGAATTTCTCAAGGGCATTCTGTTAAATGTTTTTAGGTGATTCCAACTCCTCTTGAATCATTCCATCAAACCCTACTTAGTAACCCAAGTAAATAATTTTTGTAACTCCAGAGAAGTTCCGGTGAATTATTTCCTAAAACTAGAGCTTTAATCACTAGAAATTGATAAAATAGTGAAACCACTTTTGTTGGATTCATTTTATCAGTACCTATCTGATGATGTCATTTTACACAATGGTATCGTAAAGATCAAGTCCTTGAGCAGCAACCCTCTCCTAAGTAGTTCCTAGACTATCAAATCCAAAGGCATCTTTTTCCTAAAACCACCAAATCCCTTGCTAATCTCATCAAACCATCACCCAACAACCTACTGCCTCCTATCTTGTAGTTAACCTTTACTTACTACTTGGTTTGATGCTTGTACGCCTTGTCTTGATTAGTGTATTGTTGGATTGCATGTATGCTCGATAACGGCGATAGTTGCGATTCTGTGACGCCGAGAAGAAGGAAGCATCGGGGTTATTCTTATTATTGGTATTCTAGTATATTAAGGAAGTCACGGGACATCTCGCTGGTCACAGGCAAGCCACCATTCCTGAACTCTTATATTAACCTACTTCTGCTTATCAGCTGTTTTATATCTTGTTTATAAATTGCATGATCAAAAGGCATGGTTTGTTTCAAATAAAAACACGTGAGTAACTTGTCTCCTCCAAGTCATGGATGGATGTCCACTAGGAAACCTACCCCATTTGCACCTATTTTAGCCCTTTAGATTGAGGCTAAGATGATTAGCATCTCTCCTCTTGGAACCCTTGGATTTTCAAAGATAAAACTATTTTGTGTTTTACCCTACTACAAAGTTTTCAAAACAAAACCCTTGGAAAGAGGCATCGTTCCAAGTGGAGATTTCACTAAAGGAGATATGAGGAGGACAAATATAAAGTCGAATAAGGAAAGGAAGAAGGAAAGGGGTACTCAAGTCTTTTGCCGGAACAATTTTATCAGTGTAACCACATTACCCTACGTGGGACTCAGGGATAGCTCGTAGTTTGTCCTCCGTAGTATGGGCTACGCCATAACGCGTATAAAGGGGTTAGAGTCCCCGTAAGACGGTTCCTTTCCACTTAGGGGGTCATCGTGCCCGGAGAGGTTCCATTCAACTCCTCAGAGTCGGCTGAAACTATGGAGCTCCCGCGGACGGTACCAGGTTAAGGTGGTATGGAAGGGAGTGGATAAATGATGTGCAGGAAGGGATATTCGGATTTGGGAAGTCAGGTACACATCCCAGGGGAACTAAGCAACCATAGGGAAAGTACCTATACTATGGACAACAAATAAAAAGTTAGGTTCGATTATCCGGACCCCCGTCTACAGCATGTAGAGGGTCGTGGTTATATCCCGGCGGATGTATTAATTCCTATGGGTAAAGTGCACAAACTCTGCAGAGTCTAATCTATTCGAATAGCCGTGTCCACGGTCAAGGACGGTAGGAAAGGTGATTACTATGAGTACCGGGATATATGTTGAGATGAATAAAAAGGAGGTGACTTGGTCACAAGGAAAGATAAGAAGGAGTTTAGTTTTGACCAGTGAGGGTCAAAGATGTTTAAAAAGGGTTTTACAACAAAACTATTTTAAATCTTTTTAACAAGGATGTGAAGATGTCTGGATTTTCAAAAAAAGGAGGCATAACTTCCAAAATCTTTTTTTAACAAAGATATAGAGATGCCAATGTTAAGTTTTCAAAAACAACCATAGTGTAGAGCTATCTCGCCACAGCCAGATATGCATTATCTTATTACCTTGTCTCGGTGGTTTGCGAGTACATTCAAAGTACTCGCCGGCATTGTCCCTGGCTATTTACTTGGCCAGATTGCATATATTAAGAAGTGACGATGATGACGACGTCTATGCGAGCTGGGTCATCTTCCCAGTCAGTTGCCTGTAGGTTAAGGCACGGGCTCTGTGCTGAAGACTTCCGCTATTTGTATTGTAATCACCATAATGGCCACTTTGTAAGTTTGCACTCGATGTTGTAAGGATGATGTAATGATACTAGTCGCTTATGCACATGGCTCACTGATCATGGGAATGTGAATTGTATGCATAACGGGTATTCTCGGACAGTAAATCTAGGGTTCCATAGACATGGTATCAGAGCCATCCTGACTGTAGGAGACCTTAGTTAGCATGGACGTTAGACAGGACAACCCCTATTTCTGAAAACCCCGGTTTTCACAAACTATTTCCTCAAAAGCTTTTCAAAAGAATGCTTATCTCATCTTCTCTAACTTAAACATTTTTGAAAATGGATTACTCTAAATCTTGTCTACTTCAACAAATCCATTTTCAAAACCAAGTCCAAATCAGAGACTATGAAGACGGAGATCCGGAAGAGAAGACACTGAGACAAGCAAAGCGAAGAAGCTACCAACGACGTCAGACCCTACAAGATCTCCCTACCAAAGGAGCCCTTCACCATCCCCAAAATAAATCAAGTACGGCACCAACGACAAAAGACGGCAAGACAGAAGTTAAGACCTCTGTAAGGTCCGTACTTAGGAATTACCATCCCTAAAATAGGATCCCGTCTATGGTGAGTAGTCCCCTCCTTAGTACTCATGGTATGCATTGTTTGCTTGTCTTGTGCGTGTTTGATGCTTGGAATGTGTTGCTTGTCTGCCCTGGATCATCCGACCCTAAAAGTTTTGACCACCTAGTTGGTAGAATCCCAACACTAACCCTCGCAGCCTCCTAGCCGAAAACCTCTCCTCAGCAGGATGGCCACCTAAGAAAAACCACGACACCCTCAAGTAAGGCTCTAAGGTGGAAAGACCGCGTCTTTCCACTCTCCTCTAATAAACCCCTGCTGACCCGTCATCGTCACTCCTAATGTTCCACACAATATTATACCTCGCCAAATACCCCTACCCTCGCACCGGAAAAACTAACTCTATAGCATCATTCCTTTTGCAGCCAGACCCTTCTCCGCCCAAGATGGCTCCTTCCCGTTCTGAAAGCATTATTGTGGGATAGAGTTTCTAGCCCTTTGAGGAGCAACTGCATGAGCTACTAAAGATCATCCGTCATCCCCATCCCAAGATTGAAGGAACCGAGCTTCCTCGCAGCAACTCAAGCACAGCTCAGTGGGTCATCAAGGCCACCATTCCGGCATATGATAATGACCCAGATCCCATCATCTTCACCTTCATCGATCACAACTAGGTAGATGGATTCGTGCGAGCAATACAACAAATCATGGCACGCCTATGTAAGATCCATGAAGAAGAGCTGAAGGATACCCGTTGCCACCTGTCTGGGAAGCGCTATAAGTATGGTCTCCCCACTGAATCTTTCCTCACCTGCTGCATTGGAAGTCAGCTCAAGAATATGGAATATCTCCTGCAACGCCACCAAGAAGATCTTGACAAGACCCGCTGTTAGAAAATCCTCATGCAGATGGACCTTGCCATACTACGGACCCGAGAGAAGAGTCTACAAGCCGTGAATGCTCGCCTGGAGAGAAGAGTAGCTGCTCTCACCTCTGAAGGTGTTAACTCCGAGACGGAGAATGAGGAACTGTCCTTCTATGAGTATAAACCTATCTTCCAACCGCCTCAGGATGTACCAGGACCCTCCACCCACCTTCTCGAAGATGAAGATGAAGCCAAAGAGAAGTCTCCTAACCCACCCGCAAGCGACAACTAGCCTAGCGTAGTATATATGTATCGCTCCAAGACCTGTTTGGTAAAACCCTAAGTTCATTGCCGCCCTGCGGCACAGACCTATTGTGTAACCTTTAAGTACCTCCACCACCGACCGGTTTAACCTGCTAAATGTATGGATGTTATGCAAGCATGATATCCTTCTTTGCATGTTTTACCCATGACGTTGCATTAGACTAAAACCGGAACGACCCATTTTTTTAAAGGACCTCTGTACCTAGACCGCCAAAACACCAATGGCATCCTCCAACCCGTCGGACCCGTACCCACTCAAAACTAGCTACCTAGAAGCTGGTAGATGCCCTCTCCGATAGACCCTCCATCTCATGAAGCAGTTTCGGTGACGTCGACCGAAGATAACTACCTCAAAGGAAATGTGTAGCGCCCTCCCCCAACATCAGCATAAGACTCAAATCAAGAAAGTCGGCGACTTCACCCAAAACCCCTAATTTTGCTCTAAGGGGGAAATACTGCGTTTTTTCCGCCCAAAAACCCGATAGACCCCTAGAGTCGAACCCTAGTTAGTGTTAAGCAATGACCACCTCCCCAAGCCCGAATCATCAACCCTACAAGAAGAACAATGTTCGGCACTTCTCCAGAATCTGAATGTACTCCACCCTGAGCTCAAATGTCTAGCCAACATCCCATTGTGTCAAGACCTTGAAGAAATAAAGTCGACCATGAGGCAAAGGAATGAAGAAGGTTCAACTCACCGTCTCACCTCAAGAGGGAAGTACCCCGACGACGTTAAACTTACCTAGACTTTTCCTAAGGGGAAAAGACTGCGTCTCTTCCATTTGATTGAAGCTAAAACCGCCCAACCCGAAGCCTTTTAGCTCCGAGATTTAACTAACCACGTAGGGTATTTATAAAACCGGTTAACACCTCTTGTTTCCATCGCTAAAATTGTTAAGTGGATATTATCACCCGAACCCTACTCCTCCCTACTCTCGGGACAAGATTATTTTAAGGGGGAAAGGTCTGTAACATCCCAATTTCAGCAACCCTGATTAAATGTCCAAAAGGCAAAAATCAGGGGGGTCAAAAACTTTTTCTTGCATTGAGTGCTTACTTGTTTGCTTGTGCTCAAGGAACTGCTTGTGGATTAGTTGTGTACTCCTCATCTCAACACTACCTTAGACAAACTATTTTACAAAAGAGATGTCTTGGCTCATCTTTCCTATTCTCAAATGTTCTGGCATTTTTAAAACCTGAGCCAAGATGACTTTGACCAAACCAAATACTTTACTAGTTCCTATTGCCAAAACTATGGAGACATATATATATATATATCTCCTTATGTTTTCAAGATAGAACCTTCAACTACTCTTATCCCTAGGTTTTCCAAAACCCTTTATTGAAACTTTTCATCTCAATCTTGGTAGAGATACCAAGATGGTACTTATCCCATCTTTATCCCAATCTTTATCCCAATCTATGATTGATGGTGACCCTATTACTAGTTGGATAAATAATAATATGAATTGCCTTGATCTGCTGGTTGATGAATTGCCTTGATCTGCTGTCTGATGAATTGCCTTGATCTGCTGATTGCCTTGTTTGCTTAGGAACTAGAGTGAGCTAATCTAGTAGCTCATTTATTAGGACAAAATCCTTGTTTGTGATCATAAATATCAATCAAGAACCCAAGTCTGGATCTATTCTAAGCCACTCAAGTGCCCCTCTCATCTCCTGCTCAGATCAATCCCAGGATAATCCCTCTGAATGGTTTCCAACTCAGTGGAGAACCAATCTGAGTATGAATAATATCTACCTAGTTATTTCCTAAACATCATCTCCTTGACCATGAGTTTGGAACCTAGCATCCTCTCGAAATCTTCTACACTTGCACCCTAGCCAAAATCTCCAAAACTGCCAAAATGGCTGTCTGGATTTCTTATCTAGATCCAATCTTTAGAGCCCTACCTTTTCCAACCTATGTGCATTCTTGAGAATGTACTTGAACCCTCTTGTATTACATCAGTAGTACTACCAAAGCCCACTCTTTCCCTTGGCTAAGCCATTCTATTTCTCACTCATCCATGATGATTTTGTAGTCACGATAATAACCTTTTCTGCAAATCTTATCATGTTCCATACTTTGGCAAAAGCTCATATCTATATGCCATCTCCCCTTGACCAAATCTTTGCATGGTTGTGATATACTAATCATAGCCTATCAACTCTCACTTCACATGTTTCCATTGGAACCTTGTGCTTCCTAAACCCCCATGGTTTAGAAGGTTAACTTATGTGTTTGTTGTGGCAGCCTTATTTTCAACGAAGTTTGCCATCTCATCAAGATCACCTCATATGCAACCAATCCCAAATCTTGCTTACATGATCATCTATATGACATGGTCTACCCATCCATATACCCCTTGTGCCAAGGTGAGCTCTGAGCTCCCTAATCCAACCCTGTTTAGAGGGCATCAGAATAACAAAACCCTAGATCCTCCAAGAATATAGTTTCCACCCTTTTCATCACTTTTCCTCAAAACCAAGGTTGACCTTGATGCCCACATCAAGTTTACAACATCTACATTGGATATAAGCATCCCCAAATAATTCCCACAATTATTTGTATTATTAAACTATTTAAATTGCCCTATTTACCAATTTCTCAAAATCCTTGTCTATCAAGGCAAGTTTGTTATTGTCCAAATCACTTTGCCAAATCAATATATATTTGAGTTATCCATATCATATCACATATCTCAAACTAAAAAATAAATATTTTTGAGATCCTTTATTATTTCTTTTTGCCCTTTTTCTTAAATGGCAGAAACAAGAAATAATCCTCTAAAAATACTTTTCCACCTCAATAAATCCCAAGAAAATTCTCCAATGTGTGTTATGGTACTTAGGACCATATCACATAAAAAACTAAGCTTGTCAATGTAAAAATATAATTTTTGATTCCATAATCTACTTCAACACTTTTTGAAGAAGTGCATTTAAATGGGATTATAATCATCAGAAAAATCCCATTTAAATCATGGAGAGATTATGTGACCCCATCTATATACCAGCACCATTTTCATACTTTGCCCAAAGCAACTTTTGAAACTTCTTTCACAAGCCACAAAGTGATCAACATTTTGCAATACAAACAAACTTGATTCAAACCAAACCCAAACCAGCCCCAATCTTCTCCAGCACTTCTCCCTAGCATCATCACTCTCTCCTGGTCATGCACACTAACCCAAACTACTGTAGCACCTCCCCTCCCTTGTCCTCTTGTGTTTGTAAGAGTGAGAGAGAGGCAAATCTTGCCATATCTTGTAATAAAAATGGGGTAGCAGCTACCCCACTCCCTCTCACCACCTCTCTGCCCACCCTTGACCCTAGCACCACCTAGCACCGCCCTGAGAAACCAATGGGAAGCCCTCATCCCATGAACATTTTGGGCATTTCATCTATACCCATGAGGTTTCAAAATAAAAGTTCTAGAGGCCACCCCAATGCATCCCTGGCCCTCATTTGCCCCCAGAGCACTCCCCTGACCTCCCCCACGAGCTCTCATTCCTCTTCCCTGTCCTACCTTGCCCGAGAAGAGAAGCTCTCGGCCATGGAGAAGATCTGACCGTAGCCTCACCATACCTCGCTCGCCCTCTCTTCATGTCAACTTTACTGGATCCCCATACTCCTATGAAGCTAATCCCCTCTCGTTTCTAGGTCAACAACGTCGGAAAGAACCTCCTGGAACGACCACCGGTGGCCGCGCTAGGGAGTTCCGGCGTGAGACCTATCCCTGGGTCAAACCGGACCTTGCCGACCATCCCCGGGAGCGCGCATCCCTCCCGCGTCGCCTCGTCACCCCGACGTCGCCCCTCCTGGGCCCTAGGTGAGCCCCTACCCCTCTCGAACCTCACCCTAGGGTTCTGCCCCTACCACCCCGTCGCGGTGAAGAAGATGAGCGAGGGCCGTCGATCCCGCCCCTATCGAATGGCCCCCAGACCCTGATACCCCTTTGCCCTCTCACTCACCGCCAAGCGGGCCCCCTCCTGGCGGCACTTAAAGCCCCTGCCATGTGCAGCGGTGCCCTGTTGGGCCGGGAATACCCAGTGAGGCCACTCCCCGAGAAGATCTGGCCCGTGCCCTCTCTTGTCTCCTTCTTTTCTTTATTTTTTTTCAGATCTAAAAATATGGCTGCTTACTTTAAATGCAAACTAAAATGGAATTTGGCCAAATAAATTTGGCTAGTAGTTTTCACTAGTACCTAAGTCCACCCTATAACATTCAGACCAAGTTCTACACCAAAATAATTTATAGAATAAATATGATAAATCATAACCCCAGACCTATCTAGATCACTAAATAATATCTCTAGAAAGTTTCACAAGTCCAATGGGAGTAAATCAATTGGTACTGAAAGGTATTCTCCATACCTTTCAAATATCACTGGCCCCAACCTATTTTTCTTCCTAGTTTACCGCTGGTGAAAATAACAAAATATAGCCATTTATGATTTAGGATTTCCCCAGGCCAAACCAAATTTGTTTTGACCTAATTCCAACTATCAGATGACACACACATCCATATCCTTCATAATCCAGCAGCTCATAACTTTATGAGTCTCTGTTGATTTTTACTGAATAAAAATCTTTTGTGCATGGTTTATTAACTAATACAAACATTACAGTAGGTCTGTAAATCCAAAAAGGTTCATTCCAATTTATACAGAAAGGTATTTTCATCACCTAGCATGTTTCCTTGGAATCAACTAAAAAATTTCTGTAAAATATATCTGGTGAAAAAGACAAATTCTATGCAGTACTACCTTTGGGTATTTCTCAAGGGCATTCTGGTAATTTTTTTATGGTGATTCCAACTCGTCTTGAATCAGTCCATCAAACCCTACTTAGTAAACCAAGGAAATAATTTTTGTAACTCCAGAAAAGTTCTGGTGAATTATTTCCTAAAACTAGAGCTTTAATCACTAGAAAATCGTTTGTAAATCAAGGGAAATTGATAAAATAGTGAAACCACATTTGTTGGCTTCATTTTATCAATGCTTATCTGATGATGTAATTTTTACACAATGGTATCATACAGATCAAGTCCTTGAGCAACAACCCTCTCCTAAGTAGTTCCTAGACTATCAAATCCAAAGGCATCTTTTTCCTAAAACCACCAAATCCCTTGCTAATATCATCAAACCATCATCCCACATCCTACTGCCTCCTATCTTGTAGTTATCCTTTACTTACTACTTGGTTTGATGCTTGTATGCCTTGTCTTGATTGTTGTATTGTTTGATTGCATGTATGCTCAATAACGGCGATTATTGCGATTGTGCGACGCCGAGAAGAAGGAAGCATCGGGGTTATTATTATTATTGTTATTATTGGTATTCTGGTATATTAAGGAAGTCACGGGACATCTCGCTGGTCACAGGCAATCCACCATTCCTGAACTCCTATATTAACCTACTTATGTTTATCAACTGTTTTGTATCTTATTTATAAATTGCATGATCAAAAGGCATGGTTTGTTTCAAATAAAAACACATGAGTAACTTGTCTCCTCCAAGATATGGATGGATGTCCACTAGGACACCTACCCCATTTTCACCTATATTTACCCCTTTAGATTGAGGCTAAGATGATTAGCATCTCCCCTCTTGGAACCCTCGGATTTTCAAAGATAAAACTATTTTGGGTTTTACCCTACTACAAAGTTTTCAAAACAAAACCCTTGGAAAGAGGCATCGTTCCGAGTGGATTTTTCACTAAAGGAGATATGAGGAGGATATAGATAAAGTCGAATAAGGAAAGGAAGAAGGAAAGGGGTACTCAAGTCTATTGCTGGAACAATTTTATCAGTGCAACCACATTACCCTTGGTGGGACTTAGGGCTCGCTCATAGTTTGTCCTCCTTAGTATGGGCTACGCCATAACACGTAGAAAGGGGTAGAGTCCCCGGAAGCCGGTTCCTTTCCACTTAGGGGGTCGTCGTTCCTAGAGAGATTCCATTCAACTCCTTGGAGTCGGATGAAACTATGGAGCTCCCGCGGACGGTACCAGGTTAAGGCAGTATGGAAGGGAGTGGATAAAGGATGTGCAGGAAGGGATATTCGGACTTGGGAAGTTAGGTACACGTCCCGGGGGAACTAAGAAACCATAGGGAAAGTACCTATACTAGGGACACCAAATGAAAAGTTAGGTTCAACTATCCGGACCCCCGTCTACAGCATGTAGAGGGCCGTGGTTATATCCCGGTGGATGTATTGATTCCTGTGGGTAAAGTGCACAAACTCTGCAAAGTCTAATCTATTCGAATAGCCATGTCCACGATCAAGTATGGTTGGAAAGGTGATTACTATGAGTACCGGGAGATATGTTGAGATGAATAAAAAGGAGGTGACTTGGTCACGAGGAAAGATAAGAAGGAGTTTGGTTTTGACCAGTGAGTGTCAAATATGTTTAAAAAGGATTTTACAACAAAACTATTTTAAATCTTTTTAACAAGGATTTGAAGATGTTCGGATTTTCAAAAAAAGGAGGCATAATTTCCAAAAACTTTTTTTAACAAAGATAAAGAGATGCCAATGTTAGGTTTTCAAAAACAACCATAGTGTATAGCTATCTCGCTACAGCTATATATGCATTATCTTATTACCTTGTCTCGGTGGTTTGCGAGTACATTCAAAGTACTCACCGACATTGTCGCTGGTTATTTACTTGGCCAGATTGCCGATATTAAGAAGTGACGAGGGTGCTGACGTCTATGCGAGCTAGGCCGTCTTCCCATTCAGTTTCCTGTAGGTTAAGGCATGGGCTCTACGCTGAAGACTTCCGCTATTTGTATTGTACTCGCCACACTGGCCACTTTGTAAGTTTGTACTCGATGTTGTAAGGATGATGTAATGATACTAGTCGGTTATGCTCACGGCTCACTGATCATGGGAACGTGAATTTTATGCATAACAGGTATTGTTGGACCGTAAATCTGGGGTGCCACACACTAGCCACTAAAATTGGGGGTAAACACTAATGAGGGGTGGTACTCAAGTGTGACTCATCTAAATATAATCTCATGCCTCGGGATGACATCAAGTTATACCTAACTTAGGCCAAGTTTTATGCTCTTTATTCTACCTATAATATCTCTCCAAAATCTACAAGTCACTAAGTAAACACAAATAGAAAGCTTTGATAAAGAAAATAAAAGAGTAAAGCTTGCAAGTAAAACTGGGATTTAGTTGCAAGTGTTAGCTTGCCTTGTGCAGTGTAGTGGTTGAAGTTCTCCTCTGCTTCTTCCTCGTAGTAGTCTCCTTCCTCTTCGTATCCTTGGTCGGTACTAGCGTCTATAAATAAATACGAGGTACACAATCACCAAAAAATAATTAACTACCTCTATTCAGCACACAAAGGTTCACACTAGATTATCTAGCGTCATCACAATCATCAAAAGAATTAAGGCAATAGTTTTATTTCTTTTATTTTAGAAAAGTAATTTCTACTCATTGAAAAATTACTTAAGATTTAATATTCTCCAATTAAAACATGGTATCATGTTGACACATGTCATCACCACATATTTCAATACTTGGGAATGTTATTTTTTTTTCCATACAATCCCCCAGGAAGACGGATTGGGTTCCATTATCATCAGACAACGGAACAACAACCACACATAACGGCATAGTACTGACCCACCTAGGGGGTCAAAACGGGAAAGCAAGAGTTCAACTTACACACTAAACAAACTAGACAGAAATCAAGAAGGAGGCTGGAGACGCAAGAACACCGCCCTCAGGCTAGTGGGAAACCGTCCAAATCAAAACAACACCATGGAACTAAAGAACTGAAAGCCAACACCATCTTCATGTAGCCAGTCCCTTTTTATCTTCCAGTTTTCCTTCTTTTCTCCCTCCCCCTTTCCAGTTCCGGAGCTTCATGACCACGATCTCCAGGAATTGCAGGCAGTCCCAGGAAAGGAACAGGGGCCACATCCATAGCCGCCGCATCAGCCAATGCATTATGTTGAAGAGCATCTGCTCCAGCTTGCAGCACCTCCCGGTCGTCCTCCCCATGCAACCCTGCCCAATAACGAATGAACACACAGGCATATATGACCAAAACAACAGGTGAGTTAATGAGCTTTTTTTCAAAGCAAGCTCTATTCCTAAGCTTCCACATAGCCCAGCATATAGCTGCCACCACCGTAATCTGCACATTCCTACTAACCCCCACATACTGAGAAGCCCACCAAAAATACTGGGAAAAAGAACCAGGTCTATTCGCGACACCAACAGCTCTGGCAACCACCCCCCAAACATATTTAGCAGCCACACACGAAAAAAACAAGTGCCCAATGCTCTCATCCTTCCTACAAAACCTACAAGTAAAATCTCCAACCCATTTTTTTCTTCTCATGTTGTCTTTGGTGAGAATAGCATTATGCCAGATAAGCCACAACCAAATCTTAATCTTCAAGGGAATTTTTGCCTTCCACAAATGTTTAAAACTTCTATCAATCCCCACATTCGACAGACGTGTATACATTGACTTAACAGAAAACATGCCAGATTTACTCCACATCCACACTGGCCTGTCCTTTTCCTGATTCAAACTCACCCCAGACAACAACTTTCTCATCTGCTTCCGATGATTCAACCCATCAGTATCCAACCATCTCCTAAATGAGAGACTCCAGCCTTTTTTCGCCATGTCTGCCACTGTGATTCTTTGGTTCTGACAAATATCAAATAAATCAGGGAACCTATCTTTCAGGGGTGAGTCCAAACACCAAGCATCGTGCCAAAAATCAGGCAAATCCCCATTACCAATCTTCATTCTCCTACCAGCCAAATAGAAGTCCCTAATCTTGATCAAATCCTGCCAACATGGAGAATCACTCTGCCTGTGTTTCACATTACTAATCCCACCTTTCTTCAAATATTTTTTTCTCACAAAAACTTGCCAGGGACCCTCCTCAGCTTCGAGGCGCCACCACCACTTACATAACAAACAAATGTTAAAAAGCCTAATATTTTTAATCCCCAGTCCACCTTTTTTCCTGGGCCTACACACATACTTCCATTTAACCAGATGATATTTCTTCTTCCCCACTTTCCCATACCAAAAGAAGGCTCTAGTCTGTTTCTCAATTTCTTCCACATTTGACCTATGTAGGAGAAACATAGTCATAGGGTAAACAGCCACACTAGATACACAAGCAGTGATTTTAACATGCCTCCCTCCCAGGGACAAAGCTCCCCCCATCCAACCATCTAACTTTTTCTTCAACCTATCACCAATAAAGCCCATTTCAGCCACTGTACATCTCCTGCTACAAACCGGCAAACCCAAATACTTAATAGGCCAGCTACCCTTCCGACAGTTAAACATCTAGCATAATTGGACAGTTTCTCCTCATCCTCTAACACCGTCATCACCTCACTCTTCTCAAAGTTAATCTTGAGACTAGACATGGATTCAAACAAATATAACAACAATTTCAAGTTTCTAGCCCCCTCAGGATCATCCTTAATAAACAGAATAGTATCATCAGCATATTGTAAAATCGCAATCCCTTTATCAAACAAATTATCAACCAAACCTGTAAACAACCCACCAGCCTGAGCATTAAACACCATCTTAGCCAAACATTCCCCTGCCAAATTGAACAAAAAAGGAGAGAAGAGATCCCCTTGCCTAACCCCCTTAAAACTGCCAAAGTAAGGACCAGTTTCCCCATTGACCTTAACACTGAGAGTACCCTGAGTCATAGCACTTTTTAACCAAATCATCCAATCATCACTAAAACCTTTCTGCTTACAACAATAAAACAGAAAGTCCCAGTTAACCTTGTCATAGGCTTTTTCAAAGTCAATTTTCAAAACCACACCCTGCTGCTTCTGACTTTTCGATTCTTTCAAAATCTCATGTAATAAAGTCACCCCATCTGCAATAAACCTCCCTTTAATAAAAGCAGTCTGACAAGTATCAATTAGTTTCCCCATCACAGGCTCAGTTCTAACTGTTAGAGTTTTGGTAAAAATCTTAAACAACACCCGGAGCAGACAAATAGGCCTATACTTCTGAATCCTATCAGCATCATCACCTTTTGGCAGCAGAGTAATCACACCATAGTTAATGCTCCTCAAATCAATCTTATGAGCAAAGAAATCATCAAACACAGCCATAACATCTGTTTTAATAACTACCCAACAATGTTGATAGAATTCAATAGGAATCCCATCAGGACCAACAACCTTATTTTTCTCCATCTGATCAATAACCTCTTTAACCTCTTTCTCAGTAAAGGGCACTCCCATTTTCTCCCTATCTTCATCATTAAGTTTCTCCCAGTCCTGCCAATTGTCATCTGCAAGCCTAATAGAAAACCCACCAGCAGGCCCAAACAAAGTTTTATAATAACTAGTGGCATGTTTCAGGAGATCACAGGTCCCCTGAATCTCATTCTCCCCATCTTTCATTGAAAAAATCATTTTCTTTCTCCTCACCTCATTAGCAATCCTATGAAAATATTCAGTATTATTATCACCTCTAAGCAACCAATTATCCCTCGACCTTTGCTGCCAAAATCTCTCCTCATTTTCATACACCTCAAGCAACTCTTTCTGAATAACTGCTTTTCTTTTAAGTTGTTCAGCAGTAAGCAAAATCAATTCCTCAATGTTTTCGAGTTCCTGCAACTCCTCCACCAACCTCTTCTTCCTTTTCTTTTCCTCCCCCCTTAAATGGACACCCCAATCTTTCAAATCATTTCTGACATTTTTAAGTTTTTTCTGCAACCTATCAAGACTATTCTTGCCATTCACACGTTTTTTCCAAACTTTTTCCACCCTGGTCAAAAAGCCATCACACTATAACCAGCTTTTCTCAAATCTGAATTCTCTACCCCCTGATTCCTGCCCTTCCATAGTATCCAGGATCAAAGGACTATGATCAGAAACCTCTCTAGACAGCTTGTGTACTGTAGTAAGAGGAAACAGCTTCTCCCATTCTTTACAAACTAAGATTCTATCTAGTTTCTCCAAGGTCGGAATTTTCTGGTTGTTGGACCAAGTAAACTTCCCACCAGACATGATGATCTCTCTTAACCCATAAGCATTGATAATCGAATTAAACATGTGTCCCCACTTGTTCAAAACATGACCTTTATTCTTTTCAGAAACACATCTGATCACATTAAAATCGCCACCCACCAACAAAGGAATAGTTTGATCCTGACAAACATCAGCTAACTCAACCAAAAACTCCTCTTTATTATCCTCTTGTGCAGCCCCATACACAATCACCAGATGCCACTGAATCTGTTTCAAAACATCAAACACCTTCAACTTAACATGAAACTTGCCCACAGACACACTAATGTGAGTCAATTTAGAGGAACGTAGGCCCCCCAAAATGCCTCCATACTTTCCAACAGATGGCAACCAACTGCAGGAGAATTGATTCATAGGATCAATCCTCCTGAAAAAACCCTCAGAATAGTCTTTCTTAATAGTTTCCTGTAAACCAATAAAATCCACCCTTTCCTGTCTCAACAGACTATTCAGATAAGCACCTGCACCTTTCTTCCCCACACCCCTAATATTCAAAATAGCACCTATCATAATACAAATTTTCTCTCTCTTGTTCCAGTCACAATACCACTCATAGGGTGATAATTGTGAACCTTCACAGCAGCAGCCTTTAACTTTCTCTCCCTCATAACAGAACCAATTCTCAACTTTTTCTTTTGTTTCCTAGAAACCACAGGAGTGAAATCTTCCTCATCATTACTAACATCCTTCCAATCCAGAAACAAAACCTTCTTATTCAGATCAGGAGCACATTCATTCACTATCTGCCTCCTATCCTGTAAACTATGTCTAGCAATCTCTAATTCTTTCAAAGAGTTAATATGTTCCAAAGATATAGAAGAAGCATCTATCCCCATTTCCAACGCTCTATGCATAATAATATCATCATCCAGAACAGCAAAAGAATTATGCAAAGTTAGATTTGTACCTGAAAGATCTCTAGAATTTGGTGAGCCAAATGCCCTTCAGCCATGTTTCTAGCACCACCTTGATCAGCCACCCTCGAGCACCTTCTAACACCCTGTTGTTCTTCCACATCAACCACTTGATCAGATTGAGATTCCACACTTTCCTGGGTAGAGCCATCAGGTTGAGACAAACCAACAGCCACTACTTCCTGATCTTGAGTGTCAACTTCCATGTCCTGAGCACCCTCTAACCCAGATTCCCCAACAGTTCCTTTTTTTCCACTATCAGAAGAGGAACCAAATGAGGTATCAGTAGAAACACTGTCATTTCATGCCTGTGCACCCTCCTCTTGATCATCCTCCTCCTCCAACAAATGACCATACTGCTTCATGAGTTCATAATGCTTGTCACTACTCTTATCCTTTAACAGACCCCTGATAAAGTCATCAAACCTCTGTGGACCAGCAGCAACCTCAGTACTGATCTCTTTAGCCACATTAGAGGATGGTTCTTGTTCCACATCCATGTGAGCACTGCCCAGCCCATCCTCATCAGCCACATTTTCCTGGATATCAACCTGCACCCCCACAACAGCTGTTCTGGTTTGATTACCAGTCCCACCACCACCACCAGAACCACCTGCAACATTCTCTCTAATCACAATTCCCCTTGAACGACCATCACCTCCAGAGCTAGCCCATATGTTAGCCATTTTAGTCCCAAAAGAGACTCCCCCCTTGGGAATGTTATTTAAAGTGGCGTCACATTTTAATAAGGTTTAACCTTTTTATTTTAATTGATTAAAGTGACTAGAAATGCCTATGGGGTATTCTTTTATTACTTGTCCATTATCACCGCAAGTAACCTAGATATTTTTATATATTCATAAAGATCTTCTCAAATTTAATTTTTTGGAGTTGGAATCAACTCAAAAGCATTTATGGTTGAATTTTGAAAAATGTTTAAATTCAGAAAAGTCTCTACCTTGTTATTTTTACTATAGGTGATCTATAATTCCAGATGGTTAGAATCCAACGGGCTTGGATTAAGAATTTCCATACCTTTCTAACAAAATTAGTTTCATGCAATTTGGTTTAGTGAATCCTCTCTGAAATGATTTTTAATCTACTTCCAGAACTAGGTTTGAATCTAAATAGATAAATCTAATTTCAAAATAACTGGGTCGCGTGGGAGTTCTAAATGGGTCGGCCCACTGTGCACAGCACACGCGGGCTGGTTAAGTGGTTGTCCCCACGCGTCAGTAGGACAGGGGATGCGAAGGGGTACGGGGTGATTACGACCATAGGATTAGATGCAAGATCAACGGTTGAGGGTCATCATTGACGACGAGATACTCTGGCGAGGAACTAACCCTAACGCGGCCACTGGGGGTCTGGGGCGGCTCACCGGGGCTCAGGCGATGGTCGGCGATGGGGGTGAACGACAAAGTCGACGATGGCGGTTCTCCTGGTACTGGCGGCTGCTCCTAGGGTGGCTCCAATCAACGGCGCCCTTCTCCTCCAGCAGCGGCAGGCTCCGGCGAAATTCCATTGATGCTGCGCTCACCTTGCTCTGGGAAGAAGTGGGCACGATCAGTGAGAGGTGCGGAGTGGAATGGTGTGAAGAATTCGAGCGGGGGAGGCCTCTACTTATACTGTGATGAGGGAGGCAGCACGGCATGGGCAGAGGTCATCAGAGGCGACAGTACATGTGGTTATCGGTCGTTGCTAGCTTAAAGGCGAGGTGTGGGGCGGTGCGGTTGGTTCGGGAACATGTGGTGCTCTAAGCGGTAACGAGGCGAATTCCGCGGCGTGCGGCGACTACGGGGCACGATCGATGAAACGAGTATGTCTAGTGGTCTCCTGGGACAGTGGCGATCATGTAGACGGGCGGCGAAGGCTCGAGGTGGTCGGGTTGAGTGGGAACGGCGTGTCCACTATGGTGCGCGTTGACATGATCAACAGCTGCGGGGGCACGACATTTCAGGCGGTTCCCTTCTCTGTCTTCGAGCTGGGGCTGGTCTAGGAGGGGAAGTGAGGCACGGGCAGCATGGTAGACAAGGTTGGCGAGGCTAGCTAGGCTTCCAGCTTGCTGTCAATTGTGGGGTGGCAAGGGTGCTCGGCCATGGTGTCCATTGATGGCATGGTCGAGTTCACAGTGAGCTAGAGCTGCTTAGGCAAGTTTAATGACCTACTAGGAGTGTAGTGAGAGCTAGAGAGGGAACAAGTTTGGCACCAACACTGCTCACAATAGTGTTCGTTGTTTAATTTTATTTGTGCTCAGAACGTGTTTGATGAAATGGCAAAAATAATTTCGTATTTGAATTTTTGGATGGAACTTGGTGGATGCAATGGTCACATACTAGGTAGTCTCTAGTTGATTGGATTTTTCAAGGTGCAATGGTTTGGTTGGGTTTTGAGAAATGGTGATCTTCCCATATGAACTAGATTATATTTTGAATTGTCATTTGAATAGGGTCGCCAAATGTTTCTGTGGGTTTCCAAGGTGGGCTTGGGTTCACTTTCTCTTGGTCTAGCAAGGGGTGAAAAGAATTGGATTAGTACCTGTTTGAAATCTTGGACTAGAAACACTCAAAGTGGTCTAGTGAGAAAGATTGGCAAAAATGACCATTAGTTCATTTGTTTTTTTTTTGAATTTCTCTTGATTTGATTCAGCTTGGAAATGATTTATATGATATTGATTTCATCTTTAAACCAATCCTTGCCATTGACAACAATTAAACAAGTCCATACAAGCATTCATGCATTCATCACATACACACATGCATTCATAAAGATTTTAATTCACAAAAGTTTTTTGTTAACCCTAAATTTGGGTGATTGGAATTTGATAACCTTGATTAATATTTTTAGGATGTTACAGGCATAGACAACTCCCTTGTGGATAATTGCATCGCGGTAGCTGAACATGCTGAACTGGTTCTCAAGAACAATCCAGATACCATGAGGACCATCAAGGAAGGAAATTACAGTGTCGAAAATGGCCAGCAATGAGAAATCCTTTTAGTTCCCAGCAGCTATGCGAACTCGGCAAATGGCTATCTTCAGTAGATTATTTGGCTGACCAGCGGCCACAAACTTAAGTACCTTGGAGGTGGCCTCAAAGTCGAGGATTGCTGGTAGACGAATCCGGCAACGGGTGAACACATTCACAAGCTCGCAGTTCCAGGCGACGCCAACAGTGGTGATCCAATCTCCATTCGTGCCTTCCCACTTCTTACCCGCACAACCTGGCATCACAGCATCGGAGGAGGACCTGTCCAGCGGCATCAGCTCGCACAAGGTCCAGCTGACTTCTGCCGTGGCTTCTGCTTGCCCCTGCCACAATAGTAGCTACCCTGTAGAACTGCTTCTTGCGATTATTGCGGTAGAAGACATTGTACTCACGCGGTAGCTCAATTGGGTTAGAGTGAAGAACACATGGGAGACCAAATGGATGATATTTTGCCAGGGATGCACTATGTGTTGCTGAGTAGATATAATGTTTGCAGGAGGCAACGAGGCTCGCGGCGGTGACGACGTCGCATCTGGCTGATATTTCTTCAAGGGGTCCATCGGAACACACCCTAGAAGTGCCAGTGTCATCGATCGATTGGGCCATCGCAAGGAATAGCTCAAGCAGTTGGGGGACGATGGTCTTTGGTTTTGATTGGGGTTCCGGAGGATAGAGGGAGCGGCAGCTGGCAGGGCGACTGATGACCCACAAGTATAGGGGGTGTATCGCAGTACTTTCAATAAATAGGAGTGTTAATTCCAACGAGGAGCAGAAGGTGTTGACTAGTGGTATGGTGCCTGAAATCTCTTTAAATAGTTAGCAAACAGATTTTTAAGGGTTTTCTGATAAAGCAACAAAACAAAGTGCAAGTAATAAAGTACAAATGCAGCAAGTGGCCCAATCCTTTCTTAGCAAAATACAAGACGGTGGAAATACTTATAAGGACCAAACTTTCTCGAGGACACATGGTAATTCTACCAAGTGCTTTCGCTTCAAATAGCTGAGTACCCTTCTTTGGTGTTGTAAGTGTTGTGTGGGTGAACCTGTGCTAATGTACCGACCTTACTTGGACTAATACATACTTGTGATTAAACACCCTACAAGCATCTGCAACTATAGGAAAGCAATTAAGATATAAACCTAACCACAACCTTAAACTCTGAGATCATACGCTCCCTTCTGCAATGGTGCCCTAACAGGGGTTCATGTTTTTGTCACTCCGGCAACCCCATAATTAGTAGCCAAATACACAATGCATTCCCCTAGGCCCATAAATGGTGAAGTATCATGTAGTCGACATTCACATGACACCACTAGAGGAATACCACCACAACTTAAATACTAAACAATTGAATAATAACTCAACACAAATCCATTACTAACAACATGACTTCTCCCATGTTCTCAAGAACTAAAAGAACTACTCACAAGACATCATATGGATTAAGATCAAAGATGATATGGTTATGGATAACAATCTAAACATAAACAATAATCCAAAGGTTCCACTCACAAGCATCAACTACAATAGTAATCAACACCGGGAAAGTTTCCCCTAAGAACTATGCAAGTATTCAACATAATTGTTACAGCGGAATGGAGTGGTGATGATGGTGCTGGTGAAGATGATGGTGTGGATGATGATGATGATCCCGATGAAGTCTAGCTTGATGATGGTGTTGATGGCGACGATCTCCCCTCTCTAGGAAGGAATTTTCCCGGAAAATATTTTCCCCGATGATGATGATGATCCCGATGAAGTCTTTCTCTCTCGGTGTTTTTCGCCCCGCAGAGGCGGCGAAATCTTTGTATGCTCGCCCCCCGTATCTTAGGGTTTCGAGGAGAAGATATAGGCAAGAGGGCAGAGCCGAAGGCCAGCCAGGTGGGCCACACCCCCTCTAGGCGCGGTCCAGGGTGGCCCGCGCCTGGGGGTGTGGGCCCCTTGTGGCCCATCTCCGCCTCCCCTTTTGGCTTCCTTCATCTTCTGGGAAAATATTATTTTTCATAAATTTTCTGGTATTTTTCCGATCTTCGAAAAATTGCATTGAAACACCTCTTTTTCCATCAGAATCCTGACTCCGGCAGTCCATCCTCCAAGAATCATCCAACATGCAAAAACAGATGAAAAGACATAAGTATCACCTCTTAATAATAAATATATCAATGAATAGAGGCAAATTATGATATAGAATGGTGATTCAAATTGGACTGTATCAGCGACACGGAAAATAGTCTATCAAACTGGTCGCAGGAGCTGATCCTAAAGCGGCATGGCGGCATTGGCGGTTGACTGTATTGGTGTGCGAGTGGGCATGTCCGTCACTGGGATGTTTGAGGTGAAGTGAGGATGGACATAGAGGACAAGAGGAAATACAAGTTGAAATAAAATCTAGCGTGCCTTCTTTCTCTCTGCTAAATCTACTGTGCCTATCAAACTGGGCTCCAGAGATGATCCGAAAGCGGCATGGCGGCGTTGGCGTGTGCTAAGGTGGGCGAGGGCAAGTGGGGATCAGTGAGAATACGGAGAGGAAGAGGACGGAGATCAAAGGAAAATACTACTAGGGAGTATAATAATCGATTGAAATCGTACCGACTGGAGTTGGTCTAGCCTTCACTACAACATAGCTAGCCTAGCATGCCATGGAGCTATATTGTCTTGTCAAATGAATGGTCATGGCAGAGAGATGGTCTGGAGTATACTTGGAGCTCCTCTTTGCCAAACGTATGAATAAACCTTGGATCTTCTACATTCATCATCGTGTGAAGGCACATTCGCAACAAGTACTTCCTCTCGAACTCTTATTGTACGGTACACAAACAAAAATGCTCACAAAATGGGCTACCTCCAAAAGCTTTTCCTTGAAACTTTCAAAGCAACCTAAATTTTACATGTACTTCAAATTTGACCTAATTTCGATAAATCTACATAAAATAGTTCAAGTGGGCAGAGTTAGCTATGAAGTTTGAAAACTCCTAAAACATAGGAATCGTTAGTAGTTGGTCCACTTAATATGTCTAGAACATTATTACATTGACACTGATCTGAACAGTATTACACTTTTTTAGAACCCTCACAAGCTTTTATTTAGACCATGATCCGAACATTATTACATTGACACTGATGATTAGCCAAACTGCAAAAAGAGGAAACCCAACCTCATATGGAGTACAGTACCACTTAATAACTTCTAGAGGGACTCCGCGGTCTTCTCAAGCGACTTGGCAGCATCCTCCCTGGGCAACTTGGCTGCATCCTCCGCGATACCATCGCGAAAAAGCGACTTGTGGATGATGGGCAGCACGCTTCCGTGCGCGATGGTGATGTCGGCCAGCAGCTTGCAGAGCTCCTCATCGCACATGACGCCGAGCATCACGTGCCTCGGGATGATGCGGATCTTCTTTCTATCCTTGGTGGCTTGGCCGGCGAGCTCCAGCACTTCGGCGGTGAGGTACTCAAGAATGGCCGCGAGGTAGACGAGAGCCCCGAAGCCTATGCGCTAGGAGTACCGGCCCTCCTTGAGGTAGCGCCTGATCTGGCCGATGGGGAAATGCAGCCCGGCCTTTATGGACCTCGTAACCTACTTCTTCATGTGCCTGCCTGGTGTGAGACTGCGACATGGAGTGGCGAGAGCAGGATTCGGAAGCGAGCGACATGTCTTATTTTTCTCCATGGCTTTTTTTGCCACCACCTGGATATTCTTCTTCTTCCCTCGGGGAGCTCCGGTCTTTGGAGCCATAGCTACAAAGTCGTAAAGCATGGGGGAGATGAGGAGGAAAGGTTAATTGTGGAGGTCAGGTGAAGGTGCCCAGGTCTCTTATATTTATAGCATCATTTTTACTGTTTTACTATGAATTATTAATAAAAGGCTGTGTGTATCAACCAATGCATAGGCCGGGGTTCTACTCCCCTTTTCGAAAGAAAAGAAAAAATGACCTTGCTCATTTTTGAAATGTTTCCATATTTTATTTCACTTTTTTGAAACATGGTCAGAAGTGTTGGCATCAAAATTCATACAAAGAGGTTGTATCTTTCAAAATAGTCGTTGGTTTTCAGTATGACTGCATGGGTACAATAATTATATATGAATTTCGGAAAAATATCCCACTTGGACTTCAAATTTTACCTACTTTGGTCAATTGACAAAAAGTCATTGAAGTGTGAAAAATTAGATAGAAAGCATGAAAATTCACGAGACTTGTTAACCATAAATTGTACTCTATTTTGTATAAGTTTATTGTGTTGTGGCATTCAGAGCCATACTCTTTGCACTATCTTTAAAAAATATTTACATGTGGCAATTCTAGAATTATTTGTAAATTTTTGAAAACATAAAAGTTGAAAAGTCACATTAACAACATTAGTATGTCATGCCAAGATGCACTCATCTACCAGAAATGGACACATTATTATAAACTATATAGATAATGGCCATGACCTTTGATCATTATTTAGCTTTAAAGAGAAGTATGTTAACACATCATTGGTTATATTGTGAAGCAAATGTTTTTAAACCTTGTCAGAATTCATGTTTATCATTTACTCAAGAGGACTCCATATGCAAGTGCTTTACTTTTTTACTACATTCTTTCATTTATAGAAATAAACGAGACGGGTTATGTAGATATGACCTTGACATTGTTAAATTGGCTTGAAATGTGAACAATCCTCATCATCGTCTTTGGCCTCCTCCTCAACGTCGTCCTCAGACTCCTCTTCCTCGATCTCATCGTCCATCTTATCGGAGTCGCTCAGCTTTGGTGGCGGCGTCCCTTCGAAAAATCTCTGTAGTGGCTATTTTCTTCATCTGAGGAGTTGGACAACGGTGGGATCCATGTCCCGTCGACCGAGTCTAGGCTTCTATGCAGACTTTTTGGGTCGTTCCCGTTTGTCAGGTCAATCGGCGTGTTCTGTAGAGAGTTGTCATACGACATTTTGGAAGGAAGCAAATAGAGATCAAGTTCTAAGCAACGACAGGTTGGGTGTTTTGGGTGAAAGGAGGGGTGTGTACTATTGCAATTTATAATATCTATTTACATCGTGGTTGTATTAATTCCCTAAAAATTATCCAAAAATATCATAAATAGATTGTACTGGACTTGTCCCGTCAACAAAAAAAGGATTATACCAGACTCATCGGTTCTTGATTTTTCTTGGCCCAAGGAATTCAGGAGGCGCCCGTTTTATCCAAAAATGGAGAGAATCATGCAGATCTTGCTTAATTACTTTGTGTCTCGTACCTCCTTCGATGAAAATTAACTTCCTATACATGCTTATCTACAGTAAAATAGTGTACACTACACAAAGTTGGACACCGAACTTGATTGATGGTGACATGGTGTGTGCCCCGTCTTTTTGTGCACCGCTGCATCTCACACTATAAGTTTAACATTGCGCGAGAACTTACATTGGGAAGGAATTGAAGGAGAAATGGAGGATGGATGGTGAGAGGGGGCGAAGGAGAGAGGAAATCCAGAGGTAGAGTAGGTGTGTAAGAGGTTAGCTAGAGTAATCTCGAAAGATCCGTCTGAAAACTTACGTCTACATGAAAAATTACATTGGGGACACATCTTATTCGTTAAATCTATATAAAGTCATTTAAGTGTACCAAGTTAGCTAGAGTAATCTTCAAAAATCTGTCTAAAAACATGGGTATTTTAAGAAAGCAACATCCACTTTGTATGAAAACTTGGGAGGCGATACTTTCTTTTAACTAACGCTTGTCCCGTGGGAGCAGTGAGCTTCACTTAACATGGTCGGTGGAAGTTTGTGTTGCATCAAGGACCTTATAGAAAATGAAAATGACATCCAAGTCCCTCACTTGGAAAATTGAGAATGTTCTTTCCTCATAACTGGAATATCACACCGATGGCATTATTTAATAAAACGAAGATGTACCCATCTACTTCTGAAATGATATTTAATTCGAGAGCAATCTATCGCGCTTACTAGTATCTCAAGTTTGACATAATTTCTCTAAATTGTCAAGATGCAAAATCTTACCAAGAAGTTGAAACTGTTTTCAAAACTCTTAGTGGTGGTTTGTGATATATTAAATGAGCCCCTGATGGTTACCTCGAAAAAAATCACAAAACATTCAAAGCAACCTACAGTTTTCCTATAGTTCAAATTTGACCTAATTTCGATAAATCGGCATAAAGTCATTCAAGTGGGCAGAGTTAGCAAGGATGAAGTTTGATAACTCGTGAAACATGGGAATCATAAGTAGTACAACATGTCGGTCTAATACATGTGTATGAAAGCTTGGATTGTGGCATATTCAAATCCAATATTCTTCGAACTTCCTTTACAGAAAGGAACAATATCTCGTCATCACTCAGAAAACTGAGAATGTTCTTTCCAAAAGTTGGAAACTCACACTGATGACATTGTTTTCTAAAATAAGATGCACCCATCTACCTCCAAAAAGACAATTATTTCAAGAGCAATCCATCGCGCTTACTCGTACCTCAAGTTATTTGACCTAATTTCGTTAAGTTGTCAAGATGAAAAATCTTAGCAAGAAATTCAACCTATTTTCAAAACTCTAGGTGGTGGTTCATGATATATTAAATGACCCCCCCCCCCCCCCCGATGATTACCTAAAAAAATTGCTCAACTTTCAAAGAAACCCTACAATATTCCTGTAGTTCAAGATTGACCTAATTTTGGTAAATCGGCATAAAGTCATTCACATGGACAGATTTATCTAGGCCAAAGTTTGAAAAAACATAAAACATGGGAATCATAAGTACAACATGTCGGTCCACTATAAATATTCGAAAGGTCTACACTCATGGCATTCTGATTCATATTCAGACTTTCTTCACCGAAAGTAATGATCTCGTCATCACTCGGAAGATCATGAATTTTATTTCCTGATAGTTGGAAACTCACACCGACAACATTGTTTACTAAAATAAGACGCACCCCATCTACCTTCGAAAAGACAATTAATTGAAGAGAAATCTATCTCGCTTACTCGTACCTCAAGTTTGACCTAATTTCGTTAATTAAGTCGTTGAGATGAAAAATCTTAGCAAGAATTTGAACCTTTTTTGAAAACTCTTGGTGGTGGTTCGTGATATATTAAATGACCCCCCAATGGTTACATCAAGAAAATCGCAGAACATTCAATGCAACCTACAATTTTGCTGTAGTTCAAGATTGACCTAATTTAGATAAATCGGCAGAAAGTCATCCAGGTGGGCTGAGTTAGCTAGGCCGAAGTTTGAAAAATCATAAAGCATGGAAATAATTAGTACAACATGTCGATCCACTATAAATATTTGAAAGGTCTGCTTGTGGCATCCGGATCCATATTCTTCAAACTTTCTTTACGGAAAGGAACAATTTCGTCATTGTCACTCAGAAAATTAATAATGTTCTTTCCTGATAGCTGGAATCTCACACCGATGGCATTGTTTACTAGAAAGTAGATGCACCCATCTACCTTCGAAAAGACAACTAGTAATTCAAGAGCTATCTATCACGCTTACTGGTAGCTCGAGTTTGACCTACTAATTTTGTTAAATTGTCAGCATGCATAATTTTAGCAAGAAGAGGAACCTGCTATCAAAAATCTTGGTGCTCATTGTGATATATTAAACGCCCCTCCCCTAATGTTTACCTCAACAAATCAAAAAACTTTCAAACCAAACCTACAATTTCCCTGTAGTTCAAATTTTACCTAATTTCAATCACTCGATATGCATCAAGTCATTCAAGGGGCAAAGTTAGCTAGGGCGAAGTTTGAAAACATATAAAATTAATCATAGGATTTGTAAGTGAAACATGTTGGTCCACTTAATATGTTCGGAAGATTGGCTTGTGGCATTATGATCCATATTATGCAGACTTTCTTTACGAAAAAGAACAATCTCGTCATTACTTGGGAAATTGAGAATGTTCTTTCCTGATAGTTGGAAACGCACACCGACGACATTTTTTACTACAAGAATATGCACCCATCTACCTCTGAAATTAAATTTAATTAAAGAGAAATTAATCTACCACGCTTACTTGTAGCTCAAGTTTGACCTAACTTTGGTGAATCGACAAAGAAGTGAAGTGTGCGAATTTAGCTAGGAAGCTTGAAAAATGGAACTATATAAGAAACCGTGGTCCACTTTTTGTGATGATTGGGACGGTTGCATTTTCTTTTAACTGTGGTAGGGCCCCCGGAGTGAGGTGCTTCAGTTTAACATGGACGATGGAAGTACAAGTTACATCAAGGACCTCGTAAAAAATGTAAATTACATTAAATTCCATGCATTTGTCACAAGGTCCCTGAAACTAAGCAATGAAGTGTGTTTTGAGGTTTGCGCACACTAGAGTTCATTGCGCTAAAGACTATCAATAGAATCTTCTAGATCTTGAGAATGGAAAATAAGATCCAATAGTTAGCAATGTTTGGATTTGCCAGTTTTGATCCAACGGTCCATGTTTGCAGTTATCCATACACTATATAGTTTTTTTTATGAAAAAGATAAGATAAGAAGTACCACCGCGAATGGCCGGTCATTTGAATAACCCTTACCTCCTGATGTTTGGGAAGCAAGTGAAAATTTCAAAACCAAAAAAGTATAAATCTTTTTGTCGCCGAGGACCAAAGTGGTTTCCTTCCTATGTACTACTCCTACTCCACACCAACGCGGCTGCCGAACACGCAGATAAACAGAGCCGTCCTCTCAAAAATAAAAATAAAAATAAACAGAGCCGCCGTATCGAGGCACATGTGCGCAGCGCCATGTTGTGGACAAGGGAGAGATCAACCGGGCCGATGCATGAGGGGAGAGGGGTGGAGAGATGATAGGTAGGAAAGGAGAGAGAAAACACACTCTTTTTTTGTGTGCATTGGTCTTGAAATTTACTACTAGTAGAATGTACACTTTAACTGTAAGGTGGCAGGAGTAACTCGTGTCGGGAACCCATCATAACTTTGCTCTTCGCTGCTTCCCACTTCCCCTGCCTACGTTTTATTCTCTCTGCAATTATTATAGCGCATTGACAGAGGTGATCATATGTCTACTATGAGTGGGGCATCCAATATGTTTTTCATAAAGGGAAAAAAAGGTAGTCCCGATGGACTTCCATATACATAGTGGAAGCTATCCACGAGCTAAAAACCTTAAGGTTCACCCTTAAGCTCATCATGGGTAGTCCATAAGCATTAAAATATTGATATCTAGTACACATAGCAATCAAAAACAAATTTTAATAACAAGACCGCGAGAGGGTAGCTCTTACATGTGGGTCCTATATTATGGACAAGTATGAATAGATACATTGTGGTGCAACCAACTACTATCTTGGTGGTGAAATCTACTAGTAGCTTGGTATTAGCAAGTGGGTCCCATCTTAAACATAGGTTTGGCCAAATACAAAGGAGATTCCCTAGGCTCTACCGTTTAGACAGTGTCTATACGAGACGATTCATGTGACCTACTAAACTGAAGATGCTAACTTTTGCATACTCCCTCCAAAGAAAATTAATTGACTTGGATTTTATCTAGATTCGGATGTATCTAGTATTAAAACAAGTCTAGATACATCCGAATCTAGACGAATCCAAGTCAATTAATTTGAACCGGAGGGAGTAGTAGTTTTACATCTTGGTCATACACTGCCAAGTGGGACATAGTACTTGCTTTTCCTTTTAGACACATGTGCCTTGTACTCCTCTCGCCACCGTGCTACACTCAAATTTTTTTCGTGAAATGCCACCGATCAATTAATAATGATCAACAACCGTATAAAGATACGCAAAAGTAAGTTGCTCTTACACACCGTATTTCCTCAAAAATTTGCATGCATAATCTATCCTCGTTCTTCGTCTTTCCCCTCTATTTTGAGATATATTCTTTACATAGAAGAACATTTTGACCTAATTTCGTTAAATATATATAAAGTCATTTAAGCATACCAGGTTATCTAGAGTAAACTTAAAAATCTTTCTAAAAACATGGGGATTGTAAGAAAGCAAGGTCCACTTTGTATGAAAATTTGGGAGGTAACATTTTCTTTTAACTGACACGGGTCTCGTGGGAGCAGTGAGCTTCAGTTAACACGGCAGTGGAATTAGATATTGCATCAAGGACCTTATATAAAATGAAAATGACCTCCAAGTCCATCACTTGGAAAATTGAGAATGTTCTTTCTTGGTAGTTGGACTCTCACGCCGATGGAATTGTTTACTAAACAAAGCTGTACCCATCTACCTCTGAAATGCTATTTAATTCGAGAGCAATGTATCGCGCTTAATGGTAGCTAATGTTTGACCTACTTTCTTTAAATTGTCAAGATGCAAAATCTTAGCAAGAAGTTGAACCCATTTTCCAAACTCCCAGTGGTGGTTTGTGATATGTTAAATGAGCCCCCGATGGTTACCTCCAAAAAATCACAAAAATTTCAAAGCAACCTATAGTTTTGATGTAGGTCAAATTTGACCTAATTTTGATAAATTGGCATAAAGTCATTCTTGTGGGCAGAGTTAGCAAGGACGAAGTTTGAAAACCCGTGAAACATGGGAATCATAAGTAGTACAACATGTCGGTCTAGTACAAGTGTATGAAAGCTTGGCTTGTGGCATATTAATATCCAATATTCTTCGGACTTCCTTTACAAAAAGAAACAATATCTCATCATCACTCGAAAAACTGAGAATGTTCTTTTGTGAAAGTTGGAAACTCACACCGACGATATTGTTTACTAAAATAAGATGCACCCATATACCTCTGAAAAGACAATTAATTGAAGAGCAATCCATCGCGCTTACACATACCTCAAGTTATTTGACCTAATTTGCTAAGTTGTCATGGTGAAAAATCTTAGCAAGAATTTCAACCTGTTTTCAAAACTCTCCGTGGTGGTTCATGATATATTAAATGACCCCCCGATGGTTATCTAAAAAAATTGCACAACTTTCGAAGCAACCTACAATTTTCCTGTAGTTCAAGATTGACCTAATTCCGGTAAATCGGCATAAAGTCATTCACGTGGGCAGAGTTAGCTAGGACAAAGTTTTAAAAACATAAAACATGGGTATCATAAGTACAACATGTCTGTCCACTATATTTGAAAGGTCTACAGTTATCACATTCTTATCCATATTCTTCAGACTTTCTTCACGGAAAGGAACGATCTCGTCATCCCTCGGAAAATCAAGAATGTTCTTTCTTGATAATTGGAAACTCACACCGACAACATTGTTTACTAAAATAAGATGCACCCCATCTACCTTCGAAAATACAATTAATTGAAGAGCAATCTATCTCGCTTACTCGTACCTCATGTTTGACGTAATTTCGTTAAGTCGTCGAGATGAAAAATCTTAGCAAGAAGTTGAACCTGTTTTTAAAACTCTCGGTGGTGGTTTGTGACATATTAAATGACCCCCCGATGGCTACCTTAAGAAAATCGCAGAACTTTTAAGGCAACCCATAATTTTCATGTAGTTCAAGATTGAACTAATTTAGATTAATCGGCATAAAGTCATCCAAGTGGGTTGAGTTAGCTAGGCCAAAGTTTGAAAAATCATAAAACATGGGAACCGTAAGTAGAACATCTCAATACACTATAAATATTTGAAAGGTCTGCTTGTGGCATTCAGATCCATATTCTTTAGACTTTCTTTACGAAAAGGAACAATCTCGTTATCGTCACTGCTCATAAAATTAAGAATGTTCTTTATTGATAGTTGGATACTCACACCGATGGCATTGTTTACTAGAAATTAGATGCACCCATCTACCTTCGAAAAGATAAATAGTAATTCAAGAGCAATCTACCGCTCTTACTGGTAGCTCGAGTTTGACCTAATTTCTTTAAATTGTTTGCATGCAGAATTTTAGCAAGAAGAGGAACGTGTTATCAAAACTCTCGATGGTGGTTTGTGATATATTAAAGGCCCCTGCCCTGATGGTTACCTCAAAAAAATCCCCAAACTTTCAAACCGAACCTACAATTTTCTTCTAGTTCAAATTTGACCTAATTTCGATAAGTCGGCATAAAGTCATTCAAGTGTGCAGAGTTAGATAGGAAGAAGTTTGAAAACTCATAAAATCAAACATAGGAATCATAAGTGAAACATGTTTGTCCACTTAATATGTCTGGAAGCTTGGCTTGTGGCATTCGGATCAATATTCTTTGGACTTTCTTTACGAAAAGGTCAATCTCGTCATTACTCAGGAAGTTGAGAATGTTCTTTCCTGATAGTTGGAAACTCACACCGATGATATGTTGGCTCTATGTGGATGAGTGAGTTGTCGGGTGAAAAAACTGATAAAGTGGGCCCTCCTCTATTAAAATATATCTCTTTATGATATAGGGGAGATAATTTAGGGTAACTGCTCGAGGTATGCAAAATTTAAGGGAACAATATTTTTATGGGAGGCCCCTACATACATATATAGGGGAGAACATATAGGGGCGCTGCTAGACTTGCTCTAAGCATGTATCTAGGAGTAAACCAAAACTTTTATTTGTAGATTATGGAATTCCAGTTTGATGTTTGAACTCTAGAACTTGTTGTCATTTATAACGGTAGGATTCTACCACCTGGAAAAATTTATACCAATGCAATTCATTGTATCATACGAATACATTACAAAACTTGTTGGTAAGTGATCACCGCAAGGCAGGAAGATACCAGAAGCTTGGGTACCCCCGGCTTGCTGTCCCAAGAAAAGTTTTAAAATCAAGTTGTTTTTGGCTTAAGACGGGCATACGCAATGTGCAAAAAAGCACACATGCATATGTGGCATTCCCTGAGGTTCACCTTGTACATTGTGGAGAAAATAAGTATGTCTTTAATACTAAAGGTGCACATCAAGCTTGTGGGTTGCCTATAAGGTATATAAAAATAATTTTCCCTCTCTACTCTCTTTTGCATGGATCAATGTGACAAGTTATGTGGGTCCCACCTTGTGAAATTGTTGACCTTATACATAGTTATGTTTTCCATAAGCCATGTGGGTCCTAACAAAAGAACTGGGCGTCGTGTGGTTGATTTTATTAATACATCGGGTTTTTTCATAAAAATAAAGCGGGGTTCAAAAAAATATAGTGGGGCGAAAGTTAGTTTCGAGGAAGCCCTCCCTGCCGCTCCACCATTGAGCACCACTACACCGTTGTTTGCTGATATGTACGTCCCCAACCTCCAGCGATTACGTGCTTTTGGATGGATAGAATACATTTATTTTGGGCATTACGAAGTAAATAAGCTGGTGGCTTTTGCAGGATATGAAATCATCATCGGCGGATGCTTTTGCTGTGTCAGCTGATGCTTGTAAAGTAGACGTGGATGATGATGCAGCACCAGCGGATACATGTGAAGCGCATGCGGAGGCCGATGCTTGTACTCCATTGGAATCATGGGCAGTGTTGAGTGATTCTTGGAAAGCAGCGGAGGAGCAGTCGAGATCCTCGTCGACTGCTGCTGGATCAAATTTGTCTATGTTGGTTGCCGCTGCTAAAGCGATGACTGCGTGGGATGCTAGGAATGCGTCATCTCATGGTCGTGCTTCTTCAGCGTTAGATTATTGTCGTGCGTCTTCAGCGTCAACGGCTGTGGCTCGTCATTCGTCGGCGGCGTCTTCTCCATCTACTCAGAACTCATCGACCCCTTTGTAATATCTACGTTGGATGTTGTCTCCCTGACTCCCTCTCTCTTTTATGTATTTCGCTCTTGGGTTTTTTCTGGAAGCAGTGGATATTGGAACATAAAAGCTATTTAATCACAAACTAGCGATCCGAATGGGATGAAACATTCACATGATTCAAACCTACGCACCTATGATTTACTGATTTTTTGTCAATTTTTTCGAATAGTTTTACTTTGTAGTTTAAAATCCGAGCTACTGTCATACCTTGAATCTAAGATGGAAGGTGGATCTTGGTGCAAGTCACCTGAGACCTAGGTTCACCAAGGGTGTGTTTGTATTGTGGCCAAAGTTTACCCTACCAATATTTTGGTCATGATCAAAAGGTTGGCTCGTGTTTGAATTGTTGCTAACTTTTGGCATGCCAATGCTCCACTACCAACTCTAGTTCAATTTTTTAGCCAATTTTGGCGAACTTATGGGCAAGCAAAGGCTCAACCAAAATTTTGGCTAGCCAAATATTGGGTGGGTAATCTTGGGCAGAAACCAAACATACCCCAAGTCACTGAAGTTGCGTCCATTTTTTCTCCCCTTCTTTATGATAAAACGAGAAATTTCGCGTGGGGGCCTTTCTGTCCTCTCCGGTGACCTCTGAAAAAATGTTCTCCATTCCCTACCCTGTTCCGACATGGTGAAGCATTTTGGCGCTTTTGTACTATTCTAGTTGATTCCTTGTGCTGTTTAGGTGGTATTTTGTTGACACACTCTGCTATTTAGGTAGTTTTTTCGGACACATGCAGTTTATGAAATTTTAATGATAAATTTTCCTGTCAAATTATATGATGCATTCTGGTGTTTACATAATTCTTTTTTTCGTGTTGTGCATTGTGCATTTTGCAGTTAACTTGATTCTGATGATGCACTTGTGCTATTTGCATCATCCTACCAGCTTCAGTGGAAGAACATGTGCAACAATCAGTGACTTTCCAAGTGATGTAGTCGGTCTGATTGTTGTTAGTGTTCCTTCGCACCCAGCCTGCATACTGAGGGCATCAGTCGCCCAAAAACATCGTATGGACTTCATGGGACGAAACAATTTTAGAAGGCTAACGCTGTCAAACAATAGAGAAATGTCGTTACTCAGATTTTTCAGCAATAGCTCCGAGGACGCTAGATTCATAACAGATCATAATCTTGACCAATCCATCTTCAAGAAGCTGAACAGCCTAGTGGAAGTACATAAAACCTACAAACCTTATGTACTCGGATGTCGCAATGGTAGGGTGCTACTTCATTTTACGCAAGGGTCTAACATGACAATGGCATCATATCCAATCAGTGGAAGTGAAATAGTGATACTAGAACCACCAATTTGGCAGAGACGTGAGTATGACAGCAGGACAATTCTCTGTTCGAGAAACCATGGGCAATTGTACTCACACTATTGCAACAATTTCTGGGTTGTTCGGATAGTAACCAAGCACTGGTCTAGAGGTACTCATCAGAGTTTGGAAAATGGGAGGACTAGATTGAACGTGCTCAGATGCTGGCTAAGACTGATCACAGGCTGGCAGCTCTCATAGGGGGCATTTTGTACTGGCCAACAATGAAGTCCATATATATAATTGCCTTTGACAACATGAAAACAAAACTGTGTTATAATGAGTGCCCACATGAGACACATGATATTTCCAGACGCAATTTTGTTATCTCTAAGGGGCATAATGAAAATATTGCCCTTGCGGTTATAAGAGATTCCACTCTATGCACGTGGTCTAGTGCAAGAACATCAATAGGGAAATGGGATGCTTGGGTTCCTCATATAAAGTTTGAGTTGGATACTGTCCTTGTCCTTGAGAAATCATGGGCATCTGATGGGAAAGATTCAGTAAGGTTACTCTACGCATTTGAGGATAGAGAAATGGTGGTTAAATGGGAGAAGTAGGGAGTATTCGAATTATATCTCAGCAGCATGAAGTGTAAGAAGTTTAGATCTCCTAAACGTTGGTGTACTTTACATCCCTACTTAATGACACCTAGTTAGTGCAGTCATTCATGTGCAACCCTTACATATTTGTCCACCTATGATTTTGCTGATCATTTCGTTCATTTCCTTCAGCAACAGATGTGATGCGGAGTGCTAAATCAAAGAAACGAAAAGGAAGTCATGAGCAACCCAGCTGATTCAGACTGCAACATCAAGGAGATGAAAATAACACTCGGATGAACAATAAAGGCTTGTTTGGGCAAGCATGTGTTAACCCAGGTTGTGTTATTTGGATCTTCAGTCTGATGTTTGTTTTGTTTTGGTACCTAATGGAATAGTGGTGGTAGTTTTGTTTGTGTTGTAGTCACGGAGCTGCATGGGCTGGAATGTTAGAGGTTTCTGTTCGTTTTGGGGGCCTATGCGTGTCTGATGAAACATTGTTTTTCTCTATATAGTACTGTATGCGTGATCAAACCTAGTTTTATGTGATCTACATATACTCGTGTAGCTAGTGTTTGTCTTTTGATAGTATCAATAGTATTTGTTTTGCGGCAGGATTTTTATTTGATCTGAATTTGTACTACCATTTGGTTAGTGCTTCCTGTAGAAGAGTATGTGACGACACCAAAATTTTTAGTAGACCTTGTCTTTTTATTCATGAATCGAAGCTACATTAGACATTTATTTGTTACCATGACTTGGATTCCTGAAATAGATAGAGAAAGGCCTATTTTTTTAAATTATTATTTGTACAAACTACAAATTCAAAATCACAGTCGGCCCCCAAAACCTACCGCCTACCCCGTTTGAATGGGAGGCATCAGTGGATGTGACTCGTGCCTTAAATTCCTGACCATATAACGTATGGTCTACACAACCTTTTTTCTACTCCATTAAACCTTGGTCGGCAGCAAAATTCAAAATTGTAATCGAGTAGCAAAATAACCCATCAACCCCAAAAAAATTCGCGTCTCTCAGTTTCAAACATTTGTAGGAAAAATCTCCCACCCACGTAGTACCATTTTCCTATTATTACTTGGACACTAGCCAAATTCAAAATTTTAGTCAGGCGCCAAAATATATCTCCTACGCGGTGGTACCCAAGTTTTTGTGTAAAAATATGGATATGGATGATCAGTTGATGTGACTCTCTGCCTTGAATTCCTGGATAGATAGTGTATGGTCTACTACGTTATTTCTATTAGTAGATGGACGCTAGCAAAATTCAAAATTTCAACCACACGGAAAAATCACACACTGACCTTGAAGAATTTCGCGCCCCTCCATTTCAAAAACTTTTGGTTTCAAAATTACCATTCTAGCCGTTGTGCAGATGCCCTATGGGCAAAGCTATAGTCCGTAGCTCGCGGGCACGATCGTAATTATTTTTCTTTTCACCTCTATTGTCTCTAGTTCGCGCAATTTTTCCGCTGGCCCTCCCAAAAATCCCAGGCTCCTCCCCAACGCCCTCAGCTCCACTCCCACCACGCGCATCGGCCGGCGACAATTTCATGGCGGCCTGAGCCGCTTGAGTTGCGGTCTCGTGCACCGCCACGGAGCCGCTTCATCGATGCCCACCCCACCGGATCTAGTTCATTGAGTCTCTCTGCCACTGCACCAGAGCTGCGGTCTCCCTGACCACGCCAATGGCATCGTCGACCGCTCAAGCTATGCTTCCCCGCTGACGAAAGATACCTAACTATACCGGATCCACTTCACCGGTGTCCACCGGACGGGATCTAGTTCAACGAGTTCTCTGTCCATCGCTCCAGACCAGATGCACGGGCGTCGTTGTTTGCTGCACCACATCTATCTCATCGACGCTCTCATCCACCACGAGCAAGTTGGCATCGACCGCCCAAGATCCGCTTCCGCGACCGTCCAAGATCTGCTTCCACAACCGCCCAAGATATGCTTCCGCGACCGCCCAAGATCTGCTTCCCCGCAACCGCAACACTCTCCGTTACCTAGACGACACCTGCACGGTACCGACGATGCTTAGATGCCTCTACGACCAAGGTAACCAAATCTCCAACCCCTTTTAGTTTTCTCAGCAGTATACCAGGTTAAAGATCATGCTAGTACACACAAGTCATTGGGCAAGCTTGTTCTCTGTGCGACATACAAGGTCATAGGAAAAGTTGGTTTGCATTCGCTACTCTAGAAATTTCAAGTCATACACATATTTTTTATTTTGTCACGCACATGTTCTTAGCTACTCCCCACAATAGTAATTACCTGTTATTGTGTAGTTTTTGCCAAATGTAAAGGCAGTGGAAAATAGTAGTGTGGATGCCCTGCTCCCCAGTTATTGAATCTATCTGGTTCGTCCCGTGCTAAGTTACTGCTATTATTTCCCCCTGGCATCGTTATGCTATCCTGTAGTACCTGTTTAAACTCATTGTACAAGTTGGATTATAATTTTGTTGTTTCTATCTGGATCTTTAAAATATGCAGTACTGACTAATTGTTTTTTCTTTGCAAAGAGCTCAAAACGGAACACTAAACATGTTGGTTTGCACAGCCTCTTCTACAGGTTTACAAGCGCGATGTAATTGTTTTCTTATCTAGTGATGTTCATCCTAAGCAACGATATAACTATCCAATACTGTGCAGTTCATTCGTGGTTTATGTTCCTGCTCTGCAAGTGCGCGCATTATGCCATATAATTTGGTCTCGTTCATTATTAGCTACGATAGTAACTACATGCCCATTGTGTAGCTCACCACAAATTCTGAGTCACCCAACGTCTCTTGCATTCTAGGATATACTACTACTTCTATATATATATTTGTTGAAATGACCTAGCTAGTTTATATTAGCTGAAATTCTAAGAAAAAATTTGTTTGATTGTTTAATTCATTTGTAGGCACACTTGTGTAATGCTTTCTTGTCTTGTTCTACAGGTCCACAAGCAATGTCATTATATTTAATATCTAATGGTTCGTCCTAAGCAGCGACATAGATATCCTCTACTGTATATATAGTCCATTTGTAGTTTGCATTCTCGCTGTACAAGTTATCTTATGATACCTTTATAATTTCTATGCAGTCCCTAGCTATGGCAGTAACTGTATGCCCATTGTGTAGATCACCACAAATTGTGGGTCACCCAATGTCTCTTGCATTCCAGGATAAACGACTTCTTCAATATATATTTGTTGAAATGACCTGACCAGTTTATATTTACTGAAATTCAACACTTTGATTGATTACTCATTTCATTGTATCCACACTTGTCTAATGCTTGCATGTCCTCTTCTACAGTTTCGCAAGAGACGCCATTATATTTCTAATTTGGTGCTCATTCATCCTAAGAAACGACATAACTATCCTCTACTATGTAGTTCATTCGTGGTTTGCGTTCCTTCTCTACAAGTTCTTGCATGATGCCATTATAATTTCTATATCGTTCAATCTTAGATACAAAAGTAATTGCATGCCCATTGTGTAGCTCACCGCAAACTCTGAGTCAACCAACGTCTCTTGCATTCCAGGATATACTACTGCTTCCATATATATTTGTTGAAATGAGCTGGCTAGTTTATATTTGCTGAAATTCTAGGAAACACTCTGTTTGATTGCTCAATTCATTTGTAGGCACACTTGTGTAATGCTTGTTTGTACTGTTCTAGAGGTTCACAAGCAATGCCATTATATTTCATATCTTATGGTTCGTCCTAAGCAGCGACATAGCTATCCTCTATATATAGTTCATTCATGGTTTGCATTATTGCTCTACAAGTTCTCTTATGATGCCATTATAATTTCTATTCGGTGCATAGCTACGAATGTAACTGCATGCCCATTGTGTAGCTCACCGCAAATTCTGGGTCACCCAATGTCTCTTGCATTCCAGGATAAATGACTGCTTCCAAATATATTTGTTGAAATGACCTGACTAGTTTATATTTTCTAAAATTCTAAGATACACTTTGATTGATTGCACATTTAATTGTAGGCACACTTGTCTAATTCTTGATTGTCCTCTTCTACAGTTTCGCCACGGATGCCATTATATTTCTAATCTGGTACTGGTTCATCCTAAGCAATGACATAACCATCTTCTACTATGTGGTTCATTTGTGGTTTGCATTCCTGCTCTGCAAGTTATGGTATGATGCCATTATAATTTCTATCTGGTTCATTCTTCAGTACGATAGTAACTACATGCCATTGTGTAGCTCACTGATACATCCATTTTGCATCACTATTTTATATCATAATTGTCTGTTATAAATTGACATATTTCATATTAAGAGGTGATACTTATGTTGTTTCATCTATTTTTGCATGTTGGATGACTTTTGGAGGATGAACAGTCGGAGTCAGGATTCTGATGGAAAAAAGCGGTGTCTAGATGCAATATTCGCGAAGATCAGAAAATTCTAGAAAATATATGGAAAGTCCTATTTTTCCAGAAGACGAAGGAAGCCAAAAGGGGATGCGGAGATGTGCCACAAGGGGCCCACACCACCCCCTGGCGCGGGCCCCCCTAGGCCGCACCATCGGGTGGTATGCCCACCCTGGCCCACCTCTAGCTTTTCCCTATTGCCTATATCCTCTCCTTGAAACCCTAAGACGAGGGAGGGTGACCACATAAAGATTTTGTCGCCTCTGTGGGGCGGAAACTACAGAGAGAGAAAGTGCTCTCCGGCAGGCAGATTTCCGCTGGGAAAATTCCTTCCCGGAGAGGGGAGATCGTCTACATCAACACCGTCATAAATCTAGACTTAATCAGGATCATCATCATCATCATCCTCACCACCATCTCCACCAGCTCCATCCTCACCACTCCATCCCTCTATAACAATTTGGTTGAATCTTGCATAGTTCTTAGGGGAAACTTTCTCGGTGTTGATTACTTTTGTAGTTGCTTCTTTTGAGTGGAACCTTTGAATCATTGTTTATGTTCAGATTGTTAATCATCATTCTATCATCTCTTATCTTGATCTATATGATGTATTGTGAGTAGTTCGTTTAGTTCTTGAGGACATGGGAGAAGTCATGTTGTTAGTAGTGGAATTGTGTTGAAGTAATATTCAATGGTTTGATATTTAAGTTGTGGTGCTATTCTTCTATTGGTGTCATGTGAACGTCGACTACATGATACATCACCAGTTATGGGCCTAGGGGAATGCATTGTGTATTTGGCTACTAATTGTGGGGTTTCCGGAGTGATAGAAACCTTAACCCCCGTTAGGAAACCTTTGCACAAGGGAGTGTAGGATCTCAGAGTTTAATGTTGTGGTTAGATTTTTATTTTAATTACTTTCTTGTAGTTGCGGATGCTTGGAAGGGGTTTAATCACAAGTATGTATTAGTCCAAGTAAGGTCGGTACATTAGCATAAGTTCACCCACACAACACGTATCCAACCAAAGAAAGATTAATCAACTATATGAAATGAAAGCCCTTGACAGTATTCCCATTTGTCCTCGAGAAAATTTGGTCCTCATAAGTAATACAACCGGCTTATCCTTTGCTGACGAAAGGATTGGGCCACTTGCTGCCATTATTATTATTGTCTTTATTTACTTGCACATTATTTCTTTGTATTATCAAAAAACCCTAAAAATCTGTTTGCTAAGTATTTACAGAGAATTCCTTATACAAACCACTAGTCAACACCTTCTGCTTCTCGTTGGGATCGACACTCCTATTTATCAAAAGTACTATGATATACCCCCTATACTTGTGGGTCATCACTCACCACAAATTCTAAGTCAACCAACGTCTCTTTCTTTCCAGGATATACAACTGCTTCCATATATATTTGTTGAAATAACCTGGCTAGTTTATATTTGTTGAAATTCTAAGAAACACTTTGTTTGACTGCTCATTTCATTGTAGGCACACTTGCCTAATGCTTGCATGTCCTGTTCTACAGATTTACAAGCGACGCCATTATGTTTTGTATCTGGTTCTGGTTCGTCCTAGGCAACGACATAACTATCCTCTATTGTATAGTTCATTTGTGGTTTGCATTCTTGCTCTACAAGTTCTCACATGATGCCGTTATAATTTCTGTGTCTTTCATTCTTAGATACGATAGTAACTACATGCCATTGTCTGGTTTATTCTTCTATATATATTTGTTGAAATGACCTGGCTAGTTTATATTTGCTGAAATTCTAAGCCACAAACAATGTTATATTTATTGTTTTACAGTAGGCACACTTGTTTAATGCTTGCTTGTCCTATTTGTTTGACGTGATGATCAATATATTTGAATCGTTGACTAGTAGTAAACTCCAGTTCATATCTCCTGTTGTATCATTTAAATGAGTAGTTTGCCTTGTTTGACGTATTAACTTGTTATTACTTAGTTTTAGACTGCAATTATCGCTATTACCACCAAAGAGGGGGTCCAATATCATGTCTCAACTTTGTTTTCCAATGTAGATGTCACACTCAAAAGGGAGATGCAGGTGATAGATGGAGAAGGCAAATTGAGGACTGCTATCAAATCGATTGTCAACTGAAATGCCGATTTTTCTTTCCCTTGAGTTGATAATATGTAATAATTTTAAGTAGTTTGCATTTGTTGTAATATCAAGACTAATTGCCTAGGCCATGTAGGAATTTAGTTAATTCCGTCCACACATAGCGATAGGAGGTACCATACCTGCGCTAGCTAGGTCGATTAGAATACAATATTGTGCTCTGTATTTCTCCATCTTGTATTAGGCCGACGATGAACAGTAAAAATGCTCACGTGTTGTACACCTTTTATGATACCAAAATGGGCTCCAAAAATACAGAAACTGTAAAACACCATAAAAGTAACAGAGCCGACCCACAGGCGATATTAAGAATAGTAACAGGCCATAACAGTGACATGTCGAAACAGTAATAGGCCGAAATCATAACAGGCCAAAACAGTAACATGCCAAGACAGTAATAGGACGAAATCATAAAAGGCCGAAAACGTAACATGCCAAAACAGTAATAGGCCAAATCAGTAACACTTGAAATAGTAGGGACCAGTGTAACATCCCAAAAATACTAAACTTGGATCATCAAACTCTAATCATCAAAATTAGGGTTAACAAAAACTTTTCTAAATAAAATTATGAAAGCATGCATATGTGTATGCATTTCATTTTGAATACTTTTGAACCACCTTGTTTGTCTGTTTCCTTGCTTGTAAAATGTTTCTTAGGTGAAATAAACATCATCTAAAACATTTTCCACACTTTTCCCAAAGACAAGTAAATCAAAACAAATAAAATAAAGGAACGGTCATTTTGACCAATTTAACTCCCATGCCTACTTTGGCTGTCTCAAACTTTCAGAAACTAACAGAAACTTTTCTGGATCTTTGCACCCCTTGATTGTACTCATAACAAAGTATCAAGGACCACTTTGTGATCATCCAGAAACTTTCAAATGCATAGTTTAAATGACAATTCAAAATTGAATCTTTATCATATGGGAAGATCACACTTTTTCAAAAACCACTCAAACAAGATCAACTTTCAAAACCCAAGCATCTGCAGACTCACCAGCACCAATCTAGCACACCCACCAAAAATCTTTTCAAAATTCAAAACTTGAATTCATGTGGCCATTTCATCAAACACTTGGCAGACACAAATCAAACAAAATCAAAACACTATAGTGTGCAGTGTTTTGAGCCTAACTGGTTCCCTATCTAGCTCACAACCATCTCAGTAGATCATCTAGCAAGATTAACCAAGCACTAGAACCACTCTGAGCTTGCCAATATCATCAATGGTGAACAGCCGAAGCAACCCTTGCCACCCCAGTGTAGACAACGAGCTAGGAAGGAAACTAGCCACGCCAACCTTGTCTGGGAGATCACCCATGCCTCACCGCCCTGCCTCAAAGACACCGACCAGAGCACCCAGGAACGCCGCGCCCGTGCCTCTGCCAACCGTGCCGAGCATGCGCCAGAGCACCACCCTCTACCAGAGCCCACAGACCGCGCGCCGCCCTCGTTGCGTGCATACACGATCACAACCGACCCAGGAAACCGCCAGACATCCCCGTTCGCGGCCCCGTGACGCACAGCCACCGCTCACCGTCGAAGACGCCGCCTCTTCTACGCAGAGCGTCGCGTGTTCCAGACCAAACCGTACCGCCCCTACAAGCGCATTAAAGCCGTAGAGCATCGCCAGCAGACCACCAAGCGAACGCCACCGCCGGCCATGCCTCTAGCAGCCCGTAGCCATTTCACCATCGTCGCCCGCCCATGCCGTTCGGTCTCACCGTCGAGACTATAAATAGAGGACTCCCCCGCTCGAATTCTTCACACCATTCCACTCCTCTCTCACCCAGAACCACCCCACCTCAGTCCCGGAGCAAGGCGAGCAGAGCATCGCCGCAATTTCACTAGAGCCCGCCGCCTCTAGAGAAGAAGGGCGCCATCGATTTTGTCCACCCCAGGAGCTGCCTCGACCACCCCTGAGTTCACTGTCATTGACTTTGTCGTTCGCCCGCCTCATCGACCCTCGCCTGCACCCCGGTGAGCCCCCAGCAATCCCCACTGGCCGCGCTAGGTTTCTATCTCGCCGGTGTTGCTCAACGTCAACGATGACTCTCAGCCGTTGGATTAGAATCAGATCGAACGACCCACATCGTCCCATACCGCTTCCCACCCCCTGTATCACTGACGTGTGGGGACAGCCGCTTAAGCAGCCCGCGGAAGCTCTACGCTTAGCAGGACGGCCCGTTAACTTTTCCTGCGCAGCCCAGTTATTTGAATTAAACCGTTTCCATTTTATTTCAAACACACTTCTCTACCCAGTTTCAAAAATCAACCTAGATCGATTTATTGCACCAAATTGAATGAAACTAATTTTGTTAGAAAGGCCTGGGAATACTGAATCCAAGCCCGTTGGATTCAAGTCATTTGGATCTATAGATCACCCCTGGTAAAAATAACAAGGCAGAAGCTTTTCTGCATTCAAACAATTTTCAAATTTAAACCATAATAGCTTTTGAGTTGATTCCAACTCTCAAAAATCACATTTAACCATATCTTTCAGAATATATAAAAATATATAGGTTTACTTACAGAAATAATGTTCAAGTAATAAAAGAATGCTACATAGGCATTTCTAGACACATTATTTAATTAAAATAAAAGGGTAAAACCTTATTAAATTGTGACACCACTTTAAATCATATTCCCATGGTCTAAAATATGTGGTGATGACATGTGTCAACATGATCCCATGTTTGGTTTGGAGAATATTAAATCTTAAGTAGTTTTTCAATGAGTAGAAATTACTTTTCTAAAAATAAAAGGAATTACACATTTAACCAAACCAATACTTTTCTAACAATAAACCAAGCCTTAGAGATGATGCTAGATCATCTATAGGACCCTTTTGTGTGATGATTGCAAGTAGTTAAGTATTGTTTGGTGATTGTGTACCTCGTACTTATTCATAGACGCTAGTACCGACCAAGGATACGAGGAGGAAGGAGGATTCTACAAAGAAGAAGCCGAGGAGAACTTCAACCACTGCTCTGCACAAGGCAAGCTGATACTATACCTATGCAAGCCAATACTTGCAAGCTTTATGATCTAAGTGGACCAATGCAAGCTAACCCTTGCAAGATACCCTACTGATGCCACAAACCACTATTTGTTACTATCCCACTATATTCCTTAAGCATATGTGATCATATCCACTTGATAAACCAATCCTAGTTTTACTTGCAAGCTTCTTACTTTATTTCTTTATCAAAGCTCTTACTTATACTTTACTTAAGAAATTGGTAGATACTAGAAAGATTTGTGAAGGTTGCATAAAGAGCATAAAATTTGTCCTAAGTTAGAAATCCTGATATCAGCCTAAGACAGAGGGTTGTACTTAGTTGAAAACTCCACTAGTCCACCACCCCTCATTAGTACTTACCCCCACTCATAGATGCTAGTGCTAAGCATAAAACTTGATCAACTTTTAGATGGGAATACTTGGTGGAAAACTGGTTATGAAAACCTTGGAATGATGGATCATTCTGTTGAAATGTTTTGGACATGTGTTTCCGAACAAAATGATGGTTTTGGTGATGAAAATGTTGAGGCATGAGCCTTAGCCCTTTATAAAACTAATGGTTGTCTAGATGCAATACCATTCCAATTTTATCGTACAACCACAATACCCGAAGATTGGGTAGGGCTTGACTGGAAACTTATATACCTTAGTATTAGTTCCCTCACGGCCAAGGTCTGAGCTGAGGCTACCTTGTGAAGATTGTCCACCTGTGCAGTACCCAAGATGACAGTTGGTCATGGTTGGGAGGACAAACTCACAGGAGAGGTGCTTATACTAGGGCGTGTAATTGCAAGGTTAGGATTGATTATCCGCATACTGAGTATGGTGAATTCAGGATTTGTTCCTGACGGATGTATCGAATGTTGTGGTTGAAGTGTACAATCTCTGTAGAGTGTCAAACTATTCGAATAGCCGTGTCCGCGGTTATGGACAGTTGGAGTGGCCATACTGTTCCCCTGTCAGACTTTTTAAAATGACTTGTGAAATGAATTGAGACTTTGACTTGACCACAACCGGGTTGTGATTAGCTTTGGATCTTCGTAGAGATAAATCTGGCTTTTGCAAAACAACCCTAGAGCCTAGTGTCCTATTATCCAAAAACCCCTTTACCTGTAGTACTAGTTTGTGAGTACTTAAAGAGTACTCATGGCTTTGTCTCTGGCTATTCCCATGGCCAGACTATGAACAGGAGTACCTGGAGGATGGACCCCAGGAAGGTTACGACAACTAGGACCATATCCCATCGTCAGCATTGCTTGTGATCCCGAAGATGGAGCTTCGCCTACGCTACCGTTATTATTACGTATTCCGCTGCTTGATGTTGTATTAAGAACTGGATCATGAGATCCCTATTTGTGTAAGAACTTATGTACCGTTTGTAATGGATGATGTACTATGGTATCCAATTCTGTTATGTCTCGCAAAAAATGGTAATCCTGGGATTGCGATGTATGGCATAACAGGCATCTAGGATTAAAAATCCGGGTGTTGACAAGTTGGTATCAGAGCCATCCTAACCATAGGAGACCCTAGTTAGACTGGACGTTTGAATCAAAAAATTAGTTTCAAAACAAAAGAAAACAAATATTTACAAAAACTTATTCTCATTCTTATCCCTTTGATTCTTGCATAAAAATTCATGTTCCTAAAAAACCCTTGCAAAATACCTAAAATTTTGACACACTTGATCACTCTGCTAACCTACTCATCCTCTATTCTTATAGATGGACGTGAAGTACAACAAGTTTTATCAGTTGGGGAATGGAGGAGACCTTATCTTTGAGAGGGATTTAGACCAGCTTTCGGAACTTCTGGAGCGTCCGCACCCCATGTTCTTCGGAGCTCAGCTCAATGATCAAGGAGGAGAAGATCTGCAGTGGCTAATTGTTGCAAGTCTCAGAGGAAAGACTGAACCTCCCACTGCTAAGGGAATTCAGTTTACCTTAAGAGAGAAAAACTGGCTCGATGGACTTGCCAGGGCAATGCAGGAAGCTCTTTCCCGTCTGTGTGGGCACAGCATCAATCAGATCAAGGGAACACGCTTTGAGTTTTGCCCAAGGCGTGATGAAAATGGACAACCCCTGGAAGCCCCATACCACCCCGAACTAAAGACTCAATTGGACCACCTTAGCTTCATGATGTACGATCGTCAGCAAGAGTTGGATAACTGTCGTGACTACTCCAACCACAAGTCTGCCATCATTAAGACGAAGGACCAAACCATCGCCATGCTAGCAAAGGATCGCAAGTCTCGCCGCTGTCAGCTCGACAAGAAGGAGCGCATCATTGCCCGTCTTCGCCACCGCATCTCATCTTTGGAGGAGACCATCCACGAGAGAGACATGGAGTTGGAGGAAAGGGAGAATGCAGGAGAGGATCTTCGTGGAGACCCCTACTCCTATCTCAGCGATGACGATGATTTTCTGGAGGATCAGGCTATGGACTTCTTCACCGATGGGGACGATTTCGCCTTCATCGATGATGATGAGGATGATGAGGCCACAGATTCCGAGGAGTAGTAGCACTTGAGCACTAGCGTAGTGAGTAGTATTCGGCCCCACTGTATCGTAGTTTTCAGCATGGTTCTTAAAACCATCTGTTTTTCTTTGTTGTGGTGTGTGTTGTACTGAGTGCTATGAATGAATGAATGAATGAATGAATGAATGAATGAAAAAGCAAGTTGCTAGAAAATCTGAGTCAAACTTTAAAAATTTTTCAAAGACCCAAAACTTTAGAATTTGCCCTCTTTTCTCATGATCTATCTCAATCTTCAGATGCCACGTGGAGGAAGTGGTTCATCCTCGGAACCGATGTTGCAGATTCTGCAAATGTTGACTTCTGACCGTGAAGCTGAAAGAGTGGAATGTCGAGCCAACCTAGCCACCCTTCAGCAGATAGCCCAGCTTGCCCACAACAACCAAGGCCACGGAAATCAGGACAACCATGGATCTAAACTCAAGAATTTCCAGAATACCAACCCACCTGCTTGCACTCAGTCCGAAGAGCCCCTAGACGCCGATGATTGGCTGCAAACCATGGAAAATAACCTAGAAGTCACCGGAGTGGAAGCCAACGAGAAAGTTCTGTTCGCCACCCACTATCTAGCCGGAGATGCCAGGGCATGGTGGAACAGTGTTCGCGCAATGACCGGAGGCCAGATGATGACCTGGGAGGAATTCAAGGTCAAGTTTAGCAGAACCCATGTGCCACCAGGTTTGTTCAAGAGAATGAGAGACGAGTTCAGAGAGCTGAAGCAGGGAAGGATGACTGTAGTGGAATACCGTGACAAATTTTTGTCATTAGCTAGGTATGCCCCGGATGAGATCGACACGGAAGCCAAGAAGAAAGAAAGATTCCTGAATGGTCTGCATGACGAAATGCAGACAATGTTAGTCAATATCCCCTTTGCTGATATTGAAGCCCTTGTGGACTAAGCTATCCAGATGGAAGGAAAGATCAACCAAGCCAATGAGAACCGCAAGCGTCGCATGATGCATCAACCAGGAACACATCAGAACCCAAAGTATCGCCCCAACCCATCTCCAGGATTTGCCCCAAGAACCAACAGACCCCCGATGAACCGTCCGACCTACCCCAACCGTCGAAACCCTAGGCCCGGAGGAAATCACAACAACCCCGGAAATGCTAGCAATTTCAATCGTGCCCCACCCAAGTTCAACAACAACAATGCTACCGCCAACACCAACACTGCCCCTAGGACTAGAAGCAATACTGTGCCTGTCGCAGCCAAGGACAACTCACAAGTGACTTGTTATGACTTTGGAAATAAAGGCCACTATTCCACGAGTGCCCAAACAAGAAGAATGCTACCGCCCCCAATGCCAATGCCCCAGCTCAGCAGCAGCGTCGTGTTCATCCAGGAAGAAGATTTGCCCCAGGGAATTCACTCAACCGCAATGGCCGTCTTTTTCTCATGCATGCTGAAGAAGCTCAGGAAGCGCCAGACGTCGTGCTGGGTATGTTTTCTGTTAATTCAGTACTTGCAAGAGTGTTGTTTGACTCTGGTGCATCGCATTCATTTGTCACCGAAGAATTTGCATACACTAGTAAGATTCAACCAACCAAACTGAAGCATGTAATGATTGTTCAAATTTCCGGATCAACCACTAAGGCTAGGCAATTTTGCAAAGCCGTCCCTATCCAAATCCATGGCATAGATTTTTATGCAAATATGATAGTACTCGGAACTAAAGGTTTGGAAGTAGTACTAGGAATGGATTGGATGTCCAAACATAAAGGATTGATTGACTGTGCCAAGAAAGCCATAACCATGACCAGTACCGCCGGAATATCAGTCGAGCATATATCTGAAACCTTACCTCGCCAATTCAAATGCAACAAGAGTATAGCCCAACCTACCATTGACCAAGTCCGGATAGTCTGTGAATACCCCGATGTATTTCCAGATGCTTTGCCCGGTATGCCCCCAGATCGGGATATCGAGTTTATCATCGAACTAATTCCCGGAACAGGACCCATAGCCCAGAGACCATATAGTATGAACCCGTCAGAACTAGCAGAATTGAAGAAGCAACTGGATTCCATGTTGGAAATTGGATTAATTCAACCAAGTGCGTCACCATGGAGATCACTTGTCTTGTTTGTAGACAAGAAGGATGGAGGTAACCGTTTGTGTACGGATTATCAGAAGTTGAATGATGTCACCATCAAGAACAAGTACCCCTTGCCCAATATAGAAGATTTGTTTGATCAGTTGACCGGTGCCAAAGTGTTTTCTAAGATTGATCTTAGAACTGGTTATCATCAACTCAAGATTCGTGCAGAGGATATTCCAAAGACTGCCTTTACCACCAGATATGGATTATACGAGTATACTGTCATGTCTTTTGGACTAACCAATGGCCCCGCTTATTTCATGAACCTCATGAATAAGATTTTTATGGACTTCCTGGATATGTTTGTCGTTGTTTTCATCGATGACATTCTGATTTATTCCAAATCAGAAGAAGAACATGAGCTACAACTAAGGACCATTCTTGCAACCCTTAGAGAGCATCAGTTGTATGCAAAGTTTAGCAAATGTGAATTCTGGTTACAGGAGGTAGGATTCCTTGGTCATATTGTATCAGCCGGAGGAATTGCCGTTGACCCTGCCAAAGTGAAAGATGTAGAAGATTGGCAAGCCCCAACCACTCAAACCCAAGTTCGTGCATTTCACGGATTGGCGGGATATTACCGCAAATTCGTAGAAGGATTCTCTAGTATTGCCAGACCCATGACCCAATTGCTGAAGAAGGCCAAGAAGTTTGAATGGACCAACAAATGTGAAGCGAGTTTTCAAGAACTCAAGAGGAGATTGATTTCAGCCCCAATCTTGATCATGCCAGATATCACGAAGCCCTTCGATGTGTATTGTGACGCATCCAAGATCGGTCTTGGATGTGTGCTAATGCAAGAAGGCAAAGTTATATCTTATCTATCCCGACAACTGAAGCAACATGAGCAAAACTACCCAACCCATGACCTCGAACTCGCAGCCATAGTTCTAGCCCTGAAAACATGGAGACATTACCTGATGGGAAACCGTTGTGAGATCTATACAGATCACAAGAGCCTAAAATATATATTCACTCAGAAGGAGCTGAATATGAGGCAGAGAAGATGGATTGAGCTAATCAAGGATTAGGACCTGGACATTCACTATCACCCTGGTAAAGCCAACGTGGTAGCCGATGCCCTTAGCAGATTACCGTGCCGCTTGAACTCCATGATTTTGAAGGAGCAACCAAGTTTGCACAAAGAGATGGAAGATTTTCGAATGGAATTAGCAAGTGAAGGATTTTTGGCTAGCATAGAACTCCAGCCCACTTTGATCAGTTAGATTAAAGAGGCGCAGAAGGAAAATTCTAGTATTGACGGAATCAAGCGTCGTATCGGTACCGGCAAAGTACCTGGATTCACCGAGGACGACGAAGGAGTTTTGTGGTACAAAGGACGCCTTTGTGTACCAGCAGATTCTGAGTTGAAAGAAGTTATCTTGAAGGAGGCTCATGATACTCTTTATTCTATCCATCCCGGAGGAACTAAGATATATCAAGATTTGAAAGAGCAATTTTGGTGGCATAAGATGAAGAGATAAATCGGAAGCTATATCGCCAAATGTGATATTTGTCAGCGAGTCAAGGCAGGACATCAAAGACCCGCTGGATTGTTGCAACCCTTGCAGATTCCGGAATGGAAATGGGATTCTGTAGGAATGGACTTTATCACTGGACTGCCTACTTCTAGTAGGGGAAATGACTCTATCTGGGTCATAGTGGACAGATTGTCCAAAGTCGCCCATTTCTTGCCCGTCAAGACCATATATCAGAGTTCGAAACTAGCAGAGTTGTACATCGCTAGAATCGTTAGTTTGCATGGAGTCCCCAAGAACATCGTATCGGATCGAGGAACTCAGTTTACCTCGAGATTCTGGAAGAAAGTCCAAGAAGGTTGAGGAACCTGCCTAGATTTCAGCACCGCGTATCACCCTCAGACCGATGGACAAACGGAGAGAGTAAATCAAATACTCGAAGATATGCTTAGAGCATGTGTGTTAGAATATGGATCCAAGTGGGAAGACTGTCTGCTGTTTGCAGAATTTTCGTACAACAACAGTTATCAAGCCAGTTTGCAAATGGCCCCATTTGAATTCATGTACGGAAGGAAGTGTCGTACCCCTTTGAACTGGTTGGAAGTAGGAGAGAGTCAGATTTTTGGACCCGACATCCTACGAGAAGCAGAAGAGAAGGTTCACAAGATTCGTGAGCACCTCAAGACCGCCCAATCCAGACAAAAGAGTTACGCCGACAAGAGACGTAGAGACCTCGCCTTCAACATAGGAGATTTCGTTTATCTGAAAGTGTCACCATTGAAGGGAATGCAGCGTTTCCAACTCAAAGGAAAGTTAGCCCCCAGATATATCGGACCTTTCAAGATTATGATCCGTCGAGGAGAAGTATCGTATCAATTGGAACTACCCAAAGAGATGTCAGCCGTGCACAATGTGTTCCATATCTCATTACTTCGCAAGTGTCTCGAAGTCCCCGAGAAGACCGAAGTGTTCGAAAATATCGACCACCGGACCATAGAGATCAACAATGACCTGACCTATCCTGAAGTACCCATCCGTATTTCGGAAGAAGCTTTTCGAACTACCTGAACCCAGAGCATCAAGTTTCTCAAGATTCAGTGGAGCAACCACACAAAAGAGGAAGCCACCTGGGAGCGCGAAGATCACATCCGGACGGAGTTTCCCGATCTCTTCAAATCCTAGGTAATCTTTTCGTCCTTTTTCAAATCTCGGGACGAGATTTTGTTTAAGGGGGGAAGGTTTGTAACATCCCAAAAATACTAAACTTGGATCATCAAACTCGAATCATCAAAATTAGGGTTAACAAAAACTTTTCTAAATAAAATTATGAAAGCATGCATATGTGTATGCATTTCATTTTGAATTCTTTTGAACCACCTTGTTTGTGTGTTTCCTTCCTTGTAAAATGTTTCTTAGGTGAAATAAACATCATCTAAAACATTCCCCACACTTTTCCCAAAGACAAGTAAATCAAAACAAATAAAATAAAGGAATGGTCATTTTGACCAATTTAACTCTCATGCCTACTTTGACTGTCTCAAACTTTCAGAAACTAACAGAAACTTTTCTGGATCTTTGCACCCTTGATTGTACTCATAACAAAGTATCAAGGCCCACTTTGTGATCATCCAGAAACTTTCAAATGCATAGTTTAAATGACAATTCAAAATTGAATCTTTATCATATGGGAAGATCACACTTTCTCAAAAACCACTCAAACAAGCTCAACTTTCAAAACCCAAGCATCTGCAGACTCAGCAGCACCAATCTAGAACACCCACCAAAAATCTTTTCAAAATTCAAAACTTGAATTCATGCGGCCATTTCATCAAACACTTGGCAGACACAAATCAAACAAAATCAAAACACTATAGTGTGCAGTGTTTTGAGCCTAACTGGTTCCTATCTAGCTCACAACCATCTCAGTAGATCATCTAGCAAGATTAACCAAGCACTAGTACCACTGTGAGATTTCCAATATCATCAATGGTGAACAACCGAAGCCACTCTTGCCACCCCAGTGTAGACAGCAAGCTAGGAAGGAAACTAGGCATGCCAACCTTGTCTGGGAGATCACCCATGCCTCACCGCCCCCTCTTAACCACCCTCGACCAGAGCCCACGGACCGCGCGCCGCCCTCGCCACGTGCATACACGATCACAACCGGCCCAGGAAACCGCCAGACATCCCCGTTCGCCGCCCCGTGACGCATAGCCACCGCTCACCATCGAAGACACCTTCTCTGCCGCGCAGAGCGTCGCGTGTTCCAGACCAAACCGCACCGCCCCTACAAGCGCATTAAAGTCGTAGAGCATCGCCAGCAGACCACCAAGCGATCGCCACCGCCGGCCATGCCTCTAGCAGCCCGTAGCCATGTCGCCACCGTCGCCCGCCCATGCCGTTCGGTCTCACCGTCGAGACTATAAATAGAGGACTCCCCCGCTCGAATTATTCACACCATTCCACTCCTCTCTCACCCAGAACCACCCCACCTCAGTCCCGGAGCAAGGCGAGCAGCGCATCGCCGGAAGTTCACTGGAGCCCGTCGCCTCTTGAGAAGAAGGGCGCCATCGATTTCGTCCATCCCAGGAGCTGCCGCGACCACCCCTGAGTTTGCCGTCGTCGACTTCGTCGTTCGCCCGCCTCGCCGACCCTCGCCTGCACCCCGGTGAGCCCCCAACAACCCCCACTGGCCGCGCTAGGTTTCTATCTCGCCGACGTTGCTCAACATCGACGATGACTCCCAGCCGTTGGATTACAATCAGATCGAACGACCCACATCGTCCCATACCGCTTCGCACCCCCTGTCTCACTGACGTGTGGGGACAGACACTTAAGCACCCCGCGGAAGCGCTACGCTTAGCAGGCCAGCCCGTTAACTTTTCCCGCGCATCCCAATTATTTGAATTAAACCTTTTCCATTTTATTTCAAACACACTTATGTACCCAGTTTCAAAAATCAACCCAGATCGATTCAGTGCACAAAATTGAATGAAACTAATTTTTTTAGAAATTTCTGGGAATGCTGAATCCAAGCCCGTTGGATTCAAGTCATTTGGATCTATAGATCACCCCTGGTAAAGATAACAAGGCAGAAGCTTTTCTGCATTCAAACAATTTTCAAATTTAAACCATGATATCTTTTGAGTTGATTCCAACTCTCAAAAATCACATTTAACCATACCTTTCAGAATATATAAAAATATATAGTTTACTTACAGAAATAATGTTCAAGTAATAAAAGAATGCTACATAGGCATTTCTAGACACATTATTTAATTAAAATAAAAGGGTAAAACCTTATTAAATTGTGACACCAGTTTAAATCATATTCCCATGGACTAAAATATGTGGTGATGACATGTGTCAACATGATCCCATGTTTGGTTTGGAGAATATTAAATCTTAAGTAGTTTTTTCAATGAGTAGAAATTACTTTTCTAAAAATAAAAAGAATTAAACCAAGCCTTAACCTTGTAATGTTAGAGATGATGCTAGATCATCTATAGGACCCTTTTGTGTGATGATTGCAAGTAGTTAAGTATTGTTTGGTGATCGTGTACCTCGTACTTATTCATAGACGCTAGTATCGACCAAGGATACGAGGAGGAAGGAGCATTCTATGACGAAGAAGCCGAGGAGAACTTCAACCACTGCTCTGCACATGGCAAGCTGATACTATACCTATGCAAGCCAATACTTGCAAGCTTTATGATCTAAGTGGACCAATGCAAGTTAACCCTTGCAAGATACCCTACTGATGCCACAAACCACTATTTGTTACTATCCCACTATATTCCTTAAGCATATGTGATCATATCCACTTGATAAACCAATCCTAGTTTTACTTGAAAGCTTCTTACTTTATTTCTTTATCAAAGCTCTTACTTAGAGTTTACTTAAGAAATTGGTAGATACTAGAAAGATTTGTGAAGGTTGCATAAAGAGCATAAAATTTGGCCTAAGTTAGAAATCCTGATATCAGCCTAAGACAAAGGGTTGTATTTAGTTGAAAACTCCACTAGTCCACCACCCCTCATTAGTACTTACACCCACTCATAGATGCTAGTGCTAAGCATAAAGCTTGATCAACTTTTAGATGGGAATACTTGGTGGAAAACTGGTTATGAAAACCTTGGAATGATGGATCATTCTGTTGAAATGTTTTGGACATGTGTTTCCGAACAAAATGATGGTTTTGGTGATGAAAATGTTGAGGCATGAGCCTTAGCCCTTTATAAAACTAATGGTTGTCTGGATGCGATACCATTCCAATTTTATCGTACAACCACAATACCCGAAGATTGGGTAGGGCTTGACTGGAAACTTATATACCTTAGTATTAGTTCCCTCACGGCCAAGGTCTGAGCTGAGGCTACCTTGTGAAGATTGTCCACCTGTGCAGTACCCAAGATGACAGTTGGTCATGGTTGGGAGGACAAACTCACAGGAGAGGTGCTTATACTAGGGCGTGTAATTGAAAGGTTAGGATTGATTATCCGCATACTAAGTATGGTGAATTCAGGATTTGTTCCTGACGGATGTATCGAATGTTGTGGTGAAAGTGTACAATCTCTACAGAGTGTCAAACTATTCGAATAGCCGCGTTCGCGGTTATGGACAGCTGGAGTGGCCATACTGTTCCCCTGTCAGACTTTTTAAAATGACTTGTGAAAAGAATTGAGACTTTGACTTGACCACAACCGAGTTGTGACATGAGTTACAAGATCCCACTTAGGAGTTATAAAATCGTGATTAGCTTTGGAACTTCGTAGAGATAAATCTAGCCTTTGCAAAACAACCCTAGAGCCTACTGTCCTATTATCCAAAAACACCTTTACCTGTAGTACTAGTTTGCGAGTACTTAAAGAGTACTCATGGCTTTGTCCCTGGCTATTCCCATGGCTAGACTATGAAGAGTAGTACCTGGAAGATGGACCCCAGGAAGGTTACGACAACTAGGATCATCTCCCATCATCAGCATTGCTTGTGACCCAGAAGATGGAGCTTCGCCTACGCTACCGTTATTATTACGTATTCCGCTGCTTGATGTTGTATTAAGAACTAGATCATGAGATCTCTATTTTTGTAAGAACTTATGTACCATTTGTAATGGATGATGTACTATGGTATCCAATTCTGTTATGTCTCGCAAAAATGGTAATCCTGGGATTGCGATGTATGGCATAACAGGCATCTGGGATTAAAAATCCGGGTGTTGACAACCAGACAAATAACGAGCTAGAACCTTAAATTGGGAAAATTGTAATGGGCTAGGGCCGTAGCAGTCCAGAACAGTAAGAGGCTGAGTTTGCACCAGGATGGAACAGTAATAGGCTGAGGAACTCACCAGGTAAAAATAGTAACAGGCCAAATCATGGGCCAGGCATTTACAAGCCTAAAAAGTAGGGCCCAAATTATTTGGGTCTGTTCCAAACAGTACGTGGATATACAGTAATGGTCCATAAAGGTTATGGACCAAAGCGGGCTGACCAAACGGGCCAATTTTGAACAGTGCAGGGCGGAACACTGACGAGCCTGGATATTCAAGGGCCGTGCAAATGGACTAATTTCAAACAGTGTGTGTAGAAACAGTAACGGGCCAGAAAGTTTACGGGCCGCCTACAGCTACACCGGTGGGACCATTTGTAATAGTGCATGGCGAAACAGTAATGGGCCACAATCTTGTTGGGCTTCCTTAATGGGCCGGCCCACATAATAATTACCAGGCCTTGGCTGGGCCTGTCTTCTACCACATTTTTATTGACAATTACCGGCATTAACTCGCCGTTAACGGCGCTCACCATGTGGCAGTTTGCATGACGTCATCAGTCAACACGGCTGGCGAATACATCTATGACGGAATGATTTTTCGTGCCCGAAGGGTGCGATCCGCCACGGTCGAAAAATACTATGGTAGAATCATTTGTGACAGGGCTTCCACCATGAAGGGCATCTGTCATAGAAGGCTTTTCAGCCACAAAAAACAGACCTTCAACCACGAAAATTGTCCATTGCAAATGGTCATTTTTCTTATAGTGTGTCCTATTTATCGTATTGGAAAACTACTTTGTTACAAATATTAGGATAAAACTATTGCTTTATGCAAATGAGCTGGAGCTCCACCTAGCCAAATAAGCATGTAGTTGTTAGGTCTGTTGTTAACCACTTTAGCCTACTTGCCATACATTCAATGTATTGACCGTTCATGGCTGCAATGTTTTATGTTGAAGGTTATATCATTTCTGAGTGATCGTTATAGGTCGTGAGACTCCACTCAACAATTGTTCGCTTGTGGCACATTTGAAGCATGGAGATCTACCTTATATTCGATTTCCGCTATGTACTTGAATAAATAATGTAAATTATGGATCATATTCGTTGTATTTATGATGCACAGTTATATTTGGTATCATTTTGTATTGTGTGTGCCAGTGAACCGATCCAGGGATTGGCAACAAAACACATGAACTCAGCCTTTTCAGATGATAGTGTTACAAGATGGTATCAGAGCTGTGTGTTAACAGTCGGATCGTGACCTTATAAATGGATTAGCAATAGGAGACCTTTATTACGAGAACTGTCATATTTTCAACTTATTATAGATCTTATATTCATTGTCTATCTTTTATAAAACCTCATCTGGTTCAAAATTTCTAGTTGTACATTATTTTGATACCTCTATGAGAGTTAGCTAAGTAAAATAACAAATAATATGACATAAATGAATATCTCACCAAGTTTGGTTAGATCAGGACCACCATATTTTATCTATTTTAGGAGATCATCGCTGTCGTGTTAGCATATTGATCTTAACAACTTATGTGATATGACAATATTAGTTTCTTGCTTGGTTGTATTGAGCCATATGTTGTGATGCCTTTTTTAGGATCTTTTGTTTTGAAACTATAAATGTTTTCGAATTTGTGAGAGGTTTAAAATCATTTTAATGGTGTGATTTGATTGAAACTCGTGAGATTACTATTGCAGTTTTCTGCCTGAATAGTTGTACTGTGTGATTTTAAATATTTTTTTGATAACTCGGAAAATTTGAAAAAATTGGATCTAGAGCGTCATTACCTGTACTACACGCACAAAAATTGGATAAAATTCCTGACGAGTTTAAGTCGGTTAAAAAAATTCGTGAGACCTACTATACTATTTTGACAGATTTTGTTTATTGCTTATACGTTGCTCTATTTTACTCTTGTATTTTTCCCAATGTTTTTAAAACTATTTTGTGGTTATATACTACTAAGTTTAGACCTCTATAGCGTTTTTATGCAAGTGTTTGCTTGTGTATTGATTTCTTATGACTGTTTGCTTGTTTGTGACATTGATTGCTTCATATAGTTATGGGTAGGATTACTTCTTTAGTAGTTTATTTTCTCTACAATCTATTCTTCCCTATCGCAAACCCTTGGAGACAGAATGTTGTGTTGAGACATGGAGAAGGATTAATGGAAAGTTTTATAACATAATGCATCGACGAAGGAGAATAGTTCATCTAATGCAATAAAAGGATTAGAAGTATGAAGTGTTGCAATGGATGTTGTGTAGTAGGTTACGCAACCTAAAAGTTTGAGGTATCGATAGTTTATTTTTATTAGTATCTTTGTATATTGGATACATGGGAATCTACATTGAACCTTGGCTCGTTCCCATGGAAACTTATACAAGGAAACTGAGCATTCCTGAGTGATAAGTTAGGCAATTCACCTATCCTCATGCAGGGTAATGATTTGGGTGCAGGATGGATTGATCAACATTCCTACTACTCTTATTATTCTCTCTTTTATTGTTGGTTTTGCGAATCTTGAGTGTCCTTTTCAACCTTAGCAGAGAGTTGACAATGAACCTAAATCTTAAAATGTTATATTGTTCCACCTTTCTAAAGCATCCATTGCTAAGACTAGGAATGTACGACAAGGATGAATCCCAGCCGTGTATAATGGGTATCGAGAAGCAAATGTTCTCTACTTTCCCACCATGAGTGTTTTGCTAGTTCAAGAAGTGAATTCTGAGAAACTATCAATCAGGTAGTTCAGAATATAGAAGGGGAATTGTTTCAATAAAAGTCTAAAGGAGAACCAATCTGAGCCAAGTGAATCCTCGAGGCCTAGACAATTTTATTTTAAGGGTGGTAGCGCCCTTATGGATCCTTAACACATCTTTCTTTCTAGCCTTCTCGAATCTTGGGACAATATTCCTTTTAAGGCTTTTAGTCTGTAACATCCCAGGATTTATAAATTGGGACTTAAAAAATTGCATTTCATTCATTATGGCATCTCGTTAAAACCAGCATTCAAAAATCTTGTGTCAAAACCCTAATTGAAAATCCCCAACATCAACTTATAGGGTTCAATTCAAAAATGCAATTAGTATTAAAACTGGACATGAAAAGTATTTCCTAAATATCCTAAACATATCATGGAATAATTCCATTTAGAATAAAACACAAAAGTTTTGTAAAATAGCAATATAGGCATTTTTATGCAAATGGCATTAATGATGTTCTCAATTATGATCATAAATATCCTATACAAAGTTTAAAATGTTCATTTTTAATTTCTAGAAATTTGGAAACAAATTTAAGCTTATTTGTAGCTATTATGGAAAAGTTATGGAATAAATACAAACAAACAAAAGATATAAAAATAGAATTTACAAGGGTTTATAAATCATTTATTTTTAGTTGTACATGAATAATGAATAATGTTCATTAAGATCTTAAAACAATATAATGAATTTTAGAAACTCATGGAATTTTTTGAATCAAATTTGAGTTCAAAAACAAATACTAGAGAATAAATAAGAAAAATAATAACAAAAAAAACACTTAAACCTAATCTACCCAGCTACCTAGCCCAAGGCCCAGCCCACCTATCCGCTTGCTATCCACCGCTCGCCTAGTAGCCGTGCAACACGCAGCAGCCACATCCAGCAGGGCCGGCACAACTACCACCCAAGCGCAGCCCATTTCCTCTCTCTCACTCTCCCCTCTCGTTGACAGCATGGCCCCACCAATTCGCCCCCTTCTTCCTCCTATCACAGTGACGACGACGAAGATGTTAGGTCCGAACGAAACAACCCAAATCTGGACGACTCATTCGGATTTATTTCCCCTCAAGCATGCAATCTCATCTATAAATACTCCCGCATCTCTCCCCTTTCTCCCTTTTCGTTTTCCTCGAATCCTTGACGAACACGAGATCCCGATCTCGCCACCACCGGAACCCCCCAAATTGATCTCGGACCGATGAGTCCCATCGCCCCTTCTCCATATGATTTCCCCATGATACTACACATCTCCTTGACTTGTTTCCCCCTCCCGTAGATCCCTAGGACGCCTAGGAGGAGCTGCTGGAGCTCGCGGAAGTTGAGTCACTCCAGCCGTATCTCTTCGTGTTTCTAGGAAGCAAGACACATCGAAGTGGCTACCATCGAACCCGTCATCATCGTCCATATCTCGTAGCATCCTTCTCCATCGCCTAAGATCGCCGGAGCGCTGCCCAACACCACCGCCTGAGCTCACCGTCGCTATCGTTGACCACCGTCGTCGTCGTGGACCCCTCCCCTGGAAGCTATCGTTCCCTCCAGATCGTGTTTGAACGGCCACGATTAAAAGAACCGCGAAGGGGTACAGACCAACCAGAGCACGCCAAGTCGTCATGTTGCCCCAGGTCATCTAGTCAACATCCAGTCAGTGTTGCATTGTCAGCGGTGACGTAATAAAACTGGAATATTGGATAATTAAAATTACAAAAATTATGCAACCTTGAAAAATTGATAGAAAATTAAATACATGTCCAAAAATTATAAATAATATAGCTATGGATTCACAAAAATATGTAGAATAATAATATATGATTACATCTAATGTATACAGTATATATATTTACGGTAGTAGTTTAAATGGTTTAATGACCTTTTTGGAGTAAATAAATTTTAGTAAATTATTTATAGATCATAAAAATACAACTAATATGTCTATGGAATCCCTGATTCATGGAGAACATTTATATGGCCTTAGATATAATTTTTGTCGAAGAAAATAATTTAAATCACATAAAATTAACCATAACTTCAACAATAGTGAAACCAATTTCCAATGTTTGGTATTGAAAATATATATCCAAATAAATTGTGTGCCAAATTATTTGGCACTCTTAAAATAGAAATTCGTGCAGAAAGTTATAAGCCCATTGCAATAGTATTTTAATCAAAAGAAAAGATATATAACTCCTTTTTAGGTGATTCAGATTGCTACTGGTTATAAATTGCAGTACCTATTCAGTAGCATTTAATTAACAATTTAATACGACAGATACATGAGAAGTTGAATTAAAGTGAGTTAAACCCCATTAAATCAATATAGCTTTCATAATAAATGCTTTAGTGCATTAAATGACTTTCCACATGCATCATGTGATCTAATAATGTTCAGAACATTAAATACAATAAGAGTTTCCTATTCAATCACCATTCATGCATTGTTCATCATTGGTTTATTGTATTGTGCATAATTGCAATGTTTGAATGGTGTTCTTGTTGTGCCTTTGTTTTTGAACGATAGATTGTGAGGAGTGCAACTACTATGATTGCAATTATTTTGAGCGCGACGAGTTCAACCATTATATGTATGAGGATTGTGAGGATTATCTGACCGACTACAACTAAATACAAGTGGTGCTATCTTGGTCATAAATGTCCTACTGTTTTCCGATGCATTGTAGATGTTTTCATAAAATTGCATGTGTATGAATTGATGTGTATAAGCTATGCTATATCCCATAACATTCCCAAGTTATCCTTTTTTATGAGTCATCGTATTGTTAGATTGCTTAGCTATGCTATTTAGACGAGGAAGGGAATCACACCATGAAAAGTTATATATTTTGAAAGCCTTATATTTTGCTAAATGACAAACCAACATGATTTTAATGAACCATCTGGGCATAATGGAATTGATTGGGTCATCGAGTGTGGATTTATGGTGGGTAATGCCGCCTAGGGCACGAAGAAAGGATTGGTTTCTTTGTTTGGTAGCTTATGTGTGCAACAATGTACTAGTAAGAATGGATGGCTGACTAGACTTAGTAGGTTGTGGTGACTCGAACCCAACATAGCCAGATATGTACATATTGTAGGTTGGTACGATGCGTGGATGGGTTTGGGAAGCTCTTCCCGAACGGTGTTTCTTGGACTTCTCCCTATCATCACACAATATGAGTGTGGTGGTCCAAGATGGGTTGTCTAGGTCACATGGATAAAGTGTACAAACCCCTGCAGGGTGTCCAAACTAAGTAATTAGTTGTGTCCCTAGTTATGGACAATTGAGTGACCTGATCTTAATGCTATGATATATTTCTCACTCATCCCAATTTATCAATTACTTAAAACTTATTGGGTGAAAATAATTGAGTAGGAGCACCTGGGAGTGACCCAGAGTGTCCTATTTATCATATTGGAAAACTACTTTGTTACATATGTTAGGATAAAACTATTGCTTTATGCCAATGAGCCTGAGCTCCACCTAACCAAATAAGTATGTAGTTGTTAGGTCTGTTGTTAATAACTTTAGCCTACTTGCCATACATTTAATGTATTGACCATTCGTGGCTGCACATTTTATGTTGCAGGTTATATCATTTCCGAGTAATCGTTATAGGTCACGAGACTCCAGTCAACAATTGTTTGCCTAAAAAGGGGAAAAAATAAATAATGTAAATTCTGGCACATTTGCAGGTTATATCATTTCTGGCACATTTGAAGGATGGAGACCTACCTTATATTCATTTTCCGCTGTGTACTTGAATAAATAATGTATATTATGGATTATATTCGTTGTATTTATGATGCACCATTATATTTGGTATCATTTTTCACTGGGTATGCCAGTGAACCAATCCAGGGATTGGCATTATACACATGAACTCAGCCTTATCAGGTGAGGGTGTTACACCTAAAAAGGAGAAAAATTACATCGAGGTCCATATATTTAGCACACAGGACCCTAAAATAATTAAACAAGGAAAACAACCGGGTTAGGCTCCTTCTCAAGAGAGCAGCTAATCGAGCCATACTCTTCAAAATAATAATTCATCTTCGATTATTTTTTAAATATGGCCAAATTTGTTGGCATGCAAATTCTCAGATATGGGATCATCAGCATGAAGTATGATGTAGATATGGCCATGACCTTGGTCGTTCGGCTTGAAATATGAGAGCGTTCATACTTAATGACAACTAAGTTCTAATTCATTTAGATCTTACCACTTACTTTTAGGTTAAATTTTTACACATGCGGTTGGAGTGCATTTTACATCGTGTACCTAAAAAGGGAAAATTACATCGAGGTCCATATGTTTAGTACAAAGGACCCCAAAGTAATTAAGCAAGGAAAATAGTCGGGTTTGGCTCCTTCTCGAGAGAGAAGCTTCTCGAGCCATACTCTTCATTCTACTTCCTCTTTGATTGTTTTCAAAATATGGCCAAAGTGTCGGCATGCAAATTCTTGGATATGGGATCATCAATATAAAGTATGATGTAGATATGGCCATTACCTTGGTCGTTCGTCTTAAAATCCCAGAATATTTATACTCATTAACAACTAAGCTTGAATTCATTTAGATTTTACCACATACTTTTAGGTTAAAATTCCACACGAGCGGTCTGAGTAGATTTTACATCATGGACTTATTAATAGGAAAATTACATTAAGTTCCATACATTTAGCATAAAGGACCCTAAAAAAATTAAGCAAGGAAAACCGTCAGGTTTGGCTCCTTCAGAGATCAGCTGATTCAGCCATGCTCCTCATGCTCGTTCCTCTATCAATTGTTTATAAATACGGCCAGATTTGTCGGGATGCAAATTCTTGGATATGAGATCATGAACATAAAGTATGATGTATATATGTCCATGACGTTGGTCGTTCGTCTTGAAATCTACGAAGGTTCATACTCATTGATAACTAAGCTTAAATTCATTTATATTTTACCACTTAATTTTAGGTTAGAATTTTACATGGGTAGTGGGAGTACATTTTACATCAAGGACTTAAAAAGGAAGAAATTACATTAAGGTCCACACATTTTGCACAAAGGTCCCTAAAATAATTATTTTTGGGTGGATGACCCCTGGTAGGGTCATAAGAGGTAAAAAGATAAGGTTGACTCTGACTCATCTTGACCAATTTAGGCCGAAATAGGCGGCAAAACCAAAGCCGAGTAATAACGGCAAGACAAAGCCGACATAGAATATATGTCAGCACGAACATATGTATAATTATTATTTTCAACTACATCAAGGCTAAGTTAACAAGGCAGGAGCAGAATGATGGATGGGGTGACGCTGCTTGATGAGCACGCCTCTGACTCCGCGTGTCACCAGACAGACTAGCGCACTGCCCTATCAGTATTACAGGACAACTATATTGAGTGGGGAAAAGCTGGACATTAAGGGAAGCATTGTCGGGTGGCGCCTAAAGGACTGGCGCTAGTGCACTATAGCACAGCTTCCCTCGACTGCAACGTTGACTGGGTCATGGTCCACCGACCAGGCCATGCTAGCGAGCCTGCTGGGCAAACCCAAAGCCCATTATGTAAACCCTACCCTAGAACCAACATTGTAACCTACTCCCCACCAACCATTATATAAGGGAGGGTAGAGCTAGGGAAAGGGAAGGTTGGTCACTTCATCTTCTCCCTCTAGTTCCCAGTAGCATCTTGGGAAATAGCCCAAGGAGCTTCTATAACCACAATATAGACAGAAATAAGAGATCGAACAAGGAGGAGAAGGGGTTTTGTCTCATCTAAAGAGCCCTGAGCCTACGCACTTCAATTGTCACTATGTTTATTATTTGTTCTTTGTTCTTCGTGTGCACATCTACTGCACTCTCCCTCCCCGGATTTATCATGCGTCTATTCAGCCCTAATATAAGCCTACCCCACGCATGCACCATGACACCACCGAGACACTTGGCGCCCGCCATGGGGGATGCAGCGTCACTTGCTGGACTATTCATCCAGACTGGAAATGTAACATCCCAAAAATATTAATCAAAGTTATCAAATTACAATCACCCAAATTTAGGGTTAACAAAAACTTTTGTTAATTAAAATCATCATGAATGCATGTGTGTATGTGATGAATGCTTGAATGGACTTGTGTGATTGTTGTGAATAGAAAGGAATGGTTTAAAGATGAAAAAAACATCATCTAAATCATTTCCAAGCAGAATCAAATCAAGAGAAATTCAAAAACAAATCAAATGAGATAATGCTCATTTTTGCCAATCTTGCTCACTAGACCACTTTGAGTGTTTCTAGTCCAAGATTTCAAACATAAACAAATCCAATTCTTTTCACCCCTTGCTAGACCAAGTAAAAGTGAACCCAAGCCCACCTTGCAAACCAATAGAAACATTTGGCGACCCCATTCAAATAACATTTGAAAATTGAACCTAGTTCATATGGTACGATCACCATTTCTCAAAAAACCACCAAACCAGTTCACCTTGAAAAATCCAATCAACTAGATACTACCTAGTGTGTTACCAGTACACTCACCAAGTGTCATCCAAAAATTAAAATATGAATTTCTTTCGGCCATTTCATCAAACACTTGGAGACAGAAAATCAAAGTGGCCAAACTTTACTGTTTTGAGCAGTGATCTTTGCAAACATTGTTCACCCCTGTCTCCCCAGTGCCAACCAATGATTTGAACCATCCTAGACCCTACCCAATGAGCCATGCTATACCTGCCCGAGACCACCCTTGCCAGGCGACCATGGCTAGCTAGCAGGAGCAAGCGTCGCGCCTAGCCACTGTGTCCGGGAAGCACGCCACCGTCCACCGCCACACCATGTCCAGCTGTCGACCCTTGCCAAGCCGTGGAACACCGAGAACGCAAGCGCCCATTTCTCCGCAATCATTTCCAGAGCGTGCCAGAGCGCTGCGCTTGACACACTCGCACAGACCACGCCTGCCTTTGCCGCCCGTCTACGTGATCACCACCGTCCCAAGAACCTCCCAGACAACCCCGTTCGCCACTGCGTGACCCGTAGCTATTGTGCACCATCAAAACCACCGTCGGTGCCGCTCAGAGCGTCGACGCGTTCCGACCGAACCGCACTGCCCCTTTCCACGCCATTACTTCCATGAGCACCGCCAGGGAACCACGCACTGTCCCCTACTGTCAGCCGTGCCTGTAGCTCGCTGTGACGCCGACCCCAACGAGCTCTGCCTACACCCTTCGGTCCCCTCGTCGCAGTATAATTAGAGGCCTTCCCCGTTCGTTTCCTTCACACCATCACAATCCCCACCTCTCACTAATCGTGCCCACTCGTTCCTGGAGCAAGGCGAGCGTAGCATCGCCAGAGCCTGCCACTGCTGGAGGAGAAGGGCGCCATCGATTGCAGCCACCCTAGGATGATCCGCCAGTACAAGGAGAACCGCCGTTGTTGACTTCGTCATTCGCCCCCATCTCCGACCATCGTTTGATCCCCGGTGAGCCGCCACAGACCCCCACTGGCTGTGCTAGGGTTCGAGCCCGTCGTGTTTTGTTCAGACGAGGATGATGGTCGTGAGCCGTTGATCCTTGATCTAATCCTACGGTCGTAGTTATCCCGTACCCCTTCGCACCCCCTGTCCCACTGACGTCTGGGGACAACCACTTAACCAGCCCCCACGCGCGCTGTACGCAGTGGGCCGGCCCAGTTAGCTCTCCCGCGTGACCTAGTTAGTTTGAATTTAGATTTATCTATTTAGTCAAACCTAGTTTTGGCAGTAGATTCAAAATTCAATTCCGAGAGTTTTACTAAACCAAATTGCATGAAACTAATTTTTCTATAAAGGTATTGAAATTATTAATCCAAGACCGTTGGATTGAAACCATTTGGATTTATAGATCACCTATAGTAAAAATAACAAGGCAGAGACTTTTCTGCACTTAAACATTTTTCAAAATTCAACCATAATTTCTTTTGAGTTCATTCCAACTCTCAAAAATCACATTTGATAAGAACTTTCTGAATATATAAAAATATCTAGGTTTATTTGCAGTAATAATGAACAAGTAATAAAAGAATGCCCCATAGGCATTTCTAGTCACTTTAATTAATTAAAATAAAAAGGTTAAACCTTATTAAATTGTGACACCACTTTAAATCACATTCCCAAGTATTAGAATATGTGGTGATGACATGTGTCAACATGATCCCATGTTTTAATTGGAGAATATTAAATCTTAAGTAGTTTTTCAATGAGTAGAAATTACTTTTCTAAAATGAAATAAATAAAACTATGGCATTAATCCTTGTGATGATAGTGATGATGCTAGATCATCTAGTGTCATCCTTTGTGTCATAAATAAAAGTAGTTAAGTATTGTTTGGTGATTATGTACTTCGTATTTATTTATAGACGCTAGTACCGAGCAAGGATACGAAGAGGAAGGAGAATACTATGAGTAAGAAGCAGAGGAGAACTTCAACCACTCCACTGCACAGGGCAAGCCATCCTAGCAAGCTACCACTTGCATGTTACCTATGCAAGCTTCACAATACAAGTTAACTTTGCAAGCTAACACTTGTAAGACAACTATTCCAAATAGATGCCTTAGGCATATGTGATTATACCACCTTATTATACCAAACCCCAGTTTTACTTGCAAACTTTACTCTTTTATTTCTTTATCAAAGCTTTCTATTTGTGTTTACTTAGTGAATTGTAGATTTTGGAAAGATTATTAAAGGTATCATAAGGAGCATAAAACTTGACGTAAGTTAGGTAGATCTTGATTTTATACTGAGGCATGAGATTATACTTGGATAAGTAACACTTGATTATCACCCCTCATTAGTAGTTACCCCCACTTGTAGTTGCTAGTGCTAATATTAAAACTTGATCACTTTAGATGGGAGTATTTGGTGAAAATGATTATGAAAACCTTAGAATGATGAGTCATTCTAATGAGATGTTTTGACATGTGCTATGAGCACCAGATGATTCTTGATGATGAAAATGTTGAGGCATGAGCCTTAGCCCTTTTACAAAACTAATGGTTGTGTCTGGATGCGATACCATTCCAATTTTACTGTACAACCACAATACCCGAAATTGGGTAGGCCTTGACGGGAAGTTTATATGCCTTAGTATGGGTTCCCTTGTGGCTGAGGTTTGATCTGAGTCTACCTCGTGATGATTGACCACATGTGCAGTTCCCAAGATGACAGATGGTCATGGTTGGGAGGCCAAACTCATAGGAGAGGTTCCTATACTAGGGTGTGTAATTGAAAGGTTAGGATTGATTATCTGCATACTGAGTATGGTGAATTCAGGATTGTTCCTGATGGATGTATCGAATATTGTGGTGAAAGTGTACCACCTCTAGAGAGTGTCAAACTATTCGAATAGCCGCGTCCGTGGTTATGGACAGTTGGAGTGGCCATATTGTTCCATTGTCAGATGTTTTCAAAATTACTTGTGAAATGAATCATGACTTTGACTTGACCACAACAGGGTTGTGAAAGTGAAAAATAAGTTCCCACTTAGGTGTTGTAAAATATTAAACTAGTTTTCTTTGCTTCTGAACTCAGTTAAGGTAAACCTGGATTTTTGCAAAACAACCTAGAGCTTAGGATTACTACTTGAAAAAAATTTACCTGTTAGTGATAGTTTGCGAGTACTTAAATAGTACTCATGGCTTTGTCCCTGGCTATTCTAGTGGCCATACTATGAAGAGGACTATTAGGTGGATGGAGCGCAGGAAGGTTACGACAACTAGGATCATCTCGCATCGTCAGCATTGCTTATGATCATGAAGATGGAGTCTCGCCCATGCTACCGTTATTATATTATTCTGCTGCTTGATTGTATTAAGACTGGATCATGAGTTCCTTTATTTGTAAGACCTTTATTATGGTTTTTAATGGATGATGAACTATGGTCCCAAACTGTTATGTCTTGCTAAAATGGTAATCCTGGGATTGCGATGTATGGCCTGACAGGCATCTGGGATTAAAAATCCGGGTGTTGACAAGTTGGTATCAGAGCCATCCTGACCATAGGAGGCCCTAGTTAGAATGGACGCTTGAATCAAAAACTTAGTTTCAAAACCAAAAGAAGTGAGTATTTATGAAAACCTATTCTCATTCTTATCACTTAGGTGCTTTCATGAAAATTCATGTTCCTCAAAAATTCTTGCAAACTTACATAAAATTTGACACACTTGATCACTCCACTAACTTACTCATCCTACATTCTTATAGATGGACATGAAGTATAGCAAGTTCTACCAGTTGGGAATGGAGGAGATCTCATCTTTGAGCGTGATTTGGACCAACTCTCGGAACTTCTGGAGCGCCCGCACCCCGAGTTCTCCGGGAGCTCAGCTCAACGATCAGGAAGGAGGAGAATTTAAATGGCTGATTGTTGCAAGTTCTTCAGAGCTCAGCTCAACAACCACAGAGGGAATCCAATTCATCTTATGGGAGAACAACTGGCTAGATGGACTTGCCAGGGCCATGCAGGAAGCGCTTGCCCGTCTATGTGGGAAAAGCATTAATCAAATCAAGGGCACCCACTTTGAGTATTACCCAAGGCGTGATGCTATGGGATAGCCACTAGAGGTACCACATCACCCAGAGCTGAAGCATCAAGTGGACCATCTCAGCTTCATTATGTATGGCCGGCAGAAGGAGTTAAACAATGCCCATTCCTACGCCAACCACAACTATGCCATCGCAGTCAAGAAGGACCAGACCATTGCCATGATTGTGAAGGATCACCAGTCTCGTCACCGTCAGCTTGACAAGGTGACAGACTTGGAGGAGACCATCCACGAGAGGGACATGCAGCTTAAGGAGAAGGAGAATGCACGACAGGATATCCGTGGAGACCCCTACTCTTACCTCAGTGATGATGATGACTTCCTGGAGGATCAAGCCATGGACTTCTTCACCGATGAGGATGACTTCGCCTTCATTGATGATTATGAGGATGATGAAGCCACTGATTCCAAGGAGTAGTAGCACCTGAGAACTAGCGTTAGTAAAGATGTATCCGGTCCGACTGTATCATAGTTTCATGAAAAGCAAGTTGCTAGAAAAATATGAGTCAAACTGCAAAAACTTTTCAAAAACAAAACCCAGAACCTTAGAAATTTCCCTCTCTTCTCATGATCTATCTTAATCTTCAGATGCCTCGAGAAGGAAGCAGTTCATCCCGGACCAAATGTTGCAAATCTTGCAAATGTTGGTTTCGGACCGCGATGGTGAAAGAGCCGAACGTCAAGGCAACTTAGCCACCCTTCAACATATAGCTCAGATGGCCAACAACAATCAATGCCATGGAAACCAGGACAATGTGTTTGCACACGAACACGTCACCGTGTACCCTCGGCGCCGAGCGCGATGCGCGGCAGCACGCGCCGAGGGAGGCTCGCCGGAAGCGCGAGACGCAAGACAGTCCGACGGGCGCTTTTGAGACCCGAAACCCCGCTCGCCCGGGAGGTACCCCGTCAGGGCGGCGCGGCGGCTATGGGCTGCCCTAGGTCGGCCTGACCGCCCCTAGAGCCTCGTGGATTCACAGCCTCCAATCTTGAAGAACGACGAAGAACGAGAAGAAAGATACAAGGGAGAGGGATCAAGAGTAGATGAACACAGAAAAGTAGTAGATTTGTTTGTTCGATTCGTGTTGGTTCAATCGTCCGTCACCCCTCGTGTATATAAGGAGCGGCTGGACTTTCCGTGCAAGAAAGAAGGCTGGATCCACGTCCAAACCCTAGTTGGGGTCCAACTCGAACAAGCAAACTCGAAATTTGCGTAACTGTTCGGTCAAAAACTTACCTGTAACTTCTGGACCACTTTTGAGACAGTAAACAATCTCAGATCAAAATGTCATAAAACGTAAAGTTGTTCGGCTCGAAAATACGAAGAACTTTCATGTTTTGCACTTTTTCATATGACCTGATCTTCATTGCCTTTTCCTCTTGTTTTCGTATCAAACTCGGATTGCGACCGAACGAATTTAACTTAATTCGGCCGTATTTTAATTCCGGAGGTCGGATACTTGCTCAGATGAAGATGGTTCTAATAGCAAAGTTGTTTGCCTCGAAAAACTGAACAACTTTCATGTTTACGAATTTTTAATCTGAGTTGATCTTGACCGCTCAATCTTGTTCGTAAGAAGATACGTTAGTCTAGCGGTTTTCAGACGAATTTTGGACTTCCATCCACGCCAAAGGTGAGACAAGGTCTGTGGTCCAGCGATCACTCGGTTCTGTCCGTGCCAATTTGGCCTTTGGCAGTATTTTGACTCTAACTTTTGGATACTAACTCGGATTGAGATGATTCAAAAAAAAAGTTGATTGTTTCGACGAGACGCACAATTTTCGTGTTCTGAACTTTTACATTTGAAGTCATCTTGAATAAGCCATAGTTGAAGCCTCCATATATCAGTCTCTGAATCTTCTCTGGACACTAGCATAATCGGCTATTAAGCCTGACCATCGCTTGACTTGATATGGTACCTCTTTGATGATGATTAATATTCCTTGTAGTGGACTTTTCCGAGTGTGTGTCTCTCGCCATTTTCCTTGATTAACTACGAGCCTAAAACAAGTGCCAACACAATGGATCCAAGCTCAAGAACTTTCAGAATACCAATCCACCCATCTTTACTAAGTTTGAAGAGCCATTAGATGCAGATGATTAGCTGCAAATCATGGAGAACAACCTAGAAGTTGCAGGAGCGGAAACCAACGAGAAAGTACTGTTTGCCACCCACTATCTGGTTGGAGATGCAAGAGCTTGGTGGAACAGCGTTCGTGCCATGAATGGAGGACAGATGATGACTTGGGATGAATTCAAACTCAAGTTCAGCAGAACCCATGTGCCACTGGGTTTAATCAAGAGGATGAGAGATGAATTCAGAGAACTAAAGCAAGGGAGGATGACAGTAGTTGAGTACCGTGACAAATTTCTGTCATTAGCTAGGTATTCACCAGATGAGATTGACACTGAAGCCAAGAAGAAGGAGAGATTCTTGAATGGTCTGCATGATGATATGCAGACGGTGTTAGTCAATATTCTGTTTGCTGACATTGAGGCCTTAGTGGATTCTTCAATTCAGATGGAAGGCAAGATCAACCAAGCCAATGAGAATCGCAAGCATAGAATGATGCATCAACCAGGAACCCACCATACCCCAAAGTATCGTCCCAACCCGTTTACAGGATTTTCCGCAAGAAACAATAGACCCCCGATGAACCGTCCAACCTATCCCAACCGTGTAGGAGGAAACCCAAGGCCCAGAGGAAACCAAAACAACAACCCCGGCAACTCCAACAACTTCAATCTTGCACCTCCCAAGTTCAACAACAATAATGTCGCCACCAACACCAATACTGCCCAAGGACTGGAAGCACTGTTGTGCCTGTTGCAGGAAAGGACAAGTCTCAGGTGACTTGTTATGAATGTGGAACGAAGGGTCACTATTCCAATGAGTGCCCCAAGAAGCTTGCAGCAGCCCCCAATGTGAATGCCCTAGCTCAGTAGCAACTTCGTGTTCAACCTGCAAGAAGATTTTCCCTAGAAAATTCACTCAACCGCATCGGCCGTCTATTTCTCATGAATGCGGAAGGAGCCCAAGAAGCGCCAGATGTCGTGCTGGGTATGTTTTCTGTTAACTTAGTACTTGCAAGAGTGTTGTTTGATTCTGGATCATCGCACTCGTTTGTTACAGAAGAATTTGCATGCACTAGTAATATTCAACCAACAAAATTGAAGCATGTTATGATAGTTCAAATACCTGGTTCAACCACCAAATCTAGACAAACTTGCAAGGCCGCACCTATCAGAATCCATGGCATAGATTTTTACGCTAATCTAATAGTACTCGGAACCAAAGGTTTGGAAGTAGTACTAGGAATGGATTGGATGTCGAAATATAAAGGATTAATCGAGTGTGCCGAGAAAGCCATAACCATGACCAGTACCATTGGAGTATCAGTAGATATATGAGCAATGATAAATCAATCCAAGTTGAAATTCACATCTAGACATGTATCAAGATAAATAACAAGTGATTCGTCAAAGCCTTGGTTAACCATGGACATTGTTGCACTACTCACAACGAATCACTAGAAGCCTCAATATTTGTAGCACCTATAGCAATAAAAAGTTCTAGCACGAATAGCAAAGCTTCACATTCGGCTATATGGTTTGTGCAATATATTCTAAGAGAATGAGACTTCATAAAACAGTACCATAGGGAGATAAATAAACAATACAAACGCATTGACTATTGCTTTTAAAACTGAACAGTTAAAATGTAATCTCCATGGTACTAGAGAGACAAGACCAATATCAATATCATGCTCAACATCTACGCCAATAATGAAATTAAAGACAATTTGGCATTTTATATATTTTAAAGGTTTATAAGCTAAATTATCAACACATAAGCATAAGCACAATTGCTAATGAATGCATACCCTGTCTTGGTCTCAGTAACACTAAGGACGATGTTAGAACACCACATCAGCCATAACTGGATAATGATCTAAGGTCGATATAATAAATATCGGCCATATATCTATGCCCCAATGGACATGTATAACCCATCCACCAAAGTATGTATAGCCGAAGGAAACAAAAGAACAAATCTGATTATGTACTTCAAGTGTTCGGCCTCTTGGATTAGAAAAAAATTGCAACTAATCAAATGAATAATGATTTGGTAATACCCTTTCATGATGTATAAAATTATGATGCAACCAAGGATCAAAATAAGACCATGGTGGATAACCAATCATACCTGGGGATGAATTCCATGGAATAGGCATTAATGGTGAAGTATAATAATATGGATGATGTGCTGGTCGAACCTTTGGATAGTGATATCGAATTCTTTGGCCTGATAGCTTGTTGGCTTTATTCTTTTTGTTCTCCACTCTTGCTGTTCTTCTTATGAATGGATTTCGCACATCTTCCTTGCCTTGAGGGTTTACTTTTGGAACCCACACCATGTTTCTTTTCTTCAACTCCTCGTCTCTAAGCTGATATAGCTTCCTCTCTTTCCAATGTGATAAGCCGAGTGGGCCTGTCGGCTGTGGTTTTGTTTCGCACATTGGCATGACTTCATTAATCTTGTGCACTTTAGATTTGGCTTGTTTGGACCCGACGATTGGGACTTTGAAAGTTACTCGCTTCACTTCCATTACCTTAGTAGCCAATGTCAATTCCACTGGATTTTCATTATTTGGAGTCGAGTCTGAAACAACACACTTGCGTCCATCTTTTTTGATTTGGTATACTTGCTTGACCACCTCCTTCTTTACCCACGAACTCCGGACCGATTCTTTTCTATTAAAACGGTCTTTGACATGTGACTGCTGATCAATTGACCTTCTTTGAGGTGCATAATTTGGGTGAGATGATCTAGAATTAGATGGATAACGTGCCCATGAATCATACCTTTCCCATGATGGATATGAATAAAAATTAGCATATGGAGGTATCCATGATATTGGCATTGGTGGCCCAAAAGGAGGAGACAAATTTGTTGCATTGAATTTCTCCTTTCGCCAATCCCTGTCTTTAGAACTTTGCCTTGGGGGTGATCTTGATGCTTTTGCACTACTTGGCCGATAAGAACTTTTTGCTTCACTCTCTTTTTTATATTTTTCCAGCAGCTGTGCGAAAGTGACTTTTGGTTTTCTACCATTGTTCTTATTGCGTCCTTTGTCTTTTTGAGCTTTGTACGCATCAATCTTCGAATTTTTTTGTTGCCCCCTAGTGCTTGATGTCTTCATTGTAGCTTCAATGGAACTCTCGCCTTCAAGAACATTTTCAACATGCTCTTCAATAATATCTTTGCTTGGAAGCTTGATCCCATCATCCTCGGTGTGTGCCTTCTCCTCATCGTATGAATTGGCTATAGGAAGCCGATGCAATGTTGTTTGGCCATCAAGACCAATCAAAATAGATTCCTCATCAATTCGTGTTTCAACAAATTTCAATCGTCCTTTATTAACTGCCGATTGTACTATTTGATGAAACGTGTTGCAACTCTCTATACTATGATTGAACAAATCATGCAACTTGCAATATATCCGTCCTTGTAATGATGGCTCAGTATTGTGATCAAGAATTCTAACATAATCGATTTTCAATAGCATATCAAATATATGATCACACATACTCAAACTGAAGGTACACCTTTCATCTTCTAACCGATCTCGTTGTGAGAACGGTTTTGGCATTGAGCAACCGAATTGTTCAGATTTCACATCATCCAATTCGGCTATGCATTGTTTTTTGCACTTCTCTTCCGATGTATTTGAATACAAAGTTATACTAGCATCGGCTTCCTCAAGAGACAATAACCTTGGCTTTAGGTTTCTGAAACTAAAAATAGTAAAACACATATGTCTCACTTGAGACCAAATGTAAGCCAAGTATGAAATAAGCAAAGGTACCCATGTAAATATAAAATACACATGAAACACTAGGGATAACTTATGCCATGAAAATATGTTACTATTGGTCTCTCTAAAGGGTACGGCATGTTTACCGATAAGTTCTGTGAAAATTATATTCCTAACAAATAAATTACTTCTCTCGATTGCTCTTTCATAGCTTATGATAATTTTGCTAGCATATGTATCAATATTAAAGTATTGACCAAATCGAAATATAAGTAAATTATTTGCTAGATGTACCTTTTTGAAGACATTGGAAGCGTATGATGGTCGGATGTCCTGAACAATATCTTGCTCGGCCTCTAGAGAATTCTCCAACTCCTTGTCTTCTTTCTTTTCTGGATTTTGTGCCTCTTCACTTTGATGCTCTTTGTTAACCAAACATTGTTCGGCTATATCTTGTTGTTTTTGATCAATTTCTTTGGCACAAAACTCATGGTGCAACATGTAAGCCCCCTTACATCCAGAAAAATCAAGCACATCAGTTTTGATAATCTTGCCATGCTCTTGATCAATGAAGCTTGATTCTTCTGATTTGGTAGAATCAGCATATGTATTTGCTGATTCGGCTATTTCAATAACCGAATTAACCATACTAGACATATCATTGATGTTTTCTTCATTGGTTTCATCAGATTGCAAAGCTTCTTCTCTTTGCCTCGTTGTAGTAGAGGGATCAACTTGATTGCTGTGTGGAGGAGATGAATTGATTCTTTTAACTTGAGTAGCATTGTCTTGATGGTACTTTTTAAGACTTGCAAGAAACTGCTGCAGTTCTTCTTCTTCAAGTTTTTTCTTATATGCTTCATGATTGTCTTTCAGCTTATTTTCATGTGCCTCAAACTCCTCATCACGCTTCCTCTTGAGTATCTCAAATAATTGGAGATGTTCCTCCGATAAATCATTAAACGTAATGACCTTATCGGCGTTAACCTCAGCAACACATGATTGCCCCCCAATGCTTTTAGTTTCTTTCGGCAATGTAGTGCTGCCGAAACTTAGCAATTGAGAAGGGGAAAACCTGATATTGTTTTCCTTGCGCTCCTCTTCACGCTTCTTGTTGTATGCCTCATAAGCTTGTATTTTAGTAAGATCATGGGGCCTCTCTTCTAGTTCTCGGTGAAGAGAATTGAGCTCTTTGAACTCAGCTGCAAGTTTTTCCTTCCAGTCATTTGTTCCTGCATAATAATGCCCCCCAATACTTTTTGTATCTTTCGGCAATGAGGTGTCACCAAAACTTTGCAATTGTGTGGGGGACATATCATACCCTACAGTACTAGATAAAGACACATTAGCTCCTACTGATTTTACACTTATTCGGCTATAACCATTGTAAATGTGTGGAGCCGAACTATGAATATCACTAGTTGCATATGGTGCTGAAACAGTACTAACATAAGGTGTACCATATGATGACTGTGAGTACTCGGGCAAATAACTAACTGTAGAATGTCCAATTTCCCTATCCATCAGCATGTTTGAAGGTGAACCTAGAGATTGCAAGTTATTTGCCGATGAATATAAATATGAAACACTTGGTTGCATGCCATTGAAATTTCTAAAATCACGTGTTTCATGTGGATTAACAGAATTCGTCATGTTGTTCATTGGCATATGAATTTCAGGGGTTGTCGATGCATGAGAATTCGAATTTACATGTTGCAAGTTACTAAGATGATTTGAAGAATGTAGGTTATTTTGCATCGGCTTTTGCACATAGTAAAAACTAGGGCTAGCCAATACAATACACATATCAAAAGATCTAGCAACATCAACATAAGAGTAATCTGCATCTACGTAGGAAGATTGAGGATTCATGATACCGTTGTAGATTGCAACCTATTGATGACGCTCTATTCGTAGCAAGAACGGGCTAGAGACTGTTCGAAGCTTCGGTCCCTAGCGGAGTCGCCAAAAAGTGTGTTCGCACATGAACACGTCACCTTGTACCCTCAGCGCCGAGCGCGATGCGTGGCAGCACGCGCCGACGGAGGCTCGCCGGAAGCGCGATACGCAAGACAGTCCGACGGGCGCTTTTGAGACCCGAAACCCCGCTCGCCCGGGAGGGACCCCGTCAGGGCAGCGCGGCAGCTATGGGCTGCCCTAGGTTGGCCTGACCGCCCCTAGAGCCTTGTGGATTCGCAGCCTCCAATCTTGAAGAACGACGAAGAACGAGAAGAAAGATACAAGGGAGAGGGATAAAGAGTAGATGAACACAGAAAAGTAGTAGATTTGTTTGTTCGATTGGTGTTGGTTCAATCGGCCGTCACCCCTAGTGTATATAAGGAGCGGCTGGACTTTCCGTGCAAGAAAGAAGGCTGGATCCACGTCCAAACCCTAGTTGGGGTTCAACTCGAACAAGCAAACTCGAAATTTGCGTAACTGTTCGGTCAAAAAGTTGCCTGTAACTTCTGGACCACTTTTGAGACAGTAAACGAGCTTAGATCAAAATGTCATAAAAAGTAAAGTTGTTCGTCTCGAAAATACGAAGAACTTTCATGTTTTGCACTTTTTATATGACCTGATCTTCATTGCCTTTTCCTCTTGTTTTCGTATCAAACTCGGATTGCGACCGAACGAATTTAACTCAATTCGGCCGTATTTTAATTCCGGAGGTCGTATACTTGCTCAGATGAAGATGGTTCTAAAAGCAAAGTTATTCGCCTCGAAAAACTGAACAACTTTCATGTTTACGACTTTTTAATCCGAGTTGATATTGACCGCTCAATCTTGTTCGTAACAAGATACGTTAGTATAGCGGTTTTCAGACGAATTTTGGACTTCCATCCACGCCAAAGGTGAGACAAGGTCTGTGGTCCAGCGACCACTCAGTTCTGTCCGTGCCAATTTGGCCTTTGGCAGTATTTTGACTCTAACTTTTGGATACTAACTCGGATTGAGATGATTCAAAAAGAAAAGTTGATTGTTTCGACGAGACGCACAATTTTCGTGTTCTGAAATTTTACATTTGAAGTCATCTTGAATAAGCCATAGTTGAAGCCTCCATATATCAGTCTCTGAATCTTCTCTGGACACTAGCATAATCGGCTATTAAGCCTGACCATCGCTTGACTTGATATGGTACCTCTTTGATGATGATTAATATTCCTTGTAGTGGACTTTTCCGAGTGTGTGTCTCTCGCCATTTTCCTTGATTAACTACGAGCCTAAAACGAGTGCCAACACAATGGATCCAAGCTCAAGAACTTTCAGAATACCAATCCACCCATCTTTACTAAGTTTGAAGAGCCATTAGATGCAGGAGCGGAAACCAACGATAAAGTACTGTTTGCCACCCACTATCTGGTTGGGGATGCAAGAGCTTGGTGGAACAGCGTTCGTGCCTAAAATGGAGGACAGATGATGACTTGGGATGAATTCAAACTCAAGTTCAGCAGAACCCATGTGCCACTGGGTTTAATCAAGAGGATGAGAGATGAATTCAGAGAACTAAAGCAAGGGAGGATTACCGTAGTTGAGTACCGTGACAAATTTCTGTCATTAGCTAGGTATTCACCAGATGAGATTGACACTAAAGCCAAGAAGAAGGAGAGATTCTTGAATGGTCTGCATGATGATATGCAGACGGTGTTAGTCAATATTCTATTTGCTGACATTGAGGCCTTAGTGGATTCTGCCATTCAGATGGAAGGCAAGATCAACCAAGCCAATGAGAATCGCAACCATAGAATGATGCATCAACCAGGAACCCACCATACCCCAAAGTATCGTCCCAACCCGTTTACAGGATTTGCCGCAAGAAACAATATACCCCCGATGAACCGTCCAACCTATCCCAACCGTGTAGGAGGAAACCCAAGGCCCGGAGGAAACCAAAACAACAACCCCGGCAACTCCAATAACTTCAATCTTGCACCTCCCAAGTTCAACAACAATAATGTCGCCACCAACACCAATACTGCCCAAGGACTGGAAGCACTGTTGTGCCTGTTGCAGGAAAGGACAAGTCTCAGGTGACTTGTTATGAATGTGGAACCAAGGGTCACTATTCCAATGAGTGCCCCAAGAAGCTTGCAGCAGCCCCCAATGTGAATGCCCTAGCTCAGTAGCAACTCCGTGTTCAACCTGCAAGAAGATTTTCCCTAGGAAATTCACTCAACCGCAACGGCCGTCTATTTCTCATGAATTCGGAAGGAGCCCAAGAAGCGCCAGATGTCGTGCTGGTATGTTTTCTGTTAACTTAGTACTTGCAAGAGTGTTGTTTGATTCTGGATCATCGCACTCGTTTGTTACAGAAGAATTTGCATGCACCAGTAATATTCAACCAACAAAATTGAAGCATGTTATGATAGTTCAAATACCTGGTTCAACCACCAAATCTAGACAAACTTGCAAGGCCGTACCTATCAGAATCCATGGCATAGATTTTTACGCTAATCTAATAGTACTCGGAACCAAAGGTTTGGAAGTAGTACTAGGAATGGATTTGATGTCAAAATATAAAGGATTAATCGACTGTGCCAAGAAAGCCATAACCATGACCAGTACCATTGGAGTATCAGTAGAGCATGTATCTGAAACCTTGCCCCATCAACTCATGTGCAACAAGAGTCTAGCCCAACCAACCATTGACCAAGTCAGTGTAGTCTATGAATATCCCGATGTATTTCCAGATGTTTTGCCCGGTATGCCCCTAGATCGGGATATCGAGTTTATCATTGAACTAATCCCTAGAACCAGACCCATAGCGCAGAGACCTTATAGTATGAACCCGTCGGAATTAGTGGAGGTGAAGAAGCAACTGGATGCTATGCTAGAGATAGGACTATTCAACCAAGTGTGTCGCCATGGAGATAACATGTCTTGTTTGTGGATAAAAAGATGGAGGTAACTGATTGTGTATGGATTATCAGAAGCTGTATGATGTCACCATCAAGAATAAGTACCCACTGCCGAAGATAGCAGATCTGTTTGACCAGTTGACCGGTGACAAAGTGTTTTCTAAGATTGATCTTAGAACTGGTTATCATCAACTCAAGATTCGCGCAGAGGATATTCCAAACATTACCTTTACCACCAGATATGGACTGTATGAGTACACTGTCATGTCCTTTGTATTAACCAATGCCCTACTTATATCATTAACCTCATGAATAAGATTTTTATGGACTTCCTAGATAAGTTTGTTGTTGTTTTCATCGATGACATTCTAATCTATTCCAAATTAGAAGAATAACAAGAGCTACATCTGAGGACCATCCTTGGAACCCTTAGGGAGCATCAGTTGTATGCCAAGTTTAGCAAATGTGAGTTCTGGCTACAGGAAGCAGGATTCCTTGGACATATAGTGTCGGCCGGAGGAATTGTTGTTGACCCCGCCAAAGTTAAGGACGTTGAATAATGGCAAGCCCCAACCACTCAAACCCAAGTTCGTGCATTTCTTGGATTAGCGGAATATTACCGCAAGTCCGTAGAAGGATTCTCGAGCATCGCAAGACCCATGACCCAATTTTTGAAGAAATATAAAAAGTTTGAATGGACTGACAAATGTGAAGAAATTTTTCAATAACTCAAGAAGAGATTGATTTCAGCCCCAATCTTGATCATTGTTGTGGATATACCAAATGAGTATACCTACGGCATAGTCTCATACCGGCAAGCCCGGGTGGCCCACAGTTGGTGGTTAGGCCTATGGCATAACCGGGCGGCCCAGTTGCTGATAGCAAGCCGGAGGTCCAGCCAAGAGATGGAAGGCGACATGCCACCGCCATAGATGGAAGCCGGAGCCTTGGAGGACACGAAGACTAGTTAGTATTAGTCTAGGACTCTGTAACTGTATCCGGCTAGGACTCTCCATGTAACCCTAGGTCTTGGCGCTCATATAAGCCGGCCTATGGGAGCCTTTAGGGCATAACACCAAGTGCATAGCACTACTCGCACACAGCGAACCCCCAAATCCTGTAACTCGGCATATTGCCATTATAGTGATTTATAGCAGGAGTAGGATCTCGCCACCTTCGTGAGATATGAACCTAGGTAAACTCTGTCACGCCGACCCGGACGCTCTCCGTCTACCCCCACATCTCTAAACTCGCCGTTGGGATACCCCTATGGCGTACGTGTCGACAAAACCACGACAGTTGGCGCCCACCGTGGGACAAGAGGCGCTTATAGCACGGATCCGGGCGGGATCCATCGCTGATATGGAAGAAGGCCAAATCACATCTGGATGGCACATCTTCGTCGTCAGCGTCAATTTGATCGGCTGGTTCGACAGAATCCAGCTGGGGTTCATCGGCAGCATCCGATTTACGTCAAGCATCGCAACTTGGAGGGCTTCGTTCGATCAGCGTGTACCAGCGGTACTTCTATCTAGAGCACGGATAATTTATCCGTCTGATTGTATGGTTTGGTCGGAAGTAGCATGTGGATTCAAATCCCAGCTGAGTTGTGCACGTACGCGTATACGCGTTGCCGGCACACGTTCCGACTAGCCCGAATCAGTAACACTAGTGGAAAAAGGCTATCCGTTCGCGACCCCTCAGAGCATTTGTCCCGGTTGCGCCACCAACCGGGACTAATGCTGGCACGCGTCCCGGTTGGAGAGGGCACGGGGCCAGGGGCATGCGTCCCGGTTGGTAAGGGGGAATACATCCCGGTTGGAGCCACCAACCGGGACTAAAGGTTTGGCCACAGCCACGTGGCGTGGCACGCACCTTTAGTCCCGGTTGCTGGCTCCAACCGGGACTAAAGACCCCCTGCCCTCTATAAATGCAACGCCCCAGCCCCCTCTGCCTCCACTCTGTTTTTTCGAATGGTGGAAGGTGTGAGGGGGTGTGCTAGTTTTTTCTCATGCATGCATTGAAGGTGTTTGATGAAATGTTTGAGTGAATAATCCCATAGAATTTCTCATAGAACAAAAATATAGAAGGTGTCCGAGACGCACTTAAGCTTTCTCCTATTTATTTCCCTCAATCGAGGTTAGCAATCTTATCTTTTCTAGGTCATTGATACAATTCATGTGTCGGTGTGAATTGGTTATTTCACTATTTATGATGTCCTGTTTTTTGATAAACTTACTTATATGATGCAGATGAACGGTCGGGAATGGATGTACGGTGACCGGCGCGTAGCCAGGTATATCAAAGTCGTGGATAAATTTATCGATGTGGCTACGGCAAACAAAGACAATGGATTTATACGTTGTCCATGTGTTCAATGTCGAAACAACAAGGAGTACTCTTCCTCAAAAATCATTCGCGGCCACCTGATTATGAAAGGTTTCATGCCCAACTATAATTGCTGGACCAAGCACGGGGAAAGAGGGGTTATGATGGAAGATGGTGAAGAAGAAGATGATGATAACAACTATCATCATATGTTTCCTGAATACAGTGATACTACAATGGAAGACAATCGAGAGGAAAGAGGTGAAGAATGGGCATCAGATGAACCGGTTGATGAACTTGGTAGGGTCATTTCTGATGCAAAGCGAGACTGTGAAACAGAAAATGAGAAGTTGAAGTTAGAGGGCATGTTAGAACATCACAAGAAATTGTTGTACCCAAATTGTGAAGATGGCAGCACAAAGCTCGGTACCACACTGGAATTGTTGCGATGGAAGGCAGAGTGTGGTCTAACTGACTCCTCATTTGAAAAGATGCTGAAAATAATGAAGCCGAAGTTTCTAAAACATAAAGAACTTCCCGAGAGTACCTACGAAGCAAAGAAGACTCTCTGTCCTCTGGGATTAGATGTGCAAAAGATACATGCATGCATTAACGACTGCATCCTCTACCGCGGTAAGAAGTATGATAATTTAGATAAATGTCCGGTATGCAATGCGTTGTGGTATAAGATCAGACGAGATGACCCTGGTGATGTTGAGGGAGAGCCCCTCCGGAAGAGGGTTCCTGCTAAGGTTATGTGGTATGCTCCTATAATACCAAGGTTGAAACGCATGTTCAGAAACAAAGAGCATGCCAGGTTGTTGCGATGGCACAAAGAAGACCGTAAGAAAGACGGAAAGTTGAGACACCCTGCTGATGGGTCACGGTGGAGAAAAATCGAGAGAGACTTCCCAGACTTTGCAGGTGACACAAGGAACTTATGGTTTGGTCTAAGTACGGATGGCATGAATCCTTTTGGGGAGCAGAGTTGCAGTCACAGCACCTGGCCCGTGACTCTATGTATCTACAACCTGCCTCCTTGGTTGTGCATGAAGCGTAAGTTCATTATGATGCCAGTGCTCATCCAAGGCCCGAAGCAACCGGGCAACAACATTGATGTGTACCTTAGGCCATTAGTTGAAGAACTCTTACAGTTGTGGGGCAAACCAGGTGTACGTGCGTGGGCTGAGAACAAACAGGAGCCATTTGATCTACGAGGGTTGTTATTCGTAACCATCAATGATTGGCCTGCTCTTAGTAACCTTTCAGGACAGACAAACAAGGGATATAAGGCATGCACCCACTGTTTAGATAAGATCGAAGGTACATATTTGCACAAATGCAAGAAGGTTGTGTACCTGGCGAATCGACGACTTCTTCCGACCAATCATCCCGTAAGAAATAAAGGCAAGTATTTCAAAGGTGAGGCAGATCACCGGAAGAAGCCTGAACTCCCTGCTGGTGATGATGTATTTGGTATGGTCAAGGACATAGAAGTAATCTTTGGAAAGGGTCCCGACGGTCAATCAGTTCCGAACGACGTCGCTACAGAACACGCACCCATGTGGAAGAAGAAATCTATATTTTGGGAGCTGCCATATTGGAAAGTCCTGCGTGTCCGCTCTTCAATCGACGTGATGCACGTGACGAAGAATCTCTGCGTGAACCTGCTAGGATTCCTAGGCGTGTATGGGAAGACAAAAGATACACCTGAAGCACGGGAGGACCAACAAATTATGAAAGACCCAAAGAACATGCATACACATAACAAGACGGATAAAGGGCGTCACTTAAGTCGTGTCAGCTATGCTCTTACCAAAGCAGAGAAGGAAATCTTTTTTGAAGTCCTTTACAGTATCAAGGTGCCGTCGGGCTTCTCATCTAATATAAAGTGGATAATAAATATGGCAGAGAAAAAGTTCCAAAACCTGAAGTCTCATGACTGTCACGTGATTATGACGCAGTTGCTTCCGATTGCATTGAGGGGGCTTCTACCGGAAAATGTTCGAGTACCCATTGTGAAGCTGTGTTCATTCCTCAATGCAATATCTCAGAAGGTAATCAATCCAGATATTCTGCCAAGGTTAGAGAATGATGTGGTACAATGTCTTGTTAGTTTTGAATTGGTGTTCCCACCATCCTTCTTCAATATTATGACGCATCTCCTTGTTCATCTAGTGGAAGAGATTGCCATTCTTGGTCCGGTATTTCTGCACAATATGTTCCCCTTTGAGAGGTTCATGGGAGTCTTAAAGAAATATGTTCATAACCATGCTAGACCAGAAGGAAGCATCTCCAAGGGATATGGAACAGAGGAGGTCATTGAGTTTTGTGTTGACTTTATTCCTGACCTTAAGCCGATTGGTGTTTCTGACTCGCGGCATGAGGGAAGGCTAAGTGGAAAAGGCACGCTGGAAAAGAAAGCAATGATATGTAGGGACGGGGATTCTTTCACTAAAGCACACTACACAGTTCTACATAATTCCACCTTGGCAGCTCCGTATATCGAGGAACACAAGAATATTGTACGCTCCAAAAACCTGGGGAAGCCTGAATCATGGATTACAGATGAACACATGAAGTCTTTCGGTGGTTGGATGCAGACACATCTCTTGAATGACACCACTATTGGAGATCAGCTATACTTGTTGGCCGCGTCACCATCTTCTACTGTATTGAATTTCCAAGGGTACGAAATAAATGGGAATACATTCTACACGATCGCGCAAGATAAAAAGAGCACCAACCAAAATAGTGGTGTCCGCTTTGATTTAATAGACGAGAATGGACAAAAGGACACATATTATGGTTACATAGAGGAGATATGGGAACTAGACTATGGAGTCTCTTTTAAGGTTCCTTTGTTTCGCTGCAAATGGGTCAACCTGAATGGGGAAGGGGTAAAGATAGACCAGTTGTACGGAATAACAACAGTGGATCTCAAGAATCTTGGTTATAGAGATGAACCATTCGTCCTAGCCAATGATGTGTCTCAGGTTTTCTATGCGAAGGACATGTCCTCCAGACCGAAAAAAAGAAAAAATATGCAAACGAATACATCATATGATGAGCCAAAGCGTCACATAGTTCTTTCAGGGAAAAAAAACATCGTGGGAATCGAGGACAAGACAGACATGTCAGAAGATTATAATAAGTTTTCCTTTTTGTCGCACGGAAAAGCCCTTTTCCATTTTCCGAGCGCAAAAAACGGGTCGTTTTGTGAAGTAACCACCAAAATGCCGTTTCAGAATGCTACCGTCCCATTTTCCTAAAATACTAGACCACCTTACATGAACTATCTCCCAACCGGTACATCTCAAACCTTTTCGTCCATCCCGGGTAAAAAGGACAAATGTCTGCCGAATCGGTAGGAAGTGGGTCCGGTTTGTACTACAGGTACATGATCTATCGCCCGTGATTTTTTGAAAAAATCATTTTTAGACTCGCAATATGTGGTTTCTTCAGAGATCCAATGCAAGTTCTAACGATGCTCGTCCCCTATCTTCATGCACACCGGTTCGACCATAGTTAGAAATTCAGATAATTCAAAACGGGCATAATAAATTCAAAAAAAATCGAACAATGAAAATCCTTCGCGTGGTGTCATATTTTGTTACATAGTTGAAAGGAAAAATACCAAACTTGGTATATTGATCATGTTTTGAAAAAACCTTCACAAAATGACCTATCATGTTCGAGGTTTCATGGCTTTCGGTCCAAATGACCGATGTTATGTACTGAATCACGGCATAGTTTGTGATGTTGTGCCCATATTATGCATGTGTGTGGAAATTGGTATGGAGAACAATGTGGAAGGAGGAAGTTTTCCTTTTTGTCGCACGAAAAAGCCCTTTTCCATTTTCCGAGCACAAAAACCGGGTCGTTTTGTGAAGTAACCACCAAAATGCCATTTCAGAATGCTACCGTCCCATTTTCCTAAAATACTAGACCACCTTACATGGACTATCTCCCAACCGGTACATCTCAAACCTTTTCGTCCATCCCGGGTAAAAAGGACAAATGTCTGCCGAATCGGGAGGAAGTGGGTCCGGTTTGTACTACAGGTACATGATCTATCGCCCGTGATTTTTTGAAAAAATCATTTTTAGACTCGCAATATGTGGTTTCTTCAGAGATCCAATGCAATTCCTAACGATGCTTGTCCCCTATCTTCATGCACACCGGTTCGACCATAGTTAGAAATTCAGATAATTCAAAACGGGCATAATAGATTCAAAAAAATCCGAACAATGAAAATCCTTCGCGTGGTGTCATATTTTGTTACATAGTTGAAAGGAAAAATACCAGACTTGGTATATTGATCATGTTTTGAAAAAACCTTCACAAAATGACCTATCATGTTCGAGGTTTCATGGCTTTCGGTCCAAATGACCGATGTTATGTGCTGAACCACGGCATAGTTTGTGATGTTGTGCCCATATTATGCATGTGTGTGGACATTGGTATGGAGAACAATGTTGCAGGAGGAAGTTTTCCTTTTTGTCGCACGGAAAAGCCCTTTTCCATTTTCCGAGCACAAAAAACGGGTCGTTTTGTGAAGTAACCACCAAAATGCCGTTTCAGAATGCTACCATCCCATTTTCCTAAAATACTAGACCACCTTACATGTACTATCTCCCAACCGGTACATCTCAAACCTTTTCGTCCATCCTGGGTAAAAAAGACAAATGTCTGCCGAATCGGGAGGAAGTGGGTCCGGTTTGTACTACAGGTACATGATCTATCGCCCGTGATTTTTTGAAAAAATCATTTTTAGACTCACAATATGTGGTTTCTTCAAAGATCCAATGCAAGTTCTAACGATGCTCGTCCCCTATCTTCATGCACACCAGTTCGACCATAGTTAGAAATTCAGATAATTCAAAACGGGCATAATAAATTAAAAAAAAATCCGAACAATGAAAATCCATCGCGTGGTGTCATATTTTGTTACATAGTTTAATAAAAAAAATACCAGACTTGGTATATTGATCATGTTTCGAAAAAACCTTCACAAAATGACCTATCATGTTCGAGGTTTCATGGATTTCTGTCCAAATGACCGATGTTATGTGCTGAATCACGGCATAGTTTGTGATGTTGTGCCCATATTATGCATGTGTGTGGACATTGGTATGGAGAACAATGTTACAGGAGGAAGTTTTCCTTTTTTCGAACGGAAAAGCCCTTTTCCATTTTCCGAGCGCAAAAAACGGGTCGTTTTGTGAAGTAACCACCAAAATGCCATTTCAGAATGCTACCGTCCCATTTTCCTAAAATAATAGACCACCTTACATGGACTATCTCCCAACCGGTACATCTCAAACCTTTTCGTCCATCCTGGGTAAAAAGGACAAATGTCTGCCGAATCGGTAGGAAGTGGGTCCGGTTTGTACTACAGATACATGATCTATCGCTCGTGATTTTTTGAAAAAATCATTTTTAGACTCGCAATATGTGGTTTCTTTAGAGATCCAATGCAAGTTCTAACGATGCTCGTCCCCTATCTTCATGCACACCGGTTCGACCATAGTTAGAAATTTAGATAATTCAAAACGGGCATAATAAATTCAAAAAAATCCGAACAATGAAAATCCTTCGCGTGGTGTCATATTTTGTTACATAGTTGAAAGGAAAAATACCAGACTTGGTATATTGATCATGTTTCGAAAAAACCTTCACAAAATGACCTATCATGTTCGAGGTTTCATGGCTTTCGGTCCAAATGACCGATGTTATGTGCTGAATCACGGCATAGTTTGTGATGTTGTGCCCATATTATGCATGTGTGTGGACATTGGTATGGAGAACAATGTTGCAGGAGGAAGTTTTCCTTTTTGTCGCACGGAAAAGCCCTTTTCCATTTTCCGAGCACAAAAAACGGGTCGTTTTGTGAAGTAACCACCAAAATGCCGTTTCAGAATGCGACCGTCCCATTTTCCTAAAATACTAGACAACCTTACATGTACTATCTCCCAACCGGTACATCTCAAACCTTTTCGTCCATCCCGGGTAAAAAGGACAAATGTCTGCCGAATCGGTAGGAAGTGGGTCCGGTTTGTACTACAGGTACATGATCTATCGCCCGTGATTTTTTGAAAAAATCATTTTTAGACTCACAATATGTGGTTTCTTCAGATATCCAATGCAAGTTCTAACGATGCTCGTCCCCTATTATTATGCATGTGTGTGGACGCGCCATATTATGCATGTGTGTGGACGCGCCATTTTTCATCTTTAGTCCCGGTTGGTGACACCATCCGGGACAAGGTACACTGCGCACGACATAATGTCGACACGCCATTTTCCCGCCATTTTTCTTCCCGCCAGTTCTTCCTGCCAGTTCTTCACTATATATATATGTAGGGTTGTCCTCCATTGTCATTGCACATCTCTAGACTCATATCTGCAACCTCGTAACTCTTTCCCATGGCTTCCACCGTAGCACTAACTCCCAGGGAGGCGGAGGCGCTTTGCGCCTCGAACTACCCCTGCCCGCCGGGCTACTGTGTCCCTGTCGGCTGGATGCTGAGCGCCGGAGGCGTGCCGGTTCCTCCTGTCCCTCTAGGTGTGGCGCGTCAGATGGCCATCACGAACCACTACTACTTCGAGCTCACGCCGGAGCAGCGGAGGAATCCCAGATGGCATCCCGACTATTTCCCGACTTGGGAAGCCTTCTTCGTGGATCGGCGTGAGAGGGCACTCGCCAGGCACGAGCAGGAGGGCCCACCTCCTCCGAACTTCAACGAGGCCGGCCGTCGGCTGTGGTGGCGCGGCCGGACTCTCCAGAGCGTCATGGCCTACTACACGGCCGCCGACTCTAGCCCTCGCCTGCGCTACCCTCAAGTCCAGCCCACTCGTACTCAACCTTCAAGGTTCAACTACGGCGACCCCGACGACGATAGCGACGACGGCCGCGACGAGTACGACGACTACAGTGGCGAGTATTATAGGTGTAGGCAGGAGCATGACTGAATTATTCCAACATTGCAAAACAAGTTCGGCCGATTGTGGCTTAATCTAGCCATGTATCTTAATTTTCAGTTCTTCTATGTAACTTTGTGTTAGTTGTGTTATGTACTTTAATTCCAGTTCTATCCTAATCAAATTTTCTTTCCGCCCATTATTTTCCGTCCTCTTTTTTCCGTCCATTAAAAACAGAAAATGGTTTTGAATTACTTATAAGTTAATTCATTTTTAATTGTAAATGGTTCATATTTTAAATGGTTACATTAATTATTTTTTAAAAATAGAAAATGGTTTTGAATTATTTATTCAAATCCAAACACTTTTTATGTTTAAAGTTTTTCTAAATTCCAATTTAATATTTAAAAAATATAAGTTAATTCATTTTTAATTTTAAATGGTTACATTAATTATTTTTTAAAAATAGAAAATGGTTTTGGATTATTTATTCAAATCCATACACTTTTTATGTTTAAAATTTTTCTAAATTCCAAATTAATATTTAAAAAATATAAGTTAATTCATTTTTAATTTTAAATGGTGACATTAATTATTTTTTAAAAATAGAAAATGGTTTTGGATTATTTATTCAAATCCATACACTTTTTATGTTTAAAGTTTTTCTAAATTCCAAATTAATATTTAAAAAATATAAGTTATTTCATTATTAATTTTAAATGGTTCATAGTTTAAATGGTTACATTAATTATTTTTCAAAACAGAAAATGGTTTCGAATTAGTTATTCAAATTCAAACACTTTTTATGTTTAAAGTTTTTCTAAATTACAAAGTAATTATCATTTAAAAAAATTACAAATTTAAACCCCAAAATAAAAAAATAAGGCGGGAACAGACAGAAAATACCTGAAAATTTTGAAAACAGGGGAATACGTCCCGGTTGGAGCCACCAACCGGGACTAAAGACCCCCCTACACGCGCGCCCCTTTAGCTGCTGAAAATTGGAGTATACGTCCCGGTTGGTGGCTCCAACTGGGACGCATGCCCTTTTAGTCCTGGTTGGAGCCACCAACCGGGACGTATACTCCCTCCCCTTTATATAACTTCTCTTTTTCTCTGCTTCTCTTCTCTGCTTCTTTCATCGACGACGCCGCCAGGCTGCCCGCGCCCTCCGTCGTCGTCAACGCCTCCGCCTCCGGCCGCCACCGCCGCGCGCTCCCCGACGACCGCCGCCCGCGCGCTCCCCGACAACCGTCGCGCGCTCCCCGACGACCGCGCCGCCGCGCCCTTCCCCCACTGCCGCGCGTCAGGTACGCCCCTAGCTCCCTGCCTCTTTCCTCCCCCTCCCTCTGCTGCTGCCGGTGGGCAGCGGCGGCTGCTGCTATAGGTGCTGCTGCATGGGGGCTTCGGGTGTGGTGGGCGGCCGGCGGCTGCGCTGCTGGTGGGCTTCGATCGGGTTGTGGGCGGCATCTTCGGGTGATCGATGTGTGTTGTCTGCGTGCATGGCCCGCGTGGACATGTGGTTAGTGATCATATGATTATTAGGCATGTACTATGGCAAGCTCTTGTACAGACGCTTATGTTTAAAAAAATAATGCCAGAAATTGGATTATGGACTAAACGCATGGTCTCACAGCACGAAACGCTAATTTGGGTAGCTAGCAACAACTAGGAGCGCTAATCAAACTCCTGTGCGCTGAAAAAAAGTAGTCCTAGCGACCGACGCTTCCTCGTACGTCCACGCTAGAGAAAATCCCCGGACCGGACGGGATGGAGGCCTAACCGTAAGTAAAATACGCCTAGCTAGCGTCTGCTTTAAACGTCTGCGTTAAACATGCTCTTAGGGATAGGATTAAGGCTTAGAGCGGGTCTGCGGGTCTGCGGGTATGGGTTTGCCACCCCCATACCCGCCCCATTAAACTTGGAGGGTCTAACTTTTTTCCAAACCCTCCCCATTTAAGGCGGGTATCCATCGGGTTTGTGGGTTTCGGGGCCCCATTGCCATCCCTAATCGCATCCTTATCATCGGACTATCCTCGTTTGCTATAGGAGTATCACATTTACTCAATGATAGTTTTACACTCCCTCATGTCGGGTTTGTAAGGCTCGGGAAAAGGGGATGTCGGTGGCCGGTCCCGCAGGACATGGGAGGCGTGCAGGGACGCGTGGGGCGGGTGTATTTTGGCAAGAGAGAGGCAGAAGCTCTGTTTGCTCGGGGAAGGTGAGGAGAGGGGGGAGGAGGCGGCGCCGATGGGAGTTCCCATGTTCGCTCACGCGTGGGCGAGACATGGGCGAAGGGGTCGCGCGGTCAAAACCATTATGTTCGACGTAGGAAAGCTCGGTCTAGCTCGGTCGCGCGTAAATCTTCCCATGAAATTGCATGCCCCTTAGGTGCATGTGGGTTCGACGATGTGCCTTCGCCAGGGCATTCCGAACCCTCTTAAATCGATTCCAATATGGTATTTTGTTAGTATCTAGTGTTACCTATCTGCTGGATAGTTTTCCTTTTGTAGCCATATACTCATGTTCCCCTCTCATATGCATCCGAGGTATCTCCGAACTAGGTTTTACACCCCTCGGAACTCCGGAATATTGATTTTAGTTGATTTTAGCTAGAGTTACCTATCTACTACACGGTTTCCTTTTTGTAGCTAGGTTTAGGGTTTCTCTTCATTTTTATTATTGTGTATGTATATATTAGGGTTCTCTGAATTAGGGTTTATATCTCTCAACACCGTAACTAACTTTCTCCTTTAGCCGCTTTGACTTATTCGTTTTTCCACCTATGCAGAAAATATGGACCCACACGTCAGAGACGAAGAAAAGGAAGAGTTGATCCAAGGTGTGATCCGTGGGGAAGATAATTTAGACGTATCAACGTTTCTGAACAACTCCGGTGAGGGTGATCCTCTTTTTACCGGAATAGACAACTTGTTTGAGGTTGAAGGTGTTGCCTTCCGCGAGGGAGAAGGCGATGCCTTGTGTAATCGAGAAGACGACCGCTCCGGCGAGGTGCATGTAATATAAATCAATTCATTTATTAATCATCTGCTATCTATATAGAAATAGTAACGATGATCTTTCTTCTTTTAGCCCTCCGGATCGAAGGAATCTACTGAAAAGAGCAGACAAGGCCCAACCAAAAAGTTGCAAGACCATGAGAGGTTCAGGATCGAAGATGTCGCTGAAGACGGCAAACCGACAGCTCCCGAAGTTGTCGCAACCAAATTTGTGACACAATGCGGAGTAATCGTTAGGGACTTAATCCCGATCACCATTAGAAATTGGAATAGGCCTGCTAATGCGGATGAAGAGGGAACATGTTTATTTGTCCCTAACCACGCCAAAGATTTACTGTGGAAGAGGCTCATGGTTAATTTCAAACTACCGAAGATAGAGCTGGATCCAAATGCGGAGGATCCAGTCGAGGATGCCTTACAACATGGGAGAGCCATGGAAGCTAAGGTCAGGGAGTGGGATTTGAAGAAGATGGCCTAGTGTTTCACCAACTGGAAGAAAAGATTGCACCTTGACTATGTCGTGAAAAAGAAGACTCCCGATTTCAAGAATATTCAGTTTGAGAAGATAAAACCATTCTGGGCTGAGTTTGTGGAATACAAGAAATCAGAAAAAGCTAAGAAAATGTCTGAAACGAATAAGCTGAATGCTGCTAACAAGAAGTATCACCATACTATGGGGCAAGGTGGCTACAGGGTTGGCATTCCTAAGTGGGAGAAACTTGAGAATGAACTGCGTGCTAAAAAGATCACCCTAGAGACAGACGATTGGGTAGAACATGCAAGGAATTGGTTTTACGGGCATGGGGGCACGTTGGACTCGGAAGGGAGGTGTATATATAACATACGACATACAGAAGACCCCTTGCCAATCGAGTGGATGAGAAAAGCAGTACAGGCTGTTAAAGATGGGGACTTCATTCCCGATAGAGAGAATGATGAGATCACACTCGCACTTGGAAATAAGGAACATGATGGACGAACACGAGGCACAAGAGGCTCCCAACCATGGAGGACTGGGTTTCCCGAAGAGAGGAAGAAATATCCTCATAGAAGCCGTCAGAGGAGAAAGGACATGGTGGAAGTTGAAGCAAATAGTCAGAAAGAGCGAATGCATTTAATTGAAGAACGATTAAAGAAACAACAAGATGAAATTAACGCACTTAAAGAGCAAAGTACTACCAGCCCATCTCAGCAGCACACTGCATTCGATGCTACCGGCCTATCGAATAATCGAAAAAGCAGTGTGGCTTCCACCGAGGTCCCGGGTGATGACAATGGCGATGGCGATGACGATGATGCACCGACGATGGCTCCTGTTGGCTACCCAGTGGATGATATCACAGAGATGACACACTGCGAGCTACATGTCAAAGTTGTGAACATATCAATGAAGGTGGCGGTCGGCTATGCCTTACCAATTGGACCCACACCAACTTACCACTATCGTCCGGTTCCAGAGGGCTATGCTGTTGTCGGCGTGGATGAAATCATGCCCAAAGGTGAAGGGGATGTGACTGTGATGGGATGACACCATTCTATGGCCGAAGGAATGTATGGTGTTTCGAAATCACACGCCAAGGCCATCTTCGCCGCCGCCTCACCCGTCTCCAGCGAGGTCGTCGTCGCCGCGGCAGCCGTCTTCGTCGCCTCACCCGGCTCCGTCGCCTCACCAATCTCCAGCGCAGCCATCGCCGCGGGAGCCATCGCCGGCGCCTAAGGGTCAAAAGCTCTAGCGTACCGCTACTGTGCCTCGTGGAAAGCGATCGCCGAAACGTAAACAAGAGCCTCTTCCAAAAGTACCAACGGTTCCTCCCAAGAGAGCTTATGACTGTACTGAAGAGGAGACTGCGGCGATCGTTGATGCGGAAACGACAGCGTTTTTTGCTAAGCTGAGGCGGCCGAAAGAGCCAGTGTTCCCCAGCACCAAAGAAGAAAAAGCCAAAGTGTTGAAAATGCTAAAGACTCTTCATAAACCCGAGCCAAAGCTGTCATCAGACTATGAGCGTTCTATTCTCAAGTCACATGCGGCACAAAAAGCCTCGAAGAGCAGTACTGATGCAAGCGAGAAATCTGTTGTCCAGCTCGGAGAACAAGCAAAACATACTTGCACCCCTCTCAAGATGATTTCCCAAACCAATGTGGGGTCGAGAAAATATGGGGCCAAAGAGCAGTATGATCCAGAGGTAGTTGCACAATACGGAGAAGCTGCCGCTACTCAAGGTATGAGTATTTCCCAATACTTATCTCAGTTAGAGTTCTTCCCCGTGAGTGAAATAGCATACAAATACCAGTACGGCAAACCTCTCGTCAAACCTAAGGAGGTAAACAATCTTCCAACAAAACTGCGAAGATTGCATAACTGGTAACAATCTATATGGATACTATGTTTGCGAGTTCATCCGGCAGACGTGCGATGAGAAGGGCAGAAATTTAGAGTAACTCCACGTACGTAAACAATTTCTATAGTTTTTAATTACAATCAAATTGTGTTTAGTTTCATTCATATAGGCTGACTCCTTTTTTAAATCAGATCGAACGTCTACGGGGCGGTCTTCTGCCAAAGGATCGCGTACGAGCAATTCAGGAGGAATTGGCGGGATTCTTGGATGCATAAGTCCTAGACCCAAAAGGGGAATACTACTCGGCTGTGTATAGACAATAGGAATTGTAAAAATAGCAACTTTGAAGGAATTGGCCGGTAGCATCGAATAGCAACTTTTGTATGTAGTGCATGAACTCGATCCGTGTATTGAATATAATATTGTCATCATGATGTAATATAAGGTTCCTTCATTGATAAGTGCAAATTACTAAATAAATAATAAAACAACCTAAATGAATTCTCTGCCGCGGCATAAAAAGTGGCAAAAATGTTGCCGCGGTAACAAAATGTGCCAAAATGAATTCTCTGCCACGGCAGAGAAATGGGCCAAATCTCTGCCGCGGCAGAAGGTTATTAGTCCCAGTTCATGTTACGAACCGGGACTAATGCTTCACCCCCTCGCCCTCTGCCGCTGCCACGTGTACACCCTTTAGTCCGGTTGATGGGGCAACCAGGACTAAAGGTTAGAGCTTTAGTACCGATTGCCCCGTCCCGGTTGGACAACCGGGACTAATGTCCCGTACGACCTATAGCCCGAATAAAATCGGTCAGCTCAAGTTCAAGTTGGTAAGATCTACACGTGAAGGCTGGCAATTGAGTGCTGCAGACTCACGTGCAAAGGTTCAACCGGAAAAACAAAAAAGATTGTTGCAACTCCATCGTGAGGATAATCTCTCTGGTGGATGAAGCATGACCCTTCTTATTGCATGTCTAGGTAGACAAAATCGTTCATGCTTGCCGGCATATATTGCATGTGCGCGTCTTGGCACGTTCGTGGCCGACGTTGCAAACGGTATTGTTCTGGTCAGATTCGTCTACGATTATGCTAGTACAACCGATGTCGGGTCTCATCAGTTCACCTTTTTGATCGGCTTCTTTGCTACCGTGAACAACTCCGCCATGTATAATTTTATCTTTTGTCGCCGCATACTTCGCTGTAGCTGGACATGTGCCGTCTTGATTTAATTCATCTTCATCGCGAACTACAACACGACTCCCCTTAAACAGCTAAGTTCCTGTTTACATTTATTATTTTAATTGTTTATGATCATGAGATTAAGATTAGTTCACTCATACACTGAGTCTTTTACCGCTTTCGTTTTTATCATATTTTTTCACGATTTGCCTTGCGTTCGTAAGTATAAACTTTTTACTGGCTTGCCGTTTAGGCCCCAGTACCATGAAAAAAACCCGCCTTCGGCCGTTAGCTTAAGTTTTCTGGATACACATTTTTTGTTGTTTTTATGTGGATTCCGGAGTAGTGACTTTTCGGCACTCAAAGCCGGCGTTTTGGCCTTGGGTTCTAGACGGTGCCATTAGGCATCATCACCTAAGGACATGGTTCTGTGATGCGAGTCTTCCGTCTCACGAAAGGTCAAGCATAAAAAGCAGAATAATGGATAAGCCAACAATTTCTTAAACAGAATTTTACATAAACTGTTCAAATTAGTTGAGTTTTTTTCCTCCTAAACAGTTTTATGTGTCCATCTGCTCCATTGTTTTCGCTTTAAAGCATTTATTTAAAGTTCATGTTTGTTCCGCCTTACATTTGTTTGTTAGACAGGATTAAAGGAACAATTTAATACATTTGTATTTTTATGTTTATGTTTCAGGTACATGACATTTGAATATTGCCGCGTTCCTCACAATTAAGGTGTTTTAAGCCAGATTTTCACTAGGCTTGACACCTCGGAGGCTGCAATTGCATTTGTTGACCAAGATTTGAGCCGCCTTTGAGGATGTCGGATTGGCGCTCAGGGGCTTGACATCTCTAATTTAAGAGCTTTGTCCCGCCTTGCGTCCAAGCCGGAACAAACCACGGGGACTACAGTACGATGATCTCCAAGATATTGTGCAGTTCTCTTTGAGCATCAAGCCGAAAAATTCATGTGAAATCCACCTTGACGCTCGGGGGCTACACCGATGCTGAATTTTTGTGAAGTTCTCTCTGGAGCACCAAGCCGAAAAAACTTCCGACTTGGCGCTCAGGGGCTACACTATTGACATTTTTGCTAAAGCTACTCTGAGAGCACCAGGACGATTTTCCTTTGGAACTCCGACTTGGCGCTCGGGGGCTACAATCGTTTGATGTACAATTATGCATGTTATTTTGAGCATCAAGCCGCCTTCTATGAAGCTGACTCAATGCTCGGGGGCTACATATGCTTATGTCAAGAAACTTTCAAGACGGTGAAAAATCCGGCTAGCGAAACCCGGGGGCTCGACATCAACTTCGCCTTCACGGAAGTTTCACTGGGTTACACGGATCGATGGCCTAAACGTCTGTGATATGAGAGGCTCTAAGGCCTTAATTCGGCAAGCTCTTATGTATGTGACTTTGCTGGCTCTAAGTCGGCAGTTTGGAAGCCTTTACGACCATGGCCCAGTAGCCGTGATTTTTTCCGGCTTACATATCGTCCTGTATGGATGATGATATTGAAGACGTTCCTAGAGCTTGGCATAATCTCTAACGATTCGTTAGAGTTCTCCGCCTTGGATTCGTTCATAGAGGCATACAAGCAACTCTCTGGCTATTAGTCGGATGAGAATACGAATTGAAGACGATGTGATACTTACGCTCAAAGCTAGACGGAGGAACGCGAGGATCTTGAAGAACTCCGGGGGCTACTGTTGTGGATATACCAAATGGGTATACCTATTGCATAGTCTCATACCGGCAAGCTCGGGTGGCCCATAGTTGGTGGTTAGACCTATGGCATAACCGGGCGGCCCAGTTGCTGATAGGAAGCCGGAGGTCCAGCCAAGAGATGGAAGGCGACGTGCCACCACCATAGATGGAAGCCGGGGCCTTGGAGGACATGAAGACTAGTTAGTATTAGTCTAGGACTCTGTAACCGTATCCGGCTGGGACTCTCCATGTAACCCTAGGTCTTGGCGCTCATATAAGCCGGTCTACGGGAGCCTTTAGGGCAGAACACCAAGTGCATAGCACTAGTCGCACACAGCGAACCCCCAAATCCTGTAACTCGGCGTATTGCCATTATAGTGATTTATAGCAGGAGTAGGATCTCGCCACCGTCATGAGATCTGAACCTGGGTAAAATGTGTCACGCCGACCGGGACGCTCTCCGTCTACCCCCACGTCTCTAAACTCGCCGTTGGGATACCCCTATGGCGTACATGTCGACAAAACCATGACAATCATGCCGGATATCATGAAGCCCTTTGATGTGTATTGTGACGCATCCAAGATCGGTCTCGGATGTTTGCTTATGCAAGAAGGGAAATTCATATCATATCTATCCCGACAACTGAGGCAGCATGAGCAGAATTATCCTACCCATGACCTTGAACTAGCAGCCGTAGTTTTAGCCTTGAAGACATGGCGACATTACCTTATGGGAAACCGTTTGAGATTTATTCGGATCATAAGAGACTGAAGTATATTTTCACTCAGAAGGAGCTGAATATGAGGCAAAGGAGATGGATAGAGCTAATCAAGGACTATGATCTGTACATTCACTCTCACCTGGTAAAGCCAATGTGGTAGCAGATGCCCTTAGCAGATTGCCATGTCTCTTGAACTCTATGATTCTGAAGGAGCAACTAAGCTTGCACAAGGAGTTGGAAGATTTCAGAATGGAGCTAGTAAGCGAAGGATTTTTGGCTATCATAGAACTTCAACCCACTTTGATCATTCAGATCAAGGAGGCGCAGAAAGGAAATGCTAGTATCGATGGAATCAAATGTCGTATCGGTACAGGAAAGGAACCCGGATTCACCAAAGATGAAGAAGGAGTTTTGTGGTACAAAGGACGTATCTGTGTGCCAGCAGATTTAGAATTGAAGCAAGGTATTTTGAAAGAATCCCATGATACTCTTTATTCTATCCACCCCGGAGGAACGAAGATGTATCAGGATTTGAAGGAGCAATTTTGGTGGCATAAGATGAAGAGATAAATCGGAAGCTATATAGCCAAGTGTGATATTTGTTAGAGAGTCAACCATTGCAGATTCCAGAATGGAAATGGGATTCAGTTGGAATGGATTTTATCACAGGATTGCCTACATCTAGTTGGGGAAATGACTCTATTTGGGTCATAGTAGATAGACTGTCCAAAGTCGCCCATTTCTTACCTGTCACGACCACCTATCAGAGTTTGAAGCTAGCAGAGTTGTACATAGCTTATCACCCGCAGACAGATGGACAAACGGAGCGAGTAAATCAAATACTCTAAGATATGTTGAGAGCCTGTGTGTTAGAATATGGATCTAAATGGGAATACTGTATGCCTTTCGCAGAATTTTCATACAACAACAGTTACCAAGCCATATTGCAAATGGCCCCATTTGAGTTCATGCACGTAAGGAAGTGTCGTACCCCTTTGAATTAGTCGGAAGTAAGAGAGAGTCAGATCTTCAGACCCGACATCGTACGAGAAGCTGAAGAAAAAGTTCACAACATCCGTGAGCACCTCAAGACCGCCCAATCCAGACAGAAGAGTTATGCCGACAAGAGACGTCGAGACCTAGCCTTCAATATCGAAGATTTTGTGTATCTCAGAGTGTCACCTTTGAAAGGAATGCAACATTTCCAACTCAAAGGACAGTTAGCCCCAGATATATCGGACCTTTCAAAATTTTGAATCGTCAAGGAGAAGTATCGTATCAACTGGAACTGCCAGAGGAGATGTCAGCTGTGCATAATGTGTTTCACATCTCGTTACCTCGCAAATGCCTAGAAGTCCCGGAGAAGACCGAAATTTTCAAGAACATTGATCACCAAACCATAGAGATCAAAGATGACCTGACATATCTCGAAGTACCTATCCGTATTTTGGAGGAAGCTTTCTGAACCACCAGGACCCGGAGTATCAAGTTTCTCAAGATCCAGTGGAGTAACCACATTGAGAAGAAGCTACCTGGGAGCAAGAAGACTACATTAAGACAAAGTTTCCAGATCTCTTTAAATCCTAGTTTTCGTTTTCTCAAATCTCGGGACGAGATTTTGTTTAAGGGAGTAAGGTATGTAACATCCCACAAATATTAATCAAAGTTATCAAATTCCAATCACCCAAATTTAGGGTTAACAAAAACTTTTGTTAATTAAAATCATTATGAATGAATGTGTGTATGTGATGAATCCTTGAATGATTGAATGCTTGAATGGACTTGTGTGATTGTTGTGAATAGAAAGGAATGGTTTAAAGATGAAAACAACATCATCTAAATCTTTTCCAAGCAGAATCAAACCAAGAGAAATTCAAAAACAAACCAAATGAGCTAATGGTCATTTTTGCCAATCTTGCTCACTAGACCACTTTGAGTGTTTCTAGTCCAAGATTTCAAACAGAAACAAATCCAATTCTTTTCACCTCTTGCTAGACCAAGCAAAAGTGAACCCAAGCCCACCTTGCAAACCCATAGAAACATTTGGCAACCCCATTCAAATGACATTTGAAAATTGAACCTAGTTCATATGGTAAGATCACCATTTCTCAAAACCCCAACAAACCAGTTCACCTTGACAAATCCAATCAACCAGATACTACCTAGTATGTGACCAGTACACTCACCAAGTTTCATTAAAAAATTAAAATATGAATTTCTTTTGGCCATTTCATCAAACACTTGGAAACAGAAAATCAAACCGGCTAAACATTACTGTTTTGAGCAGTGATCTTTGCAAACATTGTACACCATTGATCACCCATGTCTCCCACAGTGCCAACCAATGCTTTGAACCATCCTAGACCCTACCCAATGCGCCATGTCGTGCCTACCCGAGAGCACCCTTGCCAGCCGACCATGGCTAGCTAGCAGGAGGAAGCGTCGCGCCTAGCCACCGTGTCCGGGAAGCACGCCACCATCCACCGCCACCCCATGTCCAGCCATCGACCCTTGCCAAGCCGTGGACCATTGAGAAGGCACGCGCCCATTTCTCTACGACCATGTCTAGAGCCCGCCAAAGCGCCGCGCTCGGCACACTCGCACAGAACATGCCCCGCCTTTGCCGCTCGTCTACGTGATCACCACCGTCCCAGGAACCTCCTAGACAACCCCGTTCGTAGCCGCGCGACCCGTAGGCACTGTGCGTCACCAAAACCACTATCGGTACCGCTCAGAGCGTCAACACGCTATGACCGAACCGCACCACCCCTTGCCGCGCCATTACTTTCTTGAGCACCGCTAGGGAACCGCGCATCGTCCCCTACCGTCAGCCATGCCCGTAGCTCGTTATAACGCTGACCCCGACGAGCTCTGCCTGCACCCTTCAGTCCCCTCATCGTAGTATAAATAGAGGCCTTCACTGTTCGTTTTCTTCGCACCATCACACTCCCCACCTCTCACTGATCGTGCCCACTTGTTCCCGGAGCAAGGCGAGCACAACATCGCCGGAATTTCACCGGAGACTGTCGCTACTCGAGGAGAAGGGCGCCGTCGATTGGAGCCACCCCAGAAGGAGCCGCCAGTACCAGGAGAACCACCATCGTCGACTTCGGTGAGCCACCACAGACCCCCACTGGCCGCGGTAGGGTTCGAGCCCGTGGAGTTCTATTTAGACGAGTACGATGACCGTGAGTCGTTGATCCTTGATCTAATCCTACGGTCGTAGTTAGCCCGTACCCCTTCGCACCCCCCTGTCCCACTGACGTGTGGGGACAACCACTTAACCATCCCACGCGCTGTGCGCAATGGGCCGGCCCAGTTAGCTCTACCGCGCGACCCAGTTAGTTTGAATTTAGATTTATCTATTTAGTTTCAAACCTAGTTCTGGTAGTAGATTCAAAATTCAATTCAGAGAGTTTTACTGAACCAAATTGCATGAAACTAATTTTTCTAGAAAGGTATTAAAATTCTTAATCGAAGCCCGTTAGATTCAAACCATTTGGACTTATAGATCACCTATAGTAAAAATAACAAGGCAGAGACTTTTCTGCACTTAAACATTTTTCAAAATTCAACCATAATTTCTTTTGAGTTCATTCCAACTCTCAAAAATCACATTTGATAAGACCTTTCAGAATATATAAAAAAAATATAGGTTTACATGCAGTAATAATGAACAAGTAATAAAAGAAAGCCCCATAGGCATTTCTCGTCACTTTAATTAATTAAAATAAAAAGGTTAAACCTTATTAAATTGTGACACCACTTTAAATCACATTCCCAAGTATTAGAATATGTGGTGATGACATGTTTCACCATGATCCCATGTTTGAATTGGAGAATATTAAATCTTAATTAGTTTTTCAATGAGTAGAAATTACTTTTCTAAAATGAAATAAATAAAACTATGGCATTAATCCTTGTGATGATAGTGATGATTCTAGATCATCTAGTGTGAAATTTTGTGTGCTAAATATAAGTAGTTAAGTATTGTTTGGTGATTGTGTACTTCATATTTATTTATAGATGCTAGCACCGAGCAAGGATACAAAGAGGAAGGATAATACTACGAGGAAGAAGCAGAGGAGAACTTCAACCACTGCACTACACAAGGCAAGCCATCCTAGCAAGCTACCACTTGCATGTTACCTATGCAAGCTTCACAATACAAGTTAACTTTGCAAGGTAACACTTGCAAGACAACTATGCCAAATAGATTCCTTAGGCATATGTGATTATACCACCTTATTATACAAAACCCCAGTTTTACTTCCCAGCTTTACTCTTTTATTTCTTTATCAAAGCTTTCTATTTGTGTTTACTTAGTGACTTGTAGATTTTGTAAAGATTATTAAAGGTATCATAAATAGCATAAAACTTGACCTAAGTTAGGTAGATCTTAATGTCATCCTAAGGCATGAGATTATACTTGGATAAGTCACACTCGATTATAAACCCTCATTAGTAGTTACCCCCGCTTGTAGTTGCTAGTGCTAAGCTTAAAACTTGATCACTTTAGATGGGAATACTTGGTGAAAAGGATTAAGAAAACCTTAGAATGATGAGTCATTATAATGAGATGTTTTGACATGTGCGATGAGCACCAGATGATTCTTGATGATGAAAATGTTGAGGCATGAGCCTTAACCCTTTTACAAAACTGATGGTTGTGTCTGGATGCGATACCATTCCAATTTTACCGTACAACCACAATACCTGAAATTGGGTAGGTCTTGACTAGAAGTTTATATGTATTAGTATGGGTTCCCTTGCGGCCGAGGTTTGAGCTGAGGCTACCTCGTGATGATTGACCACCTGTGTAGTTCTCAAGATGACAGATGGTCATGGTTGGGAGGCCAAACTCATAGGAGAGGTGCCTATACTAGGGTGTGTAATTGAAAGGTTAGGATTGATTATCCGCATAGTGAGTATGGTGAATTCAGGATTTTTCCTGAAGGATGTATCGAATACTATGGTGAAAGTGTACCACCTCTACAGAGTGTCAAAGTATTCGAATAGCCGCGTCCGCGGTTATGGATAGTTCGAGTGGCCATACTATTTCGTTGTCAGATGTTTTCAAAATGACTTTTGAAATGAATCATGACTTTGATTTGACCATAACCGGGTTGTGAAAGTGAAAACTAAGTTCCCACTTAGGTGTTATAAAATATTAAACTAGTTTTCTTTGCTTCTGAACTCAGTTAAGGTAAACCTGGCTTTTTGCAAAACAACCTAGAGATTAGGATTCCTACTTGAAACCAATTTACATGTTAGTGATAGTTTGCGAGTACTCATGGATTTGTTCCTAGCTATTCCCATGGCCAGAATATGAAGAGGACTATCAGGAGGATGGACCACAGGAAGGTTACGACAACTAGTGTGGCACCCCGGATTTTACGGAACGAGAATACCCGTTAAGCATGCAATTCACGTTCCCATGATCAGTGAGCCGTGAGCATAAACGACTAGCATCAATACATCATCCTTACATTAACGAGTACAAAACTTACAAAGGGGCCATTATGGCAATTACATTACAAGTAGCAGAAGTCTTCAACGCAGAGCCCGAGCCTTAAGGTACAGGCAACTGACTAGGAAGACAGACTAGCTCGCATAGACATCAGCACCTTCGTTCCTTCTTAACATCTGCAATCTGGCAAGTAAATAGCCAGGGACAATGTTGCTGAGTACTTTGAATGTACTCGCAAACCATCGAGACAGGGGTAATAAGATAATGCATATTTGGCTGTGGCGAGAAAAGCTCTACACTATAGTTGTTTTTGAAAGACCTAGCATTGGTATCTCTATATCTTTGCTGAAAAAGAGTTTTTTATAAAATATGCCTCCTTTTTGGAAATCCGGACATCTCCACATCCTTGTTAAAAAGATTTCTAAAACAGTTTTGCTGTAAAACCCTTTTTAAACTTCTTCGACCATCTTTGGTCAAATCCAAACTCATTCTTTATCTTTCCTCGTGACCAAGTCACATCCTTAGTTTCACCTCAACTTAACCGAAGGGTCCTCCTAGCACATGCCATTGCAACCACCCTTGTCCGTGGACACGGATATTCGAATAGATTAGACTCTGCAGAGTTTTTGCAATTTACCCACCAGAATCAATACATCCACCGAGATAAAACCACGACTTGCTACACACGGTAGACAGTGGCTCGAATAATCAAACTTACACTTTTCATTTGTCCATCCCTAGCAACGGTGGTTTTTCCTTTTGGGTTGTTCTCTCCGGTACGAGAATGGCGTACGACGACCCTGGTCCTTCCTCCTGTACTGACCCCTATCTCTAGACCAAAGTCTGGCAGATAGCATACCGTCCGCGAGAGACCCAGTTGTTGCACCAGTGCCTTGTCCTACAGACAGCCTGGATTTCAGGGGATTTCTCCCCTTTAGCGAGTACGAGTAGCCTCGGCTAAGGATCACAAACTACGAGCTAAGCCCCAGCGTCTGGGGTAATGTGGTTGCACGGGTAAAATTATTCAGGACATTGGCTTAGAACATCCCTTCCTTTCTCTTACTTAACTTTCATTTACTTATCTTCCTCTTCATTATCTTTCTCTTCATCGACCTCATATTCGCTTTAGTAAAACTTCCACTCGGAAACGATGCCTCTTTCCAAGGGTTTTATTTTGAAAACTTTGTAGTAGGGTAAAACCAAAAAATAGTTTTATCACTGAAAAATCCATGGGTTCCAAGAGGGAAGATTCTAATCATCCTAGCCTCGATCTAAGAGGTAAAGGTAGGTGTAAACAGGGTATGTGTCCTAATGGACACTCATTCATAACTTGTAGGAGCCAAGTTACTCATGCACTTTTATTTGAATAAACCATGCCTGTAATCATGCAATTTATAAACGAGATAAAAAACAGTTGATAAATAGACGTAGGTTAATATAAGAGTTCAGGAATGTTGTCTTGCCTGTGACCAGCGAGGTGTCCCTTGACGGCATTAGATAACCAGAATACCAATAATAACAATAATAAGATAACCCCGATGTTTCCTTCTTCTCGGCGTCACACAATCGCAACTATCACCGTTATCGAGAATACATGCAAGCAAACAATACACCAATCAATACAAGGCATACAAGAAACAAACCATACAACAAGTAAAGGATGGATACATGATAAACATCAATAGGATGTTGGAGGTTTGGTTTGATTGGGATTAGAAAAGGATTTGGAGGCATTAGGGAAAGAGGATCCCTTTGGATTTAGAATATAGGAACTACCTAAGGGAGGGGTTTTTGACCAAGGGCTTGATATGTATGATACCATTGTATAAAAATGATACAATCAGATAGGTATTGATAAAATGAAGCCAACAAAAGTGGTTTCACTATTTTATCAATTTCCCTTGATTTATAAAGGAGTTTAGAGTGATTAAAGCTCTAGTTTTAGGAAATAATTCACCAGAACTTATCTGGAGTTCCAAAAATTATTTCCTTGGGTTAAAAGGTAGTATTTAGTGGACCGAATCAAGAGGAGTTGGAATCACCTTAAAAAAATCACCAAAATGCCCTTGAGAAATTCCCAAAGGAAATACTACATAGGATTGTCATTTTCATCAGATTTAATCTACAGAAGATTTTTAGGTGATTCCAAGGATACATGTTAGGTGATGAAAATACCTTTCTGTAGAAATTGGAATCAACATTTTTAGAGCCATAGAGCTACTGTAATGATTTTATTAGTGATTAAACCATGGATAGAATGGTTTAATTCACTAAAATTCAAAAGTGACTCATAAAATTATGAGTTGCTGGATTATGAAGAATATGTTTACGTGTGTTCCACGGGAGTTGGAATTAGGTCAAAACCTCGTTTGGTTAGACCTAGAGAAATTCCTAAAGGCAGAGAAGGATTGATTTTTATATTTTTGCCAGGGGCAAACTAGGAAGCAAATGACTAAGGGGCCTCTGGGGTATGAAAGCTATGGTCAGTACCTTCCATGGAAAATTGGATTTAGGTCATTTGGATATACCAAACTTTCTGGAGAAATTATTTAGTGTTCTTGGCCGATCTTAGGATATGTTTTATCATATTTATTTTAATCATCCAATTAGTGTAAATCTTGGTCTACATGTTTGGTAGGACACCCAAGCATTTGGGGATTTTTGGATCTGGGCAAAAGGGACTGTTTTTCATTTTTATTTGGAATTAATCCAAACTGCAACAAAGAGATCTGGAATTTAGAAAAGAAAAAAAGAAAGGGAAAAAGAGGGTGTAGGCCGGATATGCATGGCCTGAGCTAGCAGAGTTGGGCCTGGCCCAGATCTGCTGCTCCGCACGCGCGATGGGTAGCTGCTGGCCGCTTGGCCTATCCCTCCGGTCAGTGAGGGAAGGGGGTGAAGGGGTACGGGGCGCCACGAGCCGTCCGATTAGACGGGAATCGACGGCTCCCGCGCGTCTCCTTCCCCCGACCTGGGGTAGACGAGGGGAAACCCTAGGGGGAGGTTCAGGCGTGGGCGGCAGCTCACCTTGGGCTCGGGAGGCTACGGGGATGACCGGAGGCGAGGCTGCCCACCCTGGCAAGCAGAATGAGGGGTGGCAACATGGGGTTCGACTCCCGGACCTTGCTCGCCCGAAAACGACCACGGGGTACTCTCGGGAGCTCGCCGGAGGAGCTTCATGGGTGTTCCTGCGCACGGGAAAAATCACAGGGGAGGGTCAGAGCGAGTCTAGGGAGGTAGGATGGTGACATGCAGAAGGAGTTGAGCTCGGGGGAGGGGAATAGATCTTGCAAGAGGGAGGAGGCCGAGACTTCTTTGCTTTTCTTCTCCAGGGCAAGGTAGATCAGGGGTAAAGGGGAGGGTGCTCTAGGAGGTGATTGTGGGTGGAGAGGGGGCAAATGAGCTGTAGGGAGAGTGTTGGGTGGCGTTGGGCCTTATAAACCCGAGAGGGAAGGTCCATGGTGTACAAAGTCCATTTTGTCATGGGCAAGGTGCTAGGCTAGGGTGGGGCTAGAGGGGTGGTGGAGTGGGTCCTGCTGGTGTGCTCTGGTCGTGCAGAAGGGTGTAGTTGTGGGGTGCAGCAGCTGCAAGTGTTTTTATATGGCATGAAGGGACATGACCCTTGTCCCTCTTATAAACAAGCACAAAGGACAAGAGGTCAAATGATGCTATAGTGATGGTCGACCAGAGGTGAGTGATGTTGCTGGAGAGAAGTGCTGGGGAAGATTTGGATTGGTTTGGCCTTTGTTTGAATCAAGGTTTGATGGTTTTTGAAAATTTGATCAAATGGAAGCTTGTGAAGGAAGTTGATAAATTTACATTGGACAAAGTGTGGAAATGATACTGTTGGTTATAATAGGTCAACTAATCTCTCCATGATTTAAATGGGATTTTTCCAAAGATTTTAATCCCATTTAAATTCACCTCTTCAAAAAGTGCAAAAATGGATAATGGAAGCTAAGAGGATATTTTTACATTGGACAAGTTTGGGTTTTGATGTGATATTGTCCTAAATACCATAACACACATTGGAGAATTTTATTGGGATTTATTGAGGTGGAAAAGTATTTTGGTAGAATTGTTTCTTGTTTCTGCCCTTTAAGAAAAGGGCAAAAAGAAGTAATAAAGAATCTCAGAAGTATTTATTTTTGAGTTTGAAGCATGGGATATGATGAGGAGAACTCAATTATGCATTGAGTTGGCAAAGTTATTTGGAGAAAAACAAACTTGCCTTTATAGGCAAGGAATTTGAGAAATTGGTAAGAGAAGGAAAGTAAATAGTTTAATCATCCAAATAATTGGGAGAATTATTTTGGGATGCTTATCTCCAACGTAGATGATGTACACTTGATGTGGTAATCAAGGTCAACCTTGGTTTTGGAGGAAAAGTGGTGAAATGGGTGGAAACTAGATTCTTGGAGGATCTAGGATTTGGTTATTCTGATGCCACCTAAGCAGGGTTGGATTAGGGGGCTCAGAGCTCACCTAGGTGCAAGGGGTATCTGGATGGATAGACCATGTCATATATATGATCATGAAAGCAAGAGTTGGGGCTTAGTTGGAATTGAGGTGATCATGATGAGATGGCAAACTTTGTTGAAAATAAGGCTGTCATAACAGATACATCAGGTAGACTCTTAAACCATGTGGGTTTAAGAAGCACAAGGCTCCAATAAACAAGTGAAGTGGGATCTGATAGTCCCTGGTTAGTAGATCATAACAAAGTAAAGAGTTTGTCAAGGGGAGGTGGCACATATATGTGGGCTTCTGCCAAAGTAGGCAAGATGATAAGATTTGTTGAAAAGATTATTATCTCGACTACAAAATCATCATGGATGAGTGGGAATTAGAATGGCTTAGCCAAGGGTAAGAGTGGTACTAAAGATGTACCACAAGATGGTTCAAGTACATTCTCAAGAATGCACATAGGTTTGAAAAGTTAAAGCTCCAAAGATGGTATCCAGAGAAGAAATCCAAACTTTGAGAGGATGGCAAGGGTTTATCCTATCCATCAAGTGGTTGATGTTGAGGCATAGGTTGAGCAGAGGGGATCCAAACTTGGGTTGGGTCTCCATTAGGTTGGAAACCATTGAGAGGGATTATCCCTGGATGGAGATAAGCATGAGATGAGATGAACACTTGAGTGGCATAGGATAGATCCAGACTTGGATGCTTGCTTGAGATTGATGATCACAAACAACAATTGGGGTCCTAATAGTTGAGCTACTAGACCAGCTCACTCTAGTTCCTAAGCAAACAAGGCAATCAGCAGATCAAGGCAATTCATTAGACAGCAGATCAAGCCAATTCATCTTTCTACTGATATAACTACTACTAGGGTTACCATCAAGACTATCTTGAGGTAAGGAGGGGTATTTTGAAAGGGGTTTTGCGTTGGAGTAAGGGAAGTACCATCTTGGTATCTCTACCAAGATTGAGATGAAAAGGTTTTAATAAAGTTTTGGGAAAAACCTAGAAATAAGAGTAGTTGAAGGTTCTGTCTTGAAAACATAAGGAGAGTATATCTATTCTCCATATTTTTGGCAATAGAAACTAGTAAGGTACTTAGTTGTGTCAAAGTTATCTTGGCTCAGGTTTTGAAATGCCAGAACATTTGAGAATATGAAAGATGAGCCAAGACATCACTTTTGTAAAAAAGTTTTTGTAAACTAGTGTTGATATGAGGAGTACACAACTAATACACAAACAGTTGCTTGAGCACCAGCAAACAAGTAAGCACACATTGCAAGAAAAAGTTTTTGTTCCCCCTGATTTTTTCCTTTTGGACATTTAATCCGAGTTGCTGAAATTGGGATGTTACAACTAGGATCATCTCCCATCGTCAGCATTGCCTGTGATCACGAAGATGGAGTGTCGCCCATGCTACCGTTATTATATTATTCCGCTACTTGATTGTATTAAGACTGCATCATGAGATCTTTTATTTGTAAGACCTTTATTATGGTTTGTAATGGATGATGAACTATGGTACCAATCTGTTATGTCTCGCAAAAATGGTAATCTTGGGATTGCGATGTATGGCATGACAGGCATCTGGGATTAAAAATCCGGGTGTTGGCAGGAAACCTCATCGCTTCCTCAAGCGAGCACGTCTTCTCAGTCCTAGTACAGATGTTTGGCACGCTCAACTTTTTTTTGAAACCTTTTCTACTGCTGGGGAGCCCCCATAGCCCTTTATTAACAGAAAACAAAGAATAGTCCATAGTTCAGTTACAACAAATATACACGAAAAAACAAAACAAAACTAAACTAAGACAAAAAGTGTTAGGATAAATTGTCAAGCCATGATGACATTAAATCCTTGTGCTTATCCTTTAACATGTGCAGCAGAAGTGTAGTGTAACACCCCGTCCACTGGGCCTGGGGGGTGTCACTCCTGATAGCTTAATAGGATATCTTTACTAGCCCCATAGACCAACACTAGTCTTTTCTGCGCACTTTTTCCTCACTCATGCGCACCCAGTTACCCACTTCCCGGTTGGTCACCCATCCTAGAATTGCTCTAGGCCAAGCACGCTTAACCTTAGAGTTCTTTTCGAATGAGCTTCCGGAAAATAAGTTACAACTTATTGGTATGGGTATCCTTTCAATCCTATTAAGTCATGTTCTTGGATCTCACATACACCCACCCTTTAGAATACGATGCCCTCATCGATCAAGCACACCCCAGGAACGTTCCCTCTTGGCACGCGTATGTGCGTCCAGCGCCGGCACATGTTCCATGTCGTGTCCACTCCGGGCCACACGCGCCATGCTCGACATGTCCTGCCACTGACCCGCACACACCCGACACGCGTATGTGCGTTTAGTGCCGGCACATGTGGCATGTCGTGTCCACTCCGGGACACACGCGCCATGCTCCACATGTCCCACCACTAACCCACACACACCCATTTTTAACTGCGAGGATCGGCTCTAATACCACTTGTAACACCCCATCCACTGGTCCCGGGGGGTGTCACTCCTGATAGCTTAATAGGATTTCTAGACTAGCCCCACAGACCAACACTAGTCTTTTCTGCGCACTTTTTCCTCACTCATGCGCACCCGGTTACCCACTTCCCGGTCAGTCACCCATCCTAGAATTGCTCTAGGCCAAGCATGCTTAACCTTAGAGTTCTTTTCGAATGAGCTTCCGGAAAAGAAGTTGCAACTTGTTGGTATGAGTATCCTATCAATCCTATTAAGTCATGTGCTTCGATCTCACATGTAGCATCATAAACAAAACCTGCCTTCCATCCTTTGAAAGTTGGTTTGATGTGCTTGAAAACCCAATCATTCCTTTGTTCCCAAATATTCCAACATGCAAGAATTGTAACCTCCATAAAACAAGGTCCATGGAAGGATTTGAACGCTTGGCTTAGACTGTCCCTCTAAGCAACATCTATCCACTGTATTTGAATATAGTTCCATACTCTAGTGCTGAAATTGCATTTAAAAAATAAATGCTTCCAATCTTTAGTGACTCCGGTAGGATACAGAACACCATCATGGTTGTCAGTAACCTTCCAATTCCTCCTAAGAAGCATATCCTTTGTGTTCATCCTGTCATGTAACAATAACCAAGCAAAAAACTTATGCTTGGACATACATTTTCTCTCCCAGATACTCTTTGATACTAGATCAGTGTTCATCATGGAAAATCAATGTTTATAATATGCTTGTGACTTATAAACCTCCTTCTTAAGACTACATATCCACTTATACTCTTTTGTTAAGTTCATAGTTACCATAATTTCCTACAGCTGACAATATTCTTGGAATGCCTCTATAGAAAAATTAAGATGAAAATATTCATGGAGGTTACTCAGTGTAAATATATCTCTAATAGATGCCATCTTGTCTCTAGAAAATGAGAACAATCTCAGAAATTTACTGGCAAGTAATTTTTCATGCCATAAATCATCCCAAAAAGGAATGTTGAAACCAGATCCCACCATGCACTTCGAAATGGATCTCCAGTCATCAGTAAGTTTTAAAATCCCTCTCCACCAGAATGAACCACAAATAGTAACCGCATGAGGAACAGATTCATGGTAATAGGAATCCCTTATTAATTTTACCCAAGGTAAATCTGCATTATTATAAAACCTTTCCAAATTCTTAATCATTAGAGCCTTATTCTAAATCTTTAGATCTATGACTCCAAGGCCTCCATTGTCCTTAGGTTTACAAACCATTTTCCATGGTGCTAAAGAGTTGACTTTTCCTTATTTTTTGTTTTCTCCATAGGCATCTCCTTTTTGCCTTGTCCACAATGCCAATGATTCCTTGGGGAATTTCTAATGTACACATGATGTATGTGGGTAGGGAAGAAAGAATAGATTTCACAAGAATAAGGCTATCCCTGTAGGGTAAGAAAGAAACTGTTGCATTTAACCTCCTTTCAATCCTATCGGTTAAGGTTGAAAAATCCTTTATTGTGGGTTTAGTTATGCCCATGGGCAATCCTAAGTAGGTGAAGGGCATTGTAGCAAGTTTACACTAAAAAACTTGAGCCAAATGTGTTGCTTCTTCCCCTGAGATATTAATTGGGATCATTCATGACTAGTGAAAATTAACTTTTAATCCAGTAATCTTAGCATATTGATTCAGAAAATCCTTGAAGACTAGCAGCTGGTTTTCATCAGCAGGCAATATAATCAGTGTGTCATCTGCATACGGTACAATAGGATACCCTCCTTCCTTTTGGATTGGTAACTGTAATTTACCTTCTAGAAAATCCTGATTAACTAAACTCTGCATCAAACCTCCTCCTAGAACATACAGAAGAGGGGAAAGTGGATCTCCTTGCCTAACTCCCATTTTGCAAGCAAAACTCTGTCCTGGCACTCCATTGAGAACCACAGAAGATGATCCAGTTGAAAGAATATTTTTGACAAGTCCAATGAACTTTTTAGGAAACCTTTATATCTAAGGATCTCCAGAATAGCATGATGCTCAATTGTGTCAAAAGACTTTTCAAAATAAATTTTGAGTACCAAAATTTTCCTTTTTGACTTTTGACATTGATAAAGATATTCAAAGGACCAACCCAAAAATCATGTATAGTTCTGGATTTAATGAAACCATACTGGTTCTCATGCATACATCTTGTAATCACATCCTGCAATCTATTTGCATAAATTTTAGTAATGAACTTAAGACAAATATTTATCAGAGAGATTGGTCTGAAATCATTGACAGTCAGAGGAGATTATTTCTTTGGCACTAGAGTAATATAGGAGCCATTGATGCTTTCCAAAGAAATTTTATCATCATGAAAATCTATACATAACTGAATGAAATACTCTTTAATTATGTGCCAACATTTTTTCACAAAAAACCATTGAAACCATCTAGTCCAGGAGCCTTATCAGGCTTCATAAACATTCCCACACCCTCAATTTCCTTTAAGGCAATAGTGTCAGCCAGATTATTTATACCCAGCACCTCAGACAGTACTAGAGAGAGGCTAATTTGATTTCCACTTGGAAAAGAAATTCCCCTCCTATCTTTATAGCATCTCCAAAAGGCACTTGCTTTATGAGAGTGTTCAACAAAATAATTACCACTTTCATAATGAATATTTGTAATTGTATTGTGCCAGTACCTTTCAGCTGCTCTAGCATGAAAGTACTTTGTGTTATCTCCATTTAGTTTCACCCATCTAACATTGCACCTTTGCTTCCAGTAATCAGACTACAATTTTAGCAACTTTTCCAAATGGCACTATACAATATTTCTAAAATTAAATTTTGGTGTGAATAAAGACCTTGTATCCTCCAATTGATCCAATAGAAGAATAACATAGTTGCACATGGCAATAAGTATTTTAAATGGGATAGATTCTTTCCCCATTTATTTAGTGCATATATGTGATTTTTGAACTTACCAGCAAGAGAACTAGCAGAAGATTTCCTGTGTACATGTTGATTCCATACCTTTTCAACAAGTTCCATACACCCAGGTTGTTCAACCCAGAAATTTTCAAAATGAAAAATCTTTGATTTAGGGATTTTGGTGGACACTGGCACCACATAGGGCACATGGTCAGATGTTGATTTAGCCAATGGAAAAACCATGGTGTTTGGGTATACAATAGTCCAATGACAGGATATAAAGAACCAGTCTAACTATTCCAAGAGGGGTTATGCTTGCATATTTGACCATGTAAAATACCTTACTTTTAGAGGTAATTCCAGCAAACCCAAATGGCTAATTATGTCATTAAAAAGGAAAATATCATTCAAAACAGCCCCTGGTTTGTTTCTATTATCCACTAATATGATAAAATTGAAATCCCCAATTAATAACCAGTGCTCATGCATGGGTATATTTAAATTATAAAGCCAATTTACAAAGTTATCCCTTTCAATGCCCCTACAAGTACCATAAACTATGACCAAATTCCATTTGTCTCCATTACTGACAGAGGTGAAAGCAACATGAATAGCAGATCTATGAATTTCAATGACTTGACCATCAAAAATAGCATTGTTCCAAAGAATAACAATGCCCTAGATGCCCCAATTGTAGGTGAGAAGACAAATCTATCAAATATTTTAGGACAGAAACTCCTATAAAAGAGTGATCAAAATTTTCACATTTAGTTTCTTGGAGACAAATGAAAGATGCTCTACTCTCCTCAATTTTATTATAAACTGATGTCATTTTGTCCTTATCATTCAATCCTCTAATATTCCAATCCAGAACTAACCAATCTAAATTTCCCAATGAATTACTCATTTCAGAAATAGCTGAACAATAAGGATAAACCACTCATGAAACATAAGTAAATATAGGACATAAAATGATCTGATAATAATCCTCCATAGATATCACATGACCATATTGCCAATAAGTTCAGATACCCATCCCAAAATATCCAAGATCCAAAATATTAAGGCCAGATTTAGACATATATTGTCTAAAAATAATAATATAATAGAATAAAACCACAACAATTATACTCATTGGAATTCTCTGGAGTAACATCAGATGGTGACTTGGCCATAAGCTTCTCCACCGTGAGTTCAGCCGGAGTCGTCGGTACTGCGGGGTTTCGAGGGGAAATGCGCGCAGCCTGGTGGCGGAGTGAGCGAGGATAGTGGGGGGAAATGACCGCGGCGGGGTGTGATTTAAATGGGCTCAAGCGCGACAAGAAACGCTTGCGGCATCAAGGCTAATTACGCCGCGCCATTACCGGCATGGACAGCAGCGGCGACGTGGTCTGCGGGCGGGTTTTGGGGAAGAAGGTGTGACATGGAGAGGGCCACCAGTCAGCGAGTGCTACGGAGAGGAGGTGGGGTCCGAGTTTCAGCGTCAATGTGGGTGCGTCTGCGCGTGCGGGCGAGCGAGAGAGTGGCCGGGTGGGCTAGCTGGGCCGGTTCTGTTGCTGGGCTAGATTAGGGCGCCTGGCCTTTTTCTTTTCTTTTACCCTTTTCTTTCTCTGTTTTGATTTTCAGAAATGGTTTTCAAATGATTTCAAATCCCATTTGAATTCAAATAAATTTGAGATTTTTGCAGTGTGACATAGTCTCAAATATAGGCCTAAACCATGTGGTTACTTTGCAAAGGCTTGGTCACTTTGGGAGAAACAAAATAATAGGGACTTTGCATTTGAATCCCAAATGTTTGAAAAATGGATTTTGAACCATTTCCATTTTATAAAACTTGGTTCAAATTTCCACACTCAGTCCATTCAATAAAGGAGACAAACAATCTAAGTTTAAAACATTCAAACTCTCAAATGGGGATGGCCATTTGATTTAAGTTTGCTCACATGAAATGATAGCACTAAGTGCTTCTGTTTTTCTATAATGAGTTTTGAAATTGATCTCAATTCTATATGCATGCATGAATGGTATGCAAACTTTGAAATTATGATTTTAGGGATGTTACAAATCTAACCCCCTTAAGGTGAATCTCGCCCTCGAGATTCGGATTGGCTAGCAAATAGGTGAGGGTGGTCTTTCCGAAGATCATCTTCTCTTTCCCATGTTGCTTCCTCTTTGGAATGATGATTCCACTGCACTTTGCAAAACTTGATAGTCTTTGTCCTTGTGACTCTTTATGCAGTCTCAAGAATTTTGATAGGTTTCCCTTCATAAGTGAGATCACTTTCTAGTTGAACTTCCTCCAAAGGGATAGTATCCTTCAAAGAAGTTTCTTCCATTTCTGGGTGACATTTCTTAAGCTGACTCACATGAATCACATTATGGACTGCTGACAAAGATTCTGGCAGTTCAATTTCATAAGCAACTTCTCCTTTGCGACTCAGAATCTTGAATGGTCCAACATATCTTGGTGCCAACTTTCCTTTGACTCTGAATCTTTTCACTCCACGAAGTGGTGATACTCTAAGATAGGCTCTATCACCAACTTTGTAGGTGACTTCTCTACGCTTAGGATCTGCGTAGCTTTTCTATCGGGACTATGCTATCTTTAATCTGTCCTTAACCAATTTGACCTTCTCTTCGGCTTCTTTGATAAGATCTGGCCCGAATAAACTTCTTTCTCCCACACCATTCCATAATAATGGGGTGGTACACTTTCTTCCGTAGAGAAACTCAAACGGTGCCATCTCAATGCTGGCTTGATAGCTGTTGTTATAAGAAAATTCTGCGTAAGGCAGACTTTCATCCCAACTTGCTCCATAGTCTAGGGCACATGCCCTCAACATGTCTTCCAGAATTTGATTAGTCCTTTCTGTTTGTCCATCGGTTTGAGGATGAAAAGCAGTACTGAATTCCAACCTCGTTCCCAATGATTCATGTAGTTGTCTCCAAAAATGGGAAGTGAATCGAGTTCCCCTATCAGACACAATACTCTTGGGCACACCATGCAGACATACAATTCTACTCATGTAGATTTTGGCTAACTTGGCACTTGTATAAGTTGTCTTCACGGGTATGAAATGAGCCACTTTAGTTAGGCGATCCACTACTACCCATATGGAATCATATCCTGATCTGGTCCTTGGTAATCCGGTAATGAAATCCATACCAATCTTGTCCCACTTCCAATCTGGAATGGGTAGTGGTTGAAGTAAACCTGCTGGTTTCTGATGCTCCGCTTTTACTCTACTACACACATCACACAAAGCAATATGTTCGGCGATGTCTCTCTTGAGATTGTTCCACCAAAATCTTTCTTTCATGTCCATGTACATTTTGGTGTTACCCGAGTGAATAGAATACGGAGAGTTGTGTGCTTCCTGCAAAATCAGTTTCCGTAACTCCGGATCTTGTGGAACACAGATACGTTTCTCATGCCATAAAGTACCCTGTTCATCTTCATGGAAATTTTTAGCTTTCCCTTGGCCAATCTTTTCCTTAATCTCCTCAATTTCCTTATCAGTCATTTGAGCTTCTCTAATCTTGTCCAACAAAGTAGGTTGAACATCCAAAGACATTAGATGTCCTTCAGGCACAATTTCCAATCTTAGTTCTCTGAATTGAGCACACAAATCATCTGGCAATTCTCCTTTGGTAAGGCCATTCACAGATACCTTACGACTTAGAGCATCTGCTACGACATTTGCTTTACCGGGGTGGTATTGCAAACTTAAGTCATAGTCCTTGATAAGCTCTAACCATCTTCTTTGCCTCATATTGATTTCCTTTTGGGTGAAGATATACTTCAAACTTTTGTGATCAGTGAACACTTCACAATGCTTTCCCAAAAGGTAATGTCTCCATGTTTTGAGTGCATGGACGACAGAGGCTAACTCCAAATCATGAGTAGGGTAGTTTACCTCATGAGTTTTGAGTTGTCTCGAGGCATAAGCCACAACTTTACCGTCTTGCATAAGTACGGCACCCAAACCTTGATGCGATGCATCACAATATACTTGGAAATCCTTTTCCAAATCTGGCAGACACAGAACTGGTGCTGTCACAAGTCTCTTCTTCAATTCTTGGAAGCTGACTTCACAACCTTCAGACCATGCAAACTTCTTGTCTTTCTTTAACAATTCAGTCATGGGTTTAGCAACCTTTGAGAAATTCTCAATGAACCTTCTGTAGTAACCTGCTAAGCCAAGGAAACTACGAACCTCTTTCACGTTCTTAGGAGATTCCCATTCAGTCACAGCTGAAACTTAAGCAGGATCAACTGCTACACCATCCTTTGTCATAACATGACCAAGAAAACCAACTTCCTCTAACCAAAATTCACACTTGCTGAATTTGGCATAAAGTTTATGCTCTCTTAACTTCTCAAGTATTAAACGCAAATGTCCTTCATGTTCTTCCTTGCTCTTGGAGTAGACTAAGATGTCATCGATGAAAACAACAACAAACTTGTCGAGGAATTCCATGAACACTTTGTTCATCATATTCATGAAGTAGGCTGGAGCATTGGTCAAGCCAAAAGGCATTACGGTATACTCATATAATCCATACCTTGTGGTGAATGCTGTTTTAGGTATGTCTTGCTCCCTTATCTTGAGTTGAAAATAGCCTGACAGGAGATCAATCTTCGAGAACACACATGCTCCTTCTAGCTGATCAAACAAGTCATTGATTCTTGGCAAAGGATATTTGTTTTTGATAGTTACCTCGTTGAGTGAACGGTAGTCTATGCATAACCTTTGGCTTCTATCTTTCTTCTCCATGAACAAAACTGGGGATCCCCAAGATGAAGAACTTGGTTGAATAAATCCTTTCCGCAACTGTTCTCCTAGTTGCTTCTTGAGCTCTTTTAGTTCATCAACTGACATTTTATATGGTCTCTTTGCTATTGGTCCAAAACCTGGTACCAAATCTATCAGAAATTCCACATCTCGATCTGGTGGCATTCCTGGCAATTCTTCCGGAAATACATCCGGATACTCACACACAATTGGCACACTGTCCATGCTAACCCCCTTAAGAGAATTTAGCATACTCCTTTTTGTTTCAAAGCTGGTCTTGAATCTGATCCTTTTATTTTTCGGAGTTGTGAGTGAGACAGTGTGGCTGGCACAATCTATTACTCCTTTGTACTTAGTCATCCAGTCCATTCCTAGAATGACATCCAATCCTTGGGAGTTTAGTATTATCAAGTTAACGGGAAACTTGTACTTCCCAAATTCTATGACTAGATCATGGCATCCTGAATTCACTATCATTTCTCCACCAGGAGAACTTACTTTTATGGGACACCCAATAGTTTCTACCGGTAGTTCATTTCTTTCAACAAATGCTCTTGATATGAATGAATGCGATGCACCAGTATCAAAGAGTACAAATGCTGGAATAGAATTGAGTCTGAACTTACCAGCAACAGCGTCAGGCTCCTCATAGATCTCCTCCACATTGATGTGGTTCACTTGTCCTTTCTGGAAAGGATTGGGCTTGACAGGTCCTTCAATTTTCTTTTCGGGGCACTCATTTGCATAGTGTCCATCTTCTTGCATTTTAAGCATTCAACCTGACTGATGTCCCTTTTAGCAGGCTGACTTCCACTTCCACTACCATTACCACCGTGGTGGCTCTTATGTCCACTCTTGTGGTTCTTGTACTTGTCATTGTCATGACTGCGATGATGCTTGTTGTCATGACGGTTGTGGTTGTGGTGCTTGTTGAATTTCCCATGCTTGTGGGATCCTGAGCTTCCACTGTCATCATAGTTAGATCGTTTGTGAGACGATCCCGAGCTATGCTTGTCGGAGTGCTTCCTCTTTCTACTCTCGACTTGCTTCATTTTGTTCTCCAATATAGCAGCCTTGTCACAGAGCGACTGATAAGTGGGAACATATGCCACATCTAGCTGCAGATTCAGCTCATCATTCAAGCCTTCCAGAAATTTTTCCTTTCTCTTGGCATCTGTGTCAACCTCATCTGGTGCATAACGCGCCAGATTGTTGAACTCTTCAATGTATTCAGCCACGCTGCGGTGGTGCTGCTTCAGATTGTGAAACTCTTTCTTTTTCAGGCTCATTATTCCTGACGAGATATGAGCAGTGTGAAAGCCTTCCTCAAAGATAGCCCAAGTCACCTCATCTATTGGAGTGGTGATTTGGAAGTTGTCCCACCAAGTGGCGGCTGGCCCTTCCAGCAGATGTGCTGCAAATCTGACCTTTTCAGCGTCCGTGCAGCCCACGGTCACTAAGTCCTTGTTTACAGAACGTAGCCAATCATTGGCCACCATGGGATCAGTCGTCCCCGAGAACTTAGCTGGCCTCAATCGCAGAAATCTGGTGAGCATATCAAAGCCCGGAGGGTTGTTGTTGTTGTTGTTGTAGTTATTATTGTTGTTATTGGGGTTGTTGTTGTTGTTATTATTCTGGTTCTGAATGAATGTTGTCATCATCTGCATAAGCTGTGTTTGAGCAGTCATCATTTGCTGCATTTCTGGAGTGATGTTGTTGGGGTTGGGGTTTGCGTGATGGGGAGGCATCTGTGGTTTGTTCAAATTGAGATAAGAATGAGATACCCATAGATGTTTTATGCACAATACATCACATAAGCAAACACATAGCATGCAACACAAAGATAAAAGTTCAACAACAAGACAACAAGTTCACAAAGTAAAACACACAAGTAGCAAGCCATCCACATGTCGGATGGTCCAATAACAAGTTCACAAATAACAAGTACGATAATAAAAGATAAACGAGTAGTCAAGTCTACTCATCAGCATCAATCTCCTCCTCGACAAAGGTAAGACCTGTGTTCTCCATCGCGGTCTTGTTCTCCTCAATGGTAGTGGTCAAGTACTCAATCTTGGCCTTGAGAGCCCTCTTCTGGGAACGAAGCCTCTCAATCACCATCTGCTGCTGCTCTAGCTCGAAGTCTTTGGACTTTAGTTCTTCAGTCATGTCCCGGATCTTCTTGTTCCTATCCTGGACACGTTTCTCCTGACTCTTGAACTTCCGGTCCTGGGTCTCGAACTTTGCCTCCATTTCCTTGACTATCTCGTCCTGCTGCGCGAAGAGCTTGTCCTTCTCGCGAAGCTGCACCTGGAGCTCGTCATTACTGAGCATGACATTGGTCCTGTCCGTGTCCACGTGCCTAATGAGAGACTCTAAGTCCTGGAGATACAGACGTATCGGCTCTGCTGCGTCCCTCGAGTCGTCCTCGAAGTCGATGGACTCTTCATCCCCATCACGTCTTCCGAAGACGTGGAAGTGGGTGCCTCTAACCTGTCGGGAGTGCCGGCTTAGCAGACGTCCTATCACGTCCTGCATAACTACCTCCATGCCTCTCTCCCTGTCATCGTGCATAAGCTTGAAGACGATGTCCTCCGTAGTAGGCTCTGTCTAGCGTCCGGGCTGGTTCACCTTGAAGCCCCAGAGGTCCTTCCTCTCGAACTTGGTGAGTGGATGCACCATGATGGTGGGAAGAGGGAGATTGAGCAAGGTGGTAAGCTCAACGATACGAGGACCAAAGCGGGTAACCTGGAACTCCTCAACAGTGCTGATGGTAATAGGCATCTATTTATAAGATAGAAAAGTTAGAACAACACAATTTAAGATTAAACAAGACAAACATCTCATACATATCCGTGGAATACAAAATCACACAAGTCATGCATACATGAATCCATTACATCAACCAAGGTCCAAACTTATTTAAGGTATCATTTTGGAAAATAAGGTGATGGGTGGTGGGCCAACTAACATAGTCCGTTTACAATCCTATCTCACTGGATCTGTTGGCTAACACAATGTTCCTAGAGGCAATCAGCCTATCTTGCTCACATGATTCCATCACTAAGTCTATAATATCTCCCCTTAAGGTTTGGTTGGTGGCTTCCAACTCTTGGGTATGTTCCTTCTCTTTCTCTAAGTCTTTTTGGAGGTTGAGCATTCTACACTTGACTCTAGCACTAAGTTCTTTGATAGTCCTCCAAGCTGCTCCCCTTGCTGACTCAAAGAATGTGGTGTGCACCACAGTGTTGGTGTACATGCAGAATCCTTTTTCTTTGTGGTTGTCTTCCTTGTTTTTGTACAAGTGAAGTTGCACCCACCAGTACTCAACTCCTTCATCCATCACTGGAAAGCCTTTGTACACAGCTGCACCATGTATTTCCATTGCCACCATGAGGTCCTTGAGAATTTTGGGAAACTCAGTCTCAACTCCAAGGTCATGGTCATGAGTGGTCCTTTCTTTACAGCTTCGTTGATGGAGTTCATCTACAAATAGAGATGAGAAGAGAAGATTAGAAAAGTTTACGAGAAGAATAGACAAGTGTAGAAGTAGTTGAAATTTTTTCCTTAGTGGTTTCCAATCCTAGGGTCATAATCCTACAGGCAACACAGTGCTCTGATACCATCTGTAAGATCCCTCCTTTGTAAAGGAAAAGGATCCCTGTGATTGCAATGCTAGTCCCTGGATCATTGCTAGCATCCACAGTTTAAGATGAAGTACACAGATACAAAGGTCATTTATTACATTCATTCCAGAGATAAAACATAGTCTTTTACAACTCAAGGCCACAGGCCTAATACAAGAGTTTTTGGAATAAGTAAATAAACATAAGTCTTCATCTTCATGTGCCACAGGCAAGCATGTTGAGTGTAGACTCATGACACCTAATCATCGTCGGAGTAACATGCAACATCACAAGTTACAGCCACAGTGGGTCAATACTTTGGAATAGTATTGGCAAGTGATACCTTAGTAATTTTTAAGTGGACTATATTACTATATGCATTTTGGCTAAGTGTAGCTTGGCTTGCTTTGCTCCAAATAGGTTTTCCTATTAGTTGAAATCACTAAGTTTTTCTTTGTCAAAAACTTTTCCCAAGAAACCACCAATAGACATTGGGGTCCTTCACCCTTGTTCACCCACAAGTTTTACTTAGAAATTGGAGTGATGAGATTCTTGATAGCTTCCATGTCTTGATGCTCAAGTTGTCCATTGCCATGGACTTGGCTAAGTACTTAGATTTTCCATCTGCAGAGGTTGTGCACTTTCCCCACCAGACTTGGTTTCCCAAGACAGGACCTTTCAGAAGCCTTCCCTTAGCCAAATGGATGTGTTCCAACATATCATTCCCACTACCACCAACTGTCCAAATGACTAAGTTCTAGCAACCTATGTGATCAAGGCAGAGCCCATATTGCCAAGTGGTTGCACTATAAGCTTCTCAACATTTGGCCTCTAAAATCCCTTTGTGCCTGGGTGGCATACCACAAGTGAGATACACAAGGTAAACCATGTCCATGGGTCTTGTGTAACCACTCAACCAAAAACTACCATTCAAGTCCCATTCCACCCAGGAGATTCATTGACTTAGTTGATTTATTAAGAAAACATAAGTCCAAAGACTTAGAAATATTTTCCTCATAGCATGTATATACTTTACCAACCCTTGTTTGCTACTAGCTAGGCTAAGCATAGCATAGTAACTTAACTTAGGAAATTTCCTAGCAATTCTACAACTACTTAGGATTTCCCAACATAGCATTTGGCAAAAAGTAACATGCAAGACTTAGCAAAATATTTCTAATGCTAGTACAAAATATAGGAATGGAATTATTCATGAAGTACCACTTGCCTTGGTAATGGGGAGAGTAGCACTCTTCACAATCACAGTCACTAGCAAAGTCTAGACAAAAATGGTAGCACAAAATTACACACAATTCATATACAATCATAAACATATATGCATGCAATGCAAGAAAATGCTAAGTGATGATTTTTGAAAACTCCACCAAGCAAGTGCATGATACATAAACATAACCAAGTCAAAAACTTGCTAACTAAACTTATTTAGCACTAAATCAATTTACTAAACAAATTCTATACTCAAAAATAGTCCTAAACAAGTGTCTGCATAAAAAGTCATTTTAACAGAAACTTTTCACTAAACACATTACATAAACAGAAAGGTCTTATATCCCTGATTCCAACGGTATAAAGTTTGCAAAAATCTAACGTGGAAATCAAAAGTTATAGCCATTTCAATTTTGGATCTAAATCTGATTTGAAATCTGTTTTTGAATCAAACCCTAGCCATGCGTCTTAATCCTATTGGTTGATACCGTTTCGTTCAGGATCACCGCCCGCGCCGTTGGATCTATTTAAAACTCACGGCTCAGATCTACCCATAACGCTTCGCTAAATGATCTAATTCTATACGTTGGATCCAGATCTGACGGCTCTGGATCAAGCGACCAAAACGGGGCGGCGGCTACTGGCGGCGGCGAGTTCTGTCGGCGGCGGCGCGGCACTACAGGTTGTCCGGAGGGGCAGGAGTATGCTTACCAGGTTCGCAGCGTCGGGGAGAAGCTCAACCTAGCAGTGGCTTGACGAGGGGCGCACGGGCACGGTCTCTGGGGCTCGTCGGAGTTGGGGCGGCGTCTGTCGCTTGCAGTCGAGGTTGTTGCCGTGGTTTGGCGTCGCCCTAGCGCGAACCAGAGGGGTCAGGTGATGCACAATATGAAGGCGAACATTCCCGTATGAAAGAGGGGGCAAGGGGCGCTCGGGTTTTACCTCAATTGATCGTCGGAGTCGAGCGGCGGCGCAGTCGGTTGCAGGCACGAACGGGGACGACGGCCTGGGTCACCAGAATGCAAACGAAGGGTATCAGGAGGTGCGCAAGATCAAGCTAGGCATGATTGTTTGAACCAGAGAAAGGGGGGCGGTTGAGGCTCACCGGAATTAGTCGCCGGAGTAGTCGGTACTGCGGGGTTTCGAGGGCAAATGCGCGCAGCCTGGTGGCGGAGTGAGCGAGGAGAGTGGGGGAAATGACCGCGGCGGGGTGTGATTTAAATAGGCTCAAGCGCGACAAGAAATGCTTGCGGCATCAAGGCTAATTACGCTGCGCCATTACCGGCATCGACAGCCGCGGCGACGTGGTCTGCGGGCGGGTTTTGGGGAAGAAGGTGTGACGTGGAGAGGGCCACCAGTCAGCGAGTGCTACGGAGAGGAGGTGGGGTCCGAGTGTCAGCGTCAGTGTGGGTGCGTCTGCGCGTGCGGGCGAGCGAGAGAGTGGCCGGGTGGGCTAGCTGGGCCGGTTCTGTTGCTGGGCTAGATTAGGGCGCCTGGCCTTTTTCTTTTCTTTTACCCTTTACTTTTTCTGTTTTGATTTTCAGAAATGGTTTTCAAATGATTTCAAATCCCATTTGAATTCAAATAAATTTGAGATTTTTGCAGTGTGCCATAGTCTCAAATATAGGCCTAAACCATGTGGTTACTTTGCAAAGGCTTGGTCACTTTTGGAGAAACAAAATAACAGGGACTTTGCATTTGAATCTCAAATGTTTGAAAAATGGTTTTTGAACCATTTCCATTTTATAAAACTTGGTTCAAATTTCCACACTCAATACATTCAATAAAGGAGACAAACAATCTAAGTTTAAAACATTCAAACTCTCAATTGGGGATGGCCATTTGATTTAAGTTTGCTCACATGAAATGATAGCACTAAGTGCTTCTGTTTTTCTGGAATGAGTTTTGAAATTGATCTCAATTCTATATGCATGAATGAATGGTATGCAAACTTTGAAATTATGATTTTAGGGATGTTACATGAACATAAACAATAATTCAATGGTTCCACTCACAAGCATCAACTACAATAGTAATCAACACCGGGAAATTTTCCCCTAAGAACTATGCAATATTCAACACAATTGTTACAGCGGGATGGAGTGGTGACGATGGTGCTGGTGGAGATGATGGTGTGGATGATGATGATGATGATCCTGATGAAGTCTAGCTTGATGACGGTGCTGATGGCGACGATCTCCCTTCTCCGAGAAGGAAGTTCCCCAGCAGAAATCTGTCTGCTAGAGAGCTCTTTCTCTCTCTATAGTTTCCGTCCCGCAAAGGCGGCGAAATATTTATGTGGTTGCTCCCCTGACTTTATGGTTTCAGGAGGAAGATATAGGGGAAGGGGCGGAGCCAGAGGTGGGCCAGGGTGGCCACACCCCCTGTAGGCGCGACCTAGGGTGGCCCGCGCCTGGGGGGTGTGGGCCCCCTGTGGCCCAACTCCGCCTCCCCTTCTAGCTTCCTTCATCTTCTAGAAAAATAGGATTTTCCATAGTTTTTATGGTATTTTTTTATCTTTGCGAAAATTTCATCTAGACACCGCTTTTTCCATCAGAATCCTGACTCCGGCAGTTCATCCTCTAAGAATCATCCAACATGCAAAAACAGATGAAATAACATAAGTATCACCTGTTAATAAGGAATATATCAATGAATAGAAGAAAATTATGATATAGAATGGTGCTGCAAATTGGACATATCAACTCCCCCCAAGCTTAGACCTCGCTTGTCCCCAAGCGAAAACGATGCTCAGCAATAAAAAGAATACGGACAAGAAGCATCACACTTACCGATACACAACTCATAGAAGAAAGAAACTCACCATTATATAACTTAACTTGCAACAAGTATGGGAGTCACAATAAAGATGCATAAAGATAAATCATATTTGGGAATGGGAAACTTTGTTCATGGTCAGAGAACAGTTGGCAAACGGTTTTCAATCAAAGCTTTTGTAAAGAAGTTTATAACAGGAGTACTCTTTGCTCAAACATAAAAGGCTTTTCACAATGATGGCTTTCAAAGTAATACTCATTTATATAAGAGTCTTGTACAAACAAGGAAGATAAGGAACATGATTGAATAAATCATCATATGAATGATTGAAACACAACAACTCAAATGCTTGATGGAGATAGAGAGGAATAGGTTTAGTGACTCATCTTAGAAGTATAAGAAAGGCCCTTCATAGAGGGAAGCAGGGATTTCAAGTTCATAAAGATCTTTCGAAAGATTATGGTACTTACTAGATTTGAGCTTTCATTGGCCCTATCATAAGCATCTTGAGGTGATTAAGGTTAAAGTGAAAAAGATGGAGTATATGCTTGACGAAATATAAGTTGGCAATCTCATGTTCCTTGAGTACTAGGGCCGCTCCTCATGCTACTCAACTTTAGTTACCGGTAAGTTCTTGTCATAGTAAGTACAAGTGTATCATAGAGAACCGCCAACGGGGTACCCCTTGCACATGATACAGGAGCTATCCCATATCAAAATGACATGGAAAGCAGACAATGAGCATCTCAGAAATCTTCCTATTTTCCATGGGAAAATTGTGCCTTTTCTCTCTTTCCTCTTTTCAATGTCTCTCTTTTTTTTATAAGAAGAAAGCTTCATAGATTTAACACTATGGTGATGCTGCAAGTTTCCACCATGATTAGGCATGGCTTAGGCTAGCGGCCCTGGCATTTCTCTAACACACATACATAACTCCATGGACTTACAAGCTCCCCTTTAATTTCACACAGATGACATCCGCAAACAAAAGAGCATGATATCAACTCGGTAGATATTTACAAGTGTTGAAATCATACCCCGTGACAGCATGGTTCTGTCAATCCCAACATATAGGTGCAAGCATATACAACTTCGATGACACAATGGTTCAAGTTTATTAGGGGCAAGAAAATAAGGAGTGCCATCAAGTTCGTGAGAGCTTTACTAACTAGTTTTCACATAACAAAATAATTTTTAATTTGAAAGATAGATGAAGCTTAAGAATTTACTTGGAATAGAAATAATGCTAATAGGTAAATATGGTGGACACAAATGGCATAGGTTTTGGTATAAAGGCTTGGATGCATGAGATGTATTCCCTCTTAGTGTAGGGTTTTGGCTAGCAAGGCTGGGTAGCAAGCAAACTATATGAACGAAACAAGCAAACATACAAGTGATAAAGCCAAACATGCAATCTTCCTTGAAGACACAAAAGATCTTAAATAAAGAATACTAAACTTATGAGCCAATCAAGAAAGAAAATAAATGATAAAAAGTACCTGTAAGTGCTTTTGTCTTTTCCTTTCAAACCTCAAAAAGTGTTGCTACTGACCAGAGCTCGGTTTGCCAAAACCAATTTAGATCTACTTGATGCTCCCAAAGTGATACCAATACTAATCAACAAGATCAATCATATAATAGAGATTGCAACCTAAAATAAGAAGTGCCAAAACTAAAAGTTGAAACTTCTCATTAATATTCCATAAAGGCACTCACACCAAGGGATACATAGATAACCAACTAAAGGAGAGATACTTACACAATGCAAACCATCCTATATGATAACTTCTCTATTCAAGATATCAACCTACTAAAAAGTTAAAAAGATGACAGATAATGATGTGATAGCAAGGGACTCCCCCAAGCTTATAGAAAGCCAAGGGGATGCCAAAACCTGATGACGAATTACTCCTTCGATGGTGGTGTTACCTTTATGAGCTTTTCAATCAGCTTCCTCAAATCTTCAATGTCGAAGGTTAGAGTACGAATCAACTCCGAATTAGGCTCAATGCAGTTCATGATCATGTCAGACTGAGAATCCCAGTCCTTGTTATTCTGTCCCCACTCTTCCTTCTTTGAGTGTTCCTTCCCTGCATGGTTAGAACGGGGCATATCCCAACTAGAGGTCAACTTCCCTTTGGGCATATTTTGGAATTGTTTCTCATGTATAAGAGTATGGAAGGGGTTCTTGGTACGTGGAAGAAGTGACCGTGGAGCGAGGCAATGACGCAGAGGTTTCCCTCCTGTAGACATTTGTGCTGTCCTTCTGAGCTTGATAGGGTTTTCCACCACTACAATTTTTGTGATGGAAGCGCGGGTGTCCGGATGCTAATCCTACTTCACATCCTCTTCATCCCCAACCAAGATATCCTCCTCCTTGTGGTTTTGAGGATCATCTTCCACGGGCTTCTTGCCCTTGTCGTTGGCGGAGACCATGGTGCCTCTAAACTTGAGAATATTTCCTGATAGAAACAGATCGAACAAAAACACGACGATAACACGATATATAAACCTCGGGGGATCCAAGGGTTATATATTACGAAGTTTTACTACATAAGGAAGGTCTTGTGCGAAAACGGGGCAGAGACGGACTCTAGGGGCCTCCCACCCCCTCGTGGCACGGCTAGCTAGGGCCCGCGCCACTGGTGGGTGTGGCCCACCTGGGCTCCGTTTCCTCCTCTTTTTCGTCTCGTAACCTTCCATATGGAATAAAAACATAAAAATATAAAGATATAAGTTTTTTGCGAACCTTCGGGTTTCACCACTTTTACCTATTCAAAGACGGAATCTGCAGATTCTGGAGTTTGGTTTCTAATAAATTCTTCCAGAGTCACCATTTCAATAATATCAACATCTTCATTATAAGAATCTCCAGAAATATAATGTTTGAGACTTTGACCATTTACCACCTATGTAGTGTTGTCCCTGAAAGAAGATATTTTAAAAGCTCCTGAACGATACACCTCGTCAATAACAAAAGGTACTTCCCATTTTGAGAGTAGTTTCCCTGCAAAATATCTGAGACAAGACCTATACAAAATAACTTTATCACCAACATGGAACTCCCTTTTTAGAATTCTCCTATCATGCCATCTGATACGCCCATTTTGCATCACCATTCTATATCATAATATACCTCTATTCATTGATATTTGTCTTATTATGAGGTATTACTTATGGATTTTCATCTGTTTATGCATGTTGGATGATTCTTAGAGGATGGACTACCGAAGTCTGGATTCTTATGGAAAATAAGGCGTTTTGATGCAATTTCGCGAAGATCAAAAAATACCAAAAAATATGGGAAAATATTATTTTTCCAGAAGATTGAGGAAGCCAAAAGGAGGAGCGAAGAAGGGCCGCAGGGGGCCCACACCCCCTAGGCGCAGGCCCACCATGGGCCGCGCCTAGGGCAGGTGTGGCCCACCTTCCCGGCTCCCGACTCCGCCCCTTTGCCTATATCTTCCCTATGGAACCCTAAGGCTAAGGGAGTGACCACAGATAGATTTCCGTCGCCTCTAGGGGCGGATAACACCGAGAGAGAAAGATCTCTGCGACAGATAGATTTCTGCCGGGGGAATTCCTTCCCGGAGAGGGGAGATCATCGCCATCAACACCATCATCAATCTAGGCTTCATCGGGATCATCATCATCATCCACACCATCATCACCACCAGCACCATCGTCACCACTCCGTCCCACTATAACAACTGTGTTGGATCTTGCATTAGTTCATAGGGGAAACTTTCCCGGTGTTAATTACTATTGTAGTTGATGCTTGTGAGTGGAACCATTGGACTATTGTTTATGTTCAGATTGTTATCCAGTATCATATCATCTTTCATCTTGATCCATATGATGTCTTGTGAGTAGTTCGTTTAGTTCTCGAGGACATGGGAGAAGTCATGTTGTTATTAGTGGATTTGTGTTGAGTTATTATTCAATGGTTAGTATTTAAGTTGTGGTGCTATTATTCTAGTGGTGTCATGTGAACGTCGACTACATGATACTTCACCATTTATGGGCCTAGCAGAATGTATTATGTATTTGGCTACTAACTGTGGGGTTGCCGGAGTGACAGAAACCTGAACCTTCGTTAGGACACCTTTGCACAAGGGAGTGTAGGATCTTAGAGTTTAAGGCTCTGGTTAGGTTTTTATCTTAATTACTTTCTTGTAGTTGCGGATGCTTGCAAGGGGTTTAATCACAAGTATGTATTAGTCCAAGTAAGGTCGGTATATTAGCATAGGTTCACCCACACAACACTTATAAAACCAAAGAAGATTAATCAACTATATGAAACGAAAGCACTTGATAGTATTCCCATGTGTCCACGAGAACGTTTGGTCCTTATAAGTATTTCCACCGGATTGTCCTTTGCTAAGAAAGGATTGGGCCACTTGCTGCCTTTGTTCTTTGTTACTTGCACTTTGTCTTGTTGCCTTATCAGAAAACCACTAAAAATCCGTTTGCTAAGTATTTATAGAGAGTTCCTGCTCCATACCACTATTCAGCACCTTCTGCTCCTCGTTGGGATCGACACTCCTATTTATCAAAAGTACTACAATACACCCCCTATACTTGTGGGTCATCAAGACTATTTTCTGGCGCCGTTGCCGGGGAGTGAAGCGCTATTGAAGAGTGGAACTGGTAAAGGAAACTTCTACTGTGAGTATTGCTTTTTGTTACTTTGTTTCCAATATGGATAATCCACTTGGTTTTCTGTTTGGGAAAACTACTACCACTGCTAGGGTAGTAGATGAACCACCACCTATTGAGATAGATCATTTTAAGATACCTACAAGTATTGTTGATCGTGTTATGGATAATTATTATTTTGGGGATGGAACTGTCCATCCTGGTGATCACTTGCCTTTTATCCATGAATTATGCGGATTGTTTAAGTGTGCAGGTATCAGAACTGAACAGGTGAAGAAGAAGCTACTCTCCATATCCTTGAAAGGGAGAGCTGAAGAATAGTATAAGCTGCTGAAGAATGGACAATCCATGTAATGGGAGGAGATGGCATCTCTCTTTTATTATAAATTTTATCCTCCCAGTGAGCTTCATAAGGATAGAAATCTGATATATAACTTTTGGCCTCGTGATGGAGAGAGTACAAATCAAGCTTGGGGGAGATTGAAGTTACTAATGCTTAAATGTCCTATTCATGAACTCCCTAACAATATTATTATCAATAACTTTTATGCTAGGCTTTTTCTTCATGATAAAGATTTACTAGATGCTTCTTGTGCTGGATAATTTACACGTATGAAGGAAGAAGCTAAATGGGATCTACTAGACGGTATTAAAGAAAACACTGAATCTTGGGAGAATGACAAAGGAAGAAAGTTAGGTATAAACTATGATTATGAATGCATTAAATCTTTTATGGGAACTGATGACTTTCGTGATATTAGTAATGAGTTTGGTCTTGAGTCCCAAAGTATTGCCAAATGTTTTAAGGCCTTTGCCTCTTACATAGAAATTCCCAAGAAGAAGTGGAACAAGTAGCATGCACCTTATAAAGATGTTTTTAGTCATGTTCCTGTTAGAAGTGCTGAAGTTTGTACTACTAATCATATTGTGCCTGAACCTCATGTTGAGAAAATACCTTTCCCAGCTAAGGTAAAGGAGTATTCTATGATTATTAGTGCAAATAACAAAGGTACAATGAAAATCGTGGAGCCTGATGGGCAATTGAATGTTGAACCTATGGTAGCTATTGTGAAAGATCTTGACGCTAGAAATATAGAGGATGAGCACATTGTCTTCTATGAAGGTGCTTCTAATATTATCTATCATCCTAGTAAGGCTAGAAAATCTAGTGTTCATGTGCTTTCTGTTAAAATTGGTTTACATTGCTACTATGGTTTACGTGATATTGGTGTTAGTTGTAGTGCTATTCCTTATTAGATTTATAGGGAAATTATGCATGAGATTAGTCCTTGTGATATTGAGGACATTGATGTGGTTATTCACCTTGCAAATAAGGAAACCATATGCCCTATTGGTATTGTAAGAGATGTGGAGGTTCTTTGCGGTTAGATTAAGTATCCTGCTGATTTTCTAGTGCTTAACTCAACAACTAGTAAAAGTTGTCCTATCATTTTTGGTAGACATTTCTTGAACACTTGTGGAGATATTATCGATTGTAAGAAGGAATTTTTTTAACTAAGTTTGATGGAGAGTCCTATGTGTTTCACTTTTCCAAATTTGCTAAAGCTCCTTGTGAAAATAGCTTGCCTAATAAAGATTTCAGGATGGACTAACTTGCTTCTATTGATATAGTCTATGACCTTGGACCTCTTTTTGGTGACGTAAGTATGCTCATTCCGATGATAAAGTTGTTGCCAGTGACAGTTATATTGTCAACTTTATTCAAAGTGCTACTGAAAGTTATTTTGAAAGAGGGAAACATGGTTTTATGCTTCTCAATAATGTTAAGTTTCCCTGTTTTATGTTGAAAGCTTTGAAGTTGCATTTTTTTTTCTTCCTATGCTAGTGGCTTTTTGTTTTAACAATTTTTTTCTCATGACACTCCCATGCATAGGAAGTGGGTTAGACTCAAGTGGTTGGTTATTTACTTCTTGATGCTCTTTTTCACTTCAAATATATATATCCTATGTGAGCATCTTTGAAAGTTTCAAGCCTAACTTAAAGGCATTAAAGAAAAGTACTTGTTGGGAGATAACCCAAGAGTTTTGTAACCGCTCATTATCCTTTTTGTTTTGGTTTTTGTGTCAAGTTCAACTACTTTTGTGAAATGGAGGAGTTGTGAAAAGTGGCTATCCTGGGAAAGATTTTTGTGCTGCACCGTAAAAATTCGTGAGGGATCTCAGTACGTCGGATCGAGCTGTATTTTTCTGAGCTTGTTCTTAAAGTTGTTACCCAACTTTCATTAGTTCTTCACTTTTTGATTTGAGCAACAAAAGGTTTTCTAAAAAATAAATCTTTACCTGCTGGTCTGCTTTGACAGATTTCTGTTATCATTTGCATTTGCCTCTTAAAGAAGCTTTCGTTTTGATAAATTTCAGTTGAAGTGTGAAAATAAAGGTTATTGTTTTTTCTTATACTAGTGTATCCATTGAAGTTTGTGCAAGGGTTTTGTATGAAGGAAATTTCCAGGAGAAGGAGAAAAGGAGTCTGGAGAGTTCGTCTGTGAATAGGTCAAAGTGGTGAAAACAGAAGGTTCTTGAAACCCCAATATTTTTATATTTTTGATGTTTTTAATACATAAGTTAAGTTACGAGACGGAACTAAAGAGGAAACCGAGTCCGGGGTGGACAAACCCACCCCAGGCACGGGACCCTGCCTGGCCACACCTGAGGGGGGTGTGCCACCCTCGAACTCCGTCTCCGCCTCGTTTCCGTATCAGAACCTTCCTTATGCATTGAAACTTCGTAATATATACCCCCCAGATCCCCCGAGGTTTGTGCATCGTGTTCTCGTCGTGTTTTTGTTTCGATCTATTTCTGTCAGGAAAATTTCTCATGTTTAGAGCACCATGGTCTCCGCCAACGACAAAGGCAAGAAGCTCGAGGAATATGATCCTCACAAACCCAAGGCGGAGGAGATTTTGGTAGGTTATGAAGGAGACATGGAGGAGGACAAACAACCGGACACCCGCACTACCGTAGCGAGCATTGGATTGGTGGCAAAACCTACTAACCTTAAGAATACAGCACGGATGTCTACAGGAGGGAAATCTCGACGTCATACCCTCTCTCCACGGTCACCTCCTCCAAGTACCAAGAAACCCTTCCACACTCTTATACATGAGTGTCAATATCAACATATGCCCAAATGGAACTTGCCCTCGATGTGGGATATGCCTCTTTCTAACCATGTAGGGGAGGAACACAACGAAGAGTGGGGAAATAATAGAAGGACTAGAACTCTCGGTCTGAATTGATCATGAGCTTCGTTGAGCATAATTCAGAATGGATTCGTACTCTGACCTTCGATTTGGAATATTTGAAGAAACTTATTGAAGAGCTTATCAAGAGAACACCACCACCACCGAAGGAGTAATTTGTCATCAGGTTTGGCATCTCCTTGGCTTGTTCCAAGCTTGGGGGAGTGTCGCGGTATCACCACCATTATCTTTTATCTTTTACCTTTTTTACGGGATTCATATCTTTGGTAGAGAGGTTATCTTATAGTTTGGTTTGCATGTGGAAGTATCTCTCCTTTAGTTGGTTATCTATGTATCCCTTGGTCTGAGTGCCATTATTGGAATATTAATGAGAAGTCTCATCTTTTAGTTTTGCACTTCTTATTTTAGTTTGCAATCTCTATTATATGATGGATCTTGTTGAGAAGTATTGGCACAACTTGGGATTATCAAGTGGATCTAAATTGGTTTTGGCAAACCGAGTTCTGGTCAGTAGCAATACTTTTTGAAGTTTGAAAGAAACAAAGAAAAAGCTTGCAGGTATTTTGTATCATTTGTTTTCTTTTTGTTGCCTCATAAGCTTAGTATTCTTTATTTAAGATCTTTTGTGTCTTCAAGGAAGATTGCATGTTTGGCTTTATTACTTGTATGTTTGGTTGTTTCTTTCAACTCTCTTGCTTGATACCCAGCCTTGCTAGCCAAAAACCTGTTTTGAGAAGGCTTACTTCTCATGTTTCCTTTCCCTTTGGACCAAAACCTTTGCCATTTGTGTCCACCATATCTACCTAGTAGCATTATTGCTATTAAAAGAAAATTCTCAAGCTTCATCTACCTTTCGAATTAAAAAGTATTTTGTTGTGCAAAAACTAGTTAGTAAAGCTCTCACGAACTTGATGGCACACCTTATTTCTTTGCCCCTAATATATTTGAACCATTGTGCCATCGAAGTTGTATATGCTTGCATCTATATGTTGGAATTAGCAGAACCGTGCTGTCACGGGGAACGTTTTCAACATTGCACATGTACTTTGTAGTCAGTTGATATCGTGCTCTTTTGTCTATGGATGTCAATGGTGTGAAATAAAGAGGGAACTTGTAAGTCTGTGGAGTCTGTATTTTTTGTGAGAGAAACGCCTGTGCCGCTAGCCTAAGCCATTCCTAATCATGGTGGAAACTTGCAGCATCACCATAGTGAGCTATCTATGAAGCATCCTCAATAAAAAGCTATGTATATAGTAAATAAAAAGATCGCTGAGGTGCTCATTGTTTGCTTGTCTTGTCATGTTGGTTATGGGATAGCTCTTGTACCATGTGCAAGGGGTACCCCGTTGGCGGTTCTCTATAATACGCATGTACTAACAATGACAAGAACTTACCGGTGACCAAAGTTGAGTAGCATGAGGAGTGGCCCTCATATTCAAGGGACATGAGATTGCCAACTTATATTTCGTCAAGCATATACTCCATCTTTGTGCACTTTAACCTTAATCATCTCAAGATGCCTATGATAGGGGCAATTAGGGCTCAAATCTAGTAAGTACCATAATCTTTTGGAATCTCTTTATGACTTGTAATCCCTGCTACCCTTTATGACGGGACCTTTCTCCTACTTCCAAGTTGAGTCAGTAAAACTACTCCCTCTCTATCTCCAGCAAGAATTTGAGTTGTTGTGTTTCAAGCATTCATATGGTGATTTATTCACTCATTTTATTTATCTTCCTTGTTTTAACAAAACTTTTATCTATTGAGTATTACTTTGAAAGCCTTCATTGAAAAACCTTTTTGAGCAAAGAGTGCTCCTATTGAAAAACTTCTACAAAAAGCTTTTTGTGAAACTGTTTGCCAGGTGTTCTCTGACCAAGAACAAGTTTTCCAATTTCAATTATGATTTATCTTTATGCATATCTATTGTGATTGGTGTACTTGTTGCAAGCTAAGTTATATAATGGTGACTTGCTTTCTTCTATGAGTTGTGTAATGGTAAGTGTGATGCTTCTTGTTCGTATTCTTTTATCGACACTTCACTCATAAACCTGTGGACATGATTACTGAGCTTAGTTTTCGCTTGGGGACAAGCGAAGGTCTAAGCTTGGGGGAGTTGATACGCCCAATTTGCATCACCATTCTATATCATAATCTACCTCTATTCATTGATATTTGTCTTATGATGAGGTATTACTTATGGCTTTTCATATGTTTATGCATGTTTGATGATTCTTGGAGGATGGAATGCCGGAGTGTGGATTCTGATGGAAAAGAAGGCATTTTGACGCAATTTCGTGAAGATCAGAAAAATACCAGAAAAATATGGGAAAATATTATTTTTCCAGAAGTTTGATGAAGCCAGAAGGAGGAGCGAAGAAGGGTCGCAGGGGGGCCACACCCCCTAGGCGCGGGCCCACCCTAGGCCGCGCCTAGGGCAGGTGTGGCCCACCTGCCCGGCTCCCGACTCCGCCCCTTCGCCTATATCTTCCCTACGGAACCCTAAGGCTAAGGGAGCGACCACAGATACATTTCCGCCGCCTCTGTGGGCGGAAAACACCGAGAGAAAGATCTCTCCGGTAGACAGATTTCTGCCAGTAGAATTCCTTACCGGAGAGGGGAGATCGTCGCCATCAACACCATCATCAAGCTAGGCTTCATCGGGATCATCAGCATCATCCACACCATCATCACCACCAGCACCATCATCAACACTCCGTCCGGCTGTAACAATTGTGTTGGATCTTGCATTAGTTCATAGGGGAAACTTCCCGGTGTTAATTACTATTGTAGTTGATGCTTGTGAGTGGAACCATTGGATTATTGTTTATGTTTAGATTGTTATCCATTATCATATCATCTTTGATCTTGATCCATATGATGTCTTGTGAGTAGTTCGTTTAGTTCTCGAGGACATGGGAGAAGTCATGTTGTTATTAGTGGATTTGTGTTGAGTTATTATTCAATGGTTAGTATTTAAGTTGTGGTGCTATTATTCTAGTGGTGTCATGTGAACGTCAACTACATGATACTTCACCATTTATGGGCCTAGGGGAAAGCATTGTGTATTTGGCTACTAATGGTGGGGTTGCCGGAGTGAAAGAAACATGAACCCCCGTTAGGACACCTTTGCACAAGGGAGTGTAGGATCTCAGAGTTTAAGGTTGTGGTTAGATTTATATCTTAATTGCTTCCTGTAGTTACGAATGTTTGCAGGGGTTTAATCACATGTATGTATTAGTCCAAGTAAGGTCGGTACATTAGCACAGGTTCACCCACACAACACTTACAACACCAAAGAAGAGTACTCAGCTATTTGAAGTGAAAGCACTTGACAGAATTCCCAGGTGTCCTCGAGAACGTTTGGTCCTTATAAGTATTTCCACCTGCTTGTCCTTTGCTAAGAAAGGATTTGGCCACTTTCTGCGTTTGTTCTTTGTTACTTGCACTTTGTTTTGTTGCCTTATTAGAAAACCAATAAAAAACCTTTTGCTAAGTATCTGTAGAGAGTTCCTGCTCCATACCACTGCTCAGAACCTTCTGCTCCTCGGTGGGATCTACACTCCTATTTATCGAAAGTACTACGGTACACCCCCTATACTTGTGGGTCATCACCATCTTTTTACTTTTTGCTTAAAGAATCTAGCATTTTCATAAGCTTCACTTCTCCACTCATCTAAGGTACTTAAGTCAAGCAACCTTTTCTCACCAGCAAGTTTAAAATCTCTATTCAGTTCTTTCACTACCCAATAAGCTTTGTGTTCTAATTCTAGAGGCAAGTGACAAGCTTTACCATTAACCATTTTGTAAGGAGACATTCCCATAGGATTTAATAAGCAGTTCTATAAGCCCATAAAGCGTCATTCAACTTTTTAGCCCCATTTTTCCTAGATCTATTAACAGTCTTTTGCAAGATAGATTTAATTTCTCTACTTGAAAGTTCTACTTGCCCACTGGTTTGGGGATGATAAGATGAAGCTATTCTATGGTTAACATCATGTTTAGCAAGAGTCTTCCTAAAACCACCATGAATAAAATGAGAACCTCCATCAATCATGAGATATCTAGGCACACCAAACCTAGGAAAAATAACATCTTTAAGCATTTTTAAAGAGGTCTTACCATCAGCACTATTTGTAGGTATGGCTTCAACCCACTTTGTAACATAATCAACAACAACAAAAATATGAGTATACCCTTTTAAAGGAGGAAAAGGACCCATCAAGTCAAATCCCCAACAATCAAAAGGTTCAATAACAATAGAATAATTCATAGGCATTTCATTGCGTCTAGAAATGTTACCAACTCTTTGACATTCGTCACATGATAAAATAAACTTCCTTGCGTCCTTGAAGAGAGTAGGGTAATAAAAACCTGATTGTAAAACTTTTTGTACGGTTCTATCCCCAGCATGATGTCCTCCATAAGCACTGCCATGGCATTTTATCAATATCTCTTGTTGTTCATATTCTGGGACACATTTCCGCATAATACCATCTACTCCTTCTTTATATAAATGTGGGTCATCCCAAAGGTAGTGCCTCAGATCATAAAAGAATTTCCTTCATTGCTGGGCTGTAAAGGTTGGAGGCAAATACTTGGAAACAATAAAGTTAGCATAATCAGCATACCAAGGACTATCCCGTGGGATTACCTTCATTGCAGGACCCTGTTCATTTGGAAAACTATCATTAACAGGCATAGGATCAAAAGAAATGTTTTCCAAACGAGATAAATTATCAGCAATAGGATTTCAGCACCTTTCCTATCTACAATATGCAGATCAAACTCTTGTAAAAGCATCACCTGTAGTGACCTCGGATCGGTAAGGATCCTAAGTCCCTGTGATTAACATGCTAGTCCCTGGATCAATAGCTAGCACTCACAGTCGATGAAATATCATGTAAAACACAAAGTATTTATTACACGGAGAATCCAGAGTATGAATTTATTACAAAAATTGCTTAGCATTATGCTAGCTCAAATAACAGCGGAAACATAAAAGCAGCATGAGTCCATCAACGCCCCAGGGTTGTCGAGTGTAGACCCGCGATCCCTACGCACCTTTCAATCTTCGGATTCTGCACATAAGACGTGCAGCCAACAAGTTGGGTTAATACTTTGAATGTATTGGCAAATTACACCAAGGAGAGAAAAGACTATCTCTACATGCAAGGCTGGTATAGGCTGTAGAGTTCATTTGCTCAAGGCTAGTTTTCTTAAGTAGAGAGAAGAAGATAGGATTGTCCTACTTTGTAAACATTTGCTCAAGGCTAGTTTTCTTAAGTAGAGAGAAGAAGATAAAAGTTCATTTGCTCAAGGCTAGTTTGCTCAAGGCTAGTTTTCTTAAGTAGAGTTCATTTGCTCAAGGCTAGTTTTAGTTAAACTCAAATAACTTTTGCAAACTAAGTCCAAATTTGATGAAATTTATTTCTAAATTTTTATAAAAGTAAGGTGGTCAACATAGGACCATGTTTTAGTGTTTTTGCATAGTTTTAGAAAGGGGTCAAACTATTACAACAATAGTGTTCGCATAAGGAAATAATTAATAGGGTTTTGATAGGTTTGTGTGTTAGCATTTTGTGGCAAATTATTAATTTGTAGGTGCAATGATGCAAGGATGATGCATGCCACTAATAACATCTTAATACAAAATCTGGGATGTTACAAACCTACCCCCCTTAAGAGGAATCTCGTCCCCGAGATTCGGGTTGGCTAGCAAATAGGTGTGGGTGCTCTGCCCTCATGTCTTCTTCACGCTCCCACGTAGCTTCTTCCTCGGAGTGGTGGCTCCATTGTACCTTGCAGAATCTTATAGTCTTGGTGCGGTTAACCCTTTCGGCTGTTTCCAGTATTTTGATGGGTTTTTCCTCATAGGTAAGGTCATTCTCCAATTGAACCTCATCTACGGGAACGGTGTCTCTTAGCGGTGTTTCAGCCATCTCCGGGTGACACTTCTTTAGTTGTGACACATGAAACACATCATGAACAGTCAGTCCTTCCGGTAACTCCAACTGATAGGCAACTTCTCCTCTATGGGCCAGAACCTTATATGGTCCTATGAATCGTGGGGCTAACTTGCCCTTGATTCCGAACCTCTTAACTCCTCGTAGGGGTGAAACTCGGAGATACGCACGGTCCCCTATTTCATAAGCCACATCTCTGCGCTTGGAATCAGCGTAACTCTTCTGTCGGGATTGGGCTACCTTTAGCCTATCCTGAATCTGTCGTACCTTTTCTTCGGCATCCTTTATCAAGTCAGGTCCAAAAAGACTGCGTTCACCAACTCCATTCCATAGCAGTGGAGTCCTACACTTCCTACCATATAGAACTTCAAATGGAGCCATCTTGATACTCGTCTGATAGCTGCTGTTGTATGAGAACTCAGCATACGGCAGGTTATCGTCCCAACTAGACCCATAGTCTAGTGTGCAAGCCCTCAACATATCTTCCAAAATTTGATTCACCCTTTCTGTTTGGCCGTCTGTCTGAGGGTGGAAGGCAGTACTGAATTCTAGTCGGGTCCCAAGAGACTCATGTAGTTGTCGCCAAAACTTTGAAGTAAACTGGGTGCCTCTGTCTGACACAATTCCCTTGGGAACACCATGTAGGCTTACAATCCTTGACATGTATATCTTAGCAAGCTTAGCACTTGTATATGTGGTCTTTATGGGGATGAAGTGAGCCACCTTGGTAAAGTGGTCCACCACTACCCAGATAGAATCAAATCCAGAACGAGTCCGGGGCAACCCCGTGATGAAATCCATGTCTACCTTGTCCCATTTCCAGTCGGGTATAGGTAGTGGTTGGAGTAGCCCTGCCGGTTTCTGATGCTCGGCTTTAACTCTATTGCATACATCACACAGAGAAATATACTCTGCAATATCTCTCTTTAGGTTATTCCACCAGAATCTATCCTTCACATCCATGTACATCTTCGTGTTAACTGGATGAATTGAGTATGGCGAATCATGAGCTTCTTGTAAAATCATCTTCCTGATATCGGGGTCATTGGGAACGCACAGACGCTCCCCATGCCAAAGGGTTCCTTGTTCGTCCAGACGAAATTCTTTAGTCTTTCCTTCACTTATTCTGACTCTTATTTCTTCCAACTCCTTATCTCCCTTTTGTGCTTCCTTGATTCTCTCTTGGAAGGTGGACACTATTTCCATAGTTGCTACGTGTCCTTTCAGAACTATCTCTAGCCTGAGATCCCTGAATTGCTTGCATAAGTCCTCTGGAAGTTCCCCTACGGTAAGTCCATTCACATACACCTTACGACTTAAGGCATCAGCCACCATGTTTGCCTTTCCGGGGTGGTACTGTAAATCCAAGTCATAATCCTTAATTAGCTCAAACCATCTTCGTTGTCTCATATTCAACTCCTTTTGGGTGAAGATGTACTTCAAACTTTTATGATCTGTGAACACATCACAATGTTTGCCCATGAGGTAGTGCCTCCATACCTTGAGTGCATGAACCACAGATGCAAGTTCCAAATCATGTGTGGGATAATTGTGTTCGTGGTTCTTAAGTTGTCGGGAGGCATAGGATACCACTTTCCCATCTTGCATAAATACACTTCCAAGTCCTTGTCGAGAAGCGTCACAATAGACTTGAAAATCCTTCTGGATATCAGGCAGACACAGAACTGGTGCCGTTACAAGGCGTTTCTTCAACTCTTGAAAACTTGCTTCACATGCCTCGGTCCATAGGAATTTCTTTTCCTTCTTTAATAGTTCCGGCATGGGTTTTGCTATCTTGGAAAAGTTTTCGATGAACCTCCGGTAATATCCTGCGAGGCCCAAGAAACTTCTAATATCTCCCACATTCTTGGGTGACTCCCATTCCATCACGGAAGCTACCTTACTAGGATCTACGGCAACTCCTTTAGCTGACACAACATGACCAAGGAATCCCACTTCCTTTAACCAGAACTCGCACTTGCTGAATTTGGCATACAACTTGTGTTCTCTTAGCTTCTCCATGATAAGGCGCAGATGTTTCTCATGTTCCCTCTCATCCTTAGAGTATATGAGTATATCATCTATGAATACCATGATAAACTTGTCCAAATATTCCATGAACACTTTGTTAATCATGGTCATGAAGTATGTTGGGGCATTGGTCAGACCAAACGACATTATGGTGTACTCATACAATCCGTATCTTGTGGTGAATGCTGTTTTGGGCACATCCTGTTCTCGAAACTTCAGCTGAAAATAGCCTGATCGCAGATCGATCTTTGAGAACACACTGGCTCCTTTTAACTGGTCAAACAGGTCATTGATGTTGGGTATAGGATACTTATTCTTGACCATCACCTCGTTTAACGAGCGGTAATCCACAACCAGCTTCTTGGTTTTATCCTTCTTCTCCACAAATAGGACGGGTGCTCCCCAAGATGACGCGCTGGGTTGAATGAACCCCTTGTCCAATTGTTCCCTAAGCTGTTTCTTGAGTTCTTTAACTCGTCCACATCCATCTTGTATGGTCTCTTAGCTATCGGCCCCGTGCCTGGCACTAAGTCAATGAGGAACTCGATATCACGGTCGGGGGGCATTCCTGGTAGTTCCTCCGGGAAGACATCTGGGTATTCCTTTACAATAGGTACCTCCTCCAAGCTAACCCCATTAAGAGAGTTCACCATAACTTCTTTAAGTGCGAAATTCGACTTGACACGAATCCTCTTCCCTTCCGGTGTTGTGAGCATGACAGTTCTCTTGGCACAATCTATGACTCCTTCGTATTCGGTCATCCAATTCATGCCCAAGATTATGTCTAATCCTTGTGATTCTAGAACTACTAGACTGGTGGGAAAAATGTGTGTCCCAATCCTTAGTTCTAATTCCCGACAACCGGAGTTTGCCACTATTTCTCCCCCAGGAGAACTTACCCTTAGAGGAAATTTTACAGTCTCCGTTGGTATCTTGCCTCTATCCACAAATACCCTTGATATGAATGAATGCGATGCACCGATATCAAAAAGAACAACTGTGGGAATAGAATTGAGTTTGAACTTACCAATCACAGAGTCTGGCGCATCACAAGCATCCTCCATAGAAACATGATTCACCGTGGCTTTGACAAACGGATTTGGCTTCTCCCGTTTCCATTGCCATGGTTGTGTCCATTTCCATTCCCATTGCCATTGCCATTCTTCCTCTCGGGGCAAGAGGTTGCATAGTGCCCTGTCTTGTTGCACTTAAAGCATGTCACCTCACTGAGATCCTTTCCATTGCTGCCATTGCCATTGCGGTTTTTATGCCAATTGTGTTTGTGGCCACCATGGTTATGACCGTTATGGTTGTGGCCATTATTGTTATAAGGTGGAGGCGAAGAGTTGCGCTGCTTCTGATACGGAACAGAGTGCTTGTGAGGATTAGACTTCCTCTTGCGGTTTTCTATGCTCTTCCTCTTTGATTCAACCACAATGGCTCTGTCTAGGAGTTCCTGAAAGTTGTCAAATTTCTGAGCCACAAGCTGAATGGATATCTCATCATTGAGCCCTCTTAAGAACTCCTCCTGTCTCTTGGCATCAGTAGAAACATCATCGCGTGCATAGCGGGCTAGCTTATTGAAAAGCTCACCATAATCAGTGACAGAACGGTGCAGCTGGTGTAGGTCGTGAAACTCGCGCCTCTTCAGGGTCATGACACCAGCAGCCACATGATGAGTGCGAAAAGCTAACTCAAACTGTTCCCAAGTGATAGCATCAATATCCGGGTAGGTGACTTGGTAGTTATCCCACCATTCTGCAGCATGCCCTTCAAGCTGGTGTGCGGCATAACGCACCCTGTCGGCTCCGACAGCTTGCACGGTGTCTATCTTCTTGTTGATCGTACGCAACCAGTCATCAGCGATGATTGGTTCAGTGCTGCTAGTGAAGGTAGGTGGGTTCAACCTCAGAAACCGAGTCAAGCGATCCTGTTGAGGAGGTGGCGGTGGTGGTGGTGGCGGCGGGTTGTTGTTGTTGTTTTGCATGTTCTGAGTGAGCAGTTGGATCAGCTGGTTCTGAGTGGCCAAAAGTTGTGCTATTTCTGGCGGGATTTCGGAGTTCGCACGTCTTGGCGGCATCTGTGGGGTTTAAGAGAATAGTTAAGAAATAGACAGAAAGACTAAGTAGTAAACTCCTACCCTTATGAAAACACACCAAGCACACAAGGCATAACAACACAGCTTAACACAGAAAACAACCAAGTTTAACTAAACCAGACTTGTCTTGATATTTATTACAATAGCGAATAACGTTCTACTATAAAATTAAAGGTGGTCCAACTATTACACATCTTCCACGCCTTCCTCTTCCTCGTCCTCGAACGAGTAGCCTTCCTTCTCTAAGGTTGTCTTGTACAACTCCATCTCCTTCGTGGTGGCTTCAAGCTTCTCTTGGAGGTCCTTTATCTCATCCTGCAGCTTCTTGGTAGTGGCTTCCAGCTGCTCCTGTAGTCCCTCCTTCTCGCTTTGTAGTTCCACTACTAAACTTGACTTCTTTGCGGCTTCAAGTTGCTTTGCCAAGTCCCTCTTGGAAGCTCGCACATCATTGATTATCTTGCAAACGCCTTCAGTTTGCACTTCATCTCCATCGATCTGCTGTTTGAGTTCCCTAATTCTCTTTTTTTTATTTATCACCCTCTTCTCTTGGTTAGCGAACTTCTTCTCTTGGTCCTGGAATTTTATCTCTTGGAACTTCATTGCCTCCTCCTGCTGCTTGATCATTTCTTCCTTGTCCTTGATGAGGGCGCATAGCTCGTCGTTCTTCAACATCTCGAGGAAGGTATCCTTTTCAAGGTCATGGATGTGGCACTCCAAGTCTTGATATTGTGTTCTTCGGCGCTTGATTGAAGTTCTTTCCTCAAAGGTTAACTCCATGGGAATTCCTTCCTCTTCTCTTCTTCCAAAGAGGCCGCCACAGTGTCCTTGGAGAGCTTCATGATGACGTCCACATAGGCGACCAATGAGTTGCTGCAAGCTAATGCTAAGGGCCTTCTCCTTGGAATCACTAACAATGTGGATTGATATGTCTTCCTCCGGGTTCTTGCCTCGCTCTTTTCTTGGCTGGATGACCTTGACTCCCCAACAGCCGTCCTTGTGGAGTTTCTTCATTGTGCTCCCCTGGATTGTTGGGAGAGGAAGGTCCAAACGTGTGAGTAGATCCATGAGGCATCCACCAAAGTGAAGGGGCTCGATGTCCGCGACGGTGTCGTAGAGGAAGCTTGTCATCTTTGAGTTAGAAGAATGAAGGTTAGATACTTAAACAAGTAGAGGAGGGCAGATACTAGAAGTGCGGGAAATAACTTAGTAGAAAAACGGTAAGGCACAAAAGTTAGAGGTGGTTCCAATCCTAGGGTCACATCCTACAGGCAACGATGTGCTCTGATACCATCTGTAGTGACCTCGGATCGGTAAGGATCCTAAGTCCCTGTGATTAACATGCTAGTCCCTGAATCAATAGCTAGCACTCACAGTCGATGAAATATCGTGTAAAGCACAAAGTCTTTATTACACGGAGAATCCAGAGTATGAATTTATTACAAAAATTGCTTAGCATTATGCTAGCTCAAATAACAGCGGAAACATAAAAGCAGCATGAGTCCATCAACGCCCCAGGCTTGTCGAGTGTAGACCCGCAATCCCTACGCACCTTTCAATCTTCGGATTCTGCACATAAGACGTGCAGCCAACAAGTTGGGTCAATACTTTGAATGTATTGGCAAATTACTCCAAGGAGAGAAAAGACTATCTCTACATGCAAGGCTGGTATAGGCTGTAGAGTTCATTTGCTCAAGGCTAGTTTTCTTAAGTAGAGAGAAGATAGGATTGTCCTACTTTGTAAACATTTTCTTAGATAAAATAAGGTCGAGTGGCACACGAGGATATTACGCATCAAGTGTCCAACAACCAAACACTTGGATATTACGCACCAAGCGTCACTTGGATATTACACACCAAGTTCCCCAAATCCCACCCATTGGCGATATTACGCACGCCATGGGGTTTCAAAACTTTGTTTTAGAAAAGAGATAGGAAGATCCTTCAGAGGCTCCATCCTTCAGACGCTCATTGTTGTTCTGTTACCGTGAACACGGCCGATCGATCAGATTGCAATACTCTCGAGAGTTTGTGCACTTTACCCACAATCCATGATCAAGTCCTTTTACAGACAAGACCATGGCGAGGCTTTCCCTTAGTAGCCCCTCTACCTTCCGGATCCAACCGTGCCAAGAACCTCCAAATGTTGGTATCCAGGTGAGGTTTCCCACTAAGTACTAGGCCAAGACAGAGCCCATAATGTATTGTGGTTGCACTGGAAGCTTCTGAATTCTGAAACATGGCAGACTTCTTTGATTCCTGGGCGGCCGTCCTCCACCAAAATCTCACTCGTTGACCCGACAACCATTCCGCCCAGAAGAAAACTTAGTTTTATTTTTAAGTGGATTTGAGAAGAAAAGTTTGCTCTAGGGAGCCTTTATACTTAGAAAAACTCTTTGTCTTTCGAACCCCCCAACGGTACTTTGTATATATAGCATAGCAAGCAATACTTAGAAAAAACCTATTAGGATGGAAATCCTAAGTATAGAGCTACTCATGGCATACTACAAAATTATCGCACTTGCAAAATAATACTAAGGAAAAATTCTACTAGAATATCCTACACATTCATACTACAGAATTTTGAAGATCACATGCATAGAATCAAAACTGGGACAAAATTATGAACAAGTGGTGTAACTTGCCTTGATCCGAGAAGCACTCTACACAATTGCACTCCTTAGCGCACTCCGAGCAATCTAACAAATCACAAACATAGATCTGATCATAACTTGCTCAAAGCATATCACAAAGAAAATCACGCATGCATGCAACATGGTATTTTATGCAAGGTTGGTTCTTCTAAATTGATCAAGGTAGCAAGTTTGTGTTGTGATAGTGTAAGGGTGTCACTAGGATTGATTTTCCCAAGGGTTTAGATCTAATAGAGTCACAAACAAATCCTAGGATTATAAGGAGATCAAACCATCTAATTAGCCCCAAACTAGATCTAATGATCTTAAGCAAAGTTGTATAATTTTTTCCAGTAGGCATTATGGAAACAAGGTTATTGCAACAAGAATCAATTAAAACAGAATTTTAATTATTTTTCTATAGAATAAACACTCCAATCTAATGATTAAAATCCACACCTAAAACCATACCGTAAACTTGGTATATTATTGTAGATCTGGATTCTACATAAAATTATGAATCCAACGGTATATTATAAACTAAAATTGTCCCAATAATCAATTTTATATGATTTTCGCAAGTTTCAATCTAAATCTGCAAACAGATCAAATCCTCACTTAAATTCTTGCCAAGTGTCAGCATCTGGTTGGTACAGCTGGAGCGACGCGGCGCGGACGCGGCTGCTGGCGCGGCTCTGCCACGCGGCAGCGCGGCATTGGCTGGTACCGCTTCGATCAACCTTCTAATCTACACCGTTCCACTCGAATCCGATGGACGGGAGCGGTGGCGACACTTACCAGCGGCATCGATGGCGAGACGGCGGCGGCGCGGTCGGACGTGGTCATCGGCGGCGCTGCGGTGGTTCCCGGGAGTAGCGGAGAGCACGACGGTGCTCTGCTCCTCCTTGCGGTCCTGTGTGCGTGATCGGCTTCGGCCCCTTTTTCCTCGTCTAGCCGCACACCTCCGCTGGTTCCCGCGAGCTCCGGCGGCACGTCGGCGAGAAATCTCCGACGCTGTGCTGCACAAGGGGAGGAAAGAAGGGACGGGGGTGAGGCGGTGTTGCACGGGGAAGACGGTCAACAGCAAGAGAGGGTTTGGGGTGGCGTGAATCGCCGGATCGAAAACCTTCCCGAGCGCGACGTCGGCGAGGAAGAGCGGCAACGATTCGGCGAAGCTTGGGCTAGGGTTTTTGAGGGGAAAGCAATAGGAGGGGGTTGGCCTATAAGGGGCCAGAGACTTGGGGAAGGGGGTGGTCGAGTCCGTCGCGAATTGGGGTCCGATGCGGCGGGGGAGAGCGTGCTCGCCGCGGTCTCTGGAGGACGACGACGGGGTGGGACCGGCGCGTCAGCGGCTGCGGCCTGCGGCCTGCGTCCTGCTGGGCTGCGCTGGTAGCTAGGTGACGCGCGCGCGTTGGCGGGCTGGCACAGCCGGCCCAGTTAGGTTAGGTTTCCCTTTTTTTTTCTTTTTATCATTTATCAATTTCTGTTTTAGTCAAACACAAATAACTTTTGCAAACTAAGTCCAAATTTGATGAAATTTATTTCTAAATTTTTATAAAAGTAAGGTGGTCAACATAGGACCATGGTTTAGTGTTTTTGCATAGTTTTAGAAAGGGGTCAAACTATTACAACAATAGTGTTCGCATAAGGAAATAATTAATAGGGTTTTGATAAGTTTGGGTGTTAGGATTTTGTGGCAAATTATTAATTTGTAGGTGCAATGATGCAAGGATGATGCATGCCACTAATAACATCTTAATACAAAATCTGGGATGTTACATCACCCATCTAATAAGCCTAGGCTTAGCGTCTTTCTTTGTCATAAGGTACTTAATGACAGCATGATCAGTATGAATTTCAACTTTTGAATCAACAATATAAGCTCTAAACTTATCACAACCAAAGATTATTACAGCTAGGAACTCATTTTCAGTAGTAGCATAATTCTTTTGAGAAGCATCAAGAGTTTTACTAGTATAATGAATAACATTGAACTTTTTATCTATTCGTTGCCCAAGAACAGCACCCACAGCAAAATCACTAGCATCACACGTAATTTGAAAGGGTAAATTCCAATCAGGTGGTTGGACAATAGGAGCAGTAGTCAAAGCTTTCTTCAAGGTTTCAAAAGCTTCCTTACAATCATCATCAAAAACAAAAGGTACATCTTTTTAAAGAAGATTAGTAAGAGGCTTTGAAATTTTGGAGAAATCTTTAATAAACCTTCTATAGAAACTAGCATGACCAAGGATACTATGAATACCTTTTACATCCCTAGGGAAAGGCATTTTCTCAATTGCGTCAACTTTGGCTCTGTCTACTTCAATACCTCTTTCAGAAATTTTGTGTCCAAGAACAATCCCTTCATTTACCATGAAGTGGCATTTTCTCAATTAAGAACAAGATTAGTTTCTTCACATCTTTGAAAAACTTTATCAAGGTTGTGCAAACAATTGTCAAAAGAAGTTCCATAGATGGAGAAATCGTCCATGAAAACTTCCACAATTTCTTCACAAAAACCATGAAAGATAGCAGACATACATCTCTGAAAGGTAGCACGAGCATTACATAAACCAAAAGGCATACGCCTATAAGCATAAGTTCCATAGGGACAAGTGAAAGTGTTTTTCTCTTGGTCTTGTGCTCTCACAGCAATTTGAGAGAACCTAGAATAACCATCAAGAAAACAAAAGTGAGTCTTTTAAACAACCTTTCTAGCATTTGATCAATAAAAGGCAGGGGATAATTATCTTTATTAGTGACTTTATTCACCTTTCTAAAATCAATGCACATCCTATAACCAATCACTACTCTTTGATGTATAAGATCATTATTTTCATTAGGCACAATAGTTATTCCTCCTTTCTTGGGGACACAATGAACAGGACTAACCCATCTACCATGAGCAATAGGAAAAATAATACCAGCATCAAAAAGTTTTAATACCTCACTTATTACCACTTCCTTGGTGTTCAACAACTGGTTTTGCATCAGTCTCTATGTTAATAGCATGTTGACATATAGTATGAGAAATCCCTTTTAAATCGTCAAGAGTATACCCCATAGCTCCTTGGTGTTTCTTCAATACTTCCAATAATATTTCCACTTCCTTTCCTGAAAGTTTAGAGCTAACAATAACATGATATATTTTCTTATCATCTAGATAAGCATATTTAAGATCACCAGGTAGAGGTTTTAAATCGAAAACAGTATCCCCTTTAGGTGGTAGTGTGGTACCCAAATCTTCCACAGCAAGGTTATGCTTAAGTATCTCATGTTTACAAAGGAAAATCTCGTCAATCTCATTTCTTTCCTTCATGAAGACCTCACTTTCATGATCTTCCATATACTGCTGCAAGGCATTGTTAGGAGCAAGAGATATAGCAGCAAATTGTTCAACCCTGAAATCCTCATTAGGAAATTCATTTTCATAAGGAGTTTTAGCAAATTTGTTAAAGTTAAACTCATAAGATTCTCCATCAAACTTGGTTAAAACTTTCTCCTTATTACAATCTATAATAGCCCCACAAGTATTCAAGAAAGGTCTACCAAAAATGATAGGACAAGTTTTACTAGCTTCAGAACCAAGCACTAGAAAAGTAGCATGATATTTAATCTTACCACAAAGAAGCTCCACATCTCTTACAATGCCAATTGGACAGACTATCTCTCTCTTAGCAAGGTGAATAACCACATCAATGTCCTCAAGCTCACAAGGACCAATTTCATGCATAATTTCTCTGTAAAAGCTCATAAGGAATAGCACTAAAACTAGCACCAATATCACATAAACCATAATAGCAATGATCACCAATTCTAACAGACAGCACAGGGACACTAGTTTTCCTATCTTTACTAGGATAGGAGCCAATATTAAAAGAGTCTTCACAGAAGAAAATGTGCTCATCTTCTATATTTTTAGTGACAAGATCTTTCACAATGGCTACTAAAGGTTCAATATTTATTTTCTCATCAGGTTCCACAGTTTTCTTTGTACTTTTGCTAACCACATTAGCTATGATAGAATGTTCCTTTACCTTAGTAGGAGAAGGGATCTTCTCAATATAAGGTTCAGGCAAAATAGGATCAATAGTACAAACTTCAGTGCTTCTAATAGGAACATGATTAACAATATCTTTATAAGGTGCATGGTACTTGTCCCACTCCTTTCTGGGAATTTCAATATAAGAGGCAAAGGCCTTAAAACAATTTGCAGGAACTTGAGAATTAATACCATACTCAGTAATAATATCATGAAAGTCATCAGTTCCCATAAAAGATTTAATGCATTCATAATCATAATTTATACCTGAATTTCTTCCTTTGTCATTCTCCCATGCTTCAGTGTTATCTTGAATACGGTCTATAAGATCCCATTTAGCTTCTTTCTTCATATGTGTGAATGATCCGGCGCAAGAAGCATCTAGTAAATCTTTATCATGAAGAGAAAGCCTTGCATAAAAGTTATTAATAATAATATTGTTAGGGAGTTCATGAATATGACATTTAAGCATTAGTAACTTCAATATCCCCCAAACTTGGGCTGTACTTTCTGCATCACGAGGCCAAAATTTATATATTTGATTACTATCCTTATAAATTTACTGGGAGGATAGAATTTAGAATAAAAGAGAGGTACTATTTCCTCCCATTCCATAGATTATCCATTCTTCAGCAGCTTATACCATTCTTCAGCTCTTCCTTTCAATGATATAGAGAGTAACTTATTCTTCACCAGTTTAGTTGTGATACCTGCACACTTAAACAACCTGCATAATTCATGGATAAAAAGCAAATGATCACAAGGATGGACACTTCCATCCCCAAAATAATAATTATCCATAACACGATCAACAATTCTTGTATGTATCTTAAAAGGATATATCTCAACATGTGGTGGTTCATCTACCCTAATAGTGGTAGTAGCTTTCCCAAATATGAAACCAAGTGGGTTATCCATATTGGAAGTTTCCTCTACCAGTTCCACTCTTCAATAGCGCTTCACTCTCCAGCAACGGTGCCAGAAAATAGTCTTGATGACCCACAAGTATAGGGGGTGTATCATAGTACTTTTGATAAATAGGAGTGTCGATCCCAACAAGGAGCAGAAGGTGCTAACTAGTGGTATGGAGTAGGAAATCTCTGTAAATACTTAGAAAATTGATTTTTAGTTGTTTTTGATAAATCAAGGAAATAAAATGCAAGTAAATAAAGACAACAAATAATTGCAGCAAGTGGCCCAATCCTTTCTTAGCAAAGGACAAGCTGGTGGTAATATTTATGAGGACCAAACGTTCTCGAGGACACATGGGAATACTTTCATGTGCTTTCGTTTCATATAGTTTATTAATCTTCTTTGGTTTTATAAGTGTTGTGTGGGTGAACCTGTGCTAATCTACCGAACTTACTTGGACTAATACATACTTGTGATTAAACCCCTTGCAAGCATCCGCAACTAAAATAAAGTAATTAAGATAAAAAACCTAACCATAGCCTTAAACTTTTAGATCCTACACTCCCTTGTGCAAAGGTTTCCTAACCGGGGTTTAGGTTTCTGTCACTCCAGCAATCCCATAATTAGTAGCCAAATATACAATACATTCCCCTAGGCCCATAAATGGTGAAGTATCATGTAGTCGACGTTCACCACTAGAAGAATAGCACCAGAACTTAAATATTAAACCATTGAATAATACCTGAACACAATTCCACTACTAACAAGATGACTTCTCCCTTGCCCTCAAGAACTAAACGAACTACTCACGAGACATCATATGGATCAAGATCAGAGATGATATAATGATGTATAACAATCTGAACATAAACAATAATTCAACGGTTCCACTCACATGTATCAACTACAATAGTAATCAACACCAGGAAAGTATCCCCTAAGAACTATGCAATCAACACAATTGTTAGAGCTAGATGGAGTGGTGACGATTGTGCTGGTGGAGATTATGGTGTGGATGATGATGATGATGATGATCCCGATGAAGTCTAGCTTGATAACGGTGTTGATGGAGATGATCTCCCCTCTCTGGGAAGGAATTTCCCTAGAAGAAATTTGTCTTCCGGAGAGCTCTTTCTCTCTTTGTAGTTTCCTCCCCACAGAGGTGGCGGAATCTTTCTATGTTCTCTCCCCGAACTTTAAGGTTTCGGGAGGAAGATATAGGCGAAGGGGCGGAGCCAGAGGTGGGCCAGGGTGGCCACACCCCCTGTAGGCGCGGTCTAGGGTGGCCCGCGCCTGGGGGGTGTGGGCCCCCTGTGGCCCAACTCCGCCTCCCCTTGGCTTCCTTCGTCTTCTAGAAAAATAGCATTTTCCATAGTTTTTCTGGTATTTTTCTGATATTCGCGAAAATTGCATCTAGACACCGATTTTTCCATCAGAATCCTGACTCCGATAGTTCATCCTCCAAGAATCATCCAACATGCAAAAAAATATGATATCACCTCTTAATAAGGAATATATCAATGTATAGAATAAAATTATGATATAGAATGGTGATGCAAATTGGACGTATCAACCACTCACTGGGGCGAATGTTCAAATAGTAGCTATGCAGCCAAGGTATAAGGACTAGTAGTCGAGATACAATAACTCGGACAGAAGGGAGGCTGTGCATCAAGTACATAACCAAGGACATAATGGTGGCAATGTCGGCCAAGGAGGACGTAATGAGTACATAGAGCATCACTAGAGTTACGTGGTGTTTGTGATTGAGCCATATGATAAGCAGAGTCAGCAGCGGTGAATGATGGAAGTAAATGCTGCATTGCTGGCTGTGCCGAAGTTCATGTACTGGTTAGACCAAGAAATCACTTGGAGCATGAAGGATCACCCCAAAGTCATGCCAAACCCAGGAGTGTATGCTCTGGTACAGGACCCACCATTCATTGGCCCGGAGATAAATGTGAAGTTCTCCAATGTACTCATTGATGGAGGAAGCAGTATCAACACCAGTACAAGCATACAATGCATAAGCTAGGGATAAGCCCAAATATGTTGGAACCAACCAAGACTACTTTCCATGGTATCGTGACGGGATTATCATGTGAGCCAAATAGAAAGATTTGGGTTGACGTTCTATTTGGAAACATAGAGAATTGTCGAACTGAGTCTATATAGTTCGAGGTGGTAGACCTTGACAGGTCTTACCATGTGTTACTTAGCAAGCCAGCACTGGCAAAGTTTATGTCTTCCACTCATATTGCATATCTGAAGATGAAGCTGTCGAGTCCAAATGGAATTATCACTTTCACTGTCCAGTACAAGCGCTCAATGGAATGTGGTTTGGCTGGTACCTCTCTTGCCGAGTCACAAGTGATTTCTCATGGAAAAGAAAGAATTATGGAGGTGGCAGCTCTGGCTAAGTCAGCTAAGATGGCTATGCCGCAACTGAGTAGCTCGCACGGGAGTGTTGATTTTCAAGTGACAAAAGAGACAAAGAAGATTCAAATTGATGAGGCATTCCCAGGGCATACCATTACCATTGGTGCAAGGTTAAATCAGAAATAGGAAAGCGATCTCACCAACTTCCTCCATGAGAATCGGGATATCTTTGCATGGTCAACACATGACTTGCACGGTGTGCCGAGGGAGTTGGCTTGTAACATCCCAAAAATCATGATTTCAAAGCTTGCATACCATTCATGCATTCATGATCATTTACAAATAAGATTTCAAAAACAGAAGCATTTGAATGTATGTTATTTCATGTAAGCAAGGCATTGGCCCAATGCTACTCTCTAGTATGAGATTATTTATTTTAAACCAGAGATAATTGAACTTAAAGTTGATTGATATTTTCTAAAGCTTGGACAAAGTTTTCAAAACAAGGTATGAATTTTAAAACCATTCTTATGCTTTTATTAAACAAATGGTAAGGGCACTGTTTTTATTTAAAATTCCATTGGGCCAAGGTATTTTGAGTGAACAACTTTGTTCTACAGCTAATAAGGTACAAATTCTACTTTATAAAAATTCGGAACAGGTTTGAATTCAAACCCATTTGAAAACCCTTTGAATTTGATTCCAGAAAATCAAATCAGAAATGAAAAAATATAAAAGCATAGGAAAAGGGCTGGCGCCACTCTTCCAACCCAACAGCAGATGCAGCCCGCGAAGCCCACCCGGCCATTTCCCCTTTCCCCCTCTCTCTCACGCGTGCAACTCTACCCACGGTCGCTGATGCGCTGGCCCCACACGCCAAGTCATCATCTTCCCCAAAATCACGCGCCGCGACCAGCTCCGGCCGTTTCCTCCCCCGTCACTGCCGTTGATTTCGCGAATTAAATGCCGTTGATTCGCCGAGTAACTCCCCGCCCAGCTTCGGCTAATTAACCCCCTCCCCTCTCCGCTCATTTCCCCTCACTCGGCACACTATCTCCGCCACCAGGCTACCGGCAATTCGAGTTGCAACGCCGCTGCCCGACGCTCTCCGGTGACCGATTTCGGTGAGAACTCCCCGCCCCTTTCCCTCTCGACCATGCTGTCATGTTTGCCACACTCCCGTGCATCTAACACTGCTCACGTACCTCCTTTTGATGGCTTATAGCGTCGTCTTCGTCGACGACCGCTTGTGTCCGACGACGTGCTCTATTCCGACGAGCGACTATGGAAAACCTATCCCTCCCCCACCTCTATGGTTCACGCTCGCACTCACACCGTTCTAGTGCGCGTCTAACACCACCTTTCACTTGCCTTCCGGTGCCGCACCGCCAACGACGACGCCCGAGCACACCCGAAGCCGCCCTCAACTCTGGCGAAGAATTCCCGACGGTCCCGCACGCCCGCATCTTCACCACGTCGACCATCATCATCACCTTGTCTCCATGCTTCGGTAACGACCCACACCTTTCCCATTTCCCCCCTAGCACCGCCAGTTCACCGCCGGCAGAAGCGTCGCCGCCGCTCTGGCCATTTGCGCCTCCACTCGTTGGTCAAAGCAACGTGCGCCGTTAGATCTGTATCGAAGAGTTTAGATTAGATCTAGATTGAAACGTTATCTTTAGATCTGGCGCGTTGGATCTTACTTGATCCAACGGAGCGGAAGCGTGATCCAATGCAAAGCGGTATCGTCCAATCAGGAAGCGCCGCGTGGCTAGGGTTTAAATTTAAAATCTAGAATTAGATCTATTAGTTGTTCATACTTGCAAAATTCATAACTTTTGATCCACACGTTCGAATTTTGCAGATTTTATTTCATTGGAATCAGGAGAAAGAATTCTATCTGATTATGCACTTTGTTTAATAAATTGCATTAAAATGAGTTGTTTTTGCAGAGACATTTCTAATCTTATTTTGTATATAGAAATTATATTGAAAATGTTCTAAGGGCCAAATCAATTTTATTTAGTGTATAATTGTTTTGTTTATGATTCAGTACTGTTTCACTTGTCTTGTTTGATTTAGAAAAATCATCACATGGAATTTTCATGCATTCATATATTTTTGCTTGTGTATTTTGATATGTGAATTTGGTGCTATCATTTTATGTGTAGATTTTGGTGCTAGTAGTGATTGTGGTTGTGAAGATTGTTTCTACTCCCCCAACTACCAAGGCAAGTGGTGCTTCATATTTTTGTCCGAATATTTTGACTATGCATTAGAGATATTTTGTATAGGGCTTGCATGAATATTTTGCTAAGTATCTATATGCTATGCTTGGGAAATCCTAGTAGTTGTAGAATTGTTAGAATTTTCTCTAAGTTAAGATACTTGCTATTTGCCATGCTTAGCCTAGCTAGTATTAACCAAGGGTGGAATATATATACATGCTATGGAAAATATTTCTAAGTCTTTGACTTATGTTTTGCTTAATAAAACAACTAAGTGAATAAATCACCTGGGTGGAATCGAAAGAATGGTTTGTGTTGAGTGGTTATACAAGGCCCATTTCTATGGTTATCTTGTGTATCTCACTTCTGGAATGCCACCCAGGAAGAAAGGGATTTGACATGCCAAATGTTAAGAAGCTTCTAGTGCACCCACGTGGCATTATGGGCTCTGTGTCAACACCCGGATTTTGAAATCCCAGATGCCTGTTATGCCATACATCGCAATCCCAGGATTACCATTTTTGCGAGACATAACAGAATTGGATACCATAGTACATCATCCATTACAACCGTACATAAGTTCTTACACAAATAGGGATCTCATGATCCAGTTCTTAATACAACATCAAGCAGCGGAATACGTAATAATAACGGTAGCGTAGGCGAAGCTCCATCTTCGGGGTCACAGGCAATGCTGACAATGGGAGATGATCCTAGTTGTCGTAACCTTCCTGGGGTCCATCCTCCAGGTACTCCTCTTCATAGTCTGGCCATGGGAATAACCAGGGACAAAGCCATGAGTACTCTTTAAGTACTCGCAAACTAATACTAACAAGTGAGAGGGGTTTTTGATAATAGGACACTAGGCTCTAGGGTTGTTTTGCAGAAGCCAGATTTATCTCTACTAAGTTTAGAAGCAACGAATGCTAGTTGAAGTTTTATAACACCTGAATGGAAACTGGTATTTCATACCACAACCCTGTTGTGGTCAAGTCAAAGTCTCACTTTGTGTCATAAGTCATTTTGAAAAGTCTGACGGGGGAACAGTATGGCCACTCCAACTGTCCATAACCGCGGACGTGGCTATTCGAATAGTTTGACACTCTGCAAAGATTGTACACTTTCACCACAACATTTGATACATCCGTCAGGAACAAATCCTGAATTCACCATACTCACTATGCGGATAATCAATCCTAACCTTTCAATTACACGCCCTAGTATAAGAACCTCTCATGTGAGTTTGGCCTCCCAACCATGACCAACTGTCATCTTGGGTACTGCACAGGTGGACCATCTTCACAAGGTAGCCTCAGCTCAGACTTTGGCCGTGAGGGAACTAATACTAAGGTATATAAGTTTCAAGTCAAGCCCTACCCAATCTTCGGGTATTGTGGTTTTACGATAAAATTGGAATGGTATCGCATCCAGACAGCCATCGGTTTTGTAAAGGGCTAAGGCTCATGCCTCAACATTTTCATCACCAAAATCATCAAGTGTTCGGAAACACATGTCCAAAACAATTCAATAGAATGATCCATCATTCCAAGGTTTTCATAACCATTTTTCCACCAAGTATTCCCATATAAAGTTGATCAAGTTTTATGCTTAGCACTAGCATCTACAGGTGGGGGTAAACATTAATGAGGGGTGGTAAACTAGTGGAGTTTTAACTAAGTTCAATCTCATGCCTTAGGATTACATCAAGATTATCTAGCTTAGGCCAAATTTTATTCTCTTTATGCAACCTTCACATATATCTCTCTAGAATCTACAAGTCACTTAAGTAGACTCCAAGTAATAGCTTTGATAAAGAAATAAAAATAGAAAGCTTGTAAGTAAAACTAGGCTTGGGTATCATCAAATATGTCCAACCAAGCATGATTAGTGCATTGCATAGGTTATCCAACTTTCATAACTGCAAGTGTTAACTTGCACATTCAACTAGTAGTATTAGGCTTGCCTTGCAGAGCAGTGGTTGAAGTTCTCCTCGGCTTCTTCTTCGTAGAATCCTCCTTCCTCCTCATATCCTTGGTCGGTACTAGCGTCTATAATTAAATACGAGGTACACAATGACCAAACAATACTTAACTACTTGCAATCATCACACACAAGGGTCCTATAGATGATCAACATCATCTGTAACCTTACAAGATTAAGGCTTGGTTTAATTCCTTTTATTTTTAGAAAAGTAATTTCTACTCATTGAAAAACTACTTAAGATTTAATATTCTACAAACCAAACATGGGATCATGTTGACCGATGTCATCACCACATATTTTAGTCCATGGGAATATGATTTAAAGTGGTGTCACAATTTAATAAGGTTTTACCCTTTTATTTTAATTAATTAAAGTGGCTAGAAATGCCTATGCAGCATTCTTTTATTACTTGAAAATTATTTCTATAAGTAAACCTATATATTTTTATATATTCTGAAAGGTATGGTTAAATGTGATTTTTGAGAGTTGGAATCAACTCAAAAGCTGTTATGGTTTAAATTTGAAAAATGTTTGAATGCAGAAAAGCTTTTGCCTTGTTATTTTTACCATGGGTGGTCTATAGATCCAAATGACTTGAATCCAATGGGCTTCGATTCAGCATTCCCAGACCTTTCTGACAAAATTAGTTTCATTCAATTTGATGCACTGAATCGACCTGGGTTGATTTTTGAAAATGGGTACAAAAGTGTGTTTGAAATTAAATGGAAAAGGTTTAATTCAAATAACTGGGCTGCGTGGGAAAAGTTAACGGGCCGGCCTGCTAAGCGTAGCGCTTCCGGGGGCTTCTTAAGTGGTTGTCCCCAATCGTCAGTGAGACAGGGGGTGCGAAGCGGTATGGGGCGATGTGAGTCGTTCGATTGGGTTCTCATCCAACGGCTGAGAGTCATCGTCGACGTTGGGCAACGCCGGCGAGACAGAAACCTAGCGCGGCCAGTGGGGGTTGCTGGGGGCACACCGGGGTGCAGGCGAGGGTCGGCGAGGCGGGCGAACGACGAAGTCGACGACGGCGAACTCAGGGGTGGTTGCGGCAGCTCCTGGGGTGGACGAAATCGATGGCGCCCTTCTTCTCTAGAGGTAGCGGGCTCTGGTGAAATTCCGGCGATGCACGGCTCGCCTTGCTCCGGGTCTGAGGTGGGGTGGTTCTGGGTGAGAGAGGAGTGGAATGGTGTGAAGAATTCGAGCGGGGGAGTCCTCTATTTATAGTCTCGACGGTGAGACCGAACGGCATGGGCGGGCGACGGTGGCGACATGGCTACGGGCTTCTAGAGGCATGGCCGGTGGTGGCGATCGCTTGGTGGTCTCCTGTCGATGCTCTACGGCTTTAATGCGTTTGTAGGGGCGGTGCGGTTTGGTCTAGAACATGCGAGGCTCTGCACGGCAGAGGCGGCGTCTTCGATGGCGAGCGGTGGCTGTGCGACACGGGGCGGCGAACGGGGATGTCTGGTGGTCTCCTGGGTCGGTGGTGATCGTGTATGCACGCGGTAAGGACGGCGCACGGTCTGTGGGCTTCGGTCGAGGGTGGCGCTCTGGCGCATGCTCGTCTCGGTTGGCAGAGGCACGGGCGCGGCGTTCCTGGGTGCTCTGGTCGGTGTCTTCGAGGCAGGGCCGGTCGAGAGGGGGCGGTGAGGCATGGGTGATCTCCTAGACAAGGTTGGCGTGGCTAGTTTCCTTCCTAGCTTGATGTCTACACTGGGGTGGCAAGGATGGCTTCGGCTGTTCACCATTGATGATATTGGCAAGCTCACAGTGGTGCTAGTGCTTGGTTAATCTTGCTAGATGATCTACTGAGATGGTTGTGAGCTAGATAGGGAACCAGTTAGGCTCAAAACACTGCACACTATAGTGTTTTGATTTTGTTTGATTTGTGTCTGCCAAGTGTTTGATGAAATGGCCGCATGAATTCAAGTTTTGAATTTTGAAAAGATTTTTGGTGGGTGTGCTAGATTGGTGCTGGTGAGTCTGCAGATGCTTGGGTTTTGAAAGTTGAGCTTGTTTGAGTGGTTTTGAAAAAGTGGGATCTTCCCATATGATAAAGATTCAATTTTGAATTGTCATTTAAACTATGTATTTGAAAGTTTCTGGATGATCACAAAGTGGGCCTTGATACCTTGTTATGAGTACAATCAAGGGGTGCGAAGATCCAGAGAAGTTTCTGCTAGGTTCTGAAAGTTTGAGACAGCCAAAGTAGGCATGGGAGTTAAATTGGTCAAAATGACCATTCCTTTATTTTATTTGTTTTGATTTACTTGTCTTTGGGAAAAGTGTGTGAAATGTTTTAGATGATGTTTATTTCACATAAGAAACATTTTACAAGCAAGGAAACACACAAACAAGGTGGTTCAAAAGAATTTCAAATTCAATGCATATTCATATGCATACATTCATAACTTTATTTAGAAAAGTTTTTGTTAACCCTAATTTTGATGCTTAGAGTTTGATGATCCAAGTTCAATATTTTTTGGATGTTACAAACCTTCCCCCCTTAAACAAAATCTCATCCCGAGATTTGAAAAAGGACGAGAAGATTACCTAGGATTTGAAGAGATCGGGAAACTCTGTCCTGATGTGATCTTCGCGCTCCCAGCTTGCTTCCTCTTCAGTGTGGTTGCTCCACAAAATCTTGAGAAACTTGATGCTTCGTGTTCGGGTAGTTCAAAAAGCTTCTTCCAAAATACGGATGGGTACTTCGGGATAGGTCAGGTCATCGTTGATCTCTATGGTCTGATGGTCGATATTTTTGAACACTTCGGTCTTCTCTGGGACTTCGAGACACTTGCGAAGTAACGAGATATGGAACACGTTGTGCACGGCTAACATTTCTTCGGGTAGTTACAATTGATACGATACTTCTCCTCGACGGTTTAGAATCTTGAAAGGTCCGATATATCGGGGGGCTAACTTTCCTTTTTGTTGGAAACGCTGCATTCCCTTCAATGGCGACACTTTCAGATAAACAAAATCTCCTATGTTGAAGGCGAGATCTCTACGTCTCTTGTCGGCGTAACTCCTTTTTCTTGATTGGGCTGTCTTGAGGTGCTCACGAATCTTGTGAACCTTCTCTTCTGCTTCTCATAGGATGTCGGGTCCGAAGACCTGACTCTCTCCTACTTCCGACCAGTTCAAAGGGGTGCGACACTTCCGTACGTACATGAATTCAAAGGGGGCCATTTGCAAACTGGCTTGATAACTGTTGTTGTATGAAAATTCTGCGAAGGGCATACAATCTTCCCACTTGGATCCATATTCTAACACACATGCTCTCATCATATCTTCGAGTATTTGATTTACTCGCTCCGTTTGTCCATCGGTCTGAGGGTGATATGCAGTGCTGAAATCTAGACGGGTTCCTAAACCTTCTTGGACTTTCTTTCAAAAATCTCGAGGTAAACTGAGTTCCTCGATCCGATACGATGTTCTTGGGGACTCCATGCAAACTAACGATTCTAGCGATGTACAACTCTTCTAGTTTCGAACTCTGATATGTGGTCTTGACGGGTAAGAAATGGGCGACTTTGGACAATCTGTCCACTATGACCCAGATAGAGTCATTTTCCCTACTATAAGTAGGCAGTCCAGTGATAAAGTCCATTCCTACAGAATCCCATTTCCATTCCGGAATCTGCAAGGGTTGCAACAATCCAGCGGGTCTTTGATGTCCTGCCTTGACTCGCTGACATATATCACACTGGGCGATATAGATTCCGATTTCTCTCTTCATCTTATGCCACCAAAATTGCTCTTTCAAATCTTGATACATCTTAGTTCCTCCGGGATGGATAGAATAAAGAGTATCATGAGCCTCCTTCAAGATAACTTCTTTCAACTCAGAATCTGATGGTACACAAAGGCGTCCTTTGTACCACAAAACTGCTTCTTCGTCCTCGGTGAATCCGGGTACTTTGCCTGTACCGAGACGATGCTTGATTCCGTCAATACTAGCATTTCCCTTCTGCGCCTCTTTAATCTGACTGATCAAAGTGGGCTGGAGTTCTATGCTAGCCAAAAATCCTTCACTTACTAATTCCATTCGAAAATCTTCCATCTCTTTGTGCAAACTTGGTTGCTCCTTCAAAATCATGGAGTTCAAGCGGCACGGCAATCTGCTAAGGGCATCGGCTACCACATTGGCTTTACCAGGGTTATAGTGAATGTCCAGGTCGTAATTCTTGATTAGCTCAATCCTTCTTCTCTGCCTCATATTCAGCTCCTTCTGAGTGAATATATACTTTAGGATCTTGTGATCCGTATAGATCTCACAACGGTTTCCCATCAGGTAATGTCTCCATGTTTTCAGGGCTAGAACTACGGCTGCGAGTTCGAGGTCATGGGTTGGGTAATTTTGCTCATGTTGCTTTAGTTGTCGAGATAGATAAGATATAACTTTGCCTTCTTGCATTAGCACACATACGAGACCGATCTTGGATGCGTCACAATACACATCGAAGGGCTTCGTGATATCTGCCATGATCTAGATTGGGGCTGAAATCAATCTTCTCTTGAGTTCTTGAAAACTCGCTTCACATTTGTCGGTCCATTCAAACTTATTGTCCTTCTTCAGCAATTGGGTCATGGGTTTGGCGATACTAGAGAATCCTTCTACGAATTTGCGGTAATATCCCGCCAATCCAAGAAATGCACGAAATTGGGTTTGAGTGGTTGGGGCTTGCCAATCTTCTACATCTTTCACTTTGGCAGGGTCAACGGCAATTCCTCCGGCTGATACAATGTGACAGAGGAATCCTACCTCCTATAACCAGAATTCATTTTTGCTAAACTTTGCATATAGCTGATGCTCTCTAAGGGTTCCAAGAATGGTCCTTAGGTGTAGCTCATGTTCTTCTTCTGATTTGGAATAGATCAGAATGTCATCGATGAAAACAACGACAAACTTATCCAGGAAGTCCATAAAAATATTATTCATGAGATTCATGAAATAAGCAGGGGCATTGGTTAGTCCGAAAGACATGACTGTATACTCATACAATCCATATCTGGTGGTAAAGGCAGTCTTTGGAATATCCTCTGCACGAATTATGAGTTGATGATAGCCAGTTCTAAGATCAATCTTAGAGAACACCTTGGCACCGGTCAACTGATCAAACAAATCTTCTATCTTGGGCAAGGGGTACTTGTTCTTGATGGTGACATCATTCAATTTCCGATAATCTGTACACAAACGGTTACCTCCATCCTTCTTGTCCACAAACAAGACAGGTGATCTCCATGGTGACGCACTTGGTTGAATCAATCCAATTTCCAGCATGGAATCCAGTTGCTTCTTCAGTTCTTCTAGTTCAGACGGGTTCATACTATAGGGTCTCTGGGCTATGGGTCCTGTTCCGGGGATTAGTTCGATGATAAACTCGATATCCCGATCTGGGGGCATACCGACCAAAACATCTGGAAATACATCAGGGTATTCACAGACTATCCGGACTTGGTCAATGGTAGGTTGGGCTATACTCTTGTTGCACTTAAATTGGCGAGATAAGGTTTCAGATATATGCTCGACTGATATTCCGGTTGTACTGGTCATGGTTATGGATTTCTTGGCACAGTCAATCAATCCTTTATGTTTGGACATCCAATCCATTCCTAGTACTACTTCCAAACCTTTAGTTCTGAGTACTATCAGACTTGCATAAAAATCTATGCCATGGATTCGGATAGGTTCAGCTTTGCAAATTTGCCTAGCCTTAGTGGTTGATCCAGGAATTTGAACAATCATAACATTCTTTAGTTTGGTTGGTTGAATTTTACTAGTGCATGCAAATTCTTCGGTGACAAATGAATGTGATGCACCAGAATCAAACAACACTCTTGCAAGTACTGAATTAACAGAAAACATACCCAGCACGACGTCTGGTGCTTTCTGAGCTTCTTCAGCATGCATGAGAAAAAGACAGCCGTTGCGGTTGAGTGAATTCCCTGGGGCAAATCTTCTTCCTGGCTGAACACGACGCTGCTGCTGATCTGGGACATTGGCATTGGGGGCTGTAGCATTCTTCTTGTTGGGGCACTCGTTGGAATAGCGGCCTTTATTTCCACATTCATAACAAGTCACTTGCAACTTGTCCTTGGCTGCTACAGGCACAACATTGCTTCCAGTCCTAGGGGCAGTGTTGGTGTTGGCGGTAGCATTGTTGTTGTTGAATTTGGGTGGGGCACGATTGAAATTGCTAGCATTGCCGGGGTTGTTGTGATTTCCTCCGGGCCTAGAGTTTCCACGGTTGGGGTAGGTCGGACGGTTCATCGGGGGTCTGTTGGTTCTTGGGGCAAATCCTGGAGATGGATTGGGGCGATACTTTGGGGTCTAATGGGTTCCTGGTTAATGCATCATGCAACACTTGCAGTTCTCATTGGCTTGGTTGATCTTTCCTTCCATCTGGATAGCTGAGTCGACAAGGGCTTCAATATCAGCAAAGGGGATATTGACTAACACAGTCTGCATCTCGTCATGCAGACCATTCAGGAATCTTTCTTTCTTCTTTGCTTCAATGTCGATCTCATCCGGGGCATACCTAGCTAATGACAAATTTTTTTCATGGTATTCCACTACAGTCATCCTTCCTTGCTTCAGCTCTCTGAACTCGTCTCTCATTCTCTTTATCAAACCGGGTGGCACATGGGTTCTGCTAAACTTGACCTTGAATTCTTCCCAGGTCATCATCTGGCCTCTGGTCATTGCACGAACACTGTTCCACCAAGCCCTGGCATCTCCTGCTAGATAGTGGGTGGCGAACAGAACTTTCTCGTTGGCTTCCACTCCGGCGACTTCTAGGTTATTTTCCATGGTTTGCAGCCAATCATCGATGTCTAGGGGTTCTTCTGACTTAGTGAAAACAAGTGGGTAGGTATTCTGGAAATTCTTGAGCTTAGATCCATGGTTGTCCTGATTTCCATGGCCTTGGTTGTTGTGGGATAGCTGGGCTATCTGCTGAAGGGTGGCTAGGTTGGCTTGACGTTCCGCTCTTTCAGCTTCACGGTCAGAAGTCAACATTTGTAGAATCTGCAACATCGGGTCCGGGGATGAACCACTTCCTCCACGTGGCATCTGAAGATCGAGATAGATCATGAGAAAAGAGGGAAATTTCTAAGTTTTTGGGTCTTTGAGAAATTTTTAATGTTTGACTCAGATTTTCTAGCAACTTGCTTTTTCATTCATTCACAGCACATGATACAACACACACCACCACAAATAAAAACATATGGTTTTAAGAACCATTCTAAGAACTACGATACAGTGGGACCGAATACTACTCACTACGCTAGTGCTCAAGTGCTACTACTCCTCGGAATATGTGGCCTCATCATCCTCATCATCATCGATGAAGGCAAAATCGTCTTCATCGGTGAAGAAATCCATAGCCTGATCCTCTAGAAAATCATCGTCATCGCTGAGATAGGAGTAGAGGTCTCCACGAAGATCCTCTCCGGCATTCTCCCTTTCCTCCAACTGCATGTCTCTCTCGTGGATGGTGTCCTCCAAAGATGAGATGCGGTGGCGAAGGCGGGCAATGATGCGCTCCTTCTTGTCGAGCTGACGGCGGCGAGACTTGCGATCCTTTGCTAGCATGGCGATGGTTTGGTCCTTCGTCTTGATGATGGCAGACTTGTGGTTGGAGTAGTCACGGCAGTTGTCTAACTCCTGCTAACAATCGTACATCATGAAGCTAAGGTGGTCCAATTGAGTCTTCAGCTCAGGGTGGTATGGGGCGTCCAGTGGTTGTCCATTTGCATCACGCCTTGGGAAAAACTCAAAGCGAGTACCCTTGATCGGATTGATGCTCTGCCCACACAGACGGGAAAGAGCTTCCTGCATGGCCCTGGCAAGTCCATCGAGCCAGTTGTTCTCTCTTAAGGTAAACTGAATTCCTTCCGCAGTGGGAGGTTCAATCTTTCCTCTAAGACTTGCAACAATTAGCCACTGCAGATCTTCTCCTCCTTGATCATTGAGCTGAGCTCCGAAGAACTCGGGGTGCAGATGCTCTAGAAGTTCCGAAAGCTGGTCCAAATCCCTCTCAAAGATAAGGTCTCCTCCATTCCCCAACTGATAAAACATGCTGTACTTCACGTCCATCTATAAGAATATAGGATGAGTGAGTTAGTAGAGTGATCAAGTGTGTCAAAATTTTATTTATTTTGCAAGAGTTTTTGAGGAACATGAATTTTTATGAAAGAATCAAAGGGATAAGAATGAGAATAAGATTTTGTAAATATTTGTTTTCTTTGGTTTTGAAACTAAGTTTTTGATTCAAACGTCCAGTCTAACTAGGGTCTCCTATGGTTAGGATGGATCTGATACCAACTTGTCAACACCCGGATTTTTAAATCCCCGATGCCTATTATGCCATACATCGCAATCCTAGGATTACCATTTTTGCGAGACATAACAGAATTGGATACCATAGTACATCATCCATTACAACCGTACATAAGGTCTTACAAAAATAGGGATCTCATGATCCAGTTCTTAATAAAACATCAAGCAGAGGAATACGTAATAATAACGGTAGCATAGGCGAAGCTCCATCTCCGGGGTCACAGGCAATGCTGACGATGGGAGATGATCCTAGTTGTCGTAACCTTCTTGGGGTCCATCCTCCAGGTACTCCTCTTCATAGTCTGGCCATGGGAATAGCCAGGGACAAAGCCATGAGTACTCTTTAAGTACTCGCAAACTAATGCTAACAAGTGAGAGGGGTTTTTGATAATAGGACACTAGGCTCTAGGGTTGTTTTGCAAAAGCCAGATTTATCTCTACTAAGTTTAGAAGCAACGAATGCTAGTTGAAGTTTTCTAACACCTAAATGGAAACTGGTATTTCATATCACAACCCTGTTGTGGTCAAGTCAAAGTCTCACTTTGTTTCATAAGTCATTTTGAAAAGTCTGACGGGGGAACAGTATGGCCACTCCAACTGTCCATAACCGCGGATGCGGCTATTCGAATAGTTTGACACTCTGCAGAGATTGTACACTTTCACCACAACATTCGATACATCCGTCAGGAACAAATCCTGAATTCACCATACTCAGTATGCGGATAATCACTCCTAACCATTCAATTACACGCCCTAGTATAAGCACCTCTCCTGTGAGTTTGGCCTCCCAACCATGACCAAGTGTCATCTTGGGTACTGCACAGGTGGACCATCTTCACAAGGTAGCCTCAGCTCAGACCTTGGCCGTGAGGGAACTAATACTAAGGTATATAAGTTTCCAGTCAAGCCCTACCCAATCTTCGGGTATTGTGGTTGTACGATAAAATTGGAATGGTATCGCATCCAGAAAACCATTAGTTTTATAAAGGGCTAAGGCTCATGCCTCAACATTTTCATCACCAAAGTCATCAAATGTTCAGAAACACATGTCCAAAACATTTCAATACAATGATCCATCATTCCAAGGTTTTCATAACCATTTTTCCACCAAGTATTCCCATCTAAAGTTGATCAAGTTTTATGCTTAGCACTAGCATCTACAGGTGGGGGTAAACATTAATGAGGGGTGGTAAACTAGTGGAGTTTTAACTAAGTTCAATCTCATGCCTTAGGATGACATCAAGATTATCTAGCTTAGGCCAAATTTTATGCTCTTTATGCAACCTTCACATATATCTCTCTAGAATCTACAAGTCACTTAAGTAGACTCCAAGTAATAGCTTTGATAAAGAAATAAAAATAGAAAGCTTGTATGTAAAACTAGGCTTGGGTATCATCAAATATGTCCAACCAAGCATGCTTAGTGCATTGCATAGGTTATCCAACTTTCATAACTGCAAGTGTTAGCTTGCACATTCAACTAGTATTATTAGGCTTGCCTTGAGCAGAGCAGTGGTTGAAGTTCTCCTCGGCTTCTTCTTCGTAGAATCCTCCTTCCTCCTCGTATCCTTGGTCGGTACTAGCGTCTATAATTAAATACGAGGTACAAAATCACCAAACAATACTTAACTACTTGCAATCATCACACACAAGGGTCCTATAGATGATCTAACATCATCTCTAACCTTCCAAGATTAAGGCTTGGTTTAATTCCTTTTATTTTTAGAAAAGTAATTTCTACTCATTGAAAAACTACTTAATATTTAATATTCTCCAAACCAAACACGGGATCATGTTGACACATGTCATCACCACATATTTTAGTCCATGGGAATATGATTTAAAGTGGTGTCACAATTTAATAAGGTTTTACCCTTTTATTTTAATTAATTAAAGTGGCTAGAAATGCCTATGTAGCATTCTTTTATTACTTGAACATTATTTCTGTAAGTAAACCTATATATTTTTATATATTCTGAAAGGTCTGGTTAAATGTGATTTTTGAGAGTTGGAATCAACTCAAAAGATATTATGGTTTAAATTTGAAAAATGTTTTAATGCAGAAAAGCTTCTGCCTTGTTATTTTTACCATGGGTGATCTATAGATCCAAATGACTTGAATCCAACGGGCTGCTAGAGGCATGGCCCGCTGTGGCGATCGCTTGGTGGTCTCCTGGCGATGCTCTACGGCTTTAATGCATTTGTAGGGGCGGTGCGGTTTGGTCTGGAACACGCGACACTCTGCGCGGCAGAGGCGGCGTCTTCAACGGCGAGCGGTGGCTGTGCGTCATGGGGCGGCGAATGGGGATGTCTGGCGGTCTCCTGGGTCGGTGGTTATCGTGTATGCACACGGTGAGGGTGGCGCGCGGTCTGTGGGCTTCGGTCTAGGGTGGCGCTCTGGCGCATGCTCGGCACGGTTGGCAGAGGCACGGGCGCGATGTTCCTGGGTGCTCTGGTCGGTGTCTTCGAGGCAGGGCTGGTCGAGAGGGGGCGGTGAGGCATGGGTGATCTCCCAGACAAGGTTGGCGGGGCTAGTTTCCTTCCTAGCTTGCTGTCTACACTGGGGTGGCAAGGGGGGCTTCGGCTATTCACCATTGATGATATTGGCAAGCTCACCGTGGTGCTAGTGCTTGGTTAATCTTGCTAGATGATCTACTATGCTGGTTGTGAGCTAGATAGGGAACCATTTAGGCTCAAAACACTGCACACTATAGTGTTTTGATTTTGTTTGATATGTGTCTGCCAAGTTTTTGATGAAATGGCCGCATGAATTCAAGTTTTGAATTTTGAGAAGATTTTTGGTGGGTGTGCTAGATTGGTGCTGGTGAGTCTGCAAATGCTTGGGTTTTGAAAGTTGAGCTTGTCTGAGTGGTTTTTGAAAAAGTGGGATCTTCCCATATGATAAAGATTCAATTTTGAATTGTCATTTAAACTATGTATTTGAAAGTTTCTGGATGATCACAAAGTGGGCCTTGATACCTTGTTATGAGTACAATCAAGGGGTGCAAAGATCCAGAGAAGTTTCTGTTAGGTTCTGAAAGTTTGAGACAGCCAAAGTAGGCATGGGAGTTAAATTGGTCAAAATGACCATTCCTTTATTTTATTTGTTCTGATTTACTTGTCTTTGGGAAAAGTGTGGGAAATGTTTTAGATGATGTTTATTTCACCTAAGAAACATTTTACAAGCAAGTAAACACACAAACAAGGTGGATCAAAAGAATTTCAAATTCAATGCATATTCATATGCATGCATTCATAACTTGATTTAGAAAAGTTTTTGTTAACCCTAATTTTGATGCTTAGAGTTTGATGATCCAAGTTCAATATTTTTGGGATGTTACACTCTACCTTGATCATATAGGTTGCAATAACTTAGCCATTTGGACAGTTGGTGTTAGCGGGATGATAGGTTGGAACGCGTCCATTTGGTCTAAGGGAAGGCTTCTGAAAGGTCCTGTCTTGGTGAAAATCAAGTCTTGTGGGAAAAGTGCACCACCTCTGCAGATGGAATAAACTAAGTACTTAGCCGTGTCCCCGGTAATGGACAACTTGAGCATCAAGATATGGAAGATATCAAGAATCTCCTCATGCCAATTTTCTAAGTAAAACTTGTGGTTGAACAAGGGTGAAGGTTCACCAATTTCTATTGGTGGTTCCTTGGGAAAGTTTTTGCCAAACAAAAACTTTGTAATTTAAACTGATAGGTAAAACCTATTTTGATAAAAGCAAGCCTAAGATACACTTAGCCAAATTCATGTAGTAACTAGATGCTAATATTCTACTAAGGTATCACTTGCCAATACTATTCCAATGTATTGACCCACTGTGGTTGTAACTTGTGTTGTTGCAGGTTACTCTGATGATGATTAAGGGTTATGAGTATACACTCAACATGCTTGCCTGTGGAACATGAAGATGAAGACTTCTATTTTATATTGTTAAGTTAAACTCTTGTACTAGCCTATGGCTATGGAGTTGTAAAAGACTATGTTATCTCTGGAATGACGATGTAATAATGACCTTTGTTTCTGTGTACTTCATCTTAAACTGTGGATGCTAGCAATTGATCTAGGGACTAGCATTGCAATCACAGGGATCTTTACCTTTATAAAGGTGGGATCTTACAGATGGTATTAGAGCTCTGTGTTGCCTGCAGGATTATGACCCTAGGATTGGATTAGAAACCACTAAGGAAAAAAAATTCAACAATTTCCACACTTGTCTTGTTCTTATCGTAAACTTTTCTAATATTCTTTCTCATCTCTTTTTGTAGATGAACTCCATCAACGAAGCCATGAGGAAGGGACCACTCATGACCATGACCTTGGAGTGTGAGACAGAATTCCCCAAGGACCTCAAGAACCTCATGGTTACCATGGGGATACATGGTGCAGCTGTGTACAAAGGATTCCCCGTGATGGATGAAGGAGTAGAGTACTGGTGGGTGCAACTTCACTTGTACAAAGACAAGGAAGACAACCACAAGGAGTAAGGATTCTGCATGGTCACCAACTCACAAATGCACACAACATTCTTTGACTCTGCAAGAAATGCAGCTTGGAATGCCATCAAGGAGCTTGGTGACAGACTCAAGGGCAGAATGCTTAACACCCAAAATGACCTTAGGGAAGAAAACAAGCATACCCAAGAGTTAGAGGCTACCAACCAACATTTAAGAGAGGACATCATAGACTTAGCAATGGAGTCATGTGATCAGGATCGACAGATTGCCTCTAGGGATGCCCTATTAGCCAGCTTGCAAGTGAGATCAGATGATAATGTACTTCGTTAGTTGGACCACCACACTTATCGTTTTATTTCCAAATTTTTTATCTAAGTTATGTTGAACCTTTGATGCTTGTAATGGATTTTGTGTATGCCATGAATTGTGTCATTGTTACCAAAGATATGCTTGTGATACTTTGTCTTGTGATTTTTCTCTATTGATTTTGATTCTAACTTTTCTCTATCTTATAAAAAATAGATGCCTGCTGTTACCATCAACACGGCCGAAGAGTTCAAGGTAACTCGTTTTGGCACTCGTCTCATTGAGCTCACTAGCATGCTCAACCTTCCACTCCCTAGCATCATGACGCTTCCCCTCACCAAGTTTGAGAGGAAGGACCTTTGGGGCTTCAGAGTCACTCAGCCCGGACGCCAGGCAAAGCAAACCACGGAGACCATCACTTTCAAGCTGATGCATGACGACAAGGAGAAAATATTAGATATTGTTATGCAGGAGTTACTTGGGCGTCTGGTAGGGAGACACTCCAGACAGCTTAGAGGTCTTTACTTTCACCCCTTCGGGAGATGCGACGAGGAGGGCGAGGCTATTGAGTTCTAGGATGCTGCTAGAGAGACGGTGGAGCCGATTCGTCAGTACCTTCAGGACCTAGAGGTTCTTATTAGGCACCTAGATACTGATAGGACCAACGTCATGCTTAGCAATGACGAGATCCAGGTGCAACTTCGCGAGAAGGACAAGCTCTTCACGGAGCAAGACGAGATAGTCAAGGAAATGGAGGCTAAGTTTGAAAGCCAAGACAATAAATACAAGAGCCAAGAGAAGAGAGTCCAAGACCGGAACAAGAAGATTCGGGAGATGAAGGAAGAGCTGGAGGCCAAGGACTTCGAGCTCGAGCACAAGCAGGGTGTGATTGAGAGACTTCGCTCACAGAAGAGGGCTCTTAGGGCCAAGATAGAGGCCTTGACTACCAATGTTGAGGAATACAAGACCGCTATGGAGAATGCAGGTCTTACAATTGTTGATGTGGAGGTTAATGCAGAGGAGTAGTGATGACTACTCATTTATCTTTCATTTACCATGCTTATGATTATTGAGTCGCAATGACCATCCAACATGTGGGTGGCTTGCCATGGTGTGTTTACTTTTACAACTTGTTGTTTATGTCGTTTGAACCTTATGTTATTTTGATGCTTGTTTTGGTGATTGTCTATGTAATGTATTATCAAAACCACAGATGCCTCCTCGACATGCCAAACCCAACCCAAACAACAACAACGTCACCCCCGAGATGCAGCAGTTGATGACAGCACAGGCACAGCTGATGCAGATGATGACCACTTTTATGTAGAATCAGAATAATAACAACAACAATCCGAACAATCCACCAGGATTTGACATGCTCACCAGATTCCTAAGACTGAGGCTTGCAAAGTTCTCAGGAACCACTGACCCAGTGGTGGCCAATGATTGGCTATGTTCGGTGAACAAGGATTAACTATCGGCTGCACCGATGAGGAGAAGGTCAGTTTTGCAGCACATCTGTTGGAAGAACCAGCAGCTACTTGGTGGGATAACTTCGAGATCACCACTCCCATTGAGGATGTGACATGGGCTATCTTTGAAGATGTATTCCGTACAGCTCACATCTCATCCGGGGTGATGAATTTGAAGAAGAAGGAGTTCCATAACCTGAAACAGCGTCACCGCAGCGTGGCTGAATATATTGAGGAGTTCAACAATCTGGCGCGTTATGCACCGGATGAAGTTGATACCGATGCCAAGAGGAAGGAAAAATTGCTCGAAGGACTGAACAATGAACTGAATCTGCAGCTATTTGTTGCCTATGTCCCAACCTACCAATCACTTTGTGACAAGGCTACCATCTTGGAGAACAAGATGAAGCAGGTTGAAAGCACAAAGGGGAAGCACATCTTTGACAAGCACAGCTTGGGATCGTCTCACAAGCGTTCCCATCACGGTGATAGTGGGAGTTCTGGATCCCACAAGCATGGAAAGCACAACAACCACCACAGCCACAACCGCCATCATAACAACAAGCATCACCGTAGTCATGATAATGACAAGTACAAGAACCACAAGAGTGGATACAAGATCCACCACAATGGAAGTGGAAGTGGTAGTGGAAGCCAGCCTGTCAAGAAGGATCTCAGTCAGGTTGAATGCTTCAAGTGTAAGAAGATGGGGCACTATGCTAATGAGTGCCCAAAAAAGAAAGTTAAAGGTGCCAACAAGCCCAACCCTTTCTAGAAGGGACAGGTAAACCACATCAATGTGGAAGAGATTTATGAGGAACCTGATGCTGTGGCTGGTAAGTTCAAACTCAATTCTGTTCCTGCACTTGTTCTTTTTGATACTAGCGCATCGCATTCATTCATATCAAGAGCATTTGTTGATAGAAATGGGTTTCCCACTAAAACTATTGGGTGTCCTATAAAAGTAAGTTCTCCTGGTGGAGAAATGATAGTGAACTCGGGATGTCATGATTTAGTCATAGAGTTTGGGAAGTATAAATTTCTAGTGAGTCTGATAATCCTAAATTCCCAAGGTCTGGGTGTAATTTTGGGAACGGACTGGATGACCAAATATAAGGGAGTGCTACATTGTGCCAATCATACTGTCACACTCACAACCCCGGATAATAAAAGGATTAGATTCAAGACTAACTTTGAATCAAAAGGGACTAAGCTAAATTCTCTTAAGGGGGTTAGCATAGACAGTGTACCAATTGTGAGAGAATATCCAGATGTGTTTCAAGAGGAATTGCCGAGAATGCCTCCAAATAGAGATGTGGAATTTCTGATTGACTTGCTGCCAGGATCAGGACCAATAGCTAAGAGACCTTACAAGATGTCCGTTGATGAGTTGAAAGAACTCAAGAAACAACTTGGAGAACAGTTGTAGAAAGGATTTATTCAACCAAGTTCTTCATCTTGGGGAGCACCAGACTTGTTTGTGGAAAAGAAATATAGAAGTCAAAGGTTATGCATAGATTATCGTTCACTCAATGAGGTGACTATCAAGAACAAATATCCTTTGCCCAGAATCAATGACTTGTTTGATCAGCTAGAAGGAGCCTGTGTGTTCTCAAAGATTGATCTTCGGTCAGGTTATTTTTAGCTTAAGATAAGGGAACAAGACATACCTAAGACAACTTTCACCACTAGTTATGGATTGTATGAGTACACGGTGATGCCATTTGGTTTGACTAATGCACCAGCTTATTTCATGAATATGGTGAACAAGGTGTTCATGGAGTTCCTTGACAAGTTTGTTGTCGTTTTCGTCAATGACATTTTGATCTACTCCAAGAGCAAAGAAGAGAATGAAGGACATTTGCGACTGATACTTGAGAAGCTTAGAGAGCATAAGTTGTATGCTAAATTCAGCAAGTGTGAATTCTGGTTGAATGAAGTTGGATTTCTTGGACACATTATGTCAGGAGATGGCGTAGCAGTTGATCCCGCAAAAGTGTCTGCTGTAACTGAATGGGAATCTCCTAAGTCAGTGGAGGAAGTTCGTAGTTTCCTTGGCTTGGCAGGATACTATAGAAGATTCATTGAGAATTTCTCCACGGTAGCTAAGCCAATGATGCAGTTACTAAAGAAAGACAAGAAATTTGCTTGGACTAAAGGATGTGAACTCAGTTTCCAAGAATTGAAGAAGAGACTAGTGACAGCACCAGTCTTATGTCTGCTAGATTTGGAGAAGGATTTCCAAGTTTATTGTGATGCATCCCATAATGGATTAGGTGCAGTTCTGATGCAAGAAGGGAAAGTTGTGGCTTATGCCTCGAGACAACTCAAAACTCATGAGGTGAATTATCCTACTCATGATTTAGAGTTAGCCTCTATTGTCCATGCACTCAAAACATGGAGACATTATCTTTTGGGAAAGCGATGTGAAGTGTTCACAGATCACAAAAGTCTGAAGTATATCTTCACACAGAAAGAAATCAACATGAGACAAAGGAGATGGCTAGAACTCATCAAGGACTATGACTTGAGTTTGCAATACCACCCCGGTAAAGCAAATGTTGTAGCGGATGCACTAAGCCGTAAAGTATTTGTGAATGGCCTTACTAAAGGAGAGTTGGTAGATGATCTGTGTGGCCAATTTAGAGACCTCAGATTAGAGATTGTGCCTGAAGGACATCTCATGTCATTGGATGTTCAACCCACCTTGTTGGACAAAATCAAGGAAGCCCAAAAGACGAACAAAGAAATTGAAGAGATTAAGGAAAAGATTGGTAAGGGAAAAGCCAAAGGATTCCATGAAGACGAATAGGGTCCTTTATGGTATGGAAAACGTATCTGCGTTTCGCAAGATCGGGAGCTTCGGAAACTGATTTTACAGGAAGCACACAACTCACCATATTCCATTCATCCGGGTAACACCAAAATGTACATGGATATGAAGGAAAGATTTTGGTGGAATAATCTCAAGAAGGACATCACTGAACATATTGCTTTGTGTGACGTATGTAGTAGAGTGAAAGCAGAACATCAGAAACCAGCAGTATTGTTACAACCCCTACCTATTCCTGATTGGAAGTGGGACAAGATTGGCATGGATTTCATTACCGGATTGCCAAGGACCAGGTCAGGATATGATTCTATTTGGGTAGTAGTGGATCGCCTAACTAAAGTGGCTCATTTCATACCCGTGAAGACAACCTACACAAGTGCTAAGTTGGACAAGATCTATATGAATAGGATTGTATGTCTGCATGGAGTACCCAAGAGTATTGTGTCTGATAGGGGAACTCAATTTTCCTCTCATTTTTTGGAGGAAACTGCATGAGTCATTGGGAACAAGATTGGAATTCAGCACTGCTTTTCATCCCCAGACCGATGGACAGACAAAAAGGACCAACCAGATTCTAGAGGATATGTTGAGGGCATGTGCCCTAGACTATGGAGCTAGTTGGGATGAAAGTCTGCCTTACGCAGAATTCTCTTACCACAACAGCTATCAAGCCAGTATTGAGATGGCACCGTTTGAGTTTCTCTATGGGAGAAAGTGTACTACCCCATTACTATGGAATGGTGTGGGAGAAAGAAACTTGTTCCGGCCAGAACTAATCAAAGAGGCTGAAGAGAAAGTCAAGCTGTCAACGGACAGATTGAGAATAGCACAGTCCCGACAGAAGAGCTACGCAGATCCTAAGCATAGAGAAGTCACTTATGAGGTAGGTGATAAAGCTTACCTTACAGTGTCACCACTTCGTGGAGTAAAGAGATTTGGAGTCAAATGAAAATTGGCCCCAAGATATGTTGGACCATTCAAGATTCTGAGTCATAAAGGAGAAGTACCTTATGAAATTGAACTGCCGGAATCATTGTCTGCCGTTCACAATGTGTTTCATATGAGTCAGCTAAAGAAATGCCATCCAGAGATGGAAGAGACTTCTTTGAAGGATACTATACCTTTGGAGGAGGTCCAATTGGAAAGTGATCTCACTTATGAGGAAAAACCTATCAAGATTCTTGAGACTGCAGAAAGGGTTACACGGACAAAGACTATCAAATTCTGCAAAGTTCAGTGGAACCATCATTCCGAAGAAGAAGCAACATGGGAAAGAGAAGATGACCTTCGGAAAGACCACCCTCACCAATTTGCTAGCCAACCCGAATCTCGAGGGCGAGATTCACCTTAATGGGGTTAGATTTGTAACATCCCAAAAATCATGATTTCAAAGCTTGCATAATATTCATGCATTCATGATCATTTTAGGATCATTTACAAATAAGATTTCAAAAACAGAATCAGTTGAATGTCTGTTATTTCACGTAAGCAATGCATTGGCTCAATGATACTCTCTAGTATGAGATTATTTGTTTTAAACCAGAGATATTTGAACTTAAAGTTGATTGATATTTTCTAAAGCTTGGACAAAGTTTTCAAAACAAGGTATGAATTTTAAAACCATTCTTATGCCTTTATTAAACAAATGGTAAGGGCACTGTTTTTATTTAAAATTCCGTTGGGCCAAGGTATTTTGAGTGAACAACTTTGTTCTACAGCCAATAAGGTACAAATTCTACTTTACAAAAATTCGGAACAGGTTTGAATTCAAACCCATTTGAAAACCCTGTGAATTTGATTCCAGAAAATCAAATCAGAAATGAAAAAATATACAAGAATAGGAAAAGGGTCGGCGCCACTCTTCCAGCCCAACAGCAGATGCAGCCCGCCGATCCCACCTGGCGATTTCCCCTTCCCCCTTTCTCTCACGCGCGCAACTCTACCCACGGTCGCTGACGCACTGGCCCCACACGCCAAGTCATCATCTTCCCCAAAATCACGCGCCGTGACCAGCTCCGGCCGTTTCCTCCCCGGTCATTGCCGTTGATTTCGCGAGTTAAATGCCGTTGATTCGCCGAGTAACTCCCCGCCAGCTTCGGCTACTTAACCCCCTCCCCTCTTCGCTCATTTCCCCTCACTCAGCACACCATCTCTGCCACCAGGCTGCCGGTAATTCGAGTTGCAACGCCGCTGCCCGACGCTCTCTGGCGACCGATTCCGGTGAGAAATCACCGCCCCTTGCCCTCTTGACCTTGTTGTCATGTTTTCCACACTCCGTGCATCTAACAGTGCTCACGGACCTCCTTTTGGTGGCTTACAGCGTCGTCTTCGTCGATGACTGCGCGTGTCCGACGACTTGCTCTACTCCGACGAGCGACTACAGTAAACCTAGCCCTCCCCCACCTCTCTGGTTCACGCTCGCACTCACACCGTTCCAGTGCGTGTATAACGCCACCTTTCACTATCCTTGTTGTGCCTTGTAGCACCGCCAACGACGATGTCCGAGCACACCCGAAGCCGCCCTCAACTCCGGCGAGGAATTCTCGATGGTCCCGCACGCCCGCGTCTTCACCACGTCGACCATCATCATCACCTCGTCTCCATGCTTCGGTAATGACCCACTCCTTTCCCATTTTCCCCCTAGCGCCACCAGTTCACCGCCGGTAGAAGCGTCGCCGCCGCTCTGGCCATTCGCGCCGCCACTCGTTGGTCAAAGCAACGTGCACCGTTAGATCTGTATCGAAGAGTTTAATTAGATCTTGATCGAACCGTTATATTTAGATCTGGCGCGTTGGACCTAACTTGATCCAACAAAGCGGAAGAGTGATCCAGTGTGAAGCGGTATCGTCCAATCAGGAAGCGCCGCGTGGCTAGGGTTTAAATTTAAAATCAGGAATTAGATCTATTAGTTATTCGAACTTGCAAAATTCATAACTTTTGATCCACACGTTCAAATTTCGCAAATTTTATATCATTGGAATCAGGAGAAAGAATTCTATCCAATTATGCACTTTGTTTAATAAATTGCATCTGTAAAATGGGTTGTTTTTTCAGAGACATTTCTAAGCTTATTTTGTATATAAAAATTATATGGAAAATGTTCTAAGGGCCAAATCAATATTATTTAGTGTATAATTGTTTTGTTTATGATTCAGTACTGTTTCACTTGTCTTGTTTGATTTAGAAAAATCATCACATGGAATTTGCATGCATTCATATATTTTTGCTTGTATATTTTGATATGTGAATTTGGTCTATCATTTTATGTGTAGATTTTGGTGCTAGTAGTGATTGTGGTTGTGAATATTGTTGCTACTCCCCCAACTACCAAGGCAAGTGGTGCTTCATATTTTTGTCCGAATATTTTGACTATGCATTAGAGATATTTTGTATAGGGCTTGCATGCACATTTTGCTAAGTATCTATATGCTATGCTTGGGAAATCCTAGTAGTTGTAGAATTGTTAGAATTTTCTCTAAGTTAAGATACTTGCTATTTGCCATGCTTAGCCTAGCTAGTAGTAACCAAGGGTGGAATATATATATACATGGTATGGAAAATATTTCATAGTCTTTGACTTATGTTTTGCTTAATAAAACAACTAAGTGAATAAATCACCAGGGTGGAATCAAAAGAATGGTTTGTGTTGAGTGTTTACACAAGGCCCATTTATATGGTTACCTTGTGTATCTCACTTGTGGAATGCCACCCAGGAACAAAGGGATTTGAGATGCCAAATGTTAAGAAGCTTCTAGTGCAGCCACATGGCATTATGGGCTCTGCCTTGATCATATAGGTTGCAATAACTTAGCCATTTGGACAGTTGGTGGTAGCGGGATGATAGGTTGGAATGCGTCCATTTGGTCTAAGGGAAGGCTTCTGAAAGGTCCTGTCTTGGTGAAAATCAAGTCTTGTGGGGAAAGTGCACCACCTCTGCAGATGGAAGAAACTAAGTACTTAGCCGTGTCCCCGGTAATGGACAACTTGAGCATCAAGATATGGAAGCTATCAAGAATCTCCTCATCCCAATTTTCTAAGTAAAACTTGTGGTTGAACAAGGGTGAAGGTTCACCAATTTCTATTGGTGGTTCCTTGGGAAAGTTTTTGCCAAACAAGACAAAAACTTAGTAATTTCAACTGATAGGTAAAACCTATTTTGAGCAAAGCAAGCCTAAGTTACACTTAGCCAAATTCATGTAGTAACTAGATGCTAATATTCTACTAAGGTATCACTTGCCAATACTATTCCAATGTATTGACCCACTGTGGCTGTAACTTGTGATGTTGCAGGTTACTCTGATGATAATTAAGGGTTATGAGTATACACTCAACATGCTTGCCTGTGTCACATGAAGTTGAAGACTTCTATTTTATATTGTTAAGTTAAACTCTTGTACTAGCCTATGGCTATGGAGTTGTAAAAGACTATGTTATCTCTGGAATGACGATGTAATAATGACCTTTGTTTCTGTGTACTTATCTTAAACTATGGATGCTAGCAATTGCTCCAGGGACTAGCATTGCAATTACAGGGATCTTTACCTTTATAAAGGTGGGATCTTACATGGCTGAGCACTCTGTTCATGTAAGGCCAGATGCAAGACCAGTGAAGCAACCTCTCCGCCGGTTCGCCGAAGATAGGAGAAAATTGATTGCTGATGAGATAGCTCGGCTCTTATCTCTTGGGTTTATCATGGAAGTGCTACACCCGGACTGGTTGTCGAACCTAGTTCTGGTGGAAAAGAAAAAAGATGATCCCAATATCCATGTGGTATGGCGCATGTGCATTGACTACACAAATCTGAACAAGGCTTGTCCGAAAGACCCATTCCCTTTATCTTGGATTGATCAAGTGATCGATTCCACAACCAGATTTAACTACTGCCATATGTAGATGCTTATTCTGGTTTCCACCAGATAACACTAAATCCGGATGATCAAATAAAGATAGCCTTCATTCACCTGTATGGGGCTTACTGCTATCGCACTATGCCATTCGGCTTGAGAAATGCTGGAGCCACATATCAAAGATGTATGAAAAAAATGTTTACATGATCAAATCAACAGAAATGTCCATGTATATGTTGATGATATGGTAATAAAAACCAAGGAGAGTCATTGCGGGACCCCGGGTTTACGGTCCCAGAATCCCTGTTATACCTACAATTTACGTTCCCTTGATTAGTATGTCGTGAGCATAACTGACAAGTACCATCACAATATCCATAATTTAACAAAGTATAAGACTTACATATTTTCCTTTATGGCGTATAAAATACAACATCATATCATCCTCGAACACAGAGGCCATGTCGTGCCTTAACCTACAGGCGACTAACTGGGAAGATGGCCTAGCTCGCATAGACGTCAGCATCTCCATCATTCCTCGTGATTCTGAAAGTCTGGCCAAGTAAATAGCCAAGGACAATGCCGGTGAGTACTTTGAATGTACTGGCAAACCACCTTAAGAGAATACTAATAATAACAAGAGGATATGCAGTCTGGCTGTGGTAGTAGGAGGGATCCATGAGAGGTTCTTTTCAAAATAGTTTCTCTTGTAGATATAGAATCTACAAGGTTTTGTTGAAAACTTTTGTAAAACCTTTGGAAAGTATTTTTTGAAATAGCTCAATACATTAGGAGAACTATCATATTTCATACTTATTAGAGTTCTTATATTCCTTGTCTATCATTTTCCAACACCTCTCCTTGTTCAAACTTGTAGATGTCCATTCATTTGATTAGTAGAAGAAGTGATCTACCATAAAAACGACAAGAATTGGAAAATGTTATTAGTAGTTTTCAGTAAAGCAAATCACTATATGAGAGTTGGCCTACAAGTAAAGAACAAATAACATGGCATAAATGAACATCTCACCAAGTTTGTTTAGGTCTAGACCATCATATTTTATCTCTTTAGGAGATCATCGCTATCGTGTTAGCATATTGTTCTTACCAACTTATGTGGTATGACAATATAGGTTGTTTGCTTGGTTGTATTGAGCTATTTTGTGTGATGCCTTGTTTAGGATCTGTTGTTTTGAAACTCTAAAGTTGCTGGAGTTTTTCGTGTGGTTTTAAAATTATTTTAATGGTGTGAATTGATTGAAATTCGTGGGATTACTACTACAGTTTTCTGCCTGACCTGTTGTACCGCGCGATTTTACATCTTTTATTGGTAACTCAGAAAAATCTAACAAATAGGATCTGGAGCGTAATTACCTGTAGTACATGCACAAAAATTGGCTGAAATTCCTGATGAGTTTAGGTCGGTTAGAAAAAATCGTGAAGACTGCTGTACCGTTTTGACAGATTTTGTTTATTGCTTATATGTTGCTCTATTTTACTCTAGTATTGTTCCCAATGCTTTCAAACTATTTTGTGGTTATATACTACTAAGTTTATACACCTGTAATGTTATTATACAAGTGTTTGATTGAGTGTTGATCGCCTATGATTGCTTCCTTGTTTGTAACATTGATTGCTTCATATAGTTATGGGTAGGATTATTTTCTTAGTCGTTTCTCTCCTATAGAACCTATTCTTTCCTATCTAGAACCCTTGGAGATATAATGATGTGTTAAGTGGATGGTTTAACAACACAATGCATTTAGGAAAGAAAATGCTTCACCTAATGGAAATAGGATGTGGAAGTATGAAGTGTTGCACATGATGTTATGTAGCAGATTACCCAACCTGAAAGTTGAAGTATCGATAGCTTAGTTTTAGTAGTAGCTTTGTTGATTGAATACATGGGAGTATACATAGAGCATTAGTTCGTTCCCATGGAAACATTCTTAAAGGCAAGTGAGAATGCCCGAGTGATAGAAAAACGTGATTCACCTATCCTCATACAGGATAATGATTTGGGTGCAGGATGGATTGATCACCATTCCTACTACTCCTATTATTCGCTCTTGTACTGTTGGCTTTGCGAATCTTGAGTGCCCTTTTCAACCTTAGCAGAGAGTCGATGTTGAGCCTAAACCCTAGAATGGTATATTGTTACACCCTTCTAAAAGCATCCATTGCTAAGCATAGGAAGTACGGTAAGGATGAATCCCAACCGTGAATTATGGGCACCGTGAAGTAAACGTTCCCTATTTGCCCACCATGAGAGTTTTGCTAGTTTAAGAAGTGCTTTCTCGGAAACTATCAATCATGATGTTTAGAATGTGCTAGAGACATTGTGCCAATAAAAGTCTAAACGAGAACCAATCTGAGCTAAGTGAATCCTCGAGAAGTGACCTAGTAAATTTTCTTTTAAGGGTGGTAGCATCCTAATGGATCCCGAACCTTTCTTTCTTTCTAGCCTTCCCAAATCTCGGGACGAGATTTCTTTTAAGGGTGGTAGTCTGTCACATCCCAAAATTCTCCTAATTTTGGAATGTGAAATAAATAAATAAGTTTGATTGATTGTTTGACAATGTTGAAAATTCTCAAAGAGAAGAAACTTTTTGAATAGAAAAATCCTCTCAACCATGAATTCAAAATCTTATATTCTTTTGTTAAGACCTAAGTAGCCATATAGGCAAAAGGGCATGGATTGATTATGGATTGTAGAATTGGTGTGCAAGATTTCATAATGAAAATCATGAAGAATTCATAAGAATTTCATCCATGCAAAGTTCTCACAAACTGAATCCAAATCCTGGTATCTAAGTCCTATAGTTGATTCGCCCAAATGTTCCTAAGGGTAACTAAATTGACTTTTTAAAACCCACTATTGGTAAGACAGCGATTATTGCTAAATTATAGCCTAAAAGGATCCAATTAATATTACAAAATTTTAGAAACAAAATTGAGCTCATTTGGAGCTAGTATGAAAAAGTTATGGAACAAATACAAACACATAAAGATATAAATAAAATGAAATATACAAGGATTTATAAATCCACTACTTCCAAACTAGTAAAAAGATTACAAATTTGATCCTATAATGATCTATTCGATTTTAGAAAAATTTAGAAACAAGAATCATGTCATTTGGAGTTCGTATGCAAAAGATATGAGGGAAACAAGTATTAAAAAAAAAACGGGCCGGCCCACCCGGTCCGACCTGACCGAGCCAGCCAGGCAGGCCACGCTTACGGGGTCGATCGGTTTGCTTCAAAAAGCGTGCAAAATCTGTTTTGTTAAACCTATCTCTACTCAAACTGCTATAACTTTTTATCTACAACTCCGAATCGACTTTCGTTTGTTTCTACATGTTCTCTACTCCAAGGCCTATCTCTAAACTATCCTAAACCACCATATAAACTCGTGGAGCCACAGTTGTACGAGTTTCTATTCTCGAAATCCCGAATCTACATATGCCTGAATCTTATTTTGCTTTTTAACCCATCTAGACTTCGTCGTTTGCCTTCAGTCAAAAAACAAAAGTTGTAGGAATCGTCGAAATCTTTCAATCCCAACAAACCTCACCTCTTTTAATCCACCACAGCCGGAGAATTTCGTATCGCAATATTTCAGATCTTACGGTATAAATCCAAGATCTACTCGCGCTCGTTTCTTCAAATCCAAATTCCTTTGGTGAGAAGGTAGGAATAATGATTCTCCACAACTTTCATATTCTGAGTTTTTCGATTTGACCTACGGATTTGTCTCTCTAACACAGATCTGTTTCTTGTCTATTCTGAGCCAAAACCGGGTCAATCTCTTCTTCTAGCCACCGGATCCTATCGAGACAGTCGAGATCCAATCAAACCGGTGCGTGCCATGTCGTCATCCCGGTCATCTTCATCATCAACACCATATTAAAGTAAGGTCAACATCTAATCTCAGTCAGCATGCAAAGTCAACCTGTCCAGTCAGCGGAATATTCCCTAGAATATTCCGTTCAAATTTAAAATTGCATATTATAGATCTAACTTGTAAAATTCATTAGAAATTCATACCATGTCCAAAAATTGCGTATAATATATCAAATTGAAGATTATTTCACGTAGAATCATCTTATCGGAATAGATCCAACTTTTACTGTACGTGGTTACTTCAGTAATTTAATTAGGTTTAATGGTCTTTTAGGTTAATAAATTCATAAGATATTATCTGTGACACCGAAAAATATGAACAATATATAAAATTGAAGCTACTGTAATGTACTTTAATAATATCTGGTTGTATCCAGCCTTTGCAGATTATTTAACCCGTAGCAATTTAATTAGTTTTAATGGCTTTATAAATCATTAAATTCATAGTAAATCAATTGCTTGTCACAAAAATATAAATAATATATCGATAGAAAGCTGGTTCCATGTAGATCATGAATCTGCAAATGGTTCAGTAAAATACTATAAGGTTTCGCAGAAATTAAATAAATGGTTTAATGGCTTATTTAGAGTAATAAATTCATAAGAAAATAAATACTATTCAGAAAATTACAAATAATATGTCCTTGAAATCACAATTCCGTGGAGATTACAGATATAATTTTAGTTTGATTTTTAGGCAAAAGAAACTGTATGAATCAATTAAAACCCATTAAACACTATTTAAATCATATAAAAAGATCTATAACTCCGATTAGGGTGAATCCAACGCCTACTGGTTCGTATTAACGTCCTCTATACAGTAAACCCAAGAAACAAATTTAATTCTACAGTTAGAAAAGGCGTTACAACAGAACTATCAAAACCCTTATATTGGCAAGTAATCATTAATAACAAGTACCCTATTGCATTAAATGAACTCATACATGCATCATATGATATATTAATGTTCAGAAAACTAATTATAACCATTGTGTCATGTTAAATCATCATGAATGTTTTCGATCATCCTTATTGTGTTTGCTATGTTTGCAATTGTTTTGATTGGAACTACCTTGTCCTCGTATTAGATTGTTCGGAGAGTGCGATTGCTGCGGAGAAATACAATCAACACCCATATTATCAACATAAGGCAAGTTACACCACTTGTTCATAATTTGTCCCAGTTTTAATTCTATGCATGTGATCTTCAAAATTCTATAGTATGCATGTGTAGGATGTTCTAGTAGATTTTCCCCTTAGTATTATTTTGCAAGTGCGATGATTTTGTAGTATGCCATGAGTAGCTCTATACTTAGGATTTCCCATCCTAATAGGTTACCCCTGTTTTTGCTAAGTATTACTTGCTATGCTATATATACAAAGTACCGTTGGGGGTTCGAAAGACAAAGAATTTTCTAAGTATAAAGGCTCTCTCTAGAGCAAACTTTTCTTCTCAAATCCACTTCAAAACGAAACTAAGTTTTCTTCTGGGCGGAATGGTTGTCGGGTCAACGAGTGAGATTTTGGTGGAGGACGGCCGCCCAGGAATCAAAGAAGTCTGCCATGTTTCCGAATTCAGAAGCTTCTAGTGCAACCACAATACATTATGGGCTCTGTCTTGGCCTAGTACTTAGTGGGAAACCTCACCTGGGTACCAACATTTGGAGGATTCTTGGCACGGTTGGATCCGGAAGGTAGAGGGGCTACTAAGGGAAAGCCTCGCCATGGTCTTGTCTGTAAAAGGACTTGATCGTGGATTGTGGGTAAAGTGCACAAACTCTCGAGAGTATTGCAATCTGATCGATCAGCCGTGTTCACAGAAACAGAACAACATTGAGCATCTGAAGGATGGAGCCTCTAAAGGATCTTCCTCTCTCTTTTCTAAAACAAAGTTTTGAAACCCCATGGCGTGCGTAATATCGCTAATGGGAGGGAATTTGGGAACTTGGTGTGTAATATCCAAGTGACGCTTGGTGCGTAATATCCAAGTGTTTGGTTGTTTGGACACTTGGTGCGTAATATCCTCGTGTGCCACTCGACCTTATTTTATCTAAGCAAATGTTTACAAAGTAGGGTAAAACTCTCCCTCTTTTCTCCATACTTAGAGAAAATTAGCTTTATGCAAAAGAACTCCAAAGCCTAAACTAGCCTTGCATGTAGAGTTAGTCTTTCCTTCCTTGGTGTAATTTGCCAATACATTCAAAGTATTGACCCGACTTGTTGGCTGCACGTTTCATGTGCAGAATTTTGGAGATCGTTGAAAGGTGCGCTAGGATCGCGGGTCTTCACTCAACCTTCACGTGGCATTGATGGGACTCCAAGTTGTATTTATATCGCTTCTGTTGTAATAATGTAAACTCTGGATTATTCGATTCATGTAATAAAGACTTGTGTTTTACATGATATTTCATCGACTGTGAGTGCTAGCTATTGATCCAGGGACTAGCATGTTAATCACAGGGACTTAGGATCTTACTTGACCCGAGGTCACTACAGATGGTATCAGAGCATAAGTTGACTGTAGATCGTGACCCTAGACATGGAAAAACCTTAGGACAAATATTTTTTAAGTTATTTCAGAAAACTCTCATACTTCTCATCATCTACCTTGGGGTTTTAAAATTTCTTAAGTCTCTTCTTTTCAACATTAGAAAATGACCACTACACACTTCAAGAAGAAACTTTTCTCAAGATTACCTTTTCAAAGAAGATCATCTCAATGTTTCGATTAAGGTGGTACTTGAAGATCTCCATGAAATATGTTCCAAGACGGAAGCTACGAGATTAAATACTTCAAAGGCCTTAAATCAATGTTATTAACTGAAGAACTCGAAAGATTGAAGATTATGAAGAACATGAAGACTATCAAGAGCACGAATACTTTTGGAGACTCGAAGCCTCGAAGATTCCAAGTGACCTATTAGGAACCAAACCCGAATAAGATTTCGCTAAATATAGATACGACAAATATTTGCTATCTTGTATGGTTTATTACCATAGCTAATGAAAACCTATTTTCTAAACAAGATTTCTTGTATGGGTTATTCTTCTTCTTTCCATACTCCATTCGTTCCTACTCTAAACCTTGGTCAACTCGACGGATGGACCATATCAATAAGGAGGACAAGGAACTCAACTCCACCAAGCGTAAGAGCCACGCCGATGCAAAGAAGTGGATGCTCCAGGTTGAAGAAAGAATGAAGGATGCCAACATTGAAGTCAACAGAATGCTTCATTATGCCACCCAATTCATAAAGGACGACACTCCAACTTGGTGGGAAATGCAACACACCATTGATGATTATCAAGGGGTGATATCTTAGGAAGAATTTAAAGTGGTTCTACTTCAATCTCGTCTCGTATACCAAAAATCCAAGAAGTTGAAGTCCCGAAACATTTAGCTTGCAAGATCTATGGAGAAATAGGGCATATCACCAAGGAGCATCATGATCAGCGCCCCTACTGTGAAGGAAGGCACCCATCAGAAGAATGTCCCACCTCTCAAGTTACATTCTTCATGTGCGAAGGGACCAATCACAAACCCGCTCAATGCACCTCTACCCGGTGGTACATCAACTGAATCAACAAGTTAGAGACGGAATGCACCAAGACCTCATGAAGCTCCACGAGGACACGACAAAGACAAGGGATGGATTCAAGACTCTAGACACCGCACCCAAAGTCATCACTTCGCAATACTCGAGATATGAAAGGAATGCCCATTTTCCCCAAACTGGCTCAAGGAAACGATCAAGGCTTCCAAATGTTGAGGTAGAGCATGAAGAACCACAAGACGGGATGTCCTTGCCAAAAAGGAGGAAGGATCTAAGCAAAAGTCCTATGCTTCCAGTGTCACAATCCTGGGCATTATGCTGATAATTGTCCAAAACATGTGAATGTAGTAGGAAAGGATAAAAACGACGATGGTAATAGCAATAGAAGATCTTTATTAGGAGAACTATCATATTTTATACTTATTAGAGTTCTTATATTCCTTGTCTATCATTTTCCAACACCTCTCCTTGTTCAAACTTGTAGATGTCCATTCATTTGATTAGTAGAAGAAGTGATCTACCATAAAAACTACAAGAATTGGAAAATGTTATTAGTAGTTTTCCGTAAAGCAAATCACTATATGAGAGTTGGCCTACAAGTAAAGAACAAATAACATGGCATAAATGAACATCTCACCAAGTTTGTTTAGGTCTGGATCACCATATTTTATCTCTTTAGGAGATCATCGCTATCGTGTTAGCATATTGTTCTTACCAACTTATGTGGTATGACAATATAGGTTGTTTGCTTGGTTGTATTGAGCTATTCTGTGTGATGCCTTATTTAGGATCTGTTGTTTTGAAACTCTAAAGTTGCTGGAGTTTTTCGTGTGGTTTTAAAATTATTTTAATGGTGTGAATTGATTGAAATTCGTGGGATTACTGCTGCAGTTTTCTGCCTGCCCTGTTGTACCGCGCGATTTTACATATTTTATTGGTAACTCAGAAAAATATAACAAAATAGGATCTGGAGCGTAATTACCTGTAGTACATGCACAAAAATTGGCTGAAATTCTTGACGAGTTTAGGTCGGGTAGAAAAATTCTTGAAGACTGATGTACCATTTTGACAGATTTTGTTTATTGCTTATATGTTGCTCTATTTTACTCTAGTATTGTTCCCAATGCTTTCAAACTATTTTGTGGTTATATACTACTAAGTTTATACACCTGTAATGTTATTATACAAGTGTTTGATTGAGTGTTGATCGCCTATGATTGCTTCCTTGTTTGTAACATTGATTGCTTCATATAGTTATGGGTAGGATTATTTTCTTAGTCGTTTCTCTCCTATAGAACCTATTCTTTCCTATCTTGAACCCTTGGAGATATAATGATGTGTTAAGTGGAAGGTTTAACAACACAATGCATTTAGGAAAGAAAATGCTTCACCTAATGGAAATAGGATGTGGAAGTATGAAGTGTTGCACATGATGTTATGTAGCAGATTACCCAACCTGAAAGTTGAAGTATCGATAGCTTAGTTTTAGTAGTAGCTTTGTTGATTGAATACATGGGAGTATACATAGAGCATTAGTTCGTGCCCATGGAAACATTCTTCAAGGCAAGTGAGAATGCCCGAGTGATAGAAAAACGTGATTCATCTATCCTCATACAGGGTAATGATTTGGGTGCAGGATGGATTGATCACCATTCCTACTACTCCTATTATTCGCTCTTGTACTATTGGCTTTGCGAATCTTGAGTGCCCTTTTCAACCTTAGCAGAGAGTCGACGTTGAGCCTAAACCCTAGAATGGTATATTGTTACACCCTTCTAAAAGCATCCATTGCTAAGCATAGGAAGTACGGTAAGGATGAATCCCAACCGTGAATTATGGGCACCGTGAAGTAAACGTTCCCTATTTGCCCACCATGAGAGTTTTGCTAGTTTAAGAAGTGCTTTCTCGGAAACTATCAATCATGATGTTTAGAAACTGTTAGAGACATTGTGCCAATAAAAGTCTAAAAGAGAACCAATCTGAGCTAAGTGAATCCTCGAGAAGTGACCTAGTCAATTTTCTTTTAAGGGTGGTAGCATCCTAATGGATCCCGAACCTTTCTTTCTTTCTAGCCTTCCCAAATCTCGGGACGAGATTTCTTTTAAGGGTGGTAGTCTTTCACATCCCAAAATTCTCCTAATTTTGGAATGTGAAATAAATAAATAAGTTTGATTGATTGTTTTACTATGTTGAAAATTCTGAAAGAGAAGAAACTTTTTGAATAGAAAAATCCTCTCAACCATGAATTCAAAATCTTATATTCTTTTGTTAAGACCTAAGTAGCCATATAGGCAAAAGGGCATGGATTGATTATGGATTGTAGAATTGGTGTGAAAGATTTCATAATGAAAATCATGAAGCATTCATAAGAATTTCATGCATGCAAAGTTCTCACAAACTGAATCCAAATCCTGGTATCTAAATCCTATAGTTGATTCGCCCAAATGTTCCTAAGGGTAACTAAATTGACTTTTTAAAACCCACTATTGCTAAGACAGCGATTATTGCTAAATTATAGCCTAAAAGGATCCAATTAATATTACAAAATTTTAGAAACAAAATTGAGCTCATTTGGAGCTAGTATGAAAAAGTTATGGAACAAATACAAACACATAAAGATATAAGTAAAATGAAATATACAAGGATTTATAAATCCACTACTTCCGAACTAGTAAAAAGATTACAAATTTGATCCTATAATGATCTATTCGATTTTAGAAAAATTTAGAAACAAGAATCATGTCATTTGGAGTTCGTATGCAAAAGATATGAGGGAAACAAGTATTAAAAAAAACGGGCCGGCCCACCCGGTCCGACCTGACCGAGCCAGCCAGGCAGGCCACGCTTACGGGATCGATCGGTTTGCTTCAAAAAGCGTGCAAAATCTGTTTTGTTAAACCTATCTCTACTCAAACTACTATAACTTTTTATCTACAACTCCGAATCGACTTTCGTTTGTTTCTACTTGTTCTCTACTTCAAGGCCTATCTCTAAACCATCCTAAACCTCCATATAAACTCGTGGAGCCACGGCTGTACGAGTTTCTATTCTCGAAATCCCGAATCTACATATGCCTGAATCTTATTTCGCTTTTAACCCATCTAGACTTCGTCGTTTGCCTTCGGTCAAAAAACGAAAGTTGTAGGAATCGTCGAAATCTTTCAATCCCGACAAACCTCACCTCTTTTCATCCACCACAGCCGGAGAATTTCGTATTGCAATATTTCAGATCTTACGGTGTAAATCCAAGATCTACTCGCGCTCGTTTCTTCAAATCCAAATTCCTTTGGTGAGAAGGTAGGAATAATGATTCCCCACAACTTTCATGTTCTGAGTTTTTCGATTTGACCTACGGATTTGTCTCTCTAACACAGATCTGTTTCTTGTCTATTCTGAGCCAAAATCGGGTCAATCTCTTCTTCTAGCCACCGGATCCTATCGAGACGGTCGAGATCCAATCAAACCGGTGCGTGCCATGTCGTCAGCCCGGTAATCTTCATCATCAACACCACATCAAAGTAAGGGTCAACATCTAATCCCAGTCAGCATGCAAAGTCAACCTGTCCAGTCAGCGGAATATTCCCTGGAATATTCCGTTCGAATTTAAAATTACATATTATAGATCTAACTTGTAAAATTCATTAGAAATTCATACCATCTCCAAAAATTGCGTATAATATATCAAATTGAAGATAATTTCACGTAGAATCATCTTATCAGAATAGATCCAACTTTTACTGTACGTGGCTACTGCAGTAATTTAATTAGTTTTAATGGTCTTTTAGGTTAATAAATTCATAAGATCTTATCTGTGACACCGAAAAATATGAACAATATATCAAATTGAAGCTACTGTAATGTACTTTAATATTATCTGGTTGGATCCAGACTTTGCAGATTATTTAACCCGTAGCAATTTAATTAGTTTTAATGGCTTTATAAATCATTAAATTCATAGTAAATTAATTGCTTGTCGCAAAAATATAAATAATATACCGATAGAAAGCTGGTTCCATGTAGATCATGAATCTGCAAATGGTTCAGTAAAATACTATAAGGTTTCGCAGAAATTAAATAAATAGTTTAATGGCTTATTTAGAGTAATAAATTCATAAGAAAATAAATACTATTCAGAAAATTACAAATAATATGTCCCTGAAATCACAATTCCGTGGAGATTACAGATATAATTTTAGTTTGATTTTTAGGCAATAGAAACTGTATGAATCAATTAAAACCCATTAAACACTATTTAAATCATATAAAAAGATCTATAACTCCGATTAGGGTGAATCCAACGCCTACTGGTTCATATTAACGTCCTCTATCCAGTAAACCCAAGAAACAAATTTAATTCTACAGTTAGAACATGCGTTACAACAGAACTATCCAAACCCTTATATTGGCAAGTAATCATTAATAACAAGTTAGAATCATCCTTGTTGTGTTTGCTATGTTTGCAATTGTTTTGATTGGAACTACCTTGTCCTCGTATTAGATTGTTCGGAGAGTACGATTGCTGTGGAGAAATACAATCAACACCCATATTATCAACATAAGGCAAGTTACACCACTTGTTCATAATTTGTCCCAGTTTTAATTCTATGCATGTGATCTTCAAAATTCTGTAGTATGCATGTGTAGGATGTTTTAGTAGATTTTCCCCTTAGTATTATTTTGCAAGTGCGATGATTTTGTAGTATGCCATGAGTAGCTCTATACTTAGGATTTCCCATCCTAATAGGTTACCCCTGTTTTTGCTAAGTATTACTTGCTATGCTATATATACAAAGTACCGTTGGGGGGTTCGAAAGACAAAGAAATTTCTAAGTATAAAGGCTCTCTCTAGAGCAAACTTTTCTTCTCAAATCCACTTCAAAATGAAACTAAGTTTTCTTCTGGGCGGAATGGTTGTCGGGTCAACGAGTGAGATTTTGGTGGAGGACGGCCGCCCAGGAATCAGAGAAGTCTGCCATGTTTCAGAATTCAGAACCTTCTAGTGCAACCACAATACATTATGGGCTCTGTCTTGGCCTAGTACTTAGTGGGAAACCTCACCTGGGTACCAACATTTGGAGGATTCTTGGCACGGTTGGATCCGGAAGGTAGAGGGGCTACTAAGGGAAAGCCTCGCCATGGTCTTGTTTGTAAAAGGACTTGATCGTGGATTGTGGGTAAAGTGCACAAACTCTCGAGAGTATTGCAATCTGATCGATCAGCCGTGTTCACGGAAACAGAACAACATTGAGCATCTGAAGGATGGAGCCTCTGAAGGATCTTCCTCTCTCTTTTCTAAAACAAAGTTTTGAAACCCCATGGCGTGCGTAATATCGCTAATGGGTGGGAATTTGGGAACTTGGTGTGTAATATCCATGTGATGCTTGGTGCGTAATATCCAAGTGTTTGGTTGTTTGGACACTTGGTGCGTAATATCCTCGTGTGCCACTCGACCTTATTTTATCTAAGCAAATGTTCACAAAGTAGGGTAAAACTCTCTCTCTTTTCTCCATACTTAGAGAAAATTAGCTTTATGCAAAAGAACTCCAAAGCCTAAACTAGCCTTGCATGTAGAGTTAGTCTTTCCTTCCTTGGTGTAATTTGCCAATACATTCAAAGTATTGACCCGACTTGTTGGCTGCACGTTTCATGTGCAGAATTTTGGAGATCGTTGAAAGGTGCGCTAGGATCGCGGGTCTTCACTCAACCTGCCCGTGGCATTGATGGGACTCCAAGTTGTATTTATATCGCTTCTGTTGTAATAATGTAAACTCTGGATTATTCGATTCATGTAATAAAGACTTGTGTTTTACATGATATTTCATCGACTGTGAGTGCTAGCTATTGATCCAGGGACTAGCATGTTAATCACAGGGACTTAGGATCTTACTTTATTCGAGGTCACTACAGATGGTATCAGAGCATAAGTTGACTGTAGATCGTGACCCTAGACATGGAAAAACCTTAGGACAAATATTTTCTAAGTTATTTCAGAAAACTCTCATACTTCTCATCATAATTCACCAGAAAAGTTCTATGTGTATAGAAATTATTTCCTTTGATGGTTTAGTACGGTTTGATGGAATGATTCATTGAGAGTTTAAACCAATTTAAAATAATTAACAGAATGCCCTTGGGAAAATCCCAAATTCACTTCTAGAGCTTATTTGTCGTTTGCACCAGATTTAATCGATAGAAGATTTTTATATGTTTCCAAGAACACATGTTAGGTATTTGAAGTACCTTTGTGAAGAAATTGAATTCACTATTTTTGAAGTTATAAAACTACTAGAGTGATATTATTAGTGAAACTACTCTAGATAGAAATATTGTATTCACCAAAATTCCATCGGAGCTCAATAATTATTGAGATCCTAGGGTTTGTTAGATATGATAGTATAGATGTATTGGGAGTTGGAATTATGTTAAAACCGATTTTGGTTTTCCTAGAGAAAATGCCAAAGTCAAAACTCAAGGGATTTTTGCCATTTTTGCCGCATATAAAATGTAGTTCCATTTGACATGAGACTAATGCTAGTTGATGGGTATTTTAATTACCCCCGTAGATCAAGTTGGTTGTACCCTTATTGGGCTAATAAAACTTACTAAAGTATTTATTGAATGTAGGGGACACTATTTGGTGGAATTATTGACAAAAAATAATGACATCGTAATTGGTCCTGGGGCTTGGTCTACCTGTTAGATAAAACAATATATGATAAGGTAAAATTTAGTATTGGGAAATACCCTCTATTTTTCATTTTTGTTTTTAATTAATACAAATAGTGGCCTAGCAGGTCTAGGAAAAATGATTAAAAGAAAAGGCAGCTCGGGCCAGATCTGGCAAGGGAAATGGACCGCCTATGAAGATTCGGCCCACTTAGTTGATGGCAGCGCACGAGAGAGGAAATAAAATACCCGCAGCATGGGGCCCGCCAGTCTGTGACGGTGGATGGCGAATGGGTACAAGTAGATTTAGGTCGTAGGGGTAGAGGAGATCCGACGGTGCCCGTATGTCTTCAACCTTCGCCTTGAGACCGACTCGCTGGAACCCTAGGCGGGGGAAGAATGGGTCGGGGTGCTCACAAGAGTGTAGGAGGGACGGCTGGGACGTTGCAGGTGCACGTGATGCTCCGCGGCTATCTCGGAAATGGACGGAAGAAGGTAGTTCTGCGTCGGGAGGGACCTCGTGCGGCGGCCTTCGAGTTGATCTTGTCGGAGCTCTATCGAGACGGTTGGAGGGGTTGTCCTGAGCAAGAAAAGGATCGGGATTATATCCAGTAGGAGTAGGGGACCTCGAAGAGGCCACATAAAGAGGGAGGGAGGTAGGGGTGGTGGAGCTATGATCGGAGTTGTGGAGGAGGCCAAGATCTCCTCTTGTTCTCTCGGGCATGGAAGGGCAGTGGAGAGGGAGTCGATTTTGGGGGAGGTAGGTGAGAGCCAGAGGGGGAAAATGAGTGGCAAAGGGAGATGGCTGAGGGCATCAAGACCTTTTATTGCAACAGAAATGTCTAATGGTGTAAATGTCCATTTTGGATATGGAAGTGGGGTAGGGTTTGCTTGGGCTACTTCCCGGTGGAGTATATTAGGGGTAGGTGGTACCCTAGGTTGAGTAGGGGACAGAGAGGGGGTGTGTGCTGCTGCAAGAGACTTAATGAGCAAGGGAGTGGATTGTCTCTTGTCTCCCTAATCAAACAATCACAAAGGACAAGGTTTTAGTTTTCTACAGTGAAATGCTATAATATTACACGACCAGGGGGTGTGCTGGGTGCTGGAGAGAAGTGGGTGGCGAGGTTGGATGGGGGTTTGGTGAATATAGCTCATGATTTTGATCTTAGTCACGTGTTGGCCATATTAGTGATTAAGAAGGAATTTCTCCAATTTCATCTTGTCAAGATGATTTAAGGGTACTAGTAGATAGGTAGGGTCATTGTGCCTCACCAAGAATTATTTGGGATTTATTGGACCATTTAGATCACAATTTTATTATTTATTCAAAAAGTGATGAAGTGGTCTTTAGTAATTTCTTTCATATTTTTGAATGTTACACTGCAGGTTTTTGGTATGGGAAAGTTCTAAATATGAATACACACTTAGGATATTTTTTCCAAGATTTATTGATGAAAAACTTATTTTAGAACATTATTTTTCCATTTCCGCCATCTAGGAAAAAGTACAAAAATAAATAATAAAATGTCTCAAAAACATTTATTTTTTAGATGGGAAGATTATGTTATATAGGCCTCCAATGTCACCTAAGTTTGAGAAGTGTTTTGGCACAAACCAAACAGTCCTTTATGGAGGAAGTTTTGAAGGTTTTGTTCATTAAAAGATAAAAAGGTTTTGGGCCATAATAAATATGGATAATATTTAATAAATCATTTATATCCAAGGTACATAATGTACACAAGGGTCATCCATCATTTGGAACCTTGGGTTATAAAAAGCCAACTTGATGTTGGAAGAAAACCAAAATTGGATGATCTAGGGTTAGAATATTTTCATACCATCTAAACCTTGTTCGATTAAGGAGCACGGAGCTCCCCTTGGGGCAAGGGATAGATGGATGGAAATACCAATTTATGTAGATGATCATGGTACAAGTAGTTTAGTTTGATCAGGCTTGAGAGATTCTAGAAGTGATGCCAGACTTTGTTGAAATGAAGGCTACCAAAGCAGATTATCAAATAGCCTAAAAAACCATGTGTGGTTTAAGAGAGCACTAAGCTCCAATGGAAACAAGGAAAGTGTGGATTGATATACCAAGGTTAGTATACCATAACCATTCAAGGAGTAGGTCAAGAGGAGATTACATGGTGATGTGAACTTCTGCCAAAGTAGGCATGATAATGTGATTTGCAGAAGTTATTACTTTCTTGCTTATAAAACCATCAAGAACAAGTGGGTTGGAGGATGATTTATCCAAGGGAAAGAGTGGTCCTTGGTAGTACTTAATATGGCTTACAATATGTTTCAAGTGCGTTTCCAAAAAGGTACAAAAGTTGACAAATGCAAGGACTCAAAGAGGTGAGGATGATGTCAGTTTCAGACTTAGTCATTTTGGCAGATTTAGGGTTTTAGACTAGATTACAATGGTAGATGATTTTGAGAGAAAGATAGGTTCCAAACTCATGATCAAGGAGATCATGTTGAAGTGTTAATTAAGTATAAAGGATCCATTCTTAGATTGGGTCTTCATTGAGTTGGAAACTATGAAAAGGGATTATCCCTAGATTAATCTGGTTAAGAGATGAGAAGGTCACTTTAGTGGCTAGAGATGAGATCAAACTTAGGGGGATTTGCCTAGGAGTTGTATTATTGCTTTATCTTTATCCTAAAGGATTAGCTCCTAGGGTGGATCATGCTACTTCCTAAGCAGGCAAGTCATCACACATAACAGATCAAAGCAATTCATCTTATCAAACTTATCAAACTACTACTACGGTTACCATCAATCCTAACTTGAGGTAAGGATGTGTATGTTGAAATGTTGGAGTTTTAATAAGGTGAGATCCCTTGGTATCACTACCAAGAGTAGAATTCAAAAGATTTATAAAAAGGTTTTGGAAAAACCTAGAGGTAAGAGTAGTTGAATTCTCTGTCTTGAAAACATAAGGAGATTATATTATATAGATCTCCATATTTTTGTTAAATAGAATTTAAGAAATATTTGTTTTTAAAAGGACATCTTGGATCAGGGTTTTAAATGCCAAAACATTTGACAATATGTGAACTAAGCCAAGACATATATTTTTAAGTAGATTTTGTCAAAGGGGGTTGAGGTAAAGGGTATATCATCTACTACACATTCAGATGTATAAGCAAAAACAAACAAATAAAGGCTGCATCACTTTGCAAGAAAAGTTTTTGTTCCCCCTGATTTTTGCATTCTAGACCATAAATCAGGATTGTTGAAATTGGGATGTTATAGACCTTTCCCCCTTAAAAGAATCTCATCCCGAGATTTGGGGGGAGTAGGGTAAGGTAAGAACATCGGCTTAACAATTTTTCAGTAGTGGAATATTTAGATGATAAAAGATGCTACAACAAACAGGCTTGGTTGGCTACGAGTCAGGGTCGAGTTTATTTTGGTTGTGCGAGACGACGAGTTAATCCTCCTTTGATGTTTCTTGCTGAAGTCAGCTTCTCTGCCTTTTTAGTCTTGAAATGTCAGAAGTGTTGGCTGGACGGTCGACCTTGTGATGGAGGGATTTCCTGAAGTATCTTCTGATTCTTAAGAAGTGCAAATTGTCGCCCTTCTTGCAGGGTCCATAAGTCTACTGGAGAGGATTTTCATCACCTAACGATGACTAGGGATCGAAATCCTGGGAGGCTTTGGGGAGTGGTTAATCTAGTTTGGCGGGAAAGACGTAGTCTTTCCCCCTTAGAGTGGGACTTAGAGTGCTTGCTGAAGTTGTAGCCCTTCTTTATTTGCGTCGTAGGCTGATGATGGGGGAGGGCGCTGCACCTTTCGTCCGGAATTGGTATCTTCTATCGACCCTGTAGCTTCTACTTCTTGAGAGGTTCTGGAGATGGTTAGAGTTTTAACCAGTTGGGAGAATGTTGTTTACGGTTGGTGGTCGAGGAAGGTGGTCTTAGGGGATATGGTCATTCCGAGTTGGGTCGGATGCAACATCATGGATAAAATGCGTAGAGAAGGACACATCAAACTAGCATATCCTCCAAAGGGGTTCATACATAGAACCGGTTCCGGGGCGACACATAACTCTACGGTATGCTAGGTGGGTGAGTGCAGGGTACGAAGGCTACTCCATGAGTGCTTCTTGAATCTTGTCGCCACCCTTGGGTAGGTGTACTAGCGTTGGTTACTGCACTTCACCGGGGGTGTGAAGGATAGGGTCATGCCTTCTCTGGGCGCTACTTCGATGGGTAGATCTTCTAGGGGTGGGGACTGAAAGAGGGGTTGATAATCATAGAAGGTCAATTCTTCGTTTTCTGTCTCGGGGTTTGCTAAGTCGTAGGTATTTTGGGTGGGTCTTTAGCAGCGATAGTTGATAAGGGTCTTCGCGACGTCTTCGGAGAGTCTAAAATCTATGGGTTTCTTTCTACTCCTAGTAGAGTAGTATTGGCGGCGTCGGGTAGTCTTGTGCTCTTAATTCTGAGCATCGCGAGTATTGGGGGGATCGAGCAGACTTCCGAAGATTTTTGATGAGGTCTGTTTTCTATTCCTCTAACGACTCTCGAGGTGGTTCTTGGGGCAAGTTCTTGGATTGGAGATCTTCTTGGATTATCTCCTCATAGGCAGTCTTCTAGAATTGATTGAAAAGATGCAGTCTTTCCACCTTGGAGCTTTACTTAGGGTCATCGAGGCTGGGATAGATCCTTCGTCTTGGACCATTGGCGTGACACTTGAATTGAGGTTTTAGAGTGAAGCCTTATTGCAACTACCCTGATATGGAGGTTACCTAACAAAGCCGTAAGGGTTAACTCGGGGTAGTTTTAGCGATTAGCGATGCTTCTTATTGGTCCTTAGTCGGGGTGGAAGCATTTTAGGTTTAGAGGGGTTGTCTGAACTTGAATTCTTTGTGTTGCTTTGGTTCGATGACAGAGTAGACTCGTTGTCTTCGGTCATCCTTATCTTCAGGATTCTTGGGGCATTTTTGTTATGGCGATGACTTCCCATTGATTCGGCAGAGGGTTGCATACGATCCTTGCTACTTTGGGGGCGATTAGAACTAGGCATGGATAGGGGTTGTCATAGATTTCTTTATGTGTCCATCCTACTGAGGAGAGGTTTCAAGTTATGGGCTTACCATAGGATCAAATGATGCGAGGCAGACAAGCAACACATTTCAAGCATTCACATTAGCACATGACAAGCAAGCAGAGCGTACCATAGGTACCAAGGGGGGTGACTACGCGCCATAAGGGGAATCCTATATCAAGGATACTTATCCTAAGTACGGACATTTCGGGAGGTCTTGAATTTTGTCTTTCCATCAGTGGTCGTTTGTGTCGTACTTGATCCATTGATGAAGTACTCTGTTGGTCAGGCGATCTTGTAGTATCTTTCATCGTTGGTAGCTCCTTTGGTTTGCTTGTCTATGTTTCTCTTCATTTCTGGATCTCCGTCTTCATAGTTCCAAGACTAACTTGTTTTTAAGATGAAATTTTTGAACATAGACGAGATATAGAGTAATTCCTTTTTAAAATGGTTTAAGTCAGTGAAGACAAGATAAGAAGTCATTCAAAAAGATTTTTAGAAAATAGTTTTTGAAAGCAGGCGTTTTCCGAAATAGTGGCTGTCCTGTATAACGTCCATGCTAACTAAGTTCTCCTACAGTCAGGATGGCTCTGATACTATGTCTATGGGACCCCTGGTTTATGGTCCGAGAATCTCCGTTATGCTTGGAATTCACGTTCACATGATCAGTAAGACGTGGGCATAATCAACAAGTACCATTGCAACATCCATAATTTAACTAAGTAGAAGACTTACATATTTTCCTTTATGGAGTATAAACAACATGAGCGTATCATCCTCGAATGTAGAGACCATGTCGTTCCATAACCTATAGGCGACTGACTGGGAAGACGGACTAGCTCGCATAGACGTCAGCATCTCCATCATTCCTCGTGATTCTGAATGTCTAGCCAAGCAAATAGCCAGGGACAATGCCAGTGAGTACTTCGAATGTACTCGCAAACCACCTTAAGAGAATACTAATAATAACAAGAGGATATGCAGTATGGTTGTGGTAGTAGGAGGGCTCCATGAGAGGTTATTTTCTAAAATAGTTTCTCTTGTAGATATAACATCTACAAGGTTTTGTTGAAAACTTTTGTAAAACCTTTGGAAAGTATTTTTGAAAAAGGTAATAAAACACTAGGATCGAGTCACCCTGTTTCAACTCCACAGTCCTGAAATGACCGGGTTTTCTTCTTCCTTGCTCCTCAACATCCCATCGCCTTCTCTAGTGTCCTCCAGACCACCAGGTTTAGAAAACTCTTTCTTTTCCGAAGTCCTTTTTGAAAACAAAACCAGCACTGCTCTACAGCAACCTTCCCAACCGTCCATGATCGAGCACTCAGTTATTCGAATAGATTTACACTCTTTAGAGGTTGTACATTTTACCCGCACCAAACGGGTACCCTGCCCTGATCCCTACTGATTGTGTGTCGAGTAACCGATCAAGACTCTCCGGATGCCACTTTAGTATAGGCCCTACCCTATGCGTTGTTCCTCTCAACACTGGGACGTCTGGATCCATGGACCAACCGGAGTGAATTCCGACTCCTCCAGAGTGGGCACTTTCAATGAGAGGCTCCTAGTATCGCCCGACTGATCCCGAGGGAAGTTCACAATTCCTCCAGGTGTCTGTCTCGCAATTGACCCTTTTTGTAAAGGAACCCCGTCATTAGAGGGAGCTGATCCCTTATAAGTAGTTGTGAGAATTACCACACCAGAGTATAAAACATTAATCCAACCCTACCCCACTCCAGGGTAATGTGGTTGCATGGGTTACTTGTTCTGGCAAAACTGCAAAAAACCTGGTGCGTTTTCATAAACATTTTCTCCAACTCTTTTTCAGCATCATTTGCAAAACCAAAACATTTTTATTTCTCAGCCTCTCTTGGAAGGCCAAACCTTGCCAAGGTTTTCTTGTAAAACATTTTTATAAACCTTTTTCTGGGGTCTTCCCATCCTATAATTTTACTCTGGCTAAAACTGGGTCTCCAAAGGGTGGTGGTGCTATGGAAGACATACATTACAAGGGAATATTAGTAGTCATCAAAGGGGTTGTACCTAATGGTACTACGGTGGTAATGGTTTGAAGGACCCAAACCTTCCCGCATATAAAACATACTAGTAAAACAATGCAATTTGCAATAGACAACTAGAAAAAACATGCATAAGTAAAATAGTAGGACAAGGGCTTATGAGCATGAAGGTGTCATGCCTAATGATCAGCAATATGGCAATATGTCCCTAGACTTCCTCTTAGAATACCATAATAACCAATATAAATCCCTTCCCTTGTCTTCGATACAAACACAACTATCATCGTCGGGAATCGCACATGCAAGCAAGGGCACAATCAACGCAAGGCATACAAACATCAATATAATACAGCAATAAATTAAACAAGATAGTAATTACTTTAGTAGGTTTTGAGGATTTGGTTTTCGATACAAAGGAAATGCTTTGCTTGCATTTGTGGATTTTCTATTAAGATTTAGGGTCCAAAACTACCAAGATAAGGGGTTTTAGAGCATGGCCAAGTTCTGTATGATAATATTGTGTAAATATGATACAATAAGATAGGTATTGATAAAATGAAACCAAAAAAAGTGGTATCACTATTTTATCAATTTCCATTGTTTTATAATGAATTTTATGGTGAATAAAACTATAGTTTTAGTAAATAATTCGCCAGAAAAGTTCTGCATGTTCAAAAATTATTTCCTTGGATGTTTCAGTAGGTTTTGATGGAATGATTCATTGAGAGTTCAAATCACTTTAAAAATAATTACCAGAATGCCCTTGGGAAAATCCCAAAGTCAGTTCTGGAGCTTTTTGTCTTTTTCTCTAGATTTAATCTATTGAATATTTTGATATGATTCCAAGGACACATGTTAGGTACTTGAAGTGAAGGGTTTTGCAGCATAGTGAATCAAAATTTTCTACGGATGCGAACGGGAAAAGCCAAGATCTAATCTAGGAGATGCAAACAACGAGGGGGGATAGATGAGATCTTCATACGCTTGAAGATTCGCACAGCGGAACATTCAACAGAACGTGGTTGATGTAGTCGTACTCGCTTCTCCTCGTCGCGATCCGATCCGATCTAACACTGCAAGTGGCGATGCCTTCGAGAGATGCACACGTGCGGCGCCTCGACGTCTCCTCCTTCCTCGGTCCAGCAAGTGGGGTGGAGAGATAGGTTGGATCTACAACACGACGGCATGGTGCAAGGGGTGGAGAGTTTCTGCGGCAGGGCTTCGCTTACGCGCAGTCGGGAGGGAGAGAGAGAGGAGGGCAGCAGGGCGGCTAGGGCTTGAGGAGGAGGTGTGGGGAGGGTGCACCCCCATCCCTCTTTATATAGAGGGGTGGGCGGCTGGCCCTTGCCCCTCCTCCAAGCCCTAGGGCCGGCGGCCAAGGAGGGAGGAGTGGGGGCAAGTTCCCCCCCCTTCTAAAAGCTCCCCTAGGGTTTCCCCTAGGGCTTGGCCGGCTGGGCCTATGGGGCCTTGTGCCCCTGGCCCAATGTGGCCAGGGAACTCCCTCGTAGGCCCACGCCCCCTCCCTACAAGTGGGGCCATGTTGGTCCCACTCCGGAAGGTTCGAGAAGCTTCTGGTACAATACCGAACAACCCGAAACAATTCTGAACTCCAAAATCTGCTTTGCCTTATATGAATCTGAATCTCTGGACCATTCTGGAACCTCTCGTGATGTATTGGATCACATCCGAGACTCCTAACAAAAACTCATAAACCAATTATCCAATCTATCCTAGCGTCAAGACACGTTAAGTGTGTGACCCTTCGGGTTCGAGAATATGCAGACACGATCTTCTATCAATAATCAACAGTGGGGTCTGGAAACCCATATTGACTCCCACATATTCATCGATGATCATATCGGATGAACCACGATGCTAGGATTCAATCAATCCCATATATATATTACCTTCGTCGCGCGATATTTTACTTGCCCGAGATTCGATCGTCGGTACCGGCATACCTAGTTCAATCTCGTTCACAGCAAGTACTTTACTCGTTCCATAATCTGATATCACTTTGTGATTAACTGCTTAACCACGTGCTTGCAAGCGGTGTTGATATCGATTACCGAGTGGGCCCGAAGTATATCTCTCCGACTTGGGAGGGACAAATCCCATATCAATACATACAACCCAACAGGTACTTTCCGATCACCTAAGAGACACCTTTATGATCACCCTCTCATAGGATGACGTTTGATGACCTTAAAGCTTTCTTCCGAAACCAGGGAGTTGCATTATCTCATGGTCTAAGGAATACAATATTTGACATAAGAAAAGCTTCGCAAAGATGAACACGATGACACGATCTAATTTCTCCGCTTAATTTGGGTCTGTCCATCATATCATTCTCTCAATGATATGATCTCATTATTAATCGACAACTCATGTCTATGGTTAAGAAATCTTAACCATCATTAATCAATGAGCTAGTCCATAGAGGCGTACTATGGACACGGTGTTGTTCACAAACCACACAAGTATTAAAGTTTCCGCTTAATACAATTCTAGCATGGAATATAAACTTTATCATGAACAAGAATTATAATAATAACATCTTTATTATTGCATCTAGGGCATAATTCCAATAGTCCCCCACTTGCACTAGAGTCAATAATCTAGTTTACATCTGGCAACAATCTAACACCCATGGCACTAAGGTGATGATCATGTTTTGCTCGTGGAAGAGGTTTAGTCAATGGATCTGCAACATTCAGATCTGTATGTACTTTGCTAATCTTTAGATCTCCATCTGTTATAAAATCTCGGATTATATGAAACTTGCGGTTGATATGCTTGGTCTTTGGATGATATCTTGGTTCCTTAGCCAGTGCTATGGCGCCAGTGTTATCACACAATATCTCTAGTGGGTCCAAGGCACTTGGAACCACACCAAGCTCAGTGATGAAGTTCCTGATCCAAACTCCTTCACTTGACGCTTCTGCAGCAACCATGTATTCCGCTTCTACTGTAGATCCCGCGATCACGTTTTGCTTGCAGCTTCTCCAGCTCACAGCTCCTCCATTCAAAATATAAACGTATCCTATCTGAGATTTAGAATCATCCTTGTCGGTGTCGAAACTAGCATCGACGTAACCCTTTACGACGAGTTGTTCATCACCTCCATAGACTAAGAACATTTCTTTAGTCCTATTTAAATACTTTAGGATGTTCTTCACGGTTGTCCAGTGTTCCACTCCTAGATCACTTTGGTATCTGGTCGTCAAACTAAGAGCATTGGACACATCCGGTCTAGTACACAACATGGAATACATGATAGAACTTGTGGCCGAGGCATAAGGCACTTTGCTCATAGCTTCTCTATCATTTACCGTAGCTGGACACTGAGCCCTGCTCAATATATTACCTGACAACATAGGCACTGAACCTTTCTTTGCCTTATCCATTCTAAACCTTTTCAGAACTTTGTCTACGTATGTACTTTGGCTTAAAGCTATCAGGCGTCTTTGTCTATCTCTATAGATTTTGATGCCCAATATATAAGCAGCTTCCCCTAGGTCTTTCATTGAAAAACATTTGTTCAAATAACTCTTCACATCGTTAAGCATGTCAATGTCATTTCCAATAATCAATATGTCATCCACATATAGTACCAGAAATGTCACTGAGCTCCCACTCACTTTCTTGTAGATACAAGCGTCGTAGCAATTTGGAACAAATCCAATGCTCTTGATCAGTTGATCAAAACGAAGGATCCAACTCTGAGATGCTTGCTTCAATCCATAAATGGAACGCTGAAGTTTGCATACTTTATCAGCATCCTTAGGATCGACAAAACCTTCGGGTTGCATCATATACAACTCTTCATCAATGTTGCCATTGAGGAACGCAGTCTTGACATCCATCTGCCACATTTCATAATCATGAAACACAGCAATTGCTAATAAATCCGGATAGACTTAAACATCGTTACGGGAGAGAAAGTCTCATCGTAGTCAACACCTTGAACTTGTCGAAAACCTTTCGCGACAAGCCGTGCTTTATAGACAGTAACATTACCATCCGCGTCTGTTTTCCTTTTGAAAATCCATTTGCACTCAACGGCCTTTCGGTCGCTAGGAGGGTCCACCAAAGTCCATACTTGGTTTTCACTCATGGATCCTAGTTCAGATTTCATGGCCTCTAGCCATTTCTCAGAGTCTGAGCTCATCATTGCTTCCTCATAGTTCACAGGTTCACTGTCGTCTACTAACAAGACAGTTAAGACAGGGTTGTCGTACCACTCAGGAGGGGCACGCGACCTTGTCGACCTGCGACGTTCAGTAGTAGCATCGTCTGAAGCTTCATGACCCTTGTCATTAGCTTCCTCTATTGTTGGTGCAGACGACACTGGAACAATTTCAGGTGCTGTGCTACTCTCCAACTCAAGAGAAGGTTCAATAACCTAGTCTAGCTCTACTTTCCTCCCACTCACTTCTTTCGAGAGAAACTCCTTCTCAAGAAAGGATCCGTTCTTTGCGACAAACACTTTGCCTTCGGTTCTATGATAGAAGGTATACCCAATAGTTTCCTTAGGGTATCCTATGAAGACGCATTTCTCCGCTTTGGGTTCGAGCTTGTCCGGCATCAACTTCTTGACGTAAGCTTCGCATCCCCAAACTTTAAGAAACGACAACTTAGGTTTAGCACCAAACCACAGTTCATACGGTGTCATCTCAACGGATTTAGATGGTGCCCTATTTAAAGTGAATTCAGCGGTTTCTAATGCATAACCCCAAAATGATAACAGCAAATCAGTAAGAGACATCATTGATCGTACCATATCTAATAGAGTTCGATTTCGGCGTTCAGACACACCATTGCGCTGTGGTGTTCCGGGTGGCGTGAGTTACGAAACGATTCCGCTTGCTTTAAGATGCGTGAGAAAATCATAACTCAAATATTCAGCTCCACGATCAGATCGTAGAAACTTAATTTTTCTGTTATGATGGTTTTCCACATCATTCTGAAATTCTTTGAACTTTTCAAATGTTTCAGATTTATCTTTCATTAAATAGATATACCCATATCTACTTAAGTCATCAGTAAAAGTGAGAAAGTAGCGATATCCACCGCGTGTCGAAACATTCATCGGTCCGCATACATCGGTATGTATGATTTCCAACAAGTCCGTTGCTCGCTCCATCATTCCGGAGAACGGGGTTTTGATCATCTTGCCCATGAGGCATGGCTCGCATGTGTCAAATGATTCAAATCAAGAGACTCCAAAAGTCCATCAGAATGGAGTTTCTTCATGTGTTTTACACCAATATGACCTAGACGGCAGTGCCACAAATAAGTAGTATTATCACTATCTACCTTGCATCTCTTAGCCTCAATGTTATGGATGTGTGTTTCATCCCTTTCGAGATTCAGAAGAAATAAACCATTCACATCAGGTGCATGACCATAAAAGATGTTACTCATATAAATAGAACAACCATTATTCTCAGATTTAAATGAATAACCGTCTTGCAATAAACACGATCTAGATATGATGTTCATACTAAACGCAGGCACATAATAACATTTATTGAGGTTTGAATCTAATCCCGAAGGTAAAACTAAGGAGAGCGTGCCGACGGCCATCACATCAACTCTTGATCCGTTCCCAACGCGCATCATCACCTCATCCCTCACCAGCCGCCGTCTATTCCGTAGCTCCTGTTTCGAGTTGCAAATATTAGCAACTGAACCAGTATCAAATACCCAGGCACTACAACGAGGGCTAGTAAGGAAAACATCAATAACATGTATAACAAATATACCTTTGATGGTGCCAGCCTTCTTGTCCGCTAAGTACTTCGGACAGTTGTGCTTCCAGTGACCCTTGTCCTTGCAATAGAAGCACTCAGTGTCCGGCTTAGGTCCAGACTTGAGCTTCTTCTCAGCAGGGGAAACGCACTTGCCGCCGCCTTTCTTGAAGGGCTTCTTTGCACCCTTACCTTTCTTAAAGCTGTGGGGCTTGTTGACCATCAACACATGATTGTCCTTCTTGATGTCGACCTCCACAGCTTTCAGCTTAGCGAAGAGCTCGGTGATCGTATCAGTGGAACCAATCTGATTATGAGTAACTACAAAACCTTTGTAGCTAGGAGGGAGTGATTGCAAAACTCTGTCAATCTTGAGCTCCTCTGGAATCTTGTAGTCTAGTTGCTCAAGGCATTGAGTGTAGCCCAACATCTTAATGGCGTGCTCACTAACGGAACTCCCTTCCTCCATCTTGTAGTTAAAGAATTTCTCAGAGATCTCATATCTCTCAGAACAGGCCTGAGTCTGAAACATAGTTTTCAGTTCCTCAAGAATCTCAAAGGGCCCGGGGAAATCCTCAAAACGATTTTGAAGGTCCGATTCCATAGCAAACAACATGGTGCTCGTAATCACACCATAATCATCTTTGCGCGACTGATTGACAGCTTTCTCATCAGCCGACGCATCTATAGCAGGGGCGTCACCTAGAGCTTTCTCAAGGACATAGTCCTTTTGTCCACCAGCGAGAATGATTCTCATATTGCGGAACTAGTTGGTGAAGTTAGACCCATTGTTCTTAATTTTTTCTTTCTTAGCAAAAATGTTGAAGTTGAAGTTGGACTTAGCCATTTGATCTACAAAATTTGCAAGTACAATTTAGACTATGTTCATGATAACTAGTTCAACTTAATCAAATTACTAGATGAACTCCCACTAAAATCAACATCCCTCAAGTTGTTTAGTGAACATGATCCAAATTCACCACACCTAATCCGATCTTCACGAGAAGAGATGTGGTTTCAATGGTGTACAACGAAGTGTCGATCATATCATTCATATGACTCATGCTTAACCTTTCGGTTCGTGTGTTCTGAGGCCATGTCTGTACATGCTAGGCTCGTCAAGTCAAACCCAAGTATTTCCGCGTGTGCAAAACTGGCTTGCACCTGTTGTATGTGAACGTAGAGTTTATAGCACCCGATCATCACATGATGCTTGAACACGATGAACTTTCGCAACGGTGCATACATGGGGAGAACACAATTTTATCTTGATCTTTAAGTGAGGAATCATCTTATAATGCTACCGCCACGATCTAAGCATAATAAGATACATAAAAGGATAAACATCACATGCATATAACTTTATGTGACATGGTATAGCCAATCTTCGCGCAATGATCTCCATCTTGTCCGTGCCAGCATGATCTCCATCACTCTACCATGATTGCCTCCACCAAGAATAGCAACTACAACTATTGCTAACTACTTAGCGATAAAGTAAAGCTATTACATGGCGTATAAGAAGTTGACACACAGGTCATACACAATTATAAAGATAACCATATGGCTCCTGCCGGTTGTGTACTCATCGACATGCAAGTCGCGAAACATTACAAAACATGATCATTGCATACAACATACACATCACATCTTGGGCCATACCATATCACAGAAGACACTCCCTGCAAAAACAAGTTAGATGCCTCTACTTTGTTGTTGCATGTTTTACGTGGCATATGGGAGTAACAAGCTAAGAACGATTCTTACCTACGGAAAGCCACAATGGTGATATTATGGTTGCCAAACTCCGGTGTAAATCCCATGACAACTTTAGTGAGAGAAACTGGCATCCACCAGCCGCATGTGTGGAACAAGCCACACGTCAAGTTCGGAGCCGGTCTCGCGAACGAGGTCGCGTAAAGTTGGCCTGGACCGCTTCGATCTCACTATCCCGCGTCATAAGAAGTACACAAAAAAGAGGCTTGCAACAGAAAACATCAACGCCCGCAACAAGCATGTTGTGTTCTACTCGTGAAACACATCTACGCATAGATCTAGCTCTGATACCACTGAAGGGTTTTGCAGCATAGTAAATCAAAATTTTCTACGGATGCAAATGGGAAAAGCCAAGATCTAATCTAGGAGATGCAAACAATGAGGGGGTATAGATCAGATCTTCATACCCTTGAAGATTTGCATAGCGGAACGTTCAACGGAACGTGGTTGATGTAGTCGTACTCGCTTCTCCTCCTCGCGATCCGATCCGATCCGATCTAACACCGCAAGTGGCGATGCCTCCGAGAGATGCACACGTGTGGAGCCTCGACGTCTCCTCCTTCCTCGGTCCATCAAGTGGGGTGGAGAGATAGGTTGGATCTACAACACGATGGCGTGGTGCAAGCGGTGGAGAGTTTCTGCGGCAGGGCTTCGCCTACGCGCAGTCGGGAGGGAGAGAGAGAGAGGAGGGCAGCAGGGCGGCTAGGGCTTGAGGAGGAGGTGTGGGGAGGGTGCGCCCACAGCCCTCTTTATATAGAGGGGTGGGAGGCTGGACCTTGCCCCTCCTCCAAGCCCTAGGGCCGGCGGCCAAGGAGGGAGGAGTGGGGGGCAAGTTTCCCCCCTTCTAGAAGCTCCCCTAGGGTTTCCCCTAGGGCTTGGCCGGCTGGGCCTATGGGGCCTTGTGCCTCTGGCCCAATGAGTCCAGGGCACTCCTTCGTAGGCCCACGCCCCCTCCCGACAAGTGGGGCCACGTTGGTCCCACTCCGGAAGGTTCTAGAAGCTTCCGGTACAATACCGAACAACCCAAAACAATTCCGAACTCCAAAATCTGCTTTGCCTTATATGAATCTTATTCTCTGGACCATTCCAGAACCTCTCGTGACGTCCTCGATCTCATCCGAGACTCCGAACAAAAACTCATAAACCAATTATCCAATCTATACTAGCATCGAGACACGTTAAGTGTGTGACACTTCGGGTTTGAGAATATGCAGACATGATCTTCTATCAATAATCAACAGCGGGGTCTGGAAACCCATATTGACTCCCACACATTCATCGATTATCATATCTGATGAACCACGATGCGCCAGGATTCAATCAATCCCATATATATATTCCCTTCGTCGCGCGATATTTTACTTGCCCGAGATTCGATCGTCGGTACCGGCATACCTAGTTCAATCTCGTTCACATCAAGTACTTTACTCGTTCCGTAATCCGATATCACTTTGTGATTAACTCCTTAACAACATGCTTGCAAGCGGTATTGATATCTATTACCGAGTGGGCCCGAAGTATATCTCTCCGACTTGGGAGGGACAAATCCCATCTCGATACATACAACCCAACAGGTACTTTCCGATCACCTGAGAGACACCTTTATGATCACCCTCTCATAGGATGACGTTTGATGACCTCAAAGCTTTCTTCCGATACCAGGGAGTTGCATTATCTCATGGGCTAAGGAATACAATATTTGACATAAGAAAAGCTTCGCAAAGATGAACATGATGACACGATCTAATTGCTCCGCTTAATTTGGGTCTGTCCATCATATCATTCTCCCAATGATATGATCTCATTATTAATCGACAACTCATGTCTATGGTTAGGAAACCTTAACCATCATTAATCAATGATCTAGTCCATAGAGGCGTACTAGGGACACGGTGTTGTTCACAAACCACATAAGTATTAATGTTTCCGCTTAATACAATTCTATCATGGAATATAAACATTACCATGAACAAGAATTATAATAATAACATCTTTATTATTGCCTCTAGGGCATAATTCCAACATGAAGTACCTTTCTGAAGAAATTGGATTCACTCTTTTTGAGGTTATAAAACTACTAGAGTGATAATATTAGTGAAACTACTCTAGACAAAAATGTTTTATTCACTGAAATTCCATCAGAGCTCAGTAATTATTGGGATCCTAGGGTTTGTTAGACATAATAGTATAGATGTACTAGGAGTTGTAATTAGGTCAAAAACACTTTGGCCTATAGAAAATCCCAAAGTCAAAACTTGGGGCTTTTGGCCGCTTTTGTTGTAGATAAAATGTAGTTCCATTTGACATGAGACTAATGCTAGTTGATGTGTATTTCAATTACCCCTTAGAGGAACTTTTTTACCCTTATTGGGCCTTTAAAACTTACTAAAGGATTTATTGAATGCAGGGGACACTATTTGGTGGAATTATTGCTAGAAAATAATGACAATGTAATTGGGAATGGGGCCTGGTCTACCTGTTAGGTAAATTAGCATAGGATAAGCTAAAGTTTATTTTTGTGAAATACCCTTATTTTCCATTTCAGTTTTGAATTAATCCAAATAGCGGACTAGCAGGTATAGGAAAAATGAATAAAATAAAAGGCAGCTCGGGCCAGATCTGGAAAGGGAAATGGGTTGCCTATGCAGATTCGGCCCACTCGAGCGAGGGCAGCGTGCGGGAGAGGAAATCAAATACCCATGGTGTGGGGCCTAACTATTGGTGACGAGGGTTGGCGAATGGGTACCAATAGATCTAGGCCATAGGGGTAAAAGGATATCCGACGCTGCCCGAGCATCTTCAACCTTCGCCGCGAGACTGACTCACCGGAACCCGAGGCGGGGAAGAAGGGGTAGGGGTGCTCACCAGAGTGTAAGAGGGATGGCGGGGAGGTTGCAGGTGTACGCGGTACTCCGTGGCGGTCCCGAAGATGGGTGGAAGAAGGTAGTTACACGTAGGGAGTGACCTCACGCGATGGCCTTTGAGTTGAGCTCGCCTGTCCTAAGCAAGAAAAGGAGGGGGATTAGATACAGTAGGAGTAGGGGACCTCGGTGAGGCCACATGCTCAAAGTTGTGGAGGAGTCCGAGAGCTCCTCTTCTTCTTATCTCGGGCATGGAAGGGTAATGGAGATGGAGTGGGTTTTGGGGGAGGTAGGTGAGAGACAAAGGGGGCAAATGAGGGGCAGAGTGAGAGGGATAAGGGCCTCAAGCCCTTTTATATCAAGATAAATATCTAATGGTGTAAATGTCCATTTTGGACATGGTAGTGGGGCGGGTTTGCTTGGGATGCTCCCAGGTGGAGTAGATGAGGGGTAGGTGGTGTCCCGTGTCGAGTGGCAGACAAAGAGGGAGTGTGTGCTGCTGCAAGAGACTTAATGAGAAAGGGAGTGGCTTGTCTCTTGTCTCCCTTATCAAATAAGAACAAAGAACAAGGTTTTAGTTCGCAACAGTGAAATTCTACAGTGGTACACGAGAAGGGGGTGTGTTGGGTGCTAGAGAGAAGTGGGTGGCAAGGTTGGATGGGTGTTTGGTGAGTCTAGCTCATGATTTTGATCTTAGTCAATTGTTTGCCATATTAGTGATTATGGAGGAATCTATCAAAGTTGATATTTTCAATATGATTTAAGGGTACTAGTAGATAGGTATGGTCATTGTGCCTCACAAAGAATTATTTCAGATTTATTAGATCATTTTCGATCACAACTTTATTGTTTATTCAAAAAGTGCTAAAGTGGTTTTCAGGAATTGGTTTCATATTTTTGAATAGTTCCCTAATGGTTTTTGGTATTGGAAAGTACTAAATATGAATACGCACTTAGGAGAATTTTCCCAAGATTTAAAACATTATTTTTCCATTTTTGCCATCTAGGAAAGAGTGCAAAAAGAAATAATAAAACATCTCAAAAACATTTATTTTTGAGATGGGAAGATTGTATTTGGTATATAGGCCTCCAATGTGACCTAAGTTGGAGAAGTGTTTTGTCACAAACCAAACTTTCCTTTATGGAGGAAGTTTTGAAGGTTTTGTTCTTTAAAAGGATTAAAAAGGTTTTGGGCCTTAATAAATATGGATAATATTTAATAAATCATTTATATCCAAGGCATATGATTTACACAAGGGGTATCCATCATTTATAACATTGGTTTATAGAAAACCAATTTGATGTTGGAAGAAAACCAGAATTGGATGATCTATGGTTAGAATATTTTTATACCATTTAAACCTTGTTGGATTAAGGACCTCGAAGCACCCCTTGGGCAAGGTATAGATGGATGGAAAGACCAAGTTATGTAGATGATCATGGTACAAAGATTTTAGTTTGATCAGGCTTGAGGGCTTCTAAAACTTATGCCAAACTTTGTTGAAATTAAGGCTGCCAAAGAAGATTATCAAATAGCCTCAAAAACCATGTGGGTTTAAGAAGCACTAAGCTCTAATGGAAACATGGAATGTGTGGATTGATAGACCATGGTTATTAGACCATAAACATGCAAGGAGTTGGTCAAGAGGAGATTACATGGTGATGTGAGCTTCTGCCAAAGTAGGCATGATGATGTGAGTTGCAGAAGTTATTACCTTCTTGCCTATAAAACCATCAAGAACAAGTGGGTTGGAGGATGCTTTATCCAAGGGATAGAGTGGGCCTCGGTAGTCCTTAATATGGTTTACAAGATGGTACAAGTGCGTTTCCGAAAAGGTACAAGGGTAGAGAAATGCAAGGACTCAAAGAGGTGATGATGATGTCAATTTTAGACTTAGTCATTTTGGCAGATTTAGGGTTTTCGACTAGATTACAAGGGTGGATGATTTTGAGATAAATCTAGGTTCCAAACTCATGATCAAGTAGATTATGTTCAAGTGTTAATTAATTATAAATGATTCATGCTTATATTGGGTCTTCATTGAGTTGGAAATTATCAGAACAGATTATCCCAAGATTGATCTGGTTAAGAGATGAGATATTCACTTTAGTGGCTAGAGATGAGATCAAACTTAGGGGATTTTCTTAGGAGTTGTATTATTGCTTTATCTTGATCCTAAAGGATGATCTCCTAGGGTGGCTCATGCTACTTCCTAAGTAGGCAAGTCATCACACATAGCAGATCAAACAAATTCATCTTATCAAACTTATCAAACTACTACTAAGGTTACCAGCAAGCCTAACTTGAGGTAAGGATGTGTGTGTTGAAATGTTGGAGTTTGAATAAGGTGAGATCCCTTGGTATTACTACCAAGAGTAGAATTCAAAATATTTATAAAAAGGTTTTGGAAAAACCTAGAGGTAAGAGTAGTTGAATGCTCTATCTTGAAAACATAAGGAGATTGTATTATAATAGCTCTCCATAGTTTTGTTAAATATAAGTTAAGGAATATTCGTTATTAAAAGGACATCATGGCTCAGGTTTTGAAATTCCAGAACATTTGAGAATATTTAAAATAAGCCAAGACATATATTTTGTTAAGTAGTTGTTGTCAAAGGGTGTTAAGGTAAAGAGTCTATAATCTACTACACCTTCAGATGCATAAGCATAAACAAATAAACAATCAATCAAATGCTGCACCACCTTATCAAGAAAAGTTTTTGTTCCCCCTAATTTTTGCATTCTAGACCATAAATCATGGTTGCTAAAATTGGGATGTTACAGTCATACTCTAATAGATGATCTTCGGCAAACATTCACAAACTTAAGAAGATTCTAAATGAAACTTAACCCAGAAAAAATGTACATTCGGTGTCCTAATTGGAAAGTTACTCGGTTTTCTTGTGTCCAGCCGAGGTATAAAGTCAAATCCGATTAAAATAAAGGCAATAGAAAGAATGTAACTACCAAAGAGCCTTAATGATGTCTATAAGTTTACTGGTTGCCTGGCATCATTAAGTCACTTTGTTAGTAGGCTAGGAAAAAAATCATTGCCGTTATATCAACTTGTAAAAAAAATGTGATAGATTTGTCTAGGCACAGCAAGGTGATAATGCTTTCATGAGCTTAAAAAGATGTTGGCCACAACACCAATACTAGCCTCACCACTATCCAAGGAACCAATGTTGCTCTATGTTGCAACAACAAACAAAGTAGTTAGTGTTGTAGTGGTGGTTGAGCATGAAGAAGAAGGAAAATTGGTGCAAAGGCTGATATATTACTTGAGCGAAGTGCTCTCAACATCAAAACATAACTATCCCCATTACTAGAAGACGACTTATGGTGTTTACATGGCAGCTAATAAGCTGAAACATTACTTCTAAGAGAACCCAATATGAGTGATATGAAAGGCACCTATCTCGAATATCCTGGATAGTAAGGATGCAAGTGGTAGAGTGGAAAATGGGACATAGAGTTATGTCCATATACCCCACAATATGATAGGAGAGATGCAATTAAGTCCTAGGCATTAGCCGACTTTTTAGTTGATTGGGCAGAAAAGCAAAATGAACTGCCATTGCCAGACTTGAACTATTGGAGGATTTACTTTGATCGGTCAAAATGAAAATGGGTCTAGGTCCGACATAGTCCTCACCTCGCCGAAGAAGGATAAACTGAGATATGTATTGCAGATTCCTTTTGCAGCATTGATGATGACACCCAGCACTGTTGTGGGACGCTTCGTTCGAAACCCCAAGAGCAAGGTATGATGAGCACAACAACAAGTTTTCCCTCAGTAAGAAACCGAGGTTATCGAACCAGTAGGAGGAAGGAAACGTCTCAAAGGTGTTGCAAGCAACGTGGAAACCTGTACAACACAAACTCAAGACTTTGCCCCAACGAATCAGTGAGGTTGTCAAGCTCACCGGTTTGCTGTAACAAAGGATTAAACGTATGGTGTGGAAGGTGATGGTTTGGAGCAAGCAAACAGGTAATAGTATAAGATGTATCAATGGTAAAGATTAGACCGTGGTCCATAGCTCACTAGAGGTGCTATCCTTAGATAAACAACATGGCATGAACGGTAAACAAATTATAGCAGGGCAATTGACAGGAACTGAGCAAGGCATAACAATGCAATACTAGACAAAAAATATCCTATGAGATTAGATTGGGTAATACAACAATATACATAGATCGCCATCCAACTATATCTATGACTAGAAGTCCACCTTCAGGTTATTATCCGAACCCCCTCCCGTATTAAGTTGCAAGCAACAGACAACTGCTTTAAGCAAAGTGTGTAAGGTAAACAATCCACTTGTTCCATGAACAAGAGACCGTTGTTTTGTCCCTAGTGGAAACAACACATCTACAACTGAAGAGATTTCTGTCACTTCCCTTGGAAACTAGAGGCATGAACCCACTATCGAGCATAAATACCTCCTCTTGGAGTCACTAGCAACTAATTGGCCAAGATAGCTACTAACAACGAAGAGCATGCAAGATCACAAACAACACAGACATGATAGTATCAAATAGACAAAATCATTAATCAATCTGACATTGTAATCTCAATATCCATCGGATCCTCGCAAATACAACATGCATGATTACAAATAGATTATAACTTGATCATGAATGGAGCTCACAAGATCTATACATGAAAGCACAAGGAGGAGATACAACCATCTAGCTACTACATGGACTCGTAGTCCAAGGTGGAACTACTCACGCTTCATACTGGAGAAGAAGGCCTTCAGGATGATCTCCCCTCCGGCAGCGTGCCGGGAAGAACTTCAGATCCCCCCGATCTAGGTATGATGGTGGCGGACGCTACAAAATGTTTCGTGGAGTTTTGATCGGGTCCCTAGGGTTTATGCATCGAGGGCTTCTTATAGTCTAAGAGGCGAGGCTAGGAGCCGGCCAAAGGGCCCACACCCTGCCCAGGCACAGGCTAGGCCCACCCGCGCCTATGGGGGTGTGGCGGCCCTAGCTCGCCTCTCCGTCTCTCCTCTGGACTTCATGTCGCCCACGGTAAAATATTGACTTTGGCTTTTGTCCCGTCCAATTCCGAGAATATTGATTTTTTGCCTTTCTGGAACCAAAAATAGAAAAAAAAGAGGAAACTGGCACTGTGGCAACTTGTTAATAGGTTAATTCCAGAAAAGATATAAAAACACCTCAAAGTGTATACAAAGCAAACCAAAGTAGATAATAAACAAGCATGGAGCATCAAAAATTATAGATATGTTTCCGACGTATCAGGCATCTAACAATGTGGCCGAGTATCAAATGATCTTCCATGGGATAAAAGTGGCAAAATAAATTGGTATCAGGAGAATTCAATGTTTTGGTACTCGAATCTAGTGATTCAGCATGTATCTGGTCATTGGGACGCTATAGATGCAAACATGGCACTATATCGTTTCTATGTTCAGCTAATTTCGGGATACTTTGATGGGTGTGAATTACATCATATACATCGGTAAGGAAATGAATTGGATGACATTTTGTCGAAGCTAGGCTCATCCCAGAAAGCAATCCCGCCAGGTATAGCATTGGAACACCTCATGAAACCTTCAATCAAGCCATCACTGTCGTCGGATTGTCGACAAGTACACCATAGGGGGTCCTAGTGGCGTTGGAAGGATGGGGTGTGAGACGTCGGATGTTCCAGGAGCGGTGAGCACAAGTTTACCTAGGTTGAGATCCAACTGTGGTGATCGGATCCTACTACTGCTAGCAACCCAGTTATATATCAGTGTAAGCCGGATGTTACATCGGATTACAAGGGAGGATCACCTGTGCGAGTTGATTGTGGTGTTAGATTGATTGGTTGCCCTAAAGGCTCACATAGGGCCGGTTTATAGAGTCACCGAGGCCTAGGATTACAGGGAGAGACCTATCCGGCCACGTTACAGAGTCGGTAACTATGTACAACTTGGACTACAGGTAATACTATAGGCCTAAGTCGGTAACTCTTCTGGGCCTTGTCGTAGCTGGAACAGGCTCCTCCTCTTTCTCTGACTGGACCGCCCATGAAGCAAATCTCTAGCCCGTTGGTGGGCCACACTGATCAGCGAGTCCTGTGGGTATACCTGAAAAGCATATCCCCAACAGTAGCCCCTAGAAGTCTCCAAGATCTGAAGTCGGATAAATCGTCTAGCTTGATGGTTTCTTCGTCTTGATAATCTTGAAGGGTTCCCAAAAACTTCTTTCATTAATGTAGGATTCTGAGTCAATTGAGTCGGATATATTTTGTTCTGACCTTAGTCTTTTCCTTGCTTGGTTTGAAACATAAGCCAGATTCTTCAGCGGTGTGCGGACTGACAACTTTTCAGACCAGGTCCTATCTCTGACAGGATTTCCATCAGCATGACCGTTGGTGGGTTCGTTCCTTATGGAACAGAACGTCGCTTCAATGCCTACATGAAAATCGAGGGGCGTAAGAGTCGCGAGGAAGCTAACTCCCCCTCTCCTATACGCGTGGAGACAATCGCGCATGTCATCGCACGAATCTCGACGTAAAGGTAAATAAAGAGGGGAGAAAACCCTTTCTCTCAGATTCACCTCTTCATCGATTCATTCATTGCTTCCTCGTACTCCTCGAGCGCTCCGCACCAGTTCCCATCTATACACCGTTGAGAAAAAATCTCTCCTTCCCCCACCAGCCATTTTTCCTCCAAGATCCAAGGCCTCTGCCTCGACCTCAGGAGCGGCGGCGGGTTCATCGGCGGCAGAATAAAAGAAGATGCAGGGTCTATGGATCCCCAGTGCCATGGAAAATGCGGAGCTCCAATTCATGGAGGATGAAGGGTTCATCATCGCTGGTGCGTGGCGGAGCGCCTCAGGACATGCCGTTCCCGCGCCACTCAACGGCGAGAGGGTGCTGTTCGGCACTCACGTCGACCGCGACCTTAGCTTGCCACCGTCGGACTTCCTCGTCGAGGTCCTCAATCACTACGGTGTGCAACTCCATAACCTTCCTCCCAACTCCCTGCTTGACCTCAGTACTCGCGCAGCTTTGTGCTAGGGATTTCTTTGTATTAGGCCAAGTCTCACCCTTTTCCGGTACTACTATGGTACTCGAAGAATTCCATCAGTGCTGGTGTGCCTTATGTCACCGGCACTCTTAGCTTAGTCCTTGGGAGGAATCAAATCTATCCTAGGATTAACGCTAGTGAGTCCGTCAAACACTGGGCTGGAACTTTCTTCTATCAAAAGGATATTCCGGCTCCTGGAATGGCGGAAGGTCTTCCGGCGTTCGTCAACGGCGCCGCTCCCCACCAAGATTCATGGGACGCGGAGGCACCGGAGCTGTCGGATATTTTGATCCTTGCCAAGAGGCGGATTGAGTATTTGATGAAGCATGAGGGACTCCATGGATCCGATTTGATCCACTTCTAGCTGGAGCACCGGATTCATCCTCTCGCACCAGATCACGAGCGACAATAAGGACAAGATGAGGGTCATTTCTAGCCGGCTCGCGCCGAAGGACTACAAGACCCTTATGAAATATTTGATCAAGGAAAAGTGGAATGGAAAGTTCCGGAAGTTTCCATGAAGATGTATATGACCAACCGTCCTCTGACTCCGGTAAATATTTCGACTCTGCTTTTGCGTTTTGTCGTTCTTTTCTGTTCTTTCTCCGACTCTATTTTCATCGATGCTTTTTGACTTTGTCAACTCGAGAAACTCTCTGAGTCTGATCTAGCTCAAATAGAGGGCTATGCTTCAGACGACCTGGAGGCAATGGAGGATGATGAGGTGAAAGAAGTTGTCGCTCCCGCCTCCAAGAAGCGTAAGGAGAAGGAAGTTGTTGCTGCTAGTAGCCAAGTGCTGCCAGTAGTTAAAAAGTAGGCACCCTACCTTTCATTTTTACTACTATTGTACCTTTATTTCTATCCTCGTGTTCTAGAGTTAAATCAGCATTGAAGAGCAAGATAAAGCCGGACAGCAAGCCGGGCAAGCAGATACGCCAGCAAAAGCTTGTTATTTCCCCTGCTGTGCCACCATCGACCCCATCTAGTACTCCATCAGCACAGGGAGCTTCTGCATCCCCTGATGCTGGAAAAATCTCAAAAGCCCTGGTAATCGTTGATGACCAGGCAACTAACAAGGGTGAACCCGTCAAGGGTAATGATCCCATGGTAATGCCTACATGAACGATGGATAAGGTGGTTGACTCCGTTGTCCCTGGCCTCAAGAGGAAAGAAAAGGAAGAGATCCTCAGACTGGCTCAATCTAGTCTTGAGAAGCAAAGCTTGACTCCAGAGGCAACCAGCCAAGAGGAGGAAGACGTCAAGATGGTTAGCCTCCTGGACCAAATTTTGGCCCGGGATGCTAAAGTCGCATCTGGTGAACTTCCAGCGACGGATGTTCCATCCCTCACCCTTACTGAGAAGGTGTTTCACAGCACCAAACTCGGATTTGAAATGATGCACCTGAACACATTGTATGTTTCCGATTCTTATTTGCATTTATTATGATATCCTCTAGCCCCCAAGCATAAAGTCGGATAAACATCGTTGGATCCGAGTTGATGCTTTTAGGTTGCAAAAGAACGATGTAGTGTAGCACCCAAGGCTCATGCTGTGATTTTACTTAGCTAAATTTGCAGCACGAGTCTTAGTAGCCGTCTGACGGTATTCTGTCTCTATACTTACAGAAAATTGCATCTTCCAACCAGGAATTGCTCAAGAATATTTCCAATAAGCGCAAAGAAATCAAAGCTTTGCGCCTTGAAAATTCGAAGTTAAAAATTGAGAAAGATGAAGCAGAAGGTAAACTTTTCCGACTTCCTCTTTGTCAGTTATCTGTTTTGTCATAGTCGAATTTTCTTTGTCCGACTGATATTTTTGTCTTTGCAGAATTGTTATGTCAATCCAGCAAGATGGTGGAGCAGGCCAAAAACTTCAAGGTCTTGGAGATAGAAAATGCCAAACTCCGAGACAAGCATGAGAAGCTATCTTTGGAATCGGAGAAATCCATAGCCGCAGTCCTGGAGTCAAGCAATCATGAGACCGTGAGGCTCGAGAAGCTCCTAGCCCTCCGAGACAAGGAACTTGCTGATCTCAAGAAGGATTTTGATATCCAGAGGGATCTTGCCTAGGCCTCAGCTAGTGAACTAGACAGCCTGCGCAAGGAGAATGCTGAATGGAATCACTCCGTGCTTGGTAAGATTTCCGAAACTTTTCTTTGTGTTGTTCATTTTTCAACTTTCTATTTAAGCGAATTTTTGACCTTTTGGTTCTTTCCCCCCCTAAATTTTTCCGACCCTCCTACTTCTGAACCTTGCCTCGAGCGCATTAAGCTCGCCGGAGATGTCTTGTTCGACTTCCGCCAAACTCTAGAAGAAGTTGGTGAGTCCGTCAAGCTTTCTGACTTGCACACGATGTCAGTGCTCGAGGTGAGAGACAAAGTCAAGGATATTCCGAAGTTGATCGAGGACTGGAAGATCTCCTACGCTGGGGCTGCTTCGCAAACAGCTTTGACCATGGTGATGAGCCACCATAGCGAGATGGAAATCGGACACGTCACCAAGGGCATTGCCGAGGAGGATGGTGAGGGTAACCCGCAAGACATCAAGGCCATCCAAGAGTCTTATGCAGGTTACGCTTATCGAGTGGTGGAGATGACCAGCTACACGATGCCATTCTTCAAATCCGTCGCTGCTCCTCCCTCGCTGCAAGAGCTAGAAGCCAGCAATGCTGCCGAGTCTGAGATCGAGGGCGACACTGCTGTTGATTCCAGTGCTCCACCTGCTTCATCACCACCGCCTACATCATAAACAATTTCTATGCATTATCTTAAACTTATGGCAATGTAATGATGGATACAATGTTTACTTTGTGCTTGTCTGTAAAAACTGATTCCTTTACTATCTTAGCACTTTTGCTTATATATTTTTAAGCATGTGCTTGAAAATTTCTGAAGCACTTTGCGTTTATATATATATATGCCCATACTTATCGGTTTATCTGGCTCTCTCCCTTGTCACTTTCATGGGTCGGCCAATCTTTAGGACGGAAACTTTGTCGAGCAACAGAGCACAATTGCTAAACCAGTTTAAACTCGTAAACAAAACCGGCTTCCAGTACCAACAACTCATTACTCGGAAAATTCCCGCATCTAAGCAATCACATAAAGAATCAAAGCATAGACAATAATTTAAACTTTGTATCCTAAGGTAACATTTTTAGATATTCAAAAATCGTAACCAGAACGAACATGAGCATAAAGTACATTCAAGCATTCTAGGATTTTTGAAAAAATTACATGCTCTTCTGGAAATAAGATGGCAAAAACGTCTCAAGGATAATAATATGAGGAATCCAATACTTTATTTCACTTTGAATATGTACATATATGAGTACAAGGAAATATAACTAAGAATAGAAGGGATGTAGCTATGCAATATTCTATGGACGGTCTATTTCATCCGGATCTGTGCTGCCACCAGCTCTCTTGCTTTTCCGAGTATCAGGTATTTCCTTGACTGGTCTCATGTCAGTTAAATAATATGACCCATTATGTAGAACTCTGCTAACCATAGAAGGTCCTTACCAAATTGGGGAAAGTTTGTGCTTTCTCTTTTGCACAAGTCGGAGAACCAAATCGCCTTTTCTGAAAGAACGGTTTTGCACTCTCTGACTATGATACTTGCGCAACTTCTGCTGATAAGCTGTAGATCCCTGCTCAGCAACGACGCGTACTTCTTCGATTATATCGAGGTCATCTTGCCGAGAAACTTCTGCATCTTCTTCGATATACGCTTTAACTCATGGAGCCTGAAGCATCAAATCACTTGGAAGAACTGCTTATGCACCATAAACCAAGAAGAAAGGAGTATAGTCGGTTGACCTGTTAGGAGTTGTATGTAAGCTCCATATCACATACGGTAATTCTTCCTCCCAAGCCCCCGTGGCCCGACGAAACGGTGCCTCGAGCCGAGGTCGGATTCCTTGTATAATAAGGCTATTAGTTCTTTTGACTTGTCCATTGACTTGTGGATATGCGACTGATGCAATATCAAGTCGGATCCTTTGTTCTTTGCAAAATTTGGCAAGTTCATCCATGGAAAAATTGCTCCCGTTGTCAGTAATTATACTGTGCGGATATCTAAATCTGATGATTACATCCTCGACGAATCTTCTGGCTGCGGCTCCATCGCAACTTGTTACAGGTTTAGCCTCAACCAATTTTGGAAATTTATACACCGTCACTAGTAGGTGAGTAAATCCACATTTTGCCGTGCGAAATGGCCCTACTATATCAAGCCCCCAGACCGCGAACGGCCATGTAATAGGGATTGTTCGTAGTTGTTAAGATGAAATATGTGCCTGATGAGCGTACTTTTGGCAGCCTTTGCATGTTTTGACCAGTTTATCGGCATCTGCCTTAGCTGTAAGCCAAAAGAATCCGTGTCGAAAAGCTTTTTTCCACTAAGGATGTGGCTGCAGTGTGGTGACCACACTCGCCTTCGTGGATTTCTCTTAAGATTTCCACTCCTTCCAAAGAGATACATCTTTGAAACACGCCAGAAACACTCCGTTTATAGAGCTCACCATTTATTATAGTGTAGGGTTTTGCTCGTCGGACAATCTACTAGCTCAAGACTTCGTCTTCGGGTAGTTTTCTGTCTATCAGGAAATCCAGATAGGGTTTTGTCCAGCTGGGAATTACAACCAGGACTGTTATTAAAGGTGAGTCAGATTTCGTCGGATAGTCCTCATCAAATCCTACTATGTAGGGGACCCTTAAATGCTCTAGAAAAGCTCCATCCGGTACTTGTTTCTGCGCAGAGCCTATTCTTGATAGTGCATCTGCTTCCTCATTTTCTTCTCGAGGGATGTTTTTAACCTCAAAACCCTCGAACGATTTGCATATTTCATCCACAACAGCTTTGTATGCTTCCATGTGCTTGTTTGCGTTGCAGATATTGGATACTTGCTGCGCAACTAAATCCGAGTCTCCGTAACACATGAGTCTTGATATGCCAATGTTTATGGCTATGCGTATTCCATGTAGGAGTGCTTCATACTCGGCAATATTATTGGTTGCCGTGAAGTGTATTTGCAACACATAGAATAACTTATCTCCTTGGGGTGATTTGAGCACCACGCCAGCCCCCGAGCCTCCTCGTGCTTTTGATCCATCGAAGTGAAGGGTCCAAAATTCTGAGTCTGGAGGGCCTGTATTTTCTGCCGTTTCTGTCCAATCGACAACAAAGTCGGCGAGAATTTAGGACTTGATTGATGTACGTGGTCTGTACTGAATGTCAAAAGATGCAAGCTCTATTCCCCACTTCGCGACACATCCTATGGCATCGCGGTTGTTCATTATATCTCGTAGAGGAGTTGTGCTCACTACTGTGATCTTGTGCTCTTGAAAATAGTGGCGTAGCTTTCTGGATGCAAAGAACACTCGATAGGCTATCTTTTGATGATGTGGATACCATTGCTTTGATTCTATCAGGACCTCACTTAGATAATAAGTTGGCTGCTGCACCTTATGCTCGTGGCCTTCTTCCTCGCGCTCAACTACTGTTACCATGATTATGACCTTGTTAGTCACTGCAATGTAGAGTAACATCGGTTCTTGAGGTTCTGGCACTGCGAGAACTGGTGGGTTTTAAAGCAGATCTTTCCAACTTTGCAGGGCAGTTTCGGCTTATGGGGTCCAGAAAAATTTGTCGATTTTCTTCAAGAGTTTGTACAAGGGTGCGGCTCTTTCATCGAGCCGGCTGACGAACCGACTCACCGCTGCAATCCAACCAGTGAGGCGATGTACGTCCTTTAGGCGAGTCGGCCTGGTAATGTTTAAGATAGCCTTTATTTTGTCCCGGTTCAGCTCTATGCCTCGCTCAAAGACGATGAACCCTAACAATTTTCCGGCTGGAATTCCAAAGAAACACTTCTTTGGATTTAGCATCATATTGAATTTTCGTAGACTAGCAAACATTTCATCCAAGTCAGAAATTAAAGTTTCCTTCTTTTTGGACATAACTACTATGTCGTCTACGTATACATGAAAATTGCGTCCGATTTGGTTGTTGAGATCACATTGCATGGTACGTTGATATGTTGCTCTTGCGTTCTTTAAGCCAAGAGGCATAGTTTTATAGCAGAAGGTTCCGAAAGGAGTGACAAAAGATGTCTTAATTTGATCCGACTTTTTCATCGGTATTTGGTGATATCCGAAAGGAGTGACAAAAACAGAAAAAAATTCCGACCCTGCCGTTGAGTCGATAACTTGATCGATTCTTGGCAAAGGAAATGGATCTTTTGGGAATTCCTTGTTCAAAGAGGTATAATCAACACACATCCTTAAATCAATGGTGTCCTTTTTAGGGACAAGTACAGGATTTGCCACCCAATCTGTATGGATGACCTCTATTATGAAATCCGCTAACTCTAGGTGGGCTAATTCCTTGGCTATTGCTTTGCGCTTTTCATCAGCATACTGTCATAAGGACTTTTTAACGGGTTTAGCGTCTAGGTACACATTAAGAGAGTGCTCGGCAAGTTCCCTAGGTACTCCGGTCATGTCAGATGGTTGCCATGCGAATATATCACTATTAGCTTTGAGTAACTCAACGATCGTGCTTTCCTATGCATGGCATAATCCTACCCCTATGTTCGTCGTCTTGGAGGGATCATCTTCCTTTAGCAAACGTCTTCTTCGTCTCTTCCAACGCCTTGAACTGCAAACTTGGCTTCAGCACCTCGTTCTTCATAGCGGGCATCTCGGACGGATTGATGGTATTCTTGATATCCTTGTACTCCTGGGCGTGCAACACGTCTTCAGCAAAGGAAGCAGATCCTTCGTCGCACTCTCGCGCCTTCCTCGGATTTCCTCGTACGGTGATTACGCCCTTTGGACCTGAAAGTTTAATCATGTTGTAGATGTAACAGGGATGGGCCATGAACGCCCAGTAAGTCGGACGTCCAAAGATGCCATGGTAAGCACTTTTAAATGGTACCACCTCAAAAGAGAGTGGCTCGGTCCGGTAATTGTCTCGGGTTCCGAATGTCATGTCCAGAGTAATCTCACCTAGAGAATCCTCCTGTCTCCCTGGTACAACGCCATTGAAAGTTACACTGTTGTAACTCAGCTGGCTCTCGTGTAGCTTCATGCGGTAGAGTGTCTCAATGTAGAGGATGTTGTTGCTGCTCCCATCGTCCATGAGCGTTTTGAGAACTCATAGCCATCAATAAGAGGATTGACAACTAGAGGGTACTTTCCCCGATGATGTGTTTTCCTTGGGTGATCTGAACCATCAAAGGTGATGGTTACCTCTGACCAGTCTAGGAATTGTGGGACAACCGGAACCGTTGCAGTGAGCTCACGAAGAACCGCCTTTTTGTCCTTAGTTGGTTGGGATCCAAGGAAGAAGACGTATGCGTCTTTCTTTGTCGGAAAAGATTTCTTTCCATTCGGCTTGGGATCTGCAGCGGCTTTCGCTTCTTCCATGTCGGAATATTCCTTGGGATCCTTTCCTTTCTCGAAATTTTTCTTTCCTTTTCGTCGCTTCGCCCTGCAGCCAACAGATTCGTCTTTCTTGATGTCGTCATTGAAACGACACTCAGCATTTGTGTGGGTAGATCCTCCGTTACTATCCAAGTGGTGGACACAGGGATTATTGGCAATATCAGCCCACGTATAGGTTCTTCCGGGTTGCTGATCTCCTCTACCCTGGATTCGTGAAGTTCCTCGGCCTCTACCCCGGCTGCCTCCATGCCCTCCTCATCCTCCAGATCTGAACGTTGCGTTGACAGCCGCGTTGTCCGGAGCCGGTTTTTCGTCCGAGGTGTTCTTGCACTTCTGAGTTTGTTTCGCAGGTGTCAACACCCGGATTTTTAATCCAAGATGCCTGTTATGCCATACATTGCAATCCCAGGATTACCATTTTTGCGAGACATAACACAATTGGATACCATAGTACATCATCCATTACAAACCGTACATAAGTTCTTGCACAAATAGGGATCTCATGATCTAGTTCTTAATACAACATCAAGCAGCGGAATACGTAATAATAATGGTAGCATGGGCGAAGCTCCATCTTCGGGGTCACAGGCAATGCTGACGATGGGAGATGATCCTAGTTGTCGTAACCTTCCTAGGGTCCATCCTCCAGGTACTCCTCTTCATAGTCTGGCCATGGGAATAGCCAGGGACAAAGCCATGAGTACTTTTTAAGTACTCGCAAACTATTACTAACAAGTGAAAAGGGTTTTTGATAATAGGACACTAGGATCTAGGGTTGTTTTGCAAAAGCCAGATTTATCTCTACTAAGTTTAGGAGCAACGAATGCTAGTTGAAGTTTTATAACACCTAAATGGAAACTGCTATTTCATATCACAACCCTGTTGTGGTCATGTCAAAGTCTCACTTTGTTTGATAAGTCATTTTGAAAAGTCTGACGGGGGAACAGTATGGCCACTCCAACTGTCCATAACCGCGGATGCGGCTATTCGAATAGTTTGACACTCTGCAGAGATTGTACACTTTCACCACAACATTTGATACATCCGTCAGGAACAAATCCTGATTTCACCATACTCAGTATGCGGATAATCAATCCTAACCTTTCAATTACACGCCCTAGTATAAGCACCGATCCTGTGAGTTTGGCCTCCCAACCATGACCAACTGTCATCTTGGGTACTGCACAGGTGGACCATCTTCACAAGGTAGCCTCAGCTCAGACCTTGGCCGTGAGGGAACTAATACTAAGGTATATAAGTTTCCGGTCAAGCCCTACCCAATCTTGTGGTATTGGGGTTGTACGATAAAATTGGAATGGTATCGCATACAGACAACCATCAGCTTTATAAAGGGCTAAGGCTCATGCCTCAAAATTTTCATCACCAAAATCATCAAGTGTTCGGAAACACATGTCCAAAACATTTCAATAAAATGATCTATCATTCCAAGGTTTTCATAACTATATTTCCACCAAGTATTCCCATCTAAAGTTGATCAAGTTTTATGCTTAGCATTAGCATCTACAGGTGGGGGTAAACATTAATGAGGTGTGGTAAACTAGTGGAGTTTTAACTAAGTTCAGTCTCATGCCTTAGGATGACATCAAGATTATCTAGCTTAGGCCAAATTTTATGCTCTTTATGCAACCTTCACAAATATTTGTCTAGAATCTACAAGTCACTTAAGTAGACTCCAAGTAATAGCTTTGATAAAGAAATAAAATAGAAAGCTTGTAAGTAATACTAGGCTTGGGTATCATCAAATATGTCCAACCAAGCATGCTTAGTGCATTGCATAGGTTATCTAACTTTCATAACTGCAAGTGGTAGCTTGCACATTCAACTAATAGTATTAGGCTTGCATGATTGTCAATATAAGCTTGCCTTGAGCAGAGCAGTGGTTGAAGTTCTCCTCGGCTTCTTCTTCGTAGAATCCTCCTTCCTCCTCGTATCCTTGGTCGGTACTAGCGTCTATAATTAAATACGAGGTACACAATCACCAAACAATACTTAACTACCTGCAATCATCACACACAAGGGTCCTATAGATGATCTAACATTATCTCTAACATTACAAGATCAAGGCTTGGTTTAATTCCTTTTATTTTTAGAAAAGTAATTTCTACTCATTGAAAAACTACTTAAGATTTAATATTCTCCAAACCAAACATGGGATCATGTTGACACATGTCATCACCACATATTTAGTCCATGGGAATATGATTTAAAGTGGTGTCACAATTTAATAAGGTTTTACCCTTTTATTTTAATTAAATAAAGTGACTAGAAATGCCTATGGGGCATTCTTTTAATATTTGAACATTATTTCTGTAAGTAAACCTATATATTTTTATATATTCTGAAAGGTATGGTTAAATATGATTTTTGAGAGTTGTAATCAACTCAAAAGCTATTATGGTTTAAATTTGAAAAATGTTTGAATGCAGAAAAGCTTCTGCCTTGTTATTTTTACCAGGGGTGATCTATAGATCCAAATGACTTGAATCCAACAGGCTTGGATTCAGCATTCCCAGACCTTTCTAACAAAATTGGTTTCATTCAATTTGGTGCACTGAATCGAGCTGGGTTGATTTTTTAAACTAGGTACAGAAGTGTGTTTGAAATAAAATGGAAAAGGTTTAATTCAAATAACTGGGCTGCGCGGGAAAAGTTAACGGGCCGGGCTGCTAAGCGTAGCGCTTCTGCGGGATGCTTAAGTGGCTGTCCCCACTCGTCAGTGAGATAGGGGGGTGCGAAGCGGTATGGGGCGATCTGAGTCGTTCGATTTGGTTCTAATCCAACGGCTGAGAGTCATCGTCGATGTTGGGCAACGCCGGCGAGACAGAAACCTAGCGCGGCCAGTGGGGGTTGTTGGGGGCTCACCGGGGTGAAGGCGAGGGTCAGCGAGGCGGGCGAACGAAAAAGTCGACGACGGCGAACTAAGGGTGGTCGCGGCAGCTCCTGGGATGGACGAAATCGATGGCGCCCTTCTTCTCCAGAGACGGCGGGCTCCGGTGAAATTCCGGCGATGCACGGCTCGCCTTGCTCCGGGACTGAGGTGGGGTGGTTCTGGGTGAGAGAGGAGTGGAATGGTGTGAAGAAGTCGAGCGGGGGAGTCCTCTATTTATAGTCTCGACGGTGAGACCTAACGGCATGGGCGGGCGACGGTGGCGACATGGCTACGGGCTGCTAGAGGCATGGTCGGCGGTGGCAATCGCTTGGTGGTCTCCTGGCGATGCTCTACGGTTTGGTCTGGAACACGCGACACTCTGCGCGGCAGAGGCGGCGTCTTCGACGGCGAGCGGTGGCTGTGCATCACGGGGCGGCGAACGGGGATGTCTGGCGGTCTCCTGGGTCGGTGGTGATCGTGTATGCATGCGGTGAGGGCGGCGCACGGTCAGTGGGCTTCGGTCGAGGGTGGCGCTCTGGCGCATGCTCGACACTGTTGGCAGAGGCACGGGCGCGGCGTTCCTGGGTGCTCTGGTCGATGTCTTCGAGGCAGGGCTGGTCGAGAGGGGGCGGTGAGGCATGGGTGATCTCCCAGACAAGGTTTGCGTGGCTAGTTTCCTTCCTAGCTTGCTGTCTACACTGGGGTGGCAAGGGTGGCTTTGGCTGTTCACCATTGATGATATTGGCAAGCTCACAGTGGTGCTAGTGCTTGGTTAATCTTGCTAGATGATCTACTGAGATGGTTGTGAGCTAGATAGGGAACCAGTTAGGCTCAGAAAACTGCACACTATAGTGTTTTGATTTTGTTTGATTTGTGTCTGCCAAGTGTTTGATGAAATGGCCGCATGAATTCAAGTTTTGAATTTTGAAAAGATTTTTGGTGGGTGTGCTATATTGGTGCTGGTGAGTCTGCAGATGCTTGGGTTTTGAAAGTTGAGCTTGCTTGAGTGGTTTTTGAAAAAGTGGGATCTTCCCATATGATAAAGATTCAATTTTGAATTGTCATTTAAACTATGCATTTGAAAGTTTCTGGATGATCACAAAGTTGGCCTTGATACTTTGTTATGATTACAATCAAGGGGTGCAAAGATCCAGAGAAGTTTCTGTTTGGTTCTGAAAGTTTAAGACAGCCAAAGTAGGCATGGGAGTTAAATTGGTCAAAATGACCATTCCTTTATTTTATTTGTTTTGATTTACTTGTCTTTGGGAAAAGTGTGTGAAATGTTTTAGATGATGTTTATTTCACCTAAGAAACCTTTTACAAGCAAAGAAACACACAAAAAAGGTGGTTCAAAAGAATTTCAAATTCAATGCATACACATATGCATGCTTTCATAATTTTATTTAGAAAAGTTTTTGTTAACCCTAATTTTGATGATTAGAGTTTAATGATTTAGGTTTAGTATTTTTGGGATGTTACAAACCTGCCCCCCTTAAACAAAATCTCCTTCTGAGATTTAAAAAGGGACGAAAAGATTACCTAGGATTTGAAGAGATCGGGAAACTCCGTCCTGATGTGATCTTCGCGCTCCCAGGTCGCTTCCTCTTCTGTGTGGTTGCCCCACTGAATCTTGAGAAACTTGATGCTTCGGGTTCGGGTAGTTCGAAATGCTTCTTCCAAAATACGGATGGGTACTTCAGGATAGGTCAGGTCATCGTTGATCGCTATGGTCCGATGGTCGATATTTTTGAACACTTCGGTCTTCTCGGGGACTTCGAGAAACTTGCGAAGTAATGAGATATGGAACACATTGTGCACGGCTAACATATCTTCGGGTAGTTCCAATTGATACGATACTTCTTCTCGATGGTTCAGAATATTGAAAGGTCCGATATATCTGGGGGCTAACTTTCCTTTGAGTTAGAAACGCTGCATTCCCTTCAATGGCGACACTTTCAGATAAACAAAATCTCCTATGTTGAAGGCGAGGTCTCTACGTCTCTTGTCGGCGTAACTCTTTTGTCTGGATTGGGCTGTCTTGAGGTGCTCATGAGTCTTGTGAACCTTCTCTTCTGCTTCTCATAGGATGTCGGGTCCGAAAATCTGACTCTCTCCTACTTCCGACCGGTTCAAAGGGGTGCGACACTTCCGTCCGTACATGAATTCAAAATGGGCCATTTCCAAACTGGCTTGATAACAGTTGTTGTATGAAAATTCTGCGAAGGGCAGATAGTCTTCCCACTTGGATCCATATTCTAACACACATGCTCTCAGCATATCTTCGAGTATTTGATTTACTCGCTCCATTTGTCCATCGGTCTGAGGGTGATATGCGGTGCTGAAATCTAGACGGGTTCCTAAACCTTCTTGGACTTTCTTCCAGAATCTCGAGGTAAACTTAGTTCCTCGATCCGATACGATGTTCTTGGGGACTCCATGCAAACTAACGATAATAGCGATGTACAACTCTGCTAGTTTTGAACTCTGATATATGGTCTTGACGGGTAAGAAATGGGCGACTTTGGACAATCTGTCCACTATGACCCAGATAGAGTCATTTCCCCTACTATAAGTAGGAAGTCCAGTGATAAAGTCCATTCCTACAGAATCCCATTTCCATTCTGGAATCTACAAGGGTTGCAACCATCCAGCGGGTCTTTGATGTCCTGCCTTGACTCGCTGACATATATCACACTCGGCGATATAGCTTCCGATTTCTCTCTTCATCTTGTGCCACCAAAATTGCTCTTTCAAATCTTGATACATCTTAGTTCCTCCGAGATGGATAGAATAAAGAGTATCATGAGCCTCCTTCAAGATAACTTCTTTCAACTCAGAATCTGATGGTACACAAAGGCGTCCTTTGTACCACAAAACTCCTCCTCCGTCCTCGGTTAATCCGGGTACTTTGCCTGTACCGATACGACGCTTGATTCCGTCAATACTAGCATTTCCCTTCTGCGCCTCTTTAATCTGACTGATCAAAGTGGGCTGGAGTTCTATGCTAGCCAAAAATACTTCACTTACTAATTCCATTCTAAAATCTTCCATCTCTTTGTGCAAAATAATGGAGTTCAAGTGGAACGGCAATCTGCTAAGGGCATCGGCTACCATATTGGCTTTACCAGGGTGATAGTGAATGTCCAGGTCGTAATCCTTGATTAGCTCAATCCATCTTCTCTGCCTCATATTCAGCTCCTTCTGAGTGAATATATACTTTAGGCTCTTGTGATCCGTATAGATCTCACAACGGTTTCCCATCAGGTAATGTCTCCATGTTTTCAGGGCTAGAACTACGGCTGCGAGTTTGAGGTCATGGGTTGGGTAATTTTGCTCATGTTGCTTCAGTTGTCGAGATAGATAAGATATAACTTTGCCTTCTTGCATTAGCAAACATCCGAGACCGATCTTGGATGCGTCACAATACACATCGAAGGGCTTCGTGATATCTGGCATGATCAAGATTGGCGCTAAAATCAATCTTCTCTTGAGTTCTTGAAAACTCGCTTCACATTTGTCGGTCCATTCAAACTTCTTGTCCTTCTTCAGCAATTGGGTCATGGGTCTAGCGATACTAGAGAATCATTCTACGAATTTGCGGTAATATCCCGCCAATCTGAGAAATGCACGAACTAGGGTTTGAGTGGTTGGGGCTTGCCAATCTTCTACATCTTTCACTTTGGCAGGATCAACGGCAATTCCTCCGGCTGATACAATGTGACCGAGGAATCCTACCTCCTTTAACTAGAATTCACATTTTCTAAACTTTGCATACAGCTGATGCTCTCTAAGGGTTCCAAGAATGGTCCTTAAGTGTAGCTCATGTTCTTCTTCTGATTTGGAATAGATCAGAATGTCATCGATGAAAACAACGACAAACTTATCCAGGAAGTCCATAAAAATCTTATTCATGAGATTCATGAAATAAGCAGGGGCATTGGTTAGTCCGAAAGACATGATTGTATACTCATACAATCCATATCTGGTGGTAAATGAAGTCTTTGGAATATCCTCTGCACGAATTTTGAGTTGATGATAGCTAGTTCTAAGATCAATCTTAGAGAACACCTTGGCACCGGTCAACTGATCAAACAAATCTTCTATATTGGGCAAGGGGTACTTGTTCTTGATGGTGACATCATTCAATTTCCGATAATCCGTACACAAACGGTTACCTCCATCCTTCTTGTCCACAAACAAGACAGGTGATCTCCATGGTGACGCACTTGGTTGAATCAATCCAATTTCCAGCATGGAATCCAGTTGCTTCTTCAGTTCTGCGAGTTCAGACGGGTTCATACTATAGGGTCTCTGGGCTATGGGTCCTGTTCCGGGGATTAGTTCGATGATAAACTCGATATCCCGATCTGGGGGCATACCGGGCAAAACATCTGGAAATACATCGGGGTATTCACAGACTATCCGGACTTGGTCAATGGTAGGTTGGGCTATACCCTTGTTTCACTTGAATTGGCGAGGTAAGGTTTCAGATATATGCTCGACTGATATTCCGGCTGTACTGGTCATGGTTGTGGCTTTCTTGGCACAATCAATCAATCCTTTATGTTTGGACATCCAATCCATTCCTAGTACTACTTCCAAACCTTTAGTTCTGAGTACTATCAGATTTGCATAAAAATCTATGCCATGGATTCGGATAGGGACGGCTTTGCAAATTTGCCTAGCCTTAGTGGTTGATCCGGGAATTTGAACAATCATAACATGCTTCAGTTTGGTTGGTTGAATTTTACTAGTGTATGCAAATTCTTCGGTGACAAATGAATGCGATGCACCAGAATCAAACAACACTCTTGCAAGTACTGAATTAACAGAAAACATACCCAACACGACGTCTGGCGCTTCCTGAGCTTCTTCAGCATGCATGAGAAAAAGACAGCCATTGCGGTTGAGTGAATTCCCTAGGGAAAATATTCTTCCTGGCTGGACTCGACGCTGCTGCTGAGCTGGGACATTGGCATTGGGGGCCGTAGCATTCTTCTTGTCGGGGCACTCGTCAGAATAGTGGCCTTTATTTCCACAGTCATAACAAGTCACTTGCGACTTGTCCTTGGCTGCTACAGGCACAGCATTGCTTCCAGTCCTAGGGGCAGTGTTGGTGTTGGCGGTAGCATTGTTGTTGTTGAATTTGGGTGGGGCACGACTGAAATTTCTGGCGTTGCCGGGGTTGTTGTGATTACCTCCGGGCCTAGGGTTTCCACGGTTGGGGTAGGTCGGACGGTTCATCGGGGGAATGTTGGTTCTTGGGGAAAATCCTGGAGATGGATTGGGGCGATACTTTGGGGTCTGATGGGTTTCTTGTTGATGAATCATGCGATGCTTGCGGTTCTTATTGGCTTGGTTGATATTTCCTTCCATCTGGATAGCTGAGTCAACAAGGGCTTCAATATCAGCAAAGGGGATATTGACTAATACAGTCTGCATCTCGTCATGCAGACCATTCAAGAATCTTTCTTTCTTCTTGGCTTCGGTGTCGATCTCATCCGGGGCATACCTAGCTAATGACAAAAATTTGTCACGGTATTCCACTACAGTCATCCTTCCTTGCTTCATCTCTCTGAACTCGTCTCTCATTCTCTTGATCAAACCGGGTGGTACATGGGTTCTGCTAAACTGGACCTTGAATTCCTCCCAGGTCATCATCTGGCCTCCGGTCATTGCGCGAACACTGTTCCACCATGCCCTGGCATCTCCGGCTAGATAGTGGGTGGCGAACAGAACTTTCTCGTTGGCTTCCACTCCGGCGGCTTCTAGGTTATTTTCCATGGTTTGCAGCCAATCATCAGCGTCTAGGGGTTCTTCTGACTTAGTGAAAACAGGTGGGTTGGTATTCTGGAAATTCTTGAGCTTAGATCCATGGTTGTCCTGATTTTCGTGGCCTTGGTTGTTGTGGGAAAGCTGGGCTATCTGCTGAAGGGTGGCTAGATTGGCTTGACGTTCGGCTCTTTCAGCTTCACGGTCAGAAGTCAACATTTGCAGAATCTGCAACATCGGGTCCGAGGATGAACCACTTCGTCCACGTGGCATCTGAAGATTGAGATAGATCATGAGAAAGGAGGGAAATTTCTAAAGTTGTGGGTCTTTGAATTTTTTTTAAGTTTGACTAAGATTTCCAGCAACTTGCTTTTTCATTCATTCATTCATTCCTAGCACACGATACAACACACACCACAACAAAGGAAAGCAGATGGTTTTAAGAACCATTTGGGAAACTACGATACAGTGGGACCGAATACTACTCACTACGCTAGTGCTCAAGTGCTACTAATCCTCGGAATCGGTGGCTTCATCGTCCTCATCATCATCGATGAAGGCGAAATCATCTTCATCGGTGAAGAAGTCCATAGCCTGATCCTCCAGAAAATCATCGTCATCGCTGAGATAGGAGTAGGGGTCTCCATGAAGATCCTCTCCGGCATTCTCCCTTTCCTCCAACTGCATGTCTCTCTCGTGGATGGTCTCCTCCAAAGATGAGATGCGGTGGTGAATACGGGCAATGATGCACTCCTTCTTGTCGAGCTGACGGCGGCGAGACTTGCGATCTTTTGCTAGCATGGCGATGGTTTGGTCATTCGTCTTGATGATGGCAGACTTGTGGTTGGAGTAGTCACGGCAGTTGTCTAACTCCTGCTGGCGATGGTACATCATGAAGCTAAGGTGGTCCAATTGAGTCTTTAGCTCGGGGTGGTATGGGGCTTCCAGTGGTTGTCCATTTGCATCACGCCTTGGGAAAAACTCAAAGCGGGTACCCTTGATCTGATTGATGCTCTGCCCACACAGACGGGAAAGAGCTTCCTACATGGCCCTGGCAAGTCCATCGAGCCAGTTGTTCTCTCTCAAGGTAAACTTAATTCCTTCAGCAGTGGGAGGTTCAATCTTTCCTCGAAGAATTGCAACAATTAGCCACTATAGATCTTCTCCTCCTTGATCATTGAGCTGAGCTCCAAAGAACTCGGGGTGCGGACGCTCCAGAAGTTCCGAAAGCTGGTCCAAATCCCTCTCAAAGATAAGGTCTCCTCCATTCCCCAACTGATAAAACTTGCTATATTTCACGTCCATCTATAAGAATATAGGATGAGTAAGTTAGTAGAGTGATCAAGTGTGTCAAAATTTTATGTATTTTGCAAGGGTTTTTGAAGAACATGAATTTTCATGAGAGAATCCAAGGGGTAAGAATGAGAATAAGTTTTTGTAAATATTTGTTTTCTTTGGTTTTGAAACTAAGTTTTTGATTCAAACGTCCAGTCTAACTAGGGTCTCCTAGGGCCTCTGATACCAACTTCTCAACACCCGAATTTTTAATCCCAGATGCTTATTATGCCATACATCGCAATCCCAGGATTACCATTTTTGCGAGACATAACAGAATTGGATACCATAGTACGTCATCCATTACAAACCGTACATAAGTTCTTACACAAATAGGGATCTCATGATCCAGTTCTTAATACAACATCAAGCAGCGGAATACGTAATAATAACGGTAGCATGGGCGAAGCTCCATCTTCGGGGTCACAGGCAATGCTGACGATGGGAGATGATCCTAGTTGTCGTAACCTTCCTAGGGTCCATCCTCCAGGTACTCCTCTTCATAGTCTGGCCATGGGAATAGCCAGGGACAAAGCCATGAGTACTTTTTAAGTACTCGCAAACTATTACTAACAAGTGAAAAGGGTTTTTGATAATAGGACACTAGGATCTAGGGTTGTTTTGCAAAAGCCAGATTTATCTCTACTAAGTTTAGGAGCAACGAATGCTAGTTGAAGTTTTATAACACCTAAATGGAAACTGGTATTTCATATCACAACCCTATTATGGTCAAGTCAAAGTCTCACTTTGTTTCATAAGTCATTTTGAAAACTCTGACGGGGGAACAGTATGGCCACTCCAACTGTCCATAACTGCGGACGCGGCTATTCGAATAGTTTGACACTCTGCAGAGATTGTACACTTTCACCACAACATTTGATACATCCGTCAGGAACAAATCCTGAATTCACCATACTCAGTATGCGGATAATCAATCCTAACCTTTCAATTACACGTCCTAGTATAAGCACCTCTCCTGTGAGTTTGGCCTTCCAACCATGACCAATTATTATCTTGGGTACTGCACAGGTGGACCATCTTCACAAGGTAGCCTCAGCTCAGACCTTGGCCGTGAGGGAACTAATACTAAGGTATATAAGTTTCCAGTCAAGCCCTACCCAATCTTCAGGTATTGTGGTTGTACGATAAAATTGGAATGGTATCGCATCCAAACAACCATCAGTTTTATAAAGGGCTAAGGCTCATGCCTCAACATTTTCATCACCAAAATCATCAAGTGTTCGGAAACACATGTCTAAAACATTTCAATAGAATGATCCATCATTCCAAGGTTTTCATAACTATTTTTCCACCAAGTATTCCCATCTAAAGTTGATCAAGTTTTATGCTTAGCACTAGCATCTACAGGTGGGGGTAAACATTAATGAGGGGTGGTAAACTAGTGTAGTTTTAACTAAGTTTAATCTCATGCCTTAGGATGACATCAAAATTATCTAGCTTAGGCCAAATTTTATGCTCTTTATGCAACCTTCACAAATATCTGTCTAGAATCTACAAATCACTTAAGTAGACTCCAAGTAATAGCTTTGATAAAGAAATAAAATAGAAAGCTTGTAAGTAAATCTAGGCTTGGGTATCATCAAATATGTCCAACCATGCATTCTTAGTGCGTTGCATAGGTTATCTAACTTTCATAACTGCAAGTGTTAGCTTGCACATTCAACTAGTAGTATTAGGCTTGCATGATTGTCAATATAAGCTTGCCTTGAGCAGAGCAGTGGTTGAAGTTCTCCTCGGCTTCTTCTTCGTAGAATCCTCCTTCCTCCTCGTATCATTGGTTGGTACTAGCGTCTATAATTAAATACGAGGTACACAATCACCAAACAATACTTAACTACTTGCAATCTAACATTATCTCTAACATTACAAGATCAAGGCTTTGTTTAATTCCTTTTATTTTTAGAAAAGTAATTTCTACTCATTGAAAAACTACTTAAGATTTAATATTCTCCAAACCAAACATGGGATCATGTTGACACATGTCATCACCACATATTTTAGTCCATGGGAATATGATTTAAAGTGGTATCACAATTTAATAAGGTTTTACCCTTTTATTTTAATTAAATAAAGTGACTAGAAATGCCTATGCGGCATTCTTTTATTATTTGAACATTATTTCTGTAAGTAAAACTATATATTTTTATATATTCTGAAAGGTATGGTTAAATGTGATTTTTGAGAGTTGGAATCAACTCAAAAGCTATTATGGTTTAAATTTGAAAAATCTTTGAATGCAGAAAAGCTTCTGCCTTGTTATTTTTACCAGGGGTGATCTATAGATCCAAATTGCTTGAATCCAACGGGCTTGGATTCAGCATTCCCAGACCTTTTTAAAAAAATTGGTTTCATTCAATTTGGTGCGCTGAATCGATCTGGGTTGATTTTTGAAACTGGGTACAAAAGTGTGTTTGAAATAAAATGGAAAAGGTTTAATTCAAATAACTGGGTTGCGCGGGAAAAGTTAACGGGCCGGCCTGCTAAGCGTAGTGCTTCTGCGGGCTGCTTAAGTGGCTGTCCCCACTCGTTAGTGAGACAGGGGGGTGCGAAGCGGTATGGGGCGATGTGAGTCGTTCGATTTGGTTCTAATCCAACGGCTGAGAGTCATCGTCGACGTTGGGCAACGCCGGTGAGACAGAAACCTAGCACGACCAGTGGGGGTTGCTGGGGGCACACGGGGGTGCAGGCAAGGGTCGGCGAGGCGGGCGAACGACGAAGTCGACGACGGCGAACTCAGGGGTGGTCGCGGGAGCTCCTGGGTGGACGAAATCGATGGCGCCCTTCTTCTCTAGAGGCGGCGGGCTCCGGTGAAATTCCAGCGATGCACGGCTCGCCTTGCTCCGGGACTGAGGTGGGGTGGTTCTGGGTGAGAGAGGAGTGGAATGGTTTGAAGAATTCGAGCGTTTGTAGGGGCGGTGCGGTTTGGTCTGGAACACGCGATGCTCTGCGCGGCAGAGGCGGCGTCTTCGACAGCGAGCGGTGGCTGTGCGTCACGGCGTGGCGAACGGGGATGTCTGGCGGTCTCCTGGGTCGGTGGTGATCGTGTATTCATGCGGTAAGGGCGGCGCATGGTCTGTGGGCTTCGGTCGAGGGTGGCGCTCTGGCGCATGCTCTACACGGTTGGCAGAGGCACGGGCGCGGCGTTCCTGGGTGCTCTGGTCGGTGTCTTGGAGGCAGGGCTGGTCGAGAGGGTGCGGTGAGGCATGGGTGATCTCCCAGACAAGGTTGGCGTGGCTAGTTTCCTTCCTAGCTTGCTGTCTACACTAGGGTGGCAAGGGTGGCTTCGGCTGTTCACCATTGATGATATTGGCAAGCTCACAGTGGTGCTAGTGCTTGGTTAATATTGCTAGATGATCTACTGAGATGGTTGTGAGCTAGATAGGGAACCAGTTAGGCTCAAAACACTGCACACTATAGTGTTTTGATTTTGTTTGATTTGTGTCTGCCAAGTGTTTGATGAAATGGCCGTATGAATTCAAGTTTTGATTTTAAAAAGATTTTTGGTGGGTGTGGTAGATTGGTGCTGGTGAGTCTGCAGATGCTTGGGTTTTGAAAGTTGAGCTTGTTTGAGTGATTTTTGAAAAAGTGGGATCTTCCCATATGATAAAGATTCAATTTTGAATTGTCATTTAAACTATGCATTTGAATGTTTTTGGATGATCACAAAGTGGTCCTTGATACTTTGTTATGAGTACAATCAAGGGGTGCAAAGATCCAGAGAATTTCTGTTAGGTTCTGAAAGTTTGAGACAACCAAAGTAGGCATGGGAGTTAAATTGGTCAAAATGACCATTCCTTTATTTTATTTGTTTTTATTTACTTGTCTTTGGGAAAAGTGTGGGAAATGTTTTAGATGATGTTTATTTCACCTAAGAAACCTTTTACAAGCAAGGAAACACACAAACAAGGTGGTTCAAAAGAATTTCAAATTCAATGCATACACATATGCATGCTTTCATAATTTTATTTAGAGAAGTTTTTGTTAACCCTAATTTTGATGATTAGAGTTTAATGATTTAGATTTAGTATTTTTGGGATGTTATAGCAGGAGTTCTTCGTATTGATCCAGCATCCGAGGTAATCCCGGCAGGTTTCTCTGGTTCTTTGGGTGCAACGCTGCAAGTCTCCGACTTTGCAGGGCCTCTTGTATGTTCCCTCGAAGTTTGAAAAGAACGCACTTTGCATATCATACCAGTTATGAACTGAATTCTTTGGCAGTTCATTGAGCCATGATAGAGTTGTCTTCCTCAGCATCAGTGGGAGATACCGGACTGCAACCAGGCTATTTCCTCCGTTGGCAATCAGCAAGCCTAGAAAAAAATCATGGAGCCAAGTGTCTGGCCGAGCTGCACTGACATAGGGATGAATATGTTTGGCAATGCCAAAATCAACCAGAAATTTGGTCTGACATATATGTGGACCAAAGCACTTGATTCCCACGTACACATCTTCTTTCTCGTACCGCCGCACTTCTATGTTTGATTCGATGCGATGGCGAGCGTCGTTTGGCGAGAGAGATCTGCGCCTTGGAGGCTCACGGCTTCTGCATGATGGAATCAGATTTCTGCTTCTCTCACCATGCCGCCTTCGCCCCTGCGGCTCCCATGGCTACGACATGATCCTTCACGGTCGCTACTGGGAGGTGATGGTGGCCCTAGTGGATTATTTCCGGCTGGGTTTCTTGGTGGTGGCGGTGGAGCCTCATTATGCTGATTCTGATGCATGTTTCTTCGGGCATCGTCCCTACTTCATTTAGGACGATCAGGATCATCTCTTCGTCCGGTGTTGCCAACCGGACGGCCTGGTGGTGGCATCCTTAGCCGATCTTGCTCTTCTCACTGGCGGCGTGTTTCCGGGTCTTCTCTATAGAGGTTGTTTTGCTGACGATGGTATTGATGAGGAACCATTGCCCTAATGGCATCTTCGAACGCAGCCGGAATAACTCTTTCCCAGTTACGTGCCGGCCTGCGAGAGTGGCCGTTTGAGCCGGTTCTTGAATTGTTTTCTTCTCCACGGGGACGATAACGTTGGGTCGTATCCCTGCAAATCCTTACGTCAGTGCTTTGGTCAGCGCCAGTGTGGCAAAACACGGATTTTGAGGCCAGGTTGCCACTAAATGATGCGGCAGTCTTCTGCTGCTTTAATCCTGTGTCCAGCAACGCGACGGACTGCTGGACCTGCTGTGGAGACGGATTGTTGGCAAGGATGGCTCGAGCTGCAGCAGCGTTTTCCACCGGCGTGTTGTAGACTCAGATCTTCTCTCCATCTTTTCCGTCAAATAGATCTTTGTGGATATCCAGATTCTTGTTAGCAAGGAACGGACCTCCCCTTGTTATGTTTGGATGTCTCTTGAAATGTGACTGATATCTGGCAGGATCACTGTCTAACTATTGTCTCATCTCGACGAGGCGCGTGACCTCTTCAAGTAGAAACAAGCGGTACTTTTCCAGGTCCTCAGCCCTTTTCTCCAGCGCCTCCGGCGTAAGATCCAAAGCCGTTGGGATTGGAATTATGAGAGCATCTCCGTAAATTGCACGTGCACCTTGGTGACAACGTGTCCATCCACAGGAGGATGGATCGGTGTGGTATTAATTGGATCTCCGTCTTGATTCTCCATCTCGATCTCTTCATCAACTTTTTCTTTGTTGGTTTCCTCGACGTCCGGCTCTGCCGGTGTCGGATTCTCGTTCTTCTTCTCCTTGTTGTTTCACCGCCCAGTAGCCTTAACGTGCGTACCAGTGGCACAGACGGCTTTTGGTCCGGTACCGGGGGATAAACTTCCGTCGATACTTTCCATCATGGTTGGTTCGTGGACCTCGGAGGAATCTCCGGTGTCCATGTCATCGTGCGAGGTGTAGATTTCATCTATGCTATCATATGGACTAGGAGGATTTTCCGGCTCACCTTGCGTTTGCTTGGAGACGTGCTCTTGTTCGTACTCCTCCATCTCTTTGTCGAAGTCTTGAACTTCCTACGACATGATTGACTCCGCTGGGGAGCCATGTAAGTCGGCGTTTTCTTCGATTGTGTCTAGGACCGAGTCGCTACCAGCTCCAGCATCGACAAAGTCGAATCCAGTGCTTATGTGGTATAAGAAACAGTGCTTCTTCTTGTTCATGTTCTTGACTTACTTGTATAACTTAGTTTCTGTTTCGAAGTCAGCAAAGCTGGATCCGTAGTGGATGTATTCCTCGTCTGTGTATCCGATCTCGCTAGAGAGATCGGATCTGGATTCTTCTTCCACCTCTTCTTCCACTACAGGAGTGGGTTGGGTATGTTTGATTTTCTCCGGGACCCTGAACTCTTCCACCTCTGCAGACAAAGTAGATCCGGATGTTCCTTCCTCCATGGTCATCACCTCAAGGGTGGGTTGGGCGGGTTCAGCGAAACCGAGATAGATATTGATCTCGCCGATTGACATGATCGTGTAGGTCGTCACAGGTTTCGAAGCCGGAATCCAAGTCTCATCGAGAAGGATGAGAGGGACATCACTAGTTTAGACCATGCAACCCATTTAAATAGTTTCGCCGTCCTACACGCGTAGATTCCGCTTGGAACGATGCTCCAAAGGTCACCTGCCCCACGGTAGGCGCCAACTGTCGTCGGATTGTCGACAAGTACGCCATAGGGGGTCCTAGTGGCATTGGAAGGATGGGATGTGAGATGTCGGATGTTCTAGGAGCAGTGAGCACAAGTTTACCCAGGTTCAGATCCGACTGCGGTGATCGGATCCTATTCCAGCTAGCAACCCAGTAATATCGGCGTAAGCTGGATGTTACATCGGATTACAAGACAGGTTCTCCTATGCGAGTTGATTGTGGTGTTACGATTGATTGGTTGCCCTAAAGGCTCCCATAGGGCCGGTTTATATAGTCACCGGGGCCTAGGGTTACAGGGAGAGACCAATCCGGCCACGTTACAGAGTCGGTAACAATGTACATCGTGGACTACAAGTAATACTACAAGCCTAAGTCGGTAACTCTTCTGGGCCTTGTCGTAGCCGGAACTAGCTCCTCCTCTTTCTCTGACTGGGCCGTCCGTGAAGCAAAGCTCGAACCCGTTGGTGGGCCACCCTGGTCAGCGAGTCTTGTGGGTATACCCGGAAAGCATATCCCTAACAATCACCTGAATCCGAGTCAATCTTTATCCCATCAAATCCAGATCCTGATGTGATACCGATGGATATAGATGTGGGGACTGTTCCATTCAACCTAGGGATTGCCGAATAAAACCGGGGACTATTTAGGGTATGCCGGCAGAGACAATGTCGATTGAGCCAATGCAAGTGGATGAAGAGGTTATCCTAGTTCTTGTTGTACCATCTTGGGCACAACCAATATTCGAATTCTTAAAGGATGGAATCTTGCCAAATGATGAAACTTCGTCCAAGAAAGTGCAGAGAGGGGAAAAAGCTTATACCATCATCAATCGTGAGCTATACAAAAGGAGTGTAACCAGTGTGCTACAACATTGTGTCAGTTCGGAGGAAGGTCGAGAGATACTCCTAGATATTCAAAAGGGGAAATGTGGGCACCACCCCTCATCCGGAGCCTTTGTGGCCAAAGCATTTATACATGGGTTTTATTGGCTCAGTGCACTGCAAGAAGCATAGTACATTGTGAAAAAATGTAATGGTTGCCAAATGTACTCGAGTAAGATACACACGCCAGCATATGAGCTCAAGACTAACCCTATCACTTGGCCATTTGCTATGTGTTGCTTGGAACTTGTGGGACCATTCAAGTCCGCACGATATGCCTATGTCATAATATTCCCAGTGCACACAAACAGTAGGATCGATACTGTTAGTTGGCAGATTAGGTTTCAAGTAATTCGAAAAAGAAGGTTGAACTTACCTCCAAAGTTTATAAAAAAACCAAAATTGGACAGTTTAATGTAAGATTAGATGCTAATGATAGTTCAATGAAAGCAAATAAAAACTTCTATATCTAAATAGGAGACATGTGAGTCATTCACCAGATTTTAGATCAAACAGCTAAGTGAAAGTACCTTGTAAATTAGGCAAATAATCAGCAAACATTATATGCTGAGACATCATGGGCAGATTGAAAATATAAGAACTGCGGTCCATACTGCAGAATAATGGTTCGACCGACAGATGTTAGTGCCCTTGCTAGTCCAGCTAACAGATAAAAAACTCCTTAGAACTGAATACAACTGCGAATCATTTTATAAACTACAATAATATTGTAAAAGTAGCATCAGCTAGCTCAGTGGACAAAAAAGTGTAGATGGCTAACGAACTGAAAGCGTTTTACAAGCATTAAGATATAGATATTTGATCAAATATCTGGTTGCCAATGTTAGAGACTCCACTTTTGCTGTTGTTGACACCTCAACATGCATACATTCGAATATATAGAATGAAACTTTTGTCTCCTTCTGGATTACAACTGAAGGTGATTAATCTAGTGACCAGTAATTATTTATGTAACTAATAATAACTAAATTTGGGTTGAAGCAAGTCCAACTATTAACTGTTTCCATGAGTGATCGATGATGTCCTGTATGTGGTTTAAAAAATCAGTAAAAGAACCAGGTACTGTTGTTCTGATCTCCACTCAATCTGTCCGAACAAATGCATTTACTGGAAAATTCAAGGGTAGCAAATTCTATTTGAACCAATTAATTTAGGAGAAATTGAGGGTAAGAAATACATGCAGCCGCCAGACAGTAAGTGTCAGAAAATAGAAGATGCATTGCTCATCCAATATATACAACAAAATTAGGGTAAGAGATAAGCGTTTCTGAACTAAAGGAAGCACGTACTAACATCGAGCGTTCACGTGATGACATACGATTCCTTCTATCTTCAGCAAGCAGCAAACATAATCAAATCAAATCAATTCGGAGGGGCTTGAGCGAGTAGAATCTACGATCCAATCAAATCATTCCGGAAAATAATCAAATCATTCTGGAAAATCCACAAACATATGCGAGTAGGAAGAGTATGAAAATAGAAGATGCATGTGCTAAGTAAATGTGAACAAAAATAGAAGATGCTTGCGTACCATTGAAAGAAGGTAGTATTGTGCAGTGTGGTCGTACACATGATGATCCTCCATGGTTGAGCGAGCAGTAGTCGGAATCCAAAAGAAATCCAATGATAATCCACTGAAATTGGTGCAGGCAAACCGTCAATCAGGTTTCGAGCGTGTGAGCAACCTAACAAATTGACACATAAGAGTGAGGAGACTAAAAATAAAGGAAGGCGGAGAAGCTGAGGGTGTACATGTAAGATAGTGGTCCTCACTAGTGCAGACCCCCCCTTTAACTCCGGTTGGGAGGGCCCTCTAACAGCGGTTCTACAACCGCTGCTGAGGGTTCGGTGTTAGAGGGAGAGGGCCCTTTAACACCGGTTCTTATACGAACCGGTGTTAAAGGGTGGCGCACGTGGGGCTGCCGCAGGCCTCAGGCCCCCCCCTTTAACACCGGTTCGGGGCTGGAACCGGTGTTAAAGGTTCTTCTGCCGCGGCAGAGATTTAGGCCGCGGCAGGAAAATGGCCTAAATCTCTGCCACGGCAGAGTTCTGCCTCTGCCCCGTTCTGGGCGTATTTATGCGGGAGGGGGGGGGAGGGGGAATCGATCGGGAGCGGTATACACATACATCGTCATCGGTACATACGAGTACATGAATAATTAAGCAACTATTATTATACACAAACATCGTCATCGACACATACATCGTCATCGGCACATACATCGTCATCGGCACATACATCATCATCGTTCATTTTGGTGGATATCTAAAGAGTTCTCCGCCAGGCGTGATGACCTCATCAAGTATGAACCCCGCCAATTCCTCTTGAATGGCTCGTATGCGTTCAAATGGTAGGAGTTGGTCCCGCATCCGTTCGATCTGAATATATATGAAGAATGGGTTGTCAATATATATAAGAATAAAACTCAACTCAATTGATGGTAATAAAATAATGTTGTGGACTTTGTTTACTTACTCTAAGTTGTTCTAGTGCGGCTTGGCCCGTCGCACATATCGTGTTGCGAATGAACTCGCAAACATAGTACCCACATAAGTTATTGTCGTGTCCCTGATGCGCGCACTTTACGAGAATAGAGAGTTCAATCAAAATAATAATCAACAAAGCATGATATAATGGAATTGGAAGCAGAATCAAAGAGATACGCAGACCTAGATAGCTAGTATTACTTACATTTTGTCCTACAAATTTTAGTTCTTCTGACCATTCACCCACGGCCCTGCCCGTGAACCTTTTCCAAACCCTGTCCGACAAAGAAAATAGATAAAGGAGTAATTAATTACTTGTTGTCACGAAAGTTACCGATCTAGTGCGATAATATGATTGAAATTACCTCTGGAGCATCTCTCTAAAGTCTGCCCATATCTCTTTTTCTTTTCGTAACGAGTCCATGACAAGGACTTTTTCTGAGTCGGGTTGAATGACTAGCAGAATAAAGTGGAACCTACGCACGCATAACTCATCATCAGTTACACTTAACATCGAGTAAGCCGAAATAGAATGTGTACAAGAGAGAGGGTAACAGTATTCACGAGAAGTTGTAAGGCAATAGTATTTCCCTTTTGGTTTGTTGTCTCAGTAAAGACCTTAGCAAGTAATCTTTTGTTTGCCCGGGTTTGGTTCTTACCACTTCTTCATGAACTCTATTTGGGTCAACGAACCCAATGTCAAAAGGGCCTCCTTTCCTGCATTCCATAACCTTTTTCCTGCATAATAGTATATACATATATGGTGAGCATATATATATACATGCAATTAATGAAGTGAATGAGATGAGATATAAATTACAGAAATAGTACTTACACACAATAAAGGCTGATGGCAGCTTTGTCGAGTTCCTTCTGATTGAATAGAAAATGCAAGTCTTGAATGTTGAAGTCGATCCCGTCGTCTCCGCAGAAGAAAATCTCATCTCTTATATGCGCTGTGATCCATTCTTCCTTTCTCATCTTGCAGAAATCAAGGTACCACTTGTGCAATTTTCGCATCTTTGTTGGTAGATTCTTGAGCTCCTCTTTCTTGACGAGATTCTTCCCATACTTCCATGGTTGTATGGGGTTGGCATCGCATTTGGGCAAGTTGTCTCCCATGATGTTCAAGTATGCAATGTAACTATTGGTCTCCTCGTCGCTACGATTCCACGGTAAAACCGGCAATGGCTTGGCGGAAGGCTGCGGGACGTAGTTTTTTGAACTCTTTGGCGTACGGTTTCCTGCGGATTTATTTGTGGCAGTGCTAGTGATGCTCTTTGTGGCAGTGCTCTTCCGCTTACGCTGAAGAGATGGCTGAAGCACCGGAGATGGCTGACGGGCCGGAGATAGCTGGCGCGCCGGAGATGGCTGAAGCGCCGGAGATGGCTGCCGCGCAGGAGATGGCTGCCGCGCAGGAGATAGCTGAAGCGGCTCAGACTGCTGACACTGCGGAGACGGCGGGGGTTCCAGTGGCCTCCAATTTGGAAGCACGATGTGTTCCTTCTTCCAAAGAATGGTTGTTTTCCCTGCAAATTTGAGTTGAGTTTCCCCTTCACCTGTAGCATGGTCAAGTTGTGCTTCCTCATATTCCTTCACAACCTCATCCACCCCGACAATAGCATAGCCATCTGGAATAGGTCGGCAGTGGTAAGTTCCACCAGCTACAGGAGGTAAGGTATAGCCGACAGCCACCTTAATGGATAATCCCATTAATCTCACATGCAGCTCAGCGTGTTCGCTCTCCGTTCTCTCATCCACGGGGTATCGAGGACCCGCCATTTCAAGCGTGGGCTGCACGTTCTCCGTGAAAGCCACGCTGCTTTTCCCCGCAGAGTCTGGGCCGTCGGCAGCTTCCAATGCAGGCTCTTTGTGCTGCTGAGATGGGCAGGTATCTTGATGGCTCTGTTGTGCATTCACTTGCGCCTGTAGCGCCACAAGTGCATGTTCTATCTGTGTCATCCGCTCTGTACGCTCTTTTTCTTTTCTGCCGCGCCATCTGTAAGAGTCGCTCCACTCGGCAAACCCATCCTTCCACGCCATACCCCCTGTGCCTCGTGCATGTCCAGGGTGTTCTTTTTTACCGATGGCGCGTGTGAGCTGGTCATTCTCTTTGTCGGGATGGAAGGTCCTGGCAGATGTTTCCTCGTATGCCGTGATGAGTTCAGTGACGGGTTTGACAAGGAGGGTTGGGAAGATACACAATCCTGTTTCTGGGTCCAACCTTGCCCCGATTCCGTAGAACCAAGTCTTTGCACATAGGTCCCACCCATCTGTCTGGGGTGTGAGCCCTCTAGCGCGCAGGGCCTTCTCAACTTCCTCCCACTTAGGCCTCTGAGATATGTAGCCACCTGACCCTGTCCTCTGGTGATATTCCTTCTTCTGTGCATTAAGCGTATTGGTTTCTGACCTCTTTTTAGCTATAGCACCTTTTTTATATGTCACAAATTCGGGCCAGTGAGGTCTTATCTTTGCATAATATGCGTCTTCGAAATTTGGAGTCTCGCCAGCTTTGACTAATTTGTTCAATTTTGTCTTCCAGTTGCGGAAAGCGTCAGCCATCTTCTTTAGAGTCCACTCTTTGACCTTTTCCTTTATAACCGGGTTGTTTTCATCCTCCTCTGGCAGAAGGGTGAAATTTACCAACAACGAATTCCAAAGCGTTTCTTTGGATATTTCATCGACAAAGGTACCGTCGCCTTCTTTGGCTTATTCCAATTTTCAATTATGATTGGGATTTGGTCCCTAACAAGAACTCCAGCCTGACGTACAAATTTGTCTGCGGCCTTCTTGGGCTCCATCGGCCTGCCATCAACACGGACTGCTTTGATCGTGAACTTTGCACGATCTTTCAACCGATGGCTCGCGCCTCGCTTGCTCTTTTTCGTAGAAAAAGATGGTTGCTGGCTGGTCGATCCAGAGGGCTAAAAGAAGAAAGAAGCGTTAATTAATACATGTAGAAGAAGATTGTTGGTGGAAGTCAGCAGAGGCTTAATCAATGCATATACCTCGCCAGACTTTGTAATCACTAAATTGCGTTCACCGGAGTCTTCATCTTCTCCATGACTACGTGAGCTGTCATCATGTCCTTCCAAGTTCAGATATTGTGAGGTGTCCTCATCAATAATGTTCTCCATTATTTCTTCTTCTTCAAGGTTTCTACTAAGTGGATCCATAGTTTCTAAAACAATAATTATCTAGAGTAAGAGTGTAAACATTAAAGTGGACTTGGATTCATACACAAATATACATATTATTCATACAAAAATACACAAATGAAATTAAAACCCTAAGGATGCTTGATCATTTTAAACGAGTTCCGAGGGGTCCAAACCCTAATCAGGATGAGTCAGAGCTCCACAACGACACCCCAAGAGAGTAACGTTGGCAGGATGCAAGTTTGTATACAAGTGGGGCGGGTTTGCGGACAATTATTTAGTCTCAGACAGCTACACCTACACGCAGTCCAATTTCTATACAAGTTTTAATCTATGCATGTAGTACAATTTATATTAGCCAATGAAACTATGTTGCCCGCGAACCCGCCCCGCTTGACATCCTATCTATACTACTACTCCCTCCATAATTACATGCCATCTTAGTTTCGAGATTCCTGATTTTGACCATCAAGTTCACCACCAACACTAAGTAAACAATATTATCGATGTTACAACATCAGAAACTTTACTCAAATATAAATCCACGACTATATCTTTTATACATCACACATATTCTCCACATTGTTCACCAAATGATGGTCAATATTTGTGGACGGATGGAGCTACACCTGTAACAAAAACCTGTAACAAAGACCTGTAACAAAGTTTCTTTCTATTCATCTTGTTTTAATGGCATGTCTCTATGTCATTGCTTCCACTGAGTGCCGCCGCCGACTGCCAGACGCAGAGGCGTGGACGGCGGCTCCGACGGCGAGGGCGAGGGCGGCGGCTTCGACGGCGAGGGCTGGACGCGGCGCCGGCGCGGCTGCTCTCTGCTCTCTGCGCGCGGATGCATTATAAAGTAATTTGCATTTTAAATTATTTCATTTTAAATTATTTTTTGGAATATTATAAAATAATTTGCATTTTTGGAATTTACTTAAACAATTTTATTAATTAGAAAAAATTTATGGAAATGTTTTTATCACTTACAGATAGGGCCCACATGTCAGGTATTTTCTTCACTGAAATAATTACAGAAAAAGAATTACAGAAATAATAAAAGAAAAAAGAAAAGGATTATTGCATCACGCTGATGTCAGCAATGGAGCTCCTCTCAGGTCGATCTTGCTCCCGTCGATCTGCTACACGCGGGGACTTGTGGTTGGGCTGGTTGGAAAGAGGAGGTCGAGGCGGACCTAGTAGTGGCAGCGCCTCCCCTTTTTGGTCGCCAGAGAACAGAGAACGAGGAGGAACTGCGCCGGTCGGCGGCGGTTACACGATGCGGAGGCGATATAGAGCGTGAGGGAGGAAGAGAATATGTGCCTGAGCACCAGAGGCTCACCAGGAAGCCGATGGTGGGGTCGACGAGGCCGGGGAAGGTCGGGGTTGCCCGCAGTGTCGATGGCGAGCGGCGGACAGAGGTGGAGGCCGGTGACAGGGTTGATGCCGACGATTTAGGGCACCCACAGCCGATTCCTCCCTCACGCTCCGAGGGCGGTGGCTTCTCTCTGCTCCGATGGGCGGTGGCGGTGGCTTCTCTCTGCTCCGATGGCGCGCGCGCGGTGGCGGTGGCGGTGGCTTCTCTCTGCTTCGATCTGGCACTGGGGGAAGAAAGGAAGGGGAAGGCGCATTTAATACCCCCCCTTTAACACTGGTTCGGGGCTGGAACCGGTGCTAAAGGGGGGAATTCGTTTCGCGCGCGCATTTATTAACACCCCCCCTTTAACACCGGTTCCAGACACGAACCGATGTTAAAGGGGGGGTGCGCGCGCGAAACGAAATAAATGCGCCCCCCCCCCTTTAACACCGGTTCGTGTCTGGAACCGGTGTTAAAGGGGGGCATTTATTTCATGCATTAAAGGGGCATTTTTAATTCAAAAAATAGGATATGAATTTAGAAAATTCATATCTTTTTCATTTCAACTCAGAAAAATATGAATAATATATCATAATTTTCAGAAAAATAATATCTATCCATTCATGTAAAAACATTTTATATTTACTTTACATGAAAATTTTCAAAATGATTAAAACACTTATATATAAATTTTGATTATTCAATTCAAACAAAAATAAATTGTTAAATCCTAAAACTTTGAACATAAGAAATATTAAGCATCTAAAAAGGAATCTAACCCTATTTTATTAGAGCAAATCATATTTTAATGCCGCATACTTTGTATTAACATTTTTGAATTGATTAGATATTTAAATGCCGCATCTTTTGTATACACTTGAATCTGACAAGCCTCGCTCAACTTGCATTGTTTTTTTGATAAAATAGCATATTGTGAACCTAAAAATGAATTTTGTAAAAAATCATGAGCATCGTATCATGTACCTGTAGTTCATATCTGACCCACTTCCTACAGATTCGGCAGAAATTTGTCTTTTTCACCAGAGGTGGACGGAAAGGTTTCAGATCCCCCTGTTGGTACATTGTCCATATAAGGTGGTCTAATATTTTTGTAAAATGTGTTAGTGGTTTGTTGAATTAGCCATTTGGTGGTTGCTTCACAAAACCGTCCGTTTTTTATGCTCGGAAAATAGAAAATGCCTTTTTGGTGCGATAAAAAGGAAAACTTCCTCTTGCAACATTGTTTGCCATGCCATGATGCACATGTATGCACAATATGGCCATATTATCACAAACTATGCCTTGATTCTAGCCATAACATTGGTCATTTGACCCGAAAGCCAAGAAACCTCGAATGAGATAGGTCATTTTGTGAAGGTTTTTTTGAGACATAATCAAATATACAAAGTTTGAGATTTTTCCTTCTAACTATGTCACATAATATAACACCACCGAAGGTTTCGCACTGTTTCGATCTTTTTTTTTATCCCCGTTTTAAACTATCGTCAAACTTTGTCGAACAACGGGCATGATGATTCTTAGATCGGGGCCAAGCCTCGCTCAACTTGCATTGTTTTTTGATAAAATAGCATATTTTGAACCTAAAAATGATTTTTGTAAAAAATCATGAGCATCGTATCATGTACCTGTAGTTCATATCTGACCCACTTCCTACCGATCGGCAGGAATTTGTCTTTTTCACCAGAGGTGGACAGAAAGGTTTCAGATCCCCCTGTTGGTACATTGTCCATATAAGGTGGTCTAGTATTTTTGTAAAATGTGTTGGTCGTTTTTTGAATTAGCCATTTGGTGGTTGCTTCACAAAACCGTCCGTTTTTTATGCTCGGAAAATGGAAAATGCCTTTTTGGTGCGATAAAAAGGAAAACTTCCTCTTACAACATTGTTTGCCATGCCATGATGCACATGTATGCACAATATGGCCATATTATCACAAACTATGCCTTGATTCTAGCCATAACATTGGTAATTTGACCCGAAAGCCAAGAAACCTCGAATGAGATAGGTCATTTTGTGAAGGTTTTTTTGAGACATAATCAATATACCAAGTTTGAGATTTTTGCTTCTAACTATGTCACATAATATAACACCACGCGAAGGTTTCGCACTGTTTCGATCTTTTTTTATTTTTTATCCCCGTTTCAAACTATCGACAAACTTTGTCGAACAAAGGGCATGATGATTCTTAGCTCAGGGCCAAGCCTCGCTCAACTTGCATTGTTTTTTTGATAAAATAGCATATTGTGAACCTAAAAATGATTTTTGTAAAAAATCATGAACATCGTATCATGTACCTGTAGTTCATATCTGACCCACTTCTGGCCGATTCGGCAGGAATTTGTCTTTTTCACCAGAGGTAGACGGAAAGGTTTCAGATCCCCCTGTTGGTACATTGTCCATATAAGGTGGTCTAGTATTTTTGTAAAATGTGTTGGTGGTTTTTTGAATTAGCCATTTGGTGGTTGCTTCACAAAACCGTCCGTTTTTTATGCTCGGAAAATGGAAAATGCCTTTTTGGTGCGATAAAAAGGAAAACTTCCTCTTGCAACATTATTTGCCATGCCATGATGCACATGTATGGACAATATGGCCATATTATCACAAACTATGCCTTGATTCTATCCATAACATTGGTCATTTGACCCGAAAGCCAAGAAACCTCGAATGAGAATGCAACTAATAGTAAGTTACATAAAGCCGAACTAGAACTGAAAATGAAGATACATAAAAGAACTGAAAATTAAGATACATGGCCAGATTAAGTAACAATCGGCCGAACTTGTTTCGGAATGTTGGAGTGATTCAGTCATGCTCCTACCTACACCTGTAATACTCTCCACTGTAGTCGTCGTACTCGCCGCCGCTGTCATCGCTGTCGTTGTCGGGGTCGCCGTAATTGAACCTCTGGAGAGTACGCGTGGGCTGGAATTGAGGGTAGCGCGTGGGCTGGACTTGAGGGTAGCGCATACGGGGTTAGAGTCTACGGCAGTGTCATAGGCCATGATGCTCTGGAGAGTCTGACCGCGCCACCATAGCCGACGGCTGGCCTCGTTGAAGTTAGGAGGAGGTAGGTCGTCCTCCTCGTACCCGGCGAGCGCCCTCTCACGCCGATCCACGAAGAAGGCTTCCCAAGTAGGGAAATAGTCGGGATGCCATCTGGGATTCCTCCGCTGCTCCGGCGTGAGCTCGAAGTAGTAGTGGTTCGTGATGGCCATCCGGCGCGCCACACCTAGAGGGACAGGAGGAACCGGCACGCCTCCGACGCTCAGCATCCAGCCGACGGGGACACAGTAGCCCGGCGGGCACGGGTAGTTCGAGGCGCAAAGCGCCTCCGCCTCCCTGGGGGTTAGTGCTACGGTGGAAACCATGGGAAAGAGTGATGAGGTTGCAGATATGAGTCTAGAGATGTGCAATGACAATGGAGGCCAACTCTACATATATATATAGTGAACTAGCGGGAAGAACTGGAGGGAAGAACTGGCGGGAAGAAAAATGGCGGCAAAAAATGGCGGGATGAACCTTTAGTCCCGGTTGGAGACACCAACCGGGACAAAACACGAGTCAGCACTAATAATAGGGGTGAGTGTCGACATTATGTCGTGCGGGGTGTACCTTGTCCCGGATGTTGTCACCAACCGGGACTAAAGATGAACCTTTAGTCCCGGTTGGAGACACCAACCGGGACAAAAGACGAGTCAGCACTAATAATAGGGGTGAGTGTCGACATTATGTCGTGCGGCGTGTACCTTGTCCCGGATGGTGTCACCAAACGGGACTAAAGATGAACCTTTAGTCCCAGTTGGAGACACCAACCGGGACAAAACACGAGTCAGCACTAATAATAGGGGTGAGTGTCGACATTATGTCGTGCGGCGTGTACCTTGTCCCGGATGGAGACACCAACCGGGACTAAAGATGAACCTTTAGTCCCGGTTGGAGACACCAACCGGGACAAAACACGAGTCAGCACTAATAATAGGGGTGAGTGTCGACATTATTTCGTAAGTGTCGACACTATGTCGAGCTGCTTGTACTATAAATAGGCATCCTTGTGAGTCCAGTCCTCCAGCCAGTTTGAGGCATCTCCAAGATGGTTTTCGAGAGCAGGGACACCACTATGACCAGTTTCAGGGAGATGCCGATGGAGCCCAGTCCTCCGGCATCTCCGAGAAACAGGTCATAGAGGCACTCCCTAATATGTGAAATTAGTTAGCTCCCAGGTGTAATGATCTAGTTAGAGAAGTTACAAAGCTGCAAGATGGTTTTCGAGAGCAGGGACACCACTACGGCCAGTTTAAGGGAGATGCCGACGGAGCCCAGTCCTCCGGCATCTCCAAGAAACTGGTCATAGAGGTGTCCGCGCGCGTTTGGAGATCAGATCTTAATGGTAAGTACGAATCGGGACAACTTCTTCTCATAGTCCCGGTCCATCCATAAAACAAGACTAACACTCAAGACATGTATTAATATTAAAAACATGAACTAGAGTTACATAATATGAGCATGAACTTCTTGGCATATGTCCTTCCTTATGATCGCTTCAGACGTAACCATGGAGCATCTTCTTTACTTAACGGAATGCTTGGGTCAGTTTTCACTGTGAAGGGCGGAATTTCATCAGACTTATTATAATCTTCTGACATGTCTGTCTTGTCCTCGATTTCCACGATGTTTCTTTTCCCTGAAAGAACTATGTGACACTTTGGCTCATCATATGATGTATTCGTTTGCATATTTTTTCTTTTTTTGGTCTGGAGGAAATGTCCTTCACATAGAAAACCTGAGCCACATCATTGGCTAGGACGAATGGTTCGTCTAAGTTCTTGTCTACCTTCATAAGATTGTTGAGATCCACCGTTGTCATTCCGTACTTCTTGTCTACCTCAACCCCTCCTCCTGTTATCTTGACCCATTTGCATCGAAACAAGGGGACCTTAAAATTAGGTCCATAGTCAAGTTACCATATCTCCTCTATGAACCCATAATACGTGGTCTTCTGCCCATTGTCTTCTGCTGCATCGAAGCGGACACCACTATTTTGGTTGGTGCTCTTTTTATCTTGGCCTATCGTGTAAAATGTATTCGCATTTATCTCGTACCCTTGGAAAGTACATACAGTCGAAGATGGTGTCCTGGCCAACAAGTACAGCTGATCCCCAACAGTGGTGTTATTCGTGAGAAGTCTTTGCAGCCAGCCGCCAAAACTCGCCATGTGTTCACTTATAATCCATTCATCAGACTGCCCCGGGTGTTTGAGGCATATTAAATTCTTGTGTTCATTGATATACGGGGCAACCAAGATAGATCTTTGTAAAACCGTGTAGTGTGCTTGATTGAGAGAATGCCCATCCCTACATATCATTGCTTTACATCCTAGGGTGCCTTTTCCACGCAGTCTCCCCTCATGTCGTGATTCTGGAACACCAATTGCCTTAAGGTCAGGAATAAAATCAACACAGAACTCAATGACCTCCTCTGTTACATAGCCCTTGGAGATGCTTCCTTCTGGCCTAGCACGATTATGAACATATTTCTTTAAGACTCCCATGTACCTCTCAAAGGGGAACATATTGTGTATAAATACAGGACCAAGAATGGCAATCTCTTCTACTAGGTGAACCAGGAGATGCGTCATAATATTGAAGAAGGATGGTGGGAACACCAACTCAAAGCTGACAAGACATTGGGCCACATCTGTTTGTAACCCTAGTAGGCTTTCTGGATCGATTACCTTCTGAGATATTGCATTGAGGAATGCACATAGCTTCACAATGGGTACTCGAACATTTTCAGGTAGAAGCCCCCTCAATGCAATCGGAAGCAATTGTGTCATAATCACGTGGCAGTCATGAGACTTCAGGTTTTGGAATTTTTTCTCTGCCATATTTATTATTCCCTTTATATTCGACGTGAAGCCAAACAGGACCTTGATACTGCTCAGACATTCAAAAAAGATTTCCTTCTCTGCTTTGGTAAGAGCGTAGCTGGCAGGAGTTAAGTTGCATCGTTTACCCTTCTCGTTCCCAGGATGCATAGGCTCTTCAGGGGCTTTCAAACATTGCTGGTCCTGCCGTGCTTTCGGTGTATCTTTTGTCTTCCCATACACTCCTAGAAAGCCTAGCAGGTTCACGCAAACATTCTTTGTCACGTGCATCACGTCGATTGAAGAGCGGACCTCTAAGACTTTCCAATAGGGTAGGTCCCAAAATATAGATTGCTTCTTCCACATGGGCGCGTGTCCGGCATAGTCATTCGGAACAGATAGACTGCCAGGACCTTTTCCAAAGATTACTTCTAGGTCCTTGACCATACCAAATACCTCATCACCGGTACGGAGGACAGGCTTCCTCCGGGGTTCTGCCAGACGTTTGAAATGCTCGCATTTCTTTCTTACTGGATGCAGGTTCGGAAAAAATCGGCGATACCCTAGGTACATAACCTTCTTACATTTATCCAAATATACACTTTCAGTTTCATCTAAACAGTGTGTGCATGCATTGTATCCCTTGTTTGTCTGCCCTGAAATGTTACTAAGAGCAGGCCAATCATTGATGGTTACGAAAAGCAATGCTCGTAGGTCAAATGGCTCCCCTTTGTGCTCATCCCACATACGTACACCTGGTTTGGCCCACAGCTGTAAAAGTTCTTCAACTAATGGCCTTAGGCACACATCAATTTCGTTGCCGGGTTGCCTCGGGCCTTGGATGAGCACTAGCATCATAATTAACTTCCTCTTCATACACAACCAAGGAGGAAGGTTATAGATACATAGAGTCATAGGCCAGGTGCTGTGACTGCAACTTTGCTCACCAAAAGGATTCATGCCGTCTGTACTTAGACCAAACCTTAAGTTCCTTGCGTCACGTGCGAAGTCCGGGTACTCTCGCTCGACTTTTCTCCACTGTGACCCATCAGCGGGGTGTCTCAACATCGCGTCTTTCTTACGGTCTTCCATGTGCCATCTCAACAACTTGGCATGCTCTTTATTTCTGAAGAGACGTTTTAACCGTGGTATTATAGGAGCATACCACATAACCTTGGCGGGAACCTTCTTCCTAGGGGCCTCGCCCTCAACATCGCCAGGATCGTCTCGTCTGATCTTATACCGCAGTGTAGTGCATACCGGGCATGCATCCAAATTCTCGTACTTCTCACCGCGGTAGAGGATGCAGTCATTAATGCAGGCATGTATTTTCGGCACGTCTAATCCTAGAGGGCAGACAACCTTCTTTGCTTGGTATGTACTGTCGGGCAACTCATTATTTCTTGGAAGAAGATTCTTCATTTTTACCAACAACTTTGAAAATGCGCTGTCAGTCACACCGTTCTCTGCCTTCCATTGCAGCAAATCCAGTGTGGTACCTAGATTTTTGTGGCCATCTTCACAAGTTGGATACAAAAATGTTTTGTGATCCTTTAACATCTGCTCCAGCTTCTCCTTCTCCTTTTCAGTTTCACATTCTTCCTTTGCATCAGTAATGGCCCGACCAAGATCGTCATCAGCGGGCCCATCTGCTCCCTCTTGATCTTCATTATCTACCCCCGTTGCAGTATCATCATATTCAGGATACATATTATGATAGTTGTCACCATCCTCTTCTTCTTCGTTGTCTTCCATGACAACCCTTTTTCTCCGTGCTTGGTCCAACAATTATAGCTGGGCATGAAACCGGATCGAAGCAGGTGGGCGTGAATGGTTCTGGTATTTGAGTAGTCTTTCTTGTTCTGACAGTGAACACACGGACAGCACATAAAACCATTGTGACCACGGTTTGCATTAGCCACAACGATGAAATTTTGGAGGCCCGTAATGTACTCGGAAGTGCGGCGGTCACCGTACATCCATTGCCGGTTCATCTGCATTAATATGTAGTATATATCAAAAATTAATAGGGAGATGACCATTTATATATATAGTACATCAATGACACATGAAAGGATAGTTGCCGACCTCGACCGAGACGGAAAGAGCAACAAGAAAACTTATTTTGAGCTCTCGGGCATTTCACCGAACACCTCTTGTGCATATGAAAAAAACACAAACTAGCACTCTTCACACCCTCTTGCTAGGCTCCAAAATGAGATGGTGAAAAAATGGAATAGTGGGTGTGTGTGGGCTGCGGTGGTGTCTTATATAGCCCCCCCCCCCTTTAACACCGGTTCATGCCACGAACCGGTGTTAAAGGGGGGGAGGGCTACGCGGCCCACTGTTGAAGGGTCACCGGTGTTAAAGGGGGGGCTCCTTTCTGCCACAGGGGCCACGCTGGTACGGCCCCCCCTTTAACACTGGTTCGTAGAAGAACCGGTGTTAAAGCCCTTTTTCTGGATCAACAAAAGGCCTCGTTTCCACTAGTGCCTGCAAGAGCTCGACACCAACAAGCAGGGGGTCAGTTTCTTGGGCAATAATGGGCCAATGGTTGTTGAATGGTGAGTTTGATGGGGCAGTTTCAGGAGCATTTGTATGGTGACGAATGGTGAGCACTGATAGGGCAGGGCAGGTGACGATGGTGGTGGAGGGCATCAGGGAAGACGAACGGCGGAATATATTTTTACGAGAGGGCGAGCGGGTGAAGCGACCTTCTTGTTCATCCAAGTAGGAAACCTGGGGCCCATGTGCAGAAGATGTGGTACACGGATTGAGCGTCCATCCATCGCCTAATGGTCAACGCGAGGGGGAAATGCAGGGACGGTGAGCAGCCAGCGACGTGGCCGATGTTGACGCGGGGAAATTAAGGTGGCGTGGATGCACGAGAGGCTAGCAAAATCAGGTAGTGGGGGTAATAGAAGATCTCGTTCATAGCCCAATATAACGGTAACTATTTAAGTTACTCTAAATACCGCTTCTCTCTTTAACTCACCGCTACATAGACAAATTTGGTGGCATGAACCCTTGATTACTTCTCAAGTTGCTAGCACTATGAGCAGAGGATGCTTAGGAGTCACCTACAAATCTGAAAAATACTTTTAGAGCTCGAACTCACTGAAGTCCTTTATTTTCAAAATTCAAAAGTGATATGTAATGTTTGAAAATTAATTTAAAAATATGTGTAGATTATGAGATATAATTCAAGTGTGCAATTTTTCAATCTGAAACACGTTGTATTATGGACTATAAAAAGACAAATTTTGGCAAGATTTGAGGTGTACTATTCATAAATCTAGATCTAAATTTTTTACTTTTATATATAGTGTATAATAGAACATATTACAGATTGAAATTTTGCACACTTCAAGTATACATTATGACCTATATCTATAAAGAAATTAGAAATTTTTGGCACTTCATAACTACATTTTTGAATGTTCAAAATAAAGGACTCTAGTGAGCAGGGAGCGAAACCGACACACTCCCTACAAATTATCAAGAGCGTGTTTGATAGTCTGCATAAAGGTCAGGCACACTTGGGGAGATAAAACTGGTCTGTTTGCTTGCCTGCATGCGAGTTTAGGCTGCACCAGCGTGCTTCTTAAAGCAGCCTGGAGCCGTTTCCGGCAGGCCTGACTCGGGGTGAGCGCACGAGTGAATAAACACGTGGAACATTGTCTCCACCCCTTTCTCTCTCCTCTCTTAAATACGGTTATCCAAACCACTTGTGATTAGCACATTGTAACATTCCAGAAATATTAATCAAGATTATCAAGTTCTAATAACCTAAGTTTAGGGTTAAGAAAAACTTTTATTAAATTAAATCAATATGAATGCATGTGTGTAGGGTTAAGAAAATTTTTTATTAAATTATTCCCATCTAAATCATTTCCAAGCAGAATCAAATCAATAGAAATTCAAATATAAACAATACGAGCTAATGGTCATTTTGACCAAAGTTAACCACTAGACCACTTTGAGTGTTTCTAGTCCGAGATTTCTAACAGAAACAAATCCAATTCTTTTCACCCCTTGCTAGACCAAGTAAAAGTGAACCCAAGCCCACCATGCAAACCAACAAAAACATTTGGCAACTCTATTAAAATAACATTTTAAAAATGAATCAATTATAGGAACTAAGATCACCATTTCTCAAAACCCAACTAAACCAATTCACTTGGATCAACCAATGATGCACAGAGACCATGTAGACCAATACTAACATCCACTAAAATGGAAATTTCAAATTTCAAACACTTTTTTCTTGCGGCCATTTTGTCAAACACCTTCTGAGCACAAATAAAATAAAGCAACAAACACTATATTGAGCAGTGTTCTTGCCAAACTCGTTCCCTCTACCGCCTCCACAACACTCCTAGTATATCACCCACCTTGTCTATGCATCCCTAGCCCATTGTACACACAACCAGTTCATCAATGGCATACACGGCCGAGCACATTTGCCACCCCCACCGGCGACAGCACGATGCAAACCACGCCGGCCTCGCCTATCGTGTCTAGTACGTTGCACGTGCGTCACTGCCCTCTTCAGACCAGCCCTAGCTCAAGGACAGAGACAGGAGACGCCGGGAACGTCGTGCCCGAGCCGCTGTCGACCATGCCGACGCGCACCACAGTTCAGGCTTCGTTCCCGCTCGACCCGACCACCTTCAGCTCTCGCCGCCCGCCTACGCAATCACCACTGTCCCAAGATACAAAAAGACATGCTCGTTCCCTCGACCATTCTCCGTAGCCGCCGGACGCCGTGAAATTCGCCATCGGTGCCACACAGAGCATCGCCCCGTTCCGACCACTGCAGACCTCCTTTTTACTGATCCACGATGTCCGTGATGACCGCCAGGCGACCGTCCACCATCCTAGCCTCTGAACCATGCCGCTAGCTCGTTGTGCCATTTCCTCCGTCGAGCTCCGGCCATGCCATGATGCACCCCTCGCCCCGCTATAAAAAGGGAGCTCCCTCGCACCAATTCTTCACACCATCGCACTCCACACCTCCTCAGCAATGCCTCCAATCAACCACAGAGCAAGCCGCTGCCCGTAGCTTCCCAATTCCACCGGAGACCGTCGCGGCAGGAGGAGAAGGGCGTCGTCGATTTAGGCCACCGCAGGAGCTGCCGCCAGTACCAGGAGAACCGCCGGAGCCGCCTAGTTCTTTTGCCCCTGTCGCCGACCCTCGCCGGAGCACCGGTAAGCCTCCCCGACCCTCACTGGCCTCGCTAGTGTTTCTTCCCGTTGTGCCCTGTTTTGAAGAGGAAAATGGCCGTGAGCCATTGATCTGAGCTCTAATCCTACGGCCAGAATCCTCCCATACCCCTTCGGCACCCCTTGTCTCACTAACGAGTGGGGCCATGACTTAAACCAGGCCGCGCGCGCTGTGCGCAGTGGGCCGGCCCATCTAGCTCTCCCGCGCGACCCAGTAGTTCGAATTTAGATTATTTCCATTTAGTTCAAATCCTAGTTCTGTGTGTAGTTTCAAAATTCAATTCAGAGAGATTCACTGAACCAAATTGCATGATACCAATTTTTTTAGAATGGTATTGAAATTTTTAATGCAAGCCCGTTGGATTCAAACCATTTGGAATTATAGATCACCTATAGAAAAATAACAAGGCAGAGACTTTTCTGCATTCAAACATTTTTCAAAAATCAACCATAAATGCTTTTGAGTTGATTCCAACTCTCAAAAATCACATTTGTTAAGACCTTTCTAAATATATAAAAATATCTAGGTTTACTTGCAGTAATCTTGGCCAAGTATTAAAAGAATGCCCCATAGGCATTTCTAGTCACTTTAATTAATTAAAACAATAATGTTAAACCTTATTAAATTGTGACACCACTTTAAATCACATTCCCAAGTATTAAAATATGTGGTGATGACATGTGTCAACATTATCCCATATTTTAATTGGAGAATATTAAATCTTAAGTAGTTTTTTAGTAAGTAGAAATTACTTTGCTAAAATAAAATAAATAAAAGTAGACCTTTAATCCTTGTGATAATTGTGATGATGCTAGATCATCTAGTGTGAACATTTGTGTGCTAAATAGAAGTAGTTAAGTATTGTTTGGTGATTGTGTACCTCATATTTATTTATAGACGGTAATACCGACCACGGATACGAAGAGGAAGGAGACTACTACGAAGAAGAAGAGGAAGAGAACTTCAACCACTTCACTACTCAAGGCAAGCTTACACTTGCAACTTTGCAAGCCATCCTAGAAAGCTAATACTTGCAAGCCCCACAATACCAATTAACCTAGGCAATGCATTAGGCATGCTTTGGTTATGGAACTTTATTATACCAAATCCCATTTTTACTTGCAAGCTTTATTCTTTTATTTCTTTGTCAAAGTTCTTTATTACTTATAGTTAGTATTTTGTGAGTTTTGGAAAGATATTATAGGTAGCATAAAGAGCATAAAACTTGACCTAAGTTAGTTAGAACTAGATGTCATCCTAAGGCATGTGATTAGATTTGGATAAGTCACACTTGATTAGCACCCCTCATTAGTGCTTACCACCAATTTAGTGGGTAGTGCTAAGTATAAAACTTGATCCCTTTAGATGGGAATACTTGGTGAAAATGATTATGAAAACCTTAGAATGATGTGTCATATAATGAAATGTTTTGACATGTGTTATGAACACCAGATGATTTGGTGATGGAAATGTTGAGGCATGAACCTTAGCCTTTTTTTAAATGATGGTTATGTTCGGATGCGATACCATTCCAATGTTATCATACAATGGGCTTGACTAGAAGATTATATATCTTAGTATGGGTTCCCTTGCGGCCGAGGTCTGAGCTGAGGCTACCTTGTGATGATTATCCACTTGGGTAGTTCCCAAGATGATAGATGGGCATGGTTTGGAGGCCAAACTCATAGGGGAGGTGCCTATACTAGGGTGTGTAATTGAAAGTTTAGGATTGATTATCCGCATACTGAGTATGGTGATTCAGGATTGTTCCTGATGGATGTATCGAATTTTGTGGTGAGAGTGTACCACCTCTACAGAGTGTCAAACTATTCGAATAGCCACGTCCGAGGTTATGGACAGTTGGAGTGGCCATATTGTTCCGTCGTCGGATGTTTTCAAAATGACTTGTGAAATGAATTATGACTTGACTTGATCACAACAGGGTTGATCACAACAGGGTTTTCTTTACTTCTGAATTCATTTAAGTTAAACCTCGCTTTTTGCGAAACAACCAAGAGCTTAGGATTCCTATTGCTATTCCTATGGCTAGACTATGAGGAGGACTACCAGGAAGATGGAAAGTAGAAAGTCTATGATAACTAGGATCATCTCCCATCATCAGCATTGCATGTGACCCTGAAGATGGAGCTTCGACCATGCTACTATTATTATTATTCCGCTGCGTTGATTGTATTATGACTGGATCATGAGATCCTTTATTTGTAAGACCGTTATTATGGTTTGTAATGGATGATGAACTATGGTACCAATCTGTTATGTCTCGCAAAAATGGTAACACTGGGATTGCGATGTATGGAAAAACAGGCATCTGGGATTAATAATCCGGGTGTTGACAAGTTGGTATCAGAGCCATCCTGACCATATGAGACCCTAGTTAGAATGGACGCTTGAATCAAGAACTTAGTTTCAAAACAAAATAAGTGAGTATTTATAAAAACCTATTCTCATTCTTATCACTTAGATTCTTTCATGAAAATTCATGTCCCTTAAAAAAATTCTTGCAAACTTACATAAAATTTGACACACTTGATCACTCTACTAACTTACTTATCCTACATTCTTATAGATGGAGGTCAAGTAGAGAAAGTTCTACCAGTTGGGCAACGGAGGAGAGCTCATCTTTGATCGCGATTTAAACCAACTCTCGGAACTTCTTGAGTGCCCGCACCCTGAGTTCTTTGGATCACAGCTCAATGATTATCAAGGAGGAGAATTACAATGGCTGATTGTTGCAAGTCTCAGAGGCAAGATTGAGGCACCCACCTCAGAGGGAATCCAATTCACCTTAATAGAGAACAATTGGCTATATGGACTCGCCAGGGCTATGCAGGAAACTCTTGCCCGTCTGTGTGGGAAAAGCATCAACCAAATAAAGGGCACTAGTTTTGATTATTACGCAAGGCGTGATTCTATGGGACAACCATTGGAGGTACCATGCCATCTGGAGCTGAAGCATCATGTGGATCATCTCGACTTCATGCTATATGATAGGCAGAAGGAGTTGGACAACGCTCGCGCATACGCCAACCAAAACTATGCCATTGCAGTCAAGAAGGACCAGACCCTCGCCATCCTTGCAAAGGAGCGCAAGACCTTTTGTCGTGCGCGTGACAAGAAGGATCACATCATTGCTCGCCTTCATCACAGAGTGTCAGACTTGGAGGAGACCATCCATGAGCGGAACATGCAGCTTGAGGAGAGGGAGAATGTAGGGGAAGATATCCGTGGAGACCCCTACTCTTACCTCAGTGATGATGATGATTACCTGGAGGACCAAGCCATGGACTTCCACACTAATGATAATGACTCCACCTTCATTGATGATGATTATGATGAAGACATCGATTCTAATGAGTAGTACCACTTGAGCACGATCGTAGGAGTGAGTTTTATATGGTCCCAATGTATCGTAGTTTCACAGAATGGTTCTTAAAACCATCTGTTACCTTGTGTGGTGTGTGTTTGTACTGTGTGCTACGAATGAATGAATGAATGAAAAAAAGTTGCTAGTTGGCAAAACCTGATTCAAACTTTAAGTTTAAAAACTTTTCAAAAAAAAACCCCTGAACCTTAGAAATTTCCCTCTTGTCTCATGATCTATCTCAATCTCCAGATGCCTCGCGGAGGAAGCATTTCATCCCCGGACCCAATGCTGCAAATCTTGCAAATGTTGGTTTCTGACCGTGAAGATGAAAGAGACGAACATCAAGCCAACTTAGCCACCCTTCAACATATAGCTCAGATGTCTAATAACAATCAAGGCCATGGAGACCAGGACAACCATGGATCCAAGCTCAAGAACTTTCAGAACACCAATCCACCTATTTTTAGTATGTCTGAAGATCCGTTAGATGCGGATGACTAGCTGCAGACCATGGAGAACAACATAGAGGTCGCAGGAGTGGAAGCCAATGAGAAAGTATTGTTTGCCACCCATTATCTGGCCGGAGATGCAAGAGCTTGGTGAAATAGTATTCGCACCATGAATGGAGGACATATGATGACTTGGGATGAATTAAAATTCAAGTTTAGAAGGACCCATGTGACACCGAGTTTAATCAAGAGGATGAGAGATGAATGCAGAGAATTGAAGAAAGGGAGGATGGCGGTAGTTGAGTACCTGAATGAGATTGACACTGAAGCCAAGAAGGAGAGATTCCTGAATGGTCTGCATGATGAGATGCAGATAGTGCTGGTCAACATTCCGTTCACGGACATTGAAGCCTTAGTGGATTCTGCAATCCAGATGGAAGGCAAGATCAACCAAGCCAATGAGAATCGCAAGCGTACAATGATGCATCAACCAGGAACCCACCATACCCCCAAAGTATCGCCCCAACCCGTCTGTAGGATATGCCCCGAGAAACAATAGACCCCTAATGACCCGTCCGAACTATCCCATTCATGGAGGAGGAAACCCATGGTCCGGAGGAAACCACAACAATAACCCCGGCAACTCCAACAATTTCAGCCGTGCACCGCCCAAGTTCAACAACAAAAACACCAACAACACCAATAGTGCCCCCAAGGACTGGTAGCAATGTTGTGCCTATTGCAGGCAAAGACAAGTCTCAGGTTACTTGTTGTGAATGCGGAACCAAGGGTCACTACTCCAATGAGTGCCCCAATAAGCTTGCAGCAGCTAACAATGTGAATGCCTCAGCTCAGCAGCAGCGCCGTGTTCAGCCTGGAAGAAGATTTTCTCCAAGGAAATCACTCAACCGCAATGGCCGTCTATTTCACATGAATGCGGAAGAAGCCCAGGAAGGGCCAGATGTTGTGCTGGGTATGTTTTCTGTTAACTCAGTACTTGCAAGAGTGTTGTTTGATTCTGGAGCATCGCAATCATTTTTTACAGAAGAATTTGCATGCACTAGTAAGATTCAACCAACCAAATTGAAGCATGTTATGATAGTTCAAATACCTGGTTCAACCACCAAAGCTAGACAAATTTGCAAGGTCGTACCTATCATAATCCATGGCAGAGATGTAACATCCCAGCATTTAGGAACTAACGAAGGGTAGATTTAGGAATTTAAGATGTTGCATGCATTCATCTGTGAAAATGTGGGTAAATTTTTCGCCAAATAAAAACCTAAAGTGATCAAAGTTTCTTTCATACTTTGAGATTAGGTATAGTCTTGAAGGATGATTGTTATAGACTTTGATATGATCTTTGTGGACTTATGTGTTTTGGGAAATGAAATTTGAATTTAAAACTTGAGTGTTTGAATTATAATTCCAAAGGATTTTTGAATGATGTTTGAATCTTTGATTTAATTAAGAGTTAACCAATAATAACTCAAAATTTATATAAAGAGAGCAATTAAGAATATGAATATCCATTTCTTAATTTTATTGAATAAATAAGTTACAAAAATGTAACTTATGAGAATCATCCACAATCTTTACAATAGCAAATAAATAAAGAATAATATTTCTTTATTGATAATAGTATAATATTTATTACAAAAGATTAAAAATAAAGTGTACAAAAGAATAAATTAAAGATTACAATTGAATATGATAGTTATTACAAGTGACTAATCTATAAAGAAAATAAAAACCTAAACTAAAGTCTTGATCTTCAAATCTGGTACCTACAAAATAAAAATAAACTTAAAAGAAAAAGAAGGTTAGGATTAGAATTATTTTTACTCTCAGAAGTTGACAGTGAAGTGCACTGTTCACTTTTTCATCATTGAGTATATAAGGGGCAAGTTTCACCAATATGAAAGAATGTATCTTTCATAATTTTAAGCCATAATTCAAATAACAGCAAGGAGGGGCAAGTTTCACCAGCCAAGTAGAAGTAACCAGATGAAAGTAACTTTCAAAATTCAGAACATATCCACAACTGTGTAGCAGGCACACAAGCAGCACAACACCAAACTACATGGTGTGTGCTGTCAGCACCACAACAGCAACACAACCAAACAAAACCATCAATAAAACCGTGGGAAACCAATCCCCACACCATTCCATTGCTCTTACACACCAAGCACAGCAGCCAACAGCTAATCAGGGCCAAAGCCAAGATATATCAAACCAACCAAAGCCCAGGATCACATCACCAAGATGCTGACATAAGGAGGGGGTAGATCAGGTGGATAGCAAGACCAAGATCAAGCCATCAGGATCAGGAGATGATGGGCTAGATCAAGGACAAGCCAGGAGCTGGAAATACCAGGGGAGCACCAGATCAAGCTACCACAAGATCAACCACTAGCAACCACGACATCAAGTGACAGTGGTGAGTAAATAGACCATCAAATAATCCATCTGTCTAAGATTAGACAAAAATACATGATCTGAATCTTATTCAAACTCTCAAAAAGCAACCAAGTGGGGTGAATCCATCACTGAGGTTTTAAACTATAAAAGCAATCAAAAAAAGTATAAAGATCCAACTAAATCTCAGAACAACATCATTGATCTAGTTATCAAGCTATATTTCAATTCAAGAATGAACATAGCTAAGATTTAAAACTCTAGCCACATCTCTACAATTAGAGTAGCACCTTAGGATTTAATCTTATGGATCTATATAAGTTATCAAGCTTACAATCATTTTTCCCAAACTTTGATTCAAGAAATAGTAGATGGTATCACTACTAGAAACCATCCCTGTGAATCAACAAGATAGAGGTCTAAATCCCTAAAACCTTAGACCAACATCACTGGTTCTATGGATACAAGGAAAGAGGATTTCACTTATCTATCATGCCAAGCAAAATCTTAAGCTTGAATAAAACCACACCAAGTAAAAGAATCTAGTCTTGTGTGCCATACAAGGATGGTGTCACAAGAACAGTTCTAAACTAAGTAGGTTAAGCATCCAATCTTCACAGATACAATCAACCAATTATAAATCACTTTCCTGTTCTTAAACACATGAATCATAAACATGATATTCATATATATATGTCTTCACTCTAAGAGACCATTTTGATCTCAATTTATACATGAATTCTCAAGCCAACAGTACTAAGACAGTGACTTCATCACACCATACTCACTGTCATTAACCAAGTAATGACAGTGGTAAGTTATCAAAACCACTAGCTTTACCAAGTATTGTTTTCAAAGCAATTGTATCATCTGAATCATATGAAATTTAACCATGGAATCATCAACAATAAACCACTAGCATCACCACAACTAATCATCAGCAGTAAGTCACATCTAATCACCACTTAACAGATTTAGAGAGCATCAACACATGATCCAATTCATCAGTATCTAATCCACAACAGGGTATGAACCCTAAGCAGAACCAAGAACCCTAATCAGGACAGGACAGTAATCAGGAAGGTCACCACCAACATCTAGCATAGGATGGCCAAGTACAGAGAGCACGAGGGGAGAGCAATGACTTACTGAAGGTCCTCGCTATAGAATAGAAGAGGAAGTAGAGGGGCCGACGACCATGGCGGCACAGGGAGAACCCCCAAGGGGGCGCTGCGACCCATACAGCGCCACGGCGGTGATCATAGCCACGTCTAGGGGCGAGGTGAATCACCACGGCGCACGACAGCAGCGGCGGCGCCAGGATCAACGCGAACCCCAAACCCTAGGGTTCGGGACGACATCGATTTGGTTGCAGGAGGGCTCCAAGTCCAAATCCAATTGGACAGGAGGCAACAGCGGGGTCGACAACCTCTTCCTGCACCACGACGGTGGCCAGGATGGTCCACGATAGCAGGAATCGCCGGCGGCAACACACTGACCACGGGGTCGGGGAAGAAGGAGAGGGGTGAGCTCGAGAGAGAAGACAATGAGTGATGGGCTGGGTTGGGCCAGGGATCCTTCGGGGTGTTGTTTTGCCTTTGCCCTACTGGGCCACAAGGGCCCAATAAACCCAAAAGGCCAGCCCAAATCATTTAGAGTCTGTTTTTAATAAATAGGAAAGACCAAAATGCCCCTGAACTTAAATAAACTCTATAAAATAAAAGTCCAAAAATTATAAATAAAATATTTTTGGATTCACAATAATCCAAACTATCCACATAAATTAATAATTAAAATGTTAGACATATAAATTTTATTAAGAATTTTGTAATTTATATATTCCTTATGGAATTTTACAAAATTATTAAAGATGATAAAAATAAATAAAAATCACTTTCATTATATATTAATGTTGTAGTATTTTAGAAAAATACTAAACAAATATTTAATAACAATTTTTGATATTTAAGTGATAATTCTTAAAGGAATTATTAAATCAATAAAATTCCAATAAAAGGGAAATAAAATAAAAGAATACAATATTCTCTTATAAATATTAAAAATTAATATTTATAAATCCTTTATTATTAAAAAGAATTTTTATAATAATGAGGAGAATGCATATCAAGTTAATTGCTGCATTACATTATTTTGCATAATCATTTTGCTTCCTTAAATATTGTCCTTACTGGGCAATAATGATGTTTTTGTAGACATAGAAGCTCAAGATCCAGTGCAAGCATCAGACTTCACTACCTTGCCATCACAAGGCAAGTTCATCACTTGCTCATATCCTTTGAAGAGTCTTTATCAATGTATTTGCAAATGGTGTGTTATCATATATACTCTAAAGAAAGAAAATATTATTTTCACAAATAAAGAAATCTTAGATATCATCCTAAGTGATGATATAATGGAGCAATAGAACTTAGAGTTCTAATTGCAATAATGATGATCAATTAGGGACTTAATAACCCGTGACATCAGCGATTCTAGCATCGTATATTACGCGTTAGCCATGAGATTTGGAATGGGACAGAGAAGTCAGCTGTATCTTCTTCCTCTCGCATGAAGCCGGATGTGCAGGTCGTGGCTGTTATCCTTGTAGCATGCATATTAATTGGTAATTCGTAGAGGAGATGTAGCATATGGGTGGGAACCCTCATCATCCCACGATAGTTCTCGCATCTAACGATTTGTACAAACCATTGCCGTAATTCATTATGTGGGCGTGGTGTACACCAAGGAGGCATGCGAGGTCACGAAGGGGGCAGTGATTGGCTTGGACCAACTACTGGGGCCCACATCATGGAATTCTGGACGGGAAAGTACGCCCGGTTGTGCAACAAGGAGTTGCTCTCTCATGGGTAAAGTAACGCACCTCTGCATAGTGTAAGAATTGTAACTTGTTACTCCCTGTTCCGGTAAGGAGCTACGAACACGGCAGGAAAGGAACTCCATGAAAGTTCTGGTCAACCTATGAAGGCTGATGGTCATAGAATTTCTGAATAAAATAAATCTTTGAAGAAAGATTTACAAAAACTCCATAGTGACAAGGATATATAGGCGGAGGTGGTAGTTAGAGCATCAAACTTCCCACCTTGCATATAATGAACTTGTTGTGTAGCAGCATGAACTCTATAGAATAAGCTGCTGAGATCAACTCCTTGTCGGAGTTGCTACTTTTAAGTTCCGCTAAAAAACTTTATATTTTGTTTGTAAGTTGAAACCTTTTGAAGTCTTGAACTTCTGGTATAGTAATAATAATAACGTGTGAATGTTTGTAATATGGACCCGCAATGTTTCTGTTGTACCACTCTGTGGGATGTGATATTTATGGAACGGTGTTCTGTGGGTGTCATGTCAACGACTATAGTGTACTACACATGCAGCGGTATGCTGGGTCACCGCAATAGATTTTTATGCTAATCTAATAGTACTTGGAACCAACGGTTTGGAAGTAGTACTAGGAATGGATTGAATGTCGAAACATAAAGGATTAATCGACTGTGCCAACAAAGCCATAACCATGACTAGTACCGCTGGAGTATCAGTAGAGCATGTATCTGAAACCTTACCCCGTCAATTCAAGTGCAACAAGAGTCTAGCCCAACCAACCATTGACCAAGTCAGAGTAGTCTGTGAATACCCCGATGTATTCCCAGAGGTATTGCACGGTATGCCCCTAGATTGGGATATCGAGTTTATTAGTGAACTAATCCTTGGAACTGGACCTATAGCTCAGAGACCTTATAGTATGAACCCATCTGAATTAGTGGAGCTGAAGAAGCAACTGGATGCTATGCTGGAGATATGACTGATTCAACCAAGCGCGTCGCCATGGAGATCACCTGTTTTGTTTGTGGATAAGAAAGATGGACGTAACCGTTTGTGCACGGATTATCGGAAGCTGAATGATGTCACCATTAAGAACAAGTATCCACTGCCGAAGATAGAAGATCTGTTTGACCAGTTGACTAGTGCCAAAGTGTTTTCTAAGATTTATCTTAGAACTGGTTATCATCAACCAAAGATTCACGCAGAGGATATTCCAAAGACTGCCTTTACCACCAGATATGGACCGTATGAGTACACTGTCATGTCTTTTGGATTAACCAATGCCCCCGCTTATTTCATGAACCTCATGAATAAGATTTTTATGAACTTCCTAGATAAGGTTGTCGTTGTTTTCGTCGATGACATTCTGATCTATTCCAAATCAGAATAAGAACATGAGCTACACCTAAGGACCATTCTTGAAATCCTTAGAGAGCATCAGTTGTATGCCAAGTTTAGCAAATGTGAGTTCTGGTTAAAGGAAGTACGATTCCTCGGACATATCGTGTCAGCCGGAGGAATTACTGTCGACCCTGCCAAGGTCAAGGATGTTGAAGAATGGCAAGCCCCAACCACTCAAACCCAAGTTCGTGCATTCCTCGGATTAGCGGGATATTACTGCCAGTTCGTAGAAGGATTCTCGAGCATCGCAAGGCCCATGACCCAATTGTTGAATAAAGATAAGAAGTTTGAATGGACGGACAAATGTGAAGCAAGTTTTCAAGATCTCAAGATGAGATTGATTTCATACCCAATCTTGATCATGTCGGATATCACGAAGCCTTTTGATATGTATTATGACACATCCAAGGTTGGTATTGGATGTGTGTTAATGCAAGAAGGCAAAGTCATATCCTATATGTCCCGACAACTGAAGCAACGTGAGCATAATTACCCTACCCATGACCTTGAACTAGCAGCCGTAGTTTTAGCCTTGAAGGCATGGCGGCATTACCTCATGGGTAACCGTTGTGAGAATTATTAGGATCACAAGAGTCTGAAGTATATTTTCACCCAGAAGGAGCTGAATTTGAGGCAAAGGAGATGGATAGATCTAATCAAGGACTATGAACTTGACATTCACTATCATCCCGGTAAAGCCAATGTGGTAGTAGATGCTCTTAGCAGATTGCCGTATCGATTGAACACCATGATTCTGAGGAGAAACCAAGTTTGCACAAGGAGTTGGAATATTTCAGAATGGAGCTAGTTAGTGAAGGATTTTTGGCTAGCATAGAACTTCAACCCATTTTGATCAGTCAAATCAAGGAGGTGCAGAAAGAAAATGCTAGTATCGATGGAACTAAATGTCCTGTCAGTACAGGGAAGGTACCCGGATTCACCGAAGATGAAGAAGGAGTTTTGTGGTACAAAGGACATATCTGTGTACCAGAAGATTCAAAATTGAAGCAAGCTATTTTGAAAGAAGCCCATGATACTCTTTATTCTGTCCACCCTAGAGGGACTAAGATGTATTAGGATTTGACGGAGCAATTTTGGTGGCATAAGATGAAGAGAGAAATCGGAAGCTACATAGCCAAGTGTGATATCTGTCAGAGAGTCAAGGCGGTACATCAGAGACCAGCAGGACTATTGCAACCATTACAGATTCCGGAATGGAAATGGGATTCTGTAGGAATGGATTTTATCAACGGTTTACCTAATTTAACATCCCAAAAATATTGAACAATGAGTATCAAATTACAATCACCAAAATTACGGTTAAAAAAACTTTTGTTAATTCAAATCATTATGAATGCATGTGTGTATGTGATGTTTGTATGAATGAATGGACTTGTGTGATTTATCTAAATAGCAAGGAATGGTATAAAGGTGAAAACAACATGATCTAAAACAATTCCAAGCAGAAAAAATCAAGAGAAAATCAAAAACAAAACAAATAAAGCAAATGGTAATTTTTGCCAATCTTTCTCACTAGGCCACTTTGAGTGTTTCTAGTCCAAGATTTCAAACAGGAAGTTTTCCATTTCTTTTCACCCCTTGCAAGACCAAGTAAAAGTGAATCAAAGGCCACCTTTCAAACTTGCAGAAACACTTGGCAACTTGATTCAAATCACATGTCAAAATTGAATCTAATTGATATGGGAAGATCACACATTTTCAAAAACCTACCAAACCAATTCCACTTGACCAATCCCACTAACCAGAGACTCCCTAGTATGTAACCAGCACACCCACCAAGTTTGAATCCAAAATTCAAATTTGAATATCTTGCGGCCATTTCATCAAACACCTTGTAATCACCAAACAAACAAACCACAAACACTATCGTGAGCAGTAAATTGGCCTAACTTGTTCCCTCTATAGCTCACACTACACTCTCAGTAGATGATCTAGCCCATTTAACAAGCTTTAGCACCACCTTTGAGCTTGCCTTAGCCATCAATGGTGACCATGCCGAGCCTAACTTGCCACCCCCATGTCGACAGCAAGCTAGGGGAAGCACCAAGCTTAGCAAGCATGTCTGGGACACTCTCCATCGTCCACCGCCACCCCCTGTACAAGCATCGAGCATTGCCAGCCCCTGGACCACATAGCCCGAGCATGCCAAGCCTCTCTGCGAGCGAGCCGAGAGCGCGCCAGAGCGTTAACCGCGACACACGCCCACAGACCGCGCACCGCCCTCGCCGCGTGCAAGCAGGATCTCCACCACCCCAGGAACACCCCAGACACGCTCGTTCACTGTCGTGCGTCCCATATCACTTGTGCACCATTAAAACAACCGTCCGGCCCGCTCAGAGAAACGAGACGTTCCGACCATCTCGCACCGCCTCACGCCTTGTGACCATGTCGTTGAACATAGCACCGCCCCCAATCGTCGCCCATTCCATTAGCTCGTTGTGCCAACGACCACGACGAGCTCAGCCCGCACCTGTCGGTCCCCTTCAGGCACTATAAATAGAGGCCACCCCCGTTCGATCTCAGCATACCATCTCACTCCCCTATCTCTCAGAAGCACCCCACCTCACTCCAGGAGCAAGGCGAGTAGCACATCGCCGGAATTTGGCCAGAGTTTGCCGCTGCTGGAGGAGAAGGGCGCCGTTGATTGGAGCCGCCCCAGGAGAAGCTGCCGGTACCAGGAGGATCACCGTCATCGACTTCGTCGTTTGCCCCCGTCGCCGACCATCGCCTGAGCACCGTTGAGCCTCCCACGACCCCCACTGGCTGCGCTAGGGTTCTGTCTCATCAGCGTTGCCCGACATGGACGATGAACCATAGCAGTTGGATTAGAGTTAGATCGTGCGGTTCACATTCCTCCATACCGCTTTGCACCCCTCTGTCTCACTGACGAGTGGGGACAGCCACTTAACCAGCTCGCGTGCGCGCTGTGCGTAATGGGCCGGTCCAGTTAACCTCCCGCGCGACCCAGTAATTCAAATCTAGATTTATTCTTTTTATTTCAAACTCAGTTCTGTATCTAGATTCAAAAATCAACCCAGCTCTATTCACTGAACCAAAATGCATGAAACCAATCTTGTTAGAAAGGTACTGGAATGCTTAATCCAAGTCCGTTGGATTCAAGCCAATTGGATTTGTAGATCACCCATGGTAAATATAACAAGGCAGAAGCTTTGTTGCATTCAAACATTTTTCAAAATTCAACCATGAAAGCTTTTGAGTTGATTCCAACTCTCAAAAATCACATTTAACCATACCTTTCAGAGTATATAAAAATATATAGGCTTACTTGCAGAAATAATGATCAAGTAATAAAATGATGCCCTATATGTATTTCTAGTCACTGTATTTAATTAAAATAAAGGTTAAACCTTATTAAATAGTGACACCACTTTAAATCACATTCCCATGTACTGAAATATGTGGTGATGACATGTGTCAACATGATCCCATGTTTTGGGTTGGAGAATATTAAATCTTAAGTAGTTTTTCAATGAGTAGAAATTACTTTTCTAAAATAAAGGACATAAAACTAATTGCCTTAATGATTGTAATGTTTGTGATGATCATATATCATCTAGTGAAAACCTTGGTGTGATAAATAGAAATAGTTAAGTATTGTGTGGTGATTGTGTACCACATATTTATTTATAGACGTTAGTACCAACCAAGGATACGAGGAGGAAGGAGGATACTATGAGGAAGAAGCCGAGGAGAAGTTCAACCACTGCTCTGCACAAGGCAAGCTAACACTTGCAACTTAGCAAGATTATACTACTATCTTAACAAGCTAAACCATGCAAGTTCTACTTGCAGTCTTATACCCCTTGATGACACATAATCCCAGTTTTATTTGCAAGCTTAGTTATTTTATTTCGTTATCAAAGCTTTCTAATTAAGGTAAATGATAATTGGTAGACTTTAGAAAGATATTTAAAGGTAGCATAAAGAGCATAAAACTTGGCCTAAGTTAGACAATCTTGATGTCATCCTGAGGCATGAGACTGAACTTAGATCATTTGCACTTGATTACCACCCCTCATTAGTATTTACCCTCACTTGTAGATGGTAGTGCTAAGCATAAAACTTGATCAATTTTAGATAGGAATACTGGGTGAAAATGGTTATGAAAACCTTAGAATGATGAGTCATTCTACTGAAATGTTTTGGACATGTGTTCTTGAACACCAGATGATTTTGATGATGAAAATGTTAAGGCATGAGCCTTAGCCCTTTATAAAACTGATGGTTGTCTGGATGCGATACCATTCCAATTTTACCGTACAACCACAATACCCAAAAATTAGGTAGGGCTTGACTAGAAATTTATATATCTTAGTATGGGTTCCCTTGCGGCCAAGGTTTGAGCTAAGGCTACCTTGTGAAGGTTGTCCACCTGTGCAGTTCCCAAGATGACAGTTGGTCATGGTTGCTAGGCTAAACTCAGAGAAGAGGTGCCTATACTAGGGCGTGTAATTGAAAGGTTAGGATTGATTATCCGCATACTGAGTATGGTGAATTCAGGATTGTTCCTGACAGATGTATCGAATGTTGTGGTGAAAGTGTACAGTCTCTGCAGAGTGTCAAACTATTCAAATAGCCGAGTCTGCGGTTATGGACAGTTGGATTGGCCATACTGTTCCGTCGTCAGATGTTTTCAAATTGACTTATGAAATGATTCGTGAATTTCACTTGACCATAACAAGGTTGTGATATGAAATTCAAGTTCCCACTTAGGTGTTATCAAACTTTCAACTAGCTTTATTTGCTTCTGAACTCAGTAGAGATAAACCTGGATTTTTGCAAAATAACCTAGAGCTTAGTATTCCTACTCAAACCAATTTACCCGTTAGTGAAAGTTTGCGAGTACTTAAAGAGTACTCATGGCTTTGTCCCTGGCTATTCCCGTGGCAAGACTATGAAGAGAACTATCAGGAGGACGGACAACAGGAAGGTTATGACAACTAGGATCATCTCCCATCGTCAGCATTGCATGTGACCTTGAAGATGGAGTCTTGCCTATGCTATCGTTATTATTACACTATTTTTGCTGCTTGAATTGTATTACGACTGGATCATGAGATCCTTATTTGTGTAAGACCTTATGTATGGTTTGAAATGGATGATGTACTATGATATCCATTCTGTTATGTCTCGCAAAAATGGTAATCCTGGGAATGCGATGTATGGCATAACAGGCATCTAGGATTAAAAATCTGGGTGTTGACAAGTTGGTATCAGAGCCATCCTAACCATTGGAGACCCTAGTTTAGAATGGATGTTTGAATCAAAAACCTAGTTTAAAAAACAAGGAAATGAGTATTTACGAAAAATTATTCTCATTCTTATCACTTAGACTCTTTCATGAAAATTCATGTTCCTCAAAAATTCTTGCAAACTTACATAAAATTTGACACACTTGATCACTCTACTAACTTACTCATCCTATATTCTTATAGATGGACGTGAAGTATAGCAAGTTTTATCAGTTGGGAAATGGAGGAGACCTCATCTTTGAGCACGACTTGGACCAACTGTAAGAGATGCTGGAGCGTCCGCACCCCGAATTCTTCAGAGCTCAGCTCACTGATCAGGAAGGAGAGGATTTGCAGTGGCTAGTTGTTGCAAGTCTTCGAGGAAAGATTGAGGCCCCCACCTAAGAGGGAATTCAGTTCACCTTGAGAGAGAAAAACTGGCTTGATGGACTTGCCAGGGCTATGTAGGAAGCTCTTTCCCGTCTGTGTGGGCAGAGTATCAATCAAATTAAGGGTACCCGCTTTGAGTTCTATCCAAGGAGTGATGTTATGGGACAGCCACTAGAGGCCCCATATCACCATGATATGAAGACTCACTTGGACCACCTCTGATATGGATATGCCGAGTGGGGTATTCCCAACAGGACGTTTCCTACTGGCCCAAGCTGCCAGCGAGTGGGCCTGCAGGACGGTGACTGGATCAAGACTTAGCAAGGAGCAAGACGACTGGAAGCTGGAGGCCCAGAAGCATAGCTAGGCCCAGTCGGAGGAGGTCAAGTATCCTCCGAATCCTAAACTAATTCGGTTGTAGATCTGTAAACCCTAGTGAGGTGAGCCTATATAAACCTCCCTAGGGTACGCATAGAGGACAAGTTCCATCATACACCCCCTGCGACTCGCCGCCTAGTCGCTGAGCTCGCCCTTTATACTCTCTCATCAATACAATCTAGCAGGAGTAGGTCTTTACCCTCTACGGGGCCGAACCTGGGTAGACCCTTGTGTCTCCGCCCTCATCGCGCACCGCAGATGGCTGGCCGCCCTTTCCCCTTGTTCTACTACTCGCTGCCGATTGCAGCATCTGCAGTGGCCATTCCCACGACAATTGCGCCCATCGTGGGGCCTTGCCGGTCAGGCCAGTATTCTGCGGCGAGATCCAATCTACCCATCAACGAGACGATCGCCACCGGCCGCATGATCGCGATCGGCGAGATCCTCCAAACCTAGCCGAGCAGCTACGTCCCGGCGGCGCACCCTGACACGCATAGCGTGATCATGCTGGTCGGCACGATCAGCCACTTCGTCGACGTCACCATCCGTGATTCGCCACAACATGACCGGATTTCGGAGAGTCAGGTCCGCACCATCCACTGCCTCTCCTCCTAGTACGACGCGGCCCTCAACGACGACGCCGACTCGGCGACCCCGGCGTCAGTTGCCGGATCCATCATCACCGCGTCATCTGCGGGCTCCATCGCCCAGGTTTCCAACGTGGGGGACTTTGAGGATCCCTCCATCCTTGGGATCTTCGATTCCGATTCCGGATAGGAAAACTCCGGTGACTTCCACGCCGGGTCCGGTCGCCACACCGCGACCTACATGGCAAATGGCGTGGATGCCCCGCCAGACCCCTTCTCCACGCCGATCCCACCGACTGTGATGGCGACGGATGTCGAAGAACTCCGCCTGCGGCTGGAGGAGGCAGTCCGCAAGGTGCAAGCCGAGCGCGAAAAATTTCGCCTCGAGCAGGCAATGGCGTCGGAAATCTCGCGCTACCGACAACTCCGCATCAGGTCGCGCCTGAACCCCACCGTTCAGGGCCACGCCCTGAACTTCGACGACGAGAACGACCCGGCCCACGCGGCCGATCGCGTGATCTGCAAGAACGCGCCACCAGGAGGAAGCACTCGGCCACCACCAGGCGTGTCAGCGAATGGTGCCCCACCACCACCGTCTGGGCTCACGCCCCCTCCAAACCAACCAAGGATCATGATCTCCGTGCAGGAGCGAGACGCGAACGGACTCCCGTTGTTCTCCACTCCGATGGACAACGTCATCGCGAGTCGAGCCGCGGTCGACAACATCAACGTAACCGGGGAAGGAGCCTTGCAGATCTAGTACGCCAGGGCCTTACTCGCCAAGGACATCGAGCAACAAGGTGCGGGAGCAGACTCGCAGGGACGCGTGTACTCCCACTCGTCAGGAAGCATGGCGACCTCGAGCGGCCGCCCGACGATGGCAAACACTCTCAATTTCCCATCCCCCGAGCCTCTGCAACTCCAGACGTGACCGGCGAACGCGACACTCTCCACCAACGAACCGCGACCGACAAACAACATGGTCGCTACCAACGGGCAGCCAGTCGACGCGTGGACCCACATCATCAACAACCAGAGCTGTCGCGCATGCCATCCTGACGACTTGAGCCATACCCTCACCAATCGCCACGACGGCAAGACAAGGGGGTCGCTCAGCCGAGTCGGCCCCTAGTGCTTCGGACCAATGATCTGAGGCGAAAAGTACCCGGCAAACTTCAAAGCGCCGAAGGAGATAGATAAGTACGACCCCTCGTACGACCCCTCTATGTGGCTGGACACGTACCTCATGGCAATGGGAATCACCGGCCACACTGACCTGCTCGCCGCCCGCTACCTCCCCCTGATGATGGAGGGAGAGTGCCGGCAATTGATCAACACCCTCCGCGCAGACAGCATTGACTCCTGGGAGGAAATGCGCGACGCCTTCGTCAGGCACTTCGAGGGCTCCTACACCCACACCGCCACCATCGAGGACCTAGAGCGATGCATCCAGGGACCCCGCTAGTCGACCCGCAGCTGGGTCTAGTGGTGGCAGGACATGTGGTACAACGCGGCCAGCATCCACCCGGACACCGTGATTCACTGCTTGAAGACCTCATGCCGCTACGATCCCTTGGTCGCCAATCTCAAGCGGGTGTACAAAACACTCGACAACATACCGAACCTCCTCGAGATCGCCAAACGGTACACGGAGGAGGACCCGAACCGAGAAACCGACGACGAGTCGGGAGGAAACCACTGCACGATCGGCCAAGACAACGGAAGATGACCCGAGCTACACTATAGAAACACTCGCCTCACCGGCAAGCGCCGCGGTGACGGGCGAGTCGACTTCGTCGCCAACGCCAGCTATGCTCCGTGCGAGCCCAAGCGCTTCCGCCGCGACGGAGGCCAGCGTCGCGATCGCGGCAATTACAAGGCGAAGCCGAGGTTCGACGCCGCAGCTCTCCTCAACCAGCCCTGTGTGTTTCACAGCAGGGAGGGGAAGCCGGCCACGCACATGACCACCGACTGCCACTCGCTGAGGGATATTGAGAAGGCACGACACGCAAGGGAGGACCCCAACAACCACCCGCCAAATGGCGGGGAATTCGGCAATGTCGTGGGATCGCTCCACACCTTAAGCGGGTTCATAACCAAGCGCGAGAAGAAGGTGATAGCCCGCGCCGTCGCTGTCAACGCGGTGTCTGTAACACCCTCAGAATCGTCCCTATGCAAGTTTCAACGATTCTCGCCAAACCCGCATAGAAACGATTCAAAGGTGCCCACCAGGCACTTTCGAGCGGGTGGAAAACGAAGTACTATCATTACACAATAGTCCACGACGGAACCCACAGAACATATATACAACAACGACTCCATGAGTCAAGAATACAGACATACAGTACAAAGATCCAAATCACCTTGAAAACAATACAGCGTCCGAGTACGGACAAGATGCAAATTGAGCTAAGAGCCCTGAAGAATAACCAATGGTGTCCATAACCCTGCCCAGGCCAAGCCGGAATGGTAACCCTGCTAACGACATCGATCTCAAAACCTGCTTAAACAAAAGGGATGCCGACAAAGGGCAAAGGAAAAAGAGAGTGGTCAGTACTGAGGCTAGTACACGGCGAGACTAGAATTCGGCGGTCCTCGCTTACATAGGTATGGTAGACTGAAGCGGCAGCGCAGGATGCACTAAACAACCTATAGAGACTCAATATAGCTGGCGGCTATCAAATAGGGATAAGAAATACCTATTAGGATCCAGCCTAAAACTATCACCAACCATACCCATCCTGGTATTTCCCCGTCGAGACCAAACGAGAAAGTCAACCAGGAACTCATACAGTTGGCAGTTTTATTCATTCCATTATAGTTGCGGTAATTACTAGTCAGATATAGATAGCATGAGTCATCCTGATATAATAAGCAGTGGGCAGTTATAGTTAACCATTCCATTGTAGTTGTAGTACTTACTAGTCAGATACATATAGCATGAGGCATCCCAAAACCCAGCAGTTGTTGGTACTTTTATTTAGCCATTCTGTTGTAGTTGCAATACTTACTTTTCAGATACAATGGTAATAGGTGACAACACAAACCAGCAATTGTTGGCACTTTTATTAAGCCATTCCATTATAGTGAAGCTGATTACTAGTAATTATAAAGTCAAATTTATAGCACTACTTTAGTTATAGTTGTCTATGATCGAGATACTGTGCTCCAAGTAGTCCATAACCGCGGACACGGCTTTCAAAAAGTTTTACCGTGCAGGGGGCACAAATAGAAACACACGCATGATCAACCTCGAGAAAAACCAAATGAAAACCCAACGAGGCATCACGACAGAGCAATTGCAAGATTCATATAAATTTCAGGGGGCCACCCCACCAAGCTACCCACTACGAAGTTCGCAGGCTCCGAGACGGACCCAGAGGTTTGTGACGACGGCTGTAAACAACTGGGAACCCGAAAGTATGACTGGGCTTATCGATACCGCGAAACCGTGGCACGGGGTTCCAAAACAGTACAGGCGCTCCACGCGCAATCATAAATAAAGCAGTAAAGCATGGCATAATTACAGGATAATAATAAATCCCCAAACTACTTTGTGTCACCAAGAAATAAGATATGACTCAAGCTTTGGCTAGGAGGATTCATGGTCCCACATGCGGATAGTGCGAATATTCAAAGAACAAGTATCTAGTACTCGGGTTCGTACGGGACACAAGTGGACAGTTAAAAACCAAATAACATCTATTGCCCACCTGTGCCTCTGCATTATTTACCTACTTCAATTTTAGTTATTAAACGGTAATTAAAGCCATGATCATCTCCAACATTAAACATGCGGCATTACTTTAACAACTGTGGAACATCGACAGCGCGACGCAACACCTACGCAAGCAACTACGACTCGCAAGGCTGACTATCTACCAAACAACAGGTAATAGGATGTGTCCAAGGCAATTTAATGGCTACAAGGGATATCACGGGTACGAAAACTAGAGCATCGCATCACAGATAGCAATAGATCAACAGGAGGAAATAAAGACTATAAAAGTAATATAGGTAGAAAGGGGGAGAATGCTCGCCTGAAAACATTGCTGGAGGTTCATCCGAAGATCGGGTCAATACTCGCATCAACTAATCGGCCTAATCCGTGAAGAAGCAAAGCACTAGAAGAAACATCGAATGCACTATTTTATACTACGGCAGAAGATCGGGCATGATGTATATATGATGTATGGCATGGCGAGGATGCGATGCATTTTGGCAATATTAAGCGGAACCGGGGTCCCAACAATTAGTTAGATGGTTCATGTTGTTTAGATACCCGCAATTTAAATGTTGTCTTAACAAGGTAAAAACATGGCATCGATTTGCTACACAAATTTAAATGGGACCAATATTAGACTAGAATCCTCTGCATATGGCCTCCATATTTAATTACGAGGTGAATCAATAATGCCCCCAAACCACACAAATATGTATGCAAGCATGACAATTGAGATGCAACAAGTATATATATCATTTATAAAATAGGGTCTCGGCAAAAAAGGTCACACATTGATGATCGACGATCTGGGCGTGCTATGGTTCGGGTTCGGTCTTTGGATCCGCAGGAGCAAGGCTTCGAATTCCGAGAAGGAGATCTTGGGGTACCATCTTGATCATCAGTGGCGAACTTGGGGCTCGACACTGGGGTCTTCCGGGTTCCATGTCAGAGTACTTGGTTCCAACTTCGACGATTGGTGAAGGACATGAAATGGAGTCGGTTCCATGAGTTCCGGGTAGAAGATCTTGTCGTGCTTCACGCGATCCTAGTGTCAAAGCCACATCAATACACCAACGATCAAAATCGTGGATAACCACTTGTGACCAAAGACACGATCAACACACCACTTCCCACTGCCAAAAACCGCAACACAATCTATACGTGCACCCAACAGGTGCCCCTGGTACTGTTGAGGGGTGTTGTTGTTAAACATTTGTTGACTTCAGGTAGAGGCGCACAGGGGAAAACATGGACGAGGCGAGGCCGTGGAGTCGAGGGAGTTCGGCGGCTCGCGGGCCAGAGGAGAGAGGTGGCGAAGCTCTACTGCAGGGCAGAGGAGGCCGACAGCGGACGAGGCGAGAATGCCACACGGGGAGGCGAGCTCGGGGATGGAGGCGGCTGCGCACAACAACGTCACAGGCTCGATGCAGAGGAAGATGGGCAGGAGAGCTTGGCGGTAGGGGGCTCGCCGGAGCTCGCGAGGTAGGCGGTCGGGAGAGAGACATGGGGTCGAGGGGGAGACTTTGGCCACGAGGTCAACAAGGAGGAGCAGAGGGGCGTCGTGGTGGCGTCGGGAGTCGAACAAGGCGGCGGGGTTTGCGGGAGCGAGGCGATGGGATTTGGGGCCTCGCGTTTGCGGAGAGGAGCGGGGACGGGCGGGCGTACTGCGTCGGGTACGGGGTGGGGCTGGCGAGAGGAGAGTGGGGGTGGGGCCAGAGAGTGGGGATGGTGTTGACCGCCTGCGTGGTGTGCATTTGTGTGTGCTGCGGCGGCAGGGTGAGAAAGGGAGTAGGGATTAGGTGAGGATTTGGTTGGTCTAGGGTTAGGGTTTTGGATGGGACTAGGGTTGGAGGTGGGCTTCCGGCCATGCTGGGCTTGACCTGGCCGGCTGGGAGGTCTGCCTCCCTTTTTTTATAAAACATTAATTTTATTTATTTGTTTGTTTTATTTTAGAAATATGTTTGGAAATACTTTTTAGACAAATAAAATAATCTGGAAGAGACCGCAGATTTTGTATTTGAGTAAAGAGGGCTATTTGTAGAAAATAAAATAGGGCTTTTTGCAAAACAGTTTTTAAGCAAAAAGATGCATGATGATGTCATGATGATGCACAAAGATAAAACAACAAACGATTCTAGTAGTGATTTTACCCGGGGTGCTACAATTCGACACCACTAACAATTGATCTCGGCCTCGAGATCCGCCTTATGGTACGAGGAAGAAGGACGACAGTCTGAATCTTCTCGCTTCACGTAGATCCTCGTGACACCAGTAACAAGGGTTCCTTCTTCATCTTGAAATTGGCGACACCACCAACAAGGTTCGTTGCTCACGTTCGTCGAGAGAACACTCCGGAGAGACAAGGACGAAGGTAAGGTGTCATGAGGTAAGGCCACCTCTAACTTCCGTGGAACTAGTAAGAATTGCATTGGTCCTCCATTCAATGTACAAAAGCGAATGATAAGAGTAGTCGAATGGTGATCAATCCATCGCGCACCCAAAGCATTACTCTGCACATGAATAGGTGAATTATGCAACCAACTCTCGTAATTCAGACTGAAGATCTCGACAAGCGAGGTTCGGAAACAAAGGAGGGATGAAGATTCTCATCAGATATAATGCAGATGACTTCGTCGTATCGGAAAACACCGAAGGATAGAAAGAAAAAATTTAGTGAATTTTTGGTCCACTGAAAGGTACAACAAATGAAAGATTCATCAGATAGCATGAATGCCGGATGTTGAAGCACCGTTACAAAAGGATGGAAGAGAAACCCTAAAGGTACGATGGAAACCCAACCACGAGAAATCCTGGACTCGAAGAAAAGATAAGGGGGTAGATTCAAAACACGCGAAGTTAAGAGGAGAATAGTAGAGGGGTAAGGAGTAAAAACAGACCTAATCTGATCTATCCAACCGATTTTTCTAAAATAGTTTTAACACTCTACAACGTCCGTTAGATAGGTTATCCTAGAGGCTGGACCAGTGGGTATCGTAACTGCTGAGCTCTGATACCACTCTGTAACACCCTCAGAATCGGTCCTATGCAAGTTTCAGCGATTCCTGCCAAACCCGCATAGAAACGATTCAAAGGTGCCCACCAGGCACTTTCTTGCGGGTGGAAAATGAAGTACTATCATTACACAATAGTCCATGATGGAACCCACAGAACATATATACAACAACGACTCCATGAGTCAAGAATATAGACATACAGTACAAATATCCAAATCACCTTGAAAACGATACAATGTCCGAGTACGGACAAGATGCAAATTGAGCTAAGAGCCCTGAAGAATAACCAATGGCGTCCATAACCCTGCCCAGGCCAAGCCGGAAGGGTAACCCTGCTAACGACATCGATCTCAAAACCTGCTTAAACAAAAGGGATGCCGACAAAGGGCAAAGGAAAAAGAGAGCGGTCAGTACTGAGGCCAGTACATGGCAAGACTAGAATTCGGCGGTCCTCGCCTACTTAGGTATGGTAGACTGAAGCGGCAGCGCAGCATGCACTAAACAACCTATAGAGACTCAATACAGCTGGCGGCTATCAGATAGGGATAAGAAATACCTATTCGGATCCAACCTGAAACCATCACCAAGCATACCCATCCTGGTATTTCCCCCTCGAGACCAAACAAGAAAGTCAACCGAGGAACTCACATAGTTGGCAGTTTTATTCATTCCGTTATAGCTGCGGCAATTACTAGTCAGATATAGATAGCATGAGTCATCCTGATATAATAAGCAGTGGTCAGTTTTAGTTAACCATTCCGTTGTAGTTGTAGTACTTACTAGTCAGATACATATAGCATGAGGCATCCCAAAACCCAGCAGTTGTTGGTACTTTTATTTAACCATTCCGTTGTAGTTGCAATACTTACTAGTCACATACAATGGTAATAGGTGACAACACAAACCATCAATTGTTGGCACTTTTATTTAGCCATTCCATTATAGTGGAGTTGATTACTAGTCATTATAAAGTCAAATTTATAGCACTACTTTAGTAATAGTTGTCTATGATCGAGATACTGTGCTCCAGGTCGTCCATAACCACGGACACGGATTTCAGAAAGTTTTACCCTGTAGGGGGGCACAAATAGCAACACACGCACGATCAACCTCGAGAAAAACCAAATGAAAACCCAACGAGGCATCACGACAGAGCAATTGCAAGATTCATATAAATTTCAGGGGGCCACCCCACCAAGCTACCTCCTACGAAGTTCGCCGGCTCCGAGACGGACCTAGAGGTTTGTGACGACGGTTGTAAACGACTGAGAACCCGAAAGTATGACTGGGCTTGTCGATACCACGAAAACGTGGCACGGGGTTCCAAAAGAGTACAGGCGCTCCACACGAAATCATAAATAAAGTAGTAAAGCATGGCATAAGTACAGGATAGTAATAAAGCCCCAAACTACTTTGTGGCCCCAAGAAATAAGATATGACTCAAGCTCTGGCTTGGTGGATTCATGGTCCCGCATGCGGATAGTGCGAATATTCAAAGAACAGGTATCAAGTACTCGGGGTCCTACGGGACACAAGTGGACGGTTAAAAACCAAATAACATCTATTGCCCACCTGTGCCTCTGCATTATTTACCTACTTCAATTTTAGTTACTAAACGGTAATTAAAGCCATGATCATCTCCAACATTAAACATGCGGCATTACTTTAACAACTGTGGAACATCAACGGCTCGACGCAACACCTGCGCAAGCAACTACGACTCACAAGGCTGACTATCTACCAAACAACAGGTAATAGGATGTGTCCAAGGCAATTTAATGGCTGCAAGGGATATCACGGGTACTAAAACTAGAGCATCGCATCACAGATAGCAATAGATCAACAGGAGGAAATAAAGACTATAAAAGTAAGATAGGTAGAAAGGGGGAGAATGCTCGCCTAAAAAAATTGCTGGAGGTTCATCCGAAGATTGGGTCAATACTCGCATCAACTCATCGGCCTAATCCGTGAAGAAGCAAAGCACTAGAAGAAACATCGTATGCACTATTTAATACTACGGCAGAAGATTAGGCATGATGTATATATGATGTATGGCATGGCGAGGATGCGATGCATTTAGGCAATATTAAGCGGAACCGGGGTCCCGACAATTAGTTAGATGGTTCATGTTGTTTAGATACTCCGCAATTTAAACGTTGTCTTAACAAGGCAAAAACATGGCATCGATTCGCTACACAGATTTAAATGGGACCAATAATAGACTAGAATCGTCCACATATGGCCTCCATATTTAATTACAAGGTGAATCGGCATAATGCCCCAAACCAAACAAATATGTATGCAAGCATGACAATTGAGATGCAACAAGTATATATATCTTATAAAATAGGGTCTCAGCAAAAAAGGTCACACATTGGGGATCGACGATCTTGGGGTGCTATGGTTCGGGTTCGGTCTTCGGATCTGCAAGGTCGAGGCTTAAAATTCCGGGAAGGAGATCCTGGGGTACCATCTTGATCATCGGTGGCGAACTTGGGGCTCGACACTGGGATCTTCCGGGTTCCATGTTGGAGTACTTGGGTTCCAACTTCGACGGTTGGTGAAGGACATGAAGCAGGGTCAGTTCCACGAGTTTCGGGAAGAAGATCTTGTCGTGCTTCACGCGATCCTAGTGTCAAAGCCACATCAATACACCAACGATCAAAATCGTGGATAACCACTTGTGACCAAAGACACGATCAACACGCCACTTCCCACTACCAAAAACCGCAACACAATCTGTACCTGCACCCAACAGGTGCCCCTGGTACTGTTGAGGGGTGCTGTTGTTAACAAGTTGTTGACATCAGGTAGAGGCGCACGGGGGAAAACATGGACGAGGAGAGGCCGTGGAGTCGAGGGAGTTCGGCGGCTCACGAGCCAGAGGAGAGAGGCGACAAAGCTCTGCTGCGGGGCAGAGGAGGCCGGCGGCGGACACGGCGAGAACACCACAGGGGGAGGCGACCTTGGAGATGGAGGCGGCTGCACATAGCAACATCGCGGGCTCGATGCAGAGGAAGATGGGAAGGAGTGGTTAGCGGCAGGGGGCTCGCCGGAGGTCGCGAGGTAGGCGGCCGGGAGAGAGATGTGGGGTCGAGGGGGAGACGCTGGCAGCGAGGTCAACTAGGCAGAGCAGAGGGGTGTCGCGGTGGCGTCGGGAGTCGAACGAGGCGGTGGGGTTTGCGGGAGTGAGGCGATGGGATTTGGGTCCTCGCGAGGAAGGAGAGGAGCAGGGTTTGCAGAGAGGAGCGGGGGTGGGCGGGCGTACCGTGTCGGGTATGGGGTGGGGCTGGCGAGAGGAGAGTGTGGGTGGGGCCAGAGGGTGGGGATGGTGTTGACCGCGTGCGTGGTGTGCATTTGTGTGTGCTGCGGCGGCGGGGTGAGAAAGGGAGTAGGGATTAGGTGAGGATTTGGTTGGTCTAGGGCTAGGGTTTTGGATGGGACCAGGGTTGTAGGTGGGCTTCTGGCCGTGTTGGGCTTGACCTGGCCGGCTGGGAGGTCTGCCTCCCTTTTTTTTGTAAAACATTTATTTTATTTATTTGTTTGTTTTATTTTAGAAATAATTTTGCAAATACAGTTTAGACAAATAAAATAATCTGGAAGAGACCGCAGATTTTGTATTTGAATAAAGAGGGCTATTTGTAGAAAATAAAATAGGGCTTTTTGCAAAACAGTTTTTTAGCAAAAAGATGCATGATGATGTAGAAAGATAAAACAACAAAAGATTCTAGTAGTGATTTTACCCGGGGTGCTACAGTGTCCCAGGTCGACGTCCCACGCTTCCTCAACTGGTCCGAGCAGCGGATCACCTGGAGTCACAAATATCACTCGCCACGGATCGAATATCCGGGGCGAGTCGCCTTGGTGGTGAAGCCCAAGGTGGGAGACTACTGGCTCCCCAAGACGCTGATGGACGGCGGAAGTTCCATCAACATTCTCTACCTAGACACGCTCAGGCGACTGCGACTCCCGTAGTGGCTGATCGAGATGACCTACACCACCTTACACGGCATCGTCCCCGGTCAGAAGGCATACCCGATCGGTAAGGTGAAGCTGCCAGTCACCTTCGGTACTCCAGCAAACTTCCGCACCGAGCGGATCGTCTTCGAGCTGGTGCCCTTCAACAACCCCTACCACCGCGTCTTGGGGCGGCAGTCTTTTGCCAAATTCATGGTGGCGCCCCATTACGCATACAACGCGATGATGCTCCTAGGGCCGTGCGGCATCATCACCGTCCACGGCAACCCCGACATGGCCATAGAGTGGAAGGCCGAAGGCGCCAAGCTCGCTGACGCCGTCATAGCGGCAGAAGCCAACCACGTGGAGGAGCTCGCCAAGTACACGAGCAGGGTCAACAATGACGACCCAACAATACTCAAGAAGCCTAACTCGGAGGGCGGCGACTCCACTTCCTTCGAGGCAATGATGCACACTCGCACCGTCGAGCTGGTCCCAGGTGACTCCAGCCAGACGGTGACGATCGGAACGGGCATGAACCCAGCATAGGAAGGCGCGCTCATCGAGTTCCTACGTGAGAATTGCGACAACTTCGCATGGAAGTCATCCGACATGCCAGGTATCCCGAGGGAACTCGCTGAGCACAAACTCAACACCGACCCCAAAGTGCGACCCATCAAACAGTTGCTGCGGTCCTTCAATGAAGAGCGCCGCCGAGCAATCGCCGAAGAGGTGCAGTGTCTAGTCGCTGCAGGCTTCATTCGGCCAATCAAGTACTCCAAGTGGCTGGCAAACCCAGTCCTGGCCGAGAAGAAAAACATGACCTGGAGAATGTGTATCGACTACACAAACCTAAATAGCGCCTGCCCAAAGGAGCAGTTCGTCCTCCCGCGGATCAATCAAATCATCGACTCGACCGCGGGTTCGGAGTCGCTGTGCTTCCTTGACGCCTACTCTGGTTACAATCAGATCAAAATGGCAATTGAGGACGAGGAGAAGACGGCGTTCATCATGCCGTTCGGAGCATTCTGTCACACCGCTATGACCTTCGGCCCTAAGAACGCCGGGGCGACCTACCAGCGGTGTATGCAGGAGTGCCTCGTGAGCAAAATTGGCCACAACATCCACGTCTACATCGACGACGTGGTGGTGAAGTCCACTCGCCAGGGCGACCTACTCGCCAACCTGGCGGAAACCTTCGCAAACCTGCAGAGCTACAAGATCAATCTAAACCCAGGAAAGTGCACCTTTGGTGTACCTACTGGACAGTTGCTGGGGTACGTCGTCTCCAAACGAGGGATCGAGGCGAACCCCACCAAAATCAACACGATCGCCCAGCATGGAAAACCCGAGTGCCTGCGCGATGTACAGAAGTTGGCCAGGCGAGTCGCGGCTCTCAGTCGCTTCATCCCCCGGTTAGGCGAGAAGGCGCTGCCCCTCTACCCCCTAATGTGCAAGAATCCCATGTACCAGTGGGACAAGGAGGCAGACAACACGCTCCACGCACTCAAGGAAGTTTTAGTCGCGGCCCCGCTACTCGCCGCCCCCTTCGACAAGGAGCCCATGCTCGTCTACGTCACGGACTCCGAGCGAGTCATCAGCGCCGTCATGGTCGTCGAATGACCAGAAGAAGGAAAGGAGAGCCCGGTGTAGCAACCCATCTACTACATTAGCGAAGTCCTCACCGAGTCACGCTAGCGCTACCCGCAGTACCAGAAATTGTTGTATGCGGTCTTCAGAGCCCAGCGGCGACTACCGGACTACTTCCAGGAGCACCCAATCACGGTCGTCTCCTCAGCACCGTTGCAGGACATCATACGCAACCATGAGGCGACCGGGCGAGTTGCCAAGTGGGTCGTGGAAATTGGAGTCCACAACGTCAGGTACGAGCCGCACAAGGCAATCAAGTCGCATGCCTTAGTAGACTTTCTCGCTGACTGGGAGGAGGCGCAGCAGCCGGAGAAGCTGCCGTACCTCCACTACTGGTCGCTAAACTTCGACGGCTCCAAGAACGCAGATGGCGTAGGGGCAGGGATCGTCCTCACATCCCCAAAGGGCGACAAGGTGCTATACGTCATGTACGTCGACTTCACCCCCTGCACAAACAACATGGCCGAGAACGAGGCCCTCCTCCATGGCATGCGAGCAGCCACAGAAATGAACATCAATTGTCTGTGCTGCTACGGCGACTCCGACCTCGTCGCCGGGCAAGTCGCCGGCACATGTGATGCAGTCTCCCCCACCATGGCGGCATACCACCAAGTTGTGGACCAGCTGGGAGGCCACTTCATTGGCTACTCCGTCGACTGGATCGATCGGTGCAATAACGAGGAGGCCGACGCCCTCTCTCGCATCGGGTCGGCTCGCCTCGCGCCACACGCCAACGTCTTCCTCGACACAATCATCAAGCCTTCCGTCTCTCTCCCGAGGGAGATCGACATCGGGATTCTGCTGCAACCAGAAGCAGCCTTGGTCGCCATGCTCGCGGAACCAAGCAACTAGACCGCGCCATACGTCGCCTGCCTGGAGGGAGCGACCCTACCCGCTGACGAGACGGAGGCCCGGATGGTTACACGCTTTTGCAAATCCTTCGTCATCATCAACGGCGAGCTCCACAAGGGCAGCGTGACCGACGTGTTCCAACGCTGCGTCTAACCCGCAGAAGGTCGCAAGATCCTCCAAGACATCCACGCTGGCGACTGCGGGCACCATGCTGGCACTTGGTCCCTGGTTGCCAAGGCCATGCGACATGGCTTATACTGGCTCGCCGCGCAAGCCAACGCGGTCGACATCGTCCAACGCTGCGTCGGGTGCCAGAAGTACGCCAACCAGACTCACGTCCCAAGCTCGGCGCTCAAGACCATCCCCATCACCTGGCCATTTGCCGTATGGGGCATGGATATGGTAGGCCCATTCAAGAAGGCCCCCTCCGGCTTCACCCACCTCCTAGTTGCAGTCGACAAATTTACAAAGTGGGTGGAGGCCAAGCCAGTCCGCAAATGCGACGGGAAGACTGCCACCAAGTTCCTATGCGAGATCATCCATTGCTACGGGTTCCCGCACAGCATCATCACGGACAACGACACCAACTTCGCCAAAGGAGCCATGGCTGAATTCTGCGAGGAGCGCCACATACGACTCGACCTCGCCTTAGACGCCCACCCTGAGTTTAATGGCCAGGCGGAATGCGCCAACCAGAGCATCCTCCACGGCCTGAAGCCGCTACTGCAAGTCCCCCTCGAGCAAACTCTGGGGTTCTAGGTCAAAGAGCTCCCCTACGTCATCTGGGGCATCCGCACCTCTGCCAACAATTCGACAGGGTTCACCCCCTTCTTCATGGTGTACGACGCCGAGGCCGTGATGCCAACCGACCTCGAGCATGACTCGCCGCGGGTGGTCAACTACGTGGAGGATGACAACGAGCTCGCATGCCAGGACGGGGTCGACTAGCTCGACATAGAACGTGACCTAGCTTGCTCCCGCACCACCATCTACCAGCAAGGACTTCGCCGCTACCACAGCCGGCAAGTCCGGACTCGCACTTTCTAGGAAGGCGACCTGGTACTGCGTCTGATCCAGGACAAGAAGGGCATGCACAAGCACTCTCCCCCTTGGGAGGGACCATTCGCCATCGGGCGAGTCCTGGGCAACGACGCCTACGACCTCATCGACGTCCGAGGCGACGGAAAACTCGACGTCAAGCGGCCATGGAATGTAAACCTCCTACGGAAGTTCTACTCCTAGAACTCCAGACATGTACCTCCTACCCGCTATGAAATAAAGAAGATCGATTCACACAAATTGTGTCCACTCTCCATACCTTGTGCCATCTGCACTCGTAATAATAGCGCTATGCTACTCGCAGAAGTCAACCCTTGGTCACGCGACCGGCACGACCAAGTAGTGCGGTACGAGGGCACCAAAAAATTTCGGGCCTTGTACCATCCACGAAAAAAGCCAACCAAGAGCACCATCGGAGTCGCCTCGCCCGACTGGCTTTCCGAGCCAAGACAACCGCATTCGCTAACCACAGCGACCTAGTCCTCCACATCCTTGGCGCAGCGACTCGAACGGCTAAGTACCACGCCCGGGGACTGACGCCATTCCAAACCTGAGCGACTAGGGAAAACGCCAAGTATGAGAGCGCGTCCTGGACTCGTCACACGACTGGTCCCACAGATCAGGTGGAGGAACACGCTTAATACAACGCGCCCCATCCTCACCTAGCTTGGGCATTTGACTAGAACGGCCAAGTACCACGCTCGGGGACTCGGCCACCCGACCCCGTTCGCGCCCGGGAAAACGGCTAAGTACAGAGCACCCCTCAGAGTCGCCACCCGACTGGCTTTCCAAGCCTTGGCGAGTTGACCTCAACTGACTAACATTTTAACAACATACATACACATAAAAACGAGGAACCCCCCGCCCCCCCCACAAAAGGGCAGACATGCTCGGGTTCTCGCATAACCCACAATCAAATCAAAACACTAACAAAAAACATCCATGCATTCCTTACGGCAACAAAATTTGTTAGCTTGCAAGGGGAGTTACATAGTTATTACAACTGACGCCACTCAGCAACTCAATTTACTCCGCAGGCTTCGATGACGACGCGCCACCACTCCCGTGGACACGGATGAAGGGAACCCCTGGGTTCGATGTGTACGTCTTCAAAGTACCATCCATCGCCGAGCGGAAGGGCTGCTCAACCTTAGAGTCGCGGCTCGCCGGCTCGGGGTCATTGGGCGCAACGATCGTCTCCTGGTATGGCAGGAGGTCACCCATCGCCAGCACTCGGTTGGAGTAAACCACAACCTGCTCGGTCAGCTTCAGCACCTCAGATATTTCAACTGTGCCTGTTGACGAAGGGTACCCGCTGGTGGCGTCGTCTAGGTCAAAGTCGATGGGGAAATGCGCGACTCCAAGACTCAGCGCAGTCGCAACACCACGTCGGAAGGCCGAGAGCGACATGATGTCCACAAACGCTGGAGCCTTCTCCAGATAATGCTAGACCTCGACGAGGTCACTGGGGATCACCTCCGTCGGTGAAATATCTTGAAGGCACGCATGGATGTAAGTCGCCGACAGAGCGGCCGTATCCACCAACGTCGTGACACATTGTCGCGCATCGTACGACTGCACCTCAGCTTCGTCAGCAAGAATCCTCCATGTAAACCAGAAGAAGTTTCAAGTCAGAAACATACAAAAGAGTACAGACGACTTGCACGCTCGGGGACTCGCAAAACCAAGCACACCAAAACTAGAAAAGCTGACCGATCAAAGGGCGACAGAGCCCCGTGATGAATTCCTGCAGACCAGGGAGGTCATCCTGTAGCCCGGCAACGAGTGTGTCTGACATCTTTCGCTCCTCATCAGCAGCAACAGCTGCCTTGGCCCTCTCATCCGCCGAGGTCGCCTCCACCTTCGCCTCCTTGAGCTCCCGCTCCAGGTTGGCGAGCCGCTTCTCCGCAGTGTTCAAGGATAAACATGCTAAGGCTTGTATGGGAGGCCACGTGGGATGTGGTTTTAGTAGTCCCATACTTGCCACCCCTAGGACCCGATGTTCTTGCCTCTTGAACTAAGACGAGCGTACAACCACACGGGGGCCTCGAAACCCCCTCGACCAACTAACTTGCCTAGTAGATTCCATGAGTCACATAGTTCGGGCTTTCCATTCGACATACGCATCTTGGTTGTTCTTGAATGGAGGTAAAGGAGGTGCATTCATACAGGTAGGTAAGCATGGCAGGGAATGGGAGATGCCCGGAATCCGTAATTTCAAACCCTGTTCACATCGCTAGGGAACGACTTCGAGACTCAACCTGTTACGGCGGCATCTCCTTAGTGCGTGACTCATGGTCTCGGCAAAAGCAAGGTAAAGGTCGTGGTCAACCACTCTCTGACGGCCTTCCATGGAAGAGGGCTAATAATTTGGCATTAAGAATCTGTTGGTACGTGTGGGTAAAGTTTTGCACCCCTTCAGGGTTATTAATCTTTTCAAAAAGTCGTGTCCACGGTTATGGACGACTTGGGAACAGACGTGAAGATCATAGAGAACTATAACCGAATGTTAAAACTTGTCAACTAATGTGAGATCCGGAGTACTTCCTCGAGGTTGTTTGAGGGGGTAGTCTGGGAAGAGAGGTTCTATTGATGATAATTCTTGGTGGATATCAAAGATGATTTTAAGAGCTAGAGTTGAAGTCTTCTTATCCCCTTTTGAAAATGATCTGACTAGACGAGTTTCTTCTCCCTCTTGTCTTGAAAACAAAATATGGCTTTATGCAAAAATAGCTCCACTAGCCATAAGTCTTGCAGAGTACACCCTGTACTCAGCTATGCTTCGTTGATGTTTTTATACAGATGATTCTATTCCAACTGAAGGTGGTTTCTACGTCGAAGTCGACGAGTAGTCGGGGGTCCCGGGCAGCATCCTAGGATCTATGGAAGGGTCGCTACTTCTGTTATGGCCTCTTAGGCCCTTTGCTAAGTTTGTTGTTTAGAACAACTTGTTTGCTTCCGTTGTTTGATGTAATGATGGGTCTGTGACCCCTGGCTTTTATGACCGGTTTGTAACTCTCTTAAGAGTTTACCTTATTAATGTATGGTTTGTATGTTCTGTAATGTTACCGATCTTTCCCTGCATGTTTCGGAATTTAGGTTAGGCTTATATCGGATGAGGATCTGGTATTTTTCTAGCCCTGATCCCGGGTCGTGACAGATTTTGGTATCAGAGCAGGACTGCATATAGGAAACCCTTCTAGCTGGTCGATGTTGATTCTAGAGTTTGAGAGAAACTATTTGAAAGCTAAAATTATTTGAAAAACTATGAATAGGACTCTTTTTACTCCTTGTCCTAGGTTGTTCTATTGCTGAGTTATCTTATCTCGTTTGCTTTGCAAGGTTTTCACTTCTCGTCTATCATTTCAAACTTTTAGGATATACGGGTTTGGGTTGTTTTCCCTAGTACTCCGTACTTGGTTGCAAGGCTCAGAGTTTCCAAGATATATCTGTGCACCTGAGCATCGTTTTTCAACTTTGCTACGGATGCCTATCATTCTACCTCTCTATTCTTTTGTGACTTTTTGGTATCATATCATGCTTGCATTCCATTGTTATGGTTTGTATCTAAGTTGGTAGCGTATATGTTCCGTATGCTTGTTCTACTGCCATACTTAATGCATCGATATAATCTTCATATACAAGCTCACTTCTACCATGATATTTTTATATGGTTTCCCTTATTCTTTGATGTACCCTTTTTGGTGAATCCATTCTCATGGTTTCTGTTTTCCCCTCAGGATGTCGTCTGGTACTCGTGGTTCTGTTGGCCGTCGAGGAAACAACAATGCTGAACAAGAACTTCCGCCACCTCCCACAATGGCCGAGGTTCTCAACAACATCGAGACCAACCGTCTGAGGAATGAACGCCTTCTGGAATGTGTGGCGCAGAACACTGAACATCGTACTGACGACTGTGTCACACTTGGAGATTTCATCCGCTCTTTTCCTCCAATCTTCACGCACTCCAAGGAGCCCCTTGAAGCTAATGATGGGCTTCGCACCAAAGAGCACAAGTTCAGTGCTCTTCGTGTCCGTCCCGTTGACCGCGTCAACTTCGCCACCTATCAGCTGGAAGGTGAGGCTGGTGTTTGGTGGGAAGGTTTTCAGAATCTGCAAGCTCAGGGACATGTTGTTACCTGGGAGGAGTTTGTTGCAGCATTTCGTGCCTCTTATATCCCTAAGCCCGTCATGGATCTCAAAAGGAGGGAGTTTCTCGATCTGACTTAGGGGCGCAAGGATATTGAAACCTATGGGCTTGAGTTTACTCGCCTGGCTCGTTATGCAACCAGGGATGTGACCAATGATAAAGATAAGCAAGAGCTGTTCCGTAAAGGACTTAACCCTGCACTTCGCTATGAGTTGCTGCCCTTCAAGTTCCAGTCTTTCGAGGACCTGCACAATCAGGCTCTTACTCTGGAGCATGGAAGGAAGTATGGAAGTCTCTCAGAAGCGTGAAGAAGGAAATTCGCGTTCTTCTTCCTCTGGTAACAAGAAGCGCCATGTCTTTGTTCCATACAGTGATGTGCCTCGTGCTCCTTATGCACCCAAGTCTTCTGGCAATAATTCTCGTCAGCCACAGTCAAATACTGGTGGAGCAAACTATCATCCTCCTGCTGGTTCCCACACTGGAGTTACCTATTACTCCTATGGTCAGCCTAGTCACTACTCAAGGGAGTGTTCCCAAAGGGCTGTCGGACACAATGATCAGCAGGCAAACAAGAATGATAAATCTCAAGGTGCTGGACGTGGTCGTCTGACCCATGTCACTGTTGAGGAAGCTCAGGAAGATCCAAGCGTCATTCTGGGTACACTCCATGTCAATTCAATTCTCGCAATAGTCTTGTTTGATTCCAGAGCATCGCATACATTCATGTCAAATTTGTTTGGTCAAGAGCATGGGATAAATTTAGAACCCCTGTCCACCCCTTTGACCATCCATTCCTCGGGTTCTAGATGGTTCACCACTATGGTTAGTAACGGGAATGAGATTGATATAGCCTACCAGAAGTTCCCCACTTCTTTTATTCACTCAAGTCATGTGACATTGATGTCATTCTGGGCATGGACTAGTTAACCAAGTATCAAGCCGTTATTGACTGTGCACTCAGAACAGTTTATGTGACCTCTGCTGCTGGCATAACCGTCAAGTATTGGACTGATGGTTCAAAATCTCCGTCAGCAGTCCTTAAACCTTTCTCGGAGTTGTATGCCATGGATGTTTTACCTACTCTCGAGGTCCAAGATGTCCTAGTAGTCTATGATTTCCCGGATGTCTTCCCTGAAGAGTTGTCTAGCATGCCACCTGATCGAAGTGTGGAGTTTGTCATAGAGCTAGTTCCTGGAACTGCTCCTATCTCCAAAAGACCATACCGCATGCCTCCTCATGAGTTGGTTGAGTTGAAGAAGCAACTTGAAGAGTTAGAGGGTCTAGGATACATCCAACCTAGCACATCCTCTTTGGGTTGCCCTACCATCTTTGTCAAGAAGCGGGATACAAATATTCCAAGATTGGTGGTTGATTACCGTCCACTCAACGCGGTGACAATCAAGAATAAGTACCCACTTCCCCGGATTAATGACCTCTTTGATAAATTAAGTGGTGCCACTGTCTTCTCCAAAATGGACTTAAGATCAGGGTATCATCAAATCAAGATCAGAAAGGAGGATATCCCAAAGACAGAATTCACAACTCGTTATGGTCTTTACGAGTATACAGTGATGTCCTTTGGGTTGACCAATGCCCCTGGCACATTTATGAGGCTCATGAATTGTAGAGGTCCCAACCTTTAATAAGGTAGAGGTCCCTGTGTTTACAATGCTAGTCCCTCGAACAATAGCTAGCATCCATAGTTAAGATGTAATATCAAGAAACAAAGGTCATAATACAACTTTATAACTAGGAATAAAATAATGTATTACATCTTACATAGCTCGTTCAACTATTCCATTACAATGCAGCAGGAATAACTATAGCATGGGGTCCTTCATCTTCAAAGTGCCACAGGCAATCATGTTGGTTGTAGACTTGTAATCCTAACCACACACTTCACTAACATCAAACAAACCTGCAACATAATAGGTTATAGCCACAAGGGTCAATACACTTGAATTGTATTGGAAAGTGATACTATCGTAGTATAGTGGATCCTATCACCTATATGCATTTGGCTAGGTGGAGCTTAGGATTGCTTTGCTCAAAATAGATTTTCCTTATCATTTGAAAACACTAAGTTTTGTTTGACAAAATCACCCAAGGAACCACCAATAGAAATTGGTGAACCTTCACCCTTGTTCAACCACAAGTTTTTAACTTAGAAATTTGGATGAGGAGATTCTTCATAGCTTCCATGTCTTGATGCTCAAATTGTCCATTGCCAGGGACATGGCTAAGTACTTAGATTTTACACTCTGCAGAGGTCGTGCACTTTCTCCACAAGACTTGGTTTCACCAAGACAAGATCTTTCAGAAGCCTTCCCTTACACCAGAATGGACGCATTCCAACTTATCATCCCCTAACACCAACTGTCCATTTGGCTAAGTTATTGCAACCTATATGATCCAGGCAGAGCCCATAATGCCATGTGGCTGCACTTGAAGCTTCTCAACATTTGACATCTCAAATATCTTTGTTCCTGGGTGGCATTCCTAAGTGAGATACACAAGGTAAACCATAGAAATGGGCCTTGTGTAACCACTCAACCAAAAACCACCAATCAAGTCCCTTTCCACCCAGGTGATTCATTCACTTAGTTGTATTATTAAACAAAACACAAGTCCTTGACTTAGAAATATTCCATAGCATGAATATAATGCACCCTTCTTTTATACTAGCTAAGCTAAACATGATAGTAGTAGGAATCTTAACTTAGGAAAATTCTACTTAGGTATCATCTACTAGGATTTCCCATGGCATAGTTTATACTTATCAAAAATTCGATGCAAGTCCTACTTAGAAACATCACTAATGCATAGTGAAAATAATGGGACAAAAGTATGAAGCATCACTTGCCTTTTGGTAGAGAATTATAAGTTCACTCCTTGATCTTGCAATAGTCACACTCTTAAAATTCCACTACAATTAAATCAAGCAAGCAATATTCAATCTACCATTCAAGCAAACATCACATAAGATAATAGAAACAAGGCAATGCATGCAAACATGCCAAAGATTGTTTTATTTTGGAAAAGTGGTTTCTAATAGGTTATAAACATCTGAAAACACTTATTGGTCATTTACATAAGTGGTAAAAACATTTGATATTAAGTTAGTGAAAAATGGCCACTTTAAATCATTTTTGTTTTGCTAGAAATGGTCCAAACCAAAGTAATATCTTCTAGTGTTTGACAAATACATTTTTAAACACAAATTTTAGTGTTTTATGGTCAAGTGTTCAATATTGAAATCATTTGCAAAAGGTTTTACCTATAAACCACTTTTATACCAAATCAATATTTTATGTTGTTGAAAATGCTTTTTAGCAAAGTAATAATTTATAGCATTCATAAAATATATTTTTAAATCCTAAAACTTGGTGTTTAGGGTCAGAGAGCTTAAATCAAAACTTTTCCCAAAGGTTTTTTCTCCAAAAGCATTTTCAACATATAAAAAATATTTTTATTTGACTAGAAATGTTCTAAATCAAAGTTTCATCTTTTAACTTCACAAAATACACTTTTAATTCCACAAGTTGTTTTATATGGTTAGTAGGTTCAAAACAAACCATTTGTCAAAGATTTTATCCTAAAATATATTTCTAGAATAAATTTTATACACAAAATATGCCTATACGAGTTTCTGTAAAAACAACCAATTTAACAGAAGCAATTCATTAAACAAAGTGCATAGTTGTATAGAGTTTGTTTTGCTGATTCCATTGATATAACATTTGCAAAATTTGGACGTGTGGATCAAAAGTTATGAATTTTACAAACTCTAATATCTAATAGAACATTTTCTCTTTTTAAAACAAAACACTGACACGTGGCTGAATCTCATTCGCTGGTACCGTTTCGTTTGGATCGAGCGACACAGACCGCAGGATTAAAAGGGATCTGTGCGGGTCAGATCATCGCATACCCTTTTTCTTAAGTGAATCTAACACAACCGCAGGATTCGCATCTAACGGCTCATAGCGCAACGGCCACTAACTGGCGGCGCTGGCGACAAACACGCGGTGGCGGCACTCTGCCAGCGGCGTTCTGGCGCAACCAGGAAGCAAGGGAGAAAGGTAAGGGTCTTACCGGGTTCGCCGTGGAGTGGGGATGCTGGAGGTGGTCGTAGGAGAGCAGGGGGCGCACAGGGTTGTCGTCAATCTCTCGCCGGAGTTCGAGATGGCCTCGGGCACGTCCTGTTGTCGACGGGGACGGGGCTGCAGACCACAAGAGGGTGATTGGGAGGGGGTGTTAGACTCGTGTGAAACCGGAGAACATCTCAGGGTCCTCGAGAGAAAGAGGGGGGTCAGGGTTCACCTGGGGAGGTCGCTGGAGTTGGGGAGGTCCACGGTGGTGCTCCAACTTCGAAGTTGCCGAGCCTCTGGTGCATGCGCGGGAAAGTGGGGGGTACTGGGAGGTGCGCAGGAGTCTAGGGAACGCGCTCGTGTGGTCGAGGGGGAGAGGGGCGACGGTGGAGGGCCGGAATTGGAGAAGAGGTTCGTCGGAGTCCGCGATGGTGCGAGCCAGAATCGGAGCAGCCTGAGGGCAGAGAGAGCCGGGCGAGAGAGGGGAAAGGGAGTGGAGAGGCAGGTGAGTTAACGGGCGTGATCGCGGGGAGGATTAACCGCGGCATTAACACAAATTTAAGCGGATTAAATTAGGCAAAAACAGCGGAGAAGGAACTGGGGGCGGGGTCGTCACGCGGGTGAGGAAGATGACCTGACTGGTGGGGTCTACTTGATAGCGAGAGAGAGAGGGGAAGTGGGGACCAGCAGTCAGTAAGGGGGCGGGTCGGATCTGCGGTGTGAAACGTTTTCCCGCGGGGTGAGAGGGATGGGCTAGCTGGGCCTGGACAGGGCTTGTTGGGCCTGGTTGGCTTCGATTCATTTTTTTTGTACAAAATGTTTTTCTTTTTCCTTTTCTATTTATCTGATTTGTTTTTTTATTCAAACACTATTTTAATTCAAAACTTCTACCAAACTTTGTTTAGATTTTAATACTGTTATTTAACATATTCTAAAGTCAAACTTAGAATAATTCTTTTATTCTTTTTAGGGTCTTTTATATATTTTTTAAAAATATATATTTGTCTTTATTTCAAAATAAGATTTAAATATGTTATCAAACTCTATTTAAATTCTATATTTTTACCAAACCTTTTTCAGTAGGTTTTATTTATACAAAAAAAATTCACTTTGAATTATTATTTAAAATATTTTAATGTGTTTTTAATGTTCATTTTAAATTGGGAAATGTCTTTACTTAAATGAATTTTGATAATTATAAATCCTCATGATTTTTATTTAAATAATCCTTCATTCTTTTTATTAAACAAAAATCTTTTATTTTATTTGCTTGGCCAAGTTTTAATTTGGTCTTTTAAAGTAGTCCTTATTTATTTATTTCTTCCTTTATTTTATAAAATCCATATCTTTTTATTTAAGGATCCAAAAATGGTGATTCCAACTTTTATAATTTTATTTAATATTTGTTTATCTTTTTAAATCCCTTTAGTATTATTTTCTCACCATTTCGTATGGATTTTTAGATAGGTGCTTTATTTCTTTGGCAATTCAATTTCCTTATCTTACTAAATTCATAAGATTTTATCTATGGCTCTAAATTAAGTGAAACCAATTTCTATGGTTTTATAATATTTCCATTAGTCATTCTTAATCATTTATAAATGTTTGTTGACAAATATTATATGGATCAAATCTATAGGCCTAGAGTAATCTTGGTAATGATTTTCTCCCATTAGGTTTTTAGAGTTTTGGTTTATTTTCCAAGTTGTTTAAATTTCAAGATGCATTTATGAAGAATGCATTTCACTTGATTTGAATTTTTTGTTGGATTCAAATCTTTATTCAAAGTTTGTTCAAGATGGGTTTTTAAGTTTCCATTTAGAAACAAAAGTTTCTTTTCACCTTAAATTTCAACAATTATTAATTTTGTTTATTTATTTTTCACATTTCAAAATTTGGAAAATTTTGGGATGTGACAGGCTACCACCCTTAAAAGAAATTTCGTCCCAAGATTTGGGCAGGCTAGGGGTTACAAGTTGTCTTCAAAACAACTGGGGTACTACCACCCTTAAAAATTTTCCAACTAGATTACATCTTGCCTTGCTTGGGATCTTGATGAAACTTCTCTGGGCAAACATCTGCATAGTGTCCTTTGTTTCCACACTTGAAATATGTGACAAGTCTGAGATCCTTCATAGGCTTGTTTGTCTTGTGCTTCATCTTTTCTGGACAATTGCTTGCATAATGACCTTGGTTACCACAATTGTAACATGTGACAAGGTTGAGTTCTTCACGTATCTTCTGTGGACAAGTTGATACATAATGGCCTAGCTCTTTGCAGTTGTTGCACCACACTTGGCTAATTTCCTTATACTTCTTCTTCTTCTCTAGACATTCATTGGAATAGTGTCCCATCTCTTTACAATGGCAACATTGCACTTGGCTTTTGTCCTTATTCTTCTTGGGTTTCTCCAAAGCTAGGAGTTCTTCTAGTTCATGCTCTTGATATCTCACCTCAAAGGTGGGAAAGTCTCCTGGTTTCCTTAATCTTTTTCTTGGATAATACATATGTCTCTTCTTCTGTCCATCAGGGTGAGTCATGTTGCATGGAGGTGCAAGCTGAGATTTTCCTTTGTCTTCATCCTTCTTGGTAGAAGTTGTTCCCTCATGGGGGTTTACAATCTGTTGATGCACTCCACCTTGTTTCCTTTGTTGAACTATGGAATAGATGGGGCATTGGATAGGGACATGATTATTTCCTTCACATAGGAAACAAGTAGCTTGAGATGTGGGGCATTGATTAGTTGGATGTTTCTCTTCACAATTGGGGCATTGATCCTCATGCTCTTTGGAAGTGTGATCCTTGTCTCCACAAATATTGCAAGTTTGAGTTCATTCTATAATATCATTCTTGACATCATTTGTGTCACCGTCTCCTTGGGAAAGGTTGTCTTTCATGTTGATCATTTGAGTGGTCATCCCTTGCAACAATTGGGATTGAATTTCCAAAAACTTTTGCATGGTTGGGTCTAACTCATTGTTGTTGGCTAAAAACTGAGTTGTCAACTGATTCAACTGGTTTTGGTTTGCTAGTAGTTGTTCTCTTATGTGCATCTCTTGGTTGTTGTTGTCACCATTCTTGATATTGGAGTTTCTTGGAGTAGTCATATGTTTGGGTTGGATTGGGATTAAAATAGTAAAAAGATTTCTAAGTAAATAATTCTAATCACACACATCACAATTCACACAAGCAATATGCAAACAATCAAAAACAAACACTCCACTCAAACAACAAGTTTCAAGCACATTTTTAGGCAACAAAATATTTTAGTTACACCACATAAGTTGGTGGATTTGATCTAAACTTAATATGGTGGTCCAACTATATGGTTCACTTGAGATCATTCCATCCTTCTTAGTTGATTCTTCATGAACAAGATCTTTGTATCCTTGGAGAATTTCTTGAATCTTGGTCACAAAACTTCAAAGGTGATGATGGTTCCTTCTAAGTTGAGTTTCCTTAGTCTTCAAGTCTTGAGTAATATTTCTTGTCTCACTTGTAGTCCTTAGTGATATCCAAGTTGAAGTCCTTGGTGAAAATAAAGTTGAAGTCTTTGATGATGTTGAAGTTCAAGTCATTTGAGTTGGTGAAGTCCTTTGCTCATGGTTGAGGTCTTTGCTCATCAAGTTGAAATAGAAGAGATGTAGAATCAAAACCAAAAGGTTGAGGAAAGAGTATACAAGATTGTTTGTAAATAAGTTTTGGAACAAATTCAACTCCTATTTTTCTAAGGGTTTTGTCCAATCCTAGGGTTACAATCCTACAGGCAACACAGTGCTCTGATACCATCTGTAGAGGTCCCAACCTTTAATAAGGTAGAGGTCCTTGTGTTTACAATGCTAGTCCCTGGAACAATAGCTAGCATCCACAATTAAGATGTAATATCAAGAAACAATGGTCATAATACAACTTTATAACCAGGAATAAAATAATTTATTACATCTTACATAGCTCATTCGACTATTCCATTACAATGCAGCATGAATAACTATAGCATGGGGTCCTTCATCTTCAAAGTGCCACAGGCAATCATGTTGGCTGTAGGCTTGTAATCCTAATCCACACACTTCACTCACATCAAACAAACCTGCAACATAATAGGTTATACCCACAAGGGTTAATACATTTGAATTGTATTGGCAAGTGATACTATGGTCGTATAGTGGATCCTATCACCTATATGCATTTGGCTAGGTGGATCTTAGGCTTGCTTTGCTCAAAATAGATTTTCCTTATCATTTGAAAACACTAAGTTTTGTTTGACAAAATCACCCAAGGAACCACCAATAGAAATTGGTGAACCTTCACCCTTGTTCAACCACAAGTTTTTAACTTAGAAATTTGGATGAGGAGATTCTTGATAGCTTCCATGTCTTTATGCTCAAATTGTCTATTGCCAGGGACATGGCTAAGTACTTAGATTTTACACTCTGTAGAGGTGGTGCACTTTCCCTACAAGACTTGGTTTCACCAAGACAAGATCTTTCAGAAGCCTTGCCTTAGACCAGAATGGACGCGTTCCAACCTATCATCGCCTACCACCAACTGTCCATTTGCTAAGTTATTGCAACATATATGATCCAGGCAGAGCCCATAATACCATGTGGCTGCACTTGAAGCTTCTCAACATTTGACATCTCAAATCTCTTTCTTCTTGGCTGGCATTCCACAAGTGAGATACACAAGTTAAACCATAGAAATGGGCCTTGTGTAACCACTCAACCAAAAACCACCAAGCAAGTCCCTTTCCACCCAGGTGATTCATTCACTTAGTTGTTTTATTAAACAAAACACAAGTCCTTGACTTAGTAATATTCCATAGCATGAATATAATACACCCTTGTTTTCTACTAGATAAGCTAAGCATGATAGTAGTAGGAATCTTAACTTAGGAAAATTCTACTAAGGTTTCATCTACTAGGATTTCCCATGGCATAGTTTATACTTAGCAAAAATTCCATGCAAGTCCTACTTAGAAACATCACTAATGCATAGTGAAAATAATGGGACAAAAGTATGAAGAATCACTTGCCTTTTTGGTAGAGAATTATAAGTTCACTCCTTGATCTTGCAATAGTCACACTCTTCAAATTCCACTACAATTCAATCAAGCAAGCAATATTCAATCTACCATTCAAGCAAACATCACATAAGATAATAGAAACAAGGCAATGCATGCAAACATGCCAAAGATTGTTTTATTTTGGAAAAGTTGTTTCTAATAGGTTATAAACATTTCAAAACACTTATTGGTCATTTACAAAAGTGGTAAAACCATTTGATATTAAGTTAGTGAAAAATGGCCACTTTAAATCATTTTTGTTTTGCTAGAAATGGTCCAAACCAAAGTAATATCTTCTAGTGTTTGACAAATACATTTTTAAACACAAATGTTTGGGTTTTATGGTCAAGTGTTCAATATTGAAACCATTTGCAAAAGGTTTTACCTATAAACCATTTTTATACCAAATCAATATTTTATGTTGTTCAAAATGCTTTTTAACAAAATAATAATTTATAGGGTTCATCAAATATATTTTTAAATACTAAAACTTGGTGTTTAGGGTCACAGAGCTTAAATCAAAACTTTACCCAAAGGTTTTTTCTCCAAAAGCATTTTCAACATTTAAACAATATTTTTATTTGATTAGAAATGTTCTAAATCAAAGATTCATCTTTTAACTTCACAAAATACACTTTTAATTCCACAAGTTTTTTATATGGTCAGTAGGTTCAAAACAAACCATTTGTCAAAGATTTTATCCTAAAAACTATTTCTAGAATAAATTTTATACACAAAATATGCCTATACAAGTTTCTGTAAAAACAACCAATTTAACAGAAGAAATTCATTAAACAAAGTGCATGGTTGGATAGAGTTTGTTTTACTGATTCCATTTATATAAAATTTGCAAAATTTGTACGTGTGGATCAAAAGTTATGAATTTTACAAACACTAACATCTAATAGAACCTTTTCTGTTTTTAAAACAAAACACTGGACACAAGGCTTAATCTCATTCGCTGGTACCGTTTCGTTTGAATCGAGTGATACAGACAGCAGGATTAAAAGGGATATGTGCGGCTCAGATCATCGCATACCCTTTTGCTTAAGTGAATCTAACACAACCGTAGGATTCACATCTAACGGCTCATAGCGCAATGTCCACTAACTGGCGGCGCTGGCGACGAACGCGCGGCGGCGGCGGCGCTCTGCCAGCGGTGTTCCGGCGCAACCAGGAAGCAAGGGAGAAAGGGAAGGGGATTACCGGGTTCTCCGTGGAGTGGGGATGCTGGAGGTGGTCATAGGAGAGCAGGGGGCGCACGGGGTTGTCGTCAATCTCTCGCCGGAGTTCGAGATGGCGTCAGGCACGTCCTGTTATCGATGGGGACGGGGCTGCAGACCACGAGAGGGCGATTGGGAGGGGGCGTTAGACTCGCGATAAACTTGAGAACATCTAAGGGCCCTCGAGAGAAAGATTGGGGTCAGGGTTCACCTGGGGAGGTCGCCGGAGTTGGGGAGGTCCACGGTGGTGCTCCGACTTCGAAGTTGCCGAGCCTCTGGTTCATGCGAAGGCAAGTAGGGGTACTGGGAGGTGCGCAGGAGTCTGGGGAACGCGGTCGAGGGGGCGAGGGGCGATGGTGGCTAGCCGGAATTAGAGAAGAGGATCCTCGGAGTCCGTGGCGGTGCGAACCAGAATGGGAGCAGCCTGGGGGCAGAGATAGCCCGGCGAGAGAGGGGAAAGGGAGAGGAGAGGCAGGTGTGTTAACTGGCGTTATTGCAGGGAGGATTAACCGCGTCATTAACACGAATTTAACCGGATTAAAATAGTCATAAACGACGGAGGAGGAACTGGGGGCGGGGTCGTCGCGCGGGTGAGGAAGATGACCTGACTGGTGGGGTCTGCTTGACAGCGAGAGAGAGAGAGAGAGGGGCAATGGGGATGTAACGACAGAGAGAGAGAGGGGCAATGGCAATGAATCCCCTCTGTCTATCCATCCTATTGGTACCAAGATGTAACGAGATCTCTGTCAAAGATTCTGGTGGAGTGGAATGAAACCAGAAATCAATCGCTTTGTAGCAGAGTGCGACGTTTGCCGTCGTGTGAAGCCTGAACACCAAAGGCCTGCTGGACTTCTGCAACCATTGAAAATTCCTGAGTGGAAATGGGATGAAATTGGTATGGATTTTATCATTGTACTCCCAAGAACACAAGCAGGAAATGATGCCATATGGGTAATAGTTGATCGGTTATCTAAAGTTGCTCATTTCCTTCCGGTTCGAGAAACTATCCGTGCTAGTCAAATGGCTGACCTCTACATCTCTCGGATAGTCGTTCTTCATGGTGTTCCCAAGAATATTATCTCTGATCGTGGAAGTTTTTTAACTTCCAAATTTTGGCAAAGTTTCCAAGAAGCAATGGGAACTCATGTCTCCTTCAGCACAGCATATCATCCTAAAATCGTTGGTCAAACTGAAAGAGTGAATCAAATTCTTGAAGACATGCTTAGAGAGTGTGTCATATCCTTTGGAAAGAACTAGGAGAAATGCCTTCATTTCGCGGAGTTCTCCTATAACAACAGTTTTCAATCCAGTTTGGGCATGGAGCCTTTCCAATTCCTGTACAGGAGAACATGTCGAACACATATGAACTGGACAGAAACCGGCGAGAGACAATTCTTTGGTCCGGACATGATCCAAGAAGCAGAAGATCAAGTTCGCATAATTCGAGAGCGTCAGAAGGCCGCTCAATCTCATCAAAAGACCAACTACGATCATCATCATCTTGACATTCATTATGAAGTTGGTGATCAAGTCTATCTTCGGGTCACTCCTCTGAAGGGTGTCCATCAATTCGGTATCAAAGGGAAGTTGGCTCCTCGCTACGTTGGTCCCTTCCGCATTCTCTCCAAGCGGGGTGAGCTTGCCTACAAATTGGACCTACCTTCATCTTTTCCAGAGGTTCATGATGTCTTTCATGTGTCTCAACTCAAGCGTTGCTTCAAGGATCCCATTCGTGGTGTGGACCATGAAACTTTGGATCTCCAAGATGATCTAACCTACGGAGAATACCCTATTCGTTTTCTTGATGAAACCGAGGGCAAGACTCGTTGTCAAACCATCAAGTTCCTGAAAGTTCCATGGTCTCATCACTCTGAGTCAGAAGCAACCTGGGAACTTGAAGATCGTCTTTGATCTGAGTACCTTGCCTTCTTTTCTAAAACCTAGGAATATCGGGCCGAGATTCTTGTAAGCGTGGTAGAGCTGTAACATACCACCCTTTTGTGTAATATAAAATAAGGACATGTTTGAGCATTGCATGCATGCATAACATTTGCACTATGGTCTAATCAATAAAAAAACAAAGAAAACCCTAAACCCTAATAGCTTCCCCTCTCTCTTTGAATCCATTCAAATGGTTTTCTATATTTTGAAAATTCTTAAAACAAATGGAGCCCAAATTGTGTTGAGGGCCCCTTAGTGTTTTCAGTTATATTACAAAAGTTTCTATAATTTGAAATTATTCAAAATAGAATTACAAATGGAATTTACAAAAGAAATTAGAAAACAGAAATATAAAAAGGAATCCGCAAATAACAAAACTACTGCTAAACCTAATCTGGGCCGAGCCCATCTCCCCCTCTCCTCTCTCTGCCGCTCAGCATGCATCCCACAGCAGCCGCCTCGGCCCACCCGAAGCCCAGCCTGGCCCGGTACCGCTTCACCCCACCTCGTGTCGTCTTCCTCCTGGCCGGCAAGCACCTGCGTGGCCAGCGCGTTGCCATCGATCATCGCCAGCGCTGCGATGCGCACCGCCGCTTTTGAGGGAGAGGATAAGAACCGCCGCGTTGTGCTCTCTCTCCCATACCCATCTCACTTCCTCTCCCCCTCTCTGCTGGTTTTCCCCAAATCACCGAAACCCTAGCTCGGCAAGTCTCCCTCGCTGTCGACATTCTGTGCCACCCCGAGCTCAGTGGAGTAGCCTAGGAGAAGCGCGGTGTCGCTGTCGTCGTCCTCGTCAAGCCACTCGAGCTGGGAGGCCTCATGCTCGTCGGAATCGAGCTTTTCCTTCCATCGTCGTCGCCATTACCGCCGGCGATTCGGCGCCGTTCGACCGCCCCTGGCATTGCCATCACCACCATCGCGCCCAGGGTGAGCTCACGGTCCCTGCAGACCCCTCCGCTTGCTCTCCCTCTCTTTGTATCGTCGCCACTGCAACCACCTGTGAGCTCTGTTTTCGGCCGCTTTTGCACATGCTGCTCCGGCGACCATTTGAGGGAGGCTGCACATGCCACTACTAGGTCCGCCTCGACCTCCTCTCTCCAACCAGCCCACCCACAAGTCCCCGCGTGCAGCAGATCGAAAGGAGCAAGATAGACCTGAGAGGAGCCCCATTGTTGACGTCAGCATGGCGTCAGCATGGTGCAATAATCTTTTTCTTTTCTTTTATTAATTTTTGTAATTAATAAATGTATGACAGGTGGGTCCTGTCTGTCAAGGTTTTATTATTTTCTGTAAATGTTTTCTTAAATGATTAAAAGTCTGACATGTGGGCCCAAGTTTGGAAATTATTTCAAATATTCCGAAAATGAATTAAAATTTGAGAAATTCATAACTAATTCATTTTAAATCAGAAAAATACAAATAATATACCAAAATGTTCAGAAAAATGAAACCTATCCAACTAAGCTATAACTATACATTGTTAACCAACTTTGATGGCAAGTTTAATTAGAAGAACCAATTGAACCCCATAGGTGATTCCGATGATCCCCCTGTTTTAGGGTTTGGACATCTCGGACCCCGTTTAAATTGACCAAGCATGTTTTAGGGTTCATTTCAACGCTATTAAAATTGTCATATCAATCATATTGTATGAGAATTGCACATGCCATGTGTTGAGTGTTATTTTCTCTTTTCCGGTGATCGGTTCTTCGCGAATAGGAACCGAACCCGAAGCTGAAGTCAACGCCACCGAAGAGCAGTACCAGTCCAACAACGGACAAGGCAAGTGAAGCTCCACTCATACATATGAATCCTATGTTTACAAAGTATTTAATTCTCGACATATGCATTTGGTTCAACAGTCTATTGTCAGTAGATAGAGTAATCCTATCTGATGCATGTTTTTCCTTTGCAAACTATACTACCTGATCCACTGCTCCTAGCATAACTAGGGTTTGGCTTATGATCGTCGCTAGTGCCACAAGTTCAGTCAAGCTTAGCCATGCTTAGTGATCTGATGCTGATTATTTAGGTGATGCACCAGAGATGCGAATGAATCCTGTATGGTAGGATGTGGTGAAGTGATCAAAGATGGATGATAAACATGCTAAGGCTTGTATGGGAGGCCACGTGGGATGTGGTTTTAGTAGTCCCATACTTGCCACCCCTAGGACCCGATGGTCTTGTCTCTTGAACCAAGACGAGCGTACAACCACACGGTGGCCTGGAAAACCCCTCGACTAACTAACTTGCCTAGTAGATTCCATGAGTCACATAGTTCGGGCTTTCCATTCGACATACGCATCTTGGTTGTTCTTGAATGGATGTGAAGGAGGTGCATTCATAATGGTAGGTAAGCGTGGCAGGGAATGGGAGATGCCTGACATCCGTAATCTCAAACCCTGTTCACATCGCTAGGGACCAGATTCGGGACTCGACCCGTTACGGCGGCATATCCTTAGTGCGTGACTCATGGTCTCGGCGAAAGCAAGGAAAGGTCGTGGTCAATCACTCTCTACCGGCCTTCCAAGGAAGAGGGCTAATAATTTGGCATTAAGAATCGGTTGGTACGTGTGGGTAAAGTTGTGCACCCCTGCAGGGTTATTAATCTTTTCGAAAAGCCGTGTCCATGGTTATGGACGACTTGGGAATGGACGTGAAGATCATAGAGAACTATAACCGAATGTTAAAACTTGTCAACTAATGTGAGATCTGGAGTACTTCCTCGGGGTTATTTGAGGGGGTAGTCAGGGAAGAGTGGTTCTGTTGATGATGATTCTTGGTGGATATCAAAGATGATTTTAAGAGCTAGAGTTGAAGTCTTCTTATCCCCTTTTGAAAATGATCTGACTAGACGAGTTTCTTCTCCCTCTTGTCTTGAAAACAAAATATGGCTTTATGCAAAAATAGATCCACTAGCCATAAGTCTTGCGGAGTACACCCTGTAGTCAGCCTTGCTTTGTTGATGTTTTTCTACAGATGATGCTATTCCAACTGAAGGTGGTTTCTACGTAGAAGTCGACGAGTAGTCGGGGTTCCCGGGCAGCAACGTAGGATCTATGGAAGGGTCGCTACGTCTGTTATGGCCTCTTAGGCCCTTTGCTAAGTTTGTTGTTTAGAACAACTTGTTTGCTTCCGTTGTTTGATGTAATGATGGGTCTGTGACCCCTGGCTTGTATGACTGGTTTGTAACTCTCTTAAGAGTTTACCTTATTAATGTATGGTTTGTATGTTCTATAATGTTACCGATCTTTCCTGCGCATTTCAGAATTTAGGTTAGGCTTTTATCGGATGAGGATCTGGTATTTTTCTAGCCCTGATCCCGGGTCGTGACATATTGTGATGCTTCCAAGATCGGTCTAGGATGTGTGTAAATGCAAGAAGGCAAAGTTATATCTTATCGGTCCCGACAACTGAAGCAGCATGAACAGAATTATCCAACCCATCACCTTGAACTAGCAGCCGTAGTTCTAGCCTTGAAGACATGATGGCATTATATTATGGGAAACTGTTGTGAGATTTATTCGAATCACAAGAGCCTTAAGTATATATTCACTCAGAAGGAGCTGAATATGAGGCAGAGAAGATGCATTGAGCTAATCAAGGACTATGATCTAGACATTCACTATCACCCCGGTAAAGCCAATGTGGTAGCAGATGCCCTTAGCAGATTGCCGTGTCGCTTGAACTCCATGGTTCTGAAGGAGCAACCAAGTTTGCACAAGTAGATGGAAGATTTCAGAATGGAATTAGTAAGTGAAGGATTTTTTGCTAGCATAGAACTTCAACCCACTTTGATCAGTCAGATCAAGGAGGCTCAGAAAGGAAATGTTAGTATCGACGGAATCAAATGTCGTATCGGTATAGGCAAAGTACCCGGTTTCACCGAGGATGAAGAAGGAGTTCTATGGTACAAAGGACGTCTCTATGTACTAGCAGATTCAGAGATGAAGGAAACTATCTTGAAAGAGGCCCATGATACTCTTTATTCTATCCACCCCGGAGGAACGAATATGTATCAGGATTTGAAGGAGCAATTTTGGTGGCATAAGATGAAGAGAGAAATCGGAAGCTATATCGCCAAGTGTGACATTTGTTAGAGAGTCAAGGCGGGACATCAGAGACCCGTAGGACTTTTGCAACCATTGCAGATTCCGGAATGGAAGTGGGATTCTGTTGGAATGGACTTTATCACCAGATTACCTACTTCTAGTAGGGGAAATGACTCTATTTGGGTCATAGTTGACAGATTGTCCAAAGTAGCCCATTTCTTACCAGTCAAGACCACCTACCAGAGTTCAAAGCCAGCAGAGATATACATCGCTAGGATCGTCAGTTTGCACAGAGTCCCCAAGAACATTGTATCGGATCGAGGAACTCGGTTTACCTCGAGATTTCGGAAGAAAGTCCAAGAAGGTTTGGGAACCCGACGAGATTTCAGCACAGCGTATCACCCTCAGACCGATGGACAAACAGAGCGAGTAAATCAAATACTCGAAGATATGTTGAGAGCATGTGTGATAGTGTATGGATCTAAATGGGAAGACTGTCTGCCTTTCACAGAATTTTCTAACAACAACAGTTATCAAGCTAGTTTACAAATGGCCCCATTTGAATTCATGTATGGAAGGAAGTGTCATACCCCTTTGAATTGGTCGGAAGTAGGAGAGAGTCAGATTTTCGGACCCGACATCCTACGAGAAGCAGAAGATAAAGTTCACAAGATCCGTGAGCAACTCAAGGATGCCCAATCCAGACAGAAGAGTTATGCCGACAAGAGACATCGAGATCTCGCTTTCAATATCGGAGATTTTGTGTATCTCAAAGTGTCGCCTTTGAAGGGAATGCAGCGTTTCCAGCTCAAGGGAAAGTTAGCCCCCAAATATATCGGACCTTTCAAGATTCTGAATCATTGAGAAGTATCGTATCAATTGGAACTTCTAGAGGAGATGTCAGTCGTGCACAATGTGATCCATATATCCTTACTTCGCAAATGCCTTGAAGTTCCGGAGAAGACTGAAGTTTTCAAGAACATTGATCACCGCACCATAGAGATCAATGATGACCTGACGTATCCCTAAGTACCCATCCGAATTTTGGAGGAATCTTTTAGGACCACCAGGACCAGAAGCATCAAATTTCTCAAGATTCAGTGGAGTAACCACACTGAAGAAGAAGTTACATGGGAGCAAGAAGAGCACATCAAGACAGAGTTTCCCGATCTTTTTAAATCCTAGTTTTATTCTTTCTTCTTTTTAAAATATCGAGACGATATTTTGTTTAAGGAGGGAAGTTTTGTAACATCCCAAAAATTGAACAATGATTATCAAATTACAATCACCAAAATTAGGGTTAACAAAAACTTTTGTTACTTCAAATCATTATGAATGCATGTGTGTATGTGATGTTTGTATGAATGAATGAATGGAGTTGTGTGATTGATCTAAATAGCAAGGAATGGTTTAAAGGTGAAAACAACATCATCTAAAACATTTCCAAGAAGAAACAAATCAATAGAAAATCAAAAAGAAAACAAATAAAGCAAATGGTCATTTTTGCCAATCTTGCTCACTAGGCCACTTTGAGTGTTTCTAGTCCAAGATTTCAAACAGAAACTTTTCCATTTCTTTTCACCCCTTGCAAGAGCACGTAAAAGTGAATCAAATCCCACCTTTCAAACTTGCAAAAACACTTGGCAACTTGATTCAAATCACATTTCAAAATTGAATCTGATTCATATGGGAATATCACACATTTTCAAAACCTACCAAACCAATTCCACTTGACCAATCCCACAAACCAGAGACTCTTTAGTATCTAACCAGCACACCCACCAAGTTTGAATCCAAAATTCAAATTTGAATCTCTTGCGGCCATTTCATCAAACACCTTGTAATCACCAAACAAACAAACCACAAACACTTTTTTGAGCAGTAAAATTGGCCTAACTTGTTCCCTCTATAGCTCACACTACACTCTTAGTAGATGATCTAGCCCATTTAACAAGCTTTAGCACCACTGTGAGCTTGCCTTAGTCATCAATGGTGACCATGCCGATCCTAACTTGCCACCCCCATGTCGACAGCAAGCTAGGGGAAGCACCAAGCCTAGCAAGAATGTCTAGGACGCTCTCCACCGTCCACCGCCACCCCCTGTCCAAGCCTCGAGCATTGCCAGTCCCTGGACCACATAGCCCGAGCATGCCAAGCCTCTCTACGAGCGAGCCGAGAGCGCGCCAGAACGTCAACCGTGACACATGCCCACAGACCGCGTGCCGCCCTCGCTGAGTGCAAGCAGGATCACCACCACCCCAGGAACACCCTAGACACGCTCGTTCGCTGTCGTGCGGCCCGTATCACCTGTGCACCATTAAAACAACCGTCAAACCATCTCAGAGCACCGCTATGTCCCGACCATCTCGCACCGCCGCACGCCGCGTGACTATGCCGTTGAGATTCGCCAGGGAACATAGCACCGCCCCCTATCATCGCCCATGCCATTAGCTCGCTGTGCCGACGACCACGACGAGCTCAGCCCGCGGTCGTTAGTCCCCTTCAGGCACTATAAATAGAGGCCACCTCCGTTTGATCTCAGCACACCATATCACTCCCCTCTCTCTCAAAAGCACCCCACCTCACTCCTGGAGCAAGGCGAGCAGTGCATCGCCGGAATTTGGCCGGAGTCTGCCGCTGCTGGAGGAGAAGGGCGCCGTTGATTGGAGTCGCCCCATGAGAAGCTGCCGGTACCAGGAGAATCGTTGTCATCGACTTCGTCATTTTCCCCCGTCGCTGACCATCGCCTGAGCCCCGGTGAGCCTCCCACGGCCCCCACTGGCCGCGCTAGGGTTCTGTCTCGCCGGCGTTGCCCGACATGGACGATGAACCACAACAGTTGGATTAGAGTTAGATTGTGCGGTTCTGTCTCACTAACGAGTGGGGACAGCCACTTAACTAGCCCCCGCGCGCGCTGTGCATAGTGGGCCGGCCCAGTTAACCTCCCGCGTGACCCAATAATTCAAATCTAGATTTATTCTTTTAGTTTCAAACTCAGTTCTGTATCTAGATTCAAAAATCACCCAGCTCGATTCACTAAACCAAAATGCATGAAACCAATTTTGTTAGAAAGGTACTAGAATGCTTAATCCAAACCTGTTGGATTCAAACCAATTGGATTTGTAGATCACCCATGGTAAAAATAACAAGGCAAAAGATTTTCTGCATTCAAACATTTTTCAAAATTCAACCATGAAAGGTTTTGAGTTGATTCCAACTCTCAAAAATCACATTTAACCATACCTTTCGGAATATATAAAAATATATAGGCTTACTTACAGAAATAATGGTCAAGTAATAAAAGGATGCCCCATAGGCATTTCTAGTCACTTTATTTAATTAAAATAAAGGTTAAACCTTATTAAATTGTGACACCACTTTAAATCACATTCCCGTGTACTGAAATATGTGGTGATGACATGTGTCAACATGATCTCATGTTTTGGGTTGGAGAATATTAAATCTTAAGTAGTTTTTCAATGAGTAGAAATTACTTTTCTAAAATAAAGGACATAAAACTAATTGGCTTAATGATTGTACTGTTTGTGATGATCCTATATCATCTAGTGAAAACCTTGGTGTGATAAATATAAATAGTTAAGTATTTTGTGGTGATTGTGTACCTCGTATTTATTTATAGACATTAGTATCGACCAAGGATACGAGGAGGAAGCAGGATACTGCGAGGAAGAAGCCGAGGAGAACTTCAACCACTGCTCTGCACAAGTCAAGCTAACACTTGCAACTTAGCAAGCTTATACTACTATCTTAACAAGCTAAACCATGCAAGTTCTACTTGCAAGCTTAAACCCCTTGATGACACATAATCCCAGTTTTATTTGCAAACTTAGTTATTTTATTTAGTTATCACAGCTATCTAATTAAGGTAAATGATAATTTGTAGACTTCAGAAAGATATTTAAAGGTAGCATAAAGAGCATAAAACTTGGCCTAAGTTAGATATTCTTGATGTCATCCTGAGGCATGAGATTGAACTTAGATCATTCGCACTTGATTACCACCCCTCATTACTATTTACCCTCACTTTTAGATGCTAGTGCTAAGCATAAAACTTGATCAACTTTAGATGGGAATACTGGGTGAAAATGGTTATGAAAACCTTAGAATGATGAGTCATTCTACTAAAATGTTTTGGACATGTGTTCTAGAACACCAGATGATTTTGATGATGAAAATGTTAAGGCATGAGCATTAGCCCTTTATAAAACTGATGGTTGTCTGGATGCGATAACATTCTAATTTTACCGTACAACCATAATACCCGAAAATTCGGTCGGGCTTGACTGGAAATTTATATACCTTAGTATGGGTTCCCTTGCGGCCAAGGTTTGAGCTGAGGCTACCCTGTGAAGATTGTCCACCTATGCAGTTCCCAAGATGAAAGTTGATCATGGTTGGGAGGCCAAACTCACATGATAGGTGCCTATACTAGGGCTTGTAATTGAAAGGTTAGGATTGATTATCCGCATACTGAGTATGGTGAATTCAGGATTGTTCCTGACGGATGTATTGAATGTTGTGGTGAAAGTGTACAATATCTGTAGAGTGTCAAACTATTCGAATAGCCACGTCCGCGGTTATGGACAGTTGGAGTGGCCATACTGTTCCGTCGTCATATGTTTTCAATTTGACTTATGAAATGATTCGTGAATTTAAATTGACCACAACAGGGTTGTGATATGAAATTCAAGTTCCCAATTAGGTGTTATAAAAATTTCAACTAACTTTATTTGCTTCTAAACTCAGTAGAGATAAATTTGGCTTTTTGCAAAACAACCCTAGAGCTTAGTATATCCTATTCAAAAACCACTCACTTGTTAGTATTAGTTTGCGAGTACTTAAAGAGTACTCATGGATTTGTCCCTGGTTATTCCCGTGGCCAGACTATGAAGAGGACTATCAGGAGGACGGACAGTATGAAGGTTATGACAACTAGGATCATCTCCCATCGTCAGCATTGCCTATGACCTTGAAGATGGAGTCTCGCCTATGCCATCGTTATTATTACACTATTTCCGATGCTTGAATTGTATTAGGACCGGATCATGAGATCCTTATTTGTGTAAGACCTTATGTATGGTTTGTAATGGATGATGTACTGTGATATACAATCTGTTATGTCTCGCAAAAATGGTAATCCTAGGATTACGATGTATGGCATAACAAGTATCTATGATTAAAAAATCCGGGTGTTGACACCTAAATCTAGTAGGGGAAATGACTCTATTTTGGTCATAGTGGATAGACTATCCAAAGTAACACATTTCTTACCAGTCAAGACCACTTATCAGAGTTCGAAGCTAGCAGAGTTGTACATTGCTAGAATAGTCAGTTTCCATGGAGTCCCCAAGAACATTGTGTCGGATCAAGGAACCCAGTTTACCTCGAGATTTTGGAAGAAAGTCCAAGATGGATTAGGAAAAAGACTGGATTTCAGCATGGCTTATCACCCTCAAACTGATGGACAAACAGAGCGAGTAAACGAAATACTCGAAAATATGTTGAGAGCCTGTGTGTTGGAATATGGTTCAAAATGGGAGGACTTTCTGCTTTTCACAGAATTTTCGTACAACAACAGTTACCAAGCCAGTTTGCAAATGGCCCCATTGAGTTTATGTATGGAAGGAAGTGTCATACCCCTTTGAATTGGTCAGAAGTAGGAGAGAGTAAGATTTTTGGGACCAACATCCTACGAGAAGCCAAAGAGAAAGTTCACAAGATCCGTGAGCACCCTAAGACCGCCCAATCTAGACAAACTAGTTACACCGACAAGAGACGTCAAGACCTAGCCTTCAATATCGGAGATTTTGTGTATCTGAAAGTATCACCCTTGAAAGGAATGCAACGTTTTCAACTCAAAGGAAAGTTAGCCCCCAGATATATCAGACCCTTCAAGATTTTGAATCGCTGAGGAGAAGTATCGTATCAACTGGAACTGCCGGAGGAAATGTCAGCTGTGCATAATGTGTTTCATATTTTGTTACTTCACAAATGCCTAGAAGTCCTGGAGAAGACCGAAGTTTTCAAGAATATTGATCACAGAACCATAGATATCAACGATGACCTGACATATCCTGAAGTACCCATTCGTATTTTGGAAGAATCCTTCAGGACCACCCGAACCCGAATTATCAAGTTTATCAAGATCCAGTGGATTAACCACACTGAAGAAGCTACATGGGAGCGAGAAGATTACATTAGGACTGAGTGTCTAGATCTCTTTAAATCCTAGTTTTTTTTCTCAGATCTCGGGACGATATTTTGTTTAAGGGGGGAAGGTTTGTAACATCCCAAAAATATTAATCAAGATTATCAAGTTCTAATCACCCAAGTTCAGGGTTAACAAAAACTTTTGTTAAATTAAATCAATATGAATGCTTGTGTGTATGTGATGAATGCATGAATGCTTGCCATGACTTGTTTGATTTCTATGAATGGAAAGGATTGGTTTAAAGATGAAAACAACATCATCTAAATCATTTCCAAGAAGAATCAAATCAATAGAAATTCAAATATAAACAATATGAGCTAATGGTCATTTTGACCAAAGTTAACCACTAGACCACTTTGAGTGTTTCTAGTCCAAGATTTCTAACAGAAACAAATCCAATTCTTTTCACCCCTTGTTAGACCAAGTAAAAGTGAACCCAATCCCACCTTGCAAACCAACAGAAACATTTGGCAACTCTATTCAAATGACATTTCAAACTGAATTCAGTATAGGAACTAAGATCACCATTTCTCAAAACCCAACTAAACCAATTCACTTGGATCAACCAATGCTGCACAGAGACCATGTAGACCAATACTAACATACACTAAAAATAAAATTTCAAATTTCAAACACTTTTCTCTTGCGGCCATTTTGTCAAACGCCTTCTGAGCACAAATGAAATAAAGCAACAAACACTATATTGAGCAGTGTTCTTGCCAAACTTGTTCCCTCTACATCCTCCAAAACACTCCTAGTATATCACCCACCTTGTCTATGCAGCCTTAGCCCACTGTACATATGACTAGTTCATCAATGGCATACATGGCCGAGCACATTTGCCACCCCCACCGATGATAGCACGATGCAAGCCACGCCGGCCTCGCCTATCATGTCTAGTACGCTGCCTGTGCCTTACTGCCCCCTTCAGACTATCCCTAGCTCAAGGACAGAGAGAGGAGACGCCGGGAATGCCGCGCCCGAGCCACTGTCGACCATGCCGACGAGCACCGCAGTTCATGCTTCGTTCCCGCTCGACCCAACCACCTCGAGCTCTCGCCGCCCGCCTACGCGATCACCACCATCCCAGGAGACCAAAAGACATGCCCCTTCCCTCGACCGTGCCCTATAGCCGCTAGACGCCGCAAAATTCTCTGTCGGTGCAGCGCAGAGCATTGCCCCAATCTGACCGCTGCAGACCTCCTTTTACTGAAACACAATGTCCGTGATGACCGCAAGGCGACCACCCACCATCCTAGCCTCTGAACCATGCCGCTAGCTCGCTATGCCGTCTCCTCCGTCGAGCTCCGAACATGCCGCTAGCTCGCTGTGTCGTCGCCTCCGTCGAGCTCCGACCATGCCATGATGCACCCCTCACCCCTCTATAAAAAGGGAGCTCCCCCGCACCAATTTTTCATAGCATCACACTCCACACCTCCTCAACAATGCCTCCAAGCAACCTCAGAGCAAGCCGCTGCCCGTAGCTCCCCAATTCCACCGGATACCGCCATGGCAGGAGAAGGGAGCCGTCGATTTAGGCCACCGCAGGAGCTGCCTCCGGTACCAGGAGAACCGCCAAATCTGTAGGGTTCGCAGCATAGAAAACAAAAAATTTCCTACGATGGGAAGTATGTACCAAGATCTATCTACTAGATAAAAACAACGGGCAAATGTATATCCGTAGAGAACATACCCTTGAAGACCGACAAAGCTTAACGAGTTCAACTCGTGGTTGATGTAGACGATCTCTTGCCGATCTCAAGATCGAGAGGAAGTCCTAGCGCCGCAAATCAGCAGCGCATCCGTGCTCGCACACACCGAGCAACCTCCGCCTCCTCTCTCCAGCGATGCAGCGGAAGCACAACTCTTTCTTGCCGAATAGCCACCGGGAACATGTATCTCGCTAGTCCGAGAACATGGGGGATAAATTCTAGAGGGGCAGAGAGATCCTTCACGAGGAGGTGTGGGAGACAAGTGAGGAGGGGGGCTCCTTTTATAGGAGGAGGGGGGCACCCAAGGGGGTGGCCGCCCGCCATGGGGCTGCCCCCTCCCCTCCTTCATTCATGTGGGTGGACACTACACTCACAAAATGTCCTTTAAATTCCCTCCACTCAAAAGTCCACTCAAATTCCCATTAAATTTCCACCAAATTTAATGCAAACTCTCATTAAATAAAACTCTTTTATTTTATTCAGAATTTTGTCAATTACTTTAATGACAAACATTCAGAAATAACCCCTTGCTAGAATTCCATTTCACATGCATAACCACTTTATGCAATTTCACCCGAAAACCTGTTTCGGTATCTAGTGAAATAAATTCCTGCGCTTGTTTATTCTTTCGGCATGAAACATTTGCTCCAATTGGATGTCGGTGTCTCTTAAGTGTGTCACCCTACGGTTCGTGAATAATGCGGACATGATCGAGACCCCTCTCGGATCAATAATCAGAAGCGGGATCTGGAAACCCATACTGACTCCCACACATTCAACGATGACTTTCTTGTGATCGTCGGAACCTTTTATGCTAGTATATTAATCCCTTTGTTTCACGATATATTACATGTCCGAGATTCTATCATCGGTATCTCCATACCTAGTTTGATCTCGTTACCAACATGCACTCTTTTCTCCTTCCCGTGATATAACATTCTAGTGATCAAATCACTTGCTTGCAAGCTAATCAATGTGATATCACCGAGAGGGCCCAGAGTATATCTATCCGTCATCGGGATGAACAAATTCCACTCTCGATCCATGAGCCTCAACATAACACTTTATTAGTTCTGAATCCATCTTTATAATCACCCTGTTACTGTGTGACGTTTGATGTTATCAAGAAACTCTTCCGGTGTTAGTGATTGACATGATCTCATGGTCTAAGGATTAGGATTACTTCGTAAGTTGTTATAGAAATATAAACTCAATGACTTTGATCGTAATGCTATACTTCGGATGAATGTTCATCACATCATTACACTAATGTTGTGATCCCATTATTAACAACATCCAATGTCCATGATCAGGAAACCTTGATCATCTTGTCAATCAACGAGCTAGTTTATGAGAGAGGCATAACTAGGAACTTTCTATTTGTTTATTAAACACACATGTATTAACGCTTCCGTATTAATACAATTATTCCATGCAAAATAAACATCTATCATATACTTGGAATACACATAATAAACACTTTATTATTGCCTCTCAGGGCATATTCCCTTCAGTCTCCCACTTGCACTAGATACAATAATCTAGTTACATAGTGATAAATCTAACACCCATTGAGTTCTGGTGTTGATCATGTTTTGCTCTAGGGAGAGTTTTAGTCAACGGATCTGCTACATTGAGATCCGTATGTACTTTACAAATCTTTATATCTCCATCCTTGACATGCTCGTGGATGGAGTGAAACCGGCGCTTAATATGCTTGGAATGCTTGTGAGATCTTGGTTCTTTGGCATTGGCAATGGCACCATTGTTGTCACAATAGATCACCATTGGGTCCAACGCGTTTGCAACCACTCCTAGTTCGGATATGAACTCCTTCATCCAAACTGCTTCGTGAGCTGCTTCTGAAGCAGCAACATATTCGGCCTCCGTTGTTGATCCCGCTACCATAGGTTGTTTGGAGCTCCTCCAACTAACCGCTCCGCCATTCATGAGAAATACGTATCCGGATTGAGACTTAGAGTCATTCGGATCGGTGTCAAAGCTAGCGTCAACATAACACTTAGCGACGAGATCTTCTTCACCTCCGTATACAAGAAACATATCCTTAGTTCTTCGTAAGTACTTAAGGATATTCTTGACCGCTATCCAGTGTTCCGAACCTGGATCCGATTGGTACCTACTAGTCAAACTAATAGCATGTGCCACATCCGGTCTTGTACATAGAATGGCGTACAGTATAGAGCCTATGGCTGAAGCATAGGGGACTTTGTCCATTATCTCTCTTTCTTCCGCCGAAGCCGGACTTTGAGTCTTACTCAATGTCTTGCCTTGCAACATAGGTAAGAACCCTTCTTACTTCCGTCCATTTTAAAATTCTTTAAAATCTTATCAAGGTATGTACTTTGCGATAGCCCTATTAGGCACCTAGATCTATCTCTATAGATCTTTATGCCTAATATGTATGACGCTTCACCTAGGTCCTTCATTGAAAGTTTGCTGTTTAGATAACTTTTAACATTGTTTAAAAGATCTATATCATTTCCGATCAATAATATGTCATCCACATATAATATCAGAAATGCCACATTGCTCCCACTCACTTTCTTGTAAATACAAGCTTCTCCATAAGTTTGGACAAATCCAAACTCTTTGATCACCTCATCAAAGCGGAGATTCCAACTTCGTGATGCTTGCTTCAATCCATAGATGGATCGCTGAAGCTTGCACACCTTGTTAGCATCCTTAGGATCGACAAAACCCTTTGGTTGTATCATATACAACTCTTCTTCAATATTACAATTGAGAAACGCGGTTTTGACATCCATCTGCCATATCTCATAATCGAAATATGCAGCAATTGCTAACATAATCCTACCTGACTTTAGCATCGCTATGGGAGATAATGTCTCATCGTAGTCAACTCCTTGAATTTGTAGAAACCCCTTTGCGACAAGTCGAGCTTTATAGACGGTCACATTACCATCAGCATCAGTTTTCCTTTTGAAAATCCATTTGTTCTCCACGGCCTTTCGGTCGTGAGGTAAGTCCACCAAGTTCCAAACTTGATTTTCATACATGGATTCCATCTCGGATTTCATGGCTTTTAACCATTTGTTGGAATCCGGGCTCATCATCGCTTCTTCATACGTTGCAGGGTCATCATTTTCATCAACTATGAAATTCATGACAGGATTTCCGTACAGCTCGGGAGCTGCACGCGTCCTGCTTGACCTGCGAGGTTCGGTAGTACTCTCTTTCGGAGTTTCATGATCATTATCATTAGTTCCCTCTTCAACAGGTGGATCCAACTCCGGAACAACTTCCGGTGCTGCGCTACTCGCCATACTTTGAAGATATGGTTCAATAACCTCTTCGAGTTCTACCTTCCGACTACTCACACCTTTCGCGAGAAACTCTTTCTCTAGAAAGGATCCATTCTTGGCAACAAAAACCTTGCCCTCGGATCTGTGATAGAAGGAATACCCAATAGTTTCCTTAGGGTATCCTATGAAGATGCATTTTTCCGCTTTGGGTTCGAGTTTATCCGGTTGAAGTTTCTTCACATAAAGATCGCATCCCCAAACTTTTAAGAAAAGACAGCTTAGGTTTGTTTCCAAACCACAATTCATACGGTGTCTTTTCAACGGATTTAGATGGTGCCCGATTTAAAGTGAATGCAGCAGTTTCTAGTGCATAACCCCAAAATGACAACGGCAAGTCCGTCAGAGACATCATAGATCAAACCATCTCTAATAAAGTACGATTACGACGTTCCAACACACCATTTCGCTGTGGTGTTCCGGCAGGCGTGAGTTGTGAAACAATTCCACACTCTTTCATGTGAGTGCTAAACTCGTAACTTAGATACTCACCTCCACGGTCGGACCGTAGAAATTTGATCTTTCTATTACGATGATTTTCCACTTCATTCTGAAATTCCTTGAACTTTTCAAAGGTTTCAGACTTGTGTTTCATCAAGTAGATATAACTGTATCTACTCAAATCATCTGTGAAAGTAACAAAATAACGATATCCCCCTCGCGCCGACATACTCATTAGACCACATACATCAGAATGTATGATTTCCATAAATCTGTCGCCCGTTCCATTGAACCGGAAAATGGAGTTCTAGTCATCTTGCCCATAAGGCATGGCTCACATGTATCAAATGATTCAAAATCAAGTGATTCCAAAAGTCCATCCGAATGGAGCTTCTTATGCGTTTAACGCCAATATGACCTAGACGGCAGTGCCACATATATGCGGATATATCATCATTAATTTTATCCTTTTAGCATCAACATTATGAATATGTGTAACATTATCATCGAGATCTAATAGAAATAAACCATTCATCATCGGTGCATGACCATAAAATATTTCATTCATATAAATGGAACAACCATTGTTCTCGGCTTTAAATGAATAACCACTTCGCATCAAACACGATCCAGATACAATGTTCATGCTCAGTGCAGGCACCAGATAACAATTATTCAAGTTTATAACTAATCCCGATGGCAAGTGGAGAGGCAGCGTTCTGACGGCGATCACATCAACGCTTGATCCATTGCCGACACGCATCTTGACCTCACCCCTTGCTAGCGGTCGCTTGTTCCGCAGCCCCTGATTTGAGTTACAAATATTAGCAACTGAACCGGTATCAAATACCCAGGTGATACTGCGAGCACTAGTCAGGTACACATCAATAACATGTATATCATATATACCTTTGTTTGCCTTGCCGGCCTTATTGTCTGCCAGATACTTGGGGCAGTTGCGCTTCCAGTGGCCAGTCCCCTTACAATAGTAGCACTCGGTATCAGACTTAGGTCCAACTCGGGGTTTCTTTTCAGGCACGGCAACAGGCTTGCCGCCCTTACTTCCCTTCCGTTTTCCATTCTTGTCTTTCTTGAAACCAGTGTTCCTATTGATCATCAACACTTGATGTTCCTTTTTGATCTCCACTTCTGCAGTTTTAAGCATTGACAGAAGCTCGGGGAGAGACTTCTTCATGCCTTGCATATTATAGTTCATCACGAAGCTCTTATAGCTAGGTGGCAGAGACTGCAGAACACGATGGATGCCTAAGTCAATGGGAATCGATATTCCCAAAGACATAAGCTTATCGGCGTAACCCGACATCTTGAGTACATGCTCACTAACGGAGCTGTGCTCTTCCATCATGCAGCTAAAGAACTTTTCTGAAGCGTTGTAGCTCTCTATAGCAACATGTGTGTCGAAAATCATTTTCAACTCACCCATTGTATCAAAAGCATTGCCATTTTTTAAACGCTTTCGAAGTGGGGGCTCTAGCCCATACAATATGCCGCAATGAACTAAGTTGTGGTCCTCCTAACGAGTCTGATAGACATTCTTCTCCTCGTCAGGGGCATCATCTAAAGGTGGGGGGCCTAATGGCACTTCTAGCACATATTGCTTTTGTGTAGCAGAGAGGAGAATCATCAAATTCATGGCCCATTCGGTAAAGTTGCTACCGTTCGTTGCTAGTTTCTCTTTCTCCATGAACACATTGAAATTAAAAGCAGGTGGTGCCATCTAGAACAGAATTTGTAAAGTTTAGAATAAGTGTATGATAGATTGAGTTGAACTAATCCATATTACGAATGAACTCCCACTCAAAAACGACATCCCTCGTGCCTTTTTGGTGATTACATGAACCAAATCCACTATACCAAGTCCGATCATCACGTGAGTCGGTATAGCTTCAAAGGCGAGCATCAAATGGGCATCATATCAACTATATGACTTATGCTTAACCTTTCGGTCCATGTTCCGAGTCCATGTCTATACATTATAGGCTCGCCAAGTTAGAACCTTAGTATTCGCGTGTGTAACTGTTTTACACCCGAAATATGGTCGTGGATCCAAGAACACCCGATCATCATGTGATGTCTTGGAGCGACGAAGACATAATCGGTGCATACTAAAGGAAGAACACATTCTTATCTTGATATTTAAATGAGGGATCATCTTATTATGCTAACAAAGCGCTAAACAAGCAATATAAGATGCTATCAAACATCACATGTTTATTAGTGAAATGTTATGGTTCCCGCATATGATCTCTATCATGTGCATCGTGGTATGATCACTATCATACCTATATGTGTAAATCCAAGGTCTATGGAGTTTACACACTATGTGTGTTGTAAGAGTATCATCTCATATTTCTACTTACAACACTACCATATCATAACACTAGCCCAGCAACAATCTAAACTAGACGCCTCTAATTTATCCATTGCAAGTTTTACGTGGCTTAGGGCTTTCAAGATAGAACCGTTCATACCTACGAACATGAACCACAACTCGCTTGCAAAATAGATATTGACTATAGTAGGAGAGACAGACATCTGCTAGCCACTTATGCAAACTAGTTGCATGTCAAGCATGGAACAGGTCTCATGTGGGAGGACATGTAAAGTTTGTCCGGGCCGCTTCATCCCACTATGCCACCAATATCCAAAATTACAACAAAGGAGCAACAATATGATCATCATCGCCCACATACTCATATGTGTACTACCTGTGTAAAGCATCTACGCATAGATCCGGCTCTGATACCACTATAGGGTTCGCAGCATAGAAAACAAAAATTTTCCTACGATGGGAACTATGTACCAAGATCTATCTACTAGATACAAACAACGGGTGGATGTATATCCGTAGAGAACATACCCTTGAATACCGACAAAGCTTAACGAGTTCAACTCGTGGTTGATGTAGACGATCTCTTGCCGATCTCAAGATCGAGAGGAAGTCCTAGCGCCGCAAATCAGCAGCGCATCCGTGCTCGCACACACGTTCGAGGCACTGAGCAACCTCCGCCTCCTCGCTGCAGCGATGCAGCGGAAGCACAACTCTTTCTTGCCGAATAGCCACCGGGAACATGTATCTCGCTTGTCCGAGACCATGGGGGATAAATTCTAGAGGGGGAGAGAGATCCTTCACGAGGAGGTGTGAGAGACAAGTGAGGAGGGGGGCTCCTTTTATAGGAGGAGGGGGGCAACCAAGGGGGTGGCCGCCGGCCATGGGGCTGCCCCCTCCCCTCCTTCATTCATGTGGCTGGACACTACACTCACAAAATGTCCTTTAAATTCCCTCCACTCAAAAGTCCACTCAAATTCCCATTAAATTTCCACCAAATTTAATGCAAACTCTCATTAAATAAAACTCTTTTATTTTATTCAGAATTTTGTCAATTACTTTAATGACAAACATTCACAAATAACCCCTTGCTAGAATTCCATTTCACATGCATAACCACTTTATGCAATTTCACCCGAAAACCTGTTTCGGTATCTAGTGAAATAAATTCCTGCGCTTGTTTATTCTTTCGGCATGAAACATTTGCTCCAATTGGATGTCAGTGTCTCTTAAGTGTGTCACCCTACGGTTCGTGAATAATGCGGACATGATCGAGACCCCTCTCATATCAATAATCAGAAGCGGGATCTGGAAACCCATACTGACTCCCACACATTCAACGATGACTTTCTTGTGATCGTCGGAACCTTTTACGCTAGTATCTTAATCCCTTTGTTTCACGATATATTACATGTCCGAGATTCGATCATCGGTATCTCCATACCTAGTTTGATCTCGTTACCGACATGCACTCTTTTCTTGTTCCCGTGATATAACATTCTAGTGATCAAATCACTTGCTTGCAAGCTAATCAATGTGATATCACCGAGAGGGCCCAGAGTATATCTATCCGTTATCGGGATGAACAAATTCCACTCTCGATCCATGAGCCTCAACATAACACTTTATTAGTTCTGAATCCATCTTTATAATCACCCTGTTACGGTGTGACGTTTGATGTTATCAAGAAACTCTTCCGGTGTTAGTGATTGACATGATCTCATGGTCTAAGGATTAGGACTACTTCGTAAGTTGTTATAGCAATATAAACTCAATGACTTTTATCGTAATGTTATACTTCGGATGAATGTTCATCACATCATTACACTAATGTTGTGATCCCGTTATTAACAACATCCAATGTCCATGATCAGGAAACCTTGATCATCTTGTCAATCAATGAGCTAGTTTATGAGAGAGGCATAACTAGGAACTTTCTGTTTGTTTATTAAACACACATGTATTAATGTTTCCGTATTAATACAATTATAGCATGCAAAATAAACATCTATCATATACTTGGAATACACATAATAAACACTTTATTATTGCCTCTCAGGGCATATTCCTTCAAAATCCGCCTAGTTCTTTTGCCCCCGTCGCCGACCCTCGCCGGAGCGCCGGTAAGCCTCCCCCGACCCTCACTGACCTCGCTAGGGTTTCTCCCCGTCGTGTCCTGTTCCGATGAGGAATATGGCTATGAGCCATTGATCTGGGCTCTAATCGTACGGTCAGAATCCTACCATACCCCTTCGGCACCCCCTGTCTCACTGACGAGTGGGGCCATCACTTAAACCAGCTCGCGCACGCTATGCGCAGTGAGCCGGCCCATCTAGCTCTCCCGCGCGACCCAGTAGTTCAAATTTAGATTTTTCCATTTAGTTCAAATCCTAGTTCTGTATGTAGTTTCAAAATTCAGTTCAGAGAGATTGACTGAACCAAAATTCATGAAACCAATTGTGTTAGAAAAGTATTGAAATTGTTAATCCAAGCCCGTTGGATTCAAACCATTTGGTGTCGTGGGAATGGCCACGGCAGATGCTGCAATCGGTAGCGAGTAGTAGAACGAGGCGAAAGGGAGGTCAGCCATCTGTGGTGCGAGATGAGGTCAAATAAACAGGGTTTTACCTAGGTTCAGCCCCCGGAGGGTAAAGACCTACTCCTGCTAGATTGTATTGTCGAATGAGTACAAAGGAAGAGCTCGGTGGCTAGGGGCGAGTCGAAGGGGTGTATCATGGAACGTAAGTTCTATGCGTGCCCTAGGGAGGTTTATATAGAGTCACCTCGCTAGGGCTTGAAGATCTAAAACCGAGTTGGATAAGGACTCGAAGGGTTCTTGACCTAATCCAACTGGGCCTAGCTACACTTCTGGGCTTCTAGCTTCCAGTTGCCTAGCTTCTTCTTGGGTCGTGATCCAGTCGTCGTCCTGTAGGCCCACTCGCTGGTAGTATGGGCCAGTAGGAAACGTCCTGCTAGGTATACCCCACTCGGCATATCCCCATCAGTAGTCCCCGAGGCCGTTGTTGATTTGTCGCAGGTGTTCTTTGGCAGTCGGAGTATTCGGGTCCAATTTGGACGCCAGTCGAATCGGCGATGGTCTCCATTAATTGAGAGTGTTTGCCATTGTTGGGCGGCCGCTCGAGGCCACCCTGCTTCCTGAGGAGCGGGAGTACATGCGCCCCTGCGAGTCGGCGCCTGCAGTTTGTTGCTCGACAGTCTTGGTGACTAGGGCCTTGGCGTACTGGATCTGCAGAGCGCCTTCCCCGGTCATGTTGAGGATGGTGATTGCGGCTCGACTCGCGATGACGTTGTCCATGGGGGTGGAGATTAGCGGGAGGCTGTTCGCGTCCCGCTCTTGTAGGGAGATGATGATCCTTGGCTGGTCTAGAAGGGCGTGCGACCGGGAGGTGGTGGGGGCGCCGTTCGCCGTTGGGCCTAGCGGTGGCCGGGCACTTCCTCCTGGTGGGGCGTTCTCACGGGCCACGCGGTCGGCCATGCGGGCTGGGTCGTTCTCGTCAAAGTTCTGGGCTGATGACCCACAAGTGTAGGGGATCGCAATAGTCTTTGCAGGTAGTATTGCCCAATTTATAGATTCAACACAAGGGGAGCCAAAGAATACTTGCAAGCCTTAACAACTGAGTTGTCAATTAAGCTACACCTAGAAATAGTTCTTGCTCACAGAAGTTTATCAGAAGCAACAGTTTGTAGTAGCAACAGCAAAGCAACATCAACAGCGACAGCAACAGCAAAGCAGGAGCAATAGTAATAGTAACAGTAAATAGTGGGATTCGAGTGCGGTAGGCATAGGGATGGATGGACGGGCGTTGCATGAACGAGTCTAAACATGTAACTTCAAGATCTAGCGCATTGAAGATAAATAATAACAAGCATCCAAGTACTAAACAATCCTAGGCGTGTGCTCCAAATATAGTCATACGTGCTCGCAATTAGAACCTGCACAACCTCTGCTGTCCAACCAGCCCGTGGCAGCGGGGCCTCTAGGGAACTACTGGAAATTAAGGTGCTCCTATTAATAGAGCATCGGAACAAAGCATTAACACTCCGTGAACACATGTGATCCTCACACCACAGCCATCCCCTCTGGTTGTCCCAATTATTGTCACTTTGGGGCCTTTGGATCCGAACAATGTTATGTGTACACAACTTGTAGATAAGATCACAAACAATACTATCATAATGATTCAATAATAAGTTCATATCTGAGATCATGGCACTCGGGCCCTAGTGACAAGCATTAACCACAACAAGTTGCAACAAAGTCAAATAGCACTAATAGAGATACTAGGCATTATGCCCTAACAGATCTTATTCGATTACATGATAGAACTCATCCAATCCCTACCATCCCCAAGCCTACAGCGGGGGATTACTCACTCATGGATGAGGGAAACATCGATGGTTGATGGAGGTGCGTTGGTGATGACGATGGCAATGATCCTCTCCAAATTCCCCGTCCCGGCAGGGTTCCAGAACGGAGTTTCTGGATCCGAATCATGGTTTCTGGTGGCGGCGGCGGAGCGGAACTCTTTCTGGAAAACTATCAAACCCCCCTCGGTTTTTAGGTCGAGAGGCAACTTATAGGCGCAAAGGGAGGCCCAGGGGGTGCCTGGGGTGGCTACACCCCCCTAGGCGCGGCCAGAGGTGGGCCCGCGCCTGGCAGGGGTGTGGGCCCCCCAGACCCCTTCTCCGTCTCGTCTTCTGGCTCTGTGGGTCTTCTGGTGAAATATAATTTTTGGCATATTTTCCGGGATTTTTCCTGATAGTTGATTTTCTGCACAAAAACAAGTCACCAAGGTAATTTTTCTGAAAACAACGTCAGTCCGTGTTAGTTGTATCCAAATCCACAAGTTTAGAGGAGAAACAATAGCAAAAGTTCTCGGGAGAGTAGATACGTTTTGGACGTATCAACTCCCCCCAAGCTTAGCTTATTGCTTGTCCTCAAGCAATTCAGTTGAAAACTGAGTGCGATAAAAGAACTATCACGAACACATTTGCTTCATATGATGTATACATTCTCAGCACAGGAGTAGATGCTTAAACCATTCATAATAATAAGTACGCAACTAAGTCTACTCAATAGTCATTGCAAGCAACAAAGAGAAACTAACTCAATTATAATAGGTAGCATGAAACATAAACATAAGCAACATTGCAATGCTCATAGTAAGGTATGATAGAGTGGTATCTCGCTTGCCTTTGTTTGTAGAGCATAATAAAAATGCCAAGGCACCTCTGAAGTTCAAGTGAAGACTAGAAGTAAAGATATCAGAGATACAAGCATCTAAGTCATGAAATAATTAACCAAGTTTTGGCACAAACACAAGAATGACAACAATGCTCTCAAGAAGGTGCTCATAGAATAAGTGGTGACTCAACAATGGAGTGAAAACGGATTTGAAAAGTTTGAAAGGCTTCCTAATGCTGAAAGGAAGGTACTCATTAGCTTTGAGCTCTCATTGCCCCTATCATAGGCATCTTCATGTAGTTAAGGTGAAAGTGAGGTCCAATCTGAGTGATATGCTTGATAGACCATAAACTGGAAATCCCAAGTCCCTTGAGTACGAGGGTCACTCCGCATGCTACTCAACTTTCGTTACCTCCAAGTTCTTTTCATTGTTCGTACATGCATATCATAGAGAACCGCCAATGGATACCCCTTGCACATGATATAGGAGCTATCCCGTGATCAAAATGACAAGGCAAGCGGACAATGAGCATCTCAGCGATCTTTTTATTTACTATGTGCATAGCTTTTTATTGAGGATGCTTCATAGAATGCTCATTATGGTGATGCTGCAAGTTTCCACCATGATTAGGCATGGATTAGGCTAGCAATAATTGTCATAACCATTCTTCCAACAAAACATGACTAATTATGGCATGAAAGTGATACTAGAACTCTGAGGCAAAATAAATCACCGAGGCTTACTGACCATTGTTTAGTCATATGCATGTGTGAGCATGTGCCAAGTCGATTCACACGAAACTTCCAGAGGAGGATACCACAATATCATACAAAATATGAATAAAAGAAAGCAAGCAAATATTCATATGAAAAGCTACAACCTATTAGCAAGATGGAGCTAATCATAGACAAGCAAGAACTACTAAGCATCCATAAGTAACATACTTCTTACATGAATAGACTAAGCATTCTCACAATGATGAGTATATGTACAAAAATGAAAAAAAATAGAGTTTGTTACCAGACTCTTACCAAACCTCAAGTTGTCTTAATCTTTATTATTCCCCTTCACTTGTGTGACTTGAATAATAACATGAAACCAAAATCCACTGAGGATGGCTGAACCCTGCAAAGAACTCACAAAACCAGAGAAGAACAACAAATATTTTTGGTGTTTTCGATTTTTTAAAAACAAGCAAACAAATAAAAATAAAACCAAAAACAAAAACTAAGATGCTCCAAGAACACCACAACTGTGCATGAAACAATAAAAATGAAGTGTCTAGAAAGACCTGAGATTTTTATTGATGAAGAAGGGGATGCCTTGGACACCCCCAAGCTTTGACGCTTGTACCTCTTGAATAATTCTTGGGCTGACACGGGGTGGCTCCTCCAAGCTTGAGCTTTTGTCCATTCTTCATCTCATTACATCATCCTCTCTCTACACCTGAAATTTTTCCTTCATACGAAGCTTCACACAATCTTCATTAGCAACATTAGTGTATTCAAAAGATAATAGACCTTCGGGTTTAGATTTGTAACAGAAAAACTTTTCACTAAAAACACAAGCTACTGTAGCAACTCCTTCAAAAATCCCAATTCCGCAAAAAAGAACTCAAAAAGGAAACAATAAGAAGCAAATGAAAATAATGGCAGAAATCTGTCAAAACAGACCAGCAGGTAGAAATCGATTTTTTCGAAAATCTTATGTTTATCCAATCAAGAAGTGTTGAACTAATGAAAGTTAGCTAACATACTAGGGGATTTATTCGTAAATTTTCAGCTCAATCCGACTTACAGAGACTCCTCACGAATTTCAGCAACTCCCCAAATCTCACTTCCCTCTCATTAGAGGTCATTCTTGGCACAAAAAGCAAACAAAAAGGATAAGGAGAGTTCATTACTAAAGTAATAACTTCCAATACTCAAGGAAACTCTTGGGTTATCTCCCAACAAGTACTTTCCTTTAATGCCTTTAAGTTAGGCATGGCGAAGAGCAAGGATTGGAAAGGAGAAAAATAAAAGTGAGCAAGTATAACCACTGTGAAAGCATTGTTTTGTTCATTAAAATACCTTTGTTAACAAGGTTGATCAAGTCATGTTACCAAAACTATCTTATATGAAACAAAACATTGCATTTCACTAAATGATTATGTTACCTCAATCTTGATAGCAATAGTCCCAATCATGATAGTTTCAAAATTTTCTTGTGGAATGGGACAATATATTTCTCCAACCTTGATGCTCTCAATATTTTCAATGGAATTCAGGCAATAGCTTTTAGAAACCTTCTTGGGGAAATAGATAATATGCTCTTTGTCATTAATATTGAATATTACTTTTTCTTGATTACAATTAATGACAGTACCTGCGGTATTATGAAAAGGTCTCCCAATAATAATAGACATATTATCATCTTCAAGCATTTCAAGCACAACAAAATCAGTTAGAACCATGCAATTATGAGCCACTTGAACAGGAACATCCTCACATATACCAACATAAATAGTAGTTGACTTATCAGCCATTTGCAAACATATATCAGTTGGTATCAACTTTTCTAGCTGAAGTCTCTTGTAGAGAGAAAAAGGCATAACACTAACTCCAGCTCCCAAATCACATAAAGTTGTTCTAACATAATTGTTCTTAATAGATCAAGGAATAGTTAGTATACCTGGATCACCAAGTTTCTTTGGAACCTTACCATTGAAGGAGTAATTAGCAAGGAAGGTAGAAATCTCCTCATTGGAATCTTCCTTTTATTAGAGACAATATCCTTCATATACTTTGAATAAGGAGGCAATTTAATAGCATCAGTCAAAGGAATTTGCAAAAATAAAGGTTTCTTCCACTCACAAAACTTGTTGTAGTGTTCTTTCTCCTTTGACTTGTGTTTCTTACCTGGAAAAGGCATAGGTTTCTGCACCCAAGGTTCTCTCTCTTTACCATGTTTATTAGCAATAAAATCTTCCTTAGTGTACCTAGTGTTCTTAGTGTGCTTCCCGGGTTCTTCCTCACCTTCCTTCTTATATGGAGCATCATTTTTATCATTACCACTCTCAGTTTCGGCATCAGAGATAGATATACTATTAGGATCTACAACAGGTTCAAGGGGTTCCTCAACTATTTTGTGTTTCTTTTTCTTTCTCTTACGAGGACTACCACTACTTTCACCTTGTTGAGAATCCTGCTCAGTTCTTTTAAGGTGTACTTCAGGATATAAAGGATCTTGAGTAGCTATTCCACTCCTGGTTCTAATTCCATAAGCATGTTTATCTCCTGAGGCATTAACTAGCATATCCTTTTGTACCTTAGCAAGTTAATCAAGTTGGGTTCGAACCATTTGAAAGTGTTTACAAAGCATTTTAATATCATTAGAAGTTCTTCCCACAATATCTTTCAACTCATGGATATCTCTAGAGTTTTCCAATAAATGATTCTGAACTAGTTTATTAAAAATACCTTGTTTAACGATAAATGTGTCAAGTTCCTCTAAGGATTGATTAGGAGGCTTGCCATAGGTAATATAACCTTCATTAAAGTGGAGAGAGTGTACCTCAATAGTAGATGAGTGGATTGGCTTACATAATTCTTCTATAGGAGGTAGATTCTTCACATCTTCAGCTCTAATACCTTTCTCCTTTAGACACTTCTTAGCCTCCTTCATCAGTTCATCATTTAATGCAATAACTCCCCTCTTCTTTACTGTTGGTGTTGGAACTGGTTCAGGCACAACTGGTTCAGGAGTAATAGGCTCAGGTGTATTTAGCTCATTTGAAGTCCAATCATCACAATTCTTGCTTATCTTAGCCATTAATTCTTCAGCATCTGTAGGAGTTCTTTTCTTGAAAACACAATTAGCAAAACTATCTAGGTATGTCCTAGAATCATCAGTTAGTCCATTATAATAAATATCAAGAAGCTCATTCTTAGGCAATGGACATCTAGGATGTGCATGAATCAAGGCACAGAACCTTCTCCATGACTCTGGTAATTTCTCTTCTTCTCCCTGTTTAAAATCAAAAAATTCTCCGTAAAGCAGCATGTCTAGCACTGGGAGGAAAAATATTTCTGGAAGAAAGAAGCAATCAAGCAATCAGGGCTATCTATGGAACCAGGAGGTAATCTATTAAACCAAGCCCTAACTTATCCTTTTAGTTAAAAATGGAAGATCTTAGTAACAAAGTACTTGCACATCTTAAAATCATCAGAGAATAAAGCACTCATAGTAGAAAGCTCATTCATATGAGCCACATCACTCTCATTTTCAGTACCACAGAAAGGTTCTTTCTCAACAATATCTAAATAGGACAAATCAAGAGAGAAATCATAGTTTTCACCTTTAATATCTATGGGAGAGGTGGCAAACTAAGGATCATAGGACAGTTTAGGCATAATAGTATGTCTAGCAAGGATACTCTTAATAGCACTAGTACCATGTGTGTTTCGATACTCTTTAACAAATTCATCAGTGAACTCAATGTAACCATCATTAATATCATAACTCTCACTAGACTCAGGTGAGCTAACAGGTGTAACAGTGTCTTCACTAGGAGTTTCGGTATTTCCTAGACTAGCCATAGTAGCATCTAGGAAAGGACCTAATGAACCACTCACATCAAGCATAGTAGAAGTAACATCATGAGCATCAAAAGCAGTTTCAGATTCAATAATAGTAGCAGTGTGTTTAGCATGAGTATGTGGTGGTGGTGTGACAAGCTTACTTATAATATACGGTGAATCAAGAGCAACAGAGGTGTTTAGGACTGTACCTCTTCTTGTAGTGGATGGTAAAATAGGAAACTTTCCATCACAAGGCTTCCCCATGATGAAAGGAGTAGCAGTGAACAATATTAGATCCAAGTGAACTTACAAATAAAGCTATGCTCCCCGGCAACGGCGCTAGAAAATAGTCTTGATGACCTACAAGTGTAGGGGATCGCAACAGTGTTTGCGGGTAGTATTACCCAATTTATTGATTCGACACAAGGGGAGCCAAAGAATACTTTCAAACCTTAACAACTGAGTTGTCAATTCAGATGCACCTGGAAATAGTTCTTGCCCACAGAAGTTTATTAGTAGCAACAGTTTGTAGTAGCAACAGCAACAGCAAAGCAGGAGCAATAGTAATAGTAACAGTAAATAGTGGGATTCGAATGCGGTAGACATAGGGATGGATGGACGGGCGTCCTGATGCGGCGCTGATGGTAGAGCGAGAGCTACTGCGCTATCGCTTGCTCGAGGCAAAAAAAATCGTGCTCGGATCGTTCCTTGCGGACCGCTTTCTCCAGGCGTAGGCAGAGTTCCTCGACCTCCGTCATCGTCACGGTTGGCAGGATCGGCATGGAGAAGGGGTCTGTTGGGGCGCTCGTGCCACTCGCCATGTAGGTCGCGACGAAGCGACCGGATCCGGCATAGAGGTCGCCCGAGTTCTCCGATCCAGAGTCGGAGCCGAAGATCCCGAGGATGGAAGGATCCTCGAAGTCCCCCACGTTGGAGACTTGGGTGATGGAGCCCGCGGGTGACGCAGCAACAATGGATCCGGCGACTGACGCCGGGGTCGCCGAGTCGGCGTCCTCATTGAGGGCCGCGTCGTCAGCGGCTGTGCTGGTCTCGGCCACATTGCTGTTGGTCGAGCCGTACTCGGACGCTAGGCGGTGGATGGTGCGGACCTGACCCTCAGAGATCCGATCGCACGGTGGCGACTCACGGATGCGAGCCGAGTCCTCCTAGATAATGACGTCGGTGAAGCCGACGAAGAGGCTGATCATGCCGACTTGCATGATCACGCTATGCGTGACCGGCCGCGCCGTTGGGACGTAGCTGCTCGGCAAGTTCTGGAGGATCTCACCGATGGCAATCATGCGACCAGTGGCGATCGTCTTGTTGATTGGCAAGTAGGGTCTCACAGCAGAACACAGGCCTGACCGGAAGATGCTGAATCGGCAGTGAGTAGTAAAACAAGGGGCAAGGGCGGCCAACCATCTATGGTGTGAGATGAGGGCAAAGACACAGGGTTTTACCAAGGTTAGCCCCCCTGGAGGGTAAAGACCTACACCTGCTAGATTGTATTATCGAATGAGTACAAAGGACAAGCTCGGCGGCTAGGCGGCGAGTCGAAGGGGTGTATGATGGAATGTAAGTTTTATGCATGCCCTAGGGAGTTTTATATAGAGTCACCTAGCTAGGGTTTATAGATCTACAACCGAGTTGGATAAGGACTCGGAGGGTGCTTGACCTAATCCGACTGGGCCTAGCTACGCTTCTGGGCCTCCAGCTTCCAGTCGCCTAGGTTTTTCTTGGGTCGTGATCCAGTCGTCGTCCTGAAGGCCCACTCGCTGGAAGTATGGGCCAGTAGGAAACGTCCTGCTGGGTATACCCCACTCGGCATATCCCCATCATTTGGAATTATATATCACCTATAGCAAAAATAACAAGGCAGATACTTTTCTGCATTCAAGCATTTTTCAAAAACCAACCATAAATGCTTTTGAGTTGATTCCAACTCTCAAAAATCACATTTGATAAGACCTTTCTGAATATATAAAAATATCTATGTTTACTTGCAGTAATCTTGGACAAGTATTAAAAGAATGCCCCGTAGGAATTTCTATTCACTTTAATTAAATAAAATAATAATGTTTAACCTTATTAAATTGTGACACCACTTTAAATCACATTCCCAAGTATTAAAATATGTGGTGATGACATGTGTCAACATGATCCCATATTTTAATTGGAGAATATTAAATCTTAAGTAGTTTTTCAATGAGTAGAAATTACTTTTCTAAAATAAAATAAATAAAACTATACCTTTAATCCTTGTGATAATTGTGATGATGCTAGATCATCTAGTGTGAACCTTTATGTGCTAAATAGAAGTAGTTAAGTATTGTTTGGTGATTGTGTACCTCGTATTTATTTATAGACGCTAGTACCGACAAAGGATACGAAGAGGAAGGAGACTACTACGAATAATAAGAGGAAGAGAACTTCAACCACTAAACTACTCAAGGCAAGCTTACACTTGCAACTTTGCAACCCATCCTAGCAAGCTAATACTTGCAAGCCCCATAATACCAATTAACCTAGGCAATTCATTAGGCATGCTTTGGTTATGCAACTTTATTATACCAAATCCCAGTTTTACTTGCAAGCTTTTTTTATTTCTTTATCAAAGTTCTTTATTACTTATAGTTAGTATTTTGTGTGTTTTGGAAAGATATTATAGGCAGCATAAAAAGCATAAAACTTGTCCTAAGTTAGTTAGAACTATATGTCATCCTAAGGCATGAGATTAGATTTGGATAAGTCACACTTGATTAGCACCCCTCATTAGTGCTTACCCCCAATTTAGTGGCTAGTGCTAAGTATAAAACTTGATCCCTTTAGATGGGAATACTTGGTGAAAATGATTATGAAAACCATAGAATGATGAGTCATTATAATGAAATGTTTTGACATGTGTTATGAACACCAGATGATTTTGTGATGGAAATGTTGAGGCATGAGCCTTAGCCTTTTTTTAAAAACTGATGGTTGTGTTCGCATGCGATACCATTCCAATGTTACCGTACAACCATAATACCTGAATTTGGAGAGGGCTTGACTGGAAGTTTATATATCTTAGTATGGGTTCCCTTGGAACCGAGGTCTAAGCTGAGGCTACCTCATGATGATTGTCCACCTCTGCAGTTCCCAAGATAATGGATGGTCATGGTTGGGAGGCCAAACTCATAGGGGGTGTGCCTATACTAGGGTGTGTAATTGAAAGGTTAGGATTGATTATCCGCATACTGGGTATGGTGATTCAGGATTGTTACTGACGGATGTATCGAATGTTGTGGTGAAAGTGTACCACCTCTACAGAGTGTCAAACTATTCGAATAGCCGTGTCCGCGGTTATGGACAGTTGGAGTGGCCATACTGTTCCGTCGTCAGATGTTTCCAAAATGACTTGTGAAATGAATCATGACTTGACTTGATCACAACAGGGTTGTGAACATTAAAACTAAGTTCCCACTTAGGTGTGTTAAAACTTTAAACTAGTTTTCTTTACCTATGAACTCAGTTAAGGTAAACCTGGCTTTTTGCAAAACAACCGAGAGCTTAGGATTCCTACTTGAACCACTTTACTTGTTAGTGATAGTTTGCGAGTACTTAAAGAGTACTCATGGATTTGTCCCTGGGTATTCCTATGGCCAGACTATGAGGAGGACTACCAGGAAGATGGACAGCAGGAAGTCTACGATAACTAGATCATCTCCCATCGTCAATATTGCCTGTGACCCTGAAGATGGAGCTTCGACCATGCTACTATTATTATTCTGCTGCGTTGATTGTATTAAGACTGGATCATGAGATCCTTTATTTGTAATACCGTTATTATGGTTTGTAATGGATGATTAACTATGGTACCAATATGTTATGTCTCGCAAAAATAGTAATCCTAGGATTGCGATGTATGGCATAACAGGCATCCGGGATTAAAAATCCAGGTGTTGACACACATACAAGCTTCAAATCAAGTCGAGCTCTACATGAAAAAGATGTGAATCGACGATGGGGTTCCATTTTGATGATTGGCTTCAAGGTTCGTGATTCGTATCTTCTCATATTCGTGGTCAAAATTGGAGTTTTTTTGGGCGTTTTCTTTAGATTTGTCGCACACAATAAATCTTACGAACCCTTCTTTGAGGAGTACCTTGATCTTGCTATCCCACACAACTCTCATGTTGTAAGTATTTAGTTTTTATGGAGGTAGAGGAACCCATATTTAAGGATTTTATAATGAGGACATATCTCGAAGGAGTTAACGTAAAAGAAACTATAGGATAAGTTGGAAACGACAGTTGGATATTGTCGAGTATGAAGAAGATTCAAAGAAAAATATTTGGATATGGGATACCACAATTATTACCCATTCATGATTACCATGGAGTTGAGAAATTTTGTGATCAATACAAGTCAATTTTTCATTCTGAAAAGTGAGTGTATGACCTTCGGGGATGAAGTTTATTTTAAGGGGGAGAGACTGTAACATCCCATCATTAGAGCTTAGAAATAAACTGAACCCGGTTGTGTGCATTGCACTCATGCATAGAAAATATGAATATATTTTGCGCTTTTGAAAACTTATCAAGGTGATTGAAGATTCTCTTACCTTGGTGGAACTGAAGTAGATCATCAAGTTAATTGCGATAAGTTTTAATATGACCTTTGCTAAAACCTTATTTTGGGTAAAGATAATTTGATCTATGGGAAGATCAAATAGAATAAAACTAAACCACAACAAATTGCTTAGTGATTAATATCAGACCCTTAAGAGATCATATCATAGCATTCATTACAACAACTCATAATACCAAGTTAAGTATATAACTCAAGTAACAAGAATTTAATAACTAAGTCTTGATCTATCTTATTCTTATCCATTCCTACCATGAGCATCATAGTAGTTCTTAAACACTAATTCATTATCACTTATTGAGTAGGAAGGAAATCAAGTCAAGAACCTTCACCACATATCTTTCTTGCCATACCAATCCTTATCATCTCTTTTGAACCATGTCCTAATATCTGTTGTTCAACAATGTTGAGTGATCAATCCTTGATCTATCAATTATTAACCTATCGATTCTTAACCTATCAACTCTTGTCCTTATCATAGCATTCGCTTAAAAGTCTTTAGAGAAAGAAGTAAGAAGAGGTAAGTAGTAATGCTAGTTTTAGATATCATCTATAGGATGGGAGTGTTTGAAGAGAATCAAAACAATATGATAATTGATGGAGTTAACTCACTCCTGAATGGATAGAAGAGTTATATTAAATAAAGATATATGTTGGTGACAAAATGGATTATAAGGATGAATTTGAAGATAGTTACCAAGGAGTAACCTTATTAGATCAAGTAGGCATAGACAATGAATAGTATCTCTTAGTTAAATGGAAATACTGAGAAGATAATTATAATACAGTTGTAATGTTGTATTGATGAAAGACTTGATTAGACAACTGGAAACCTAAGCCAGAAATGATCCAAGGATTATAATGATCCTGCTTAACTCACTAAGAGTGAATGATTATATGATTCCTAAGTGACATTGGTGGAGAGAACATGATTAAACCCTAGTATAGATATGTTATCTTAGGATTAGTCATAACAAATTACAATGGAATAAGATGAAGTGGGAGTTACTAAGGTAACTAAGTTAAGTTAGTATAACCAAGCTCATACTAGAGAAACAATGAGCTATAGAAGTAGTATCATTCCTCTAAGAGAATAGTAACCACTTGAGGTGAAGTAGAAATTGTTATAAACATTTGTTGGAGGAATATTAGTGATGGATGATAAAGGAAAAGTATGAATGTTGTTAGAAGTAAACACTTGTTGGATTGGAGGTTATCATTAGTAGAGTAGTTTGATATAACCAAGTGTACATGTGTGAAGTATAAGAAAAGCTTCAGTAACAAGCTCCTGAGATTTATAGGTGAGGTTACTAAGTAATCAAATAAAACTTGGATCCATAAGAAGTATTCTAGAGATGAAAGTTATATCTATGAGGAGATCATGTAGTTCCTTTAGTGTCAAGCTCATTGGATTCACAAATGGATTTAGGAGTAGGAAATTATTGATAAAAGTATAATCATGAAGTAAATCTCATCATGTTAATACATGATGATGGATATGAAGAGGTAGTATATCTAGGAAAGGAATTCCTTAATTAGAATTCAATGCTTATGAGGCATGGAAAGGTAGGAGTTTTTGAGAAACATTCAACCCTAGCTGAATATTAAGTTTGATATCTATAAAAGATGCTTGATCAAGTATCCAAGTTCATAATTGTGTCTAAGGTTTCTTTTCTATAGCCAAATCATTTAAGGTCATCCTTGTCACTTCAAAACATCAAATCATATGGGCTTAGAAATAATAATTATTATCTCTTCCTCATAAGTCACTTCAGAAAACAATCCTACTGTCACATCCCAAGATTTTCCAAATCTTGTAATGTGAAAAATAAATAAACAAAATAAATAATTGTTGAAATTTAGGGTGAGAAGAAACTTTTGTTTCTAAATGGAAACTTAAAATCCCATCTTGAACAAACATTGGTTAATGTTTTCCAACTAAATTCAAATCAAGTGCAATGCATTCTTCATAAATGCATCTGGAAATTTAAACACTTGGAAAATAAACCAAAATCCTAAAACCCTAATAGAATAAAATCATTTCCAAGTTATCTCCAAGCCTATGGATTTGATCCATATAAAAATTTGTCAACAAAAAATTACAAATGATCAAAAATGACAAATAGAAATATTATAAGACCATATAAATTGGTTTCACTTAATTTGGAGCCATAGATAAAATCTTATGAATTTAATAAGATAAGGAAAATTAATTTCCAAAGCTAATAAAGAACTTATCTAAAATCCATACCAAATGGTGAGCAAATAATACTAAAGATATTTAAAGGGATAAATAAATATCAAATAAGATTTTACAAATTGAAATCACCAAGTTTGGATCTATAAATAAAAAGATATGGATTTTATAAGATAAAGAAAGAAATATTAAATGAGGAATATTTAAAGGCCAAATCAAATCTTGACCTAATCCATAAGCAAATGGAATAAATATAATCCAAAATCCAAATAAAAATGGATAAAGAAATTTTCAAATTAATTAAGAGGGCATTAACCAAATTATATCTCTTTGAATAAAGACAAAAATCCCTATTGGAAGAGATATATTAAATCATGGGAAAATAATATTTGGAATTTACCCAAGAGGAATAAAAGTTGTTTTAAATAAGATCAAAGAGATCTTCCAAATAGAATTTATGGAATTAAAACTATATTTAATTTCATTGGAATAAAGACAAATACCCAATTTTAAATGATTAATAAATCATATTAAAAACATTCCAAATAATTCAAGTGAAGTATTTGACACCCAATTAAATAAATAAAACCTACTGAAAAGGTTTTGTGAAAATTGAACTTAAATAAGGGTTGAAAATATATTTGATCTTATTTGTATTTAAAAAACAAAGGGCTACTTTGAATAACCAATATACCCTAAAAAGAATAAAAATTATTATTCTAAATTTGACTTCAGAATGTGTTAATAAACAAAATAAACAAATTATTATTCTAAGTTTGATTTCAAATGAATGTTTGAATTGATTAAACAAAATCAAAACAAAATAAAAGTATTGGAAAAAGAAAAATAAACAGGAGGAGAAAAAAACAGAGCAGCCCAACCAGACCTGGCCCACTAAGCCCAACACCAGCCCACTCCCTCTCTCCCCGCGGAAAATGTTTCACACCACTGCTCTCACCCGCAAAGCCACTGACGTCTGGACCCCATCTCCCCTCGCTCTCCTTCGCTGACGACACGACCCCATCGCCACCTCAGCATCTTCCCTACCCGCGCTAACCTCGCCGGCGGTTTCTGCCCATTAAAAGCTCGCTTCAATCCTCATTAACCGCGCGTTAATTCAGCCCCGCAATCATGCGTACTTAATCACCACGCCCCCCTCTTCCTTTCCCCCCAACCAACACCACCAGAGAGCCACCGGGCTACTCCAATTTCATCTTGCACTACCGCGTCCTCCGACGAGCTTCGCCAGTAATTCCGACCACACCTCACCGCGCCTTGCCCCCTCGACCACACGAGCATGCTCCCCATTCCCTGGCCCTTCTCTCTACACCCTTGGCTTGCTCGCGCTTGACCCACAACATCGGCATCGTCGACAACAGAGCATCGCCACCGTCTGCTCCTCCTCCGGCGAGTCCCCCAGGTAGTGTCTGACCTCCCCTCTTTCCCTCTTTAGCATACGAGCACTCACCACAACCTTGCGCATCTAACCACACCTTCCTTTCTCTCTGGCGTGACCCGTAGCGTCGCCTTCATCAGCATCCAAGAGCACCCGTCGCCAGAAGCTTCTCCAGCGAGCAATCACCGTCACCCCCGTGCACCCCCTGCTCTCCTACGACCACGTTGAGCACCAGTATTCCACGGCGAACCCGATGAGCACATCCTTCCTCTCCCTCACTTCCTGTAGCCGCCGCAACAACGGAAGCAGAGCGCCGCCGCCGTGCTCCATCGTCGTCGCGCCGCCAGTTATTGGCAAAGCAGTGGGAGCCGTCCGATCTTGATCCAAGTGACGCGATAGAACCTAAGCGAAGAGGTATCCTGCGATCTGTGCCATGCGATTAAGTTAGATCCTGCGGACAGAGCTGATCGATCCACGCGAACCGTTTTTGTCCAATGAAAAACAGCCACGTGGCCAGCCTTTTTGTCAACACCCGGATTTTTCAATCCTAGATGCCTGTTATGCCATACATCGCAATCCCAGGATTACCATTTTTGCGAGACATAACAGAATTGGATACCATAGTACTTCATCCATTACAACGATACATAAGTTCTTACACAAATAGGGATCTCATGATCCAGTTCTTAATACAACATCAAGCAGCGGAATACGTAATAATAACGGTAGCGTAGGCGAAGCTCCATCTTCGGGGTCACAGGCAATGCTGACGATGGGAGATGATCCTAGTTGTCGTAACCTTCCTGGGGTCCATCTTCCGGGTACTCCTCTTCATAGTCTGGCCATGGGAATAGCCAGGGACAAATCCATGAGTACTCTTTAAGTACTCGCAAACTAATACTAACAAGTAAGGGGTTTTTGGATAATAGGACACTAGGCTCTAGGGTTGTTTTGCAAAAAGCCAGGTTTAACTCTACTAAGTTCCAAAGCTGGTCACAGTTTTATAACTACTAAGTGGGATCTTGTAATTCAAGTCACAACTCTGTTGTGGTCAAGTCAAAGTCTCACTTCAGTTCACAAGTCATTTTGAAAATTCTGACGGGGGAACAGTATGGCCACTCCAACTGTCCATAACCACAGACGCGGCTATTCGAATAGTTTGACACTCTGCAGAGATTGTACACTTTCACCACAACATTCGATACATCCACAGGAACAAATCCTTAATTCACCATACTCAGTATGCGGATAATCAATCCTAACCTTTCAATTACACTCCCTAGTATCAGCACCTCTCCTGTGAGTTTGGCCTCCCAACCATGACTCACTGTCATCTTGGGTACTGCACGGGTGGACAATCTTCACAAGGTAGCCTCAGCTCAGACCTTGGACGGGAGGGAACTAATACTAAGGTATATAAGTTTCCAGTCAAGCCTTACCCAATATTCGGGTATTGTGGTTGTACGATAAAATTGGAATGGTATCGCATCCAGACAACCATCAGTTTTATAAAGGGCTAAGGCTCATGCCTCAACATTTTCATCACCAAAATCATTAAGTGTTTGTAAACACATGTCCAAAACATTTCAATAGAATGATCCATCATTCCAAGGTTTTCATAACCATTTTTCCACCAAGTATTCCCATCTAAAGTTAATCAGGTTTTAGGCTTAGTACTAGCATCTACAGGTGGGGGTAGTACTAATGAGGGGTGGTAACTAGTGGAGTTTCACTAAGTCCAACATTATATCTTCGACTGAGATCAAGGTTTCTAGCTTAGGCCAAATTTTATGCTCTTCAGCAACCTTCAGCACAACTGTCTAGTATCTACCAAACTCTTAGGTGGACTATAAGTAAGCTTTGATAAAGAAATAAAGTAAGAAGCTTGCCATAAAACTAGGATTGGTTTAGCAAGTAGGTATGATCACATATGCTTAAGGCATATAGTATTCATATCACAAGTATGGGTTTGTGGCAACAATAGGGTATCTTGCAAGTGTTAGCTTGCATTGGTCACTTGATTAGTAAAGCTTGCATAGTTACTAGCTTGCATTGGTATAGTATCAGCTTGCCTTGTGTAGAGCAGTGGTTGAAGTTCTCCTCGGCTTCCTCTTCGTAGTATCCTCCTTCCTCCTCGTAGTATCCTTGGTCGGTACTAGCGTCTATGAATAAATACGAGGTACACAATCACCAAACAATACTTAACGACTTGCAATCATCACACACAAGGGTCCTATAGATGATCTAGCATCATCTCTAACATTACAAGGTTAAGGGTTGGTTTAAATCTTTTTATTTTAGAAAAGTAATTTCTACTCATTGAAAAACTACTTAAGATTTAATATTCTCCAAACTAAACATGGGATCATGTTGACACATGTCATCACCACATATTATAGTCCATGGGAATGTGATTTAAAGTGGTGTCACAATTCAATAAGGTTTTACCTTTTTATTTTAATTGATTAAAGTGGCTAGAATTGCTTATGTAGCATCCTTTTATTCCTTGAACAATATTTCTTCAAGTAAACCTATATATTTTTATATATTCTGAAAGGTATGGTTAAATGTGATTTTGGAGAGTTGGAATCAACTCAAAAGCTTTTATGGTTTAAATTTGAAAAATGTTTGAATGCAGAAAAGCTTCTGCCTTGTTATTTTTGCTATGGGTGATCTACTAATCCGAATGACTTGAATCCAACGGGCTTGGATTAAGCATTCACAGACCTTTCCAACAAAATTGGTTTCATACAATTTGGTGCACTGAATCGATCTGGGTTGATTTTTGAAGTTGGGTATAGAAGTGTGTTTGAATTGAAAAAGAAAAAGTTTAATTTGAATTGCTGGGCTGCGCGGGAAATTCTAACGGGCCGGCCTGCTAAGCGCAGTGCTCCCGCGGGCTGCGTAAGTGGGTGTCCCCACTCGTCAGTGAGACGGGGCTGGGCGAAGCGGTATGGGGCAACATGGGTCGTCCGATCTAGTTCTAATCCAACGACTGAGGGTCATCGTCGACGCGAGACAGCTCCGGCGAGAACGAAACCTAGCGCGGCCAGTGGGGGGTGCTGGGGGCTCACCGGGGTACGGGCGAGGGTCAGCGAGGCGGGCGAACGACGAAGTCGACGATGCCGATCCTCCTGGTACCGGTGGCTTCTCCTGGGGCGGCTCCAATCGCTGGCTCCCTTCTTCTCTAGAGGCGGCGGGCTCCGGTGAAATTCCGGCGAGGTGGTGCTCGGCTTGCTATGAGAATGGTGTGGCACAGTCAGTGGGGAGAGGGGAGTGAGATGGTGTGAAGAAATCGTGCGGGGGTGGCCTCTATTTATAGTCGAGCGAGGGGACCGTCGGGGCGCAAGGTGAGCTCGTCGGGGGCAACGTTATAGGCAGCTAATGGCATGGGCAAGGGTAGGGGACGGTGCTGTGTCTCCTGGCGATGCTCAACGACATGATCGCGAGGCATGGGGCGGTGTGGTTTGGTCTGGAACGGGCGGCGCTCTGTGCGGCAGAGGCGGCGTCTTCGACGGCGGGCGGTGGCTGTATGGCACGGGGCGACAAACGGGGGTGTCTGGCGGTGTCCTGGGTCGGTGGTGATCGTGTGTGCGCGCGGTGAGGGTGGCGCACGGTGAGGGAGGCGCGCGGTCTGTGGATGCTGGTCAAGGGTGGCGCTCTGGCGCACGCTCGGCATGGTCTGGGCGTGTCTCGTGCGCGTGGTCCAGGGCTTGGCAACGCTCGCGGCTGGGACAGGCAGTGGCGGTGGACGGTGGGCTGCCTCCCAGACACGCTGGCTTGGCTTGCTATCCACAATGGGGTGACATGGGGGTGCTCGGCTGTTCACCATTAATGGCAATGGCAAGCTCACAGGGGTGCTAGTGTTGGGCTAATCTTTCTAGATGATCTACTGGGTTGTGTGTGAGCTAACTAGGGAACAGGTTAGGCTCAAAACACTGCACACTATAGTGTTTGTGGTTTTGTTTGATTTGTGTCTGCAACCTGTTTGATGAAATGGCCGCATGAACTCAAGTTTTGAATTTTGAAATGAATTTTGGTGATTCTGCTAGATTGGTTCTGGTGAGTCTGCAGATGCTTGGGTTTTGAAATTTGAGCTTGTTTGAGTGGGTTTTGAAAAAGTGGGATCTTCCCATATGAAGAAGATTCAATTTTGAAATGTCAATTAAACTATGCATTTGAAAGTTTCTGGATGATCACAAAGTGGGCCTTGATACTCTGTTATGAGTACATTCAAGGGGTGCAAAGATCCAGAAAAGTTTCTGTTAGGTTTTGAAAGTTTGAGACAACCAAAGTAGGCATGTGAGTTAAATTGGCCAAAATGACCATTCACTTAATATATTTGTTTTGATTTACTTGTCTTTAGGAAAAGTGTGGGGAATGTTTTAGATGATGTTATTTTCACCTAAGAAACATTTTACAAGCAATGGTTCACACAAACAAGGTGGTTTTTAAAGAAATTCAAAATTCATGCATACACATATACATGCATTCATGAATTCATTTAGAAAAAAATTTGTTAACCCTCAACTTGATGATTAGTGTTTTGATGATCTAAGTTTGATATTTTTCGGATGTTACACTTTTGTTTTAAAAACAGAAACTATTCTATTAGATACTCAAACTTGCAAAATTCATAACTTTCAAACCACACGTCCAAATTTTGCAAATTTTATATCAATGGAATCAGCAAGACAAGTACTTTCCAACCATGCCCTTTGTTTAGTAAATTGTTTCTGGTAAAATGGTTGTTTTTGCAGAAACTTGTGTAGGCATATTTTGGATATAAAATTTGTTCTAAAATCATTTTTTGTGATAGAACCGTTGGCAAATGGATTGTTTTCAACCTACTGACCATAGAAATCAATTTGTGGTTTCAAAAACATATTTGGTGAAGCAAAAGAATAAATCTTTGATTTAAAGCATTTCTAGTCAAATAAAAATAATGTTTATTTATTAAAAATGCTTTTGGAGGAAAACCCTTTGGGAAATGTTTTGATTTAAACTCTCTGACCCCAAACACCAGGTTTTAGAATTAAAAATGTATTTGGTGAACCCTATAAATATTATTTCTTTGCTAAAAGCATTTTCAACCACATAAAATATTGATTTGGTTTAAAAATGGTTTATAGGTAAAATCTTTTGCAAATGGTTTTGCCACTTTTATAAAATGACCAATAGGTGTTTTAGAATGTTTATAACCCATTAGAAACCACTTTTCCAAGTAAAATAGTCTTTGGCATGTTTGCCCGCATTGCTTTGTTTCTATTATTTTATGTGATGTTTGCTTGAATGGTAGATTGAATTCTTGCTTGCTTGATTGAATTGTAGTGGAACTTGAAGAGTGTGACCATAGCAAGATCAAGGAGTGAACTTATATTCTCTACCAAAAAGGAAAGTGATGCTTCATACTTTTGTCCCATTATTTTCACTATGCATTAGTGATATTTCTAAAGTAGGACTTGCATGGAATTTTTTCTAAGTATAACTATGTCATGGGAAATCCTAGTAGATGAAACATTAGTAGAAATTTCCTAAGTTAAGATTCCTACTACTATCATTCTTATCTTAGCTAGTAGAAAACAAGGGTGGAATATATTTATGCCATGGAATATTTCTAAGTCAAGGACTTGTGTTTGGTTTAATAAAACAACTAAGTGAATGAATCACCTGGGTGGAATGGAAGGAATGTTTTGTGTTGAGTGGTTATACAAGGCCAATTTCTATGGTTTACCTTGTGTATCTCACTTGTAGATGGCCACCCAGGAACAAAGAGATTTAATATGTCAAATGTTGAGAAGCTTCAAGTGCAGCCACTTGGCATTATGGGCTCTACCTGGATCATATAGGTTGCAACATCTTAGCCAAATGGACAGTTGGTGGTAGGGGTTTGATAGGTTGGAACGCGTCCATTCTGGTCTAAGGGAAGGCTTTTGAAAGATCTTGTCTTGGTGAAACCAAGTCTCGTGGGGAAAGTGCACCACCTCTGTAGAGTGAAAAATCTAAGTACTTAGCCATGTCCCTGGCAAAGGACAATTTGAGCATCAAGACATGGAAGCTATCAAGAATCTCCTCATCCAAATTTCTAAGTTAAAATCTTGTGGTTGAACAAGGGTTTAAGGTTCACCAATTTCTATTGGTGGTTCCTTGGGTGATTTTTGACAAACAACAACTTAGTATTTTTCAAATGATAAGGAAAATATATTTTGAGCAAAGCAAGCCTAAGCTACACTTAGCCAAATGCATATAGATGATAGACTCCACTATACTACCATAGTATCCCTTGCCAATACAATTCAAATGTATTGACCCTTGTGGCTGTAACTTATTATGTTACAGGTTTGTTTGATGTTAGTGAAGTGTGTTGATTAGGATTACAAGTCTACAACCAACATGTTTGCCTGTGGCACTTTGAAGATGAAGGACCCCATGCTATTGATATATTCTGCTGCATTGTAATGAGATAGCCAAATGAGCTATGTAAGATGTAATAAATTATTTTATTCCTAGTTATAAAGTTGTATTATGACCTTTGTTTCTTGATATTACATCTTAACTGTGGATGCTAGCTATTGATCCAGGGACTAGCATTGTAAACACAGGGATCTCTACCTTATTAAAGTTTGGGACCTCTTACACCTACCATCTTACTATAAATTGAGGTCTCATCCATTATCACAAACTTGGAGGGAATGTGCCCTTAACCTTTATATTTAACCATATTCATTAAAGAAGATAAGTATATTAAATCCTATAACACTTATAGTAAGTATGTGTAGCTCAAACCCATGTCTTAATACATGATACTAAATCATCTTGATCACTTAAGTAATTCTTGCTACACTCCTTATATGATAAAATTCTACCAAGAAATCCACCAGACCTAAAAAAGTATTGAGTTAATAATACTGAATGTTAACTTTGATTCACACTAAGTTGTCTATTAGGATTGTTATGATTAACATATTAGCAAGAATATATATATGAAACCTTATTAAAACTCTATAACTAATACATATTTGATAATGAAATCATTTACTATCTCTAGAAATTTAGTAGAGAATTTCTAAAAGAATAATTGTAAACCTTAAAACCAAGAGGGATTTAAATAGATGGATTCTAATATTAAACAACTCCAATATTTGAAGTCATAATAGTAGAATGCCCAATATCAAATAGATTTTAAGTTTAACTTTAGTCTTTCCAAAGCAATAAAAGTTTCACTAGTCCAAATAAAATAAGAACTTATTTGGATCATTCCTAAGTAATAAACCAAACACCCTAAACCCTAATTCTTAATAATACTATTTAATAAAAAGAAGCTTTAAAGAAATAAAAGTTATGAAAATAACAAAAAATATAAAAGTTGATTAGTTACAATAAACCCTCCAATATTTTAATATCTTACAAAAGTTTAGGACATTTTAAATAATAAGATAAACATGTTTGAAAAGGTTTTGAGAAAATAGAAAGAAAAAACCTGTCCCGAGCCTGCAGGCCGACCCAGAGTTTCCTCTATGCCTATCTACCGCCTAGCAGTAGCACCTTTTTGTTTCGCCCACTGTGCCGCAGCCCACCTGGCCCAACATCGGCCCAACTGGAGCCCACAACTGGCTCATACCGGTTCTTCATCTTCCTTGCCGAGCGAAGCAGCTCAGTGGCAGCTCTGCCGCCGGACGCCGGCTCTACGATACGCGTCGTGTGCCAAGATGTGTTCCACTGCTCTCCCTCGGCTATAAAAAACCCAACGTCACCGCCGGGGAAACCTACGCCTCAATTTCCCTTCTTTCTCGATTCCTCGTGCGTATGCCGAAACCCTAGCTCACCGGTAGTCAACGTTCCCTTGCCTCGCTGAAGCCACCGCTAGAAGAACAGGAGTGTACCCATTCGCCTCGGACCAACCACACAAGCTGGCATGCCAAGAATCATGCGGAATCAAGCTTTACATCTCGTCGGCCTCCGTGGCCACCGTTGTCGATTCGCCATCGCCAGACCTCCCCACGCCTCCTTGGCCTCTCCAACGTCACTAGGGTGAGCTCCTAGATCTTCTAGTACCTTCAATTGCTTCCCTTTTGCTCTGGTTCGCCCCCGCCGCGATCACTTGCCAACTTCGTCGGCGGCCTCCGTCGCAACCAATGTTCCGGCGACCAAATACGGGCGGCGCTGGCATCCCTAGACTCACGCCTGCGTCCTCTATCTAACGCACACAACCACGCACTTAGGCGCACACTAGATCGATAGATCCATGCCCAACAGTGAGATTCCACCATTGCTGATGTTAGCATGACATCATGCTTAAGCAATAATCTTTTCCTTTTATTTTATTCAATTTTGTATTTCATTTCAGAAAACGATAAATACCTGACATGTGGGGTCCATATGTAAGTGTTATACACATTTCTTTTTAAAAATGAAGATATTCTGTTTACTAAAAGTACATTATTTTTCCAGGATATAATCTTTTATATAATATTCCAAAATGATTTAAAATGAATTAAAATGGTAAAAAACATATGTAATTCATTTTAAATCAAAAATATATATTACATATCAAAATGTTTAGAAAAAAAAATATACAATTTAAATTTATTATCAAACATTATTGTGTTAATTATTTAAATAATTGTTATTTAATAAAGATTTTATCAGTATTGAAACTTTGAAAATTCATATTTTAATAATGGTAAATGAGAAAAATATAAATAATATACTAAAATTCTTAGAAAAATAAGAACTTCAAATTAAAACTATAAACATGTACTATTATCTCACTTAACTAAATATTTATTATTTACTAAGAATTTATAAAGTAATAAAGCTTATAAAAATCATATTTTAATACCTAAAATCATAAAAATACTTATAATATATCAAAATGTCCAAAAAAATAATATCTACATGTTAAAAATATAATACTCCACTTTTGACTTAAATAAAAAATTAATACTCTAAGAACTTGAATTTAAACCCATTTCTTTAACTATTAATTCATAAGAGAGTAAATAAAAATTTGCTAATATTTCTAAAATTATCCATTTGAGGTCTAGAAATAATTTCAGTCTTAAGTATTAATAGAATGAAGTGAAAATAGTCCAAAACATCTTAAATACAATTTTATTAAATTATCATTCATCAATAAGTGTATCTGATTTTCCAAAACGAATCTTATCAAATAAAAAATCCTCAAGAATGATATTTTGACTTAATAAAACCTTTTACCATTACTTCAACCAGAAGTTTATAAATATATTATAAATCCAAAGATAATTCGTAAGTAATTAAGTGATGTTGTTTCCATGTTATAAATTATAACCACTCAATTGTAAGGAAATAAATGATTCCATTCCACTGTAATATTAAGAAAACGCTCCCTAAATTAAAGTATTACTATTCTTAATTAACCTCTAGGAAACATTATGAAGTGAACAAATTGTAATACCATCCAATGTATATAAGTCTCAACTACAAATGATGTCATTATTCAAATGAAGTAAATCTTTCTTCCATCATAACTATAGTTAGTTAGAAACCCTAAGAATATTAACTAAAGGTTTAAATGATTTTGTTTAGTTAAGTAAAGTTTTCTTCAAGAGTTAATATTTTAAGATACATTATGAGTAATTCTTAAGCATTCCAAAAAGAAATCTACTTAAGTAACAACCTTCATATAAGAAGCCTTTAGATACCATTCCACACTTGAGTGCTTTATTATTGTATGGTACTTATTATACTTACATGTTGCCTCACACATACTCACCAACCTTAATAAGAAGCACAAGTGTGAAATTGATATAAAAGAGCAATACATTCTAAAGAAACCACTTCCAGTTCCCCAAACCCTCGATCATGAATCTTGCTTCTTTAAACATTAGTCCTTACTGAACCAATGATGTTTTCATATATTGTATTTTCTATTGTCTCGAAGACTGTGAGTGCATAAAAGGCAAGTTCACACTTTCTCATGTCCTTTGGATATGTTCAATCAAGTATTTTGCAAATCCAGTGTTGTCATCACATGCATTTCCAAAAAGGTCAGATAACACTATTTTCATAATAATATGATTATGGGTTATTTACCAAGAGGTAGTAACCTACTATGAAAGTTTCGGTGGTAAAGGAACATATTATCTAAGACTTAACAACCAATGTCGCCTGTGATTCTTGCACCGTATATCACATGTTAAACATGAGATGTGGAATGGGACGGAGAAGTCAGCTGGATCTTCTTCCTTTCACATGAACGAATGACCTTATCATGAAGTTGTAGATTCCCTGTGAAGACTCGGCATGGGTGGGAACCCTTATGTCCCCGTGATATTGGTGTCTAGATTATTCGTTTGGGCTTGTCGGAGGTAGATCTGCCACTTCGGTGGGGGTTGCTTGGGACATGATCTGCTCACTAAAGTCTCCAAGGGTTGCCAGGGTTATATCTGCCTATATGGGGGTTAACGGAGGTATTATTGCTTGGGGAGTCGTGTTCCATGTGGGGTTGCGGAGAAGGGCAGTGATTGGCTTGGATCATCTACAAGGCCCCCACACCATAGGAAATGTGGACGGGAAAGATCGCTCGGTTGTGCAACAAGGATTTGATCTCTCATGGGTAAAGTAACGCACCTCTATAGAGTGTAAGAACTATAACTTGTTACTCCCTGTTCCGGGAAGGAGCTATGAATGCGATAGGAAAGGAACTCCACGAAAGTTCTGGTAAACCTATGAAGGCTGACGAACATAGCTTTTCAGAATAAAAGCATCCTTTGAAGAATTTTTTTTGAAAACCTACATAGCCGACGACCTTTTTTAGTGAACTTGCTGAGTACGCTCGTACCCAACGTATCTTCTTAACCCTCACTAGATTCTGAAGCCAATAAAGACGACGTCTACATCAACTTATGTTCAAAGGAATCGTCACCAAATGTTCAAGTTCTTCAATGAAGTCAAGGAAGTGAATAGATGCATCCACTTAAGTGAAGACGAAGTTCATAATTAGATAGGAGTATAATATCTAGCCACAGAACCTACTTCTGTAGAGCAATGCAATAGAAGCAATTGCAAACCAAATAGTTTAGATACTAGTATTATTAGCATGATAGTTATGAGTTGTTATGTCACATCCCAAAATTTTCCAAATTTTGAAATGAGAAAAATAAATAAACAAAATTAATATTTGTTGACATTTAGGGTGAAAAGAAACTTTTGTTTCTAAATGGAAACTTAAAAACCCATCTTGAATAAAGATTTGAATCCAACAAAAAATTCAAATCAAGTGAAATGCATTCTTCATAAATGCATCTTGAAATTTAAAGAACTTGGAAAATAAACCAAAACTCTAAAAACCTAATGGGAGAAAATCATTACCAAGATTACTCTAGGCCTATGGATTTGATCCATATATAATTTGTCAACAAACATTTATAAATGATTAAGAATGACAAATGGAAATATTATAAAACCATAGAAATTGGTTCACTTAATTTAGAGCCATAGATAAATCTTATCAATTTAGTAAGATAACGAAATTGAATTTCCAAAGCTAATAAAGCACCTATCTAAAAATCGATACCAAATGGTGAGCAAATAATCCTAAAGGGATTTAAAAAGATAAACAAATATTAAATAAAATTATAAAAGTTGGAATCACCATTTTTGGATCCTTAAATAAAAAGATATGGATTTTATAAAATAAAGGAAGAAATAAATAAATAAGGACTATTTTAAAAGACCAAATTAAAACTTGGCCAAGCAAATAAAATAAAAGATTTTTGTTTAATAAAAATAATGAAGGATTATTTAAATAAAAATCATGAGGATTTATTATTATCCAAATTCATTTAAGTAAAGACATTTCCCAATTTAAAATGAACATTAAAACATATTAAAATATTTCAAATAATAATTCAAAGTGATTTTTTTGTATAAATAAAACCTACTGAAAAAGGTTTGGTAAAAATTTAGAATTTAAATAGAATTTGATAACATATTTAAATCTTATTTTGAAATAAAGACAAATGTCTATTTTTTTAAATAGATAAAAGACCCTAAAAAGAATAAAAGAATTATTCTAAGTTTGACTTTAGAATATGTTAAATAACAGTATTAAAATCTACACAAATTTTGGTAGAAGTTTTGAATTCAAATAGTGTTTGAATTGTTTGAATAAAAAAATAAGGTAAATAGAAAAGGAAAAATAAAAATATTCTGTACAAAAAAAAATGAATCGAAGCCAACCCAGCCCAACAAGCCCAGTCCAGGCCTAGCTAGCCCATCCCTCTCACCCTGCAGGAAACGTTTCACACCGCAGATCCGACCCGCCCCCTCACTGACTGCTGGTCCCCACTGCCCCTCTCTCTCTCGCTGTCAAGCAGACTATCAACACCCGGATTTTTAATCCCAGATGCCTGTTATGCCATACATCGCAATTCCAGGATTACCAATTTTGCGAGACATAGCAGATTTGGATACCACAGTACATCATCCATTACAAACCATACATAAGGTCTTACACAAATAAGGATCTCATGATCCAGTTCTTAATACAACTCAAGCAGCGGAATAACGTAATAATAAAGGTAGCGTAGGCGAAGCTCCATCTTCGGGGTCACAGGCAATGCTGACGATGGGAGATGATTTTTTAGTTGTTGTAACCTTCATGGGGTCCATCCTCCTAGTACTCCTCTTCATAGTCTGGCCACGGGAATAGCCAGGGACAAAGCCATGAGTACTCTTTAAGTACTCACAAACTAATACTAACAAGTGAAGGGGTTTTTTGGTAGTAAGACACTAAGCTCTAGGGTTGTTTTGCAAAAGCCAGATTTACCTCTACTAAGTTCAGAAGGAAGAAAAGCTAATTGGAATTTTATAACACTTAAGTGGGAACTTGTATTTCATATCACAACTCTGTTGTGGTCAAGTAAAAATCTCAATTCATTTCATAAGTCATTTAGAAAACATCTGACGGGGGAACAGTATGGCCACTCCAACTGTCCATAACCGCGGACGCTATTATTCGAATAGTTTGGCACTCTGTAGAGATTGTACACTTTCACCACAACATTCGATACATCCGTCAGGAACAAATCCTGAATTCACCATACTAAGTATGCGGATAATCAATACTAACCTTTCAATTACACGCCCTAGTATAGGCACCTCTCCTGTGAGTTTGGCCTCCCAACCATGAAAAACTGTCATCTTGGGTACTGCACAGGTGGAAAATCTTCACAAGGTAGCCTAAGCTCAGACCTTGGCCGTGAGAGAATCAATACTAAGGTATATAAGTTTCCAGTCAAGCCCTACCCAAATTTTCGGGTATTGTGGTTGTAAATTATCTGGTATTCGGAAACACATGTCAAAACATCTCAGTAGAATGACTCATCATTCTAAGGTTTTCATAACCATTTTCCACCAAGTATTCCCATCTATAGTTGACCAAGTTTTATGCTTAGCACTAGCATCTACAAGTGGGGGTAAGTACTAATGAGGGGTGGTAAACAAGTGGAGTTTAACTAAGTTCAATCTCATGCCTTAGGATGACATCAAGATTATCTAGCTTAGGCCAAATTTAATGCTCTTTATGCAACCTTCAATTATCTTCTTAGAATCTAAAAATCACTTAAGTAAGCTCTGAGTAATAGCTTTGATAAAGAAATAAAGTAGAAAGCTTGCAAGTAAAACTAGGATTGGGTATCATCAAATGTGTCTAACCAAGCATGCTTAGTGCATTGCATAGGTTATCTAACTTCCATAATTGCAAGTGTTAGCTTGCATAGGTCAACTTGGTTAGTAAGGCTTGCCTTGTGCAGAGCAGTGGTTGAAGTTTTCCTCGGCTTCTTCTTCGTAGTATCCTCCTTCCTCCTCGTATCCTTGGTCGGTACTAGCGTCTATGAATAAATGCGAGGTACACAATCACCAAACAATACTTAACTACTTTCAATCATCACATAAAGATGCACTATAGATGATCTAGTATCATCACTAACATTACAAGATTAAAGCTTTTGTCTTATTTATTTTATTTTCAGAAAAGTAATTTCTACTTATTGAAAAACTACTGAAGATTTAATATTCCCCAACTCAAACATGGGATCATGTTGACACATGTCATCACCACATATTTCAGTACATGAGAATGTGATTTAAAGTGGTGTCACAATTTAATAAGATTTAACCTTTTATTTTAAATAAACAAAGTGACTAGAAATGCCTATGTGGCATTCTTTTATTACTTGAACATTATTTCTGTAAGTAAACCCATATGTTTTTATATATTCTGAAAGGTATGATCAAATGTGATTTTTGAGAGTTGGAATCAACTCAAAAGCTAGTAAGGTTGAAATTTGAAAAATGTTTGAATGCAGAAAAGCTTCTGACTTGTTATTTTTATCATGGGTGATCTATAGATCCAAATTATTTTAATCCAACGGGCTTGGATTAAGCATTTCAGTACCTTTCTAACAAAATTAGTTTCATGCAGTTTGGTTCATTAAATCGAGCTGGGTTGATTTTTGAAACTAGGTACAGAACTGAGTTTGAATTAAAATAGAAAAAGCTAAATTCAAACGAGTGGGCTGCGCGGGAAAGGTTAATGGGCCGGCCCATGTCACTCCGAAGCGCGGGGCTCAACTGATAGGGGGGTCTACCAGTCAGTGGCTCATAACACGCGAAGCGGTACGGGGCGATGTGGTGCGTTGGATTAGAAGTGAGATCAATGGCTGAGGGTCGTCGTCGACGATGAACAAGTCATCGGCGAGCTCGAACCCTAGCGGCTCGGTGGGGGTGCATAGGGGGCATACCGGGGATCCAGTGACGACGGCGAGGCGGGAAAATGACGAAGTCGATGCCGGCCATTCTCCTGGCACCGGCAGCTCCAATCGCTGGCTTCCTTCTTTTCCAGCAGCGGTGGCCTCCGATGAAATTCCGGCGATGCGCTGCTCGCCTTGCTCCGGGAGTGACGTGGGGTGGTTCTGGGTGAGAGGGGAGTGGAATGGTGTGAAGAATTCGAGCGGGGGAGGCCTCTATTTATAGTGGCGAGAGGGGAACGATGGGCGCGGGTTGAGCTCGTCGTGGTCGACGGTGTAGAGGGTTATCGGCGTGGGCGACGGTAGGGGCGGTGTTGTGCTCCCTGGCGAAGCTCAACGGCGTGGTGGCGACGCGTGGGGCGGTGCTGATCGGTCGGAACGCTTCGGTTCTCTGAGCGGGTCTGACGGGGGTTTTGATGGCGCACAGCGCGCGTGGTCCGCGCGGCGGCGAACGGGCGTGTCTGCGGGGTTGCTGGGGTGGTGGTGATCACGCGTGCACGCAACAAGGGCGGCCTGCGGACTGTGGGCGTGTGTCAAGGGAGGCGCATGGCGCGCTCTCGGCATGCTCACAGAGAGGCTTGGCATGGCTTGGGCTTGTGGTCCAGTGGCTGGCATTGCTCGAGGCTGGGACAGGGAGTGGCGGTGGGGTGTTGGCTAGCTCCTGGACAAGGTTGGCATGGCTATTTCGTCTCCTAGTTTGCTATCCACACTGGGGTGAGAAGTGTGCTCTCGGCCTGCTCACCATTGATGACAATGGCTAGCTTATAGTGGTGCTAGAGATTAGTTAAGGGTGCTGGATGATCTACTAAGGCTAGTTGTAACCAGAGAGGGAACAAGGTTGGCCAAAACACTGTTCAACATAGTGTTTTTGATTTTGTTGATTTGAATCTGCAACATGTTTGATGAAATGGCCACATGAACTTAAGTTTTGAATTTTGAAAAGATTTTTGGTGGGTGTGCTAGGCATGTGATGGCGATAATGTGGATGCTTGGGTTTTAAAAATTGAGCTTGTTTGAGTGGTTTTTGAAATAGTGGGATCTTCCCATATGAAATAGATTCAATTTTAAACTAAGAATTTAAATGTTTTTGGATAATCACAAAGTGGGCCTTGGTACCTTATTATGAGTACTATCAAGGGGTGCAAAGATCCATACATGTTTCTGTTAAGTTCTGAAAGTTAGAGATAGCCAAAGTACGCATGGGAGTTAATTTGGCAAAAGTGACCATTCACTTAATTTGTTTGTTTTGACTTGTTTGTCTTTGGGAAAAGTTTGGGGATTGTTTAGATAATGTTTATTTTACCTAAGAATCATTTTACAAGAAAAGAAACACAGAATCATGGCAATTCAAAATAATCCAAATTTTAATACACACATATGAATGCTTTCATATTTTTAGTTGGAAAAGTTTTTGTTAACCCTAATTTTGATGATTAGAGTTTGATGATCCAAGTTTAGTATTTTTGGGATGTTACAAAGACCCCACCAGTCAGGTCATCTTCCTCACCCGCGCGACGACCCCGCCCCCAGTTCCTCCTCCGCCATTTCTGCCTAATTTAATCCGCTTAAATTCGTGTTAATGCCGCGGTTAATCCTCCCCGCGATCACGCCCGTTAACTCACCTGCCTCTCCTCTCCCTTTCCCCTATCTCGCCTGGCTCTCTCTGCCCCTAGGCTGCTCCCATTCTGGCTCACACCGCTATGGACTCCGACGAGCCTCTTCTCCAATTCTGGCCAGCCACCGTCGCCCCTCGCCCCCTCGAACACACGAGCGCGTTTCCCAGACTCCTACGCACCTCCCAGTACCCCCCACTTGCCCGCGCATGCACCAGAGGCTCAGCAACTTCAAAGTCGGAGCACCACCATGGACCTCCTCAACTCCGGCAACCTCCCCAGGTGAACCCTGACCCCCCCTCTTTCTCTGGAGGACCCTCAGATGTTCTTCGATTTCACGCGAGTCTAACGCCCCCTCCCAATCGCCCTCCCGTGGTCTGCAGCCCCGTCCCTGTTGACAACAGGACATGCCCGACGCCATCTCGAACTCCGGCGAGAGATTGACGACAACCCCGTGCGCCCCCTGCTCTCCTACGACCACCTCCAGCATCCCCACTCCACGGCGAACCCGGTAAGCCCCTTCCCTTTCTCCCTTGCTTCCTGGTTGCGCCGGAACGCCGCTGGCAGAGCGCCGCCTCCGCGCGTTCGTCACTAGCGCCACCAGTTAGTGGCTGTTGCGCTATGAGCCGTTAGATCCGAATCCTGAGGTTGTGTTAGATTCACTTAAGCGAAAGGGTATGCGATGATCTCTGCACAGATCCCTTTTAATCCTGTGGTCTGTATCGCTCGATCCAAACGAAACGGTACCAGCGAATGAGATTCAGCCACGTGTCCAGTGTTTTGTTTTAAAAACAGAAAAGGTTCTATTAGATGTTAGAGTTTGTAAAATTCATAACTTTTGATCCACACATCCAAATTTTAAAAAAATTATATCAATGGAATCACCAAAAAAAACTCTATCCAACCATGCACTTTGTTTAATGAATTGCTTCTGTTAAATTGGTTGTCTTTATAGAAACTTGTATAGGCATATTTTGTGCATAAAATTTATTCTAGAAATATTTTTTAGGATAAAATCTTTGACAAATGGTTTGTTTTTAACCTACTGACCATATAAAACAACTTGTGGAATTCAAAGTGTATTTTTTGAAGTTAAAAGATGAATCTTTGATTTAGAACATTTCTAGTCAAATAAAAATATTGTTTATATGTTGAAAATGCTTTTGGAGAAAAACCTTTGGGAAAAGTTTTGATTTAAGCTCTCTGGCCCTAAACACCAAGTTTTAGGATTTAAAAATATATTTGATGAACCCTATAAATTATTACTTTGCTAAAAAGAATTTTCAACAACATAAAATATTGATTTGGTATAAAAATGGTTTATAGGTAAAACCTTTGGAAAATGGTTTCAATATTGAAAACTTGACCATAAAACACTAACATTTGTGTTTAAAAATGTATTTGTCAAACACTAGAAGATATTACTTTGGTTTGGACCATTTCTAGCAAAACAAAAATGATTTAAAGTGGCCATTTTTCACTAACTTAATATCAAATAGTTTTACCACTTTTGTAAATGACCAATAAGTGTTTTCAAATGTTTATAACCTATTAGAAACCACTTTTACAAATAAAAAAATCTTTTGAATGTTTGCATGCATTGCCTTGTTTCTATTATCTTATGTGATGTTTGCTTGAATGGTAGATTGAATATTGCTTGCTTGATTGAATTGTAGTGAAATTTGAAGAGTGTGACTATTGCAAGATCAAGGAGTGAACTTATAATTCTCTACCAAAAAGGCAAGTGATGCTTCATACTTTTGTCCCATTATTTTCACTATGCATTAGTGATGTTTCTAAGTAGGACTTGCATGGAATTTTTGCTAAGTATAAACTATGCCATGGGAAATCCTAGTAGATGAAACCTTAGTAGAATTTTCCTAAGTGAAGATTCCTACTACTATCATGCTTAGCTTAGCTAGTAGAAAACAAGGGTGGACTATATTCATGCTATGGAATATTTCTAAGTCAAGGACTAGTGTTTTGTTTAATAAAACAACTAAGTGAATGAATCACCTGGGTGGAAAGGGACTTTCTTGGTGGTTTTTGGTTGAGTGGTTACACAAGGCCCATTTCTATGGTTTACCTTGTGTATCTCACTTGTGGAATGCCATCCAGGAACAAAGAGATTTGAGATGTCAAATGTTGAGAAGCTTCAAGTGCAGCCACATGGCATTATGGGCTCTGCCTGGATCATATAGGTTGCAATAACTTAGAAAAATGGACAGTTGGTGGTAGGGGATGATAGGTTGCAACGCGTCCATTCTGGTCTAAGGGAAGGCTACTGAAATATATTTTCTTGGTGAAACCAAGTCTTGTGGGGAAAGTGCACCACCTCTGCAGAGTGTAAAATCTAAGTACTTAGCCATGTCCCTAGAAATGGACAATTTGAGCATCAAGACATGGAAGCTATCAAGAATCTCATCATCCAAATTTCTTAGTTAAAAACTTGTGGTTGAACAAGGGTGAAGGTTCACCAATTTCTATTGGTGGTTCCTTGGGTGATTTTGTCAAACAAAACTCAGTGTTTTCAAACGATAAGGAAAATCTATTTTGAGCAAAGCAAGCCTAAGCTCCACCTAGACAAATGCATATAGGTGATAGGATCCACTATACTACCATAGTATCACTTGCCAATACAATTCAAATGTATTGACCCTTGTGGCTGTAACCTATTATGTTGCAGGTTAGTTTGATGTTAGTTAAGTGTGTGGATTAGGATTACAAGTCTACAACCAACATGATTGTCTGTGGCACTTTGAAGATGAAGGACCCCATGCTATAGTTATTACTGCTGCATTGTAATGGAATAATCGAATGAGCTATGTAAGATGTAATAAATTATTTTATTCCTGGTTATAAAGTTGTATTATGACCTTTGTTTCTTGATATTACATCTTAATTGTGGATGCTAGCTATTGTTCTAGGGACTAGCATTGTAAACACAGGGACCTCTGCCTTATTAAAGGTTGGGACCTCTACAGATGGTATCAGAACACTGTGTTGCCTGTAGGATTGTAACCCTAGGATTGGACAAAACCTCTTAGAAAAATAGGAGTTGTATCTGTTCCAAAACTTATTTACAAACAATCTTGTATACTCTTTCCTCAACCTTTTGGTTTCGATTCTACATCTCTTCTATTTCAACTTGATGAGCAAAGACCTCAACCATGAGCAAAGGACTTCACCAACTCAAATGACTTCAACTTCAACATCATCAAAGACTTCAACTTTATTTTCACCAAGGACTTCAACTTGGATATCACTAAGGACTACAAGTGAGACAAGAAATATTACTCAAGATTTGAAGACTAAGGAAACACAACTTAGAAGGAACCATCATCACCTTTGAAGTTTTGTGACCAAGATTCAAGAAATTCTCCAAGGATACAAAGATCTTGTTCATGAAGAATCAACTAAGAAGAATGGAATGATCTCAAGTGAACCATATAGTTGGACCACCATATTAAGTTTAGATCAAACCCACCAACTTATGTGGTGTAACTAAAATATTTTGTTCCCTAAAAATGTGCTTGAAACTTGTTGTTTGAGTGGAGTGTTTGTTTGTGATTGTTTGCACATTGCTTGTGTGAATTGTGATGTGTGTGATTAGAACTATTTCCTTAGAAATATTTTTCCTATTCTAATCCTAATCCAACCCAAACAGATGACTGCTCCAAGAAACTCCAACATCAAGAATGGTGACAACAACAAACAAGAGATGCACATGAGAGAACAAATACTAGCAAACCAAACCCATTTGAATCAGTTGACAACTCAGTTTTTAGCCAACAACAATGAGTTAGACCCAACCATGCAAAAGTTTTTGGAAATTCAATCCCAATTGTTGCAAGGGATGACCACTCAAATGATCAACATGAAAGACAGCCTTTCCCAAGGAGATGGTGACAACAATGATGTCAAGAATGATATTATAGAAGGAACTCAAGCTTGCAATATTTGTGGAGACAAGACACTTCCAAAGAGCATGAGGATCAATGCCCCAATTGTGAAGAGAAACATCCAACTAATCAATGCCCCACATCTCAAGCTACTTGTTTCCTATGTGAAGGAAATAATCATGTCCCTATCCAATGCCCCATCTATTCCATAGTTCAACAAAGGAAACAAGGTGTAGTGCATCAACAGATTGTAAACCCCCATGAGGGAACAACTTCTACCAAGAAGGATGAAGACAAAGGAAAATCTCAGCTTGCACCTCCATGCAATATGACTCACCCTGATGGACAGATGTAAGATCCCTCCTTTATAAAGGAAAGGATCCCTGTGATTGCAATGCTAGTCCCTGGATCAATGCTAGCATCCACAGTTTAAGATGAAGTACACAGATACAAAGGTCGTTTATTACATTCATTCCAGAGATAAAACATAGTCTTTTACAACTCAGGGCCAAAGGCCTAATACAAGAGTTTATGGAATAAGTAAATAAACATAAGTCCTCATCTTCATGTGCCACAGGCAAGCATGTTGAGTGTAGACTCATGACTCCTACTCATCATCGGAGTAACCTGCAACATCACAAGTTACAGCCACAGAGGGTCAATACTTTGGAATAGTATTTGCAAGTGATACCTTAGTAAATTTTAAGTGGACTCTATTACTATATGCATTTTGCCTAAGTGTAGCTTGGCTTGCTTTGCTCAAAAATAGATTTTTCCTATTAGTTGAAATCACTAAGTTTTTCTTTGTCAAAAAGCTTCCCAAGAAACCACCAATAGACATTGGGGTCCTTCACCCTTGTTCACCCACAAGTTTTACTTAGAAGTTGGAGTGATGAGATTCTTGTAGCTTCCATGTCTTGATGCTCAAGTTGTCCATTGCCATGGACTTGGCTAAGTACTTAGATTTTCCATCTGCAGAGGTTGTGCACTTTCCCCACCAGACTTGGTTTCCCAAGACAGGACCTTTCAGAAGCCTTTCCTTAGTCAAATGGACGCGTTCCAACCTATCATTCCCACTACCACCAACTGTCCAAGTGACTAAGTTCTAGCAACCTATATGATCATGGCAGAGCCCATATTGCCAAGTGGTTGCACTGTAAGCTTTCTCAACACTTGGCCTCCAAATCCCTTTGTGCCTAGGTGGCATACCACAAGTGAGATACACAAGCCAAATCCATGGACTTGTGTAACCACTCAACCAAAAACCACCATTCAAGTCCCATTCCACCCAGGAAGTTCATTGTCTTAGTTGTTTTATTAAGAAAAGCATGAGTCCCAAAGGACTTAGAATTATTTCACCATACCATGTACTTACTTTGCCAACCCTTGTTTTCTACTATCTAGGCTAAGCATGGCATAGTATCTTAACTTAGGAAAATTCCCTAGCAATTCTACAATTCTACAACTACATAGGATTTCCCAACATAGCATTTGGCAAAAGTAGCATGCAAGAGTTAGCAAAAATAATTCTAATGCTTATCCAAAATAAAGGGTGGAAATATCATGAAGTATCACTTGCCTTGGTAATGGGGAGAGTAGCACTCTTCACAATCACAGTCACTAGCAAAATCTACACAAAAATTTGTCGCATACAATTACACACAATTTATATACAATCAAAAATATGAATGCATGCATGCAAGAAATTACTAAGTGATGATTTTGAAAACTCTACCAAGCAAGTGCATGATACAGAAACATAACAAGTCACAAAGTTTGCTAACTAAACTTATTTAGCCCTAAAACAATTTGCTAAACAAAAACTATACTCAAAATGGACCTAAACATGTTTCTGCAGACAAAGTCATTTTAACAGATACTATTTGTTAAACACATTGCAGATTCAGAAAGGCCTTGATTCACTGATTCCAATGGTATAAAGTTTGCAAAATTCTAACGTGGCAATCAAAAGTTATAGCCGATTGAAATTTGGATCTAAATCTGATTTGAATTCTGTTTTTGATTTACACTCTAGCCACGCGTCGTGTTTCTATTGGCGCCTACCGCTTCGGCTGGATCGAGCTCTGCGGGCCGTAGGATCTAAGTGAGTTCTGGCGGCTCAGATGCGCGCTTACCTCTTCGCCCACGTTCTAATCTACGTCGTAGGATCTACATCTGACGCTCCTAATCGTCCTGACCATACACGAGCGGCGCTAGCGGCGTTGACTGGCGGCGGCGCGTCTGACCGCGGCGGTGCTGGCGCTCTAGGTCACCTTGGAAGGAAGGGAGATGCTTACCAGAACCGCTGTGGCGTGATGAAGCTCGACGTGGTGTTGGTTTGTGAATGGGTGCGCGGGAACGGTCTCTGGAGCTCGTCGGAGTTGCGGGCGGCGTCGGTAGCTTGCAGTCGTGGTCCTTGCCGAGGTTTGGCGTCGCCCTAGCACGAACTAGTGGCATCAGGATTTGCGCAAGACATAGGCGAACAAGATCGCGTGAAGGAGGGGGCAAGGGGCGCTCGGGTTTTACCTTAATTGGTCGCCGGAGTTTATCGGCGGTGCAGGTGGTTTCGGTCGCGAACGGAGACGACGACCTGGGTCACGAGCAGGCAAAAGGAAGGTATCAGCGTAAGCGCGAGATCATTCCGAACATCCTCGTTTGAACCGGAGAGAGAGGGGTGGTCGAGGCTCACCGTAATTGGCCTCCGGAGTTGTCGGTACTGCGGGGTTTCGAGGGCAATTGCACGCAGCCTGGTGGCGGAGTGAGCGAGGAGAGGGGGAGGGAAATGCTTGCGGGGCAGAGGGGTTTAAGTAAGCCTAGGTGCGACAGGAAACGCTTGCGGAATAATGGGCAATTACACCGCGCCATTACCGGCCTTGACAGCAGCAGCGACGTGGTCACGGGCTTTGTTTGGGGAAGACGAGGGTGACGTGGACGGGGCCCGCTGGTCAGCGAAATAAACAGAAGGGGCGTGGGGTCTGGCTGTCAGTGGCTGAATGGGTGTGCTTGCGCATGAGAGAAGAAAAGAGATGCCCCGGGTGGGCTTGCTGGGCCTGCTCCGTTGCTGGGCTAAAATGGCAGCGCTCAGCCTTTTCTATTTGTTTGCTTCTTTTCTTTTTCTGAAACGATTTTCTGAATTGGTTTTGATATGAATTCAAACTCTTTTTGAATTCAAACTTTTTCTGGGTTTTTGCAGGGTGCAGTAGTCTCCAATTTAGGCACACAAACAGGTGGTTTGATAAGTAAGGGCTTGGTCAAGCTTGGGGATCAAAATAACAGAGACTAGGCATTTGGTTTGCAAAAATTGAAAAATGGTTTTTGAATCTATTTCCAATTTGAAAACCTTGGTTTAAATTCTACACACAAATCTATCCTCATAGAAGGCAAGCAACCAAGTTTCTAAACTTTCAAATTTTCAAATGATGATGGCCATTTGAATTTAATCTGCTCACATGAAATCATAGCACCATGTGCTTCTGTTTTCTGAAATGAGTTTGAATTTTTACCTCAAATCTATATGCATGCATGAATGATATGCAAACTTTGAAATTATGATTTTAGGGATGTTAGAAATCTAACCCCCTTAAGGTGAATCTTGCCCTCGAGATTCGGATTGGCTAGCAAATAGGTGAGGGTGGTCTTTCCGAAGATCATCTTCTCTTTCCCATGTTGCTTCCTCTTCGGTATGATGGTTCCATTGCACTTTGCAAAATTTGATAGTCTTTGTTCTCGTGACTCTTTCTGCCGTCTCAAGAATCTTGATAGGCTTTTCTTCATAAGTGAGATCACTTTCTAGTTGAACTTCTTCCAAAGGTATGGTATCCTTCAAAGAAGATTCTTCCATTTCTGGGTGACATTTCTTAAGCTGACTCACATGAAATACATTATGGACTGCTGATAAAGATGCTGGCAGTTCAATTTCATAAGCCACTTCTCCCTTGCGACTCAAAATCTTGAATGGCCCAACATATCTTGGTGCCAACTTTCCTTTGACTCCGAATCTTTTCACTCCACGGAGTGGTGATACTCTAAGGTAGGCTCTATCACCGACTTCGTAGGTGACTTCTCTACGCTTAGGATATGCGTAGCTTTTCTGTCGGGACTGTGCTATCTTCAACCTGTCCTTAACCAATTTGACCTTCTCTTCAGCTTCTTTGATAAGATCTGGCCCAAAAAAACTTCTTTCTCCCACACCATTCCATAACAATGGGGTGGTACATTTTCTTCCGTAGAGAAACTCAAACGATGCCATCTCAATGCTGGCTTGATAGCTGTTGTTATAGGAAAATTCTGCGTAAGGCAGACTTTCATCCCAACTTGCTCCATAATCTAGGGCACATGCCCTCAACATGTCTTCCAGAATTTGATTAGTCCTTTCAGTTTGTCCATCGGTTTGAGGATGAAAAGCAGTACTGAATTCCAACCTCGTTCCCAATGACTCATGTAGCTGTCTCCAAAAATGGGAAGTGAATTGGGTTCCCCTATCGGACACAATACTCTTAGGCACACCGTGAAGGCATACAATTCTACTCATGTAGATTTTGGCTAACTTGGCACTTGTATAAGTTGTCTTCACGGGTATGAAATGGGCCACTTTAGTTAAGCGATCCACTACTACCCATATGGAATCATATCCTGATCTGGTCCTTGGTAATCCGGTAATGAAATCCATACCAATCTTGTCCCATTTCCAATCAGGAATAGGTAGTGGTTGAAGCAAACCTGCTGGTTTCTGATGCTCTTCTTTTACTCTACTACACACATCACACAAAGCAATATGCTCGGCGATGTCTCTCTTGAGATTGTTCCACCAAAATCTTTCTTTCATGTCCATATACATTTTGGTGTTACCCAGATGAATAGAATACGGAGAGTTGTGGGCTTCTTGTAAAATCAGTTTCCGCATTTCCGGATCTTGTGGAACACAAATACGTTTCCCGTGCCATAAAGTACCTTGTTCGTCTACATGGAAATTTTTAGCTTTCCCTTGGCTAATATTTACCTTAATCTCTTCAATTTCTTTATCAGTCTTTTGAGCTTCTCGAATCTTGTCCAACAAAGTGGGTTGGACTTCTAAAGACATGAGATGTCCTTCAGGCACAATCTCCAATCTGAGTTCTTTGAATTGCTTACACAAATCATCTGGCAATTCTCCTTTGGTAAGGCCATTTACAAATACCTTACGACTTAGAGCATCCGCTACAACGTTTGCTTTACCGGGGTGGTATTGCAAACTTAAGTCGTAATCTTTGATAAGCTCTAACCATCTTCTTTGTCTCAAATTGATTTCCTTCTGGGTGAAGATATATTTCAAACTCTTGTGATCGGTAAACACTTCATAATGCTTTCCCAAAAGGTAATGTCTCCATGTTTTGAGTGCATGGACGACAGAGGCTAACTCCAAATCATGAGTAGGATAGTTTACTTCATGAGTTTTGAGTTGTCTTGAGGCATAGGCCACAACTTTACCGTCTTGCATAAGTACGGCTCCCAAACCTTGATGAGACGCATCACAGTATACTTGGAAATCCTTTTCCAAATCTGGCAGACATAGAACCGGTGCTGTCACAAGTCTCTTCTTCAATTCTTGAAAGCTGACCTCACAACCTTCAGACCAAACAAACTTTTTATCTTTCTTTAATAATTCAGTCATGGGCTTAGCAACTTTTGAGAAATTCTCAATGAATCTTCTGTAGTAACCTGCTAAGCCAAGGAAACTGTGAACTTCTTTCACATTCTTGGGAGATTCCCATTCTGTCACAGCTGACACTTTAGCAGGATCAACTGCTACACCATCCTTTGTCATAACATGACCAAGAAAACCAACTTCCTCTAACCAGAACTCACACTTGCTGAATTTGGCATAAAGTTTATGTTCTCTCAACTTCTCAAGTATCAAACGCAAGTGTCCTTCATGTTGTTCTTTGCTCTTAGAGTAAACTAAGATGTCATCGATGAAAACGACAACGAACTTGTCGAGAAATTCCATGAACACCTTGTTCATCATATTCATGAAGTATGCTGGAGCATTGGTTAAGCCGAATGCCATTACGGTATACTCATATAATCCATACCTTGTGGTAAATGTTGTTTTAGGTATGTCTTGCTCTCTTATCTTGAGTTGAAAATAGCCCGACCAGAGATCAATCTTCGAGAACACACAAGCTCCCTCTAGCTGATCAAACAAGTCATTGATCCTTGGCAAATGATATTTGTTCTTGATAGTTACCTCGTTGAGTGAACGGTAATCTATGCATAACCTTTGGCTTCTATCTTTCTTCTCCACGAACAATACTGGGGCTCCCCAAGATGAAGAACTTGGTTGGATAAATCCTTTCTGCAACTGTTCGCCTAGTTGCTTCTTGAGCTCTTTCAGTTCATCAACTGACATTTTGTATGGTCTTTTTGCTATTGGTCTAGAACCTGGTAACAAATCTATCAGAAATTCCACATCTCTATCTGGTGGCATTCCTGGCAATTCTTCCGGAAATACATCCGGATACTCACATACAATTGGCACACTGTCCAGGCTAACCCCCTTAAGAGAATTTAGCATACTCTTCTTTGCTCCAAAGCTGGTCTTGAACCTGATCCTTTTATTATCCGGAGTTGTGAGTGAGACAGTATGGCTGGCACAATCTATCACTCCTTTGTACTTAGTCATCCAGTCCATTCCCAGAATGACATCCAAACCTTGGGAGTTCAATATTATCAAGTTAACGGGAAACCTATACTTCCCGAATTCTATGACTAGGTCATGGCATCCCGAATTCACTATCATTTCTCCACCAGGAGAACTTACTTTTATAGGACACCCAATAGTTTCTACCGGTAGTTCATTTCTTTCAACAAATGCTCTTGATATGAATGAATGAGATGCACCAGTATCAAAGAGTACAAATGCTGGAATGGAATTGAGTCTGAACTTACCAGCAACAGCATCAGGCTCCTCATAGACCACCTCCACATTGATGTGGTTAACCTGTCCTTTCTGAAAAGGATTGGGCTTGTTAGGTCCTTCAACTTTCTTCTCAGGGCACTCATTAGCATAATGCCCCAGCTTCTTGCATTTGAAGCACTCAACCTGACTGATGTCTCTTTTGGCAGGCTGACTTCCACTTCCACTACCATTCCCACTGTGGTGGCTCTTGTGTCCACTCTTGTGGTTCTTGTACTTGTCATTGTCATGACTGCGGTGATGCTTGTTGTCATGACGGTTGTGGTTGTGGTGCTTGTTGAATTTCCCATGCTTATGGGATCCCGAGCTGCCACTGTCATCATAGTGAGATCGCTTGTGAGACGATCCCGAGCTGTGCTTGTCGGAGTGTTTCCTCTTCCTACTCTCGGCTTGCTTCATTTTATTCTCCAAAATAGTAGCCTTGTCACATAGAGACTGATAAGTTGGAACATATGCCACAGACAACTATAAGTTTAGCTCATCATTCAAGCCCTCCAGAAACTTTTCCTTTCTTTTCGCATCTATGTCAACCTCATCCGGTGCATAGCGTGCCAGATTGTTGAACTCTTCTATATATTCAGCCACGCTGCGGTGGCGCTGCTTCAGGTTGTGAAACTCCTTCTTTTTCAGGCTCATCATTCCTGATGAGATATGAGCAGTGCGAAAGCCATCTTCAAAGATAGCCCAAGTCACCTCATCTAAAGGAGTGGTGATTTGAAAGTTGTCCCACCATGTGGCGGCTGGTCCTTCCAACAGATGTGCTGCAAATCTAACTTTTTCAGCGTCCGTGCAGCCCACGGTCACTAAGTCTTTGTTCACAGAACGTAGCCAGTCATTGGCCACCATGGGATCAGTCGTCCCCGAGAACTTAGCTGGCCTCAAACGCAGAAATCTGGTGAGCATATCAAAACCCGGAGGGTTGTTGTTGTTGTTGTTGTTGTTGGGGTTGTTGTTGTTGTTGGGGTTGTTGTTGTTGTTATTCTGGTTTTGGATGAATGTTGTCATCATCTGCATAAGCTGTGTTTGCGCGTTCATCATTTGTTGCATTTTCGGGGTGATGTTGTTGGGGTTGGGGTTTGCGCGACGGGGAGGCATCTATGGTTTGTTCAAATAGAGATAAAAATGAGATACCCTTACATGATTCATGCACATTACATCACATAAGCAAACACATAGCATGCAACTCAAGGATAAAAGTTCAACAACAAGATAACGAAGTCTCAAAGTAAAAACACACAAGTGGCAAGCCATCCACATGTCGGATGGTCCAATAATAAGTTCGCAAATAACAAGTATGATAAATAAAAGATAACCGAGTAGTCAAGTCTACTCATCAGCATCAATCTCCTCCTCGACAAAAGTAAGACCTGCGTTTTCCATCGCGGTCTTGTTCTCCTCAATGGTAGTGGTCAAGGACTCGATCTTGGTCTTGAGAGCTCTCTTCTGGGAGCAAAGCCACTCAATCACCATCTGCTGCTGCTCTAGCTCGAAATCCTTGGACTTCAGTTCCTCGGTCATGTCCCGGATCCTCTTGTTCCTATCCTGGACGTGTTTCTCCTGACTCTTGAACTTGCGGTCCTGGATCTCGAACTTCGCCTCCATATCCTTGACTATCTCGTCCTGCTGTGCGAAAAGCTTGTCCTTCTCGCGAAGCTGCACTTGGAGCTCGTCATTGTTGAGCATGACGTTGGTCATGTCCGTGTCCACGTGCCTAATAAGAGCCTCTAAGTCCTGGAGATAGAGACGTATCGGCTCTGCTACGTCCCTCGAGTCTTCCTCAAAGTCGATGGACTCTCCATCGTCATCACGTCTTTCGAAGACGTGGAAGTGGGTGCCCCTAACCTGTCGGGAGTGACGGCCTAACAGACGTCCTATCAGGTCCTGCATGACGACCTCCATGCCTCTCTCCCTGTCATCGTGCATAAGCTTGAAGACGATGGCCTCTGTAGTAGGCTCCGTCTAGCGTCCGAGCTGGTTCACCTTGAAGCCCCAGAGGTCCTTCCTCTCGAACTTGGTGAGTGGGTGCACCATAATGGTGGGAAGAGGGAGATTGAGTAAAGTGGTAAGCTCAACGATACGCGGACCAAAACGGGTACCCTAGAACTCCTCAACAGTGCTGATGGTAATAGGCATCTATTTATAAGATAGAAAATTTAGGACAACACATTTTAAGATAAAACAAGACAAACATTTCATACATATCCTTGGAACACAAAATCACACAAGTCATGCATACATAATTCCATTACATCCATCAAGGTCCAAACTTATTTAAGGTATCATTTTGGAAAATAAGGTGATAGGTGGTGGTCCAACTAACGAAGTGCGTTTACAATCCTATCTCACTGGATCTGTTGGCTAACATAATGTTCCTAGAGGCAACCCATCTATCTTGTTCACATGATTCCATCACTAAGTCTATAATATCTCCCCTTAAAGTTTGGTTGGTGGCTTCCAACTCTTGGGTAAGTTCCTTCTCTTTCTCTAAGTCTTTTTGGAGGTTGAGCATTCTGCACTTGACTCTTGCACTTAGTTCTTTGATAGTCCTCCAAGCTGCTTCTCTGGCTGACTCAAAGAATGTGGTGTGCATTACTGTGTTGGTGTACATGCAGAAGCCTCTTTCTTTGTGGTTGTCTTCCTTGTTTTTGTACAAGTGAAGTTGCACCCACCAATACTCCACTCCTTCATCCATCACTGGAAAGCCCTTGTACACAGCTGCACCATGTGCTTCCATTGCCACCATGAGGTCCTTGAGAATTTTGGGAAACTCAGTTTCACACTCCAAGATCATGGTCATGAGTGGTCCTTTCTTCACGGCTTCATTGATGGAGTTCATCTACAAATAGAGATGAGAATGAGAAGATTAGAAAAGTTTACGAGAAGAATAGACAAGTGTAGAAGTAGTTAAAAATTTTCCTTAGTGGTTTCCAATCCTAGGGTCATAATCCTACAGGCAACACAGTGCTCTGATACCATCTGTAAGATCCCTCCTTTATAAAGGAAAGGATCCCTGTGATTGCAATGCTAGTCCCTGGATCAATGCTAGCATCCACAGTTTAAGATGAAGTACACAGATACAAAGGTTGTTTATTACATTCATTCTAGAGATAAAACATAGTCTTTTAGAACTCAGGGCCAAATGCCTAATACAAGAGTTTATGGAATAAGTAAATAAACATAAGTCCTCATCTTCATGTGCCACAGGCAAGCATGTTGAGTGTAGACTCATGACTCCTACTCATCATCGGAGTAACCTGCAACATCACAAGTTACAGCCACAAAGGGTCAATACTTTGGAATAGTATTGGCAAGTGATACCTTAGTAAATTTTAAGTGGACTCTATTACTATATGCATTTTGGCTAAGTGTAGCTTGGCTTGCTTTGCTCAAAAATAGATTTTTCCTATTAGTTGAAATCACTAAGTTTTTCTTTGTCAAAAAGCTTCCCAAGAAACCACCAATAGACATTGGGGTCCTTCACCCTTGTTCACCCACTAGTTTTACTTAGAAGTTGGAGTGATGAGATTCTTGTAGCTTCCATGTCTTGATGCTCAAGTTGTCCATTGCCATGGACTTGGCTAAGTACTTAGATTTTCCATCTGCAGAGGTTGTGCACTTTCCCCACCAGACTTGGTTTCCCAAGACAGGACCTTTCAGAAGCCTTTCCTTAGTCAAATGGACGTGTTCCAACCTATCATTCCCACTACCACCAACTGTCCAAGTGACTAAGTTCTAGCAACCTATATGATCATGGCAGAGCCCATATTGCCAAGTGGTTGCACTGTAAGCTTTCTCAACACTTGGCCTCCAAATCCCTTTGTGCCTAGGTGTCATACCACAAGTGAGATACACAAGCCAAATCCATGGCCTTGTGTAACCACTCAACCAAAAACCACCATTCAAGTCCCATTCCACCCAGGAAGTTCATTGTCTTAGTTGTTTTATTAAGAAAAGCATGAGTCCCAAAGGACTTAGAATTGTTTCACCATAGCATGTACTTACTTTGCCAACCCTTGTTTTCTACTAGCTAGGCTAAGCATGGCATAGTATCTTAACTTAGGAAAATTCCCTAGCAATTCTACAATTCTACAACTACATAGGATTTCCCAACATAGCATTTGGCAAAAGTAGCACGCAAGAGTTATCAAAAATAATTCTAATGCTTATCCAAAATAAAGGGTGGAAATATCATGAAGTATCACTTGCCTTGGTAATGGGGAGAGTAGCACTCTTCACAATCACAGTCACTAGCAAAATCTACACAAAAATTTGTAGAATACAATTACACACAATTTATATACAATCAAAAATATGAATGCATGCATGCAAGAAATGACTAAGTGATGATTTTGAAAACTCTACCAAGCAAGTGCATGATACAGAAACATAACAAGTCACAAAGTTTGCTAACTAAACTTATTTAGCCCTAAAACAATTTGCTAAACAAAAACTATACTCAAAATGGACCTAAACATGTTTCTGCATACAAAGTCATTTTAACAGATACTATTTGTTAAACACATTGCAGATTCAGAAAGGCCTTGATTCACTGATTCCAACGGTATAAAGTTTGCAAAATTCTAACGTGGCAATCAAAAGTTATAGCCGATTGAAATTTGGATCTAAATCTGATTTGAATTCTGTTTTTGATTTAAACTCTAGCCACGCGTCGTGTTTCTATTGGCGCGTACCGCTTCGGCTGGATCGAGCTCTGCGGGCCGTAGGATCTAAGTGAGATCTGGCGGCTCAGATGCGCGCTTACCTCTTCGCCCACGTTCTAATCTACGCCGTAGGATCTACATCTGACGCTCCTAATCGTCCTGACCATACACGAGCGGCGCTAGCGGCGTTGACTGGCGGCGACGCATCTGACCGCGGCGGTGTTGGCGCTCTAGGTCGCCTTGGAAGGAAGGGAGGCGCTTACCAGAACCGCTGTGGAGTGCTGAAGCTCGATGTGGTGTTGGTTTGCGAAGGGGTGCGCGGGAATGGTCTCTGGAGCTCGCCGGAGTTGCGGCAGTGTCGGTAGCTTGGAGTCGTGGTCCTTGCCGAGGTTTGGAGTCGCCCTAGCACGAACCAGTGGCATCAGGATTTGCGCAAGACATAGGCGAACAAGCTCGCGTGAAGGAGGGGGAAGGGGCGCTCGGGTTTTACCTTAATTGGTCGCCGGAGTTTATCGGCGGTGCAGGTGGTTTCGGTCGCGAACGGAGACGACGACCTGGGTCACGAGCAGGCAAAAGGAAGGTATCAGCGTAAGCGCGAGATCATTCCGAACAGCCTCGTTTGAACCGGCGAGAGAGGGGTGGTCGAGGCTCACCGTAATTGGCCGCCGGAGTTGTCGGTACTGCGGGGTTTCGAGGGCAATTGCGCGCAGCCTGGTGGCGGAGTGAGCGAGGAGAGGGGGGGAAATGCTTGTGGGGCAGAGGGGTTTAAGTAAGCCTAGGTGCGACAGGAAACGCTTGCGGAATAATGGGCAATTACAACGCGCCATTACCGGCCTTGACAGCAGCAGCGATGTGGTCGCGGGCGTGGTTTGGGGAAGACGAGGGTGACATGGACGGGGCCCGCTGGTCAGCGAAATAAACAGAAGGGGCGTGGGGTCTGGCTGTCAGTGGCTGAATGGGTGTGCTCGCGCATGAGAGAAGAAAACAGATACCCCGGGTGGGCTTGCTGGGCCTGCTCCGTTGCTGGGCTAAAATGGCAGCGCTCAGCCTTTTCTATTTGTTTGCTTCTTTTCTTTTTCTGAAACGATTTTCTGAATTGGTTTTGATATGAATTCAAACTCTTTTTGAATTCAAACTTTTTCTGGGTTTTTGCAGGGTGAAGTAGTCTCCAATTTAGGCACACAAACAGGTGGTTTGATAAGTAAGGGCTTGGTCAAGCTTAGGGATCAAAATAACAGAGACTAGGCATTTGGTTTGCAAAAATTGAAAAATGGTTTTTGAATCTATTTCCAATTTGAAAACCTTGGTTTAAATTCTACACTCAAATCTATCCTCATGGAAGGCAAGCAACCAAGTTTCTAAACTTTCAAATTTTCAAATGATGATGGCCATTTGAATTTAATCTACTCACATAAAATCATAGCACCATGTGCTTCTGTTTTCTGAAATGAGTTTGAATTTTTACCTCAAATCTATATGCATGCATGAATGATATGCAAACTTTGAAATTATGATTTTAGGGATGTTACAACAGAAGAAGAGACATATGTATTATCCAAGAAAAAGATTAAGGAAACCAGGAGACTTTCCCACCTTTGAGGTGAGATATGAAGAGCATGAACTAGGAGAACTCCTAGCTTTGTTGAAACCCAAGAAGAAGAAGGACAAAAGCCAAGTGCATTGTTGCCATTGTAAAGAGATGGGACACTATGCCAATGAATGTCTAGAGAAGAAGAAGAAGTATAAGGAAATTAGCCAAGTGTAGTGCAACAACTGCAAAGAACAAGGCCATTATGTATCAACTTGTCCACAGAAGATACGTGAAGAACTCAACCTTGTCACATGTTATAATTGTGGTAACCAAGGTCATTATGCAAGAAATTGTCCAGAAAAGATGAAGCACAAGACAAACAAGCCCAGAGAAGGACACTATGCAGATGTTTGCCCAGAGAAGTTTCATCAAGATCCCAAGCAAGCCAAGATGTAATCTAGTTGGAAAAATTTTAAGGGTGGTAGTACCCCAGTTGTTTTGGAGCCAAATCTCGGGACGAGATTTCTTTTAAGGGTGGTAGCCTGTCACATCCCAAAATTTTCCAAATTTTTAAATGTGAAAAATAATAAACAAAATTAATAATTGTTGAAATTTAGGGTGAAAAGAAAAAAAAATTCTAAATGGAAACTTAAAAACCCATCTTGAACAAACTTTGAATAAAGATTTGAATCCAACAAAAAATTAAAATCAAGTGAAATGCATTCTTCATAAATGCATCTTGAAATTTAAACAACTTGGAAAATAAACCAAAACTCTAAAAACCTAATGGGAGAAAATCATTACTAAGATTACTCTAGGCCTATGGATTTGATCCATATAAAATTTGTCAACAAACATTTATAAATGATTAAGAATGACAAATGGAAATATTATAAAACCATAGAAATTGGTTTCACTTAATTTAGAGCCATAGATAAAATCTTATGAATTTAGTAAGATAAGGAAATTGAATTTCCAAAGATAATAAAGAACCTATATAAAAATCCATACCAAATGGTGAGCAAATAATCCTAAAGGGATTTAAAAAGATAAACAAATATTAAATAAAATTATAAAAGTTGGAATCACCATTTTTGGATCCTTAAATAAAAAGATATGGATTTTATAAAATAAAGGAAGAAATAAATAAATAAGGACTATTTTAAAAGACCAAATTAAAACTTGGCCAAGCAAATTAAATAAAATATTTTTGTTTAATAAAAAGAATGAAGGATTATTTAAATAAAAATCATAAGGATTTATTATTATCCAAATTCATTTAAGTAAAGACATTTCCCAATTTAAAATGAACATTAAAACATATTAAAATATTTCAAATAATAATTCAAAGTGATTTTTTTGTATAAATAACACCTACTGAAAAAGGTTTGGTAAAAATTTAGAATTTAAATAGAGTTTGATAACATATTTAAATCTTATTCTGAAATAAAGACAAATGTCTATTTTTTAAAGTAGATAAAAGACCCTAAAAAGAATAAAAGAATTATTCTAAGTTTGACTTTAGAATATGTTAAATAACAGTATTAAAATCTACACAAAGTTTGGTAGAAGTTTTGAATTCAAATAGTGTTTAAATTGTTTGAATAAAAAACAAATCAGATAAATAGAAAAGGAAAAAGAAAAACATTTTGTACAAAAAAAACGAATCGAAGCCAACCCAGCCCAACAAGCTAATTCAGGCCCGGCTAGACCATCCCTCTCACCCCTTAGGAAAACATTTCACACCGCAGATCCGACCCGCCCCCTCACTCACTGCTGGTCCCCACCGCCCCTCTCTCTCTCTCGCTGTCAAGCATACCCCACCATTCAGGTCATCTTCCTCACTCGCGCGACGACCCCGCCCCCAGTTCCTCCTCCGCCGTTTATGCCTAATTTAATCCGCTTAAATTTGTGTTAATGCCGCCGTTTATCCTCCCCGCGATCACGCCCATTAACTCACCTGCCTCTCCTCTCCCTTTCCCCTCTCTCGCCCGGCTCTCTCTGCCCCCAGGATGCTCCCATTCTGGCCCGCACCGCCGTGGACTCCGACGAGCCTCTTCTCCAATTCCGGCCAGCCACCATCGCCCCTCGCCCCCTCGACCACACGAGCGTGTTCCCCAGACTCCTGTGGACCTCCCAGTACCCCGCACATGCCCGCGCATGCACCAGAGGCTCGGCAACTTCGAAGTCGGAGCACCACCGTGGACCTCCCCAACTCCGACGACCTCCCCAGGTGAACCCTGACCCCCTCTTTCTCTCGAGGACCCTCAGATGTTCTACGGTTTCACGCAAGTATAACGCCCCCTCCCAATCGCCCTCTCGTGGTCTGCAGCCCCGTCCCCGTCGACAACAGGACGTGGCCGACGCCATCTCGAACTCCGGCGAGAGATTGACGACAACCCCGCGCGCCCCTTTCTCTCCTACGACCACCTCCAGCATCCCCACTCCACGGCGAACCCAGTAAGCCCCTTCCCTTTCTCCCTGCTTCCTGGTTGTCCTGGGACGCCGCTGGCAGAGCGCCGCCGCCACGCGTTCGTCGCCAGCGCCGCCAGTTAGTGGTCGTTGCACTATGAGCCGTTTGATGTGAATCATGCGGTTGTGTTAGATTCACTTAAGCGAAAGGGTATGCGTTGATCTGAGCCACACAGATGCCTTTTAATCATGCGGTCTATATCGCTTGATCCAAACGAAACGGTACCAGCGAATGAGATTCAGCCACGTGTCCAGTGTTTCGTTTTAAAAACAGAAAAGGTTCTATTAGATGTTAGAGTTTGTAAAATTCATAACTTTTGATCCACACGTCCAAATTTTGCAAATTTTATATCAATGGAATCGGAAAAACAAACTCTATACAACCATGCACTTTGTTTAATGAATTGCTTCAGTTATATTGGTTGTTTTTACAGAAGCTTGTATAGGCATATTTTGTGTATAAAATTTATTCTAGAAATATTTTTTATGATAAAATCTTTGACAAATGGTTTGTTTTGAACCTAGTGACCATATAAAACAACTTGTGGAATTAAAAGTGTATTTTGTGAAGTTAAAAGATGAATCTTTGATTTAGAACATTTCTAGTCAAATAAAAATATTGTTTATATGTTGAAAATACTTTTGGAGAAAAAACCTTTGGGAGAAGTTTTGATTTAAGCTCTCTGACCCTAAACACCAAGTTTTAGGATTTAAAAATATATTTGATGAACCCTATAAATTATTACTTTGCTAAAAAGCATTTTCCACAACATAAAATATTGATTTGGTATAAAAATGGTTTATAGGTAAAACATTTTGCAAATGGTTTCAATATTGAACACTTGACCATAAAACACTAACATTTGTGTTTAAAAATGTATTTGTCAAACACTAGAAGATATTACTTTGGTTTGGACCATTTCTAGCAAAACAAAAATGATTTAAAGTGGCCATTTTTCACTAACTTAATATCAAATGTTTTTACCACTTTTGTAAATGACCAATAAGTGTTTTCAAATGTTTATAACCTATTAGAAACCACTTTTCCAAATAAAACAATCTTAGGCATGTTTGCATGCATTGCCTTGTTTCTATTATCTTATGTGATGTTTGCTTGAATGGAAGATTGAATATTGCTTGCTTGATTGAATTATAGTGGAATTTGAAGAGTGTGACTATTGCAAGATCAAGGAGTGAACTTATAATTCTCTACCAAAAAGGCAAGTGATGCTTCATACTTTTGTCCCATTATTTTCACTATGCATTAGTGATGTTTCTAAGTAGGACTTGCATGGAATTTTTGCTAAGTATAAACTATGCCATGGGAAATCCTAGTAGATGAAACCTTAGTAGAATTTTCCTAAGTTAAGATTCCTACTACTATCATGCTTAGCTTAGCTAGTAGAAAACAAGGGTGGATTATATTCATGCTATGGAATATTTCTAAGTCAAGGACTTGTGTTTTGTTTAATAAAAAACTAAGAGAATGAATCACCTGGGTGGAAAGGGACTTGCTTGGTGGTTTTTGGTTGAGTGGTTACACAAGGCCCATTTCTATGGTTTACCTTGTGTATATCACTTGTGGAATGCCACCCAGGAACAAAGAGATTTGAGATGTCAAATGTTGAGAAGTTTCAAGTGCAGCCACATGGAATTATGGGCTCTGCCTGGATCATATAGGTTGCAATAACTTACCAAATGGACAGCTGGTGGTAGGGGATGATAGGTTGGAACGCGTCCATTCTGGTCTAAGGGAAGGCTTCTGAAAGATCTTGTCTTGGTGAAACCAAGTCTTATGGGGAAAGTGCACCACCTCTGTAGAGTGTAAAATCTAAGTACTTAGCCATGTCCCTGGAAATGGACAATTTGAGCATCAAGACATGGAAGCTATCAAGAATCTCCTCATCCAAATTTCTAAGTTAAAAACTTGTGGTTGAACAAGGGTGAAGGTTCACCAATTTCTATTGGTGGTTCCTTGGGTGATTTTGTCAAACGAAACTTAGTGTTTTCAAATGATAAGGAAAATCTATTTTGAGCAAATCAATCCTAAGCTCCACCTAGCCAAATGCATATAGGTGATAGGATCCACTATACTACCATAGTATCACTTGCCAATACAATTCAAATGTATTGACCCTTGTGGCTATAACTTATTATGTTGCAGGTTTGTTTGATGTTAGTGAAGTGTGTGGATTAGGACTACAAGTCTACAACCAACATGATTGCCTGTGGCACTTTGAAGATGAAGGACCCCATGCTATAGTTATTCTTGTTGCATTGTAATGGAATCGTCGAATGAGCTATGTAAGATGTAATAAATTATTTTATTCCTGGTTATAAAGTTGTATTATGACCTTTGTTTCTTGATATTACATCATAAATGTGGATGTTATCTATTGTTCCAGGGACTAGCATTGTAAACACAGGGACCTCTACCTTATTAAAGGTTGGGACCTCTACATGTTATTTCTAGTTCTTCTTTGTAAGAAGTTTCTTTCTCTCTCTTTAACCTAGAGTGTTCTCTGGGTCTTTTGTAAAGAGTCGAGTTGTAACCTATAGTTTTGTCTTGGACCTGTTGTGTTTCTAATGTACCACTCTGAGGGATGTAATACTAGTGAACGGTGTTTCATTGGTGTTATTGTTGGATTCATAGCATGGAAAACTAAAAAATCTATCGCATCAACACACAAAACCAATATCTAATCTATGGCAAAGCCAAGATATAATATATGAGATCGGTGAAGCAAGATTGTAGAGAACTAACTCTGGTAGATCCAAATAGTTTAACGATATCGGATTATAGTGGTTGATGTAGTCGATCACTTGTCGATCTCAAGATCGTGTAGACGATCCTTCTGGCGCCATGTTCCGGCAGCGCTTACGTAGTCGGTCACATGTACGGTAGTTGATGAAACCTTCCTCTCCGTTGTTCCAGCAGGCAGCAGAGGTAGTAGATCCCCTTGGAATCCCAACAGCACGACGGTGTGGTGCTGGTGGTGGAGGAGAAATCCCTGTAGGGCTTCGCCTAAGCCAGAGCAGGGAGATGGAGAAGGGAGGAGGAAGGCGCCTAGGCTTTAGGGGCAAGGTGGCGCCAAGGACCAGGGGCCAACGGGTGGCGCCCAACCCCTCCTTATATGGGAGAGGGGGCAGCGGACAAGGGCCTCCCAGCCCTAGCCAAGTTTCCCCCAACTCAGCTAGTAAGAGGGGAGTTGTAAACTTACCTTTGAAGTTTTCCCTTTCCTTCCCAAACTAGAATTTGACTTTTCAAACTAGGATTTGGCCCTACCTTCCTAGTGCTTCGCCGATTTGGCCTAAGCCTTGGTGCGGCCAGCCCCTTAGAGCATGCCGCATCCCAAGTGACCCCACCGGGGTGGTCGACCTTCCAGAACATTTTGTAAGCTTCCGGTCAAAACACTTGAAACATTTTTTAACTTTCCTTATATGAGTCTTATACTCCGAACCATTCTAGATCAACTCGTGATGTCCTGGATCCAATACGAGACTTTGAAAAACATTTAGTCTCCTACTCACATTCCATATCTACTCAAACAACATCGAATCCTTAAGTGTGTCTCCCTATGGTTCGTGAACTATGCAGACATGATCGAGACACCTCTCCTATCAATAACCAATAGAGGGATATGAAAATCCACATGGCTCCCACACATTTCTACGATGACTTCGTCATGGAATGAAACATTTACATACGATTGGTACGTCGGAAACGTATCTATAACTTTTGATGCTCCATGCTTGTTTAGTATCTATTTTGATTTGCTTTATCTACACTTTGAGGTGCTTTTTACATGTTTTCTGGTACTAACCTATTAACAAGTTGCCACTGTGCCAGTTGCCTGTTTTCTTCTGTTTTTGGTTCCAGAAAAGCTAGTAAGGAAATATTCTCGGAATTGGATGGGACAAACGTCAAATTCAATAACTTTCCGTGGGGAACTAGAAGTCCAGAGGGGAGAAGGAGAAGCGGGCAAGGGTGCCCAGACCCCCCCCCCCTAGGCGTGGGTGGGCCCTGCCCTGCGCCTAGGTAGGGTGTGGGGCCCCTGGCCGCCTCCTCGGCCTCCCCTTTCGCCTATAAGAAGCCCCCGATGCAGAAACCCTAAGTACTCGATCAATATTCCATGAAACCTTCTATAGCCGCCGCCACCATCATCCCTAGATCGGGGGGATCTAAAGTTCTTCCCGGCACCCTGCCGAAGGGGAGATCATCCCGGAGGCCTTCTCTCCGGTATGATGCGTGAGTAGTTCCGCCTTGGACTATGGGTCCATGTAGTAGCTAGATGGTTATATCTCCTCCTTGTGCTTTCATGTATAGATCTTGTGATCTCCATTCATGATCAAGATCTAATCTATTTGTAATCATGCATGTTGTGTTTGCGGGGATCCGATGGATACGGAGATTATTATGTTGGTTTGATTAATGGTTTTGTCTTTATGATTCTATCATGTCTGTGTTGTTTGTGATCTTGCATGCTCTGCATTGTTAGTAGCTATCTTGGCCGAGTAGTTGCTAGTGACTCCAAGAGGGGGTATTTATGCTCGATAGTGGGTTCATGCCTCTAGTTTCCAAGGGAAGTGACAGAAATCTCTTTGGTTGTGGATGTGCTGCTACTAGGGAGAAAACAATGGTCTCTTGTTCATGGAACATGTGAATTGTTTTCCTTACACACTTTCCTTAAAGCAGTTGTTTGTTGCTTGCAACTTGATACTAGAGGGGGTTCGAATGATAACCTGAAGGTGGACTTATAGTCATAGATGCAGTTGGATGGCGGTCTATGTATCTTGTTGTATTGCCCAATTGAATCTCATAGGATATTTCTGACTAATAATTGTATTGTTATGCCTTGCTCAGTTCCTATCAATTGTCCTGCTGTAATTTGTTTATCCTGCATGCCATGTTGTTTATCTAAGGAGAGCACCTCTAGTGAACTATGGACCCCGGTCCAATCTTTACCATTGATACACCTTCCACTGTTACTTGTTTACTTGCTGCAAAACACCATTACCTTCCACACTACATGTTTAATCCTTTGTTACAGCAAACCGGTGAGCTTGACAACCTCACTTATTCATTAGGACAAAGTCTTGAGTTTATGTTGTGCAGGTCTCCATGTTGTTTGCAACACTTGTGTGATGTTTCCTTCCTCTTTCTGGTTTGATAACCTCAGTCTCAACTGAGGGAAAACTTGCTGATGTGCTCTTCACATCCTGCGCTTGGGGTTACCAACAAAGTGCCACGTCAAGCACCACCAAGTCTTTCTGGCACCGTTGCCGGGGAGGCTAAGGACGTCTTCACAAGGGGAGTCCTCCACTTCCTTTCTCTTTACTTTGTTTTTAGTTTAATTAGTTTCTTTTGCTTTGTTTTTTTGCCTCTTTTCAAAAACTCAAAAAAAAATTAGTCTAGTTTGGTTTTCCTCTTTTCAAAAACACAAAAAATTAGTTCCTACTCTAGTTGGTGGTCTGTTGTTGCCTTGCTTGGTCATGCTTTCTATGAATGGATGGTTTCTTTGAAACTAGTTCTTATTGGTGAGGTGGGTTCACGGAATAAAAAAAGTATTATTATAAGGAACACCGTTTGTCACAAAAGGGGAATCACTTATGGTAACAAATTGATAAGTTGAATACTATTGCTAGAGACGTGTGTTCTACTTATAATGTTACTTATTGCTTTGATAAAGCTTATTGCTGCAGGAGGTATAAACACCTACCCTTTCAATGTGAGTATAATGATAATGTTACCATATCTTCTTATGTTAAAGGAAATTATGATTTTGATGATGTGGAACAAATTGAAGAATTTATTGCCTTCAAGGGTGGATTTGAACTTTCCAGTTTTCTTGAAAATATTGATGATGCACCTTATGAATGTGAGGTTTATGAGTTACTTTGTAAGACCCCACCTTTATAAAGGTAAAGGTCCCTGTGATTGCAATGCTAGTCCCTGGATCAAATGCTAGCATCAGAGTATCCTGCAAGGCAAGCATGTTGAGTGTAGACTTATAACCCTAATCCTCATCAGAGTATCCTGCAACATCAAAAGTTACAGCCACAGTGGGTCAATACATTGGAATAGTATTGGAAAATGATACCTTAGTAGAATAATAGTATCTAGCTTCTACATGAATTTGGATAAGTGTAGCTTAGGCTTGCTTGCTCAAAATAAGTTTTACCTATCCTTTGAAAACACTAAGTTTTTGTTTGGCAAAAACTCCCAAGGAACCACCAATAGACATTGGTGAACCTTTACCCTTGTTCAACCACAAGTTTTAACTTAGAAATTGGGATGAGAAGATTCTTGATAGCTTCCATGTCTTGATGCTCAAATTTTCCATTTCCGGGGACACGGCTAAGTACTTAGATTCTTCCTTCTGCATAGGTGGTGCACTTTCCCCACAAGACTTGATTTTCATCAAGACAAGACCTTTCAGAAGCCTTCCCTTAGACCAGAATGGACGCTCTCCAAACCTATCACCCTCTACCACCAACTGTCCATTTGGCTAAGTTATTGCAACCTATATGATCCAGGCAGAGCCCATAATGCCATGTGGCTGCATAGAAGCTTCTTAACATATGGCATTCCACAAGTGAGATACACAGGGTAGACCATTTAAAAATGGGCCGTAGTAACCACTCAACCAAAATCCAACCAAGCAATTACCATTCCACCCAGGTGTTTCATTCACTTAGTTGTTTTATTAAGAAAAAACATAAGTCAAAGAATTAGAAATATTTTTCCATAGCATGTATATAATCCACCCTTGGTTGCTACTATCTAGGATAAGCATGGCAATAGAAAGTATCTTAACTTAGAGAAAAATCTAACAGTTCTACAACTACTAGGATTTCCCAAGCATAGCATATAGATACTTAGCAAAATTTATCATGCAATCCCTATACAAAATATTTCTAATGCATAGTCAAAATATTGGGACAAAAGTATGAAGCACCACTTGCCTTGATAGTTGGGAGAGTAACAACAATCCTCACAGTCACAATCACCACTAGCACCAAAATCTAGACATAAAATGATAGCACCAAATTCACATTTCAAATAATCAAAAAAAATATATGAATGCATGCATATGCCATGTGATGATTTTTCTAAACAAGTAAGACAAGTAAAACAGTACTGGACAATAAATTAAACAATTATACACCAAATAAACTTAATTTGTCCTTTAAAACATTTTCCAAATAATTTTTATACACAAAACATGCCTACAAATGTCTCTGCGTAAAATCCTATTTTAATAGAAACAAAGTACAGAACTAATCCCATAGATGTGTAGGATTTATTTTTGTGATTCCAATGGTATATTATTTGTATTTTTTGGATAAACGGAACAAAAGTTATTGAATTTACAAGTTTGAATAACTAATAGATACAAATCTAAATTTAAAATAGAAAAACCTGACACGCGACGCAATTTGATTGGCCCGTACCGGTTCACGCTGGATCACGCGCCCGCACCATTCGATCTAACTTAAATCCAACGCTCCAGATCGAATCTTACCCCTTCGTGTCAGATTAAACCTGGACCGCTAGATCTAATCCTAAGGCCGAGATCTACTTGTACCTCTTCGCGTCTGATTCTAATCTAGACCGCTGGATCTAGATCCAGCGGATCAAATCCTTCTACCAAGAACTGGCAGCACAAATGGCGAGCCGAGGCGGCGGCGCTACTGGCGGTGATGGTTCGGTGATTCTAGCGAGGGCTGGGGGCAGTGGCGATGCTTACCGGCATCGCAAGGCTACGAGGAAGCTCAAGATGCTGCTCGCGTGGACAGGGGTGAGCTGCTGTGGCCATTGGAGCTCGTCGGAGTCGAGGACAGCGTCGGGCTCGGGTGGACGGCGACGTTGGCAACTTTATGGACCACCCTAACAAAAGGCAAGGGCATCAGTGCGTGCACAGCGATCAGGCGAACATGGCAGGGTCAGGGAGAAGATAAGGGGCGGTCGGACATTACCTAAATCGCTCGCTGGAGTTTGGTCGGACCTGGGTCACACGCAAGCAAACCAGAGGTGTCAGAAGTTGCACAAGATCACAAGGACCATGCTTGAATGAACCAGAAGGATAGGGGTGGTAGGGCTCACCGGAATTTAGTCGTCGGAGACGCTCGGTACTGCGGCGGTGCAAACGAAATTGCGGGCAGCCTGATGGCAGAGAAGGGGTGCTGAGTGAGGGGAAATGGTCGCAGAGGGGTGGGGATTAAGTAGCCAAAGTGGGGGAGAAAATCTTGCGAGCAATCAACGCCAATTAAGCACATTTGCATCAGGGAGGAAACGGCCACGGCGAGCTGGTCTTCAGCACGAGATTGACGACGCTGAGCTGTCGCTGTGGTGGGGTCCACGAGTCAGGGAGTGTATTTCTTGTATTTCAATTCAAATTTCTTCCAGAATTTTATTCTGTATTTCTTGTGTCCTAGGATGTGTAAAACATCCATTTACACTCAAAATCATTTTGGGTTTGAAAATAAAGTTTACAACCATGCCTTTAACTAAATAATTATAATAGTCTTATGAATGGTTTTAAATTTGAATTGTTTTGAAACTTTTTTTTGTGGCCTTGTATATACTTTCCAATCAGAACTGATCATATACTAATTACATATAGAAAATAAAACATAAACCTTGCCTCCCTTGAATAAGTAATAGGCATAAATATGGTTTCTTATGTTTGAAATTTATTTGAAAAAGATCAAATGCTTATGAATGCATGAATGCAATGCAAGCTTTACAAATTATGATTTTTGGGATGTTACAAATCTAACCCCCTTAAGGTGAATCTCGCCCTCGAGATTCGGATTGGCTAGCAAGTAGGTGAGGGTGGTCTTTTCGAAGATCATCTTCTCTTTCCCACGTTGCTTCTTCCTCGGAATGGTGGTTCCACTGAACTTTGCAGAATTTGATGGTCTTTGTCCGAGTAACCCTTTCTGCTGTCTCAAGAATCTTGATAGGTTTTTTCTCATAAGCGAGATCACTTTCTAATTGGACCTCTTCCAAAGGTATAGTATCCTTCAAAGAAGTCTCTTCCATCTCTGGATGACATTTCTTTAACTGAACCACATGAAACACATTGTGAACGGCATACAATGATTCAGGCGATTCAATCTCATGTGCCACTTCTCCTTTACAGCTCAGAATCTTGAATGTTCCAACATATCTTGGGGCCAATTTTCCTTTGACTACAAACCTCATCACTCCATGAAGTGGTGATACTCTAAGATAAGCCCTATCACCCACTTCATAGGTGACTTCCCTATGCTTTGGATCTGCGTAGCTCTTTTGTCGGGACTGTGCTATCTTTAATCTGTCCTTTACTAACTTGAATTTTTCTTCAGCTTCCTTTAGTAGTTTTGGCCCGAACAAGTTTCTTTCTCCAACACCATTCCATAGTAATGGTGTAGTACACTTTCTGCCATATAGAAATTAAAATGATGCCATCTCAATACTAGCTTGATAATGTTGTTGTAAGAGAATTCTGCGTAAGGTAGACTTTCATCCCAACTAGCACCATAATCTAGGGCACATGACCTCAACATATCCTCTAGAATTTGGTTGGTCCTTTCTGTCTATCCATCGGTCTGGGGATGAAAAGTAGTGCTGAATTCCAATCTCGTTCCCAATGACTCATGCAGTTGCCTCCAAAAATGGGAAGTGAATTGAGTTCCCCTATCAGACACAATACTCTTAGGTACTCCATGCAGACACACAATCCTATTCATATAGATCTTGGCTAACTTAGCACTTGTATAGGTTGTCTTCACGGGTATGAAATGAGCCACTTTAGTTAGACGATCCACTACGACCCAAATAGAATCATATCCTGATCTAGTCCTTGGTAGTCCAGTCATGAAATCCATGCCAATCTTGTCCCACTTCCAATCAGGAATAGGTAGTGGCTGTAACAATCCTGCTGGTTTCTGATGTTTCGCTTTCACTCTACTACACACATCACACAAAGCAATATGTCCGGCGATGTCCTTTTTGAGATTATTCCACCAAAATCTTTCCTTCACATCCATGTACATTTTGGTGTTACCCGAATGAATGGAATACGGTGAGTTGTGTGCTTCTTGTAAAATCAGTTTCCGAAGCTCCAGATCTTGCGGAATGCAGATACGTTTTCCATACCATAAAGTACCATGTTCGTCTTCATGGAATCCTTTGGCTTTTCCCTTACCAATCTTTTCCTTAATCTCTTCAATTTCCTTGTTCGTCTTTTGGGCTTCCTTGATTTTGTCCAACAAGGTGGGTAGAACATCCAATGTCATGAGATGTCCTTCAGGCACTATCTCCAATCTGAGATCTTTGAATTGGGCACACAAATCATCTGGCAATTCTCCTTTAGTAAGGCCATTCACATAAACCTTACGGCTTAATGCATCCGCTACAACATTTGCTTTACGGGGGTGGTATTGCAAACTCAAGTCATAGTCCTTGATGAGTTCTAGCCATCTTCTTTGTCTCATGTTGATTTCTTTCTGAGTGAAGATATACTTCAAACTTTTGTGATCTGTGAACACTTCACAACGCTTTCCCAAAAGATAATGTCTCCATGTTTTGAGTGCAAGGACAATAGAGGCTAACTCTAAATCATGAGTAGGATAATTCAATTCATGAGTTTTGAGTTGTCTCGAGGCATAAGCCACAACTTTCCCTTCTTGCATCAAAATTGCACCTAATCCTTGGTGAGATGCATCACAATAAACTTGGAAATCCTTTTCCAAATCCAGCAGACATAAGACTGGTGCTGTCACTAGTCTCTTCTTCAACTCTTGGAAACTGAGTTCACATCCTTCAATCCAATCAAATATGTTTTCTTTCTTAAGTAACTCCGTCATTGGTTTAGCTACTTTGAGAAATTCTCAATGAATCTTCTATATATCCTGCCAAGCCAAGGAAACTCCGAACTTCTTTCACTGACTTATAAGATTCCCATTCAGTTACAGCTGACACTTTTGCGGGATCAACTGCTACACCATCTCCTAACACAATGTGTCCAAGAAATCCAATCTCATTCAGCCAGAGTTCACACTTACTGAATTTGGCATATAGCTTATGCTCCCTAAGCTTTTCAAGTATCAATCGCAAATGTTCCTCGTGCTCTTCATTGCTCTTGGAGTAGATCAAAATGTCATCGATGAAAACGACCACGAACTTTTCAAGAAATTCCATGAATACCTTGTTCATCATATTCATGAAGTAGGCTGGTGCATTGGTCAAACCAAATGGCATCACGGTGTACTCATACAATCCATACATAGTGGTGAAAGTAGTCTTAGGTATGTCTTATTCCCTTACCTTTAGCTGAAAATAGCTTGACCAAAGATCAATTTTTTAGAACACACGGGCTCCTTCTAGCTGATCAAACAAGTCATTGATTCTGGGCAGAGGATATTTGTTCTTGATAGTCACCTCATTGAGTGAACAATAATCTATACATAACCTTTGACTTCTATCTTTCTTTTCCACAAACAAAACTAGTGCTCCCCAAGATGAAGAACTTGGTTGAATAAATCCTTTCTGCAACTGTTCTCCAAGTTGTTTCTTGAGTTCCTTCAACTCATCAACAGACATCTTGTAAGGTCTCTTTGCTATTGGTCCTGGTCCTGGCAGTAAGTCAATTAGAAACTCAACATCTCTATCGGGTGGCATTCCCGACAATTCCTCCGGAAACACATCCAGATATTCTCTCACAATTAGCACACTGTCTATGCTAACCACCTTAAGAGAATTTAGCTTACTCCCTTTTGATTCAAAGTTAGACTTGAATCTAATCCTTTTATTATCCGGGGTTGTGAGTGTGACAGTATGGTTGGCACAATCTAGTACTCCCTCATACTTGGTCATCCAATCCATTCCCAAAATAACATCCAGTCCTTGGGAATCTAGGATTATCAGACTAACTGGAAAATTATGCTTTCCAAACTCTATTACTAGATCACGGCATCCAAGGCTTACTATCATATCCCCTCCGGGAGAACTTACTTTTATAGGACACCCAATATTTTCAGTTGAAAATCCATTTCTATCAACAAATGTTCTTGATATGAATGAATGCGATGCACCAGTATCAAAAAGAACAAGTGCTGGAATAGAATTGAGTTTGAACTTACCAGCCACAGCATCAGATTCCTCATATATTTCTTCCACATTAATGTGGTTCACTTGTCCCTTCTGGAAAGGGTTGGGCTTGGTGGTTCCTTCAACCTTCTTCTCTAGGCACTCATTTGCATAGTGTCCCATCTTCTTACACTTGAAACACTCAACCTAACTAATGTCTCTCTTTGCAGGCTGACTTCCATTACCACTTCCACCTCCACTGTGGTGGCTCCTTGCCCACTCTTGTGGTTCTTATACTTGTTGTTATCATGACTACGGTGATGCTTGTTGTCATGATGGAGGTTGTGGCACTGGTGGTTGTTATACTTTCCATGTTTGTGGGATCCAGAACTCCCACTGTCATCATGATGGGAACGCTTGTGAGACGATCTCGAGTTGTTCTTATCAAAGCTATGATTCCTCTTCCTGCTCTCAACCTGTTTCATCTTATTCTCCAAGATGGTAGCCTTGTCACAAAGTGATTGGTAGGTTGGGACATAGGCAACAGAAAGCTGCAGGTTCAACTAATCATTCAGTCATTCGAGGAATTTATCCTTCCTCTTGGCATCTGTATCAACATCATCCGGTGCATAACGCGCCAGATTGTTGAACTCCTCAATATATTCAGCCACACTGCGGTGACGTTGTTTCAGGTTGTGGAACTCCTTCTTCTTCAAATTCATCACTCCTGATGAGATGTGAGCTGTACAGAATCCATCCTCAAAGATAGCCCAAGTCACATCCTCAATGGGAGTGGTGATCTGAAAGTTGTCCCACCAGGTTGCTGCTAGCCCTTCTATCAGATGTGCCGCAAACCTGACCTTCTCTTCATAGGTGTAGCCGACAGTTATCAAGTCTTTGTTCACTAAACGTAACCAGTCGTTGGCCACCATTGGATCAGTAGTTCTCGAGAACTTTGCAGGCCTCAGTCTTAGAAATATGGTGAGCATGTCAAATCGTGGCGGATTATTCTGGTTGTTGTTGTTATTCTAATTCTGGCTCTGCATGAAGGTTGTCATCATCTGCATCAGTTGAGCTTGTGCTATCATCAACTGTTGCATCTCGGGAGTGACGTTGTTGTTGTTTTGGTTGGGGTTGACACATCGAGGAGGCATCTGTGGGTTTAATAAGGATAAGAATGAGATACCCATAGATGCTTAACATGCACAATACATCACATAGACAATCACAATAGCCATGCATCAAAATAACATAGAGTTTGTATGACTTAAACATCAAGTTTTGGAAAAAGAAAACACACCATAGCAAGCCATCCACATGTTGGATGATCATTGCGACTCAATAATCAAAGTACGGTAGATGAAAGATAAACGAGTTGTAGAGGTCCCAACCTTTGATAAGGTAGAGATCCCTATGTTTACAATGCTAGTCCCTGGATCACTAGCTAGCATCCATAGTTAAGATGTAATATCAAGAAACAAAGGTCATAATACAACTTTATAACCAGGAATAAAATAATTTATTACATCTTACATAGCTCATTTGCCTATCTCATTACAATGCAGCAGAAATAACTATAGCATGGGGTCCTTCATCCTCAAAGTGCCACAGGCAATCATGTTGGTTGTAGACTTGTAATCCTAATCAACACATCTCACTAACATCAAACAAACCTGCAACATAATAAGTTACAGCCACAAGGGTCAATACATTTGAATTGTATTGGCAAGTGATACTATGGTAGTATAGTGGAGTCTATCATCTATATGCATTTGGATAACTGGAGCTTAGGCTTGCTTTTCTCAAAATAGATTTTCCTTATCATTTGAAACACTAAGTTTTTGTTTGTCAAAATCACCCAAGGCATCTCCCAATAGAAATTGGTGATCCTTAGACCCTTGTTCAACCACAAGTTTTTAACTTAGAAATTGGGATGAGGAGATTCTTGATAGTTTCCATGTCTTGATGCTCAAGTTGTCCAATACCAGGGACATGGTTAAGTACTTAGATTTTACACTCTGCAGAGGTGGTGCACTTTCCCCACAAGACTTGGTTTCACCAAGACAAGATCTTTCATAAGCCTTCCCTTAGACCAGAATGGACGCGTTCCAACCTATCATCCCCTACCACCAACTGTCCATTTGGCTAAGTTATTGCAACCTATATGATCCAGGCAGAGCCCATAATGCCAAGTGGATGCACTTGAAGATTCTCAACATTTTACATCTCAAATCTCTTTGTTCCTGGGTGGCCATCCACAAGTGAGATACCAAGTTTTCCACAGTATACTGGACTTGGTGATGCCCAAGTTTTCCCTAGCATACTAGACTTGCATAACCACTCAACACAAACCATTCTTTCCATTCCACCCAGGTCATTCATTCACTTAGTTGTTTTATTAAACAAAAACACAAGTCCTTGACTTAGAAATATTCCATAGCATGAATATAATCCACCCTTGTTTTCTACTAGCTAAGCTAAGAATGATAGTAGTAGGAATCTTAACTTAGGAAATTTCTACTAAGGTTTCATCTACTAGGATTTCCCATGGCATAGTTTACACTTAGCAAAAATTCCATGCATGTCCTACTTTAGAAATATCACTACTGCATAGTGAAAATAATGGGACAAAAGTATGGAGCATCGCTTGACTTTTTGGTAGAGAATATAAGTTCACTCCTTGATCTTGCAATAGTCACACTCTTCAAATCACTACAATTCAATCAAGCAAGGCACAATTTCAATCTACCATTCAAGCAAACATCACATAAAATAATAGAAACAAAGCAATGCATGCAAGCATGCAAAAGATTGTTTTATTTGGTAAAGTGGTTTCTAATAGGTTATAAACATTCTAAAACACCTATTGGTTATTTTATAAAAGTGGCAAAACCATTTGCAAAAGATTTTACCTATAAATCATTTTTAAACCAAATCAATATTTTATGTGGTTGAAAAATGCTTTTTAGCAAAGTAATAATCTTTAGAGGGTTCACCAAATACATTTTTAATTCTAAAAACGTGGTGTTTGGGGTCAGAGAGTTTAATCTAAATCATTTCCCAAAGATTTTTCTCCAAAATATATTTTTTAACATATAAACCACATTTTTATTTGACTAGAAATGCTTTAATTCCAAGATTTATTAATTTGCCTCACCAAATATGTTTTTGAATCCACAAATTGATTTATATGGTCAGTAGGTTCAAAACAATCCATTTTCCAAAGGATTTATCACAAAAATAATTTTAGAATGAATTTTATATTCAAATTATGCCTACACAAGTTTCTGCAAAAACAACTATTTTACCAGAAGCAATTTACTAAACAAAGGGCCTGGTTGGAAATTACTTGTCCTGCTGTCCATTGATATAAAATTTGCAAAATTTGGACGTGTGGATCAAAAGTTATGAATTTTACAAAACCAAACAACTAATAGACAAGTTTCTATTTTTAAAACAAATTCTAGGCCACGTGTCTGATTTTCATTGGGCCATACTGGTTCGTTCGGATCATGCAATTTAAATTAGATCGTGCGGTGCAGATGCCAACTTACCCCTTCGGGTTAAATTCTATCATAGACACTAGGTCACAATCGAGCGGTGCACAAACGAGTGACCATCGATGGGTGGCGCTGGCGGCGGCGAGTGGCGGAGCGCGGTCAGACGGAGGTGTTCCCGAAGATTCAGGAAGAAAGACAGGGAGAGAGGTAGCTCACCGAGGTCGTCGTGGCGTGCTGATGCTCAACGATGTCGTGGTTGTCGAAGGGGCGCTCGGGGTGGACAACAATTACTCGCCGGAGTAGCTCTCTGGCACGGGTACGCACGACCGTGGTCGAAGGCGAGCGTCTGGGTCGCAACTGATCAAGTAAACGCGTCAGGAGGGTGCGCAAGGTTGCCTAGGTTTTGAAAGAACTCACCAGAGGGAAAGGGGCGCGCTGGTTTGTCGGCTGCTGCTCGCCGGAGTTGAAGCAGACCGTGGCGGCGCTCAGTCGAGGTGGTTGTCGATGCTCTGGGTCACCAGAGGAAGTGTGGCTGGGTCAGTGGATGCGCAAAGTGATGGAGATCCAGTGAGCGTGAACCAGAGGGGAGGGGGCGGCGTGTACTCACCGTATTTGTCGCCGGAGTGCGTCGGAGGCCGTGGCGGTGCAAAAGGGAATTAGAGCAGCCTGGTGGCTCTCTGGTGGCGCTGGTTGAGGGAAATGGAGGGGAGAGGGTGATGGTTAAATGAGAGTAAAGGAGGGGAGGAATTACTGGCCTGATTACGCGAATTGATCCGTGGATTAACAAGCAGAAACGGCCGGCATGGTCATCGCGTGGGTGAGGACGAAGGTCTGGCAAGTGGGGTCATTTCGTCAGTGTGAGAGAGAAAGAAAGTGTGGGGTCCAGCGGTCAGTGTCTGCGTGGGCGTGAGTCTAGGTGGAAAAGAAAACGACTCAGTGGAGGAGAGAGGTGGGCTGGCTGGGCCTGGTGGGCTTGCTAGGTTGGGCTGATTGCTTTATATATATTTTTTATACAGATTCATTTTTCTTTTTCTGTTTCCAATATTCTGTTTTGATTTTGTTTAATTATTTCAAACAACCATTTGAATTCAAACTTCAACCAAACTTGGTGTATATTCAAATACTGATTAATAATTCATTCTGAAGTTAAATTTAGAATAATATATTTATCCCTTTTTAGGGTATATTAATTAATAATAGGTCTTTGTCTTAATTCAAACAAGATTTTAAATATAATTTTCAACTCTTATTTGAATTCAATTTTTTACCAAACCTTTTTCAGTAGGTTTTATTTATTTATTAGGGTGTCAAATAATTCACTTTGAATTATTTGGAATACTTTTAATATGATTTATTAATCATTTAAATTGGGTATTTGTCTTTATTCCAATGAAATTAAATATGGTTTTAATTCCATAAATTTTATTTGGAAGATTTCCTTGATCCCAATTAAGTTAATTAAATAACTTTAATTCCACTTGGGTAAATTCCAAATACTATTTTCCCATGATTTAATTAATCATTCTTATTAGGGAATTTGTCTTAATCCAATGGAATAGAATTTGGTTAATGCCATTTTATTAAATTTGAAAATTCTTTATCCATTATTTTATTTGGATTTGGATTATATTTATCCCATTTGCTTATGGATTAGGTCAAGATTTAATTGGCCTTTAAATATTCCTCTTTTAATATTTCCATCTTTATCTTATAAAATCCATATCTTTTTATTTATTGATCCAAAGTTGGTGATTCCAATTTGTAAAATCTTATTTAATATTTATTTATCCTTTTAATTCTTTTTAGGAATAATTGCTTACCATTTGGTATGGATTTTTAGATAGGTGATTTATTGGCTTTGGAAATTCAATTTCCTTATCTTATTAAATTCTTAAGATTTTATCTATGGTTCCAACTTAAGTGAAATCAATTCATATGGTTTTATAATATTTCTATTTGTTATTCTTGATCATTTTGAAATGTTTGTTTCACCAATTTTTATATGGATCCAATCCTTAGGCTTAGATATAACTTGGAAATGTTTTCCTTCCATTAGGGTTTTAGGGTTTGGGTTTATTTTCCAAGTGTTTTAAATTTTCCAGATGCATTTATGAAGAATGCATTTCACTTGATTTGAATTTAGTTGGATTCAAACATTAACCAAAGTTTGTTCAAGATGGGATTTTAAGTTTCCATTTAGAAACAAAAAGTTTCTTTTCACCCTAAGTTTCAACAATTATTTATTTTGTTTATTTATTTTTCACATTACAAAATTTGGAAAATTTTGGGATGTGACACGAGTACTCTACACTACTCCTCTGCTTCAATCTCCACATCAACAAGGGTAAGACCTGCATTCTCCATGGCGGTCTTGTACTCATCAACACTAGCAGTCAAAGCCTCAATCTTGGCCCTAAGAGCCCTCTTCTGTGAGCGAAGCCTCTCGATCACTCCCTGTTGGTGCTCAAGCTCGAAGTCCTTGGCCTCTAGCTCTTCCTTCATCTCCCGGATCTTCTTGTTCCTGTCTTGGACTCTTTTCTCCTGGATCTTGAACTTCTTGTCCTGGCTTTCAAACTTGGCCTCCATTTCCTTCACAATCTCGTCTTGCTCCGCGAAGAGCTTGTCCTTATCTCGAAGCTGAACCTGGAGCTCTTCATTGCTAAGCATGACGTTGGTCCTATCAGTATCAAGGTGTCTAATAAGACCCTCTAGGTCCTGAAGGTACAAACGAATCGGCTCCATCGTCTCTCTAGCAGCATCCTCGTACTCTATAGCCTCACCCTCCTCGTTGTGTCTCCCGAAGGGGTGAAAGTAAAGACCTCTAAGCTCGGTGGAGTGCCTCCCTACCAAGCGCCCAAGTAACTCCTGCATGACTACATCTAAGCCTTTCTCCTTGTCGTCATGCATCAGCTTTAAAGTGATGGTCTCCGTGGTTGGCTCTGTCTAGCGTCCTGGCTGGGTGACTCTAAAGCCCCATAGGTCCTTCCTCTCAAACTTGGTGAGTGGAAGTGTCATGATGCTAGGAAGTGGAAGGTTGAGCACACTAGTGAGCTCAATGAGACAAGTACAAAAACGAGTTCCCTTGAACTCCTCGGCTGTGTTGATAACAACATTAGGCATCTATTTTTATAAGATAGAGAAAAGTTAGAATCAACATCAATAGAGAAAAATCACAAGACAAAATATCACAAGCACATATTTTTGCAACAAACACACAAGTCATGGCATACAAAAATCCATTACAAACATCAAAGGTTCAACATAACTTAGACAAATTTTTGGAAGTAAAAACGATAAGTGTGGTGGTCCAACTAACAAAGTACGTTACAACTCTCACTCACTAGACAAAATAGCTATCAGTGTATCCTTAGTAGCCATGTGTCTATCTTGTTCACAAGACTCCCATATTAAGTCTATGATGTCTCCCCTTAGTTGTTGGTTGGTAGTCTCTAATTCTTGGGTATGCTTCTTTTCTTCTCTAAGTTCATTTTGAGTTTTGAGCATTCTGCACTTGAGTCTATCACCAAGCTCCTTGATAGCATTCCAAGATGCATTTCTTGCAGAGTCAAAGAATGTTGTGTGCATTTCAGAGTTGGTGACCATGCAAAATCCTGACTCCCTATGGTTGTCTTCCTTGTTTTTGTACAAGTGAAGTTTCACCACCAATACTCTTCTCCTTCATCCATCATAGGGAATCCCTTGTACACAGTTGCACCATGTATCCCCATTGTAACCATAAGGTTCTTGAGTGCCTTGGGAAATTTTGTCTCACACTCCAAACTCATGGTCATGAGTGGTCCCTTCCTCACGGCTTCGTTGATGGAGTTCATCTACAAATAGAGATGAGAAAGAAGATTAGAAAAGTTTACGAGAAGAAAAACACAAGTGTGGAAATTTTTCAAAGTGTTGAAATTTTTTCCTTAGTGGTTTCTAATCCAATCCTAGGGTCATAATCCTACAGGAAACACAGTGCTCTGATACCATCTGTAAGACCCCAGCTTTATAAATGTAAAGGTCCCTGTGATTGCAATGCTAGTCCCTGGATCAAATGCTAGCATCCACAGTTTAAGATGAAGTACACAAAAACAAAGGTCATTATTACATCGTTATTCCAGAGATAACATAGTCTTTTACCACTCCATAGCCATAGGCTAGTACAAGAGTTTAACTTAACAATATTAATAAAAGTCTTCATCTTCATGTGCCACAGGCAAGCATGTTGAGTGTAGACTCATAACCCTAATCCTCATCAGAGTATCCTGCAACATCAAAAGTTACAGCCACAGTGGATCAATACATTGGAATAGTATTGGCAAGTGATACCTTATTAGAATAATAGTATCTAGCTTCTACATGAATTTGGCTACGTGTAGCTTAGGCTTGCTTGCTCAAAATAAGTTTTACCTATCCTTTGAAAACACTAAGTTTTTGTTTGGCAAAAACTCCCAAGGAACCACCAATAGACATTGGTGAACCTTTACCCTTGTTCAACCACAAGTTTTAAATTAGAAATTGGGATGAGGAGATTCTTGATAGCTTCCATGTCTTGATGCTCAAATTGTCCATTTCTGGGGACACGGCAAAGTACTTAGATTCTTCCTTCTGCAGAGGTGGTGCACTTTCCCCACATGACTTGATTTTCATCAAGACAGGACCTTTCAGAAGCCTCCCCTTAGACCAGAATAGACGCACTCCAAACCTATCACCATCTACCACCAACTGTCCATTTGGCTAAGTTATTGCAACCTATATGATCCAGGCAGAGCCCATAATGCCATGTGGCTGCACTAGAAGCTTCTTAACATATGGAATTTCAAATCCCTTTGTTCCTGGGTGGCATTCCACAAGTGAGATACACATGATAGACCATTAAAAAATGGGCCCTGGTAACCACTCAACCAAATCCAACCAAGCAATTACCATTCCACCCAGGTGTTTCATTCACTTAGTTGTATTATTAAGCAAAAACAAAAGTCAAAGACTTAGAAATATTTTTCCATAGCATGTATATAATCCACCTTGGTTGATACTAGCTAGGCTAAGCATGGCAATAGCAAGTATCTTAACTTAGAGAAAAATCTAACAATTCTACAACTACTAGGATTTCCCAAGCATAGCATATAGATACCTAGCAAAATTTATCATGCAAGCCCTATACAAAATATTTCTAATGCATAGTCAAAATATTGGGACAAAAGTATGAAGCACCACTTGCCTTGATAGTTGGGAGAGTAACAACAATACTCACAGTCACAATCACCACTAGCACCAAAATCTACACATAAAATGATAGCACCAAATTCACATTTCAAATAATCAAACAAAAATATATGGATGCATGCAAATGCCATGTGATGATTTTTCTAAACAAGTAAGATAAGTAAAACAGTACTAAACAATTAAATAAACAATTATACACCAAATAAACTTAATTTTACCTTTAAAACATTTTCCAAATAATTTTTATACACAAAACATGCCTACAAATGTCTCTGCATAAAATCCTATTTTAACAGAAAGAAAATACAAAAATAATCCCATAGATGTGTAGGATTTCTTTTTGGTAAATCTAATCCTACGGCCCAGATCTACTCGTACCTATTCGCGTCTGATTCTAATCTAGACCGCTAGATCTAGATCCAGCGGATCAAATCCTTCTGCCAAGAACTGGCGGTGCAAATGGTGAGCAGAGGCGGCGGCGCTACTGGCAGTGATGGTCCGGTGATTCTAGCGAGGGCTGGGGGCAGTGGCGATGCTTATCGGTGTCGCAAGGCTGCGAGGAAGCTCAAGATGCTACTGGCATGGACAGGGGCGAGCTGTTGGGGCCGTGGGAGCTCGTCGGAGTTGAGGACAGCGTCGGGCTCGGGTGGACAGCGACATTGGCGGCGTTCTGGACCACCCTAACACAAGGCAAGGGCATCAGCGCGTGCACAGCGATCAGGCGAACATGGCAGGGTCAGGGAGAAGACAAGGGGCGGTCGGACTTTACCAAAATCGCTCGCCGGAGTTGAGTGGCGGTTTTGTCCTTCGCAGAGGTGGACGGGGGCGACGACCTGGGTCACGCGCAGACAAACTAGAGGTGTGAGAAGTTGCACAAGATCAGAAGGACCACGCTTGAATGAACTAGAAGGATAGGGGCGGTCGAGCTCACCGGAATTTAGTCGTCGGATACGCTCGGTACTGCGATGGTGCAAACGAAATTTCGAGCAGCCTGGTGGCAGAGAAGGGGTGATGAGTGAGGGGAAATGGTCGCAGAGGGGTGGGGATTAAGTAGCCGGAGTGGGGGCGAAAATCTCGCGAGCAATCAACGCCAATTAAGCGCATTTGCGTCAGGGAGGAAACTGCTGCGGCGAGCTGGTCTTCAGCACGAGATTGACGACGCTGAGCTATCGCTGTGGTGGGGTCCACGAGTCAGCGAGTGGGTGTGGTCGCGCGAGGTGAGAATCAAAGAGAGGATAGGGTTTTCCCGGGTGGGCTTGCTGGGCTGGCTACTGGGTCGCGGGTGGGTTGGGTTAGTTAGGTCACTGGCTTTATTTTTTCCTTCTTTTCTCTTTTTATTTTTCTGTTTTGATTTATGATTTGAATTTGAATAAGTGTTTCAAATCCGTTTCAATTCAAATTTCTTCCAGAATTTTATTCTGTATTTCTTGTGTCCTAGGATGTGTAAAACATCCATTTACACTCAAAATCATTTTGGGTTTGAAAATAAAGTTTAGAACCATGCCTTTAACTAAATAATTATAATAGGATTATGAATGGTTTTAAATTTGAATTGTTTTGAAACTTTTGTGTGTCCTTGTGTTTACTTTCCAATCAACACTGATCATATACTAATTACATATAGAAAATAAAACATAAACCTTGCCTCCCTTGAATAAGTAATAGGCATAAATATGGTTTCTTATGTTTGAAATTTATTTGAAAAAGATCAAATGCTTATGAATGCATGAATGCAATGCAAGCTTTACAAATTATGATTTTTGGGATGTTACATACTTATATTTTGCTTTGATAATTACATGGAAGAAAATAACTATATTCTTGAATATTTTAATAGGCGTTTCCCACAAATGGAAGAGACTAATGACTTGCAGGAGCCTATGGAAGAAGAAATTGTTGAAATTGGAAGCTCATTAGATGAAAAAGAGGGGGAGAGTGGTGAACAAAAGGAGGAAGAATGGATTATCTACCCATGCCTACCTTCTAATTAGAATAACTCTTTATCCCTTACATTATTTTATTGTCCACCATGCTTACCAAAGGAGGATGAATGTTATGTTCCTGTGGATCCTTTTGAAATATCTACTTTGGATAAAACCTGTCGAGGTTTTAATCCCACTATTTGTGAGCTTGATAGAAGTTATGTGTTTGTAGATCATGAAAATCATGCTTTATGTGATAGTTATATTGTTGAGTTTATTCATGAGGCTACTGAAAATTATTATGAGAGAGGAAAATATGGTTATAGAAGTTTTCATGGTACTGAAACACCTCTCTATGTGCTAAAAGTTTTGAAGTTACTCTTGTTTTATCTTCCTATGCATGTCACTTTGATCTTTGAGAGTTCATTTTCTTACAAGATTCCTATGCGTAGGAAGTGGGTTATACTTCAGTGTGTTTTGAATTTGCTTCTTGATGCTCTCTTTGACTTCAATTCATAATTCTTATGTGAGCATCTTCTCAAGCTATCAAGCCTAACTTAAAGGCGTTAAAGAAAAGTGCTTGTTGGGAGATAACCCAAGAGTTTCCTTGATTCTTGGAATTTATTACTTCAGTAAAGACTTCTCCTTATCCTTTTGTTTGCTTTTTGTGCCAAGAATGACCTTTAATGAGAGGAAAGTAAGACTTGGGGAGTTGCTGTCCCAAAACAGATTTCTTTCCTCCACCATAAAAATTTGTGAGGAGTCTCTGTAATTCGGATTGAGCTCACAATTCACGTATACATCCCCCAGTATGTTATATAACTTTCGTTAGTTCAACACTTTTTTATTTGAGCAACAGAAGATTTTCAAAAAAATAGGTTTCTACCTGCTGGTCTATTTTGACAGATTTCTGCCATTATTTGCATTTCCTTCTTATTGATTCCTTTTTGAGTTCTCTTTAGGTGAATTGAGCTTTATGACGGATTTACTACAGTAGTAAGTTCTTGCTTGTAAGTGCAAGAGGAGCTTGCATTGACTGTGACTTAGACTTTAGCATGACATGATAGGTGTTGTTTTGACCTTATGCTTAGTGATTATTGTTGTAGCATGTCTTGTTCCAAACAATTGGGATTGCTTAGTGTGCCTTGAAGAAATTATGCGTTGTTTTAGCATTTAAAAAGCATACTATTGTGGTATTCTCCTTTGATGCTTTGTTTGGGTTGACTTGGCACATGCTCACACCATGTTATGACTCTCACAAGTCACCATTAGCCTCTATGATCATTTAGTCCTTGACTTGTAGTACCACTCTATGCTTTGATTATAAATGCTTTGTTGCTCTGCTTGATTATGGCCATTATTGATCTCTTAGTTGGTTGCTCCTAGTCTTTTGCTAGCCTCCACTTGTATGAGTAATCTCTACTCATGATTCCAACTCCCAAGAAACCAAGTTATTCCAAAGTTTCCACTATAAACTCCTATGCATGGTGTGTTACACCATTCCAAGTATATTCTTGTTTTCAGCTATCTTCCAATTAAAAAATATTTTAATATGTGAAAACTTAGTGATTAAAGCCCTCACAAACTTGATGGCACACTTTATATTCTTTGCCCCTAATAAACTTGAACCATTGTGTCATCTATGTTATATATGCTTCCACTTATACATTGGAATTAGCAGAACCGTGTTGTCACGAGGAACGTTTTCAACATTGCACTTGTACTTTGTACTCAGTTGATATCATGCTCTTTTGTTTATGGATGTCACTGGTGTGAAATAAAGAGGGAACTTGTAAGTCCATGGAGTATGTATTTTGTGTTAGAGAAACGTCTTGGCCGCTAGCCTAAGCCATGCCTAATCATGGTGGAAACTTGCAGCATCACCATAATGAGCTATCTATGAAGCATCCTCGATAAAAAGCTATGCATATGGTAAATAAAAAGATTGCTGAGGTACTCATTGTCTGCTTGCCTTGTCATTTTGGTTATGGGAAAGCTCCTGTACCATGCGCAAGGGGTACCCCGAAGGCGGTTCTCTATGATATGAAAATACTTACAATGACAAGAACTTACCGGTGATTGAAGTTGAGTAGCATGAGGTGTGGCCCTCATATTCAAGGGACTTGAGATTACCAATTTATACTTCGTCAAGCATATACTCCATAGTTTGTTCACTTTAACCTTAATCACTTCAAGATGCTGATGATAGGGGCAATGAGGGCTGAAAGCTAACAAGTACCATAATTTTTGGAAGCTCTTTTGAAACTTGAAATCCTTGCTTCCCTTTGTGAAGGGCCTTTCTTCCACCATTATGTTGAGTCTCCACCTTCTACCTTTAGGCAGCATTAAGAGAGCATAGTTTTCATTCTTTGTGTAGTGTTCCAAAGCTTATTGATTGATGCATATTGTGATATTACTTGTTCTTGTGCTATTTATTTCTAGTCACCCTTGTGAACTTTGAAGGTGTCCTATACATCTATTTTCTACTCTATGAGGGACAAGCTGATTGCCACTATGCTATGTTTTCTATATGTGAAACAAACAAGCGTTTTTAAATGCATGTTATTCATGATCTTTGTTTGTAGCCTTTCATGTTGCATGCATAGTTACTATGTCCTATTGTTAGAACTCCATCTTTCATGCACATGTTTAGATTTCTTTGTTCCACGCTTTCAATGCTTGCAAATGGTTAGATCTTTATTGTGAGGGTGTATGTCACCTCAAAAATTATTCTTTTTATCACTTACCTACTTGAGGATGAGCAGGAGTTAAGCTTGGGGATGCTTGATACGTCGGAAACATATCTATAATTTTTTATGCTCCATGCTTGTTCAGTATCTACTTTGCTTTGCTTTTTCTACACTTTGAGGTGCTTTTTAAATGTTTTCCGGTACTAACCTATTAACAAGGTGCCACAGTGTCAGTTGCCTGATTTTTGCTGTTTTTTGTTCCATAAAAGCTAGTAAGGAAATATTCTCAGAATTGGACGGGACAAACGTCAAAGTCAATAACTTTCCGTGGGGAACAAGAAGTCCATATGGGAGATGGAGAAGCGGGCCAGGGTGCCCAGACCTCCCCTAGGCGCGGGTGGGCCCTGCCCCATGCCTAGGCAGGGTGTGGGGCCCCTGGCCGCCTCCTCGGCGTCCCCCTTCGCCTATAAGAAGCCCCCAATGCAGAAACCCTAAGTACCCGATCAATATTCCACAAAACCTTATGTAGCCACCGCCACTGTCGTCCCTAGATCGGGGGGCTGAAGTTCTTCCTGGCACCCTGCCGGAGGGGAGATCATCCTGGAGGCCTTCTCTCTGGTATGATGCGTGACTAGTTCCACCTTGGACTATGGGTCCATGTAGTAGCAAGATGGTTGTATCTCCTCCTTGTGCTTTCATGTATAGATCTTGTGAGCTCTGTTCATGATAAAGATCTAATCTATTTGTAAGCATGCATGTTGTGTTTGCGGGGATCCGATGGATATTGAGATTATTATGTTGGTTTGATTAATGGTTTTGTATTTATGTTTCTATCATGTATGTGTTGTTTGTGACCTTGCATGCTCTCTGTTGTTAGTAGGTATCTTGGTCGAGTAGTTGCTAGTGACTCCGAGAGGTGGTATTTATGCTCGATAGTGGTTTCATGCCTCTAGTTTCCAAGGGAAGTGGCAGAAATCTCTTCGGTTGTAGATGTGTTGTTGCTACTAGGGACAAAACAATGGTCTCTTGTTCATGGAACATGTGGGCTTTTTACCTTACACACTTTGCTTAAAGCAGTTGTCTGTTGCTTGCAACTTAATACTGGAGGGGGTTCGGATGATAACCTGAAGGTGTACTTCTAGTCATAGATGCAGTTGGATGGCGGTCTATGTATTTTGTTGTATTTCCCAACCGAATCTCATAGGATCTTTCTGACTAGTAATTGAATTGTTATGCGTTGCTTAGTTCCTGTCAATTCCCTCCTGTAATTTGTTTACCCTTCATGCCATGTTGTTTATCTAAGGAGAGCACCTCTAGTGAACTATGGACCCCGGTGATACGCCCAGTTTGCATCACCTTTCTATATCATAATTTACCTCTATTCATTGATATTTGTCTTATTATGAGGTATTACTTTTGGCTTTTTCATCTTTTTATGCATGTTGGATGATTCTTGGAGGATGGACTGCCGGAGTTTGGATTCTGATGGAAAAGAAGGTGTTTCGGTACAATTTCTCAAAGATCAGAAAAATACCAGAAAAATATGGAAACATATTATTTCTCCAGAAGAATGAGGGAGATAAAAGGAGGGACGAAGAAGGGCCTCAGTGGTCCCACACACCCCTAGGCGCGGGCCCACCTAATCCCACGCCTAGGGCAGGTGTGGCCCACCTGCCCGGCCTCCGACTCCGCCCCTTCGCATATATCTTCCCTATGAAACCCTATGCCTCGGGGGCGACCACAGATAGATTTCCGCCGCCTCTGGTGGCGGAAAACACCGACAGAGAAAGATCTCTCCGACAGACAGATTTCTGCCGTTGGAATTCCTTCCCGGAGAGGGGAGACCATCGCCATCTACACCGACATCAATCTAGCCTTCATCAAGTTCATCATCATCATCCACACCATCGTCTCCACCAGCACCATCACCACCAGTCCGTCCTGCTATAACAATTGTGTTGGATATTGCTTTAGTTCTTAGGGGAAACTTTCCCGATGTTGATTACTATGTAGTTGATGCTTGTGAGTGGAACCATTGGATTATTGTTTATGTTCAGATTGTTATCCATTACCATATCATCTTTGATCTTGATCCATATGATGTCTTGTGAGTAGTTCGTTTAGTTCTTGAGGACATGGGTGAAGTCATGTTGTTAGTAGTTAATCTGTGATGACTTATTATTCAATGGTTAGTATTTAAGTTGTGGTGCTATTCTTCTAGTGGTATCATTTGAACGTCGACTACATGATACTTCACCATTTATGGGCCTAGGGGGATGCATTGTGTATTTGGCTACTAATTGTGGGGTTGCTGGAGTGACAGAAACATGAACCCCCGTTAGGACACCTTTGCACAAGGGAGTGTAGGATCTCAGAGTTTAAGGCTGTGGTTAGATTTATATATTAATTGCTTTCCTATAGTTACGGATGTTTGCAAGGGGTTTAATCACAAGTATGTTGTAACTACCTCGGTGAATTACGCTCCTAGTTACAAGCCTGGATGAGCAGAAATGGTTGAAATAGTACGGTGGGGCCCAAATGCCACTCACAGGTAGACCTCTCGGCCGTCCCAACCATTTCCACACATCGGGACAAGAACGGGCGGCGTAATCGGCAGGCGAAGGGATCAACTACATACACAAATGAGTATGTATGCAAGCCACCATACAAGAGTACATCAGAGCCATTCCATCTAAAAAGAAAGGAAATATAGCAACGCCATACGGCAAGATCCAAATATCCTAGATAGATATAATAGTTTAGGATATCTCCTCATACATCAATCAACAGAGTATCAAGCGGAAGCGGAAGACAAAATCCGAGTACGGATAAGAAGCAAATCGGCATAAGATGCCCATAAATAAGCACATCCCGCCCACAGATCTCACGGATCCCTGTTCCCGGAATCTCTACACCGAATGATCGTTGCCCACATCGTCCGTCTCTTCCACCCAGTATCCATCTTGCGAGTGTACCTGTTCATCTGAACCAATAATTTATCGTGTGAGACCCTAGGGGTACTCAGCAAGTCTTTATGCCTCTAAAGGGGACACAACCTGGGGTGACGCAATTGCAGCAAAAGATAAACCCTAGCAATTCTATAGATGCTCGCTAACCATCCGCCTAACCAGAGATAGACGGATGTCCGTGAATTAATAACAACAGTTATAACAGTTATAAAGGTAATCTTAACAGATCCATCCTCCTCCTCGCTTACCGACGAGGAAGCGGACGAACAACCCCTCATCCGTTGGCAGTTTTATTATCCATTCCATGAGTGTTGCACTATTTACTAGTCAGGTACCTAGTCTAGTCAAATTAAGAGCGGTACTTTAGTTATGCTTGTCTATGATCGAGAAACTATGCTCCAAGTTGTCCATAACCGCGGACACGGCTTTCAGAAAGTTTTACCCTGCAGGGGTGCACAAATAGCAACACACACTCGATATGCCTCGGAAAAACCAAATCAAAACCCAACGAGGCAGTCACGACAAAGCGATCACAGGATTCAGAAATATTTCAGGGGGCCACCCCTTTAAGTAGATCCCGCAACGAAGCCGGCCGGCTCCGAGACGGGCTTAAGGTTGTGGAGGCGGCTGTAAACGACTGGGAACCCGAAAGTGTGGCTGGGCTTGTCGATACAGCGAAATCGGGCCATGATCCTAAACAGTACAGTGTGCTCCTCGCACAATTTAAATTAAAGCAGTAAGGCATGGCATAAGTACAGGATAGTAAATAAATCCTCGAACTAGTTTGTGGCCCCAAGAAATAAGAATGAATCAAGCTCTGGCTCAGGGGGGTCCATAAGGCCTCCCGGATGTGGATAGCGCGAATAGTCTTGGAACAGGAATCAAGTACTCGGGGTCTTACGGGACACAAGTGAGCATAAAAAACCAAATAACAGATATTGCTCACCGGTGCCACTTTCATTAGTTATCCCATTACTACTCAGGTTAAGTTGTTTAGGTACCTCGTTATCCATCAGACACTCACATACCCTACACATGCTGTTCTACGACTCGCATGGCTCAAACAACTCCTGTAGTAATGGCTCATGGGATGGAGGAACAGGCTTCGGTGGGGTTTAAAAGTAAAGGCTATGCAATACTTGGGATTCAATTTAATGCAAACGCGACTCAATGATGCAAGAATAAGAAAGAGGCAATAGGTACTATGTGTATGCAAGCATGTGGTAGTGCTTGCCTGGCAGCTCAGTTGAAGCAAAGGATGGATCTGGTTAGTGCTCCTGGTTCTCTTGATATATCCCCTGCTCAGCGTCTATTCGAAGAAGAACCAAACAAACAAGGGCCAACATAAATAAAGTGCGCAAGCATATGAATAAAATGCATCAAGCAAACAATCATGCCATGATGAATGATGCACAATTTGCATGGCATTAAAGTAGCATGGCATGGGTGAGGTGTGGAATACAATATTAAAGCATTTTATTTAGTTTTGGTCATATTTCAACCCCATATTAGTTGCTGTAAACTTTATATTTATATGATGCATGCTTCAATTCAAACCATGGAATGCATAAACAGAAAGGTCTCGTCGAGCTAATCATTTTAGACATATCATTTGTTAAATTTGGATTTATAAATCAGAAGTTATTAAGTATTTAAGAAAAAGGGCATTTATTGTAATTTAAATAGTATTGGAAAATAAAGTGTTCAAAATATATTTTTGATAGCATATTTGAATTCCTCATATTTTTCTGATTCGAAAACATATATTATTTGCATTATTTGGATCTGTATTTCAAAAGTTATTTAAAAACAGAAATTAATTTGAATTTGAAATAATTTGAAATACATTTGAAATAAAACAGATAAGCCGAAAATACTTTTTATACTCCAGTGAACCTAGCCGCAGACGCCGACATGTGGGGCCACGGCTGACTGGACCAAAAGCGCGCGGAAACACTTCTGTCACCGCGAGCTCTTCTAGCCCTAGCGGATGACAGGTGGGGCCGGGGGTCTTCGCAGGCCCACGCGTCAGCGGGCGACCAAGGGGTGTGCCACGCGGCATAGCGAGGACTGCGGGTTGATTGCCAGGTCTGTCGGGAGCCTTTTTGTAAAACGGCAGAGACACAAACAGGTGGGGCTTGGGATCGCGGGAAGAGCGGCAAAAAGACCAGGGGGTTAAGCGCAAAGTGGCCACGGCCCACTGTTGATCTTCCTCTCCGCCCCGCGCGGCAGAGTGGCGAGGGTGGGGATCGAACTCGCGACCGCGAGGGGGCGCTCGGCAGCGGCGAACGCTACGGTGGGGTTGGGTAGTTGACAGGAGGGGGGGTAGGCGGCTAGATAGGGTTTGCGCGCGCGGGAGCGAGACGACGTCGACGTTCACGCCGTGCACCGAGGGCGCTCGTCGCCGTGACCCGCTGATCCAGGAAACGAACAAGAAAGGGGAGGTGTCTGGGAGGTAGCGTGGCTCACCGCGGGGTCGTTGGAGGGCCTGGATCGTGCAGGGGAGCAGCAGGTCGACGGGGATGCAGAGGCCCAGGATAGCTAGGGTTTCGCTCGGTTTCGACGACGATCTGGTGGCTCCGGTCCGTATCCTCCTCGTCGCCGGCTCAGGGTGAAGCAGAGGACCCTTCTCGTTCTTCCCGAGCACTCCACGGACGCGCGGCTCGCCAGGATCAACGGGTCGTGGAGGAGGCCGACGGTGGGCGTCTAAGGGGTAGCCGGAGACGGTGGAACAGAGGGGAGAGGGCAGGGCGCTGGGCTGGATCTGGGGGTGTAGCAGGGCAAGGCAGAGCCGTGTGGGGAGGTGGTAGGTAGCAGAGAGGGGGAGATGCCGTGGGCGCGGGGTAGATGGTTAAAGGTGGCTCGGTGCCACCTTTCCTTCCCCTCGCTCACGTGCTCGGCAGGCAGGACCAGGCAGGGGGCTGGCAGGCGGCTTCCAGGTGGGGTCTGAGGCGAGGCCAAGGGCAGGCTCGGGCTAGGGGCCACAGGGCAGGGAGAGAGGAGAGGAGGTTCGGCTAGGTTGAAGCTAGGGTTGGGAGGAGCCTCGGGTTAGGTTAGGGTTTGGTTTTGTGTGGTGGAGAGGGAAGCTAGGTGGTCCAGCTAGGTGGCATGGTGGGGTGGCTCGGCTAGAGGGAGAAGAGAGAGAGGCCGAGAGAGAGAGGGCATGTTAGCTAGGGTTTGGTCATGGTGGGGTTTAGGAGAGAGGGGGTTATGGTGATGATGATGGAGTAGGTTAGAGCTAGTTTAGAGGGGATGGTAAGAAGAGGAAAGGTGAGGTAGGGTGGTGGTAGCTAGGTGATTAGGGTGATGGGTTTAGGCATCAACCACATGACCATGCAAGGACAAGGTGGTAAAGGAGGGTAAGGTGAAGAAAAGAGAGAGAGAGAGAGAGAGAGAGAGAGAGAGAGAGAGAGAGAGAGAGAGATGAGGGGGGAAGGTTTATTGTTTTGTCAAGCTCAAGCAAGATCAAGCAAAGAGCAAGCAAGAACTAGACAAGGAAAGAGAGGGTGAGGTGGTCTAAGCATGATCAAATAAGATCAAGCTAAAAGAGAGAGATAGAGAGAGTGGGATGATCCACCCAAAACCAAATAAAAATCCAAATGATAAGCTAAAAGGGTACTTTCATGGCCCATGCAAATATTTAATACCATGTTGATTCTTGTGAAAACAATAATATTAAACATGGCATTGTTCATTTGCATTTCCAAAAGTGGAATAAAGCCAAGCAAAAGAAAAGAAAGGATGCCCCATGTGGAGTAGATGGAGATGACCATATTGGAATAGAAATGGGACTTGCTAGTGTGTATGTGCCACTAGGTATTTAATAGTCCCAAAATATTCCAACATGAGCATAATTCCATGATAAACCATATGGAAGCTAGAAGAAAGGGTCCCACTCACAAGGCATGCAAAGGTGGCCATGTGGCTCTCATGTTTCACTATTGTGAAAACAACATGATGCTAAGATGAGAGCAGGTGGAATAGAATTGGATCCATCCCAACCCACATGAGCTAGAGGTAAAACCAATAAGTGCCAAGCTCATATTTAGTTGGATGGTGGAATTATAAGGTGGTGAAAGAAAGGTGGTGGAGTTAATAAGAGATATGCCCCCAACTCAACTTGGGCATCAAACAATATATCAAGAACCAAATACAATATCAAGAGGCAAATACAATTAATAATGCATATGAGATAAGAACCAAAAGGAAAAGAGTTTTATATGATGCTCAAATGCAAGGAGGCATGATGACATGAGCATGATATGATTATGATGCAACAATTATATGTAGGAAGTAGCATCTATATAGACTAGGCTAGTAGCATTGCAATTGTTAGACAATTGGGATGCTACATATGTATTAGTCCAAGTATGGTCGATACATTAGAACAGGTTCACCCACACAACATTTACAACACCAGAGAAGAGTACTCAGCTATTTGAAGCGAAAGCACTTAACAGAATTCCCATGTGTCCTCGAGAACGTTTGGTTCTTATAAGTATTTCCACTGGCTTGTCCTTTGCTAAGAAAGGATTGGGCCACTTGTTGCGTTTGTTCTTTATTACTTGCACTTTGTTTTGTTGCCTTATCAGAAAATTACTAAAAATCCGTTTGCTAAGTATTCACAAGGATTTCCTGCTCCATACCACTGTTCAGCACATTATGCTTCTCGTTGGGATCGACACTCCTATTTATAGAAAGTACTACGATACACCCGCTATACTAGTGGGTCATCAAGACTATTTTCTAGCACCGTTGCCGGGGAGTGAAGCGCTATTGAAGAGAGGAACTGGTAAGGGAAACTTTTACTATGAGTATTTATGTTGTTACTGCATGTTACTTTGTTTCCAATATGGATAATCCACTTGGTTATCTGTTTGGGAAAACTACTACCACTGCTAGGGTAGTAGATGAACCACCTCCTATTGAGATAGATCCTTTTAAGATACCTACAAGTATTTTTAATCGTGTTATGGATAATTATTATTTAGGGGATGGAACTGTCCATCCTGGTGATCACTTGCTTTTTATACATGAATTATGCGGGTTGTTTAAGTGTGCAGGTATCATAACTGAACAGGTGAAGAAGAAGTTATTCTCTATATCCTTGAAAGGGAGAGCTGAAGAATGGTATAAGCTGCTGAAGAATGGACAATCCATGGAATGGGAGGAGATGGCATCTCTCTTTTACTCTAAATTTTATCCTCCCAGTGAAATTCATAAGGATAGAAATCTTATATATAACTTTTGGCCTCTTGATGGAGAGAGTACAACTCAAGCTTGGGGGAGATTGAAGTTACTAATGCTCAAATGTCCTATTCATGAACTCCCTAACAATATTTTTCTCAAAAAAAAATATGCTAGGCTTCCTCTTCATGATAAAGATTTACTAGATGCTTCGTGTGCTGGATCATTCACACATGTGAAGGAAGAAGCTAAATGGGATCTCTTAGACCGTATTCAAGACAACCCTGAAGCTTGGGAGAATGACAAAGGAAGAAAGTCAGGTATAAACTATGATTATGAATGCATTATATCTTTTATGGGAATTGATAACTTCCGTGATATTAGCAATGAGTTTGGTCTTGATTCCCAAAGTATTGCCAACTGTTTTAAGGCTTTTGCCTCTTACATAGAAATTCTCAAGAAGAAGTGGAATAAGTACCATGATCCGTATAAAGATGTTTTTAATCATGTTCCAGTTAGAAGTACTCAAGTTTGTACTACTAATCATATTGTTCCTGAACCTCATGTTGAGAAAATTTCCTTTCCCAGCTAAGGTAAAGGAGTATTCTATGATTATTAGTGCAAATAATAAAGGTACAATGAAAACTGTGGAGCCTGGTGAGCAAGTGAATGTTGAACCTGTGGTAGCTATTGTGAAGGACCCTGTCACTAGAAATAGAGAGGATGAGCACATTGTCTTCTGTGAAGACGCTTCTAATATTATCTCTCATCCTAGTAAGGCTAGAAAAGCTAGTGTTCATGTGCTTTCTGTTAAAATTAGTGATCATTGCAACTATGGTTTATGTGATATTGGTGCTAGTTCTAGTGCTATTCCTTATGAGCTTTACAGGGAAATTATGCACGAGATTGGTCCTTGTGAGCTTGAGGACATTGATGCGGTTATTCACCTTGCTAACAAGGAGACCATTTGCCCCATTGGCATTGTAAGAGATGTGGAGGTTCTCTGTGGTAAGATTAAGTATCCTGCTGATTTTCTAGTGCTTAATTTAGCAGCTAGCAAAACTTGTCCTATCATTTTTGGTAGACCTTTCTTGAACACTTGTGGAGCTATTATTGATTGTAAGAAGGAAAAAGTTTTAACTAAGTTTGATGTAGATTCTTATGAGTTTAACTTTTCCAAATTTGCTAAAGCTCCTTATGAAAATAGCTTGCCTAATAAAGATTTCAGGATGGAACAACTTGATTCTATTGATCCAGTCTATGACCTTGGACCTATTTTTGGTGACAGTAAGTATGCTTACTCAGATAATAAAGTTGTTTCTAGTGACAGTTATATTGTCAACTTTATTCAAAGTGCTATAGGAAGTTATTTTGAGAGAGGGAAACATGGTTTTATGCATCTCAATGATGTTAAGTTTCCCCGTTTTATGTTGAAATCTTTGAAGTTGCATCTATTTTGTCTTCCTATGATAGTGGCCTTTTGCTTCAACAATTCGTATTCTCATGATACCCCCATGCATAGGAAGTGGGTTAGACTCAAGTGTGTTGGTTATTTGCTTCTTGATGCTCTCTTTCATTTCAGATATATATATATATCCTTTGTGAGCATCTTTGGAAGTTTCAAGCCTAACTTACAGGCATTAAAGAAAAGTACTTGTTGGGAGATAACCCAAGAGTTTTGTCGAGTCTTGGAAGTTATTACCTCAGTAATAACCGCTCCTTATCCTTTTTGTTTTGGTTTTTGTGTCAAGTTCAACTACTTTTGTGGAGATAACCCAAGTGGATGTCCTGGGACAGATTTTTGCGCTGTATTGTAAAAAATTGTGAGGGATCTCAGTACTTCGGATGAAGCTGCATTTTTATGTTCTTGTTCTCCAAGTTGTTACCCAACTTTCATCAGTTCTGCACTTTTTGATTTGAGCAACAGAAGGTCTTCGAAAAAAACAATCTTTACCTGCTGGTCTGTTTTGACAGATTTCCGCCATCATTTGCATTTGCCTCTTACAGAAGCTTTTGTTTTGATGGGTTTTCAGTTGAAGTGTGCACCAAAGGTTTATTGTTTTTGCTTACACTAATGTTGTCATTGAGTTTCTGCAAAGGTTTTGTAAGAAGGAAATTTTCAGGAGAAAGAGAAAAGGAATCTGCAGAGTTTGTCTTTGAATAGGTAAAAGTGGTGAAAACAGAAGGTTCGTGAAACTCCAATCTTTTTATATTTTTGATGTTTTTAATACATAAGGGAAGTTAAGAAACGAAACTGAAGAGGAAATGGAGCTCGGGGTGGACAAACCCACCCCAGGCGCGGGCCCAGCCTGGCCGCGCCTGAGGGGGGTGTTCCCCCCTCGAACTCCGTCTCCGCCTCGTTTCCGTGTCAAAACCTTCCTTATGCATTGAAACTTCGTAATATATAAACCCACGAATCCCCCGTGGTTCGTGCATCATGTTCTCTTCACGTTTTCGTTTCGATCTGTTTCTGTCAGGAAATATTCTCAAGTTTAGATGCCATGGTCTCCGCCAACGACAAAGGCAAGAATCCGGAGGAAGAAGAACCTCAAAAACCCAAGGAGGAGGAGATTTTGGTAGGTTATGAAGGATACATGGAGGAGGACAAGCAACCAGACACTCGCGCTACCGTCACAAGCATTGGTTTGGTGGCACTACCTAACAAGCTTAAGAGGACAGCACGGATGTCTACAGGAGGGAAATCTCGACGTCATACTCTCTCTCCACGATCATCTCCTCCACGTAACAAGAGACCTTTCTGTACACTTATACATGAATATCAATATCAACATGTGCCCAAAGGGAATTTACCCTCGGTTTGGAATTTGCCTCATTCTAACAATGTAGAGAAGGATCATGCTAATGATGAAGAGTGGGGAAAGAATAACAAGAACTGGGACTCTCGGACTGACATGATCATGAACCATATAGAGCAAAATTCAGAGTTAATTCGTACTCTGATCTTCGATATGGAGGATTTGAAGAAACTTATTGAGGATCTTATCAAGAGAACACCACCACCACCGAAGGAGTAATTCGTCATCAGGTTTGGCATCCCCTTGGCTTGTTCCAAACTTGGGGGAGTGATGCGGTATCACCACCATTATCTTTGATCTTTTAACTTTTTAGTGGATTCATATCTGTGGTAGAGAGGTTATCTTATAGTTTGGTTTGCATGTGGAAGTATCTCTCTTTTAGTTTATTATCTATGTATCCCTTGGTTTGAGTGCCTTTATTGGAATATTAATGAGAAGTCTCATCTTTTACTTTTTGCACTTCTTATTTTAGTTTGCAATCTCTATTATATGATGGATCTTGTTGATCAGTATTGGCACCACTTTGGGATCATCAAGTGGATCTAAATTGGTTTTGGCAAACCGAGTTCTGGTCAGTAGCAATACTTTTTGAGGTTTGAAAGAGAAAGAGGAAAAGCTTACAGGTATTTTGTATCATTTGTTTTCTTTCCTGTTGGCTCATAAGCTTAGTATTCTTTATTTAAGATCCTTTTGTGTCTTCATGGAAGATTGCATGTTTGGATTTATTACTTGTATGTTTGCTTGTTTCTTTCAACTCTCTTGCTTGCCACCCAGCCTTGCTATCCAAAAACCTGTTTTGAGAAGGCATACTTCTCATGTTTTCAAAATCCTTTGAACCAAAAAAATTTCCATTTGTGTCCACCATATCTACCTAGTAGCTTTTGCTATTCCAAGCAAATTCTCAAGCTTAATATACCTTTTGAATTAAAAAAGTATTTTGTTATGTGAAAACTAGTTAGTAAAGCTCTCACGAACTTGATGGCACACCTTATTTACTTGCCCCTAATAGAGTTGAACCATTGTGAACATCGAAGTTGTATATGCTTGCATCTATATGTTGGAATTAGCAGAACCGTGTTGTCACGGGGAACGTTTTCAAAATTGCACTTGTACTCTGTACACAGTTGATATCGTGCTCTTTTGTCTATGGATGTCAAAGGTGTGAAATAAAGAGGGAACTTGTAAGTCCATGGAGTTTGTATCCTGTGTTAGAGAAACGCCTGGGCCACTAGCCTAAGACATGCTTAATCATGGTGGAAACTTGCAGCATCACCATAGTGAGTCGTCTATGAAGCATCCTCAATAAAAGCTATGCACATAGTAAATAAAAAGATTGCTGAGATGCTCATTGTCTGCTTGCCGTGTCATTTTGGTTATGGGAAATCTCCTGTACCATGTGCAAGGGGTACTCCGTTGGAGGTTCTCAATGATATGCAAATACTTACAATGACAAGAACTTACCTGTGACCAAAGTTGAGTAGCATGAGGAGTGGCCCTCATATTCAAGGGACATGAGATTGCCAACTTATATTTCGTCAAGCATATACTCCATCTTTGTTCACTTTAACCTTAATCATCTCAAGATGCTTATGATAGGGGCAATGAGGGATCAAATCTAGTAAGTACCATAATATTTTCGAAGATCTTTATGACATGTAATCCCTGCTACCCTCTATAAAGGGACCTTTCTCCTAGTTACTAGTTGAGTCAGTAAATTTCCTCTCTTTCTCCAGCAAGCATTTGATTTTTTGTGTTTCAAGCATGCATATGGTGATTTATTCAATCATGTTCTTCATCTTCCTTGTTTGCACAGAACTCTTATCTATTGAGTATTACTTGGAAAGCCTTCACTTGTGAAAAACCTTTTTGAGCAAATAGTGCTCTGTTTTGAAACTTCTACAAAAAGCTTTTGTGAAACTGTTTGCCAGGTGTTCTCTGACCAAGAACAAGTTTGCCAATTCCAATTATGATTTATCTTTATACATCTCTATTGTGACTGTTGTACTTGGTTGGAAGCTAAGTTATATAATGGTGAGTTGCTTTCTTCTATGAGTTGTGCAATGGTAAGTGTGATGCTTCTTGTTCATATTCTTTTATCGACACTTCACTCCATAAACCTGTGGACATGTTTAATGATCTCGGTATTCGCTTGGAGACAAGCGAAGTCTAAGCTTGGGGGAGTTGATATGCCCAATTTGCATCACCTTTCTATATCATAATTTACCTCTATTCATTGATATTTGGCTTATTATGAGGTATTACTTATGGCTTTTTCATCTTTTTATGCATGTTGGATGATTCTTGGAGGATGGACTGCCGGAGTCTGGATTATGATAGAAAAGAAGGCATTTCGGTGCAATTTCGTAAAGATCAGCAAAATACGGAAACATATTATTTCTCCATAAGAATGAGGGAGCCAGAAGGAGGGACGAAGAAGGGCCTCAGGGGGGCCCACACCCCCTAGGCACGGGCCCACCTGACCCCACGCCTAAGGCAGGTGTGGCCCACCTGCCCGGCCTCGGACTCCGGCCCTTCGCCTATATCTTCCCTATGGAACCCTAAGCCTCGGGGGGCGACCACAGATAGACTTCCGCCGCCTCTGGGGGTGGAAAACACCAAGAGAGAAAGATCTCTCCGGCAAACAGATTTTTGCCGGGGAAATGCCTTCCCGGAGAGGGGAGACCATCGCCATCAACACCGGCATCAAGCTAGGCTTCATCGGGATCATCATCATCCACACCATCATATCCACCAGCACCAGCACCACCACTCCATCCCGCTATAACAATTGTGTTGGATATTGCTTTAGTTCTTAGGGGAAACTTTCCCGGTGTTGATTACTATTGTAGTTGTGCTTGTGAGTGGAACCATTGGATTATTGTTTATGTTCAGATTGTTATCCATTACCATATCATCTTTGATATTGATCCATATGATGTCTTGTGAGTAGTTCGTTTAGTTCTTGAGGACATGGGAGAAGTCATGTTGTTAGTAGTGAATCTATGATGAGTTATTATTCAATGGTTAGTATTTAAGTTGTGGTGCTATTCTTCTAGTGGTGTCATGTGAATGTCGACTACATGATACTTCACCATTTATGGGCCTAGGGGGATGCATTGTGTATTTGGATACTAATTGTGGGTTGCCAGAGTGACAGAAACCTGAACCCCCGTTAGGACACCTTTGCACAAGGGAGCGTAGGATCTCAGAGTTTAAGGTTGTGGTTAGATTTATATCTTAATTACTTTCCTGTAGTTACGGATGTTTGCAGGGGGTTTAATCACAGGTATGTATTAGTCCAAGTACGGTCAGTACATTAGCACAGGTTCACCCACACAACACTTACAACACCAGAGAAGAGTACTCGGCTATTTGAAGCGAAAGCACTTGACAGAATTCCCATGTGTCCTCGACAACGTTTGGTCCTTATAAGTATTTCCACCGGCTTGTCATTTGCTAAGAAAGGATTGGGACACTTGTTGCGTTTGTTCTTTGTTACTTGCACTTTGTTTTCTTTCCTTATCATAAAACCACTAAAAATCTGTTTGCTAAGTATTCACAGGGATTTCCTGCTCCATACCACTGTTCAGCACCTTCTGCTCCTCATTGGGATCGACACTCCTATTTATCAAAAGTACTATGATAAACCCCCTATACTTGTGGGTCATCACTCGGTCCAATCTTTACCATTGATACATCTTCCACTGTTACTTGTTTACTTGCTGCAAACCACCATTACCTTCCACACCATACGTTTAATCCTTTGTTACAGCAAACCGGTGAGCTTGACAACCTCACTGATTCGTTGGGACAAAGTCTTGAGTTTGTGTTGTGCAGGTCTCCATGTTGTTTGCAACACCTGCGTGACGTTTCCTTCATCCTTCTGGTTCGATAACCTCGGTCTCAACTGAGGGAAAACTTGTTGGTGTGCTCTTCACACCCTGCTCTTGGGGTTACCAACAAAGTGCCACGTCGAGCACCACCAACGGTACCGATTCCCTTTGTCGTGCGGTACTTTACATATCCGAGGTTTGATCGTTGGTGTGTCTATACCTAGTTCAACCTCATTAACGATAAGTACTCTTTACTCGTTCCATGATATGACATCCCTTGTGACCTAGTCACATGCTTGCAAGCCAATTGGATGACATTCCACCAAGAGGGCCCAGAGTATATCTATCTGTCATATGGATGGACAAATCCCACTCTTTATCCATGTGCTTCAACACATACTTTCAGAATACCTAATGATTAGGTTACTATGTATTTGATGTCATCAAAGCATCCATCCAGTGATGGTGATTAACATAATCTCATGGTCTAAGGATTAGGTTACTATGTATTTGAAATCTTGTACCAAACAAACTCTAAATGAGTTAATCTTATGCTATGCTAACTATAGGAGTGTGTCCGTCACATCATTCTCCTAATGACATGATCTTGTTATTAATAACATCCAATGTCCATGATTAGGAAACCATGATCATATATTAATCAACAAGCTAGTTTAACAAGAGGCTTCCTAGGGACTCTTTTGTGTTCACAAAATACACAAGTATTAATGTTTCCTATTAATACAATTATAGAATGGGATGTAAACATTTGTCATAAACACAAAGATATAATAATAACTACTTTATTATTGCCTCTTGGGCATATCACCAACAGTCTCCCACTTGCACTAGAGTCAATAATCTAGTTTGGAAAAACTTGTGCATTCAACACCTATGGCTTTTTGGTGTTGTATATACATGATTGCTAGTGGTAAACATAATCTTCGGATATGACACTTTCAGGTCTGTGTGTATTTTCATGTATGTGCGTCTCTACGCATCACTCATTCTCTAATGAGATGGCATTGTATAACTTTGGTCCTTTGGTGAGACCTTTAGTTCCTTGGGGTTAAACCATATCAATACAACTGTCGTATAATATATCTTCATAGTACTAGCCCGCTGTGAACTACACCTAGTTTGATAACAAACTACTTGACTCAAATGCCCTCTTTTGCTACTGCAATAGCAGTCATATACTTAGTCTTTTATTGTAGTATCTGTCACAATGTCTTAACTTTGGAACTCATCTAAATCTGTTATGGAACTTTCTTTCCATTACATTGTGCCACCCATAGTTTAAATTGAGATAAATTTAATTTGTATCTTGTGACAAAACTAGTATCAATGTAAACTTTACAATGAACTATCTATTTGTCACCTCTACATAAATAACATATTCTTAGTTCTGCTAAAGATCATAAGAATATCCTTACTATCGTCCAATGATCATCTTATGAGTCATTCTGGTATATTCGCATAACATTTAGAGTATAGGACATATCTGGATGTGTACATATCACGGTATGATTGATCAAAATATTCCTGTGATTTCACTCACCAAGTGTCAAAAACACTTGGATCTTATCTCACTTACCAAGTGTCAATATACTTGATTCTTGATTCAATCCTTCCTGTGCGACAAGAACCTTTCTTGTAGTTTCTATATTGAACTATTTCAATATATCATCTATGTACTCTCGGTGCAACCATATTAGCTTCTTAATCTAACCATATATACATTGATGCCAAATATTCCGGTTTTGCCTAAGTCTTTCATCGAGATGAAATTCTTAACTTGTGACAATAAAAGATACATTGTTTCTAATCAACAATATGTCTTTCACATAATGCATTAGAAATATGTCTTAGTGATCCCACTTAATTTCTTGCAAATGCAAGCATCTTCATCGTCTCCTAATGAAATTAAACCTTTTAACAGTTTCATCACGGTGAAGATTCCAACTCCGCGATGCTTACTTCAACCATTGAAATTTGCATGCCATGTTAGCATCCTTTGAATTAACAAAACCCTTTAGATTGTGTCATGTACACGTCCTAGGTAACCATTCTATTAGAAGAATTTGTTTTGTTTGTTTAACTATCATATACCAAATTATATGTAGTGGTTGCTACATTAATCCGTCCAGACTAAATATCTCTATGAAAGATAAAATCTTGTCATAGTCAACTCCTTGAACATTGTCGTAAACTCTTTCCCTACATGTCGACTATTTCATAGATGTGAAACATCCATGTCTATTTCTTTATAGATCCAAATATGACCGATAGGTCTTACACCTTTCCGGAGGGTCTTCCAAGTTCAAAAACTTGATTTTTCATGTATGGAAATATCACAGATTTCATGGCTTCAAGCCATTTAATGGAGTTAGGTCCCATCATCGCTTCTTTGCATGTAGTTAATTCATCATTGTCAATCAATAATGATTTACTCTCAAATCCTAGTATTTGATTGTTTTACCCGGCCTACTTGGTTCAATAGGAACTTATACCTTCGTGACCACAACCTTTGAGGCATGTGAGCCATGAGCAGTTTTGCTGCCTCTGGGACACTTTTTGGTGCAACGCAACTCAGCACATATAGATAAGGTTCATTAACCTTATCAAAATTCTATGGTCCTCCCACTTAATTTTTCACAAAAATTCCTTCTCAAGAAACTTGATGTTCTAAGAGACAAACACTTTTGCCTTTGATGTTAAGGAGGAATACCCAACGGTTATTCGAAATAACCTACAAAGACATGATTATCCGACTTCAGTTGTAAACATTTTACTTATTCTTAGCATACCAATTTTTAAGAAAGGACAACTTGGGTGTTATCCCAAACCCTAACTTATATGGTGTCATTTCAACGGATCATGATGGATCTCTTTTTAGTGTAAAAACGGTAGTCTCTAAAGCTTTAATCTTTAAAATATAATGGCAGTTTTATAAATAATACCTTTGATCTTACCATGTCACAAGGTTTCATTACATATCTCTAACACACCATACTCATATGGTGTTTCGGGAAATGCAAATCCATAGAATGATTCCTCAAATCTTAGGTGTTTTGCTAAACTTGTAACTCAAATATCTTTGTTTATGATCCAATCATAAATTCTTTATTTTCTTGTTACAATGATTTTCCACTACATCTTGAAAGTCTTTGAACATTTTCAAATATTTCATACTTCATCCTCATTAAGTAAATATACTTATGTATTCACTCAGATTTCAGAGAAAGCATATGAAGTTGAAATCCCTCGCTCACGACTACACATAATGGACTACATATATCAATATGTATAAATTATAAGTTAGTAATCCATTCCCTTTTGGCCTATGAACAAAGTTTCAATTATTTCTAGGAAAGTATCACAAGTGTCATTTGATCAAAATCAAAAGCCTCTAAAATTCCATCAACATGGAGTTTCTTCATGTTATCTTTCCAATATAATTTATATAGCAATGTGACTTCTTAAGTGATCTTTCAATCATTTGTCTTGCGGCATTTTTACCATCATTTTTATGGATGTGATTTATCCAACTAGACGTGTATATCATCCATCTATTATGGAATACATAAATTATTTGAACAACCTTTTGTTCTCATAATACCTGATAACAATTATTGAAACGAATCTTGAAGGAAAGCTTTGATGTCAACGAGAAACACAACAACACTTTGTTTTTTCGATGGACATCGTCACATATTCTCGTGTTGGTTACTTAGGCCATTTTAGTTCATGAATTATGTTGTCCTGTATGACATTTCACACTAACCAATTCGGTATCCAATACCTAAGAACCACATTGTTTAACAAGACAAGGATACATCCATAATATGTATATCATCTATATATCCAAGCTAGACATTTCCAACCTTTCTGCCAAATATTTCAAAGATTCTCTTTTAACATTTCCTTTCTCTTTTAAAATAATATATCAACATGAACAATGTCAACACCTGGATTTTCAATCCTAGATGCCTGTTATGCCATACATCGCAATCCCAGGATTACCATTTTTGCGAGACATAATAGATTGGTACCATAATTCATCATCCATTACAAACCACAATAAAGGTCTTACAAATAAAGGATCTCATGATCTAGTCTTAATGCAATCAACACAGCGGAATAATAATACATTTAGCATGGTCGAAGCTCCATCTTCAGGGTCACAGGCAATGCTGACGATGGGAGATGATCCTAGTTGTCATAGACTTCCTGTTGTCCATCATCCTGCTAGTCCTCCTCATAGTCTGGCCATAGGAATAGCCAGGGACAAAGCCATGAGTACACTTTAAGTACTCGCAAACTATCACTAACAAGTAAAGTGGTTCAAGTAGGAATCCTAAGATCTAGGTTTATTTGCAAAAGCCAGGTTTATCTCTAACTGAGTTTAGAAGTAAAGAAAACTAACTTAATGTTTTACAGAACCTAAGTGGAGACTTAGTTTTCATGTTCACAACCCTGTTTTGGTCAAGTCAAAGCCATGATTCATTTCACAAGTCATTTTGAAAACATCTGACGATAGAACAGTATGGCCACTCCAACTGTCCATAACCGCGGACGCGGCTATTCGAATAGTTGACACTCTGCAGAGATTGTAAACTTTCACCACAACATTCGATACATCCATCAGGAACAATCTTGAATCACCATACTTAGTATGCGGATAATAAATCCTAACCTTTAAATTACACACCCTAGTATAGGCACCTTCCCTATGAGTTTGGCCTCCCAACTATGACCATCTGTCATCTTGGGAATTGCACAGGTGGACAATCATCACGAGGTAGCCTCATCTCAAACCTCTTCCGCAAGGGAACTCATACTAAGATATATAAACTTCTAGTCAAACCCTACCCAATTTCGGGTATTGTGGTTGTACGGTAAAATTGGAATGGTATCGCATCCGAACCGAACCATCAGTTTTATAAAAGGACTAAGGCTCATGCCTTAACATTTTAATCATCAAATCATCTTGTGTTCATAACACATGTCAAAACATTTTATTAGAACGACTCATTCCAAGGTTTTCATAATCATTTTCACCAAGTATTACCATCTAAAGTGATCCATGTTTTATGCTTAGAACTAGCCACTAAAGTTGGGGATGTTCACTAATGAGGTGTGCTAATCAAGTGTGACTATCCAAATCTAGTCTCATGCCTTAGTATGACATCTAGTTCTAACTAACTTAGGCCAAGTTTTATGCTCTTTATGCTTCCTCTAATATCTTTCCAAAACTCACAAGTCACTAAGTAGAAGTAATAAAGAACTTTGATAAAGAAATAAAATAATAAAGCTTGCAAGTAAAACTAGGATTTTGTATAATCAAGGTTGCATAACCAAATATGCCTAAGGCCTCTCGTTTTCATAGTTATCATGCAAGTGTTATCTTGCATAGTGTAGCTTGCCTTGATTGGTGCAGTTATTGAAGTTCTTTTCTTCTTCGTAGTAGTAGTAGTAGTACTCCTCCTCTTCGTATCCTTGGTAGGTACTAGCGTCTATAAATAAATACGAGATACATAATCACCAAACAATACTTAACTACTTCTATTTTTAACTAGAGTACATCTTGGCTTACTTGAGGTCTTGGTGTAACTTCTCTGGACAGTTGTTTGCATAGTGTCCTTTGTTTCCACATTTGAAACATGTGACAAGGTTGGTGTCTCTCATAGGTTTGCTTGTTTTGACTTTCTTCTTTTCAGGATAATGTGATGCATAATGGCCTAGCTCTTTGCATTTGTGGCACATCACTTGGCTAATATCCTTCTTCTTCTTCTTGGGTCTCTCCAAACCTAGGAGGGCTCTTATTTCATGTTCTTCATATTTCACCACAAAGGTGGGAAAACTTCCTCGGTTCTTTGAACGGTTCCTAGGATAACGTCCATGTTTCCTCTTTTGTCCACCATAGTGGGTTACAATGTATGGAGGTGCATACCGATATTTGACATTTCCTTCATCCTTCTTGGTTGAAGTTGTTCCTTCATGGATTTTTCCAAAGACTTGATGTTTTCCATCTTGTTTCATCTATTGAACTATAGGGTAGATGGGGCATTGGATATGGACATGATCATTTCCTTCACATAGGAAACAAGTAACTTGAGATGTGGGGCATTGTCTAGCTGGATGTTTCTCTTCACAATTAGGGCATTGGTCCATGTGCTCTTTGTAAGTGTGTCTTATGTCTCCACCGATTTTGCAGGCTTGAGTTCCTTCTATAATATCATCCTTGATATAATTGTTGTCACAATCTCCTTGGGAAGGGTTGCTTCTCATGTTGATCATTTGATTAGTCATCCTTTGCAACAATTGAGATTGGGTTTCCAAGAACTTTAGCATGGTTGAGTCTAACTCGTTGTTGGTTAAAAACTGGCTTGTCACTTGATTCAACTGGCTTTGGGTTGCTAGTAGTTGTTCTCTCATGTGCATCTCTTGGTTGTTGTTGTCACCATCCTTTATGTTGGAGTTGTGGTCTCTTGGACAAGTCATCTGCTTGGGTTGGATTGGGATTAGATTAGGCAAAAGATTTCTAGAGAAGGAATTCTACTCACACACAACAAATTCACACAAAGGAATGTGCCAGCAATCACAAACATGCATTTCACTCAAACAACAAGATTCAAGCATATTTTTAGGCAACAAAATATTTTTGCTACACCACATAAGTTGGTGTGATCAATCAATCGATTTAAACTATACACTAGTGTGGTGGTCCAACTATGGGGTTCACTTGGGATCATTCCATTCTTCTTAGTTGTTTCTTCATGAACAAGATCATGGTATCCTTGGAAAAATTCTTGCATCTTGATCACTAAGCTTCAAAGGTGATGATGGTTCCTCCTAAGTTGTGTTTCCTTAGTCTCCAAGTCTTGAGTAATATTCCTTGTCTCACTTGTAGTCCTTAGTGATGTCCAAGTTGAAGTCCTTGGTGAAACTGAAGTTGAAATCATTGGTGATGTTGAAGTCCTTTGCTCATGTTGAAGTTTTTGTCCATCAAGTTGGAAAAAGAAGAGATCTAGAATTAAATCAAAATGTTGAGGAAGAGTTTACAATATTGTTTGTAAATAAGTTTGAACAAATACAACTCTTATTTTTCTAAGGGGTTTTTGTCCAATCCTAGGGTTACAATCCTACATGCAACATAGTGCTCTGATACCATCTATAGAGGTCCCAACCTGTTAAGGTAGAGATCCCTGAGTTTACAATGCTAGTCCCTGGATCGAATAGCTAGCATCCACATTTTAAGATGTAATATCAAGAAACAAAGGACATATTACAACTTATAACCAGGAATAAAATAATTCATTACATCTTACATAGATCATTTGGCTATCTTATTACAATGCAGCAGATATAACTATATATCATGGAGTCCTTCATCTTCATATGCCACAGGCAATCAAGTTGGTTGTAGACTTATAATCCCTATTCAACAAACTTCAATAACATCAAACAAACCTGCAACATAATAAGTTACAGCCACAAGGGTCAATACATTTGAATTGTATTGACAAGTGATACTATGGTAGAATAGTGGTATCTAACATCTATATGCATTTTGACAAGTGTAGCTTAGGCTTGCTTTGCTCAAAATAAGGTTTTCCTTATTAGTTGAAAAACACTAAGTTTTTGTTTGTCAAAATCACCCAAGGAACCACCAATAGAAATTGGTGAACCTTTAACCCTTGTTTAACCACAAGTTTTAACTTAGAAATTGGGATGAGGAGATCCTTGATAGCTTCAATGTCTTGCTTCTCAAATTGTCCATTGCCAGGGACACAACTAAGTACTTAGGTTTTACCCTCTCGAGAGGCGGTGCACTTTCCTCACAAGACTCAACATGCATCAAGACAAGATCTTTCAGAAGCCTTCCCTTCGACCAAATGGACGCATTCCATCCTATCACCCTACCACCATCTTTCCATCTGGCTAAGTTATTGCAACCTATATGATCAAGGCAGATCCCATATTGCCATGTGGCTGCACTAGAAGCTTCTCAACACTTAACATCTCAAATATCTTTGTTCCTGGGTGGCTTTCCACAATTGTGATACACAAGGTAAGCCATCAACATGGGCCTTGTGTAACCACTCAACACAAACCATTCTCACCATTCCACCCAGGTGATTCATTCACATAGTTGTTTTATTAAACAAAAACACAAGTCATAGACTTAGAAATATTCCATAGCATGAATAATCCACTCTTGTTTTCTATTATCTAAGCTAAGAATTACAGTAGCAAGAATCTTAACTTAGGTAAAATTCCACTAAGACAATATCTACTAGGATTTCCCAAGGCATAGCATAGTATAGATACTTAGAAAATTTCCATGCAAGTCCTACTCAAAATATCACTAATGCATAGTCAAAATAATAGGACAAAATATATGAAGCACCACTTGACATTTTAGTAGAGAAATTAGGTTCACTCCTTGATCTTTCAATTGTCACACTCTTCAAAATTCACTTAAATTAAATCAAGCAAAGCACAAATTCAAAACTAGCATTCAAACAATTCACCACATAAAATAATAAAAACAAAACAATGCATGCAAGCATGCAAAAGATTGTTTTATTGGAAAAGTGGTTTCTAACAAGGTTCTAAACATTTCAAAGCACCTACTGGTCATTTATAAAAGTGGAAAATCATTTAAAGTCAAGTTAGTGAAAATAGTCCTTTTAAAATCATTTTTGTTTTGCTAGAAATGCTTTTATTCAAAGGAATATTTCCTAGTGTTATCAAAATATATTTTTAAATCCAAAAGTTAGTGTTTAGGGTCAGAGAGTTCAAATCAAACCTTTTGCAAAAGGTTTTACTCAAAAAGCATTTTTAAACAATTTTTATATCCAAAATAGTCCTAATAATGTTTCTGCAAAAACTTCTAATTTTTCATAATCAAAATACTAAAATAACGCTATAGTTGCAAAGTTTACATTTTCCTGATTCCATTGATATAAAATTTGCAATTTTTAGCCAAGCATATCAAAAGTTATGGATTTTACAAAATCAATCATCTAATAGATCAAATATGATTTTTAAAACAAAAGCCTAGACATGTGTCATGTTTCTATTGGATGATACCGCTTCAGCAGGATTGAGCTACGTGGACCGCAGGATCTAATTTAAATTGCACGATGCAGATTGATGTGTACCTCTTCGCTAAGTGATTCTATACTAGTCGTTAGATCAACATCCAATGGACTACAGGGCGATGACCTAAGATGGGCGGCGCGGTCTGGCGACGCGCGGCAGCGGCGCTCGGGCAGTGGCGTTCCAGCGAATACAAGAAGAAAGGAAGGGAGTGGAGGGGCTCACCAGGTTCGCCTGGCGAGGGGATGCTCGAGGTGGTCTCTGTTGGCCAAGGGGCGCACGAGGTTGTTGTCGATTGCTCGCCGGAGTCGCTGTCACCGTTGGGCACGTACGGGCTTCGTCGAGGGCGGCGTTACAGAGAATGCTAAGGCAAAATGAGTGTGGTGTTAGATGCGCGCGAGAGAGGGGAGGGTACGAGCGTCAACCAGAGAGGAGGGGGCGGTCAGGACTTATAGGGAGAGCTCGTCGGAGTTGAAGCAGACAGCGGCAGCGCACGGGCAAAGTCGTTGCCAACATTCTGGGAGCGCGAGCAATCAGAGGCCACTGGCAGATGCGCGATACAATGGCGAGCACGGCTGTGTGAGCTAGGGCAAGGGGTGTGGTCGGAGCTAGCCGGAATCATGGTCGGAGCACATCGGAGCAGTAGCGATGCAAGGTTAATTCGAGGCAGCCCTGTGCCGTTTAGGTGTGGGAGAATGAGGGGAAACAAAGGGGAGGGAAGGCGTTTAAACGAGCGTGATCGCTGGAGAGAATTAAGCCCGCATTCAAACGAATTTACGAGGTTTCAATCAACGGCAGAAACGGCCGGGAGAGGGGGCGTGGTCAGCGGGGTGGAGACGATGACATGATGTGGCAGTGGGGCCGGTTAGTCAGTGGGAGTGCGGGTGCGTGTGTGAGCGAGAAAGATCTGGGGAAGGGGAGAGAGTGGCCCGGGTGGGCTGTGCTTGTTGGGCCAGATTGGGCTGGGGGTCTGTTTCTATTTTTTTCTTCTTAATTCTTTTTCCATTTCCATTTTCTGTTTTCATTTTATTCAAATGATTCAAACACTCATTTGATTTCAAACCTTTTCCAACTTTGAGTAGGTTTTTATACTGATTATTTAGTGTGTTTAAAAGCCCACTTTGAAATGTTTCAAATAATTTTCTTATGATTTATTATTTATTTAGTTTAGGCAACTTGTCTTTATTTAAATAAAATTGAATATGGTTCAAAGGCCATATAATTTTATTTAAATAATCTTTATTCCTTTATTTTTATTCAGTAATCTTTTATTCCATTTGCTTATGAATTTAATTCAATATTTAAATTTTATTTGCAATTATTTATTATTTAATTATTTATTTCCTTTTCTTATAAAATCCATATCTTTTTTATTTATAGTTCCAAAATTTGTGATTCCACTTTGTATAATTTTATTTAATATTTATTTATACTTTTAAATCCTTTTAGGATTATTTTGCTCAGAATTTGGTATTGATTTTTGTTAGGAGCTTTATTAGCCTTGGAAGTTATTTTCTTCTTATCTTATTAAATTCATAAGTTTTTATCCATGGATCCAAATTGAATGAAACCAATTTCTATGGTTTTATAATATTTTTGTTTATCATTTTTGATCATTTAGAAATATTTGTTGTTAAATTTTATATGGAATAAATCCATAGTCTTAGGGTGATCTTGAATAATGATTTCTCCCATTAGGGTTTTAAAGTTTTGGTTTAACTTTTTCTAAGTGTTTTAAATTCAAGATTCATTCCATGCAAGATTGCATTTGATCTATTGAATATTTGTTTGTTGCTTTCTTATTCAAATTTTGTTCAAGTAAGGTTTGATGTTTCCATTTAGAAGCAAAAAGTTTCTTTTCACCCTAAATTTCAACAAGTGTTTATTTTGTTTATTTATTTTTCACATTTCAAAATTTGGAGAATTTTGGCATGTGACATTTTGAGAGTTGGAATCAACTCAAAAGAATTTATGGTTGATTTTTGAAAAATGTTTGAATGTAGAAAAGTCTTTGTCTTGTTATTTTTGGTATAGGTGATCTATATTTCCAAATGGTTTGAATCCAACGGGCTTGGATTAATAATTTCAATACCTTTCTAGCAAAATTGGTTTCATGCAATTTGGTTCAGTACAACTCTTTGAATTGATTTTTGAATCTACTGACAGAAGTAGGTTTGACTAAATTGGAAAATCTATATTTGAATCTATGGGCTGAGCGCGGGAACGTTACCGGGCCAGCCCAACTGCATAGTGCGTGCAGCGGGCTGCTACCAGAATGGTCCCACTAGTCAGCGACTATGTCTTACCAAAACGGTACCCTTCAATCTAGGCCCTACGATTAGAATCTGATCTAACGTCTAAGGTTCATTGTCGACGACGAACAACTCCGGCGAGGTCTAAACCCTAAAGCAACGGTGGGGGTCGTGTGAGGCTCACGAGGGCTCCAGCTAGGGTCCGTGTTGGGGGCGAACAATGTTGTTGACGATGGCGGTTCTAATGGTGGTCGTGACGGCTCCTAGGGTGGCTCAAATCGATGGCTCCTTTATTCTTCTGTAGCGGCGGGCTGTGGTGAAATTCCAGCGATGCGGAGCTCTCCTTGCTCTGGGGAAGGGTCATGGGTGGTCTATGAGGAGTGGGGAGTGAGATGGTGTGGTGAATTGAGGCGGGGGTGGCCTCCTTTTATAGCCGACCGAGAGGGGTAGTGCGGCATGGTCGGAGCTCGACGGGGTCGACGGCACAGCGAGCTATTGGCATGGCGGAGGGCGTAGGCCGGTGCGCGGTCTCCTGGCGATCCTCAAGGGCTTAATGGCACGGCACGGGGCGGTCGAGAACGGCCGGGAACAGTTAGACACTCTGCACGGCACTGACGACATTTTTGACGACGCACAGGTGCTACTGGTCACATGGCGGCGAACGGGCATGTCTAGGGGGTAGCTGGTGTCGCGGTGAGTGCAGGCACGGGCAGTGAGGGCGAGGTGCGGCGTGTACGTGTGTGTCGGGCGCGGTGCTCTAGCACCCTCTCGGCATGGTGCAGAGAGAAATGGGTGCGGTTGTTCCCAGTGGTCCAAGGACTGGCTGTGCTCGAGGGTTGGACAGGGGTGGCGGTGGACGGTGAGCTGCCTCCTGGACATCGTGGCCGGCCGCGGCGTTTGCTCCTGCGGGCTAGCCATGGTTGGCCGGAAAGGGGATGCTCGGGTGGTGCTGCACTGGTGCAAGGGGTAGCTTGCTAGCTTGTTCAATGCGAGTGTGATCACTAGGGAGACAAGGGTAGAGATTTGGGGACAAGAATTGGACAAAGCTTTGATCACAAACAATGATAGTTAGGCAGGGATTACTATGCTCACCATCTGTTTGATGAAATGGCCGCATGAAGTTTACATTTGAATTTTTGGATGAATTTTGTTGAGTGCTTTGGTCACATTCTTCATACTATCTGGTTGCTTGGGTTTGGCAAGGTGAACTGGTTTGAGTGGTTGTTGAGAAATGGTGATCTTAGTACCTATTGAGGATTCAATTTTGAATTTTCATTTGAATAGATTTGAAATCTGTTTCTGTGGGTTTGCAAAGTGGGCTTGGGTTCAATTTTACTTGTTATAGCAAGGGGTGAAAATAATTGGATTTGTTTCTGCTAAGAAACTTGGACTAGGAAGACTCAAAGTAGTCTAGTGGTTAACTTTGGACAAAATGACCATTTGCTTATATATCTTATTTTTGATTTTCTCTTCATTTTCTTATGCTTGGAAATGATCTAGATGATGTTGTTTTCGTCTTTAAACAATCCTTGCCATTCATAGCAATCAAACATGGCATTGCAAGCATTCATTCATTCATCACACACACTCATGCATTCATATTAATTTTTAATAACAAAAGTTTTTGTTAACCCTAAACTTGGGTGATTGGAACTTGATAGTCTTGATTAATATATTTGGTATGTTACAAACCTTCCCCCCTTAAAAAAATCTCGTCCCGAGATTTAGGAAAAAGAAAACTAGGAACAAAAGAGATCTGGAAACTCAGTCCTAATGTAATCTTCTCGCTCCCAAGTAGTTTATTCTTTAGTGTGGTTACTCCACTGGATCTTGAGAAACTTGATACTCCGGGTTCGGGTGGTTCTGAAGGCTTCTTCCAAAATACGAATGGATACTTCAGGATATGTAAGGTCCTCGTTGATCTCTATGGTTCTGTGATCAATATTCTTGAAGACTTCGGTCTTCTCTAGGACTTCTAGGCATTTGCGAAGTAACGAGATATGAAACCCATTATGCACGGCTGACATCTCCTCCGGCAGTTCCAGTAGATATGATACTTCTCCTCAGCGATTCAAAATCTTGAAGGGTCCAATATATCTAGGGGCAAGCTTTCCTTTGAGTTGGAAACGTTGCATTCCTTTCAAGGGTGATACTTTCAGATACACAAAATCTCCGATATTAAAGGCTAAGTCCCGACGTCTCTAGTCGGCATAACTCTTCTGTCTGGATTGGGCGGCCTTAAGGTGCTCACTGATCTTGTGAACTTTCTCTTCGGCTTCTCGTAGGATGTGGAGACCGAAAATCTGACTCTCTCCTACTTGCGACCAATTCAACGGGGTACGGCACTTCCTTCCATACATAAACTCAAATGGGGCCATTTGCAAACTGGCTTGGTAACTGTTGTTGTACGAGAATTCTGCGAAAGGCAGATAATCTTCCCATTTTGATCCATACTCCAACACACAAGCTCTCAACATATCTTTGAGTATCTGGTTTACTCGCTCTGTTTGTCCATCACTCTGCAGGTGATAAGCTGTGCTGAAATCTAGTCTTGTTCCTAATCCTTCTTGGACTTTCTTCCAAAATCTCGAGTTAAACTGAGTTCCTCGATCCGACACAATGTTCTTGGGGACTCCATGCAAACTGACTATCCTAGCAATGTATAATTCTGCTAGCTTCGAACTCTGATAAGTGGTCTTGATAGGTAAGAAATGTGCTACTTTGGACAGTCTATCCACTATGACCCAAATAGAGTCATTTCCCCTACTAGATATAGGCAAACCGGTGATAAAATCCATTCCAACTGAATCCCATTTCCATTCCAGAATCCGCAATGGTTGCAAAAGTCATGCGGGTCTCTGATGTCCTGCCTTGACTCTTTGACAGATGTCACATTTGGATATATAGCTTCCGATTTCTCTCTTCATCTTATGCCACCAAAATTGCTCCTTCAAATCCTGATACATCTTCATTCCTCTAGGGTGGATAGAATAAAGAGTATCATGGGCTTCCTTCAAAATAGTTTGCTTCAACTCTGAATCTGCTGGCACATAGATACATCCTTTGTACCACAAAACTCCCTCTTCATCTTTGGTGAATCCTGGTACCTTCCTTGTACCGATACGACGTTTGATTTCATCGATACTAGCATTTCCTTTCTGCGCCTCCTTGATATCACTGATCAAAGTGGGTTGAAGTTCTATGCTAGACAAAAATCCTTCACTTACTAGTTCCATTCTGAAATCTTCCAACTCCTTGTGCAAACTTGGTTGCTCCTTTAGAATCATGGTATTCAATCGACACGGCAATCTGCTATGAGCATCTGCTACCACTTTGGCTTTGCCGGGGTGATAGTGAATGTCAAGATCATAGTCCTTGATTAACTCTATCTATCTCCTTTGCCTCATATTTATCTCCTTCTAGGTGAAGATATACTTCAGACTCTTGTGATCCGAATAAATCTCACAGCGGTTACCCATGAGGTAATGCCGCCATGTCTTCAAGGCCAAAACTATGGCTGCTAGTTCGAGGTCATGGGTAGGGTAATTCTGCTCATGTTGCTTCAGTTGTCGGGATAGATAGGATATGACTTTGCCTTCTTGCATTAGCACACATCCGAGACCAATCTTGGATGCGTCACAAAACACATCAAAAGGCTTTGTGATATCCGGCATAATCAAGATTGGGGCTGAAATCAATCTTTTGTTGAGCTCTTGAAAACTTGCTTCACATTTGTCCGTCCATTCAAACTTCTTATCTTTCTTCAACAATTGGGTCATGGGTCTTGAGATGCTCGAGAATCCTTCTACGAACTTGCGGTAATATCCCGCTAATCCGAGAAAGGCACGAACTTGGGTTTGAGTGGTTGGGCCTTGCCATTCTTCAACATCCTTAACCTTGGCAGGATCGATAGCAATTCCACCTGCCGATACGTATGTCCGAGGAATCCTACTTCCTTTAACCATAACTCACATTTGCTAAACTAGGCATACAACTGATGCTCCCTAAGGGTTTCAAGGATGTTCCTTAGGTGTAGCTCATGTTCTTCTTCTGATTTGGAATAGATCAGAATGTCATCGATGAAAACAATGACAAACTTATCCAGGAAGTTCCTAAAAATATTATTCATGAGGTTCATGAAATAAGCGGGGGGCATTGGTTAATCCAAAAGACATGAAAGTGTACTCACATAGTCCATATCTAGTAGTGAAGGCAGTCTTTGGAATATCCTCTGCGCGAATCTTGAGTTGATGATAACCAGTTCTAAGATCAATCTTAGAAAACACTTTGGCACCGGTCAACTGGTCAAACAGATCTTCTATCTTTGGTAGTGGGTACTTTTTCTTAATGGTGACATCATTGAACTTCCGATAATTCATGCACAAAAGGTTACCTCCATCTTTTTTATCCACAAACAAAACAGGTGATCTCCATGGCGACGCACTTGGTTGAATTAGTCCTATCTCCAGCATAGCATCCAGTTGCTTCTTTAGCTCCACTAATTCAGATGGGTTCATACTATAAGGTGATACGTTGGAAACGTATCTATAATTTTTGATGCTCCATGCTTGTTTAGTATCTACTTTGATTTACTTGTCTACACTTTGAGGTGCTTTTTACATGTTTTATGGTACTAACCTATTAACAAGTTGCAACAGTGCCAGATGCCTATTTTCTGATGTTTTTGGTTTCAGAAAAGTTATTAAAGAAATATTCTCGGAATTGGACGGGACAAACGCCAAAGTCAATTACTTTTCGTGGGGAACAAGACGTCCAGAGGGGAGACCGGAAGGCCAACCAGGGGGGCCAGGCCCACCCTAGGCGCGGGTGGGCCCAGCCCCGCGCATGGCTAGGGTTTTGGCACCCTAGCCGCCTCCCGGTCTCGCCCCTTCGCCTATAAGAAGCCCCCGATGTAGAAACTCTCAGTACCCAATCAGAAATCCATGAAACCGTTTGTAGCCGCCGCCACCATCGTCCCTAGATCGGGGGGATCTGAAGCTCTTCTCGGCACCCTGCCGGAGGGTAGATCATCCCGGAGGCCTTCTCTCCGGTATGATTCGTCAGTAGTTCCACCTTGGACTATGAGTCCATGTAGTAGCTAGATGGTTGTATCTCCTCCTTTGTGCTTTCATGTATAGATCTTGTGGGCTCCGTTCATGATCAAGATCTAATCTATTTGTAATCATGCATGTTGTGTTTGTGGGGATCCGATGGATATTGAGATTATTATGTTGGTTTGATTAATGGTTCTATCTTTATGATTCTATCATGTCTGTGTTGTTTGTGATCTTGCATGCTCTCCGTTGCTAGTGGTTATCTTGGCCAAGTAGTTGCTAGTTACTCCAAGAGGGAGTATTTATGCTCGATAGTGGATTCATGCCTCTAGTTTCCAAGGGAAGTGACAATAATCTCTTCGGTTTTAGATGTGCTGTTGCTACTAGGGAGAAAACAACGGTCTCTTGTTCATGGTACATGTGGACTATTTACCTTACACAATTTGCTTAAAGCAGTTGTATGTTGCTTGCAACTTAATACTGGAGGGGGTTCGGATGATAACCTGAAGGTGGAATTCTAGTCATAGATACAGTTGGATTACGGTCTATGTATATTGTTGTATTGCACAATCAACCTCATAGGATCTTTCTGGCTAGTAATTGCATTGTTATGCCTTGCTCAGTTCCTGTCAATTGCCTCGGTGTAATTTGTTTACCCTTCATGCCATGTTGTTTATCTAAGGAGAGCACCTCTAGTGAACTATGGACCCCGGTCCAATGTTTACCATTGATACATCTTCCACTGTTACTTGTTTACTTGATGCAAACCATTATCTTACACACCATATGTTTAATCCTTTGTTACAGCAAACCGGTGAGCTTGACAACCTCACTGATTCGTTGGGGCAAAGTCTTGAGTTTATGTTGTGCAGGTCTCCACATTGTTTGCAACACCTATGTGACGTTTCCTTCCTCCTTCTGGTTCGATAACCTCGGTTTCTACTGAGGGAAGACTTGCTGCTTCACACCTTGCTCTTGGGATTTCCAGCGAAGCGCTTTGACATCAAACACTAGGCGCCATCAAGCTTTCTGGTGCCGTTACTGAGGAATCTACTTCAACCTCTTCCACCTCGTCAAGCTCTATCAACAAGTTTTCTAGCGCCGTTGTCGGGGAACGAAGAAGAAGAAACTCCCACGTCAACCACTCACCAGCCAACACAAGTTTTCTGGCGCCGTTGCCAGGGAGGCTAAGGACGACTTCACTAGGGGAGTCCTTCACTTCCTTTCTCTTTACTTTGTTTTTAGTTTTCTTAGTTTCTTTTTCTTGGTTTTGTTTGCCTCTTTTCAAAAAACCCAAAAAAATTAGTCTAGTTTGGTTTGCTTGCCTTATTCAAAAACACAAAAAAATTAGTTCCTGCTCTAGCTCACCATGTTGCTCCCCCAGTTTGCTCTGAAAAATATTGCAATAGGTAGTGGCTCCATAATTGGGAAAGATAATATTGAAGAATTCTTTAATTATGTTAGCAAGCATGAGGATATTGAGGATAAATCTATAGCTGAACTTGCTCCTAATTATGAGATTGCTGCAGCTTCTTTAGTTCATATGTTGGAGGCTAGGTTTGTTAGCCTTAACCCCTTCATACAATTCTTATTCCTGAAACTAAAAGAAGATAAGAATGTTGGAAAAGGGAATTCATCCTTGAAACTTTATCAAAAGAATTCCATGATGTTGCTAGGGAGGCCAAAAAGGTTTTTGAACGTTTCAATATGCTAGGTTCAAGTGTATATGTTGTGGGTATTTCTGATAAAACTAAGCCTAGAGAGGAATTCAATATACCCATACCCTATAAGCTTGTTGGAATGTATGAAGACTTTGAACATAACTTCGATTGGATTGCCCCAGAAAATCTTTTTGATGAAGGTAGTAGACCAAAGAGGGATGAAAAAAGATCCTCCAAAACCCATTTGGATGAGATACCTTTCATAGTTGAAGATTTTGCAAGTATGAATGTTAATGCTTCTTCATTTGAAAATACTTGATTCTTCTTTCTTCTTGTTCCTAACTTAAAGGCGTTAAAGAAAAGTACTTGTTGGGAGATAACCCAAGAGTTTCCTTAAGTCTTGGAAGTTATTACTACTGTAATAACCTCTCCTTATCCTTTTTTTTTGCTTTTTGTGCCAAGAATGACCTCAAATGAGAGGGAACTAAGATTTAGGGAGTTGCTGTCCCGAAACAGATTTCTGTCCTCAACCAAACAAATTCGTGTGCAGGCTCTGTAACTCGTATTGAGCTCAAAATTTATGAATAAATCCCCAGTATGTTGTCTAACTTTCGTTAGTTCAACACTTTTTTATTTGAGCAACAGAAGATGTTCAAAAAAATTCGTTTCTACCTGCTGGTTTGTTTTGACAGATTTCTCCATTATTTGCATTTGCTTCTTATTGATTCCTTTTTTAGCTCTCTTTAGGTAAATTGAGTCTCTTTGAAGGGGTTACTCGAGTATCTTGTGTTTTTAGTGAAAACCCTTGACGTTCCAAAGCTTTGCCAGTGGTCTAATATCTTTTGAATAAGCTAATGTTGCTAATGAAGATTGTGTGAAGTTTTGTATGAAGGAAAAATTTCAGGTGTAGAGAGAGAATGATGCAATGAGATGAAGGATGGACAAAAGCTCAAGCTTGGGGATGCCACCATGGTGTAACCCCAAGAAATATCCAAGAGTTACAAGCGTCAAAGCTTGGGTATGCCCAAGGCATCCCCTTCTTCATCAATAAAAAGCTCAGGTTTGTCTAGACACTTCACTTTTATTGTTTCATGCACAGTTGTGTTGTTCTTGGAGCATCTTAGTTTTTGTTTGCTTTGCTTAGTTTGTTTAGTTTGCTTTAGTAGTTTGGACCCCCGTTCTCGTTGTGTTGTTTTGCAAATAAGTTTGCTTGGTGTTTGGAAAGGAGTAGTAAGTTCTTGCTTGAAGTGCAAGAGGAGCTTGCATTGACTATGACTTAGACTTTAGCATGACATGCTAGGTGTTGTTTTAGCATTATGCTTAGTGATTATTGTTGTAGCATGTCTTGTTCCAAACAATTTAGATTGCTTAGTGTGCCTTGAAGAAATTATGTGTTGTTTTAGCATGCAAAAGCATAGTATTGTGGTATTATCCTTTGATGTTTTGCTTGGGTTGACTTGGCACATGCTCACACCATGTTATGACTATGAGAAGTCACCATTATCCTCTATGATCATTTATTCCTTGACTTGTAGTACCACTCTTTGCTTTGATTAGTTTGCTTTGTTGCATTGCATAATTATGGCCATTTTTGCTCTCTTAGTTGGTTTCTCCCAGTCTTTTGCTAGCCTCCACTTGTATGAGTAAGTTCTACTCATGCTTCCAACTCCCAAGAAACCAAGTTATTCCAAAGTGTCCACTATAAAATCCTATGCATGGTGTGTTGCACCATTCCAAGTATATTCTTGTTTTCATCTATCTTCTAATTAAAAACTATTTTGTTATGTGGAAACTTAGTGATTAAAGTCCTCACGAACTTGATGGGACATTTTATTCTTTGCCCCTAATAAAATTGAACCATTGAGGCAACTTTGTTGTATATGCTTGCACTTATAAGTTGGGATTAGCAGAACCGTGCTGTCACGGGGAACGTTTTCAACATTGCACTTGTACTTTTTGTACTCCGTTGATATCATGCGCTTTTGTCTATGGATGTTACCGGTATGAAATGAAGTGGGAACTTGTAAGTTCATGGAGTTTGTATTCTGTGTTAGAGAAAAGCCTGGGCTGCTAGCCTAAGCCATGCCTAATCATGGTGGAAACTTGCAGCATCACCATAGTGACATCTATAAAGCATTCTTCTTATTAAAAAAGACACATTGAGAAAAGAGGAAAGAGAGAAAAAAGCACCATATTCCCATGGTACATAAGAAGAATTGCTGAGATGCTCATTGTCTGCTTGCCTTGTCATTTTGGTTATGGGAAAGCTCATGTACCATGTGCAAGGGGTACCCCGTTGGCGGTTCTCAATGATATGCAAATACTTACAGTGACAAGAACTTGCCTGGGCCCTAAGTTGAGTATCCATGAGGTGTAGCCCTAATAGTCAAGGGACTTGAGATTGCCAACTTATACTTTGTCAAGCATATACTCCAGCTTTGCTACCTTAACCTTAACCACTTCAAGATGCTTATGATAGGGGCAATGAGGGCTGAAAGCTAATAAGTACCATAATTTTTGGAAGCTCTTTTGAAACTTGTAATCTCTGCTTCCTTTATAAATAGGCCTTTATTCCATCATTATTGAGTCTCCAACTTCTACCCTTAGGCACCATTAAGAGAGCATAGTTGTCATTCTATGTGCAATGTTCCAAAGCTTATTAATTGATGCATATTGTGTTATTACTGCTCTTGTGCTACTTGTTTCTAGTCGCCCTTGTGAAATTTGCAGGTGTCCTATGCATTATATTGCTACTCACAAGTTTATTGCCACTATGCTATTTTTTCTGCATGTGAATGTCACATCCCAAAATTTTCCAAATTTTGTAATGTGAAAATAAATAAACAAAATAAATAATTGATGAAAATTAGGGTGAAAAGAAACTTTTTGTTTTAAAATGGAAACAACAAAACCCTTCTTGAACAAACTTTGAATAAAATAGAATCCAACAAAATTCAATCAAGTGAAATGCATTCATCAATGAATGTATCTTGAAATTTAAACTTGGGAAAATAAAACCAAAACCCTAAAACCTAAATAGAAGAAAATCAAGTCCAAGATCTCTCTAAGACTATGGATTTGATACACATAAAAATCTATCAACAAACATTTATAAATGATCAAAAATGATAAACAAAAATATTATAAAACCATAGAAATTGGTTTCATTTAATTTGGAACCATGGATAAAAACTTATGAATTTAATAAGATAAAGAAATTAAATTCCAAAGCTAATAAAGCTCCTATCTAAAATCCATACCAAATTGTGAGCAAATTAATCCTAAAGAGATATAAAATGATAAACAAATATTAAATAAAATTATACAAATTAGAATCACCAAGTTTGGATCTATAAATAAAAAGATATGGATTCTATAAGACAAAGAAAGAAAGAAATTAATAAATAAGGAATATTTAAAAACCAAATTAAATCTTGGCCAAATACATAAGAAAATGGAACAAAGATAATCCAAATCCAAATAAAATGAAGGGTTAAAGAATAATCAAATAAAATTATATGGGAGTAAACCATATTCTAATTATATCTGAATAAAGATAAAATCCCTAAAGTAAATGATTAATTAAATCATGAGAAAATAGTAAATTGGAAATTACCAAAGTGGATTAAAAAGTTATCTAATTAACTTAGAGAATTATTTGAATATAATTTATATGGGATTAAAACCATAATCAAATTTTATTTAAATAAAGACAAATGCTCAATTTAAATGATTAATAAATCATCTTAAAATATCTTTAAAATAATTCAAAATGAATTATTTAACACTCTATTGAATAAATAAAACCTATTGAAAAAGGTTTAGTGAAAATTAGAATTCAAATAAAGAGTTTGAAAATATAATTAAATCTTGTCTGAGTAAAAACAATTGTCAATTTAAATAAATAATAAAGCCCAAGAAAAATACAAAGAAATATTCTAAATTTACACTTTAAAATACTTTATTAAACAATGCTAAAATATACTAAAAGTTTAGAAAAGGTTTGACAAAAACCTGAATTCAAATTGAGTTTAAATCATTTGAATCAAAACAAAACAGAAAAGAAAAAGGAAAAAGAAACAGAAGAAAAAAATGGAGAAGAAGCAGGCCAGCCCACTAAGCCCAGCTAGCCCATCTTTCTCCCCCGCAGAAAACGATTCGCACCAAAACTTTTACCATCTCAGTCACTGACGGTTGGACCCCACTTGCACCTCTCTCCCTCGCTGACAAACGCAACCCCACCTGTCAGTCGTCGTCCTCACCCACCGCGACCAGTTCTTCCCCCTCTCTCTCCCGTTTCTGATGCGGATTCCTCTCTTCAATTCTCCTTAACGCCGCAGCCATTACTCGCTGTGATCATGCACACTTAATTTCCTCCCTCTCCTCTCTCTTTCCCCTCAATCACCCACCCCTCTCGGCCACCGGGCTGCCGCAATTTCGCCTGCCAACGCCTATGTCCCTGACGAGCTGCGACAGCAATTACGGCGAACCCAGCCACCGCTTTGCCCCCTTGATCACACGAGCCTACTCCCCAGCCTCTTGCGCATCCCCTGATATCACCCACTCGCCCGCGCGTGCCCCCTAACGTTGGAAACCTCGACGACAGCACGTCGCCATCGTCTGCCTCCACTCCGGCGAGCTACAGACGACGACCTCGTGCGCCCCTTGCTCACTGGTGAGTGTTCTCACGATCCTTGAAACCGTGTGCATCTTCCTGACGCATTGTTTTGATCGCTTGTGTCCCAAACAACTGCCTCCGACAAACGATTGACCGTACCCGAGAAGAGGTGTAGCTTCGGCGAGCAATAGCCATCGACACCGTGAGCCCCTCGAGTAACGGAGAGTACCTTGAGCTTCACCACACCCCTGCGACCACTGTGAGCTACTTCTCTCCCTCTCTCGCTTCCTGTATCGCCAGCAATGCCACCGTCTGAGCGCGCCGCCGCCAGCCACTGCTGCAGCGTCGCCCACCTATGGTCAAAATGATTCGGGCCATTAGATCTAGATCGGATGTGTGAGATTAGAATCAAACCGAAAAGGTATCGTGTTATCTGAGGCGCATGATTTGATTTAGATCTAACGCTCTATAACAGCCGATCCGCACAAACCGTTTTCAGCCAAAAAGAACATTACGCGTGGCATGTGTGTCGATTTAAAAACAGAAATGAATCTATTAGATATTTGATTTTGTAAAATTCATAACTTTAAATCTACACGTCCAAATTTTGCAAAACTTATATCAATGGAATCAGCAAAAATATTAATTTCCAACCATGCCATTTGATAAATGAATTGCTCCTGTAAAATTGGTTGTTTTTGCAAAAACATGTGTAGGCATAATTTGAGTATAAAATTTATTCTAAACGTGTTTTTAGGGTAAAATCTTTTGTAAATGGATTGTTTTGAACCTACTGATCATATAAACCAACTTTTGGATTTAAAAGTATATTTTGTGACACCTAGGAATTATACCTTTGAATTAAAGCATTTCTATCTAAATAAAATGTTGAATATGTTTTAAAAATGCTTGTTGAGTAAAACCTTTTGAAAAATGGTTTGAATTAAACTCTCTGACCCTAAACACCAAGTTTTAGGATTTAAAAATATATTTGGTGAACCCTATAAAATATTACCTTGTTTGAAAGCATTTCCAATAAAATAAATTGTTGATTTGATTTAAAAATGGATTTTGGATGAAACCCTTTGCAAATGGAATTGTTTAAAACATTATGACCATAAACATTAATATTGGTGTTTAAAAACATTTTGGCTAACACTAGAAATTATTCTTTGAATAAAATAAATTCTAGCAAAACAAAAGGGATTTAAAGTGCCCATTTTCACTAACTTGTTATCAAATGGTTTTGCCACTATGATAAATGACCAATAAGTATGTTAAAATGTTTATAGCCTATTAGAAACTAATTTTCCAAATAAAACAATCTTTAGCATGCTTGCATGCATTTCTTTGTTTTTATTATTCTATGTGTTGAATTGTTTGAATGCTAGATTGAATTTGTGCCTCGATTGAATTGTAGTGAAATTTGAAGAGTGTGACTATTGCAAAGATCAAGGAGTGAACTTATATTCTCTACCAAAAAGGCAAGTGGTGCTTCATACTTTTGTCCCATTATTTTCACTATGCATTAGTGATATTTCTAAGTAGGACTTGCATGGAATTTTACTAAGTATGCTATGCCATGGGAAATCCTAGTAGATGATGCCTTAGTAGAATTTTCCTAAGTTAAGATCCTTACTACTATCATGCTTAGCTTAGCTAGTAGAAAACAAGGGTGGATTATATTCATGCTATGTAACATTTCTAAGTCTATGACTTGTGTTTTGTTTAATAAAACAACTATGTGAATGAAACACCTGGGTGGACTGGTGAGAATGGATTTATGCTGAGTGGTTACACAAGGCCAGGGGACTGGTGAACCTTGTGTATCACACTTGTATAATGCCACCCAGGAACAAAGAGATTTGAGATGTCAAATGTTGAGAAGCTTCAAGTGCAGCCACTTGGCATTATGGGCTCTACCTGGATCATATTGGTTGCAATAACTTAGCCAAATGGACAGTTGGTGGTAGGGGATGATAGGTTTAGAGTGTGTCCATTCTGGTCTAAGGGAAGGCTTCTGAAAGATCTTTCCTTGATGCATGTCGAGTCTTGTGGGGAAAGTGCACCACCTCTCGAGAGAGTAAAATCTATGTACTTAGCCGTGTCCCCGGCAATGGACAATTTGAGCATCAAGACATGGAAGCTATCAAGAATCTCATCATCCCAATTTCTAAGTTAAAAACTTATGGTTGAACAAGGGTTAAAGGATCTTCAATCAATGATTGGTAGATGCCATGGGTGATTTTGACAAACAAAAACTTAGTGTTTTCAACTTATAAGGAAAACCTTATTTCAGCAAAGCAAGCCTAAGCTCCACTTAGCCAAATGCATATAGATGATAGTCTCCACTATTCTACCATAGTATCAGTTGCCAATACAATTCAAATGTATTGACCCTTGTGGCTACAACTTATTATGTTGCAGGTTTGTTTGATGTTAGTGAAGTGTGTTGATTAGGATTACAAGTCTACAACCAACATGATTGCATGTGGCACTTTGAAGATGAAGAACTCCATGCTATAGTTATTTCTGTTGCATTGTAATGAGATAGCCAAATGAGATATGTAAGATGTAATGAATTATTTTATTCCTGGTTATAAAGTTGTATTATGACCTTTGTTTCTTGATATTACATCTTAACTGTGGATGCTAGCTACTGATCCAGGGACTAGCATTGTAAACACAGGGATCTCTACCTTATTAAAGGTTGGGACCTCTACAGTGAAACAAACAAATGTATTTCAATGCATATGATTCATGAACTTTGTTTGTAGCTTGCCATGTTGCATGCATAATTACTATGTCCTATTGTTAGAACTCCAACTTTCATGCACATGCTTAGAGTTCTTTGATCCCAGCTTTCAATGATTGCAAATGGTTAGATCTTTATTGTGAGGGTGCATGTCACCTCAAAAAATATTCTTTTATCACTTACCTACTCAAGAACGAGCAGGAGTTAAGCTTTGGGATGCTGATATGTTGGAAACGTATCTATAATTTTTGATGCTCCATGCTTGTTTAGTATCTACTTTGCTTTACTTGTCTACACTTTGAGGTGCTTTTTACATGTTTTCTGGTACAAAACTATTAACAAGTTGCAACAGTGCTAGATGCTTGTTTTCTGCTGTTTTTGGTTCCAAAAAAGTTAGTAAAGAAATATTCTCGGAATTGGACAGGACAAACGCCAAAGTCAATTACTTTCCGTGGGGAACAAGAAGTCCAGAGGGGAGGCCGGAAGGCCAGCCAAGGGGCCAGACCCACCCTAGGCACAGGGGGGCCCAGCCCCGCGCCTGGCTAGGGTTTGGGCACCCTGGCCGCCTCCCGGTCTCTCCCCTTCGCCTATAAGAAGCCCCCGATGCAGAAACTCTCAGTACCCGATCAGAAATCCACGAAACCGTCTGTAGCCTCCACCACCATCGTCCCTAGATCGGGGGGATCTGAAGCTCTTCCCGGCACCCTGCCGGAGGGGAGATCATCCCAGAGGCCTTCTCTCCGGTATGATTTGTGAGTAGTTCCACCTTGGACTATGGGTCCATGTAGTAGCTAGATGGTTGTATCTCCTCCTTTGTGCTTTCGTGTATAGATCTTGTGAGCTCTGTTCATGATCAAGATCTAATCTATTTGTAATCATGCATATTGTGTTTGCGGGGATCCGCTGGATATTGAGATTATTATGTTGGTTTGATTAATGGTTCTATCTTTATGATTCTATCATGTATGTGTTGTTTGTGATCTTGCATGCTCTCTATTGCTAGTGGTTATCTTGTCCAAGTAGTTGCTAGTGACTCCAAGAGGGAGTATTTATGCTCGATAGTGGGTTCATGCCTCTAGTTTCCAAGGGAAGTGACAATAATCTCTTCGTTTGTAGATGTGATGTTGCTACTAGGGAGAAAACAATGATCTCTTGTTCATGGAACATGTGGACTGTTTACCTGACACACTTTGCTTAAAGCAGTTGTCTGTTGCTTGCAACTTAATACTGGAGGGGGTTCGAATGATAACCTGAAGGTGGACTTCTAGTCATAGATGCAGTTGGATTACGGTATATGTATATTGTTGTATTGCCCAATCAACCTCATAGGATCTTTCTGGCTAGTAATTGCATTTTTATGCCTTGCTCAGTTCCTGTCAATTGCCTCTCTGTAATTTTTTTACCCTTCATGCCATGTTGTTTATCTAAGGAGAGCACCTCTAGTGAACTATGGACCCCGGTCCAATCTTTACCATTGATACATGTCAACACCAGGATTTTTAATCCCAGATGCCTGTTATGCCATACATCGCAATCCCAGGATTACCATTTTTGCGAGACATAACAGAATTGGATACCATAGTACATCATCCATTACAAACGATACATAAGTTCTTACACAAATAGGGATCTCATGATCCAGTTCTTAATACAACATCAAGCAGCTCCATACGTAATAATAACGGTAGCATAGGAGAAGCTCCATCTTCGGGGTCACAGGCAATGCTGACGATGGGAGATGATCCTAGTTGTCGTAACCTTCCTGGGGTCCATCCTCCAGGTACTCCTCTTCATAGTCTGGCCATGGGAATAGCTAGGGACAAAGCCATGAGTACTCTTTAAGTACTCGCAAACTAATACTAACAGGTAAAGGGGTTTTTGGATAATAGGACACTAGGCTCTAGGGTTGTTCTGCAAAAGCCAGATTTATCTCTACTAAGTTTAGAAGCAACGAATGCTTGTCACAATTTTATTACTCCTAAGTGGGAACTTGTATTTCATATCACAACTCTGTTGTGGTCAAGTCAAAGATTAAAATCATTTCACAAGTCATTTTGAAAAGTCTGACGGGGGAACAGTATGGCCACTCCAACTGTCCATAACCGTGGACGCGGCTATTCAAATAGTTTGACACTCTGCAGAGATTGTACACTTTCACCACAACATTCGATACATCCGTCAGGAACAAATCCTGAATTCACCATACTCAGTATGCGTATAATCAATCGTAACCTTTCAATTACACGCCCTAGTATAAGCACCTCTCCTGTGAGTTTGGCCTCCCAACCATGACCAACTGTCATCTTGGGTACTGCACAGGTGGACAATCTTCACTAGGTAGCCTCAGCTCACACCTTGGCCGTGAGGGAACTAATACTAAGGTATATAAGTTTCCAGTCAAGCCCTACCCAATCTTCGAGTATTGTGGTTGTACGATAAAATTGGAATGGTATCGCATCCAGACAACCATCAGTTTTATAAAGGGCTAAGGCTCATGCCTCAACATTTTCATCACCAAAATCATCAAGTGTTCGGAAACACATGTCCAAAACATTTCAATAGAATGATCCATCATTCCAAGGTTTTCACAACCATTTTTCCACCAAGTATTCCCATCTAAAGTTGATCAAGTTTTATGCTTAGCACTAGCATCTACAGGTGGGGTAAGCAATAATGAGGGGTGGTAAACTAGTGGATTTCTAACTAAGTTCAATCTCATGCCTTAAGATGACATCAAGATTATCTAGCTTGGGCCAAATTTTATGCTCTTTATGCAACTTTCAGATATCTTTCTAGTATCTATAATTCACTTAAGTAAACTCTAAGGAATAGCTTTGATAAAGAAATAAAGTATAAAGCTTGTAAGTAAAAACTAGGATTGGTTGGTCAAGTGGGTTGGATCATATATTCTTAAGGCATATAGTGGGCAGAGTAACAAGTAGTGGGTTGTGGCATCAGTAGGGTGTCTTGCAAGGGTTAGCTTGCATTGGTCCACTTAGTAAATAAAGCTTGCACAATATCAGTATAAGCTTGCTAAATTGCAAGTGTTAGCTTGCAAGTATTGGCTTGCCTTGTGCAGAGCAGTGATTGAAGTTCTCCACGGCTTCTTCTTCGTAGTATCCTCCTTCCTCCTCGTATCCTTGGTCGGTACTAGCGCTATAAATAAATACGAGGTACACAATCACCAAACAATACTTAACTACTTGCAATCATCACACACAAGGGTCCTATAGATGATCTAACATCATCTCTAACATTACAAGATTAAGGCTTGGTTTAATTCCTTTTATTTTTAGAAAAGTAATTTCTACTCATTGAAAAACTACTTAAGATTTAATATTCTCCAAACCAAACATGGGATCATGTTGACACATGTCATCACCACATATTTTAGTCCATGGGAATGTGATTTAAAGTGGTGTCACAATTTAATAAGGTTTTACCCTTTTATTTTATTTAAATAAAGTGACTAGAAATGCCTATGTGTCATTCTTTTATTACTTGAACATTATTTCTATAAGTAAACCTATATATTTTTATATATTCTTAAAGGTATTGTTAAATGTGATTTTTGAGAGTTGGAATCAACTCAAAAGCTATTATGGTTTAAATTTGAAAAATGTTTGAATGCAGAAAAGCTTCTGCCTTGTTATTTTTACCATGGGTGATCTATAGATCCAAATGACTTGAATCCAACGGGATTTGATTCAGCATTCTCAGCCCTTACTAACAAAATTTGTTTCATTCAATTTGGTGCACTGAATCGATCTGGGTTGATTTTTGAAGTTGGGTACAGAAGTGAGTTTGAAACAAAATGAAAAAGGTTTAATTCAAATAACTGGGCTGCACGGGAAAAGTTAATGGGCCGGCCTGCTAAGTGCAGTGCTCCCACGGGATCCCCACTCGTCAGTGAGATAGGGAGGGGCGAAGCGGTACGGGGCGATGTGGATCATTCGATCTAGTTCTAATCCAACGGCTGAGAGTCATCGTCGACGTTGAGCAACGCCGGCGAGAAAGAAACCTAGCGCGGCCAGTTAGGGGTGTTGGGGGCTCACCGGGGTGCAGGCGAGGGTCGGCGAGGCGGGCGAACAACAAAGTCGACAACGGCGAACTCAGGGATGGTCGCGGCAGCTCCTGGGGTGGACAAAATCGATGGCGCCCTTCTTCTCCAGAGGCGGCGGGCTCCGGTGAAATTCCGGCGAGGTGGTGCTCGCCTTGCTCTAGGAACGGTGTGGCACGATCAGTGAGGAGAGGGGAGTGAGATGGTGTGAAGAAATCGAGCGGGGGTGTCCTCTATTTATAGTCGAGCGAGGGGTCCGACGGGGCGCACGGTGAGCTCGTCGGGGGTGATGTTACAGGCGGCTATTGGCATGGGCGAAGGTAGGGGCGGTGCGGTGTTCCCTGGCGATGCTCAACGACATGGTTTTGAGGCGTGGGGCGGTGCGGCTTGGTCTGGAACATGCGACGCTCTGCGCGGCAGAGGCGGCGTCTTCGACGGCGAGCGGTGGTTGTGCGTCACGGGGCGGCGAACGAGGATGTCTGGTGGTCTCCTGGGTCGGTGGGGATTGTGTATGCGCGCGGTGAGGGCGGCGCGCGGTCTGTGGGCGCTGGTCGAGGGTGGCGCTCTGGCGCACGCTCGGCATGGCTGTTGGCGAGGTTGGCATGGTTCCTGCGTGTGGTCTAGGGCTTGGCAACGCTCGCGGCTGGGACAGTGAGTGGCGGTGGACGGTGGGCTGCCTCCCAGACATGCTGGCTAGGCTTGATTTTCTTCCTAGCTTGCTGTCGACATGGGGTGACATGGGTGTCCTCGGTTGTTCACCATTGATGGCAATGCCAAGCTTACAGTGATGCTAAGGGTTAGTTTAGGTTGTTAGATGATCTACTAAGGCTAGTGGTGTCCAGAGAGGGAACAAGTTAGGCTTGAGTCACTACTCACTATAGTGTTTAGATTTTGTATGATTTGTGTCTGCAACCTGTTTGATGAAATGGCCGCATGAAATCAAGTTTTGAATTTTGAAAAGATTTTTGGTGGGTTTACTAGATTGGTGCTAGTGAGTCTGCAGATGCTTGGGTTTTGAAAGTTGAGCTTGTTTGAGTGGTTTTTGAAAAAGTGGGATCTTCCCATATGATAAAGATTCAATTTTGAATTGTCATTTAAACTATGCATTTGAAAGTTTCTGGATGATCACAAAGTGGGCGTTGATACCTTGTTATGAGTACATTCAAGGGGTGCAAAGATCCAGAAAAGTTTCCATTAGGTTCTCAAAGTTTGAGACAGCCAAAGTAGGCATGGGAGTTAAATTGGTCAAAATGACCATTCCCTTAATATATTTGTTTTGATTTACTTGTCTTTATGAAAAGTGTGGGAAATGTTTTAGATGATGTTTATTTCACCTAAGAAACATTTTACAATCAAGGAAACATACAAAAAAGGTGGTTCAAAAGAATTTCAAATTAAATGCATACACATATGCATGCCTTCATAAGTTTAATTAGAAAAGTTTTTGTTAACCCTAATTTTGATGATTAGAGTTTGATGATTTAAGTTTAATATTTTTGGGATGTTACAAACCTTCCCCCCTCAAAAAAAATCTCGTCCCGAGATTTGAAAAGGACGAAAAGATTACCTAGGATTTGAAGAGATCGGGAAACTCCGTCCTGATGTGATCTTCGCGTTCCCAGGTAGCTTCCTCTTCTGTGTGGTTGCTCCACTGAATCTTGAGAAACTTGATGCTTCGGGTTCGGGTAGTTCGAAAAGCTTCTTCCAAAATACGGATGGGTACTTCGGGATAGGTCAGGTCATCGTTGATCTCTATGGTCCGATGATCAATATTTTTGAACACTTCGGTCTTCTCGGGGACTTCGAGACACTTGCGAAGTAACAAGATATGGAACACATTGTGCATGGCTGACATCTCTTCGGGTAGTTCCATTTGATACGACACTTCTCCTCGACAGTTCAGAATTTTGAAAGGTCCGATATATCTGGGGGCTAACTTTCCGTTGAGTTGGAAACGCTGCATTCCCTTCAATGGCGACACTTTCAGATAAACAAAATCTCCTATGTTGAAGGCGAGGTCTCGACGTCTCTTGTCGGCGTAACTCTTCTGTCGGGATTGGGCGGTCTTGAGGTTCTCACGAATCTTGTGAACCTTCTCTTGTGCTTCTCGTAGGATGTCGGGTCCGAAGATCTGACTCTCTCCTACTTCCGACCAGTTCAAAGGGGTGCGACACTTCCTTCCGTACATGAATTCAAATGGGGCCATTTGCAAACTGGCTTAATAACTGTTGTTGTATGAAAATTTTGCAAACGGCAGACAGTCTTCCCACTTGGATCCGTATTCTAACACGCATGCTCTCAGCATATCTTCGAGTATTTGGTTTACTCGCTCGGTTTGTCCATCGGTCTGAGGGTGATACGCGGTGCTGAAATCTAGACGGGTTCCTAAACCTTCTTGGACTTTCTTCCAGAATCTCGAGGTAAACTGAGTTCCTCGATCCGATACTATGTTCTTGGGGACTCCGTGCAAACTGACGATTCTAGCGATGTATAACTCCGCTAGTTTCGAACTCTGATATGTGGTCTTGACGGGCAAGAAATGGGCGACTTTGGACAATCTGTCCACTATGACCCAGATAGAGTCATTTCCCCTACTAGAAGTAGGTAGTCCAATGATAAAGTCCATTCCTACAGAATCCCATTTCCATTCCGAAATCTGCAAGGGTTGCAACAATCCAACGGGTCTTTGATGTCCTGCCTTGACTCGCTGACATATATCACACTTGGCGATATAGCTTCCGATTTCTCTCTTCATCTTATGCCACCAATATTGCTCTTTTATATCTTGATACATCTTAGTTCCTCCGGGATGGATACAATAAAGAGTATCATGAGCCTCCTTCAAAATAACTCCTTTCAACTCGGAATCTTCTGGTACACAAAGGCGTCCTTTGTACCACAAAACTCCTTCTTCGTCCTCGGTGAATCCGGGTACTTTCCATGTACCGATACGACGCTTGATTCCGTCAATACTAGCATTAGCCTTCTGCGCCTCTTTAATCTGAATGATCAAAGTGGGCTGGAGTTCTATGCTAGCCATAAATCCTTCACTTACTAATTCCATCCGAAAATCTTACATCTCTTTGTGCAGACTTGGTTGCTCCTTCAAAATCATGGAGTTCAAGCGGCACGACAATCTGCTAAGGGCATTGGCTACTACATTGGCTTTACCAGGGTGATAGTGAATGTCCAGATAGTAATCCTTGATTACTCAATCCATCTTCTCTGCCTCGTATTCAGCTCTTTCTAAGTGACTATATACTTTAGGCTCTTGTGATCCGAATAAATCTCACAACGGTTTCCCATCAGGTAATGTCTCCATGTCTTCAGGGCTAGAACTACGGCTGCGAGTTCGAGTTCATGGGTTGGGTAGTTTTGCTCATGTTGCTTCAATTGTCGAGATAGATAAGATATAACTTTACCTTATTGCATTAGCACACATCCGAGACCAATCTGGGATGCATCAAAATACACATCGAAGGGCTTCGTGATATCCGGCATGATCAAGATTGGGGCTGAAATCAATCTCCTCTTGAGTTCTTGAAAACTCGCTTCACACTTGTCGGTCCATTCAAACTTCTTGTCCTTCTTCAGCAATTGGGTCATGGGTCTGGCGATACTCGAGAATCCTTCTACGAATTTGCGGTAATATCCTGCCAATCCGAGAAATGCACGAACTTGGGTTTGAGTGGTTGGGGCTTGCCAATCTTCTACATCTTTCACTTTGGCAGGGTCAACGGTAATTCCTCTGGCTGATACAATGTGACCGAGGTCTCCTACCTCCTGTAACCAGAATTCACATTTGCTAAACTTTGCATACAACTGATGCTCTCTAAGGGTTCCAAGAATGGTCCTTAGGTGTAGCTCATGTTCTTCTTATGATTTGGAATAAATCAGAATGTCATCGATGAAAACAACGACAAACTTATCCAGGAAGTCCATAAAAATCTTATTCATGAGATTCATGATATAAGCGGGGGCATTGGTTAATCCAAAAGACATGACCGTATACTCATACAATCCATATCTGGTGGTAAGGCAGTCTTTGGAATATCCTCTGCACGAATTTTGAGTTGATGATAGCCAGTCCTAAGATCAATCTTAGAAAACACTTTGGCACCGGTCAGCTGATCAAACAAATCTTCTATCTTGGGCAAGGGGTACTTGTTCTTGATGGTGACATCATTCAATTTCTGATAATCCGTACACAAACAAGACAGGTGATCTCCAAGGTGACGCACTTGGTTGAATCAATCCAATTTCCAGCATGGAATCCAGTTGCTTCTTCAGTTCTGCGAGCTCTGACGGGTTCATACTATATGGTCTCTGGGCTATGGGTCCGGTTCCAGGAATTAGTTCAATGATAAACTCGATATCCTGATCTGGGGGCATACCGGGCAAAACATCTGGAAATACATCGGGGTATTCACAGACTATCCGGACTTGGTCAATGGTAGGTTGGGCTATACTCTTGTTGCATTTGAATTGGCGAGGTAAGGTTTCAGATATATGCTCGACTGATATTCCGGCGGTACTAGTCATGGTTATGGCTTTCTTGGCACAGTCAATTAATCCTTTATGTTTGGACATCCAATCCATTCCTAGTACTACTTCCAAACCTTTAGTTCCAAGTACTATCAGATTTGCATAAAAATCTATGCCATGGATTCGGATAGGGACGGCTTTGCAAATTTGCCTAGCCTTGGTGGTTGATCCGGGAATTTGAACAATCATAACATGCTTCAGTTTGGTTGGTTGAATTTTACTAGTGCAGGCAAATTCTTCGGTGACAAATGAGTGCGATGCACCAGAATCAAACAACTCTCGGGCAAGTACTGAATTAACAGAAAACATACCCAGCACGACGTCTGGCGCTTCCAGAGCTTCTTCAGCATGCATGAGAAAAAGACGGACGTTGCGGTTGAGCGAATTCCCTGGGGCAAATCTTCTTCTTGGCTGAACACGACGTTGCTGCTGAGCTGGGACATTGGTATTGGGGGATGTAGCATTCTTCTTGTTGGGGAACTCGTTGGAATAGTGGCCTTTATTTCCACAGTCATAACAGGTCACTTGCGACTTGTCCTTGGCTGCTACAGGCACAGCATTGCTTCCAGTCCTCGGGGCAGTGTTGGTGTTGGCGGTAACATTGTTGTTGTTGAACTTGGGTGGGGCACAATTGAAATTGCTAGAGTTGCCGGGGTTGTTGTGGTTTCCTCCGGGTCTAGGGTTTCCACGGTTGGGATAGGTCGGACGGTTTATCGGGGGTCTGTTGGTCCTTGGGGCAAATCCTGGAAATGGGTTAGGGTGATACTTTGGGGTCTGATGGGTTCCTGGCTGATGCATCATATGACGCTTGCGGTTCTCATTGGCCTGGTTGATCTTTCCTTCCATCTAGATAGCAGAGTCGACAAGGGCTTCAATATCCACAAAGGGGATATTGACTAACACCGTCTGCATCTCATCATGCAGACCATTCAGGAATCTTTCTTTCTTCTTGGCTTCAGTGTCTATTTCATCCGGGGCATACCTATCTAATGACAAAAAAAATTCACGGTATTCCACTACAGTCATCCTTCCTTGCTTCAGCTCTCTGAACTCGTCTCTCATTCTCTTGATCAAACCCGGTGGCACATGGGTTCTGCTAAACTTGACCTTGAATTCCTCCCAGGTCATCATCTGGCCTCCGGTCATTGCGCGAACACTATTCCACCATGCTCTGGCATCTCCGGCTAGATAGTGGGTGGCGAACAAGACTTTCTCGTTGGCTTCCACTCCGGCTACTTCTAAGTTTTTTTCCATGGTTTGCAGCCAATCATCGGAGTCTAGGGGCTCTTCGAACTTAGTGAAAACAGGTGGGTTGGTATTCTAGAAGTTCTTGAGCTTAGATCCGTGGTTGTCATGATTTCCGTGGCCTTGGTTGTTGTGGGCTAGCTGGGCTATCTGCTGAAGGGTGGCTAGGTTGGCTTGACGTTCCGCTCTTTCAGCTTCACGGTCAGAAGTCAACATTTGCAGTATCTGCAACATCGGGTCCGGGGTTGAACCACTTCCTCCACGTGGCATCTGAAGATTTAGATCGATCATGAGAAAAGAGGGAAATTTCTAAAGTTTTGGGTCTTTTAAAAAATTTTAAAGTTTGTGTAAGGGTCCCAACCTTTAATAAGGTAGAGTCACCTGTGTTTACAATGCTAGTCCCTGGATCAATAGCTAGCATCCACAGTTAAGATGTAATATCAAGAAACAAAGGTCATAATACAACTTTATAACCAGGAATAACATAATTTTATTACATCTTACATAGCTCATTTGGCTATTACATTACATTGCAGCAGAATATCTATAAGCATGGGGTCCTTCATCTTCAAAGTGCCACAGGCAAACATGTTGGTTGTAGACTTTGTAATCCTAATCAATCAACTTCACTAAAAACAATCAAACCTGCAACATAACAAGTTACAGCCACAAGGGTCAATACATTTGAATTGTATTGGCAAGTTTCACTACTATTTAGAATATAAGTGGATCCTATCATTACATGCATATTTGGCTAGGTAGGGTTTTAGGCTCATTTGCAGAAAACAATAATTTATCCTATCTTTTCAAAATGGTTTTGTTCCTTTTGTGAAATCTTTCTGAACTCCTTGGTCAAACCCCAAGTGTTTCAAGTCTTTGTCAAATCCTCTTGAGCTCCTTGGTAAATCCCCAAGTGCTTCAAGTTTTTATCAAAATCTCTTGAGCTCCATGGTAAATCCCCAAGTGCTTCAAGTTTTTATCCAAATCTCTTGAGCTCCTTGGTACCCCCAAGTGCTGCAAGTCTTTTGTTGTCACTTTAAAGTTTTTCTTTTAGAAATTGGAATGTCGAGATTTCCCATAGCTTCAAGATTTAGTTGTCCATAACCGGGGACACGGCTAAGTACTTAGATTTTATTATCTTCTACAGAAGTTGTACACTTTACCCACATGTCACACTCTCATCCTGTTGCCACCAGTGGCCGCTGGATAAGTACTCACCAAGATGGAGTACTGGCAGATTGAGAATGTGACGAAGTCTTTCCAGAGGGTCCTCCCATACACCATTGCTAGCTTGTCTTCAAGCACCCATGTAGGGTTTCGAGTTCCCTCATTTTTAGTATCTGAAGACAATGCATGGGTCTTCCCAATGTAGTTGACTAAGCCAGAGCCATATGTAGCATGTGGCTGTACACGGAAGCCACAATTGGAGAAACATGTTCAATCTCTAAGTTCCTGGGTGGTTTTCTTTTGGTGCACAACACAAAGAGATTGCCATAGACATGGTTCCTTTTGTTGCCACCTTCTCCAAAACTCAAAGTATCCTTGTCCACCCAGGTGGTTCATTGAGTACTTGTTTTATTATATGAAAACACAAGTCTTTTCTCATCTTCAAAACTAAATCTCAACATGTATCCCTTCTCAAAATAAGTAGCATGGCTAAGCATTTTACAACTACATTATTTCCACTAAGGAATATATAAGGGTATCCTATTAGGATTTAGCATAGCATATAGTATAGAATTTCTTTTCATGCATGTTTCAAAATCCACTAAGTATAATGAAAATAGTAGGACATTAGATGATAGTGTAACTTGCCTTTTTGGTAGGGAATGTTGGTTCACTTCTTGATCTTGCTAGTTTCACACTTTTCTAACTTCACTACAAATCAACCAAGCAAACACAATATCAACTAGCATTCCAACCAATAATCAATCAAACAATTCATCACACATAAAATAATAGAACTAAGTCATACATGCAAGCATGCATAAGATAGTTTTATTTTCCATGGTGGTATCTACTAGGATCTACACATTGTAAGGCTCAAGGTGGTCATTTTCTAAAGTGGCAAAGTCATTTGCAAAAGGGTTTTATCTATAAACCATTTTTAAATCCAAACATTATTTTATGTGGTTGGAATTGTTTTAGCAAAGCAACAATTTTACATTGTTCTCCAATTAAGTTGTTAGTTCACAAAACTTGGTGTTTAGGGTCAGTAGCTTTGAATCAAAACATTTTCCAAAGGTTTTTTGTTCAAAATCATTTCCATAACAAAACCAATATTTTTATTTGACTAGAAATGGGCTAAATCAATTATTCAATCCTAATCTTCACCAAATACATTTTTAAATCCACAAGTTGGTTCCTAGGGTCAGTAAGTTCACCACAAACCAATTTGCAAAGATTTCATCCTTAAAATCATTTTGGAATAATTTTTCTAATCTAAACAAGCATACAAATGTTTCTGCAAAAACAAACATTTTACCAGAGGCTTTTTACTAAACAAATTGCATGGTTGGCTAGGGCTTGTTCCACTGATTCCATTGATATAAAGTTTGCAAATTTTGTACGTGTGGATCAAAAGTTATAAGGGTTTCAAATTTGCATCTAAATCTGTTTTCAAATTCTGTTTTAAATCACAGACTGGCCACGCGTCGCGTTTCTACTGGTCGATACCGGTTCGGGCGGATCGGCCTCTGTGAGGCGTTGGATCTGAACAGATCGCACGGCTCAAGTCCACTCGTACCCTTTCGCTCAGGTTCTATTATCAGCCATAGGATCGAGATCTAACTGTGTGAATCTATTCGATCATACTCGAGCGGCGCTGACGGCGGCTGGCGGCGGCGGCGTGTCTGCCGGCAATGCAGGAAGCAAAGAGGCTAACGAGGATGCTTATCGTGTTCACAGTAGCGTGGGGAAGCTCAACGTGTTGTTGGTTCGACGAGGGTCGCACCAGGGTGAGGTTAATGGCTCGCCGGAGTTGCTCCTGGCGTCGGGTTCGTCTGCTGGTCGTCGAGGTCGACGCTACGGATCACGAGGAGGCAAACAGAGGGCATGGTTAGACGCGTAAGGTCAAGGCGATGAGGCGTGCGTGATCGAGAGGGCGCGGGGTGGTCGGTTCTTACCAGGGAAGGTCGTCGGAGATGGTGGTAGACGCGGCGGCGCTCAGTCGAGGTGGTTGCCGACGTTCTGGGGCGCCCGCGGTTGAATGGGAGGTACAGGGAGAAGCGTCTAGGTTTGGGGAATGTACCCGTGTGCTTGGGGAGGCAAGGGGTGGCGAGGTTCGGCCGGAATCGAGGAGGGAGCTCGTCGGAGCAGTCAGGGGTTTCTGGTGAAATTAGCGTAGCCTGGTGGCGTGTAGGTTATGGCGACAGAGGGGAAATGGGGAGGAGAGGGAGACGTTTAAGGGAGCGTGGTCGCTGGGGGATTAATGGCCGTTAACAGCGCGAATTGATCGCCGGAGTAAAGACAGGAAACGGCGAGGAGGATTCAGCGCGGGTTTGAAGACGATGAACAGTGTTGTGGGGCCTTGTTGTCAGTGATTGAGAGGGTTAGGAAAGAGGGTCCACCAGTCAGTTGCTCTGCGGGTGCGAGTTTAAGTGGAAAACGTTTCGCAGAGGGGGAGAGAGACTAGGCTGGTTGTTGGGCTTATTGCGCTGGCCGGCTGGGCTGTGTCCATTTCTATTTTTTTTTCTTCCTGGTTGTTTTTCTTTTTCTATTCCTATTTTCTGTTTTGAAATTCAATCAACAAATCAAACATTCAAAACATTTCAAATATTCACCACACTTGTGTTGAGTTTTGGTTCTGTTTAACAACAATATTCCAAGTCCCAAAATAATATTTTTATTTTAGGGTCCATTTATAATTAAATAAAATGGACATTAGTTAATAAATCAAATGGGTTTTAATTTATTTAAATCTCCATGTGAAATCTAAATATTTTCAAAAACCAAATCAGTAGGTTTTATTTGAAAATAAAGAATACTTGGAAAACTTGTTTAAAATAAATAGATAAGTTTTGATGTTTAATTAAAATAGTAAAACCTTTATTTTTAATAAACTTGGATATTAAATCCTTATTATTTTATTTAAATGAACCTTTACTATTTTTATCAAATAGAAATATTTTATTTCAAAGGCTTGGCCAAGTTTTAATTTGGCTTTATAAAATAATCCTTATTTAAAATTCTATCCCTTGCTTTTGAAAACCAAATCTTTTTGTTAAAGGATTCAAAATAGTAATTCCATATATTTTTAGTTTTATTGTTTATTTAACTTTTTAAATTCCTTTAGGATTTTTATTTGATCCAAATAGGTTTGAAGATTTCCAATTGGATTCAAAAAGTTTCTTCTCACCCTAAAAATCAACAAAGTTTTATTTTATTCATTTATTTTTCACATTACAAGATTTGGAAAATCTTGGGATGTGACAGTTTGACTCAGATTTTTTTAGCAACTTTCTTTTTCATTCATTCATTCATTCATAGCACCCAATACAACACACACCACGACAAAGAAAAGCAGATGGTTTTAAGAACCATTCTGAGAACTACGATACAGTGGGACCGAATACTATTCACTACGCTAGTGCTCAAGTGCTACTACTCCTCGGAATCTGTGGCTTCGTCATCTTCATTATCATCGATGAAGGCGAAATCGTCCTCATCGGTGAAGAAATCCATAGCCTGATTTTCCAGAAAATCATCATCATCGCTGAGATAGGAGTAGGGGTCTCCATGAAGATCCTCTCCGGCATTCTCCCTTTCCTCCAACTGCATGTCTCTCTCGTGGATGGTCTCCTCCAGAGATGAGATGCGGTGGCGAAGACGGGCAATAATGCACTCCTTCCTGTCGAGCTGACAACGGCGGGACTTGCGATCCTTTGCTAGCAGAGCGATGGTCTGGTCCTTCGTCTTGATGATGGCAAACTTGTGTTTGCAGTAGTCACGGCAGTTATCCAACTCCTGTTGTTGATCGTACATCATGAAGCTAAGGTGGTCCAATTGAGTCTTCAGTTCGGGGTGGTATGGGGCTTCCAGTGGTTGTCCATTAGCATCACGCCTTGGGCAAAACTCAAAGCGAGTACCCTTGATCTGATTGATGCTCTGCCCACACAGACGAGAAAGAGCTTCCTGCATGGCTCTGGCAAGTCCATCGAGCCAGTTGTTTTCTCTCAAGGTAAACTGAATTCCCTCCGCAGTGGGAGGTTCGATCTTTCCTCGGAGACTTGCAACAATTAGCCACTGCAGATCTTCTCCTCCTTGATCATTGAGCTGAGCTCCGAAGAACTAGGGGTGCGGACGCTCCAGAAGTTCCTAAAGATGGTCCAAATCCCTCTCAAAGATAAGGTCTCCTCCATTTCCCAACTGATAAAACTTGCTGTACTTCACGTCCATCTATAAGAATACAGGATGAGTAGGTTAGCAGAGTGATCAATTGTGTCAAAATTTTAGGTATTTTGCAAGGGTTTTTGAGGAACATGAATTTTTATGAAAGAATCAAAGGGATAAGAATGAGAATAAGTTTTTGTAAATATTTGTTTTCTTTGGTTTTGAAACTGAGTTTTTGATTCAAACGTCCAGTCTAACTAGGGTCTCCTATGGTAAGGATGGCTCTGATACCAACTTGTCAACACCCGGATTTTTAATCCCAGATGCCTGTTATGCCATACATCGCAATCCCAGGATTACCATTTTTGCGAGACATAACAGAATTGGATACCATAGTACATCATCCATTACAAACGATACATAAGTTCTTACACAAATAGGGATCTCATGATCCAGTTCTTAATACAACATCAAGCAGCTCCATACGTAATAATAACGGTAGCGTAGGCGAAGCTCCATCTTCGGGGTCACAAGCAATGCTGACGATGGGAGATGATCCTAGTTGTCGTAACCTTCCAGGGGTCGATCCTCTAGGTAATCCTCTTCATAGTCTGGCCATGGGAATAGCCAGGGACAAAGCCATGAGTACTCTTTAAGTACTCGCAAACTAATACTAACAGGTAAAGGGGTTTTTGGATAATAGGACACTAGGCTCTAGGGTTGTTTTGCAAAAGCCATATTTATCTCTACTAAGTTTACAAGCAATGAATGCTCGTCACAATTTTATAACTCCTAAGTGGGAACTTGTATTTCATATCACAACTCTGTTGTGGTCAAGTCAAAGTTTAAAATCATTTCACAAGTCATTTTGAAAAGTCTGACGGGGGAACAGTATGGCCACTCCAACTGTCCATAACCGCGGACGTGGCTATTCGAATAGTTTGACACTCTGTAGAGATTATACACTTTCACCACAACATTCGATACATCCGTTAGGAACAAATCCTGAATTCACCATACTCAGTATGCGGATAATCAATCCTAAACTTTCGATTACACGCCCTAGTATAAGCACCTCTCCTGTGAGTTTGGCCTCCCAACCATGACCAACTGTCATCTTGGGTACTGCATAGGTGGACAATCTTCACAAGGTAGCCTCAGCTCACACCTTGGCCGTGAGGGAACTAATACTAAGGTATATAAGTTTCCAGTCAAGCCCTACCCAATCTTCGGGTATTGTGGTTGTACGATAAAATTGAAATGGTATCGCATCTAGACAACCATCAGTTTTATAAAGGGCTAAGGCTCATGCCTCAACATTTTCATCTCCAAAATCATCAAGTGTTCGGAAACACATGTCCAAAACATTTCAATAGTATGATCCATCATTCCAAGGTTTTCACAACCATTTTACCACCAAGTATTCCCATCTAAAGTTGATCAAGGTGGGGGTAAGCAATAATGAGGGGTGGGGGTAAGCAATAATGAGGGGTGGTAAACTAGTGGAGTTCTAACTAAGTTCAATCTCATGCCTTAAGATGACATCAAGATTATCTAGCTTAGGCCAAATTTTATGCTCTTTATGCAACTTTCAGATATCTTTCTAGTATCTATAATTCACTTAAGTAAACTCTAAGGAATAGCTTTGATAAAGAAATAAAGTATAAAGCTTGTAAGTAAAAACTAGGATTGGTTGGTCAAGTGGGTTGGATCATATATGCTTAAGGCATATAGTGGGCAGAGTAACAAGTAGTGGGTTGTGGCATCAGTAGGGTGTCTTGCAAGGGCTAGCTTGCATTGGTCCACTTAGTTAATAAAGCTTGCACAATATCAGTATAAGCTCGCTAAATTGCAAGTGTTAGCTTGCAAGATTAATAGCTTGCAAGTATTGGCTTGCCTTGTGCAGAGCAGTGGTTGAAGTTCTCCTCGGCTTCTTCTTCGTAGTATCCTCCTTCCTCCTCGTATCCTTGGTCGGTACTAGCGTCTATAAATAAATACGAGGTACACAATCACCAAACAATACTTAACTACTTGCAATCATCACACACAAGGGTCCTATAGATGATCTAACATCATCTCTAACATTACAAGATTAAGGCTTGGTTTAATTCCTTTTATTTTTAGAAAAGTAATTTCTACTCATTGAAAAACTACTTAAGATTTAATATTCTCCAAACCAAACATGGGATCATGTTGACACATGTCATCACCACATATTTTAGTCCATGGGAATGTGATTTAAAGTGGTGTCATAATTTAATAAGGTTTTACCCTTTTATTTTATTTAAATAAAGTGACTAGAAATGCCTATGTGGAATTCTTTTATTACTTGAACATTATTTCTGTAAGTAAACCTATATATTTTTATATATTCTGAAAGGTATGGTTAAATGTGATTTTTGAGAGTTGGAATCAACTCAAAAGCTATTATGGTTTAAATTTGAAAAATGTTTGAATGCAGAAAAGCTTCTGCCTTGTTATTTTTACCATGGGTGATCTATAGATCCAAATGACTTGAATCCAACAGGCTTGGATTCAGCATTCTCAAACGTTTCTAACAAAATTGGTTTCATTCAATTTGGTGCACTGAATCGATCTGGGTAGATTTTTGAAGTTGGGTATAGAAGTGAGTTTGAAACAAAATGAAAAAGGTCTAATTAAAATAACTGGACTGCGCGGGAAAAGTTAACGGGCCGGCATGCTAAGTGCAGTGCTCCCGCGGGCTGCTTAAGTGGGTGTCCCCACTCGTTAGTGAGACAGGGAGGGGCGAAGCGGTACGGGGCGATGTTGATCGTTCGATCTAGTTCTAATCCAACGGCTGAGAGTCATCGTCGACGTTAAGCAACGCCGGCGAGAAAGAAACCTAGCACAGCCAGTGAGGGGTGCTGGGGGCTCACCGGGGTGCAGGCGAGGGTCGGCGAGGCGGGCGAATGACGAAGTCGACGACGACGAACTCAGGGGTGGTCGCGGCAGCTCCTAGGGTGGACGAAATCGATGGCGCCCTTCTTCTCCAGAGGCGGCGGGCTCTGGTGAAATTCCGGCGAGGTGGTGCTCGCCTTGCTCTGGGAACGGTGTGGCACGATCAGTGAGGAGAGGGGAGTGAGATGGTGTGAAGATATCGAGCGGGGGTGGCCTCTATTTATAGTCGAGCGAGGGGTCCGACGGGGCGCACGGTGAGCTCGTCGGGGGCGATGTTACAGGCGGCTATTGGCATGGGCGAAGGTAGGGGCGGTGCGATGTTCCCTGGCGATGCTCAACGACATGGTTTTGAGGCGTGGGGTGGTGCGGCTTGGTCTGGAACATGCGACGCTCTGCGCGGTAGAGGCGGCGTCTTCGACGGCGAGCGGTGGCTATGCGTCACGGTGCGGCGAACGAGGATGTCTGGTGGTCTCCTGGGTCGGTGGGGATTGTGTATGCGCGCAGTGAGGGCGACGCGCGGTCTGTGGGCGCTGGTCGAGGGTGGCGCTCTGGCGCACGCTCGGCATGGTTGCTGGCGAGGTTGGCATGGTTCGTGCATGTGGTCCAGGGCTTGGCAACGCTCGTGGTTGGGACAGTAAGTGGCGGTGGACGGTGGACGGTGGGCTGCCTCCCAGACATGCTGGCTAGGCTTGCTTTTCTTCCTAGCTTGCTGTCGACATGGGGGTGACATGGGTGTGCTCGGGTGTTCACCATTGATGGCAATGCCAATCTTACAGTGATGCTAAGGGTTAGTTTAGGTTGTTAGATGATCTACTAAGGCTAGTGGTGTCTAGAGAGGGAACAAGTTAGGCTTCAATCACTGCTCACTATAGTGTTTAGATTTTGTATGATTTGTGTCTGCAACCTGTTTGATGAAATGGCCGCATGAAATCAAGTTTTGAATTTTGAAAAGATTTTTGGTGGGTTTTCTAGATTGGTGCTAGTGAGTCTGCAGATGCTTGGGTTTTGAAAGTTGAGCTTGTTTGAGTGGTTTTTGAAAAAGTGGGATCTTCCCATATGATAAAGATTCAATTTTGAATTGTCATTTAAACTATGCATTTTAAAAGTTTCTATATGATCACAAAGTGGGCGTTGATACCTTGTTATGAGTACATTCAAGGGGTGCAAAGATCCAGAAAAGTTTCCATTAGGTTCTCAAAGTTTGAGACAGCCAAAGTAGGCATGGGAGTTAAATTGGTCAAAATGACCATTCCCTTAATATATTTGTTTTGATTTACTTGTCTTTATGAAAAGTGTGGGAAATGTTTGAGATGATGTTTATTTCACCTAAGAAACATTTTACAAGCAAGGAAACATACAAACAAGGTGGTTCAAAAGAATTTCAAATTAAATGCATACACATATGCATGCCTTCATAATTTTAATTAGAAAAGTTTTTGTTAACCCTAATTTTGATGATTAGAGTTTGATGATTTAAGTTTAATATTTTTGGGATGTTACAATACATCTTCCACTGTTACTTGTTTACTTGCTACAAACCATTATCTTCCACACCATACGTTTAATCCTTTGTTACAGCAAACCGGTGAGCTTGACAACCTCACTGATTTGTTGGGGAAAAGTCTTGAGTTTGTGTTGTGCAGGTCTCCACGTTCTTTGGAACACCTGTGTGACGTTTCCTTCCTCCTTCTGGTTCGATAACCTCGGTCTCTACTGAGGTAATACTTGCTGCTTGCTGCTTCACACCTTGCTCTTGGGGTTTCCAACGAAGCGCTTCCACGTCAAACACTAGGCGCCATCAAGCTTTCTGGTGCCGTTACTGAGGAATCTACTTCAACCTCTTCCACCTCGTCAAGCGCTATCATAAGGTCTCTAAGTTATGGGTCTAGTTCCAGGGATTAGTTCAATGATAAACTCGATATCCTGATCTAGGGGCATACCAGGCAATACATCTGGGAATACGTCGGGGTATTCACAGACTACTGTGACTTGGTCAATGGTTGGCTGGGCTAGACTCTTGTTGCACTTGAATTAACGGGGAAAAGTCTTAGATACATGCTCTACTGATACTCCAGTGGTACTAGTCATGGTTATGGCTTTCTTGGCACAGTCGATTAATCCTTTATGTTTCGACATCCAATCCATTCCTAGTACTACTTCCAAACCTTTGGTTCCAAGTACTAATGGATTAGCATAAAAATCTATTCCATGGATTCTGATAGGTACGACCTTGCAAATTTGTCTAGCTTTGGTGGTTGAACTAGGTATTTGAACTATCATAACATGCTTCAATTTTGTTGGTTGAATCTTACTAGTGCATGCAAATTCTTCTATAACAAACGAGTGCGATGTCCAGAATCAAACAACACTCTTGCAAGTACTGAGTTAACAGAAAACATACACAGCATGCCATCTGGCTCTTCCTGGGCTTCTTCAGCACTCATGTGAAACAGATGTCCATTGCAGTTGAGTGAGTTCCCTGGAGCAAATCTTCTACCAGGCTAAACACGGCGCTGCTACTGAGCTGGGGCATTCACATTGGGGGTTGTGGCAAGATTCTTAGGGCACTTGTTGGAGTAGTGACCCTTGGTTCCGCATTCATAACAAGTAACCTGAGACTTGTCTTTTCCTGCAACAGGCACAACATTGCTTCCAGTCCTTGGGGAAGTATTAGCGTTGTTGGTGTTGTTGTTGTTGAACTTGGGCGGTGCACGATTGAAATTGTTGGAGTTGCCGGGGTTGTTGTTGTTGTTTCCTATGGGCCTTGGGTTTCCTCCTCCATGGTTGGGATAGTTCGGATGGGTCATAGGGGGTCTATTGTTTCTTGGGGCATATCCTGCAGACGGGTTGGGTTGATACTTTGGGGTATGGTGGGTTTCTGGTTGATTCATCATTCAACTCTCGCGATTCTCATTGGCTTGGTTGATCTTGCCTTCCATATGGATTGCAGAATCCACTAAGGCTTCAAGGTCAGCAAAGGGAATGTTGACTAGCAATGTCTGCATTTCATCATGCAGACCATTCAAGAATCTCTCCTTCTTCTTAGCTACAGTACTAATCTCATCAGGGGCATACCTAGACAGAGATAGAAACATGTCACGGTACTCTACCACAATCATTCTTCCCTGCTTCAGCTCCTTGAATTCATCCATCATCCGCAGAATCAAACCCGGTGGCACATGGGTCCGGCTAAACTTGAGTTTGAATTCATCCCAAGCCATCATATATCCTCCATTCATGGCGTGAATGCTATTCCACCAAGCTCTTGCATCACCTGCCAGACAATGGGTGGAAAACAGTACTTTCTCATTGGCCTCCACTCCTTCAACTTCTAAGTTCTTCTCCATGGTCTGCAGCTAGTCATCCGCATCTAATGGCTCTTCAGACTTACTAAATATGGGTGGATTGGTGTTCTGAAAGTTCTTGAGCTTGGAACCATGGTTGTCCTGATTTCCATGGCCTTGATTGTTGTTGGCCATCTGAGCTATGTGTTGAAGGGTGGCTAAGTTGGCTTGACATTCGGCTCCTTCACCTTCACGGTCAGAAACCAACATTTGCAATATTTGCAGCATTGGGTCCTGAAACGAGTTGCTTCCTCCGCGAGGCATCTGAAGATTGAGATAGATCATGAGACAAGAGGGAAATTTCTAAGGTTCATGGATTTGTTTTTGAAAGCTTTTAAACTTTGAGTTCGACTCTGGTTTTTGCCACTAGCAATTTGTTTTTCATTCATTCATAGCACACAATACAAACACATGCCGCACTAAGGTAACAGATGGTTTTAAGAACCATTCTGTGAAACTACGATACAGTGGGACCAGATACAACTCACACCTACGATAGTGCTCAAGTTCTACTACTCATCAGAATCGGTGGCTTCATCATCATCAATAAAGGCGGAATCATCATCATCAGTGTGGAAGTCCATGGCTTGGTCCTCCAGGTAGTCATCGTCATCACTGAGGTAGGAGTAGGGATATCCACGAATATCTTCCCATGCATTCTCCCTCTCCTCAAGCTGCATTGGATCCCCTCTGAGGTGGGTGCCTCCATCTTGCCTCTGAGGTTTGCAACAATCAGCCATTGTAGTTCTCCTCCTTGCTTATCATTGATCCGTGCTCCGAAGAACTCGAGGTGCGGGTGCTCAAGAAGTTCCGAGAGTTGGTCTAAATCACGCTCAAAGATGAGGTGTCCTCCATTGCCCAACTGGTAGAACTTGCTATACTTGACGTCCATCTACAAGAATGTAGGATGAGTAAGTTAGTAGAGTGATCAAGTGTGTCAAATTTTATGTAAGATTTGCAAGAATTTTGGAGGAACATGAATTTTCTTGAAAGACCCTTAGTGATAAGATTGAGAATAGGTTTTCATAAATACTCACTTCTTTTGTTTTGAAACTAAGTTTTTGATTCAAGCGTCCATTCTAACTAGGATCTCCTATGGTCAGGATGGCTCTGATACCAACTTGTCAATGATACGCCCAATTTGCATCACCATTCTATATCATAATTTACCTCTATTCATTGATATTTGTCTTATTATGAGGTATTACTTATGGCTTTTCATCTGTTTATGCATGTTGGATGATTCCTCGAGGATGGACTGCCGGAGTCTGGATTCTGATGGAAAAGATGGTGTTTCGGTGCAATTTCGCGAAGATCAAAAAATACTAGAAAAATATGGAAACATATTATTTTACCGGAACACGAAGGAAGCCAGAAGGAGGAGCGAAGGGAGGGCTCAGGGGGCCCACACCCCCTAGGCGCGGGCCCACCTGACCCCGCGCCTAGGGTGGGTTTGGCCCACCTGTTAGGCCTCCGACTCCGCCCCTTCGCCTATATGTTCCCTACGGAACCCTAACACCAGGGGAGCGACCACAGATAGACTTCCGCTGCCTCTGGGAGGCAGAAAACACCGAGAGAGAAAGATCTCTCTGGCAGACAGATTTCTTCTGGGGGAATTCCTTCCCGGAGAGGAGAGACCATCGCCATCAACACCATCATCAAGCTTGGCTTCATCGGGATCATCATCATCATCCACACCATCATCTCCACCAGCACCATCATCACCACTCCATCTCGCTGTAACAATTGTGTTGGATATTGCTTTAGTTCATTAGGGAAACTTTCCCGGTGTTAATTACTATTGTAGTTGATGCTTGTGAGTGGAACCATTGGATTATTTTTTATGTTCAGATTTTTATCCATTATCTTATCATCTTTGATCTTGATCCATATGATGTCTTGTGAGTAGTTCGTTTAGTTCTTGAGGACATGGGATAAGTCATGTTGTTAGTAGTGAATCTGTGATGAGTTATTATTCAATGGTTTAGTATTTAAGTTGTGGTGCTATTCTTCTAGTGGTGTCATATGAACGTCGACTACATGACACTTCACCATTTATGGGCCAAGGGGAATTCATTGCGTATTTGGCTACTAATTGTGGGGTTTCCGGAGTGACAGAAACCTGAACCCCCGTTAGGACACCTCTACACAAGGGAGTGTAGGATCTCAGAGTTTAAGGCTGTTGTTAGATTTATATCTTAATTACTTTCCTGTAGTTATGAATCTTTGCAGGGGGTTTAATCATAAGTATGTATTAGTCCTAGGAAGGGCAGTATGTTAGCATAGGTTCACCCACACAACACTTACAAACACCAAAGAAGTGTAATCAGCTATTTGCAGCGAAAGCACTTGACAGAATTCCCATGTGTCCTCGAGAACGTTTGGTACTTATAAGTATTTCCACCGGTTTGTCCTTTGCTAAGAAAGGATTGGGCCACTTTCTCCATTTGTTCGTTACTTCTGTTACTTGCTCTTTGTTTTGATGCTTTGTCAGAAAACCACTAAAAATATGTTTGCTAAGTATTCACAGGGATTTCCTCCTCCATACCACTGTTCAGCACCTTCTGCTCCTCGCTGGGATCGACACTCCTATTTATCGAAAGTACTACAATACACCCCCTATACTTGTGGGTCATCAAGACTATTTTCTGGCACCGTTGCCAGGGAGTGAGGCACTATTGAAGAGTGGAACTGGTAAGGAAAACTTTTACTGTGTTATTGCTTTTGTTACTGCTTGTTACTTTGTTTCCAATATGAATAACCCACTTGGTTTTCTATTTGGGAAAACTACTACCACTTCTATGGTAGTAGATGAACCACCACCTGTTGAGATAGATCCTTTTAAGATACCTGCGAGTATTGTTAATCGTGGGATGGATAATTATTATTTTGGGGATGGAACTGTCCATCCTGGTGATCACTTGCTTTATATCCATGAATTATGCGGGTTGTTTAAGTGTGCATGTATCACAACTGAACAGGTGAAGAAGAAGTTACTCTCCATATCCTTGAAAGGGAGAGCTGAGGCATGGTATAAGCTGCTAAAGAATGGACAATCCATGGAATGGGAGGAAATGGCATCTCTCTTTTACTCTAAATTTTATCCTCTCAGTGAAATCCAAAAGGATAGAAGTCTTATATATAATTTTTGGCCTCTTGATGGAGAAAGTACAGCTCAAGCTTGGGGGAGATTGAAGCTGCTAATGCTTAAATGTCCTATTCATGAACTCCCTAACAATATTATTCTCAGTAACTTTTATGCTAGGCTTTCTCTTCAGGATAAAGGTTTACTAGATGCTTCGTGTGCTGGATCATTCACAAGTATGAAGGAAGAAGCTAAATGGGATCTCCTAGACCGTATTCAAGATAATACCAAGGCTTGGGAGAATGACAAAGGAAGAAAGTTAGGTATAAACTATGATTATGAGTGCATCAAATCTTTTATGGGAACTAATAACTTCCATGATATTAGCAATAAGTTTGGCCTTGATCCTCAAGTTCTAGCGGAATGTTCTAATGCTTTTGCTTCTTATATTGAGATTCCCAAGAAAGAGTGGGACAAGTACCATGCTCCTTATAAAGACGTTGTTACCCATGTTCCTGCTAGTGTAGAGGTTTGTACTGTTGATCCTATTTTGCCTGAACCTTATGTTGAGAAGATCCCTTTTCCCTCCAAGGTAAGGGAGCACTCTATTTTGGCTAATGTGGTTAGCAAAAGCGCAAAGAAAACTGTAGGTTCCGGTGAGCTGAGATATTGAGCCTATAGTAGCTATTGTGAAAGATCTTGTTACTAGAAATATAGAGTATGAGTATATTGTCTTCTGTGAAGACGCTTCTAATATTATCTATCATCCTAGTAAGGCTAGAAAAGCTAGTGTTCTTGTGCTCTCTATTAAAATTGGTGATCATTGCTACTATCGTTTATGTGATATTGGTGCTAGTTCTAGTGTTATTCCTTATGAGATTTACAGGGAAATTATGCATGAGATTGGGCCTTGTGAGCTCGAAGACATTGATGTGGTTATTCACCTTGCCAATAGAGAGCAAGTTTGCCCCATTGGTATTGTAAGGGATGTGGAGGTTCTTTGTGGTAAGGTTAAATATCCTGTTGATTCTAGTACTTGGTAAAGAAGCTAGTAAAACCTATCCTATCATCTTTGGTAGACCCTTCCTTAATACTTGTGGGGCTATCATAGATTGTAGGAAGGAAAAAGTTTTGACTAAGTTTTATGGAGAATCTTATGAGTTTAATTTTTCTAAATTTGCCAAAAACCCTTATGAAAATGAATTACCTGATGAGGATTTCAAGGTTGAACAACTGTCTTCTATTTCTCTTGCTCCTAACAATGCTTTGCAGCAATTCATGGAAGATCATGAAAGTGATGCCTTTATGAAGGAAAGAGATGAGATTGATGAGGTTTTCCTTTGTCAGCCTAAGTTGCTTAAGCATAATTTACCTGTGGAAGATTTGGGTACCACACTACCACCCAAAGGGGATCCTGTTTTCGAATTAAAACCTTTACCTGATGATCTTAAATATGTTTATCTTGATGATAAGAAGATATATCCTGTTATTATTAGTTCTAAACTTTCAGGGAAGGAAGAAGAAAGGATATTGGAGGTATTAAAGAAGCACCGAGGAGTTATGGGTTATACTCTTGATGATTTAAAAGGAATTACTCCCACTATATGTCAGCATGCTATTAATATTGAGCCTGATGCGAAACCAATTGTTGAGCACCAGCGTCGTTTAAATCCTAAAATGAAGGAAGTGGTAAGAAATGAGGTATTAAAACTCCTTGATGGTGGTATTATTTATCCTATTTCTAATAGTCAATGGATTAGCCATGTTCATTGTGTTCCCAAGAAAGGAGGAATTACTGTTGTGCCTAATGAGGATAATGAACTTATACCCAGAGAGTAGTAATTGGGTATAGAATGTGCATTGATTTTAGAAAGATTAATAAAGTTACTAAAAAGATCATTATCCTTTGCCCTTTATTGATCGAATGCTTGAGAGGCTGTCCAAAAAGACTCACTTTTGCTTTCTTGATGGTTATTCTAGGTTTTCTCAAATCGCTGTGAAAGCACAGGACCAGGAGAAAACCACTTTCACTTGTCCCTATGTAACTTATGCTTATAGGCGTATGCCTTTTGGTTTATGTAGTGCTCCTGCTACCTTTCAGAGATGTATGTCTGCTATCTTTCATGGTTTTTGTGAAGAAATTGTGGAGGTTTTCATGGACGATTTTTTCGTCTATGGAACTTCTTTTGATAACTGTTTGCACAACCGTGATAAAGTTTTGCAGAGATGTGAAGAAACAAACTTTGTTCTTAACTAGGAGAAATGTCATTTCATGGTTAATGAAGGAATTTTTCTTGGACATAAGATCTCTAAAAGAGGTATCGAAGTTGACAGAGCCAAAATTGAAGAAATTGAGAAGATGCCTTGTCCTAGGGATATCAAAGGTATTCGTAGTATCCTTGGTCATGCTGGTTTCTATAGGAGATTTATTAAAGATTTCTCCAAAATTTCAAAGCCCCTTACTAATGTTCTTCAAAAAGATGTACCTTTTGTTTTTGATGATGATTGTAAGGAAGCTTTTGAAACTTTGAAGAAAGCTTTAACAACTGCTCCTATAGTCCAACCACCTGATTGGAGTTTACCTTTTGAAATCATGTGTGATGCTAGTGACTTTGCTGTTGGTGCTGTCCTTGGACAACATGTTGACAAGAAGCTGAATGTTATTCATTATGGTAGCAAGACTCTAGATGTTGCTCAAAAGAATTATGCTACTACTGAAAAAGAGTTCTTGGCTGTAATCTTTCTTTGTGATAAGTTTAGACCTTATATTGGTGATTCTAAGGATACTATTCATACTGACCATACAGCTATTAAGTACCTTATGACAAAGAAGGACGCTAAGACTAGGCTTATAAGGTGGGTGTTGCTTTTGCAAGAGTTTGATCTGCATATTGTGGATAGGAAAGGTGCTGATAATCATGTTGCTGATAATTTATCTCGTTTGGAAAACATTTCTTTTGACCCTTGTCATGTTAATGATAATTTTCCAAATGAGCAGTTAGCTGCAATAAGGGTAAGTCCACATGAGAATCCTTGGTATCCTGATTATGCTAACTTTATTGTTTCCAAGTATTTGCCTCCAACCTTTATAGCCCAACAAAGAAGGAAATTCTTCTATGATCTAAGGCATTACTTTTGGGATGACCCACACCTATATAAGGAAGGAGTAGATGGCATTATGAGAAGATGTGTTCCAGAATTTGAACAACAAGAGATATTGAGAAAATGTCATGGCAGTGCTTATGGAGTACATCATGCTGGAGATAGGACTACACAGAAGGTTTTACAATCTAGATTTTATTGGCCTACTTTTTTTAAAGATGCAAGGAAGTTTATCTTATCCTGTGATGAGTGCCAACGAGTAGGTAACATCTCTAGACGCAATAAAATGCCTATGAATTATTCTCTTGTTATTGAACCTTTTGATTGTTGGGGATTCAACTTTATGGGGCCTTTTCCTCCTTCAAAAGGGGATACTCATATTCTTGTTGTTGTTGATTATGTTACAAAGTGGGTAGAAGCCATACCTAAGAGCAGTGCTGATGGTAAGACCTCTTTGAAAATGCTCAAAGATGTCATTTATCCTAGGTTCGGTGTACCCAGATATCTCATGACTGATGGAGGCTCCCATTTTATTCATGGGGGTTTTAGAAAAACTCTCGCTAAGTATGACGTAAACCACAGAATAGCTTCAGCTTATCACCCCCAAACTAGTGGGCAAGTAGAACTTTCCAATAGGGAAATCAAATCTATCTTGCAAAAGACTGTCAATAGATCTAGAAAAAATTGGGCTAAAAAGTTGAATGACGCTTTGTGGGCTTATAGAACTGCTTATAAAAATCCTATGGGGATGTCTCCTTACAAAATGGTCTATGGGAAAGCATGTCACTTGCCTTTAGAATTAGAACACAAAGCTTATTGTGCAGTGAAAGAGTTGAATAGAGATTTTATACTTGCTGGTGAGAAAAGCTGCTCGATTTAAGTAATCTAGATGAGTAGAGAGGGGAAGCTTACGAAAATGCTAGGATCTTTAAGGAAAAAGTAAAAAAGATGGCATGATAGGAGAATCCTCAAAAGGGAGTTCCATGTTGGAGAGAAAGTTCTTTTGTATAGGTCTCGTCTCAGATTTTTTGCAGGGAAACTACTCTCCAAATGGGAAGGACCTTTTGTTATCAAGGAAGTGTATCGTTCAGGTGCCATCAAAATCTCTTCTCTGAAGGATGACACAACACAGGTGTTTAATGGTCAAAGACTAAAACATTATATTTCTAGAGATTCTTATAATGAAGAAGTGGATGTCATTCAAATGGTGACTCCAGAAGAATTTATCAAGAACCAAACACCAGAAACTGCAGAGTTTGTCTTCAAATAAGTAAAGAGTGGTGAAAACGGAAGGTTTGCGAATCTCCAATCTTTTTATATTTTTGATGTTTTTAATACATAAGGGAAGTTACGAGACGAAATTGAAGAGAAAATGGAGCCCGGGGTGGACAAACCCACCCCAGGCGCGGGCCCAGCCTGGCCACGCCTGAGGGGGTGTTCCACCCCCAGACTCCGTCTCCGCTTCGTTTCCATGTCAAAACCTTCCTTATGTATTGATTCTTCGTAATATATAACCCCCCGGATCCCCCGAGGTTCGTGCATCGTGTTCTTGTCGTGTTTTCGTTTCAATCTGTTTCTGTCAGGAAATCTTCTCAAGTTTAGAGCACCATGGCCTCCTCCAACGACAAAGGCAAGAAGCCCGTGGAGATAAGGTTGGAAGAACACTACCACAGAAGGAGTGAATCGTCATCAGGTTTGGCATCCCCTTGGCTTGTTCCAAGATTGGGGGAGTGCCGCGGTATCACCACCATTATCTTTCATATTTTACCTTTTTAGTGGATTCATATCTGTGGTAGAGAAGTTATCTTATAGTTTGGTTTGCATGTGGAAGTATCTCTCCTTTAGTTGATTATCTATGTATCCCTTGGTGTGAGTGCCTTTATTGGAATATTAATGAGAAGTCCCATCTTTTACTTTTTGTACTTCTTATTTTTAGTTTGCAATCTCTATTATATGATGGATCTTGTTGTTCAGTATTGGGACCACTTTAGGATCATAAATTGGATCTAAATTGGTTTTGGCAAACCGAGTTCTGGTCAGTAGCATTAGTTTAAAAGAAAAGAAAGAAGAAAAAAGGCTTACAGGTATTTGGTATCAATTGTTTTATTTCTTGTAGGCTCATAAGATTAGTATTCTTTATTTAAGATTCTTCTGTGTCTTCAAGGAAAGATTGCATGTTTGGCTTTATTACTTGTATGTTTGCTTGCTTCTTTCAACTCTCTTGCTTGCTACCCAGCCGTGCTAGCCAAAAACCTGTTTTGAGAAGGAATACTTCTCATGTTTCTAAAACCCTTTGAACCAAAAACTTTTGCCACTTGTGTCCACCATATCTACCTAATAGCTATTTCTATTCCTAGTAAATTCTCAAGCTTCATCTACCTTTCAAATTAAAAAGTATTTTGTTATGTGAAAACTAGTTAGTAAAGCTCTCACGAACTTGATGGCACACCTTATTTACTTGCCCCTAATAAACTTGAACCATTGTGGACATCAAAGTTGTATATGCTTGCATCTATACGTTGGGATTAGCAGAACCATGCTGTCATGGGGAACATTTTCAACATTGCACTTGTACTCTATACACAGTTGATATCGTGCTCTTTTGTCTATGGATGTCAATGGTGTGAAATAAAGAGGGAACTTATAAGTCCATGGAGTTTGTATTCTGTGTTAGAGAAACGCCTGGGCCGCTAGCCTAAGCCATGCTTAATCATGGTGGAAACTTGCAGCATCACCATAGTGAGTCATCTATGAAGCATCCTCAATAAAAATCTATATGCATAGTAAATAAAAAGATTGTTGAGATGCTCATTGTCTGCTTGCCTTGTCATTTTGGTTATGGGAAAGCTCTTGTACCATGTGCAAGGGGTACCCCGTTGGCGGTTCTCAATGATATGCAAATACTTACAATGACAAGAACGTACCTGGATCCAAAGTTGAGTATGCATGAGGAGTGGCCCTCATATTCAAGGGACATGAGATTGCCAACTTATATTTCGTCAAGCATATACTCCATCTTTGTTCACTTTAACCTTAATCATCTCAAGATGCTTATGATAGGGTCAATGAGGGCTCAAAGCTAGTAAGTATCATAATCTTTTGAAAGCTCTTTATGACTTGTAATCCCTACTACCCTCTATAAAGGGACCTTTCTCCAGTTACCAGTTGAGTCAGTAAACCCACTTCCTCTCTATCTCTAGCAAGCTTTTGAGTTGTTGTGTTTCAAGCATTCATATGGTGATTTATTCAATCATGTTCTTGATCTTCCTTGTTTGCACAAAACTCATATCTATTGAGTATTACTTTGAAAGCCTTCACTTGTGAAAAACCTTTTTGAGCAAAGAGTGCTCCTGTTTTGAAACTTCTACAAAAAGCTTTTGTGAAACTGTTTATCAGGTGTTCTCTGACCAAGAACAAGTTTGCCAATTCCAATAATGATTTATCTTTATGTATCTCTATTGTGACTGTTGTACTTGGTTGCAAGCTAAGTTGTATAATGGGGAGTTGCTTTCTTCTATGAGTTGTGAAAAGGTAAGTGTGATGCTTCTTGTTTGTATTCTTTTTATCGACACTTCGCTCCATAAAGCTGTGGACATGTTTACTGAGCTCAGTATTCGCTTGGGGACAAGCGAAGTCTAAGCTTGGGGGAGTTGATACGCCCAATTTGCATCACCATTCTATATCATAGTTTACCTCTGTTCATTGATATTTGTCTTATTATGAGGTATTACTTATGGTTTTTCATATGTTTATGCATGTTGGATGATTCCTGGAGGATGGAATGCCGGAGTCTGGATTCTGATGGAAAATACGGTGTTTCGGTGCAATTTCACGAAGATCAGAAAAATACCAGAAAAATATGTGTCAACACCCGGATTTTTAATTCCAGATGCCTGTTATGCCATACATCGCAATCCCAGGATTACCATTTTTGCGAGACATAACAGATTTGGATATCACAGTACATCATCCATTACAAACCATACATAAGGTCTTACACAAATAAGGATCTCATGATCCAGTTCTTAATACAAATCAAGCAGCAAAATAACGTAATAATAAAGGTAGCGTAGGCGAAGCTCAATCTTCGGGGTCACAGGCAATGCTGATGATGGGAGATGATCCTAGTTGTCGTAACCTTCCTGGGGTCCATCATCCTGGTACTCCTCTTCATAGTCTGGCCACGGGAATAGCCAGGGAAAAAGCCGTGAGTACTCTTTAAGTACTCGCAAACTAATACTCACAAGTCAAGGAGGTTTTTGTAGTAGGACAATAAGCTCTAGGGTTGTTTTTGCAAAAATCTAGATTTACCTCTACTAAGTTCCTAATCAAGAAAAGCAAGTTGAAATTTTATAACACCTAAGTGGGAACTTGTATTTCTAACACAACTCTGTTGTGGTCAAGTCAAAATCTCAATTCATTTCACAAGTCATTTTGAAAACATCTGACGGGGGAATAGTATGGCCACTCCAATTGTCCATAACCGCGGACGTGGCTATTCGAATAGTTTGACACTCTGCAGAGATTGTACGCTTTCACCATGTAAGGTTCCCAACCTTTAATAAGGTAGAGATCCCTGTGTTTACAATGCTAGTCCCTAGATCAATAGCTAGCATCCACGGTTAAGATGTAATATCAAGAAACAAAGGTCATAATACAACTTTATAACCCGGAATAAAATAATTTATTACATCTTACATAGCTCATTTGGCTATCTCATTACAATGCAGCAGAATATAACAATAGCATGGGGTCCTTCATCTTCAAATTGCCACAGGCAGACATGTTGGTTGTAGACTTGTAATCCTAATCATCACACTTCACTAATAACAAACAAACCTGCAACTTAATAAGTTACAGCCACAAGGGTCAATACATTTGAATTGTATTGGCAAGTGATACTATGGTAGCATAGTGGAGTCTATCATCTATATGCATTTGGCTAAGTGGAGCTTAGGCTTGCTTTGCTCAAAATATATTTTCCTTATCATTTGAAAACACTAAGTTTTTGCTTGACAAAATCACCCAAGGCATCTCCCAATAGAAATTGGTGATCCTTCAACCCCTTGTTCAACCACAAGATTTTAACTTAGAAATTGGGATGAGGGGATTCTTGATAGCTTCCATGTCTTGATGCTCAAATTGTCCTTTACCAGGGACATGGCTAAGTACTTAGATTTTACACTCTACAGATGTGGTGCACTTTTCCGACAAGACTTGGTTTCACCAAGACAAGATCTTTCAGAAGCCTTCCCTTAGACCAGAATGGATGCGTTCCAACCTATCAAACCCCTACCACCAACTGTCCATTTGGCTAAGTTATTGCAACCTATATGATCCAGGCAGAGCCCATAATGCCAAGTGGTTGCACTTGAAGCTTCTCAACATTTGACATCTCAAATCTCTTTGTTCCTGGGTGGCCATCCACAAGTGAGATACACAAGGTAAACCATAGAAATGGGCCTTGTGAACTACTCAACACAAACCATTCCTTCCATTCCACCCAGGTGATTCATTCACTTAGTTGTTTTATTAAACAAAACACAAGTCCTTGACTTAGAAATATTCCATAGTATGAATATATATTCCACCCTTGTTTTCTACTAGCTAAGCTAAGCATGATAGTAGTAGGAATATTAACTTAAGAAAATTCTACTAAGGTTTCATCTACTAGGATTTCCCATGGCATAGTTTACACTTAGCAAAATTCCATGCAAGTCCTACTTAGAAATATCACTAATGCATAGTGAAAATAATGGGACAAAAGTATGAAGCATCACTTGCCTTTTTGGTAGAGAATATAAGTTCACTCCTTGTCCTTGCAATGATCACACTCTTCAAGTCACTACAATTCAATCAAGCAAGGGCACAATTTCAAACTACCATTCAAGCAACATCACATAAATAATAGAAACAAAACAATGCATGCAAGCATGCCAAACTTTGTTTTATTTACAAAAGTGGTTTCTAAAAAGTTATAAACATTCCAAAACACTTATTGGTCATTTTATAAAGTGGCAAAACTATTTGCAAAAGATTTTATCTATAAACCATTTTTAAACCAAATCATTATTTTATGTGGTTGAAAATGCCTTTCTCAAAGTAGCAATCTTTATAGGGTTTTGGTTTATTTTCCAATTGTTTAAATCTCCAGATGCATTTATGAAGAATGCATTTCACTTTATTTGAATTTAGTTGGATTCAAACATTTACCAAAGTTTGTTCAATATGGGATTTTAAGTTTCCATTTAGAAACTAAAGTTTCTTTTCACCCAAAATTCAACAATTATTTATTTTGTTTATTTATTTTTTTCACATTACAAGATTTGGGAAATCTTGGGATGTGACAGGCTACCACCCTTAAAATAAATCTCGTCTCGACATTTGGGGAGGCTAAGGGTTACAAGTTGGCTCAAAGCAACTAGGGTACTACCACCCTTAAAAAATTTCCAACTAGATTACATATTGGCTTTCTTGGGATCTTGGGGAAACTCTGAGCAAACATCTGCATAGTGTCCTTTGTTTCCACACTTGAAACATGTGACAAGGCTAAGATCCTTCATAGGCTTTATCTTGTGCTTCATCTTTTCTGGGCAATTGCTTGCATAATGTCCTTGGTTACCACAATTGTAACATGTGATAAGATTGAGTTCTTCACGTATCTTCTGTGGGCAAGTTGACACATAATGGCCTAACTCTTTGCAGTTGTTGCACCACACTTGGCTAATCTCCTTATACCTTTTCTTCTTCTCTGGACATTCATTGGCATAGTGTCCCATTTCTTTGCAATGGCAACATTGCACATGGCTTTTGTCCTTCTTTTTCTTGGGTTTCTCCAAAGCTCAGAGTGCTTCTAGTTCATGCTCTTCATATCTTATCTCAAAGGTAGGAAAGTTTCCTGGTCTCCTTGACCTTTTCCTTGGATAATACATATGTCTCCTCTTTGGTCCTTTAAATTGAGTCATATTGCATGGAGGTGCAAGCTGAGATTTTCCTTTGTCTTCATCTTTCTTGGTAGAAGTTGTTCCCTTATGGTAGTCTGCAATTAGTTGTTGCACTCCACCTTGTTTCCTTTGTTGAACTATGGAATAGATGGGGCATTGGATAGGGACATGATTATTTCCTTCACATAGGTAACAAGTAGCTTGAGATGTGGGGCATTGATTAGTTGGATGTTTCTCTTCACAATTGGGGCATTGATCTTCATGCTCCTTTGAAATGTGATCCTTGTCTCCACAAATATTGCAAGCTTGGGTTCCTTCTAGAATATCATCCTTGACATCCTTGTTGTCACAAACTCCTTGAGAAGAGTTGTCTCCCATGTTGATCATTTGATTTGTCACCTAATGCAACAATTGGGTTTGGGTTTCCAAAAACCTTTGCATGGTTGGATCTAACTCACTGGTGTTGGCTAAAAATTGAGCTGTCACTTGGTTCAACTGGGTTTGAGTTACTATGAGTTCTCTCATGTTGATCTCTTGGTTGTTGTTGTTGTTGTCACCATTCTTGATGTTGGAGTTTCTTGGAGTAGTCATCTATTTGGGTTGGGTTGGGATTAGAATAGGCAAAATATTTCTAAGGGAATAATTCTAATCACACACATTACAATTCACACAAGCAAAGTGCAAGCAATCACAAACAAACATTCCACTCAAACAACAAGTTTCAAGCACACTTATAGGCAACAAAATATTTTGTTACACCACATAAGTTGGTGGATTTGACTTAAACTAAATATGGTGGTCCAACTATATGGTTCACTTGAAATCATTCTATCCTTCTTGGTGGATTCTTCTTGAATGAGATCATGGTTTCCTTGGAAAAATTTTGGTCACCAAACTTTAAAGTGATGATGGTTCCTTCTAAGTTGTATTCCCTTAGTCTTCAAGTCTTGAGTAACATTTCTTGTCTCACTTGTAGTCCTTAGTGATATCCAAGGTTGAAGTCCTTGTTGAGAATAAGGTTGAAATCACTTGAAGATGTTGAAGTCATTAGAGTTGATGAAGTCCTTTGCACATGGTGAAGTCTTTAGACATGGGGTAAGCTTTGTCCATCAAGTTTGAAATAGAAGAGATGTAGAATCAAAACCAAAAATGGTTGAGAAAAGAGTTTACAAGATTGTTTGCAAATAAGTTTTGGAACAAATACAACTCCTATTTTTCTAAGGGGTTTTGTCCAATCCTAGGGTTACAATCCTATAGGCAACACAGTGCTCTGATACCATCTGTAAGGTTCCCAACCTTTAATAAGGTAGAGATCCCTGTGTTTACAATGCTAGTCCCTGGATCAATAGCTAGCATCCACAGTTAAGATATAATATCAAGAAACAAAGGTCATAATACAACTTTATAACCCGGAATAAAATAATTTATTACATCTTACATAGCTCATTTGGCTATCTCATTACAATGCAGCAAAATATAACAATAGCATGGGGTCCTTCATCTTCAAATTGCCACAGGAAGACATGTTGGTTGTAGACTTGTAATCCTAATCATCACACTTCACTAATAACAAACAAACCTTCAACTTAATAAGTTACAGCCACAAGGGTCAATACATTTGAATTGTATTGGCAAGTGATACTATGGTAGCATAGTGGAGTCTATCATCTATATGCATTTGGCTAAGTGGAGCTTAGGCTTGCTTTGCTCAAAATAGATTTTCCTTATCATTTGAAAACACTAAGTTTTTGCTTGACAAAATCACCCAAGGCATCTCCCAATAGAAATTGGTGATCCTTCAAACCCTTGTTCAACCACAAGATTTTAACTTAGAAATTGGGATGAGGAGATTCTTGATAGCTTCCATGTCTTGATGCTCAAATTGTCCTTTACCAGGGACATGGCTAAGTACTTAGATTTTACACTCTGCGGAGGTGGTGCACTTTCCCCACAAGACTTGGTTTCACCAAGACAAGATCTTTCAGAAGCCTTCCCTTAGACCAGAATGGACGCGTTCCAACCTATCAAACCCCTACCACCAACTGTCCATTTGGCTAAGTTATTGCAACCTATATGATCCAGGTAGAGCCCATAATGCCAAGTGGCTGCACTTGAAGCTTCAACATTTGACATCTCAAATCTCTTTGTTCCTGGGTGGCCATCCACAAGTGAGATACACAAGGTAAACCATAGAAATGGGCCTTGTGAACCACTCAACACAAACCATTCCTTCCATTCCACCCAGGTGATTCATTCACTTAGTTGTTTTATTAAACAAAACACAAGTCCTTGACTTAGAAATATTCCATAGTATGAATATATATTCCACCCTTGTTTTCTACTAGCTAAGCTAAGCATGATAGTAGTAGGAATCTTAACTTAGGAAAATTCTACTAAGGTTTCATCTACTAGGATTTCCCATGGCATAGTTTACACTTAGCAAAATTCCATGCAAGTCCTACTTAGAAATATCACTAATGCATAGTGAAAATAATGGGACAAAAGTATGAAGCATCACTTGCCTTTTTGGTAGAGAATATAAGTTCACTCCGTGTCCTTGCAATGATCACACTCTTCAAGTCACTACAATTCAATCAAGCAAGGGCACAATTTCAAACTACCATTCAAGCAACATCACATAAAATAATAGAAACAAAACAATGCATGCAAGCATGCCAAACTTTGTTTTATTTACAAAAGTGGTTTATAAAAAGTTATAAACATTCTAAAACACTTATTGGTCATTTTGTAAAGTGGCAAAACTATTTGCAAAAGATTTTATCTATAAACCATTTTTAAACCAAATCATTATTTTATGTGGTTGAAAATGCCTTTATCAAAGTAGCAATCTTTATAGGGTTCACCCAATACATTTTTAAATCATAAAACTTGGTGCTTGGGGTCAGAGAGTTTAAATCAAAACATTTCCCAAAGGTTTTCCTCCAAAAGCATTTTTAATAAATAATCATTATTTTTATTTGTCTAAAAATGGTTTAAATCAAAGATTTATTCTTTTTCTTCACAAAATATATTTTTGAAACCACAAATTGATTCCTATGGTCAGTAGGTTCAAAACAAACCATTTGCCAAAGGTTTTATCTCAAAAATCATTTTAGAACAAATTTTATATTCTAAACATGCATACACAAGTTTCTGCAAAAACAATCAATTTAACTGAAGCATTTTACTAAACAAAGTGCATGGTCAGAAAGGACTTGTCCTGCTTATTCCATTGATATAAAATTTGCAAAATTTGGATGTGTGGTTTGAAAGTTATGAATTTTGCAAGTTTACTAATACAATAGATCAAATTCTGTTTTTAGAATAACACACTGGCCACGCATCACGATTCTATTCGCCCATACCGGTTCGTCTGGATCAGCAACATGGACTGCAGGATTTAAAGTGAATCGTGTGGCGCAGGATCGATCTTAGGTTAAGGTTCTATCGTGTCCTTTGGATCTGTATCCAACGGCTCTAATTGTCTGGTCATGGATTGGCGGCGCTGTTAACGTCGAGCGGCGGCGGCGCGTCCAGGCGGGGGTGCTCCGGCTAATATAGGAAGTAAGGGAAGGAGCGGAGAGGCTCACCGAGTTCGTCGCGGCGTGGAGATGCTCGAGGTGGTCCTTGCTGGCGAAAGGGCGCTCGGGGTCAACGGGAATTTTTCGCCGGAGTATGCACGCTCTGAGGTTGTCGGGGTCGAGGCTACGAAGCGCGCTAGGACATGATACAGGCGGCATTAGTTGCGGTCGAGTTCACTGGTCACAGGCGTATCATCGGAGGGACGCGGGGTAGTCAGAAAGTTACCAGGGAAGTCGCCGGAAAAGGAGCAGACGGCGGCGATGCTCTGTTGGAGACGCTGTCGATGTTGCAGAGCACGCGCGAGCGAGATGGCGCTACGGGGAGATTTGCCAGGAGGTGGGGAGCAAGTGAGCATTGTCGAGGGGGCGAGGGGCGACGTGGAGCTGCCGTAATTGACGTCGGAGTCCGACGGAGGCTGAGGCTGCTGCGGCGGTACAAACGGAAACGGAGTAGGTGGTTTCTAGGGGGAAACGGAGAGGGGGAGTAGGTGTTTAAGTGTGCGTGGTCGAGGCGGGGTTTACTCCAGCATTAGAGGCGAATTAATGGGTTTGATTCCCGGCCAGAAACGGCAGCGAGGAGAGGGCGAAGTCATCGCGCGGGTGGGGAAGAAGCTTGCGTGGCGGTGGGGCCTGGTGTCAGCGAGAGAGGAAAGGAAGTGGTGGGGTCCGGCAGTCAGCGAGTGAGCGGGTGAGAGTAGTGGTGTGAAAACTGTTCGCTCGGGGTGAGAGGGAGAGGTGGGCTGCTGGGCTTAGTGGGCTAGCTGGGCTGGGTCGACCTTGCTCTATTTTTTTCCTGTTCTGATTCTTTTTCCTTTTCCAATTCCAATTTTTCTGTTTTGATTTTGTTGAATTATATTAAACACTTATTTGAATTCAAACTTCAAACAAACTTTGAGTAGATTTTAATACTGATTAATATTACATTTTAAAGTAAAAATTTGAGTATTTCTTTTATTCTTTTTAGGGTCTTTTAATTATCTAAAATAGGCTCTAGTATTAATTAAAATAAGATTTAATAATATTATTTAATCTCCATTTGAATTCAAATCATCACCAAACTTTTGGGTGAATTTTAATTCTATTTATCAACATATTTCAAAGTTCAAAATAAAATAATTCTTTTAGGATCTATTAATAATTAAATAAATAGACCATAGTCTTTAATTCAAATAGGTTTTAATTTATTTTAAAACTCTTTTTGAAATCTAAATAATACCAAAATCTATTCAGTAGGTTTCATTTGAAAATCTAAAACATTTGGAATACTTATTTTGAAAATCTTTGATAAATTTTTAATGTTTATTTGAAAAGAAAAAGCCTTCACTTAAATAAAATTGGATATTAATAAATCCTTATTATTTTATTTAAACAAAACCTTTATTCTTTTTAACAAATAGAAATAATTTATTTTATTTGCTTGGCCAAGATTTAATTTGGCTCTTTAAAATAATCCTTATTATTTCTACCTATGCTTATCAAAACCACAACTTTTTATTTAAAGATCCAAAAATAGTGATTCCAACTATTATAACCTTATTTATTATTTGTTTATATTTTTAAATCCTTTTAGGATTATTTGCTCACCATTTGGCATGGATTTTAGAATAGTGCTTTATTAGTTTTGGAAATTACTTTTCCTTATCTTATTAAATTCATAAGATTTTATCTATGGCTCTAAATTAAGTGAATCCAATTCATATGGTTTTATAATATTTCTAATAATCATTCTTGATCAATTTGAAATGTTTGCTTGACAACATTTTATATGGATCAAATCCATGGTCTTAGAGATATCTTGGGAATGTTTTCTTCCATTAGGGTTTTAGGGTTTTGGTTTATTTTCCAAGTGTTTAAATTTCCAGATGCATTTATGAAGAATGCATTTCACTTTATTTGAATTTAGTTGGATTCAAACATTTGCAAAAGTTTGTTCAAGATGGGATTTTAAGTTTCCATTTAGAAACTAAAGTTTCTTTTCACCCAAAATTCAACAATTATTTATTTAGTTTATTTTTTTTTCACATTACAAGATTTGGAAAATCTTGGGATGTGACACACCACAACTTTCGATACATCCATCAGGAACAAATCCTGAATTCACCATACTCAGTATGTGAATAATCAATCCTAACCTTTCAATTACACGCCCTAGTATAGGCACCTCTCCTGTGAGTTTGGCCTCCCAACCATGACCAACTGTCATCTTGGGTACTGCACAGGTGGACAATCTTCACAAGGTAGCCTCAGCTCACACCTTGGCCGTGAGGGAACCCATACTAAGGTATATAAGTTTCTAGTCAAGCCCTACGCAATCTTCGGGTATTGTTGTTGTACGGTAAAATTGGAATGGTATCGCATCCAGACAACCATCAGTTTTATAAAGGTCTAAGGCTCATGCCTCAATATTTTCATCATCAAAATCATCTGGTGTTTGGAAACACATGTCAAAACATTTCAGTAGAATGACTCATCATTCCAAGGTTTTCATAACCATTTTCACCAAGTGTTCCCATCTAAAGTAGATCAAGTTTTATTCTTAGCACTAGCATCTACAGGTGGTGATAAGTACTAATGAGGGGTGGTAAACAAGTGGGGATTAACTAAGTTCAATCTCATGCCTTAGGATGACATCAAGGTTATCTAGCTTAGCCCAAATTTAATGCTCTTTATGCAACCTTCAATTATCTTCCTAGAATCTACAAGTCACTTAAGTAAACTCTAAGAGAAAGCTTTGCTAAAGAAATAAAGTATAAAGCTTGCAAGTAAAACTAGGATTGGGTATCATCAAAATGTGTCTAACCAAGCATGCTTAGTGCATTGCATAGGTTATCTAACTTTCATAATTGCAAGGGTCAGCTTGCATAGGTCAACTTGGTTAGTAAGGCTTGCATAAGTATCAGTATAAGCTTGCCTTGAGCAGAGAAGTGGTTGAAGTTCTCCTCGGCTTATTCTTCGTAGTATCCTCCTTCCTCTTCGTATCCTTGGTCGGTACTAGCGTCTATAAATAATACGAGGTACACAATCACCAAACAATACTTAACTATTTGCAATCATCACACAAAGGTGTTCTATAGATGATCTAACATCATCTCCTAACATTACAAGATTAAATCATTTGTGTTATTTATTTTATTTTTAGAAAAGTAATTTCTACTTATTGAAAAACTACTGAAGATTTAATATTCTCCAACTCAAACATGGGATCATGTTGACACATGTCATTACCACATATTTCAGTACATGGTAATGTGATTTAAAGTGGTGTCACAATTTAATAAGGTTTAACCTTTTTATTTTAAATAATTAAAGTGACTAGAAATGCCTATGTGGCATTCTTTTATTACTTGAACATTATTTCTGTAAGTAATCCCATATGTTTGTACATATTCTGAAAGGTATGATCAAATGTGATTTTTGAGAGTTGGAATCAACTCAAAAGCTATTATGGTTGAGATTTGAAAAATGTTTGAATGCAGAAAAGCTTCTGACTTGTTATTTTTACCAAGGGTGATCTACAGATCCAAATGACTTGAATCCAATGGGGTTGGATTAAGCATTTCAGTACCTTTTTAACAAAATTAGTTTCATGTATTTTGGTTCACTAAATCGAGCTGGGTTGATTTTTGAAACTAGGTACAGAAGAGTTTGAATTAAAATAGAAAAATCTAAATTCAAACGGTTGGGCTGCGCGGGGAGATGATAATGGGCCGGCCCAGTGTCACTCCGCAGCGCGGGGCTCAGCTGACAGGGGGTTCCACCAGTCAGTGGCTCATAACACGCGAAGCGGTACGGGGCGATGTGGTTCGTTGGATTAGAAGGGCGATCAACGGCTGAGGGTCGTTGTCGATGATGAACATGTCACCGACGAGCTCAAACCCTAGCGGCTCAGTGGGGGTCGTGGGAGGCTCATCGGGGCTCAGGCGAGGGTCGGTGATGGGGGTGAACGACGAAGTCGACGACGGCGATTCTCCTGGCACCGGCAGCTCCTCCTGGGGTGGCTCCAATCGATGGCGCCTCTCCTCCTCTGCAGCGGCGAACTCCGGTGAAATTCCGGCCACCTGGTGCTCGCCTTGCTCCGGGGAAGGGTGTGGGATGTTTCTGAGAGAGAGAGGGGAACGAACTGGTGTGAAGAAATCAAGCGGGTGAGGCCTCTATTTATAGTGGCGAGAGGGGACCGACGGGCGCGGGCTGAGCTCGTCATGGTCGACGGCATAGAGGGCTACTAGCATGGGCGACGGTAGGGGTGGTGATGTGCTCCCTGGCGAAGCTCAACGACGTGGTGGCGAGGGGTGCGGCGGTGCTGATCGGTCGGAGTGCTTCGATGCTCTGAGCGGGTCCGACGGAGGTTTTTATGGCGCACAGCGCGCGTGGTACGCGCGGCGGCGAACGGGCATGTCTGGCAGGGTGCTAGGGTATTGGCGATCACTTGCGCACGCGGCGAGGGCGGCGCGCGGTCTGGGGGTGCTGGTCGAGCGTGGCGCACGGGGCGCACTCTCAGCATGGTCGCAGAGAGGTTTGGCATGGCCTGGGCGTGTGGTCTAGTGGCTGGCATTGCTCGAGGCTAGGACAGGGAGTGGCGGTGGACGGTGGCGTGCGTCCTAGACATGGTGTTTAGGCTTGGTGCTTGCTCTGGCTAGCTAGCCATGGTCGGCTGGCAAGGGTTCCTTCGGGTTGGCATGGCATGGTGCGATGGGTAGGGGCTAGGGGTGGTCAAGGCACTGGTTGGCACTGGGGGAGACAAGTGTGATCAATGGTGAACAATGCTTAGCCAAATTACTGCTCAAAACAGTGAAGTTTGGCCAATTTGATTTTCTGTCTCCAAGTGTTTGATGAAATGGCCGCAAGAAATTTATTTTTGAATTTTGAAAAGATTTTTGGTGGGTGTGCTAGGCATGTGTTGAGGATTCTGTGGGTGCTTGGGTTTTGAAAATTGAGCTTGTTTGGGTGGTTTTTGAAATAATGGGATCTTCCCATATGAGATAGATTCAATTTTAAACTGCCATTTAAACTTAGCACTTGAATGTTTTTGGATGATCACAAAGTGGGCCTTGGTACCTTATTATGAGTACTAACAAGGGGTACAAGGATCCACAGATGTTTCTGTTAAGTTCTGAAAGTTAGGGATAGCCAAAGTAGGCATCAGAGTTAATTTGGCCAAAGTGACCATTCACTTCATTTGTTTATTTTGAGTTGTTTGTCTTTGGCAAAAAGTTTGGGGATTGTTTAGATGATGTTTATTTCACCTAAGAATCATTTTACAAGCAAAGAAACACAGACCCATGGCAATTCAAAAGAATCCAAATTTTAATACACACACATATGAATGCTTTCATATTTTTAGTTGGAAAAGTTTTTGTTAACCCTAATTTTGATGATTAGAGTTTGATGATCCATGTTTAATATTTTTGGGATGTTAAAAACCTTCCCCCCTTAAACAAAATCTCGTCCCGAGATTTGAAAAAGGACAAAAAAAGATTACCTAGGATTTGAAGAGATCGGTAAACTCTGTCTTGATGTGATCTTCGCGTTCCCAGGTAGCTTCCTCTTCTGTGTGGTTGCTCCACTGAATCTTGAGAAACTTGATGCTTTGGGTTCTCGTAGTTCTGAAAGCTTCTTCCAAAATACGGATGGGTTCTTCGGGATAGGTCAGGTCATCGTTGATTTCTATGGTCCGGTGATCAATATTCTTGAACACTTCCGTCTTCTCCGGAACTTCGAGGCACTTGCGAATTAATGAGATATGGAACACATTGTGCACGGCTGACATCTCTTCGGGTAGTTCCAATTGATACGACACTTCTCCTCGACGGTTCAGAATCTTGAAGGGGCCGATATATCTGGGGGCTAACTTTCCTTTCAGTTGGAAACGTTGCATTCCCTTTAACGGCGACACTTTCATATACACAAAATCTCCGATATTGAAAGCGAGGTCTCGACGTCTCTTGTCGGCGTAACACTTCTGTCTGGACTGGGTGGTCTTGAGGTGCTCACGAATCTTGTGAACCTTCTCTTCTGCTTCTTGTAGGATGTCGGGTCCGAAAATCTGACTCTCTCCTACTTTCGACCAGTTCAAAGGGGTGCGACACTTCCTTCTGTACATGAATTCAAATGGGGCCATTTGCAAACTAGCTTGATAACTGTTGTTCTATGAAAATTCTACAAACAGCAGACAGTCTTCCCATTTAGTCCATATTCGAACACACAGGCTCTCAACATGTCTTCGAGTATTTGATTTACTCGCTTCGTTTGTCCGTCGGTCTGGGGGTGATAAGCTGTGCTGAAATCTAGTCGGGTTCCTAAACCTTCTTGGACTTTCTTCCAGAATCTCGAGGTAAACTGAGTTCCTCAATCCGATACTATGTTCTTGGGGACTCCATGCAAACTGACGATTCTAGCGATGTATAACTCCGCTAGCTTCGAACTCTGATATGTGGTCTTGACTGGTAAGAAATGGGCGACTTTGGACAATCTGTCCGCTATGACCCAGATAGAGTCATTTCCCCTACTAGAAGTAGGCAATCCGGTGATAAAGTCCATTCCAACGGAATCCCATTTCCATTCCAGAATATGCAATGGTTGCAACAATCCAGCGGGTCTTTGATGTCCCTCCTTGACTCGCTGACACATATCACACTTGGCGATATAGCTTCCGATTTCTCTCTTCATCTTATTCCACCAAAATTGTTCCTTCAAATCTTGATACATCTTCGTTCCTCCAGGGTGGATAGTATAAAGAGTATCATGAGCTTCCTTCAGAATAACTTCTTTCAACTCAGAATCTGCTGGTACACAAAGGCGTCCTTTGTACCACAGAACTCCTTCTTCGTCTTCGGTGAATCCGGGTACTTTGCTTGTACCGATACGACGCTTGATTCCGTCGATACTAGCATTTCCTTTCCGCGCCTCCTTGATATGGCTGATCAAAGTGGGTTAAAGTTCTATGCTAGCCAAAAATCCTTCACTCACTAATTCCATTCGAAAATCTTCCATCTCCTTGTGCAAGCTTGGTTGCTCCTTTAGAATCATGGAGTTCAAGCGGCACGGCAATCTGCTAAGGGCATCTGCTACCACATTGGCTTTACCGGGGTGATAATGAATGTACAAGTCGTAATCCTTGATTAGCTCAATCCATCTTCTTTGTCTCATATTCAGCTCCTTCTGAGTGAATATATACTTCAGGCTCTTGTGATCCGAATAGATTTCACAACGGTTTCCCATCAGGTAGTGCCTCCATGTCTTTAGGGCTAGAACTACGGCTGCGAGCTCGAGGTCATGATTTGGGTAATTCTGCTCATGTTGTTTCAGTTGTCGAGATAGATAAGATATAACTTTGCCTTCTTGCATTAGCACACATCCGAGACCGATCTTGGATGCATCACAATACACGTCAAAGGGCTTTGTGATCTCCGTCATGATTAAGATTGGGGCTGAAATCAATCTTCTCTTGAGTTCTTGAAAACTCGCTTCACATTTGTCCGTCCATTCAAACTTCTTGTCCTTCTTCAGCAATTGGGTCATGGGTCTGGCGATACTCGAGAATCCTTCTACGAACTTGCGGTAGTATCCCGCCAATCCGAGAAATGCACGAACTTGGGTTTGAGTGGTTGGGGCTTGCCAATCTTCGACATCTTTCACCTTTGCAGGGTCAACGGCAATTCCTCCGGCTGATACAATGTGACCGAGGAATCCTACCTCCTGTAACCAGAATTCACATTTGCTAAACTTGGCATACAACTGATGCTCTCTAAGGGTTCCAAGAATGGTCCTTAGGTGTAGCTCATGTTCTTCTTCTAATTTGTAATAAATCAGAATGTCATCGATGAAAACAACGACAAACTTATCCAGGAAGTCCATAACAATCTTATTCATGAGATTCATGAAATAAGCGGGGGCATTGGTTAATCCAAAAGACATGACAGTATACTTGTATAATCCATATCTGGTGGTAAAGGCAGTCTTGGGAATATCCTCTGCGCGAATCTTGAGTTGATGATAGCCAGTTCTAGGATCAATCTTAGAAAACACTTTGGCACCGGTCAACTGATCAAACAAATCTTCTATCTTGGGAAATGGGTACTTGTTCTTGAGAGTGACATCATTCAACTTCCGATAATCTTTACACAAACAGTTACCTCCATCCTTCTTATCCACAAACAAGACGGGTGATCTCCATGGTGACGCACTTGGTTGAATCAATCCAATTTCCAACATGGCATCTAGTTGCTTCTTCAGTTCTGCTAGTTCAGATGGGTTCATACTATACGGTATCTAGGCTATGGGTCCTGTTCCGGGGATTAGTTCAATGATAAACTCGATATCTCGATTTGGGGGCATACTAGGCAAAACATCTGGAAATACATCGGGGTATTCACAGACTATCCGGACTTGGTCAATGGTAAGTTGGGCTATACTCTTGTTGCACTTGAATTGACGAGGTAAGGTTTCAGATACATGCTCGACTGATATTCTGGCTGTACTGGTCATGGTTATGGCTTTCTTGGCACAGTCAATTAATCCTTTATGTTTGGACATTCAATCCATTCCTAGTACAACTTCCAAACCTTTAGTTCCGAGTACTATCAGATTAGCATAAAAGTCTATGCCATGGATTCAGATAGGGACGAATTTGCAAATTTGCCTAGCTTTGGTGGTTGAACCGGGGATTTGAACAATCATAACATGCTTCAGTTTGGTTGGTTGAATCTTACTAGTGCATGCAATTCTTCGGTGACAAATGAATGCAATGCACCGGAATCAAACAACACTCTAGCAAGTACTGAATTAACAGAAAACATACCCAGCACGACGCCTAGCGCTTCTTGAGCTTCTTCAGCATGCATGAGAAAAAGACGGCCATTGCGGTTGAGAGAATTCCCTGGGGCAAACCTTCTTCCGGGCTGAACACGACGTTGTTGCTGAGCTGGGGCATTTGCATTGGGGGCTGCAGCATTCTTCTTGGGGCACTCATTGGAGTAGTGACCCTTATTTCCACAGTCATAACAAGTCACTTGCGACTTGTCCTTTGCTGCAACAGGCACAACATTGCTTCCAGTCCTCGGGGCAGTGTTGGTGTTGGCGGCAGCATTGTTGTTGTTGAACTTGGGTGGTGCACGGTTGAAATTGCCAGAGTTGCCTGGGTTGTTGTGATTTCCTCCAGGCCTTGTGTTTCCACGGTTGGGATAGGTCGGACGGTTCATCGGGGGTCTGTTGTTTCTCGGGGCAAATCCTGGAGATGGGTTGGGCGATACTTTGGGGTATGATGGGTTTCTGGCTGATGCATCATGCGACGCTTGTGGTTCTCATTGGCTTGGTTGATCTTTCCTTCCATCTGGATGGCATAGTTGACAAGGGCTTCAATATCAGCAAAGGGGATATTGACCAACACCGTCTGCATCTCATCGTGCAGACCATTCAAGAATCTCTCTTTCTTCTTGGCTTTAGTGTCGATATCATCTAGGGCATACCTAGCTAATGACAAGAATTTGTCACGGTATTCCACTACGGTCATCCTTCCTTGCTTCAGTTCTCTGAACTCATCTCTCATTCTCTTGATCAAACCCGGTGGCACATGGGTTCTGCTGAACTTGACCTTGAATTCCTCCTAGGTCATCATCTGTCCTCCGGTCATTGCACGAACACTGTTCCACCATGCTCTTGCATCTCCGGCTAGATAGTGGGTGGCGAATAGAACTTTCTCGTTAGCTTCCACTCCGGTGACTTGTAGGTTGTTCTCCATGGTTTGCAGCCAATCATCTGCATCTAGGGGTTCTTCCGACTTAGTGAAAAAAGGTGGGTTGGTGTTCTGGAAATTCTTGAGCTTAGATTCATGGTTGTCCTGATTTCCTTGGCCTTGATTGTTGTGGGCCGTCTGAGCTATCTGCTGAAGGGTGGCTAGGTTGGCTTGACGTTCCGCTCTTTCAGCTTCGCGGTCAGAAACCAACATTTGCAGGATCTGCAACATCAGGTCCGGGGATGAACCACTTCCTCCGCGAGGCATCTGAAGATTGAGATAGATCATGAGAAAAGAGGGAAATTTCTATGGTTCAGGGACTTTGAAAAGTTTTTAAAGCTTGACTCAGATTTTTTTAGAAACTTGCTTTTCATTCATTCATTCATAGCACACGATACAACACACACCACAACAAAGGAAAAACAGATGGTTTTAAGAACCATTCTGGAAACTACGATACAATGGGACCGGATACAACTCACTACGCTAGTGCTCAAGTGCTACTACTCCTCGGAGTCGGTGTAATCGTCATCCTCATCATCCTCATCGTCATCAATGAAGGCAAAATCCTCCTCATCGGTGAAGAAGTCCATGGCCTGATCCTTCAGAAAATCATCATCATCGCTCAGATAGGAGTAGGGGTCTCCACGAAGATCTTCTCCAGCATTCTCCCTTTCCTCCAACTGCATGTCTCTCTCGTGTATGGTCTCCTCCAAATCCGAGATACGGTGGCGAAGACGGGCAATGATGCGCTCCTTCTTGTCGAGCTGGCGGCGACGAGACTTGTGGTCCTTCGCTAGCATGGCGATGGTCTGATCCTTCATTTGATGATGGAGGACTTGTGGTTGGAGTAGTCACGGGAATTGTCCAACTCCTGCTGACGATCATACATCATGAAGCTAAGGTGGTCCAACTGAGTCTTCAGCTCGTGGTGGTATGGGGCTTCCAGTGGTTGTCCCATAGCATCACGCCTTGGAAAGAACTCAAAGCGGGTACCCTTGATCTAGTTGATACTCTGCCCACACAGACGGGCAAGAGCTTCCTGCATGGCCCTGGCAAGTCCATCGATCCAGTTGTTTTCTCTTAAGGTGAACTGAATTCCCTCGGCAGTGGGGGGTTCAATCTTTCCTCGGAGACTTGCAACAATTAGCCACTGCAGATCTTCTCCTCCTTGATCATTCAGCTGAGCTCCGAAGAAATCGGGGTGTGGACTCTCCAGAAGTTCCGAAAGCTGGTCCAAACCCCGCTCAAAGATGAGGTCTCCTCCATTCCCCAACTGATAAAACTTGTTGTACTTCACGTCCATCTATAAGAATATAGGATGAGTAAGTTAGTAGAGTGATCAAGTGTGTCAAATTTTATGTATTTTGCAAGAGTTTTTGAGGAACATGAATTTTTTTGAAAGAATCAAAGTGATAAGCATGAGAATAAGTTTTTGTAAATACTCACTTCCTTTGGTTTTCAAACTAAGCTTTTGATTCAAACGTCCAATCTAACTAGGGTCTCCTATGGTCAGGATGGCTCTGATACCAACTTGTCAACACCCGGATTTTTAATCCCAGATGCCTGTTATACCATACATCGCAATCCCAGGAATACCATTTTTGCGAGACATAACAGATTTGGATATCATAATACATCATCCATTACAAACCATACATAAGGTCTTACACAAATAAGGATCTCATGATCCAGTTCTTAATACAACTCAAGCAGCGGAATAACGTAATAATAAAGGTATAGTAGGCGAAGCTCCATCTTCGGGGTCACAGGCAATGCTGACGATGGGAGATGATCCTAGTTGTCGTAACCTTCCTGGGGTCCATCATCCTGGTACTCCTCTTCATAGTCTGGCCACGGGAATAGCCAGGGACAAAGCCGTGAGTACTCTTTAAGTACTCGTAAACTAATACTCACAAGTTAAGGGGGTTTTTGTAGTAGGACACTAAGCTCTAGGGTTGTTTTTGCAAAAAGACAGATTTACCTCTACTAAGTTCCGAAGCAAGAAAAGCTAGTTGAAATTTTATAACACCTAAGTGGGAACTTGTATTTCATATCACAACTCTGTTGTGGTCAAGTCAAAATCTCAATTCATTTCACAAGTCATTTTGAAAACATCTGACGGGGTAATAGGATGGCCACTCCAACTTTCCATAACCATAGACGCGGCTATTCGAATAGTTTGACACTCTGCAGAGATTGTACACTTTCACCACAACATTCGATACATCCGTCAGGAACAAATCCTGAATTCACCATAGTTAGTATGCGGATAATCAATCCTAACCTTTCAATTACACGCCCTAGTATAGGCACCTCTCCTGTGAGTTTGGCCTCCCAACCATGACCAACTGTCATCTTGGGTACTGCACAGGTGGACAATCTTCACAAGGTAGCCTCAGCTCACACCTTGGCCGTGAGGGAACCCATACTAAGGTATATAAGTTTCAAGTCAAGCCCTACCCAATCTTCGGGTATTGTGGTTGTACGGTAAAATTGGAATGGTATCGCATCCAGACAACCATCAGTTTTATAAAGGGCTAAGGCTCATGCCTCAACATTTTCATCATCAAAATCATCTGGTGTTCGGAAACACATGTCAAAACATTTCAGTAGAATGAATCATCATTCCAAGGTTTTCATAACCATTTTCACCAAGTGTTCCCATCTAAAGTTGATCAAGTTTTATGCTTAGCACTAGCATCTACAGGTGGTGATAAGTACTAATGAGGGGTGGTAAAACAAGTGGGGATTAACTAAGTTCAATCCCATGCGTTAGGATGACATCAAGATTATCTAGCTTAGGCCAAATTTAATGCTCTTTATGCAACCTTCAATTATCTTCCTAGAATCTACAAGTCACTTAAGTAAACTCAAAGAAAAAGCTTTGATAAAGAAATTAAGTATAAAGCTTGCAAGTAAAACTAGGATTGGGTATCATCAAAATGTGTCTAACCAAGCATGCTTAGTGCATTGCATAGGTTATCTAACTTTCATAATTGCAAGGGTTATCTTGCATAGGTCAACTTGGTTAGTAAGGCTTGCATAAGTATCAGTATAAGCTTGCCTTGAGCAGAGAAGTGGTTTAAGTTCTCCTCGACTTCTTCTTCGTAGTATCCTCCTTCCTCCTCGTATCCTTGGTCGGTACTAGCGTCTATAAATAAATATGAGGTACACAATCACCAAACAATACTTAACTATTTGCAATCATCACACAAAGGTGTTCTATAGATGATCTAACATCATCACCTAACATTACAAGATTAAAGCATTTGTCTTATTTATTTTATTTTTAGAAAAGTAATTTCTACTCATTGAAAAACTACTGAAGATTTAATATTCTCCAACTCAAACATGGGATCATGTTGACACATGTCATCACCACATATTTCAGTACATGGCAATGTGATTTAAAGTGGTGTCACAATTTAATAAGGTTTAACCTTTTTATTTTAAATAATTAAAGTGACTAGAAATGCCTAAGTGGCATTCTTTTATTACTTGAACATTATTTCTGTAAGTAAACCCATATGTTTTTATATATTCTGAAAGGTATGATCAAATGTGATTTTTGAGAGTTGGAATCAACTCAAAAGCTATTATGGTTGAAATTTGAAAAATGTTTGAATGCAGAAAAGCTTCTGACTTGTTATTTTTACCAAAGGTGATCTACAGATCCAAATGACTTGAATCCAACGGGCTTGGATTAAGCATTTCAGTACCTTTCTAACAAAACTAGTTTCATGTATTTTGGTTCACTAAATTGAGCTAGGTTGATTTTTGAAACGAGGTACAAAACTGAGTTTGAATTAAAATAGAAAAAACTAAATTCAAACGGTTGGACTGCGCGGGAGATGCTAATGGGCCGGCCCAGTGTCACTCCACAGCCCGGGGCTCAGCTGACAGGGGGTTCCACCAGTCAGTGGCTCATAACACGCGAAACGGTATGGGGCGATGTGGTTCGTTGGATTAGAAGAGCGATCAATGGCTGAGGGTCGTCGTCGACGATGAACATGCCACCGGCGAGCTCGAACCCTAGCGGCTCAGTGGGGGTCGTGGGAGGCTCACCGGGGCTCAGGCGAGGGTCAGCGATGGGGGTGAACGACGAAGTCGACGACGGCGATTCTCCTGGCACCGGTAGCTCCTCCTGGGGCGGCTCCAATCGACGGCGCCTCTCCTCCTCTGTAGCGGCGAACTCCGGTGAAATTCCGGCCACCTGGTGCTCGCCTTGCTCCGTGGAAGGGTGTGGGATGTTTCTGAGAGAGAGGGGAACAAACTGGTGTGAAGAAATCGAGCGGGTGAGGCCTCTATTTATAGTGGCGAGAGGGGACCGACGGGCGCGGGCTGAGCTCGTCGTGGTCGACGGCATAGAGGGCTACTGGCATGGGCGACGGTAGGGGGCGGTGCTGTGCTCCCTAGTGAATCTCAACGGCGTGGTGGCGAGGCATGGGGCGGTGCTGATCGGTCGGAATGCTTTGATGCTCTAAGCGGGTCTAAGGAATGTTTTGATGGCGCATAGCGCGCGTGGTCCGCGCGGCGGCGAACGGGCATGTCTGGCAGGGTGCTGGCGTGCTGGCGATCACTTACGCACGCGGCAAGGGCGGCGCGTGGTCTGGGGGTGCTGGTCGAGCGTGGCGCATGAGGCACGCTCTCCGCATGGTCGCAGAGAGGTTTGGCATGGCCTGGGCGTGTGGTCCAGTGGCTGGCATTGCTCGAGGCTGGGACAGGGAGTGGCGGTTGACTGTGGCGTGCGTCCTAGACATGGTGTTTAGGCTTGGTGCTTGCTCTGGCTAGCTAGCCATGGTCGGCTGGCAAGGGTTCCTTCGGGTTGGCATGGCATGGTGCGATGGGTAGGGGCTAGGGGTGGTCAAGGCACTGGTTGGCACTGGGGGAGACAAGTGTGATCAATGGTGAACAATGCTTAGCCAAATTACTGCTCAAAACAGTGAAGTTTGGCCAATTTGATTTTCTGTCTCCAAGTGTTTGATGAAATGGCCGCAAGAAATTTATTTTTGAATTTTGAAAAGATTTTTGGTGGGTGTGCTAGGCATGTGTTGAGGATTCTGTGGGTGCTTGGGTTTTGAAAATTGAGCTTGTTTGGGTGGTTTTTGAAATAATGGGATCTTCCCATATGAGATAGATTCAATTTTAAACTGTCATTTAAACTTAGCACTTGAATGTTTTTGGATGATCACAAAGTGGGCCTTGGTACCTTATTATGAGTACTAACAAGGGGTACAAGGATCCAGAGATATTTCTGTTAAGTTCTGAAAGTTAGGGATAGCCAAAGTAGGCATGAGAGTTAATTTGGCAAAAGTGACCATTCACTTCATTTGTTTATTTTGAGTTGTTTGTCTTTGGGAAAAGTTTGGGGATTGTTTAGATGATGTTTATTTCACCTAAGAATCATTTTACAAGCAAAGAAACACAGACCCATGGCAATTCAAAAGAATCCAAATTTTAATACACACACATATGAATGCTTTCATATTTTTAGTTAGAAAAGTTTTTGTTAACCCTAATTTTGATGATTAGAGTTTGATGATCCATGTTTAATATTTTTGGGATGTTACAATATGGAAACATATTATTTTACCGGAAGACGAAGGAAGCCAGAAGGAGGAGCGAAGGGGGGGGGCCTTAGGGGGCCCACACCACCCTAGAAGCGGGCCCACCTGACCCCGCGCCTAGGGTTGGTTTGGCCCACCTGTTGGGCCTCCGACTCCGCCCCTTCGCCTATATATTCCCTGAGGAACCCTAAAACCAGGGGAGAAACCACAGATAGACTTACGTCGCCTCTGGGAGGTGGAAAACACCGAGAGAGAAAGATCTCTCTGGCAGATAGATTTCTGTCGGGGGAATTCCTTCCCGGAGAGGGGAGACCGTCGCCATCAACACCATCATCAAGCTAGGCTTCATCGGGATCATCATCATCATCCACACCATCATCTCCACCAGCACCATCATCACCACTCCATATTGCTGTAACAATTGTGTTGGATATTGCTTTAGTTTGTTAGGGGAAACTTTCCCGGTGTTAATTACTATTGTAGTTGATGCTTGTGAGTGGAACCATTGGATTATTGTTTATGTTCAGATTGTTATCCATTATCTTATCATCTTTGATCTTGATCCATATGATGTCTTGTGAGTAGTTCGTTTAGTTCTTGAGGACATGGGAGAAGTCATGTTGTTAGTAGTGAATCTGTGATGAGTTATTATTCAATGGTTTAGTATTTAAGTTGTGGTGCTATTCTTCTAGTGGTGTCATGTGAACGTCGACTACATGACACTTCAACATTTATGGTCCTAGGGGAATGCATTGTGTATTTGGCTACTAATTTTGGGGTTGCCGGAGTGACAGAAACCTGAACCCCCCGTTAGGACACCTCTGCACATGGGAGTGTAGGATCTCAGAGTTTAAGGCTATCGTTAGATTTATATCTTAATTACTTTCCTGTAGTTACGGATGTTTGCAGGGGGTTTAATCACAAGTATGTATTAGTCCTAGGAAGGGCAGTATGTTAGCACAGGTTCACCCACACAACACTTACAAACACCAAAGAAGAGTACTCAGCTATTTGCAGCGAAAGCACTTGACATAATTCACATGTGTCCTCGAGAACGTTTGGTACTTATAAGTATTTCAACCGGCTTGTCCTTTGATAAGAAAGGATTGGGCCACTTGCTCCGTTTGTTCGTTACTTCTGTTACTTGCTCTTTGTTTTGTTGCTTTGTTAGAAAACCACTAAAAAACTATTTGCTAAGTATTCACAGGTATTTCCTGCTCCATACAACTGTTCAGCACCTTCTTCTCCTCGTTGGGATCGACACTCCTATTTATCGAAAGTACTACGATACACCCCCTATACTTGTGGGTCATCAGTCAACACCCGGATTTTTAATCCCAGATGCCTATTATGCCATACATCGCAACCCCAGGATTACCATTTTTGTGGGACATAATTGATTGGTACCATAGTTCATCATCCATTACAAACCATAATAAAGGTCTTACAAATAAAGGATCTCATGATCTGGTCTTTATACAATCAACATAGCAGAATAATAATAAAGGTACCATGGTCGAAGCTACATCTTCAGGGTCACAGGCAATGCTGACGATGGGAGATGATCCTAGTTGTCATAGACTTCCTGCTGTCCTCATCCTGCTAGTCCTCCTCATAGTCTGGCCATAGGAATAGCCAGGGACAAAGCCATGAGTACTCTTTAAGTACTCGCAAACTATCACTAACAAGTAAAGTGGTTCAAGTAGGAATCCTAAGCTCTAGGTTTATTTGCAAAAAGCTAGGTTTATCTCTAACTGAGTTTAGAAGTAAATAAAACTAACTTAATGTTTTACAACACCTAAGTGGGGACTTAGTTTTCATGTTCATAACCCTATTGTGGTCAAGTCAAAGCCATGATTCATTTTAGAAGTCATTTTGCTCTACAGAGATTGTACACTTTCACCACAACATTTGATACATAGGAACAATCTTGAATCACCATACGCAGTATGCGGATAATCAATCCTAATCTTTCAATTACACACCCTAGTATAGGCACCTCCCGTATGAGTTTGGCCTCCCAACCATGACCATCTGTCATCTTGGTAACTACACAGGTGGACAATCATCACGAGGTAGCCTCAGCTCAAACCTCTTCCGCAAGGGAACCCATACTAAGATATATAAACTTCCAGTCAAGCCCTACCCAATTTCGGGTATTGTGGTTGTACGGTAAAATTGGAACGGTATCGCATCCGAACCCAACCATCAGTTTTATAAAAGGGCTAAGGCTCATGCCTTAACATTTTCATCATCAAATCATCTTGTGTTCATAACACATGTTAAAACATTTCATTAGAATGACTCATCATTCCAAGGTTTTCATAATCATTTTCACCAAGTATTCCCATCTAAAGTGATCCATCTTTTATGCTTAGCACTAGCCACTAAAGCTGGGGGTGTTCACTAATGAGGTGTGCTAATCAAGTGTGACTTTCCAAATCTAGTCTCATGCCTTAGTATGACATCTAGTTCTAACTAACTTAGGCCAAGTTTTATGATCTTTATGCTTCCTAAAATATCTTTTCAAAACTCACAAGTCACTAAGTAGAAGTAATAAAGAACTTTGATAAAGAAATAAAAGAATAAAGCTTGCAAGTAAAACTAGGATTTGGTATAATCAAGGTTGCATAACCAAATATGCCTAAGAACTCTAGTTTGCATAGTTATCATGCAAGTGTTAGCTTGCATAGTGTAGCTTGCCTTGATTGGTGCAGTGATTGAAGTTCTCTTCGTAGTAGTAGTAGTAGTAGTAGTAGTACTCCTCTTCGTATCCTTGGTCGGTACTAGCGTCTATAAATAAATACGAGATACACAATCACCAAACTATACTTAACTACTTCTATTTGGTACACAAAGGTTCACACTAGATGATCTAGCATCATCACAATCATCACATGAAATAAAGATCTAGTCTTATTTATTTTATTTTAGAAAAGTAATCTCTACTCATTAAAAACAACTTAAGACTTAATATTCTCCAATTAAAATATGGGATCATGTTGACACATGTCATCACCACATATTCTAATACTTGGGAATGTGATTTAAAGTGGTGTCACAATTTAATAAGGTTTATCATTATTATTTTAAATAATTAAAGTGATTAGAAATGCCTATGGGGCATTCTTTTAATACTTGTCCAAGATCACTGCATGTGAACCTAAATATTTTTATATATTCAGAAAGATCTGATCAAATGTGATTTTTAAGAGTTGGAATCAACTCAAAAGCATTTATGGTTGATTTTTGAAAAATGTTTGAATCTAAAAAAGTCTCGGTCTTGTTAGTTTTGGTATATGTGATCTATTTTTCCAAATGGGTTGAATCCAAGGGGCTTGGATTAATAATTTCAATACCTTTCTAGCAAAATTGGTTTCATGCAATTTGCTTCAGTACAACTTTTTGAATTGATTTTTGAATCTACTAACAAAACTACGTTTGAACTAAATTGGAAAATCTATATTTGAATCTTTGGGCTGAGCGCGGGAACGTTACTGGGCCGGCCCAACTGCACAGCGCGCGCACAGTGGGATGCTACCAGAGCGGTCCCACTAGTCAGCAACTCTGTCTTACCGAAATGGTATCCTTCAATCTAGGCCCTATGATTAGAATCTAATCTAACGACTGAGGTTCATCATCGATGACGAACAACTCCGGTGAGGTCTAAACCCTAACACGGCAGTGGGGGTCGTGTGAGGCTCACCAGGGCTCTAGATATGGTCGACATTGGGGGCGATCGATGTTGTCGACGACGGCGGTTCTAATGGTGGTCGTGGCGGCTCCTTGGGAGGCTCCAATCGATGGCTCCTTTCTTCTTCTGCATCAGCGGGCTCCGGTGAAATTCCGGCAATGTGGAGCTCGCCTTGCTCTGGGGAAGGGTCAGGGGTGGTCTGTGAGGAGTGGGGAGTGAGATGGTGTGGTGAATTGAGGCGGGGGTGGCCTCTTTTTATAGTCGAGCGAGAGGGACAGTGCGACATGGTCGGAGCTCGACGGCACAACGAGCTATTGGCATGGCGGAGGGCGTAGGCCGGTGCGTGGTCTCCTGGTGATCCTCAAGGGCTTAATGGCACGACACGGGGCGGTCGAGAACGGTCGGGAATGGTTCGACGCTCTGCGCGGCACCGACGGCATTTTTGACGCGCACAGGTGCTACTAGTCGCGCTGCGGCGAACGGGCATGTCTAGGGGGGTAGCTGGTGTCGCGGTGAGTGCAGGCACGGGCGGTGAGGGCGAGGCGCGGCGTGTACGCATGTTTCGGGCATGGTTCTCTGGCGCGCTCTCAGCATGGTGCATAGAGAAATGGGCGCGGCTGTTCTCAGTGGTCTAGGGCCTAGCTGTGTTCGAGGGTTGGACAGGGGGTGGCGGTGGACGGTGAGCTTCCTCCTGGACATCATGGACGGGAGCAACGTTTGCTCCTACCGGCTAGCCATGGTCGGCTGTCAAGGGGAGGCTCGGGTGGCGCTGCACTGGTGCAAGGGGTAGATTTCTAGCTTGTTTAATGCGAGTGTGATCACTGGGGGACAAGGGTAGAGATTTGGGGACAAGAATTGGACAAAGCTATAGTTAGGCAGGGATTACTATGCTCACCATCTATTTGATGAAATGGGCGCATGAAGTTTACATTTGAATTCTTGGATGAATTTTGTTGAGTGCTCTGGTCACATGCTTGGTAGTATCTGGTTGCTTGGGTTTGGCAAGGTGAACTAGTTTGAGTGGTTTTTGAGAAATGGTGATCTTAGTACCTATTAAGGATTCAATTTTGAATTGTCATTTAAATAAATTTGAAATATGTTTCCGTGGGTTTGCAAAGTGGTCATGGGTTCACTTTTACTTGTTCTAGCAAGGGGTGAAAAGAATTGGATTTGTTTCTGTTAAGAAACTTGGACTAGGAACACTCAAAGTAGTCTAGTGGTTAACTTTGGGCAAAATAACCATTTGCTTATATATATCTTATTTTTGATTTTCTCTTCATTTTCTTCTGCTTGGAAATGATCTAGATGATGTTGTTTTCATCTTTAAACCAATCCTTGCCATTCATAGCAACCAAACATGGCATTGCAAGCATTCATGCATTCATCACACATACTCATGCATTCATATTAATTTTTAATAACAAAAGTTTTTGTTAACCCTAAACTTGGGTGATTGGAACTTGATAATCTTCATTAATATTTTTGGGATGTTACAAACAATGGCACCATACACATGACACATAGTCCAAACCGTGTATAGTCAAATACTAATATCTTTGGACTTGCACTTTGAAGTAGATCACCGTCATCAAATGTTTGGCGTTCTTTCAAATTCCATTATTTAGTAATATTTTAGCGTAGTAAACATTTTACCTACATCTTTTATTCATCCTTATCATGAAAATTTTCATGATCAAGCTACTATAGCTTATAACGGCGAATCACGAGTATAATGTTGCTCTCCAAAACCTTTTGGAGGATTAGAACATCTGGCATCTCCAACCTTTTTAAATTCTCATCAAATATGAGAACATAAATTTTTCCATATTATACTCTATCATGTTGCAACCAAAACATTGTTTCAGATATCGCAATATCTTCCACATATGATGGTTTCTGAAACAATTCTTTCAGCTCCTAGATAATGTTGATATTAAAATAATCTTTTGAATATCAAGAATCATGGAGACAAACATGATACTTATATACTAACACTAGAATTGTTACTCTTGGTTTAATACTAATTATTAAACTTCACGGAGTAAACGGAGTTTGCTGGAAGTTTGCAATATGACTTTTAAACTTTAGATAACACTCAAAACAATACGATACTAGTTCGTAAAGTACCTATCCAGAATACTATAGTTCTATTATCTCAATTATAACTAAGCGTAAGGTGGTGAACGGATGCCAATGACTAAAACAATTATGCAAATTCACTTTGATTTAATTTATGATAAATTGTGTTCAACTTTAATCATATTACTTTTGAACTCCCACTCAAACAACATCCTTCGAGTCATTTTGGTGATTACACGAACCAAATCCACTACAACAAGTCCAATCATCACGAGAGATGATATAGCTTCAAAGGCGAACAATCAACATGTTCATCATATCATCCATATGACTCATGCTTTACCTTTCGGTATTCCGTGTTCCGAGACCATGTATGTACATGCTAGGCTCGTCAAGGTTAACCTTAGTATCTGCATGTGCAAATCTGGTTTGCACCCATTGTATGCACACATAGAATCTATCACACCCGATCATCACGTGATGCTTCGAAACGACGAGTCTTAGCAACGGTGCCTACTAAGGACAAACACTTTATTACTTGATATTTAGTGAGAGGGATCATTTTATAATGCTATCATCGCGACCTAAGCAATACAAGATGCATAAAAAGGATTAACATAACATGCAATTCATAATATGTGATATGATATGGCCTTTCTTCTTGTGGCTTTGATCTCTATCTCCAAAGCACGAACATGATTTACATCATCACCGGCATGGCATCAAGGTCAATGGCTCCGCTTCATGGTTGTCTTCCACCGACAACAACTATTACAACTACTTAATGAATAGACACACAGGTCTTCATGAAATTAAAGACAACCATAAGGCTCCTGCCGGTTGCCAACTTACAATAAAGATCATTGCATACATCATATATAATCACAATCACATCATGGCCATATCACATCACAACACAAGCTCTGCAAAAACAAGTTAGACGCCTCAAATTTTCTTTGCATGTTTTACGTGGCTGGAGCTTTTGAATAAGAACCGTTCTAACTTACGAACATGAACCACAACAGTGATACAAGTATTGTCAAGTGCCTGTTGTAAATTGAATCTTCACTATGGTGGGAGATACAGACACCCGCAAAGCCACTTGTGCAATGCAAGTTGCATGTTAAGCGTGGAGCAAGTCTCATGTACGATGACATGTAAGGTTAGCCTGGGCCACTTCATCCCACTATCCCGCAAGATGCAAAGTAAACAAAAACCAAGCAACAAAAAAAGCATCAATGCCCACAAAACCATTGTGTTCTACTCATGCAACAGATCTACGCATAGAACCTGGCTCTGATACCACTATAGGGTTCGTAGCATCTAAAACAAAAATTTCTATCGCATGAACACATAAAACCAAGATCTAATCTATGGCAAAGCCAAGATCTAATCTATGAGATCGGTGCAACGAGATTTTATAGAACTAACCCTCATAGATCCAAAGCGTTTAACGAGATCAAATTCTTGTGGTTGATGTAGTCGATCACTTGCCGATCTCAAGATCGTGTAGACAATCCTTCCGGCGCTGTGTTCCGGCAGCGCTTCTGAAGTCGGTCACACGTACGGTAGTCGATGAAGGCCTTCCTCTCCCTTTTTCCAGCAGGCAGCAGAGGTAGTAGACCCCCTCGGAATCCCAAAAACACGATGGTGTGGTGGTGGTGGAGGAGGAGAAATCCCTATAGGGCTTTGCCTAAGCCGGAGCAGGGCGATGGAGAAGGGAGGAGGGAGGCGCCTAGGGTTTAGGGGCAAGGTGGCGCCAAGGACCAAGGGCCAAGGGTTGGTGCCCTACCCCACCTTATACGGGAGAGGGGGAGGCCAAGAGCCTCCTAGCCTAGCCGAGTTGCCCCCACTAAGAAGAGGGGAGTTGTAAACTTGCCTTTCAAGATTTCCCTTTCCTTCCAAAACTAGGATTTGACTTTTCAAACTAGGATTTGACTTTTCAAACTAGGGTTTGACCCTACCTTCCTAGTGCTTGGCCGAGTTGTCCTAGGGCTTGGTGCGGCCAGCCCCGTAGGGCATGCCGCATCCCAAGTGACCCCTCCGGGGTGGCGAACCTTCCACAACAATCTAGAAGCTTTCGGTCAAAACACCGAAAACATTTCCGAACCCCGGAAATTGACTTTCCTTATATGAATCTTATTATCCAAACCATTCCGAATCTCCTTGTGATGTCCTGGATCCAATCCGAGACTCCGAACAACATTCGGTCTCCAACTCATATTCCATATCTACTCAAACAACATCGAATCATTAAGTGTGTATCCCTATGATTCGTGAACTATGCAGACATGATCGAGACACCTCTCCGATCGATAACCAATAGAGGGATCTAAAAATCCATATGGATCCCACACATTTCTACGATGACTTCATGATCGAAGGAACCATTTACATACGATACCGATTTCCTTTGTCGCGCGATACTTTACTTATCCGAGGTTTGATCGTCAGTATCTCTATACCTAGTTCAAACTCATTACCGATAAGTACTCTTTACTCGTTTCGTGATATGACATCCCTTGTAACCTAGTCACATGCTTGCGAGCCAATTGGATGACATTCTACCGAGAGGGCCCAGAGTATATCTATCCGTCATATGGATGGAAAAATCCCACTCTTGATCCATGTGCTTTAACACATACTTTCAAAATACCTAATTCCACCTTTATAACCACCCAGTTACGGAAGTGGTGTTTGATGTTATTAAAGCATCCATCCGGTGATGGTGATTAACATGATCTTATGGTCGAAGGATTAGGTTACTATGTATTTGAAGCTTGTAGCAAACGAACTCTAAATGACTTGAATTTATGCTATGCTAACTATAGGAGTGTGTCCATAACATCATTCTCCTAATGACATGATCTTATTATTAATAACATCCAATGTCCATGATCAAGAAACCATGATCATCTATTAATCAACAAGCTACTTTAACAAAAGACTTACTATAGACTTTTTTATGTTTACAAAAAATACAAGTATTAATATTTCCTGTTAATATAATTATAGCATGTAATGCAAATATTTATCATAAATACAAAGATATAATAATAACTACTTTATTATTGTCTCTTGGGCATATCTCCAACAGTTATGTCAATGATTATAGTGTAGTACATCATGTAGTGGTATGCTGGGTCACTGCATTCCAGCCCGTCGTGTTCGAGCTCGAGTTCCTAGACGCCGCGGGCAAGGACACCGACACGAAACAAGATCGAGCAGTTCCTAGTCCAGCCCGCCATCGAGCGACACTACTACGTTTCGCCATGTTTACATTCTGCGACGCCAGCGTAGCCATATCAGGTGTCCCGCTGGCCTCTGTCACCGACGCAGCCACAAGAGGTGATTCCGCCGATCTCCGTCATCGGTGCAGCCGTAATAGTTGCGTTGCCACCCTCCGTCACCGGCGCATCCGCAACAACTATCCCTTTGTTGTCGGGCTGCAGTAGACGAACACGAAGAACAAGAGCTGTTAATGACTATTTAGATGTGCATATTAGTATGACAGGCAATTCGGTGCAAACAACCAAACGACATGTATTTATTGTTAGTCTCATACAAAAAATTTATATAGACTATTAAACAAAATGCAGAAGTTGGTTCGAAGGTCAGACAAATATAACAGTGCCTACCGAAGCACTGCCCGGTCGGACTGGAAATTGATACAGGCTACCAAATAGCGCCCAGGTTCCTCGCTGAAACGCTACGCGGCCGCGGTACGAAACGTGCCGTCTCAGCGCGCTCTACTGCGCGCACGCATCTGACATCTCCCTGCCGCGACCTACCGTCACGGAGTCGCCTGTTCCGCTACCCCAAAGCGCAAACCCGTGTGCGCCGGCTGCCACGCCTCCCTATATCTCCTCCTCCTCCCCCGCCGCTGTTGAGTTCCTCCCCAATTAGATCCCACCACCCTCACCGATCCAGCCGTTCCAGCTGCTTGCCGCTTCCGGTCGAGCCCCCAATTCGGGCCCCCTCCGTCGGTCGAATTGGGGGTTTATTGGGACCGCGACGGCGGACGAATTGGGAGATAATTGGCTTATGTGCACGCTCCTGGCATTGCGTTCTCGCGTAAAGCTTGGATCTTTCCTGGATCAACTGATTGGATCGTTGTGCTGCGGGTTGGGCGTGCGCCTGATCCGAATCTTGGTGTGCTTACCTTGTCGCGGGGTTCGGTAAAGTTTGTCTTTCTGCTCTGTTTCGTCAGTCCGTGAACTGTCGCATCTAATCGTGTCAAAAGTGGTGTTGCAGGGTTGGAGCTTTCCTGCATTTGCACGCATGAATCGTGAATAATTCGTTGCTAGGTTGAGCCGGGTGTTGAGATGACTACTTTATGAATTTGGCACTCTGGCCAATGCCCTGATTTATCCGAAGAACAAGTAGCCATGGACAGAAGAGTCGGAGTGGTTTTAGTTTGCCTGCTCTTCCTACTCAATGGGGAAGTTTCGGCAATTGCGGAGACCGAAATTGGTGATGTGCGTGTATCACGGGAGGCGCCAGATGTGAAGCTAGAGGATGCTGGTGGACAGGATGGATTCAAAAGTGGAAGGGTGTCTGTGTATACAGTCGCATTGTCTACGCTTGCGATGGCCGCGGCAACTGGGTTGGGAGCAGTCCCCTTCTTTTTCCTGGAGTTAGAAGCCCAATGGGCAGGCCTTTGCAATGGAATGGCGGCCGGGGTGATGTTGGCAGCAAGTTTTGATCTTGTACAAGAAGGGCAGATGTATGGCAGTGGGAGCTGGGTTGTTTTTGGAATTTTGAGTGGAGGGATCTTTATTTGGCTTTGCAAGAAGGTAAGTCTTGCCTCCTGCTTGATGTCTTTTAGTGATTTATCATGGACCATTCACATCAAGTAATTTTATCTCTGGATATAGCAACCACAGCTCAATGCCGTTATGCTTGAAATAACTAGTTATGAGTACTTTTGAAATATATCCAGTTCATAGGATCATTTATATGGAACCTATGATGTATGATCTAGCTAAAGAAAACACTTCAGTTGACTTCGAAAAGGCTTTCTTCTGCTCAAGTATCTGTCAGCATGCTGATGTTTTATTATTGTGCAATCTACTTACATAGTCTTGGGCCCAGAAATGTTTTGCCGCCTGGGTTAAGTCTGTAGCTCAGCCACTTGAAAAAAGTGCTATAGTCAAGTGAATTGGATGTCTCATTGAAAGAATTAAAAAAAACCACCAAGTTCATGTGAACATGGTACCCATTATGTAGTCTACTCCAGTAATTATCCTCTTATATAGTCTAATCTTGCTAAAAAAACATAGGCTGGTAAGATTATTCAGGACACCTAAATCCTTGAACATTATTGCATGGATGATGTTGCCAGTTCAATGGTCTTAGTTTCCACATGAATAAACTTCTATGTTAACTGCATTCAGCATCACATCAGCTTATGTTGGTAGCTGTATTTTCAGCATCAGTCAGTATATCCCCCTATGTTCATTTGGATTTTTTTTGTTAGATGATATATTGTCTTATATCATTTCGTTGATCACAGCTTCTTGAGGAATATGGGGAAGTAAGTATGCTGGATATAAAAGGTGCAGATGCAAGTAAAGTTATTCTTGTCGTCGGAATAATGACCCTCCATTCTTTTGGAGAGGGCTCTGGTGTGGGTGTTTCGTTTGCTGGATCAAAAGGATTCTCTCAAGGTCTTCTAGTTACTATAGCGATAGCAGTGCACAACATACCTGAAGGCCTAGCTGTAAGCATGGTACTTTTATCTAGAGGCGTGTCCCCACAAAAGGCAATGTTATGGAGTATCATAACATCTTTACCACAGGTGCGCTTTTTTTAGTATTTTTCAAATGTATTGTCCTCATTCTTCAGTCATGGAAAATTCACCAATTTCTTATTAAGCTATATTGATTCCTTGATTCATAACCATGAGAGTAACACCAAGGCTGTTATTTTTTTAGTGTTCACTTGCAATAGTTTGGAGTTAGAATGAGAAAACTCTTTTGTGAAGTTAACCGTTGTTTTACTTCAGTACTTTTTTTGTGTCCATGTGTTGGTGGATGCTTATGTGTTTGTGCAAAACAGCATGTTGGTCTATGCATGTGAGCTTCAGAGTGGTGGAAGACTGAGGCCCTAAGTAATCAACAATTGTTTGAGAGAAATCAGTATTTATAATAAAAAACTTCTGGAAAATAGCTCTGTATCAGACCGAGAATCAAACATCGCAAAGAAGGGAAATAGCATCATAAAGAAGAACAATTACCTAATTGGCAAAGGATCTCAGTGCTAAATTGTGTCACAATTAGCATTTATTATGAAGGCATTGTACAAAAAAACTTGTATAACACATTTTATTCTCTTAAAATATTAGCAATGAATGCCACTACTGTTTAAAGTACAACTTCTTAGTATTACATTGTGAACAAAATGCTCGTATGCTTATATGCAATAGCTTTCCAAGTTGATTTCAACTTTCATGTTGCACTTTGGTTGTTACATTATTTCCTTTACACGCTGATGACCCATTTCATTTTCTTTGGTATATATAGCCAATTGTTGCTGTTCCTGCATTCCTTTGTGCCGATGCATTTCAAAAGGTGCTTCCTTTCTGTACTGGTTTTGCTGCGGGATGCATGATATGGATTGTTATTGCAGAGGTTATTCCTGATGCTTTTAAGGTGACTACTGTTTGGCCATCAAGAAACTGTAAATGATTGAAGTTGCTGTTTTCCAATGATTCGATATTGCAGTTTTGAGCATTCTCTGTTACATGCAGGAAGCAACTCCATCTCAAGTAGCCTCTGCTGGAACGCTCGCTGTTGCTTTTATGGAAACATTAGGTACTGTGCTTCAGGGATTCACTGAGGGCCAGGGGTGAGTTACCGCTTAATATTTTCAGAATCTTACTTGGATGGCTATAACTTTCAACTGATGCTGTTGATTTCTTATGGCCTACAGCTCAGAAGATACATCAGGCTTTTTGGTGTCACTTGTATTTGGACTTGGTCCACTTTTCGGAGGAATTATACTTGTCGCATTCTCGCTTGCCTTCAGCATGCCACACCCTCTTCTTACTGGTGTAGCATCTGGCATTGCCTTCCGTCTTGCTTCATGGAGGCCATTACAACTTGTGATGTCCTCAAAGATGGGTCTCTTCACCACCTTGTTCTTCCTCCTAGGAGGTTCTGTCTTCTACCATGTCACCGCAGCAAGCATTCTTAGGGTTGTTAACCGCAACAAATCTTCTCTCAGTGTCATCACTTCATCCTCCGGCTTCTCTCTTAGTGTCCTCACACTGCAATCGCTCCTTGCCTGTGGTTCTGTTTTCCTACACGCCTACGCTGAAGGGCTTGCGCTTGGTGTGGCGGCACGCAAGGCATACGGTCTAGGGCGTTACATGGTTCTTCCAGTCTCCCTTCACGGCCTACCACGTGGCGCCGCTGTTGCCAGCTGTGTATATGGTGCGACTGATAGCTGGCGAGGAGCCCTGGCAGCTGCGGCTCTGACCGGGCTCGCAGGACCGAGCGCTGCCATCAGCGCAATCCTCGCGAAGATTGACTACGATGGACTGGACTACTGGATGGTCATTGCGTGTGGGGCTTTGATCCCAAGCTTTGGCCGCGTCTTCAGACGCTCGCTGCGGCTGGACGTTAGGAAGAGCGTCTGTGGGCTCCTGGTAGGTTTTGGTTTCGCCTCGGTTTGCCTGATGTCCACCAGATTCATCTGCTTGCACACGCCTTACTGCAATTCGGCTCCAGAAGCGGTCACATGATCTGTTGACGTCAAATGCTGTTGTTGTAGAACACATGTAACATGGATGTAACGACGATACAGAAAGTGCAAGGGTATTGCCTTGAGGCTGGGATTGATTTGATCAAAGGAAAACAAATATTGAACAGAATTATTTGCCTGGAATAGTATTATAATTATACTGGGCAGAAAGAAAAAGATTGGCGTGCTACTTCGATGAATTTTAACTTTACAGTGTGCTCTAGCTTCTGCCTAATGTTTGCGAAGGTGGATAAACTCTGAAGCTTTTGCCGTACATTGATCACAACCCATGTGAGCACAAACAATCTAAAAATGGGACTGGTCTCGATGGATTGAGCATTAAGTCCAGTCATACATCAGACAGGATTCATCATAACCTTCTCGACCTATATTCAATCAAATATCAACCAATGTCTCTTCAAGACTTGTACAATAGGTAGTACTTGTACAATAGGTAGTACTGCTGAATGATGGACTCCATGGGCTCTTTTGATAAGTGCATCTGCATGTTCAGAACCGTGGACCAAGAGCACCACAAATTCAAATAGTTTCAAATAGTTCGGCAAGAAATTAAACACAACAGAGTTCGGCATAGTTGGACATAGTTCGCCATAGATTGAAATACAAATAGTTTAGCCTAGTTTGGCCAGATCATGCTCGACATCTATATGTTGCCCTTGTGTATCCATATGTACTCAAACAGATCATCCTGCAGTTGTTGACTACCAGGTCTTGGATCTTCTGACGCATGACAATAAAGGGAGCCCACGATAACGACACCTGGTGATCAGGCTCTGCAAGAGTTCCTTGTCTGAAGTATGACTCGTTCTGCCCGTCCAAATCCACTAGGTGCTTCTGCTCATCCTCAATGATCATGTTGTGCAAGGTCACACAACAGTTCATCACTTTCCACATCTGATCTTTCGACCAGATCATACCAGGGAACCGGACAACAACAAACCTCTGTTGGAACACGCCAAATGCACGCTCCACTTACTTCCTGCAAGCTTTCCGTTTCTTGGCAAACTGAGCATGCCTGGGAGCATTGGGCTTAAGATAGTATTCACAAATATTGGCCATCTTAGATAGATGCCATCTGCAAGATAGTATCTCTTGTTGTAGTGGTGTCCGTTAATCTCAAAGTCCACAGGGGGAGCATGACCCTTAACAAGCTTGACAAAGACATTTGAGGATGTCGTTGTTCGATCCTGCTATGCCAATGCCAAAGGAGTAACAAATCCTAAGATCATGTGTAGCAACTGCCTCGAGTATCATAGTGCAACCTTCTTTGTGGCCTTTGTACATTTTCTGCCAAGCAAATGGACAATTATTCCAGTGCCAATACATGCAGTCTATGCTTCCAAGCATCTCAGTAAATCCTCTACTTTTATTGACTGCGAGGATCCGAGCAGTGTCTTCAGCATTGGGTGTTCTCAAGTATTGTGGCCCAAACACTATAATCACTATCCTGCAGAACCTGTACAAGCAATCAATGACAGTGGACTCGACCATGCAGAGATAGTCATCGGCATTGTCACTCGGAGCTCCGTATGCAAGCAACCTCATCGTCACTATGCACTTCTGCAGTGAGGAAAACCCTACTACGCCGGTGCAGTCCTTCTTGCACACGAAATAGGGGCCAAACTCCCGGATGGCATGCATGATCTCGAGGAAGTGTTTCCGGCTCATCCCGAAACAACATGAAGTAGTCGGTGTACAACATGCAGTATCCCTCCACGCTTCGACGCTACAGTCTGCGTGTACAACCTGGCCAGGGAGCCGAGGATCTACATGTGCTCTTCATCTTCGGCGGCTGCGGTAGTCTCTTCCTCTAGCAACAGGGCGAACATCTCCTCATTATCGGAGTCCATGGCCGAACACTTCACGGGCGTGGTAGGCGGGAGCTCAGAACGAAGCCGAGCTACGGCGAAGGCTAGGGACGTCGAAACGGGGCCTAGGCCGAGGGGAAAGGATGCATCAACATCGGTGGACCTATCTATAGGCGTGGATTTGGCTGGGCGGGGTGGGGCTTCGCTGACGATGACATGACGACGGAGGGCAGCTGGGGGAATGCTCTTAGCTGCGGGAGAGCCCAATTACGGTAGGGAATGGGGGTTGTCTCGCCAACAGGGTTGGCCCACCCTTTTTTTGCTGCTTCCGTCTTCCCGGGCGGTTTCCAATGCCACGGGTATGGCCTGGAAACTCGGATGTAAAATGGGCCAAATCCGACAAAAAATGGACGCCTGAAAATGCGACTAGACGAATTTTTGCCGTTCCGATAAAAAGTCGCCCTAAAGAGGCCCTCCTAGGAATGCTAGTAGAGATGCTCCAAGTCCTACAAAATCATGCATGCTACTGGGGCGATCAATCTGGAACATCATGTTTTTAATCAGACATCCGACAGGATACCGCCTATACTATCTTAGAACAAAATAGCAATGTGAGATACTCACTCCGTTTGAAAATATAAAATATTTTAGGTTAGTGAAGCTAATGTATGTAGACACCTTTTAGTGTGTAGATTCAAATGACCACATTAAAATATGTTTAGATACATTTACTTTATAAACCTAAAACATCTTATATTTTTAAACGAAAGGAGTAGCTTGCTGACTTGCTATAGCGATGAATTCAAACATGTGAGCTTAGTCGGACCATTGACGCTGCCAATGCACACAGCTGTACGTCGATCGGCTTACCCCTCTACTATATGGTGAGCCTCCCATACAATCTAGGAAAACTCTAAGGGTTAGAGTTCTAACCTATCATGGATTTTTTTGAACAGGAAAAGGGTGCAAAAAGCATCCTATATGTATATCAGCTCAGAAACATTAAACATCATGAAATACATAGCCGAGGTGCCGAATCAAGTCGATTGCGCCAATCAAATGGCATAGAAGGTTGTTGTGAGCTGTGTTCCTGCAAGAACTAGTAGGCTATGATCACAGTGATCTTTTAGCCTGATGTGCGCAATTGTGTGCTACTCCATTGATCTCTCTAGCTATATGATAAGTGGATGCCTAGATTTCTTGAGCTAGATTCTGAAAGTAGATGGATTGCCTTCTTATTTCCCAAAGCATGTTATGATATGATGCTCTAGAGGCCACCGCCGCTTTTGCGAAGTTTAGGAAGCTGTGAAGAATGTTGGTTTGTTGAGATTCTTGGCTGAAGCAAAGCACGTAGCAAGGGTCATCGCATGAGCTTCGGCCTGCAAAGGAGATTCAAAATCCTTCCTGGATGCCATGATGAAAACATCCCGCCTTCCCTCTTCCAGTGTTTCTTCATAATAGATACCTATCCCTGTTGTTGTTGCTGTCTGGTTGCGTCTCTTAGTCCAAGCCGCATCTGCATATAATTTTGGTCCTGTAAAATGGAAATCAGTAGGAACAGAGATACCAGGAAAGTTAGTGACCGGAACTATTTTCTGTGTTGGGACAAGCTGTGCAGTCTCCAGGTCATTCAGGAGCGCATAAGTATTAGTGGTCACCTATTGTGGAGTTGTTTTTCTCCTGCAAAACAACTGATCATTCCTTGCTTTCCAAATGCACCAAAGAAAAGTAAACAAAAAATTGAGGTTCATCATCGGGTGCTTTTTTGCTAGAAAATTAAGAATAATCTGAGAAATATCATTTGAGTGAGCAGCAAGGGTTTCAGATTTGATGAAACAAGGAGGTAAGAACCAAACAACTTTTGTAAAAGGACATAAGAAAAAGATATGCAAATCTGTTTCTGGTACATCTCATCTGCAACATACCTTTGCAATATGCTTAGAGTATTCAGAAGCTCTGTTACATGTGGCAAGAACTTGCCTTAATAATCTCTAGGAAAAAGTTTAACCCTTGGAATCATGTTCTTACACTTCCATACCTGCTTCATGATGATTTTTATGGACTCTGGAACCTGTTCTAGACGTGGTGTACCTGTATCAAATAGGCACTGCAAGCAGGTTTTGTATGTAGATTTGGAGTTATATTTTCCATTAGGAGTAGGTTTCCAACAAAGTATGGCGTCCTCATTTGAGGGAACAATAAGAGTGTTCTTAATAGATTCTAAAGTGTTGTGGCGAAACATGGAATCAATTAAAATGTTATTCCCGCTCTTGGTTCCAGAAATCTAGAGTTGATTAATGGTAGCAGGATAGCTAAATATATATTGTTGAGTGATAAGATTTTCATAAATATTTTCCCACCCAACAAACCAAGGAGAGCTCCAAATGGAGGAATTCCCATTGCAAACCTGATACCAAGAGTTATTATGCAGAAGATGTATCACTTTAAGAACGAATGACCAAAAAACAAGATATAGGAACATTAGTATTGGGCCTCCAAATTTAAGAGTTGGGGAAATATTTGGCTCTAAGGACAACTCGGAGAAAGGAGTTGGGATTTTCTGCTATTCTCCAGACATAATAGCTTGCAGTTTATTCAACAGTTTTTTGGAGAAAATTATATTTGACATGTAGTATACCGGTATGGAGGATAACACCGAATTAATGAGCTCAAGCCTAGCAGCATGGGAAAGAGAATTAGCTTTTGGAAAGCTTTGATTTGAACTTTTGGATGATGAAACTGTAAGCCTCACTCTTGTTTTTAGCAGGTAGAATAAGTGGGTGGCCTAGGTGAGTGAAGTTCCCATCAATGATAGGGACAGGAAAGAAAAGGGAAATATCATTAGCAGTATTGGGGTCCACCCTTTTACTAAAGATACTGCCAGATTTGTTCCAGTTGGGAATCTGACCTAAAGTAGCACAATAATCCAGAAGGATGTTCTTGATAGCATGTGCTTCCTGGGTAGAGGCAGTCCCACAAACCAACAGGTCGTCTACAAAAAGAAGGGAATGAATTAGGGGGGACATGGGCCCAAGAGATCCCTGTGATATTAGAAGTAGACAAAGCATTTGACAAGGCAATATAAAGCTCATTGATTGCTAGAATAAACAAGTATGAGGATAAAGGACATCCTTGTCTTATACCTCTGGAGCTGACAAAGTTTGCATAGGTTTGACCATTGATAATAATAGAGAAAGCAGGGGCGGATATGCAAGCATGAACGAATTTTATGAAATCACCATGCAGCCCTTTACGGGCAAGAGCTTTGTAGATGAAGCTCCATTCAAGAGTGTCAAAAGCTTTGGCAAGATCAATTTTAAGCATAAAAGCTTTGTTTTTCCAAGGGGAGTGGCTGAAGGAGTGGTTGATTTATTGGGCTACAATGATGTTGTCACTAATTCTTATACCACCAATAAAAGCATGTTGGGAAGGGTGAATGTAATCAGGGAGATGGGGTTTCTGTCTGTTAGACACACATTTAGCTATGATTTTGTAGATTACATTACATAGGCTTATGGGTCTGTAATCAGTGGGAATCAGGGGAACCAACTTTTTAGGAATCAAGGAAATATTGGTGTCACTAATGTGTTCAGGGAGGCTAGCTGTGACAAAGAAGTTTTGTATCAGGTTGGTGACATCATTCCCAATCCAATACCAAGTGGATAGGTAAAATTACACACTAAACCCACCAGGACCTGGCGAGGCAATACATTTCAATTCATTTAGGACTCCCCGATTTCATCCTTATCAGGTATAGAGTAGTTCGGCTCATTCGGGATAGGCTCATTAGTATTAGTATAAGTTTCAACATTTTGAGTAATAGAGGAGGTGAAGATCAATCTGAAATAAGACACAAAAGTATTTGATATACGATTAGGCATAAAATGAGTAACATTCTGTTTATCCTTAATCAAGAGGATCATGTTCTTCCTTTTTCTTTTAGCAATGGCTCGATGAAAAAAGGTTGTATTTTTATCACCATCCTTGACCCAAAGTTTTTTGCACGCTGCATATTGGCATCATTCATCTTTGTAATAGTTTGTTCATAACTTGTAGCAAGGTTAGCTTCTTTTTCATGATCTTGTTTATGTATAGGAAACAATTGAATTTTTGTGATCTCATTCTCCAAATCTTTGAGCTCCTCCTGCAGAGGCTTCTTTTTTTCTGCACCATACTTTCACCTTAGAAGCAAGATGATTAGTTTCCCTATGGAAGGAAGCATTAATAAAGCTCATCCAACAATTTTTTGCATACTCCTAAAAATCTTCTTTTCTAAGCCACCAGTTTTCAAATTTAAAAGAATTTTTGGGCTTGTTAACTTTCCCTTCTGTAGAAAATAGAATAGGAACATGATCACTAAATCCACGAATGAGAGGCATGTTATAAACATTAGAAACAGGTTAAATAGAACACCATTGATGATTAACAAGGCATCTATCCAATCTCTGAAAAAGTGGTTTCAAAGAAACTCGATGATTGGTCCAAGTGTAAGCAGGGCCAGTAAAACCAATATCAAACAATCCACAACTTTTAACAAAAGAGCGGAAAGCAAACATACGACTATGATTAATATTAGGAGAGCTCTTATCAGATTCATACAACAATTCATTCATGTATCCAATATATAGAAAGGGGAGGTTGCTATTATAAAAATGCACAACCTTTTGCTAGATAGTACTAGTAGTACGATGGTACGGATCTCAATATATACAAACAAGGCCAAGCTTATGGTTTTTGGCTTGATCCATGACTATATCTAGGACTAGATTAAGAGAATCTAAGTGCAGAGAAGCATCTACTTCATCGGACCACATCATCCATAATTCCCCAGCTTTTCTTTGAGATGGCACTACAACACAATCATTCATATTAAAAGAGAGTAGAAATTTGAGTTGCAGTGAGTTTAACATTCTTAGTTTAAGAGATGAAAATTACCTAGGGCTTGGTTGCAGCTATCATTCTGGAAAGATGTCACATTTTAGGACTGTCGAGGGTCTTGCCCACCCCCTAGCAGTTCCATCCTAGTGCTTTCATGGCGCCCGTGGAGCACATCGACCAATAAACAGTCTTTGCTGGGGAGAGTCGTTCAGAGAAAGAAACACACACACAAAGAAGGGAGGCAGCCTCAAAAAGAAAAAAGAAAAGTCTTCTCACGCTTGAGTTGAACATTTGCTTGCTTTCGAAATTTAAAGACTCATATTGTCTAGGCATAGATCCGGCAGATGCTACTAGGGATAGATGATACGTCCAAAACATATCTACTTTCTCGAACACTTTTCTATTGTTTCTTCTCTAAACTTGTGTGATTTGGATACAACTAACACAGACTGATGCTATTTTTAGTAGAATTACCTTGGTGTCTTGTTTTTGTGCAGAAAATGAACTATCAGGAAAAATCCCAGAAAATATGCCAAAAATTATATTTCACCAGAAGATCCACGGAGCCAGAAGGGGAGACAAAGGGGAGGCCTAGGGGGCCCAGACCCACCCAGGCGCGGGCCCACTGACCCCACGCCTGGGGGAGGTTTGGCCACCCCAGGCAGCTTCTCGGCCTCCCTCCGCGCCTATAAGTTGCCTTCTGACCTAAAACAGAGGGGGCAGGGGGTTCGATAGTTTTCCAGAAAGAGTTCTGCTTCGCCGCCGCCACCAGAAACCAAGATTCGGATCCACAAACTCTGTTCTAGCACCCTGCCGGGACGGGGACTTTGGAGAGGATCATCGCCATCGTCATCACTAACACATCTCCATCAACCACCGATGTTCCCCTCATCCATGAGTGAGTAATCCCCCACTGTAGGCTTGGGGATGGTAGGGATTGGATGAGTTCTATCATGTAATCGAATAAGATATATTAGGGGCATAGTGCCTAGTATCTCTATTAGTCCTATTTGACTTGGTTGCAACTTGTTGTGCTTAATGCTTGTCACTAGGGCCCGAGTGCCATGATCTCAGATCTGAACTTATTATTGAATCATTATGATAGTATTGTTTATGATCTTATCTGCAATTTGTGTACACATATCATTGTCCGGATCCAAAGGCCCCAAAGTGACAATAATTGGGACAACCAGAGGGGATGGCTGTGGTGTGAGGATCACATGTGTTCACGAAGTGTTAATGCTTTTCTCCGGTGCTCTATTAAAAGGAGCACCTTAATTGCCAGTAGTTCCCTAGAGGCCCCGCTGCCACGGGCTGGCTAGACAGAAGATGTTGTGCAAGTTCTCATTGCGAGCACGTATGACTATATTTGGAGCACATGCCTAGGATTGTTTAGTACTTGGATGCTTGTTATTATTTATCTGCAATGCCCTAGTTCTTTGAAGTTACATGTTTAGACTCGTCCATGCAACGCCCGTCCGTCCATCCTTATGCCTACCGCACTTGAATCCTACTGTTACCGTTACTGTTACTATTGCTCCTGTTTCACTGTTGCTGTTACTGCTGTTGTTGCTTTGCTGTTACTACCACAAACTATTGCTACTGATAAACTTCTGTGAGCAAGAACTATTTCCAGGTGCAGCTGAACTGACAACTCAGTTGTTAAGGCTTGCAAGTATTCTTTGGCTCCCCTTGTGTCGAATCAATAAATTGGGTAATACTACCCGCGAAGACTGTTGCGATCCCCTACACTTGTGGGTCATCAAGACTATTTTCTGGCGCCGTTGCCGGGGAGCATAGCTTTATTTGTAACTTCACTTGGATCCATTATTGTTCACTGCTACTCCTTTCATCATGGGGAAGTCTCGTGATGGAAAGTTCCCTATTTTACCATCCACTACAAGAAGAGGTACAGTCCTAAACACCTCTGTTGCTCTTGATTCGCCGTCTGTTATAAGTAAGCTTGTCACACCACCACCACATACTCATGCTACACACACTACTGCTACTGCTGAATCTGAAACTGATTTTGATACTCATGATGTTACTTCTACTGTGCTTGATGCAAGTGGTTCATTAGGTCCTTTTCTAGATGCTACTATGGCTAGTCTAGGAAATACCAAAACTCCTAGTGAAGACACTGTTACACCTGTTAGCTCACCTGAGTCTAGTGAGAGTTATGATATTAATGATGGTTACATAGAGCTCACTGATGAATTTGTTGAATAGTGCCGAAATACACATGGTGCTAGTTCTATTAAGAGTCTCCTTGCTAGACATACTATTATACCTAAGAAGTCCTATGATCCTAAGTTTTCCACCTCTCCCATAGATATTAAAGATAAAGATTATAATTTCTCTCTTGATTTAGCTTATTTATATATTGTTGAGAAAGAACCTTTTTGTGGTACTGAAAACGAGAGTGCTGTGGCTCATATGAATGAGATTTCTACTATGAGTGCTTTGTTCTCTGATGATTTTAAAATGCGCAAGTACTTTGTTGCTAAGATCTTCCCCTTTTCACTGAAAGGAGAAGCTAGGGCTTGGTTTAATAGATTACCTCCTGGTTCCATTGATAGCCCTGATTGCTTGATTGCTTCTTTCTTCCATAAATATTTTCCTCCTAGTGCTAGACATGCTGCTTTGCAGAGACTTTTTGATTTTAAACAGGGAGAAGAAGAGAAATTGCCCGAGTCATGGAAAATATTACGTTCCTTGATTCATGCATATCCTGGATGTCCATTACCTAAGAATAAGTTGCTTGATATTTATTATAATGGACTAACTGATGATTCTAGGACCTACCTAGATAGCTTTGCTGATTGTGTTTTCAGGAAAAGGACTCCTACAGATGCTTAATAATTAATGAACAAGATAAGAAAGAATTATGATGATTGGACTTCAACTGAGCTGAATACACCTGAGCCTATTACTCCTGAACCAGTTGTTCCTGAACCAGTTCCAACACCAACAACAAAGAAGAGGGGAGTTATTGCATTAAATGATGAAGTGATGAAGGAAGCTAAAAAGTGTCTAAAGGATAAAGGTATTAGAGCTGAAGATGTGAAGAATCTACCTCCTATAGAAGAATTATGTAAGCCAATTCCCCACTCATCTACTATTGAGGTACACTCTCTCCAACACTTTGATGAAGGTGATATTCCTTATGGTAAGCCTCATGATCAATGCTTAGAGGAACTTGACATTTTTATTGTTAAACAAGGCCATTTTAATAAACAAGTTTAGAATCATTTATTGGAAAACTCTAGAGCTATCCATGAGTTGAAAGATATTGTGGAAAGAACTTCTAATGATATTAAAATGCTCTGCAAACACTTTCAAATGGTTCAAACAAAACTTGATCAACTTTCTAAGGTGCAAAAGGACATGCTAGTTAATGCTTCAGGAAATAAACATGCTTATGGAATTAGAACTAGGAGTGGTGCAGCTACTCAAGATCCTTTATATCCTGAAGGACACCCTAAAAGAATAGAGCAAGACTCCCAACAAGGTGAGGATAGTGGTAGTCCTCGTAAGAGGAAGAAAAAGAAACATAAGAAATTTGAGGAACCACTTGAACCTGCTGTAGATCCAAATAGTATATCTTTCTCTGATGCTGAAACTGAGAGTGGTAATATTGATGAGTATGCTGATAAGGAGGAAGTCGAGGAAGAACCTGAGAGACACACTAAGAACACTAGGTACACAAAGGAAGATTTTATTGCTAATAAACATGGTAAAGAGAGAGAACCTTGGGTGCATAAACCTATGCCTTTTCTAGGTAAGAAACACAAGTCAAAGGAGGAAGAACACTACAACAAGTTTTGTGAGTGGATGAAGCCTTTATTTCTGCAAATTCCTTTGACTGATGCTATTAAATTGCCTCCTTATTCAAATTATATGAAGGATATTGTCTCTAATAAAAGGAAGATTCCTAATGAGGAGATTTCTACTCTACTTTCTAATTACTCCTTCAATGGTAAGGTTCCAAAGAAACTTGGTGATCCAGGTATACAAACTATTCCTTGCTCCATTAAGAATAATTATGTTAGAACTGCTTTATGTGATTTGGGAGTTGGAGTTAGTGTTATGCCTTTTTCTCTCTACAAGAGACTCTAGCAAGAAAAGTTGATACCAACTGATATATCTTTGCAAATGGCTGATAAGTCAACTACTGTCGCTGTTGGTATATGTGAGGATGTTCCTGTTCAAGTTGCTCATAATTGCATGGTTTTAACTGATTTTGTTGTGCTTGAAATGCCTGAAGATGATAATATGTCTATTATTCTTAGGAGACCTTTTCTTAATACTGCAGGTGCTATCATCAATTGTAATCAAGGAAAAGTAACTTTCAATATTAATAACAAAGAGCACACTGTCTATTTCCCCAAGAAGGTTGTTAAGAGTCATTGCCTGAATTCTATTGAAAATATTGAAGGCATAAAGGTTGGAGAAATATATTGTCCCATTCCACAAGAAAATATTGAAACTATTATGATTGGGACCATTGCTATCAAGTATGAGGTAATATAATCACCTTGTGGAATGCAAAGTTTTGTTTCATATAAGATTGTTTTGGTAACAAGACTTGATCAACCTTGTTAACAAAAGGATTTTAATGAACAAAATAATGTTTCCACTATGGTTATACTTGCTTTATTTTTTCCTTTCTCCTTCCTAGTCTTTGATTTAACTTTAGTTTTGCTAGTTGTTTGCTTGTTTGAGTTTCTTAGAGCTCCTGTATTTTGTCTTTTGGTTTGTTTTTGCTTCTTCTGAAAAACTGTTTCTGCCAGAAAATCAATTTTCATACCTTGAAAATTGGCCAAAAATAAAGTTTCCCGAAAAATCCCAGAAAATTTAAAATAATTTTTTCCTCGAAAAAAGGGGCAGAGAGGTACCAAAGGTGACCCAGGGGGCCACCCCTAGGCCGCACACCTGTGGTAGGCATGGGCCCACCACTGGTGGCGCCTAGGGGGGTCTGTCCCACCTGGGCCCCTCCAGACTTCCTCCTCAAAGCCACCTTCTTTCTCTCTCCCGAAAAACACCGGAAAACTTGCTCAAGCTCGAGTTCTTGCTGTTCTTGCTCATGATTTTCGATCTCCTTGTTCAGCCCATCTCAAGTGCTGATTTTTGGAGGGATTGTTCCTTGGTATGTGCCTCCTCCACTTGTCCAATTAGATTTGTGATTGGTAGATTGTATCTTGAGTATTTTGCTATTGTAGATGATAGGTTGTTTGAGCTTGCATGCTTGTTCTATGCTTAGAAATTTTGATCTAGCAAGTTCCTATAGTGGTTGCTCTTTATTTATCAACTTAGAAATCACTTGGTTTGATGGTTGTCTAAAAATTTCAGTAAAGGGAAGTCATGGACCACCACACTTTTGGTAACATTTTTGAGAGTGATGCACCTAGAAGGACAAGGCTCCCAAGGTCATCTACCAGTTCGAGACCCTCATACAATGAGGATCTCATCACTCCGTGGTTTGGTGACGAGGGAGATGAAGGGGATGCTCACCCCTCCACCTTTCCTTGTCAAACTTTCTTGCGAGCTGCTGGGATTCTTAATGATTTCATGGCTTTGATTGAGAGGGTTGTCTAACAAGTTTCATGCAGGATGAGAGTGCGCAGTATGCTTCACTTACTAAAACATTTGTGGAGAGTTTCTCCTTCACCAATAGTTTGTTCAATTCTTCTGTGTCTTTTAGACTTTATAGTAGGGCTCATTCTATGCCTTTGAAGAAATTTTGCAAGGCCCTGGGACTTGGTACAAATGGGTCATCAAATAAGATTATAGATCTTCCCGCTGATTTGTTGGAACTATACCGAGGAATAACCAATGATGATGACCGCAGAGCTCAACGAGGGAAGATAAAGAACATTCAACTTCCAGCCATCAGGTACTTCACCTACTATCTTACCACTAGTGTTCTTGGTAGGGAGAACACTAGTAATATATCCAACTATAAATTGGCCTTCTTAGCTGCTGCGCTCTACAGTGAGAATAAGTATAATCTTGGTTCCCTCATTGCTCGTCGTTTAACTGCTAGGGGACCCATTTATGGGGGAATTATTGCTACTCGTATCGCTGCTGCCTTGGACATTGCTGTTGATCCCCATGATACAGTTTTGGCTCCCCAGAGACTTGATCTTGCTGCCATGAGGGCGCACCACCTTTTCACCTCTAGCTCTACTCTTGAGAACTTAGTTTATAGAATGCTGTTTACTGACGGGGAAGAGAGAGAGAGAGATCCCTCTACCCCCAAACCACTTTGTTCAGTATTTCTCAGGGACCTTGGTCACGCTCGAAGGCGGATATGGATGAGTTGCTACATTCTCTTAACTTCCACGGGCACTATCAGGGGGGAGCGCCCGCTTATGACCCCGCTGTACACTACACATGGGAGGCTTCAAGCTCGTACCAGGACGAGGGAGCTTCCTCGACATACTATGGAGGTGCATCTACTTGGGCACCATGGGATTGAGCCCCACTTAGGACAAAAGCCTAATCTTGGGGGAGGTATACCGATGTCACACTCATCTATATATCATGTTCGGTGGGTTCTTTGTATATCCATTGTTTCGCTTTCTTTTTGGTTTTTGTTGCTTCTTTCTCAAAAACGCAAAAATACCAAAAATATTTTCGTTGTTTCTCTTAGTTTGTTTCTTTGCTTTGGTTTGCCTTAAAAGAAAAAAGTCCAAAAGGATTTTGCTTTGTTTGGTTTGCTTTGTTTTCGTTTGGTTTTTCTTTGTTTGATTGTTTATAAAATAAATCAAAAACACCAAAAATATTTGTTGTTCTTCTTTGGTTTTCTGAGTTCTTCATAGGGTTCAGCCGTCCTCAGTGGATATTGGTTTTCATGTTAATTATTCAAGTCACACAAGTGAAGGGCAATAATGAAGATTAAGATAACTCGAGGTGTGGTAAGAGGCTGGTAACAAACTCTATTTGTTTCATTTTTGTACATATACTCATCATTGTGAGCATGCTTAGCCTGTTTGTGTAAGGTGTATGTCATTATGGATGCTTAGTAGTTCTTGCTTGTCTATGATTAGCTCCAGCTTGCTAATAGTTTGTAGCATGTCATATGAATGTTTGCTTGCATTGTTTTATTCATACTTTGGTATGATATTGTGGTATCCTCCTCTGACTATTCATGTGAATCGACTTGGCACATGCTCATGCATGCATATGACTAATCAATAGTCAGTAAGCCTCGATGATTTATTTTGCCTCAGAGTTCTTGTATCACTTTCATGCCATAGTTAGTCCTGTTTTGTTGCAAGCATGATTATGACAATTATTGCTCTCTTGTTTGTCGCTCCCTCTCTATTGTTAGCCTTCACTTGCACTGAGTATGTGATCTACCTGTGCTTCCAACTCCCCAAAACCAATATTGCCAGCTGTGTCCACCATACCTACCTATTAACATCATTTGCTACTTCAGTGCATATTCTATATGCCGCGTTTTCTTCCAAAATAAAATGTTTGCCTGTTTTGAGAAAGTTAGTTAGTAAAGCTCTCATGAACTTGATGGAACACTTTATTCCTTGCATGTAATAATCTTGAACCATTGCGACTAGTCCATGAAAATTATATGCTTGCTTATTATATATTGGGAGTCAACAGAACCATGCTGTCACGGGGAACGCTTTCAACACTTTTTGGATAATTCTATCCAGTTGATACTTTTCTCTTTTGTTTATGGATGTCGACGATGTGAAATAAAAGGGGAAGTTGTTAGTTCATGGAGTTTATACATTGTGTTAGATAAACGCCTGGGCCGCTAGCCTAAGCCGTGCCTAATCATGGTGGAAACTTGCAGCATCACTATAATGAGCATCTATGAAGCTTCCTCAATAAAAAAGCTATGCATATGGTAAATAAAAAGATTGCTGAGATGCTCATTATCTGCTTGCCTTGTCATTTTGGTTATGGGAAAGCTCCTGTACCATGTGCAAGGGGTACCCCGTTGGCGGTTCTCGATGATATGCATGTATTTACAATGAAAAGAACTTTCAGGTGACCAAAGTTGAGTAGCATGCGGAGCGGCCCTCGTACTCAAGGGACTTGGGATTTCCAGTCTATGGTCTGTCAAGCATATGATTCAGAGTGGACCTCACTTTCACCTTAACCACATGAAGATGCCTATGATAGGGGCAATGAGAGCTCAAAGCTAATGAGTACCTTCCTTTCAGCATTACGAAGCCTTTCAAACCTTCACAAAAACCATTTTCACAACTTTGTTGAGTCACCACTTATTCTATGAGCACCTTCTTGAGAGCATAGTTGTCATTCTTGTGTTTGTTCCAAAACTTGGTTAATTATGTCATGACTTTGATGCTTGTATCTCTGATATCTTTATCTCTAGTCTTCACTTGAACTTTAGAGGTGCCTCAACATTTATATTGTGATCTTCAAACAAAGGCAAGAGAGATACCACTCTATCATACCTTATTATGAGCATTGCAATGTTGCTTATGTTTATGTTTCATGCTACTTATTATTATTGAGTTGGTTCCTCTTCATAGCTTGCAATGACTATTGAGCAGACTTAGTTGCATACTCCTTATTATGAATTGTCTAAGCATCTACTCCTGTGCTGAGAATATATAGATCATATGAAGCAAAGTGTTCATGAAAGTTCTTTTATCGCACTTAGTTTTCAACTGAATTGCTTGAGGACAAGCAATAATCTAAGCTTGGGGGGAGTTGATACGTCCAAAACGTATCTACTTTCTCGAACACTTTGCTATTGTTTCTTCTCTAAACTTGTGTGATTTGGATATAACTAACACAGACTGACGCTGTTTTCAGTAGAATTACCTCGGTGTCTTGTTTTTGTGCAGAAAATGAACTATCAGGAAAAATCCTGGAAAATATGCCAAAAATTATATTTCACCAGAAGATCCACGGAGCCAGAAGGGGAGACATAGGGGAGGCCTGGGGGGCCCAAATCCACCCCAGGCGCGGGCCCACTAACCCCGCGCCTGGGGGAGGTTTGGCCACCCCAGGCAGCTTCTCGGCCTCCCTCCGCGCCTATAAGTTGCCTTATAACCTAAAAACAGAGGGGGGTTCGATAGTATTCTAGAAAGAGTTCGGCTCCGCCGCCGCCACCAGAAACCAAGATTTGATCCAGAAACTCCATTCTGGCACCCTGCCGGGACGGGGAATTTGGAGAGGATCATTGCCATCGTCATCACCAACGCATCTCCATCAACCACCGATGTTCCCCTCATCCATGAGTGAGTAATCCCCTGCTGTAGGCTTGGTGATGGTAGGGATTGGATGAGATCTATCATGTAATTGAATAAAATCTGTTAGGGGCATAGTTCCTAATATCTCTATTAGTGCTATTTGACTTTGTTGCAACTTGTTGTGCTTAATTCTTGTCACTAGGGCCCGAGTGCCATGATCTTAGATCTGAACTTATTATTGAATCATTATGATAGTATTGTTTATGATCTTATCTGCAAGTTTTGTACACATATCATTGTCCGGATCCAAAGGCCCCAAAGTGACAATAATTGGGACAACCGGAGGGGATGACTGTGGTGTGAGGATCACATGTGTTCAAGGAGTGTTAATTCTTTGCTACGGTGCTCTATTAAAAGGAGCACCTTAATTGTCAGTAGTTCCCTAGAGGCCCCGCTGCCACGGGCTGGCTAGACAGAAGATGTTGTGCAAGTTCTCATTGCGAGCACGTATGACTATATTTGGAGCACATGCCTAGGATTGTTTAGTACTTGGATGCTTGTTATTATTTATCTGCAATGCCCTAGTTCTTTGAAGTTACATGTTTAGACTCGTCCATGCAACGCCCGTCCGTCCATCGCTATGCCTACTGCACTCGAATCCTACTGTTACCGTTACTGTTACTATTGCTCTTGTTTCACTGTTGCTGTTACTGCTGCTGTTGCTTTGCTGTTACTACTACAAACTATTGCTACTGATAAACTTCTGTGAGCAAGAACTATTTCCAGGCGCAGCTGAACTGACAACTCGGTTGTTAAGGCTTGCAAGTATTCTTTGGCCCCCCTTGTGTCGAGTCAATAAATTGGGTAATACTACCCGCGAAGACTGTTGCGATCCCCTAAACTTGTGGGTCATCAATAGATTTCGTAGGAGGGAGAGTTAGAAAGCTTAGGCATTCTCGGAACAAGATGAACACGCATGGTTTTACCTTGGTTCGGCCACTCACTTGGGAGGTAAAGACCACCCCCTCATTCGGGAGGTAAAGACCTACTCATGCTATGATTGTATTGATGTATACGAATATAGGAAGTCACCGAAGGTGGCGAGTAGATAGATTAAAGAGGGATATCACACTAGGGTATCCTCTATTAGGGTTCCCTGTGGAGGTTTGTAAATAACCTGGGCTAGGGTTTACAAGATAAAATCCAGGGCGGTTTTAGATCCGAGTCGCCTAAAGTGCCAAGTCGGGCCACTACTTGAACTCCAAGTCTCCACTCCAAGGCCTTTCAGATGGAATTCTCCCGCCTATGGGATTCTTGATCCTAGCAATATCCAAGACGACTCCTAGCCTAGGCCTACCTTGTTGGGTATTCCCTCATCATTAGTCACCGAGTTTGTTAGGGAATAGCCTTGGACTCCCAGTAGCCAGGTCGCTAAGCTGAGTGGCCACTCGTGTTGAAGTTGAGGTGTTTCGATGATTCGTTGACGAGCTCTTGAAATACAAAGAGCGAATAGAATCGATAAGCCTAGACATTTTCTCATGCACCTATTCTTATAGATGTCACAACCAAGATAGTGAGTGCCTGTTGGGACACGTGCGAGCATCGAATTCTCTGATCCTAAAGTCGTCAACTTTGTCACCTCGGAGATTTTGTCCTCTTGTGCTTGTCATTTCATATGCCACACCGTACACGGGTCTCCTGATGGGACAACTCAGGGGGTCGCCTATGGACGGAGAGGAAGCATTGGTCCTTGATTTTGGCATGATGGTCGTGGAGCACACGATCTCCATGTGACGCGGACGTGATGCAATCGTGATCATGAATTCTGACATGTTCGCACACACGATCGGTCGCGCCGCATTCCAGGGGATATACGATAAAGGCACCAGTGATTTGATATAAGGTGAGCAGGGAAACAAAGAAGTACCTCACTATGACGCCCTGCTCTTCCTCTATTCATCTTCTTCCTCCTCGACCGCGACCATTTCCCTGAATCCTCAGAGGAATCGCAGTCAAGGGAGCATGGAAAAGATCCAAGGTGAATCCATCTGACTTACTTCCCTACATCAACTCCGGGACCTTTATGCAAAACAAGCTCAATCGATGGAGGGTTTCTCATGGGGAGCATGAGCCTCTTCCCGATCCCGGTGAGTTCGTCATTTTTCTCTATTTCTTGGCTTGCGGCCTAGCATTCCCCTCCTCGCATTTTATTTGAAGGATCCTCCACTTCTATCGCTTAGGAATCCAGGATCTTGCCCCATTTAGTTCAGCAAATCATTTGTTGGGAATATGCCCTAGAGGCATTCATGTATGATGATATTTCCCATTGTATTCATAAAGATATTAAGTTGTCCTTGTATAAACATCTGATGTTTATCATTGAATATGTGATTCAGTTGTGGAACTATACATTCATGTTATTTGTACTAAATATCCTTGATCATTGAGGTTGAGCTGGACACACAACTTAGACCAATGTGAAAGTCGGCTGATGACTCGGTTCCACTTGTCATGGGCATGGTGATGCTATTCCGACTTACACAGATCCGGCTAAAGAGTTTAGCTAGTCGGATTGACCCATATTGAGGAACAACAAACAAGCTGTCATTTGTATATCTCAATCAATGTAATCCTTAGACCTGAGGTTGTTGCACAGTCCGAGTTGAGGATCAACGACTTAGGTTATGTCAAACGTTGATCCGTAACTGGGCAGTTATAAAGGCAGAGTTCGGGTCGACTAAGAATCAATCTGCGTGATGTGAATAACAAGATGGGATTTCCCCCCCAGTTGGAGAGATATTCTCTGGGCCCTCTAGGATGATATGATTTGGAAAGCATGGCCATGCACGACTCAGTTAAGTGTTAACCGAGGCGACCGACTAAGAGTTAGTCGGATTAATCACTTATCTTGGATCGAGAAGAGAGTCGGACTATTTAAGGGATGAAAAATATTTGCCTATAGTCTGACAAGGTATATCGTGAGGCAAAAGGGACTCGGACGCAAGTTGCATTGGAAAGGCAAGTCGTCATGACTCTTTGGTACTTGGGAGTCGTCATGTTCTACTAGGATCCGCTACCGACTGATCGATTGATAGTCGGACTCCAATTGTGTCCAAGTTACCATGATCCTGCGGGGTCACACACTTAAGAGCGGGAGCAAGTTCGGAATGGATCTGAACCAGAAATCTGGTTGGGTTGGACCCGAGCCGGATTTTGGACTGAGTCAGTGAGTCGGACTCACGGTGACTAATATGGGCTTTAGTGAATGGGGCAAAAGTGAGTGGAGCCCACTTTCACTCTCTATATATAGTGGGGCGCAGAAACCGAAGTGGGTTAATGGTTTGGTCATTCCATGCATTGGAAACCCTAGCTCCACAGCAGTCCTGCCGCCGTACTGAACCTAGCAGTTCACCACCGACGCTCCTCCTTGTACATGTGGATACCAGCAGCGGTGCTGTACAGTCAACGCTACGACGATCAGGATCGGATCAGATCATGAGGACTGCACTGCCACAACAGACGTGTTATTCTGTATGTGAAACAAACATCTATTTGCTACTCCATGAGGGACAACCTGATTGCCACTATGCCATGTTTTCTGTATGTGAAACAAACAAATGTTTTTCAATTCATGTTATTCATGATCTTTGTTTGTAGCCTTTCATGTTGCATGCATAGTTACTTTGTCCTATTGTTAGAACTCCATCTTTCATGCACATGTTTAGAGTTCTTTGATCCCAGCTTTCAATGCTTGCAAATGGTTTGATATTTATTGTGAGGGTGCATGTCACCTCAAAAATTATTCTGTTTATCACTTACCTACTCGAGGACGAGCAAGAGTTAAGCTTGGGGATGTTGATATGTTGGAAACGTATCTATAATTTTTGATGCTCCATGCTTGTTTTGTATCTACTCTGCTTTGCTTTGTCTATACTTTGAGGTGTTTTTATATCTTTTTTGGAACTAACCTATTAACAAGTTGCCAAAGTGCCAGTTGCCTGTTTTCTTCTGTTTTTGGTTCCAGAAAGGCAGAAAATCAATATTCTCGGAATTGGACGGGACAAAAGCTAAAGTTATTATTTTCCCGGAGAAACCCGGAACCACGAAGCAGAGCCGAAGGGGGGCCACAGGGTGGTCAAACACCCCTAGGCGTGAGCAAGCCCTGAAGGCGCCTGGAGGGGGTGTGGGCCCCCTGGACCCCCACCGACCTTGATTCCTGTGCCTATAAAAGCCTCCTAGGGAGAAATCCCTAAACGATCCAGAAGAAATCCACGAAAACCTCTATAGCACCGCTGCCACCGAAGGGGAGATTCGGGGGACAGAAAGTCTCTGTTCTGGCACCCTGCCGGGACGGGGAAGTGCCCCCGGAGCCATCTCCATTGATCTCCATCGCCATATTCATCACCGTTGCTGATTCCCATGATGAGGAGGGAGTAGTTCTTCCTCAGGGCTAAGGGCTGTACCGGTAGCTATGTGTTCATCTCTCTCTCTATGCATGATCTTGTGGTCATGAGCTTTGTAATCAAGTAGATCTACCTTTCTACTCAAGTGCTTCAATAGATCTCTGCTCTCCCCATGTGTGTGAAAGTGACAGCGTGCATGCCATGGTAGCACTTAGGTTTGAGTCTACATAAATAATCTTTGTGCTTTAATAGATCTATGCTTTCCCCACGTGTGTGAAAGTGACAGCGTGCATACCGTGTGTGGAACTTTGGCTAGGTTGAATATTTGTTATGAGTTATATTTGGAGTTGTATGTCTTTATGAAATTGTGGTGTTTGTTGGAACCATCTAGCGCTCAAGGTGACAGTGTGGGGTTATCTAGATTGGGGAAGGCCCTACCATGGATTAGAGTGTCCAACCGGAGAGTAGTTAAGAGTAGTATCATGAAGAGAGGATATTTATATGAGAGAGTGTTCACTAGTGAAAGTATGATCCCTAGGCCTTGTTTCTAAACATTGAAACACCGTTTGCTACTAGATCTGTTGCATGTTTTCTTGATTCCATCTTTGTTCCATTTGCCGAGGAGGTTTTGGTCTTTTAACTTTCCTCCACACCATCAGCTCTTTTCTGGCACCGTTACCACTTGTATTTCACTATATCTTCGCCGAACTAGTGCACCAATACACCTGACAAGTGTATTGGGTGTGTTGGGGACACAAGAGACTTCTGTATCTTGATTGCAGGATTGCTTGAGAGGGAATACCTTTGACCACTTCCTCCCTGAGTTTGATAAACCTTGGGTAATCCACTTAAGGGAAACTTGCTGCTGTTCTAACAAACCTCTACACTTGGAGGCCCAACAACTGTCTACAAGAATAGAAGTGCGTAGACATCAGGAGATTGACTCTAGTGCAAGTGGGAGACTGTTGGGAATATGCCCTATAGGCAATCATGTATGATGATATTTCCCATTGTATTCATAAATATATTAATTTGTCCTTGTATAAACATATGATGTGCATCATTGAATATGTGATTCAGTTGTGGAACTATACATTCATGTTTTTTTGACTAAATATCCTTGATCATTGAGGTTGAGCTGGACACACAACTTAGACCAATGTGAAAGTCGGCTGATGACTCGGTTCCACTTTTCATGGGGATGGTGTTGCTATTACGACTTACACAGATTGGGCTAAAGAGTTTAGCGAGTTGTATTGACCCATATTGAGGTACAATGAACAAGCCGTCATTTGTATATCTCAATCAATGTAATCCTTAGACCTGAGGTTGTTGCACAATCCGAGTTGAGGATCACCGACTTCGGTTCTGTCAAATGCTGATTCGTAACTAGGCAATTATAAAGGCAGAGTTTGGGTCGACTGAGAATCAAGCTATGTGATGTGAATAACAAAGATGGTATTTTGCCCCTCCAGTTGGAGAGATATTCTCTGGGCCCTCTCGGATGATATGATTCATAAAGCATGGCCATGCATGACTCAGTTAAGTGTTAACCAAGGCGACTGACTAAGAGTTAGTTGAATGAATCGAGAAGAGAGTCGGACTATTTAAGGCATGAATAATATTATCCTATAGTCCGACAAGGTATATCACGAGGAAAAAGGGACTCGGACGCAAGTCACATTGGAAAGGAAAGTCATCATGACTCTTTGGTACTTGGAAGTCGGCATGTTGCGGTGACCCAGCTTACCACTGCATGTGTAGTACACTATAGTCATTGACATGTGATGTGGACATCCCATCTATTGATACAACCGTTGTACCTACAGCTACACACATATAAGGACCTATCACAAGATCTCATGCCAAACAACTTAACTATCAGGTACTTTCGTTTCTTGGAACTATTCCTCACATACATGGGAATATGATGCTGCATAAATCAGATGTATTTCTTACTCTTAGGAATGATGGACCAAGCATGGATGAGAGGGACAAGCATTGGAGCATGGCCATGCATGGAGATGGCAGCAAGCATGTGATGATCCAAGAGAAGGCCACAGATGAAGATTTCAGAACTTTGAGGCCACCATAATGAATAAAGAAGGTTTGGACGAAATATTCAAGATTAATACTTCACAAATTCATCAATATCTTAATATGGTGCCGCGACACCTTTATTTTGGGCCAGGCCCATGTAATTTTCGAAGGATTTTAAATAGCCACTTTTTAGAGTCCGTATTTGAGGAGAAAAGGACTTCTAGGGTTGGATTCGGCCACCACTTCTATGGCTGGCCGAAACCCCACCTTTTCCTACTTAAATACTCCCCATAGCTGTCACCATAGAATCGGATTTTGTTTAGACATTAAGTTAGCCATCATAGCAACTTCGCCAAGGCTCAAGCGTCGCAGAGGCCTCTTGTACTTCGCACCTATACAGGATCCCACCTTTTCAATAAAGCTTTCATCTTAATCCGCAATATCTTGATTGCAATATTAGTTCTTACTTGTTCTCGATTTCAGGTAGGAATTAAGACCCTTGCTGGTCAGGCTGATCGTGTTCCCGCACGATCGGTAACCTCTAGGAGATTGGCCTAGCGATTGCATTGGCGCTCGTGCTCGCACGTGTAGTCGGATCATCAAGCCCGAACTCCACCAAATCGACTATCACCATCTCATCGAAAGGTCGGACACCTTTGTCCTATCAAGTGGTATCAGATTTCAGGTTGCTCGGTGAGATTTTACTGTTTTCATAGATTAGATCTGTTTTACCTATAACCCACGAAAAGGCCAAAAACATAGTTAGAGTTTAGATCCATCCCATCACCAATCTACGCCTTGCATTATATTTTCAGTTTTGCATTGTTGAATTTGTGTCTACATCGTCGCGTCAAGTTGCTGGTCTTAGTGTCTCGTCCCTTAGAGTTTCGAGTTCTGATCACAGTAGTCACCGCCACACTCGCCGATAACTGCCACCATATTCCGCCACCATATTCCGCCGCCATACACCCAGCCACCATAAACCCTAAAACTCCGCCACCGCCTTCCTACCGCGACACGGATCCGATCACCTTTCCTGCCGCAGCACGAGTCCGAGTAGAGTTATTGTTTCCTAGTAATTTCTTTTACTCTCCTTTCTTGTTGTTTCCGTATTGAGCTAAAGTCCGTGTCGAGTTAGATCAGTCGTAAGTCCAGAAGGAGAGCAAAAAAAAAATTTCGGCCCCGGTGATCACTTTTCTGGCTGGAACCGCCTCCGAAATTTTTTTGACGTAAGTCCAGAAGTTTAGTCTGGAACCGCCTCCGAATTTTTTTTCTAGCTATACTGATTTTCGGCCCCGGTGATCACTTTTGTCCATCGGCCGTTATAGCGATATTTTTTTGGCGCCTGCGCGCTTTCCGGAGCATAATACAAAAATTTCGAATTTTTTTTGGGGCTAACCTGTTTTTAGACCCCGTAGATCAGATCTAGACACTCGCCATCATAGTGATTTTCAACATCTCTGTTCGCTTTTCAGGGTGCCATATCATCATACATTGCTTGTTGTGTCGCGTCGTGACATTGTTGGTGATCTAGGCTCGCGTCTCTAGTACGGTCTAGCCTAGGACCAGCACAATACCGTCGTTGAGCATTCTTTCAACATTTGCATTGCTGTTTTGATAATTGCTAACCCATTTGCTAAGCCTTCCCAGAGCTCCACAGATTTCTCTACGTGCGGTGTCTCGACTCCTGGTAATCGCTAGGTTCAATCTCTGGACCCACTGCTCCTCGCGGTTGCACATCGCCTTTTTCCTGATGTTTGGTAAGAACTTGTAAGAGCTTCGTATATTGCTTAACAGATTACGCGTTCCTTCCACCATATTTCCGTAGTTATAGGCATATATACCTGTGCTTTCTAAAGGACTAACCATGATAGATACTTCGCGGAACCCTGCCACAATGACGAACCAAGAACTACATGCCCACTTCTCCGAGATCTTGGTCGGTCGCGCTGAAGATGTGGATGCACGACTAGGGGAGTTTGACACCAAGCTCACCAACGCCATGGACAAGATCGATGGACTCGAGAAATCCTTCAACGACAAGCTTGACGCTCGGTTGAAGGAGGTTTTGGACAGATTGCCGGCACCCGCACCCGCCCCATTGGCACCTCGGCATGGCGCATGGCGCATTCCGATCACGGGTCGTACTGCTGGTTCGGCTGCCACCACACCTCAGGCGGCTACAGCTGCAGCTGAGGCACCTCAGACTTCCACCGCGGCTGCTGCGACATTGGGGACAGACGACAGGTACTACTACGACCCCGACGACGACGATCTATTTGACGAGGAGGTTGAACAACCTCCACACCCTGCTGGCCGTCCCCAGCATTACTACCGCAACGCTCGACCACCGGTACGTGATGATGATCATGTTGCAAAGCTTAAATTAAATATTCCATCTTTTGAGGGTAAATATAATCCTGATGCATATCTTACATGGGAGATGGAAGTAGAACAACGTTTTGCATGTTTAAAATATCCTGAGAATATATGTGTTAGTGCTGCTACATGTGAATTTACTAAATTTGCTTCCCTTTGGTGGTCTGAGTATTTTCGTTTAAATCCTACTACTATTCCTAGTACTTGGACTGCTTTAAAAACTGCTATGCGTGTTCGTTTTGTACCTCCCACTTATCAACGTGATTTACTAAAGAATCTGACACGTTTAGAACAAGGGAAAAATTCTGCAGAAGAGTATTATCAGGAATTGCAAACGGGGATGGTTCGGTGTGGTCTTGTTGAATCTACTGAACAAATGCTTGCACGTTTCTTTGGTGGATTAAACAAGGACATTCAACACATATTAGATTATAAGGAATATAATCCTATCACTCGTTTGTTTCATCTTGCTTGCAAAGCTGAATGTGAAGTGCAGGATCGCCAAACACCATGGAGGAGGACTAATAATTCTGCAGGTCGCAAATCCACTTGGACATCCCGACAATCATCGCCTTCTTCTCGTGATTCTCCACCATCTACTACCACATCCAAGGCCACCACAAGATTTCCATCAGCTGCTCCTCCATCGTCATCCAATACTCCTGCTCGTAGTGCATCTTCTATGGCTTCCACGGGTAAAACAAAGGATATATAATGCCGAAAGTGCTAGGGTTTTTGTCATATTGAGAGACAGTGCACAACACAACGTGTTATGATGGTGCGTGATGATGGTCAATACGATTCAGCGAGTGACTTTGATGAAGATACATTAGCCCTTATTTCTGCTCGAGATGGAGAGACAATTGTGATTCTGATGAAGATACAGAGGTAATGGGAGCTAAAGCTGCTGATCAATACAAGAGCTTAATTACACAACGTGTGCTGAGTGTGCAATTGAGAAAATCCGAGCAAGATCATCGCCACAACCTGTTCCAAACACGTGGTGTTGTCAAGGAAAGAGCTATACGGATCATCATTGATGGAGGGAGTTGTAATAATCTGGCTAGTATTGACATGGTAGAGAAGTTTGCACTTCCAACAAGACAACACACACGTTCATATTACGTCCAATGGTTTGAGAGTTCTCGCAAGATCAAGGTAACAAGAACGGTACGCGTGCATTTTACTATTGGTACATACTCTGATTTTTTTGATTGTGATGTTGTACCTATGCAAGCTTGTTCTTTGTTACTTGGTAGACCATGGCAAGTTGATAGAGAATCTGTTCATAATGGAAAAACTAATCACTCTTCTCTTATGCATGATGGAAACAAAATTGGTCTAAAACCTATGACTCCCGAACAGATTTTAAAAGATGATCTTGCTAGAGCTAGTAGAGCTAAAACTGAGGAGAAAAATAAAAGTGAGAATCAGATTGTTGCTGCAGATTTTGTACCACCAAAGAACACTAAATCTAATTCTAAACATGCTACTGAAATTCGTTTGAAGAGTCCATGTATGCTTGCAAATAAAATTGATATTGCTGAACTAGATGTAAACAATACTCAATGTTATGCAATTGTCTGCAAAGAGGTTTTGTTTTCATTTGAGGATATGCCTCCTTCTTTGCCACCCGTTATTGCTAACCTTTTGCAGGAATATGAGGACGTTTTTCCCGCTGAGCTGCCACCAAGACTACCTCCTATTAGAGGAATTGAGCACCAAATTGATCTAATTCCCGGTGCTACGTTGCCCAACCGCGCGCCATATAGAACCAATCCAGAGGAGACAAAGGAGATACAACGCCAAATTCAGGAACTACTCGACAGAGATCATATTCGTGAGTCCCTTAGCCCCTGTGCTGTTCCTATTATTTTAGTACCTAAGAAAGATGGTTCTTCGCGCATGTGTACTGATTGTAGAGCTATCAATAATATTAATATTCGATATCGTCATCCTATTCCACGTTTGGATGACATGCTTGATGAATTGAGTGGCTCTACCATGCTTTCTAAAGTTGATTTGCGTAGTGGTTACCACCAGATTCGTATGAAATTGGGAGATGAATGAAAAACAACATTTAAAACTATGTTCAGTTTGTAAGAGTGGTTAGTGATGCCGTTTGGTTTAACTAATGCACCCAGCACTTTCATGAGATTAATGAACGAAGTTTTACGTGCTTTCATTGGACATTTTGTGGTAGTCTACTTTGATGATATTCTGATTTATAGCAAATCTTTAGAGGATCATTTGGACCATTTACGCGCTGTTTTCAATGTTTACGTGATGCACGTTTGTTTGGTAATCTTGAGAAGTGCACCTTCTGCACCAATCGAGTTGTGTTTCTTGGCTATGTTGTTACATCACAGGGCATTAAAGTGGATCCAGCCAAGATTGAAGCTATTAAGAATTGGCCGCAGCCCAAGACGGTCACACAAGTGAGGAGTTTTCTTGGCCTTGCTAGTTTTTATAGGCGCTTTGTCAAAGATTTTGGATCAATTGCCGCGCCGCTGAATGAACTTACCAAGAAGGATGTTCCCTTTGTTTGGGGCGATTCACAACAACATGCCTTCGTCATGTTGAAAGATAAGCTCACACATGCTCCCTTACTCCAACTTCCTGATTTTAATAAGACTTTTGAGCTTGAATGTGATGCTAGTGGTATTGGTTTGGGAGGTTGTTATTACAAGAGGGAAAACCTGTTGCATATTTTAGTGAGAAATTGAGTGGGGCTAGTCTGAACTATTCTTCTTATGATAAAGAATTATATGCGTTGGTTCGGACATTAGAAACTTGGCAACATTATCTATGGCCTAAAGAATTTGTTATACATTCTGATCATGAATCTTTGAAGCATATTCGTAGTCAAGCTAAGTTGAATCGTCGCCATGCAAAGTGGGTTGAATTTATTGAGTCTTTTCCTTATGTTATCAAACACAAAAAGGGTAAAGATAATATTATTGCTGATGCTTTGTCGCGCCGTTATACTTTGTTATCTCAACTTGACTTCAAAATATTTGGATTGGAAACTATTAAGGAACAATATGTGCATGATGCTGAATTTAAAGATGTGTTGCAGAATTGTAGAGATGGTAGAACATGGAACAAGTTCGTCTTCAATGATGGATTTGTGTTCCGTGCTAACAAACTATGCATTCCAGATAGTTCTGTTCGTCTTTTGTTGTTATAGGAGGCACATGGAGGAGGACTGATGGGACACTTTGGTGTCAAGAAAATGGAGGATGTTCTTGCTGCACACTTCTTTTGGCCACGTATGCGTCGAGATGTTGAGAGATTTGTGGCACGCTGCACTACTTGTCAAAAAGCTAAGTCTCGCCTTAATCCACATGGTTGATATATGCCTCTTCCTGTTCCTAGTGTTCCTTGGGAGGATATTTCTATGGACTTTGTTTTGGGATTGCCATGTACACAGAAGGGGAGGGATAGTATTTTTGTTGGTGTGGATCGGTTTTCTAAGATGGCACACTTTATTCCTTGTCATAAAATGGATGATGCTTTCGCATATTGCTGATTTGTTCTTTCGTGAAATTGTTCGTTTACATGGTGTGCCAAATACTATTGTTTCTGATCGTGATACTAAATTTCTTAGCCACTTTTAGAGATGTTTATGGGCTAAGTTGGGGATTAAATTGCTGTTTAGTACTACATGTCATCCCCAAACTGATAGACAAACTGAAGTAGTAAATAGAACTTTGTCTACTATGTTGCGTACTGTTTTAAAGAAGAACTTAAAATTGTGGAAAGAGTGTTTACCTCATATAGAATTCGCTGCATTCTACCACAAAGATGTGCCCGTTTGAGAACGTGTATGGTTTTGTTCCTCGTGCACCTATTGATTTATTGCCTTTACCTTCTTCGATGCAAAATAATTTAGATGCTTCTCAATGCGCTGAAATGATATTAAACTTGCATAAGACTACTAAAGCTAACATAGAACACATGAATGCTAAGTATAAACTTGCTGGGGATAAAGGGAGAAAGCATGTTGTGTTTCATGTTGGAGATCTTGTTTGGTTACATTTGCGTAAAGACCGTTTTCCTGATTTAGGCAAGTCTAAGTTAATGCCGCGTGCTGCTGGTCCCTTTAAGGTGTTAGAGAAAATAAACGATAATGCATATAAACTTGAGTTGCCTGCAGACTTTGGTACGGTTAGTCCTACGTTTAACATTGCAGATTTGAAGCCTTATTTTGGTGAGGAAGATGAGATTGCGTCGAGGACGACTTAAAGTCAAGAAGGGGAGCATGATGTGGACATCCCATCTATTGATACAACCGTTGTACCTACAGCTACACACATACAAGGACCAATCACAAGATCTCGTGCCAAACAACTTAACTATCAGGTACTTTCGTTTCTTGGAACTATTCCTCACATACATGACAATATGATGCTGCCTAAATCAGATGTATTTCTTACTCTTAGGAATGATGGACCAAGCATGGATGAGAGGGACAAGCATTGGAGCATGGCCATGCATGGAGATGGCAGCAAGCATGTGATGATCCAAGAGAAGGCCACTGATGAAGATTTCAGAACTTTGAGGCCACCATAATGAAGAAAGAAGGCTTGGACGAAATATTCAAGATTAATACTTCACAAATTCGTCCATAGCTTAATATGGTGCTGCAACACCTTTATTTTGGGCCAGGCCCATGTAATTTTCGCAGGATTTTAAATAGCCACTTTTTAGAGTCCGTATTGAGGAGAAAAGGACTTCTAGGGTTGGATTCGGCCACCACTTCTATGGCTGGCCGAAACCCCACCTTTTCCTCCTTAAGTACTCCCCATAGCCGTCACCATAGACTCGGATTTTGTTTAGAAATTAAGTTAGCCATCATAGCAACTTCGCCAAGGCTCGAGCGTCGCAGAGGCCTCTTGTACTTCACACCTATACAGGATCCCACCTTTTCAATAAAGCTTTCATCTTAATCCGCAATATCTTGATTGCAATATTAGTTCTTACTTGTTCTCTATTTCAGGTAGGAATTAAGACCCTCGCTGGTCAGGTTGATCGTGTTTCCGCAGGATTGGTAACCTCCAGGAGATTGGCCTAGCGATTGCATTGGTGCTCGTGCTCGCACGTGTAGTCGGATCGTCAAGCCCGAACTCCACCAAATAAAATATCACCATCTCATCGAAAGGTCGTACACCTTTGCCCTATTAACATGACATCCAAAAAATCTAAAAAAACAAAAAAACGTGAAAACGGCTCCTGGAGCCCTTGCATGTGACCCACTACCCTCATAAAATCATAGGCAGGGCATACCAGGTCATTTGGCACCCAAGGCACCACCAGGAGGTCTATCGAATGTGAGTAAACATGGCTTGCAACCCTAGATCCCCCCTCGCTGCCCAGAACATGGAACCACTCCATGGATTGAGCCCAAACCCGGCACCTAGCTCCCTCTCGGCATCACAAGCTTCTTGTCCAACTTGAGATTTCATGGTGCTTTGGAGAAATTTCAACTTTCCATTTTCTGGACCCGAAAAACCGACACTTTCCCAAAGGAGGTGCAAGATTAGGGCGCGCCCATGGGCCCGAGGTAATTTCCACACATGCTATACCATGGTGCATGGCCATTCCCGGGAGGTGGGTATTTATCTCGTGGTGTGGGCATGTACTGTATTTTTTCCGAGTTATGGCCCGATAAATGCGGTTTCTAACTGTATGTACCCTATAAGACGCTATCAATTTTCGGGGAAAAATGGTATGGGGTGCCCCATGGGGTACCTAGGCTAGATGCATGCCTAGTTCCAAGATTGCACCGACCGTCGCATTGCCGCGCCCGCCAGCGGGTTTTGTCGTTTTCTTGGGCAGCACCAAACAAAATCTAAAAAAACAAAAAAAATGTGAAAACGGCTCCTGGAGCCCTTGCATGTGACCCACTGCTCTCATAAAATCATAGGCAGGGCATACCAGGTCATTTGGCACCCAAGGCACCACCAGGATGTCTATCGATTATGAGTAAACATGGCTTCCAACCCTAGATCCCCCCTCGCTGCCCAGAACATGGAACCACTCCATGGATTGAGCCAAAACCCGGCACCTAGCTCCCTCTCGGCATCGCAAGTGACTTCTCCAACTAGAGATTTCATGGTGCTTTGGAGAAATCTCCACTTTCCATTTTCTAGACCCGAAAAACCGGCGTTTTCCCAAAGGAGGTGCAAGATTAGGGCGCGCCCATGGGCCGAGGCAATTTCCATGATGCTACACCATGGTGCATGGCCATTACCGGGAGGTGGGTATTTATCTCGTGGTGCGGGCATGTACTGTATTTTTTTCGAGTTATGGCCCTGTAAATGCGGTTTCTGACTGTATGTACCCTATAAGACACTCTCAATTTTTGGGAAAAATGGTTTGGGGTGTCCCATGGGGTATCTAGGCTAGATGCATGCCTGGGTCCAAGATTGCACCAACCGTCGCGTTGCCGCGCCCGCCGGCGGGTTTCACCATTTTGCTGGGCAGCACTAAACAAAATCTAAAAAAACAAAAAAAAACGTGAAAACGGCACCTTGAGCCCTTGCATGTGACCCATTGTCCTCATAAAATCATAAGCAGGGCATACCAGGTCATTTGGCACCCAAGGCACCACCAGGATGTCTATCGAGTGTGAGTAAACATGGCTTCCAACCCTAGATCCCCCTCGCTGCCCAGAACATGGAACCACTCCATGGATTGATCCCAAACCCGGCACCTAGATCCCTCTCGGCATCGCAAGCGACTTCTCCAACTAGAGATTTCGTGGTGCTTTGGAGAAATCTCCACTTTCCATTTTCTGGACCCGAAAAACCAGCGTTTTCTCGAAGGAGGTGCAATATTAGGGCCTTTTAGAAGCCTCCCCACGGGGCCAGGTTGATTCTGCGTCCCAATTGTTAGGCACCGTTGGATTGGGGAGAATGGACGATAAGGATCGTGCTTTGCAATAGCGATCCGCGAGTAGGCATTTCTATGTCCCTATTGGACCTGGCAACCACCAGTGGGCCTACCTCCTTGACTTTATAAACGCGACCGTGTGGCCGAAGCTCAAACCCCATTCGTTCCCTGCAACTCGCGTTAGCACAAGCGTCGAATCCTACCTGAAGAAACGACGCCTCGCCATGGAGAGGCCCCGTCTCAGCTTGCACAAGGCCGAGTTGTTCTCCCAGCACGACATACTCACACTGCCGCTTGCGAGGCTACCGGCCGGCTACGATCTCAACTATGTCGGGGTGCCCGTGGCGCCGCTCCTGCGCGGCATCGCGCTGTCGAGGCAGATCGAGGAGCGTTGCCGCCAGCTACCGAAGCAGAAGAGGGCAATGGACCGATACGCGTGCACCAGCGCGTACTGGCCAAGGTGCTTCAAGAAGGAGCGGGAGGTGTTTATTTGGATTTGCAAAGCTCGCCGTTCGGAGATCCACACAGATCTTCACAACCCTGAAGGGAGGCAGCGCTTCTGGGCAGTGCCTGGGCGTATGCCCTCCACCATTATCGATGCTGCGCGCCGTGCAGCAGTCGTGAAGAGGAACGACGCCGGGCTCGTCCTCATCGATTCATACTCAGAAGAGGCGGACAACGACACAGAGGACGTTGTGCATGACGAATATAGCGGGAGCGGCATATTCGATTAGGGTCACTTGAGCCTCAATTTAATCTAGGTAGCTTTAATTACCTGTTTGGATAGAATGGCCAAGTTGTAAGAGCGTGTACAATGTTGTTTGAGTCTAGCCTTTTTCCTCTTATAGAGCATCAATGCCTCTGACGTTGCCGATGCGATGTCGCTGACAAAGACGAGGCGAGGCTGATGGGATGGTATGTTGTCTCTGCTCCCAGCACTTGATGGCACACTCATAATTTTGGTGTGCGTTAGAGGAGAAGGAGACGCGCGTATCCGCGAAAGGTCTCCTCCCCGCTTGCTAGTACAGTCAGCATCCTCGATACAGCTGCGCTCTACAGAAGACCGACGAGGCAACACGCAAACACCCCTCGATCAAAGAGCCTCCCATCTTCTCCATCTACTGTGCACTTTGTTCTCGCCCGCAGAATCGGTTCTTGCAGGCCGCCATCACTCTCCTCCAAGAAACCCCAACAATAATGAATCCGCCCTCGCCCCAGTTCATCCAGACTCAATAGTGGATTCGATGCACAAGATTCAGTATGGTGGCTGGAGCAAGTTCGGGGATGATGCCTTCGGAGAAATCGCTAAGCGTTTGGACACTACGAGCGCTGTCAGGCTGGCCGCATGCTCCAAGGAGTTGCGCCGCCAAGTCGCTGGCGGAAAAGGTAGCAGATGCCCCAACGATGGCTGCGGGACATTGATAGCCTTCCACGACTTCCTCAACCACAAGATGGCATGCCCACATAGTCCGTGATACTGCCCTAAGCCTGGCTGCGAGTTCGCCGCCCCGCCCACAGCGCTCCTCACCCACCTTGAAAAATCCCACTCGATGGAAGTGCACAGTTTCCACTACAGTGTGGAACACAGGTACATCTCTCAACCTTTGCTGGCACTAGGCTCATGGAGAGTAAAGACCGTCGGATCCGGGGACGATGGTACAATGTTCGTCGAGCGATTTGACAGGCTCCACTCTGGCCTCGCCATATCCGTCGAGTGCATCAGGTCGGCGGCATGCAAGTTTCCGCGATACATGGTGGAGTTGCACTTATATAAACCTTCAATGATGGGGGAGACCAGGAGGAGTTCGCTAAATATAGCCTGTTTTTCGAGCCGAAGAGCGGCGCGTCGCTGGCTGCTGCCAGGATGACTAAAGATTTACGGAATTTTCTAATTAATAAAGATGATAGGTTCATCCTGGATTACTCATTCTGCATCCACAAGGTGGTAGATGACATATATGATCGTCTTGATTCTGATGATTTTCCATTCAAATTTGGGATTAGATATTGATGTTGATTCTAGTCGACCAAGGTTTTAAGAGATGAAACAAGAACTGGTTCTATATGTACTGCTATTGTGGTTTATTGTCTGTACTGCTGAATCGTTCACTTTGAAATCCATCATACACAAGTTTCTTCTAATGAGAGGATGACATGTGGGTCTAGATGCATGATTAAACGGCAGCGCAATCAAGTTCGGAACATGGTAGGGTAGCTGACAAGTGGGGCCGCATTCAGGTCCCCCCATGGTGTGGGGCCAGCTTGTTGGGAACGCGTTTTGGGGGATGTGGTGTGGGACCATGTGGGGCACGTATGGTAGTTACGTGCGTCCTGTCGCCTAAATTGGAAGATTTCTTTTTTGTTATTGTTATGATTGGCCCTTTTAAGAGCGTCTTTTCCCCTTTATGTCGCTAACAGTTGTTATTTTTTCCCAAAAAGGCAGGGAATCTAGAGCAACTTCTCTCTTCATTCATGGTTCCTTTTGGCCCTCGTATTTTCCCAATCTGGCAGCAAATCTAACCAGCACCATAAATATGTAGATGAACAGAGTAGATGTAGATAAAGTAGCTAATAAAGGATTATATAGTACAATACTTAAACCAGGTTTGACAATTAGGCTACTCAGTAGCAGCAGCTTACAAGTTCAATACATACAACAAAACAAAAGAAGCTGCTTTACAACAGCAGCGGCAACATCAACACAGGATCAGTGGCCCCTCATGTCCTGCACTAGGAGGGCCTCCGCCTCCTCCCTGTGGCGCTTACTCCACTTCCTGCTGCCCAGTACCTTGACCTTGGGCGCCTTGGGCTTGAACCTATAGACGTAGCCGGAGAAGAAGCCGTTGAACTGGCCGGACTTCAGCTTCCTTAGCACCTGACGAGTCTTGGTGTCCATGGACTCATCGTCGCTGCAGACGTCGCTGCTATCCACCTATTACAAAAAACAGTAGCGTGCAATAAGGACATGATTGATATACCATGATTATCGGGATTGATTACAGATATGGACATCCCATCTATTGATACAACCGCTGTACCTACAGCTACACACATACAAGGACCGATCACAAGATCTCATGCCAAACAACTTAACTATCAGGTACTTTCGTTTCTTGGAACTATTCCTCACATACATGAGAATATGATACTGCCTAAATCAGATGTATTTCTTATTCTTAGGAATGATGGACCAAGCATGTATGAGAGGGACAAGCATTGGATCATGGCCATGCTTGGAGATGGCAGCAAGCATGTGATGATCCAAGAGAAGACCACATATGAAGATTTCAGAACTTTGAGGCCACCATAATGAAGAAAGAAGGCTTGGACGAAATATTCAAGATTAATACTTTACAAATTCGTCCATAGCTTAATATGGTGCTGCGACACCTTTATTTTGGGCCAGGCCCATGTAATTTTCGCAGGATTTTAAATAGCCACTTTTTAGAGACCGTATTTGAGGAGAAAAGGACTTCTAGGGTTGGATTCGGCCACCACTTCTATGGCTGGCCGAAACCCCACCTTTTTCCTCCTTAAATACTCCCCATAGCCGTCACCATAGACTCGGATTTTGTTTAGACATTAAGTTAGCCATCATAGCAACTTCGCCAAGGCTCGAGCATCGTAGAGGCCTCTTATACTTCGCACCTATACAGGATCCCACCTTTTCAATAAAGCTTTCATCTTAATCCACAATATCTTGATTGCAATATTAGTTCTTACTTGTTCTCGATTTCAGGTAGGAATTAAGACCCTCGCTGGTCAGGCTAATCGTGTTCCCACAGGATCAGTAACCTCCGGGAGATTGGCCTAGCGATTGCATTTGCGCTCGTGCTCACACGTGTAGTCGGATCATCAAGCCCGAACTCCACCAAATCGACTATCTCCATCTCATCAAAAGATCGGACACCTTTGCCCTATCAAGTGGTATCAGAGCTCAGATTGCTCGGTGAGATTTTACTATTTTCGTAGATTAGATCTGTTTTACCTATAACCCACGAAAAATCCAAAAACACAGTTAGAGTTTAGATTCATCCCATCACCAATCTATGCCTTGCATTATCTTTTCAGTTTTGCATTGTTGAATTTGTGTCTACATCGTCGCGTCGAGTTGCTGGCCTTAGTGTCTCGTCCCTTAGAGTTTCGAGTTCTGATCACAGTAGTCACCGCCACACTCGCTGATCACCGCCACCATATTCCGCCGCCATACACCCAGCCACCATAAACCCTAATACTCCGCCACCGCCTTCCTACCGCGACACGGATCCGATCACCTTTCCTGTTGTGGCACGAGTACGAGTTGAGTTCTTGTTTCCTAGTTAATTCTTTTTACTCTCCTTTCTTGTTGTTTCCGTATTGAGATAAAGTCCATGTCGAGTTAGAAGTTTAGTCGTAAGTCCAGAAAGAGAGGAAAAAAAAATTCTCTGAATTTTTTTCTGGCTATACTGATTTTCGGCCCGAGGGATCACTTTTCTCCATCGGCCGTTATAGCGATATTTTTTGGCGCATGCGCGCTTTCTGGAGCATAATACAAAATTTCGAATTTTTTTGGGGGCTAACCTGTTTTTAGACCCCGTATATCAGTTCTAGACACTCGCCATCATAGTGATTTTCAACATCTCGGTTCGCTTTTCAGGGTGCCATATCATCATACATTTCTTGTTGTGTCGCGTCGTGACATCGTTGGTGATCTAGGCTCGCATCTCTAGTACGGTCTAGCCTAGGACCAGCACAGTACCATCGTTGAGAATTCTTTCAACATTTGCATTGCTGTTTTGATAATTGCTAACCCCTTTGCTAAGCCTTCCCAGAGCTGCACAGATTTCTCCACGTGCGGTGTCTCGACTCCTGGTAATCGCTCGGTTCAATCTCTGGACCCACTGCTCCTCGCGGTTGCACATCGCCTTTTTCCTGCTGTTTGGTAAGAACTTGTAAGAGCTTCGTATATTGCTTGACGGATTACGCGTGGCTTCCACCATATTTCCATAGTTATAGGCATATATACCTGTGCTTTTTAAAGGACTAACCATGACAGATACTTCGCGGAACCCTGCTACAATGACGAACCAAGAACTACATGCCCACTTCTCCGAGCTCTTGGTCGGTCGCACTGAAGATGTGGATGCACGACTAGGGGAGTTTGACACCAAGCTCACCAACGCCATGGACAAGATCGATGGACTCGAGAAATCCTTCAACGACAAGCTTGATGCTCGGTTCAAGGAGGTTTTGGACAGATTGCCGGCACCCGCAGCCGCCCCATTGGCACCTCGGCATGGCGCACGGCGCATTCCGATCACGGGTCGTACTGCTGGGTTGGCTGCCGCCGCACCTCAGGTGGCTACCGCTGCAGCTGAGGCACCTTAGACTTCCACCGCGGTTGCTGCTGCGACATTGGGGACAAACGATGGGTACTACTACGACCCCGACGACGACGATCTGTTTGACGAGGAGGTTGAACAACCTCCACACCCTGCTGGCCGTCCCCGATATTACCACCGCAACGCTCGACCACCGGTACGTGATGATGATCATGTTGCAAAGCTTAAATTAAATATTCCATCTTTTTAGGGTAAATATAATCCTGATGTATATCTTACATGGGAGATGGAAGTAGAACAACGTTTTGCATGTTTAAAATATCCTGAGAATATGCGTGTTAGTGCTACTACATGTGAATTTACTAAATTTGCTTCCCTTTGGTGGTCTGAGTATTGTCGTTTAAATCCTACTACTATTCCTAGTACTTGGACTGCTTTAAAAACTGCTATGCGTGTTCGTTTTGTGCCTCCCACTTATCAACGTGATTTACTAAAGAATCTGACACGTTTGGAACAAGGGAAAAGTTCTGTAGAAGAGTATTATCAGGAATTGCAAATGGGGATGGTTCGGTGTGGTCTTGTTGAATCTACTGAACAAATGCTTGCACGTTTCTTTGGTGGATTAAACAAGGACATTCAACACATATTAGACTATAAGGAATATAATTCCATCACTCGTTTGTTTCCTCTTGCTTGCAAAGCTGAACGTGAAGTGCAGGATCGCCAAACACCATGGAGGAGGAATAACAATTCTGCAGGTCGCACATCCACTTGGACATCCCGACAATCAGTGCCTCCTTCTCGTGATTCTCCACCAGCTACTACCACATCCAAGGCCACCACAATATTTCCGCCAGCTGCTCCTCCACCATCATCCAATACTCCTGCTCGTACTGCATCTTCTATGGCTTCCACGGGTAAAACAAAGGATATACAATGCCGCAAGTGCTGGGGTTTTGGTCATATTGAGAGACAGTGCACAACACAACGTGTCATGATGGTGCGTGATGATGGTCAATATGATTCAGCAAGTGACTTTGATGAAGATACATTAGCCCTTATTTCTGCTCGATATGGAGACAATTGTGATTCTGATGAAGAGATAGAGGTAATGGGAGCTGAAATTGCTGATCAATACAAGAGCTTAATTACACAAATGTGTTGAGTGTGCAATTGAGAAAATCTGAGCAAGATCAATGCCACAACCTGTTCCAAACACGTGGTGTTGTCAAGGAAAGAGCTATAAGGATCATCATTGATGGAGGGAGTTGTAATAATCTGGCTAGTGTTGACATGGTAGAGAAGCTTGCACTTCCAACAAGACAACACACACATTCATATTACACCCAATGGTTTGAGAGTTCTCGCAAGATCAAGGTAACTAGAACGGTACGCGTGCATTTTACTATTGGTACATATTCTGATTTTATTGATTGTGATGTTGTACCTATGCAAGCTTGTTCTTTGTTACTTGGTAGACCATGGCAATTTGATAGAGAATCTATTCATAATGGCAAAACTGATCACTATTCTCTTATGCATGATGGAAAGAAAATTGGTCTAAAACCTATGACTCTCGAACATATTTTAAAAGATGATCTTGCTAGAGCTAGTAGAGCTAAAACTGAGGAGAAAAATAAAAGTGAGAATCAGATTGTTGCTGCAGATTTTGTACCACCAAAGAACACTAAATCTGATTCTAAACATGCTACTGAAATTCGTTTGAAGAGTCCATGTATGCTTGCAAATAAAATTGATATTGCTGAATTAGATGTAAACAATACTCAATGTTATGCAATTGTCTGCAAAGAGGTTTTGTTTTCATTTGAGGATATGCCTCCTTCTTTGCCACCCGTTATTGCTAACCTTTTGCAGGAATATGAGGACGTTTTTCCCGCTGAGCTGCCACCAAGACTACCTCCTATTAGAGGAATTGAGCACAAAATTGATCTAATTCCCGGTGCTACGTTGCCCAACCGCGCGCCATATAGAACCAATCCAGAGGAGACAAAGGAGATACAACGCCAAATTCAAGAACTACTCGACAGAGATCATATTCGTGAGTCCCTTAGCCCCTGTGTTGTTCCTATTATTTTGGTACCTAAGAAAGATGGTTCTTCGCGCATGTGTACTGATTGTAGAGCTATCAATAATATTAATATTCGATATCGTCATCCTATTCCACGTTTGGATGACATGCTTGATGAATTGAGTGGCTCTACCATGCTTTCTAAAGTTGATTTGTGTAGTGGTTACCACCAGATTCTTATGAAATTGGGAGATGAATGGAAAACAACATTTAAAACTATGTTCAGTTTGTAAGAGTGGTTAGTGATGCCGTTTGGTTTAACTAATGCACCCAGCACTTTCATGAGATTAATGAACGAAGTTTTACGTGCTTTCATTAGACATTTTGTGGTAGTCTACTTTGATGATATTCTGATTTATAGAAAATCTTTAGAGGATCATTTGGACCATTTACGCGCTGTTTTCAATGCTTTACGTGATGCACGTTTGTTTGGTAATCTTGAGAAGTGCACCTTTTGAACCAATCGAGTTGCGTTTCTTGGCTATGTTGTTACATCACAGGGTATTAAAGTGGATCCAGCCAAGATTGAAGCTATTAAGAATTGGCCGCACATGCTCACACATCCAGGGTATTCGTTTCTTGGCTATGTTGTTACATCACAGGGCGATTCACAACAACATGCCTTCGTCATGTTGAAAGATAAGCTCACACATGCTCCCTTACTCCAACTTCCTGATTTTAATAAGACTTTTGAGCTTGAATGTGATGCTAGTGGTATTGGTTTGGGAGGTTGTTATTACAAGAGGGAAAACCTGTTGCATATTTTAGTGAGAAATTGAGTGGGGCTAGTCTGAACTATTCTTCTTATGATAAAGAATTATATGCGTTGGTTCGGACATTAGAAACTTGGCAACATTATCTATGGCCTAAAGAATTTGTTATACATTCTGATCATGAATCTTTGAAGCATATTCGTAGTCAAGCTAAGTTGAATCGTCGTCATGCAAAGTGGGTTGAATTTATTGAGTCTTTTCCTTATGTTATCAAACACAAAAAGGGTAAAGATAATATTATTGCTGATGCTTTGTCGCGCCGTTATACTTTGTTATCTCAACTTGACTTCAAAATATTTGGATTGGAAACTATTAAGGAACAATATGTGCATGATGCTGAATTTAAAGATGTGTTGCAGAATTGTAGAGATGGTAGAACATGGAACAAGTTCGTCTTCAATGATGGATTTGTGTTCCGTGCTAACAAACTATGCATTCCAGATAGTTCTGTTCGTCTTTTGTTGTTATAGGAGGCACATGGAGGAGGACTGATGGGACACTTTGGTGTCAAGAAAATGGAGGATGTTCTTGCTGCACACTTCTTTTGGCCACGTATGCGTCGAGATGTTGAGAGATTTGTGGCACGCTGCACTACTTGTCAAAAAGCTAAGTCTCGCCTTAATCCACATGGTTGATATATGCCTCTTACTGTTCCTAGTGTTCCTTGGGAGGATATTTCTATGGACTTTGTTTTGGGATTGCCATGTACACAGAAGGGGAGGGATAGTATTTTTGTTGGTGTGGATCGGTTTTCTAAGATGGCACACTTTATTCCTTGTCATAAAATGGATGATGCTTTCGCATATTGCTGATTTGTTCTTTCGTGAAATTGTTCGTTTACATGGTGTGCCAAATACTATTGTTTCTGATCGTGATACTAAATTTCTTAGCCACTTTTGGAGATGTTTATGGGCTAAGTTGTGGACTAAATTGCTGTTTAGTACTACATGTCATCCCCAAACTGATGGACAAACTGAAGTAGTAAATATAACTTTGTCTACTATGTTGCGGGCTGTTTTAAAGAAGAACTTAAAATTGTGGGAAGAGTGTTTACCTCATATAGAATTTGCTTATAATCGTTCGCTGCATTCTACCACAAAGATGTGCCCGTTTGAAATCGTGTATGGTTTTGTTCCTCGTGCACCTATTGATTTATTGCCTTTACCTTCTTCGATGCAAAATAATTTGAATGCTACACAACGCGCTGAAATGATATTAAACTTGCATAAGACTACTAAAGATAACATAGAACACATGAATGCTAAGTATAAACTTACTGGGGATAAAGGGAGAAAGCATGTTGTGTTTGATGTTGGAGATCTTGTTTGGTTACATTTGCGTAAAGATCGTTTTCGTGATTTACGCAAGTCTAAGTTAATGCCACGTGCTGCTGGTCCGTTTAAGGTGTTAGAGAAAATAAACGATAATGCATATAAACTTGAGTTGCCTGCAGACTTTGGTACGGTTAGTCCTACGTTAAACATTGCAGATTTGAAGCCTTACTTTGGTGAGGAAGATGAGATTGCGTCGAGGACGACTTCAATTCAAGAAGGGGAGCATGATGTGTACATCCCATCTATTGATACAACCGTTGTACCTACAACTACACACATACAAGGACCTATCACAAGATCTCGTGCCAAACAACTTAACTATCAGGTACTTTCGTTTCTTGGAACTATTCCTCACATACATGAGAATATGATACTGCCTAAATCAGATGTATTTCTTATTCTTAGGAATGATGGACCAAGCATGGATGAGAGGGACAAGCATTGGAGCATGTCCATGCATGGAGATGGCAGCAAGCATGTGATGATCCAAGAGAAGGCCAAAGATGAAGATTTCAGAACTTTGAGGCCACCATAATGAAGAAAGAAGGCTTGGACGAAATATTCAAGATTAATACTTCACAAATTCGTCCATAGCTTAATATGGTGCTGCGACACCTTTATTTTGGGCCAGGCCCATGTAATTTTCGAAGGATTTTAATTAGCCACTTTTTAGAGTCCGTATTTGAGGAGAAAAGGACTTCTAGGGTTGGATTCGGCCACCACTTCTATGGCTGGCCGAAACACCACCTTTTCCTCCTTAAATACTCCCCATAGCCATCACCATAGACTCAGATTTTGTTTAGACATTAAGTTAGCCATCATAGAAACTTCGCCAAGGCTCGAGCGTCGCAGAGGCCTCTTGTACTTCGCACCTATACAGGATCCCACCTTTTCAATAAAGCTTTCATCTTAATCCGCAATATCTTGATTGCAATATTAGTTCTTACTTGTTATCGATTTTAGGTAGGAATTAAGACCCTTGCTGGTCAGGCTGATCGTGTTCCCGTAGGATCGCTAACCTCCAGGAGATTGGCCTAGAGACTGCATTGGTGCTTGTGCTCGCACGTGTAGTCGGATCGTCAAGCCCGAACTCCACCAAATTGACTATCTCCGTCTCATCAAAAAATCGAACACCTTTGCCCTATGAATTACTTGCATAAATTAACCGATTGAGATCCCCTGATTATTCCCCAATCCCCAAATCTCAAACCAAATCGAATACTGATCCCAACTACAAATCAGTGCTAGTATTGATCCCAACTATAGATCGGTGCTAGTAGTGATCCCAACTACAAATCGGTGCTAGTACTGATCCCAACTAGGGGCATTCATCCAAATACAAGATCTAACACAAGATGATTAGCTACTGTAAAAATACCTAGCATCCACCGATTAGCCGAGTTCTAATAACACACGATCTAGCATCCAACGATGGGAATGGGGGAAGAACAAAGGAAGGAGAGAAAAAACCTAGTTACCTCCGACCATGGGTCGGCTAAGCTGGTGCCGAAGGGGTTCTCTAGCCTGATGTAATCGTTCTCCCTGTAGGGGTCCTAGCTGTGCGGGATCTGCAGGAGAACGGCGGGGGCCAGTACGGGGACGGGGGCCTCCTCATTAGCCTCCTTAGAGGCGACTATAGCCACCGCACCATTCTTCTCCATCGCCGGCGTGGTTGGGGTTTTCTTGGGGGTTTGTAGAAGATGATGGGACAGTGGATATGGTTGCGTTAGTGAGTGAGCGAGTGAGTGATGAGTGAGAGTGAGGAGGCCTCTATAAAGGTGAAGGGAGGAGACGTTTCGCTGCACCATCGTGCACCACGGAACTACGTGCGCTACTGCACCGTGCACTGCGACACGCGTACCGTGCATCACTTTTTCCCCCTCGTGTCTAACCTTGGCCACTTAGTTGTGCTTAGTTATACCCTCGAGTGTAGCACTGGCAGTTTAGTTGTACTCATTTTTTCCCTCCAGTACTAACACTGTTGTGTGCAATATACTCAGTTTTACCCTCCGGTGGCTGGTCAACAGAGAGTCAACGAATGGGTTTTAGCTAGCTAATTGAGTCATTTTATGCACAACAAATTCAAAAAGATCTTCCCTAAAAAAACAAATTCAAAAAGATCAAAACATAGTGGCATCTACCTAGGTTTATGTATATAAATAAAGTTTTAACCTAAATCACCACTTCTCAAATCACCAACTATCTATGAAGGTTCATGGCTTTCTACTCAAGCCTCTCCCCAAAACATCCCTCCCCAAAACATAATTTGTCTGAATGAGGCAATAATTGTCAAACTGATGTATATTTGAATTTCATGGCTTACATTAAGAGTTGTATAATTTTTCAATTTTAAAGTTTTCAAGAGTAGTGTCAATTATAAACACTCTTTTACATTAAGAGTTGTATAATTTTTCAATTTGAAAGTGTTCAAGAGTAGTGTCAATTATAAACACTCTTTTACATTAAGAGTTGTATAATTTTTCTAAATTTGAAAGTTTTCACGAGTTGTGTCAATTATAAACACTCTTGTACATTAAGAGTTGTATAATTTTTTAATTTGAAAGTGTTCAAGAGTAGTGTCAATTATAAACACTATTTTACATTAAGAGTTGTATAATTTTTTCAATTTGAAAGTGTTAAAGAGTTGTGTCAATTATAAACACTCTTTTACATTAAGAGTTGTATGGTTTTTTTAAATTTGAAAGTGTTCAAGAGTTGTGTCAATTATAAACACTCTTTTACATTAAGAGTTGTATAATTTTTTTAAATTTGAAAGTGTTCAAGAGTTGTGTCAATTATAAACACTCTTTTATATTAAGAGTTGTATATTTTTTAATTTGAAAGTGTTCAAGAGTTGTGTCAATTATAAACACTCTTGTACATTAAGAGTTGTATAAATTTTTTAATTTGAAAGTGAATCGCTAGCCATGCGAGAGTTGTGTCAATTATAGTTTCAGACCGCGCGGGAGTTTCATAATTATAAACACTCTTGCAAACCAACTTAATCGCCACTGCTCCAGGGGAATTTACAATATATTTTAGGGAGATTTTATCTATCTCTGAGAGTTATGGAGGTTCAAACCACCGCTGGGAAGTAAAATCTAGAGAGATATTGTTGACAACCACGAATTACGCCAGCACTAGATCAATCCTATTCGAAAATCAAGGCAGTTAGTTGAGCACCAGTAATTCGCGTTCAAATACTAAGAATAATCAACCCACAAAAGGGAAATGATGCTTACCCAGATGGAATCCATGCGTTAGATCCCTGTGATTCCACCCAATCTTCCCCGTGCTCGACGGGGATGGACGGTGCACCAGCCGGCGTTGCATACTGTTCCGCGAAAGGGGTAGATATAGCAAGGGCGTGAGCATAGACGGAGGTGGAGTGGGCTCCACTGCTAGGGGGATGGGACGGCTCTGGGGCCGAGGACGACATAAGGTAGGAGGGCACGACGACGTGGCATCAGAGCGGCAGTGCGGGAGCTTTTCCAGGCTCGGGGGGAAGCGAATGCTTTGGGTGAGCGAGAATGGCCGGTCCGATGTGTCTCCATGCGGCCCCACTCTTCACCACGTATGCAAGACCCGTCCCAATGCGGCCCCACCCTTCACCACGTATGCAGGACCCATCCCAACGCGGCCCCACTGGCTAGGCTTGTGACGGTTGAGGCCTCGTAACGTAACGCTCAATGCCCGACCCGCCCCAACACGGGCCCACCAGTCCACATGTAATGGTCGAGCCTTTGACCTGACGGCATCCCTCTATCCGAGTGACTACAAGCGCCCGCGAGGGTTTCTTAACATGGCGAGGGGAAAGGTGAGGAAAAGTTAAGCGGCTGGGGAAAAGTGAGTACAACTAACGAACCAAGGGCACGAAAATAGAAATCCCTATTTTTTATGGGTAATCAGTTTAAAAATTAATGTACCATCTAACGACCTCGAATCAGGTCGACACCACAAATCACATACCCGTTACAAGTACCAGATATAAATAAATTTCAATGAAAATTCAAGAAACAACGTTACTGTGCCACCTCCTCTCTGCTCCTCTTATTACTGTTCAATCCAGCGCTGCACTAAACAACAGTTGATGAGGACAGAAACAAAAATGATCAAAATGCCAAGTAAAACTAGTTCCAAGCTTACCTTTCATTCGGAGAATCGTACAGAGACGAGATTGACAGGGATTTATTGTTTCTCCTGCAGTTAGCCGAAAGATCCTCAAGAACGTCCTCAATCACCCTAGCAACTTCTTCATATTCAAACTCAACTAAATTATTATCATTTCCCTTCTGCTCCCGCTTTCCCTTTTGTTTGTTTTCGCCTCCTATCCCTGTCGGCACGTCCACTTCCTCAGCCAATTGCTGCTTACCAACTTTTCCCTCCACATGCGCATCACCGTTTTCCTTCACATGCAACACTTCCTTCACGTCATCTTGCTGTGCTTCCTCCATTTCTGCCTGAGAAGCCTCATCTTGTTCCTGCGTGATGTGAACGGGGATAAGGTCAGCATCTGCAAAATCACGTGGAACTGGGTTTTTGCATAGCCTCTTGATATGGCCCAACCCTCCACACCGTTTGCACTTCCGCTTCCTTGCTCCTAGTCTCAATTCTTTTGTGGTGAAGGCTTCAGTCCTTTACTTTCTAGGCCTCCTAGGTGGCCTCCTAAGAACTAGTGGTTCGAGTTTGAACCCTGGATCGACTATCTCCCAATCATTTTCATCAGCAATAGGTGGTACATTTTCTGCATAAGTTGTAGCAAACTTGTCCACGGAGAAATAGTTATGAACATAGTTCTCTATTTCATCACCTCTACCTCTCACCTTTAAGATGAACTGCAGTGCATGGTGGCATGGAAGACCAGTAACCTGCCACTTCCTGCATGAACAAGTCTTGTTACCAATGTCTACAGTAAACCTCCGTTCAGTTCCGTGCTTGTCTTGTGCATAAACCTCAGCCAATGTATTGGAACTTCTGACCATCCTCGTCTTTATCGTTCTCATTGCCCTGTTTCTTGCATTCAGTAATAAAACCACCTTTGGAATTATTTTATGACCTACAAATTTTCTCGCACAAATTCTCTGCCTAAAATCTATCTTCACCATTATACACTGTCTTATTTCATCTAACAAAATAACAATTGCAAGTGAGTTCATGCTCCTAATCTTAGCATTGAACCTTTCTGTCAGATTATTGCAAACAAAATCCACTTTGCTTAACTCACCAAACTTGCTTCTGGCCAATAACTTGTTATTATGTTCTTCGAGGTATTCTTTCAGCTTCGGCACGATATACAAGTTCGGCATGTAAGTAGCATGCATGCTTGGGGTGTACGTGTATGCTGATTGCCACAAGTTGTCTTCAAAGGTCTTTCCTTTGAACTTCTTCGTGAAGCTAGTAGCGAGGTGCCGCATGCATTCCCTATGCTCAACCCCAGGAAACACAGCATCAACAACATTCTGAAGACCCTTGCATGCACCAGTGTGTATCACCAAGCCTTCAGGGTGACCAATTACTACAAGTAGTCTCTACATGAACCAAGTACAGCTTTCAGTCGATTCACCCTCAAGAAAAGCTTAGGCTACGGGAAAATGCCAGTTATGCGCGTCCACATCACAAGCGGTAGCAAGCTGTCCCCTGAACTTCCCTGTTAAAGAAGTTGCATCTGTTGCCAAGTATGGCCTGCAACCGTCTAGGAACCCCTTCCAGCATGCCTTCAGGCAGACAAAACATCTCCTAAAGCATTTCTTATCTGCCTGCTTATACTTGACCCCCCCTTGAGATCTTTTATCTTCCTTTCACAATCTCGTAATCAATGTCAACAACACTACCCGGTGATGTCTTCTCTACCTCAGCTTTGAAACTATACAACATGTGAAAACTGTCAGTCCACTTGCCCTGAATGAAGTCTAGAGCCATCTCCTTCCCATCAAAGACTCTATGGTAAGGAATCAGAACGTTAAACTTTTCGCTAAGCTTAGTTCTGAGTTCAACAGGTCGAATGCTACGATCCTGCCTCACCCAGTCAATTACCTTAGCAGCAATCCACTTGGTTGTCGCCGGTCTAATTTTATTACTTAAAGAAGTATTAGGGCAGTTGTGTTTCTTCGTGTTTATCTTGATCTGCATTCAATGGGAATAAAAATAAATTAGAGGACTCAACAGCAGAACAAATATGAGAAAGACCGAAACTAAATGTAGCTATTGCAACCTGAAATGGGTGTCCACCCCGCATTGGAGATGCATGCAATCTCCATTTACACACCTTACTTTCCCTACAATGCACCCTAAATCTCTTTTGGTCGCTCTTTTCAATGATAAATTTGAAACCAACTCTTATTGCATATGTAGCAACGACATATCTGCATTCCTCCATAGTATCAAAGACAATCCCCCCATCAATTGTAGGGTTGTCCCTGTCAAAGTATATCACTGGCCTGTCCTCGTCTTCTCATCGTATCTGCATCCCATTTCCCCATCCTCACATTCCTCTTCCTCATCAGTCCCATAGTCAGGCTCGTAGTTCGAATCAACCAAATATTCCCTACTGTCCATCCTATCAGGGTCAGCAGCCACACCTGGATATGCTTTATCATCATCATCATCTTAGAGAACAAAATCACCCTGACCGCCACACATGTTGATGTCTTCATGCTCAACGAAAGGCTGGTTGGTCGCGCTCGGTATCAAAAACAGAGCCTGCTTTGTTCGTGTTCCACATGGCCCAGTATCATTCAGGACAGTCTCTTCCCCAGTATCTTTGTTAATGATGTGCACAAACATCAGCATAGTCCCCACGTTGAGGTGTTTACTCCACATCATGGACAGAGCCTCCTCAGTTCTAACATCACAGAAAGTCTGCGAATTTGTGTCGTAGTACCTGATTACGAATTCATCATGCTGGCAAATGGGAAACTTGCCAAATTGCATGTGCAAGTCACTTAGAGTTATGTCCCCCGCCTCTAATGTCAGTCGAGAATCAAATCCACTGGTAACTGCGATTCTACCGTCGGACAAGGTTTTATTCCGACACCCATGCCGAATCTTCAACAGAAATCTGGATGAAGCAGACGTCCTACGGTCACCAACATAGATCCTCTCCATCAACACGGGACTAGAAACGCTAATTGGGAGATGTAGACATGGAATTGCAGTTCTTACTCTTCAGGGAGGATGTACGACATGTTCAATGGGATCCAGAGCTCCAAAGCTTTGCACCCCGTGTACTCTTCCCCTGTTTCATGCTCCTCCATGTTCTCCAGCCTTGAAGGGTCCATATCCTCGCTCTCCGTCTGGGAAGGATCCATCTCCGTGTTCTCCGGCCATGCAGGATCCATTTCCATGCGGGATCTAGAAAGCCACCGTCGTTGTGCGAGAACCTAGCGCCCACCAAACGATTTTCATTCCCAGACACGCCTGGGCGGCGACGGAGGCAAGGAGACATGCAAGGGGGCTAGGCAGGGCGGGTAGGGAGGGTAGGGGATGACGGGAGGACGATAGTCCAGGGGTAGGGCGAGAGTGTTGCCGGAGGGAACAGAGTGGCGACGTGCAAGACCAGAGCAGTGGAGAGGAGCGGAGCTGCGAGCGAGCGACGGAATATGGAAAATCATAGAATAATTGGGAGCACTAATCCTCGAACCTGGGATGCGCGCCGTCGATGGTCGAGGTTACGGGTCCCACTAGTCAGTAAAACGCCACGTCCTCTTCCCCTGTTTCTGATGGTGTTGTTACAATTCTACGATCGTAGTGGCACAGGCAAAATTTCTGGACACAACTAAGGACACACTCGTAAATATACTTAAAATGGAACCCTGACCTGGTACATTGCCCAATCCGGTTGCTAGCCACGACCTGTATTTTTAATATCTTAGCACTCTTATGCTGAGAAAGGGAAATAAAGATTCAGCAGTTAGTCGAACTAGTTTTGAATAAATAAGATACACTCTTAGGAAGCTTAGCTATGGCCCTGCCTAAGCAGAAGCCACCGCCTCCCCGTTCGCCGCCGAAGCTTGACTATTTGGCCCCTCTGAGGCAGGCCATGCGGCTGTACTACAAGGCCGATCTTCCATGGCCATCTGAGACGGTTGATTTTGCAGAATGTGCTGCATCTGCGGCGGCGGCGGAGGCAATGACGAATGCCGCTGCGGCATCGAGAAGGGCCAAATGAGCATCATGGAGAATGCGCGCGATGGCATTTTTGTGTGCTCTACGCACGATAAAGAAGGTACGTTCCGAAGCATTCCTGCGAGCTTGCCGCCGAGCAAACAAATCCTGGAACAGGGCGACGCCAAGGTCAACAATCTCTCGCCTCCATACCTTGGCGCGAGCAACCTTACCGTGGGGCAATCTGGGCGCATGCCATCAGCGGCAAATAAGATCCATCCTACACATCGTCGGCGGCCACACTGCGGCAGCGTGCATCCATCTACACTCATCTTGTTGGAGTGTTCAACAGCTGGAGCCGACGACGGGCAACAGCTCAGCGCTAGAATTCTGGTTCAGATTCATAGGGACCTACGATTCCTGCCACGAGAAGCCAGAGTGCACCTTTGAAGAAATTGTTGCAGCGGCGCGGCTGTTCGTACTGAACCGAGACTGGTTCAAGCGCGTCAACTAGTGCATGAACATTGCAGATCTCTTGAAGTTCGGCGGGAAGGAAAAATATCAGTTGTGGTTGAACGATCGCTAAACTTACGACCTCTCAAGGCAATTGGCTATCAAACTTTTATGGTGGAGATCTGCTTCTTCTTTAGTGTAGAACAGTTAAGTTTAGAGACTAGCTCTGTAGAATGCCTTTTGTAGAGGCAATAGCTCCCTTTTGCGCAGCTATCCCATACTGTAGTATGGAACTAGTTCAGAAGTAACCAAATACTATCAAGATGTATATATTTATTTAATTACTACCGACAGTTGAATTCAGTTTATTGTCATACTTATCCGAGGCAGACAAGATTCAGACAACATTTTATGAACTAATATTGGGTGGTTTATTCATGCAAGATTCAGACAACACTCAAACACGTACTACGAAATCATTAGCCACACATACAACGAATTCAGGAGCCACACATTACAAATTTAGTAGCCACACATACTACATCAGTTCAAACTATTACATAAGGCGTACTACGTGCTCGACTCTCAAGTCATCAATTTTTCAGATTCACTAAACCTCTATCTTCACTCGAGGGAAATCAGAACCACCAGCCTGTCCACGCCCAGTCCCCCCACCGAAACCGTGCGCTCCGTCCCGGAACGGTGGTGGTCCTGTGCCATCGATCCTTCCAGGCCAACACTACAGGCGACAGGGACGCTTTCTGGCCGCCTCGCTGGGTCCTGAATGCCATGTACCGGATCTAGAACCTCCTGCAGGTGGATGATCACAGGGTTCTTCCAGCAAAGCTATCCTCTTGCCCTGCTTGGAATCTCCACATTGTATATCTTAGGAACAGATTCTGGATCTTTCAGCCATGCCTTTACCTCGATTATCCATCTGTCGCTCGGTGGCACAATCTCCACCAGCTCGCCGCCAAGGCTACTGACGACCTGCTTGAGGGCCTCCATTTCCCAAGCATGCAAAGGGAGGCCGTCAAATCCGAGTTTAGAGAAGCACTGAAGTTGCCCCAAGCGATCGTCCCACCCACAGGCGCGATGCCAATGCAGGAAGCTCATTTTCTCCCCAAAGCACTCGAAAGAATGGGAAGAATGCAGAACGCGCTCGCTGTCTAAGCTGTGGGTGAACCAGACGAAGAAATCGAATGGTAGCGCACATACCTCAATATTGACCACTTTTCGTCTAATCCCAAGAGGAGACCTAAAAGCCGACAACAAGTTTGCTGGTGACACGAGGGGATGCGTGCCTAGTGTGAAACCCCCGGGATCGGGGCTAAACAAATCCCAGACCTTTGTCTGAAATAAGCTTAACCTTGAGCTCGAGAATATCCAGTGAAGAATCGGCAACACAACAGTGACCCTACGACACAGAAAATATTACAGCAAGCTCATAACTGAGCAGAGAACCAAAATATTACAAGCAGAGGTCACTGACCACAAACATCAAACAACAGAAGGCAAATTATGCTATTAAGGATATCAAACTTAACAAATGTCCTAAGAGGCCTGAAGCATAACGATGACGTCCCAGCCCATAGATTCCAGGGTGCCGGCCAGGAACCCCAAGCTACTCGTCGATGTCGATGTAGTACGAAACTCGTCTTCAGGTGAACACTTACTCTGCCAAAAGTATCAACAAAGCAAGGGTGAGTACAAGGTGTACTCCGCAAGACTTATGGCTGGTGGAGTTGTTTTGCATAAAGCCATCTTTGTTTATAAAACAAGAGGGAGAGAAGAAGCTCGTCTAGTCAGAGTATTTTAAAAGGAGATAATAGAGCGACATCTCTGAAATATTGATCATCATCTTTTGATATCCACTGAATCATCATCATCTAAACTAGGATCACCCCCTCGTACCCATGAGGAAGCATCCTTAAGCACACATTGATCTGCCAAGTTTTACGATTAGGTAAAAGTTCTCTATGATCTTAGAATCTGGTCACCAAGCGTTCATAACTGTGACCACACGTACAACTTTATTACCCTATAGGGGTGTACAACTTTACCCACGCGTACCAAGTTTTACGATTAGGTTAAAGTTCTCGAAAAGATTATTACCCTATAGGGGTGTACAACTTTACCCACACGTACCAACCGACTCTTAATGCCAACATTATTAGCCCTCTTCCTTGGAAGGCCGGTAGAGGGTGGTTGGCCACGACCTTTACCTTGCTTTCGCCGAGACCATGAGTCATGCAATAAGTATTGTTCTGCCGTAACAGGTCAAATCCCGAAGTAGGTACTTAAATATGTGAGGCGAGGTTGGTTTACCAGGGGCGCGATCAACCCCAAGCAACTGCGGCCACGCTTCCCTACCTGTATGAATGCAACTCCATCACCTCCTCTTTCGAAAACATTTTCAATGCGTATGTCGAATGGAACGCCCGAACTATGTGACTCATGGAATCTACTAGGCAAGTTAATCAGGCGAGGGGTTCCCAAGCCCCGTGTGGTTGTACACTTGTCTCGGTTCCAAAGGCAAGAACTCAGTTTCTAATGGTGGCAAGCATGGGACTAGAAAAACCACATCCCACCGTGGCCTCCCATACAAGCCTTAGCATGTTTAATATCATATCACTGATCTCATATCACCATGTTCTCCTGTCATACTAGATTCTCTGCACCTGATACATCATCTGGATGGACCAGACTCAATAGCTATGCATGGCTACGCAGACACATATAATAGCTCTAGCAATGCACACAAGCCAAACCTAGTTATGCTAGGAGCAGTGGATCAGGTAATATAAGCTCAAAGGAAATATGCAATAGATAGTATACTTTATCTATCTATAAAAGACCACAGTAGAATCGTATGCATCATGGCAGGAATTGAAATGCTTTCGAAATCATAGGATTATATCATGGTGGGGCTATGCTTGCCTTTTCCAGTTGATAGCAGGTAAATAGATCTTCGGAAGCCTTTCACTTGACTTGCTACAGTTGGTCAAGTATTGTTCTTCGATCTTCGATCTTCAATGGTGTTGTCCTCGGGCTTCGATCTTGATCTCGATCTCGATCTCGTATTCTACCGGGAAGAACCAAATACCAGAAAGAGAGGGAAACAATCAACACATGGCATCAATGCAATGCTCAAACAAGTATGATGATATGGCAAGTTGAATTGTATTGAATAGTAACCCTAAAACATGCTCGACCATTTAATCAGGGTTCCGAGGGGTAAAAACCCTAACTCGGAGAAAACTCCGGAACATATGAGAGGGGTGCATTTTTTCTTCTAATTAAACTTGTCATTTGAGTTGTTGAACAATGCATGATTATAGGTTATATAGATAGGTTTCATTTTTCTGAACATTTTGGTATATTATACATATTTTTGTGTCTTATAAATAATAAGTTATTCAATTCACAATATTTAAAAAATTTCTGGAATTAATAAACCAATTTAAATTGTTTTACTGCATCAGCATAGGGTCTAGGTCGTTTAACACCACAGGTGGGGCTAGCCACAGACACTGGCTACTGGGCCCAAGGCCACATCAGCCTCCACGTAGGCAAAGTGGGACAGAGGGGGCGGTTTGGTTATTTCTCACCGAGGCAGAGGTTACTGTAACATCCCAAAAATAATAATCTTGGATCATCAAACACTAATCATCAAAATTTAGAGTTAACAAAAACTTTGCTAAATAAAATTATGAAGGCATGCATATGTGTATGCATGGATTTTGAAATTCTTTTGAACCACCTTGTTTGTTTGTTTGTTTCATTGCTTGTAAAATGTTTCTTAGGTGAAATAAACATCATCTAAAACATTTCCCACACTTTTCATAAAGACAAGTAAATCAAAACAAATATATTAAGGGAATGGTCATTTTGACCAATTTAACTCCCATGCCTACTTTGGCTGTCTCAAACTTTCAAAACCTAACAGAAACTTTTTTGGATCTTTGCACCCCTTGAATGTACTCATAACAAAGTATCAAGGCCCACTTTGTGATCATCCAGAAACTTTCAAATGCATAGTTTAAATGGCAACTCAAAATTGAATCTATATCATATGGGAAGATCCCACTTTTTCAAAAACCACTCAAACAAGCTCAAATTTCAAAACCCAAGCATCTGCAGACTCACCAGCACCAACCTAGCACACCCACCAAAAATCTTTTCAAAATTCAAAACTTGAGTTCTTGCGGCCATTTCATCAAACAGGTTGCAGACACAAATCAAACAAAATCTAAACACTATAGTGAGCAGTGATTGGAGCCTAACTTGTTCCCTCTTTAGCTCACAACCATCCCAGTAGATCATCTAGCAAGCTAAACTAAGCACTAGCACCACTGTAAGCTGGGCATTGTCATCAATGGTGAACAGTCGAAGCTAACCATGCCACCCCAGTGGAGACAGCAAGCTAGGAAGAGAAACAAGCCTAGCCAGCATGTCTGGGAGCAAGCCAACACCCCACCGCCACTCCCTGTCCACCGCTCGAACGCTGCCAGCCACTGGACCACACGCACGAACCATGCCAACCTTGCCAGCAACCATGCCGAGAGCATTCCCCGTGCGCCACGCTCGACCGACGCCCACAGACCGCGCGCCGCCCTTGCCGCGTGCATACTTGATCACCACCGTCCCAGCAACCCCGCAGACACGCTCGTTCGCCGCCGCGCGGACCACGCGCGCTGTGCGCCATTAAAATCTCCGTCGGGCACGCGCAGAGCACCGCCGCGTTCCGACCAAGCCGCACCGCCCCACGCCTCGAAACCATGTCGTTGAGCATTGCCAGGGAGCACCTCACCGTCCCCTACCTTCGCCCATGCCGATAGCCGTCTGTACCACCGCCCCCGACGAGCTCACCATGCGCCCCGTCGGTCCCCTCGCTCGACTATAAATAGAGGCCACCCCCTGTCGAATTCTTCACACCATTCTACTCCCCTCTCCTCACTGATCGTGACACACCGTTTCCGGAGCAAGGCGAGCACCATGTCGTCGGAATTTCACCGGAGCCCGCCGCCTCTGGAGAAGAAGGGGGCCAGCGATTGGAGCCGCCCCAGGAGAAGCCACCGGTACCAGGAGATTCGCCGTCGTCGACTTCGTCGTTCGCCCGCCTCGCCGACCCTCGCCAGCACCCCGGTGAGCCCCCAGCGACCCCCACCTGCCGCACTAGGTTTCTGTCTTGCCGGCGTTGCTCAACGTCGATGATGACTCCCAGCCGTTGGATTAGAATCAGATCGAACGACCCACAGCGCCCCATACCGCTTCGCACCCCCCTGTGTCACTGACGAGTGGGGACACCCACTTAAACAGCCCGCGGGAGTGCTGCGCTTAGCAGGCCGGCCCAATAACTTTTCCCGCGCAGCCCAGTTATTCAAATTAAACCTTTTTCTTTTTAATTCAAACACACTTCTGTACCCATTTTCAAAAATCAACCCAGGTCGATTCAGTGCACCAATTTGAATGAAACCAATTTTGTTGGAAAGGTCTGTGAATGCTGAATCCAAGCCCGTTGGATTCAAGTCATTTGGATCTATAGATCATCCTTGGTAAAAATAACAAGGCAGAAGCTTTTCTGCATTCAAACATTTTTCAAAGTTAAACCATAATAGCTTTTGAGTTTATTCCAACTCTCAAAAATCACATTTAACCATACCTTTCAGAATATATAAAAATATATAGGGTTACTTACAGAAATATTGTTCAAGTAATAAAAGAATACTACATAGGCATTTCTAGCCATTCTAATTAATTAAAATAAAAGGGTCAAACCTTATTAAATTGTGACACCATTTTAAATCACATTCCCATGACCTAAAATATGTGGTGATGACATGTGTCAACATGATCCCATGTTTGGTTTGGAGAATATTAAATCTTAAGTAGTTTTTCAATGAGTAGAAATTACTTTTCTAAAAATAAAAAGAATTAAACCAAACCCAAATCTTGTAATGTTAGTGATGATGCTAGATCATCTATAGGACCCTTGTGTGTGATGATTGCAAGTAGTTAAGTATTGCTTGGTGATTGTGTACATCGTATTTATTTATAGACGCTAGTACCGACCAAGGATACGAGGAGGAAGGAGGATTCTGCGAAGAAGAAGCCGAGGAGAACTTCAACCACTGCTTTGCACAAGGCAAGCTAACACTTTCAAGATACTCTACTTTAGCAAGCCAGTAACCTTGCAAGCTGATACTATACCTAAGCAAGCTTATACTTGCATTTATGCAAGCAAATACTTGCTTGTTATCATGCCAACTATATGCCTTAAGCATATGTTATCATACCCACTTGATAAACCAATCCTAGTTTTACTTACAAGCTTCTTACTTTATTTCTTTATGAAAGCTCTTACATAGATTTTACCTAAGTGAATGGTAGATACTAGAAAGATATGTGAATGGTAGATCCTTAGAGCATAAAATTTGGCCTAAACTAGATAATCTTGATGTCATCCCAAGGCATGAGATTGAGATTAGTTGAAACTCCACTAGTTTACCACCCCTCATTAGTACTCACCCCCACTTGTAGATGCTAGTGCTAAGCATAAAACTTGATCAACTTTAGATGTGAATACTTGGTAGAAAAATGATTATGAAAACCTTGGAATGATGGATCATTCTATTGAAATGTTTTGGACATGTGTTTCCGAACACCGGATGATTTTGGCGATGAAAATGTTGAGGCATGAGCCTTAGCCCTTTATAAAACTGATGGTTGTCTGGATGCGATACCATTCCAATTTTATCGTACAACCACAATACCCGAAGATTGGTTAGGGCTTGACTGGAAACTTATATACCTTAGTATTAGTTCCCTCACGGCCAAGGTCTGAGCTGAGGCTACCTTGTGAAGATTGTCCACCTGTGCAGTACCCAAGATGACAGTTGGTCATGGTTGGGAGGCCAAACTCACAGGAGAGGTGCTTATACTAGGGCGTGTAATTGAAAGGTTAGGATTGATTATCCGCATACTGAGTACCCTGAATTCAGGATTTGTTCCTGACGGATGTATCGAATGTTGTGGTGAAAGTGTACAATCTCTGCAGAGTGTCAAACTATTCAAATAGCCGCGTCCACGGTTATGGACAGTTGGTGTGGCCATACTGTTCCCCCGTCAGACTTCAAAATGACTTGTGAAATGAAGTGAGACTTTGACTCGACCACAACAGGGTTGTGATATGAAATACAAGTTCCCCTTTAGGTGTTATAAAACTTCAACTAGCATTAGTGCTTTCATAAAAAGTAGTAGAGATAAATCTGGCCTTTGCAAAACAACCCTAGAGCCTAGTGTCCTATTATCCAAAAACCCCTTTACCTGCTAGTACTAGTTTGCGAGTACTTAAAGAGTACTCATGGCTTTGTCCCTGGCTATTCCCATGGCCAGACTATGAAGAGGAGTACCTGGAAGATGGACCCCAGGAAGGTTACTACAACTAGGATCATCTCCCATCGTCAGCATTGCCTGTGACCCCGAAGATGGAGCTTCGCCGACGCTACCGTTATTATTACGTATTCCGCTGCTTGATGTTGTATTAAGAACTGGATCATGAGATCCTTATTTGTGTAAGACCTTATGTACGGTTGTAATGGATGATGTACTGTGGTATCCAATTCTGTTATGTCTCGCAAAAATGGTAATACTGGGATTGCGATGTATGGCATAACAGGCATCTGGGATTAAAAACCCGGGTGTTGACATTTACCCAGTGGGGCTGGCAGGTGGGGCCGGTGCCAAATCATCACGCCATGCAGACGCCACGGAGGCTCGACGGCGGCAGTGCTCAGACGACCATGTCCACGGCGGAGGAGGGCTCGAGGGGAAGCGGTTTTGCACGCGTTCAAATCAGGGCATCAGGGCGAACCTAATAGGAGCGGCGCGGATGTCTATTGGTCACCGGAGCAGTGGTTTCGATGGTGCTCTGCGGCAGCGCACGGAGGTGATCAACGCGAGCACGAGCCAGAGAGGGAGAGAGACAGTGGGGAGGTCCAGGAGGACCGAGAGATTACCATCGACGCGCCGGGAGGGTCACCGAGGATGGAGGAGGCCGGGGTGGAGCAAATCGACGATGGGGAGTGGCTTCCGGAGTTGGGGATGCCGAAGACGGGGAACTCGATTGGGGGCGCGGGACGTCGATTGCTTCGGTGAGGCGACATAGTCCAGCACGGCGGAGCTCGCAAGATCCTCATCTCGGCGAGGGGAGCACGGGAGCGGCGAGGCTCATCAGAGGCCGAAGCTAGGGTTTGGAGTTTCAGCGCGCGGGCGACACATAGCAGGGGAGAGGGGGATATGGGGATAAGGAGAGAGGGCAGAGTGCAGCCGTTCTTATCCTCATGTCCTGGAGCGGCGACGGGCATCGCGGCGCGCGCGCGACGGACGACATCGGCGGAGCCATGCAGCTGCTGCGCTCGTCCTTCTATCCGAGGAGGAGAAAGGTGAGGGACATCGAAGGGGTATGGGCCGAGTGGGCCAGACTGGGCTGCTGGCTGCTGCACTCGTGGGAGAGAGGAAAGGGAGGGGGAAGATGGGCCGGCTGGGCTGCGGCCTGAGAAGCTGCTGCTGCTGTTTTTTTTATTTGCCAAACTTCTTTTCTTTTTTCTGTTTTATATTTCTGTTTGTATTTTCAATTCAAAACTATTTTGCGTAAATTTTAAATTATCAGAGGTGTTTATAAAACATATAAAATAGTGTGGGGCCCTTTATTCAGATTGGGCTCCATTATTTTTGTGATTTCAAAATACTCAAAACCTTTTGAATGCATTTCAAATGGAGAGGAAAGGGTTAGGGTTTTGCATTTAATTTTTCTTTGCATGCATTTTTAGATATGATGCTCATGCAATGCACAAACAAACCCTAAAAATAGATTAACTAATAACTGGGGTGTCACATCCACCATGGTGGCCATGAGAGCGTTGTCGTTGAACTCCTCTACCAGGGCTACCATGCCTGGGGTGTGCGACAGCATGCAACCGCCCGAGGCCGGTCGCCGGTCCGGATTGGCCGGCCGGATTTCCTGGCCGGATGCGCTCCGCCATGCGAGAAGGTCTAGGAAGCGGCGAGAGGCTAGGCTGGGGACAAGAAGCTCCGACACGCCAACTAGGAAAAACGAGGCGAGAGCGACGGCGGCGAGCTTCGATTAAGGGCGTGGGATGTTGACCGGCCATGGCGGGGATGCAAGGAGAGCAACGGCAAGCTCCGATCTGGAGACCAGTAGATGGATCTAAGCAAGGTAATGGAGAGGGGTATAATAGGGGAGAAGAGCAGAGAAGAAGATCTAGTCCTCGCAGGGGTAAACTAGTCCACGACCGCAAAGGATAACGAGAAATACTGACGGGTCAATACAAGAAGAGTTAACATAACGGCGGGATTTGAGTTCAACCGTTTTTTGACTGGTTCAAACGATTGTTTGGCCGTTAGATTTGTATTTACCCCCATTTGGCCCCTCTCGACAAATGGCGAAGCTACTACAGCCCTTCCGCGATATTACACGCAACTTGGACCCCGCGTTGCCTTGGCGTCTGAACTTTCGGTCCGCATGTTAAAATTCTCCAGTAGTTGATCCAAGCCAATCACTGCCCTTTCCGTGACCCACATGTCTGCATGATCCTTCGGTGCCGGCTCACCTCCGTTAAGCCTCCTTTCAGGCAGGCTATAACCCTGATGAGTTCCCAAAGACTCTAAGAGCTGGTGATGCCCCTGGTAAGTACCATATAGGTCCGGCTATACCTCCGGTAGCCACTGATAGATAATCTAGACACCAAAAGTGTGGGGCCTAAGGGTGCCCACCCATATGTTGGATCCGCACAAGGAATCACAACGTCATGTTAAGGTTGTCTTGCCTACATACGGAGGGAAAAGGATACAACTTCCTTCTTCGTCCCATTCCAAACCTATCATGGGAATGGCCACGGCAGATGCTGTGATTGGCAGCGAGTAGTAGAACGAGGGGCAAGGGCGGCCAGCCATCTACGGTGTGAGATGAGGGCAAAGACACACGGTTTTAACCAGGTTCGGCCACCCAGAGGGTAAAGACCTACTCCTGCTAGACTGTATTGATGAGAGAGTACAATGGGCAAGATCGACGGCTAGGCGGCGAGTCGAAGGGGTGTATGATGGAACAAAATTTCTATGCGTGCCCTAGGAATGTTTATATAGTCACCTCGCTAGGTTTTACAGATCTACAACCGAAATGGATAAGGACTCAGAGGGTTTTGACCTAATCCGATTGGGCCTAGCTATGCTTCTGGGCCTTTAGCATCTAGTCACCTGGCTTCCTCTTGGGTCGCGGTCCAGTCACCGTCCTGCAGGCCCACTCGCTGGGAGTATGATCTAGTAGGGAACGTCCTGCTGGGTATACCCCACTCGGCATATCCCCATCAATAGTCCCTGATGCCGTCGTTGATTCGTCGCAGGTGTGCTTTGGCAATCAGAGTATTCTGGTCCAATTTGGACACCTAGTCGAATCGGTGATGGACTCCTTCAATGAAAGAAGAATCTTCAATAGGTATCGTCAGTCGGGATAACGGCGACCAGTCGAATCGCCAATTTGGAAAGTAGTCGAATCGCAGCTATGGCGAATGGGTCGGCGAGTCGAGTAGACGAAGTTAGACCGTCAGCCTGGTCAAACTAGCCATTGGGTAATCCAATGGTAATATTGGCGTAATCACCACGCGGTAACGGTTCCCCGAAAATGGCGGGTACCAACCGCTATATAAGGAGAGTGACGGGTGAAAAGCAAGCATTCCCCACATTTCCTCCGACTCCGCGCGTCTCCCAATCTTCCATTCCCTCCAGAGCGACCCAGAGCGATCTAGCGATCCCACAGCAATCTTGCGATCCCAGACCCTCAGATCGATGGCGCCCCCGAAGGATTTGTGGGGAAGATCCAAGTGTACCAAAGTGCTACTGAAGTCCTTCGAAGATGCAGGGATTCTCTGCACCGGGAGGTGGTGGATCCCCGCGGCCGGGGAGATGGAGCCGAATCCACGCGCCGGCGAATTCATCTGCTTCACTAGCCATTTCGAGAGGGGGCTCAACTTCCCCACCTCGATTTTCTTCCATCGATTCTGCGCATACTACGGCATCTAGCCGTCAGATCTGGGACCGCACAACATCGAGCAGCTCGCCATTTTCATGGCATTCTGTGAGTGCTATCTAGGCTGCTGCCCGTACTTTCCCCTGTGGCATGATCTATTCTATGGGCGGGTCGGTCGTGATGGGGCAGGCGGCCTGATGCTGGTAGCGGGCGGCCTAACCTTTCAGTTGAAGTCAAAGGCCTCCTTCCTCGACCTCATGCTGCCGAAGAAGGCGGCAAACTGGAAGAAGAACTAGTTCTATGTCAGCGAGTCTACTCCAGACAGCGACCTCATGATGTAGTCCACCGAGCGACCCGAACCGCGCCGGCTTCAAGTCGCCAAGGTACCGCACATCCAATGGATGGTGGTCGACAAAATGTTGACGATGATTCGTCAGCTGAAGAAAGACGGGCTTGAGACCATCAATCTGTACAACTGCTGGCTCGGGCGGCGATTGGTGCCCCTGGCCAGCCACGCTCACTGGATGTATGAGTACACTGGCAAGGACGACGCGACCAAGGCCTGCACCGCCGAGTGGAAGGCCGATGATTACGCCCTCGCACTGAACAAAATCACTGATGCGGAATACCTCGACCCGAAGGCCGGGATTCCCCCATACACCATGAAGCGCAAGGCGCCACCAGTAAGTCTATCTTTCCTTGTCTATTTCGCAGTCGCAGGAATCCAGTCGCGACTCAGTAACCATGTATTGTTCGTGCAGCTATTCCAAGTGGTGGAAAGTTGGCTTCCTCCCGCCGCCGATGAGAGCTCGGAAGATTCCGCCGAAGACGAGAGCGAGTCCTCCTCCGACAAGGATAATGTAAGAGGCGACGATGACGACGACAATGACGATGGCGATGAAGCCGTGGAAGTCACCGCACCCGCGGTTCATAGAACTCGCAGGCAATGGCAGCGCGAGCTCGAGGCTATCAAGAGCCTTGAGGCTCAAGACGGGGGTGAATATAAAGCCCTTGAACACACTTCATGGCTTGTGGCTACGCCGTCAAAGAATAAGAAGGAGGCACCCAAGGCAATATCGCTGCCTCGGTCAGCGACTAGCGCAGCTGATGAGATCGGGGCCGTGGCGTCGGCAAAGGCGGATGAGGCGGTCAGCACGGTTGTGGTGGAAGACGAGGTGCCGTTGGCTTCGCTTCCTCCACCGTTCTCAGCAGTCACCAGGCTCGGGGCTGCTCCACCCGGGGGGGGCGTCGCCATTGAGGGAGGCACCCGCATCGACTGGAGGAGAGCTTCCTCCCATGGACTCGTCCTCGAAGAAGGCCTCCATGTCATGGGCTCCGACCCTTCTCAAGACAGGCATCATCCAGAAGCTGGTCCTAGAATTATAGAAGCCGGCGCACATCCGCACCGGCCTATGCTTCATCCCAGTGGCTAGGTATGAAGGGAATATGCCCGAGCGGCAATAATAAAGTGGTTATTATCGTATTACTTATTTATGATAAATGTTTATTTTGCATGCTATAATTGTATTAATATGGAAACATTAATACATGTGTGTTTAATAAACAAAAGGATGTTCCTAGTTAAGCCTCTCTTATAAACTAGCTCGTTGATTAACAAGATGATCAAAGGTTTCCTGATCATGGACATTGGATGTTGTTAATAACGAGGTCACAACATTGTTGGAATGATGTGATGAACATTCATCCGAAGTATAGCATTACGATGAAGGTCATTGTGTTTATATTTCTATAACATCATACGAAGTAATCTTAGTCCTTAGACCATGAGATCATGTCAATCACTAACACCGGAAGAGTATCTTGATAACATCAAACGTCACACTGTAACAGGGTGATTATAAAGATGGGTTCAGTGCTACGAAGGTGTTATGTTGAGGCTCATAGATCAAGAGTGGAATTTGTCCATCCTGATGACGAAGAGATATAATTTGGGACCTCTCGGTGATAACACATTAGTTAGCTTGCAAGCAGGTGATTTGATCACTAGAATGTTATACCACGGGAACAAGAAAAGAGTACATGTCGGTAACGAGATCAAACTAGGTATTGAGATAACGATGATCGAATCTCGGACATGTAATATATCGCGAGACAAAGGGATTGAGTTACATGTGTATAAGGTTCACACGATCACATAAGTCATCGTTGAATATGTGGGAGTCAGTACGGATCTCTAGGTCCCGCTGCTGATTATTGATCGGAGAGGAGTCTCAATCATGTCTACATTATTCGTGAACCATAGGGTGACACACTTAAGGGATACCGACACCATTTGGAGAAAATAATATGCCAGAGATAGAAAAAGGAAAGCACGGGAATTTATTTCACTAGACACCGAAACTGTTTCGGCTGAAATTGCTGAAACTGGTTTTGCATGTGAAATTGAATACTAGCAAGGGGCTTTATGTGAATGTTTTTTAATTAAAGTAATTAAAAAAATTATGAATAAATAAATAAAATAGTTTTATTTAAATGAGAGCTTGTATTAAATTTGGTGGAAATTTAATGCATGTGACTGGATTTTTCAGTGGAGGCTCTTTTATGGGAGTGGAGGCTTTTCATTTTGAGTGGGTGCTCCACCCACATGAATGTGGAAGAGGTGGGGGCAGCCCACCATGGTGGGAGCATAGCCTCTTGGGTTCCCCCCTCTCCCTATAAAATCCCCCTCTCCTCCTCTGAAAGCACACCTCCTCGCGAAGGGTCTCTCTCCCCCCTTTAGAATTTCCCCATGGTCTCGGATTAGCGAGATACATGTTCCCGGTGGCTTTTTCTGGAAGGATTTGTTGCTTCCGCTGCTTCGCTGGAGCGAGGGCGCAGAGGTTTTCGGGGTACCCGGACGTGTGTGCAATCACGGATGCACCACTGCTTTGCGGTGCTGGACGTGATGGTGCTGGACCGGTTGGACCAAATGGACTTCATCACGATCTTGAGATCGGAAAGCGTTCGACTACATCATCCACGAGTACAAACTCGTTAACAATATTCGGTCTTCGAGGGAATGTATTCTATGGATGTATATACACCCGTTGCTTGTATCTAGTAGATAGATCTTGGTGCTTTGTTCCCATCGTAGGAGATTTTTTGTTCTCTATGCTGTGAACCCTACAGTGGTATCAGAGCCGGATCTATGCGTAGATGCTTTGCACGGGTAGTACACATATGAGTATGTGGGTGATGATGATCATTTTATTGCTTCTTAGTTGTACTTTGGATATTGGTGGCATAGTGGGATGAAGCGGCCCGGACAAACTTTACATGTCCTCACACATGAGACCTGTTCCACGCTTGAAATGCAACTAGTTTTGCATAAGTGGGTAGCGAGTGTCTGTCTCTCCTACTATAGTCAATATCTAATTTGCAACGAGTTGTCAACAATTTGGTTATCCTCGTTTTGGTTCATGTTCGTAGGTAAGAACGGTTCTATCTTCGAAAGCCCTAAGCCACGTAAAACTTGCAATGGATAAATTAGAGGCGTCTAGTTTAGATTGTTGCTAGGCTAGTGTCATGATATGGTGATGTTGTAAGTAGAAGTATAAGTCGATACTCTTACAACACACATAACGTGTAAGTTCCATAGACCTTGGCCTTACACATAGAGGTATGATAGTGATCATACCATGATGCACATGATGGAGATCAAGTGCAAGAACCATATCATTTCACTTATTCACATGTGATGTTTGATTGCATCTTATATTGCTAGTTTAGCATTTTATTAGCATAATAAGATGATCTCTCATTTAGATATCAAGATAAAAAAAATTCTCCCTTAAGTATGCACCGATTATGTTTCGTCGCTCCAAGACATCATGTGATGATCGGGTGTTCTTGGATCCACGATCATATTTCGGGTGTAAGACAGTTACACACGTGAATACTAAGGTTCTTACTTGGCGAGCCTAGCATGTACAAACATGGCCTCAAAATACGGACCAAAAGGTTAAGCATGAGTCATATGGAAGATATGATGCCCATTTGATGCTCGCCTTTGAAGCTACACCGACTCACGTGATGATCGGACTTGGTGTAGTGGATTTGGTTCATGTAGTCACCAAAAAGACACGAGGGATGTCGTTTTTGAGTGGGAGTTCATTTCTAATTTGGATTACTAGAACTCAATTTATCATAAATTAAATCAAAGTGATTTTTCATAATTTGTTATAGTCATTGGCAAACATTCACCACCTTATGCTTAGTTGTAATTGAGATAATAGAACTATAGAATTCTGGATATTTACTTAACGAACTAGTATCGTATTGTGTTGAGTGTCAATCTAAAGTTTAAAGTCCTATTGCAAACTTTCAGCAAACTCTGTTTACTCTGTGAAGTTTGATAATTAGTATTAAATCGAGAGTAACAATTCCAGTGTTAGTATCTTAAGTATCATGTTTGCCTCCATGATTCTTGATTGTTTTAATATCAAGTTTATAGAGCTGAAAGAATTGTTTTAGAAGCCATCATGTGTGGCAGATATAACGATATCTAAAACAATGTTTTGATTGCAATATGATAGAGTATAATGTATGTTCGCATATTGTATGAGATTGTGAAGGTTGGAGATGCTAGACATCCTAATCATCCAAAAGGGTTTTGGAAAGTAACATTATACTCACGATTCGCCTTCATAAGATAAATTAGCTTGATCATGAAAGTTGTCATGATAAGGATGAATATAAGATGTATGTAAAGTGTTTACTACAATAAAAGATTACTAAAGAATGGATTTTGAAAGAATGCCGATCATTTGATTATGGTGATCTACTTCAAAGTTCAAGTCCAAAGGTATTAGTATTTGAATATAAACACTTTGGACTATGTGTCATGTAGATGGCGCCACTGTTGATGTTGATAGATTCTTTTAAAAAGGAAAAGGAAATGCTGAAAGAGAATCTATAAAATATATTTGGCAGAAAAGAAAAGACTGGAAATATGCTATTTAGGTATATAGATGATATACATGTTATGGTTGTATTCTATGCTCATTGAACAATGTGGTTCTTGGGTATTGGATACCAAATTGGTTGGTATGAAATTTCATATAGAACGATGCAATTCATGAACCACAATGGCCTAAGTAACTAGCAAGAGAATATGTGATCATGATCATCGAAAACAAACAAGCCGTTGTTTGTATTTCTCGTTGACATCAAAGCTTGCCTTCAAGATTTGTTTCAATAATCGTTATTTAAATCAGGTATTATGAGAACAAAGATTGTTCAAATAATTACCATATTCCATATAAGATGGATGATTTAAAAATCTAGTTGGAGAAATCACATCCATAAAACTAATGCTAAAATGTCCCAAGACAAATGATTGGAAGATCACTTACAAAGTGACATCGCCGTTTAAATTATATTGGAAAGAAAACATGAAGAAACTCCATTTTCATGGATTTTTCGAGTCTTTGATTTGATCAAGTGATGCTTGTGAGACTTTCCTCGGTATAATTAAAACTTCGTTCAAAGGCCAAAGAAGAACGATCGACTAAAATAATGGAATTTATACATATCGATGTATGTAGTCCATTATGTGTAGTCGTAAGCGATGGATTCAACTTCACATACTTTCTCCGGAAATTTGAGTGAATATTCACTTAATGAGAAAGAAGTATGAAATATTTGAAAACGTTCAAAGACTTTCAAGATTAAGTGGAAAATCAGTGTAACAAGTAAATAAATGATTTATGATTTTATCATAAAGGGATTTATTTGAGTTGCAAGTGTAACAAGAAAATAAATGATTAATGATTTCATCTTATAAGGGATTTATTTGAGTTGCAAGTTTAGCAAATCACCTAGATTTACATCTCCCGAAACACCATATGAATATGGAGTGTTTGAGATTTGTAATGAAACCTTGTTTAACATGGTTGGATCAAAGGTGTTGTTTATAAAACTGCCATTATGTTTTAAAATATAAAAGCTTTAGAGACTACTGCTTTTATACTGAAAAGAGATCCATCTTGATCCGTTGAAATGACACCTAGTTTGGGGTAAAACCCAAGTTGTCCTTTCTTAAAATTTTGGTATGCTAAGCATAAGTAAGATGTTTACAACCAAATTCGGATGAGCATGTCTTTCTAGGTTATTTCGAATAACCATTGGGTATTCCTCCATAACACCGAGGACAAAAGGATTTGTCGCTTGAAATGTGAAGTTTCTTGAAAAAGTAAATTTTCGCAAAAGTTAAGTGGGAGGACAATAGAACTTTGATAAGGTTAACAAACCTTAGCTATATGTGCTGAGTTGCGCAGCATCGGAAATTGTTCCGGAGGCAGCCATAATGCTCAAAGCTTATGTGCCTCAAAGGTTGTGGTCACGGAGGTCTAAGTTCCTACTGAACCAAGTAGGTCGGATAAATAATCAAATACTGAGATTTGAGAATAAATCATTATTGTTTGACAATGATGAACCGACTACATGCAAAGAAGCGATGATGGGCCCTGACTCCGTCAAATGGCTCGAAGCCATAAAATCCGTGATGGTTCCATACATGAGAAATCAAGTTTTTTGACCTTGGAAGACCCTCTGGAAGGTGTAAAAACCTATCGATCGTATTTGGATCTATAAAGAAACAGACATGTATGTTTCACATCTATGTAGTCGATATGTCGTAAAGTTTTTTACGACAATGTTCAAGGACTTGACTATGCCAAGATTTGATCTTTCATAGCGATATTTAGTCTGGATGGATTAAAGTAGCAACCACTACATATAATTTGGTATATGGTAGATGAATAAACAAAACAAAGTTATTCTAAAAGAATGGTTACCTAGGACGTGAAAATGACACGATCCAAAGGGTTTTGTTAATTCAAAGGATGCTAAAAAGGGCATGCAAACTTCAATGATTGAAGTAAGCATCGCGGAGTTGGAATCTTCACCGTGATGGAACTGTTAAAGGAGTTTTCATCAGGAGACGATGAAGATGCTTGCATTTGCAAGAAATTAAGTGGGATCGCTGAGACATATCTCTAATACATTATGTGGAGAACATCTTGTTGATTGGAAATGATGTATCTTTTATTGACAAAGGTTAAGAATTTCATTTTGATGAAAGACTTAGGCAAAACCTGGATATTTAGCATGAATGTCTACATGGATAGACTGTGATGCTAATATGGTTATGCCAAACGTACATATATGAGATATTGAAGGGGTTCAATATAGAAACGACGAGAAAAGGATCTTGTCACATGGAAAAGAATTGAACCAATATTCAAGTGTATCAACACTTGATAAGTGAAACAAGATTCAAGTTCTTTGACACTTGATGAGTGAAATCACAAGAATGTTTTGATCAATCATACCATGATATGTACACATCCAGATATGTCCTATGCTCTAAGTGTTATGAGCATATACCAGGATGAGTCATAAAATGATCATTGGACGATAGTAAAGAAATTCTTATGATCTTTTGGAAGAACTAAGAATATATTTGTGTAGAGGTGACAAACAATTACAAATAGTTCATTATAAGGCGTTACATTGATACTAGTTTTTTGACAAGACACAAATTAAGTTTATCACAATTTAAACTATGGGTGGCACAATGAAATGGAAAGGAGTTTCCATGACAGATTTGGATGAATTCCAAAGTTAAGAAATTGTGACGGATACTACAACATAAGGCTAAGTATATGAGTGCTATAGTAGTAGCAAAGGAGGACATTTGTGTCAAGTAGTTTGTTATCAAAATAACGTGTGGTTCGCAAAGGGATAACACTAAAGATATATTGTACGACAATAGTATCGACATGATTTAACCCCAAGGAACTAAAGGTCTCAACAAAGGACAAAATTTATACAATGCCATCTCATTGGAGAATGAGTGATGCATGAAGACGCAAAGACATGCAAATACACACGGACCTGAAGCATCAGACAAATCCGTAGATTATGTTTACCACTTGCAATTGCGTATATGGAACACCAGAAAGCCATAAGTGTTCAATACGCAAAGTTTCTAAACTAGATTATTGCTCTAGTTCAAGTGGGAGACTGAAGGGAATATGCCCGAGAGGCAATAATAAAGTGGTTATTCTCGTATTCCTTATTTATGATAAATGTTTATTTTGCATGCTATAATTGTATTAATATGGAAACGTTAATACATGTGTGCTTAATAAATAAAAGGAAGTTCCTAAGCCTCTCTTATAAACTAGCTCGTTGATTAACAAGATGATCAAAGGTTTCCTGATCATGGACATTGGATGTTGTTAATAACAAGGTCACAACATTGTTGGAATGTTGTGATGAACATTCATCCGAAGTATAGCATTACGATCAAGGTCATTGTGTTTATATTGCTATAACATCATACGAAGTAATCTTAGTCCTTAGACCATGAGATCATTTCAATCACTAACACCGGAAGAGTATCTTGATAACATAAACAGGGTGATTATAAAGATGGGTTCAGTGCTCCGAAGGTGTTAGGTTGAGGCTCATGGATCAAGAGTGGAATTTGTCCATCCCGATGACAGAGAGATATACTCTGGGCCCTCTCGGTGATATCACATTAGTTAGCTTGCAAGCAAGTGATTTGATCACTAGGTTATATCACAGGAACAAGAAAAGAGTACATGTCGGCAACGAGATCAAACTAGGTAAGGAGATACCGATGATCGAATCTCGGACATGTAATATATCACGAGACAAAGGGATTGAGTTACATGCGTATAAGGTTTACACGATCACAGAAGTCATCATTGAATATGTGGGAGTCAGTACGGATCTCCAGGTCCCGCTACTGATTATTGATCGGAGAGGGGTCTCGATCATGTCTACATTATTCACGAACCATAGGGTGACACACTTAAGGGATACCGACACCATTTGGAGCAAATAATATGCCAAAGAAAGAAAAAGGAAAGCGCAGGAATTTATTTCACTAGACACCGAAACTGTTTCGGTTGAAATTGCTGAAACTGGTTCTACATGTGAAATTGCATACTAGCAAGGGGTTTTATGTAAATGTTTTTTTAATTAAAGTAATTAACCAAATTCTGAATAAATAAATAAAAGAGTTCTATTTAAATGAGAGTGGAGGATTTTTGAGTGGAGGCTCTTTTATGGGAGTGGAGAATTTCATTTTGAGTGGGAGCTCCACCCACATGAATGTGGAAGAGGTGGATGCATCCCTCCATGGCTGGGGGCATAGCCCCTTGGGTTCCCCCTCTCCCTATAAAAGGCCCCCCTCTCCTCCTCTCAAAGCACACCTTCTCGCGAAGGATCTCTCTCCCCCCTTTAGAGTTCCCCATGGTCTCGGATCAGCGAGATACATGTTTCCGGTGGCTTTTTCTGGAAGGATTTGTTGCTTGTGCTGCTTCGCTGGAGCGAGGGCGTGGAGGTTGTCGGGGTACCCTGACGTGTGTGATCATGGATGCACCACTGCTTTGCGGTGCTGGACCGGCTAGACCAGATGGACTTCATCACGATCTTGAGATTTGCAAGCGTTCGACTACATCATCCACGAGTACAACCTCGTTAACGCTATACGGTCTTCGAGGGTATGTATTATATGGATGTATATACACCCGTTGCTTATATCTAGTAGATAGATCTTGGTGCTTTGTTCCCACCGTAGGAATTTTTTTGTTTTCTATGCTGTGAACCCTAAAAGGTAAATGTATTGCTGTAACCTCTTGAACCATTGGTACGTATTTGTTAGGAGATCTCGCTGATGATTTCTTTTTGCAGTACTGGCATGAAAAAGATCGGTCACCCCTTAGTGGCTAAAGTTCCAGTAGACGCCACGGGAGTGGAAACTGATCCCTCAAAGAAGAGGAAGGGCGATGACGCCCATGCGTCCGCTGAGGGCGTGAAGAAGATGAAGGGCGATGAGGTCGTCACAATCTCAGACGAGCTAGTCGACACCCCAAGTGGAGCTCCTGCTAGGGCGGATGCGACCGTGAAGGCCGTCGTGGACGTGGGGTCGCAGCAAATAGACCCTGCGGCGCTGGTTGGGGGCGTCAGCGCCTTTGACGAGTGTTGCGGGGGCGGCGGTGGCGACCTTCCCTCACTTTATGGGGAGGGGCTCCACCGCGAGTGTGTCAGCCCAGTAGACCCAAGCGCCCAAGGTTTTGGACTCGGAGGTCGAGCAGCGCCGCGAGCGCACACCTCTTGTGCCGCCGTCGGTGGATGCGGTCGAGCTGCACAACATGCTGGGCGCAGCTATTAAGGTATGTCCAGTCCCCGAAGATCTGGTCGCTGAATTTCAATAGGAAGATTCTTATTGATTTTGCTATCCAGTCCCCGAGTGGCTAGTCGCTGAATTTCAGCGGCTAGGCACTTAGGAATTTTTTTGATGTCCAGTCCCCGAGTGGCTAGTTGCTGAATGTCAGCGGCTAGGAACCTAAGAATTTCTTCATATTTGCTTATGTTTGTCTGTGTCTGTGCAAGGCCTCCAACGTGAATCTGCGGAGCGACTGGCCGCTAGAGAGCGTCTGGAGAAAGACCTCCGCTCCATGTAGGAGGTGAACAAGCAGCTGCAAGCGACCGCGGGTAAGTTTTCGAGGTACCCTTCTCCATAGCTGTCTTATATATGATTTTGATCTCACGCTTGCGTTGCTGCAGAAGGTGATTTAGCCGTGATGGAGAAGGCTTGCGAGGGTTTGCTCCCTGCTAGCGAGTTGACGATTGCCCAGTCGTCGTTGTCCATCGTGGAGAAGCGAGTAGCCGAGCTCGAGCGAGAGCTCAAGGCCGAGAAGGCGGATGCGAGCTCGGCGAAGGACAGAGCTAAGGCGGCTATCACTGCCACAGCTGAAGAGCGGAAGGTTTCGGATGCTCTCATGGCGGGGCTGCAAACTGATTTGTCAGGTCTTCAGGATTTCATTACGGGGTGTTTCCATCCCCTGATTGGTGAATTCCTTCTTCTTGTTGTTTGATTATATGAGCGAGTCCCCGAGTGTGCGGGTCGCCATAGTCATTGCGGTCCAAGGGGGTGGTTTTGGTTCGTGCATTCTTCTGACGCTAAGTTACTTGTGCATTCTTCTGACACTAAATTATTGATGATGAGCCCGGGGCGCAATTGTACAACTCAAGGTAGTGCGTCACGACGCTGGTGGATTCTGCCACCCTTTCAGCGACCTGCATTCGTGCGTACCTCTAGGAGATATCACCGACGGAGGTGATCCCAAGTGATCTCACTAAGGTATGGTGCTATTTGGAGAGGGCTCTGGCAGTTGTGGAGTACATGTCATGGTTAGCTTTCCGTCGTGGAGATGTGACTGCGCTGAGCCTTGGGCTCGTGCACTTTCCTGACGACTTTGACCTCGACTAGGTCACCAGCGGGTATCCTTCGGCGACTGGCTCGGTCGAGATCTCTGACGTGCTAAAGTTGCCCGACCGGGCCGCGGTCTACTCCGAGCGGGTGTTGGCGATGGGCGACCTTCTTCCATATCAAGAAACGATCGTCTCTCCGAACGACCCTGAGCCGGTGCATCGCGACTTCAAGGTGGAGCATCCATTCCGATCGGTGATGGCTGGCGCCTTGACGATGTACCCGTCGAACCCGTGGGTACCCTTTATCCGTGTTTGCGACAGCGGTGGCACGTCTTCCTCGAAACCTGTAGAGTAGATAACTTTGCTGATTGGCGTTAGTTGTAAGGAATGTATGCCTGCCCTTGTAAGCCAACAAAATAATTTGCCATAAGGAATGCGTGTATGCTTTTGTCAGCTTTGATTTAAGTTTGGATTATTATTTTGTGCGAGTCCCCAAGCGCGTCTGCCATTTTATGGGGTTTACCTCGTGTATGTGTATGTATGTTTGCTTTTGTACTGTTAGTTAGTTGATGTCGACTCGTCGTGGCTTGGGAAGCCAGTCGCTTGGTGACCCCAAGGGGTGATCTGTACTTAGCCGTTTTCCCGGACGCGAACGTGTTCGGTTGGACGAGTCCCCGAGCGTGTACTTAGCCGTTCTAGTCGCATGCCCAAGGTAGGTGAGGACGAAGCGCATTGTATTTGGCGCGTCACTCCACCTGACTTGGAGAGCCAGTCATGTGGCGAGTCCAGGGCGCGCTCTCATACTTGGTGTTTTCGCTAGCCGTGTGGGTTTGGACGGGCATCAGTCCTCGAGCATGGTACTTGACCGTTCGAGTCGCTGCGCCGAGGATGTGGAGGACCGGGTCGCTGTGAGAAGCGAATGCGGTTATCTTGGCCCGGCATGCCAATTGAGCGAGGCGACTCTGATGGGGCTTTGGGTTGGCGTTTTCGTGGACGACGCAAGGCCCGAACTTTGTCGGTGTCCTTGCGTCACACTATTTAGCCGAGCTGGTTGCGCGACCAAGGGTTAACTTCCGTGGTTAGCGTTACACTGTTTTTTAGAGTGCGAGTGGCACAAGAATTGGAGAGTAGACACAATTTGTGTAAGACGAACATCTCTATTTCATGGCGGGGGGAGTACATGTCGGATTTCTAGGTGTAGAACTTCCTTAGGAGGTTTACATTCCACGACCGCTTGACGTCGAGTTGTCTGTCGCCTCGAACGTCGATGAGGTAGTAGGTGTCGTTGCCTAGGACTCTCCCTATGGCGAATGGTCCCTCCCATGGGGGAGAGAGAGCTTGTGCATGCCGTTCTTATCCTGGATCAGTCGCAGGACCAGGTCGCCTTCCTGGAAGGTGCGAGTCCAGACTCGGTGGCTGTGGTAGCGGCGGAGTCCTTGCTGGTAGATGGCGGTGCGGGAGCAAGCTAAGTCGCGTGCTTCGTCAGGCTGGTTTACCCCGTCTTGGCGTGCGAGCTCGTTGTCGTCCTCCGCGTAGTTGATGACCCGAGGCGAGTCGTGCTTGAGGTTAGTCGGCATGACGGCTTTGGCGCCGTACACCATGAAGAAGGGCGTGAACCCAGTCGAACGGTTGATGGAGGTGCAGATGCCCCAGATGATGGAGGGGAGTTCCTCAACCCAGCACCCCGGAGTTCGCTCAAGGGGGACTTGCAGTCGCGGCTTTAGGCCATGGAGGATGCTCTGGTTGGCGCGTTCCGCCTGGCCGTTCGACTCCGGGTTGGAGACTGAGGGGAGTTCGAGCCGTATGTTGTGCTCCTCGCAGTATTCGGCATGGCGCCCTTAGCGAAGTTGTGGCCCTTGTCCGTGATGATGTTGTGCGGGAAACCATAGCAGTAGATGAGCTCGCGTAGGAATTTGGCGGTGGTCTTCCCGTCGCACTTTCAGACTGACTTGGCCTCCACCCACTTGGTGAATTTTTCGACTGCGACCAGGAGGTGGGTGTAGCCAGAGGGGGCCTTCTTGAAGGGGCCCACCATGTCCATGCCCCACACGGCGAATGGCCAGGTGATGGGGATGGTATTGAGCATCGAGCTTGGTACGTGCATTTGATTGGCGTACTTTTGACACTCGACGCAGCATTTGACGATGTCGACCGCATTGGCGTGTGCGCTAAGCCAGTATAAGCCATGTCACAGTAGCTGGCGTGGATGTCTTGGCGACCAGGGACCAGGCGCCAGCGTGGTGGCCACAGTCGCCAGCGTGGATGTCTTGGAGTATCTTGCGACCCTCCGTGGGATGCACGCGGCGTTGGAACACGCCGGTCACGCTGCGCTTGTGGAGCTCATCGTTCATGATGACGAAAGACTTGTAGCGGCGCATGATCATGCGAGCCTCCATCTCGTCTGGTGGTAGGGTCTCTCCCTCGAGGTAGGCAACATATGGTGCGGTCCAGTCGCTTGGCTCCGCGATCATGGTGACCAGGGCTGGTTCTGGTTGCAGCGGTATCCCGAGGTCGATCTCCCTCGGGGGAGAGATAGAGGGCTTGGTGATGGTGTCGAGGAAGATGCCGACGGGTGGCACGAGGTGAGCCGATCCGACACGAGAGAGGGCGTCGGCCTCTTTGCTCTTGCGCCGGTCGATCCACTTGACAGAGTATCCGGCGAAGTGGCCTCCCAGCTGGTCCACTGCTTGGCGGTATGCCTCCATGGTGAGGGATACGGCGTCGCATGAATCGGTGACTTGCGCGGTGATGAGGTCGGAGTATCCGTAGCACCACAAGAGATTGATGTTCATCTCCTTTGGTGGCTCGCATGCCGTGAAGGAGGGCCTCGTATTCGTCCATGTTGTTGGTGCAGGGGTGAAGTCGAGGTACAGCATGTAGCGCAGTTTGTCGCCCTTGGGGGACGTGAGTACGATCCCTGCCCTGTGCCGTGTATGTTCTTGGACCCGTCAAAGTGCAGAGACCAGTAGTGGAGGTACGGCAGCTTCTCCGGATGCTGCACCTCCTCCCAGTCAGCGAGGAAGCTTGCCAGGGCCTATGATTTGATTGCCTTGCGCGGCTCGTACTTGATATTGTGGACGCCGATCTCGACGGCCCATTTGGCAACTCGCCTTGTCGCCTCGCGGTTGCGGATTATGTCCTGTGGTGGCACCGAGGAGAAGACCGTGATTGGGTGCTCCTAGAAGTAGTGCGGCAGTCGCCGCTGGGCTCGGAATATCGCATATACCAGTTTTTGGGGTCGGCGACGCTCTTCATTGAAGGGCCGCAGCGACTACTTGACAGGTCACTCTTTGGGGTCGGCGTTGAGTTTGTGCTCAGCGAGTTCCCTCAGGACACCTGGCATGTCGAAGGGCTTCCATGCAAAGATTTCGCGATTCTCATGGAGGAACTCGATGAGCGCACTTTCCTATGCGGGGCTCATGCCTGTCCCGATCGTCACCGTCTGGCTAGAGTCGTTAGGGACCAGCTCAACGGAGCGTGTGTGCGTGGTGGTCTCGAACGCGGTCGAGCCACCATTCTCCGAGTTGGGCTTCTTTAGTATTGTGGGGTCGTCATTGTCGACTCCGCTCACATACCTGGCGAGCTCCTCGGCGTGGTTAGCCTCCGTGACAATGACGGCGTCGGCGAGTTCGACGCCCTTTGCCTCGCACTCCATGGCCATGTCGGGGTTGCCGTGGACAGTGATGATGCCGCACGGCCCTGGGAGCTTCATCCTGTTGTACGCCTAGTGTGGTGCCGCCATGAACTTGGTGAACGATTGCCGCCCCAGGACACAGTGGTAGGGGCTGTTGAAGGGCACCAGCTCGAAGACAATCCGCTCAGTGCGGAATTTTGCTGGTGTTCCGAAGGTGACTGACAGCATCACCTTCCCGACCGGGTACGCCTTCTGACCGGTGACGATGCTGTGGAAGGTGGTGTAGGTCGTCTCGATCATCGACTACGGGAGCCGCAGCCGCCTGAACGTGTCCAGGTAGAGTATGTTGATGGAGTTCCCACCATCCATCAATTTCTTGGGGAGCCAGTAGTCACCCACTTTCCCCTTGACCACTAGGGCGACTCGCCCCGGATATTCGATCCGCGGTGAGTGGTCCTCGCGGCTCCACGTGATGCGTTGTTCGGACCAGTTGAGGAAGCGGGGGGCGTCGACCTAGGATATCGCATTGATGGCGACGGCGCGGACGATGACCTTATTCTCGCGCTTGGTATTGAACCCGGTGAAGGTGTGGAGCGACCCGACGTCGTTGCCAAATGCCCCACCATTTGGCGGGTGGTTGTTGGGGTCCTCCCGTTCGCACCGTGCCTTCTCGATATCCTTTATGAAGTGGCAGTCGGCGGTCGTATGCATGGCGGGATTCCCCTCCCTACTGTGGAACACACAGGGCTGGTTAAGGAGAGCCGCAGGGTCGAATTTCAACGTCGCCTTGTAGTTTCCGATGTTGTGGTGTTGGCCTCCGTCGCGGCGGAAGCTCTTGGGGTCGCATGGCGCGTATCCAGCGTTGGCGGCGAAGTCGACTCGGCCGTCACCGCGGCGCTTACCGGTGAGGCGAGTGTTGCTGTAGCGTAGATCGGGTTGCCTCTCATTATCGTGGCCGCTTGGGCGGCAATTTCCACCCGACTCGTCGTATGTTTCTTGGTTCGGATCCTCCTCCGCATACCGCTTGGTTATGTCGAGGACGTCTGGGACGTTGTCGAGTGTTTTGTACACCCACTTGAGTTTGGCGACGAGTGGTTCGTACCAGCAGGAAGTCTTGAAGCAGTGGATCGCGTCTCTTGGTGGATACCAGCCGCGTTAAACCATAGATCTTGCCACCTTTGGAGCCAGTTGTGGGTCGACTCATGGGGCCATGTACGCATCGCTCTAGGTCCTCGATGCTGGTGGCACGGGTGTAGGAACCCTCAAAGTGCCTGACGAAGGCATCGCACATGTCCTCCCAGGAGTTGATGCTATCCGCTGGGTGGGTGTTGATCCATTTACGAGTCGCTCCGTCCATCATCAGGGGGAGGTAGCGAGAGGCGAGTAGGTCGGTGTGGCCAGCGACTCCCATCTCCATGAGGTATGTGTCCAGCCACATGGACAGATCGTGCGAGGGATCGTACTTTTTGATCTCCCTTGGCACTTCAAAGTTCGCCGGATATGTTTCACCTTGGATCATTGGTCCGAAGCACTAGGGGCCGACTCGGCTGAGCGAGCCCCTTGGCTCGCTGTCGTGGCGGTTGGTGAGGGTGTGCCTCAGGTCTTCGGGCTAGCGTGCGCACCAGCTTTGGTTGTTGATGATGTGGGTCCGTGTGTCGACTGGCTGCCCGTTGGCGGCGACCATGTTGTTCGCCGGTCGCGCGTCATTGGTGGAGAGTGTCGCGTGCGCGTTCGTGGTTGGAGTTGTAGGGGCTCAGGTGGTGGGCAATTGAGAGTGTTTGCCATCATTTGGTGGCCGCTCGAGGCCACCCTGCTCCCTGAGAAGCGGGAGTACATGCAGCCCCGCGAGTCGGCTCCTGCGGCTTGCTGCTTGATGGCCTTGGTGAGTAGGGCCTTGGCGTACTGGATCTGCAGCGCGCCTTCCCCCGTCACGTTGAGGTTGGAGACCTCGGCTCGACTCGTGATGGCATTGTCCATCGGAGTGGAGAATAGCGGGAGGCCATTTGCGTCCCGCTCTTGCGCGGAGATCATGATCCATGGTTGGTCTGGACGGGGCGTGCGACCGGGCGGTGGTGGGGGAGCGTCGTTCGCCGCTGCGCCTGGCGGTGGCCGGGCACTTCCTCCCGGTGGTGCGTTCTCGCATACAGCATGATCGACCATGCGGGCTGGGTCATTCTCGTCGTCGAAGTTCAGGGCATGGCCTTGAACGGTGGGGTTCAGGCGCGACCTGATGTGGCGCTGGTGATAGAGAGAGAGATAGCTCCTGCATTGTCGCCTGCTCGAGGCGAAATTTTGCGCGCTCGGATTGTTCCTTGCGGAACGCCTCCTCCAGGCACAGGTGGAGTTCCTCGACTTCCCTCGCTGCTGATATCGGCAGGATCAGCGTGGAGAAGGGGTCTGGCGGGGCGCTCGCGCCGCCCGCCATGTAGGCCACAACAAAGTGACCAGATCCAGCATGGAGGTTGCCAGAATTATCCGATCCGGAATCGGAATCGAAGATCCCGAGGATGGATGGATCCTCGAAATCTCCGAGGTTGGAGACTCGGGTGATGGAGCCCGCTGGTGATGTGGCGGTGATGGATCCGACGACTGAGGCCGGGGTCGCCGAGTCGGCATCGTCGTTGAGGTCCAAGTCGTCCGCGACCGCGTTGGTCTCGGCCACGTTGCTATTGGACGAACCATACTCAGAGGCGAGGCGATGGATGGTGTGGACCTGACTCTCAGAGAGCCGATCGCACGCTAGCGACTCGCGGATGCGCTCCGAGTACTCCGAGATGATGACATCGGTGAAGCCGACGAAGAGGGTGACCATGCCGACCGACATGATCACGCTGTGCGTGACCGGACGCGCCGCCTGGACATAGCTGCTCGGCAAGATCTGGAGGATCTCTCCAATGGCGATCAAGCGTCCAGTGGCGATCATCTGGTTGATGGGCAAGTAGGGTCTCACCACAGAACACAAGCCTGACCGGCCAGGCCATACGATGGGCGACATTGTCGTGGGAATGGCCACGGCAGATGCTGCGATTGGCAGCGAGTAGTATAACAAGGGGCAAGGGCGGCCAGCCATCTGCGGTGCGAGATGAGGGCAAATACATAGGGTTGTACCTAGGTTCGTCCCCCTAGAGGGTAAAGAACTACTCCTTCTAGATTGTATTGATGAGAGAGTACAACGGGCGAGCTCGGCGGCTAGGCAGCGAGTCGAAGGGGTGTATGATGTAATGTAAGTTTTATGCGTGCCCTAGGGAGGTTTATATAGAGTCACCTCGCAAGGGTTTATAGATCTACAACCGAGTTGTATAAGGACTCGGAGGGTTTTGACCTAATCCGACTAGTCCTAGCTATGCTTCTAGGCCTTCAACATCCAGTCGCTGTCCTACAGGCCCACTCGCTGGGAGTATGATCCAGTAGGGAACGTCCTGCTGGGTATACCCCACTCGGCTGTGGCATCCCGCAAAACCACTACTAGAAAATCGCGTTGTTTTCGTGCATTGCATCATCATGACCGCATGCTCATGTCATCATGCCACATTGCATTTGAGCATCGTCATCATCTTGCATTTGCTTGCATAAAACTAATTTCGGAAAAACCTGTTTGTGTTTTCTAAACGCCCCGTCTTTGTTCAAACGCAAAACCCGGGTCACCGGATTATTTTGTTTTGTCTGCTATCGGTTTGCAAAATCCCGGTTTGAAATAAATAAAATAGTTAATTATTTTTAGTGGGGCAGTCGAACGGGCCGACTCGACCCAGTCGACCACCCCGTTATTAAATCGGTCCATCTAAACCAGCACCCTCTAAATCCTATTTCCACCCAGTCCTATTCTACCCACCCCTCCCCCACCTCACCCGGACCAATCCCTGGCTGCCACCTCACCCTCTCCCTCCCCTCTAACCAATCCTCAATCGCCACATCACCCCAACCCGCTGCCACCAGTCCCTTCCCTCTTCCTCTCTCACCCACAGCCTCTCTACCCTTCCTCTTCCAGCCGGGCCCCACCTGCTGCACCTGGCCCACCCACAGCCCCTCTCTCCTCCTTTTTCCCCCTGGTCAACCGCACCCCCTCTTCCCCTGGCCCACCCCCTGGCCCCACCTGTCCCGCTCCTCTCTCTCTCCTTCCGCTCTCACCCCGATCCCGCGCGACCGTCCCCAACCTCGCCATCGCTCACCCCCTCGCCCCGACGCCGCCGCCGCTCCCAACTCCCCACCCTCGCCTCCGGCCGCGTCCGTCGCCTCCGGCCCACACCCGCCGCCGCCTGGGCGCGACCGCTCCGCAGCCGCCCCGCCTCGGGCTCGTCCCCGCTCGCCCCCGACCCCGCGAGCTCCTCCCTTCCCCAGCCGCCCGCCTTCGGCGACCCCACCCTGCCCCGCATCCACCGCCCCAGGCCCCGCATCGCCTCTCCTCCCAGGCCGGCGACCCCCTCCTCGCCCCGACGCCGCCCCGCCTCCCGCATCCACCCGCCGGCGCCGTCCCCGCTGCCCGCGGGCCGCGCAGCCACGACCCGAGCTCCGGCCCGAGCCCTCCTCTCCTCCGCGTCGTTCCGCTCGCCTCCGCCCCCCCCCCCCCCCCCGCAGAAGCTCCTCCAGCCGACCCCATCGCCTCCTCCGGCCGCCGCTCGTCGCCAGCGACCCCGCAACACCCGCGAGGCCCGGCCCCCTCGTCGATGCATCGCTGCCGTCTGCGTGGGCCCGACCGGCGCCGACCACCTTCCTCGTCGCAGGCGCCGCTGACCACCCTGCTGGATGTCCCTTGCAGCATGTGCGCGCTCATGTTGTCCCCTTCGTTGTGGTGTAAGCCTCCTGCAAATCGCCTCAGCGGAGCGTTTGTTGTCCTGAGGGTTTGGCCCCGAGTGACCAAGGACGACACCGACAAGAACTCCTCAAAGCCGTAAACCAAGATCTGCATCGTTACGGGCTTCGTCGACCAATGTGCGAGGTGGAACCCGATGACGCCGGTATCACAAGATCTACATCACGGACGCACCACGGACGCGGAGAAACCCTCGGACGCCAAGATCTTCTCCTCGGGACACCGGGAACTCCCCCTGAACACCAAGGTCGTCGACACGGATACGACATGAACTTCCCTCGGACGCCAAGGTCTAACCCCCGGACCCGAAGACCGCGGCGACAACAAGATCGGCACCGACCCGGAAGAATCCGATGCGCCCCGACACGGCACACCAAGTTCTGCATCCCGCACGACAAAACCCTCTACACGACCCGGCGACCGCGGATACGACAAGACCGGCCGATCCGTGAACCCGACAAGATCGACCGCTTGGAACCAAGATCTCCGGCGCGTCACGACAAGTTCTCCGTCTTGTATCCGCTCCCGCCGTTTCCGTCGAACCCTGAACCTGAGACCGACCCCGAACCCCGGAACCCCAAGATCGCCGAACCCTAATGTGTGACCCCTTTCTCGAGCCCTATTTTATAAATGTAATAACAAATTGTTGCATATTAAATTGTCATACTTGCATGCATATTTGCGTGGTTTGGGGGGGGCCTTATGCCGATTCACCCTATAATTAAATATGGGGCCCATATGCGGGCAAATCTAGTCTCATATTGGCCTCATTTAAATTGGTGTAGCGAACCGGTGCTATATTTTACCATGTTAAAACAACAATTAAATTGCGGGGGTTCTAAATAACTCGAACCTAATAAATAATTGTCGGGACCCCGGTTCCGCTTAATCTTGCCTAATTGCATCGCACCTTGCCATGCCATACATCATACATGCATCATGCCCGATCTTTTGCCGTTGTATTAAATATTGCATCCGGTGTTTGTTCTAGTGTTTTGCTTCTTCGCGGATAAGGTCGTTGAGTTGATGTGAGCTTCGCCCCGATCTTGGGTTGAACCTTCGGCAATGTTTTCAGGCGAGCATCTCCCCCTTTCTACCTATCTTACTTTTATAGTCTTTATTTCCTCCTGTTGATCTATTGCTATCTGTGTTGCGATGCTCTAGTTTCCGTACCCGTGATATCCCCTACAGCCTTATATTGCCTTGGACACATCCTATTACCTGTTGATTGGTAGATAGTTGGACTTGCGTGTCGTAGTCGCTCGCTCAAGCGCTGTTGCGTGTCGTCAAGTACCACAGTTGTTGGAGTATTGCCGCAAGTTAATTGTTGGAGATGATCATGGCTTTAATTACTGTTCACTTTAATTACTGTTCAACAACTAAAATTGAAGTAGGTAAGCAGAGGCACCGGTGGGTGATAGATAATATCTGGTTTCCGACCGCCCACTTGTGTCCCGTAGGACCCCGAGTTCTTGACACCTGTTCCGAGATCGAGCGCGCTAACCACAGGTGGGGAGATATGGGCCCCCCATTGATTATTACCTGATTTCAAAGTATTGTACTGGGGGCCACAAACTAGTTTGAGGTTTTATTTACTATCCTGTACTTATGCCATGCTTTACTGCTTTATTACGATTGTGTGAGGAGCACGCTGTACTGTTTAGGATCGGGACACGTTTTCGCGGTGTCGACAGTCCCAGTTTTGGGATTTGCTGTCGTTCACAGCCGTCTACCCAAACCCTAAGTCCGTCTCGGAGACCGGCTGACTTCGTTGCGGGTGTACTTAGTGGGGTGGCCCCCCGTGCTTGCTTTGGGTCTGGGAACGTCATGACTTAGGCCCCGCCGACATACCGATGGGTGTATGTTAACTGATCTGGCAAAAAGGGTCGAGTGGATACTTTGGTGCACCCCTGCAGGGTTTAATCTTTTCGAGAAGCCGTGTCCGCGGTTATGGACGACTTGGAGCACAGTGCTTGATCATAGACAACTATAACTAAAGTTTATTGTTATAAATTGACTTGTATCCGATATGACTAGTAATCAGCTTCACTACAACGGAATGGCTAAGTAAAAGTACCAACAACTGTTGGGTTTTGGGTTATCTCATGCTAATTGTATCTGACTAGTAAGTGTTGCAACTATCACGGAATGGTCAACTAAAAGTGCCCACCGCTTATTTTATCAGGATGATTATCTAAACCTGACTAGTAATTGCTGCAACGATAACTGAATAAATAAAACTACCAACTGTGTGAGTTCCTCGGTTGACTTCCTCGTTTGGTCTCGAGGGGGAATACCCGGATGGGATTGTTTGGTGTTAGTATCAGGCTGGTTCCGGATAGGTCTTTCTTACCCCTCTCTGATAGCCGCCAGTTGTATCGAGTCTCTATAGGTTGTTTAGTGCATGCTGCCGCTGCCGCTTCAGTCCACCATACCTATGTAGGCGAGGACCGCCGAATTCTAGTCTCGCCGTGTACTGGCCTCAGTACTGACGCTCCTCTTTTTCCTTTGCCCTTTGTCGGCACCCCTTTTGTTTAAGCAGGTTTTGAGATCGACGTCGTTAGCAGGGTTACCCTTCCGGCTTGGCCTGGGCAGGGTTATGGACGCCATTGGTTATTCTTCAGGGCTCTTAGCCCATTTGCATCTTGTCCGTAGCTGGACGCTCTATCGTTTTCAAGGTGATTTGGATCTCTGTTCTGTATATCTATATTCTTGACTCATGGAGTCGTGTTGTATATATATATCTGTTCTGTGGGTCCCATCGAGGACTGTTGTGTAATGTTATTACTTTGTTTTCCACCCGCACGAAAGTGCCTGGTGGGCACCTTTGAATTGTTTCTATGTGGGTTTGGCGGGTTTCGCTAAAACTTGTATAGGGCCGATTCTGAGGGTGTTACAGAGTGGTATTAGAGCTCAGCAGTTGCGATACCCCACAAGTCCAGCCTGTAGGATAACCTAGCTAACGGCCGAAGTAGAGTGTCAAAAATATTTTTGCAAAATTGGTTGGATAGTTCTAATTAGGTCTGATTTTACTCCTTACCCCTCTGCTATTCTCCTCTTATCTCGACGTGTTTTGAATCCGCTCTCTTCTCTCTCTTCGAGTCCAGGATTTCTCGTGGTTGGGTTCCGTCGTACCTTCAGGGTTTCGCTTCCTCCTTTGATAACGGTGTTCTACCATCCGGTGTTCATGCTGCCTGAGTGATCCTTTATCTGTGGTACCATTCTTTGTTCTTGTTTGGGCCTCTCAGTGTTTTCTGACGCGACGACATCATCTACGCCAGATCCGATGCAGAGTCTGCATCACTCCCTTGTTTCCGAACCTCGCTTGTCGAGATCTTCAGTCTGAATCCTGAGGGTTGGTTGCATAATCTATCTGTTCGTGTACAGAGTAATGCTTCGAGTGCGGGATGGAGTAGCGACCATACCACTACTCTTATCATTTGCTTTGTATATTGAATGGTGGATCGATGCAATTTTACTCCGTCCACGGAAGCTAGAGGTGGCTTTATTTGTGGATACCTCTACCTTCGCCCTTTGTTCCTGGAGTGTTCTCTAATGATCACGGACAACGACCTCTTGTTAGTGGTGTCGCGAGGATCTACACGAAGCGAGAAGACGCAGATCGCCGACCTTCCTTTCCGGTACCATGAGGCGGATCTCGAGGGCGAGATCCATTGTTAGTGGTGTCGAATTGTGGCATCCCGCAAAACCACTACTAGAAAATCGCGTTGTTTTCGTGCATTGCATCATCATGACCGCATGCTCATGTCATCATGCCACATTGCATTTGAGCATCGTCATCATCTTGCATTTGCTTGAATAAAACTAATTTCGGAAAAACCTGTTTGTGTTTTCTAAACGCCCCGTCTTTGTTCAAACGCAAAACCCGGGTCACCGGATTATTTTGTTTTGTCTGCTATCGGTTTGCAAAAGCCCGGTTTGAAATAAATAAAATAGTTAATTATTTTTAGTGGGGCAGTCGAACGGGCCGACTCGACCCAGTCGACCACCCCGTTATTAAATCGGTCCATCTAAACCAGCACCCTCTAAATCCTATTTCCACCCAGTCCTATTCTACCCACCCCTCCTCCACCTCACCCGGACCAATCCCTGGCTGCCACCTCACCCTCTCCCTCCCCTCTAACCAATCCTCAATCGCCACATCACCCCAACCCGCTGCCACCAGTCCCTTCCCTCTTCCTCTCTCACCCACAGCCTCTCTACCCTTCCTCTTCCAGCCGGGCCCCACCTGCTGCACCTGGCCCACCCGCAGCCCCTCTCTCCTCCTTTTTCCCCTTGGTCAACCGCACCCCCTCTTCCCCTGGCCCACCCCCTGGCCCCACCTGTCCCGCTCCTCTCTCTCCTTCCACTCTCACCCTGACCCCGCGCGACCGTCCCCAACCTCGCCGTCGCTCACCCCCCTCGCCCCGACGCCGCCGCCGCTCCCAACTCCCCACCCTCGCCTCCGGCCGCGTCCGTCGCCTCCGGCCCGCACCCGCCGCCGCCTGGGCGTGACCGCTCCGCAGCCGCCCCGCCTCGGGCTCGTCCCCGCTCGCCCCCGACCCCGCGAGCTCCTCCCTTCCCCAGCCGCCCGCCTCCGGCGACCCCACCCTGCCCCGCATCCACCGCCCCAGGCCCCGCGTCGCCTCTCCTCCCAGGCCGGCGACCCCCTCCTCGCCCCGACGCCGCCCCGCCTCCCGCATCCACCCGCCGGCGCCGTCCCCGCTGCCCGCGGGCCGCGCAGCCACGACCCGAGCTCCGGCCCGAGCGCTCCTCTCCTCCGCGTCGTTCCGCTCGCCTCCGCCCCCCCCCCCGCAGAAGCTCCTCCAGCCGACCCCATCGCCTCCTCCGGCCGCCGCTCGTCGCCAGCGACCCCGCAACACCCGCGAGGCCCGGCCCCCTCGTCGATGCATCGCTGCCGTCTGCGTGGGCCCGACCGGCGCCGACCACCTTCCTCGTCGCAGGCGCCGCTGACCACCCTGCTGGATGTCCCTTGCAGCATGTGCGCGCTCATGTTGTCCCCTTCGTTGTGGTGTAAGCCTCCTGCAAATCGCCTCAGCGGAGCGTTTGTTGTCCTGAGGGTTTGGTCCCGAGTGACCAAGGACGACACCGACAAGAACTCCTCAAAGCCGTAAACCAAGATCTGCATCGTTACGGGCTTCGTCGACCAATGCGCGAGGTGGAACCCGATGACGCCGGTATCACAAGATCTACATCACGGACGCACCACGGACGCGGAGAAACCCTCGGACGCCAAGATCTTCTCCTCGGGACACCGGGAACTCCCCCTGAACACCAAGGTCGTCGACACGGATACGACATGAACTTCCCTCGGACGCCAAGGTCTAACCCCCGGACCCGAAGACCGCGGCGACAACAAGATCGGCACCGACCCGGAAGAATCCGATGCGCCCCGACACGGCACACCAAGTTCTGCATCCCGCACGACAAAACCCTCGACACGACCCGGCGACCGCGGATACGACAAGACCGGCCGATCCGTGAACCCGACAAGATCGACCGCTTGGAACCAAGATCTCCGGCGCGTCACGACAAGTTCTCCGTCTTGTATCCGCTCCCGCCGTTTCCGTCGAACCCTGAACCTGAGACCGACCCCGAACCCCGGAACCCCAAGATCGCCGAACCCTAATGTGTGACCCCTTTCTCGAGCCCTATTTTATAAATGTAATAACAAATTGTTGCATATTAAATTGTCATACTTGCATGCATATTTGCGTGGTTTGGGGGGGGGGCCTTATGCCGATTCACCCTATAATTAAATATGGGGCCCATATGCGGGCAAATCTAGTCTCATATTGGCCTCATTTAAATTGGTGTAGCGAACCGGTGCTATATTTTACCATGTTAAAACAACAATTAAATTGCGGGGGTTCTAAATAACTCGAACCTAATAAATAATTGTCGGGACCCCGGTTCCGCTTAATCTTGCCTAATTGCATCGCACCTTGCCATGCCATACATCATACATGCATCATGCCCGATCTTTTGCCGTTGTATTAAATATTGCATCCGGTGTTTGTTCTAGTGTTTTGCTTCTTCGCGGATAAGGCCGTTGAGTTGATGTGAGCTTCGCCCCGATCTTGGGTTGAACCTTCGGCAATGTTTTCAGGCGAGCATCTCCCCCTTTCTACCTATCTTACTTTTATAGTCTTTATTTCCTCCTGTTGATCTATTGCTATCTGTGTTGCGATGCTCTAGTTTCCGTACCCGTGATATCCCCTACAGCCTTATATTGCCTTGGACACATCCTATTACCTGTTGATTGGTAGATAGTTGGACTTGCGTGTCGTAGTCGCTCGCTCAAGCGCTGTTGTGTGTCGTCAAGTACCACAGTTGTTGGAGTATTGCCGCAAGTTAATTGTTGGAGATGATCATGGCTTTAATTACTGTTCACTTTAATTACTGTTGAACAACTAAAATTGAAGTAGGTAAGCAGAGGCACCGGTGGGTGATAGATAATATCTGGTTTCCGACCGCCCACTTGTGTCCCGTAGGACCCCGAGTTCTTGACACCTGTTCCAAGATCGAGCGCGCTAACCACAGGTGGGGAGATATGGGCCCCCCATTGATTATTACCTGATTTCAAAGTATTGTACTGGGGGCCACAAACTAGTTTGAGGTTTTATTTACTATCCTGTACTTATGCCATGCTTTACTGCTTTATTACGATTGTGTGAGGAGCACGCTGTACTGTTTAGGATCGGGACACGTTTTCACGGTGTCGACAGTCCCAATTTTGGGATTTGCTGTCGTTCACAGCCGTCTACCCAAACCCTAAGTCCGTCTCGGAGACCGGCCGACTTCGTTGCGGGTGTACTTAGTGGGGTGGCCCCCGTGCTTGCTTTGGGTCTGGGAACGTCATGACTTAGGCCCCGCCGACATACCGATGGGTGTATGTTAACTGATCTGGCAAAAAGGGTCGAAGTGCTTGTGGATACTTTGGTGCACCCCTGCAGGGTTTAATCTTTTCGAGAAGCCGTGTCCGCGGTTATGGACGACTTGGAGCACAGTGCTTGATCATAGACAACTATAACTAAAGTTTATTGTTATAAATTGACTTGTATCCGATATGACTAGTAATCAGCTTCACTACAACGGAATGGCTAAGTAAAAGTACCAACAACTGTTGGGTTTTGGGTTATCTCATGCTAATTGTATCTGACTAGTAAGTGTTGCAACTATCACGGAATGGTCAACTAAAAGTGCCCACCGCTTATTTTATCAGGATGATTATCTAAACCTGACTAGTAATTGCTGCAACGATAACTGAATAAATAAAACTACCAACTGTGTGAGTTCCTCGGTTGACTTCCTGGTTTGGTCTCGAGGGGGAATACCCGGATGGGATTGTTTGGTGTTAGTATCAGGTTGGTTCCGGATAGGTCTTTCTTACCCCTCTCTGATAGCCGCCAGTTGTATCGAGTCTCTATAGGTTGTTTAGTGCATGCTGCCGCTGCCGCTTCAGTCCACCATACCTATGTAGGCGAGGACCGCCGAATTCTAGTCTCGCCGTGTACTGGCCTCAGTACTGACGCTCCTCTTTTTCCTTTGCCCTTTGTCGGCACCCCTTTTGTTTAAGCAGGTTTTGAGATCGACGTCGTTAGCAGGGTTACCCTTCCGGCTTGGCCTGGGCAGGGTTATGGTCTTTTGTTAAATCATTAAATTCCTTTTCTTTTAATGTTTGGTCTAACCCCATTGGCTATTTGGGCCCAACTTGGCCCAAATTGGCCTGGTCAAAACAACACCCCGAAGTGGTACTGGACCCTATCGGCCCAGTACACTCCACTCTCTCTCTCTCCTTCTTCCTCGACCCAGTGGTGTTGCTGACACCACCACCGTGCGTTTCAAGCTACCATGGGTCTCCCTGGTCGTCGCCGTGGTGTATGGCGAGGTTGCTGACCCCGCTCCTTCATCTGGTCCAATTTGATTTGGCTTTGGAGCTCTACTTCGGCCATGCTGGCTCTGTCCTGAACCCTAGGGTTTAGGGTGCTGTCGGTGATGCCTTTGCCGCAGCTCCCATGGTGTTGTGAGCTGCTCGTGCGTTGCTGTGTCCGCCGCCTTGGCTCGGTGCGGGTTGCAGCGCCCTTCGGGTGCTCCCCCTTCCGCCATGCGCTCATCGGCCCCTCTGCTTCCTCTTCTAGTTTATAGCGAGGACCACTGGTGAGTTTAATCTTGATTTCCCCCTCGTGCCTTCTGTCCTCTGTCTCTCTTGATCTCATCTGTGTGCCGCTAGTGACCATCCCTAATTAGTGTTCATGTATTGATTAGGGTTCACCCCTCTATTTTGGTTAGATTCGATGGATTGGCACTAGTATTGGTGGTTATTGCGGATGGTGATTAAGTATATCATGTTGGTCATTGTCTACAATTGATTTTTATGATGCTAGTGGCTTATTAGTTTGATTCCAATTGGTAATAGGACATGGCCTAGATTATAGTGTTACTGTGGAACTATTGATTATGGTTCTGGTGATTTGGGACTTCACTACTGTCATGATCTTGATATTGACAGTAGTTCTGTCAGTGATTTATTCACTTCCTAAATAATTGTTGTCCTGTGTGGTCATATGTAGATTGGGGTTAACATATTATTTCAGTGATGCTCTGATTATGTATATAAACTTGGTAATGATTCCTGGTGGTTGGTTCTAGGAAAATGATAATTAGTGACTTGCAAGTTTATTTATGAAAGCTAGGTAATTAATCTGCTTGGTTTAGAACTTGTTCTTGTGACACCATCTTAGAATGGCACAAAAGTTTTGGTTTTACTACTGGGCTTTATTCTGTTAGTGCTTAAGATTTGATTAATGCCAAAGATAAGTTCAAAGCTTGTTTTAAACATATGTGCCTATGTTGTTGGTCTGAGTCTTAGGAACTGGGTTCTTATCTTGTTGTCCCTCATAGATATGTTCTGGTATTGATACCAGTTACTTATTCTGGAATCCTTTTGATAAAATGGTTGGTGTTCTTATTATGTTATATGGATTCATAAGATCTATGGATTCTCGGGTGCTACACTTTTAAGAGATGTGCCCATAATTCATAATCTTGGATATATTTATATTGGAATATGGAATATAACTTTATATCCAGGATCAATGATGTTGGTATGAGATCCTGGTTTGGTTTGTATAGTTTAATTATGGCTTTTGTATTCAAAAATCTCCTATGATGGATTCAAACCACTTGGGTGATTTCTGAGAGATTAAATATAAAACAACACATGAATTCTTATCTAAATAAGATAGTTAGATCATGTGAGCGTTTTATATTACTCACCACAACAGTTGGGTTGTTGGTGTTGTTGCTGGTTGATATGGTGGCTTGATCTTGCTAGCTTGCTTTGCTGGCTTGATCTTGTCTTTCACCTCCTGGTGCTTATCCTTCTACTTCTGGATCCTGTGAGCTTGTTCTTGATCCTACTGTCCACCTGCTCCACCCCCTCCTTATGTCACCATCTGGTGAATGTTTGGATGATCAGATGTATAGTTTGGCTCATGGTTTTTCTTGGATTTGGCAGGATTGATGTGTTCCTGGTTTGGTGCTTGAGAGTGAGAATAAGCTACTGGGATGTGCTACGGCTGTGCACTTCTCCTTTTGCTTGTGTGGGTTGTTGCTGTTGTGTTGACAGCACACACCATGCAGTTAGATGACTGTGCTGCCTGGCTATTTGGCTGTTTGGTGCATTGTGTTCCTGGTTTTTCTTAGATGACTTCTCCTTTATATTTTTACATTTCACTTTCCTGGTGAAACTTGCCCCTTTTTACTTGCTATTGATATATATTTTTGTGGCTTATGTGATATGAAAGAATGGATACTTACATATTGGTGAAACTTGCCCCTTTAACTATTACTCAATGATGTGTCTTGAGCAGTGCACTTCACTGCTCTCAACTGAGAGTAAATCTAACAATTAACTTTTTATTTTCATCTTGTTGGTTTTTGTTTTTTGCAGGTACAAGTTTTGGATGCTCAAGATATAGTATAGGTTTAGGCAGATAGATAGCTTCTCATTGTAATCTTTATTTTATTCTTTTTGTAAGAATTTTTGTAATAACTTATTTATTTAGGATTTCATTTCTTGTAACTTCTTTACTATAATGAATCACTTCATTGGTTGTATGATTTCTACATTGTAGAATGTTTATGAAATAAAGATAAGAAATAAGAATTCATTTCTTATTTGAATTTCTTTATATTGAATTCTTATTATTATTTATTATATCTTTATCATAACAAATAATATTACTAAATAATTTTGGAAATCATTTTAAAATACCAAATCCTAAATTTTAAATATTTTCCAATTAGTTCAAAATTCAAATTTGAATTGAAATTATTTCCCCCAAAACACACTAATTCATAAAGATCATGTCAAAATTTATAACGATCACTCTGGCGAGCTTTTCTATACCTAGAGAGTGAAAGAAACTCTGATCACTTTAGGTTTTTGTTTGGCAAAAAATTTACCCACATCATACAGATGAATGTATGCATATGCACAAAATCCTATTTCTACCCTTCGTTGGTTCCTAAATTCTAGGATGTTACAGACTTCCCCCCTTAAATAAAAATTCGTCCTGAAGTTTGCCGAAGTGTACCAAAATAGTTCTAGATAGGCTTCTTTTAGGTCATCCTCTTTCTCCCACGTGGCTTCCCGCTCAGGGTGACGTTCCCACAGTACCTTGGAGTACTTAATTGCTCTGTTTTGCAACCTTTTCCAATTTTCTTCCAGAATTTTACAGGGTTTCTCGACATAGGTTAGATCTGCTTGTAACTCAATTTCTTGATGTGTAATTGCATCATCTGGAACCTTAAGACATTTTCGGAGTTGTGAAACATGGAAAACATTATGAACTTGAGCCAATCTTTGTGGTAACTCTAAAGCATAAGCTATAGTCCTATTCTGACTCAGTATTTTGAATGGTACTATATATCTTGGACTCAATTTTCCTTTAACTCTAAATCTCCTAACTCCTTTCATTGGGCTTACTTTGAGATATACCACATCTCCCACTTCAGGATGCCATGTTCTTTGACTTTGATCAGCATAGCTTTTATGTCTACTTTGATATATCTTCAACCGATCTTTGATGATATCTATATCTTGCTTTTCTTTGATATAGTCTGGTGCAAGTTCCTTGCTACTTCTAGGTTCATACCAACATATTGGTGATCTACATTTCTCCCATAAAGTACTTGGTATGGGTCTGCCTTCAGACTACTATGATAACTGTTGTTGTAGGAAAATTCTGCCAATGGTAGATGATCTTCCCACGAACCTCCAAAATCTAAAGCACAAGCTCTTAGCATGTCCTCCAATATTTGATTGGTTCTTTCTGTCTGACCTCCAGTTTCTAGATGATAGGCTATGCTGAAATCTAGCTATGAACCAACTGCTTCATGTAATTGTTTCCAAAATGCTGAAGTAAACAAAGATCCTCTATCTAACACTATATTCTTAGGCACTCTGTGCTTACTTACTATCTCCTTGACATATACTTCTACTAACTTCTCGGCGTTATCCTTTTGATTTACTGGGATAAAATGTGCACTTTTTGTGAGTCTATCCACAGTCACCCATATCACATCCTTTTCGGTGTCATGGGTAATCCTGTTATGAAATCCATACCAATTTCTTCCCATTTCCACTCCAGAATTTCCAAAGGTTGTAATGGTCCTGCTGGACTTTGATGCTCAGCTTTTACCCTTTGGCAAGTATGGCATTCTGACACATATTTTGCAATGTCTCTCTTCGTATTATTGCACCAGAATAATTCCTTCAAATCCATGTACATATTTGTACTTCCTGGATGTATAGAATATGGTGTCTCATGTGCTTCACGGAGTATCACTTCACGAATTTCTGGCACATCTAGAACACAAAGACAATCTTGGAACCATAAAGATCCATAAGCTACTAAGAGAAAAACTGATGTTTGACCTTGAGAGATTCTTCTGATTTCTTCAGCAATAAAAGGATCTTCATCTTGATGTCTGAAAATCTGATTCCAAAGATCACTACTTCTTTCTTCAACTACTTGCATGGTAGCTAATCCTTCAAGAATCTTTGTTCTTATGAACTGAATTTCCATCCTTTCCAAATCTATCTACAACTCTTTTGGCAGTTCTCGATTGATAGGCTGAGTATCTGTGCTTTTCCGACTTAAAGCATCTGCCACAACATTGGCTTTTCCAGGGGTATAATTGATCGTCAGATCATAATCTTTAATTAGCTCTAACCAACGCTTCTGTCTCATGTTCAATTCCTTTTGAGTGAATAAATATTTGAGACTTTTGTGGTTAGTGTATAATTCACACCTTGCTCCATAGAGAAAATGCATCCATCCTTTAAGAGCAAAGACTACTACTAACTCCAAATCATGAGTTGGATAATTGAATTCATGTGGTTTCAGTTGTCTTGATCTGTAAGCATTTACCTTATGATCTTGCATTAACACACATCCAAATCCTTCCTTGGATGCATCACAATATACCATGTAATCCTTTCCTGTTTCAGAAACTGCCAATATTGGTGCGGTAGTTAATCTGGCTTTCAACTCCTGGAAACTTGCCTCACACTTCTCATCCCATATAAATGGTGTATTCTTTCTTTGCAATTTGGTCATTGGTCTAGCTATCTTGGAAAAACCTTTAATGAACCTCCGATAATAATCGGCCATACCCAAGAAACCTCGGATTTGTTTCACATTGGTTGGTGCAGTCCACTCTAGCACCGATTGAACTTTGGATGGATTTACAGCAATTCTATCCTTACTGATCACATGACCAAGAAATTCTACTTTGTCTAGCCAGAATTCACACTTACTGAACTTAGCATAAAGCTTATGTTCACATAGGATTTGCAATGCTATTCTCAAATGATCTGCATGCTCTTCCTTATCCTTTGAATATATCAAAATATCATGAATGAACACTATGACAACCTTATCCAGATAAGGCATGAAGATTTTGTTCATTGAATTCATGAATATTGCTGGTGTGTTGGTCTAACCAAAAGGTATGACGAGATACTCATGATGTCCATACCTTGACAGGAATGTTGTTTTTGGAACATCTTCAGGTTTAACCTTTATCTGATGGTATCCAGATCTTAAATCAATCTTGGAGAACACTCTAGCTCCCTTGACTTGATCAAACAGATCTTGAATTCTTGGTAATGGGTACTTGTTCATCTTCATAAATGGATTTAACCCTCGCAGAAAACACTTCTTTTTTTCCTCATTGCTTACCTCATCCTCAGCGTAACGAGATAGTTGACTGAACTCCCGGATGTACTTCATGACACTGGTATATCCTTGCTTAAGCTCCTCAAACTCCCTACGCTTCAACTCCATTACACTTTCAGGAACATGATACTCACGGAATCTCTGTTTGAAATCCTCCCAGGTATACTCCCTTCCTGGTGGTTGCATTGCTAACTGATTCTCCCACCATGATGCTGCAGGTCCAGTTAAGAAATGGGTTGCATACCTCAATTTTTCTTCATCATTGCAACCAACAGTCTTTAACTTTCTCTCAGTATCTTCTAGCCAATCCTCTGCATCCATTGGTTCTGGAGCTGATGCAGAAGGTAACGGCCTTGCATTATGGAAGTCGGACAGACTAACTCCTCCACCATCAGGTGTTCTCTGGTTTCCTGCTCATCCCAACAACTCTTCCATAAACTTGTTCTGGGATTCTTGCATCATTTGCATGTATTGCATAAAGTTCTGCTCCATTAACGACCTCATTGGTGGTGGTAATGCTCCTTTATTTCCAATATCTGCATCTGCTTTCCCCTTAGCCTCGCGCTCCATGTGCTGCTGTTCAAATTCAGTTTTGACACCCGATTCCATGACCCCCTAGTCCTACAACATAAAGCGAGTACTCATAATTACATCATGCACATGTGTTCTAAGCTCAACTTCATGCACAGCACTAGTCACACAATGGAAAACAAAATCCAAATAAGATCCAAATATGCAATTTCACATATTATACATTACAACAACATAGTGAATACAAAGTCATTACAAGCCTGTACCATATAGGTATGATATCATATATGGATACTACCTCCTTTATTTAGGTACATCATTCTCTCATACTACAATACGCAATACCAGCTGATACTAATAAGTAGTCCATGCCCTTAGTATCCGCGACACTCGTTATACATGCTTGAAGTCCAACCATGTTCACATGACGTCTATCGCACAGTTTGTGGAACAAATGGCCTTCTAGATGGAATGTACTCAGTATATGAAGTATCAAGACTTGAGTTATCACTCAGCCTGAGTGCATTTACTCCATCCAGCTCAACTGAAAATTCTGTAGAAACATGTTCATCACTATCACCCACTTGCATCTCCTGAGCCTCATTTCTAGAGTTACCAACAGAATACTCAGATTCCATTGCTCCCCAGGTGCTCTGTTGGGCAAGATAGTTAAACACTGGGTAATGTACATTCCCTGGGTTTTGATTGGATATTGATGATTCAAATACCCTCTCCTTAGGATCTTCTTCCTCATCCTGACTTGCTACAAATATAGCATTCCTGCTATTTTCATTAGTGTTATACCTCGGACCCATCCAGCTGGATTATCCAACATCTCTGTCAGACCCGTCCACTGAAATTTGGTTACCTCGGGATGCATAAGGTGATCCCATTCTCCAACCATCATAATTTTCAATAGGAAGTTCTAAATCAGATCCTTCCTCGAAAGTCTATGGTGGATACCTCATATCTAAAGTAGGATCATGGGTAGGTTCTAGTCTGGGTGAATATGGATATGGTGTAAAAGATTCTGGATCTATAGGTATATCTTTGAAGATTATTTTTACACTAATCCTTGCTTCATTCTCTAACTGAGATGCTAACTGGTTCCTTCATTCAGGATCAGTTCGATCCTCCAACATGTCATTTTTATCCTCTACTATGACTTGATGTGTCTTATACAAAGACCCAAAAATCAGTCGATATCGATCCATAAACTTGGAAGCTAGTTTAGGATGCTTATTTACCAAAGTAAGATGGTCTGGTACTGGCTCCATATCTATAGAATCATGAGGAATCACAGAAAATGTGCTCCCTTATAACTCTTGGTATTTGTGCTCCCGGATATTGGTTATCGCCTCCAAAACAACAACATGGTATGCTGCTCAATGGCTCCTACCTTCACCTATAGGTAGATCGTGATATAATCCAATCTCCTCTGGAATTTGGATACTCACATGATACTTGGATAACATACATCCATAATAATAGGTTATAGTATTCACTGGAATCATAGTTGGACAACTAAAAATCCTTAAGAGTTGATGAAGCTGATCAGTGAATGATCCTTGATAATCATCGAGAGTCTCCTCTTTCCTTACCAAATTTTATATTGGAAACTTTGGTGCCATAACACTGTATACAAAATATTTTGATTAGTAAACAATAGAAATATTGCATCATAACAAAGAATTATCGCACTAAAATATACAACGTAATATTCTCATTTGAATACCCATTATACCATTTTAGAGAATTCTTTATCGTTGCTATAAGCTCCTACAGGTAATACCCTTTACTAGGTTTCCAACCTAAGGTTAAAGCAATTGCTATGATACCAGCTGCGGTGACCCAGCATACCACTGCATGTGTAGTACAATATAGTCATTGACATGACATCCACAGAACATCGTTCCGTAAATATCACATCCCTCAGAGTGGTACAATAGAAACATTGCGGGTCCATATTACAAACATACAGACATTATTATTATTACAATACCATAAGTTCGAGACTTCGAAAGATTCAAATTACAAACCAACCTAAAACTATTTCAGCAGAAGATTTAAAGTTTCAACTTAAACATCGAATTGAGCTCAACAACTTATTATATAAGGTTTATGCTACTTGGCTCAATTGATTACTAATAACTAAGACAACTATTCTGACTCATTGTGCTCCACTCCATAAACTATGCCGTAGTCCACCCCTTCTATTGCACTAGACAGATCCGGCTCCTCATAGTAGACATCCTCTTGGCCTTCAGCTGCATACAATGGGGTGTCTTCTGGCTCTTTAGAGTCTAAGCAGGGGATCAAAGGAAAGGGTGAGTAACAACATTACCCAGCAAGTTCATTATATGCAAGGTGGGAAGTTTGATGCTCTATCTACCACCTCGGACTATCAATCCTTGGTACTATGCAATTTTTGTAAATCTTTCTTCAAAGATTGATTTTATTATCAAAAACTATGCCCATCAGTCTTCACAGGTTGACTAGAACTTTCATGGAGTTCCTTTCCTGCCGCGTTCGTAGGTCCTTCCCGGAACAGGGAGTAACAAGTTACAGTTTTTGCACTCTGCAGAGGTGCATTACTTTTCCCATGAGAGATCAACTCCTTGTTGCACAATCGGGCATACTTTCCCGCCCACAATTCCATGATGTGGGGCCTAGTAGTTGATCCAAGCCAATCACTGCCCTTTCCGTGCCCCGCATGTCTTCACGATCCTTTAGGGCCAGCTCACCTCTGTTAAGCCCCCTTTCGGGCAGGCTCTAACCCTGATGAGTTCCCAAAGACTCAATGAGCTGGTGATGCCCCTGGCAAGTACCATATAGGTCCGGCTATACCTCCGGCAGCCACTCATAGATAATCTAGAAACCAAAAGTGTGGGGCCTAAGGGTGCCCACCCATATGTTGGATCTGCACAAGGAATCACAACGTCAAGTTAAGGTCGTCTTGCCTACATACGAAGGGAAAATGATACAACTGACTTCTCCGTCCCATTCCAAACCTCATGGTTAACGCGTGATATACGGCGCTAGAATCACTCATGTCATGGGTTGTTAATTCCTAGGTGATTAATCTTGTTGCAAATGGAAACCTGAGTTCCATTTCTCACCTAATCCATATCATCACTTAGGTGATATCAAAAATTTATTTGTTTGAGAAAATAATATTTTATTTCCTCGAAACATAGATGATAACACACAATTTATAAATACTTTGATAAAGACTCTTCAAAGGACATGAGCAAGTGATGAACTTACCTTGAACTTTTATGTCTACAAAACATCATTATTGCCCGGTAAGAACAATATTTAAATAAGCAAAAATGAATATGCATAGTAATGCAATGCATCATTTATTATTTATCTTCTTTGTGTGTTTTACAGAATATATTAATTTCTGAAAATTTTTTATATAATAGAGGGATCCATTTTAAGGAATAACCTTTAATATTTTGTAAATATTACATTCACTATTTTTATAATGTAATGTATTATTAATAGAGTTAAAAACTATTTTTTATTTAATTTTAACTCCAATTTTTATTTTTGTAACATTTTCTTTTATGAATAAGAATTTTAATTTAGAAGATTTTATTTTGATATCTTGAATATTATTTTAGTATTTTTGTAACATACTATAATACTTAAGGTTGATAAAAGTTGTTTTATTTATTTTTAGGTATTTTATTGAGTTTTTATAAAATTCCATAGAGAATTTATTTTATAAAAATCTTAACCTAAAGTTATTCTATTAAAAATATATTTCTTTATTTAATTAGGTAGATTGTATTATTATAAACCTAAAAATATATTATTTGTATTTTTAGGGTGTTTATTTTATTAACTAGAATTTATTAAATCCTAGGGGTATTTTGGTCTTTTGTTAAATCATTAAATTCCTTTTCTTTTAATGTTTGGGCTAACCCCATTGGCTATTTGGGCCCAACTTGGCCCAATTGGCCTGGTCAAAACAACTCCCCGAAGTGGTACTACAACCTATCGGTCCAGTACGCTCCACTCTTTCTCTCTCATTCACTCCTCTCCTTCTTCCTCGACCCCGTGGTGTTGCCGACACCGCCGCCGTGCGATTCACGTTGCCCTGGGTTTACCTGGTCGTCGCCGTGGTGTATGGCGAGGTTGCTGCCCCGCTCCTTCGTCTGGTCCAATTCGATTTGGCTTTGGATCTCTCCTTTGGCTAGGCTGGCTCCGTCCCGAAACCTAGGGTTTGGGGTGCTGCCGATGATGCCTGATACGTCGTAAACATATCTATAATTTTTGATGTTCCATGCTTGTTTAGTATCCACTTTGCTTTGCTTTGTCTACACTTTGAGGTATTTTGATATGTTTTCTGAGACTAACCTATTAACAAGATGCCATAGTGATAGTTGCATGTTTTCTATTGTTTTTGGTTCCAGAAAAGCCAGAAAATGAATATTCCTGGAATTGGATGGGACAAAATCCGAAGTCAATATTTCATCGAGGAGAACACGGAGGCAGAAGACGAGACGGAGGAGGGCCTCGAGGCAGTAACACCCCTGGCCGCGCGGCTAGGCCTGGCCCGTGCCTAGGGGGTGTAGCCGCCTCGGGCACCCCCTCGGCCTCCCTCTTCTACTATAAGAAGCCCCCGATAACTAAACCCTAAGGACCCCGATCAATCTTCCATGAAACAGTCCGTAGCCACCGCCACCATCGTCCCTAGATCGGGGGGGGGGGGTATCTAAAGCTCTTCCCGGTACCCTGCCGGAGGGTAGAGATCATCCTGGAGGCCTTCTTCATCACCATGCCAGCCTCCAGTATGATGCATGAGTAGTTCCACCTTGGACTATGGGTCCATGTAGTAGCTAGATAGTTGTTTATCCTCCTTTGTGCTACCATGTTTAGATCTTATGAGCTCCATTCATGATCAAGGTCATCTTTTTGTAATCATGCATGTTGTGTTTGTGGGAATCCGATGGATATTGAGATTATTATGGCAGATTCATTAATGATTCTATCTTATTGATTCTATCATGTCTGTGTTGTGTGAGATCTTGCATGCTCTCCGTTTCTATTAGCTATCTTAGCCAAGTAGATGCTAGTGACTCTAAGAGGGAGAATTTATGCTCGATAGTGGGTTCATGCCTCTATTGAATCTAGGGAAGTGATAGAAATCTCTAAGGTTGTAGATGTGTTGTTGCTACTAGGGAGAAAACAACAATCTCTTGTTCATGTAACAATTGTATTGTTTACTTTACACACTTTTCTTAAAGCAGTTATCCGTTGCTTGCAAGTTAATACTAGAGGGGGTTCGGATGATAACCTGAAGGTGGATTTCTAGTCAGAGATGTAGCTGGATGGTGGTCTATGTATATTGTTGTAATGCACAATCAAATCTCATAGGATTATGAATATCTAGTATTGCATTATTATGCCTTGCTCTGTCCTATCAATTGCCCCGCTATAATTTGTTTACCCAGCATGTTTTGTTGTTTATCTTAAGGAGAGCACCTCTAGTGAACTGTGGACCCCAGTCTAGTATTTACTATTGATACATTTTCTACTATTACTATTTACTTTCTGCAAGCCAACATTGCCTTCCACACCATATGTTTAATCCTTTGTTTTCAGCGAACTAGTGAGATTGATAACCTCATTGTTTGTTGGGGCAAAGTCTTGAGTTTGTGTTGTGCAGGTTTCCAAGTTGCTAGCAACACCTTTGAGTCGTTTCCTTCCTCCTACTAGTTTGATAACCTTGGTTTATTTCTAAGGGAAGACTTGCTGTTGTGCTCATCATACCTTCCTCTTGGGGTTTCCCAACGAAGCTCTACAGTGATCTGAGCCGCCATCAACGAGTTTTCTAGCGCCGTTGCCGGGGAGGCTAAGGATGGCTTCACAAGGGGAGTCCTTCACAACCTTTATCTTTACTTTGTTTCTGTTTTGCTTAGTTTCTTTTGCTTTGTTTTTCTTGCTTATTTTGATCAAAAATTACAAAAAATTAGTTTCGTTTGGTTTGCTTTTTCTAATAAAAAATACAAAAAAATTAGTTCCTACTATAGTTGTTGGTCCGTTGTTTCCTTGCTTTTTCATGCTTTCTATCAATGGTTGGTTTCTTTTAAACTAGTTCTTATTGGCAAGGTGGGTTCACGGAAGAACAAAAGTATTATTATAAGGAACACCGCTTGTCACAAAAAGGGAAACACTTATGGGAACAAATTGATAAATTGAATACTATTGCTAGAGACATATGCTCTACTTATAATGTTACTTATTGTTGTGATAAATCTTGTTGTTGTAGGAGGTATAAACACCTCCCTTTTCAATGTGAGTTTAATGATAATGTTACCATATATTCTTATGTTAAGGGAATTTATGACTTTTATGATGTGGAACAAATTGAAGAATTTATTTCTTGGAAGGGTGCATTCAAACTTGCTAGTTTGCTTGAAAATATTGATGATTCACCTTATGAATATGAGGTTTATGATATACTTAAATTTTTATTTGATAATTACAAGGAAAAAATGGCTATATTCTTGAAAATTTTAATAGATGCTTTCCACAACCAGAAGAGACTAATGCCTTGTAGGAGCCTATGGCAGAAGAAATTGTTGAAACGTGAAGATCATTAGACGAAAAAGAGGAGGAGAGTGATGATCAAGAGGAGGAAGAATAGATTAGATACCCATGCTTACTTCTAGTGAGAATAACTATTTATCCCTTACATTATTTGATTGTCCCCCTTTCTTACCAAAGGAGAATGAATGTTATGTTCCTGTGGAACCTTTTAAAATATCTACTTTGGGTAAAACATATGATAATAATTGTGCTCCTGTTATCTATGATAATCCTATATTTGTGCCTAACTTCAAAATGCATGATACTAAAGAGTTTTGCTTAGAAAACGTTTATGATAAAGCTCTAGACGATGGTCCTAAATTGAATGACCAATCACCTTATTATAAAATTGTTAAAAGTGGGTTTGAAGGTTTTAATCCCACTATTTTTGAGCTTGATAGAAATTATGTGTTTGTAGATCATGAAAATCATACCTTATGTCATAGTTATATTGTTGAGTTTATTCATGAGGCTACTGAAAATTATTATGACAGAGGAAAATATGGTTGTAGAAGTTTTCATGGTACTTAAACACCTCTCTATGTGCTGAAAGTTTTGAAGTTACCCTTGTTTTATCTTCCTATACCTGTCACTTTGTTCTTTGTGAATTTATTTGCGTACAAGAGTCCTATTCATAGGAAGTGGGTTAGACTTAATATGTTTTGAATTTTCTTCTTGATGCTCTCTTTTACCTCAATTCATATTTCTTATGTGAGCATCTTCTCAAACTATCATGCCTAACTTAAAGGCGCTAAAGAAAAGTACTTCTTGGGAGATAACCCAATACTTTTCTTGAGTCTTCGAAGTTATTACTTCTATAATAAACTCTCCTTATCCTTTTTGTTTTATTTTTTTGTGCCAATAATAAACTCTAATGAGAGGGAAGTAAGATTTGGGGAAGTGTTGTCCCGAAACAGATTTTTGTGCTTCACTATAAAAATTCGTGAAAAATCTCTGTTAGTCGGATAGAGCTGTAATTTTTTGCATATATCCCCCATGTGGTTAGATAAATTTCATTAGTTCAACACTTTTTGATTTGAGAAACAGAAGGTCTTCGAAAAAATAGGTTTCTACCTGATGGTCTATTTTGATAGATTTCTGCTATTATTTGCATTTGCTTCTTATTGATTCCTTTTTGGGTTCTCTTTGGGAAATTGAGCTTTTTGAAGGAATTGCTACAGTATCTTGTGTTTTTAATGAAAGTTTTGCTGTTTTAAAACTAAAACCCAAAGGTCTATTATATTTTGAATGCACTAATATTGCTAATGAAGATTGTGTGAAGGAAAATTTTCAGGTGTAAGGAAAGAATGATGTAATGAGATGAAGAATGGACAAAAGTTCAAGATTTTGGATGCCACCCCGTGTCACCCCAAGAAATATTCAAGAGGTACAAGCGTCAAATCTTGGGGATGCCCAAGGCATCCCCTTCTTCATCAATAAAAATCTCAGGTCTTTCTAGACACTTCGTTTTTGTTGTTTCATGCACAGTTGTGTTGTTCTTGGAGCGTATTAGTTTTGGCTTTTGGTTTTTGGTTTGCTTGAATAAAGTAGTTTGGACCCCTGTTCTCGCCGTGTTGTTTCAAATAAGTTGATTGGTGTTAGAAAGGAGTAGGAAGTTCTTGCTTTAGTAGTACAAGAGGAGCTTGCTTTGACTGTGACTTAGACTTTATCATGCCATGCTAGATGTTGTTTTGACCTTATGCTTAGTGATTATTGCTGTAGCATGACTTGTTCCAAACAATGAGTATTGCTTAATGTGCCTTTAAAGAATCATGCATTGTTTTAGCATACAAAAGCATAGTATTGTGGTATTCTCATTTGATGCTTTGTTTGGGTTGACTTGGAAAATGCTTACACCATGTTATTACTATGAACCAGTCACCTTAGACTCTATGATCATTTAGTTTTTGACTTGTGGTACCACTTTATGCTTTGATTAGTAATGTTTTGTCGCTCTACATGATTATGGCCATTATTGCTCTCTTAGTTGGTCGCTCCTAGTCTTTTACTAGCCTCCACTTGTATGAGTAAGCTCTACTCATGCATCCAACTCCCAAGAAACCAAGTTATTACAAAGTTTCCACTATAAATTCCTATGAATGGTGTGTTACACCATTCCAAGTATATTCTTATTTTATCTATCTTCCAAATTAAACTTGTTATGTGAAAAATTAGTGATTAAAGCTCTCACAAACTTGATGGAACACTTTATTTTTCTTGCCCCTAATAAACTTGAACCATTGTGTCATCTATGTTGTATATGCTTGCACTTATACGTTGGGATTAGCAGAATCGTGCTGTCACGGGGAACGCTTTCAACACCTGTAAATATCCACCCAGTTGATATCATGCTCTTTTGTTTAGTCGTCAGTGTGAAATGAAAGGAAAGCTTGTAAGTCCATGGAGTTATGTATGTGTGTTAGAGAAACGCCTAGGCCGCTAGCCTAAGCCATGCCTAATCATGGTGGAAACTTGCAGAATCACCATAGTGAGCAATCTATGAAGTATTCTTCTTATAAAAAAAGAGATAGAAAAAGAGATTGAGAAAAAAAGAAAAAAAGAGATGATAAAATAGGAAAGAGAGAAAAACGCACCATTTTCCCATGGTAAATACTCCCTCTGTTCTTGTATTCAAGGCCACTACAAAAAAGACCTTTTTCATATATACAGGGCACTATCTTTAACCGAGGTAATATTGATGTCATTTCTCTCGTACACTACACAACTTGAGAAGTGGAAACAATTTGCATTTAATTAGGCTGCCAAGTGATACGCCCAATTTGCATCACCATTCTATATCATAATCTACCTCTATTCATTGATATTTGTCTTATTATGAGGTATTACTTATGGATTTTCATCTATTTATGCATGTTGGATGATTCTTGGAGCATGGATTGCCGGAGTCTGGATTTTGATGGGAAAGAAGGTGTTTTGATGCAACTTCACGAAGATCAGAAAAATACCATAAAAATAATGGAAAATATTATTTTTCCAGAAGATTGAGGAAGCCAGAAGGAGGAGCGAAGAAGGACCGTAGGGGGCCCACACCCCCTAGGCGCGGGCCCACCCTGGGTCGTGCCTAGGGCAGGTGAGGCCCACCTGCCCGGCTCCCGACTCCGCCCCTTCGCCTATATCTTCCCTACGGAACCCTAAGGCTAGGGGAGCGACCACATATAGATTTATGCCTCCTCTAGGGGGCGGAAAACAATGAGAGAGAAATATCTCTCCGGCAGACATATTTCTGCTGGGGGAATTCCTTCCCGGAGAGGGGGGATCATCGCCATCAACACCATCGTCAAGCTAGGCTTCATCAGGATCATCATCATCATCATCCACACCATCATCACCACCAGCACCATCATCACCACTCCGTTCCGCTATAAAATTGTGTTGGATCTTGCATTAGTTCATAGGGGAAACTTTCTCGGTGTTAATTACTATTGTAGTTGATGCTTGTGAGTGGAACCATTGGATTATTGTTTATGTTTAGATTGTTATCCATTATCATATCATATTTGATCTTGATCCATATGATGTCTTGTGAGTATTTCATTTTGTTCTTGAGGACATGGGAGAAGTCATGTTGTTATTAGTGGATTTGTGGTGAGTTATTATTCAATGGTTAGTATTTAAGTTGTGATGCTATTCTTCTAGTGGTGTCATGTGAACGCGACTACATGATACTTCACCATTTATGGTCCTAGGGGAATGCATTGTGTATTTGGCTACTAATTGAGGGGTTGTCGGAGTGACAGAAACCTGAACCCCCGTTAGGACACCTTTGCACAAGGGAGTGTAGGATCTCAGAGTTTAAGGCTTTGGTTAGATTTATATCTTAATTACTTTCCTGTAGTTACGGATGTTTGCAGGGGGTTTAATCACAAGTATGTATTAGTCCAAGTAAGGTCGGTACATTAGCACGGGTTCACCCACACAACACTTACAACACCAAACAAGAGTACTCAGCTATATGAAGCGAAAGCACTTGACAGCATTCCCATGTGTCCTCGAGAACGTTTGTTCCTTATAAGTATTTCCACTGGCTTGTCCTTTGCTAAGAAAGGATTGGGACACTTGCTGCGTTTGTTCTTTGTTACTTGCACTTTGTTTTGTTGCTTTATCAGAAAACCACTAAAAATTCGTTTGCTAACTATTTTGCAGAGAGTTCCTGCTCCATACCACTGTTCAGCACCTTCTGCTCCTCGTGGGGATCGACACTCCTATTTATCAAAAGTACTATGATACACCCCCTATACTTGTGGGTCATCAAGACTATTTTCTGGCGCCATTGCTGGGGAGTGAAGCTATATTGAAGAGTGGTACTGGTAAAGGAAACTTCTACTGTGATTATTTCTTTTGTTACTACTTGTTACTTTGTTTCCAATATGGATAACCCACTTGGTTTTCTGTTTGGGAAAACTACTACCACTGCTAGGGTAGTAGATGAACCACCACCTATTGAGATAGATTCTTTTAAGATACCTACAAGTATTGTTGATCATGTTATGGATAATTATTTTTTAGGGGATGGAACTGTCCATCCTGGTGATCACTTGCTTTTTATCTATGAATTATGCGGGTTGTTTAAGTGTGCAGGTATCACAACTGAATAGGTGAAGAAGAAGTTAGTCTCCATATCCTTGAAAGGGAGAGATGAAGAATGGTATAAGCTGCTGAAGAATGGACAATCCATGGAATGGGAGGAAATGGCATCTCTCTTTTATTCTAAATTCTATCCTCCCAGTGAGATTCATAAGGATAGAAATCTGATATATAACTTTTGGCCTCGTGATGGAGAGAGTACAGCTCAAGCTTGGGGGAGATTGAAGTTACTAATGCTTAAATGTTCTTTTCATGAACTACCTAACAATATCATTATCAATAACTTTTATGCTAGGCTTTCTCTTCATGATAAAGATTTACTAGATGCTTCCTGTGTTGGATCATTCACACGTATGAAGGAAGAAAGTAAATGGGATCTACTAGACCGTATTCAAGAAAACACTGAAGCTTGGGAGAATGACAAAGGAAGAAAGTTAGGTATAAACTATGATTATGAATGCATTAAATCTTTTATGTCAACTGATGACTTCCGTGATGTTAGCAATGAGTTTGGTCTTGACCCTCAAGTTCTTGCAAAATGTTTTAAGGCCTTTGCCTCTTATATTGAAATTCCTAAGGAGTGGGACAAGTACCATGCTCCTTATAAATATGTTGTTCATCATGTTCCTGTTAGAAGTACTGAAGTTTGTACTTCTAATCATATTGTGCCTGAACCTCATGTTGAGAAAGTTCCTTTCCCATCTAAAGTAAAGGAGTATTTTATGATTATTAGTGCAAATGATAAAGGTACAAAGAAAATTGTGGAGCCTGATGAACAATTGAATATTTAACTTGTGGTAACTATTGTGAAAGATCTTGACGCTAGAAATATAGAGGATGAGCACATTGTCTTCTGTGAAGACGCTTCTAATTTTATCTCTCATCCTAGTAAGGCTAGAAAAGCTAGTGTTCCTGTGCTTTCTATTAAAATTGGTGATCATTGCTACTATGGTTTATGTGATATTGGTGCTAGTTCTAGTGCTATTCCTTATGAGTTTTACAGGGAAATTATGCATGAGATTGGTCCTTGTGAGCCGGAGGACATTGATGTGGTTATTCACCTTGCAAATAAGGAAACCATTTTCCCTATTGGTATTATAAGAGATGTGGAGTTTCTCTGTGGTAAGATTAAGTATCTTGCTGATTTCCTAGTGCTTAATTCAGTAGCTAGCAAAACTCGTCCTATCATTTTTGGTAGACCTTTCTTGAGCACTTGTGGAGCTATTATAGATTGTAAGAATGAAAAAGTTTTAACTAAGTTTGATGGAGGGTCTTATGAGTTTAAATTTTCCAAATTTTCTAAAGCTCCTTGTGAAAACATCTTGCCTAATAAAGATTTTAGGATGGAACAACTTGCTTCTATTGATCCGGTTTATGAACTTGGACCTCTTTTTGGTGACTTTAAGTATGCTTACTCAGATGATAAAGTTGTTGCCAGTGACAGTTATATTGTCAACTTTATTCAAAGTGCTACTGAAAGTTATTGTGAGAGAGGAAAACTCAGTTTTATGCATCTCAATAATGTTAAGTTTCCCCATTTTATGTTGAAAGCTTTGAAGCTGCATTTGTTTTGTCTTCCTATGCTTGTGGCTTTATGTCTCAACAATTCATTTTCTCATGCTACTCCCATGCATAGGAAGTGGGTTATACTCAAGTGTGTTGGTTATTTGCTTCTTGATGCTCTTTTTCACTCCAGATATATATCTCCTATGTGAGCATCTTTGAAAGTTTCAAGCCTAACTTAAAGGAATAAAATAAAAGTACTTGTTGGGAGATAACCCAAGAGTTTTGTAGAGTCTTGGAAGTTATTACCTCTGTAATAACCGCTCCTTATCATTTTTGTTTTGGTTTTTGTGTAAAGTTCAACTACTTTTGTGAAGTAGAGGAGTTGTTAAAAGTGGCTGTTCGGGGACAGATTTTTGTGCTCCATTGTAAAAATTCATGAGGGATCTCAGTACGTTGGATGGAGCTGTATTTTGCTAATATTGTTCTCCAAGTTGTTACCCAACTTTCATTAGTTATGCACTTTTTGATTTGAGCAACAAAAGGTTTTCGAAAAAATCAATCTTTACCTGTTGTTCTGTTTTGACAGATTTCTGTTATCATTTGCATTTGCCTCTTATAGAAGCCTTTGCTTTGATGGATTCTAGTTGAAGTGTGAACCTAAAGGTTTGTTGTTTTGCAATTGAAGTTTGTGTATTGCCTTGTGAGGAAAGAAAAATTCAAGGAGAAGGAGAAAAGGAGTCTGCAGAGTTCGTCTTTGACTAGGTAAAAGTGCTGAAAACAAATGTTCGTGAAACCCCAATATTTTTATACTTTTGATGTTTTTAATACATAAGAAAAAGTTATGAGACGGAATAGAAGAGGAAACAGAGTCCGGGGTGGACAAACCCACCCCAGGCGCTGGCCCCTGCCTGGCCACGCCTGGACGGGGTGTGCCACCCCCGAACTCCGTCTCCGCCTCGTTTCCGTGTCAGAACCTTCCTTATGCACTGAAACTTCGTAATATATAACCCCCCCCGGATCCCCCGAGGTTCGTGCATCGTGTTCTCATCGTGTTTTCGTTTCGATCTGTTTCTGTTAGGAAAACTTCTCAAGTTTAGAGCACCATGGTCTCCGCCAATGACAAAGGCAAGAAGCCCGAGGAGGACGATCCTCACAAACCCAAGGAGGAGGAGATTTTGGTAGGTTATAAAGGAGACATGGAGGAGGACAAACAACCAGACACCCGCACTACCATCACGATCATTGGAGTGGTGGAAAAACCTATCAAGCTCAAGAGGACAGCACGGATGTCTACATGAGGGAAATCTCGACGTCATGCCCTCTCTCCACGGTCACCTCCTCCAAGTACCAAGAAACCCTTCCACACTCTTATACATGAGCGTCAATATCAACATGTGCCCAAAGGGAACTTTCCCTTGATGTGGGACATGCCTCGTTCTAACCATGCAGGGGAGGAGTACACTAAGAAGGAAGAGTGGGGAAAGAATAACAAGGACTGGAATTCTCAGTCTGACATGATCATGAACCGCATTGAGAAAAACTTGGAGTTGATTCATACTCTAACCTTTGACATTGAGGAATTGAAGAAACTTATTGAAGAGCTTATCAAGAGAACACCACCATCGAAGGAGTAATTCGTCATCAGGTTTGGCATCCCCTTGGCTTGTTCCAAGCTTGGGTGAGTGTCGCGGTATCACCACCATTATGTTTTATCTTTTACCTTTTTAGTAGATTCATATATTTGATAGAGAGGTTATCTTATAGTTTGGTTTGCATGTGGAAGTATCTCTAAGTATCTCTCATTTAGTTGATTATCTATGTATCCTTGGTGTGAGTGCCTTTATTGGAATATTAATGAGAAGTCTCATCTTTTACTTTTTGCACTTCTTATTTTAGTTTGAAATCTCTATTATATGATGGGTCTTGTTGATCAGTATTGGCATCACTTTGGGATCATAAAGTGGATCTAAATTGGTTTTGGCAAACCGAGTTCTGGTTAGTAGCAATACTTTTTGAAGTTTGAAAGAAAAAGAGAAAAAGCTTGCAGGTATTTTGTATCATTTGTTTTCTTTCTTGTTGGCTCATAAGCTTAGTATTCTTTATTTAAGATCTTTTGTGTCTTCAAGGAAGATTTCATGTTTGTCTTTATTACTTGTATGTTTGCTTTTTCTTTCAACTCTCTTGCTTGCTACCCAGCCTTGCTAGCCAAAAACCTGTTTTGAGAAGGTATATTTCTCATGTTTCCTTTCCCTTTGAACCAAAACTTTTGTCATTTGCGTCCACCATATCTACCTAGTAGCACTTTTGCTATTCCAAGCAAATTCTCAAGCTGCATCTACCTTTCGAATTAAAAAGTATTTTGTTATGTGAAAACTAGTTAGTAAAGCTCTCCCGAACTTGATGGCATACCTTATTTTCTTTGCCCCTAATAGACTTGAACCATTGTGCCATCGAGTTTGTATATGCTTGCATCTATACGTTGGAATTAGCAGAACCGTGTTGTCACGGGGAACGTTTTCAACATTGCACTTGTACCTTGTACACAGTTGATATCATGCTCTTTTGTCTATGGATATCAATGATGTGAAATAAAAAGGGAACTTGGAAGTCCATGGAGTCTGTATTTTGTGTTAGAGAAACGCCTGGGACGCTAGCCTAAGCCATGCCTAATCATGGTGGAACTTGCAGCATCACCATAGTGAGCTATCTATGAAGCATCCTCAATAAAACTCTATGTATATAGAAAATAAAAAGATCGCTGAGATGCTCATTGTCTGCTTTCTTTGTCATTTTGGTTATGGGATAGCTCATGTACCATGTGCAAGGGGTACCCCGTTGGCGGTTCTCTATGATACACGTGTACTTACAATCACAAGAACTTACCGGTGACCAAAGTTGAGTAGCATGAGGAGTGTCCCTCATATTCAAGGGACATGAGATTGCCAACTTATATTTCATCAAGCATATACTCCACTTTGTGCACTTTAACCTTAATCATCAAGATGCCTATGATAGGGGGAATGAGGGCTCAAAGCTAGTATGTACCATAATATTTTGGATGCTCTTTATGACTTGTAATCCCTGCTACTCTCTATGAAGGGACCTTTCTCCTATTTTCTAAGTTGAGTCAGTAAACCTACTCCCTCTCTATATCAAGCAAGCATTTGAGTTGTTGTGTTGCAAGCATTCATATGGTGATTTATTCAATCATGTTCTTTATCTTTCTTATTTGCACAAAACTCATATATATTGAGTATTACTTTGAAAGCCTTCATTGTGAAAAAACTTTTTGAGCAAAGAGTGCTCTTGTTGTGAAAACTTCTACAAAAAGCTTTTGGTGAAACTGTTTGTCCGGTGTTCTCTGACCAAGAACAAGTTTGCCAATTCCAATTATGATTTATCTTTATGCATCTCTATTGTGACTGCTGTACTTGGTTGCAAGATAAGTTATATAATGGTGAGTTGCTTTCTTCTATGAGTTGTGTAATGGTAAGTGTGATGCTTCTTGTTCGTATTCTTTTATCGACACTTCACTCCATAAACTTGTGGACATGTTTACTAAGCTCAGTTTTCGCTTGGGGACAAGCGAAGGTCAATGCTTGGGGGAGTTGATACGCCCAATTTTCATCACCATTCTATATCATAATCTACCTCTATTCATTGATATTTGTCTTATTATGAGGTATTACTTATGGCTTTTCATCTATTTATGCATGTTGGATGATTCTTGTAGGATGGACTGCCGGAGTCTGGATTCTGATGGGAAAGAAGGCGTTTTGATGCAATTTCGTGAAGATCAGAAAAATACCATAAAAATATGGGAAAATAGTATTTTTCCAGAAGATTGAGGAAGCCAAAAAAAGGATCAAAGAAGGGCTGTAGGGGGCCCACACCCCCTAGGCGCGGGCCCACCCTGGGCCGCGCCTAGGGAAGGTGTGGCCCACCTGCCCGGCTCCCGACTCCTCCCCTTTATCTATATCTTCCCTATGGAACCCTAAGGCTAGGAGAGCGACCACAGATAGATTTCCGTCGCCTCTGGGGGCGGAAAACACCGACAGAGAAAGATCTCTTCGGTAGACATATTTCTGCCGGGGGAATTCCTTCCCGGAGAGGGGGGATCGTCGCCATCAACACCATCGTCAAGCTAGGCTTCACCGGGATCATCATCATCATCCACACCATCATCACCACCAGCACCATCATCACCACTCCGTTCTGCTGTAACAAATGTGTTGGATCTTGCATTAGTTCATAGGGGAAACTTTCCTGGTGTTAATTACTATTGTAGTTGATTCTTGTGAGTGGAACCATTGGATTATTGTTTATTTTCAGATTGTTATCCATTATCATATCATCTTTGATCTTGATCCATATGATGTCTTGTGAGTAGTTCGTTTAGTTCTTGAGGACATGGGAGAAGTCATGTTGTTATTAATGGATTTGTGGTGAGTTATTATTCAATGGTTATTATTTAAGTTGTGGTGCTATTCTTCTAGTGGTGTCATGTGAACGTCGACTACATGATACTTCACCATTTATGGGCCTAGGGGAATGCATTGTGTATTTGGCTACTAATTGTGGGGTTGCAAGAGTGACAGAAACCTAAACCCCTGTTAGGACACCTTTGTACAAGGGAGTGTAGGATCTCAGAGTTTAAGGCTGTGGTTAGTTATATCTTAATTACTTTCCTGTAGTTACGGATGTTTTGCAGGGGGTTTAATCACAAGTATGTATTGGTCCAAGTAAGGTCGGTACATTAGCACAGGTTCACCGACACAACACTTACAACACCAAAGAAGAGTACTCAGCTATATGAAGCGAAAGCACTTGACAGCATTCCCATGTGTCCTCGAGAACGTTTTTTCCTTATAAGTATTTCCACTGGCTTGTCCTTTGCTAAGAAAGGATTGGGCCACTTGCTGCGTTTGTTCTTTGTTAATTGCACTTTGTTTTGTTGCTTTATCAGAAAACCCCTAAAAATCCGTTTGCTAAGTATTTGCAGAGAGTTCCTGCTCCATACCACTGTTCAGCACCTTCTGCTCCTCATTGGGATCGACACGCCTATTTATCGAAAGTACTACGATACACCCCTATACTTGTGGGTCATCACCAAGCCATGCATGCATGCAAAGTTATTTTCCTTTGATTTCTGTTTGAATTTCTAGTGCATGTACCGGCTGCTATACAAGCTAGTCTACATGCTGCATGCAGCACGCGAAAGTTAGGAAGGAGAGAGAGAGCTGCGCGGGGCTGAAAAATTAGCATCAAAAGAGATCAAGCGGGGAGCCGGAAAGAGTCGTGCGCGTGGAGGAAAATTGTTTTGCATGCATGTGCATTTATCACCAGATGGAATCGAGGAGCTCAGATCAGAATTGAGGAGTTGGCGACTTTTTTTGCCAATGCATTAATCGGTTTAAAGTTTTGCCTTGGTACCTGGAATATGACTTTGTGGCCTTGTATACAAGAACGGAGGGAGTAAGAAGATTGCTGAGATGCTCATTGTCTGCTTGCCTTGTAATTTTGATATGGGATAGCTCCTGTATCATGTGCAAGGGGTACCCCATTGGCGGTTCTCTATGATACACATGTACATACTATGACAAGAACTTACCAGTGACTAAATTTGAGTAGCATGAGGAGCGGCCCTCGTACTCAAGGTACATGAGATTTCCAACTTATACTTTGTCAAGCATATAATCCATAGTTTGTTCACTTTAACCTTAATCACTTCAAGATGTCTATGATAGGGGCAATGAGAGATGAAAGCTAACAAGTACCATAATTTTTGGAAGCTCTTTATGAGACTTGAAATCCCTACTTCCCTTTATGAAGGGCCTTTCTTCCACTTTTATATTGAGTCTCCACCTTCTATCCTTTGGCACCAATTAGGAGAGCATAGTTGCCATTCTTAGTTCTATGTGCATTGTCCCAAAACTTATTGATTGATTCATATTGTTGATATTGCTTGTTCTTGAACTATTTGTATCTAGTCACTCTTATGAACTTTGAAGGTGTCCTATGCATTTATTTCTACTCCATGAGGGACAAGCTGAATGCCACTATGCTATGTTTTCTATATGTGAAACACACAAACGTCTTTCAATGCATTGTTATTCATGAATCTTTGTTTATATCCTTTCATGTTGCATGCATAATTACTTTGTCTTATTGTTAGAACTGCATCTTTCATGATCATGTTTAGAGTACTTTGATCCCAGCTTTCAATGCTTGCAAATGGTTTGATCTTGATTATGATGGTGCATGTCACCTCAAAAATTATTCTTTTTATCACTTACCTACTTGAGGATGAGCAAGAGTTAAGCTTGGGGATGCTTGATACGTCGTAAATGTATCTATAATTTTTGATGTTCCATGCTTGTTTAGTATCCACTTTTCTTTGCTTTGTCTACACTTTGAGGTATTTTTATATTTTTTCTGGGACTAACCTATTAACAAGATGCCATAGTGCCAGTTGCCTGTTTTCTGTTGTTTTTGGTTCCAGAAAAGCCAGAAAATGAATATTCTCGTAATTGGACGGGACAAAATCCAATGTCAATATTTCATCGAGGAGAACACGGAGCCAGAAGACGAGACGGAGGAGCCCCTCGAGGGGGCCACACCCCCTGTGCGTGCGGCCAGGCCTATCTCGCGCCTAGGGGTGCAGCCGCCTCGGGCACCCCCTCGGCCTCCCTCTTCGCCTATAAGAATACCCCGATACCTAAACCCTAAGGACCCCGATCAATCTTCCACGAAATAGTTTGTGGCCGCCGCCACCATCATCCCTAGATCGAGGGGGGATCTGAAGCTCTTCCCGGCACCCTGCTGGAGGGGAGAGATCATCCCGAAGGCCTTCTTCATCACCATGCCAGCCTCCGGTATGATGCGTGAGTAGTTCCACCTTGGACTATGGGTCAATGTAGTAGCTAGATGGTTGTTTCTCCTCCTTTGTGCTACCATGTTTAGATCTTGTGAGTTCCGTTCATGATCAAGATCATCTTTTTGTAATCATGCATGTTGTGTTTGTGGGGATCCGATGGATATTGAGATTACTATGTCATATTGATTAGTGATTCTATCTTATTGATTCTATCATGTCTGTGTTGTTTGAGATCTTGCATGCTCTCCGTTTCTAGTAGCTATCTTGGCCAAGTAGATGCTAGTGACTCCAAGAGGGAGTATTTATGCTCGATAATGGGTTCATGCCTCTATTGAATCTAGTGAAGTGACAGAGATTTCTAAGGTTGTAGATGTGCTGTTGCTACTAGGGAGAAAACAACAATCTCTTGTTTATGGAACAGTTGTATTGTTACTTTACACACTTTGCTTAAAGCAGTTATCTGTTGCTTGCAACTTAATACTGGAGGGGGTTCGAATGATAACCTGAAGGTGGATTTCTAGTCATAGCTGTAGTTGGATGGAGGTCTATGTATATTATTGTAATGCCCAATCAAATCTCATAGGATTATGAATGTCTAGTATTGCATTGTTATGCCTTGCTCTATCTAGTCAAATGTCCCGCTGTAATTTTTTTACCCAGCATGTTTTGTTGATTATCTTAAGGAGAGCACCTCTAGTGAACTGTGGACCCTGGTCCAATCTTTACTATTGATACATTTTCAACTGTTACTGTTTACTTTCTGCAAGCCACCATTTCCTTCCACACCATACTTTAATCCTTGTTTTTCAGCAAACCGGTGAGAGTGACATCCTCACTGTTCATTGGGGCAAAGTCTTGAGTTTGTGTTGTGCAGGTTTCCAAGTTGCTAGAAACACCTGTGAGTCGTTTCCTTCCTCCTACTGGTTCGATAACCTTGGTTTCTTTCTGAGGGAAGACTTGCTTATGTGCTCATCATACCTTCCTCTTGGGGTTTCCCAACGAAGCTCTACAGTGATCTAAGCCGCCATCAATGCCTTTGCCGCTACTCCTGTGGTGCTGTGAGGTGCTCGTCCGTTGCTGTGGCCGCCGCCCTGGCTCGGTGCGGGTTGCAGCGCCCTTCTGGTGCTACCCGTGCCGCCGTGCGCTCGTTGGACCCTCTTCTTCCTCTTCTAGTCGATAGAGAGGACCACTGGTGAGTTTAATCTTGATTTCCCCCTCGTTCCTTCTGTCCTCTGTTTCTCTTGATCTCATCTATGTGCCGTTAGTGACCATCCCTAATTAGGATTCATGTATTGATTAGGGTTCACCCCTCTATTTTGGTTAGATTCGATGGATTGGGACTAGTATTGGTGGTTATTGCGGATGGTGATTAAGTATATAATGTTGGTCACTGTCTACGGTTGATTTTTATGATGCTAGTGGCTTATTAGTTTGATTCCAATTGGTAATTGGACATGGCCTAGATTATAATGTTACTACGGAACTAATGATTATGGTTCTGGTGATTTGGGACTTCACTACTATCATGATCTTGATATTGACAGTAGTTCTGTCAGTGATTTATTCACTGCCTCAATAATTGTTGGCTTGTGTGGTCATATGTAGATTAGGGTTAACATATTATTTCAGTGATTCTCTGATTATGTATATAAACTTGGTAATGATTCCTGGTGGTTGATTCCAGGAAAATGATAATTAGTGACTTGCAAGTTTATTTATGAAAGCTAGGTAATTAATCCGCTTGGTTTAGAACTTGTTCTTGTGACACCATCTTAGAATGGCACACAAGTTTTGGCTCTACTACTGGGCTTTATTCCGTCAGTGCTTAAGATTGTATTAATGCCAAATATAAGTTCAAAGCTTCTTTTAAACATTTGTGAATATGATGTTGGTCTTAGGCTTAGGAACTAGGTTCGTATCTTGTCCCTCATAGATATGTTCTGGTATTGATACCAGTTACTTATTCTTGAATCCTTTTGATAAAATGGTTTGTGTTCTTATTATGTTATATGGATTCATAAGATCTATGGATTATAGGGTGCTACTCTTTTAAGAGATGTGCCCAGAATTCATAACCTTGGATATGTTTATATTGGAATATGGAATATAACTTTATATCCAGGATCAATGATGTTGGTCTGAGATCCTGGTTTGGTTTGTATAGTTTACTTATGGCTTTTGTATTCAAAAATCTCCTATGATGGATTCACCCCCACTTGGGTGATTTCTGAGAGATTAAATATAAAACAACACATGAATTCTTATCTAGATAAGATAGTTAGATCATGTGAGGGTTTTATATTATTCACCAATACAGTTGGGTTATTGGTGTTGTTGCTGGTTGATCTGGTGGCTTGATTTTGCTAGCTTGCTTTGCTGGCTTGATCTTGTCCTTCACCTCCTGGTGCTGCTCCTGCTACTTCTGGATCCTATTAGATGTATAGTTTGGCTGCTGGTTTTGCTTGGCTTTGGCAAGATTGATGTGTTCCTGGTTTCGTGCTTGAGAGTGAGAATAAGCTGCTACGGCTGTGCTACGGCTGTGCACTTCTCCTTCTGCTTTTGTCAGCTATTGCTGCTGTGTTGACAGCACACACCATGCATTTAGATGACTGTGCTGCCTAGCTGTTTGGTGTATTGTGTGGATCAGATCAGTGAGGTGTTTTCACCTTTTATCTTTTTACATTTCACTTGCCTGGTGAAACTTTCCCCTTTTTACTTGTTGATATATATATATATTTGTGGCTTATGTGATATGAAAGAACAGATACTTACATATTGGTGAAACTTGCCCCTTTAACTATTACTCAATGATGTATCTTGAGCAGTGCACTTCACTCCTCACAACTGAGAGTAAATCTAACAATCAACTTTTTATTTTCATCTTGTTGGTTTTTGTATTTTGCAGGTACAAGATTTGGATACTCAAGACATAGTATAGGTTTAGACAGATAGATAGATTCCCATTGTAATCTTTATTTTATTCTTTTTGTAAGAATTTTGTAATAACTTATTTATTTAGGATTTTATTTCTTTTAACTTCTTACTGTAATGAATCACTTCATTGGTTGTATGATTTCTACATTGTAGAATGTTGATGAAATAAAGATAAGAACTAAGAATTCGTTTCTTATTTGAATTTCTTTATAATGAATTCTTATTATTATTTATTATATCTTTATCATAACAAATAATATTACTAAATGATTTTGGAAATCATTTTAAAATACCAAATCCTAAATTTTAAATATTTTCCAATTCATTCAAAAATTCAAATTTGAATTCAAATTATTTCCCCCAAAACACACTAATTCATAAAGATCATGTCAAAATTTATAACGATCACTCTCAAGAGCTATTCCTATACATAGAGAGTGAAAGAAACTCTGATCACTTTAGGTTTTTGTTTGGCGAAAAATTTACCCACATTTTATAGTTGAATGCATGCATATGCACAAAATCCTATTTCTACCCTTTGTTGTTTCCTAAATGCTGGGATGTTACACATGTTCTGCTAGGAGCCGCTACCAACTGATCGATTAAGAGTCGGACTCCAATTGTGTCCAAGTTACCATGAGACTGCGGGGTCACACACTTAAGAGCGGGAGCAAGTTCGGATTGGATCTGAACCAGAAATCTGGTTGAGTTGGACCCGAGCCGGATTTTGGAATGAGTAAGTGAGTCAGACTCACAGTGACTAATATGGTCTTTAGTGAATGGGCCACAAGTGAGTGGAGCCCACTTTCACTCCCTATATATTGTGGAGCGCAGAAACCCAGATGGGTTAACGGTTAGGTCATTCCATGCATTGGAAACCCTAGATCCACAACGGTCGTGCCGCCATACTGAACCTAGCAGTTCACCGCCGACGCTCCTCCTTGTATGTGTGGATACCAGTAGCGGTGTTGTATGATCAGCACCACGAGGATCGAGATCAGATCAGATCGTGAGGACTCACTAATAGGAAAACCTTCATTAGTGGCGCATTGGTTTTGGCATTCTGTGGCACATATGGGATGCGCCACTGATACGTCACCACTGATGAAAACTTCTATGGCGCATTTGGAAATGCGCCACAGAAGTCATGATACTTCTATGGTGCATTCTGGTATATGCACCACATGACGTTGTTCAGTGGCGCATTTTGACAAATGTGCCACAGAAGAATATTTACATGCGCCATAGGTGTATAACTCAGGTATTAAAAAAATAGTACTGGTCCATAATCAGGTATTATACACGTATTATACACATAGAAGTACAAACAATATATTTCACTTAGTATATGAAAACAACCATAATACAAACACGAATATAGTGTCATGACACTACTTAGAGCCCGATCGAGGTACACAAGTGGTCATCATATTACAATACAAGTGACAAGTGGCGAATATTTATACAAGTGTTGGTCCAAAGTTCACCATCTCACATTACAAATGAAGTGGTCACTGCCTACACTAGAATCAAATAGCATACAACTATGATGACAGTGACCAAGAGCAAAAGCACTAGCAATATCTTCATCCGGTTCTCCTTCCACAGGTGGTTCCTTGATACGTCCAAAATGTATCTACTTTCTCAAACACTTTTGCTATTGTTTCTCCTCTAAACTTGTGTGATTTGGATACTACTAACACGGACTGACGCTGTTTTTAGCAGAATTACCTTGGTTTCTAGTTTTTGTGCAGGAAATCAACTATCAGGAAAAATCCCGAAAAATATGCCAAAAATTATATTTCACCAGAAGATCCACGGAGCCAGAAGACGAAATGGAGTGGAGGCCTGGGGGCCCACACCCAGGCCAGGCGCGGGTGGGCCCTGCCCCGCGCCTAGGGGGGTGCAGCCACCCCAGGCACCCCCTCAGGCTCCCTCTACGCCTATAAGTTGCCCCTTGACCTAAAAACCGAGGGGGGTTCGACGTTTTTCCAGAAAGAGTTCCGCTCTGCTGCCACCATCGGAAACCAAGATTCGGATCTAGAAACTCTGTTCTGGCACCCTGTTGGGAGGAGGAATTTGGAGAGGATCATCGCCATCATCATCACCAACGCCTCTCCATCAACCATCGATGTTTCCCTCATCCATTAGTGAGTAATCCCCTGCTGTAGGCTATGGGGATGGTAGGGATTGGATGAGTTCTATCATGTAATCGAATAAGATTGTTAGGGCATAGTGCCTAGTATCTCTATTAGTGCTATTTGACTTTGTTGCAACTTGTTGTGCTTAATGCTTGTCACTAGGGCTCGAGTGCCATGATCTCATATCTGAACTTATTATTGAATCATTATGATAGTATTGTTTGTGATCTTATCTGCAAGTTGTGTACACGTATCATTGTCCGGATCCAAAGGCCTCGAAGTGACAATAATTGGACAACCGAAGGGGATGGCTGTGATGTGAGGATCACATGTGTTCACGGAGTGTTAAAGCTTTGCTCTGGTGCTCTATTAAAAGGCCAAGGGCTGGCTGGACAGAAGATGTTGTGCAAGTTCTCATTGCGAGCACGTATGACTATATATGGAGCACATGCCTAGGATTGTTTAGCACTTGGATGCTTGTTATTATTTATCTGCAATGCCCTAGATAATGAAGTTACATGTTTAGACTCGTCCATGCAACGCCCGTCCATCCATCCCTATGCCAACCGCACTCGAATCCCACTGTTTACTGTTACTGTTACTATTGCTGCTGTTTTACTGCTACTATTGCTTTGCTGTCGCTACTACCAAACTGTTGCTACTGATAAACTTCTGTGAGCAAGAACCATTTCCAGGTGCAGCTGAATTGATAACTCAGTTGTTAAGGATTGCAAGTATTCTTTTGCTCCCGTTGTGTCGAATCAATAAATTGAGTAATACTACCCGCGAAGACTGTTGCGATCCCCTGCACTTGTGGGTCATCAAGACTATTTTCTAAATTTACAACTCAGTTGTTAAGGCTTGCAAGTATTCTTTGGATCCCGTTGTGTCGAATCAATAAATTGGGTAATACTACTCGCGAAGACTGTTGCGATTCCCTACTCTATTATTGTCCACTGCTACTCCTTTCATCATGGGTAAGTGTAATGGAAATTTCCCTATTTTACCATCCACTACAAGAAGAGGTACAGTCCTAAACACCTGTATTGCTCCTGATTCACCGTCTGTTATAAGTAAGCTTGTCACACCACCAACACATACTCATGCTACACACACTGCTACTACTGCTGAATCTGAAACTGCTTTTGATGCTCATGATGTTACTTCTACTATGCTTGATGCGAGTGGTTCATTAGGTCCTTCCCTAGATGCTACTATGGATAGTCTAGGAAATACTGAAACTCCTAGTGAAGACACTGTTACACCTGTTAGCTCACCTGAGTCTAGAGAGAGTTATGATATTAATGATGGTTACATTGATTTCACTGATGAATTTGTTGAAGAGTGCCGAACCACACATGGTGCTAGTGCTATTAAGAGTCTCCTTGATAGATGCGCCATTATTCCTAAGTTGTCCTCTGATCCTAAGTTTGCCACCTCTCCCATAGATATTAAATATAAAGATTATGATTTCTCTATTGATTTATCCTATTTAGATATTGTTGAGAAAGAACGTTTTTGTGGGACTGAAAATGAGAGTGTTGTGGCTCATATGAATGAGCTTTCTACTATGAGTGATTTGTTCTCTGATGATTTTAAAATGCGCAAGTACTTTGTTACTAAGATATTCCCTTTTTCACTAAAAGGAGAAGCTAGGGCTTAGTTTAATAGATTACCTTCTGGTTCCATTGATAGTCCTGATTGCTTGATTGCTTCTTTCTTACAGAAATATTTTCCTCCCAGTGCTAGACATGTTGCTTTGCAGTGACCTTTTGATTTTAAACAGGGAGAAGAAGAGAAATTTCCTGAGTAATGGACAAGGTTCTGTGCCTTGATTCATGCATATCCTGGATGTCCATTGTCTTAAAATGAGCTTCTTGATATTTATTATAATGGACTAACTGATGATTCTTGGACATACCTAGATAGCTTTGCTGATTGTGTTTTCAGGAAAAGAACTCCTATAGATGCTGAAGAATTAATGGCTAAAATAAGCAAGAATTATGATGATTGGACTTCAACTGAGCTAAATACACCTGAGCCTATTACTCCTACACCGGTTGTGCCGGAACCAGATCCAATACCAACACCAAGGAAGAGGGGAGTTCTTGCATTAAATGATGAAGTGATGAAGGAGCTAAGAAATGTCTAAAGGAGAAAGGTATTAGAGCTGAAGATGTGAAGAATCTACCTCCTATAGAAGAATTATGTAAGCCAATTCCCCACTCATCTACTATTGAGGTACACTCTCTCGAGTTTAATGAAGGTGATATTCCCTATGGTAAGCCTCCTGATCAATGCTTAGAGTAACTTGACACATTTATTGTTAAATCAGGTAATTTTAATAAACAAGTTTAGAATCATTTACTGGAAAACTCTAGAGCTATTAAAGAGTTGAAAGATATTGTGGAAAGAACGTCTAATGATGTTAAATGCTTTGTAAACACTTTCAAATGGTTCAAACCCAACTTGATCAACTTGCTAAGGTACAAAAGGATATGCTAGTTAATGCCTCAGGAGATAAACATGCTTATGGAATTAGAACTAGGAGTGATATAGCTACTCAAGATACTTTATATCCTGAAGGACACCCTAAAATAATCGAGCAGGATTCTCAACAAGGTGAAAGTAGTGGTAGTCCTCGTAAGAGAAACAAAAAGAAACATAAGGTAGTTGAGGAACCCCTTGAACCTACTGTAGATCCTAATAGTATATCTTTTTCTGATGCTAAAACTGAGAATGGTAATGATAAAAATGATGCTCTTGATAATGAGGAAGGTGAGGAAGAACCTGAGAAGCACACTAAGAACACTAGGTACACAAAGGAAGATTTTATTGCTAAGAAACATGGTAGTGAGAGAGAACCTTGGGTGCATAAACCTATGCCTTTTCCAGGTAAGAAACACAAGTCAAAGGAGGAAGAACACTACACCAAGTTTTATCAGTGGATGAAACCTTTATTTTTTCAAATTCCTTTGACTAATGCTATTAAATTTCCTCCTTATTCAAAGTATATGAAGGATATTGTCTCTAATAAAAGGAAGATTCCTAATGAGGAAATTTCTACTTTGCTTGCTAATTACTCCTTCAATGGTAAGGTTCCAAAGAAACTTGGTGATCCAGGTATACCAACTATTCCTTGCTTTATTAAGAATAATTATGTTAGAACTGCTTTATGTGATTTGGGAGCCGGAGTTAGTGTTATGCCTTTTCTCTCTACAAGAGACTTCAGCTAGAAAAGTTGATACCAACTGATATATCTTTGCAAATGGCTGATAAGTCAACTACTATTCCTGTTGGTATATGTGAGGATGTTCCTGTTCAAGTAGCTCATAATTTCTTGGTTTTAACTGATTTTGTTGTGCTTGAAATGCCAGAAGATGATAATATGTCTATTATTCTCAGGAGACCGTTTCTTAATACTGCAGGTGCTGTTATTAATTGCAATCAAGGGAAAGTAACATTCAATATTAATGAAAAAGAGCATACTTTATATTTCCCCAAGAAGGTTGCTAAAAGCTATTGCCTGAATTCCATTCAAAATATTGAAAGCATCAAGGTTGGAGCAATATATTGTCCCATTCCACAAGAAAATTTTGAAACTATTATGATTGGGACCATTGCTATCAATTTTGAGGTAACATAATCACTTTGTGGAATACAAAGTTTTGTTTCATATAAGATCGTTTTGGTAACAAGACTTGATCAACCTTTTTAACAAAAGGATTTTAATGAACAAAATAATGTTTTCACTATGGTTATACTTGCTTTCTTTTACTTTTCTCATTCCTAGTCTTTGCCTTTCCTTTTGCTAGCTTTGGTTTTGTTAGTTGTTTGCTTGTTAGAGTGTCTTAGAACTTCTGTAGTTTGGCTTTTGGTTTGCTTTTGCTTCTTCTAAAAAACTGTTTCTGCGAGAAAATCAATTTTCATACCCTAAAAATTGGCCAAAAATAAAGATTCCCGAAAAATCCCAGAAAATTCAAAATAATTTTTTTATTGAAAAAAAGGGCAGAGGGACACCTTGAGTGACACAGGGGGCCACCCCAGGCACCCACACCCCAGGTGGGCACGGCCTGCCTATGGGTGGCGCCTAGGGGGTGTGGCCCAGCTGGGCCCCTTCAAGGTTCCCCCTCACAGCCATCTTCTTTCTCTCTCCCGAAAAACACCGGAATCAAGCTCGAGTTCTTGCTATTCTTTCTCGCGATTTTCGATCTCCTTGATTAGCCCATATTTTCTACTAATTTTTGGAGGGATTGCTCCTTGGTATGTGCCTCCTCCACTTGTCCAATTAGATTTGTGATTGGTAGATTGTATCTTGAGTATTTTGCTGCTATAGGTGTCAGGTTGTGTGAGCTTGCATGCTTGTTATATGCTTAGATATTTCATTTTGATGCATGTGTAGTCCTCTAGCAAGTTCCTATAGTAGTTGCTCATCATTTATCAACTTGGAAATCACTTGGTTTGATGTTTGTCTAAAAATTTCAGAAAGAGTGGTCATGGACAACCACACATTTGGAGAGGTATTTGAGAGTGATGCACCTAGAAGGGAAAGGCCATCAATATCATCCTCTCGTGCTAGGCCCTCATACAATGAGGATATCATCACTCCGCGATTCGGCGACGAGGGAGATGAGGGGGATGCGCACCCCTCCGCCTTTCCTTGCCAAACCTTCTTGCGGGTTGTTGGGATTCTTGATGATTTTATGACCTTGCTTCGGAGGGATGGACTAACAAGCCTTATGCAAGATGAGAGCGTGCAATATGCTACGCTCACTAAAACATTTGTGGAGAGCTTCTCCTTTACTAACAGCATGTTCAATCCAGATGTTTCATGCAAAATTTATGGCAGGTCTTACCATATGACATTGAAGAAATTTTGTGAGGCTCTGGGACTTGGAACAACTGGATCAGCAAAGAAGATTCCAGCTCAACCCGCTGATTTGTTGGAGCTCTACCGTGGAATAAACAATGATGATAACCGTAGAGCTCAACGGGGAAAGATAAGAAACATTCAGCTTCCAGCCATCAGGTACTTCACTTACTATCTTGCCACTAGTGTTCTTGGTAGAGAGAACACTAGTAATATTTCCAGCTATCATTTGGCTTTCTTATCTACTGCGCTCAACAATGATACTAAGTACAATCTTGGTTCTCTCATTTCTCGTCGCTTAACTACTAAGGGACCCATTTATGGGGGAATTATTGCTATGCGTGTTGCCACTGCCTTGGACATCTCTGTTGATCCAAATGATACAGTTTTGGCTCCTTAGAGGCTTGATATTGCTGCCATGAAGGCGCACCACTTTGTCACTAATGGGTCTACCCTTGAGAACTTGGTCTATAAAATGCTGTTTATTGACGGGGAAGAGAGAGAGATCCCTCTACCCCAAACCACTTTGTTCAGTATTTCTTAGGGACCTTTGTCACACTCCAAGGAGGATATGGATGACAAGTTGTGCTCTCTTACCTTCCATGGACACTATCAGGTGGAAGCGCCCTCATATGACCCTGTTGTACACTACACAGGGGAGTCCTCGAGCCCGTACCAGGACGAGGGAGCCTCCTCGTCGTACTACGGAGGTGCACCTACTTGGGCACCATGGGATTGAGCCCCACTTAGGTCAAAAGCCTAAGCTTGGGGGGACGTATACCGATATCACACTCATATATATATCATGTTCGGTCGGTTCTTAGTATATCCTATGTTTCGCGTTCTTTTTTGTTTTTGTTGCTGCTTTCTTAAAACACAAAAATACCAAAAATATTTTCATTGTTTCTCTTGGTTTGTTTCTTTATTTCTTTGATTTGGTTTGTCTTACAAGAAAATCCAAAAATATTTTTCTTTGTTTGGTTTGTTTTTGCTTTGTTGGCTTGTTTGAAAAATCGAAAACACCAAAAATATTTGTTGTTCTTCTTTGGATTTATGAGTTCTTTTCAGGGTTTAGCTGTCCTCAGTGGATTTTGGTTTCATGTTATTATTCAAGTCACACAAGTGAAGGGCAATAATGAATATTAAGACAACTCGAGGTGTGGTAAGAGGCTGGTAATTAACTCTATTTGTTTTCTTTTTTGTACATATACTCATCATTGTGAGCATGCTTAGTCTATTCATTGTAAGGCGTATGTTACTGATGGATTCTTAGTAGTTCTTGCTTGTCTATGATTAGCTCTAGCTTGCTAATAGTTTGTAGCATGTCATATGAATGTTTGCTTGCATTGTTTTATTCATATTTTGGTATGATATTGTGGTATCCTCCTCTGGAAGTTTCATGTGAATCGACTTTGCACATGTCCACGCATGCATATGACTAAAAAATAGTCAGTAAGCCTCATGATTTATTTTGCCTCAGAGTTCTAGTATCACTTTCATGCCATAATTACTCATGTTTTGTTGCAAGCATGATTATGACAGTTATTTCTCTCTCATTTGTCGCTCCCTCTCGATTGCTAGGCTTCACCTGTACTGAGTATGACCTCTACTTGTGCATCTAACTCCCCAAAAACCAATATTGCCACTGTGTCCACCATACCTACCTATTAGCATCGTTTGCTATTTTAGTGCATATTTAATATGCCTTGTTTTCTTCCAAATAAAATGTTTGTCTGTTTTGAGAAAGTTAGTTAGTAAAGCTCTCACGAACTTGATGGCACACTTTATTCCTTGCACTTAATAATCCTGAACCATTGTGACTTGTCCATGAAAGTTATATGATTGCAAATTATATGCTGGGAGTTAGCAGAACCGTGCTGTCATGAGGAACGCTTTCAACACTTTTGGATACATATCCAGTTGATAACTTGTCTTTTGTTTGGGGATGTCGTCAGTGTGAAATAAAAGGGTATCTTGTGAGTTCATGGAGTCTATACATTGTGTTAGAGAAACGCCTGGGCCGCTATCCTAAGCCATGCCTAATCATGGTGGAAACTTGCAGCATCACCATAATGAGAATTCTATGAAGCATCCTCAATAAAAAGCTATGCACGTAGTAAATAAAAAGATCGTTGAGATGCTCATTGTCTGCTTGCCTTGTCATTTTGATCACGGGATAGCTCCCGTACCATGTGCAAGGGGTACCCTGTTGGCGGTTCTCTATAATATGCATGTATGCACAATGACAAGAACTTGCAGGTAACCCAAGTTGAGTAGCATGCGGAGCGACCCTCATACTCAAGGGACTTGGGATTTCCAGTTTATGGTCTGTCAAGCATATAACTCAGATTGGACCTCACTTTCACCTTAACCATATGAAGATGCCTATGATAGGGGCAATGAGAGCTCAAAGCTAGTGAGTACCTTCCTTTCAGCATTTGGAATCCTTTCAAACTTTTCAAAACCTTTTCACTTCCATGTTGAGTACCCACTTATACTATGAGCACCTTCTTGAGAGCATAGTTGTCATTCTTGTGTTTATTCCAAAACTTGGTTAATTATGTCATGACTTTGATGCTTGTATCTCTGATATCTTTACTTCTAGTCTTCACTTGAACTTCAGAGGTGCCTTGGCATTTATATTTTGCTCTACAAACAAAGGCAAACAAGATACCACTCTATCATACCTTACTATGAGCATTGCAATGTTGATTATGTTTATGCTCCATGCTAATTATTATTATTGAGTTGGTTTCTCTTCATAGCTTGCAATGACTATTGAGTAGACTTAGTTGCATACTTCTTATTATGAATGGTTCAAGTATCTACTCCTGTGCTAAGAATATATACATCATATGAAGCAAATGTGTTCGTGAAAGTTCTTTTATCGCACTCAGTTTTCAACTAAATTGCTTGAGGACAAGCAATAAGCTAAGCTTGGGGGGAGTTGATATGTCCAAAACGTATCTACTTTCCTGAACACTTTTGCTATTGTTTCTCCTCTAAACTTGTGTGATTTGGATACAACTAACACAGACTGACGCTGTTTTCAGCAGAATTACCTTGTTGTCTAGTTTTTGTGCAGGAAATCAACTATCAGGAAAAATCCCGGAAAATATGCCAAAAATTATATTTCACCAGAAGATCCATGGAGCCAGAAGACGAAACAGAGTGGAGGCCTGGGGGGGCCACACCCCTGCCAGGCGCGGGTGGGCCCTGCCCCGCGCCTAGGGGGTGCGGCCACCCCAGGCACCCCCTCGGGATCCCTCTGCGCCTATAAGTTTCCCCTTGACCTAAAAACCGAGGGGGTTCGACGTTTTTCCAAAAAGAGTTCCGCTCCGCCGCCACCATCAGAAACCAAGATTCGGATCTAGCAACTCCGTTCTGGCACCCTGCCGGGATAGGGAATTTGGAGAGGATCATCGCCATCGTCATCACCAATGCCTCTCCATCAACCATCGATGTTTCCCTCATCCATGAGTGAGTAATCCCCCGCTGTAGGCTATGGGGATGGTAGGGATTGGATGAGTCCTATCATGTAATCGAATAAGATTGTTAGGGCATAGTGCCTAGTATCTCTATTAGTGTTATTTGACTTTGTTGCAACTTGTTGTGCTTAATGCTTGTCACTAGGGCCCGAGTGCCATGATCTCAGATATGAACTTATTATTGAATCATTAAGATAGTATTGTTTGTGATCTTATCTGCAAGTTGTATACACGTATCATTGTCCGGATCCAAAGGCCCTGAAGTGACAATAATTGGGACAACCGGAGGGGATGTCTATGATATGAGGATCACATGTCTTCATAGAGTGTTAATTCTTTGCTCTAGTGCTCTATTAAAAGGAGCACCTTAATTGCTAGTAGTTCCCTAGAGGCCCCGCTGCCACGGGCTGGCTGGGCAGAAGATGTTGTGCAAGTTCTCATTGCGAGCACGTATGACTATATATGGAGCACATGCCTAGGATTGTTTAGTACTTGGATGCTTGTTATTATTTATCTGCAATGCCCTAGATCTTGAAGTTACATGTTTAGACTCGTCCATGCAGTGCCTGTCCATCCATCCCTATGCCTACCACACTCGAATCCCACTGTTTACTATTACTGTTACTATTGCTCCTGTTTTACTGCCACTGTTGCTTTGCTGTCGCTACTACCAAACTGGTGCTACTGATAAACTTCTGTGAGCAAGAACTATTCTAGGTGCAGCTGAATTGACAACTCAGTTGTTAAAGCTTGCAAGTATTCTTTGCCTCCCCTTGTGTCGAATCAATAAATTGGGTAATACTACCCGCGAAGACTGTTGCGATCCCCTACACTTGTGGTTCATCATTCCTCCACTTGGCTACCGCCTCCTCTGGAGTCGTGTATCCTTTGTAGTAGTTCCGCTGAACTTTTTCACCTATTTCTGACAGTCCTCCCACTCATCGTAGACTCCTGGAACCCAACCCTTGTACACCACGTACCACTTTGCCATCTCTATAGACAAGGCATATTATTAAATCATGCAACGGAAAGAACTAAATTGGTGCACATGCATATATGTTCACATAAAGTAAAGCAAAAGATTCATAAACATAAAAGAGAGCACATCGATCACAATCATAGAAGTTCGACAAGAACGACCAAAATAGTGAATTTTACGACATACGACCACATTAGTAAAGTTTGTGACACAACACTACACGCAAACATCTATGCACACACTCGATAATGCTAGGCGCACACATCGATCATTCAGAACTGGTAACGCTTGGCTTTGGAAAATGGTAGTTAGCCATCCTTCGCCATCCACGTCCTGTTGTCACCCTGCTTACGAAGAATATCTTTGATCTCCCTCTTAGTCAACCCTCTGTTGTGTTTTAGGACCCCTCCCCTTATGTTGACATCTTCCACGATGATTTCCGACAACTTAACCTGGATGTGATGGAAGTCTTCTCTAAGATCATCATCATCGGATTGCGCCAAATTTTTGGCCCATGCTTAGAGACTAGATGGTATAGTTAGGTTCTGGCAATCCCGGAGAAACCATTTAAGGTGATGCATGACATAGAAGGCCTCCTTGGCGCTACCAGTAGCCGGATCCTTGATGCAGGGGAACTCGAGCACGTGCTTGAACATGTGTTTGCCATTGTTGAAACATTCCCCCTTGTTAACGAAGGGGCATACCTTTCTAGCATAGCCCTCGAGAAACTCATTTAGAACACCCCTTATTCTGGTGTAGTCTTTCTTCGTCTTATTACTCCCCGAGTTGAAATACATTGCTAGTGAGTACTTCGTGGAAATGACGAGGAGTGTGCAGTATTTGTCTCTACACAACACGATTGAAACATGATGTTGGAAAAGGTCAAAGGAAGAAAGCTATAAGAAAACCTAAGTTACTCAGGAAAGAAAGGAAAAATAAGCATGTTTCTCATCTTGTGGTCCACCATGAACTTCTCGAGGTACGCCATCGCCATGGCAGGCGTCTCTGATCCTTCCCACAACTGGCTATCACGCATGTAGTAGGGATCCACTATCGCTACGTAGGGGGTTTTCTCTCTCTTGATCTTCATCGCCAGATTGAGCGTGAATAGGCGGACCAGGTTATAGTCCAGCCGTTTCGAGAGAAACATCTTGAAGACGTCCTCGTGAGCTATGAATAACACATCCACGGGGGCTTCATGGACGAAGTCCACATCCGATGGCACCTTGACAATGAAAACCGGGTAATTTGGATCTATGTCTTTAATAAGCATGCCCTCTAGTGTCTTGATACCATCACTCAAAGTGAGCATATGTCCATGAGCAAGGCAAAGAAACTCCGGAGTCAATATCGCTTCACCGGCTACATGCATTCGGGGCAAGCCATCCTCGCGGGCTGGTATGACATCATCCTTAGCCCGGATCCTTGTCGGAGCAGGTTGGATCTCGGCTTTCTTAAGTCTTTTCCTGTGCTTCTTTGTCTTCTGAGCAGGCTCATCCACTAGGGATGCCAAACGCTCAATGGCCGCCTTTTGGAGTGTGCCAGGGATAAAGACGAATCCAGTAGGTTTCTCCTATGAATCGGCGGCCGGAGGCGTCTCTAGAGAAAAACCACGGAAGACCAGGAATTGCGTGCATGTAGTGGGGCGTCCACCTTGACTCTCGTGAGCGACAAAGGGTTCTTCATCCACAGAAGGCATGTATAATCCTTTGTCGGCACCGGTGTTGATGAAGTCGTCGATGTTGACAAACTCTTCATCATCTTCGTTGTTGCCACCATGTGGTGATGGTGGTGGCGGGGGCGATGGAGGTTGCGGTGTGACGGCTTTGCCTTGGGGAGGCCCACACGCTCCCAAAAGTTGTTGGTGGCGACTGGTGGTGGTGACGACGGCTGGCTTCCGAGGTGGTGGCCGGACAATCGAGGTGGCGCCGGTACGCCCTACAAGACGAATATGGGTCTTCGGCCATGTCAAGGGCTAGCTGAGGCATTCTATAAGGGTCTTGTGTTCGTCGGCTCCCTGAGGTTGAAAGGGGGGTCCATGTCATCGCACCCTGGGAACACCCAAGCAATCCAGACCCTCATCACGACATCATCCATTGGATTGTTTTGCATCGTGTGGTTCTCCGGTTGTATGATAGTGCCCTTGGGAACATCCTTCAACTCACCGTCGACAACTTTGTGGAGTAGTACGCAAGTAGTGTCCTGAGTCAAAACATATATGTTGGGCATCATGAGGTGGTGACGTGGCTCAGTCAATTTCAGAGCTCTGTTGGGAGATCCCAAGAGGATGGTGTGATGAGCACAACAGCAAGACTTCCCTCAGTTATGAAACCAAGGTTATCGAACCAGTAGGAGAAAGGAAACAACTCCGAGGTGTTGCTAGCAACTTGGAATCCTGCACAACACAAACTCAAGACTTTGCCCCAACTTACAGTGAGGTTATCAATCTCACTGGTTTGCTGAAAACAAAGGATTAAACATAAAGTGTGAAGGTAATGGTTGCTCGTAGAAACTAAACAGTAACAATAGATGATGTAACAATGGTAAATATTGGACCGGGGTCCACAGTGCACTAGAGGTGTTATCCTTTAGATATATAACATGCCGTGTGAACAAATTACAGCGGGGCAATTGACAGGACTGAGCAAGGAATAACAATGCAAATACTAGACATTCATGATTCCTATGAGATTTTATTGGGCATTACAACAATATACATAGACCGCCATCCAACTGCATCTATGACTAATAATCCACCTTCACGTTATCATCCGAACCCCCTCTAGTATTAAGTTGCAAGCAACGAATAATTGCATTAAGCAATGTGTGTAAAGTAAGCAATACAATTGTTCCATAAACAAAAGGTTGTTGTTTTCTCCCTAGTAGCAACAACACATCTACAACCTTAGAGATTCCTGTCACTTCCCCAAATTACTAGAGCCATGAACCTACTATCGAGCATAAATACTCCCTCTTGGAGTCACTAGCATCTACTTGGCCAAGATAGCTACTAGCAACGGATAGCATGCAAGATCACAAACAACATAGACATGATAGAATCAATAATAAATATGACATGATAGAATCAATAATCAATCTAACATAGTATCTCAATATCCATCGGATCCCCGCAAACACAACATGTATTATTACAAATAGATTATCTTGATCATGAGCGGAGCTCACAAGACCTAAACATGATAGCACAAAGGAGGATAAACAACCATCTAGCTACTCTATGGACCCATAGTCCAAGGGATAACTACTCACGCATGATACTGGAGGCTGGCATGGTGATGAAGAAGGCCTCTGGGATGATCTCTCCCCTCCGGCAGGGTGCCGGGAAGTGCTTCAGATCCCCCCGATCTAGGGACAATGGTGGTGGCGGCTACGGACTGTTTCGTGGATATCAGATCGGGTGCTTTAGGGTTTCTGCATCGGGGGGCTTTTATAGGAGAAGAAACGAGGAAGGAGGGCAGCCGAGGCGCCCACACCAGGTGGCGGCGCGCCCTAGGGGGGGTCGTGCCACCCTAGGTGTGGCGACCTCATGGCCCTCCTTCGGTCTCTGTGTTCGTCCTGGTAAAATATTGATTTTGGCTATTGTCCCATCCAATTCCGAGAATATTTCCTTACTAGCTTTTTTGAAACCAAAAACAGCAGAAAACAGGCAACTGGCACTACGGCATCTTGTTAATAGGTTAGTCCTAGAAAATGTATAAAAATACCTCAAAGTGTAGACAAAGCATATCAAAGTTGATACTAAACAAGCATGGAACATCAAAAATTATAGATACGTTTACGACATATCAAGCATCCCCAAGCTTAACTCCTTCTCGTCCTCGAGTAGGTAAGTGATAAAAAGAATAATTTTTGAGGTGACATGCACCATCCCAATCTTGATCAAACCATTTGCAAAGCATTGAAAGATAGGATCAAAGTACTCTAAACATGAGCATGAAAGATGAAGTTCTAACAATAAGACATAGCAACTATGTTGCAACATGAAAGGATACAAACAAAGATCATGAATAATGATGCTGAAAGACGTTTGTTTGTTTCACATATAGAAAACATAGAATAGTGGTATTCATCTTGTCCATCATGGAGTAGCAAAACATAAATGCATAGGACACCTTGAAATTTCATAAGGGTGACTAGATACAAATAGTTCAAGAACAAGCAATATCAACATTATGAATCAATCAATAAATTTTGGGACAATGCACATAAAACTAAGAATGAAAACTATGCTCTCTTAATTGGTGCATAAAGATAGAAGGTGGAGACTCAACATATAGGTAGGAAGAAAGTCCCTTCATAGGGAAGCGGGGATTTCAAGTTTCATAAAGAGCTTCCAAAAATTATGGTACTTGATAGCTTTCATCTCTCATTGCCCCTATCATAAGCATCTTGAAGTGGTTAAGGCTAAAGTGAACAAAATATGGAGTATATGCTTGACAAATCATAAGTTGGCAATCTCATGTCCCTTGAGTACGAGGGCCGTTCCTCATGCTACTCAACTTTAGTTACCGGTAAATTCTTGTCATTGTAACTATATGTGTATCATAGAGAACCGCCAACGGGGTACCCCTTGCCCCATGACATAGGAGCTATCCCATATCAAAATGACAAAGCAACAGACAGTGAGCATCTCAGCAATCCTTTTATTTACCATGAGCATGGTGCATAAATTTTTCTTTCTCTCGTTTTTCTATTTTTTTTCTGAGGATGCTTCATGGATTGCTCACTATGGTGATGATGCAAGTTTCCACCATGATTAGGCATGGCTTAGGCTAGCATCCCAAGAGTTTCTCTAATACATATACATAAATCCATGGACTTACAAGCTCCCCTTTTATTTCACACTGCTGACATCCATAAATAAAAGAGCATGATATCAACTGGGTAGATATTTACAGGTGTTGAAAGTGTTCCCCATGACAACACAGTTCTGCTAATTCCCAACTTATAAGTGCAAGCATATACAACATAGATGACACAATGGTTCAAGTTTATTAGGGGCAAGAAAAATAAAGTGTGCCATCAAGTTTGTGAGAGCTTTAATCACTAATTTTCACATAACAAGTTTAATTTGGAAGATAGATAAAACAAGAATATACTTGGATGGTGTAACACACCATGCATAAGAATTTATAGTGAACTCTTTGGAATAACTTGGTTTCTTGGGATTTGGATGCATGAGTAGAGCTTACTCAGTACAAGTGAAGGCTAGCAAAAGACTAGGAGCAACCAACTAAGTGAGCAATAATGGTCATAATCATGCAGAGCGACAAAACATTATCAATCAAAGCATAAAGTGGTACCACAAGTCAAAAACTAAATGATCATAGAGGCTAAGTTGACTGGTTCATAGTCATATCATGGTGTGAGCATGTGCCAAGTCAACCCAAACAAAGCATCAAAGGAGAATACCACAATATTATGCTTTTTATGCTAAAACAACACATGATTCTTTCAAGGCACATTAAGCAATCTCAATTGTTTGGAACAAGTCATGCTACATCAATAATCACTAAGCATAAGGTCAAAACAACATCTAGCATGACATGATAAAGTCTAAGCCATAGTCAAAACAAGCTCCCTTTTGTACCACTATAAGCATCAAACTTTCTACTCTTTTCCAACACCAAACAACTTATTTGAAACAACACAATGAAAGCGGGGGTCCACCTACTTTATTCAAGCAAACTAAACAAACGAAAACCAAAAAATAAAAATAAGACGCTCCAAGAACAACACAACAGTGCTTGAAACAATAAAAACGAAGTGTCTAGAAAGAGACCTGAGATTTTTATTGATGAAGAAGGGGATGCCTTGGGCGTCCCCAAGCGTTGACGCTTGTACCTCTTGAATATTTTTTGGGGTGACATGGGGTGGCATCCCCAAGCTTGAGCTTTTGTCTATTCTTCATCTCATCACATCATTCTTCCCCTACACTTGAAAATTTCCTTCATACAAAAGTTCACACAATCTTCATTAGCAACATTAGTGCATTCAAGATAATAAAACTTTGGGTTAAGTTTCAAAACAGAAAAACTTTAATTAAAAACACAATCTACTATAGAAATTCCTTTAAAAAGATCAACTTATCAAGAATAACTCAAAAAGAAACCGATAAAGAGGCAAATGCAAATAATGGCAGAAATCTATCAAAACAGACCAGAAGGTAAAAACCGATTTTTTGAAAACCTTCTGTTGCTCAAATCAAAAAGTGTTGAATTTACGAAAGTTAGATAACAACCTGGGGCATTTACTCAGAATATTACATCTCAATCCGACATACAAATATTTTTCATGAATTTTTACAGTGAAGCACAAAAATCTGTTTCGGGACAACAACTTCCCCAAATCTTACTCCTCTCTCATTAGAGGTTATCCTTGGCACAAAAATCAAATAAAAAGGATAAGGAGGGGTTATTACAGAAGTAATAACTTCCAAGACTAAATAAAACTATTGGGTTATCTCCCACGAAGTACTTTTCTTTAACGCCTTTAAGTTAGGCATAAGAAGCAAGAATCAAGTATTTTCAAATGAAGAAGCATTAACATCAAATTTTTCTTTGAAAGGAGGAGCAAAAGGTAATTTATCTCTCCTTATAGGGAAGTGTTCTATACCTTTCTTGAATGTGAATTGATATTTAATGGTGCCTTCTTTCATATCAATGATGGCACCAACAGTTCTAAGAAAAGGTCTTCCCAAAGTAATAGGACAAGAAGCATTGCATTCAACATCCAAAACATAGAAATCAACAGGGACATAGGAATTGTTAACCATAATAAGAACATCACTAATACTCCCCATGAGTTTCTTTTTAGCATTATCATCAAGTGGGACATCCAAATAGAAATCTTCCAAAGGTGGCAAATCAAGCATTTCATAAATATTTCTATGCATAATAGAGACACTAGAACCAAGGTCACATAAAGCTTTGAGATCAAAGTCATTCATTTGCATATTAATGATGGGTTCCCAAATATCTTCTACTTTCCTAGGAAAAGAAGCTTTGTGTTTCAATTTTTCTTCCTTAATTTTAGTGAGAGCATCTGTAATACGTTTTGTAAAAGCCATATTCATTACACTAGTATTAGAACTTCTAGCAAGCTTTTGTAGGAACATAATAACTTCAGAAATATTGCAACCATCAAGATCAAAATCAAACTTAGCATCACAGGTAGTAGACTTATTGTTTCCCATAGTTCAAAAAATTTCAGCATTCTTATTGGGTTTAGGCATTGTTGTAGAAGGAATGGGGACTTCTTGTGGTTCGCTAGCATCAAAATTGGTGGTAGTAATAGTACAAATACTATTGTTTCTAGCAATTTCATCTTATCTTTCCCACTTAGCATGCAATTTAGCTAATAGTCTAACATTTTCATCAATAGTAACTTGTATGGCATGAGTAGCAGCAAAGGTACTTTCCAAGGTTTCAGGTTTTAGCAGCCATTTTATTAATCAAAGAGGATTGTGCTTCAAACAAAGATGAAATATTTTTCTCAACATTCAAAAGCTTTTCCTCCACAGTCTTGTTGAAAGTGGTTTGTTTACTAATAAAGTCTTTAAGGATGACTTCAAGTTCAGAGGGAGCACTTCTATTACTGTCGTAGGAATTTCCATAAGCATTACCATTATTGGGAGGATAAGACCTATAATTATTATTACCAAAATTATTCCTATAGGAATTGTTGCTAAAATTATTATTCCTAATGAAGTTCACATCAACTTGCTCTTCTTGAGCAACCAAAGAGGCTAACGGAACATTATTTGGATCAATATGAGGTTTTCCATTAACAAGAATAGACATGATAATATCAATTTTATCACTCAATGAGGACGTTTCTTCAATAGAATTTACCTTCTTACCATGTGGAGCTCTCTCAGTGTGCCATTCAGAATAATTAACCATCATATTATCAAGGAGCTTTGTTGCAGCACCCAAATTAATGATCATAAAGGTACCTCCGGCAGCAGAATCCAACAGATTCCTTGAAGAGAAATTTAGTCCCGCATAAAAAGTTTGGATAATCATCCAAGCAGTCAGTCCATGAGTGGGACAATTCTTTACCAAAGATTTCATTATTTCCCAATCTTGAGCAACATGTTCATTATCACGTTGTTTAAATTTCATTATTTCACTTCTCATAGATGTAATCTTAGCAGGAGGGTAGTATTTTCCAATAAAAGGATCTTTGCATTTAATCCAAGAATCAATACTATTTCTAGGCAAGGATAGTAACCATTCTTTATCTTTTCCTCTCAAGGAGAAAGGAAACAATTTGAGCTTAATAATATCTCCATCTACATCCTTATATTTTTGCATCTCACAAAGTTCAACAAAGTTATTAAGGTGGGCAGTAGCATCATCGGAACTAGCACCAGAAAATTGCTCTTTCATAACAAGATTCAACAAAGCAGGCTTAATTTCATAAAAGGTAGCATCAGGAGCAGGTGGAGCAATAGGGGTACTCAGAAAATCATTGTTGTTTGTCCTAGTGAAGTCACACAACTTGGTGTTCTTAGCAGAATTCATTTTTGCAAAAGTGGAGCAAGCCAACAGCAGCAGCAGCAACTAGAGTAGGAACTATTTTTTTGTGTTTTTGATAAGAAAAAGCAAACCAAACGAAACTATTTTTTTTGTAATTTTTGATAAAAATAAGCAAGCAAAACAAAAAAAATGTAAAGAGAGTGGTTGTGAAAGACTCCCCGTGTGAAGCTGTCCTGAACTCCCCAGCAACGGCGCCAGAAAAATCTTGACGTGGCACAGTCAAATGCAGAGCTTCGTTGGGAGAACCCAAGAGGAAGGTGTGATGAGCACAGCAACAAGTCTTCCCTCAGTTCTGAAACCAAGGTTATCGAACCAGTAGGAGCAAGGAAACAACTCCAACGTGTTGCTAGCAACTTGGAATCCTGCACAAGACAAACTCAAGACTTTGCCCCAACTTACAGTGAGGTTGTCAATCTCACTGGTTTGCTGAAAACAAAGGATTAAACATAAAGTGTGGAAGGTAATGGTTGCTGGTAGAAAGTAAACTGTAAAAGTAGATGATGTAACAATGGTAAAGATTGGACCGGGGTCCACAGTTCACTAGAGGTGTTCTCCTTTAGATAGATAACATGCTGGGTGAACAAATTACAGCGGGGAAATTGACAAGATTGAGCAAGGCATAACAATGAAAATACTAGACATTCATGATTCCTATGAGATTTGATTGGGCATTACAACAATATACACAGACCGCCATCCAACTGCATCTAGGACTAATAATCCACCTTCAGGTTATCATCCGAACCCCCTCCAGTATTAAGTTGCAAGCAACGGATAATTGCATTAAGCAATGTGTGTAAAGTAAACAATACAATTATTCCATGACCAAAATATTGTTGTTTTCTCCCTAGTAGCAACAACACATCTACAACCTTACAGATTCCCGTCACTTCCCCAAATTACTAGAGGCATGAACCTACTATCGAGCATAAATACTCCCTCTTGGAGTTACTAGCATCTACTTGGCCAAGATTGCTGCTAGCAACGGAGAGCATGCAAGATCACAAACAACACAGACATGATAAAATCAATAATCAATATGACATGATAGATTCAATAATCAATCTGACATAGTATCTCAATATCCATCGGATCCCCCGCAAACACAACATGTATGATTACAAATAGATGATCTTGATCATGAACGGAGCTCACAAGATCTAAACATGATAGAACAAAGGAGGAGAAACAACCATTTAGCTACTGTATGGACCCATAGTACAAGGGTGAACTACTCACGCATCATACCAGAGGTTGGCATGGTGATGAACAAGGCCTCCGGGATGATATCTCCCCTCCGCCAGGGTGCCAGGAGGAGTTTCAGATCCCCGGATCTAGGGATGATGGTGGCGGTGGCTACGGACTATTTCATGGAGATCTGATCGGGTGCTTTAGGGTTTTTGCATTGGGAGGCTTTTATAGGCGAATTGGCGAGGCAGGAGGGCGGCCGAGGCGCCTACACTAGGTGGCGGTGCGCCCTAGGGGGGCCGACGCCACCCTAGGGTGTGGCGGCCTCGTGGCCTTCCTTCGATTGCCCTTCGGTCTCTGTGTTCGTCCTGGTAAATTATTGACTTCGGCTTTTGTCCCGTCCAATTCCGAGAATATTTCCTTACTAGCTTTTCTGAAACCAAAAACAACAGAAAACAGGCAACTAGCACTACGGCATCTTGTTAATAGGTTAGTCCCAGAAAATGTATAAAAATACCTCAAAGTGTAGACAAAGCATAACAAAATTTATACTAAACAAGCATGGAACATCAAAATTATAGATACGTTTACGACGTTTTAGGTGGCAGTCATCAAAGGTGCATAAAGGAGATGAAGCAGAGTAACTAATTAGTTACCTCGGTGAGGGTGTTGAGCTCGGCTAATGTCGAGACACAGCCGTTGTCGGCGGCAGTCCTATCATTAGCATTCTCCCGCGGTGGTGCTTGCATTATGAAGCACCACCGCCGCCGGCTGCGGCTTGGTATTTTTGGCGGGAGCTACAGGGGGAAGCTATGCGACCAACTCTTGCTGCTGCGCCATGGTGATGGTATCCAGCAGGGTCACCAAGTCTGGCAACGCGTTAACGTTGATGCTCGAGTTTCCACCGCAGAAGTTTGGCAGGTGTATCGGCCCCCATCGACCTATCGCATTCCAAGCAGCTAGCCCCTCGAACAACCCAGGGGATGATCGCGTAGAGCTTCTCTTCCACTAACCTGTCAACTGTTTTCTCGTCCACTTTTTCCTCTAATGTCTTCACCTTCAACTTCAGCTCTTCAACCTCGGATTTATATTGAGCTACCGACTGGTTATTCCTCTCCCTTCTCTTATTTGTGTCCTCTTTGTAGTACTCGACAAACTTCATCCTTGTACCAAAGCCGGACACACGGCCAGCTGAGGACCGCGGCAATTTCTTGTCCCTCTTTTTGTAAGCATTCGTCGCCCTATTGAAAACCGTGTCCCACGGCTCCACCGTCGAATCCTGGGACGACAAGTCACCAGTAGCGTTCAATTCCTTCTCCTGCAGAGAGACAAGGATAGGTGAACCCATGCACTTAGATTCTTGGCTTCACTATTTTAATTAGAAACTCTTGAGAGATCCGCGGTAAATTCCTTACTAGCTCGTCCTCAAAGGCCTTCACCTCCGGATCGTCGGTGACGAACTCCCCTATATTCGGGTCCAGGTAGTAGCGGTCCCAGACAAAGTTCCTTAGCTGCAGGTCCATGATTTTATGCCATGGGTTCTCTTTACCTAGGCATTCAAGATCGGTGTCCTCCTTGTTCCAGATGGGTTGTTTCCCTTTGTATCCGCCGCTTCCAAGCTGGTGGTTACCTATGTTCTTCTGTCGCATATTCTTTCCCCATGCAGTTCATGCTTTAGAGTCAGCAGTAGCTAACTCCGCCTTGAATATCTTGAACTCTTCTTCATCGAGCATCGGATTTTTCCTACATATAATCTCCCATCTTTCACCTTTGTTAATGCTGATCTTTACCCGAGTTTTCCAGCTGCTCAAGGCGTCGCTCATCTTTGTCAATGCTAGTTTGTTCACCGGGTTATTTCTCTCTAGGTTTCTAAACTGCTCTGGGAATGTGTATCGTTTGTGAAGCTTCTTAAGGAGATTCTCGACCAAAGCCCGATTGGCAGCACTTTGGATGTACTTCGTGTTGATCGACATGTTTTCCCGGACGATGCACCCGAGTTTCATGCCATACCTGCTGGCAATTGATGCAGGCTCAATGGGTTGGCCACTTTATGTGACCTGAGTGAACTCATCATAGACATTGGCGAGAACTTGCGGCTTCTGATCCTTAATCTCTTTGTTCTTCTTCTTATTCTTCTTCTTCTTCTGTATAGTGGCCGGGTTGCCGCTACCGCCATCCGTGCGCTCGTCGCCATAGGTGGAGGTTTCACCCTCCTCCCCTCCTTCACTAGTTCTGTCGTAGTCGTTGTCGTCCCCCTCGTAATCTGGATCTCCCTCGTTGCCCCCAGCACCTCCGACAGCGGTCCCAGTGGTGGTGTCATTCTCATCTCCTCCTCCGCCTCCTCATGCTCTTGGGACGCCCCTAGAATGACTTGTTGGCCTCTTGGGCTTGATCCTCGACTATCATGTGCTTAGAAGGGACGACCTCGTCGTTGGCCGACATGTTTGCACTTTATTAAAAAAACAGGCAAAACGTTAGCACAAATATCGACCGAAAAATTTGGCATGACCTTTGCAAATTTTTGGACCTACGGGTGCCCATTTCTCAACCGAAACGAAAGTGAATCGACACTTCAGGAGAAACGAGCAACTCAATTGAAATCTCTGCATGAAAAAACAGCCCCACAGCCCCATTGACAACCCCATTGACCGATCCATTATTCACACACAAAGAAAATAACCCCATCCATCATCGCCGCCTCTGTTTCCACCATCCATCATCAATCATTCACACATCAGTATATAACAGATACGATATTCACACAACAGTAACAAATACATAACAAGAGAGGTATATTCATAGCAGCAGCACAACATGCATAATTAGTGGTGAACAGTACCAGCACTATTTCATTCACAGTAGCAGTACCATTTCAAAGTAAAGCTACAACAACAGAATAATTATACTTGTCACTTATACTTTTCATGCAATAAAGCTATAGTAGTAAAATAGGTACAACAGAAGAATAGGTACAAAGGAACACACAACTCTAGTACAAAGTACACAATTGACATGTACAATGCTCCTCAACCTTAAACTATGCCCTTATCTTATTTTGAGAAAGCTCATATATACTTAAAATAGATATTAAAACAGATACAAGAGTATAAATTGGTTAAAAGTCTATCTACTAATTTCTTCACACGTAGGTTTGTCCTCCTCAATTTTCCGTCCGATTTTATAAGGACGGATTTGCCCCTGGCAGTTGTGGATATTTACATGACGTGCCACCGCCAACAAATAAAAAAAACATCCCTGGACCTAGACAAGGGGATCTTCTCCTTCCCGAGCCGACCGCCTCGCGCCGTGCGGCCCTTCTCCCTCCGCCGCGCCCTCCGCCATCGGATCCTCGCCGCTAAGAGCGCCCCTCCTCCCTCCAGTACCGCCTCCGGACGCCCTCCGGTCCCCTCCAACCTTGATCCCTAACCTCGACCTTGCGTGCCTTCTCCTCTACCACCACGGCGTCGCGCGCCATCGCCGGTAGCCGCTCTGCCAGCGTAGCGCCACCGCCGAGGTCCTTATCCGTTTTCCTCCTTAGGCCTTGTTCGGTTTCAAGCAATTTGGACAGGTTTGACATGGATTGAAGGGGAATTAATCCCATCTAAATCAAAATCCTCTCCAAACCACCCCAATCCACTACATTCCACTTGGGAAAGGATTAACCGAACAAGGCCTAAGGTGGCGCCGTCGTCCGCCGATCCCCACTCTCCGTCGACAGCAAGTAGGGGTTCGTTAGGTGAATAGAAAAAAAAATCCCAATCCTGCTTTGGATCCCCGCGCGGGCGATTTTCCCTTTTTTACTCACGCCATCCTCCTTCGGAGTAGAAGAAGGCCGTGGATGCAGCCTCCCAGCCACCCCCTCGATCTCCGACCGCAGCAGACGCCGGCCTCCTCTGCCCTCTCGCGTGAGAGCTCCGCCTCCTAGGGTTCGGTCCGCATCCTTCGGCGTCGTCGGTCGCTCAGAGATCTCTGCCACTGGCCACGCACACGAGCTCTGCACCACCAGAGCTGATCTCCGCTTCCTCTCATCCTCTTTTTTTCCGTTCTTGCTCAGCCCCAGACAAGCACATGGGGACGGATCAACGCTGGCCCACCCCTCCGACCAGCTTGCCGGCGGAGCGCTAGCTTGTCAACCTCGGTGGCGTCCACATCCACGAGAACCTCCCAGTCCTCCTCCGCCAGGATTCTCCACGGTCTGGACTACGGGGGGTCTCTCCTCAGTCTGGCGAGTGGACCAGGTGCGGTCGCGCATGTGGAACTGTGGGGTGCTGTGCCGCGAGCTCTGCGTCTCGCGGACGCTGTGGATGGTGCCCGCCATCACGACAGGATCCTCCCTGCTGGATACGCCGCCATGGATGCCGTCCTCCGCCGCCTCTCTTCCTCTACCCGGTGTTGTGTGTTGGCGTGGCCCAGGCATGACCGCAGCGAGCGGTGCAGACATCCGTGGCATGTCGGTGAACCAGGCACATTGGGGAGCAGCCAAGGCGGTGAGCGGCGTAGGTACTGGGGCGTTGGGCAGCATTAGCGGTGTTCCGTTACCCAGGCACAACGGAGAGCTGCGAAGCTGCTGCTGCTAAGTTATGTTGTTTGCTGCTGCTAGGCTGGATTCTGTGAGCGTGAAGATGAAATGTGCATGCCTTCACCGAGTTCAGCGACAGGGTTCGGGCCATGGAGCAAGGACTGGCGTGGCTCACATCTGTTTGTCCATCTTCGCGGCAACTTATACGAGTTCACCACAAATTCTGAAAACATAGTGGGTGTACCAAGTACCAACATTCTTTTTCAGCACAGTGAGCTAAGGCTTCCGAAGCATTGGCACTACAGTAGAAATATGAGAGTTATTAGTCATACTGTATTAAGGTTCTTTAATCTAATTTATAAGTATTCTAACATTTACTTGGCATTTCGGACAATAGATCCGTTCAAGGTGATGTCTGCGTGTGTTCCCTAGAAGATGCTCCTGGTCTTGCACAACGTTATAGCTGGATGAGACATGATGCTGAGATCTTCATACGTAACATCTTGTTCCTTGCATCGTGTCCAAAAGTAGTATTACTATGTATAATACAATACTTTAACATGTTCTGTCTGTCAAACAGTCTGCTGAAATTGCTAGGAGGAAGGTACAGGTAAGAGAAGCTCCGACTACTAGAATGACAGAGCACAAAGAAAAACATGTCCGTTTAGGAAAGGAGGCCAAGATCTCAAGCCCTCTCTTTTTTTAGGTTAATTCGGGTTCAGCATAGAGAAAAGGTAACAGCGCTGCTATTTCCTATAATCTTTTGTGATGTATTTTTTGTTTCTTGATGGAACTGAACTGCAACCACGTGCACTCCTGTTGTTTTGCGCTGAAAGTGATCTGATTCGAGTTTTTAAATGTTTTGTCTAATTCATGGTATTTTGATATAGACTTGTGTTGCATTCACTACATATGCAAATCTGCATCAATCTTGTACATGAAGTAGCTTCTAAGTTTGAAGTGTTACTATTGCATAAATCTTGATTTATGCTTTGGCATTGCAGCATAGATTGTTTCCTTATTTAGTTATGTGCTGTGGTATGTGAATGACGACCTGGGATGGCTTTTGCGGTCGATTGCGAGTGGCGCTGGTGAGTTGCCCCTCCGATAAGGCCACCATTGTTGCCAAGTTCAATGAAAAAATTAAAGAGAGCTTCACAGTCCCTACACATCAACCCCGCAGCCACAAGGACATGGAAATTAAAGGCAAGATGCTTATGTGATGTTTTTGTTCTCATGCCAAATCATCTTCCTTGCCCGTTGGTAGCTGCCCTTGACAAAATAGGATTTCTATCGATGGAACTGAAGGGATATTTGGAAATTAAGTTGAAAAGGTGAACTGGATCCGACATTTGTTGTTGAATGCTAAGTGAAAAGTCAGGGACACCAGTAAATAAAGATTTATAGGACTCAAGTGCATTGGTAGTTTAAGTAGCGTGTTAATGTTGAGTGTATCCTCAGGGTTATTTTTATTATAGATTATGCCACTTTTTTAATGAAAGTTTAATATAATTTATTTCTTCTGAAATGCTTAGTGAAACCAGTAAGATTCGCCGATACCCATAGCACTGGCACCTTAACCATGATGCAACTGATATGTTATATTGACCAAATTTATATACTACTACGGTTGATGATTAGTTGGTGTCTGAGCTGGAGTAATTGAAGTTCAGTTCAAGATTTGAGGTGAATTGCGCTTCCAGATCAACTAGATCAGCCTTTCATGTAACTGCTTCTGAATCTCATATTTTTTGGTGGTCGTTTTCCTTGATAGCAAGAGTTTAGGTGATTCAAGCGTTCTCAGTTTCTTCTCTTATCTAGAATCAAATTTTACTTCTCCAATCATGTTGCTGTTACTTTCTATTTTGCTGGACAGACCAACTGGAGTGGCAAGTCAGTCTACCGTTTGGTGGAGATTGCATAGTGTATATTCTCATGATTTACTTAACTGGCTGGAAAGAGATAAGCCTATCCATTTTATTGGAAACTAAGTGTCGATGCGGCACGTTGAACTTCATATCTTTATTACTAAAAGACAGTTGGTCCTGTCGATCCGAATTATGATTACAACACCGAATCCTGGTAAGCAACTCCCCGTTCAGTCAGAATCGATCCGAAGCCCGAGCAGCAAAATGTTTTGTTTTACTCCAGTGTCGTCTCTATATCGCCTGTGCTATTTCTCTCCCGTCAGCTACAGGCTTGAAGAGGGTCGAGGAGAGTTGCCGCCGCCCCTCACGGCCTTGCCTCTGCCGGTTCGCCGCAGCCAACCCTCGTCACATTCCATGGTGGGATAGTACGGGCTGGCGCTGCTGCCCCGGTCTGGCCGTGTGAGAGAACCGCGGTAGCTACGCATCGGCATTTTCTTTGCTTGCAATTCTTTCACGGGTTAGCTATGCATCAGCCTCACATCATGTACCATGTAGTACAATTTGCACTTTCTTATCTCCAAGCGATTACATGATTCAAGGAAGAAAAAAGGATAGTCCGGCTATTGATCCTCCAATTAGTTGTGCAGCATGATACATCCAGATCCATGAAAAATTGGAAAAGCCAACACTTCGACATGCATATGCAATCTAGGACTACTGATGTGTGGATTGAATCAAGCAGAATTAGTGAACTTGCGTGTAATGTAATGGCCTAAGAAGCACAATGTTAAATTGTAGGTAAAAACCCAATAATTGAACCAACTTTCTCCACTTCATGTACTTACCGGAAGATTGGGCTATTGAAGGGTGCCACTACAATTGTATCTAACTCCTCTCCTTAGGGCATGTATTATGATAGACGTTTAGGTGGGCGCTTAACAGATTAAAAATAATAAGAATTGGAAAATAAAAGTAGAGGAGTGTCCCATCCTCCAATGCAGGCGCTAATTAAGACGCTAAACACGGATTATTTTCTGCCCTATTTGCACAGTCCGTCAAAGATAAAGCTGTTTGCTACGTGGAAACAAAGACGGAGCGTCGGCGGCTCAATTTGAGTCGACGCTTGCTGGTTTCCTAGGATCAGCCGGGATTCAGGAAAAACTGCAAGGAATCTAATCCTAGCGTCGCTTCTTAACGTCTGCGATGTACGTGTCCTTATGATGTATCCGCGTTTCTCCACTTCCTGTACTCCCTCACCCCGAGGGAGACGACTGTCTTTCTGTGAAGTGCGGTGGCAGCACATGGCTTTGTTGGCACTAGCGCAGAGTGGCCTGGTTGAACCGACAGGCGGGCTAGAGCCGAATGTGGGTGGCGTGGCTTGTCTTGAGGAGAACCCGATGGAAGCCTGACAACCCTGCTTGGCCACTGAACGACTCCGCGCTCTGCTCCGATGCCATGGTGGTTATTGGTGTAGAGAGTTCAACCGTTCTTGGGAATTGAGGTAGAAAGAGATTTGCAAGCATAGAAGGCTTGGAGGAGGCTCTTTCATTAACTAAGGCACTTTTTGTAGGCCCACTTCAGATAGACGAGATGAAAAATATATATATTGATTTTCGTTAAACTTTGATGCCATTGTGGATTTACATTTTTGTTCGCTCAATATGCATAACAAAATAAAATTTATTTATAATACAAACATATTTTATTGTTTCATGGCAACGCACGGGCATTCAACTAGTATAAATTAAAACAGATACACAGCACCTATAGATGCCCTTATCTTTTAACCAATTTATATAGCACCTATATTAAAACAGATACACATCACCTATATACTTAAAAAAATTGGTTGCTACTAAGTTGCTCTATATAAACAGATACAATATACTTTATATTTATACAACACATATATAAGCACCTATATTTATACAGCTATGTTACTCTATATTAAAACAGATACACATCACCTATATACTATATATTAAAACAGATACACATCACCTATATAAGCACCTATATCTACACAACTATGTTAAATCACCTATATTTATACAACACCTATAATGCTGGAGGTTCGTGGAACTAAGCTGATTTTCGGGGGCAATATACTCCAATGCAAGAACTCATAAGAATTTTTTTAAAAAACATTCATGGAACTAAGATGATTTTCAGGTTCATGTACATATTCATAAGAATATTGTTGTTTTAAATAAATGGACATTTGATACTACTTGCAGGATGTCTAAACTAAATAGGCATGAAAATTTCTCTAGTAAATTACTAAGTTGCAGGATGTCTACTTGCAGGTTCATGTACATATTCATAAGAACTCCAGTTAATTTCTCCCGTGATTACTAGCTGCATGCCAAGACCTAACCCTAACATCCTCCCATGTCTTGGTGCACAGATCGGATGTAGCTAGTTTCGAAATAAAGATATCGATCCCACATGGAGCATGAGTATGAAGTCTAAGAATTCTTGAAGTAAATACTGAAAACAGAATTGCTAAATAAAGTTCTAAGTGACAAGATAAAATGCGAGTAATGTATAAAAAGGTGTTTTGGGGGTTTTGGTATAAGAGAACAATGTGTAAAGTAAATAAAACTGAATACAGAAATTATGTATTGCGTATGTAAAAGATATTTGAAACTTCAGTGGGAGAAAGCGTTCTCAGGGATTGGCAGATACACCACTAGCATTATAAAGGGCTGAAATAAAGATTATTATCATGAACATTCTCAACTATGTTTGTGTGGGAGGAACTTCATATTTGGACAAAGAGGCAGCAACCACTGCTCAAATCATCCTCATAACCATAGTAGACAGCAATCAACAACAATTGAATTATCGCACTATTGTGGGACATAATACCACAAGACGTATCCCATGGCATGGATAGTGTTTTGTGAGTTTCCTCGATTCCCATGTTGATAAGTAAGGGGTGCCAACAACTTTATAGTCACTGTAAGTGTTAACATCCCTTCGTCTACCAACAAGTAGTTCCCTATATCAAGTCCCTACAAGAGGCAAATATTGGAGAGGTAGAGTTCTCCCAACTTCAAGATGTAGACAATCTAACACATGGTCACAAGGATGAATATCATAATAAACTTTATCTTATTCCAATCTCATACTAGGGTTTCTCCATCTCCCCAAGAACTAATGATCTACTCATACATAGAGGCAGACAACATCATAATAATGGTAATGGAAGCAATCATTGATGAATAGTACTTGTATAAATCCACAACTAGTACAAGAATTACAACAACATCTAGACGGGATGGATGAAGAAGATGGTGGTGATTAAGATCCAGCGGTTGATGAAGATGGAGATCGATGCCTTGGCCTCCCAGATCTGCGTAGGGCGAAGATGGATCCCTACATCAAGTGCTAACTGTAACGCCCCGAATCGGGTCTATGCAGATCTCAGCATTTCCCGCCATGACCCGCATAGAAGCGATTCAAAGACGCCCACCAGACACTTTCGTGTGGGTGGGATTTGAATACAAGTAGTTACATCACAGTAGTTTACAACAAAGTCCACAATAAATTATATATACAACAACGACTCAATGAGTCAAGAATACAAATGATACAAATCATAAAGAAAACCAAATAGTATCTGAGTACGGACAAGATCCAAATGGGACTAAGAGTCCTGAAGAATAACCAAGCGGTGTTCATAACCCTGCCCAGGCCAAGCCGGAAGGGTAACCTTGCTAACGTCGTCAACCACATACCTGTCAAATCAAATGGGTGCCGGCAAAGGGAAAAGGAAAACCGAAAGAGAGCGGTGAGTATTGAGGCCAGTACACGGCGAGACTAGAATTCGGCGGTCCTCGCCTACATAGGTATGGTGGGCTCAGTGGCAGCAAAGCTTGCACTATCTAACTTATAGAGACACGCTACAACTTCGGCTATTAGAGCGAGATAAGAGAGCACTACGTGATAACTATATATAACACCAAACATAACCCATCCGAAGATTTCTCCCTCGAAGACCAGTCGAGGAAGTCCCCTTGCGGAACACACACAGTGGCAATTTTAGTTAAGTACGTGTTTAGTTGATAAGACTAATTACTAGTCATATTATTAAAGAGGCAAAACATTAGTGGCGTTGTCTATGATCATGACACTGTACTCCTGAGGCATCCATAACCGTGGACACACGGCTTCTTGAAAATATTTACCCTGCAGGGGTGCACTACTGTACCCAAACGCATGCTCAACCCATCAGGCAACATATCACGCGTGCCATCCGAATCTCACAACAAGAACTGTCCATTAACTACGCGCATATCCAGAGGCATCACCTACTGTGTTTTACCCACACAAGAGATACAACTGATTCTCTAGATGGCACAGCGTTTGAGTCTACGGCCGGGCGATGATCGGAAGATAACTTGTAGAGCTCCATCCCACCTCCGGCACGATATCCCGATTTTATGCAATGCAAGACATGGCAGTCCACCAAAATCATATCACAACTCAACCCATGTCCGAGGACATATTATGCGTATGCACCAAATGGAAAACCAATTTTGTAACCCTCTGGATATACGAATAGCGCCGGTAGTTGAGGGGGGGATCCCAGAGGCCCCCACGTTTGGTTAGCGTGATCAACTCAGAACTGGTATCGTAGAACGAACGAGTCCTAGGGCGGCTTAAGCAGTTCCCAAAGGTGGTCCCTGCCGGGGCCTTATCATTAGGTGAAATCATAACCAACAATATCAGATTAATTATCTTATCACCAACAATATCCATGTATCATGTTCCACCTGTATGAGAGCGGTACTAAGCATGCCTACGACTCGCAAGGACAAAGCTAGCTAATCAAACAAGGCAATAGGATAACCAAGGCAATATAGTGGAGCAGATAATTAAAGGAACGGTACTATAGCATCGACAATAAGGATAGCAGTAGATCAAAGGAAGTAAAGACTATAAACGCAAAATAGGTAGAAGGGGGAGAATGCTCGCCTGTAAGACAAAGTCGGGAAACCGGAGGAATGTCGTATCTCACATCGACTCATCTTCCTATCCGGTGAAGAGGCAAACACTAGAAAGAGCAACCGATGCAATATTTAATGCTAGGGCGGAAGATCCGGCATGATTATGATATGATGCATGACATGGCAATATGCGGTGCTACTTAGCAATATTAAATGGAATCAGGATCCGGACATTTAAATAGAAGGTTCAAGTTATTTAGCTACCCCGCAAATTTAAATGTTGACTTAACAAGACAAAATATATCATCGGTTCCCACAAATTTAAATGGGGCCAATATTAGACTAGATTCACCCGCATATGGGTTCAATATTTAATTATGAGGTGAATCGACAAAGTGCCCCAGACAAATAAATATGTATGCGAGTATGAATGATTTAATATGCAACAAGTTTAATATAGCAATTAATAAAATAGGGGCTCGGATAGAGATCACACATTGGGGTTCGAAGATCTTGGGGATAATTGGAATCGGTCCTTCAGATCCGTGTCGTAGACCTTGAGATCCAGGAGGGAGAACTTGGTGTCCATGATGGAGATCTTGTCAAGTGTCTCAGCTTTGAGATTGATGGCGAACTTGGTTCCAATACCGATGCTCTCGCAGTGGCACCATGCCAACGTCGGCCTTGGTTCCTTAGATGCCTTGCCGGACATCTGGACATCATAACAAACGGTTTCATGGGTGTTGGCTATTTATCTTGAATTGTTGGCAGCACGATCACACATGCTAGAGTGCCTTGGAGTCGGCAGCAACGCATACAAAACTGCCACGAGCATTGAACCACACCCAACTCGCAGGGAAAAACAAAACAGAGGCCACAGACGGCGATAGAGGTTGGAGGGCAGCAACCACCCGCTGGTCATGGCGACAGGCGCACTTGTAGACAGCGACAAGGGCGCAGACTTCCTAGGTGCACGTCGGAAGACGGCGCGAGCGAGCCATGGGGCTTGTGGGCGTGAAGCAAGGACTAGCTTGGGAGGGTACCACCGATGGGGACGCGCTGGGCCGGCGAGGCGCAGGCAACTGGGGCATCCGGCAGCGGAGAACATGTCCGTCGAAAGCCCTGCAGAGAGCGGTGGAGGCGAGGACAGAGTGGCCGGCCGGAGCTAGAGACGGACATGCTCAGGCGCGAGGTCGCAAAGGAGAGAAAGGCGGCGGCTCGCTGGCAGCATAGCACCTGGTAACGGCGCGCACATGAGGCGAGCTTGGCGAGGCCATCGGGGTTCCTCAGGGTGGGGCTGCAGGGAGCTGCGGTCGGGCTCGAGTGGCAGCTCTCGCGAGTGCAGGCGATGGCGACGCACGGGAGGAAGGCGAGAAGAGCACATGGCTGATGGCGGCTGGAGCGGAATACGGGGACGAGACACGGGGCGACCGAAGATGGCCAGGGAGGAGGCGACAGCGGGCGCTGGCCGCGGTCGAGCGGTGGACAGCGAGGTGGAGAGGAGGGCGCTCGAGGGAGGTGACGAGAGGCGGCGGTGAGCGCTCTTGGCGGTGCTTGGGAACAAGGCCGAGGGAAGGGGATCGCGAGCGACTGTGTGCGTGTGTGGGTCGCGTGGTGTTTGCGATGTGTGTGCGTGTGCGTGTATGGGTGGAATGGGTTGTGTGTGGTGTGTGGCCGGCGGCGCTCGGGTGTGTGTGTGCAGGGCTAGGGTGGGATTAGGGTTAGTTTGTCTAGGGTTTGGTCTTAGAGCTAGGTTTAGGTTTTGAAACGGGCTGGGCTTGACGGGTAGTAGGCGGCCTGGCCTAAACGGCTGGCTGCCTCCCCAAAACTCTTTTATTTTTTATTTATTTTAGTATTAAAAGATTTTTGTAAATAGTTTTTAGACAAATTAAAGATCTGGAAAAGACCGGGGTTTTGATTTGAAATAAAAGAGGGGACTAATTAGAAAACAAAAGAGGCTTTTGTTGGAAGTATTTTAGAACAAAAATATGCATGATGATGTCATGATGATGCGAAAAAGAAAATAACAAGCAATTTTATTTCGGAATATTTTCTGGGGCATTACACTAACATCCCTCTGTCTATCAACAAGTAGTTCCCTACATCATTCCCCACAAGAGGCAAATATTGGAGAGGTTGACTTATCCCAACATCAAGATGTAGACAATCTAACACATGGTCACAGCGATGAATATCATAATAAACTGTATCTTATTCCAGTCTCATACTAGGGTTTCTCCATCTCCCCAAGAACTAATGATCTACTTAGAAATGGAGGCAGATAGCATCATAATAATGGTAATGGAAGCGATCATTGATGAATAGTACTTGTATAAATCCACAACTAGTGCAAGAATTACAACAAGATCTAGATGGGATGGATGGATATGATGGTGGTGATGAATATGTAGTGATTGATGAAGATGGAGATCGATGCCTTGGCCTCCCAGATCTACGTAGGGTGAAGATGGATCCCTAGGGAAAGTTCCCCCTCCAGATGCCTTCTGAAGGTTAGGTTTCAGTGATTTCTGGGTGTTCTGTACGTCGTCTCTCTGAACCAGTTGTACGGGGTGAAACTTTTTGAGGAGGAGGAGGCAGCGCCAAGTATACAGCAGGAACTATACGGCGGCCCGCCATATAGTTGGTCGTCAACTCTTCTGTCTCTGCTTCTCGCTTCGGGTTTTCTTCTGGTATTTTTAATATTTCCCAAATAAGCGATTTACGTAGTTTTTCTCTCCTTTTCTCTCTAGTACAACTACTCCAAGAATTGTGTCCTTTGGATCCATCATCTGATCTGATCCTGGTGAAAATAAACATAAAAATTTCATGCGAACGCCGTAAAATACCAAAATCCTACATCTACAATGCAAAATAATAATGTAAAACATGATGCAAATATGCACTCATCAACTTCCCCAAACTTAGACTCTTGCTTGTCCCGAGCAAGTTTAGCTTAATGGATGTGATCCTCATATTCATGAAGCTGAGTTGATAAAATAAATGAGGCGGTTGCATCATGTTTTATCATAAAGGATACATGTAAATGAGTTTGTGAATAGTACCTTACTCGAACCATCCGAATAATATAAGAAGGCTTCCACACCTTAGCAATTAATAGTTCATAAAAGATTATTCTCAACATGATGTTAAAGTATTCGGTTCAACCGAATGAGGTAGTGAGGTAGTCCCGAGTGTTTTTAGGATTAACATATTCACTTGGGATTCAAAATCTAAAACGTCTCTTTGTCTTACTACAATATAATGGTATATGCCTATTTGCTCTTTGCATATTCTCTCTTTTTCTTCATCTTTCTTTTTCTATATATATTTGTGCTCACACTTTAGTTTAAGTGTTGTGCAAAGAAGCTAGCCATATAATACACTTCATGTAGGAATTTCAAAGTTTAACGATCTCAATTATCAATTTCCAAATATATTTGAAGCATCTTTATTACTTGAGTATTCTACCTCAAACTTGTTCTCACTCTTTTTGATAGCACTTATATTTTCTCCTTTGTTCAAGGTTTTTATTTTTCATCTTAATCAATTAGATAGTTTCTCCTTTTTGTAAATAAAAACCTATTACCTACAACATATTAATCAAACTATCTTTATATGCTCCATTAATACCAATGGTGTGGAAGACTCCTATTGCTATCATCAAGTGCAAGTAAAATCATCACAAGTCATTCATATATCCAATAAGACAAACTCCAACTCAATAATGCTCCATAAATTATAATAAACTCAGAATTTCATAAGAGGGATCAACTATTCCTGAAGGGAATCTAATGATGCAAACTTTATTTATGATCTCGAACTAATGCAAAACTAGAATAGAAATAAAAACTTGTAAGATAGATTACAGGGTCTTAAAGATCTCCCCAAGCTTGGAATAAAGCTAGGCGGGATCAAATAATCCCTTGCGATTATTTGATTCTGTGCTTTATTGAAGGTCATTGTGGTGCCATAGCATGTAGAACTGCAATGCGTAGCTTCTTGTTGGTGTCCTCTAGAGCGATGATGCGGCTGTAGCACCTGTGCAAATTAGATTGCAGTGTATCCATCTTATCAACGAGCTTGGTAATCATTGGGAGAAGAACTTATCCTCTATCTCCTTGAGGTGCTGACGGACTTCCACGCGATGGAGTAGCTCCTTCTTCTGATACACTTCTAGTGCCTGCATGCGATACTTTGTCCTAGGGACAACTTCTTCTTCCTCATCCATTATTGATGGATCGGGGAAGTAGAAGTTGCTCCTCCACTCCTCTTGAGGCTTCACCCTTATGCGAGCGCCAGTGGTAGGCCTGAAGTGGGGCAACACCGGTTCCTTCCTAGCACCTGCACCAACGTTAGGTATTTCCTTACGCTTACGCGACCTTGAATCTGTAGTGATGAACTTGACTGTCTCTACATGTCCTTTTCCGTGTGGCTTGCGGCCTTCTCTCTCTTCTTGATTTCTTTTCATCGCCACCCAGTCGATCTCCGGGGGATCATAGACGTCGAGGCAGATGTAAATGTCACTCACCCCATCGGGGTCACTGTTGTAGAAGCTTGGCTCGACATACTCTTTGTACCCCGGGCTAAAACTCTCCACCTCCTCATCGCCGTCCTCCATTGATGGGCTGCTAGAAAGGTCCCTAGGGGCAATGAGCCCCATAGGTTTTCCACGGCCATTTATTTAGTCGGGAGTGACAAGCTCCTCCAACAACAAGGACTTCTTCTTTTGGGGTGAATTTGGCTTTAGCTCATATAATAATTCTTGAAAACAAAAATCATCAAGACCAAAACTCCTCTCAATAAGATGGATGTCTTGCTTGGTAAATATAGATGGTGCATTCACTATTTTTGCTTCCTGTCTCTGCATAATTTGCAACTCAAATTCTTGAAGTAAAAGGATCCAACGGATCAGTCTTGGCTTATGAAACTTCCTCTTGAGGAGTTCTTTTAAACCATCATGATCCGCATGAACTCTTACTTTTGCATTAACAATGTAAGAACGAAACTTATCACAAGAGAAAAATACACCAAAGAGTTTGTTTTCTTCCTTAGGATAATTCTTTCGAGCACTATTGAGAGTTCTACTAGCATGATATATAATATTAAATCTGTGACCTACATGTTGTCCTAGAGTTACTCCTACAGCATCATCACTTGCCTCACATATTAAATCAAAATTCACATCCCATATAGGTGGTTTAATGATGGGATCACGAGATAAAGCATTTTTAAGTTTATCAAAGGAAATAAAGCACTTATCATCAAAATTGAATCTTACTCCTTTTTGCAACAGATTAGTCAAAGGTTTAGAAATTCCAAAAAAAATCCTAATGAACCTTCTATAAAAACCTACATGACCAAGAAAACTTCTTATACTTTTTACGTCCCTTAGTTGTGGCATTCTCTCTATTGCTTCAAATTTATCCCTATCTACTTCAATACCATTACCTGATACTTTGTGTCCAAGAACTATGCCTTCTTTGACCATAAAATGGCACTTCTCCTAGTTTAAGACAAGATTAGTCCCTTCGCAACGCTGCAAAATTCTATTGAGATTTTCCAAGCAACTAGTAAACCAAGTTCCATAGATAGAAAAATCATCCATAAATACTTCCATTATAAGTTCTATAAGATCTGCAAATATGGCAGTCATGCACCTTTGAAAAGTAGCTAGAGCATTATATAGACCAAAAGTCATACATCGGTAAGCATTAAACCATAAGGACTAATGAAAGTTGTTTTAAGTTGGTCATCAGGATGAACAACTATTTGGAAAAAACCAGAATATCCATCCAAGTAACAAAAATGAGTGTGGTTTGCTAACCTCTCTAAAGTTTGATCTATGAATGGTAAAGGATAGTGATATTTCCTAGTATCCTTATTCAATTTTTTAAAATCTATGCACATCCTATGTCCAACAACAGTTCTAGTAGGTATCAATTCATTGTTTTCATTAGGAACAACTGTAAAGCCCCTTTCTTAGGAACACAATGAACTTGAATTACCCATTCACTTTCTTTTACAGGAAAGATTATACCTTCATCAAGTAGGCGTACTATTTCTTTTCTTACCACTTCCTTCATTTCAGGCTTCAATCTTCTGTTAAATTTCACCACTGGTTTAGCACCTTCTTGCATGAATATCCAATGGGAGGCTATCATGGGACTAATACCCTTCAAGAAATCCATTAAGTACCCAAAGGCCTTGCGATGCTACTTTAGTACCTTCATAAGTTCTTCTTCTTCTTCCCTTGAAAGTTTAGCACTAATAATAATATAGAATTTATTAGTATCATCTAAGAATCTATACTTAAGATTATCTGGTAAAGTTTTTAATTCTGGGGATGGTACCTCTTCATCCCTTCTCTTTTCTGGCTCTTCAAAAGCTTCATCAGTTGGAGGTTCTTCATTGGGAAATGAATCAAATTCATTTTATAATTCTTCTAGAGTTTTATCCTCCATGATTATTTCTCCACAATTTGTATCTTCATTTATTTCTTCATATTTATTATTTAAGAAAATAGCTACCATTTATTCAATATTTTTCTCCTTCTCTTCTTATTTTATGATTAGAGGTTTGTCTTTAAATTTGGAAAAATGGAATTCCTTTTTTGCTTCCCCAAGCTTAATGGATACAACCTCCTTATTGAAGTCAACTGTGGCACCTATATCACTCAAAAAAGTTTCTTCCAAATATAATTGGGCAAAGAGTGTCAATTGGCATATCAACAACTACAAAATAAATAAGAAAATTTTATTGTTAATTGTGATGACTGCATCTCCAACTACTCCCATTGGAATTCTAATATTTTTATTGGCCAACATGATTGTCATATCAGTATTTTCTATTGTAGCCGGTGCTATATCTTCTTTTATTTCTAGATAAAAATCATAAGATATAATATTAACTTCGGTGCCAAGATCACATAAACCATAATGCTAGTTTTCTTTAAATATGCAGGGAAGAATAGGCTTACCCACATATTTTACCTTAATTATACCTTTAGCCAATATGGAAGTCTCTTCATCGAGTTCAACTATGTTACAATGTGCATACATAGACATGATTGCTTCCTTGGTTACTTCTTCATCTTTGGTTTCAGCTAAATGTTTTTCAATTATTGGCACACTTTCCTCTTCTTTATCCTCCTGTACTGCTTTGACCTGTTCATACTCCAAAATATGCTTTTGTGCAGTGACAAGAAAAGGTATCTCATACATCGGTTCTAGAGAGGCTACAATTGCTTTCACTTCTCTTTTCTTTTCAGGTTCAGGTGGTAGAACAAACTTGACCGGACCCACCTTTGGAGCTTCAATGTGTTCTATAAAAGCTTTAACAACTTGCAATACAAGCGCTCTGCTCGACCGTGAAGTCTCAGCGATCAGAGCAGCCCCCGACCCTGGGATCGCTGAGAAAGGCGGTGGAATCACCGCAAGTGGAACCTCGCGCTCCACCATGACTCCAACTCCTAATCCCTTCGCCTCTGAAATCTTTGTTGAAGCCTCAGCCTCTGCATTGTCGGCCTCGCTATCCGACTCGAAGTTAGCCGCTGACCTGGGCGGCGACGCCGCCTTGGGCGCCTTCTTCTTCGCAGGCGACTTCACCTTTTGTGTAGTCTTCGCCGGCATGGCCACGCACCGCGAACTATGCTTCTACACGTGTCCCTCATGTCAATCATGTTCCTCAAGGCTTTGACTAGCCTCGAGTCCGCGCTATTTTTGCCGGCGGGTCTTCCGAGCCGCGGGCACGCGTGCTTCAACCTCCACCGCCTCGTCATCGTTGTCAGAGGACTCTTCTAAGTCTTCTCTGACCTCCTCAGAGGTCTCTTCATTGGCAGGAGGGAGCCATCCTTCCAAGACTTGAAACATCTGAAAGAGACAGACAACATCAATAAACCGCGACTGCACTTCTGTGACTGCGATATCAAGAAAGATAAGCTCACCATCGGCGCCTGGCGCTTCCCTGTGGCAGTGTCCGGGGCGAGCCCGGCCTTCAACTTGATGTACTCCGCCTCAATAATCTTGTTCAGTGCAGTGGCGTAGTCGTCGGCCCTCCACTTGGCCAAGCAAGCCTTTGTTCCGTCGTCCCTGCCGGTGTACTGGTACCTCTAGTGGGATCGGCTGGCTAGCGGTACCAGTCGCCGTCCGAGCCAACAGTTGTACATATTGATGGTGTCTAGCCCCTCATTCTTGAGCGACCGGATCTGTGTCACCATCTCATCCACGGCCATCCTCTGGTCATGTTGAAGCTTGGTAATCAGCAGCCGGTGCGGCTCGCTCCTCTCGATGGTGTATGTCGGGAGCGACACCTCTCCATATGGTGTCGACTCGCTGACGAAAAACCAGCGTTTCTTCCACTCGCTGGCATCCATATTTGGCAACATGAGGTCGAGGAAGGGGGCCTTGGTCTTCAGCTGGAAGGTGAGGCTGCCCGCCGCCAGTATCGGGCCGCTAGACCCTTCGTGGCTGACACGCCCGTGGAACATCTCCAGCCATAGGGGGAAGTAGGGGCGACACCCCAGATAGCACTCGCAGAATGCCATGAAGATGACGAGCCGCTCGATACTACGAGGCCCTAGATTTGAGGGCTTGATTGAGTAATAGGCGCAGAACCCCCGGAAGAAGATCGACGTGGGGAAATCGAGCCTCCTCTCTAGATGGCTGGTGAAGCAGATAAATTCGCCGGGCGAGGGTTCGGCTTCGTCTCCCCGGCCACAGGGATCCGCCATTTCCCCTTGCATAGAATCCCCGCGTCTTGGAACGACTTCAGCGATGCCGCGGTGCACTTGGATTTTCCTCACTGGTCTTTCGGAGGCGCCATCGGGAAGAAGATCTGGTCTCACTCGCTCACTCTGGAAATTCTAGATCGGGAGAGGATGGAAGAATGAGGAATGCGCGGGGTCGGAGGAAATGCGAGGAAGATTCGCAATTCTCCCCCGTCACTCTCCTTATATAGCGGTTGCTTCCCGCCAATCTCGGAGGAGCCGTTACCCCGCGGTAATTATGCCAATATTACCGTTGGATTACCCAACGGCTAGTTTGACCAAAATGATGGTCCAACTTCCTCCATTCGACTTGCCGACCCATTCGCCAAAGCTATGATTCGACTACTCGCCACTGCTACAATTCGACTGCATGCCAGCACTGCGTCTGGAAACACGTGTAGATACTTTCTCCTTCATTGAGGGAGTCCACCGCCGATTCGACTGGGCATCCAAATTGGAACCGCATACTCCGACTGCCAAAGAACACCTGCGATGAATCAACGACGGCCTCGGGGACTATTGATGGGATATGCCTGACGGGGTATACCCAGCAGGACGTTTCCTACTGGATCAAACACCCAGCGAGTGGGCCTACAGGATGGCGACATGATCATGACCCAAGGAGGAACCTGGCGACTGGAAGCTGGAGGCCCAGAAGAGTATATAGGCCTAGTTGGATTAGGTCAAATCTTTTGAGTGCCTAACTGACTCGGTCGTATATCTGTAAAACCTAGCGAGGTACCCCTATATAAACCTCCCTACGGTACACTCTAGAGACACGTTCCATCATACACACCATCGACTCGCCGCCTAGCAGCCGAGCTCGCCACCCTTGTAACCTCTCGATAATAAAATCTAGCAGGATTAGGTATTTACCCTCCGGGGGGCAGAACCTGGGTAAATCCTTGTGTATCCGCCCTCATCTTGCACCGCAGATGTCTGGCCACCCTTGCCCCTCTCATTACTGCTCCCTACCACTCACAACATCTACCGTGGACATTACCACGACAACCACCCCCTCCTCGCGGGACGTGGAACGTGCTAGAAGGCTTGGCCAAAGCCTTGCCAGACGCTTCCATGGAAGGATTGATGGTGCTCGCCATTGGTGAGGAAGAGGTGGATTGAAAGCAAGGGAAGAACTAGGGTTTTCTCTCTATGCGCGATGTGCTCGAGGAGGATTTGGGCTGGAGGAAGAACACGATGTGGGTGCGAATGAGTGTGAAAAATAATTGACCCCTGTAGTTAAAAATATATAGCCCCGACAGCAGGATTCGTGCAGAACGATTCAACGGTTGACGCGTGGACAGCGCATGCCGGAGCATGCGTGGAGATTTTGCCATGTTCCCACTGCCACCGCTTGACGTTTCAGATTTCTCGCGCGGGAAAATCGCTATGATTATGTTTCCTACATGTGTGAATTCTGAGGAGTTGTTAGCCTATGGTTTAGGTCATTTCACTGGAAAATGCAGACGAATAGTCCCATCTAAAGGTTTCAGGATGGACAGATCCTGTCCAGATACGAGAGAGAACGATGGAAGACTCGGTGATTCTACGACTTACGTATTTAAGACATGGAATATTGCAGGGTTCTTTGGAGGACTACAAGATATTGCTTGAAAAATTGCCAACATCACCTAGAAGGAGCATTCAAACTAAAGGGGAAAGACGACACAAAATCTTAGAGTTCTCCGGGGGCTACTGTTGGGGATATGCTAAATGGGTATCACCATAGCATGTTCTAATCCAACTAACCCAGGTGGCCCATAGTTGGTAGCAAGGCCCATGGCCTGCTGGGCGGCCTAGTTTGATGGATCTAGAAGGGAGGACCATGCCGGATAAAGGAAGGCTACGTTGGAGTCACCGACATATTCGGAGCATTAGAGTGCAAGACACGAAGACTAGTTAGTATCAGTGTAGAACTCTGTAACCTATCCGACTAGGACTTTTCCCTGTAACCCTAGGTTCTGGCGTCTTTATAAGCCAGACCTCTGGGACCCTTTAGGGCACAACTCGACACATCGATTTACACACCTCGCACAGCGAACCAATCCCTATAACTTGGCGTATTGCCCTTATAGTGATTTATAGCGGGAGTAGGGTTCTACCACCGTCGTGGGACCTGAACATGGGTAAGCTATGTTACCTCGTACCCGCCAACTTGTCGCCATCCCCCACATCTCTAAACATGCACTGTGAGGACCCCTCCATGGCGTACTCATCGACAATACCACGACATCTTTGACTCTGTCAAGAACTCGCTTACATAGTAAATTGGTCGTGGAACTCCGTACTCGTGTGTTGGTTCCTTCCACTCCACCATGCGACGATTTTGATTACCCGGTTGGTTTCCGCCATGTATACTAAAATAGGCTCCATTGACTCTGTTGCTGCAAGTATTGGTGCGGAGGAGAGTATTCTCTTCAACTCCTGAAGTGCTGCATCTGCTTCGTTCATCCAAATGAATTTTTCTGCCTTCTTGAGCAACTTGTAGAGTGGCATTGCCTTATCTCCAAGTCGCTGATGAACCGGCTTACTGCTGTGATGCAACCTGTGAGCCGTTCGATCTGCTTCATGCATGTCGGTTTTTCATGTTGAGGATGGCCTAGATCTTCTCCAGGTTGACCTCGATTCCACGATGTTTACGATGAAGCCAAAAAATTTGCCAGCAAGAACCCCAAAGACGCACTTCTTAGGGTTGAGCATCATGTTGAAATTTCGGAGGTTATCAAAGGTTTTCTGCAAGTCAGCGAAGAGTTCTTTTGAGTTTTTGGACATCAATGTCGTCCACGTAAGAATGTATGTTTAGACCGATTTGGTCATGGAGGCAATACTGCATTGTCTGCTAGTATGTAGCACCTGCGTTTTTAATCCCAAAGGGCATTGTGATGTAGCAGTATGTGCCGTAAGGTGTGATGAATGAAGTGGCCAATTGGTTCGACTTTCGCATTTTGATTTGCTGGTATCCTAAGTACGCATCTAGAAAATTCAGAAGTTCCAAGACATCCGTCGAGTCAATGCAAGGAAAAACAAACGGATCCTTCAGACACACTTTGTTCAAGCCGGTGTAATCAAAGCACATTCTTAATTATTTGGTTCCCTTTATGGGCACAAGTATAGGATTAGCCACCCACTAGGTGTGAATTATTTCTCGGATAAAACTAGCCTTAAGTAACCTAGGTAGATCCTTTTGTATGGCACTTTTTTCATCACCAAAGAGTTGTAAAGGTTGTTTCACCAGTTTGGATTTAGGATTGATGTTTAAGCTGTTCTCAGCAAGTTCCCTAGGAACACTTTTCATGTTGGCAGGTTGATAGGCAAATATGTCCTTGTTCTCATGGAGGAACTTGGCGCACTTTCCTATTTGGGATCAGGTCCTATGCCAATGGCGGTGGTCTTGGAGGCGTCGCCTTCCACAAGTTCCACCGGCTTGGTTTCAATGCTGGCCTTTAAGGCGGGTTCGGAGTCAGAAATATGATTCTTCGAAGCCAGGATCTTTGAGTCTGGATATCCTTGAATTCTTTACTGTGGAGGATGGCTTCGGCATAGGCTGCTTTACTCAACTCACATTCCATTTCCTCCTTGAAGCTTCTGACAGTGGTGATGATTCCGTTTGTCACCGGTATCTTGAAATTTTTGTAGACAAAACATGCCCTGGCATGGAAGGAGTGGAATATGTCACATCCTAATATGACGTGATAAATGCTCTTGAAGCGTACCACTTCAAAGGTCATGCGCTTTTGGTGGTAATTTTTAACATCACCAAAAGCGACATGAAGGGTAATGCTCCCAAGGGACTGAGCTTGCTGGACAGGGACGATGCCATTAAACACAGTGTTTCTCCGCCTTAGGTTTTTCTCCATCAATTCATATTGTGAAGTGTATCAAGGTACATAATGTTGATGCAGCTTCCACTGTCCACGAGGCACTTGGTGAACTCCCTACCATCAATCAGGTGGTTGATAACCATGGCATACTAGTTCTCTATCGGGATGTGGTCTGGGTGATCCTCTCTATCCCATGTAGCTAGAATTTCTGGCAGCGCACGTACTGGCGAACTGGGCGGAGTGTGGACATCAATACCCTTAGAGAGGTTCACTGTGCCCAGATGGTGCGAGTGCCAAGGAAATGTGGTAGACGGGATCCTTCTTTTCAAAAAGGGTTCTTTCCCTTATCATAGATCTTGTCAGTGTGTTTGGGTTCGACGTCCTCAACCATATAATCTGAATCCTTGGATTCATTGTACTTTTTCTTCCCCTTGCCCTTGACACAGGGTATACTCTTCCGACTATGCTTGTAGATGGACTCGGTGTCTGTCAGGGATAATGACCCCGAATACCTTAGAGTTGAGGTATCAAGTGGTTCAATAGAGCAATAAGTAATTCGGTATAATATGTGTATAGAGGTAAGACATATATTAATGAAGATATGAGGTATAAAGAGAAGAGAATAAAGAAAAGGAGAAAAAGAATACAACCTTGGCCGGAATAGCTCAAATTCGGCCTAGACATCAAACTCCAACCCCAAATTTGCAAGACCTAGGCCGACTCATTGTTATTTGTAACATCCCAAAAATCATATTTTGTAAAGCTTGCATATCATTCATGCATTCATGAGCATTTGATCTTTTCCAAATAAAATTCAAACAAAAGAAACCAAATATATGCCTTATACTTTTTCAAGTGAGGCAAGGTTTATATCTTATTATCTGTTAGGGGGTAACCCCTTGGGGTGGCCCGATCTTTCACAATTCTCCGCGGGAATCAAGGGGAAATCCGTGGAAGGGGAAGAGGGGATGAAATCCACGAACACACGCACACGAAGAACCCGATGAACTCACACACACAAAACACAATACACGCCGATAACTCACGCCGGTGGCAACCGGTCCAACATAATCCCTAGGATCGGTGTTGGGCGAAGCTCTCTCTCCACGACCAACAACGGGGGTGAGGTGCTTGGTGAGATCTTGACGACTTGGGGACGAGATACCGAGATCCCAAGGCCTTGTGCAACTTGAATGCACTAGGCAAGATCCAAGAGGTTTTGGATAATAGGGTGCCCCTTGGTAGGAGCATGAGACCACTAGATGAAAGATCCTCAAAGGGGTGTCCTCAATCTATTATTATCCAAGTATAGGGTTTACATATGAGGGGTGGGGCTTTATATAGGCCAACCACATTGACAGGGGTAGTTTTGGAATAAAACTGGAAGTTGGGGAGAAACTGGGGGTTACATGGGCCAGGCCCAAAAGGCCTTGACATGCCTGTCATCGAGTAGGCCGGAGACTCCGGTGTTGGGTCCGGAGACTCCGGTCTGGGCCGGAGACTCCGGTTCAGTCTCCGGACCCGTCTCCGGAGGGGGCTTCTAACTGTCCCGGGTTTGGTTCCTGGCGCCGGACCGGAGGGAGGTCCGGAGACTCCGGTGTAGGGGACCGGAGACTCCGGTCTACACCAGAGACTCCGGTGTGCAGAGCTCCAGCAGCTTCTTCTCCTGGTCCTTCTTCCTTGGGGGCTTGGTGTGGTGATGTTGCTTCATATCTGAGTATACACAACGTAGTTGCATGAAGTAGCAAACCATCCAAAGGTAGACCAAAATCACATGAGGAAAGGAGCGAGTTAACCTTGGCTTGGAGGATCTTGGCTCGGGCGCGAGTCATTGGTCCACTTGAGGGACTAGGTGTTGTATATGGAGGTGCGTCCGTAGGACGGGCTGCATCAGCTCCCCCCCCTTGGGAAAGAGTCGTCCTCGACTCTTCAACCTTCTCAACTTCATCTTCGCCATGGTAGGGTGAGAGGTCTTTTGACATTGAATGTCGGGCTCACAAGATACTTGGATGTTGGGATATCGATGATGTAGGCGTTGTTGTTGATCCTCTTTAGTACTTTGAACGGTCCATCACCTCTTGGCTTGAGTTTGGAGTCGCGGTCCTTGGGGAAACGGTCTTTACTCAAGTCTATCCACATAAGGTCGCCTTCTTCGAAGATCATCTCTTTCTTGTTCTTGTTTAGCCTTGATGCTTGGCGAAGGACTTGTTGCTCGATCGTAGCTCTTGTGTCTTCATGGAGTTTCTTCATTGTTTGGGCACGCTTGACAACGTCCATATTGGCATGTTCATGAAGCAAAAGTGGAAGGATATCGAGGGCGGTGAGAGGATCGAAGCCATAGACGATCATGAACGGGCTCCTCATGGTGGTGGAGTGCTTGGCGCGGTTGTAGGCGAACTCGGCGTGTGGAATACATTCCTCCCAGTCTTTAATATTCTTCTTTATCAACACACGTAGGAGTGTGCCAAGGCTTTGATTAACGACCTCGGTTTGTCCATCGGTTTGAGGATGCGAGGCGGACGAGAAGAGAAGCTTGATGCCGAGCTTGGCCATGAGAGTCTTCCAGAAGTAGCTCATGAATTTGACGTCGCGGTCGGAGACGATTGTTCTTGGTACACCGTGTAGCCGAATTATTTCCCTAAAAAACAAATTTGCTACATGTGAAGCATTATCGGTGTTATGGCACGGAATGAAGTGTGCCATTTTGGAAAAGCGGTCCACTACCACAAATATAGAATCATGTCCATGTTTAGATCTAGGCAAGCCTAACACAAAGTCCATGCTAATGTACGACCAAGGTGAATGAGGAATAGGCAATGGCATATAAATACCAAAGGGGTTAGACTTTGACTTAGCTTGGATACATGTAGTGCATCGTTGGACGTGGCGCTCCACGTCGCGCTTCATCTTTGGCCAAAAGTAGTGAGTGGATAGCATGTCATATGTCTTGTCACGGCCAAAGTGACCCATAAGGCCTCCACCATGGGACTCTTGAAGAAGCAAAATTTGTAGAGACGACTTCGGAATGCAAAGCTTGTTTTTTTTGAAAAGAAAACCCTTATGCAAATAGAAATCATAAATTCCTTTGGCTATTGAACATCTTGCAAAAATTGGTCCAAAGAAAGGGTCGGACGCGTACAAATATTTGATGTCATCAAGACCCAAGACATTTACTTCGAGTCGCGTAAGAAGGTTTGTGTTTTTGCGAGACAAAGCGTCCGCTACCACATTTTCTTTGCCCTTCTTGTACTTGACAATGTAAGGAAAAGATTCCATAAACTCAACCCATTTGGCGTGCCTTTTACTCAAATTGGCTTGTCCCTTAAGATATTTCAACGACTCGTGGTCGAAATGGATGATAAATTCTTTGGGCCAAAGGTAGTGTTGCCACACTTGAAGGACACGAACCAAGGCAAAAAGCTCTTTGTCATAAATGGGATATTTAAGGCGTGCGCCATCGAGTTTCTCACTATGGTATGCAATAGGACGCCCATTTTGCATAAGGACGCCTCCAATTCCAATTCCACTAGCGTCACATTCAATCTCAAAAGTTTTTGTGAAATCCGGTAATGCAAGGAGTGGTGCTTCAGTGAGCCTCTTTTTGAGCTCATCAAAAGCTTTTTGTTGTGCTTTTCTCCAAATGAACGTGACATTTTTCTTGGTTAATTCGTTGAGGGGGCAAAAAATGGTAGAAAAGTCTTTCACAAAGCGACGGTAAAAGCCAGCCAACCCATGAAAACTACGAAGTTCACTAACATTGGTGGGTATGGGCCAATCTCGTATGTCCTTAACTTTTGAGACATCAACTTCAATGCCATTAGAAGACACAACAAAACCAAGGAAAATGAGCTTGTCTTTTGCAAAAGTGCACTTTGGGAGATTAGCATAAAGATTTTCATGACGAAGGATTTGAAGGACCTCCTTAACATGAGTAACATGCTCCTATAGTGACTTGCTATAGACAAGGATGTCATCAAAGTAAACAACGACACTCTTCCCAATGAGAGATCTCAAAATATGGTTCATGAGGCGCATGAAGGTAGATGGGGCATTTGATAAGACAAAAGGCATAACCAACCATTCATAGAGACAAAGCTTGGTCTTGAAGGCGGTTTTCCACTCATCACCTTCGGCCATGCGAATTTGATGGTAACCACTACGAAGATCAATTTTCGAAAATATAGTGGCTCCACATAACTCATCAAGCATGTCATCGAGACGCGATATAGGATGTCGATAACGCACGGTGATATCATTGATTGGATGGCAGTCCATGCATAACCGCAACATATCATCCGTTTTTGGAACTAGAATCACGGGGACCGTGCTTGGGCTAGTGCTTACTTGGATCAAACCTTTGGAGACGAGTTGGTTGATTTGTCGTTCTATCTCCTTCGTCTCTTCTGGGTTCGTGCGATACGCGGCGCGGTTTGGGAGTGGAGCGCCGGGTATGAGGTCGATGCGGTGCTCGATTCCACGAAGAGGAGGTAGGCCATGAGGAAGCTCTTCGGGAAATACATCTTGGAATTCCTGCAAGATAGCCATCAAAGAAGGAGGAACATTTGTCAAGTCATTAGTTCCTTGCGCTAGTCCCTTGCATACAAGGACATAGTGCAAGATGGATGGGTTGTTCCGCACTTCTCTCATCTCACTTTTGGTGGCAACAAGAACACTCTTAGTTTTTCCACTCGAGTTTGGCTTGTGGCACTCACTCACTATAGTGTGGTTCTCTTGCTCACCACTCTTCTCACAAGGTTTTTTTGTGTATTGCGCCCTCTCTAAAGCCTTTGCATTGTTCGCAATTATTTGGCTAAGAGTCATTGGTTGCAAAACACAAGTTTTTTCAAGCCATTTGAAGGTATAAGTATTTGAGTGACCATCATGCAAAGCATACTTGTCAAATTGCCACGGCCTTCCTAGCAACATATGGCAAACCGTCATGGGGACCACGTCACATTCCACCGTGTCTTTGTATGGTCCAATTGAGAACGTTACCGAGACGGTGTGCTTGATCTTGACGGACCCTTGGTCACTTAGCCATTGTATATGGTAGGGGTTCTTATGTGGATGGAGGGTGAGGTTGAGTTTCTCACACAATTCCGTGCTTGCAAGATTGTGGCAACTCCCTCCATCGATGAAAACTTTGATGGACTTCCCATTGATACCGGCACGAGTTTGGAAGATGTTTGATCGTTGGTCTTCATTCTCATTGACTTGAGTAGTTAAGACCCTTGTGACCACAAGCGATGGACTTGTGTCATGCTCACACACAAGTAGTTCTTGGTCCTGTTCCAAATGTTGCCTTGCCATGGCTTCCTTGACCCTTGCATCAAACTCATCTTCACTCAAGTATTCTTCATCGCCGTTGTCATGGATGAACAAAACTTTCTTGTTCCCACATGCAGCTGACTTGTGACCTTTGCCTCCACACTTGTAGCACTCACCATTGAATGGTTGTTCATCTCTTGTGTATTTGCCACTTGGGGGCGGTTTTCCTTGAGGAAGTGTTGGCTTGAAGGGAAGCTTGGTTGTATTTGATGAGCTTCCACTTGGTGTTGTCGGAGTAGTGGTTGGGGCTTGCTTGTATGTGAAGTATGTCTTTGGCTTGTTGTACTTGATGTCCTCTTGCACTTGACGCTCGGCCTTTGATGCGATGTGCACAAGCTCAACCATGTTGTTGTACTTTTGGAACTCGGTGATGCGCTTGATCGGATGGTTCAAGCCATTGAGGAAACGTGCCATTGTTTGTTCATACCGCTCTTCAATGTTGGCACGGATCATGTTGAGCTCCATTTGCTTGAAGTACTCTTCCACGGTCTTTGTTCCTTGACTAAGCGTTTGAAGCTTGTTGAAAAGGTCACGCATGTAGTGTGAAGGAACAAAGCGGGATCTCATATGAGCCTTCATATCTTGCCAAGTTGAGATTGGGGGCTCTTCTTTTGATTCACGAGCGAGTTGTACTTGTTCCCACCAAAGGTTGGCATACTCATCAAACTTGAGGGATGCCATGGCCATCTTCTTCTCATTGCTATAGTTGTGCATGCGGAAGATCTTGTCAACCTTGAGTTCCCACGAGAGGTATTCTTCGGGTTCATTTGAACCGGTGAACTTGGGCATGGTGAACTTGAGCTTGCCGAAAGTTTCTTATTCATTGCGGTTCCGGTGGCGACGGTTGCCATGATTTTGGCGGCCATCTTCATCATCCGAGCTCTCATGTCTTGCTTGGTGATGGTGGCGTTGTTCTTGCGGTTGTTGAGGTGCCGCGTTTGGTGGTGGAACTTGGTTTTTACGACGAGCTTGGGGAGCTTGCTCGTGTTGTTGGCGTGGTTGGGGACGAGGAGGAGGTTGTTGATTCTCACGACGAGCTTGGGGAGCTTGCTCTTGTTCTTGTCGTGGTTGATGCCGAGGAGCATTGTCTTGCGCCATGTGGCGAGGAGGACGTCGAGCCGCATGTGCAATGGGATGCTCTCTTTCTTCTTGATGTGGAGTACGCTCGTCATGATGATCATGTTGTCAACGTTGATGTTCATGTCGATGATGACGCCTTGGTGGATCTTCGAGTGCTTCACGCTGACGGCGATCTTGTTCTTCCACTTCGGATGCTTCACCTGTTGTTTAAAGAACATGTCGATGGCGATGGGCTTGGTGGTCCATGTGAGGTTGGTCTTGTTGAATCACAAGTGCCCTTGGTTGTGGCCGGTCCGCTTCACGTCTTGGAGGTCTTGCGGAGAGGTCACCATCATAACTTGACGTTGCGGCGTGTCGCGGAGATGGTACCGCTTGAGAAGAGCTCATGGATTGAAGGACAGCTCCATCCCGATGCCTTGAAGCGTGACGACGAGGTGCACTTGATTCACTTGAGGAGTGCCATGATGATCTTGAGTCTCATGAGCGTGGCCTTGCTAACCCATCAATGAGGCGTTGAAGCTTCTCATCCATTGAGGAGAGGACGCGACCAAGAGCTTCATTTTGATTACCGAGGTTGTGTTGCATGGCATGCATTTGGCCTCGGACTTCTTCGAAGCGGTTGTCGATGTTCTTGAACTCCACTCAGGCTTCGCTAAATTGTTCATCTTGGCGCCGCTCAAGGGCTTCACAACGGTAGTTGAATTCTCCTCGTACCTTCCAATGGTCCCATCTTGTCATGTATTGTGTGTCGTCCTCCGGAGGTGGTGGTGGTTGGGACGGCTCGCCATTCCTGTCCATGATGCAAAGCCGACAAGAGTTGTATATGGAGAATAAGGGTGCGTAGAGTTAGCCTTTTACCTCACCTTGGAGATTATATCAAACCAATTTCCACACAAAGGAGCGAACAACGTGCAAAGTGAAATGGCAAAGAAACTCACACACAAATAAGCTACAACTCTCAAAAGCTATTGGTGGATGGGTAGGATTGTGGGAAAGCCAAAGAACCAACCGAACGCAAAGGATAGTCAAAAGTGGAGAAGATCCAGCAAACTCAAGTCAAAAGGAAATGGTCAACTCAAAGGTGACGAGAACCTACGACTACACACACACGTGGAGAAAAATGGGGTTAGCACGACTATGAAAGTGAGCATGAAATGGCCTAACGACGACTATGCTCGGTTGTCGTGCCAACTCAAGGAGAGACCACAAATCGTTTGCCAAACGAGGGTAAGCAACGAATTTGTGCACTTGCCTTGACGCGCTTATTCCTCTCTCTTTTGCTTACAAGCTTGATGCTCTCTTTGTATTGGGAGACTATGTATCTTTCTATTTTTCTTTTTCTTTTCCTCTTTTTTTTGATTCTTTTTCTTTGTCTCCCTTTCTATGCTACTATGTTAAATTTTGTATTTGCCCTCACACTCTCACTTTCCAATGGAAAGTGCACAATGCTCAGACAAAAACAAAATGAGTTGCTCTCATAGGATAGGTACACACAAAGGAAGATATGGCTACAAGGGTTAACACAAGTTATACCTTAGTTGTTGATGGTGATCTTGTGTCGATGGAGCGGGGAAGAGTTTGGGGTCCGTGGTGTCGAAGAGCGCGGCGATGTTGAGGAAGATATCTGTTAGTTGTTGACATGCACACGGAACACAAACAACAAACAGACAGATTAGCCAATGCAGAAAAGAGGAAAAAGTTCAAAATCGGCGTCCAGGGCCGGAGACTCTGTTGTAGACCGGAGACTCCGGTGCACAGGGCCAGAGACTCCAGTGTGGAAGATCTGATCGTGTTCTTGAGCGGAAATTCACGCCTAGAGTCCTCAAATCCGCGAAAATTTGGCCAAAATTGGGCTGGGAAACGCAGGCAAAAGCTGGACCAACACTTTAGACAAGATTTGGTCGGATCAAAACCACAAATAACACTCCAAAATGATAGATCGAACCAAAGGCAATTTGGGGCTGTTTTTTCGGAAATTTTTGAATTTATGGTGGTTAGAAGAAAAATTGAGGGGAAATTCATGATCAACCTTGCTCTTGATACCAATATGTTAAGGGGTAACCCCTTGGGGTGGCCCGATCTTTCACGAATCTCCGCGGGAATCGAGGGGAAAGCGGTGGAAGGGGAAGAGGGGATGAAATCCACGAACACACGCACACGAAGAACCCGATGAACTCACGCACACAAAACACGAGACACGTCGATAACTCACGCCGGTGGCAACCGGTCCAACATAATCCCTAGGATCGGTGTTGGGCGAAGCTCTCTCTCCACGACCAACAACGGGGGCGAGGTGCTTGGTGAGATCTTGACGACTTGGGGACGAGATACCGAGATCCCAAGGCCTTGTGCAACTTGAACGCACTAGGCAAGATCCAAGAGGTTTTGGATAATAGGGTGCCCCTTGGTAGGAGCATGAGACCAATAGATGAAAGATCCTCAAAGGGGTGTCCTCAATCTGTTATTATACAAGTATAGGGTTTACATATGAGGGGTGGGGCTTTATATAGGCCAACCACATAAACAGGGGTAGTTTTGGAATAAAACTGGAAGTTGGGGCGAAACTGGGGGTTACATGGGCCAGGCCCAAAAGGCCTTGACATGCCTATCATCGAGTAGGCCGGAGACTCCGGTGTTGGGTCCGGAGACTCCGGTCTGGGACGGAGACTCCGGTTCAGTCTCCGGACCCATCTCCGGAGGGGGCTTCTAACTATCCCGGGTTTGGTTCCTGGGGCCGGACCGGAGGGAGGTCCGGAGACTCCGGTGTAGGGGACCGGAGACTCCGGTGTGCAGAGCTCCAGCAGCTTCTTCTCCTGGTCCTTCTTCCTTGGGGGCTTGGTGTGGTGATGTTGCTTCATATCTGAGTATACACAACGTAGTTGCATGAAGTAGCAAACCATCCAAAGGTAGACCAAAATCACATGAGGAAAGGAGCGAGTTAACCTTGGCATGGAGGATCTTGGCTCGGTAGCGAGTCATTGGTCCACTTGGGGGACTAGGTGTTGTAGATGGAGGTGCGTCTGTAGGACGGGCTGCATCATTATCCATCTATGCTTAGTTTTCTCAGCATTATTTTGAAAGTGAATGCAAGTCCACACAAGGTTTTTCAAAACAAATTCAAATTCAAACCCACTTGTATGCCTATTAAAAATATTTCACTAAAGACATGTTTTAAACTTTATTTCAAACCCAAAATGAATTTGAGTATGAATGGATGTTTTACACACCCCAGGACACAAGAAACACAATACAAAAATCTGGACAAAATTCAAATTGAAACAGAATTGAAATAGGAATTTAAATTCAAACCAGAAAATCAAAACACAAAAAGAAATAGTGAAATAGAGAAAAAAATAAACCAAACCAGCTATCTAACCCAACCCAACCCGTGGCCCAGTAACCAGCCCAGCAAGCCCACCCGGGAACCTCCCCCTCTCCTCTCTGTTTCTCACCACACCCGCGCTACCCCGCAGTCACTGTCTGGTGGACCCTCGCCAACTCACCTCTTCTTCCCCAAAATCACGCCCGCGACCACGTCGTCGCCGGCCGTTTCCTCCTCATCACTGCGATGATCAATCCCATTGATTCACCGCGAGATTTTCGCCCCTGATCCGGCTACTTAACCCCCATCCCTCTGCGACCATTTCCCCTCACTCAGCACCCCCACTCCGCCACCAGGCTGCCCATATTTCGGAGAACACCGCCGCTGTTCGACGAACTCCGACGACGAAATTATGGTGAGACCAATCGCCCCTCTCCTTCTGGTTCATACGAGCGTGTTCCTTGTGACCTTGTGCATCCTCTGACATCGTTCGTTTGCCCGCGCATGATCCAGGCCGCCGTCCCCATTCACGCCTGCAAGCGGCAGAGCCGTCGCTCAACTCCGGCGATCGATTACGGTAATTACTGAGCGCCCCTTGACCTTGCTTGCATACGACCAGGTTCGCCTTGTCCTTGCGCAGCTACTAATACCACTAGGTTGAGCTAGGAAGATCTAGAGCCTCGGCAACAACCTCATCTATAAGGACCCGACGCCGCCAGCAACTCCGACGAGTTCCAGGCGCCGCTACAACATGCCCCCTGCCCAACCGCGACCACGTTGAGCTTCCTCGTACACGTGCGAGTCTGGTAAGCATCATCACCACCCCTAGGCCTCGCTAGAATCGCCGTTCCACCACCACCAGTAGCGCCACCGCCGCATCACCGTCGCTAGCGCCGCCCATCCTTGGTCGTGTGCTCAGCAGCGTTGGATCTAGATCTAACGTTTCAGATTAGATCACTTAAACGAACCGATACGGGCAAATCTGGCCGTGCACTGTCACTTAAACCCATCGACCCTCATTGATCGATCCGTGTGAAACGGTATCAGCCAATAGAAACAGCCCACGTGGCCTAGGCTGTCTGTTTAAAATTCCAGAAATGATTTTTGAATGTTTAAACTTGTAAATTCAATAACTTTTGTTCTGTTTATCCAAAAAATACAAATAAGATATCAATGGATTCACAAAAATAAATCCTACACATCTATGGGATTAGTTTTGTAATTTGTTTTTGTTAAAATAGGATTTTATGCAGAGACATTTATAGGCTTATTTTGTGTATAAAAATTAATGGGAAAATGTTTTAAAGATCAAATAAAGTTTATTTGATGTATAAATATTTGGTTTATTGATCAGTACTGTTTTACTTGTATTGTTGAGTTTAGAAAAATCATCACATGGCATTTGCATGCATTCATATATTTTTTCTTGTTTATTTGATATGTGAATTTGGTGCTATCATTTTATGTGTAGATTTTGGTGCTAGTGGTGATTGTGACTATGAGGATTGTTGTTACTCCCCCAAGTACCAAGGAAAGTGGTGCTTCATACTTTTATCCCAATATTTTGACTATGCATTAGAAACATTTTGTATAGGGCTTGCATGATAATTTTTGCTAAGTATCTATGCTATGCTTGGGAAATCCTAGTAGTTGTAGAATTGTTAGAATTTTCTCTAAGTTAAGATACTTGCTATTGACATGCTTAGCCTAGCTTGTAGAAACCAAGGGTGGAATATATATACATGCTATGGAAAAATATTGCTAAGTCTTTGACTTATGATTTTGCTTAATAAAACAACTAAGTGAATGAAACACCTGGATGGAATGGTAATTGCTTGGTAGATTTTGGTTAAGTGGTTACCAGGGCCCATTTTCCAATGGTCTACCCTATGTATCTCACTTGTGGAATGCCACCTAGGAACAAAGGGAGTTGAGATGCCATATGTTAAGAAGCTTCTAGTGCATCCACATGGCATTATGTGCTCTGCCTGGATCATATAGGTTGCAATAACTTAGCCAAATGGACAATTGGTGGTAGGGGATGATAGGTTTGGAGCACGTCCATTTTGGTCTAAGGGAAGGCTTCTGAAAGGTCCTGTCTTGGTGAAAATCAAGTCTTGTGGGGAAAGTGCACCACCTCTGCAGAAGGAAGAAACTAAGTACTTAGCCGTGTCCCTGGTAATGGACAATTTGAGCATCAAGACATGGAAGCTATCAAGAATCTCCTCATCCCAATTATCTAAGTTAAAACTTTTGGTTGAACAAGGGTGAAGGTTCACTAATGTCTATTGGTGGTTCCTTGGGAGTTTTTGCTAAACAAAAACTTAGTGTTTTCAACTGATAGGTAAAACCTATTTTGAGAAAAGCAATCCTAAGCTACACTTAGCCAAATTCATGTAGAAGCTAGATACTATTATTCTACTAAGGTATCACTTTCCATACGATTCCAATGTATTGACCCACTGTGGCTGTAACTTGTGATGTTGCAGGTTACTCCGATGAGTATTAGGGTTATGAGTCTACACTCAACATGCTTTCCTGTGGAACATGAAGATGAAGACTTTTATTTTGTTATGATAAACTCTTGTACTAGCCTATGGCTATGGAGTTTTAAAAGACTATGTTATCTTTGGAATGACGATGTAATAATGACCTTTGTTTCTACGTACTTCATCTTAAACTGTGGATGCTAGCAATTGATCCAGGGACTAGCATTGCAATCATAGGGACTTTTACCTTTATAAAGGTGGGGTCTTACAGATGGTATCAGAGCACTATGTTGCCTGTAGGATTATGACCCTAGGATTGGATTAGAAACCACTAAGGAAAAAAATTTAACACTTTGAAAAATTTCCACACGTGTCTTTTTCTTCTCGTAAACTTTTATAATCTTCTTTCTCATCTCTATTTGTAGATGAACTCCATCAACAAAGTCGTAAGGAATTTCCCAAGGCCCTCAAGAACCTTATGGTTACCATGGGGATACATGGTGCAGTTGTGTACAAAGGATTCCCTGTGATGGATGAAGGAGAAGAGTATTGGTGGGTGCAACTTCACTTGTACAAAAACAAGGAAGACAACCACAAGGAGTCAGGATTCTGCATGGTCACCAACTCAGAAATGCACACAACATTCTTTGACTCTGCAAGAAATGTAGCTTGGAATGTTATCAAGGAGCTTGGTGATAGACTCAAGTGCAGAATGCTCAACACCCAAAATGACCTTAGAGAAGAAAGAAGCATACCCAAGAATTAGAGACTACCAACCAACAACTAAGGGGAGACATTATAGATTTAATATGGGAGTCTTGTGAACAAGATAGACAGATGGCTACTAAGGATGCCCTGATAGCTATTTTGTCTAGTGAGTGAGAGTTGTAACGTACTTCGTTAGTTGGACCACCACACTTATCGTTTTTTTTCTTCCAAAATTTTGTCTAAGTTTTGTTGAACCTTTGGTGCTTGTAATGGATTTGTGTATGCCATGACTTGTGTGTTTGTTGCAAAAGATGTGCTTGTTATATTTTGTCTTATGATTTTTCTATATTTGATGTTGATTCTAACTTTTCTCTATCTTATAAAAATAGATGCCTAATTTTATTATCAACACAGCCGAGGAGTTCAAGGGAACTCGTTTTGGTACTCGTCTCATTGAGCTCACTAGTGTGCTAAACCTTCCACCTCCCAGCATCATGACACTTCCACTCACCAAGTTTGAGAGGAAGGACCTTTGGGGCTTCAGAGCCACTCAGCCGGGACGCCAGACAAAGCCAACCACAGAGACCATCACTTTCAAGCTGATGCATGACGACAAGGAGAAAGGCTTAGATGTAGTCATGCAGGAGTTACTTGGGCGTCTGGTAGGGAGACACTCCACCGAGCTTAGAGGTCTTTACTTTCACCCCTTCGAGAGACGCAACGAAGAGGGTGAGGCCATAGAGTACGAGGATGCTGCTAGAGAGACGACAGATCCGATTCGCCTGTACCTCCAGGACCTAGAGGGTCTTATTAGGCACCTAGATACTGATAGGACCAACATCATGCTTAGCAATGACGAGCTCCAGGTTCAGCTTCGTGATAAGGACAAGCTCTTCGTGGAGCAAGACGAGATAGTCAAGGAAATGGAGGCCAAGTTTGAAAGCCAGGACAAGAAGTTCAAGAGCCAGGAGAAAAGAGTCCAAGACAAGAACAAGATCCAGGAGATGAAGGAAGAGCTAGAGGCGAAGGACTTCGAGCTTGAGCATCAGCAGGGAGTGATCGAGAGGCTTCGCTCACAGAAGAGGGTTCTTAGGGCCAAGATAGAGGCCTTGACTACTAATGTTGATGAGTACATGACCTCTATGGAGAATGCAGGTCTTACCCTTGTTGATGTGGAGATTGATGCGGAGGAGTAGTGTAGACTACTCGTTTATCTTTCATCTACCGTATTTTTGATTATTGAGTCGCAATGACCATCCAACATGCGGGTGGCCTTCTATGGTGTGTTTTGCATTTTCAAACTTGTTGTTTATGTCGTTCAAACCCTATGTTATTTTGATGCTTGGTTATTGTGATTGTCTATGTGATGTATTGTGCATGTTAAGCATCTATGGGTATCTCATTCTTATCCTTATTAAAACCACAGATGCCTCCTCGACGTGCCAACCCCAGCCCAAACAACAACAACAATGTCACTCCCGAGATGCAACAGTTGATGACAACACAGGCACAACTGATGAAGATGATGACCACTTTCATGCAGAACCAGAATCAGAATAACAACAACAACAATAACAACAACAACAACAACCAGAATAATCCGCTAGGATTTGACATGCTCACCAGATTTCTAAGATTGAGGCCTGCAAAGTTCTCAGGAACCACTGATCCAATGGTGGCCAATGATTGGCTACGTTCAGTGAACAAGGATTTAGTGACTGTCGGTTGCACCGACGAAGAGAAGGTCAGGTTTGCAGCAGGTCTGCTGGAAGGGCCAGCAGCAACCTGGTGGGATAACTTTCAGATCACCACTCCCATTGAGGATGTGACTTGGGCTATCTTTGAGGATGGATTCCATATAGCTCACATCTCATCCGGGGTAATGAATTTGAAGAAGAAGGAATTCCACAATCTGAAACAGCGTCACGCAGCGTGGCTGAATATATTGAGGAGTTCAACAATCTGGCGCGTTATGCACCGGATGAGGTTGATACAGATGCCAAGAGGAAGGAGAAATACCTCGAAGGACTGAATGATGAACTGAATCTGCAATTGTCTGTTGCCTATGTCCCAACCTACTAATGACTTTGTGAAAAGGCTACCATCTTCGAGAACAAGATGAAACAGGTTGAGAGCAGGAAGAGAAAACATAGCTTTGATAAGCACAGCTCGGGATCGTCTCACAAGAGTTCCCATCATGATGATAGTCGGAGTTCTGGATCCCACAAACATGGAAAGTACAACAACCACCACAGCCATGTCAACACCCGGATTTTTAATCCCAGATGCCTGTTATGCCATACATCGCAATCCCAGGATTACCATTTTTGCGAGACATAACAGAATTGGATACCACAGTACATCATCCATTACAAACCATACATAAGGTCTTACACAAATAAGGATCTCATGATCCAGTTCTTAATACAACTCAAGCAGCGGAATAGCGTAGTAATAAAGATAGGGTAGGAGAAGCTCCATCTTCGGGGTCACAGGCAATGCTGACGATGGGAGATGATCCTAGTTGTCGTAACCTTCCTGGGGTCCTTCCTCCTGGTACTCCTCTTCATAGTCTGGCCACGGGAATAGCCAGGGACAAAGCCATGAGTACTCTTTAAGTACACGCAAACTAATACTAACAAGTGAAGGGGGGTTGTAGTAGGACACTAAGATCTAGGGTTGTTTTGCAAACAGCCAGATTTACCTCTACTAAGTTCAAAAGAAAGAAAAGCTAGTTGAAATTTTATAACACCTAAGTGGAACTTGTATTTCATATCACAACTCTGTTGTGTTCAAGTAAAAATCTCAATCCATTTCACAAGTCATTTTGAAAACATCTGACGGGGGAACAGTATGGCCACTCCAACTGTCCATAACCGCGGATGCGGCTATTCAAATAGTTTGACACTATGCAGAGATTGTACACTTTCACCACAACATTCGATACATCCGTCAGGAACAAATCCTGAATTCACCATACTCAGTATGCGGATAATCAATCCTAACCTTTCAATTACACGCCCTAGTATAGGCACCTCTCCTGTGAGTTTGGCCTCCCAACCATGACCAACTGTCATCTTGGGTACTGCACATGTGGACGATCTTCACAAGGTAGCCACAGCTCAAACCTAGGCCGTGAGGGAACCCATACTAAGGTATATAAATTTCCAGTCAAGCCCTACCCAATTTTCGGGTATTGTGGTTGTACGGTGACATTGGAATGGTATCGCATCCAGACAGCCATCAGTTTTATAAAGGGGCTAAGGCTCGTGCCTCAACATTTTCATCATCAAAATCATCTGGTGTTCGGAAACACATGTCAAAACATCTCAGTAGAATGATCCATCATTCCAAGGTTTTCATAACCATTTTCACCAAGTATTCCCATCTAAAGTTGATCAAGTTTTATGCTTAGCACTAGCATCTACAAATGGGAGTGAGTACTAATGGGGGGTGGTAAACTAGTGGAGTTTAGCTAAGTTCAATCTCATGCCTTAGATGACATCAAGATTATCTAGCTCAGGCCAAATTTAATGCTCTTTATGCAACCTTCAATTATCTTTCTAGTATCTACAATTTACTCAAGTAAACTCTCAGTAAGAGCTTTGATAAAGAAATAAAGTAGAAAGCTTGCAAGTAAAACTAGGATTGGGTTATCAAGTGAGTATGATCACATATGCCTAAGGCATATGGTTGGCATGGTAACAAGCAAGTAGTAGCTTGCATAAGTAGGGTATCTTGCAAGTGTTAGCTTGATCAATCAACTAGTAGTATTAGGCTTTCCTTGTGCAGAGCAGTGGTTGAAGTTCTCCTTGGCTTCTTCTTTGTAGTATCCTCCTTCCTCCTTGTATCCTTGGTCGGTACTAGCGTCTATGAATAAATACGAGGTACACAATCACCAAAAAATACTTAACTACTTTCAATCATCACACAAAAGGGTTCTATAGATGATATAGCATCATCACTAACATTCAAGATTAAATCACTTGCATTATTTATTTATTTTTAGAAACATAATTTCTACTCATTGAAAAACTACTTAAGATTTAATATTCTCCAAACCAAACATGGGCTCATGTTGACACATTTCATCACCACATATTTCAGTACATGGGAATGTGATTTAAAGTGGTATCAGAATTTAATAAGGTTTAACCTTTTACTTCAATTAAATAAAGTGACTAGAAATGCCTATGTGGCATTCTTTTATTACTTGAACATTATTTCTGTAAGTAAACCCATATGTTTTTATATATTCTGAAAGGTATGATCAATTATGATTTTTGAGAGTTGGAATCAACTCAAATTCTATTATGGTTAAATTAAATTTGAAAAATGTTTGAATGCAGAAAAGCTTCCGTCTTGTTATTTTTACCAAGGTTGATCTATAGATCCAAATGATTTGAATCGAACGGGCTTGGATTAAGCATTTCAATGTATTTCTAAAAAAATTGGTTTCATTCAATTTGGTTCACTGAATCGAGCTGGGTTGATTTTTGAAACTAGGTACGGAACTATGTTTGAATCTTAAAAAGAAAAAGCTGAATTCAAACGACTGGGCTGCGCGGGAAGGGGTAATGGGCCGGCCCAGTGTCACTCTGTAGCGCGAGGCTCAACTGACAGGGGGGGTCTACTGGTCAGTGACTCTTTAAACGGGAAGCTGTACGAGGCGATGTGGTGCATTGGATTAGAATGAAGATCGACGACTGACGGTCCTCGTCGACGATGAACAAGTCACCGGCGAGCTCGAACCCTAGCGGCTCAGTGGGGGTCGCGGGAGGCTCACCGGGGCTCAGGTGAAGGTCGGCGATGCGGGCGAACGACAAAGTAGACGACGGTGATTCTGCTAGTACCGGCAGCTTCTCCTGGGGCGGCTCCAATCGATGGCTTTCTTCTTCTCCAGCAGCGGCAGACTCCGGTGAAATTACGGCGATGCGCTGCTCGCCTTGCTCCGGGAATGAGGTGGGGTGGTTCTAGGTGAGAGGGGAGTAGAATGGTGTGAAGAATTTGAGGAGGGATGCCTCTATTTATAGTGGCGAGAGGGGATCGACGGGCGCAAGCTGAGCTCGTCGTGGTCGACGGCACAGAGGGCTATCGGCGTGGGCGACGGTAGGGGGCGGTGTTGTGCTCCCTAGAGAAGCTCAACGGCATGGTGGCGAGGCATGGGGCGGTGCTGATCGGTCAGAACGCTGCGGTGCTCTGCGCTAGTGACGGAAGTTTTGATGGCGCGCAGCGCGCGTGGTCCGCTCGGCGGCGAACGGGCGTGTCTGCGGGATTGCTGGGACGGTGGTGATCACGCGTGCACGCGGCAAGGGCGGGGTGCGGTCTGTGGGCGTGTGTCGAGCATGGCGCACAGGGCGCGCTCTCGGCATGGTTGCAGGGAAGGTTGGCATGGCCTGGGCGTGTGGTCCAATGGCTGGCATTGCTCGCGGCTGGGACAAAGAGTGGCGGTGGGGTGCTAGCTTGCTCCCAGACAAGGTTGGCGAGGCTAGTGTTGCTCGTAGCTTGCTGTCGACTATGGGGTGGCAATGGTGCTCTCGGCCTTCTCACCATTGATGACAATGGCCAGCTTACAGTGGTGCTAGTGATTAGTTAAGGTTGTTAGATGATCTACTGAGGCTAGTGGTGTCCAGAGAGGGAACAAGTTAGGCCCAAAACACTGCTCAACATAGTGTTTTGATTTTGTTTGATTTGCATCTGCAACCTGTTTGATGAAATGGCCGCATGAACTTAAGTTTTGAATTTTGAAAAGATTTTTGGTGGGTGTGCTAGGCATGTAGTGGGGAGTCTGTAGATTCTTGGGTTTTGAAAATTGTGTTGGTTTGAGTGGTTTTTGCAATAGTGGGATCTTCCCATATAAAATAGATTCAATTTTAAACTGTCATTTAAACTAAGCATTTGAATGTTTCTGGATGATCACAAAGCGGGCCTTGGTACCTTGTTATGAGTACTAACAAGGGGTGCAAAGATCCATACATGTTTCTGTTAAGTTCTGAAAGTTAGAGATAGCCAAAGTAGGCATGGGAGTTAAATTGGCCAAAGTGACCATTCACTTAATTTTTTTGTTTTGATTTGTTTGTCTTTGGGAAAAGTTTGGGGATTGTTTAGATGATGTTTATTTCACCTAAGAATCATTTTACAAGCAAAGAAACACATAATCATGGCAATTCAAAAGAATCCAAATTTTAATGCACACTCATATGAATGCTTTCATATTTTTTATTTGAAAAGTTTTTGTTAACCCTAAATTTGGTGATTAGAGTTTGATGATTCTAGTTTAATATTTTTGGGATGTTACAAGCCACAACCGCCACCATGACAACAAGCATCACCGTAGTCATGATAATGACAAGTACAAGAACCACAAGAGTGGACACAAGAGTCACCACAGTGGAGGTGGAAGTGGAAGTCAGCCTGCAAAGTGAGATATCAGTCAGGTTGAATGCTTCAAGTGTAAGAAGATGGGGCACTATGCTAATGAGTGCCCAGAGAAGAAGGTTGAAGGAACCACCAAGCCCAACACTTTCCAAAAGGGACAAGTGAACCACATCAATGTGGAATAGATATATGAGGAATCTGATGCTGTGGCTGGTAAGTTCAAACTCAATTCTGTTCCAGCACTTGTTCTTTTTTATACTGGTCATCGCATTCATTCATATCAAGAGCATTTGTTGATAGAAATGGATTTCCAACTGAAAATATTGGGTGTCCTATAAAAGTAAGTTCTCCCGGTGGAGATATGATAGTAAGTCTTGGATGTCGTGATCTAGTGATAGAATTTGGAAAGCATAAGTTTCCAGTTAGTCTGATAATTCTAGATTCCCAAGGATTGGATGTAATTTTGGGAATGGATTGGATGACCAAATATGAAGGAGTACTAGATTGTGCCAACCGTACTGTCACACTCACAACCCTGGATAAGAAATGGATTCGATTCAAGTCTAACTTTGAATCAAAAGGGAGTAAGCTAAATTCTCTTAAGGGGGTAAGCATAGACAGTGTGCTAATTGTGAGAGAGTATTCAGATGTGTTTCCGGAGGAATTGCCGGGAATGCCACCAGATAGAGATGTGGAGTTTCTGATTGACTTGCTGCCAGGATCAGGACCAATAGCAAAGAGACCTTACAAGATGTCCGTTGATGAGTTGAAGGAACTCAAGAAACAACTTGGAGAACAGTTGCAGAAAGGATTTATTCAACCAAGTTCTTCATCTTGGGGAGCACCAGTCTTGATTGTTGAAAAGAAAGATAGAAGTCAAAGGTTATGCATAGATTATCGTTCACTCAATGAGGTGACTATCAAGAACAAATATCCTTTGCCCAGAATCAATGATTTGTTTGATCAGTTATAAGGAGACCATGTGTTCTCAAAGATTGATCTCTGGTCAGGCTATTTTCAGCTTAAGATAAGGGAACAAGACATACCTAAGACTGCTTTCACCACTAGGTATGGATTGTATGAATACATCGTGATGCCATTTGGTTTGACCAATGCACCAGCCTACTTCATGAATATGATGAACAAGGTGTTCATGGAGTTTCTTGACAAGTTTGTTGTCGTTTTCATTGATGACATTTTGATCTACTCCAACAGCAATGAAGAGCATGAAGGACATTTGCGTTTGATACTTTAGAAGCTTAGAGAGCATAAACTATATGCCAAATTCAGCAAGTGTGAATTCTGGCTGAATGAGGTTGGATTTCTTGGACACATTGTGTCAGGAGATGGTGTAGGAGTTGATCCCGCAAAAGTATCAGCTGTAACTGAATGGGAATCTCCTAAGTCAGTGAAAGAAGTTCGAAGTTTCCTTGGTTTGGCAGGATACTATAGAAGGTTCATTGAGAATTTCTCAAAAGTAGCTAAGCCAATGACGGAGTTACTAAAGAAAGACAAGAAATTTGATTGGACTGAAGGATGTGAACTCAGTTTCCAAGAGTTGAAGAAGAGACTAGTGACAACACCAGTCTTATGTCTGCCAGATTTGGAGAAGGATTTCCAAGTGTATTGTGATGCATCTCACCAAGGATTGGGTGCAGTTCTGATGCAAGAAGGGAAAGTTGTGGCTTATGCCTCGAGACAACTCAAAACTCATGAAATGAATTATCCTACTCATGATTTAGAGTTAGCCTCGGTTGTTCATGCACTCAAAACATGGAGACACTATATTTTGGGAAAGCGATGTGAAGTGTTCACAGATCACAAAAGTTTGAAGTATATCTTCACTCAGAAAGAAATCAACATGAGACAAAGAAGATGGCTAGACCTCATCAAGGACTATGACTTGAGTTTGCAATACCACCCCGGTAAAGCAAATATTGTAGCGGATGCATTAAGTCGTAAGGTTTATGTGAATGTCCTTACTAAGGGAGAGTTGTCAGATGAGCTGTGGGCCCAATTCAAAGATCTCAGATTGGAGATTGTGCCTGAGGGACATCTCATGTCATTGGATGTCCAACCCACCTTGGTGGACAAAATCAAGGAAGCCCAAAAGATGGACAAGGAAATTGAAGAGATAAAGGAAAAGATTGGCAAGGGAAAAGCCAAAGGATTCCATGAAGACGAACATGGTACTTTATGGTATGGAAAACGTATCTATATTCCGCAAGATCCAGAGCTTCGGTAACTGATTTTACAGGAAGCACACAACTCACCATATTCCATTCATCTGGGTAACACCAAAATGTACATGGATGTGAAGGAAAGATTTTGGTGGAATAATCTCAAGAAGGACATCGCCGAACATATTGCTTTGTGTGATGTATGTAGTAGAGTGAAAGCAGAACATTAGAAACCAGCAGGATTGTTACAACCATTACATATTCCTGATTGGAAGTGGGACAAGATTGGCATGGATTTCATCACTGGATTGCCAAGGACTGGATCATGATATGATTCTATCTGGGTCGTAGTAGATCGTCTAACTAAAGTGGCTCATTTCATACCCGTGAAGACAACCTATACAAGTGCTAAGTTAGCCAAGATCTGTATGAATAGGATTGTGTGCCTGCATGGAGTACCCAAGAGTATTGTGTCTGATAGGGGAACTCAATTCACTTCCCATTTTTGGAGGCAACTGCATGAGTCATTGGGAACGAGATTGGAATTCAGTACTGCTTTTCATCCCCAGACTGATGGATAGATAGAAAGGACCAACCAGATTTTAGAGGATATGTTGAGGGCATGTGCCCTAGATTATGGAGCTAGTTGGGATGAAAGTCTGCCTTACGCAGAATTCTCTTACAACAACAGCTATCAAACCAGTATTGAGATGGCACCGTTTCAATTTCTCTATGGGAGAAAGTGTACTACACCATTGTTATGGAATGGTGTTGGAGAAAGAAACTTCTTCGGGCCAGAACTAATGAAGGAAGCTAAAGAGAAAGTCAAGTTAGTAAAGGACAGATTGAAGATAGCACAGTCCCGACAAAAGAGCTACGCAGATCCTAAGCATAGAGAAGTCACCTATGAGGTAGGTGATAGAGCATACCTTAGAGTATCACCACTTCGTGGAGTGAACAGATTTGGAGTCAAAGGAAAATTGGCCCCAAGATATGTTGGACCATTCAAGATTCTGAGCAGTAAAGGAGAATTAGCATATGAGATTGAATCGCCTGAATCATTGTCTGCCGTTCACAATGTGTTTCATGTGATTCAGCTGAAGAAATGCCATCCAGAGATGGAGGAGACTTCTTTGAAGGATACTATACCTTTGGAGGAGGTCCAATTGGAAAGTGATCTCACTTATGAGGAAAAACCTGTCAAGATTCTTGAGACTGCTGAAAGAGTTACTCGGACAAAGATTATCAAATTCTGCAAAGTTCAGTGGAACCATCATTCCGAGGAAGAAGCAACATGGGAAAGAGAAGATGATCTTCAGAAAGACCACCCTCACCTATTTGCTAGCCAATCCGAATCTCGAGGGCGAGATTCACCTTAAGGGGGTTAGATTTGTAACATCCCAAAAATCATATTTTGTAAAGCTTGCATATCATTCATGCATTCATGACCATTTGATCTTTTCCGAATAAAATTCAAACAAAAGAAACCAAATATATTCCTTATACTTTTTCAAGTGAGGCAAGGTTTATATCTTATTATCCATCTATGCTTAATTTGCTCAGCATTATTTTGAAAGTGAATGCAAGGCCACACAAGGTTTTTCAAAACAAATTCAAACCCACTTGTATGCCTATTAAAAATATTTCACTAAAGACATGGTTTTAAACTTTATTTGAAACCCAAAATGAATTTGAGTATGAATCGATGTTTTACACACCCCAGGACACAAGAAACACAATACAAAAATCTGGAGAAAATTCAAATTGAAGCAAAATTGAAATAGGCATTTAAATTCCAACCAGAAAATCAAAACAGAAAAAGAAAAAGATAAATAGAGAAAAAAAACCAAACCAGCTATCTAACCCAACCCACCCGCGGCCCAGTAACCAGCCTAGCAAGACCACCCGGGAACCTCCCCCTCTCCTCTCTGTTTCTCCTTGCACCAGCGCTACCCCGCAGTCATTGTCTGGTGGACCCTCGCCAACTCACCTCTTCTTCCCTAAAATCATGTCCGCGACCACGTCGTCACCGGCCGTTTCCTCATCACTGCGATGATAATTCCCATTGATTCACCGCGAGATTTTCGGCCCTGCTCCGGCTACTTAACCCCCACCCCACTACGACCATTTCCCCTCACTCAGCACCCCCACGACGCCACCAGGCTGCCCATATTTCGCAGAACACCACCGCTGTCCGACGAACTCCGACGACGAAATTCCGGTGAGACCAATAGCCCCTGTCCTTCTGGTTCATACTAGCGTGTTCCTTGTGACCTTGTGCATCCTTTGACATCGTTCGTTTGCCCGCGCATGACCCAGGCCGCCGACCCAGACAGAGCCGCAGCTCAACTCCGGCGATCGATTACAGTAATTACTGAGCGCCCCTTGACCTCGCTTGCATATGACCAGGTTCGCCTTGTACTTGCGCAGCTACTGATACCACTGGTTTGAGCTAGGACGATCCAGAGCCTCGGCAACAACCTCGTCTACAAGTACCCGATGCCGCCAGCAACTCCGACGAGCTCCAGGCCCCGCTACAGCACGCCCCCTGCCCAACCACGACCACGTTGAGCTTCCTCATACACATGCGAGTCTGGTAAGCATCATCACCACCCCTAGGCCTCGCTAGAATTGCCAATCCACCACCACCAGTAGCACCGCCGCCGCATCGCCATCGCTAGCGCCGCCCATCCTTGGTCGTGTGCTCAACAGCGTTGGATCTAGATCTAACGTTTCAGATTAGATCACTTAAACGAACCGGTACGGGCAGATCTGGCCGTGCACTGTCACTTAAATCCAACGGCCCTCATTGATCGATCCATGCGAAATAGTATCAGCCAATAGAAACAGCCCGCGTGGCCTAGCCTGTCTGTTTAAAATTCCAGAAATGATTTTTGAATGTTTAAACTTGTAAATTCAATAACTTTTGTAATGTTTATCCAAAAAATGCAAATAAGATATCAATGGATTCACAAAAATAAATCCTACACATCTATGGGCTTAGTTTTGTAATTCGTTTCTGCTAAAATAGGATTTTATGCAGAGACATTTATAGGCTTATTTTGTGTATAAAAATTAATGGGAAAATGTTTTAAAGATCAAATAAAGCTTATTTGATGTATAAATGTTTGGTTTATTGATCAATACTGTTTTACTTGTCTTGTTGGGTTTAGAAAAATCATCACATGGAATTTGGATGCATTCATATATTTTTGCTTGTTTATTTGATATGTGAATTTGGTGCTATCATTTTATGTGTAGATTTTGGTGCTAGTGGTGATTGTGGCTATGAGGATTGTTGTTACTCCCCCAACTACCAAGGCAAGTGGTGATTCATACTTTTATCCCCATATTTTGACTATGCATTAGAAACATTTTGTATCGGGCTTGCATGATAATTTTTGCTAAGTATCTATGCTATGCTTGGGAAATCCTAGTAGTTGTAGAATTGTTAGAATTTTCTCTAAGTTAAGATACTTGCTATTGCCATGCTTATCCTAGCTTGTAGGAACCAAGGGTGGAATATATATGCATGCTATGGAAAAATATTGCTAAGTCTTTGACTTATGATTTTGCTTAATATAACAACTAAGTGAATGAAACACCTAGGTGGAATGGTAATTGCTTGGTGGATTTTGGTTGAGTGGTTACCAGGGCCCATTTTCCAATGGTCTACGCTGTGTATCTCACATGTGGAATGCCATCCAGGAAGAAAGGGATTTGAGATGCCATATGTTAAGAAGCTTCTAGTGCAGCCACATGGCATTATGGGCTCTGCCTGGATCATATAGGTTGCAATAACTTAGCCAAATGGACAGTTGGTGGTAGGGGATGATAGGTTTGGAGCGCGTCCATCTTGGTCTTAGGGAAGGCTTCTGAAAGGTCCTGTCTTGGTGAAAATCAAGTCTTGTGGGGAAAGTGCACCACCTCTGCAGAAGGAAGAAACTAAGTACTTAGCCATGTCCCCGGTAATGGACAATTTGAGCATCAAGACATGGAAGCTATCAAGAATCTCCTCATCCCAATTTTCTAAGTTAAAACTTGTGGTTGAACAAGGGTGAAGGTTCACCAATGTCTATTGGTGTTTCCTTGGGAGTTTTTGCAAAACAAAAACTTAGTGTTTTCAACTGATAGGTAAAACCTACTTTGAGCAAAGCAAGCCTAAGCTACACTTAGCCAAATTTCTGTAGAAGCTAGGTACTATTATTCTACTAAGGTATCACTTGCCAATACTATTCCAATGTATTGACCCACTGTGGCTGTAACTTGTGATGTTGCAGGTTACTCTATTGAGGATTAGGGTTATGAGTCAACACTCAACATGCTTGCCTGTGGCACATGAAGATGAAGACTTTTATTTTGTTATGATAAACTCTTGTACTAGCCAATGGCTATGGAGTTGTAAAAGACTATGTTATCTCTGAAATGATGATGTAATAATGACCTTTGTTTCTGTGTACTTCATCTTAAACTGTGGATGCTAGCAATTGATCTAGGGACTAGCATTGCAATCACAGGGACCTTTACCTTTATAAATGTGGGGTCTTACATTATTACCCGGCTAGGCCAAGTCACCTAGCCAACTAACCAAGCATCCCAGCGCCAGTGCTAGCTCCTTCCAACTCCACCTCACCTCTTTATCCTGAAGGAAATATGCCCTAGAGGCAATCATAGAGATGATTATATTTCATATGTATCCATGAGTTATTGTAATGTTCCTTGAATATCCATATCAGGCAACTTGTATTGATTGGCAATTACGTGAATTTTTTGTGAAACTCTTGACTTGTATGGTTATTTAAGAGTTGTCCCTAGTCGGATTTCATGTGAGGACACACGTGAATATTAGACTAGCACATCGATTGGTTGATGACTATGTTTCGCAAGTCATAGACATGGAGATGTCAAACCAATGATGTGGACACATGTTATGAACATGGGGTAGGACTGACCCAACTTGAGACTGGCAATTAGTTGCAGCTCTCTCTCTACACATCGTGTACGTTTTGTCCTTAGACCTGAGATTGTCGCATGTACTTGAGATGTGGATCGACCTACTTTGGGTCTATCAAACGCTGCACCGTAACTGGGTAGTTATAAAGGTAGCTTTCGGGTTTGTCCTGAAGCATGCTGCAAGGCATGGTCAATCAAGATGGGATTTTCCCCTCTCTACTTGAGAGAGATATCTCTGGGGCCCTCGAGTGATCGGATCCAGAAATGCATGGCCTCGCTACATATGGTTAAGAGTTAACCAAGTAAAGGGATTCCGAATCACGGTATCGAGAAAGGGAGGTCAGCTTGGAGCTAGACCAAATATCATGAGGCAAAGGGAAAGACATGTACTAAACCTTGTGATGGTTTGTCCGATATGATCTTTGTATGCGTTTAGGAGTTGGCATGTCTTGCTAGAGGCCACTACCAACTATTGATAGAATAAGTGTATCCGTGTCATGTCTATATGCATATGAACCTATAGGGTCAAACACTTAAGGGGCTGGAAGCCTAATGAGGATTGGATCCGAATTAGACCAGGCTTAGGCTACTAATGGGCTGCTAATGTAGAAGCCCACTAGGGACGCCTATATAAGAGAGGGTGGGGCGATATGGCCAGATAGAGAACTCAGATCATTCCTAGCCGCCACTCCTCACGCCTGTGTTGCACGCGCGGACCTAGCAGTCCGGCGTCTGACGCTTCCACCCTGTACGTGTGGATACCTCGGAGGCGCTACATCTGGAGCGCTTGGGCGAGCCGCGCAAGGGGAGCTGCTTGTGGGACGAGGACAAGGAGGAGTCGTGGAACGTCTGCACTACCTCGACACGCTTCATCAATTCTGCAACTGCACGTCTAGTGGTAATCCCGTGATCTATGACAACAGTAATCCTGGTATACGCGGTAGAAATTTTTTGATTTGCGCTAGTGTAGCCTACCCATATCCCTTCAGTGGTATCAGAGCCGATGCTGTTCAGTTATAGGTTAGGATGTTTGCATATGGTGATATGAAGATTGATATGAATGATGTGATCGTTTATATTGTGGTGGTTCAGGATTGATCTATGATCTTGCTTCCGTGATCGTGATTCTGAGGTTGTCGAATGACATACCCCTACCGGTCAGCTTCCGCCATCGGGGTAGACAGTGACACATAAATCCTGTTGAATCACACGAAGATCAATTTGATTGATCGAATCGGAACCTAGATCTAAAATCGATGTACCGTAATAAAAGGAGTTTGATTGAATCGGGACATACCGCGAGGGGCGCTGCCCCTTCGAACCCCGCAGGGGGAGACCCCCTAGACCCCCCTTAATCGTAGCCCCTTTTGTATCTCGTTAAGGTAACTAGGTGCTGTGATGTCACATGATCCGGTAGAATGCGATTCTATGCATAACTTGTTTTTGCAGGATGTATGTGATCAGTATGGCCCATATATGTATGTGATGCATGTATGAAATTTTTCATGACCTGCGTGTCGTGAGTAGGGCAACACGGCTGGAGCCATATGTGTTGTCATTTATTGTAATGGCCTGCGTGCGAACTTGTGATGATCCCAATACTATGTAATTTTGATTACTAGCTGTTAGGAGTAATAGCTTGTATTAGTTCTTGGAGGACTCATCACTTGGAGGATACCTACACACATAAGGGTTGGTGAACTTGACAAGGTCATCTTAACAGTTAAGGATCTTGGGGCATAAAGGTTGGGCGCCTAGTTTTTGACATAGAGATTTCACCCAACAACAAGAGTCATATGTGATATGATTAGCAAGTGTTGCTTACCGATTTACCTTGTCTTCTAGCAGTGATGCTAAAGCTCACTAGTCGACTTGTTAATTGCGGATCTTGAATCACTTAGTATCAATAGAGGGATATTGATTTAAGTGGGAGTATATGCTATTAAATTGTTTAATATGTTTTACTCTTTCATGGTTACATGGCTTAGTATTTCGCATGTTTTCTGTTGTAGATCAATCGCACCGAACACTACATCACCTTTCTCTTTGCGTTCGATTCTTGACAAAGATAAACTAAATGGAAAAACTATTCGGACTGGGTCCGTAACCTGAGAATTGTTCTCAGGTCTGATAAAAAGGAAACGGTTCTGGATACCCCAATCCCCGATGAACCTACTGATAATGCATCTGCTGCCCTAAAGAACGCCTACAAGAGAGCATGTGATGATTCTCTTGAGGTTAGTTGCTTATGATTGCATGCATGGAACCTGAACTCCAAAATAAGTTTGAGGATCAGGAAGCGTACGATATGATCGTAGCGCTTAAGGACATGTTCCAAGATCAGGCAAGGACTGAGAGGTACAATGTTGCCAAGTCCTTTGTCGAATGCAAGCTAGCAAAGGGAGCAGCTGTAGGCCCCCATGTGATCAAAATGGTTGGTTACAGTTAGACTTTGGAAAAGCTTGGTTTTCCACTAGGCCAAGAGTTGGCCACTGACTTCATTTTGGCGTCTCTTCCATCCAGCTATGGGCAGTTCATTTCGAACTACCATATGCATGGGTTGGAGAAGGGCCTTAATGAATTATGTGGGATGCTTAAAACAGCAGAAAGTGACATGAAGAAGTGTGCAGGGCATAGCCATGTGATGGCTGTGCAGAACAAGCCTAGCTTCAAGAAAAAGGGTACTTCTTGGAAGAAGAAGGGCAAGGCTAAGGATACAATCCCTAAGTCTGCACCCAAGAAAAAGGCTGAACCTAGAGAAGACACTGAGTGCTTCTTTTGTCATGAATATGGCCACTGGAAGATAAACTGCAGCAAGTACCAGGCTTCTTTGAAGAAGAGTGGAAGTAAGAGTACTTCCAACTCAGGTACGCTTGTTGTAAATGTTGTGGACATTCTTCTCGCTGATTCCTATGTTAACTCTTGGGTATTTGATACCGGATCGGTTGCTCATATTTGCAATTCGATGCAGGGGCTAATAAGGACTAGAGAAGTGCAGAAAGTCGAAGTGGATTTTTGCATCGGAAATAAAGCAAGGGTTGCTGCATTGTTTGTCTGCGTCATGCAACTTCACCTTCCGTTAGGATTTATTATGGAGTTGAATAATTGTTATTACATTCCTAGCATGGGTCGAAACATTTTATCACCTTCATGTTTGATGAGGGATGGTTATTCATTCGAAGTGCAAACAATGGTTGTGTAATCTCTAAGAATGATATGTTTATGGCTAATGCTCCCATTGTGAATGGGTTATTTAATTTAAATCTTGATGATGCATCTGTTTACAATGTTAGTGCTAAAAGGCTTCAGCCTAATGATTTGAGTCCTACCTATTTATGGCATTGTCGTTTGGGGCATATAAGTGAAAAGCGCATGAAGAAGCTCCATGGTGATGGTCTTCTAACTTCGTTTGATTTTGAATCATACGAGACATGTCAGGCTTGTTTACTTGGAAAGTTGACCAAGTCACCTTTTTTGGGTTTACCCGAGAGAGTGACAGACTTGTTGGAACTCATACATACTGATGTATGTGGGCCAATGAGCACAACAGCTAGAGGAGGATATCACTACTTCATTACTTTCACTGATGATTTCACTAGATATGGTTATGTCTACTTGATGAGGCATAAGTCTGAAACTTTTGAAAAGTTCAAGGAGTTTCAGAGTGAAGTAGAGAATCAACGTGGCAAGAAAATAAAGGCCTTGCGATCTGATCATGGAGGTGAATATTTGAGTCACGAATTTAGCGATCATCTTAAGAGTTGCGGAATTGTTCCACAACTTACGCCTCCCGGAACGCCTCAAAAAACGGGGTCTCCGAACGGCGTAATCGAACTTTGTTGGACATGGTTCGGTCGATGATGAGCCAGTCTGATTTGCCATTGTCATTTTGGGGTTACGCTCTAGAAACGGCAGCTTTCACACTTAATAGGGTACCATCTAAATCCGTAGTTAAGACACCATATGAGATGTGGACTGGAAAGAATCCAAGATTGGGGATGCGACTTGAAGAAGTTCAAGATGAGCCAGTTGGGGATGCTTCTACGAGTGATGCTATTGTAGCAGAACAAGTTGAGGAACCTGTGGCAACAGAAGCACCACAACCACGAAGGTCAGCGAGGCTCCGCGAAGCGCGGGAATTATTATTGTTAGACAATGATGAGCCTGCGACCTATGCAGAAGCAATGGTGGACCCAGACTCTGAGAAATGGCTGATCGCCATGAGATCTGAGATAGTCCATGGGGGACAATCAAGTTTGGAACTTTGTTGACCTGCCTGATGGTTTTAAAGCCATCGAGTGCAAATGGATCTATAAGAAGAAGATTGATATGGATGGAAATGTTCACATCCATAAAGCTCAACTTGTTGCAAAAGGTTTTCGACAAGTTCAAGGAGTTGAATATGACGAGACTTTCTCACCCGTAGCGATGCTTAAATCTATACGGATAATTCTAGCCATTGCTACACATTTCGACTATGAAATATGGCAGATGGATGTCAAGACGGCTTTCCTAAATGGAATCCTAACTGAGGACGTGTATATGATGCAACCCAAAGGTTTTGTCGATCCAAACAATGCTGGAAAGGTATGCAAACTTCTGAAGTCCATTTATGGGCTAAAGAAAGCATCTCGGAGTTGGAATATTCGATTTGATGAAGTTGTAAAGGAGTTTGGCTTCATCAAAAACGAACAAGAACCTTGTGTTTACAAGAAGGAAAGTGGGAGAGCGCTGGTATTTCTAATCTTATATGTAGATGACATATTGCTGATTGGAAATGACATTCCTATGCTCGAGTCTGTTAAGACCTCAATGAAAAATTGTTTTTCGATGAAGGACTTGGGAGAAGCGGCATATATTCTGGGCACCAAGATCTATAGAGATAGATCAAGGAGGCTAATTGGATTAAGCCTGAGTACATACATTGATAAAGTGTTGAAACGGTTCAGCATGGAAGAGGCTAAGAAGGGGTTCTTGCCCATGTCTCACGGCATTAAAGTTAGCAAGACTCAGTGTCCTTCGACTACTGATGAGCGTGAGCGCATGAGCAGGGTTCCATATGCTTCGGCTATTGGATCCATCATGTATGCAATGATATGTACTCGCCCAGATGTTTCCTATGCTCTGAGTGTTACGAGCAGATACCAGGCTGATCCAGGTGAAGGTCACTAGACAACGGTAAAGAACATCCTTAAGTACTTGAAAAGGACTAAGGATGTGTTCCTAGTTTATGGAGGTGAGGATGAACTCAGTGTAAAGGGTTACACAGATGCGAGTTACCTTAACGACTCAGATGATTCGAAATCGCAATCAGGTTATGTGTTTGTCATGAATGGTGGTGCTGTGAGCTGGACAAGTTCCAAGCAAGATACGGTGACCTCCTCTTCAACAGAAGCTGAATATATTGCTGCCTCGGAGGCTGTAAAGGAAGCTGTTTGGATTAGGAATTTCCTGTTTGCTCTCGGTGTGGTTCAGGGCGTGTCCAATCCCTTGGACGTTTATTGTGACAACAATGGTGCTATTTCACAGGCCAAGGAACCTAGACAGCACCAAAAGAACAAACATATTCGCATGCGTTACCATCCGATTCGAGAGTTCGTTGAGGATGGTAGTGTCATGATATGCAAAACACATACGGACTCAAATGTTGCTGATCCCTTGACCAAGCCTCTCCCGCAGCCCGTGCATGAAGCGCACACAAGAGCAATTGGTATTAGATACATTTTAGATTGACTCTAGTGCAAGTGGGAGACTGAAGGAAATATGCCCTAGAGGCAATCATAGAGATGATGATATTTCATATGTATCCATGAGTTATTGTAATGTTCCTTGAATATCCATATCAGGCAACTTGTATTGATTGGCAATTATGTGAATTGTTTGTGAAACTCTTTACTTGTATGGTTATTTAAGAGTTGTCCCTAGTCGGAGTTCATGTGAGGACACACGTGCATATTAGACTAGCACATCGATTGGTTGATGACTATGTTTCGCAAGTCATAGACATGGAGATGTCAAACCAATGATGTGGACACATGTTATGAACATGGGGTTGGACTGACCCAACTTGAGACTGGCAATTAGTTGCATCTCTCTCTACACATCATGTACGTTTTGTCCTTAGACCTGAGATTGTCGCATGTACTTGAGATCTGGATCGACCTACTTTGGGGCTATCAAACGCTGCACCGTAACTGGGTAGTTATAAAGGTAGCTTTCTAGTTTGTCCTGAAGCATGATGCAAGGCATGGTCAATCAAGATGGGATTTGCCCCTCTCTACTTGAGAGAGATATCTCTGGGCCCCTCGAGTGATCGGATCCAGAAATGCATGGCCGTGCTACATATGGTTAAGAGTTAACCTAGTAAAGGGATTCCGAATCATGGTATCGAGAAAGGGAGGTCAACTTGCAGCTAGACCAAATATCGTGAGGCAAAGGGAAAGACATGTACTAAACCTTGTGATGGTTCGTCCGATATGATCTTTGTATGCGTTTAGGAGTTGGCACGTCTTGCTAGAGGCCGCTACCAACTATTGACAGAATAAGTGTATTTGTGTCATGTCTATATGCATATGAACCTATAGGGTCACACACTTAAGGGGCTGGAAACCTAATGAGGATTGGATCCGAATTAGACCAGGCTTAGGCTACTAATGGGCTGCTAATGTAGAAGCCCACTAGGGACGCCTATATAAGAGAGGGTGGGGCGAGCTGGCCAGATAGAGACCTCAGATCATTCCCAGCCGCCACTCCTCACGCCTGTGTTGCACGCGCGGACCTAGCAGTCCAGCGTCTGACGCTTCCACCCTGTACATGTGGATACCTCGGAGGCGCTGCATCTGTAGCGCTTGGACGAGCCGCGCAAGGGGAGCTGCTCGTGGGACGAGGACAAGGAGGAGTCGTGGAACGTCTGCACTGCCTCGACGCGCTTCATCAATTCCGCAACTGTGAGTCTAGTGGTAATCCCGTGATCTATGACAACAGTAATCCTGGTATACGCGGTAGATATTTTTTTATTTGCGCTAGTGTAGCCTACCCGTATCCCTTCATATCCTCGACGCCGCCCTTCCTAGAGTCAACCGGCACCACGGATTCTCGGGTGGTCCGACATAGGAGACTTGACCCACCCCGGGTTGAGCGCACCACCACTTGGCCTCCTCACTGGGACAACGCCATCTCCCGGGTGGGCATGCATATACCTCGCGTCGACCGACCCACCCCGGGCGTCCAACAAGATCTGCAGCCACCAGCTCCCTAGTGGGCGGGCATCTACCTCTCCACAGCCATCCCATCATGGACATAACTCAGCACCAAGCGCTTCTAGATCTCCATGCCGAATCAAGTAACCCGACTGGGCACCTTTGACCCTTCTGGCCTAAGGATTGACCCGGCCGGGCCTTCTTCCCCTCCAGGCCAAGTTAGTTGCCCCTCCAGGACGAATCTGCCCACGAGTAGGCTCTCCAAGCTGAATTAGTCACTCCTTAGGACGAGTTACCCCTAGAATATGCATGTTAGGCGGAGTGTTAGCGTGCCAGGTTAAGCTCTTATGTCATGTTCTAGTCTTGGGAAGCCCATGGCTCAGGCTGGCACATAAAGCATCATTGGTCCAAGATACTCTTAGTATCACAGAAGATGCTACAGGATATGCTCTCTACTCCTTAGAAAGAGATAATACCAAGGAAAACACTACAGGACATGCCAAAGGACATACATGACCTGGCAAGGCCCCATGGCACATGTCATGAATAGTGGACAAGGCCCCATAGGCCAGCTCATGAACAAAACATGTTGGACATACCTTGTCCCTTGGGATCCCCTTTATAAGGAGCACCAGGGGGATCGTTTTGGGGAGAACCCTTGGGGGCTTCTTTCTCCTATGTTCACATATGATCTTTCCTTCTTCCTCTAGTTCATATTCAATCTCCAGCTCTCCCACAGAAGGCCATTAGAGGCATAGAATGAACAGCTCAAGCATCACCATTGTAGGTATAGTAAATGGCCAAGGAATATGACCTGGCAAACATGTGTGAGGGTATTATCTCATCCAGAGAGCCCTATACTTGGGAATATTTTGTGTTCTTGTTCTTGTTTGTTCTTCTCATGTGTGCATATTCACTGCAGCATACCTCCACGAATTCCTTCAGTGTCCATGAGCCCCAACTTAAGCGTACCCCGGGCATCTGCCGTGATCCTACCATGACAGTTGGCGCCCACCTTATGTCTAATTAGAGGCATTGGTTGGGTTTCCATCCAGATGGGACCATCTTCCTCCTCCCCAATGTACAGAGAGCATGGAGCTGGCATACAAGCCTTTCTCATTGACACAACCAACAAGCAGGACTCAACCTCAACCTCATCACCAAGTGTACTATCAGTATCAATTGACTCAACCACAAACAAGCACATGAGATATCCTCGAATATTACTCGGGGGCTATCACCCTCTATCACTTAGTTGTTCACCTCGAGAAATATATGACTCAACCCAGGGACTAGCCTACATATCAGGAGAAGAACCTCCTTTAGATAGAAAAAGTATCTCGGGGACTCGGTCAATATTTGACCTAGAATCCCCATGCTTAGAATTGTTATTTAGAGTAGACATAAGATATGCCATCTATTATGTCTTCACATATGTCAACTGTTATATGTCTTTTATCTATGTTTTCTAATGCAACAATGTAGGATTGATTATATGAGCTTGTTGACTAAATACATTGTTTGAAATGACCGTTAATAAGGAAACCTACCCCCAAGTCATCACAATATATATTATATCTCGGATTATTGTTTGAATCAGTTTTGCCAGGTCATATTATATCTCGAATTACTATTTGAATTAGTTTCCTAGGTCATATTATATCTCGGATTACTGTCTGAATCAGTTTGACAGGTCATATTATAACTTGGATTTATATCCCAGATCCTTATTGATGGCAATTTTCTAGCATCTCATAAGATCATATTATATCTTAGATTTATATCCCGGACCCCAATTTATGGAAGTTTGCTAGCATATCATAAAGTCATATATATCTCAGATTTATATCTTAGATCCCAATTTATGGCTGTTTGCGAGCTTATCATGAAGTCATGTTATATCTCGAAATTATATATCATATTTATATCTCAGATCCCGGTATATGGCAGTTTGCCAGCATATCATAAAGTTATATTATATCTCGAATTTATATCTCGGACCCTAGTCTATGGAAGTTTGCCAGTGTATCAAAATGTCATATTATATCGTGGATCCAAGTTTACGGCAGTTTGCTAGAATATCATAAAGTCATATTATATCTTGGATTTATATCTATGGCAGTTTGCCCGACTATCATAAAGTCATATTATATTTCAAATCTATATCTTGAATTTATATCTCGGATCCTAGTTTATGGCGGTTTGCCAGCATATCCTAAAGTCATATTATATCTCGGATCCCTATTTATTGCAACTTGCTAGTATATCATAATAAAATCATATTATATCTCAGAATTATATCTCAGATCCCTACTTATGGCAACTTTCCAGCATATCATCGAGTCATATTATATCTCATAATTATAACTGATATTCGAGTCATATAACTTGGATTGGTATCATATAAATTAGAGTTGAGTCATATAACTCGGATGAGTATCATATAACTCAGAGTTGAGTCATATAACTTGGATGTGTATCATATAACTCGAATCTGAGTCATATATGTCAGATTTTAGATCATATATGTTGTACTATGGACACGTATGTAAGATTATGACACGTGGGTCATATTTTGAGATATATGTCGGATTTTGACACATATATCAAAATTACTATATGATAAATTCCCATGAAGGCTATATGCCAAATTTTCCAAATCAAGGCCATATTTCAAATTTATATGTCAATTGGCCCAAAGAAGGCTATATGATAAATGCCCATGAAGGCTATATGAAAATTGTCCATGAAGGCTATATTACAGATGCCCATGAAGGCTATATGTCAATTGGCCCAATGAAGGATATATGAAAATTCCCATGAATGTTATATGACAAATGACCATGAAGGCTATATGTCAATTTGCACAATGAAGGATATATAACATATGCTCATGAAGGCTATGTGTCAATTTTCCCAAAGAAGGCCATACGATCAAGTGCCCATGATGGCCATGAGTCAAATTTTCCCAAAGTTGGCTATATGACCGAGTGCCCATGATGGCCATGAGTCAAATTTTCCCAAAGATGGATATATGACCAAGTGTCCATGATGGACATGAGTTAAATTTGACTAAATAAGGCTATATTACCAAGTGCCCATGATGGCCATGAGTCAAATTATCCCAATGAAGGAAATATGGTAAATGCCAATCAAGTCTATATGTCGATTCCATGATGTTAAACGATGAAGCCCAACAATTTCCCGGCAGGAACCCCGAAGACACACTTCTTAGGGTTGAGCATCATGTTGAAATTTTGGAGGTTATCAATGGTTTCCTACAAGTGAGTGATGAGTTTTTTGATTTTTTGGACATCACCACAATGTCGTCCATATAAGCATGTACGTTTAGACTGATTTTGTCTTGGAGGCAATGATGCATTGTCCGCTAGTACATAGCACCTACGTTTTTCATCCCAAAGGGCATCGTGACGTAGCAATATGTGTCGTAAGGTGTGATGAACAAAGTGGCCAATTGGTCCGACTTTCACATTTTGATTTGGCGGTATCCTGAGTATACATCTAGAAAACTCAGAAGTTCCAAGCTAGCCGTTGAGTCAATGACTTGGTCAATGCAATGCAAAACAAATAGATTTTTGGACACACTTTGTTCAAGCCGGTGTAATCAACACATATTCTTAATTCTTTGGTTCCCTTTTTGGGCACAAGTATAGGATCCGCCACCCACTGGGTGTGAATTAATTCTCGGATAAAACTAGCCTTAAGTAACCTAGCTAGCTCCATGCCTATGGCACATTTTTTTCATCACCAAAGAGTCGTACAGGTTGTTTCACCTGTTTGGATTTAAGATTAATGTTTAAGTTGTGCTTAGAATGTTCCCTAGGAACACTTTTCATGTCGGCAGGTTGATAGGCAAAGAGGTCCTTGTTCTCATGGAGGAACACGATGACCACGCTTTCCTATTTGGAATCCAGTCCTATGCCAATGGCAGTGGTCTTGGAGGCGTCGCCTTCCACAAGTTCCACCAGCTTGGTCTCAATGCTGGCCTTAAAGGCGAGTTTAGAGTTAGAAATACGTTTTCTTTGAAGCTGGCATCTCCTTGAATTCTTCACCATAGAGGATGGCTTTGGTGTAGGTCGCTTCACTCATCTCACACTCCATTTCCTCCTTGAAACTTCCGATAGTGGTGAAGATTCTGTTTGGCCAGGTATCTTGAGATATTTATAGACAAAACATGCCCTAGCATGGAAGGAGTGGAATATGTCACATCCAAATATGATGTGATACACGCTCTTGAAGGGTACCACTTTGAAAGTCATGCACTCGATAATTTTTAAAATCACCAAAAGCGACAGGAAGGGTAATGCTCCCAAGGGACTAAACTTGCCGGCTAGAGACGATGCCATGAAACACGGTGTTGCTCTACCTTAGGTTGGTATCCATAAACTCATCTTGTGTAGTGTATCAAGATACATAATGTTGATGCTGCTTCCACTGTCCACGAGGCACTTGGTGAAATCCCTACCGTCAATCAGGGGGTTGATGACCATGGCATATTGGTTCTGTGTCGGGATGTATTCTGGATGATCCTCTCTATCCCAAGTAACTAGAATTTCTGACTAGCGCACGTACTAGCGAACTAGGGGGAGTGTGGCCATCAGTACCATAGAGAGGTTCTCTATGGCCGGATGGTGCGAGTGCCAAGGAAAGTGTGGTATACAAGAGCCTTCTTTTCAAAAGGGTTATTGCCCTTACCATCGCTCTTGTCAGTGTCTTTGGGTTTCACGTCCTCATCCATATCATCTGAATCCTTCGAGTCTTCGTCCTTCTTCTTCCCCTTTCCCTTCCCGCGGGTTCTACTCTTCCGACTTTGCTTTTAGCCGGACTAGGGGTCTATTAGTGATATGACCCCGGGTACCCCAGAGTTGAGGTATCAAGTGGTTCAATAGAGCAATAAGTAATTCAGTAGAATATGTGTATATAGGTAAGACATATATTAATGTACATATGTGGTAAGAAGTGAGCCTAGCTCACTTTGTTAAGGAAGTGGATGTACAACCTAGCCACCCAGGTTCAAGTCCTCACTTATGCATATTTGGGTTCTTATTAGTTAAAAAACAAACTCGCTGTAGTGGCTTCCTCTATCACATTCTTTAAAAAAATGAAGATATGTGGTGTAAAGAGAATAGAATAAAGAAAAGGATAAAAGGAATACAACTTGGCCCGACATAGGTCAAATTCGGCCTGGACATCATCCTCCCACCCCAAATTTGCCGCACATAGGCCAACTCATTGTTATTACCCATTTGGGCCAAGTCACCCAGCCAACCCACCAAGCAGCCTAGCGCTAGTGCCAGCTCCTTACAACTCCACCTCACCTCCCGCTCCTCGACGCCGCCCTTCCTTTACGCAACCGGCACCACCGTTTCCCTGGTGGGACAACATAGGAGACTTGGCCAACCCCAACTTGAGCTCACCACCTCTTCACCTCCTCTCCCGGGTGGGAAAGCATATACCTCGCCCTTCCCTACCCACCCCGGGCCTCCACCAAGCTCCATAGCCACTAGGTCCCAGGTGGGCGGGCATCTACCTAGCCACAGCCAGCCCACCATGGACATCCCTCAGCACCAAGCGCTTCCAACTCTCCATGCTGAATCAAGTAACCCGACTAGGTAACCTTGGACCCGGTTGGCCTGAGATTGACCCGGCTGGGTCCTCTTCCCCTCCAGGCCGAGTCAGCTGCCCCTCCAGGACAAATCTGCCCAGGAGTAGGCCCTCTAGGCCGAATCAGTAACTCCTCAGGCTGAGCTACCCTTAGAATATGCATGTCAGGCCGAGTGTTAGACAGCAAGGTCAAGGTCTTATGGCACTAATAAACGTGCATGTGCAACGCACGTGTAATCTTGTAAAATTATTTTTCATCATGTTCGTAATCTTGTAAAACTATTTTTCACACTGTTATTAAATTTTTACCCCAACGACCGTGAGAAATTATTGAAAAAATCTCAGACACATATTTCAAGCATTGGAAATTTTATAATTTACCCAAACAGTTTTATTTAAACTCAGGCAAAATCGTTGAGGTCCACTCCAATAGAAATTAATCGAGCAATAATAATAAATAAATAATAAAAATACACAAAATTACAATATTCTCATTGAGGAAGTCTATAACAAAATAAACGAGAGTTGATACAGCACTAAAAACACTAAATTGACCGATTCCAATGACACCTGGATTATCAGCAAACCCCTTATTTATTATTCTGAGCCCACGTGTCTAATCAACCTGGTCCAGTTTCTTAATAGGCTCTGGTGAGGACGGGTTATATATCATCTCCATGGTAGGATACACGGGTGCCCTGTTTATCAAATTTTTGAAGATGTATTTGACCGATAAAATTTTAGATGAACTTGATCCATCTTCGGCCTTGAGTGTAATCATATCAGAGGTTGAGGCATTTTGAAAATTAAACACGTCAGCCATATCTGTTCATGAAGAGAAAACACATAGTACACTATATGATATATATATATATATATATATAGTAAACTAATGAATCCAACCTTACTCATGAATGCAATCATTATTCATGAATGCAATCATTATTCAGACTTGTGTTTCTTAGAAAGAAAAAACAACATCAGGATAGGTATATTATAATCGGGAAGAAAATGAGATCGTAGGCTTTGAATCACCGATTCCTACCACTAGTCTATGTATAGCAGTGCAAAATGTACCTGGGATTGAAATAGAGGGGCTGGCACGTCTACACGTAGACATTGCCAGTGGAGAGAACGGCGGCCTTGGCTAGAAATAGGAGAAGTAGTTTTATCTGCTAAAAATGGCGGCTAGCACAGCGGAGACCCACGGCGAGGGAGGAATCGATCAATCAATTGATAAACTATAGGCGATTTGTAGAAGAACCCTAGGTCTGGGTCGGGTATATAAATTATGAGTCACCGGACGGGCTCAAGAGTTTCCTCCTACATTTGCTAGATTTACGGGCTGATTACTCCGCCATGATTAAATGACTTTAATCCCTTTGATTACTCTCCTTTAATCCCAATAAATGGATTCTGTAACCGTAGCATTGTTGTTTTAGAAATCCAGAACGTGATAATCGCCTATGGAAACATCAAATGCTCACGGATATTTCTCCCACAGAAAAGAAAATGAATGCGGAGGAATTTAAGCGTGGGCCTTAAATGCGAAGTGATTAATTAGCTACGGCCATTAGTACAAATACAGCGATGCAAAAAATTATTTCAGATGACAGCTAGCCAAACCAACCATTGGTTTTTGACTATATATTTGTAAAATAATATTGCTCACACTAAAAAAAGTTAAATAACATCATGCGTCTAGTTTCTTGTTTCCTTCTTTTGTATCTCTAGAACCAATTTCCCTTTTATTCTTTCATATATCTCTCAAGTAGGCCATAAAAACATGTGTACTGTATAAAGAATGGATATAACATGTGTATATAAAGTGTCACTGGAAGTAACATGTGGCATGTTCCTTGTGGACATTATAACCAGAATATAATAGTACTACAACCCGTGCATAGCAGCTGCCAAATAAAAAGGTTGCTTCAATGAAATAAATGGTGTACATGCAGTATGATTTTGAAAGTTATCCGAAAACCAGTCCAACTGCTGCGTTTAGGCATTTTGTGCTGTTAATTCAAATGGAAGTTCTCCAAGCTGAAAATAAAAAGGGCATGATATTAAAGCACTGCACCTGAAGCTAAATAAAGCATGCATATGTACATAAAAGTTGGATGAATGACTATAGCTTGTAAATGCAATGAAGAATAAAAGGCAAAGAATTTAAAGCACACAGTAAGAAATAACATTGTAGGGATGAAATTAAAAAATAAGTCGATAGCATAGCATACCAGTACAATTCCTCTTAGAGCATTGTGGGTGCTTTCATCTCCCTGATCCTTAAGACTTTAAACCATCAGGGGAAACCTGGAGAACAACAGATTGTGAAAATTAGAACATGATAATCTTGAAAATAGTTGGAGCTTGCCATCGCATGGCCTCTTGGTCACCTCATGGCCGTCCTCCTGATATAGTCGATATTACTTGGATATGGTAAGTTGGATAAGTGCTTTCAGTAGTAGAAAAACGACCTTTCGTTTTGAGTTGCTCCAGCCTCTAGTCCCGGCTCTTGTGGGACCCATGGCTATATTTAGTCTGGGTTCTTGTTACCACCCAGGACTATATATTACCACTATATATCCCTCTTCGACCCTGCACAAAAGCATGGCCATTTCCTCCAAGGTACAACTCAAGTTCATCCTTATTTTTTGTCCAATTTGGTGGCAACTTTCAATCCAAGCTTTGTCAAGATTTGGTGGCATCATCTATCAATCCAAGCTTCTAAAATGGTTAGCAACTTCAATCTTTCATCTCTTATTGTTATAGTTTAGCTCAATGCTCTAGAAGTAGAGAGGGCTTTCAAGCTTAGATGTGTAGAGGCAATTTTAGATGTGTAATTTTAAGCATAGTTTGATTATACAAAAAGTTACTGAAAGTTGAGATATGCATTTTAAGAGTTTCGGATCTCAGAATTGAATAAGGTTTTCACTGCTAGAGCAATAATTAAATAGTCAACATTTTTTATAATAACAGTTTTGTCCAATTCAAAAATTAGAGCATTTAAAATTTTAGATTTGTAAAAGTAATTGTAGTAAAAGTGATCCAAACTTTTTATATGATAGAAAATTTTAATTATACTACAGATGAGCCAAGAATAGATGTAAGACGCTCCCCGAATATCTGACGCGTTCATTAAAGGCGTGCATTCTTTCCTCGATCTAGCTGAGGCAAACAAGCGGAATGGTTTTATGTGTTTCCCGTGTCGTGTCTGTCGGAATGAGAAGGATTACTCTTCATCCAAAACCATTCACATCCACCTGATTCAATTAGGTTTCATGTACCGCTATATTTTTTGAACAAAGCATGGAGAAAGAGGGGTTATGATGGAAGACAACCAAGAAGAAGAAGAGAACGATGACAACTATCCAATGTTTTCTAAATACGGTGGTACTGCACTAGAAGACAATGAACAAGAAGAAGGTGAAGAATAGGCATTAGATCAGACTGCTGATGATCTCATTCTTGATGCATGGAGCGAAAGCGAAAATCTAAACGAGAAGAAGAAGTTGGAGCGCATATTAGAGGATCACAAAAAATTGTTATACCCAAATTGTGAAGATGGCAACACAAAGCTTGGTACCACACTGGAATCACTGCAATGGAAAGCAAAAAATGGTTTATCTGACAAGGGATTTGAGAAGCTACTAAAAATTTGGAAGAAGAAGCTTCCAAAGGATAATGAATCGCCTGTCAGTACATACGAGGCAAAGAAGGTTGTCTGCCCTTTAGGACTAGAGGTGCAGAAGGTACATGCATGCATTAATGAATGCATACTATATCACGGTGAGGAGTACGAGAATTTGGATCCATACCCAGTATGCGGCGCATTGCGTTATAAGATCAGACGAGATGGCCCTGGTGATGTTGAGGGCGAATAGCGCCCTAGGAAGAGGGTTCCTGCAAAGGTGATGTGGTATGCTCATATGATACCACGGTTGAAACGTTTGTTTAGAAACAAAGAGCATGACAAGTTGTTGCGATGGCACAAAGAAGAGCATAGGAAAGACTCGATGTTGAGACACCCCGCTGATGGGTCGTAATGGAGTAAAATCGATAAAGACTACCCGAGCTTTGCAGTTGACGCAAGGAACTTAAGGTTTGGTCTAAGTACAGATGGCATGAGTCCTTTTGAAGATCATGTAGGGAAATGGGTAGGCTACACTAGCGCAAATCAAAATTTTCTACCACGTAAACCAGGATTATTGTTGTCATAGATCACAGGATTACCACTAGACGTGCTGTTCCGGAACTTGATGAAGCACGTCGAGGCAGTATAGATGTTCTACGTCTCCTCATCCTCGTCCCACGAGCAGCTCCCCTTGCGCGGCTCATCCAAGTTCCACAGATGCAACACCTCCGAGGTAGCCACACGTGCGGGGTGGAAGCGTCAGACGCCGAACTGCTAGGTCCACGCATGCAACACAGGCGTGAGGAGTGGCGACTGGGTGGAATGGTCTAACCTTGGTCAGCTCTCCTCACCCTCTCTTATATAGGCATCCCTAGTGGGATTCTACATTAGCAGCCCATTAGTAGCCTAAGCCTGGTCTAATTAGGATCCAATCCTCATTAGGCTTCCAGCCCTTTAAGTATGTGACCCTATAGGTTCATATACGTGTAGACATGACACGAATACACTTATTCTGTCAATAGTTGGTAGTGGCCTCTAGCAAGACGTGCCAACTCCTAAACGCAAACAAAGATCATATCGGATGAACCATGACAAGGTTTAATACATGTCTTTCCCTTTGCCTCACGATATTTGGTCTAGCTCCAAGCTGACCTCCCTTTCTCGATACTGTGATTCGGAATCCCTTTAGTAGGTTAACTCTTAACCTTATGTAGCATGGCCATGCATTTCTGGATCCGATCACTCGAGGGGACCAGAGATATCTCTCTCAAGTAGAGAGGGGAAAATCCCATCTTGATTGACCATGCCTTGCAACATGCTTTAGGATAAAACCTGAAAGCTATCTTTATGACTACCCAGTTACGGAGTAGTGGTTGATAGCACCAAAGTAGGTCGATTCACATCTCAAGTACATGCGACAATCTTAGGTCTAAGGAGAAAACATACACGATGTGTAGAGAGAACTACAAGTCTAATTGGCAGTCTCAAGTTGGGTCAGTCCAACCCCATATTCATAACATGTGTCCACATCATTGGTTTGACATCTCCATGTCTATGACTTGCGAAACATAGTCATCAACCAATCGATGTGCTAGTCTAATATTCACGTGTGTCCTCACATGAACTCCGACTAGGGACAACTATTAAATAACCATACAAGTAAAGAGTTTCACAAACAATTCACATAATTGTCAATCAATACAAGTGGCCTGATATGGATATTCAAGGAACATTACAATAACTCATGGATACATATGAAATATAATCATCTCTATGATTGCCTCTAGGGCATATTTCCTTCAGTCTCCCACTTGTACTAGAGTCAATCTAAAATGTATCTAATACCAATTGCTCTTGTGTGCGCTTCATGCGCGTGCTGCGGGAGAGGCTTAGTCAAGGGATCAGCAACATTTGAGTCCATATGTATTTTGCATATCATGACACTACCATCCTCAACGAACTCACGAATCTGATGGTAACGCATGCGAATATGTTTGTTCTTTTGGTGCTGTCTAGGTTCCTTGGCTTGTGCAATAGCACCATTGTTGTCACAATAAACGTCCAACGGATTGGACGCGCCCTGAACCACACCGAGAGCGATTAGGAAATTCCTAATCAAAACAGCTTCCTTTACGGCCTCCGAGGTAGCAATATATTCATCTTCTGTTGAAGAGGAGGTCAGCGTATCTTTCTTGGAACTTTTCCAGCTCACAGCACCACCATTCAAGACAAACACATATCCTGATTGCGATTTCGAATCATCTGAGTCGTTAAGGTAAGTCGCATATGTGTAACCCTTTACACTGAGTTCATCCTCACCTCCATAAACTAGGAACACATCCTTAGTCCTTTTCAAGTACTTAAGGATGTTCTTTACCGTTGTCTAGTGACCTTCACCTGGATCAGCCTAGTATCTGATCGTAACCCTTAGACCATAGGAAACATCTGGGCGAGTACATATCATTGCGTACATGATGGATCCAATAGCCGAAGCATATGGAACCCTGCTCATGCGCTCACGCTCATCAGTAGTCGAAGGACACTGAGTCTTGCTGAGTTTAATGCCATGAGACATGGGCAAGAACCCCTTCTTAGCCTCTTCCATGCTGAACCATTTCAACACTTTGTCAATGTATGTACTCTGGCTTAATCCAATTAGCCTTCTTGATCTATCTCTATATATCTTGATGCCCAGAATATATGCCGCTTCTCCCAAGTCCTTCATCGAAAAACTATTTTTCAATGAGGTCTTAACAGACTCGAGCATAGGAATGTCATTTCCAATCAGCAATATGTCATCTACATATAAGATTAGGAATACCAGCGCTCTCTCACTTTTCTTCTTGTAAACACAAGGTTCTTGTTCGTTTTTGATGAAGCCAAACTCCTTTACAACTTCATCAAATCGAATGTTCCAGCTCCGAGATGCTTGCTTCAGCCCATAAATGGACATTAGAAGTTTGCATACCTTTCCAGCATTGTTTGGATCGACAAAACCTTCGGGCTGCATCATATACACGTCCTCAGTTAGGATTCCATTTAGGAAAGTTGTCTTGACATCCATCTGCCATATTTCATAGTCGAAATGTGCAGCAATGGCTAGAATTAACCGTATAGATTTAAGCATGGCTACGGGCGAGAAAGTCTCGTCGTAGTCAACTCCTTGAACTTGTCGAAAACCTTTTGCAACAAGTCGAGCTTTATGGATGTGAACATTTCCATCCATATCAATCTTCTTCTTATAGATCCATTTGCACTCGATGGCTTTAAAACCATCTAGCGGGTCAACCAAGTTCCAAACTTGATTGTCTCCCATGGACTCTATCTCGGATCTCATGGCGATCAGCCATTTCTCAGAGTCTGGGTCCACCATCGCTTCTGCATAGGTCGCATGCTCATCATTGTCTAACAATAATAATTCTCACGCTTCGTGGAGCCTCCCCGACTTTCGTGGTTGTGGTGCTTCTGTTGCCACGGGTTCCTCAACTTGTTTTGCTACAATAGCATCACTCGTAGAAGCATCGCCAACTGGCTCATCTTGAACTTCTTCAAGTCGCACCGACCTTCCACTTGTTCCCTTTGTGAGAAATTCTTTCTCTAGGAAAACACTGCTACGAGCGGCAAACATTTTGCCCTCCTCTCGGTTGTAAAAGTAATACCCTAAGGTTTCCCTCGGATATCCCACGAAAATGCACTTATCCGATTTGGGTGTTAGCTTGTCCGACTGAAGTCGTTTGACAAATGCATCACAACCCCAAATCTTTAGAAAAAAGAAACTGGGATTCTTTCTAGTCCACATCTCATATGGTGTCTTAACTACGGATTTAGATGGTACCCTATTAAGTGTGAAAGCTGCCGTTTCTAGAGCGTAACCCCAAAATGATAATGGTAAATCCGACTGGCTCATGATCGATCTAACCATGTCCAACAAAGTTCGATTACGCTATTCGGATACCCCGTTTCTTTGAGGCGTTCCGGGCGGCATAAGTTGTGGAACAATTCCGCAACTCTTAAGATGATCGCTAAATTTGTGACTCAAATATTCACCTCCACGATCAGATCGCAAGGTCTTTATTTTCTTGCCACGTTGATTCTCTTCTTCACTCTGAAACTCCTTGAACTTTTCAAAAGTTTCAGACTTATGCCTCATCAAGTAGACATAACCATATCTACTGAAATCATCAGTAAAAGTAATGAAGTAGTGATATCCTCCTCTGGCTGTCATGGTCATTGGTCCACATACATCAGCATGTATGAGTTCCAACAAGTCTATCACTCTCTCGGGTAAACCCGAAAAAGGCGACTTGGTCATGTTTCCAAGTAAACAAGCTTGTCATGTCTCGTATGATTCAAAATCAAACGAAGTTAGAAGACCATCACCATGGAGCTTCTTCATGCGCTTTTCACTTATATGCCCCAAACTACGATGCCATAAATAGGTAGGACTCAAATCATTAGGCCAAAGCCTTTTAGCACTAACATTGTAAATTGATGCATCATCAAGATTTAAAATAAATAACCCATTCACAATGGGAGCATAAGCCATAAACATATCATTCTTAGAGATTACACAACCATTGTTCATACTCGCAAATTAATATCCATCCCTCATCAAACATGAAGGTGATAAAATGTTTTGACCCATACTAGGAATGTAATAACAATTATTCAACTCCTAATAAATCCTGACGGAAGGAGAAGTTGCATGACGCCGACGAACAATGCAGCAACCCTTGCTTTATTTCCGACGCGAAAATCCACTTCACCTTTCTGCACTTCTCTAGTCCTTATTAGCCCCTGCATCGAATTACAAATATGAGCAACCGATCCGGTATCAAATACCTGAGTTAACATAGGAATCAACGAGAAGAATTTCCACAAAATTTACAACAAGCGTACATGAGTGGGAAGTACTCTTACTTCCACTCTTCTTCAAAGAAGCCTGGTACTTGCTGCAGTTTATCTTCCAATGGCCATGTTCATGACAAAAGAAGCACTCAGTGTCATCTGCAGGTCCAGCCTTTTGCTTGGGTGCAGACTTAGGGATCGTATCCTTAGCCTTGCCATTCTTCTTCCAAGAAGTACCCTTTTTCTTGAAGCTAGGCTTGTTCTGCATAGCCATCACATGGCTATGCCCTGCACACTTCTTCATGTCACTTTCTGCTATTTTTAGGATCCCACATAACTCATTAAGGCCCTTCTCCACCCCATTCAAATGGTAGTTCGAAATGAACTGCCCATAGCTAGATGGAAGAGACGCCAAAATGAAATCAGTAGACAACTCTTGGCCTAGTGGAAAACCAAGCTTTTCCAAATTCTGACTGTAACCAACCATTTTGATCACATGGGGGCCTACAACTACTCCCTCTGCCAGCTTGCATTCGACAAATGATTTGGCAACATTGTACCTCTTAGTCCTTGCCTGATCTTGGAACATGTCCTTAAGCGCTATGATCATATCGTACGCTTCCTGATCCTCAAACTTCTTTTGGAGTTCAGGTTCCATGCATGCAAGCATAAGACAGCTAACCTCAAGAGAATCATCACATGCTCTCTTGTAGGCATTATTGAGGGCAGCAGATGCATTATCAGCAGGTTCATCGGGGATTGGGGTATCCAGAACTGTTTTGTTTTTATCAGACCTGAGAACAATTCTCAGGTTACGGTCCCAGTCCGAATAGTTTGTTCCATTAAGTTTATCTTTGTCAAGAATTGAACGCAAAGAAAAAGGTGATGCAGTGTTCGGTGCCATTGATCTACAACAGAAAACATGCAAAATACTAAGCCATGTAACCATGAAAGAGTAAAACATATTAAACAATTTAATAGCATATACTCCCACTTAAATCAATATCCCTCTATTGATACTAAGTGATTCAAGATCCACAATTAACAAGTCGACTAGTGAGCTTTAGCATCACTGCTAGAAGACAAGGTAAATCGGTAAGCAACACTTGCTAATCATATCACATATGACTCTTGTTGTTGGGTCACATCTCTATGTCAAAACTAGGCGCCCAACCTTTATGCCCCAAGGTCCTTAACTGTTAAGATGACCTTGTCAAGTTCACCAACCCTTATGCATGTAGATATCCGATACAAACCCATCCAGCCAAGGAAAACCACGGCACCCTAATTTCATAGGCCCACCAACGATTGTACAGGGCATATGATGGTGCAAGGTTTGGTTGGGAGGGCATGATTTAACTTAAACTTTCTGAGGAATCGTTCTACATTTATCATCTAAGCATGCATAGTAGTAAAACACATAAGAATAGCATTCACATAGATGTGACACAGTATGTCCCATTTTCTCATGGTGATCTCCATCGCCATAGAACCTGTTCACCATGATGATCTCCATCTTCATGTTCCATGTGAGCCATCTTGCAAGTGATGAGTCCTCCAGGAACTAATACAAGCTATTACTCCTAACAGCTAGTAATCAAAATTACTTAGTATTGGGATCATCACAAGTTGGAACACAGGACATGACAATAAATGACAACACATATGGCTCCAGCCATTTTGCCCTACTCACGACACGCAGGTCATGCAAAATTTCGTACATGCATCACATACATATATGGGCCATACTGGTCACATACATCTTGCCAAAGCAAGTTATGCATATAATCGTATTCTACCGGATCATGTGACATCGCAGCACCTAGTTACCTTAACGAGATACAAAAGGGGCTACAATTAAGGGGGGTCTAGGGGGTCTCCCCCTGCGGGGTTAGAAGGGGAAGCGCCCCTCGCGGTATGTCACGATTCAATCAAACTCCTTTGATAACGGTACATCGATTTTAGATCTAGGTTCCGATTTGATCAATCATATTGATCTTCGCGTGATTCAACAAGATTTATGTGTCACTGTCTACCCCGATGGCGGAAACCGACCGGTAGGGGTAAGTCGTTTGACAACCTCAGAATCATGATCACGGAAAGCAAGATCATAGATCAATCCTAAACCTCCGCAATATAAATGATCACATCATTCATATCAATCTGCATATCACCATATGCAAACATCCCGAACCTATAACTGAACAGCATTTGCTCTGATACCACTGTAGGAAAACGGGTAGGCTACACTAGAGCAAATCAAAATTTTCTACCACGTAAACCAGGATTACTGTTGTCATAGATCATGGGATTACCACTAGACGCGTGGTTGCAGAACTTGATGAAACGCGTCGAGGCAGTGTAGATGTTCTACGTCTCCTCGTCCTCGTCCCACGAGCAGCTCCCCTGGCGCGGCTCGTCCAAGTGCCACAGATGCAGCACCTCCGAGGTATCCACACGTGCGGGGTGGAAGCGTCAGACGCCGGACTGCTAGGTCCGCGTGTGCAACACAGGCGTGAGGAGTGGCGGCTAGGTGGAATGGTCTAACCTTGGTCAGCTCGCCCCACCCTCTCTTATATAGGCATCCCTAGTGGGATTCTAAATTAGCAGCCCATTAGTAGCCTAAGCTTGGACTAATTAGGATCCAATCCTCATTAGGCTTCCAGCCCCTTAAGTATGTGACCCTATAGGTTCATATACGTGTAGACATGACACGAATACACTTATTCTGTCAATAGTTGGTAGTGGCCTCTAACAAGACATGCCAACTCCTAAACGCATTCAAATATCATATCGGACGAACCATCATAAGGTTTAGGACTTGTCTTTCCCTTTGCCTCGCGATATTTGGTCTAGCTCCAAGATGACCTCCCTTTCTTGATAATGTGATTCAGAATCCCTTTACTAGGTTAACTCTTAACCTTATGTAGCACGGCCATGCATTTCTGGATCTGATCACTCGAGGGGACCAGAGATATCTCTCTCAAGTAGAGAGGGGCAAATCCCATCTTGATTCACCATGCCTTGCAGCATGCTTTAGGACAAAACCCGAAAGCTATCTTTATGACTACCCAGTTACGGAGTAGTGGTTGATAGCCCCAAAGTAGGTCGATCCACATCTCAAGTATATGCGACAATCTCAGGTCTAAGGACAAAACATACACGATGTGTAGAGAGAACTGCAAGTCTAATTGCCAGTCTCAAGTTGGTTCAGTCCAACCCCATGTTCATAACATGTGTCCACATCATTGGTTTGACATCTCCATGTCTATGGCTTGCGAAACATAGTCATCAACCAATCGATGTGCTAGTCTAATATTCACGTGTGTCCTCACATGAACTCCGACTAGGGACAATTATTAAATTACCATACAAGTAAAGAGTTTCACAAACAATTCACATAATTGTCAATCAATACAAGTTGCCTGATATGGATATTCAAGGAACATTACAATAACTCATAGATACATATGAAATATAATCATCTCTATGATTGCCTCTAGGGCATATTTCCTTCAGAGCAGAGCTGCAGCCATAGCACCTGGCCTATAAATCTATGTATATATAACATGCCTCCTTGGTTGTGCATGAAGTTGATGTTCATTATGATGCTAGTGCTCATCCAAGGCCCGAAGCAACCCGGCAATGACATTGATGTGTATCTAAGGCCATTAGTTGAAGAACTACTACAGTTGCGAAGGTGTTCGTATGTGGGATGAGCACAAACATGATGCATTTGACCTACGGGACAGTCAAACAAGGGATACAATGCATGCACGCATTGTTTAGATGATATTGAAAGTATATATTTGGATAAAGGTAGGAAGAATGTGTACTTGGGGAATCGTCGATTTCATTCGGCCAGGCATCCCGCAAGAAAGAAAGGCAAGCATTTCAATGGTGAGGTAGATCACCGGAAGAAGCCTATCTGCCATACTGGTGATGATATAATTGGTATGGTCAAGGATCTAGAAGTAATCTTTGGAAAGGGCCCTGGCGGTCAATCTGTTCCAAATGACGCTGACAGACATGTGCCCATGTGGAAGAAGAAATCTATATTTTGGGAGCTACCTTATTGGAAAGTTCTAGAGGTCCGCTCTGCAATCGACGTGATGCATGTGACGAAGAATCTTTGCGTGAACCTGCTAGGCTTTATGGGAGTGTATGGAAAGAAAAAAGATATTCCAGAAGCACGGCAAGACCAAGAAGGTATGAAAGACCGAGACGGCGTGCATCTAATAAAGACAAATAAAGGACGTCTAAGTGCTGCCAGCTATCCTCTTACCAAAGAAGAGTAGGAAATTTCTTTTGAAGTCCTAAGCAGTATGAAGGTCCCGTCTGGCTTCTCTTCGAATATAAAGGGAATACTAAATATGGCAGAGAAAAAATTCCAGAACCTAAAGTCCCATGACTGCCACGTGCTTATGATGCAATTTCTTCCAGTTGTATCGAGGGGGATTCTGCCAGAAAATGTTCGACTGCCCATTGTGAAGCTATGTGCATTCCTCAATGCTATTTCTCAGAAGGTAGTCGATCCAGAAATTCTACCGAGGTTACAAAATGATGTGGTCCAGTGTCTCGTAAGTTTTGAGCTGGTGTTCTCACCATCCTTCTTCAATATTATGACGCATCTGCTGGTACACCTAGTTGACGAGATTACCATTTTGGGTCCTGTATTTCTACACAATATGTTCCCCTTTGAGAGGTTCATGGGAATGTTGAAGAAATATGTTCATAACCGTGCTAGGACAGAAGGAAGAATCTCGAAGGGCTATGGAACAGAGGAGGTCATTGATTTTTGTGTTCACTTTATTCCTAACATTAAGTCGACTGGTGTTCCTAAATCACGACATGAGGGGAGAATAAGTGGAAAAGGCACAGTAGGAAGGGAATCAATAATATGTAGGGACGGACATTCTTTCACTCAAGCACACTACACGGTTCTGCAAAATTCAACCTTGGCAGCTCCGTATATAAAGGAACACAAGAATATTGTACGCTCAAACAAACCGGGAAAGACTGACTCCTTGATTATAGATGAACACATGAGGTCTTTTGGCAGTTGGTTGCAAACACATCTCATGAATAACAACACTGTTTATGATGAGCTGTACTTGTTGTCCAGCTCACCATCTTCGACTATACGGACTTTCCAAGGGTACGAGATAAATGGGAATACATTTTACACGATCGCCCAAGATAAAAAGAGCACGAACCAAAACAGTGGTGTCCGCTTTGATTTAACAAACGAAAATGGGTCAAAGGACACTTATTATGGTTACATAGAGGAGATATGGGAACTTGACTATGCACCTGCTTTGAAGGTCCCTTTGTTTCGGTGCAAATGGGTCGAGCTAACAGGAGGTGGGGTTGAGGTAGACAAAATATACGGAATGACAACATTGGATCTCAACAATCTTGCGTACATGGATGAACCATTCGTCCTAGCCAACGATGTGTCTCTTATTTTCTATGTGAAGGACATGTCTACCAAACCAAGAAAAATAAAATATAAGCAAATGAATACATCATCAAACGATGAGCCAAAGCGCCACATAGTTCTTTCAAGGAAAAGAAACATCGTAGGAGTGGAGGACAAGACAGAGATGTCAGAAGATTATGACAAGTTTCATGAAATTCCGCCGTTTGTAGTGAAGGATGACCCAAGCATCATGTTACTTGATGAAGATTCTCCATTGTTAAGGCCACATGGTCATAAGCAAGTCATATGATGTATTCTGAATTTTTTCCTCGGCAGATTTTTAGATGCAATCAATATGTACATATGTATATCATTTTGTGAAGCTTTTACCAGGTTTGTTATTTTTTCTGTTTTATAAAAATAATTATACTAACTTTCCCTCTGACCGAAGCTTTTAGTCTCGGTTGTAGCCACTATCCGGGACTAAAGATATTTCCCACCGCTTCCCACCATGTTTCCCTCCCTTTCCCTTTGACCAAAGCTTTTAGTCCCGGTTGTAGCCACTAACCGGGACTAAAGATATTTCCCGCCATTTCCCACCGCTTCCCGCCATGTTTTCCCGCCCTTTTCCTATATATCTAGGCCGACCGCGCCATCGCTATCCACACATCCACACCTTCCTCTCTCACAACAATGGACAATGCCTACTAGGCCATTCTGACCCTCGAGGAGACCGAGGCGCTGTGCGCCTCCAGCTACCATTGCCCTTCGGGCTACCGACCGCCCGCCGGATGGATGCTGAGCGCTGGAGGGGTTCATGTCCCTCCAGTCCCTTAAGGTTCCGCACCCCAGGCGGCCATCACGAACCACTTCTTCCACGAGCTCACGCCAAAGCAGCGGATGGATCCCTAGTGGGATCCTGACAACTATGACACCTGGAATGCCTTTTTTGCTAACCGGCGAGAAAGAGAGCTCTCCAGGTACGAGGGTGACGGCCCTCCCCTGGTGAACCACAACGAAGACAGCCGCCGCCTGGGGTGGGTGAACCGAACTATCATCAACGTGATGCGCTACATCGCCAGGGGAGACCATCCTCGCCTGTGATACCCACAGCCACCACAGAGCCATAAGAAGGGTGGCGGTGTTGAAGGCATCGTCATCCGGGAGCCCCCTCCCCCACGCGTCGTGAATCCGAGGCCGGAGTGGCAGGTGCCCCCACAATATGCCATGGCTGGGCTGAGGATCTAGCCGCATGCACCTAGCAACGACCACGATGACGATGAAGACGAAGATGACAACGACGATGACGATGAAAGACGACCCTGAAGCTGTGTATTATAGGGCTAGATATGAGCATGACTAAAGGGGGGCCTTTAGTCCCTCTTTAATATTAATAAATGTATTGAGTGTTAGTCCCGATTTGTGGCTGGACCGGGACTAAAGGGGGGCCTTTAGTCACGATTCCATAATCTCAGTTTTGAATATTAATAAATGTCTTGAGTGTTAGTCCCGTTTTGTGGTTGGACAGGGACTAAAGGGGGACCTTTAGTCCCGATTCTGTAGTCTCTATTTTTTATTATTAATAAATGTCTTGAGTGTTAGTCCTGTTTTGTGGTTGGACCGAGACTAAAGGGGGGCCTTTAGTCCCGATTCCGTAGTCTCTGTTTTTCATATTAATAAATGTCTTGAGTGTTAGTACCGTTTTGTGGTTGGACTGGGACTAAAGGGGAGCCTTTAGTTCCGATTCGTACTACGAATTTTCCAAACTATGAAGATGTTGTCCCGATTCGTATATACCATATGAAGATCTGATCTCCAAACACGCGTGGTCACATATTAGGGAGTGCCTCTATGACCAACTTTAGGGACATGCTGGAGGACTGGGCTCCGGCGGCATATCCCTAAAGCTGGTCGTTAGTGCTGCCTGCCCTATCATTAGTGCTGCCTGCCCTAGCCTGCCGCAAGCTTTAGTCTCGGTTCAGCTTTACTATGCTAATAGATTTGTATAATAGATCTTTTTTATGCAAATTTTGATATATGATACATATTTTTCATCATTACAGAATAAAATATATTGAAATAATAATATTAATAAATTCAAACTCTAGTATACAAAAGATATTATTTAATTCAACAAAATATTAGTTTTATAACAGAGTATGCTAATAGATTTATATTATAGATTTTTTTTCTGCAAATTTTCATATATGATACATATTTTTCATCATTACATAATAAAAGATATTGAAATAATAATATTAATAAATTCAAACTCTAGTATGCAAAAGATATTACCTAATTCAACAAAACATTAGTTTTATAACAGAGTATGCTAATAGATTTATATTATATATCTTTTATTTCTACAAAATTTGATATATAATACATATTTTTCATTATCACAGAATAAAAGATATAGAAATAATAAAATTAACAAAAAATAACCTCTAGTCCTGGCCTATACCACAAACCGGGACGTTTTTGGCCTGAGAACGAAACGGCGCACTAAAAAGACCTCTAGTCCCGGCTCATGGCTGGGACCGGGACTAGAGGCCCCCCTCTAGTTCCGGCTGGGGGCTGGGACTGGGACTAGAGGTGGTGGGTATAAATAGCCACCTCTCTCCTCCCGGCCTGATCCACGCACCAGGACGCCTCCACTTCTGCAAATTGCAACGCTGCGAGGCAGCCGCCCGTGGTGTTGTTTCTTATTTTAGACCTCCACATCGACCAAGTCAGTTAAAAATACTAAACGAGGACCGGCCAAAGGGATGCTGTAACACCACGGTTCTGAAAAGACCGTAGCTTCTATGTGACATGCCAATCCCTGGATCGATTCATTGGCCCACAATAGAATAAGATGAATAACATAGCAAAATATCCGTGTATCATAAATAACGAAGATCCAGAGTACCATTATTACAATAAAAGCTTAGCTCAAGGCTAGCTCAAATTATTCAGGTAGCAGCATAAATAAAGCAAATCCTCCATTCTTCAAATTACTCAGAATCGGAATATCCTGCAACATGAAACATAGCAGCCCCGAAGGGTCAATACATGGAATGTATGGCAAGTAGAGCTATTAAAGGAGACAATAGTGCTAACATCTACATGCATATTTGGCAAGTGGAGCTGTGGCTAGCTTGCATTTGCAAATACCTTTGTCCTACTTTCATAAACAGTTTTTGTTTTTCTTTGAAAATATCCCAATTAAGTTAACCCAACAACACTAAAGGAATTATGAAATTAGAATGAGCGAGAAACATGTCATGGAATCAATATCAAGCAACTCAGACGTCCATAACCGGGGACACGGCTAATTGATTAGATTATACACCTTGCAGGGGTTAGTACACTTTACCCATGTGACTTGGCCAACCCAGCTCGTACCTTCACTCTCATTTTGGGTGATGATAGGGAGAAGTCCAAGAAGAGACCGTTCGGGAAGTAGCTCCCCAATCCCGACGCGCATCGGTCCAACCTACCAAAATTCTACATCTCTGGATACGCGGGTTCGAGTTACCACAACCTACTAAGTCCAACCAACCGCCCATTTCATTATTGGCACATGGTTGTACCCGTAAGCTACAAAATAAAGAAGCCAATAATTTTCTCTTGATACCTGGGTGCCTTTCCGCAATGATAACACCAAAAATTATCAATCCCATCACACCCAGGAGATTCATTGATTAAGTTGTTTTAGTTTTCGCAAACCAACACAATTAGAAACAACTTTCAGTGATGTAACCCAGCCCTCGTTCATCATAGCATGGCTAAGCACATCTACCAACGGTAGTTCATCTACAAGGGATTTCCGACCACATAATAGGTCATAGCATAGCGGTAGTATTATCCTACACATGCAACTACAAAATTCATGACAATGCATTAAAAATAGTAGGACAACATCATGAACAAGGTAGCATCTACTTGCCTTGGTTGTAGCGGTCGGAAGAACAATCCACACACGAGCAAGCGTTGCACTCGTCACAATCTACACGATACAATTGCAATCATAAACAAACCATCCACAATCATATGCAAACAAGGATGATGCAAGATGCATGCATGACAAGTGGATTGATGCTACAGCAGCATCACATAATCTAATTCAGTATAGCTATTGTATGCATGCATGGAAATTAGTTTTAGTGCAAAGAAAGCAAGCATGCAATTTATGATGCCCAATAATAGAGCTAGAAACTAAATAATTCACCACTGCCAACATACTATTTTTAAAATCTTGGAAAAATTATACTGTGTAGGCAACTCTAAATAAGAACAGTACCAATTGGAATTTCTCAAAAAGGAGTCATATAACTCCCTGAGTAATTAAAATACTGCAGTAAGCCATTAAATAGATTCTGCAAAAATTATTACTATAAACCTAACTTTTTAATTCACTTTGAGATTCCCCTTGTTCTACTGATTCCATGGATATATTATTTGCAATTTTTGGAGTTACAGAACTTATTCTGTGATTTAATTACTCTAAAAAGGCCATTAACTCATTTAATTATTCTGGACAAAACCTTGCTACAAAAGTGTAAAACAATGGTACAACAAGATTCTACACAAGACACTGATTCTACACATATTTTATTTGCAAATTTTGGCCCAGTAAATCTAAAGATATGAATTTTACAAGTTCTAGCTATTTTCTGCAATTTCTAATTCATATTTAATTAAAAAGGGAATATTCCCGGAATATGCCGCGTTGACTGGCGCTGACGCAGCCTCCACGCAGGTGCCACGCGGCGTGCTGGGGTTGGTAGGTACCGGTTCGGCCGGCCCTTCTAATCTCGACCGCGGATCGCGGGATGGACGGCCAGGGATGTTTGTGTCCTCACCTTGGCGACGAACGGCGGCTGGCAGCAGCGGTCGATGCAGACGGTGGCGGTGGCAAGGTCTCCGGTGGTCCCTGGCAGCGGAGTCCTTGTCTACGAGATGCAGGCGAGGTTATCGGGCTCCTGGCGGGCTCGGCGCCACACCTCGTTTCCTCTAGCGACGACGGCGAGGGACTGAAGGTGGAGGGCGACTGCGAGGCTCCAGCGAGCAATCGAAGGTGCCCTGGTGCATTGCAGAGAAGGGGAACGGGTCAGGGCAAATCGGAGCTTCACCGTAAAGAGGTTAGAGGTGGAAGGGTTGCTCGGGGTGGTCGGTGGTGTCGGGGTCGACCTCGACTGCAAGCTTCCGAAGCGGCGGTGTCCGCGGAACTTCGGCGACAATTCCCCGCGGCCTAGCGGCGTGGAGTTAGGGTTTGGGAGAGGGGAACAATGAAGCAGGTCGAGGTTTAAGTAGAAGGGGAAGAATCGGACGCGGGGGAGAGCAGTTCGGGACGGAATCGGAGATTTTCCCGGGCGGAGGCATGGGGCACGCGGTGTCCGTCGCGAGGTTGAAGGAGGGTAGCGGGCCCCACACGTCAGCGACGCATGGAGAGGAGCGGGCCGCGGCGGTGCTTACTGGGCTACTGCTGCGCGCTGCACGGGGGGTGCGTCGAGCGGTGGTTAGCCAGGGTTAGGTGGGCCGGGCCGGGGTGGTTCGGCCGGTTAGGTTAGCTCTTTTTTTGTTCTTACCTTTTATTCATTTTGCTTTTCTTATTTCTTCCATAACTTTTTATTAGCTAAACCAATTGAACTGATTTCTGTTTTCAAAATTTTCTAAAAATCAAAGGATCAATATAGGATCATTTTTAGCAATAATTTTCCTATTTGAAAATAGTGACTTCATAGGTCCAACTATTCCTTTTTGTAGGAGCACTGAGTAACTCTGTCTAGGGTTTGAATGCAGTGTTTTGAATTTGCAAATTTTCATGAATGCAAAATGACATTGCAAGTGAATGATGATCAGGATGCAGTGCAGTACCAAATCTAGAATTTGGAAAAGTTGGGATGTGAAAAGACTAACCCCCTTAAGATGAATCTCGTCCCCGAGATTCGGCGCGGCTAGCAAATAGGTGTGGGTGGTCTTCTCGGATGTCATCCTCACGCTTCCAAGTGGCTTCCTCTTCGGTGTGGTGGCTCCATTGCACCTTGCAGAACCTGATCGTCTTGGTACGGGTAATCCTCTCCGCTGTCTCCAGAATCTTGACCGGCTTATCCTCATAGGTCAAGTCATTCTCAAGCTGAACCTCCTCTAGTGGCACAGTGTCTCTTAACGGTGTATCCACCATCTCCGGATGGCACTTCCTCAGCTGGGACACATGGAACACATTGTGCACAGCGGACAGAGCCTCTGGCAACTCTAACTGATAAGCAACTTCTCCTATGCGTGCTAAGACCCGATATGGCCCAATAAACCGAGGTGCCAGCTTACCCTTGATTCTAAATCTCTTAATTCCACGAAGTGGTGACACTCTGAGGTATGCTCTATCACCTATCTCATACACCACTTCCTTGCGCTTGGCGTCAGCCTAGCTCTGCTGCCTTGATTGCGCTACCTTCAGCCTGTCCCTAATCAAGGCGACCTTCTCCTCAGTGTCCTTGATCAAATCAGGCCCAAACAACTGACGTTCTAATACTCCATCCCATAGAAATGGTGTCCGACACCGTTTCCCGTATAGCACATCGAACGATGACGTCTTGATGCTGGTTTGATAGGTGTTGTTGTAGGAAAACTCAGCATACGGCAAATTCTCATCCCAACTAGAACCATGAGCCAAAGCGCAAGCTCTCAGCATATCCTCCAAAATCTGGTTTACCCTCTCGGTCCGTCCATCAGTCTGGAGGTGGAATGCTGTGCTAAACTCCAATCTAGTCCCCAATGACTCGTGCAGCTAGCGCCAAAAGTGTGAGGTAAATTAGGTTCCTCTGTCAGATACAATACTCTTAGGAACTCCATGTAGGCACACAATCCTGTCCATATAAATCTTGGCCAACTTTGCACTCGTGTAGGTCGTCTTCACCGGTATAAAGTGGGCTACCTTGGTCAAATGGTCGACCACTACCCAAATGGAGTCATATCCTGACCTGGTCCTGGGCAATCCTGTGATAAAATCCATTCCCACTCTATCCCATTTCCAATCCGGCACTAGCAATGGCTGTAGCAGTCCTGCTGGCTTCTGGTGCTCCGCCTTCACTCGGCTGCATACATCACATAAGGCAATATGCTCAGTGATGTCTCCCTTCATGTTGTTCCACCAGAATCTGTCCTTTAGGTCCATATACATCTTCGTATTGCCCAAATGTATGGAATACGGCGAGTCATGAGCTTCCTGCAGAATCAACTTCCTTAACTCCGGATCGTTGGGAACGCACAAACGATCTCCATACCACAAGGTTCCTTGCTCATCCTCGCGGAATTCTTTTGCTCGATCCTCCTTCATCTTTTCTTTTACTTCATCTATCTCCTTATCTCGTACTTGAGCCTTCCTGATTCTGTCCTGTAGCGTTGGTTGGACTTCCATTGTTGCCAAGTATCCTTCAGACACTACCTCCAGTCTAAGTTCATCGAATTGCTTGCACAAATCCTCGGGCAACTCCCCAACGGTCAATCCATTGGCATAGACCTTTCGGCTCAGAGCATCTTCTACTACATTAGCCTTTCCTAGGTGGTATTGCAGATTCATATCATAATCCTTGATAAGTTCCAACCATCTCATTTGCCTCATGTTCAGTTCCTTCTGTGTAAATATGTACTTCAGGCTCTTGTGGTCGGTGTACACATCGCAGTGTTTCCCCATTAAGTAGTGCCTCCATACTTTGAGCGCATGCACAACCGATGCTAATTCCAAGTCATGCGTGGGATAATTCCTCTCATGGTGCTTAAGTTGCCGCGAGGCATATGACACCACTCTCCCTTCTTGCATCAGCACACTCCCAAGTCCCTGTCGAGAAGCATCACAATACACTTGGAAATCCTTCTGAAGATCTGGTAAACACAAAACAGGTGCGGTCACTAGTCGACGCTTCAGTTCCTGAAAGCTGGATTCACACGCATCTGTCCATTCAAACTTTCTCTCCTTCTTCAGAAGTTCGGTCATCGGCTTAGCAATCTTGGAGAAATTTTCAATGAACCTTCTGTAATATCCAGCAAGTCCCAAAAACCTACGAATATCACCCACATTCTTGGGCGCTTCCCACTCAGTCACTGTAGTCACCTTGCTTGGATCAACAGCGACTCCTTCTCCTGACACCACGTGTCTAAGAAATCCAACAGTGTTAAGCCAGAATTCACACTTGCTGAATTTGGCATACAGCTTGTGTTCCCTCAGCTTTTCCATAATCAGTCGCAGATGTTTCTCATGCTCAGCATCATCCTTGGAATATATTAGTATGTCATCAATAAACTCCACCACGAACTTGTCCAAGTACTCCATGAATACCTTGTTCATCATGGTCATGAAATATGCCGGGGCATTCGTCAGTCCAAAAGACATAACTGTATACTCATATAAACCATACCTAGTAGTGAAAGCGGTTTTTGGTATGTCCTCCTCCCGGATCTTCAATTGTAAGTAGCCCGATCGTAGATCAATTTTGCTAAACACCTTTGCTCCTTCCAGTTGATCAAACAAATCATTTATGTTCGGCAGGGGGTATTTGTTCTTGATGGTCACTTCATTCAGCGAGCGATAGTCCACCACTAATCTCTTGCTGCTGTCTTTCTTCTCCACAAATAGAACAGGTGCACCCCATGATGACGAACTAGGCTGAATGAACCCCTTGTCCAGCTGCTCCTTTAGCTGTTTCTTTAGTTCCTTCAGTTCATCCACATCCATCTTGTATGGTCTCTTTGCTATAGGTCCTGTTCCCTGCATCAGATCGATGAGAAACTCCACTTCCCTGTCAGGTGGCATCCCTGGCAGCTCTTCCGGAAACACGTCGTGATACTCGTTAATCATAGGCACGGTATCCATGCTAACCCCCTTAAGAGAATTCAGCTTACACCTTCCCTGTAGCACAACCGACTTGAACCTAATTCTCTTACCATCCGGGGTTTTGATCGAAACAGCTCGTTGTGCACAATCTATGTGTCCCCCATGCATAGACATCCAATCCATACCTAGAATTACATCTAAACCTTGTGATTCCAATACTACCAGATGTGCAATAAAATTGTGTGCTCCAATCCTCACAGTTAAGTCGCGGCATCCCGCGCTAGCTATCATATCTCCTCCAGGTGAACTTACTCTAATAGACTCTTTCATAGACTCTATAGGTAACTTATACTTATCCACAAATGCTCTTGATATGAATGAGTGCGATGCACCAGTATCGAAAAGTATAAGTGCAGTGTGAGTGTTGATTGGAAACTTACCAATCACAAGGTCAGGCTCATCTGGGATCTCCTCCACATTCATGTGGTTCACTGTGGCCTTCTGGTTGTTGGTTGGCTTCAGTACCTTCTTCTCCGGACAGTTGTCCGCATAATGTCCCTTCTGACCACACTTGAAGCATGTCACCTCACTCAGATCCTTCTTCACAAAGCTGCGATCACGGTTGCGGTCATGTCCACTGTGTCCTCCAGAGTGGTGAGTGTGTCCTCCCTTGTGGTTGTGGCGGTTGCTCTTGTGGCTATCATGGCGATGTCCATCGCCTCCATGGTTGTGGCGATCATGGCTTCCATGGTCACTCCCTCCAAGCTTGGAGTATCCATCATAAGAAGTGCGAGACTTGTGGTGAGAACCAAAGTGGTGATTGCTGCTCATTCTCTTGCGGTTTTCCACCTGCTTGTGCTTCCCTTCCAAGATCCTGGCCTTGTCCATAAGCTCCTGGAAAGTGGGGCAATAAACCACCAGCAGCTGCACTGAAAGCTCATCACTGAGGCCATCCAGGAATCTCTCCCTCCTTTTTGCATCAGTGTCAACATCCTCAGGTGCATAACAAGACAGGTTGTTGAACTCCTCAATATACTCAGCCATGGTGCGGTTAGTTTGGCGCAAGTTGCGAAACTCCTTCCTCTTCAGGCTCAGAACTCCTAAAGACACGTGGTTGGTCCTGAAACCTTCCTCAAACATTGCCCAAGTCACAGTGTCCAGCGGGTGGGTGATCTAAAAAGTGTCCCACCAAGAAGCGGCTGGTCCCTCCAGTAGGTGAGCGGCAAATCTCACCTTCTCAGCATCAGTGCACCCAACAGTTACCAGATCCTTATTGACTTAATGCAACTAGTCGAGAGCAACCATCGGCTCCGTTACAGTGGATAACTTAGCTGGCCTTAGCCTCAGAAACCTAGTGAGAGCATCTCCCTAGGGCTGGTTGTTCCCGTTGTTGTTGTTATTCTGAGCTTCCATGAACTGGGTCATAACTTGGGTCAGCTGTGCCTGAGCTGCCATGAGCTGCTCCAACTCAGTGGGTTGACGGCGGGGAGGCATCTGCGGTTCAGCACAGGTAAGCTTAGAAATAATTGATAACGAAATAGGGTTCTACCCATGCATTATGAACAAACAACAACAAAACAATCACAGACAATCTCAAGCAAGCAACACATCAGCAAACAAATGATCCAGCAACATCCCAGGGGTTATCCTAGCAGTATATATCTACTGAAATAGTTTTTAGAAGAGTTGGAAATGGTTATCTACACAATAGATCAACAAAGCATTAAAAACAGCAATCTGCCAGAACAGTCCAGCAGTGTTCACGAATTTTTCTACCTGACTTAAACTCGTCAGGAATTTTTGCTGATTTTTGTACATACAGTACAGAGAGTTTCGAACCAGCCCTATTTGTTTCATATTTTTCCCAGATACCAGTAAAATATGAAAAATCGTACAGTACTGCTGTATCAGCAGAAAACTGCAACATGAATAACTCAAATATTAACCAAACTTGCCATAACTCTTCCATAAGATTCACACAAATAATCCTGGGATATTGGAGTACACAAATAAGCAACTAAACACTCTTAAACGAACAGTAATTAAGTTTTACATCGATCGAGACTAATCCTAACGATTTTTACCTAACGAAGACTAATTGGTGGACTTCTATCTACTTCTTGAAGAGGTTGCGGTAGGTCCTTGCACTCATGCGTTGGCGCTTCTGTCCACGAACCAACCATGGTGGCGGGGTATACACCTCACCTGAGTCATCACTTTAAATATCAAACTCCACCTCTTCTGGATCCTCCTCTTCTTCTTCATTCTCTGCTGCAACTGCAACAACTTCATCTCCTCCACCATCATCGTCTCCATCATCATCATCCTCGTCCTCATCATCGTCATCGTTCCCACTGTCATCATCATCATCATTGTTGCCATCATCTCCATTGTCATCATCAGAGGGTGGATTCAGATATGCTTGGAGAGCGGCAATCTGGGCTGCCATATCTTCAATAGTTTGATCCCTTTCCTGGACGGTCCCTTGCAACTGTTGTATGGTCTGGTTGTTTTCCTGCACAGTTCCATTAAGCTGAGCTATGGTTGCATCCCTGCCTACCAGGGCATTCTCCAGAACTCCCACAGCTTCATGCAAGGTCTCTATCTCCAGTCCTTGGACCACCATACCATTGCTGGCAAAATCTGCTATCTCTTTTACCATCATCACTTTCTCAGCTAGAGCTCCATTCTCCCTTTCCATGTCCTCTATGTGTCTCTGATGGGGCGGCATGTTGTTCCTGTCGCCCGGGGTCGCCCGGGGTAACCACAATGTTCCCATCTTCATCACGCCTCCCATAGTCACGGTATGGTGAGTCTGCTGGCAATAGGTGTCGGACAAGATGGCACTGGCGAGACAGGGCTTCATGCATGGCCAAGTTTATTCCAAATCCCCAGTTGCAGTATGTCTTGGTGTAGATCAGATGCACAGGGTTTGGCAAGGCGGCATCCCTGAAGATGAAGGTGGTGATCTCCCATGCATCCTCGCCATATCCATAGGTGTACATCTTCCCTTGAACCTGGGCAGTGGCAATCCCAATGACTGCGAGAGCTGTGCCAACTATCTTGCAAAGGGCCTTGGTGACTCCATGGTTGCATACTCAGTCCTGACTTCTCCCATCTATCAATTAAAAGAGGAAAGTGTGAGAATAGCATATGGTAAAATTTACGAGAGTGAAAGGCATAAGATGAAAGACAGAGTTAATATAGGCTTTAATAATTCTATGGCTTAATATTCCAAACCTAGGTCACGATCCTACAGTCGACACACAGGTTCTGATACCATCTTGTAACACCACGGTTCTGAAAATACCGTAGCTTCTATGTGACATGCCAATCCCTGGATCGGTTCATTGGTCCACAATAGAATAAGATGAATAACATAACAAAATATCTGTGTATCATAAATAACGAAGATCCAGAGTACCATTATTACAATAAAAGCTTAGCTCAAGGCTAGCTCAAATTATTCAGGTAGCAACATAAATAAAGCAAATCCTCCATTCTTCAAATTGCCTACAAGTGAACAAGTGCCGAGTGGAGTACCGTGGACTAAATCGATTACTCAGAATCGAAATATCCTGCAACATGAAACGTAGAAGCCAGGGGGGGTCAATACATGGAATGTATGGCAAGTAGAGCTATTAAAGGAGACAATAGTGCTAACATCTACATGCATATTTGGCAAGTGGAGATGTAGCTAGCTTGCATTTGCAAATACCTTTGTCCTACTTTCATAAACAGTTTTTGATTTTCTTTGAAAAGATCCCAATTAAGTTAACTTAACAACATTAAAGCAATTATGAAATTAGAATGAGCGAGAAACATGTCATGGAATCAATATGAAGCAACTCAGGCATCCATAACCGGGGACACGGCTAATCGATTAGATTATACACCCTGCAGGGGTTAGTACACTTTACCCAAGTGACTTGGCCAACCCAGCTCGTACCATCACTCTCATTTTGGGTGATGATAGGGAGAAGTCCAAGAAGAGACCGTTAGGGAAGTAGCTCCCCAATCCTGACGCGCACCGGTCCCACCTACCAAAATTCTACATCTCTGGATACGCGGGTTCGAGTTACCACAACCTACTAAGTCTAACAAACCGCCCATTTCATTATTGGCACATGGTTGTACCCGTAAGCTACAAAATAAAGCAGCCAATCATTTTATCTTGATACCTGGGTGCCTTTCCGCAATGATACCACCAAAAATTATCAATCCCATCACACCCAGGAGATTCGTTGATTAAGTTGTTTTAGTTTTCGCAAAACAACACAATTAGAAACAACTTTCAGTGATGTAACCCAGCCCTCGTTCATCATAGCATGTCTAAGCACATCTACCAACAGAGGTTCATCTACAAGGGATTTCCTACCACATAATAGGGCATAGCATAGCGATAGTATTATCCTACACATGCAACTACAAAATACACGACAATGCATTGAAAATAGTAGGACAACATCATGAACAAGGTAGCATCTACTTTCCTTGGTTGTAGCGGTCGGAAGAACAATCCACACACGAGCAAGCGTTGCACTCGTCACAATCTACACGATACAATTGCAATCATAAACAAACCATCCACAATCATATGCAAACAAGGATGATGCAAGATGCATGCATGACAAGTGGATTGATGCTACAGCAGCATCACATAATTTTATTCAGTATAGCTACTATATGCATGCATGGAAATTATTTTTAGTGCAAAGAAAGCAAGCATGCAATTTATAATGCCCAATAATAGAGCTAGAAACTAAATAATTCACCACTGATAATATACTGTTTGTAAAATCTTGGAAAAATTATACTGTGTAGGCAACTCTAAATAAGAACAGTACCAATTGGAATTTCTCAAAAAGGAGTCATATAACTCCTTGAGTAATTAAAACACTGCAGTAAGCCATTAAATAGATTCTGCAAAAAATACTACTGTAAGCCTAATTTATTAATTCACTTTGAGATTCCCCTTGTTCTACTGATTCCAGGGACATATTATTTGCAATTTTTGGAGTTACAGAACTTATTCTGTGATTTAATTACTCTAAAAAGGCCATTAACTCATTTAATTATTCTGGACAAAACCTTGCTGCAAAAGTGTAAAACAATGGTACAGCAAGATTCTAAATAAGACACTGATTCTACACATATTTTATTTGCAAATTTTGGCCAGTAAATCTAAAGATATGAATTTTACAAGTTCTAGCTATTTTCTGCAATTTCTAATTCATATTTAATTAAAAAGGGAATATTCCCAGAATATGCCGCGTTGACTGGCGCTGAGGTAGCCTCCACGCAGGCGCCACGCGGCATGCTGGGGTTGGTCGGTACCGGTTCGGCCGGCCCTTCTAATCTTGACCGCGGATCGCAGGATGGACGGCCAGGGATGTTTGTGTCCTCACCTTGGCGACGAACGGCGGCTGGCGGCGGCGGTCGATGCAGACGGTGGCGGTGGCGAGGTCTCCGGTGGTCCCTGGCGGCGGAGTCCTTGTCTACGAGATGCGGGCGAGGTTGTCGGGCTTCCTGGCGGGCTCGGCGCCACGCCTCGTTTCCTCTAGCGACGACGACGAGCGACTGAAGGTGGAGGGCGACTGCGAGGCTTCGGCGAGCAATCGAAGGTGCCCTGGTGCATTGCAGAGAAGGGGAACGGGTCAGGGCGAATCAAAGTTTCACCGTAAAGAGGTTAGAGGTGGAAGGGGTGCTCGGGGTGGTCGGTGGTGTCGGGGTCGACCTCGACTGCAAGCTTCCGAAGCGGCGGCGGCGGCGGAACTTCGGCGATAATTCCCCGCGGCCTGGCGGCGTGGAGTTAGGGTTTGGGAGAGGGGAAAAACGAAGCAGGTCGAGGATTAAGTAGAAGAGGAAGAATCAGACGCGGGGGAGAGCAGTTCGGCACAGAATCGGAGATTTTCCCGGGCGGAGGCATGGGGCACGCGGTGTCCGTCACGAGGTTCAAGGAGGGGAGCAGGCCCCACACGTCAGCGACGCGTGGAGAGGAGCGGGCCGCGGCGGTGCTTGCTGGGCTGCTGCTGCGCGGGGGGTGCGGCGAGCGACGGTTAGCCAGGGTTAGGTGGGCCGGGCCGGGGTGGTTCGGCTGGTTAGGTTAGCTCTTTTTTTTGTTGTTACCTTTTATTCATTTTGCTTTTCTTATTTCTTCCATAACTTTTTATTAGCTAAACCAATTGAACTGATTTCTGTTTTCAAAATTTTCTAAAAATCAAAGGATCAACATAGGATCATTTTTAGCAATAATTTGCCTATTTCAAAATAGTGACTTCATAGGTCCAACTATTCCTTTTTGTAGGAGCACTGAGTAACTCCGTCTAGGGTTTGAATGCAGTGTTTTGAATTTGCAAATTTTCATGAATGCAGAATGACATTGCAAGTGAATGATGATCAGGATGCAGTGCAGTACCAAATCTAGAATTTGGAAAAGTTGGGATGTGACAGATGCCTGAAAATGCGCATCTCACAATCGATGAGGTCTCTCCAGAGGGCAAACAGTTGCTTCCCATAAAGAACACAAACACATTTGTTCATCAATGTGGATTTGTTGTTAGGGACAACATCCCGATTAGCATTATCAACTAGAATAAGCCAGCAAAGGGAGATGAAATTCTATGAGTTATGTCGAGAACAGATACAAAGACACACTATGGTAGAAGCTCATTCGCCATTTCACCCTACCGATCTTAGAGTCTAAGAAGGCGACACATGATATGAGGTCAAAAGTTAAGCGTTTCGCTCTTAAGAAGATGGCCGAACAGTTCAATAACTATAAGAAAATATTGTACAATGAATATCTAGAGGAAGGCAAAGTTCCAGAATTCACTGACACACTAGAGAAGCAGCGGCCTCACTGGGAAAGATTTCTGGACTACAAGAAAACAGCAATAGCAAAACAAAGGTCCGAAAAGAATAAAGAAAATGCTACAAAAAGGAAATATCACCATAAGATGGGGACATGTGGCTACATGATTTCTGTTCCAAGGGCTCACTCCAGCTACAGAGGAATGGCCCATCAGAGTAAGTACTTGGTTACTTGTCCATGGGGCAAAATATGACATGGAAACATGCTAGTTAATATTCGATGAAAAGTCCAATGTTGCTACACCCCATGGAGAAATTGTAAAAACAATTGAGGAGGTTAAAAAGGGTAACTTCAAACCCGACAGAGAGAACGACGAGCTGACAAAGGCCCTCGGAAATCCTGAAAAACTAGGACGAACATGAGGCTTTGGACCTTCTGTGCCGTGGAAGACTCGGTTTCTTGAGGACACTAAATCCTATAGAAGCCGAGCGAGGGCAAAGAAGCGGAAGGAGATAGAGGAGGCATCCCGGTTGCGTAGTGTGGAAGGAAAGAACGAGGAAATATATGCCATGCTAAAAGAGCAACATAAGCAGCTGGACGAAATGCGCCAGCAAGGGCCAACTCATCAAAAGCTAGAAGAAAGTGTCGGTGTCCCATCTCAGCGGAGAATCAGTGTTGCTTCCACGGCGGCCGATCCGATAGATCGCTATCCCATGGACAATATCACTGAGAAGACAAGCTGTGAGCTGCAAGTGGGAGTGATGAACTTATCCTTCAAGGCGGCTCTTGGCTATGCTTTATCTTATGAACCTGAAGCACGCTGGCATTGCAAAGAGATTCCAGATGGCTATGCTCGTGCCGGGGTGGATGAGGTTCTACGTCAATATGAATCACTACAACTTGACATCTCTGGACCTGAAGATGAGAGCACGCTAGGAGAAGTCAGGGGCTCTATCATTCTATGGTGCAAGAAATACATCGTGTTTCTAGGCTCTGCACCCAGGCCACCACCGTCTCCTCCGCGTCAGCCGAGTCTGCCGCCTCTAGCAAGTCCACATGAGGAGTGGGACGACCACCATAGTGCGAGTCCACCACCGCATCAGCCCACTCCCCCGCCGCGTCATCCCACTCCTCCGCCGCCGTGTCAGACAAAGAAGGCCGTCTCTCAGTCAACTAGTAATAATACTAGTCAGAAGAAAGCCAAAAGTAAAAAGGTGAAGAAAATCCCACCGCCTCCTCCCAAGTTACCTTACGAGATGACTGATGAGGAAACCAAAGGGATCAGCGATGCCCAAGTGAAATCCTTCTTTGCACCCAAAGTTATCGAGCCAAAGAAAATATTTGATCCGAAATCCAAAATGTGGGCTAAGGGTTTTCTTGAGCAACCATCACAATATGAGATAAATAAGGCTGATGACTACAAATGTTGTCTGATAAGAATTCGTAAAAGAATCCAGGAAATACTACTACAAGCAGTGAGAAAAGAGATGCTGCGCAACTCAGAATGCAGGCAAACAAATCGATCGCCCCACTCAAGGTGTTATCCAATATTGATCATCAGAATATTATAGCAATGTAATTTGCCAAAGGTGCTAGTATTACAGTTGATCAAGCGCTAGGCGGGCATATCCCCAAACAAGAGGCATTTGCATGGAGATATGAATACGGGAAGACTCTGGTCAGACCTAATAAGGTCGAACTTCTACCAACTCAAATGCAAAGACTGCACGAGTGGTACGAGAAAGTCTCTACATGCAATGAAGAAGATCGATTGTCAGCGCTGCTTGTGAGAATTACAAGTGAGCATTTTAATGGTGAAGACCAGTTGCAAATTTATTTGTAGGAATTCTATATGTTATTCAAACAAGATTCCCTTGACTTGAGTCTCCTCGCTACCTATTGTCTATAAGTGGTTCATTTATTTCTATGATAAAGTCTCTAATTCAGCTCTTTCATTGCATGTAATTATCTTCACTATATGCTATTATGCAGAATGAAGAGCGATGAATGTGACCAAAAGAAAATCTTTGACACTGGGTTCATCGACCCATGCCGGTTTAATCACGCATTGCTAAAGGATTCCCACAAGGACACTGAGCATAACTTGCTAAGAATATGGTTTCCCTATAACTACAAGTAAGAGTGTTACTGCCTTGTACAGATTCACTTGATTCTTCTAAGTGTAATTGATGAGTTACTGACGTATATAAACGTGCGCAACTTTCACTGGATTCTGCTAATCATTGAAGTTGACGCTGGAAGAGTTGAAATCAAGGACTCGCTAATGAGAGACGAATCATAGTACGCACTCATTAAAGATGCGCTCCAGAGGTAATTTTATTCATTATTGTACTATATCGGTCTCTTTTATTCATATATATCCTGAGATATAGAGTAGCTAATAACTCATTTATTCTTTTTTTACTGGGCGGGGTTTGGAAAGATTTCACCAATGCTACGGTTGGTGAATTTAAAGACGAGCTTAGTTTTCATCGGATCGATGTAAGTAGTACTATCTAGATCCGTGTATCTCTTCAATTCTAGTTTCAATACCATTATATCATGCTTGATTATTATTTGATTGAATTCTATTATTGTAAGTGCGAGAGGCAGCCACCAGGTACTAATCTACGTGGATACTTCGTGTGCGAGTACATTCGCTCCGAGGTCAGTGAGCGGGACGGAGGGACACTTATAGAAGTACGTGAACAATATATTCACATTTTTTGTTCAGTTTCATTCATAATATTTGTTATGACTATTGATATTCATATTGACCTCCTTCTTTTATATATAGTTGGAAAGATTGTGGGAGAATCTCGAACCAAGGAAGCGTCTGGTAGAAATTCAGGAGGAATTGGCGGGATTTCTTGTTGACCATGTCATACACCCAGAAGGAAAATACCATACCTCCGACTTCTAGTGATTTAATGAACTTGTAACCGAATAGATGGGTTCTGATCTCCTTTTAATCAAATTGTATATATATATGTAATGTAGAATTATATCTATATAATCATGACGATGTTGTGTGTAATGGGTTTCTTCATGGCATGTCACTTTACGCCAAACGTAACCCTCCTCTACCTATCCTCCTGCCGGGGCAAAATCGCACAGAAATCAGCCACAAAATTCTTTCGCGGCAGAAACCCCCATCGGCTGCCGCGGCAGAAAATGGCCCCAAAACTCTACCGCGGCAGAAACCCCCATCGGCTGCCATGGCAGCCGAATTGGTAATGCTGCCGCGACAGAAAATAATTTGACCCGGTTCGTATTACAAACCGGGACTAAAGATCTCCCCTCCACACACTTCTACGCTGCCACGTGCAGAGCCTGTAGTCCCGGCCCGTAACTGACCCGGGATTAGAGGCTGGGACCTCTAGTCCCGTTTCCGTAGTCCCGGCTGCGTATCCGGGACTAGAGGCCCTCTAGGACCGTGACTACATGCCCGTTCTCCACTAGTGTTTCCCAGGCAGGTGGTAGTCTATGGCACAGCTGCCACTACTACTACTAATGAAACTTCCTCTGTTGTGGGAAAATAAATGTGTGATTAGAAACAAAAGAATTTATCTACATATACTTGCCAGTTGCTAGTGATGTAAAGTCTTTCAATACTTCGATAGGATGTAATTTTTTTTTCACATTTCTATTCTCCATTAAATTTCATTGTTGGAATATTGTATAACAGAAAACAAATCAATAAGACAAACACAAAAATTCTTATAGGATGTATAAAAATGTACAAATCATCAAGATAAATATGGGAAAGCTTCTAATTCTGAACTGTGTAACAGAACCGCTGAAGCTGCTGCATGAAAAAAACATAAGTAAATCAGACAAAGAGAAATGACATGGTCATTATATGGACTAAGAACATTCAATAACATGATTCAGCACTCCAAGACATCCCTATACACAATGTTCTTTGTGCTTTTTCCCATCGGATATATGTATTTATTCGGCTTTGCTAGAATCCGAGTGGTCTGCCTTGACACGCCCCTTGACAATGCAACATAAAGCTGGCCATGGGAGAACACAGGCTCGGGAAGGTAAATACCAACAGATGGAATGGTCTGCCCCTGGGCTTTGTTGATGGATATTGCAAAACTCAACCGGATTGTAAATTGTTTCCTCTTGAACTTGAATGGAAGGGAAATGTCCTCCGATGGAGACAAAGGGATCCTCGGTATGAACACTCTATTTATAGCATGCTGTCCACCAACAATCTCGGCATCGATTGCATTATCTTGGAATGCTGTAATCATCAACCTTGTTCCGTTGCACAACCCGTTGTTAGGATCGAGATTTCAGAGAAGGATGAAAGGACAATTGACTTTGAGTTTCAAAACATGCGGGGGCAGGCCATTTGGAGTGATGTTGTTTAGATAGTCAATTGGGTAGTTATTCACCGCATCATCCTCGATAGAGTCAAAGCTATAATATACCTTTTCTTTGCCAGGAAACCTGTCAATCATCTTTGTATTTAGAATGTCCACATGTTCGTTCTTGGTGGAAATATGGCATTATCATGAAGAAATGGGAAGACATCTTCAATAATTTTGTTCATTGGTTCATTAGTGGAGAGTAAGGAATAACAATGTCATCTGGAATACGCACGTAATCGCCAGCAATAGTCTCTTTTGTTCCATCCCCAATTCTCATAAGGTAACTAGAGAACTACTGGTCCGTTTGTGCCCTCATATTACACTTGAGGCGTATCTTCTTAATCTTCTTCCATAAGTAAGATCTCCATAGAGTAGCGTCAGTGATTTGCGCTCTTGTACCACGCGTCACCACAGGAAGGACCTGCCTAAAATCTCCTCCAAATACCACTACCTTCCCACCAAAAGGCAATTCACACCCCATGATGTTCTGTAGGGACCTATCAAGTGTCTCAACTGTTTGACGCTTTGTCATGGAAACTTCATCCCCGATTATCAAATATGCCCTACGAAGTAGCTCTGCAGTACCACTCTGCTTGGTGAAATTGCACATGATGCTCTCTGTGAGCTTAATTGTAATTTTCAATCTAGAGTGGGAGGTGCATCCACCAGGCATCATTGATGCTGCTATACCAAATGTCGCTGACGCAATAGCTATTTTACCAAGGGAAAGAACCTTAGCAAGGAGTGTTTTGTACAAATATGTCTTCTCGTGCCACCCGGGCCGTCGACAAAGAAGATACGGCTCTTGTTGTTGACAATGTAAGAAAGGCTTTCATCAAAACCAGCACGCTGCTCGGTTAAGAGATGTATACAAATTTATGTCTTTTTCATCCAGAATGATCGACAACTCTTCTTGAACCTCTCTCGAGTGACCGCTGGAATACTCCTCATAGAAAGGATCCAAATCCGGGAGGCCATAACTTTTAATGTACTTACCCATGGAATGCACCAGATCCCTAATGTTTTTCAGGACCATCTGCTCTAGTGCGGCCTGGTTGGGTTGGTTACGACGGTAGTCCTCAGACATCACCTCAAGGTGCTTCTCCCACAAGCTTCTGATGTTAGTGGCCTCGCAGAACACCAAAATAGGTGCGAAAAGCCTTTTTAGAGCATATGGCATATGGAAAGTGGCAGCCTCAGTCAAGCAGTCATCAAGGGACTTGTCCGCCTCTATGAGACATGTTTTCTCACACGATACTCTCAAAGTCGCGCACGGTGGCTTGCCATGCACATTTCTCAAATTCTCATATGATGTGGCACCTCTTACATGATTCAAGAGCACTCTTAGAAAGTACCTCTCGTCTTCAGCAGTATGTGCATACACAATTCTTCCAACCTGGACCTGCCCCCTTAGTTGTCTTCTTTGCCACATCTTCTTACCCTTAATCCACCGATAGAATTATGGGAACTCTTTGTATAAGAAGTTCCTAGTGTAAGGATCTATCCGGTTCATATTTAAATATTTGGTGAGCATGGAACTGGAAGAAGATGGTCGATTGATGACATCCTCTAGATTATCACCCTCTTTGAATGCGAGGGGCTGCATATTTTCCAAGTGAAGCTGAAGTTGGAGAACAACAGGAGAGACATTATACAATGGAAAAGCGTAAATCCTATAGATAGACTCTTGTGGTCCCACAAACCTAGCATCCCTATACTTTTTAATCTCATTGATTATTCCACCATCATTATCTATTGTTGGATCAACTGAGAATGATGCGCGGTCATGTCCTTTATAGATGTAGCACGATCATGTCCTTTATAGATGTAATTGAATAGATATTTAACATCCTTGATGCTAGAGCAAGCTTCGACGTTGATGTGATAATTATGCATCATAAGTAGACCAAGGTTGTATGGGACAACCCATCTATTATCTATCTCTGCTCCTCTAACCTTCACTTGACGACCATTAGGCCTCCTCCTATAGATAGGATATGAGTCCTTTCCTTGTTGCGTAGCATCACAAAGCTGTCGAGTATAACGAAATCTACATTCACCATATATCATGCAAGCACATTTTTTCTTGATAACACCACATGGTTCGTGTAGCATATGCTTGACCACCAGAGCATGCAATATAGGATAGCTTTCTTTGTCAGGAATTTCTGCTGATATCACCTTGTCGTACTCATCTAGGTTTGTTAGCTTGCTATCCGAGCGCATGATCAAAAGCATGTGTTCATGTGACAGTCCCCTCTTTTGAAACTCAGTAACATGGACATATGCAGCAACCTCACTAAAGTACTTTTTTTTGGATCAAGAGCTCTTTCATACTTTGTAATTTGGCCCTATATACTCTAGCCACAAGGTCTGGATGGTCTTGTGGTGTCTGCCCGGGTTCAAGTCTGGATGTAATCTCCTCCCGGTGCAGGTTGCAAGTCATCGTGATGAAGTAATCAGGTTTCCCAAAGAGTTGGACTATAGCCCATCGTGTCAAGGAATCTTTGCTGCATGTCTGGATCACCTCCAGGGAAAGTCTGTGGTAGCATGATTATCTTGCCAACCTGAGAACTACGTGTCTCGCAATGACACCTCCAGGGAAAGTCCATGGTAGCTGATATGCCTATGATATGACCAAATCAAAACCTCTTATCTCCGATAAATGAAAATAGTTTATACTGAAAGGCTAAACGATGCATGATATAGCATGAAAATTTTAGTTACTGCATAGCATGATGATACCTGGTATAGATCAGCACAAATGAGCTTTTGATTCATTGTCTTGGAGTAGAAATCAAGTCTCATAGTCTCCATCTTGATTTACATGTCGACATCCCATTGTTGGAATGCGCGTGCACCGAATAATATAATGTTAAAAAGTTTTTTCCTAACTTGTATCTTGAAACAGTAGTATTCCCATGCGCTGATAAATTTTCTAGAAGATCCAACTTCATCATCCTCCCGATCATCATCATCTAGACCGTGGTTTCAAAATGATTAATCGCTGATATCTAGTAATAATAAACTAAAATAAAATATAGAACATATTAGAAGTAACTAGAGAATTACCTGCTACAACATCCGTGTTTTGTTCCACATGTACATCTGAAGTATGATCTTGAACATGGAGATCTTCACCTTCAGTGCCATCCTTTTTGTTCTATTGAATGGCGGAAGGTGGTTTGGCATATGACATCCAACGGTTCCATCCTGTCTCCCCTACTGGGAAGAATAATGGATATGCCAAAGGGTCATATCATCTATAATATGCTCTGATAAATATAGGGAGGTCCCCTTTAGGGATGTAAATTGTACGGATAATTTCCGCTCTGAATCCGCATCCTCACCCGTTTTTAAGGATATGGTATGCCTTTTTAGATATTCGACGTATATGGATGCGGATACGGATATTTGTTTAATGGATATCCGCCGGATATGGTAGCGGATAAGGTATTGATGATATCCGATGGATAAGGATAATCCGACATTTTATGCGGATTATCCGAGGTACTCAAATAGGATAATCCGATATATTTAGCATAACCACAATATTTAGACAATCTAGTTAGTTTATCGGCTAGCTATACATGCTACATACGCATGTTATACTAATGTCATTACCAATCTTGCAATTTTATACTGCTGATACCTAGTGTCGCACGCTTTCTTATCATTTATTTTGCATAAAGTAAATAGATTTTTATTTTTCTTTGTGTATTTCTTTAATTATCCTTTTCTGATCCGAGTCTGCTCCGAATCCACTCCATATCTACAATCCGATATAATCCGCATACGAATCCGCATCCGTCTATTATCCGCTCCGATCCGAATCCGCCAAAAAAATATGGTAAAGGATACGGTAATAGTAATATCCGATCCGATCCGTTTACATCCCTAGTCCCCTTTTCCATACATGAAAACTTGTCTATCAAAAGTGTTTTGTGGGTCGCTCCCTTCAACCCACATAGCAGCCACCTAGGAAGCTGTGGGGGCATTGTACCTTCGTTGGTCTAGTCTTATATCTGTATTTAGCGAAATCCGATATTCCTCCAGATTTGGAACGGATCCAATGCTCTTAAAAGTCTGCACACAGGGGTTGTTCTCTAGAATCTTCCGTATGATACTTATATCAAGATCTCGAGACCGCTTTACTCTATGTTCCATGGTTTCATCTACATCATAGATATAAAGTTGGATATGTATAGGTCCTTTACCACCAGACACCATATCGTCCATCTTATAATAGATCGCCCCTTGTGCACGAAATGTATACACACCGGTTCTCGCCGCATTGCTGACATTCTTATCAAAGGTGACTCAAAGGCTTGTGAAGGAGAAGTGGGTGTTGAAATATTGTATGTGCTTTCTAAAGTATTTTGCATCCTCATCAACCTCACTTGTGAACAACCGGCGCAACTCTTCAGGAACTTCAGGAGTAACTATCTTCACCATCCCTTTTCTACAACAGAACACGAGCCCTCGTACTGGAGCCCCATTGCTCCACAATAGGTGCAGTCTTTTACTGTCTTCAAAACATGATGCTTGGTTGGTAGATTATGGTACATGTAATCATAAGGATCATTATTTTGGTTCATCGAAGGAACAACACTTGTCACTCGATACGAATCGAACACATCGCCTTGCAAAATATAATAAGTAGGAATAAATAGGTGCAAAAAACTTACTCCCTCCGTCCTAAAATATAAGGCGCCTAAGGTTTACTCAAAACTCAATGTTTTCTAAGTTTGACCAAGATTATACACAAAAATATAAATATTTACAATACCAAATCAATATCAATAGATTTATCATAAAGTATATTTTATTAATTTTCCATTCAATAATGTAGATGTACATATTTTTCCTTAATATCTGGTCAAAGTTAGTCAGATTTTACTTTTAACCAGTTCTTAGGCGCCTTATATTCTAGGACGGAGGGAGTAACATAAGACTGCATTAACATAATTTACTTAATACTTAGTTGTATAAGTAACCTGTATCACAGAAAATCCTACACTCCTCGTCATCATCATGTATTGTTTGTTTCTCTTGTATGGTGTCCTAGCTATCTATGTCCACAACATATTAGGTCAACTTAATATATTTTATACTTGCTCAGAAATGTGAACTGATTTTTCCATTTTACCTTCAAATGTAGATCCATGTTCAACTGGGTAAAAAATTCTTGTAGTATCGAAGTCGTCATCATTGTTTGTGTCACCTAGATATGCATAAAATAGAGAAAAAATGTTACATAATATTAGACCGCAAACACTAAAATTTAACACATGGACTACTAAATGATATGAGCATTTATATACTATATATAACATGTCACCGACAATACCTTTTCGATTATTTCTAGAAATCTGTGTTTGCTTGATAGGTGTGCAAGCTGAGTTGATGAATGGTGATTTGTGTGCCCGAGCCAATTTCTTATCCTCACGGTTATTTTTCAACCATACTTCTTTTTGTGCATCTGTCATTGAAGAGTACCTTTCCCTTTCATGCTGGTGTTTCTGCTCAGAGGATTCAAATTGTCGTTTATTCTCCGAATATGCACATTTGTCAGCAAAGCTCTCTTGCCCATGCAACCATGTAGATGTGGACACATTCCGTGGATCTTTGATGGATCTGACATCTCTCCTATAAGTTAAATTACTATGTAGCCAATCATTGTGATCTTTGTCAAGCATAAGTAACTTATTGCATGGCATCATAAAATCCTTGGCCATGCTGGAGTATGTAGATCCACTCCCACCAATACCTAAATTCAAAAATGTGAAATAGTTAGTTTGCCCTGTTAGCTTATGACAATTGCTAAAACGCGAAGTATTGAGAACCGAGTTATGAGTGTTTGAAGTAATTACATGGTTCTTGAGTTACTTGTGATTGGTAATGATCTGTACTCTTCAGGCTTGCATATGCACATACCCCTGTAATCGCATGGAATTGTGATGAATCTTGTGGAGCAATTTGATCTGCATATTTTTTTTACGACTGGAGCCACATCTACATAGCACTTAAAATCAGTATTTGACACATAGGTTTGCATTAAAAAAATAAGACACCTATATATTGCGAGTTAAGAATAAATGACCTACTGCAGGTGTTCAATATTGCAATGGGGTGACTCCCGCTTGTCCAGTAGCTGGTGTATGACATATTGTGTTGTCTTCAATAATATGTGTCATTGTTTGCTTTTTAAGCTCTCATGCTTGGCGTCTGCGTTTCGAAATATCTTCTTTATTTTTTGCATACCACTCTCTCTTTCTCTGCCTCTGGGCTTCTTTTGGATCTGCATATATGGCACATTTTACTATATATTCACATAATAATAACTGAGTTTAACACAACCACCACATTCAGACACCTGAACACCTGAAACATTGGCATACATCATACTGTTGAGAAATATATCTGTAAAGTAAAAAAGAAATGATGTCACATATGATCATACCCGCTATATTGACTTAACCATCCACATGGAATTGTGATGAATCTGGTGGAGGCATTCGAGATGCATGTTTTTATTGAACAACTGAAGACACATCTACAAACTAAATGCACTTAAAAGTCAGTATTTCACACATAGAAATGCATTCAAAACACAAGCCATATATATGGTGCAAGTTTAGAATACATGACCTTCAGCAGGTGTTCCGTATTGCAGTTGAGTGTCTCCTGGTTGTCTAGTAGCCGGTGTATGGAATACCGTGTTTCCCTCAATTATAAGTGTCGTTGCCTGTGTTTTAAGCAGTTGTGCTTGACGTCTGTGTTTCAAAATCTCATCTTTATTTTTTGCAGACCACTCTCTCTTTCTCTGCCTCTCGGCTTCTTTTGGATCTACATGTGTGGCACAGTTTACTATATATTCACATAATAATAATAATAATAATAATGGAGTTTAATGCAACCCCTGCATTCATCTGATACCTTTTTTTGCTCGTTGTTATGTCTTGAAACGGAGTGCGCTTAGAGGATGACATGTGTATTTGTCTCCCTGAATATTGCTTGAAACTGATAATTTGTCTCCCTGAATGTATCATACCTATGTGAATATCGATGTTTTGCAGCTTAATTACATTAAATGCAAAATTTTAAACTCGATGAATAATAACATTGAATAGTATGGTATAATTATTCTGGCAGTATTTTGGCTTGCTTGTGTAGTTCGTCACCCGTCATCGTGCATATTTCTGCTTAGCGCATGTACAAATAGTGTGGTATAATTTAGCACCATAATTTGCAGCTTTAATAATTCAATGCATCCTGAAGCATGTACAAATCAACAGAAGTTGGTCATTATCTTATGCTCAAATGATGTAAAATTAGAACTCGAAAATACACATCAGTATTGGTTAGAAAATTTGATCATTGGATAATCAGATAGATTACAGCTAACTGCTCCTGATTTCTGTCATGAAAATAACGCACAAGCATAAATATTTGCAAAGAAGCCATGGGAGTGTGAGGCAAACTTTCCCGCAAAATATATAGAGAGAATTCCTTATCTCACACTACTTGGATAATTTATTCCTTATTCGACACTTAGAAAATTTTTCTTACCTATATGGCACTAGGGCTAAATTTTGTGCCTTATATGACACTCTAGTTCATTTTGAGCTCTTACGGTGTTAAATAGAAACATGAAAAGACACTTTTGCCCCTTTGCATTATGTGACCAATATTTCCTACTAAGAAAAAGCACTGACCTATTTCAAGACTGAGATCTAATAACTTGCCTAACTTGCATCTTTATGTTTGTCTTACGAAACACACTGATGGTTGTCCTTCGTTTAAGACCAGACAACGTAGCTTGAGAGGCTAAATAATTGATAGGTTGTCAGGGTCAGATTTCTCTTCTTCTTGCATGCCTCTCACCTCTTGGGAGAGACGATGGTGGCACGGTGGTTGCGCTCCTGGAGGCCGGGCCGTGCAGGCCTGCAGGGCAACGACGTCTTTGACAAGAACATGCCTCGTTGACACGTACGAGACCGGCGGTCCGCGTGGTAGATATTGGGCAATACACATGATCGTGTGTACTTAGTGTCCTGGAATAGCATGCCGTCGGCTGGGGCTAGCTATGTCGTGCACGCTAGCCGCTTGAGCTGGTTTTCTCATCGCCGTCCCTATGCTGAACATCGGCGATTGTGATGTCAGTTTCGGCCATGCTCCGGTGCTGACCAACACGCCATGCCGCGTCCCACGAGGGTGGTCGGACGTTGAGAGCCTGATGCGCGAACCCATTGCCGCGTCCCAGGAGGCCTTCCATCACTAGTGGAAACGAGGCCTTTTGTTGATCCCGAAAAAGGGTTTTAACACCTGTTCTTCTACGAACCGGTGTTAAAGGGGGGCCGTACCAGCGTGGCCCCTGCGACAAAAAAGGAGCCCCCCCTTTAACACCGGTTCATGCCACGAACCGGTGTTAAAGGACCCTGCAACAGTGGCCCGCGCAGCCCCCCCTTTAACACCGGTTCGTGGCATGAACCGGTGTTAAAGGGGGGGACTATATAAGACACCACCCTAGCCCACACACACCCCACTCTTCCATTCTTTCACTATCTCATTTTGGAGCCTAGCAAGAGGGTGTGAAGAGTGCTAGTTTTTTTTCATATGCACAAGAGGTGTTCGGTGAAATGCCCGAGAGCTCAAAATAAGTTTTCTTGTTGCTATTTCCATCTCGGTCGAGGTCGGCAACTATCCTTTTTCATATGGGCAGACTTTAGACAGATGCTCCAGAGGTAATTTCAATCATTTTATCGCACTAGATCGGCAACTTTCGTGACAACAAGTAATTAATTACTCCTTTATCCATTTTCTTTGCCGGACAGGGTTTGGAAAAGGTTCACGGGCAGGGCCGTGGGTGAATGGTCAGAAGAACTAAAATTTGTAGACCAAAATGTAAGTAATACTACCTGGCTAGGTCTGCGTATCTCTTTGATTCTGCTTCCAATTCCATTATATCATGCTTTATTGATTATTATTTTGATTGAACTCTCTATTCTCGTAAAGTGCGCGCATCAGGGACACGGCAATATCTTATGTGGGTACTATGTTTGCGAGTTCATTCGCAACACGATATGTGCGACGGGCCAAGCCACACTAGAACAACTTAGAGTAAGTAAACAAAGTCCACAACATTATTTTATTACCATCAATTGTGTTGAGTTTTATTCTTATATATATATTGACGGCCCATTCTTCATATATATTGAGATCGAACGGATGCGGGACCAACTCCTACCATTTGAACGCATACGAGCCATTCAAGAGGAATTGGCGGGGTTCATACTTGATGAGGTCGTCACGCCTGGCGGAGAACTCTTTAGATATCCACCCAAATGAACGATGACGATGTATGTGCCGATGACGATGTATGTGCCGATGACGATGTTTGTGTATAATAATAGTTGCTTAATTATTCATGTACTCGTATGTACCGATAACGATTTATGTGTATACCGCTCCCGATCGATTCCCCCTCCCCCCGTCCCGCAGAAATACGCCCAGAACGGGGCAGAGGCAGAAGTCTACCGTGGCAGAGATTTCGGCCGTTTTCCTGCCGCGGCAGGAAAACGGCCTAAATCTCTGCCGCGGTAGAAGAACCTTTAACACCGGTTCCAGCCCCGAACCGGTGTTAAAGGGGGGGGGCCTGAGGCCTGCGGCATCCCCACGTGCGCCACCCTTTAACACCGGTTCGTATAATAACCGGTTTTAAAGGGGCCCCCCTCTAACACCGAACCCTCAACAGCGGTTGAGGAACCGCTATTAGAGGGCCCTCCCAACCGGAGTTAAAGGGGGGGCTCTGCACTAGTGCGTCACCGTGCACCAATGCTGGCTCGCCTTGGTCATCCAGGAAAAGCACGCGCTCGTCATGCTGATCATAGAAGGCGGGGCACATGGACAATGCACTAATGCAGACAGGCCCATTGGTCCCGGTTGGTAAGGGGCTTTAGTTCCGGTTACCCAACCGGGACGGGGCAATCGGGACTAAATCCCGAACCTTTAGTCCCGGTTGCCCCACCAACCGGGACAAAAGATCATACACGTGGCCGCTGCTCCGTGCGAGGGGGGAGGAGCAACCGTCCCGGTTCATAATACGAACCAGGACAAATAAGCTTCTGCCGCGGCAGAGATTTGACACATTTCTCTGCCGCGGCAGAGAATTCATTTTGGCAACTTTTGTTGCCGCGACAGCATTTTGGCCACTTTTTGTGCCGCGACAGAGAATTCATTTATGTTGTTTTATTGTTTATTTAGTGTTTTGCACTCATCAATGAAGGAACCATTATATTATACAAGATCATCATGACAATATTATATTCGATACACGTATCGAGTTCATGCACTACATACAAAAGTTGCTCTTTGTATAATCCCTATTGTCTATACACAGTCGAATAGTATTCCCCTTTTGGGTTTAGGACTTCTGCATCCAAGAATCCCACCAATTCCTCCTGAATTGCTCGTACGCGATCCTTTGGCAGAAGACCGTCCCGTAGACGTTCGATCTGATTTAAAAAAGAGTCAGCCTATATGAATGAAACTAAACACAATTTGATTGTAATTAAAAACTATAGAAATTGTTTACGCACATGGAGTTGCTCTAAATTTCTGCCCTTTTCATCACACGTCTGCCGGATTAACTCGCAAACATAATATCCACATAGATTGTTACCTGGTCCCTGCGTCAGGCACTTTACGAGAACATAGTTCAATCAAAATAATAATCAAGCATGATAATAACTGTATCAAAACTAGAATCAAAGAAATGTGCGGATATAGCTAGTGGTGCTTACATCTAGTGCTTGAAATGTAAGCTCCGCTTTCCAAACACCCCTATCCTTGTTGGTGAACCGTTTCCAAGCGCTTCCCGGCGAAGAAAACGAATAAAATAAGTTATTAATTACTTGATATCATAAAATTCACGAACGTTGCCGATATAGTGTCGTAATAATTAGAATTACCGCTGGAGAAGCATCTGCATGTCCTTCCACTGCTCAAGGGGTTTATGTTTCGAGTCCATGACTAGTACACGCCCTTTGTCTAGTTGAATGATTAATAGAATATAGTGGAAGCTGCAAATGCATAACTAATCAATTATATACTTAACATCGAGTAAGCGAAATAGAAAGTGTATACCAGACAATAACACTCACTCGAAGTTGTAAGGAAAAAGTATTTCCCTTTTGGTTTCTTGAAACCTTAATGCGTGTATTATATTATCCTCCGTATCCTGGGGGCTTGTTTTGAGATTAGCTTCATGAACCCAATATGGGTCAATGAAGCCAATGTCATAGATTTGTCCTCTGCTGCATTCGAGAATCTTCATTCTGCATATTATAGTATGATTATAATACATGCAATAAACAAGGTGAGATAGCTGGAGACTAAATTAATTACAGAATTAGTACTTACAAACAATAGGCACTGATGATCGATTTGTCCAAGGCGTCTTGATTGGATAATTGAAATAGTTCATCAAATTCAATGGATATCATGTTATCCTTTTCTTTGCCATGATGCTTTTTTGTAACCCTCAGCACTATCCAGTTAGCCCCGGCCTTTGTGGCATGCATGTACCAGTTATGCAATCTTCGCATTTTTGTTGGAAGATTATTTACCTCCTCAGGTTTGACGAGAGGTTTGCCGTACTGGTATTTGTATGCTACTTCACTCATGGGGAAGTACTCTAACTGGGATAAGTACTGGGCAATACTCATACCTTGAGCAGCGGCAGCTTCTCCGTATTGTGCAACTACCTCTGGATCATACTGCTCTTCGGCCCCATATTTGCTCGACCCCACATTGGTATGGGAAATCACCTTGAGAGGGGCGCAAGACTGTTTTGCTTGTTCTCCGAGCTGGGCAACGGATTTCTTGCTTGCATTAGTACTGCTCTTCGAGGCTTGTTATGCCGCATGTGACTTGAGAATAGAACACTCATAGTCTAATGACAGCTTTGGCTTGGGTTGATGAAGAGTCTTTAGCATTTTGAACACTCGGGCTTTTTCTTCTTTGCTGCTGGGGAACTCTGGCTCTTTTGGCCGCCTCAGCTTAGCAAAAAACATTGTCGTTTCCGCATCAACGATAGTTGTAGTCTCCTCTTCAGTACATTCATAAGCTCTCTTGGGAGGAACCTTTGGTACTTTTGGAAGAGGCTCTTGTTTACGTTTCAGCGATCGCTTACCACGACGCAGAGTAGCGGTACGCTTACGCTTTTTATCCTGAGGCGCCGACGATGGATCCCACGGTGATGGCTCCGCCGGAGGTTGGTGAGGCGACGGAGCCGGGTGAGGCGACGAAGACGGCTGCCGTGGCGGCGACGACCTCACTGGAGACGGGTGAGGCGGCGGCGAAGATGGCCTTGGCGTGTGATTTCGAAGCACGATACATTCCTTTGGCCATAGAATGGTGACGTTTGTTGCGTCTCCTAGTACAGTCACATCCCCTTCACCTGCAGGGTAGTGAAGAACCAAAACTTCCAAGGTGGGCATGATTTCATCCACCCCGACAACAGTGTAGCCCTCTAGAACCGGACGACAGTGGTAAGTTGGTGTGGGTCCAATTTATAAGGCATAGCCGACCGCCACCTTCATTGATATGTTCACAACTTTGACATGTCGCTCGCAGTGTGTCATCTCTGTGATATCATCCACTGGGTAGCCAACAGGAGCCATCGTAGGTGCACCATCGTCATCGCCATTGTCATCACCCAGGACCTCGGTGGAAGCCACACTGCTTTTTTAATTATTCGATAAGCCGGTAGCATCGAATGCAGTGTGCTGCTGAGATGGTCCGGTAGTACTTTTCTCTTTAAGTGCGTTAATTTCATCTTGTTGTTTCTTTATTCGTTCTTCAATTATACGCATTCGCTCTTTCTGAATATCTTCTTCAACTTCCGCCCTGTCCTTTCTCCTCTGACGGCTTCTATCAGGATATTTCTTCCTCTCTTCGAGAAACCCAGTCCTCCATGGTTTGGAGCCGCTTGTGCCTCGTGTTTGTCCATCATGTTCCTTATTTCCAAGGGCGAGTGTGAGCTCATCATTCTCTCTATCGGGAATGAAGTCCCCATCTTTAACAGCCTTTACTGCTTTTCTCATATTCTCGATTGGCAAGGGGTCTTCTTTATGTCGTATGTTATATATACACTTCCCTTCTGAGTCCAACGTGCCCCCATGCCCGTAAAACCAATTCCTTGCAGTATCGAAGTCGTCATCATTGTTTGTGTCACCTAGATATGCATAAAATAGAGAAAAAATGTTACATAATATTAGACCGCAAACACTAAAATTTAACACATGGACTACTAAATGATATGAACATTTATATACTATATATAACATGTCACCGACAATACCTTTTCGATTATTTCTAGAAATCTGTGTTTGCTTGATAGGTGTGCAAGCTGAGTTGATGAATGGTGATTTGTGTGCCCGAGCCAATTTCTTATCCTCACGGTTATTTTTCAACCATACTTCTTTTTGTGCATCTGTCTTTGAAGAGTACCTTTCCCTTTCATGCTGGTGTTTCTGCTCAGAGGATTCAAATTGTCGTTTATTCTCCGAATATGCACATTTGTCAGCAAAGCTCTCTTGCCCATGCAACCATGTAGATGTGGACACATTCCGTGGATCTTTGATGGATCTGACATCTCTCCTATAAGTTAAATTACTATGTAGCCAATCATTGTGATCTTTGTCAAGCATAAGTAACTTATTGCATGGCATCATAAAATCCTTGGCCATGCTGGAGTATGTAGATCCACTCCCACCAATACCTAAATTCAAAAATGTGAAATAGTTAGCTTGCCCTGTTAGCTTATGACAATTGCTAAAACGTGAAGTATTGAGAACCGAGTTATGAGTGTTTGAAGTAATTACATGGTTCTTGAGTTACTTGTGATTGGTAATGATCTGTACTCTTCAGGCTTGCATATGCACATACCCATGTAATCGCATGGAATTGTGATGAATCTTGTGGAGCAATTTGATCTGCATATTTTTTTTACGACTGGAGCCACATCTACATAGCACTTAAAATCAGTATTTGACACATAGGTTTGCATTAAAAAAATAAGACACCTATATGTTGCGAGTTAAGAATAAATGACCTACTGCAGGTGTTCAATATTGCAATGGGGTGACTCCCGCTTGTCCAGTAGCTAGTGTATGACATATTGTGTTGTCTTCAATAATATGTGTCATTGTTTGCTTTTTAAGCTCTCAGGCTTGGCGTCTGCGTTTCGAAATATCTTCTTTATTTTTTGCATACCACTCTCTCTTTCTCTGCCTCTGGGCTTCTTTTGGATCTGCATATATGGCACATTTTACTATATATTCACATAATAATAACTGAGTTTAACACAACCACCACATTCAGACACCTGAACACCTGAAACATTGGCATACATCATACTGTTGAGAAATATATCTGTAAAGTAAAAAAGAAATGATGTCACATATGATCATACCCGCTATATTGACTTAACCATCCACATGGAATTGTGATGAATCTGGTGGAGACATTTGAGATGCATGTTTTTATTGAACAACTGAAGACACATCTACAAATTAAATGCACTTAAAAGTCAGTATTTCACACATAGAAATGCATTCAAAAAACAAGCCATATATATGGTGCAAGTTTAGAATACATGACCTTCAGCAGGTGTTCCGTATTGCAGTTGAGTGTCTCCTGGTTGTCTAGTAGCCGGTGTATGGAATACCGTGTTTCCCTCAATTATAAGTGTCGTTGCCTGTGTTTTAAGCAGTTGTGCTTGACGTCTGTGTTTCAAAATCTCATCTTTATTTTTTGCAGACCACTCTCTCTTTCTCTGCCTCTCGGCTTCTTTTGGATCTACATGTGTGGCACAGTTTACTATATATTCACATAATAATAATAATAATGGAGTTTAATGCAACCCCTGCATTCATCTGATACCTTTTTTTGCTCGTTGTTATGTCTTGAAACGGAGTGCGCTTAGAGGATGACATGTGTATTTCTCTCCCTGAATATTGCTTGAAACTGATAATTTGTCTCCCTGAATGTATCATACCTATGTGAATATCAATGTTTTGCAGCTTAATTACATTAAATGCAAAATTTTAAACTCGATGAATAATAACATTGAATAGTATGGTATAATTATTCTGGCGGTATTTTGGCTTGCTTGTGTAGTTCGTCAGCCGTCATCGTGCATATTTCTGCTTAGCGCATGTACAAATAGTGTGGTATAATTTAGCACCATAATTTGCAGCTTTAATAATTCAATGCATCCTGAAGCATGTACAAATCAACAGAAGTTGGTCATTATCTTATGCTCAAATGATGTAAAATTAGAACTCGAAAATACACATCAGTATTGGTTAGAAAATTTGATCATTGGATAATCAGATAGATTACAGCTAACTGCTCCTGATTTCTGTCATGAAAATAACGCACAAGCATAAATATTTGCAAAGAAGCCATGGGAGTGTGAGGCAAACTTTCCCGCAAAAATATATAGAGAGAATTCCTTATCTCACACTACTTGGATAATTTATTCCTTATTCGACACTTAGAAAATTTTTCTTACCTATATGGCACTAGGGCTAAATTTTGTGCCTTATATGACACTCTAGTTCATTTTGAGCTCTTACGGTGTTAAATAGAAACATGAAAAGATACTTTTGCCCCTTTGCATTATGTGACCAATATTTCCTACTAAGAAAAAGCACTGACCTATTTCAAGACTGAGATCCAATAACTTGCCTAACTTGCATCTTTATGTTTGTCTTACGAAACACACTGATGGTTGTCCTTCATTTAAGACCAGACAACGTAGCTTGAGAGGCTAAATAATTGATAGGTTGTCAGGGTCAGATTTCTCTTCTTCTTGCATGCCTCTCACCTCTTGGGACAGACGATGGTGGCATGGTGGTTGCGCTCCAGGAGGCCGGGCCGTGCGGGCCTGCAGGGCAACGACGTCTTTGACAAGAACATGCCTCGTTGACACGTACGAGACCGGCGGTCCGCGTGGTAGATATTGGGCAATACACATGATCGTGTGTACTTAGTGTCCTGGAATAGCATGCCGTCGGCTGGGGCTAGCTATGTCGTGCACGCTAGCCGCTTGAGCTGGTTTTCTCATCGCCGTCCCTATGCTGAACATCGGCGATTGTGATGTCAGTTTCGGCCATGCTCCGGTGCTGACCAACACACCATGCCGCGTCCCACGAGGGTGGTCGGACGTTGAGAGCCTGATGCGCGAACCCATTGCCGCGTCCCAGGAGGCCTTCCGTCACTAGTGGAAACGAGGCCTTTTGTTGATCCCGAAAAAGGGTTTTAACACCTGTTCTTCTACGAACCGGTGTTAAAGGGGGGCCGTACCAGCGTGGCCCCTGCGGCAAAAAAGGAGCCCCCCTTTAACACCGGTTCATGCCACGAACCGGTGTTAAAGGACCCTGCAACAGTGGCCCGTGCAGCCCCCCCTTTAACACCGGTTCGTGGCATGAACCGGTGTTAAAGGGGGGGACTATATAAGACACCACCCCATCCCACACACACCCCACTCTTCCATTCTATCACTATCTCATTTTGGAGCCTAGCAAGAGGGTGTGAAGAGTGCTAGTTTTTTTTTTCATATGCACAAGAGGTGTTCGGTGAAATGCCCGAGAGCTCAAAATAAGTTTTCTTGTTGCTCTTTCCATCTCGGTCGAGGTCGGCAACTATCCTTTTTCATATGGGCAGACTTTAGACAGATGCTCCAGAGGTAATTTCAATCATTTTATCGCACTAGATCGGCAACTTTCGTGACAACAAGTAATTAATTACTCCTTTATCCATTTTCTTTGCCGGGCAGGGTTTGGAAAAGGTTCACGGGCAGGACCGTGGGTGAATGGTCAGAAGAACTAAAATTTGTAGACCAAAATGTAAGTAATACTACCTGGCTAGGTCTGCGTATCTCTTTGATTCTGCTTCCAATTCCATTATATCATGCTTTATTGATTATTATTTTGATTGAACTCTCTATTCTCGTAAAGTGCGCGCATCAGGGACACGGCAATATCTTATGTGGGTACTATGTTTGCGAGTTCATTCGCAACACGATATGTGCGACGGGCCAAGCCACACTAGAACAACTTAGAGTAAGTAAACAAAGTCCACAACATTATTTTATTACCATCAATTGTGTTGAGTTTTATTCTTATATATATATTGACGGCCCATTCTTCATATATATTGAGATCGAACGGATGCGGGACCAACTCCTACCATTTGAACGCATACGAGCCATTCAAGAGGAATTGGCGGGGTTCATACTTGATGAGGTCATCACGCCTGGCGGAGAACTCTTTAGATATCCACCCAAATGAACTATGACGATGTATGTGCCGATGACGATGTATGTGCCGATGACGATGTTTGTGTATAATAATAGTTGCTTAATTATTCATGTACTCGTATGTACCGATAACGATTTATGTGTATACCGCTCCCGATCGATTCCCCCTCCCCCCGTCCCGCAAAAATACGCCCAGAACGGGGCAGAGGCAGAAGTCTACCGTGGCAGAGATTTCGGCCGTTTTCCTACCGCGGCAGAGTTCTGCCGCGGCAGGAAAACGGCCTAAATCTCTGTCGCGGTAGAAGAACCTTTAACACCGGTTCCAGCCCTGAACCGGTGTTAAAGGGCGGGGGGCTGAGGCCTGCGGCAGCCCCACGTGCGCCACCCTTTAACACCGGTTCGTATAATAACCGGTTTTAAAGGGCCCCCCCTCTAACACCGAACCCTCAACAGCGGTTGAGGAACCGCTATTAGAGGGCCCTCCCAACCGGAGTTAAAGGGGGGGCTCTGCACTAGTGCGTCACCGTGCACCAATGCTGGCTCGCCTTGGTCATCCAGGAAAAGCACGCGCTCGTCATGCTGATCATAGAAGGCGGGGCACATGGACAATGCACTAGTGCAGAACGGCCCATTGGTCCCGGTTGGTAAGGGGCTTTAGTTCCGGTTACCCAACCGGGACGGGGCAATCGGGACTAAATCCCGAACCTTTAGTCCCGGTTGCCCCACCAACCGGGACAAAAGATCATACACGTGGCCGCTGCTCCGTGCGAGGGGGGAGGAGCAACCGTCCCGGTTCATAATACGAACCAGGACAAATAAGCTTCTGCCGCGGCAGAGATTTGACACATTTCTCTGCCGCGGCAGAGAATTCATTTTGGCAACTTTTGTTGCCGCGACAGCATTTTGGCCACTTTTTGTGCCGCGACAGAGAATTCATTTATGTTGTTTTATTGTTTATTTAGTGTTTTGCACTCATCAATGAAGGAACCATTATATTATACAAGATCATCATGACAATATTATATTCGATACACGTATCGAGTTCATGCACTACATACAAAAGTTGCTCTTTGTATAATCCCTATTGTCTATACACAGTCGAATAGTATTCCCCTTTTGGGTTTAGGACTTCTGCATCCAAGAATCCCACCAATTCCTCCTGAATTGCTCGTACGCGATCCTTTGGCAGAAGACCGTCCCGTAGACGTTCGATCTGATTTAAAAAAGAGTCAGCCTATATGAATGAAACTAAACACAATTTGATTGTAATTAAAAACTATAGAAATTGTTTACGCACATGGAGTTGCTCTAAATTTCTGCCCTTTTCATCACACGTCTGCCGGATTAACTCGCAAACATAATATCCACATAGATTGTTACCTGGTCCCTGCGTCAGGCACTTTACGAGAACATAGTTCAATCAAAATAATAATCAAGCATGATAATAACTGTATCAAAACTAGAATCAAAGAAATGCGCGGATATAGCTAGTGGTGCTTACATCTAGTGCTTGAAATGTAAGCTCCGCTTTCCAAACACCCCTATCCTTGTTGGTGAACCGTTTCCAAGCGCTTCCCGGCGAAGAAAACGAATAAAATAAGTTATTAATTACTTGATATCATAAAATTCACGAACGTTGCCGATATAGTGTCGTAATGATTAGAATTACCGCTGGATAAGCATCTGCATGTCCTTCCACTGCTCAAGGGGTTTATGTTTCGAGTCCATGACTAGTACACGCCCTTTGTCTAGTTGAATGATTAATAGAATATAGTGGAAGCTGCGAATGCATAACTAATCAATTATATACTTAACATCGAGTAAGCGAAATAGAAAGTGTATACAAGACAATAACACTCACTCGAAGTTGTAAGGAAAAAGTATTTCCCTTTTGGTTTCTTGAAACCTTAATGCGTGTATTATATTATCCTCCGTATCCTGGGGGCTTGTTTTGAGATTAGCTTCATGAACCCAATATGGGTCAATGAAGCCAATGTCATAGATTTGTCCTCTGCTGCATTCGAGAATCTTCATTCTGCATATTATAGTATGATTATAATACATGCAATAAACAAGGTGAGATAGCTGGAGACTAAATTAATTACAGAATTAGTACTTACAAACAATAGGCACTGATGATCGATTTGTCCAAGGCGTCTTGATTGGATAATTGAAATAGTTCATCAAATTCAATGGATATCATGTTATCCTTTTCTTTGCCATGATGCTTTTTTGTAACCCTCAGCACTATCCAGTTAGCCCCGGCCTTTGTGGCATGCATCTACCAGTTATGCAATCTTCGCATTTTTGTTGGAAGATTATTTACCTCCTCAGGTTTGACGAGAGGTTTGCCGTACTGGTATTTGTATGCTACTTCACTCATGGGGAAGTACTCTAACTGGGATAAGTACTGGGCAATACTCATACCTTGAGCAGCGGCAGCTTCTCCGTATTGTGCAACTACCTCTGGATCATACTACTCTTCGGCCCCATATTTGCTCGACCCCACATTGGTATGGGAAATCACCTTGAGAGGGGCGCAAGACTGTTTTGCTTGTTCTCCGAGCTGGGCAACGGATTTCTCGCTTGCATTAGTACTGCTCTTCGAGGCTTGTTATGCCGCATGTGACTTGAGAATAGAACACTCATAGTCTGATGACAAGTTTGGCTTGGGTTGATGAAGAGTCTTTAGCATTTTGAACACTCGGGCTTTTTCTTCTTTGGTGCTGGGGAACTCTGGCTCTTTCGGCCGCCTCAGCTTAGCAAAAAACATTGTCGTTTCCGCATCAACGATAGCTGTAGTCTCCTCTTCAGTACATTCATAAGCTCTCTTGGGAGAAACCTTTGGTACTTTTGGAAGAGGCTCTTGTTTACGTTTCAGCGATCGCTTACCACGACGCAGAGTAGCGGTACGCTTACGCTTTTTATCCTGAGGCGCCGGCGATGGATCCCACGGTGATGGCTCCGCCGGAGGTTGGTGAGGCGACGAAGCCGGGTGAGGCGACGAAGACGGCTGCCGCGGTGGCGACGACCTCGCTGGAGACGGGTGAGGCGGCGGCGAAGATGGCCTTGGCGTGTGATTTCGAAGCACGATACATTCCTTTGGCCATAGAATGGTGACGTTTGTTGCGTCTCCTAGTACAGTCACATCCCCTTCACCTGCAGGGTAGTGAAGAACCAAAACTTCCAAGGTGGGCATGATTTCATCCACCCCGACAACAGTGTAGCCCTCTGGAACCGGACGACAGTGGTAAGTTGGTGTGGGTCCAATTTGTAAGGCATAGCCGACCGCCACCTTCATTGATATGTTCACAACTTTGACATGTCGCTCGCAGTGTGTCATCTTTGTGATATCATCCACTGGGTAGCCAATAGGAGCCATCGTCGGTGCACCATCGTCATCGCCATTGTCATCACCCAGGACCTCGGTGGAAGCCACACTGCTTTTTTGATTATTAGATAAGCCGGTAGCATCGAATGCAGTGTGCTGCTGAGATGGTCCGGTAGTACTTTTCTCTTTTAGTGCGTTAATTTCATCTTGTTGTTTCTTTATTCGTTCTTCAATTATACGCATTCGCTCTTTCTGAATATCTTCTTCAACTTCCGCCCTGTCCTTTCTCCTCTGACGGCTTCTATCAGGATATTTCTTCCTCTCTTCGAGAAACCCAGTCCTCCATGGTTTGGAGCCGCTTGTGCCTCGTGTTTGTCCATCATGTTCCTTATTTCCAAGGGCGAGTGTGAGCTCATCATTCTCTCTATCAGGAATGAAGTCCCCATCTTTAACAGCCTTTACTTCTTTTCTCATATTCTCGATTGGCAAGGGGTCTTCTTTATGTCGTATGTTATATATACACTTCCCTTCTGAGTCCAACGTGCCCCCATGCCCGTAAAACCAATTCCTTGCACGTTCTACCCAATCGTCTGTCTCTGGGGTGATATTTTTAGCACACAGTTCATTCTCAAGTTTCTTCCACTTAGGAATGCCAACCCTGTAGCCACCTTGCCCCATAGTATGGTGATACTTCTTGTTAGCATCATTTAGCTTATTCGTTGCAGACATTTTCTTAGCTTTTTCCGATGTGTTGTATTTCACAAACTCAGCCCAGAATGGTTTTATCTTCTCAAACTGAATATTCTTGAAATCGGGAGTCTTCTCTTTCACGACATAGTCAAGGTGCAATCTTTTCTTCCAGTTGGTGAAACACTGGGCCATCTTCTTCAAAGACCACTCCCTGACCTTAGCCTCCATGGCTCTCCCATGTTCTAAGGCATCCTCAACTGGATCCTCCGCATTTGGATCCAGCTCTATCTTTGGTATTTTGAAATTAACCATGAGCCTCTTCCATAGTAAATCTTTGGCGTTGTTAGGGACAAATAAACATGTTCCCTCTTCTTCCGCATCAGCAGGCCTATTCCAATTTCGAATGGTGACCGGGATTAAGTCCCTAACGATTACTCTGCATTGTTCCACAAATTTGTTTGCGACAACTTCGGGAGCCGTCGGTTTGCCGTCTTCAGCGACATCTTCGATCCTGAACCTCTCATGGTCTCCCATATTTTTGGTTGGGCCTCGGCTGCTCTTTTCAGTAGATTTCTTCGATCCAGAGGGCTAAAAGAAGAAAGATCATCGTTACTATTTCTATATAGATAGCAGATGATGAATTAATGAATTAATTATATTACATGCACCTCGCCAGAGCGGTCGTCTTCTCGATTACACAAGGCATCGCCTTCTCCCTCGCGGAAGGCAACACCTTCAACCTCAAACAAGTCGTCTATTCCGGCATAAAGAGGATCACCCTCACCGGAGTTGTTCAGAAATGTCGATACATCTAAATTTCTTCCCCGCGGATCACACCTTGGATCAACTCTTCCTTTTCTTCGTCTCTGTCGTGTGGGTCCATATTTTCTGCATAGGTGGAAAAATGGGTAAGTCAAAACGGATAAACCCTAATTCAGATAAACCCTAATATATACATACACAACAATAAAAATATACACATACACAATATATACATACACACTAAAAGGGAAGGGGCGGCTGGAGCGCGTGGCGATGGACGGAGACGGAGGCGCTGTGGCAGTCGGGGAGGAGGGATAGGTGGAATGCTCAAACAAGGATGATGATATGACAAGTTGAATTGCATTGAAATGAAACCCTAAAACTTGCTCGGCAATTTAAACGGGGTTCCGAGGGTTGAAAACCCTAACTCAGGAAACTCCAGAAACACATGAGAGAGGTTGCTTTAGTTCTCTAATTAAACTTGTCATTAAAGTTGATTAGCAATGCATGATTATAGCTTAAAAAGGTAGAACTCATTTTTCTGAACATTTGATATATTATTTGTATTTTTCTAACTTATAAATAATAAGATATAAATTTTACAATATTTAATCATTTTCTGGAATTATAAAACAATTTATTACATCAGGCGCGTCGTGTATAAAGCGAAGAACCAATACCGAAAAGAAAGGAGGCAATCAATCAAACCTCGGGTTTGGGATGCCTTGGCGAGGACACACCGGCGAACCCTAGGTGCAACATAGATTCAAATAGGGTCTATGACAACTAATATCATATACAAATACAAAATATGATAATATACATATACATATACATATACATATACATATACATATACATATACAAATACATATACATATACAAAATATGATAATATATAAAAAATATGATAATATACAAATACATATACTACTTAAATCATCTAACATTATTTACAACTAAATCAACTAACAAGGAAATCATCTAACAACTAAATAATCATCTACACATACACCTATAATAATCATCAACTAAATCATCTACATCATCTAAATACACCTAAATCATCTACATCATATAAATACACCTAAATCATCTAACAAATAAATCATCTAAAAACTAATACACCTAAAATAATCATCACCTAAATAAACTAAAAAAACTAAAAGGGGAGCCTCAGGTACGTGTGGTACAGGCGGGTGGGCGCGGGCGGCACTATGGCGGTCGGGGAGGAGAGGGAGAGGCGGCGCGGTGGCGCGGCGCTGGTACCGAGGCGGCAGCGCTGGTACGTGGAGGACGGAGGCGGCGCTGGCCGATACGGAGGACGGAGGTGGCGCTGGTACGGAGGACGGAGGCGGCGTGCGGCGATGGACGGAGATGAAGGGTGGAGGCGGCGGTGCTGACGGCGATGGCGGGCGCGCAAGGATGGGGCAGCCTGCCGGCGTCCGGGGGATTGGGGCGGCGGCGTCTCTGTGCGGCGCATCGGGTTGTAGAGAATGGAGAAGGGGAAGAAGAAGAATAAGAGGCGCGCACAGTTATAAAGGAAGGACCTTTAGTCCCGGTTGGTGGCTCCAACCGGAAGTAAAGGGTCATACGTCCCGGTTGGAGCCACCAACCGGGATGTATACTCCATGTTTTTCAGCAGACCAAGGGGCGCGCGCAGGGGGTGTTTAGTCCCGTTTGGTGGCTCCAACCGGGACATATGACCCTGTTTTCAAATTTTTTCAGTAATTTTCTCTCTGTTCCTGTCTTATTTTTTATTTTGGGGTTTAAATTTGTAATTTTTTTTAAATGATAATTACTCTGGAATTTAGAAAAACTTTAAACAGAAAAAGTGCTTGAATTTGAATATCTAATTCAAAACCATTTTCTATTTTTAAAAATAATTAATGTAACCATTTAAACTATGAACCATTTAAAATTAAAAATGAATTAACTTATATTTTTTGATTATTAATTTGGAATTTAGAAAAACTTTAAAGATAAAAAGTATTTGCATTTGAATAAATAATTCAAAACCATTTTCTGTTTTTAAAAAATAATTAAGGTAACCATTTAAAATTAAAAATGAATTAACTTATATTTTTTGAATATTAATTTGGAATTTAGAAAAACTTTAAACATAAAAAGAGTTTGGATTTGAATAAATAATTCAATACCATTTTCTGTTTTAAAAAATAATTAATGTTACCATTTAAAATATGAACCATTTACAATTAAAAATGAATTAACTTATATTTTTTTAATATTAATTTGAAATTTAGAAAAAATTTAATCATAAAAAGTGTTTGCATTTGAATAAATAATTCAAAACCATTTTCTGTTTTAAAAAATAATTAATGTAACCATTTAAAATATGAACCATTTACAATTAAAAATGAATTAACGTATATTTTTTATATAGTGAGAAATGGCAGGAAGATAACTGGAGGGAATAAATATAGTGAGGCCAACCCTACATATATATATATATAGTGAGAAATGGCAGGAAGATAACTGGAGGGAAGAACTAGCGGGAAAAACTGGCGGGAAGAAATGGCGGGAGAAATACCTTGAAAAAATGGCGGGAAGAAATGGCGGGAAGAAAAATCACGGGAAGAAAAATGGTTCATTTAGAACTTGCGTTGGATCTCTGAAGGAACCACATATTGCGAGTCTAAAAATGATTTTTTCAAAAAATCACGGGCGATAGATCATGTACATGTAGTAAAAACCGGACCCACTTCCTACCGATTCGGCAGACATTTGTCCTTTTTACCCGGGATGGACGAAAAGGTTTGAGATATCCCGGTTGGGAGATAGTCCATGTAAGGTGGTCTAGTATTTTATAAAAAAGGGACGGTAACATTCTGAAACAGCATTTTGGTGGTTACTTCACAAAACGACACGTTTTTTGCGCTCGGAAAATGGAAAAGGGCTTTTCCGTGTGACAAAAAGGAAAACTTCCTCCTGCAACATTGTTCTCCATACCAATGTCCACATGCATGTATAATATAGGCACAGCATCACAAACTATGTCGTGATTCAGCACATAACATCAGTCATTTGGACCGAAAGCCATCAAACCTCGAACATGATAGGTCATTTTGTGAAGGTTTTTTCGAGACATGATCAATATACCAAGTCTGGTATTTTTCCTTTCAACTATGTCACATAATATGACACCACGCGAAGGATTTTCATTGTTCGGATTTTGTTTGAATTTATTATGCCTGTTTTGAATTTTCTGAATTTCTAACTATGGTCGAACCGGCGTGCATGAAGATAGAGGACGAGCACCGTTAATTGGATCTCTGAAGAAACCACATATTGCGAGTCTAAAAATGATTTTTTCAAAAAATCATGGGCGATAGATCATGTACCTGTAGTACAAACCGGACCCACTTCCTACCGATTCGGCAGACATCTGTCCTTTTTATCCGGGATGGACGAAAAGGTTTGAGATGTCCCGGTTGGGAGATAGTCCATGTAAGGTGGTCTAGTATTTTAGGAAAATGGGACGGTAGAATTCTGAAACAGCATTTTCGTGGTTACTTCACAAAATGACCCGTTTTTTGCGCTAGGAAAATGGAAAAGGGTTTTTTCGTGCGACAAAAAGGAAAACTTCCTCCAGCAACATTGTTCTCCATATAAATGTCCACTTGCATGCATAATATGGGCACAGTATCACAAACTATGTCGTGATTCAGCACATAACATCGATCATTTGGACCGAAAGCCATGAAACCTCGGACATGATAGGTCATTTTGTGAAGGTTTTTTTGAGACATGATCAATATACCATGTCTGGTATTTTTTCTTTCAACTATGTTACATAATATGACACCACACGAAGGATTTTCATTGTTCGGATTTTTTTTGAATTTATTATGCTCGTTTTGAATTTTCTGAATTTCTAACTATGGTCGAACCAGCGTGCATGAAGATAGGGGACGAGCATAGTTAGAACTTGCCTTGGATCTCTAAAGAAACCACATATTGCGAGTCTAAAAATGATTTTTTCAAAAAATCACGGGCGATAGATCATGTACCTGTAGTATAAACCGGACCCACTTCCTACCGATTCGGCAGACATTTGTCCTTTTAACCCGGGATGGACGAAAAGGTTTGAGATGTCCCAGTTGGGAGATAGTCCATGTAAGGTGGTCTAGTATTTTAGGAAAATGGGACGGTAGCATTCTGAAACAGCATTTTGGTGGTTACTTCACAAAACGACCCGTTTTTGCGCTAGGAAAATGGAAAAGGGCTTTTCCGTGCGACAAAAAGGAAAACTTCCTCCTGCAACATTATTCTCCATACCAATGTACACACGCATGCATAATATGGGCACAACATCACAAACTATGCCATGATTCAGCACATAACATCGGTCATTTGGACTGAAAGCCATGAAACCTCGAACATGATAGGTCATTTTGTGAAGGTTTTTTCGAGACATGATTAATATACCATGTCTGGTATTTTTCCTTTCAACTATGTCACATAATATGACACCACGTGAAGGATTTTCATTGTTCAGATTTTCAATATACTAAAGGTTCATCTTTAGTCCTGGTTGGAGGGATTTCAGCAGCCTGGGCCAGGCAGCACTAATGATAGGGGCGAGTGTCGACATTATGTCGTGCGGCGTGTACCTTGTCCCGGATGGTGTCACCAACCGGGACTAAAGATGAACCTTTAGTCCCGGTTGGAGACACCAACCGGGACAAAACAGGAGTCAGCACTAATAATAGGGGTGAGTGTCGACATTATTTCGTAAGTGTCGACGCTATGCCGAGCTGCTTGTACTATAAATAGGCATCCTTGTGAGTCCAGTCCTCCAGCCAATTTGAGGTATCACCAAGATGGTTTTTGAGAGTAGGGACAACACTACGGCCAGTTTCAGGGAGATGCCGACGGAGCCCAGTCCTCCGGCATCTCCGAGAAACTGGTCATAGAGGCACTACCTAATATGTGAAATTAGTTAGCTCCCAGGCGTGTTGATCTAGTTAGAGAAGTTACAAGCTGCAAGATGATTTTCGAGAGCAGGGACACCACTACGGCCAGTTTCAGGGAGATGCCGCCGGATCCCAGTCCTCCGGCATCTCTGAGAAACTGGTCATAGAGGCACTCCCTAATATGTGAAATTAGTTAGCTCCCATGTGTATTGATCTAGTTAGAGAAGTTACAAGCTGCAAGATGGTTTTCGAGAGCAGGGACACCACTACGACCAGTTTCAGGGAGATACCGCCGGATCCCAGTCCTCCGGCATCTCCAAGAAAGTGGTCATAGAGGCATTCCCTAATATGTGACCGCACGCGTTTGGAGATCACATATTAATGGTCAGTACGAATCGGGACAACTTCTTCATAGTCTCGGTCCAGCCACAAAACGGGACTAACACTCAAGACATTTATTAATATTAAAAACCGAGACTACAAAAACGGGACTAAAGGCCCCCCTATAGTCCCGGTCAAGCCACAAACCGCGAAAGATATCCTTCGGTGAATCCACAAACCACGAAAGACATGAACTAGAGTTACATAATATGAGCATGAACTTCTTGGCATATGTCCTTCCTTATGATCGCTTCAGACGTAACCATGGAGCATCTTCTTTACTTAACGGAATGCTTGGGTCAGTTTTCACTGTGAAGGGCGGAATTTCATCAAACTTATTATAATCTTCTGACATGTCTGTCTTGTCCTCGATTCCCACGATGTTTCTTTTCCCTGAAAGAACTATGTGACGCTTTGGCTCATCATATGATGTATTCGTTTGCATATTTTTTATTTTTTTCGGTCTGGAGGACATGTCCTTCACATAGAAAACCTGAGACACATCATTGGCTAGGACGAATGGTTCATCTCTATAACCAAGATTGTTGAGATCCACTGTTGTCATTCCATACAACTGGTCTATCTTTACCCCTTCCCCATTCAGGTTGACCCATTTGCAGCGAAACAAAGGGACCTTAAAAGAGACTCCATAGTCTAGTTCCCATATCTCCTCTATGTAACCATAGTATGTGTCCTTTTGTCCATTCTCGTCTATTGCATCAAAGCGGACACCACTATTTTGGTTGGTGCTCTTTTTATCTTGGGCGATCGTGTAGAATGTATTCCCATTTATTTCGTACCCTTGGAAATTCAATACAGTAGAAGATGGTGGCATGGCTAACAAGTATAGCTGATCTCCAATAGTGGTGTCATTCAAGAGATGTGTCTGTATCCAACCACCGAAAGACTTCATGTGTTCATCTGTAATCCATGATTCAAGCTTCCCCGGGTTTTTGGAGCGTACAATATTCTTGTGTTCCTCGATATACGGAGCTGCCAAGGTGGAATTATGTAGAACTGTGTAGTGTGCTTTAGTGAAAGAATCCCCGTCCCTACAAATCATTGCTTTCTTTCCCAGCGTGCCTTTTCCACTTAGTCTTCCCTCATGCCGCGAGTCAGAAACACCAATCGGCTTAAGGTCAGGAATAAAGTCAACACAAAACTCAATGACCTCCTCTGTTCCATATCCCTTGGAGATGCTTCCTTCTGGTCTAGCACGGTTATGAACATATTTCTTTAAGACTCCCATGAACCTCTCAAAGGGGAACATATTGTGCAGAAATACCGGACCGAGAATGGCAATCTCTTCCACTAGGTCAACCAGGAGATGCGTCATAATATTGAAGAAAGATGGTGGGAACACCAACTCAAAACTAACAAGACATTGTACCACATCCTTCTGTAACCTTGGCAGAATTTCTGGATTGATTACCTTTTGAGATATTGCATTGAGGAATGCACACAGCTTCACAATGGGTACTCGAACATTTTCCGGTAGAAGCCCCCTCAATGCAATCGGAAGCAACTGCGTCATAATCACGTGACAGTCATGAGACTTCAGGTTTTGGAACTTTTTCTCTGCCATATTTATTATCCCCTTTATATTAGATGAGAAGCCAGACGGCACCTCGATACTGTAAAGGACTTCAAAAAAGATTTCCTTCTCTGCTTTGGTAAGAGCATAGCTGGCACGACTTAAGTGACGCCCTTTATCCGTCTTGTTCTGTGTATGCATGTTCTTTGGATATTTCATAATTTGTTGGTCCTCCCGTGCTTCTGGTGTATCTTTTGTCTTCCCATACACGCCTAGGAATCCTAGCAGGTTCACGCAAAGATTCTTCGTCACGTGCATCACGTCGATTGAAGAGCGGACACGCAGGACTTTCCAATATGGCAGCTCCCAAAATATAGATTTCTTCTTCCACATGGGTGCGTGTCCTGTAGCAACGTCGTTCGGAACTTATTGACCGAACGGGACCCTTTCCAAAGATTACTTCTATGTCCTTGACCATACCAAATACATCATCACCAGCAGGGAGTTCAGGCTTCTTCCGGTGATCAGCCTCACCTTTGAAATGCTTGCCTTTCTTTCTTACGGGATGATTGGTCAGAAGAAATCGTCGATTCGCTAGGTACACAACCTTCTTGCATTTATGCAAATATGTACCTTCAGTCTTATCTAAACAGTGTGTGCATGCCTTATATCCCTTGTTTGTCTGTTCTGAAAGGTTACTAAGAGCAGGCCAATCATTGATGGTTACGAATAGCAACCCTCGTAGATCAAATGGCTCCTGTTTGTTCTCATCCCACGCACGTACATCTGGTTTGCCCCACAACTATAAGAGTTCTTCAACTAATGGTCTAAGGTACGCATCAATGTTGTTGCCCGGTTGCTTCGGGACTTGGATGAGCACTGGCATCATAATGAACTTACGCTTCATGCAGAACCAAGGAGGCAGGTTGTAGATACATAGAGTCATAGGACAGGTGCTATGACTGCAGCTCTGCTCCCCAAAAGGATTCATGCCATCCGTACTTAGACCAAACCATAAGTTCCTTGCGTCACCTGCAAAGTCTGGGAAGTCTCTCTTGATTTTTCTCCACTGTGACCCATCAGCAGGGTGTCTCAACTTCCCGTCTTTCTTACGGTCTTCTTTGTGCCATCGCAACAACCTGGCATGCTCTTTGTTTCTGAACATGTGTTTCAACCTTGGTATTATATGAGCATACCACATAACCTTAGCAGGAACCCTCTTCCGGAGGGGCTCTCCTTCAACATCACCAGGGTCATCTCGTCTGATTTTATACCGCAATGCATTGCATACCGGGCATTTATCTAAATTCTCATACTCCTTACCACGGTAGAGGATACAGTCATTAATGCATGCATGTATCTTTTGCACATCTAATCCTAGAGGACAGAGAGTCTTCTTTGCTTCGTAGGTACTCTCGGGAAGTTCGTTATGTTTTGGAAACTTTGGCTTCATTATTTTCAGCATCTTTTCAAATGAGGAGTCAGTTAGACCACACTCTGCCTTCCATCGCAATAATTCCAGTGTGGTACCGAGCTTTGTGCTGCCATCTTCATAATTTGGGTACAACAATTTCTTGTGATCTTCTAACATGCCCTCTAACTTCAACTTCTCAGTTTCTGTTTCACAGTCTCGCTTTGCATCAGAAATGACCCTACCAAGTTCATCAGCCGGCTCATCTGATGCCCGTTCTTCACCTCGTTCCTCTCCATTGTCTTCCATTGCAGTATCACTGTATTCAGGAAACATATGATGATAGTTGTTATCATCATCTTCTTCTTCACCATCTTCCATCATAACCCCTCTTTCCCCGTGCTTGGTCCAGAAATTATAGTTGGGCATGAAACCTTTCATAATAAGGTGGCCGCGAATGATTTTCGAGGAAGATTACTCCTTGTTGTTCCGACATTGAACACATGGACAACGTATAAAACCATTCTCTTTGTTTGCCGTAGCCACGTCGATAAATTTATCCATGCCTTTCATATACCCGCTACGCGCCGGTCACCGTACATCCATTCCCGACCGTTCATCTGCATCATATAAGTAAGTTTATCAAAAAACAGGACATCATAAATAGTGAAATGACCAATTCACATCGACACATGCATTGTATCAATGACAGAGAAAAGATAAGATTGCTAACCTCGATCGAGGAAAATAAAGAGGAGAAAGCTCAAGTGCGTCTCGGACACCTTCTATATTTTTGTTCTATGAGAAATTGAACGGGATCATTCACTCAAACATTTCATCAAACACCTTGAATGCATGCATAGGAGAAAAAAACTAGCACACCCCTCACACCTTCCACCAAGAAAAAATAGAGTGGAGGCAGAGGGCTGGGGCGTTGCATTTATAGAGGGCTGGAGCATACGTCCCGATTTGTAACACAAACCGGGACTAAAGGTTTGTGCCATGCCACGTGGCTGACGCCCAACCTTTAGTCCCGGTTGATCCCTTACCAATCGGGATGCATGCATCCATGCCACATGCCCGCTCGAACCGGGACGTGTGCCAGCATTAGTCCCGGTTCGTGGCACAACCGGGACTAATGCTCTTAGGGGGCGCAGACGGATTGCCTGTTTTCTACTATTGATGTGCGGGTCGCAGACACGGAGCTACACGTCAAGATCCTGCCAAAAGGCGCGGCGGATGAGCTTGATGGTAGTGAGAGCTTGGACTATGAGCCGCCGGAGACGTGTGTGAGACACAGGGTGCTGAAGCTGCCCTCGCTGCCGACGGCAGTCGTGAAGCCGAGATAGTCGTCACGGGGAGGAAAATGACGACATGGGCACTCTACATAGCAAGGAGATGGAGATCGGGGCGACGCTAATCGAGAGGAGAAACGGAAAATACGAAATTGTTTTTGTTTCATATTTTCTCGCTGAATGGAACAAATAGGAGCAGCCGAACGATCTTCAATGAACGGAAAGGTTGCCCAAATCGTCGCATAGCAAGGCCGCAGGCAAGCCACGTCAGTATTGGACAGGGACAAAGAGGACGTTTCTCCTCTGGACACGGATGAGAAGGTTGAGTGAAATCTTTTTCATGTGACTAGCATAATGACCATGCGTTGCTACGGGCTATAAAACGACGCTGCCTACTCCCTCGTATCGATGGCCGCCCCGCCACAGCCACTGCCGGCCGCTGCCTCCTCCCTTGAGGACGTGTCGCCTCTCCTCCTCCTATTAAACACAACTGCATCTCTTGGCTATTTGTGTTGTAGCGAAGGTCATTGCACTTTAGCTGAATAACGGGTTTCTGAGAGCCTGGGGCTTTTGCGCTCGAGATGGCAGGGGATTCGTGTTCGTTTTCTTTTTGCATACGATTTGAGTGGAGGCCACGTGGTGTATATATGTATATCTGGACGCTCAGCTCGGGCCAGAAAACTCGGCTCGAGTTTTCTAGGCTCGGAGCGAGTTGGGCTCGGCCAGCAGGTGTAGGTGGACCGAGCCGAGCCTATGGAGCTAGACCGTGACGACCTCGGGCTGGCTTGGGCTCGGCCTGGTCCAGCTCGTTGGCTCGTGTTTTTTCCTTTTTTTACAATTCAGTGGGCTTAGAGAGGGATACTGGAGAGTATGGGCCAACTGGACCCTGGTCGCCGACTCGCTTCCTCTCGCCTGGTCATCCTCCTCGCTTCCTCCGCACCATCCAGCCACCACACAGATGACGACCGCGTTCCGCCGACCCCCATCGCCGCTGCGCCCTTCTCCGCGACGCCCCCTCTCTGCCACTCCCCTCCCCAACATGTACCCATCCCACTGGACGCCTGTCTCCAGCAGACCCAGCGGCAAGAGCACGGGACCTGGATTTGTTGTCAATTTGTTGCTTGTTGCTATTTTCCAATTTTATTATTGGAATGGATTCATCTATATATGAGTTGTATAGTATCTTAGAATTTTAATTGAATCGATGGATCTTCAATTTGTGTGGCCAAATTTGCAATTTTATGGGCAAAACCTGGAACCTAGCTTGTTCGTGGAAACTTGGGAAGCTGGGTGATGCCAGCCCGCGAGTTGCACCGACCTGGCTCGAGCTCCGTGGGTGGTCCGAGCCAAGCCCGTGTAGGAGGCTCGACGAGGCTGCCGAGCTGGCTCAGGCTCGCTAGCTCCAGCCCAATCTACCATTGCGGTTAGCTTAACATAATAATAGAGGTTGAAAACATATTTTTGGCGGATGAAACCGTATTTAACTAACCTAACTCAAGGAAAATTAGTAGATAGATAGATAGATACATACATAGTTGAACTCAAACTTGTTGTCACGCAGAGCTGCTCTGCTCTGACTCTTGTGAGACTGAAGATTTCTTTTTCTTTTTCGGTCATAGAAGTATCAGGATACACCCCCGACTGTTTCTTTCTTGCCCTGCTGCAAAATCAAATCAAGTCAAATCTATTGTAAGGATGCTGCCTAAGCAAAGCGAAACAAACTGGGTCTGACTAACAGGTTCGACATCCCGCAGAAATTGATGGCTTTCGTGTGCGCTAGCGGTAGATCGACCGAGTCCTCAAGCTGGCTTCCTACGTATCCAACAAAGGATCGATCAACTAGCTATGAGCGTGCGACAGCGAATCAATCAATCCAGCTTTGATTTGATACGGGGAAAATAAACTGAGCTATATGAACGCCCAGCGAGATGCGACCGCGCACTTCCTTGCCGCCACCTCGTCTGCTCTCCTTGTCCGCCTTGTTGGAGTTAACCTTGTTATATAGGTCTAGTTCCACGTTTATTTCTTGTTACATACTTTTAGTTTCAAGTGGTCGGCTTAGTTCTGGCTAGGTACATGCAAGGCATCATGGCACAGAGATAAAATCGGTAAAGAGACTCGCACAGAGAGATAGCGTTGTGCTGAGAAGCGGTCCGATCGGCAGCCATAAGTTGAGTGCGTGCATGTATATTTTGCTAGGAATTAGTTAAGAGAATTAGTGGTTTACATGCACGTGTGGTGTCGATTAGCAAAGCCAAGTCAGCTAGCAGATGCAGTGTGGAGCTAGAAGTACGGATGCACGTTGTGGACTAACTCCTCATCTGCTAACTTGGCGGCGACTCAAAGAGTGTGCGTGTGTAGTGGAGCGTAGTATACGGATCAGCTGGTTGTGGCTTGACCGTGCCTGCTCTTTTCCTTTTAAATGTCCCTTATGTAATCAGTTTGTTAAGAGAAAAGAGAGAACAAAAGAACGGCAGACGTGTGTTGCCAGAAAAGCTCTCGTATTCATACTTGTATCCACTGTGTGTCTTCTTCCACCTCTAGCCAAGAGATATCATTTGGTATCAGAGCCCTTGCGCTCTTGGTCCCCTGTGGTAATGGCGCAAGACGGAGATGATGCGGCCAAGGCGGCGGAGCTGGCGAAGTAGATGGCGGAGGTGGATCCGTTCACTCCACCAAGGGCGCAGCTCACCGACGGCGAGGGCAGCAGCGGCGGCGAGCTTCGCGTCGTGGAGCGTGTGGTCCGCCACAGCTCCGTGGTGGCGCCTCCTCTCGTGTTGACCCGCACGAACTACTCCGATTGGGCTCTTGTGATGCAGGTGCAGCTGCAGTCCAACGGATGGTGGATGGCGATCGTGCCCGGCGTCTACGCCTACCACACCGACCGCGAGGCTCTGGGCGTCATCCTCCGGGCTGTGCCGCCAGAGATGCTGCGCACACTAGCGGTGAAGAAGACCGCGAAGGATGCTTGGGACACCCTGAAAACCTTAAGGTTGGGGTGCGAGCGCGTCCGTGAAACAAGGGTGCAGACTCACCGCACCGAGTTCGAGAACATCCAATTCAAGGACGGCGAGAAGGTGGAGCAGTTCGCCATGCGCCTCACCGGCATCATGCACGACCTAGAGGTCTTGGGAGATGGCGTCTCTGAGCACAAGGCCGTTTTGAAGTTCCTTCGGGTCGTGCCAAAGCGGTTCAAGCAGCTCGCCCACTCCATTACTCAGCTCCTGGACCTCAAGACCATGACCGTTGAAGAGCTAACAGGCCGGTTCATGGCTGTTGAGGAGGAGCTCGACATGGAGGACGACGAAGGTGAGCATCATGGTGGAACTCGCCTTCTCCTCACGGAGCAAGAGTGGCGTGCTCGCGACCGCAGCGGTGCTGGCAAGAAGAGGGGCAACTTCGACATACGCAAGGTTCGCTGCTACAACTGCCAAGTCTATGGGCACTATTCCAGGGACTGCACCGAGCCAAGGAGGGAGCAAGCACATCTCGCCGCCGCGACCGCCGCCGACGAGCCGGCGCTTCTCTAAAGTTCTTCATGAAGTTCCAAAATAAAAGACAACAAGGTTATGGGGGTGATTGTTGGAGTTAACCTTGTTATATAGGTCTAGTTCCATGTTTATTTCTTGTTACATACTTTTAGTTTAAAGTGGTCGGCTTAGTTCTGGCTAGGTACATGCAAGGCGTCGTGGCACAGAGATAAAATCGGTAAAGAGACTCACACAGAGAGATAGCGTTGTGCTGAGAAGCGGTCCGATCGGCAGCCATAAGTTGAGTGCGTGCATGTATATTTTGCTAGGAATTAGTTTAGAGAATTAGTGGTTTACATGCACGTGTGGTGTGGATTAGCAAAGCCAAGTCAGCTAGCAGATGCAGTGTGGAGCTAGAAGTACGGATGCACGTTGTGGACTAACTCCTCGTCTGCTAACTTGGCGGCGACTCAAAGAGTGTGCGTGTGTAGTGGAGCGTAGTATACGGATCAGCTGGTTGTGGCTTGACCGTGCCTGCTCTTTTCCTTTTAAATGTCCCTTATGTAATCAGTTTGTTAAGAGAAAAGAGAGAACAGAAGAACGGCAGACGTGTGTTGCCAGAAAAGCTCTCGTATTCATACTTGTATCCACTGTGTGTCTTCTTCCACCTCTAGCCAAGAGATATCATTTGGTATCAGAGCCCTTGCGCTCTTGGTCCCCTGTGGTAATGGCGCAAGACGGAGATGATGCGGCCAAGGCGGCGGAGCTGGCGAAGAAGATGGCGGAGGTGGATCCGTTCACTCCACCAAGGGCGCAGCTCACCAACGGCGAGGGCAGCAGCGGCGGCGAGCTTCGCGTCGTGGAGCGTGTGGTCCGCCACAGCTCCGTGGTGGCGCCGCCTCTCGTGTTGACCCGCACGAACTACTCCGATTGGGCTCTTGTGATGCAGGTGCAGCTGCAGTCCAACGGATGGTGGATGGCGATCGTGCCCGGCGTCTACGACTACCACACCGACCGCGAGGCTCTGGGCGTCATCCTCCGGGCTGTGCCGCCAGAGATGCTGCGCACACTAGCGGTGAAGAAGACCGCGAAGGATGCTTGGGACACCCTGAAAACCTTAAGGTTGGGGTGCGAGCGCGTCCGTGAAACAAGGGCGCAGACTCACCGCACCGAGTTCGAGAACATCCAATTCAAGGACGGCGAGAAGGTGGAGCAGTTCGCCATGCGCCTCACCGGCATCATGCACGACCTAGAGGTCTTGGGAGATGGCGTCTCTGAGCACAAGGCCGTTTTGAAGTTCCTTCGGGTCGTGCCAAAGCGGTTCAAGCAGCTCGCCCACTCCATTACTCAGCTCCTCGACCTCAAGACCATGACCGTTGAAGAGCTAACAGGCCGGTTCATGGCTGTTGAGGAGAAGCTCGACATGGAGGACGACGAAGGTGAGCATCATGGTGGAACTCTCCTTCTCCTCACGGAGCAAGAGTGGCGTGCTCGCGACCGCAGCGGCGCCGGCAAGAAGAGGGGCAACTTCGACATACGCAAGGTTCGCTGCTACAACTGCCAAGTCTATGGGCACTATTCCAGGGACTGCACCGAGCCAAGGAGGGAGCAAGCACATCTCGCCGCCGCGACCGCCGACGACGAGCCGGCGCTTCTCTAAAGTTCTTCATGAAGTTCCAAAATAAAAGACAACAAGGTTATGGGGGTGATTGTTGGAGTTAACCTTGTTATATAGGTCTAGTTCCATGTTTATTTCTTGTTACATACTTTTAGTTTCAAGTGGTCGGCTTAGTTCTGGCTAGGTACATGCAAGGCGTCGTGGCACAGAGATAAAATCGGTAAAGAGACTCGCACAGAGAGATAGCGTTGTGCTGAGAAGCGGTCCGATCGGCAGCCATAAGTTGAGTGCGTGCATGTATATTTTGCTAGGAATTAGTTTAGACAATTAGTGGTTTACATGCACGTGTGGTGTGGATTAGCAAAGCCAAGTCAGCTAGCAGATGCAGTGTGGAGCTAGAAGTACGGATGCACGTTGTGGACTAACTCCTCGTCTGCTAACTTGGCGGCGACTCAAAGAGTGTGCGTGTGTAGTGGAGCGTAGTATACGGATCAGCTGGTTGTGGCTTGACCGTGCCTGCTCTTTTCCTTTTAAATGTCCCTTATGTAATCAGTTTGTTAAGAGAAAAGAGAGAACAGAAGAACGGCAGACGTGTGTTGCCAGAAAAGCTCTCGTATTCATACTTGTATCCACTGTGTGTCTTCTTCCACCTCTAGCCAAGAGATATCATTTGGTATCAGAGCCCTTGCGCTCTTGGTCCCCTGTGGTAATGGCGCAAGACGGAGATGATGCGGCCAAGGCGGCGGAGCTGGCGAAGAAGATGGCGGAGGTGGATCCGTTCACTCCACCAAGGGCGCAGCTCACCGACGGCGAGGGCAACAGCGGCGGCGAGCTTCGCGTCGTGGAGCGTGTGGTCCGCCACAGCTCCGTGGTGGCGCCGCCTCTCGTGTTGACCCGCACGAACTACTCCGATTGGGCTCTTGTGATGCAGGTGCAGCTGCAGTCCAACGGATGGTGGATGGCGATCGTGCCCGGCGTCTACGACTACCACACCGACCGCGAAGCTCTGGGCGTCATCCTCCGGGCTGTGCCGCCAGAGATGCTGCGCACACTAGCGGTGAAGAAGACCGCGAAGGATGCTTGGGACACCCTGAAAACCTTAAGGTTGGGGTGCGAGCGCGTCCGTGAAACAAGGGCGCAGACTCACCGCACCGAGTTCGAGAACATCCAATTCAAGGACGGCGAGAAGGTGGAGCAGTTCGCCATGCGCCTCACCGGCATCATGCACGACCTAGAGGTCTTGGGAGATGGCGTCTCCGAGCACAAGGCCGTTTTGAAGTTCCTTCGGGTCGTGCCAAAGCGGTTCAAGCAGCTCGCCCACTCCATTACTCAGCTCCTCGACCTCAAGACCATGACCGTTGAAGAGCTAACAGGCCGGTTCATGGCTGTTGAGGAGAAGGTCGACATGGAGGACGACGAAGGTGAGCATCATGGTGGAACTCTCCTTCTCCTCACGGAGCAAGAGTGGCGTGCTCGCGACCGCAGCGGCGCCGGCAAGAAGAGGGGCAACTTCGACATACGCAAGGTTCGCTGCTACAACTGCCAAGTCTATGGGCACTATTCCAGGGACTGCACCGAGCCAAGGAGGGAGCAAGCACATCTCACCGCCGCGACCGCCGACGACGAGCCGGCGCTTCTCTAAAGTTCTTCATGAAGTTCCAAAATAAAAGAGAACAAGGTTATGGGGGTGATTGTTGGAGTTAACCTTGTTATATAGGTCTAGTTCCATGTTTATTTCTTGTTACATACTTTTAGTTTCAAGTGGTCGGCTTAGTTCTGGCTAGGTACATGCAAGGCGTCGTGGCACAGAGATAAAATCGGTAAAGAGACTCGCACAGAGAGATAGCGTTGTGCTGAGAAGCGGTCCGATCGGCAGCCATAAGTTGAGTGCGTGCATGTATATTTTGCTAGGAATTAGTTTAGACAATTAGTGGTTTACATGCACGTGTGGTGTGGATTAGCAAAGCCAAGTCATCTAGCAGATGCAGTGTGGAGCTAGAAGTACGGATGCACGTTGTGGACTAACTCCTCGTCTGCTAACTTGGCGGCGACTCAAAGAGTGTGCGTGTGTAGTGGAGCGTAGTATACGGATCAGCTGGTTGTGGCTTGACCGTGCCTGCTCTTTTCCTTTTAAATGTCCCTTATGTAATCAGTTTGTTAAGAGAAAAGAGAGAACAGAAGAACGGCAGACGTGTGTTGCCAGAAAAGCTCTCGTATTCATACTTGTATCCACTGTGTGTCTTCTTCCACCTCTAGCCAAGAGATATCATTTGGTATCAGAGCCCTTGCGCTCTTGGTCCCCTGTGGTAATGGCGCAAGACGGAGATGATGCGGCCAAGGCGGCGGAGCTGGCGAAGAAGATGGCGGAGGTGGATCCGTTCACTCCACCAAGGGCGCAGCTCACCGACGGCGAGGGCAGCAGCGGCGGCGAGCTTCGCGTCGTGGAGCGTGTGGTCCGCCACAGCTCCGTGGTGGCGCCGCCTCTCGTGTTGACCCGCACGAACTACTCCGATTGGGCTCTTGTGATGCAGGTGCAGCTGCAGTCCAACGGATGGTGGATGGCGATCGTGCCCGGCGTCTACGACTACCACACCGACCGCGAGGCTCTGGGCGTCATCCTCCGGGCTGTGCCGCCAGAGATGCTGCGCACACTAGCGGTGAAGAAGACCGCGAAGGATGCTTGGGACACCCTGAAAACCTTAAGGTTGGGGTGCGAGCGCGTCCGTGAAACAAGGGCGCAGACTCACCGCACCGAGTTCGAGAACATCCAATTCAAGGACGGCGAGAAGGTGGAGCAGTTCGCCATGCGCCTCACCGGCATCATGCACGACCTAGAGGTCTTGGGAGATGGCGTCTCTGAGCACAAGGCCGTTTTGAAGTTCCTTCGGGTCGTGCCAAAGCGGTTCAAGCAGCTCGCCCACTCCATTACTCAGCTCCTCGACCTCAAGACCATGACCGCTGAAGAGCTAACAGGCCGGTTCATGGCTGTTGAGGAGGAGCTCGACATGGAGGACGACGAAGGTGAGCATCATGGTGGAACTCGCCTTCTCCTCACGGAGCAAGAGTGGCGTGCTCGCGACCGCAGCGGTGCTGGCAAGAAGAGGGGCAACTTCGACATACGCAAGGTTCGCTGCTACAACTGCCAAGTCTATGGGCACTATTCCAGGGACTGCACCGAGCCAAGGAGGGAGCAAGCACATCTCGCCGCCGCGACCGCCGCCGACGAGCCGGCGCTTCTCTAAAGTTCTTCATGAAGTTCCAAAATAAAAGACAACAAGGTTATGGGGGTGATTGTTGGAGTTAACCTTGTTATATAGGTCTAGTTCCATGTTTATTTCTTGTTACATACTTTTAGTTTCAAGTGGTCGGCTTAGTTCTGGCTAGGTACATGCAAGGCGTCGTGGCACAGAGATAAAATCGGTAAAGAGACTCACACAGAGAGATAGCGTTGTGCTGAGAAGCGGTCCGATCGGCAGCCATAAGTTGAGTGCGTGCATGTATATTTTGCTAGGAATTAGTTTAGAGAATTAGTGGTTTACATGCACGTGTGGTGTGGATTAGCAAAGCCAAGTCAGCTAGCAGATGCAGTGTGGAGCTAGAAGTACGGATGCACGTTGTGGACTAACTCCTCGTCTGCTAACTTGGCGGCGACTCAAATAGTGTGCGTGTGTAGTGGAGCGTAGTATACGGATCAGCTGGTTGTGGCTTGACCGTGCCTGCTCTTTTCCTTTTAAATGTCCCTTATGTAATCAGTTTGTTAAGAGAAAAGAGAGAACAGAAGAACGGCAGACGTGTGTTGCCAGAAAAGCTCTCGTATTCATACTTGTATCCACTGTGTGTCTTCTTCCACCTCTAGCCAAGAGATATCATTTGGTATCAGAGCCCTTGCGCTCTTGGTCCCCTGTGGTAATGGCGCAAGACGGAGATGATGCGGCCAAGGCGGCGGAGCTGGCGAAGAAGATGGCGGAGGTGGATCCGTTCACTCCACCAAGGGCGCAGCTCACCGACGGCGAGGGCAACAGCGGCGGCGAGCTTCGCGTCGTGGAGCGTGTGGTCCGCCACAGCTCCGTGGTGGCGCCGCCTCTCGTGTTGACCCGTACGAACTACTCCGATTGGGCTCTTGTGATGCAGGTGCAGCTGCAGTCCAACGGATGGTGGATGGCGATCGTGCCCGGTGTCTACGACTACCACACCGACCGCGAGGCTCTGGGCGTCATCCTCCGGGTTGTGCCGCCAGAGATGCTGCGCACACTAGCGGTGAAGAAGACCGCGAAGGATGCTTGGGACACCCTGAAAACCTTAAGGTTGGGGTGCGAGCGCGTCCGTGAAACAAGGGCGCAGACTCACCGCACCGAGTTCGAGAACATCCAATTCAAGGACGGCGAGAAGGTGGAGCAGTTCGCCATGCGCCTCACCGGCATCATGCACGACCTAGAGGTCTTGGGAGATGGCGTCTCCGAGCACAAGGCCGTTTTGAAGTTCCTTCGGGTCGTGCCAAAGCGGTTCAAGCAGCTCGCCCACTCCATTACTCAGCTCCTCGACCTCAAGACCATGACCGTTGAAGAGCTAACAGGCCGGTTCATGGCTGTTGAGGAGAACGTCGACATGGAGGACGACGAAGGTGAGCATCATGGTGGAATCTCCTTCTCCTCACGGAGCAAGAGTGGCGTGCTCGCGACCGCAGCGGCGCCGGCAAGAAGAGGGGCAACTTCGACATACGCAAGGTTCGCTGCTACAACTGCCAAGTCTATGGGCACTATTCCAGGGACTGCACCGAGCCAAGGAGGGAGCAAGCACATCTCGCCGCCGCGACCGCCGACGACGAGCCGGCGCTTCTCTAAAGTTCTTCATGAAGTTCCAAAATAAAAGACAACAAGGTTATGGGGGTGATTGTTGGAGTTAACCTTGTTATATAGGTCTAGTTCCATGTTTATTTCTTGTTACATACTTTTAGTTTCAAGTGGTCGGCTTAGTTCTGGCTAGGTACATGCAAGGCGTCGTGGCACAGAGATAAAATCGGTAAAGAGACTCGCACAGAGAGATAGCGTTGTGCTGAGAAGCGGTCCGATCGGCAGCCATAAGTTGAGTGCGTGCATGTATATTTTGCTAGGAATTAGTTTAGACAATTAGTGGTTTACATGCACGTGTGGTGTGGATTAGCAAAGCCAAGTCAGCTAGCAGATGCAGTGTGGAGCTAGAAGTACGGATGCACGTTGTGGACTAACTCCTCGTCTGCTAACTTGGCGGCGACTCAAAGAGTGTGCGTGTGTAGTGGAGCGTAGTATACGGATCAGCTGGTTGTGGCTTGACCGTGCCTGCTCTTTTCCTTTTAAATGTCCCTTATGTAATCAGTTTGTTAAGAGAAAAGAGAGAACAGAAGAACGGCAGACGTGTGTTGCCAGAAAAGCTCTCGTATTCATACTTGTATCCACTGTGTGTCTTCTTCCACCTCTAGCCAAGAGATATCATTTGGTATCAGAGCCCTTGCGCTCTTGGTCCCCTGTGGTAATGGCGCAAGACGGAGATGATGCGGCCAAGGCGGCGGAGCTGGCGAAGAAGATGGCGGAGGTGGATCCGTTCACTCCACCAAGGGCGCAGCTCACCGACGGCGAGGGCAACAGCGGCGGCGAGCTTCGCGTCGTGGAGCGTGTGGTCCGCCACAGCTCCGTGGTGGCGCCGCCTCTCGTGTTGACCCGTACGAACTACTCCGATTGGGCTCTTGTGATGCAGGTGCAGCTGCAGTCCAACGGATGGTGGATGGCGATCGTGCCCGGCGTCTACGACTACCACACCGACCGCGAGGCTCTGGGCGTCATCCTCCGGGTTGTGCCGCCAGAGATGCTGCGCACACTAGCGGTGAAGAAGACCGCGAAGGATGCTTGGGACACCCTGAAAACCTTAAGGTTGGGGTGCGAGCGCGTCCGTGAAACAAGGGCGCAGACTCACCGCACCGAGTTCGAGAACATCCAATTCAAGGACGGCGAGAAGGTGGAGCAGTTCGCCATGCGCCTCACCGGCATCATGCACGACCTAGAGGTCTTGGGAGATGGCGTCTCCGAGCACAAGGCCGTTTTGAAGTTCCTTCGGGTCGTGCCAAAGCGGTTCAAGCAGCTCGCCCACTCCATTACTCAGCTCCTCGACCTCAAGACCATGACCGTTGAAGAGCTAACAGGCCGGTTCATGGCTGTTGAGGAGAAGGTCGACATGGAGGACGACGAAGGTGAGCATCATGGTGGAACTCTCCTTCTCCTCACGGAGCAAGAGTGGCGTGCTCGCGACCGCAGCGGCGCCGGCAAGAAGAGGGGCAACTTCGACATACGCAAGGTTCGCTGCTACAACTGCCAAGTCTATGGGCACTATTCCAGGGACTGCACCGAGCCAAGGAGGGAGCAAGCACATCTCGCCGCCGCGACCGCCGCCGACGAGCCGGCGCTTCTCTAAAGTTCTTCATGAAGTTCCAAAATAAAAGACAACAAGGTTATGGGGGTGATTGTTGGAGTTAACCTTGTTATATAGGTCTAGTTCCATGTTTATTTCTTGTTACATACTTTTAGTTTCAAGTGGTCGGCTTAGTTCTGGCTAGGTACATGCAAGGCGTCGTGGCACAGAGATAAAATCGGTAAAGAGACTCGCACAGAGAGATAGCGTTGTGCTGAGAAGCGGTCCGATCGGCAGCCATAAGTTGAGTGCGTGCATGTATATTTTGCTAGGAATTAGTTTAGACAATTAGTGGTTTACATGCACGTGTGGTGTGGATTAGCAAAGCCAAGTCAGCTAGCAGATGCAGTGTGGAGCTAGAAGTACGGATGCACGTTGTGGACTAACTCCTCGTCTGCTAACTTGGCGGCGACTCAAAGAGTGTGCGTGTGTAGTGGAGCGTAGTATACGGATCAGCTGGTTGTGGCTTGACCGTGCCTGCTCTTTTCCTTTTAAATGTCCCTTATGTAATCAGTTTGTTAAGAGAAAAGAGAGAACAGAAGAACGGCAGACGTGTGTTGCCAGAAAAGCTCTCGTATTCATACTTGTATCCACTGTGTGTCTTCTTCCACCTCTAGCCAAGAGATATCATTTGGTATCAGAGCCCTTGCGCTCTTGGTCCCCTGTGGTAATGGCGCAAGACGGAGATGATGCGGCCAAGGCGGCGGAGCTGGCGAAGAAGATGGCGGAGGTGGATCCGTTCACTCCACCAAGGGCGCAGCTCACCAACGGCGAGGGCAGCAGCGGCGGCGAGCTTCGCGTCGTGGAGCGTGTGGTCCGCCACAGCTCCGTGGTGGCGCCGCCTCTCGTGTTGACCCGCACGAACTACTCCGATTGGGCTCTTGTGATGCAGGTGCAGCTGCAGTCCAACGGATGGTGGATGGCGATCGTGCCCGGCGTCTACGACTACCACACCGACCGCGAGGCTCTGGGCGTCATCCTCCGGGCTGTGCCGCCAGAGATGCTGCGCACACTAGCGGTGAAGAAGACCGCGAAGGATGCTTGGGACACCCTGAAAACCTTAAGGTTGGGGTGCGAGCGCGTCCGTGAAACAAGGGCGCAGACTCACCGCACCGAGTTCGAGAACATCCAATTCAAGGACGGCGAGAAGGTGGAGCAGTTCGCCATGCGCCTCACCGGCATCATGCACGACCTAGAGGTCTTGGGAGATGGCGTCTCTGAGCACAAGGCCGTTTTGAAGTTCCTTCGGGTCGTGCCAAAGCGGTTCAAGCAGCTCGCCCACTCCATTACTCAGCTCCTCGACCTCAAGACCATGACCGTTGAAGAGCTAACAGGCCGGTTCATGGCTGTTGAGGAGAAGCTCGACATGGAGGACGACGAAGGTGAGCATCATGGTGGAACTCTCCTTCTCCTCACGGAGCAAGAGTGGCGTGCTCGCGACCGCAGCGGCGCCGGCAAGAAGAGGGGCAACTTCGACATACGCAAGGTTCGCTGCTACAACTGCCAAGTCTATGGGCACTATTCCAGGGACTGCACCGAGCCAAGGAGGGAGCAAGCACATCTCGCCGCCGCGACCGCCGACGACGAGCCGGCGCTTCTCTAAAGTTCTTCATGAAGTTCCAAAATAAAAGACAACAAGGTTATGGGGGTGATTGTTGGAGTTAACCTTGTTATATAGGTCTAGTTCCATGTTTATTTCTTGTTACATACTTTTAGTTTCAAGTGGTCGGCTTAGTTCTGGCTAGGTACATGCAAGGCGTCGTGGCACAGAGATATAATCGGTAAAGAGACTCGCACAGAGAGATAGCGTTGTGCTGAGAAGCGGTCCGATCGGCAGCCATAAGTTGAGTGCGTGCATGTATATTTTGCTAGGAATTAGTTTAGACAATTAGTGGTTTACATGCACGTGTGGTGTGGATTAGCAAAGCCAAGTCAGCTAGCAGATGCAGTGTGGAGCTAGAAGTACGGATGCACGTTGTGGACTAACTCCTCGTCTGCTAACTTGGCGGCGACTCAAAGAGTGTGCGTGTGTAGTGGAGCGTAGTATACGGATCAGCTGGTTGTGGCTTGACCGTGCCTGCTCTTTTCCTTTTAAATGTCCCTTATGTAATCAGTTTGTTAAGAGAAAAGAGAGAACAGAAGAACGGCAGACGTGTGTTGCCAGAAAAGCTCTCGTATTCATACTTGTATCCACTGTGTGTCTTCTTCCACCTCTAGCCAAGAGATATCATTTGGTATCAGAGCCCTTGCGCTCTTGGTCCCCTGTGGTAATGGCGCAAGACGGAGATGATGCGGCCAAGGCGGCGGAGCTGGCGAAGAAGATGGCGGAGGTGGATCCGTTCACTCCACCAAGGGCGCAGCTCACCGACGGCGAGGGCAGCAGCGGCGGCGAGCTTCGCGTCGTGGAGCGTGTGGTCCGCCACAGCTCCGTGGTGGCGCCGCCTCTCGTGTTGACCCGCACGAACTACTCCGATTGGGCTCTTGTGATGCAGGTGCAGCTGCAGTCCAACGGATGGTGGATGGCGATCGTGCCCGGCGTCTACGACTACCACACCGACCGCGAGGCTCTGGGCGTCATCCTCCGGGCTGTGCCGCCAGAGATGCTGCGCACACTAGCGGTGAAGAAGACCGCGAAGGATGCTTGGGACACCCTGAAAACCTTAAGGTTGGGGTGCGAGCGCGTCCGTGAAACAAGGGCGCAGACTCACCGCACCGAGTTCGAGAACATCCAATTCAAGGACGGCGAGAAGGTGGAGCAGTTCGCCATGCGCCTCACCGGCATCATGCACGACCTAGAGGTCTTGGGAGATGGCGTCTCTGAGCACAAGGCCGTTTTGAAGTTCCTTCGGGTCGTGCCAAAGCGGTTCAAGCAGCTCGCCCACTCCATTACTCAGCTCCTCGACCTCAAGACCATGACCGCTGAAGAGCTAACAGGCCGGTTCATGGCTGTTGAGGAGGAGCTCGACATGGAGGACGACGAAGGTGAGCATCATGGTGGAACTCGCCTTCTCCTCACGGAGCAAGAGTGGCGTGCTCGCGACCGCAGCGGTGCTGGCAAGAAGAGGGGCAACTTCGACATACGCAAGGTTCGCTGCTACAACTGCCAAGTCTATGGGCACTATTCCAGGGACTGCACCGAGCCAAGGAGGGAGCAAGCACATCTCGCCGCCGCGACCGCCGCCGACGAGCCGGCGCTTCTCTAAAGTTCTTCATGAAGTTCCAAAATAAAAGACAACAAGGTTATGGGGGTGATTGTTGGAGTTAACCTTGTTATATAGGTCTAGTTCCATGTTTATTTCTTGTTACATACTTTTAGTTTCAAGTGGTCGGCTTAGTTCTGGCTAGGTACATGCAAGTCGTCGTGGCACAGAGATAAAATTGGTAAAGAGACTCACACAGAGAGATAGCGTTGTGCTGAGAAGCGGTCCGATCGGCAGCCATAAGTTGAGTGCGTGCATGTATATTTTGCTAGGAATTAGTTTAGAGAATTAGTGGTTTACATGCACGTGTGGTGTGGATTAGCAAAGCCAAGTCAGCTAGCAGATGCAGTGTGGAGCTAGAAGTACGGATGCACGTTGTGGACTAACTCCTCGTCTGCTAACTTGGCGGCGACTCAAAGAGTGTGCGTGTGTAGTGGAGCGTAGTATACGGATCAGCTGGTTGTGGCTTGACCGTGCCTGCTCTTTTCCTTTTAAATGTCCCTTATGTAATCAGTTTGTTAAGAGAAAAGAGAGAACAGAAGAACGGTAGACGTGTGTTGCCAGAAAAGCTCTCGTATTCATACTTGTATCCACTGTGTGTCTTCTTCCACCTCTAGCCAAGAGATATCACGCCTTGACGGCCACGACAACCCGATGCTGATCGCGTTCGAACAGAAGCGTCTTAATCGTATATTCTCCGTCCCACCTACTATATGCCCAGCGCGTTGAACTTGATCGGCTCCGACAGATTGAAGAATTCTTCTCAAGTACGGACAGGGACGCCACGTTCCGAACTCGATTTTTAACGATTGATAACAATGGACAAAAAGGGTTGAAAACGTATTTTCGGTGGACGGAAACGTATTTGACTAACCTATCTTAAGGAAAATTAGTAGATAGATGAAGAACAACTCACGGAGGGGTAGTTTTGTCCCAGAAAAAGAAAAGTGACGGAAGAGCCTAACAGATCCAACGACGATGTCAGATAAGAAAAAAACTTAGCCCAAGTGTTAAATAAGGAATCAATTTCTCAAGTTGCACCGGTGGAAATGAGGCCTTTTTTTCAGGTCCAAATTGGCCTTTAACACCGGTTCTCCCACGAACCGATGTTAAAGGGGTTGCCCATACCAGCGTGGTCCAGAAAGCAAAAAGGCCCACCCCTTTAACACCGGTTCGAGCCATGAACCGGTGTTAAAGGCCCTGCCCCACCGCGCCATGCAGGACCCCCTTTAACACCGGTTTGTGTCTTGAACCGTTCTTAAAGGGTGTACGCCTATATATAATATACCGCAGCCCACCCCCATCTCTCTCATTGTTTTACTCTCTCATTTTGGAGCTTAGCAAAGAGGGTGAGAGGGTGCTTGTTTGTGTTTTCTTCCTATGCATAAGAGGTGTTCGGTGAAATGACCGAGAGCTCGAATTAAGTTTTCTCATTGCTCTTTCCTCCTCGGTCGAGGTCGGCAAATTTATCCTTTCATGTGTCACTGATGTACTGTAAAAGTGGTCATCTCCTTATTAATTCATGATGTACTGTAATGATTTTTTATATACGTAATTAATTATATAATGCAGATGAACCGGCAATGGATGTACGGTGACCGACACACTTCCGAGTACATTACAGGCCTCCAAAATTTTATCGTTGTGGCTAAGGCAAACCATGGTCACAATGGTTTTATGTGTTGTCCATGTGTTCACTGTCAGAACAGGAAAGACTACTCAAATACCAAAACCATTCACACCCACCTGCTTTGGTCCGGTTTCATGCCAAGCTATAATTGTTGGACCAAGCACGGAGAAAAAGGGGTTATGATGGAAGACAACAAAGAAGAAGAGGATGATGGCAACTATCATAACATGTATCCTGAATACGATGATACTGCAACGGGGGTAGATGAAGATCAAGAGGCAGCAGATGGACCCGCTGATGACGATCTTGGTCGGGCCATTACTGATGCAAAGGAAGAATATGAAACTAAAAAGTAGAAGAGAAGCTGGAGTAGATGTTAAAGGATCACAAAACATTTTTGTACCCAACTTACGAAGATGGCTAAAAAAAGCTAGGTACCATACTGGATTTGCTGCAATGGAAGACAGAGAACGGTGTGACTGACAGCGCATTTTCAAAGTTGTTAGTAAAAATGAAGGATTTGCTTTCAAGAAATAATGAATTGCCCAAAAGTATATACCAAACAAAGAAGGTTGTCTGCCCTCTAGGATTAGACGTGCAGAAGATACATGCCTGCATTAATGACTACATCCTCTACCGCGGTGAGAAGTACGAGAATTTGAATACATGCCCGGTATGCACTGCACTACGGTATAAGATCAGACGAGACGACCCTCGCGATGTTGAGGGCGAGGCCCCTAGGAAGAAGGTTCCTGTCAAGGTTATGTGGTATGCCCCTATAATACCACGGTTAAAACGTCTCTTCAGAAATAAAGAGCATCCCAAGTTGTTGCGATGGCACATGGAAGACCGTAAGAAAGACGCGATGTTGAGACACCCGTTGATGGGTCAAAGTGGAGAAAAGTCGAACGAGAGTACCCGGACTTCACACGTGACGCAAGGAACTTAATGTTTGGTCTATGTACAGATGGCATGAATCCGTTTGGGGAGCACAGCTGCAGTCACAGCACCAGGCCTGTGACTCTATGTATCTATAACCTTCCTCCTTGGTTGTGCATGAAGCGGAAGTTCATTATGATGCCAGTGCTCATCCAAGGCCAGAGGCAACCCGGCAACGACATTGATGTGTACCTAAGGCCATTAGTTGAAGAAATTTTACAACTGTGGGCCAAACCAGGTGTATGTATGTGGGATGAGCACAAAGGGGAGCCATTTGACCTACGAGCGTTGCTTTTTGTAACCATCAATGATTGGCCCGCTCTTAGTAACATTTCAGGGCAGACAAACGAGGGATTCGAAGCTTGCACACACTATTTAGATGAGACTGAAAGTGTATATTTGGATAATTGTAAGAAGGTTGTGTACCTAGGGCATCGTCGATTTGTTCCAAACATGCATCCCGTAAGAAAGAAAGGCAAGCATTTCAAACGTCTGGCAAAACCCCGAAGGAAGCCTGTCCTCCGTACCAGTGAGGAGGTATTTGGTATGGTCAAGGACCTAGAAGTAATCTTTGGAAAAGGTATAGGCAGTCAATCTGTTCCGAATGACGATTCCGCACACGCGCCCATGTGGAAGAGGCAAGCTATATTTTGGGACCTACCCTATTGGAAAGTCCTAGAGGTCCGCTATTCAATCGACGTGATGCACGTGACGAAGAATCTTTGCGTGAACCTCCTAGGCTTCCTGGGAGTGTATGGGAAGACAAAATATACACCGGAAGCACGGTAGGACCAACAACGTATGAAAGAACCTGAAAAGCCTATGCATCCTGAGAACGAGAGGGATAAAGGACGCCACTTAACTCCTGCTAGCTATGCTCTTACTAAAGAAGAGAAGTAAATCTTTTTTGTATGCATGAGTAGTATCAAGGTCCCGTCTGGCTTCTCGTCGAATATAAAGGGAATAATAAATATGGCAGAGAAAAAATTCCAAAACCTGAAGTCTCATGACTGCCACGTGATTTTGACGCAATTGCATCCGATTGCATTGAGGGGGCTTCTACCTGAAAATGTTCGAGTACCCATTGTGAAGCTTTGTGCATTCCTCAATGCAATATCTCAGAAGGTAATTGATCCAGAAAGCCTACCAGGGTTACAGACAGATGTGGCCCAATGTCTTGTCAGCTTCGACTTGGTGTTCCCACCATCCTTCTTCAATATTATGACACATCTCCTGGTTCACCTAGTAGAAGAGATTGCCATTCTCGTTCCTGTATTTCTACACAATATGTTCCCCTTTGAAAGGTACATGTGAGTCTTAAAAAAATATTTTCATAAACATGATAGGCCAGAACGAAGCATCTCCAAGGGCTATGTAACAAAGGATGTCATTGAGTTTTGTGTTGACTTTATTCCTGACCTTAAAGGCGATTGGTGTTCCATAATCACAACATGAGGGGAGACTGTGTGGAAAAGGCACCCTAGGATGTAAATTAATGATATCTAGGGACGGGCAATCTCTCAATCAAGCACATTACACGGTTTTATAAAGATCTATCTTGGTTGCCACGTATATCAATGAACACAAGAATTTTATACGCCTCAAACACCCAGGACAGTCTGATGAATGGATTAGAAGTGAACACATGGCGAGTTTTGGCGGCTGGCTGCAAAGACTTCTCACGAATAACAACATTGTTGGAGAACAGCTATACTTGTTGGCCAGGACACCATCTTCGACTGTATGTACTTTCCAAGGGTACGAGATAAATGGGAATACATTTTACATGATAGGCCAAGATAAAAAGAGCACCAACCAAAACAGTGGTGTCTGCTTCGATGCAGCAAAAGACAATGGACAAAAGACCACGTATTTATGGGTTCATATAGGAGATATGGGAACTTCCCTATGGAAGTAATTTTAAGGTCCCCTTGTTTCGGTGCAAATGGGTCAAGCTGACAGGAGGAGGGGTCGACGTAGACAAGAAGTACGGAATGAAAACAGTGGATCTCAACAATCTGTTAGAGATATGCCCTAGAGGCAATAATAAATGTAGTTATTATTATATCTTTGTGTTTATGATAAATGTTTACATTCATGCTATAATAGTATTAACAAGGAAACATTAATACTTGTGTGATTTGTAAACTAAAATAAGAGTCCCTAGTAAAGCCTCTTTATAATACTAGCTTGTTGGTTAATAGATGATTGTGGTTTCCCTATCATGAACATTGAGATGTTATTAACAACAAGATCATATCGTTAGGAGAATGATATGATGGACATACTCCTATAGATAAGCATAGCATAAAGATCAAGTCATTTTAATAGTTCAATTGCTATATGCTTTCTGATACATAGTAACCTAATTCCTTCGACCATGAGATCATGCATATCACCTTTACTGGATGGATGCTTTGATGACATCAAACACCACACCGTAACAGGGTGGCTATAAAAGTGGCATTTAGTGTTCGGAAAGTATTGGTTGAAACACATGGATCAAGAGTGGGATTTATCCATCCATATGACGGATAGATATACTCTGGGCCCTCTCGGTGAAATGTCATCCAATTAGCTTGCAAGCATGTGACTAGCTCACAAGGGATCACATATCACGGGAACGAGAAAAGAGTACTTATCGGTAACGAGGTTGAACTAGGTATGCAGATATACCGACGATCATAACCTCGGATAAGTAAACTATCGTGAGACAAAGGGAAATTGGTATCGTATGTAAGTGGTTCATTCGATCACAAAGTAATCGTAGAAATATGTGGGAGCCATATGAATTTCCAGATTCCTCTATTGGTTATTGTTCGGAGAAGTGTCTCGATCATGTCCGCATAATTCACGAACCGTAGGGAGACACACTTAAGGATTCGACGTTGTTTGAGTAGTTATGGAATGATGAGGAAGAGACCGAATGTTGTTCGGAGTATCGAATGGGATTCGGGATATCACGAGGAGATCCGGAATGGTCCGGAGAATAAGATTCATATAAGGAAAGTCCCGTTTCGGAGTTGGAGAATGGTTCCGGTGTTTTCATCGGGAATGTTCTAGAAGTTTCCGGAATGTCCGGCACTCCGGAGGGGAAGACTACATGAATGTGTTATATCAGGTTGGTATGATTGCATCATATACTAAGTGTCATTGCTGAACAAAATAGAGGATTAAATCAAATCCTTGTTTGAAAAGTCAAACGCCAAGTTTGAAAGTCAAACGGCTATTTTTGGGAAGTGGAAAAGGAGGAGGAAACCGAGTTGGGGAGGAGTCCCTCCTCCCCACCGCCTGCGCACCACCAAGCCGGGTTGGGAGGGACTCCCCTCCCCTTGGCCGGCCCCCTCCACCTATAAAAGGAGGGGCAGGGCTTCCCTCCTAGACACACAAGTTCCTACCTCTAAACCCTAGTACCAAGCCGCCGCCGCCTCCATAGCCGCCGCCGGCCCTAGGGCAAACCACCGCCGCCGCCTAGCTAAACCCTAGCCGCCGGCTTGCCCCTCCTCGGTGTGTCTAAACCCTAGATCATCGAGGGACTCTCTCATACTCCACCATACTCGTTCCGGCTTAAGGCGAAGCCGTGCGAGATCTCCCCTCTACTTCCGGTATCACGCCGTTGTGCTGCCGGAATCACGAGGAGAGTGCTACAACCTCCGCTGCCTGCTGGAACAAGGGAGAGGAAGGTCTTCGTCGAGTATCGAACGTGTGACCGACTGCGAGCGCGCTGCCGGAACGCAGCGCCGGAAGGATCGTCTACGCGATCTTGAGATCGGGAAGAGTACGACTACATCACCCACGAGAATCCGCTCTCGTTAAACACTTTGGAATCTTTGAGGGTGAGTTATTCCATTGACTCGTTGCTACAGTCTAGTAGATAGATCTTGGCTTGTTTGTTTGTATGCGATAGAAAATTTTTGTTTTCCATGCTACGAATCCCAACACAATCATGGGTACTTAGACGAACCATTTGTCTTAGCCAATGATGTGGCTCAGGTTTTCTATGTGAAGGACATGTCTACCAACCGAAAAAAGAAAAAAAATAAGCAAACAGATACATCACACGATGAGCCAAAGCGCCACATAGTTCTTTCAGGGAAAATAAACATCGTGGGAGTGGAGGATAAGCTAGACATGTCAGAAGATTATAATAAGTTTGATGAAATTCCATGGTTAAACGGTGCTGATACTCCATGGTTACGGCCGATGCGATCATAAGATTGACTATATGTATTAAATGAGCCATTTTGGCATACATATGTATCTCAACATGGAAATCAATGTCATACTTCTTCCGTTAACACTATATGTATTAAACGAGCCATTTTTCTTCCCGCCAGTTCTTCCCGCCATTTTTCTTCCCGCCATTTCTTCCCACCATTTCTTCTCGCCATTTATTCCCGCTATTTCTTCCCGCCAGTTCTTCCCGCCATTTCTCACTATATATATGTAGGATTGGCCTCCATTGTCATTGCACATCTCTAGACTCATATCTGCAACCTCATCACTCTTTCCCATGGCTTCCACCATACCATTAGCCCCCAGGGAGGCAAAGGCGCTTTGCGCCTCGAACTACCCTTGCCCGCCGGGCTACTGCGTCCCCGTCGGCTGGATTCTAAGAACCGGAGGGTGTGCCGATTCCTCCTGTCCCTCTAGGTGTGGCGCGCTGGATGGCCATCACGAACCACCACTACTTCGAGCTCACGCCGGAGCAGCAGAGGAATCCCAACTGGCATCCCGACTTGGGAAGCCTTCTTCGGGGATCGGCATGAGAGGGCGCTCGCCAGGCACGATGAGGACGGCCCACCTCCTCCGAACTTCAACGAGGCCGGCTGTCGGCTGTGGTTACACGTCCGGACTCTCCAGAGCGTCATGGCCTACGACATGTCCGCCGACTCTAACCCCCGCATGCGCTACCCTCAAGTCCAGCCCACGCGTACTCAGCCTTCAAGGTTAAACTACGGCGACCTCGACGATGACAGCAACGACAGCCGCGGCGAGTACGACGACTACAATGGCGAGTATTACAGGTGTAGGAAGGAGCATGACTGAATCACTCCAACATTCCAAAACAAGTTCGGCCAATTGTGACTTAATCAGGCCATGTATCTTAATTTTTAGTTCTTCTATGTATCTTAATTTTCAGTTGTGCTTTATGTAACTTACTGTTAGTTGCGTTATGTACTTTAATTCCAGTTCTATCGTAATAAAATTTTCTTCCCACCCATTATTTCCTGCCCTTTTCTTCCTGCCCTTTTCCTCCCGCGCATTATGCCCGCTCTTTCCCATTTGTTACTAGTTTGAATAGTTAGAATTTTATTTTTTAAAAACAAAAAATGTTTTAGGATTAATTATTCAAGTGCAAACAATTTTCATGTTGAAAGTTTTGTCAGATTCCAAAGTATACAAAAGATGCTAAATTTAAATATCCAAACAATTCAAAAATGTTAATACAAAATAAAATATGATTTTCTCTAATAAAATAGGGTTAGATTCCTTATCAGATGCTTAATATTTCTTAAGTTCAAAGTTTTAGGGTTTGACAATTTTATTTTTGTCTTAATTGAATAATCAAAATTCATATGTAAGTGTTTTAATCATTTTGAAAATTTTCATCTACAGTAACTATAAAATGTTTTTATATGAATGGATAGATCTTATTTTCTGAAAATTATGATATATTATTCATATTTTTCTGAGTTGAAATGAAAAAGATATGAATTTTATAAATTCTATCCTATTTTTTGAATTAACAATGCCCCCTTTAATGTACGAAATAAATGCCCCCCTTAACACCAGTTCCAGCCACGAACCGGTGTTAAAGGGGGGGTGGGTGCACACAAAATGAAATCCCCATACCCCCCTTTAATACCGGTTCATGGCTGGAACCGGTGTTAAAGGGGGTTGGGGCGAAACGAATTCCCCCCTTTAACACCGGTTCCATCCATGAACGGTGTTAAAGGGGGGGGTTATAACACACGCGCATTCCTCTTCCCCCAGCTAGATCGATCGAGCAGAGGAGAGCGAGCGTGCGCATAGAGAAGAACGCCGGCAGGCTGCCATCGCCGTCCACGCCCTCGCCATCGTCGCTATGCCGTCTGCCGCAGCGCCCATCCACTCGCAGGAGCCGTCGCTGCCGCGCCGTTCCATTCCGGCCCGTCCACTCGCGGGAGCACCGTCACCGTCGCGCCATTCCACGTCATCGCCGCCTGAAAGGATACAGATGTCGCCTAGAAGGGGGGGTGAATAGGCCATTAAAACTTTTCCTAGAGTGGCTCAACAAAGGCGGAATAAAACTAGTGTTTACTTTGTAAAGCACAACCTACAACAACTAAGGTTCACCTATGTGCACCAACAACTTATGCTAAGCAATACAAGCAACAAAGTGATAGCAAGATATATATTACTTTAAGCACGAAGGCTATCACAATGTAAAGTGCATAAGTAAAGAGCTCAGGTATAGAGATAACCGAGACACGTGAGGACAACGATATTTTACCGAGTTCCTCCCAACATGGAGTACGTCTCGTTTGGAGAGGGGGTGGTATCAAACCACCAACGCCATAAAAGGCCTCCCTTATTCTCCGGTGAATCTCACCCCAATGGGATCGATCCACGCTTCCACTATCGGTGCACTTGTCGGTGGCAACCGGAACCTCTCACAAGGTTGGGGCACTTCTCCACAACTTAATTGGAGGCTCTCAACAAACGCCACCAAGGCCACAACGCCACCAAGGCCACAAAACCGTCTAGGGATCCAAGAACCCAAGAGGGAAAAGCTCCAATGAGTAAAACAAACCAAATCCTCCAACGAGAACTCAAATCGATGCATCGAATGCAATGGCAAGAACACACGAAGTGCTCAAATGCTTCTCTCCCAAATTCCACCAAAGCTACAAAAGCTTGTGGGGAATAAGAGAGGAAGACCAATGGAGGAAATCCACAAAAGACTCCAAGATCTAGATCCCAAGATGTTCCCCTCACTTAGAGGAGATATGGATTGGTGGGATTGTAGATCTAGATCTCCTCTCTCAAATCCCTGAAGTATATGCAAGAATCAAGGGAGGGACTGAAGGGGGAGAAAGCTCAAGAGGGTCAATAATGGAGGAGAAATCCTATAAAAAACCAGCAGTGACATTTGGGAAGAAGGGCCCCTTTTTATAGGCCCACAGATTTCTTACCGTTTTCTGCCCTTTGGGGACATGCCAGACCGGAGACTCCGGTAGTACAGACCGGAGACTCCGGTCTACACCGGAGATTCTGGCCCAACCTCCGGACTAGCCTCCGGACCACCTATCAGTCTGTCCTAGGCTGAATTTTGGAACCCCCTCCTAGGAATCCTGCGGAAACTCCGGTCCATGCAGAACGGAGACTCCGATCTGGACCAAGTAAGAGGCAAACTTAAAATGGCGATATCTAGAGTTTGGAAACTCCGATTGACCCGAAACCAATTTTGTTGGAAAGAGGACAACAAGAGCTACCCAAAATAGTGAAAATATTGGATACCACAAATAGAGGACATTTCATGTAATATAAAGTGAGATACCTCTCTTGGTGAGAAACCGGAAAACCTCAAAGATCAAAAGCGCAATATGATATAAAAGGGAAATCCGTTTTTGATGAACTAAAGCTTGTTATGAATATTACCACAAGCCCTAGAACCTCACATGGATAAGATCCAAATAACAACCAAGAAAGGATGATTCTAAGTATGCAAAGGTTTGATCTCTCTCGGAAAGATATGATTGAGTTACTCACTTGAGAGCCCCTCTTGATAGTACGGTTATCTATCCTATAAACCGGTCTCCCCAACTATCACCACGAGACCGGTAACAAAGAAACCCTATCAATATCATACCTTTTCCTTGCGCATATTCCACTTTATCTTGATGTATATGATCTTGTCCTTCTCAAGATGGAACACCTTTCTTGATTGCTCTTGCACGCACTCGTTTGATGAAGACTTGCAAGTTGCTCCCCCATACAACATGGGCAAACCTTTTCTTTGACCTTGTATTCATCGATCCATGATCACCGAGGATGGCAAGCTTTAAGCATGATATCTTCTAGATATTGCACATGTTTATCTTGCACATCATTTCTTCTTTTCTTCATTGTGTTGATGCATGACCAATTCGTGGATCATTCGTTGAACACCTTGGTCACCACATGATACTCTTCACTTCTTCTCCAAACCTTGAAGCCAACATATGGTTCAAGCATTGCCTATGGACAATTCCTACAATATAACTTGATACAAGCATTAGTCCATAGAGATTATCATAAATTACCAAAACCACACATGGGGGCCCACATGTTCTTTCAATCTACCCCATTTTGGTAATTGATGACAATCCCTTTGAGAGGGTTTATATAAGGAATTTAACAAATAAAATGGTAGAACCAATATCTAATACTACACAAGTATGTGATATTGGTACCATCACCATATATAGAGCAAACTCCCCCACAATCTATGCATGTGTGATGAACTTGAATTTCATTGCATATATTGCCAATCATTATCATTGGTGGAGTTTCCTCTATATATATACCACATGCTAAGCAACAACAAAGATGCAAGAGCATGAAAAGGAAATGCTTAGAAACAAACTCTAAGCATAAACTATTTCCCTTAAACCCTCTAAAACTTCTCCCCCATTGGCATCGATTGCCGAAATGGGTGACAAGTTCTAGAAGGCCAATATAGTGATAAATCCCCAAAGGTGTGCATTTGCACATATCCAATGATGAATACTTGGGAGTAAGTAGAACTATATCGAGGACCCAAAGATTGCCAAAAGAAATAAGATAAAAGACGCATCAACAAATGATGTAAGCAATCACAAGATCCGGCAAACCAATTGAAAACAACAAATGAGTCCAAATGGAAACAACAAGATATTATGATACGAGTAGATGAGTGTTTTAAATAACAAACAAAGAATATACCCAAGATTTGTGCACAATTATATAAATGCATTGGAATACATAATGCACAAATATGGAATCCTTGCTCCCCCATAAGCATTTAAAACACAACAAATGAAGGATGGAATAAATGCTTAAATAAAATGGAGAAGCTCCCCAAGATTTGTGTATACTTTAGAATCATTGTATTTCAATACAAAAATGCACAAATATGGAATCCTCACTCCTCCATAAACATTTAAGGCACAATAAATGAGAAAGAAGACAAATGCGCATTATTAAATGAATTAGATGAGCTCCCCGAAGATAATGCACCAATTATGATAATTGTATTTGGGAACAAGGTGCATAATCATGGAGTCCTCACTCATCCAAGTTCATTTAACAATACAAGGCATGAGAGAACAAATATGAAAAGCACACAGTGGTACTATAAATAAAATTAGGAAGCTCCCCAAGGTACGTGCACAAATTAGGTTTTTGTATGTGAATACAATGTGTACAACATGGAATCCCCACTTCCTCTATTTTAATTATAACACAACTTTGTGCAAATGAGCATATACCAAGGCATAAAATTTGCAAGAAATAAATGGTTGAGCAATAATTAAGAGACAACGTACTAACAGGCTCAACCACAAGGATGTGTGTGATGCATGAGATAGCATATTATAAGACTAGTACAAGGATGATCATGGCATATCCACATAGTCTTCAATGATTGATATTGCTTAGCATGACCATACAACACACATGAAACAAGGAAGATATCCAGACAAAATAGAGTCACCTCTTTCATGTGTATAAGTTTCTAAGTTGACAATATAGCAAAGACATTGATCCACAAAGAAACATGTACACACAGACTAGATACTTAAAATAAATAGGGCAAGATATCCAAAATGAAGTCATGACACTACCGACAAGATTTTTCTTGAAAGCATAGCCAAAAGGCTCAAATATATCTTATTGTACATCCATGAGCTTCAACAACCAACACACCCCATACATTACAACTATCACCAAGGGAAAAGGAGAAAGTTGGAATATATGGAGAAAGGCAACAAGTATCACTTTAACAAGGAAAAAATCAACTAGCATAATCTCACTATTGCACATGAGATAAGTTGAGGAAAATATGGGCAATAAAATTGATAGATTGACATATTTGGGATTGGTGGATCATATGAATGATTTTGTATAGTCCCAATTATATGCACTCATCTCAACTTATACACATTTACAATAGAGAGTTCTTCTTAAAACCAAGGCTAGAATCACACAAATACACTACAATAATTCATGCCAAGATGCAACCTTCAAAAGGTTGGAAGCAAGATAAATATGCATGAGAAAGAGATACTTGTTACCGAGATATGATTGGTAGGATCTAGAGGATATGAATTCATTGATCATCCTATAGCTTGCCTCAAATTTTCATGTATGCACCACTTCTTCAAAATTGAGAGACAAGCATCCAATATATCTCCAATGTACCTAAAACACAAATAAGTACAAAATGGTCCCCAAACATATTGGGTCCAAAGTAGTTAGTGCAACTACAATACATAGGGGAGACTCCACATAGATATGTGCATATTGATGTGAAATTGAATGTCATGCACAACTTAGCCGATGGGATTTGGTGGAGTTTCCCCTATATATTGGATCAAATAAAGCAAACAAGCCATAAATATAAACATATAGTAAACATGCATGCATAAAGCTTTCAAGAACCAAAAAGGAGATACAATTTGAACAAAAACACCAAGTAAATCGAGATTGCACACACAAGAGTGTGACATGACAAAAGTGTTGGAGATATGCCCAAGAGGCACTAATAAAGTGGTTATTATCATATATTCATGCTGATCATAAATGTTTACATGCCATGCTATAATTGTATTAACCGGAAACATTAATACTTGTGTGATTTGTAAACATAAAAGAGTCCCTAGTAAAGCCTCTTCTTAAACTAGCTCGTTGGTTAATATATGATCATGGTTTCCTGATCATGAACATAGAGATGTTATTAACAACAGGGTCATATCATTAGGAGAATGGTATGATGGACATACTCCTATAGATAAGCGTAGCATAAAGATCAAGTCATTTTAATAGTTCAATTGCTATAAGCTTTCTGATACATAGTAACCTAATTCCTTCGACCATGAGATCATGCTAATCACCATCACCGGAAGGATGCTTTGGCGACATCAAACACCACACCGTAACTGGGTGGCTATAAAGGTGGCATTGAGTGTTTGGAAAGTATGGGTTGAGGCACATGGATCAAGAGTGGGATTTGTCCATCCATATGACGGATAGATATACTCTGGGCCCTCTCGGTGGAATGACATCCAATTGGCTTGCAAGCATGTGACTGACTCACAAGGGATCACATATCACGGGAACGATAAAAGAGTACTTATCGGTAACGAGGTTGAACTAGGTATGCAGAGATACCGACGATCAGACCTCGGATAAGTATACTATTGTAAGACAAAGGGAAATTGGTATCGTATGTAAGTGGTTCATTAGATCGCAAAGTAATCGTAGAAATATGTGGGAGCCATATGAATTTCTAGATTCCTCTATTGGTTATTGATCGGAGAAGTGTCTCGGTCATGTCCGCATAATTTACGAACCGTAGGGAGACACACTTAAGGATTCGATGTTGTTGAATAGTTATGGAATGATGAGTAAAGAGACCGAATGTTGTTCGTAGTCTCGGATGGGATCCGGGATATCACGAGGAGATCCGAAATGGTCCGGAGAATAAGATTCATATAAGGAAAGTCCTGTTTCGGAGTTCGGAAATGATTCCGGTGTTTTCACTAGGAATGTTCTAGAAGGGCCTGGAAGGTCCGGCACTCCGGAGGGGAAGGGTACATTGATGTGTCATGACAATGTGGAATGGTTGCATCATGTACTAGGTCACTTGACTGCAAAATATGGAGAGAGAAATCAAATCCAAGTTTGAAAGTCAAACGCCAAATTTGAAAAGTCAAATCCGAAGTTTGTTTGGTGGAGGGAGAGTAGGAAACCTACTTAGGGAGGAAGTCCTACTCCCTCCACCCGCCGGCCAAGGAAGAGGAGTTGGAGGAAGACTCCCTCCTCCCAACCGCCTCCCTCCCACCTATATAAGGAGGGGTAGGGCTGCCCCCTACACACACACCTAAAACCCTAGCTCCAAGTCGCCGACGCCACCACCTCCAAGTGCTGCCGCCGCCTAGGGCTCCTCCCAAGTCGCCGACTAGGGTTTCCCCAAACCCTAGCCGCCGGCCAAGCCTACCCCTTGTTGCCTCTAAACCCTAGATCGCCAAGGCCTCTCTCATACTCCACCATACTCGCTCCGGCTTAAGGCGAAGCCCTGCGAGATCTCCCCTCTACTTCCGACACCACACCGTCGTGCTACCAGAATCGCGTGGAGAGTGCTACATCCTTCGCTGCTTGCTGGAACAAGGGAGAGGAAGGTCTTCATCGAGTATCGAACGTGTGACCGACTGCGGAAGCGCTGCCGGAATGCAGCGCCGAAAGGATCGTCTACGCGATCTTGAGATCGGCAAGTGTACGACTACATCACCCATGAGAATCTGCTCTCGTTAACCGCTTTGGAATCTTTGAGGGTGAGTTCCTCTATCGACTCGTTGCTACAATCTAGTAGATAGATCTTGGCTTGTTTGTGGGCATGCGGTAGAATTTTTTTTGTTTTCCTTGCTACGAACCCCTACAGTGGTATAAGAGCCGTGTCTATATGTAGATCTATTGCACGAGTAGAACACAATGGTCATTGTGGGCGTTGATTCTTTTGTTGTTGATTGCTTCTTGTGTACTTTGCATCTTGTGGGATGGTGGGATGAAGCGGCCCGGGATAACCTTACATGACATCGTTTGTGAGACTTGCTCCACGCTTGACATGCAACTTGTATTGCATAAGTGGCTTTGTGGGTGCCTGTTTCTCCCAACATAGTTAATATTCAATTCACAACGGGTGATTGACAATACTAGTATCAACGTCGTGGTTCGTGTTCGTAAGTTAGAACGACACTTATTGAAATCCCCAAACCACGTAAAACATGCAAAGAAAATTAGAGGCGTCTAACTTTGTTTTGCAGGGGTGTGCTGTGATGTGATATGGCCATGATTGTGATTATATATGATGTATGCAATGTTCCTTATTGTAAGTTGGCAACCGTCAGGAGCCATATGGTTGTCTTTTAATTCCGTTAAGTCCTGCGTGTCTATTATTCAAAGTAGTTGTAATAATCGATGCTGGTGGAAGACAACCATGAAGCGGCGCCATTGACCTTGACGCCACACCGGTGATGATGGAGATCATGTTCGTGCTTGAAGATGGAGATCGGAAGCACAAGAAGAAAGGCCATATCATATCACATATTATGAATTGCATGTGATGTTAATCCTTTTATGCATCTTGTATTGCTTAGTTTGTGACGATAGCATTATAAGATGATCCCTCAAGCACACAAATTTCAAGTTTTAAAGTGTTCATCCTTAGTAAGCACCATTGCTAAAGCTCGTTGTTTAGAAGCACCACGTGATGATCAGGTGTGTTAGATTCTGCGAGTGTATACAATGTGAGCAAGCCAGATTTGCTCATGCGGATTCTAAGGTTTGATCTTGACGAGCCTAGCATGTACAGACATGGTATCGGAACATGGATCACCGAAAGGTAAAGCATGAGTCATATAGTAGATATGATGAACATGTTGATTGTTCGCCATTGAAGCTGCATCAACTCTCGTGATGATCGGTTTTGATGTGGTTGATTTGGTTCGTGTGATCACTAAAACAATTTGAGGGATATTGTTTTGAGTGGGAGTTCAACATCAATATGATTAAGAGTTGAACACTATTTATCATCAATTAAATCAAAGTGAATTTGCATAGTTGTTGTAGTCATTGGCATCTGTTTACCACCTTGCTCTTAGTTTTAATTGAGATGATAGAACTATAGAAATCTGGTTAGTTACTTTATGAACTGGCATCGTATTGTTTTGAAGTGTTAATCTAAAGTTTAAAAGTCCCATTGCAAACTTTCAGTAAGTTTCGATTACTCCGTGAAGTTTAATAGTTGGTATTAAATCAAGAGTAACAATTCCAGTGTTAGTATATGAGTATCATGTTTATCTCCATGATTCTTGATATTCGAAAGATAGTTTCAATATCAAGGTAATCTAGGAGTTGAAAGAGTTGTTTCAGAAACCATCATGTATGGAAGATATAGCGATATCTGAAATGATGTTTTGGTTACAACATGATAGAGTATAATATGGCAAAGTTTATGTTCTCATATTTGATGAGAATTTACAAAATGTTGGAGACACTAGTTGTCCTAATCCTCCAAAAGGTTTTGGAGAACAACATTATACTCGCGATTCACCGTTATAAGCTAAAAGTAGCTTGATCATGGATAATTCCATGATAATGGTGAATATTTGATGTAGGTAAAATGTTTACTACACCAAGAGATTACTAAAGAAACGAATTTGAAAGAACACCAAACATTTGATGATGGTGATCTACTTCAAAGTCCAAGTCCAAAGACATTGGTATTTAATTATACATGCTTTGGACTATGTGTCATGTATATGGCTCCACTATTGATGTTGATAGATTCTTTCAACCAGAAAAAGAAATACTGAAAGAGAATCTCATAAATATATGGCAGAAAAGAAAAGACTAGAATTGTTCAGCTTAGGTATATAGAGGATATACGCGTTATGGCTGTATTCTTTGCTTGTTAAATAATGTGGTTCTTAAGTATTGGATACTAAATTTGTTGGTATGAATCGTCATATGAAACAACAGAATTCATGAACTATAATGGCCTAAGTAACTAGCAAAAGAATATGTGATGATGTTCATCGAGAACAAATAAAGGGTTATTGTGTTGCTTGTTAAACATCAAAGCTTGCCTTCAAGATTTGTTTTATCAGGTATTATGAGAACAAAAGGGTTGTTCAAATAATGCCATAATCCATAAAAGATGGATGATTTACAAATCTCGTTGGAGAAATCACATCCATAAAACTAGTGCTAAAATGTAGAAAGACAAATTGATTGAAAGATCACTTAGGAAGTGACATCGCTGTTTAAATTATATTGGAAAGAAAACATGAAGAAACTCTATGTGGATGGAATTTTGGAGTCTTTTGATTTTTGATCAAATGACGCTTGTAAAACTTTCCTAGAGATAATTAAAACTTCGTTCATAGGCCAAAAGGGAACGAATGACTAGCTTATTAGAACTTGTACATATTGTTGTATGAAGTCCATTATGTGTAGTCAAGAGAGATGGATTTCAACTTCATATGCTTTATCCGAAAATTTGAGTGAATATATGAATATTTACTTAATAAGGATGAAGTATGAAACATTTGAAAAGTTCAAAAGACTTTCAAGATGAAGTGCAAAATCATTGTAACAAGAATATAAATAGTTTATGATAAGATCATAAAGGAAGATATTTGAGTTAAAAGTTTAGCATAATTCCTAAGATTTAAGGAATCGTTCCGTGGATTTGCATTTCCCGAAATACCATCAGAGTATGGAGCGTTCGAGATATGTAATTAAACCTTGTTTCACATGGTAAGATCAAAGGTGTAATTCATAAAACTGCGATTATATTTTAAAGATTAAAAGCTTTAGAGACTACCGTTTTTTCACTGAAAAGAGCTCCATCATAATCCGTTGAAATGACACCATATAAAGTTATGGTTTGGGACTAAACCCAAGTTGTCCTTTCTTAAACATTGGTATGCTATGCATAATAAATATTTTTGCAACCAAAGTCGGATGAACCTATCTTTGTATGTTATTTCGAATAACTGTTAAGTATTCCTCCATAAAATCGGAGACAAAAGTGTTTGTCGCTTAGAACGTCAAGTTTCTTTGAGAAGGATTTTTTCGTGAAAAGATAAGTGGGAGGACAATAGAACTTTGATAAAGTTAAAAGAACCTTAGCTATATATGCAAAGTTGCGCAGCGTCGAAAAGTGTTCTGGAGGCAGCAACAATGCTCATGGCTCACGTGCCTCAAAGGTTCTGGTTACGGAGGTCAAAGTTTCTATTAAACCAAGTAGGTCAGGTAAACAATCAAATACCAAGATTTGAGGGTTGAATCATTATTTGAGAAAAATGAACGGACTACATGCAAAGAAGCGATGATGGGCCCTGACTCCATAAAAAGTCTTGAAGCCATAAAATCCGTGATAGTTCCATACACAAGAAATCAAGCTTTGAACTGAAAGGACCCTCGAGAAAGGTGTAAGATCTTACAGTCGTGTTTGGATCTATAAAGAAATAGACATGGATGTTTCACATCTATGAAATAGTCGACATGTTGGGAAAGAGTTCACAACAATGTTCAAAGAGTTGACTATGACAAGATCTGATCTTTCATTAAGCGATATTTAGTCTAGACGGATTAATGTAGCAACCACTACATACAATTTTTTTATGTGGTAATTGAATAAACAAAGCAAGTTCTTCTAAAAGAATTGTTACCTAGGACATGTGCTTAACACGGTCCATAGGGTTTTGTTAATTCAAAGGATGCTAAAAGCATATGCAAACTTCAATGGTTGAAGTAAGCATCGCGGAGTTGGAATCTTCACCATGATGAAATTGTTAAAAGAGTTTAAATTCATCAGAGACGATGAAGATGCTTGCTTTTGCAAGAAATTAAGTGGGAGCGCTAAGACATGTTTCTAATACATTATGTGGAAGACATATTGTTGATTGAAAATGATGTATCTTTTATTAACACATATTAAAGAATTTCATCCCGATGAAAGACTTAGGCAAAACCTAAATATTTGGCATCAATAGACGCTAATATGGTTGTGCCGAAAGTACATAGATGATGTATTGAATGAGTTCAATATAAAAACTACAAGAAAGGTTCTTGTCAAACAGAAAGGATTGAATAATTTCAATATTGATGATATATTCAAGTGTGTTGACACTTGGTAAGTGAGACAAAGATTCAAGTATAGATTGATACTTGAAATCACAAAGAGTATTTATATCAATCATACTGTGGTATGTACAAATCCAGATATGTCCTATGCTCTAAATGTTATGAGCATGTACCAGAATGATTCATAAGATGATCATTGGACAATATTAAGGATATTCTTATGAATATTTTAGAAGAACTAAGAATATATTGTTTTGTAGAGGTGTCATTGTAAAAGTGCTACATTGATACTAGTTTTGTCATGAAGTACAAATTAAGTTTGTCTCAATCTAAACTAGGGGTGGCACAATATGATGGAAAGTGAGTTTCATAATGAATTTGGATGAGTTCCAAAGTTAAGACATTGTGACAGATACTACAACAAAAGGCTAAGTATATAACTGCTATTATAGCAGTAAAATAGGGCATTTGTGTCAAGTAGTTTGTTATCAAACTAGGTGTAGTTCACAACAGGGATAATACTATGAATATATATTGTACGACAATATTATCAACATGTTTTAACCCCAAAGAACTAAAAGGTCTCACCAAAGGACCAAATTTATACAAATCCATCTCATTAAAGAATGAGTGATGCGTAGAGACGCAAAGACATGCAATTACACATAGACCTAGAAGTGTCAGATCCGGAGATCAGTTGACCACTAGCAATTGTGTATATACAACACCATAAAGCCATAGGTATTGAATACACAAAGGTTTGAAACTAGATTATTGACTCTAGTGCAAGTGGGAGACTATTGGAGATATGCCCAAGAGGCAATAATAAAGTGGTTATTATCATATCTTCATGCTTATGATAAATGTTTACATACCATGCTATAATTGTATTAACCGGAAACATTAATACTTGTGTGATTTGTAAACATAAACGAGTCCCTAGTAAAGCCTCTTGTTAAACTAGTTTGTTGGTTAATATATGATCATGGTTTCCTGATCATGAACATAGAGATGTTATTAACAACAGGGTCATATCATTAGGATAATGGTATGATGGACATACTCCTATAGATAAGCGTAGCATAAAGATCAAGTCATTTTAATAGTTCAATTGCTATAAGCTTTATGATACATAGTAACCTAATTCCTTTGACCATGAGATCATGCTAATCACCATCACCGGAAGGATGCTTTGGCTATAAAGGTGGCATTGAGTGTTTGGAAAGTATGGGTTGAGGCACATGGACCAAGAGTGGGATTTGTCCATCCATATGACGGATAGATATACTCTGGACCCTCTCGGTGGAATGTCATCCAATTGGCTTGCAAGCATGTGACTGGATCACAAGGGATCACATGTCACGAGAACGAGAAAAGAGTACTTATCGGTAACGAGGTTGAACTAGGTATGCAGAGATACCGACGATCAGACCTCGGATAAGTAAACTATCGTGAGACAAAGGGAAATTGGTGTCGTATGTAAGTGGTTCATTCGATCGCAAATTAATCGTAGAAATATGCAGGAGCCATATGAATTTCCAGATTCCTCTATTGGTTATTGATCGGAGAAGTGTCTCGGTCATGTCCGCATAATTCACGAACCGTAGGGAGACACACTTAAGGATTCGATGTTGTTGAATAGTTATGGAATGATTAGTAAAGAGACCGAATGTTGCTCGGAGTCTCGGATGGGATCCGGGATATCATGAGGAGATCCGGAATGGTCCGGGGAATAAGATTCATATAAGGAAAGTCCTGTTTCGGAGTTCAGAAATGATTCTATTGTTTTCACCAGGAATGTTCTAGAAGGGTCTGGAAGGTCCGGCACTTCGGAGGGGAAGGGTACATTGATGTGTCATGACAATGTGGAATGGTTGCATCATGTACTAGGTCACTTTACTGGGCAATATGGAGAGAGAAATCAAATCCAAGTTTGAAAGTCAAACGCCAAATTTGAAAAGTCAAATCCGAAGTTTGCTTGGTGGAGGGAGAGTAGGAAACCTACTTAGGGAGGAAGTCCTATTCCCTCCACCCGCCGGCCAAGGAAGAGGAATTGGAGGAGGACTCCATCCTCCCAACCGCCTCCCTCCCACCTATATAAGGAGGGGTAGGGCTGCCTCCGACACACACACACCTAAAACCCTAGCTCCAAGTCGCCGACACCACCACCTCTAAGTGCTACCGCCGCCTCGGGCTCCTCCCAAGTCGCCGACTAGGGTTTCCCCAAACCCTAGCCGCCGGCCAAGCCTACCCCTTGGTGCCTCTAAACCCTAGATTGCCAAGGACTCTCTCATACTCCACCATACTCGCTCCGGCTTAAGGCGAAGCCCTGCGAGATCTTCCCTCTACTTCCGACACCACGCCGTCGTGCTGCCGGAATCGCGAGGAGAGTGCTACAACCTCTGCTGCCTGCTGGAACAAGGGAGAGGAAGGTCTTCATCGAGTACCGAACGTGTGACCGACTGTGGAAGCGCTGCCGGAACGCAACGCCGGAAGGATCGTCTACGCGATCTTGAGATCGGCAAGTGTACGACTACATCACCCACGAGAATCTGCTCTCGTTAACCGCTTTGGAATCTTCGAGGGTGAGTTCCTCTATCGACTTGTTGCTACAATCTAGTAGATAGATCTTGGCTTGTTTGTGTGCATGCGGTAGAAATTTTTTGTTTTCCATGCTACGAACCCCTACAAAACGATGTCCAAATTGTATGAAAGAACCAATTCAACACATGAAAGATCACAAGTTCAACAAATGAACTAGCCAAAAGCCAAAGGACAAAAGATATTTAAGAACAGAAATGCTCAAGTATTTATCTCATTCTAAAAATGGACAAAACATGAAACAAGGAATGAGACAAAACAAACTCCCAAAAGAGATCAAGGTTCCAATAAGAAACCAAACTCCCCAAACTTCTCATGATGGCACAAAATACCAAAACGAAAATATTGAGGTTCCAAGCACATAAAACCCGATATGGATCAAACAAAGAAGCATAAATATGAGTGTTCTAAATAATATAGGAGAGCTCACCCATAATTAGTACACTATATAGAATTTTGCCTTTGAATGCAAAATGCACACAAATGAGATCATCACTACTACCTACATTAAATAAAACACAAGAGGATACCGATAAAATAAGAAGATCCAAAAGTAGCAAGGAATACATGGGAGCACATACAACATTTACTTGGCCAAGTATAGGACACTATTAAGCAAGGTCCAAAGTGAATATGATAAATAAATTCTACCATAAGTTGGGTACTCATTGTCCAAGGACAAGAAATATTGGGAATAATTTTCCCAAGGTAGCTTGCATGGATATCCAAGATCATAGTCACAACAAGAAGCATATAAGAAAATATAAGAATTAAGCATGATACTTCGAACAAGATTATTGGTAGCTTCCAATAGTCACACAATCACTAGTGGTTAGAGTAACTTGAAGCAAATGGTTTCCATGATGATACAGAGATCTAAATATGAGGAAACACATACCAAGAAACACTCTCATATACAAGATCCAAAATATGATCAATGAAGTTATTCAAGAAAATTGGAACTTGTATGAGCAAATGTGTCACATAGGCGCTAGATAATGATCAATATCAATTCTAAGTGACACCACCTCGAATGTTCACATTTTCTAGGATTTTAATATGCACTAAGCATATGACTCCCCCATAATGTGATACTACCGTAAAACCAACACGAGGCAAAATAATACAAATTGAGATAATTAATGGACATTATATAACTTAAATTTCTCATGAGAATTATACCACATAGAGACTAGACAATAATCCAATATAAATACTAGGTGGTATTCCTCATGTACACACAATTTTAGGATTGTGGAATGCCCAAGCATAACACTCCCCCAAGATGGGATAGTCCATTAATCTCTCACAAGAGCCAAATAAGATATCAAATATAATCAATTAAGGCTCCAATACAAGAAACACACATACATGGTGTGCCACCTAATCATATACAAATATACTTGATATCTCAAGATAATTAAGTGGAAAGCACAACATGTATAAAAGCATGGAAGATACAAAACCAACACATGCACAAGGGGCGAGTAACTTTCAATGTAATGAGTTAAGCATATGTTACCGCAAGGAGGAACATTGGAAATATAATATAATCATGATAATACAAATGGCTTGGCTTAACAATAATAATTGACGAAGATCCCTCAATTCTTCATAATGTAGCCAAGACTCCAATGCCCTCCAAAACACACCTATTGATCAAGTTTTGGCTTGTTGGTCCCCAACCAAGTTGGGTCCTAAGAGGTTAGTCACAATAGGCTTTGCAACCCAAATGGTTCTTTTCTTGAAACCACGTTGAGCACCAACAAAATTGGCAAACACATTGCCAACCTCATCCTTACAAATAGAATAAGCATCATCAATAATAATAGGGTTAGATGAGGAGATACCAATAGTGCATGAGGAAGAAATGTGCCCCTTCTCACGACATATGTAGAAAGTTCTACTCTTGCCATCTTTCTTCTTAGGTGAAGCTACAACTCAAGGAAGATCTTGAGTAGTCCTCTTAGGAAGAGGCCCGTCGATGACTTGAGGTGGACCTTGAGGCCGCTTCCCTTGTTGCTTCACACTAAAAGGCTTTTTCTTCAATGGCCAAGATTGAACATGGTGCCCTTCTTCCTTGCACTTGAAGCAAATAATGTTGGCCGGATTCTTGACTTGATCTTGGCCATTCTTCTTGTTGTCCTTGTGCTTCAACTTGATAGTGGACTTGTTCTTGACATTGGAGTTGAATCTAAGCCCACTCTTGTCATTGGGGGATTTTTTCACAATCAAGATTTTGTTGAGTGTGGACTTCCCTTTAAGACCCCTTTTCAAGTCATTCTTCAAATAAGTGACTTGAACCTTGAGATCTTTGATTTCCTCTACATGGTTAGTTTCAACAAAAGTACTAGAGGAAGTAGATGCTACATTGTTAGAGCAACAAGGCACGGAATGTAATTCATCACGAGATATAGCATGGTTGAGAGTGGATGAATTACAAGGACTAGCACATGGCAATATAACATTTGAAGTAGATATAGTGCTAATGTCCATATGAGGCCCACTAGATGTTACCTTTGACACGATGGCCTCATGAGCTAACTTTAGCCTACCATGGGAGACTAGAATATCCTCATGCGAGCTTGAGAGCTTAACATGAATTTCTTCTAATTTCCCATAGTTGCTAGTTAGCAACGCAAGTTGAGACTTTAGCTCAACATTCTCCTCCAAAGTAGATGCTTCACAAGAAATAGAGTTAGTAGCACAAGCATCATCATTATTATCAAGAGGTGAGGGCAACTTGGCAAGCTCTTTTGAATATGATGCTTTAAGTTGCTCATGCGACTCGGTGAGTTTGATGAGCTCCCTCTTAACGACCCGAGAGCCATTTTGAAGATTATTAAAATCCTCAACAAGTTTAGCATAAGCAACTTCAAGTTCATCATTTTTAATCTTGAAGGATTTTGCCACCACAAGTTCTCTATCATGGTATTCTTGTACTCTAGATAATTCTAGAGTGAAAGTCTCCTCAAGAGATTCTTTGGTTGTTTGCTCTTCTTCAAGAGAGTCATTTAGTTGAGCAATTTCATTAGCATACTTACGCTCACGCGTAAATTGTACATCAATTAAGTTTTCTTGCTCCTCAATAAGATCATTGCCTTCTATAGTATAATTCAAAATTTCAATAAAGTTGGAGGAAGCAATTTTATGTTTTAAGAGAGCGCTATAGACAACCTCTCCCATTTTCTTAATAGAGGTAATATCATACTTACCTCAATAATCATCATTATCATTCTCAACCTCATCATCATCATGAGATACAATGGGATTCAAAGAGGTTACCTTTGTTTCCTTAGCCATAAGGCATATGTGAGAACCGGAGGAAGGTGATGATGAGATTGCACTTGTAGCTCTATTCAAGACCTTGTCTTGGCCCATCGAATCTTCATTTTCCTCTACATGGTTAGCAACACAAGTTCCAGAGGAAATAGAAGAATTTTTATCATGGCGACAAGATAACACAAGCATATCATCATGATATTTATTCAAGCCATTACTACATGATATGCAAGGACTATCAACACTATCATGTAAGGAGTTGTGAGTGCTAGAAGTGTTAAGGTCCGAATATAGATCATTGCAACTAGATAGGGATGAGGGATTACAAATAGTAAGCACACTATCCACATTGCAATTTCTATCACCACTCACCGTATCATTACCTTGTGAAAAATCACATGTTGGTGTGGAAGAGGATGAGAACTCATCTCGATCGGAAGTGGAAGCAACACAATGATCCTCAATAATGTTGGACACAACATATTTATCTTGAAGTTTTATCCATAACTCATGAGTGCTCCAGAAAGGAATGATTGAAGAGGTAACTACATAGCTCAAAGCATTAACAAGCATATTAGAAGCTTGAGCATCGAGATATAAGTTTTTCTCATCCTCACAAGATAGATTTTTGAAATCCATAGGAGGAGAAAAACCTATATCTACAATATGCTCCAAATTTGGGTCCATGTCCCGAAAATAAATAAGCATATGAGTTTTCCAAATATCATAATTTGTGCCATTGAATATGAACATGTCATTGTGCACAAATCCTCTAGCCGGCATCTTTACTCTCAAGGCGGTAAAGCCTAAAATGAGAGACCGGGCTCTGATACCAATTGAAAGGATACGGATGTGACCTAGAGGGGGGGTGAATAGGCGATTAAAACTTTTCCTAGAGTGGCTCAACAAAGGCGGAATAAGACTAGTGTTTACTTTGTAAAGCACAACCTAGAACAACTAAGGTTCACCTATGTGCACCAACAACTTATGCTAAGCAATACAAGCAACAAAGTGATAGCAAGATATATATTACTTCAAGCACCAAAGCTATCACAATGTAAAGTGCATAAGTAAAGAGCTCGGGTATAGAGATAACCGAGGCACGCAGGGACAACGATATTTTACCGAGTTCCTCCCAACATGGAGTACGTATCGTTTGGAGAGGGGGTGGTATCAAACCACCAACGCCACAAAAGGCCTCCCTTATTCTCCGGTGAATCTCACCCCAATGGGATCGATCCACGCTTCCACTATCGGTGCACTTGTCGGTGGCAACCGGAACCTCTCGCAAGGTTGGGGCACTTCTCCACAACTTAATTGGAGGCTCCCAACAAACGCCACCAAGGCCACAACGCCACCAAGGCCACAAAACCGTCTAGGGTTCCAAGAACCCAAGAAGGACAAGCTCCAATGATTAAAACAAACCAAATCCTCCAACGAGAACTCAAACTGATGCACCGAATGCAATGGCAAGAACACACAAAGTTCTCAAATCCTTCTCTCCCAAATTCCACCAAAGCTACAAAAGCTTGTGGGGAATAAGAGAGGAAGACCAATGGAGGAAATCCACAAAAGACTCCAAGATCTAGATCACAAGATGTTCCCCTCACTTAGAGGAGAGATGGATTGGTGGGATTGTAGATCTAGATCTCCTCTTTAAAACCCCTAAATTATATGAAAGAATCAAGGGACGGATTGAAGGGGGAGCAAGCTCAAGAGGGTCAATAATGGAGGAGAAATCCTTAAAAAACCAGCAGTGACATTTGGGAAGAAGGGCCCCTTTTTATAGGGCCATAGATTTCTGACCGTTTTCTGCCCGTTGGGGACATGCCAGACCAGAGACTCCGGTCTACACCGGAGATTCCGGCCCAAAATCCGGACTAGCCTCCAGACCACCTATTAGTCTGTCCTAGGCTGAATTCTGGAGCACCCTCCGGGGACTCCTGCGGAAACTCCGGTCCACACCGGAGACTCCGGTCCACGCAGAACGAAGACTCCGATCTGGACCAAATAAGAGGCAAACTTAAAATGGCGATATCTAGAGTTTGGAAACTCTGATTGACCCGAAACCAATTTTGTTGGAAAGAGGACAACAAGAGCTACCCAAAAAAGTGAAAATATTGGATACCACCAAGAGAGAACATTTCATGTAATATAAAGAGAGATACCTCTCTTGGTGAGAAACCGGAAAACCTCAAAGATCAAAAGCACAATATGATATAAAAGGGAAATCTGTTTTTCATGAACTAAACCTTGTTATGAATATTACCACAAGCCCTAGAACCTCACATGGATAAGATCCAAATAACAAAAAACAAAGGATGATGCTAAGTATGCAAAGGTTTGGGCTCTCTCGGAAAGATATGATTGAGTTACTCACTTGAGATCCCCTCTTGATAGTACAATTATATATCCTATAAACCGGTCTCCCCCACTAACACCACGAGACCGGTAAGAAAGAAACCCTATCAATATCATACCTTTGCCTTGTGCATATTCCACTTGATCTTGATGTATACGATCTTGTCCTTCTCAAGATGGGACACCTTTCTTGATTGCTCCTGCATGCACTCGTTCGATGAAGACTTGCAAGTTGCTACCCCATACAACATGGGCAAACCTTTAATTTGACCTTTTCTTCATCGATCCATGATCACCTAGGATGGAAAGCTTTAAGCATTATATCTTCTAGATATTGCACATCTTTAGCTTGCACATCATTTCTTCTTTTCTTCATTATGTTGATGCATGACCAATCCGTGGATCATTCTTTGAACACATTGGTCACCACATGATACTATTCACTTCTTCTCCAAACCTTGAAGCCAACATATGGTTGAAGCATTGCCTATGGACATTTCCTACAAGTACAACTTGATACAAGCATTAGTCCACAGAGATTGTCATAAATTACCAAAACCACACATGGGGGCCCCCCATGTTCTTTCACCGCCGCACCGTCCATGCCCGTCACCGCCGTCGCCGCGCCCGTCCCGTCCACGTACGGCTCGTCACCGCCGGAGGTGAGCTATTGGATCAATTTATATTGTATCTATATATGTATATATGTGTATATTGTATCTATATATATGTATGTGTATGTGTCTTTGTATGTATATATATGTATGTGTATTGTATCTATATATATTGTAGATATACTGTATCTATATATATTGTAGCTATTGGATCGATTTATTTGTATGTGTATGTGTATGTATATATAGATGTACCTATTGTATCTATAGGTGTATATGTTTTAATATTTGATCGATTTATTTGTATATTTGTATGTGTATGTATATATGTATAGTATTGTATGTGTATTTTATATGTGTATATTTGGTGCCACCGACGACCACCGCCACCATTATGCCGACGACCCTGACCTCCTCTGCCCTCGCTGAGCCTACACACGCGTCGAGGGTGAGTTTCCCATTTTAGGTAGCCCACGTTGTGCTGGTTCGAACGCATACCCCCACACATCCCGGCCCCTCTATCGCCCTAGCGCCTCCAGCCGCTGCCCTAGCACACCTCTCATTGTCAATATAGCATTATAATTTCCATGCATTATTAATCAACTTTCATGACCGGTTAATTAGAAGAACTAAATGTACCCTCTCATATGAATCCGGGGTTTCTCCGAATTAGGGTTTGGAATGACCAAGCATGTATTAGGGTTATATTTCAATACTTTTAACCTGTCATATCATCATCCTTGCTTGAGAATTTAAATAGATGTATTACTGATATTTGTGTGATAATATTATTGTTTTAGAAACTATGGATCCACTCAGTAGGAACCTTGAAGAGGAAGAAATAATGGAGAACATGATCCACGAGGACACCTCACAATATCTGAACTTGGAGGGACATGATGATAGCTCAAGTAGTCATGGAGAAGATGACGACTCCGGTGAATGCACTTTAGTGATTACAAAGTCCGTCGAGGTATATGCATGGATTAAGCCTCTGCTGACTTGCACCGATTGATTTGTATATATGTACATGTATTAATTAACGCTTCTTTCTTCTTTTAGCCCTCCGGATCGACCAGCCAGCAAAAATCTCCTTCTATGAAAAAGAGCAAGCGAGGCATGAGCCATCGGTTGAAAGATGATGCAAAGTTCACGATCGAAGCAGTCCGTGTTGATGGAAGGCCGATGGAGCCCAAGAAGGGCGCAAACATGCTGATGTAAGGATGGAGCTCTTGTTAGGGACCAAATCCCAATCACAATTGAATATTGGAATAAGCCAAAGAAGGCGATGATACCTTTGTCGATGAAAGATCAAATGAAATGCTTTGGACTTCGCTGTTGTTAAATTTCACCCTACCGCCAAAGGTGGATAAAAATAAACTAGTTATAAAGGAAAAAGTCAAAGAGTGGACTCTAAAGAAGATGGCTGAGGCTTTCCACAACTAGAAGACAAAATTGAACAAATTTATCAAAGCTGGGGAGACTCCAGATTTTGAAGATGCATATTATGCGTAGTTAACACCTCACTGGCCCGATTTTGTGACGTACAAGGAAGGTGCTATAGGTGCAAAGAAGTCAGAAACCAATATGCTAAATGCCCAGAAGAAGGAATATCACCAGAGGATAGGGTCAGGTGGCTACATATCTCAGAGGCCTAAGTGGGAGGAAGCTGAGAAGGCCCTGCGCGATAGAGGGATCACACCCCAGACAGATGGGTGGGAGCTACGTGCAAAGACTTGGTTCTTTGGAATCGAGGCAAAGTTGGACCCAGAAACGGGATTCTGTATCTTCCCAACAATTCTTGCCAAACCCTTCAATGAAGTCATCACGGCATTCGAGGAAACAACCGCCAGGACCATCCATCCCGACAGAGAGAATGACCAGCTTACACGTGCCATCGGTAAAAAAGAACACCCTGGACTAGCACGAGGCACAGGGGGTATAACGTGGAAGGATGGGCTTGCCGCATGGGGCGACTCTTTTAGACGGCACGACAGAAAAGAAAAAGAGCGTACAGATCGGATGACACAGATAGAACATGCACTTAGGGAGCTGCAGGCGCAAGTGAACGCACAAAATAGCCAGCAAGCTACGAAGATGAGGGATGAGGGATTACAAATAGTAAGCACACTAGTAAGACCAGATCATTGCAACTAGACCGGATCAAATTTTGTAGTGAAAACAACCATTCTTTGGAAGAAGGAACACATCATGCTTCCAAATTGGAGGCCACTGGCACCCCCGCCATCTCCGTAGCGTCAGCAATCTGAGCTGCCTCAGCCATCTCCGGGTCATCAGAATACTCCCCTTCCGTCTCCGCCGCGTCAGCCGTCTCCGGCGCTTCAGCCATATCCTATGCATCAGCCATCTCCGGCGCGGCAGCCATCTCCTGCATGTCAGCCATCTCCGGCGCGCCAGCCATCTCCTGCGCGTCAGCGTAAGCGGAAGAACACTACCACGAAGATCACTAGCACTGCCATGAAGAAATCCGCAGGAAACCGTACACCGAAGAGTTCAAGAAACTATGTCCCGCAGCCTTCCGCCAAGCCATTGCCGGTATTACCGTGGAATCATAGTGATGAGGAGAACAAGAGGATCTCAGAAGAAGAGGTCAAGAAATTCTTTGCACCTAGACGGGACGAGCCAAAGGAGAAACTAGATCCAGCGGTGGTGGAGAAGTTTTACAATAATACTTTAAAACCTGAACCCCCACTTGTGCCGGACTACGAGCGCCAGATTATAAAGGGGGATGCAAGGCGGAGGGAGTCTAAAAGTAGTAGTCATGCACCCCAGAAAACAGTTCCCATGCTCGAAGAGCAGGAAAACCAATCATGCGCCCCGCTCCAAGTGTTCGACCCACAGATAGCTCCTCCTGTAAATGATTACGAGGATGAGCTACAAATAAAGGCCAATGAGATGGGAATGACTTACATTGCATACTTGAACATCATAGGAGACCACTTGCCCAAAGGCGATGTCAACCCCATACAGCCATGGAAGTACGGGAAGAATCTCATCAAGGAAGAGGAGCACAAGAATCTACCAACAAAGATGCGAAGATTGCATAAGTGGTACCTTGATTTATGCAAGACAAGAAAGGAAGAATGGATCACGACGCATATAAGAGATCAGATTTTCTTGTGCGGAGACGACGAGATCAGCTTCAACATTCAAGACTTGCATTTTTTATTCAATCAGAAGGAACTCGACAAAGATGCCATTAGAATTTATTTTGTATAAGTACTATTTCTGTAATTTCTATCTCAGCTCATTCAATTCATTAATTGCATGTATATATATGCTCACCATATATGTATATACGATTATGCAGGAAAAAGGTTATGGAATGCATGAAAGGAGGACCTTTTGACATTGGGTTCGTTGACCCAAATAGAGTTCATGAACAAGTGGTAAAACACAAACCAGGGCAAACAGAAGATTTCTTGCTAAGGTCTAATTGAGACAACAAACCAAAAGGGAAATACTATTGCCTTACAACTTCTCGTGAGTGTTACCCTCTCTTGTACATATTCTGTTTCGGCTTACTCGATGTTAAGTGTAACTGATGATGAGTTATGCGTGCGTAAGTTCCACTTTATTCTGCTAGTCATTCAAGTTGACGCAGGAAAAGTCCTTATCATGGACTCGTTACGAAAATACCAAGAGCTATGGGCGGACTTTAAAGAGATGATCTAGAGGTAATTTCAATCATATTATCACACGAGATCGACAACTTTCGTGACAACAAGTAATTAATTACTCCTTTATCCATTTTCTTTGCCGGACAGGGTTTGGAAAAGGTTCACGGGCAGGACCGTGGGTCAATGGTCAGAAGAACTAAAATTTGTATATCAAAATGTAAGTAATACTAGCCAGCTAGGCCTGCATATCTCTTTGATTCTGCTTCCAATTCCATTATATCATGCTTTATTGATTATTATTTTGATTGAACTCTCTATTCTCGTAAAGTGCACGCAGCAGGGAGACAACAATAACTTATGTGGATACTACGTTTGCGAGTTCATTCGCAACACGATATGTGCGACACGACAAGCCGCACTAGAACAACTTAGAGTAAGTAAATGAAGTACACATAATTATTTTATGTAACATCCCAAATTTCATCAAATATAAAAGCATGTTATTGCATCCATAGAATCATGGCATTTTGACCTTGCACAAAAATATTCAAAGCTATACCCTAAGTAAAACCATATTTAAACCCCTCTTTTTATTTTATATAAGAGGCATGGTTTTATTTTTAATTTCAAAAGACAAAAGTGTTTTTGAGTGACTAGTGGTGTTTGACATCCTTTTAACCACTAGGTTCACCTCAAGAAAATTTTGTGAAAGGTTGAAAAGATTTGGAATTCATTCGGTGATTCAAATCACATTTGAAAAAACAAAAAAGAGAAAGAAAAAGAAAAAAAGTAAAAAAATAACAGCAGCAACCTAACTAACCCAACCTAACCCACGGCCCAACTAGCAGCCACCTAGCCCACCCGGAAAACCCCTCTCCACCTCTGTTTCTTACCGCGCGTGCTTGCACCCCCTCGCTGATAGGTGGACCCCATCTCCACGTCACCTCTTCGTCCTCAATCAATGCCGCGACGACCCGCTCCGCCGCTGTCATTTCTCCCCCTTCAATCCTCTTTACTATGCTTGATTCTCGGTGTGATAGCACCCCGCCCCCACTACTTATTCCCCCGCCCCCCGCTCCATTTCCCCCCCCCACACCACAAGCTCTGAGCACCGCCAGGCTCTGCAAATTCCTCCTCGCATTGCCGCAACTCCGACGAGCTTCGACGAACGATTCCGGTGAGCCTCGACCACCCCCTCGCCTCTGGTTTGATTTTCCGAGTCCACTGTCCCCACACGCACACGCTAATGCCTTTGGTTTGTTCAATGGCGCTCTGTTGGCTCGCCTCTGTCGGCGACTTCGAGCACCCGATGCCAGGAACATCTTCGGCGAGGAATTTCCGACGGTCCTGCACGCCCGCATCTCCACCTCGTCAACCATCGTCATTGCTGCATCTCCATGCTTCGGTAACGACCCACCCCATCCCCACTTGCCCCCCAGCGCCACTAGTTCACCGCTGACATAACCGTCGCCGCCACTCGATGGTAGAGCATCGAGGACCGTTAGATCCAGATCTAGAGGCTAGGATTAGAATAGAGAGTGAAGGGGTACGGTTAGATCTGGACCGTGCAATCTAACTTAGATCCAGCGGCTCGCGAGCGTGATCCGCACGCAGCGGTACGGGCCAATGAGATGGCGTCGCGTGACAGGATTCATAACTTTTGTTCTGTTTATCCAAAAAATGCAAATAATATATCAATGGATTCACAAAAATAAATCCTATACATCTATGGGCTTATTTTTGTACTTTGTTTTGGTAAAAATGGAATTTTATGTAGAGACATTTGTAGGCTTGTTTTGAGTATAAAAATTATTTAGAAAATGTTTTAAAGACTAATTTGAGTCTATTTAGTCTATAAAAGTTTATTTTTGTGTTCAGTACTGTTTACTTGTCTTGTTTGGTTTAAGAAAACTCATCACATGGCATTTGCATGCATTCATATATTTTTTCTTGATTATTTTTGAATGTAAATTTGTTTGTATCATTTTATGTGTAGATTTTGGTGCTAGTGGTGATTGTGATTGTTAGGATTGTTGCTACTCTCCCAACTACCAAGGCAAGTGGTGCTTCATGTATTTGTCCCATTTTTTTGACTATGCACTAGTGATATTTTGTATAGGTCTTGGATGAAATTTTGCTAAGTATCTATATACTATGCTATGTGAAGTCCTAGTGATGGAGTCTTAGTAGAATTTTTCTCTGAGTTAAGATACTTGTTGATATCATGCTTAGCCTAGCTAGTAGAAAGCAAGGGTGGTTTATATACACATGCTATGGAAATTTTACTAAGTCTATGACTTATGTTTTTTGCTTAATAAAACAACTAAGTGAATGAAACACCTCGGTGGAATGGTAATTTCTTGGATGGATTTTTGTTGAGTTGTTACCAGGGCCCCAGTTTCATGGCCTACCCTGTGTATCTAACTTGTGGAATTACACCTAGGAAAAAAGGGATTTGAGATGCCAAATTTTAAGAAGCTTTTAGTGCAGCCACTTGGTAATATGGGCTTTGCCTTGATCATATAGGTTGCAATAACTTAGCCAAATAGAAAGTTGGTGGTAGGGGGTGATAGGATGGAGCGCGTACATTTGGTCTAAGGGAAGGCTCCTGAAAGATCTTGTCTCGATGCATGTCGAGTCTTGTGGGGAAAGTGCACCTCCTCTCGAGAAGGAAAAATCTAAGTACTTAGCCGTGTCCCGGGCAACGGACAATTTGAGCATCAAGACATGGAAGCTATCAAGGATCTCCTCATCCCAATTTTTATGTTAAAAGCTTGTGGTTGAACAAGGGTAAAGGATCACTGATTTTCATTGTTAGATGCCTTGGGTGATTTTGATAAGCAAAAATTTAGTGTTTTTCAACTGATAGGAAAAACCTATTTTGAGCAAAGCAAGGCTAAGCTACACTTAGCCAAATTCATGTAGAAGTTAGAAGTTACTATTCTATTATGGTATCACTTGCCAATACTATTCCAATGTATTGACCCACTGTGGATGTAACTTATGATGTTGCAGTTACTCTGATGAGGATTAGGGTTATGAGTCTACACTCAACATGTTTGCCTGTGGCACATGAAGATGAAGACTTTACTTTATTATGTTAAGTTGAACTCTTGTACTAGCCTATGGCTATGGAGTTGTAAAAGACTATGTTATCTCTGGAATGACAATGTAATAGACCTTTGTATCTATGTACTTCATCTTAAACTGTGGATGCTAGCATTTGATCCAGGGACGAGCATTGCAATCACAGGGACCTTTACCTTTACAAAGGTGGGGTCTTACAGATGGTATCAGAGCACTGTGTTGCCTGTAGGATTATGATCCTAGGTTGTATTAGACTAAGAAACCACTAAGGAAAATTTCAATACTTTGTAAAATTCCACACTTGTCTTATCTTCTCGTAAACTTTTCTAATCTTATTTCTCATCTCTATTTGTAGATGAAGTCCATCAACGAAGCCATCTGGAAGGGACCACTCATGACCATGACTTTGGAGTGTGAGATGGAGTTTCCCAAAGCTCTCAAGAACCTTATGGTTACCATGGGGATACATGGTGCATCTGTGTACAAGGGATTTCCTGTGATGGATGAAGGAGAAGAGTATTAGTGGGTGCAACTTCACTTGTAAAAAAACAAGGAAGACAACCACAAAGTGTTGGGATTCTGCATGGTCACCAACTATGAAATGCACACAACATTCTTTAACTCTGCAAGAAATGCAGCTTGGAATGCCATCAAGGATCTTGGTGATAGACTCAAGTGTAGAATGCTCAACACTCAAAATAACCTTAGAGAAGAAAAGAAGCGTACCCAAGACATAGAGGCTACCAATCAACGTTTAAGGGAAGACATCATAGACTTAATATGGGAGTCTTGTGATCAAGATAGAGAGATTGCCACTAAGGATGCCGTGATAGCCATTTTTTCAAGTGATTGAGAGTTGAAACGAACTTAGTTGGACCACCACACTTGTCATTTTACTCGCAAAAATTTGCCTAAGTTATGTTGAACCTTGGTATTTGTATTGGATCTGTGTATGCCATGACTTGTATGTTTTATTGTTCAAAGTGTGTTTGTGTTTTTTTATTGTCTTGTAATTTTTCCTACTTGTATTGATTCTAAACTTTCTCTATCTTATACAATAGATGCCTAACATTGTTATCTGCACTGCCGAGGAGTTCAAGGGAACTCGTTTCGGTTCTCGTCTTGTGGATCTCACTAGTGTGCTCAACCTTGCACTTACTAGTATCACGACACTCCAGCTCACCAAGTTTGAGAGGAAGGACCTTTGGGGCTTCAGGGTCACACAGTCGGGACGCCAGGCAGACCCACCCACGGAGTACATCACCTTCAAGCTGATGCATGATGACAAGGAGAAGGGCTTAGATGTAGTCATACAGGAGTTACTTGGACGCCTGGTTGGCAGGCACTCGACCGAGCTTAGAGGCATCTACTTTCACCCGTTCGGGAGATGTGATGAGCAGGGTGAGGCAGTAGAGTACGATGACGCTACTAGAGACACGATTGAGCCAGTTCGGCTATACCTTTAGGACATAGAGGGCTTATTAGACACCTCGACACCGATAGGACCAACGTCATGCTTAGCAATGACGAGCTCCAGGTTCAGTTGAGGGAGAAGGACAAGCTCTTCATAGAACAAGATGAGATCGTAAAGGAGATGGAGGCCAGATTCGAGAGCCAGGACAAGAAGTTCAAGAATCAGGGGAAGAGAGTCCAGGACAGAAACAAGAAGATCAGGGAGATGAAGGATGAGTTAGAGGCCAAGGACTTCGAGCTCGAGCACCAGCAGGGAGTGATTGAGAGGCTTCGCTCGCAGAAGAGGGCCCTCAGGGCAAAGATCGAGGCCTTGACCACTAGTGTAGAGGTACAAGGCCGCCATGGAGAACGCAGGTCTTAACCTTGTTGACGTGGAGGTCGACATGGAGGAGTAGTGTAGACTACTCGACTATCTTTTATCTATCATACTTTGACTATTGAGCCGCAATGACCATCCAACATGTGGATGGCTTTCTATTGTGTGTTTGCATTTTCAAAAGTTGTTGTTATGTCGTTCAAACTCTATGTTAATTTGTTCTTGGTTATTGTGATTGTTTCTATCTGATGTATTGTTCATGTTAAGCATCTATGGGTATCTCATTTCTTATCCTTATTTAAACCACATATGCCTCCCCGTCGTGCCAACCCCAACCCAAACAACAACAATAACGTCACTCCCGAGATGTAGGAGTTGATGATAGCTCAAGCTCAACTGATGCAGATGATGACACAGTTCATGCAAAATCAGAATCAGAACAACAATAACAACAACAACAACAATCAGAATAATCCTCCAACATTTGACATGCTCACCAGATTTCTGAGACTAAGGCCTGTAAAGTTCTTGGGAACCACTGATCCAATGGTAGCCAATGACTGAATACATTCGGTGAACAAGTACTTAGTGACTGTTGGCTGCACCGACGAGGAAAAAGTTAGGTTTGCACCACATCTGCTCGAAGTATTAGCAGCAACCTGGTGGGACAATTTTCAGATCACCACTCCCCTTGAGGATGTGACTTGGGCCATTTTTTAGGATGGATTCCGTACAGCTCACATCTCGTCCAGAATGATGAACATGAAGAAAAAGGAGTTCCACAACCTGAAATAGCGTCACCGCAGTGTGGCTGAGTACATCGAGGAGTTTAACAATCTGGCACGCTATGCACCGGATGAAGTTGAGGCTGATGCTAAGAGGAAGGAGAAATTCCTCGAAGGTCTTAATGATGAGTTGAACCTGCAGCTGTTTGTTGCCTATGCCCCAACTTATCAATCACTCTGTGACAAGGCCACCATCTTGGAAAACAAAATGAAACAGGTAGAGGGCAGAAAGAGGAAGCATAACTTTGATAAGCATAGCTCGGGATCGTCTCAGAAGCATTCCCATCATGATGATAGTGGAAGTTCTGGATTCCACAAACATGAGAAGTACAATAGCCACCACAACCACAACCGTCATCATGACAACAAGCATCATCGCAGTCATGACAATGACAAGTATAAGAACCACAAGAGTGGACACAAGAGCCACCACAATGGAAATGGAAATGGAAGTCGGCCTGCAAAGAGAGATATCAGTCAGGTTGAGTGTTTCAAGTGTAAGAAGATGGGGCACTATGCAAATGAGTGCCCAGAAAAGAAAGTTGAAGGAGCCAGCAAGCCCAATCCTTTCCAGAAGGGACAAGTGAACCACATCAGTGTGGAAGATATCTATGAGGAGTCTGATGTCGTGGATGGTAAGTTCAAGCTCAATTCTTTTCCAGCCCTTGTTCTTTTTTATACTGGCGCATGGCATTCATTCATATCAAGAGAATTTGTTGATAAAAATGGATTATATCAACTAGAAATATTGGGTGTCCTATAAAAGTCTGCTCTCCCGATGGAGAGATGATAGTGAGCCTTGGATGTCGTGGTCTAGTGATAGAATTTGGGAAGTATAAGTTTCTAGTTAGTTTGATAATCCTTGATTCCCAAGGATTGGATGTTATTCTAGGCATGGATTGGATGACCAAGTATGAAGGAGTACTATATTGTGTCAATCGTACTGTCACACTCACAACCACGGATAATAAAAGGATTAGATTCAAGTCTAGTTTTGAATCTAAAGGAAGTAAGCTAAATTCTCTTAAGGGGTTTAGCATAGACAGTGTGCTAATTGTGAGAGAGTATCCAGATGTGTTTCCGGAGGAATTTCCTGGAATGCCACCGGATAGAGATGTTGAGTTCCTGATTGAATTACTGCCAGGATCTGGACCAATAGCAAAGAGACCTTACAAGATGTCAGTTGATGAGTTGAAGGAACTCAAGAAACAACTTGGAGAACAGTTACAGAAAGGATTTATTCAACCAAGTTTTTCATCTTGGGGTGCACCAGTTTTGTTTGTTGAAAAGAAAGATAGAAGTCAAAGGTTATGCATAGATTACCGTTCACTCAATGAGGTAACTATCAAGAACAAGTATCCTTTGCCTAGAATCAATGATCTGTTTGATCAGTTAGAAGGAGCCCGAGTGTTCTCAAAGATTGATCTCTGATCAGGCTACTTTTAGCTAAAGAATAGAGAGGAAGACATACCTAAAACTGCTTTCACCACTAGGTATGGTCTGTATGAGTACACCGTGATGCCATTTGGTTTGACAAATCCACCAGCCTACTTCATGAATATGCTGAACAAAGTGTTCATGGAATTTCTTGACAAGTTTGTTGTCGTATTCATTGATGACATTTTGATATACTCCAAGAGCAAAGAAGAGCATGAAGAACATTTGCGTTTGATACTCGAGAAGCTCAGGGAGCACAAGTTGTATGCCAAGTTTAGTAAGTGTGAATTCTAGCTGAATGAAGTTGGATTTCTCAAACATATTGTTTCAGGAGACGGTGTAGCGGTTGATCCCGCAAAAGTGTCAGCTATAACTCAGTGGGAATCTCCTAAGTCAGTGAAAGAAGTACATAGTTTCCTCGGCTTGGCAGGATACTATTGAAGATTCACTGAGAATTTCTCAAAGGTAGCTAAGCCAATGACGGAATTACTTAAGAAAGACAAGAAATTTGATTGGACCGAAGGATGTGAACTCAGTTTCCAAGAGTTAAAGAAGAGACTAGTGACAGCACCAGTTTGATGTCTGCCAGATTTGGAGAAGGATTTCAAAGTGTATTGTGATGCATCTCACCAAGGATTAGGTGGAGTTTTGATGCAAGAAGGGAAAGTTGTGGCTTATGCCTTGAGACAACTCAAAACTCATGAAGTGAATTATCCTACTCATGACTTAAACTTAGCCTCGGTTGTCCATGCACTCAAAACATGGAGACATTATCTTTTGGGAAAGCGATGTGAAGTGTTCACAAATCACAGAAGTTTGAAGTATATCTTCACTCAGAAAGAAATCAATATGAGACAAAGAAGGTGGCTAGAACTCATCAAGGACTATGACTTGAGTTTGCAATACCACCCCGGTAAAGCAAATGTTGTAGTGGATGCATTAAGCCGTAAAGTTTATGTGAATGGCCTCACTAAGGGAGAATTGCCAGATGATCTATGTACCCAATTCAAGGATCTCCGATTGGACATAGTGCCTGAAGGACATCTTATGTCATTAGATGTTCAACCCACCTTGTTGGACAAAGTCAGGGAAGCCCACAAGATGGACAAGGAAATTGAAGAGATTAAGGGGAAAATTAGCAAAGGGAAAGCTAAAGGATTCCATGAAGACGAACAGGGTACTTTGTGGTATGGAAAACATATCTGCATTCCGCAAGATCCGGAGCTTCAGAAACTAATTTTACAAGAAGCACATAACTCACCATATTCCATTCATCCGGGTAACACCAAAATGTACATGGATGTGAGGGAAAGATTTTGGTGGAATAATCTCAAGAAGGACATCGCAGAACATATTGCTCTATGTGATGTGTGTAGTAGAGTTAATGCGGAACATCAGAAACCAGCAGGATTGTTACAACCACTACCTATTCCTGATTGGAAGTGGGACAAGATTGGCATGGATTTCATCACCGGACTGCCAAGGACTAGATCAGGATATGATTCTATTTGGTTTGTAGTAGATCGCCTAACTAAAGTGGCACATTTCATACCCATGAAGACAATTTATACAAGTGCTAAGTTAGCCAAGATTTATAAGAATAGGATTGTGTGTCTGCATGGAGTGCCCAAGAGTATTGTGTCTGATAGGGGAACTCAATTCACTTCGCATTTTTGGCGACAACTGCATGAGTCATTGGGAACGAGATTAGAATTCAGCACTTCTTTTCATCCTCAAACTGATGGACAGACAAAAAGGACCAACCAAATTATGGAGGATATGTTGAGAGCTTGCGCCCTAGACTATGGTGCTAGTTTGGATGAAAGTCTACCTTACGCATAATTCTCTTACAACAACAGCTATCAAGCCAGTATTGAGATGTGACTGTTTGAATTTCTCTATGGAAGAAAGTGTACTACACCATTGCTATGGAGTGGTGTTGGTGAAAGAAATTTATTCGGGCCAGAACTAATCAAGGAAGCTGAAGAGAAAGTCAAGTTGGTAAAGGACAGATTGAAAATAGTACAGTCTCGACAGAAGAGCTATGCAGATCCAAAGCGTAGAGAAGTCACCTATGAGGTAGGTGATAGAGCTTATGTTAGAGTCTCACCACTTCGTGGAGTGAAGAGATTTGGAGTCAAAGGAAAATTGGCACCAAGGTATGTTGGACCATTCAAGATTCTGAGTCGCAAAGGAGAAGTGGCTTATGAGATTGAGTTGCCTGAATCACTGTCTGCCATTCACAATGTGTTTCACGTAAGTCAATTGAAGAAATGCCATCCGGATATGGAAGAGACTTCTTTGAAGGATACTATACCTTTGGAAGAGGTTCAGTTGGAAAGTGATCTCACTTATGAAGAGAAACCTATCAGGATTCTTGAGAATGCAGATTGAGTAACTCGTACAAAGACTATCAACTTTTGCAAAGTTTAGTGGAATCATCATTCTGAAGAGGAAGCAACTTGGGAAAGAGAAGATGACCTTCGGAAAGATCACCCTCACCTATTTGCTAGCCAATCCGAATCTCGAGGGCAAGATTCATCTTAAGGGGGTTAGATTTGTAACATCCCAAATTTCATCAAATACAAAAGCATGTTATTGCATCCATAGCATCATGGCATTTTGACGTTGCACAAAAATTTTCAAAGCTAAACCCTAAGTAAAACCATATTTAAACCCCTCTTTTTATTTTATAGAAGAGGCATGGTTTTATTTTTAATTTCAAAAGACAAAATTGTTTTGAGTGACTAGTGGTGTTTGACACCCTTTTAAACACTAGGTTCACCTCAAGAAAATTTGTTGAAAGTTTGAAAATATTTGGAATTCATTTGGTGATTCAAATCACATTTGAAAAATCAAAACAGAAAAAGAAACAGAAAAAAGGGGAAAAAAATAACAGCATCAACCTATCTAACCAAACCCAACCCACGGACCAACTAGCATCCACCTAGCCCACCCGGGAAACCCCTCTCCCCCTCTATTTCTTACCGCGCGCGCTCGCACCCCCTCGCTGACAGGTGGACCCCATCTCCACGTCACCTCTTCGTCCTCAATCAACACCGCGACGACCCGCTCCGCCACTTCCGTTTCTCCCCGTTCAATCCTCTTTACTACGCTTGATTATTGGCGTGATAGCACCCCTACCCCCCACTACTTATACCCCTCGCACCCGCTCCATTTCCCCCCACACTACAAGCTCTGAGCGCCTCTAGGCTCTACAAATTCCTCCTCACATTGCCGCAACTCCGACGAGCTTCTGCGAATGATTGCGGTGAGCCTCGACCACCCCCTTGCCTCTTGTTTGCTTTGCTGAGTCCACTATCCCCACACGCACACGCTAATGCCTTTGGTTTGTTCAATGGAGCTCTGTAGGCTCACCTCTGTCGACGACTTCGAGCACCCGACGCCAGGAACATCTCCGGCGAGGAATTTACGACGGTCCTGCATGCCTGCGTCTCCACCTCGTCAATCATCATCATCGCCGCGTCTCCACGCTTCGGTAACGACCCACCCCATCCCCACTTGCCCCCTAGCGCCACCAGTTCAAATCCGGCAGAAGCGTTGCCGCCACTCTGGCCATTTGCGCCGCCACTCGATGGTCAGAGCATCGAGGACCGTTAGATCCAGATCTAGAGGCTAGGATTAGAAGAGAGAGTGAAGGGTACGGTTAGATCTGTACCATGCAATCTAACTTAGATCCAGAGGATAGCGAGCGTGATCCGCACGAAGCGGTACGGGCCAATCAGATTGCGCCGCATGTCAGGATTTTCCTTTAAAAATCTAGATTTGAGTTATTTGATAAATTAACTTGTAAAATTCATAACTTTTGTTCTGTTTATCCAAAAAATGCAAATAATATATCAATGGATTCACAAAAATAAATCCTACACATCTACGGGCTTAGTGATGTACTTTGTTTCTGTAAAAATGAAATTTTATGCAGAGACATTTGTAGGCTTCTTTTGAGTATAAAAATTATTTAAAAAATGTTTTAAATACTAATTTGAGTCTATTTAGTATATAAAGTATAGTTTTGTGTTCAGTAATGTTTAGTTGTCTTGTTTGGTTTAATAAAAATCATCACATGGCATTTGCATGCATTCATATATTTTTGCTTGATTATTTTTGAATGTAAATTTGGTGCTATCATTTTATGTGTAGATTTTGGTGCTAGTGGTGATTGTGATTCTAAGGATTGCTGCTACTCTCCCAATTTCTAAGGCAAGTGGTGCTTCATGTATTTGTCCCATTATTTTGACTATGCACTAGTGATATTTTGTATAGGGCTTGCATGAAATTTGCTAAGTATCTATACACTATACTATGGGAAATCCTAGTAGATGGAGACTTAGTAGAATTTTTCTTTTAGTTAAGATACTTGTTGATATCATGCTTAGCCTAGCTAGTAGCAAACAAGGGTGGTTTATATACACATTTTATGGAAATTTTAATAAGTCTATGACTTATGTTTTTGCTTAATAAAACAACTAAGTGAATGAAACACCTAGGTGGAATGGTAATTGCTTGGATGGATTTTTGTTGAGTGGTTACCAGGGCCCCATTTTTATGGCCTACCCTGTGTATCTCACTTGTGGAATGCCACCCAGGAACAAAGGGATTTGAGATGCCAAATGTTAAGAAGCTTCTAGTGCAGCCACTTGGCAATATGGGCTCTGCCTTGATCATATAGCTTGCAATAACTTAGCCAGATGGACAGTTGGTGGTAGCGGGTGATAGGATGGAGCGCGTCCATTTGCTCTAAGGGAAGGCTTCTGAAAGATCTCGTCTCGATGCAAGTTGAGTCTTGTGAGGAAAGTGCACCACCTCTCGAGAAGGAAAAATCTAAGTACTTAGCCGTGTCCCCGACAACGGACAATTTGAGCATCAAGACATGGAAGATATCAAGGATCTCCTCATCCCAATTTCTAAGTTAAAAGCTTATGGTTGAACAAGGGTAAAGGATCACCAATTTTCATTGGTAGATGCCTTGGGTAATTTTGATAAGCAAAAACTTAGTGTTTTTCAACTGATAGGAAAAAACTATTTGGAGCAAAGCAAGACTAAGCTACACTTACACAAATTCATGTGGAAGTTACTATTCTATTATGGTATCACTTGCCAATACTATTCCAATGTATTGACCCACTGTGGCTGTAACTTATGATGTTGCAGGTTACTCTGATGAGGATTAGGGTTATGAGTCTACACTCAACATGTTTGCCTGTGGCACATGAAGATGAAGACTTTACTTTATTATGTTAAGTCGAACTCTTGTACTAGCCTGCTATGGAGTTGTAAAAGACTATGTTATCTCTGGATTGACGATGTAATAGACCTTTGTATCTGTGTACTTCATCTTAAACTATGGATGCTAGCATTTGATCCAGGGACTAGCATTGCAATCATAGGGACCTTTACCTTTACAAAGGTGGGGTCTTACATTTTATTACCATCAGTTGTATTGAGTTTCATTCTTATACATATATTGACCCCATTCTTCATATATATTTAGATCGAACAGATGCGGGACAAACTCCTACCATCTGACCGCATACGACCCATTGAAGAGGAATTGGTGGGGTTCATACTTGATGAGGTCGTCACACCTGGCGGAGAACTCTTTAGATATCCAAAATGAACGTGTACGGAGATGTTATATTTTATATATGCTTGAACGTGTTTGTCTTGTACTTGATGCTTCAACGTGTACGGAGAATACCATAATCACGATGTTTATGTACAATAATAGTTTCTTAATTATTCATGTACTCGTATGTACCGACGATGTATGTGTATACCTCTCCCGATCAATCCCCCTCCCCCGGTCCCCGCCGCGCCGCAGAAAGCCGCCCAAAATAGGGTGGCGGCAGAACTCTGCCGCGGCAGAGAACCTTTAACACCGGTTCATGTTACGAACTGGTGTTAAAGGGGGGGCCCTGAGCTCTGTGGCAGCCCCACGTGTGTCACCCTTTAACAGCGGTTCATATAAGAACCGTTATTAAAGAGGGGGGCTCTAACACCGAACCCTCAACAACTGTTCTATAACCGCTGTTAGAGGGTCTTACGAACCGGTGTTAGAGGCCACCGTGTGCACTAGTGTAGTGTCAAATAAGAAATTCTCTCAAATATATACCTGTTCACATCGCAAAACTGCCACAAAATCAACTACCGAGCCTGCCACAAAGAAGGCTATATGACCAAGCGCCCATGACGGCCATGAGTCAAATTTTCCCAATGATGGCTATATGACTAAGTTCCCATGATGTCCATGAGTCAAATTTTCCCAAAGACCAATTGCCCATGATGGCCCTGAGTCGATTTTTCCAAAATATGGCTATATAACCAAGTGTCCATGATGGACATGAGTCATTTTTTCCCAAATAAGGGTATATGACCAAGTGCCCATGATGGCCATGAGTGAAATTTGCCCAATGAAGGAAATATGGTGAATTCCAATGAAGGCTATATGTCGAATATTGGATCAGATGACCCGGATTTGGATTATATAAATCATATTTTGGGTCATATAACCCGGATGAGGGTTATATATGTAGAATGTTGGGTCACCTGGATTTGGGTCATATGACTCGAATTTTTAGTCATATGACTCGGATTTTGACTCATATAACTCGGATTTTGGACAAATATGACAAATTACGAAGAGTATGTCAAATTATGACGGGTATGTCATATTTTGACACATAAGTAAAATTTGCCCAAAGAAGACTATATGACAAGAGCCCATGATGGCCATATGTTAACATCTCCCAAAGAAGTTATATAACAAGTTGCCATGATTGCCAAATGTCAATTTAAGGCTAATTAGGCAAAATATGTGCAACCCAAGTGAGTTGCATGTTGAATTTAAGAATATAGATCACGTGTCAACTAAACCAACTCAGACAGATGAATAATACTAGCGCAATTCATGTCGGTTATATATCATAGTAGCAAAAAAATACTATATGTCAATAAATAACTCTGGGGTATTTTAATATGAAGCCTATGCTTAACTCTATGAGTCCCATTTAGCCTCTGCGACTAATGTCGGGGATATGACCCCGGGTACCCCAGAGTTGAGGTATCAAGTGGTTCAATAGATCAATAAGTAATTCGGTAGAAGATGTATATAGAGGTAAGACATATATTAATGAAGATATGAGGTATAAAGAGAATATAATAAAATAAAGGAGAAAAACAATACAACATAGGCTGACATAGGTCAAATTCGGCCTAGACATCATCCTCCTAGACCAAAATTTCCCCACCTGGGCCGACTCATTGTTATTACCCTGTTGGGATGAGTCACCCAGCCGGCCCACCAAGGATCCCGGTGCTAGCGCTCGCTCCTCCTGACTCCACCTCACCTCCTCTCCTCGATACCACCCTTCCTCGGCGCAAGTGGCACCACCGATTCTAGGATGGGCCGACTTAGGAGACTCGTCCCACCCCGGGGTGAGCTCACCACCTCCTCACCGGGACACCGCCATCTCCCGGGTGGGATGGCATATACCTCACCCAGGACGGTCCACCACGGGCCTCCACCAAGCTCCACAGCCACCAGCACCCGGGTGGGATGGCATCTACCTTGCCATAGCCAGCCCACTGCAGGTCTCCTGATGACTGCAAGTGCACAAATTGTTTGTAGCTAGTTTTGAAATAAAGATATTGATCCCATAGGGAGCAGGATTTCTGAAGTCTAATAACTCCTGAATTAAATACTGAAATAGTAATGCTCAATAACGTTCTAAGTAACAAGATAAAATGCGAGTTTTGTGTAAAAATGTATTTTTGGATTTTTGTATAAGAGAACAATAAGTAAAGTAAAACAAACTGAATACATAAAGTAAGTATCACGTATGTAAAAGAGATATGAAACTTCAATGGGAAAAAGTGTTCTTAGGGAGTAGCGGATACACCTCTAGCATTATAAACGGTTTAAGGTAAAGATAATTATCACACTACTAGGAAAATTTCTATAGGTAATTCGCACATCCGTGGCTCACGTGGTTAAAGTGCCCCACAGGTAAAACAGGCGTGTCTCACCTATGGGCAGTGCTCTAGTAGTAACTAGAACAACCCTGGCGCACATGGTGATAGTGCGCCACAGATATGTGTGGGCCAGGGGCCTGCTGGCCGCATGCCACATACCCGTAGCGCACATGGGGTATGCGCGCTATGATTGTGAGGGGTAACCATGGTACACTTGCACCATGTGCGCTAAGCCTAACCCACTGCAGGTCCTGCTGGCTAATTGGGCAAACACGTATGTGGCGCACGTGTGCATAGTGTGCCACGGTTGTCGCAAGTTCTGTGGCGCACTAGGTCATGTGCGCCACAGATGTGTCGAACACTTTTTCGCAGCTCCACTTTGCACATGTGACTATCCACTACCACACCCACACTTAACTTTCCCCTCCTTCTTCCTCCTTCGATCTAGTCGTGATACTCCTCCTTCCCACCTCAAGCTCTCCTTCCGGACACGCCATCCTCTCGGTCTCGCACCTCTCCTTTCCACATTCTCGATCGGTCTCTGTATGTTGTCCATGTAAGGATGTGTTCATGTGTATATGTATGATATGCTCATATGTATGTAGAGGATCGATGCTCATGTGTGTATGGAGAGGATCGATCCTCATGTGTGTGTATATGGTAAGGATCGATGCTCATGTGTGTATGGAGAGGATGATGTGTTCATGTGTATGGATCGGTCTCTCTCTTCTGTTTGTGTGTGAATGAGTTCCCATTTATGATTCATTTCCATTTTCGCAAGACTGGCATTTCGCAAAGGTCCTTATTTTATAATAGGACATGCCGAAATTTTATATCGACCATTGCATGCATGCATTGATTATGTGGTTCTAATAAACTTCTAATTGTACCGTGTACACCGCACAGGAAACCATGGTCCGCATAATGAGCGAAGGCATTATGGCTAGATTTTTGAAATGCACGACGACCGACATGATACGAAATAACAAGATGGAGATAAGATGTCCGTGCAGAAGATGCAAACTCAACTGGTTGATCAACCTAGATTCAGGGCATCTGCAGGCGCACCTGCTCCACCATGGTTTCATGGATGGATACACTCTTTGGATTAGCGATGACGAAGACGATGGATACGGTGATGGTGGGCAACATGATGATGAACATCATGGCGAGGACGGGTGATGACCCACAAGTATAGGGGATCGCAACAGTCTTCGAGGGTAGTATTACCCAATTTATTGATTCGACACAAGGGGAGACAAAGAATACTTAAAAGCCTTAACAATTGAGTTGTCAATTCAGTTGCACCTGGAAATAGTCTTGCTCACAGTAGTTTATTAGTGGCAACAATTTTGTAGTAGAAATAGCAAAGTAACAACAGCAGTAAAACAAGAGCAATATTAACAACATTAGCAAACAGTATGGTATGAGCGCGGTAGGCATAGGGATGGATGGACTAGCGTTGCATGGACAAGTCTAAATATGTAACTTCAAGATCTAGGGAATCTGCAGCTAAATAAGATTAAATATCCAAGTACTAAACAATCCTAGGCATGCGCTCCATATATAGTCATACGTGCTCGCGATGAGAAATTGCACAACATCTTTTGTCCTTCCAGCCCGTTATAGCGGGGCCTCAAGGGAATCTACTGGCAATTAAGGTGCTCCTTTTAATAGAGCACCGGAGCAAAGCATTAACACTCCATGAACATGTGTGATCCTCACATCACAGCCATCCCCTCTAGCTGTCTGAATTTCTGTCACTTCGGGGCCTTTGGATCCAGACAATGATATGTGTACACAACTTGTAGATAAGATCACAAACAAAACTATCATCATGAATCAATAATAAGTTCAGATCTGAGATCATGGCACTCAGGCCCTACTGACAAGCATTAAGCACAACAAGTTGCAAAAAAGTCAAATAGCACTAATAGAGATACTAGGCACCATTCCCTAACAATCGTATTCGATTATATGGTAGAACTCATCCAATCTCTACCTTCCCCATAGCCTACAGTGGGGGATTACTCACTCATGGATGAGGGAAACATGGATGGTTGATGGACAGGCATTGTTGATGATGATGGCGATGATCCTCTCCAAATTCCACGTCCCGGCAGGGTGCCAGAACGAAGTTTCTGGTTCCGAATCGCGGTTTCTGGTGGTGTCGGCGCAGCGGAAATCTTTCTAGAAAAATGTCGAACCCCCTGATTATTTAGGTCAAGAGGCAACTTATAGGTGAAGAGGGAGGCCGAGGGGGTTCCTGAGGCGGCCACACACCCTCCAGTCGCGGCCAAGCCTGGCCCGCGCGGCAAGGGGTGTGGGCCCCTCAGGCCCCTACTCCGTCTCGTGTTCTGGCTCCATGAGTCTTCTGGTGAAATATGATTTTGGCATATTTTCCGGTATTTGTCCTGATAGTTGATTTTTTGCACAAAAACTAGACACCAAGGTAATTCTGCTGAAAACATCGTCATTCTGTGTTAGTTGTATCCAAATCACACAAGTTTAGAGGAGAAACAATAACAAAAGTGTTCAGGAAAGTAGATACGTTTTGGATGTATCAACTCCCCCAATCTTAGCTTATTTCTTATCCTCAAGCAATTCAGTTGAAAACTGAGTGCGATAAAAGAACTTTCACAAACACATTTGCTTCATATGATGTATATATTCTCAGCACATGAGTAGATACTTACACAATTCATAATAAGGAGTATGCAACTAAGTCTAGTTAATTATCATTGCAAGCTATGAAGAGATTCCAACTCAATAATAATAAGTAGCATGAAACATAAACATAAGCAACATTGCAATGCTCATAAGAAGGTATGATGGAGTGGTATCTCGCTTGCCTTTGATTGAAGAGCACAAAATAAATGCCAAGGAACCTCTGAAGTTCAAGTGAAGAGTAGAAGTAAATACATCAGAGATACAAGAATCAACGTCATGACACAATTAATCAAATTTCGATACATGCACATTACACTAAGAATGACAACTATGCTCTCAAGAAGGTTCTCATATAATAAGTGGTGATTCAACAAGGAAGTGAAAAGGTTTTGAAAAGTTTGAAAGGTTTCCAAATGCTGAAAGTATGGTACTCATTATCTTTGAGATCTGATTGCCCCTATCATAGGCATGTTTAGATGGTTAAGTTGAAAGTGAGGTCCAATATGAGTTATATGCTTGACAGACCATAAACTGGAAATCTCATGTCCCTTGAGTACAAGGGCCGCTCCTCATGCTACTCAACTTTAGTTACCGGCAAGTTCTTGTCATAGTAAATACATGTGTATCATAGAGAACCGCCAACGGGGTACCCCTTGCACATGATACATGAGCTATCCCATAATCAAAATGACAAGGCAAGCAGACAATGAGCATCTCAACGATATTTTTATTTGCTATTTGCCTAGGTTTTTATTGAGGATGCTTCACAGATTGCTCATTATGGTTATGCTGCAAGTTTCCATCATGATTAAGCATGGCTTAGGCTAGCGGCCCAGGCGTTTCTCTAACACATATATATATAACTCCATGAACTTACAATCTCCCCTTTTATTTCACACCGACGACATTCGTAAACAAAAGAGCATGACATCAACTGGGTACAAAGTACAGGTGCAATGTTGAAAGAGTTCCCCATGACAGCACGGTTCTGCTAACTCCCAGCCTATAATTTGCAAGCATATAAGTTTCATGGACGGTTACAATGGTTCAGGTTTATTAAGTGCAAGAAATAAAGTGTGATGTCAAGTTCATGAGAGCTTTACTAACTAACTTTCTCAAAACAAGCAAACATTTTATTTGGAAGAAAACAAGGCATAATGAATATGCACGGAATAACAAATGATGCTATTAGGTAGGTATGGTGGACACTTTTGCAATATTGGTTTTGGGGAGTTGGAAACACGAGTAGAGCTCATACTTAGTGCAAGTGAGAGAGCAATAACTATCATAATCATGCTTGCAACAAAACAAGACTAATTATGGCATGAAAGGGATACAAGAACTCTGAGGCAAAATAAATCATCGAGGCTTACTGACTATTGTTTAGTCATATGCATGCATGAGCATGTGCCAAGTTGATTCACTTGAAACATTCAGAGGAGGATACCACAATATCATACCAAGTTATGAATAGAACAATGCAAGTAAACATTCATCTCACATGCTACAAACTATAAGAAAGCTGGAGCTAATCATAAGAAAGAAAGAACTACTAAGCATCCATAAATAACATACACCTTACATGAACAGACTAAGCATCCCACAATTATGAGTATATGTACAAAAATGAAAACAAATAGAGTTCGTTACCAGCCTATTACCAAACCTCAAGTTGTCTTAATCTTCATTATTACCCCTCACTTGTGTGTCTTGAATAGTAACATGAAAACAAACTCCACTGAGGACTGCTGAGCCCTGCAAAGAACTTCACAAAACCAAAGAAGAACAACAAATATTTTTTGTGTTTTTGTTTTTTTAAAGCAAGCAAACAAAGCAAAAACAACAAAGCAAAATATTTTTGGATTTTTCTTAAGGCAAACCAAAGCAAAAAGGCAAAGAAACAAACCAAGAGAAACAATGAAAATATTTTTGGTATTTTTGTGTTTTGGGAAAACATGAACAAAACCAAAAATAAAGCAAAACATGGATATACAAAGAACCGACGAAACATGATATAAAGATGAGTGTGATGTCGGTGTACCTCCCCCCAAGCTTAGTCTTTTGTCCTAAGTGGGGCTCAACCCCATGGTGACCAAGAAGGTTCACCTCCGTAATGCAACAAAGAGGACCCTTCGTCCTGGTATGAGCTCGAGGACGCCCCTGTGTAGTGTGCTGAGTGGTCGTAAGAGGGCGCATCCCCCTAGTAGTGTCCGTGGAAACCACGAATGCGTAGCTGCTCGTCCATCTCCTCCTTGGAGCGTGACCAAGGTTCCTGGCAAATACTAGTTTCATTGTTGAGTGCAGCAGCTAGAAAGGCTAAATGATAGTTGGAAATATTGTTGGTGTTATCCATACCAAGAATACTAGTAGCGAGATAATAAGCAAAATATCTGATAGCTGGGAGTTGAATATTTCTTATCTTTGCGCGCTGGGCTCTGCAATCATCATCATTTGTTACCCCGTGGTAGAGCTCCAACAAATTAGTGGGTTGAGGTGGAATCTTCTTCACCGTGCCAGTCGTGCCAATACCCAAGATTTCGCAAAATTTATTCAATGTCATGGAGATAGGCCTATTATAGATTTTGAACGACACATCTGACCTGAAAGGGCTGTTAGAAAAAGAGAAACTCTCCACAAAAGTTTTGGTGAGCATAACATATTGCACACTCTCATCCTGCATATAACTAGTTAGCCCAACCCTCCGAACTAAGGTCAGAAAATCATCGAGAATCCCCGCAGCCTACAAAATGGTAAGACAAGGGAAGGTAGAAGGGTGCGCATCCCCCTCATCTCCCTCGTTGCTAAAACACGGTATAGTGAGATCCTCATTGTATGATGGCCTAGCTCGGGAGGATGATCTTGAAGGCCTTGGCCTCCTAGGTGCATCACTCTAAAACACTTATCCAAAGGTGTGGTTGTCCATGACCCTTATTTCTGAAATTTTTAGACAAACATCAAACCAAGTAATTTCCAAGTTGATAAATGACGAGGAACTATTATAGGAACTTGCTAGAGGGCTAAACATGCATCAAATGAAATCTATAAGCATAGAACAAGCATGAAAGCTCACACAACCTGACACCTATAGCATCAAAATACTCAAGATACAATCTACCAATCAAAAATCTAATTGGACAAGACGAGGAGGCACATACTAAGGAGTAATCCCTCCAAAAATCAGCACCAAAGATGGTTTGAGCAAGGAGATCGAAAATCGGGAGCAAGAACATTAGGAACTCGAGCTTGAGAAAGTTTTCTGGTAATTTTCGGGAGAGAAAGAAGTGGCTGGAAGGAGACACTTTGTAGGGCCACGGGTGGGCCCCACCCAGGCCAGGCGCGCCCTGGGGCTGGCCGCGCCACCAGGGGGTGTGCTGGCCTGGTGGGTCCCCCGGGGCCAATTAAGGTGCCCATCTGCCCCTTTTTTGGAGGAAAAATTTAATATGAATATTCTGGGATTTTTTGGGAAACTTTATTTTTGGCCAATTTTCAGCTTATGAAAATTGATTTTCTCGCAGAAAAAGATTTTTTAGAAGAAGCAAACCAAAACCAAAACTACAAAAGTTCTAAGACACTCTAACAAGCAAACAACTAGCAAAACTAAAGCTAACAAGAGAAAAAGAAAAGACTAGGAAGGAGAAAAATAAAAGTGAGCAAGTATAACCATTGTGAAAACATTGTTTTGTTCATTAAAATCCCTTTTTTAACAAGGTTGATCAAGTCTTGTTACCAAAGCAATCTTATATGAAGCAAAACTTTGCATTTCACTAAATGATTATGTTACCTCAAACTTGATAGCTATAGTCCCAATCATAATAGTTTCAAAACTTTCTTGTGGAATGGGACAATATATTTCTCCAACTTTGATGCTCTCAATATTTTCAATGGAATTCAGGCAATAGCTCTTATCAATATTCTTGCGGAAATAGACAGTATGCTCTTTGTAATTAATATTAAAAGTTATTTTTCCTTGATTACAATTGATGACAGCACCTACAGTATTAAGAAAAGGTCTCCCAAGAATAATAGACATATTATCATCTTCAGGCATCTCAAGCACAACAAAATCAGTTAAAACCAAGAAATTATGAGACACTTGCACAGGAACATCCTCACATATACCAACAGGAATAGTAGTTGAATTATCAGGCATTTGCAAAGATATATCAGTTGGTACGAACTTTTCTAACTGGATTCTCTTGTAGAGAGAAAAAGGCATAACACTAACTCCATCTCCAAAATCACAGAAAGCAGTTATAACATAATTATTCTTAATAGAGCAAGGAATAGTTGGAATACCTGGGTCACCAAGTTTCTTTGGAACCTTACCATTGAAGGAGTAATTAGCAAGCAAAGTAGAAATTTCCTCATTAGGAATCTTCCTTTTATTAGACACAATATCCTTCATATACTTTGAATAAGGAGGTAACTTAATAGCATCAGTCAAAGGAATTTGCAAAAATAAAGGTTTCATCCACTCACATAACTTGTTATAGTGTTTTTCCTCCTTTGAATTGTGTTTCTTATTAGGAAAAGGCATAGGTTTTTGCACCCAAGGTTCTCTTTCACTACCATGTTTATTAGCAATAAAATCCTCCTTAGTGTACCTAGTGTTCTTAGTGTGATTCTCAGGTTCTTCCTCAATTTCTTCATTATCAGGAGCATCATTTTTATCATTACCACTCTCAGTTTCAGCATCAGAGACAAATATACTATTAGGATCTACAGCAAGTTCAGGTGGTTCCTCAACTATTTTGTGTTTCTTTTTCTTTCTCTTATGAGGACTACCACTACTATCACTTTGTTGAGAATCCTGCTCAATTCGGTGTACTTCAGGATATAAAGGATCTTGAGTAGCTATACCGCTCCTAGTTCTAAATCCATAAGCATGTTTATCTCCTGAAGCATTAACTAGCATATCGTTTTGTACCTTAGCAAGTTGATCAATTAGGGTTTGAACCATTTGAAAGTGTTTACAAAGCATTTTAACATTATTATGTAATATCCCAAAAATCATGTTGCAAACTCATGCATATCATCCATGCATCCATGATCATATGAATTTCATTTCAAACAAATCATTTCAAAACAGAAGCATATATGCTTGTTATTTCATGTAAATTTGCTCTAGCCTTAATGCTATCTTCCAATGGGAAGACCACTTGTTTTGTTCAGTAGGGTTTGAATTCAAACTTAGACACTTTCCAAAGCTTGAGCAAAGTTTCAAAACAAAAGGAGTAAATAAAACCAATTTTATGCCTATTGTATATATCACTTAAAGGCTTGGTTTTATTTTTATTTTCACTTGATCAAAGTATTTTGAATAAACAGTAGTGTTTGACACACATTTGAGTGCAAGGTTTGTAGTATAAAAACCTAGAGAAGATTTGAATTCAAACTCATTTGAATTGGAGTTGAAATTCATTTCAGAAAAACCAAACAGAAAAAGAAAAGGGTTAAAGAAAAAAATAAGCTTCAGTCGAATCTGGCCCAACCGGCCAAGCTATGAAGGGAATATACCCGAGAGGCAATAATAAAGTGGTTATTATCGTATTCCTTATTTATGATAATTGTTTATTTTACATGCTATAATTGTATTAATACGGAAACGTTAATACATGTGTGTTTAATAAACAAAAGTAAGTTCCTAGTTATGCCTCTCTTATAAACTAGCTCGTTGATTAACAAGATGATCAAGGTTTCCTAATCATGGACATTGGATGTTGTTAATAACGGGATCACAACATTAGTGTAATGGTGTGATGAACATTCATCCGAAGTATAGCATTACGATCAAAGTCATTGAGTTTATATTGCTATAACAACTTACGAAGTGATCCTAATCCTTAGACCATGAGATCATGTCAATCACTAACACCGAAAGAGTTTCTTGATAACATCAAACATCACACCGTAACAGGGTGATTATAAAGATGGATTCAGAACTAATAAAGTGTTATGTTGAGGCCCATGGATCGAGAGTGGAATTTGTTCATCCCGATGACGGATAGATATGCTCTAGGCCCTCTCGGTGATATCACATTGATTAGCTTGCAAGCAAGTGATTTGATCACTAGAATGTTATATCACGGGAACGAGAAAAGAGTGCATGTCAGTAACGAGATCAAACTAGGTATGGAGATACCGTTGATCGAATCTCGGACATGTAATATATCGTGAAACAAAGGGATTAAGATACTAGCGTAAAAGGTTCCGACGATCACAAGAAAGTCATCGTTGAATGTGTGGGAGTCAGTATGGCTCTCCAGATCCCGCTTCTGATTATTGATCCGAGAGGGGTCTCGATCATGTCCGCATATTCACGAATAGTAGGGTGACACACTTAAGAGACACCGACATCCAATTGGAGCAAGAGTTTCATGCCGAAAAGAATAACAAGCGCAGGAATTTATTTCACTAGATACCGAAATGGGTTTTCGGGTGAAATTGCAGAAAGTGTTTCTGCATGTGAAATGAAATACTAGCAAGGGGTTATATGTGAATGTTTGTCATTAAAGTAATTGACAAAATTCTGAATAAATAAAAGGAGTTTTATTTAATGAGAGCTTGCATTGAATTTGGTGGAAATTTAATGGGAATTTGAGTGGGTTTTTGAGTGGAGGGAATTGAAAGGCATTTGAGTGAGTGGAGTGTCCACCCACATGAATGTGGAAGAGGTGGGGGAAGCCCCATGGCTGGGCGCATGGCCCCTTGGGTGCCCTCCTCTCCCTATAAAAGGAGCCCTCCTCCCTCTCTCTCACTCACACCTCCCCGTGAAGGATCTCTCTCCCCCTCTAGAATTTATCCCCCATGGTCTCGGACTAGCGAGATACATGTTCCCGGTGGCTATTCGGCAAGAAAGAGTTTTGCTTCCGCTGCATCGCTGTAGCGAGGAGGTGGAGGTTTCTTGGTGCCTCGAACGTGTGTGCGAGCACGGATGCGCTGCTGTTTTGCGGCGCTAGGACTTCCTCTCGATCTTGAGATCGGCAAGAGATCGTCTACATCAACCACGATTTTGGACTCGTTAAGCTTTGTCGGTCTTCAAGGGTATGTTCTCTACGGATATACATCTGCCCGTTGTTTGTATCTACTAGATAGATCTTGGTACATAGTTGTTCCCATCGTAGGAAATTTTTGTTTTCTCTGCTGTGAACCCTACAGTGGTATCAGAGACAGATCTATGCGTAGATACTTTGCACGAGTAGTACACATATGAGTATGTGGGCGATGATGATCATTTTATTGCTTCTTAGTTGTACTTTGGATATTGGTGGCATAGTGGGATGAAGCGGCCCGGACAAACTTTACATGTCCTCGCACATGAGACCTGTTCCACGCTTGACATGCAACTATTTTTGCATAAGTGGCTAGCGGGTGTCTGTCTCTCCTACTATAGTCAATATCTAATTTGCAACGAGTTGTCAACAATTTGGTTATCCTCATTGTGGTTCATGTTCGTAGGTAAGAACGGTTCTATCTTCGAAAGCCCAAGCCACGTAAAATTTGCAATGGATAAATTAGAGGCGTCTAGTTTAGATTGTTGTTGGGCTAGTGTTATGATATGGTGATGTTGTAAGTAGAAGTATGAGATGATACTCTTAAAACACACATAGCGTGTAAGTTCCATAGACCTTGGCCTTACACATAAAGGTATGATAGAGATCATACCACAGTGCACATGATGGAGATCATATGCGGGAACCGTATCATTTCACTTATAAACATGTGATGTTTTGATTGCATCTTATATTGCTTGTTTGGCGTTTTATTAGCATAATAAGATGATCCCTCATTTAGATATCAAGATAAGAATGTGTTCTTCCTTAAGTATGCACCGACAATGTTTCGTCGCTTCAAGACATCACGTGATGATCGGGTGTACTTGAATCCACGAGCATATCTCGGGTGTAAGACAGTTACACACGCGAATACTAAGGTTCTTACTTGGCGAGCCTAGCATGTACAAACATGGCCTCGGAGCACGGACTGAAAGATTAAGCATGAGTCATATGTTTTGATATGATGACCATATGGATGCTCGCCTTTGAAGCTACACCGACTCACGTGATGATCGGACTTGGTGTAGTGGATTTGGTTCATGTAATCACCAAAAAGACACGAGGGATGTCGTTTTTGAGTGGGATTTTATTTCTAATTTGGATTAGTAGAACTCAATTTATCATAAATTAAATCAAAGTGAATTTGCATAATTTGTTGTAGTCATTGGCATTCGTTCACCACCTTATGCATAGTTGTAATTGAGATAATAGAACTATAGAATTCTGGATATATACTTTACGAACTGGTATCGTATTGTGTTGAGTGTCAATCTAAAGTTTAAAGTCCTATTGCAAACTTTTAGCAAAATTATATTTACTCCATGAAATTTAATAATTGGTATTAAATCGAGAGTAACAATTCCAGTGTTAGTATCTTAAGTATCATGTTTGCCTCCATGATTCTTGATTTAAATATCAAGATTATCTAGGAGCTGAAATAATTGTTTCAGAAACCATCATGTGTGGCAGATATAACGATATCTAAAACAATGTTTTGGTTGCAATATGATAGAGTATAATATATGTTCTCATATTGGATGAGAATTTACGAAGGTTGGAGATGCTAGACATCCTAATCATCCAAAAGGGTTTTGGAAAGTAATATTATACTCACGATTCGCCTTTATAAGCTACAGTAGCTTGATCATGAAAGTCGTCATGATAAGGATGAATAGAAGATGTATGTAAAGTGTTTACTACACTAATAGATTACTAAAGAATGGATTTTGAAAGAATACCGATCATTTTGATGATGGTGATCTACTTCAAAGTGCAAGTCCAAAGGTATTATTATTTGAATATACACTCTTTGGACTATGTGTCATGTATATGGCGCCACTGTTGATGTTGATAAATTCTTTTAAAAGGAAAAAAGGAAATGCTGAAAGAGAATCTATAAAATATATTTGGCTGAAAATAAAAGATTGGAAATATCCAATTTAGGTATATAAATGATATACATGTTATGGTTGTATTCTTTGCTTGTTAAACAATGTGGTTCTTGGGTATTGGATACCAAATTGGTTGGTATGAAATTTCATACAGAATGATGCAATTCATGAACCACAATGGCCTAAATAACTAGCAAGAGAATATGTGATGATGTTCATCGAAAACAAACAAACCGTTGTTTGTATTTCTCTTAACATCAAAGCTTGACTTAAAGATTTGTTTTAATAATTGTTAAATCAGGTATTATGAGAACAAAGGTTGTTCAAATAATTACCGTATTCCATATAAGATGGATGATTTACAAATCTAGTTGGAGAAATCACATCCATAAAACCTAATGCTAAAATGTCGCAAGACAAATTATTGAAAGATCACTTATGAAGTGACATCGTTGTTTAAAATATATTGGAAAGAAAACATGAAGAATCTCCATATTCATGGATTTTTGGAGTCTTTGATTTGATCAAGTGATGCTTGTGAGACTTTCCTCGTGATAATTAAAACTTCGTTCAAAGGCCAAAGAAGAACGAACGACTAAGTTATTGGAATTTATACATATTGATGTATGTAGTCCATTATGTGTAGTCGTAAGCGATGGGTTTCAACTTCATATACTCTCTCCGGAAATTTGAGTGAATATTCACTTAATGAGAAAGAAGTGTGAAATATTTGAAAATGTTCAAAGACTTTCAAGATGAAGTGAAAATCATTGTGACAAGAAAATAAATGGTTTATGATTTTATCATAAGGGATTTATTTGAGTTACAAGTGTAACAAGAAAAATAAATGAATTATGATTTTATCATAAAGGGATTTATTTGAGTTGCAAGTTTAGCAAAACACCTAGATTTACATCTCCCAAAACACCATAGGAGTATGGAGTGTTTAAGATTTGTAATGAAACCTTGTTTAACATGGTTGGATCAAAGGTGCTATTCATAAAACTGCTATTATGTTTTAAAAGATTAAATCTTTAGAGATTACCGCTTTTACACTGAAAAGAGCTCCATCTTGATCCGTTGAAATGACACCATGGAAGTTATGGTTTGGGGTAAAACCCAAGTTGTCATTTCTTAAATTTTGGTATGCTAAACATAAGTAAGATGTTTACAACCGAAGTTGGATGAGCATGTCTTTGTAGGTTATTTCGAATAACAATTGGTTATTCCTCCATAACACCGAGGACAAAAGGGTTTGTCGCTTGAAATGTGAAGTTTCTTGAAAAAGGAATTTTTCGCAAAAGTTAAGTGGGAGGACAATAGAACTTTGATAAGGTTAACGAACCTTAGCTATATGTGCTGAGTTGCGCAGCGCCCGAAATCGTTCCGAAGGCTGCCATAATGCTCATAGCTTATGTGCCTCAAAGGTTGTGGTCACGGAGATCTAAGTTCTTATTGAACCAAGTCGGTCGGATAAACAATCTAATACTAAGATTTGAGAGTAAATCATTATTGTTTGACAATGATGAACCGACTATATGCAAAGAAGCGACGATGGGCCCTGACTCCGTCAAATGGCTTGAAGCCTTAAAATCCGTGATAGTTCCATACACGAGAAATCAAGTTTTGAACTTGGAATACCCTCCGGAAAGGTGTAAAAACCTATCGGTCGTATTTGGATCTATAAAGAAACAGATATGGATGTTTCACATCTATGAAATAGTCGACATGTCGTAAATTATTTTACGACAATGTTCAAGGAGTTGACCATGACAAGATTTGATCTTTCATAGCGATATTTAGTCTGGACGGATTAAAGTGGCAACCACTACATATAATTTGGTATATGGTAGATGAATAAACAAAACAAAATTCTTCTAATATAATGGTTACCTAGGACGTGTACAAGACACAGTCCAAAGGGTTTTGTTAAAATTCAAAGGATGCTAAAAGGGCATGCAAACTTCAATGGTTGAAGTAAGCATCGCGGAGTTGGAATCTTCACCATGATGAAAAGGAGTTTTTATCAGGAGACGATGAAGATGCTTGCATTTGCAAGAAATTAAGTGGGAGCGCTAAGACATATTTCTAATACATTATGTGGAGGACATCTTGTTGATTAGAAATGATGTATCTTTTATTGACCAAAGGTTAAGAATTTCATTTCGATGAAATACTTAGGAAAAACCCGAATATTTAGCATGAATGTCTATAGTGGATAAACTGTGACGCTAATATGGTTGTGCCAAACGTACATATATGAGATATTGAAGGAGTTCAATATAGAAACGACAAGAAACAGTTCTTGTTGCATGGAAAGGAATTGAATCAAGATTCAAGTGTATCGACACTTGATAAGTGAAACAAGATTCAAGTGCTTTGACACTTGATGAGTGAAGTCACAAGAAAGTTTTGATCAATCATACCATGATATGTACACATCCAGATATGTCCTATGCTCTAAGTGTTATGAGCATATACCAGAATGAATCATAAAATGATCATTGGACGATAGTGAGGATATTCTTATGATCTTTTTGAAAGAACTAAGAATATATTTATGTAGAAGTGACAAACAATTACAAATAGTTCATTGTAAAGCGTTACATTGATATTAGTTTTGTCACAAGATACAAATTAAGTTGATCTCAATTTAAACTATGGGTGGCACAATGTAATGGAATGAAGATTCCATGATGGATTTGGATGAAATCCATAGTTAAGACATTGTGACGAATACTACAACAAAAGGCTAAGTATATGACTGCTATAGTATCAGCAAAGGAGGGCATTTGTGTCAAGTAGTTTGTTATCAAACTAAGGTGTGGTTCGTAACGGGCTAACACTAAATATATATTGTACGACAATAGTATCGACGTGTTTTAACTCCAAGGAACTAAAGGTCTCACCAAAAGACCAAATTTATACAATGCCATCTCATTGGAGAATGAGTGATGTGTGAAGACGCAAATACATGCAAATACACACGGACCTGAAGCGTCAAATCCATAAATTATGTTAACCACTTGCAATTGCGTATATGGAAAACCAGAAAGCCATAGGTGTTCAATACGCAAAGTTTTCAAACTAGATTATTGTCTCTAGTGCAAGTGGGAGACTGAAGGGAATATGCCCGAGAGGCAATAATAAAGTGGTTATTATCGTATTCCTTATTTATGATAAATGTTTATTTTACATGCTATAACTATATTAATACGGAAACGTTAATACATGTGTGTTTAATAAACAAAAGGAAGTTCCTAGTTATGCCTCTCTTATAAACTAGCTCGTTGATTAACAAGATGATCAAGGTTTCCTGATCATGGACATTGGATGTTGTTAATAACGAGATCACAACATTAGTGTAATGGTGTGATGAACATTCATCCGAAGTATAGCATTACGATCAAAGTCATTGCGTTTATATTGCTATAACAACTTACAAAGTGATCCTAATCCTTAGACCATGAGATCATGTCAATCACTAACACCGGAAGAGTTTCTTGATAACATCAAACATCACACCGTAACAGGGTGATTATAAAGATGGATTCAGAACTAATAAAGTTTTATGTTGAGGCCCATGGATCGAGAGTGGAATTTGTTTATTCCGATGACGGATAGATATGCTCTGGGCCCTCTCGGTGATATCACATTGATTAGCTTGCAAGCAAGTGATTTGATCACTAGAATGTTATATCACGGGAACGAGAAAAGAGTGCATGTCAGTAACGAGATCAAACTAGGTATGGAGATACCGTTGATCGAATCTCGGACATGTAATATATCGTGAAACAAAGGGATTAAGATACTAGCGTAAAAGGTTCCGACGATCACAAGAAAGTCATCGTTGAATGTGTGGGAGTCAGTATGGGTCTCCAGATCCCGCTTCTGATTATTGATCCGAGAGGGGTCTCGATCATGTCCGCATTATTCACGAACCGTAGTGTGACACACTTAAGAGACACCGACATCTAATTGGAGCAAGAGTTTCATGCCGAAAAGAATAACAAGCGCAGGAATTTATTTCACTAGATACCAAAACGGGTTTTCGGGTGAAATTGCAGAAAGTGTTTCTGCATGTGAAATGAAATACTAGCAAGGGGTTATATGTGAATGTTTTTCATTAAAGTAATTGACAAAATTCTGAATAAATAAAAGGAGTTTTATTTAATGAGAGCTTTCATTAAATTTGGTGGAAATTTAATGGGAATTTGAGTGGGTTTTTGAGTGGAGGGAATTGAAAGGCATTTGAGTGAGTGGAGTGTCCACCCACATGAATGTGGAAGAGGTGGGGGTAGCCCCATGGCTGGGCACATGGCCCCTTGGGTGCCCCCCTCTCCCTATAAAAGGAGCCCCCCTCCCTCTCTCTCACTCACACCTCCTCGTGAAGGATCTCTCTCCCCCTCTAGAATTTATCCCCCATGGTCTCGGACTAGCGAGATACATGTTCCCGGTGGATATTTGGCAAGAAAGAGTTGTGCTTCCGCTGCATCGCTGGAGCGAGGAGGCGGAGGTTGCTCGGTGCCTCGAACGTGTGTGCGAGCACGGATGCGCTGCTATTTTGCGGCGCTAGGACTTCCTCTCGATCTTGAGATCGGCAAGAGATCGTCTACATCAACCACGAGTTTGGACTCGTTAAGCTTTGTCGATCTTCAAGGGTATGTTCTCTACGGATATACATTCGCCCGTTGTTTGTATCCAGTAGATAGATCTTGGTACATAGTTGTTCCCATCGTAGGAAATTTTTTGTTTTCTATGCTGCGAACCCTACAAGCTAAGCCCAGCAACCCCACCCCGCGAACCGTTTTCTTCACCCACACCCGCCGAGTGACTGACAGACAGGACCCACTCACCCTTTGTTTCTCTCGCTGACAGCCGCGGCCCACACTGCGTCGTCGTCTCGACGTCCCCCGCGACGTGTTCTTCCCCAAATCGCGTCGTGCATTTCCTGTTTGATTCGCTCGTCAATTCGCGTTGATTGCAAGAGTAAATCACGCCCCCGCCTAGCCTACTTAAACCCCCTCTGCCCCCTCTCCATTTCCCCCCAGACTCCGAGCACAAAGCGCCCCCAGGCTGCCCGCAATCCTCCTCGCACCGCCGCAGACAGAGCACACTCCGGCGACCGATTTTGGTGAGCCCCGTGCGCCCCTCTCCCTATGGTTCTTGCAAACAGCTTCGCCACTTCCTTGTGCACCTACTTACACCGTTGGTTCCTTCTATACCGCCCCAGGTCATCGTCTTCGACAAGCACAGCAAGCTCCCGACGACATCCTCAACTCCGGCGATCAAATTCGGAGAGCCCCTTGTTCCCCTTTGCCTCTGTTTCACACGAACACGTTCGCCGTAGTCTTGCGCATCTCCTGATGTCATTTGTTCGTTCTAGGGTGACCAGGAGCGTCGCCAACGTCGTCGTCCACCCAAGCCCGACGCCGCCAGCAACTCCGACGAGCTCCCTCGGCCACTACAGAGCGCCCCTTGCCAAGCCGTCGCCAGGTTGAGCATCAGTGCATCGCCACGGTTCTGGTAAGCGCCTCCGACGACCCTAGAACCCCCTGTAGAGCCGCGCCGCCGTAGGCCGAGCACGCCGCCGCCAGTAGCCACCACCAGCGCCGCCCATCTGTGGTCGTTTGATCCAGGACCGTTGGATCTGGATCCAGCGTGTGAAATTAGATCACTTAACGAAACGGTATAGGTAGATCTGGGCCGTGCAGATTAAGTAGATCTAACGGCTCACAGATGCGATACTGAGCGAACCGGTACGTGCCAATCAGAGCGTGACGCGTGGCCAGGAATTAGATTTAAAAACAGAATTTGAATCTATTAGATGTTTGAATTTGTTTTGGCTATAACTTTTGATCCCCACGTTAGAATTTGACAAATTTTATATCATTGGAATCAGGAGAACAATCCCTTTCTAATTATGCAATGTGTATAATGTTTTGCTTCTATTAAAATGGTTTTATTTACAGAAACATGTGTAGGGATATTTTGAGTATATGAATTGTTTGAGAAATGTTTTAGGGTTTAAATAAATGTTGTTTGGCAAGTTTTTAACTTGTTTATGAACCAGTACTGTACACTTGCTTTGTAGAGTTTTAAAAATCATCACATATCATATTGCATGCATTCATGTATTTTTGTTTGTATATGTTTTGTATGTGATTTGTGGCTATGATTCTTTGTGTAGATTTTGGTGCCATTAGTGATTGTGATTGTGAGGAGTGTAGCTACTCTCCAAACTACCAAGGCAAGTGGTGCTTCATGAATATTTTTATCCCTATGTTTTCTACTAAGCATTAGAAATATTTTGCTACTCTTGCATGCTATATTTTGCTTATATGCCATGTTGGGAAATCCTAGTAGTTGTAGAATTGCTAGGAAATTTCTAAGTTAAGATGTTTTCTATGCCATGCTTAGCCTAGCTAGTAGCAACCAAGGGTGGTGAAATATACATGCTATGATGAAAATATTTCTAAGTCTTTGGACTTGTGTTTTGCCTAATAAAACAACTAAGTAAATGAAACACCTGGGTGGAATGGAAGGAATGGTTTATGTTGAGTGGTTACACAAGGCCCATTTCTATGGTTTACCTTGTGTATCTCACTTGTGGAAAGCCACCCAGGAACAAAGAGATTTTAGAGGCCAAATGTTAAGAGGCTTGTAGTGCAGCCACTTGGCAATATGGGCTCTGCCAGGATCACATAGGTTGCTAGAACTTAGCCATTTGGACAGTTGGTGGTAGTGGGATGATAGGTTGGAGCGTGTCCATTTGGTCTAAGGGAAGGCTTCTGAAAGGTCCTGTCTTGGTGAAAATCAAGGCTTGTGGGGAAAGTGCACAACCTCTGCATATGGAAGAATCTAAGTACTTAGCCATGTCCCTGGAAAAGGACAACTTGAGCATCAAGGCATGGAAGCTATCAAGAATCTCCTCATCCCAATTTCTAAGTAAAAACTTGTGGGTGAACAAGTGTGAAGGACCTCAATGTCTATTGGTTGCTCCTTGGGAAAAGTTTTGACAAAGAAAAACTTAGTGATTTCAACTAATAGACAAAATATATTTTGAGCAAAGCAAGCCAAGCTACACTTAGCCAAATTGCATATAGTATCTAGTCCACCAAAAATTATACTAAGGTATCACTTGCCAATACTATTCCAATGTATTGACCCACTGTGGATGTTGCATGTTACCCTGATGAGGATTAGGAGTCATGAGTCTACACTCAACATGTTTGCCTGTGGCACATGAAGATGAAGACTTATTTATTTACTTATTCAAACTCTTGTACTAGGCCTGTGGCCTTGGAGTTGTAAAGACTATGTTTGTCTCTGGAATGACTGTAATAATGACCTTTGGTTCTGTGTACTTCATCTTAAACTATGGATGCTAGCATTGATCCAGGGACTAGCATTGCAATCACAGGGATCCTTTTCCTTTATAAAGGAGGGATCTTACAGATGGTATCAGAGAACTGTGTTGCCTGTAGGATTATGACCCTAGGATTGGAAACCACTAAGGAAAAATTTTCAACAACTTCTACACTTGTCTATTCTTCTCTTAAACTTTTCTAATCTTCTTTCTCATCTCTAATTGTAGATGAACTCCATCAATGAAGCCGTAAGGAAAGGACCACTCATGACAATGACTTTGGAGTGTGAGACGGAATTCCCCAAGGCTCTCAAGGACCTCATGGTTGCAATGGAAATACATGGTGCAGCTGTGTACAAAGGCTTTCCTGTGATGGATGAAGGAGTTGAGTACTGGTGGGTGCAACTTCACTTGTATAAAAACAAGGAAGACAACCACAAGGAATCAGGATTCTGCATCTTCACCAATTCAGTGATGCACCCTACATTCTTTGACTCGGCAAGGGATGCAGCTTGGAAGACCATCAAAGAACTTGGTGAAAGAGTCAAGTGCAGAATGTTCAACATCCAAATTAGCCTAAAAGAAGAGAAGAAACATACCCAAGAGTTGGAGGCTACCAACCAAACCTTAAGAGGAGACATTATAGACTTAGTGATGGAGTCATGTGAACAAGATAGACTGATTGCTTCTAGAAACATTGTGTTAGCCAACAAATCCAGTGAGATAGGATTGTAAACGTACTTCGTTAGTTGGACCACCACTTATCACCTTATTTTACAAATGTTGCTTAAAATAAGTTGAACCTTGGTTGTTGTAATGGATCCATGTATGCCATGACTTGTATGTTTTGATTTCCAAGGATATGTATGTGATGTTTTGCCTTGTGTTTTATCTTAAATTGTGTGGTTCTAACTTTTTCTATCTTATAAATAGATGCCTAATGTTACCATCAACACTGTTGAGGAGTTCCAGGGAACTCGCTTTGGTCCTCGTATTGTTGAGCTCACTACTTTGCTCAATCTCCCTCTTCCCACCATCATGGTGCTTCCCCTCGCCAAGTTTGAGAGGAAAGACCTTTGGGGTTTCAAGGTCAATCAGCCCGGACGCCAGACTGAGCCTACCACGGAGGCCATCATCTTCAAGATCATGCACGATGACAAGGAGAGAGTCCTAGAGGTAGTTATGCAGGACTTGATTGGACGTCTACTAGGGAGACACTCTCGACAGGTTAGAGGTACTCACTTCCACGTCTTCGGTAGACATGATGAGGATGGAGAGGCCATCGACTTTGAGGACACTTCGAGGGATACAGCTGAGCCGATTCGCCTATACCTCCAGGACTTAGAGGCTCTCATTAGGCACGTGGAGACTGATAGGACCAACGTCATGCTCAACAATGACAAACTCCAGGTGCAGCCTCGTGAGAAGGACAAGCTCTTCGCGGAGCAAGATGAGATAGTCAAGGAGATGGAGGCAAAGTTCGAGAGCCAGGACAGAAAGTTCAAGAGTCAGGAGAAGCGAGTCCAGGAGAGGAACAAGAGGATTCAGGACATGACTGCAGAACTGCAGGCCAAGGACTTTGAGCTCGAGCATCAGCAGATGGTGATTGAGAGGCTTCGTTCTCAGAAGAGGGCTCTCAAAGCTAAAGTAGAGACCTTGACCGCCAATGTCGAGGAATACAAGACCGCAATGGAGAATGCAGGTCTTACCTTTGTTGAGGAGGAGGTTGATGCCGAGGAGTAGAGTTTACTCATTTATCATTTATTTATCATACTTTATTTGAGTCACAATGACCATCCAACATGTGAATGGCTTGTTATTGGTGTGTTTACTTTGCAAACTTGTCGTTTTTGTTGTTGAACTATTATTATTATGATGCATGTTTTGTGATTGTTTATGTGGTGTATTGTGCATGAAAGCATCTATGGGTATCTCATTCTTATCTCTATTGAACAAACCACAGATGCCTCCTCGTCGTGCCAATCCCAACCCCAACAACAACAACATCACTCCTGAGATGCAGCAAATGATAACAGCTCAGACTCAGCTGATGCAAATGATGACGATGTTCATCCAGAACCAAAACAACAACAACAACAATAACAACAACAACAACAACCCACCAGGTTTTGACATGCTTACCAGGTTCTTGAGATTGAGGCCAGCAAAGTTATCAGGAACAACTGATCCCATGGTGGCCAATGATTGGCTACGCTCTGTGAACAAGGACTTGGTAACTGTGGGCTGTACTGATGCAGAAAAGGTCAGGTTTGCAGCACATCTGCTGGAAGGACCAGCCGCCACTTGGTGGGATAACTTCCAGATCACCACTCCCATAGAAGATGTGAGATGGGCTATCTTTGAGGATGGCTTTCGCACTGCTCATATCTCATCTGGAGTGATGAGTCTGAAGAAGAAAGAATTCCATAACTTGAAGCAGCGCCACCGCAGCGTGGCAGAATATATTGAGGAGTTCAACAATATGGCGCGTTATGCACCGGATGAAGTTGACACTGATGCTAAGAGGAAGGAAAAGTTCCTTGAAGGGCTGAATGATGAACTGAACTTGCAGCTATCAGTGGCCTATGTTCCCACTTATCAGTCTCTTTGTGATAAGGCTGCTATTTTGGAGAGCAAAATGAAGCAAGTTGAAAGCAAGAAGAGAAAGCACTCAGACAAGCACAGCTCGGGATCGTCTCACAAACGTTCCCATTATGATGATAGTGGAAGCTCAGGATCCCACAAGCATGGGAAATTCAACAAACACCACAACCACAACCGTCATCATGACAACAAGCATCATCGTAGTCATGACAATGACAAGTACAAGAACCACAAGGGTGGATATAAGAGCCACCATAGTGGTAGTGGAAGTGGTAGTGGAAGCCAACCTGTCAAGAAGGACATTATTCAGGTTGAATGCTTCAAATGCAAGAAGATGGGGCATTATGCAAATGAATGCCCAAAAAAGAAAGTTGAAGGACCCAACAAGCCCAACCCTTTTCAAAAGGGACAAGTGAACCACATCAATGTGGAGGAAATCCATGAGGAGCCTGATGCTGTTGCTGGTAAGTTCAGACTAAATTCTATTCTAGCATTTGTTCTTTTTCATACTAGAGCATCGCATTCATTCATATCAAAAGCATTTGTTGATAGAAATGGGTTTCCAACTGAAAACATTGTGTGTCCAATAAAACTTAGTTCTCCAGGTGGAGACATGATAGTAAGTCTTGGATGCCGGGATCTAGTAATAGAGTTTGGAAAGCATAAGTTTCCAGTGAGTCTGATAATCCTGGATTCCCAAGGACTGGACGTAATATTGGGAATGGCACTACTAGAAAAACGTCTGTTCGTGGCGCACCTGAAAAGGCCTTCTGTGGCGCACTAGCAGTGCGCCACGGGCCTCACGCTACGGCTATCTCGTAGCCGTGGCGCACTGCATGGTGCGCCACGGTTGTGTCAAGATAGGTGTGGCGCACCTGGTAGTGCGCCACAGAAGGCCTTTTCAGGTGCGCCACGGATGTGTTTTTCAAAAAACAAAAAAAATGCAAAAAACACCCTCGTTTTGAATTGCAAAAGCAATCGGGTCTGTGCATCGCCGCCGCAGTCGTGTCACCTCGCCGGAGCATGGCCGTGGCAGGGAGGTGCGGGAGGGGTCGTGGCCACTCTAGTCCTCACCGGCGTCGAGGTGGTAGAAAGGGTGTGGTTGGAGAAAGGAAGGTAGGAAGAGAGGGAGGAAGAGAGGGAGGAAGGAAGAGATGGAGGAAGAGAGGAAGGTAGGAAGAGATGGAGGAAGAGAGGGAGGAAGGGAGGTCGGTGAGGAGAAGGATGCCGCCGTCGCCCGTTGTCACTGCGAGGAGGAGGAGAAGGAGGCCACCGTTGCACCGCCGTCGCCCTTTGTCACTGCGAGGAGGAGGAGAAGGAGGTCGACGTCGCGCCGTCACTTCAAGGAGAGGAGAAGGGGAAGGAGGAGAAGGAAGAAGGGAGAAGGAAGAAGGGAGAAGGAAGAAGGAAGAAGGAAGAAGGAGAAGGGAAAGGGAGAGGAAGAGGGAAAAGGGGAAGGGAAAAGGGGAAGGGAAAAGGGAGGAGGGCGGGGTGGGGATTCAAATTTGAATCCCGCCCAAGCTTATCCGTGGCGCACTAGGTGGTGGTGCGCTACGGGTAAGTCGCCCTCTATTTTTTTTTCTGCAGGAAAAAACGGTCTTTTGACCGTAAACTTTTACTCTTTTCGAATTTTGAAAATCTAAAAAATCTCTAAACGACCATAGGTGGTTGCGAGCGGATGCGAAATCTCGTTCTGCTCATTTTGGTATATTATACGATTTTTTCGACATCGTATGCAAAAGTTACGGCCTTTTTACTGTGGCATGACTTTTTTTTGCAGAAAAAGTCAAAACTCATGTTTGTTAATTTTCCTAGAAACTATACCACATTATCTTCCTAAATATGAAAGGATTTTAATTTTTTGAAGTGTTTATCATTTTCTTTTATTTTTTGCAAAGCCTAAAAAGGCGATCCACGGGGGGGGGGGGGGGGGGGGAGTTGGTGCAGGATAGTTAGGCGTAGGGCACTTCGGCAAGGTGCCCTACTACTATGTTTATACATCCGTGGTGCACATGACATAGTGCGCCACAGAACTTGCCACAACCGTGGCGCACATGGCATAGTGCGCCACAAAACTTGCCACAACCGTAGCGCACCTACCCCATGTGCGCTACAGGTACGTGGCATGCGGCTGGCAGGCCCCTGTCCAATACATATCTGTGGCGCACATACCCCATGTGCGCCACGGTTGTTCTAGTTACTAGTAGGGCACTACCCACAGGTGAGCCACGCCTATTTTATCCGTGGTGCACTTCAACCATGTGAGCCACAGATGTGCGGATTACCTATAGCCCTTTTCCTAGTAGTGTGGATTGGATGTCTAAGTTTGAAGGAGTACTAGATTGTGCTAATTGTACTGTTGCACTCACAACCCCGTAAAGGAAACGGATTAAATTCAAGTCTAACTTTGAATCAAAAGGGAGTAAGCTAAATTCTCTTAAGGGGGTTAGCATAGACAGTGTGCCAATTGTGAGTGAATATCCGGATGTGTTTCCGGAAGAATTGCCGGGAATTCCACCAGATAGAGATGTGGAGTTCCTTATTGATTTGCTACCAGGATCTGGACCAATAGCAAAGAGACCGTACAAGATGTCAGTTGATGAACTGAAAGAACTCAAGAAACAACATGGAGAACAGTTGCAGAAGGGATTTATTCAACCAAGTTCTTCATCTTGGGGAGCACCAGTTTTGTTTGTGGAAAAGAAGGATAGAAGTCAAAGGTTATGCATAGATTACCGTTCACTCAATGAGGTGACTATCAAGAACAAATACCCTTTGCCTAGAATCAATGACTTGTTTGATCAGCTAGAAGGAGCTTGTGTGTTCTCAAAGATTGATCTTCGTTCAGATATTTCCAACTCAAGATAAGGGAACAAGACATACCTAAGATAGCTTTCACCACAAGGTATGTATTGTATGAGTATACCGTGATGCCATTTGGTTTGACCAATGCTCCAGCATACTTTATGAATATGATGAACAAGGTGTTCATGGAATTCCTTGATAAGTTTGTTGTCGTATTCATCGATGACATTTTACTCTACTCCAAGAGCAAAGAAGAGCATGAAGGACATTTGCGCTTGATACTTGAGAAGCTTAGAGAGCATAAACTGTATGCCAAATTCAGCAAGTGTGAATTTTGGCTAAATGAAGTTGGATTTCTTGGACACGTTGTGTTAGGAGATGGTGTAGCAGTTGATCCTGCTAAAGTTTCAGCTGTAACTGAATGGGAATCTCCTAAGTCAGTGAAAGAAGTTTGTAGTTTCCTTGGCTTGGCAGGATACTACAGAAGGTTCATTGAGAATTTCTCCAAGGTAGCTAAGCCTATGACAGAATTGCTTAAGAAAGACAAGAAATTTGCTTGGTCTGAAGGTTGTGAAATTAGCTTTCAATAATTGAAGAAGAGACTTGTGACAGCACCAGTCTTATGTCTGCCAGATTTGGAGAAGGATTTCCAAGTGTATTGTGATGCATCTCATCATGGTTTGGGTGCAGTACTTATGCAAGAAGGGAAAGTTGTGGCTTATTCCTCGAGACAACTCAAAACTCATGAAGTGAACTATCCTACTCATGATTTGGAGTTAGCCTCTGTTGTCCATGCACTCAAAACATGGAGACACTATCTTTTGGGAAAGCGTTGTGAAGTGTTCATAGATCACAAGAGTTTGAAGTATATCTTCACCCAGAAAGAAATTAACATGAGACAAAGAAGATGGATAGAACTCATGAAGGACTATGACTTAAGTTTGCAGTACCATCCCGGTAAAGCAAATGTTGTAGCGGATGCTTTAAGCCCTAAGGTTTTTGTGAATGGCCTTACCAAGGGAGAATTGCCCAATTATTTGTGTGCCCAATTTAGAGATCTCAGATTGGAGATTGTGCCTGAAGGACATCTCATGTCTTTGGATGTTCAACCCACTCTGTTGGACAAGATCAAAGAAGCCCAGAAGACTGATAAGGAAATTGAAGAAATTAAGGAAAAGATTGGCAAAGGAAAAGCCAAAGGATTCCATGAAGACGAACAGGGTACTTTATGGCATGGGAAACGTATCTGTGTTCCACAAGATCCGGAACTTCGGAAACTGATATTACAAGAAGCACACAACTCACCGTATTCCATTCATCCGGGTAACACCAAAATGTACATGGACATGAAGGAAAGATTTTGGTGGAATAATCTCAAGAAGGACATCGCCGAACATATTGCTTTGTGTGATGTGTGTAGTAGAGTGAAGGCGGGACATCAGAAGCCAGCAGGTTTACTTCAACCACTACCTATTCCTGATTGGAAGTGGGACAAGATTGGTATGGATTTCATTACCGGATTACCAAGGACCAGGTCAGGATATGATTCCATTTGGGTAGTAGTGGATCGCCTAACTAAAGTGGTTCATTTCATACCCGTGAAGACAACCTATACAAGTGCTAAGTTGGCCAAGATCTATATGAGTAGAATTGTGTGTCTACATGGAGTGCCCAAGAGTATCGTGTCTGATAGGGGAACTCAATTCACTTCCCATTTTTGGAGACAGCTACATGAGTCATTGGGAACGAGGTTGGAATTCAGTACTGCTTTTCATCCTCAAACTGATGGACAGGCAGAAAGGACTAATCAGATTCTTGAAGACATGTTGAGGGCATGTGCCCTAGACTATGGAGCCAGTTGGGACGAAAGTCTGCCTTACGCAGAATTTTCTTATAACAACAGCTATCAAGCCAGCATTGGGATGGCACCATTTGAGTTTCTCTACGGGAGAAAATGTACCACCCCATTGTTATGGAATGGTGTGGGAGAAAGAAGTTTGTTCAGACCAGAACTCATCAAAGAAGCCGAAGAGAAGGTCAAGTTGGTTAAGGACAGATTGAAGATAGCACAGTCCCGACAGAAAAGCTACGCAGATCCTAAGCGTAGAGAAGTCACCTATGAAGTGGGTGATAGAGTTTATCTTAGAGTGTCACCACTTCGTGGAGTGAAGAGGTTCCGAGTCAAAGGAAAGTTGGCCCCAAGATATGTTGGACCATTCAAGATTCTGAGTCGTAAAGGAGAAGTTGCTTATGAAATTGAATTGCCAGAGACTTTGGCAGCTGTCCATAATGTGTTTCATGTGAGTCAGCTTAAGAAATGTCATCCAGAAATGGAAGAAACTTCTTTAAAGGATACTATACCATTGGAAGAGGTTCAGTTGGACAGTGACCTCACTTATGAGGAGAAATCCATCAAGATTCTTGAGACTGCAGAAAGAGTCACACGGACTAAGACTATCAAGTTTTGCAAAGTGCAGTGGAACCATCATTCTGAAGAGGAAGCAACATGGGAAAGATAAGATGATCTTCGGAAAGACCACCCTCACCTATTTGCTAGCCAATCTGAATCTCGAGGGCGAGATTCACCTTAAGGGGATTAGATTTGTAACATGCCAAAAATCATGTTTCAAACTCATGCATATCATCCATGCATCCATGAGCATATGAATTTCATTTCAAACAAATCATTTCAAAACAGAAGCATATATTCTTGTTATTTCATGTAAATTTGCTCTAGCCTTAATGCTATCTTCCAATGGGAAGAGCACTTGTTTTGTTCAGTAGGGTTTGAATTCAAACTTAGACACTTTCCAAAGCTTGAGCAAAGTTTCAAAACAAAAGGAGTAAATAAAACCAATTTTATGCCTATTGTATATATCACTTAAAGGCTTGGTTTTATTTTTATTTTCACTTGATCAAAGTATTTTGAATAAACAGTAGTGTTTGACACACATTTGAGTGCAAGGTTTTCAGTATAAAAACCTAGAGAAGATTTGAATTCAAACTCATTTGAATTGGAGTTGAAATTCATTTCAGAAAAACCAAACAGAAAAAGAAAAGGGTTAAAGGAAAAAAAATAAGCTTCAGTCGAATCTGGCCCAACCGGCCCAGCTAAGCCCAGCAACCCCACCCCGCGAACCGTTTTCTTCACCCACACCCGCACCCGCCGAGTGACTGACAGACAGGACCCACACGGCGTCGTCGCCTCCACCTCCCCCGCGACGTGTTCTTCCCCAAATCGCGCCGTGCGTTTCCTGTTTGATTCACTCGTCAATTCACGTTGATTGCAGGAGTAAATCACGCCCCCGCCTAGCCTACTTAAACCCCCTCTACCCCCTCTCCATTTCCCCCCAGACTCCGAGCACAAAGCGCCCCCAGGCTGCCCGCAATCCTCCTCGCACCGCCGCAGACAGAGCTCACTCCGGCGACCGACTCCGGTGAGCCCCGTGCGCCCCTCTCCCTCTGGTTCTTGCAAACAGCTTCACCACTTCCTTGTGCACCTACTGACACCGTTGGTTCCTTCAATACCACCCAGGTCATCGTCTTCGACAAGCACAGCAAGCTCCCGACCACATCCTCAACTCCGGCGATCAAATTCGGTGAGCCCCTTGTTCCCCTTCGCCTCTGTTTCACACGAACACGTTCGCCGTAGTCTTGCGCATCTCCTGATGCCGTTTGTTCGTGCTAGGGTGACCAGGAGCGTCGCCAACTTCGACGTCCACCCAAGCCCGACGCTGCCAGCAACTCCGACGAGCTCCCTAGGCCACTACAGAGCGCCCCTTGCCAAGCCGTCGCCAGGTTGAGCATCAGTGCATCGCCACGGTTCTGGTAACCGCCTCCGACGACCCTAGAACCCCCTGTAGCACCGCGCCGCCATAGGCCGAGCATGCCGCCGCCAGTAGCCACCGCCAGCGCCGCCCATCTGTGGTCGTTTGATCCAGGACCGTTGGATCTGGATCCAGCGTGTGAAATTAGATCACTTAACGAAACGGTATAGGTAGATCTAGGCCGTGCAGATTAAGTAGATCTAACGGCTCACAGACGCGATCCTGAGCAAACCGGTACGCGCCAATCAGAGCGTGACGCGTGGCCAGGAATTAGATTTAAAAACAGAATTTGAATATATTAGATGTTTGAATTTGTTTTGGCTATAACTTTTGATCCCCACGTTAGAATTTGACAAATTTTATATCATTGGAATTAGGAGAAAAATCCCTTTCTAATTATGCAATGTGTTTAATGTTTTGCTTCTGTTAAAATGGTTTTATTTACAGAAACATGTGTAGGGCTATTTTGAGTATATGAATTGTTTGAGAAATGTTTTAGGGTTTAAATAAATGTTGTTTGGCAAGTTTTTAACTTGTTTATGAACCAGTACTGTACACTTGCTTTGTGAGTTTTAAAAATCATCACATATCATATTGCATGCATTCATGTATTTTTGTTTGTATATGTTTTGTATGTGATTTGTGGCTATGATTCTTTGTGTAGATTTTGGTGCCAATAGTGATTGTGATTGTGAGGAGTGTAGCTAATCTCCAAACTACCAAGGTAAGTGGTGCTTCATGAATATTTTTATCCCTATGTTTTCTACTAAGCATTAGAAATATTTTGCTAGTCTTGCATGCTATATTTTGCTTATATGCCATGTTGGGAAATCCTAGTAGTTGTAGAATTTCTAGGAAATTTCTAAGTTAAGATGTTTATCTATGCCATGCTTAGCCTAGCTAGTAGAAACCAAGGGTGGTGAAATATACATGCTATGATGAAAATATTTCTATGTCTTTGGACTTGTGTTTTGCCTAATAAAACAACTAAGTAAATGAAACACCTGGGTGGAATGGAAGGAATGGTTTATGTTGAGTGGTTACACAAGGCCCATTTCTATGGTTTACCTTGTGTATCTCACTTGTGGAAAGCCACCCAGGAACAAAGAGATTTTAGAGGCCAAATGTTAAGAAGCTTCTAGTGCAGCCACTTGGCAATATGGGCTCTGCCAGGATCACATAGGTTGCTAGAACTTAGCCATTTGTACAGTTGGTGGTAGTGGGATGATAGGTTGGAGCACGTCCATTTGGTCTAAGGGAAGGCTTGTGAAAGGTCCTGTCTTGGTGAAAATCAAGGATTGTGGGGAAAGTGCACAACCTCTGCAGATGGAAGAATCTAAGTACTTAGCCATGTCCCTAGAAAAGGACAACTTGAGCATCAAGGCATGGAAGCTATCAAGAATCTCCTCATCCCAATTTCTAAGTAAAAACTTGTGGGTGAACAAGTGTGAAGGACCTCAATGTCTATTGGTGGCTCCTTGGGAAAAGTTTTGACAAAGAACTTAGTGATTTCAACTAATAGGCAAAATGTATTTTGAGCAAAGCAAGCCAAGCTACACTTAGCCAAATTGCATATAGTATCTAGTCCACCAAAAATTATACTAAGGTATCACTTGCCAATACTATTCCAATGTATTGACCCACTGTGGCTGTAACTTGTGATGTTGTAGGTTACTCTGATGAGGATTAGGAGTCACGAGTCTACACTCAACATGTTTGCCTGTGGCACATGAAGATGAAGACTTTTATTTATTTACTTATTCAAACTCTTGTACTAGGCATGTGGCCTTGGAGTTGTAAAGACTATGTTTGTCTCTGGAATGACTGTAATAATGACCTTTGTTTCTGTGTACTTCATCTTAAACTGTGGATGCTAGCATTGATCCAGGGACTAGCATTGCAATCACAGGGATCCTTTTCCTTTATAAAGGAGGGATCTTACACATTAGTAGTTATTTCCACAATAGCTTTCAACTCATTAATAGCTCTAGAGTTTTCCAATAAATGATTCTGAACTTGTTTATTAAAATTACCTTGTTTAACAATAAAAGTGTCAAGTTCATCTAAGAATTGATCAGGAGGTTTACCATAGGGAATATCACCTTCATTAAAGTGGAGAGAGTGTACCTCAATAGTGGATGAGTGGGGAATTGGCTTACATAATTCTTCCATAGGAGGTAGGTTCTTCACATCTTCAGCTCTAATACCTTTCTCCTTAAGACATTTCTTAGCTTCTTTCATCACTTTGTCATTTAATGCAATCACTCCCCTCTTCTTTGGTGTTGGTGTTGGAACTGGTTCAGGCACAACTGGTTCAGGAGTAGTAGGCTCAGGTGTAATTAGCTCAGATGAAGTCCAATCATCATAATTCTTGCTTATTTTAGCAATTAATTCTTCAACATCTGTAGGAGTTCTTTTCCTGAAAACACAATCAGCAAAACTATCTAGGTATGTCCTAGAATCATCAGGTAGTCCATTATAATAAATATGAAGAAGCTCTTTTTAAGGTAATGGACATCCAGGATGTGCATGAATAAGGCATAAAACCTTGTCCATGACTCAGGCAATTTCTTTTCTTCTCCCTGTTTTAAATCAAAAAGTTTCTGCAAAGCAGCATCTCTAACACTGGGAGGAAAATATTTCTGGAAGAAAGAAGCAATCAAACAATTAGGGCTATCAATGGATCAAGGAGGCAATCTATTAAACCAAGCTTTAGCTTCTCCTTTTAGTGAAAAAGGGAAGATCTTTGTAACAAAGTACTTGCGCATCTTAAAATCATCAGAGAATAAGGCACTCATAGTGGAAAGCTCATTCATCTGAGCTACAACACTTTCATTTTTAGTCCCACAAAAAGGTTCTTTCTCAACAATGTCTATATAGGATAAATCAAGAGATAAATCATAATCCTGATCTTTAATATCTATGCGAGAAGTGGAAAACTTAGGATAATAAGACAGTTTAGGAATAATGGTATGTCTCTCAAGGAGACTCCTAATAGCACTAGCACCATGTGTGTTTTGGTACTCTTCAATAAAATCATCAGTCATTTCAATGTAACCATCACTAATATCATATCTCTCTCTAGACTCAGGTGAGCTAACAGGTGTAATAGTGTCTTCACTAGGAGTTTCAGTGTTTCCCAAAATAGTTTTAACAATAGTAGTGTAACATCCCAATTTCAGCAACCCTGATTAAATGTCCAAAAAGGCAAAAATCAGGGGGAACAAAAAACTTTTTCTTGCAATTGTTTTCTTACTTGTTTGCCTGGGCTCAAGGAAATTTTTATGTATTAGTTGTGTACTCCTCATCTCAACACTAGTTTACAAAAAGCTATTTTACCAAAGAGATGTCTTGGCTCATCTTTCATATTCTCACATGTTCTAATATTTCAAAACCTGAGCCAAGATGACCTTGGCACAACAAAATACTTTACTACTTTCTATTAACAAAACTATGGAGACCTATATATAATCTCCTTATGTTTTCAAGACAGAACTCCCAGCTACTCTTACCGCTAGGTTTTCCAAAACCTTTATTAAAACCTTTTTATCCCAATCTTGGTAGAGATACCGAGATGGTCCTTATCTTATTTCAAAGCACAACCCACTTAAAAATACCCATCCTTACCCAAGATAAGCTTGATGGTAACCCTAGTAGTACATAGTTAAATGACAAGATGAATTGCCTTGATCTGCTGATTGCCTTGCTTGCTTAGAAACTAGAGTGAGCTAATCTAGTAGCTCATCCCTTAGGACCCAATCCTTTCTTGTGATCATCAAGCCCATATCAAGCATCCAAGTTTGGATCCCCTCTTTTTAATCTACACCTCAACGTCAACCACTTGATGGACATGAAAAACCCTTTCCACCCTCTCAAAGGTTTCCCTCTTGCATACTAGTTAAAATCTCCAAATCTGCCAAAATGGCTGTCTGGATTTCTTAAATAGATTCAATCTTTGTAGCTTTACCCCTTCCAACCTATGAGAATTCTTGAGAAGGTACTTGAACCATCTTGTAGTACATATTTACTACTACGAAATCCTACTCTTCCCCTTGGCTAAGCCATTCTATTTACCACTCATCCATGATGGTTTTGTAGTCAAGATAATTATCTTTTCTGCAAATCCTATCATCTTACCTACTTTGGCAGAAGCTCACTTCTATATGCCACCTCCCCTTGACCAACTCTTGGATTGGTTATGATATACTAATCATGGCCTATCAACCCCCACTCCACTTGTTTCGATTGGAGCCTTGTGCTTCCTGAACCCACATGGTTTAGGAGGCTACCCGATGTATCTGCTATCGCAGCCTTATTTTCAACAAAGTTTGCCATCACTCCTAAACCACCTCAAATCGAACCAAGACTAAATATTGATTCCATGATCATCTATATGACTTGGTCCATCCATCCATATACCCCTAGTACCAAGGTGAGCTTTGAGCTCCCTAATCCAACCCTGTTTAGGTGCCATCAAAATAACCAAACCCTAGATCCTTCCAAAACCTAGTTTCCATCCTTCCACCCCAGTTCTTCCAAACTCAAGGTTTACCATGATGCATACATAAATTTTACATCATCTACCTAGAATATAACCCTTCCCAAATAATTCCCCTAATTATTTGGATTATCAAACACATTAAATTCATTATCTTGCAAAATCCTCCAAACCTCTGTCTTTAAAGGCAAGTTTGTTCTTCTCCAATTCACCTTTCCAACTCAAGGAACATTTGATGCCTATATATCATATCCCATATTCCCAACTAAAAAATAAATATATTTGAGATTCCTTATTATTTATTTTTGTCCTCTTTCCTAAATGGTAGAAACAAGAAATAATTCCCTAAAAATACTTTTCCATCTCAATAAATTCCAAATAAGATTATCCAATGTGTGATATGGTATTTAGGACCATATCACATCAAAAGCCAAGCTTTCCCAATGTAAAAATATCATCTTAGCTTCCACAATCTACTTCAGCACTTTTTGAAGAAGTGCATTTCAATGGGGTTATAATCTCTAGAAAAATCCCATTTAAGTCTTGGAGAGATTATTTGACCTCCTATATCCACCAGTACCATTCCCACACTTTGCCCAATGCAACATTTTCAACTACCTTCACAAGCATACACTTGAGCAATTTTGCTAAACCAAGCAAAACTTGTTTCAAACTAAAACCAAACCGTCTCCAAACTTGCACAACACAACTCCCCTCTCTTCTGGTCGAGCCACACTGTAGCACTTGCACCGTAGCATCACTTGACCCTCTTGTGTTTATTTGAAGGAGATACAATGGGCACACCTTTTTCTTTGCTCATTAAACTCATGTAGCAACAACAGCCCCTCCCCTATCCTCTCTGGTCGTTCCTAGGACCACACACACCTCCCAGAACCGCCCAGCTGCAGTGACCCAGCATACCACTGCATGATGTAGTATACTATAGTCGTTGACATAACACCAATGAAACACCATTCATTAGTATTACATCCCTCAGAATGGCACAACAGAAACACAGCGGGTCCAATACATAGCTAAAGGTTACAACTCACTCTTTACACAAGATCCAGAGAACACTCTAGGTTAAAGAGAGATAAAGAACTTCTTACAAAGAAGAATCAAAGATAATTAATGCACTGACTAGTATACTTTTAAGTCTAGTATTTCAACTAAAGGTTTGGCATTGCTACTATTGCAATGCACTACAGAATTAGGTTCTTTGGTTAGAGAGAGAGTATATTTCTATCTAATCAGTAACTTCGTCTTCATTTGAGTTGATGTATATTTTGACTTCCTTGACTTCATTGAAGAGCTTTAGCTTTGGATGATGAGTCCTGGAGCATAAGTTGATGTAGATATTGTCTATCCCGGCTTCAGAACCTAGCAAGGGTTAAGAAGATACTTTGAGTAGGAGCGTACTCAGCAAATTCACTAGAAAAGGAGTGTTTGATGCACTATAACTATAGCCACAGACCATAGGTCGTAAGAAATGCAAGTTTTCATAAACATTTCTTCAAATGTTGCTTTTATTCTAAAAAGCTATGTCCATCAGCCTTCACGGGTTTACCAGAACTATCATGGAGTTCCTTTCTCGCCGCGTTCGTAGCTCCTTCCCGGAACAGGGAGTAACAAGTTACAATTCTTACACTCTACAGAGGTGCGTTACTTTACCTAGTAGAGATCAACTCTTTGTTGCACAACCGGGCAGCTTATTCCCGTCCACAATTCCATGACGTCGGGCCGAGAAGATGATCCAAGCCAATCACTTCCCCCTTCGCGACCTCGCATGCCTCCTTGATGTACACCATGCCCACATAAAGAATTACGGCAATGGTTTGTACAAACCGTTAGATGCCAGAACTATCGTGGGACGTTGAGGGTTCCCACCCATATGCTGCATATCCTCTATGAATTACCAATTAATATGCATGCTTCAAGGATAACAGCCACGACCTGCACATCCGGCTTCATGCGGGAGGAAGAAGATACAGCTGACTTCTCCGTCCCATTCCAAATCTCATGGTCAACACGTAATATACGACGCAAGAATCACTGGCGACATTGGTTGTTAAGTCCTAGGTGATATAGTTCTGAGAAGTGGTATTCCAACTGTCAGATTTAATAGATTAGCTGATCACCCTGGATCAATAACCAATAGTTCACAATATTATTGAAAATAGTGTTTTCTGATCTTTTTCAAATGCAGGTGATGACAACACTGGATTTGTAAAATACTTTACAGAAAATAAACAAAGGATATGAGCAAGTGTGAACTTGCCTTTTGTGATTGCAAGATTATGCACTCACGATCTTCGAGTCAGTAAAATTCCAAAATCTGAAATTAGCATCATTGGTCCAGTAAGGACTAATGTTTAAAGAAGCAATATGCTTTTATGCATAAGTAATGTGATGCACGTTATAAACGCGAATCCCGAGGATAATGTTGTAATAGGGTTTGGATTCCGGAAATTGTTACTTTAGAATGTGTTTTCCTTTTAGATAAGTTCCACACTTGTGCTTCTTATTAGGGCTTGTGAGTGTGTGTGAACAACACATATTTATGCAGCAATAAAATATATACCTATGAAATGCTATTCAAGATTGTTTACACTTTAATTGTTTATCTTGAAACTTTACTTTACAAGTGAAGTATGAAGTATTGTAATTTGATTATTTGTCATATATTGTCTGAAGTGGCAAAACGAATAACTTTTGAAGAAAAGATTCCTTTTCTAAGGTTTAAACAATCCTTGTGGTTAGTTAGTGGTGGTCGATGTTATTTGTGCTTGCTTGAATAGTTTTGGCTTGAGATGCTTTATAACTGGTTTAGACCAAAGTTAACTACAAAACATATAACCATGTTTATAGTGTTATATTTAGATTCTTGTAGACTAAAGTTAACTTTAAACTATAAATAGTTTGAAAGTATAATGCTTATAAATTTGTACTTTGTGTACTAGGTAATGTTGCCTTAAGGTTACTTAAGGATGGTAATTCCTCTATTTAAGTAGTGGTCTCTTAATTTTGTAGTGGAACAAGATTTCTCGTTTCCTTATAAAGGTATGATTATGGTTTGTGGATAAATACATAGTAGTAGTGACTACTCATGAATTATCTTTGGATTTAGTCCATTATAAGGTTCTATTTGATTGATATATCATTCTTGAAGATTTTATAATTATTAAAGATCTTTTAAAACAAAATGTATTCATATAGTACAAGGATAATTCAATATAATAGTATTTCTAATGTTTTTTTGAATCATTATGACTTATTATTAATATTCAAGACTAATACTTATTTATTAGACTCGATTAACTAATTTTAGAAATATTAATAAATTTTATTCAACCTTATATGAATTATCAATTAAGTAAATATGTTTAAATTTGAGTTGTTAAAATATTTGAATTTTTAATTAACTCAATAGTGGAATATTATATTTTTAACGTGTAGATATTCTTTTTGTGATCATTTTGGTATATTATATTTATTTGTTATGATTTATAAATAATAAGATATGATTTTTATAAGATTTAATACTTTTAAAATACTTAATAAATAATAAATATTTAATTAAGTGAAATAATAATGTATGATTATAATTTTATATTATAGTTCTTATTTTTATAATATTTTTGGTATTTATTTATATTCTTAACATTTGCGTTTATTAAAATAGGAATTATTAAAGTTTTATTACCTTTAACAACTCTATTAATTAATAATTATTTAAATTATTAACATAATAATGTTTAATAATAGTTTTAAGTTATAGATTTTCTTTTTCTAAACATTTTCATATATTATACAAAATTTTCTGAACTATAAATCAAAAGTTATAGATTTAACAAGTTTTAATCATTTTATTAATTTCTAAAATATTAATAATTGATTTTATAACATTTTATTTATTTCTTAAACATGAATTAACTTTTTACACCGCACCTAGCCTGAGTCACTGACCAGTGGGCCAGTAGCCACCTCAGCGCACAGGTTATAGAAAATGCATTTGTTACCGACTGGTTGGCTACTCCCAGTCACTTGGGCCCTAGGCCATGTCACTTGCCACATGAGACGAACACCAGATCAAATAGGTTGATGTGAATAGGATGATGCAAGCATGAAGTCATGCTGACATCAGCTCAGTCTCCACCACCAGAGAATGGTCGCCGGCGGCAAAACATTGTGCTCCTGTAAACAAGGTCGATGCTACTAGATAGAGGGAACCAAGGCGAACCTATTGGTGGTAATGCTGCTACCTAGTGGTCACCGAAAATATAGCGGCGACGAGCTTCTGCGGCGGCCAATGACGGTGCTCGATGAAACTAGTTCTATGGTGTGAATCAGCAAGCGAAATTAGGGTCTAGAGATGCATAAGCTTACCCTGATGATGATAGAGAGGTCGAGGAGACTTCGGAAGGCGTGGCGACGGTGAATCGACGATAATGGCCACGGCGGCCAATGAAAAGGAATGCTCAATTTCACATGATTCCCGGCGTGCGGGCTTCCGTGCTTGGTCCTAGGTGAGTAAGTACACGACGGCGCGTCCAACGGTGGCTACCACGAGGCGAGGGGTGATCGGATTTGGCTGGAACGACAAACTCCGACGAACTAGGGTTTCGGGTGAGGAAGGAAAATGGGTCTGGAGAGCGACATAGAAGATGAGATAGGTATGAGAAGATAGAGGAGGACGCGGCGATCTTATCTACTCCTCCCAGAGACGACGTCACGCATCGTAGCGCGACGGTCGATCGACGGCGGAGCTCCGGCCAGCGAGCTGATTCCAATAGGCGAGGTAGATGACGAAGTCGATTTTGTAGAAAACCCCCTGGCATTTCTTTCTTCTCAACCCGTGATCCTTCCTTTGCCCCACTCGTCAGTCACATGATATAATGAGCTGGGCTGGTTATTGGGCCTTTGTGGGTTGCACCTAGGCGACAGGTAATCAAAGAGAAGTTGGGCCACGGCCAGGTTTCCCTTTTCAGATTTGTATATAATCTTTAATTTGATCTTTTCTTTGTAGACTTTATTTGCTGGATACTTGTAGTAATACTAAAATATATTTAGTATCATTTGTAAAATTTTATTATATAATCTTTTTAAATTTCTTTTATTTTCTCTATATGAACCCCTTTTAATATTTTGTAGAAGCTTTTCTTATTATTTTTCTTTCCTCATTTAACCATGGATTTATTAAATGATACCTTCTTATTTGTTTATAAAACTTAACTCTAGTTGGCTCATAGTTTTGAATAGAAATTTTTATATGTATAATAATCCTATATCATTATTTGATGCATGAAATATCAAAGAAATTAATATGGTTATTACTACTTCCATTGATTTGGAAAATGGCAATGTATATATTCTATTATGATAAACAAAGAAGTTTAGGGTTTTGAATTATGAATGTTTACCCTATGGTTTAGGGTTTTTAATATACTTAGATTCCTTTATGGATGTGAGTAAAGATTTAATAACTAAGCATATTGTTTTCTGTTTGGAATATTTGATGACATCACCTTTAGGACTAGAAAGTTATATTTAGAAGGTTTTATAGAAAGATATTTATAAAGATACTCCTAAGAACATATAATTATGATGGTTAGGATTGGTAGAGATGTGCTTATGTGATTTGGTATAGGAAAATATTCCTATAAAGTGATATTAACATAAGATGATGAATCAATTCCCTGAATGGACATTATACTTGGTTTAAGATTTAGAGTTGGTTGTTCAATAAGAATGTCTATTTTTCCATTCTTCACCATCCTTGACCTTTAATTAAAGAATTCCTTTCCTAGATATAATACTTCTTCCTATCCATCATCATAGTTAGTATGATGAGCTTTACTTCACAAGAATGTTCTTATTCACCTTTTATTCTTCTAAACTCATGGATGAATCCAATGAGTTTGATACTCAAGTATTTCATAGTTTTCTCATATCTTTGCTTGGTTATACCCACTACTCTACTGTTCATAATCATCAATCCAACAAGTAGTTCTTTCAAACTCCACTCATAATCTTCCTTAATCATCCATCACTAATATTTCTTCATCAGATGTATGTATGTATCCAACTACCTTTCTCTAAGGCTTACTATCCTTTAAGATGAATAACACTTCTTCCATAACTCTATGCTAAACTAGCTTTAATTGAATAATATCATCCTATATTTATGTCACATCCCAAAATTTTCCAAATTTTGTAATGTGAAAAATAAAAGAAACAAAATAAATAATTGTTGAAAATTAGGGTGAAAAGAAACTTTTGTTTCTAAATGGAAACTAAAAATCCCATCTTGAACAAACTTTGGTTAATGTTTGAATCCAAACTAAATTCAAATCAAGTGAAATGCATTCTTCATAAGTGCATCTGGAAATATGAACACTTGGAAAATAAACCAAAACTCTAAAACCCTAATGGAAGAAAAACATTTCCAAGTTATCTCTAAGACTATGGATTTGATCCATATAAAAATTTGTCAACAAACATTTACAAATGATCAAAAATGACAAATAGAAATATTATAAGACCATATAAATTGGTTTCACTTAATTTGGAGCCATAGATAAAATCTTATGAATTTAATAAGATAAGGAAATTGAATTTCCAAAGCTAATAAAGCACCTATCTAAAATTCCATACCAAATGGTGAGCAATTAATCCTAAAGATATTTAAAATGATAAATAAATATCAAATAATAGTTTACAAATTGGAATCACCAAGTTTGGATCTATAAATAAAAAAATATGGATTTTATAAGATAAAGAAAGAAATATTAAATGAGGAATATTTAAAGGCCAAATTAACTCTTGACCTAATCCATCAGCAAATGGAATGAATATAATCCAAATCCAAATAAAATAATGGATAAAGAGTTTTGGGAAAGATTTAGATTTCAAATGGAGTTTTTGAAACAATAATAAAATCTTATTTGAATTAATACAAGGGCCCTTTTTAATTAATTAATATGCCCTAAAAAGAATAAAATTATTATTCTAAATTGACTTCAGAATATATTAATAAACAGTATTTGAATACACACAAAGTTTGGGTGAAGTTTGAAATCATATTGTTGTTTGAAATGTTTAAATAAATTCAAAATAGAAATGAAAATAAAAAAACAAAAATAACAGAAGAGGAAAAAATATAAACAGAACAGCCCAACCCAGCAGGCCCACTAAGCCTAGCAGCCCACCTCTCTTCTCTCCCCGATGCATTTTCTATCACTCACAGACGAACCCGCAAACCCACTGACGAGCAGGCCCCACCTCACTCCTCTCTATCTCGCTGTCAAGCAGACCCCACCGCCCAGCTTTCTTCCTTACCCGCGACGACCACGCCTCACCGGCGGTTTCTGCCTCGCGTTAACTCGATTCAATTCGCGTAAATGGCTCGCTTAAACCTCGTCGTGACCGCGTGTACTTAATAGCCAGGCTCCCCTCTTCCTTTCCCCCCAATCATCACCCCACCGGAGCCCCCAGGCTGCCTCTAATTTTCCTTGCACTGTCGCGGCCTCTGACGAACTCCGACAGCGATTCCGGCCATCCTCCACCACGCCTTGCCCCCTTGACCATGCTCACTTGTTCCCCATCAACCACGGAACCTCCCAGTACTGCTTGTTTAGCCGCGCGCGCCTCAAACGCTCGGCAACGACGACGACCTCTCGCCACCGTCCACTGCCTCTACTCCGTTGAGATCTCCAGGTAAACTCCGACCAAACCTTTCCCTGCACTGATGCTCTCAGACTCGCAACCCTCGTGCGCACCTAACAACACCTCTACTTTGTCTTAGCATGGTCCGAAACATCGCCATCGATGACAGCCCGAGAGCACCGACGTCAGACGCAACTACGGCGAGCAATAGCCAGTAACATCGTGCGCCCCTGACGCTGAAACGACCACGTCGAGCTTCTCTAACCTCCTGCGAACCTGGTGAGCCATCTCTCCTCCTCCCTTGCTTCCAGCTCCTCCATAACCGCCGCCAGCAGAGCCGTGCCGCCGCTCGTCGCTGGATTGCGCCGCCAATCTTTGGTCAAAGCACTACAGCCGTCAGATCTCGATCGCACGGTTAGGATAGGTTGACTTAAGCGAAGGGGTACGAGCTTATCTGAACCGTGTGTTGCAGCTTAGATCCAACGCACTAGAGTGAGCGATCCGCGCGAACCGGTATGGCCCAATGAAAAACAGCCACGTGGCTCAGACTTCGTTTTAAAAACAGAAACATTTCTATTAGATGTTCAATTTTGTAAAATTCATAACTTTCAAACCACACGTCCAGATTTTCCAAATTTTATATCAATGGAATCAGCAAGACAAGTACTTTCCAACCATGCACTTTGTTTAGTAAATAGCTTCTGGTAAAATGATTGTTTTTGCAGAAACTTGTGTAGGCATGTTTAGAATATAAAATTCACTCTAAAATTATTTTTGTGATAAAATCTTTGGCAAATGGATTGTTTTGAACCTACTGACCTTAGAAACCAACTCATGGATTTGAAAATGTATTCAGTAAAGCTAAAGAGTAGATCTTTGATTTAAAGAATTTCTAGTCAAATAAAAATAATGTTTATTTATTAAAGAAATGATTTTTGAGGAAACCTTTGGGAAATGTTTTGGTTTAAACCCTCTGACCCTAAACACAAGGTTTTATAATTTAAAAATATATTTTGAAGAACCCTATAGATTATTACTTTGTTAAAGACATTTTCAACCACATAAAATATTGATTTGGTTTAAAATGGTTTATAAGTAAAATCTTTTGCAAATGATTTTGCCACTTATATAAAATGACCAATGGGTGTTTTCAAATGTTTATAACCCATTAGAAACCACTTTTCCAAATAAAACAATCTTTGGCATGCTTGCATGCATTGCTTTGTTTCTATTATTTTATGTGATGTTTGCTTGAATGGTAGATTGAAATTGTGCTTTGCTTGATTGAATTGTAGTGATTTGAGGAGTGTGAATATTTCAAGATCAAGGAGTGAACTTATATTCTCTACCAAAAAGGAAAGTGATGCTTCATACTTTGTCCCATTATTTTCACTATGCATTAGTGATATTTCTAAGTAGGACTTGCATGGAATTTTTGCTAAGTATAAACTATGCCATGGGAAATCCTAGTAGATGAAACCTTAGTAGAAATTTCCTAAGTTACGATTCCTACTAATATCATGCTTAGCTTAGCTAGTAGAAAACAAGGGTGGAATATATTCATGCTATGGAATATTTCTAAGTCAAGGACTTGTGTTTTGTTTAATAAAAACAACTAAGTGAATGAATCACCTGGGTGGAATGGAAGGAATGGTTTGTGTTGAGTGGTTATGCAAGTCCAGTATGCTGGGGAAAACTTGGGCATCACCAAGTCCAGTATACTGGGGAAAACTTGGTATCTCACTTGTGGATGGCCACCTAGGAACAAAGAGATTTGAGATGTCAAATGTTGAGAAGCTTCAAGTGCAGCCACTTGGCATTATGGGCTCTGCCTGGATCATATATGTTGCAATAACTTAGCCAAATGGACAGTTGGTGGTAGGGGATGATAGGTTGGAACGCGTCCATTCTGGTCTAAGGGAAGGCTTCTGAAAGATCTTGTCTTGGTGAAACCAAGTCTTGCGGGGAAAGTGCACCACCTCTGCAGAGTGTAAAATCTAAGTACTTAGCCATGTCCCTGGCAAAGGACAATTTGAGCATCAAGACATGGAAGCTATCAAGAATCTCCTCATCCAAATTTCTAAGTTAAAAACTTGTGGTTGAACAAGGGTTGAAGGATCACCAATTTCTATTGGGAGATGCCTTGGGTGATTTTGTCAAGCAAAAAACTTAGTGTTTTCAAATGATAAGGAAAATCTATTTTGAGAAATGCAAGCCTAAGCTCCATTTATCCAAATGCATATAGATGATAGACTCCACTATACTACCATAGTATCACTTGCCAATACAATTCAAATGTATTGACCCTTGTGGTTGTAACTTGTTATGTTGCGGGTTTGTTTGATATTAGTGAAGTGTGTTGAAATAGGATTACAAGTCTACAACCAACATGTTTGCCTGTGGCACTTTGAAGATGAAGGACCCCATGCTATAGTTATTTCTGCTGCATTGTAATGAGATAGCCAAATGAGCTATGTAAGATGTAATGAATTATTTTATTCCTGGTTATAAAGTTATATTATGATATTTGTTTCTTGATATTACATCTTAACTGTGGATGCTAGCTATTGATCCAGGGACTAGCATTGTAAACACAGGGATCTCTACCTTATTAAAGGTTGGGACCTCTACAGATGGTATCAGAGCACTGTGTTTCCTGTAGGATTGTAACCCTAGGATTGGACAAAAACCCTTAGAAAAATAGGAGTTGTATTTGTTACAAAAATTATTTACAAACAATCTTGTAAACTCTTTCCTCAACCATTTTTGGTTTTGATTCTACATCTTGTCTATTTCAACTTGATGGATAAAGCCTTGACCATGAGCAAAGGACTTCACCAACTCAAGTGATTTCAAGCTTAGTATCAACAAGGACTTCAACTTGGATATCACTAAGGACTACAAGTGAGACAAGAAATATTACACAAGACTTGAAGACTAAGGAAATACAACTTAGAAGGAACCATCATCACCTTGAAGTTTTGTGACCAAGATGCAAGAAATTCTCTACGGATACAAAGATATTTTTCATGAAGAATCAACTAAGAAGGAAGGAATGATCTCAAGTGAACCACATAGTTGGACCGCCATATTTAGATTAAAGCAAACACACCAACTTATGTGGTGTGGAAAAAATATTTTGTTGTCTAAAAATGTGATTGAATCTTTGATGTTTGATTGGAATGCTTGTTTATGATTGCTTGCATATTGCTTGTGTGAATTGTGTTGTGTGTGATTAGAATTATTTCCTTAGAAATCTATTGCCTATTCTAATCCCAATCCAACCCAAACAGATGACTACTCCAAGAAACTCCAACATCAAGGATAGTGACAATAAGAACAACAACCAAGGGATCAACATGAGGGAACTCATAGTAACCCAAACCCAGTTGAACCAAGTGACAACTAAGTTTTTAGCCAACACGAGTGAGTTAGATCCAACCATGCAAAGGTTTTTGGAAACCCAAACCCAATTGTTGCATAAGGTGACAAATCAAATGATCAACATAGAAGGCAACTCTTCCCAAGGAGTTTATGACAACAAGGATGTCAAGGATGATATTTTAGAAGGAACTCAAGCTTTCAATGTTTATGGAGACAAGGATCACACTTCCAAGGAGCATGAAGATCAATGCCCCAATTGTGAAGAGAAACATCCAACTGACCAATGCCCCACATCTCAAGCTACTTGTTTCCTATGTGAAGGAACTAATCATGTACCTATCCAATGCCCCATCTATTCCATATTTCAACAAAGGAAACAAGGTGGAGTGCAACAACAGATTGTAGACTACCATAAGGGAACAACTTCTACCAACAAGGATGAATACAAAGGAAAATCTCAACTTGCACCCCCATGCAATATGACTCAATTTGATGGACCAAAGAGGAGACATATGTATTATCCAAGGAAAAGGTCAAGGAGACCAGGAAACTTTCCCACCTTTGAGGTGAGATATGAAGAGCATGAACTAGAAGCACTCCTAGATTTGGAGAAACCCAAGAAGAAGAAGGACAAAAGTCAAGTGTAGTGTTGCCATTGCAAACAGATCGGACACCATGCCAATGAATGTCCAGAGAAGAAACAAAAATATAAGGAGATTAGCCAAGTGTGGTGCAACAATTTCAAAGATCTAGGCCATTATGTATCAACTTGTCCACAGAAGATACGCGAAGAACTCAATCTTGTCACGTGTTACAATTGTGGTAACCAAGGACATTATGCAAGCAATTGTCCAGAAAAGATGAAGCACAAGATAAAGCCTATGAAGGATCTCAGCCTTGTCACATGTTTCAAGTGTGGGAACAAAGGACACTATGCAGATGTTTGCCCAGAGAAGTATCATCAAGAACCCAAGCAAGCCAAGATGTAATCTAGTTGGAAAAATTTTAAGGGTGGTAGTACCCTAGTTCCTTTGAGCCAACTTGTAACCCCTAGCGTTCCCAAATCTCAGGACGAGATTTATTTTAAGGGTGGTAGCATGTCACATCCCAAATTTTTCCAAATTTTGTAATGTGAAAAATAAAATAAACAAAATAAATAATTGTTGAAAATTAGGGTGAAAAGAAAATTTTGTTTCTAAATGGAAACTTAAAATCCCATCTTGAACAAACTTTGGTTAATGTTTGAATCCAAACTAAATTCAAATCAAGTGAAATGCATTCTTCATAAATGCATCTGGAAATATGAACACTTGGAGAATAAACCAAAACTCTAAAACCCTAATGGAAGAAAAATATTTCCAAGTTATCTCTAAGACTATGGATTTGATACATATAAAAATTTGTCAACAAACATTTACAAATGATCAAAAATGACAAATAGAAATATTATAAGACCATATAAATTGGTTTCACTTAATTTGGAGCCATAGATAAAATCTTATGAATTTAATAAGATAAGGAAATTGAATTTCCAAAGCTAATAAAGCACCTATCTAAAATTCCATACCAAATGGTGAGCAATTAATCCTAAAGATATTTAAAAGGATAAATAAATATCAAATAAGATTTTACAAATTGGAATCACCAAGTTTGGATCTATAAATAAATAATAATATGGATTTTATAAGATAAAGAAAGAAATATTAAATGAGGAATATTTAAAGGCCAAATTAACTCTTTACCTAATCCATAAGCAAATGGAATGAATATAATCCAAATCCAAATAAAATAATGGAAAAAGAGTTTTCAAATTAATTGAAAGGGCATTAACCAAATCCTATTATATTTGAATAAAGATAAAATCCCTATTAAAATGATTAATAATCCATATTAAAAATATTCCAGATAAATCAAAGTGAATTATTTGACACCCAAAATAAAAAAATAAAACCTACTGAAAAGATTTGGGAAAGATTTAGATTTCAAATGGAGTTTTTGAAACAATAATAAAATCTTATTTGAATTAATACAAGGGCCCTTTTTAATTAATTAATATTCCCTAAAAAGAATAAAATTATTATTCTAAATTGACTTCAGAATATATTAATAAACAGTATTTGAATACACACAAATTTTGGGTGAAGTTTGAAATCATATTGTTGTTTGAAATGTTTAAATAAATTCAAAACCGAAATGAAAATCGAAAAAGAAAAATAACAGAAGAGGAAAAAAATATAAACAGAACAGCCCAACCCAGCAGGCCCACTAAGCGCAGCAGCCCACCTCTCTTCTCTCCCCGAAGCGTTTTCTGTCACTCACAGATGAACCCGCAAACCCACTGACGAGCGGGCCCCACCTCACCCCTCTCTATCTCGCTGTCAAGCAAACCCCACCGCCCAGCTTTCTTCCTCACCCGCGACGACCACGCCTCGCCGGCCGTTTCTGCCTCGCGTTAACTCAATTTAATTCGCGTAAATGGCTTGCTTAAACCTCGCCGTGACCGCGTGTACTTAATCGCCAGGATCCCCTCTTCCTTTCCCCCCAATCATCACCCCACCGGAGCCCTAGGCTGCCTCTAATTTGCCTTGCACTGCCGCGGCCTCCGACGAAATCCGATGGTGATTCCGGCCATCCTACACCGTGCCATGCCCCCTCGACCATGCTCACTTGTTCCCCATCAACCATGGAAGCTCCCAGTACCGCTTGTTTAGCCGCGCGCGCCTCAAACGCTCAGCAACGACGACGACCTCTCGCCACCTTCCAGTGCCTCTACTCCGTCGAGCTCTCCAGGTAAACTCCGACCAAACCTTTCCCTCTCACTGATGCTCTCAGAGTCGTGACCCTCGTGCGCACCTAACAGCACCTCTACTTTGTCTTAGCATGGTCCAAAACGTCGCCATCGATGACAGCCCGAGAGCACCGACGTCAGAAGCAACTACGGCGAGCAATAGCCAGTAACATCGTGCGCCCCTGACGCTGAAACGACCACGTAGAGCTTCTCTAACCTCCTGCGAACCTGGTGAGCCATCTCTCCTCCTCCCTTGCTTCCTGCTCCTCCATAACCGCCGCCAGCAGAGCCGCGCCGCCGCTCGTCGCTAGATTGCGCCGCTGATCTTTGGTCAGAGCACTGCAGCCGTCAGATCTCGATCGCACAGTTAGGATAGGTTGACTTAAGCGAAGGGGTACGAGCTTATCTGAACCGTGCGTTGTAGCTTAGATCCAATGCACCAGAGTGAGCGATCCGCGCTAACCGGTATGGCCCAATGAAAAACAGCCACGTGGCTCAGACTTCGTTTTAAACACAGAAACATTTCTATTAGATGTTCAATTTTGTAAAATTCATAACTTTCAAACCACACGCCCAAATTTTGCAAATTTTATATAAATGGAATCAGCAAGACAATTACTTTCCAACCATGTGCTTTGTTTAGTAAATTGCTTCTGGTAAAATGATTGTTTTTGCAGAAACTTGTGTAGGCATATTTAGAATATAAAATTCACTCTAAAATTATTTTTGTGATAAAATCTTTGGCTAATGGATTCTTTTGAACCTATTGACCTTAGAAACCAACTCATGGATTTGAAAATGTATTTGGTAAAGCTAAAGAGTAAATATTTGATTTAAAGCATTTGTAGTCAAATAAAAATAATATTTACTTGTTAAAAAAATGATTTTTGAGGAAACCTTTGGGAAATGTTTTGGTTTAAATCCTCTGACCCTAAACACAAGGTTTTATGATTTAAAAATATATTTTGAAGAACCCTATAGATTATTACTTTGTTAAAGACATTTTCAACCACATAAAATATTGATTTTGTTTAAAATGGTTTATAAGTAAAATCTTTTGCAAATGATTTTTCCACTTATATAAAATGACCAATTGGTGTTTTCAAATGTTTATAACCCTTTAAAAACCACTTTTCCAAATAAAACAATCTTTGGAATGCTTGCATGCATTGCTTTGTTTCTATTATTTTATGTGATGTTTGCTTGAATGGTAGATTGAAATTGTGTTTTGCTTGATTGAATTGTAGTGATTTGAGGAGTGTGAATATTTCAAGATCAAGGAGTGAACTTATATTCTCCACCAAAAAGGCAAGTGATGCTTCATACTTTGTCCCACTATTTTCACTATGCATTAGTGATATTTCTAAGTAGGACTTGCATGGAATTTTTTCTAAGTATAAACTATGCCATGGGAAATACTAGTAGATGAAACCTTAGTAGAAATTTCCTAAGTTAAGATTCCTACTACTATCATGCTTAGCTTAGCTAGTAGAAAACAAGGGTGGAATATATTCATGCTATGGAATATTTCTAAGTCAAGGACTTGTGTTTTGTTTAATAAAACAACTAAGTGAATGAATCACCTGGGTGGAATGGAAGGAATGGTTTGTGTTGAGTGGTTACGCAAGTCTAGTATGCTGGGGAAAACTTGGGCATCACCAAGTTCAGTATACTGGGGAAAACTTGGTATCTCACTTGTGGATGGCCACCTAGGAACAAAGAGATTTGAGATGTCAAATGTTTAGAAGCTTCAAGTGCAGCCACTTGGCATTATGGGCTCTGCCTGGATCATATAGGTTGCAATAACTTGACAAATGGATAGTTGGTGGTAGGGGATGATAGGTTGGAACGCGTCCATTCTGGTCTAAGGGAAGGCTTCTGAAAGATCTTGTCTTGGTGAAACCAAGTCTTGTGGAGAAAGTGCACCACCTCTGCAGAGTGTAAAATCTAAGTACTTAGCCATGTCCCTGGCAAAGGACAATTTGAGCATCAAGACATGGAAGCTATCAAGAATCTCCTCATCCAAATTTCTAAGTTAAAAACTTGTGGTTGAACAAGGGTTGAAGGATCACCAATTTCTATTGGGAGATGCCTTGGGTGATTTTGTCAAGAAAAAACTTAGTGTTTTCAAATGATAAGGAAAATCTATTTTGAGAAATGCAAGCCTAATATCCACTTAGCCAAATGCATATAGATGATAGACTCCACTATACTACCATAGTATCACTTGCCAATACAATTCAAATGTATTGACCCTTGTGGCTATAACTTGTTATGTTGCAGGTTTGTTTGATATTAGTGAAGTGTGTTGAAATAGGATTACAAGTCTATAACCAACATGTTTGCCCGTGGCACTTTGAAGATGAAGGACCCCATGCTATAGTTATTTCTGCTGCATTGTAATGAGATAGCCAAATGAGCTATGTAAGATGTAATGAATTATTTTATTCCTGGTTATAAAGTTGTATTATGACCTTTGTTTCTTGATATTACATCTTAACTGTGGATGCTAGCTATTGATCCAGGGACTAGCATTGTAAACACAAGGATCTCTACCTTATTAAAGGTTGGGACCTCTATAATTTACTTTACTCTACTCACACTCCAACCTCACATTATATTAATGTGGCTTGTAATGACTACTCAGGATAACTTATCTCTACTAGAGTTTCAATCATGTTCTACCCACCAATATCACTTATACTTAATATAGATAGACAATCCTGGTGAGTAAGGCATGATCATTCTAATCCTTTACTCATTTATAGCTTAGGTTTCCAATTGGCTATTCAATACTTCATCAATACAACCTTACAATTGTATTGAAATTATCTTCTTAGTATCTCATATTGGGTTAAGGTTATTTATGGACTATGCCTTCTTTAAAATATTTAAGTAGATGCTATGATAAGATCAAGAAGTAGTATATCAAGTATTGATAGTTAAAGAATTTGTGAATCAATGGTTGATTACTCAATCATTGATGAACAACAAATATTAAGATAGGTTCTATAAAGATTAATGTGGAAAGAAAGATATATGGTGATTGGTCTTAACTTAGTTTCTTTCCAACTCAGACTCATTAAATAGTTAAAGTTAGGTATTACTATGATACTTATAGTAAGGATACATAAGAATAAGATAGGTCAGGATTAGTCATTACATTCATATTACTTTAGTTGTAATCTTAACTTGGCACTTATGAGTTGTTCTGCTGAATATTATGGTACAATCCCTTAAGGATCAGATATTAATTATTTAATCAATGTATTATGAGTAACATTTTATTATCTTTGATCTATCCTTAGATCAATTCATGTTTACCCAAATAAGGTTTTAACAAAGGTCATAATGAAACTTATCATAGTCAACATGATGATCAGCTTCAATTCCATCAAGTTGAGAGAAACTTCAACCACTTTGACAGGTTCTATTAAAAATCGCGAAAATTATTCGGATTTTCTATGCATGAATGCAATGCACACATCTGGGTTCAGCTTATTTCTAAGCTCTAATGCTGGGATGTTACAGACTCTCCCCCTTAAATTAAACTTCATCCTCGAAGTTCGCAAACTCTCATGTTTTGGAGTAAGGAATTGACTTGTAGTGGTTGCTACATTTCTCCACTCCATGATGACCTTAAATATAATTATTTATAGTATTCCATAACCAGATTAGATATCCTAATCCCAATTCTTTTTATTTAATCACCAACTTTATTACTATGTTAAATACAGTCTAGAGGGTCTCAGTAAAACAAGTTTTAAGTTTCTATATGCCCATGTTTATGGTTAGAAGACTATATTTCTATTCCTGTTATAGTATAGTTGATACGGGTACTCCATCCAAGATTGGATTTGAACTCATTTACTCCATACCCGTTGGAATTTCTTATTCTCAATACTTGTCCAATTGGGTGTTCTCTTATTACTTCTTAAGGGTTACTTAAGAGTTTTTCTTCTAGAATTGGTCGGTTAGGATTATCCTTTTATCACCTTCAAGCTTATACCTTTTAAAGCTTTAGATAATCTTTCATAATTACCTATAGTTCTTCTTCAACTTACATTCATAATTTCTACTCTCCCCCTTAGGGTTTACTAATAGTCTTTAAATTGTATATATATAGCATTTATTGGCTTTATAACTAGAATGTTGGCCTCTATTCAGTTTATACTTTACCTAATTAGGGTCTGATGAAAGATTGTACGGTGTATCCACATAGTTGTGGATCTCCGAAGCAAATCTTTCAGCATTATATGTCGTACTCACTATTGGACATTTTCGCTGGGATAAGTTTGACTTTGCGAAGCATCTCGAAACACGATCGCCTTAAATGTTTATACTTCCTTATGTCTTATTTACTTTAGGCCAAATTTTATGCTCTTTATGCCACTTTTAATAAGAACTGGTTAACTGAGTTAACCAAATACCAGTTGCGGACAAGATACCAACTGTGGATCGGAATGCCGACTACGGATTAAGTACCAACGGCGGATCATTCTAGGTGGTAGGTATTACCTTACAGTTTCCAACCTACTACTGGCATTCTCTCTGAATTGTCAGAGCTTGAATACCCTTTTTGGTACCAAGGCGTCTTCTTTGTACTTATTCATGATACTAACATGAACTTGGTACAACTATTTCATTAACTTCTTAGCAATGCTACCTACTTTGAATGGACCTTAAGTCTATTACTTCTTGTTGCTCCATACATTTTCTACACCAAACTTCTTTCTTGAATCTGGCTAAGAATAGTCTATGCTTGATCTATCCTCCAAATGGTGTTAATACTCTTTATATCTTACTTCATATTTCCAGTAAGTCTTCCTTTTGATCTTTGAAACTCGTCACTCCCTTACACGAATTCCCGTTTCTATCTAGATCTATAACATCAAGTCATAACTGGGTGTTACATCATGCATTTACACACCTAATTATTCTCATCTATAGATCTAGTCAATCAAGAAGATTCTAGAAGATCCAAAAGTCGATAACAACAAAACATATACCATGTATTATACATAGGTTTTAAATAATTTACAAATGTACTAGCTGTTCCAATGGTTTGCTCCTCACCTATATACATAACTATCTTACAAGAACTTCTTGTTCTTGTGAGTATATCCTCACTTATTTCGGCAAACCTTTCAAACTACTATACGCATTACCCTCTATGTACATTATTCAAGATCTCATCCCCTTGGGATGTCGTTCCTTTGTTACTTTCATCTTACTCTAGTGCTTCCTGGAGTTCCGTCCATGATGACGTGAAGTCCTACGACTGCCTTCTAGAGCATACGAGCATCCAGGAGGTGCGTATTCTTGATTAGAATTACCGAGACTGAGATTAGTCATTGAAAAATGACTAGAGTTGGTGTAATCTTCCACCGAATATTCCTGGTTTTTTGGCAACGATTCATCATAGTAAGCTGGCTCCTTAGACTTTTCTTGGATCCAGTCATATATATTGGTGTAGTAGCTATCGGAATACTCTTCTAAGTCGATCGGATTAGTATCACCCCCATATGGTCCATAAGGCTCTCTATGGTTATAGTTGGTCTCTTCTTCAATAGTTGTATCACAAGGTATAGTATTTCCTATGGTTCCACCTTGAGATTCTATTTCCCATCCATACTTGTTTGGCTCAGGGTTATTTGGAGTAACTTTATTCCATTCCTATTGTTCGGAGTTATATTTGGTCCATAGGTCTTCAGGTGGCTTGAAGTCATTTTGGTAATAGGCATAATTTTCCGAGTTTGGGTCATCAAACTCAGTTTCCTCATACACTTCTCCTGAAGGTATGTATTTAGGATGCCTAGCTTCTTTATCTAGCTTCTTCCTACCAACCCTTGCTTTATCAGGATCAGTAAAATCCTCAATGACCGTATCCAATTCCTGGAATAAGACTAGGTGAGTGTTATGATAAGTGTTTAGCAAAGACCGATAACGATCCATATACTCTACAGCTAGAGTAGGTTCTGCTTGAACTAGAGTAGAGTGATCTAACTCATGCTATGGGTTTGAGGTTTCATGTGGTATAATGGTGTGAGTACTACCTTCAAGAGCTTGGGATTTTTGTTCTCGGATCATGGTTATGGCTGCTGCTACGGCAATCTGATATGCAGATGCCATGCACCTTGCCTCTCCTGATGGCATTTCTCCCTTATGTCCTAACTTCTTGGGTAACATGATCATAACACGGTATTTAGCTAATACCTACCCATCATAGTAACTGTAAATCTTGACCAAAAGTCTCGATTCACATTCCAAACTCCATAGAAGTTGTCGGAGATTTTCTGTCCAATCCCCTCCGTAGTCATTTAACATCATGTTCATCACTTGAACATTCCGTGGTGGATATCGAGGTGCCATGTGGAACTGTAGATAAGAAATTATCATCAGTCACATAGAGTTAAAACTCTTGGGTAATGATCGAACTTGTAATCATAATAAAGAATTATCGCACTAGTAACATCAAAGGATTATTCTCAAGTGAATATCCCTCATATCAAAGCATATGATAGGATGTGTCCTACAGGTTCTACCAATTTACTAGGTTTCCAACCTAAGGTCAAAGCATATGCTCTGATACCTACCGCGGTGATCGAGCATACCACTGCATGATGCAGTATACTATATTCGTTGACATAACACCAATGAAACACCGTTCACTAGTATTACATCCCTAGAAATGGCACAACAGAAACACAGCGGGTCCAAACATGGCTAAAGGTTACAACTCACTCTTTACACAAGATCCACAGAACACTCTAGGTTGAAGAGAGAGAAAGAACTTCTTACAAAGAAGAATCAAAGATAATTAATGCACTGACTATTATACTTTTAAGTCTAGTATTTCAACTAAAGGTTTGGCATTGCTACTATTGCAACGCACTACAGAATTAGGTTCTTTGGTTAGAGAGGGAGTATATTTCTATCTAATCAGTAACTTCGTCTTCATTTGAGTTGATGTATATTTTGACTTCCTTCACTTTATTGAAGAGCTTTAGCTTTGGATGATGAGTCCTGGAGCATAACTTGATGTTGATATTGTCTATCCCGGCTTCAGAATCTACCAAGGGTTAAGAAGATACTTTGAGTACAAGCATACTCAGCAAATTCACTAGAAAAAGAGTGTTTGATGCACTATAACTACAGCCATAGACCGTAGGTCGTAGGCAATGCAAGTTTTCATTAACATTTCTTCAAAGGTTGCTTTTATTCTGAAAAGCTATGTCCATCAGCCTTCACGGGTTTACCAGAACTTTCATGGAGTTCCTTTCCCGCTGCGTTCGCAGCTCCTTCCCGGAACAGGGAGTAACATGTTATAGGTCTTACACTCTGCAGAGGTGCGTTACTTTACCCATGAGAGATTAACTCTTTGTTGCACAACCGGGCAGCTTATTCCCATCCACAATTCTATGATGTGGGGCCCAGAAGATGATCCAAGCCAATCACTGCCCCCTTCGCAACCTCGCATGCCTCCTTGGTGTACACCATGCCCACATAAAGAATTACGGCAATGGTTTGTACAAACCGTTAGATGCTAGAACTATAGTAGGACGTTGAGGGTTCCCACCCATATGCTGCATATGCCCTATGAATTACCAATTAATATGCATTCTTCGAGGATAAGAGCCACGACCTGCACATCCGGCTTCATGCAAGAGGAAGAAGATACAGCTAACTTCTCCATCCCATTCCAAATCTCAGCTAATCTCATGGTTAACATTGGTTGTTAAGTCATAGGTGATATAGTTCTGAGAAGTGGTATTCCAACTGTCAGATTTAATAGATTAGCTGTCAACACCCGAATTTTTCAGTCCTAGATGCCTGTTATGCCATACATCGCAATCCCAGGATTACCATTTTTGCGAGACATAACAGAATTGGATACCATAGTACATCATCCATTACAAATGATACATAAGTTCTTACACAAATAGGGATCTCATGATCCAGTTCTTAATACAACATCAAGCAGCGGAATACGTAATAATAACGGTAGCGTAGGCGAAGCTCCATCTTCAGGGTCACAGGCAATGCTAACGATGGGAGATGATCCTAGTTGTCGTAACCTTCCTGGGGTCCATCTTCCAGGTACTCCTCTTCATAGTCTGGCCATGGGAATAGCCAGGGACAAAGCCATGAGTACTCTTTAAGTACTCGCAAACTAATACTAATAGGTAAAGGGTTTTTTGGATAATAGGACACTAGGTTCTAGGGTTGTTTTGCAAAAGCCAGATTTATCTCTACTAAGTTCCAAAGCTAGTCACAATTTTATAACTCCTAAGGGGGAACTTGTATTTCATATCACAACTCTGTTGTGGTCAAGTCAAAGTCTCAATTCATCTCACAGGTCATTTTGAAAAGTCTGACGGGGGAAACAGTATGGCCACTCCAACTATCCATAACCGCGGACGCGGCTATTCGAATAGTTTGACACTCTGCAGAGATTGTACACTTTCACCACAACATTTGATACATCCGTCAGGAACAAATCCTGAATTCACCATAATCAATATGCGGATAATCAATCCTAACCTTTCGATTACATGCCCTAGTATAAGCACCTCTCCTGTGAGTTTGGCCTCCCAACCATGACCAACTGTCATCTTGGGTACTGCACAGGTGGACAATCTTCACAAGGTAGCCTCAGCTCCGACCTTGGCCATGAGGGAACTAATACTAAGGTACATAAGTTTCCAGTCAAGCCCTACCCAATATTCGGGTATTGTGGTTGTACGATAAAATTGGAATGGTATCGCATCCAGACAACCATCAGTTTTATAAAGGGCTAAGGCTCATGCCTCAACATTTTTATCACCAAAATTCTCAAGTGTTTGGAAACACATGTCCAACACATTTCAATAGAATGATCCATCATTCCAAGGTTTTCATAACCATTTTTCCACCAAGTAATCCCATCTAAAAGTTGATCAAGATTTATGCTTAGCACTAGCATCTACAGGTGGGGGTAGTATTAATGAGGGGTGGTAACTAGTGGAGTTTCAACTAAGGACAACCTCAGGTCTCAGGCTGATGTCAAGGTTTCTAACTTAGGCCAAATTTTATGCTCTTTATGCAACCTTCAGCATCTTTCCAAATCTACCAGTCACTTAAGTAAACACTAAGTAAGCATTGATAAAGAAATAGCGTAAGGAGCTTGCACATAAAACTAGGATTGGTTTATCAAGTGGGTATGATCACATATGCTTAAGGCATATAGTAGTCATAGAACAAGTATGGGTTTGTTGCATCAGTAGAGTGTCTTGCAAGTTTTAGCTTGCATAGGTCAACTTGATTGGTAAGGCTTGCATAGGTATAGTATCAGCTTGCATCAATATCAGTATAAGCTTGCTAAAGTAGAATGTCTTGCAAGTTTTAGCTTGCCTTGTGCAGAGCAGTGGTTGAAGTTCTCCTCGGCTTCTTCTTCGTAGTATCCTCCTTCCTCCTCGTATCCTTGGTCGGTACTAGTGTCTATGAATAAATACGAGGTACACAATCACCAAACAATACTTAACTACTTGCAATCATCACACACAAGGGTCCTATGGATGATCTAGCATCATCACTAACATTACAAGGTGAAGGCTTGGTTTAAATCTTTTTTATTTTTAGAAAAGTAATTTCTCCTCATTGAAAAACTACTTAAGATTTAATATTCTCCAAACCAAACATGGGATCATGTTGACACATGTCATCACCACATATTGTAGTCCATGGGAATGTGATTTAAAGTGGTGTCACAATTTAATAAGGTTTTACCCTTTTATTTTAATTAATTAAAGTGTCTAGAAATGCTTATGTAGCATTCTTTTATTACTTGAACATTATTTCTGCAAGCAAACCTATATATTTTTATATATTCTGAAAGGTATGGTTAAATGTGATTTTTGAGAGTTGGAATCAACTCAAAATCTATTATGGTTTAAATTTGAAAAATGTTTGAATGCAGAAAAGCTTCTGCCTTGTTATTTTTACCATGGGTGATCTATAGATCCAAATTACTTGAATCCAACGGGCTTGGATTCAGCATTCACAGACCTTTCCAACAAAATTGGTTTCATTCAATTTGGTGCACTGAATCGATCTAGGTTGATTTTTTGAAGTTGGGTACAGAAGTGCGTTTGAATTGAAATAGAAAAAGGTTTAATTTGAATAACTGGGCTGCGCGGGAAAAGTTACTGGGCCGGCCTGCTAAGCACAGTGCTCCCGCGGGATGCTTAAGTGGGTGTCCCCACTCGTCAGTGACACGGGGCTGGGCGAAGCGATATGGGGCGATGTGGATCGTTCGATCTATTTCTAATCTAACGGCTGGGAGTCATCGTCGACGCGAGACAACTCCGGCGAGAACGAAACCTAGCGCGGCCAGTGAGGGTCGCTGGGGGCTCACCGGGGTGCTGGCGAGGGTCGGCGAGGCGGGCGAACGACGAAGTCGACGACGGCGAACTCAGGGGTGGTCGCGGCAGCTCCTGGGGCGGCTCCAATCGCTGGCTCCCTTCTTCTCCGGCAGCAGCAGGCTCTAGTGAAATTCCGGCGAGGTGGTGCTCGTCTTGCTCTGAGAATGGTGTGGCACGATCAGTGAGGAGAGGGGAGTGAGATGGTGTGAAGAAATCGTGCGGGGGTGGCCTCTATTTATAGTCGAGCGAGGGGACCGTCGGGGCGCACGGTGAGCTCGTCGGGGGCGAGGTTACAGGCGGCTAAAGGCATGGGCAAGGGTAGGGGACGGTGTGGTGTCTCCTGGCGATGCTCAACGACATGGTCTCGAGGCATGGGGCGGTGTGGTTTGGTCTGGAACAAGCGGTGCTCTGCGCGGCAGAGGCGGCGTCTTCGACGGCGGGCGGTGGTTGTGCGGCACGGGGCGGCAAACGGGGATGTCTGGCGGTCTCCTGGGTCGGTGGGGATTGTGTATGCACGTGGCGAGGGCGGCGCGCGGTCTGTGGATGATGGTCGAGGGTGGCGCTCTGGCGCACGCTCGGCATGGTCTGGGCGCGGCTTGTGCGCGTGGTCCAGGGCTTGGCAACACTCGCGGCTGGGACAGTGAGTGGCGGTGGACGGTGGGCTGCCTCCCAGACATGCTGCCTAGGCTTGCTGCTGCTCCTAGCTTGCTGTCGACTATGGGGTGGCAAGACGGTGCTCGGCTATTCACCATTGATGACAATGGCAAGCTCACAGTGGTGCTAGTGCCTGGCTAATCTTCCTAGATGATCTACTGAGTTGTGTGTGAGCTAAATGGGGAACCAGTTAGGCAAGAATCACTGCTCACAATAGTGTTTGATGTTTGTTTGATTTGTGTCTACAACCTGTTTGATGAAATGGCCGCATGAAATCAAGTTTTGAATTTTGAAATGATTTTTTGTGGGTTTGCTAGATTGGTGCTGGTGAGTCTGCAGATGCTTGGGTTTTGAAAGTTGAGCTTGTTTGAGTAGTTTTTGAAAAAGTGGGATCTTCCCATATGATAAAGATTAAATTTTGAATTGTTATTTAAACTATGCATTTGAATGTTTCTAGATGATCACAAGGTGGGCCTTGATACCTTGTTATGAGTACATTCAAGGGGTGCAAAGATCCATAAAAGTTTCTGTTAGGTTCTGAAAGTTTGAGACAGCCAAAGTAGGCATGGGAGTTAAATTGGCCAAAATGACCATTCATTTCATATATGTGTTTTGATTTACTTGTCTTTAGGAAAGGTGTGGGAAATGTTTTAGATGATGTTTATTTCACCTAAGAAACATTTTACAAGCAATGGAACAAACAAACAAGGTGGTTTTAAAGGATTTCAAAATCCATGCATACACATATGCATGCATCCATGATTTTATTTAGAAAAGTTTTTATTAACCCTAATTTTGATGATTAGAATTTGATGATCCAAGCTTAGTATTTTTGGGATGTTACATTAGCTGATCACCCTGGATCAGTAACCAATAGTTCACAATATTACTGAAAATAGTGTTTTCTGATATTTTTCAAATGCAGGTGATGACAACACTGGATTTGTAAAATACTTTACAGAAAATAAACAAAGGATATGAGCAAGTGTGAACTTGCCTTTTGTGATTGCAAGATTACGCACTCACGGTCTTCGAGTCAGTATAAGTTCCAAAATCTGAAATCAGCATCATTGGTTCGGTAAGGACTAATGTTTAAAGAAGCAATATGCTTTTATGCATAAGTAATGTGATGCACGTTATAAACGCGAATCCCGGGGATAATGTTGTTCTAGGGTTTGGATTCCTGAAATTGTTACTTTAGAATGTGTTGTCCTTTTAGATAAGTTTCACACTTGTGCTTCTTATTAGGGCTTGTGAGTGTGTGTGAACAACACATATTTATGCAGCAAAAAAATATACACCTATGAAATGCTATTCAAGATTGTTTACACTTTAATTGTTTATCCTCAAACTTTACTTTACAAGTGAAGTACAGAGTATTGTAATCTTGATTATTTGTAATATATTGTCTGAAGTGGCAAAACGAATAACTTTTGAAGAAAAGATTCCTTTTGTAAGGTTTAAACAATCCTTGTGGTTAGTTAGTGGTGGTCGATGTTATTTGTGCTTGCTTGAATAGTTTGGGCTTGAGATGCTTTATAACTTGTTCAGACCAAAGTTAACTACAAAACATATAACCATGTTTATAGTGTTATATTTAGATTCTTGTAGACTAAAGTTAACTTTAAAATATAGATAGTTAGAAAGTATAATGCTTATAACATTTGTACATTGTGTACTAGGTAATGTTGCCTTAAGGTTACTTAAGGATGGTAATTCCTCTAGTTAAGTAGTGGTCTCTTAATTTTGTAGTGGAACAAGATTTCTTGTTTCCTTATAAAGGTATGATTATGGTTTGTGGATAAATATATAGTACTAGTCACTACACATGAATTATCTTTGGATTTAGTCCATTATAAGGTTGTATTTGATTGATATATCATTCCTGAAGATTTTAGAATTATTAAAGATCTTTTAAAACATAATTTATTCATATAGTAGAAGGTTAATTCAATATAATAGTATTTCTAATGTTTTTTGGAATCATTATGACTTATTATTAATATTCAAGACTAATACGTATTTATTAGACTTGATTGACTAATTTTAGAAATATTAATAAATTTTATTCACCCTTATATGAATTATCAATTAAGTAAATAAGTTTAAATTTGAGTTGTTAAAATATTTCAATTTTTAGTTAACTCAAAAGTGGAATATTATATTTTTAACATGTAGATATTCTTTTTGTGATCATTTTGGTATATTATATTTATTTTTTATGATTTATAAATAATAAGATATGATTTTTATAAGATTTAATACTTTTAAAATACTTAATAAATAATAAATATTTAATTAAGTGAAATAATAATGTATGAATATAATTTTAAATTATAGTTCTTATTTTTCTAATATTTTTGGTATTTATTTATATTCTCAACATTTGCCTTTATTAAAATAGGAATTATTAAAGTTTTATTACCTTTAAAAACATTATTAATTAATAATTATTTAAATTATTAACATAATAATGTTTAATAATAGTTTTTCAGTTATATATTTTAATTTTTAAAACATTTTCATATATTATACAAATTTTTCTGAACTATAAATCAAAAGTTATAGATTTAACAAGTTTTAATCAATTTATTAATTTCTAAAATATTAATAATTGAGTTTATAACATTTTATTTATTTCTTAAACAGGAATTAACTTTTTACACCGCACACGCACCTAGCCTGAGTCACTGACCGGTGGGCCAGTGGCCACCTCAGCACACAGGTTATAGAAAATGCATTTGTTACCGACTGGTTAGCTACTCCCAGTCAATGACATATGGGCCCTAGGCCATGTCACTTGCCACATGAGACAAAGACCAGGTCAAACAGGTTGACATGGATAGGGTGACGCAAGCATGATGTCATGCTGACATCAGCTCAGTCTCCACCACTAGAGAATGGTCGCCGGCGGCAAACCACTGTGCTCCGGTGGACAAGGTCGATCCTACTGGATAGAGGGAACCAATACGAACATATTGGGGGTAACGCCGCTACCTAGTGGTCACCGGAAATACACCGGCGATGAGCTTCTGCGACGGCCAACGGTGATGCTCGATGAAACTAGTTCTACTGTGCGAATCAGCAAGCGAAATTAGGGTCTAGAGATGCGTAAGCTTACCCTGATGACGATAGAGAGGTCGAGGAGGATTGGGAAGGCGTGACGACGGCGAATCGACGATAATGGCCACGACGGTCGATGAAAAGGAATGCTCGATTTCACATGATTCCCGGCGTGCGGGCTTACGTGCTTGGTCCTAGGTGAGTAAGTCCACGACGGCGCGTCCAACGGTGGCTACCACGAGGCGAGGGGTGACCGGATTTGGCTGGAACGATGAACTCCGACGAACTAGGGTTTCGGGTGAGGAAGGAAAATGGGTCTAGAGAGCGAGATAGAAGATGATATAGGTGAGGTAGACGACAAAGTCAATTTTGCAGAAAACCCCCTGGCGTTTCTTTCTTCTCAACCTGTGATCCTTCCCTGGCCCCACTTGTCAGTCATAGGATAGAATGAGCTGGGCTGGTTATTGGGCCTTTGTGGGCTGCACCTGGGCGACAGGTCAGCAAAGAGAAGTTGAGCCACGACCAGGTTTTGTTTTTTATTTGTTTTCTATTTTTTATTTTTTGTTTTCCTTTTCAGATTTGTATATAATCTTTAATTTGAACTTTTCTTTGTATAATTTATTTGCTGGATAATTGTAGTAATACTAAAATATATTTATTATCATTTGTAAAATTTTATTATATAATCTTTTTATATTTCTTTTATTTTCTCTATATGAACCCCTTTTAATATTGTGTAGATTCTTTTCTTATTATTTTTCTTTCCTCATTTAACCATGGATTTATTAAATGATACCTTCTTATTTGTTTATAAAACTTAACTCTAGTTGGCTCATAGTTTTGAATAGAAATTTTTATATGTATAATAATCCTATATCATTATTTGATGCATGAAATATCAAAGAAATTAATATGGTTATTACTACTTCCATTGATTTGGAAAATGGCAATGTATATATTCTATTATGATAAACAAAAGAAGTTTAGGGTTTTGAATTATGAATGTTTACCCTACGGTTTAGGGTTTTTAATATACTTAGATTCCTTTATGGATGTGAGTAAAGATTTAATAACTAAGCATATTGTTTTCTGTTTGGAATATTTGATGACATCACCTTTAGGACTAGAAAGTTATATTTAGAAGGTTTTATAGAAAGATATTTATAAAGATACTCCTAAGAACATATAATTATGATGGTTAGGATTGGCAGAGATGTGCTTATGTGATTTGTTATAGGAAAATATTCCTATAAAGTGATATTAACATAAGATGATGAATCCATTCCCTGAATGGACATTATACTTGGTTTAAGATTTAGAGTTGGTTGTTTAATAAGAATGTCTATTTTTCCATTCTTCACCATCCTTGACCTTTAATTAAAGAATTCCTTTCCTAGATATAATACTTCTTCGTATCCATCATCATAGTTAGTATGATGACCTTTACTTCACAAGAATATTCTTATTCACCTTTTATTCTTCTAAACTCATGGATGAATCCAATGAGTTTGATACTTCAGTATTTCATAGTTTTCTCATATCTTTGCTTGGTTATACCCACTACTCTAATGTTGATAATCATCAATCCAACAAGTAGTTCTTTCAAACTCCACTCATAATCTTCCTTAATCATCCATCACTAATATTTCTTCATCAGATGTATGTATGTATCCAACTACCTTTCTCTAAGGCTTACTATCCTTTAAGATGAATAACACTTCTTCCATAACTCTATGCTAAACTAGCTTTAATTGAATAATATCATCCTACATTTACTTTACTCTACTCACACTCCAACCTCACATTATATTAATGTGGCTTGTAATGACTACTCTAGGATAACTTATCTCTACTAGAGTTTCAATCATGTTCTACCCACCAATATCACTTATACTTAATATAGATAGACAATCCTGGTGAGTAAGGCATGATCATTCTAATCCTTTACTCATTTATAGCTTAGGTTTCCAATTGGCTATTCAAGACTTCATCAATACAACCTTACAATTGTATTGAAATTATCTTCTTAGTATCTCATATTGGGTTAAGGTTATTTATGGACTATGCCTTCTTTGAAATATTTAAGTAGATGCTATGATAAGATCAAGGAGTAGTATATCCAGTATTGATAGTTAAAGAATTTGTGAATCAATGGTTGATTACTCAATCATTGATGAACAACAAATATTAAGATAGGTTCTATAAAGATTGATATGGAAAGAAAGATATATGGTGATTGATCTTAACTTAGTTTCTTTCCAACTCAAACTCATTAAAGAGTTAAAGTTAGGTATTACTATGGTACTCATAGTAAGGATAGATAAGAATAAGATAGGTCAAGATTAGTCATTACATTCATATTACTTTAGTTGTAATCTTAACTTGGCACTTATGAGTTGTTGTGCTGAATATTATGGTACGATCCCTTAAGGATCAGATATTAATTATTTAAGCAATGTATTATGAGTAACATTTTATTATCTTTGATCTATCCTTAGATTAATTCATGTTTACCCAAATAAGGTTTTAACAAAGTTCATAATGAAACTTATCACAGTCAACTTGATGATCAGCTTCAATTCCATCAAGTTGAGAGAAACTTTAACCACGTTGACAGGTTCTGTTAAAAAGCGCGAAAATTATTCGGATTTTCTATGCATGAATGCAATGCACACATCTGGGTTCAGTTTATTTCTAAGCTCTAATGCTGGGATGTTACAGACTCTCCCCCTTAAAATAAACTTCGTCCTTGAAGTTCGCAAACTCTCACGTTTCGGAGTAAGGAATTGACTTGTAGTGGTTGCTACATTTGTCCACTCCATGATGACATTAAATATAATTATTTGTAGTATTCCATATCCGGATTAGATATCCTAATCCCAATTCTTTTTATTTAATCACTAACTTTATTACTATGTTAAATACAGTCTAGAGGGTCTCACTAAAACAAGTTTTAAGTTTCTATATGCCCGTGTTTGTGGTTAGAAGACTATATTTCTATTCTTGTTATAGTATAGTTGATACTGGTACTCCATCCAAGATTGGATTTGAACTCATTTAGTCCACACCCGTTGGAATTTCTTATTCTCAATACTTGTCCAATTGGGTGTTCTCTTATTACTTCTTAAGGGTTACTTAAGAGTTGTTTCTTCTAGAATTGGTCGGTTAGGATTATCCTTTTATCACCTTCAAGCTTATACCTTTTAAAGCTTTAGATAATCTTTCATCATTACCTATAGTTCTTCTTCAACTTACATTCATAATGTCTACTCTCCCCCTTAGGGTTTACTAATAGTCTTTATATTGTATATATATAGCATTTATTGGCTTTATAACTAGAATGTTGGCCTCTATTCAGTTTATACTTTACGTAATTAGGGTCTGATGAAAGATTGTACGGTGTATGCACATAGTTGTGGATCTCTGAAGCAAATCTTTCACCATTATATGTCATACTCACTATTGGACATTTTCGCTGGGATAAGTTTGACTTTGCGAAGCATCTCGAAACACGATCGCCTTAAATGTTTATACTTCCCTATGTTTTATTTACTTTAGGCCAAATTTTATGCTCTTTAGGCCACTTTTAGTAAGAACTAGTTAAGTGAGTTAACCAAGTACCAGGAACGGACAAAATACCAACTGTGGAACGGAATGCCGACTATGGATTAAGTACCAACGACGGATCATTCTAGGTGGTAGGTATTACCTTATAGTTTCCAACCTACTACTGGCATTCTCTCTGAATTGTCAGAGCTTGAATACCCTTTTTGGTTACAAGGTGTCTTCTTTGTACTTATTCATGATACTACCATGAACTTGGTACAACTATTTCATTAACTTCTTAGCAATGCTACCTAATTTCAATGGACCTTAAGTCTATTACTTCTTGTTTCTCCATACATTTTCTACACCAAACTTCTTTCTTGAATCTGGCTAAGAATAGTCTATGCTTGATCTATCCTCCAAATGGTGTTAATACTCTTTATATCTTGCTTCATCTTTCAAGTAAGTCTTCCTTTTGATCTTTGAAACTCGTCACTCCCTTACACGAATTCCCGTTTCTATCTAGATCTATAACATCAAGTCATAACTGGGTGTTACATCATGCATTTGCACACCTAATTATTATCATGTATAGATCTAGTCAATCAAGAACATTCAAGAAGATCCAAAAGTCGATAACAACAAAACATATACCATGTATTATACATAGGTTTTAAATAATTTACAAATGAACTAGATGTTCCAATGGTTTGCTCCTCACCTATATACACAACTATCTTACAAGAACTTCTTGTTCTTGTGAGTATATCCTCACTTATTTCGGCAAACCTTTCAAACTACTATACGCATTACCCTCTATGTACATTATTCAAGCTCTCATCCCCTTGGGATGTCGTTCCTTTCTTACTTTCATCTTACTCTAGTGCTTCCTGGAGTTCCGTCCATGATGACGTGAAGTCCTACGACTGCCTTCTGGAGCATAAGAGCATCCAGGAGGTGCGTATTCTTGATTAGAAGTATTGAGACTGAGATTAGTCATTGAAAAATGACTAGAGTTGGTGTAATCTTCCACCGAATATTCCTGTTTTTTTGGCAACGATTCCTCATAGTAAGCTGGCTCCTTAGCCTTTTCATGGATCCAGTCATATATATTGGTGTAGTAGCTATCGGAATACTCTTCTAAGTCGATTGGATTAGTATCACCCCCATATGGTCCATGTAACATCCCAAAAATATTAAACATGGATCATCAAAATTAGGCTTAACAAAAACTTTTCCAACTAAAAATATGAAAGCATTCATATGTGTGTGTATTAAAATTTGGATTCTTTTGAATTTCCATGGTTCTGTGTTTCTTTGCTTGTAGAATGATTCTTAGGTGAAATTAACATCATCTAAACAATCCCCAAACTTTTCCCAAAGACAAACAACTCAAAATAAACAAATGAAGTGAATGGTCACTTTGGCCAAATTAACTCTCATGCCTACTTTGGCTATCCCTAACTTTCAGAACTTAGCAGAAACATCTGCGGATCTTTACACCCCTTGTTATTACTCATAATAAGGTACCAAGGCCCACTTTGTGATCAACCAAAAACATTCAAATGTTAAGTTTAAATGATAGTTTAAAACTGAATCTATCTCATATGGGAAGATCCCATTATTTCAAAAACCACTCAAACAAGTTCAATTTTCAAAATCCAAGCATCCACAGAATCCTCAACACATGCCTAGCACACCCACCAAAAATCTTTTAAAAATTCAAAACTCAAGTTCTTGCAGCCATTTCGTCAAACAGGTTGCAGATTCAAATCAAACAAATCAGAAACACTATTTTGAGTAGTGTTTTGGCCAACCTTGGCCCATCTCTAGCTCACAACAAACATCTAGTAGATCATCTAGCTTAGTTATTAACCTCTAGCATCACTGTGAGCTTGCCAATGCCATCAATGGTGAGCAGTCCGAGCCTCACCATGTCACCCCAGTGTGGACAGCAAGCTAGAGGAAGAACTAGTTGTGCCAACCTTGTCTGGGAGGTAGCCCATGTCTCACTGCCCCCTCTCGACCAGCCCTAGCTCAAGAATAGAGACCAGAACCGCCAGGAACGCCGCGCCCGCACCGCTGTCAACCATGCCGACGCGCACCCCAGTGCACGCGCCGTTCCCACGCAACCCGACCACCTCGATCACTTGCTTCCCGCCAGCATGCACCCCACCGTCCTAGGAGACCACCAAACATGTTTGTTTGATCGCCCGTACCCCGTAGCCACCGCTCGCCGCGGAGTTCGCCGCCTCTGCCTCGCAGAGCACCGCACGTTCCCGACCAATTTCCACCGCCCCTAAGCTCGCATTCAAGTTCTAGAGCATCGCCAGGAGACCGCCCGTCGATCACCAACCGCAGCCATGCCTCTAGACGCCCGTAGCCGTGTCGCCACCTTCGCCTGCCCATCCCTCTCGGTCTCGCCGTCGAGCCTATAAAAGGAGGCAACCCCCAGCCGATTGAAGCACACCATTCCACTCCCCTCACCTCACTGATCATTCCACCCTCTCACCAGAGCACGAGGAGTAGCAGCTCGCCGGAATTGCGCCGGAGCAGGCCACCTCTGGAGAAGAAGGGAGCTGTTGATCTCGACCACCCCCGGAGCTGCCTCGACCATCCCTGAGCTCGCCGTCGACCACTCGTTCGTTTGCCCGCCTCGTCGTCGTCGCTGGAGCACCGGTATGCCCCCTATGCACCCCCACTGAGCCGCTAGGGTTCGAGCTCGCTGGTGACATGTTCATCGTCGACGACGACCCTCAGCCGTTGATCTCACTTCTAATCCAACGAACCACACCGCCCCGTACCGCTTCGCGTCTTATGAGCCACTGACTGGTGGAACCCCCTGTCAGCTGAGCCTCGCGCCGCGGAGTGACACTGGGCCGGCCCATTAACCTTTCCCGCGCAGCCCAAGCATTTGAATTTAGATTTTTCTATTTTAATTCAAACTCAGTTCTGTACCTAGTTTCAAAAATCAACCCAGCTCGATTCATTGAAACAAATTGCATGAAACCAATTTTGTTAGAAAGGTACTAAAATGCTTACTCCAAGACCGTTGGATTCAAGTCATTTGGATCTGTAGATCACCCTTGGTAAAAATAACAAGTCAGAAGCTTTTCTACATTCAAACATTTTTCAAATTTCAACCATAATAGATTTTGAGTTGATTCCAACTCTGAAAAATCACATTTGATCATACCTTTCAGGATATATAAAAACATATGGTTTTACTTACAGAAATAATGTTCAACTAATAAAAGAATGCCACATAGGCATTTCTAGTCACTTTAACTATTTAAAATAAAAAGGTTAAACCTTATTAAATTGTGACAACACTTTAAATCACATTCCCATGTACTAAAATATGGGTGATGATATGTGTCAACATGATCCCATGTTTGAGTTGGAGAATATTAAATCTTAATTAGTTTTTCAATGAGTAGAAATTACTTTTCTCAAATTAAAATAAATAAGACAAATGCTTTATTCTTGTAATGTTAGTAATGATGCTAGATCATCTATAGAACACCTTTATGTGATGATTGAAAATAGTTAAGTATTGTTTGGTGATTGTGTACCTCGTATTTATTTATAGACGCTAGTACCGACCAAGGATACGAGGAGGAAGGAGGATACTACGAAGAAGAAGCCGAGGAGAACTTCAACCACTGCTCTGCACAAGGCAAGCCAATACTTGCAATCTAGTAACTTAGCAAGCTTATACTGATACCTATGCAAGCAAATACTTGCTTGTTACCATGGCAACTATATGCCTTAAGAATATGTGATCATACCCACTTTATAACCCAATCCTAGTTTTACTTGCAAGTTTTCTACTTTATTTATTTATCAAAGCTTTCTCTTAGAGTTTACTTAAGTGAATTGTAGATACTAGAAATATAATGGAAGGTTGCATAAAGAGCATTAAATTTGGCCTAAGTTAGATACTCTTGATGTCATCCTAAGGCATGAGATTGAACTTAATTAATCCCCACTTGTTTACCACCCCTCATTAGTACTTACCCCACTTGTAGATGCTAGTTCTAAGCATAAAACTGGATCAACTTTAGATGGGAATACTTGGTGAAAATTGTGATGAAAACCTTGGAATGATGAGTCATTCTACTAAAATGTTTTGACATGTGTTTCCGAACACCAGATGATTTTGATGATGAAAATGTTGAGGCATGAGCCTTAGCCCTTTATAAAACTGATGGTTGTCTGGATGCGATACCATTCCAATTTTACCGTACAACCACAATACCCGAAATTTGGGTAGGGCTTGACTGGAAACTTATATACCTTAGTATGGGTTCCCTCACGGCCAAGGTCTGAGCTGAGGCTACCTTGTGAAGATTGTCCACCTGTGTAGTACCCAAGATGATAGTTGGTCATGGTTGGGAGGCCAAACTCACAGGAGAGGTGCCTATACTAGGGCGTGTAATCGAAAGGTTAGGATTGATTATCCGCATACTAAGTATGGTGAATTCAGGATTTGTTCGTGATGGATGTATCGAATGTTGTGGTGAAAGTGTACAATCTCTGCAGAGTGTCAAACTATTCGAATAGCCGCGTCCGCGGTTATGGACAGTTGGAGTGGACATACTGTTCCCCCGTCAGATGTTTTCAAAAGGACGTGTGAAATGAATTGAGACTTTGACTTGACAACAACAGAGTTGTGATATGAAATTCAAGTTCCCACTTAGGTGTTATAAAACTTCAACTAGTTTTTCTTGCTTCTGAACTTAGTAGAGGTAAATCTGGATTTTTGCAAAATAACCCGGGAGCTTAGTGTCCTACTACAAAACCCCTCGCCCCCTTAAATTGTTAGTATTAGTTTGCGAGTACTTAAAGAGTACTCATGGCTTTGTCCCTGGCTATTCCCGTGACCAGACTATGAAGAAGAGTACCAGGAGGATGGACCGCAGCAAGGTTACGACAACTAGGATAATCTCCCATCGTCAGCATTGCCTTTGACCCCGAAGATGGAGCTTTGCCCACGCTATCCTTATTATTACGTTATTCCGCTGCTTGAGTTGTATTAAGAACTAGATCATGAGATCCTTATTTGTGTAAGACCTTATGTATGGTTTGTAATGGATGATGTATTGTGATATCCAAATCTGTTATGTCTCGCAAAAATGGTAATCCTAGGATTGCGATGTATGGCATGACAGGCATCTGCGATTAAAAATCCAGGTGTTGACAGTCCATAAGTCTCTCTATGGTTATAGTTAGTCTCTTCTTCAATACCTGTATCACAAGGTATAGGATTTCCTATGGTTCCACCTTGAGATTCTACTTACCATCCATACTTGTTTGGCTCAGGGTTATTTGGAGTAACTTTATTCCATTCCTGTTGTTCGGAGTTATATTTGGTCCATAGGTCTTCAGGTGGCTTGAAGTCATTTTGGTAATAGGCATAATTTTCCGAGTTTGGGTCATCAAACTCAGTTTCCTCATACACTTCTCCTGAAGGTATGTATTTAGGATGCTTAGCTTCTTTATCTAGTTTCTTCCAACGAACCCTTGCTTTATCAGGATCAGTAAAATCCTCAATGACCGTATCCAATTCCTGTACTAAGACTTGGTGAGTGTTATGATAAGTGTTTAGCAAAGACCGATAACGATCCATATACTCTACAGCTAGAGTAGGTTCTGCTTGAACTAGAGTAGAGTGATCTAACTCATGCTCTGGGTTTGAGGTTTCATGTGGTCCAATGGTGTGAGTACTACCTTCTAGAGCTTGGGAATTTTGTTCCCGGATATGGTTATGGCTGCTGCTACGGCAATCTGATATGCAGATTCCATGCACCTTTCCTCTCCTGATGGCATTTCTCCCTTAAGTCCTAACTTCTTGCGTAACATGATCATAACATGGTATTTAGCTAATACCTGCCCATCATAGTAACTGTAAATCTTGACCAAAAGTCTCGATTCACATTCCAGACTCCATAGAAGTTGTCGGAGATTGTCTGCCCAATCCCCTCCGTAGTCATTTAACGTCCTGTTCATCACTTGAACTTTCTGGGGTGGATATCGAGGTGCCATGTGGAACTGTACATAAGAAATTATCATCAGTCACATAGAGTTAAAACTCTTGGGTAATGATCGAATTTGCAATCATACTAAAGAATTATCGCACTAGTAACATAACAGGATTATTCTCAAGTGAATATCCCTCATATCACTAGAGAACTCTTTATTATTTCTAGGATGTGTCCTACAGGTTCTACCCATTTACTAGGTTTCCAACCTAAGGTCAAAGCATATGCTCTGATACCAACTGCGGTGACCCAGCATACTACTGCATGATGTAGTATACTATAGTCATTGACATAACACCAATAAAACACCGTTCACTAGTATTACATCCCTCGGAATGGCACAACAGAAACACAGCGGATCCAATACATGGCTAAAGGTTACAACTCACTCTTTACACAAGATCCAGAGAACACTCTAGGTTAGAGAGAGATAAAGAACTTCTTACAAAGAAGAATCAAAGATAATTAATGCACTGACTATTATACTTTTAAGTCTAGTATTTCAACTAAAGGTTTGGCATTGCTACTATTCCAACGCACTACAGGATTATGTTCTTTGGTTAGAGAGAGAGTATATTTCTATCTAATCAGTAACTTCGTCTTCATTTGAGTTTATGTATATTTTGACTTCGTTGACTTCATTGAAGAGCTTTAGCTTTGGATGATGAGTCCTGGAGCATAACTTGATGTAGATATTGTCTATCCCGGCTTCAAAATCTAGCAAGGGTTAAGAAGATACTTTGAGTACAAGCGTACTCAGCAAATTCACTAGAAAAGGAGTGTTTGATGCACTATAACTACAGCCACAGACCGTAGTTCATAGGCAATGCAAGTTTTCATAAACATTTCTTCAAAGGTTGCTTTTATTCTGAAAAGCTATGTCCATCAGCCTTCATGGGCTTACCAGAACTTTCATGGAGTTCCTTTCCCGCCACGTTCGCAGCTCTTTCCCGGAACAGGGAGTAACAAGTTGCAGTTCTTACACTCTGCAGAGGTGCCTTACTTTACCCATGAGAGATCAACTCTTTGTTGCACAACCGGGCAGCTTATTCCCGTCCACAATTCCATTATGTGGGGCCTAGAAGATGATCCAAGCCAATCACTGCCCCTTCGTGACCTTGCATGCCTCCTTGGTGTACACCATGCCCACATAAAGAATTACGGCAATGGTTTGTACAAACCGTTAGATGCCAGAACTATCGTGGGACGTTGAGGGTTCCCACCCATATGCTGCGTATCCTCTACGAATTACCAATTAATATGCACGCTTCGAGGATAACAGTCACGACCTGCACATCCGGCTTTATGCGAGAGGAAGAAGATACAGCTGACTTCTCCGTCCCATTCCAAATCTCATAGTCAACGCGTAATATACGACGCAAGAATCACTGGCGACATTGGTTTTTATGTCCTAGGTGATATAGTTCAAAGCAGTGGTATTCCAACTATCAGATTTAATAGATTAGCTGATCACCTTGGATCAGTAACCAACAGTTCACAATATTATTGAAAATAGTGTTTTCTGATCTTTTTCAAATGCAGGTGATGATGACACTGGATTTGTAAAATACTTTACAGAAAATAAACAAAGGATATGAGCAAGTGTGAACTTGCCTTTTGTGATTGCAAGATTATGCACTCACGGTCTTCGAGTCAGTATAAGTTCCAAAATCTGAAATCAGCATCATTGGTCCGGTAAGGACTAATGTTTAAAGAAGCAATATGCTTTTATGCATAAGTAATGTGATGCACGTTATAAACGCGAATCCCGGGGATAATGTTGTTCTAGGGTTTGGATTCCTGAAATTGTTAATTTAGAATGTGTTATCCTTTTAGATAAGTTTCAGACTTGTGCTTCTTATTAGGGCTAGTGAGTGTGTGTGAACAACACATATTTATGCAACAATAAAATATACACCTATGAAATGATATTCAAGATTGTTTACACTTTAATTGTTTATCTTCAAACTTTACTTTACAAGTGAAGTATGAAGTGTTGTAATCTTGATTATTTGTCATATATTGTCTAAAGTGGCAAAACGAATAACTTTTGAAGAAAAGATTCCTTTTCTAAGGTTTAAACAATCCTTGTGGTTAGTTAGTGGTGGTCGATGTTATTTGTGCTTGCTTGAATAGTTTGGGCTTGAGATGCTTTATAACTAGTTCAGACCAAAGTTAACTACAAAACATATAACCATGTTTATAGTGTTATATTTAGATTCTTGTAGACTAAAGTTAACTTTAAAATATAGATAGTTAGAAAGTATAATGCTTATAACATTTGTACATTGTGTACTAGGTAATGTTGCCTTAAGGTTACTTAAGGATGGTAATTCCTCTAGTTAAGTAGTGGTCTCTTAATTTTGTAGTGGAACAAGATTTCTTGTTTCCTTATAAAGGTATGATTATGGTTTGTGGATAAATATATAGTACTAGTCACTACACATGAATTATCTTTGGATTTAGTCCATTATAAGGTTGTATTTGATTGATATATCATTCTTGAAGATTTTATAATTATTAAAGATCTTTTAAAACATAATTTATTCATATAGTAGAAGGTTCATTCAATATAATAGTATTTCTAATGTTTTTTGGAATCATTATGACTTATTATTAATATTCAAGACTAATACTTATTTATTAGACTTGATTGACTAATTTTAGAAATATTAATAAATTTTATTCACCCTTATATGAATTATCAATTAAGTAAAGTTTAAATTTGAGTTGTTAAAATATTTGAATTTTTAATTAACTCAAAAGTGGAGTATTATATTTTTAACATGTAGATATTCTTTTTGTGATCATTTTGGTATATTATATTTATTTTTTATAATTTATGAATAATAAGATATGATTTTTAAAAGATTTAATTCTTTTAAAATAATTAATAAATAATAAATATTTAATTAAGTGAAATAATAATGTATGATTATAATTTGATATTATAGTTCTTATTTTTCTAATATTTTTGGTATTTATTTATATTCTTAACATTTGCCTTTATTAAAATAGGAATTATTAAAGTTTTATTTCCTTTAAAAACTTTATTAATTAATAATTTTTTAAATTATTAACAAAATAATGTTTAATAATAGTTTTAAGTTATAGATTTTATTTTTCTAAACATTTTCATATATTATACAATTTTTTCGGAACTATAAATCAAAAGTTATAGATTTAACAAGTTTTAATCATTTAATTAATTTCTAAAATATTAATAATTGATTTTATAAAATTTTATTTATTTCTTAAACAGGAATTAAATTTTTACACCGCACCCGCACCTAGCCTGAGTCACTGACCAGTGGGCCAGTGGCCACCTCAGCGCACAGGTTATAGAAAATGCATTTGTTATCGACTGGTTGGTTACTCCCAATCAATGACATATGGGCCCTAGGCCATGTCACTTGCCACGTGAGACAAAGACCAGGTCAAACAGGTTGACATGGATAGGGTGACGCAAGCATGAAGTCATGTTGACATCAGCTCAGTCTCCACCACCAGAGAATGGTCGCCGGCGGCGAACCACTGTGCTCCGGTGGAGACGGTCGATGCTACTGGATAGAGGGAACCAAGGCGAACCTATTGGTGGTAATGCCGCTACCTAGTGATCACCGGAAATACACCGGCGACGAGCTTCTGCGGCAGCCAACGGCGATGCTCAATGAAACTAGTTCTACGGTGCGAATTAGCAAGCGAAATTAGGGTCTAGAGATGCGTAAGCTTACCCTGATGACAATAGAGAGGTCTAGGAGACTTGGGAAGGCGCGACGATGGCGAATCAACGATAATGGCCACGGTGGCTGATGAAAAGGAATGCTCGATTTCACATGATTCTCGGCGTGCGGGCTTCCGTGCTTGGTCCTAGGTGAGTAAGTCCACGGCGGCGCATCCAACGGTGGCTACCGCGAGGCGAGGGGTGATCGAATTTGGCTGGAACAACGAACTCCGATGAACTACGGTTTCGGGTGAGGAAAGAAAATGGGTTTGGAGAGTGAGATAGAAGATGAGATAGGTATGAGAAGATAGAGGAGGACGCGACGATCTTATCTACTCCTCCCAGAGACGACAGCACGCATCATAGCGCGAGGTCGATCGACGACGGAGCTCCGGCCAGCGAGCTGCTTCCAGTAGGCGAGGTAGACGACAAAGTCGATTTTGCAGAAAACCCCCTGGTGTTTCTTTCTACTCAACCCGCGATCCTTCCCTGGCCCCACTCGTCAGTCATAGGATATAATGAGTTGGGCTGGTTATTGGGCCTTTGTGGGCTGCACCTGGGCGACAGGTAAGCAAAGAGAAGTTCGGCCACGGCCAGGTTTTGTTTTTATTTGTTTTCCATTTTTTTATTTTCTGTCTTCCTTTTCAGATTTGTATATAATCTTTAATTTGAACTTTTCTTTGTAGAATTTATTTGCTTTATAATTGTAGTAATACTAAAATATATTTAGTATCATTTGTAAACTTTTATTATATAATCTTTTTATATTTCTTTTATTTTCTCTATATGAACCACTTTTAATATTTTGTAGAAGCTTTTCTTATTATTTTTCTTTCCTCTTTTTACCAAGGATTTATTAAATGATACATTCTTATTTTTTTATAAAACTTAACTCTAGTTGGCTCATAGTTTTGAATAGAAATTTTTATATGTATAATAATCCAATATCATTATTTAATGCATGAAATATAAGATAAATTAATATGGTTATTACTACTTCCATTGATTTGGAAAATGGCAATGTATATATTCTATTATGATAAATAAAGAAGTTTAGGGTTTTGAATTATGAATTTTACCCTAGGGTTTAGGGTTTTTAATATACTTAGATTCCTTTATGGATGTGATTAAAGATTTAATAACTAAGCATATTGTTTTCTGTTTGGAATATTTGATGACATCACCTTCAGGACTAGAAAGTTATATTTAGAATGTTTAATAGAAATAAAATGATAAAGATACTCCTAAGCACATATAATTATGATGGTTAGTATTGGCAGAGATGTGCTTATGTGATTTGTTATAGGAAAATATTCCTATAAAGTGATATTAACATAAGATGATGAATCAATTACCTGAATGGACATTATACTTGGTTTAAGATTTAGAGTTGGTTGTTGAATAAGAATGTCTATTTTTCTATTCTTCACCATCCTTGACCTTTAATTAAAGAATACTTTTCCTATGTATAATACTTCTTCCTATCCATCATCATAGTTAGTATGATGAGCTTTACTTCACAAGAATGTTCTTATTCACCTTTTATTCTTCTAAACTCATGGATGAATCCAATGAGTTTGATACTCAAGTATTTCATAATTTTCTCATATCTTTGCTTGGTTATACCCACTACTCTACTGTTGATAATCATCAATCCAACAAGTAGTTCTTTCAAACTCCACTCATAATCTTCCTTAATCATCCATCACTAATATTTCTTCATCAGATGTATGTATGTATCCAACTACCTTTCTCTAAGGCTTACTATCCTTTAAGATGAATAACACTTCTTCCATAACTCTATGCTAAACTAGCTTTAATTGAATAATATCATCCTACATTTACTTTACTATAATAACTCATACTCCAACCTCACATTATATAAATGTGGCTTGTAATGACTACTCTAGGATAATTTATCTCTACTAGAGTTTCAATCATGTTCTACCCACCAATATCATTTATACTTAATATAGATACACAATCCTGGTGAGTAAGCATGATCATTCTAATCCTTTAGTCATTTATAGCTTAGGTTTCCAATTGGCTATTCAAGACTTCATCAATACAACCTTACAATTGTATTGAAATTATCTTCTTAGTATCTCATATTGGGTTAAGGTTATTTATGGACTATGCCTTCTTTAAAATATTTAAGTAGATGCTATGATAAGATCAAGAAGTAGTATATCAAGTATTGATAGTTAAAGAATTTGTGAATCAATGGTTGATTACTCAATCATTGATGAACAACAAATATTAAGATAGGTTCTATAAAGATTGATATGGAAAGAAAGATATATGGTGATTGATCTTAAATTAGTTTCTTTCCAACTAAAACTCATTAAAGAGTTAAAGCTAGGTATTACTATGATACTCATAGTAAGGATAGATAGGAATAAGATAGGTCAGGATTAGTCATTACAGTCATATTACTTTAGTTGTAATCTTAACTTGGCACTTATGAGTTGTTGTGCTGAATATTATGGTATGATCCCTTAAGGATCAGATATTAATTATTTAAGCAATGTATTATGAGTAACATTTTATTATCTTTGATCTATCCTTAGATCATTTCATGTTTACCCAAATAATGTTTTAACAAAGGTCATAATGAAACTTATCACAATCAACTTCATGATCAGCTTCAATTCCATCAAGTTGAGAGAAACTTCAACCACTTTGACAGGTTGTGTTAAAAAGCGCGAAAATTACTCAAATTTTCTATGCATGAATGCAATGCACACATCTGGGTTCAGCTTATTTCTCAGCTCTAATGCTAGGATGTTACACCAGCCTGCCCAATGGATGGCCATCTCCCTCCCCAAGGCTCTCCATGGACCTTGCCCATCATACACCATCCCTCCCTAAAATAAATGGGAAGAGGCCACCTAGCGCCTCCCCACGCCCTCATTCAATCCCTCTACCCTCCACACACCTCCCTCAAGCACCCCTCCCTCTCCTCTCCTTTTCTCTGGCCAAGAACAAATCAAACAAGCCCCTCATCCATTTCTCAAGATCTTGGCCTACCTCCTCCTCACCTTCCCTCCTCCTCCTGCATGTAGCCTCACAGTGATCACCTACCTCGGATCTACCTCGTCGAGCTCCAAGGATCCTCCCAGGACCTGCCTCGGCTGGGGGAGAGGAGGCTACTCCTCTTGGTCTACTCCAAGCTCTCAACTTAGCAGTCCTTTTCTTGCCCTCCCTCCTCTCTCTACTGTCATGTATGACCATCCTGGGGACCGGCACTAACATCCCCAACCTTCCTTATCCCCTATAGGAAACCCTGGAAGCAACGTCGGTGAACTCCCGAGTCCTCCCACAGTCGCCTCCATGCAAGGTTGCTCCCAATGAAGAACCAGACCTTCCTTCCCCTCTCTGGAGTCGCTGCACCATGCCACGTCTCCCCCTCCACCTCCCCGTCGCCTTCGATCCCCTGGTGAGCTCCCCGAACCCTTCCTGTCATCGCCTAGGGTTTTCACTCTGTTCTCCCGCAGCCATAGGTGGAAGACAACCTCCCGCCATCGGATCTGGTTTATCCGGACGGCCTAGATCATTCCATACCTCTTCGCCCTCCTCTCGGACTGATCGGTAGTCCAGGTCAGGCGGCCTGCAGCAGCCTGCCGCGCGTGCGAAGTGCAGCAGATCTGGGTTGGCCCGTCTCTGTTTAGCCCAGGCCATGCATAGCAGGCCCGCGAGGTTTCTCTCCCTCTTTCATTTATTCATTTTCATCTGCCCTGCTTTTTGACCAATAGGTTTAATTCAAAGAGAAAAATTAAAAACACCAAGATTTGCTCAGATCTAAATTCCAACATATTCCTTAGGGTTTTGCCAAACATGTAAAGCAAGTTTTGCAAGATAACCCCATATATCAAGATTCCTATAAATAAAATGCAAAAAGGTATCTCCTGCACTAAATATTTATTCTAGGAACTTGGTCAACCCAAATGGGGTAAACCCAAGTGCCTATGTTAGGTTTTGCATGTTACTATCTCATAACCTTGATCTCATACTAGCTTGCTTCCTAGTTTGCAGTTAGCAAAATATCAAAATCAAGACCTTTCTGCCTTTAGGAAATTCCCTAGGACAAACCAATTGAGATTTTGACCCAATTCCAACTACCATTGGACACACATAACCATGTCTTTCATAATCCAGCAGCTCATAATTTTATGAGCATCTTCTGAATTTTAGTGGATTAAACTCATATGTGCATGGTTTATTCACTAATAAAATCACCACAGTATCTCTGCAACTCCAAAAAGGTTGATTCCAATTTCCAAAGAAAGGTATTCTCAGTACCTAACATATGTCCTTAAAATCACCTAAAAATATTCTGTAGATTAAATATGATGAAAAAGACAAATCCCATCCAGTACTGCCTTTGGGAATGTCTCATGGGCATTCTGGTAATTGTTTGGAGGTGATTCCAACTCCTCTTGATTCAGTCCACCAAATCCTACTTAATCACCCAAGGAAATAAATTTTTGGAACTCCAGAACAGTTCTGGTGAATTATTTCCTAAAACTAGAGTTTTATCCACTATTAAAATCATTATAAATCAATGACAATTGATAAATTAGTGAAACCAATTTTGTTGGCTTCATGTTATCAATACCTATCTGATGGTATAATTTTTATACAATGGTATCATACAGATCAAGCCCTTGGTCAAAAACCTCTCTCTTAGGTAGTTCCTAGACTTTAAAAATCCAAAAGGACCCCTTTGCCTATGCCTCCAAATATTCTCTCGATCCAATCGAATCAAACCTGCAACATCCTACTGATGCATATCATTTAATTATCCTTTGTTTGTAGTATGGTTTGATGTTTGTATGCTTTTTATTGAATATGGTATTGCTTGTTTGCATGAATGCTCAATAACGGTGATAGTTGCGATTGTGTGACACCGAGAAGAAGGAAGCATCGGGTTATTCCTATTATTGTTATTATTGGTATTATGGTATTTTAAAGAAGTCAAGGGACATCTCGCTGGTCACAGGCTAGCCACCATTCTTGAAATCCTATATTAACCTACTCCTTTGTATCAATTGTTTTATATCTCGTTTATGAAAATAAAAGGCGCGAGTAACTTGGCTCCTCCAATTTATGGATGAGTGTCCATTAGGACACCTACCCTATTGACACCCATTTTTATCCCCTTTAGATCGAGGCTAAGATGATTAGCATCTTCCCTCTTGGAACCCACGGATTTTCAATGATAAAACTATTTTGGGTTTTACCCTACTACAAAAGTTTTCAAAACAAAACCCTTGGAAAGAGGCATCATTTTCGAGTGAAGTTTTTACTAAAGAAGATACGAGGAGGATTAATAGAAAGTCAAAGAAGAGAAAGAGAAGGGATGTTCTACGCCTCTACCGGAACAATTTATTTGTGCAATCACACTACCCCAGTCGCCGGGGCTACTCGTACTCGCTAAAGGGTAGAAATCCCTTGAAATTCGGACTGTATGGGACAAGGTACCGGTGCAACAATTGGGTCTCTCGCGGATGGTATGACTTAAGGTAAGTACGGATGGGAGTGGAGTCAACATTGCTATCTGCCAAACTACGGTTTGGAGGTAGGGACCAGTACGGTAGGAAGGACTATGGCCGTCGTGCCACATACTCGTATCGGAGAGAACAACCCAAAAGGAAAAGCCACCTTTGCTAGGGATGAACAACTGAAAAGTTAGGTTTGATTATCCGAACCCGTGTCTATCGTGTGTAGCGGGCCATGGTTGTATCCCGGCGGATGTATTGATTCTTGTGGGTAAAGTGCACAAACTCTGCAGAGTCTAATCTATTCGAATAGCCGTGTCCACGGTCAAGGACGGTTGGAAAGGTGATTGCTAGGAGTACCCTTGGGATATGTTTGAGAAAAATAAAAAGGATGTGACTTTGTCACGAGGAAAGATAAGAACGAGTTTGGTTTTGACCAGCGATGGTCGAAGGTGTTTAAAAAGGGTTTTACTACAAAACTGTTCTAAAAGTTTTTAGCAAGGATGTGGGGATGTCCAGATTTTCTAAAAGGAGGCATATTTTCCAAAAACTTTTTTTCAACAAATATATAGAGATGCCATTGTAGATTCCCTCTAAAAACGACTATAGTGTAGAGCTATCTCGCCACAGCCAAATATGCATTACCTTATTACCTTGTATCGGTGGTTTACGAGTACATTCAATGTACTCACCGGCATTGTCCCTGGCTATTTACTTGGCCAGATTGCAGATGTAAGAAGTAACGAAGGTGCTGATGTCTATTCGAGCTAGGTCGTCTTTCCAGTCAGTTGCCTATAGGTTAAGGCATGACATGGGCTCTGCGCTTGAAGAATTCCGCTACTTGTGATGTAATTGCCATAACGGCCGCTTGTAAGTCTTGTACTCTTTACTTTATGGATGTGGTAACGATACTAGTCGGTTATGCTCATGGCTCACTGATCATGGGAATGTGAATTGTATGCATAATGGGTATTCTCGGACCGTAAATCCGGGGTGCCACAAGTAGCATCTAGGAAAGGACCTAATGAACCACTCGCATCAAGCACAGTAGAAGTAACATCATGAGTATCAGAAGCAATTTCAGATTCAGCAGTAGCAGCAGTGTGTGTATCATGAGTATGTGGTGGTGGTGTAATAAACTTACTTATAATAGGCGGTGAATCAAGAGCAGCAAATGTGTTTATGACTGTACCTCTTCTTGTAGTGGATGGTAAAATAGGAAACTTTCTATCATGAGACTTCCCCATGATGAAAGGAATAGTAGTGAATAGTAATAGATCCAAGTGAACTTACAAATAACGCTATGCTCTCGGCAACGGCGCCGGAAAATATTCTTGATGACCCACAACTATAGGGGATCGCAACAGTCTTCGAGGGTAGTATTACCCAATTTATTGATTCGACTCAAAGGGAGACAAAGAATACTTATAAGCCTTAACAACTGAGTTGTCAATTCTGCTGCACCTGGAAATAGTCTTGCTCATAGTAGTTTATTAGTGGAAACAGTTTTGTAGTAGAAATAACAAAGTAACAACAGCAGTAAAACAAGAGCAATAGTAAAAATAGTAGCAAACAGTATGATATGAGCACGGTAGGCATAGGGATGGATGGACGGGCGTTGCATGGACAAGTCTAAACATGTAACTGCAAGATCTAGGGCATTTGCAGATAAATAAGATAAAGCATCCAAGTACTAAACAATCCGAGGCATGTGCTCCATATATAGTCATTCGTGCTCGCAATGAGAACTTGCACAACATCTTTTGTCCTGCTAGCCCGTTGCAGCGGGGCCTCAAGGGAATCTAGTGGCAATTAAGGTGCTCCTTTTAGTAGAGCACCGGAGCAAAGCATTAACACTCCATGAACACATGTGATCCTCACATCACAGCCATCCCCTCCGGCTGTCCCAATTTCTGTCACTTGGGGGGCCTTTGGATCCAGACAATGATATGTGTACACAACTTGCAGATAATATCACAAACAATACTATCATCATGAATCAATAATAAGTCCAGATATGAGATCATGGCACTCGGGCCCTAGTGACAAGTATTAAGCACAACAAGTTGCAACCAAGTCAAATAGCACTAATAGAGATACTAGGCACCATGTCATAACAATCTTATTCGATTACATGATAGAACTCGTCCAATCCCTACCATCCCCATAGCCTACGGCGGGGGATTACTCACTCATGGATGAGGGAAACATGGATGGTTGATGGAGAGGCATTGTTATTAATGATGGCGATGATACTCTCCAAATTACCCGTCTCGGCAGGGTGCCAGAACGGAGTTTCTGGTTCCGAATCGCGGTTTCTTGTGGTGGCGGCGCAGCGGAACTCTTTCTGGAAAAACGTCGAATCCCTTGAGTTTATAGGTCAAGAGGAAACTTCTAGGCGAAGAGGGAGGCCGAGGGGGTGCCTGAGGCGGCCACACCCCCTCCAGGCATGGCCCAGCCTGGCCTGCGCGGTAGGGGGGTGTGGGCCCCTTAAGCCCCTACTCCGTCTTGTGTTCTGGCTCCGTGAGTCTTCTGGTGAAATAGGATTTTTGGCATGTTTTTCGGGATTTTTCCGAATAGTTGATTTTCTGCATAAAAACTAGACATCAAGGTAATTCTGCTGAAAATAGCGTCAGTCCGTGTTAGTTGTATCCAAATCACACAAGTTTTAAGGAGAAACAATAGCAAAAGTGTTCCAGAAAGTAGATACGTTTTGGACATATCAATGGGCGAGATGATGAAGAGTCTCCTGGAGATGGTGAAGGTGCGGAAGCAGACCGGGACGATGATGATCTAGATGCCCGAGGAGCAGACAATGTTCCGGGAGTATCCTCGGTTCCCAATTTGATACGTAAGGGGTGCTAACAGATTTATAGTCACCGTAAGTTCTCGCACACCTCGGTATACCAACAAGTAGTTCCCTGCATTAAGTCCCACAAGAGGCAAATATTGAGAGGTCAACGTCTCTCAATATCAATATGAAGGCAATCTAACACATGGTTACAACGATGAATATCATAGTAAACTTTATTTTATTTCAATCTCTTGCTAGGGTTTCTCCATCTCCCCAAGAACTAATGATCTCCTCAGACATGGAGGCAATCAACATCATGGCAAAAACAATGGAATCTATCATAGATGAATAGTACTTGTATAAATCCACAACGAGTACGGAAATTACAAAAATATCTAGACAAGATGTAGATGAGATGGATGGAGATGTTGGTGATGCAGAGATTGATGATGAAGATCCATGCCTAAGCCTCCTGGATCTGCATAGGGTGAAGATGGATCCCTGATGGATGAGTTCTCCCTCCAGATCCCTTCTAGAGGTGAGGTTTCTTCGATTTTTGGTCGTTCAGTATGTCGTCTCTCCCTTCCGATTGCACGGGGCAAAACTATTTGAAGAGCTGATGGCCTCGACAACTATACGGCCAGGAAAATATTCCTGCCGTATAGTTGTTCATTATACCCAATGCTTCATGCGATCACCTCGGGTTTTCTTCTGGTGTTATTAATAATTCCCAAATTAGCAATTTATGTTGTTTTTTGACTCCTTTTCGCTCCAATACAACTGGTTCAAGGATTGTGTCTATTGTATCCGTATGTCCTGATCCTGGTAAAAATAGACATAAAAGATGCATGGGAACACCATAAAATACCAAGATCCTACGACTACAATGCAAAATAATAATGTAAAACATCATGCAAATATGCACCCATCACCTCCCTCGGCACCAAGCTCTTCCAGCTCTCCAGGCCAAATCAGGTGACCCGGCTAGGCCTCCTTTGACCTGGTTGGGCTGGGGATTAACCCGGCTAGGCCCTCTTCCCCTCCAGGATGAGTCATCTGCCCCTCCAGGCCGAATCTGCCCGAGAGTAGGCCCTCCAAGCCAAATCAGTCACTCCTCGGGCCGAGTTACCCCTGGAATATGAATTCTGAGCCAAGTGTATAGCCAGCCAGGTCAAGATCCTACGTCATGTGCCAGTCTTGGGACACCTTTAGGAGATTTTCCCCATGAAGGAACTAGGGTCCCATGATCCCTTGGTTTGAGAGGGGGCTAAGCACGCGTTCCCAAGGGGCCTCGATGACGGTGGCGGTGGCAGAGCAAGAACAAGACAGAGAGATGACACGGTTTTTTACCTAGGTTCGGTACCCTCGTGAGGAGGTAAAGCCCCTACTCGTGCTTTGTAGTATGTCTTGCTTGCTTCTCGAGGGTACAATGGAGGTTGAATTCCTAGGGTTTAGATCGCGGGGGATCAACCCATTATAAGTTAGGAGTAGGGTCCCTTATATAGGGCGGAGTTGGGCCTCTCCCCCAGCCTTTGGGCGGGAAGGGCGTCCACAATGCCGCTTCTCGAGATCCATGTCTAGGAGACTACCTTTGGTGGACTTGGTCCATCCTGCCATGCTCCACTCCACTCCTGTAAAGCGGTCTTCGTCAACATTGTTTGAATTTATCCGACGCTCTCTACTTTTTCCCTCTTTCACCAAAATGATAACAAGGGAGCCTTACACTACGAGATAGTATGTCCCTTTCTTGAAGAAAACGGTGGCAGAGCAAGCATACCTTTACCAACGTGGACTGGCGCCACAGGGCCGTTGCGCTCCCTGTCAGGCTATGGATCGCGTTCCGCTCAACAAGATTACTGGAATGATCTTGACGTGCTCTAGGTATTTGAGGCTTGAGCGCACATCATGGTGTAGTGGCAGGCTCCCTTGAGAGGTCTTCCCTATGGAGGTCCATTCCCTCACGAGGCAGGGGCCTCGCGACGTCGACATGGTTGGTACGCCTCTGGAGGGCTCGAAGGGGAAAGCGGCCCTAGATGGTGGATGGTCCCCCGCTCTCACTTGGTCAACGAGGGCCTGACATGCTTCAATATTGACTGTGAAGCACAACCGGCCGTGTGCTCTCTTCCGTAGATCTAGAGCACACTATTCTCGCTCCGGGATTTGATACCATGACGCGACGGCGCATGGGGCCTAGCGGTTAATACCGCATGCACGGAGCAGTGATGTGTCCTTTCAACTATCCTAGTTAAATCGGGGAGTAGGATAGGAACCATCCCATTAACATGCCACTACTCTCCCTTGTGCTTCCGAGCCAAAGCCTTGTCCCTTCCCATGGTGTCCCCACTCCTTCCCCTTGTCGAGGCTGGCGAGGACGCGCTGGTCGAGAACAACGTCGACGCGGATCCTACTAGAATGGAGGAGGCCCCGATGGTGAAGCATGGACGCGAGCGGCAGCGCGGAAGCGACGAAGGGAGACGCGACGGCCGTGGTGTGACCCTTGCCGTAGCCATGTCTGCGGAGGTAAAGATGGCCATAGAAAGGGTCAATTGTCAAAGGATTAACTAGTTTGAATTAGTTTTGACAATATTTCAAAAGATTTTTCAAATGCAATTTAAAAATAATACATATTTCATATTATAAGTTTTTCAAATTCAATTAATTTGAAAAGTTATGAATTAATTTGTGTTTAAACCATTTATATAATTTTGTTAGTTCAAAAAATGTTCTGTAAACTTTTGTTAGTCAAGTGGGTTTTATCCACGGACACTACACAGTGGGGACACGGGCTCAGTGCGTCTGACACATGTGTGGCTTGGGGTGGGGGGGGATGACACGTGGAAGGAGTGACCGTGCGTTCATAAACTCAGGCTCCTAAGGCTGAAAAAGGTTCCTGGAGGTGGATTAGACCTGAAGAAACTGAATTTTCTAACTTGCATAAACAGCTAGCTAACATGATCTTGCGTTGAAGATGGCGATGAATCCATCGAGATTTTGGAGAAGATGTAAAAACGGAAAATGTAGAGGGAAGGTAGATCTACGTCTTTCATTAAGGGTCCGTCACCATATCTGGGTTGTAGCAGTCTAAAAATATCGAGGAAAGATAAGGATAAACGGGGTCATGTGACTAAAGAGGCCGACAGAGTTTCAGTTAGATTGGCTCAACTTCTCCAGAGTTTTTATTGAGGTGTAGAGCTCGGATTGTGGTGTGGTTTTCACCAGGGTGTATCCTGATGTACACAGATCATTTTCTCTCTTGAAGGTTTAGACAGAGGAGATCTATATCACAGGGAGGAGCAAGAAGAATAGAGGGCCACGGTCTGTTGTGCGCTAAAGCTGTTCGTACGACTGGCAGAGTGCACGCGGCGAGGTGCCGCTGTAAACTTGAAGCAAGCATTTTGATTGAGGAGAGATTGATGCAGAGGGAAAGGGGCACATGGAGGTAGTCCTCACCTTCCTCGGTTCCCACCGAAATCAAGGAAGAGGGAGCTCAGTACGGCGACGGCGGCGGAGACGAAGGGGCGGCAAAGCTCCGGGAATAGTCTGGAAGAAGAAGCCACAACAACGCTTCCTCGCGGCTCCGGGAAGACTCGGATGAGGCTATTTTTCTCCTCCGCTGCTCTGCTCGTCCCGACGGCGACAATAGATGCCACGGGAACCGGCCCTATGCCACGGCCATGGCAAAGCAAGGTGGAGAAGACAGAGAGGAATGGGGAGGGATGCACGGATGGGTTCGTCTGCGGTGTGAGGCAAGGATAAGTAGGGGAGGAAGCGATGGTGGATGGTGACGCAGACGACGGAGAAGGCGGCCACCTGCTCCGTTTGATGGCCGACAGAGATATGAAGAACAGGGGAATAGCATGAAGCGGTATGGCCAGGGAGCAGGAGGAAAGATGGACTGGCGCAGGGAGATGAAGGAGGGATCCGGGTGGGATGCTAGATGCGGTTGGGCCCGGAAGGGGAATTTTTTCTTCAATTTTTTTGATTGTTTGTGTTGAATTTTGAATTCAGCTATTGTTAGTAAATCACTTGAGGAAAACACAAGACCCAAACCATATGGAGGTAATGTGGGTGTCTCATGGTGGCTTGATTTGGTTTGATCCATTCATTTGAATTTAAATTAAACAACCTTTCCATAAAGGCAAAAGAATTTCCACATTAGAAGGAAGACGACAAGTTTGCATGGCACATGCATGTGTGATAAATACCACTCATTCTAGTTGTGAAAACAACTATCACTCCTCATGGCACCTACTCATACATGCATTCAAACAATTGAACTAGGGACCCAAAAAGAAACAAGTTTGCTTTCCACATAGAATAGATGAAAAGTAATCATCTATGAATGTAATGGTCCAAGCTAGTGTGTGGTTCCCACTGGATGATCATGTGGATTCATATGTATTCAAACATGATCAAATATTCAAATATCTCCATATGGAAACTAGAGAGGATGTTCTACTCAGATAGCATGCAAAGGTGGACATGTGGCTCCACATATTTTAATATTGTGAAAAGAACATATATCACATATGGAATCATGTAAAATTAGAAGTGGATCCATCTTCCTACATATGAGACAGTCAAATGCGAAAAGAAATGCAAGTACTCATATATAGTTGGATGGTGGGATTATAAGGTGGTGACAAGGAGAGGTGGTAGAATTATAAGAGATATGCCCATAACTAAATTTGGGTATGGATCAATTTATCAAGAAGCAAATACAATATATCAAGAGGAAAATACAAGTGTTACAATATATGACGCATATAGAATAAGAACCAAAGAGAGGGGTTTTATATGATGCTCAAATGCAAGGTGACATAGTGACATGAGCATGATATAATGATGATGCAATGAATGACGTGTAGGAAGTAGCAATATATATAATAGACCATGTAGCATTACAATTGTTAGACAATTGGGATGCTACAACTCTCCCCCACCAAACAAGAATCTTGCCTCGAGATTCCTAGAAAAATAGATCTTCGCGTCCTCATGTAGCTTCTTTGACGGAATGCTTGCAAAACCCGATAGACTTGTTGCGAGTTTACCATTCTACCTTTTCTAGAATTTGATGGGGTGTTCCTTGGAATGATTCAGAGAATTTTCAAGATAGATATGGCTTACATATCTGAAGGGGAATATTTGTTCGAGGAACTCAAGGTGAGGACTTGAATTGAAGGTGTTTCGTTTGGTGAATAGACTATGAAGCAAACAGGGAATTTAAGAGAAACTGAGTTCTTAGCGCAATCAATCATATCTTTGATGGCATTCAACCAATCCATGCCCAAGGTGACATCAAATTCAGAGTTTCCGACTATCACGAGCGACAAAAGGAATGAGTGGTTGCCAATTTCAATTTGGTTCCCATGGCTTATCAAGGAGGTATGCATTTGAGCTCCTAGAGACTGGACTAGCAGCTCTATGCATACATAACTCTGTGACAACGCATACTTGTTAGCAAAACTCAGATACACGAATGATTGTGAGGCTCCCGTATCAAAGAGAACTCTTGCTAAGACAGAGTTGACAGGTAAGGTGCCAAGAATTACTTTTGATGCTCTCTCATCTTCCTCCATCTTAGCGTAGTTCATACGAGCGAAACTCGACATTGGAGCAAGATAACGAAACATCGCTTGAGTCGGAGTAGAGCGAGATGGTGATATAGGAAGCTTATTCTATGGTAATTTGGAATTGATGTGGCCCTCTTCACCTCATGTTGGGGGGATGACCCCAGATAGGGTCGAGCTAAGGGAAAATGGGAAGACCCTTAAACATATTTACCGAGTCAAGCAGTGAATCGGTCGGGTTAAACACAAATCGACCGAGTAACAACCGAATTAACCCCAGTCAAGGAGGCCTAAGCTTGACTCCACTGATATATAAGGTATGTCGGAACATGATCTCCTATGCGTGGAGTTTGCAGGTCAAGGCTTGGCTGAGTCCTAAGGGGCGAGGCCGAGTCATGGGGAAGCTTGCTCGAGAAGAAGAGAGCAAACTCCGAAATCAACACTACACATTGTTTCTCTCTCAGGAATCTGTACCATGCCAAGTGCTACGGATAAGGGATAGAGGGGCAGAAGAGGCGTCACAGAGTGATAGTCCCAGAGCCCGACACTCACATGTCATGAACTCTAGGTCATTGCCGTTGATAGAAGGGAGACACGGAAAGGCTCCTGCCGAGTTACTATTTTGGGACAAGCATATTCGTGGAATATGATGTCCACGTCAGCCCTAGATGTAACCTGATCACCCCTTTATGAGGTGAGCCATGGCCTCCTAGTAAAGGGATCGATTTCATTTTTACTCTGAGATCTTACAAAGAGCTTCTTCCTTCTCTCTCTCTTATCCAGCTCGAGGAGAAAGTGTAGCCATTGTTCAGCTGAATAAAGATCAAGTTCGAGTGTTCTATGTGTAGAAGTAACTACATCATCCCTCCCCGGATCCCATTAGTGCATATTGGCCCCAACTTAAGCCTACCCATGGCATCTGCCATGCCACCACCACGATAGTTGGCGCCCACCATGGGGCTAGCAGCGGTGCTAGCTGGAGTCAAGATCCGGACGGGAAACTTCATCACCACCAGCGGGCGCATCGTCTCTAGGCTCGTTCAGCTCTTTGACATGTGGGACTACGTTAGCGACAACGCACACCACTTTGGCAGGCGCTCTATTCCGTGCAACGGAGTCTTCATCAACCTAGGTGCCCACAAGGTGTACACTTCTTGCATCTACCCATAGCGAGTCATCCTCGCAGGAGAGCCTCCCCTCAGCGCTGCTAGCGGTCTGCATACCACTCGCCCCGCCGGCAGCTTCGAGGTGATGATGACCCCGCCCACACCAATAGTAGGCGCAGGAGCCGGGCCAAGCAAGAACTCGGCAGTACTAGATCCGAAAGCAGCAAAGTCGGCAGCAGCAGAGCTGGCGGTTGTGGATGCACCCGAGGTTCATGATGTAACACCTAAGGAAACTCGAATTAGAGGGCCACCCTTAGAAAGGCTAGAGAATATCCTATAGGAAGCTATAGATAACTTAACCACTCATGTAGCTCCTATTGTAAACCTGGCTTGTGCATAAGCCGAGTTAGAGGAAACTCAGTTGAAAATGTTAGAGGAGGCTAAGATGGTAGCAGCACTACAATAATCACTAAACATTACTCTGTGCGAGTATGCTAGGGCTAACAAGCTCGACACTAGCCCAACTCGGCTACATGGAGTTAGAACAAGGGGAAAGAACCTCCTTAGTGATATCAACAAGGAACATGAGTCCAGGCAAGGTGATTTGGCTATCCTAGGGCTACCGAGGTATATCACTCTGGCAAAGAACCTTAGGGCGGCAAATACACCACATCCGAGTTAGATGGCTTGACCGGTGAAGCCCGGAAGAGGAAACAGGAATGTTTCATCGAGCTAGTGCGCATAGGAAAACAGCAAAATGAGGAACTACTCAAGAACAACCCGGCGAGACCCGGAGGCTCACGTGTGGTTCATTCAGCTGGTGCTGCCCGGGCACTGTCAGCTGCCGCGACGTCTTCACCCGATGGAGGATCAAGAAAAGACAAGGCAGTGACCTCGGAGAGAAGGGATAAACAGATGGTACCATATGACCGAGTAGTAGCTGGAAAAGAAAATATAAACCAAGGTAATGGAAGCCGAGGTAACAATGGGAATAGAAATTCTGATCATGGCAATGGTGTGAAAGAAACCACGAGCAGGGAAATCCAGGCCAAAATCATTAGGCAGGAGGGAGAAAGTACCCTCCACAAGATCGCCAGCCGAGGTATGAACCTCATGAAGGGAATATGCCCGAGAGGCAATAATAAAGTGGTTATTATTGTATTCCTTATTTATGATAAAAGTTTATTTTGCATGCTATAATTGTATTAATACGGAAACGTTAATACATGTGTGTTTAATAAACAAAAGGAAGTTCCTAGTTATGCCTCTCTTATAAACTAGCTCGTTGATTAACAAGATGATCATAGGTTTCCTGATCATGGACATTGGATGTTGTTAATAACGAGGTCACAACATTGTTGGAATGATGTGATGAACATTCATCCGAAGTATAGCATTATGATCAAGTTCATTGTGTTTATATTGGTATAACATCATACGAAGTAATCTTAGTCCTGAGACCATGAGATCATGTCAATCACTAACACCAGAAGAGTATCTTGATAACATCAAACGTCACACTGTAGCAGGGTGACTATAAAGATGGGTTCAGTGCTACGAAGATTTTATGTTGAGGCTCATGGATCAAGAGTGGAATTTGTCCATCCCGATGACGGAGAGATATACTCTGGGCCCTCTCGGTGTTATCACATTAATTAGCTTGCAAGCAAGTGATTTGATCACTAGAATGTTATATCACGGGAATAAGAAAAGAGTACATGTCAGTAACGTGATCAAACTAGGTATGGAGATACCGATGATCGAATATCGGACATGTAATATATCGCAAGACAAAGGGATTGAGTTACATGCGTATAAGGTTCACACGATCACAGAAGTCATCGTTGAAAATGTGGGAGTCAGTACGGATCTCCAGGTCCCGCTGCTGATTATTGATCAGAGAGGGGTCTCGATCATGTTTAAATTATTCACGAACCTTAGGGTGACACACTTAAGGGATACCGACACCATTCGGAGCAAATGATATGCCAGAGAAAGAAAAAGGAAAGCGCGGGAATTTATTTCACTAGACACCGAAACTGTTTCGGTTGAAATTACTGAAACTAGTTCTGCATGTGAAATTGAATACTAGCAAGGGGTTTTATGTGAATGTTTGTTAATTAAAGTAATTAACAAAATTCTAAATAAAAAATAAAAGAGTTTTATTTAAATGAGGGCTTGCATTAAGTTTAGTGGAAATTTAATGCATGTGAGTGGATTTTTGAGTGGAGGCTCTTTTATGGGAGTGGAGGTATTTCATTTTGAGTGGGAGATCCACCCACATGAATGTGGAAGAGGTGGGAGCAGACACCATGTTTGGGCGCCATGACCCTTGAGGTGCCCCTATCTCCCTATAAAAGGCCCCCCTCTCCTCCTCTCAAAGTACACCTCCTCGTGAAGGATCTCTCTCCCCCCTTTAGAATTTCACCATGGTCTTGGATCAGCGAGATACATGTTCCCGGTGGCTTTTTCTGGAAGGATTTGTTGCTTCCTCTGATTCACTGGAGCGAGGGCGCGGAGGTTGTCGGGGTACCCGGACGTGTGTGCAATCACGGATGCACCAGTGCTTTGTGGTGCTGGACCGGCTAGACCAGATGGACTTCATCACAATCTTGAGATCGGCAAGCGTTCGACTACATCATCCACGAGTACAACCTCGTTAATGCTATTCGGTCTTCGAGGGTATGTATTCTATGGATGTATATCCACCCGTTGCTTGTATCTAGTAGATAGATCTTGGTACTTAGTTCCCATCGTAGATTTTTTTTTGTTTTCTGTGCTGCGAAGCCTACAGTGATATCATAGCCGGATCTATGGATAGATGCTTTGCACGGGTAGTACACATATGAGTATGTGGGCGATGATGATCATTTTACTACTTCTTAGTTGTATTTTGGATATTTGTGGCATAGTGGGATGAAGCGGCCCGGACAAACTTTACATGTCCTCCCACATGAGACCTGTTCCACGCTTGACTTGCAACTAGTTTTGCATAAGTGGCTAGTGGGTGTTTGTCTCTCCTACTATAGTCAATATCTAATTTGCAACGAGTTGTCACAATTTGGTTATCCTCGTTGTGGTTCATCTTCGTAGGTAAGAACGGTTTTATCTTCGAAAGCCCTAAGCCACGTAACACTTGCAATGGATAAATTAGAGGCGTCTAGTTTAGATTGTTGCTGGGCTAGTGTCATGATATGGTGATGTTGTTAGTAGAAGTAGAAGTCGATACTCTTACAACACACATATCGTGTAAGTTCCATAGACCTTGGCCTTACACATAGAGGTATGATAGTGATCATACCATGATGCACATGATGGAGATCAAGTGCAAGAACCATATCATTTCACTTATTCACATGTGATGTTTGATTGCATCTTATATTGCTAGTTTAGTGTTTTATTAGCATAATAAGATGATCCCTCATTTAGATATAAAGATAAATATGTGTTCTCCCTTATGTATGCACCGATTATGTTTCATCACTCCAAGACATCATGTGATGATCGGGTGTTCTTGCATTCACGATCATATCTCGGGTGTAAGACAGTTACACACGCGAATACTAAGATTCTTACTTGGCGAGCCTAGCATGTATAGACATGGCCTCGGAACACGGGCCGAAAGGTTAAGCATGAGTCGTATGGAAGATATGATGCCCATTTGATGATCGCCTTTGAAGCTACACCGACTCACGTGATGATCGGAGTTGGTGTAGTGGATTTGGTTCATGTAATCACCAAAAAGACACGAGGGATTTCGTTTTTGAGTGGGAGTTCATTTCTAATTTGGATTAGTAGAACTAAATTTACCATACATTAAATCAAAGATTTGCATAATTTGTTGTAGTCATTGGCATTCGTTCACCACCTTATGCATAGTTGTAATTGAGATAATAGAACTATAGAATTCTGGATATTTACTTTACAAACTGGTATCATATTCTGTTGAGTGCCAATCTAAAGTTTAAAGTCCTATTGCACAATTTCAGCAAACTCTATTTACTCCGTAAATTTTAATAATTTGTATTAAATCAAGAGTAACAATTCCAGTGTTAGTATCTTAAGTATCATGCTTGCCTCCATGATTCTTGATTGTTTTTTAAATACCAAGGTTATCTAGGAGCTGAAAGAATTGTTTCAGAAACCATCATGTGTGGTAGATATAACGATATCTGAAATAATGTTTTGGTTTCAATATGATAGAGTATGATGTATGTTCTCATATTGGATGAGAATTTGCAAAGGTTGGAGATGCTAGACATCCTAATCATCCAAAAGGGTTTTGGAAAGTAACATTATACTCACAATTCGCCTTCATAAGCTAAATTAGCTTGATCATGAAAGTCATCATGATAAGGATGAATATAAGATGTATGTAAAGTGTTTACTACACTAAAAGATTACTAAAGAATGGATTTTGAGAGAACACCGATCATTTGATGATGGTGATCTACTTCAAAGTGCAAGTCCAAAGGTATTAGTATTTGAATATACATGCTTTGGACTATGTGTCATGTATATGGAGCCACTATTGATGTTGATAGATTCTTTTAAAAAGGAAAAGGAAATTCTGAAAGAGAATCTATAAAATATATTTGGCAGAAAAGAAAAGACTGGAAATATCCAGTTTAGGTATATAGATGATATACATGTTATGGTTGTATGCTTTGCTTGTTAAACAATGTGGTTCTTGGGTATTGTATACCAAATTGGTTGGTATGCAATTTCATACAGAACGACGCAATTCATGAAGCACAATGGCCTAAGTAACTAGGAAAAGAATATGTGATGATGTTCATCGAAAACAAACAATCCGTTGTTTGTATTTCTCGTTGACATCAAAGTCTGCCTTCAAGATTTGTTTTAATAATCGTTATTTAAATCAGGTATTATGAGAACAAAGATTTTTAAAATAATTACCCCGTTCCATGTAAGATGGATGATTTACAAATCTAGTTGGAGAAATCACATCCATAAAACAAATGCTAAAATGTCGCAAGACAAATGATTGGAAGATCACTTATCAAGTGACATCGCCGTTTAAATTATATTGGAAAGAAAACATGAAGAAACTCCATATTCATGGATTTTTGGAGTCTTTGATTTGATCAAGTGACGCTTGTGAGACTTTCCTCGGGATAATTAAAACTTCTTTCAAAGGCCAAAGAAGAACGATCGACTAAAATAATGGAATTTATACATATCGATGTATGTAGTCGTAAGCGATGGATTTCAACTTCATATGCTTTCTCCGAAAATGTGAGTGAATATTCACTTAATGAGAAAGAAGTATGAAATATTTGAAAATGTTCAAAGACTTTCAAGATGAAGTGGAAAATCATTATAACGAGAAAATAAATGATTTATGATTTTATCATAAGAGATTTATTTGAGTTGCAAGTGTAACAAGAAAATAAATATTTTATGATTTTATCATAAAGGTATTTATTTGAGTTACAAGTTTAGCAAAACACCTAGATTTACATCTCCCAAAACACCATAGGAATATGGAGTGTTTGAGATTTGTAATGAAACCTTGTTTGACATGGTTGGATTAAAGGTGTTATTTCTAAAACTACCATTATGTTTTAAAAGATTAAAGATTTAGATACTACCGCTTTTACACTGAAAAGAGCTCCATCTTGATCCATTAAAATGACACCTGGTTTGGGGTAAAATCCAAGTTGTCCTTTCTTAAATTTTGGTATGCTAAGCATAAGTAAGATGTTTATAACCAAAGTCAGATGAGCATGTCTTTGTAGGTTATTTTGCATAACCATTGGATATTCCTCCATAACACCAAGGACAAAAGGGTTTGTCGCTTGAAATTGAAGTTTCTTGAAAAAGGAATTTTTCGCAAAAGTTAAGTGGGAGGACAATAGAACTTTAATAAGGTTAACGAATCTTAGCTATATGTGCTGAGTTGCGCAGCACCGTAAAATGTTCCGGAGGCAGCCATAATGCTCATGGCTCACGTGCCTCAAAGGTTGTGGTCACGGAGGTCCAAGTTCCTATTGAACCAAGTAGGTCGGATAAACAATCAAATGCTGAGACTTGAGAGTAAATCATTGTTGTTTGACAATGATGAATCGACTACATGCAAAGAAGCTATGATGGGCCCTGACTCCGTCAAATGGCTTGAAGCCATAAAATTCGTGATAGTTCCATACACGAGAAATCAAGTTTTGAACTTGGAAGACCCACCGGAAAGGTGTAAAAACCTATTGGTCGTATTTGGATCTATAAAGAAACAGACATGGATGTTTCACATCTATGAAATAGTCGACATGTCGGAAAAGTATTTTACGGCAATGTTCAAGTAGTTGACTATGACAAGATTTGATCTTTCATAGCGATATTTAGTCTGGACGGATTAAAGTAGCAACCACTACATATAATTTGGTATATGGTAGATGAATAAACAAAAAAAGTTCTTATAAAAGAATAGTTACCTAGGACGTGTACAAGACACGGTCCAAAGGGTTTTGTTAAATTCCAAGGATGCTAAAAGGGCATGCAAACTTCAATGGTTGAAGTAAGCATCGCGGAGTTAGAATCTTCACCGTGATGAAAAAGGAGTTTTCATCTGGAGACGATGAAGATGCTTGCATTAGCAAGAAATTAAGTGGGAGCGCTGGGACATATTTCTAATACATTATGGGGAGGACATCTTGTTGATTGGAAATGATGTATCTTTTATTGAAAAAGGTTAAGAATTTCATTTCAATGAAAGACTTAGGCAAAACCTGAATATTTAGCATGAATGTCTACATGGATAGACTGTGACGCTAAGATGGTTATGCCAAACATACATATATGAGATATTGAAGGAGTTCAATATAGAAACGACAAGAAAAGGTTCTTATTGCATGGAAATGAATTGAATCAAGATTCAAGTGTATTGACACTTGATAAGTGAAACAAGATTCAAGTGCTTTGACACTTGATGAGTAAAGAATGTTTTGATCAATCATACCATGATATGTACACATCCAAATATGTCCTATGCTCTAAGTGTTATGAGCATATACCAGAATGAATCACAAAATGATCATTGGACGATAGTGAGGATATTCTTATGATCTTTTGGAAGAACTAAGAATATATTTGTGTATAGGTGACAAACAATTAAAAATAGTTCATTGTAAAGCGTTACATTGATACTAGTTTTGTCACAAGATACAACTTAAGTTTATCTCAATTTAAATTATGGGTCACACAATAAAATGGAAAGGAGTTTCCATGACGGATTTGGATGAATTCCAAAGTTAAGACATTGTGACGGATGCTACAACAAAAGGCTAAGTATATGACTGCTATAGTAGCAGCAAAGGAGGGCATTTGTGTCAAGTAGTTTGTTATTAAACTAAGGTGTGGTTCGCAATGGGCTAACACTAAAGATATATTGTAGGACAACAGTATCGACGTGATTTAACCCCAAGGAACTAAAGGTCTCACCAAAATACCAAATTTATACAATGCCATCTCATTGGAGAATGAGTGATGCATGAAGACACAAAGATATAAAATACACACGGACCTGAAAGCGTCAGATCCGTAGATTATGCTAACCACTTGCAACCGCGTATATGGAACACTAGAAAGCCATAGGTGTTCAATACGCAAAGTTTTCAAACTAGATTATTGTCTCTAGTGCAAGTTGGAGACTGAAGGGAATATGCCCGAGAGGCAATAATAAAGTGGTTATTATCATATTCCTTATTTATGATAAAAGTTTATTTTGCATGCTATAGTTGTATTAATACGGAAACGTTAATACATGTGTGTTTAATAAACAAAAGGAAGTTCCTTGTTATGCCTCTCTTATAAACTAGCTCATTAATTAACAAGATGACCAAAGGTTTCCTGATCATGTACATTGGATGTTGTTAATAACGAGGTCACAACATTGTTGGAATCATGTGATGAAAATTAATCCGAATTATAGCATTACGATCAAGGTCATTGTGTTTATATTGCTATAACATCATACAAAGTAATATTACTCCTTAGACCATGAGATCATGTCAATCACTAACACTAGAAGAGTATCTTGATAACATCAAACGTCACACCGTAACAGGGTGACTATAAAGATGGGTTCAGTGCTACAAAGGTGTTATGTTGAGGCTCATGGATCAAGAGTGGAATTTCTCCATCCCTATGACGGAGATATATACTCTGGGCCCTCTCAATGTTATCACAATAATTAGCTTGCAAGCAATTGATTTGATCACTAGAATGTTATATCATGGGAACAAGAAAAGAGTACATGTTAGTAACGAGACCAAACTAGGTATGGAGATACCGATGATCGAATCTCGGATATGTAATATATCGCGAGACAAAGGGATTGAGTTACATGCGTATAAGGTTCACATGATCACATAAGTCATCATTGAAAATGTGGGAGTCAATACGGATCTCCAGGTCCCGCTGTTGATTATTGATCGGAGAGGGGTCTCGATCATGTCTACATTATTCGCGAACCATAGGGTGACACACTTAAGGGATACCGACACCATTCGGAGCAAATGATATGCCAGAGAAAGAAAAAGGAAAGAGCAGGAATTTATTTCACTAGACACCGAAACTGTTTCGGTTGAAATTGCTGAAACTGGTTCTGCATGTGAAATTGAATACTAGAAAAGGGTTTTATGTGAATGTTTGTTAATTAAAGTAATTAACAAAATTCTGAATAAATAAATAAAAGAGTTCTCTTTAAATGAGATCTTGCATTAAATTTGGTGGAAATTTAATGCAAGTGAGTGGATTTTTGAGTGGAGGCTCTTTTATGGGAGTGGAGGCATTTCATTTTGAGTGGGAGCTCCACCCACATGAATGTGGAAGAGGTGGGGGCAGCCACCATGGCTGGGCGCCATGCCCCTTGAGGTGCCCCCCTCTCCCTATAAAAGCCCCCCCTCTCCTCCTCTCAAAGTACACCTCCTCGCTAAGGATCTCTCTCCCCCCTTTAGAATTTCACCATGTTCTCGGATTAGCGAGATGCATGTTCCCGGTGGATTTTTCTGGAAGGATTTGTTGCTTCCGCTGCTTCACTGGAGCGAGGGCGCGGAGGTTGTCGGGGTACCCGGACGTCTGTGCAATCACGGATGCACCACTGCTTTGTGGTGCTGGACATAATGGTGCTGGACCGGCTGGACCAGGTGGACTTCATCACAATCTTGAGATCGGCAAGCGTTCGACTACATCATCCACGAGTACAAACTCGTTAATGCTATTCGGTCTTCGAGGGTATGTATTCTATGGATGTATATCCACCCTTGGCAAGGAGGCGATGCTGGACAAGCTCCGCATAACCTGGGGCAGAACAAATACAATGATAGTTATTCGGAAATGGAGTGTGCCGGATTTGCTAGACCCAATTACCAGGGGATGGAAGAAAGAGCAGGGAATAGGAACTTGCAGCCGGACAATGCAATGTTGAAGCTCAATAGGATATATAGATCCGAATTTTTGGAAGAGCAAGGTCCTCCGGGTCTAGCATGCTTTGGACCTCAAATCATGAGGGAACCACCCATTCTGAATGTCCAGTTGCCAAGATAAACAAAAACGTACAATGGAAGTACCAATCCTCAATATTGGTTAATCAACTATGCAAATGCAGTGAAAATTGCTAAGGGAAACCTTAGGTGGGCAGTAAGATATGTGCCTCAGATGTTGGAGGGTCCAGCAAGAGTGTGGCTGAATAATTTGCCAGCTAGAAGCATCAATTGCTGGTTGGAATTTGAGTAAATGTTTGTTAGCAACTTTACCAACACATATAAGAGGCCGAATAGGCCTCAACAGCTTGCAATGTGCAAACAAAGACTGAATGAGACCGACGGATAATTCTTGACTCAGTGGTGTAACCTCAGGAACTCATGTGAAGGAGTGATTGAATCACAAGAGATTGTCTGGTTTGCACAAGGGTGCAGGTATGCAAGTGTGTTATGGCAGAGGCTGCAGAGAGATATGCCAACCACATTGGCCAAGACAATTCTCATAGCCAACTCATATGCATTGGGAGATCCGACTCAGCCAGAGCTTATGCCGGCAAATCACAATGAACATCATGAGAATTACGCTCATGATGGAGCCATGTCATCCCGGAGGAATGAGTTCCGAGGAAGAAGGAGATATGACAGGCCGAATTACCAGTATAATTCGAGTCATGTTGTAGTTGTAACCCAAGACCACTCGAGTGCTGGGGCTGATCAGCGTCAAAAGAACAGTTCTCAACAGTGGACTCCGAGAAATGATGGCATGAAATAGTGGACTCCGGAGTAAAAGAAGCAATGGCAAGAGATGTCGAAGTACATGTATGAATTTATGCTAGATCAGCCTTGTATGTTTCACACTCCTTACCCGGCCAAGCCGACAAATCATACAACCTGAAAGTGTGCTTGGATGAAAATGGAAATGGGTGGTATAGAGCCAAGACACCCGAATCAGAGACCTCGGCTCATAGGAGGCAATGCGCGTCAACAATTGGCGTTGCCTCCTCCACCACCAAGATACGATAACCAGCCACCACCGAGGAATGAGAATCATGATAGGAGAGAAACAGTTCACCAAGTGGAGAATTGGAATCAATAGAACCGTGGAGACCCCGGCTAAGGAGGCAAAAATGAGTACACAGAGCATCATCATGCATACTGTGTGTTCACAACTAAGTTGACGGATACTAAAAGCATGCATAGGAGGCATATGGAAGTAAATGCAATCATGCCGGCTATGCCGAGATATATGAGCTGGTCAGATCAGAAAATCACCTGGACTATAAGGGATAACCCCAAAATCATGCCAAACCCCGGATCATATGTCCTAGTGCTGGATACGACATTCATTGGGCTGAGCATCAATGTTAAATTCTCAAAGGTCTTGATTGACAATGGCAGTAGCATAAACATATTGTACAAGGACACAATGCACAAGCTCGGAATCAACGAGAATATGTTGCAAGCAACCAAGACCACGTTCCAAGGCATTGTGCCTGGGTTATCTTGTGATCCAATTGGCAAGGTCCGGATTGATGTGTTATTGGGAAAAAGTGAAAACTGCAGAACCGAGAACTTGGAGTTCGAGGTTGTGGATTTGGAAGCAGCTACCATGCACTGCTGGGAAGGCCGGCATTATCAAAGTTCATGGCTAGTTCTCACATCTATTACTTGAAGATGAAGATTCCATGACCCAATGGGGTGATCACCATCGCTGGTGATTATAGTAGATCGATGGAGTGTGCCTCGGCTGGGTCAAACCAAGCCGAGTCATTGGTGATTGCAAGGGAAAATAGGAGGATTCAAGAAGTGGAAGCTTTGGGTCAGTCGACATAGCTGAACATGCCAGCACTTTCCAACCCACGTGGCAGTGTCTCTTTTCAACCAACTAAGGACACAAAGAAGATTCAGATTGATGACCAGTTCCCAGAGTGCACCGTCACTATTTGTGCCGGCCTAAATGCTAAATAGGAAAGCGAGATCGTCTGCTTCCTCCGTGAGAATCAGGATATCTTTTCATGGTCCACTCATGATCTGCAAGGTGTGTCGAGGGAGCTGGCAGAGCACTCTCTACATGTGAGACCAGATGCAAGTCCGGTGAAGCAACCTCTCTATCGCTTCGCCGAAGACAGGAGAAAAATAATCGAAGAGGAGATAACTCGGCTCCTTGCAGCCAGTTATATTATGGAAGTACTTCACTCGGATGGCTTTCTAATCCGATGCTGGTAGAGAAGAAGAAAGATGATCCTAATGTAGTTCTGGTGTGGTGTATGTGTATCGACTACACCAACCTGAACAAAGCATGTCCAAAGGATCCATTTACTTTGCTGAGAATAGATCAGGTTCTTGATTCAACCGCTGGTTGTGAGTTACTATCATTTTTAGACGCGTACTCTGGTTTGCACCAGATACCGTTAAATCCGGCCGATCAAATAAAGACTACATTCATTACCCCGTATGGGGCTTATTGCTATCGTACCATGTCATTCGGCCTACGTAATGCAGGGGCGACATATCAAAGATGCATGCAAAAGTGCTTACATGATCAAATTGGCAAAAATATCCAAGTATAAGTTGATGATGTGGTGATAAAAACCAAATAAAGTCACACATTACTAGTTGATATCCGGTAGACATTCGCAAATCTAAGAAGATTCCAAATGAAGCTTAACCCTGAAAAATGTACCTTTGGCGTACCAGTCGGAAAATTACTCGATTTTCTTGTATCAAGCCGAGGTATCGAGGCAAACCCGACAAAGATCCGGGCGATAGAGCGTATGGAGCTGCCTAAGAGCCTCAACGATGTCCAGAAATTCACAGGTTGCCTGGCATCTCTGAGTCTGTTTATATGTCGTCTTGGAGAAAAGGAATTGCCTTTATATCAATTGATGAAAAAGTCGGAAAAATTCACTTGGACACCACAAGTTGATAACGCATTCCATGAATTAAAGAAAATGCTAGCCTCGGCACCCATTCTATCTTTACCACTATCAAAAGAGCCGATGTTGCTCTATGTAGCAGTGACTAACCCAGTCGTAAATGTTTTGGTGGTAGTGGAGCACGACAAGGAGGGTAAGTCAATGTTGAGGCCGGTATATTACCTGATCTAGGTACTCTCATCCTCAAAACAAAACTATCCCCATTATCAATAGATGGCATATGGAGTATATATGTCGGCATAAAAGCTGAAGCATTACTTTGAGGAACACCCTATAAAGGTGATATGTAAGGCACCAGTTGTCGAGATAATGAGTAACAAAGATGCGAGTGGACGAATAGCCAAATGGTCAATTTAGCTAGCCCCGTATGCTCCACATTTTGATAGAACAGACGCAATTAAATCTCAAGCAGTGACCAACTTTCTTGTTGATTGGGATGAAATGCAATATGAACCTCCTTTACCTGATCCGAATTATTGGAAAATGCACTTTGATGGTTCAAAGCTGAAATATGGACTAGGTGCTGGCATATTCCTCACCTCTCCCAAAAAAGATCAGCTAAAATATGTGTTACAAATACACTTTGCTACATCAAACAACATGGCCGAATATGAGGCATTGGTCCATGGCTTAATAGTAGCAAAAGGCACTAGTATACGTCTGATACAATGTTTTGGTGACTCGGACCTAGTGGTACAACAAGTATGAGGAAACTAGGATGCTCTGGATTCCAACATGGCATTATACAGATTCCGCGTGCAAAAGATAGACTTTGACGGATGTGAATTCCATCATGTACCCAGAGCAGAAAATGATGCAGCCAACATATTGTCGAAACTCGGCTCATCTAGAAAAGCCATCCCACCCGACATAGCCCTTGAACACCTCAAAAAACCATCAATTATACCATCACCTGTCGTTGGAATGGCCACGGCAGATGTTGCGAGTGGAAACGAGTAGTAATGAGAGGGGTAAGGGCGGCCAGGTAGGGTCAAGATAGCGGAAAGAAGGAAGGAACCTTTCTTACCATAGGCCGAATTATAAGCTAAGTCAGCCGAGTCATGCAAGGCTCGGCCGAATAAGCCATGGCTTGGCAAGGATCGAGCGATTAACACCTTACTCGGCCGACGTGTGAGCTAAGTCGGCCGAATAAGATTGATCAGCTCCTATGCAGGTGGGGGCCGAGCCGAGTTATGCGAGACGAGGCCGAGTAACGGGAAACTTGCAGGAGAAGGAGAAGGATCCCAGAGTCAAACCCTAGACACTGGCTAGGAGGAATCTACACAGGGCCAAGCACTAAGGACAAAGAGCAGATCCGCAGAGGGGCAGACAAGCGTCATGGAGGTGATAGTGGGGAGGCCCGAGGCTCACATGTGGGGGTTTCTAGGTCTTTGCCACTGATATAAGGGGGACACGGAAAGGAGTCCATCGAGTTACCACTTTGGGACAAGCATATTCCAAGAATATGCTTGCCACGTCAGCCCTAGGAGGAACCAATGGACACCTTTATAAGGAGGGGCACGGGCTCCTGGAGGAGGGATCGATTCATTTGACACTAGAGGGCTCGCGTAGTAGTTTTCTTCCTCCTCTCTCTGATACAGCTCTAGGAGCACTTGTAACTCGATTGAGGAGAAATAAAGATCTATGTTCTAGTCAGTTGTGTGTATAAATCACTACATCTTCCCTCCCCAGATCCCACTAGCATCCATTGGACCCATACTGTAGCCTACCCATGGCATCTGCCGTTGTAGAGGTCCCAACCTGATAAGGTAGAGATCCCTGTGTTTACAATGCTAGTCCCTAGATCAATAGCTAGCATCCACAGTTTAAGATGTAATATCAAGAAACAAAGGTCATAATGCAACTTTATAACCAGGAATAAAATAATTCATTACATCTTACATAGGTCATTTGGCTATCTCATTACAATGCAGCAGAAATTACTATATAGCATGGAGTCCTTCATCTTCAAAGTGCCACAGGCAATCATGTTGGTTGTAGACTTGTAATCCTTTTTAATACGCTTCACTAACATCAAACAAACCTGCAACATAATAAGTTACAGCCACAAGGGTCAATACATTTGAATTGTATTGGCAAGTTTCACTACTATGTGGAAATAAGTTGGATCCTATCAATATATGCATATTTGGATAAGTAGAGTTTAGGCTCATTTGCAGAGAGCAATATGGTTTTATACTATCTTTTCAAAATAGTTTTGATCTTTCAATCAATCTTTCTGAACTCCTTGGAAAACTCCAAGTGCTTCTAATCCCTTGTTGACACTATCAAGTTTTACTTTGAGAAATTGGAATGCCGAGATCTTCCATATCTCCAGGCCTTAGGTGCTCGGAGTTGTCCGTAACCGGGGACATGGCTAAGTACTTAGAATTTGATCTTCTGCAGAAGTTGTACACTTTACCCACATGACAGAATCTCGTCTTGACGCCACCAGTGGCCGCTGTATAAGTACACACCAAATGGAGTACCGGCAGATCAAGAATGTGACAAAGTCTTTCCATAGAAGTCCTCCCAATACACTATGCTAGCTTGTCTACCAGGCACCAATGTAAGGATATATTTCCAATACATAATTCTAGTTAACCTGAAGATGCCAATGCAAGGGTCTTCCACTATGTAGTTAACTAAGCCAGAGCCCATTTAGCATGTGGCTGTACACGGAAGCCACTGTATGAGAAACCTGTTCAATCTCTAAGTCCCTGGGTGGTTTTATTCTAGTGCACATACAAAAATATAGCCATATAAACATGGTTCCCTTTGTTTCCACCTTGTCCAAAATTGAGTATCCTCATTCCACCCAGGTGGTTCATTGAGTACTTGTTTTATTATATAAAACATATATTTTTTCAACACTTCATATAATCATATCATGTATTCCATCCCAAGTCTATAGCAGGGCTAGGCATACTACAAATATGATGTTTTCACTAAGGAATATGGATTTCCTAATAGGACATAGCATAGCATAATAACACAGTAGCCCTATCATGCTTACTACAAAAATACCACTAAGTGTAGTGAAAATAGTAGGACATGGATGATAGTGTCACTTCCCTTAGTAGTGGTGTTGGTACACTCTTCGCAATAACACACTTGACAATCAACACAATCTATCAAGCAAAACAACCAAGACAAAACATACACAAGATCAACACTAATGGCAACACAAAAATCATGCAAAGTATGCAAGCATGCAAGATGGCAATTTTTATTGTACAAATTTTTATAACAAGGTTCTGAACATTACTAAGTGATTTATGAACATTTTATATTTTCAAGATTACAAATGGAACCATTTGTGTAATTGTAGCAATTAGCAACATTTTCTAATAATTGGAAAGGCCATTCTCACTAAATAATTGCCACGGTCCTATTTATACTAGAATAAAATTATATTTTGGTCTTACTGTACAGAGGGTTCAATTTACAACCATTTGCAAAAGGATTCACTTAAAAATAATTTACACAAAAAAATTTATACTCAAAATACTCCACAAATCGTTCTGTATAAAACGTGATTTTAACAGGCTAAAAAATAATGAATTATGTCTCCACTATGTTCTACTCGTTTTTATGAATCCATAGACATATTATTTGTTAAATTTGGATATATAGAACTAAAGATATAATTTTTATGGTGAAAATGAAAAATTAAACCATTTAATTTATAAATCAAAATTTTGTACAGAGAATAAGTAATATTATTGCAGAAATGGATTCTACAGAATCTCAGATCTTCAGGGATACCAAATTTATCATTTTTGGACTTCTAAATCTTTTTCTATGAATTATACGAGTTCATACTAAAATCTGGAAAAGTCAAACTCGGAAATTGACTGAAATTGACTTTGACAGATATGACTGAGTTGACTGTAGACTATGCTGATGTCATGATGATGTCAGAATTGACTATAGAAAACTTTGCTCGGATGGAAAAACTTTCTACATTAAAGTTGTAGATAACAACTAGATCTATCTATTGTTCAAAGGAAATTGAGTTTGGAGCAACGAGGTGGGCGTAAAATGGATTATAGCTTCTAAGGTCTGAATCTTTGACCACGCTTTTCTCTCTCCTTGATGAATGAAACGAGGTGAAACCAGCGGGAATGGAAGTGTCTTGACGAGGGGAACAACTTCTGTCTTCAAGCCGCCGCGATCCGAGGTCGTCTTGAAGGTCTATTTGGGTGGAGAAGATTGGGGAGAATTTTGGACGAAAATGGAGCTATGATGAGTTGAAAACTTGTGAACTTTCCTGGAGTGGGGTTTATATAGGAGGGGGTGGGGCTGGATTAAAGGAGATTAAAGAGGGAGAGGAATTAGGGGGCATTTAGTGCAATCTAGGACGACGATTGAGGGTCATTTAAGATCAATAGATGCAAATGAAAGGAAGACTATCCTGCTCATGTTCCTTCGTGTAAGTGTATGTGGTCTCCAATCGGCCTGGTTGGGCTGGCCCATTTTGGCTGGCCTGGCCGGCCACTTTTTTTCTGTTTTATATTTTTTCCTATTTCTTAATTCCTTCATAACTTCTGATTTAGAGCTCCGAATTTGTTGATTCAAATTTTTGTGGGTTCGTAACTTCATGGCCAACATTTTAGGACATAAATTTGATATATTTGGAAATATTTAATTTTCTCAATTATTAATTAGTTAATTATTGTACGATTGCATGTGTATAATATTGGCCTAGTTGCAGGGCAATATATTTGGAATGAATTAGATTCTTTCCTTATTTGAACTTGATTCGATTTAGTTCCACTTTACATGGATAACCATGAATTAAAGTTTGAAAATATGAGAGGATAATTTTATAAAATCTTAAAATATCTCACATAATCTATGGTGCTTATTTTAAAACGAGACTCTTTGCTTTTATTTTTGGTTCAAAATAGAACAAAGGTTGTTTGAAAAATGTAAATGAAGTAGTTGAGATGTATAGATGGTTTTTGGTTGAGAACATTCCTCAAGATTAAAAATAGATTTTCAAATACAGGAAGTTGTGAAAAAGATTTTGAATGGGAACCTTGCAAATTATAATTTTGAAGTAGAGGAGATATATGGATAATCTTGATGCTTTGATCTTAGGGTTTTTGTTAAATGCTATTTTTATTTTAAGGAGTACCTTTATTTGGGGGAAAACTTTTGTAATAGTTTAAAAGGTTTTAATGTTTCCAATTAGAAGCAAAAAGTTTCTTTTCCCCAGAAATTTCAACAGTTATTTATTTTGTTTATTTATTTTTTACATTTCAAAATTTGGAAAATTTTGGGATGTGACAGGCTACCACGCTTAAAAGAAATCTCGTCCCAAGATTTGGGAAGGCTAGAGGTTACAAGTTGGCTTCAAGGCAACTAGGATACTACCACCCTTAAAAGAAAGTTTTGTAGGGTTACATTGTTGGTTCACTTGACTATGGGTTCAATAATTGATATTTAAACAAGGAATCCTTATTTGACTCAACTGAGTTAACTAATTCCTATCATCCACATCATCTAATTCTTAAATGGTTCCATACATGTCGATGTGGTTCACATGTCCTTTCTGGGCCACATTGGAATCACTTCCATTGGAGTTTCTAGCATCCTTTTTCTTTTTCTTCTCAGGACAGTCTAATGCATAGTGTCCAAGTTCCTTCAATTATAGCACTGTAACTGGCTAATGTCTTTCTTCCTGGGATTGCCATATTGGTTCTGACCAAGGTTATCTCCATTGTCAGTATCATTCCCATTATTATCACTTCCATTGTTGTTGTTGTGATGCTGATGTGGTCCAGAATCTCCATTGCTCTTTTTGAATGAACGCTTATTTTGTGATGATCCTGAGTGATACTTGAGGTTATGCTTCCTGTTTCTTTTCTCAACTTGATTCATCTTGTTTTCCAAGATGGTGGCTTTGTCACAGAGTGATTGATAAGTTGGGACATAGGCAACAGACAGCTGCAAGTTCAACTCATCATTAAGTCCCTCCAGGAATTTCTCCTTCCTCTTAGCATCTGTATCAACTTCATCTGGTGCATAGCGTGCCAGATTGTTGAACTCCTTGATGCACTCAGCCACACTGGGGTGACGTTGTTTCAGATTGTGGAACTCCTTTTTCTTCAAGTTCATCACTCCGGATGAGATATGAGTTGTACAGAAACCATCCTCAAAAATAGCCCAAGTCACATCCTCAAGGGGATTGGTGATTTGAAAGTTGTCCCACCATGTTGCTGCTGGCCCTTCAAGCAGATATGCTGCAAACCTAACTTTTTCCTCGTCGGTGCAGCCAACAGTCACTAAGTCCTTGTTCACCGAACGTAACCAGTCATTGGCTACCATTGGTTCAGTCGTTCCAGAGAACCTTGCAGGCCTCAGTTTTAGAAATCTGGTGAGCATGTCAAGGGCTGGAGGATTATTCTGATTGTTGTTGTTGTTATTGTTATTTTGATTCTGATTTTTCATAAACTGCGTCATCATCTGCGTCAGTTGAGCTTGAGCTGTGATCAACTGCTGCATCTCAGGAGTGAGGTTATTGTTGTTTTGGTTGGGGTTGGCACGACGAGGAGGCATCTATTGGTTTGATAGGGATAAGTAATGATAGATATACATAAAGAAGTTCTAACACACAACCCAAAACAATCAAGTTCAAACAAACAATCAACAAGCAACTTATTCACTTAACAACTTATGATCTTACTCATGAGTTGAAGGAAACAACAAGTTTTATTGAAACAATCAACCTAGTATAGTCATACCTCATAGGTCAATATGATCCATACACTAACATGATATCATTGTTTTAGATAGTTGGTAGGCAATCTAATGTCTCTTGGTTTTTCACTTGTAGTCCTTAGTTATGTCTAGGTTGAAGTCCTTGGTGATACTAAAGATGAAGTCATTGGTCATGGTAGAGGCTTTGTCCATCAAGTTGAAAAGGAAGAGATGTAGAATCAAAACCAAAAAGGTTGAGGAAAGAGTTTACAAGATTGTCTGTAAATAAGTTTTGGAACAAATACAACTCCTATTTTTCTAAGGGGTTTTGTCAAATCCTAGGATTACAATCCTATAGGCAACATAGTGCTCTGATACCATCTGTAGAGGTCCCAACTTGATAAGGTAGAGATCCCCGTGTTTACAATGCTAGTACCTGGATCAATAGCTAGCATCCACAGTTTAAGATGTAATATCAAGAAACAAAGGTCATAATACAACTTTATAACCAGGAATAAAATAATTCTTTACATCTTACAAAGGTCATTTGGCTATCTCATTAAAATGCAGCAGAAATAACTATATATCATGGAGTCCTTCATCTTCAAAGTGCCACAGGCAATCATGTTGGTTGTAGACTTGTAATCCTATTTAATACGCTTCACTAACATCAAACAAACCTGCAACATAATAAGTTACAGCCACAAGGGTCAATACATTTGAATTGTATTGGCAAGTTTCACTACTATGTGGAAATAAGTTGGATCCTATCAATATATGAATATTTGGCTAAGTAGAGTTTAGGATCACTTGCAGAAAGCAATATGGGTTTATCCTATCTTTTCAAAATAGTTTTGATCTTTCAATCAATCTTTCTGAACTCCTTGGAAAACTCCAAGTGCTTCTAATCCCTTGTTGACACCATCAAGTTTTACTTCGAGAAATTGGAATGTCAAGATCTTCCATAGCTTAAGGCCTTAGTTGCTCAGAGTTGTCCGTAACCGGGGAGATGGCTAAGTACTTAGAATTTGATCTTCTGCAGAAGTTGTACACTTTACCCACATGACACAATCTCGTCTTGACGCCACCAGTGGCCGCTGGATAAGTACACACCAAATGGAGTACCGGCAGATCAAGAATGTGACAAAGTCTTTCCATAGAAGTCCTCCCAATACACTATGCTAGCTTGTCTACCAGGCACCAATGTAAGGATATATTTCCAATACATAATTCTAGTTAACCTGAAGATGCTAATGCAACGGTCTTCCACTAAGTAGTTTACTAAGCCAGAGCCCATTTAACATGTGGCTGTACACGGAAGCCACTGTACGAGAAACCTGTTCAATCTCTAAGTCCCTGGGTGGTTTTCTTCTAGTGCACATACAAAAATATAGCCATATAAACATGGTTCCCTTTGTTGCCACCTTGTCCAAAATTGAGTATCCTCATTCCACCCAGGTTGTTCATTGAGTACTTGTTTTATTATAAAAAACATATATTTTTCCAACACTTCATATAATCATATCATGTATTCCATCCCAAGTCTATAGCAGGGCTAGGCATACTACAACTATGATGTTTTCACTAAGGAAGATGGATTTCCTAATAGGACATAGCATAGCATAATAACATAGTAGCCCTATCATGCTTACTACAAAAATACCACTAAGTGTAGTGAAAATAGTAGGACATGGATGATAGTGTCACTTGCCTTAGTAGTTTGTGGTGTTGGTACACTCTTCTCAATAACACACTTGACAATCAACAAAATCTATCAAGCAAAACAACCAAGACAAAACATACACAAGATCAACACTAATGGCAACACAAAAATCATGCAAAGTATGTAAGCATGCAAGATGGCAATTTTTATTATACAAATTTTTATAACAAGGTTCTGAACATTACTAAGTCATTTATGAACATTTTATATTTTCAAGATTACAAATGCAACCATTTGTGCAATTGTAGCAATTAGCAACATTTTCCAACAGTTGGAAAGGCCATTCCCACTAAATAATTGCCACGGTCTTATTTATACTTGAATAAAATTATATTTTGGTCTTACTGTACGAAGTGTTCAATTTACAACCATTTGCAAAAGGATTCACTTAAAAATAATTTACACAAAAAAATTTATACCCAAAATACTCCACAAATCATTCTGTATAAAACGTGATATTAACAGACTCAAAAATACCGAATTATGTCTCCACTGTGTTCTACTTGTTTTTGTGAATCCATAGACATATTATTTGCTAAATTTGGATATAGAGAACTAAAGATATAATTTTTATGGTGAAAATGACCAATTAAACCATTTAATTTATAAATCAAATTTTTGTACAGAGAATAAGTAATATTATAGCAGAAATGGATTCTACAGAATCTCAGATTTTCAGGGATAACAAATTTATAATTTTTGGACTTCTAAATCTTTTTCTATGAATTATACGAGTTCGTACTAAAATCTGAAAAAGTTAAACTCGAGAATTGACTGAAATTTACTTTGACCGATCTCACTGAGTTGACGGTTGACTACGCTGATGTCATGATGATGTCAAAATTGACTACTGAAAAAGTTGCTCGGATGGAAAAACTTTCTACATGAAAGTTGTAGATAAAAACTAGATCTATCTACTATTAAAAGTAAATTGAGTTTGGAGCAACGAGGTGGGCGTAAAATGGATTATACCTTCTAAGATCTGAATCTTTGACCGTATTTTTCTCTCTGCTTGATGAATGAAACGAGGTAAAACCAGCGGGAATGGAACCGTCTTGACAAGGGGAACAACTTCCGTCTTCAAGCCTCCGCGATCCGAGTTCGTCTTGAAGGTCTATTTGGGTGGAGAATATTGGGGAGAATTTTGGACAAAAATGAAGCTATGATGAGTTGAAAACTTGTGAACTTTCCTGGAGTGGGGTTTATACACGAGGGGGTGGGGCTGGATTAAAGGAGATTAAAGAGGGAGAGGAATTAGGGGGCATTTAGTGCAATTTAGGACGACAATTGAGGGTCATTTAAGATCAATAGATGCAAATGAAAGGAAGACTATCCTGCTCCCGTTCATTCGTGTACGTGTAGGTGGTCTCCGATCGGCCTGGTTGGGCCGGCCCATTTTGGGTGGCCTGGCCGGCCACTTTTTTTTCCGTTTTATATTCTTTTCCTATTTCTTAATTCCTTCATAACTTTTGATTTAGAGCTCCGAATTTGTTCATTCAAATTTCTGTGGGTTCGTAAATTCATGGGCAACATTTTAGGACATAAATTTGATGTATTTGTAAATATTAATTTTCTCAATTATTAATTACTTAATTATTGTACGATTGCATGTGTGTGATATTGGCCTAGTTGCAGAGCAATATATTTGGAATGACTTGGATTCTTTCCTTATTTGAACTTGATTCGATTTAGTTCCACTTTACATGGATACATTGAATTAAAGTTTGAAAATATGAGAGGATAATTTTATAAAATCTTAAAATATCTCACATAAGCTATGGTGCTTATTTTAAAACGAGACTCTTTGCTTTTATGTTTGGTTCAAAACAAAACAAAGGTTGTTTGAAAATTTTAAATGAAGTAGTTGAGATGTATAGATGGTTTTTGGTTGAGAACATTCCTCAAGATTAAAAATAGATTTTCAAATACAGGAAGTTTGTGAAAAAGATTTTGAATGGGAACCTTGCAAATTATAATTTTGATGTAGAGGAGATATATGGATAATCTTGATGCTTTGATGTTAGGGTTTTTGTTAAATGCTATTTTTATTTTAAGGAGTACCTTTATTTGGGGGAAAACTTTTGTAATAGTTTAAAAGGTTTTAATGTTTCCAATTAGAAGCAAAAAGTTTCTTTTCCCCATAAATTTCAACAATTATTTCTTTTGTTTATTTATTTTTCACATTTCAAAATTTGGAAAATTTTGGGATGTGACAGCCGTGCCACCACCATGATAGTTGGCGCACACCATGGGGCCAGTAGCGGTGCTAGCTGGAGTCAAGGTCCGGACGGGAAAATTCATCCACACTAGCGAGCAAGTTGTTTCTGGCCTAGTCCACAGATTTGATATCTAGGACTACGTTAGCGATAACGTTGGCAATTTCAGGAGAAGAGCGCCCCTACGCAATGGCATCTTCATCAACCTGGGTGCTCACAAGATCTACGTCGGCATCGACACCTCCTGCGTATACCTGCGCCGAGTCATCCATGCATGAGATCCTCCCCTCAATGCTGCCAGCGGTCAGCGTGGCGTTCTCCTCGCATGCAGCGTCGAGGTGAGGATGACGGCTCTAGCACCAGCAGCAGGAGCAGGCGCCGGACCAAGGAAGTACCCGATGGCAAGAGGACAGGTAGCAACGAAGCAAGCAGTCCCAAGGGCAACCGCAGCAGATTCTCAGGTGACCAGAGCAGCCGAGGCGCAGGAGGTAACTCCAATAGCGGCAAGGGTAAGGTGTCCACCTCTGGAGAGGCCGAAGAATATCCTCCAGGCAACTATAGATAACTTTACTAGAACTGTAGCGCCGATAGTTGACCCGGCAAACGCACATGCGGAGTTAGAAGAAACTAGACTAAAAGTGTTAGAGGAGGCAAAAAAGCTGTCGGCTTTGCAGGAATCCTTTAACAAGATCTTGCGAGAATATGCTAGGGCAAACAAGCTAGATACGGCCCCTGACCGAGTAGATGATCCAAGATTAAGAGGAAGAACCTCATGAATGATATAAGCAAAGAGCATGAAGCTCGGCAAGATGATTCGGTTGACCCAGGTTTGCCGAGGTATAGTACCCTGGCAAAGAACCTCAGGGCGGCAAATGCAGCAGCCCTGGAATTGGAGGGGTTAAGCGGGGAAGCCCGGCAAAAGCAGCAAGAAAGAGTAAATGAGATGGTATGGATTGTGAACCAGCAGAATGAAGAAATGCTCAGGGCTTACCCGGCGAAGCCAGGAGCTTCTCGCATGGTTCAATCGGCAGGAGCTGCCCCCGCATTGTCTGCGGCAGCGGCATCCTCACCCGGAAACAATGCGTGGAAAGACAAAGCAGTAACTTCGAGAAAGAAAAACAAGCATATTGTCCCGTATGACCCGGTGGTGGCCGGGAAGATCAATGAAAATAGAGGCAGTGGAAGCCGAGGTAACAGCGGTGATAGAAACCCTGACGTGCAAACAGAGAGCACGGGAACCTCGGAAGGGGAACCCATGACAACAAAAACCCGGCGGAAGGAAGGAGGTACCCTCCGCAGGATCATTAGCCGAGGCATGAACCTCGGCAAGAACAAGAAGCAAGACCAGCTCCACATAATCAGGCAAATGACAGATACAATGATGGTTACTCGGAGATGGAATATGCAGGGCATGGTGGGAAAACCACTATGGAGTACATGAGATAGCTGTCTAAATAAACTTGACGTCGAGTGACACAAGATTGAAGCTGGACAGGTTGTATCAGTCCGAGATGTTGGAAGAATAGGGTCCGCCCGGCCCAGCGTGCTTTGGACCTCGGATTATGGGCGAGCCACCCGTGCCGAACTTCCAGTTGGCAAGAGGCACGAAAATGTACAATGGGAGTATGAAGCCAAAAGATTGGCTAATTGATTATGCCACGGCCGTAAAAATAGCCGGACGAAATTTAAGATGGCCCGTAAGATACATGTCACAGATGTTGGAAGGACCGACTAGAGTCTGGCTGAATAATTTGCCAAAGGTAAGTATCAACTGTTGGCTACATTTTGAGGAAATGTTTGTCAGTAATTTCACCAGTACATATAAGAGGCCAAACAGGCCACAACAACTCGCGATGTGTAAGCAAAAGCCGAATGAGACAGATAGAGAGTTCTTGACTCGGTGGTGCAACCTTAGAAACTCATGCGAGGGGGTTATCGAATCTCCAGCAATTGCCTGGTTCGCTCAGGGGTGCATATATGGAAGTGTATCGTGGTAGAGGTTGCAGAGATATATGCCAACCACATTGGCGGAAACAATCAAAGTAGCAGATTCATATGCCTTAGGTGATCCGACTCAACCAGAGCTAATGTCGGCAAAGCATCACGAGCAGTAGGATCATTATGCCAGAGATGGCGTCGGATCATCGCGACACAATGATTACCGAGGTAGAAGAAGGGATGAGAGGCCGGATTATAGATACAGTTCTAATCAAGTGGCAATGGTTGTGTAGGATCAGCCGAGTCATGGGAACAATCAATGGCAGAAGAATGGTCCTCAGTAGTGGATGCCGAGGAATGAGGGGAAGAAGCAGTGGATGCCTGAACAGAAGAAACAATGGCCAGAAAGGACAAAGTACACGTTTGAATCCATGTTAGATCAGCCGTGTAAATTCCACATGCCTAACCTGGCCAAGCCAGCCAATCACACCACTCGCCAATGCGACTGGATGAAAAGTGCAATGGGAAACCCGGCGGCCATATAAGCACCGCCGCTTCAAGCGCATCACCAGCAGCAGCCACAGCTAACTGGGGGAAATGCGCAGCAACTGATGTTACCTCCACCCCCTCCGTGGTATGAGAATCCAGATCGGAGGGATGTGGTGCACCAAGTGGTAAATCAGAATCAAGATGGAAGGGGAAACCTCGGGAACAATGGACGCAATGACTACAGGGAACATCACCAATCATACTGTGTGTTCACAACGGAACAAGAAGATAGACAGAGCGTATAACACCGACATATGGAAGTGAATGCAGTTATGTCGGCAGTGCCGAGATATGTGCCATGGTCTGATCAACAGATAACCTGGAGCATTCGGGATCATCCGAAGATAATGCCGAACCCAGGATCGTATGCCTTAGTACTAGATCCGACATTTGTCGGGCCTAGCATCAATGTGATGTTCTCAAAGGTACTCATAGATAATGGGAGTAGCATCAACATCATGTACAATGACACAATGCACAAACTCGGAATAACTCCGAATATGCTGCAGCCAACACGGACCACATTCCATGGGATAGTTCCGGGGCTATCGTGCGAGCCCATTGGGAAAGTCCAAGTAGATGTATTATTCGGCACAAGAGAGAATTGTAGAGCTGAAAATCTGGAGTTTGAGGTGGTGGATCTGGAAATTTGCTATCATGCTTTACTCGGACGGCCAACATTGGCTAAATTTATGAGCAGTTGTCACATCAGTTACTTGAAAATGAAGATGCCAGGACCTCAGGGGGTGATAACAGTAGCTAGAGAATATCGAAAATCAATGGAATGTGCTTCAGCCGGGTAAAACCTGGCCGAGTCATTGGTAATTGCAAGAGAGAAAAGAAGGATTTAAGAGGTGGTAGCTCTGGCTCAGTCGACACAGCTAAATATGCCGGCATTGGCCAACCCGCATGGAAGTGTATCATTCCAACCGACTAAGGAGACGAAAAAGATCCAGATCGATGATCAATTCCCAGAGCGCACCGTCACAATTGGTGTCGGCCTGGACGACAAATTGGAAAGCGAGCTCACCAAGTACCGAGGGAGTTGGCTGAACACTCTTTGCACATAAGACCAGGAGCAAGGCCGGTGAAGCAACCTCTCTGCCGCTTCGCCGAAGACAGGAGAAAGTTAATAGGGGATGAGATAGCTCGGCTCCTTGTAGCTAGGTTTATCATGGAAGTACTTCATCCGGATTGGCTATCAAATCCGGTGTTGGTAGAAAATAAAAAGGATGACCCAAATGTAGCCGTCGTATGTTGAATGTGCATCGATTACACGAACCTTAACAAGGCGTGTCCCAAAGATCCTTTTCCTTTACCTAGGATAGACCAAGTCATTGATTCGACCGTAGGGTGTGAGCTGTTATCATTTGTAGATGCGTATTTTGGTTTCCACTAGATACCGTTAAACCCAACTGATCAAATAAAGACTACGTTTATCACCCCGTATGGGGCTTATTGCTATCGCACCATGCCATTCGGCCTGCATAATGCAGGAGCCCCGTACCAAAGATGCATGCAAAAATGTCTGCACGACCAAATTGGGAAAATGTGCAAGTATATGTTGATGATGTGGTTATAAAAACCAAAGAGAGCAACACGCTCCTAGAAGATATTCGGCAGACATTCACGAACCTGAGAAGGTTCCGAATGAAACTTAACCCGGAAAAATGTACCTTTGGTGTGCCGGCTGGAAGATTACTCGGTTTCCTTGTATCCAGCCGAGGTATAGAGGAAAATCCGATAAGATCCGAGCAGTTGAAAGAATGGAACTGCCGAAGTGCCTAAATGATGTACAAAAGTTTACAGGGTGTCTTGCCTCCCTGAGTCGGTTCGTGAGTCAACTAGGGGAAAAAGCATTGCCTTTGTATCAATTGATGAAAAAATCCGACAAGTTCACCTGGACACCTCAAGCCAATAGTGCCTTTCATGAGTTAAAAAAGATGCTGGTCACGACACCAATTTTGGCTTCCCGATTGTCAAAAGAGCCTATGCTACTCTATGTGGCAGCCTCAAACAGAGTGGTAAGTGCAGTAGTTGTTATGGAACGGAACGAACAGGGTAAGTCGGTACAAAGGCCGGTATATTACCTAAGTGAGGTATTATCTGCCTCCAAGCAAAACTACCCACACTACCAGAAGATGGCTTATGGAGTATACATGTGGGCGAAGAAACTCAAACATTATTTCGAAGAACACCTAATAAAGGTGATTTGTGAGGCACCCATAGCCGAGATATTAAGCAACAAAGATGCGAGTGGCTGAATACAAAAATGGGCAATTGAGTTATCGCCTTATGCTCCGCAGTTTGATAGGTGAGATGCAATTAAGTCTCAGGCAGTGGCCGACTTCTTTGTAGACTGGGCCGAGGTACAGTATGAGCCCCCATTGCCAGATCTGAATTATTGGACGATGCATTTTGACGGGTCCAAGTTAAGAAATGGGCTAGGAGTAGGAATAGTGCTAACCTCACCGAAAAAATAGCAGTTGGAATACGTGCTGCAAATACATTTCGCTGCATCAAACAATGTAGCCGAATATGAAGTGCTCGTCCATGGCCTAAAAATGGCAAAAGAGATAGGCATACGTCAGATTTTATGTTACGGGGATTTAGACCTTGTAGTACAGCAAGGGTCGAAGAATTGGGATGCACTAGATGCGAATATGGCCCTGTATAGGTTTCATGTGTAGAAAATCAGTGGTTATTTTGATGGGTGTGAATTCCATCACATACCTCGGGCAGAAAATGATGCTGCGGATACACTATCGAAGCTCGGATCAACCAGGCAATCAATTCCCCTAGCATAGCTCTTGAACACCTGAGAAAACCATCAATTATGCCTTCGCCAGAATCCGAGTCAATTCGTATCTCATCAGAGCAAATAGAAGGGTGTGTCCCAATGGAAATTGACAAAGAACATGACCCGAACTACTCGGGGATTAATTCGGCTGACCCTCGGATGGATCTGGAAATTGACAACATAATTTTCCTGGAAAAAGTCGCGCCAACATGGGCACAACCCATATTCTCATTCCTCAAAGAAGAGATCTTGCCGAATGATGAGGTTATGGCCAGGCAGATAGTGAGAAGAGCAAAATCCTACACAATCATAAATAATTAGCTTTATAAGAGAAGTGTGACAAATGTACTACAACGATGCGTTGACTCGACAGAAGGGCAGGAAATCCTTTTGGATATACATCAAGGAGAATGTGGGCAACATGCCTCGTCCAGAGCGCTAGTGTCCAAAGCATTTAGGCATGGTTTTATTGGCCAACTACACTGAAGGAAGCAAAGGAATTGGTAACAAAGTGTAATGGCTGCCAGAGATATGCCAACAAGATACATCTACCTTCATCCGAGTTAAAAACAATACCAATCACTTGGCCATTTTCTGTGTGGTGTTTAGATATGGTAGGTCCATTTAAACCGGCTCGCGGTGGAATAACTCATATTTTGGTCATGGTGGAAAAATTCACAGTGGATAGAAGTGAAGCCAATAAGAAAATGTGACGGGCCCACGGTGGTGAAATTCCTCAAAGATATTATCTTAAGATATGGATACCCACACAGTATCATCACAGATAATGGCACAATCTTCGCGGAAGGAGGCTTTGCTAGATTCTGTCAAGAGAAGCACATAAGACTCGATGTTGCCTCGGGGACTGCCCCATGTTATCTGTCATTTTCAATTATGTATGGAACTTCGGCAGCTCAAGCAGTAACTCGGGGACTGCCTCATGTTATCTGTCATTTTTAATTATGTATAAAACTTTGGCAGCTCGAGTAGTAACTCGGGGACTGCCTCCTGTCATTTGTCATTTTTAACTGTGTACTAAACTTCGGTAGCTCGAGCAATGATCCGGGAACCATCCCACGTTATTTATCATTTCTAGGTATGTGAGAAACTTCGGTAACTCGAGCAGTAACTCGGGGACTACGCCGTACTGTTCGTCGACTTGGTTATATATGAAACCTCGGTAGCCCAAGCTGCGACCCGGGGGCTGCCCCGGCTATTCTATCGTCAATCACAGATGTAATATGAATAATCGCTTTGGAAACCTGAGCAATAACTCGGGGGAGACCACCATCAGTTTGTACTATCACAATCACACGAATAATAGCATCAGCAATCCGAGATATAATGGGGAAAGTACCATACTTATATTGTTTTACCGACAGATGACTCAGAAAAGTAGTAGATTTACCAGACAAAAAGATATATGAACTTAAGGACTCATAGACTTTGAGACAAAATGGTAAAGCCAACAGCTTGCGACTAAATAATAGATGAAAGACACAAGATGAATGCCAAACGAGAATCGGGCATGCGGAAACATGATTCAGATTTATGAAGTTAAAATTTTGCAAACAAAGATACTGATCACATAAATTCAACTAGATAGAGTAACACTATTACTACGGCATGTGATGCCAACATTAAACGGATCAAATAGTACCAAAAGGGAGGATTGTTTAAGAACAGCATACACCTGGCATACCGGGGACTTGAACGAATAAGAGTTTTTAAGCTCAAGCATCGGCAGCTGCCGAATCACCCATGTGAGGAAAAGTAGAGGCAACAGGTGTGTCCGATATTGGTGCCCTGGACACAGCCGAGGCTACCTCGGCCTCGCTAGAAGGGGCGACCTTAGAAGCAAAGGCCTCAGTGGTTGCTCGAGCCCCTGCAGAGGTTACTTCAGCCTCGACGGAGGTCGCCGGAACATCTCAGGCAGGGTTTATCTGATGAGAGACTCCACCTTGACCTTGAGAAGCTTTGGTTCCCTTGGAAGAGGACGGAGCCTCGGCATTTCCTCCTGAGCTATCCCTAGACCCATTACCATTATCGGAATCTTCATCCGAGGCACCCTCACCACCGAATCTCCATCAGATTCATCTTCATCTGCAGCCTCAGCATCATCTTCAGCACCCTCATGGAGAAAGCTCAGCCCTTCATTCCAATGATGAACATCGGCGTACTCGATAAGCTGATAGGCACGGGCTTGGCGGCGGGCAACATACTCCGGATTTTCAACCCAAGGAGAGCCAGTGCGCAAGTTCATCAAGGTATAGAGGGAGATATCCTCGTACCATGACAAGACAGCAGTAAGAGCCATGTCTGCTCCAGCACGTCCGGTGGGTTCCCTCCAAAGATTTAGTCGAGTTTGGGATTCCATCAACCTCGCCACAAGCACTTCTACTTCGTCAATCTCCGGCTCATTCGGCCAGAGGACATGGTAGGCTCGAATATCTGCTCGCACCAAATCTTTTCCCATAATTTTCATTGGCCCAATAGCAGCGGAAACGGCAATCAAGAAATATTCCATGGAATATTCGTGATTCGGAGCAAGGGGAACACCTCGGCACTCGCGAGCAGAAATCACAGCCTTGGAGCTCACATGCTTAGCTTCTGGAAAATTATCTACAGGAAAGGAAGTCAGATAAGTCAAGAAAAGCAAGGGGAAAAGAGTAACTCGGCCAATAAAAAAACTTTCGATGGATATATCGCAGCATTTTCTGGAGATCTGTGGTCCAGTTCGCCATATTCTTTTCAAAAACAGCGATTTCTTCGGTCATCACCTGATTCTTTAACTCGGCAGCATCAACAAGTTCCCTGTTCTTCTGAAGTTGTAAACTTAGTCGGTTCTTCTCCTCAGAGAACTCTTGATCAACCGTCTCTAACTCGGACTTCTGGGAAAGTTTAAGAGATTCGACCTCGACGCGTAACCGGGCTATCTCGTCATCCTTTTCCTTAAGTTGTGCCGAGTGTGACACCCCCGAGATTAGGGCTAGACAAATCCCAGACCTTCGTCTGAACATAAGCCTAACCTAAATCTCGAAAGCTTACAGAGAGAAAATCGGTAACACAACAGTGACCCTACGAAACAAAAATTATTATAGCAATCTCATAACAGAGCGAAGAACCAAAATATTACAAGCAGAGGTCACTAACCACGAACATCAAACGATGGAAGGCAAATTATGCTATTAAGTATAGCAAACTTAACAAATGGCCTAAGAGGCCTGAAGCATAACGATGACGTCCAATCCACGGATCCCAGACTGCCGACTGGGAACTCCAAACTACTCGTCGATGTCGATGCCGTGAAGAACTCATCTTCTATGGTAACAATTATTCTGCTGCAAAAGTATCAACGAAGCAATGGTGAGTACAGGGTGTACTCCGCAATACTTATGGCTGGTGGAGTTATTTTGCGTAAGGCCATCTTTGTTTTGTAAAACAAGAGGGAGAAGAATCTCGACTAATCAGAATATTTCAAAAGGGGATAAGAGAGTGGTATCTCTAGCTTTGATCATCTTGTGATATCCACCGAATCGTCATCAGCTGAACCTATCTAGGATCACCCTCCCGATCCCTGAGGAAGCATCCTTAAGCACACATTACATATCTTTCCAAGTTTTATGATTAGGTTCAAGTTCTCTATGATCTTCACGTCCGTTCCCAAGTTCGTCCATAACCACGGATGCGGCTTTTCGAAAAGATTAATAACCTTGCAGGGAAGTACAACTTTACCCACACGTACCAACCTATTCTTAATGCCAGATCATTAGCCCTCTTCCTTGGAAGGCCGGTAGAGAGTGGTTGACCATGACCTTTACCTTGCTTTCACCGAGACCATGAGTCACGCACTAGGGAGATGTCGCCGTAACGGGTAGAGTCCCGAAGTCGGTCCCTAATGATGTGAACAGGGTTTGAGATTACGGATGCCGGTCATCTCCCATTCCCTGCCACGCTTACCTACCTGTTTGAATGCACCTCCTTCACCTCCTTCGAGAAGAGACAGAATGAATATGTCGAATGGAACGCCCGAACTATGTGACTCATGGAATCTACTCGGCAAGTTAGTTGGTCGAGGGGGTTTCCAGGCCCCTATGTGGCTGTACGCTCGTCTTGGTTCAAGAGGCAAGAACATCAGGTCCTAAGGATGGCAACTATGGGACTGCAAAAACCACAACCCACCGTGGCGTCCCATACAAGCCTTAGCATGTTTATTATCCATCTCTAATCATACCACGTCATCCTATCATACTAGGTTCATTCATATCTCTGATTCATCAACCGGATGGACCAGTGGTAACAGCTAAGCATGGCTAAGCACAATGGATGTAACAGCTCTAGCAACGCTTCACAAACCAAACCCTAGTCATGCTAGGAGCAGTGGATCAGGAAATATAGGCTATAAAGGAAAAATGCATCAGATAGGATTAATCTATCTATCAACAAAAGACTTTGGAATCGTATGCACATGGCAAGAATTGAAATACTTGAAAACGTAGGATTATATCACATGTGGGGCTTCGCTTGCCTTTGCCAGTTGATATCCAGAAAGAAGGGCTTTGGACATCTGGTACTTGACTTGATTACAGTTGATCAGGTATTGGTCTTCGAGCTTCCATGGTGTTGACCTCGGGCTTTGATCTTGATCTCGATATTGTATTCTACCGGAGAAGAACCAAATACCGGAAAATAAAGGGAAACAATCAACACATCGCATTGATGCAATGCTCAAGCAAGGATGATGATATGTCAAGTTAAATTATATTGAAATAAACCCCTAAGACATGCTCGGCCAATTTAATCAGGGTCCAAGGGGTGCAAACCCTAGAACAGGGAAAACCTCGGAAACACCTACAGGGTTCAATTAGTTCTTCTAATTAAACTTGCAATTCAAGTTGTTGAACAATGCATTATTATAACTTAGTTAGATAGTTCTCATTTTTCTGAACATTTTGATATATTATTTGTATTTTTCTGATTTAAAATGAATTAGTTATGACTTTCTCCATTTTTAATTCATTTTAAATAATTTTTGGAATACATAAAATAACTTACATTTTGGAAATACTTTAACATTTTATTTAATCAGAAAACATTTCCGAAAAAGTTTATCTGACTTACAACAGGGGCCCACATGTCAGCATTTTATTAATTACAGAAATGATTTACAAAATAAAACAAAAGGGGATTTTATGATGCCATGCTGACATTATGCTGACGTTAGCAATGGTGCTCTCTCAGATCGAGCACGATGCGGGTGATTAAGGGCATGCGGGGATGCGGGAGAAGGGGCGTTGGAAAGAGTAGAGCAAGGGGAGTCAGAAAGTGACGGCGCCGCTTGCAGGGGGTCGCCGGAGACGTCGGCACTACGACGGCGAGCGGCGGCAAAAGCAAAGACTACACGGGCAAGGTGAAACAGAGAGAGAGGGAGGAAACAGAGAAGGACACAAGGACCAGTGGCTCACCACGAATACGACAGTGGGTTCCGAGAGGCCGGGGACAGTCTGGCGGCGACGAATTGACGACGGCCGGAGCTCGGGCAGAACAGGTCATCGATGGCGACAGAGGGAGAACTAGCTCGATTCCTTTGAAGTGGAGACGCAATCCAGCACGACAGTTCCCCTAGGAATCACGGCGTGGCTCGGGGAGGCTCGAAACGGCGGCGAGAAGCAGTTCTGTGACGGCTAGGGTTCGAGCTTAGAGGAGATTTCGCGAGAGAGGGCGAGAGGGGATGAAACGGGTATGAGGGGAGAGAGGAGGACGCGGGTGATCTTATCGTCGTCCTTGCAGGTGGTGGCACGCATCGCAGCGTCGACGAGATCGACGGCACGCGCTGCCAGGCAGCTGCTTCGCCGGCGGGAGGAAGACGACGAGCAGGGAAGGCCAAAGCGGTACGGGCTGGATGGGCCGCGCGTGGGCCGCAGGAGCTGCGCTGTGCGGCAGAGAGGTGCGGGAGGAGAGGAGAGAAACTGGGCCGCGGCCCAAAGAGGGAAAGGAAGACTGTTTTTTGTTTACAAATTATTTTTCTATTTCTGTTTTTAATTCCTCTTTTGTAAATCCATTTTGACTATTTCCAAGATACAAAAACTTTTCCAAACATTGAAAATCTTATGGAGACCCTTATAACCATTTGGGTTCCAAACTTTTTATACTTTTCAAAATTCAAAGCCATTTGGAAATGTTTCAAATAGAGAGAGGGAGTTAGGGTTTAAGGTTTTGTGATTAGTTCTTGCATGCATTTTAGTGAAATGATGCTCATGAATGCACAATCAATTCCTAATTACTATTTATTAGAACTAGGGTTGTTACACCGAGTGAGCGACATCTTGTTCTAAAAAGTGAAGCATCATATCAGGCATAGATATGCATTCTTGATGCGACGCTGCAACTGTTTGTAACTTGGCTATACCAAAGCTGGGAGGTCGTAAGATACCCAAGATTTACCTCGAACAGAAGTCGATAAATTAAAAGGAAAAAGGGGTAAATAAACTTCAAGAGTGCTAACCTTCTTGGTAAGACGGGTATTCAGATTGTTGACATTAACTGCACAACAGCATGTTAGAAATTGATAAAAAACTGAATTTTTTACAAGGATAAAAGACACTAAAGAACCGAGTAGTTTACCAGTTTTCTTTACAACAAGGACCATTTGCTCAAATTTATATTGAAATTTCTTGTGCGCAAAGAGCAATCTTTGAAATTCGGATCTAGATGGTTGGATATTTGAAAGTAAAACAAATCCGAATCAAGTAAAACTTGACTCGGATCTAGATGGCTGGATATTCAAAAGTAAAACAGATCCGAATCAAGTAAAACTTGACTCAGATCAAGATGGCTGGATATCAAAAAGTAAAACAGATCCGAATTAAGTAAAACTTGACTCGAATCTAGATGGTTGTATATTCGAAAGTAAAACAGATCCGAATCAAGTAAAACTTGACTCAGATCTAGATGGCTAGATACTCAAAAGTAAAACAGATCCGAATCAAGTAAAACATGACTTGAATCTAGCTGGCTGGATATTTGAAAATAAAACATATCTGAATCAAGTAAAACATTGACTCAGATCTAGATGGCTGGATATTCAAAACTGCAGTAGATCCGAATCACGAAGAAATTTGACATGGCAAGTAGTTATATTTGAAACAGGTAAAGCTTCCAAACGAATAACAAATCATCCGGTTGCAAGCTTCGGGGACTAGTGTGTATATAGTATCATATGGATAATAGATGAAATAAAAATTGAGGCGCCTACCTCGTTCATCTTATCACTTTCGAGGAAAATCCTAGTAGCCATATGCAAGCGACTGCTGATATAGGAAAGCTGGAATGGTTGGATACTCGGATTGCCTTCAAGTTGATCAGCAACATTCCAATTATTGGCATACTCCACCAACGAGCCGAGGCTATTCCCGCTCTCAGTGCGTGTCAACACTTTACCTTGGGCCTGTTGCGTAACTGCCAGTGCCGCCGGACTCTTATGGTGAACAAGTTGTGTATCGGTGGCAAGGGCAACACCAGGCTAAACGGTAGAAGCCCCCTTATGAAGCATATCGGCAATGCAGGGCTGAGAAGAGCTTGTTGGCCCCTTCTGAGATGGCAAGGATTTAGCGGCAACAACCTTCTTGCTCTTGGCAGGAACTTCAGCAGGAGCAACGACCTCAGAACTGGGGGCCACGTCATTTGCCTCAGGAGGAACAACAGTGTCCAAGGGGGCCGAGTTAGTGGTAACCTCGGTGGAAGTTTGAGCAGAAGCTGGAACTGCGGTAGTCGAAGGATCAATGGGGGAAGCCTCGGGAGTCTTGAGGGGGACAACTGAGTCGGCCGGGTGATCCGGCATTGGGGTATATTCGGAGACAACAGGGGGAGCAAGGGGCTCATCTCGTCAAGGAGATGCGTTAGTCGGCCCTCGAGGAGAATCATCACGAGGAGGACTGGGAACCCGAACGTCCTCCGGTGGCGAGGGTAAAGGAAGTAAAAGTTAATTCGGAGATAGAAAGAGAGAAACAAGAAATACAAATGAAAATATAAAGGGAAACTTACCCAGTAACTCCAGGCATAGTCTTACGCCTCGGAATGTGCTGAGAAGATTTCTTGGTTCGCTTCCTGGGGGCAGCATTGGAAGGATCCGTCGAGGCAGTGCGCTTGTTGGAAGCAACATGAGCCTCGGAAGAGAGAGATTTGACCTCGTGAACCTGACCAACCGGATTTGCTGGGAAAGAAGGAGCCGTAAATGCGTAAGAGATAGGCACCATGGCAACTACCTCGAGAATTTGGACATTGTCCAAATCACCTTCATCAGCACGGGCCGAGGTCTTGCTCTGGGTGCGAACAGGAGCAGCTTTCGGCTTAGGAATGAACTCCTCCGGATCAGGTTCTCCGTTGTCCGAGGTATTGCGGTCAGCGGTCCAAGGAAGAGCCAAAACCTCGGCGTCTTCTGTACTCTGCTCCCGAAACCTCTGTGAGAAATGCAAAATGGAGTTAGCGAAAGAATAATGGAAGAATAACTCGGATGAAACTACCTATGTCCAATTTACCCGAGGAGGAGGATTCTCGCGGGAGAATGGCTTCATTCCCCACTTTCATTCCTCGGGCTTCTCAGTCTTGAAGATATCCCGGACACGCTTGTAGATCTGGTAATCATCAAGCTCAACCGTAGAAACTCGGTTGGGATCCAAAGGACCACTCATGTAGCAAATCTTGTGAGAATGGAGTTGGAAGGGGAAGATTCGGCTGCTGATGAATGCGGTCATCAGGACTTCGCCGCGAAGTCCGGCCCGAGTTAATTACTTAAGCCGAAGCTCGAATTCCTTGGCAAGAGCATGGGACTTCTTTGGGTTATAAGGCCAGTTCTTCTTTGAAGGAGGACCAATGGAGAAATCAGGGAGTCGAATCTTGTCTTCTGCTCCGGTATTCTTGACATAGAAAAATGATCTATGCCATTTCTTACAAGACTCGAGACCCGCGACACGGGGAAACACAGAGTTTTTCCGAGGAGTAATAGAGGCGGCCCAACATTGGGTTAATGATTTTTCGGAGGGATGGAGATATTTATCCGGTACTACGTTAGCTCGGATTTGGAAAAATGTAGAACATATGTCTACTAATGGCCAAAGGACGAAGTATCCCTCTGAAGCCGAGATAAAGGCCGAGAGAGAGGCTACGGCGTTAGCCGACAGATGATGCGGCTGAAGGCCGAACTAATCTAAGAAACTCCTAGCGAAATCACTAAGAGGGAGGCCGAATCCTCGGGCAAAGTGAGACATGAAGACTACGTATTTGCCCTCATCTAGTATAGGGGAAGATTATTTACCGGGTAAGCGACAATTTACCTCTACCGGGATTAGGCGAGTCTTGCGCATCCACTCGACCTCTCGACGAGTGATGGTGGAGCCTTGCTAGGAGCCCCATTCTGGACCCGCCATAAGCTCCTCCTCCCCGATGAGGGCGCTGATGACAGATCTAGACATGGGCTCGTTGGAGGAATCGATGGAAGAATAACTGGCAGCGGGGAGATGCCTAGAAGTGCAGGGCCCCGTCGCAACGGTGACCGACGCCGCGGTGGATCAGAGAAAGAACCGCCATGGGAAATCAAAGAAAACGAGAAGAACACCTAGGGAAGAAACCTAGCGGCAGCACTGCGGAGAAGATAGCTTCGAGGACTAATGTTGGGGGGATGACCCCAGGTAGGGTCAAGATTGCGGAAAGAAGGAAGGAACCTTTCTTACCATATGCCAAATTATAAGCTAAGTAGGCCGAGTCATGCAAGGCTCAGCCGAATAAGCCATGGCTTGGCAAGGATCGAGTGATTAACACCTTACTTGGCCGACGTGTGAGCCAAGTCAGCCGAATAAGATTGATCCGCTCGTATGCATGTGGGGGCCGAGCCGAGTTATGCGAGACGAGGCCGAGTAACAGGAAACTTGCAGGAGAAGGATCCCAGAGTCAAACACTAGCTACTGTCTAGGAGGAATCTACACAGGGCCAAACACTAAGTACAAAGAGTAGAGTTGCAGTGGGGCAGACAAGCATCAAGGAGGTGACAGTGGGGAGGCCTGAGGCTCACATGTGGGAGTTTCTGGGTCTTTGCCGCCGATAGAAGGGCGACACGGAAAACAGTCCGCCGAGTTACCACTTTGGGACAAGCATATTCCAAGAATATGCTTGTCATGTCAGCCCTAGGAGGAACCAAGGGACCCCTTTATAAGGAGGGGCACGGGATCCTGGAGGAGGGATCGATTCATTTGACACTATAGGGCTCGCGTAGTAGTTTTCTTCCTCCTCTCTCTGATAATGCTCTAGGAGCACTTGTAACTCGATTGAGGAGAAATAAAGATCTATGTTCTAGTCAGTTGTGTGTAGAAATCACTACATATTCCCTCCCAATATCGCACTAGCATCCATTGGCCCCATACTTTAGCCTACCCATGTCATCTGCCGTGCCACCACCATGACATTTACAGATATATAACCGAGTTATTTAAGGAGTCAGAGGGCTTTACCTAATCCGACTGGGCCTAGCTACGCTTCTGGGCCTCCAGCTTCTAGTCGCCAGGCTTCTCCTTGGGTCGTCCTGTAGGCCCACTTGCTGGGAGTCAGATCAAGTAGGGAACGTCCTGCTGGGCATACCCTATTTGGCATATCCCCATTAGTACTCCCCGAGGCCGTCGTTGATTCGTCACAGGTGTTCTTTGGCAGTCGGAGTATACGGGTCCAATTTGGACGCCCAGTCTAATCGGCGGTGGACTCCCTCAATGAAGGAAGGAATCCCCAATATGTTTCTCCAGTCGCAATATTGGCGACCAATCGAATCGTAGCATCAGCGAGTAGTCGAATCACAACTTTGGCGAATGGGTTGGCGTGTCGAGTGGATGCAATTGGAGCGTCATTTTAGTCAAACTAGTCGTTGGGTAATCCAACTGTAATATTGGCGTAATTACAACAGGGTAACGTCTCCTCCGAGATTGGCGGGAAGCATCCGCTATATAAGGAGAGTGACGAGGGAGAGTTGTGAATCTTCCTCACATTTTCTCCGATCCCGCGCATTCCTCAGCCTTCCGTCCTCCCAATATAGAATTTCAAAAGAGAGCGAGCCAGTCAAGATCTTCTTCTTGATGGCGCCTCCGAAAGATCAGTGGGGAAAACCCAAGTGCACCGTGGCGTCGCTGAAGTCGTTCCAAGATGCGGGGATCCTCTGCAAGGGGAAATGGCGGATCCCCGTGGCTGGGGAGATGGAGCCGAACCCTCGCTCTGGGGAGTTTATCTGCTTCACAAGCCATCTAGAGAGGGGGATCGGTTTCCCCATGTCCATCTTCTTCCGGCGGTTTTGCGCCTACTACTCAATCAAACCCTCATATCTAGGTCCCCATAGTATCGAGTAGCTCAGCATCTTCGTGGCATCCTGCGAGTGCTATCTGGGATGTCGCCCCTACTTCTTCCTATGGTAGGAGATGTTCCACGGGCGTGTTAACCGCGAAGGGGTTGGCGGCCCGATGCTAGCAGCTGGTGGCCTCACCTTCCAGCTGAAGGAAAAGGCCCCCTTCCTTGACCTCATGTTGCTAAAGAAGGCATCCAGAGAGTGGGAGAAGTGCTAGTTTTACGTCAGTGAGTCAACACCAGACTGCGAGGTGTCACTCCTGACGTATACCGCCGAGAGGAGCGAGCCGCGCCGGCTGGAGATGACCAAGCTTCCTCACGGACACAAGATGGCTGTGGACAAGATGCTGACACAGATCAGGTCGCTCAAGAAGGAGGGGCTGGAAACCATTAATCTATACAACTGCTGGATCGGACGACTGGTACCGCTGGCCAACGGATCCCACTGGGTGTACCGATACAATTGCAGGGAAGATGTAATAAAGGCTTGCTTGGCCGAGTGGAGCACTGAAGACTATCCGCCGCACTGAAGAATATTACTAATGCAGAGTACATCAACCTAAAGGCTAGGCTCGCCCCGTACACTGCCATAAGGAAGCGCCAGGCGCCGACGGTGAGTCTATCTTCCTTGATTTCATAGTTGCAGAAGTCCAGTCGCATTTTACTGATGTTGTCTATCTCTTTCACCTGTTTCAAGTCTTGGAGGGGTGGGTCCCTCCTGCCGGTGAAGGGACCTCTGAGGAAGCCAGAGAGGACTCAGAGGAGTCCTCCGATGATGAGAACAAGGCGGTGGAGGTTGCCGCACCTATGGCCGTGGCTCGAAAGACCCGCGGGCAAAAGCAACGCGACCTCGAGGCAAGTCGAAGCCTCTAGGGACATGGCGGAGATGAAGTTGATGTGCAAGAGAATAACTCATGGCGTGTGGCCACTGTAAGATCCCTCCTTATTAAAGGAAAAGATCCCTGTGATTGCAATGCTAGTCCCTGGATCAATGCTAGCATCCACAGTTTAAGATGAAGTACACAGATACAAAGGTCGTTTATTACAGTCATTCCAGAGATAAAACATAGTCTTTTACAACTCGGGCCAAAGGCCTAATACAAGAGTTTATGGAATAAGTAAATAAACATAAGTCTTCATCTTCATGTGCCACAGGCAAGCATGTTGAGTGTAGACTCATGACTCCTAATCATCATCGGAGTAACCTGCAACATTACAAGTTACAGCCGCAGAGGGTCAATACTTTGGAATAGTATTGGCAAGTGATACCTTAGTATATTTTAAGTGGACTATAATACTATATGCATTTGGCTGGTGGAGCTTAGGCTTGCATTGCTCAAAATAGATTTTTCCTTATCATTTGAAAATACTATGTTTTTGTTTGGCACAAAACTTTCCCAAGGCATCTACCAATCAAAGACTGAAGATCCACTCAGGGCATCTACCAATCAAGGACTGAAGATCCTTTAACCCTTGTTCACCCACAAGTTTTATTTAGAAATTGGAGTGATGAGATTCTTGAAGTTTCCATGTCTTGATGCTCAAATTGTCCTTTACCAGGGACATGGCTAAGTACTTAGGTTTTACACTCTGCAGAGGTGGTGCACTTTCCCCACAAGCCTTGGTTTCCCAAGACATGATCCTTCAGAAGCCTTTCCTTAGTCAAATGGACGCGTTCCAACCTATCATTCCCTCTACCACCAACTATCCAAAAGACTAAGTTCTAGCAACCTAAGATCATGGCAGAGCCCATATTGCCAAGTGGTTGCACTTGAAGCTTCTCAACATTTGACATCTCAAATCTCTTTGTTTCCTGGGTGGCCATCCACAAGTGAGATACACTAAGGTAAATCATAGATATGGGCCTTGTGAACCACTCAACCAAAAACCACCATGCAAGTCCCATTCCACCCAGGAGATTCATTAACTTAGTTGTTTTGTTAAATAAAACACAAGTCCTCAGACTTAGAATATTTTTCCATAGTGTGAATATATAAACCACCCTTGTTTTCTAGTAGCTAGGCTAAGCATGATAGTAATAGGAATCTTGACTTAGGTTCACTAAGGTTTCACCTAATAGGTTTTCCCATAGCATAGTTTATACTAGCAAAAATCCATGCAAGTCCTATACTTAGAAAAAATAATACTAATGCATATATAAAATATAGGAATGGAATATTCATGATGATATCACTTGCCTTGGTAATGTGGAGAGTAGCACTTGTCACAATCACAATCACTAGCAAAATCTACACACAAAGTTGTAGCACACAATTACACACAAATATATACAAACAAGAAATAGTATGAATGCATGCATGCATGAATCTACCAAGTGGTGATTTTTGAAAATTCTACCAAGCAAGTGCATGATTACAGAAACTTAACAAGTCACAAGGTAGCCAAGACAAACTTAAATAACCCTAAAACAAAATACTAAACTAAATCTATACTCTAAATGGCCTCAAACAAGTTTCTGCAATTTAAGCCAATCTAATGGTTACTATTTGCTAAACAAAAAGGATAGGCAGAAAGGTCTTGTTTTTCTGAATCCAACGGTATAAAATTTGTAAATTTTGGACGTGTGGATCCAAAGTTACAAGGGTTTGAAGTTTGCAAATAAATCTGTTTTCAAATTTCTTTTTAAACAGATCTAGTGCCACGCGTCACTGTCTAATTGGTCGGTACCGGTTCGTCTGGATCGAGTGATACAGGCCGCTGGATTTAAAGGGGCAGGTGCGGCTCAAATCATCGCGTACCCCTTCGATTAGTCATTCTATCCAAGCCATCAGATGCAGATCTAACGGTTCCTATTGCCCTGGCCAAAAGCTGGCGGCGGAGCGGTGGCTACCGGCGGCAGAACGGTCGGTCGACGACGGAGGCGACGCTACAGGAGGCGAGGGAGATAGAGGAGTAGCTCACCGGGCTCAGGGGATTACGGCGATGCTCGGGAAGGAGTTGGTCGGGCGAGGGGCGCACGGGGCTGTCCTAGATTGCTCGCCGGAGTTGCTGCGGGCGGCGGTCGGCTCTGGTTGCTGTCGAGGACGAAGCTGTAGATCACCCCAAGGCAAGGCGAAGACACCGTTAGATTCACAGAGTCGAGACAGAGTCGTGTGCGTGAACTAGAAGGCGTGGGGCGGTCGGGTCTTACCACTAGGGCTCGCCGGAGTTCGTGTAGAAGACGGTGGCGGCCAGTCGTCGATGTTGCCGGAGCTACGGTTCCTACGAGGGCAAATGAAGGGTGTTAAAAGAAGCACAGAGGCTCACTGAACCAGATAGCAAGAACGAGAGGCCGAGGGGAGCTCAGAACTCACCGGAATTCGCCGGCGCAGTCGTCGGAGACGGCGGGGCTACAGAGAGTAATACACGCAGCCTGGTGGCGTTCTGGGTTCGGGGTTTGAGGGAGAAGGGAGAGGGGGCAGAGGGGGTTCATATAGCCTGGTCACGAGCGAGAATTACTCGGCCATTGAATCGAATTAACGCCGCGAATTAAACACAGAAAACGCCCGCGTTGATTTGGGGATGAACTGGTCATGCGGGTGGAGACGATGCTGACGTGGAGGAGGCCCGCTCGTCAGCGAGGTGTGCGAGGTGTAGGTGGGGTCTGTCTGTCAGCGTCTGTTTGCGTGTGCTCGCGCGTGAGAGAGGAAAAAGGAGATCCCCGGGTGGGCTAGATGGGCTTGATATACTGATGGGCCAGATTCCAGCCGCGCGGCCCTTTTCTTTTGTTGGCTTCTTTTCTTTTTCTAAATTCATTTTCTGGAATGAATTTGATATGAATTCAAATCTTTTTGAATTCAAACAGCTTTGGGAATTTTTGCAGGGTTCTGTAGGTTCAAATACAGTCAATTAACCATGTGGTTACTAGCAAGGGCTTGGTCAAGCTTGGGCTTGGGAATAAACAGAGACTTTGCTCTAGTTTGCAAATGTTTGAAATAGGGTTTTGAAACTATTTCTAAATTGGAAACTTGGGTTAAAAGCTACACCTAATCTTTCCATCAATGGAGGCAAGCAAACAAGTCCCTAAACAATCCAATCTCAAAGGGTGATGGCCAATTGAGTTGAATTTGATCACATGAAATCATAGCACAACTTCTGCTTCTAAATGATTTTGAGAAAAACCCTAAATGAATGAATGATGCAAAGATGATAAGATTGAGTTTTGAAATATGATTTTTTTTTGGGATGTTACAGCCACGCCGGCGAAGACTACACGAAAGGTGAAGTCGCCCACGAAGAAGAAGGCTCCCAAGACGGCGTTGCCGCCAAGTTCGGTAGCCAACTTCAAGTGGGACAGCGAGGCCGATGATGCGGCGGCCAAATTCGACTCGGAAGTTGGAGTCATGGTGGAAGACGAGGTCCCACTGGCGGATATCCCGCTACCATTCTCGGTGAACCTAGGGCCAGGGCTGCTCAGGCTGCGGAGACTTCCCCGTTAAAGGAAGCGTAGTTGCCGCCTGGGCTAGAAGTTCCCTTGGCCGCTGCTTCGTCATCGAAGAAGCCTTTGGTGTCGTGGGCCTCGACCGTTTTTGAGACGGGCCTCAGCCGCAAAGTTGGCCCGTAGTTGGAGAAGCCGGCGCACATCTACACTGGTCTATTATTCAGGTCACCAAGGGTGATGAAGATGAAGCGACCGTTGAGGGCGCGAAGAAGAAGAAGGGAGACGAATCCGTTGTAGCAGTGGAACAGCCAGGCGACGCGTCGGTCGGAGTCACCGTGGCCATGGAGATCGACGTGGTCGCGGGGTCGCAGTTGGATGAGCCGATAGCGTTGGTTGGGCCATCGGAGCCTGCGACTAGCGCCCCGGGGGCGATGACGGCGACCTTTCCCCGCTTCATGATGAAGGCCTCCGTTGTGGAGGGGACACAGTCGCCTCAAGTGCCTGAGGTCTTGGACGTAGACGTCGGGCAGCGACACAAGCGGACGTCGTTCGTTCTGCCGTTAGTGGACGCTGTCGAGTTGCACATCATGTTAGGCGCATCCATCCAGTTATGTACAATCCTCGAGGATCTATTCGCTGAATTTCAGTGGCTATATTCTTATTTCTTTCGATGTACAGTCCCTGAGTGGCTAGTCGCTGGATTTTAGTGGCTAGGCACTTAGGAATTTTTGTTGTTTACTTTTATGTGATTTCCATTCGCATGTTCTTCAGCGGGAATCATCAAAGCGGCAGACCGCAAAGGAGCGTGACCTCCGATTCACGCAGAAGGTTAACCGGCAGCTTCAGGAGACTACGGGTAAGTATTCGAGTGTTGGGTTATTTCCTTCTTTTGTCGTGTGGGGTCTTATTTTGATTCTTATTTGCAGAGGACCACTCCGCCATAATTTCCAAGGCCCGCGAGGGGTTCGTCCTAGCCTCCGACCTGGAGATTGCGAAATCTTCATTGACCAAGCGGAAAGACGGATCATGGCGCTGGAGAAGGAGCTGGAGGTTGCAAAAGCGGAGGCGACCTCATCGGAGTAAAGAGCCAAGCCCGCCGTCGTTGTGGCGGCAGACGAGCGGAAGGTCTCCGACGCGCTTTTTGCTAGTCTGCAAGACCAGTTGACGAACTTGCAGGACTTCACCATGGGGCTGTGTAGTCTGCTTATTGGTAAGCACTTCTTTGAGTGCCTTTTCCTTAGTAGCGGGTGAGTCTCCGAGTGGGCTAGTTGTCGCGCCGGTGAGTCCCCGAGCAGTTGAAGCTGAGGTTGCATGTTACTTGGTGTTGTTTACAGGGAAGATATGCGGTGGGCATCCTGAGGTGCAGTCGTATGACACCAAGAGGTGCGTGTCCATGATGGTGGACTCGACAGCCCTCTCAGCGACGTGCATCCGCGTTGTTCTCCAGGGGACCTCGCGCATCAAAGTGATCCCCAGCGAGCAGACGAAGGTGTGGCGATACCTTATGGAGGCTCCAGTCATGGCGATACCTTTCGCCTCGTGGCCGCGACTGTGCTGAGTCTCGGGCTTGCACACTTCCCCGACGACTTCGACCTCGACAACGTCACCAGCGAATATCCGTCGACGACTAGCTCGGTGGAGATTTCGAAGGTATTGAAGCTGGCCGCGAGGGCGGCCACTTACTCTGAGCGGGTGCTAGCAATGGGCGACCTGCTACCGTACCAGGAGACGGTGGTAGAACCGTGATGCGTGCACCCAGTGTTGACGTGGGACACTTTGTTGGAACCCCAAGAGTAAGGTGTGATGAGCACAGCAGCAAGTTTCCCTCAGTAGAGAACGAGGTTATCGAACCTGAAGGAGGAAGGAAACGTCTCAAAGGTGTTGCAAGCAATGTGGAAACCTACACAACACAAACTTAAGACTTTGTCCCAACGAATAAGTGAGGTTGTCAAGCTCCCGGTTTGCTATAACAAACGATTAAATGTATGGTGTGGAAGGTAATGGATTGCAACAAGTAAACGAGTAACAGTGGAAGATGTATCAATGGTAAAGATTGGACCGAGGTCTATAGTTCAGTAGAGCTGCTCTCCTTAGATAAACAACATGGCATGAAGGGTAAACAAATTACAACAGGGCAATTGACAAGAACTGAGCAAGGCATAACAATGCATTTACTAGTCAAAAAGATCCTATGCGATTCGATTAGGAAATACAACAAGATACATAGACCGCCATCCAACTACATCTATGACCAGAAGTCCACCTTCAGGTTATCGTCCAAACCCCCTCTAGTATTAAGTTGCAAGCAACAGACAACTGCTTTAAGCAAAGTGTGTAAGGTAAACAGTTCACATGTTCCATGAACAAGAGACTGTTGTTTTCTCCCTAGTAGCAACAACACATCTACAACCAAAGAGATTATTGTCACTTCCCTTGGAAACTAGAGGCATGAACCCAATATCGAGCATAAATACCCCCTATTAGAGTCACTAGCAACTACTTTGCCAAGATAGCTACTAACAACGGAGAGCATGCAAGATCACAAACAACAGAGACATGATAGAATCATAAAGAAAAAACCATTAATGAAACCAACATAATAATCTCAATATCCATCGGATCCCCGCAAATACAACATGCCTGATAACAAATAGATTAGATCTTGATCATGAACGAAGCTCACAAGGTTTATACATGAAAGCACAAGGAGGAGATACAACCATATAGCTACTACATGGACCCATAGTCCAAGGTGGAACTACTCACGCATCATACCGGAGAGAAGGCCTCCAGGATGATCTCCCCTCTGGCAGGGTGCCGGGACGAACTTCAGACCCCCCCGATCTAGGGATGATGGTGGCGGCGGCTAGAGACGGTTTCATGGAGATTTGATCCGGAGCTTAGGGTTTCTGCATCGAGGGATTCTTTTAGGCAAAGGTGGAGGCCCAAGCGGCGTCCAGGGGCCCCACACCCCTCCCAGGCACAGGGTAGGGCCCACCCGCACCTAGGGCGGGTCTAGGCGCCTTAGCCCGCCTCTATGGCTCCCCTCTGAACTTCTTGTTCCCCACGGAAAGAAATTGACTTTGGCTTTTCTCCTGTCCAATTCTGAGAATATTTCTTTACTAACTTTTCTGAAACCAAAAACAGAAGAAAACAGGCAACTGGCACTGTGCCAACTTGTTAATAGGTTAGTACCAGAAAACATGTAAAAAACACCTCAAAGTGTAGACAAGCAAAGCAAAGTAGATACTAAACAAGCATGGAAGATCAAAAATTATAGGTACATTTCCGAGGTATCACATCGAACGACCCTGAGCCAAAGCACCACGACCTTAATTCGGAGCAGGCCTTCTGGTCGGCTATGGTGAAGAGCCTGACGACATACCCGGCGAACCCGTGGGAGCCCTTCATCAGGGTCTGGGTTGATGGCAGTGCGTCGTCTTCGAATCCTGTAGAGTAAAAAATTTGTGGATGGACGAAGGGCTTGTGGATGGTGTCGAGGAAGACGCACGCGGGTGGGGTTTGCCGAGCCGACCTAATGCGGGATAGAGCATCGGCCTCCTCATTCTTGCGCATGTCAATCCACTCAATGGAGTAGCCCACAAAGTGGTCCCCCAGCTGGTCCACTGCTTGGTGGTATGCTGCCATCATGGGGGAGACAACATCGCAGGTGGAAGCGACTTGTGCGGCGACGAGGTCGGAGTCACCGTGGCATCGTAGGCGATTGACATTCATCTCCTTGGCGGCCCGCATTCCATGGAAGAGGGCCTCGTATTCGGCCATGTTGTTGCTGTAGGGCGTGAAGTTGAGGTACACCACATAGAGGAGCTTGTCACCTTTAGGGGAGGTAAGTATGATCCCTGCTCCTACGCCGTCTGTGGTCTTGGACCTGTCAAAGTGGAGCAACCAATAGTGCAGGTATGACAGCTTCTGTGGCTGCTATGCCTCTTCCCAGTCGGCGAGGAAGTCTACTAGAGCCTACGAATCGATCGCCTTGCATGGCTCGTACTTGATGTTGTGGACGCCGATTTCGATGGCCCACTTGGCGACTCACCCGGTCGCCTCGCGGTTGCGGATGATGTCCTGCAGTGGCGCGGAGGAGACAAACGTGATGGGGTGCTCCTGGAAGTAGTGCGGCAGCCGCCGTTGGGCTCGAAAGACCACGTATACCAGTTTATGGTACTGCGGGTAGCGCTGCTGTGAGTCCGTGAGGACCTCGCTGATGTAATAGACTGGGCGCTGTACGGGGAGCTCCTTGGCCTCCTCCGGTAGCTCAACGACCATGACGGCACTAACTTCTCACGTGGATGCCACGACGTAGATGAGCATCGGCTCCTTGTTAATGGGGGCGGCGACTAGGGGTGCGGCGAGTAACACTTCTTTGAGTGCGTTTAGCGCGTCGTCCGCCTCTTTGCCCCATTGGAACGTGGGGTTCTTGCGCATAAGGCAGTAGAGAGGCAATGCCTTCATTCCTAACCGGGGGATGAAGAGACTGAAAGCCGTGACTCGACCGACTAGCTTCTGGACGTCGCGACGGCACTCGGGCTTCCTGGGTAGTGCGATTGTGTCGATCCTGGTGGGTTTCGCCTCAATGCCTGGTTTGGAGAATACGTACCCCAGGAGCTATCCGGTGGGCACGCCAAAGGTGCACTTCCCTGGGTTGAGCTTGATCTTGTACCTCCGCAGATTTGCGAAGGTTTCGGCCAGGTCGGCAAGTAGGTCGCTCTGGATATTGGACTTCACCAGCATGTTGTCGATGTAGACGTGGATATTGCGGCCCATTTGGCTCGCGAGGCACTCCTGCATGCACCGCTGGTAGGTTGCGCCGGCATTTTTCAGGCCGAATGTCATGGCAGTGTAGCAGTAAGAGCCAAATGACATGATGAATGTCGTCTTCTCTTTGTCTTCAACCGCCATCTTGATCTGGTTATAACCAGAGTATGCATCGAGGAAGCACAGTGATTCTGACCCCACAGTCGAATCAATGATCTGGTCAATGCGCAGGAGGACGGACTGCTCCTTTGGGAAGGAGCTATTGAGGTTGGTGTAGTTGATGCACATTCTCCAGGTCTTGTTCTTCTTCATTACTTGGACATGGTTTTCTAGTCACTTGGAGTACTTGATTGGCCGGATGAAGCCTGCAGCGAGTAGGCGCTGCACTTCTTTGGCGATTTCTCGGTGGCGCTCTTTATTGAAGGGCCACAACGACTGCTTGATAGGTCGCACTTTGGGGTCTGCATTAAGCTGGTGCTTGGCGAGTTCCCTCGGGACACTTGGCATGTCAGATGGCTTCCATGCGAAGATGTCGTGATTCTCATGGAGGAAATCGATGAGCGCACTTTCCTATGCGGGGCTCATGCCCGCCCCGATGGTGACCGTCTAGCTGGAGTCACCCGGGACCAGCTCGACGGTGCGGGTGTGTGCGTGGTGTCTTTGAACGCTTTCGACCCGGCGTTCTCTGTGTTGGGATTCTTCAGGATCGTGGGGTCATTTTTGTCGACTTGACTCGCGTATTTGGCGAGTTCCTCGGCATGGTTGGTCTCCACGGCGATGACGGCGTCTGCGAGTTTGGCACCTTTTTCCTAGCATTCCACGGCCATATCGGGGTCACCATGGATAGTGATGATGCCGCATGGTCCTGGGAGCTTCATCATATTGTACGCATAATACGGCGCTGCCATGAATTTGGCGAACACTTGTTGCCCCAGGACGCAATGATAGGGGCTGCAGAAGTTCACTAGCTCGAAGACGATCTGCTCGGTGCGGAAGTTGGCTGGTGTGCCGAAGGTGACTGGCAGCATCACCTTGCCGACCGGGTACGCCGTCCGACCGAGGACAATGCTGTTGAAGGTGGTGAGAGCCGTCTCGTTCATCGACTGCAATCCAGGTAGTGGATGTTGATGGAGCTCCCGCAATCCATCAATGTCTTGGGGAGCCAGTAGTGGTCCACTTTGGGCTTAACTACCAGGGCGAGTGGTCCTCGTGGCTCGATGTGATGCGTTGCTCGGACCAGTTGAGGAAGCAAAGGACGTCGACCTGGGACACCGCATTGACAGCGACTGCACCAGCGAGGACTTTCTTCTCGCGCTTGGTGCCGAGCCCGGTGAAGGTGTGCAGCGATCCGACGTCGTTGCCAAAGGCCCCAACATTTGGCGGGTTGTTGTTGGGGTCTTACCTCACTCGCCTTGTCTTTAGGGAGTAGTAGTCGGTGGTGGTGTGGGTGGCGAGCTTTCTCTCCCTGTTGTGATAGACACAGGGCTAGTTGAGGAGAGCTGTAGGGTCGAGATTCAGACTCACGCGGTAGTTTCCTTTGTCGCAGCGGAAGTTCTTCAGCTCACGTGGCGCGTAGCCGGTGTTGGAGACGAAGTCGACTCTCCCGTCACCCCCGCGCTTGCCGGTGTGGCGACTTTTGCTGTAGTGCAGTTCCCGCTGTCTTACATTCCCGTGGCCGCCTATGCGGCGGTTTCCGCCAGACTCGTCATCGGTTTCTTGGTTCAGGTCTTCCTCCGTGTAGCGCTTGGTGATCTCGAGGAGGTCAGGGATGTTGTCAAGCGTCTTGTACACCCTCTTGATCTTGGCGACCAATGGCTCGTATCGGCACGAGTTCTTGAAGCAATGGATCGCCATGTCTGGGTGGATGCTGGCGGCGTTGATCCACAAGTCCTGCCATAGGTGGACCCAGTGGCAGGTCGACTCGCGTGGTCCCTGGACGCATCCCTCCAGGTCCTCGATAGTGGTGGCGCGGGTGTAGGAGCCCTCGAAGTACCTGACGAAGGCCTCACGCATGTACTCCCATGAGTCGATGCTGCCTGGGGGGAGGGTGTTGATCCATTTCTGAGTCGCTCCATCCATCATCGGGGAGATGTAATGAGTGGTGAGGAGGTCGGTGTGGTCGGCGATTCCCATCGCCATGAGGTATGTGTCCAGCCACACGCTGGGTCGTACGTAGGGTCGTACTTCTCGATCTCAATCAGCGCTTTGAAGTTGGCCAGATACTTTTTGCCTCGGATCATGGCCCCGAAGAATTGGGGGCCGACTCGACTAATTGAGCCCCATGGCTCGCCGTTGCTGTGGTTGGTGAGGGTGTCCCTCAATTTATTGGGCTGGCATGTGCGCCAGGCTTTGTTGTTGATGATGTGGGTCCGCGCGTCGATTGGCTGCCCATTTACAGCGACCATGATGTTCAGTGGTCACGGGTTGTTGGTGTAGAGCACTGGGTGTGTGACCCGTGGTTGATGCTGCAGGGGCTCGGGTGGCTGGTAGTTGAGAGTGTTGGCGATCATTGGGCGTCCACTCGAGGACACCCTGCTCCCGGATGAGCGAGAGTACATCCGTCCGCGCAAATCGTCTCATGCGGCTTGTTGCTTGATGGCCTTGGTGACTAAGGCCTAGGAGTACTTGACTTGAAGGGTGCCTTCCCCTGTGATGTTGAGGTTGGCGACCACGGACTGCCCCGCGATGACGTTGTCCATTGGGGTGGAGTACAGCGGGAGGCGATTCATGTCCCACTCTTGCGGAGAGATGGGGACTCTCGGTTGGTTGGGCGGAGGCATGCGGCCGGGTGGCGGCGGGGGTGCTCCACTTGCTGGTGCTCCTGGTGGTGGGCCGACATGATACATCATAAATGTATCTATAATTTTTGATGCTCCGTGCTTGTTTTGAATCAACTTTCTTATGCTTCGTCTATACTTTGAGGTATTTTTATACATTTTTCGGAAATAACCTATTTGCAAGATGCCGCAGTGCTAGTTGCCTATTTTCTGCTATTTTTGGTTTCAAAAAAGCTAGTAAGGAAATATTCTCGGAATTGGACGGGACAAAAGCCAAAGTCAATATTTTACTAGAAGGAACACAGATTACGAAGGGCAGCCGAAGTGGGGCCACGAGGCGGCCACACCTAGTGGCAGCGCGGCCAGAGGGCACACTAGCCCTAGGTGTGGGCCCATCAGGCACCCACCGACCTTGCCCCTTTTTCTATAAAAGAACCCCGATGCAGAAACCCTAAATACCCGAACAGATCTCCACGAAAAAGTCCATAGCCGCCGCCATATCCATCCCTAGATCAGGGGGAATTCGAAGATCTTCCTGGCACCCTGACAGTCTCCAGAGTGATGCATGAGTAGTTCACCCTTGGACTATGGGTCCATACAGTATCTATATGGTTGGTTCTCCTCCTTTGTGCTATCATGTTCAGATCTTGTGAGCTCCGTTCATGATCAAGATCATCTATTTATGTAATCCTACATGTTGTGTTTGTCGGGATCCGATGGATATTGAGCACTATGTTCAAGATTGATTATTGATTCTATCATGTTTGTGTTATTTGTGATATTGCATGCTCTCTGTTGTTCATAGATGCTTTGGCCAAGTAGATGCTTGCAACTCAAGAGGGAGTATTATGCTCGATAGTAGGTTCAGGCCTCTAGTAATCTGGGGAAGTGACAGAAATCTCTAAGGTTGTAGATGTGTTGTTGCTACTAGGGAGAAACCAACAATCTTTTGTCAAAAGGCAATTGTATTGTTTACTTTACACACTTTTCTTACTGCAATTACCTATTGCTTGCAACTTAATACTGGAAGGGGTTCGGATGATAACCTGAAGGTGGATTATTAGTCATAGATGTAGTTGGATTACGGTCTATGTATTATGTTGTAATGCCAAAAGGAATCTCACAGGAATCATCATGACTTGTACATGCATATTTATGCATTTTTCAATCTGTAAATTTCCCAACTATAATTTGTTCACCCAACATGATATTTATATTATGGAGAAACACCTCTAGTGAACTGTGGACCGCGGTCCATTCTTTACCATTGATATTCCATCTAATATTTACTGTTTACTCTCTACAATTGCTATCTTCCACAGTATGCCTTTAATCCTTTGTTTTTAGCAAACCAGTGAGCTTGACAACCTCATTGTAAGTTGAGGCAAAGTTCTGTGGTTGTGTTTTGCAGATTCCAAGTTGCTAGCAACACCTTGGAGTTGTTTCCTTACTCCTACTGGTTCGATAACCTTGGTTCCATAACTGAGGGAAAACTTGCTGTTGTGCTCATCACACCTTGCTCTTGGGGTCTCCCAACAGGCTCTACATGAACTAAGCCACCACAAAAATTTTCTGGCGCCGTTGCCACGTAGATAAGGACAGCTTCAATCTCTTCCTCCTCGTCAATCACTTTTTAGGGAGAAAGAAGATGCTTGCAAGGGTAGTCTCTCACAACCAATCTCTTTACTTTGTTTTTGTTTTGCTTAGTTTTGCTTGTTTCTTTTTATCAAGAATACAAAAAAATTGTTTTGTTTGGTTTGCCTTTTATTATCAAAAACACAAAAAAAATTAGTTCCTACTTTAGTTACTATTTTTGTTGGCTTGATTTACTCATGCAAAAATGAATACTCCTGAAAACACTAAGTTGTGTGACTTCACTAGCACAAACAACAATGATTTCCTTTGCACACCTATTTCTCCACATGCTCCTGATGCTACTTTTTATGAAATTAAACCTGCTTTGCTGAATCTTGTTATGAAGGAACAATTTTCTGGTGCTAGTTCTGATGATGCCGCTGCTCACCTTAAGAATTTTTTTGAACTTTGTGAGATGCAAAAATATAAGGATGTAGATGGAGATATTATTAAGCTTAAATTGTTTCCTTTTTCTTTGATAGGAAAAGCTAAAGAATGGTTGCTATCCTTGCCTAGAAATAGTATCAATTCTTGGATTAAATGCAAAGATGCTTTTATTGGAAAATATTACCCTCCTGCTGAGATTATATGAATGAGAAGTGAAATAATGAAATTTAAACAATCTGATAATCAACATGTTGCTCAAACATGGGAAAGAATGAGATCTTTAGTGAAGAATTTCCCCACTCATGGACTGACTGCTTGGATGATTATCCAAACCTTTTATGCAGGATTGAATTTCTCTTCAAGAAATCTGTTGGATTATGCTGCTGGAGGTACCTTTATGACCATTACTTTGGGTGCTGCAACAAATCTCCTTGATAATATGATTGTTAACTATTCTGAATGGCACACTAAGAGAGAGCTCCACAAGGTAAGAAGGTAAATTCTGTTGAAGAAACCTCCTCCTTGAGTGATAAAAAAGATGTTATTATGTCTATGCATGTTAATGGAAAAGCTCATATGGATCCAAATCATGTTCCTTTAGACTCTTTGGTTGCTCAAGAGCAAGTTGATGTGAACTTCATTAGAAATAATATTTTTGGCAACAATGCTTATGGTAATAATAATTATAGGCCATACCCTCCTAATAATAGCAATACTTATCATGGTAAATCTGGAATGCCTAGTGATGATAGGATACTGGAAGTTGAAAGATCCACTAAAAACTTCATGCAAATGCAATATGAGCAGAATAAATTATTCACTAAAACCATGGAGGAACAATCTACTATTTTGAAAAATATTAGTCATCAACTTGAGAATTTAAATAGGGAAATTCCTGGTTTGCAATACAAAATTTTGAATGCTAAAAAAATATTTCATCTTTTGTGAAGCACAATCCTGTTTGATTAATAAAATGGCTGCTAAACCTGAAACCATGGAAAATCCCTTTGCTGCTGCTAATGCCATACAAGTTAAAATTCTTGAAAATGTTAGACTGTTAGCTGCATTGGATGCTAAGTGGGAAAAAGAAGATGAAATTTGTAACATTCCAAAATTATTTAGAAAGGTTATCAATTCCAATCACCAAAATTAGGGTTAACAAAAACTATTGTTAATTAAAATCATTATGAATGCATGTGTGTATGTGATGAATGTATAAATGCATGAATGGACTTGTGTGATTGTTGTGAATAGCAAGGAATGGTTTAAAGATGAAAATAACATCATCTAAATCATTTCCAAGCAGAAACAAATCAAGAGAAATTCAAAAACAAACAAAACAAGCAAATGGTCATTTTTGCCAATCTTGCTCACTAGACCACTTTGAGTGTTTCTAGTCCTTGATTTCAAACAGAAACAAATCCATTTATTTTCACCCCTTGCTAGACCAAATGAAAGTGAACCCAATCCCACCTTTCAAACCCACAAAAACATTTGGCAACCTTATTAAAATGACATTTGAAAATTGAATCTATATCATATGTGAAGATCACCATTTCTCAAAAACCAACAAAACCAGTGCACCTTGACAAAACCAACCAAACAGAGACTACCTAGTATGTGACTACGACGCCCACCAAGTTTCATCTTAAAATTCAAATTTAAATATCTTGCGGCCATTTCATCAAACACCTTCTTAACACAAATCAAATTAAACAACAAACACTATAGTGAGCAGTGTTGTGCCAACCTTGTCCCCTTTCTAGCTCTCACTATACTCTCAGTCGATCATCTAACTAGTTTAAGCATCCCTAGCTCACTGTGAACTCGACCATACCATCAATGGTGACCATGGCCGAGCACACTTGCCACCCCACTGTCAACAGCAAGCTAGGAGCCTAACCATCCTTGCTAACCTTGTCTAGCAGGCACTCAAATGTCCACCGCCACCCCCTGTCTAGCGCTCGAGCCCTGCTAGCCACTGGACCACACGAAACGCGCGCGTCCAGTCTCTCCGTGACCCTGCCGAGAGCACACCAGAGCGCCACGCTCGACACGCTCGCACAAACCGCGCCCTGCCTTCGCTGATCGCGTACGTGATCACCACGACCCCAGGAACCGCCCAGACATGCCCGTTCGCCGTCGCGCGACCAGGAGCGCCTATGCGCCATTAAAACTTCCGTCGGGGCCGCCCAGAGCGTCGACATGTTCCGACCGATTCGCACCACCCCACGCCTCGCCATCAAGCCGTTGAGCCTCGCCAGGAGGCAGCGTACCTTTCCCTAGCTAGGGCCAAGCCATTAGCTCGTTGTGCAGCCGACCCCGATGACCTCAGTCTGCCCATTTCGGTTCCCTCGTCGCACTAGAAATATAGGCCTTCCCCATTCAAATTCTTCACACCATACCACTCCCCTCTCTCTCAGAACCACCCCACTTCTTCCCCGGAGCAAGGAAAGCACCAGATCGCCGGAATTTCACCGGAGCTTGCCACTTCTGGAGGAGAAGGGAGACGTTGATTGGAGCCACCCCAGGAGGAGCCACCAGTACCAGGAGGATCACCGTCGTCGACTTCGTCATTCGCCCCCATTGCCGACCATCGCCGGAGCCCCGGTGAGCCGCCACTGACCCCCACTGGCCACGCTAGGGTGCGTGCTCGTCGCGTTCTGTTTAGACGTGGAGGACGACCCTCAGCCGTAGATCTTGCTTCTAATCCTACGGCCCTAATCACCCCGTACCCCTTCGCCACTCTCTTTCTCACTGACGAGTGGGGACAACCACTTAAACCGCCCGCGCGCGCTGTGCGCAGTGGGCCGGCCCAGTTAACGTTCCCGCGTGACCCAGTAGTTTGAAATTAGGTTTATCAATTGAGTTTCAAACCTATTTCTGTCTATAGATTCAAAATTCAATCCAGAGATATTCACTGAGCCAAATTGCATGAATCTAATTTTGCTACAAAAGTATTGAAATTCTGAATCCAAGCCCATTGGATTTAAGTCATTTAGAATTATAGATCACCTATAGTAAAAATAACAATGCAAAAAAATTTCTGCATTCAAACATTTTTCAAAATTCAACCATAAATGCTTTTGAGTTGATTCCAACTCTCAAAAATCACATTTGGCAAGACCTTTCGGAATATGTAAAAATATCCAGGTTTACTTACAGAATAATGGACAAGTAATAAAAGAATGCCCCATAGGCCATTCTAGTCACTTTAATTAATTAAACTAAAGGGGATCAAACCTTATTAAACTGTGACACCACTTTAAATCACATTCCCAAGTACTGAAATGTGTGGTGATGACATGTGTCAACATGATCCCATGTTTAGTTGAAGAATATTAAATTTTAAGTAGTTTTCAATGAGTAAAAATTACTTTTCTAAAATAAAATAAATGGGACTAGTGCCTTAATCTTTGTGATGATTGTGATGATGCTAGATCATCTAGTGTGAGCCCTTGTGTGCTAAATAGAAGTAGTTAAGTATTGTTTGGTGATTGTGTACTTCATATTTATTTATAGACGCTAGTACCGAGCAAGGATACGAAGATGAAGGAGGATACTACGAGGAAGAAGCAGAGGAGAACTTCAACCACTGCACTGCACAAGGAAAGCTAAACTAAACCATGCATGTCATACTTGCAAGTTTAAACCTACACCATAACCTATGCAAGGCATTAGGCATACCTTGGTTATACCAATTGATGATACCCAATCCCAGTTTTACTTGCAAGCTTAATTATTTTATTTCTTTATCAAAGCATTCTATTGGTGTTTACTTAGTGAATTGTAGATTTTGGAAAGATATTAAAGGTAGGATAAAGAGCATAAAACTTGGCCTAAGTTAGATAAATCTTGATGTCATCCTGAGGCATGAGATTGAACTTAGATAATTCACACTTGATTACCACCCTTCATTAGTGTTTACCCCAAACTTTAGTGGCTAGTGCTAAGCATAAAACTTGATCACTTTAGATGGGAATACTTGGTGAAAATGGTTATGAAAACCTTAGAATTATGAGTCATTATAATAAAATGTTTTGACATGTGTTATTGAACACCAGATGACTTTGATGATGAACATGTTGAGGCCTGAGCCTTAGCCCTTTATAAAACTGATGGTCATCTGGATGCGATACCATTCCAATTTTACCGTACAACCATAATACCTGAAATTGGGTAGGGCTTGACTGGAAGTTTATATACCTTAGTATGGGTTCCCTTGCGTCTGAGGTTTGATCTGAGGCTACCTCGTGAAGATTGTCCACCTATGCAGTTCCCAAGATGACAGATGGTCATGGTTGGGAGGCCAAACTCATAGGAGATGTGCCTATACTAGATTGTGTAATTGAAAGGTTAGGATTGATTATCCGCATACTGAGTATGGTGAATTCAGGATTGTTCCTGACAGATGTATCAAATATTGTGGTGAAAGTGTACCACATCTACAAAGTGTCAAACTATTCGAATACCGCGTCCGCGGTTATGGACAGTTGGAGTGGCCATAATGTTCCGTCATCAGATGTTTTCAAAATGACTTATGAAAGGATGCATGACTTTGACTTGACCACAACAGAGTTATGAAAGGGAAAACTCAAGTTCCCACTTAGATGTTATAAAGTCATAAACTAGCTTTCTTTGCTTCTGAATTCAGTTAAGGTAAATCTGGCTTTTTGCAAAACAACCTAGAGCTTAGTACCCATGGTTTTGTCCCTGTCTATTCCCGTGGCCAGACTATGAAGAGGACTATCAGGAGGATGGACCACAGGAAGGTTACGACAACTAGGATCATCTCCCATCGTCAGCATTGCCTGTGACCATGAAGATGGAGCCTCACCCACGCCATCGTTATTATATTATTCCGCTCCTTTATTGTATTAAGAATGGATCATGAGATCCTTTATTTTGGTCTAAGACCTTATGTATGGTTTGTAATGGATGATGTAATGTGATATCAAATGAGTTATGTCTCGAAAAAATGGTAATCTTGGGATTGCGATGTATGGCATAACAGGCATCTGGGATTAAAAATCTGGGTGTTGACAAGTTGGTATCAGAGCCATCCTGACCATAGGAGACCCTAGTTAGGATGGACATTTGAATCAAAAACTTAATTTCAAATCAAAGGAAGTGAGTATTTATGAAAACTTATTCTCATTCTTATCACTTAGATTCTTTCATGAAAATTCATATTCCGCAAAAATTCTTGCAAAACTTACATAAAATTTGAAACACTTGAGCACTCTACTAACTTACTCATCCTACATTCTTATAGATGGACATGAAGTATAGCAAGTTCTATCAGTTGGGAAATGAAGGAGATCTCATATTTGAGCGTGACTTGGACTAGCTGTCGGAACTTCTGGAGCGCCCGAACCCCGAGTTCTTCGGAGCTCGGCTCAACAATCATGAAGGAGGAGAATTGCAATGGCTGATTGTTGCAAGTCTATGAAGGAAGATTGAAGACCCCACCTCAGAGGGAGTCCAGTTCACCCTAAGGGAGAACTACTGGCTAGATGGACTTGCTAGGGCCATGTAGGAAGCTCTTGCCCATCTGTGTGGGAAGAGCATCAATCAGATCAAGGGCACCCACTTTGAGTTCTATCCAAGGCGTGATGCTATGGGGCAGCCACTGGAGGTACCACGTCACCTAGATTTGAAGCATCAAGTGGATCATCTCAGCTTCATTATGTATGACCGGTAGAAGGAGTTCAACAATGCTCGTTCCTGCGCCAACCACAACTATGCCATCATAGTAAAAAAGGACCAGACCATAGCCATGCTGGTGAAGGATCGCAAGTCTCGTCGCCGTCAGCTTGACAAGAAGGAGCGCATCATTGCCCGCCTTCGTCACAGGATCACAGACTTGTAGGAGACCATACACGAGAGGGACATGTATCTTGAAGAGAGGGAGAATGCAGGGGAGTATATTCGTGGAGACCCCTACTCTTATCTCAGTGACGATGAAGACTTGTTGGAGGATCAAGCCATGGACTTCTTCACCGATGAGGATGACTTTGACTTCATTGATGATGATGAGGAGGAGGATGAAGCCACCAATTCCAAGGAGTAGTAGCACTTGAGCACTAGCATTAGTGAGTTGTATCTGGTCCCACTATATCGTAGTTGCACAGAATGGTTCTTAAAACCATCTGTTTTCCTTGTTGTGGTGTGTGTTTGTATTGTGTGCTATGAATGAATGAAGAGAAAGTTGCTAGTTAGCAAAACATGAGTCAATCTTTGAAAAAAATTCAAAAAGAAAACCCTGAACATTAGAAATTTCCCTCTTATCTCATGATCCATATCAATCTTCAGATGGCTTGCGGAGGAAGCAGTTCATCCCCGGACCCAATGTTGCAAATCTTGCAAATGTTGGTTTCGGACCGCGAAGCTGAAAGAGTGGAACGTCAAGCCAACATAGCGACCCTTCAACACATAGCTCAGATGCCCAACAACAACCAAGGCCATGGAAACCAAGAGAACCATGGATCCAATCTCAAGAACTTTCAGAACACCAATCCACCCATCTTTACTAAATCTGAATATCCCCTAGATGAAGATGATTGGCTGCAAACCATGGAGAACAACTTAGAAGTTGCAGGAGTGGAAGCCAACAAGAAAGTACTGTTTGCCACCCACTATCTATCCGAAGATGCAAGAGCATGGTGGAACAGCGTTCGCGCCATGAATGGAGGACATAATGACTTGGGATGAACTCAAACTCAAGTTCAGCAGAACCCATGTGCCACCGGGTTTAATCAAGAGGATGCGGGATGAATTCAGTGAACTGAAGCAAGGGAGGATGACATTAGTTGAGTACCGTGACAATTTTTGTCATTGTCTAGGTATGCACCGGATGATATTGACACCGAAGCCAAGAAGAAGGATAGATTCTTGAATGATCTGCATGATGAGATGTCGACGGTATTGGTCAACAATCCATTTGCTGGCATTGAAGCCCTAGTGGATTTTGCCATTCAGATGGAAGGCAAGATCAACCAATCCAATGAGAACCGCAGGCGTCGAATGATGCATCAACCAGGAACCCACCATACCCCAAAGTATGGCCCCAACCCGTCTGTAGGATTTTCCCCAAGAAACAATAGACCCCCGATGAACCTCCCAACCTATCCCAACCGTGACGGAGGAAACCCAAGGCCCGGAGGAAACCACAACAACAACCCTGACAACTCCAACAATTTAAATCATGCACCGCCCAAGTTCAACAACAACAATGTCGCCACCAACACCAATACTACCCCAAGGACTGGAAGCAATCCTGTTCATGTTGCAGTCAAGGACAAGTCTCAGGTGACTTGTTATGAATGCGGAACCAAGGGTCACTATTCCAATGAGTTCCCCAAGAATATTGCGGCAACCCCCAATGTGATTGCCCTAGCTCAGCTGTAGTGTCGTGTTTAGCCTGGAAGAAGATTTTCCCCAGGAAATTCGCTCTACCGCAACGGCCGTATGTTTCTCATGAATGCTGAAGAAGCTCAAGAAGCGCCAGATGTCGTGCTGGGTATGTTTTCTGTTAACTCAGTACTTGCAAGAGTGTTGTTTGATTCTGGAGCATCGCACTCGTTTGTTACGGAAGAATTTGCATGCACTAGTAAGATTCAACCAACAAAATTGAAGAATGTTATGATAGTTCAAATAACTGGTACCACCACCAAAGATAGAAAAAATTGCAAGGCCATACCTATCCGAATCCATGGCATAGATTTTTATGCTAATATAATAGTACTTGGAACTAAAGGTTTGGAACTAGTACTAGGAATGCATTGGATGTCGAAACATAAAGGATTAATCGACTATGCCAAGAAAGCCATAACCATGACCAGTACAGTCAGAATATTAGTAGAGCATGTATCTGAAACCTTGCCCCATCAATTCAAGTGCAACAAGAGTCTAGACCAACCAAACATTAACCAAGTCAGAGTAGTCTATGAATACCCCAATGTATTTCCAGATGTTTTGCCCGGTATGCCCCCAGATCGGGATATCGACTTTATCATTGAACCGATCCCTGGAACCGAACCCATAGCCCAGAGACCGTATAGTATTAACCCGTCTGAATTAGTGGAGCTGAAGAAGCAATTGGATGCTATTTTGGATATAGGACTGATTCAACCAAGTGCGTCCCTATGGAGATCACCTGTCTTGTTTGTGGACAAGAAAGATGGATGTAACCATTTGTGTACAGACTATTGAAAGCTGAATGATGTCACCATCAAGAACAAGTACCCACTGCCAAAGATAGAAGATTTGTTTGACCAGTTGACCAGTGCCAAAGTGTTTTCTAAGATTTATCTTAGAACGGGTTACGATCAACTCAAGATTTGCGCAGAGGATATTCCAAAGAATGACTTTACCACCAGATATGGATTGTATGAGTATACTGTCATGTATTTTGGATTAACCAATGCCCCCGCTTATTTCATGAACATCATGAATAAGATTTTTATGGACTTCCTGGATAAGTTTGTCGTTGTTTTGATTGATGACATTTTGATCTATTCCAAATCAGAAGAAGAACATGAGCTACACCTGAGGACCATCCTTGGAACCCTTAGGGAGCATCAGTTGTATGCCAAGTTTAGCAAATGTGAATTCTGGTTATAGGAGGTAGGATTCCTCGGACATATTGTATCAGCCGAAGGAATTTCCGTTGACTCTGCAAAGGTTAAGGATGTTGAAGAATGGCAAGCCCCAACCACTCAAACTCAAGTTCGTGCATTTCTCATATTAGCGGGATATTACCGCAAGTTCATAGAAGGATTCTCGAGTATCGCAAGACCCATGACCCAATTGCTGAAGAAGGATAAGAAGTTTGAATGGACGAATAAATGTGAAGCGAGTTTTCAAGAACTCAAGAAGAGATTGATTTCATCCCCAATCTTGATCATGTCGGATATCACGAAGCCTTTTGATATGTATTGTGATGCATCCAAGATCGGTCTCAGATGCGTGCTTATGCAAGAAAGCAAGGTCATATCTTATCTATCCCGACAACTGAAGAAACATGAGAAGAATTATCCTACCCATGACCTTGAACTAGCAGCCATAGTTTTAGACTTGAAGACATGGAGGCATTACCTCATGGGTAACAGTTGTGAGATTTATTCGGATCACAAGAGCCTGAAGTATATTTTCACTCAGAAGGAGCTGAATACGAGGCAATGGAGATGGATAGAGCTTATCAAAGACTATGATCTCGACATCCACTATCACCCCGGTAAAGCCAATGTGGTAGCAGATGCCCTTATCAGATTGTCGTGTCGCTTGAACTCCATGATTATGAAGAAGCAACCAAGTTTGCACAAGGAGTTAGAAGATTTCAGAATGGAATTAGTAAGTGAAGGATTTTTGGCTAGCATAGAACTTCAACCCACTTTGATCAGTCAGATCAAGGAGGTGCAGAAAGGAAATGCTAGTATCGACGGAATCAAATGTCGTATTGGAATAGGAAAGGTAACTGGATTCACCGAAGATTAAGAAGGAGTTTTGTGGTACAAAGGATGTATTTGTGTGCCAGCAGTTTCAGAATTGAAGCAAGGTATTTTGAAAGAAGCCCATAATACTCTTTATTCTCTCCACCTCGGAGGAACGAAGATGTATCATCATTTGAAGGAGCAATTTTGGTGGCATAAGATGAAGAGAGAAATCGGAAGCTACATAGGCAAGTGTGATATTTGTCAGAGAATCAAGGCGGGACATAAGAGACCCGTAGGACTTTTTCAACTATTGCAGATTCCAGAATGGAAATGGGATTCAGTTGGAATGGATTTTATCACCGGTTTTCCTACATCTAGTAGGGGAGATGACTCTATTTGGGTCATAGTAGATCGACTGTCCAAAGTCGCCCATTTGTTACCTTTCAAGACCACCTATCAGAGTTCGAAGCTAGCAGGGTTGTACATTGCTAGAATTGTCAGTTTGCATGGAGTCCCCAAGAACATTGTGTCAGATCGAGGAACTCAGTTTACCTCGAGATTTTGGAAGAAAGTACAAGAAGGATTGGGAACAAGATTAGATTTCAGCATAGCTTATCACCCTCAAACAGATGAAAAAACGGAGCGAGTAAACCAAATACTCAAAGATATGTTGAGAGCCTGTGTGTTAGAATATGGATCGAAATGGGAAGACTGTCTGTTGTTTGCAGAATTTGCATATAACAATAGTTACCAAGCTAGTTTGCAAATGGCCCCATTTGAATTCATGTATGGAAGGAAGTGTCATCCCCTTTGAATTGGTCGGAAGTAGGAGAGAGTCAGATTTCCGGACCCGACATCCTATGAGAAGCATAAGAGAAAGTTCAAAAGATCCATGAGCACCTCAAGACCGCCCAATCCAGACAAAAGAGTTATGCTGACAAGAGACGTCGAGACCTCGCCTTCAATATCGGAGATTTTGTATACCTCAAAGTGTCACCTTTGAAGGGAATGCAATGTTTCCAACTCAAAGGAAAGTTATCCCCCAGATATATTGTACCTTTCAATATTCTGAAGTTTCGTATCAACTAGAACTGCCGGATGAGATGTCAGTCGTGCATAATGTGTTCCACATCTTGTTACTTCGCAAATGCCTAGAAGTCCCGGAGAAGACTAAAGTGTACAAGAACATTGATCAGTAAACCATAGAGATCAACGATAACCTGACGTATCCCGAAGTACCCATCCGTATTTTGGAGGAAGCTTTCAGAACCACTAGGACCCGGAGTATCAAGTTTTTCAAGATCTAGTGGAGTAACCATACTGAAGAAGAAGCTACCTGGGAGCGAGAAGACTGCATTAGGACAGAGTTTCCCGATCTCTTTAAATTCTAGTTTTCTCTTTTTCTAAAATCTCGGGACGAGATTTTGTTTAAGAAGGGAAGTTTTGTAACATCCCAAAAATATTAAGCAAGGTTATCAATTCCAATCACCAAAATTAGGGTTAACAAAAACTTTTGTTAATTAAAATCATTATGAATGCATGTGTGTATGTGATGAATGTATAAATGCATGAATGGACTTGTGTGATTGTTGTGAATAGCAAGGAATGGTTTAAAGATGAAAACAACATCATCTAAATCATTTCCAAGCAGAAACAAATCAAGAGAAATTCAAAAACAAACAAAACAAGCAAATGGTCATTTTTGCCAATCTTGCTCACTAGACCACTTTGAGTGTTTCTAGTCCTTGATTTCCAACAGAAACAAATCCATTTATTTTCACCCCTTGCTGGACCAAATGAAAGTGAACCCAATCCCACCTTTCAAACCCACAAAAACATTTGGCAACCTTATTAAAATGACATTTGAAAATTGAATCTATATCATATGTGAAGATCACCATTTCTCAAAAACCAACCAAACCAGTGCACCTTGACAAAACGAACCAAACAGAGAGTACCTAGTATGTGACTACGACGCCCACCAAGTTTCATCTTAAAATTCAAATTTAAATATCTTGTGGCCATTTCATCAAACACCTTCTTAACACAAATCAAATTAAACAACAAACACTATAGTGGGCAGTGTTGTGCCAACCTTGTCCCCTTTCTAGCTCTCACTATACTCTCAGTCGATCATCTAACTAGTTTAAGCAGCCCTAGCTCACTGTGAACTCGACCATACCATCAATGGTGACCAAGGCCGAGCACACTTGCCACCCCCACTGTCGACAGCAAGCTAGGAGCCTAACCAGCCTCGCCAACCTTGTCTAGCAGGCACTCCACCGTCCATCGCCACCCCTTGTCCAGCGCTCGAGCCTTGCTAGCCACTGGACCACACGGAATGCGCGTGCCCAGTCTCTCTACGACCCCGCCGAGAGCACGCCAGAGCGCCGTGCTCTCACAGACCGCGCCCCGCCTTCGTCGCTCGCGTACGTGATCACTACCGCCCCAGGAACCGCCCAGACCTTCCCGTTCGCCATCGCGCGACAAGGAGCGCTTGTGCGGCATTAAAACTTCCGTCAGGGCCGCCCAGAGCGTCGACGTGTTCCGACCGATTCGCACCGCCCAATGCCTCGCCATCAAGAAGTTGAGCTTCACCAGGAGGCAGCGCACCGTCCACTACCTTCGGCCATGCCATTAGCTCGTTGTGCAGCCGACCCTGATGAGCTCAGCCTGCCCCCTTCGGTTCCCTCATCGCACTATAAATAGAAGCCTTTCCTATTTGAATTTTTCACACCATTCCACTCCCCTCTCTCTCAGAACAACCCCACTTCTTCCATGGAGCAAGGCGAGCACCAGGTCGCCGGAATTTCACCGGAGCTTGCCTCTGCTGGAGGAGAAGGGCATCGTTGATTGGAGCCACCCCATGAGGAGCCACCAGTACCAGGAGGATCACTGTCATCGACTTCGTCGTTCGCCCCATCGCCAGAGCCCCGGTGAGCCGCCACTGAACCCCGCTAGACGCGCTAGGGTTCGTGCTCGTTGCGTTCTGTTTAGACGTGGACGACGACCCTCAGCCGTAGATCTTGCTTCTAATCCTATGGCCCTAATCACCCCATACCCCTTCGCCACTCTCTGTCTCACTGACGAGTGGGGACAACCACTTAAACCGCCCGCGCGCATGCTGTGAGTAGTGGGCCGGCCAAGTTAAAGTTCCCGCGTGACCCAGTAGTTTGATTTTAGGTTTATCAATTTAGTTTCAAACCTAGTTCTGTCTATAGATTCAAAATTCAATCCAGAGATATTCACTAAACCAAATTGCATGAAACTAATTTTCCAAGAAAGGTATTGAAATTATTAATCCAAGACTGTTGGATTTAAATTATTTGGAATTATAGATCACCTATAGTAAAAATAACAATGCAAAGACTTTTCTGTATTTAAATATTTTTCAAAATTCAACCATAAATGCTTTTGAGTTGATTCCAACTCTCAAAAATCACATTTTACAAGACCTTTTTGAATATGTAAAAATATCTAGGTTTACTTACAGAAATAATGGACAAGTAATAAAAGATTGCCTCATAGGCCATTCTAGTCACTTTAATTAATTAAAATAAAGGGGATTAAACCTTATTAAACCGTGACACCACTTTAAATCACATTCCCAAGTACTGAAATGTGTGGTGATGACATGTGTCAACATGATCCCATGTTTTAGTTGAAGAATATTAATCTTAAGTAGTTTTTCAGTGAGTAGAAATTACTTCTATAAAATAAATAAATAGGACTAGTGCCTTAATCTTTGTGATGATTGTGATGATGCTAGATCATCTATTGTGAGCCCTTGTGTGCTAAATAGAAGTAGTTAAGTATTGTTTGGTGATTATGTACTTCATATTTATTTATAGAGGCTAGTACCGAGCAAGGATACGAAGAGGAAGGAGGATACTACGAAGAAGAAGCAGAGGAGAACTTCAACCACTGCACTGCACAAGGCAAGCTAAGCTAAACCATGCAAGTCATACTTGCAAGTTTAAACCTACACCATAACCTATGCAATGCATTAGGCATGCCTTGGTTATACCAATTGATGATACTGAATCCCAGTTTTACTTGCAAGCTTAATTATTTTATTTATTTATGAAAGCTTTCTATTGGTGCTTACTTAGTGAATTGTAGATTTTGGAAAGATATTAAAGGTAGCATAAAGAGCATAAAACTTGGCCTAAGTTAGATAAATCTTGATGTCATCCTCAGGAATAAGATTGAACTTAGATAAGTCACACTTGATTACCACCCTTCATTAGTGTTTATCCCCAACTTTAGTGTCCTAGTGCTAAGCAAAAAACTTGATCACTTTAGATGGGAATACTTGGTCAAAATGGTTATGAAAACGTTAGAATGATGAGTCATTCTAATGAAATGTTTTGACATGTGTTATTGAACACAAGATGACTTTGATGATGAACATGTTGAGGCCTGAGCCTTATCCCTTTATAAAACTGATGGTTATCTGGATGCGATACCATTCCAATTTTACCGTACAACCATAATAACCAAAATTGGGTAGGGCTTGACTAGAAGTTCATATACCTTAGTATGGGTTCCCTTGCGGCCGAGGTTTGAGCTAAGACTACCTCGTGAATATTGTCCACCTGTGCAGTTCCCAAGATGAAAGATGGTCATGGTTGGGAGGCCAAACTCATAGGAGAGGTGCCTATACTAGGGTGTGTAATTGAAATGTTAGGATTGATTATCCGCATACTGAGTATGGTGAATTTAGGATTGTTCCGGACGGATGTATCGAATATTGTGGTGAAAGTGTACCACATCTACAGAGTGTCAAACTATTCTAATAGACACGTCTGTGGTTATGGACAATTGGAGTGGCCATACTATTTCGTCGTCAGATTTTTCCAAAATGACTTGTGAAATTATTCATGACTTTGACTTGACCACAACAGGGTTGTAAAAGTGAAAAATCAAGTTCCCACTTAGATGTTAGAAAGTCATAAACTAGATTTCTTTGCTTCTGAATTCAGATAAATTAAATCTGGATTTTTGCAAAACAACCGAGAACTTAGTATTCCTACTCAAACCCCTTACTTGTTAATCTTAGTTTGCGAGTACTTAAAGAGTTCTCATGGCTTTGTCCCTGGCTATTCCCGTGGCCAGACTATGAAGAGGACTATCAGGAGGATGGACCACAAGAAGGTTACGACAACTAGGATCATCTCCCATCGTCAGCATTGCCTGTGACTATGAAGATGGAGCCTCGCTGATGCTATCGTTATTATATTATTCCGCTGCTTGATTGTATTAAGACTGGATCATGAGATCCTTTATTTTGTTGTAAGACCTTATGTATGGTTTGTAATGGATGATGTACTGTGATATCAAATTTGTTATGTCTCGCAAAAATGGTAATCCTCGGATTGCAATGTACGACATAATAGGCATCTGGGATTAAGAATCCGGGTGTTGACAAAATTGCTAGAAATAATAGTATTTGTACTATTACCACCACCAGTGTTGATGCTAGCAAACCACAAGAAGTCCCCATTCCTTTTGCAAAAATGCCTAAACCCAATAAGAATGCTGAAATTTTCCGAAATATGGGAAAATAGTTCTACTACCTTGGATGCTAATTTTGATTTTGATCTTGATGGTTGCAATATTTATGAAGTAATTATTTTCCTACAAAAGATTGATAGAAGTCATAATGCTAGTGCTATGAATATGACTTTTACAAAACATATTACAGACTCTCTCATGAAAATTAAAGAAGAAAAATTGAATCATAAAGCTTCTATTCCTAGGAAATTAGAAGATGGTCGGGAACCCATAATTAATATGGAAGTGAATGATTTTGATATCAAAGCTTTATGTGACCTTGGTTCTAGTGTCTCTATTATGCCTAGAAAATATTATGAAATGCTTGATTTACCACCATTGGAATATTGATATTTTGATGTCCAACTTGATGATAATGCTAAAAAGAAACTGGGAAGCATTAATGATGTTCTTATAATGGTTAAAAATGCCTTTGTCCCTATTGTTTCTATGTTTTGGATGTTGAATGCAATGTTTCTTGTTCTATTATTTTGGGAAGACCTTTTCTTAGAACTGTTGGTGCCATTATTGATATGAAGGAAGGCACCCAATTCCCACTCAGGAAAGGAATAGAACACTTACCTAAAAATAGAGATAAGATATCCTTTTCCTCTCCTATTAAAACAAAAGTTTATGCTAGTGCTTCTTCATTCAAAAATTCTTGATTCTTGCTTTCCATGCCTAACTTAAAGGTGCTAAAGAAAAGTACTCTTGGGAGATAACCCAATTTTTTCTTTCAGTAAGTTTTTCTTTTGTTGAGTCTTGGAAGTTATTACTTCAGTTATAACCTCTCCTTATCCTTTTTGTGGTTTTTGTGCCAATAATAACCTCTAATGAGAGAGAAGTAAGATTTAGGGAAGTTGCTGTCCCGAAACAGATTTTTGTGCTTCACTCTAAAAATTCGTTAAAACTCCCAGTAAGTCGGATTGAGCTGTAATTTTCTGATAATATGACCTAGGTTATTATCTAACTTTTGTTAGTTCAATACTTTTCGATTTGAGCAACAGACGGTCGTTGAAAAAATCAATTTTTACCTGCTGGTCTATTTTGATAGATTTCTGCCATTATTTGCATTTGACTCTTATGGGTTTCTTTTTTATTTTTCTTTGATCACTTGAGATTTTAAAAGGAATTGCTGCAGTAGCTTGTGTTTTAATGAAAGTTTTACTTTTGTTGAAACTGAACCCAAAGACTTATTGTCTTGAATACACTAATGTTGCTAATGAATATTGTGTGACGTTTTGTATGAATGAAATTTTCAAGTGTAGGGAAAGAATAATGTGATGAGATGAAGAATGGAAAAAATATCAAGATTGGGGATGCCACCCGTGTCATCCCAAGAAATATTCAAGAGTTACAAGCGTCATAGCTTGGGGATGCCCAAGGCATCGCCTTCCTCATCAATAAAAATCTCAGGTTTTCTTTCAAAACACCTCATTTTTATTGCTTCATGCACTTTTGTGTTGTTCTTGGAGCGTATTTTCCCTTTCTTTTAGTTTTCTTTTGTTTGGTTTTATGGAATAAATTGGCCCCAACACTCCTATTTTGGAGAACTCATACCTGGTTCTTCATTGTCTAGAACACTCTAGTTTGCATCCTTATTGTTTTGTGAGTGTTCTCTTTTGCTAGCACTATGCTTAGATTTAGTTTTCTTGTGCTTTTTTCTTAGAAAATTTTAGTTATTATTTGTGGATTTGTGAGACATTCTCACTGATCTTTATTGATTATTATCTTTGTCAGTTTTTTCAAATAAGTCGATTGGTGTTGGAAAAGATTAGAAAGCTTCATGCTTAAGTGTACAAAAGGGAGCTTGTTTTGACTTTGGCTTAGACTTTATCATGTCATGCTAGATGTTTCTTTGACCATATTATTAGTCATTATTGCTATAGCATGATTTGTTCCAAACAATTGAGATTGCTTAATGTGCCTTGAAAGAATCATGCGTTGTTTTAGCATACAAAAGCATAATATTGTGATATTCTCCTTTGGTGCTTTACTTGGGTTGACTTGGCACATGCTTACACCATGTTAAGAATATGAACCAGTCACCTTAGCCTCTATGATCATTTAGTTTTTGACTTGTGATATCACTTTATGCTTTAGTTAATAATGTTTTGTTGATTTTCATGATTATGGCCATTATTGCTCACTTAGTTGGTCGCTCCCAGTCTGTTGCTAGCCTCCACTTGTACCGAGTATGAGCTCTACTCGGTCATCAAACTCCCAAGAAACCAAGTTATTCCAAAGAGTCCACTATAAACTCCTATGCATGGTATGTTACACCATTCCAAGTATATTCATGTGATTAATTATCTTCCAAATTAAACTTTTGTTACGAGAAATTAGTGATTAAAGCTCTCACAAACTTGATGGCACACTTAACTTTCTTGCACCTAATAAACTTGAACCATTGTGTCATCTATGTTGTTTATATGCTTGCATTTATAAGTTGGGAATTAGCAGAACCATGCTGTCAACACTGAACGCTTTCAACACTTGTAAATATTATCCAGTTGATATCATGATCTTTTGTTTATGGATGTCAGAGGTGTGAAATAAAATGGGAGCTTGTAAGTTCATGGAGTATTATATATGTGTTAGAGAAACGCCTAGGAGGCTAGCCTAAGCCATGCCGAATCATGGTGGAAACTTGCAGCATCACCATAGTGAGCAATCTATGAAGCATCTTTAGAAAAAAATATAGAAAAAAGAGAACAAAACAAGAGAAAAATAAAAAAAAGCACCATAGTCATGGTAAATAAGAAGAATGCTGAGATGCTCATTGTCTATTGCCTTGTCATTTTGATATGGGATAGCTCCTATGTCATGGGGAAAGGGGTACCTCGTTAGCGGTTCTATATGATAAACATATACTTACAATTACAAGAACTTGCTTGTGACTAAATTTGAGTAGCATGAGGAACATCCCTCGTACTCAAGGGACATGAGATTGCCAACTTATGATTTGTCAAGCATATACTTCATATTTGTTTCACCTTAACCTTAACCACTTCAAGATGCCTATGATAGGGGAAATGAGTGCTGGAAGATAATAAGTACCATAATTTTGGAAGCTCTTTATGAAACTTGAAATCCCTACTTCCCTCTATGAAGGGCCTTTCTTTTACTTTTATGTTGAGTCTCCACCTTCTATCTTTATGCACCAACTAGGACATCATAGTTGTCATTCTTAGTTTAATGTGCATTATCCCAAAACTTGTTGATTGAATCTTAACTTTGATATTTCTTGTTCTTAAATTACTTGTATCTAGTCACCCTTATGAACTTTGAAGGTGTCCTATGCATTCATGATGGACAAGCTGAATACCACTCTTGCTATGTTTTCTATATGTGAAACAAACAAAAAGTCTTTCAATACATTGTTATTCATGATCTTTTGTTTGTGTTACCTTTCATGTTACAACATAGTTGCTATGTCTTATTGTTAGAGCTACATCTTTCATGCTGATGTTTAGAGTACTTTGATCCCAGCTATCAATGCTTTACAATACCTTGATCAATGGTGTTAGAATGTCACCTCAAAAATTATTCTTTTTATCACTTACCTACTTGAGAACGAGTAGGAGTTAAGCTTGGGGATGCTTTATACATCGTAATTGTATCTATAATTTTTTATGCTCCATGCTTGTTTTGTATCAACTTTCTTATGTTTTGTCTACACTTTGAGGTATTTTTATACATTTTCTGGAACTAACCTATTGACAAGATGTCGTAGTGCCAATTGCTTGTTTTCTGTTGTTTTTGGTTTCAGAAAAGCTAGTAAGGAAATATTCTCAGAATTGGATGGGACAAAAGCCAAAGTCAATATTTTACCAGAAGGAACACGGAGTCCGAAGGGCAGCCAAAGTGGGGCCAGGAGGCGGCGCAGCCAGGGGGCGCGCCAACCCTAGGTGTGGGCCCCTCGGGCGCCCACCGACCTTTCCTCTTCTCCTATAAAAGCACCCCGATGCAGAAACCCTAAAGACCCGATCAAATCTCCACGTAAAAGTCTGTAGCCGCCGCCATATCCATCCCTAGATCGGGGGGATCTAAAACTCTTCTTGGCACCCTGCCAGAGGGGAGAGATCATCTCAGAGGCCTTCTTCATCACCATGACAGCCTCCGGAGTGATGCGTCAGTAGTTCACCCTTGGACTATGGGTCCATACAATATCTCTATGGTTGGTTCTCCCCCTTTGTGCTATCATGTTTAGATCTTGTGAGATCCGTTCATGATCAAGATGATATATTTATGTAATCCTACATGTTGTGTTTGTTGGGATCTGATGGATATTGAGTACTATGTTCAAGATTGATTATTGATTCTATCATGTCTATGTTATTTGTGATCTTGCATGATCTCCATTGTTCGTAGATGCTTTGGTAAAGTAGATGCTTGCAACTCCAAGAGAGAGTATTTATGCTCGATAGTAGGTTCATGCCTCTAGTAATCTGGGGAAGTGATAGAAATCTCTAAGGTTGTAGATGTGCTGTTGGTACTAGGGAGAAAACAACAATCCTTTGTCCAACGGAAATTGTATTTTTTACTTTACACACTTTTCTTAATGCAATTATCCGTTGCTTGTAACTTAATATTGGATTATTAGTCATAGATGCAGTTGGATTATGGTCTATGTATTATGTTGTAATGCCCAAACGAATCTCATAGGAATCATCATGACTTGTACATGCATATTTATGCATTTTTCAATCTGTCAATTGCCCAACTGTAGTTTGTTCACCCAACATGCTATTTATCTTATGGAGAAACACCTCTAGTGAACTGTGGACCCCGATCCATTCTTTACCATTGATATTCCATCTACTATTTACTGTTTACTTTCTGCAAATTCTATCTTCAACACTATTCATTTAATCCTTTGTTTTCAGCAAACCAGTGAGCTTGACAACCTCACTTTAAGTTGGGGCAAAGTTTTGTGGTTGTGTTTTGCAGATTCCAAGTTGCTAGCAACACCTTGGAATTGTTTCCTTACTCCTACTGGTTCAATAACCTTGGTTTCATAACTAAGGGAAAATTTGCTGATGTGTTGATCACACCTTGCTCTTGGGGTCTCCCAAGTGGATCTATGTCAACTCAGCCGCTCGAGCGGGGTCGTTGTCTTCACCGAAGTTCAGGGCACAGCCCTAAACGCTGGGGTTCAGGCGTGTCCTGATGTGGCGGTGGTGGCAGAGTGATAGCTCCTGCGCCGTTGCCTGCTCGAGGCGAAATTTTTCGCGCTCGGCCTGCTCTTTGCACGCCGCTTCCTCTAGGCGCAAGCGGGCTTCTTCGACCTCCGTCGTCATTGTAGTCGGCAGGATTGGCGTGGAGAAGAGGTCCGGCGGGGCGCTCGTGCCGCTTGCCATGTAGGTCGCGATGAAGCGACTAGATCCAACGTGGAGATCACCAGAATTTTCCGACCCAGAGTCGGAGTAAAAGATATCGAGGATGGAGGAATCCTCGAAATCCCCCGCATTGGTGACACGCACGATGGAGCCTTCTGGTGACATGGCGATGAGCCTCGAAGGTGGAGGTAGGGGTCGTCGAATCAGCATGATTGTGGATGGCCGCGTTGTCCGCAGCCGCCTCGGTCTCGGCCATGTTGCTGTTGGCCGAGTCATACTCGGAGGCAAGGCGGTGGATGGTACGGACTTGACTCTCAGAGAGCGCGTCGCCTGGTGGTGACTCACCGATGAGATTCGTGTCCTCAGACATGATGACGTCCGTGAAGCCGATAACGAGGTTGATGGTGCCGACTGACATGATGACGCTACGCGTGAACGGGCATGAAGCCAGGACGTAGCTACTGGGCAAGATCTCGAGGATCTCGCCTCACGCAATCATGTGGTAGGTGGAGATCTACCGGTTGATTGGCAAGTAGGGTCTCGCCGCATAACTCAGGACGAACTGGCTAGGCCCCACGATGGGTGCCACTGTCATGGGAATGGCCACGGCAGATGCAGCGAGTGGCAGCGAGTAGTAATGAGAGGGGCAAGGGCGGCCAGCCATCTGCGGTGCGAGATGAGGGCGGAGACACAAGGGTTTACCCAGGTTCGCCCCCCGGAGGGTAAAGACCTACTCATGCTAGATTGTATTATCGAGAGATTACAAGGGTGGAGAGCTCGGCGGCTAGGCAGCGAGTGGATGGGGTGTATGATGGAACATGAGTATAGAGATCACCCTAGGGAGGTTTATATAGGGGTACCTCGCTAGGGTTTACAGATATACAACTGAGTTAGTTAAAGACTCGGAGGGCTTGACCTAATCCGACTAGGCCTAGCTACGCTTCTAGACCTCCAGCTTCCAGTCGCTAGGCTCCTCCTTGGGACATGATCCAGTCACCGTCCTGCGCTAGGAGTCAGGTCCAGTAGGGAACGTCCTGCTAGGCATACCCCATTCGGCATATCCCCATCATCGTTTGAATCTGAATCAATTCGTATCCCGTCCAGTTCGGTAACCAAATTTGACCCAATGGACATAGATGAGAGGAGTAATCCGAATAACTCGAGGACTGACTCGGTAAACCCGGGGACTGCCTTGCAGGACTCGAGGATTGGTTAGATCAACCCGACAGAGGTTATGTCGGCAGATATAATGGAAATTGATGAGATAGTTACCCCGGTCCGTGAAGTACCAGAATGGGCATGACCAATCTTTCTATTCTTAAAAGAAGAGATTCTGCTGAGTGATGAAGTCCTCGCCATACAAATAGTAAGAAGGGATAAAGCATACACCATAATAAACTATGAATTATACAAAAGAAGCACAACAAATGTTTTGCAGAGGTGCGTTGATCCGGCAGAAGGCCGAGAGATCTTGCTTGATATTCATCAAGGAGAATGTGGGCTTCATGCTTCATTTCGGGCCTTAGTAGATAAAGCATTCAGGCATGGATTTTATTGGCCTAAAGCCCTGCGAGAGGAAGAGGACCTAGTGAAAAAATGTAATGGTTGCCAAAGGTATGCAAGCAAATGTCACATGCCTTCATCCGAGTTAAAAACCATACCTGTCATGGGAATGGCCACGGCAGATGCTGTGATTGGCAACGAGTAGTAGAACCAGGGGCAAGGGCGGCCAGCCATCTACGGTGCGAGATGAGGGAGGAGACACAAGGTTTTACCCAGGTTCGCCCCCCGGAGGGTAAAGACCTACTCCTGCTAGATTGTCTTATCGAGAGATTACAATGGGCGATCTAGGCGACTAGGCGGTGAGTCGATGGGGTGTATCATGGAACGTAAGTATGATGCGTACCTTAGGGAGGTTTACATAGGGATACCTCGCTAGGTTTACAGATCTACAACCGAGTTGGAGAAGGACCCGGTGGTGTTTGACCTAGTCCGACTGGGCCTAACTATGCTTCTAGGCCTTCATCTTCCAGTCGCCTGGATCCTTTTGGGTCGTGATCAAATCTCAATCCTGCAGGCCCACTCACTGAGAGTATGATCCAGTAGGGAACGTCCTGCTGGGTATACCCCACTCGGCATATCCCCATCAGTAGTCCTTGAGGTCGTTGTTGATTCATCGTAGGTGTTCCTTGGCCCAATTTGGACGCCCAGTCGAATCGGCGGTGGACTCTTCAATGAAAGAAAGAATCCTCATCATATATCTTCAGTTGCAATATCGGAAACCAGTAGAATCGCCAATTTGTGAAGTATTCGAATCACAACTTTGGCAGATGGGTCGGTGAGTCAAGTAGACGAAGTTGGACCATCATTTTTGGTCAAACTAGCCGCTGGGTAATCCAACAATAATATCGGTCTCATCACCACGGAGTAACAGCTCCTCTGAAACTGGCAGGAGGCAACCGCTATATAAGGAGAGTGATGGGGAACTTTGCGAACCTTCCTCGCATTTCCTTTGATCCCGCGCACCCCTCAGTCTCCCATTTCCTCCCGATCCAGAACTTCTAGAACGAGTTAGCGAACCCAGATCTTCGATTCGGTGGCGCCCTTGAAGGAACTGTGGGGCAAATCCAAGTGCACCAGGGCGACGCTAAGATCTTTCAAAGATGCAGGGATCCTCTGCGCAGGGAGATGGTGAATCCTCTCAGATGGGGAGGTGGATCCGGCTCCCCGCGTCGGCGAATTCATCTGCTTCACTAGCCACCTGGAGAGGCGGCTGGGATTACCCACCTCGATCTTCTTCTGGCGGTTCTGTGCCTACTACGCCATCAAGTCCTCCGATCTAGGGCCTCACAGCATCAAGCAGCTCACCATTTTCGTGGTGTTCTGTGAGTGCTACCTAGGGTGCCGCTCCTACTTCCCGTTGTGGCAGGAGCTGTTCCACGGTCGCTTTGACCGTGAAGGAGCCGGCGGCCCGATGCTGGGAGCGGACGGGCTCACATTTTAATTTAAAAACAAGGCCCCCTTCCTCGAACTCATGCTGCTGAAGAAGGAGGCCAGAGAGTGGAAGAAACACTGGTTTTATGTCATCGAGTCGACCTCGGACGGCGAGGTGCCGATCCCAAAATACACCATCGAGCGGAGCGAGCCTCTCCGGCTGCAAGTGGCCAAACTCCCCCATGATGAGAGGATGGTCATGGACGAGATGTTGATGACGATTCGGCAGCTCAAGAAAGATGGGATCGAGACCATCAATTTGTACAATTGTTAGCTCGGGCGACGATTGGTGCCACTAGCCAGTCGCTCCCACTTGATGTACGAATACACCGGTAGGGACGATGGGACAAAGGCCTGCACCGCCAACTGCAAGGCCGACAACTACGCCGCCGCGTTGAAGAATATCACCGACGCAGAGTACAACGATCCAAAGGCCAGGATCTCCCCATACACCGCGAAGTGCTGGGCGTCGACGGTGAGCCGTTTTACCTTGTCTGTCTTTGCAGTCACAGAAGTGCAGTTGTGGTTTGTTAACGTGTGTCTGTCTTTTCAGCTGTTCGAAGTCGTGGAGGGATGGATCCCTCCTGTCGAAGATGAGAGCTCTGAGGAGGTCGAGGAGGATCTAAGCGAGTCCTTCGATGACGACAACAAGGCGGTGGAAGTCGCCACGCCCGCGGCTTAGAAGACCCGCGGGCAGCGGCAGCGTGAGCCCAAGGCTAGCCGGAGCCTCGAGGTACATGACAGGGGTGAGGGCACCGCCTAAGAACATAGTTTGTGGCGAGTGGCCATGTTGTCAAAGAAGAAGTCGCCCAGGAAGAAGAAGGCGCCTAGGGTGGCATCTCCACCCCAGTCGGCGGCTAGCTCCGAGTCGAACAGCGAAGCTGACGAAACAGAGGCCGAGGCGTCGAGGAAAGCTCCAGAGGCGTCGGATCTGGACGTGGTGGAGAACAAGGTGCCTCTGGCATCGATTCCACCTCCGTTATCGATTGTCTTGGGGCTTGGAGGTACTTCAATAGCGGAGGCCTCCCCGTCGAAGGAGGCACCAGCGTCGACTAGAGCATAACTTCCTGTGGCCGCAGGCTCGTCTCTAAAGAAGGCCTCAGTCTCATGGGCTCCTTCCATGTTTGAGATGGGCATCAGTTGGAAGAAGTCCTAGAATTGGAGTAGCCGGCGCACATCCGCACCGGCCTGCATTATATCCCAGTCACCAGGTACGTCCTTGCCATGTCGACTCGGAGCAATGTTTTCTAGTTTTTGTATGAGTTACTAATTGTTCCTTTTGCAGGACTAGTGTGAAGAAGATTAGTCACCTCTCGGTGGCAAAGGTACCACCAGTCGCCACTAGAGGGGAGGTTGATCCCTCTAAGAAGAGGAATGGCGACGAAGCTAAGGCGCCCGGTGAGGGCGCAAAAAATAAGAAAGGTGATGACTCCATCATAGTTTTGGATCAGCCAGCCGACGCGCCGAGCGAAGCTCCGACCAGAGTGGATACGACCGTGAAGGTCGACGTGGTTGCGGGGTAGCAGTTGGTTGAGCCCACGACTAGCACTTCAGGGGCGGTGGCGGCAACGTTCCCTCGCTTCGTGGCAAAGGCTTCCGCCGCGGGAGTGGCGATGCAGTCACCTCAGGTGCCCAAAGTTTTGGGCGCAGACGTCGAGCAGCATCGCGGGTGAATGCCCTTTGTGCTGTCGTCAGCAGAAGCGGTTGAGCTGCACAACATGCTGGGCACAGCTATCCAAGTATGTCTAGTCCGCGAGGATCTACTCGCTGAATTTCAATGGGTGGATTCTTATGAATTTTTTGTGTCCAGTCCCCGAGTGGCTAGTCGCTGAATTTCAGTAGCTAGGCACCTAGTAAGTTTTGGTGTCCAGTCCTCGAGTGGCTAGTCACTGAGTTTCAACGGCTAGACACTTAGGAAGTTTTGGTGTCCAGTCCCCGAGTGGCTAGTCGCTGAGTTTTAGCGGCTAGGCACTTAGGAAGTTTTGTTGTCTTCACACGTTTGTTTCATATTAGCAGGGCCTTCAGCGTGAATCGGCGGAATGACTAGCCACCAAGAAGCGTTTGGAGCGTGACCTCCAATCCGTTTAGGAGGTGAATTGGCAGCTTCAGGCGACTACAGGTAGGTGTTTCGAGTTTCTTCTCGATTCCGTTGCCTTAATCGCCTGGTGTCTAACTTTTGGTTTCTTTGTAGAGGAGCGTTTCGATGTTGTTTCCAAGGCTCGCGAAGGTCTTGTCCTAGCCAACGAGTTGGAGACTGCCAAGTCATCATTGACCGTCGCGGAGAAGCGGTTTTCCGAGCTGGAGAAGGAGCTCAAGGCCGCGAAGGAGAATGTGAGCTCGTCGAAGGAAAGGAGGAAGGCCGCTATCGCACCAGCGGAGGAGCGTAAGGTCTCTGACGCTCTTGTTGCTGGGTTGCAGGATGAGATGACAGGCCTTCGGGACTTCACCATGGGGCTTGGCCGTCCACTTCTAGGTGAGCCTTCTTAAATCTGTCGCTATGTGAGCGAGTCCCCGAGCGGGTCAGTCTAGAGTTGTGCATCCTTCTGTTTTTGACTAGGCGTTGTTTGCAGGGAAGATACTCGACGAAGACCCTGAGGTGCAGTCGTATGACGCTAAGAAGTGTGTCACCATGCTGGTGGACTCTGCTGCCCTTTCGACGAAATGCATTCGCGCCATTCTCTAGTAGATATCGCCCACTGAGGCGTTTCCCAGCAAGCTCACGGAGGTGTGGCGTTACCTCTAAAGGACACCAATGGTGGTCGACTACATGTCGAGGTCGGCGTTTTGCTGCGAGGCCGCGACTGCGCTGAGGCTTGGGCTTGTGCATTTCCCAGACGACTTCCACCTCGACGACGTCACCAGCGGGTACCCATCTGCGACCGGCTCAATGGAGATCGCCGAAGTTCTGAAGTTCACCACAAAGGAAGCTACATACTCCGAGCGGGTGCTGGTGATGCGCGATCTATTGCCTTACTAGGAGACAGAGGTGGCGCCGAACGACCCCGAGCCGACACATCGTGATATGAAAACAGAGCAGCCGTTCCGATCGGCGATGGCGAGTACCCTGACGACGTATCTGGCGAATCCGTGGATACCCTTCATCTGGGTCCGCGGTGGTGGCGGTGCATTGACTTCGAAGCCTACGGAGTAAAGACATGCCGAGTGCCTTTTGTGTTAGTGTAATTAGAACTGTAGCAGTCTTTGCCTGTGAACAATATTTTTTTGCTTTGAAGGAAAGAAAACATATTGAGTCAGTTTGATTTGACTTTGGTTTATTTTTTATGCGAGTCCCCAAGCGTGTCCGCCCTTTAATGGGGTTGACCTCGCGTTTCTGTATGTTTGTTTGTTTTTGGACTATTATTTAGTTGGGGGCGACTCTCTGTGGTTTGGAAAGCCAGTCGCTTGGCGACCCCAAGGGGTGCTCTGTTCTTAGCCGTTTTCCCGGAAGCGAACGGGGTCGGTTGGGCGAGTCCCTGAGCGTGGTACTTAGTCGTTCTAGTTTCATGCCCAAGGTAGGTGAGGACAAAGCGCATTGTTCGTGGCGCGTCACTCCACCTAACTCGAGGAGCCAGTCGCGTGGCGAGTCCAGGGTGCTCTCTCATACTTGGTGTGTTTCCAAGCCGCGTGGGTTTAGACTGAAGCGAGTCCGGAGCGTGGTACTTAACCGTTCGAGTCGCTGCGCCGAGGGTGCGGAGGACCCGGTCGCTGTATGAAGCGTGTGCGGTTGTCTTGATCCGGTGGGCCAGTCGAGCGGGGCAACTCCGATGGGGGCTCCGGGTTGGCGTTTTCATGGACGACGCAAGAACCGAATTCCTTCGATACCCTTGTGCCGCAGTACTTAGCCATTTCGGTCGTGCAGCCAAGGGTTGACTTCCGTGAGTAGCATTATGGTGTAGTTACGAGTGCGATTGGCACAAGACTTGGAGAGTAGACACAATTTGTGCGAGTCGAATGTATTTTATTGCATGGCGGAGGTATTACAGGTCCGAGTTCTAGGTGTAGAACATCCTTAGGAGATTGACATTCCACGACCACTTTACGTCGAGCTATCCATCGCCTAGAACGTCGATGAGGTAGTAGGCGTCGTTGCCGAGGACTCTCCCTATGGTGAATGGTCCCTCCCATGGGGGAGAGAGCTTGTGCATGCCCTTCTTGTCCTAGATCAGTCACAGGACCAGGTCGCCTTCTTGGAAGGTGCGTGTCCAGACTCGGCGACTGTGGTAGCGGCGGAGTCCCTACTGGTAGATGGAGGTGCGGGAGCAAGCAAAGTCGTCTTCGTCGAGCTGGTCGACCCCGTCTTGGCGTGCGAGCTTGTTGTTGGCCTCCGCGTAGTTGACGACCCGAGGCGAATCGTGCTCCAGGTCAGTTGGCATGACGACTTCAGTGCCATATACCATGAAGAAGGGTGTGAACCCTATCGACCGGTTGATGGAGGTGCGAATGCCCCATATGATGGAGGGGAGCTCTTCGACCTAGCATCCCGGAGTTCGCTCGAGGGGAACTTGCAGTCGCGGCTTGGGGCCATGGAGGATGCTCTGGTTGGAGCGTTCTGCCTGGCCGTTGGACTCCTAGTGGGCGACTGAGGCGAGGTCGAGCCGTATGTTGTGATCCTCGCAGAATTCGGCCATGACGCCCTTGGAAAAGTTGGTGTCGTTGTTCGTGATTATGCTATGTGGGAATCCTTAGCGGTAGATGAGCTCGCGAAAGAATTTGGCCGCGGTCTTCCCGTCGCACTTCCGGACTGGCTTAGCGTCCACCCACTTGGTGAATTTATCGACTGCGACTAGGAGGTGGGTGTAGCCATAGGGCGCCATCTTGAAGGGGCCCACCATGTCCATGCCCCACACGACGAATGGACAGGTAATGGGGATCGTCTTGAGCGCCGAGCTAGGTACGTGCATCTGATTGGCGTACTTCTGGCACCCGAAACAACATTGGACGATGACGACCGTATCGGCATGCGTGGTGAGCCATTAAAAGCCATGTCGCCTAACCTTGGCGACCAAGGACCAGGCGCCGGCGTGGTGGCCGCAGTCGCTGGCATGGATGTCTTGGAGGATCTTGCATCCTTCTCTAGGTTACACGCAGCATTGGAACACACCTGTTATGCTGCGCTTGTGGAGCTCGCCGTTGATGATGACGAAGGACTTGCATTGTTGCACGATCTTGCGTGCTTCTGTCTCATCCACTGGCAGGGTCCCGTTCTTGAGGTAGGCGAGGTATGGCGCGGTCCAGTCACTTGGTTCTACGACCATGGCGACCAGTGCGGGCTATGGTTGTAGCGGGATCCCGAGGTCGATCTCCTTTGGAGGAGAGACAAAGGGCTTGTGGATGGTATTTAGGAAGGCGCCTGCGGTTGGAGTTTGCCAAGCCGATCCGATGCGGGAGAGGGCGTTAGCATCCTCGTTCTTGCGCCGGTCGATCCACTCGACAGAGTAGCCGGCGAAGTGGCCCCCCAGCTGGTCCACTGCTTGGTGGTATGCCGCCATAGTGGGGGAGACGACGTCGTAGGTACCGGCGACTTGCACGGCGACGAGGTCGGAGTCGCCATAGCACCGTAGGTGATTTACGGTCATCTCCTTGGCGGCCCACATGCAGTGAAGGAGGGCCTCATACTAGGCCATGGTGTTGGTGTAGCGGGTGAAGTCGAGGTACAACACGTAGCGGAGCTTGTCGCCCTTGGGCGAGATGAGTATGATTCCTGCCCCTGTGCCTTTTGCGTTCTTGGATCTGTCGAAGTGGAGCGACCAGTAGTGGAGGTGTGGCAACTTCTCTGGCTACTGCGTCTCTTCCCAGTCGGCGAGGAAGTCCGCTAGAGCCTTCGACTTGATCGCTTTGCGCTGCTCGTACTTGATGTTGTGGACGCCGATTTCGATGGCCTACTTGGCGACCAGCCTAGACGCCTCGCGGTTGAGGATGATGTCCTTCAACGGCATGGAGGAGATGACCATGATTGGGTGCTCCTGGATGTTGTGTGGTAGCCATCGTTGGGCTCGGAAGACCATGTACACCAGTTTCTGGTATTGCAGGTAGAGTTGTCGTGAGTCCGTGAGGACTTCGCTGATGTAGTATACCAGGCGTTGTACGGGGAACTCCATGCCCTCCTCTGGTCACTCGACGACCATGACGGTGCTGACAACTCGCTCGGACGCTGTGACGTAGACGAGCATCGACTCCTAGTCGACGCAGGCGGCGAGTAGCGGTGAAGCGAGTAGCACTTATTTGAGTGTGTTGAGTGTGTAGTCTACCTCCTTGTCCCATTGGAACGTGGGGTTCTTGCACATCAGCTGGTAGAGAGGTATTTCCTTCTCGCCTAGTCGTGGGATGAAGCTTATGTACGTCGCGAAGGCACTCAGGTTCGACGATCCGTGCGATTGTGTCGATCTTGGTGGGGTTCGCCTCGATGCCTCGCTTGGAGACTACGTACCCCAGTAGTTGTCCAGTGGGTGCGCCGAAGGTGCACTTCCCTGGGTTAATATTGATCTTGTACCTCTGGATATTTGCGAAGGTCTCGGCCCAGTCAGCGAGTAGGTCGCTCTGGCGATTGGACTTTGATATTGCGGCCAATTTGGCTCGCGAGGAACTCCTTCATGCACCGCTGGTAGGTCGCGCCGGCGTTCTTGAGGACGAATGTCATGGCGGTGTAGCAGTAGGCACAGAATGATGTGATGAACGCCGTCTTCTCCTCGTCCTCGACCATCGTCTTGTTCTGGTTGGTGTAGTCGATACACATCCTCCATGTCCGGTTCTTCTTCATGACCAGGACTGCGTTTGCCAGCCACTTCGAGTATTTGATTTGCCAGACGAAGCCTGCAGCGAGTAGACGCTGCACTTCTTCGGCGATTGCTCATCGGCGCTCTTCATTGAAGAGCCGCAACGACTGCTTGACAGGTCACGCTTTGGGGTCGGCATTGAGTTTGTGCTCGGCGAGTTCCCTCGGGACACCTGGCATGTCAGATGGCTTCCATGCGAAGATGCCGCGATGCTCACGGAGTAAATCGATGAGCGCGCTTTCCTATGCGGGACACATGGTTGCCGCGATGGTGACCGTCTGGCTGGAGTCGCCTGGGACCAGCTCAACGGTGCAGGGTGTGCTTGGTGGGCTCAAACGCGGTCGACCCGGCGTTTTCTGCATTGGGCTTCTTCAAGATTGTGGGGTCGTCTTTGTCGACCCCGCTCGCGTATCTGGCGAGCTCCTCTGCATGGTTGGTTTAAGCGGCGATGACGGTGTCCGCAAGCTGCGCGCCTTTTTCCTCGCACTATATGGCCATGTTGGGGTCACCGTGGACAGTGATGATGCTGCATGGTCCTGGGAGCTTCATCATGTTGTACGTGTAATGTGGTGCCCCCATGAATTTGGCGAATGCGTGTCACCCCACAACGCAGTGGCAGGGGCTGTTGAAGTTCACCAGCTCGAAGACGATCTGCTCGGTGCAGAAGTTGGCTGGTGTGCCGAAGGTCACTGGCAGCGTCACCTTGCCGATTGGGTACGCCTTTCGACCGGGGACGATGCCATGGAAGGTGGTGAGGGTCGAATCGATCATCGACTGCGGGAGCCGCAGTCGCCTGAATGTGTCCAGGTAGAGGATATTGATGGAGCTCCCATCGTCCATCAATGTCTTGGGGAGCCAGTAGTCGCCTACTTTTGTCTTGACTACCAGGGCGACTCGCCCAGGAAATTCGATCCATGTTGATTGGTCCTCGCGGCTCGATGTGATGCGCTGCTTAGACCAGTTGAGGAAGCAGGGGACGTCGACCTGGGACACCGTGTTGACGGCGATGGCACGGGCGAGGATCTTCTTCTCGCACTTGGTGCCCCGATGAAGCTGTGGAGCGAGACGACGTCGTTGCCGAATTCCCCGCTGTTGTAACACCCTAGTTTTAGTTAATCATTATGTAGTGTTTGCTTGTGCATCATGAGCATCGTCTAGTAAAATATGCATTGAAGAAACAAAGCAAAAACCCTAAACCCTAGATTTTCCCTCTATCTCTCTTCGAAAACCATTCAAATGTTTTTGTATCTTGTAAAGTACCAAAACATTGTGGAACCCGAATGGATTAGAAGGGCCCTGCAATACTTTCCATATTTTACAAATACTCTAGTAATTTTGAAATGCCAAAAACAGATTTGTAAATGGTTTGCAAAAGAGAGAAAAATAAAACAGAAATAGAAAAAGTGTTCTGCTAAAAAATGGAGCCAGATGCCTCAGGCCGAGCAGCCCAGCAAGCTTTCCCTCTCCTTTCTCCTTTCCTGCGGCCCACCTTGGCCCAAGCGTAGCCCAAAAGAGGCCGGGTACCTCTTCGTTCTCTGTTTCGTTGTCTTCCTCGAGGAGGCAAGCTCCTGCGTGTCATCGCCGGCGCCGCCCGATGCTATCGCCGCGTCGCGATCCCCGCCGACGCTCCTGGACATGGATAAGACCCCCTGTGGTTCCATCATATCATATGCTTCCTGATCCTCAAACTTCTTTTGGAGTTCAAGAATTGAACGCAAAGAAAAAGGTGATGTAGTGTTCGGTGCCATTGATCTACAACAGAAAACATTCAAAATACTAAGCCATGTAACCATGAAAGTGTAAAACATATTAAACAATTTAATAGCATATCCTCCCACTTAAATCAACATCCCTCAATTGATACTAAGTGATTCAAGACCCACAATTAACAATTCGACTAGTGAGCTTTAGCATCACTTCTAGAAGACAAGGTAAATCGGTAAGCAACACTTGCTAATCATATCACATATGACTCTTGTTGTTGGGTGACATCTCTATGTCAAAACTAGGCGCCCAACCTTTATGCCCCAAGGTCCTTAACTGTTAAGATGACCTTCTCAAGCTCACCAACCCTTATGCGTGTAGGTATCCGATACAAACCCATCCAGCCATGGAAAACCGCGAAACCTTAATTTCATAGGCCCACTAACGATTGTACAGGGCATAGGATGGTGCAAGGTTTGGTTGGGAGGGCATGGTTTAACTTAAACTTTCTGCGGGATCGTTCTACTTCTATCATATAAGCATGCATAGTGGTAAAACACATAAGAATAGCATTCACATAGATGTGACACAGTATGGCCCATTTTTCTCATGGTGATCTCCATCGCCATAGAACCTGTCCACCATGATGACCTCCATCTTCATGTTCAATGTGAGCCATCTTCCAAGTGATGAGTCCTCCAAGAACTAATACAAGCTATTACTCCTAACAGCTAGTAATCAAAATTACATAGTATTGGGATCATCACAAGTTGGCACGCAGGCCATTACAATAAATGACAACACATATGGCTCTAGCCGTGTTGCCCTACTCAAGACACGCAGGTCATGCAAAATTTCATACATGCATCACATACATATATGGGCCATACTGATCACATACATCCTACAAAAACAAGTTATGCATAGAATCGCATTCTACCGGATGCTGTGACATCGCAGCACCTAGTTACCTTAACGAGATACAAAAGGGGCTACGATTAAGGGGGTCTAGGGGGTCTCCCCCTGCGGGGTTCGAAGGGGCAGCGGCCCTCGCGGTATTACCATAATGAGAGATCGAATCTTCACAATTTTCTTTAAGGATTTTAATCGGCAAATCAAATTTACCATAAACCGACTCATGTCCAGATTCAATCAAACTCCTTTGATCACGGTACATCGATTTTAGATCTAGGTTCCGATTCGATCAATCATATTGATCTTCGTGTGATTCAACAGGATTTATGTGTCACTGTCTACCCCGATGGCGGAAACCGACCGGTAGGGGTAAGTCATTCGACAACCTCAGAATCACGATCACGGAAAGCAAGATCATAGATCAATCCTGAACCACCGCCATATAAACGATCACATCATTCATATCAAACTGCATATCACCATATGCAAACATCCGGAACCTATAACTGAACAGCATCGGCTCTGATACCACTGAAGGGATACGGGTATGCTACACTAGCGCAAAACAAAAAAAGTTCTACTGCGTATACTAGGATTACTGTTGTCATAGATCATGGGATTACCACTAGACACGCAGTTGCGGAATTGATGAAGCGCGTCGAGGCAGTGCAGACGTTCCACGTCTCCTCCTTATCCTCTTCCCACGAGAATCGCCCCTTGCGCGGCTCGTCCAAGTGCCACAGATGCGGCACCTCCGAGGCATCCACACGTGCGGGGTGGAAGCGTCAGACACCGGACTGCTAGGTCCGCACGTGCAACGCAAGCGAGAGGTGTGGCGGCTAGGTGGAATGGTCTAAGGTTTAACCCGGGTCAGCTCGCCCCACCCTCTCTTATATAGGCGTCCCTAGTGGTCTTCTACATTAGCAGCCCATTAGTAGCCTAAGCCTAGTCTAATTCGGATCCAATCCTCATTAGGCTTCCAGCCCCTTAAGTGTGTGACCCTATAGGTTCATATACGTATATACATGAAACGAATACACTTATTCTGCCAATAGTTGGTAGCGGCCTCTAGCAAGACGTGCCAACTCCTAAACGCATACAAAGATCATATCGGACGAACCATCACAAGGTTTAGTACATGTATTTCCCTTTGCCTCATGATATTTGGTCTAGCTCCAAGATGACCTCTCTTTCTCGATACCGTGATTCGGAATCCCTTTACTAGGTTAACTCTTAACCTTATGTAGCACGGCCATGCATTTCTGGATCCGATCACTCGAGGGGCCCAGAGATATCTCTCTCAAGTAGAGAGGGGAAAATCCCATCTTGATTGACCATGCCTTGCAGCATGCTTCAGGACAAACCCGAAAGCTACCTTTATAACTACCCTGTTACGGTGCAGCTTTTGATAGCCCCAAAGTAGGTCGATCCACATCTCAAGTACATGCCACAATCTCAGGTATAAGGACAAAACATACACTATGTGTAGAGAGAGAGCTGCAATTAATTGTCAGTCTCAAGTTGGGTCAGTCTAACCCCATGTTCGTAACATGTGTCCACATCATTGGTTTGACATCTCCATGTCTATGACTTGCGAAACATAGTCATCAACCAATCGATGTGCTAGTCTAATATTCACGTGTGTCCTCACATGAACTCCGACTAGGGACAACTATTAAATAACCATACAAGTAAAGAGTTTCACAAACAATTCACATAATTTCCAATCAATACAAGTTGCTGATATGGATATTCAAGGAACATTACAATAACTCATGGATACATATGGAATATAATCATCACTATGATTGCCTCTAGGGAATATTTCCTTCACGAAGATCGATGAACAATACTTGACCAACTATAACCAAGTCAAGTACAAGGCTCCCGAAGATCTGCTTATTGAATATCAACTAGCAAAGGCAAGAATAGCCCCACAATGATAAAATCCTATGATTTTGAAAGCATTTCAATTCCTACCATGATGCATAAAGTTCTACTGTAGTGTTTTATCAAGAGATAGAGTATCCTATCTATTGCATTACTCCCTTTGAGCTTATATTACCTAAATCACTGCTCCTAGCATAACTAGGTTTGGGTTGTGTGACTGCTAGAGCTTATATCTGTGTCTTGCTTAGCCATGCATAGCTGTCAGTATTGGTCCATCCAAATGATTTATCGGATGCAGAGAATCTAGTATGACAGGAGAACATGATGAGATAAGATCAGAGATGATATGAGGTTAAACATGCTAAGGGTTGTATGAGAGGCCACGGTGGGATGTGGTTTTTCTAGTCCCATGCTCGCCAACACTAGGACCCGTTGTTCTTGCCTATTGAACCATGACGAGTGTACAACCACACGGGGCCTCAAAAACCCCACGAGTGACTAACTTGCCTAGTAGATTCCATGAGTCACATAGTTCGGGCGTTCCATTCGACATACTCATTGAAAATGTTTTCGAAAGAGGAGGTGAATGAGGTGCATTCATAACAGGTAGGGAAGCATTGACCGGGATTGCTTTGGGTCGATGGAGCCCTTGGTGAACCAACCTCGCCTCACATATCTAGGGACCGGTTTCGGGACTTGACCCGTTATGACGGAACCATCCTTAGGGCATGACTCATGGTCTTGGCGAAAGGAAGGTAAAGTTCATGGCTAACCACCCTCTGCCAGCCTTCCAAGGAAGAGGGCTTATCTAGTGGCATTAAGAGAAGGTTAGTACGTGTGGCTAACGTTGTACACCCCTGCAGGGTAATAATCTTTCGGAAAGCCGTGTCCACGGTTATGGACGACTTGGGAACGGACGTGATGATCATAGAGAACTTTAACCTAATCATAAAACTTGGCATATCAACGTGTGCTTAAGGATGCTTCCTCATGGGTACGAGGGGGTGATCCTAGATAGGGTTCAGATGATGATGATTTGGTGGATATCAAAAGATGATGATCAATACTCTGGAGATGTCGCTCTCTTATCCCCTTTAAAAATACTCTGACTAGACGAGCTTCTTCTTCCTCTTATGTTATAGACAAAAGTAGCTTTATGCAAAACAACTCCACTAGCCATAAGTCTTGCGGAGTACACCATGTACTCACCCTTGCTTTGTTGATACCTTTGGCAGAGTAAGTGTTTGCTGAAGATCAGTTTTCTACTACATCGACACCGACGAGTAGCTTGGGGTTCCCGGCCGGCAGCCTGGAATCTATGGGCTGGGACGTCATCATTATGATTCAGGCCTCTTAGGCCATTTGTTAAGTTTGCTATACTTAATAGCATAATTTGCCTTCCGTTGTTTGATGTTTGTGGTCAGTGACCTCTTCTTGTAATAATTTGGCTCTTCGCTCAGTTATGAGCTTGTTGTAATAATTTTTTTGTCGTAGGGTCACTGATGTGTTACCGATTCTTCACTGGATATCCTCGAGCTCAAGGTTAAGCTTATGTCAGACGGAGGTCCGAGATTTGTTTAGCCCTGATCCTGGGGGTGTCACAGATTTTGGTATCAGAGCAGTACCGACCGTAGGAAAACCTTGCTATTGGTCAATGTTGAGTCTAGTGTTTGTGAAAACTATTTCAAAGATGAAAAGTATTTGCGAAAACTCTATTATACTTCTTTTTCTCCTTATCGAGTCTCGCTCTAACTCTGGGTCTTCTTATCTAGTGTTGACTTTGGAAAAGTTTTGATGTATCTTCTAGTCTTTCAAATCTTAGGTGCCTTCTGGGCATGTTGTTTCTCAACCAGTTGACCTAGTGTTGAGTTCTCTAGAGTTGTGTGTGTGTTGTGAATTCCTTGTTCCCCTTTGCTCCTGTTCACATCAGAGATTCCTTTATATCATGATCCCTCTATCTTATGGGCCACAACATCATGTTTATGGTTCCACAATATTCTGTTCTAGGCTTCGAGGTTTCCTTTCGCTTCGACTGCCTCCTTTTTAATGTTTGGGTACTTCTGAAGTTGTATCTTCTTATGGAAGTTACCTTGTGGTTATCATCTTACAGTGTACGCTATGTCACTCATGCAGTAGTTACTCCTTTCTTTGGGTTTTAACCCTCGTACATGAATCTGAGATCCCCGATTGTGCTGGATTCTGGTGTTGTGTATCTTGTACATCAAGCTGACCTTTAACCCAAGATCCATTCCTTTGACCCCTATCGTTAATGTCAATACATTACCTCAGGATGACTGCTACTACAATTCTAGCCTTCAAGCCTGTGGTCTTTGTCGCAATTGAATTGTGACAACCAAGGACTTCCCCTACCACTAGAAATGGCAGATGTTCTTTAATGGAACCAAATAGATCACGACAAGAGTACTCCTCGAGAGTATCGCACCTATACTCGTGACTCTGCCATACCTTACCCCTTCTCTTCATTGGTTTTTGGAAGATTGTTGACTTTTGCATCCACATCTCGGGATTCCATCCTGAGCATGTTCATTTCCCCTTGTTGTTTTCCGACCTATTTTCTACTAGTTGGTAGCCAAGAAGTAAAATGGGCATTGGTGTCTTCCGATGTAATATACTCTTGTGGTCCGTCAAGACAAACCATTTCGGAATGTCTAGGAGAAACAAACTGTGGTACCTCGTCGTATCTAGGACCAGGTCAAAGTGTTGTAATCCGTATATCAAGAGGCATTGATTAGCCTGTATATGTCTATCTTAAAATATCACACTCATTCATACTAAGAGGTGCTGAGTTTCATAACTTTCTTAATGAAGTGATGCTTTTACACATCTTTACCCACCCTTCCTCGAGATTTCACGCTTGTGAGTGATGCGCGTGCGTAATAATGTGGCCATCTGAGATTCATAGCAATTCTAAATGCTTTAAACTCAAAGGACATTTGTGTCATCCTTAGCGTGATTGGTTAATGCTATCACTAAGCAAAGGATGATCGTGCTACCTAGTCCGTTATTCCGGTGCGCCCTCTTCTCGGTCAAAGAGTTAGGCTTGTGCCGAAGCTCTGAGACTATGTCTGCTTGCCTTACAAAGAAAGTTTCCTCTCGAACTAAGTGGCATGTCGGTGGTTCGTTATATTCTAGAAGTCTACTAGAAGTATTGCCATGTCGCCACATGACCGTGTTGTCAAGTTCTTGAGCAAGCAAGTTCTCTGAACTACTCTTTCTCCAAGGATCCATAACTGATACCCTTGAACTAGTTGGATGAGCTTAAACAACAACTTGGAGAGCTATAAGACAAAAGTTTTATCTGAATTTGTTCCATCTTAAAGGGATGTCTAGTTTTGTTCGTGTTGAAGAAAGATAGTATCTCCTTTGTGGATATATTATCGTCCCCCACCTTTGATTTGATTTGGGTTATCACCAAATCAAACTCAGTTCCAAAGGCTATCTTGATGGTGTTGCTACTTGTGATGTTTCACTTTAGCACATCCTCATGTCCTTTGGTCTGACTAATACATTTGTCTAGTTCAAGCAACATATGAGTCCATCTTCTTGGAGTGTCTCGATAAGTTTGTTGTTGAGCCCATCGATGACATCCTTATTTTCTCCATGCTAGATTAGATTCATATGGAACATTAGGCATTAATGTTGGAAACTTTCGAGAACCGTCTTCGAGCCATCTCGAATTATGTGTTCTGGATGTTAGAAGTAATCTTCTATGATTCACGTGTAAATGTTGAAAGATGTCCCCGTGGATTCGAGTAGAATTATCCCCGTTCCTCAAGGATACATGTGTGTTCCATTGCTAGTACTTTATGTGTGCGCGGTTGTCTTTCGACAAGTTGCTAATGCATAGGTCTAGAAACCTAGATCATATTTTGGAGCTTTATACTGAAGAGAATCTAGTAACTTTGCCTTTGTGGTAAATGTTACACATTTTCTATTCAGACATGCCGAGTCTGAAGTATCATTTCGCGTAACCAAAGCTGAATCTTAGGCAGCAATGATGGTTGGTGTTCCTCAAGGTTTTGATATAGGTCTCTTTGTAAATCTAGCAACATTGATGTAATGGTTGACACAATTAGCAGGAAAGACCTTTTGCCATAATATCTTGAAACAGCAATAACAACCACTCTTCATAAGGCTTCTTCTATGATTTATTAAAGGAGTTGTTCTGATGGTTTCCTTTGTATCCGAAGTCTGGGCTTTACTTGATGTATCGTATCTCAAACATCAAGGAGAACATTTAAAGCAGTGTTGCTAAATGTCTCTCGATCGATCCTCCAGACCCTTAATGTTGGCAAGTGTACGGGTATGCCAAGTAATTAAATTCTGAGAATGAAGTTTCTTTCTTCTCGTGTCATCAAGAATCTTCTTAACTACTCATCTCAGAGGTGCAAAGTGATATCATGATATTTGGCAAAGATTTTGATACTCCTAGATTAATAAAGAGTTTCCTTCATTTTCTCAACTATCTTTTATGAATGATTATGATTTTGGCATCAGGAGTTCCTCTTGCTACATGTCCCTTGTGACTCTTATGAGTCCTCTCCACAAAAACACCTTTCTGTCTTTTCCTTCTGTTGAATGAAAGAGTGACCCTTCTATTTCAAAAGTAGTTCAACGGCTTCATTTTGTTTATCCATATCTCTGCAACTGAAATCTCTACTTAAGTCATTTAGTACAAGTTCCCTATAGAAGTATGTGGTCAAATTCTTTTTGTTGAAACCTTCCTTCTCATAAGTTTAACTCTTCTGTGAGTTCCATGGTCTCAATCCTTATGAAGACCATCTATCTAACAACTTGAAACCTTCTTCTCTTGTTTCCTCCGCTACCTTGACGTGTTTGATGTCGTCATCTCAGAATTGTTTCTTGACACTCCATCCATGAGTTAGCCATGAGATACTCTATGTACTGTCTAGTGTGTTTCCCTCTTATCCTTAGAGTGGCCATGTTTCCTTCTCTCTCTCTGTCTCTTTTCCTCCCTTTGGAATCTTGGGTCGAGATTCTCGTAAGGGGGATAGAGCTGTAACACACCAATTTTAGTTAATCATTATTTAGGGTTTTCTTGTGCATCACGAGCATCATCTAGTAAATTGTGCATTGAAGAAACAACGAAAAAACCCTAAACCCTAGTTTTTCCCTCTATCTCTCTCTTCGAAGACCATTCAAATGTTTTTGTATCTTGCAAAGTACCAAAACATTGTGGATCCCAAATGGATTACAAGGGCCCTACAATACTTTCCATATTTTACAAATCCTCTAGTAATTTTGAAATGCCAAAAACAGATTTGTAAATGGTTTGCAAAAGAGAGAAAAATAAAACAGAAATAGAAAAAGTGTTCTGGTAAAAAATGGAGCCAGATGCCTCAGGCCGAGCAGCCCAGCAAGCTCTCCCTCTCCTTTCTCCTTTCACGCGGCCCACCTTGGCCCAAGCGTAGCCCAACAGAGGCCCAGTACATCTTCTTTCTCTGTTTTGTCGTCTTCCTCGAGGAGGCAAGCTCCTGCGTGTCATCGCCAGGGCCGCCCGATGCCGCCGCCGCATCCCGATCCCTGCCACCGCTCCTGGACGTGGATAAGACCCCCTGCGGTGCCCTACCTCTCCCTTATCCTCTCCCTCTCCCTCGTTTCCCACCTCGAACCGAAACCCTAGCCCCAGCTCGCCGTTGTTCTGCGCCTCCCCGAGCCTCGCCGAGCTTGCTATTGGGTTCGCCACGTCCTCCTCGACCTTCCTGTGAAGCCACGCGAGCTAGGAGGATCTGTATCGCCGGAATCGAGCTCGTCTTCTCCAGGCCCGATGGCCACCACCGCCAACATCGCCATCGTTTCCGACCTCGCCTCGCTTCGACGTCACCCCTGTTAGATTCACGGTGAGCCGCTAGCCCTCAAGGACCCTTCCCCTTCCTACTTGTCCCTCTGTAGCTTGCTGCCACCGTAGCTCGCCGTCTGTCGCCGCCAGTCGTCGTCACCGCCGGTGCTCCGGTGACTATTTCGATGTGGCGCCGCCCATATTCGGTCTAGCTTGAAGCACTGGTTCGAACAAGCATATCCGCGCAGCCCCGTTCGCACCCTAGCGCTGTCTCCGTCGTCGATTCGAGAGACCCCGCCGGCGTGACGTCGCGCTGACATCATCATGACGGCAGCGCGTGGTCAGACTGGTCAAACCATCGTGACGCCTCGCTGATATCACAGTCATTTCAAATGATTTAAATAATTCCAGAATTTGATATAAACTTGTAAATTCAATATCTAATTATTTATAAGTCAGAAAAATACAAATAATATATCAAAATTTTCAGTAAAATGAGAACTATCTATTTAAGCTATCATCATGCATTGTTAATAAACTTTCAAGACAATTTGAATTATAATGACCTAGTAACCCCTCATAGGTGATTTCAGAGTTTCCCCGAGTTAGGGTTTTCACCCCTCGAAACCCCGATTAAATTGTTGATCATTCTTTAGGGTTACATTTCGATATTATTTAACTTGGCATATCATCAACCTTGCTTGAGCATTGCATCGATACCATGTGTTGATTCTTTCCATTTCTTTCCAGTATTTGATTCTTCTTCGGTAGAATACGATATCGAGATCGAGATCAACACCCTCAAAGATCGATGAACAATACTTGACCAACTATAACCAAGTCAAGTACAAGTCTCCCGAAGATCTGCTTATTGAATATCAACTGGAAAAGGCAAGCATAGCCCCACCATGATAAAATCTTATGACTTTGAAAGCATTTCAATTCCTACCATGATGCATACGGTTCTACTGTATTCTTTAATCGATAGATAGAGTATCCTATCTATTGCATTACTCCCTTTGAGCTTATATTACCTGATCCACTGCTCCTAGCATAACTAGGTTTGGCTTGTGTGACTGCTAGAGCTTATATATGTCTCTTGCTTAGCCATGCATAGCTGTCAGTACTAGTCCATCCAGGTGATTTATCAGATGCAGAGAATCTAGTATGACAGGAGAACGTGATGAGATAAGAGCAGAGATGATATGAGGTTAAACATGCTAAGGCTTGTATGGGAGGCCACGGTGGGATGTGGTTTTTCTAGTCCCATGCTCACCACCACTAGGACCCGTTGTTCTTGCCTCTTGAACCAAGACGAGCGTACAACCACACGGGTCTGGAAAACCCCACGACTGACTAACTTTCCTAGTAGATTCCATGAGTCACATAGTTCAGGCGTTCCATTCGACATACGCATTGAAAACGTTTTCGAAAGAGGGGGTGAAGGAGGTGCATTCATAACAGGTAGGGAACTGTGGACCGGGTTACTTGGGGTCGATGGAGCCCCTGATGAACCAACCTCGCCTCACATCTCTAGGGACCGGCTTCGGGACTTGACCCGTTACAGCGGAACCATCCTTAGGGCGTGACTCATGGTCTCGGCGAAAGCAAGGTAAAGGTCTGGTCTAACCACCCTAAGCCGGCCTTCCAAGGAAGAGGTCTTATCTAGTGGCATTAAGAGAAGGTTAGTACATGTGGGTAAACTTGTACACCCCTGCAGGGTAATAATATTTCGGAAAGCCATGTCCACAGTTATGGACGACCTGGGAACGAACATGATGATCATTGAGAACTTTAACCTAATAGTAAAACTTGGCATATCAACGTGTGCTTATGGATGCTTCCTCATGGGTACTAGGGGGTGATCATAGATAGGGTTCAGATGATGATGATTTGGTGGATATCAAAAGATGATGATCAATACTCTGGAGATGTCGCTATTTTATCCCCTTTAAAAATACTCTGACTAGACGAGCTTCTTCTCCCTCTTGTGTTATAAAGATAAGTGGATTTATGCAAAACAACTCCACCAGCCATAAATCTTGCGGAGTACACCCTGTACTCACCCTTCATTTGTTGATACCTTTGGCAGAGTAAGTGTTCCCTGAAGATCAGTTTGGTACTACATCGACACTGACGAGTAGCTTGGGGTTCCCAGTCGGCAGCATGGAATCTATGGGATGGGACGTCATCGTTATGATTCAGGCTTCTTAGGCCATTTGTTAAGTTTGCTATACTTAATAGCATAATTTTCCTTCCGTTGTTTGATGTTTCTAGTCAGTGACCTCTTCTTGTAATAATTTGGCTCTTCTCTCAGTTATGAGCTTGCTATAATAATTTTTGTGTCGTAGGGTCACTGATGTGTTACCGATTTTTCACTGGATATCCTCGAGCTCAAGGTTAAGCTTATGTCAGACGGTGGTCTGGGATTTGTTTATCCCTGATCCCGGGGGTGTCACAACAGTTTAGTGGGTTGTTGTTGGGGTCCTCCCTTGCGCGTCGTGCCTTCTCGATCTCCTTCAAAGAGTGGTAGTCGATGGTTGTGTGTGTGGCGGACTTCCCCTCCCTGCTGTGGAACACACACGGTTAGTTGAGGAGAGCTACGGGGTCGAATTTTGGCCACGCTCGATTGCTTCCTCCGTCACGGTGTTGACCTTCGTCGCGGTTTAAGATCTTGGGGTCGCGTGGAACGTAGCTGGCGTTGGCCATGAAGTCAACTCGCCCGTCACCACGGCGCTTGCCGCTGAGGCGAGTGTAGCTGTAGCGCAGCTCGCGCTGCCTGCCATTGTTGTGGCCGCTTGGGCGGCGATTCCCACCCGACTCGTCGTCGGTTTCCTGGTTCGGATATTCGTCCGCGTATTGTTTTGTGATCTCGAGGAGGTTGTCATGGTATTGCCGACGAGTACGTCATGGAGGGGTCCTCATAGTGCGTGTTTAGAGACATGGGGTACGACGGAAGGTTGGCGGGTACGAGGTAACACAGGTTACCCAGGTTTAGGTCCCACGATGGTGGTGGAATCCTACTCCTGCTATAAATCACTATAATGGCAATACGCCGAGTTACAGGGATTGGTTCGTTGTGCGAGGTATGAGTTGAGTTATGCCCTAAAGGATCCCATAGGTCTGGCTTATATATTCGCCAGGTCCTAGGGTTATAGGTAAAGTCCTAGCCGGACAGGTTACACAGTACTACATGGTACACAACTAGTCTAAAAGGTCATGCACTCCAAGGCTATGGGTACGCTGGTGAATCCACCATAGCCTTCCTTCATCCGACATGGGCCTCCCTTCTGGATCCATCTAACTGGGTCGCCTAGCAGGCCATAGGCCTTGCTACCGACTATGCGCCACACGGGTTATCCGGATTAGAGACATGCAATGGTGATACCCGTTTAGAATATCGCCAACAGTATCCCCTAGAGAACTCCGAGATCTTGCGCCGTCTTGCCTCTTCATACTAAATGCTCCATCTAGATGGATATCAGTAAATCGTCAAGCAATATCTTGTAGTCCTCCGAAGAATCCTGCAGTGCTCTCCGTCTTCAACATGTAAGTCGGAGAACCGCTGACTCTTCCATCGTACTCTTCTCGTAGCCGGACTGGATCCGTCCTTGCCGGAATCTTCATATGAGATGGTTCGCCTGCCTATGCCAGTAGAGTGACACAGACCATAGGTCAGTGATGCCTCATAACTCACACATGCAAAGAATATAATCATAGACGATTTTCCTGCACGAATGGTACGAAACGTTGGCGCTGGCGGTAGGAACGTGGCGAAATTTCTGCACCCGCGCATGCACGTGCTGTCCACGCAGCAACCGTTCAATCAACTTGGACGAATCTTGATGCCGAGTACTATAAATTGTAATTGTGGTGATTTTTATCTTTTCACCACATTCTTCCTCGCATCATATTCTTCCTCCAGCCAACGTGTCCTCAAGCTCTCCGCACGCACAGAGGAAAAACCCTAGCTTTTCCATCCAATCTCACAGCCACTCCTCCCCTGCACTAATGGCTAGCAGCAGCACTACCCCGTCCATGGCGGCGTCGGTCGAGGCCATGGATAAGACGACGAGCTCCGTCCGTGTTCTGCCGGAGGGCGTGGTGGTGCCGCGCTCCACGGTGGTGGAATCCACCAGCGGTGCCCATGTTCAGCAAGGCTAGAACTGCTAGAAGAAGAGGTTGATTCCCACAACGGGGAATGGCGTAGCTCGGACATCGCCAAGAACGATCTAAAGTAGATGTTCGCTGAGGGGTACCTCCCTGTGACGGTGGGTCTGGTCTGGTAGGCGGCGCCGGCCAGGGAGATCATCCCCTCTCCCCTTGTTGAAGAAAAGGTATACCATAAAGCCCAACTGGTACGCAGTGTCTCCCTCCCAATCTCCGACTTCTTCATAGAAGTCCTTAGCCACTACCGGGTTCAACCTCAGAACCTGTCTCCGAATAGCATCCTCGCGCTTAGCAACTATGCGGCGCTTTGTGAGAGTTACCTAGGAATCAGGACTAGCTTAGATCTGTTTATCTACTTCTTCACCGTCAGGAGGGAAGCCGAGGTGAGAAAGGATGAGCTTAGAATTTGCGGAACCATTAGGTTCAAGATCCGGCCTGGCCGTCGGTTCCTGAACATCGTTGGCCACGAGTCCGACAAGAACTAGCAGAGGACGTATTTCTACGGCCTAGACATTCCTTTGGCTGGCCAAGAAAAAATGTACCCGGACTTTGTCAATGGAGCCGCCGCTAAATCCCCGACATGGAGATCCCAAGACCTCCTCCCCTCCGACGACGAAGCCTTCTGCGCCTTAAGGTAGATCGAGTGGTTCGTAGAGACGGGCCTGACCAGGTTAGACCTAGCTATATGTTGGTTCATTAGGCGGATTCAGCCTCTGTAGCACCGCGTGAATCTTATGCACGAATATTCCAAGGATAGGAAGGATAGCCTCCACATCTCCGAGGACAACTTTTCTAGTGACTACATGAAGCTTCGCCTCAAGGACATAGTCAAGGTGAAGGACAAGAAACATGGCTTCACCATCACCTATGACATGTTCGAGGGTGGCACGTGCCCAGAGGTACTTGTTTATTTTCCGTGTATGACATATACTCAGTTCTTCCGTCTTTCCTTAACCATTGCATCTAACACTTTAGGATTCACTTAACAGCTAAAGAGTCTAGATGAAGGTAGCATGGATGCCCAAGTCTACAACCCCAAGATGAAGGAAGTCACTGTCGTGTCCGACGACGATGTCCCGTTGCGCTAAAGCGGAAGACTCCACTTTTGACGCTGCTGACGGAGGCAATAAAAAGAAGACGGAGGGTGGAGCCTCCAAGATATCCACCGCCTCACTAGAGGCGGAGAAAAGAAGAATGATTGGTATCCCGTTGACCAAAGCACCAACCGTGGTGTAAGCTTCTTATCATCCGACATTGTCTCTTGCTCGTCTTGTTCCTATACTTATACATTTTGCATGTTTCAGGAGGAAGGCCAGTATGAGTTTGAATAAGACCTCCAAAACATCGGGGGCTTCTAAAAAAATCAAGGAAATATTTAGTCAATCATCTCCCGCCATTGCCCCTCTGACTGCGAGCGTCCACCCTGCTACCGCACCGACAAGCTCTCCATCAAAGGTAACGTCTGAACCTTCCGCCATGGAAGTGGATCAAACCCCTTTTCAGGGAATCCCCGACATTGCCATGGAACTTGCCATTGTCGGTGAGCAGGCGACACAATAAAGCACGTCATCTAAAGTGACTGAAGCTCCGGCTAAGGAGGCCACCGGTAAGGCAATGGTGGAAGGCGGAACATCTGCCGTAGGCGGAGCCGTTGCACCCAAGACGTCATCAGAGCTCCCAAACATAATCTACCCGGTTCTTGCACCGAGTAGCTCAGCTCTGGCTCCTGGGGCAGCGCCGACTTCTCCCACGTGTGGTCTTGAGGAGCTGCTCAAGCTGGCGGAGACTCTGCACGTAAATGGCCATGCTTTTAGCAATATATTCGCCGAGAGTGCCAGCAACCTCAAGGTCATTGAACTTGTAAGTTTTATATGCCTTTTGCATTTCATATGTAGTATCCCACTGTAGCCCCTGAGGATTTAGACGGAAAACCATAGGTCTTTAGGTCTGAATGCTCTAAGAGTGACTAATCTAGAAACTTTGCACTATAGCCCACAAGTATGTAGTTTGAATGATTTATTCTGAATAGATACTTTTAGATTAGCATACGTAGTGTTTGTAATTTTTCAATACTATAGCCCCCAAGCCTCTAGTTGAAACATAATTAGTTCCGACTATATGCTTAAAGAAAGACTAAGCATATTGCCGAGTTGAAAACTCGTACAGTAGCCCCCAAGCCTCTAGGTGGATAAATTATCCGGCTAGATGCTCCAAGAAGACTAAGTAACTTTAATCTTTTTTGCAGAATGAGAATGCTCGGAGAGGCGTCGCCAATGACAAGTTCCATAAGATGCGTGCTAATCTCGAAGCTGAAAAGGGTAAAACTTCGTTCTTGAAGGATCAAATCACGAAGAGCAAGATTATTTTTTTATTTTCAATTTTGCCCTTAATCTTGGTCTTGCGTCATTAACTTCCGACTACTCATTGTGCTCTATCATTTCTCCGACATGCAGAAGCTATTGCCAAGCCTAAGGATATTGTCGAGCAATCCAAGCACATACAACTGCTGGATAGCGAGAACAAAATCCTTAAGCAGGAGAGGTATGAATCGTTGAATATGCACGAGGATGCTATGAAGGCCGTGGAGGAGTCCACCAACATGAAGATCAACCGCCTGAAGAAGGAAATTCAATCCTCAAGGAGCAGAACAAAGCTGCCACCAAGCAGAATACGCGCAACCTAGACGCTTACAAGATCCTCCGACAAGAACGAGACTCCATAACGGAGACGCTCCGGCAAGCTGAGGCTAGCATCTTTGGTAAGCAATCTCCGTCTTGTACTTCTGTAAACCAAATACTCTAAAATTTTCTTGTTTTGAACTCATGTACTCAATCTTTTGGCCGAAAATGCAGCTCCTATTGGGTTGAACAATAATCCTCCTCCGTTAAAGGAATGCAAGGTTCTTGTCGGCAACTTCTTCAGCACCACCATCACCCAATCAAAATAAATTGCCAAGCCCTTGAACATCAACATCAAAGCGGTGGACTCCGTCATGAAGTACCCGGAGATGCTGCGCCAAGCCCCTGAGCAGATCGTAAGCTGGAAAGCTTCATGTACCCGGGATGGTGCAAGGATGTTGCTGGCAATGGTCAAGGCCCACTATGATGATGCCGACATCAACACGGTGACCTCCGGTTTGCCCGACAAAGACGATGACGGCCAGATCGATCACGGAGCTATCTGGTCATCGCACGCCTGCTATGACACCAGGGTCGCCATGTTGGTGGACGCAAACACGTTTGTGCCTCTTGAGGTTGTTGACACCGACCAGTCTAGCTCCTCTGAGTCCCTCAAGACTATGGACTTCGTTGATTACCAAGAAGACTCTCCTACTGCTGATGACATTACATCGAAATCTCCCGCGTTAGAGGAATGAAAAACTTATGTAATATGTGTTTCCTCTAGGTGTATTTATGCAGAAAAACTATGGGTTTAACCATAAGGCAGAAAATAATATCTATATGTTTCCCGCTACTTAAGTACTATGTCCAACATGTATATAATTTTTAAGCAAGTGCTGGCTTATCCATTACTCTAGTTTTTATGCTTGACTTTTCGTGAGTTGGAAGACCCGTAGTCGAAACTATGTACTCAGGCGATGATGCCCAATGGCGCCTTCAAAAACCTAAGCACAAAATCACCGACTTCGTGTGCCAAAATTCACTACTCCAGAATCCACACAAAAACAACAAAGAATGTGTAGACCAAAAAACTTAAGCTAATGCCCGTAGGAGGAATTTTCACAAGTGCAAATGCAAAACTTGCACATAAAGGTTTTATACGACCCAAAAATGAACACTAAAGGAGGTAAAAGACTCAAGCATATGAGTGAACCAAAGAGCTTTATTTCATTGATCATATAAGAGGTACACAGTAGATAAAAAATATGCTAAGTGTAAAAAGGATGTAGCTGTGCTATGTTTCATTTTATCAACAACAAAGAATGGAGTTTCTTTTTTTTCACAAAATATACCATGGCCGATCAAGCTCCGGGTAGTCATCATCCAAGTCACGTCGCTTACGCTTATGATCCTTGTTTGGTCTATCCTCTAGTTCACGATTGTCAATGATGTAGTAAGACCCATTGAGTAGCGCCTTGATAATGATGAACAGTCCTTCCCATGGTGGGGATAATTTTCGTGACTTCTTCTGCTTAAGTCGGAGCACCAGATCCCCCTCTTTAAACGAGCGATGCCGAACGTGACGACTATGGTAGATGCGTAGCTTCTGCTGGTAGATGGCGGATCTTTGGCATGCCAATATGCGCTCTTCCTCAAGAAGGTCCACATCTAGGCGTCTGGATTCTCCAGCGTCATCTTCGTCATAGGCGGTAACTCTTGGTGAATCTTGAAGGATGTCGGAAGGCAGGATGGCTTCTGCTCCATATACCATGAAATAAGGGGTGTAGCCGGTGGATCTGTTGGGTGTAGTTCATAAACTCCAAAAAATAGATGGTAATTCCTCCGCCCAGGCTCCAGCTGCTCTATGTAGCGGTTCCTCTAGATGTGGCTTGATCCCCTGCATAATTAATCCATTGGCTCGCTCAACTTTCCCATTGGACTGTGGATGTGTCATAGATGCTAAGTCAAGTCGGATGCCCTTCTCCCAACAATAGTCTTCCACTTCTCCGAGTGAAAAGTTTCTGCCATTATCGGTGATAATGCTATGTGGGAGACCAAATCTCACCACTAGATCTCAGACAAACCTAAGGGCAGTTGCCCCATCAAGCTTTCTAATGGATTTAGCTTCTATCCATTTGGTGAATTTATCAACTTCTACTAGAAGATGCGTAAACCCACAAGGTGTCGTCTGTAATGGACCAATTATGTCTAGCCCCCAGACTGCAAATGGTTAAGTTATTGGTATTGTTCGCAATTCCTGAGTTGGTACATGTGGTTGTCGGGCATAGTATTGGCATCCCATGCATGTCTCAACCAGCTTGTCGACGTCCACCTTCGCGGTCAGCCAGTAGAATCCTTGTCGGAAGGCTTTGGAGACCAACGATCGAGGAGCGGCGTGATGCCCGCAATCTCTGAGATGGATCTCACAAAGGATTTCGATACCTTCTTGCTAGGAAGCACACTTTAGGTATACACCAGTGGTGCTTCTTTTATAGAGTTGTCCATTGATTATGGTATAGCCCTTTGCTCGACGTAATATTTGCCAACTTTCGACCTCGTCGATGGGCAAAGTTCCGTGTACGAGATATTCCATGAACGGTTTTTTCCAAGCTAGAGGGACCTTTGTTACAGTATAAACGAAAGAGTCAACTCTATCCGGGTTCTTGGGGTCCGCTCCCTTCACGGATGGTGTCCGTAGATGCTCCAGAAAGACGTCAGGAAGAATTGGTTTGCACCCTGATCCAAGCATTGCCAGCAGATTAGCAGCCTCATTTCCTCCCTCTTGACATACTTGACTTCGTAGCCCTTGAAGCACTTGTCTATCTAGTCTACTTCGTATTGATATGTCGCCATCATAGGGTTCCTGTCACATCCCAAAATTTTCCAAATTTTGAAATGTGAAAAATAAATAAACAAAATAAACAATTGTTGAAATTTAGGGTGAAAAGAAACCTTTTGATTCCAAATAGAAACATACAAACACCATCTTGAACAAACTTTGAATAAAATGGAATCCAACAAATTTCAATCAAGTGAAATGCATTCATCATTAAATGTAAACATAAAATTTAAACACTTGGAAAATAAACGAAAACCCTAAAACCCTAATGGAAGATATCATTTCCAAGATCTCTCTAAAACTATGGATTTGATCCATATAAAAATTCAGCAACAATCATTTTAAAATGATCAAGAATGATAAATAAAAATATTATAAAACCATAGAAATTAATTTCATTCAATTTGGAACCATAGATAAAATCTTATGATGTTAATAAGATAAAGCAATTAAATTTCAGAGCTAATAAAGCTCCTATCTAAATATCCAAACCAAATTGTGAGAAATATAATCCTAAGGGATTTAAAAAGATAAACAAATATTAAATAAAATTCTACAAATTGGAATTACCAAGTTTTGGTCCATAAATAAAAAGATATGGATTTTATAAGGTAAAGAAAGAAATAAATAAATAAGGAATATTTAAAAGCCAAATTAAATCTTGGCCAAACAAATGAAATGAAAGATTATGGTGTAATAAAAGGAATAAAAGATCATTTAAATAAAATCATAAGGAATGAATAATATCCAATTTTATTTACAACAAAGACAAATTGCCTAAACCAAATAATAAATCCCAAAGAAATTATTTAGAGGACAATCTAAATTAAATCCATAAGCAAATGGAATAAAGATAATTCAAATCCAAATAAAATAAAGAAATAAATAGTATTCAAATAAAAGTATATGGGACTAAACCATATTCTAACTATATTTAATAAATACAAAATGTAACTTCCCAAAAATATTAAACTAAAATCATCAAAATTAGGGTTAACAAAAACTTTTCCAATTAAAATATGAAAGCATTCATATGTGTGTGCATTAAAATTTGGAGCTTGTGTGTTTCTTTGCTTGGAAAATGATTCTTAGGTGAATTCAACATCATCTAAACAATCCCCACACTTTTCCCAAAGACAAATAAATCAAAACAAACAAAATAAGGGAATGGTCACTTTGGCCAATTTAACTCCGATGTCTACTTTGGCTGTCTAACTTTCAAAACTTAACAGAAACTTGTCTGGATCTTTACACCCCTTGATAATACTCATAACAAAGTACCAAGGCCCACCTTGTGATCATCCAAAAACATTTGAATGCATAGTTTAAAGGACAGTTCAAGATTGAATCTATATCATATGGGAAGATCCCACTTTTTCAAAAACCACTCAAACAAGCTCAACTTTCAAAACCCAAGCAACCACAGACTCACCAGCACATGCCTAGCACACCCACCAAAAATCTTTTCAATATTCAAAACTTGAATTCATGCGGCCATTTCATCAAACAGCTTGCAGATTCAAATCAAACAAACAACAAACACCTTGCAGATTCAAATCAAACAAAATCAAAACACTATAGTGTGTAGTGTTTTGGGCCTAACTTGTTCCCTCTCTAGACACCACTAGCCTTAGTAGATCACCTAACGACCCTAACTAATCCCTAGCACCACTGTAAGCTTGACAATGTCATCAATGGTGAACAACCCGAGAGCACCCATGTCACCCAGTGTGGACAACAGGCTAGAGGACGAACTAGCCATGCCAACCTTGTCTGGGAGGTAGCCCATGCCTCACTGCCCCCTCTCGACTAACCCTGCCTCGCAGACAGCAGCCAGAACCGCCAGGAACACAGCGCCCGTGCCACTGTCGACCATGCCGACGTGCGCCGAAGAGAACGTGCCGTTCCCACTCAACCAGACCACCTCGAACCCTCGCCGCCTGCCAACATGCTCCCCACCGTCACAGGAGACCGCCAGACATGCCCATTTCACCGCCCATGCCCCGTAGCCACCGCTCGCCGTCGAAGAAGCCGCCTCTGCCGTGTAGAACGTCGAGCGTTCCAGACCGTTTACCACTGCCCCTACTCGCGCATTAAATCCATAGAGCATCGAAAGGAGACCACCAATCGATCGCCACCCTCGGCCACGACTCTAGCAGCCCGTAGCGATGTCGCCACCATCGCCTACCCATCCCGTTTGGTCTCGTCGTTGAGACTATAGATAGAGGCCTCCCCCGCTCAAAATCTTCACACCATCTGACTCCCCTCTCCTCACTGATCATTCCACCTTGTTCCCGGAGCAAGGCGAGCAGCGCAGTGCCGGAATTTCGCCGGAGCCCGCCGCTGCTGGAGAAGAAGGAAGCCAGCGATTGGAGCCGCGCCAGGAGAAGATGCCGGTAGCAGGAGGTTTGCCTTTGTCGACTTCGTCGTTCGCCCGCCTCACCGACCCTCGCCTGAGCCCCGGTAAGCCTCCCACGACCCCCACCTGCTGCGTTAGGGTTTTGTCTCGCCGGCGCTGCCCGACATGGACGATGAACCAGAGCCGTTGGATTAGAACTAGATCCAACGCACCACGTTGCCCCATACCGCTTTGCACCCCCCCGTCTCACTGACGCGTGGGACAGAAACTTAACCAGCCCGCGTAAGCGGTATGCGTAGCAGGCCGGCCCATTTTCTCTTCCCGCGCAGCCCACTCGTTTGAATTTGGATTTTTCCATTTTCATTCAAACACAGTTCTGTACCTAGTTTCAAAAATCAACCCAGCTCGATTCAGTGAACCAAATTGAATAAAACCAATTTTGTTAGAAAGGTATGGAAGTGCTAAATCCAAGCCCGTTGGATTCAAATCATTTGGATCTGTAGATCACCCTTGGTAAAAATAACAAGGCAGAAGCTTTCCTACATTCAAACATTTTTCAAATTTAAACCATAATAGATTTTGAGTTGATTCCAACTCTCAAAAATCACAAGTAACCATACCTTTCAGAATATATAAAAACATTTGGGTTTACTTACAGAGATAATGTTCAAGTAATAAAAGGATGCCACATAGGCATTTCTAGTCACTTTATTTAAATGAAATAAAAGGTTAAATCTTATTAAATTGTGACACCACTTTAAATCACATTCCCATGTACTGAAATCGGTGGTGATGACATGTTTCAACATGATCCCATGTTTGGTTTGGAGAATATTAAATCTTAAGTAGTTTTTCAATGAGTAGAAATTACTTTTCTAAAAATAAAATCAGTAAGCCAAATGCTTTAATCTTGTAATGTTAGTGATGATGCTAGATCATCTATAGAACCATTGTGTGTGATGATTGAAAGTAGTTAAGTATTGTTTGGTGATTGTGTACGTCGTATTTATTCATAGACGCTAGTACCGACCAAGGATACGAGGAGGAAGGAGGATACTACGAAGAAGAAGCCGAGGAGAATTTCAACCACTGCTCTGCACAAGGCAAGCCAATACTTGCAAGCTATTCACTTAGCAAGCTTATACTGATACTGATGCAAGCCTTACTAATCAAGTTGACCTATGCAAGCTAACACTTGCAAGATACTATACTTATGCAAGCCTAATACTACTAGTTGATTGGGCAAGCCAGTACTAGGAAGCTATTAACTTAGCAAGCTTATACTGATACTGATGCAAGCCTTGCTAATCAAGTTAACCTATGCAATGCACTAAGCATGCTTGGTTAGACACATTTTATGATACCCAATCCTAGTTTTACTTGCAAGCTTTCTACTTTATTTCTTTATCAAAGCTACTACTTAGAGTTTACTTGAGTGAATTGTAGATTCTAGAAAGATAATTGAAGGTTGCATAAATAGCATAAAATTGGGGCTAAGCTAGATAATCTTGATGTCATCCCAAGGCATAAGATTTAAAATAGTTAACTCCACTAGTTTACCACCCCTCATTAGTACTTACCCCCATTTGTAGATGCTAGTGCTAAGCATAAAACTTGATCAACTTTAGATGGGAATACTTGGTGGAAAAATGGTTATGAAAACCTTGGAATGATGGATCATTCTATTGAGATTTTTTGACATGTGTTTTCGAACACCAGATGATTTTGGTGATGAAAATGTTAAGGCATGAGCCTGAGCCCTTTATAAAACTGATGGTTGTCTGGATGCGATACCATTCCAATTTTACCGTACAACCACAATACCCGAAGGTTGGGTAGGGCTTGACTGGAAACTTATATACCTTAGTATTAGTTCCCTCCCGGCCAAGGTCTGAGCTGAGGCTACCTTGTGAAGATTGTCCACCTGTGCAGTACCCAAGATGACAGTTGGTCATGGTTGGGAGGCCAAACTCACAGGAGAGGTTCTTATACTAGGGCGTGTAATCGAAAGGTTAGGATTGATTATCCGCATACTGAGTATGGTGAATTCAGGATTTGTTCCTGACGGATGTATCAAATGTTGTGGTGAAAGCGTACAATCTCTGCAGAGTGTCAAACTATTCGAATAGCCGCGACCGCGGTTATGGACAGATGGAGTGGCCGTACTGTTCCCTCGTCATATGTTTTCAAAATGACTTGTGAAATGAATTGAGAATTTGACTTGACCACAACAGAGTTGTGGCATGAAATACAAGTTCCCACTTAGGTGTTATAAATGTTCAACTAGCTTTCGTTGCTTTTGAACTTAGCAGAGGTAAATCTGGCTTTTTGCAAAATAACCCTAGAGCTTAGTGTCCTACTACAAAAACCCCCTTCACTTGTTAGTACTAGTTTGCGAGTACTTAAGGAGTACTCATGGATTTGTCCCTGGCTATTACCATGGCCAGACTATGAAGAGGAGTACCAGGAGGATGGACCCCAGGAAGGTTACGACAACTAGGATCATCTCCCATCGTCAGCATTGCCTGTGACTCCGAAGATGGAGCTTCGCCCATGCTACCATTATTATTACGTATTCCGCTGCTTTAGTTGTATTAAGAAATGGATCATGAGATGCTTATTTGTGTAAGACCTTATGTACGGTTTGTAATGGATGATGTACTGTGGTATCCAACTCTGTTATGTCTTGCAAAAATGGTATTCCTGGGATTGCGATGTATGGCATAACAGGCATCTGGGATTAAAAATCCGGGTGTTGACAAGTTGGTACCAGAGCCATCCTGACCATAGGAGACCCTAGTTAGACTGGACGTTTGAATAAAAAAACCTAGTTTCAAAACCCAAGAAATAAAATATTTACAAAAACTTATTCCCATTCTTATCACCTTCATTCTTTCATGAAAATTCATGTTTCTCAAAAACTCTTGCAAATACATAAAATTTGACACACTTGACCACTCTACTAACTTACTCATCCTATATTCTTAATAGATGGACATGAAGTACAGCAAGTACAGCAAGTTTTATCAGAGGGAATGTATAACTTTAAATATACATGTCCAAATTTTACAAATATTATAACAATGGAATCAGCAAAAAAAGTACTTTCCAACCATGCCCTTTGTTTAGTAAATTCCTTCTGTAAAATTAGTTGTTTTTGCAGAAACTTGTTTAGGCATATTTTGAACATAAACGTTATTCTAAAAATGTTTTTAGGGTAAAATATTTTGTAAAGGGTTTCTTTTGAACCTACTGACCATAAAAACCATCTTGTAGATTTAAAAGTATATTTTGTGATGCTAAGGAATAAATATTTGAATAAAAGCATTTCTAGTTAAATGAAAATGTTGAATATGGTTTAAAAATGTTTTTTGAGTAAAACCTTTTGAAAATGGTTTGAATTAAAATCTCTGACCCTAAAAACCAAGTTTTGAATTTAAAAATATATTTGGTGAACCCTAGAAAAATTATTACTTTGTTTAAAGGCATTCCCAGAAAAATAAAATATTGCTTTGATTTAAAAATAGTTTTTTGATAAAACCTTTTGCAAATGGTTTTAATATTAAACACTTGACCTTAAAACACTAACATTTGTGTTTAAAAATATATTTGTCAAACACTAGAAATTATTACCTTGATTTAATCATTTCTAACAAAACAAAAATGATTTAAAGTGGCCATTTTCACTAACTTAATATCAAATGGTTTTGACACTTTTATAAATGACCAATAGGTGTTTTAAAGTGTTTATAACCTATTGGAAACCACTTTTCAAAATAAAACAATCTTTGGCATGCTTTCATGCATAGCTTTGTTTTTATTATTATGTGATGAATTATTTGAATGCTAGTTTTGAATTTGTGCCTCGCTTGATTGAATTGTAGTGATCTTTGAAGAGTGTGACTATTGCAAGGTAAAGGAGTCAACTTATATTCTCTACCAAAAATTCAAGTGGTGCTTCATACTTTTGTCCCATTATTTTCACTATGCATTAGTGATATCTCAAAGTAGGACTTGCATGGAATTTTATAAGTATAAGTTATGCCATGGGAAATCCTAGTAGTTGATGCCATGGTAGAATTTTCCCTAAGTTAAGATCCCTACTACTATCATGCTTAGCTTATCTAGTAGAAAACAAGGATGGATTATATTCATGCTATGGAATATTTCTAAGTCTATGAGTTGTGTTTTGTTAAATAAAACAACTATGTGAATGAATCACCTGGGTGGAATGGTGGGAATGAATTTATGTTGAGTGGTTACACAAGGCCAGGGGACCAGTGAACCTTGTGTATCACACTTGTGGAATGCCACCCAGGAACAAAGAGATTTGAGATGTCAAATGTGAAAAGCTTCAAGTGCAACCACATGGCATTATGGGCTCTTCCTGGATCATATAGGTTGCAATAACTTAGCCAAATGGACAGTTGGTGGTAGGGGATGATAGGTTTGGGAGCGCGTCCATTTTGGTCTAAGGGAAGGCTTATGAAAGGTCTTTTCTCGATGCATGTCGAGTGTTGTGGGGAAAGTGCACCACCTCTCTCGAGAGTAAAATCTAAGTACTTAGCCGTGTCCCCGGAAATGGACAATTTGAGCATCAAGACATGGAAGCAATCAAGAATCTCCTCATCCCAATTTCTAAGTTAAAAACTTGTGGTTGAACAAGGGTAAAGGATCTTCAATCAATGATTGGTAGATGCCTTGGGTGATTTTGACAAACAAAAACTTAGTGTTTTCAAATGATAAGGAAAATCTATTTTGAGCAAAGCAAGCCTAAGCTCCACTTAGCCAAATGCATATAGATGATACATACCACTATTCTACCATAGTATCACTTGCCAATACAATTCAAATGTATTAAACCTTGTGGCTGTAACTTATTATGTTGCAGGTTTGTTTGATGTTAGTGAAGTGTGTTGAATAGGATTACAGGTCTACAACCAACATGATTGCCTGTGGCACTTTGAAGATGAAGGACTCCATGCTATATAGTTATTTCTGTTGCATTGTAATGAGATAGCCAAATGAGCTATGTAAGATGTAATGAATTATTTTATTCCTGGTTATAAAGTTGTATTATGACCTTTGTTTCTTGATATTACATCTTAACTGTGGATGCTAGCTATTGATCCGGGGACTAGCATTCTAAACACAAGGATCTCTACCTTATTAAAGGTTGGGACCTCTACAGATGGTATCAGAGCACTGTGATGCCTCTAGGATTGTAACCCTAGGATTGGACAAAACCCCTTAGAAAAATAGGAGCTATATTTGTTCCAAACTTATTTACAAACAATCTTGTAAACTCTTTCCTCAACCTTTTGGTTTTTATTCTACATCTCTTCCTTTTCAAATTGATGTAGAAAACACCACCGTGATCAAAGAATTCAACATGAGCAAAGTACATCACCAACACCAATGACTTCAACTTCAACATCACCAAGGACTTAAACTTGGATATCACTAAGGACTACAAGTGAGACAAGAAATATTACTCAAGACTTGAAGACTAAGGAAACACAACCTAGATGGAACCATCATCACCTTTGAATTTTGTGACCAAGCCACACGAATTTTTCCAAGGAACCAATGATCTCATTCAAGAACAACTAAGAAGAATGGAATGATCTCAAGAAAACCATATAGTTGGACCACCATACTAGTGTTTAATTTAGATCAAACACACCAACTTGTGTGGTGTAGCAAAAACATTTTGTTGCCTAAATATATTTTTGAACCTTGTTGTTTGAGTGGAATGTTTGTTTGTGATTGCTTGCACATTGCTTGTGTGAATTGCTGTGTGTGATTAGAATTATTTCTCTAGAAATCTTTTGCCTATTCTAATCCCAATCCAACCCAAACAGATGACTTCCCCAAGAAACTCCAACATCAAGGATGGTGACAACAACAACCAAGAGATGCTTCTAGCAACCCAAGCCCAGTTGAATCAAGTGACAACTCGGTTTTTAGCCAACAACAATGAGTTAGACCCAACCATGCAAAAGTTTTTGGAAACCCAATATCAATTATTGCAAAGGATGATCAATCAAATGATCAACATGATAAGCAACTCTTCCCAAGGAGATTGTGACAACAATGATGTCAAGGATGATATTATAGAAGGAACTAAAGCTTGCAATATTTGTGGAGACATGGATCACACTTCCAAAGAGCATGTGGACCCAAATCTCAAGTGACTTGTTTCCTATGTGAAGGAAATGATCATGTGCCTATCCAATGCCCCAACTATCCTATAGTTCAACAAATGAAGCAAGATGGAATGTATCAAATGTTTGGAAACCTCCATAAGGGAAAAACTTCTACCAAGAAGGATGAAGGCAAAGTCAGAACCATGTCTCATAGGCCAAATCCAAAGTGACCACAAAGTGTTGCTACTCTTGTGAAGAACAAGGGCATATCTCTAGTAACTTCCCCAAGAAGAGAGAAATATTTCCCACCTTTGAGGTGAGATATGAAGAACATGAACTAGAAGAAATCCTAGCTTTGGAGAGACCCAAAAAGAAGAAGAAGGACAAAAGCCAGTTGCAATGTTACAATTGCAAAGAGATGGGACACTATGCTAGTGAATGCCCAGAAAAGAAGAAAGAAGACAAACAAAAGCTAGTGAAACCCAAGATGAGGAAGGATATTAGCCAAGTGATGTGCAACCACTGAAAAGAGCTAGGACATTATGCATCATGTTGTCCAGAGAAGCCACCACAAGACCTCAACCTTATCACATGTTTCAAATGCAAAGAGCTAGGCCATTATGCAAACAAGTGTCTAGAGAAGATACAGCAAGATCCCAAGTAAGCCAAGATGTAATTTAGTTAAAAACCTGTTTAAGGGTGGTATTACCCTAGTTTCCCTGAAGCCAACTTGTAACCTCTAGCCTTCCCAAATCTCGGGACAATATTTCTTTTAAGGGTGGTAGCCTATCACATCCCAAAATTTTCCAAATTTTGAAATGTGAAAAATAAATAAACAAAATAAATAATTGTTGAAATTTAGCGTGAAAACAAACTTTTTGATTCCAAATAGAAACATCAAAACCCCATCTTGAACAAACTTTGAATAAAATGGAATCCAACAAATTTCAATCAAGTGAAATGCATTCATCATTAAATGTAAACTTAAAATTTAAACACTTGGAAAATAAACCAAAACCCTAAAACCCTAATAGAAGAAATCATTTCCAAGATCTTTCTAAAACTATGGATTTGATCCATATAAAAATTTAGAAACAATCATTTTAAAATGATCAAGAATGATAAATAAAAATATTATAAAACCATAGAAATTGATTTCATTCAATTTGGAACCATAGATAAAATCTTATGAAGTTAATAAGATAAAGAAATTAAATTTCAAAGATAATAAAGCTCCTATCTAAAAATCCAAACCAAATTGTGAGCAAAAAAATCCTAAGGGATTTAAAAAGATAAACAAATATTAAATAAAATTGTATAAATTGGAATCACCTAGTTTGGGTCCATAAATAAAAAGATATGGATTTTATAAGGCAAAGAAAGAAAGAAATAAATAAGGAATATTTAAAAGCCATTTAAATTTTGGCCAAACAAACAAAATGAAAGATTATGGAATAAAAAAAGGAATAAAATATTATTTAAATAAAATCACAAGGAATGAATAATATCCAATTTTATTTAAAACAAAGACAAATTGCCTAAACTAAATAATAAATCCCAAAGAAATTATTCAGAGGATAATCTAAATTAAATCCATAAGAAAATGGAATAAAGATAATTCAAATCGAAATAAAATAAAGAAATAAAGAATATTCAAATAAAAGTATATGGGACTAAACCATATTTTCACTATATTTAATAAAGACAAAATCCCTTAGATAAATGATTAATTAAATCATGAGAAAATAGTAAATTGGAATTTACCAAAGTGGATTAAAAAGTTATTTAATTAACTTAAAAGAATTATTTGAATAAAATTTATATGGGATTAAAACCATATTTGATTTTATTTGAATAAAGATAATCTACCCAATTTAAATGGTTAATAAATCATATTAAAATACTTTAAATAATTAAAAGAGAATTATTTGCACTAATGAATAAATAAAACCTACTGAAAAAGGTTTGGTAAAAACATTAAGATTCAAATTAGAGTTTGAAAATCTAAATAAAAACTTATTTGAATAAAAGGCAGGTGCCCATTTTAAATAAAATATAAACCATAAAAGAATAAAAGAATTATTCCTAAAATGGTATTTAAAATACATGTTTAAACAGCATTAAAACTTACTGAAAGTTTGGTAAAGATCTGAATTCAAATAGTGTTTGAATTATTTGAACAAAATTCAAAACATAGAAAGAAAACAGAAAAAGAAAAAGGTTTCAGGAATAAAAAAAAAGGAAAAGAACCAGCCCAGCCCAACCTGGCCCAGCTAAGCCCAGCTAGCCCACTCTCACTCTTCCCCGAACAGTTTTCCGCCACTCACAGATGCACCCGCTCACTTGCTGACCAAAGGACCCCACCAAACCCCTCTCTATTTCGCTCACCACTAGGCCCCACTGCCCCGTCATCACCTTCAACCTCGCGCGATGACCACGCCCCCCTCCCCGACCGTTTCCTGCCTTGATTTGCCGGCGTGAATACGCATCAATGCCGCGCTGATTCAGCCCCCCTGACCATGCACTCTTAATCGCCCGCGTCTCCTCTATCTTCCCCCCCCCCCAGATGCCACCCCATGAGAGCCCCTAGGCTGCATCAATTTCTGCTCAAACCCCACTATCTCCCATGACACTCCAGCCACAATTCCGGCCAAGTCTCCCCTCTCCTTGCCTCCCAGATCCCACGAGCGTGCTCCCCACCTCCCTACGCATCTTCTCGTAGCCTCCACTCACTCGCGCGCGCTCTGAAACCTCGGCATCCTCGACGAATAGAGCTCCTCCGCTGTCTGCATCATCTCCGGCGAGCTACTGTCGCCGACTCCGTGCACCCCTTGCAACTTGGTGAGTTTTCCCGCACTCCTCGAACCCGCGCGCACCTCACTAACACCGTGTGCCCCTGACCTCCCCACGACGTCCTTGAGCTTCACCGCGACATAGCGAAAACGGTGAGCCCTCCCTTTCCTTTCTTCGCTTCCTGTATTCACCGGAGCATCACTGTCTGAGCGCGCTGCCGCCAGCCACCGCCGCCAGCGCCGCCCACCTTTGGTCATTGCGATCTGGAGCGTTAGATCTTGATCTAGTGGGTAGGATAGAACCTCTTAGTGAAGGAGTATGATCATTTCTATGCCGCACAATTTCATTAGATCCAACAATCCATGTTAGTCGATCCACGTGAAACGGTACCGGCGAATAGAAAACAGCCACGTGGCCTGAGTTATTTTTTAAAAACAGAAACATTACTATTAGATGTTAGAATTTGCAAAATTCATAACTTTAAATCTACACGTCCAAATTTTACAAATTTTATATCAATGGAATCAGCAAAAAGAGTACTTTCCAACCATGGCTGTTGTTTAGTAAATTGCTTCTGTAAAATTAGTTGTTTTTGCAGAAACTTGTTTAGGCATATTTTGAACATAAAAGTTATTCTAAAAATGTTTTTAGGGTAAAATATTTTGTAAAGGGTTTTCTTTGAACCTACTGACCATAAAAAGCAACTTGTAGATTTAAAAGTATATCTTGTGATGCTAAGGAATAAATCTATGAACAAAAGCATTTCTAGTTAAATGAAAATATTAAATATGCTTTAAAAATGCTTTTTGAGTAAAACCTTTTGAAAATGTTTTGAATTAAACTCTCTGACCCTAAACACCAAGTTTTGAATTTAAAAATATATTTGGTAAAACCTAGAAAAATTATTACTTTGTTTAAAGGCATTCCCAACAAAATAAAATATTGCTTTGATTTAAAAATAGTTTTTAGATAAAACCTTTTGCAAATGATTTTAATATTAAACACTTGACTTTAAAACACTAACATTTGTGTTTAAAAATATATTTGTCAAACAATAGAATTATTACTTTGATTTAATCATTTCTAACAAAACAAAAATGATTTAAAGTGGCCATTTTCACTAACTTAATATCAAATGGTTTTCCACTTTTATAAATGACCAATAGTGTTTTAAAATTTTTATAACCTATTGTAAACCACTTTTCCAAATAAAACAATCTCTGGCATGCTTGCATGCATTGCTTTGTTTTTATTATTATGTGATGAATTGTTTGAATGCTAGTTTTGAATTTGTGCCTTGCTTGATTGAATTGTAGTGAACTTTGAAGAGTGTGACTATTGCAAGATCAAGGAGTGAACTTATATTCTCTACCAAAAAGGCAAGTGGTGCTTCATACTTTTGTCCCATTATTTTCACTATGCATTAGTGATATCTCAAAGTAGGACTTGCATGGAATTTTCTAAGTATAAGTTATGCCATGGGAAATCCTAGTAATTGATGCCTTAGTAGAATTTTCCCTAAGTTAAAATCCCTACTACTATCATGCTTAGCTTAACAAGTAGAAAACAAGGGTGGATTATATTCATGCTATGGAATATTTCTAAGTCTACGACTTGTGTTTTGTTTAATAAAACAACTATTTGAATGAATCACCTGGGTGGAATGGTGGGAATGGATTTATGTTGAGTGGTTACACAAGGCCAGGGGACTGGTGAACCTTGTGTATCACACTTGTGGAATGCCACCCAGGAACAAAGAGATTTGAGATGTCAAATGTTGAGAAGCTTCAAGTGCAGCCACATGGCATTATGGGCTCTGCCTGGATCATATAGGTTGCAATATTTTAGCCAAATGGACAGTCTGTGGTAGGGGATGATAGGTTTGGGAGCGCATCCATTTTGGTCTATGGGAAGGCTTCTAAAAGATCTTGTCTTCTGGGGAAAGTGCACCACCTCTCGAGAGAGTAAAATCTAAGTACTTAGTCGTGTCCCCGGAAATGGACAATTTGAGCATCAAGACATGGAAGCTATCAAGAATCTCCTCATCCCAATTTCCAAGTTATAAACTTGTGGTTGAACAAGGGTAAAGGATCTTCAATCAATGATTGGTAGATGCCTTGGGTGATTTTGACAAACAAAAACTTAGTGTTTTCAAATGATAAGGAAAATCTATTTTGAGCAAAGCAAGCCTAAGCTCCACTTAGCCAAATGCATATAGATAATAGATACCACTATTCTACCATAGTATCACTTGCCAATAAAATTCAAATGTATTGACCCTTGTGGCTGTAACTTATTATGTTGTAGGTTTGTTTGATGTTAGTGAAGTGTGTTGCATAGGATTACAGGTCTACAACCAACATGATTGCCTGTGGCACTTTGAAGATGAAGGACCCCATGCTATATATTATTTCTGTTGCACTGTAATGAGATAGACAAATGAGTTATGTATGATGTAATGAATTATTTGATTCCTGGTTATAAAGTTGTATTATGACCTTTGTTTCTTGATATTACATCTTAACTGTGGATGCTAGCTATTGATCCAGGGACTAGCATTGTAAACAGATGGATCTCTACCTTATTAAAGGTTGGGACCTCTACAGTTGCGCGCGTTCCAGGTGCCAGCCACCTGCTGGGCAACCAAGTCGGAATCTCCACAGCAAACTATGCGCTTGATGCCAATATCCTTGGATACGTGAAGTCCGTGAATGAGTGCTTCATATTCCACAATGTTATTTATAGCCTCAAAGTGGATCTGCAGAATGTAGTGTAACTTTTCCCCTGTTGGTTACTGTAGCAGTACACCAGCCCCCAACCCGTTGAGTAGCTTTGATACGTCAAAGTGCATCACCCAGTATTCTGGCTCTAGTACAGGGGTAGCATCTGGCATATCCGTCCAATCTACAATGAAATCCGCCAAGACCTGTGATTTTATAGTGTCGCGTATTTTGTAGGTGATCTCGAAGGCGGCAAGCTCAATGCCCCACTTTGCAACCCTTCCTGTAGCGTCACTGTTATTGATAATGTCAGACAGTAGAGCTTTGCTCACAACTGTGATAGGGTGCTCCTAGAAGTAGTGGCTTAGCTTCCGAGAAGAAAGGGACACTCCATAAGCTAGCTTCTAGTAGTGTGGATAGCGCTGCTTTCACTATGTCACGACCTCGCTTACATAGTAAACTGGTCGTTGCACCACGACTCATCCGTTGGCTCTTTCCGCTCCACCATGACGACGATGCTGATTACCCGGTTGGTGGCTGCCATGTAGATCAACATAGGATCCATAGGCTCGGGCGCTGCAAGCAGTGGTGCAGAGGAAAGTATCTCCTTTAGCTTCTTAAGCGCAGCGTCTACTTTGTGCGTCCATCTAAATTTGTTTGCCTTCTTTAGCAACTTGTATAGCGGCAGATCCTTCACTCCAAGTCGGCTGACGTACCGGCTTACTGCTGCAACGCATCCTGTTAGTCGTTGGATGTCCTTCCGGCATGTAAGATGGTTTATGTTTAGGATCGCTTTGATTTTCTCTGAGTTGACCTGAATTCCACGCTGGGAAATGATGAAGCCCAACAATTTGCCAGCTGGAACCCCGAAGACGCACTTCTTTGGGTTAAGCATCATGTTGTATTTTTTGGAGATTATCAAAGGTTTCTTTTAAGTCAAAGATTAAGTCATTTGACTTTTTAGACATCACCGCTATATCGTCCACATAGGCGTGAATGTTCCGACCAATTTGATCATGTAGGCAATGATGCATAATCAGCTGGTATGTAGCACCTACATTTTTATCCCAAAGGGCATCGTGACATAAAAAAACATGTCGTAAGGTGTGGTGAACGAAGTGGCCAATTGGTCCGACTTCCTCAGTTTTGCTTGGTGGTATATTCAGTATGCATTTAGAAAACACATAAGTTCTGAGCCAGCCATCGATTCAATGACTTGGTCAATGCGAGGCAAAGCAAACGGATCTTTTGGACACGCTTTATTCAACCCGGTGTAATCAACATAGATTCTTAATTCTTTGTTTCATTTTTGGGGACAAGTACAGGATTTGCCACCCATCGGGTGTGAAGGACTTCTCAGATAAACCTAGCCTTAAGTAACCTAGCTATCTCGTTGCCTATGGCGCGTCTCTTCTCGTCTCTGAAGCGTTGTAGAGGTTGTTTCACCGGTTTGCATTTTGGATCAATATTCAAGCTGTGATCGGCAAGTTCCCTATGTACACCTTTAATGTCGGTAGGTTTCCAGGAAAAGATGTCCCTATTCTCACGGAGGAACTTGACGAGCGCGCTTTCCTATTTATGGTCCAGGTTCGTCCCAATGGCGGTGGTATTTGAGGCATCGGCTACCACAAGTTCCACCGACTTGGTTTCGATGGCGGCCTTGAAGGCAGGATCGGAGTCAGAAATATTCTTATTCGATGTCGGCATCTCCGAGGCATCGACCTTGCTCTAGATCTCCTTGAACTCTTCGTTGTAGAGGACAACCTCTACAAAGGCTGCTTATCCGATATTGTAGTCTGTTGCCTTTGTAAAGCTTCCAGATACGATGATGACGCCGTTTGGTCCGGGTATCTTGAGCTTGTTGTAGATGAAGCATGGCTTGGCCATGAAGGCGTGGAAGATGTCACGTCCAAATATGACGTGGTACACTCTCTCGTTCTTGGCGGTAATTGCTAACATCACCAAAAGCGTCCGGAAGCGTGACGCACGCAAGGGACCAAGCCTCCCTGCTAGGAACTACACCATGGAACACGGTGCTGGTGCACCTTAGGTTGGTCTCCATCATGTTCATCTTGTTTAGTGTATCCAGGTACAAGATATTGATGCTGCTTCCACTGTCCACCATGCATTTGGTGAACTCATTGCCGTTAATCAAAGGGTTGATTACCATGGCGTATTGGTTCTCCATTGGGATGAGGTCTGGGCGATCCTTCCTATCTGAAGTGATGGAAACTTCCGACCAGCGCATGTATTAGGGGACTGGGGATAGGGTGGCTAGCAGTATCATCAGTGAGGTAGACGGGGGCCTTCTTCTCGAAGGGGTTCTTGCCTTTGCCATCGCTCTTGTTAGCGTGCTTAGGGTCAACGTCATCGTCCATGTCACTTTAATCCTTATACTCCTCTTCCTTATTCTTCCCGTTGCCCTTGCCTCACGATCTGTTCTTCCGACTTTGTTTGTAGCCAGAATCCGGGTCCTCCTTGAGGTCGTTGATGAACTTGCAATGGCGATTGGTGTGAGTAGCTTTGTCGTTGTCGTCGAGGTGAACAAGGCATGGCATATCACGACACTCCTGGTATGTTTGGGGACCGCGGGGTGCTACCGGGGTAGTTTCACTACCTCACTGTTGCCCACGACCGGCACCCCGTCCTCGACCATGCTGTCTGCCATCACCTCGTCCTGCAAATGTCACCGAGACCATGTTGGAGGCTGGCTTTTCTTATAGCGGGCCCTTCCGCTTGGTGTTGTTATTCCTCTTGGCTTGGGTTGGGATGGCCATTGCCGGCAAGGATCCGTGAGCATCGTTGTCGGCAGCCGCGAACTCACTAGCGAGAGAGATCATCTGATTGAGATCTAGTCAGTGATTGTCCTGTAGGCGCTTCAGCTTATGTCAGAACTTTGTACCCTTCTCCAAGCCGTCAATGTAAGTGGCCATAGCGGTCTGGTCGTGCACTCCTGTGTAGGAATTTTTCATATCCAACCAGCGGGAGAGGTAGGCGCGAGATGTCTCGTATTTCTCTTGCACGCACCGCTGTAGATTGCCAACAGTGCAAGGACACTTATACGTACCCTCGAAGTTTTTGGTGAACGCTTCTTGCATGTCCAACCAGTTGCAGATGGACTTTTCCGGCAAGTCATCAATCCATTGGCGGTTCGTACCCATCAACATTAGTGGGAGGTACTTCACGACAATGTTGGGGTTTCCCCCGACGGTCTCCACTGCATTGCCGTAATCCTGCAACCACGTAGCTGGTTTGGCGGTGCCGTCATAGGGTTTGATAGTCTTGTCAATCCGAAAACTCTTGGGGTAAGTTGTGTTCCATATTATAGGTCCAAAGCAACGTGGTCCCAGGTACTATCCTTCCCGGGCCTCGTGAATGTTGTCCAGGCGTGAGCATGCATCGTAGGGTTTCGGGCTTGTTCTTTTCTTCTTGCCACCAGGGGATGGGCTGCGTGAACAACATGGGCCTCCTCTGCCATGGTGGATGCTAGGTGGCGACGGAGGCTGAGGTGGTGGTGGGTTAGCCTTCTTGCTATTACCTTCCTGCGATGCCACGCGCCTGTCGTGGTTGCTTGTCGGATGTGGAGGGTCATGGTGTGACCTGCTTGTCTCCATTGCACTCTCCATCGTGACGGGGCTGCTCCGTGTTATCGTGAATGACGATGCCACCCTGGGGGCATCCTGGCGGAGACATGCTCGTACGATGGTGAGACTTTGTGTCTTCGCAATGTCGGGGAGATCAGGGCAGTGGAGATGGGTGACGAGGATGAGTCTTGCCTTCGTGGTTGGAGGATATGGGTATAGCATATTTCTTGTTGCGTGCATCCCTCCGTCTTCGCTCTGATGAACTCGTCTGGGACCCGAAATCATGAGGAGATCTATCCCTTGGCGGCTTAGGATTGCTAGAATGGAAATATGCTAGGTTCGACTCCAGCCTCTAAGAGGTGGCCTTTTCCTGCCGTTTGACCACCTTCGCTACAAGGTCATAGACCTGTTCCACAGCTGCGGGTGATCTATCCTGCTCTAGGAGGGCCTTGGCAACGGCTAAGTTGAGGATAGGAGTGGGCATGACCTGCCTGTCCTAGTTGTCAATGTATGGCTTGGCTTGTGGCGGCTTCGAGGGAGCCCATCCTAGGTTGCGCCATACACCAGGATCGTTGATGACGCGAGCTGGATCTTTCCTAGGCTTCTCCTGGTTGACCAGAGTCTTGTACTTGGCCTCCATGGCTCTAGCTTTCTCGATTGATTTTTGCGCCTTGGCCAAATCCTAATCTAGGTTTGCGCCTTGCTCTGCGATGGCCTGGGCTTCCTCTAGTAGTTGATGGCGCTTCTCGTCCGCTGGACTACATTCCGTATATGAGCCATAGTCGTGGGATCGACGAGAAAATTGCCGTACATCACTCTATCAGCTGGAGTGATTTGGGCAGCCACAAATGTAGATGCTGGAGGTGGCGGATTTGTAGTGTTGGGGTTACTCCAACCGATGTTAAGTTCCTGCGGCTGATGCACTGGGTTAGGCGGAGGGGGCATGGCCTTTGTGTGATCATTGTCGACAGCATCAGCCGATCCCTTCCCCTTTTTCAGCGCTTTAGGCAGAGCTTGTCCGAGTTGGTCTTCTTCCATCACGCTTCAAGTGGCGACGAACACCTCTCGGGATGTGATGGGCTTGTCGGCCTGCTCCTCGCGCTTGATGTCCTCCTCCATCTCCTACATAGCATAGTCGAGCTCCTCCGGGTTGATATACATCTCCTATGAGTCCACGCTAAGTCCAAAATAGAGTCGGAGGGTGTGGGGGCTTCCTCGACGATGGAAGAAGATGCTTAGGCCACAGGGACATTAACTGGAGGCGGTGGCGACGGTGGCTGAGGCGGTGGGATGTCGGGTACGGCTATGAGCACTGCCTGAGCATCTTCTTTAGCAGTCGCGAATTTATCGACGGTGTCAACCATGCCCTCGAAAGTGAGGCGTCCCGACGCCTGTTGCCGCCTTAGAGTATACTGGAGAAGTGTACCATGGTCCAGCCCTTCCACAAAGTGATAAATAGCATCATCATTGGGGTAATGCTCTAGATCCGCTCATATACAGAGCCACCTGGCAAGGTAATCGCGGGGGTTTTCACCATCTCTCTGAACGCAACGCACCAAATCGAATATAGTCACCATGCCGACGAACTAGGATCTCTGCTTTCCAGATGTACGGGCGAAGTCGGCAGATTTGCAGCGATCTTCCACCATTATATCCTGCATGGGGGCGGTTTGGGTGGGCCATGAATTTTTTTGATCTAAGCTGGCAAACTCCAAAGAGAGATCTGAATTTGATCCTTCCGTGAACGTATCCTGCCAGTAGGCAGTCCGTGCGGGCCTTGAAGATCCTCCGACTTTTAGGGAACTAGTGCCCGAGTTGGTTTCGCCGATGAAGAGGTGGATGTCCCCGATTGGTACGATCCAGCAGCGGGTGGGGTTCGTCTTCACCGGGATCCAGAACTTGTCGGGAGGGACGATCGGAACATTGCCGGAGAAGAGAACATGGCTGATGGCTATGGTTTCACCGATTCCCGCAAAGAGCTTGGACCTCGCCCGTTGTAGAGCCTAAAGCGCCTCTTTCCCCATGGTGCGCTCCAACTGTCGTGGTATTGCCGACGAGTACGCCATGGAGGGGTCCTCACAGTGCGTGTTTAGAGACATGGGGTAATGCGGAAGGTTGGCAGGTACGAGGTAACATAGCTTACCTAGGTTCAGATCCCACGACGGTAGAGGAATCCTACTCCTGATATAAATCACTATAATGGCAATACGCCGAGTTATAGGGATTGGTTCGCTATGCGAGGTATGAGTTGAGTTATGCCCTAAAGGTTCCCAGAGGCCCGGCTTATATAGTCGCCATGTCCTAGGGTTACAGGTAAAGTCCTAGCCGGACAGGTTACAGAGTCCTGCATGGTACACAACTAGTCTAACATGTCTTGCACTCCAAGGCTCCGGGTACGCTGGTGACTCCTCCATATCCTTCCTTCATCTGACATGGGCCTTCCTTCTGGATCCATCTAACTGGGCCGCCCAGCAGGCCATAGGACTTGCTACCGACTATGGGCCACCCGAGTTATTCGGATTGGAGACATGCAATGATGATACCTATTTAGCATATCCCCAACAGAGGTCTGGGATGTTGTCGAGCGTCTTGTACACCCGCTTGATCTTGGCGACCAGGGGCTCGTATTGGCATGAGTTCTTGAAGTAGTGGATCGCTGTGTCCGGGTGGATGCCGGCAGTGTTGATCCACAGGTCTTGCCACTATTGGACCCAGTTGCGGGTCCACTCGCGGGGTCCCTGGACGCAAAGTTCCAGGTCCTCGATGTTGGTGGCGCGAGTGTAGGATCTCTCTAAGTGCATGAAAAAAGGACTCGCACATGTCCTCCCAGGAGTCAATGTAGTCTGCGGGGAGGGTGTTGATCCACTACCGAGTCGCTCCCTCCATCATCAGGGGAAGGTAACGACCGGAGAGAAGGTCTGTGTGGCCAGCGATTCCCATTGCCATGAGGTATGTGTCCAACCGCACGGCCTGATCGTATGTGGGATCGTACTCCTTCGGTGCTTTGAAGTTTGCCGAGTATTTCTCGCCTCGGCTCATCGACTTGCTGCTCGACAGCCTTGGCGAGAAGGGCCTTGGCATACTGGATTTGCAGCACGCCCTCCCCTGTGACATTGAGGTTGGCGACCGCTGCTTGCCCCGCTATGACATTCTCCATCGTGGTGGAGTACATCGGGAGGCCGTTCGCGTCCCGCCCTTGCGGATAGATGAGAACTCTCGGCTGGTTGGGAGGGGGCACGCGACCGGGTGGAGGTGGGGAAGCTCCACTTGCTAGTGCTCCTGGTGGCGGGCGGGCGCTGAAGCCTGGTGGTGCGTTCTTGCAGATCACCCACTCAGCCACGCGAGCAGGATCATTGTCTTTGTCGAAATTCAGGGCACGGCCATGAACGGTAGTGTTCAGGCTCGTCCTGATGCGGCGTTGGTGGTAGAGCGATAGCTCTTGCATCGTGTTCTGCTCGAGGCAAAAAAATTCATGCTCGGCATGCTCCTTGCACACCGCCTCCTCTAGGCGCAGGCGGGCTTCCTCGACTTCCCCTACTGTTGCGGTCGGCGGGATCTGCGTGGAGAAGGGGTCTGTCGAGGCGCTCATTCCACTCGCCATGTAGGTTGCGATGAAGCAACTAGATCCGGCGTGGAGGTCGCCGAAATTCTCCGACCCGGAGTCAGAATCGAAGATCCCGAGGATGGATGGATCCTTGAAATCCCCAACGTTGGAGACTCGCGTGATGGAGCCTTCTGGCGACGCGACGATGATGGATCCGGTGATCGAAGCTAGGGTCACTGAGTCGGCGTCGTCATGGAGGGATGTGTCCTCCGCGGCCACGTCGGCCTCAGCCATGTCGCTGTTGGCCGAGTCGTACTCGGAGGTGAGGTGGGGATGGTGAAGACCTGGCCCTCATAGAGCCGATCGCGTGGAGGAGACTCGCCGATGAGCACGGATTCCTCCGAGACAATGACGTCCGTGAAGCCGACGAAGATGTTGATCGTGCCGATTGGCATGATGACGCTGTGCATGACCACATGCGACGCCGAGACGTAGCTGATGGGCAAGATCTGGAGGATCTCGCCGTAGGCGATCATGTGGCTGGTGTCGATCGACCGGTTGATTGGCAAGTTGGGTCTCACCACAGAACTCAGGCATGACCGGCCATGCCCCACGGTGGGCGCCACTATCATGGGAATAGCCACGGCAGATGATGCGATTGGTAGTGAGTAGTAGAACGAGTGGAAAAGGCGGCCAGCCATCTGCGGTTCGAGATTAGGGCGGAGACACAAGGTTTTACCCAGGTTCGGCCCCCTGGCGGTAAAGACCTACTTCTGCTAGATTGTATTATCCAGATATTACAGTGGGCGAGCTCGGCAACTAGGCGGTGAGTCGATGGGGTGTATGATTGAACATAAGTGCTATGCGTACCCTAGGGAGGTTTATATAGGGATACCTCGCTAGGGTTTACAGATCTACAAACGAGTTGGATAAGGACCTGGAGGGGTTTGACCTAGTCCGACTGGGCCTAGCTACGCTTCTGGGCCTACAGCTTCCAGTCGCCTAGCTCCTTCTTGGGTCGTGATCCAGTCGCCGTCCTGAAGGCCAACTCGCTGAGAGTATGATCTAGTAGGAAATGTCCTGCTAGTTATACCACACTCGGCATATCCCCATCAATACCCATCACTTGGCCATTTTCTGTATGGTATTTGGATATGGTCAGACCATTTAAGACAGCACGTGGTGGCATGACTCATATTTTGGTCATGGTTGATAAATTCACAAAATGGATCGAGGTAAAACCAATAGGGAAATGTTATGGGCCCACAACAGTAAGATTCCTTAAGGATGTTATCCAGAGATATGGGTACCCGCATAGTGTTATAACAGATAATGGCACACAATTTTCCAAAGGAGCATTTGATCGATTAAGCCGAGAGAATATGCTACGACTCGATATAGCATCAGTCGCTCATCCAGCATCGAACGGGCAATTAGAAAGATCCAACAGACTAGTATTGTCCCGGATAAAACCCCAGCTCATTGTGTCGCTGCAAAGATCAACGAGGTTTTGGATCGAGGAGCTCCGGACCATGTTATGGAGCCTAAGGACCACTCTGAATCGATCATTAGGTTATACGCCATTCTTCTTGGTGTATGGGGCAGAAGCTGTATTACCAACCGACATAATGCATGATTCGCCTAGGGTCACCCAATACACGGAAGGCGAAGTAAAGGAGATATCTTGGCAAAACGATGTTGATTTACTAGAGGAATCTAGAAAATTGGCTTTGTCTAGATCCGCTGTCTATCAGCAAAATCTAAGACAATACCACAACAAGAAAGTGAATCCCCGAGTCTTTAGAGAGGGAGATCTGGTGCTTCGGCTTGTGCAGCGCACGGCCGGCATGCATAAACTATCACCTCCATGGGAGGGTCCATTTATTGTGATCAAGGCACTGTACAATGATGCATACTATCTTATAGAGGCCCAAGCACAAGATAAAAATAAGGCAGACAGGTCAGGAGACGAATCAAAAAGGCCATGGAATGTAGCTTTACTTCGTTCTTTTTACACTTAGGAAAAGTGGATTGTATCTCGAACTCTCATATGTCGGATTATATGCCAGTAGTGAGTTAATCAATGAAATCTCGGGACCTCGAGTTATAACATGGCGACTACCTTAATGAACTTGTTCTTTTCATATGAATTTTTATATGTCGGTGGGCTTACGTTTCTTATGATTAAACCGAGTTAGTAATGTGTTGGCAGCAAAGGCCAACTCTTCGACTTACTGTTGTCCAAAAATAGGCTTTATGGTAAGCAAGAGAAAAGCCGACGAATGTCGAACACATGAAAAACGATTAAGGAAAGAATAGTACGCGAGCCGACTTATGTTTTGTCTCTTGCTAACCCTTGTACTTAATGTACTTATTATTCTGTAAACTTATTATTGAGCTTACCTTCTTTTAGTTTCTAAGTATTGTTAATTCGATCTATTTATCTCGGACGGTAAGTCAAATGCCGAAAAATGGCAGATGTAGACCGAATAATTGACTCGGAATAACAAGAAACATGAAATTAAGGACGATGCCCAAAAGGATGCAATTTATACAAATCATATAGTACCAAACAAACTGGAACTGTTTCTTACACCATGCAACCAGCATACCCGGGACTTAATAAATTTAAAGTTTCTTAGTTTAGGCGGCGGTAGATGGAGGAGCGGCAGTCTCATTAGCAGGGGCCTCCGAGGTATTCACCTCGGCTTTTCTGGAGGATACCTCAGCCTCGACAGGAGCAGACTTAGGATCTTGCACATAGGTTTCCTTGCAAGAAACCTCGGCTTGAGCATGAGAGGTTTTAGTCCCCTTGGAGGAAGATCGAACCTCAGCTTCTTGATTTGAACCTTCTCCTTGCTCATCTGAGCTACTGGCCTCTTCTTCAGCACTTTCTTCATCCTCAGTGACCTCCTCGTACTCATCATCATCTTTTTCCTTGGCATCTTCATCAACATTGTCCAGAACGAAGCTCAGCCCTTCATTCCATCCATGCACATTGGCATACTGGATGAGTTGATAGGCTCGAGCTTGACGATGTGCGATATACTCCAGATCACTGATTTAAGGAGAGTCGGTGCATAGTTTCAATAAGGTATCAAGGAAAATGTTCTCATACCATGACAGTACAAAAGTAAGAGCCATATCAGCCTCGGCTCGCGCTGCAGATCCATCTAGAGATAGAGCTATGTCTCGCAGTCCATCAACTTATACGCAAGCACGGCCAGCCGAGTTATTTTTGGCTCATTCGTCCAGAGTACATGAAGCACTCGGATGGCCACATCCACTAGATCCGTCCCAAAGGTTTTCGTAGGATTCATGGCAGCAGAGATACTGATTAGATAATCTTCCATGGAGTACTCACGATCCGGATCATGAGGTTCACCTTCGCAAGCCCGAGCACTCATCACATATTCAGCGCTCTGAGCCTTACACTCTAGAAAATTGGCTGAATAGGGAGCAAGGCATGAGTCAGCAAAAAACGATAACGAACAACTCGGGCGAGGGTCGTGAGTGGCTTACTATGGATGAACTGAATGATCTGTGCCAGATCAGATTTCCGTTCGACTTGTTTCCTTTCTAGTCAAGCAAGCGCATCATTTCAAGAACTGGCGGTAGCCTCCACCGTGCTGAGGAGTTCTTTATCTTTTTGAACCTGATGAGTTAGATAGTCCTTTTCTTGAGAGAATTATTGGTCGAACCTGATGAGGGTTTTCTTCAAGGACTCAACCTCATAATGGAGCCAAGATATTTTGTTGTCTTTCTCTTTCAGCTTCGCCTAGTGCTCCCCTGCTTGTTCAAGAAAATGTAGTATCATATCAGGCATAGAAATGCATTCAGTGCTGGAAGATTGTTTAAATCAGTTGGGCCGAGGCAAAAACCATGAGATATTTAGTAAACAAGGGTACATTAACAAAATTGTCGGAGTAAAAGGATCCAAATTACCTTCAAGCTTGGCGACTTGTTCAGTAAGCTCCTTGTTCCACTTATCAAGTTTGGCTGAGCAAAAGGCAGGAAAAGGGTTAGCTCGGATGTACAAATCAGAAGAAAAAACAGAAATGAGAAATTAGCGAACTCACCAGTTTTCTGCAAAATGGGCTCCATTCTCGTATACTTCATCTACAGCTTCCTGTGAGTGAAGAGCAGCTTGTTCAACACGGTTGTGCGCCGGTTATAAGCAACCTAAAATACAGAGCATCATATTTAGAAGGATAATCGAAGCTAAACCGGAAGATCCAAACCAAGTAACACTTGATTTGGATCTAGGTGGCTGGATATTTGAAGCTAAATTGTAGGATCCAAACCAAGTAAAACTTGATTCGGATCTAGGTGGCTGGATATTCGAAGCTAAACTGTAAAATCCGAACCAAGTATACTTGATCCGGATCTAGGTGGATGAATATTTGAAGCTAAACTATAAGATCCAAACCAAGTAAAACTTGATCCAGATCTAGGTGGCTAGATATTCGAAGATAAACTGTAAGATCCGAACCAAGTAATACTTGATACGCTAGGTGGCTGGAATTTCGAAGCTAAACCGTCAGACCTGAACCAAGTAAAACTTGACTTGGATCTAGGTGGCTGGATAATCGAAGCTAAACCGTAAGATCTGAACCAAGTAACACTTGATTCAGATCTAGGTGGCTGGATATTTGAAGCTAAACTGTAAGATCCGAACCAAGTAATACTTGATCCGAATCTAGGTGGCTAGATATTTGAAGCTAAACTATAAGATCCGAACCAAGTAAAACTTTATCCGGATCTAGGTGGCTGGATATTCGAAGCTAAACTTTCATATCTGAACCAAGTAATATTTGATCCGGATGTAGGTAGCTGGATATTTGAAGCTAAACCATAATATCCGAAACAAGTAAAACTTTACTCGGATCCAGGTGGCTCGATAATCGAAGCTAAACCATAAGATCCGAACCAAGTAAAACTTGATCCGGATCTAGGTGACTAGATATTCGAAGCTAAACTATAAGATGCAAACCAAGTAAAACTTGATCCGGATCTAGCTGGCTAGATATTCAAAGTTAAACTTTAAGATCCTAACCAAGTTAAATTTGATCCAGATCTAGGTGGCTGGATATTCGAAGTTCAGAAATTTTTTGCCTAAGTTAATATGATTCTTTGTATACACACCGGCTACACTAAATAAGGAGAACATCTGACCGAATGATAAATCATTTAGTCGGAGGATCGAGGACTAATGGACTAAGGGTGTGAGTGTAGACCGAAGTGTTTACCTCATTCATGGTATCAGTTTCAAGAATAACTTTGGCGGCAAGGGGCAAGCGGTTGCTAATGTCGGGGACACAAAAGGGCTTGGTCCCTGGATTGGCTACTGAGCCAACCTCGACTTGATCAGCAGCATTACAATTTGTAGCATACTCCTCCAAGGAGCCGAGGCTCCCACCGCTCAGATTGCGCATTAACACCTTGCCCTTGGCCTCTTGTGCCTGTTGGGAAGCTGCCTTGACTGTTGGGCTCTTGTGAAGCACCATCTGAGTGCTGGAAGTGGAGGAAGAGGTAGAAGAGGGGGCAGCCTTCTAAAGTATCTCGGCAATGCTGGGCAAAGAAGAAATTGGCCTAGCATTCTTCTAAATGGGCTTAGCAGTCCCTCCTTTCTTGGCCTTAGAAGATGCCTCGGCAGAGCTATGGTTGGAACGGCCGTTGGAGCTACAGAAGGAGAGGCAGACTACGAGCATGCATTCTACTGAGCTTGGTCTTCTTGCTAAGTCTTAGAAGAATCAGAAGGCACTGGTGCGGGTACTGGAGCCAAGAGAGCTGGATCATGAACAGAGGCTGAGATAGCCGGCGCTTCGGTGGGCCTAGGTTCAGCATGCTAATCCTTGGCAATCTCCATGGATGCGGCCAGATCAATTGTCTGATCGGGCATGGCGATGTCAGCTTCGCCACCAGCACCAACCTCAACCTCCTCCTACCGAGGTGGACTGTTAATTGGCGCAGGAGGAGGATCATCTCGAGCCGAGCTAGGAATCCGACCTCGTTCTGAGGATGTGGCGATGATGGTCGGATGATGGGTGAGGCCATACTTGAACCACTTTGGTTGATAACAAGAGGAGCACTGTGGAGATATGAAAAGTGAAAACTTAGTAAGGAAAAGGAAAGAGAGAAACAAGAAATACAAGTTCAATTCGGATGAATAAACTTACCCAGAAACTCCAGGCATAACCTTGGGCCTAGGATCCTTCTGAGCGGATCTCTTGATTCGTTTCTTGGGAGCCTAGGCCAAGGGATCTTTCAAGATGGCACGTTTCCTCACTGGAACTTGGCCTACCATGGCAAGGGGGTATACCTCGTGCACCTGACCAGCTAGGTTAGCCAGGGAAAAATGATCCAGATATGCATAAGAGATAGGCACTGCATCAACTACCTTGAGAACTTCATCCTTGTCCCAGTCATCATCCTATGTTTGTTTGGGAGCCTTACCTCGAGTTTGGAATGAATTATTCCGAATCAGGCTCGCCATTGTCCGGAGTATCACGATCCTTGATCCGAGGGAGAGAAAGAATCTCGTCGTCTTCTACGGCCTCCAAATTAAATTTACGAGGACGAAATTGCAAAGGTAAATTGAGTATTCAATAAAGCCAAAGTGATACATGATTCGGGTGAAATGATTCAAAGTCCAATTACCTTGGGAGGAGGGTTGTCACGAGTGAAGGGATTCATTCCCCACTTCCAATCCTCGGCCATATTCATCGTGAAAATAGCGCGGACGCGCTTCCGAATTTGATCGTCGTCGAGTTCAACAGTGGATACTCGATTCACATCCAAAGGACCGCTCATATAACATAACTTTGTAAAACGCTGCTGGAATGGACAGACCCGACTGCTAATAAAGGCGGACATAAGGTCATCGCCGCATAAATTATCCTAGGTCATCTCCTTGAGCCGGAGCACTATTGAATCAGCGAGATCATTGGTATTCTCTGGGTCAAAAACCCAATTCTTCCTGGTGGGCATGCTGACTGAGAATGCCGGCAACCGGATCAAGTCTTCCTTTCCACTATTCTTCACATAGAAAAATGACATGTGCCACTTCTTGTATGACTCAATGCCCGCGACTCGGGGAAAGATAGATTTCTTCCGAGGTGTGATGGAGGCGGCACCACACTCTGTCAAGGATTTCTCGGAGGGGCGCATACTTTTATCCGGCACAATGTTGGCCCGGATTTGGAAGAACTTGTACCAAACTACAATAGAGTGCCAGAGACCGAGGTAACCTTCGGTGGCCGAGATAAAAGCCGAGAGAGACGAAACGACATTAGCTGGCAGATGGTGGGGCTGGAGACCAAAGAAGTCTAGAAACTCCTTAGAAAAATCACTAAGGGGAAGACCAAACCCTCTAGCGTAGTGTGACAGGAAAACTACAAATTCATCGGGCTCAATAGTGGAAGCGAGTTCTGGGCCAGGTAATCAATAACTTACCCCGGGCGGGATCCAGTGGGTCTTTACGAGCCACTCGATCTCCCGCCGGGTCAACGTAGACCCTTGCCAGGAACCGTGCTCCGAGACGGCGGAGGAGTCTTCTTCTCCGGTGATAGTGATTCTGTGAGATATTGACATGGGATCATCAGAGGAAGAAAAAGAGGAAGATACACTGGAGATAGGGAGAGGCCTATATTGCCGTGGAACCGTCGTGGCGGCGGAAGGCATGGTCGCGAGCGGCGTACCTAAGCCAAAGAGGAGCAAGAGCTTAGTGCGAGAGCGCGACACGGCGGGTTGAGACCAGAAACTAGTGGCGCGGTTGCGGAGAAGAGAGCTCTGCTGAGGCGGCACAAGGAGGAAGAAGAGAAGGTTGGGAGCGGGGGAAAGTAACTAAGGGTTTCACCCCCGCTCCCCCATTTATAACCCCAAAACCGCTAGCGGTAGTGGGATCATGCGCACGCGGCGGTTGCCGCATACACACGTGTATCACGCGCTGGCAACTGCAAAGTGGAGCCACACCTAATGATACATGGCACAGGAGATGATCTGGTTGAAGTGACCATTGCAGTAATCAAAGCGGCACTACGAGGACTTGACCACTCATGGTGATAGTTTTCCCCGCATCAGTAATTACTATTGATGCCCAAAAAACGTGGCATCATGGAAATATTACGAAACATAGAATGAAACTTACGAGATAAGCTAAGGGAAATAACCTAGCTGAAGAAAGTTGATTCGGAAAATCGGTTCTTATCTCGGAATATACTAAAGTAAGTTGTAAGAACAACCAATTGTGATCCGAGATATATCTCGAAAAAGCGCCAACTAAAAGATAAATAGGCAAAACTGGAACATAGTTTCCGAGTATCTTGAACATGATGTGGCCTTGCCGACTGAAGTCACCAGGACCACACCAGCTTCGGGGACTAACGTTTCGGGGATGACCATAGTTATGGTCGAGCTAAGGGAAAAGGGGAAAACCCTTAAAGATATTTATCAAGTAAAGGAGTGACTCGTCCGGGTTAAACACGAATCGGTCAAGTAACAACCGAATTAACCCGAGTCATGGAGGCCTAAGCTTGACTCGGCCGACATATAAGGTATGTCAGCACATGATTTCCTATGCGTGGATTTTGCAGGTTAAGGCATGGCTGAGTAATATGGGGCGAGGCCGAGTCATGCGGAAGCTTGCTCGAGAACGAGAGAGCAAACTCCGAAGTAACACTATGTACAGTGCCATGCGATACGGACAAGGGATAGAGGGACTGAGGGGCAGAAGAGGCGTCATGGAGGTTACAGTCCTAGAGCCTGACGCTCACATGTCATGCACTCTAGGTTATTGCCTTTGGTAAAGGTGGACACGGAAAGGCTCCCGCCGAGTTACTCTTTTGGGACAAGCATATTCGTGGAATATGCTATCCATGTCAGCCCTAGATGTAACCTGGCCACCCTTTTATAAGGTGATCCAGGGCCTCCTAGTAGAGGGAATGATTTCATTTTTACTATGAGAGATTACAAAGATTTTCTTCCTTCTCTCGCTTATCTAGCTCGAGGAGCAAGTGTAGCCATTGTTGAGCTGAATAAAGATCAAGTTCGAGTGTTCTATGTGTAGAAACCACTACATTATCCCTCCCTGGATACCACTAGTTCACATTGGCCCCAACTTATGACTACCCTTGGCATCTGCAATGCCACCACCAAGACACCGCACTTGTGACATATGAATCCAGTTCTTAAAACTATTGGCATTTGTTGCTTTTTAATGTTCGGTCTTCGTTGCATCTAGAAACTTGTTGAGGCGGGTGTGTAGGGAATATAAGTCGAGAACCCTGGCATGTAGGTGGGTGGTGTAGGATCACATAATGGTACCCAAATCCTACATTTTTTAGGTGGCAAGGTTGAGAGGAAGAACCACCATCGCGAAGGTGCTTGAGAGAGTCTTCCAACACTTCACGCCATATTTACCAACTCCGCAAAGGTTTACCACTTGAAATGTTGGAGAGCATACTTTAACTCATGTTTGAGGTATTTTCATAATTTCTCTTGCTTTCTAGCATCAATAGACAATTCCTCTTTAGCATAGAAAGGCAGATGGTTGAATTCGGTTCTGTATTCTAGCACAGACTTATTTCCTTGAGTAAGTTGAAGGAATTCCTAACACTTTATTTTCACAACTGTCTCAGAAATTTGGTGCATCTTGAAAGAAGTTTGGAACTCTTCCCAAGTGGTTTCAGCATCCGGATCTTGTGTTTGTTGATAGCTTTCCCACCAATACCGCGCATGATCCAGAAGAAGGTGGGTTACAAAGAGAACATGATCTTGATGTGCCACAGATGAGATGTTGACAGCTCGGTTTACTTTGGGAATCCAATATTTGGCTTCCAATGGCTCTCTAGAACCATCGAACGTGTGAGGTTTCAGTTTAAGGAAACTGTGAATTGATACCTGACTAAAATCAGCAATGCTTCGATGTTGATTGTATTGCAACCTCTTCATGGCTTCTATTATCTTGATAAGCATTTCTCCTAGGCATGGTGGTAGTGCAGGATCTTGATCACGACTCTCCATCCTGATGAGGATGACAAGGTTAGCACGATGATCGGGTAAACAAAATCCAAAAAATTAGCGCTTGAATGGATAAAACCATGATTATGTGGAAGTAGAAGTATCAAAAGATCAACTCGATGTCTAACTTCCATGGAACAGAGTAAAATCGCGTTAATCCACCAATTCAATATACAAGAGAGAATCCACAATTTCTAACGAGGGAGGAGATATCGACATATTCGCATATTTGATCGGATCACCGGTTGCAAAGACAAAATATTTTGGATAAGAATCAATGCTAACTTGTGCATTATGCAAAGATATCATGGATGATATTCTCCTGGATCAAAGAGAACCTTGCAGATATGGAGTCCCAAAGATGTCAAGCATGATAAACTAATGGTAAACCACCACGGTGCCTTAAGAAAACTCCGGATTGCCAAAGATACTTGATTATGATGTAGATATTATCATGGTCTAACTCAAAATAACGAGATAACTCCCAACATTAAAGGATTAGATTGATATCAATGACCATATTCCAGTCATGATAAGAGTCATATAGCTATACCAAGGACCAAATTACAATCACAAGTATTGTGTCGACACACGTGATGTATTGAACCCTAAAAGAATTTGAAGATGAATTAAAAACTCCAGATTTAAGCTCCGATAGAAAAAGATCGAGATAGCATGGACATGTCAACCAACAAGAAGGCAAAAAGTGTATCACACATGACTAAAAAGGAGTGTGAATACACGGATGTATCAAATAAAACATTTCCACATTTTTCAGAATTAAAATACCAATAGATGCCACTTAATGGATAGATATTATCAACTCCACATTTTGTGAAAGAACGCAGGAAGGACGAACACCCTTAACAAGACCACATCGGTTTACAAGGAATCAGATAGATCGCATCGGTTTACCAAAGGCATGTCGGTATGGAAAGTACCCATAGTTGATAACCAAAGGCAGATTGCGACAACAAGGTGGATGCAACAGGTAGACAAAGGATTATACTCACATCCTATGGTACTATAGAAACCCAGAACATGTGAATCCTTGTTTGAATTTTTAGAAGAGGATTGATAAATGTTAAACTTCCTTACAAGAAAAAGGGTGGGTGGGTGGGTAAGAAGAAAATGGAAGCATTCCTCCTAAAATATTTGCTAGACTAATAACGACCATATTGGCTAAGTCCCTGAAGGGCGGAATAGCTCTGATACTAGATGTAATGCCCTAGACCCTACGCTCTAAATAACAAGTCGGTATAACCCAAAAGTGGATAAGGTGTCTTACCGAGGATGCCCAAAGGTCACCCATGAGTAGGTGTTGTTTGAGTCGAAAAGGGCACGGTACCGGCCAACCACCCTACCCACTTCTCGTGGTTATAGCTTCAAGTGCTTGAGACGTAGCCGGCAGGACTGCGAGTCAAGCATACACAAATGGGTAAGTATGCCAATGACGTACAAGAGTACATCAGAGCCAAACCATCTAAAAGAAATACAAATATTCAACGCCACACGGCAAGATCCAAAATACTAAATAGCTAATAGTTTAGGATACATCCTCATACATCACACATTAGAGTATCAAGCGGAAGTGGAAAATAAGATCCGACTACGAATAAGAAGCAAATTGGTTAAGATGCCCTAAAATAAGCACATCCCGCTCACCTCACGGATCTCTATCCCTGGAATGTCTACACCTGATGATCGTTTCCACCATCATCGGTCTCCTCATCCTAGTAGCCTTCCTGTAGATATACCTGTCCATATGAACCAATATTTTATCGTGTGATACACTAAGGGACTCAGCAAGTCTTTATGAATCTAAAGGGAACAACCTGAAGATGACGCAATTGCAGCGCAATTAAACCCTAACAGTCCTATAGAGGCTTGCTACAACATTCGCCTAACCAAAGATAGATGGACGCTCATTAAAGAAACAATAGTTAATTACCCAACAAATATATATTAACATAAATAGACATCGCTCACAATCCTTCTCGTCTCTCGGACGAGAAGGCAGAAGAACAACCCATCAGTAGGCAATTTTATTAATCATTCCATGAATATTACACTATTATATACAGGTTTTAGTTAATTTAAAAGTCGTACTTTAGTTATTCTTGTGTATGAGCAAGAAACTGTGCTCCAAGTCGATCCATAACTGCGGACATGGCTTTCAGAAAGATTTACCCTATAGGATGCACAAATAGAAACACACGAACGCTCAAACCCGGGAAGAACGAAAACAAAATAAATGAGGCATCCCGACAAAGCATTCACAAGATTCAAAAAATGATTTTAGGGTTTCACGCCACTAAGCTACCCGCTATGAAGTCATCCGAGCTCCTAAGGCGGACCCATAGGTTGCGAGATCGGTAAAGAGATCTGAGGCCATATGTATAATCCTCAACATAACAACCCACATCCTAAAAATTGCAGTAGTAAACGCTCATCGAGCAACATATACTAAACATGGTATAACATGGCATAGTTCAGAATGTAAGAAAACCCCAAACTAGTTTGTGGCCCCAAGAAATAAATGTGAATCTAGCTTAGGCAAAGGGGACTCATGGTCTCACATGTGAAAAGTGTTGGGCCATGTAGAGATAAAACAAAACTTTTTCCTCTAACATGGTGATCCCAAGATCTAGATGAGGTAGCAGGCCATGAGGATTACCACTAGACGCGCAATTGCAGATTACTGATGAAGCGCGTCAGTTGAATGCAGTGCAGTCCTCAAGATCTGATCCTGATCACGATCGTCCTGGTGCTGATCGTACAACACCTCTGCTGGTATCCACACGTACAAGGGGGAGCACCGGCGGTGAACTGCTAGGTTCAGTATGACGGCTGGACTGTTGTGGAGCTAGGGTTTCCAATGCATGGAATGACCTAACCGAAACCCCACTTCCTAGGTTTCTGTTCCCCACTATATATAGGGAGTGAAAGTGGGATCCACTCACTTGTGGCCCATTCACTAAAGCCCATATAATATTAGTCACCTTGAGTCTGACTCACTGACTTTGTCCAACTCTGGCTCGGGTCCAACCCAACCAGATTTCCTGTTCAGATCCAATCCAAACTTGCTCCAGCTCTTAAATGTGTGACCCTGCAGGCTCATGGCAACTTGGACACGATTGGAGTCCGACTCTCAATCAATCAGTCGGTAGTGGCTCCTAGTAGAACGTGCTGACTCCCAAGTACCAAAGAGTTGTGACGACTTGCCTTTCCAATGCGACTTGTGTCCGAGTCCCTTTTGCCTCACGTTATACCTTGTCAGACTATAGGCGGTATTTTTCATCCCTTAAATAGTCCGACTCTCTTCTCGATCTGAGATAAGTGATTCATCCGACTAACTGTTAGTCGATCGCGTCGGTTAACACTTAAACCGAGTCGTGCATGCCCATGCTTTACAAATCATATCATCTAAGAGGGCCTAGAAAATATGTCTCCAAGTGGAGGAGCAAAATCTCATCTTGGTTATTCACATCACGCAGCTTGATTCTCAGTCGACCCGTACTCTACCTTTATAACTGCCTAGGTCTAAGGATTACATTGATTGAGATATACAAATGACAACTTGTTCATTGTATCTCAATATGGGTCAATCCGACTCGCTAAACTCTTTAGCCGAATCTGTGCAAGTCAGAATAGCATCTCCATGCCCATGAAAAGTGGAACCGTGTCATCACCGACTTTCACATTGGTCTAAGTTGGGTGTCCAACACAACCTCGATGACCAAGGATATTTAGTACAAACAACATAAATGCATAGTTCCACAACTGAATCACACATTCAATGATACACATCAGATGTTTATACAAGGACAACTTAATATCTTTATGAATACAATGGGAAATATCATCATACATGATTCCTTCTAGGGCATATTACCAATAGTATCCCACTTGCACTAGAGTCAATCTTCCGACATCACATTTCTAGGCATCTAATTCCCATAGCTCTTAGGTGCGCCTCATGCTTCGGCTGTGGTAATGGCTTTGTCAACTGATCCGCAATATTTGCATTCATGTGTACCTTGCATAACTTGATATCACCCCAATCCACAAACTGGTGAATCAGGTGGTACCGCATGAGTATATGATTGTTCTTCTGGTGTTGTCTAGGTTCCTTGTCTTGTGCAATAACACTATTGTTGTCACAATACACGTCTAACAGATTGGACCAGCCCTGAACCACACCAAGATCCATGAGGAAATTCCTCATCCAAACAGCTTCCTTTGTTGCCTCCCAGGCGGCAATATACTCAACCGTTGTTGTAGATGCAGACACAGTCTCTTTCTTGGAACTCTTCCAACTCACAACACCCCTGTTTATAATAAACATGTATTAGGATTGCGAACGAGAATCATCAGAGTCGGTAAGATAACTCGCATCTGTGTAACCCATTACACTAATTTCATCTTCACCACCATAAACCAAAAACATATTCTTACTCCTTCTCAAGTACTTTAGGATATTTTTTAGCCGTTGTCCAGTGGATTTCTCCAGGATCATCCTGGTATCTGCTCACAACACCTAGAGCATAGGAAACATCCGGCCTAGTACAAATCATGGCATACATGATGGATCCGACTGCCGAGGCCTACGGAATAGCAATCATCCGACTTCGCTCATCAGCCATTGAAGTACACTAAGTATTTCTAAGTTTTACACCATGGGACATCGGTAAGAACCCCTTGTTAGACGATTCCATGTTGAACTTCTTCAATATGTTGTCCAAATAGGTACTCTGACTCAATCCAATGAGCCTTCTTGATCTATATATGTTGCCTCACCCAAGTCTTTCATTGAGAATCTCCTTTCCAATGATTCCTTGTTTTCTTGCAACATCTGGACATCATTTCCAATCAATAATATGTCATCCACATATAATATTAGAAAGTGTACTTTGGTCCCACTAAACTTCTTGTATAAACAAGAATCGTGATCACTCTTGATGAAGCCAAATGATTTGACTACCTCATCAAAGCGAATATTCCAACTCCGAGATGCTTGCTTCAACCCATAAATGGATTTCTGAAGTTTGCACTCTTTGTCAGAATTAGCTGGATCGACAAAACCCTTGGGATGTATCATATACACGTCCTCAGTTAAATTTCCATTAAGGAAAGCCGTTTTGACATCCATCTGCCATATCTCATAGTCGAAATAGGCTCCTATAGCTCACATGTCCCGAACTGATTTAAGCATTTCTATGGGCGAGAAGGTCTCGTCCTAATCAACTACTTGAACTTGTTGGAACCCCTTCGCAACAAGACGTGCTTTATAGACAGAAACATTTCCATCCATATCAGTTTTCTTCTTAAAGACCCATTTGCACTCGACGGGTCTTGGACCGTCTGGCAGATCAACCAAGTTCCAAACTTGATTTTCATCCATGGAATTTAACTCGGATGTCATGGCTCCAATCCACGACTTGGAATCAGATCCCACCATCACTTCCGAATAATTTGTCAGCTCATCACTTTCTAACATTAATACTTCACGAACACTTCGTAATCTCGCCGATCTTCATAGTACAGGTGCTACTGCCGGCTCATCTACCATGACCGGCTCAAACTCCAAGGTTTTTGCCGACTCTCAACTAGCCAGTTCCTCTCGAATTTCTTCAAGTTGCACCGTGCTCCCGATGACTCCCCGACTGAGAAACTCTTTCTCAAGGAAGACACCGTTCCGAGCGACAAACACTTTGCCCTCTTCTCGGTTGTAGAAGTAGTAACCCAAGGTTTCCCTCGGATAACCCATGTAAATTCATTTATCACACTTGGATGTAAGCTTTTCCGAACGAAGTCAATTGACAAATGCTTCACAACCCCAAATCTTAAGAAAAGACAAACTCGGTTTTTTGCCTCTCCACATCTCATGCGGTTTCTTCTCTACCGATTTTTATGGTACTCTATTTAGTGTGAATGCTACTGTTTCTAGACAATAACCCCAAAATGATAAAGGCAGATCTATCCGACTCATCATTGATCGTGCCATGTCCAACAAGGTCCGATTCCGCCTTTCCGGCACACCATTCCTCTATGGCGTTCCCGGCGGAGTAAGTTGAGGAACTATTCCGCAACTCTTTAGATGGTCATCAAACTCATGGCTCATGTACTCGCATCCTCGGTCCGACCGAAGAAACTTTATTTTCTTGTCGAGTAGATTTTGTACTTCATTCTGGAATTCTTTGAACTTTTCAAAGGCTTCCGACTTATGTTTCATCAAGTAGATATATCCATACCGACTCAAATCATCAGTTAAAGTAATGAAGTATTCATAACCACCCCTAGCTATAGTGCTTATTGGTACACATACATTACTATGTACTACTCCCAATAATTCGGACGCCCTCTCACAACTCTTTGCAAAAGGTGTCTTGGTCATTTTACCGAGTAGGCAAGATTCGCATGTCTCGAACCACTCCAAGTCAAACGAATTTAGGAGTCCATCATCATGGAGCTTCTTCATGTGTTTCCAAATTATATGACCAAGCCGACAGTGCCAAAAGTTAGTCATATTCAGATCATTTGGTTTCAACCTTTTAACATTTATGTTATAAACTGACTCACCATCAAGATTCAAAATAAATAACCCTTCCTGAACGGGTGCAAAGTCGTGAAACATATCATCTTCTATATCTAAATAGGAGTCCCCCACTAAGTGATTTCTCTCAACATGCAAGCCACCCACTTCATCTGTATCAGTTTCAGTTTAGTTCTATGCCACGTCAGCTCCATCCTGTTTCTTTTTTTTAACTTTCCATCCTGTTTTTTTTCATATTTTTCCTCGAGCTCATGTCGGGACGCACCGTCCTATCATCTTCTCTGTAGCACCATGATTTTCAATTTCCCATACCTTCCTCTTCTTCTCCCCATTAAATTATTCAGCAAAGAAACTGATGTCATTTATTCCCCATCTTCATGTTCTCCATGCAAAAGAATGCGGGAGTAACCATGGAATCAGTATCCCTCTTTAAGTATTGGAGTTTCTCTTTTTCTTGTACCTACTGCACACCCAACAATATTCACTATTGGAAATTCAAGGTGCTTTGCGCCGCCATCATTCGAGGGACGCTCGCCATTGTCACTCTGCCGCCGTCACTGCATGCTCTGTGATTCTCCATCCTCCCACGGGTAAAGATTCCTAGCTAATCTGATATTCCCGCTCTCCTATCCGGATGATTAATCCTCGATCTCAGCATAGATTCCTGCTTCCTATCCATTCAATTTTTTCATGAACCAGATTCAAGGTGTTTTAGTTTGAATGGTAGATTCAAGGTGATTGGGTTTACTTGGAGAATTTTTTTTTGTCCATATCTATTTGACATTTTGACTACAACATCGAAGAACACTAACTTTTTCTACAACAACTTTAAGCTGTAGGATACATGGTTGTTCATGTTCTTGCAAAGTTCAAACTAGACGGTGGATGATGATAGTAGTTTTTGCAATGATGCCTCAACCAGTCCCCTCGCCCATACGTCGGTCTGCTCTATTTTCTCAGACAGAAGTTTGATGTATATTCAGATAACTAGATTTCTGTGGTATTCTACTGTCATTTGTCTATTGGTTGTAGGGAGCCCAACACTACACTACTGGAAAACAGGCCTTCGGTTCGATCTGAACAACGTCACCAGTCCCGGCCCGTCACGAACCGCGACTAGTGCTAGCACTAGTCCCGGGCCGAGAGGCTTCCAACGGCTATAAATGGCCATAGACACTAGTCCCGGGCCGGACCAGAGCTCTAGTCCCGGTCCGTAATATGGCCCGGGACTAATAACCTAGAGCGGGCCAGCTGCTCTTTTCGGGGACTACTAGTCCCAGGTCGTATCACGGCCCGGGACTAATTGTCCATCACTATATATACAGCTTCGTGTCCACCTGCCCTAAACCATATGGTGGCCATTTTACTCAAAGAAGCAAGCCAAGTTCATGCCATTTTTTTCTCAAGATTTAGTTTGCAACTCCTAAATCCAAAGTTTTAAAAGGTTAAAACTTCATTCTTTCATCTCTTATTGCTACTTTAGCTCTATAATGCTCTAGAAGTATATAGATATGGATCAATGCATGCATGCTCTAGAAGTAGAAGGATTTTGATATGTGTAACAAATTTTGATTAGGCACTTAGTTACTGAAAATTGAAATGTGTAATTTTAGAGTTTCAGAGCTTAGAATGGAATGAGGTTTTTACTAATAGAACAATAATAAAAAACTCCACATTTATCATGTTGATTGTTTTCTCCAATTCACAAATTGGTGCATGTAAATTTTTCAAAATTCAAAATTAATGCTCTAGAAGCTCTCAATATAACTTGTAATAATTTTATCATGTTGTGTAATGGTTTTTGATATACTTTTACTATAATGCAGATGGTCCGGGAATGGATGTACGGTACTGACCGAGGCTCTGGCGAGTTCATTAATGGCGTGCATGAATTCATCAGTGTTGCTGTTGCAAACAAGCGCAATGGTTTTGTATTCTGTCCATGTAATGGATGTAGGAATCAGAAGGATTACTCTGACTCAAAAACCCTTCACAGCCACCTGTTGAAGTCCGGCTTCATGCCCAGTTATAATTGTTGGACCAAGCGCGGAGAGAGAGGGGTTATAATGGAAGACAATGAAGAAGAGGAGGAGCATGACAGCTATCATGGGTTCCCTGAGTACGGAGATACTTCCATGGGGGATGCTGAAGGGGAGGATGAAGAAGAGACACATGATGAACCCGATGATGATCTTGGTCGGACCATTGCCGATGCACGAAGAGATTGTGAAACTTAAAAGTATATTGAGAAGTTTGATCACATGCTAGAGGATCACAAAAATTTGTTGTACCCAAATTGCGAAAATGGTCTGAAAAAGCTGGACAGCACATTGGAATTGCTGCGATGGAAGGCTGAGTGTGCTATACCTGACTCCTCAGTTGAAAAGTTGCTGAAAATGATGAAGAATATGCTTCCAAAAGATAATGTATTGCCCGCCAGTACGTACGAAGCAAAGAAGGTTGTCTGCCCTCTAGGTTTAGAGGTTCAGAAGATACATGCATGCCCTAATGACTGCATCCTCTACCGCGGTGAGGAGTATGATAATTTAGATGCATGCCCGTATGCACTTCACTTCGGTATAAGATTAGACGAGATGACCCTGGTGACGTTGAGGGCGAGCCCCCCCGGAAGAGGGTTCCTGCGAAGGTGATGTGGTATGCTCCTATAATACCACGGTTGAAACGCTTATTCAGAAACAAAGAGCACGCCAAGTTGTTGCGATGGCATAAACAGGAACGTAAGTCAGACGGGATGTTGAGACACCCCGCTGATGGGTCGCAATGGAGAAAAATCGATAGAAAGTACCCGGACTTTGCAGATGATGCAAGGAGTTTAAGGTTTGGTCTAAGTACAGATGGCATGAATCCCTTTGGGGAGCAGAGCTCCAGACACAGCACCTGGCCCGTGACTCTATGCATCTATAACCTTCCTCCTTGGTTGTGCATGAAGCGGAAGTTCATTATGATGCCAGTGTTGATCCAAGGTCCGAAGCAACCCCGCAACGAAATTGATGTGTACCTAAGGCCATTAGTGGAAGAACTTTTACAGTTGTGGCACGAACCCGGGATTCGCGTGTGGGATGAGCACAAGCAGGAAGAATTTAACCTCTGAGCATTGCTTTTCGTAACAATCAATGATCGGCCTGCTCTTAGTAACCTTTCAGGATAGTCAAACAAGGGATACAATGCACGCACACACTATTTAGATGAGACTGAAAGTATATATTTGGAACATTGTAAGAAGAATGTATATAATGAGCATCATCGATTTCTTTTGGCCAAGCATCCCTTAAGAAAGAAAGGCAAGCATTTCAACGGTCTGGCATGTCACCAGATGAAGCCTAAGGAGCGTACTGGTGCTGATATATTTGATATGGTCAAAGATTTGGATCAACTGGTAACCTTTGGAAAGGGTCCTAGAGGAAAATCTGTTCCGAAAGACACTGAAGGAAACGCACCCATGTGGAAGAAGAAATCTATATTTTGGGAGCTACCATATTGGAAATTCTTAGAGGTCCGCTCTGCAATCGATGTGATGCATGTGACGAAGAATCTTTGCGTGAACCTACTAGGCTTCTTAGGCGTGTATGGGAAGACAAAAGATACACCGGAAGCACGAAAGGACCATCAACATATGAAAGACCCAGATGGCCTGCATCCAGAATGGTTTCAAGGTCATGCCAGCTACGCTCTTACCAAACAAGAGAAGGAAATATTTTTTGAATGCCTAAGCAGTATTAAGGTCCCGTCTGGCTTCTCGTCGAATATAAAGGGAATAATAAATATGGCAGAAAAAAAGTTCCAAAACCTAAAGTCTCATGACTGCCACGTGATTATGACGCAAATGCTTCCGATTGCATTGAGGGGGATTCTACCAGATAATGTTCGAGTACCCATTGTGAATCTATGTGCATTTCTCAATGCAATCTCTCAGAAGATAATCAATCCTGAAGATCTACCACGGTTACAGAATGATGTGGTCCAATCTCTTGTCAGTTTTGAGTTGGTGATCCCACCATCCTTCTTCAATATTATGACACACCTGCTGGTTCACCTAGTCGAAGAGATTTCCATTCTCGGTCCTGTATTTCTACACAATATGTTTCCCTTTGAGAGGTTCATGGGAATCTTAAAGAAATATGTTCGTAACCGTGCTAGGCCAGAAGGAAGCATCTCCAAGGGCTATGGAATAGAGGAGGTCATTGAATTTTGTTGACTTGATTCTTGACCTTAAGCCGATTGGTCTTCCTCAATCGCGTTATGAGGGGAGACTGAGTGGAAAGGGTACTCTAGGAAGGAAATCAATAATATGTAGGGACGGACATTCTTACACCAAAGCACATTACACCGTTCTACAGAATTCTATCTTGGCAGCCCCATATATCGAGGAACACAAGAAAATCTTACGCTCCAACAACCCTGGAAAGCATGACTCTTGGATTAGGCATGAACACATGAAGAGTTTCGGCGGTTGGTTGCAACATCTCATCAAAAACAACACTCATGGAGATCAGCTATACTTGTTGTCTAGGCCACCATCTTAGACTATATCGACTTTCCAAGGGTACGAGATAAATGGGTATACATTTTACACGATAGCCCAAGATAAAAAGAGCACCAACCAAAACAGTGGTGTCCGCTTTGATGCAACAGACAACAATGGGTCAAAGACCACATATTATGGTTACATAGAGGAGATATGGGAACTTGCCTATGGGCCCACTTTTAAGGTCCCCTTGTTTCGGTGCAAATGGGTCAAGCTGACAGGAGGAGGGGTTGAGGTAGACAAGAAATACGGAATGACATCGTTGGATCTCAACAATCTTGGGTACTTAGACGAACCATTCGTCCTAGCCAATTATGTGGCTCAGGTTTTCTATGTGAAGGACATGTCTACCAAACGTAGAAAAAGAAAAAATAAGGAAAAGAATACATCAGATGATGAGCCAAAGCACCACATAGTTCTTTCAGGAAAAAGAAACATCGTCGGAGTGGAGGACAAGACAGACATGTCAGAAGATTGTGATAAGTTTCATGAAATTCTGGCCTTCGCGGTGAAGGATGACCCAAGTATCATGTTAATGAATGAAGATGCTCCATGGATACGACGGGATCAGAAAGGAACACACGCGAATAAATGATATGTAATAATTGTAACATTTTATGAGTGAAGATGCTCCATGTGTCCATTTTTATAGTGTTGTATGCAAACAATCTTGAGTGTGTTAGTCCCGTTTTGTGGCTGGACCGGGACTAAAGGAGGGCCTTTAGTCCCGATTCATACTTACCATTAAGATCTGATCTCCAAACGCGTGAGGTCACATATTAGGGAGTGCCTCTATGACCAGTTTCTCGGAGATGCCGGAGGACTGGGATCCGTCGACATCTCCCTTAAACTGGCCGTAGTGGTGTCCCTCCTCTCGAAAACCATCTTGCAGCTTGTAACTTCTCTAACTAGATCAATACGCCTGGGAGCTAACTAATTTCACATATTAGGGAGTGCCTCTATGACCAGTTTCTCAGAGATGCCGGAGGACTGGGCTCCGTCGGCATCTCCCTAAAACTGGCTATAGTGGTGTCCCTCCTCTCGAAAACCATCTTGGAGATGCCTCAAACTGGCTGGAGGACTGGACTCACAAGGATGCCTATTTATAGTACAAGCAGCTCGACATAATGTCGACACTCACGACATAATGTTGACACTCACCCCTATTATTAGTGCTGACTCATGTTTAGTCCCAGTTGGTGTCTCCAACCGAGACTAAAGGTTCATCTTTAGTCCCGATTGGTGACACCATCAGGGACAAGGTACAAGCCGCACGACATAATGTCGACACTCACCCCTATTATTAGTGTTGCCTGGCCCAGTCTGCCGCAATCGCTTCAGTCACGGTTGGTTTCTCCAACCGGGACTAAAGATGAACCCTCTCTTTATAGGCATTTCCATCTATTTATTAGGTAACACTAAAGACATTTATTAATATTAAAAACTGGGACAAACTGGGACTAGCTAACACTCAGGACTAAAGCCGCCCCCTTTAGTCATAATCATGCCTAGTCCTATAGTACGCAGCTTCAGGGTCTTCTTCGTCATCGTCATCATCATTGTCATCGTAACCTGCCACTTCGGGGATCCTCAGCCCATCCATGGCATATACCAGGGGCCATTCCAGCCTCAGATTTACGGCGGGCGGGGGAGGGGTCTCCTGGAAGACGATGCCGCTATCGCCGGGCCGGTGTGGGGCCTTTTTGTGGCTCTGTGGCGGGTGGACTCGTGGGCACCGCAGGCGAGGATGGTCTCCCCCAGCGATGTAGCGCATCACTCTGATGATAGTACGGTTCACCCACCACAGACGACGGCCGGCTTCGTTGTGGTTCACCGGGGGCGGGCCATCACCCTCGTACCTGGCGAGCTCCCTTTCCTGCCTATTAGCGAAGAAGGCATTCCAGGTGTCGTAGTTGTCGGTATCGCACTGGGGATCCATCCGCTGCTCCGGCGTGAGCTCGTGGTAGAAGTGGTTTGTGATGGCCGCCTGGCGTGCGGAACCTTGAGGGAAAGGAGGGACAGGAACCCCTCCAGCGCTCAGCATCCAGCCGGCGGGCGGCTGGTAGCCCGGCGGACAAGGGTAGATGGAGGCGCACAGTGCCTCGGTCTCCTCGAGGGTCAGAATGGCCCAGTAGGCGTTGTGAATTGTTCTAAGAGAGGAAGGTGTGGATGTGTGGATAGCCATGGCGCGATCGCCCTAAATATAGAGGGAAAGGTTGGGAAAACTTGGCGTGAAGCTTTGGGAAATGGCGGGAAATATCTTTAGTCCCGGTTAGTGACTACATCCAGGACTAAAAGCTCTCGTAGAAAGGAAAGGGCGGGAAAACTTGGCGGTTAGTGACTACATCCGGGACAAATGAAATAATTTATAAATGATGCAAACAGATAAATGGATATTATATTAAGATTCTTTATATTTTCTGATAATAATAGACAAATTATTTGTTTTACTAGGATTATTACAATAAAAGATATGATTTTCCAAAGTTTTTATATTTGATTTGAATTAAAAAAGAAAATTTACAAATGAAATAATTTACAAATGATGCAAACAGATAAATGGATATTATATTAAGATTCTTTATATTTTTCTGATAATAATAAACATATTATTTGTTTTATTTGGATTATTACAATAAAAGATATGATTTTCCAAAGTTTTTATTTTTGATTTGAATTAAAAAAGAAAATTTACAAATGAAATAATTTATAAATGATGCAAACAGATACATGGATATTATATTAAGATTATTTATATTTTTCTGATAATAATAGACATATTATTTGTTTTATTTGGATTATTATAATAAAAGATATGATTTTCCAAAGTTTTTATATTTGATTTGAATTAAAAAAAGAAAATTTACAAATGAAATAATTTATAAATGATGCAAACAGATAAATGGATATTATATTAAGATTATTTATATTTTTCTGATAATAATAGACATATAATTTTTTTATTTGGATTATTATAATAAAAGATATGATTTTCCAAAGTTTTTATATTAGTTTTGAATTAAAAAAAAGAAAATTTACAAAAAAACAATTAGTCGCGGGTCGTGGCTGGACCCGGGACTAAAGGTTGCCTACGCGCGTGAAAACGAAGCGGCCGAAAAATACACACTAGTCCCGGGTCGTGGCTTAACCCGCGACTAAAGGGGGGGTCTTTAGTCGCGGGTTAAGCCACGGCCTGGGAGTAAAGACCCTTTAGTCCCGTCCCATGGCTTAGCCTGGTACTAAAGGGGACGTCCCTATATATTCTACGCGCCAGGGCAGGTGCTGCCCAGCACTTGGCATTCTCGACGCAGCGAAGATGAAGCACAGACACACGCATCGAACACGACGCAAGGGAGGTGCCGTTTGACGCCGTCGTGCCACTCCGCTCCGCCGCCGCCGTGCCGCTCCATCACCGCCGCTCCGCCGTGTCGTGACGTGCCGCCACTCCGCGCCCACGCATCCTCGCCGCCGCGCAACGCCGGCCGTGTAACATCCCAAAAATATCAACCTTAGATCATCAAATTCTAATCATCAAAATTAGGGTTAACAAAAACTTTTCTAAGTAAACCCATGAATGCATGCATATGTGAATGCATGGATTTTTAATTTCTTTAAAAACCACCTTGTTTGTGTGATCCATTGCTTGTAGAATGTTTCTTAGGTGAAAAGAACATCATCTAAAACATTTCCCACACTTTTCCTAAAGACAAGTAAATCAAAACACATATATTAAGTGAATGGTCATTTTGACCAATTTAACTCCCATGCCTACTTTGGCTGTCTCAAACTTTCAAAACCTAACAGAAACTTTTCTGGATCTTTGCACCCCTTGAGTGTACTCATAACAAAGTATCAAGGCCCACTTTGTGATCATCCAGAAACTTTCAAATGCATAGTTTAAATGAGAATTCAAAATTGAATCTTCTTCATATGGGAAGATCCCACTTTTCCAAAACCCACTCAAACAAGCTCAACTTTCAAAACCCAAGCATCTGCAGACTCACCAGCACCAATCTAGCAAACCCACCAAAATCATTTCAAAATTCAAAACTTGATTTCACGCGGCCATAGTGTGCAGTGATTCTTGCCTAACTTGTTCCCTAGTTAGCTCACACACAACCCAGTAGATCATCTAGAAAGATTAGCCCAACACTAGCACCCCTGTGAGCTTGCCATTGTCATTAATGGTGAACAGCCGAGCACCTCAATGCCACCCCATAGTCGACAGCAGGCTAGAGGAAGAACTAGCCGTGCCAACCTTGTCTGGGAGGCAGCCCACCGTCCACCGCCACTGCCTGTCCCAGCCGCGAGCATTGCCAAGCCCTGGACCACGTGCACAAGCCGCGCCCAGACCATGCCGAGCGTGCGCCAGAGCGCCAACCTCGACCAGCATCCACAGACCACGCGCCGCCCTCACCGCGCGCACACACGATCACCACCGACCCAGGAGACCACCAAACATCCCCATTAGCAGCCCCGTGCCATACAGCCACCGCCCGCCGTCGAAGACACCGCCTCTGCCGTGCAGAGCATCGGCCGTTCCAGACCAAACCACACCGCCCCATGCCTCGCGACCATGTCGTTGAGCATCGCTAGGAGACATAGCACCGTCCCCTACCCTTGCCCATGCCATTAGCCGCCTGTAACGTCGCCCCCGACGAGCTCACCGTGCGCCCCGACGGTCCCCTCGCTCGACTATAAATAGAGGCCACCCCCTCACGATTTCTTCACACCATCTCACTCCCCTCTCCTCACTGATCGTGCCACACCATTCTCAGAGCAAGGCGAGCACCACCTCGCCGGAATTTCACTGGAGCCTGCCGCTGCCGGAGAAGAAGGGAGCCAGCGATTGGAGCTGCCCCAGGAGAAGCCACCGGTACCAGGAGGTTCGCCGTCGTCGACTTCGTCGTTCGCCCTCCTCTCCGACACTCGCCCCCGTACCCCGGTGAGCCCCCAGCACCCCCCACTGGCCGTGCTAGGTTTCGTTCTCGCCGGAGCTGTCTCGCGTCGATGATGACCCTCAGCCGTTAGATTAGAACTAGATCGAACGATCCACGTTGCCCCATACCGCTTCGCCCAGCCCCGTGTCACTGACGAGTGGGGACACCCACTTAAGCAGCCCGCGGGAGCCCTGTGCTTAGCAGGCTGGCCCGTTAGAATTTCCCGCGCAGCCCAGCAATTCAAATAAAACCTTTTCTTTTTAAATTCAAACACACTTCAGCACCCAACTTCAATAATCAACCCAGATCGATTCAGTGCACCAAATTGGATGAAACCAATTTTGTTGGAAAGGTCTGTGAATGCTTAATCCAAGTCCGTTGGATTCAAGTCATTTGGATCGGTAGATCACCCATAGCAAAAATAACAAGGCAGAAGCTTTTCTGCATTCAAACATTTTTCAAATTTAAACCATAAAAGCTTTTGAGTTGATTCCAACTCTCAAAAATCACATTTAACCATACCTTTCAGAATATATAAAAATATATAGGTTTACTAGCAGAAATAATGTTCAAGTAATAAAAGAATGCTTCATAAGCATTTCTAGCCACTTTAATTAATTAAAATAAAAGGGTAAAACCTTATTAAATTGTGACACCACTTTAAATCACATTCCCATGGACTACAATATGTGGTGATGACATGTGTCAACATGATCCCATGTTTCGTTTGGAGAATATTAAATCTTAAGTAGTTTTTCAATGACTAGAAATTACTTTTCTCAAAACAAAAGATTTAAACCAAGCTTTAACCTTGTAATGTTAGAGATGATGCTAGATCATCTATAGGACCCTTGTGTGTTTGTGTACCTCGTATTTATTCATAGATGCTAGTACCGACCAAGGATACGAGGAGGAAGGAAGATACTACGAAGAGGAAGCTGAGGAGAACTTCAACCACTTCTCTGCACAAGGCAAGCTGATACTATACCAATGCAAGCCTAATACTACTAGTGAATGTTCAAGCTAACACCTGCAAGATACTATACCTACGCAAGCTTATACTCATATTGGTGCAAGCTAACCCTTGCCAGATACCCTACTGTTGCCACAAACCCATACTTGTGATATGACTACTATATGCCTTAAGCATATGTGATCATACCCACTTGATAAACCAATCCTAGTTTTATGTGCAAACTTATTACTTTATTTCTTTATCAAAGCTTACTTAGAGTCTACCTAAGAGTTTGGTAGATACCAGACAGTTGTGCTGAAGGTTGCATAAAGAGCATAAAATTTTGCCTAAGCTAGAAACCTTGATATCAGCCTAAGATATAATGTTGGACTTAGTGAAACTCCACTAGTTACCACCCCTCATTAGTACCACCCCCACCTGTAGATGCTAGTGCTAAGCATAAAACTTGATCAACTTTTAGATGGGAATACTTGGTGGAAAAAATGGTTATGAAAACCTTGGAATGATGGATCATTCTATTGAAATGTTTTGGACATGTGTTTCCAAACACTTGATGATTTTGGTGATAAAAATGTTGAGGCAGGAGCCTTAGCCCCTTTATAAAACTGATGGTTGTCTGGATGCGATACCATTCCAATTTTATCGTACAACCACAATACCCGAAGATTGGGTAGGTCTTGACTGGAAACTTATATACCTTAGTATTAGTTCCCTCCCAGCCAAGGTCTGAGCTGAGGCTACCTTGTGAAGATTGTCCACCTGTGCAGTACCCAAGATGACAGTGGTCATGGTTGGGAGGCCAAACTCACAGGAGAGGTGCTTATACTAGGGCGTGTAATCGAAAGGTTAGGATTGATTATCCCCATACTGAGTATGGTGAATTCAGGATATGTTCCTGACGGATGTATCGAATGTTGTGGTGAAAGTGTACAATCTCTGCAGAGTGTCAAACTATTCGAATAGCCGCGTCCGTGGTTATGGACAGTTGGAGTGGCCATACTGTTCCCCCGTCAGACTTTTCAAAATGACTTGTGAAGTGAATTGAGACTTTGACTTGACCACAACAGAGTTGTGACCTGAATTACAAGATCCCACTTAGGAGTTATAAAATTGTGACTAGCTTTGGAACTTAGTAGAGATAAACCTGGATTTTTGCAAAACAACCCTAGAGCCTAGTGTCCTATTATCCAAAACCCCCTTACCTATTAGTATTAGTTTGCGAGTACTTAAAGAGTACTCATGGCTTTGTCCCTGGCTATTCCCATGGCCAGACTATGAAGAGGAGTACCTGGAAGATGGACCCCAGGAAGGTTACGACAACTAGGATCATCTCCCATCGTCAGCATTGCCTGTGACCCCGAAGATGGAGCTTCGCCTACGCTACCGTTATTATTACGTATTCCGCTCCTTGATGTGTATTGAGAACTGGATCATGAGATCCCTATTCGTGTAAGAACTTATGTATCGTTTGTAATGGATGAAGTACTATGGTATCCAATTCTGTTATGTCTCGCAAAAATGGTAATCCTGGGATTGCGATGTATGGCATAACAGGCATCTAGGATTGAAAATCCGGGTGTTGACAAGTTGGTATCAGAGCCATCCTGACCATAGGAGACCCTAGTTAGATTGGACGTTGAACCAAAAACTTAGTTTCAAAACCAAAGAATAAAAATATTTACGAAAACTTATTCTCATTCTTACCTCTTTAATTCCTTAATAAAACTTCATGTTCCTCAAAAACTCTTGCAAAATAGATAAAATTTTGACACACTTGATCACTCTGGTAATCTACTCATCCTCTTTTTTTATAGATGGACGTGAAGTGCAGCAAGTTTTATCAGTTGGGGAATGGAGGAGACCTTATCTTTGAGAGGGATCTGGATCAGCTTTCGGAACTTCTGGAGCGTCCACACCCCGAGTTCTTCGGAGCTCAGCTCAATGATCAAGGAGGAGAAGATCTGCAGTGGCTAATGGTTGCAAGTCTCCGAGGAAAGATTGAACCTCCCACTGCGGAGGGAATTCAGTTTACCTTGAGGGAAAACAACTGGCTCGATGGACTTGCCAGAGCAATGCAGGAAGCTCTTTCCCGTCTGTGTGGGCAGAGCATCAATCAGATCAAGGGTACTCGCTTTGAGTTTTTCCCAAGACATGATGCGGATGGCCAACCACTAGAAGCCCCATACCACCCCGAGCTGAAGACTCAATTGGACCACCTTAGCTTCATGATGTATGATCGTCAGCAGGAGTTGGACAACTGCCATGACTATTGCAACCACAAGTCTGCCATCATCAAGACGAAGGACCAGACCATAGACATGCTAGCAAAGGATCACAAGTCTCGCCGTCGTCATCTTGACAAGAAGGAGCGCATTATTGCCCGTCTTCGCCACCGCATCTCATCTCTGGAAGAGACCATCCACGAGAGAGACATGCAGTTAGAGGACTTCTCCATCGATGATCCTGAAGATGATGAAGCCACAAACTCCAAGGAGTAGTAGCACTGAGCACTAGCGTAGTGAGTAGTAGTCAGTCCCACTGTATCGTAGTTTCCAGAATGGTTCTTAAAACCATCTGTTTTTCCTTGTTATGGTGTGTGTTGTACTGTGTGCTATCAATGAATGAAATAGCAAGTTGCCAGAAAAACATGAGTCAAACTCTAAAAACTTTTCAAAAACCCAAAACCTTAGAAATTTCCTTCTTTTCTCATAATCTATATCAATCTTCAGATGCCACGTGGAGGAAGTGGTTCAGCCCCGGACCCGATGTTGCAGATCTTGCAAATGTTGACTTCTCACCGCGAAGCTGAAAGAGCGGAACGTCAAGCCAACCTAGCCACTGTGCAATAGATAGCCCAACTAGCCCATAACAACCAAGGCCATGGAAATCAGGACCACCATGGATCTAAGCTCAAGAATTTCTAGAATACCAACCCACCCGTTTTCACCAAGTCAGAAGAACCCCTAGACGCCGATGATTGGCTGCAAACCATGGAAAATAACTTAGAAGTAGCCGGAGTCGAAGCCAACGAGAAATTCCTATTCGCCACCCATTATCTAGCTGGAGATGCTAGGGCATGGTGGAACAGTGTTCGTGCAATGACCGGAGGCCAGATGATGACCTAGGAGGAATTCAAGGTCAAGTTTAGCAGAACCCATGTGCCGCCAGGTTTGATCAAGAGAATGAGAGACGAGTTCAGAGAGTTGAAGCAAGGAGGTATGACTGTAGTGGAATACCGTGAATTTTTTTTGTCATTAGCTAGATATGCCCCGGACGAGATAGACACCGAAGCCAAGAAGAAAGAAAGATTCCTGAATGGTTTGCATGACGAGATGCAGACAGTATTAGTCAATATCCCCTTTGTTGATATTGAAGCCCTTGTCGACTCTGCTATCCAGATGGAAGGAAAGATCAACCAGGCCAATGAGAACCGCAAGCGTCGCATGATGCATCCACCAGGAACCCATCAGACCCCAAAGTATCGCCCCAACCCATCTCCAGGATTTTCCCCAAGAACCAACAGACCCCCTATGACCCGTCCAACCTATCCCAACCGTGGAAACCCTAGACCCGGAGGAAATCACAACAACCCCGGCAACTCTAACAATTTCACCCGTGCCCCACCCAAGTTCAACACCAACAATGCTACCGCCAACCCTAACACTGCCCCGAGGACTGGAAGCAATGTTGTGCCTGTCGCAGGTAAGGACAAGTCACAAGTGACCTGTTATGACTGTGGAAATAAAGGCCACTATTCTAACGAGTGCCCCAACAAGAAGAATGCTACAACCCCTAATGCCAATGCCCCAGCTCAGCAGCAGCGTCGTGTCCAGCCAGGGAGAAGATTTGCCCCAGGGAATTCACTCAACCGCAATGGTCGTCTTTTTCTCATGCATGCTGAAGAAGCTCAGGAAGCGCCAGACGTCGTGCTGGGTATGTTTTCTGTTAATTCAGTACTTGCAAGAGTGTTGTTTGATTCTGGTGCATCGCATTCATTTGTCACCGAAGAATTTGCCTGCACTAGTAAAATCCAACCAACCAAATTGAAGCATGTGATGATTGTACAAATTCCCGGATCAACCACCAAGGCTAGGCAAATTTGCAAGGCCGTCCCTATCCGAATCCATGGCATAGATTTTTATGCTAATCTAATAGTACTCGGAACTAAAGGTTTGGAAGTAGTACTAGGAATGGATTGGATGTCCAAACATAAAGTATTGATTGAGTGTGCCAAGAAAGCCATCACCATGACCAGTACCACCGGAATATCAGTCGAACATATATCTGAAACGTTACCTCGCCAATTCAAGTGTAACAAGAGTCTAGCCCAACCTACCATTGACCAAGTTCGGATAGTCTGCGAATACCCTCATGTATTTCCAGATGTTTTGCCCGATATGCCCCCAGATCGGGATATCGAGTTTATCATCGAACTAATCCCTGGAACAGGACCCATAGCCTAGAGACCCTATAGTATGAACCCGTCGGAACTAGAAGAGCTGAAGAAGCAACTGGATTCCATGTTGGAAATCGGATTGATTCAACCAAGTGCGTCCCCATGGAGATCACCTGTCTTGTTTGTGGACAAGAAGGATGGAGGTAACCGTTTGTGTACGGATTATCGAAAGTTGAATGATGTCACCATCAAGAACAAGTACCCCTTGCCTAAGATAGAAGATTTGTTTGATCAGTTGACCGGTGCCTAGGTGTTTTCTAAGATTGATCTTAGGACTGGCTATCATCAACTCAAGATTCGTGCAGAGGATATCCCAAAGACTGCCTTTACCACCAGATATGGATTGTATGAGTATACATTCATGTCTTTTGGATTAACCAATGCCCCCGCTTATTTCATGAATCTCATGAATAAGATTTTTATGGACTTCCTGGATAAGTTTGTCGTTGTTTTCATTGATGACATTCTGATTTATTCCAAATCAGAAGAAGAACATGAGCTACACCTAAGGACCATTCTTGGAACCCTTAGAGAGCATCAGCTGTATGCAAAATTTAGCAAAGGTGAATTCTGGTTACAAGAAGTAGGATTCCTCGGTCACATTGTATCAGCCGGAGGAATTGCCGTTGACCCTGCCAAAGTGAAAGATGTAGAAGATTGGCAAGCCCCAACCACTCAAACCCAAGTTCGTGCTTTTCTCGGATTGGCGGGATATTACCGCAAATTTGTAGAAGGATTCTCTAGTATCACCAAACCCATGACTCAATTGCTGAAGAAGGACAAGAAGTTTGAATGGACTAACAAATGTGAAGCGTGTTTTCAAGAACTCAAAAGGAGATTGATTTCAGCCCCAATCTTGATCATGCCGGATATTACGAAGCCCTTCGATGTGTATTGTGACGCATCCAAGATTGGTCTCGGATGTGTGCTAATGCAAGAAGGCAAAGTTATCTCTTATCTCTCGCGACAATTGAAGCAACACGAGCAAAATTACCCAACCCATGACCTCGAACTCGCAGCCGTCGTTCTAGCCCTAAAGACATGGAGACATTACCTGATGGGAAATCGTTGTGAGATTTATTTGGATCACAAGAGCCTAAAGTATATATTCACTCAGAAGGAGCTGAATATGAGGCAGAGAAGATGGATTGAGCTAATCAAGGATTACGACCTGGACATTCACTATCATCCTGGTAAAGCCAATGTGGTAGCAGATGCCCTTAGCAGATTGCCGTGCCGCTTGAACTCCATGATTTTGAAGGAGCAACCAAGTTTGCACAAAGAGATGGAAGATTTTCGAATGAAATTAGTAAGTGAAGGATTTTTGGCTAGCATAGAACTTCAACCCACTCTGACCAGTCAGATTAAAGAGGCGCAGAAAGGAAATGCTAGTATCAACGGAATCAAGCATCGTATCGGTACAGGCAAAGTACCCGGATTCACCGAGGACGAAGAAGGAGTTTTGTGGTACAATGGGCGCCTTTGTGTACCATCAGATTCTGAGTTGAAAGAAGTTATCTTGAAGGAGGCTCATGATACTCTTTATTCTATCCATCCCGGAGGAACTAAGATGTATCAAGATTTGAAAGAGCAATTTTGGTGGTGTAAGATGAAGAGAGAAATCGGAAGCTATATCGCCAAGTGTGATATATGTCAGCGAGTCAAGGCAGGACATCAGAGACCCGCTGGATTGTTGCAACCTTTGCAAATTCCGGAATGGAAATGGGATTCTGTAGGAATGGACTTTATCACTAGACTACCTACTTCTAGTAGGGGAAATGACTCTATTTGGGTCATAGTGGACAGATTGTCCAAAGTCGCCCATTTCTTGCCTGTCAAAACCACCTATCAGAGTTCGAAGCTAGCGAAGTTGTACATCGCTAGAATAGTTAGTTTTCACGGAGTCCCCAAGAACATAGTATCGGATCGAGGAACTCAGTTTACCTCGAGATTCTGGAAGAAAGTCCAAGAAGGTTTAGGAACCCGCCTAGATTTCAGTACCGCGTATCACCCTCAGACCGATGGACAAACGGAGCGAGTAAACCAAATACTCGAAGATATGCTTAGAGCATGTGTGTTAGAATATGGATCCAAGTGGGAAGACTGTCTGCCGTTTGCATAATTTTCATACAACAACAGTTACCAAGCCAGTTTGCAAATGGCCCCATTTGAATTCATGTACGGAAGAAAGTGCCGCACTCCTTTGAACTGGTCGGAAGTAGGAGAGAGTCAGATTTTCGGACCCGACATCCTACGAGAAGCAGAAGAGAAGGTTCACAAGATTCGTGAGCACCTCAAGACAGCCCAATCCCGACAGAAGAGTTACGCCGACAAGAGACGTCGAGACCCTGCCTTCAACATCGGAGATTTTGTTTATCTAAAACTGTCGCCATTGAAGGGAATGCAGCGTTTCCAACTCAAAGGAAAGTTAGCCCCCAGATATATCGGACCTTTCAAAATTTTGAACCGTCGAGGAGAAGTATCTTATCAACTGGAACTACCTGAAGAGATGTCAGCTGTGCACAATGTGTTCCATATCTCGTTACTTCGCAAGTGTCTCGAAGTCCCCGAGAAGACCAAAGTGTTCAAGAATATCGATCATCGGACCATAGAGATCAATGATGACCTAACCTATCCCGAAGTACCCATCCGTATATTGGAAGAAGCCTTTCGAACCACCAGAACCCGAAGCATCAAGTTTCTCAAGATTCAGTGGAGCAACCACACAGAAGAGGAAGCTACCTGGGAACGCGAAGATCACATCAGGACGGAGTTTCTAGATCTCTTCAAATCCTAGGTAATCTTTTCGTCCTTTTTCAAATCTCGGGACGAGATTTTGTTTAAGGGGGGAAGGTTTGTAACATCCCAAAAATATCAACCTTAGATCATCAAATTCTAATCATCAAAATTAGGGTTAACAAAAACTTTTCTAAGTAAACCCATGAATGCATGCATATGTGAATGCATGGATTTTTAATTTCTTTAAAAACCACCTTGTTTCTGTGATCCATTGCTTGTAGAATGTTTCTTAGGTGAAAAGAACATCATCTAAAACATTTCCCACACTTTTCCTAAAGACAAGTAAATCAAAACACATATATTAAGTGAATGGTCATTTTGACCAATTTAACTCCCATGCCTACTTTGGCTGTCTCAAACTTTCAAAACCTAACAGAAACTTTTCTGGATCTTTGCACCCCTTGAGTGTACTCATAACAAAGTATCAAGGACCACTTTGTGATCATCCAGAAACTTTCAAATGCATAGTTTAAATGACAATTCAAAATTGAATCATCTTCGTATGGGAAGATCCCACTTTTCCAAAACCCACTCAAACAAGCTCAACTTTCAAAACCCAAGCATCTGCAGACTCACCAGCACCAATCTAGCAAACCCACCAAAATCATTTCAAAATTCAAAACTTGATTTCACGCGGCCATTTCATCAAACAGGTTGCAGACACAAATCAAACAAAATATCAAACACTATAGTGTGTAGTGATTCTTGCCTAACTTGTTCCCTAGTTAGCTCACACACAACCCAGTAGATCATCTAGAAAGATTAGCCCAACACTAGCACCCCTGTGAGCTTGCCATTGTCATTAATGGTGAACAGCCGAGCACCTCAATGCCACCCCATAGTCGACAGCAGGCTAGAGGAAGAACTAGCCGTGCCAACCTTGTCTGGGAGGCAGCCCACCGTCCACCGCCACTGCCTGTCCCAGCCGCGAGCATTGCCAAGCCCTGGACCACGTGCACAAGCCGCGCCCAGACCATGCCGAGCGTGCGCCAGAGCGCCAACCTCGACCAGCATCCACAGACCGCGCGCCGCCCTCACCGCGCGCACACACGATCACCACCGACCCAGGAGACCACCAAACATCCCCATTAGCAGCCCCGTGCCATACAGCCACCGCCCGCCGTCGAAGACACCGCCTCTGCCGTGCAGAGCACCGGCCGTTCCAGACCAAACCACACCGCCCCATGCCTCGCGACCATGTCGTTGAGCATCGCTAGGAGACATAGCATCGTCCCCTACCCTTGCCCATGCCATTAGCCGCCTGTAACGTCGCCCCCGACGAGCTCACCGTGCGCCCCGACGGTCCCCTCGCTCGACTATAAATAGAGGCCACCCCCGCACGATTTCTTCACACCATCTCACTCCCCTCTCCTCACTGACCGTGCCACACCATTCTCAGAGCAAGGCGAGCACCACCTCGCCGGAATTTTCACTGGAGCCTGCCGCTGCCGGAGAAGAAGGGAGCCAACGATTGGAGCCGCCCCAGGAGACGCCACCGGTACCAGGAGGTTCGCCGTCGTCGACTTCGTCGTTCGCCCTCCTCGCCGACACTTGCCCGTACCCCGGTGATCCCCCAGCACCCCCCACTGGCCGTGCTAGGTTTTGTTCTCGCCGGAGCTGTCTCGCGTCGATGATGACCCTCAGCCGTTAGATTAGAACTAGATCGAACGATCCACGTTGCCCCATACCGCTTCGCCCAGCCCCGTGTCACTGACGAGTGGGGACACCCACTTAAGCAGCCCGCGGGAGCCCTGTGCTTAGCAGGCCGGCCCGTTAGAATTTCCCGCGCAGCCCAGCAATTCAAATAAAACCTTTTCTTTTAAAATTCAAACACACTTCAGCACCCAACTTCAATAATCAACCCAGATCGATTCAGTGCACCAAATTGGATGAAACCAATTTTGTTGGAAAGGTCTGTGAATGCTTAATCCAAGTCCGTTGGATTCAAGTCATTTGGATCTGTAGATCACCCACAGCAAAAATAACAAGGCAGAAGCTTTTCTGCATTCAAACATTTTTCAAATTTAAACCATAAAAGCTTTTGAGTTGATTCCAACTCTCAAAAATCACATTTAACCATACCTTTCAGAATATATAAAAATATATAGGTTTACTTGCAGAAATAATGTTCAAGTAATAAGAGAATGCTTCATAAGCATTTCTAGCCACTTTAATTAATTAAAATAAAAGGGTAAAACCTTATTAAATTGTGACACCACTTTAAATCACATTCCCATGGACTACAGTATGTGGTGATGACATGTGTCAACATGATCCCATGTTTAGTTTGGAGAATATTAAATCTTAAGTAGTTTTTCAATGAGTAGAAATTACTTTTCTCAAAATAAAAGATTTAAACCAAGCTTTAACCTTGTAATGTTAGAGATGATGCTAGATCATCTATAGGACCCTTGTGTGTGATGATTGCAAGTAGTTAAGTATTGTTTGGTGATTGTGTATCTCGTATTTATTCATAGTCGCTAGTACCGACCAAGGATACGAGGAGGAAGGAGGATACTACGAAGAGGAAGCCGAGGAGAACTTTAACCACTGCTCTGCACAAGGCAAGCTGATACTATACCAATGCAAGCCTAATACTACTAGTGAATGTGCAAGCTAACACCTGCAAGATACTATACTTACGCAAGCTTATACTCATATTGGTGCAAGCTAACCCTTGCCAGATACCCTACTGTTGCCACAAACCCATACTTGTGATATGACTACTATATTCCTTAAGCATATGTGATCATACCCACTTGATAAACCAACCCTAGTTTTATGTGTAAGCTTCTTACTTTATTTCTTTATCAAAGCTTACTTAGAGTCTACCTAAGAGTTTGGTAGATACCAGACAGTTGTGCTGAAGCTTGCATAAAGAGCATAAAATTTGGCCTACGCTAGAAACCTTGATATCAGCCTAAGATATAATGTTGGACTTAGTGAAACTCCACTAGTTACCACCCCTCATTAGTACCACCCCCACCTGTAGATGCTAGTGCTAAGCATAAAACTTGATCAACTTTTAGAAGGGAATACTTGGTGGAAAAAAATGGTTATGAAAACCTTGGAATGATGGCTCATTCTATTGAAATGATTTGGACATGTGTTTCCAAACACTTGATGATTTTGGTGATAAAAATGTTGAGGCATGAGCCTTAGCCCCTTTATAAAACTGATGGTTGTCTGGATGCGATACCATTCCAATTTTATCGTACAACCACAATACCCGAAGATTGGGTAGGTCTTGACTGGAAACTTATATACCTTAGTATTAGTTCCCTCCCAGCCAAGGTCTGAGCTGAGGCTACCTTGTGAAGATTGTCCACCTGTGCAGTACCCAAGATGACAGTGGTCATGGTTGGGAGGCCAAACTCACAGGAGAGGTGCTTATACTAGGGCGTGTAATCGAAAGGTTAGGATTGATTATCCCCATACTGAGTATGGTGAATTCAGGATATGTTCCTGACGGATGTATCGAATGTTGTGGTGAAAGTGTACAATCTCTGCAGAGTGTCAAACTATTCGAATAGCCGCGTCCGTGGTTATGGACAGTTGGAGTGGCCATACTGTTCCCCCGTCAGACTTTTCAAAATGACTTGTGAAGTGAATTGAGACTTTGACTTGACCACAACAGAGTTGTGACCTGAATTACAAGATCCCACTTAGGAGTTATAAAATTGTGACTAGCTTTGGAACTTAGTAGAGATAAACCTGGATTTTTGCAAAACAACCCTAGAGCCTAGTGTCCTATTATCCAAAAACCCCTTACCTATTAGTATTAGTTTGCGATTACTTAAAGAGTACTCATGGCTTTGTCCCTGGCTATTCCCATGGCCAGACTATGAAGAGGAGTACCTGGAAGATGGACCCCAGGAAGGTTACGACAACTAGGATCATCTCCCATCGTCAGCATTGCCTGTGACCCCGAAGATGGAGCTTCGCCTACGCTACCGTTATTATTACGTATTCCGCTCCTTGATGTGTATTGAGAACTGGATCATGAGATCCCTATTCGTGTAAGAACTTATGTATCGTTTGTAATGGATGAAGTACTATGGTATCCAATTCTGTTATGTCTCGCAAAAATGGTAATCCTGGGATTGCGATGTATGGCATAACAGGCATCTAGGATTGAAAATCCGGGTGTTGACAAGTTGGTATCAGAGCCATCCTGACCATAGGAGACCCTAGTTAGATTGGACGTTGAACCAAAAACTTAGTTTCAAAACCAAAGAATAAAAATATTTACGAAAACTTATTCTCATTCTTACCTCTTTAATTCCTTAATAAAACTTCATGTTCCTCAAAAACTCTTGCAAAATAGATAAAATTTTGACACACTTGATCACTCTGGTAATCGACTCATCCTCTTTTTTTATAGATGGACGTGAAGTGCAGCAAGTTTTATCAGTTGGGGAATGGAGGAGACCTTATCTTTGAGAGGGATCTGGATCAGCTTTCGGAACTTCTGGAGCGTCCACACCCCGAGTTCTTCGGAGCTCAGCTCAATGATCAAGGAGGAGAAGATCTGCAGTGGCTAATGGTTGCAAGTCTCCGAGGAAAGATTGAACCTCCCACTGCGGAGGGAATTCAGTTTACCTTGAGGGAAAACAACTGGCTCGATGGACTTGCCAGAGCAATGCAGGAAGCTCTTTCCCGTCTGTGTGGGCAGAGCATCAATCAGATCAAGGGTACTCGCTTTGAGTTTTTCCCAAGACATGATGCGGATGGCCAACCACTAGAAGCCCCATACCACCCCGAGCTGAAGACTCAATTGGACCACCTTAGCTTCATGATGTATGATCGTCAGCAGGAGTTGGACAACTGCCATGACTATTGCAACCACAAGTCTGCCATCATCAAGACGAAGGACCAGACCATAGACATGCTAGCAAAGGATCACAAGTCTCACCGTCGTCATCTTGACAAGAAGGAGCGCATTATTGCCCGTCTTCGCCACCGCATCTCATCTCTGGAAGAGACCATCCACGAGAGAGACATGCAGTTAGAGGACTTCTCCATCGATGATCCTGAAGATGATGAAGCCACAAACTCCAAGGAGTAGTAGCACTGAGCACTAGCGTAGTGAGTAGTAGTCAGTCCCACTGTATCGTAGTTTCCAGAATGGTTCTTAAAACCATCTGTTTTTCCTTGTTATGGTGTGTGTTGTACTGTGTGCTATCAATGAATGAAATAGCAAGTTGCCAGAAAAACATGAGTCAAACTCTAAAAACTTTTCAAAAACCCAAAACCTTAGAAATTTCCTTCTTTTCTCATAATCTATATCAATCTTCAGATGCCACGTGGAGGAAGTGGTTCAGCCCCGGACCCGATGTTGCAGATCCTGCAAATGTTGACTTCTCACCGCGAAGCTGAAAGAGCGGAACGTCAAGCCAACCTAGCCACTGTGCAATAGATAGCCCAACTAGCCCATAACAACCAAGGCCATGGAAATCAGGACCACCATGGATCTAAGCTCAAGAATTTCTAGAATACCAACCCACCCGTTTTCACCAAGTCAGAAGAACCCCTAGACGCCGATGATTGGCTGCAAACCATGGAAAATAACTTAGAAGTAGCCGGAGTCGAAGCCAACGAGAAATTCCTATTCGCCACCCATTATCTAGCTGGAGATGCTAGGGCATGGTGGAACAGTGTTCGTGCAATGACCGGAGGCCAGATGATGACCTAGGAGGAATTCAAGGTCCAGTTTAGCAGAACCCATGTGCCGCCAGGTTTGATCAAGAGAATGAGAGACGAGTTCAGAGAGTTGAAGCAAGGAGGTATGACTGTAGTGGAATACCGTGAATTTTTTTTGTCATTAGCTAGATATGCCCCGGACGAGATAGACACCGAAGCCAAGAAGAAAGAAAGATTCCTGAATGGTTTGCATGACGAGATGCAGACAGTATTAGTCAATATCCCCTTTGTTGATATTGAAGCCCTTGTCGACTCTGCTATCCAGATGGAAGGAAAGATCAACCAGGCCAATGAGAACCGCAAGCGTCGCATGATGCATCAACCAGGAACCCATCAGACCCCAAAGTATCGCCCCAACCCATCTCCAGGATTTTCCCCAAGAACCAACAGACCCCCTATGACCCGTCCAACCTATCCCAACCGTGGAAACCCTAGACCCGGAGGAAATCACAACAACCCCGACAACTCTAACAATTTCACCCGTGCCCCACCCAAGTTCAACACCAACAATGCTACCGCCAACCCTAACACTGCCTCGAGGACTGGAAGCAATGTTGTGCCTGTCGCAGGTAAGGACAAGTCACAAGTGACCTGTTATGACTGTGGAAATAAAGGCCACTATTCTAACGAGTGCCCCAACAAGAAGAATGCTACAACCCCTAATGCCAATGCCCCAGCTCAGCAGCAGCGTCGTGTCCAGCCAGGGAGAAGATTTGCCCCAGGGAATTCACTCAACCGCAATGGTCGTCTTTTTCTCATGCATGCTGAAGAAGCTCAGGAAGCGCCAGACGTCGTGCTGGGTATGTTTTCTGTTAATTCAGTACTTGCAAGAGTGTTGTTTGATTCTGGTGCATCGCATTCATTTGTCACCGAAGAATTTGCCTGCACTAGTAAAATCCAACCAACCAAATTGAAGCATGTGATGATTGTACAAATTCCCGGATCAACCACCAAGGCTAGGCAAATTTGCAAGGCCGTCCCTATCCGAATCCATGGCATAGATTTTTATGCTAATCTAATAGTACTCGGAACTAAAGGTTTGGAAGTAGTACTAGGAATGGATTGGATGTCCAAACATAAAGTATTGATTGAGTGTGCCAAGAAAGCCATCACCATGACCAGTACCACCGGAATATCAGTCGAACATATATCTGAAACGTTACCTCGCCAATTCAAGTGTAACAAGAGTCTAGCCCAACCTACCATTGACCAAGTTCGGATAGTCTGCGAATACCCTGATGTATTTCCAGATGTTTTGCCCGATATGCCCCCAGATCGGGATATCGAGTTTATCATCGAACTAATCCCTGGAACAGGACCCATAGCCTAGAGACCCTATAGTATGAACCCGTCAGAACTAGAAGAGCTGAAGAAGCAACTGGATTCCATGTTGGAAATCGGATTGATTCAACCAAGTGCGTCCCCATGGAGATCACCTGTCTTGTTTGTGGACAAGAAGGATGGAGGTAACCGTTTGTGTACGGATTATCGAAAGTTGAATGATGTCACCATCAAGAACAAGTACCCCTTGCCTAAGATAGAAGATTTGTTTGATCAGTTGACCGGTGCCTAGGTGTTTTCTAAGATTGATCTTAGGACTGGCTATCATCAACTCAAGATTCGTGCAGAGGATATCCCAAAGACTGCCTTTACCACCAGATATGGATTGTATGAGTATACATTCATGTCTTTTGGATTAACCAATGCCCCCGCTTATTTCATGAATCTCATGAATAAGATTTTTATGGACTTCCTGGATAAGTTTGTCGTTGTTTTCATTGATGACATTCTGATTTATTCCAAATCAGAAGAAGAACATGAGCTACACCTAAGGACCATTCTTGGAACCCTTAGAGAGCATCAGCTGTATGCAAAATTTAGCAAAGGTGAATTCTGGTTACAAGAAGTAGGATTCCTCAGTCACATTGTATCAGCCGGAGGAATTGCCGTTGACCCTGCCAAAGTGAAAGATGTAGAAGATTGGCAAGCCCCAACCACTCAAACCCAAGTTCGTGCTTTTCTCGGATTGGCGGGATATTACCGCAAATTTGTAGAAGGATTCTCTAGTATCACCAAACCCATGACTCAATTGCTGAAGAAGGACAAGAAGTTTGAATGGACTAACAAATGTGAAGCGTGTTTTCAAGAACTCAAAAGGAGATTGATTTCAGCCCCAATCTTGATCATGCCGGATATTACGAAGCCCTTCGATGTGTATTGTGACGCATCGAAGATTGGTCTCGGATGTGTGCTAATGCAAGAAGGCAAAGTTATCTCTTATCTCTCGCGACAATTGAAGCAACACGAGCAAAATTACCCAACCCATGACCTCGAACTCGCAGCCGTCGTTCTAGCCCTAAAGACATGGAGACATTACCTGATGGGAAATCGTTGTGAGATTTATTTGGATCACAAGAGCCTAAAGTATATATTCACTCAGAAGGAGCTGAATATGAGGCAGAGAAGATGGATTGAGCTAATCAAGGATTACGACCTGGACATTCACTATCATCCTGGTAAAGCCAATGTGGTAGCAGATGCCCTTAGCAGATTGCCGTGCCGCTTGAACTCCATGATTTTGAAGGAGCAACCAAGTTTGCACAAAGAGATGGAAGATTTTCGAATGAAATTAGTAAGTGAAGGATTTTTGGCTAGAATAGAACTTCAACCCACTCTGACCAGTCAGATTAAAGAGGCGCAGAAAGGAAATGCTAGTATCAACGGAATCAAGCATCGTATCGGTACAGGCAAAGTACCCGGATTCACCGAGGACGAAGAAGGAGTTTTGTGGTACAATGGGCGCCTTTGTGTACCATCAGATTCTGAGTTGAAAGAAGTTATCTTGAAGGAGGCTCATGATACTCTTTATTCTATCCATCCCGGAGGAACTAAGATGTATCAAGATTTGAAAGAGCAATTTTGGTGGTGTAAGATGAAGAGAGAAATCGGAAGCTATATCGCCAAGTGTGATATATGTCAGCGAGTCAAGGCCGGACATCAGAGACCCGCTGGATTGTTGCAACCTTTGCAAATTCCGGAATGGAAATGGGATTCTGTAGGAATGGACTTTATCACTAGACTACCTACTTCTAGTAGGGGAAATGACTCTATTTGGGTCATAGTGGACAGATTGTCCAAAGTCGCCCATTTCTTGCCTGTCAAAACCACCTATCAGAGTTCGAAGCTAGCGAAGTTGTACATCGCTAGAATAGTTAGTTTTCACGGAGTCCCCAAGAACATAGTATCGGATCGAGGAACTCAGTTTACCTCGAGATTCTGGAAGAAAGTCCAAGAAGGTTTAGGAACCCGCCTAGATTTCAGTACCGCGTATCACCCTCAGACCGATGGACAAACGGAGCGAGTAAACCAAATACTCGAAGATATGCTTAGAGCATGTGTGTTAGAATATGGATCCAAGTGGGAAGACTGTCTGCCGTTTGCATAATTTTCATACAACAACAGTTACCAAGCCAGTTTGCAAATGGCCCCATTTGAATTCATGTACGGAAGAAAGTGCCGCACTCCTTTGAACTGGTCGGAAGTAGGAGAGAGTCAGATTTTCGGACCCGACATCCTACGAGAAGCAGAAGAGAAGGTTCACAAGATTCGTGAGCACCTCAAGACAGCCCAATCCCGACAGAAGAGTTACGCCGACAAGAGACGTCGAGACCCTGCCTTCAACATCGGAGATTTTGTTTATCTAAAACTGTCGCCATTGAAGGGAATGCAGCGTTTCCAACTCAAAGGAAAGTTAGCCCCCAGATATATCGGACCTTTCAAAATTTTGAACCGTCGAGGAGAAGTATCTTATCAACTGGAACTACCTGAAGAGATGTCAGCTGTGCACAATGTGTTCCATATCTCGTTACTTCGCAAGTGTCTCGAAGTCCCCGAGAAGACCAAAGTGTTCAAGAATATCGATCACCGGACCATAGAGATCAACGATGACCTAACCTATCCCGAAGTACCCATCCGTATATTGGAAGAAGCCTTTCGAACCACCAGAACCCGAAGCATCAAGTTTCTCAAGATTCAGTGGAGCAACCACACAGAAGAGGAAGCTACCTGGGAACGCGAAGATCACATCAGGACGGAGTTTCTAGATCTCTTCAAATCCTAGGTAATCTTTTCGTCCTTTTTCAAATCTCGGGACGAGATTTTGTTTAAGGGGGGAAGGTTTGTAACATCCCAAAAATATCAACCTTAGATCATCAAATTCTAATCATCAAAATTAGGGTTAACAAAAACTTTTCTAAGTAAACCCATGAATGCATGCATATGTGAATGCATGGATTTTTAATTTCTTTAAAAACCACCTTGTTTGTGTGATCCATTGCTTGTAGAATGTTTCTTAGGTGAAAAGAACATCATCTAAAACATTTCCCACACTTTTCCTAAAGACAAGTAAATCAAAACACATATATTAAGTGAATGGTCATTTTGACCAATTTAACTCCCATGCCTACTTTGGCTGTCTCAAACTTTCAAAACCTAACAGAAACTTTTCTGGATCTTTGCACCCTTGAGTGTACTCATAACAAAGTATCAAGGACCACTTTGTGATCATCCAGAAACTTTCAAATGCATAGTTTAAATGACAATTCAAAATTGAATCATCTTCGTATGGGAAGATCCCACTTTTCCAAAACCCACTCAAACAAGCTCAACTTTCAAAACCCAAGCATCTGCAGACTCACCAGCACCAATCTAGCAAACCCACCAAAATCATTTCAAAATTCAAAACTTGATTTCACGCGGCCATTTCATCAAACAGGTTGCAGACACAAATCAAACAAAATATCAAACACTATAGTGTGTAGTGATTCTTGCCTAACTTGTTCCCTAGTTAGCTCACACACAACCCAGTAGATCATCTAGAAAGATTAGCCCAACACTAGCACCCCTGTGAGCTTGCCATTGTCATTAATGGTGAACAGCCGAGCACCTCAATGCCACCCCATAGTCGACAGCAGGCTAGAGGAAGAACTAGCCGTGCCAACCTTGTCTGGGAGGCAGCCCACCGTCCACCGCCACTGCCTGTCCCAGCCGCGAGCATTGCCAAGCCCTGGACCACGTGCACAAGCCGCGCCCAGACCATGCCGAGCGTGCGCCAGAGCGCCAACCTCGACCAGCATCCACAGACCGCGCGCCGCCCTCACCGCGCGCACACACGATCACCACCGACCCAGGAGACCACCAAACATCCCCATTAGCAGCCCCGTGCCATACAGCCACCGCCCGCCGTCGAAGACACCGCCTCTGCCGTGCAGAGCACCGGCCGTTCCAGACCAAACCACACCGCCCCATGCCTCGCGACCATGTCGTTGAGCATCGCTAGGAGACATAGCATCGTCCCCTACCCTTGCCCATGCCATTAGCCGCCTGTAACGTCGCCCCCGACGAGCTCACCGTGCGCCCCGACGGTCCCCTCGCTCGACTATAAATAGAGGCCACCCCCGCACGATTTCTTCACACCATCTCACTCCCCTCTCCTCACTGACCGTGCCACACCATTCTCAGAGCAAGGCGAGCACCACCTCGCCGGAATTTTCACTGGAGCCTGCCGCTGCCGGAGAAGAAGGGAGCCAACGATTGGAGCCGCCCCAGGAGACGCCACCGGTACCAGGAGGTTCGCCGTCGTCGACTTCGTCGTTCGCCCTCCTCGCCGACACTTGCCCGTACCCCGGTGATCCCCCAGCACCCCCCACTGGCCGTGCTAGGTTTTGTTCTCGCCGGAGCTGTCTCGCGTCGATGATGACCCTCAGCCGTTAGATTAGAACTAGATCGAACGATCCACGTTGCCCCATACCGCTTCGCCCAGCCCCGTGTCACTGACGAGTGGGGACACCCACTTAAGCAGCCCGCGGGAGCCCTGTGCTTAGCAGGCCGGCCCGTTAGAATTTCCCGCGCAGCCCAGCAATTCAAATAAAACCTTTTCTTTTAAAATTCAAACACACTTCAGCACCCAACTTCAATAATCAACCCAGATCGATTCAGTGCACCAAATTGGATGAAACCAATTTTGTTGGAAAGGTCTGTGAATGCTTAATCCAAGTCCGTTGGATTCAAGTCATTTGGATCTGTAGATCACCCACAGCAAAAATAACAAGGCAAAAGCTTTTCTGCATTCAAACATTTTTCAAATTTAAACCATAAAAGCTTTTGAGTTGATTCCAACTCTCAAAAATCACATTTAACCATACCTTTCAGAATATATAAAAATATATAGGTTTACTTGCAGAAATAATGTTCAAGTAATAAGAGAATGCTTCATAAGCATTTCTAGCCACTTTAATTAATTAAAATAAAAGGGTAAAACCTTATTAAATTGTGACACCACTTTAAATCACATTCCCATGGACTACAGTATGTGGTGATGACATGTGTCAACATGATCCCATGTTTAGTTTGGAGAATATTAAATCTTAAGTAGTTTTTCAATGAGTAGAAATTACTTTTCTCAAAATAAAAGATTTAAACCAAGCTTTAACCTTGTAATGTTAGAGATGATGCTAGATCATCTATAGGACCCTTGTGTGTGATGATTGCAAGTAGTTAAGTATTGTTTGGTGATTGTGTATCTCGTATTTATTCATAGTCGCTAGTACCGACCAAGGATACGAGGAGGAAGGAGGATACTACGAAGAGGAAGCCGAGGAGAACTTTAACCACTGCTCTGCACAAGGCAAGCTGATACTATACCAATGCAAGCCTAATACTACTAGTGAATGTGCAAGCTAACACCTGCAAGATACTATACTTACGCAAGCTTATACTCATATTGGTGCAAGCTAACCCTTGCCAGATACCCTACTGTTGCCACAAACCCATACTTGTGATATGACTACTATATTCCTTAAGCATATGTGATCATACCCACTTGATAAACCAACCCTAGTTTTATGTGTAAGCTTCTTACTTTATTTCTTTATCAAAGCTTACTTAGAGTCTACCTAAGAGTTTGGTAGATACCAGACAGTTGTGCTGAAGCTTGCATAAAGAGCATAAAATTTGGCCTACGCTAGAAACCTTGATATCAGCCTAAGATATAATGTTGGACTTAGTGAAACTCCACTAGTTACCACCCCTCATTAGTACCACCCCCACCTGTAGATGCTAGTGCTAAGCATAAAACTTGATCAACTTTTAGAAGGGAATACTTGGTGGAAAAAAATGGTTATGAAAACCTTGGAATGATGGCTCATTCTATTGAAATGATTTGGACATGTGTTTCCAAACACTTGATGATTTTGGTGATAAAAATGTTGAGGCATGAGCCTTAGCCCCTTTATAAAACTGATGGTTGTCTGGATGCGATACCATTCCAATTTTATCGTACAACCACAATACCCGAAGATTGGGTAGGTCTTGACTGGAAACTTATATACCGTAGTATTAGTTCCCTCCCAGCCAAGGTCTGAGCTGAGGCTACCTTGTGAAGATTGTCCACCTGTGCAGTACCCAAGATGACAGTGGTCATGGTTGGGAGGCCAAACTCACAGGAGAGGTGCTTATACTAGGGCGTGTAATCGAAAGGTTAGGATTGATTATCCGCATACTGAGTATGGTGAATTCAGGATATGTTCCTGACGGATGTATCGAATGTTGTGGTGAAAGTGTACAATCTCTGCAGAGTGTCAAACTGTTCGAATAGCCGCGTCCGCGGTTATGGACAGTTGGAGTGGCCATACTGTTCCCCCGTCAGACTTTTCAAAATGACTTGTGAAGTGAATTGAGACTTTGACTTGACCACAACAGAGTTGTGACCTGAATTACAAGATCCCACTTAGGAGTTATAAAATTGTGACTAGCTTTGGAACTTAGTAGAGATAAACCTGGATTTTTGCAAAACAACCCTAGAGCCTAGTGTCCTATTATCCAAAAACCCCTTACCTATTAGTATTAGTTTGCGAGTACTTAAAGAGTACTCATGGCTTTGTCCCTGACTATTCCCATGGCCAGACTATGAAGAGGAGTACCTGGAAGATGGACCCCAGGAAGGTTACGACAACTAGGATCATCTCCCATCGTCAGCATTGCTTGTGACCCCGAAGATGGAGCTTCGCCTACGCTACCGTTATTATTACGTATTCCGCTGCTTGATGTGTATTGAGAACTGGATCATGAGATCCCTATTCGTGTAAGAACTTATGTATCGTTTGTAATGGATGAAGTACTATGGTATCCAATTCTGTTATGTCTCTCAAAAATGGTAATCCTGGGATTGCGATGTATGGCATAACAGGCATCTAGGATTGAAAAATCCGGGTGTTGACAAGTTGGTATCAGAGCCATCCTGACCATAGGAGACCCTAGTTAGATTGGACGTTGAACCAAAAACTTAGTTTCAAAACCAAAGAATAAAAATATTTACGAAAACTTATTCTCATTCTTACCTCTTTAATTCCTTAATAAAACTTCATGTTCCTCAAAAACTCTTGCAAAATAGATAAAATTTTGACACACTTGATCACTCTGCTAATCTACTCATCCTCTTTTTTTATAGATGGACGTGAAGTACAACAAGTTTTATCAGTTGGGGAATGGAGGAGACCTTATCTTTGAGAGGGATCTGGATCAGCTTTCGGAACTTCTGGAGCGTCCACACCCTGAGTTCTTCGGAGCTCAGCTCAATGATCAAGGAGGAGAAGATCTACAGTGGCTAATTGTTGCAAGTCTCCGAGGAAAGTTTGAACCTCCCACTGCGGAGGGAATTCAGTTTACCTTGAGGGAAAACAATTGGCTCGATGGACTTGCCAGAGCAATGCAGGAAGCTCTTTCCCGTCTGTGTGGGCAGAGCATCAATCAGATCAAGGGTACTCGCTTTGAGTTGTTCCCAAGACATGATGCGGATGGCCAACCACTGGAAGCCCCATACCATCCCGAGCTGAAGACTCAATTGGACCACCTTAGCTTCATGATGTATGATCGTCAGCAGGAGTTGGACAACTGCCATGACTATTGCAACCACAAGTCTGCATCATCAAGACGAAGGACCAGACCATAGCCATGCTAGCAAAGGATCACAAGTCTCGCCGTCGTCAGCTTGACAAGAAGGAGCGCATTATTGCCCGTCTTCGCCACTGCATCTCATCTCTGGAAGAGACCATCCACGGGAGAGACATGAAGTTAGAGGACTTCTCCATCGATGATCCTGAAGATGATGAAGCCACAAACTCCAAGGAGTAGTAGCACTGAGCACTAGCGTAGCGAGTAGTAGTCAGTCCCACTGTATCGTAGTTTCCAGAATGGTTCTTAAAACCATCTGTTTTTCCTTGTTATGGTGTGTGTTGTACTGTGTGCTATGAATGAATGAAATAGCAAGTTGCCAGAAAAACCTGAGTCAAACTCTAAAAACTTTTCAAAAACCCAAAACCTTAGAAATTTCCTTATTTTCTCATAATCTATATCAATCTTCAGATGCCACGTGGAGGAAGTGGTTCAGCCCCGGACCCGATGTTGCAGATCCTGCAAATGTTGACTTCTGACCGGGAAGCTAAAAGAGCGGAACGTCAAGCCAACCTAGCCACTCTACAATAGATAGCCCAACTAGCCCATAACAACCAAGGCCATGGAAATCAGGACCACCATGGATCTAAGCTCAAGAATTTCTAGAATACCAACCCACCCGTTTTCACCAAGTCAGAAGAACCCCTAGACGCCGATGATTGGCTGCAAACCATAGAAAATAACTTAGAAGTAGCCGGAGTCGAAGCCAACGAGAAATTCCTATTTGCCACCCATTATCTAGCCGGAGATGCCAGGGCATGGTGGAACAGTGTTCGTGCAATGATCGGAGGCCAGATGATGACCTGGGAGGAATTCAAGGTCAAGTTTAGCAGAACCCATGTGCCGCCAGGTTTGATCAAGAGAATGAGAAACGAGTTCAGAGAGTTGAAGCAAGGAGGTATGACTGTAGTGGAATACCGTGATTTTTTTTTGTCATTAGCTTGGTATGCCCCGGACGAGATAGACACCGAAGCCAAGAAGAAAGAAAGATTCCTGAATGGTCTGCATGACGAGATGCAGACAGTATTAGTCAATATCCCCTTTGTTGATATTGAAGCCCTTGTCGACTCTGCTATCCAGATGGAAGGAAAGATCAACCAGGCCAATGAGAACCGCAAGCGTCGCATGATGCATCAACCAGGAACCCATCAGACCCCAAAGTATCGCCCCAACCCATCTCCAGGATTTTCCCCAAGAACCAACAGACCCCCTATGACCTGTCCAACCTATCCCAACCGTGGAATCCCTAGACCCGGAGGAAATCACAACAACCCCGGCAACTCTAACAATTTCACCCGTGCCCCACCCAAGTTCAACACCAACAATGCTACCGCCAACCCTAACACTGCCACGAGGACTGGAATCAATGTTGTGCCTGTCGCAGGTAAGGACAAGTCACAAGTGACCTGTTATGACTGTGGAAATAAAGGCCACTATTCTAACGAGCCCCAACAAGAAGAATGCTACAGCCCCTAATGCTAATGCCCCAGCTCAGCAGCAGCGTCGTATCCAGCCAGGGAGAAGATTTGCCCCAGGGAATTCACTCAACCGCAATGGCCGTCTTTTTCTCATGCATGCTGAAGAAGCTCAGGAAGCGCCAGATGTCGTGCTGGGTATGTTTTCTGTTAATTCAGTACTTGCAAGAGTGTTGTTTGATTCTGGTGCATCGCATTCATTTGTCACCGAAGAATTTGCCTGCACTAGTAAAATCCAACCAACCAAATTGAAGCATGTGATGATTGTACAAATTCCCGGATCAACCACCAAGGCTAGGCAAATTTGCAAGGCCGTCCCTATCCGAATCCATGGCATAGATTTTTATGCTAATCTAATAGTACTCGGAACTAAAGGTTTGGAAGTAGTACTAGGAATGGATTGGATGTCCAAACATAAAGTATTGATTGAGTGTGCCAAGAAAGCCATCACCATGACCAGTACCACCGGAATATCAGTCGAACATATATCTGAAACGTTACCTCGCCAATTCAAGTGTAACAAGAGTCTAGCCCAACCTACCATTGACCAAGTTCGGATAGTCTGCGAATACCCCAATGTATTTCCAGATGTTTTGCCCGGTATGCCCCAGATCGGGATATCGAGTTTATCATCGAACTAATCCCTGGAACAGGACCCATAGCCTAGAGACCCTATAGTATGAACCCGTCAGAACTAGAAGAGCTGAAGAAGCAACTGGATTCCATGTTGGAAATCGGATTGATTCAACCAAGTGCGTCCCCATGGAGATCACCTGTCTTGTTTGTGGACAAGAAGGATGGAGGTAACCGTTTGTGTACAGATTATCGAAAGTTGAATGATGTCACCATCAAGAACAAGTACCCCTTGCCTAAGATAGAAGATTTGTTTGATTAGTTGACCGGTGCCCAGGTGTTTTCTAAGATTGATCTTAGGACTGGCTATCATCAACTCAAGATTCGTGCAGAGGATATCCCAAAGACTGCCTTTACCACCAGATATGGATTGTATGAGTATACATTCATGTCTTTTGGATTAACTAATGCCCCCGCTTATTTCATGAATCTCATGAATAAGATTTTTATGGACTTCCTGGATAAGTTTGTCGTTGTTTTCATTGATGACATTCTGATTTATTCCAAATCAGAAGAAGAACATGAGCTACACCTAAGGACCATTCTTGGAACCCTTAGAGAGCATCAGCTGTATGCAAAATTTAGCAAATGTGAATTCTGGTTACAGGAAGTAGGATTCCTCGGTCACATTGTATCAGCCGGAGGAATTGCCGTTGACCCTGCCAAAGTGAAAGATGTAGAAGATTGGCAAGCCCCAACCACTCAAACCCAAGTTTGTGCTTTTCTCGGATTGGCGGGATATTACCGCAAATTTGTAGAAGGATTCTCTAGTATCGCCAGACCCATGACTCAATTGCTGAAGAAGGACAAGAAGTTTGAATGGACTGATAAATGTGAAGCGTGTTTTCAAGAACTCAAAAGGAGATTGATTTCAGCCCCAATCTTGATCATGCCGGATATTACGAAGCCCTTCGATGTGTATTGTGATGCATCCAAGATTGGTCTCGGATGTGTGCTAATGCAAGAAGGCAAAGTTATCTCTTATCTCTCGCGACAATTGAAGCAACACGAGCAAAATTACCCAACCCATGACCTCGAACTCGCAGCCGTCGTTCTAGCCCTAAAGACATGGAGACATTACCTGATGGGAAATCGTTGTGAGATTTATTCGGATCACAAGAGCCTAAAGTATATATTCACTCAGAAGGAGCTGAATATGAGGCAGAGAAGATGGATTGAGCTAATCAAGGATTACGACCTGGACATTCACTGTCATCCTGGTAAAGCCAATGTGGTAGCAGATGCCCTTAGCAGATTGCCGTGCCGCTTGAACTCCATGATTTTGCAGGAGCAACCAAATTTGCACAAAGAGATGGAAGATTTTCGAATGGAATTAGTAAGTGAAGGATTTTTGGCTAGCATAGAACTTCAACCCACTTTGACCAGTCAGATTAAAGAGGCGCAGAAAGGGAATGCTAGTATCAACGGAATCAAGCGTCATATCGCTACAGGCAAAGTACCCGGATTCACCGAGGACGAAGAAGGAGTTTTGTGGTACAATGGGCGCCTTTGTGTACCATCAGATTCTGAGTTGAAAGAAGTTATCTTGAAGGAGGCTCATGATACTCTTTATTCTATCCATCCCGGAGGAACTAAGATGTATCAAGATTTGAAAGAGCAATTTTGGTGGCGTAAGATGAAGAGAGAAATCGGAAGCTATATCGCCAAGTGTGATATATGTCAGCGAGTCAAGGCAGGACATCAAAGACCCGCTGGATTGTTGCAACCTTTGCAAATTCCGGAATGGAAATGGGATTCTGTAGGAATGGACTTTATCACTGGACTACCTACTTCTAGTAGGGGAAATGACTCTATTTGGGTCATAGTGGACAGATTGTCCAAAGTCGCCCATTTCTTGCCTGTCAAAACCACCTATCAGAGTTCGAAGCTAGCGAAGTTGTACATCGCTAGAATAGTTAGTTTTCACAGAGTCCCCAAGAACATAGTATCGGATCGAGGAACTCAGTTTACCTCGAGATTCTGGAAGAAAGTCCAAGAAGGTTTAGGAACCCGCCTAGATTTCAGTACCGCGTATCACCCTCAGACCGATGGAAAAACGGAGCGAGTAAACCAAATTCTCGAAGATATGCTTAGAGCATGTGTGTTAGAATATGGATCCAAGTGGGAAGACTGTCTGCCGTTTGCAGAATTTTCATACAACAACAGTTACCAAGCCAGTTTGCAAATGGCCCCATTTGAATTCATGTACGGAAGAAAGTGCCGCACTCCTTTGAACTGGTCGGAAGTAGGAGATAGTCAGATTTTCGGACCCGACATCCTACGAGAAGCAGAAGAGAAGGTTCACAAGATTCGTGAGCACCTCAAGACAGCCCAATCCCGACAGAAGAGTTACGCCGACAAGAGACGTCGAGACCTCGCCTTCAACATCGGAGATTTTGTTTATCTAAAAGTGTCGCCATTGAAGGGAATGCAGCGTTTCCAACTCAAAGGAAAGTTAGCCCCCAGATATATCGGACCTTTCAAAATTTTGAACCGTCGAGGAGAAGTATCTTATCAACTGGAACTACCTGAAGAGATGTCAGCTGTGCACAATGTGTTCCATATCTCGTTACTTCGCAAGTGTCTCGAAGTCCCCGAGAAGACCAAAGTGTTCAAGAATATCGATCACCAGACCATAGAGATCAACGATGACCTAACCTATCCCGAAGTACCCATCCGTATATTGGAAGAAGCCTTTCGAACCACCAGAACCCGAAGCATCAAGTTTCTCAAGATTCAGTGGAGCAACCACACAGAAGAGGAAGCTACCTGGGAACGCGAAGATCACATCAGGACGGAGTTTCCAGATCTCTTCAAATCCTAGGTAATCTTTTCGTCCTTTTTCAAATCTCGGGACGAGATTTTGTTTAAGGGGGGAAGGTTTGTAACATCCCAAAAATATCAACCTTAGATCATCAAATTCTAATCATCAAAATTAGGGTTAACAAAAACTTTTCTAAGTAAACCCATGAATGCATGCATATGTGAATGCATGGATTTTTAATTTCTTTAAAAACCACCTTGTTTGTGTGATCCATTACTTGTAGAATTTTTCTTAGGTGAAAAGAACATCATCTAAAACATTTCCCACACTTTTCCTAAAGACAAGTAAATCAAAACACATATATTAAGTGAATGGTCATTTTGACCAATTTAACTCCCATGCCTACTTTGGCTGTCTCTAACTTTCAAAACCTAACAGAAACTTTTCTGGATCTTTGCACCCCTTGAGTGTACTCATAACAAAGTATCAAGGCCCACTTTGTGATCATCCAGAAACTTTCAAATGCATAGTTTAAATGACAATTCAAAATTGAATCTTCTTCATATGGGAAGATCCCACTTTTCCAAAACCCACTCAAACAAGCTCAACTTTCAAAACCCAAGCATCTGTAGACTCACCAGCACCAATCTAACAAACCCACCAAAATCATTTCAAAATTCAAAACTTGATTTCACGCGGCCATTTCATCAAACAGGTTGCAGACACAAATCAAACAAAACATCAAACACTATAGTGTGCAGTGATTCTTGCCTAACTTGTTCCCTAGTTAGCTCACACACAACCAAGTAGATCATCTAGAAAGATTAGCCCAACACTAGCACCCCTGTGAGCTTGCCATTGTCATTAATGGTGAACAGCCGAGCACCTCAATGCAACCCCATAGTCGACAACAGGCTAGAGGAAGAACTAGCCGTGCCTACCTTGTCTGGGAGGCAGCCCACCGTCCACCGCCACTGCCTGTCCCAACCGCGAGCGTTGCCAAGCCCTGGACCACGCGCACAAGCCGTGCCCAGACCATGCCAAGCGTGCGCCAGAGCGCAACCTCGACCAGCATCCACAGACCGCGCGTCACCCTCACCGCGCATACACACGATCACCACCGACCCAGGAGACCGCCAGACATCCCCATTAGCAGCCCCGTGCCATACAGCCACCGCCCGCCGTCGAAGACGCCGCCTCTGCCGCGCAGAGCACCGGCCGTTCCAGACCAAACCACACCCCCCCATGCCTGGCGACCATGTCGTTGAGCATCGCCAGGAGACACAGCACCGTCCCCTACCCTTGCCCATGCCATTAGCCGCCTGTAACGTCGCCCACGACGAGCTCACCGTGCGCCCCGACGGTCCCCTCGCTCGACTATAAATAGAGGCCACCCCCGCACGATTTCTTCACACCATCTCACTCCCCTCTCCTCACTGACCGTGCCACACCATTCTCAGAGCAAGGCGAGCACCACCTTGCCGGAATTTCACTGGAGCCTGCCGCTGCCGGAGAAGAAGGGAGACAGCTATTGGAGCCGCCCCAGGAGAAGCCACCGGTACCAGGAGGTTCGCCGTCATCGACTTTGTCGTTCGCCCGCCTCGCCGACCCTCGCCCGTACCCCGGTGAGCCCCCAGCACCCCCCACTGGCCATGCTAGGTTTCATTCTCACCGGAGCTGTCTCGCGTCGACGATGACCCTCAGCCGTTAGATTAGAACTAGATCGAACGATCCACGTTGCCCCATACCGCTTCGCCCAGCCCCGTGTCACTGACGAGTGGGGACACCCACTTAAGCAGCCCGCGGGAGCCCTATGCTTAGCAGGCCGGCCCGTTAGAATTTCCCGCGCAGCCCAGCAATTCAAATAAAACCTTTTCTTTTTAAATTCAAACACACTTCAGCACCCAACTTCAAAAATCAACCCAGATCGATTCAGTGTACCAAATTGGATGAAACCAATTTTGTTGGAAAGTCTGTGAATTCTTAATCCATGCCCGTTGGATTCAAGTCATTTGGATCTGTAGATCACCCATAGAAAAAATAACAAGGCAGAAGCTTTTCTGCATTCAAACATTTTTCAAATTTAAACCATAAAAGCTTTTGAGTTGATTCCAACTCTCAAAAATCACATTTAACCATACCTTTCAGAATATATAAAAATATGTAGGTTTACTTGCAGAAATAATGTTCAAGTAATAAAATAATGCTTCATAAGCATTTCTAGCCACTTTAATTAATTAAAATAAAAGGGTAAAACCTTATTAAATTGTGACACCACTTTAAATCACATTCCCATGGACTACAATATGTGGTGATGACATGTGTCAACATGATCCCATGTTTAGTTTGGAGAATATTAAATCTTAAGTAGTTTTTCAATGAGTAGAAATTACTTTTCTCAAAATAAAAGATTTAAACCAAGCTTTAATCTTGTAATGTTAGAGATGATGCTAGATCATCTATAGGACCCTTGTGTGTGATGATTGCAAGTAGTTAAGTATTGTTTGGTGATTGTGTACCTCGTATTTATTCATATACGCTAGTACCGACAAAGGATACGAGGAGGAAGGAGGATACTACGAAGAGGAAGCCGAGGAGAACTTTAACCACTGCTCTGCACAAGGCAAGCTGATACTATACCAATGCAAGCCTAATACTACTAGTGAATGTGCAAGCTAACACCTGCAAGATACTATACCTACGCAAGCTTATACTCATATTGGTGCAAGCTAACCCTTGCCAGATACCCTACTGTTGCCACAAACCCATAATTGTGATATGACTACTATATGCCTTAAGCATATGTGATCATACCCACTTTATAAACCAACCCTAGTTTTATGTGCAAGCTTCTTACTTTATTTCTTTATCAAAGCTTACTTAGAGTCTATCTAAGAGTTTGGTAGATACCAGACAGTTGTGCTGAAGGTTGCATAAAGAGCATAAAATTTGGCCTAAGCTAGAAACCTTGATATCAGCCTAAGATATAACGTTGGACTTAGTGAAACTCCACTAGTTAACACCCCTCATTAGTACCACCCCCACCTGTAGATGCTAGTGCTAAGCATAAAACTTGATCAACTTTTAGAAGGGAATACTTGGTGGAAAAAATGGTTATGAAAACCTTGGAATGATGGCTCATTCTATTGAAATGTTTTGGACATGTGTTTCCAAACACTTGATGATTTTGGTGATAAAAATGTTGAGGCATGAGCCTTAGCCCCTTTATAAAACTGATGGTTGTCTGGATGCGATACCATTCCAATTTTATCGTACAACCACAATACCCGAAGATTGGGTAGGTCTTGACTGGAAACTTATATACCTTAGTATTAGTTCCCTCCCAGCCAAGGTCTGAGCTGAGGCTACCTTGTGAAGATTGTCCACCTGTGCAGTACCCAAGATGACAGTGGTCATGGTTGGGAGGCCAAACTCACAGGAGAGGTGCTTATACTAGGGCGTTTAATCGAAAGGTTAGGATTGATTATCCGCATACTGAGTATGGTGAATTCAGGATATGTTCCTGACGGATGTATCAAATGTTGTGGTGAAAGTGTACAATCTCTGCAGAGTGTCAAACTATTCGAATAGCCGCGTCCGCGGTTATGGACAGTTGGAGTAGCCATACTGTTCCCCCGTCAGACTTTTCAAAATGACTTGTGAAGTGAATTGAGACTTTGACTTGACCACAACAGAGTTGTGACCTGAATTACAAGATCCCACTTAGGAGTTATAAAATTGTGACTAGCTTTGGAACTTAGTAGAGATAAACCTGGATTTTTGCAAAACAACCCTAGAGCCTAGTGTCCTATTATCCAAAAACCCCTTACCTGTTAGTATTAGTTTGCGAGTACTTAAAGAGTACTCATGGCTTTGTCCCTAGCTATTCCCATGGCCAGACTATGAAGAGGAGTACCTGGAATATGGACCCCAGGAAGGTTACGACAACTAGGATCATCTCCCATCGTCAGCATTGCCTGTGACCCCGAAGATGGAGCTTCGCCTACGCTATCGTTATTATTACGTATTCCGCTGCTTGATGTGTATTGAGAACTGGACCATGAGATCCCTATTCATGTAAGAACTTATGTATCGTTTGTAATGGATGAAGTACTATGGTATCCAATTCTGTTATGTCTCGCAAAAATGGTAATCCTGGGATTGCGATGTATGGCATAACAGACATCTAGGATTGAAAAATCCGGGTGTTGACAGGCCGCCTCTCCGCGCGCGTGCCAGCTCGCCGCCGCGCGCGGGTGGTTTTTTTATAGTTTTTTTGTTAGTTTTTTGTATAGTTTGTTATAGTTTTTTTATAGTTAGGTTTATTATAATTAGGATTATAATTAAGATTCTTAGTATTGTTATAATTAGTATTATTAGGATTATTAGGGTGGTTTTTGTTATAGTTTTTTTCTATACTTTTTTATAGTTAGGATTATTATAATTAGGATTATAATTAGGATTATTATAATTAAGATTTAGTTATTAGGATTAGTATTAGGATTATTATAATTAGGTTTATTATAATTAGGTTTATTAGGGTTTTTTGTTATAGTTTGTTTCTATAGTTTTTTTATATTAGGGTTTTTTGTTTTAGTATTAGGATTATTGTTTTAATTAAAATATTAGAATTAGGATTAGGATTATTGTTTTAGTTATTTTTTTTTATTTATTAGGATTATATTGTTTTATTAGGGTTATTTTTTTGTTTAAGTTATTATGATTATTGTTTTAGCACAAATAATATTAGGATTATTATAATTAGGATTATATTGTTTTAGTTATTAGGATTATTGTTTTTTCTAACCTGTTTAACTCTCTTTTTGTTATAGATAATTAAGTCATGGATCCATCCGAAGATCCTGGTCGCATCGGTGAAGGTTTTCTTCAGGGCATGATAACAGGTGAAATTCCTCTTAATATTACTACCGGCGCCGAAGATATTTTGCTCGAGGAAGAGATATCCTCGTATCTGAATCCATCCGGTGATGGACTAGAGGAAAACCTAATGTACCAAGGGGAAGACCAGATGGACGAAGGGCAAACAAATAACAACAATAATGATGGCCCCTCGACAGGATCCGGAGAGGTACATATATATATATATATATATAAAGTATCGTGTTACATCTATTCATTAACTGATCTAGATATATATTAATCACTCTCTCTTCTTATTTCAGCCCACCGGATCGAAGCAATCGACAGCTCGAACGAAACGAGGGCCGAACAAAAAGTTGGATGGTAATCAGAGGTTTACCATTAAAGAAATAGATGATGATGGTGAACCGATTGCTCCAGAGAAGCACCAGAGGATGTTTATAAATCAATGCGGGGTGCTTGTTAGGGACAACCTGCTAATCACCATCCAAGAATGGAATAAGTCAAAGAAACCCGGTGAAGAATCCAACAGCTACGTCACCGATGATGCCAAAGATGACCTTTGGCAGAAGCTCATAGCGCATTTCGTACTACCACCAGAGTATGAGGAATTTGAGGTAGATGGTATTACCCCAAGGCCGGGTGGGCTTGAAAATAGAGCGTAAGTCAAGGAGTGGGCACTAAGCAAGATGGCTGAACTGTACCAGAACCACAAGAAAAGTTTATACGTGAAATATGTCACGAAAAAGAAAACTCCAGACTTCAAAGGAGTAAACGAGAAGTTGAGAGAACAGTGGCCCGATTTTGTAAAGTACAAGCAATCTGATAAAGCAAAGGCAAAGTCGGCAAAGAACACGTTAAATGTTCCAATAAGAAATACCATCATAAAATGGGGACAGGTGGCTATAAGAGTATCGTCCCTAAGTGGTAAACTATGGAGAAGGAAATGAGGGCTAGAGCCGTCACTCCTGGTACAGATGGATGGCCCGAGAGGTCAAAGCACTGGTGGTACGGGCACGGGGGATCCTTGGACCCAGAAACAGGGAAGACATTATTTCATGAGAAAATTCTAAAACCCTCCGAAGACCTTATTAAAGCAATGAACGATGATCAATTGGGATTGTTCCGTCCCGAGAGAGAGAACGACAAGCTGACACGCGCCCTAGGGAATCCTGAAAAGGGAGGACGAACACGAGGCAAAGGCGCCGGTGTCTCGTGGAAGAAAGGGTTTCCTTAATACGATGACAGTTACAGAAGCCGTCAGAGAAAGAAGGACCGGGAGGCAGACCAGATCTCCAGGGTAGAGCAGGACCTAGCTGATCTGAAGAACCTCATGCATGAAATTAGCCAAAGGCCGCCATCGTCAACTCACCGCGGTCTGATGATCCTGCATTGGATCTTAGCCAACGGAGAAGCAGCATGGCTTCCACGGAGGTCCGTGTTGATGATCAAGCACTGTTAGATGATGCACCGGCTCCTCACTACCCCGGCGATGATGTCAGAGAGATGGCACAATGTGAGCTACATCAGCCAATGAACAACCTGTCCTTCAAGGTGGCGACCGGCACTGCTTTACCTTGTCTACCTGGAGCACTCCACCATTCACTTCCGATTCCACCAGGCTATACTCCTGTCATGGTGGAGGACATAGTGGAGGATTTTGCAGACCTAGAGATTGAAATCGCTACGCCTGAAGGCCTTACGAAACTAGGAGATGTCAAGTGCAACATCATTCTACGGAATAAGAAGTACATCAAGTTTCCAGGCTTGGCGCCAAGGCCACCGACTCCAAGGAATCCAAATCCACCCCGCATCGAATATCGTCAACCTCCAAGTCCACCCCAACCCGATTATCGCCAACCTCCAAGTCCACCCCAGCCCGATTATCGCCAACCTCCAAGTCCACCCCGCCCCGCTGACGATCGCTGCAACAGGAGTACATCAACTTGATCTCCGCCTCCGCCTCCGTGCAATACTACTACCTCGTCGAAGAAACGGAAGTTCAACGTTCCCTCGCGCCCCACATCGGAGAAAGGTCAAACGCCGAAGATAGTCGATATCCCGCCGGCTCTTCCAAAGAGACCTTATGACAAGACCGATGAGGAAACTAACGCGGATGTGGCTGCCCAGGTTAAGGCGCATTTTGCACCCAAAAAGCCTGTGCCAAAGCCGGTGTATAACGAAAAAACCAAAAAGTGGGATAAGTCCTTTCTTGAGTAACCATCCCAGATATCGATGAATCTGGAATCAGACTATGACCGGGAGATTATTAAGCAAGCAGAGAAGAAAAAAATCACAAGTGCAAAAAGCGGGAAGCAAGTTGCCCAGCTCGGAGCACAGAAGAATCAATCGGTCGCCCCGCTCAAAGTCATTTCAGACCTCGACAAGGCCTTCAGAGCTGAAATGGATATGGACATGCAAATAATGGACCCTAGAGCTCGTAATAATGCTGCACTTATGGGAATCACTGTATCGCAGGCCAAAGCACTTGCTAACAAAGCAAATATGTCTCTTGGTCAATATTTAGGCTATGAAGATACGCTAGTGGGTCAGATAGTACGGCAGTATGTCCAAGGGGAGCCTCTAGTCAGTAATGAGGAGCTCACGCGCCTATCCACACATATGCGAAATCTGCACGAATGGTACATGTCGCAAGCACAAAAAAAGCGTCAGAAAGATTGGTTTCCGGTGGACGTTAGAATGGAGCATCACTTCAAACAATACTCGATATAGGTTCAAATGTCCGAACTGTTTCAGTTATACAACCAGCGTGCCCTCGACAAATCTATCATTGGTTGCTACTGTCTATAAGTTATTTATTTCTATAATTAAGTTTGTAGCTTTAGCTCGTTCATTGCATTTAATATATTATCCTAACTATATATCCTTTTGTATGATGATATTGTATTCTGCAGAATGAAGATGCTTGAATGCAAAAGAGCTAGAAGATACGACATTGGGTTCATTGACCCATATATCATTAATGAATATGCGTTAAAGATTTACCCCAATTACGTGGAGGAAGACCTATGCAGGTTCTTAACCAAGAATAATTTTGTTACGGAAATACTATTTCCTTACAACTTCAAGTGAGTGTTTATGTCATGGTGGTGGCACGTCAGATGCCATGGGTAGGCTAAAGTATGGAGCCAATGGATGATAGAGGGATCTAGGGAGGGAAGATGTAGTTGATTCTACACACAAACGACTATCGTAAAGATCTTTATTCCTCCTCTATTGGGCTACATGTGCTCCTTGAGCTGTTTACAAGAGGGGAAGATGAACTTTTACCAGCCTAACGGTACCAATTGAGCCGATCCCCTTCTCAGAGTCCAAGCCTCTCCTTATAAAGGGGCGTCTTGGCTCCTCTAGGGCTGATGTGGCAAGCATATTCGAAGAATATGCTTGTCCCAATATAGTAACTCGGCGGCCTCCTTTCCGTGTCGCCCTTCTAATGACGGCAAGGTTTCAGAGAGCCCCACCTACACACCTCGGGCTCCAGGACTATCACCTCCGTGACCTCCTTCTGCCCTTCTGCCGCTCTACGCCTTGTCCTTTGTGTTTGGCTCTGCTCAGATTCTTCCTAGCTTGTGGATAGGGTGTGACTATAGGCACTTCCTTCTCCTGCAAGCTTCATGTCATTCGGCCCTGCCTCGCTTAACTCGGCTTGGCCTTCACCTGCATTCAGATTATTCGGGCTGACCCGGCCGACTTAAACAGTACATCGGCCAGGTAACGTATTGCTCTTCTCATAAGTGTCCTGCTCTTGCTTACCTCGGCTGACCTTCACAGGATTCGGCCGATTTAGACAGTAACTCGGAATTTGGACGGGGAAATTCCTTTTGTCTTTCTCCGTCCTGACCCTAACCGGGGTCACCTCCCCAACATTAGTCCTCGAAGCTGGTATGGTCCTGCCTATAACCTCGTCCGGTCCATATCAGTTTCCCAATACTCGTGTATCCTTGTTTCCGAGTTACTTTTCCGCCATCCGAGGTATCCGTGTATCTTCTTGCGTACGCCTCATCCTACGTGTAACACTCATCATTATTTCTCTAGTTTTTTGTTCCTCTACAGTTCCCGCTGACAATGCTATAGTGATTACTGCGCCTATCGCGTCAGCACTGCGACTCCTCACGCACCGCAATTTTCAGGAGGCCTGGTCCTCTCCTGCGTCGTGTGGCCGTTAGTGTGGCTCCACTCAGCCGCGAGCGATTACGCTGCATACACGATCTACATGGTTATCACCCGCATGCACGATCGCACTATCACCAAGGCCACGCGGTTATAAAGAGGGGCACGGGGCTAGCGGATTCACTTTCCTCCTTCGCTCAACGTTGCCCTTCTTCCTCCTTTCGCCCTTGCGCCCGTTCGTGCTTCTGCGGCCGCGCGCACATCGGAATCTTCGACGGCAAGGTCCTAATCCCTCTGCTCCGTCGACCTCGTCCGCGCGCACTTGCTCCGGCGACGTCGCCGGTGAGTTTCTCTTTGGTCTTGCTGCCTAGATTATTCCCTAGACGCGTCTGCTGCTTTCTAGGTTCTCCGCGGCGGTTTCTTTTCCGCTCCGCCGCCGTTCTCGCTTAGGACCACGACGGGGCCTTGCACTTCTAGACTTTGCTCCGCCGCAAGTTTCTCTTCCGTGGACTCCTCCAGCGACCCCATGTCAAGCTCTGTTAGCGGCGCGCTCATCGAAGATGACGATGCAGCATCTGGCGCAGAGCGGGGATCCTGGCAAGGTTCCACCGTTACCCGCTGAGAGGTTGAGTGGTTGATTAGGACTCGACGGATTCCTGCCGAGGTAGCCCGTCGTTTACCTGGCAGTGAATCCTCTCCTGTTCTAAAAGAGGGTGAGTATGTCGTGTTCATGTCCCATTTCGCTCGCGGGTTCGGTCTTCCCCTCAGTGATTTTGCTAGGGAATTCCTCGCTAACACCATTGCTTCTCTATCCGCCTTTATCTCGGCTTCGGAAGGATACTTCGGCCTCTGGCCGTTAGTGCATGTATGGTCCAAGTTATTCCAGATCCGATCCAATGTCGTTCCAGACAAATCCCTTCAGCCTTCCGAGAAATTGCTTACCCAGTGTGGAGCAGCGTCCATCACACCTCGGAGGAAGTCGGAGTTTCCTCGCGTTGCTGGTCTTGAGTCATGCAAGAAGTGGCATAAATCATTTTTCTATGTCAAGAACTCCGGGAAAGAAGATAAGATTCGGCTTCCTGCTTTCTCCATTGGCCCCCCTTCCAAGAAGAACTGGACTTATAATCCCAGGAAGAGCCATGCTCTGGCCGAGGCCTTCGAGATTCGGCTGAAGGAGCTGATCCGCACCGGGTTACGCGACGAGGATCTGATGACCACCTTCGTCAGCAGCCGGATCTGCCCCTTTCAGCAACGCACGCATAAGCTCTGCTATATGAGCGGACCCCTTGATCCCAATCGAGTCTCAACAGTTGAGCTCGATAATTATCTTATTTTTAAGCGTGTCCGAGCTATCTTTAAGACGGAGATGCCTGAGGATTGGACCTGGGGACTGAAGTCGTTCACCCGTGGGAACCCCCCTCCCGAGGTAAGTTCATGCATTTATGTTTCTCCCCCCAATTGCGTTGGTGAATCCTTTTGCTATTCCTTTGTCTCTTTTCTTGCAGAGATTTGCGGAGCAGAAGATTGAAGATGCCGAGGTTTTGGCCCTCCCGTGGACCGCGGATTTGAATACCCTGGATAGCAGGGAACCTGACTCGGAGGAGTTTGTTCCCATGTCGGACCTCGCTCCGGCTCGTGCCCGTGGCAAGACCTCGGCTCACGAGGAGGAAGGTGATTCGGACGATGTCCAAATTCTTGAAGTAGTTGCTGCAATGCCTATCTCTTATGCATTTTCGTCTTCTACTTCCCCAGCTAATCAGGCCGGTTGTCACATCCCAAAGTTTTCCAAATTTTGAAATGTGAAAGATAAATAAACAAATAAACAATTGTTGATTTTCAGGGTAAGAAGAAACTTTTTGATTCCAATTGGAAACATCAAAACCTATTTTGATCAAATAAAATCCTAAAGGGATTTAAAAAGATAAACAATTAATAAAGAAAGTTTTAATAATTGGAATTACTATTTTTTTGGATCTTCTAATAAAAAAACTTGATTTTCAAAAGCAAAGGTAGAATTATGATTAAAGATTATTTTATTGAGCCAAATTAAATCTTGGCCAAGCTTTTGAAATGAAATATTACTATTTGTTAAAAAGGGTAAAGGCTATTTAAATAAAATAATGAGGATTTATTAATATCCAATTTTATGAAAGTAAAGGCTTTTCCATTTTAAATAAACACTAAAACTTGTTATTTTATTTTAAATAAGTTTTTCAAGTGTTTTATTTATTCAAATAAAACCTACTGAAATGATTTTGGTATTATTTAGATTTCAAATAGAGTGTTTAAATAAATTAAATCCTATTTGAATTAATAACTAAGGTCTTTTTATTTAATTATTAATGGATCCTAAAAAGAATAAAAATTATTTTGTTTTGGACTTTGGTTTGTGTTGTTAAACAGAACTAAAAATGATACAAAGTTTGGCAAAGGTTTGAATTCATTTGAATGTTTGAATTGTTTGAATAAAATCAAAACAAAAATCAAATAGAAAAAGGAAAAGCTTCAGTATAAAAAAATGAAACAACAGCAGCCCAGCAAACTGGCCCAACAAGGCCCAGTCCAGCCCACCAGCTCTCCCCACGGCGAAACGTTTTTCTACGCGCAGACACACCCACAGAGACACTGACGAGTGGACCCCGTGCCCTCTCTCTCCCTCTCACTGTCAGCCCGGCCCCACGCCAGCACATCGTCGTCTCCACTCGACCGTTCCCCCCTCGCCGTTTCTGGCAGTAACTCCGGTGATTGAATTCGCGTTGATGACGGCCTTAACTCCTCCGGTGACCATGCACACTTAAGAGCACGCCTCTCCTCTACCTTTCCCCTCACTCGCCTCTCCCTCTCTGCCCCCAGGCTGGGTAAATTTCGAGCTCGAGCAGCTCTGTCTCCGAGGAGGTTCTCCGTCGATTCCGTCCACACCTCACCGCCCCTCGCCCCCACTGCACACTAGCATGCTCTCCAGTCCCTTGTGCGTCTTCCCATAGCCCCAGCTAGCTCCCGCGCACTCTGGAAGCTCGGCTTCGTTGACCACAACTCGCCACCGCTGTCTGTTCCGCCTCCAGCGAACTTCCCAGGTGAACTCCGACCGCCCTGAACCCTCTCGATGACGCTCACGTGAACCCCACGTTCGCCCGCACCTAACCGTGTCTTTTTTTTGCCTTGGGGTGAACTGGAGCGTCGCCCCATCGTCAACCAGAGCCGCCAGACGCCGTTGCAAACTCCAGCGAGGAATTGACAGCAGCTCCGAGCGCCCCTCGCCAAGCCAGCGCCACCTTGAGCTTCACCTCGACCTCGCGAGCACGGTGAGCACCTCCGCTTCTTCCCTTGCTTCCTGTAACCGCCGCAACGCCACCGTCTGACCGCGCGCCGCCGTCTGCCACCGCCAGCGCCGCCAGATCTTGGTCGAGCTGCTGTGAGCCGTGCGATGCGAATCGTCTGGCTGTGATTAGATTTTAACTGAAGGGGTATGAGCGCATCTGAGCCGAGCGATCTCACTTAGACCCAACGATCCAGCGAGGCCGATCTGCACGAAATGGTACCGGCCAGTAGAAATGTGCCACGTGGACATGTTTTAGTTTAAAAACAGAAATAGAATCTGATAAAATTGCAAATTTGAAAATTGCATAACTTTTGATCCACACGTCCAAAAATTGCAAATTTTTTATCAATGGAATCAGTAGAACAAGTACTTTGCAACCATGCACTTTGTTTAATGTTTTGCTTCTGTAAAATTGGTTGAAATTCCAGAAAAATGTGTATGCTTATTTTGAATATAAAAATTATTCTAGATATAATTTTAATGTGAAATCTTTACAAAATGGTTTGTTGTGAACCTACTGACCCTAGGAACCAACTTATGGATTTAAAAATGTATTTTGTGAAGTTTAGGAATAAATAATTGAATTATCTCATTTCTAGTCAAATAAAAATATTGATTTTGTTCTAGAATGATTTTTGAGTAAAACCTTTGGGAAATGATTTGATTCAAACCTTCTGACCCTAAACACCAAGTTTTGAGAATTAAAATATATTAGGTGAACTCTTTAAAGAATATTGCTTTGATATTTTCAACCACATAAAATAATGATTTGATTTAAAAATGGTTTATAGATAAAACCTTTTGCAAATGGTTTTACCACTTTAGTAAATGACCACTTTGAACCTTATAATGTTTAGGGCCTAGTAGAAACCACTTTTACAAATATCTTTTACAAACCACTTTAGTAAACTATCTTTTGCATGCTTGCATGCATTGCCTTGATTCTATTATCTTATGTGTGATAAATTGTTTGAATATTGGTTGGAATGCTAGTTGAATTTGTGTTTGCTTGATTGAATTGTAGTGAAGTTAGAAGAGTGTGATATTTGCAAGATCAAGAAGTGAACCAACATTCTCTACTAGAAAGGCAAGTGACACTATCATCCAAGTCCTACTATTTTCATTACACTTAGTGGATTTTTGAAACATGCATGACAAGGATTACTATATTTTATGCTATGCTAAATCCTAATAGGATACCCTTATATATTCCTTAGTAAAAACAATGTAGTTGTAGTATGCTTAGCCCAGCTATATATTTGGGATGGGATACATGTTATGATTATATAAAGAGTTGAAAAGATATATGTTTTATATAATAAAACAAGTACTCAATGAACCACCTGGGTGGACAAGGATACTCAAGTTTTGGACAAGGTCGCAACAAAAGGAACCATGTTTATATGGAAATCTCTTTTTGTTGTGCACTAGAAGAAAACCACCCAGGGACTTAGAGATTGAACATGTTTCTCGTATAGTGGCTTCCGTGTACAGCCACATGCTAAATGGGCTCTAGCTTAGTCAACTACATAGTGGAAGACCCATGCATTGGCATCTTCAGGTTAACTAGATTTCTGTAAGGGAACTTGAAACCCTACATTGGTGCCTGGATGACAAGCTAGCATTGTGTATTGGGAGGACTCCTATGGAAAGACTTTTTCACATTCTCAATCTGCCAGTACTCCATCTTGGTGAGTACTTATCCAGCGGCCACTGGTGGCATCAAGATGAGATTGTGTCATGTGGGTAAAGTGTACAACTTCTGCAGAAGATCAAATTCTAAGTACTTAGCCGTGTCCCCGGTTATGGACAATACTGAGCAACTAAGGCCTGAAGCTATGGAAGATCTCGACATTCCAATTTCTCAAAGTTAAAACTTGAGGGTGACAACAAGGGATTAGAAGCACTTGGAGTTTTCCAAGAAGTTCAGAAAGATTTGACGAAAGATCAAAACTATTTTGAAAAGATAGGATAAAACTATATTGCTTTCTACAAATGAGCCTAAACCCTACTTAGCCAAATATGCAAGTAATGATAGGATCCACTAAATTTTACATAGTAGTGAAACTTGCCAATACAATTCAAATGTATTGACCCTTGTGGCTGCAAATATTATGTTGCAGGTTTGTTTGATGTTAGTGAAGTGTGTTGAATAGGATTACAAGTCTACAACCAACATGATTGCCTGTGGCACTTTGAAGATGAAGGACCCCATGCTATTGTTATATTCTGCTGCATTGTAATGAGATAGCCAAATGAGCTATGTAAGATGTAATAATTTATTTTATTCCTGGTTATAAAGTTGTATTATGACCTTTGTTTCTTGATATTACATCTTAATTATGGATGCTAGCTATTGATCCAGGGACTAGCATTGTAAACACAGGGATCTCTACCTTATTAAAGGTTGGGAACCTTACACCGGTCAGGTGCACGAAGCTGAACCTCTCGCCTCCCAACCTCCTGCTACCTCGCGGAAGCGTGACGCTCCAACGGGTGCCTCCGAAGCCGCCCCCAAGAAGCGAACTAAAAATTCATCCCAGCACCTTCCGAAGCGTAAAACTATGCCCGGGGTTACTGGGTGAGTTACTTTTCATTTGTATTTCTTGTTTCTCTCTTTCTGTCTTCTGACCTGACTCTTTGTGCCTTTGCAGAGCTCCTCTCTCTATTAAGCCCAGTGGTCCTAGCATGACGAGTCATACGACTCGGCCTCCTTCTCCTCCGCCTCCTAAAGATACTAGGGTTCCTAGTCCTGCTCGCGTAGACTCTCCTCCTGCTCCGAATCAGACATCATCTCGCGAGGATGCGCCTGAGGTCTCTCTTATTGATACCGACACAACTCGGCCAGTAGATATTTCCGCTGAGCCTGTTGCCTCCTCCGTGAACCCTAGAGTTTCCCCCGAGATTCCTTCGACCCCCACAGTCTTTACTGCCACTCCGACTCTAGCCGAGGATATCACTATCTCGGTGCCCTCAGAAACCGTAATCCCTCCGGCCCCCAAAGATGCCACTCCAAGTGCCGAGGTAACGTATCCTGCCGACACCTCTTCTAAGGCAAAAAAGGTGGTCATCACCAAACCTCCCTCATCTCAGAAAGGGCTTGCCAGCTCTTCTCAGCCTACAATTGCTAATGCGCTGCGCAAGGGGATTTCTTCTGCCAAGACTATTGTCACCACGGCCGTTGATACCCAGCTCGCTCTTCACAAGAGTCCCGCGGCGGCGGTGGCTACACAACACGTCCGAGGTAAAGTCCTGACTCGTATCGAGAGTGGGAACAACCTCGGCTCATTGGTTGAGTATGCCAACAATTGGAACGCTGCTGATCATCTCGAGGGCAATCCAAGCAGTCAGCCATTTCAACTCTTCGACATCAGCAGTCGCTTACATCTGGCTGCCAAGATCGTTCTTGACAGCGATAAGATGAATGAGGTAATTGTTTTTATTGACGCTTGATTAGTCATTCGAATGATATTATATATACTCTAGTCCCCGAAGCTTGCAACCGAATAATTTGTTATTTGTTTGGAAGTTTTATTAGGCTTTGCCTGGTTCAGTTTTGTCTTAGTGTTCGAATATCCAGCCACCTAGGTTCGAATTAAGCTTTGCTTAATTCGGACTTGCCCTAGTGTTCAAATATACAACCACCTAGATCCGAGTTAAGCTTTGCTTGATTCGGATCTGTCTTAATCTAGCCACCTCAATCTGAGTTAAGCCTTGCTTGATTCAGATCTGTCTTAGCTTCGAATATCCAGCCACCTAGATCTGAGTTATGCTTTACTTAATTCGGATCTGCCCTAGTGTTCAAATATCCAGCCACCTAGGTCCGAGTAAAGCTTTGCTTGATTCGGATATGTCTGAGCTTCGAGTATCTCATTGCTATTTATTTTGTTGCTTAGGTTGCGCATGATCGGCGGACCGCCGAATTCCAGAGGCTGCTTTTTGCACATAAGAAACAGCAAGACAAGTATGAGAAAGTCATTCCTGTGGTGAAGAAAGCTGGTAAGTTAACAAACTTTTGCATTTTCCCTAAAGTTCTGATTGTTTTGGACGTGAGGTGTTAGATCATTTTGCTGGTGAATAGGTAATATCAACAATCTTAATATCCGTCTTGAGAAGGAAGTCAAGGCCCTGGAAGGTTAGTTACCCTTTTTCTTTACAGATTTCCATTCGAAACTTATACCGGGTTTCTTTTAACCCTTTTGGCTTTGGTATAGCCGAGTTACAAACTTTTGCAGGGTCACATCAAGAATGCATACCCATGCCTGATATGATGCTGCATTTTTTAGAACAAGTCGCTACTCACTCGGCGTAGCTGAAAGATAAAATGACGAGATAATTCGCTTGAGCGCCGAGGTGGAGTCCCTCAAGCTCTCTCAGAAGTCTGAGTTAGAGAAAGTTGACCAGGAGTTCTCCGAGGAGAAGAACCGGCTAGCTCTGCAATTGCAGAAAAATAAAGAACTCCTCGAGGCTGCCGAACTCAAGACACGGGCGATGAGCGAGGAGATCACTCGCTTTGAGAAAACCAAAGGTGATTGGGCTCAAGATCTTCAGAGAATGCTGAGCTATATTCATCGTAAGCCTCTGACCGTGGCCGAGTTATCTTTTTCTCTTTCTTACTGTTGACCGATGTACTTTTATTTTGCGTAGACCATTTTCTAGAAGCTAAGCCCGTGAGCTCTAGAGCGGTGGTTAATGCTCGTGCGCGCCGAGGTGTCCCCGCAGATGTGAGCCCAGAATACTCGATGGAAGATTACTTGGTTGCCGTTGGAGCTGCCGTTGGTCCGATGAAGATTGTGGGCAGGGACTTGGTGCAGGCAGCCATCCAAGCCTACCTTGTTCTCTGGCCGAATACTTCTGGAACTCCTGATATTGATGAGATCAAGATACTGGTGGAAAGATTGATGGCATCCCAGAACCAGTTAAATCTCTGGAGGGAGTCTGCTGGACGAGCTGGTGCTCATATGGCGCTCACAGTCGTTATGTCATGGTACGAGGATATTTCGCTCGATACCTTGATAAATTTGCGCACTGGCTCCCGTTGGGTTGAGGATCCAGAATTCATCGCTCGCCGACAAGCTCGTGCCTTCCAGCTTGTTGAGTACGCGAACGTGCATAACTGGATTGAAGGGCCGAGTTTCCTTTCTAACTCGGCGGATGACGTCGAGGTTGAAGACGCCTCTGATGATAACTCGGCCGACCAGGATGAGGATGAGGGCGACTCTGATAGTTCTGGTGATTCCAGCGCAAGCTCAGATGGCAACGGCGACGCACGATCATCCTCCAAAGGGACTGGGCATTCTCAAGCTCAAGCTAATGTTTCTCAACCGCCCCGGGCTTCCCCTGAAGTCGCTCCTGGTTCTGTTGAGGGCGAAGCAACTTCGGCCGAGGTGCCGTCTACCTCGGAGCGCCCAGTGCTTGACCAAGTCGCTACCCCGTAGGTTTTTAAAAAACTTTATGTTGTTTCTTATCCCCGGTATGCCGGGCGTATGATGTGTGTGGAACAATTGTCCGACTTTCTGTGTGATATGAACTTCTTTTGCCTTTTGCCACTGAGGCACATATGATGGTGATCGTTATTATTCTATCTAAACTGACCTTGTTGGTTTAAATCTTTGCTTTGGTGGCCTTCAATTTCGTAAGTTCGGATTGTGTGTTTGCATTTGTCCCACCGTAGTTCGGCGTTTAATATTGTCTGACCTTTATAAATTTGACGGCTCAACCATTGTGCCCTTGATCTCTATCCGAGTTACAACTCTCGAAGCCCACATTTGGGGAAAGCGAAGTAATATCGTTCTGGGTGCCGAAATTTAATACCCATCTTTGTAACAAGGGACAATTGTGGGGCAATTCACTAGTCAGTGCTCTAGAAATCGAGGTTTTAATGCCTAATTCAAAATAATGGATAATACGTCATAGTCCCCGAGTTCCTTGCTCGAGGTCCTGAAGCTTAACACATAACTCAGGAAAAAATGACATTGGGCAATCCCCGTGTCACTCCTCCAAGTGCATAACTCAAAGTGCCGAGGTTTAGTACCTACTTCAGAATGTGTAACAACATAGGGCAGTCCCCGTGTTACTGCTCTAGGTGCCGAGGTTTAACACATCACTCAAAATGCAAAATAATATAGGGCAGTCCCCGAGTCATTGCTCGAGGTGTCGAGGTTTAACACATAATCCAAAATGAAAAATAATATAGGGCAGTCCCCGAGTAATTCCTCGAGGTGCCGGGGTTTAATGCATAACCCAAACTCAGAAACAATATAGGGCAGTCCCCGAGTTGCTTCTCAAGGTGCCGAGGTCTAATACATAATCCAAAATGAAAAATAACATAGGGCAGTCCCCGAGTCATTGCTCGAGGTGCCAAGGTTCAATACATAGTTGATACTTCGTCCTGAAGCGTCACTTTACAACGTGTCATAGATGACTCCTACGATTAAAATGGACAAAGTAAAGCTATGTTCCATGGTATTTTCGATTCTTCGCCGGCTTTGTCTGCCTTGTTCTTTTCTGGTGACTGGGCATCAATTAGGTAATATGCATCATTGTGCAATGCTTTGCTCACGATGAATGGTCCTTCCCATGGGGGTGATAGTTTGTGCATGCCGGTCGTGCGTTGCACTAACCGAAGAACCAAATCTCCTTCTTTAAACACTCTTGGATTGACTTTCTTGCTGTGATATCATCGTAAGTCTTGTTGATAGATAGCTGATCTTGATTGTGCCAACTCCCTGGCTTCTTCTAGTAGATCAACGTCATCTTGCCGAGCTATCTCATTCACCTCAGCGGTTGTATACTGGGTAACTCTTAGCGAGTCATGTATTATGTCGGCTGCAAGCACGGCTTCTGCTCCATATACAAGAAAAAATGGGGTATATCCTGTCGACCTATTCGGGGTAGTTCTTAGGCTCCATAGTACTACTGGTAGTTCCTTGATCCAACACCCTGCCGACCTTTGTAGTGGTTCGATGAGTCGGCGTTTTATTCCAGACAGTACTAGTCCATTGGATATTTCTACTTGCCCATTAGATGCTGGGTGAGCCACCGAGGCGATATCTAGTCTTATGTGTTTTTCTTGACAGAATCTAGCAAAAGCTCCTTCAGCAAAATTTGTACCATTGTCTGTAATAAGACTGTGTGGGTAACCATATCTCAAGATAATATCTTTGAGGAACTTTACTGCTGTGGGTCCATCACATTTTTTTATTGGTTTCACTTCAATCCATTTTGTTAATTTGTCGACCATGACTAAGATGTGGGTCATCCCGCCCCAGGCCAGCTTGAACGGTCCCACCATATCTAAGCACCATACAGAAAACGGCCAAGTAATTGGTATCATTTTTAACTCGGACGATGGCATATGTATCTTGCTGGCATATCTCTGGCAACCATTACATTTTTCCACCAGTTCTTTGGCCTCTTTCAACGCTGTTGGCCAATAAAATCCATGCATGAATGCTTTGGCCACCAAAGCTCTGGACGAGGCTGTTGGAATTATGCCCTAGAGGCAATAATAAAGATGTTATTATTATAATTCTTGTTCATGATAATGTTTATATTCCATGCTAGAATTGTATTAAGCGGAAACTTTAATACTTGTGTGGTTTGTGAACAACACCGTGTCCCTAGTACGCCTCTATGGACTAGCTCATTGATCAATGATGGTTAAGGTTTCCTAACCATAGACATGAGTTTTCAATTGATAATGAGATCATATCATTGGGAGAATGATATGGTGGACAGACCCAAACTAAGCGAAGCAATTAGATCGTGTCATCGTGTTCGTCTTTGCGAAGCTTTTCCTTATGTCATATATTGTATTCCTTAGACCATGAGATAATACAACTCCCTGGTATCGGAAGAAAGCTTTGAGGTCATCAAACGTCATCCTATGAGAGGGTGATCATAAAGGTGTCTCTCAGGTGATCGGAAAGTATCTATTGGGTTGTATCTATCGAGATGGGATTTGTCCCTCCCAATTCGGAGAGATATACTTCGGGCCCACTCGGTAATCGATATCAACACCGCTTGCAAGCATGTGGTTAAGGAGTTAATCAAAAAGTGATATCGGATTACGGAACGAGTAAAGTACTTGGTGTGAACGAGATTGAACTAGGTATGACGGTACCGACGATCAAATCTCGGGCAAGTAAAATATCGCGAGACAAAGGGAATATATATATGGGATTGATTGAATCCTGACATCGTGGTTCATCCGATATGATCATCGATGAATGTGTGGGAGTCAATATGGGTTTCCAGACCCCGCTGTTGATTATTGATAGAAGATCATGTCTGCATATTCTCGAACCCGCAGGGTCACACACTTAACGTGTCTCGACGCTAGGATAGATTGGATAATTGGTTTATGAGTTTTTGTTCGGAGTCTCGGATGGGATCCAGGACATCACGAGAGGTTCTGGAGTGGTCCGGAGAATAAGATTCATATAAGGCAGTGCAGTTTTTGGAGTTCGGAATTGTTCCGGGTTAATCGGTATTATATCGGAAGCTTCTAGAACCTTCCGGAAGGGGACCAACGTGGCCCCACCTTCCGGGAGGGGGCATGGGCCTATGAGGGAGTGCCCTGGCCGCATTGGGCCAGGGGCACAAGGCCCCATAGGGCCCAGCCGGCCAAGAGAGGTTTAAACTCTAGATAGAGCTTCTAGAAGGGGGGGTTTCCTTGCCCCCCACTCTTCCTCCTTGGGGCCGCCGGCCTTGGCTTGGGGGAGGGGCTAGGGCTGCGCCCACCCCTCTATATATAGAGGGCTGGGGGCGCACCAACCCCCTACACCTTCCCCTCCAACCCTAGCCGCCCTGCTGCCCTCCTCTCTCCCTCCCGACTGCTTGTAGGCGAAGCCCTGCTGCAGAAATTCTCCACCAATTGCACTGCGTCGTCGCGTTGTAGATCCAACCCATCTATCCACCATACTCGCTGGACCAAGGAAGGAGGAGACGTCGAGGTGCTGCACGTGTGCATCTCACGGAGGCACCGCCACTTGTGGTGCTAGATCGGATCAGATCGCGAGGAGGAGAAGCGAGTACGACTACATCACCCACGTTCCGACGAACGTTCCGTTGTGCGAATCTTCAAGGGTATGAAGATCTAATCCAATCTATCTTGTTGTTTGCATCTCCTATATTAGATCTTGGCTTCCCTTTGTTCGCATCCGTACAAAATTTTGATTTACTATGCCGCGAAACCCTTCAGTGGTATCAGAGCTAGATCTATGCGTAGATGTGTTTCACGAGTAGAACGCAACATGGTTGTTGCGGGCGTTGATGTTTTATGTTGCAAGACTCTTGTTTGTGTTCTTCCTATGACGCGGGATAGTGAGATTGAAGCGGTCCAGGCCAACCTTACGCGACGTCGCTCGCGCGACCGGCTCCACACTTGACGTGTGGCTTGTTCCACACATGCGGCTGGTGGATGTCAGTTTCTCTCACTATAGTTGTCATGGGATTAACACCGGAGTTTGGCAACCATAATATCACCGTTGTGGCTTTCCGTAGGTAAGAATCGTTCTTAGCATCTACTCCCATAAGCCACGTAAAACATGCAACAACAAAGTAGAGGCGTCTAACTTGTTTTTGCAGGGAGTGTTTTCTGTGATATGGTATGGCCCAAGATGTGATGTGTATATTGTATGCGATGATCATGTTTTGTAATGTTTCACGACTTGCATGTCGATGAGTACACAACCGGCAGGAGCCATATGGTTGTCTTTATAATTGTGTATGACCTGCGAGTCAACTTCTTATGCGCCATGTAATAGCTTTACTTTATCGCTAAGTAGTTAGCAATAGTTGTAGTTGCTATTCGTGGTGGAGGCAATCATGGTGGAGTGATGGAGATCATGCCGGAACGCACAAGATGGAGATCATTGCGCGAAGATTGGCTATACCATGTCACATAAAGTTATATGCATGTGATGTTTATCCTTTTATGTATCTTATTATGCTTAGATCGCGACGGTAGCATTATAAGATGATTCCTCACTTAAAGATCAAGATAAAAACTGTGTTCTCCCCAAGTATGCACCGTTGCGAAAGTTCGTCGTGTCCAAGCATCATGTGATGATCGGGTGCTATAGACTCTACGCTCACATACAACGGGTGCAAGCCAGTTTTGCACACGCGGAAATACTTGGGTCTAACTTGACGAGCCTAGCATGTACAGACATGGCCTCGGAACACATGAACCGAAAGGTTAAGCATGAGTCATATGAATGATATGATCGACACTTCGTTGTCCACCATTGAAACCACATCTCTTCTCGTGAAGATCGGATTAGGTGTGGTGAATTTGGATCGTGTTCACTAAACAACTTGAGGGATGTTGAATTTAGTGGGAGTTCATCTAGTAATTTGATTAAAAGTTGAACTAGTTGTCATGAACATAGTCTAATTTGTACTTGCAAATATTGTAGATCACATGGCGAAGTCCAACTTCAACTTCAACGTTTTTGCTGAGAAAGAAAAGCGTAAGAACAATGGGTCTAACTTCACCAATTGGTTCTGCAATCTAAGAATCATTCTCTCTGGCGGTCAAAAGGACTATGTCCTTGGGAAAGCGTTAGGTGACCCCCCCGCTGGAACTGCGCCAGCTGATGAGAAAGCTATCTATCAGTCGCGCAAAGATGATTATGGTGTGATTAAGAGCACCATGTTGTTTTCTATGGAACCGGAACTTCAAAATCGTTTTGAAGACTATCCCGGGCCCTTTGAGATTCTCGAAGAGCTGAAAACCATGTTTCAGACTCAGGCCCGTTCTGAGAGATATGAGATCTATGAGAAGTTCTTTAACTGCAAGATGGAGGAAGGGAGTTCCGTTAGTGAGCACGCCATTAAGATGACGGGCTACACTCAACGCCTTGAGCAACTGGAATGCACGATTCCAGAGGAGCTCAAGATTGACAGGGTTCTGCAATCACTCCCTCCCAGCTACAAAAGTTTTGTAGTGACTCAGAATCAGATTGGTTCCACTGATACGATCACCGAGCTCTTCGCAAAGCTGAAGGCCGCGGAAGTGGACATCAAAAAGGATAATCATGTGTTGATGGTCAACAAGCCCACCTTTAAGAAAGGTAAGGGAGCAAAGAAGCCCTTCGAGAAGGGCGGCGGCAAGCGCAATGCCCCTGCTGAGAAGAAGCTTAGGTCTGGTCCCAAGCCGGACACTGAGTGCTTCTATTGCAAGGACAAGGGTCACTGGAAGCGCAACTGTCTGAAGTACTTAGCGGACAAGAAGGCTGGCACCATCAAAGGTATATTTGATATACATGTTATTGATGTTTTCCTTACTATCCCTCGTTGTAGTGCCTGGGTATTTGATACCGGTTCAGTTGCTAATATTTGTAACTCGAAACAGGAGCTACGAAATAGACGGCGGCTTGCGAGGGATGAGGTGACGATGCGCGTTGGCAACGGATCAAGAGTTGATGTGATGTCCGTCGGCACGCTCTCCTTAGTTTTACCTTCGGGATTAGTTTTAAACCTTAATAAATGTTATTATGTGCCTGCGTTGAGCATGAACATTATTTCTGGATCGTGTTTATTGCAAGACAGTTATTCATTTAAATCGGAGAATAATGGTTGTTCTATTTATATGAGTAACATCTTTTATGGTCATGCACCTGTTGTGAATGGTTTATTTCTTCTAAATCTCGAAAGGGATGAAACACACATCCATAACATTGAGGCTAAGAGATGCAAAGTAGATAGTGATAATACTACTTATTTGTGGCACTGTCGTCTAGGTCATATTGGTGTAAAGCGCATGAAGAAACTCCATTCTGATGGACTTTTGGAGTCTCTTGATTTTGAATCATTTGACACATGCGAACCATGCCTCATGGGCAAGATGATCAAAACCCCGTTCTCCGGTATGATGGAGCGAGCAACGGACATGTTGGAAATCATACATACCTATGTATGCGGACCGATGAGTGTTTCGACGCGCGGTGGATATCGCTATTTTCTCACTTTTACCGATGACTTAAGTAGATATGGGTATATCTATTTAATGAAACATAAATCTGAAACGTTTGAAAAGTTCAAAGAATTTCAGAATGAAGTGGAGAACCATCGTAACAGAAAGATTAAGTTTCTACGATCCGATCGTGGAGGTGAATATTTGATTTATGATTTTCTCACGCATCTTAAAGCAAGTGGAATCGTTTCACAACTCACACCACCCGGAACACCACAGCGCAATGGTGTGTCTGAACACCGGAATCGAACCTTATTAGATATGGTCCGATCAATGATGTCTCTTACTGATTTGTCGTTATCATTTTGGGGTTATGCATTAGAAACCGCTGCATTCACTTTAAATAGGGCACCATCTAAATCCGTTGAGACGACACCGTATGAACTGTGGTTTGGTGCTAAACCTAAGTTGTCGTTTATTAAAGTTTGGGGATGCGAAGCTTACGTCAAGAAGTTGATGCCGGACAAGCTCGAACCCAAAGCGGAGAAATGCGTCTTCATAGGATACCCTAAGGAAACTATTGGGTATACCTTCTATCACAGAACCGAAGGCAAAGTGTTTGTCGCAAAGAACGGTTCCTTTCTTGAGAAGGAGTTTCTCTCGAAAGAAGTGAGTGGGAGGAAAGTAGAGCTAGACGAAGTTGTTGAACCTTCTCTTGAGTTGGAGAGTAGCGCAGCACCTGAAATTGTTCCAGTGCCGCCTGCACCAACAATATAGGAAGCTAATGACAAGGATCATGAAGCTTCGGACGATGCTGCTACTGAACGCCGCAGTTCGACAAGGTCGCATGCCCCTCCTGAGTGGTACGGCAACCCTGTCTTGACTGTCTTGTTGGTAGAAGACAGTGAACCTACGAACTATGAGGAAGCGATGATGAGCCCAGACTCTGAGAAATGGCTAGAAGCCATGAAATCCGAATTGGGATCCATGAGCGAAAACCAAGTATGGACTTTGGTGGACCCTCCTAGCGACCGAAAGGCCGTTGAGTGCAAATGGATCTTCAAGAAGAAAACGGACACGGATGGTAATGTTACCGTCTATAAAGCACGGCTTGTCGCAAAAGGTTTTCGACAAGTTCAAGGTGTTGACTAAGATGAGACTTTCTCTCCCGTAGCGATGTTTAAGTCCATTCAGATTTTATTAGCAATTGTTGCGTTTCATGATTATGAAATATGGCAGATGGATGTCAAGACTGCTTTCCTCAATGGCAACATTGATGAAGAGTTGTATATGATGCAACCCGAAGGTTTTGTCGATCCTAAGGATGCTAGTAAAGTATGCAAACTTCAGCGTTCCATTTATGGACTGAAGCAAGCATCTCGGAGTTGGAACCTTCGTTTTGATCAAGTGATCAAGAGCTTTGGATTTGTTCCAAATTGCTACGAAGCTTGTATCTACAAGAAAGTGAGTGGGAGCTCGGTGACGTTTCTGGTACTATATGTGGATGACATATTGATTATCGGAAATGACATCAACATGCTTAACGATGTGAAGAGTTATTTGAACAAGTGTTTTTCAATGAAAGACCTAGGTGAAGCTGCTTATATATTGGGCATCAAGATCTATAGAGATAGACAAAGACGCCTGATAGCTTTAAGCCAGAGTACATACCTAGACGTTCTGAAAAGGTTCAGAATGGATAAGGCAAAGAAAGGTTCGGTGCCTATGTTGTCAGGTAAGATATTGAGCAAGGCTCAGTGTCCAGCTACGGTAAATGATAGGGAAGCTATGAGCAAAGTGCCTTATGCCTCGGCCATAGGTTCTATCATGTATGCCATGCTGTGTACTAGACCGGATGTGTCCAATGCTCTTAGTTTGACGAGCAGATATCAAAGTGATCCAGGAGTGGAACACTGGATAGCCGTGAAGAACATACTAAAGTACCTAAATAGGACTAAAGAAATGTTCTTAGTCTATGGGGGTGATGAACAACTCGTCGTAAAAGGTTACGTCGATGCTAGTTTCGACACCGACAAGGATGATTCTAAATCTCAGACAGGATACGTGTATATTTTGAATGGAGGAGCTGTGAGCTGGAGAAGCTGCAAGCAAAGCGTGATCGCGGGATCTACAGTAGAAGCGGAATACATGGCTGCTGCAGAAGCGCCAAGTGAAGGAGTTTGGATCAGAAACTTCATCACTGAGCTTGGTGTGGTTCCAAGTGCATTGGCCACAAAATCTCTGGACGAGACTGTTGGAATTATGCCCTAGAGGCAATAATAAAGATGTTATTATTATAATTCTTGTTCATGATAATGTTTATATTCCATGCTAGAATTGTATTAAGTGGAAACTTTAATACTTGTGTGGTTTGTGAACAACACCGTGTCCCTAGTACGCCTCTATGGACTAGCTCATTGACCAATGATGGTTAAGGTTTCCTAACCATAGACATGAGTTGTCAATTGATAATGAGATCGTATCATTGGGAGAATGATATGGTGGACAGACCCAAACTAAGCGAAGCAATTAGATCGTGTCATCGTGTTCGTCTTTGCGAAGCTTTTTCTTATGTCAAATATTGTATTCCTTAGACCATGAGATAATACAACTCCCTTGTATCGGAAGAAAGCTTTGAGGTCATCAAACGTCATCCTATGAGAGGGTGATCATAAAGGTGTCTCTCAGGTGATCGGAAAGTATCTGTTGGGTTGTATGTATCGAGATGGGATTTGTCCCTCCCAAGTCGGAGAGATATACTTCGGGCCCACTCGGTAATCGATATCAACACCACTTGCAAGCATGTGGTTAAGGAGTTAATCACAAAGTGATATCGGATTACGGAACGAGTAAAGTACTTGGTGTGAATGAGATTGAACTAGGTATGACGGTACCGACGATCAAATCTCGGGCAAGTAAAATATCGCGAGACAAAGGGAATATATATATGGGATTGATTGAATCGTGACATCGTGGTTCATCCGATATGATCATCGATGATTGTGTGGGAGTCAATATGGGTTTCCAGACCCCGCTGTTGATTATTGATAGAAGATCATGTCTGCATATTCTCGAACCCGCAGGGTCACACACTTAACGTGTCTCGACGCTAGGATAGATTGGATAATTGGTTTATGAGTTTTTGTTCGGAGTCTCGGATGGGATCCGGGACATCACGAGAGGTTCCGGAGTGGTCCGGAGAATAAGATTCATATAAGGCAGTGCAGTTTTTGGAGTTCGGAATTGTTTCGGGTTAATCGGTATTGTACCGGAAGCTTCTAGAACCTTCCGGAAGGGGACCAACGTGGCCCCACCTTCCGGGAGGGGGCATGGGCCTATGAGGGAGTGCCCTGGCTGCATTGGGCCAGGGGCACAAGGCTCCATAGGGCCCTGCCGGCCAAGAGAGGTTTAAACTCTAGATAGAGCTTCTAGAAGGGGGGGTTTCCTTGCCCCCCACTCTTCCTCCTTGGGGCCGCCGGCCTTGGCTTGGGGGAGGGGCTAGGGCTGCGCCCACCCCTCTATATATAGAGGTCTGGGGGCGCACCAACCCCTACACCTTCCCCTCCAACCCTAGCCGCCCTGCTACCCTCCTCTCCCCCTCCCGACTGCTTGTAGGCGAAGCCCTGCTGCAGAAATTCTCCACCAATTGCACCGCGCCGTCGCGTTGTAGATCCAACCCATCTCTCCACCATACTTGCTGGACCAAGGAAGGAGGAGACGTCGAGGTGCTGCACGTGTGCATCTCACGGAGGCACCGCCACTTGTGGTGCTAGATCGGATCGGATCGCGAGGAGGAGAAGCGAGTACGACTACATCACCCACGTTCCGACGAACGTTCCGCTGTGCGAATCTTCAAGGGTATGAAGATCTAATCCAATCTCTCTTGTTGTTTGCATCTCCTAGATTAGATCTTGGCTTCCCTCTGTTCGCATCCGTAGAAAATTTTGATTTACTATGCCGCGAAACCCTTCAGAGGCGTGATGCCCGCATTCTCCTTGATGTATATCTAGGAGGATCTCCTGGCCTTCTACCAAATCCAGACATCTTTGCCACATGCTTGTGACACTCCTTTTATACAGCTCATTGTTTATGATTGTATAAGCTTTATCTCTTCTCACTATCTGTCTAGCCATTACCTCGTTATTCGGCAAAGTCGCATCTTTAAGGAAAGAAAATATGGGTTGCGCCCATGTTGGTATGATTTTCTCTGGGGTAATCTCACTATCTATTTCCATATTTTCCGCCGATATAACTACCTCGGATTTTTCCATATCGATCCGTGCATCGGCCGGGTTCATTTTCGGAAATTCCGGGTTATATTCCTTGTCAATTTCCATCGGCATACTATCTTCTCTTTATTTTGCCGGAATAAAGATGGATTCGGACTCTGGTGATGGTGTTATTGATGGTTTTCTCAGGTACTCTAGGGCGATACCTGGGGGAATTGATTGCCTGGTTGATCCGAGTTTTGACAGTGTGTCTGCGGCGTCGTTTTCTGCCCGAGGTATATGATGAAATTCACATCCATCAAAGTATCCACTGATTTTTTGCACATGGAACCTATATAAGGCCATATTGGCATCTAGCGCATCCCAATTGCCTGATACTTGTTGTACTACTAGATCTGAATCTCCGTAGCATAAGATTCGGCGTATCCCAATCTCTTTTGCCACCTTCAATCCATGGACGAGTGCTTCATACTCGGCTACATTGTTTGATGCAGCAAAATGTATTTGCAGCACATATTTCAGCTAATCTCTTTTTGGCGAGGTTAACACTATCCCTGCCCCCAAACTGTTTCTCAGTTCGGAACCGTCGAAGTGCATCGTCTAATAACTCGGATCTGGTAATGGTGGCTCATATTGTACCTCGGCCCAATCCACGAAGAAGTCGGCCACAGCCTGAGATTTGATTGCATCTCGCCTATCGAATTGTGGAGCATAAGGTGACAATTCAATTGCCCATTTTGCTATTCGGCCGCTTGCATCTTTGTTGCTCAATATGTCGGCTATGGGTGCTTCATAGATCACTTTGATCGGGTGCTCTTCGAAGTAATGTTTAAGTTTCTTCGCTGACATGTATACCCCATATGCCATCTTCTGATAATGTGGGTAATTTTGCTTTGAGGCTGATAGTACCTCGCTTAGGTAATTTACCGGCCTTTGTACTGATTTATCACCTTCAATTCGTTCCACCATGATCACAACACTTACTACTCTGTTCGTGGCGGCTATGTAAAGTAACGTAGGCTCTTTTGACAATGGAGAGACCAGGATTGGCGCTGTGACCAACATCTTCTTCAGTTTATGGAACGCATTATCTGCTTGTGGTGTCCAAATGAACTTATCAGATTTTTTCATCAGTTGATAAAGTGGTAATGCTTTCTCTCCCAGCCGACATACAAATTGGCTAAGCGAGGCCAGGCAACCTGTGAACTTCTGTACGTCATTTAGACATCTCGGCAATTCCATCCTTTCTACTGCTCTTATCTTAGTTGGGTTGTCCTCTATACCTCGGCTCGATACGAGAAAACCGAGTAGTTTTCCAGCCGGTACACCGAAGGTGCATTTTTCCGGGTTAAGCTTCATTCGGAACCTTCTCAAGTTCGCGAAAGTCTGCCGAATATCATCCAATAGAGTTTTGCTTTCTTTGGTTTTGATAACCACATCATCTACATATACTTGTACATTTTTTCCTATCTGGTCATGCAGACATTTTTGCATACATCGCTGGTACGTTGCCCCTGCGTTACGCAGGCCGAATGGCATGATGCGATAGCAATAAGCCCCGTACGGGGTAATAAACGCAGTCTTTATTTGATCGGCCGGATTTAACGGTATCTGGTGAAAACCAGAATACACGTCTACAAATGATAACAGTTCACAACCAGCGGTCGAATCAATGACCTGGTCTATTCTAGGTAAAGGAAAAGGATCTTTTGGACAAGCCTTGTTTAGGTTCGTGTAATCAATACACATTCGCCATATGATGGCTATATTTGGATCATCCTTCTTCTTTTCTACTAGCACCGGGTTTGATATCCAATCCGAATAACGCACCTCCATGATGAACCCGGCCGCAAGGAGCCGAGCTATCTCATCCCCTATTATTTTTCTCCTGTCTTCGGCGAAGCGGCAGAGAGGTTGCTTCACCGGCCTTGCTCCTGGCCTTACATTCAGAGAGTGCTCAGCCAACTCCCTCGGCACACCTTGCAAATCCTGAGTTGACCATGCAAAGATATCTCGATTCTCACGGAGGAAGCTGGTGACCTCGCTTTCCTATTTAGCATATAGGTCGGCACCAATGGTGACGGTGTGCTCTGGGAACTGCTCATCTATTTGGAACTTATTTGTTTCTTTAGTTGGCTGGAAAGAGACACTTCCATGCGGATTGGCCAATGCCGGCATATTTAGTTGTGCCGCTACCTCCTGAATTCTTATTTTTTCTCTTGCTATTACCAATGACTCGGCGAGGTTGATCCGGCTGAAGCACATTCCATTGACTTCCTGTAATCTCCTGCTACTGTTATCACCCCTTATGGTCCGGGTAATTTCATTTTCAAGTAAGTTATGTGGCAGCTGCTCATGAATTTGGCCAGTGCCGGCCATCCGAGTAGAGCATGATAACAAATCTCTAGATCCACCACCTCAAACTCCAAATTTTCTGCTCTGCAGTTATCCCTTGTGCCGAATAACACATCTACTCGAACCTTTCCAATGGGTTCGCATGAAAGCCCTGACACTATTCCATGGAACGTGGTTCTCGTGGATTGCAGCATATTCTGCGATATTCTGAGTTTATGCATTGTATCCTTGTACATGATATTGATACTGCTCCCATTGTCAATGAGTACTTTTGAAAATTTCACATTAATGCTCGGTCCAACAAATGTCAGATCTAGTACGAGTGCGTATGACCCCGGATTCGACATTATTTTGGGGTGATCCTTTATGCTCCAAGTTACTTCTTGATCTAACCAAGGCACATATCTTGGTACTGCCGGCATAACAGCATTTACTTCCATATGCCGGCGCTGTACACTTTGCCTGTCTTGCTGTTCTGTTGTGAACACGCAATATGATTGATGATGTTCCCTGTAATCATTGCGTCCATTATTTCCTGGGTTCGTCCTTCCATCCGGACCCTGATTTATCACTTGATGCACTGCATCTCTCCGGTCCGAGTTATCATACCTCGGGGGAGGAGGTGGTAACATTAGTTGCTGTGCATTTGCTCCAGTCAACTGCGGCTGATGCTGCTGATGCGCCTGGTGGGAAGTTGCTTGCATGCCCGCCGGGTTACCCATTGAATTTTTCATCCAGGCGCATTGCCGAGTTGTATGATTGACCGGCTTGGCCAGGTTTGGAGTATGAAACTTACACAGTTGATCCAACATGGACTCAAACGTGTACTTCGGCCTTTCCTGCCATTGCTTCTTCTGTTCTGGTGTCCACTATCTCTTTCCTTCATTCCTTGGTGTCCATTGTTGAGGACCATTCTTCTGCCGCTAACTGTTTCCGTGACTCGGCTGATCTTGCACTACCGCTGCCACCTGATTGGAGGCATATCTGTAATCCGGTCTTTCCTCTCTTCTTCTTCCTCTGAACTCATTACGCCTTGATGATCCGGCCGCATCTCTTGCATATTGATCTTGATGCTCCCGATAATCTGCCGACATCAGCTCTGGTTGCGTCGGATCTCCCCACGCATACGAATCCATTATCCTGATGGTTTCTGCCAAAGTGGTTGGCATATCTCTTTGCAGTCGCTGCCACAAAACACTGGCATAATGGCATCCTTGAGCGAACCAAGCTATCGCTTGTGATTCTATAACTCCCTCGCATGAATTCCTGAGGTTACACCACCAAGTTAAGAATTCTCTGTCTGTCTCAGTCGGCCTTTGCTTGCACATGGCTAGCTGTTGCGGCATGTTTGGCCTTTTATAAGTACTGGTGAAGTCGCTCACAAACATCTCTTCGAAATCCAACCAACAGTTGATGCTGCCTGGAGGCAGATTATTCAGCCATACTCGGGCTGGCCCTTCCAGCATTTGCGGGACATATCTTACTGCCCATCGCAAGTTTCCACTTGCTATTTTTACAGCTCTGGCATAATCAATCAACCAATCCTGTGGTTTGGTGCTCCCATTGTATGTTTTCGTGCCTCTTGCCAGCTGAAAGTTCGGCACTGGTGGCTCGCCCATGATCCGTGGTCCGAAACATGCAGGACCCGGCAGACCCTGCTCTTCTGACAACTCGGACCGGTACAGTCGGTCTAGTTTTACTCTTGCATCACTTGATGGCAAATCTCTGTACATAATTCTTTCCTGTGTTCCATAGCTGTTATTTCCACCATGAACCGCATATTCCATTTCTGAATAACCATCATTGTACCTCTCATTCACCTGATTGTTGCGAGATGGTCTCACTTCTCTTTCCTGTCGAGGTTCATACCTCGGTTGAGGATTAGGCGGCGGATCTCTCCTTCCTTCTGCCGGGATATTATTCTCATGATTTTCTCTTACGAGATACCCATTACCTCGGCTTCCGTTGCCTCTATCGGCACGGCCGGGGTTTCTTTCGCCACTGTTACCTCGGCTTCCATTACCTCTGTTTTCATTTGCTTTTCTGGCTACTGCTGGATCATATGGAACAATTGGCTTATTTCTTTTTCCCGAAATTACTTCTCTATCTTTTCATGCATTGTTTCCGGGTGAGGATGCTGCTGCTACAGATAGGGCAGGTGCTGCACTAGCCGAATGAACCATTCGCGAGGCACCAGGCCTTACCGGGTCTGCCCTGAGCATTTCTTCATTCTGCTGGTTCGAAATGCGCACTAGCACATTCACTCTTTCTTGCAGTTTTTGCCGGGCTTCGCCGGTCAATCCTTCTAACTCTAGTGCAGTGGCATTTGCCGCCCTTAGGTTCTTGGCCGGGGTACTATACCTCGGCAAGCCTATCAACTGATTCTGCCTTATGAGCCTCATGCTCTTTATTAATATCATCTTAATTCATCAACCCGTTCGGGGCGACGTCAAGCTTAATCTTAATTCATCAACCCGTTCGGGGGCGACGTTTAAGGACTCCTGTTTAAGGACTCCCGCAGTGCCAACACCTTTTTTGCCTCTACCAGTGCTTTTTTCCTGGTTTCTTCTAATTCTAGCTGAGCATTAGCCGGATCAAGTATCGGCGCTACAGGCATAGTCAGATTATCTATAATTGCCTAGAGAATATTTTCTGGTCTTTCCAGAGGTGGCCGTCTTACCCTTGGTGCCTTTGGGGTCGTCTCCTGCACCTCGGCTGGGTTGGCTGCTGAAGGATTTACCTCGGTGGGCGGTGGAGCTGCCTACTTTGTGGTCGCCTGCACACCCGTCGTCGGATCCTTGCTTGATCCGGCGCCCGCTGCTCCCGCCTGCATCCCGGCTACGACCATCACCTCGACGCTGCTGACGGGGCGCACTCCGCGCGGACCGTTCGTGGCGCTAAGGGGAGGCTCTCCTGCAACAATAACTTGGTGAGGATAAACGCCGGAGGTGTCGATGCCGACGTAGATCTGGTGCATGCCCAAGTTGATGAAGACGCCGTTGCGCGGAGGAGTTTTTCCCCTAAAGCTTCCTGCGTTATCGCTGACATAGTCACAGAGATCAAATCTCCGGACTAAGCTAGAGACAACGCGCTCGCTAGTGTGGATGAAGTTTCCCGTCCGGATCATGACTCCAGCTAGCACCGCTGCTGGCCACACGGTGGGCACCAACTGTCGTGGTGGTGGCACGACAGATGCCATGGTTAGGCTAAAGTATGGGGCCAATGGATACTAGAGGGATCTGGGGAGGGAAGATGTAGTTGATTCTACACACAAACGACTAACGTAAAGATCTTTATTCCTACTCTCTTGGGCTACAAGTGCTCCTTCAGCTGTTTACAAGAGGGGAAGATGAACTTTTACCAGCCTAACGGTACCAAATGAGCCGATCCCCTTCTCAGAGTCCAAGCCTCTCCTTATAAAGGGGCGTCTTGGCTCCTCTAGGGCTGACGTGGCAAGCATATTCGAAGAATATGCTTGTCCCAATATAGTAACTCGGCGGCCTCCTTTCCGTGTCGCCCTTCTAATGACGACAAGGTTTCAGAGAACCCACCTGCACGCCTCTGGCTCCAGGACTGTCACCTCCGTGACCTCCTTCTGCCCTTTTGCCGCTCTGCGCCTTGTCCTTTGTGTTTGGCTCTGCTCAGATTCTTCCTAGCTTGTGGCTAGGGTTTGACTATAGGCACTTCCTTCTCCTGCAAGCTTCATATCATTCGGGCCTGTCTCGCTTAACTCGGCTTGGCCTTCACCTGCATTCAGATTATTCGGGCTGACCCGGCCGACTTAAACAGTACGTCGGCCGGGTAACGTATTGCTCTTCTCATAAGTGTCCTGCTCTTGCTTACCTAGGCCGACCTTCACAGGATTCGGCCGATTTAGACAGTAACTCGGAATTTGGACGGGGAACTTCCTTTTGTCTTTCCCCGTCCTGACCCTATCCGGGGTCACCTCCCCAACAGTTTATATCTTGTACACATTTTATTTTTGCTTACTCAATGAGCTATATATGCATGTATGCTTATGTAAACGTCTGCAGATTCCACTGGATCTTGCTAAACATTCAAGTTGACAACTCCCTAGTTGAAGTCCACGACTCATTAAGTTGGGACCAAGAGCAGTGGAGCGACATGAAAGCAATGCTCCATAAGTAATTTCAATCATTATCGCATTATATCGTCCTCTTTCATTCATTTCCTGATATCAAGTAACTAATAACTCCTTTGTTCATTTTCTTTGCCGAGCAGGTGTTGGACACGGTTCAGACAGAAAATACCAGGTCCATTCAAAGAGGAGCTAACTTATAAAATGGAGAAGAGTTTACAGCAGCCACCGGGAACTCATTTATGTGGATACTACGTCTGCGAGTACATCTGAGAGTTGACCAGTGAGCGGAAAGTTGGCTCACATTATATTTATGATTTGCGGGAGAAACTAGAGCCAAACCAACGCATGAGAGAAATTCAAGAGGAGCTGGCGGGATTTATGATGAAGGAAGTCCTTGATGTACTGGAGAGCATTATGCGGATGACGTGGAACTCGATTTGCCTTAGTCATCTCCATGTAGCTCATATGATATATATATTCATCAATGACCATGTAATTTCAAAACATTTCTTCCTTTTGATATGATTGATTATATGTATGCTTGCAAGGGATCGATTAATTATATAAATGCATCAACGTGTAGTGTGTATGTAGTAGCGTATAATATGTATACTGAAATATATGTTTGAATTATAGTGAAACACACAATTCTCTGCCGCGGTAGGAAACCTTCTAGTCCTGGGTGGTGTTACGGACCGGGACTAGAGGGTTTCCGCCCCCCGCGGCGCTGAAACAGCCACGTGGCTGTTATCAGTCGTGGGCCGTAGCGAGCCGGGACTAGAGAGGGGCCTCTAGTCCCGTTTTCGCAGTCCCAGGCCCAAAACCGGGACTAGAGCCACTTGCGGCCCAGGACTGGAGGCCCTTTTTCCACCAATGCTACTGCAGTGTTAGCCACATTAAATTACCATGTATTTTCTCCACATTTTCATCTAAATGTTTTTGTCGTCTGTGGCTGGAGCACATAGCATCGTTGGTTCTCTTTTTTTCTGATCATACGAATGATACGACATAGGTTCGGTTGTTTGTAGACAAGCATCGCTTACAGCTATGGTTAATTGAACTGAAATATCAGGCACTGCTCTCTTAATTTTTAAAATCAATTGTGTCCTACTGCGGTGCTAGCTGGAGCTAGCTGATGGATACATTGCCCCTGCTCTTCATACTTAAAACCTATACCTACAAGTTTATCGTGATATTGAGTGTTTGTAAATTAATTTCAGATATACCTTTGCCGTATGTGCTAAACTGAGATTATATAAAAACTAATGTTTTTGGGTTGGTGAGGTTACGCAACAAGTGCCCATACGAAGAACTATTGTACTTTTCAGGGAAAAAATAACCATTATATTTGATGGACATGAATAGATGCAGGCTAACATCCAGAAGATGTGGTCTCCTTTTCAGTTTTGTGAAATGTCTGCAAAAATTTCCGTTCTCTCACCTAAACTCACCATTTAATCTACAGAGGTTATATTTGCTATATGTTCAAGCAATCCCAAACTACTATTTAGGTCATCATTCATATGGTGTTAGATTCAAATAATAAATTTACTGTTTCCTTGCCTTTTTAGTCAATGAAAATTACAAGTCTCTTGCAGTCTCTCGAAGAAGAAAAATAGTTGGAACACATATTTCGTAATTTTGAGCTTCTCATATGTTATGTCTTAATGCTTACTTGCAAACAACATAATATGTTCGGTAGGTTATCTCTGTTTTGATGCAGAGCTCTACATTTCATCTTCTTTGTCCTCTAACGTATTCCAATGTAACTGCAATTCACACAATTGAAGTTGATACTCCTATAATTTGTCTCATGCTAAGAAAATCATACTCTAAACCAGTAAATAAATTTCCTTGCATGGAATTTTTGAAAACAGATTTGGTACTATGTTTGTTATATCAAATATATCACCATAGAATCCCGCAGCAACGCGCGGGGTATAATCTGGTTCAAATAAAAAGAACAACAATTATTCTTAATATTCGACTCATAGCCCTAACTCATCAAACATGAAGCGAAAATAATGTTTCGATTGAGCACTAGAACATAATAACAATTATTCAGTTCCATAATGAATCCGGAAGGTAAATGAAGTTGCATCATGCCGACTTCCAACGCAGTGACTCTCGCTTTGTTGTCGACTCTGATATCAACCTCGCCTCTTGCTACACACCTAGTTATTAGCATTCCCTAAAACGAGTTGCAGATATGAGTAACTGATCCGGTATCATATATCCAAGAACTATTAGGTGCATCAGCAAGATAAATGTCTATAACATTGCAAACAAGTGTACCTGAGTCGGAAGTCATACCTCCACTCTTGGCTTTGTCGGCCAAATACTTGTTGTAGTTCCTCTTCTAGTGGCCATCCGCCTTGCAGTAGAAGTAAGTGGATCCGGCTGAAGGAGATGGCTTAGTCCCTGAGGAAGAGCTTGGGACCGGGTCCTGAGCCTTGCCTCCCGACTTAGCCTTTTTCTTACTCTAAGAACTCTTCTTGAACTTAGCCTTATTCTGCACCATCAACACTTGACTGGCACCCTTCTTGGGATCCGCCTCTACCTGCTTGAGGATCCCATGCAATTCAGTGAGCTTCTTATCCATAACATGCATGTGGTAGTTCGAAATGAAATGACCATACGCACTAGGAAGAGACTTAACAATTATATCCATAGCGAACTCTTTGCTAATGGGGTAGCCAAGCCTCTCCAGAGACTGCACATAACCAACCATTTTGATCACATGCAGACTCAGTGGATCACCATCCTTAAGCTTGCAACTCAGCGAAGCCTAAGAGACTTGATACCTCTCAGTCTTAGCCTGAGCCTTGAACATACTTTTGAGGCTTTCGATCATATCGTAGGCCTCAACATTCTCGAACTACTTTTGCAAGTCCGGTTCCATGTGATCAAGCATAAGACAACTAATATCCGTGGAATCATCCTTAGCCCAATGGTAGGCATTGGTGGCAGGCGATAGTCGTATTCTCATTCGGCTCATTTAGAAGTTGGTTGTCTAGGATATGGTCCTTCTTTTCTTGTTTGAGAACAATTCTCATATTTCGATACTAGTTGGTAAAATTAGTGTCGTTTAGTTTATCTTTCTCAAGAATGGTTCTCAAAGAAAACTGGATATCTGAGAGTGACTGGTACATGGTACCATGATCTACAACAGAAATATGCAAAACACTTAAGACATGTATTCATAAAAGAGCAAGCATATTAAACACTTTAATATTTTGTGCTCCCACTAGAACCAACACCCCTCCGATGGTTACTTAGTGATTCAGGATTCTAGATAAGCAAGACGGCTAGTGAGCTTTAGCATCACCGCTAGCCGCCAAGTGATCTAGGTAGACAACTCCTTGTCAATCGTTTCTCATACGACTCCTGTTGGTCAAGTGGCATTACATGCCCCGGCTCCCGTCCGACTTTTCCCCGAGCCCCACAACCGTTGTGATAGACCCGTATAGCTTACTGAGTGCTTCCGCTGTAAGAGTCCGACTCGAACCCACCTAGTCGGAAAGAATTGACAGCACCTCAATTTTATGAGCCACTACGAAAAATGTCCGACTTCTGATGGTGCAAACACTGGGGGGAAAATCGACTATACTTTCTTTGAGGGATTAAATTTTACCGACTATCTAATAGAGGTAAAACAGAGACATATCAACAACACAAAATAAAGCAATTATGATGTGAAATGGTATGGCTCTCTTCATGGTGATCTCCATCTCCACAAAGCCTGTAATCCGACTCATGCCAACTCTTGTCACTTGCCGTCTTACTCCATGTCGCAGACATGTACATCGACTTGCACGTCATCCGGATTCTCCAAACAACTACAGTTGCTTAGTAAAGTAATTACATAGAGAATCCGAGACACATGTCATTATACAATAAAATGACAGCACCTAGGCTCCAGCCTGCTGACAAAAAAGTGATTCGCAGATCACGTATGGATTACATATACATCACATGCACATGAACCATACCATTCACAACTTCCTGCGAAAACATGTTATGCATAGGTACGCTATCTACCGGCATTGTGAAACTTGCAACGACATCTGAGGTGCTACGAACGGGCGAAGCCGGCGGTCCCGCTAGCCGGATAGTGGGCGAGGATCGAAGGGATAGCGCCCCTCGCGGGTGCGGGAAGCGCCCATCTACATTCCTAACATGAATTTCAACCATCGTTCCGACTCGATCAAACTCTTTTGATCTTCGACCTTAGTAGTATGATCACGAAAATCAAATCTACCATTCCTCAAGTATAGTTGATCGAATCAACATCGTACAAAACCGATCTATCTCATAGATCGAACACCAAAACAACACATAGATCCAATCTACAGCCAACAACATATCACATATGCAAGATCTCGAGCCTAAAACCAGAAGCTACTGCTCTGATACCACTGTTGGGCCACATAGAGATAAAACAAAACTTTTTCCTCTAACATGGTGATCCCAAGATCTAGGTGAGGTAGAAGGCCACGAGTGTGACACCCCCGGGATTAAGGCTAGACAAATCCTAGACCATCGTATAAACATAAGCCTAACATAATCTCAGAAGCATACAGAGATAAAATCTATAACACAACATTGACTCTACGACACAAAAATTATTACAGCAAGCTCATAATTGAGCAAAGAACCAAATATTACAAGTAGAGGTCACTGACCACAAACATCAAACAACGGAAGGCAAATAATGCTATAAAGTATAGCAAACTTAACAAATGGCCTAAGAGGCCTGAAGCATAATGATGACGTCCATTCCATAGATCCCAGATTGCCGAATGGGAAACACAAGATACTTGTCGATGTCGATGCCATAAAGAACTCTCCTTCTATGGTAACATTTACTATGCTACAAAAGTGTCAACAAAGCAATGGTGAGTACAAGGTTTACTCCGCAAGACTTATGGCTGGTGGAGTTATTTTTCATAAAGCCATCTTTATTTGTAAGACAAGAGGGAGAAGAATCTCGACTAATCAGAATATTTTAAAAGGGGATAAGAGAGCGGTATCTCCAACTTTGATCATCTTTTGATATCCACCAAATCATCATCAGCTGAACCTACCTAGGATCACCCCTCGTACCCATGAGGAAGCATCCTTAAGCACACATTGATCTGCCAAGTTTTACGATTAGGTTAAAGTTCTCTATGATCATAGAATCTGGTCACCAAGTCGTCCATAACCATGGAAACGACATTTCAAAAATATTAATACCCTGCAGGGGTGTACAACTTTACCCACACGTACCAACCGATTCTTAATGTGAAATATTATTAGCCCTCTTCCTTGGAAGGCCGACAGAGAGTGGTTGGACACGACCTTTACCTTGCTTTCACCGAGACCATGAGTCACACACTAGGGAGATGCTGCCATAACGGGTCGAGTCCCGAAGCCGATCCCTAATAATGTTTATAGGGTTCAAGATTACGGATGCCGTGCATCTCTTGTTCCCGTTCATGCTTACCTACTTGTTATGAATGCACCTTCTTCAGGAAGAACCAGAATGCGTACGTCGAATGGAAAGCCTGAACTATGTAACTCATGGAATCTACTCGACAAGTTAGTTGGTCGAGGGGGGTTCTAGGTCCCCTTGTGGTTGTATGCTCATCTTGGTCCATAGGCAAGAACTCAGGTCCTAGTAGTGGCAAGTATGGGACTACAAAAACCACAACCCACAATGGCCTCCCGTACAAGCCTTAGCATGTTTAACTTTCATCTCTGATCTTACCATGTCATCCTGTCGTACTAGGTTCCTTCGCAGCCCTGATTCGTCAACCGGATGGACCAGCGATAATAGCTAAGCATGGCTAAGAACAATAGAGATAATAGCTCTAGCAGCGCTTCACAAGGCAAACCCTAGTTATGCTAGGAGCAGTGGATCAGGGAATATAGGCTTCAAAGGTAACATGCATCAGATAGGATTACTCCATCTATCGATAAGACTTTGGAATCATATGCACATGGCAGGAATGAAATACTTTGAAAGCATAGGATTCATATGTATGGATGGGGCTTCGCTTTCCTTTGGCCATTGATAACAGATAAGCATATTTTGGGACACCTGGTACTTGACTTGGTTATAGTTAGTCAAGTATTGTTCGTTGATCTTTAATCTTCGACGATGTTGATCTCGGACTTCGATCTCGATCTCGATAACGTATTCTACCGAAGAAGAACCAAATACTGGAAATGAAAGGGGAAACAATCAACACATGGCATCGATGCAATGCTCGATCAAGTATGATGATATGCCAAGTTAAAATTTATTGAAATTGAAACCATAAACATGCTTGATCATTTTAAACAGGTTCCGAGGGATCCAAACACTAGAACAGGGGAATCCTCGGAATCACCCACTACTAGGAAAATGGCCATTCGTGGCGCACCTGAAAAGGGCATCCGTGGCGCACTAGTTGTGCGCCACTAGCCTCGCGATGCGGCTATTTCTTACCCGTAGCGCACTGCCTGGTGCGCTACAGTTATCTCGAGATAGGCGTGGCGCACTACCAGGTGCGCCACGGGTAGGGGTACAGGGTGCGCCACGGATGTATTTTTCAAAAAACAAAAAAAAGCAAAAAACACCCTCGTTTTGAATTGCAAAAGCAATCGGGTCAGTGCATCGCTGCCGTCGGGTCACCTCGCTGGAGCAGGGAGGAGCATGGCCATGGCCACAACCTAGTCCTCGTCGGTGTCGAGGTGGTAGGAAGGGTGTGGTTGGAGAAAGGAAGGTAGGAAGAGAGGGAGGTAGGAAGAGAGGGATGTAGGAAGAGAGGGATGAAGGGAGGTCGGTGAGGAGAAGGATGCCGCCATCGCCTGTTGTCACTGCGAGGAGGAGGGAAGGTCGTCGTCGTGCCATAGTCACTGCAAGGAGAGGAGGAGGACGCCGTTGCGCCGCCGCCGCGCCACCGTCACTGCAAGGAGAGGAGGAGGCCGTCGTCGTGCCGTCACTGCAAGGAGAGGAGAAGGGGAAGGAGGAGAAGGAAAAGGAGAAGGAGAAGGAAAGAGGAGAGGGGAGAAGGGAGAAGGAAGAAGGAGAAGGGAAAGGAAAACGGAGAGGGATAGGGGGATGGAAAAGGTAGAAGGGCGGGGTGGGGATTCAAATTTTGAATCCCGCCAACTTACGCATAGCGCACTAGGTGGTGGTGCGCTACGGGTAAGTTGCCCTCTATTTTTTTCTGCATGAAAAAATGGTCTTTTGACCATAACTTTTTACTCTTTTCGAATTTTGAAAATCTAAATAATCGCTAAACGACAGGAGGTGGTTGCGAAATCTCATTCTTGTCATTTTGGTATATTATACGATTTTTTCGATATCATATGGCCATTTGACCGTGGCATGACTTTTTTCTGCAGAAAAAGTGGAAACTCATGTTTGTTAATTTTCCTAGAAAATATACCACATTACCTACCTAAAGATGACAGGATTTTATTTTTTTGAAGTGTTTATTATTTTCTTTTATTTTTTACAAAACCTAAAAAGGCGATCCAGGGGGGTGTGGAGTTGGTGTAGGCCACTTTTCCATAGGGCACTAGGGCAGAGTGCCCTACGACTAAGTTGACCCAGCTGCTGCAGCACACATGCCCGTAGCGCACTAGGTCAATATGCACTACGGCTAAGTGACGCATCCGTAGTGCACCTTGACCTAGTGCGCTACAGGTATGTGTGATGTGGCCACAGGTGCCCTGGCCCACACATAGCCGTGGCACACCACCCCCATGTGCGTCACGCTTACGATAGTTAGCTGTAGGGCACCTGTGGGCAGTGCGCCACGCCTATTTTACCCGTGGGGCACCACTAGCAAGTGCGCCACAGAAGTGTGGATTACCTATAGCCGTTTTCCTAATAGTGACCTATGGGGTTCATTTTGTTCTTCTAATTAAACTTGTAGTTGAAGTTGTTTAACGATGCACGATTATAATGCTATGAGATAGATCTCATATTTCTAATCATTATGATATATTATTTGTATTTTTATGATTTAAAATGAATTAGTTATGAATTTATCCAATTTTAATTCATTTTAAATCATTTTTAGAATATTATAAAAAAATTACATTTTGGCATTACTTTTAACATTTTATTAAACAGAAAAAATTTCTGATATTATTTATAAGACTTACATCTGGACCCCACCTCTCATACAATATGTTTTACAAAAATAATTATAGAAATGTATTAAAAAACATTAAAAAGAAAAGGAGGCAGATTACTGCATCAGCATGAGGTCATGCTGACGTCAGCAATGGAGGGCCTCTCCAGATCGAGCACGGATCGGCCGTTCCCGTGTATGCCTGGACGCATGAGTGGGGGCTTTGGAAAGAGCGTGGCGAGGGCTACCATATAGTGGCGGCGCTGCTTGCAGGTGGTCGCCGGAGCGACGGACACAACAACGGACAGTGGCGGCGGTGGCATGTGGTCGTCGGGGAAGGTGAAGCTGGGGGAAAGGGAGTAAGCGGAGGGGCGTGTTATCACTGCGAGCTCACCGTGAACACATCAGGGGTGGTGGCGAAGCTAGAGGAGGTTGGGCGGAGGAGATTCGACGGCGGCCAGACTTCGGGCAGACGACGATGGTGTCGTCGATTCCGTATGCGAGACATCGATACCTTCGATGAGGAGGACCACCTTGACGAGACGCATCTCCCAGGGGCAATGGCGAGACTCGGGGCAGACTCCAGCGACGACGGCGAATGGCAACTCTGGCGGCTAGGGTTGGGCGTCTGTGTGCGTGAGACACAGGGCGAGTGAGGGGGAAATGGGGATGGGGAGGGAGAGCGTGACGCAGACTTTCTTTGTCAACACCCGGATTTTTTTAATCCTAGATGCCTGTTATGCCATACATCGCAATCCCAGGATTACCATTTTTGCGAGACATAACAGAATTGGATACCATAGTACATCATCCATTATAAAAGATACATAAGTTCTTACACAAATAGGGATCTCATGATCTCGTTCTTAATACAAGATCAAGCAGCGGAATACGTAATAATAACGGTAGCGTAGGAGAAGCTCCATCTTCGAGGTCACAGGCAATGCTGACGATGGGAGATGATCCTAGTTGTCGCAACCTTCCTGGGGTCCATCTTCCAGGTACTCCTCTTCATAGTCTGGCCATGGGAATAGGCAGGGACAAAGCCATGAGTACTCTTTAAGTACTCGCAAACTAATACTAATAGGTAAAGGGGGGTTTTTGGATAATAGGACACTAGGTTCTAGGGTTGTTTTGCAAAAGCCAGATTTATCTCTACTAAGTTCCAAAGCTAGTCACAATTTTATAATTCCTAAGCAGGAACTTGTATTTCATATCACAACTCTGTTGTGGTCAAGTCCAAGTCTCAGTTTATCTCACAGGTCATTTTGAAAAGTCTGACGGGGGAAACAGTATGGCCACTCTAACTGTCCATAACCGCGGACGCGGCTATTCGAATAGTTTGACACTCTGCAGAGATTGTACACTTTCACCACAACATTCGATACATCCGTCAGGAACAAATCCTGAATTCACCATACTTAGTATGCGGATAATCAATCTTAACCTTTCGATTACACGCCCTAGTATAAGCACCTCTCCTGTGAGTTTGGCCTCCCAGCCATGACCAACTGTCATCTTGGGTATTGCACAGGTGGACAATCTTCACAAGGTAGCCTCAGCTCAGACCTTGGCCATGAGGTAACTAATACTAAGGTACATAAGTTTCTAGTCAAGCCCTACCCAATATTCGGGTATTGTGGTTGTACCATAAAATTGGAATGGTATCGCATCCAGACAACCATTAGTTTTATAAAGGGCTAAGGCTCATGCCTCAACATTTTTATCACCAAAATTCTCAAGTGTTTGGAAACACATGTCCAAAACATTTCAATAGAATGATCCATCATTCCAAGGTTTTCATAACCATTTTTCCACCAAGTAATCCCATCTAAAAGTTGATCAAGTTTTATGCTTAGCACTAGCATCTACGGGTGGGGGTAGTATTAATGAGGGGTGGTAACTAGTGGAGTTTCAACTAAGGACAACCTCAGGTCTCAGGCTGATGTCAAGGTTTCTAACTTAGGCCAAATTTTATGCTCGTTATGCAACCTTCAGCATCTTTCCAATTCTACCAGTCACTTAAGTAAACTCTAAGTAAGCTTTGATAAAGAAATAGCGTAAGGAGCTTGCACATAAAACTAGGATTGGTTTATCAAGTGGGTATGATCACATATGCTTAAGGCATATAGTAGTCATAGAAAAAGTATGGGTTTGTTGCATCAGTAGAGTGACTTGCAAGTTTTAGCTTGCATAGGTCAACTTGATTGGTAAGGCTTGCATAGGTATAGTATCAGCTTGCATCAATATCAGTATAAGCTTGCTAAAGTAGAATGTCTTGCAAGTTTTAGCTTGCCTTGTGCAGAGCAGTGGTTGAAGTTCTCCTCGGCTTCTTCTTCGTAGTATCCTCCTTCCTCCTCGTATCCTTGGTCGGTACTAGCGTATATGAATAAATACGAGGTTCACAATCACCAAACAATACTTAACTACTTGAAATCATCACACACAAGGGTCCTATAGATGATCTAGCATCATCTCTAACATTACAAGGTTAAAGCTTGGTTTAAATCTTTTATTTTGAGAAAAGTAATTTCTACTCATTGAAAAACTACTTAAGATTTATTGATCACTTAGCATTTTTGTTGGGGCAAAGTTGCCAAAAAGTTTTTGCGTGCTGATCCGAGGGATCGCAGTCGAAGATTTCATAGGGTGCGCGACCAGCGCTCCCTATGGGAGTAGCCCCCAAGTGTATGTTCGAGTCGTAGACTCGAACGGAGACTTTTAGTTCAAGCGTTGTTTCAGTCGTTAAGTCCGAAGGACTGGAAAATTGATCGGATGCTTAAATCCATCCTCCCTATGGGAGTAGCCCCCGAGTCCGTAGTGGAGTCGTAGACTCGTCGTAGGACTCAGAGAAGTAATTTTGTACTCATTTGTCTATTGGGTGCACGGCCAGCGCTCCTGATAGGAGTAGCCCCCCGAGTATTTAGTCGAATCGTAGATTCAAGTGAGTACTCTTAGCTGCGGAGCCGAAGTGGTGCTAGTATAGCTTTTGATGACGTCAGTGCTTACAATCGATGACCTCAAGCGTCTGCTGCGCCAGAGATGACTTGACTGGACGAAGCGTGGGTCCCACTTGCTGACTTTGAATTGACTGGTCACGCGCGGCGTGGAGATGATTATGGCGTCTCCTCGATTACCGCACGTAGTGGACGCCGTGGTAGCGACGGTTCATTTTGGTGCTGACACGTGTACGGCCAGATCTACCGTTGGCGTTAGGTCTTCTCGATGGACGGCCAGGCTGCGTCGTCCTCGCTGTTATAATCCTCGGTGAAATCGTGGTTTGTTTTTCACCGCACCAGTTCATCTCTGCACTGCCCTCTTGTTCTTGAGCTCTTCTTGCTGCGCGCTGCGACATTTCCTCTGTTCTTTCTGATTTGGCATCGCCACCACCGCCGTAGCGCCATGGGGAAAACAAAGAAGTCCTCATCTGCAGTTGGGACCAGCGCCGCCGGAGGCAAGAAGGGCACCGCCGCTACTCGTGTCACCGATGGTGGCTAGCGGCGATCAGAAACGCGGGAGAGCGATCTCCGCAAACTGCGCGAGCGGGGCCTGATCCCGCAGGACACGACGGCCGTGAGACTCCTCGGCAATGAGGTAATCCCCCGTCCCCCATCTGGGTACCGGGTAATGTTTGTTGCCTTCGTGATTCGCGGGTTTTCTTTTCCGGTCCACGACTTCCTCCGTGGACTGCTCTTCTTCGATGGGGTTCAACTCCATCATCTGTCCCCCAACTCTCTACTCCACATTGCGTGTTTTATCACACTTTGCGAGTGTTGGCTTGGCATTGAGCCACACTTTGGCCTCTTCCGGAATCTTTATTCCGTGAAGAGGCAGTCTGGTTCAGATGGTGTGTATCCCATTGGGGGTTTCATCATCTCTCTCAGTCCCAATGAGCAATTCTTTTCCTTTTCCATGTCCGATTCTGTCCAGTACTGGCGGAGGCGATGGTTTTACATCCGCGACTCCATTTTGCCTAGGCAAAATTTTGGTCTTGTTTCCTTTGACCCCTCCCAAAAGATTGAGAAGAAGAGGTCTTGGAAAAACCAAATCTTAGACGGTGAGGTGGAGGAGATAGTGGCCCTTTACCGTCGGGTGGAGGATCTCCAACTGATTCCTGATAAGGAGGTGAACGGCGTAGACATCATCCAGACGTTTCTTGAGCGTCGGGTGCAGCCTCTCCAAGCGAGGGCGCACCCGATGTTTCTTTATTCCGGGCGCCGGGATCCGACGAGGGTTTCGAGTGAGAAAATCTCCGAGGGGAATCTTGACAAGGATCTTCGCGTGCTGCTGAAGTTCAAGGCCGGAGAAGAAATCCCGGGGAAGTCGCTGACTCCTCCCTTTTCTTCGATGTTGGTCGTGCCGAAGGTGTAGATTTGTGCACGTGGTGCTCTCTTTTTGTTTTTTGTTGGGTCTGCTTTTGTTTCCTTTGTTTGCTAACAATGTTTTCTTCTCATCTTGTAGAGCTTCAAAGTGCCGGGCATGGTACCACCATTGCCCGAAAGGTATCTGAATGCCCCGGATAATGAAGTGGTGGATTCCGTGTCCGAGCTTCCGTCGGCGCGATCTTCGGCGGAGGATGCCGACGAGTCGAGTGAGGACCATACACGCAAGCGATCACAGAGCTCGAGCGAGTCTTCGGATGCTTCAACTCCTCCGACTCCCAGAAATCCTCTGGGCCTTGAGCATCATGATGAAGGTCATGGAGGTTCTTCCTCTCCCCTTCCTGCCATTCCTGTGCGGGCTGTTGCGCCGCACCCGCCAGCAAAGCGGAAGAAGGAAGAAAAGAAGGAGGAGAAGAAGGAAGAGAACAAAGAGGAGAAGAGGGCCCGAAGGGCTTCTCCTATCTTCGATCTTAGCGCACTGGGCTCGTAAGTTTTCTTGTTGTACTATTGTCCTTTTATCTTTATGATGTTTGCACCTGTGTTGATTGGCTTCGTGTGCAGGCAATCCTACGACGGCTCTAGTGATGGCGCGGGGGAGATGATGGGGGAGTCGAACATTGCGTCGCCTCCTCCTCAGACGGTGGCGACTTCGGGTGGCGCTGCCCCAGATCCTCCTGTGCGGGAGAGGCTGGTGGTTGCGCCTCAGAATTTCGCAGGCGGGCCTTCGGGCTCGCCTTTGGAGCACGTAAGTTTTCTGCTTCCTGTCACCGGGGAGCCCCCGAGTGTCTTCGTGTGCTGATGTTGTTTTTGCTTCTTTGTTTTGGGCGTAGCCCCCAAGTCATGCTCTTACTGCTATTGCCCTTTTCTTGCAGCCTTTTGTCCAAGAGGCCAAGCGGCTGGTGGAGGAACGCCTGACGCTGGAGGCGAAACTGCGGCAGCTTCAAGGTATTCGTCTGCCTTTTAGTACTTCTCATGTTTATCTTGTCATGTTCTTTGACACTTGCTTGTCTTAAATGCAGAGGAGCATAACGAATCTCTCCGTGAGGTCGACGCTTTTAAAAAGAGCCTTGGCCAGTCGGAGCAGAAAACCGAAGCCGCCGCTGGTGCGAAGGAGCGCCTGGAGCTAGAGCTGACGAAGGCAGCCGAGGCGAAGGAGCGTCTGCAGCAGGAGGCCGCAGATCGTGAGGAGCAGCTGGCCACCGTTGCGGCTGCTCGTGAAAGAGGGGTGGCGGAGAAGCTTATGGCTGTTTCCAAGGCTATTTCGGGTGAGTGCTAGCTTTCATACTTGCTTCCTTTTCTACGTGTCTTCTTCTATGTTGGCTTTCTTCATGTTTTTCTTTGTTTTTGTCTTAGATGCCGCAGGCATCGAGTTCGACCGCGGTGCTCTGGAGCACGAGAGTGCTCTGGAGCACGAGAGTGCTCTAGATGATGCCACTGTGGCGGTCGAAGACCGCTGCAGCACCGTCATCAACTCCCTTGCCAAGGCGAAAGAGTTCCTTGGTGGCTTCTACCAGGAGCTCTTCCCGAAAGGCGCAACCCTCGAAGATGTGGATGCCCTGGCGGAGGCTCTGTCAACCGAAGCGCCTGCGGCGTACAAGCGCAAGCAGAAGGGCATCGGCGGATCCGTCGGGCTGGCGATGGCCATGGCGGCTGGGGCGGAGCTGGACTTGCCCCAGATCACTTCGCGGATGCCGACAGCTGCGGATGGATCCGAGGTAGCCTTCGCTGCCTACTGCGCTCGCTGCAGACGATATGGGCCCAAGCTCATTGACTTGCTGTCTGAGTACGCGCTACGGCAGCAGGGCGAGGCCAAAGCTAGGCAGTCTGGCTCTGAGGCGACTCGATGTCCCGCGCCTTAGGCATAGTAGATGTAGGGTAGCATGTAGTTTACTTTTGTTGTAAATATCTTTTGTAGTACCATCCTTGTGCCACGCAGTGGCCTTATATATTTAATGAATTTCTCCGAGTTGGACTCCATCCTTGTCTGAATGTCTATGTTCCTTTCTTTTTTCTGCTGCTATAGGTTCCTTCGGGTGCTGACCCAGTTGACACTTCATCCGAAAGGCCCTTGCGACCATCATTGGATGATTCTTCGAGATCGTCTGCGCAGCTTGGAGAGGGATTTGCTCGGGTTACGCGGTCGTGCCGACGTTTGGAAATCCAAGGCAGATCGTGGTGCAGCCAGAGAAGAGTATTTGATGGCGGAGCTGGGTCGGCTGTCCGAGCAACTGCAATGTAAGTTGATCCTTCTTTCGGGCTGTATCTCAGTTCTTCGGGTGAGCCTGCTGGCCTTATTCTTGTTTTGTGCGGTTGTTGCAGGTGCTAATCTTGCTCCGAGGGAAGAAAAGGAGCGTGTCGCTGTTCGAGTCAATTGCTTGAATCAACAGGACATGGAGGCCGGCGGCTTCTTCTGGATGGACCGTGATCGCGCCATGGTTCTGGCGACGGTGCAGGATCGTGTCTATCAGGTTTCGCGGGTGCTCCGCCAGGTGCAGACATCGCTTTCCTCAGTGTTGCACGTCATGTTTCCTTTGGATGCTGTCCCAACGACCCTCGCAGGTCTTCTGTCGAGGTTTCGGAGTGCCAGCAATGTCAAGGAGCTGGTGCGGCAGCAGCTCGTCGCAGGAGTGAAGGCTGCCTTGTCTCTTGTGAGGGTGCACCGCCCTGACGTAGATTTGGCTGTTGTGGCAGCTGGGCCACCTCTGCGACCGGATGGTGGCGAGTGGAACATGCGTCCGCATTACGCGGCTGTAAGGCAGTATGCCGAACAGGTTGTAGATTTGTTTGAGCAGCGTGCTTAGGTTATTCTTCATAATAGGTAGGACCTGAAAAATAGACAGAGAGATGTAAAATTTGTATATTTCGGCTGGGCGTGTTTGTGCCCTTTGTTGTAAAGGTTTTCTTGTTTGTGAGCACGTAGTGCTTTTGATTGAGTACGTGTCCTTTTCGTTTGCCTGACGTGGTCAGCTACTCAGGTGTACACGTTTTGGTCCTCAGTCGATAAAATCGTGAGGTGGGGGGAGCCCCCGAGTGCGTTTGTAGCATGTAATAAAGTTGCAGAAAATAGTCAACCGAAGGTTGGGGGCGAGACACTTAGCTTTATTTATATCGTAATGGAGGAGGTACATGGTTCGGCTGAGTAGCCTTGGCTGAAAGCCTTATTGAAAGTAAAAAAAAAGGGGGTAGATTGCTACGGGTAGAACCGTCGCAGGTGCGAGATATTCGATGGGTTGGAGTATGCGACTCCAGACTCCACGTGCTTGAGGCGATAGGCGCCACCTGGGATGACTTCGGTGATGACGTAGGGTCCTTCCCATGGTGACTCGAGTTTGTTCGGTCGCTTTTGCTTGAGTCGCAAGATGAGGTCTCCTTCGACGAAGGACCTTGGGCGCAGCCGACGGCTGTGATAGTTGCGGAGACTCTGCTGGTACACCGCTGATCGAGCTGCTGCTATATCCCGTGCTTCGTCGAGTGTGTCGACGGCATCTTCGAGTGCAGCTGTGGATTCGGCTTCGCTGTAAGCGACGACTCGTGGGGCCTGGTGGCGTACTTCGGCTGGTAGCACGGCCTTAGCTCCGTGCACCATGAAGAACGGTGTGTAGCCGGTGGAGCTGTTTGGCGTAGTCTGTAAGCTCCCCAGGACAAACGGTAGCTCTTTCGTCCAGTTTCTAGCTTTGTGCTCGAGTGAGCTCATGAGGCGCTTCTTGATGCCGGCACCGATGAGACCGTTGGCCTTTTCCACTTGCCCGTTTGTTTGCGGGTGTGCCACTGAGGCATATGTGATGTTGATCCCGAGGTCTTCGCAGAAGTCCTGGAATTCTTCGGAGATGAAGTTCGATCCATTGTCGGTGATGATGCTGTGCGGTACGCCGAACCTGTAGACAATGGATTCGAAGAACTTGACGGCGGTTTTGCCCTTCTGGTTGGTGACTGGCATGGCCTCGATCCACTTGGTGAATTTGTCGACTGCGACCAGGAGGAAGACGTTTCCTCCTTTCGAGGATTTTGGCAGTTTGCCGATCATGTCGAGGCCCCACTGGGCGAAAGGCCAGGCTATGGGTATGGGTCGGAGTTCGGACCCAGGTGCGTGTGGTTTGTTGGCGAACCGTTGGCACCCGTTGCACCTTCGGACGATGTCCTTCGCGTCGGTCATGGACATTGGCCAGTAGAATCCTACTCGCAGAGCTTTGGCGACAAGGGAGCGGCTACCTGCGTGATGGCCGCAGATGCTCTCATGGATGTCTTGGAGTATGGCCTTGCCGTCGTCAATGGTGACGCACCGTTGTAGCACACCCGTAATGTTGCGTTTGTATAGCTCGCCGTTGATGATGGTGAAGGCTTTTGACCGACGAGATATGCGCCGGGCGTCTGTCGGGCTGTCGGGCAATTCTCCGTTTATCAGGAACTGGAGGTATGGACGTGTCCAGGTTTCTTCGACTGCCATGACCTGCATCAGGTTGACCATGGCAACTTAGGTGTCCAGTTTTTTGGGTCCTTCATGACCTTCTGGTAGCGCAGCCCCCGAGTGTTCTGTTTCTTCGGGTGATCCCTTGGGGAATTTCCGCTTGATGGATGGCACGCAGATCTGTTCGAGGAACACACCTGGTGGCACCTTTGCGCAAGTGGAGCCGATGTTGGCGAGTCTATCGGCTTCCTCGTTGCTTTCTTTTCCAACGTGCCGGAGTTCGCAGCCGTCGAATTCTCCTTCGAGTGCGTTGTATAGCGCGCGATACGCGATCATGTTTTCAGCGTGTGCGTCACACTCATTCATCGTCTGCTAGACGACGAGGTTGGAGTCACCATAGATGACCAGGCACGTTGCGCCACATATCTTTGCCATCTTCATGCCATGGATGAGGGCTTCGTATTCGGCTTCGTTGTTGGAGGCTCTGAACTTCATCTGAAGAACGTACTTCATCTTGTCACCTTGCGGGGAGGTCAGTATGACTCCTGCCCCTGCTCTGGCTTAGCGTTTGGAGCCGTCGAAATGCATTGTCCAGGACTGCGACATATCTGGGGTGTCTGGCAGCTGCAGCTCCATCCAGTGCACCAGGAAGTCCGGAAGGACTTGAGATTTGATTGCGTGTCGCTTCTCATAGACGATGTCCAAGGGTGATAGTTTGATGCCCCACAGGGCGACCCGTCCTGTTGCCTTTGGGTTATTCAGGATGTTGTTCAGGGGTGCCTCGTTGATGACCATCACCTGATGCTCCTGGAAGTAGTGGCTCAGCCGTCGAGCTGTCATGAACACGCCGTAGGCTAGCTTCTGGTAGTGCGGGTACCGCTGTTTTGTTGGAGTGAGGACCTCGCTGAGGTAGTAAATTGGGCGCTAGACTCCGTGAGTCTTGCCTTCTTCGGGTCATTCAACCACGAGTACGGTGCTGACCACCTGGTGTGTGGCTGCTATGTACAGCAGCAAGGGTTCGCGCTCCTTTGGCGTGACCAAAACTGGCGAGGTGGAGAGTAGCCGTTTGAGGCTTTCGAATGCGTCATCGGCTTCTGGTGTCCACTCGAACTTGTCTGCCTTGCGCAGCAGCTGGTAGAATGGTAGGGCCTTCTCGCCCATACGGCTGATGAACCTGCTTAGTGCTGCTACTCGTCCTACGAGCTGCTGGACGCCATTGAGGTTTTTCGGCTTCTCCATTGTCATGATGGCTCTGATTTTCTTCGGGTTCGCCTCAATCCCTCGTTAGGAGATGAAGTACCCGAGCAGCTGACCCGAGGGGACGCTGAAGGCGCACTTTTATGGATTGAGCTTGATCCTGTAGCGATCGTGGTTGTCGAACGTCTCGCGGAGATCGTCGATAAGTGTCGTTGCCTCTTTGGTTTTTATTACTATGTCGTCGACATAGACTTGGACATTGCGACCGATCTGGTCCTTGAGGCAGGCCTGCATGCATCGCTGGTATGTGGCACCCGCGTTCTTTAGCCCGAAGGGCATTGTGTTGTAGCAGAATACTCCGAACGGTGTGATGAACGCCGTTTTCTCCTGATCTTCGACCTTGAGTCAAATCTGGTTATAGCCTGAGTAGGCATCGAGGAAGGAGAGTTTCTCACAGCCTGCAGTCGAATCGATGATCTGGTCGATCCGAGGAAGAGGGAAGTGGTCCTTTGGGCAATGTTTATTTAGTGACGTGAAGTCCACGCACATCCGCAGGATGTCCGTGTCCTTCTTCGGGACCATCACCGTGTTTGCCAGCAACTCACTTTCCTTGATTTCCCGGATGAAGTCTGCTGCGAGTAATCTGTTGATCTCCTTGCCGATGGCTTCGGCTCGTGGCTCAAACAATCTTCGGATGGACTGCTTGACTGGCTTGGTGTCTGGAAAGACATTGAGTGCGTGCTCGGCGAATTCCCTGGGAACTCCTGGCATGTCTGTAGGAGACCAGGCGAAGATTTCCCAGCGCTCACGGAGGAATTCGACGAGCGTGCCTTCCTATGCGGTGCTGAGGTCGTTGGCGATCAGCGCCGTCTTGGAGGCATCTGTCGGATGGACCTGCACTTTCTTGGTGTTGACGGTGGAGTCGAAGGACATGTCAGGCGCGTTCTGCCTGGTGACTTGGGGTAGCCCATTGTCCGTCACCTCACGGAGCCTTACAAGCTCGTCTTGCATGCCGAAAGATTGGGAGATTTTGTTGAAGTCCCTGTCGCATTGGTCCGATCGGGTCAAGCTCCCGTGGACTGTGATGACGCCCCTTGGTCCTGGCATCTTGAGTAGTAGGTATGCGTAGTGTGGGACGGCCAGGAACCGTGCGAATGCTACACGCCCCAAGATGGCGTGGTATTGCGACGGCCAGTCCACCACTTCGAATTCTAGGCACTCCTACCGAAAGTTGTCCGGCTTCCCGAAGATGACGTCGAGCCCTATTTTGCCCAGGGGGAATATGCCCTTTCCTGGGACAATGCCGTAGAACGTCGTGTCTGATTGTTCCAGGCTGCATTGCGGGATCCGCATAGCTGCTAGAGTGCTTGCGAACATTAGGTTGATGCCGTTGCCGCCGTCTATGAAGACGCGACTCATCTCGAAGCCTCCGATCTGCGCCTCCAGCACTAGGGCAGGATGACCTGGGCGAGGGATCTGGCAAGGGTGATCCGCGCGGGTGAATGTGATGCAGGACTCCGATCCGCTGAGGTACTCAGGAATTGCGGGCGGAGTTGCCACTGCCAGGTTGATTTGTCGGGTGATTTTCTTCTGCACCCTGTTGGTGGGGCGTCCCTTCTGGATCATGTTGAGTGCTCCCTTTGGTGGGGGGTATGCGACCCCGGCATTGTTTTACGCTGGTGTGACTGGTTGATTTGGGCCTCCAATAGGCGGCGGTGGAGGAGCTCCGTGTGCTATTTCACCTGGCACAGGTGCGTTTCCGAACGCAGGAATTGGAGCTTGTTGCCTCATCTGCACCATGCCTTCGCTGAGTTTCTGGAACTCGCGGTAGTCCTTGAGCATGTGGCTGGCTTTCTTTTTGCCATCCTGTTTGTCGATGTAGAAGTGGATGGTGCATGGACCTGAAAGTTTGTCGAATGCTGAGGGTCCATTGTCGCGGTCGCGGCGTTGCCACGGCTGCGTTGGTCGTCCGTTGTCGCGGAAGTTTCCGCTGCGGTACCCTCCGCTGTTGCGGCTGTTGTCGTTACGTTGGTCGGCATAGCCGGCCGCGACCATGTCAGGTCCGTCGCGTTCCTCGTAGACGCGCGATCTCCTCTTGCTGCGGCGTTCGCGTCTTCGGCCATACTCGTCCTCTTCATCTGATTGCGGTCGCTGGATGCAATCTTCGCCGTCTGCCCAACTGTTGGCGATTTCCATTAGGTGGACGAGTGTCTTGGGCTTTACACGCCCAAGTTCCTCCTTGAAGTCCTGGCGCTTGACGCCGTCCCTGAAGGCGTCGATGGCCCTCTCTTTGGAGATGTGTGCTGCGGAGTTCTTGGTTGTAGACCAGCGTAGTATGTACGAGCGAATAGATTCACCCGTTCTCTGAGTGCAGGCTCGCAACTCTTCGATTGAGGCGGGCCTCTTGCTGGTGCCTTTGAAATTTCGGATGAAGCTGTAAGCGACCTCCTCCTAGCTTCGGATGGATCCTGATGATAGGCTGCTAAGCCAGACCCGCGCCGCGCCTGTCAGCTATAGCTGAAGGCATTGCATGGCGGTTTCTTCGTTGCCTATGTGAAGCTTGACGGATGATAGATGGTCGCTGAGCCAGGACTTTGGATCTTGTGTGCCGTTGAACTTCGCAGTATCCGAAGGAAGCTTGATGTTGCGTGGCATCTGTGTTCGCCGAACGGATCTGCTGAAGCATCGGGCTCCGCAGAGTTCTCCTTCGTCTTCATCCATCTCAGATTCAGACGAGCATGCGCGTTTGGCGCGTGCTTTGTCGATCTTGTGCTATGTAATCTTGTCTCTAGCGTCGTAGTCGCGTTTATGGCGGTGCGAGCTCTTCTTCCTTCGAGGAAGATCGTGCTCCTCTTCCTCTTCGGATGAGGGGGTGGGGCTCCGGTCACGCCTGGCCGGAGCTTTCTTCTTCGGCTCCGCAGGAGCGTCTTCGTGGAGCGCAGCTCCGATTAGTCCTAGTCCGGTAAGTGCAGACCTATGCATGGACCTTTTAGGGTCCCCCTTCGGAGGTGGGTGAGCCGCGAGATACGCAGTGGCTCCCATGATCGTAGCTTGTGGCGTCTTCGGGATGATGTTGCCATCGGCATCCATATCCATGAACGATGTGTGGAGGGTTCGGGTCACGTCACGCCGCTCTTTGGGATCCATGTTTTCCACCCGAGAGCGGTGCTTGTTTCCCTGGTTTCCGTTTGTGCTAGAGCCGGGTGCCGCAGCGGAGAGCGCAGCTCGTCGCGCGCTGGACTCGGAGGCTGCTTGCTTGCGTTTGTCGAGTGTCTCCTGCATCTTGACTTGTTTCTTGTGCTCCTCGATGAGGAGGTAGTGGTATGCCATCAGTAGGTCGCGTGAGGCGTCTGCAGGTAGGACGGCGTCGCCTGCGACGGCACGGCACGCCTGCACCCATCCTTCTTTGCTAAGTTGGATGACGTGGCCGTTGCTTTCCCTGTTGGGTGGGGGGGACTGGCTTCTTCTGTTTTCGCCGTTTTCGCCGTTTCGGTTGGGCGGCGGGTTAGGCGCTTCCTCGTCGGTTTGGATGACTGCGGCGCATAGATAGCGCTCGCAGATTGGTCGGCTGCTGCCGCAACTTTCGGATCCGGAACCGTAGGTCCCTTCATCCGAAGGTGGATCGCACAGATCGGAGTTGCAGCTGTTGCTGCTGCTGTAGAACTCATCTGTCGATGGTGACGTGCGTAGCACGGGGTGTGGAGCCCACGAGGCGGGCCTGATTGACGGCAAGGGCACCCGTTCAGGGAGGCGGAGGGTGCCAGTTTGACCCACCTGGAAGCAGAAGCTCCCGAACAGAATCTCGAGTCCGTCGCCTAGGGGCTCGAAATCCTTCATGGTGGCCGGCGAGTGGGCGGTGAAGTCTAAAGCGCCGAAGAGGAGATGATTCTCCGTCGCCGCGGAGTTGTAGATCGATCGGGTCGGAACCGTCACGACCGCACAATCAGCAGCCCCAATTCCCACAGACGACATCTTGGTGGTTTTGGAGAAGATGGGGATGCTGGAGATCGTGGCACAGTTAACAGACAAGCAACCAGGGGACACGATATTTACCCAGGTTCAGGCCCCCAGAGGGAAAACCCTACTCCTGCTTGTCTGCTCTTGATTACGGCGGAACCAAAGGTTACAGGGTGCGCAGATTCAATCTGGCGTGGATGCGTGTGCGAAAGTATGAGTCGAGGGATCTAGGACGTGCCCTCCTGGCCTTTATATAGACTTAGGAAGGTCCCGGGCATAGTCCTAGTCGGTTACAAGTTCTAGGGTTTTACCCTTTTGAATTTCCTATCTCCGCTAGTCTTGCTCTCCAAGGATCCGAAGGCATCATGGGCCTTGGCCACCCGAAAATCTTCATGGGCTAGCGTATATCTACTGTGGGCCTTCCTTGGGGTGGACCAGGTATGCTAAAGTCATGTACCCGTAGGGTATAACCATGTTAGCGGCAGGCTCCAGTGAAATTCCGGCGAGGTGGTGCTCGCCTTGCTCTGAGAATGGTGTGGCACGATCAGTGAGGAGAGGGGAGTGAGATGGTGTGAAGAAATCGTGCGGGGGTGGCCTCTATTTATAGTCGAGCGAGGGGACCGTCGGGGCGCACGGTGAGCTCGTCGGGGGCGAGGTTACAGGCGGCTAAAGGCATGGGCAAGGGTAGGGGACGGTGCGGTGTCTCTTGGCGATGCTCAACGACATGGTCTCGAGGCATGGGGCGGTGTGGTTTGGTCTGGAACGAGCGGTGCTCTGCGTGGTAGAGGCAGCGTCTTCGACGACGGGTGGTGGCTGTGCGGCACGGGGCGGCAAACGGGGATGTCTGGCGGTCTCCTGGGTCGGTGGGGATTGTGTATGGACGCGGCGAGGGCGGCACGCGGTCTGTGGGTGATGGTCGAGGGTGGCGCTCTGGCGCATGCTCGGCATGGTCTGGGCGCGACTTGTGCGCGTGGTCCAGGGATTGGCAACACTCATGGCTGGGACAGTGAGTGGCGGTGGACGGTGGGCTGCCTCCCAGACATGCTGCCTAGGCTTGCTGCTGCTCCTAGCTTGCTGTCGACTATGGGGTGGCAAGAGGGTGCTCGGCTATTCACCATTGATGACAATGGCAAGCTCACAGTGGTGCTAGTGCCTGGCTAATCTTCCTAGATGATCTACTGAGTTGTGTGTGAGCTAAATGGGGAACCAGTTTGGCAAGAATCACTGCTCACAATAGTGTTTGATGTTTGTTTGATTTGTGTCTGCAACCTGTTTGATGAAATGACCGCATGAAATCAACTTTTGAATTTTGAAATGATTTTTGGTGGGTTTGCTAGATTGGTGCTGGTGAGTCTGCAGATGCTTGGGTTTTGAAAGTTGACCTTGTTTGAGTAGTTTTTGAAAAGTGGGATCTTCCCATATGATAAAGATTCAATTTTGAATTGTCATTTAAACTATGCATTTGAAAGTTTCTAGATGATCACAAGGTGGGCCTTGATACCTTGTTATGAGTACATTCAAGGGGTGCAAAGATCCAGAAAAGTCTGTTAGGTTCTAAAAGTTTGAGACAGCCAAAGTAGGCATGGGAGTTAAATTGGCCAAAATGACCATTCACTTCATATATGTGTTTTGATTTACTTGTCTTTAGGAAAGGTGTGGGAAATGTTTTAGATGATGTTTATTTCACCCAAGAAACATTTTACAAGCAATGGAACAAACAAACAAGGTGGTTTTAAAGGATTTCAAAATCCATGCATACACATATGCATGCATCCATGATTTCGTTTAGAAAAGTTTTTGTTAACCCTAATTTTGATGATTAGAATTTGATGATCCAAGCTTAGTATTTTTTGAATGTTACATTCTTATCTTCACCTCCGGGGGCGGCGATGCACATCGTAGCACCGGCGAGGATCGACGGTAGGGGCGCTGCCAGGCATCTGCTTGCTGGACGGGAGGAAGATGACAGGGGAGGGGGTGAAGCAGTACCGGGCCAGGATGGGCTGCGCACTGGCCAAAGTGGGCTGCTTGCAGCTGGGCGTGAGCGACAGGGAGAGAGGGAGAGAGAGAGAGAGAGAGAAGGGTTGGGCTACAGCCCAGATAAAGATAGGATCAGTTTTTTATTTATTTCTGAAATCATTTTTCTTTTTCTGTTTTCTCTTTTTCTTTATATATTTCATTTATAATCTGTTTTGAATATGTTCAAAATACAAGATACTTTTGTGAATATTTAAAATAGTTTGGGGACCCTTTATAACCATTTGGGATCCAAAACTTTTGTACTATTCAAAATATTCAAATTCATTTGAAAGGTTTTCAAATAGAGAGGGAGGGAAATAGGGTTTAGGGTTTTGTGATTAATTTTTGCATGAATTTTTAAGATGATACTCATGCTAGGAACAAATCAAACCCTAATTAATTAATATTTCATGAAACTAGGGTTATTAAAATTCTATCCCCCTTAAAAGAATCTTGTCCCGAGATTTGTAGGTAGGAAAATAGAAGGAGTAGGGCTACACTAAACTTCGATGATATTCTCGAAGAGGTTGATCCATGCCACCTTTACGAGTGGACGAAGCATTTCGTAATTCTCGAGGTGGTTACTCACACGAAGGAAGAGAGGGAATTACACGAAACCACAAACTGAGTATATCATGGTCAGCTCATGGATAGATGTTTCGCGAACATCTCTAGAGCCAACAAACATGAAACACCTCATGGTAACGGAGGAAACAAGAGGGGAGGGTTTTCAAGGTTACAGATAACTGGTCTTCATAAGGATTGAGACCATGGAACTTGTAGAAGAATTTTGACTTCTGAGGGAATGAGACTTCCAACAGATGGAACATGACCACAGACTTCAAGAGGTAAACCTCTACTAAACAACATAAGTAGAGATTCGCAGGTGGGAGAGATAGATACCAACAAAACCAAGTTGTTGAACTACTTTTGACACGGAAGGGTCATTCTTTCATTCAATAGAAGGCCAAGGCAGAAAGGTGTTTTGGTGGAGAGGACTCATAGGAGTCATAAGGAACACGTAACAATAGGAACTATTGATTACTAAAATCATAAGCGCTCTTCGAACATGTTTAAGAAAGCAAGGAGGAAACTCTTTATTCATCTGGCTTTATCAAAATTCTTGCCAAAGATCGCGAAATCACTTTACACCACCAAGATGAATAGATAAGAACATTCCTAATGACACGAGAAGAAAGAAACTTCATTCTCAGACTTCAATTACATGGCATAACAAGACGTTTTCCATCATAAAAGGGTCTGGAGGGTTGACTGAGAGACATTTAGCAACTCTACTTGAAATGTTCTCCTTGATATTTGAAACACCGATAGCAGGCTACTGACAAGCCTTTAACCAGTCATCAAGTAAAGGTAGGACTTTGTTTACAAAGGAAACCATAAGCACAACTCCTGTAACAAATAATAGAAGAAGTCTTATGAAGAGTGGTTGTTATTGCTGATTCAAGATAATGTGACACTAGGTCTTCCAGCTATTTATCATAACCATTACATCAATCTTGCCAGAATTATAGAGAGACCTATGTCAAAACCTTGCGGAACACCAACCTTTATTGCTGCTTGAGATTTAGCTTTGGTTAAGTGGAGAGATACTTCAGACTCAGCATGTCAGAATAGATAGTGTGCAACATTTACCACAGAGGTAAAGTCACTAGATTCTCAAGACATGGACTTCAATGTCAAGCTCCAAAATATGAGCTAGATTGCAGAACCCAGGTGATAGTAAATTATCATACGACAATTATACCTACATGAGTTATTTGCAACAAAACACAATTGAATCCTTGTTAGTAAACATTTAGGAGGATATAGAAGTTTAGTTGGACTTCTTATCTTCCGTGAACAAATCAATCAGTGGCTTGGTGTGCTTGGAGGAACTTCTTGACATGTGAAGGTATCAACCTACCATATCAAGAATACCTCGCACATGCTTGAATAACTTAGAATGATTCCCGAATAAACAAAGATAACTCTACTCGAATCCACAGCGAGATCTTTCAGTACACGTGAACTAAAGTAGGTCACTTCTAACATCCAGAACACATACTTCGAGATAACACGAAGATGGTTCTCAAAACTTTCCAACATTAATGCCAACTGTTCCACATGAATCTATTCTAGCATGAAGGAGGTAAGGATGTCATTGATGGTCTTAGTAACAAACTTATTGAGACACTCTAGGAAGAAGGACTCATATGTTGCCTAAACAAAACGTAACTGTTGGTCAGAACAAAGACATGAGGATGTACTCTAGTGAAACATCACGAGTAGCAACACCATCAATATAGTCCCTGGAACTGAGTTTGATTTGATAATAGCCAAAATCAAATCGAAGGCATGGAAAGATAATATATCCACGAAGGACATACTATCTTACTTCCGCATGAACAAAACTAGACATCCCTTTAGGAAGGAACAAAGTTGAATAGAACTTTTGTCCAATAACTATCCAAGTTGTTGTTTAAGCTCAACCAACTTGTTCAGGAGAATTCAATATGGATCCTTGGAGGAAGTAGCAGCTCAGAGAACCTGCTTGCTCAAGAACTTGACAACACGGTCTTGTGGAAACATGGAAATACTTATAGTAGACATCTAGAATATCACGAACCACCGATATATCACTTAGCTCATGAGGGAACTTGCTTGGTAAGGCAAGAAGACATAGTCACAGAGTTTCGGCAAAAGCATAACTCTTTGACTAAAGAGGGTATTCCAGAATATCGGACTTGGTAGCACAATCAAACTTCGCTTAGTGATAGGTTTAACCATCATGCTAAGAATGATACAAATTTCCTCTGAGTTCAAAGCAATAAAAATTTCTAAGAATCTTAGATGACCACATCATTACGCACATGCAACATTCATGAGTGCAAAAGCTCAGAGGAAGGGTGGGTAATGCAACATCCCAATTTCAGCAACCCTGATTTAATGTCCAAAAAGACAAAAATCAGGGGGAACAAAAACTTTTTCTTGCATTGTGTGCTTACTTCTTTGCTGGTGATCAAGCAATTGCTTGTGTATTAGTTGTGTACTCCTCTTCTCAAGCAATATCTTGGCTCATCTTTCATATTCTCAAATGTTCTAGCAATGCAAAAACCTGAGCCAAGATGACTTTGACACAACCAAGTACTTTATTAATGTCTATTGACAAAACTATGGAGACAATATATTATCTCCTTATTTTTTCAAGACAGAACCTTCAACTACCGTTATCTCTAGGTTTTCGAAAAACCTTTATCAAAACCTTTTCATCTCAATCTTGGTAGAGATACCAAGATGGTACTTATCCTACTTCAAAGCAAAAACCCTTTTTCCACATACCCATCCTTACCTCAAGCTAGGCTTGATCTGTTGGTGATGAATTCCCTTGATCTGCTGTCTGATGAATTCCCTTGATCTGATGTTTTCCTTGTTTGCTTAGGAAATAGAGTGAGCTAATATAGTAGCCCCCCTTAGGACCCAATTGTGACACCCCGAGATCAGGGCTAAACAAATCCTAAAACTCCGTCTGACATAAGCTTAACCTTGAGATCGAGAATATCCAGTGAAGAATCGTAACACAATAGTGACCCTATAACACAAAAATTATTACAGCAAGCTCATAACTGAGAAGAGAACCAAATTATTACAGGCAGAGGTCACTGACCACAGACATTAAACAACGGAAGGCAAATTATGCTATTAAGTATAGCAAACTTAACAAATGGCCTAAAAGGCCTGAAGCATAACGATGACGTCCCAGCCCATAGATTCCAGGCTGCCGGCCGAGAACCCCAAGCTACTCGTCGGTGTCGATGTCGTAAAGAACTCGTCTTTTATGGTAACACTTACTCTGCTACAAAAGTATCAACAAAGCAAGGGTGAGTACATGGTGTACTCCGCAAGACTTATGGCTAGTGGAGTTGTTTTGCATAAAGCCATCTCTGTTTATAAAACATGAGGGAAAAAAAGCTCGTCTAATCAGAGTGTTTTAAAAAGGGATAAGAAAACAACATCTCCATAGTATTGATCGTCATCTTTTTATATCCACCAAGTCATCATCATCGAACCTTATCTAGGATCACCCCCTCGTACCCAACAGGAAGCATCCTTAGGCACACATTAGTTTTCCAAGTTTTACGACTAGTGATGGGGATGTGCCTACCGGGGTATACCCAGCAGGACGTTTCCGACTGGCCCAGGAACTGGCGAGTGGGCCTGCAAGACGGCGACTGGATCAAGGACCGGTGTGGATCCAAGCGACTGGAAGCTGAAGGCCCAGGCGAGTAGATAGGCCCAGTCGGATTAGGTCAAACGAGTACCGAAGCCTTAACTGAATCGGTTGAGATATGTAAACCCTAGGGGAGGTGAGTCAATATAAACCTCCCTTCAGGGCGTGTAGAGATACCTTCCATCATACGCCCAAGCGACTCGCTGCCTAGCCGCCGAGCTCGCCCATTGTACCACCTTCATAATACAATCTAGCAGGAGTAGGTCTTTACCCTCCGGGGGGACGAACCTGGGTAAAACCCTGTGTCTCCGCCCTCATCTCGCACCGCAGATGGCTGGCCGCCCTTGCCCCTCGTTCTACTACTCGCTCCCGATTGCAGCATCTGCCGTGACCATTCCCACGACAGTGGCGCCCACCGTGGGGCCTGGCCGGTCGGGCCGGTGTTCTGCGGCGAGATCCAATCTGCCCATCAACGAGACGGTCACCACCGGCCACATGATAGCGATCGGCGAGATGCTCCAAATCTTGCCTAGCAGCTACGTCCCGGCGGCGCGACCCGTCACGCACAGCGTGATCCTGCCGATCGGCACGATCAGCCTCTTCATCGGCCTCACCGACGTCATCGTCTTGGAGGACTCGGCTCGCATCCGCGAGTCACCGCCACGCGATCGTCTCTCCGAGAGCCAGATCCGCATGATCCATCGCCTCGCCTCCGAATACAACTCGGCCCACAGCAACGTGGCCGAAAACTGAGCGGCCGCAGAAGACGCGGCCCTCAACGACGACGCCGACTCGGCGACCCCGGCATCACTCGCCGGATCCATTACAGCGGCTTCACCCGCGGGCTCCATCACCCAGGTCTCCCACATGGGAGACATCGAGGACCCCTCCATCCTTGGGATCTTCGACTTCGACTCCGGGTCGGAAAATTCCGCCGACCTCCGCGACGGGACCGGTCGTCACGCCGCGACCTACATGGCGACCGGCACCGATCTGCCAGAGGATCCTTTCTCCACCCAAATCCCTCCTAATGCCACGGCAACGGAGGTCGAAGAACTCCGCCTGAAGCTGGCGAAGGCAGTGCGCAAGGAGCAAGCCGAGGCGAAAAATTCCGCCTCGAGCAGGTGACGGCGCAGGAGATGTCGCGCTACCACCAGCAGCCAATCAGGTCGCGCCTGAACCCCACCGTCCAGGGGCGCGTCCTGAACTTCGACGACGAAAACGACCCGACCTGCATGGCCGAGCGCGCGATCTGCGAGAACGCGCCACCAGGAGGAAGCGCCCGGCCCCCGCCAGGGTCGACGGCGATGGGCGCCCCACCTCCACCCAACCGCACACCCCCCAGGGACCAGCCGCGGATAGTGGTCTCCTCACGGGAGCGAGACGCAAACGGCCTCCCACTATTCTCCACCCTGATGGACAACCTCGTGGCGGGACGAGCAGCAGCCGACAACATCACGGCCACCGGTGACGGCGACCTACAGATCCAGTACGTCAGGGCCCTGCTCGCAAAGGCCGTTGAGCAGCAAAACGCAGGCGCCGACTCGCAGGGTCGAGTGTACTCACGTTCTTCGGGAAGCAGAGCGGCCTCGAGCGGCCGCCCAATGGCGGCAAACACTCTCAACTGCCCGCCACCAGAGCCATTGCAGCTCCAACACCGACCCGCGAACGCGGCACTCTCCACCAACGACCCCAGGCCAGCAACCAACTTCATCGCCGCCAACGGCCAACCCATCGACGCCCGCACCCACATCATCAACAACCAAAGCTGGCGCGCACGCCAGCCCGACGACCTGCGACACACCCTAACCAATCGCCGCGACGGCGAGCCAATGGGGTCGCTAAGTAGACTCGGCCCCAAGTCCTTCAGACCGATGATCCGAGGCGAGAAGTACCCGCCGAACTTCAAGGCGCCGAAGGAGATAGAAAAGTACGACCCCTCGTACAACCCCGCCATCTTGCTCGATACATACCTCATGTCGATGGGGATCGCAGGCCACACCGACCTGCTAGCTGCCCGTTACCTCCCCCTGATGATGGAGGGGACGTGTAGGCAATGGATCAACACCCTCCCCTAGGATAGTATCGACTCCTGGGAGGAGATGCGCGACGCCTTCGTCAGGCACTTCGAGTGCTCCTACACCTGCGCCACCACCATCGAGGACCTAGAGCGATGCGTCCAGGGACCTCGCGAGTCGACCCGCAACTGGGTGCAGCGATGGCAAGAACTCTGGTACAACGCGGTCGGCATCCACCCGGACACCGCGATCCATTGCTTCAAGACCTCGTGCCGCTACGAGCCTTTGGTCGCCAAGCTCAAGCGACACTCTCGCACACTCGACATCATACCGGACGTCCTCGAGATCGCCAAACGGTACGCGGAGGAAGATCCAAACCAGGAAACCGACGACGAGTCGGGAGGTCAACGCCGCACGAGCGGCAACGACAGCGGACGACGGTCCGACCTACGCTACAGCAACACTCGCCTCACCGGCAAACACCGCAGTGACGGGCGAGTCGACTTCGTCGCCAACGCCGGGCACGCACAACGCGAGCCCAAAAGCTTCTGCCGCGACAGAGGACAACGCCGCGACGGCGGCAACTACAAGGCCAAGCCAAGGTTCGACCCTGCGGCCCTCCTTAACCAACCTTGTGCGTTTCATAGCAGGGAAGGCAAACCTGCAACGCACACGACTGCCGACTGCCACACCCTCAGGGAGATTGAGAAGGCACGGCGAGCAAGGGAGGACCCCGACAACAACCCGCCAAATGGCGGAAAATTTGTCAACGTGGCCGGCTCGCTCCATACCTTCACGGGCTTCAACACAAAGCGCCAGAAGAAGGTCATCACCCGCGCCGTCGCCGTCAACGCGGTGGCCCAGGTGGCCGTTCCCCAGTTCCTCAACTGGTCGGAGCAGCCCATCACCTGGAGCCGCCAGGACCACTCGCCGCGCATCGAGTACCCAGGCCGAGTCGCCCTGGTGGTCAAGACAAAGGTGGGCGACTGCTGGCTCCCCAAGACATTGATGGACGACGGCAGCTCCATCAACATCCCGTACCTGGACACCTTCAGGCGGCTGCGGCTCCCGTAGTCGATGATCGAGACAACCCACACCACGTTCCACGGCATCGTCCCCGGTCGGAAGGCGTACCCGATTGGCAAGGTCATGCTGCCAGTCACCTTCGGCACACCCGCAAACTTCTGCACCGAGCGGATCGTCTTCGAGCTGGTGCCCTTCGATAGCCCCTACCACTGCGTCCTGGGGTGCCAGGCGTTCGCGTACAACGCGATGAAGCTCCCTGGGCCGTGTGGCGTCATCACCATCAACGGCGATCCGGACATGGCCGCCGAGTGCGAGGCCAAAGGATCAGAACTCGCCGATGCCGTCATCGCGGCAGAAACAAACCACGCCGACGAGCTCGCCAAGTACGTGAGCGGGGTGAACAATGACGACCCCACCATACTCAAGAAGCCCAACTCGGAGGGTGCAAACACCTCAGCCTTCAAGGCAACGACGCACACTCGCACCGTCGAGCTGGTCCCAGGCGACTCCAGCCAGACGGTGACGATCGGGACGGGCATGAGCCCAGCCTAGGAAGGCGCGCTCATCGAGTTCCTCCGTGAGAACAGGGACATCTTTGCATGGAAGCCCTCTGACATGCCCGGTGTCCCTAGGGAGCTCGCTGAGCACAAGCTAAACACCGACCCCAAAGTGCGACCCGTCAAAGAGTCGCTGCGGCCCTTCAATGAAGAGCGCCGCTGAGCCATCGCTGAGGAGGTGCAACGTCTACTCGCTGCAGCCTTCATCCGGCCAATCAAGTACTCCAAGTGGCTGGCAAACCCAGTCCTGGTCGAGAAAAAGAACGGGACCTGGAGGATGTGTATCGACTACACAAATTTGAACATCGCCTGCCCAAAAGAGCAGTTCGTCCTCCCGCGGATCGACCAAATAATCGACTCCACCGCGGGTTCGGAATCGCTATGTTTCCTCGACGCCTACTCTGGGTACAACCAGATCAAAATGGCTGTCGATGACTAGGAGAAGACGGCGTTCATCACGCCATTCGGAGCCTTCTGCTACACCGCCATGACCTTCGGCCTCAAGAACGCCGGGGCGACCTACCAGCGGTGCATGCAAGAGTGCCTCGCGAGCCAAATTGGCCGCAACATACACGTCTATATCGACGACGTGGTCGTAAAGTCCTCTCGCCAGGGCGATCTACTCGCCGACCTGGCGAAAACGTTCGCCAACTTGCGAAAATACAAGATAAAGCTTAACCCAGGAAAATGCACCTTCGGTGTACCAGCAGGACAACTGCTGGTGTACGTCGTCTCCAAGCGAGGGATCGAGGTGAACCCCACTAAGATCGACACGATCGCCCGACTCGGCAAACCCGAGTGCCCGCGCGACGTCCAGAAGCTGGCCGGGCGAATAGCGGCTCTCAGTCGCTGCCCCTGTACCGCCTGATGCGCAAGAACCCCACCTTCCAATGGGACAAGGAGGCGGACGACGCGCTCCGCGACCTCAAGAAGGTGCTACTCGCCGCACCACTACTCGCCGCCCCCGCCGACAAAGAACCCATGCTGGTCTACGTCGCGGCCTCCGAGCGCGTTGTCAGCACCGTCATGGTCGTCGAACGGCCGGAGGAAGGAAAGGAGCGCCTAGTACAGCGACTGGTGTACTACATCAGCGAGGTCCTCACCGTGTCGCGCCAGCGATACCCGCAGTACCAGAAACTGGTATACGCGGTCTTCAGAGCACAGCGGCGCCTGCTGCACTACTTCCAGGAGCACCATTGCAGGACATCATCCGCAACCGTGAGGCGACTGGGCGAGTCGCCAAGTGGGCCGTCGAGATCGGTGTTCACAACATCAAATACGAGCCACGGAAGGCGATCAAGTGACAGGCTCTAGCAGACTTCATCGCCGACTGGGAAGAGGCCCAGTAGCCAGAGAAGCTGCCATACCTCCATTACTGGAGCCTGCACTTTGATGGCTCCAAGAACGCGGACGGCGCAGGAGCAGGGATCATGCTAACTTCACCGAAGGGCGACAAGATCCGCTACGTCCTATGCCTCGACTTCACCCCCTGCACCAATAACATGGCCGAGTACGAGGCCTTACTCCACGGCATGCGAGCTGCCAGGGAGATGAACGTCAACCGCCTACGCTGCTACGGCGACTCCGACCTCGTCGCTGGGCAAGTCGTTGGAACCTGCGATGCCGTCTCCCCCACCATGGCGGCATATCGCCAGGCAGTGGACAAGCTGGGCGGACACTTCGCAGGCTACTCCGTCGAGTAGATTGACAGGCGGAAGAACGAGGAGGCCGACGCACTCTCTCGCATTGGGTCGGCTCGACTCGCACCACCCGCCGGCGTCTTGCTCGACACGATCACCAAGCCATCAGTCTCCCCCCCGAGAGAGATTGACATCGGAGTCCCGTTACAGCCGGAGGCAGCCCTGGTCGCAGTCGTCACCGAGCCAGACGACTGGACCAAGCCATACGTCGCTTACCTGGAGGTCGGCACCTTGCCGGCAGAGGAGACGGACGCCAGGATGATCACACGCTGATGCAAATCCTTCACCATCATCGACGGCGAGATCCACAAGCGAAGCGTCACCGGCGTTTTCCAACGCTGCGTCCAACCGGCCGAAGGACGCAAGATCCTCCACGACATCCACTCCGGCGACTGTGGCCACCACGCCGGTGCCCGCTCCCTGGTCGCCAAGGCTATGCGCCACGGCTTCTACTGGCCCACCGCACACGCCGATGGTGTCGACATCGTCCAGCGGTGCGCCGGGTGCCAGAAGTATGCCAACCAGACGCACGTGCCGAGCTCGCCGCTGAAGACAATCCCCATCACCTGGCCATTCGCCGTGTGGGGCATGGATATGGTAGGCCCCTTCAAAAAGGCCCCCTCCGGCTACACCCACCTCCTGGTCGTGGTCGACAAATTCACAAAGTGGGTGGAGGCCAAGCCAGTCCGGAAATGCGACGGGAAGACCACCACCAAATTCCTACGCGAGCTCATATATCGCTACGGCCCAAACAGCATCATCACGGACAACGGCACAAACTTTGCCAAAGGAGCCATGGCCGAATTCTGCGAAGAACACCACATCCGGCTCGACCTCGCGTCAGTCGCCCACCCGGAATCCAACGGCCAGGCGGAACAGGCCAATCAAAGCATCCTCCACGGCCTGAAGCCGCGACTCCAAGTACCACTCGAGCGCACCACCGGGTGACTTGTCGAGGAGATACCCTCCGTCATCTGGGGCATCCGCACCTCGGTCAACAGGTCGACAGGACTCACCCCCTTCTTCATGGTGTACGGCGCCGAGGCAGTCATGCCCACCGACCTCGAGCACGACTCGCCGCTGGTCATCCACTACACTGAGGCTGCAAACGAACTCGCCCGCCAGGATGGAGTCGACCAACTCGACGAGGCACGTGACCTCGCTTGGTCACGCACCGCCATCTACCAGCAGGGACTCCGCCGCTACCACAGCCGGCGGGTGAAAACTCGCACCTTCCAAGAAGGCGACCTGGTGTTTCGCCTCGTCCAGGACAAGAAGGGCATGCACAAGCTTTCCCCTCCGTGGGAGGGACCATTCGCCATCGGGCGAGGACTCGACAACGATGCCTACTACCTCATCGACGTCTGTGGGGACGGCAAACTCGATGTCAAGCGACCATGGAATGTAAACCTCCTACGGAAGTTCTACTCCTAGAACCCCACATATGTACTCTCCAGTCGCTATGAAATAAAAAGAATTGGTTACCGCAAATTGCGCCTACTCTCCGTGTCTTGTGCCACTCGCACTCGTAATAACAGCGTCAAGCTAACCGCAGAAGTCAACCTTTGGTACAGCGATCGGCACGGCTAAGTAGTGCGGTGCAAGAGCACTGAGTCACTTCAGGTCTTGCATCGTCCACGTAAAACGCCTACCCGGAGCCCCATTGGAGTCGCCCAGCCCGACTGGCTCTACGAGCCAAGACAACTGCCTTCGCTTCTTACAGCGACCATGATCCTCCGCATCCTCGACATAGCGACTCGAACGGCCAAGCACCACGCTCGGGGACTGACGACCAGTTCATCGCGAGCGGCTCGGGAAAACGCCAAGTATGAGAGCATGCCCAGGACTCACCACGCGACTGACCCAACGGGCCAGGCAGGAGTGATGCGCCCAAACTAACGCGCCAAGTCCTCACCCACCCTCGAGTCGCACCTAGAATAACCAAGTACCACGCTCGGGGACTCGGCCACCCGACCTCGTTCGCGCAAGGGAAAACAGTGAAGTACAGAGCGCTCAAGGGAGTCGCCTGGCGACTGGCTCTTCGAGTCCGGGAGAGTCGACCACAATAACAAAACATTCAAAAACCACAAACACATCACACACGAGGTAAACCCCACAAACGGGCGGACACGCTCGGGGACTCGTTCAAACCCCAATCGGAATACACATGACAATTCATGAAACAAACATGATATCACATATATAGCATGTTGCAATCATCTCAGAATACAAAATATGCCCAAACGGCAGATCTGCTACTAACGCCCCAGGGCAAACTATTATATTCCGCAGGCTTCGACGACGATTCGCCAGCACCCTTGCGATTTCGGATTAACGGCGTGTACGGGTTTGACGGGTACGTCGTCACCTCACCCGCCATCGCCGCGCGGAAGGGCTGCTCGATCTTGAAGTCCCGGTGCTGCGGCTCGGGGTCGTTGGGTGCGACGACCATCTCCTGGTACGGAAGGAGGTTGCCCATTGCCCAGACACGCTCGGAGTACATCGCGGCGCGGTCCGTCAACTTGAGCACCTCGGAGAGCTCCACCGTGCCAGTCGACGATGGGTAGCCACTCGTCACGTCGTCCAAATCGAAATCTTCTGGAAAATGAGTGAGCCCAAGGCTAAGCGCCGTCGCCGCTCCACGCCGGAATGCCGACCACGTCATGAACTTAACGACCGACGGCGCCTTCTCCAAGTACTTCCACACCTCGACGAGGTCGCTGGGAATTACTTCCGTGGGCGATATCTCCTGGAGGTAGGCTCAGATGCATGTCGCCGACAACGTCGCCGAGTCGATGAGCGTGGCCACACATTGCCGCGCGTCGAACGAGCTCGCTTCTTCCGCACTATCAAGGCTGCGACCTGCGAATAGGAGATAACAGTGAGTACGTCAGACATCACAAAAAGGCACACGCTATTGGCAGGGGCAGATACACTTACCAATCAAGGGGCGGGAGAGATCCGTGATGAAGCATTGAAGCGACGTATAGTCGTCCTGAAGCCCAGCAACAAGGGCGTCGGACACTTTAGATCCTCTGCGGCGGCCGTAATGGCGGCCTTGGCTCGCCCATCCGCCGAGCTCGCTTCCTCCTTCGCCTCCATCAGCTCGCGCTCGAGATCGGCGATCCGCTTTTCAGCCGAGCTCAACGCCGATTGAGCCACTGCCAACTCACCCGCTGGGACAAGTCCCTGGCAAGCCTCCTTCGCCTTCGCGGCAACTGCCTGAAGCCCCTTATTTGCTTCTTGGACGACGGCTAGTTCCTTCTCTGCACGGTGTTTATCCGCCAATCGGTCAGCTGACTCACGTTGCAGACCCTGCACATAACTCAAACAGTTAACCAAAGCGAAATCCTAAGTGCCCACCCGCTAAAATTTAGCGAGTGCGCACTCGGGGACTGGAATTCAAGAAAACCTAAGTGCCCACCCGCTGAAATTCAGCGATTGCGCACTCGGGGACTGGCAATCAAGAAATCCTAAGTGCCCACCCGCTGAAATTCAGCGAGTGCGCACTCGGGGACTGGCAATCAAGAAATCCTAAGTGCCCACCCGCTGAAATTCAGCGAATGCGCACTCGGGGACTGGATGCGAAAAATAAAACACAAGACACTAAAAGGATCAGACCGCTGCAACCCACCGGCCTGATCCTCGGGGACTGGACATACCTGGATGGCTGCGCCAAGCATGCCGTAAAGTTGTATTGCATCCACGGATGCGAGGAGAGTCGGCGTGTGCCTACGACGCTGCTCGACCTCCGCGTCAGCGACCCCAGGTGCACGGCTCAAGGGCGAGGTCCCACTCGCTGTAGCCGATCTGGCCATGAAGCGTGGGAATGTGGCGATGGAGGCACCGGCACCAAAGGAGACTGGCTCGGTCACCCCAGGTGAGGGAACACCCTCCTTCGTGGGTACGACCGCCTCCATTGCGGGTTCATTCGGCGCAATCGTCGTGTCGTCGGAGATCATGACGACATCGTCACCCTTGGCCTTCTTGGCGCTATCCGCAGGGACGACGACTTCGTCCGCCTTCCTCTTCCGGGAGGGATACTCTTCGCTGACGATGGGTGGCACCTTAGCCACAGTCGGGTGGCCTATCTTCTTCGTTCCGGTCCTGAAAATCGATCTTGTGAGCAAGACAGTTCAAGCTGCTATGAAAGACAAAGGTAGGTGAGCAAACTCACTTGGCGACTGGAATGAAGCGTAGCCCCGTGCGGAGGCCGACCGGCTTCTCCAGTTCGGGGCCCAGTCGGCGGCTGAGGCCCATCTCCAGGACGTCGCGTGCCCAAGACACGGACGGCTTCTTCGTCGTCGAGGTTGCAACGGGAGCTTCTAGGACATCTTCAGCAGGAGCTTCCTTGCGACGTGAAGCCGCCGCGGCCGGAGCGTCCCCTAGCCCAGAGACTGGGGCGAATGGCGGAGGCATCGAGGCCAGTGGCACCTCGACAGTGGCCGTGTCTAGCGCGGCTGCTGTCGGCGGCGCCTCGTCCTTGGCTGGGCTGGGGGCGTCGGAGCTGCTCGCCGAGTGTGGTGGCGAGGCCGGCCTCATCGGCTTCGTCTTCTTCTTCGGAGGGGCCTTCGCCTCCTTCTCCTTCTTCTTCTTCGTCTTCTTTGACGGAGTAGCTTGGCGGCGCGAGGTGGTCTCCGGAAGTTCGTCCTCTTCATCATGACGCTCGAGGCTTTTACTCGCCTCAAGCTCACGCTGACGCTGCCCGCGGGTCTTGCGGACCAGTGGGGCGACCTCCTCTTCGGATTCGTCGTCGTCGTCGGTCTCGTCGCTCTCGGTGTCGCCCTTGGCGGGAGGCGACTCGCCCATGCCTCGAACGGACGATCTTGAGTTCTCGTCATCTGAAGGCGGGAGCCATCCTTCCACCACTTGGAATAGCTGCAATGAACACAAAGTGAAGTTAGAATGACCGCGACTACAAAAACTGCGACTGCGAACGATGTGAGGTGACTTACCGTTGGGGCTGGATGCTTTGCGGTGTAGGGGGCAACCACGGCCTTTGCGTCCAGGTACACCGCCTAGGTGATCTTCTTCAGTGCTTGGGTGTAGTTCTCGAGCTTCCACTCGGCTAGGCAGGACTTCGTCGAGTACTCCCGACCCGTGTATTGGTACATGTAGTGGTCGCGCCGAGCCAGAGGGACGAGCCGCCGCCCGAGCCAGCAGTTGTATAAGTTGATCGTCTGGAGGCCCTTCTTCTTCAAACCGCGGATGGTTTGAAGCATTTCGTCCACGACCATCCCCTGGTCGCTAGGGAGCTTGCCGACTTGAAGACGGCGCGGTTCGGATCGGTTGGCAGAGTATCGTGGGATCGCCGTCTCGCCCTCCGGAGTCGCCTCGGAGACGTAGAACCAAGATTTCTTCCAGTCGCTCGCCGCTTTGGCGGGTAGCATCAAGTCAAAGAATGAAGCCTTCGACTTGAGCTGGAATGTCAGGCCGCCCGCGGCGAGCATTGGGCCGTCCGCTTCCTCGCGGCTGATCCGTCCATGGAACAGATCTTGCCTTAGAGGGAAGTAGGGCCAGTAGCCCAGGTAGCACTCGCAGAACGCCACGAATATGGCGAGCTGCTCGATGCTGTGTGGACCCAGGTCCGACGGTTGGATCCCGTAGTAGGCGCAGAAGCGCCGGAAGAACAGGGACGTAGGGAATCCCAGCCCCCGTTCTAGGTGGTTGGTGAAACAGATGAATTCTCCCTTGCGCGGGTTCGGAGTCAAATCTCCGGCCGCGGGGATGCGCCAACAGCCGGCGCGCAGAATCCCGGCCTCCTCGAAGGACACCAGTTGCGCCCTCGTACACTGAGATCTACCCCAAGGCTCGGTGGAGAGGGCCATGGCGGGAGGATTTGTGTGGGATCGGAGGATTTCGGGTCGGCTAGATCGCGATGTGAAGGAAGGCGAAAGAATGCGCAGTCGGAGGAAATGATAAGGAGATGGTTCTCCGATCGCCAGCCATTCCCCTTATATAGCGGTTGTTACCCGCCAAATCAGGGAGCCGTTACTACGCGGTGATTACGCCAAAAGTTACCGTTGGATTACCCCAACGGCTAGTTTGACCACGTTTAACGGTCCAACTTCAGCCACTCGGCTCACCGACCCAATCACTACGATAGTGTTTCGCCGACTCGACTCGCCAAAGCTGCGATCGGGATGACTAGTTTTTTCCTTTATATAGGATCCTGCCGACGATTCGACTGGGTGTCTACTCTGAAGCCGTATACTCCGACTGCCAGCAGCCACCTACGCCCAATCGACGACGGCCTCGGGGACTACTGATGGGGATGTGCCTACCAGGGTATACCCAGCAGGACGTTTCCGACTGGCCCAGGAACTGGCGAGTGGGCCTGCAAGACGGCGACTTGATCAAGGCCCGGTGTGGATCCAAGCGACTGGAAGCTGAAGGCCCAGGAGAGTAGATAGGCCCAGTCGGATTAGGTCAAACGAGTACCGAAGCCTTAACTGAATCGGTTGAGATATGTAAACCCTAGGGGAGGTGAGTCTATATAAACCTCCCTGCAGGGCGTGTAGAGATACCTTCCATCATACGCCCAAGCGACTCGCTGCCTAGCCGCCGAGCTCGCCCATTGTACCACCTTTATAATACAATCTAGCAGGAGTAGGTCTTTACCCTCCGGGGGGCCGAACCTGGGTAAAACCCTGTGTCTCCGCCCTCATCTCACACCGCAGATGGCTGGCCGCCCTTACCCCTCGTTCTACTACTCGCTGCCGATTGCAGCATCTGCCGTGACCATTCCCAAGACAACTAGGTTATTCTTCTATATGATCCCCCGTCCATTCCCAAGTCGTCCATAACCGTGTACACGACTTTCCTAAATATTATTACCCTGCAGGGGTGTACAACTTTACCCACATGTACCAACCGACTCTTAGCGCCACTTGACACACTTGGTGTGCTGGCAGAGGGTGTGGTTGGACACAACCGTTTTACCCTGGTTTGGCCTAATCCATGAGTCTCCAAGAAAGGGTTCCATCATCCCATATCTCTATGTCCAAGGATCGAGAGTACTCCCGGAGCCTCGTTCCTCCTTGGTCACGCCCTGTATGATGCACCATCTTCAACCCATCCAAATATGCAGATGCCAAATCGCTAACTACGGACTCATGGACCAGCCTAGGAAATTTAGTTGATCGAGGGGTCCCCATTTACCCCATGTGGTTATACGCTCGTCTTCGTTCAAGAAGAAAGAACCTAGGGTCCTAAGGGTGGCGAGCATGGGACTAGAAAAACCACATCCCACTGTGGCCTCCCATACAAGCCTTAACATGTTTAAACTCATATCACCTATGATATCATCTCATCACGTTCTCCTGACATACTAGATTATCTGCATCTGATACATCATCTGGATGGACCAGACTCAACAGCTATGCATGGCTAAGCAGGACACAGATAATACGTCTAGCAGTGCACACAAGCCAAACCTAGTTATGCTAGGAGCAGTGGATCAGGTAATATAAGCTCAAGGGAGTAAGGAAATAGATAGGATACTCTATCTATCGATAAAGGACCACAGTAGAATCGTATGCATCATGGCAAGAATTGAAATGCTTTAGAAATCATAGGATTATATCATGGTGGGGCTATGCTTGCCTTTGCCAGTTGATAACAGATAAGCAGATCTTTGGAAGCTTGTATTGACTTGGTTATAGTTGGTCAAGTATTGTTCGTCGATCTTCGAACTTCGAAGGTGTTGATCTCTGGCTTCGATGTCGATCTCGATATCGTATTCTACCGGGAAGAACCAAACACCGGAAAGAAAGGGGAAACAATCAACACGTGGCATCAATGCAATGCTCAAACAAAGATGATGATATGACAAGTTAAGATTTATTGAAATTTAAACCCAAACATACTTGATCATTTTAATCGGGGTCCGAGGGGTCCAAACCCTAATTCAGAGAAGCCCCGGATGCATAGTAGAGGGTGAATTTAGTTCTTCTAACTAAATTGCAATTGAAGTTGTTGAACATTGCATGATTATAGATAAAATAGATAGATTTCATTTTTATGAACATTTTGATATATTATACACATTTTTCTGACTTATAAACAATTAGTTATTAAATTTATAAGGTTTAATCAATTTCTAGATTTATTAAATCCAACTTATATACTTTTTACACCCGGGCTATAGCTAGCCAGAGAGACAGACAGTTTGGCCCTAGGCCAACTCATCCTCCATGTGGGCAGGGTGGGACCCAGGCCGGGTTGACAGGGGGCTGACCACGTGCTGACGCCGTGGTGACGTCATCGTGATGTCATTGACGCTGGTGAGCCTTAGAACGGCAAAGGGGACGGTGGTGGAGCGCGAGCTAGGGCACGTGTGTGTGCGTGCTAGAGAGAGGAGGTCGAGGCGAGACAAAGGGTAGCGGCGCCGCTTGGATTTGGTCGCCAGAACAGGCAAAACGATGGCGGCCGACGATGGAGGATGCAGGTGCTCGTGGGGAGGATGCTACGGCTAGCAATCAACAAAACAAAGAGGTCCATCTGGACCAGAAGCTCACCAGAAGCGCAGGAGGCTTGATGTTGGGGTAAGGCGAGGTCGAGGTCGACGGCGAGCAGCGATGGTCGGCAACGGACACGATGCTTCAATTCGAGAGATTGCAAGTTCGCGGGGCAGAGTGACCTAGCTAGGGCGAACCAGTACAGCAAGGCATGCTTGGCGGTGGCCTCAGCCTGAGCTAGGGTGGCTGGGAACGGCGGGGACGGCGGCGATCTCCGGCTAGAGTTTTGGGTCCACAAGGGAACGAGAGAGGGAGGTCTCTAGGGAGAGGGAGGGAGGATAAGTATGGGAGAGAGGATCACTGCGGCTCTTATCCATCCCCTAGAGCTCGGCGGCAGCGTTAATCGCGGCAGAGGGATCGACGGCCTGTGGCGCGATAGAGACGTGCTTGCGTCGGGGAGGAAGACGACGAAGGAAGAGGGGCGAATCGGTACCAGGCTTGTTTGGGCTATGCGTGGGCCAAGGAGGGCCATGGCAAAGGAAGGGGAAGAGGCCGGTTAACTGCGCTGGGCGGTAGGGAGGAAGAGATAAAGAGGTTGGGCTGCGGCCCAGTTAGTTTAGAAATGGTTTTTATTTACAGAATGTTTTTCTTTTTCTGTTTTTTTATTCTCTTTTATATTTCAAATTCTTTTGTATTTTTGAATAGTTCCAAAATACAAAGAGGTTTATAAACTTTTAAAAACTTTACAGGGCCCTTATAAACAATTTGGGCTCCATAATTTTTGTAGTTTTCAAAATTCAGAACCACTTTGAATATGTTTCAAATAGAGAGGGGAAGCTAGGGTTTAGGGTTTTGATTTATTTTTTCTTAGTTCATTTTTAGAATATGATGCTCATGCTATGCACACACAAACCCTAATTACTATTTAATAAAACTAGGGTTGTTACAATTCTATCCCCCTTAAAAGAATCTCGACCCGAGATTCCTAGGTAGGAAGATAGAAGGAACAGGGTCACACTAAACTTTGACGATCTTCTCGAATAGATTGATCCATGCCACCATGACGAGTGGACGAAGCGCTTCGTAATCTTCGAGGTGGCCACTCACACTAAGGAAGAGAGGGAATGACACGGAACCACAAACTGAGTATCTCATGGTCAACTCATGGATAGATGTTTCACGAACATCTCTGGAGCCAACAACATGAAACACACCAAGGTAACGGAGGAAACAAAAGGAGATGGTTTTGAAGGTGGTAGATAATTGGTCTTCATAAGGATTGATACCATGGAGCTTGCTGAAGAGTTTTGACTTCTGGGGGAAGGAGACTTCCAACAGATGGAGAAAGTTACACAGACTTCGAGACGTAAACCTCTACTAAACAGCTTAAGTAGAGCTTTACAAGTGTAAGGGTTAGATACCAACAAAACCAAGCAGTTGAACTACTTTTGACACCGAAGGGTCATTCTTTGGTTCAACAGAAGGCCAAGACAGAAAGATGTTTTGGTGGAGAGGAATCGTAAGAGTCACAAGGAACATGTAACAAGAGAAAACTATTGATTACCAAAATCATGGTCACTCTTCGAACATGTTTAATAAGGCGGGAAGGAAACTCTTTATTCATACAAAACTATCAAAATCCTTGCCAAAGATCATGATATCACTTTACACCACCAAGATGAATGGTAGAGAAGATTCCTGATGACACAAGAAGAAAGAAATTTCATTCTCAGACTTCAAGTACTTGGCATAACAAGACACTTGCCATCATAAAAGGATCTGGAGGATCGACCGAGGGACATTTAGCAACTCTACTTTAAATGTTCTCCTTGATATTTAAAACACCGATAGGAGGTTACTGACAAACCTTTAATCAGTCATCAAGTAAAGGTCGGACTTCGGATACAAAGGAAACCATAAACTCAACTCCTATAATAAATTATAAAAGATGCCTCATGAAGAGTGGTTGTTATTGCTGAATCAAGAGAATATGACAAAAGGTCTTTCTGTCTAAGTGTGTCAACCATTACATCAATTTTGCCAGATGTATAGAGAGACCTATGTCAAAACCTTGAGGAACACCAACCATCATATCTGCTTGAGATTCAGATTTGGTTAAGTGGAGAGGTACTTCAGACTCAACATGTCCGAATAGAAAGTTTGCAACATTTACCATAGAGGTAAAGTCACTAGATTCTCAAGACATGGACTACAGTGTCAAGCTTCAAAAGATGAGCTAGATTGCGGAACCCATGGGATAGCAAGTTATCAAAAGATAATTGCATCTACATGAATTGTTTGCAACGAAACACAACTGAATCCTGTTTAGGAAAAATTTAGGAGGATATAGAAGTTTTGTTGGACTTCTTATATTTCATGAAAAAATCAATCAGTGGCTTGGTGTGCTTGGAGGGTCTTCTCGAGATGTGAAGGTATCAACCTACCATATCAAGAATACCTCGCACATGCTTGACTAAGTTGAAATGATTCCCGAAGTAGCAAAGATAACTCGACTCGAATCCATGGCGACATCTTTCAACAATTGCGCGTGAACTAGAGAGGGTTACTTCTAACATCTAGGACACATACTTCGAGATAACACGAGGATGATTCTCAAAAGTTTCCAACATTAATGTCAAATGTTCCATATGAATCTCATATAACATGGAGAAGATAAGGATATCATCTATGGGCTCAATAGCAAACTTATCAAGACACTCTATTAAGAGGGAGTCACACGTTACTTGGACAAAACAAGAATATTGGTCAGACCAAAGAACATGAAGATGCACTTAGGTGAGACATCACTAGTAAATACACCTACAGATAGTACTTGGAACCAAGTTTGATTTGACGATAGACCAAATCAAATCAAAGGCAGGAAAGATAACATATTCACAAAGGAGATAATATCTTGCTTCAACACGAACACAACTAGATATCTCTTTAAGAAGGAACTGAGTTCGATGGAACTTTTGTCTTACAACTCTCCAAGTTGTTGTTTAAGCTCAAATAACTAGTTCATGGGTATCCAGTACGCATCCTTGGAGAAAGAGAAGTTCAGGGAACTAGCTTGCTCAAGAACTTGACAAAAGGGTCACGTGGCAACATGGCGATACTTCTAGTAGACATCTAGAATATCACGAACCACCGATATATCACATAGCTCGAGAGGAAACTTGCTTGGTAAGACAAGAAGACCTAGTCTCAGAGCTTCGGCACAAGCCTAACTCTTTGACTAAAGAGGGTGTACCAGGATATCGGACTTGGTAGCACAGTCAAACTTCACTTAGTGATAGGGTTAACCAGCACGCTAAGAATGATACAAATGTCCTTTGAGTTCAAAACAATAATTATTGCTAAGAATCTCGGATAACCACATTATTACACACACGCATCATTCTTGAGCGTGAAAGCTCGAGGAAGGGTGGTAAATATGTGTAAGAGCATCACTGCATTAAGGGGTCATGAAACTCAGGACAACCTCTTAGTATAAAAGTGTGTGATACTTTAAGGTAGAACAGATGGAAGCTAATAAATACCTCTTGATCTGCGGATTACAACACTTTGGCCTGGTCCTGGATATGACGAGGTACTGGAGTTTGTTTCTCCTAGACACCCCAAAATGGTTTGTCTTGGCGGACCACATGATTATCTTGCTTTTGAAGACACCGATGTACATTTACTACTTAGCTACCAACTGGTAGACAAAGGTCGGAAAACAACAAGGAGAAAGGAACATGCTCAGAAGAGAATCCCAAGATGTGAATGCATAAGTCAACAATCTTCCGAAAACCAATTCAGAGAAGGGAAGGTGTGGCAGAATCATGAGTATAGATGCGAGACTCACGAGGAGCACTATTGTCGTGATCTATTTGGTTCCATCAAAGAACATCTGCTGGAGCATGTGGTAGGGGAAGTCATTTATTGTCACTGTTCAATAGTGACAATATCCACAAGCTTGAGGGCTACACTAGAAGGTACTAGCCATCCTGAAGTAATGTGTGAACATTAACCACAGGGGTCAACAATAGATCTTGGGTTAAAGGTCAGCTTCATGTACAAGATTCACAACACCAGAATCTAGTACAATCGGGGATCTTAGGTTCAATTCCGAGGTTAAAACCCAGAGAAAAGAGTAACTACTACTTGAGTGACAAAGCGTACACTACAAGATAGTAATCACAAGGTAGCTTCCAAGAGAAGAAACGACTTCTGAAGTACCCGAACAAATAAAAAGGAGGCACACGAGGCAAAAGGAAACCTCGAGGCCTAGAATAGAACAATATGGAACCATGAACATGAGTTTGTGGCCCATAAGATAGAGAGATCATGAAGGAAATAAATATCTCAGAAGGAATAGAACAAGGGAAACAAGGAACACACACCAGACTTTAGAGAACTCAACACTAGGCCAAATCGTTGAGAACCGGCATGCCTGAAGAGGCCCCTAAGATTTAAAAGACGAGACAATATAGCAAAACTTTTCCAAATCAACACAAGATACGATGACTGAGAGTTAGAGCGAAACTGGGTAAGGAGTAAAAGAAGCATACCAGAGTTTTAAAACATAATTTTCATATTTGAAAATAGTTTTTACAGGTACTAGACTCAACATCGACCAATAGAAAGGTTTCCTACAGCCGGTACTACTCTGATACCAAAACCTGTGACACCCCCAAGATCAGGGCTAAACAAATCCCAGACCTCCGTCTGACATAAGCTTAACCTTGAGCTCGAGAATATCCAGTGAAAAATCGATAACTCAATAGTGAACCTACGACACAAAAATTATTACAGAAAGCTCATAACTGAGCAGATAACCAAATTATTACAAGCAGAGGTCACTAACCAAAAACATCAAACAATGGAAGGCAAATTATTCTATTAAGTGTAGCAAACTTAACAAATGGCCTAAAAGGCCTGAAGCATAACGATGACGTCCCAGCCCATAGATTCCAGGCTACCAGTCGGGAACCCCAAGGTACTCGTCGGTGTCGATGCCGTAAAGAACTCATCTTATATGGTAACACTTACTCTGCCGCACAAGTATCAACAAAGCAAGGGTGAGTATAGGGTGTACTCCGCAAGACTTATGGCTGGTGGAGTTGTTTTGCATAAATCCATCTCTGTATATAAAATAGGAGGGAAAAGAAGCTCGTCTAATCAGAGTGTTTTAAAAAGGGATAAGAAAACAACATCTCCATAGTATTGATCGTCATCTTTTTATATCCACCAAGTCATCATCATCGAACCTTATCTAGGATCACCCCCTCGTGCCCAAGAGGAAGCATGCTTAGGCACACATTAGTTTGCTATGTTTTACGATTAGGTTATTCTTCTCTATGATCCCCCGTCCATTCCCAAGTCGTCCATAACCGTGGACACAGATTTCCGAAAGATTATTACCCTGCAGGGGTGTACAACTTTACCCACACGTACCAACCGACTCTTAGCACCACTTGACACACTTTCTTGGTGTGCTGGCAGAGGGTGTGGTTGGACACACCCGTTTTACCTTGTTTTTTCCTAATCCATGAGTCTCCAAGAAAGGGTTCCATCATCCCATATCTCTATGTCCAAGGATCAGGAGTACTCCCGGAGCCTCCTTCCTCCTTGGTCACGCCCTGTATGATGCACCATCTTCAACCCATCCAAATATGCAGATGCCAAATCGCTAACTACGGACTCATGGACCAGGCGAGGCAAGTTAGTTGATCGAGGGGTCCCCATTTACACCGTGTGGTTGTACGATCGTCTTGGTTCAAGAGGCAAGAACCTAGGGTCCTAAGGGTGGCGAGCATGGGACTAGAAAAACCACATCCCACCGTGGTCTCCCATACAAGCCTTAGCATGTTTAAACTCATATCACCTCTGATATCATCTCATCATGTTCTCCTGACATACTAGATTATCTGCATCTGATACATCATCTGGATGGACCAGACTCAACAGCTATGCATGGCTAAGCAAGACATAGATAATAGCTCTAGTAGTGCACACAAGCCAAACCTAGTTATGCTAGGAGCAGTGGATCAGGTAATATAAGCTCAAGGGAGTAATGCAATAGATACCATACTCTATCTATCAATAAAGGACCACAGTAGAATCGTATGCATCATGGCAAGAATTGAAATGCTTTCGAAATCATAGGATTATATCATAGTGGGGCTATGCTTGCCTTTGCCAGTTGATAACAGATAAGCAGATCTTCGGATGCTTGTACTTGACTTGGTTACAGTTGGTCAAGTATTGTTCGTCGATCTTTGAACTTCGACGGTGTTGAACTCTGGCTTCGATCTCGTTCTCGATATTGTATTCTACCGGAAAGAACCAAACACCAGAAAGAAAGGGGAAACAATCAACACATGGCATCGATGCAATGCTCAAACAAATATGATGATATGAAAAGTTAAAAGTTATTGAAATTTAAACTCTAAACATACTTGGTCATTTTAATCGGGGTCCGAGGGGTCCAAACCCTAATTCGGAGAAGCCCCGGATGCATAGTAGAGGGTGCATTTAGTTATTCTAACCAAATTGCAATTTAAGTTGTTTAACAATGCATGATTATAGCTTAAATGGATAGATTTCATTTTTCTGAACATTTTGATATATTATACACATTTTTCTGACTTATAAATAATTAGTTATTAAATTTATAAGATTTAATCAATTTCTGGAATTATTAAAACCAACTTATATACTTTTTACACCCGGGCTACAGCTAGCCAGAGATACAGACAGTTGGGCCCTAGGCCAACTCATCCTCCACGTGGGCAGGGTGGGACCCAGGCTAGGTTGACTAGGGGTTGACCACGTGCTGACGCCGGGGTGACGTCACCGTGATGTCATTGACGCCGGTGAGCTTCGGAAGGCAAAGGGGACGGCGGTGGAGCGCGAGGTAGGCCTTGTGCTTGTGCGTGCTAGAGAGAGGAGGTCAAGGCGAGCCAAAGGGTAGCGGCTTCGCTTGGATTTGTTCGCTGGAACAGGAAAAACGACGGCGGCCGACGGCGGTGGATGCAGGTGCTCGCGGGGAGGATGCTAGGGCAAGCAATCAACAAAACAAAGTGGTCCATTTGGACCAAAATCTCACCAGAAGCGCAGGAAGCTTGACGTTGGGGTGAGGCGAGGTCGAGGTCGACGGCGAGCAGGGATGTCCGGTGACATACACGATGCTTTGATTCGAGGGATTGCAAGCTCGCGGGGCAGAGTGACCTAGCTAGGGCGGACCAGTACATCACGGCAAGCTTGGCGGTGGCCTCGGCCTGAGCTAGGGTGGCCGGGAATGGCGGAGACGGCAGCGATGTCCGGCTAGAGTTTCGGGGCCGCAAGGGAACGAGAGAGGGAGGTCTCTAGGGAGAGGGAGGGAGGATAAGGATGGGAAAGAGGTTCATTGCGGCTCTTATCCATCCCCTGGAGCTCGTCGGCGGCATCAATCACAGCGGTGGGATCGACGGCCGGCGGCGCGACAGAGAGGTGCTTGCATTAGGGAGGAAGACGACGAAGGGAGAGGGGCGAATCGGTACCGGGCTGATTTGGGCTGTGTGTGGGCCAAGGTGGGCCGTGGCAAAGGAAGGGGAAGAGGCCGGTTAACTGCGTTGGACGGTAGGGAGGAAGAGAGAGAGGTTGGGTTGTGGCCCAGTTAGTTTAGAAATGGTTTTTCTCTACAGAATGTTTTTCTTTTTCTGTTTTTTTATTCTCTTTTGTATTTGAAATGCTTTTGTCTTTTTCAATAATTCCAAAATACAAAGAGGTTTATAAACTTTTTAAAACTTTACAGGTCCCTTATAAACAATTTGGGCTCCATAATTTTTGTAGTTTTCAAAATTCAGAACCACTTTGAATATGTTTCAGATAGAGGGGAAGCTAGGGTTTAGGGTTTAGCTTTAATTTTTCTTAGTTCATTTTTAGAATATGATGCTCATTCTATGCACACACAAACCCTAATTACTATTTAATAAAAATAGGGTTGTTACACCAATCCTTGCTTGGGATCATCAAGCCCTATCAAGCATCCAAGTCTGGATCTATCCTAAACCACTCAAGTGACCCTCTCATCCCCAAATCAGCTCAATCTAGGGATAATCCCGCTTGATGGTTTCCAACTCAGTGGAGACCCAATCTAAGCATCAATCATATCTACTTAGTTAGTACATAAAAATAATCACCTTGATCGTTAGTTTGAAACCTAGCATCCTCTCAAAAGCTTCTACACTTGCACTCTAGTCTCAAACTCTAAATCTGCCATAATGGCTGTCTGGATTTCTTATCTGGATAACATCTTTGGAGCTCTACCTCTTCTAACCAATGTGCATTATTGAGAATGCACTTGAACCATCTTGTAGTACATCAGTAATACTTCCAAAGCCCACTCTTTCCCTTGGCTAAGGCATTATAATTCCCACTCATCCAAGATGGTTTTGTAGTCAAGATATTAATCTTTTCTGCAAATCTTATCATCTTGCCTACTTTGACAGAAGCTCACATATATATGACACCTTCCCTTGACCAACTCCTTGCTTGTTTATGATACACAATCATGGCTTATCAATCCCCACTTCGCTTGTTTCCATTGGAGCCTTGTGCTTCTTAAACCCACATGGTTTAGGAGGCTACCTGATGTATCTGATATGGCAGCCTTATTTTCAACAAAGTTTTCCATCCCTCCAAAACCACCTCGAATGCAACCAAGACCAACTCGTGCTTGCATGATAAACTATATAACATGGTCTATCCATCCATATACCCCTTGTACCAAGGTGAGCTCTGAGCTCCCTAATCCAACCCTATTTAGTTGGCATTAGAATAACCAAACCCTAGATCCTCCAATATCTAGTTTCCATCCTTTTCACCACTTTGGCTCAAAACCTAGGTTGATCTTGATTCCTACATAAAGTTTACATCATCTACCTTGGATATAAGTATCCCCAAATAATTTCCACAATTATTTGGAACTATTAAACTATTTTATTTCCGTTATTTACCAATTTCTCAACAACCTTGTCTTTAAAGGCAAGTTTGTTTTTATCCAAATCACCTTGCCAACTCAAGGCACATTTGATGCCTATATATATTATCCCATCTTCCCAACTCAAAAATAAATATTTTTGAGATTCTTTATTATTTCTTTTTGCCCTTTTTCTTAAATGGCAAAAACAAGAAATAATACCCCAAAAAATACTTATCTAGCTCAATAAATCCCAATAAAATTCTCCAATGTGTGTTATTATATTTAGGACGATCTTACATCAAAAACCAAGATTGTTCAATGTAAAAATATCATCTTAGATTCCATAATCTACTTCTGCACATTTTGAATAAGTGCATTTAAATGAGGGTATAATCTTTGGAAAAATACCATTTAAATCATGAAGAGATTATTTGACCTCCTCTATCTACCAGTACCATTTCCACACCTTGTCCAAGGAAAATTTATCAACTTCCTTCACAAACACCCACTTGAGAAAATATGCTAAACCAAGCAAAACTTGTTTCAAACCAAAGCCAAACCAGCCCCAATCTTCCCAAGCACTCCTCCACAGCATCAACTCCCCTCCTCTCTAGTCGAGTCACACTGTAGAACTTGCACTATAGCATAACTTGACCACTTGTCCTCTTGAAAGGTCTTTGCAATAAAAGGGCAGCTACCACCACTCCCCTCTCCCTCTCTGGTCGAGCACCTGGCCCCAGCACCTCCCCCTCTTTCCCAACCAGTAGCTAGCACCCTTGCCCTTGTCCAAATAAATATTGGTCCACCCACCACCACCCCTCTCGGTTTATAAGGCCAGAGGCCGCCCCAAGGCCTCACTCCTCCCTCATTTCCCCCCAGCACACCTCACTCTCCGCCCCATAGCTCCTCTCCCTCTCCCCAACTCTGTCTAGCCCGAAGTAAGAAGGAGAGCAAGCTCTCGGTCTCCCCCACGAAATAAAGCATAGCTTCTTCCCATGTGCTCCCCTAGCCCTGCATGTCACCATGCAGTACTTCTCTCCTCCTCCTCTATCTAATCCTGGCCTTTTCTTTCACATGCAGACACCCCTACGGCGCACAGGTGAGCTCCGACGAGATCCCTCTCGATCATCCTCGCGCGAGGACCTCCCCGACGCCAAACCGTCCCCTGCCGCCCATCCCCGGAGTCGTCGTCGTCGACCGCGTTGCCCCGTTGCCTCCACGACCTCCCTCGAGCCCCTGGTGAGCCTCCCCGCGTCCTCCTCGAGCTCCCCTAGGGTTTCCTCCATCGCGCGCCGTCGCTGGGAAAGAGACGACTACGGGTCGTCGGATCTCCTCTAATCCAACGGCCAGGGTCGCCCCGTACCCCATCGCCCGGATCCCCGCTGGCAGGCCAGCCACCAGGCTGTGGCTAGCGCTGCAACCTGGGCCTATATGGCCTCAAGGGCCATCCCTCGCCCCAGATCTAGCCCAATGACTCCTCTTCCCCTTTTTCTTTTTGTTGTTCCACCAGATCTATTTATAGCAAGTTGGATTAAAGATTTTGAAAATGCAAAATACATGCAATTGGATAGATCTAAAATTCCTAGGGTACCTAGATGCCTTGCCCAACATGCATACATGGTGCTGGACCAAATCGAGGTTTAGAGTAAAGATGGTAAATTATCTACATAAATATGTCCTTTTCACTAAGGTTTTTCTCCAGAAAGTTTGGTATCCCCAAATGGAGTAAATCCAATTGTTATTGAAAGGTATAATCCATACTCTTCATGTACCACTGGCCCCATACCCACTTGCTTCTTAGTTTACTAGTAGAAAAAATATCTAAATCAGGTCCTTTTTGCCTTTAGGAAATTCCCTAGGTCAAATCGAATGAGGTTTGGACCTAATTCCAACTCCCCTTGAACACACATAACCATATCTGTTGAATTTTAGTGAATTAAACTCTTCTGTGCATGGTTTATTCACAAATAAAAACATTACAGTAGCTCTGCAACTCCAAAAATGTTGATTCCAGTTTCTATAGAAAGGTATACTCAGTACAAATCTTGTGTCCTTGGATTCACATCAAAAGCTTCTGTAGATTAAATCTGATGAATAAGCCAACTCCCATCCAGTACTTTTTTTAGGAATTTCTCAAGGGCCTTCTGGTAATTATTTTGAGGTGATTCCAACTCCTCTTGATTCATTCCATCAAATACTACCTAATCACCCAAGGAAATAATTTTTGGAGCTCCAGATTATGTCTCGTGAATTATTTCCCAAAACTAGGGTTTTATTCACTATAAAACCCATTGTAAATCTTAGGAAATTGATAAAATAATGAAAATACTTTTTTGGCTTCATTTTATCAATACCGACCTGATGGTATCATTCTTATACAATGGTATCATAAAGATCATGCCCTTGGTCAAAAACCCCTCTCTTACGTAGTTCCTAGACTTTAAATCCCAAGGACCCCTTTTTACGTATGCCTCCAAATCTTCCTCCAATTCAATCAAATCAAACCTCCAACATCCTACTGATCTGTATCATGTATCTATCTTTTGCTTGCTGTATGGCTTGATGCTTGTATGCTTTGTATTGATTGTGGTATTGTTTGTTTGCATGTATGCTCGATAACTGCGATAGTTGCGATTGTGTGAAACCGAGAAGAAGGAAGCATCGGGGTTATCTTTATTATTGTCGTATTGGTATTCTGGTATTCTAAGGAAGTCAAGGGACATCTCGCTGGTCACAGGCAAGCCACCAATCCTGAACTCCTATATTAACCTACTCCTGTTTATTAATTGTTTTATATCTCGTTTATAAACTTCACAACTAAATTCCATGTTTTATTTCAAATGAAAGTGCGTGAGTAACTTGGCTCCTCCAAGTTATGGATGAGTGTACATTAGGACACCTACCCTTTTGACACGTATTTTTACCCCTTTAGATCTCGGCTAAGATGATTAACATCTTCCCTCTTGGAACCCTCGGATTTCAATAATAAAACTATTTTGGGTTTTACCTAACTACAAAGTTTTCAAAATAAAACCCATGGAAAGAGGCATCGTTTCCGAGTGGACGTTTTATTAAAAGAATATGAGAGGTGGATGAAGAGAAAGTCAAGCAAGAGAAAGAGAAGGGATGTTATAAGACAATGTCCAGAACAATTTTATCCGTGCAACCACATTACCCTATACGTTGGGGCTTAGCTCGTAGTTTGTGGTCTTTAGCCAGGGCTGCTCATACTCTCTAAAGGGGAGGAATCCCCTGAAATCCGGACTGCCATGGGCAAGGTACCGGTGGAACAATTGGGTCTCTCGCAGATGGTATGATTTTTGGCTAGTATGGGAGGAAGTTATTGTCACAATTTGTACCGGTCAAACATCAGTTTGGAGATAGGGGTCAGTACGGGAGGAAGGACCATGGCTGTCGTTCCCCATACTCGTACCGGAGAGAACAACCCAAAAGGAAAATCCACCGTTGCTAGGGATGGACAAATGAAAAGTCTAGGTTTGATTATCCGAACCCCTGTCTACCATGTGTAGCAGGCCATGGTTTTATCCCGGCGGATGTATTGATTCTTGTGAGTAAAGTGCACAAACTCTGCAGAGTCTAATCTATTCGAATACCCGTGTCCACGGTCAAGGACAGTTGGAATGGCAAGTGCTAGGAGGACCCTTCGGTTATGTTGTGATGAAATAAAGGATGTGACTTGGTCACGAGGAAAGATAAGAATGAGTTTGGTTTCGACCAGAGATGGTCGAAGATGTTTAAAAAGGATTTTACAACTAAACTGTTTAAAATATTTTTAACAAGGATATGGGGATATCTGGATTTTCAAAAAGGAGGCATATTTCCAAAAAAAACTTTTTTTCAACAAAGACATAGAGATGCCATTGTTAGATTTGTACAGAAAACAACCATAGAGTAGAGCTATCTCGCCACAACCCAATATGCATGATTCTTATTACCTTGTTTCAGTGGTTTCCGAGTACATTCAAAGTACTCATGGACATTGTCCCTGGCTATTTACTTGGCCATATTGCAGATGTTAAGGAGTGACGAAGTTGATGACGTCTATGCGAGCTAGGCCGTCTTCCCAGTCAGTTGCCTGTAGGTTAAGGCACGGGCTCTGCACTGAAGACTTCTGCTACTTGTGTTGTATTCGCCATAATGGCTCTTATGTAAGTTTTGCACTCGTTAATATATGGATGTTGTAATGATACTAGTCGGTTATGCTCATGGCTCAATGATCATGGGAACGTGAATTGTATGCATAACGGGTATTCTCGCACCGTAAATCCGGGGTGCCACGGGTAATATGTGTAAGAGCATCACTTCATTAAGAGGGTCATGAGACTCAGCACAACCTCTTAGTATAGAAAGGATGTGATGCTTTAAGGTAGAACAAAACGTATGCTAATCAACGCTTATTGATTCTATGGATTACAACACTTGGACTTGGTCTTAGAAATAACGAGGTACTGGAGTTTATTTCTCTTGACATCTCGAAAGGATTTTTCTAAACATACCACAAGAGTATCTTGCATTGGAAGATACCAGTGCATTTACTACTTGGCTACCAACTGGGAACCAAAGGTCGGAAAACAACAAGGGTAAAGAACATGCTCATGTTAGAATCCCGAGATGTGGATGCATAAGTCAAAAATCTTTCGAAAACCGATGCATAGAAAAAGTAAGGTGTGGTAGAGACACGAGTGTATATGCGAGACTCTTGAGGAGAGCTCTTGTCGTGTTCTATTTGGTTCCATTAAAGAACATCTGCCATAGCACGTGGTAGGGGAAGTCCTTTATCGTCATTGTTCAATAGCGACAATATCCACAAGCTTGAAGGCTATATTAGAAGGAACTAGCCATCCTGGGGTAATGTGTGAACATTAACCACAGGGGTCAAAGAAATGGATCTTGGGTTAAAAGTCAGCTTCATGTGCAAGATTCACAAAACCAGAATCCAAAACAATTGGGGATCTTAGGTTCAAGTCCGACGGTTAAAAACCAAAGAAATTAGTAACTACTAATTGAGTGACAAAGCGTACACTACAAGATAGCAATCACGAGATAGCTTCCAAGAGAGGAAATGACTTCTGAAGTACCCGAACAAATAAAAAGGAGGCACACGAGGCGAAAGGAAACCTCGAGACCTAGAAAAGAACATTGAGGAACCATCAAAATGATGTTGTGGACCCTTAAGGTAGAGAGATCATGATATAAAGAAATCTCTCAAATGAATAGGATCAAAGGGAAAAAAGAGAACGCACACAAGACTCTGAAGAACTTAACACTAGGTCAAATGGTTAAGGAACAACATGCTTGAAAAGGCACCTAAGCTTTGAAGAAAGAGACGAGATAGTAAAACTTTTCCAAATCAACACAAGATAACATAACCTAGAGTTAGAGCGAAACTGGATAAGGAGAAAAAGAAGCATACCAGAGTTTTTGCACATAATTTTCATCTTTGAAAATAGTTTTGACAAGTACTAGACTCAACATCGACCAATAGAAAGGGTTTCCTACAGTCGGTACTGCTCTGATACCAAAACTTATGACACCCCTGGGATTAAGGCTAGACAAATCCTAGACCATCGTCTGAACATAACCCTCACATAATCTCGGAAGCGTACAGAGAGAAAATCGGTAACACAACAGTGACCCTACGACACAAAAATTATTACAGCAAGCTCATAACTGAGCAAAGAACAAAATATTACAAGCAGAGGTCACTAACCATAAACATCAAACAACAGAAGGAAAATTATGCTATTAAGTATAGCAAACTTAACAAATGGCCTAAGAGACCTGGATAATGGGAACCCCAAGCTACTCGTCGATGTCGATGCCGTAAAGAACTCTCCTTCTATGGTAACATTTACTATGCTGCAAAAGTGTCAACGAAGCAAGTGTGAGTATAGGGTGTACTCCGCAATACTTATGGTTGGTGGAGTTATTTTCCATAATGCCATCTTTGTTTGTAAGACAAGAGGGAGAAGAATCTCGACTAATCAAAATATTTTAAAAGGGGATAAGAGAGCGGTATATCCAACTTTGATTATCTTTTGATATCAACCGAATCATCATCAGCTAAACCTACCTATGATCAGCCCTCGTACCTATGAGGAAGCATCCTTAAGCACACATTGATCTGCCAAGTTTTACGATTAGGTTAAAGTTCTCTATGATCTTAGAATCAGGTCACCGAGTCGTCCATAACCGTGGACACGGTTTTCGAAAATATTAATACCCTGCAAGGATGTACAACTTTACCCACACGTACCAACCGATTCTTAATGCCAAATATTATTAGCCATCTTCCTTGCTTTCGCCGAGACCATGAGTCACGGATTAGGGAGATGCCACTGTAATGGGTCGAGTCACAAATATGGTCCCTAATGATGTGTACAGTGTTCAGGATTACTGATGCCGTGCATCTCTTGTTCCGGGCCACGCTTACCTACCTATTATGAATGCACCTCCTTTACCTCCTTCGGGAAGAACCATAATGTGTATGTAGAATGGAAAGCTCGAACTATGTGACTCATGGAATATACTAGGCAAGTTAGTTGGTCGAGGGGGTTTCCAGGCCCCCGTGTGTCTATACGGTCATCTTGGTCCATAGGCAAGAACTCAGGTCCTAATAGTGGCAAGTATGGGACTACAAAAAACCACAACGCACCGTGGCCTCCCATACAAGCCTTAGCATGTTTAACTTTCATCTTTATATTACCACATCACCATGTCGTACTAGGTTCCTTTGTAGCCCTGATTCATCAACCGGATGTACCAGCGATAACAGCTAAGCATGGCTAAGCACGATAGAGATAATAACTATAGCAACGCTTCACAAGCCAAACCCTAGTTATGCTAGGAGCAGTGGATCAGGGAATATATGCTTCAAAGGTAACATGCATCAGATAGGATTACTCCATCTATCGATAAAAGACGTTGGAATCGTATGCGCATGGCAAGAATGACATAATTTGAAATCATAGGATCCATATGTATGTGTGGGGCTTCGCTTGCCTTTGCCCATTGATAACCGATAAGTAGATCTTCGGACACCTGGTACTTGACTTGGTTATAGTTGGTCAAGTATTGTTCGTCGATCTTCGAGCTTTGGCGGTATTGATCTCGGTCTTCGATCTCGATCTCGATATCATATTCTACCTGAGAAGAACCAAATACCAGAAAGAAAGGGGAAACAATAAACACATGGCATCGATGCAATTCTCAATCAACTATGATGACATTAAAAGTTAAAATTTATTGAAATTGAAACCATAAACATGCTTGATCATTTTAAAGAGGTTCCGAGAGGTCCAAACCATAGAACATGGGAACCCTCGGAATCACCTATGGGGTTTATTTTCTTCTTCTAATTAAACTTGTAGTTGAAGTTTTTTAAATATGCATGATTATAATGCGATGAGATAGATCTCATTTTTATGATCATTTTGATATATTATTTGTATTTTTCTGATTTAAAATGAATTAGTTAAGAATTACTCCAATTTTATTTCATTTTTGCAATATTATAAAAATAATTTACATTTTGGAATTACATTTAACATTTTATTAAACAGAAAACATTGATATTATTTATAAGACTTACATCTAGAACCCACCTGTCATACAATGTCATTTACAAAAATAATTACAGAAATGTACTACAAAACATTAAAAATAAAAGGAGGTAGATTAATACGTCACCAATGGAGGGCCTCTCTAGAGAGAGCGTGACGCGGTTGTTCTTATGTTCACCAGGGTGGCGGAACGCATCGCAGCACCGGCGAGGATCGACGGTAGGGGAGCTGCCAGGAAGCTTCTTGCAGGACGGGAGGAAGACGATAGGGGATGGGGTGAAGCAGTACCGGGCCAGGCTGGGGCGTGCATGGGCCGAAGTTGGCTGCTGGCGGCTAATCATGAGCGGCAGGGAGAGAGAGAAGGGTTGGGTTGTGGCCCACATAGAGCTAGGATCAGTTTTTTTATTTCTGAAACCATTTTTCTTTTTCTGTTTTCTCTTTTTCTTTGTATATTTCATTTATAATCTGTTTTGAGTAGGTTCAAACTACAAGAGACTTTTGTGAATATATAAAATAGTATGGGAACCCTTTATAACCATTTGGGATCCAAAACTTTTGTACTTTTCAAAATATTCAAAATCGTTTGAAAGGTTTTCAAATAGAGAGGGAAGGAAATAGGGTTTAGGGTTTTGTGATTAATTCTTGCATGCATTTTTAAGATGATACTGATGCTAGGCACAAATCAAACCCTAATTAATATTTCATGAAACTAGGGTTATTACAACGAGGATTACCACTAGACGCGTAGTTGCGGATTACTGATTAACCACGTTAGTTGAATGCAGTGCAGTCCTCAAGATACGATCCCGATCGCAGTCGTCCAGGTGCTGATCGTACATCAAATCTGCTAGTATCCACACGTACAAAGGGGAGCACCGGTGGTGAACTGCTAGGTTCAGTATGACGGCTGGACTGCTATGTGGCTGGGGTTTCCAACGCATGGAATGACCTAACCGAACCCCCACTTCCTGGGTTTCTGCACCACATTATATATAGTGATTGAATGTAGGCTCCACTCACTTGTGGCCCATTCACTCAGTCAAAATCCGGCTCGGGTCCAACCCAACCATATTTCCGGTTCAGATCCAATACGAACTTGCTCCCGCTCTTTAGTGTGTGTCCCCACAGGCTCATGGCAACTTGGACACAATTGGAGTCCGACTCTCAATCAATCTATCGGTAGTGGATCCTAGCAGAACGTGCTGACTCCCAAGTAGCAAAGAGTCATGACGTCTTTGCTTTCCAATGTGACTTGCGTCTGAGTCCCTTTTGCCTCACGATATATCTTGTTAGACTATAGGCGAATATTTGTCACCCCTTAAATAGTCCGACTCTCTTCTTGATCCGAGATAAGTGATTCATCCGACTAACTCTTAGTCGATTGCCTCGGTTAATACTTAACCGAGTCGTGCATAACCATGATTTCTGAATCATATCATCCGAGTGGAGGGGAAAAATCCCATCTTGGTTATTCACATCACGCAATTTGATTCTCAGTCAACCCGAACTCTACCTTTATAACTGCCTAGTTACGGATCAGCGTTTGATAGAACATAAGTCGGTGATCCTCAAATCAGACTGTGCAACAACCTCAGGTCTAAGGATTACATTGATTGAGATATACAAATGACAACTTGTTCGTTGTACCTCAATACGGGTCAATCTGACTCGCTAAACTCTTTAGCCGAATTTGTGTAAGTCAGAATAACATCTCCATGCCCATGAGAAGTGGAACCGAGTCATCAGCCGACTTTCATATTGGTCTATATTGTGTGTCCAGCACAACCTCGATGCCAAGGATATTTACTACAAACAACATGAATGCATAGTTCCACATATGAATCTCACATTCAATGATACGCATCAAATGTTTATACAAGGACAACTTAATATCTTTATGAATACAATGGGAAATATCATCATACATGATTGCCTCTAGGGCATATTCCCAACAGATAGTGCGATAGTCAAGGAACAATAATCAAGTACTCGGGGTCCTACGTGACACAAGTGAGCATAAAGAAACAAATAGCAGATATTGCTCACCGGTGTCTCTTTCTTTAGTTAACTCGATAATACTCAGTTTTAGTTGTTTAAGTACGTCATTGCCAAGACTCTCACAAACCCTAAACATGAAGTTCTATGACTCGCATGGCACAAACAACTCATGTAGTAATGGCTCATAGGATTGAGGAAACAAGCTTCAGAAGGGATTAAAAGTAAAGGCTATGCAGTACTTGGGATTATTATTTCGGATCATGACACATGATGCAAGCATGGGGAATGTTTTCCTGGAAGTTTAGTTAAAGAATAAGAGGGATCCTGGTAATACTCCTGAGGCTTCTGATATTTCCTTTGCTCGACGTCTATCCAGATAAAAACCAAACACAAAGGGGCCATAATAAATACATTGTGAAATCATATAAATCAGATACAACAATCAATACAAGGTATGACATGATGGAATGATTCACATTTACATGGTATAACTTAGCATGGCATGGGTGAGGTGTGGAAAGAAGAAATAAGCATTTTAATATTTATTTAGTCACATTTTAGTTGCATAAACCTTGATGCCCCATTAATATTTATATTATGCAGGCTTCAATTCATATCATGGAATGCATGGTTAGAATGGGATCATCGCACTGATTGATTTATACATATCATTTGCCGAATTCGAAGTTAGGGTTGGAAAGTTGTGAATAATTCGATAAATGGGCATTTAATAGTACTTGTATTATTTCAAAATTTTAGTTTTCTCAAATAATATTTTAAATATCATATTCATATTCCTCACATTTTTCTGATTCAAAAACATATATTATTTGGAATTACAAATTTAAAACAATATTAAATTCAAATTATATTAAAGGGATTTCTATTTTTGTGCCCTTGGTTCGTTAGTTGTACTCATTTTTCCCCAGCCACTAAATTTTCCTCACTTTTCCCCTCGCCATGTTAAGAAACCCTCGTGGGCGCTCGCAGGTGCTCGGACGGAGAGATGCCGTCAGGTCAAAGGCTTGACCGTTACATGCTAACTAGTAGGACCGCATTGGGGCGGGTCGGGCATTGAGCGTTACGTTACGTGGCCTCAGTCGTTACATGCTGATGGGTGGGGCCGTGTGTGGGTCAGGTTCTGCATATGTGGTGAAGGGTGGGACCACGTTGGGACGGGTATTTGCATACGTGGTGAAGGGTGGGACCACATGGAGACATATCGGACCGACCATTCTCGCTCACCAAAAGCATTCGCTTCCCCCCGAGCCTGGAATAGCTCCCACACTGCCCCGCTGCTGCCCCGCCATTGTGCCCTCCTACCTTATGTCGTCCTCGGCCCCAGAGTCGCCCCTCCCCCTAGCCGCGGAGCCTACTGCACCTCCGGCCCCGCTCTTGTCCTTGCTAGATCTACCCCTTTCACAGAGCAGTATGCAACGCCGGCCGGTGCACCATCCATCCTTGTCGAGCAAGGAGAAGATTTGGGGGAATCGCAGGGATCTAACGGATGGATTCCATCTAGGTAAGCATCATTTCCATTTTGTGGGTTGATTATTGGCAGTATTTGAGCGTGAATCGTTGGTGCTCAACTAACTGCCTTGCTTTTCGAATAGGATTGATCCAGTGCTGGCATTTAGGCTGGCGATTAGACTGGATACTAGTGTAATTCGTGGTTGTGAACAATATCTCTCTGGATTTTACTTCCCAGCGGTGGTTGCAACCTCCAAAACTCGCAGAGATTTGATAGATAAAATCTATTGTAAATTCCCCTGGAGCACTGGTGATTCAGTTGATTTGTAATATTTCAACATTAGCTAACAAAGAATGCTCCCACTAACTAGCGAAGATGATCTGGTAATGCTTTTCTCTTTGAATGCCGCCGAACGTTTTGGTCGAATTCGTCTCCATGTGCAACCTAAAGTTGAGCACACGAGAAAGAGTGTTAAATCACCATATGGTGGTCACGCATCATCAGGTGGTCAGGCATCATGTGTCTGTTGTCTCTGCTAATATTGTGCGCCTCGGCTATCCTTGTAGGTCCACAGCAGTACCATCTGTTCGCACTGCGAGTGTAAGCCAAACTGCTCGTGTGGCTGATGTGCATGACGAGGCAGAGCCTGACGAGGGAGTGCCTCCACTAGATGATGAGGATGAGTTGATGTTTCCTGAATTTGTAGATAGATCCAGTAAACAGGCACTAGAGGATCAATACACAGATGAAATTGCCTAGGGTGCCAGATTTGATGATACTGATGACGAAGAGAACGAGGAGAACACTGACAGCCTCGTTTTAGCTGAGTACGATGGTGAGGACTTGCCAGTAATTCAGTGGTACAGGGACGATCCTAAGATTTCAAAAGGCACCGTATTTGAAACGATACGAGACAGTCGTAATGCCCTTACTACACATTTCATTCACAACAATATTCTTATGATGTTATTAAGAGTGATCCAACAAGGTTCACAGTGAAGTTCCCATAGAAGAGGTGTAGGTGGAGGATGCATACATCCACCGCTCAGGAGCAGTTTGGTTCAGGTATTACAACCACTTGTGTATTTTAGATCATTGTGTAGACTTTGTTAGCTATACCTGACATTTTAATTATGTTTCAGATAAAAATTAACCGGTTCAAACATTCTTGTCCACCTCAAGGGGGCAACCAAAGGACCAAAAAAACTAGCAAAGACTAGGTGGTTGGCAGATGCAATCATGGATTGGATGAGAGCGAACCCATCACTTGGTGCAACAATTCTCATAAAATAAGTATCTAAAAAGTTTAATATTACAGTACCCTACATGAGGATGTCCTATGCAATGGAAATGGCTCTTTAGAGGATCAATGGTCCATGGAATAAAAGTTTTCAGTTGCTTTGCAGCTTCAAAGCTGATGTGGAGATGGCTAGTCCAGGTAGTGTTGTATAGATAGACATGCATAAAGTTCAGTACAAAATAAAAGCGGACGGGTCGACCTTGTGAGCTTGCCCTTTGCGTGCAGGGAAAGGACGAGTCAGACCGCGCTTACCTCACCCAGTGGACTAGCATGCACAATTCGTGCGAAGGGGTGCGCGAGCACCAGGGAATAGATTTCTTCACCAACGGGTGCCGAGACGGCACCATGTTGAAGCTTAAGCTCAGCTGGGTAGACCCGCAAACCATGGCCCAGGTCATGGCCATCGTGGATAAGTACGCCACCGCTGACGCGACCATGAAGAAACCCATCGTGGTGGACGACCAAGGCCAAATCCTCAAGGACGAACAAGCGGAGCGCCGCCAGCTGGGTGACCATCATCCCAGGCGGCACGGCCATGACAACCGCCACGGCAAGAGGAAAGATGACCAGCCAGATAGTCGGTACGGAACCAAGCAAGTACCCACTATGCATGAGGACCCGGCTACAGGCGGTAGCCGGAGACAGAGGCCGGATGATAGGATGCCTCGGCCGAAATACACCATGGAGTCCATGCTCGATGGGCCGTCTAAGTTCCATAGTGGATGCAGCAAGCCCGCGAATCACACAACACGCCAATGCAGCTTGACGAAGAAAATGGCCAAAGCCGGTGGGCTCCCACCACCACCTCCACCGCCAGCCAGAGGCCCACCAGACAACAGGGAGCAACGGAACCGCCGTGAGGACGACGAGGATGGTTACCCGTGACAAGTGGGTAACTACCACATATTCCTCGCGGAGCCGGAAACAAAGCATGCCAAGCGGAGACGCGAGGCGGAGGTGAACGCAATCGTCCCCCCGTCCCCCAATACCTACACTGGTCGGACCAGGCGATCACTTGGACCAAGGAGGATCAGCCGGCTGTGTTACCAAGCCCCGGCAGCTACGCGCTGGTCCTCGACCCCATCATCATCTCCAAGAAACACTCATGCAGCTTCTCCCGGGTGCGGATCGACGGAGGCAGCAGCATCAGCCTCCTCTACCGGAGGAGCCTAGAGAGGCTAGGCATCAGCGAATCCCAGCTACAACCCTCGATCACTTCGTTCCACGGAGCATTACCAGGCCCGTCGCACTCGCCATTCGGCAAGATCCAGCTGGACGTCATCTTCGGCAGTGAGAACAAGTTCCATCGCCAACCAATTTGGTTCGAGGTTGTGAACCTCTCCAAGGCATATCACGCCGTAACTCCCAGCTCTCACCAAATTCATGGGAGTACCGCACTATGCGTACCTCACGATGAAGCTGCCGGGCCCAAAGGGAGTGATCACCATCGACGGATGCTACAAGGGTTCAATCGAGTGCGCTTCAGACGGCTACAAGCTAGCTGAAGCAATGATCATCGCTGAAGAGAAGCGCGTCATAATGCAGAACATGGAGGCTCTGCAGAAGGATATGCCGGCTGGAGAACCTAAACCGGCTGGAGAATCACAGTTCAAGCCCTCGCAAGGAACAAGGAAGATCTTGCTGAACGAGGAGGACCCAAGAAAGTTTGTCCTGGTCGGAGATGGCCTGGACAGCAAATAGGAAAGCGCGCTCGTCGATTTACTCCGTGAGAATCGGGACATTTTGGCATGGTGCCCCAAAGGCAAGCCAGGTGTCCCGAGGGAACTTGCCGAGCACTATCTTCATGTTCGACCAGACGCGAAGCCGGTCAAGCAATCTTTACGCAGCTTTGTAGAAGAAAAAGAAGAACCATCAGTGAGGAGATCACATGGCTGCTCACAGCCGGCTTCATCATGGAAGTTTTCCAACCGGAATGGCTTGCCAACCCGGTGCTGGTGCTGAAGAAGAACAATACATGGCGCATGTGCGTCGACTACACCAGTCTCAACAAGGTATGCCCCAAAGATCCTTTCGCTTTACCGCGGATTGATCATGTCATCGACTCCACTGTCGGGTGCGATTTGTTGTCTTTTCTGGACGCTTACTCGAGCTATCACCAGATCAAGCTTAATGTAACCGATCCAATAAAGACATCATCCATAACCCCGTATGGAGCTTAGAGCTACACCACCATGCCCTTCGGGTTGAAGAACGCAGGAGAAACCTATGAGCGTTGCATGCAGAAATGTTTGCAGACGCAAATCGGCAAAAATGTGCATGCCTACATTGGTGATGTCGTCATCAAGACCAAGGAGCGACGCACACCGGAGAAGTTTCCAGCTCAAGCTGAACCCGGAGAAGTGCGTGTTCGGCGTCCCAGCTGGCAAGCTCCTGGGCTTTCTCGTCTCTGAACGAGGAATCGAGGCGAACATGGAGAAGATCGCATCCATTGAGCGCATGGAGTTGCCGCAGAACCTGAGCGACGTATAGAAGTTCACCGGGTGTCTCGCCTCCCTCAGCCGGTTCGTCAGCCGGCTGGGTGAGAAAGCCCTTCCCCTGTACCAACTAATGAAAAAGACGAACAAGTTCGTCTGGACAGCTCAGGCAGACGAAGCTTTCCGAGACCTCAAGCGCATGGCGGCACTGGCGGCAAATGAGCCTATGCTGATGTATATCACTGCCAGAAATAGAGTGGTGAGCGTGGTATTGGTAGTGGAAATACTAGAGGAAGGGAAGGCCCAGTTGGTCCAGCGCCCCGTGTACCACCTGAGCGAGGTGCTGTCGCTCTCCAAGCAGAACTACCCTCACTACCAGATGCTGGTGTATGGCGTGTACATGGCCGCCAAGAAACTCAAGCACTACTTCCAAGAGCACTCCATCCGGGTAGTAGCATTGGCCCCGCTTGCGGAAATTATCGGCAACTAGGACGCCACTGGTCGCGTGGCAAAATGGGCCATCAAGCTCGTGGTGCACAACATCCTGTACGAGCCGCGAACAACGATCAAGTCCCAAGCACTGGCTGATTTCATCATCGATTGGGCGGAGACACAATACATGCCACCAGTGCTGGATTCAACTTACTGGAAGCTAGACTTCGACGGCTCCAAAATGAGAGGAGGACTCGGATCCAGAATCGTGATAACCTCACCCAAAGGTGACCGGATGGAGTACGTCCTCTAGATCCACTTCAAGGCATCCAACAATGTCGCCGAGTATGAGGCGCTTATCCATGGGCTCAAGATGGCCAAGAAGGTAGGCATCCAGAGGGTGCTATGCTTTGGAGATTCGGACCTGGTGGTGCAGCAGGTACCTGGCGAATGGGACGCGAAGGTACGGAAACATGGCCCTCTAACGTTTCTTCGTTCAACAGCTGTGTGCCTGCTTCGAAGGATGTGAATTCCACCACGTGCCCAGAGCCAACAATGAATCCGCTGACGCCTTGGCTAGGGTCGGTTCAACAAGACAAGCCATACCGCCTGGAGTATCCCTCGAGCACTTGCACAAACCCACCATCACCCCATCACCAGAATCCGACTTCATCGTGCTCCACGCAAATCCAGGAAGAGCTGGTGCCACGCCACACCCGGGGACTACCGTGCTGCGCCCGGGGACTGCCTCGCTGTGCCCGGGGACTGCCGCGCCGTGCCTGGGGGACTGCTGCAATGCAACCCATGGTCGACACCAGCAAGCTACCACCCGAAAAAGTCTCCCGACATTCCGGAGCTGGCCATCTGTGAGGAGATCAAATTCATCATACAGACGGTGCACACCATTCGGGAAACACCATACTGGGCGAAGCCGTTCATGAACTTCCTGGCCAAGGACGAACTCCCGACAGAGGAAGTGGCGGCATTGCAAGTGAGGCGAAGAGCAAGCGCCTAAACAATCATCAACAACGAGCTGTACAAGCGCAGCGTCGGGGGCATCTATCAACGGTGGTCAGCCAAGAAGAAGGAACCAGGCTCCTAGTGAACATACACCGGGGCGAGTGTGGCCACCACGCCTTGTTAAGAGTAATAGCAGCCAAGGCCCTTCGGCACGGTTTCTACTGACCTACAACGCTAAAGGATGCTGAGGAGCTAGTCAAAGAGTGGAACGGCTGCCAGCGATTCAGCCAGCTGAAGCACACACCGTCTGAAGCACTCAAGACAATACCAATCACTTTTCCATATGCAGTATGGCGGCTAGACATGGTTGGGCCATTCAAAATAGCTCAATCCGGCATGACACACCTGCTCGTAGCCGTGGACAACTTCACCAAATGGATCGAGAAGAAGCTAGACGGAGCAACGGTGATCAAATTCTTCACGGACATCATCATATGGTTTGGCTACCCGCACAACATCATCACTAACAATGGAACCAACTTCGCGAAAGGAGTTTTCGCTTGTTTCTATGGAGAAAAGGGCATCCGTGCCGGTACCACGCCAGCCGGATCCGGCCTACCTCTTTCCGCAAGGGAGATCAGTGTTGCGCCTGGTACAGAGTAATAGGGGAATGTACAAGTTGTCCCCACCATGGGATGGCCCATTCATCGTTATTCGGGCGCTTCACAACAATTCATACTATCTGATCGACGCCCAGCAGCCAGTGAAGAACAAGGCAGATCGCTTAGACGAGGAGACTTAACGCCCGTGGGATGCAAGCCTACTCCGGCCATTTTACACTTGAACAAAGAAGTGAGACGAGATGGCGAGATAGCTTCGACCCGGCTGGCTACCCCAGCCGGCCTGAACCTCGGGGTACACCCAGTGGGCGCGCTCCCACGCCCCCATAAACTAAAGTCAAGATGGCGAGAGAGCTTCGACCCGGCTGGATACCCTCGTCAGCCTGAACCTCGGGGACTACACCCAGTGGGCGCCCTCCCGTGCACCCATAAACTCAAGTCAATACGGCGAGAGAGCTTCGACCCGACTGGCTACCCCAGCCGGCCCGAACCTTGGGGACTACACCTAGTGGGCGCGCTCCCGTGCACCCATAAACTCAAGTCAAGATGGCGAGAGAGCTTCGACCCGGCTGGCTACCCCAGCCGGCCCGAACCTCGGGGACTTCACTCAGTGGGCACGCTCCCGTGCACCCATAAACTAAAGTCAAGACGGCGCGAGAGCTTTGACCCGGCTGGATACCCCATCTGGCCCAAACCTCGGGGACTACACCCAATGGGCGCGCTCCCGCGCACCCATAAACTCAAATCAAGATGACGAAAGAACTTTGACCCGGTGGGCTACCCAAGCCGGCTCAAGTCTTGAAGACCACAAATGACAAGGACGTAAGGATATAAGCGCTAAAGAAAAACAAAAAGGCAGAGTAAGAACAAAGACTTGAAGAGACACCAAGCCATAAATCGGAACACGAAGGTTCCATACAAAGTAAGAATTCGACGATAAAGGTAAGCCAAAGTGTAGCAACAACAAGATTTAACAAATACACCCGCCATTTCGGGGATCAAGATTCTGGAGCCGGAGCGGCAGAGGAAGCATTAGGACCAGGGGCAAGAGTAGGATTGGCAAGAGTTGCACCAGCACCGACTGCAGGAGCTTGGCTGATGGAGGCGACGTCGACGGGATTCCAGGGTGCCTGGGTCCAGTGGAGCGGCAGCGCCTCGGTAGGGTCGCGAAAATCACGCTCCAAATCCACGTAGGTGCCAATCTTCACCCCGCAGGACCGGATCATCGGAATACTGTCGCGGAGGCCCTCGTAGATCATCCCAAGACGGAATAGACGGGTGAGCACACCAAGATCCGCCCCGGGATACCACGACTTGACCAAGGCCAGAGCCATTTCCACGCCGCCTCGGGCCTCCCATTCTTTGTGGATGTCTAGGACGTCGATCGCACGAGACAAGGCAACCGCCAGGCTGGCAATGTCATGAACGTCACCCGCATCTGGCCAGATGTAGTGGAAGATATTAGCAACGGCACGAAGGCCCTTGCTCTCTTCTGCCAGCACCTTCACCAGGTCCAAGGCGGTCAGGTCACGGCCGACGTCCTCCACAGGCAGTTTCTCCAGGGCCATCTCGGTCGCCTCAGGGTAATGAGCTGCAACCAAGTGGCAGAGCTGAATGGTTAGGCTAGACTCAATAAACCATGAAACAATGGAGGAAGGAAGATGAAGAACTTACTGACAACCATCTCCGAGATTCTCTAGAGGTGTTGAGTCAACTCCCCCTCCCGGGAGCGAAGAATCTTGATCGTCTCCTCCTGTTGAGCGGAGATCGTCTCAGAGTTCTTCAGGGCCTCTGCCCGGATGTCAGCTTCTTTCTTGCCCCGCTCCACGCTAACCTCGAGCTGATGCTTGGCCACGGCTAGTTGATCGAACCGTGCCTGTCGCGCCTTGTTCGACCCTTCTAGCCGGGCAACCTCAGCTTTGAGGCGCTCAACCTCCGTCTCCTTGTCCTGGATCATGGCTGTAGGAGGATACCCGATGGTCAACAAAAAACGGGAAAAGGGAGCCAATCGTCAAGACAAATCTGAAGAAGCAATCTTACAACCAAGATCCTGGGTGTTCTTCATAGACTCCGCAAAAGCTCTCTGCTGCAAGAAAATAAATAAGTAACACAACGGCAAACCGGCTGGAGGAACAGAAAGGTGTGAGGGATAACGACTTACCTCCATCAAGACAGACAAATTTTTGGCCTCGCCAAGGCCCTTCTCCATTCCCTCAACCAGGTGGCGAACCTGGTTGAGTGCAACGGGTGCCGTGCCCGAGAGCTGGGCGAGGATTGCACCTGGCGTCAGCACAACCGGAGCTGGCCTCGAGCCGGTGACGACAACCTCGTCATCGTCGGTAGCCGCACCCGAAGGCGCGGCCACCACCAACTCCCTCCCAGCCGGCGCGGAAACGCCCGGCTGGCCTGCATCCATCGCAGCCCCCCTCGTGGCCCCAGCCTCCTCCGTCACCTTCGTGATCACGGGCCTGGCAGAACTGCCTGGAGCATCACTCCAGGCCAGGTTCACGCCAGCCCCAGGACGAAGGAGGGGAGTCTTCGGGTCCTGTGCAGCCGCGAACATCTGCCCCAACAGCGAAGACGCGGGCGCCTGGTGCAGTAGCCCTATGGTCGGGGAGCCTTGAGGGTCCCTAGGCAGAGACGGCGCGACTGTCGCAGCCGCGACGGACGTAGCCGGTGCTGGTGCAGCCGGTAACCTCACCACCTCCTCAACCGACGGAGGAGGGGGAGGAGCAATGACGGCAGTGCCACCATCACCAAGCGACATTGCTTTGCTGCACAGAGTGAAAAATAAAGAGAAAGCACCAGCAAAACCGCAGAAACGCAAGGAGGATTCTAACCCAACGACAAACAGCAAAGCAACAACTTGGCGCCCACGGCACGTCTTTTTCTGTTCAACTGGAGCGGGAGCGGCAACAGGTGTTGCCCCTTTTCCCTAGGCTTTCGCCACGGGTTTCTCTCAGCCACCCTCCTTGTCGGTGACATCGACTACAACAGAGACAAACAATCAAAACCGCAACCTCACCAGCCAGGATGAAAGAAGGAGTCGTAGCTGGCAACTTACCATGAGGATCCGAGGGGCCATCATCCGCCCGGACAGGAAACCGTTCGGGATCCGTCTGGGGGTACTTCTTCGGCTTCCTGTCTGCCAAGAAGGACGGGAGCAGGAAGTCACCCATACCGTCCTCGGCTAGCTGCGCCGTGAACAACTAATCAAAAAGGGGAGCATAAGGCACCCAAGGAAAGCTAGCGATGACGAAGAATAATAAGCTACACAACAAGAGAACAACTCACCCGAGGCGGCAGGCGACCGCGATGGTATAGAGAGCAGGAGTACGCCCAGTGGCCTCCATACAGAACTTGGAGGTCATGGAGACCCAGTTCCGCAGGTCCTGGGAGGGCACCTCCTTCCGCGACGTCCTCGTAGGGTCATCAACCGTCGACATGTGGCACATCTTGTGCGACCGCTTCTCCATCGGCCGCACGCGACGCACCATCCACGACAGCATGATGTCACGGTCGGTGAGCCTCTCCGTCTCCACCGTCGTCTCCACCCGGGTGGCCATCCGGTCGAGGTCCGCCGTGGCGCCCATACCCTTCGTCAGCAAGCCGCATGGTGCGACAGCTGCGCAATGGCGTTGGCGCCCAGATGATGGAGCTGGAGGTCAAAGAAGACAAAGAGTTGGAGGAGGAAGGGGCTGATGGGAATACTGAAGCCGCGGGCAAAGTGCGCGAGGAAGACGACACGCTCCCCCGGCCGAGGATCCGGCACCCGCTCCCCCTCTGGCACAAGCCGATGCTTCACGAGCATCGACGAGGGAAGAAACCTCCCCCGCCGGTACTTGTTGACGAGTTCGTCGGTCAGGAATGACCCACACCAGTCGCCGCGCTGCTCTAGCAGCATCTCGACAAAAGTGGTGGCCGTGGTGAACGGTGTAAAGTGGCTCCGGTGGCGGCAAGGAGAAGGGGCGCAAGAGCAAGGTGCGCTGGAGAACGAGGAGAAGATGAGCCGGAGGATGGATAAGTGTGGGAACCGTTTCGCCTTAGGGCTCTATTTATCCCCGCAGACGGCACCGTCGCCTCTTCGGCTCCTGCATGACACATGGCATCATGGCGCCACGTCCGCAGGACGTTACGGCTTCAGATCCTTTGCGACATCATAATTGCCACAGAAGATCCGCGTGCATTACCGAGAGACGAGGTGTGTGTGGTCGCCCCGAGAAACCGCTATGGCAAGTTGCGTGCGCAATTGCCAAAAAACTGACGTAGCAACGCGGAAGTCCAACTGATGCGACGTTCCCCAGAGCTGCAGTCGTGGGTGACGACATCAACGGTGTCATCAAGCTAAACGCTTCGTCTTCAGTTGCGCCAGCCGGTCCCTTCCTTCACTGTTTACATCCAGTGGGTGGACATTGATTCCGCAGCCGGTTAAATTCAGCCGGAAAGCAAAAGCAAAAGCTGCAGTCGGATGCAATAAAGCAATTACTTCAAGACAAAAAAAGGAACACGGAAGATCTTACCCACCGGCTAAGCCCATACGTGCTCGGTGACTAGTGTCGGGGGGATAACCCCCGGGTAGGGAAAGCTAAGCACAAGTAGGCCGGCTCTGAAAGGAGCAAGCCGCCTGGCCTTCAAGAAGGACAACTCCAGCAAACTGGCGAACACCACCTGGCTGGGCTTATAACCTTCCCGGCTGGCCCATTTAGCCGGTGGCCAGAAGAACCAGCCGGGTGACCGCTTCCACCCGACTCACCTCGGATTCGATGGAGAGCACAGAAGGGCAAACGCTCCATGCGGGGTACGCCTCTGGCCCTCCCTCCTCATCGGGCAAGCTGGCATGCCGTCATGACAAGCTCTACCCAACGAAGATAAAGCAAAGTGGTCGGCTGGACTAGCGAAAGCAGTCCGGGTGACCGTTAAAGCAAGGGTGACGCCCCAAAGGAAGCCTGGGTGACCACAATAGAGAAGGATGACGCTAAAAGAAGGGCGGACTAGGTCCTGGCCCACCGGATGGGCCCTGCAACCGGCCCTGTCCTGTAAACCCATATCCAAACAGGAAACCCTAGGACCCGATCTGTAATCTGCACCCCAGACCAGTATATAAGGGAGGGCAGAGCTAGGGTTCTAAGTAGGCAACAATAGAAGGATAGAAGTGTTAGTACCAAGTTCCCATCTTCCTCTAGCTCTCGATAGTTGCTAAGGAAACAGCTCTAGGAGCATCTGTACAGCGCATTTGCTCTCTCATATAGAACCTGGGTACGTCGCTGTGTTTGCAATTCACCATGCCCAACCCGTTGCGTGAGCCACCGAATGCATCCGTGTGTCCCTTCTTTGCCATCCCCGATGGCACTGCCGTGTTCCACACCACGACAAACACCAATGAACTTATTTGAAACAACACAGCAAAAACGGAGATTACAAAAACCAACTAAGCAAACCAAAACCAAAAACAAAATCTAAGACGGTCCAAGAACAATAGAACTGTGCATGAAACAATAAAAACGAAGTGTCTAGAAAGACCTGAGATTTTTATTGATGAATAAGGGGATGCCTTGGGAATCCCCAAGCTTTGACGCTTGTACCTCTTGAATATTTCTTATGGTGACATGGGGTGGGATCCCCAAGCTTGAGCTTTTGTCCATTCTTCATCTCATTACATCATTCTTCCCTTACACCTGAATTTTTTTCCTTCATATAAAACATCACACAATCTTCATTACCAACATTAGTGCATTCAAAAGATAATAAACCTTTGGGGTTTAGTTTCAAAATAGCAAAACTTTCATTAAAGACACAAGCTATTGTATCAATTCCCTCAAAAAGTTCAATTTAGCCAGGAGAACCCAAAAGGAAATCAATAAAGTGGCAAATGCAAATAATGCCAAGAATCTGTCAAACAGACCATCAGGTGAAAACCGATTTTTTCGAAGACCTTCTGTTGCTCAAATCAAAACGTGTTGAATGTTTACAACGATAGCACAAAAATCTGTTTCAGGACAGCAACTCCCCAAATCTTACTTCCCTCTCATTAGAGGTTATTCTTGGCACAAAAATCAAATAAAAAGGATAAGGAGAGGTTATTACAGAAGTAATAACTTCTAAGACTCAATAAAACTATTGGGTTATCTCCCAATAAGTACTTTTCTTTAAATCCTTTCAGTTAGACACAAGGAGCAAGAATCAAGTATTTTCAAATGAAGAATCATTGATATCAAATTTTGCTTTAAAAGGATGAGCAAAGCGTAACTTCTCTCCTCTCATAGGGAAGTGTTCAATACCTTTCTTGAATGTAAATTGATATTTAATGGTGCCTTCTTTCATATCAATGATGGCACCAACATTTCTAAGAAATGGTCTTCCCAAAGTAATAGGACAATAATCATTGCATTCAACATCCAAAACATAGAAATCAACAGGGACATAGTCATTGTTAACCATAATAAGAACATCATTAACACTCTACATGAGTTTCTTTTTATCGTTATCATCAAGTGGGACATCCAAATATAAATCTTCCAAAGGTGGCAAATCAAGCATTTCATAAATCTTTCTAGGCATAATAGAGACACAACAACCAATATCACATAAAGCTTTGAGATCAACGTCATTCACTTGCATATTATTGATGGGTTGCCAACTATCTTCTACTTTCCTAGGAATATATGCTTTTTGTTTTAATTTTTCCTCCTTAATTTTGATGAGATCATATGTACTATGTTTTGTAAAAGCCATATTCATATCACTAGCATTGGGACTTCCAGCAAGATTTTGGAGGAACATAATCACTTCAGAAACATTTCAACCATCAAGATCAAAATAAAACTTAGCATCACAAGTAGGAGACTTATTTGGTTTAGGCATTGTTGTAGGAGGAATGGGGGCTTCTTGTGGTTTGGTAACATCCATATTGGTGGTGGTAATAGTACAAACACTATTGTTTCTAGCAATTTCAGCTTCTGTTTCCCATTTAGCATGTAATTTAGCTAACAGTCTAACATTTTCATCGTTAGTAACTTGTATGGCATCAGTAGCAGCAAAGGTACATTCCAAGGTTTCAGGTTTAGAAGCCATTTTATTAATCAAAGAGATTGTGCTTCAGACGAAGATGAAATATTTTTCGCAACAGTCAAAAGCTTTTCCTCCATAGTTTTGTTGAAAGTAGTTTGTTTACTAATAAAGTATTTAAGCATGACTTCAAGTTTAGAGGGAGCACTTCTAGTATTGTTGTAGGAATTTCCATAAGTATTGACATTATTAGGAGGATAAGGCCTATAATTATTATTACCAAAATTATCCGTATAGGCATTGTTGTTGAAATTGTTATTTCTAAGGAAGTTCACATGAACTTGCTCTTGTTGAGCAACCAAAGAGGCTAAAGGAACATTATTTGGATCAATATGATCTTTTCCATTAACAAGCATAGCCATGATAACATCAATTTTATCACTCAAGGAGGAGGTTTCTTCAACAGAATTTACCTTCTTACCATGAGGAGCTCTCTCGGTGTGCCATTCAGAATAGTTAGCCATCATATTATAAAGGAGCTTTGTTGCAAACCAAAATTAATGGTTATAAAGGTAACTCCAGCAGCAGAATCCAATAGATTTTTTGAAGAGAAGTTTAGTCCTGCATAAAAGGTTTCGATAATCATCCAAATAGTCAGTCCATGAGTGGGACAATTCTTTACCAAAGATTTCATTCTTTCCCAAGCTTGAGCAACATGTTCATTATCAAGTTGTTTAAATTTCATTATTTCACTTATGATAGATATAATCTTACCAGGAGGATAGTATTATCCAATAAAAGTATATTTGCACTTAATCCAAGAATCAATACTATTTCTAGGCAAGGATAGCAACCATTCCTTAGCTTTTCGTCTCAAGGAGAAAGGAAACAATTTGATCTTAATAATATCTCCATCTACATCCTTATATTTTTTTCATCTCAAAAAGTTCAACAAAGTTATTAAGGTGGGAAGCATCATCATCAGAACTAGCACAAGAAAGTTGCTCTTTCATCACAATATTCAACAAAGCAGGCTTAATTTCATAAAAGGTAGGATCAAGAGCAGGTGGAGAAATAGGTGTACTTAGGAAATCAGTGTTGTTTGTGCTAGTGAAGTCACACAACTTGGTGTTCTCTGCAGAGTTCATTTTTGCAAAGGTGGAGCAAGCCAACAGCAGTAGCAACTAGAGTAGAAACTAATTTTTTTGTGTTTTTGATAGGAAAAATCAAACCAAACGAAACTAAATTTTTTTTGGAATTTTTGATAAAAAGAAGCAAGAAAAACAAAGCAAAAGAAACAAAGAAAAACAAAAAAAAAGTAAAGAGAAAGGTTGTGAAGGACTCCCCTTGTGAAGCCGTCCTTAACTCCACGGCAACGGCGCTAGAAAACGTCTTGATGCGGCTCAGATCATTGTAGATCTTTGTTGGGAAACCCCAAGAGGAAGGTATGATGAGCACAGCAGTAAGTCTTCCCTCAGTAAGAAACCAAGGTTATCGAACCAGTAGGAGGAACGAAATGACCCCTAGGTGTTTCTAACAACTTGGAACCTGCACAACACAAACTCAAGGCTTTCCCCAACGAACAGTGAGGTTGTCAATCTCACCGCTTTTCCGAAAACAAAGGATTAAACGTATGGTGTGGAAGCTAATGGTAGCTTGCAGAAAGTAAGCAGTAACAGTGGAAGATGTATCAATGGTAAAGATTGGACTGGGGTCCATAGTTCACTAGAGGTGTTCTCCTTAAGATAAAAAAACATAACATGCTGGGTAAACAAATTATAGCGGGGCAATTGATAGGACAGATCAAGGCATAACAATGCAATACTAGACATTCATGATCCTACGGTAATTTATTAGGCATTACAACAATATACATAGACCGCCATCCAACTCCATCTATGACTAGTAATCCACCTTCAGGTTATCATCTGAACCCCCTCCAGTATTAAGTTGCAAGCAACGGATAACTTCTTTAAGCAATGTGTGTAAAGTAAACAATACAATTGTTCGATGAACAAGAGATTGTTCTTTTCTCCCTAGTATCAACAACACATATACAACCTTAGAGATTTATGTCACTTCCCCAAATTCAATAGAGGCATGAACCTACTATCGAGCATAAATACTCCCTCGTGGAGTCACTAGCATCTACTTGGCCAAGATAGATACTAGAAATGGAGAGCATGCAAGATCTCAAAAAACACAAACATGATAGAATCAATAAAATAAAATCATTAATCAATCTGACATAGGAATCTCAATATCCATCGGATCCCCACAAACACAACATGCATGATTACAAATAGATGATCTTGATCATGAACGGAGCTCACAAGATCTAAACATGGTAGCATAAAGGAGGAGAAACAACTATCTAGCTACTGTATGGACCCATAGTCCAAGGTGGAACTACTCACGCATCATACCGGAGGATGGCATGGTGATGAAGAAGGCCTCCGAGATGATCTTTTCCCTCCGGCAGGGTGCCAGGAAGAGCTTCAGATCCCCCTGATCTAGCAATGATGGTGGCGGTGGCTACAGACTGTTTCATGGGGATCTGATTTGGTACTTAGGGTTTTGGCATCGGGGGGATTATATAGGCGAAGAGGCAAGGCAGGACGGCAGCCAAGGGGCCCACACCCTTCTTGGGAAAGGCCTAGGGTGGGCCCGTGTGTGTGTGGGTGGTGGGTGTGTCCACCTTGTGGCTCCCCTCCAGTCGCCCTTCGGTCTCTGTATACGTCTCGGTGAAATATTAACTTTTGATTTTGTCCCGTCCAATCCCGAGAATATTTCCTTACTAGCTTTTCTGAAACCAAAAAAAGCAGAAAACAACCAACTAGCACTGTGGCATCTTGTTAATAGGTTAGTCTAAAAAAATGTATGAAAATACCTCAAAGTGTAGACATAGCATATCAAAGTGGATACTAAACAAGCATGGAACATAAAAAAATATAGATACATTTACGATGTATCATGGCCCCACTGGTCAGTCATGTAACGGTCAATGCCTCGTAATGTAATGCTCAACGCCTGACCCGCCCCTACGCGGTGCCACCAGTCAGCATGTAATGGTCAAGCCTTTTGTAACATCCCAATTTCAGCAACCCTGATTTTGTGTCCAAAAGGCAAAAATCAGGGGGAACAAAAACTTTTTCCTGCAATGTGTGCTTACCTTCCTGCTTGTGCTCAAGCAATTTGTTGTGTATTAGTTGTGTACTCCTCATCTAAACACTAGTTTACAAAAAATATTTTACAAATTAGAGGTCTTGGCTCATCCTTCATATTCTCAAATGTTCTGGCATTTCAAAAGCCCGAGCCAAGATGACTTTGACCCCAACCAAATAATTTACTACTTTCTTTTGACAAACTATGGAGACATATATATAATCTCCTTATGTTTTCAAGACAGAACCTTCAACTACTCTTATCCCTAGGTTTTCCAAAACACTTATTAAAAACTCTTTCATCTCAATCTTGGTAGAGATACCAAGATGGTACTTATCTTACTTCAAAGACAAACCCCTTTAAACATACCCATCCTTACCTCAATATAGGCTTGATGGTAACCCTAGTAGTAGTTAGATAAGTAACAATATGAATAGGATTGATTTGCTGCTTGATGAATTCCTTGATCTGCTGTCTGCTGAATTGCTTTGATCTGTTGTTTTCCTTGTTTGCTTAGGAACTAGAGTGAGATAATCTAGTAGCTCATCCCTTAGAACCCAATACTTTCTTGTGATTATCAAGCCCATATCAAGCATCCAATTCTGGATCTATCCTGAGCCACTCAAGTGACCCTCTCATCCCCAAATCAGGTCAATCCAGGGATAATCCCTCTGGACGATTTCCAACTCAGTGGAGACCCAATATAAGCATGAATCCTATCTACTTAGTTAGTAACTCAACCTCATATCCATGATCATGAGTTTGGAACCTAGCATCCTCTCAAAATCATCTACACTTGCACTATAGTCAAAATCTCCAAAACTACCAAAATGGCTAAGTGTGGATTTCCTATCTAGATTCAATATTTGGAGCTCTATCTTTTCCAACCTATGTGCATTAATTAGAATGTACTTGAACCATCTTTTAGTACATCAGTAGTACTACCAAATACCACTCTTTCCCTGTGCTAAGCCATTCTAGGTCCTACTCATCCATGAATGTTTTGTAGTCAAGATAATAATCTTTTGTATAGATCTTATCATCTTGCCTACTTTGGCAGAATCTCACATCTATATGCCACCTCCCCTTGACCAACTCTTTCCATGGTTATGATCTACTAACCATGGATTATCAACCCCACCTCACTTGTTTCCATTGGAGACCTGTGCTTCTTAAACCCACATGGTTTAGGAGGCTACCTGATGTATCTGCTATGGCAGCCTTATTTTCAACGAAGTTTTCCATCACTCCGAAATCACCTCAAATCCAACCAAGCCCAAATCTTGCATCTATGATCATCTATATGACTTCTTATATCCATCCATGTACCTCTTGTACCATGGTGACCTCTAAGCTCCCTAATCCAATCCTGTTTATGTGGCATCAGAATAACTAAACCCTAGATCCTCCAAGAATCTAGTTTCCACCCTTTTACCACTTTTATTTCAAACCAAGGTTGACCTTTATGCCTACATCAAGTTTACATCATCCACCTTGGATATAAGCGTCCCCAAATAATTCCCACAATTATTTGGATTGTTAAACTATTTTAATTCCTCTACTTACCAAATTCCCAAAACCCTTGTCTTTAAAGGAAAGTTTGTTTTTATCCAAATAACTTTGTCAAATCAATGCATATTTAATCTCTCCATCTCATATAACATCTTTCCAACCCAAAAATAATTATTTTTGAGATTCTTTATTATTTCCTTTTGCCCTTTTCTTAAATGGCAGAAACAAGAAATAATTCCCCAAATAAACTTTCCCATCTCAATAAATTCCATATAAATTCCACAAAGTGTAATATGGTTTTCAGAACCATTTCACATCAAAAACCAAGCTTGTCCAATGTAACAATATCATCTTAGCTTCCAAAATCTATTTCTGCACTTTTTGAAGAAGTGCATTTAAATGTGATTATAATCTCTAGAAAAATCCCCTTTAAATCATGGAAAGATTATTTGACCTCCTATAACCACCAAAACCATTTTCACACTTGGTCCAATGCAACATTTGCAAATTTCTTCACAAGCCTCCACTTGTTCAATTTTGCCAAAACAATGCAAACATGATCCAAACCAAAGGCACACCAGCTCCAATCTTCTCCAGCACTCCTCCCTAGCATCATCCCTAAATCCTAGTCAACCCACTACTAGGAAAAGGCCCATCAGTGGCACACCATTTTAGGACTTCTGTGGCGCATATGGGATACGCCGCTGTTATCTCACCACTAAAGTTCAGTTATGTGGCGCCTATTGAAATGCGCCACAGAAGTCTGAAAAACTTCTGTGGCGCATATGGCCAAAATGTGCCACAGAAGTCCCGAACCAGATATCACCTTCTGTGGCGCATTTGGCCAATATGCGCCACAGAAGTTTTTTTCAAATTTCAAAAAAAAACGCCGGCCAGATCTGGCCGGAGGTGGTGCTCGCCGGAGGTGGGGGTTGCCGATGGAGGAGAGAAGGAGGTCGCTGGTGGATGAGGTGAAGGTCGCCGGTGGAGGAGAGGAGGAGGCCACCGGAGGAGGAGGAGGCTGCTGGAGGAGGAGGAGGAGGAGAAGGTCGCCGGAGGAGGAGCTCGCCGGGGTGGAGGAGGGAGGTGGGAGGAGGACGATCTCACCGGGGTGGAGGAGGGAGGTGGGAGGAGGAGGAGCTCGCTGGGGTGGAGGAGGAGGACGAGGAGCTGACCGGGGTGGAGGAGGGAGGAGCTCACCAGGGTGGTGGTGGAGGAGGAGGAGGAGGAGGAGAAGATCACCGAGGTGGAGGAGAAGGAGGAGGAGGAGGAGGAGAAGCTCACCGGGGTGGAGGAGAAGGAGGAGGAGGAGGAGGATGAGAAGGTGAGGAGAATGAGAGAAGAAGTGGAGGAGAAGAAGGAGGATGGAGGAGTGGAAGAGTATAAGAGAGGTAGAAGGGGGAGGGATTCAAAATTCGAATGCCTCCCAAAACTTCAGTGGTGCATATGGAAGAAATGCGCCACAGAAGTTTGTCCTCTTTTTTCATTTTTTTGCAGGGAAAAATGATCTTTTGGCCATAACTTTTTACTCTTTTCATATTTTGAAAATATAAATAATCGCTAAACGACCATAGAGAAGGAGGTCGCTGGTGGATGAGGTGGTATGCGCCACAGAATGTTGGTCAGAGTACAGTCAATGAATTCTGTGATAGGGTCCACCCGAGCTTTCTGTGGCGCATATGTCCATATGCGCCACAGAAGTTAGAACTTCTGTGGCACATGTGGACATATGCGCCACACAAGATCCAACTTCTATGGCGCATTTTTCCTATATGCGCCACAGAAGTTGGAATACTTCTGTGGCGCATTTGATGAAATGCGCCACTGGACAACTTTTGTGGCGCATGGTTAGAACCATGTGCCACAGAAGGTCTGTCTATCTATAGCTAGTTTCCTAGTAGTGACCACCTACTGTTGCATCTTGACCATTTGTCCCCTAGTGCTTGTAAGAGAGATATAGAGCATTCTATCTTGCCAAAATCTTTGTAATAAAGAGGCAGCAGCACCCCCTCCCTCTCTTCTCCATGCACGACCATAAGGACACCCCACACCCTCCCCACCGCCCATGGCCACCAATGGGAAGCCCATGGACTCTGCCCTAGCTCCCCAAATAAACTTGGTTCACCATGAACCGATCTACCTAGGGATAAATAGGCTAGAGGCCCCCTCCCGCCTTTCTGCTCCCTCATTTCTCCCCTTGACCACCAGAGAGCCTCCCTAGGGCTCCCCTATTCCTGCTCACCTCTCCCAGCTAGCCAACCAAAGGAGAAATGTCACATTCAGCCATGGTCTAGCTCAATCTCGAGGTCCCTTCTCCCTACTCGTCTCCCCTTGCATGTGTTGTATTCGAGACCTACGCCCTCTACCCTCCGCCCTCATGGTCCTCTTTCTGCTGCAGGAACGCCGAAAGAAACCATCTCCTTGCAAGTCTGAGCGCAACCTCCACCGACGCACCTCTCTCTTTCCCGGCCTCGTTCTGAGGTAACCACCCCTCCCCTTACCTTCCTAGGGCCGTAGAAATCCCGTTGACCCCTCCCCCTTTTGTATGCAGAAGCCCTGGAGCGTTCCCCGTCGAGCTCTGAGTCATCTCCGCCACGGGAGACGCGTGACTCCCTAGTTCCGCACCAAATCACAAAGTGTCGCCCCTCTCCCGGCTCCCCTCCGCACGCCACGTCACCCGGTGGCCTCCCCATCACCGTCAGATCCCCCGGTGAGCCTCCCCATGCCACACTTGGCCGCCTCTAGGGTTTCGTCTCCACCTCGCGCTGCACCACGAAGAAGAGGGACCCCCTCCGTTCATCCTGTTCTAATCCGACGGCCACCGTTTCGTGGTACCCCTTCGACCTCCCACGCCACTGACTGGCGGGCCCCCTAGGCTGGAGGTTTGAACCTCCCTCTCCTGCCAGAGTCACAGCTCGGGTGGGCCGAACCTCGCAAGCGCGACCTAGTAGCCAGCAGTCCCAGCCCATTTCTCCCTATTTTCTTTCCTATTTCATTTCATATCTGCAGGATGCAGCATGGTTTAATTGAAAACAAAAATGGAAAACCCTTCCAATTGCCCAAATCTAAATTTTGTTAAATGCACACATGTTTCCCCTAACATGCAGACCAAGTTTTGCACCAAAAAAATATTTAAATTAAATATGATAAATCATGTACTAAGATCTGTCCAGAACACTAAAGTATTTCTCAAGAACGTTGGGTATCCCCAAATAGAGTAATTCCAACTGGTGAAGAAAGCTATTGACTAAAGTATTTCAGGCCCCTTAGTCATTTGCTTCCTAGTTTGCCGGTAGCAAAAATAACAAAATAAATTCTTTTCTGCCTTTAGGAAATTCTCTAGGCCAAACCAAGTAAGGTTCTTACCCAATTCCAACTCTCTTTGAAAACACCTAGCCATATCTTCCAAAATCCAGCAGCTCATAATTTTATGAGTCCCTGTTGATTTTTAGTGAATTAAACCCTTATGTGCATGGTTTATTCACTAATAAAAACATTACAGTAGCTCTGCAAACCCAAACAGGTTGATTCTAATTTGTACATAAAGGTATTATCAGTACCTAACATGTGTCCTTCGAATCAACTAAAAATCTTCTACAAAATAAATCTGATGAAAAAGACAAATCCTATCCAGTACTGCCTGTGGGAATTTCTAAAGGGCATTCTGGTAATTGTTTTGAGGTGATTCTAACCCCTCTAGATTCATTCCACCAAATACTACCTAATCACCCAAGGAAATAATTTTTGGATCTCTAGAGAAGTTTTGGTGAATTATTTCCTAAAACTAGAGCTTTAATCACTATAAAATCCATTATAAATCAAGGAAAATTGATAAAATAGTGAAACCACTTTTGTTGGCTTCATTCTATCAATACCTATCTGATGGTATCATTTGATACAAAGGTATCATACATATCAAATCCTTGATCAAAAATCCTCCTTTCGGTAGTTCTTATACTATGAATCAAAAGGGATCCTTTTCCCTAATGTCTCCAAATCCTTTGCTAATCTTATAAAACCATCATCCCACATCCTACTACCTCTTATAATGAATTTATCCTTTACTTGTTGTATTGTTTGATGCTTATATGCCTTTTATTGATTGGTGTATGATTTGTTTGCATGTATGCTCGATAACGGCGATAGTTGCGATTGTGTGACGCCGAGAAGAAGGAAGCATCGGGGTTATTTTATTATTATTATTATTATTATTGGTATTCTGGTTATCTAAATACATCAAGGGACTTCTCGCTGGTCATAGGCAAGCCACCATTCCTGAACTCCTGTATTTACCTACTCCCGTTTATTAGCTGTTTTATATCTCGTTTATAAATTGCATGATTAAATGCATGTTTTGTATTCAAATAAACAGACGTGAGTAACTTTTCTCCTCCAAGTTATGAATGAGTGTCCCTTGGACACCTACCCTATTTACACCTACTTTTACCCCTTAGAACGAGGCTAAGATAATTAGAATCTTCCCTCTTGGAACCCACAGATTTCTCAATGATCAAACTATTTTGGGTTATACCCTACTCCAAAGTTTTCAAAATAAAACCCTTGGAAAGAGGCATCCTTTCCAAGTGGAAGTCTTACTAAAATAAGATATGAGGTGGATGAAGAGAAAGTTAAGTAAGAGAAAGGAAGGGATGTTCTAAGCCAATGTCCGGAACAATTTATCCGTGCAACCACATTACCCAGACGCTACGGCTTAGCTCATAGTTTGTGATCTTTAGTCGGGGCTGCTCTTACTCGCTAAAGGGGAGAAATCCCCTGAAATCCGGGCGACCTATAGGGTAAGGCACTTGTGCAACAATTGGGTCTCTCGCGGACAGTATGCTTTTAGGTAGTATGGATGGAAGATTGTCACTATTTCTATCTGCTAGACTTTGGTCTGGATATAGGGGTCAGTACGGAAGGAAGGACCACGGTCGTAGTACCCCATACTCGTATCAGAGAGATAAACCCAAAAGGAAAAGCCGCCGTTGCTAGGGATGGACAAATGAAAAGTCTAAGTTTGATTATCCGAGCCCCTGTCTACTGTCAACACCCGGATTTTTAATCCCAGATACCTGTTATGCCATACATCGCAATCCCATGATTACCATTTTTGCGAGACATAAAAGATTTGGACATCACAGTACATCATCCATTACAAACCAAACATAAGGTCTTACACAAATAAGTATCTCATGATCCAGTTCTTAATACAACTCAAGTAGGGGAGTAACGTAATAGTAAAGATAGAGTTGGCGAAGCTCCATCTTCGGGGTCACAGGCAATGCTGACGATGGGAGATGATCCTAGTTGTAGTAACCTTCCTGTGGTCCATCATCCTGGTACTCCTCTTCATAGTCTGGCCACGGGAATAGCCAGGGACAAAGCCATGAGTACTCTTTAAGTACTCGCAAACTAATACTAACAAGTTAAGGGGGGTTTTTTAGTAGGACACTAAGCTCTAGGGTTGTTTTGCAAAAAGCTAGATTTACCTCTACTCAGTTCAGAAGCAAAGAAAGCTAGTTGAAATTTTATAACACCTAAGTGGGAACTTGAATTTCATGTCACAACTCTGTTGTGGTCAAGTCAAAGTCTCAATTCATTTCACAAGTCATTTTGAAAACATCTGACGGGGGAACAGTATGGCCACTCTATAACATCGCAAAAATATAGAATCATCAAACTCTAATCATCAAAATTAGGGTTAACAAAAACTTTTCCAATTAAAATATGAAAGCATTCATATGTGTGTGCATTAAAATTTCGATTCTTTTTAATTGCCTTTCTTGTGTGTTTCTTTCCTTGGAAAATGATTCTTAGTTGAATTCAACATCATCTAGACAATCCCCACACTTTCCCAAAGACAAATAAATCAAAATAAACAAAATAAGGGAATGGTCACTTTGGCTAATTTAACTCCCATGCCTACTTTGGTTGTCTCTAACTTTCAAAACTTAACAGAAACTTGTTTGGATCTTTACACCCCTTGATATTACTCATAACAAAGTAGCAAGTCCCACCTTGTGATCATCCAAAAACATTTGAATGCATAGTTTAAAGGACAGATCAAGATTGAATCTATATCATATGGGAAGATCCCACTTTTTCAAAAACCACTCAAACAAGCTCAACTTTCAAAACCCAAGGATCCACAGACTCACCAGCACATGCCTAGCACACCCACCAAAAATCTTTTCAAAATTCAAAACTTGAATTCATGCGGCCATTTCATCAAACACCTTGCAGATTCAAATCTAACAAAATCAAAACACTACAGTGTGTAGTGTTTTGGGCCAAACTTGTTCCCTCTCTGGACACCACTAGCCTTGACCCTAACTAATCCCTAGCACCACTGTAAGTTTGACAATGTCATCAATGGTGAACAGCCCGAGAGCACCCATGTCACCCCAGTGTGGACATCAGGCTAGAGGAAGAACTAGCCATGCCAACCTTGTCTGGGTGGTAGCCCATGCCTCACCGCCCCCTCTCTACCAACCCTGCCTCGCAGACAGCAGCCAGAACCGCCAGGAACTCCACTCCTGTGCCACTGTCGACCATGCCGACATGCGCCGCAGAGCACATGCCGTTCCCACTCAACCAGACCACCTTGAACCCTCGTCGCCCACCAACATGCTCCCCATTGTCACAGGAGACTGCGAGACATGCCCATTTCACCGCCCATTCCCCGTAGCCACCGCTCTCCGTCGAAGACGCCGCCTCTTCCGCGCAGAACGTCGAGCGTTCCAGACTGTTTGCCACCGCCCCTACACGCGCATTAAAGCCATAGAGGATCGCCAGGAGACCACCGATCGATCGCCACCCTCGGCCACGCCTCTAGCAGCCCGTAGCCATGTCGCCACCGTCGCCTGCCCATCCCGTTCAGTCTCGTCGTCGAGACTATAAATAGAGGCCTCCCCCGCTCAAACTCTTCACACCATCTCACTCCCCTCTCCTCACTGATCACTCCACATCGTTCCCGAAGCAAGGCGAGCAGCGCAGCGCCGGAATTTCAACGGAGCCCGCCGCTACTAGAGAAGAAGGGAGCCAGCGATTGGAGCCGCCCTAGGAGAAGCTGCTGGTACCAGGAGGTTCACCATCGTCGACTTCGTCATTTGCCCACCTTGCCGACCCTCGCCTGAGCCCCGGTGAGCCTCCCACGACCCCCACCTGCCGCGTTAGGGTTCTGTCTCGCCGGCGCTGCCCGACGTGGACGATGAACTAGAGCTGTTGGATTAGAACTAGATCAATGCACCACGTGGCCCCGTACCGCTTCGCACCCCCATCTCACTGACGCGTGGGGACATCAACTTAACCAGCCCACGTAAGCTCTATGCGTAGCAGGCCGGCCCATTTTCTCTTCCCGCGCAGCCCACACGTTTGAATTTGGATTTTTCCATTTTCATTCAAACATAGTTCTATACCTAGTTTCAAAAATCAACCCAGCTCGATTTAGTGAACCGAATTGAATAAAACCAATTTTGTTAGAAAGGTCTGGAAGTGCTGAATCCAAGCCCGTTGGATTTAAATCATTTGGATATGTACATCACCCTTGCTAAAAATAACAACGCAGAAGCTTTCCTGCATTCAAACATTTTTCAAATTTAACCCATAATAGCTTTTGAGTTGATTCCAACTCTCAAAAATCACAAGTAACCATACCTCTTAGAATATATAAAAACATTTGGGTTTACTTACAGAAATAATGTTCAAGTAATAAAAGGATGCCACATAGACATTTCTAGTCACTTTATTTAAATGAAATAAAAGGTTAAACCTTATTAAATTGTGACACCACTTTAAATCACATTCCCATGTACTGAAATATGTGGTGATGACATGTGTCAACATGATCCCATGTTTGGTTTGGAGAATATTAAATCTTAAGTAGTTTTTCAATGAGTAGAAATTACTTTTCTAAAAATAAAATCAATAAGCCAAATGCTTTAATCTTGTAATGTTAGTGATGATGCTAGATCATCTTTAGAACCATTGTGTGTGATGATTGAAAGTAGTTAAGTATTGTTTGGTGATTGTGTACCTCGTATTTATTCATAGATGCTAGTACCGACCAAGGATTCGAGGAGGAAGGAGGATACTACGAAGAAGAAGTCGAGGAGAACTTCAACCACTGCTCTGCACAAGGCAAGCCAATACTTGCAAGCCATTCACTTAGCAAGCTTATACTGATTCTGATGCAAGCCTTACTAATCAAGTTGACCTATGCAAGCTAACACTTGCAAGATACTATACTTATGCAAGCCTAATACTACTAGTTGATTGGGCAAGCCAATACTGGCAAGCTATTAACTTAGAAAGCTTAAACTGATACTGATGCAAGCCTTGCTAATCAAGTTAACCTATGCAATGCACTAAGCATGCTTGGTTAGACGATACCCAATCCTAGTTTTACTTGCAAGCTTTCTACTTTATTTCTTTATCAAAGCTACTACTTAGAGTTTACTTGAGTGAATTGTAGATTCTAGAAAGATAATTGAAGGTTGCATAAAGAGCATAGAATTTTTCCTAAGATAGATAATCTTGATGTCATCCCAAGGCATAAGATTGAACTTAGTTAACTCCACTAGTTTACCACCCCTCATTAGTACTTACCCCCATTTGTAGATGCTAGTGCTAAGCATAAAACTTGATCAACTTTAGATGGGAATACTTGGTGGAAAAATGGTTATGAAAACCTTGGAATGATGTATAATTCTATTGAGATGTTTTGACATGTGTTTTCGAACACCAGATGATTTTGGTGATGAAAATGTTAAGGAATGAGCCTGAGCCCTTTATAAAACTGATGGTTGTCTGGATGCGATACCATTCCAATTTTACCGTACAACCACAATACCCGAAGATTGGGTAGGGCTTGACTGGAAACATATATACCTTACTATTAGTTCCCTCCCGGCCAAGGTCTGAGCTGAGGCTACCTTGTGAATATTGTCCACCTGTGCAGTACCCAAGATGACAGTTGGTCATGGTTGGGAGGACAAACTCACAGGAGAGGTTCTTATACTAGGGCGTGTAAGGTTAGGATTGATTATCCGCATACTAACTATGGTGAATTCAGGATTTGTTCCTGACGGATGTATCGAATGTTGTCGTGAAAGTGTAGAATCTCTGCAGAGTGTCAAACTATTCGAATAGCCGCGTCCGCGGTTATGGACAGTTGGAGTGGCCATACTGTTCCCCCGTCAGATATTTTCAAAATGACTTGTGAAATGAATTGAGAATTTGAATTGACCACAACAGAGTAGTTTCATGAAATACAAGTTCCCACTTAGGTGTTATAAATGTTCAACTAGCTTTCATTGCTTCTGAACTTAGTAGAGGTAAATCTGGCTTTTTGCAAAACAACCCTAGAGCTTAGTGTCCTACTACAAAAACCCAATTCACTTGTTAGTACTAGTTTGCGAGTACTTAAGGAGTACTCATGGCTTTGTCCCTGGATATTCTCATGGCCAGACTATGAAAAGGAGTACCAGGAGGATGGACCCCAGGAAGGTTACGACAACTAGGATCATCTCCCATCGTCAACATTGCCTGTGACCCCGAAGATGGAGCTTCGCCCATGCTACTGTTATTATTACGTATTCCGCTGCTTGAGTTGTATTAAGAACTGGATCATGAGATCCTTATATATGTAAGACCTTATGTATGGTTTGTAATGGATGATGTATTGTGGTATCCAATTCTGTTATGTCTCGCAAATATGGTATTCCTGGGATTGCGATGTATGGCATAACAGGCATCTAGGATTAAAAATCCGGGTGTTGACACACTCCAACTATCCATAACCGAGGACGCGGCTATTCGAATAGTTTGACACTCTATAGAGATTGTACACTTTCACCACAACATTCGATACATCCGTCGGGAACAAATCCTGAATTCACAATACTCAGTATGCGGATAATCAATCCTAACCTTTCAATTACACGCCCTAGTATAGGCACCTCTCCTATGAGTTTGGCCTCCCAACCATGACCAACTGTCATCTTGGGTACTGCATAGGTGGACAATCTTCACAAGGTAGCCTAAGCTCAGACCTTGGCCGTGAGGGAACCCATACTAAAGTATATAAGTTTCCAGCCAAGACCTACCCAATTTTCGGGTATTGTGGTTGTACGGTAAAATTGGAATGGTATTGCATCCACACAACCATCAGTTTTATAAAGGGCTAAGGCTCATGCCTCAACATTTCCATCATCAAAATCATCTGGTGTTCGGAAACACATGTCAAAACATTTCAGTAGAATGACTCATCATTCCAAGGTTTTCATAATCATTTTCACCAAGTATTCCCATCTAAAGTTGATCAAGATTTATACTTAGCACTAGGATCTACAAGTGGGGTAAGTACTAATGAGGGGTGGTAAACAAGTGGAGATTAATTAAGTTCAATCTCATGCCTTAGGATGACATCAAGATTATCTAGCTTAGGCCAAATTTAATACTCTTTATGCAACCTTAAATGATCTTCCTAGAATCTACAAGTCACTTAAGTAAACCCTAAGAGAAAGCTTTGATAAAGAAATAAAGTATAAAGCTTGCAAGTAAAACTAGGATTGGGTATCATCAAATGTGTCCAACCAAGCATGCTTAGTGCATTGCATAGGTTATCTAACTTTCATAATTGCAAGTGTTAGCTTGCCTTGTGCAGAGCAGTGGTTGAAGTTCTCCTCGCTTCTTCCTCGTAGTATCATCCTTCCTCATCGTATCCTTGGTTGGTACTAGCGTCTATAAATAAATACGAGGTACACAATCACCAAACAATACTTAACTATTTTCAATCATCACACAAAGGTGTACTATAGATGATCTAGCATCATCACCTATCATTACAAGATTAAAGCATTTGTCTTATTTATTTTAATTTGAGAAAAGTAATTTCTACTCATTGAAAAACTACTTAAGATTTAATATTCTCCAACTCAAACATGGGATCATGTTTACACATGTCATCACCACATATTTCAGTACATGTGAATGTGATTTAAAGTGGTGTCACACTTTAATAAGGTTTAACCTTTTTATTTTAAATAAATAAAGTGACTAGAAATGCCTATGTGGTATTCTTTTATTACTTGAACATTATTTCTGTAAGTAAACCCAAATATTTTTATATATTCTGAAAGATATGATCAAATGTGATTTTTGAGAGTTGGAATCAACTCAAAAGCTATTATGATTAAACACATATTTCTGTAACGAAGCATGCTTGGTTAGACACATTTGATGATACCCAATCCTAGTTTTACTTGCAAGCTTTCTACTTTATTTCTTTATCAAAGCTACTACTTAGAGTTTACTTGAGTGAATTGTAGATTCTATAAAGATAATTGAAGGTTGCATAAAGAGCATAGAATTTGGCCTAAGCTAGATAATCTTGATGTCATCCCAAGGCATAAGATTGAACTTAGTTAACTCCACTAGTTTACCACCCCTTATTAGTACTTACCCCCATTTGTAGATGCTAGTGCTAAGCATAAAACTTGATCAACTTTAGATGGGAATACTTGGTGGAAAAATGGTTATGAAAACCTTGGAATGATGGATCATTCTATTGAGATGTTTTGACATGTGTTTCCGAACACCAGATGATTTTGGTGATGAAAATGTTAAGGCATGAGCCTGTGCCCTTTATAAAACCGATGGTTGTCTGGATGCGATACCATTCCAATTTTACCGTACAACCATAATACCCGAAGATTAGGTAGGGCTTGACTGAAAACTTATATACCTTAGCATTAGTTCCCTCCCGTCCAAGGTCTGAGCTAAGGATACCTTGTGAAGATTGTCCACCTGTGCAGTACCCAAGATGACAGTTGGACATGGTTGGGAGGCCAAACTCACAGGAGAGGTGCTTATACTAGGGCGTGTAATCGAAAGGTTAGGATTGATTATCCACATACTGAGTATGGTGAATTCAGGATTTGTTCCTGACGAATGTATCGAATGTTGTGGTGAAAGTGTACAATCTCTGCAGAGTGTCAAACTATTCGAATAGCCGTGTCCACGGTTATGGACAGTTGGAGTGGCCATACTGTTCGCCCGTCAGATGTTTTCAAAATGACTTGTGAAATGAATTGAGAATTTGACTTGACCACAACAGAGTTGTGGCATGAAATACAAGTTCCCACTTAGGTGTTATAAATGTTCAACTAGCTTTCGTTGCTTCTGAACTTAGTAGAGGTAAATCTGGCCTTTTACAAAACAACCCTAGAGCTTAGTGTCCTACTACAAAAACCCCCTTCACTTGTTAGTACTAGTTTGTGAGTACTTAAGGAGTACTCATGGCTTTGTCCCTTGCTATTCCCATGGCCAGACTATGAAGAGGAGTACCAGGAGGATGGACCCTAGGAAGGTTACGACAACTAGGATCATCTCCCATCGTCAGCATTGCCTATGACCCCGAAGATGGAGCTTCGCCCACGCTACCGTTATTATTACGTATTTCGCTGCTTGAGTTGTATTAAGAACTGGATCATGAGATCCTTATTTGTGTAAGACCTTATGTATGGTTTGTAATGGATGATGTACTATGGTATCCAATTATGTTATGTCTCGCAAAAATGGTATTCCTAGGATTGCGATGTATGGCATAACATGCATCTGGGATTAAAAATCTGTGTGTTGACAAGTTGGTATCAGAGCCACCCTGACCATAGGAGACCCTAGTTATACTGGATGTTTGAATCAAAAAAAACCTAGTTTCAAAACCCAAGAAAGCAAATATTTACAAAAACTTATTCCCATTCTTATCACCTTCATTCTTTCATGAAAACTCATGTTTCTCAAAAACTCTTGCAAATACATAAAATTTGACATACTTGACCACTCTAATAACTTACTCATCCTATATTCTTAATAGATGGACGTGAATTACAGCAAGTTTTATTAGTTGGGGAATGGAGGAGACCTTATCTTTGAGAGGGATTTGGACCAGCTTTCCGAACTTCTAGAGCGTCCGCACCCCGAGTTCTTCGGAGCTCAGCTCAATGATCAAGGAGGAGAAGATCTGCAGTGGCTAATTGTTGCAAGTCTCCGAGGAAAGATTGAACCTCCCACTGCTGAGGGAATTTATTTTACCTTAAGAGAGAACAACTGGCTCGATGGACTTGCCAGGGCCATGCAGGAAGCTCTTTCCCGTCTGTGTGGGCAGAGTATCAACCAAATCAAGGGAACCCGCTTTGAGTTTTGTCCAAGGCGTGATGCAAATGGACAGCCACTGGAAGCCCCATACCACCACGAGCTGAAGACTCAGTTGGACCACCTAATCTTCATGATGTACGATCATCAGCAGGAATTGGAAAATTGCCGTGACTACTCCAACCACAAGTCTGCCATCATCAAGACGAAGGATCAGACCATCGCCATGCTAGCAAAGGATCGCAAGTCTCGCCGCCGTCAGCTCGACAAGAAGGAGCGCATCATTGCCTGTCTTCGCCACCGTATCTCGGCTTTGTAGGAGACCATCCACGAGAGAGACATGCAGTTGGAGGAAAGGGAGAATTCCATAGAGGATCTTCGTGGAGACCCCTACTCCTATCTCAGTGATGATGATGATTTTCTGGAGGATCAGGCTATGGACTTCTTCACTGATGAGGATGATTTCGCCTTCATCAATGACGACGATGATGATGAGGATGACGACTACACCGACTCCGAGGAGTAGTAGCACTTGAGCACTAGCGTAGTGAGTAGTATTCGGTCCCCCTGTATCGTAGTTTCCAGAATGGTTCTTAAAACCATCTGTTTTTCTTGTTTTGTGGTGTGTGTTTGTATCGTGTGAATGAATGAATGAAAAGAAAGTTGCTAGAAAATTTGAGTAAAACTTTAAAAACTTTTCAAAGTCCCAAAACCTTAGAAATTTCCCTCTTTTCTCATGATCTATCTCAATCTTCAGATGCCACGCGGAGGAAGTGGTTCATCCCCGGACCCGATGTTGCAGATCCTGCAAATGTTGGTTTCGGACCGCGAAGCTGAAAGAGTTGAACGTCAAGCCAACTTAGCTACCCTTCAGCAGATAGCTCAGCTAGCCCACAACAACCAAGGCCAATGAAATCAGGACAACCATGGATCTAAGCTCAAGAATTTCCCGAATACCAACCCGCATGTTTTCACTAAGTCAGAAGAGCCCCTAGATGCCGACGATTGGCTGCAAACCATGGAAAATAACCTGGAAGTCACCAGAGTGGAAGCTAACGAGAAAGTTCTGTTCGCCACCCACTATCTAGCCGGAGATGCCAGGGCATGGTGGAATAGTGTTCGCGCAATGACCAGAGGCCAGATGATGACCTCGGAGGAATTCAAGGTCAAGTTCAGCAGAACCCATGTGCCACCGGGTTTGATCAAGAGGATGAGAGACGAGTTCAGAGAACTGAAGCAAGGAAGGATGACCGTAGTGGAATACCATGATAAATTCTTGTCATTAGCTAGGTATGCCCCGGATGAGATCGACACCGAAGCCAAGAAGAAAGAGAGATTCTTGAATGGTCTGCACGATGAGATGCAGACTGTGTTAGTCAATATCCTCTTTGTTGATATTGAAGCCCTTGTCGACTCTGCCATCCAGATGGAAGGAAAGATCAACCAAGCCAATGAGAACCACAAGCGTCGCATGATGCATCAGCCAGGAACCCATCAGACCCCAAAGTATTGCCCTAACCCATTTCCCGGATTTGCCCCAAGAACCAACAGACCCCCGATGAACCGTCCCACCTATCCCAACCGTGGAAACCCTAGGCCCGGAGGAAATCACAACAACCCCGGCAACTCTAGCAATTTCAACCGTGCACCACCCAAGTTCAACAACAATGCTGCTGCCAACACCAACACTACCCTAGGACTGGAAGCAATGTTGTGCCTGTGGCAGCAAAGGACAAGTCGCAAGTGACTTGTTATGACTATGGAAATAAGGGTCACTACTCCAACGAGTGCCCCAACAAGAAGAATGCCGCAGCCCCCAATGCCAATGCCCCAGCTCAGCAGCAGCATCGTGTTCAGTCCGAAAGAAGATTTGCCCCAGGGAATTCGCTCAACCGCAACAGCCGTCTTTTTCTCATGCATGCTGAAGAAGCTCAGGAAGCACCAGATGTCGTACTGGGTATGTTTTCTGTTAATTCAGTACTTGCTTGAGTGTTGTTTGATTTTGGTGCATCGCACTCATTTGTCACCGAAGAATTTGCATGCACTAGTTAAATTCAACCAACCAAACTGAAGCATGTTATGATCGTCCAAATTCCCAGTTCAACCACCAAAGCTAGGCAAATTTTCAAAGCCGTCCCTATCTGAATCCATGGCGTAGACTTTTATGCTAATCTGATAGTACTCGGAACTAAAGGTTTGGAAGTAGTACTAGGAATGGATTGGATGTCCAAACATAAAGGATTGATTGACTGTGCCAATAAAGCCATCACCATGACCAGTACAGCCGGAATATCAGTCGAGCATATATCTGAAACCTTACCTCGTCAATTCAAGTGTAACAAGAGTATATCACAAACTACCATTGATCAAGTCCGGATAGTCTGCGAATACCCCGATGTATTTCCAGATGTTTTGCCCGGTATGCCCCCAGATTGGGATATCGAGTTTATCATTGAACTAATCCCCGGAACAGGACCCATAGCCCAGAGACCCTATAGTATGAACCCATCGGAACTGGCAGAACTGAAGAAGCAACTGGATTCCATGTTGGAAATTGGATTGATTCAACCAAGTGCGTCGCCTTGGAGATCACCTGTTTTGTTCGTGGACAAGAAAGATGGAGGTAACCGTTTGTGTACGGATTATCGGAAGTTGAATGATGTCACCATCAAGAACAAATACCCATTGCCCAAGACAGAAGATTTGTTTGATCAGTTGACCGGTGCCAAAGTGTTTTCTAAGATTGATCTTAGAACTGGATATCATCAACTCAAGATCGCGCAAAGGATATTCCAAAGACTGCCTTTACCACTAGATATGGATTATACGAGTATACTGTCATGTCTTTTGGATTAACCAATGCCCTCGCTTATTTCATGAATCTCATGAATAAGATTGTTTTGGACTTCCTGGATAAGTTTTTCATTGTTTTCATTGATGACATTCTGATTTATTCCAAATCAGAAGAAGAACATGAGCTACACCTAAGGACCATTCTTGGAACCCTTAGAGAGCATCAGTTGCATGCCAAGTTTAGCAAATGTGAATTCTAGTTACAGAGGTAGGATACCTCAGACACATTGTATCAGCTGGAGGAATTGCCGTTGATTCTGTAAAGGTGAAAGATGTTGAATATTGGCAAGCCCCAACCACTCAAACCTAAGTCCGTGCATTTCTCGGATTGGCGGGATACTACCGCAAGTTCGTTGAAGGATTCTCGAGTATCGCCAGACCCATGACCCAATTGCTGAAGAAGGACAAGAAGTTTGAATGGACGGACAAATGTGAAGCAAGTTTTCAAGAACTCAAGAGAAGATTGATTTCAGCCCCAATCTTAATCATGCCGGATATCACGAATCCCTTTGACGTGTATTGTGACGCATCCAAGATCGGTCTCGGATGTGTGCTAATGCAAAAAGGCAAAGTTATATCCTATCTATCCTGACAACTGAAATGACATGATCAGAACTATCCAACCCATGACCTCGAGCTCGCAGCCGTACTTCTAGCCCTGAAGACATGGAGGCATTACCTGATGGGAAATCGTTGCGGGATTTATTCGGATCACAAGAGCCTGAAGTATATATTCACTCAGAAGGAGCTGAATATGAGACAGGGAAGATGGATTGAGCTAATCAAGGATTATGATCTGGACATTCACTATCACCCCGGTAAAGCCAATGTGGTAGCAGATGCCCTTAGCAGATTGCCGTGTCGCTTGAGCTCCATGGTTTTGAAGGAGCAACCAAGTCTGCACAAAGAGATGGAAGATTTCAGAATGGAATTAGTAAGTGAAGGATTTTTGGCTAGCATAGAACTTCAACCCACTTTGATCAGCCAGATCAAGGAGGGGCAGAAAGGAAATGCTAGTATCGACGGAATCAAGCGTCGTATCGGTACAGGCAAGGTACCCGGATTCACCGAAGATGAACAAGGAGTTATGTGGTACAAAGGACGCCTTTGTGTACCAGCAGATTCTGAGTTGAAAGAAGTTATTCTGAAGGAAGCTCATGATACTCTTTATTTTATCCATCCCGGAGGAACGAAGATGTATCAAGATTTAAAAGAGCAATTTTGGTCGCATAAGATGAAGAGACAAATTGGAAGCTATATCGCCAAGTGTGATATATGTTAGCGAGTCAAGGCAGGACATCAAAGAACCGCAGGATTGTTGCAACCATTGAATATTCCGGAATGGAAATGGGATTCTGTTGGAATGGACTTTACCACCGGATTGCCTACTTCTAGTAGGGGAAATGACTCTATCTGGGTCATAGTGGACAGATTGTCCAAAGTCGCCCATTTCTTACCAGTCAAGACCACATATCAGAGTTCGAAGCTAGCGGAGTTAAACATTGATAGAATCGTCAGTTTGCATGGAGTCCCCAAGAACATCGTATCTGATCGAGGAACTCAGTTTACCTCGAGATTCTGGAAGAAAGTCCAAGAATATTTAGGAACCCGACTAGATTTCAGCACAACTTATCACCCTCAGACCGACGGACAAACAAAGCGAGTAAATCAAATACTCGAAGACATGTTGAGAGCATGTGTGTTAGAGTATGGATCTAAATGGGAAGACTGTCTGCCGTTCACATAATTTTCATACAACAACAGTTATCAAGCTAGTTTGCAAATGGCCCCATTTGAATTCATGTATGGAAGGAAGTGTCGCACCCCTTTGAACTGGTCGAAAGTAGGAGAGAGTCAGATTTTCGGACCCGACATCCTACGAGAAGCAGAAGAGAAGGTTCACAAGGATTCGTGAGCACCTCAAGACAGCCCAGTCAAGACAGAAGAGTTACGCCGACAAGAGTCGTCGAGACCTCGCCTTCAACATCGGAGAGTTCGTGTATCTGAAAGTGTCGCCATTGAAGGGAATGCAACATTTCCAACTGAAGGGAAAATTAGCCCCTAGATATATCGGCCCCTTCAAGATTCTAAACCGTCGAGGAGAAGTGTCGGATCAATTGGAACTCTCCACAGAGATGTCAGCCGTGCACAATGTGTTCCATATCTCATTACTTCGCAAGTGCCTCGAAGTCCCGGAGAAGACTGAAGTGTTCAAGAACATTGATCACCAGACCATAGAGATCAACGATGACCTGACCTATCCTGAAGTACCCATCCGTATTTTGGAAGAAGCTTTCAAAACTACCAGAACCCGAAGCATCAAGTTTCTCAAGATTCAGTGGAGCAACCACACAGAAGAGGAAGCTACCTGGGAGTGCGAAGATCACATCAAGACGGAGTTTCCCGATCTCTTCAAATCCTAGGTAATCTTTTTCATCCTTTTTCAAATCTCGGGACGAGATTTTGTTTAAGGGGGGAATGTTTGTAACATCCCAAAAATATTAAACTTAGATCGTCAAATGCTAAGCATCAAAATTAGGGTTAGCAAAAAACTTTCCCAACTAAAAATATGAAAGCATTCATATGTGTGTGTATTCAAATTTGGATTCTTTTGAATTGTCATGGTTCTATGTTTCTTTGTTTGTAAAATGATTCTTAGGTAAAATAAAAATCATCTAAACAATCCCCAAACTTTTCCCAAAGACAAACAACTCAGAATAAACAAATGAAGTGAATGGTCATTTTTGCCAAATTAACTCCCATGCCTACTTTGGCTATCCCTAGTTTTCAAAACTCAACCGAAACATTTGTGGATCTTTGCACCCCTTGTTAGTAATCATAATAAGGTGCCAAGGCCCACTTTGTGCTCATCCAAAAACATTCAAATACTAAGTTTAAATGACAGTTTAAAATTAAATCTATCTCATATGGGAAGATCCCACTATTTCAAAAACCACTCAAAAAAGTTCAATTTTCAAAACCCAAGCACCCACATAATCCTCAGCACATGCCTAGCACACCCACCAAAAAACTTTTCAAAATTCAAAAGTAAGTTTCTTGCGGCCATTTCATCAAACAGCTTGCAGATTCAAATCAAACAAACAACAAACACTATTTTGAGCAGTGATTTGGCCAACCTTGTCCCCTCTCTAGCTCACAGCACACCTTTAGTAGATCATATAGCTCAATTGTAAACATATAGCACCACTATGAGCTTTCCTTGCCATCAATGGTGAGCAGGCCGAGCCTCACCAACTTGTCAACACCCGGATTTTTAATCCCAGATGCCTGTTATGCCATACATCGCAATCCCAGGAATACCATTTTTGCGAGACATAACAAAATTGGATACCACAGTACATCATCCATTACAAACCATACATAAGGTCTTACACAAATAAGGATCTCATGATCCAGTTCTTAATACAACTTAAGCAGCAAAATACGTAATAATAACGGTAGAGTGGGCGAAGCTCCATCTTCGGGGTCACAGGCTGAAGGGATACGGGTAGGCTACACTATCGCAAATCAAAAAAAATTCTACCGCGTATACCAGGATTACTGTTGTCATAGATCACGGGATTACCACTAGACGCGCAGTTGCAGAATCGATGAAGCGCGTCGAGGCAGTGCAGACGTTCCACGTCTCCTCTTATCCTCGTCCTACGAGAAGCTTCCCTTGCACGGCTCGTCCAAGCGCTACAGATGCAGCGCCTCCGAGGTATCCACACATACAGGGTGGAAGCGTAGGACGCCGGACTGCTAGGTCCGCGCGCGTGACACATGCATGAGGAGTGGCGGCTGGGAATGATCCGAGGTCTAAGGTCTAACCCTGGTCAGCTCGCCCCACCCTCTGTTATATAGGCGTCCCTAGTGGGCTTCTACATTAGCAACCCATTAGTACCCTAAGCCTGGTCTAATTCGGATCCAATCCTCATTAGGCTTCCAGCCCCTTAAATGTGTGACCCTATAGGTTCATATGCGTATAGACATGACACAAATACACTTATTCTGTCAATAGTTGGTAGCGGCCTCTAGCAAGACGTGCCAACTCCTAAACGCATATAAAGATCATATCGGACGAACCATCACAAGGTTCAGTACATGTCTTTCCCTTTGCCTCATGATATTTGGTCTAGCTCCAAGCTGACCTCCCTATCTCGATACCGTGATTCGGAATCCCTTTACTAGGTTAACTCTTAACCATATGTAGCACGGCCATGCATTTCTGGATCCGATCACTCGAGGGGCCCAGAGATATCTATCTCAAGTAGAGAGGGGAAAATCCCATCTTGATTGACCATGCCTTGCAGCATGCTTCAGGACAAACCCGAAAGCTACCTTTATAACTACCCAGTTACGGTGCAGCGTTTGATAGCCCCAAAGTAGGTCGATCCACATCTCAAGTACATGCGACAATCTTAGGTCTAAGGACAAAACGTACATGATGTGTAGAGAGAGAGCTGCAACTAATTGCTAGTCTCAGGTTGGGTCAGTCCACCCCCATGTTCATAACATGTGTCCACATCATTGGTTTGACATCTCCATGTCTATGACTTACGAAACATAGTCATCAACCAATCGATGTGCTAGTCTAATATTCATGTGTGTCCTCACATGAACTCCCACTAGGGACAACTCTTAAATAACCATACAAGTATAGAGTTTCACAAACAATTCACGTAATTTCCAATCAATACAAGTTGCCTGATATGGATATTCAAGGAACATTACAATAACTCATGGATACATATGAAATATCATCATCTCTATGATTGCCTCTAGGGAATATTTCCTTCAGTCCCCCACTTGCACTAGAGTCAATCTAAAATGTATCTAATACCAATTGCTCTTGTGTGCGCTTCATGCGCGGGCTGCGGGAGAGGCTTAGTCAAGGGATCAGCAACATTTGAGTCCGTATGTATTTTGCATATCATGACACTACCATCCTCAACTAACTCTCGAATCTGATGGTAACACATGGGAATATGTTTGTTCTTCTGGTGCTGTCTAGGTTCCTTGGCCTGTGCAATAGCACCATTGTTATCACAATAAACGTCCAAGGGATTGGACGCGCCCTGAACCACACCGAGAGGGATCAGGGAATTCCTAATCCAATCATCTTCCTTTACAGCCTCCGAGGAAGCAATATATTCAGCTTCTGTTGAAGAGGAGGTCAGCGTATCTTGCTTGGAACTTTTCCAGCTCACAGCACCACCATTCATGACAAACACATAACCTGATCGCGATTTCGAATCATCCGAGTCATTAAGGTAACTCGCATCTATGTAACCCCTTACACTGAGTTCATCCTCACCTCCATAAACTAGGAACGCATCCTTAGTCCTTTTCAAGTACTTAAGGATGTTCTTTACCGCTGTCCAGTGACCTTCACCTGGATCAGCCTGGTATCTGCTCGTAACACTTAGAGCATAGGAAATATCTGGGCGAGTACATATCATTGCATACATGATGGATCCAATAGCCGAAGCATATGGAACCCTACTCATGCGCTCACTCTCATTAGTAGTCGAAGGACACTGGGTCTTGCTGAGTTTTATGCCGTGAGACATGGGCAAGAACCCCTTCTTAGCCTCTTCCATGCTGAACCGTTTCAACACTTTGTCAATGCATGTACTCTGGCTTAATCCAATTAGCCTCCTTGATCTATATCTATAGACCTTGATGCCCAGAATATATGCCGCTTTTCCTAAGTCTTTCATTGAAAAACTATTTTTCAATGAGGTCTTAACAGACTCGAGCATAGGAATGTCATTTCCAATCAGCAATATGTCATCTACATATAAGATTAGAAATACCAGTGCTCGCCCACTTTCCTTCTTGTAAACACAAGGTTCTTGTTCGTTTTTGATGAAGCCAAACTCCTTTACAACTTCATCAAATCGAATGTTCCAACTCCAAGATGCTTGCTTCAGCCCATAAATGGACTTCAGAAGTTTACATACCTTTCTAACATTGTTTGGATCGACAAAACCTTCGGGCTGCATCATATACACGTCCTCAGTTAGGATTCCATTTAGGAAAGCCGTCTTGACATCCATCTGCCATATTTCATAGTCGAAATGTGCAGCAATAGCTAGAATTATCCGTATAGATTTAAGCATCGCTACGGGCGAGAAAGTCTCATCGTAGTCAACTCCTTGAACTTGTCGAAAACCTTTTGCAACAAGTCGAGCTTTATGGATGTGAACATTTCCATCCATATCAATCTTCTTCTTATAGATCCATTTGCACTCGATGGCTTTAAAACCATCAGGCAGGTCAACCAAGTTCCAAACTTGATTGTCTCCCATGGACTCTATCTCGGATCTCATGGCGATCAGCAATTCTCAGAGTCTGGGTCCACCATCGCTTCTGCATAGGTCGCAGGCTCATCATTGTCTAACAATAATAATTCCCGTGCTTTGCGGAGCCTCGCCGACCTTCGTGGTTGTGGTGCTTCTGTTGCCACGGGTTCCTCAACTTGTTCTGCTACAATAGCATCACTTGTAGAAGCATCCCCAACTGGCTCATCTTGAACTTCTTCAAGTCGCACCGACCTTCCACTTGTTCCCTTTGTGAGAAACTCTTTAGGAAAACACCGCTACAAGCGACAAACACTTTACCCTCCTCTCGGTTGTAGAAGTAATACCCTAAGGTTTCCCTCGGATATCCCACGAAAATGCACTTATCCGATTTGGGTGTTAGCTTGTCCGACTGAAGTCGCTTGACAAATTCATCACAACCCCAAATCTTTAGAAAAGACAAACTGGGATTCTTTCCAGTCCACATCTCATATGGTTTCTTAACTACGGATTTAGATGGTACCCTATTAAGTGTGAAAGATGTCGTTTCTAGAGCGTAACCCCAAAATGATAATGGTAAATCCGACTAGCTCATCATAGATCGAACCATGTCCAACAAAGTTCGATTACGCCGTTCGGAGACCCCGTTTCTTTGAGGCGTTCCGGGCGGCGTAAGTTGTGGAACAATTCCGCAACTCTTAAGATGATCGCTAAATTCGTGACTCAAATATTCGCCTCCATGATCATATCGCAAGGACTTTATTTTCTTGCCACGTTGATTCTCTACTTCACTCTAAAACTCTTTGAACTTTTCAAAAGTTTTAGACTTATGCCTCATCAAGTATACATAACCATATCTACTGAAATCATCAGTGAAAGTAATGAAGTAGTGATATCCTCCTCTGGCTGTCGTGCTCATTCGTCCACACACATCAGTATGTATGAGTTCCAACAAGTCTGTCGCTCTCTCGGGTAAACCCGAAAAAGGTGACTTGGTCATCTTTCCAAGTAAACAAGCCTGACATGTCTCGTATGATTCAAAATCAAACGAAGTTAGAAGACCATCACCATGGAGCTTCTTCATGCGCTTTTCACTTATATGCCCCAAACGACAATGCCATAAATAGGTAGGACTCAAATAATTAGGCCGAAGCCTTTTAGCACTAACATTGTAAACAGATGCATCATCAAGATTTAAAATAAATAACCCATTCACAATGGGAGCATTAGCCATAAACATATCATTCTTAGAGATTACACAACCATTGTTTGCACTCGCGAATGAATAACCATCCCTCATCAAACATGAAGGTGATAAAATATTTCGACCCATACTTGGAATGTAATAACAATTATTCAACTCCATAATAAATCCTGAAAGAAGGTGAAGTTGCATGACGCCGACGAACAATGCAGCAACCCTTGCTTTATTTCCAACGCGAAAATCCACTTCGCCTTTCTACACTTCTCTAGTCATTATTAGCCCCTGCATCGAATTGCAAATATGAGCAACCGATCCAGTATCAAATACCCAAGAGTTAACATAAGAATCAGCGAGAAGAATGTCCACAACATTTACAACAAGCGTACCTGAGTTGGAAGTACTCTTACTTCCACTCTTCTGCAAAGAAGCCTGGTACTTGCTGCAGTTTCTCTTCCAGTGGCCATGTTCATGACAAAAGAAGCACTCACTGTCTTCTACAGGTCCAGCCTTTTGCTTGGGTGCAGACATAGGGATCGTATCCTTAGCCTTGCCCTTCTTCTTCCAAGAAGTACCCTTTTTCTTGAAGCTAGGCTTGTTCTGCACAGCCATCACATGGCTATGCCCTGCACACTTCTTCATGTCACTTTATGTTGTTTTAAGCATCCCACATAATTCATTAAGGCCCTTCTCCACCCCATGCATATGGTAGTTCGAAATGAACTGCCCATAGCTGGATGGAAGAGACGCCAAAATGAAGTCAGTGGCCAACTCTTGGCCTAGTGGAAAACCAAGCTTTTCCAAAGTCTGACTGTAACCAACCATTTTGATCACATGGGAGCCTACAGCTGCTCCCTCTGCTAGCTTGCATTCGACAAAGGACTTGGCAACATTGTACCTCTCAGTCCTTGCCTGATCTTGGAACATGTCCTTAAGCGCAACGATCATATCGTACGCATCCTGATCCTCAAACTTCTTTTGAAGTTCAGGTTCCATGCATGCAAGCATAAGACAGCTAACCTCAAGAGAATCATCACATGCTCTCTTGTAGGCATTCTTTAGGGCAGCAGATGCATTATCGGCAGGTTCATCGGGGATTGGGGTATCCAGAACCGTTTCCTTTTTATCAGACCTGAGAACGATTCTCAGGTTATGGACCCAGTCCGAATAGTTTGTTCCATTTAATTTATCTTTGTCAAGAATCAAACGCAAAGAGAAAGGTGATGTAGTGTTTGGTGCCATTGATCTACAACAGAAAACAAGCCATGTAACCATGAAAGAGTAAAACATATTAAACAATTTAATAGCATATACTCCCACTTAAATCAATATCCCTCTATTGATACTAAGTGATTCAAGATCCACAATTAACAAGTCAACTAGTGAGCTTTAGCATCACTGCTAGAAGACAAGGTAAATCGGTAAGCAACACTTGCTAATCATATCACATATGACTCTTGTTGTTGGGTGACATCTCTATGTCAAAACTAGGCGCCCAACCTTTATGCCCCAAGGTCCTTAACTGTTATGATGACCTTGTCAAGTTCACCAACCCTTATGCGTGTAGGTATCCGATACAAACCCATCCAGCCAAGGAAAACCATGGCACCCTAATTTCATAGGCCCACCAACGATTGTACAGGGCATAGGATGGTGCAAGGTTTGGTTGGGAGGGCATGGTTTAACTTAAACTTTGTGAGGGATCGTTCTACTTCTATCATCTAAGCATGCATAGTAGTAAAACGCATAACATTAACATTCACATAGATGTGACACAATATGGCCCATTTTCTCATGGTGATCTCCATCGCCATAGAACCTGTCCACCATGATGATCTCCATCTTCACGTTCCATGTGAGCCATCCTCCAAGTGATGAGTCCTCCAAGAACTAATACAAGCTATTACTCCTAACAGCTAGTAATCAAAATTACATAGTATTGGGATCATCACAAGTTGGCACGCAGGCCATTACAATAAATGACAACACATATGGCTCCAGCCGTGTTGCCCTACTCACGACACGCAGGTCATGCTAATTTTCATACATTCATCACATACATATATGGGCCATACTGATCACAAACATCCTGCAAAAACAAGTTATGCATAGAATCGCATTCTACCGGATCATGTGACATCGCAGCACCTAGTTACCTTAACGAGATACAAAAAGGGGCTACGATTAAGGGGGTCTCCCCCTACGGGATTCGAATGGGCAGCGCCCCTCGCGGTATGTCACGATTCAATCAAACTCCTTTGATAACTCCTTTGAAAACCGTGAAAAATGAGAGATCGAAATTTCACAATTTTCTTTAAGGATTTTGATCGGCAAATGAAATTTACCATAAACCGACTCCTGTCCCGATTCAATCAAACTCCTTTGATCACAGTACATCGATTTTAGATCTAGGTTCCGATTCGATCAATCATATTGATCTTCGCGTGATTCAACAGGATTTATGTGTCACTGTCTACCCCGATGGCGGAAGCCGACCGGTAGGGGTAAGTCGTTCGACAACCTCATATCACGATCACGAAAAGCAAGATCATAGATCAATCCTAAACCACCGCCATATAAACGATCACATCATTCATATCAATCTGTATATCACCATATGCAACCATCCCGAACATATAACTGAATAGCATCGGCTCTGATACCATTGAAGGGATACGGGTAGGCTACACTAGCGCAAATCAAAAAAAATCTACCGCGTATACCAGGATTACTGTTGTCATAGATCACGGGATTACCACTATACGCGCAGTTGCGGAATCGATGAAGCGCGTCGAGGCAGTGCAGACGTTCCACGTCTCCTCCTTGTCCTCGTCCTACGAGAAGCTTCCCTGGCACGGCTCGTCCAAGCGCTCCAGATGCAGCGCCTCCGAGGTATCCACACGTACAGGGTGGAAGCGTCAGACGCCGGACTACTAGGTCCGCGTGCGCGACACAGGCGTGAGGAGTGGCGGCTGGGAATGATCTGAGGTCTAAGGTCTAACCCTGGTCAGCTCGCCCCACCCTCTGTTATATAGGCGTCCCTAGTGGGCTTCTACATTAGCAGCCCATTAGTACCCTAAGCCTGGTCTAATTCGGATCCAATCCTCATTAGGTTCCAGCCCCTTAAGTGTGTGACCCTATAGGTTCATATGCGTATAGACATGACACTAATACACTTATTCTGTCAATAGTTGGTAGCGGCCTCTAGCAAGACGTGCCAACTCCTAAACGCATACAAAGATCATATCGTACGAACCATCACAAGGTTTAGTACATGTCTTTCCCTTTGCCTCACGATATTCGGTCTAGCTCCAAGCTGACCTCCCTTTCTCGATACCGTGATTCCGAATCCCTTTACTAGGTTAACTCTTAACCATATGTAGCACGGCCATGCATTTCTGGATCCGATCACTCAAGGGGCCCAGAGATATCTCTCTCAAGTAGAGAGGGGCAAATCCCATCTTGATTGACCATGCCTTGCAGCATGCTTCAGGACAAACCCGAAAGCTACCTTTATAACTACCCAGTTACGGTGCAGCGTTTCATAGCCCCAAAGTAGGTCGATCCACATCTCAAGTACATGCGACAATATCAGGTCTAAGGACAAAACGTACATGATGTGTAGAGAGAGAGCTGCAACTAATTGCTAGTCTCAGGTTGGGTCAGTCCAACCCCATGTTCATAACATGTGTCCACGTCATTGGTTTGACATCTCCATGTCTATGACTTGCGAAACATAGTCATCAACCAATCGATGTGCTAGTCTAATATTCACGTGTGTCCTCACATGAACTCCGACTAGGGACAACTCTAAAATAACCATACAAGTATACAGTTTCACAAACAATTCACGTAATTGCCAATCAATACAAGTTGCCTGATATGGATATTCAAGGAACATTATAATAACTCATGGATACATATGAAATATCATCATCTCTATGATTGCCTCTAGGGAATATTTCCTTCACAGGCAATGCTGACGATGGGAGATGATCCTAGTTGTCGTAACCTTCCCCGGGTCGATCCTCCTGGTACTCCTCTTCATAGTCTGGCCATGGGAATAGCCAGGGACAAAGCCATGAGTACTCCTTAACTACTCACAAACTAGTACTAACAATTGAAGGGGTTTTTGTAGTAGGACACTAAGCTCTAGGGTTGTTTTGCAAAAAGCCAGATTTACCTCTACTAAGTTTAGAAGGAACGAAAGCTGGTTGAACATATATAACACCTAAGTGGGAACTTGTATTTCATGCCAGAACTCTATTGTGGTCAAGTCAAATTCTCAATTCATTTCACAAGTCATTTTGAAAACATCTAACGGGGGAACAGTATGGCCACTCCAACTGTCCATAATCGTGGACGCAGCTATTCGAATTGTTTGACACTCTGCAGAGATTGTACACTTTCACCACAACATTCGATACATCCGTCAGGAACAAATCCTGAATTCACCATACTCAGTATGCGGATAATCAATCCTAACCTTTTGATCACACGACCTAGTATAAGCACCTCTCCTGTGAGTTTGGCCTACCAACCATGACCAACTGTCATCTTGGGTACTGCACAGGTGGACAATCTTCACAAGGTAGCCTCAGCTCAGACCTTGGCCGGGAGGGAACTAATACTAAGGTATATAAGTTTCCAGTCAAGCCCTACCCAATCTTCGGGTATTGTGGTTGTACGGTAAAATTGGAATGGTATCACATCCAGACAACCATCAGTTTTATAAAGGGCTCAGGCTCATGCCTTAACATTTTCATCACCAAAATCATCTGGTGTTCGGAAACACATGTCAAAACATCTCAATAGAATGATCCATCATTCCAAGGTTTTCATAACCATTTTCCCACCAAGTATTCCCATCTAAAGTTGATCAAGTTTTATGCTTAGCACTAGCATCTACAAATGGGGTAAGTACTAATGAGGGGTGGTAAACTAGTGGAGTTAACCAAGTTCAATCTTATGCCTTGGGATGACATCAAGATTATCTAGATTAGGCCAAATTTTATGCTCTTTATGGAACCTTCAATTATCTTTCTAGAATCTACAATTCACTCAAGTAAACTCTAAGTAGTAGCTTTGATAAAGAAATTAAGTAGAAAGTTTGCAAGTAAAACTAGGACTGGGTATCATCAAATGTGTCTAACCAAGAATGCTTAGTGCATTGCATAGGTTAACTTGATTAGCAAGGCTTGCATCAGTATCAGTATAAGCTTGCTAAGTTAATATCTTGCCAATATTGGATTGCCAATCAACTAGTAGTATTAGGCTTGCATAAGTATAGTACCTTGCAAGTGTTAGCTTGCATAGGTCAACTTGATTAGTAAGGCTTGCATCAGTATCAGTATAAGCTTGCTAAGTGAATAGCTTGCAAGTATCGGCTTGCCTTGTGCAGAGCAGTGGTTGAAATTCTCCTCGGCTTCTTCTTCGTAGTATCCTCCTTCCTCCTCGTATCCTTGGTCGGTACTAGCATCTATGAATAAATACGAGGTACACAATCACCAAACAATACTTAACTACTTTCAATCATCACACACAATGGTTCTATATATGATCTAGCATCATCACTAACATTACAAGATTAAACATTTGTCTTATTGATTTTATTTTTAGAAAAGTAATTTCTACTCATTGAAAAACTACTTAAGATTTAATATTCTCCAAACCAAACTTGGGATCATGTTGACACATGTCATCACCACATATTTCAGTACATGGGAATGTGATTTAAAGTGGTGTCACAATTTAATAAGGTTTAACCTTTTATTTCATTTAAATAAAGTGACTAGAAATGTCTACGTGGCATCCTTTTATTACTTGAACATTATTTATGTAAGTAAACCCAAATGTTTTTATATATTCTAAGAGGTATGGTTACTTGTGATGTTTGAGAGTTGGAATCAACTCGAAAGCTATTATGGGTTAAATTTGAAAAATGTTTGAATGCAGGAAAGCTTCTGCGTTGTTATATTTACCAAGGGTGATCTACATATCCAAATGATTTGAATCCGACGGGCTTGGATTCAGCCCTTCCAGACCTTTCTAACAAAATTGGTTTTATTCAATTTGGTTCACTGAATCGAGCTGGGTTGATTTCTGAAACTAGGTACCGAACTATGTTTGAATGAAAATGGAAAAATCCAAATTCAAACGAGTGGGCTACGTGGGAAGAGAAAATGGGCCGGGCTGCTACACATAGAGCTTACGCGGGCTGGTTAAGTTGTTGTCCCCATGCGTCAGTGTGCGAAGCGGTACGGGGCCACGTGGTGCGTTGGATCTAGTTCTAATCCAACGTCTCTAGTTCATCATCCATGTCGGGCAGCGCCGGTGAGACAGAACCCTAACGCGACAGGTGGGGTCGTGGGAGGCTCACTGGGGCTTAGGCAAGGGTCAGCGAGGCGGGTGAACGACGAAGTCGACGACGACGAACCTCCTGGTACCGGCAGCTTCAACTGGGGCGGCTCCAATCGCTGGCTCCCTTCTTCTCTAGCAGCGGCGGGCTCCGGTGAAATTCCAGCGTTGTGCTGCTCGCCTTGCCCCGGGAACGAGGTGGAATGATCAGTGAGGAGAGGAGAGTGAGATGGTGTGAAGAGTTTGAGCGGGGAGGCCTCTATTTATAGTCTCGACGACGAGACCGAACGGGATGGGCAGGCAATGGTGGCGACATGGCTATGGGCTGCTAGAGGCGTGGCCGAGGGTGGCGATCGATCGGTGGTCTCCTAGCAATGCTCTATGGCTTTAATGCGCGTGTAGGGGCGGTGGCAAACATTCTGGAACGCTCGACGTTCTGCGCGGCAGAGGCAGTGTCTTCGACGGCGAGCGGTGGCTACGGGGCACGGGGGGTGAAATGGGCATGTCTGGCGGTCTCCTATGACGGTGGGGACCATGTTGGCGGGCAGCGAGGGTTCGAGGTGGTCTGGTTGAGTGGGAACGGCGTGTGCTCTGCGGCGCACGTCGGCATGGTCGATAGTGGCACGGACGCGGCGTTACTGTCGGTTCTTGCTGCTGTCTGCGAGGAAGGGTTGGTCGAGAGGGGGCGGTGAGGCATGGGCTACCTCCCACACAAGGTTGGCACGGCTAGTTCTTCCTCTATCGTGCTGTCCACATGGTTCAGAATCTTGAAGGGTCCGATATATCTAGGGGCTAACTTTCCTTTGAGTTGGAAATGCTGCATTCCTTTCAATGGCGACACTTTCAGATATACAAAATCTCCTATGTTGAAGGCGAGGTCTTAACGTCTCTTGTCGGCGTAACTCTTCTGTCTTGACTGGGCTGTCTTGAGGTGCTCATGAATCTTGTGAACCTTCTCTTCTGCTTCTCGTAGGGTGTCGGTTCCGAAGATCTGACTCTCTCCTACTTCAGACCAGTTCAAAGGGGTGCGGCACTTAGATCAATGGGGCCATTTGCAAACTAGCTTGATAAATATTGTTGTATGAAAATTCTTCGAACGGCAAACAGTCTTCCCACTTAGATCCATATTCTAATGCACAGGCTCTCAGCATATCTTCGAGTATTTGATTTACTCGCTCCGTTTGTCCATCGGTCTGAGGGTGATAAGCTGTGCTGAAATCTAGGCGGGTTCCTAAACCTTCTTGGACTTTCTTCCAGAATCTCGAGGTAAACTGAGTTCCTCGATCAAATACGATGTTCTTGGGGACTCCATGCAAACTAACGATTCTAGTGATGTATAACTCCGCTAGATTCGAACTCTGATATGTGGTCTTGATGGGTAAGAAATGGGCGACTTTGGACAATCTGTCCACTATGACCCAGATAGAGTCATTTCCCCTACTAGAAGTAGGCAATCCAGTGATAAAGTCCATTCCAACGGAATCCCATTTCCATTCCGGAATCTGCAATGGTTGCAACAATCCAGCGGGTCTTTGATGTCCTGCCTTGACTCGCTGACATATATCACACTTGGCGATATAGCTTCCGATTTCTATCTTCATCTTATGCACCAAAATTGCTCCTTGAAATCTTGATACATCTTAGTTCCTCCGTGGTGGATAGAATAAAGAGTATCATGAGCTTCTTTCAAAATAACTTCCTTCAACTCAGAATCTGCGGGTACACAAAGGCCTCCTTTGTACCACATAACTCCTTCTTTGTCTTCGGTGAATCCGGGTACTTTGCTTGTACCGATACGACCCTTGATTCCGTCGATACTAGCATTTCCTTTCTGTGCCTCTTTGATCTGGCTGATCAAAGTGGGTTGAAGTTCGATGCTAGCCAAAAATCCTTCACTCACTAATTCCAGTCGAAAATCTTCCATCTCTTTGTGCAAGCTTGGTTTCTCCTTCAAAATCACGGAGTTCAAGCGGCACGGCAATCTGCTAAGGGCATCGGCTACCACATTGGCTTTACCAGGGTGATAGTGAATGTCTAGGTCGTAATACTTGATTAGCTCAATCCATCTTCTCTGTCTCATATTCAGCTCCTTTTGAGTGAATATATACTTTAGGCTCTTGTGATCCGAATAAATCCTGCAACGATTTTCCATCAGGTAATGCCTCCATGTCTTTAGGGCTAGAAGTACGGCTGCGAGCTCGAGGTCATGAGTTGGATAGTTCTGCTCATGTTGTTTCATTTGTTAGGATAGATAGGATATAACTTTGCCTTCTTGCATTAGCACACATCTGAGACCAATCTTGGATGCGTCACAATACACGTCAAAGGGCTATGTGATATCCTGCATGATTAAGATTGGGGCTGAAATCAATCTTCTCTTGAGTTCTTGAAAACTCGCTTCACATTTGTCCATCCATTCAAACTTCTTGTCCTTCTTCAGCAATTGGGTCATGGGTCTGGCGATACTCGAGAATGCTTCAACGAACTTGTGGTAGTATCCCGCCAATCCGAGAAATGCACGGACTTGGGTTTGAGTGGTTGGGGCTTGCCAATCTTCAACATCTTTCACCTTTGCAGAGTCAACGGCAATTCCTCCAGCTGATACAATGTGTCCGAGGTATCCTACCTCTTGTAACCAGAATTCACATTTTCTAAACTTGGCATACGACTGATGCTCTCTAAGGGTTCCAAGAATGGTCCTTAGGTGTAGCTCATGTTCTTCCTCTAATTTGGAATAAATCAGAATGTCATCAATGAAAACAACGACAAACTTATCCAGGAAGTCCAAAACAATCTTATTCATGAGATTCATGAAATAAGCGGGGGCATTGGTTAATCCAAAAGACATGACAGTATACTCGTATAATCCATATCTGGTGGTAAAGGTAGTCTTTGGAATATCCTCTACGCAAATCTTGAGTTGATGATATCCAGTTCTAAGATCAATCTTAGAAAACACTTTGGCACCGGTCAACTGATCAAACAAATCTTCTGTCTTGGGCAATGGGTATTTGTTCTTGATGGTGACATCATTCAAATTCCGATAATCCGTACACAAACGGTTACCTCCATCTTTCTTGTCCACGAACAAAACAGGTGATCTCCAAGGCGACGCACTTGGTTGAATCAATCCAATTTCCAACATGGAATACAGTTGCTTCTTCAGTTCTGCCAGTTCCGATGGGATCATACTATAGGGTCTCTGGGCTATGGGTCCTGTTCCGGGGATTAGTTCAATGATAAACTCGATATCCCGATCTGGGGGCATACCGTGCAAAACATCTGGAAATACATCGGGGTATTCGCAGACTATCCGGACTTGATCAATGGTAGCTTGTGATATACTCATGTTACACTTGAATTGACGAGGTAAGGTTTCAGATATATGCTCGACTGATATTCCGACTGTACTGGTCATGGTGATGGCTTTCTTGGCACAGTCAATCAATCCTTTATGTTTGGACATCCAATCCATTCCTAGTACTACTTCCAAACCTTTAGTTCCGAGTACTATCAGATTAGCATAAAAGTCTATGCCATGGATTCAGATAGACCTTACCTCATCAATTCAAGTGTAACAAGAGTATATCACAAACTACCATTGATCAAGTCCGGATAGTCTGCGAATACCCCGATGTATTTCCAGATGTTTTGCCCGGTATGCCCCCAGATCGGGATATCAAGTTTATCATTGAACTAATCCCCGGAACAGGACCCATAGCCCAGATACCCTATAGTATGAACCCATCGGAACTGGCAGAACTGAAGAAGCAACTGGATTCCATGTTGGAAATTGGATTGATTCAACCAAGTGCGTCGCCTTGGAGATCACCTGTTTTGTTCGTGGACAAGAAAGATGGAGGTAACCGTTTGTGTACGGATTATCGGAAGTTGAATGATGTCACCATCAAGAACAAATACCCATTGCCCAAGACAGAAGATTTGTTTGATCAGTTGACCGGTGCCAAAGTGTTTTCTAAGATTGATCTTAGAACTGGATATCATCAACTCAAGATTTGCGTAGAGGATATTCCAAAGACTACCTTTACCACCAGATATGGATTATACGAGTATACTGTCATGTCTTTTGGATTAACCAATGCCCCCGCTTATTTCATGAATCTCATGAATAAGATTGTTTTGGACTTCCTGGATAAGTTTGTCGTTGTTTTCATTGATGACATTCTGATTTATTCCAAATCAGAAGAAGAACATGAGCTACACCTAAGGACCATTCTTGGAACCCTTAGAGAGCATCAGTCGTATGCCAAGTTTAGAAAATGTGAATTCTGGTTACAAGAGGTAGGATACCTCGGACACATTGTATCAGCTGGAGGAATTGCCGTTGACTCTGCAAAGGTGAAAGATGTTGAAGATTGGCAAGCCCCAACCACTCAAACCCAAGTCCGTGCATTTCTCGGAATGGCGGGATACTACCGCAAGTTCGTTGAAGGATTCTCGAGTATCGCCAGACCCATGACCCAATTGCTGAAGAAGGACAAGAAGTTTGAATGGATGGACAAATGTGAAGCGAGTTTTCAAGAACTCAAGAGAAGATTGATTTCAGCCCCAATCTTAATCATGCCGGATATCACATAGCCCTTTGACGTGTATTGTGACGCATCCAAGATTGGTCTCGGATGTGTGCTAATGCAAGAAGGCAAAGTTATATCCTATCTATCCTAACAAATGGAACAACATGAGCAGAACTATCCAACTCATGACCTCGAGCTTGCAGCCGTACTTCTAGCCCTGAAGACATGGAGGCATTACCTGATGGAAAATTGTTGCAGGATTTATTCGGATCACAAGATCCTAAAGTATATATTCACTCAGAAGGAGCTGAATATGAGAGAGAAGATGGATTGAGCTAATCAAGGATTACGACCTAGACATTCACTATCACCCTGGTAAAGCCAATGTGGTAGCCGATACCCTTAGCAGATTGCCGTGCCGCTTGAACTCCGTGATTTCGAAGGAGAAACCAAGCTTGCACAAAGAGATGGAAGATTTTCGACTAGAATTAGTGCGTGAAGGATTTTTAGCTAGCATCGAACTTCAACCCACTTTGATCAGCCAGATCAAAGAGGCACAGAAAGGAAATGCTAGTATCAACGGAATCAAGGGTCGTATCGGTACAAGCAAAGTACCCGGATTCACCGAAGACGAAGAAGGAGTTCTGTGGTACAAAGGAGGCCTTTGTGTACCCGCAGATTCTGAGTTGAAGGAAGTTATTTTGAAAGAAGCTCACGATACTCTTTATTCTATCCACACCAGAGGAACTAAGATGTGTCAAGATTTCAAGGAGCAATTTTGGTGCATAAGATGAAGATAGAAATCGGAAGCTATATCGCCAAGTGTGATATATGTCAGCGAGTCAAGGCAGGACATCAAAGACCCGCTGGATTGTTGCAACCATTGCAGATTCCGGAATGGAAATGGGATTCCGTTGGAATGGACTTTATCACTGGATTGCCTACTTCTAGTAGGGGAAATGACTCTATCTGGGTCATAGTGGACAGATTGTCCAAAGTCGCCCATTTCTTACCCATCAAGACCACATATCAGAGTTCGAATCTAGCGGAGTTATACATCACTAGAATCGTTAGTTTGCATGGAGTCCCCAAGAACATCGTATTTGATCGAGGAACTCAGTTTACCTCGAGATTCTGGAAGAAAGTCCAAGAAGGTTTAGGAACCCGCCTAGATTTCAGCACAGCTTATCACCCTCAGACCGATGGACAAACGGAGCGAGTAAATCAAATACTCGAAGATATGCTGAGAGCCTGTGCATTAGAATATGGATCTAAGTGGGAAGACTGTTTGCTGTTCGAAGAATTTTCATACAACAATATTTATCAAGCTAGTTTGCAAATGGCCCCATTGATCTAAGTGTCGCACCCCTTTGAACTGGTCGGAAGTAGGAGAGAGTCAGATCTTCGGAACCGACATCCTACGAGAAGAAGAAGAGAAGGTTCACAAGATTCATGAGCACCTCAAGACAGCCCAGTCAAGACAGAAGAGTTACGCCGACAAGAGACGTTGAGACCTCGCCTTCAACATAGGAGATTTTGTATATCTGAAAGTGTCGCCATTGAAAGGAATGCAGCGTTTCCAACTCAAAGGAAAGTTAGCCCCCAGATATATCGGACCCTTCAAGATTCTGAACCGTCGAGGAGAAGTGTCGTATCAATTGGAACTACCAGAAGAGATGTCAGACGTGCACAATGTGTTCCATATCTCATTACTTCGCAAGTGCCTCGAAGTTCCAGAGAAGACCGAAGTGTTCAAGAATATCGACCACCGGACCATAGAGATAAACAATGACCTGACCTATCCCGAAGTACCCATCCGTATTTTGGAAGAAGCCTTCAGAACCACCAGAACCCGAAGCATCAAGTTTCTCAAGATTTAGTGGAGCAACCACACGGAGTTTCCCGATCTCTTCAAATCCTAGGTAATCTTTTCGTCCTTTTTCAAATCTCGGGACGAGATTTTGATTAAGGGGGGAAGGTTTGTAACATCCCAAAAATATTAAACTAGAATCATCAAACTCTAATCATCAAAATTAGGGTTAACAAAAACTTTTCCAATTAAAATTTGAAAGCATTCATATGTGTGTGCATTAAAATTTGGATTCTTTTGAATTGCCTTGCTTGTGTGTTTCTTTGCTTGGAAAATGATTCTTAGGTGAATTCAACATCATCTAAACAATCCCCACACTTTTCCCAAAGACAAATAAATCAAAATAAACAAAATAAGGGAATGGTCACTTTGGCCAATTTAACTCCCATGCCTACTTTGGATGTCTCTAACTTTCAAAGCTTAACAGAAACTTGTTTGGATCTTACGCCCCTTGATATTACTCATAACAAAGTACCAAGGCCCACCTTGTGATCATCCAAAAACATTTGAATGCATAGTTTAAAGGACAGTTCAAGATTGAATCTATATCATATGGGAAGATCCCACTTTTTCAAAAACCACTCAAACAAGCTCAACTTTCAAAACCCAAGCATCCACAGACTCACCAGCACATGCCTATCACACCCAACAAAAATCTTTTCAAAATTGGAATTCATGCGGCCATTTCATCAAACACCTTGCAGATTCAAATCTAACAAAATCAAAACACTATAGTGTGCAGTGTTTTGGGACTAACTTGTTCCCTCTCTGGACACCACTACCCTTAGTAGATCATCTAACAACCCTAACTAATCCCTAGAACCACTGTAAGCTTGAAAATGTCATCAATGGTGAACAGCCCGAGAGCACCCATGTCACCCCAGTGTGGACAACACGATAGAGGAAGAACTAGCCGTGCCAACCTTGTGTGGGAGGTAGCCCATGCCTCACCGCCCCCTCTCGACCAACCCTTCCTAGCAGACAGCAGCAAGAACCGACAGTAACGCCACGTCCGTGCCACTGTCGACCATGCTGACGTGCGCCGCAGAGCACACGCCGTTCCCACTCAACCAGACCACCTCGAACCCTCGCCGCCCGCCAACATGGTCCCCAGCGTCATAGGAGACCGCCAGACATGCCCATTTCACCCCCCGTGCCCCGTAGCCACCGCCTCTGCCGCACAGAACGTCGAGCGTTCTAGACCGTTTGCCACCGCCCCTACACGCGCATTAAAGCCATAGAGCATTTCTAGGAGACCACCGATCGATCGCCACCCTCGGCCACGCCTCTAGCAGCCCATAGCCATGTCGCCACCATTGCCTGCCCATCCCGTTCGGTCTCGTCGTCGAGACTATAAATAGAGGCCTCCCCTGCTCAAACTCTTCACACCATCTCACTCTCCTCTCCTCACTGATCATTCCACCTCGTTCCCGGGGCAAGGCGAGCAGCACAGCGCTGGAATTTCACCGGAGCCCGTCGCTGCTGGAGAAGAAGGGAGCCAGCGATTGGAGCCGCCCCAGTTGAAGCTGCCGGTACCAGGAGGTTCGTCGTCGTCGACTTCGTCATTCACCCGCCTCGCCGACCCTTGCCTGAGCCCCAGCGAGCCTCCCACGACCCCCACCTGTCGCGTTAGGGTTCTGTCTCACCGGCGCTGCCCGACATGGACGATGAACCAGAGACGTTGGATTAGAACTAGATCCAACGCACCACGTGGCCCCGTACCGCTTCGCACACTGACGCATGGGGACAGCAACTTAACCAGCCCGCGTAAGCTATATGTGTAGCAGCCCGGCCCATTTTCTCTTCCCACGTAGCCCACTCGTTTGAATTTTGGATTTTTCCATTTTCATTCAAACATAGTTCGGTACCTAGTTTCAAAAATCAACCCAACTCGATTTAGTGAACCAAATTGAATAAAACCAATTTTGTTAGAAAGGTATGGAAGTGCTGAATCCAAGCCCATCGGATTCAAATCATTTGGATATGTAGATCACCCTTGGTAAAAATAACAACGCAGAAGCTTTCCTGCATTCAAACATTTTTCAAATTTAACCCATAATAGCTTTTGAGTTGATTCCAACTCTCAAACATCACAAGTAACCATACCTCTTAGAATATATAAAAACATTTGGGTTTACTTACAGAAATAATGTTCAAGTAATAAAAGGATGCCACATAGACATTTCTAGTCACTTTATTTAAATGAAATAAAAGGTTAAACCTTATTAAATTGTGACACCACTTTAAATCACATTCCCATGTACTGAAATATGTGGTGATGACATGTGTCAACATGATCCCAAGTTTTGTTTGGAGAATATTAAATCTTAAGTAGTTTTTCAATGAGTAGAAATTACTTTTCTAAAAATAAAATCAATAAGCCAAATGCTTTAATCATGTAATGTTAGTGATGATGCTAGATCATCTATAGAACCATTGTGTGTGATGATTGAAAGTAGTTAAGTATTATTTGGTGATTGTGTACCTCGTATTTATTCATAGACGCTAGTACCGACCAAGGATACGAGGAGGAAGGAGGATACTACGAAGAAGAAGCCGAGGAGAACTTCAACCACTGCTCTGCACAAGGCAAGCCAATACTTGCAAGCTATTCACTTAGCAAGCTTATACTGATACTGATGCAAGCCTTACTAATCAAGTTGACCTATGCAAGCTAACATTTGCAAGGTACTATACTTATGCAAGCCTAATACTACTAGTTGATTGGCAATCCAATATTGGCAAGATATTAACTTAGCAAGCTTATACTGATACTGATGCAAGCCTTGCTAATCAAGTTAACCTATGCAATGCACTAAGCATGCTTGGTTAGACACATTTGATGATACCCAATCCTAGTTTTACTTGCAAACTTTCTACTTAATTTCTTTATCAAAGCTACTACTTAGAGTTTACTTGAGTGAATTGTATATTCTAGAAAGATAATTGAAGGTTCCATAAAGAGCATAAAATTTGGCCTAAGCTAGATAATCTTGATGTCATCCCAAGGCATAAGATTGAACTTAGTTAACTCCACTAGTTTACCACCCCTCATTAGTACTTACCCCATTTGTAGATGCTAGTGCTAAGCATAAAACTTGATCAACTTTAGATGGGAATACTTGGTTGGAAAATGGTTATGAAAACCTTGGAATGATGGATCATTCTATTGAGATGTTTTGACATGTGTTTCCGAACACCAGATGATTTTGGTGATGAAAATGTTAAGGCATGAGCCTGAGCCCTTTATTAAACTGATGGTTGTCTGGATGCGATACCATTCCAATTTTACCGTACAACCACAATACCCGAAGATTGGGTAGGACTTGACTGGAAACTTACATACCTTAGTAGTAGTTCCCTCCTGGCCAAGGTCTGAGCTGAGGCTACCTTGTGAAGATTGTCCACCTGTGCAGTACCCAAGATGACAGTTGGTCATGGTTGGTAGGCCAAACTCACAGGAGAGGTGCTTATACTAGGTCGTGTGATCGAAAGGTTAGGATTGATTATCCGCATACTGAGTATGGTGAATTCAGGATTTGTTCTTGACGGATGTATCGAATGTTGTGGTGAAAGTGTACAATCTCTGTAGAGTGTCAAACAATTCGAATAGCCGCGTCCATGATTATGGACAGTTGGAGTGGCCATACTGTTCCCCCGTTAGATGTTTTCAAAATGACTTGTGAAATGAATTGAGAATTTGACTTGACCACAATAGAGTTGTGGCATGAAATACAAGTTCCCACTTAGGTGTTATAAATGTTCAACCAGCTTTCGTTCCTTCTAAATTTAGTAGAGGTAAATCTGGCTTTTTGCAAAACAACCCTAGAGCTTAGTGTCCTACTACAAAAACCCCTTCACTTGTTAGTACTAGTTTGCGAGTACTTAAGGAGTACTCATGGCTTTGTCCCTGGCTATTCCCATGGCCAGACTATGAAGAGGAGTACCAGGTGGATCGACCCGGGGAAGGTTACGACAACTAGGATCATCTCCCATCGTCAGCATTGCCTGTGAAGGAAATATTCCCTAGAGGCAATCATAGAGATGATGATATTTCATATGTATCCATGAGTTATTATAATGTTCCTTGAATATCCATATCAGGCAACTTGTATTGATTGGCAGTTACGTGAATTGTTTGTGAAACTGTATACTTGTATGGTTATTTAAGAGTTGTCCCTAGTCGGAGTTCATGTGAGGACACACGTGAATATTAGACTAGCACATCGATTGGTTGATGACTATGTTTCGCAAGTCATAGACATGGAGATGTCAAACCAATGACGTGGACACATGTTATGAACATGGGGTTGGACTGACCCAACCTGAGACTAGCAATTAGTTGCAGCTCTCTCTCTACACATCATGTACGTTTTGTCCTTAGACCTGATATTGTCGCGTGTACTTGAGATGTGGATCGACCTACTTTGGGGCTATGAAACGCTGCACCGTAACTGGGTAGTTATAAAGGTAGCTTTCGGGTTTGTCCTGAAGCATGCTGCAAGGCATGGTCAATCAAGATGGGATTTGCCCCTCTCTACTTGAGAGAGATATCTCTGGGCCCCTTGAGTGATCGGATCCAGAAATGCATGGCCGTGCTACATATGGTTAAGAGTTAACCTAGTAAAGGGATTCGGAATCACGGTATCGAGAAAGGGAGGTCAGCTTGGAGCTAGACCAAATATCGTGAGGCAAAGGGAAAGACATGTACTAAACCTTGTGATGGTTCGTCCGATATGATCTTTGTATGCGTTTAGGAGTTGGCACGTCTTGCTAGAGGCCGCTACCAACTATTGACAGAATAAGTGTATTAGTGTATTGTCTATACGCATATGAACCTATAGGGTCACACACTTAAGGGGCTGGAACCTAATGAGGATTGGATCCGAATTAGACCAGGCTTAGGGTACTAATGGGCTGCTAATGTAGAAGCCCACTAGGGACGCCTATATAATAGAGGGTGGGGCGAGCTGACCAGGGTTAGACCTTAGACCTCAGATCATTCCCAGCCGCCACTCCTCACGCCTGTGTCGCGCACGCGGACCTAGTAGTGCGGCGTCTGACGCTTCCACCCTGTACGTGTGGATACCTCGGAGGCGCTGCATCTGGAGCGCTTGGACGAGCCGTGCAAGGGAAGCTTCTCGTAGGACGAGGACAAGGAGGAGACGTGGAACGTCTGCACTGCCTCGACGCGCTTCATCGATTCCGCAACTGCACGTCTAGTGGTAATCCCGTGATCTATGACAACAGTAATCCTGGTATACGCGGTAGATTTTTTTTTGATTTGCGCTAGTGTAGCCTACCCGTATCCCTTCAGTGGTATTAGAGCCGATGCTATTCAGTTATAGGTTCGGGATGGTTGCATGTGGTGATATACAGATTGATATGAATGATGTGATCGTTTATATGGCGGTGGTTTAGGATTGATCTATGATCTTGCTTTTCGTGATCGTGATATGAGGTTGTCGAACGACTTACCCCTACCGGTCGGCTTCTGCCATCGGGGTAGACAGTGACACATAAATCCTGTTGAATCACGCGAAGATCAATATGATTGATCGAATCGAAACCTTGATCTAAAATCGATGTACTGTGATCAAAGGAGTTTGATTGAATCGGGACAGGAGTCGGTTTATGGTAAATTTCATTTGCCGATCAAAATCCTTAAAGAAATTTGTGAAAATTCGATCTCTCATTTTTCACGGTTTTCAAAGGAGTTATCAAAGGAGTTTGATTGAATCGTGACATACCGCGAGGGGCGCTGCCCCTTCGAACCCCGCAGGGGGAGACCCCCTTAATCGTAGCCCCTTTTTGTATCTCGTTAAGGTAACTAGGTGCTGCGATGTCACATGATCCGGTAGAATGCGATTCTATGCATAACTTGTTTTTGCAGGATGTATGTGATCAGTATGGCCCATATATGTATGTGATGAATGTATGAAAATTAGCATGACCTGCGTGTCGTGAGTAGGGCAACACGGCTGGAGCCATATGTGTCGTCATTTATTGTAATGGCCTGCGTGCCAACTTGTGATGATCCCAATACTATGTAATTTTGATTACTAGCTGTTAGGAGTAATAGCTTGTATTAGTTCTTGGAGGACTCATCACTTGGAGGATGGCTCACATGGAAAGTGAAGATGGAGATCATCATGGTGGACAGGTTCTATGGCGATGGAGATCACCATGAGAAAATGGGCCATATTGTGTCACATCTATGTGAATGTTTTTGTTATGTGTTTTACTACTATGCATGCTTAGATGATAGAAGTAGAACGATCCCTCACAAAGTTTAAGTTAAACCATGCCCTCCCAACCAAACCTTGCACCATCCTATGCCCTGTACAATCGTTGGTGGGCCTATGAAATTAGGGTGCCATGGTTTTCCTTGGCTGGATGGGTTTGTATCGGATACCTACACGCATAAGGGTTGGTGAACTTGACAAGGTCATCATAACAGTTAAGGACCTTGGGGCATAAAGGTTGGGCGCCTAGTTTTGACATAGAGATGTCACCCAACAACAAGAGTCATATGTGAAATGATTAGCAAGTGTTGCTTACCGATTTACCTTGTCTTCTAGCAGTGATGCTAAAGCTCACTAGTCGACTTGTTAATTGTGGATCTTGAATCACTTAGTATCAATAGAGGGATATTGATTTAAGTGGGAGTATATGCTATTAAATTGTTTAATATGTTTTACTCTTTCATGGTTACATGGCTTTTTTTCTGTTGTAGATCAATGGCACCGAACACTACATCACCTTTCTCTTTGCGTTTGATTCTTGACAAAGATAAATTAAATGGAACAAACTATTCGGACTGGGTCCGTAACCTGAGAATCGTTCTCAGGTCTGATAAAAAGGAAACGGTTCTGGATACCCCAATCCCCGATGAACCTGCTGATAATGCATCTGCTGCCCTAAAGAATGCCTATAAGAGAGCATGTGATGATTCTCTAGAGGTTAGCTGTCTTATGCTTGCATGCATGGAACCTGCACTTCAAAAGAAGTTTGAGGATCAGTATGCGTATGATATGATCGTTGCGCTTAAGGACATGTTCCAAGATCAGGCAAGGACTGAGAGGTACAATGTTGCCAAGTCCTTTGTCGAATGCAAGCTAGTAGAGGGAGCAGCTGTAGGCCCCCATGTGATCAAAATGGTTGGTTACAGTCAGACTTTGGAAAAGCTTGGTTTTCCACTAGGCCAAGAGTTGGCCACTGACTTCATTTTGGCGTCTCTTCCATCCAGCTATGGGCAGTTCATTTCGAACTACCATATGCATGGGGTGGAGAAGGGCCTTAATGAATTATGTGGGATGCATAAAACATCATAAAGTGACATCAATAAGTGTGCAGGGCATAGCCATGTGATGGCTGTGCAGAACAAGCGTAGCTTCAAGAAAAAGGGTACTTCTTGGAAGAAGGGCAAGGTTAAGGATACGATCCCTATGTCTGCACCCAAGCAAAAGGCTGGACCTGTAGAAGACAGTGAGTGCTTCTTTTGTCATGAACATGGCCACTGGAAGAGAAAATGCAGCAAGTACCAGGCTTCTTTGAAGAAGAGTGGAAGTAAGAGTACTTCCAACTCAGGTACGCTTGTTGTAAATGTTGTGGACATTCTTCTCGCTGATTCCTATGTTAACTCTTGGGTATTTGATACCGAATCGGTTGCTCATATTTGCAATTCGATGCAGGGCTAATAAGTACTAGAGAAGTGCAGAAAGGCGAAGTGGATTTTCGCGTCGGAAATAAAGCAAGGGTTGCTGCATTGTTCGTCGGCGTCATGCAACTTCACCTTCCTTCAGGTTTTATTATGGAGTTGAATAATTGTTATTACATTCCAAGTATGGGTCGAAACATTTTATCACCTTCATGTTTGATGAGGGATGGTTATTCATTCGCGAGTGCAAACAATGGTTGTGTAATCTCTAAGAATGATATGTTTATGGCTAATGCTCCCATTGTGAATGTGTTATTTATTTTAAATCTTGATGATGCATCTGTTTACAATGTTAGTGCTAAAAGGCTTCGGCCTAATTATTTGAGTCCTACCTATTTATGGCATTGTCGTTTGGGGCATATAAGTGAAAAGCGCATGAAGAAGCTCCATGGTGATGGTCATCTAACTTCGTTTGATTTTGAATCATACGAGACATGTCAGGCTTGTTTACTTGGAAAGATGACCAAGTCACCTTTTTCGGGTTTACCCGAGAGAGCGACAGACTTGTTGGAACTCATACATACTGATGTGTGTGGACCAATGAGCACGACAGCCAGAGGAGGATATCACTACTTCATTACTTTCACTGATGATTTCAGTAGATATGGTTATGTATACTTGATGAGGCATAAGTCTGAAACTTTTGAAAAGTTCAAAGAGTTTCAGAGTGAAGTAGAGAATCAACGTGGCAATAAAATAAAGGCCTTGCGATATGATCATGGAGGCGAATATTTGAGTCACGAATTTAGCGATCATCTTAAGAGTTGCATTGTTCCACAACTTACGCCGCCCAGAACGCCTCAAAGAAACGGGGTCTCCGAACGGCGTAATCGAACTTTGTTGGACATGGTTCGATCTATGATGAGCTAGTCGGATTTACCATTATCATTTTGGGGTTACGCTCTAGAAACGACATCTTTCACACTTAATAGGGTACCATCTAAATCCGTAGTTAAGACACCATATGAGATGTGGACTGGAAAGAATCCCAGTTTGTCTTTTCTAAAGATTTGGGGTTGTGATGAATTTGTCAAGCGACTTCAGTTGGACAAGCTAACACCCAAATCGGATAAGTGCATTTTCGTGGGATATCCGAGGGAAACCTTAGGGTATTACTTCTACAACTGAGAGGAGGGCAAAGTGTTTGTCGCTCGTAGCGGTGTTTTCCTAGAGAAAGAGTTTCTCACAAAGGGAACAAGTGGAAGGTCGGTGCGACTTGAAGAAGTTCAAGATGAGCCAGTTGGGGATGCTTCTACGAGTGATGCTATTGTAGCAGAACAAGTTGAGGAACCCGTGGCAACAGAAGCACCACAACCACGAAGGTCGGCGAGATTCCGCGAAGCACGGGAATTATTATTGTTAGACAATGATGAGCCTACGACCTATGCAGAAGCGATGGTGGACCCAGACTCTAAGAATTGCTGATCGCCATGAGATCCGAGATAGAGTCCATGGGAGACAATCAAGTTTGGAACTTGGTTGACCTGCCTGATGGTTTTAAAGCCATCGAGTGCAAATGAATCTATAAGAAGAAGATTGATATGGATGGAAATGTTCACATCCATAAAGCTCGACTTGTTGCAAAAGGTTTTCGACAAGTTCAAGGAGTTGACTACGACGAGACTTTCTCGCCCGTAGCGATGCTTAAATCTATACGGATAATTCTAGCTATTGCTGCACATTTCGACTATGAAATATGGCAGATGGATGTCAAGACGGCTTTCCTAAATGGAATCCTAACTGAGGACGTGTATATGATGCAGCCCGAAGGTTTTGTCGATCCAAACAATGCTAGAAAGGTATGTAAACTTCTGAAGTCCATTTATGGGCTGAAGCAAGCATCTTGGAGTTGGAACATTCGATTTGATGAAGTTGTAAAGGAGTTTGGCTTCATAAAAAACGAACAAGAACCTTGTGTTTACAAGAAGGAAAGTGGGCGAGCGCTGGTATTTCTAATCTTATATGTAGATGACATATTGCTGATTGGAAATGACATTCCTATGCTCGAGTCTGTTAAGACCTCATTGAAAAATAGTTTTTCAATGAAAGACTTAGGAAAAGCGGCATATATTCTGGGCATCAAGGTCTATAGAGATTGATCAAGGAGGCTAATTGGATTAAGCCAGAGTACATACATTGACAAAGTGTTGAAACGGTTCAGCATGGAAGAGGCTAAGAAGTGGTTCTTGCCCATGTCTCACGGCATAAAACTCACCAAGACTCAGTGTCCTTCGACTACTGATGAGAGTGAGCGCATGAGTAGGGTTCCATATGCTTCGGCTATTGGATCCATCATGTATGCAATGATATGTACTCGCCCAGATATTTCCTATGCTCTAAGTGTTACGAGTAGATACCAGGCTGATCCAGGTGAAGGTCACTGGACAGCGGTAAAGAACATCCTTAAGTACTTGAAAAGGACTAAGGATGCGTTCCTAGTTTATGGAGGTGAGGATGAACTCAGTGTAAGGGGTTACATAGATGCGAGTTACCTTAACGACTCGGATGATTCGAAATCGCAATCAGGTTATGTGTTTGTCATGAATGGTGGTGTTGTGAGCTGGAAAAGTTCCAAGCAAGATACGGTGACCTCCTCTTCAACAGAAGCTGAATATATTGCTTCCTCAGAGGCTGTAAAGGAAGCTGTTTGGATTAGGAATTTCCTGATCGCTCTCGGTGTGGTTCAGGGCGCCTCCAATCCCTTGGACATTTATTGTGATAACAATGGTGCTATTGCACAGGCCAAGGAACCTAGACAGCACCAGAAGAACAAACATATTCGCATGCGTTACCATCAGATTCGAGAGTTAGTTGAGGATGGTAGTGTCATGATATGCAAAATACACACGGACTCAAATGTTGCTGATCCCTTGACTAAGCCTCTCCCGCAGCCCACGCATGAAGCGCACACAAGAGCAATTGGTATTAGATACATTTTAGATTGACTCTAGTGCAAGTGGGAGACTGAAGGAAATATTCCCTAGAGGCAATCATAGAGATGATGATATTTCATATGTATCCATGAGTTATTGTAATGTTCCTTGAATATCCATATCAGGCAACTTGTATTGATTGGCAATTACGTGAATTGTTTGTGAAACTCTATACTTGTATGGTTATTTAAGAGTTGTCCCTAGTGGGAGTTCATGTGAGGACACACATGAATATTAGACTAGCACATCGATTGGTTGATGACTATGTTTCGTATGTCATAGACATGGAGATGTCAAACCAATGATGTGGACACATGTTATGAACATGGGGTTGGACTGACTAAACCTGAGACTAGCAATTAGTTGCAGCTCTCTCTCTACAGATCATGTACGTTTTGTCCTTAGACCTGAGATTGTCGCATGTACTTGAGATGTGGATCGACCTACTTTGGGGCTATCAAACGCTGCACCGTAACTGGGTAGTTATAAAGGTAGCTTTCGGGTTTGTCCTGAAGCATGCTGCAAGGCATGGTCAATCAAGATGGGATTTGCCCCTCTCTACTTGAGAGAGATATCTCTGGGCCCCTCGAGTGATCGGATCCAGAAATGCATGGCCGTGCTACATATGGTTAAGAGTTAACCTAGTAAAGGGATTCTGAATCACGGTATCGAGATACGGAGGTCAGCTTGGAGCTAGACCAAATATCGTGAGGCAAAGGGAAAGACATGTACTGAACCTTGTGATGGTTCGTCCGATATGATCTTTCTATGCATTTAGGAGTTGGCACGTCTTGCTAGAGGCCGCTACCAACTATTGACAGAATAAGTGTATTCGTGTCATGTCTATACGCATATGAACCTATAGGGTCACACACTTAAGGGGCTGGAAGCCTAATGAGGATTGGATCTGAATTAGACCAGGCTTAGGGTACTAATGGGTTGCTAATGTAGAAGCCCACTAGGGACGCCTATATAACAGAGGGTGGGGCGAGCTGACCAGGGTTAGACCTTAGACCTCGGATCATTCCCAGCCGCCACTCCTCATGCATGTGTCACGCGCGCGGACCTAGCAGTCCGGCGTCTGACGCTTCCACCCTGTATGTGTGGATACCTCGGAGGCGCTGCATCTGTAGCGCTTGGACGAGCCGTGCAAGGGAAGCTTCTCGTAGGACGAGGACAAGAGGAGACGTGGAACGTCTACACTGCCTCGACGCGCTTCATCGATTCCGCAACTGCGCGTCTAGTGGTAATCCCGTGATCTATGACAAAAGTAATCCTGGTATACGCGGTAGAATTTTTTTGATTTGCGATAGTGTAGCCTACCCGTATCCCTTCAGCCTGTGACCCCGAAGATGGAGCTTCGCCCACGCTACCGTTATTATTACGTATTTTGCTGCTTAAGTTGTATTAAGAACTGGATCATGAGATCCTTATTTGTGGAAGACCTTATGTATGGTTTGTAATGGATGATGTACTGTGGTATCCAATTCTGTTATGTCTCGCAAAAATGGTATTCCTGGGATTGCGATGTATGGCATAACAGGCATCTGGGATTAAAAATCCGGGTGTTGACAAGTTGGTGAGGCTCGGCCTGCTCACCATTGATGGGAAGGAAAGCTCATAGTGGTGCTATATGTTTACAATTGAGCTATATGATCTACTAAAGGTGTGCTGTGAGCTAGAGAGGGGACAAGGTTGGCCACATCACTGCTCAAAATAGTGTTTGTTGTTTGTTTGATTTGAATCTGCAAGCTGTTTGATGAAATGGCCGCAAGAAACTTACTTTTGAATTTTGAAAAGTTTTTTGGTGGGTGTGCTAGGCATGTGCTGAGGATTATGTGGGTGCTTGGGTTTTGAAAACTGAACTTGTTTGAGTGGTTTTTGAAATAGTGGGATCTTCCCATATGAGATAGATTTAATTTTAAACTGTCATTTAAACTTAGTATTTGAATGTTTTTGGATGAGCACAAAGTGGGCCTTGGTACCTTATTATGATTACTAACAAGGGGTGCAAAGATCCACAAATGTTTCTGTTGAGTTTTGAAAACTAGGGATAGCCAAAGTAGGCATGGGAGTTCATTTGGCAAAAATGACCATTCACTTCATTTGTTTATTCTGAGTTGTTTGTCTTTGGGAAAAGTTTGGGGATTGTTTAGATGATTTTTATTTTACCTAAGAATCATTTTACAAACAAAGAAACATAGAACCATGACAATTCAAAAGAATCCAAATTTGAATACACACACATATGAATGCTTTCATATTTTTAGTTGGGAATGTTTTTTACTAACCCTAATTTTGATGCTTAACATTTGACGATCTAAGTTTAATATTTTTGGGATGTTACAAACATTCCCCCCTTAAAAAAAATCTCGTCCCGAGATTTGAAAAAGGATGAAAAAGATTACCTAGGATTTGAAGAGATCGGGAAACTCCGTCTTGATGTGATCTTCGCGCTCCCAGGTAGCTTCCTCTTCTGTGTGGTTGCTCCACTGAATCTTGAGAAACTTGATGCTTCGGGTTCTGGTAGTTCTGAAAGCTTCTTCCAAAATACGGATGGGTACTTCAGGATAGGTCAGGTCATCGTTGATCTTTATGGTCTGGTGATCCATGTTCTTGAACACTTCAGTCTTCTCCGGGACTTCGAGGCACTTGCGGAGTAATGAGATATGGAACACATTGTGCACGGATGACATCTCTGCGGAGAGTTCCAATTGATACGACACTTCTCCTCGACGGTTCAGAATCTTGAAGGGGCCGATATATCTAGGGGCTAACTTTCCCTTCAGTTGGAAATGTTGCATTCCCTTCAATGGCGACACTTTCAGATACACGAACTCTCCGATGTTGAAGGCGAGGTATCGACGACTCTTGTCGGCGTAACTCTTTTGTCTTGACTGGGCTGTCTTGAGGTGCTCACGAATCCTTGTGAACCTTCTCTTCTGCTTCTCGTAGGATGTCGGGTCCGAAAATCTGACTCTCTCCTACTTCCGACCAGTTCAAAGGGGTGCGACACTTCCTTCCATACATGAATTCAAATGGGGCCATTTGCAAACTAGCTTGATAACTGTTGTTGTATGAAAATTATGTGAACGGGAGACAGTCTTCCCATTTAGATCCATACTCTAACACACATGCTCTCAACATGTCTTCGAGTATTTGATTTACTCTCTCTGTTTGTCCGTCGGTCTGAGGATGATAAGTTGTGCTGAAATCTAGTCTGGTTCCTAAATATTCTTGGACTTTCTTCTAGAATCTCGAGGTAAACTGAGTTCCTTGATCAGATACGATGTTCTTGGGGACTCCGTGCAAACTGACGATTCTATCAATGTTTAACTCCGCTAGCTTCGAACTCTGATATGTGGTCTTGACTAGTAAGAAATGGGCGACTTTGGACAATCTGTCCACTATGACCCAGATAGAGTCATTTCCCCTACTAGAAGTAGGCAATCCAGTGGTAAAGTCCATTCCAACGGAATCCCATTTCCATTCCGGAATCTTCAATGGTTGCAACAATCCTGCGGTTTTTTGATGTCCTGCCTTGACTCGCTAACATATATCACACTTGGCGATATAGCTTCCAATTTCTCTCTTCATCTTATGCGACCAAAATTGCTCTTTCAAATCTTGATACATCTTCGTTCCTCCGGGATGGATAAAATAAAGAGTATCATGAGCTTCTTTCAGAATAACCTCTTTCAACTCAGAATCTGCTGGTACACAAAGGCGTCCTTTGTACCACATAACTCCTTGTTCGTCTTCGGTGAATGCGGGTACCTTGCCTGTACCGATACGACGCTTGATTCCGTCGATACTAGAATTTCCTTTCTGTGCCTCCTTGATCTGGCTGATCAAAGTGGGTTGAAGTTCTATGCTAGCCAAAAATCCTTCACTTACTAATTCCATTCTGAAATCTTCCATCTCTTTGTGCAGACTTGGTTGCTCCTTCAAAACCATGGAGCTCAAGCGACACGGCAATCTGCTAAGGGCATCTGCTACCACATTGGCTTTACCGGGGTGATAGTGAATGTCCAGATCGTAATCCTTGATTAGCTCAATCCATCTTCCCTGTCTCATATTCAGCTCCTTCTGAGTGAATATATACTTCAGGCTCTTGTGATCCGAATAAATCCCGCAACGATTTCCCATCAGGTAATGCCTCCATGTCTTCAGGGCTAGAAGTACGGCTGCGAGCTCGAGGTCATGGGTTGGATAGTTCTGATCATGTCGTTTCAGTTGTCAGGATAGATAGGATATAACTTTGCCTTTTTGCATTATCACACATCCGAGACCGATCTTGTATGCGTCACAATACACGTCAAAGGGATTCGTGATATCCGGCATGATTAAGATTGGGGCTGAAATCAATCTTCTCTTGAGTTCTTGAAAACTCGCTTCACATTTGTCCGTCCATTCAAACTTCTTGTCCTTCTTCAGCAATTGGGTCATGGGTCTGGCGATACTCGAGAATCCTTAAACGAACTTGCGGTAGTATCCCGCCAATCCGAGAAATGCACGGACTTAGGTTTGAGTGGTTGGGGCTTGCCAATATTCAACATCTTTCACCTTTACAGAATCAACGGCAATTCCTCCAGCTGATACAATGTGTCTGAGGTATCCTACCTCCTGTAACTAGAATTCACATTTGCTAAACTTGGCATACAACTGATGCTCTCTAAGGGTTCCAAGAATGGTCCTTAGGTGTAGCTCATGTTCTTCTTCTGATTTGGAATAAATCAGAATGTCATCAATGAAAACAATGACAAACTTATCCAGGAAGTCCAAAACAATCTTATTCATGAGATTCATGAAATAAGCGGGGGCATTGGTTAATCCAAAAGACATGACAGTATACTCGTATAATCCATATCTAGTGGTAAAGGCAGTCTTTGGAATATCCTCTGCGCGATCTTGAGTTGATGATATCCAGTTCTAAGATCAATCTTAGAAAACACTTTGGCACCAGTCAACTGATCAAACAAATCTTCTATCTTGGGCAATGGGTATTTGTTCTTGATAGTGACATCATTCAACTTCCGATAATCCGTACACAAACAGTTACCTCCATCTTTTTTGTCCACAAACAAGACAGGTGATCTCCATGGTGAAGCACTTGGTTGAATCAATCCAATTTCCAGCATGGCATCCAGTTGCTTCTTCAGTTCCGCTAGTTCATACCGGTTTATACTATATGGTCTCTGGGCTATGGGTCCTGTTCTAGGGATTAGTTCAATGATAAACTCGATATCCCGATCTGGGGGCATACCGGGCAAAACATCTGGAAATACATCGGGGTATTCACAGACTATCCGGATTTGGTCAATGGTAGGTTGGGCTATACTCTTGTTGCACATGAATTGATGAGGTAAGGTTTTAGATACATGCTCGACTGATATTCCAGCTGTGCTGGTCATGGTTATGGCTTTCTTGGCACAGTCAATTGATCCTTTATGTTTGGACATCCAATCCATTCCTAGTACTACTTCCAAACCTTTAGTTCCGAGTACTATCAGATTAGCATAAAAATCTATGCCATGGATTCGGATAGGGACGGCTTTGCAAGTTTGCCTATATTTGGTGGTTGAACCGGCGATTTGAACAATCATAACATGCTTCAGTTTGGTTGGTTGAATCTTACTAGTGCATGCAAATTCTTCGGTGACAAATGAGTGTGATGCACCAGAATCAAACAACACTCTAGCAAGTACTGAATTAATAGAAAACATACCAAGCACGACGTCTGGCGCTTCCCGGGCTTCTTCAACATGTATGAGAAAAAGACGGCCATTGCGGTTGAGCGAATTCCCTGGGGCAAACCTTCTTCCGGGATGAACACGACGCTGCTACTGAGCTAGGGCATTTGCATTGGGGGCTGCAACATTCTTCTTGGGGCACTCATTGGAGTAGTGACCCTTATTTCCACAGTCATAACAAGTCACTTGCGACTTGTCCTTTGCTGCAACAGGCACAACATTGCTTCTAGTCCTCAGGGCAGTGTTTGAAATTGCCAGAGTTGCCGGGGTTGTTGTGATTTCCTCCGAGCCTTGGGTTTCCACTGTTGGGATAGGTTGGACGGTTCATCAGGGGTCTGTTGGTTCTCAGGGCAAATCCTAGAGATGGGTTGGGGCGATACTTTGGGGTATGATGGGTTCCTGGCTGATGCATCATGCGATGCTTGCGGTTCTCCTTGGCTTGGTTGATCTTTCCTTCCATCTGAATGGCAGAGTTGGCGAGGGCTTCAATATCAGCAAATGGAATATTGCCAACACTGTCTGCATCTCATCGTGCAGACCATTTAGGAATCTTTGTTTCTTCTTGGTTTCCGTGTCGATCTCATCCGGGGCATACCTAGCTAATGACAAGAATTTGTCACGGTATTCCACTAAGGTCATCCTTACTTTCTTCAGTTCTCTGAATTCATCTCTCATTCTCTTGATCAAACCCGGGGGCACATGGGTTCTGCTGAACTTGACCTTGAATTCCTCCCAGGTCATCATCTGTCCTTTGGTCATTGCACGAACGCTGTTCCACCATGCTCTTGCATCTCCGGCTAGATAGTGGGTGGCGAATAGAACTTTTTCGTTAGCTTCCACTCCTGCGACTTCTAGATTGTTCTCCATGGTTTGCAGCCAATCATCTGCATCTAGGGGCTCTTCCGACCTAGTGAAAACAGGTGGGTTGGTGTTCTGGAAATTTTTGAGCTTAGATCGATGGTTGTCCTGGTTTCCTTGGCCTTGGTTGTTGTGGGCCAGCTGAGCTATCTGCTGAAGGGTGGCTAAGTTGGCTTGATGTTCTGTTCTTTCAGCTTCGCGGTCAGAAACCAACATTTGCAGGATCTGCAATATCGGGTCCGGGGATAAACCACTTCCTCCACGAGGCATCTGAAGATTGAGATAGATTATGAGAAAAGAGGGAAATTTCTAAGGTTCAGGGACTTTGAAAAGTTTTTAAAGTTTGACTCAGATTTTCTAGAAAATTGCTTTTCATTTATTCATTCATAGCACACGATACAACACACACCACGACAAAGGAAAAACATATGGTTTTAAGAACCATTCTGGAAACTATGATACAGTGGGACCGAATACAACTCACTACGCTAGTGATCAAGTGCTACTACTCCTTGGAGTCGGTGTAATCATCATCCTCATCGTCATCGATGAAAGCGAAATCCTCCTCATCAGTGAAGAATTCCATGGCCTGATCCTCCAGAAAGTCATCGTCATCTCTGAGATAGGAGTAGGGGTCTCCACGAAGATCTTCTCCGGCATTCTCCCATTCGAGATACAGTTGCGAAGACGGGAAATGATGCGCTCCTTCTTGTCGAGCTGACGGCGACGAGACTTGCGATCCTTCGCTAGCATGGCGATGGTCTGATCCTTCGTCTTGATGATGGAGGACTTGTGGTTGGAGTAGTCACGGGCATTGTCCAGTTCTTGCTGACGATCATACATCATGAAGCTGAGGTGGTTCAACTGAGTATTCAGCTCGTCGTGGTATGGGGCTTCCAGTGGCTGTCCCATAGCATCACACCTTGGACAAAACTCCAAGCGGGTACCCTTGATCTGATTGATACTCTGCCCACATAGACGGGCAAGAGCTTCCTGTATGGCCCTGGGAAGTCCATGAGCATGTTGTTCTCTCTTAAGTGAACTGAATTTCCTCAGTAGTGGGAGGTTCAATCTGTCCTCTGAGACTTGCAAAAACTAGCCATTGTCGATCTTCTCCTTCCTGATCATTAAGCTGAGCTCTGAAGAACTTGGGGTGCGGACGCTCCAGAAGTTCCGAAAGCTGTTCCAAATCCCGCTCAAAGATGAGGTCTCCTCCATTCCCTAATGGATAAAACTTGCTATACTTCACGTCCATCTATAAGAATATAGGATGAGTAAGTTAGTATAGTGATCAAGTGTGTCAATTTTTATGTATTTTTGCAAGAGTTTTTGAGGAACATGAATTTTCATGAAAGAATCCAAGTGATAAGAATGAGAATAAGTTTTTATAAATACTCACTTCCTTTGGTTTTGAAACTAAGTTTTTGATTCAACGTCCAGTCTAACTAGGGTCTCCTATGGTCAGGATGGCTCTGATACCAACTTGTCAACACCCGGATTTTTAATCCCAGATGCCTGTTATGCCATACATCGCAATCCCAGATGCCTGTTTGTGAGACATAACAGATTTGGATATCACAGTACATCATCCATTACAAACCATACATAAGGTCTTACAAAAATATGGATCTCATGATCCATTTCTTAATACAACTCAAGCAGCGGAATAACGTAATAGTAAAGATAGCATAGGCGAAGCTCCATCTTCAGGTTCACAGGCAATGCTGACAATGGGAGATGATCCTAGTTGTCGTAACCTTCCTGCGGTCCATCATCCTGGTACCCCTCTTCATAGTTTGGCCACGGGAATAGCCAGGGACAAAGCCATGAGTACTCTTTAAGTACTCGCAAACTAATACTAACAAGTTAAGGGGGTTTTTGTAGTAGGACACTAAGCTCTAGGGTTGTTTTGCAAAAAGCCAGATTTACCTCTACTCAGTTCAGAAGCAAAGAAAGCTAGTTGAAATTTTATAACACCTAAGTGGGAATTTGAATTTCATGTCACAACTCTGTTGTGGTCAAGTCAAAGTCTCAATTCATTTCACAAGTTATTTTGAAAACATCTGACGGGGGAACAGTATGGCCACTCCAACTGTCCATAACCATGGACGCAGCTATTCGAATAGTTTGACACTCTGCAGAGTTTGTACACTTTCACCACAACATTCGATACATCCCTCAGGAACAAATCCGAATTCACCATACTCAGTATGTGGATAATCAATCCTAACCTTTCAATTACACGCCCTAGTATATGCACCTCTCCTGTGAGTTTGGCCTCCCAACGATGACCAACTATCATCTTGGGTACTGCACAGGTGGACAATCTTCACAAGGTAGCCTCAGCTCAGACCTTGGCCATGAGGGAACCCATACTAAAGTATATAAGTTTCCAGTCAAGCCCTACCCAATTTTCAGTTATTGTGGTTCTATTGTAAAATTGGAATGGTATCGCATCCAGACAACCATCAGTTTTATAAAGGGCTAAGGCTCATGCCCCAACATTTTCATCACCAAAATCATCTGGTGTTCGGAAACACATGTCAAAACATTTCAGTAGAATGACTCATCATTCCAAGGTTTTCATAACCATTTTCACCAAGTATTCCCATCTAAAGTTGATCAAGTTTTATGCTTAGCACTAGCATCTACAAGTGGGGTAAGTACTAATGAGGGATGGTAAACAAGTGCAGATTAATTAAGTTCAATCTCATGCCTTAGGATGACATCAAGATTATATAGCTTAGGCCAAATTTAATGCTCTTTATGCAACCTTCATTGATCTTCCTAGAATCTACATTTCACTAAAGTAAACCCTAAGAGAAAGCTTTGATAAAGAAATAAAGTATAAAGCTTGCAAGTAAAACTAGGATTGGGTATCATCAAATGTGTCCAACCAAGCATGCTTAGTGCATTGCATAGGTTATCTAACTTTCATAATGGCAAGTGTTAGCTTGCCTTGTGCAGAGCAGTGGTTGAAGTTCTCCTTGGCTTCTTCCTCGTAGTATCCTCCTTCCTCCTCGTATCCTTGGTCGGTACTAGCGTCTATAAATGAATACGAGGTACACAATAACCAAACAATACTTAACTATTTTCAATCATCACACAAAGGTGTACTATAGATGATCTAGCATCATCACCTATCATTACAAGATTAAAGCATTTGTCTTATTTATTTTAATTTGAAAAAAGTAATTTCTACTCATTGAAAAACTACTTAAGATTTAATATTCTCCAACTCAAACATGGGATCATGTTGACACATGTCATCACCACATATTTCAGTACATGGGAATGTGATTTAAAGTGGTGTCACAATTTAATAAGGTTTAACCTTTTTATTTTAAATAAAGTGACTAGAAATGCCTACGTGGCATTCTTTTATTACTTGAACATTATTTCTGTAAGTAAACCCAAATGTTTTTATATATTCTGAAAGGTATGATCAAATGTGATTTTTGAGAGTTGGAATCAACTCAAAAGCTATTATGATTAAATTTTGAAAAATGTTTGAATGCAGAAAAGCTTCTGACTTGTTATTTTTACCAAGGTTGATATATAGATCCAAATGATTTGAATCCAATGGGCTTGGATTAAGAATTTCAGTACCTTTCCAACAAAATTAATTTCATGCATTTTGGTTCACTGATTCGAGCAGGGTTGAATTTTGAATCTATGTACAGAACTGTGTTTGAATTAAAATAGAAAAATCTAAAATCAAACGGTTGGGTCGCACGGGAGAGGCGACATGGCTACGGGCGGCTAGCGGCATGGTTGAGGTTGGCAATCGACAGGCGGTCGATCTCCTGGCGATGCTCTAGAGCTTATATGCGCGCTTAGGGGTGGTGTCAATCGTTCGGGAACGTGCGGTGCTCTACGCGGCAGAGGCGACGTCTTCGACGGCGAGCGGTGGCTATAAGGCACGGGGCGGCGAACGGGGGTGTCTGGCGTGTTCCTGGGCTCATGGCGAAGTGGTAGGCACGGGCTGCGGTTGAGGGGCGGCGTGTGCACGTGTGACGGGTCCGACGCTCTAGGGCGGGCTCGGCATGTTGCAGTGGTACAGGGCGTGCGGCGTTCCTGGTGGTCCATGTCTTGGACGGTCTTGGGGAGGGGACAGTGAGCGGAGGTGAGGTGCTGGCTACCTCCTAGACAAGGTTGGCAAGGCTAGGGTGGCTGCTATCTGGCCGGTGACAATAGGGTGGCATGGTGAGGGTCGGCCTGCTCACCATTGATGGAAAGGCAAGCTCATAGTGGTGCTAGATGTTTACAATTGAGCTAGATGATCTACTAAAGGTTTGCTGTGAGCTAGAGAGGGGACAAGGTTGGCCAAATCACTGCTCAAAATATTGTTTGTTGTTTGTTTGATTTGGATCTGCAAGCTGTTTGATGAAATGGCCGCAAGAAACTTACTTTTTAATTTTGAAAAGATTTTTGGTGGGTGTGCTAGGCATGTGCTGAGGATTCTGTGGGTGCTTGGGTTTTGAAAATTGAACTTGTTTGAGTGGTTTTTGAAATAGTGGGATCTTCCCATATGATATAGATTCAATTTTAAACTGTCATTTGAACCTTATTATGAGTACTAACAAGGGGTGCAAAGATCCACAAATGTTTCTGTTCAGTTTTGAAAACAAGGGATAGCCAAAGTAGGCATGGGAGTTAATTTGGCAAAAATGACCATTCACTTCATTTGTTTATTCTGAGTTGTTTGTCTTTGGGAAAAGTTTTGGGATTGTTTAGATGATGTTTATTTTACCTAAGAATCATTTTACAAGAAAATTAACATAGAACCATGACAATTCAAAAGAATCCAAATCTGAATACACACACATATGAATGCTTTCATATTTTTAGTTGGGAAATTTTTTGTTAACCCTAATTTTGATGCTTAGCATTTGATGATCTAAGTTTAATATTATTGGGATGTTACATCTACCGTGTGTAGCAGGCCGTGGTTTTATCCCGTCGGATGTATTGATTCTTGTGGGTAAAGTGCAAAAATTCTGCAGAGTCCAATCTATTCGAATAGCCGTGTCCACGGTCAAGGACGGTTGGAATGGCAAGTGCTAGGAGGGCCCTTCAGTTAAGTTGAGATGAAACTAAAGGATGTGGGTCACGATGAAAGATAAGAATGAATTTGGTTTTGACCAGTAATGGTTGAATACATTTAAAAAGGGTTTTACAACAAAACTATTTAAATATTTTTAACAAGGATGTGGAGATGCCCAGGTTTTCAAAAAGGAGACATGATTTCCAAAAACTCTTTTTCAACAAATATATAGAGATGCCAGTGTTAGGTCTTTCAAAAAGAACCACAGTGTAGAGCTATCTCGCCACAGCCAATTATGCATTATCTTTTTTACCTTGTCTCGGTGGTTTGCGAGTACATTCAAAGTACTCACCGGCATTGTCCCTGGCTATTTAATTGGCCAGATTGCAGCTGTTACGAAGGAACGAAGGTGCTGACGTCTATGCGATCTAGGCCGTCTTCCCAGTCAGTTGCCTATAGGTTATGGCACGGGCTCTATGCTGAAGATTTCCGCTACTTGTGTTGTAATTGCCATAATGGCCCATTTGTAAGTTTTTGTACTCGTTATTATATGGATGATGTAATAATACTAGTCGGTTATTCTCACGGCTCACTGATCATGGGAACGTGAATTGCATGCATAACGGTTATTCTCGGACCGTAAATCCGGGGTGCCATAGACATGGTATCAGAGCCATCCTGACTGTAGGAGACCTTAGTTAGCATGGACGTTAGACAGGACAACCCCTATCTATGAAAACCCCGGTTTTCGCAAACTATTTCCTCAGAAGCTTTTCAAAAGAATGCTTAACTCATCTTTTATGAATTAAACAATTTTAAAATGGATTACTCTATATCTCATCTACTTCAAATGTTCTGCTTTCAAAAACAAAGTCTGACTCAGAGACTATGAAGACGGAGGTCCCGAAAGGAAGAGAAACTGAGACAAGCAAAGCAAAGGAACTACCAACGAGGACAGACACTACAAGATCGCCCTACCTACGGAGTCCTTCACCATCCCCAAATAAATCAAGTACAACACCGACGACAAAAGAATGGCAAGACAAAAGTTAAGACCTCAGTAACGTTCGTACTTAGGATTAGCACCCCTAAAATAGGATTCCCCTTTATGGTGTGTAGTGACCTTCATAATATTCGTGGTATGCATTGTATGCTTGTTATGTGCGTGTTTTATGCTTCGAATGTGTTGCTTGTTTGTCGGGACTCATCTGATACTATAGTTTAGACCACCTCGCTGGCGTATACCTGTGCTAACTCTCGCAACCCCTTAGCCGGAAACCTCTCCTCGGTAGGATGGCTACCTAAGAAAACCCCTACAACCACAAGTAAAGCCCTAAGGGGGAAAGACTACGTCTTTCCACTCAAATCCAACGAACTGCCCACTCTCTACTTTGAGAGTAGTCCGAAGAAAACCAAGCCATGCCTCCGTTTAGAAATAACTGTGTACCCAGATAAATCTGCACCTGTCTGTTTTATCTCACCCCTGAACCATAAACCCTCCTCTGTGCAGATGGAGCCCGTTGATGTGACATGGCTAAGCGCAGGATTCCCTGTCATCCTATGGGAATCCTTGCAGCATTGCGGATACACCCAATCTCCCACCTACCAACTCCACAATGAACTGGAGACCGGACTATATCTGGGTCAAGTGATCATCTAACCAAAGTATGGAGTACCCGGAGAGCCCATTCGCACCACAGGATTCCGTATGCCAACCCCAGTGCTGGCTCTACAAATGGCGGCAAGCGAAGCACTATTCCGCATTCGGGATGGCCTTCCCGAAATGAGGCAACCCACGACCTTCTTTCTACCCATAAAAGGAAGCATGGATTCATCTGGTCAATCCCAAGACCCTCGCTTGACCTACCCCACCCTGCAGCTGCAAGCCCGTTATAGCTATGCCGGAAATGAGCTCCTCACCGCAGTTGTTGATGAATACCGCCACACCCAAATGGAGCTTCGTCGCGTGCATGCTATCCTGGATCGCAAAGAAGCTCTAGAAGTCCAGCAAAGGAAGCAAGCCATAATCAAGGACCCGGAAGAAGCCTCTGGAAGCCGCGTCCTCAAGGGAAGGAAGAAGTGCGTCTTCGCTCTGCAATATCTCGAGAGGTTCAAGCCACCCCAATATATCCAAGGATTCTCCACCCACCTCCGTGAAGGCGAAGAGGAAGCCAAAGAGGATTCTCCTGGATCGTCCGCAAGCAGCAACTAGCCTAGCACAATATCTATGTATCACCCCAAGACTTGTTCTGTAAAACCCTAAGTGCCTTGTTGCCTTGCGGCACAGACCTGTTTTGTAACCCCTTAAGTATCTCCGCCACCAACCGGTTTGAACCTCCTTAATGCATGGATGATATGCAACTATGATATACTTCTTTGCATGTTTTACCCACGACGTTGCATCAGACTAAACCCGGAACGACCCCATCCCATAGGACCTCATTTCCGAGACTGCCAAAACTCCAATGGCATCCTCCAACCCTTCGAACTCGTAACTCGCCCAAAAACCATATAGACCCCTGGAATCGACCATTACTTAGCACTGAGCGAGGACCACCCCTCCAAATCCAAATCATCGACCCTACAAGAAGAACGACAATTGGCACTTCTCCAAAAAAATCAGATAGAACCTCAGGAAGATCCTCCGCTCCAAGGTCGACCGCCCAGCCACCCCCCCCCGGTGTATCAAGTCCTTGAAAGGAGAAAAGTCAACCACTAGGATAAATAATAAAGAAGACACAACTCGCCGTCCCACCTCAAGAAGGAAGTACCCCATCGACGCTAAACTTACCTAGACTTATCCTAAGGGGAAAATACTGTGCCTTTTCCACTCGCCTAATCTAAACGCCTCAAACCCGAAACTCTCAGCTCCTACCTGTGACTAACCACGTTGGGTCTTTGCAAAAAAATTTAGCACCTAAAAATTTATACCACTGAAATTACTAAGCGGATGTTATCACCCTAACCCTACTCCTCCCTAATATCGGGACAAGATTATTTTAAGGGGGAAAGGTCTATAACATCCCAATTTTAGCAACCCTGATTTTGTGTCCAAAAGGAAAAAATCAGGGGGAACAAAAACTTTTTCCTGCAATGTGTGCTTACCTGCCTGCTTGTGCTCAAGCAAATTTTTGTGTACTCCTCATATCAACACTAGTTTACAAAAACTATTTTACAAAAGAGAGGTCTTGGCTCATCTTTCATATTCTCAAATGTTTTGGCACTTCAAAAACCTGAGCCAAGATGACTTTAACCCCAACCAAACACTTTACTACTTTATTTTGACAAACTATGGAGACATATATATAATCTTCTTATGTTTTGAAGAAATAACCTTCAACTACTCTTATCCCTAGGTTTTCCAAAACACTTATTAAAAACCATTTATCTCAATCTTGGTAGAGATAGCAAGATGGTACTTATCTTACTTCAAAGACAAACCCCTTTAAACATACCCATCCTTACCTCAATCTAGGCTTGATGGTAACCCTAGTAGTTGTTAGATAAGTAACAATATGAATAGCATTGATCTGCTGGTTGATGAATTGCCTTGATCTGCAGTCTGGTGAATTGCTTTCATCTGTTGTTTTCCTTGTTTGCTTAGGAACTAGAGTGAGATAATCTAGTAGCTCATCCCTTAAAACCCAATCCTTTCTTGTGATCATCAATACCATATCAAGCATCCAATTCTGGATCTATCCTGAGCCACTCAAGTGACCCTCTCATCCCCAAATCAGGTCAATCCAGGGATAATCCCTCTAGATGGTTTCCAACTCAGTGGAGACCCAATCTAAGCATGAATCCTATCTACTTAGTTAGTAACTGAACCTCATCTCCTTGATCATGAGTTTGGAACCTAGCATCCTCTCAAAATCATCTACACTTGCACTATAGTCAAAATCTCCAAAACTGCCAAAATGGCTAAGTCTGGATTTCCTATCTAGATTCAATATTTGGAGCTCTACCTTTTCGAACATATGTGCATTACTTAGAATGTACTTGAACCATCTTGTAGTACATCAGTAGTACTACCAAATACCACTCTTTCCCTTGGCTAAGCCATTGTAGGTCCCACTCATACATGATGGTTTTGTAGTCAAGATAATAATCTTTTCTGTAGATCTTATCATCTTGCCTACTTTGGCAGAAGCTCACATCTATATGCCACCTCCCCTTGAACAACTCTTTGCATGGTTATGATCTACTAACCATGGAATATCATCCCCCACCTCACTTGTTTCCATTGGAGACCGGTGTTTCTTAAACCCACATGGTTTAGGAGGCTACCTAATGTATCTGCTATGGCAGCCTTATTTCCAACGAAGTTTGCCATCACTCGAAAAGCACCTCAAATCCAACCAAGCCCAAATCTTTCTGCCATGATCATCTATATGACTTGGTCTATCCATCCATATACATCTTGTACCAAGGTGAGCTCTGAGCTCCCTAATCCAATCCTGTTTAGGTGGCATCAGAATAACTAAACCCTAGATCCTCCAAGAATCTAGTTTCCACCATTTTTACCACTTTTATTCAAAACCAAGGTTCACCTTGCTGCCTAAATCAAGTTTACATCATCCAACTTGGATATAAGCCTCCCCAAATAATTCCCACAATTATTTGGATTGTTAAACTATTTTAATTCCTATACTTACCAAATTCCCAAAACCCTTGTCTTTAAAGGCAAGTTTGTTTTTATCAAAATAACTTTTTCAAATAAATTCATGTTTGAGTTCTCCATCTCATATCCCATCTTTCCAACTCAAAAATAATTATTTTTGAGATTCTTTATTATTTCTTTTTGCCCTTTTCTTAAATGGAAGAAACAGGAATTAATTCCCCAAAAATACTTTCCCATCTCAATAAATTCCCCAAAGTGTAATATGGTTTTCAGAACCATTTCAGATCAAAAACCAAGCTTGTCCAATGTAACAATATCATCTTAGCTTTCATAATCTATTTCTGCACTTTTTGAAGAAGTGCTTTTAAATGGGATTATAATATCTTGAAAAATCCCCTTTAAATCATGGAGAGATTATTTTACCTCCTCTAACTACGAGTACCATTTTCACACTTGGTCCAATGCAACATTTGCAACTTTCTTCACAAGCCTCCACTTGTTCAATTTTGCCAAAACAATGCAAACATGATCGAAACCAAAGCCACACTAGCTCCAATCTTCTCCATCACTCCTCCCTAGCATAAGCCCTCAATCCTGGTCGACCACCTACTGTTGCATCTTGACCATTTGTCCCCTAGTCCTTGTAAGAGAGAGAGAGCATCCTATCTTGCCAAAATATTTGTAATAAAGAGGCAGCAATACCCCCACTCCCTCTCGGCTCCATGCGCGACCATAAGGACACCCCACACCCTCCTGACGCCCATGGCCAGCAATGGGAAGCCCATGGACCCTTCTCTAGGTCCCCAAATAAACTTGGTTCACCATGAACCGATCTACCTAGGGATAAATAGGCCAGAGGACCCTCCCTCCTTTCTGCTCCCTCATTTCTCCCCTTGACCACCAGAGAGCCTCCCACGGCTCCCCTCTTCCTCCTCACCTCTCCCAGCTATCCAACCGAAGGAGAAATAGCACATTCGGCCATGGTCTAGCTCAAGCTCGAGGTCCCTTTTTCCCTACTCCTCTCCCCTTGCATGTGTTGTATTCAAGACCTACGCCCTCTACCCTCTGCCCTCATGGTTCTCTTTCTGCTACAAGAACGGTGGAAGCAACCATCTCCTTGCAAGTCCGAGCACAACCTCCACCGACGCACCTCTCTCTTTTCCGGGCTCGTTCTGAGGTAACCACCCCTCCCCTACCTTCCTAACGCCCTAGAAACCCCGTTGACCCCTCCCCTTTTTGCATGCAGAAGCCCTGGAGCGCTCCCCGTCGAGCTCCGAGTCATCTCCGCCACGGGAGATGCGTGACTCCCCAGATCCGCACCAAATCATGAAGTGTCGCCCCTCTCCCGGCTCCCCTTCACATGCCGCGTCGCCCGATGGCCTCCCCATCGCCATCAGATCCCCCGGTGAGCCTCCCCATGCCACACGTGGCCACCTCTAGGGTTTCTTCTCTACCTCGCGCTGCACCACGAAGAATATGAACCCCCTCTGTTCATCATGTTCTAATCCGACGGCCACCGTTCCTCGGTACCCCTTCGGCCTCCCATGCCACTGAGTGCCTGGCCCCCTAGGCCGGACGTTTGAACCTCCCTCTCCCGCTAGAGGCACAGCCCGGGTTGGCCGAACCTCACAAGCGCGGCCCAGTAGCCAGCAATCCCAGCCCATTTCTCCCTATTTTCTTTCCTATTTCATTTCAGATCTGCAGGATGTAGTATGGTTTAATTGAAAACAAAAATGGAAAACCCTTCCAATTGCCCAGATCTAAATTTTGTTAAATGCACACATGTTCCCCTAACATGAAGACCAAGTTTTGCACCAAAAATAATAATTAAATTAAATATGATAAATCATGTACGAAGATCCGTCCGGAACACTAAAGTATTTCTCCAAAAAGTTGGTCATATCCAAATGGAGAAATTCCAATTGGTGAAGAAAGTTATTGACCATAACTTTCGTACCCCAGAGGCCCCTTAGTCATTTGCTTCCTAGTTTGCTTGTAGAAATATAACAAAATAAATTTCTTTTTTGCCTTTAGGAAATTCTCTAGGCCAAACAAAGTACGGTTCTGACCTAATTCCAACTCCCATTGAAAACACCTATCCATATCTTCCAAAATCCAGCAGCTCATAATTTTATGAGTCTCTGTTTATTTTTATTGAATTAAACCCTTCTATGCATGGTTTATTCACTAATAAAAACATTACAGTAGCTCTGCAAATCCAAATAGGTTGAGTCCAATTTCTTCAGAAAGGCATTATCAGTACCTAACATGTATCCTTGGAATCAACTAAAAATCTTCTGTAAAATAAATCTGATGAAAAAGACAAATCCTATTCTGTAATGCCTTTGGGAATTTCTAAAGGGCATTATGGTAATTTTTTTGAGGTGATTCCAACTCCTATGTATACATTCCACCAAATAATACCTAATCACACAAGGAAATAATTTTTGGAACTCCAGAGAAGTTCTGGTGAATTATTTCCTAAAACTCAAGCTTTAATCACTATAAAATCCCTTATAAATCAAGGGAAATTGATAAAATAGTGAAACCACTTTTTGGCTTCATTTTATCAATACCTATCTGATGGTATCATTATATACAAAGGTATCATACAGATCAAGTCCTTGATTAAAAATCCTCCTTTAGGTAGTTCTTATACTATAAATCAAAAGGGATCATTTTCCCTAATGTCTCCAAATCCTTTGCTAATCTCATCAAACCTTCATCCCACATCCTACTGCCTCCTATCATGAATTTATCATTTACTTGTTGTATGGTTTGATGCTTATATGCCTTGTATTGATTGGTGTATGGTTTGTTTGCATGTATGCTCGATAGCGGCGATAGTTGCGATTGTGTGACGCCGAGAAGATGGAAGCATCGGGGTTATTTTATTATTATTATTGGTATTCTGGTTGTCTAACGCCATCAAGGGACTTCTCGCTGGTCATAGGAAAGCCACCATTCCCAAACTCCTGTATTTACCTACTCCCATTTATCAGCTGTTTTATATCGCGTTTATAAATTGCATGATTAAAGGCATGCTTTGTATTCAAATAAACAGATGTGAGTAACTTGGCTCTTCCAAGTTATGAATGAGTTTTCCTTGAACACCTACCCTATTTATACCTATTTTTACCCCTTAGAATGAGGCTAAGCTGATTAGCATCTTCCCTCTTGGAACCCACGGATTTCTCAACGATAAAACTATTTTGGGTTATACCCTACTACAAAGTTTTCAAAATAAGACCCTTGGAAAGAGACATCCTTTCCAAGTGGAAGTTTAACTAAAAGAAGATATGAGGTGGATGAAGAAAAAGTTAAGTAAGAGAAAGGAAGGGATGTTCTAAGCCAATGTCCGGAACAATTTATCCGTGCAACCACATTACCCCAGACGCTAGGGCTTAGCTCATAGTTTGTGATCTTTAGTCGGGGCTTCTCTTACTCGCTAAAGGGGAGAAATCCCCTGAAATCTGGGCTACCTGTAGGGTAAGGCACTGGTGCAACAATTCGGTCTCTCGCGGACGGTACGCTTTTAGGTAGTACGGCTAGAAGATTGTCACTATTGCTATCTGCCAGACATCGGTCTGGAGATAGGGGTCAGTACGGAAGGAAGGACCAGGGTCGTAGTACCCCATACTCGTACCGGAGAGATAAACCCAAAAGGAAAATCCACCGTTGCTAGGGATGGACAAATGAAAAGTCTAAGTTTGATTATCCGAGCCCCTGTCTACCGTGTGTAGAAGGCCGTGGTTTTATTCCGGCGGATGTATTGATTCTTGTGGGTAGAGTGCACAAACTCTGCAGAGTCTAATCTATTCGAATACCCGTGTCCACGGTCAAGGACGGTTGGAATGGCAAGTGCTAGGAGGACCCTTCGGTTAAGTTGAGATGAGACTAAAGGATGTTACTCGGTCACGATGAAAGATAAGAATGAGTTTGGTTTTGACCAGTAATGGTCGAATACATTTAAAAAGAGTTTTACAACAAAACTGTTTTAAATATTTTTAACAAGGATGTGGAGATGCCCAGGTTTTCAAAAAGGAGACATGATTTCCAAAAACTCTTTTTCAAAAAAGATATAGAGATGCCAGTGTTAGGTCTTTCAAAAAGAACCATAGTGTAGAGTTATCTTGCCACAGCCAATTATGCAATATCTTTATTACCTTGCCTCGGTGGTTTGCGGGTGCATTCAAAGTACTCACTATCAATGTCACTGGCTATTTAATTGGCTAGATTGCATATGTTACGAAGAAACGAAGGTGCTGACGTATATACGAGCTAGGCCGTCTTCCCAGTCAGTTGCCCGGAGGTTAAGGCACGAGCTCTAAGCTGAGGACTTCCGCTACTTGTGTTGTAATTGCCATAATGGCCCCTTTGTAAGTTTTTGTACTCGTTATTATATGGATGATTTAATGATACTAGTCGTTTATGCTCATGGCTCACTGATCATGGGAACGTGAATTGTATGCATAATGGGTATTCTCGGACCGTAAATTCAGGGTGCCACACCTTTGACCTGACGACATCCCTCCGTCCGAGCTCCCGCGAGGGTTTCTTAGCATGGCGAGGGGAAAAGTGAGGAAAATTTAAGCGGCTGGGGAAAACTGAGTAGAACTAACGAACCAGGGGCACGAAAATAGAAATAAGTATATTAAATGTGGTCAATTGTCAAACGTTCGACTAGTTTGAATTAGTTTTGAAAATATTTGAATTTGCATTTGAATTAATATTTTAAAATAATTCAAAATCATGTTTGTGTTTCAACTATTTACATTTGAATTAATATTTGAAAATAATGCAAACTTTTGTTACTCAAATGGGGGTTTATCCATGGACACTACACAGTGGGGACATGGGCTCAGCAGGACCCACGCACGTGTGGCTGGTGGGGGGAATGACATGTGGAAGGAGGGACCATGGGTTGAGGGAGTGATAAACGCAGGGGCCTAAGTGAAAAAGGTTCCTAGAGGTGGATTAGACCTAAAGAAACTGAATTTTCTGACTCGCATAAATATCTAGCTAACGTGATCTTCCGTTGAAGATGGCGATGAATTCATCAAGATTTCGGAGAAGATGTAAAAACATAAACTATAGAGCGAAGGTAGATATAAATGATTCATTAAGGTTCCATCACCATATCTGGACTATAGAGGTCAAAAAATATTGAGGAACAGGGGAAGAAAAAACAGGGTCATCTGACTAAAGAAGCCGACAAAGTTTTGTTTAGATCGGTTCAACTTCGCCGGAGGTTTTATCAAGGTGTAGAGCTCGGATTACAGTGTGGTTTTCACTGGGGTGTAACCTGGTGTACAGAGATCATTTTATATCTTTAAGGTTTAGACAGAGGAGATCTATATCACCGGGAGGAGTAAGAGGAATAGAGGGCCACGGTCTATTGTGCGCTGCTGCTATTCGTACGACGGGCAGAGCATGCACGGCGAGCTGCCACTACAAACTGGAAGCGTGCGTGCCGATTGAGGATAGATTGATGCAGAGGCAAAGGGGGATAGGGAGGTAGTTCTCACCTCGCTCGGTTCCCACTGGAATAAATGAAGAGGGCGCTCAAGACGACAGCGGTGGAGGAGCTGAAGGCACGCCGAAGATCTGGCAACATTCCAGGAAGAAGAAGCCACATCGATGCTTCCTCGCGTCTCTGGGAAGACGCGAGCGAGGCTACGATGCTGCCCCTCCACTTGGCTCGTCGCGACGGTGACAATAGAGGCCACAGGAACCGGCCCTATGCGACGGCCATGGCGAAGCAAGGTGGAGAAGACAGAGAGGGACCAGGAGGGATGTTGATGACTACAAGTGCACATATAGTTTGTAGCTAGTTTCTAAATAAAGATAACGATCCCACAGAAGAAGTCTGAAGTCTAAATAACTCTTGAACTACATACTAAAATAGTAATGCTAAATAATGTTCTAAGTAACAAGATAAAATGCGAGTTTTGTGTAAAAGATATTTTTTGGTTTTCAAATAAGAGAAGAATAAGTAAACTAAAGCTGTTAGTAAACAAGAGATTTCGAGTATGATTATGAAAGTCTACAAGATGATGGAAAGATTTCTTAGGGAGTAGTGTAACCACCGCTAGTAATTATAAAGAGTGATCAAAATTATTATAATGAATAAGACCATTTATGATATACGTGGAAGGAGCTCCATATATGGACGAATAGGCAGCAACCACTACTCACATCATTCGTCATAACCACAGCAAATAGCAATCGACATCAATCAAATTACTATGCTATTAAGGGACTTTACCCTGTAGGATGTATCCCATGGCATGGACAATGTTCTGTGAGTTCTCCTTGGTTCCCAAGTTGATACGTAAAGAATGACAACATTTTTATAGTCACCATAAGTGCTATCATTCCTCCGGCTACCAACAAGTAGTTCCCTCCATCTAGTCCTCATTGAAGCAAATATTAAGTGGCGTGCTTCACCGAACATCAAAATGAAATAAATCTAACACAGACACATAATAAACAATATCACATAATAATCTTTATGTCAATTTAATCAAATACTAGGGTTTATCCTTCTCGCCAAGAACAAAGGAAAATACTCACACATGAAGGCAATCAACATCATGGATATAATATGGATGAAGTATTATGATACAATTGAGGACACGATGAAATCCAAGATCCAATCTAAAATTACAACAATTAACCAAAGTGGATCGGTGATGGAGACGTTGTTGATGAAGATTACAATGTAGATCGATGTGGAGGCCTTCAAGATCCTAGTCCCTTCTCCTCTTGTGGGATGGTGATGGTGTAGATCTGATTGGAGGCGGATATGGCGATGGCACGACGGTAGGGCTCCGCCGTGGTGGAGAATATGGATTGGTCGCTCTCTATTGGCTCCTCCCCTCTTTATATAGGTCTCGGGGTGCCCTAGGGTTCCCTAGTACCGTCATATGACTTTGGTAAGGTTCTGGAGTTTTCGGAGGGGGGGCGAAATACCGTTGTTTGTGACCTTTTTGGAAACTATACGGTCGCAACTATACGGCCGGAATTATTTCTCCCACCGTATAGTTACTCGTTAAACCTTGTGTACCCTTTTGTATTTTGGTCGTCATTTCATCATACGAACTCTGTTTTGGGTGTTCTTGGGCTCGTTAGATTCGCCTCGACGAGGTCTGCAAACCTATGACCTTGGATATTTATTTTGATAAGTTGGAAAAATTCACTTTTTCAACCTCTCAAATGGCTAAGTCTGGTCCTACAGCTCCTCCATTCTATGCTCTCATTGTTCCTTTTGCCTTTGTTTTATCCATAATCATCATCAACACCTACACACATTTCATATACAAGGAAAGTGATAAAATCTACCCAAACTACTAAATGTGCAAAGCTCATATGAAAGTAAATGAGAATTAGAAGTCATACATATAAGGCATAGCTATAGCTAGAAGAAATTTGATTTGAGAAATAAATGGAACATTTTATATGGCTAAAATAGGTGGTATTTCACATCCATTAACTTCCCCAAGCTATACCTTGCTCATGCTGGAGCAGGAAGGGTCAATAATAAATTAATGGTTGTGAAATATCTTATCATTGGAAATCAATGCCTCGCATCCTTATTTCTTCCACATCTCGAAGATATAAAACATGTATTCAATGAATGGTAGTATGAATACTATTCATACAAGGCAACGCAAACACAGTTATAATGACCACCAAAGATTCATCAAAACTTATATGCTCCATGTCAACAGTGAATCTAACTTTGAAACAAACTTTTGATCCTCTTATTGCACATTTTCTATAACTTTTCATATCAATATTTTTATGAGACAAAACTTAGTCACAAAGAGATGTCAAGCATAAATAGGAATAAAGTTTATCGATTCTACCGAATCATGTCATTTAGTTAAGGCTCTCAAGTGCAAACATAAGTTATTGAGCTTTCAGAAAGTTTATCTCTTAGTAATGAGATTTGTGCCAAAAGGAAATGCGAGAGCATGTCAAAAGAAGCATAGCATTAGAGTGTCTCATTTGGTCATCCACATCAATGAATGATGGCTATAAAACACTCATTTTCTATTCTTTGTCTTTCTGAAAGTTTAGTTCATCAGTAATGAGACCATGCCAAAACTTAGTGTGTTTAATCAGACTATAAATGCTAATAACGGATACTCGTGACCATTACCAAGGTTTACCTTTTTGGTGTAATTATTTCTCATAATAGTTAGAGGAGTATTCAATCTTTTGCTTTGAACGTAGGCCCATGAGAATACCAATGCATACCCAAAAATGTAGCATTTCTGCAATATATGTGTGCAAACTCATAGCCAAACTCCAAGATTTTCCTCTTTTTGGATTGTTCAAAGGCCAGCGGAGTTGTTATCATCCCATGTTGTGCGACAGTGGTGCAGACACACATAAAGCAATATCATACTTTAATCAACATGTCAAGATTTAGCATGCATCTCAATTACCGCTAAACATTAGTTTCTGCAAACAAATCCTTTCAAAGAGTACTATCAAGTTTCATCACATCTATGGTGTTGAGTATCTTTAATGCTAAAATCTTAAGACAATTAAACAACACCTTATTTAGAATATAACTCAAAACTTCGAAATATCTTTTCCAATTGACAACTCCTTCTGTAAGCAAACTATCAAGTCTATTGTTTTGACACAGTGGGGTCAAGCATAACTTATTTATTTAATACAAAGCTATTTGGTGACAACCAACAAATTTCAAAAGTTCTTGATCAAGTATTCATTCTTTCCAAGTGTAGAGATTGTGGTCATGTTTTCTAGAGGATCACAAATATTGTCACAAGCTTGATAAACAATTTGGCAAGATGCATACAAGCTCTAAGTCAACTCTTATGGTACCTATCATGAGCAAGTGTATCCCCATATAGATACAAAACTAAACTCACTTAAGCAAGCATTGAAAAACAATGGGATACATGATTGCATTAAACCTTCATTGAATATGAACATTGCATAAGACTCTACACATGCAGAAGTACTGTCCCCAAGCTTAGAACTTTGCAAGAACCAAACTTGAGTATATCACCAAAAGAAAAGAGAAAATACAGTTTCCAAAAGAGAGAGTGTGATAAGTAGTTACCTTCGCAAGCTTAATTGAAAACAAGGGTGACACACTTTACCGTTGAGGTACAAGTAACCTCTCTTTTGATGGACAAAGAACATTTTATTTGTGACTAAGTTTTTGAATGCACGGGGATTAGTCTGGTGGCTGGTGGTTGCCTTCCTTGAGAACCTTCTTGGAAAGTAAGAAGAAAATAAAACATTTTGTGTTTTTGAATGCACGGGGATTAGCTCACAAATGATAAAAATACAAGTCCCACTGAGTCTGTTCATCAACCTAAGAACCATGCTTAAGTCAACAAACTAGGTCGAAGAGTTGTACATACTCCCAGATTTTGATGAAGTGCAGGTGAGACAAAATATGAAATACGAGTCTGCAGCCTCTATGTCCTTATTAAAAGAAGTTTGGGTTGGAGAGTTTTACCAGACATTAATAGGTAGGCATGTTGAATGAAAGCAACCACGTGGCTCATGCGAGTGTTTGCACGGTTGTCCCTATCTTACATGTCATCACATAAGGTTCAAGTCCATGTGAAAATAACACACTAAAATAAAAGACATCGGTTTGGTGTACGAATGATCACCCAACCGACAAAATAAAGTAAAAAAGAAAACATTAACTTCTATAGAGAATTACAGGCTAGGAGGTTTCTGAGGTAGAACTTTATTGCTTACATATGCTCGGCTTCTCTAGAACAGAGGAGAAGCTCCCAGGTGGTGTTTCGAGGTTTTTAGAAGAAGAAGAAGGAAGAAGAAAGAAAGAAAGAAATTTTGAGGGGTTTTCCCAACTATACGGGCACAACTATATGGCCGGACCAAAAAGTTCCCGCCGTATAGTTGGTTGTTAAGCTTACTGTACCTTGGAAAATAAATTTGACTAAGGCACCGATAACCATATGACCGCAACTATACGGCGGAAATTTTTATTTCCGCCATATAGTTGGTCGTTAAACCTTCTGTACCCTTTGGAAGAAATTTGATAAAGCCATCGATATCTATACGGTTGGTATACGGCCGGAATTTTTATTCCCGCCGTATAGTTGGTCATTAAACCTTATGTATCCTTTGGAAGAAAATTGACGAAGGCATAGGTAACTATACAGCCAGAATTTTTATTCCCGCCGTATAGTTGGTCGTTAAACCTTCTGGAGTCGTCAAAATTTACCTGTTTCTTTGAAGATTCTTTCTTAACCTGAAACTTATCTAAACACCATGTGTTGACAGTAAAATAAGAATTTTAATATTCGACCAACATTAGCATGTATAAAACGGTATTTAAGTACAATCGAGTTGTGTAATACATAGTAATGATAAATTCTACCTTTTGAAAACTACAAAAAGATAAATCTAATAGCAAATAATGCAAATAATAAAAATGCCAATGCAACATGAATGCATCAAGACTCGAGACACAAAACTAAGAATGACACCTAATGACTTCCGGGTTGCCTCCCGGGAAGCGCTTTCTTATAACCAAGTAGCCAGGATTTTCTCCATTATTATTTCAATAGATAGGAGCGACAGAATTATTTATTCTTACCTCCAAAAGAGGTTTGGAGCACTTACTATTATATCCTAGTCGAAGTCTCACCCGCTTGCGGTGCATCGGACTCATGTAGATAAATGTGTTATTTCTCACAAGTGATGATTGATGCGCGATGTGTGGTGGGCATACCTCCCTAGATAGCTTCAACAAAAGGATTAGATATTTACATGTAAATTCAAACATTTTACATTTAATAGCATCATCGGGACACAATTCGTAGTACTCTTCTTGGGTTACACTGTCACAAGGGAACACTTCATAATACTCATCTTTAGGAGTAGGGAAAAATTCAAAAGTGTCTATTCTCTAGTTCATCACCCTTGCTAACAAGTTCGTTAGTTCTAGAGTTATCAACCGAATCACAAAAAGAAGCATCATCAACAAATATTTCATCAAAGATGTGCTCTCCCGAAACTTGCTCATTAATACTAAAAGGATTTATCTCTAGTTCATCATTATTAGTGTTCTCCAAATGAGTATCTAGGCATAAAGCCTCCACAGATAAATTATATTCAGTTTCAACACAATAAGAATCATCACTAGAGACTGAGGCATCATAAACAAACTTATTATTAGTAGAATGATGTTTGTCTTCAACCTCACCTTTATGGTGTTCCTCCTTGTTATCCAGTGGTTCCGGCATGTTAGCTTCGTGAACTATTGTTTTACATAGCTCCTTACTCTTTATCACAAGTGCATTTCCACTAAAATTTTCTTGAAAATAATTGACAGTATAATCCATAATATTATGATACCATGCTAAATCCTCATTATCGCTACTTTTCATAATAATACCAATTTTTCTATCCAGCTCACGAGACCCTTCATAAACTACGTATTCCAAGAGTTTTACATTATTACCGTTTATGTGAGTATTGGTTGATAAAAATTCTTTAAAGAGAGGAATGCATTAATAATCATAAAGCTTGTTAGGCTTACCATTATAATGCCTTATCCCTTCGAATAAACTTATCAAATTACCAGAACAGTAATACACCTGCTTCCACATGTCCAGTAGTTGCATATCCTCAAGGATTAACAATTCTTCTTCGTGTTCATCCCCCTCTTTGGAAGGAACTTCGTCCTTCTCCAACGGGATTTCCTGCAAACGATTAACATAGGGCACTACGGTTCTACGCCGTGCCTTTGTGATAAGTGCATTCTCAGTAATGTGTTCTTGACAATACCAAGAAATATATTACAGGATTTTATAAGCCATTTTTATTGGAACACTATCTTCACTATGAATATGTGATATGACATGTATTATCATCTCATGGGAACCTTCAAATATAACATGCTCTAATACTTCACTAGTGTTATCACCATTTTTATAAGATACCAAAGCTTGATTAAAGTTATCAGATCATTGAAAACGAAAGTAGTGCCCAAGTTTCACACATTGAGGACATATTATTGGATCGTCTATTGTATCCAAAGAAATTAACTTTTGAGCATATTGCACTATTTGGGAATATATTTATCTTAGCATCATATTGTTCATTTGTTCTTCAAAATACTCATCCTCCTCTTCCAATGAGGATTCATGTCCCATGTTAATAGCATCACAATATTCATAGAAAGATTCATTTTCTAGTTCCTCACCAAAGTCCCCAAAATCACTGTCTAGGCACGAACCCTCCTAAGAACAATCATCATAAGTTTGGGACTCATATAAATCATTACTAGAGAATGAGATATCATGTATACTATTTGTGTGTGGAAAGTTATTTTTATAAGTAGGAGATTCAAGTGGTTGATTAAGTTACTCCTCTTCATTCTTACTAAGATAATTTACGAGTAGCTCAGCGATAGTCTTACCTTTGGGCTTACCTTCCACTAGTTGAGAGGATTAGACATCAAGCATCACCTCTTTATTAACAACATGTTCAGGTGGTTTAGGTGGAGGATATTTGAGTGGAGTTCCCTCCACATTATCTTTTGGAGCACCCTACAAAAGGTTAGATTCTTCCATGGCATCTTTAATCCGCCCAACAATAAATTCATTATCATGAAAGTTATCTTGTCAATAGCAGAATATAGGTGAACTTCTTTATATATTATACAAAGTGGTTTACTTTCTACCTGTATATCTCTTAAATGAAATAACAACTCTTTGAAACCAGTAAAAAGCACAAATTTTAATGTGTCCTCCCTAGCAAGGAATTTAAACTCATCTCTATTATAGTTTGCTAGTTTGGTATCGGAATTATACTCACATTGATAACTTAGGTGATATGTAGATTCGCAATAATCAAAACATAATTGAGAAGAGGAACATAGTGTGAATGAATACTTTTCCACCCAAGTCAACCATTCCTTTAGTATGCCTTGCCTCTGATGATTATTTCCCAAAGTCCTTCCCTTTGACTGCTCTATTATAGATTTCATCTGTTGGAAGGTAGTTATCTCGGAACACATGATTAGTAACAAATATTTTTATGGGTTTTTGGTTTGTAAACAAAATCAAAAAGACAAAAGCAGCAAATAAATAAATCTTAAAACGAAATCTAGCAAAACTAAAATAAATAAACAAAAGCTAAAAGACCTACAGTGCTTAGCTCCCTGACAACGACGCCAGAAAATAGCTTGATGACTGCAAGTGCACAGAAAGTTTGTAGCTAGTTTCGAAATAGCGATATCGATCCCACTGGGAGAAGGAGTCTGAAATCTAAATAACTCTTCAACTAAATAATAAAATAGTAATGCTAAATAACGTTCTAAGTAACAAGATAAAATGCGAGTTTTGTGTAAAGGATATTTTTGGGTTTTCAAATAAAAGAACAATAAGTAAACTAAACATGTAAGTAAACAAGAGCATGCGAGTATGATTACAATAGTCTACAAGATGATGGAAAGAGTTCTCAGGTAGTAGTGGATCCACCGCTAGTAATTAGAAAGAGTGATCAAAATTATTATAATGAATAAGACCATTTATGATATGTGTGGGATGAGCTCCATATATGTACGAATAGGCAGCAATCACTACTCACATCATCCGTCATAACCACAGGAGACAACAATCGACATCAATAGAACTACTGCACTATTAAGGGACTTTACCAGGTAGGATGTATCCCATGGCATGGACAATGTTCTGTGAGTTCTCCTCGGTTCGCAAGTTGATACGTAAAGAATGAAAACAATTTTATAGTCACCGTAAGTGCTATAATCCCTCTGTCTACCAAAAATCAGTTCACTCCATCTAGTCCTTAATGACGAAAATATTGAGTGGCGTGCTTCACCCAACATCAAGATGAAGGAAATCTAACACAGACACATAATGAACAAAAGTAGGCCCTACAGCTCTTCCATACTATGCTCTCCCAACAATACTAGGCCCTATAGCTCACCCAACATCAAAATGGCTAAGTCTAGGCCCTATAGCTCTTCCATACTATGCTCTCTGTGTTCCTTTTGCCTTTTTTTATCCATAATCATCATCAACAACTACACAGATGTCATAGACAAGAAAAATGATAAAATTCTACCTAAACTACTAAATGTGCAAATCTCATATGAAAGTAAATGAGAATTAGAAGTCATGCATATAAGGCAGAGCTATAGCTAGAAGCAACATGATATGAGAAATAAATGTCACATTTTATATGGATAAAAAAGGTCGTATTTCACAGCCATTAGATGCACGGCTGGGGTTCGGCTGCAGAACGAGGCAAGGATAAGAAGGGGAGGAAGTGATGGTGGATGGTGATGCGGATGACGGAAAAGGAAGCCACCTACTCCGTTTGATGGCTGACAGAAAGAGGATGCTAGAAGATACGAAGAAAAAGGGACAGCGTGAAGCGGTATGGCTAGGGAGCGGGAGGAAATATGGGCCGACCCATGGAGAGGAAGGAGGGAGCCGGGTGGCTGTTGGATGCGGTTGGGACCGAAAGGGGCTACAGGCTAGGTTGATACTCCTCTATTTCCTTTTCTTTTTATATGCAATTTCTGCTTCAAATTGTTTTGATTATTTGTGTTGAATTTTGAATTTAGTTGTTGTTAGTAAATCACTTGAGGAAAACACAAGACCCAAACTAGATGGAGGTAAGGTGGGTGTCTCATGGTGGCTTGGTTTCATTTGATCCTTTCATTTGAATTAAAATTAAATAAGCTTCCCATAAAGGCAAAAGAAAATCCACATTAGAAGGAAGATGGAAAGTTTGCTTGGAACATGCATGTGTGATAAATACAACTCATTCTAATTGTGAAAACAACTATCACTCCTCATGGCATCTACTCATACATGCATTCAAATAATTGAACTAGGGCCCCACAAAGAAACAAGCTTTCTTTCCACATAGAATAGAGGAAAAGTAATCATCTATGAATGTAATCGTCCAATCTAGTGTGTGGTTACCACTAGATAATCATGTGGACTCATATGTATTCAAACATGATAACATATTCAAAATATGTACACATCGAAATTATAGAGGATGTTCTACTCACATAGCATGCAAAGGTGGCCATGTGGATCCACATATTTTAATATTGTGAAAACAACATATATCACATATGGGAGCATGTAGAATTATAAGTGGATCCATCTTGCTACATATGATCTAGTCAAATGCCAAAAGAAATGCAAGTACTCATATATAGTTGGATGGTGGGATTATAAGGTGGTGACAAGGAGAGGTGGTGGAATTAAGAGATATGCCCACAACTCAATTTGGGCATGAAGCAATTTATCAAGAAGAAAATACAATTATCAAGAGGCAAATACAAGTGTTATAATATATGATGAATATGGAATAATAACCAAATAGAGGGGTTTTATATGATGCTCAATTCAAGGTGGCATGGTGACATGAGCATGATATAATGATGATGCAATGAATGACATGTAGGAAGTAGCAATATATATAATATACCAATTAGCATTACAAATGATAGACAATTGGGATGCTACACCCGTGGTGTAGAGCTGCAAGAACTCGCATGGTTTGGTTGTTCCGTTGTAGCACGCAGGCGTCTCTGGACAAAACTTGTGCGGCCAGACCACACGGCGGAGTCCCTTGGTGAGGGCGAGACAGCTTTTGTCCTGCACCGCCTTTCCGTTGGCGAGGGTCACGCGGTTTATGCTGGCCCACAGCATCGATTTCTTCGGCGATACGGACTTCGCGCCCGCGCGTTGGAGCCGCAGCCACGGGGTGCAAGACAATCTGGCAGTTGTTGGCCGTCGGTGGGTCACCTGGTCGGGCTTGGAGGCCGTCGTGGTGCTAGGCCGGCAGCGAGCCCCATCCCCCAGTACCCGGTCGTCGCCCTGAGCCCCCTTCTCTCGTGAGGAAAGAGTGGCGAGGTCGAGGAGCTCGGCGATCCGGTCACACCACCTCTCTTTGTCTGGTTAGCCGGTGGGTGATCTAGGAGCTCTTGCACCATGCGCTTGGTGGCTTCAGGCATGAGATGCTCGGCATAGACGCGTGAGGACGTGGTGCAAGAGAGAGAGGTGGCGTCGCGCGAGGAGGAAAGGGACTCCCAAGACGAGCGGTAGGTAGAGCCCCCGTCGTCCTCGGTCCACGGATCCTGCTCGGAGGGGGCGCATCGCGGAGTTGGCTCCGTTTGGGCCTTGATCGCTGTGCGATGGAGCGTATGCTCGGTGCGGGTCGATATGTGTCTAAGGTTGGTGAAGGTCTTGAAAGCTTGGCCTAGTCCCCTACCTAGCGCGCCAAATGTTGGTGATTTGTCCCGCGAAGGAACTAGGGTCCAATTATTCCTTGGTTTGAGAGGGGGTTAAACACGCATTCCCAAGGGGCCTTGGCAATAGTGGCCACGGCGAAACAAGATCACGATAGAGATGACATGGGGTTTTTTACCTAGGTCCAGGACCCCCGTGAGGAGGTAAATCCCCTACCCATGCTTTGTTGTATTGCTCGCTTGCTTCGCGAGGGTAAAATGGAGAATGAATGCCTAGGGTTTAGACCGTGAGGGATCGACCCGTTCTGTAATATCCATCCTTTGTAAAGGAAAAGGATCCCTGTGATTGCAATGCTAGTCCCTGGATCATTGCTAGCATCCACAGTTTAAGATGAAGTACACAGATACAAAGGTCATTTATTACATCCATTCCAGAGATAAAACATAGTCTTTTACAACTCAAGGCCACAAGCCTAATACAAGAGTTTTGGAATAAGTAAATAAACATAAGTCTTCATCTTCATGTGCCACAGGCAAGCATGTTGAGTGTAGACTCATGACACCTAATCATCATCGGAGTAACCTGCAACATCACAAGTTACAGCCACAGTGGATCAATACTTTGGAATAGTATTGGCAAGTGATACATTAGTAAATTTTTAAGTGTTCTATAATACTATATGCATTTTGGCTAAGTGTATCTTGGCTTGCTTTTCTCAAAATAGGTTTTCCTATTAGTTGAAAACACTAAGTTTTTCTTTATCAAAAACTATCCAAGAAACCATCAATAGACATTGAGGTCCTTCACCCTTGTTCACACACAAGTTTTACTTAGAAGTTGGAGTGATGAGATTCTTGATAGCTTCCATGTCTTGATGCTCCAGTTGTCCATTGCCATGGACTTGGCTAAGTACTTAGATTTTTCCATCTGCAGAGGTTGTGCACTTTCCCCACCAGACTTGGTTTCCCAAGACAGGACCTTTCAGAAGCCTTCCCTTAGCCAAATGGACGCGTTCCAACCTATCATTCCCACTACCACCAACTGTCCAAATGACTAAGTTCTAGCAACCTATGTGATCAAGGCAGAGCCCATATTGGCAAGTGGTTGCACTATAAGCTTCTCAACACTTGGCCTCCAAATCCCTTTGTGCCTGGGTGGCATACCGCAAGTGAGATACACAAGGTAAACCATATCCATGGGCCTTGTGTAACCACTCAACCAAAAACCACCATTCAAGTCCCAATCCACCCAGGAGGTTCATTGAGTTAGTTGTTTTAGTAAGAAAACATAAGTCCAAAGACATAGAAATATTTTCATCATAGCATGTATATATTTTTACCAACCCTTGTTTGCTACTAGCTAGGCTAAGCATGGCATAGTAACTTAACTTAGGAAATTTCCTATCAGTTCTACTACTATTTAGGATTTCCCAACATAGCATTTGGCAAAAAGTAACATGCAAGACCTAGCAAAATATTTCTAATGCTTGTACAAAATATAGGGATGGAATTATTCATGAAGTACCACTTGCCTTGGTAATGGGGAGAGTAGCACTCTTCACAATCACAGTCACTAGCAAAGTCTACACAAAAATAGTAGCATAAAATTACACACAATTCATATACAATCATAAATATATATGCATGCAATGCAAGAAAATGCTAAGTGATGATTTTTGAAAACTCCACCAAGCAAGTGAATGATACAGAAACATAACCAAGTCAAAAACTTGCTAACTAAACTTATTTAGCACTAAAACAATTTACTAAACAAATTCTATACTCAAAATAGTCCTAAACAAGTTTCTGCATAAAAAGTCATTTTAACAGAAACTTTTCACTAAACACATTGCATAAACAGATAGGGCTTGTCTCCCTGATTCCAACGGTATAAAATTTGCAAAAATCTAACGTGGGAAACAAAAGTTATAGCCATTTGAATTTTGGATCTAAATCTGATTTGAATTCTGTTTTTGAATCAAACCCTAGCCACGCGTCTTAATCCTATTGGTTGATACCGCTTCGCTCAGGATCACCTTCCCGTGCCGTTAGATCTATTTAAAACACACAGTCCAGATCTATCCATAACGGTTCGCTAAAAGATCTAATTCTACGCGTTGGATCCAGATCTGACGGTTCTGGATCAAGCGACCAAACACGAGCGGCGCTAGCGGCGGCGAGTTCTGTCTACGGCGGCGCGGCGCTACAGGTCGTCCGGAGGGGCAGGAGGATGCTTACCAGATTCGCAGCGTCGAGAAGAAGCTCAACCTAGTAGTGGCTTGTCGAGGGGCGCACGCGCACGGTCTCTGGGGCTCGTCGGAGTTGCGGCGGCGTCTGTCGCTTCCAGTCGAGGTTGTTCCCGAGGTTTGGCATCGCCCTAGCGCGAACCAGAGGGGTCAGGTGATGCACAAGATGAAGGCGATCATTCCCGTATGAAAGAGGAGGCATGGGGCGCTCGGGTTTTACCTCAATTGGTCGCCGGAGTCGAGCGGCGGCGCAGTTGGTTGCAGTCACGAACGGGGACGACGGCCTGGGTCACGAGAATGCAAACAAAGGGTATCAGGAGGTGCGTAAGATCAAGCTGGGCACGATTGTTTGAACCAGAGAGAGGGGGGTGGTCGAGGCTCTCCGGAATCGGTCGCCGGAGTCGTAGGTGCTGCGGGGCTTCGAAGTCAAATGCGCGCAGCCTGGTGGCGGAGTGAGCGAGGAGAGTGGGGGGAAATGACCGTGGCGAGGCGTGGTTTAAATATGCTCACGCGCGATAAGAAACACTTGCGGCATCAAGGCTAATTACGCCGCGCCATTACCGGCATCGACAGCAGCGGCGACGTGGTCTGCGGGCGGGTTTTGGGGAAGAAGGTGTGACGTGGATGGGGCCCGCGCGTCAGCGAAATAAGAAGAGAGGGAGTGGGGTCTGGGTGTCAGTGACCGCGTGGGTGCGTCCGCGCGTGCGAGCGAGCGAGAGAGTGGCCGGGTGGGCTAGCTGGGTCGGTTCCTGCTGCTGGGCTAGATTAGGGTGCCTGGCCTTTTTCTTTTCTTTTACCCTTTTATTTTTCTGTTTTGATTTTTCAGGAATGATTTTCAAATGAATTCAAGTCCCATTTGAATTCAAATCAATTTGAGATTTTTGCTGTGTGCAATAGTCTCAAATATAGGCCTAAAACCATGTGGTTACTTTGCAAAGGCTTGGTCACTCTTGGAGAAACATAATAACAGGGACTTTGCATTTGAATTTCAAATGTTTGAAAAATGGTTTTTGAACCATTCCCATTTTATAAATCTTGGTTCAAATTTCCACACTCAAACCATTCAACAAGGGAGACAAACAATCTAGGTTTAAAACATTCAAACTCTCAAATGGGGATGGCCATTTGATTTAAGTTGCTCACATGAAATGATAGCACTATGTGCTTCTGTTTTCTCTGAAATGAGTTTGAAATTTCTCTTAATTCTATATGCATTCATGAATGACATGCAAACTTTGAAATCATGATTTTAGGTATGTTACAAATCTAACCCCCTTAAGGTGAATCTCGCCCTCGAGATTCGGATTGGCTAGCAAATAGGTGAGGGTGGTCTTTCCGAAGATCATCTTCTCTTTCCCATGTTGCTTCCTCTTCGGTATGATGATTCTATTGCACTTTGCAAAACTTTATAGTCTTTGTCCTTGTGACTCTTTCTGCAGTCTCAAGAATTTTGATAGGTTTTTCTTCATATGTGAGGTCACTTTCTAGATGCACTTCCTCCAATGGTATGGTATCCTTCAAAGAAGTTTCTTCCATTTCTGGGTGACATTTCTTAAGGTGACTCACATGAAACACATTATGGACTGCTGATAGAGATTCTGGTAGTTCAATTTCATAAGCAACTTCTCCCTTGCAACTCAGAATCTTGAATGGCCCAACATATCTTGGTGCCAACTTCCCTTTGAATCCGAATCTTTTCACTCCACGAAGTGGTGATACTCTAAGATAGGCTCTATCTCCAACTTCGTAGGTGACTTCTCTACGTTTGGGATCTGCGTAGCTTTTCTGTCGGTACTGTGCTATCTTCAACCTGTCCTTAACCAATTTGACTTTCTCTTCGGCTTCTTTGATAAGATCTAGCCCGAATAAACTTCTTTCTCCCACACCAGTCCATAATAATGGGGTGGTACACCTTCTCCCGTAGAGAAACTCAAACGGTGCCATCTCAATGCTGGCTTGATAGCTGTTGTTATAAGAAAATTCTGCATAAGGCAGACTTTCATCCCAACTTGCTCCATAGTCTAGGGCACATGCCCTCAACATGTCTTCCAGAATTTGATTAGTTCTTTCTGTTTGTCCATCGGTTTGAGGATGAAAAGCAGTACTGAATTCCAACCTCGTTCCCAATGACTCATGTAGTTGTCTCCAAAAATGGGAAGTGAATTGAGTTCCCCTATCAGACACAATAGTCTTGGGCACACCATGTAGACATACAATTCTACTCATGTAGATTTTGGCTAACTTGGCACTTGTATAAGTTGTCTTCACGGGTATGAAATGAGCCACTTTAGTTAAGCGATCCACTACTACCCATATGGAATCATATCCTGATCTGGTCCTTGGTAATCTGGTAATGAAATCCATACCAATCTTGTCCCACTTCCAATCAGGAATAGGTAGTGGTTGAAGCAAACCTGCTGGTTTCTGATGCTCCGCTTTTACTCTACTACACACATCACACAAAGCAATATGTTCGGCGATGTCCCTCTTGAGATTGTTCCACCAAAATCTTTCTTTCATGTCCATGTACATTTTGGTGTTACCCGGGTGAATAGAATACGGAGAGTTGTGTGCTTCTTGCAAAATCATTTTCCGTCACTCCGGATCTTGTGGAACACAGATATGTTTCCCATGCCATAAAGTACCCTGTTCATCTTCATGGAAATTTTTAGCTTTCCCTTGGCCACTCTTTTCCTTAATCTCTTCAATTTCCTTATCAGTCTTTTGAGCTTCTCTAATCTGGTCCAACAAAGTGGGTTGGACATCTAAAGACATGAGATGTCCTTCGGGCACAATCTCCAACCTAAGTTCTCTGAATTGGGCACACAAATCATCTGGCAATTCTCCTTTGGTAAGGCCATTCACAAATACCTTACGACTTAGAGCATCTGCTACAACATTTGCTTTACCGGGGTGGTATTGCAAACTTAAGTCATAGTCCTTAATAAGCTCTAACCATCTTATTTGTCTCATATTGATTTCCTTTTGGGTAAAAATATACTTCAAACTTTTGTGATCCGTGAACACTTCACAACACTTTCCCAAAAGGTAATGTCTCCATGTTTTGAGTGCATGGACGACGGAGGCTAACTCTAAATCATGAGTAGGATAGTTTACTTCATGAGTTTTGAGTTGTCTCGAGGCATAGGCCACAACTTTACCATCTTCCATAAGTACGACACCCAAACCTTGATGAGATGCATCACAATACACTTGGAAATCTTTTTCCAAATCAGGCAGACATAGAACTGGTGCTGTCACAAGTCTCTTCTTCAACTCCTGAAAGCTGACTTCACAACCTTCAGACCAAGCAAATTTCTTGTCCTTCTTTAATAATTCAGTCATTGGCTTAGCAACCTTTGAGAAATTTTCAATGAACCTTCTGTAGTAACCTGCTAAGCCAAGGAAACTACGAACTTCCTTCACGTTCTTTGGAGATTCCCATTCTGTCACAGTTGAAACCTTAGCAGGATCAACTGCCACACCATCCTTTGTCATAACATGTCCAAGAAAACCAACTTCCTATAACCAAAACTCACACTTGCTGAATTTGGCATAAAGTTTATGCTCTCTTAACTTCTCAAGTATTAACCGCAAATGTCCTTCATGTTCTTCCTTGCTCTTGGAGTAGACTAAGATTTCATCGATGAAAACAACAACAAACTTGTCGAGGAATTCCATGAACACTTTGTTCATCATATTCATGAAGTATGCTGGAGCATTGGTTAAGCCGAAAGGCATTACGGTATACTCATACAATCCATACCTTGTGGTGAATGCTTTTTTAGGTATGTCTTGTTCTCTTATCTTTAGTTGAAAATAGCCTGACCGGAGATCAATCTTTGAGAACATACATGCTCCTTCTAGCTGATCAAACAAGTCATTGATTCTAGGCAAAGGATATTTGTTCTTGATAGTTACCTCGTTGAGTGAACGGTAATCTATGCATAACCTTTGGCTTCTATCCTTCTTCTCCACAAACAAAACTGGGGCTCCCCAAGATGAAGAACTTGGTTGAATGAATCCTTTCTACAACTGTTCTCCTAGTTGCTTCTTGAGTTCTTTCAGTTCATCAACTGACATTTTGTATGGTCTCTTTGCTATTGGTCCAGAACCTGGTACCAAATCTATCAGAAATTCCACATCTCTATCTGGTGGCATTACTGGCAACTCTTCCGGAAACACATCCGGATACTCATTCACAATTGGCACATTGTCCATGCTAACCCCCTTAAGAGAATTAAGCATACTCCTTTTTGCTTCAAAACTGGTCTTGAATCTGATTCTTTTATTTTCTGGAGTTGTGAGTGAGACAGTATGGCTGGCACAATCTATCACTCCTTTGTACTTAGTCATCCAGTCCATTCCCAGAATGACATCCAATCCTTGGGAGTTTAGTATTATCAAGTTAATGGGAAACTTATACTTCCCAAATTCTATGACTAGACCATGGCATCCCGAATTCACTAACATTTCTCCACCAGAAGAACTTACTTTTATAGGACACCCAATAGTTTATACCGGTAGTTCATTTCTTTCAACAAATGCTCTTGATATGAATGAATGAGATGCACCAGTATCAAAGAGTACAAATGCTGGAATAGAATTGAGTCTGAACTTACCAGCAATAGCGTCAGGTTCCTCATAGACCTCCTCCACACTCATGTGGTTCACCTGTCCTTTATGAAAAGGATTGGGCTTGACAGGTCCTTCAACTTTCTTTTTGGGGCACTCATTTGCATAGTGTCCCATCTTCTTGCATTTGAAGCATTCAACCTGACTGATGTCCCTTTTAGCAGGCTGACTTCCACTTCCACTACCATTACCACCGTGGTGGCTCTTATGTCCACTCTTGTGATTCTTGTACTTGTCATTGTCATGACTGCGATGATGCTTGTTGTCATGACGGTTGTGGTTGTGGTGCTTGTTGAATTTTCCATGCTTGTGGGATCCTGAGCTTCCACTGTCATCATAGTGAGATCGTTTGTGGGATGATCCCGAGTTGTGCTTGTCGGAGTGCTTTATCTTTCTACTCTCGACTTGCTTCATTTTGTTCTCCAATATAGCAGCCTTGTCACAGAGCAACTGATAAGTGGGAACATATGCCACAGCCAGCTGCAGATTCAGCTCATCATTCAAGCCTTCCAGAAATTTTTCCTTTCTCTTGGCATCGGTGTCAACCTCATCCGGTGCATAACGCGCCAGATTGTTGAACTCTTCAATGTATTCAGCCACGCTGCGGTGGCGCTGCTTCAGATTGTGTAACTCTTTCTTTTTCATGCTCATTATACCTGACGAGATATGAGCAGTGCGGAAGCCTTCCTCAAAGATAGCCCAAGTCACTTCATCTATAGGAGTGGTGATTTGGAAGTTGTCCCACCAAGTGGCGGCTGGCCCTTCCAGCAGATGCGCTGCAAATCTGACCTTTTCAGCGTCCGTGCATCCCACGGTCACTAAGTCCTTGTTTACAGAACGTAGCCAATCATTGGCCACCATGGGATCAGTCGTCCCCGAGAACTTAGCTGGCCTCAATCGCAGAAATCTGGTGAGCATATCGAAGCCCGGAGGGTTGTTGTTGTTGTTGTTATTGTTGTTGTTATTGGGGTTCTTGTTGTTGTTATTATTCTGGTTCTGGATGAATGTTGTCATCATCTGCATAAGCTGTGTTTGAGCAGTCATCATTTGCTGCATTTCTGGTGTGATGTTGTTCTTATTGTTGGGGTTGGGGTTTGCGCGACGGGGAGGCATCTGTGGTTTGTTCAAATAGAGATAAGAATGAGATACCCATAGATGTTTTTATGCGCATTACATCACATAAGCAAACACATAGCATGCAACACAAAGATAAAAGTTCAACAACAAGATAACAAATTCACAAAGTAAAACACACAAGTAGCAAGCCATCCACATGTCGGATGGTCCAATAACAAGTTCACAAATAACAAGTACGATAATAAAAGATAAATGAGTAGTCAAGTCTACTCATCAGCATCAATCTCCTCCTCGACAAAGGTAAGACCTGCGTTCTCCATCGCAGTCTTGTTCTCCTCAATGGTAGTGTTCAGGGACTCAATCTTGGCCTTGAGAGCCCTCTTCTGGGAACGAAGCCTCTCAATCACCATCTGCTGCTGCTCTAGCTCAAAGTCCTTGGACTGCAGTTCTTCAGTCATATCCCGGATCTTCTTGTTCCTATCCTGGACACGCTTCTCCTGACTCTTGAACTTCCTGTCCTGGGTCTCGAACTTCGCCTCCATTTCCTTTACTATCTCGTCCTGCTGCGCGAAGAGCTTGTCCTTCTCGCGTAGCTGCACCTGGAGCTCGTCATTGCTGAGCATGACATTGGTCCTGTCCGTGTCCACGTGCCTAATGAGAGACTCTAATTCCTGGAGGTACAGACATATCGGCTCTGCTGCGTCCCTCGAGTCGTCCTCGAAGTCGATGGACTCTCCGTCCTCATCACGTCTTCTGAAGACGTGAAAGTGGGTGCCTCTAACCTGCCGGGAGTGACGGCCTAGCAGACGTCCTATCAGGTCCTGCATAACTACCTCCATGCCTCTCTCCCTGTCATCGTGCATAAGCTTGAAGACGATGGCCTCCGTAGTAGGCTCTGTCTGGCGTCCGGGCTGGTTCACCTTGAAGCCCTAGAGGTCCTTCCTCTCGAACTTGGTGAGTGGATGCACCATGATGGTGGGAAGAGGGAGATTGAGCAAGGTGGTAAGCTCAACGATACGGGGATCAAAACGGGTGACCTGGAACTCCTCAACAGTGCTGATGGTAATAGGCATCTATTTATAAGATAGAAAAGTTAGAACAACACAATTTAAGATACACAAAGACAGACAACACATATATATATCCTTGGAACACAAATCACACAAGTCATTCATACATGAATCCATTACATCAACCAAGGTCCAAACTTATTTAGGGTATCATTTTGGAAAATAAGGTGATAGGTGGTGGTCCAACTAACGAAGTATGTTTACAATCCTATCTCACTGGATCTGTTGGCTAACACAATGTTCCTAGAGGCAATCAGCCTATCTTGCTCACATAATTCCATCACTAAGTCTATAGTATCTCCTCTTAAGGTTTGGTTGGTGGCTTCCAACTCTTGGGTATGCTCCTTCTCTTTCTCTAAGTCTTTTTGGAGGTTGAGCATTCTGCACTTGACTCTAGCACTAAGTTCTTTGATAGTCCTCCAAGCTGCTTCTCTTGCTGACTCAAAGAATGTGGTGTGCACCACAGTGTTGGTGTACATGCAGAATCCTTTTTCTTTGTGTTTGTCTTCCTTGTTTTTGTACAAGTGAAGTTGCACCCACCAGTACTCAACTCCTTCATCCATCACTGGAAAGCCTTTGTACACAGCTGCACCATGTATTTCCATCGCCACCATGAGGTCCTTGGGAATTTTTGGAAACTCAGTCTCACACTCCAAGGTCATGGTCATGAGTGGTCCTTTCTTTACGGCTTCGTTGATGGAGTTCATCTACAAATAGAGATGAGAATGAGAAGATTAGAAAAGTTTACGAGAAGAATAGACAAGTGTAGAAGTAGTTGAATTTTTTTTCCTTAGTGGTTTCCAATCCTAGGGTCATAATCCTATAGGCAACACAGTGCTCTGATACCATCTCTAAGATCCCTCCTTTGTAAAGGAAAAGGATCCCTGTGATTGCAATGCTAGTCCCTGGATCATTGCTAGCATCCACAGTTTAAGATGAAGTACACAGATACAAAGGTCATTTATTACATCCATTCCAGAGATAAAACAGTCTTTTACAACTCAAGGCCACAGGCCTAATACAAGACTTTTGGAATAAGTAAATAAACATAACTCTTCATCTTCATGTGCCACAGGCAAGCATGTTGAGTGTAGACTCATCACACCTAATCATCATCGGAGTAACCTGCAACATCACAAGTTACAGCCACAGTGGATCAATACTTTGGAATAGTATTGGCAAGTGATACCTTAGTGAATTTTTAAGTGGTCTATAATACTATATGCATTTTGGCTAAGTGTAGCTTGGCTTGCTTTTCTCAAAATAGGTTTTCCTATTAGTTGAAAACACTAAGTTTTTCTTTAGCAAAAACTTTCCCAAGAAACCATCAATAGACATTGAGGTCCTTCACCCTTGTTCACCCACAAGTTTTACTTAGAAGTTGGAGTGATGAGATTCTTGATAGCTTCCATGTCTTGATGCTCAAGTTGTCCATTGCCATGGACTTGGCTCAGTACTTAGATTTTTCCATCTGCAGAGGTTGTGCACTTCCCCACCAGACTTGATTTCCAAGACAGGACCTTTCAGAAGCCTTCCCTTAGCCAAATGGACGCGTTCCAACCTATCATTCCCACTACCACCAACTGTCCAAATGACTAAGTTCTAGAAACCTATGTGATCAAGGCAGAGCCCATATTGCCAAGTGGTTGCACTATAAGTTCTCAACACTTGGCCTCCAAATCCCTTTGTGCCTGGGTGGAATACCGCAAGTGAGATACACAAGGTAAACCATATCCATGGGCCTTGTGTAACCACTCAACCAAAAACCACCATTCAAGTCCCAATCCACCCAGGAGGTTCATTGACTTAGTTGTTTTAATAAGAAAACATAAGTCCAAAGACATAGAAATATTTTCATTATAGCATGTATATATTTTTACCAACCCTTGTTTGCTACTAGCTAGGCTAAGCATGGCATAGTAACTTAACTTAGGAAATTTCCTAGAAATTCTACTACTATTTAGGATTTCCCAACATAGCATTTGGGAAAATGTAACATGCAAGACCTAGCAAAATATTTCTAATGCTTGTACAAAATATAGGGATGGAATTATTCATGAAGTACCACTTGCCTTGGTAATGGGGAGAGTAGCACTCTTCACAATCATAGTCACTAGCAAAGTCTACACAAAAATAGTAGCATAAAATTACACACAATTCATATACAATCATAAATATATATGCATGCAATGCAAGAAAATGCTAAGTGATGATTTTTGAAAACTCCACCAAGCAAGTGCATGATACAGAAACATAACCAAGTCAAAAACTTGCTAACTAAACTTATTTAGCACTAAAACAATTTACTAAACAAATTCTATACTCAAAATAGTCCTAAACAAGTTTCTGCATAAAAAGTCATTTTAACAGAAACTTTTCACTAAACACATTGCATAAACAGATAGGGCTTGTCTCCCTGATTCCAACGGTATAAAATTTGCAAAAATCTAACATGGGAAACAAAAGTTATAGCCATTTGAATTTTGGATCTAAATCTTATTTGAATTCTGTTTTTGAATGAAACCCTAGCCACGCGTCTTAATCCTATTGGTTGATACCGCTTCGCTCAGGATCACCTTCCCGCGCCGTTAGATCTATTTAAAACACACGGTCCAGATCTGTCCATAACGGTTCGCTCAAAGATCTAATTCTACGCGTTGGATCCAGATCTGACGGTTCTGGATCAAGTGACCAAACTCGAGCGGCGCTAGCGGCGGCGAGTTCTGTCGGCGGCAGCGCGGCGCTACAGGTCGTCCGGAGGGGCAGGAGGATGCTTACCAGATTCGCAGCATCGAGGAGAAGCTCAACCTAGCAGTGGCTTGTCGAGGGGCGCATGGGCACGGTCTCTGGGGCTCGTCGGAGTTGCAGCGGCGTCTGTCGCTTGCAGTCGAGGTTGTTGCCGAGGTTTGGCGTCGCCCTAGCGCGAACCAGAGGGGTCAGGTGATGCACAAGATGAAGGCGATCATTCCCGTATGAAAGAGGAGGCAAGGGGCGCTCGGGTTTTACCTCAATTGGTCGCCGGAGTCGAGCGGCGGCGCAGTTGGTTGCAGTCACGAACAGGGACGACGGCCTGGGTCACGAGAATGCAAACAAAGGGTATCAGGAGGTGCGCAAGATCAAGCTAGGCACGATTGTTTGAACCAGAGAGAGGGGGGCTGGTCGAGGCTCACCGGAATCGGTCGCCGGAGTCGTCGGTGCTGCGGGGCTTCGAAGTCAAATGCGTGCAGCCTGGTGGCGGAGTGAGCGAGGAGAGTGGGGGGAAATTACCGTGGTGAGGCGTGGTTTAAATAGGCTCACGCGCGACAAGAAACGCTTGCGGCATCAAGGCTAATTACGCCGTGCCATTACCGGCATCGACAGCAGCGACGACGTGGTCTGCGGGCGGGTTTTGGGGAAGAAGGTGTGACGTGGACGGGGCCCGCGCGTCAGCGAAATAAGCAGAGAGGGAGTGGGGTCTGGGTGTCAGTGACCGCGTGGGTGCGTCCGCGCGTGCGAGCGAGCGAGAGAGTGGCCGGGTGGGCTAGCTGGGCCGGTTCCTGCTGCTGGGCTAGATTAGGGCGCCTGGCCTTTTTCTTTTCTTTTACCCTTTTCTTTTTCTGTTTTGATTTTTCAGGAATGATTTTCAAATGAATTCAAGTCCCATTTGAATTCAAATCAATTTGAGATTTTTGTAGTGTGCAATAGTCTCAAATATAGGCCTAAAACCATGTGGTTACTTTTCAAAGGCTTGGTCACTCTTGGAGAAACATAATAACAGGGACTTTGCATTTGAATTTCAAATGTTTGAAAAATGGTTTTTGAACCATTCCCATTTTATAAATTTTGGTTCAAATTTCCACACTCAAACCATTCAATAAGGGAGACAAACAATCTAGGTTTAAAACATTCAAACTCTCAAATGGGGATGGCCATTTGATTTAAGTTGCTCACATGAAATGATAGCACTATGTGCTTCTGTTTTCTATGAAATGAGTTTGAAATTTATCTTAATTCTATATGCATGCATGAATGATATGCAAACTTTGAAATCATGATTTTAGGGATGTTACACGTTCTAAGGTAGGAGGAGGGTCCCTTATATAGGGCGGCATTGGGCCTCTTCCCCCAGCCTTTGGGCGGGAAGGGCATCCACAGTGTCACTCCTTGAGATCCTGGTCTAGGAGGCCACCTTTGGTGGACTTGGTCCATCCCACCGTGCTCCACTGCACTCCTATAAAGCAGTCTTCATCGACGCCATTTGTATTTATCCGGCGCTCTCTACTTTTTACCTCTTTCACCAAAAACGGCAACAGGGGAACATCCACCATGAGATAGTCTGTCCCTTTCCTGCAAAAAAGGGGCCGGACCGAGCCTACCTTTACCGTGGTGGACTACCGTCGCAGGGCTGCTGTGCTCCCTATCAGGCTATGGCCCGTGTTTCGCTCGAAGAAGTTTCCCTTGACTCGCTCCGAGGTATCCGAGGCTTGAGCACACAGCGTGGTGTAGTGGAAGGCTCCCACGGGAGGTGTTCCCTCTGGAGGTTCATTCCCTCACGGGGCAGGGGCCTCGTGACGCCGGCATGGTTGGGCTGCCTCTGTAGGCTCTGCTTCCTCACAAGGGTGGAGGTTCCTCTAGTGCGGGACTCGTCAATTAGGGGAACATGGCACCCTGGTTGCCAAGGCCCCGACAACACCCATGGCTCAAACATACCAACTAATTATCCCTCGTCCCGATCATCCAATAGGCATTCCAGCTGCCTTGTAAGAAAATCTTCCACATGTATAGTTGATAGAGCACAACTGTCAACCAGCTTTGGCGTGTTCTCCCTTCTTGTTCCGATGCTATTTCCGTGAATAACAAGGATTTCTCTATCATTACATTCGGGGCCCTTTCTTTCCATCTGAATTCGAAGGTGACCTTTAATATGCATACTTCTTTTTGTACAACTTTGCTCTGTTGGAGCATTAGCAATAATCAAGTGGATTATTATAGAGAGCTCGCAGACGATGTTCCCTGCCTTCTATATTACCCGGGCACTCCAGAGCCAGTGTGACATTCTATACGAAATGCATGCATCTTACATTATTCCATGACCCCGTGTGTGTTTCCCAATTGCTCATCCAAACCATCATTTTGATCTTCACAATTAGAATAGCGAACTTCACCGAACCAACCCTTCTTTTTCTCTAGGTCTTGTCTAGTTACTTTCCAAAGAGTATGCCCACTTTAAAAAGGGAAAAGGAAAGGCTTGATCTTATCCACCAGCCTCAGCGGTCCCATTTCCTCTAATCCAGTACTATGCGCTAAAGAAATTAACATAGAGAAACATGGAGAGATAAATCAAGTCCTGGCAGTCCAGTCATTTCTTCTTCTAGCTCTAGTGCTAGCTTTCTCTGATCTCTCTTTAGACTGCATTAAATAGGGGTAGGTACCATATTCATAATACTATCATGTGATCCCTTCTTAGAGACATGACTGCGAGTTGTTTGTTACCCGATTGTCACCGAGCTTGATATTGCTGGTCTTCCACTTCACCCATAATGTCGAGGAAACTTGACCTAACTGGAAATGGATTGTGAACCATTGATTCTTTCAAAACCGGTGTTTCTTACTCGAAAAAAGAAATGGTAGGGTTTAGGTCGCTCTTACTTTCTTAGCGCTTACCAGATAGAAATTCGTATTTCTCTCCACTTACTAAATAGGGGGTGCAGAAGGGTTCAAAGATGGAATTTTGAATGATCTACGCCCTTGCCATTCTTCTCTAATCACCACTTCTTCCTTCAATATCTCCTCCTGGCGCCAACCAGTGAGACCTTTCGTTGCATCCTCCACCTACCTATCCCCCTTCCTGTTCAGGAACCAACTGCAGCAAAGTGAGGCAAAACAACGTATATCTCCTAGAAATAGTCTTTGTCGAGCTCAAGCTCAAGATAGTGATTTTTTCATATGGCTAGTGCTGAATTGATACTTTAACAGCCAAAAGTGCACCTGAAGTTGGAAAAGAATGGGCGATCTGTTTCATTCGGCTAGGGGATCTCAACCATTCTTTCAAGTCAAGCGGAACCATGACTCCACTCGTTAGGTCTGGTGACCCTACAAATATTATATGTGAACCCACGAGAAATGTGCTTCAGTGCTGCCGTGCTTTAGAGAAGTTGTCGTGCCTACCCCACCCCAAATGGTCGTGCTTTTCCTGTTTCTTAAGCCACGCGAATTCATAGGTCTGTGTTTGCTCAGAGGAAGGTGTTTATCCAGAGCATTTCTTAGCTCAGACAAAGCTTCTCTTTACGTGAAGTGTCACGGTTCCTTTTCCCTCTTGACCCGGAATTTCCTATTCTAACGGTAAAAACTTGTACAGGAACGGCAGCCTGGGTTCGATCTTTGTTACCCCACTGATTGTGCGATCTTCTAGGCCGATATTGGCTTATGGAAAAGAAAACTCCTAAAAAAATTAGGAAGCAAATCCTGAGCTCCCATCAATTCAATTCCATTCCACGTGCCCGCGGTCCCCTCTATTATCAATAGATGAGTAGGCGCTTTAGACGGCGAGTGTGGCGCATGAGGATGGCAAGGATGAGTTGTGACTCAAGGAGCATAGAATGTAAACAGGAAAGTACCCGATGTTGATGCATCGTTGGAGTAGGAAAGGGAAAGCCCTCGAGCTCGTGCAGCTGTCCTGTGTGCATTGGCTTAAGAAAGGAAGTCGACACCTTAAATTCAGAATCGATTATGTGCCTCTTTTCCTCATTCAAAAAGAAAGGACTTGTGTGAGTCACTTTAAATGGCTTTTCACATCGATGATGCGTATTTCCAATGCTTTTTGAATTCCAATAGAAAGATGAAAATTTTCACTCTAGCATATGAAATTGCAAGATCCATTCATATTAGCTATCTACTGCCTGACTTGCCCCACATACTCAATTTTTAGATTACATTCATGGAGAGAAAGGTAAGCGTGTAAACAAAGATAGCTTCTGCCTAAAGAGAGTTGCTTTCCTCTTGCTGCCACTAAACCCCAATGTGAAAGAAAAGCAAGGAGATCTACCGAACAAACATTTCCTTTCTTTTTAATAAGATAACATTGCCCAAATATTCCTGGATTGTACCGATTGAATGATTTCGGCAAGCTAAATCATTCATTTGGGATCATTTTGATCTGAAATCCCGGAACGGAGATCTGACCCAAGGAAGGAATTTGATTATTCAATATGCCAACCAGATGGATGCGGCCCAGAGCTGAGTGAATTCCCTTTGGGTGAGCTCTATGGAAATAGGCCAGGTTCAATTTAAATAACCGAGATCGACCATCTATAGAGATATATCTCTCCCTGATATCTGTATCTGCTTTCGGACGGCCAAAACAAGTTTTTCTAAGGGCCCTTGTGTATAGAAATATGAAGCGTGCTAGTGCGCACTTCCTATTAACCAATTTGAAGATTGATAAACAAAAGATAATAGGAGCCAAAGTCAATCCCTTAAAACACTCCTCCCCAGGGGGACGTTATCGGTCGTTTCGTTCCCTTGTTTACTGAACTGTTTTCAGGAGATAGGTCTACCATTGCAAACTCATATGCTTGTAGATTCATTGTGTAAAATAACTCGTAAATTCATTGTGTTAGAATTGATCACTGATCAAGTGTGATTAGTCTCATCCGTCCAAGAGACTGATCTGGTGGGATGAGTCTCATCCGTGTAATATTTGGGAATTCCTCTTCCAACTCGTCCCGAAATGGGCGTTATGGCAAAGACAAAGAAGAAAAAGACAGAAGGAATTTGTCCAATAGTAACAAATGGTGCCTCCATAGGTTGACATCCGATCCAACATAGTAGTTAGCAATCCGCCAAAAGCAACCAAAATATTCCATGGTGAATCGGTTGAAAACTTGAACTAAGCACATACATTTCTTTAAAAAAGGTAAAGCTAAGAGAGATATAAAAACTAGTGCTATTGCGGCTACACCTCCCGCTTTGTCAGGTATAATATGAATAATGGCATGGATCGGTAGGAAATACCATTCCGGCACAATATGAGGCGGGGTGGGCATCAGATTAGCAGGTATATAATTGTCGGGATGCCCCAAAACATTAGGAGCAAAAAAATCCAAATGTAAAAAAAGATAGCAGAAGCTACCCTACCTACAAGATCCTTTACATAAAAATAAGGGGTAAGAAGCAATTTTATCCATCTAATAATGTACACCCAATGGATTATTTGATCCATATTGATGCAATGCGTCCAGATGAAGAAGACTGGCGCCTACTAAAATAAGGGGGAGTAAATGATGGAGACTAAAAAACGATTTAAGGTGGCATTATCCATGGAGAAACCACCTCAAAGCCAAGTAACTATGGTATCTCCTACTACTGGTATGGCGCTAGCTAAGCTTGTAATTACTGTTGCTCCCCAAAAGCTCATCTGACCCCAAGGTGGTATGTATCCTGTAAAAGATGTCACAATCATTAAATGGAATATGACAACTCCGAGACACCGAACAAATTTCCTAGGACTGCTATAACTCGCATGATATAGACCACGAAAAATATGAAGGTGAACGACAATGAGAAACACACTTGCCCCATTAGCATGCATATAATGGGGCAACCAGACCCCTTCAGCATCTCTCATAATGTGTTCTACCTTGTTGAAATCTAGATCCACATGAGGTGTGTGATGCATAGCTAAAAAAACGCCAGTCACTATCTAAATAACTAAACATATACTTGCTAACGAACCGAACCCCCACCAAGAACTAAGATTGCTCAGGGTTGGATAATCTATTAAAGGCTGGTTAAGTGTGGAGTATATAGGTTGTTTAAGAAGATATAATCGTTTGTTCCGTATAGTCATTTCTCTTTTCTATCATGACAACTCCTCTTCCCCTTATTTACCCACTTGCCTTGATGGAAATTGGCTTCGCTGCGCCCTGAATAAGAAAAAAGCTGCATGAGAAGATTCATCCCATTTTGTCGAGAGGGAGGTAGCGAATCACCTAGGCTACAGTTGTCGGTTAGTTGATTCTCGAAATAAGGTCATTCGGAAAAAACAGTCGGTTTATGAAGGCTTCAAATGAAGGACTAGTCATTAATAAACCCATGAAATCCAAGTCTATTTTTTACCTTTCATGAAGAAGTTTTGCCTACGTGCAAACATTTCAAAAGAACGTCGATTTCCATCTTAACAAGGAAAGAACTCCAAATAATGAAAGCAATATTGCTTGTTGTTCTATTACTCTTTTTGCCCGCCTTGTGTTGGAAAGGAGATAATTTGAACAAAGTAACTCTACAAAACTCTTATTGGACAAGAGAGAGTCAATATGATATTAGTGTGGGTTCTACCAATGAAACGCAGAAGTTTCGGATTCATTCGGAACCCTCTCCGTATTAGTAAGAGGACCCACGCCTTTGTAACCCAAGGACCGGCGAACAGAAATTGAAACAACACAACCGCACTATCTATTTACGATAATTTGATTGCTGACAACACGACAACATCATGCTTCTCTTTCTTATTCTTTTTTATATAACTTGCACTTTACTGGGCCGGAAAAGTGACATCGTCACGTCTCAGGGTCGTATGACCGGAACAAGAAGGGTCATCGTACAATTTCCGCGATTACAAAAAAGAAGGAGGCGAGTTCCCCATCCCTGTTTGTCTGTCCACTTCCCTCGTTCAAGAACAAACACTTCGCCAAATTCTTTTGAGTCCCTGCCCGGTTTTTCCCCACTAACCAATTACATTACGACGAACATGGTTTTTGCGCCGCTAATCTAGCGGCTTGTCGAGCATTTGACAAACTCACACCATCCATTTCAAATGGGATTTGTCCTGTGGACACACGAGCAATCCAACCCATAGGATTTTATTTTCCTCTTCCCATTCGAACTTCTGCAGGTTTCCGCGCAATAGGAAGATCTGCGGGAACTCTTACCCATATCTTACAATTTTTTCAGAATTGTCCGCTCATAGCATGAAGGAATTGTCCGATCGTAGCCCGACGCGCTGCTTCATTGGCTCGATATGAAAGACGACCAGCTCTACAACTTTTGGTGCCATATCTTCCAAAACCAACTTGTGTACCATCCGGTTCACGACCCCTACTACCACTAGTGGAAACGAGGCCTTTTGTTGATCCAGAAAAAGGGATTTAACACCGGTTCTTCTACGAACCGGTGTAAAGGGGGGGGGGCGTACCAGCGTGGCCCCTGCGGCAAAAAAGGAGCCCCCCCTTTAACACCGGTTCATGCCACGAACCGGTGTTAAAGGACCCTGCAACAGTGGCCCGCGCAGCCCCCCTTTAACACCGGTTCGTGGCATGAACCGGTGTAAAGGGGGGGGGCTATATAAGACACCACCCCAGCCCACACACACCCCACTCTTCCATTCTTTCACTATCTCATTTTGGAGCCTAGCAAGAGGGTGTGAAGAGTGCTAGTTTTTTTTTTCATATGCACAAGAGGTGTTCGGTGAAATGCCCGAGAGCTCAAAATAAGTTTTCTTGTTGCTCTTTCCGTCTCGGTCGAGGTCGGCAACTATCCTTTCATGTGTCATTGATGTACTATATATATAAATGGTCATCTCCCTATTATTTTTTGATATATACTACATATTAATGCAGATGAACCGGCAATGGATGTACGGTGACCGCCGCACTTCCGAGTACATTACGGGCCTCCAAAATTTCATCGTTGTGGCTAATGCAAACCATGATCACAATGGTTTTATGTGCTGTCCGTGTGTTCACTGTCAGAACAAGAAATACTACTCAAATACCAGAACCATTCATGCCCACTTGCTTCGATCCAGTTTCATGCCCAGCTATAATTGTTGGACCAAGCACGGAGAAAAAGGGGTTGTGATGGAAGACAACGAAGAAGAAGAGGATGATGACAACTATCATAATATGTATCCTGAATTTGATGATAATGCAACGGGGGTAGATAATGAAGATCAAGAGGGAGAAGATGGGCCCGCTGATGACGATCTTGTTCGGGCCATTACTGATGCAAAGGAAGAATGTGAAACTGAAAAGGAGAAGGAGAAGCTGGAGCAGATGTTAAAGGATCACAAAACATTGTTGTATCCAACTTGCGAAGATGGCCACAAAAAGCTAGGTGCCACACTGGATTTGTTGCAATGGAAGGCAGAGAATGGTGTGACTGACAGCGCATTTTCAAAGTTGTTGGTAAAAATGAAGAATCTTCTTCCAAGAAATAATGAGTTGCCCGACAGTACATACCAAGCAAAGAAGGTTGTCTGCCCTCTAGGATTAGACGTGCAGAAGATACATGCCTGCATTAATGACTGCATCCTCTACCGCGGTGAGAAGTACGAGAATTTGGATGCATGCCCGGTATGCACTGCACTGCGGTATAAGATCAGACGAGATGATCCTGGCGATGTTGAGGGCGAGGCCCCTAGGAAGAAGGTTCCTGTCAAGGTTATGTGGTATGCTCCTATAATACCACGGTTAAAATGTCTCTTCAGAAATAAAGAGCATGCCAAGTTGTTGCGATGGCACATGGAAGACCGTAAGAAAGACGCGATGTTGAGACACCCCACTGATGGGTCACAGTGGAGAAAAGTCGAGTGAGAGTACCCGGACTTCGCACGTGACGCAAGGAACTTAAGGTTTGGTCTAAGTACAGACGGCATGAATCCTTTTGGTGAGCAGAGCTGCAGTCATAGCACCTGGACTGTGACCCTATGTATCTATAACCTTCCTCCTTGGTTGTGTATGAAGAGGAAGTTCATTATGATGCCAGTGCTCATCCAAGGCCCGAGGCAACCCGGCAACGACATTGATGTGTACCTAAGGCCATTAGTTGAAGAACTTTTACAGCTGTGGGCCAAACCAGGTGTACGTATGTGGGATGAGCACAAAGGGGAGCCATTTGACCTACGAGCATTGCTTTTCGTAACCATCAATGATTGGCCTGCTCTTAGTAACATTTCAGGGCAGACAAACAAGGGATACAATGCATGCACACACTGTTTAGATGAGACTGAAAGTGTATATTTGGATAAATGTAAGAAGGTTGTGTACCTAGGGTATCGCTGATTTCTTCCGAACCTGCATCTAGTAAGAAAGAAAGGCAAGCATTTCAAACGTCTGGCAGAACCCCGGAGGAAGCCTGTCCTCCGTACTGGTGAGGAGGTATTTGGTATGGTCAAGGACCTAGAAGTAATCTTTGGAAAAGGTCCTGGCAGTCTATCTGTTCCGAATGACGATGCCGGACACGCGCCCATGTGGAAGAGGCAATCTATATTTTGGGACCTACCCTATTGGAAAGTCTTAGAGGTCCGCTCTTCAATCGACGTGATGCACGTGACGAAGAATGTTTGCGTGAACCTGCAAGGCTTTCTAGGAGTGTATGGGAAGACAAAAGATACACCGGAAGCACGGCAGGACCAGCAACGTCTGAAGGCCCCTGAAGAGCCTATGCATCCTGAGAACGAGAAGGGTAAACGATGCCACTTAACTCCTGCCAGCTACGCTCTTACCAAAGCAGAGAAGGAAATCTTTTTTGAATGTCTGAGCAGTATCAAGGTCCCGTCTGGCTTCTCGTCGAATATAAAGGGAATAATAAATATGGCAGAGAAAAAATTCCAAAACCTGAAGTCTCATGACTGCCACGTGATTATGACACAATTGCTTCCGATTGCATTGAGGGGGCTTCTACCTGAAAATGTTCGAGTACCCATTGTGAAGCTATGTGCATTCCTCAATGCAATATCTCAGAAGGTAATCGATCCAGAAAGCCTACCAGGGTTACAAACAGATGTGGCCCAATGTCTTGTCAGCTTTGAGTTGGTGTTCCCACCATCCTTCTTCAATATTATGACGCATCTCCTGGTTCACCTAGTAGAAGAGATTGCCATTCTCGGTCCTGTATTTCTACACAATATGTTCCCCTTTGAGAGGTACATGGGAGTCTTAAAGAAATATGTTCATAATCGTGCTAGGCCAGAAGGAAGCATCTCCAAGGGCTATGTAACAGAGGAGGTCATTGAGTTCTGTGTTGATTTTATTCCTGACCTTAAGGCGATTGGTGTTCCAGAATCACGACATGAGGGGAGACTGCGTGGAAAAGGCACCCTAGGATGTAAAGCAATGATATGTAGGGACGGGCATTCTCTCAATCAAGCACACTACACGGTTTTACAAAGATCTATCTTGGTTGCCCCGTATATCAATGAACACAAGAATTTAATACGCCTCAAACACCCGGGGCAGTCTGATGAATGGATTATAAGTGAACACATGGCGAGTTTTGGCGGCTGGCTGCAAATACTTCTCACGAATAACACCACTGTTGGGGATCAGCTGTACTTGTTGGCCAGGACACCATCTTAAACTGTATGTACTTTCCAAGGGTACGAGATAAATGGGAATACATTTTACACGATAGGCCAAGATAAAAAGAGCACCAACCAAAATAGTGGTGTCCGCTTCGATGCAGCAGAAGACAATGGGCAGAAGAACACGTATTATGGGTTCATAGAGGAGATATGGGAACTTGAAAATGGACCTAATTTTAAGTTCCCCTTGTTTCGATGCAAATGGGTCAAGCTAACAGGAGGAAGGGTTGAGGTAGACAAGAAGTACGGAATGACAACGGTGGATCTCAACAATCTTATGAAGGTAGACAAGAACTTAGACGAACCATTCGTCCTAGCCAATGATGTGGCTCAGGTTTTCTATGTGAAGGACATGTCCTCCAGACCAAAAAAAAGAAAAAATATGCAAACGAATACATCATATGATGAGCCAAAGCGTCACATAGTTCTTTCAGGGAAAAGAAACATCGTGGGAATTGAGGACAAGACAGACATGTCAGAAGATTATAATAAGTTTGATGAAATTCCGCCCTTCACAGTGAAAACTGACCCAAGCATTCCGTTAAGTAAAGAAGATGCTCCATGGTTACGTCTGAAGCGATCATAAGGAAGGACATATGCCAAGAAGTTCATGCTCATATTCTGTAACTCTAGTTCATGTTTTTAATATTAATACATGTCTTGAGTGTTAGTCTTGTTTTGTGGATGGACCGGGACTATGAGAAGAAGTTGTCCCGATTCGTACTTACCATTAAGATCTGATCTCCAAACGCACGCGGTCACATATTAGGGAGTGCCTCTATGACCAGTTTCTTGGAGATGCCGGAGGACTGGGCTCCGTCGGCATCTCCCTGAAACTGGCCGTAGTGGTGTCCCTGCTCTCGAAAACCATCTTGCAGCTTTGTAACTTCTCTAACTAGATCAATACACCTGGGAGCTAACTAATTTCACATATTAGGGAGTGCCTCTATGACCAGTTTCTCGGAGATGCCGGCGGACTGGGCTCCGTCGGCATCTCCCTGAAACTGGCCGTAGTGGTGTCCCTGCTCTCGAAAACCATCTTGGAGATGCCTCAAACTGGCTGGAGGACTGGACTCACAAGGATGTCTATTTATAGTACAAGCAGCTCGACATAGTGTCGACACTTACGAAATAATGTCGACACTCAGCCCTATTATTAGTGCTGACTCGTGTTTTGTCCCAGTTGGTGTCTCCAACCGGGACTAAAGGTTCATCTTTAGTCCCGGTTGGTGACACCATCCGGGACAAGGTACACGCCGCACGACATAATATCGACACTCACCCCTATTATTAGTGCTGACTCGTGTTTAGTCCCGGTTGGTGTCTCCAACCGGGACTAAAGGTTCATCTTTAGTCCCGGTTGGTGACACCATCCGGGACAAGGTACACGCCGCACGACATAATGTCAACACTCACCCCTATTATTAGTGCTGACTCGTGTTTTGTCCCGGTTGGTGTCTCCAACCGGGACTAAAGGTTCATCTTTAGTCCCGGTTGGTGTCTCCAACCGCGACTAAAGGTTCATCTTTAGTCCCGGTTGGTGTCTCCAACCGGGACTAAAGGTTCATCCCGCCATTTTTTCCCGCCATTTTTCTTCCTGCCATTTTTCTTCCCGCCAGTTCTTCCCTCCAGTTCTTCCCGCTAGTTCACTATATATATATGTAGGGTTGGCCTCCATTGTCATTGCACATCTCTAGACTCATATCTGCAACCTCATCACTCTTTCCCATGGCTTCCACCGTAGCACTAACCCCCAGGGAGGCGGAGGCGCTTTGCGCCTCGAACTACCCCTGCCCACCGGGCTACTGTGTCCCCGTCGGATGGATGCTGAGCGTCGGAGGCGTGCCGATTCCTACTGTCCCTCTAGGTGTGGCACGCCGGATGGCCATCACGAACCACTACTACTTAGAGCTCACGCCGGAGCAGTGGAGGAATCCCAGATGGCATCCCGACTATTTCCCTACTTGGGAAGCCTTCTTCATGGATCGGCGTGAGAGGGCGCTCGCTAGGCACGAGGAGGACGGCCCACCTCCTCCTAACTTGAACGAGGCCGGCCGTCGGCTATGGTGGAGCGGTCAGACTCTCCAGAGCGTCATGGCCTATGACACTGCCGCCGACTCTAACCCCCGTCTGCGCTACCCTCAAGTCCAGCCCACGCGTACTCTCCAGAGGTTCAATTACGGCGACCCCGACGACGACAGCGATGACGGCGGCGGCGAGTACGACGACTACAGTGGCGAGTATTACAGATGTAGGCAGGAGCATGATTGAATCACTTCAACATTCCGAAACAAGTTCGGCCGATTGTTACTTTATCTGGCCATGTATCTTAATTTTCAGTTCTTTTATGTATCTTAATTTTCAGTTCCAGTTCGTCTTTATGTAACTTACTATTAGTTGCATTCTCATTCGAGGTTTCTTGGCTTTCGGGTCAAATGACCAATGTTATGGCTAGAATCAAGGCATAGTTTGTGATAATATGGCCATATTGTGCATACATGTGCATCATGGCATGCCAAACAATGTTGCAAGAGGAAGTTTTCCTTTTTATCGCACCAAAAAGGCATTTTCCATTTTCCGAGCATAAAAAACGGACGGTTTTGTGAAGCAACCACCAAATGGCTAATTCAAAAAACCACCAACACATTTTACAAAAATACTAGACCACCTTATATGTATAATGTACCAACAGGGGGATCTGAAACCCTTCCGTCCACCTCTGGTGAAAAAGACAAATTCCTGCCGAATCGGTAGGAAGTGGGTCAGATATGAACTACAGGTACATGATACGATGCTCATGATTTTTTACAAAATTCATTTTTAGGTTCACAATATGCTATTTTATCAAAAAACAATGCAAGTTGAGCGAGGCTTGGCCCCGAGCTAAGATTCATCATGCCCGTTGTTCGACAAAGTTTGTCGATAGTTTAAAACGGGGATAAAAAAATAAAAAAAGATCGAAACAGTGCGAAACCGTCGCGTGGTGTTATATTATGTGACATTGTTAGAAGGAAAAATCTCAAACTTGGTATATTGATTATGTATCAAAAAAACCTTCACAAAATGACCTATCTCATTCGAGGTTTCTTGGCTTTCGGGTCAAATGACCAATGTTATGGCTAGAATCAAGGCATAGTTTATGATAATATGGCCATATTGTGCATACATGTGCATCATGGCATGGCAAACAATGTTGCAAGAGGAAGTTTTCCTTTTTATTGCACCAAAAAGGCATTTTCCATTTTCCGAGCATAAAAAATGGACGGTTTTATGAAGCAACCACCAAATGGCTAATTCAAAAAACCACCAACACATTTTACAAAAATACTAGACCATCTTATATGGACAATGTACCAACAGGGGGATCTGAAACCTTTCTGTCCACCTCTGGTGAAAAAGACAAATTCCTGCCGAATCGGAAGGAAGTGGGTCAGATATGAACTACAGGTACATGATACGATGCTCATGATTTTTTACAAAATTAAATTTTAGGTTCACAATATGCTATTTTATCAAAAAACAATGCAAGTTGAGCGAGGCTTGGCCCCGAGCTAAGAATCATCATGCCCGTTGTTCGACAAAGTTTGTCGATAGTTTAAAACGGGGATAAAAAAATAAAAAAAGATCGAAAGAGTGCGAAACCTTTGCGTGGTGTTATATTATGTGACATTGTTAGAAGGAAAAATCTCAAACTTGATATATTGATTATGTCTCAAAAAAACCTTCACAAAATGACCTATCTCATTCGAGGTTTCTTGGCTTTCGGGTCAAATGACCAATGTTATGGCTAGAATCAAGGCATAGTTTATGATAATATGGCCATATTGTGCATACACGTGCATCATGGCATGGCAAACAATGTTGCAAGAGGAAGTTTTCCTTTTTATCGCACCAAAAAGGCATTTTCCATTTTCTGAGCATAAAAAACGGACGGTTTTGTGAAGCAACCACCAACTGGCTAATTCAAAAAACCACCAACACATTTTACAAAAATACTAGACCACCTTATATGGACAATGTACCAACAGGGGGATCTGAAACCTTTCCGTCTACCTCTGGTGAAAAAGACAAATTCCTGCCGAATCGGTAGGAAGTTGGTCAGATATGAACTATAGGTACATGATACGATGCTCATGATTTTTTACAAAATTCATTTTTAGGTTCACAATATGCTATTTTATCAAAAAAACAATGCAAGTTGAGCGAGGCTTGGTCAGATTCAAGTGTATACAAAAGATGCGGCATTTAAATATCCAATCAATTCAAAAATGTTAATACAAAAGACGCGGCATTAAAATATGATTTGTTCTAATAAAATAGGGTTAGATTCCTTTTTAGATGCTTAATATTTCTTATGTTCAAAGTTTTAGGATTTAACAATTTATTTTTGTTTGAATTGATTAATCAAAATTTATATGTAAGTGTTTTAATCATTTTGAAAATTTTCATGTAAAGTAAATATAAAATGTTTTTACATGAATGGATAGATATTATTTTTCTGAAAATTATGATATATTATTCCTATTTTTTGAATTAAAAATGCCCCTTTAATGCATGAAATAAATGCCCCCCCCCCTTTAACACCGGTTCCAGACACGAACCGGTGTTAAAGGGGGGCGCATTTATTTCGTTGCGCGCGCACACCCCCCCCCTTTAACACCGGTTCGTGTCTGGAACCGGTGTTCAAGGGGGGTGTTAATAAATGCGCGCGGGAAACGGAATCCCCCCCCCTTTAACACCGGTTCCTGCCCCGAACCGGTGTTAAAGGGGGGGTATTAAATGCGCCTCCCCTTCCTTTCTTCACTCCCGTGCCAGATCGAACCGCGCAGAGAGCAGAGAGCAGCCGACGCCCTCGCCGTCGGAGCTAGCCGCCGCCCAAGACCGCCACCGCCACCGCGCGCGCGCCGCGCACAGAGAGCAGCCGCGCCGGCGCCGCGTCCTCACCCTCGCCCTCGTCGGAGCCGCCGCGTCCTCGTCCTCGCCCTCGCCCTCGCCGGAGCCGCCGCGTCCTCGCCCACCGAAATCTTTGCCCACCGAAATTCATAAACACACTTGGTTGGTTGTGAAATTCATATGTATATATTTGTATCAAAATAATACCAATTTAATTGGGTTTTACTATTATATTGTTTAACAAGTTAATTATCATAGATGTAGTATTTTAGGAAAATGTACCGTTGTCCAAGTTGTGAAATTCATATGTATATATTTGTATGCTTAAATATTGCTAGCAATATGTCGGTGATTATTTTACATGCGCGCTCTCATCGTTGCTAATATATGTAATCTTGAACTTTTGTCTTCATATTTAGTATTTACAGTATTAAGAACTTTATTGAAATCAACACCAAACTATTACAAAGCTTTCTTATCTTATTAAAACCAGTTGGTGCGAATGCGTCGAAATTGAAGATGATCTTCATCCTAAGAACACACCGACATGGTTAGTCACAAGCGATACGAAGTAGTTCCCCCATGTCGTCAGTCCAACAGGAGCAACCATTTCCCCACCAGTCTTGCTTGTCTTTTTTAATATAGTGTATCATATCCCCTTGTCCCAACAACATCCTCATCCTATGACATATGCATTTCACATTTCTCTAGTTACAACCCTTACCAAAATTCATTACACAAGGTCCATAGAGTCTGAGAGGAGAACGTGTTTCTCGGAGAATTTTGATTTTTAAAAATGTGCCACCAATTGCACATCTCACTAACATCGGGAAACTCGAAACTAAGATGGCATGTAATTATGGAGGGAGTAGTAGTATAGATAGGGTGTCAAGCGGGGCGGGTTCGCGGGCAACATAGTTTCATCCTGATTAGGGTTTGGACCCCTCGGAACTCGTTTAAAATGATCAAGCATCCTTAGGGTTTTAATTTCATTTGTGTATTTTTGTATGAATAATATGTATATTTGTGTATGAATCCAAGTCTGAATGTTTACACTCTTACTCTAGATAATATTATTGTTTTAGAAACTATGGATCCACTTAGTAGAAACCTTGAAGAAGAAGAAATAATGGAGAACATTATTGATGAGCACACCTCACAATATCTGAACTTGGAGGGACATGATGACGACAGCTCAAGTACTAGTCATGGAGAAGATGAAGACTCCGGTGAACGCAATTTAGTGGTTACAAAGTCCGGCGAGGTATATGCATTGATTAAGCCTCTGCTGACTTCCACCAACAATCTTCTTCTACATGTATTAATTAATGCTTCTTTCTTCTTTTAGCCCTCTGGATCGACCAGCCAGCAACCATCTTCTTCTACGAAAAAGAGCAAGCGAGGAGCGAGCCAGCGGTTGAAAGATCGTGCAAAGTTCACGATCGAAGCAGTCCGTGTTGATGGCAGGCCGATGGAGCCCAAGAAGGCCGCAGACAAATTTGTACGTCAGGCTGGAGTTCTTGTTAGGGACCAAATCCCAATCATAATTGAAAATTGGAATAAGCCAAAGAAGGGCGATGGTACCTTTGTCAATGAAAGATCCAAAGAAACGCTTTGGAATTCGTTGTTGGTAAATTTCACCCTTTCGCCAGAGGAGGATGAAAACAACCCGGTTATAAAGGAAAAGGTCAAAGAGTGGACTCTAAAGAAGATGGCTGACGCTTTCCGCAACTAGAAGACAAAATTGAACAAATTTGTCAAATCTGGCGAGACTCCAAATTTCGAAGACGCATATTATGCGAAGATAAGACCTCACTGGCCCTAATTTGAGACATATAAAAAAGTGCTATAGCTAAAAAGAGGTTAGAAACCAATACGCTTAATGCCCTGAAGAAGGAATATCACCAGAGGACGGGGTCAGGTGGCTACATATCTCAGAGGCCTAAGTGGGAGGAAGCTGAGAAGGACCTGCGCGCTAGAGGGATCACACCCCAGATAGATGGGTGGGACCTACGTGCAAAGACTTGGTTCTACGGAATCGGGGCAAGGTTGGACCCAGAAACAGGATTGTGTATCTTCCCAACCCTCCTTGCTAAACCCGTCACTGAACTCATCACGGCATACGAGGAAACATCCACCAGGACCTTCCATCCCGACAGAGAAAATGACCAGCTCACACGCGCCATCGGTAAAAAAGAACACCCTGGACATGCACGAGGCACAGGGGGTATGACGTGGAAGGATGGGTTTGCCGAGTGGAGCGACTCTTACAGATGGCACGGCAGAAAAGAAAAAGAGCGTACAGAGTGGATGACACAGATAGAACATGCACTTGTGGCGTTGCAGGCGCAAGTGAATGCACAACAAAGCCATCAAGCTACCGGCCCATCTCAGCGGCACGAAGAGCCTGCATTGGAAGCTGCCGGCGGCCCAGACTCTGCGCGGAAAAGCAGTGTGGCTGTGGCGCCCCGCAAAACCACTACTAGAAAATCGCGTTGTTTTTGTGCATTGCATCATCATGACCGCATGCTCATGTCGTCATGCCACATTGCATTTGAGCATCGTCATCATCATGCATCTGTTTGTCTAAAACTATTTTCGAAAGACTATCTTTGTTTTCGAAACGCCCCGTCTTTATTTCAAAGTAAAACCCGGGTCTCTGGAATATTTTGTTTGCATACCAACAGTTTTCAAACGCCCCGTTTTAAATATTAAAAATATTTATTTTATTTTTAGGGGCAGCCGTACCGGGCCGATTCGACCCAGTCGGCCACCCCAGTACAAAACTAGACTACCCAAAAACTTTTAGTACCTAACCCTAACCTACCCAGTCCCTAGCCACATCACTCCCACCACTCACGGCTCGCCACCTCGTCTCTCCTTCCCTTCCAACCAACCGCCATGCGACACCTCACCCAACACACACAAACCCACACCTGATACACTCACACAGCCCCCACCTGCCTCCACTCCTTTCCCACCTGACCAACCGCGACCCAACCCTCTCCCTGGCCCAACCCGGGCCCCACCCCGTCAGCCCTCTCCCACGTCCACCCCACGCGGCGTGCCCCACCCCACGTTACCGCCCCGGTCCCACCGACCCGCCGGCCCCACCACCTGCCCCCCTGTCGCACCTGTCCCCTCTCTCTCTCTTCCCCCCCACCTCCTCCTGCCCTCCTCTGCCTCCCGACGCAGCAACCGCCGCCACCCACCCCGACCGACAGCACCCCGCCTCTCCTCCTCGCCCCGCGCCGGCCTCCTCCATTGCCCTCTGCGCGCCACAGCGCTCCGCCGTCCTGTGGCCTTCCCTCTCCGGCCGTCCTCCCCGCGACAGAGCGTCGTCGCCGACTTCGCCGCCCCGACCCGCTTGCTCCGCCTCGCCGGCCTCCGCGCCGCCGCCGGTCGCCCTCATCTCTGGCCGGCTCTCTCCTCGCTTCCTCTGGCCGTGCCACGCCCGGCACCCTCCTCTCCGTCGACGTCCTCATCTCCGACGGCCGCCCCTCTCCGCGTGGTCGCCGCCGCAGCGCCTCTGCTCACCCCTCCCCGCGTTGGTCGCCGTCGCCGCGGACTCCCCTCTCCTCCGCGTCAAGCTCGGCCTCGAGCTCCCCTCGCTGGCCGCTGCTCACACCCGTGTGGCTCCGTCGGCCTTCCCCAGTTCGCCGCCCCTTTCTCTTCTGCCTCGGCAGCCGCAGAGGCGACGTCGGCCCGCCGTAGCTCTTTCCCGGCTGCCCTGTCTTCATCCGCCGCCAGCACCGTGGAAGCCGTGCCGACATGCGCCTCCTCCACCAAGCCTCTGTCCGTGTCTGCGCTATGTTGGAAGCCACCTCCGTCCTGCAGGCCCACATGGTGTTCGACCATATGACCGACAGGGAGGTACCCCTTGCAGCGCATCGGCATGTCTCCTGCAGGTTTAGGTGTTCCATCTGTGGTGTTTGGCGGACCAGGTCTCGAGGCTCTCTGTCCCCATGTGGCCATGACACCAACAAGTGCACGACACCGAAGCCATTCAAGTTCGCCACTCGATCACTCGTTGAAGCGTCCAACGAAGACCAAGTCCATAACGCCAAGTCCTGCCGAGAAGCCATGTACCATGTGTCGATGTCTAACCAAGCTCGTCCGCAAGACTGTTGCCGTCAAGGACTCGCAACCTTGGTACATCAAGATCTTCCTCACGGGAACCGAAGACCCTCGCCCACATGGAAATTGAAGGCCCCGGCCAGGGCGAAACCGATGAGCCGCCGACACCGAGCCAAGTCCTTCGACAACCTCCGAAGACCGAACCCGAAGACCCGGATGCGACAAGATCTACCTCTGTTATCCGAGAACGATCCCGCCGAGACCGAACCCCAGATCCGGACCCTGAGACCCGACCCCGAACCCCTCGGAGCCAAGTTCGCCGAACCCTAATGTGTGACCCCTTTATCCGAGACCCTATTTTTATAATATTACATTATCACCTTGTTGCATTAAATCATTCATGTCGCATACATGTGTGTGGTTTGGGGGCCTTATGCCGATTCACCTAAATTAAATATGGAGGCCATATGCGGGCAAATCTAGTCTAATAATGGCTCCATTTAAATTTGTGTAGCAAACCGATGCCATGTTCTGCCCTGTTAATACAACACTTAAATTGCAGGGTGTCTAAACAACATGAACCTTGTAAATAAATGTCGGGACCCCGGTTCTGCTTAATATTGCCTAATTGCATCGAACTCTTGCCATGTCATACATCATACATGCATCATGCCCGATCTTCTGTCGTAGTATTAAATATTGCACCCGGTGTTTTTGCTAGTGCTTTGCTTCTTCACGGATTAGGCCGATGAGTTGATGCGAGTGTCGATCCGATCTTCGGATAAACCTTCGACAATGTTTTTCAGGCGAGCACCTCCCCCCTTTCTACCTATCTTACTTTTATAGTCTTTATTCCCTCCTGTTGATCTATTGCTATCTGTGTTGTGATGCTCTAGTTTTCGTACCCGTGGTATCCCTTGCAGCCTTATATTGCCTTGGACACATCCTATTACCTGTTGATTGGTAGATAGTTGGACTTGCGCGTCGTAGTCGCTTGCTCAAGTGCTTTTGCGTGTCGTCAAGTACCACAGTTGTTGAAGTATCGCCGTGTGTTTAATGTTGGAGTTGATCATGGCTTTAATTACTGTTTAATAACTAAAATTGAAGTAGGTAAATGAAGAGGCACCGGTGGGTGATAGACAATATTTGGTTTCCGACCGCTCACTGGTGTCCCGTAGGACCCCGAGTTCTTGACACCTGTTCCGAGATCGAGCGCGCTAACCACATGTGGGATGTGTGGGCACCCCATCGATTTAGTACCTGATTCCAAGTATTGTACTGGGGGCCACAACTAGTTTGAGGTTTTATTTACTATCCTGTACTTATGCCATGCTTTACGGCTTTATTTAAATTGTGCGATGGATAGCACACTGTACTATTTAGGATCGTGACCCGTTTTCGCTGTATCGACAAGCCCGAGAGTTTCGGGTTCCCAGTCGTTTACAGCCGGCTCCACAAACCCTGAGTCCGTCTCGGAGCCCGGCCGACTTCGTTGCGGGTGTACTTAGTGGGGTGGCCCCCATGTACTTGCTTTGGGTCTGGGAAACATCATGACTTAGGCCCCGCCGACATACCGATTGGTGTATGTTAATTGATCTGGCAAAAAGGGTCGAAGTGCGTGTGGATATCTCATGCTAATCGCGTGTGGATACTTTGGTGCACCCCTGCAGGGTTAAATCTTTTCGAAAAGCCGTGTCCGCGGTTATGGACGACTTGGAGCACAGTTCTCGATCATAGACAACTATAACTAAAGTTTACTGTTATAAATTGACTTGTATCCGATATGACTAGTAATCAGCTTCACTACAACGAAATGGATAAATAAAAGTACCAACAACTGCTGGGTTTGGGATATCTCATGCTAATTGTATCTGACTAGTAAGAGTTGCAACTATAACGGAATGGTTAGATAAAAGTGCCCACTGCTTGTTATATCAGGATGACTATCTATACCTGACTAGTAATTGCTGCAATGATAACTGAATAAATAAAACTGCCAACGGTGTGAGTTCCTCGGTTGACTTCCTCGTCTGGTCTCGAGGGGGAAATACCAGGATGGGTATGCTTGGTGATAGTATTAGGTTGGTTCCGAATAGGTCTTTCTCATCCCTCTCTGATAGCCGACAGTTTTATCGAGTCTCTATAGGTTGTTTAGTGCATGCTGCGCTGCCGCTTCAGTCCACCATACCTATGTAGGCGAGGACCGCCGAATTCTAGTCTCGCTGTGTACTGGCCTCAGTACTGACCGCTCTCTCTTTTTCCTTTGCCCCTTGTCGGCACCCCTTTTGTTTAAGCAGGTTTGAGATCGACGTCGTTAGCAGGGTTACCCTTCCGGCTTGGCCTGGGCAGGGTTATGGACGCCATTGGTTATTCTTCAGGGCTCTTAGCCCCATTTGCATCTTGTCCGTAGTCGGACGCTCTATCATTTCCAGGTGATTTGGATCTTTGTACATTGTATCTGTATTCTTGACTCGTTGGGTCGCTGTTGTATATATACCTGTTCTGTGGGTCCCATCGAGAACTGTTGTGTAATGTTATTACTTCGTTTTCCACCCGCACGAAAGTGCCTGGTGGGCACCTTTGAATCGTTTCTATGCGGGTTTGGCGGGAATCGCTAAAACTTGCATAGGGCCGATTCTGAGGGTGTTACAGAGTGGTATCAGAGCTCAGCAGTTGCGATACCCCCACAAGTCCAGCCTGTAGGATAACCTAGCTAACGGCCGAAGTAGAGTGTCAAAACTATTTTTGAAAAATCGGTTGGATAGATCTGATTAGGTCTGCTTTTACTCCTTACCCCTCTGCTTCTCTCCTCTCACCTCTGCGTGTTTTGAATCCGCTCTCTTCTCTCTCTTCGAGTCCAGGATTTCTCGTGGTTGGGTTCCATCGTACCTTCAGGGTTTCACTTCCTCCTTTGGTAACGGTGTTGCCACATCTGGTCTTCATGCTATCCGAGGAATCCTTCGTCTGGTGGACTTCTCTTTGTTCCTTCTCGTGCCTTCCGGTGTTTTCCGACCCGACGACATCATCTACGCCAGATCCGATGCAGAGCCTGCATCACCCCTTGTTCCGAACCTCGATTGTCGAGATCTTCAGTCTGATTCAGGGAATGGTTGCACGCTTTCCTACTGATTGTGCGGAGTAATAGTTTGGGTGCGTGATGGATTGGCCCCCATGCCGACTACCCCTTCTATTCGCTTTTGTACATTGAAGTGGATGAGAATGCATCGGTTCCCTCTTTCTATCGAAGCTAGAGGTGGCTTTATTTGTTGATACCTCTACCTTCGACCTTTTGCTCCCGGAGTGTTCTCTCGACGATCACGGACATCGACCTCCTGTTAGTGGTGTCGCGAAGATCTACACGAAGCGAGAAGATGCAGATCACCGACCTTCCTTCCGGTACCATGAGGAGGATCTCGAGGGCGAGATCCATTGTTAGTGGTGTCGAATTGTGGCGCCCCGCAAAACCACTACTAGAAAATCGCGTTGTTTTTGTGCATTGCATCATCATGACCGCATGCTCATGTCGTCATGCCACATTGCATTTGAGCATCGTCATCATCATGCATCTGTTTGTCTAAAACTATTTTCGAAAGACTATCTTTGTTTTCGAAACGCCCCGTCTTTATTTCAAAGTAAAACCCGGGTCTCCGGAATATTTTGTTTGCATACCAACAGTTTTCAAACGCCCCGTTTTAAATATTAAAAATATTTATTTTATTTTTAGGGGCAGCCGTACCAGGCCGATTCGACCCAGTCGGCCACCCCAGTACAAAACCAGACTACCCAAAAACTTTTACTACCTAACCCTAACCTACCCAGTCCCTAGCCACATCACTCCCACCACTCACGGCTCGCCACCTCGTCTCTCCTTCCCTTCCAGCCAACCGCCATGCGACACCTCACCCAACACACACAAACCCACACCTGATACACTCACACAGCCCCCACCTGCCTCCACTCCTTTCCCACCTGACCAACCGCGACCCAACCCTCTCCCTGGCCCAACCCGGGCCCCACCCCGTCAGCCCTCTCCCACGTCCACCCCACGCGGCGCGCCCCACCCCACGTTACCGCCCCGGTCCCACCGACCCGCCGGCCCCACCACCTGCCCCCCTGTCGCACCTGTCCCCTCTCTCTCTCTTCCCCCCCACCTCCTCCTACCCTCCTCTGCCTCCCGACGCAGCAACCGCCGCCACCCACCCCGACCGACAGCACCCCGCCTCTCCTCCTCGCCCCGCGCTGGCCTCCTCCATCGCCCTCTGCGCGCCACAGCGCTCCGCCGTCCTGTGGCCTCCCTCTCCGGCCGTCCTCCCCGCGACAGAGCGTCGTCGCCGACTTCGCCGCCCTGACCCGCCTGCTCCGCCTCGCCGGCCTCCGCGCCGCCGCCGGTCGCCCTCATCTCTGGTGGCTCTCTCCTCGCTTCCTCTGGCTGTGCCGCGCCCGGCACCCTCCTCTCCGTCGACGTCCTCATCTCCGACGGCCGCCCCTCTCCGCGTGGTCGCCGCCGCAGCGCCTCTGCTCACCCCTCCCCGCGTTGGTCGCCGTCGCCGCGGACTCCCCTCTCCTCCGCGTCAAGCTCGGCCTCGAGCTCCCCTCGCTGGCCGCTGCTCACACCCGTGTGGCTCCGTCGGCCTTCCCCAGTTCGCCGCCCCTTTCTCTTCTGCCTCGGCAGCCGCAGAGGCGACGTCGGCCCGCCGTAGCTCTTTCCCGGCTGCCCTGTCTTCATCCGCCGCCAGCACCGTGGAAGCCGTGCCGACATGCGCCTCCTCCACCAAGCCTCTATCCGTGTCTGCGCTATGTTGGAAGCCACCTCCGTCCTGCAGGCCCAGATGGTGTTCGACCATATGACCGACAGGGAGGTACCCCTTGCAGCGCATCGGCATGTCTCCTGCAGGTTTAGGTGTTCCATCTGTGGTGTTTGGCGGACCAGGTCTCGAGGCTCTCCGTCCCCATGTGGCCATGACACCAACAAGTGCACGACACCGAAGCCATTCAAGTTCGCCACTCGATCACTCGTTGAAGCGTCCAACGAAGACCAAGTCCATAACGCCAAGTCCTGCCGAGAAGCCATGTACCATGTGCCGATGTCGAACCAAGCTCGTCCGCGAGACTGTTGCCGTCAAGGACTCGCAACCTCGGTACATCAAGATCTTCCTCACGGGAACCGAAGACCCTCGCCCACATGGAAATTGAAGGCCCCGCTCCCGGAGTCCAAAGACCGATACCGAACCCGGCGCCGCTCCAAGATCTCCTTCCCGGAGTTGATGACCCGATGACGCCAAGATCTACATCACGGATCCGCCGGGCGAGACCTCGAAGGCTGTTGACGCGTGAAAATGTACCCTCGGAATTCCGAGGAGGTCGGCAAGAACGCCTACACGGACGCCAAGACCCGGATCCGAAGACCGCTAAGATCGCCACGGAACGGCAAGCTCTCCATCCCGGATACGTCAAGTACTTCATCGCGAACGCCAAATCCGACCCGATCCGTGGACCCGACAAGATCTTCGTGACGACAAGATCGGCACCGACCAGGGCGAAACCGATGAGCCGCCGACACCGAGCCAAGTCCTTCGACAACCTCCGAAGACCGAACCCGAAGACCCGGATGCGACAAGATCTACCTCTGTTATCCGAGAACGATCCCGCCGAGACCGAACCCCAGATCCGGACCCAGAGACCCGACCCCGAACCCCTCGGAGCCAAGTTCGCCGAACCCTAATGTGTGACCCCTTTATCCAAGACCCTATTTTTATAATATTACATTATCACCTTGTTGCATTAAATCATTCATGTCGCATAAATGTGTGTGGTTTGGGGGCCTTATGCCGATTCACCTAAATTAAATATGGAGGCCATATGCGGGCAAATCTAGTCTAATAATGGCTCCATTTAAATTTGTGTAGCAAACCGATGCCATGTTCTGCCCTATTAATACAACACTTAAATTGCAGGGTGTCTAAACAACATGAACCTTGTAAATAAATGTCGGGACCCCGGTTCCGCTTAATATTGCCTAATTGCATCGCACTCTTGCCATGTCATACATCATACATGCATCATGCCCGATCTTCTGTCGTAGTATTAAATATTGCACCCGGTGTTTTTGCTAGTGCTTTGCTTCTTCACGGATTAGGCCGATGAGTTGATGCGAGTGTCGATCCGATCTTCGGATAAACCTTCGACAATGTTTTTCAGGCGAGCACCTCCCCCCTTTCTACCTATCTTACTTTTATAGTCTTTATTCCCTGCTGTTGATCTATTGCTATCTGTGTTGCGATGCTCTAGTTTTCGTACCCGTGGTATCCCTTGCAGCCTTATATTGCCTTGGACACATCCTATTACCTGTTGATTGGTAGATAGTTGGACTTGCGCGTCGTAGTCGCTTGCTCAATTGCTTTTGCGTGTCGTCAAGTACCACAGTTGTTGAAGTATTGCCGTGTGTTTAATGTTGGAGTTGATCATAGCTTTAATTACTGTTTAATAACTAAAATTGAAGTAGGTAAATGAAGAGGCACCGGTGGGTGATAGACAATATTTGGTTTCCGACCGCTCACTGGTGTCCCGTAGGACCCCGAGTTCTTGACACCTGTTCCGAGATCGAGCGCGCTAACCACATGTGGGATGTGTGGGCACCCCATCGATTTAGTACCTGATTCCAAGTATTGTACTGGGGGCCACAACTAGTTTGAGGTTTTATTTACTATCCTGTACTTATGCCATGCTTTACTGCTTTATTTAAATTGTGCGATGGATAGCACACTGTACTGTTTAGGATCGTGACCCGTTTTCGCTGTATCGACAAGCCCGAGAGTTTCGGGTTCCCAGTCGTTTACAGCCGGCTCCACAAACCCTGAGTCCGTCTCGGAGCCCGGCCGACTTCGTTGCGGGTGTACTTAGTGGGGTGGCCCCCATGTACTTGCTTTGGGTCTGGGAAACGTCATGACTTAGGCCCCGCCGACATACCGATGGGTGTATGTTAATTGATCTGGCAAAAAGGGTCGAAGTGCGTGTGGATATCTCATGCTAATCGCGTGTGGATACTTTGGTGCACCCCTGCAGGGTTAAATCTTTTCGAAAAGCCGTGTCCGCGGTTATGGACGACTTGGAGCACAGTTCTCGATCATAGACAACTATAACTAAAGTTTACTGTTATAAATTGAATTGTATCCGATATGACTAGTAATCAGCTTCACTACAACGGAATGGCTAAATAAAAGTACCAACAACTGCTGGTTTTGGGATATCTCATGCTAATTGTATCTGACTAGTAAGAGTTGCAACTATAACGGAATGGTTAGCTAAAAGTGCCCACTGCTTGTTATATCAGGATGACTATCTATACCTGACTAGTAATTGCTGCAACGATAACTGAATAAATAAAACTGCCAACGGTGTGAGTTCCTCGGTTGACTTCCTCGTCTGGTCTCGAGGGGGAAATACCAGGATGGGTATGCTTGGTGATAGTATTAGGTTGGTTCCGAATAGGTCTTTCTCATCCCTCTCTGATAGCCGACAGTTTTATCGAGTCTCTATAGGTTGTTTAGTGCATGCTGCGCTGCCGCTTCAGTCCACCATACCTATATAGGCGAGGACTGCCGAATTCTAGTCTCGCTGTGTACTGGCCTCAGTACTGACCGCTCTCTCTTTTTCCTTTGCCCCTTGTCGGCACCCCTTTTGTTTAAGCAGGTTTGAGATCGACGTCGTTAGCAGGGTTACCCTTCCGGCTTGGCCTGGGCAGGGTTATGGACGCCATTGGTTATTCTTCAGGGCTCTTAGCCCCATTTGCATCTTGTCCGTAGTCGGACGCTCTATCATTTCCAGGTGATTTGGATCTTTGTACATTGTATCTGTATTCTTGACTCTTTGGGTCGCTGTTGTATATATACCTGTTCTGTGGGTCCCATCGAGAACTGTTGTGTAATGTTATTACTTCGTTTTCCACCCGCACGAAAGTGCCTGGTCGGCACCTTTGAATCGTTTCTATGCGGGTTTGGCGGGAATCGCTAAAACTTGCATAGGGCCGATTCTGAGGCTGTTACAGTGGCTTCCACGGAGAACGTGCAGCCCACGCTTGAAATGGCGGGTCCTCGATACCCTGTGGATGAGATCACGGAGAGCGAACACGCTGAGCTGCATGTGAGATTAATGGGCTTATCCATTAAGGTGGATGTCGGCTATGCCTTACCTCCTGTAGCTGGTGGAACTTTCCACTGCCGACCGAATTCAGATGGCTATGCTATTGTCGGGGTGGATGAGGTTGGGAAGGAATATGAGGAAGCACAGCTTGACCATGCTACAGGTGAAGGGGAAACTCAACTCAAATTTGCAGTGAAAACAACCATTCTTTGGAAGAAGGAACACATCGTGCTTCCAAATTGGAGGTCACTGGCACCCCCGCCGTCTCCGCAGCATCAGCAGTCTGAGCCGCTTCAGCTATCTCCTCCGAGGCAGCCATCTCCGGCGCTTCAGCCATCTCTTGCGCGGCAGCCATCTCCGGCCCGTCAGCCATCTCCGGTGCTTCAGCCATCTCCTCAGCGTAAGCGGAAGAGCACTGCCACGAAGAGCACCAGTAGCACTGCCACAAAGAAATCCGCAGGAAATCGTACGCCAAAGAGTTCAAAAAACTACGTCCCGCAGCCTTTCGCCAAGCCATTGCCGGTTTTACCGTGGAATCGCAGCGACGAGGAGACCAATAGGATCTCGGAAGAACAGGTCAAGAAATTCTTTGCACCTAGATGGGCCGAGCCAAAGGAGAAAATAGATCCGGCGGTGGTGGAGAAGTTTTACAAAAATCTTTTGAAACCTGAAACCCCACTTGTGCCGGACTACGAGCGCCAGATTTTGAAGGCGGATGCAAGGCGCCGTAGGGAGACTGAAAGTAGCAGTCGTGAGGCACCCTAGAAAACAGTTCCCATGCTCGGAGAGCAGGAAAACCAATCATGCTCCCCGCTCCAAATGTTCGACACACGGGTTTGCCGGACAGGGTTTGGAAAAGGTTCACGGGCAGGGCCGTGGGTGAATGGTCAGAAGAACTAAAATTTGTAGACCAAAATGTAAGTAATACTAGCTAGCTAGGTCTGCGTATCTCTTTGATTCTGCTTCCAATTCCATTATATCATGCTTTATTGATTATTATTTTGATTGAACTCTCTATTCTCGTAAAGTGCGCGCATCAGGGACACGACAATAACTTATGCGGGTACTATGTTTGCGAGTTCATTCGCAACACGATATATGCGACGGGTCAAGCCGCACTAGAACAACTTAGACTAAGTAAACAAAGTCCACAACATTATTTTATTACCATCAATTGTGTTGAGTTTTATTCTTATATATATATTGACGGCCCATTCTTCATATATATTCAGATCGAACGGATGCGGGACCAACTCCTACCATTTGAATGCATACGAGCCATTCAAGAGGAATTGGCGGGGTTCATACTTGATGAGGTCGTCACGCCTGGCGGAGAACTCTTTAGATATCCACCAAAATGAACGATGACGATGTGTGTGCCGATGACGATGTATGTGCCGATGACGATGTTTGTGTATAATAATAGTTGCTTAATTATTCATGTACTCGTATGTACCGATGACGATTTATGTGTATACCGCTCACGATCGATTCCCCCTCCCCCCCCACGCAGAAATACGCCCAGAACGGGCAGAGGCAGAAGTCTACCATGGTAGAGATTTAGGCCGTTTTCCTGCCGCGGCAGGAAAACGGCCTAAATCTCTGTCGCGGCAGAAGAACCTTTAACACCAGTTCCAGCCCCGAACCGGTGTTAAAGGGGGGGGGCTGAGGCCTGCGGCAGCCCCACGTGCGCCACCCTTTAACACCGGTTCGTATAAGAACCGGTGTTAAAGGGGCCCCCCTCTAACACCAAACCCTCAACAGCGGTTGAGGAGCCGCTGTTAGAGGGCCCTCCCAACCGGAGTTAAAGGGGGGCTCTGCACTAGTGTACATCTGCATTTAAAATATTTACTATATTTCGTACGTTTCGGATATAGCACGTCCCTTCTTATTTTAACTATATGAGATCCGCACTTTGACACCTGAAATTCCGTTCGAGTAGATACTTCTGCAGGAGCATAGTCGATTTTCTAGTTAAATACATTCCAAGATGTTTTTCCATACTTTCCGCATTTAGTTCTAGCTATTTCCGCACCCCCTAATCGATCAGAACAACAAATACGTATCCCCTCCACCCCTTTTGGCATTATTAATGAAATATCCTTCACTATTTTACTAAAAATGGAATGAAATGAGATTGGACTGTTCCTCAGTTGAAAAGAGATGTCTTAAGCAATCAGAGAAGTACTTTGATAAGCATATTTGATCTTTACCGACTCAATTAAGGTATTAGTGTTTGTTCTATTAGACAAAAAGAGCGCATTTTTTGCACTTCGTTCAAATAAGAGTTGTGTTGAATAAAAGAGCAATTTACCAAGCCAGTTACCCATAATAAACGCTAGATAAAACATGATTAGAATAATAGGAAATATACTAATCATGTGAAATATCGAATACATATTAAGGCATATAACTAAACAGACTGCAAGGCGTAGAACGTTAGATGCGATCGAAACAAGGTTGAGAAAGAAAATATACACGACAGTAGTAGTAGAGGAAACGTCGGCGTTGGAACCGTTGTTAGCCATGTCATCGAGGAAGAGAGTGCTAATTTCGGGAAAGAAGTCCTCATCGGGGAAGACGTCGTCGCAGTCGCTATCCGTGAGGGAGTCCGTGACGAAGCCAGTAGTCGCGCTGATAGCGCTCCCCAAAAACCCTATCGCCCTTCTCCCATACAGGATCTGAAGTAGCGGGGTCTCGGAGGCCTACTGTCTCGGCTCGCGGTGCACGTCGCAAGGCGGGATGGGGAAGATCTAAGTAGCGCAGTGCTCTGGAACTGGAGGCGCAAAGGATCTGTGGCAGTGTGTCTGAGAGGAGGCGCGACCTCTCCCTTATATAGACACACAGAGGAGAAGGCAGAGAGGGTGCGCAGGAGATGAAACGAATGGACAGAAGTTGAAGCAAACAGTCGGCAGCCCATCGGACAGCCTCCACTCAGTTCGTATTTATTTAGCTCATATTAAAATTCCACTCGAGCAAAAAGATTTTAGCTTCTGTACAACTATTCATATACCATTCATGCGTGAAAAAATAAAGCTCGGCTCGGAGAGATTCCCGCAACCCACGGCGCGCACGAGAGCATCGTGACGTGACGAGGCGAGGTGAGGCGAGGCAAACAAGGAGGAGGAGGAGCGCGTGTGTATATGTCTTCTCTTCTCAAGTTCATACAAGTGGTGGAAGATCTCACCTTATAAGTTGGTTCAACTTCCACTCAACTAGCAATGTGGGACTAAACATTTGTCCTAGCTCTTGTCTTGCATGAATGGGCCAAATGGGCCTCTAGGATTTCAGGAATTTATTGGCATATAATAAATGGACTGGGCCTATGTAGGAAAAAATTCCAACAATCCCCCACTAGATCCCTGAGGCACATGAAGTTTGCCTTTGGTTCCAAAACATTGTTTATATACCGGTACTGTAGTGGAGACTGTTAAGTTGAACTTTCACCTAGAGCTTTATGTTATACTAGGCTGTAACTTGTACAATGGACTATGCCTTAAACTACAAGTTTGCTGCGAACCTAGCTTCACAAAAAGTATTGACCGATACTAGGCTACCATGGGACATCCCCGTGGGTGGAGCTTATATGTCATACTCCATGACCTTTCATGAGTTTATTAGAGAGCACCCTACTCTCATAGACTGCTACATTTTAACAGTTAGACTCATATAGGTGTGTTCTTCAAAAGATGTTCTGCAGGACAACATCTTTGCTTAGGATAAGCCACTTAGAACACATTAAGATAATAAATCAACCTGCCGTGCAGAATAGGAAAGTATTGCATCTTTATGGAGTGGTGTTTATTAAAGTATGGATACTTTCCTCTTAGCTAACCAACAGCTTGTCTCCCAATTCTAATTCACGGGATCTCCGGTCACATAGAGTGGTTTACCACTGTGGAAAACTCAATTTGTGGGTCTCATACCCATCTTCTTTGATGCATTTTCTATCACATTGCGTGATAGACCCTTTGTGAAGGGATCTGCCAAGTTTTTAGATGTTTAGATATAATCCAATGCAATAACTTCGGAGTTTCTCATTTTCCTGACAGATTTCAGTCTCCTCTTCACATGTCTTGATGACTTCATATTATCCTTAGAACTATTTACCTTGAAAATCACAGTTTGATTATCGCAGTTCATAAGGATTGCGGGTATTGGTTTTTCAACACAGGTAAGTTCATCAAGAGTTCACAAAGCCACTCTGCTTCAAAAGTGGTTGTGTCTAATGCTATGAGTTGTGCTTCCATAGTTGACCTCGTTAAGATGGTCTTCTTCCAAGACTTCCAAGAAACAGTGCCACCAGCAAGTGTGAATACATATGCACTCGTGGCCTTTATCTCGTCGGCATCAGATATCCAATTTGAATCACTATAACCCTCTAGTACCCTCGGATGCCCGATATAGTGTATGCCATAGCTCGCAGTGCCTTTTAGATAGCGCATAACTCTCTCAAGAGCATGCTAGTGATCATCTCCTAGATTTGAAACAAATCGACTGAGTTTTCTTCCAGCAAAGGCGATGTCAGGCCTCGTGGCACTAGCTAAATACATAAGCGAGCCAATAATTTGAGAGTATCGCAGTTGGCCTCTAGCATTTCCTCGATTCTTTCGAAGCAACATACTAGGATCATACGGTGTAGGAGAAAACTTAAAGTCGTTATACCTGAAACGACTCAAGATCTTTTCCACATAGTGGGACTGAAGCAATGTAATCCCACCATCATCATCTCTCAATAGCTTGATGTTCAGGATAACATCAGCTACTCCGAGATCCTTCATCTCAAAGGAACGAGATAAGAAATCTTTGACCTCCTTAATTGCATTAAGTTTGGTTCCGAAAATTAGTATGTCATCAACATACAAACAAAGGATGACTCTCTCACCCCCACCATGGTGATTGTACACACATTTATCAGCTTCATTTACAACAAAGCCTGCAGCAGTTAATGTTCTTTCGAACATCTCATGCCACTGCTTAGGGGCTTGTTTTAGACCATATAAAGACTTCAACAACTTGCACACCTTTCCTTCTTGACCATTTACCACAAAGCCATCTGGCTGATCCATGTAAATTTCTTCATCCAACTCTCCATTAAGGAAAGCTGTCTTAACGTTCATTTGATGAACGAGAATACCATGAGAGGCAGCCAATGAAAGTAATACTCGAATGGTGGTCAATCTGGCAACATGTGAGTAAGTGTCAAAGAAGTCTTCACCTTCCTTTTGAGTATATCCCTTGGCCACAAGCCGTGCCTTGTACTTCTCAATAGTACCATCAGGTCTAAGATTTTTCTTAAACACCCACTTGCACCCTACAGGTTTGCACCCATAAGGGAGATCAGTGATCTCCCATGTTCCATCAGCTAATATGGAATTCATCTCACTATGGACGGATTCCTTCCAGTAGTCAGCATCAGGAGATGCATATGCTTCTGAAATGGAAGTGGGAGTGTCATCCACAAGGTACACAATGAAATCATCACCAAAGGACTTTGCAGTCCTCTGTCTGTTGCTCCTTTTAGGAATTTCATTATCACCCTCCTTAGGACTTTCAGTGTGTTCAATTGGAATGGTAGGTTCAGAGAATGTAGCAAATTCCTGATTAGATGAACTAGGTATCATCGGATTTGATGAGTTAGGTTTATCTTTCATTGGAAAGATATCCTCAAAGAAATTCGCATCAATCGACTCCATGATTGTACAGACATGAATGTCAGGCACTTCATATTTTACTATCAAGAATCTATAACCAATGCTATGAAAATCATAGCCCAGAAAAACACAGTCAATGGTTTTTGGTCCAAGCTTGCGCTTCTTGGGGATTGGTAAATTAACCTTTGTCAAACAACCCCAAGTACGTAAGTAAGAGAGTTTTAATCATTTCTTCTCCCATTCTTCGAATGGAGTAATTTCTTTGTTCTTTGTGGGAAATCGGTTTAGGACATGACACGCAATCAATAGTGCCTCCCCCACCATTCCTTAGAAAGACCCGATGTGTCTAACATGGCATTAACCAAATCTGTTAGAGTACGGTTCTTTATTTCGGCTACTCCATTTGACTAGGGTGAGTAGGGAGGTGTCCTCTCATGAATTATGCCATGTTCCACACAAAAGGAATCAAACTCGTTAAAAAAATACTCTCCGCCACGATCAGACCTAAGCCTCTTAATCTTTCGATCAAGTTGTTTTTCTGCCTCAGCTTTATAGGTTTTGAAGAAACTCAAAGCCTCATCTTTTGATTTCAGAAGATACACATGACAATATCTCGTACAGTCATTGACCAATGTCATGAAATATTTCTTTCCACCTTTTGTAAACACACCATTCATCTCACAAAGATTAGAATGTATGAGCTCTAGTGGTGTTAAATTTCTAACTTCTACAGTCGTATGTGACTTGCGAGGTTGTTTAGCTTGCATGTAGACTTGGCACTTAGATCCCTTAACAATTGTGAAATCAGGGATTAAATTCATTTTGGCAAGTCGCGTCATACAACCAAAAGTAATATGACCAAGACGAGAGTGCCAGACATTTGATTCAAAATTCGTGTAAAGATGATTAACAACTTTATTACAAATGGCTGATAGAGATAAGCGGAACAAGCCTCCGCACTCATAGCCTTTACCAACAAAGGTTCCATACTTCGAAATTACAAATTTATTGGACTCGAATACAATCTTGTAGCCATGTTGACATAAAAGAGATCCGCTAACAAGATTTTTATTTATTGAGGGAACATGATGCACGTTCTTCAGGCGCACGGTCATTCCCGAAGTGAACTTCAGATCGACCGTACCAACACCATGAATAGAAGCATGCAAACCGTTCCCCATCAGCATGGTTTGAGTCCCTCTGACCTGATATGAAGAAAACATGGAAATATCAGAACATACATGTACATTAGCGCTCGTGTCAACCCACCAATCAGGAGAATGACATAATGAAAGAACATTAGGTAATATACCATACCCAATATCTTTCATCTCAACGTCGCCCATGACAACATTAGCAGTCTTGCTGCCCTTCCCATGATGATGCTTGTCAAAGCGGTTGCAACAAGAAGGAGCCCAATGATCAGGATCACCGCACACATGACAAGCACCTTTCTTCTTATAAGTCTTCTTCTTGAAGCTGGTAGACTGTGAGGCCTTGTTCTTTCCATCGAACTTTCCTTTGCCATCAAACTTGCCTTTGTTCTTGAACTTGTGAGGATGGAAGTTCCTTTTCTGTACCGGATTGTCAATAGAACCTCCCTCGATACCTCGAGCACGTGTGTCTTTTGCTCTCGCCTTCTCTTCCACATCAAGAGTCCCAATGAGATCCGTCACGGAGAACTCTTGTCTCTTGTGCTTCAGAGAAGTAGCAAAATTCCTCCATGACTAGGGACATTTGGCAATAATGCCCCCGGCAACAAACTTGTCCGGTAACACACAAGTGAAGTGCTTAAGCTCCCTAGCCAGTGACTATACCTCATGAGCATGTTCCACAATGGGGCGGTCCTGAACCATCTTATAGTCATTGAATTGTTCCATGACATACAGTTCACAGCCAGCATCGGAGACTCCAAATTTTCTCTCGAGCGCATCTCACATATCCTTGCCATTGCTAAATGACAGATATGAATCGACAATATTGTCGCCAAGAATGTTGATCAAGGCAGCCTTGAAAGTGGTATCAAGTTTTTGGAACGCCTCTTTCTGAGCGAGATTAAGTTCTCCCTCAGGTGCGCCATAGATGGCGTTATAGCAGCTCATGGTCTAAAACCAGAGCACTGCTCTCGCACGCCATCATTTGTAATTGACACCTTCGAACACAGGTGGCTTCATAGAAGCAACAAAGCCACTTGGGGCAAATTGCCTAAAATAACGTTTTTGGATTGTTGAATAAAAGAGCAATTTACCAAGCAAATTACCCATAATAAATGCTAGATAAAACATGATTAGAATAATAGACAATATACTAATCATGTGAAATAAATAATACATATTAAGGCATATAACTAAACAGACTGCAAGACGTAAAACTTTAGATGCGATCAGAACAAGGTTGAGAAAGAAAATATACACGGCACTAGCAGCAGAGGAACCGCCGGCGTTGGAACCGTCGTTATCCATGTCGTCGAGGAAGAGAGTGCTGATGTCGGGGAAGAAGTCCTTGTCGAGGAAGATGTCGCCGCAGTCTCTATCTGTGAGGGAGTCCACCGGACAGCCTCCACTCAGTTTATATTTATTTAGCTTGTATTAAAAGTCCACTAGAGAAAAAACGTTTCATCTTCTGTACAACTGTTCATATACCATTCATGCGTGGCAAAATAAAGCTCGGCTCGCCGAGATTCCCGCAACCTGCGGCGCGGGCGCACGCGACGAGGCGAGGCGAGGCGTGGCATGGCATGGCGAGTTGAGCGAGGAGGAGGAGTGCGCATGTATATGTCTTCTATTCTCAAGCTCGTACAAGTGGTGGAAGAGCTCAACTTATAAGCTGGTCCAATTTCTACTCAACTAGCAATATGCGACTAAACATTTGTCCCAGCTCTTGCCTTCCATGAATGGGCCAAATGGGCCTCTAGGATTTCAGGAATTTATTGGCATATAATAAATGGACTGGGCCTATTTAGGAAAAAATTCCAACACGCAGCACACATCTATCCTACCTAGGTCTATGAATTTCTCTATCAATTCCATTACCTTATCCTTACCCATGAGGTTCCTACAATAGATCCTAAATTGAGCTAGTAGTTTTTTCCGGGCATACGCAAAAAAGGGTTATTATACACCCTAACCCCATCCTTTTGAAAAAGGAAGGCAACACTAAAGAAAGGAATGAGCGATTTTTTTGTTGTTCCTGCGAAGCGAAGATCATTCGCTTGGCGAATGAAGTGGCACAACCTAATTTTGTCTCGGGCCAAACACTTTTTCTCGCCGGTAGAGCTTTCTACGAAAAAAGCGATGCGAGAGAGTATTATCTTATCTAAGCTTGCTCCCTTCGCTCCCCCATCGTAGATGGTTCAGCCACACCAGGTGCCACCAAATGATTGAAAACTAGGACGGGGTTGAAATCCATTTTATTCTTTGTATTCAAAAAGTATTGCATGACTGAATAATTCAAGGAGGGGCGCACAACGGGGAGGGTCCTTATTAGTAGCTGACTCGTCGGGCCATCAGAGCGGTACTTCTTTTGTAAGTTGGACTTTTTGATTTGTTTAATTGTTATTTTTTTTATTTTTTTTACATTTCCCATAATAAGGAAAGGGTTGTCATTTACGAAAGGTTTGTCATTTAAAACCTCGGCGTATTGACGAGGAAGACGCTTGAAGGCCCCGCTCATCCGAAGTAATTTCATAAAATGATTCTTTCTTTCTTGATGGTGATCGGTCATGGTATCCATAACGTTGCATCTTTTTTGGCCAAATCCGGATTTCGTTTTTCTTCTCCCGATCGATCAACTCGAATCTTTTCCCTGCCCCCGGCCTCTCACTTCGTTTCATTCTTCCTCTATATCCTCGCTTGAATGAAGACACCCGATCCCGATTGGCCCGACTTCCCCAAATGTCGACCACCAGCCCTTTTCCTTTAGTGCGGGTCTTGATTTCTTGTTTTGTTTTTGTTTTAGTCGTGGTGATCGCCCGGGAAGAAAGAAATGAATGAATGTCCTTTTAGGAAAATATAGGGCGAGTTTCGTACGTGGACGTATCGAGCTGAAATAAGATCTAAGATTGACATCATCTTGATACAATGATTTACCCAAATAATAAATTGAGTCAATGGTGACAGAGCCGAGAAAACGTATGCACGAAAGCCGTTGCGCTTGTTTGTGGTGCAACCGTTTTCTTGCTAGAAGAAGAGCCACTTCTTTTTTGCGGCGGGTGCTTCCATTCACCAGCGTAGACAACATACATGTGCTCTCCGATCCGTGCTAGATAGTAACCCATCACACGTCTCTCAAACCCAAACTGTGGTGAATCCCAGGGGACAAAGCAAAGTCAAAGCGCTTGATCCTTTGCCCTCGCTGCTACTGATCAAGCAGCAATGCAGATCGTGATAAGATTAGCTTAAGCCTCTAATGTTCGATGAATAAAAAAGAAATATGGGTTTTTAGCTCCTTCCCTTCCACTGCATAGCAGCGCTATTAGGTACTACGAGCCCTCTTCCCCATGCATCTAAGCAGCTCGCGTGGTTCACCGGTTCCACAGAAAACTCTCATTTGTTGCAGCGGAGCATAGTGCGGCGCCGAGGAAGAAAGGTCGCTTTTTTCGATTTATTCGCTGATCTGAAATGAAACTTAGCACCTGTTTTTTCACAAGCAGAATCAGTCTATCCGAACCACAGACGCATTTTTCAGACCAGTGACGGCCTCTCTAGCGGAGCTGGGCACCGGGGCCCTGAATGCGCTAGCGATCAGCACATTAGGGGAGTACTTGCCACAGTTTATTGGCCTGATATCCTTATCCTCGCGTTCATGATATCTACATTCAAATGTGCCCGGAGACACGGTCGAAGCACGCCCGCCCCGTGTGCTTTACGACATGATCAGGTCCCGGGTTTCTTCTTGTGGTCTTCTAGCGTTAGAAGAAGTCGTGTCCATACCGGACATCTGCAACGTCCTCTCGCGCCTTTTTTGTTTTTAACAAAGAAAGATCAGGAAAAGACAGACCGAACCCATTCGGTGATTTTCGCGGTCGCCCTCACTGAACTAACCCTGATCTGAACTACGATTCAGATCAAGTCTTACCGAAATTGGATTTCCTTTTCGTGCCATATGCCAATGTCATACGAATTTCATTTTTCCCATTCCTGCCCTTTCCTCTATTTGTTCGATAGGGTCCTCGTTCTATTAGAATTCAAAACCCATTGTCGTCCATAGTTTCCTTGACAACGCGAAGGGGGAAGCAGCCCCCCCCCCCAAGTCTGAGATCAGTATCATTGGATACCGCGGTTGTGGCTTGAAGGCCGCATGCAAGTTCTTCAATATTTAGAGAGAGAGAGTATGTGTTAGTATGAGATCACGCTATCAACTTATTTCATTTTTATCGATGATTAGGTATCAATTGTCCTTAGGAACCGTACATTCACCTTTGTTTGGAGGCCGATCAAATATTTTTACAATACGAAATACTTGAAGGCCAAACACAATTGACTCACCTACATTTTATGCTCCCACCCTTTTGTAGACTCCGCCACTTATTAAATAGGGCTCTAGGAAAGTGCTCACATCAACAACAATGAAGGAGCTTCTCGATGGGTTAGACCGTTTGCGATACAATGTATCTTCTTTTTTTAGGATCTTCCACACTTGTATTACATCACAAAAGTTTGTGGAATACACAATGCCCTCACGCGGCAATAACAGCCACACATGCCTTCCAACTTTGGCGTAAATTAAACTCTTGGCAAGGTTATGTGCGTCAGTGTTTGACCTCCTTCCTTCATGGACGAGCTCAAAGGATTGGAACGCAACGCCTCTCGCTTTGATCTCCCGAACAATGTGGCCATAAGGTCCCATTCCTTCTTTTCTCAAGCTCCTGACAACCCCCAATCAGTCGGTCGCCAGTCTAATATGACAAAGCAACATATCATCGTTGGCAAGCGCCAGCCCCTCTCTGCATGCATGGCCCCTAGGGATTCTAGGTCGGTCATGTGTTCCACACTCTGTCTTTAAGGTATCTTAAAGCACCATTAGTCGAGTTTCCCACATTGGATGGCGTTCCTAGATACTTTTCATTCTGCGACTCATTATGGACATGTAGAATTCCCATGATTTCCTCACGTACATTATTCTGGAAGCCCTTAGCAAAAAGAATTGAGGACTTGTCCAGATCTACCTGCTCTCTAGAGGCATGGTAGTAAACTTGCAACACATCCTTTACCTCCTGAGCACTCTCCCTATTCGCGCCAAAAAATAGCGGGCTTCATCTACAAAGAGAAGGTGGTTCACCGACGGAGCTGACGGTTGCCACCAAAATACCCTGAAGTGTTGATGAATGGTTTCTTTGTTTTAAGAGGCACGAAAGGCCCTCTCCTGCCAACAGGAAGAGATAGGGAGATATTGGATCACCCTGCCTATAGATGGGTAGGTGCCCCTGGATGGCTTGAAACTTTCTAGTTGGTCACCATTGAACACAACTGAGAAAGAGACGGTAAATACCAGGCGCATCACCATCTCCACCCATATATGATGGAAGCCTAACTTGAGCATGATAGCTCGGAGATAGTCCCACTCCAGATGGCCATAAGACTTCCTCATATCCAACTTTAATGCGCAAATCTCGTTAAAGTCACAATGCCAAGGAAGCAAAGAATCTGCCTTTAAGTGCCTCATCATCTCCCAAGTCTTGTGACGAAGGCTTCTTTATGCTTCACCGTACCAACATGCTAGCCTCCAAATGTACTCATGAACCTCCATGTCAATGTGCTACTTAGATAAATTCCTCATGTTTAGGTTAAAAGGGTTCCTCAAGTAAACACGAAGACCTTCACTACGACCACATCTTCCCACACCAAAAGCATGATCAAACCCCAAAGTAGCTGCCAAGCCTTCCACTCGATACTTTGTTTGCTAATTGAGTCTCCACGAAGCAAAGAATCGACGGCGAACACTCCTTCGCGAGATCGCACTGAAGGTCTACCCCCACTGGTGTCAGCCCTTCTTCGAACTGATCAACAATGTCCGCCACCTTCATCTGGAATTGCACTGTAAACGGGTTCGAGCCGAGGATGTGGAACCTAATGTCGCCAGCCAAGGACCATGCATCATGCATGTCGTCAAAGAAGGCCAACTGGCTAAATCCTTTCAACGTGTGCACCTTCACAACTGCCGTCCACTAAGTATTCTCTTCCACGCTAGGCACCTCCTCTTCCCAGATCAGATCATCGAAGTCCTCGCATGAAAGAATGTCGTGTTCCTATCACGTTCCATTAGGCAAACCACTCTACTTTGTTGTTTAGCCAAGATTTCCTCTCTAAGGAGGAGCTCGGCAATGAATTTTTTTGGCTAGTGTCCGCTCATGATCACTCCTAGGCAGGCAAACAATCGATTTACTATTTTCTGATCCAAGATCTGGGCACAACATACTTACTAATAGATGAAGATGAATGCATGTCTTTTTATTCTTCTAGTGTCTAAGTAAAGTATTCATTCTATATTCTTTGGCTAGGTAGCATAAAACATAAAGGAGTCTAGGTTCGGGACTCCTAACCTTATTGATAGTGGACATAGTAGTGGATCTTGGCGCAAGCCTTAGTAAGTCGTCTCGCACGCGTACTCGGTACTCGAAAGTCAATGCTGCTAGCTAATCCATAAGCACGAAAAGAGGGAAGCCGACTCAAGGTTCACACAGAAAGGTATAGTAGAATCGCACACTTGTCTTTAATTGCCTATTGGGTCGCTTCGCTAAACGCTAACTCGACTTGCAACTTTCCTTTCCACAAGAAATGCCAGTATCGAAGCAAAGTATTCGGGTGAACATAGGCAGCTTTTCCTATAGGACACAAGTCGTTCTCGAATGCACGACCCTCCGAAAATATCGTTTGCAAGCCATGAAGAGTTTGATCAACAAGCTCCAAGAAGAACTGACTAAAAGCTTTGATTCTTTGATGGCGGAGTCGGTGTCGACGATCGGAGAGGCTATATTTCTTTAGAGTACTCAAAAAGTATGCTTTTGTCGGAGGGAGATTGCCGGGTCTATGTAGAATAGAGAAACAGAAAAAATCCAAGAAATTAAGTATCCAAAGGCCTCGTGCACAGTATGGAAGGAACAGGAAAAATGCACATTACGCAATAAACGTATGGAGTTAGTTCGATGGGTTGGTTGGGGAGTAGGGAGGAGGGAGAAATTTGTCCCTTCTTGATGAAGATTGTATGCTTCGATCGATTCTTGTGCTCCCTATGCGCCTGTTCTTGATCAGCGAACAAGATCAAAAATAAGTTTATGCGCTCCTATCCTTGTTCTTCTGAGTCCTTGTGAAGCTACATTGGTGATGGTTGGTGGTAGATGCGGATTACCAGCGAGCTCTGGATGCTACTCTATATTAGGGATATTATTACCATGCTTTTTTGCTATGGTTAGTCATGATTACTGATTAGTTGAGCAGTTCTTTTCGATGTACCAATTTTTTGGATTTTCACTTGCGGTGTTCTCTCCATTTCTTGCTATATGCTGCTATAGGGCTATAGGAATACAGATTCAAACTTGATTGTATCATAAAATGTCTTATTATTAATTCCATTCTTCTTCTACTCGCAGCATCTGTTCTACTAACTTGTAACTGCCTACTAATTATAGTATCGAGTGTCCTAGTGATACATATGCTATATATATAGTATTCTCAAACTCTGAGTGCACTGATCTGTTAAATTGTAACTGTGCCTTCTAGTTTATTAATCTGAGCAATCGTTGATCATCTCATCTAATTTATCGTTTGGACACTACACTGGAATTAATATCTTTGCGGAATCGTTGATCATACTTCGTGTGTACTAATGGAAATTTGTTGTGCATGTACGTGCTGCTGCCATCCCAGGACAAGTGCCCCCATCGACTATGGAGGAGCTTTTGACGTCCATGCCGCGCGATCGGTCGGGATCGGTGGCTTTCAGTTCCTGCCGAATTTCCCTTGTGACGTTAGTCCTCGCAGCAGCAGCTGCAGTCTTGATCACGTTGTTGTTCTAATACATGCTTGTCCGACCTCGCTTTTAAACTTGTGCATGTCTGCTTCGTCTTTATTGATCGGTTCCTTGTGTTGCATACAATAAAGTGGTGTCATGTGACGCTGGGAATAATCTCTGAAAACTCCTGACTAGTTTGGTGTGGTTTGTTCAACACAGGTACACTTGTATGAGCCGGTTGTCGGAGTCACAAGCTTGTCGCTTGTCGTACGTACATGCCCTGTTGCGTAGTTTCTTTGCCACTGAGGAGTGTGCCAATGTTTATCCCCTGCTAGCGGGCCCTTTAACGGCAATGTACGTACCAGGTCAATCCATGAGCATAATAATGACCGGGAAATTGGACGACGACCCGCCTTTTACGTGGGGAGAAAATGGAATCATGCATGATTAGTTACCAACTCTGTACTCTCTCTAATTAGATGTCAATCGATTGCATTTATCCATAATGAAAGACCACCATGACCTTGCGTGAAATCCGCTCCCACCATGCATGGAAGAAAAATGCACTCTGCTTAAAGAAGGAAAAATAAATTACTAACGCTAGTAACAACAACATACATAGAACCACTAGGAACATCATGGTTGGTCGAGTAGTAACTAAACGAGACTAGATCGATCTAGACAAAACAAAGAAGCAAGTCTGGCTCTAACAATCTAGAGCTACTGGTTTCACAACTGCTATTGGTGGTCAACTAGTGGTGGTGCAATAACATCCATCCTTAATTACGTAGCCTATATCAAAAGCTGGATCGAATTCTGGTGAGTGTGGCTTTACAGGTCTTGACTTATACCTTTTCTTCTCTTTTCTATGGATCTATACTTGGATATGAAACTTTAGGGAGTCAGATAGTAACCCTCGTATCGGCTGGATATAATATATATGGATCAGTGGTCGTAACTGGTTATGCTTAAGGAACTGAACAACAAAAAAAAGTTCTACGTTTTTCAACAGGAAAAATACTCTAATGCAAATTGCAAAAATAAAGAAGAATTCCATCATGCGTCGTATTAGCTTTGTTTGTTCAGAGCTATGTGCCATGATCTTCCCTAGATTTTGTATTTGTTGAACAGGAAGAGAGGTGCCAAGTGTCTTACCCGTTTCTCGAGCTACCCACATCAGATGGTATTTCGAGATATTTCTCGCTCAGTGACTCGTTATGTACATTCTTCACCAACACCAAGTCCTCCGGGGGATAGACTTGGCGCGGAGAACTCGCGTGCTCTGTTGACTGACGATCGCCTCAAGACGTTGCGGGCGTATCACCGTGCGTGGGGGCTTTGCTTCACCTGTGGTGAGAAATGGAGCCCGAATCATGCTTTTTCTTCTGTAGTGTAACTTCATGCTATGGAGGAACTTCTAGGCCTGCTGCCTCAATATGTTGTTTCAGCGGTTGCAATTGATGAAACTCCTTCCGATTATATTAGTGAAGCTGCAGTAGATGCAGAGCTATGTGTGATCTCGAAGGCAACACTTACTGGTACTGAGGCACCTCGCACTCTGCGTTTGTTGGGCACAATCCATTATTATGAGGCTCATTGGCACATTTCACGGAAGTCTTGAAGTTGCTGCAACTGTATCAGTGGCGTATCAAAAGGTCTAAGTGCTACTTCGCTCAGCGTAGCATTGCTTATCTGGGGCATGTCATCATTCAACAAGGCATTTCTACCAATGAATCAAAAATGCAAATTGTGGATGTGAAGGAGGCCAACCATAGTCAAAGAACTTCGGGGCTTTCTTGGTATATCTGGATATACTATTAGAAGTTTGTTCAACATTATGGATTTATGTCTAAACCACTCACTAATATTCTTTGAAAGAATGTGCCTTTATTTGGACTCCGGAATCTGAGACTTTCTTTCAAGCGTTGAAATTGGATTAATCAGTGCACCTGTACTTGCTCTACCTAACTTCTACAAGAAGTTTGTGGTAGAAACTGATGCATCATATTCAGGCACTGGTGCTATTCTGCTTCAGGATAACCATCCATTGGCGTTTGTTAGTCGAGCCTTGGGCCCTCGTACCATCTAGTGTTGAACATGAGCTACAAATAGGAATCTGCTGATTCCGACATCTTTCCATTCTTCCACAACTTCACTACTAGCGAAAGCGGCTTGAACCAGATTATGCAACATTGCCCTGTCTTACTAGAATTTACTGAATCCAAGTAAGAATCCTTGAGCAGATATAGAGAGCTATGTTACAAGCAAGAGCTTCCCAGCTGTTCCGGTGATTAGATCAAAATAGAGTTCTTTCTACAAGAGCCTCAAGCGTTGGTCAGGCATCCCCAGGAGTATTTCGATATCAGCAAGCACATTCTAACTATCTATAAATGGCATTTCCAGGTGTCCCGTGAAGGATATTACACAAAAGAGTGGGTTGACACATTAATGAGGCATTCCCTAAAAAGGTGGATCAAGCTGTTTCTAGGCTATATGAACACATAGCATGTGACATTTCACGTCCAAGCATAATTTCTTTAGATAAGAAGAAATATAAAATAAGAACTTCCTTCCTAGAATCCTACTAAAGCCCTCCAAAAGTACCTGAAATCCTTTGAATTGAACCTATTGAATATGCAGAAGTGATGAGGAAAGTGTTTACTAAGCTATCTTAGCTATTTGAAATACCATTTCGCTGAAATCTTAGATGCATGGATCTACTCATAAGAGTGCGCTTGAATCAAAAGAAAACACTGGTACAAATTAGGCTTGTAATTCGAGTGACCAATGCGGCATGCCTAAAATGAAAGACCCTTGGGTTACTAACTACACTAGCCAATTGGTTTAGACCATTTCCCTTCACTGAAGAGGGAAACACATACATATGTAGCTATTACAGCTGTAGTCAGGATCTACATTGACATGATTCACTTGCACTTTGATCCAACTAGAATGAAATCTACTTCCTTTCATCCGGCCGTATCATTAGCTAGATCTTATATGTCAACCTCAGAGAGAAAATGCATATGTAATAATCAGGTATCCCGAGGGGAACATGTAAAGTATCCGCCTTTTCAGAAGTCGATTTTCTATATGTCAATGAAAGGTTTAGACTCAAAGCGGGGTAGAGGAATTGGTCAACTCATCAGGCCCATGACCTGAAGACTACAGGTTCGAATCTTGTCCCTGCCTAATCATGTCAGATACTTGTACAAGGTTATTATCTTATTAGCGATGAGTAAACAAAGTCGCTAGGAAAGCTATAGATAGGTATCAAGGCACAACCGAACTGACAAGTCAGTTTCGAGGACTTCCACCTATAAATGTTCTTTTTCTTTTTTTGCTGCTCGTCTCGCCGTAAGTTATTGACCACTACCAATTTTTTTCCTTCAATTCAAGTTACAAAACCTTGAATTTGAAACAAAAGTTAGGGTGCTTGATGTACAAGGTTATTATCTTATTTTAGGCATTGACTGGTTGTTAAGTTTTGGTCAAATGACAGTTGACTGGAGTAAAGGAATTATGAAACTTAAGCATAAAGGCAAGCAACTGATCTTACAAGTGCAAGATGTTACAGCTAAACTGAAGGTGTCGCCAGGGAACAGTTGACCTGCACAAGGAAAATAAGAAAGAAAATAATAGACTTATTCCGTGATTAGATATCGATAATTTCGGTATAATGAGCATATAAGCCGACCCAAAGAAAATAATAATACGTGCATTAAAGCCCCGCTTAAGATGTTGTTTCGCTCCTCGTCATGTACCTTTTATTCCTTTACTATTATGTATGTGGGTTTACATAACAATTTATGGGCACAAGTTTTTTTATAATGTAAAATTAGGATAGGACCTTATCAAAGGTTTAGTACGACTCACATCGACCAAGAAAGATGTCCCATTAGTGAATTCAGATACTAAGCAATATCGCAATAATAGAAACTAGGTTGATAAACATACTCCAGACTTGACAGCATTATTGAAGCCTTTACAACATCTTCCATCCATGAGGCACCGAGAGAAGAGAGCCATTCAAGCAATTAAAGAAGGAACTTGGAGGTATTTAACCTTGAATTCTCCGAATGAAAGAATGACTATTTCCTTGTTGGAACATAATGACAACCGCACGAATTCGGAATAAGACATGTTAAGTTTCTCCTCTTTTTGTCTAATGACTACTACGACATGCCTAGACTATAACATTCCTACGGAGTGCTGCCCATAGATTACGAAACACTTGGAATATGTTGATTGAGTCCCGTGTCCCTCACTTACTCTACTTTGAATCACGAATTAGCGTATGAAAAGGGGCGATCTTTCTCTATATCTTCCTCTTCCACCAAAACAAACAAGTTGTTTTCGGGCGTCAGGCAAACTTAGTTCTTCGTCCCTCCGGTAATTGGATTGATATATAAGGATTGGGGTTGTCACCTGTATGCTTCTTATCTTTGGCTTCGAACAAGGGGAGTCCTTTCAAGCTTCATCAAATCCATGGAACAAGGTATTTTTTTCATTATAGAATCTTTTTGAATCCAATTGTGAATTAGGATTGTATGCAAGAAGGGATTCGGAAACAGGAAAGCGAGTCAACTAATACGAATATTATAACTCTCATTCTAATGCTTATATCTAGAACTAGTTCACCGAACAAATGGACAGAACTACTCATTAAACTGTAGCGAGCTAATACCAAAACGTGCACTCTGAAAAACATTCATTCCATTATTTAAAGCTAAGGTGCGGGGAAACAATACGTAAGGTTAGATATGAACTAGTTGACTATTCGATTGAGGGACTACGATGCCTTTGACTCAGGTTTTTATTCCATTCCAGGATTCATTCATATTTGACCATAACGAGACTCAATAATAAAACTAGGGCCCTTGATTTCCCAACTGGAGCAGGAAACTTTCAACCAAATAGGAGGCAGAAGACATAAATGAAAACTATCTCTAGAGAATTGAAAAGAGGTGTGCGAACTATGTGATTGAATTGGCCATGAAAACCTAAAATGAAGGAATAGGGGGTAAAACAAAGTATTGGCAAGGTTATAAAATTACATGTAGGTCCTATCTTACGTTCGTTGGTGGTTGACTATCGGGAAAGGGCAGAATAGCAATAGTGAGGAAGCATACAACCCAAATAAAAAGGTGAACAAATATTCAGCTAAGCTAACAAAGGTTCAGAGTCCAGATCATACCAGCCAGAACCTGAGGTGAAGATGTTGATACCAGTCTACCTTAAATGTCTTTTTACATATTTTCGATTACCACAAATCAGGTGATTGTAGCTTACCTTCTATCTAATTGAATCTACATTCACTCGCTTATTCCCAAGTAAAGGAACGAACAAGGAGGGGTGCCTGCATTAGGACCATAGAATCACCGTCTAGTACATCTGTACTCACTCCTACTTTATTAATTAGGAAGTATTCCCTATTCAAAATACAGTGCCTTTGGTACATTGGTGCATTGGGGATTTCCAGATAGCAGGTCGGTTGACTCCTTTAAGAAGGTCCTATACCATTATCCAGGAGTGAAACGAGGATTTCTGTATTGGAAACATGGCCCCAGTCCCACTTTATTATTAACACAACCCTTCTCCTTTGTCTTGCTTGTTTACCGGCATTCAAAAACTACGTAATATGCGGTCCTGGCTGTACCCGACTATTGGCAAATACACATGAAAAGGGAGCCCATAAATGCCTATCAGAGTGGAAATTGGAATGGAGGTCAGGATCCCACTTGATTTCTCGGAGGGCTTCTAAGTACGAGCTACAAGAAATTGCATCTTCCTCAATGGTGTTTACCAGGGTTACCACATTCAGTTGCTCTCATTGGATCTATTTTGATTGCATTCTATGTCAACATGTTTCGTTTAGCTTTATCGATAAATATCTCCTCTCGATGGAAGAACAGAAATATCATTAGGAATAGGCTTTATTGGAATAAGCAGATGGGAGATTGGATTGGGACGACAAGTGGATATTCGAAGATCCTTTGGGCTTAAATAGACTAATAAAGATATTCACACAGAGCACACGATTCGCTACCTAGCTAGAATTGAGATTTGGTGTATCATAGTTTGGATCAGTGATATCATGACCTGAGCAGGCATCCTTCACCTCGGAATTTCCCATATTATGAATAGTCAAAGTTCACGTGGATGCTGCTTTATGTCCGGACACTGGAATTAGCGCACCTAGAGCAATTATCCGAGATGCGGCGGGCATGTTTATTGCGGCCTGCAGTGTTCTACTCCCTCAGGCAATTGACGCAACATCAGCAGAAGAAAAGTGCAAATAATCCACTTGATTCTAAGTATGTTATCAAAGCGTTAAAACAAGAATTCACATCTGTAAAAGATTCCCACATTCCGTAAGATTCGTTGCTTACCAAAGAAAAGTGCAAATAAGCCATTTTATTCGATTTTGCCCCTGCTGATCCTGCTCATGCTTTTTTGTTTATCAATTGGTAAAGTCTCTCAGCCTTGCAAAGTGGAAAAACAGATGGGCATCGGATCCATGTTTCGCTAATCCCGAGCTTGAAGAGAAGTGAATGCCCGTGAGGAAACAAAGAAGGCCTAGGGTTATCTATTGAAAACCATGCATGTCCAGATCTATTACGGAAGTTGGAAAAACACAACGGCCAAATGTACTTATTTTTCGAAGAAGAATGAGGCAATTGATCATCCGAGCTTGTTCTTCACTCTATAAGTCAATATAACTGGCATCCATGGTTAACAAGTAGAGACTTCGCCTTTCTCTAAAGAGCTCAGATGTCCTGCTAAATAAGAAGTATTGTGATCACAAGATGGACCTGAGCTCCTCGATCATAAGAGGAGTCATCAGGAGGGGAGTTAGTCTACTCAGCGACCAGTTTTCAATAAGTTCAAGCCTAACCATCAGCACCAGCAGTCAGGCAGGTCTAAGCAGTCAGGGGTTCTCTTCAGCTCAGCGTTAAGATGATTCAAAGTAGGCTTCTTTGGATTGGCATTGATAAGAATGACCACGAGACGTGAATGGTCCTAATGGACTTTTCGATAATTGATTTGCGAGGCACCCCTTAGGGTTAAACGCCCTGTGGAACGAGAAAAAGCAGCTATTGACAAAGATGACTCATTCTTTTTAGCCCTAAAAACTACAATGGTATGATTTCTGCAAATCGAAATTGTGTGGGTGTTTAGTCTACCGTTCAAACCTGTTTCTTTTTGGTATAGCTCGTCCAGGCCTTCTCTCCAATCGCGACGTGGACTCGAACCACAATTTCACCTTTTAGTAGATCAGGACTTTGATCATGCAGTTCGAGAGGTGACGCGACCTCTCTACTTCTCCCATGTATTTTCTCCAATAAGCACCAATTAAGAACAGTAGTATTAAAATCGAAAATAAAGCTATAGGGAGAGATATATGGAGCACTTCTTCCAAAGGGCTGAGAGCGACTAGAGCAATGGCTTCGTCCGCTTCTGCAGTGGCTTGTTGATAAAGATTTGATGCCTTGCTAAAATTGGCTTGGGCATCATCAAGGACCTTTTGTGCCATTATTGATTGTTGTTGCAAGACATGAGCTTCCTTCAGTTTCTCTGCCGCATTCTAGATTTGTCGCACTTCTTGTATATGAGCAACGGCCAAAACGAACCTCTCAGCATCGTATTATTTGGTTATTAAATCAAGACAGAGATCAGCTGGTCCCTTCTCTCCCATATTTCTAAATAGGAAGTCAAGGACTATATCCCTCTGTGACTTTGTAAATGCAGTTCCTAATAAAGAATTGAAAATTTTGGTTATTTGTATTTCACACACAACTAGATTATCGGAAGGTATCTGCGGAAAAACGGATGGGTTTTTCGTGAATAGAATTCGATTAAAAAAAGTAAACATTCCTATTCCTTATCTTTTTCTGGTTTGCTCCTATTCCTATTGATCATACGACTAATTATATTTTTACAAAATAGAATGTGTTGTGCGCTAGACTGATTAAAGACTGAGTCAAGTAGCCTGTTTTCTAATTATCGGATTGAGTGAGACAATCACGTTCTTAAAGCGGTCGGTTAGCCGGCAACACTACCTTCCCCTATTGGCCGGCAATCCGTGATACACATAGGCTCCTTACGCATTTCTCGAGCTCGATAATATCTGTCAATCCCTCTAGCTCCCTTTCCATCTTTCTCCTACAGAAAAATATGAAGAATCTCCTATGCCTTCTTAACTGGTACTTCGGAATCTGGGGCCAGCATTTTACCATTTGTTAGTGCAATGGTTTTCTACCAGGCTAATTGTTAATATGGGTTTGCATGTAAATGAGATGGAAATAGTCCCATGGGAGAGGCAATCCACAGTTTAGTGAGTGTCAAATGAGATAGTTGCCTGCCTCTTGATGGAGAACTTAAAACATCCCAATGTATCTTTCACTAATTAAGTAGTAGTGACGCGTCGGTACGTGAGCTGGACAAGAATGCTTGCTTTTCGTATCACTGGTATAGTGATTGACAAGGTCTTCGCATATTGAACAACCGAAGAGTGGAAACACCTTAAGCGCTTCTCCAAGCTTATCTATATTTCTCGATACAAGCGGAAGGAAAGGCTTAAAGAAGGTGACAAGAAGTTTTGTCTGCCGCCCTAACGAGAAGGGTGCATAACCTATCCTTTATGTGATTTCATTAGTGGTTAGCGTATGAGAGCTCTACCAACTGAGTGAAGTTACTACTCCCTCTGTTTCAAAATATAAGATGTTTTAGGTTTGTAAAGAAAATGAATCTAGACTTATTTTAGTATGTAGGTTCACTCAACTTTAGGATAAATCTACATATTAAAAAAAGTCTAGATTCAACTTCTTCACAAACCTAAAACATCTTATATTATGAAACGGAGGGAGTACTTTCTAAAATAACAATTCATTGACACGAGAAATTGATGTTTCCTATTTGCTACGATCTTAGAAGGGATTGGTTAGTCGGATTCACAACCTTCCTCAATTGGCCGGAAAGGAGTGACATTCCTAACTTAAGGCATTGTTTGCGAGTGATCCAACGCCCCGGCAGTTCTTTTGAGCAAGAAAGAAGATGTGCTCACGCACTTAGTTAGATAACTTAGTTCTTTTGCGCCTTCCGTTTCTACATCTGCTATGTTCATTATGCGGATAACTTCAAAGACTTCTGCCAGATCAGACTAATCCACTTTTTCACAAGTCAGACTAAAAAAGAGAAAGCTCATGTCGCGGGATAAGATCGAAAACCGTATTTTGCTTCTTTTCGTTCAAAAAACATGTAAGTTGACAAATAAACTTTCATTTGACTCAGTTCGAGAAGGTAGCATAACAAATACCGATGGGATAATATTTTATGACCGTTCCAAGCAGCCCAATGGATGAGCGGACAACTAACTTGAGTTAGGATGTTATCGATAAACCTTGTGCCAATGGAACTAGGGTTTGTGCACCTACTGAGGTAAAAGAGACCAGGTCACCGAAAACTACCTTGATTTCTTGCATCTTGTATTGTAAATTCATAATCTAAACCAATTGGTTTAGACCATTTCCCTTATCCTTTGGATCAACGGTTGACATTATTGGATACGCTGGGCCAAACGATGACGTAAGGTTTGTTTGTAGTTGAATGAAGTGGATGAGCATTTTCAACAGAGCCAGGTCCATTCTCGGATAGTCAATTCGTAAAGCTGAGGACAAACTTCCTTCTTTCCCCGCCGGCTTATGATGATTTCCATTTCAAGTGTTCAAGGTTGTGTAATGTTTCTTCTCGTACCTGCAATAAAAAGGATGCACAAGAGCTTGAAACCAACTATTCCGCGAAGAGAAGAGCCCAGCTTGTAGCTGTAGAATTGGAAACATTGGCTATATATATCTATAAAGTACTTTATAAAATGGAAGAGGTCACTTTCGCTTATCCCCTAAAGACAGTGTTTCTTCAAAAGAATTCCCTGCCTCATGAGGGTCTTGCTTTGATAAAGGTTTCGCTTCTATTGGCCCCAAGTACCACAAGCCAGCCTTTTTACCAGTAATATATTATGATTGACTTCCTTTTGAGATTGGTGAATGGAAACGATCATCAGTCAACAAGGGAAGACATTAGGTACTCTTTTCATGTAGTAAAGGTCATTTGCACAGCCGTTTTCTCACTCCCTGCTACATTATTTCTATATATGTTACATGTAAGCTCATCTCGCTGATACTACTATAAGATTTTGACTGACCCTATCAGATCAAGGCACTCATTCCAGCTGCCATTGCTATCTATTTGACTTCCCAAGTCAATGTAAAAAGCCCCACAGGTGGGTGATCCAGATCCATTGCTGCACCGCCCTAACCAAAGAAGAATTCCCTGCCTGAAGCCCTGAACGCTAAAGTACATACAACGAGTATGCTCCTCCTTACCTCGGTTCTTGATATATAGCCCTTACATCCAAAATATGACTCGCGCTCTTGTGAATTGCGTTAGAAAATGCAGTTTCTAATGGGTGCACCCTTCCTTCCAACAGGCAAAGTGATATTTTTAAGGTGTGCAAAACATTGAGTGTCAGGGCCCTGCAGTTAGGAATTTGTGACCCCTATTTGTTTAGTAGCGGTTGCGCTTGTAAAGAAAAGATATTCCAAAAACATTTACTTAAGTTAAGAAATTCTTATTTTAGTGAAGCTCCTATAGTCGTCCCATTGCCATCTCTTTTACCCCTTCTGAATGAACCAAGCGACCTAATAAAGGATAACATTGCTTTGGTGAATGTTTGCCTTAGAGCTCCGCTTCTGCCTCCAGATAGCCGCATCCATCCAGTGATACATGTTCATAGCTCAGGAGTTTGTAACATTGTTCAGGCTTCCTTCATCTTCTTATTTCTTCGGGGCCTTTTGTACAACCACTTGGCCATTGGCATTCGACTAGGATATCTGTCTGCTTCTTATTGAGCTATCAATCTATTTTCCTTCTCAGCATAGATCCGTCTTTTGTGATGAGGGAGGTCTTTAGATCGAACTGTTGTGTTGCGAATGCCATCCGAGTATAGTTATTGTGGATTTCTTTACCCTTATTTGATTCTTTTCTAGATTTTATAGGGTTACTTTACTGGTCATAAGATGCGTAAAACATATGCTTTCTAGTTTGACTTTTTGTAGCGGTTTTTGTACCACCGATCTTTAAGAATATGACGTAGGTAAGCATGGGACGTTGGTATCTTCATTCTAGTTTCTAAAAATACTCATGTTCTTTGTTTTTCAATTCGAGTTTTGTGGCGGGGACAAACTGGATTTGAACCAGATAAGAGTTCGCTTTCGAAATACGACAATGGCAAGTCTCAATCAACTGTCATTAGATCAATAGTAAACAGGAGATTGCTTTGTGTATCACGGATCGAGCACATAATAGAATGCTCGAACTACACTCTCTTAGCATCAGTCCTATGGTCCATCCAAGGACAGAGCTGTAATTATTTCTCAAATCTTCAGATAGACAGAATTCGTCGTACACGCTTAGCCATCTCGCTCGAGGGACCCTTCTCCATAGTCCCGACATTTCTAGTTCCAGCTAACCAAGGCACGAAAGGAAGCACTCTCGATCAAGACCTAAAAGCACACCCTGGAACTGGCATCGAGATACCCAAAGAAAAGGAAGTTTTGTTTAATACAAGAGCTCCTACCTTTCACTTTAATACAAGAACTACCCTGTTCAATTCAATCTTGTTGATGGTTAGCCTTAAGTTCACGCTTTTCTCTAAATTGAGGTCTAGCCAGTAGATAGTAGAGAGGAGGGCTAAATCCAGGTTAATGTCCGGTCGCTCAATCCATCTATTTCTCTTTCGCGCTAGTGAACTCTGGCAGTTGGAGGAGGGAAAGGAGCATCCTTTTCTTACGCAAATAGAAAGTGCGAACAAAGTAGTCAACTTAGTGAATCACCAGTTCTCTCATCTTTGTCTTTTGAAGTGTTCTCATCTTTTTTCTTCAAAAATAAGGGAGGAAAGGAAGGTGTGTGCCTCCAGAATAACACAGCAAACGAAAGTCTAATGAAAAACGGAATGACACAAGTAAATATATGACTAAATACAATTGCAATTTGTTCACTAATTTGTAGCATAGTAATCATAATGACTCTTATAACTAAACCAAAGAAATACAAACTCTCTTTCATTTTCTTTTGACTAAGGATAAGGGAACTGAGAAAAAAAGAGCTGGCTTGGCTGGTACATCAAGCATATGACATATTGCTTGTTTGTGTGGTAGGCATATATGTCAATGTCAATCAAGTAAGAAAATACATTCCCACTGTCTGAGGAAAAGGTGAATAATTGCAATTTATTGATCTTGTAAGGCCTGTTGAAGTCCCCGAGAAAGAGTATAAATAGGGCTATAAGTAGGACATTTGCTATTGCAATAAGGGATGCTCTCCTTTCCTTTTGACGGCTTGGCTTCCTATTGCTCCTATGTAGTGGTCGGCCTTAAAAGGAGTCTTACTACCATACCATCATGCATGCCTATGTTATAGTGCATTAAGCTTCACCAGAAGAAAGCAAGATGATGAAGCGAAGCTTCATAGACAAGGCTCGTTTCGTGCTTGACTTACGAGCTCGTGTAGTAAGGCCTCGCCCTACTTTAATAAGGGCTTATGCACTCCACTCGAAAACGAGCGTTAGAACATTTTGAGCGAGCGAAGCCTTCCTGGAGCTTCCCCCTTTCCTCACCCAAGAATTGCATTTTTGCTTCAGCTTCCCTAGTTTAGTTAGTTTGGATGATTAATTGATTGGATACCCAATCTGCATAATCTTTCAAAGTCACTGCTTCTATGACGATTGGCATAAAGGCATGATTAGTTCCACGAATCTCACTGCACTGACCATAGTAAACTCCTTCTCATTGTACCGAGATGGAGGTAATATTTGAACGACCAGGTACAGCATCACATTTGACACCTGAGGAAGGTACAACCCAACTATGAGGTACATTAGCAGGTGTTACAATCATACGTATATGAGTTTTGGCTGGTACAACCACTCTATTGTCAACTTCTAATAAACGTGATTGACCCAATTCTGGATCATCTTCTGGAATCGTCTAACTGTCAAAAGTGAGTGATTGTTCATCGGAACTGTTATTGTCCGAATACTCATAAGGTTGGGTCGACGCCCGCCTCCCCCCAAACTTGACTTGCAAGTTTCCCCGCAAAAAGCTCTCCATGCCTACTCTTATTTATAAAGAGCACTATTCTTCTTTAGTTAGGTAGTTATCCCCCCTCTATGAGACCATAAGACCCCGGTGGAATCGAAGCCCCGCTTACTAATAGGCAAGAGGGGACCCTTTATCGCCCAGCCCTACCTACATCAGTGAAGCTGGAACTGAGAAAGACAATGTTCAACACACATGAGACAAAATGAAGGTATGGGACGGCCAGTTCACCACGGAAAGCGAATTCGATCCTTTAGTTTAGTAGTAGTAGTCTTCTTTGTTCAAAAAATGCGAAGTGGAAAGGTATGCTAGTCGGTTTGGGCGAAGTTGTAGGCCCCCATAGATCAGACCAAGAGTGATTCCGCACCTATCCTCCCAGGGGCCAAGTCGAAGGCTCGAGTATAGATTCCCTATGCTCATATGAACGGCCGGCCTATAGATCTAAAAGGATCCATAGGCCTAACCGAAAAGTATGTTTGTCCACGAAAAAACTCGTTCATGAGACCTCGAATTCCCATGTTCCAGCCTGCATTATGCCAGCAGGTCCCACACCTAATTTATTGAGTCACCCTTATCTAAAAAAACGATGGAGTCTATCTAGATCATAGGATCACTGTATTCAGAGGACAATTATCTTTCTTTGACCTCCCACCATTCACGACATCCCTTGCTTCTCACAAGAATGACTCCTCGGTGGAGGAGTAGAAGCGCTGGTCCCCTTCGGTCAAGTGCTTGTGCATGCTCTTACATACCATAGGACCTCCGTCCCCAAAGCGTAGAAGGAGGAGCAGGAACAACAGGTTGTCCTCTCTTGGCCCAGTAGTTCCGCAACTACTACCATGGTTGTTGCCAATGGGGTTCCCCCATTACGAAAGGTAACAGGACCAGCCCTTAGGTCCAAAGTTGTATGACACTTTTGTGGTGCCGATAGATTCACTACTGAAGCCCCATTATCGTACATTGCAGGCTTAACATTTATTTTCGTATATCGCTCCACCACACCGAGAAGAGGTATGTTTACCTCCAGCAATAACAATAATGGAACCATAGGCTCCTATGCTGGGAGCATTTCGGGGTATAGGTCTAACCACCTGAACTGCCCGTTTATGGCATGCTATAGTTCTTTTAGTCTCTCGATGACGAGAATGGGAGATGACCGCTAAACCAGATGCTTCGCGAACCACCGGTACATTTCATTGCACTTAAATCACCCTCGTTAAGAGGCGCACTCCGATACCATTGATGTCCAATAGCTTTGATAATAATGGCTGGATCTACTAATACCCCGTACATTGAGTATAACAGAGCAAATGATGGTATAGCAATGAACAAAAGAATGACACTTGGAAATATGGTCCGAATAATTTCGATAGTAGTTCCATGAACAATCCTTTGCGGGATTGGATTAGTTTTCTCGTTGAAATGCCATAAATCATGAACCAACATCCATGATACGAAAATCAAAATAAGAATGAGGAAGAAAAAGATATCGTGATGTAAGTTAATGATTCCTTGTGTCATAGGTGTTGCTGCATCTTGAGATCCTAATTGCCATGGTTCCGCAGCATCACAAAGAGCGATTGTGAGGAATCGACATTCTAATGAACAAAGAATCATTGGAATTTCCCATCTTTTTCAGCTCTGCTCCCGATAAGAGAAAGGAGACAGATCTTGACGTCGACATTGGTTTTTGCAACGAAAAACAATAGAGTTAGTTGATCAAACTTCCATGACAAAATTCTAGATTCATACACTGGAGGTCCCATCGACGAAGGCCACTATACGCGTTTTCTGGGGAGCAACATGAGACTTTCTTTTGATTTCCGAACACAGTAGAGGTAGGCCACAAAGGGTGTTCAATAACCCCTATAGGTGACGCATCGAACCCGCAATCCCTTATATGATCAAACAACCGATCCAGCAGACCTGTGGTCACAGTCTATAGTATTAGTGTGGCACCCCGAATTTATGGTCCGAGAATACCGGTTATACATATATTTCATGTTACCATGATCAGTGAGCCGTGAGCATAACCGACTAGTATCATTACATCATCCATAAAGTAACGAGTACAAAACTTACAAGGTGACCACTATGGAGAATACAACACAAATAGCGGAAGTCTTCAGAGCATTGCCCGTGCCATAACCTACAGGCAACTGACTGGGAAGATGGCCTAGCTCGCATAGACGTCAGCACCTTCGTTCCTTCTTAACATCTGCAATTTGGCCATGTAAATAGCAAAGAGTCTACAATGACATCTCTATATCTTTGTTGAAAAAGAGTTTTTGGAAAACATGTCTCCTTTTAGAAAATATGGAAATCTCCACATCCTTGTTAAAAAGATTTAAAACAGTTTTGTTGTAAAACCCTTTTTAAACGTCTTCGACCATCTATGGTCAAAACCAAACTCGTTCTTATCTTTCCTCGTGACCAAGTCACATCCTTTATTTCATCACAATATAACCGCAGGGTCCTCCTAGCACTTTCCATTCCAACCGTCCTTGACCATGGACACGGCTATTCGAATAGATTAGACTCTACAGAGTTTGCGCACTTTACCCACAAGAATCAATACATCCGCCATGATTTAACCACGGCCCGCTGCACACTGTAGACGGGGTTTCGAATAATCAAACCTAGCTTTTCATTTGTCCATCCCTAGCAAAGGCGGCTTTTCATTTTGGGTTTGTTCTCCCCGGCACGAGTATGCGACACTATGGCCTTAGTCCTCCCTGCAGCACATCCGTATACCCAAACCCTCGGCTTGGCAATATACAATTGTTGACTCCACTTCCTTCCCTACGCCTAAAACACACCGTCCGTGGGAGACCCAATTGTTGTACCGACTCTTTCGCCGAAGCGGGCGATGGAGGCCCCAGATCCACAAACCTGAGGTAGAGTCCACTCGGGCTTCTAGGTATTGCTCCCGTTAAGCAAGTACAATCAACCCCAGCTAAGGACAACAACTACAAGCTAAGCCCCAGCGCCTGGGGTAATGTGGTTGCACGGATAAATTGTTCCGGACATTGGCATAGAACATCCCTTCTCTTTCTCTTATTTACTTTCTCTTACTTAACTTTCTCTTCATCCACCTCATATCCTCTTTTGGTAAAACTTCTACTCGGAAAGGGTTTTATTTTGAAAACTTTGTAGTAGGGTAAAACCCAAAATAGTTTTATCATTGAAAATCCGTGGTTTCCAAGAGGGAAGGTGCTAATCATCTTATCCTCGATCTAAAGGGGTAAAGATGGGTGTCGATAGGGTAGGTGTCCTAATGGACATTCATCCATAACTTGGAGGATCCAAGTTACTTACGCACTTTTATTTGAAACAAACCATGCAATTTAATTATGCAGTTGATAAACGAGCTATAAAACAATTGATAAACAGGAGTAGGTTAATATAGGATTTCAGGAATGGTGGCTTGCCTGTGACCAGCGAGATGTTCCTTGACAGCGTTAGATAACCAGAATACCGATATTGAGGTGAAAAAGTATTTTTATGGAATTATTTCTTGTTTCTGTCATTTAAGAAAAAGGGCAAAAAGAAATAATAAAGGATCTCAAACATATTTATTTTTGAGTTGTAAAGATGGGATATGATATATATGAATCAAATGTGCCTTGAGTTGGCAGGGTGATTTGGAGAAAAACAAACTTGCCTTTGAAGACAAGGTTGTTGATAAATTGGTAAGTGAAGGAAATAAAATAGTTTATTAATCCAAATAATTGTGGCGATTATTTGGGGATGATTATATCCAAGGTAGATGATGTAAACTTGATGTAGGTATCAAGGTCAACCTTGGTATTGAGGGAAATTGGTGAAAAGGGTGGAGAACTAGCTATGGGAGGACCTAGGGTTTGGTTATTCTGATGCCACCTAAATGGACATGGATTAGGGAGCTCAGAGCTCACCTTGGTCCAAGGGGTGTATGGATGTATAGACCATGTCATATAGATGATAATGGAAGCAAGATTTGGTCTTGGTTGCATTTGATGTGGGGTAGAGGGGGTGGAAAACTTTATTGAAAATAAGGCTGCCATAAAAGATACATCAGGTAGCCTCCTAAACCATGTGGGTTTAAGAAGCACAAGTATCCAATGGAAACAAGTGAAGTGGGAGTTAATAGGCCATGATTAGTAGATCATAACCAAGAAAGAAGTTGGTCAAGGAGAGGTGGCATATAGATGTGAGCTTCTGCCAAAGTAGGCAAGATAATAAGATTTGCGGAAAAGATTATTACCTTGGCTACAAAACCATCATGGATGAGTGGTAAATAGAATGAGTTAGCCAAGGGTAAGAGTGGGATTTGGTAGTACTAAAGATTTATTGCAAGATGGTTCAAGTACATTGTCAAGAATGCACATGGGTTGGAAAAGGTAGAGCTCTAAATATTGAATCTAGATAAGAAATCCAGACTTGGATTGGGTGGCAAGTGGGTGATGTTGAGGTATAGATTAAAGAGAGGGGATCCAAACTTGGATTGGGTCTCCACTAGGTTGGAAACCATCAAGAGAGATTATCCCTGGATTGAGATAAGCATGAGATGAGATGATCACTTGAGTGGCTTAGGATAGATCCAGACTTGGATGCTTGCTTTGAGATTGATGATCACATGCATAGATTGGGTCCTAAAGGATGAGCTACTAGATTAGCTAATTCTAGTGCCTAAGCAAGCAAGGCAAACAGTAGATCAAGGCAAATCATCAGACAGCATATCAAGGCAATTCATCAACCAGCAAATCAAGGCGATTCATCTTATTACTTATCCAACTAGTACTAGGGTTACCATCAAGCCTAGATTGAGGTAAGGATGGGTATGTGGAAAGGGGTTTTACTTTTAAGTAATATAAGTACCATCTTGGTATCTCTACCAAGATTTATATGAAAAGGTTTTAAGAAAGGTTTTTGGAAAACCCAGAGATAAGGGTAGTTGAAGGTTCTGTCTTGAAAACATAAGGACAGTATATATATATGTCTCCATAGTTTTGGCAATAGAAACTAGTAAAGTATTTGGTTGTGTCAAATTCATCTTGGCTCAGGTTTTGAAATGCCAAAACATTTGAGAATATGAAAAATGAGCCAAGACATCTCTTTTGTAAAATAGCTTTTTAGTAACTAGTGTTGAGATGAGGAATACACAATTAGTACATAAACAGTTGCTTGGGCACAAGCAAATAAGTAAGCACTCAATGCAAGAAAAAGTTTTTGTTCCCGCTAATTTTTGCCTTTTTGACATTAAATCAGGTTTGCTGAAATTGGGATGTTACAATTACCAACTCGCGCCACCTGTTTACCAACTTGATCAACGCTTTTATTTAGGAATGGCAGTATCCACATCCGCATGGGCTTCTATTTAATAGAGAAATTGGATTGTACATCTTATTGATTTTGATACAATGGATAACGGAAATCGAAGCTATTTGATGTTTGACTCAGGCCTATGACCGATCGATCAGTGATTCACATAGATACAAGGTAGTTTGGTGGCTCCAGATCCAAGAAAAAGGGACTATGTGCCAAAAGAGAAAGGTTTACCACATGTTTCAAAAGAAACAAAAGGCACTTAAATGTAAAATATTTTATTCGCACCTGCAGGTACATATCTTCTGGGAGCCTAATCCTTTGCCATGTCGCCCGCGTACTAAGGAAGAATCTTATTCTAAGTTGCATGCGAGTTTCATGACTCTCTGGGTATAGCAACCATAGAAGAAGCATTTTCTTTGATCTAGATAGGTGGGACGAATCTTATTTTCCAGCGGACGATAGTGTTGCAGCTCCTTTGGAGTGTGCTCCTATCCTAAAGTAAGAAATTGAAGACTACCTAGATGGTCACCCTTGATCTTATTCTAAGTTCTGCTTGCATAAATGACCTTAGTGAAGGTGTTGAAAAACTCATAAATAGATTCCCGATGCAAAGAGCAGGTAAGCACAATACTGCCGTTGAAGCGGATGAAGGAAAGAGTTGGATGATAAAGATGGATCCTCATCTCACTACGCAATCATGTTAATGGATTGTTTATATGCTATTGAAGACTTGGAGTAATCATATTCTAGGGAAGGGAAGCTTAGAATTCGGTAGCAGGATTTCGATGTGGCACAAAGGATTGTAAGTCATGATTGCAGACTTAATACCAGCTCACAATGGTTCACTCACATTATCCAAGATTTTTTGTCACGGTGCAGCTAAAGATAAGAATATGGGAAAGAAGACTGTTGCTAGGTCTACATTTTAAGAGGTAGAGCCCCATTTCTCTTTTTGAGTATATCGAGTAGGTGCTTGAAGTTCTAAGATGCATAAAGGTTATTCAGGGATGGATGGATGGGGCATAGAAGAATAGAGACCCATACCCATACTATTCGATGGAAGCTAAAGCCTTATTACCTGCAATAGAGAGAAAGGAAAGGTTGGTGCCGATCTGATCCAATGGAAATCCCGCATATCTTCAAATCCATGATGTTGATGCGAATACACAGAACTAAAATATGCAGGAGTTGACCATACTAGAATCCAGCACCAGTTCATCACTTTGGTATGGCAATCTCAACCCCAACTATTCTCGGCCTTCAGGATATGAGAGCATGGGTGGGATGCAATATGTATGCTCAATGTTCTTATGGAAGTTGTGCCCATGTAGGAGGCGCTTACTAGTAGGTGTTCGCTGAAATGCAACCCCCTTCTTATGTGTATGGAGATAGTAGGAGCAGTAAGAAGGCCAGATCAAGGTGCAAGTCTTAGTGCCATTTTTGCTGGGCAGCAGGAACTGCCAAAGAGGCAGTGAAGTTCATGCCCGCCGACCAAAGGAATACCTGACCTTCCTTTCATTCGTTGCTTTGTCTCCACAAGTTGGTGTCATAGCATCACCGCTTCTAGAAGTGGCTAGGCCTTTTCCTAAACGCATTCGAGAGCTAGTACATGTAGATGACGAAGAAGGTAGTGCCTATCCAAATGGATTCGCTGATGTTATCGATGCTTACCTATTAGGTGCAAGAGCAGCATGATGGTGGTAAAATGTAAATTACTAAAGACGAGAGATAAGTAAACTGCAAGAAGATTGGGAGGTCTAGAGCAAGAAAAGAGAGCTAGAGGCGCAGAGGCAGCATGAGCAAGAAAAAGTAGCTTGGGCACTTTCTATACCATGCCTTTGACATAATTGAGGAAGTTGAGGTCAAGATAGACAAGGGAAGCCCAATAGTGAAGTGACCCCTTTTGATGGTGTGTTCAATTTGGCGAGTGAGAAGCTATCTGGAAATTGTGAAATAACAAGGAAAGCTTATAAAGTTAGGCCAGCATCCCATAAATGATCTATTGGAATCATCCGATGGTGGTGAAAATGCATTTCAGATATAGACTGGCTAATGCTGAACTTCTCGCCCTGGAAGGAATCACAAAATGCATTACTATAAGATGTTACTATCTCTTCGCCTAAATGTTCCTGATTCGAAGGCCCATCAAATTCCGCACTAGGAATAGCATGGCTCATTGGTTGATTCAGAACTGTGTTATGAAAATGAAAGGGTAGAGTACCAAGACATAGGGATTAGCCAGCGAAGGTGGTTTATTTAGAACCAAATATATGTATTTCAAATTCTTGCTAGTCAGTATAGTTCAAAGGAATGAGAGATAAGGAAAATGGAAAATCGGAATGAAATTCGATCAATCGCTATCAATGCCAGGAGGCAGATCCAGATTCCTAGGAAATGAGAACCTTTTCCGAGAAGAGTCAAGAGAGGGATAGGATAGATGAATTGGTTTAAGCCTTTATCCGCAGTTAGGGATTCATTTACAATTTCTAAGGCTTCGTTTTTCTCCGGCAAGCTGCTAGGGAAGCATTTATTACCAAGTGATAGGGCTTATAGTTCTGATTCATGCCTTAGTCCACTCGGAAGATAGAACTAATAATGGAAAAATATATGCTTAAGAACTCCAACAGTAAGTTGATTAGTTACTATCGGTAGGGCCGGGATACAAAACTTCCACTGATAGGAAAGTGATTCTTACACAAGATACGATGACTAGAAGGGAGTTCGATCAGGAATGGAACCAGAGAATATGAAATTGGCTCTTGACCCAGGCCATGCTTTGTTTACCTGTCCTATCATATCTAATTAGGTTTCCTAGCCTTTAAATCTTGGTGTATGCTACCAAAAGAGATAATTGGTCTAAGGGCAGCTTAAAACCAGCCAAACCTCTTCATGGTCACATCCCCTTTTCCGATGCTTTTATTGTTATAGACCATTCTTCCTCTGAGATAGACTGAATAAGGAAATACAAAGAATGGAAGAAAGGTCCAAAGAAATTGTTTGTGTTGCATTGCTGCAATCAAACCAAAATCAAGTAATAAAGGCTGTTGAAACTTGGTAGCCTAGCTAATTTCAGTCCCTGCCCATAATTCTGTACATAAGGCAGACCTTGAACCAAGGTTATACATAGATCCTTTGATATCCACGTCAATCTCAGAATATACCACCGGCAGCAGCTCTAGAGTCATAGGGCAAAGAGTAAGAATCTAAATGAAGTTTTACAACTTGTAAAGATGGCCCAGCCAATGTTAATGATTCTTTTATCTGGGATTACTTGCTAGGAATTCACTAGAGCTCCTGAAGCCACTTGATTCTTATAGAGGTCGATCATTTGGCTAAAAAGATCCCTGCGTGCATTGTCTTCATTACCCAAATAGAAAGCATTCCTTTACCGGCAGTGAAGTTCGTGCTAAATGCCCGAACTAAGGTATCCGCTTGCGAGTCTTATCAAAGACTCTTAGGTTCATTATGATCTTCTTCCTAAAAATGGGAAGTATTATGAAGTTTCGGTCATGTGCTGTAGTTAATTCCCTTTGTCTTAAGTGACCTATTAGAGAGCTTCCCAATGAGCACCCGAAGGGTAAGAAAGAGATGCTCCGTGTAGCTAAACCCAAGTCTGGTAACCTTTGCAAAAATAGGTTTCTGACGTCACTGCCTTTCATTCCAAGCTTGACGCTCTTGCTCTTGCACAGACGGTGGGTGGATCAATTTGTGTAAACGATCGCTGTCTATGTCTCCCAATCGATGCGGTACTGCCAATCGTAGACTGGTGACCGAGTAATGAGAGCTCCATACACCATGATTCATGGAGTCTTTCCTCTCGTTTTTAGGTTTTTTGTGTATATACCCAACTGTAGGTCACCTATGTGACCAATCCTCACCATTGGTTTCACAACACTTAGTAAGCATACGTTTGAAGACCGAGTTGGTTGATTTGGTCTGTCCATTCGCTCTAGGAGGGGCTCGACTTCCTTTGAGCTATGAGAAATGTTTAGGGGAGCGCCTTCTTCTTTTTTTTGGCATTGGCTATAAATAGAGCTATGGAGCCTAGCTGAAAGCTTGACAAGGCCTATTTAGTGTATTCGGCCACCCAACCACTCGCAGAAAGAATGGGGAATTCAAAACCAGACAGGAATTCCTTCTCCTATGGTTGCTCTAAGGTAACCGCTATTCTTGATGTTGGCAGTCAAGAATTCAAAGAGATAGGGTGTTAGCGGGTAGTATTTTGGAATGCTGATGTATTTTATTGATAAACCATTGAGTCGTAAATGATCTATTTAGTTTAAGATGAAATATTGATTGACTTTCCATTATACCCTTCTTCCATCAAAGTGCTTTAACTCTCTGACATCTACCCTCTCATCCAATCAAGTATCTAGAGAAGGTAGCGAGCCTTTTGAGTACATTTACAACAAATGATAATGTGTTTTAGGGAGTTGAGTGCAAATGTGAATGGAGAGATTAGGAGAAGAAAGGCAAAATTGTTGACCAGAAAAGTTGGAGATTTTTTAGGAAAGAGAGGGAATTGGATCAAGAGGAGTGGGAGTGCGTTGCTTACTGATTTCTAGAGAGAGTTGTCGCCAGGTCCTCGAAAAAAGAAACAGTGGGAGGAAGAACATTGTGCAACTCGTGAAGTTTGTGAAATCCAACTCACCTAACCTGTAGAAAAAATACTTACATGCCATCATACAACCAATCAAGAGACACAAGAGCAAAACCCAATATCCCCAACAGGAATTAAATGTGCCAAAGATAAAGGAAAAAAAATACTGAACCACATAGAAAATGAGGAGTACTCGGGTGCAAAAGCAAGTGGATAGATTTCTAGGTTTTATCACCACCCTACTAAACCTAAATCCAAACAAAAAGTCCAAGCTAGTTCTATTCGATAATACTTGAGAGAAGCCGACCTCTTTTCACCCTGCACCGCGTCCGACACCTTAACAAAACCACTTGACGATGAAATGACTAACAAGATTGAACAATGCTATGGACTTCAACACTACCACTCCCTCCATTAATGAAAGCAAATAACAAATATTCCCACCAAGTAGATGGAATTTGATGATTCACACTTGTGCTCGACGAATCTGTCGATAACCCCTCGAACTTATATTCTTCTATAACCGGGATCTTACGACTCTCGTGCTTAATAAGTTGGCACCTCGCATCCTGCCAAAACCTAATCCTCTTATTCTTAAAGTTAAGCTCCTTAAGAATATATGATACTTCTACTTTTGACACCCTTTTTTTCCTATTTTGAAACGCAAATTTATAAAACCACCTAGCGAGTAGGAATAGTTTCGAGTTTCTGGTTTGTTTTCTTTTGAGAATCAAACCTCTAATGGGTTTTGGCTACCAGGAGAAGGGAATGACCATGTTGATGGGGTCTATCTAAATAGAGAGGAACCTACTCGATCACTCCATTGTGATGACAATCACACCCATATTATTTTTTATTTGGAGATATAGATAACTGCCATCTCCTGGCATAAGAAGGAGTGACCCTAACGACAGCCCCTATAATAGTAGATGACACGTTTTAAATTAGACTAGACCGAACGAAGAAAGATCTTTCCACACAAGAGGGGAAGGGATCCTTTATAAATAGTTCTTAGCTCCAATCTTCTCTGCTGTCTAGGATTATTAGTGCTATAGTGGTGACACTTTTCTCAAATAAGAATGGTGGTCACATTCCCTTTCTGGTGGTAGTCATTGAGGATCTCAATAAAAGGGATCGCAAAAACGTTTCAATAAGGAAAACATTGGGCGAATAGGATAAAGAACAAAAACCTGTAGATTTGAATTCACTTCGCGATTTGGATGTCCAGATGGTATAGCTGCATCTGACATTGAGTAGAAGTTACTAGAAGAATAGACAGGAAGCTCTGAAGGATGTACAATGCTTGGAGGGACAGAAGTTTCAAGAGAAATGGTCTCTTTTGATGGGCATTTGTAGATGATGGTTGATACTGCAAACAATGCCTTCTTGATAGCTCTAGCATCACCAGATATCTATTAAGCATAAAGATACATTCAAGATAACAATTGGCAGAATATAAGAAACTAAGAATAGATATTGAATAAAAAAAGAGAAGAGCCTCATAACCGTCCTAATAGAGATAATACCACATTTGTCTTGTTCTTTACGCCGATCTAACTCGTGCTTTTTAGGATTGATTTCACACAGAATCAAGGGAGATGCAGGATACGACCCATATCACATTCATGTGCCATAGCTTGCAAATCCAATAAATCTATCGAAGCTAGGGTGCCAGGCCTATCAGAATCAGAAGAACAATCCAAACTAATGTAACCGTAAAGAAATGGTGGATCTAACATAGATTTGTCTCAATATGTCATGTTGCTGAAAAATCCTGTGGTAGCATGGGATGATCGACACTTTTGTTTTAGTTATTGATTTACGCATCACACATTAACTAATATTTATTGGGTTGGAGACTTCGCTAAACCATGCACATATATAGATGAATGAGAGATTACAAGGCAAGGAGATACAGATCTAGGGGTAAATCAAAACTTGTACATAAGTCAGCTCACTAATGCTTAATAACCAAGAAATAGTCAATCAAGAAAGATGCACCCGCAAACAACATTATACTTAAATAGTGTATTAGGCGGCAAATGGCATATAAGAGGAGGCCCACGATAACATGTAGGGATCGGGGTTATAGGCTCTTTTCTATAAACAAAGTATGCTTGTGATTGTCCGCATCCATCACTCAATCTCATTTAGAAAACTTATTTCTTCTAGAGGATGGAATTGCTAGATTTTCAGTAATATCAATTAAGGAGGAAACTAGTCCCACTTAAATTATAAAAGAAGACCTCTATTGTGACAGAATATTCCTCGCCCACAGCATCTCACTTATTGATTGTGACATATCTCTCTATCTCCGCTCATAAGAAGATAGCATTTCATTCACTCGCTCTAGAAATCATAGGAGCTACTATTCCCAAGTTTCTTAAGAATAGGCACTCACTGGATTCAGGCTTCCATCGTTCTAGCTTCTCTTTGTAGTTCACTAGAATGTATTCGAGCATGTTTATCCGGATCAGGAGGCTTTACATAAAATTATTAATGAAAAAGAACTGGGCTTGAAAGTGAAAGTGGAAAGAGAAGTGAGCGTGACTTGTTTCAAGAATTGGATGCCTTTGTTAAGGAAATAGAGTCTAAAAGGAGAAATTGGGCCTATTTATCACTTTTCGTACATAACCACCTTAACTGGGAATCTAGTACCCAACTCTATACGTTGTTCTTGCACCCAGGAGAAAAAAATGAAAAAATCTATGCACAGCGAGAGAGCTTTCTCTATGTCAATTCAAAACAGAACAAATGGACGAATGAATCTAAAGAAATTATTTTCAGAGGTTCGAATGTCAACTACTGATTGCTCTACCCAAGTCATTCCATGTAAATACGAGGCCCACTGCTGGCGCTAATTCACTGAGCTGTGCTATATAACGATTCCTCCAACAATAAGACCTTAGGCTGACCGTTCTAACCTATATGCAATGGCTTTAGAGCCAAACCCGTCTAGTAAAAATTGTTATCCTGCGCCTCTAACATGTAGTTCTTTTTAGCAATCCGTCTTCCGGGCTACTATCTCTTGTAACACTAAACTTTGGATCTATGAAGTTAGCAAACAATCCATACTGGGCCTTAAGCTTTATTTTTAAGCAATTTCACTCCTACTATGATGTAAATTCGAGATTCAAATTACTTATTTGCTTACTTGAATTCCAGACCAATACCACCCGCTTCCTCCTAGCTCTTTATGGTAGACGATGCATTATCTCCTCCCTCTTTCATTACATTCCAATGTATATCTGCTTTGCTACTAATAAGTTCTCTTCTCTCCTCCTAGATCCGGATGTCAGTATGTAGATAAGTGATGGAAAGGGTTGTGCTCTTTCATTTGATAAACAGCCAACCAAAATAGGAATGTTAGAACATAATATTTAGATACATGTCCCTTATTCAGACTATACTAAGTAAGATTCATTGAAGAAATGCTTCTCTGAAGCAATAAGTTTGTGGCACAAGCATATTCTTATGCTAACCCATCTTTCTATTAAAATGAATGTAGATAACATGAACTAAAAGGAATCTCTTGTTTGAGGAAGTCAAAATTGTTAGTTGTTGCTATCTTGAACTGAGTTGTTCCTGTTGGTGCTAGGGTTTCCAAGGGAGTTGTAGTGAGATGCTGCTAATGCAACTATTTCTGATGTCCGGACGATGCAGCGGATGTGAAAAGAAAAAGATATGATGCTTCTGCTTTCCTAAAACTTATGCCTTTCTATATTATGTCATAAAGTGTTATGTGGTGCTTGATGACATTTTGTTCAATGACTCTGATCCATACATGCCACCGCCAAAATGGAGGAAACCCTCAAAGTCTGCTTCATCTTCAAAGGGAAAGGAAAGAAAGCTGAATCTTCTAGTCTACAGCCCCCAAAAGACCAGTCAATCCTAAGAGGAGTGCTGCAGCAAAGAAAAATGCTAAGAAAATAAGGCTTATCAGAGAAGAAAGATAAAAGGAAGATCATATAACATAAACCTCAGGTTCAGAGAGAAAAACTGGAAGCAGAACAAGCCAAGAAAAGGGAAGAAGAGAGCAGCAGCAGAGCCAGGACACCTAAACTTATAGGTGTCCATGCAGAAGGGAATATTAGAAATGCTATGTTTTCAACACTAGGGCGTTTACCCACTCTAACAATAGGCAAGGAGCTAGGAGGACACATCCAAGAAAGAGAAGATAGGTCTGTTTTTAGTCATGTAGAACTGCTACCTCGTTAACGAACTTACTCAAAGAGTGCTATAGAGCAGAAAGCCATCCTGTTATTGTTTTATTAACCTCGGAAAGTATCACACGCGAGGCACCTCGCATCACACTAAATCACTACTATTAGGCCCTTCCTATCATTCCACAATCTGAAGGAAAAAGATTATCCAATGAAGGAAATCGTATCTGATATATCACCTTCCTCGTATCGATGCTTGCCACCGCGTCACTAGGTTGTTCATAGCTCTTGCTTAGCTTAATGGATCACCCAACTGTATTCCGGGATGTGTGCATTCCACAATCCCTTAAGGAAGAGGTTCACTATAGCCTTGCTTGTTAATGGGTTTCTGACTTCACAGCAGAGTGCTAGACTAGGGATAACCTGGATACTGACTTCTTTCCAAGAGGTCCATCATCCCTGCTTTACATAAGCTCTACCATTACTATACGCATTCTACCTACGCTTTTATGGAAAGAAATAAGAAAGGTTGATCCACACAAATAAGAGATATGTAGGCCCAACCTTCAATTGTAGAGAATAGCAAGCCCCCTTTGCTGAACAGATGTATAGAGGAAAAGGGTGACCCACATCGCAAGGGCTTTCTGATTGTGTGAATCAGAGGCCACCATAAGATCATTTCATTAGCAGACATGTATCGATGCTTGCCAGCAGGAGAAAGATCACTAGGTTCAGTCTCTGATCTAATCAATAGGGTTCCCTAGGATCATTATGTTTTCTGGAAATCCGGTAGGGATAGTAGCAACCTTTTCGAGGGCAAAAAAAACAAGTTTCCGAGACTTTCTATTTTTTTCCTACTTTTTTGAGTGAAAATAAGAAGTGCCCGGCCATCTAAAGTGCTAGAATAAGTTCCCCTCCAAGCTGCAGGGTAAAGGGCAGACACATGTTCAGAGCAAGGGGAAAGGATCAAGGGTGTATAGTATGCTTCTTACCCGCTTTATCTGCTAGGTCTAGGATTGGTTTTTTAACTAGAGATATTTTCCTGGGTGTTTACACCTCTTCCATTTAGAAGCTAAGCTCATTTTCGAGTACTAAGCATAGCATATATATTACTGGCTACTTGCCAATATGTAGATAAGTGAGTGTAAAAATTCAATGTCCGACCATGGCTATTGAATTGTCAAGGCTGTGTTAGTGAGCTTATCTTTGAGTCTACCTTTTACCCAAGGATGTAGTTGTCTTTGCATAAAGAGTAGTTGCCCCTCGGAGTGAAGTGCCAAAAGGCATGGTCCTTATAATGTATAGTACGAGTAAGGGGAAGACCATTCCCAGTAAAGATACTTTTGAAATCCAGTTTTGAAGCTCTTTTCTTTCCAAGGGCCATGATCCCCAAGGCAGGACTCTTTGTTTACATTCCAAGGTGGGAATGGGTGAGAGGTAGTCTATGTGAGAGTCTAAAGTTGTATTCTTCTTCAGTGGAAGGCTCTGGGAATCCCTCTTTTAGTTGGCAAGGTCAATCTAGCAGATGATAGGTCTAGAGAGAGCTGGCTTTAGGGGTTCTAGGCCAAAAGCTATATCCGCAGTTAGCAAGCAATCGTCAGGGTCTGACGGGGATGTATAAAGGTTCGTGAGATTATAGGAAATAAAGCGAGTATCAATATTGGCCTTTCCGGTATCTGTACCTGGCTCAATGGAAGCTGTAAAAAACTATTTCTTTATTAATTGAAAGTGAGGGTTAGCCAGTTTACTTTCTCGGGACTCCAAACTATAAGTTGTTGTCCTCATAGAAGTTCATGTCGATCCAGCCAAGACAGTGCCATCATTAGAAAGTCCGGTAACAATGATGGCTACAAGTGCTATCAAACTTTTCATATGCACTTTTGCATTACCTTTAGTATGCGTTTCTCAGTCAATTGTACTTGCAACAGCAGCTTCCCCCGATATAGATAGTTCATCAAGTCTATTTCGTTGGAGTTCTTATGAATATAGCTCTCTCGAGGAAGGCACAAGGTATCTACCTAATGAATGCAAATACTAGTACAATCTCTTTTTTCTTTTTGGGCCCGAGCATAGGTATGGCCGAATCTCTTTTCTTTCCTATGAAAATGGCAGCGTCAATGAAAAACATCGTAGATAGTGCAAAGGCAAATTTTAGCAGTAGAAGCTCGTGTCAATGAAAACAATTAGGTAAATTCTTATGATAAGCGAATCGAACTTTAGAGTGAATGGTTGGACCCACTAGTTCCCTGCATAGGATGTTTGCTCAGCAGCTTTGGCGGTGGGTAATCTAGCGGATAGCGCTTTTTATAAAAGGAGAGTGACCAGTAGACCTTGTTGTCCCATTTTATTAAGAAACAAATGGAATCCCGGGAGCAAATCCAAGAGGAGACGATGGTAAAGGTAGATAATATCCCCCAGAAGACTCATAAGCGGAAGACGACTAAGTTCTCCTTTAATGAAGAAGGAAGAAATGCACATCGCTCTCATCTACATTGTTAGCTCGCCACATTGATAGAATTGTAACTGGCTCCTAAGCCTTGGCCGCATCCCTTTGATACATCATATATAGAAGAAGGCCTAGCCTCACCATCAATTGCATTTTATTGCTCTTCAGCATTTTTCTTTGACCCGGTCAATCATAGAAATTAGAATAGAAAAAGCTGCGTCCTCTAGGCGTAGACCAGTTATCAACCAACTTGAAAAATAAATTCCTAGGGGATTGTCTCTAATAAAACAGGAACACTACCACGTATAAAGGTTTGAAACATCATCCATTGTACTTATTAAATAGGGCTCCATATCAAAAAGATCCATGCTCCCTTCGTCTTAAGCTCGAAATCATTATCTGAGGAGAAAAGGTTACCAGTTACCTATTTCCTACTCACCCTTTACCAAGCCCTTAAGAAGTTAGAGATGATTCCTAGTAAAGGAAAAAATCAAGGGAAGCGTATGATCCGAATTAGATAACGATTGGTTTGAGTTAGACTCCAAAGAAAGGCCTTGTGCTATCAAGACAGGTGATACTCTCATTGAAATGTTCCTGACCCCACGAAGAAAAGGTTTATTATCAACGTCAACTGGATCCCTATGACTATCTTATTCTTCCCGGGATTAACTGCCTTAGGCAAAATGGCTTGAACGTCTTGATTTCTATCGGCATAGCCAAAAGGAAAGAAGGAATTGTAACACCTACATAGACTGGGGTCAAATCCCATTGCTTCACCATATGTTTCAGATCTTTCTCCAGAACGAGATTCTCATCTTAATTACGGAGTGAAAGGTCTTCCCTTTACTTACCAGGGCATGATCTCCTGCATGGACTGTAGCCCTTCCTATCACCCACTACTAGGAAAATGCCTCTTTGTGGCGCACATGGAATGGCCATACGTGGCGCACTAGCAGTGCGCCACTAGCCTCGCGCTGCGGCTATCTCCTAGCCGTGGTGCACTGCCTGGTGCGCCACGGTTGTGTCGAGATAGGCGTAGCGCACCTGCTTGTGCGCCACGGCTATGTGGGCAGGTGCGCTATGCGTTGGATCTTCTGTGGCGCACGTTGAAGTGCGCCACTAAGCTGCGCAGGTGCGCTTTAGATGTCGTGCGCCACAAAAGCTAGGTCATGTGCGCCACCGGTTTTTTTTTGTTTTTTTTTTAATTTCAGAGCCAGATGATAGACAATACAGATTATATACAATATTACAGGCAGATATACACATACAGATACTAGATATACAATTATATATATATAAATACACAATTTGCAAAACAAGATTGAAAGAAATACATATAGATAAGTCTCATAAATGAATACATAGTATAAGTTACATTGTTTCGATCAAGTTACAAAGTAGTTGGTGACATGCGAATACATGTGTCTCGAACAAGTTAGAGCTCGGAAGCTCGCCTAGACATCTAAACTAGATACACACAAATGCGGGATAAACAACCAAAGACGATAAGCATGATCACCGCGACGAAGGTGTAGGTCTTCATCCGGTTCCTCGTCCTAACTCCCGCTAGATAGCGCGTGTATCTAGGTTCCGCCTCCGCCATAGTGTTGTACCCTTTGTAGCTATTGCTGCTGAAATGATGCACCTGTCTTCGGCAGTCTTCCCAATCATCGTAGACTCGGGGAACCCGTCTCTTGTACACGACGTACCACGTCATCTACAAGTTGACAATAATAATTAACCGGTGATTGAAAAAAAACATGTATACTTAAAGTCGCATATGAAGATACACTTATAGAAAGTACTCCTAAATAAAAAAGACCAAACTCAAAAAGCATGCCTTATATATAACTAGGTTGTTCGACATAGGAATATGCTATGATGGAACTATCCGCCAAGTAGGATGCACAACACTTGGACTTGTGCATAGCACAAGGAGGACAATCCCATCGCAGCATATTCACATATATAGTGTGCCACGACATTTCAATCATCGGCATTCTTAAAAAAGACCAAAGTAACTCAAAAATCATGCCTCATATATAACTAGGTTGTTGGACATAGGAATATGCTATGATGGAACTGTACGTCAAGTAGGATGCACAACACCTGGACTTGTGCATAACACAAGGCGTACAATCCCATCGCAGCACATTCACATATATAGTGTTCCACGGTATTTCAATCATTGACATTATTCTCGAAAAAGACCAAAGTAACTCAAAAAGAATGCCTCATATATAACTAGCTAGGTCGTTGGACACAGGAATATGCTATGATGGAACCGTAAGTCAAGTAGGATGCACAATATCTGGACTTATGCATAACACAAGGATTACAATCCCATCACATCACATTCACATATATAGTGTGCCACGACATTTCAATCATCAGCATTATTCTTGAAAAAGACCAAAGTAACTCGAAAAGAATGCCTCATATATAACTAGCTAGGTCGTTGGACACAGGAATATGCTACGACGGAACAGTTAGCCAAGTAGAATGCACAACACCTAGAACTGTGCATATCACAAGGCTAACTATCCCGTCGTAGCACATTCACATATATAGTATGCCACGACATTTCAATCATTGGCACTATTCTCGAAAAAGACCAAAGTAACTCGAAAAGAATGCCTCATATATATACATAGATCGTTGGACACCGGAATATGCTACAATGGAACTATGAGCCAAGTAGGATGCACAACACCTGGACTTGTGCATATCACAAGGCTCACAATCCTGTCGTAGCACATTCACATATATAGTGTGCCACGTCATTTCAATCATCGGCATTATTCTCGAAAAAAGACTAATAAAGTAAGGGAAAAAAAGAAGGACCAAAGTGAGCAAAGGACCAAAGAGTAAGCAAAAAAACCAAGCATTGATTGATATATAATAATAATAAGCAAAAGAAGTAAGCGATGATTCATAAACCTAATAAGATAAGTAGTAGCATGTACACTTGTCCACACACACAAAGGTCATCTATAGTTTGGAACTACAACTAGGCCAACATCAAGCCTTCTGGCTCGTCATGAACTTCCTATAGTCACCTTCCATCTCTAGGCGATCTTCTATGTCACGGTTATTCGGGATATTTCCTCCGTAGAAAATCCCCCCGAAGTCATGACATCACAAAAGATGATTGCCCCAAACTGCTGTTGGATGCGATACATCTCTTGTCTAATATCTGAATCAGTGATCTTGGCCTTTGCTTCGGCCTACTGATTGAGATGATCTGGCAGCGTAGAATTCTGCTGGTCTAGTAGGAACGCCCTCATGTGATGCAGTGCGTAGTAGGCTTCCTTCTTACTTCTTTCCGGCTGCTTCATGCAGGGGAACTCCGTTACGTTGTTGAAGACGTGCCTACCGAACTTGACCTTCGTACGCACGAAGGTGGTGCCTTCCGTCGAGGCATAGCCAGTGACAGCATCATCCAGAACTTCCTTGATCTTGTCGTAGTTTTTCTTCTTTTCTAGACTCCCCGAGTCGAAATACGTGGCGTGGGAATGCTTCGGCGATAAGGATATGAGCGTGTAGTATTCATCTCTGCGCAAATAATTCAAATGGAATGTGTTGGAAAAAGAATGATGATAATCTAATAAAGCCAATCGACCGTGGCGAGTGAATAACGACTTACTTAGGAAAGTAAGGCACGAGAATGTATTCCTTTGTCTTGTTCGCCACGAAGATTGTTTTTAGGTACGAGGCCATGATACGTCGTTCAGCGGGGGAACCCAAGCAGCCGTCACGCATGTAGTAGGGGTCCACTATAGCGATGCCCGGTGTGTTCTCTCTAATGATCTGCATGGCCAGGATGAGATAAAATAGGCCCACCATAGTATAGTGCAGTGGGTATAGGTGGAACATATTGAAGATGTCGTCGAACCTCAGGAAGAATAGATCCGTAGGGGCATTGTCGATGAAGCCCAAGCTTGGTGGCACCTTAACCATGAATACCGGGTGCGAGGGATCTTTCTCAGCCAGAAGGCGTCTCTCTATCGTCAGCACGCCGTCATGCACACTCTGCAGTTCCGAACTGGCGAGCCTCCGCAAATTATTAGGTACCATGGGCTCACCCGCCACATGAATCCTCCACATAATACCCTTGGGTCTTGGTGGCCTGTCCCGAAACCTGATCGGATACACAGTTGACACCAACGGCTGGCTCGAGCTGCTAGATTTTCTTTTCCTTCCCTTTTTTTCCTTTTGGAGAGCGGGCAGGCACCGCAATATGAGCACCGACCGCCCTATTTAGTGTTTTAGGGCTTAGAATAAAGGGCCGGTTGGTTGTATCAGCTGGCTCTCTAAAGGCGCAAGCTAGAGGCGTCTCCTGGGAACCAAACAGACGCTTGGTGATAGTGGGTTTCTCTATGGGGCCACCAGCTAGGTCTTCGTTGCTAAACTGAGTGTTGAAGAAGTGATCATTCCAGTCTTCGTCATCCTCGGCCGGATCCTGCGCCATGTGCATATCATCAAAATGATCATCCAACCCACCGTGTGGAGGTGATGGCGAGGGTTGTAAGGGGGCCTTGCCACCGCTTGTCGCTGGCACGATAGGCGGTGCTGTTGTCTGTGGCGTGATGGCCCCCGCCGTCCCCAAACGGATCATGCTCTTTGGCCATTGCAAGAATATGCCGAAGCAACCCTGTGCACACTATCTGGCATCGGCCTTGAGTGGAAGGTGCGCTGCAAGGGTTGAACGATGGTACCCTTGGCAACATCCCTCGGCTCGTTGTTCACGTAGCATAAGAGAGTGCAAGGAACAGAGATGGCGTGAAAGGCGGTAAAGCAATTTGTTTACCGTGATGGCGTCGAGATCGGCTAATGTCGAGGCACCGCATACGGCGACGGGCGTGCAAGAGACGGAGGGGCTGCTTGATAGCGCGGTGCTGGCCACCGGTGTATTCTCCCTACCGGGTGCTTGGAGCTCCGGTGCCGCCCCGACGATGGCAGGGGGGCCACCAACATGTCCGGCGCCACGGTGATGGCAGGGGGAGTCACTAACACTTGCAGCGCCGCGGTGCTAGCGGGCGGAGTCACGAACACGTAGTTCGCCTGATTCATCGGTGCCGCGTTGTTCGAGTGGGTGCTGACCATGCATGGAATCGGGCACGGCCCTACTCGACCACCCGTACTCCAGTTCTCTATTGACTCCACCAAGGTAGGAAGGATGAACGCGAGGGTGATTTCCAGGTTGTCTTGGACGATCTGCGGGATCTGCGCCACTTGTTCCTTAAGTTCTTGAACCTCGCGGTTTTCCTTCTCGCTCCTTCCCGACGGAGCCACACGCGTCCTCGACGGTGGACCAAAATGATCCACCCAATTCTTACCCCCGAGGTCGGCCAGACGGCCAGCCGACGACGGCTTCTTCGTAACCGGCTCTATTTTCTTGGCCCAGTTCATCGCCCTGTTAAAAGGGTTATCCCACCGGGTGGCAGCCGTCGACCCCTGGGATGAGGAACCCTAGGATCCATGACTAGCAACAATTTCCTCCTCCTGCAGAAGAAGTAACAGTGAATCGTTTAGAAACTAGACTTCATTGATTATAATGCAATCAAGTTGATATGCGGTAATTAGATTACTTACAACAATTTCCTAGAATTCCTTCATTGCAGGATCCACGGTGAGTTGTTTGGTTTTTGGGTCCACATGGTAACGGGCCCTGATGAAGTTTCGATCCTTCCCAGGTTTGAATTTCGCAAAGGGGTTTTCTTTCCCCTTAGATCTATACTCTTCGTCCTCCTTATTCCATTTGGCCTCCGCGGTTCTGTATCCACCAAACCCGAGATGGTGATGACCTATATTCATCTCCTATAGCACCTTTCCCCAATTACTATTGGCCAGGGCTCTTTCGGATTCACACCTCTCCTTGAACTCCCGAAACTGATCTTTAGTGATCTGCGGGTCAATCTTCTGGATCTCCTCGAGACTTTTGCCTTCTTTATAGATCTTCTTCTTTATCCGGGTTCTCCAGCTGGCCAGGGCGGTGCTCATCTTTGTGAGGGCGGATTTGTTTAATTTGTTCCCGTGATAATTTGTGTTCCGATACTCAACGGGGAACTTGTATCATGCGTATAGCTTCTCTAAGATGAGTGTGTGCAAGTGGCCATTATATTTATGCCGGAGATTCTCGGTGTTGATCGAGATGGTTGTCCCGGTGATTTATACCACTTGCCCACCGTTCCCTTTGACGACAAAGTCGGGCTCCAAAGGAACCCCTATTGGGCTCACTTCGGTAATTTCCTCCCTGACGGTGCTAACCGTGTTCGGGCGTTGTTCCTTCGGCTTCTTCTTCTTCTTAGGAGGATTGCTACCACTCCATGTGCCCTCGCCGAAATCAGTGGTTTCATCACCCTCCGTTTCTTCGGCTTCATCCTCCGCGTCTTCCATCTCATCATCCTCGCTCTCCGAAGGATGGTATTCTTCATCGTCTTCTAGCCGCTGGGCTGCCTCCCAGAATGTCAATTGTTTATTCGGAGGTCTGAGTTCTCCTTCAGCGCTTAGAACATCTAGCCTCGTCGTTATCACACATCTTTACACTACTAAAAAACAAATAATTGGTTAAATGCACGGAAAAATCCGGCATGACCTTTGCTAATTTCTTAAACTAGGAGTGCCCGATTTCTGCCGAAACGGAAGTTAATCAACATTCCGGCAAAAATCGGGACTCATTTCATACAAGAACCTGCATACACGACATAATAAAGTGCTTCATACAAGCACAAACACAATTTCAAGTGCTACAATTATATCACCATAGATTATATCACCTTTCATTGATGACATCAAGCAAATACATGTAGATTATAGCACCTGTCATTATATGACAACAAGCAAATACAAGTTTATATGATAACAAATATGACAGCAAGCAAATACAAGTTTATATGACAGCAAATATGACAGCATGCTTCTGATGAAGGAATTGATCAAGTAATTATTACTAGACCATCACCAGGAGCATTTCATCACTAAAACCATCACCAGGATATTTGGTTCAGCACATATTCATTTTATATATTCACACATTTGGTTCAGCACATATTCATTTTATATATTCACTGCAACATATTGCTTGCAGTAGTGCCTTTTCAGCACTACTAGACCATCACCAGGATCAGTACTAAAACCATACAACATAACTAGGATTTCAGCAGGAGCATTTCATCAGTATATACACATTGTTTGAGCTATATATGTGTGGATACCATTCAACACTAAAACCATCACCATAACTAGGATTTCAGCAGGAGCATTTCAGATCATATATCTCTTGCTCTAAAACCTAGCCACAGATCATAACTAGGAGGTCACAAACCAGGATCATATTGCTCTCTGTTTGCTAAAAAATCAAGCCTAAACCTACAAGCCTAAACCTCCAAGCTCTCTGTTTGCTAAAAATCAAGAACTACAAGCCTAAACGTACAAGTTCCAGAGTATAATCATATTGCTGCATCTTCATATCTCAATTAAGTGAGCAGTATAGTACAATACAAACTGGACAATAACCCATGTCAAAATAGGACCACCAGATGATAATAAAATAAGGTATAAGGTCACACAGTGGCAAAAATCAATTGACACATTAATAAGGTTATAAAACAATCCTTAAGATAACTATTTGCACATCCCTAAGAATCAATTGATATAAATGTAGGATTCTACAATTTTTCTAACTATACACGAACACTATATACTCTTTTACCATTTCAACAAATTATCATAGCACTATGTACATTTCTATAGATATGTATAAAAAAATTGTTAAATCCATTGAGAAATGTATCAGACAATTACTAACAAAATATTCTATTATTTGAGCAAGATTGACAAATTATTACAGCTTTCTAATGCACACGAAAAAGACAACCAAAATAATCACATGAAGAAATCCTAAAGATTGGCAACCTATAGCTGCATTATTTGTGGGGCTCCAATCGCTAAAGCATAGATTAAATACAGCTATGGCCACTACAGAGAAGAATTTACTTTCTATTATCAAAACTGACATCATTTTTACAAAGTTATAGTGTTCACCCAACAGCAACGGCACAGCCAGGATCAAAGTCATCAACTTAAGATTAATGGCTTAAGGCACTCAACCTATTACCAAGCATATTAGTGAAATGGAGTATATGTTAGATTGTCATCTGGCAAAATAACAGTAAAAAAAGTGGTTGATTGTCTCGTCAAGATTGCAAAAACAACATTCTAAGGTTGTCCTAGTTTAAAATTATGCCTCAGCATACATACCAGAGGAAGAATCTCATTTTTAATGTGATTTCAGGTTTTGAACATTCCTTGTTTTGAACTACAACGGGTTACTAAAAAGGTGGTAGTACATTCACTGTGTAGAATTTTGCCCTTTTTAATTTATTTATAAGAGTGGTAGCCAACCGATACTTTTTATAGTTCAGCAGTTGAACCAAAACCAGAAATACACATTTGATTTTTAGTACTTGTTACCCTTGCAGAAACCCTAGTTAACCCGTGGAGATAGGGAGAGAGAGAGAGTTTTTTTTGAACTGAATTGAATGAAGAAGAATTGGAAGAAGAAAAGCTTTCTTAACATGGGAAAGAAGTCCTTTAGAAATTGGATTTGTTATCGGAAGGTGGAGAGGGGAGAGAGCGAGAGAAGGGAGAAGGCTCACCTCTGAGACGAGGACGGCGACGAGCGCGCGGGCGAGGCGGCGGCCTCCTCCTCCTCAGCCTCGAGTGGTGGCGGCCACCTCCTCCTCGAGCAGAGGCGACCTCCTCCTCCACGAATCGGCAGCGACGCGGGCCTCTTCCTCCTCCACGGATCGGCAGCGGCGCGGGCCTCCTCCTCCTCCACAGATCGGCTGGCGGCAGCGGCGAAGGGGATCGATTGGGCTCGGAGAGTGATGGGGATGAGTGTCAGATGGGGATTGGAATCGATGACGTGGATAAAACCCAGATAGGCGTACCTTTGGTTCGAATATCGCTAGTGCACTCGGATTGCGCTACGAATATCTATATCGCACTCCGGCTAGTGCGCTAGGCCTATCTGGGATCTAACCACTCTATAACAAGAGTCCAGAGCTCCTTCTAGCAACAACTCTTGTCTATCCCACTGGTTTTGCCTACTACTCTATTCTAAACTTGTGAGCACCCAGGTTCGAATCATGGTGTCCTCTTTTTTATTTTTATTTTAAAAATACTTTTAAATGTTCCAAAAAATGCCCAAAAGTGGTGATATATGCCATACAAGTTTTGTTTTGTTTTTAAAATAATTTTAAATATTCCAAAAAATGCCCAAAAGTGATAATATATGTCATAAAAGTGGTAAAAAATATGATTCAAAGTATAACTAAATTTCATAATAATTTGTCCATGAATATAACAAAGTTTTTTGACCACGCATTTTACAATATTTTTTGAGCTAGCGTTTTACAATCTTTTTTCCCTTCTTTATCGCGGTTGAATAATTTAGCCCCGTCACTTTAATGTTTCTTCTTTCGAACAGGCTACCTTTTTTGGGTAGGGTTGTCCTTTTTCTTCTTGTGATGTATATTGCTGCATCGTAGTTGTCGTCATCTTCAATCTTTGGATCGACGTACTGGTCGAAGTCTTGCTCGTTGGCGACTCCATTTATTCCGATGATGTTTATTTTTCCTCTCCTCACGACAACACGGCTAGGATTTGTCGGGTCGGTAATGAAAAAACATTGGTCCACTTTGGTAGCCAGTACCCACAGTTCATTTTTCGCGGCCATGTTCGCACCGGCGGCCTTGGATTTGGCTCCTTCGGGTATAACCATGGTTGTGAAATACAGGTCTTCTCTTTCGACGCTTTTTGCCCATCTAACACGGAACATCGGCACCTTTTCTCCATAGTAGTCGAGATCCCAGATCTCCTTGATTCTTCCATAGAATATTTCCTTCACGTCGTCATCGGTGTAGAATTCCGACATTACGCCTGAGTTCTGATAATCACACTTGTTGTCCTTTTCCTCCATGTAGAATGTGTAGCCGTTGATATCATACACCTGATAGGTCACCAGGTTTTGCATCGATCCCTGCGACAAGGTGAATATGATCTTTTCCGTGTCAGAAGAATGCGATCACGGGGGATTATCAAGGAGCGTCTGCCTAAACCAACGCGTGAAATCTGAGTTGTGCTCTTTGATTATTTCTCCATGCATCGTCTGTATGCCTGGGTCACTGTACTTCTTCTCGACTAACCTTTTGTGCTTCTGTACCCAAGGATCGAACAGTTCTAAATGCTGTAGCGCAACGAGGTTTGCTCGATCAAAGTCTGCGCGTCAAAAATTGAAGTCTGCATGCAGTATGTGACAACCCTCTCGGTGACCAGATCTGTCGAGCTTGCCAAGGTGCCTGTTGACGGGAAATCAACAGGGTTCTTGATGTCTAGATAATTCGTGCAGAAAGAGATGCACTCTCCTGCCAGAAAGCCCTTGGCTATGCTTCCATCTGGACGGGACCTGTTGCGAACGTATCCTTTGATGTGTCCGTTCATCCTTTCGAACTCCATCATGCTGCGGAGGAACATCGGCCCGAGTTGGACGATGTCCTCCACGACATGGACCAGCATATGCACCATAATATCGAAGAATGCGGGCGGGAAGTAGACCTCAAGCTCGCATAGTATCACCACGATCTCCTCATGTAGCCTCCCGGGCTGATTCACGCCAATCGACTTCCTAGAGATGATGTTGAAAAACTTGTAGATGCCAAATAATGTTTCATGGACGTGCTCGTCCATTATCCCTCTTAGTGCAACTAGAAGTACCTGCGTCATTAGCACGACACAGTCGTGAGACTTCATGCCACTGAACTTATGCTTCGCCTTGTCTAGGTATCTGCTTGTCTTGCCCACGTAGCCGTAAGGAAATTTGACTCCTAGAAGGCACTTGAAAAACTGATTGATCTCATCCTGGCTTAGAGTGAAGCAAGAAGGAGGGCAGTAATATCCGTTCTTCTTGAACTTTTTACCCTTCCGATGACCTTGTGTCCTCTCCAACTCATGATCATCGTCATCTTCCTGATCATCAGGAGTAGTGCGTCCTCCGTGAAGCTCCTTCCGGATACCAATGAATATCAGGTCGTGCCTTGCTTTCGGACCATCTTTCGTCCTATCTGGCAAGTTGATTATGGTGGCGACCAGACTCTCACACACGTTTTTTGTGATATGCATGATGTCAAGGCTATGAGGCGTGCGGAGAAACTTCCACTATGGCAACTCCTAGAAAATAGACCTTGTTTTCCATACCTTCATCTGCGGCTTGTGTTGCTGCGTATTTCGCTTCTTTCCAGGCTTAGGACAATCTTTCCAGTTTTTCAGCAATTCTTCCACTTCTTCGCTGCTCCTACGCTCTGGGATTCCTCGGGTCTCGGATTTTCCATCGAACATGTATCATTCTTGCCGAGCCACCTCCGGTGCGCCATGAACACGGTTTTCGAAGACCCTGGATCTTTCTCTAGTTGGAGATAGCTTGTGTTATCCATGCACCTAACGCATGCACAGAATCCTTGGATAACCTGCCCCGAGATATACCCGCAACCTGGATAGTCTTGCACCGTAGTGACCAACGTGGCTAGCTCCTCTTTCAACAGCCCGAGATACAGATTGATGTCGGTACCAGGTTGTTTCGGCCCTTGAATTAGCATACTCATTTGTATGTACTTCTTCTTCATGCACAACCATGGAGGCAGGTTGTACATCAATACAAACACGGGCCAAGTGTTGTGCATGCTGCTCTGGCTACCGAACGGATTGAGTCCATCGGTGCTCGCACCAAGCCTGATGTTCCTCGAATCTCCACCGAATTCTGGGAATTCGAGGTCCAATGCTTTCCACTGGCTTGCATCTAAAGGGTGCGTCAGCAGCTCATCCTTTTCGGGGTCATCGTCATCTGCTAGCTTCTTCCTTTCTGCATGCCATCGCATGAGCTTCGCTTCCTTAGGGTGCGCGAAATAGCGCTACAGACGAGGAGTGATAGGAAAGTACCATACCACTTTTCGAGGTGCTTTCTTCCCTTTCTTGTATCGACTCACCCCGCACACCGGGCATGTGGTTTTATCCGCGTCCTTGCCCCGATAAATGATGCAATCGTTGATGCATACGTGATATCTAACGTGCGGTAGATCGAGAGGACAGGCGATTTTCTTGGCGTCCTCGATACTAGTTGGACACGTGTTCCCCTCCGGGAGACGATCGTGCCAGAATGCCATCATATCGTTGAAGCTTGCGTCGCTCAATTTCTGTTTTACCTTCATCTCCATAGCCTTGAGCGTTACATTCAACCGGGTATCATCGGGCCTGCATCCTTCATACAATGGAGTAACCACGTCTTTCTCAAGTTGCGCAAGCTTGGATTTCTCTCTAGCGGCAGCCCTGGCGTTACTCGTCTTCTTGAGAAGCAGCTCTTGCACATAACGTTCCTGCACCCATCCTGACGTTGTTCCGTCGTTGTCTGCTCCTCCGGCATCTAGATCATCATCATCCCGGTCTGCTTCCGCACCTTCACCATCTCCAGGAGACTCTTCATCATCTTGCCCGTTCTCGTCGTGATGATCATCATCATGTTGCCCACCTTCACCGTCTCCATCGTCTTCGTCATCGCTTATCCAACGAGTGTATCCATCCATGAAACCATGGCGGAGCAGGTGCTCCTTCAGATTCCCAGAATCTGGGTCAATCACCCAGTTGAGTTTGCATCTTCTGCACAGATATCTTATCTCCATCTTGTTATTTCGTATCATGTCGGCCGTCACACATTTCAAAAATCTAGCCACAATGCCTTCGCTCATTATGAGCACCAATTTTGCCCGCACGGTGTACACGGTACAATTAGAAGTCTATTAGAACCATATAATCAATGCATGCATGCAATGGTCGATAGAAAATTTCGGCATGACCTATCCTAAAATTAGGACCTTTGCGAAATGCCAAAGTCTTGCCAAAATGGAAATGAATCAACATATTGGCAAAACAAATGGCAAATTGTTCACACACAAACACAAGAGTGAGAGAGAGACTAATCCATACACACATAAACATATCATTATCCTCTCCATACACACATGCATGCATATGAGCATCGATACTCTCCATATATATACACACACATGACCATCGATCCTCTCCATACACACATCATGATCATCGATCATCTACATACATATGAGCATATCATCCATATACACATGAACACATCCTTACATGGACAACTTACCGAGATGAGAGACTGGTCGCGAGAAGATGGAAAGGATAGGTGCACGCGAGACCGGAGAAGGAGATGAGACACCGAAGAGCTTCCTCTATTACGTATGTAACATCCAAGGCAACTTCCACATGCTAAAAATGGTGAATGAGTGGAGAAATTGAGGTGGGAAGGAGAAGATCCCGACTAGATCTAAGGAGGAAAAAGAAGGAGAAAGTGAAGTGTGGGGTGGTGGATGATCACACATGTGCACAAAGTGGAGCTGTCAAAAAAATATTGGTCGACACATCCGTGGCGCACATTGCCCTAGTGCGCCACAGGGAACAATCACAACCGTGGCGCACATGCCAGAGTGCGCCACGGATGTTTCTGCCTATTTACAGAACAGAGGGGCCTTCACTTAGGCGTAGCGCACGACCTGCATGCGCGCCACGGTTAACCGTAACAACCGTAGCGCACCTCCCCCATGTGCGCTACGGGTATGCGGAATGCGGCTAGCAGGGTCCTGGCCCACACATATCTGTGGCGCACTATGACCATGTGCGCCATGGTTGTTCTAGTTTCTAGTAGGGCACTACCCACAGGTGAGCCACGCCTGTTTTAGCCGTGGGGAACTTCAACCATGTGAGCCACGGATGTGCTGATTACCTATAGCCATTTTCCTAATAGTGACCTCTGCTACACCCACCATTGCTTGATCGATTCTAAAAATATTTATTATTAACCGAAACGCGAGCTTAGGAGGTTAACGACAAATTGTATACACCCATTCCTAAATACTGACCCCCAAAAAAGAGTGCAGATTTATCATATACTTCGTCTGGAGCCATTCGAGAAGTTAGGTAAGCATTGCCATCCCTATTGACTGGAGGATTTGCATCAATTTCCTCAACATTTCGTGTCCCTATTGCAATCGACTAGACCAGGACTCGCTTAACAACCAACCCGGAGCAGATTGAATTCCAATAGTTTCTAAAGAAAGGCAGATTCTCTTTTCTTTCCAGTTTTTTCTTTGATATGATGTTAGTGTTCGATAAGATGCCGCTTGAAACCCATTTGGGGTAGTTTTTGGAATAGCCACTAAGATATGTTCGTGTCCATTTTCAGCTTTGGTTGTTACCTTTCCTTTCCCTACCTCATCCATTCCGTATGGATTCTCAACCTTGGCCTACAAGCGGAACAAACTATGCCAGCTCAAACTAATGCTTGGCTGCCACAAGCCAGTTATCCCTGTGGTAACATTTCTGACACCTCTAGCTTCAAACTTCGAAGATCTAAAGGATCGATAGGCCACGCTTTCACGGTTCGTATTCGTACTGGAAATCAGAACCAAACGAGCTTGCACTCTTTGACTCTCTTTTCAAAGTCCTTTTCATCTTTCCCTCGTGGTACTTGTTCGCTATCGGTCTCTCGCCTGTATTTAGCCTTGGACAGAGTCTACCGCCCGATTTGGGCTGCATTCCCAAACAGTCAAACTCCACTAAGGAGTGTGTAACAACTCACCTGTCAAATCAACTAGCCCCGAAAATGGATGGCGCTGAAGCGCGTGACCCACACACGGCCATCTGGGCGAGCGCCATGCCCCGATGAGTAGGAGGGCGCGCGAGCCCGGGCGGAGCGGCCGTCGGTGCAGATCTTGGTGGTAGTAGCAAATATTCAAATGAGAACTTTGAAGTCCGAAGAGGAGAAAGGTTCCATGTGAACGGCACTTGCACATGGGTAAGCCGATCCTAAGGGACGGGGTAATCAGGAAAGAGCGACTCAACAGGGGAAAGCCTTAGCAGTGCTTCATTGGTTCGCGTCAAGTCTTCTGCTCATTTGGTAAACATGCAAATCCTAACCCTGCCCTTCAGGGAACATCCTCTTTATCCTCCTCAACTTCCCTGGGCATGGAATTTTAAATCCTGATAGATCTCATATTATTGTTAGCCTCCATCCCTAACTATGATTTCCTTTCCAAAAGAGGCTTTGTAGCCTAAAAAATCACAAATTCTTTTGACTGATTCCTTTTCTATTATCCAATCTTGAGTCTGAACATCTTCTCAATCGGCGTTATGGTATGTATCATAGGTGATCAGAGGACAGCCTTCAGCCAAAAAGGCACAATAGCGCTGCTAAATTAGATGGAAGGCAAGAAAAGGTTCCGAAGTTCATCCTAACCCTGGCATAGCATTTCCTTCACTCGCTTCACTCACCCACTTAACATAGAGATATGGCTTAAGCAACAAGTAGGGGTCACTCTCAGGCTTGCAGGCAACTAGCTCTCTGGTTATTCTTGCAGGATTTATTATAATAAGTGATTCAAAACCTGTCTACAGTAAATTGGTACTCGAACTTATCACTCAAATAAAGGATCATCCGGGACCAAATCCAATCTTGATTGAACAAGATGATGCAGTTCTAGTTTCTAGAAAGCATTATTTCTTGAGTTGGATTCAGTAGCCCCTTCAAGAAGAATATTTCATTGCGAGGATCCCCGGTAGGAAAGCCTAAACCTTCACTAGAGTGAGGAAAAGAAGGAGATGTGTACAATAGGCGGTCTCTCTTCTCAAACTTCCATCTCAACTTTGGGTAGTACTTTCATGTTTCTCCGTTGGTAAGCTATTCACATGGAAGAAAGGAAACTAAGCTACTGTTTCTAGACTCTTAGTGCTCCTAGGCGTGAAGTTCGTATGTGTGGTCGGATAGTGAGCTCGACTCTAGACGGAAGCGAGTACCAAAAAATACAAAGGTAGTGGAATGATGCAGTATCGGAGATACCTTACTTATATTGTCTAGCGGTTGTTTCGGTTGAGCCGGTTGTTGAACAAAGGTAAAAATATATACCATGTAGCCCTAATCCATCTCCAACAGAATCTCAAGGGACACAAGGAAGAAGCATGAAGGAGCGACTCATGAATGCTTCCAACGCGATCCAATAACTCAAAGGTTAGTGGGACCAGTATCTGGCCGTGTTACAGAGAAGTTTCTACTACCCTTCGGTACATCGATTTTCATTGGGAATTTCTCGACCAGACAAGGTCGACTATTGCTTCTTCTTTTTCTTTGTGATCCCCATCCCAATTCTTATTTTTATTGTTTCAGTTCCAGATTTGGCACCGGCCAGGGCGTAGGGGACATCTAGAGAGAGAGCTGATTCAGAAATAGGTAGGCCTGTCTTGATTAGAAAATTCATCTATTGAGGATGGTTCTATGTTCACTAGCCAATCTAGCTCACGAGTGCTCTGCCAGCCCTATATAGAAGATCCGCTAATAGCTTTGTAGCCTAGCACTAAAGTTTTCTTGGTCGGAGCAAGAGAGGAAGACAAACATGGTTAGTGAGCCGAGAGGCGATCAACAAAGAAGCATGTTCCTACTCTCCAGGGATGTCATCTTTATAAACCATAGGGTCTTATGAAAGTAGTAGAGCAGTGTTTGATTTAATCCAATGTTAATGCCTGATTCCCATATCCATATGATTATATGGCATCCAGTTATGATATGATAAGATGAAGTAAACAGTATACACCGAGTATGATGGAAGGAGACCATTGCATTCAAGATAGATAAGAAAGTGCTTCCCTACACTTCTTGCCTCATGCCTGTCAAACATGACTCCACATTAACGACTGTCCTTTCACTCAATTCCCCGCACCCTTGCATCACATCTCTAACCCCCACCTCCATGCGATCTTCCACAATCGTACCTCCCACCTCTGAAGCTTGCCCCCGACGAACCTGTCTGCACATGCGGGCCCGCGCTTACATCATAGGCATCGCATGATTAAACATCAGCACGCAAACTTCCCTCTGTTTTCGATGCTGACAGGGGGAAATTTTTTGTCTCGTCCGTGTCAGACGACATGCAGGGCGGCAATGGCTGCCAACAAAATCTATAATAATTGTATACTAGGTCAAATGTACCATCATACTTGTAAGAACATGTAAAATGTACCACACGAGGTTGTACCAGCTATGTGTAGTTCTCCGCCATGGGTTAAGTGTCCTTCATAGATCTTCCCCTCTCTCCCAAAGAAGAGATGTTCGCTTCATAGCCTTCTCTTCCGAGAAACCCTACAAAGGATCCTAATCGTGCTAGCCTTTCATGGACTCTTCTTGGATTCCCTTTCAGCTGTGCCTAGCACCTCTCTGGTTTCTCTACGAGATGGAGAAAAATTCTTTAGTTTTCCTGAGAGATATAAGTCAGTTTCTATCATACTTTGAAGTTCAAGAAGGAGTTATTAATTAAGAAAAAGAAGAAATGGGTGGGGATATGCCTTTCCCATAATATTAGAAGGAATCCAAGCCAATATACACTACACTATCACTATAGAGTTTTCGCCTACCTATGAAAAGTGAGATAAGAGCTTTGTGATAATAATTGATTAGAAAGGTGTACCTATCAACCCCAGGTAATTAATGCCCTATCCTTATACTTGAAAAACGTTACGTTAGACTTGACCAACTGTTAATACCAATCTGGCAGCAATAAGTACGACTAATGCATATTCATATCCCACTAGTAGGACAATTATCCGGCCTATCGCAGATGGAGGAAATCCAAATAACTAAATACTTGAGGCCAAGCCTAAACCACAAAATTCTTCATGCTTCGGATCGTCTTCCTTCTTTCCAAACTCTGTGAGATTAGCGTCTATATCTTCCGCTCTACCCTCTCATGGCGCTCCATCAACACATCCTTAGGAGCTTCATGAAGGACAAGGGTTTGTTGAATTGGTAGGCGCCTCCCTCACTCGCTGCCCATGCCTCATCTTAACTTTAATCTTTTCTTTGTCTCAACAGCTTCACTCACATGATGACAGAGAATACTGATCACTATCTACGGCTGGTGCTGCTTCTATCTCTCAAAATACTCGGGATCCCTAAGCTCTAGGGTTTGATCTTGGAATAAGGCCGCTCTACTCTTTCTTTTAAAAGTGGGTTACTGATTGACTAGTAGAACTGAAGTAGAATTGATGAACTACTTCCCGCATCCGGGAAGACAAGATATCCACTTTATCTTTATCAAGCACTCGCTCGTATTAGCGAGAAATATCATTCTAACAATTATGCGCTGTAATTGAAATCTATAATAGAAATTCTTTTACCGGCTTTAGGCTTTAGAACTAACGAAAGATAAACCGATAAAGGAGAGTCGTACTGGAAGTAAGATTCTTATGAGTTGCACATGCGGTTCGATCAAGGTATGAGGAATCCCGACCTTGCACTATGGAAAGCTCTTCTCTGCCTACCTCAAAGAACAACTAGCGGAGGAACCATCTTAAAAAGAAGATATTAGCACACACACTAATTGACCTAAGATCGCCCATACAACGCTCGACTTTTTGGGACTCAATTTGTTTTTGCACAAGATCCTGAGGCTAGGAAAAAAGAAATATAACTTTTTCGAAGAAAAGAAAAGGTGAAATAGCTGATTTAGTCCAGTGGTCACAGTAAACTAAAACTAGAACTCCTAACTCAAACCTAACTCAAAAAATCAGCAATTCGTAATACTCTCTTCCTTTCTAGACCCCTTTTCAGGAGTGGGCGTGACTCAATGAAATTCCAAGATCAACCATTCCCAAGGAAGACTTCGTGCGGAAGCTGCTAAGTGGAAGATAAAGAAGAAAAAGGAAGGCATACTATAAGCTGAACAAACACATTTGATTCAACCGGCAGAAGTTCACGAGAAATTCCACTCCTTTAACTACGCTAGTGATCTCTCTAGTTCTCATATAGAAATAAAAAAGAATTCATTCAGTGATTTAGAGACAATGACAAATCGTTTGTTGGTTGGACATCATCTCACTCAACCACACTTCAGTGATTGAACATGGGTCGATCCCTATTTGACAAGGAAACTCCACCCATTTCATTAACCTTCGAACCGCTCTTGCCCTCCCCTTTCACTTCCATAGTGGTCTTCTTTGGCCGGCCCACTCATTTCACTATCAAGCTCTCTGAGAAGAGAGAATCCGATTCAAGATGTTTTGAATTCAGCCTTTCCTTCATGTTCGTGCTTTAAGTCAGTTCGTACTTTTCAGTATATAAGAGAATGTATAGGATTTTTAGCTCCAAGGTAGCCTTGCTCGCTTCTTTACCCTTGTAAGCACAAATCTAGCTCATAGCAACACATTCGAGTTCGATTACTTAAGTACAGAGATTGGAACGACTTAGCGCGGGAAGTACCATATCTTGTCTTAGCCTCGCCTCACCTATTTCCTCATAATGAGATCAGAATGAAATAGAATGGAATCTAGTCTTAGCTAGATCAGGGCTACCACATTCCCTCAAACGAAAAAGAAAAGAATACTAGACATGTTGGACTCGTAAAGTAGGATCAGGCTTAGCTTATTAGAAACAGAGGAGAGCGAAAACTAAGTCAAAGGGGGAAGAGTTGTTTATGAGCATTTTCAGGCCGGTTGACAACATCCAATGTCTCCCATGAGGGTGACTAAAACTCCAGTTTTTCTAGGAAGAGGTAGGTATAGCCTTTATTTCACACATTTGAGTTTGTAGGAAGATTCCGCACTCTGAAATAAAGTCTACTTGGGCTTCTTCCAAAGAGGTTAGGATTCTAGTTTCAATTGGATGTGTCTTGGTAAGATTGATATCGACTGATATACTGCCTGAGACAGGGCATGCTCTCCCAGTAAGTTTCATTCATAAACTAGGTCGAAGATATGACAGAGGTTGACTTGCTGGCTTGTGAATTGCCAGCTTCGTAGTTGATTGCTAACTATAGGATAGTGACAGCCAATATTCCTATTCATGCTTGTGTGCTTGTTTGGTATTCTTCCAGTCCTGTTACGAGACGACCTCGGCTCAAGCTGACCTCACACCAAAAGTCGTCAAGAAGTCTTGGGCTCCATCAATCAGTAAGGACGAAACAAACCTCTTAGAGTTCCCCTCCATTAGCTCGCCTAGATCCGAGGGTTCATACCCTCCTGTAGCAGAGATGTAAGTCACAAAGGCTACTTGCCTGCCGAGGGCGGGGGACTACCTAGTATCAAATTCACAAAGCAGCACATTTACTAGTTGACATCTTTCTTTCTCGTTTTCATCGGAAAGGAGAGTTTTCACGTTAAGCAAGAAGAGCTACGCATTGGAGGGCTATTTCACCAATCGTCACTTCTCCTTTGTATCTCTCGAAGACGCAAGTAGCCCAACGACAGGCTTGTGTGGAGTTGAACGACAACACTCAGAGGTCTTTTGGCAGGGGTCTCTTTGTCTAAAGGAAGGGCAAAGTCAACATGCTAATCCCTATTTTAGAATTGGAAGAAGCAGTAGGAGGTTCACCATCAGAAAGGCATGGGACAACAAACTCTCTTAAATATTTCTTCGAATAAGTCTTTCGCTTGACTTGGCTCAACGGCTTTAGTTCTATAAATGCTTTCGTATGAAGCTTGAGTCAAGTCTAGTCTCATGAAGTGAAGATCGTCAAGCAATCATTGCTCATCTATCTGAAACCTATTGATAAGGAACGTGTTCAAGTGTATGGAATATTCAAACCTTTCATGTATTTGTTAACATAGCGTTGGACGATTGATTCCTCTCTTTCTCCGTGGCCTGCTTCCCATAACTGGCCTTACTAAAACTTACGAAATTCTAATTTGACCTAAATTTCTGGTTAACTACTGACTTTCTTTGCTAGCACACCCGAAACTCTGTCTTCAGGAGGAAAGCTTGCTTGAGTACCTTACTTGAATTAGTTACAGAATAACCAAAACATAAAGGTTTGATGAGCCACCGCTTGCTCTCTAACTGCTCTTACCGCTTCTTCTTCTTGACCTCTACTCACGGTTGCCAATGTTGTGACTGCCGCCCCTATCTCTAAAGCTGTGGACTACATCTCCTGATTCAAGCAGTTCAAAGTCTGAAGTACGAATCTTGTTTGTGACATTCAATTCTAGAATGAACATTCAAAGGAAAAGTAGTATGGGACAGCATGCTGCTTGCTATTACTAACTGTGGCTGCCAACTAAAGAACTGAAGATCTTCAATCTATGTTTGAGTGCTCTTGCAAAAGAAAATAATTTCGAATGCTAAAATGACTCCAAAAATATGATAGGATCGCCCATATATTTTTGGAGAAAGAAAGATACTGTACTTCGGACAGGCTACACCGCATCCTTCAAATTGAATGCCTTCTTGCCTGCCTCCAGTTTATTCCTTCAGGATGGCCTGCTCTTGTCTATGAATGAGATGACTACTTCCCATTAAGTCAAAATAACTCATAGACATATTTTTTTAGAATACTTAGTTAGTTAAGATAAATATGGCTTTTGACAATTTTGTGATTCCCCTCGTTCCCGAGCAAAAAAACGGATGCCCTAACGCCTTAGTTTCGCGCTCCAAAATCCGTTGCTTGTTCGGACCGCAAATAAATATTCTTCATTTCCTCTCGGAGAGGCCCTCTTTTTTCATTCGAATGTACATCTTTTTTTGGTAATGATCATCTACAACTGAAAGACCGACGTCTTCGTCTACTCGATCCTTAGTTATACAATCTCCCTCTACCTCCATTTTGCTAATCCTCGTAGCATTTTTGATTCGCGTCCTCCCCCTGGATCTACTCCTGTCGTGTCCACGTCCTCTGCCTCCAGCAAGTAGAGCTGCATCATCTTGTTCATTATTGAGAATAGGCCTCTTCTCATACCATACCAGTTCTTTTTGCAGTTGAATCTTCCCGTTCTGGCATATTGAGTGTATAAATTCTTTTTGAAATGCAATCTATTCCCATGTCACTCTTCTCATAACATATCATGTTCTCCTGTAGAGGTCTCAACCTGATAAGGTAGAGATCCCTGTGTTTACAATGCTAGTCCCTGGATCAATAGCTAGCATCCACGGTTTAAGATGTAATATCAAGAAACAAAGGTCATTATACCACTTTATAACCAGGAATAAAATATTACATTACATCTTACACAGCTCATATGTCTATCTCATTACAATGCAGCAGAAAAATCTATATAGCATGGAGTCCTTCATCAAAGTGCCACAGACAATCATGTTGGTTGTAGACTTGTAATCCTATTCAACACACTTCACTAACATCAAACAAACCTGCAACATAATAAGTTATAGCCACAAGGGTCAATACATTTGAATTGTATTAGCAAGTGATACTATGGTAGAGTAGTGGTAACTAACATCTATATGCATTTGGCTAAGTGTAGCTGAGGCTTGCTTTGCTCAAAATAAGTTTCCTTATTAGTTGAACACTAAGTTTTTGTTTGTCAAATCACCCAAGGAACAACCAATAGAATTGGTTAACCTTTAACCCTTGTTCAACCACAAGTTTTTAACTTAAAAATTGGGATGAGGAGATCCTTGATAGCTTTCATGTCTTGATGCTCAAATTATCCATTGTCGGGGACACGGCTAAGTATTTAGATTTTACTCTCTCGAGAGGTGGTGCACTTTTCCCACAAGACTCGACATGCATCGAGACAAGATCTTTCAGAAGCCTTCCTTTAGACCAAATGGATGTGTTCCAACCTATCACCCCCTACCACCTTCTGTCCATATGGCTAAGTTATTGCAACCTATATGATCCAGGCCGAGCCCATATGCCATGTGGCTGCACTAGAAGCTTCTCAACACGTGAGATCTCAAATCTCTTTGTTCCTGGGTGGCTTTCCACAAGTGAGATACAATATGGCAGCCATTAATATGGGCCATGTGTAACCACTCAACATAACCCATTCACACCATTCCACCCAGGTGATTCATTCACATAGTTGTTTTATTAAACAAAACACAAGTCATAGACTCAGAAATATTTCATAGCATGAATATAATCCACCCTTGTTTTATACTAGCTAGGCTAAGCATACTAGTACCAAGAATATTAACTTAGGGAAAATTCTACTAAGGCATCATCTACTAGGATTTCCCAAGGTATAGTTATCACATAGAAAATTCCATGCAAGTCCTACTTAAAAATATCACTAATGCATAGTTAAGATAATAGGACAAATTGTATGAAGCACGAATTTCCTTTTTAGTAGATAATATATATTCACTCCTTGATCTTTTAATTGCCACACTCTTCAAAGTTCACTACAACTCAATCAAGCATGGCATAAATTCAAAAGTAGCATTCAAACAATTCAACACATAAAATAAAGAAAACAAAGCAATGCATGCAAGCATGCAAAAGATTGTTTTATTGGAAAAGTGGTTTCTAATAAGGCTATAAACATTTTAGAACACCTATTGGTCATATATAAAAGTGGAAAAACCATTTAAAATCAAGTTAGTGAAAATGGGCCATTTTAAGTCATTTTTATTTTGCTGGAAATGATTTTATTAAAGGAATAATTTCTAGTGTTAGCCAAATATGTTTTAAACACAAATGTTAGTGTTTATGGTCAAAGTGTTTAAACTAATCCATTTGCAAAATGGTTTCACTCAAAATCATTTTTAAATCATAACAACATTTTGGTTTTACTAGAAATGCATTTATTCAAAGAATAATTTTCTAGGGTTATTCAAATATATTTTTAAATCCAAAAGTTAGTGTTTAGGGTCAGAGAGTTCAAATAAAACCATTTGCAAAAGGTTTTACTCAAAAATCATTTTTAGAATAATTTTTATTCTCAAAATAGGCCTAGAAATGTTTCTTCAAAAACACCTAATTTTCTAGAAGCAAAATACTAAACTATGGGCATGGTTGCAAAGATTTCATTTTCGAGATTCCAATGATATAAAATTTGTAAATTTTGGATGTGTAGATCAAAAGTTATAAATTTTACAAAATCCAACATCTAATAGACCTATTTTCTATTTAAATCCAGAGCCTGGCTACGTGTCACAATTTCATTGGACGATACCGCTTCGTCAGAATTGAGCGACGTGGGGCATTGGTTTAAGTTACATCGCGCGGCTCTGATCACGCGTACCGCTTCAGTTAAATGATTCTTTCACAGCCACGAGATCTAGATCTAATGGTCTACAACGATTCGACCATAGGTGGCGGCGCTTGCTGGCGACGAGCGGCGGCGTGACTCTGGCTATGACGTTCCGGCTATTCCAGGAAGCGAGGGAGAGGGAGAAGGTGCTCACCAGGTTCACGGTGACATGCTGATGCTCAACGTCGTCTTTGATAGCCAAGGGGCGCACGGGGTAGTCATTGATTGCTCGCCAAAGCTAGTGACGGCGTCGGGTAAGCACGGGCTTCGTCGGTGTCGTCGCTACAGGACACGAGAAAGCAAGCAAGCAGTGGCGTTAGACGTGCGAGGTTAGGGCGAGTGCAGTAGCATCATTCAGAGGGAAAGGGGAGGTCAGGAATTATCGGAGAAACTCGCCGGAGTTGAGGCAGTGGATGGCGACGCTCAGAGGTTAGACCGAGGAGAGATCCTGGGGGCACGCACGTGCAAACAGAGGCTATGGGCAGGTGTGCGAGACACTGGGGATTAAGCTCGTGTAGGCTAGGAGGTAGGAGGGGGTTGGGTGTTGCCGGAATTCGTTGGGGGAGCTCGTCGGAGAAGTGGGGTTGCAAGGAAAATTATGGGCAACCTGGGGGCGGAGAGGTACGGGAGGCTTAGGGGAATGAGAGAGGGGGAAGGGGCGCTCATGAGGGCATGGTCATGGACGGGAATTTCTCGCGCATTAATGTGAATTCAAGCCGTGAAATCAAAGGCAGAAACGGCGAGGAATTGGGGGAAGAACGGGTCTGGCAAGGACAACGATGACATGGTCAGTGGGACCGGTTAGTCAGCAAGGTGAGGGGGTTACGCGTGGGGTCTCATAGTGAGTTAGGGCACGGGTCGATTCGCTGGTGAGAAAACATTTCGCAGGGAGAGAGAGGTGGGCTGCTGCTGGGCTAGCTGGGCCAAGTTGTTGGGCTGGGTCTCTAGGTTGGTTTGTTTTGTTATTTTTTCTCTATGTTTTCTTTTTATTTTTCTATTTTTATTTTATGTTTTGAATTTATTCAAATTATTCAAACCCTCATTTGATTTCAAAACTTTTCCAAAGTTTCAGTAGGTTTTTATACTGTTTTAATAATTTATTTTAGAGTCCATTTTTAGAATATTTTCTTATATTCTCTTATGTTTTATTATTTATTTAAATTAGACATTTGTATTTATTCCAATTATAATTTATGTTTTCATTTGAATCAAATGTTTTAAACTTATATTTGATTTCAAACTTTTGCAAAATCTTTTCAGTAGGTTTTAAATCATTTAGCAGTTGATTAGTTGGCCCACTTTGGAAAATATTCAAATATTTTCTCATGATCTATTATTTGTTTTAACTAGGCATTTTTCTTTATTTGCATAATTTGAATATGGTTCAAAACCATATAATTCTATTTAATTATTCTTTTATTCTTTTTAAGTTAATTAGATAACTTTTAATCCAATTTGGCTATTTCAATTATTTATTTTCTCATGATTTAGTTAATCATTTACACTAGGAATTTTGTATTTATTTAAATCAAATATGGTTCAAGTCCATATAAATTTTTATTCAAATAATCTTTATTCCTTTATTTTATTTGGATTATCTTTATTCCATTTTCTTATGGATTTAATTCAAGTTTTAAATAGTCTTCCAAATAATTTTCATGGGATTTATTATTTAGTTTAGGCAATTTGTCTTTTTTTAAATAAAATTGAGTATTGTTCAATTCATATGATTTTATTTAAATAATCTTTAATTCCTTTTTATTATTCAATAAACTTTCATTCCACTTGTTTATGGATTTGGCCAAGATTTTGTTGAACTTTTAAATACTCCTTATTTATTTATTTCTTTCTCTGTCTTATAAAATCCATATCTTTTTATTTATAGTTCCAAAATTGGTGATTCCAATTTGTATAATTTTATTTAATATTTGTTTAAATTTTGAAATCCTTTTGGGATTATTTTGCGGACAATTTGGTACGGATTTTAGTTAGGAGCTTTATTAGCTTTGGAAATTATTTCCTTTAACCTTATTAAATTCATAAGTTTTTATCCATGGCTCCAAATTAAATGAAACCAATTTCCATGGTTTTATAATATTTTTGTTCATCATTTTGATCATTTATAAATGTTTGTTGCTGAATTTTTATATGGATAAAATCCATAGTCTTAGAGAGATATTGGAAATGATTTCTTTCATTAGGGTTTTATGGTTTTGGTTTAACTTTTCCATGTGTTTAAATTTCAAGATACATTCATTGATGAATGAATTTCACTTGATTGAAATTTTGTTGGATGCCCTTTTATTAAAATTTGTTCAAGAAGGGTTTTGATGTTTCCATTTAGAAGCAAAAAGTTTCTTTTCACCCTAAATTTTAACAATTGTTTCTTTTGTTTATTTATTTTTTCACATTTCAAATTTTGGAAAATTTTGGCATGTGACAGGCTACCACCCTTAAAATAAATCTCGTCCCGAGATTTGGGAAGGCTAGAGGTTACAAGTTGGCTTCAAGACAATTAGGGTACTACCACCCTTAAAAAGGTTTTCAACTAGATTACATCTTGGCTTACTTGGGGTCTTGACGTAACTTCTCTGGACAATTTTTTATCATAATGTCCTAGCTCCTTGCATTTGAAACACGTGATAGTGTTGATGTCTCTAATAGGTTTGCTTGTCTTGTCTTTCTCCTTTTCAGGACAATGTGATGCATGATGGCCCAATTCCTTGCATTTTTGGCACATCACTTGGCTAATATCCTTCTTCTTCTTGGGTATCACTATTGCTTGTTTGTTTCCTTGACTCTTCTTCTTTTCTGGGCATTCATTAGCATAATGTCTCATCTCTTTGCAATTGTAACATTGCACCTGGCTAATGTCTTGCTTGCTGGGGTTGGGACATTTCTTCTTTTTGGGTCTCTCCAAAGCTAGGAGTTCTTGTAGTTCATTTTCTTCATATTTCACCACAAATGTGGGAAACCTTTCTCTCTTCTTGGGGCAATCACTAGAGATGTGACCTTCTTCTCCACATGAGTAACAACATTTTGTGGTCACTTTTGGTGTGGCCTTATGAGGCACGGTTCTGACTTTTTCTTTATCCTTCTTGGTAGAAGTTGTTACCTTATGGAGGTTTCCAAACATTTGATGCATTCCATCTTGTTTCATTTGTTGAACTATAGGATAAATGGGGCATTGGATAGTAACATGATCATTTCCTTCACAGAAAAAACAAGTAACTTGGGATGTGGGGCATTGTATAGTTGGATGTTTCTCTTCACAATTAGGGCATTGATCCACAAGCTCTTTGTAAGTGTGTTCCATGTCTCCACAAATATTGTAAGCTTGAGTTCCTTGTGTAATATAATCCTTGATACCATTGTTGTCATAATCACTTTGGAAAATGTTGTTTCTCATGTTGATCATTTGATTAGTCATCCTTTGCAATAACTAGGATTGGGTTTCCATGAATTTTTGCATGGTTGGGTATAACTCATTGTTGTTGGCTAAAAACTGAGTTGTCACTTGATTCAACTGGCTTGGGTTGCTAGTAGTTGTTCTTTCATGTGTATCTCTTGGTTGTTGTTTTCACCATCCTTGATGTTGGAGTTTCTTGGGGAAGTCATCTGTTTGGGTTGGATTGGGATTAGAATAGGCAAATGATTCCTAGAGAAATATTTCTACTTACACACAACAATTCACACAAAACAATTTGCAAGCAATCACAATCATGCATTCCACTCAAAAAACAAGGTTCGATCCTATTTTTAGGCTACAAAATATTTTTGCTACACCACATAAGTTGGTGTGATCAATAAATTTATCTAAACTAAACTCTAGTATGGTGGTCCAACTATGGTTATCACTTTAGATCACTCCATTCTTCTTAGTTGTTTCGTGATACTAAAGTTGATGTCATTGGTGATGGTGAAGTTGAAGTCATTTGAGTTGGTGAAGTCCTTGCTCATGTTGAAGTTTTTGTCCAACAAGTTTAAAAGGAAGAGAAGTAGAATTAAAACAAAAGGTTGAGGAAAGAGTTTACAAGATTGTTTGTAAATAAGTTTGGAACAAATACAAGTCCTATTTTTTCTAAGGGGTTTTGTCCAATCCTAGGGTTACATTCCTATAGGAAACACAGTGCTCTGATACCATCTGTAGAGGTCTCAACCTGATAAGGTAGAGATCCCTGTGTTTACAATGCTAGTCCCTGGATCAATTGCTAGCATCCACAGTTTAAGTTGTAATATCAAGAAACAAAGGTCATAATACAACTTTATAACCAGGAATAAAATAATACATTACATCTTACATAGCTCATATGTCTATCTTATTACAATGCAGCAGAAAAATCTATATAGCATGGAGTCCTTCATCTTCAAAGTGCCACATGCAATCATGTTGGTTGTAGACTTGTAATCCTATTCAACACACTTCACTGACATCAAACAAACCTGCAACATAATAAGTTATATCCACAAGGGTCAATACATTTGAATTTTATTGGCAAGTGATACTATGGTAGAGTAGTGGTATCTAACATCTATATGCATTTGGCTAAGTGTAGCTGAGGCTTGCTTTGCTCAAAATAAGTTTTCCTTATTAGTTGAAAACACTAAGTTTTTATTTGTCAAATCACCCAAGTAATAACTAATAGAATTGGTTAACCTTTAACCCTTGTTCAACCACAAGTTTTTAACTTAGAAATTGGGATGAGGAGATTCTTGATAACTTACATGTTTTGAAGCTCAAACTATCCATTGTCGGGGACACGGCTAAGTACTTAGATTTTACTCTCTCGAGAGGTGGTGCACTTCCCCCACAAGACTCGACATGCATCAAGACAACATATTTCAGAAGCCTTCCCTTAGACCAAATGGACGCATTCCAACCTATCACCACCTACAACCTTATGTCCATCTGGCTAAGTTATTGCAACCTATATGATCCAGGCAGAGACCATATGCCATGTGGCTGCACTAGAAGCTTCTCAACACTTGACATCTCAAATCTCTTTGTTCCTGGGTGGTTTTCAATAAGTGAGATACACTAGGGAGGCCATTCAGGGCCCTGTGTAACCACTCAACATAACCCATTCACACCATGCCACTCAGGTGATTCATTCACATAGTTGTTTTATTAAACAAAACACAAGTCATAGACTTAGAAATATTTCATAGCATGAATATAATCCACCCTTGTTTTCTACTAGCTAGGCTAAGCATACTAGTAGCAAGAATCTTAACTTAGGGAAAATTCTACTAAGGAATCATCTACTAGGATTTCCCAAGGTATAGTTATCACATAGAAAATTCCATGCAAGTCCTAGTTAAAAATATCACTAATGCATAGTTAAGATAATAGGACAAAATGTATGAAGCACCACTTGCCATTTTAGTAGAGAATATGGATTCACTCCTTGATCTTGTAATTGCCAGACTCTTCAAAGTTCACTACAATTCAATAAAGCAAGGCACAAATTCAAAAGTAGCATTCAAACAATTCACCACATAAAATAAAGAAAACAAAGCAATGCATGCAAGCATGCAAAAGATTGTTTTATTGGAAAAGTGGTTTCTAATAAGGCTATAAACATTTTAGAACACCTATTGGTCATTTATAAAAGTGGCAAAACCATTTAAAATCAAGTTAGTGAAAATGGGTCATTTTAAGTCATTTTTGTTTTGCTAGAAATGATTTTATTAAAGGAATAATTTCTAGTGTTAGACAAATATGTTTTTAAACACAAACTTTGTGTTTATGGTCAAAGTGTTTAAAACTAATCCATTTGCAAAAAGGTTTCACTCAAAATCATTTTTAAATCATAACAACATTTTGGTTTTACTAGAAATGCCTTTATTCAAAGAATAATTTTCTAGGGTTGTTCAAATATATTTTTAAATCCAAAAGTTAGTGTTTAGGGTCAGAGACTTCAAATAAAACCATTTGCAAATGGTTTTACTCAAAATGCATTTTTAGAATAATTTTTATACTCAAAATAGGACTAGAAATGTTTCTGCAAAAACACCTAATTTTCCAGAAGCAAAATACTAAACTAAGGGCATGGTTTCAAACGTTTTATTTTCCTGATTCCAATGATATAAAATTTGTAAATTTTGGATGTGTAGATGAAAAGTTATGAATTTTACAAAATCCAACATCTAATAGACCTAATTTCTATTTAAATCCAGAGCCTGGCTACGTGTCACAATTTCATTGGATGATACCGCTTCTTCAGGATTGAGCGAAGTGGGGCGTTGGATTAAGTTACATCGCACGACTTTGATCATGTGTACCACTTTAGTTAAATGATTCTTTCACAGCCACGAGATCTAGATCTAACGGTCTACAGCGATTCGACCATAGGTGGGCGGCGCTTGCTGCCGACGAGTGGTGGCGTGGCTCTGGCTACAACGTTCTGGCTATTCTAGGAAGCGAGGGAAAGGGAAAAGGTGCTCACCAGGTTCGCGGCGACGTGCTGATGCTCAACATCGTCTCTAATAGCCAAGGGGCGCACGGGGTAGTCGTTCATTGCTCGTCGGAGCTAGCGACGATGTCGGGTAAGTACGGGCTTCGTCGGTGGCATCGCTACAAGACACGAGAAAGCAAGAAGTGGCGTTAGACGCACGGGGGTACGGTGAGTGCAGTAGCATCATTCAGAGGGAAAGGGGATGTCAGGAATTACCGGAGAAACTTGCTGGAGTCGAGGCAGTGGAAGGCAACGCTCAGAGGTTAGACCGAGGCGAGATCCTGGGGGCAAGCACGTGCAAACAGAGGCTACGGGCAGGTGCGCGAGACAATGGGGATCAAGCTCGTGCGGTCTAGGAGGTAGGAGGGGGTCGGGTGTCGCCGGAATTCGTCGGGGGAGCTCGTCGGAGCAGTGGGGTTGCAAGAAAAATTATGGGCAGCCTGGGAGCGGAGAAGTGCGGTAGGTTTAGGGGAATGAGAGAGGGGGAACGGGCGCTCATGAGGACGTGGTTCGGACGGGAATTACTCGCGCATTAACGTGAATTCAAGTCGCGAAATCAAAGGTAGAAACGGCGAGGAATTGGGGGAAGAACGGGTCTAGCAGGGACAACAATGACGTGGTCGGTGGGACCAGTTAGTCAGCGAGGTGAGGGGGTTGCGCGTGGGGTCTCGCGGTCAGTGAGGGCACGGGTCGATTCGCTGGTGAGAAAACTTTTCACGGGGAGAGAGAGATGTGGGCTGCTGCTGGGCTAGCTGGTCCAAGTTGTTGGGCTGGGTCTCTGGGTTGGTTTATTTTGTTATTTTTTCTCTCTGTTTTCTTTTTCTTTTTTTGTTTTGAATTTATTCAAATGATTCAAACCCTCATTTGATTTCAAAAAATTTCCAAAGTTTCAGAAGGTTTTTATACTGTTTTAACAATGTATTTTAGAGTCCATTTTTAGAATATTTTCTTATATTCTCTTATGGTTTATTATTTATTTAAATTAGACATTTGTCTTTATTCCAATTATAATTTATATTTTCATCTGAATAAAATGTTTTAAACTTATATTGGATTTCAAACTTTTGCAAAACCTTTTCAGTAGGTTTTAAATCATTTAGGAGTTGATTAGTTGGCCCACTTTGGAAAATATTCAAATATTTTCTCATGATCTATCATTTATTTTAATTAGGCCTTTGTCTTTATTTGCATAATTTTAATATGGTTCCAAACCATATAATTCTATTTAATTATTCTTTTATTATTTTAAGTTAATTAGATAACTTTTAATCCACTTTGGCTATTTCAATTATTTATTTTCTCATGATTTAATTAATCATTTACATTAGGAATTTTGTCTTTATTTAAATCAAATATGGTTCAAGTCCATATAAGTTTTAATTCAAATAATATTTATTCCTTTATTTTATTTGGATTATCTTTATTCCATTTTCTTATGGATTTAATTCAAGTTTTAAATTGTCTTCCAAATAATTTTCTTGGGATTCATTATTTACTTTAGGCAATTTGTCCTTATTTAAATAAAATTGAGTATGGTTCAATTCATATGATTTTATTTAAATAATGTTTTATTCCTTTTTATTATTCCATAAACTTTCATTCCACTTGTTTATGGATTTGGCCAAGATTTTGTTGAACTTTTAAATATTCCTTATTTATTTATTTCTTTCTTTGTATTATAAAATCCATATCTTTTTATTTATAGTTCCAAAAGTGGTGATTCCAATTTGTATAATTTATTTAATATTTCTTTATCTTTTTAAATCCTTTTGGGATTATTTTGCTCACAATTTGGTATGGATTTTAGTTAGGAGATTTATTAGCTTTGGAAATTATTTATTTAACCTTATTAAATTGATAAGATTTTATATGAAACCAATTTCCATGGTTTTATAATATTTTTGTTCATCATTTTGATAATTTATAAATGGTTGATGCTGAATTTTTATATGGATAAAATCCATAGTCTTATAGAGATATTGGAAATGATTTCTTTCATTACGGTTTTGGTTTAACTTTTCCAAGTTTTTAAATTTCAAGATACATTCATTGATGAATGCATTTTACTTGATTAATATTTTGTTGGATTCCCTTTTATTCAAATGTGTTCAAGAAGGGTTTTGATGTTTCCATTTAGAAGAAAAAAGTTTCTTTTCACCCTAAATTTTAACAATTGTTTATTTTTATTTTTTTTCACATTTCAAAATTTGGAAAATTTTGGGATGTGACATCTCCTCACTTTTATTCCGGATTCACCGGTTTATTTAAGATGGGGTTCTATGCTTTCTAGCCCCATTTGACAAAATTGAGCTTCCCCTATCTCTTTTGTAGGAATCAGATAGCAATGCTCATTCGTGAATAGCATTTCATGCTTCCGCTACTTCGTCGGAGAGATCCATGGAAACTCAAAAAAGAAAAGCGTACAACATTGTTCAGATGATAGCCGAAAAAGTATGTTCTCCCGCCGGCTATTCAAAAAAGAATTACTTATTCATAAACTTCCTTTTATCGAGCATAATAGCTCTTATATGCTTGTATAGAGGAGTATAAAACAATGTATAATATATAGGTGCTTAGTATCCTACAAAAACATTAACATCCAAAGCACCATAAGCTTGCTTTCTCTCCCGCTGACAGACAAAGAAAAGGTTTTTTTAGACTAGTCTATGCCGCTAGTGGAATATATTTTGCGTTTGTATTCTAACTTAGCTCTGTCTATTGTTTGCTTAAGATATCATGGCATGTATATGGATGGCATCTTCCTATTCTCACATCCCCAGATATGATTAATGCATGGAAGCTAAGGAATTGGGTCATTCTTCAGCCCAAGATGCAAGCATTTGGACTCCATCCGAATATGGCAGTTGAAATCTTATAATAGGCTTGGCTCTGGCTGGAAAAATAAATAAATAAAGAAGAGCTTCTTTTTTCCAAGGGGAACTCGAATGGGCTGCTAGCAGATTTGTTGGGGATGGCAAGTTAACACCATGGGTAGGCTTGCCTTTCACTCTCTCTGGCACATTTTGGCGGAATGTCAATGTTATATATAGTGGAATTCTAGAGGAAAGTTAATATTTTCAAAAATCCAAATGGAAAACGATTTTCTAAAAAAAATGAGAGGCTAGTATCTCCAGTTTTATGAGAGAAAGAAGAGGAAGAATCGGCAGAACATCCTAGCAAAATTTGAGTCTCAATCCGATAAAAAAAGAAAACATATTCTATTGTGTGTTAACCACTAGGAAACTAATAGATTAAGATGAAGATGAACGGTGCAATTAGCGAGCATGGGAAGGCTTGGGGAGGTTTAGCAAGACAAAGGTGATATATGTGTTCTCTCAAGCAGTTAAGAACAAGACCATACTCGAAGTCGAGATATTTTGCATCTGAAGATGTATTCAAATAGCAGTTGAAATGTGATGAATAGTTCTCTGATTCGGATTCCCTAACTTAATACATGGTCTACTCTCAAGATCCCAACGTCCTCAGCTAAGGAAAGCCCCTTCTTCATAAGATCAAGAAAGTACGAGCGTCTTTCGAAGATTGGTAAATCTCCCATACTTGGAGAGAAGCAAACCAACAAAAAATTTGCAATTGACTATGCTTAGTAGTTGATACCTTTGGTCTTCACATTTTCAATTCCATTTTTTAAAGTGAGTAGAAGAAAATATATCCGATAAACTGACGAATGTCAATCTTCATTTTTTAGATTAATACACTGGTAGGGGTCGATCAGGAAAATCCCAAAGTTCACCCCTAAACAGCTGCCGGACTGATCTACTTATCTTCTCTCTCTTTAGACCCACTGAAACTTCTCAAAGACTCCCTTTGCACGTAAAGCATCGTTGTTCCAAGATGCTCTTGGTAGCTTAGAAGATACTACAGGATATGCTGTTTGGTCCTCATGAAGAGATAAGACCAAGGACTAAAAGATGGCAAGGACAACACTACAGGACAAGCCAAAGGACAAACATGACCGAGCAAGGCCCCATGGCACATGTCATGAATAGAGGACAAGGCCCAATAGGCCAGCTCATGAACGGCACATGTGGGACATACCTTGTCCCCTAGGCTCCCCTTTATAAGGAGCACCAGGGGGATTGTTCAGGGGAGACCCATTGGGTGCTTCTTTCTCCAATACTCACATACGAGCCTCCGTTCTTCCTCTAGTTCATATTCAACCTATACCTTTCCCACAAAAGGCCATTAGAGGCATAGAATGAATACTCAAGGAGCACCAATGTAGCTACAGTAAATGGATAGGGAATATGACCTGGCAAACAGGCGTGAGGACATTATCTCATCTAGAGAGCCTATACTTGGGAATATCTTGTGTGCTTGTGCTTGTTTGTTCTTCTCATGTGTGTAGATTCACTCCATCATCCCTCCCTAGATACCTCCAGTGTCCATGCATCCCCAAATTAAGCCTACTACAAGCATGTGTCGTGATCCCACAATGATAAGGTCCTCCTTGAGGTTGTTGACAAACTTCATTGGTGGTTGGTGTGAGTAGCTTTGCCATTAGCATCGATGTGTAGGAAACACAACATAATGTGATACTCCTCGTACGTCTGGAGAATGCTGGGTGCAATGTGCGTTGTTTCACTACCACGTTTCTTCCCCGGCCAGCCCCAACCATGTCCATGTTGTCCGAATTCGCCTCTGCCAGCAAACATAATGGCGACCATGCTGGCTGCTTGCTTCTCTCCAGGCGGATTCTTCTACTTATTGTTGTTGTTCTTCTTAGCTTGGGTGGGGATAGGAATGGCAAGTAGGGAACCACGAGCATCATCGTCGGCAGGTGCAAACTCACAGGCCCTGGCAACAATGGAGTTGAGTTCTAGTTTGCCTTTGTCATTAGTGCGCTTCAACGTATATCAGAGAAAAGTTCCTTTCTCCAAGCCGACGATGAAGGCGGCATAGCAGTTTTTCATATCAAGCCAATAGGAGAGATAGGACTGAGATGATTCATCTTTCTATTGTACACACCGCTATAGGTCACGGACAGTACATGGATGCTTATATGTACCCTCAAAGTTCTTGGTGAATTCTTCATGCATGTCCAATCAATTGCAGATTAATTTCTCTAGCAAGTCGTCGATCCATTATCGGGTTGTGCCAGCTAGCATCATTGGGAATTACTTGACGGTAGCCTTAGGGTTTCCCCTTGCGATTTATATTGCTTCATTGTAGTCCTGCAACCAAGTAGCTGGCCTAGCCATGACGTCATAGGGTTTGATAGTCTTGTCAATCCGGAGGCCCTTGGGGTAAGTTGTGGCCCGTATAACTGGACCGAAACAACATCGTCCCAAGTATGTCTCTTCCTGGGCCTCATGGATCTTATCAAGGCGCGAACTCACATCGTCTAGCTCCGGTTGTTGCTTCTGCTTGCTTCCTCCATGGGGAGGAGAGTGGTGCGACTGGTGAGACTTGTGCGGCCCTCCGCCATGGTAACTTCTTGGCGGCGACGGTGGTGGTGGTGGCGGTGGGTTACCTTTCTCGTTGTTCCCGTCCTACTCATCATCATGCATGTCACGGTTGCTTGTCGGACATGGAGGATCCTGGTGTGACTTTCTCCTGTGAAAATTTTTGTCACTACGCTCTCTTCCATGCGGAGGCTGAGCTCCATTATCATAGACAACGATGCCACCCTAGGGGTGTCTAGGAGGAGGCATGATCAGGCGGTGGTGAAGCTTTGGGTCTTTGTAATGTCGGGAATGCCGGGGAGGTGGGGATATGGGGATGTCATCAGTCCTATTGTGCACGTCCCTCCGTATTTTTTATGAGTAACCCATGCGAGATCCGACATCGTGAGGAGACCTTTCCCTGCGATTGTTATTGGTGCTATACTGGCAATATGCCTGGACAGATTTAGGCCCAGTTCTTTTGACGGCTTCTCCGAGAAGCTGCCCTACCCCTAGCTTTCTAGGGAAGCCGGTTCAAAAAAAAATACGAGGCTTTTAAAGTGGTTAAGGTTAAACTAATTTGGAAGCCTCGGAAAATTTTAAAACCGGCTTCCCCAGGAAGCTGGGTGTAGGGCGGCTTCTCGGAGAAGCCGCCAAAAGAACTGGGCCTTAGGCCTTTGAGAGGTGGCCTTCTCCGGCTACTTGACAACCTTGGAGACAAGATCATAGAATTGATCCAGTGATGTGGGGGTTCTATCCTGTTCTAGTACGGTTTAGGGGACGACCATCTTGAGGGTGGGCATCGGCATGACTTTATTCTTGGCTTTTGTCGATGTAGGTTGTAGCTTTTGCCAGCTTCGATGGACCCCACCCCAAGCTGCGCCTGACACCTAGATCGGTTACGATGTGAGCAGGAGCTTTCTTGGCCTTCTGCTACTTGAGCAGATTCTTGTACTCCGTTTCCATTGCTTTTGCTACCTCGGTCAATTTTTGTTCTCGGTCCAGATCTCTATCTATCTTTCTCCTTGCTCCATGTTGTTCTTTGCTTTCATGAGGAGAATCTGGCATTTCTCATCGAGCTCGAAAACGTTCTGTACATGGGACATAGTCACTAGCTCAATGAGGTGCTCACCATAGATCACCTTATCTGCAGGAGTAACATAGATGTTTCTAGTGGTGGTTGTAGATGGAGGTGGCACTGGATTTTCTTGGTTGGCAATGCTTGCTCAGATGGGTGGTTCCTGCGGCTGCTGCAAGGGGATAGACGGAGGGCACATGGACTTTGCTGGATCCAAGGTATCAATGTCGTTCTTTCTACCTACCTTGTCGGCATCTCCTGCTGCTGATGAAGCTTCTTCGGCATCATTATTCTGCTGGTATTCTTCAATCATGTTCTTGATGGCCACCAGTACCTATGATACGTCGCAAACGTATCTATAATTTTTGATGCTCCATGCTTGTTTAGTATCTACTTTGCTTTGCTTTGTCTACACTTTGAGGTGATTTTTACATGTTTTCTGGTACTAAACTATTAACAAGTTGCCACAGTGCCAGTTGCATGTTTTCTGTTGTTTTTGGTTCTAGAAAAGCTAGTAAGGAAATATTCTCGGAATTGGATGAGACAAACGTCAAAGTCAATAACTTTCCGTGGGGAACAAGAAGTCAGAGGGGAGACGAATAGGAGTTCCAGGGCAGCCACACCACCCCTAGGCGCGGGTGGGCCCTGCCCCGCGCCTAGGCAGGGTGTGGGGCCCCTGGCCACCGCCTCGGCCTCCCCCTTAGCCTATAAGAAGCCTCCAGTGGATAAATCCTAAGTACCCGATCAATATTCCACAAAACCTTCTGTAGCCACCACCATCGTCATCCCTAGATCGGGGGGATATGAAGTTCTTCTCGGCACCCTGCCGGAGGGGAGATCATCCCGGAGGTCTTCTCTCTGATATGATGCGTGAGTAGTTCCACCTTGGACTATGGGTCCATGTAGTATCTAGATGGTTGTATCTCCTCCTTCTGCTTTCATGTATAGATTTTGTGAGCTCCGTTCATGATCAAGATCTAATCTATCTGTAATCATGCATGTTGTGTTTGCGGGGATCCGATGGATATTGAGATTATTATGTTGGTTTGATTCATGGTTTTTTTCTTTATGATTCTATCATGTCTTTGTTATTTGTGATCTTGCATGCTCTCCGTTTTTATTAGCAATCTTGGCCAAGTAGTTTCCAAGGGAAGTGACAGAAATCTATTTGGTTGTAGATGTGTTGTTGCTACTAGGGAGAAAACAACGGTCTCTTGTTCATGGAACATGTGGACTGTTTACCTTACACACTTTGCTTAAAGCAGTTGTCTGTTGCTTGCAATTTAATACTGGAGGGGGTTCGGATGATAAACTGAAGGTGGACTTCTAGTCATAGATGCAGTTGGATGGCGGTCTATGTAGCTTGTTGTATTGCCCAATCGAATCTCGTAGGATCTTTCTAACTAGGAATTGCATTGTTATGCCTTGCTCAGTTCCTGTCAATTGCCCTGCTGTAATTTGTTTACCCTTCATGCCATGTTGTTTATCTAAGGAGAGCACCTCCAGTGAACTATGGACCCCGGTCCAATCTTTACCATTGATACATATTCCATTGTTACTTGTTTACTTGCTGCAAACCTTTACCTTCCACACAATACGTTTAATCCTTTGTTACAGCAACAAGTGAGATTGATAACCTCACTGTTAGTTGGGGCAAAGTCTTGAGTTTGTGTTGTGCACGTCTCCGCGTTTCTTGCAACACCTGTGTGACGTTTCCTTCATCCTACTGGTTCGATAACCTCGGTTTCTTACTGAGGGAAGACTTGCTGCTGTGCTGCTTCACACCTTGATCTTGGGGTTCCCATCAGGCTCCACATCAACTGAGCCATCAACAAGTTTTCGGGGAGGCTAAGGACGTCTTCACTAGGGGAGTCCTCCACTTCCTTTCTCTTTACTTTGTTTTTAGTTTGCTTTGTTTCTTTTGCTTGGTTTTTCTTGCCTCTTTTCAAAAAACCCAAAAAAACATTAGTCTAGTTTGGTTTGCTTTCTTTATTCAAAAACACAGAAAAATTAGTTCCTACTCTAGTTGCCACCATGTCTGGTTTTGGACTAATCTTTATTTCACCTATGGAAGAGATCTCCACTTTTAAGCAAAAGAGTGAAGAGAGTTTTAAAGAAGCTTGGTCTAGAATCTCCGCTTTACAAAGGGAAACCGAGCCTAAGATGAGTCTTGGCTTGGTTATTGATAGTTTCTACCGTGGTATTGCTCTTCGTTATAGATATGATTTGGATGTTGTGGCTGAGAAAGATATTTTTCTATGTACTGAGGATGAACATTTGATGCCATAAAAAACTGATTATAATCTATGGGACACCTGGCAGGTCTGATTCCTCCTTCACAAATATTTTTGCTAGGTTGAACACCCTTGAGACTAGTATTGCTACTATGAATAATTTCTATCACACGCTTAGGGCTTACCATGATTATGTTCCCACAAACTTAGAGCCTTCAAAGTGGTTTCCCACAATCAAAGTCTCTATAAACACTATACTTTTTGATGCTCGATGTGACATCATGTCTGAATTTTACCTCATGCCTAAAGATATTTATGATTCCTTGAATATTTGGGGCCTTAATGAAGGAGGAGATAAAATCTCTCTTACCAACAATGCCACTTTATTTCCCATTGGAATAGCTGAAGGTGTGTTTACAAAAATCTCAGGGAAAATGGTGTCTACTGATTATCTTGTTATTGAATGTGTAGGCAAAGGACATATCACACTTGGAAGATCCCTACTAAAACACCTTGGAGCGGTAATAGATGTGGGAAAAGTCATTATGAATTTTGCTCCTCCGGTAAGCAATCATATCTTCCTTAAAGAGAATAAGAAAGGTAAGAAAGGAAAGAACAAGAGAGGTAATGCTTCATTTGAAAATACTTGATTCTTCTTGCTTCTTGTGCCTAACTTAAAGGCATTAAAGAAAAGTACCTGTTGGGAGAGAACCCAAGAGTTCCCTTGATTCTCGAAAGTTATTACATCAGTAATGACCTCTAATTATCCTTTTTGTTTGCTTTTTGTGCCAAGAATGACCTCTAATGAGAGGGAAGTAAGATTTGGGGAGTTGCTGTCCCGAAACAGATTTCTGTCCTCCACCAAAAAAAATCGTGAGGAGTCTCTGTAACTCGGATTGAGCCGAAAATTTACGAATAAATCCCCCAGTATGTTAGCTAACTTTCATAAGTTAAACACTTTTTATTTGAGCAACAGAAGATTTTCGAAAAAAATCGGTTTCTACCTGCTGGTCTGTTTTGACAGAATTTTGCCATTATTTGCATTTGCTTCTTATAGATTCCTTTTTGAGTTCTCTTTAGGTGAATTGAGCTTTTTGAAGGAGTTACTACAGTAGCTTGTGTTTTTAGTGAAAAGCCTTGCTGTTCCAAAGCTTTGCCAGAGGTCTAATATCTTTTGAATAAACTAATGTTGCTAATGAAGATTGTGTGAAGTTTTGTATGAAGGAAAAATTTTAGGTGCAGAGAGAGAATGATGCAATGAGATGAAGAATGGACAAAAACTCAAGCTTGGGGATTCCACCATGGTGTCACCCCAAGAAATATCCTAGAGGTACAAGATTCAAAGCTTGGGGATGCCCAAGGCATCCCCTTCTTCATCAATAAAAAGCTCAGGTCTGTTTAGACACTTCATTTTTATTGTTTCATGCACAGTTGTGTTGTTCTTGGAGCGTCTTAGTTTTATTTTTCTTTGCTTAGGTTTTTTAGTTTGCTTGATAAATTAGTTTGGACACCCATTCTCGCTGTGTTGTTTTGCAAATAAGTTGCTTGGTGCTGGAAAGGAGTAGTAAGTTCTTTCTTGATAAGTGCAAGGGGAGCTTGCATTGACTGTGACTTAGACTTTAGCATGACATGCTAGGTGTTGTTTTGACCTTATGCTTAGTGATTATTGCTGTAGCATGTCTTGTTCCAAACAATTGGGATTGCTTAGTGTGCCTTGAAGAAATTATGCGTTGTTTTAGCATGCAAAAAGCATAGTATTGTGGTATTCTCCTTTGATGATTTTCTTCGGTTGACTTGGCACATGCTCACACCATGTTATGATTATGACAAGTCACCATAGCCTCTTTGATCATTTAGTCCTTGACTTGTAGTACCACTCTATGCTTAGATTAGTAATGCTTTGTTGCTCTGCATGATTATGGCCATTATTGCTCTCTTAGTTGGTTGCTTCCAATCTTTTGCTAGCCTCCACTTGTATGAGTAAGATCTACTCATGCTTCCAACTCCCAAGAAACCAAGTTATTCCAAAGTGTCCACTATAAACTCCTATGCATAGTGTGTTACACCATTCCAAGTATATTCTTGTTTTCAGCTATCTTCCAATTAAAAACTATTTTGTTATGTGAAAACTTAGTGATTAAAGCTCTCACGAACTTGATGGCACACTTTATATTCCTTGCCCCTAATAAACTCGAACCATTGTGTCATATATGTTGTATATGCTTGCACTTATATTATACGTTGGAATTAGCAGAACCGTGCTTTCACGGGGAACGTTTTCAACATTGCACTTGTACTTTGTACTCAGTTAATATCATGCTCTTTTGTCTATGGATGTCACCGGTGTGAAATAAAGAGGGAACTTGTAAGTCCATGGAGTTTGTATTCTGTGTTAGAGAAATGCCTGGGCCACTAGCCTAAGCCATGCCTAATCATGGTGGAAACTTGCAGCATCACCATAGTGAGCTATCTATGAAGCATCCTTAATAAAAAGCTATGCATATGGTAAATAAAAAGATTGCTGAGATGCTCATTGTCTACTTGCCTTGTCATTTTGGTTATGGGAAAGCTCATGTATCATGTGCAAGGGGTACCCTGTTGGCGGTTCTCAATGATATGGAAGTACTTCCAATGACAAGAACTTACAGGTGACTTAATTTGAGTAGCTTGAGGTGTGGCCCTCGTATTCAAGGGACTTGAGATTTCCAACTTATATTTTGTCAAGCATATACTCCATCTTTGTTCACTTTAACCTTAATCACTTCAAGATGCTTATGATAGGGGCAATGAGGGATGAACGCTAACAAGTACCATAATTTTTGGAAGCTCCTTTTGAAACTTGAAATCCCTACTTCCCTTTGTGAAGGGCCCTTATTCCACCATTATGTTGAGTCTCCACCTTCTACCTTTAGGCACCATTAAGAGAGCATATTTGTCATTCTGTGTGCAGTGTTCCAAAGCTTATTGATTGATGCATATGGTGATATACTTGTTATTGTGCTATTTGTTTCTAGTCACCCTTGTGAACTTTGAAGGTGTCCTGTGCATCTATTTGCTACTCCATGCGGGACAAGATGGTTAGCACTATGCTATGTTTTCTATATGTGAAACAAACAAACGTTTTTCAATGCAAGTTATTCATGATCTTTGTTTGTAGCCTTTCATGTTGCATGCATAGTTACTATGTACTATTGTTAGAAATCCATCTTTCCTGCAAATGTTTAGAGTTCTTTGATCCCAGGTTTCAATGTTTGCAAATGGTTAGATCTTTATTGTGAGGGTGCATGTCACTTCAAAAATTATTCTTTTTATCACTTACCTACTCAAGGACAAGAAGGAGTTAAGCTTGGGGATTCTTGATATGTCGGAAATGTATCTATAATTTTTTATGCTCCATGCTTGTTTAGTATGTACTTTACTTTGCTTTGGTTCTTTTTACATGTTTTCTAGTACTAACCTATTAACAAGTTGCCACAGTGCCAGTTGCCAGTTTTCTGCTGTTTTTGGTTCCAGAAAAGCTAGTAAGGAAATATTTTCGGAATTGGACGGGACAAACGTCAAAATCAATAACTTTCCATGGGGAACAAGAAGTCCAGAGGGGAGACGAAGAGGCGTGCGAGGGCAGCCACACCACCCTAGGCGCGGGTGGGCCTTGCCCCATGCCTAGGAAGGGTGTGGGGCCCCTGGTCACCGCCTCGGCCTCCTCCTTCGCCTATAAGAATCCCCCGATGCAGAAACCCTAAGTACCCGATAAATATTCCACGAAACCTTATGTAGCCACCGCCACCCTCGTCCCTAGATCAGGGGGATCTAAAGTTCTTTATGCTCAATAGTGGGTTCATGCTCGATAGTGGGTTCATGCATCTAGTTTCCAAGGGAAGTGACAGAAATCTCTCCGGTTGTAGATGTGCTATTGCTACTAGGGAGAAAACAATGTTCTCTTGTTCATGGAACATGTGGACTGTTTACCTTAAATACTGGAGGGTGTTCGGATGATAACCTGAAGGTGTACTTCTAGTCATAGATGCAGTTGGATGGCGGTCTATGTATCTTGTTTTATTGCCCAATCGAATCTCATAGGATATTTCTGACTAGTAATTGCATTGTTATGCCTTGCTCAGTACTTATCAATTGCCCTGCTATGATTTTTTACCCTTCATGCCATGTTGTTTATCGAAGGAGAGCACCTCTAGTGAACTATGGACCCCGGTCCAAAGTTTACCATTGATATATCTTCCACTGTTACTTGTTTACTTGATGAAAACCTTTACCTACCAGACAATGCGTTTAATCCGTTGTTACAGCAACCTGTGAGATTGACAACCTCACTGTTAGTTGGGGCAAAGTCTTGAGTTTGTGTTGTGCAGTTCTCCGCGTTGCTTGCAAAACCTGTGTGACGTTTCCTTCCTCCTACTGGTTCGATAATCTCGGTTTCTTATTGAGGGAAGACTTGCTACTGTGTTGCTTCACACCTTGCCCTTGGGGTTCCCAACAGGCTCCACATCAACTGAGCCATCAACCTGGCGGGGAGTGATTGGCTGGTCAGCGCCCTCGTCACGCTTTATCTCCTCCTCGATCTCCCTCCTAGCAGCTTCGAGTTCTTTTTAGGTAGCCTCAAGTTCCTCCAAATATCGCTGATGTTGGCGTAGAGTCCGTCTAAGACTTAGTCAGAGGGATCATTGACTTCTTCGGTGGTTGAGCCCGATCAAGAGGCAACGTGACTGATGAACTTGGATTTTCTGTCTGCGGCGGCAGCGTTGGCATGGGACTTCTCATCAACCGAGGAGAAATTGTTAACCGTATGATTACCCAGGTGAGAGTGAGGTTTCCAATGTCCAGCTGCTGCCTAATGAGCAAATGCCGGTGAAGGGTGCCGAGTGTGAGCCCTTCGATGAAGTGGTACACGACATTGTTATTGGAACTCCTTCTGCGAAGGCCCTCAGACTTAGGCCCAGTTCTTTTTGCGTCTTCTCCGAGAAGCTACCCCACCCCCAGCTTCTTGGGGAAGCCGGTTCAAAAAAATTACGAGGCTTCCAAAATGGTTAAGACTAAACTAATTTGGAACCCTCACAAAAATCTCGAACCGGCTTTCCTAGGAAGCTGGGGATAGGGCAGCTTTTTAGAGAAGCCACCAAAAGAACTGGGCATTAGTCATCTAGAGAGGTACTCATCTGGGGATTCACCAGTCCTTTCAATGCAACGAGCCAAATCGAAGATGGTTTCGACACCAACAAAGTGAAACCTCTGCTTCTCTAAGCGGAGTTGTGTTGGTCCTCCGCCACCTTATCCTTCACAAGGGCGGTTTAGGTGGCCCTTGATTTGTTCCGATCCAAGTCTGAAAATTCCAAAGAGGGATCCGGGCTTGATCCTTCCGCGAACGTATCCGGCCTGGAGGTGGTTCGTGCAGGCTTTGACGAATGCCAGACTTCCTAGGAGCTTCATCCCGAGATGGTTTCGCCGATGAAGATGTGGATGTCCCCGATTGGAAGTATTGATCAGCAGGTGGGGTTCGACTTTGTCGGGATCCTATGAGAAGAGGTCACACCCAATGGCTATAGTTTCTCCGATTCCCGTGAAGATGTTGGGCCTCGCCCGGTGTAGAGCTCAAAGATCCTTTTGCGCCATGGTGGGAGCCAACTGTCGTGGTATTGCCGATGAGTACACCATGAAGGGGTCCTTATAGATTGTGTTTAGAGAGGTGGGGAAGGTGACGAGTTGGCAGGTACAAGGTAACACAACTTACCCTGGTCCAGATCAGACAATGGTGGCGGAATCCTACTCCTTATATAAATCACTATAATGGAAATACGCCGAGTTACACGGATTGGTTCTCTGTGCAAGATATGTGAATCGTTGCCGTAAAGTCTCCTAGAGGTACGGCTTATAAAGGCGCCAGAACCTAGGGTTATAGGTAAAATTCCTTGCCGGACAGGTCACCGAGTCCTACACTAATACGAACTAGTATTCATGTCTTGCACTCCAAGGATCCGGGTTGGTATTTGACTGTATTGTGTACTTCCTTTATCTGGCATGGTCCTCCCTTCTGAATCCTTCTAACTGGGACGCCTAGCAGGCCATAGGCCTTCACTACCAACTGTTAGCCGCGCGGGTTAGCCATATTAGAGACGTGCTATGGTGATACCAATTTAGCATATCCCCAACAGCAGGAGTACCTTGTGTCAAGAAGCCATCATAACTTTGCTCTGACATTGAACCGCCTTCAACTCCTTTTCTATTTTTGCTGCATCCCTCTTCCCCTACCTTCGTTTTATTCGCTCGTCATGTACAACGCATGAACAAAGGTGAGAATATGTCTAAGAAAATAAATACTACGAGTAAGCTCCTCCATTTAGACAGTGTCTAAACGACATGATTCGTGGGACCTACTAAACTGAAGATGCTAGCTTTCACATAGGAATTTTATAGCTTGGTCATAAACTGCCAAGTGGGCCCATTATTTTTCTTTTTCCTTAGAGCATCCATTGTGTCTAAAACACACACCTTAAGGCCTATGTGGCAACTGCTAAGGTTCACCTTATAGTACATTGTGGTGAAAATAAAGATACCTCAAGCTTGTGGGTTTCTCATAGTGAATAGAAAAATCATTTCCCCTATCTCCTCTCTCTTGCATGGAGCAATATGACAAGCTATATGGATCCTATATTGTGGCAAATATTTACCATGTAAAACATGGTAATTTCCATAAGCTGGTTGGGTCCTGCATTACGGATTCCCTTAGACACCCGTTCCTTGTACTCCCCTCTCCACCGTGCTAGACTCGTGGGTCCTAAACTATGATGTGGATATGTCCATGAACTTGCTTTGTCGCTCAGCCTGAAACTATTCATACTTACATGGTTGGCCAATTTTGTGAAGCGGGTTTTTCAAAATTTGTAAAAACTCATGCTTATCATTTTTCATCCCAGGTAATATATTCAAAGGATGCCATGCATGATTTATTTTTTTGTATTTTTGTTTATTTTATTATTTTTTCTTCATAGCAGGGTTAACTTTGTCAGCATGCAAATTCTAGCAAGAAGTTTAATCTTTCAAAAATCTTGGTCGTTCTCGATATATTGACTGTCTAGTGAGCACCGTTAAAATATTTTTGTAGAAGAGTAATCATTAGCTCACATGTGGTTCGAACTAATTTTTTTAGGGTTCATAGCATGGAAAACAAAAAATTCTATGGCATGAACACACAAAACTAAGATCCAATCTATGGTAAAGCCAATATCTAATATACAAGATCGGTGCAACGAGATTGTACAGAACTAACCCTCGTAGATCCAAAGCGTTTAACGAGATCAGATTCTCATGGTTGATGTAGTCAATCACTTGCCGATCTTAAGATCGTGTAGATGATCCTTCCGGCGCCATGTTCTGGCAGTGCTTCCGTAGTTGGTCAGATGTAAGGTAGTCAATGAATACCTTCCTCTCCCTTGTTCTATTAGGGCATCGGAGGTTGTAGATCTCCTCGGAATCCCTGCAGCACGACAGTGTGGTGGTGGTGGTGGAGGAGCCTAAGCCGAAGTAGCGTATGGAGGAGAGAGGGGAGGCGCCTAGCGGCCAGGGTTTGGGGTGAGGTCCAAAGGGGCGCCCCCAACCCTCCTTATATGGGTGGAGGGGAGCAACGTGGATTTCCCTCCCTGGCCGAGTCCACCCCCAACTCCTCATGGCCGGCGGCAAGAGAGGGAGAGAGGGCAACCTTGTCCCTCAAGGTTCTTTCCTTCCTTCACTAGGACTTTAACATTCAAACTAGGATTTGACTTTTCAAACTAGAGTTTGTTTCTCTCTTCCTTGTTCTTGGCCGACTTGACCTAGGATACCATGCGTCGAGCCCATTTGGGTATGGTGCATTCCAAGTACCCCCTCCCGGGGAGGTGGACCTTCCAAAATATTCTAGAAGATTGCGGTCAAAATACAGAAAACATTTCCGAACCCCAGAAATTGAATTTCCTTATATGAATCTTATTCTCCAGGACATTCTGGATATCCTCGTGATATCCTGGATCCAATCCAAGACTCCAGACAATATTCGGTCTCCAACTCATATTGCATATATACTAAACAACATCGAATCCATAAGTATGTCTCCCTACGGTTCATGAACTATGCAGACATGGTCGAGACACCACTTCGATCAATAACCATTAGAGGAATCTGGAAATCCATTCTGGCTCCCACATATTTCTATGATGACTTTGTGATCGAAAGAACGATTTACATACGATACCAATTTCCATTTGTCTCGTGATACTTTACTTATTCGAGGTTTGATCGTCGGTGTCTCTAATACCTAGTTCAACCTTATTACGGTATATTACTCTTTACTCTTTCTGTTATATGACATCCCTTGTGACCTAGTCAGCTGCTTTCAATACAATTGGATGACATTCCTGTTGGAATTTTGCCCTAGAGGCAATAATAAAGATGTTATTATTATAATTCTTGTTCATGATAATGTTTATATTCCATGCTAGAATTGTATTAAGCGGAAACTTTAATACTTGTGTGGTTTGTGAACAACACCGTGTCCCTAGTAAGCCTCTATGGACTAGCTCATTGATCAATGATGGTTAAGGTTTCCTAACCATAGACATGAGTTCTCAATTGATAATGAGATCATATCATTGGGAGAATGATATGGTGGACAGACCTAAACTAAGCGAAGCAATTAGATCGTGTCATCGTGTTCGTCTTTGCGAAGCTTTTCTTATGTCAAATATTGTATTCCTTAGACCATGAGATAATACAACTCCCTGGTATCGGAAGAAAGCTTTGAGGTCATCAAACGTCATCCTATGAGAGGGTGATCATAAAGGTGTCTCTCAGGTGATCGGAAAGTATCTGTTGGGTTGTATGTATCGAGATGGGATTTGTCCCTCCCAAGTCGGAGAGATGTACTTCGGGCCCACTCGGTAATCGATATCAACACCGCTTGCAAGCATGTGGTTAAGGAGTTAATCACAAAGTGATATCGGATTACGGAACGAGTAAAGTACTTGCTGTGAACGAGATTGAACTAGGTATGACGGTACCGACGATCAAATCTCGGGCAAGTAAAATATCGCGAGACGAAGGGAATATATATATGGGATTGATTGAATCCTGGCATCGTGGTTCATCCGATATGATCATCGATGAATGTGTGGGAGTCAATATGGGTGTCCAGACCCCGCTGTTGATTATTTATAGAAGATCATGTCTGCATATTCTCGAACCCGCAGGGTCACACACTTAACGTGTCTCGACGCTAGGATAGATTGGATAATTGGTTTATGAGTTTTTGTTCGGAGTCTCGGATGGGATCCGGGATATCACGAGAGGTTCCGGAGTGGTCCGGAGAATAAGATTCATATAAGGCAGTGCAGTTTTTGGAGTTCGGAATTGTTCCGGGTTAATCGGTATTGTACCGGAAGCTTCTAGAACCTTCCAGAAGGGGACCAACGTGGACCCACCTTCCGGGAGGGGGCATGGGCCTATGAGGGAGTGCCCTGGCCGCATTGGGACAGGGGCACAAGGCCCCATAGGGCCCAGCCGGCCAAGAGAGGTTTAAACTCGAGAGAGAGCTTCTAGAAGGGGGGGTTTCCTTGCCCCCCACTCCTTCTCCTTTGGGGCCGCCGGCCTTGGCTTGGGGCAGGGGCTAGGGCTGCGCCCACCCCTCTATATATAGAGGGATGGGGGCGCACCACTCCCCTACACCTTCCCCTCCAACCCTAGCCGCCCTGCTGCCCTCCTCTCTCCCTCCCGACTGCTTGTAGGCGAAGCCCTGCTGCAGAAATTCTCCACCAATTGCACCGCGCCGTCGCGTTGTAGATCCAACCCATCTCTCCACCATACTTGCTGGACCAAGGAAGGAGGAGACGTCGAGGTGCTGCACGTGTGCATCTCATGGAGGCACCGCCACTTGTGGTGCTAGATCGGATCGGATCGCGAGGAGGAGAAGCGAGTACGACTACATCACCCACGTTCCGACGAACGTTCCGCTGTGCGAATCTTCAAGGGTATGAAGATCTAATCCAATCTCTCTCGTTGTTTGCATCTCCTAGATTAGATCTTGGCTTTCCCTCTGTTCGCATCCGTAGAAAATTTTGATTTACTATGCCGCGAAACCCTTCAATTCCACCGAGAGGCCCCAGAGTATATTTATCGGTCATATGGATGGACAAGTCCCACTCATGATCTATGTGCTTTAACACATACTTTCGTAATACTCAATGCACCTTTCTAACCACCCAGTTACGAAGTGGTGTTTGATGTCGTCAAACTATCCATATGGTGATGGTGATTAACATAATCTCATGGTCGAAGTATTAGGTTACTATGTATTTGAAAAGCTTTGTAGAAAACAAACTTTAATGACTTGATCTTATGCTATGCTTACTATAGGAGTGTGTCCATCATTCTTCTATTGATATGAACTTGTTATTAAAAGCATTCAATGTCCATGCTCAGGAAACCATGATCATCTATTAACCAACAAGATAGCTTAACAAGAGGCTTACTAGGGACTCTTTTATGTTTACAAAACACACAAGTATTTAATGTTTCTGGTTAATATAATTATAGCATGGGATGTAAACATTTATCATAAACATAAAGATATGATAATAACCATTTTATTATTGCATCTTGGGCATATCTCCAATAGTCTCCCACTTGCACTAGAGTCAATAATCTAGTTTTGAAAAACTTTGTGCATTCAACACGTATGGCTTTCTGATGTTGTATATACATGATTGCTAGTGGTAAACATAATATTTAGATCCGACACTTTTAGGTCCGTGTGTAATTGCATGTCTTTGCGTCTTTATGCATCACTCATTCTCCAATGAGATGACATTGTATAAATTTGGTCCTTTGGTGGGACCTTTAGTTCCTTTGGGATTAAACCATTTCAACACAATTGTTGTAAAATATATCTTCATAGTACTAGCCTGAGGTGAACCATACCTAGTTTGATAATAAACTACTTGACACAAATGCCCTATTTTGCGACTACGATAACAGTCATATACTTAGCCTTTTGTTGTAGTATCTGTCACAATGTCTTAACTTTGGAACTCATCCAAATCCATTATGGAACTTCCTTTCCATTACATTGTGCCACCCATAGTTTAAATTTAGATAAACTTAATTTTTATCATGTGACAAAACTAGTATGAATGTAATACTTTACAATGAACTATCTATCTATTTGTCACCTCTACAAAAATAACATATTCTTAGTTCTTCCAAAGATCATAAGAATATCCTTACTATCGTCCAATGATCATCTTCTAAATCATTCTGGTATATGCTCATAACATTTAGAGCATAGTACATATCTGTATGTGTACATATCACAGTATGATTGATCAAAAAACACACTTTGTGATATCATTAATCAAGTATCAAAATACTTGAATCTTTGTTTCACTTACCAAGTGTCAATACACTTGAATATTGATTCAATACTTCCTGTGCGGCAAGAACCTTTCTTGTAATTTTCATACTGAACTTTATTCAATATCTCATCTATGTACTTTTGGCACAAACATATTATCATCTTAATCTATCCATATAAACATTGATGCCAAATATTTGGGTTTTGCCTAAGTCTTTCATCGAGATGAAATTCTTAACATATATCAATAAAAGATACATTATTTCCATTCAATAATATGACTTTCACATAATATATTAGAAATATGTCTTAGTGCTCCCACTTAATTTCTTGCAAATGCAAGCATCTTTATCATCTCTGATGAAATTAAACCTTTTAACATTTTGATCACGGTGAAGATTCCAACTCCGTGATGCTTACTTCAACCATTGAAATTTACATGCTCTTTTAGCATCCTTTCAATTAACAAAACCGTTTGGATCATGTCATGTACACGTCCTAGGTAACAATTCTATTAGAAGAACTTTTTTTGTTTGTTGAACTACCATATATCAAAATTATATATAGTGGTTGCTATATTAATCTGTCCAGACTAAATATCGCTATGAGAGATCAAATATTTTCATAGTCAACTGCTTGAACATTTTCATAAACTCTTTTTTCCAACATGTTGACTATTTCATAGAAGTGAAACATCCATGTCTATTTATAGATCCAAATACGACCGATAGGTTTTACACCTTTTCGGAGGGTCTTCCAAGTTCAAATCTTGATTTATCGTGTATGGAACTATCACGGATTTTATGGCTTCAAGCCATTTGACGGAGTTAGGGCCCATCATCGCTTCTTTGCATGTATTCGGTTCATTATTGTCAAACAATAATGATTTACTCTCAAATCTTTAGTATTCGATTGTTTACCTGACCTACTTTTTTCAATAGTAACTGAGACCTCTGTGACCACAACCTTCGAGGCATGTGAGCTATGAGCATTATTGCTACCTCCGGGACAGTTCTTGGTGCTGCGCAACTCATCACATATTAGATAAGGTTCAATAACCTTATCAAAGTTCTATCGTCCTCCCACTTCACTTTTCATGAAAAAATTCCTTCTAAAGAAACTTGACGTTCTAAGCGACAAACACTTTTGTCTTCGGTGTTATGGAGGAATACCCAAAGGTTATTCGAAACAACCTACAAATACATGCTCATCCGATTTTGGTTGTAAATATTTTACTTATGCCTAGCATACCAATGTTTAATAAAGGACAACTTGAGTATTATCCCAAACTATAACTTATATGGTGTCATTTCAACGGATCACGATGGAGATCTTTTTAGTGTAAAAAGCGGTAGTCACTAAAGCTTTAATCTTTAAAATATAATGGCAGTTTTATAAATTACACCTTTGATCATACCATGTCAAACAAGGTTTCATTACATATCTCGAACACTCCATACTACTATAGTGTTTTCGGGAAACATAAATCTATGGAACGATTCCTCAAATCTTAGGTGTTTTGCTAAACTTGTAACTCAAATTTCTTCCTTTATGATCCTATCATAAAATCTTCATTTACTTGTTAGAATGATTTTCCACTTCATCTTGAAAGTCTTTGAATATATTCAAATGTTTAATGCTTCTTCCTCATTAAATGAATATACACATATATTCACTAAAATTTTCGGAGAAATCATATGAAGTTGAAATCCATCGCTCATGACTTCAGATAATGGGCTACATACATCAATATGTATAAATTCCAATAAGTTAGTCGTTCGTTCTTCTTCGTCCTTGAACAAAGTTTCAATTATCTCTAGGAAACTATCACAAGTGTCATTTGATCAAAATCAAAAGACTCCAAAATTCCATCAACATGGAGTTCCTTCATGTTTCCTTTCCAATATAATTTAAACGGTGATGTCACTTCCTAAGTGATCTTTCAATCATTTTTCTTTCAACATTTTTAGCATTAGTTTTATGGATGTGATTTCTCCAAGTAGACTTGTATATCATCCATCTATTATGGAATACAGAAATTATTTGAACAACCTTCTATTCTCATAATACCTGATTAAAACAAATCTTGAAGGGAAATTTTGATGTCAAAGAAAAACACAACAACACTTTATTTTTTAATGAACATCATCACATATTCTCTTGCTATTTACTTAGGTCATTGTAGTTCATGAATTGTGTTGTTTTGTATGACAATTCACACCAACAAATTCGGTATCCAATACCTAAGAACCACATTGTTTAACAAACAAATAATACATCCATAACATGAATATCATCTATATACCCTAAGTTGGACAATTTAATTTTTCTGCCAAATATTTCTGAGATTCTCTTTTAGCATTTCCTTTTTTGTTTAAAAGAATCTATTGACATCAATAGTGGCGCCATAGACATGACACATAGTCGAAAGCGTGTATAGTAAAATATTAATATCTTTGGACTTGCACTTTGAAGTAGATCACCATCATGAAATGTTTGGTGTTCTTTCTTTAGTAATTGTTTAGTGTAGTAAACATTTTAACTACATCTTATATTCACACTTATCATGGCAATTTTCATGATCAAGCTACTTTATCTTATAACGGTGAATTGCGAGTATAATGTTGCTCACCAAAACCTTTTGGAGGATTAGGACGACTAGCATCTCCAACCTTTTGCAAATTCTCATAAAATATGAGAACATAATTTTTTGCATATTATACTCAATCATGTTGCAACCAAAACATTTTTTCAGATATCGCAATATCTTCCACATATGATGGTTTCTGAAACACTTCTAGCAGCTCCTAGATAACCTTGATATTAAAACAATCTTTTGAGTATCAAGAATAATGGAGACAAACATGATACTTATATAGTAACACTGGAATTGTTACTCTTGATTTACTACCAATTATTAAACTTCACAGAGTAATAAAGAGTTTGTCGAAAGTTTAGAATAGGACTTTTAAAATTTAGATTAACACTCAAAACAATACGATATGAGTTCATTAAGTAACTATCTAGAATTCTATAGTTCTATTATCTCAATTATAACTAGGCGTAAGGTGGTGAATGGATACCAATGACTACAACAATTATGCAAATTCACTTTGATTTAATTTTGATAAATTGTGTTCAACTTTAATCATATTAGTCTGAACTCCCACTCAAAACAACATCCCTCGAGTCATTTTGGTGATTATACAAACCAAATCCACTACACCAAGTGTGATCATCATGAGAGATGATGTACTTTCAAAGGCAAACAATCAACATGTTCATCATATAATCTATATTACTCATGCTTTACCTTTTGGTATTCCATGTTCCGAGTCCATGTCTGTACATGCTTAGCTCATCATGGTTAACCTTAGTATTCGCATGTGCAAATCTTTGTTGCACCCATTGTATCCACATGTAGAATCTATCACACCCGATTATCATGTGATGCTTAGAAACGACGAGTCTTCGCAACAGTGCCTACTAAGGACGAACACTTTATTACATGATATTTAGTAAGAGGGGTCATCTTATAATGCTATCGTCGCGTTCTAAGAAATACATGATGCATAAAAAGGATTAACATCACATGCAATTCATAATATGTGATATGATATGGCCTTTCTTCTTGTGCCTTTGATCTCTATCTCCAAATCACAAACATGATCTCCATCATCACCGGCGTGGCGTCAAGGTCAATGGATCCGCTTCATGGTTGTCCATCACCGATAGAAACTATTACAACTACTTGGAATGAAGCGATTACATGATGAATAGTCACACATGTCTTAACAAATTTAAAGACAACCATAAGGCTCCTACCGGTTGCCAACTTACCATAAGGATAATTGCATACATCATATATAATCACAATCACATCATGGCCATATCACATCACAACACAAGCCCTGCAAAAACAAGTTATATGCCACTAATTTTCTTTGCATGTTTTACGTGGCTATAGATTTTGAATAAGAACTGTTCTAACTTACGAACATGAACCACAACATTGATACAAGTATTGTCAAGTGCCCATTGTAAATTGAATTTTCACTATGGTGGGAGAGAGAGACACCCGCAAATACACTTGTGCAATGCAAGTTGCATGTTGAGCGTGGAGCAAGTCTCATGTAAGATGACATGTAAGGTTAGCCCAGACCGCTTCATCCCACCATCCTGCAAGATGAAAAGTACACAAAATCAAACAACAACAAAGCATCAATGGTCGTGTGCCAAAAGTCCCGGTTTGTGATGATGTAGTGACCTCGGATCGGTAAGGATCCTAAGTCCCTGTGATTAACATGCTAGTCCCTGGATCAATAGCTAGCACTCACAGTCGATGAAATATCATGTAAAACACAAGTCTTTATTACATGAATCGAATAATCCAGAGTTTACATTATTACAACAAAAGTGAAAAATATACAACACGAGTCCCATCAATGCCACAGGCAGGTTGAGTGAAGACCGGCGATCCTAGCGCACCTTTCAACGATCTCCGAAATTCTGCACATGAAACGTGCAGCCAACAAGTTGGGTCAATACTTTGAATGTATTGGCAAATTACACCAAAGAAGGAAAGACTAACTCTACATGCAAGGCTAGTTTAGGCTTTGGAGTTCATTTGCATAAAGCTAATTTTCTCTAAGTATGGAGAAAAGAGAGAGAGAGTTTTAACCTACTTTGTAAACATTTGCTTAGATAAAATAGGGTCGAATGGCACACGAGGATATTACTCACCAAGTGTCCAAACAACCAAACACTTGGATATTACTCACCAAGTGACACTTGGATATTATGCACCAAGTTCCCAAAAACCCACCCATTGGCGATATTACTCATGCCATGGGGTTTTAAAAGCTTCGTTTTAGAAAAGAGAGAGGAAGATCCTTCAGAGGCTCCATCCTTCAGATGCTCAATGTTGTTCTGTTTCCGTGAACACGGCAGATCGATCAGATGGCAATACTCTCGAGAGTTTGTGCACTTTACCCACAATCCACGATCAAGTCCTTTTACATACAAGTCCATGGCGAGGCTTTCCCTTAGTAGCCCCTCTACCTTCTGGATCCAACCGTGCCAAGACAGAGCCCATAATGTATTGTGGTTGCACTGGAAGCTTCTGAATTCTGAAACATGGCAGACTTCTTTGATTCCTGGGCGGCCGTCCTCCACCAAAATCCCACTCGTTGACCCGACAACCATTCCGCCCAGAAGAAAACTTAGTTTTATTTTAAAGTGGATTTGAGAAGGAAAGTTTGCTCTTAGAGAGCCTTTATACTTAGAAAAATTCTTTGTCTTTCGAACCCCCCAACGGTACTTTGTATATATAGCATAGCAAGCAATACTTAGCAAAAACAGGGGTAACCTATTAGGAGGGAAAATCCTAAGTATAGAGCTACTCAGAGCATACTACAAAATCATCGCGCTTGCAAAATAATACTAAGGAAAAATTCTACTAGAACATCCTATACATGCATACTACAGAGTTTTGAAGATCACATGCATAGAATCAAAACTGGGACAAAATTATGAACAAGTGGTGTAACTTGCCTTATGTTGATGATATGGGTGATGATTGTATTTTCTCTGCAGAAATCGCACTCTCCGAACAATCTAATACGAGAACAAGGTAGTTCCAATCAAAACAATTGCAAACATAGCAAACACAACAAGGATGATCACAAACATGCATGATGATTTACAATGTCACACAGGTTTTATTTTAGTATTCTTAACACTATTATAACACATGAAGCATATTAAAAGAATTTAATGCATAAAACAATTTATTAATGAACTATATTAATTTAAACAGGGTTTAAGTCACTTTACTCAAATTTTGGTGTTTTCGTATTATTAAATTGTGAATTAAATACCACTTTATAGGTATCTCAAATTAGAACCAGTAGCAATTGGAAACACGCAAAAAGGATCTATAAATATTTTTGTAGAATTTAATTACTATAACAATGCAATTTAGACTTTCTGCAAGATCATCTGATAAAACAACGCCAAATAATTTTGTGTATACTTTTACTGGATAGGTATGATCATATCTGAACAGTACAAATTGGTTTTACTAAATTTGGGGTTATAAATCATTTTCTATGATTTAATTACTATTTAATAGAGTTTAGAACATTCAAACTATTTAGTTCATCATAAATTATATCCAAGACCAGATATGTGTTCTGCGTGAAATTGTGAATCTAGAGACATATTATTTATATTTTTCCGATCTATAAATAATTTATTATGAATTTAATAATTTAAATAGCCATTAAAAGTAATTAAATTAATACAACAATTTTTATATTCAAAAATTGTATCTAACAGTATATTAATGTCGTATATGAAATTATGAATCCATATATACTTTATTTGTATTTTTTGGATCTACAAATAATTTGTTTGGATTTATTTAGTTTAAAAATTCTATTAAACCATTTAAATTATTACAATATAATTATACAGTAAAAGTTAGATCTAATCTTGTATTAATATTCTACATAATTTTCTGAATCCATGGGTATATTATTTGCAATTTTTGGCCTTATAAATCTCTTTCTATGAATTATACAAGACTGGGAAAAATTCTGGCTATTTTTAATACGAAACTATTTAAACAAATTGACTGCGCTGACTGTGCAGTTGACCGCTGACCTGGCGATGACGAAGCGATGACGCGGCGTGCTGACGAGCTTGCTGACTAGGCTGACACACGGCGCAAATCCGTTGGACGATACCACTTCGTGGATTCGTTCTATCTGGACCGTCAGATGGAAATCCGGCGGTCTGGAACGGAAGCTTCCTGGTTAGGGTCAACAGTGGTGGGGGTGGTCAACAACGACGATGAACGGCTCAGACGGCGGCAGTTGATGGTGTTCCGGCGAGTTCCCAGGACGTCGGAGTGGACGACGGGGTGCGTCGTGTTACCACGGTCTCGCGGGTACCCTCAGTGACCTCCCTTGCTTCCTGCAGTGACAAAGACGGTTGGATGGAGCTCCGTGGCGCATGTGGTACTCTGGCGACGAATTCTGCGGCCTACGGTGTTCCTGTGAGAGGGAAAACGGAACAGGGTGAAGCGGTTCTCCAAGGAGAAGGGATCTAGGGAGAGGAGAGGGCACGGGGTGGACCAGACCGTGCTCTACCTCGAGCTCCCGTGGGCAACAATGGCGTGGCGTCGGCGAGATCCGAATCGGCTCAGGGCTAGGGTTTTCAGGGTGTTTCGAAAGGGGGAAAAGGCTGCGGGGGTTAGAGGATTTATATGGGGAGGATTCATGCAGAAGGGGGCAAGGATTTGCGCAGAAATCGGCGAAATTCATGCGGATTCTGTTCGAGAGCGGCGGCGTTCGCGTCCAGGTCTCTAACCGGAGGAGGGAGATGACAAGTGGAGTCCACGCGTCAGCGGCCATGGGAGAGGAGACGGGCTAGTGTTGGGCCGGTGTCAGCACCCGGATTTTTCAATCCCAGATGCCTGTTATGCCATACATCGCAATCCCAGGATTACCATTTTTGCGAGACATAACACAATTGGATACCATAGTACATCATCCATTACAAACGATACATAAGTTCTTACACAAATAGGGATCTCATGATCGAGTTCTTAATACAACATCAAGCAGCGGAATACGTAATAATAACGGTAGCGTAGGCGAAGCTCCATCTTCGGGGTCACAGGCAATACTGATGATGGTAGATGATCCTAGTTGTCGTAACCTTCCTGGGGTCCATCTTCCAGGTACTCCTCTTCATAGTCTGGCCATGGGAATAGCCAGGGACAAAGCCATGAGTACTCTTTAAGTACTCGCAAACTAATACTAATAGGTAAAGGGGTTTTTTGGATAATAGGACACTAGGTTCTAGGGTTGTTTTGCAAAAGCCGGATTTATCTCTACTAAGTTCCAAATCTAGTCACAATTTTATAATTCCTAAGCGGGAACTTGTATTTCATATCACAACTCTGTTGTGGTCAAGTCAAAGTCTCAATTCATCTCACAGGTCATTTTGAAAAGTCTGACGGGGGAAACAATATGGCCACTCCAACTGTCCATAACCGCGGACGCGGCTATTCGAATAGTTTGACACTCTGCAGAGATTGTACACTTTTACCACAACATTCGATACATCCGTCAGGAACAAATCCTGAATTCACCATACTTAGTATGTGGATAATCAATCCTATCCTTTCAATTACACGCCCTAGTATAAGCACCTCTCCTGTGAGTTTGGCCTCCCAACCATGACCAACTGTCATCTTGGGTACTACACAGGTGGACAATCTTCACAAGGTAGCCTCAACTCAGACCTTGGCCGTGAGGGAACTAATACTAAGGTACATAAGTTTCCAGTCAAGCCCTACCCAATATTCGGGTATTGTGGTTGTACGATAAAATTGGAATGGTATCGCATCCAGACAACCATCAGTTTTATAAAGGGCTAAGGCTCATGCCTCAACATTTTTATCACCAAAATTCTCAAGTGTTTGGAAACACATGTCCAAAACATTTCAATAGAATGATCCATCATTCCAAGGTTTTCATAACCATTTTTCCACCACGTAATCCCATCTAAAAGTTGATCAAGTTTTATGCTTAGCACTAGCATCTACAGGTGGGGGTAGTATTAATGAGGGGTGGTAACTAGTGGAGTTTCAACTAAGGACAACCTCAGGTCTCAGGCTGATGTCAAGGTTTCTAACTTAGGCCAAATTTTATGCTCTTTATGCAACCTTCAGCATCTTTCCAAATCTACCAGTCACTTAAGTAAACTCTAAATAAGCTTTGATAAAGAAATAGCGTAAGGAGCTTGCACATAAAACTAGGATTGGTTTATTAAGTGGGTATGATCACATATGCTTAAGGCATATAGTAGTCATAGAACAAGTATGGGTTTGTTGCATCAGTAGAGTGTCTTGCAAGTTTTATCTTGCATAGGTCAACTTGATTGGTAAGGCTTGCATAGGTATAGTATCAGCTTGCATCAATATCAGTATAAGCTTGCTAAAGTAGAATGTCTTGCAAGTTTTAGCTTGCCTTGTGCAGAGCAGTGGTTGAAGTTCTCCTCGGCTTCTTCTTCGTAGTATCCTCCTTCATCCTCGTATCCTTGGTCGGTACTAGCGTCTATGAATAAATACGAGGTACACAATCACCAAACAATACTTAACTACTTGCAATCATCACACACAAGGGTCCTATGGATGATATAGCATCATCCCTAACATTACAAGGTTAAGGCTTGGTTTAAATCTTTTTTATTTTTAGAAAAGTAATTTCTACTCATTGAAAAACTACTTAAGATTTAATATTCTCCAAACCAAACATGGGATCATGTTGACACATGTCATCACCACATATTGTAGTCCATGGGAATGTGATTTAAAGTGGTGTCACAATTTAATAAGGTTTTACCCTTTTATTTTAATTAATTAAAGTGGCTAGAAATGCTTATGTAGCATTCTTTTATTACTTGAACATTATTTCTTCAAGTAAACCTATGTATTTTTATATATTCTGAAAGGTATGGTTAAATGTGATTTTTGAGAGTTGGAATCAACTCAAAATCTATTATGGTTTAAATTTGAAAAATGTTTGAATGCAGAAAAGCTTCTGCCTTGTTATTTTTACCATGGGTGATCTATAGATCCAAATGACTTGAATCCAACGGGCTTGGATTCAGCATTCACAGGCCTTTCCAACAAAATTGGTTTCATTCAATTTGGTGCACTGAATCGATCTGTGTTGATTTTTGAAGTTGGGTACAGAAGTGTGTTTGAATTGAAATAGAAAAAGGTTTAATTTGAATAACTGGGCTGCGCGGGAAAAGTTACTGGGCCGGCCTGCTAAGCGCAGTGCTCCCGCGGGCTGCTTAAGTGGGTGTCCCCACTCGTCAGTGACACGGGGCTGGGCGAAGCGGTATGGGGCGACGTGGATCGTTCGATCTAGTTCTAATCTAACGGCTGGGAGTCATTGTCGACGCGAGACAACTCCGGCGAGAACGAAACCTAGAGCGGCCAGTGAGGGTCGCTGGGGGCTCACCGGGGTGCTAGAGAGGGTCGGCGAGGCGGGCGAACGACGACGTCGACGACGGGGAACTCAGGGGTGGTCGTGGCAGCTCTTGGGGCGGCTCCAATCGCTGGCTCCCTTCTTCTCCGGCAACGGCAGGCTCCAGTGAAATTCCGGCGAGGTGGTGCTCGCCTTGCTCTGAGAATGGTGTGGCACGATCAGTGAGGAGAGGGGAGTGAGATGGTGTGAAGAAATCGTGCGGGGGTGGCCTCTATTTATAGTCGAGCGAGGGGACCGTCGGGGCGCACGGTGAGCTCGTCGGGGGCGAGGTTACAGGCGGCTAAAGGCATGGGCAAGGGTAGGGGACGGTGCGGTGTCTCCTGGCGATGCTCAACGACATGGTCTTGAGGCATGGGGCGGTGTGGTTTGGTCTGGAACGAGCGGTGCTCTGCGCGGCAGAGGCAGCATCTTCGACGGCGGGCGGTGGCTGTGCGGCACGGGGCGGCAAACGGGGATGTCTGGCGGTCTCTTGGGTCGGTGGGGATTGTGTATGCACGCGGCAAGGGCGGCGCGCGGTCTGTGGGTGATGGTCGAGGGTGGCGCTCCGGCGCATGCTCGGCATGGTCTGGGCGCGGCTTCTGCGCGTGGTCCAGGGCTTGGCAACGCTCGCGGCTGGGACAGTGAGTGGCGGTGGACGGTGGGCTGCCTCCCAGACATGCTGGCTAGGCTTGCTGCTGCTCCTAGCTTGCTGTCGACTATGGGGTGGCAAGAGGGTGCTCGGCTATTCACCATTGATGACAATGGCAAGCTCACAGTGGTGCTAGTGCCTGGCTAATCTTCCTAGATGATCTACCGAGTTGTGTGTGAGCTAAATGGGGAACTAGTTAGGAAAGAATCACTCCTCACAATTGTGTTTGATGTTTGTTTGATTTGTGTCTACAATCTGTTTGATGAAATGGCCGCATGAAATCAAGTTTTGAATTTTGAAATGATTTTTGGTGGGTTTGCTAGATTGGTGCTGGTGAGTCTGCAGATGCTTGGGTTTTGAAAGTTGAGCTTGTTTGAGTAGTTTTTGAAAAAGTGGGATCTTCCCATATGATAAAGATTAAATTTTGAATTGTCATTTAAACTATGCATTTGAAAGTTTCTGGATGATCACAAGGTGGGCCTTGATACCTTGTTATGAGTACATTCAAGGGGTGCAAAGATCCATAAAAGTTTCTGTTAGGTTCTGATAGTTTGAGACAGCCAAAGTAGGCATGGGAGTTAAATTGGCCAAAATGACCATTCATTTCATATATGTGTTTTGATTTACTTGTCTTTAGGAAAGGTGTGGGAAATGTTTTAGATGATGTTTATTTCACTTAAGAAACATTTTACAAGCAATGGAACAAACAAACAAGGTGGTTTTAAAGGATTTCAAAATCCATGCATACACATATGCATGCATCCATGATTTCATTTAGAAATGTTTTTGTTAACCCTAATTTTGATGATTAGAATTTGATGATCCAAGGTTAGTATTTTTGGGATGTTACAAACCTTCCCCCCTTAAACAAAATCTCGTCCCGATATTTGAAAAAGGACGAAAAGATTACCTAGGATTTGAAGATATCGGGAAACTCCGTCCGGATGTGATCTTCGCGCTCCCAGGTAGCTTCCTCTTCTGTGTGTTTGATCCACTGAATCTTGAGAAACTTGATGCTTCGGGTTTGGGTAGTTCGAAAAGCTTCTTCCAAAATGCGGATGGGTACTTCGGGATAGGTCAGGTCATCGTTGATCTCTATGGTACGGTGATCGATATTTTTGAACACTTCCGTCTTCTCGGGGACTTCGAGACATTTGCGAAGTAACGAGATATGGAACACATTGTGCACAGCTGACATCTCTTCAAGTAGTTCCAATTGATACGATACTTCTCCTCGACGTTTCAGAATTTTGAAAGGTCCGATATATCTGGGGGATATCTTTCCTTTGAGTTGGAAACGCTGCATTCGCTTCAATGGCGACACTTTCAGATAAACAAAATCTCCTATGTTGAAGGCGAGGTCTCGACGTCTCTTGTCGGCGTAAATCTTCTGTCGGTATTGGGCGGTCTTGAGGTGCTCACGAATGTTGTGAACCTTCTCTTCTGCTTCTCGGAGGATGTCGGGTCCGAAAATCTGACTCTCTCCTACTTCCGACCAGTTCAAGGGGTGCGACACTTTCTTCCGTACATGAATTCAAATGGGGCCATTTGCAAACTGGCTTGGTAACTATTGTTGTAGGAAAATTCTGCAAACGGCAGACAGTCTTCCCACTTGGATCCATATTCTAGCACACATGCTCTAAGTGAATATAGGCGGTCATTTGCAGACATCCATATTCTAGCACACTTCCAAATTCCAATTCAAATGGGGCCATATTCTAGCACACATCCATATGCAGACATCCATATTCCCACTTGGATCCATAGTCTAGCACACATCCAAATTCAAATGGGGCCATTTGCAGACAGTCTGAGGGTGATACGCGGTACTAAAATCTAGGCGGGTTCCTAAACCTTCTTGGACTTTCTTCCAGAATCTCGAGGTAAACTGAGTTCCTTGATCCGATACTATGTTCTTGGGGACTCCATGCAAACTAACGATTCTAGCGATGTACAGCTCCGCTAGCTTCGAACTCTGATAGGTGGTTTTGACGGGCAAGAAATGTGCGACTTTGGACAATCTGTCCACTATGACCCAGATAGAGTCATTTCCCCTACTAGAAGTAGGTAGTCCAGTGATAAAGTACATTCCTACAGAATCCCTTTTCCATTCCGAAATTTGCAAATGTTGCAACAATCCAGCAGGTCTTTGATGTCCTGCCTTGACTCGCTAACATATATCACACTTGGCGATATAGCTTCCGATTTCTCTCTTCATCTTATGCCACCAAAATTGCTCTTTCAAATCTTGATACATCTTAGTTCCTCCGGGATGGATAGAATAAAGAGTATCATGAGCCTCCTTCAAGATAACTTCTTTCAACTCCGAATCTGTTGGTACACAAAGGCGTCATTTGTACCACAGAACTCCTTCTTCGTCCTCGGTGAATCCGGGTACTTTGCCCATACCGATACGACGCTTGATTCCGTCGATACTGGCATTTCCCTTCTGCGCCTCTTTAATCTGACTGATCAAAGTGGGCTGAAGTTCTATGCTAGCCAAAAATCCTTCACTTACTAATTCCATTCGAAAATCTTCCATCTCCTTGTGCAAACTTGGTTGCTCCTTCAAAATCATGGAGTTCAAGCGGCACGGCAATCTGCTAAGGGCATCGGCTACCACGTTGGCATTACCAGGGTGATAGTGAATGTCCAGGTCGTAATCTTTGATTATCTCAATCCATCTTCTCTGCCTCATATTCAACTCCTTCTGAGTGAATATATACTTTAGGCTCTTGTGATCACAATAAATCTCACAACGGTTTCCCATTAGGTAATGTCTCCATGTCTTCAGGGCTAGGACTACTGCTACGAGTTCGACGTCATGAGTTGGATAGTTTTGCTTGTGTTTCTTCAATTGTCGAGATAGGTAAGATATAACTTTGCTTTCTTGCATTAGCACACATCCGAGAACAATCTTGGATGTGTCGCAATACACATCGAAGGGCTTCGTGATATCCGGCATGATTAAGATTGGGGCTGATATGAATCTCCTCTTGAGTTCTTGAAAACTCGCTTCACACTTGTCTGTCCATTCAAACTTCTTGTCCTTCTTCAGCAATTGGGTCTTGGGTCAGGCGATACTCGAGAATCCTTCTACGAATTTGTGGTAATATCCTGCCAATCCGAGAAAAGCACGAACTTGGGTTTGAGTGGTTGGGGCTTGCCAATCTTCTACATCTTTCACTTTGGCAGGGTCAACGGCAATTCCTCCTGCTGATACAATGTGATCGAGGAATCCTACCTCCTGTAACCAGAATTCACATTTGCTAAACTTTGCATACAGCTGATGCTCTCTAAGGGTTCCAAGAATGGTCCTTAGGTGTAGCTCATGTTCTTCTTCTGATTTGGAATAAATCAGAATGTCATCGATGAAAACAACGACAAACTTATCCAGGAAGTCCATAAAAATCTTATTCATGAGGTTCATGAAATAAGCGGGGGCATTGGTTAATCCAAAAGACATGACTGTATACTCGTACAATCCATATCTGGTGGTAAAGGCAGTCTTTGGAATATCCTCTGCACGAATTTTGAGTTGATGATAGCCAGTTCTAAGATCAATCTTAGAAAACACCTGGGCATCGGTCAACTGATCAAACAAATCTTCTATCTTGGGCAAGGGGTACTTGTTCTTGATGGTGACATCATTCAACTTCCGATAATCCGTACACAAACGGTTACCTCCATCTTTCTTGTCCACAAATGTCACATCCCAAGATTTTCCAAATCTTGTTATGTGAAAAATAAATGAATAAAATAAAACTTTGTTGATTTTCAGGGTGAGAAGAAAATTTTTGATTCCAATTGGAAACCTTCAAACCTATTTGATCAAATAAAATCCTAAAAATAATTAAAAAGATAATTAAACAATAAAGTTAAAAATATTTGGAATTACTATTTTTGGATCTTTTAATAAAAAGATTTGGTTTCAAAAGAAAAGGATAGAATTATAAATAAAAGATTATTTTATAAAGCCAAAGTAAACCCTGGCCAAGTTTTTGAAATAAAATATTTTGTTTTGAGTAAAAGAGTAAAGGTTTATTTAAATAAAAATAGTGAGAGTTTATTAATAAACCAATTTTATTAAAGTAAAGGTTTTTCCCATTTTAATTAAACACCAAAACTTGTTAAATTATTTTAAACAAGTTTTCCAAGTATTCTATATTTTCAAATAAAACCTACTGATTTGGTTTTTGATAATATTTAGATTTTAAATGGAGTTTTAAATAAATCAAATCCTATTTGATTTAATAACTAAGGACTATTTTATTTAATAAAAAATGGATACTAAAAAGAATAAAAATATTATTTTGTTTTGGACTTTGATTTGTGTCGTTAAACAGAACTAAACACAATACAAAGTTTGGTGGAAGTTTGATTTGTTTTGGTTGTTTGAATTGTTTGATTGAATTTCAAAACAGAAAATCATTTGGAAAAAGGAAAAGGTATCAGAACAAAAAAAACAAACTCGACCCAACCCAACTAGCCCAGTCTAGGCCCAACCAGCCCACCTATCCCCTTCCCCGAAGCGTTTTTCTCTCACTCACAAGACGACCCGCGCAGTGAATGACAATCGGGACCCACTCTTCCTCTCTCCCTTTCACTGACACCCAGTCCCCACTGCCACCTCATCGTCGTTCTCACCCACGGTGATAGCGCCTTCCCTCCTCGACCGTTTCTGGCAGAAATTATCAGCGTCAATTCGCGTTAACACGGCAGTTAAATCTACCATGTGACCACGCCTTCTTAACCCCTCTTCCTCCTCTCCATTTCCCCTCTCTCGCCCGGCTCTCTCGGCCACCAGGCTGCTCGGAATCGTCTCCGAACCACCACAGTCTCCGGCAAGCACTTCCGTCGATTCCGGCCATTCTCCACCGTGCCTCGCCCTCTTGACCACACAAGCGAGTTCCCCAGACCTCTGCGCATCTCCCAGTGGCCTCCGCTCGCTCGCGCGTGCCCCCATCATCGGCAACTACTTCGACTGATCTCCGCCACTGTCTGCTCCAACTCCGGCGAACTCTACTGGTAATATCCAACCGCGCCGCCCTCTCTCTTTGATGCTTTGATACTTCCCACTCTTCTGTGCATCTAACAGTGTTGTTTGCTTGCTCTCTCGCGCTCAGTAACGTCGCCACCAACGGAACCCGTGCGTGTCCGACGACGCCGAGAACTACGGCGAGGAATCCCGGCTAACTCGTGCGCCCCTTCAGCAACGACAACCGCCTTGAGCTTCCCCACGACGCCGCGAACACTGTGAGCATCTCCCCAGCCACTCTCGCTTCCTGCATCGCCAGTACCACCCTCGTCCAAGCGTGCCGCCACTCGCCGTTGACCTTGCGCCGCCAGTTAGTGGCAAGCAGAGGATAGCCGTCCGATCTCGATCTAGTGGATAGGAAAGAAACTTAAGCGAAGGGGTATGTTTGCTTCTGAGACACACTATTTACCTTAGATCCAACGCGCCAGAGTAGCTGATCCGGACGAAACGGTATGGACGAATCAGAATAAGATGCGTGGCTAGTGTGTTGAATTAAAACAGAATTTGATCTATTGAATTAGTAAACTTGCAAAATTCATAACTTTAAATCCACACGTCCAAATTTTGCAAATTTTATATCAATGGAATCAGTGGAACAAGCCCTAGCCAACCATGCAATTTGTTTAGTAAAAAGCTTTTGGTAAAATGTTTGTTTTTGCAGAATCATTTGTATGCTTTTTTAGGTTATAAAAATTATTCTAAAAATATTTTGAGGATAAAATCTTTGGCAAATGGAGTGTTTTGAACCTACTGACCATAGGAATCACTTGGTGGTTTCAAAAATGTATTTGGAGAAGCAAAAGAATAAATCCTTGATTTAAACCAATTCTAGTCAAATAAAAATATGGTTTATTTATTAAAAATGGTTTTGAAGGAAAACCTTTGGGAAATGTTTTGTTTTAACTCTCTGACCCTAAACACAAAGTTTTATGGTTTGAAAACATATTTTGTGAACCCTATAGATTAATGCCTTAGTAAAAACATTTCTACACCACATAAAATGATACCTTGTTTTAAAAATGGTTTATAAAGTGAAACCTTTTGCAAATGACTTTGCCACTTTATAAAATGACCATTAGGTGTTTTCAAATGTTTATGACCCATTAGGAACCATTTTTTCAAATAAAACAAAAGCTTGGCATGCTTGCATGCATTACCTTGACTTTATCATTTTATGTGATGTTTTGCTTGAATGGTAGATTGAAATTGTGCCTTATTTGATTGAATTGTAGTGACTTGAAGAGTGTGATTGTTGCAAGGAAAAGGAGTGAACCTATACTCTACCAAAAAGGCAAGTGATGCTTCATACCTTTGTCCCATTATTTTCACTATGCATTAGTGATATTTCTAAGTAAGATTTGCATGGAATTTTACTAAGTATAAACCTTGCTATGGGAAATCCTAGTAGATGAAACCTTAGTAGAAATTTCCTAAGTTATGATTCCTACTACTATCATGCTTAGCTTAGGTAATAGAAAACAAGGGTGGAATATAAATTCATGCTATGGAAAATTTCTATGTCTGAGGACTTGAGTTTTGTTTAATAAAACAAATAATTAAATGAATCACCTGGGTGGAATGGAAGGAATGGTTTGTGTTGAGTGGTTACACAAGGCCAGGGGACTGGCCAACCTTGTGTATCTCACTTGTGGATGGCCACCCAGGAACAAAGAGATTTGAGTTGTCAACTGTTGAGAAGCTTCAAGTGCAGCCACTTGGCATTATGGGCTCTGCCTGGATCATATAGGTTGCTAGAACTTAGCCATTTGGACAGTTGGTGGTAGTGGTATGATAGGTTGGAACACGTCCATTTGGTATAAGGAAAGGCTTCTGAAAGATCTTGTCTTGGTGAAACCAAGTCTTGTGGGGAAAGTGCACCACCTCTGCAGAGTGTAAAATCTAAGTACTTAGCCATGTCCCTGGTAAAGGACAATTTGAGCATCAAGACATGGAAGCTATCAAGAATCTCATCATCCAAATTTCTAAGTTAAAAGCTTGTGGTTGAACAAGGGTTAAAGGATCTTCAATCTTTGATTGGTAGATGCCTTGTGTGATTTTTGTCAAGCAAAAACTTAGTGTTTTCAAATGATAATCTATTTTGAGCAATGCAAGCCTCAACTCCACTTAGCCAAAAGTATATAGATGATAGACTCCACTATACTACCATAGTATCACTTGCCAATATAATTCAAATGTATTGACCCTTGTGGATGTAACTTGTTATGTTGCAGGTTTGATTGATTTAGTGAAGTGTGTTGATTAGGATTACAAAGTCTACAACCAACATGTCTGCCTGTGGCACTTTGAAGATGAAGGACCCCATGCTTATAGATATTCTGCTGCAATGTAATGTAATAGCCAAATGAGCTATGAAAGATGTAATAAATTATTTTATTCCTGGTTATAAAGTTGTATTATCACCTTTGTTTATTGATATTACATCTTAACTGTGGATGCTAGCTATTGATCCAGGGACTAGCATTGTAAACACAGGGGACTCTACCTTATTAAAGGTTGGGAACCTTACAGATGGTATCAGAGCATTGTGTTGCCTATAGGATTTGTAACCCTAGGATTGGACAAAACCCCTTAGGAAAATAGGAGTTGTATTTGTTCCAAAACTTATTTACAAACAATCTTGTAAACTCTTTCCTCAACCATTTTTGGTTTTGACTCTACATCTCTTCTATTTCAAATTTATGGATAAAGCCTTTTCCATGGCCAAAGACTTCACCATGTGCAAAGGACTCATCAACTCTAATGACTTCAACATCTTCAACTCTAATGACTTCAACATCTTCAGCATTTTTCACCAAGGACTTCAACCTTAGATATCACTAAGGACAAGTGAGACAAGAAATCTTTCTCAAGATTTGGAGACTAAGGAAACACCACTTAGAAAGAACCATGACCACCTTTGAGGATTTGTGACTAAGAGTTTTCCCAAGGAAGCCATGATCTCATGCAAGAAGAATCAGCCAAGAAGGATGGAAAGATCACAAATGAACCATATAGATGGACCACCATATTTTGTTTAAGTCAAACCCACCAACTTATGTGGTGTAACAAGAAAATATTTTTGATTGCATAAAAATATGCTTGAAAATATGCTTGAAACTTGTTGTTTGAGTGGAATGTTTGTTTATGATTGCTTGCACATTGCTTGTGTGAATTGTGATGTGTGTAATTAGAATTATTCCCTTAGAAATATTTTGTCTATTCTAATCCTAATCCAACCCAAACAGATGACTTCTCCAAGAGAATCCAACATCAAGGTTGATGACAACAACAACAGCCAAGAGGACAACATGAGAGAACTCATAGCAACCCAAAACCAGTTGAGCCAAGAGAAAACTCAGCTTTTAACCAACAACAATGGACTAGACCCAGCCATACAAAGGATTTTGAAACTTCAATCCCAATTGTTGCAAGGATTGGTTACTCAAATGATCAACATAGGATAAAACTCTTCCCAAGGAGTTTATGACAACAAGGATGACAAAGATGCTATTCTAGAAGGAACCCATGCTTGCAATATTTGTGGAGACAAGGATCATACATCCAAGGAGCATGAAGATCAATGCCCCAAGAAGAGAGAAAGATTTCCCACCTTTGAGGTGAGATATGAAGAGCATGAACTAGAAGAACTCCTAGCTTTGGAGAGACCCAAAAAGAAGAAGAAGGACAAAAGCCAGTTGCAATGTTACAATTGCAAAGAGATGGGACACTATGCCAGTGAATGCCCAGAAAATAAGAAGAGCCAAGAAGACAAACAAAAGCTAGTGAAACCCAAGATGAGGAAGGATATTAGCCAAGTGATGTGCAACCACTGCAAAGAGTTAGGACATTATGCATCATATTGTCCAGAGAAGCCACCTCAAGACCTCAACCGTATCACATGTTTCAAATGCAAAGAGCTAGGCCACTATGCAAACTTCTGTCCAGGAAAGTTACACCAAGATCCCAAGTAAGACAAGATGTAATCTAGTTGGACATATTTTTAAGGGTGGTAGTACCCTATATGCTTTTGAGCCAACTTGTAACCCCTAGCCTTTCCAAATCTCGGGACGAGATTTATTTTTAGGGTGGTAGCCTGTCACATCCCAAGATTTTCCAAATCTTGTTATGTGAAAAATAAATGAATAAAATAAAACTTTGTTGATTTTCAGGGTGAGAAGAAACTTTTTGATTCCAATTGGAAACCTTCAAACCTATTTGATCAAATAAAATCCTAAAAGGAATTAAAAATATAATTAAACAATAAAGTTAAAAATATTTGGAATTACTATTTTTGGATCTTTTAATAAAAAGATTTGGTTTCAAAAGAAAAGGATAGAATTATAAATAAAAGATTATTTTATAAAGCCAAAGTAAACCCTGGCCAAGTTTTTGAAATAAAATATTTTGTTTTGAATAAACGAGTAAAGGTTTATTTAAATAAAAATAATGAGAGTTTATTAATAAACCAATTTTATTAAAGTAAAGGTTTTTCCCATTTTAATTAAACACCAAAACTTGTTAAATTATTTTAAACAAGTTTTCCAAGTATTCTATATTTTCAAATAAAACCTACTGATTTGGTTTTTGATAATATTTAGATTTTAAATGGAGTTTTAAATAAATCAAATCCTATTTGATTTAATAACTAAGGACTATTTTATTTAATAAATAATGGATCCTAAAAAGAATAAAAATATTATTTTGTTTTGGACTTTGATTTGTGTCGTTAAACAGAACTAAACACAATACAAAGTTTGGTGGAAGTTTGATTTGTTTTGGTTGTTTGAATTGTTTGATTGAATTTCAAAACAGAAAATCATTTGGAAAAAGGAAAAGGTATCAGAACAAAAAAAACAAACTCGACCCAACCCAACTAGCCCAGTCTAGGCCCAACCAGCCCACCTATCCCCTTCCCCGAAGCATTTTTCTCTCAGTCACGAGACGACCCGCGCAGTGAATGACAATCGGGACCCACTCTTCCTCTCTCCCTTTCACTGACACCTAGTCCCCACTGCCACCTCATCGTCGTTCTCACCCACGGTGACAGCGCCTTCCCTCCTCGACCGTTTTTGGCAGAAATTATCAGCGTCAATTCGCGTTAACGCGGCAGTTAAATCTACCCTGTGACCATGCCTTCTTAACCCCTCTTCCTCCTCTCCATTTCCCCTCTCTCGCACGGCTCTCTCGGCCACCAGGCTGCTCGGAATCGTCTCCGGCCAGCACTTCCGTCGATTCCGGCCATTCTCCACCGCTCCTCGCCCTCTTGAACACACAAGAGAGTTCCCCAGACCTCTGCGCATCTCCCAGTGGCCTCCGCTCGCTCGCGCGTGCCCCCCATCATCGGAAACTACTTCGACACAGCTCCGCCACTGTCTGCTCCAACTCCGGCGAACTCTACTGGTAATATCCAACCGCGCCGCCCTCTCTCTTTGATGTTTCGATACTTCCCACTCTTCTGTGCATCTAACGGTGTTGTTTGCTTGCTCTCTCGCGCTCAGTAATGTCGCCACCAACGGAACCCGTGCGTGTCCGACGACGCCGAGAACTACGGCGAGGAATCCCGGCTGACTCTATGCGCCCCTTCAGCAACGACAACCGCCTTGAGCTTCCCCACGACGCCGTGAACACTGTGAGCATCTCCCCAGCCACTCTCGCTTCCTGCATCGCCAGTACCACCCTCGTCCGAGCGCGCCACCGCTCGCCGTTGACCTTGCGCCGCCAGTTAGTGGCAAGCACAGGATAGCCGTCCGATCTCGATCTAGTGGATAGGAAAGAAACTTAAGCGAAGGGGTATGTTTGCTTATGAGCCACACGATTTACCTTAGATCCAACCCGCCAGAGTAGCTGATCCGGACGAAACGGTATGGACGAATCAGAATAAGACGCGTGGCTAGTGTGTTGAATTAAAATAGAATTTGATCTATTGAATTAGTAAACTTGCAAAATTCATAACTTTAAATCCACATGTCCAAATTTTGCAAATTTTATATCAATGGAATCAGTGGAACAAGCCCTAGCCAACCATGCAATTTGTTTAGTAAAAAGCTTCTGGTAAAAGGTTTGTTTTTGCAGAATCATTTGTATGCTTGTTTAGGTTATAAAAATTATTCTAAAAAGATTTTGAGGATAAAATCTTTGGCAAATGGTGTGTTTTGAACCTACTGACCATAGGAATCACTTGGTGGTTTCAAAAATGTATTTGGAGAAGCAAAAGAATGAATCCTTGATTTAAACCAATTCTAGTCAAATAAAAATATGGTTTATTTATTAAAAATGGTTTTGAAGGAAAACCTTTGGGAAATGTTTTGTTTTAAACTCTCTGACCCTAAACACAAAGTTTTATGGTTTGAAAACATATTTTGTGAACCCTATAGATTAATTCCTTAGTAAAAACATTTCTACACCACATAAAATGATACCTTGTTTTAAAAATAGTTTATAAAGTGAAACCTTTTGCAAATGACTTTGCCACTTTATAAAATTACCATTAGGTGTTTTCAAATGTTTATGACCCATTAGGAACCATTTTTTCAAATAAAACAAAAGCTTGGCATGCTTGCATGCATTACCTTGACTTTATCATTTTATGTGATGTTTTGCTTGAATGGTAGATTGAAATTGTGCCTTGTTTGATTGAATTGTAGTGACTTGAAGAGTGTGATTGTTGCAAGGACAAGGAGTGAACCTATACTCTACCAAAAAGGCAAGTGATGCTTCATACCTTTGTCCCATTATTTTCACTATGCATTAGTGATATTTCTAAGTAAGATTTGCATGGAATTTTACTAAGTATAAACGTTGCTATGGGTAATCCTAGTAGATGAAACCTTAGTAGAAATTTCCTAAGTTATGATTCCTACTACTATCATGCTTAGCTTATCTAATAGAAAACAAGGGTGGAATATAAATTCATGCTATGGAAAATTTCTAAGTCTGAGGACTTGAGTTTTGTTTAATAAAACAACTAAGTAAATGAATCACCTGGCTGGAATGGAAGGAATGGTTTGTGTTGAGTGGTTACACAAGGCCAGGGGACTGGTGAACCTTGTGTATCTCACTTGTGGATGGCCACCCAGGAACAAAGAGATTTGAGATGTCAAATGTTGAGAAGCTTCAAGTGCATCCACTTGGCATTATGGGCTCTGCCTGGATCATATAGGTTGCTAGAACTTAGCCATTTGGACAGTTGGTGGTAGTGGTATGATAGGTTGGAATGCGCCATTTGGTATAAGGAAAGGCTTCTGAAAGATCTTGTCTTGGTGAAACCAAGTCTTGTGGGGAAAGTGCACCACCTCTGCAGAGTGTAAATCTAAGTACTTAGCCATGTCCCTGGTAAAGGACAATTTGAGCATCAAGACATGGAAGCTATCAAGAATCTCATCATCCAAATTTCTAAGTTAAAAACTTGTGGTTGAACAAGGGTTAAAGGATCTTCAATCTTTGATTGGTAGATGCCTTGGGTGATTTTTGTCAAGCAAAAACTTAGTGTTTTCAAATGATAAGGAAAAATCTATTTTGAGCAATGCAAGCCTCAACTCCACTTAGCCAAAAGCATATAGATGATAGACTCCACTATACTACCATAGTATCACTTGCCAATACAATTCAAATGTATTGACCCTTGTGGATGTAACTTGTTATGTTGCAGGTTTGATTGATTTAGTGAAGTGTGTTGATTAGGATTACAAAGTCTACAACCAACATGTCTGCCTGTGGCACTTTGAAGATGAAGGACCCCATGCTTATAGATATTCTGCTGCAATGTAATGTAATAGCCAAATGAGCTATGAAAGATGTAATAAGTTATTTTATTCCTGGTTATAAAGTTGTATTATGACCTTTGTTTCTTGATATTACATCTTAACTATGGATGCTAGCTATTGATCCAAGGACTAGCATTGTAAACACAGGGGACTCTACCTTATTAAAGGTTGGGAACCTTACAACAAATAAGACAGGTGATCTCCATGGTGACGCACTTGGTTGAATCAATCCAATTTCTAGCATGGAATCCAGTTGCTTCTTCAGTTCTGCTAGTTCCGACGGGTTCATACTATAGGGTCTATGCGCTATGGGTCCTGTTCTGGGGATTAGTTCGATGATAAACTCGATATCCCGATCTGGGGGCATACCGGGCAAAACATCAGGAAATACATCGGGGTATTCACAGAATATCCGGACTTGGTCAATGGTAGGTTCGGCTAGACACTTGTTACACTTGAATTGGCGAGGTAAGGTTTTAGAGATATGCTCGACTGTTATTCCGGCGGTACTGGTCATGGTGATGGCTTTCTTAGCACAGTCAATCAATCCCTTATGTTTGGACATCCAATCCATTCCTAGTACTACTTCTAAGCCTTTAGTTCCGAGTTAGCATAAAAATCTATGCCATGGATTCGGATAGGGACGGCTTTGCAAATTTGCCTAGCCTTGGTGGTTGATCCGGGAATTTGCACAATCATAACATGCTTCAGTTTGGTTGGTTGAATTTTACTAGTGCAGGCAAATTCTTCAGTGACAAATGAATGCGAGGCACCAGAGTCAAAAAACACTCTTGCAAGTACTGAATTAACAGAAAACATACCCAGCACGACGTATGGCGCTTCCTGAGCTTCTTCAGCATGCATGAGAAAAAAACGGCCCTTGCGATTGAGTGAATTCCCTGGGGCAAATCTTCTCCCTGGCTGGACACGACGCTGCTGCTGAGCTGGGGCATTGGCATTATGGGCTGTAGCGTTCTTCTTGTTGGGGCACTCGTTGGAATAGTGGCCTTTATTCCCACAGTCATAACAGGTCACTTGTTACTTGTCCTTGGCTGCGACAGGCACAACATTGATTCCAGTCCTCGGGGCAGTGTTGGTCTTGGCGGTAGCATTGTTGGTGTTGAACTTGGGTGGGGCACGGGTGAAATTGCTAGAGTTGCCGGGGTTGTTGTGATTTCCTCCGGGTCTAGGGTTTCCACGGTTGGGGTAGGTCGGACGGGTCATAGGGGGTTTGTTGGTTCTTGGGGCAAATCCTGGAGATGGGTTGGGGCGATACTTTGGGGGCTGATGGGTTCCTGGTTGACGCATCATGCGACGCTTGCGGTTCTCATTGGCTTGGTTGATCTTTCCTTCCATCTGGATGGCAGAGTCGACAAGGGCTTCAATATCAGCAAAGGGGATATTGACTAACACCGTCTGCATCTCGTCATGCAGACCATTCAGGAATCTTTCTTTCTTCTTGGCTTCAGTGTCTATCTTGTCCGGGGCATACCTAGCTAATGACAAAAATTTGTCATGGTATTCCACTACAGTCATCCTTCCTTGCTTCAGCTCTCTGAACTCGTCTCTCATTCTCTTGATCAAACCTGGTGGCACATGGGTTCTGCTAAACTTGACCTTGAATTCCTCCCAGGTCATCATCTGGCCTCCGGTCATTGCACGAACACTGTTCCACCATGCCTTGGCATCTCCGGCTAGATAATGGGTGGCGAACAAGACTTTCTCGTTGGCTTCCACTCCGGCGACTTCTAGGTTGTTTTCCATGGTTTGCAGCCAATCATCGGCATCTAGGGGTTCTTCTGACTTGGTGAAAACGGGTGGGTTAGTATTCTGGAAATTCTTGAGCTTAGATCCATGGTTGTCCTGATTTCCGTGGCCTTGGTTGTTGTGGGCTAGCTGGGTTATCTGTTGCAGAGTGGCTAGGTTGGCTTGACATTCCGCTCTTTCAGCTTCGCGGTCAGAAGTCAACATTTGCAGGATCTGCAACATCGGGTCCGGGGCTGAACCACTTCCTCCACGTGGCATCTGAAGATTGATATAGATCATGAGAAAAGAGGGAAATTTCTAAGGTCTTGGGTCTTTGAAAAGTTTTAAATGTTTGACTCAGATTTTTCTGGCAACTTGATATTTCATTCATTCACTCATAGCACACAGTACAACACACACCACAACAAAGAAAAACAGATGGTTTTAAGAACCATTCTGGAAACTACGATACAGTGGGACCGACCACTACTCACTATGCTAGTGCTCAGTGCTACTACTCCTCGGAGTCTGTGGCTTCATCATCTTCAGCATCATCGATGAAGGCGAAATCATCCTCATCGGTGAAGAAGTCCATGGCCTGATCCTCCAGAAAATCATCGTCATCGCTGAGATAGGAGTAAGGGTCTCCACGAAGATCCTCTCCGGCATATTTTGTTTAAGTCAAACCCACCAACTTATGTGGTGTAACAAGAAAATATTTTTGATTGCATAAAAATATGCTTGAAAATATGCTTGAAACTTGTTGTTTGAGTGGAATGTTTGTTTATGATTGCTTGCACATTGCTTGTGTGAATTGTGATGTGTGTAATTAGAATTATTCCCTTAGAAATATTTTGTCTATTCTAATCCTAATCCAACCCAAACAGATGACTTCTCCAAGAGAATCCAACATCAAGGTTGATGACAACAACAACAGCCAAGAGGACAACATGAGAGAACTCATAGCAACCCAAAACCAGTTGAGCCAAGAGAAAACTCAGCTTTTAACCAACAACAATGGACTAGACCCAGCCATACAAAGGATTTTGAAACTTCAATCCCAATTGTTGCAAGGATTGGTTACTCAAATGATCAACATAGGATAAAACTCTTCCCAAGGAGTTTATGACAACAAGGATGACAAAGATGCTATTCTAGAAGGAACCCATGCTTGCAATATTTGTGGAGACAAGGATCATACATCCAAGGAGCATGAAGATCAATGCCCCAAGAAGAGAGAAAGATTTCCCACCTTTGAGGTGAGATATGAAGAGCATGAACTAGAAGAACTCCTAGCTTTGGAGAGACCCAAAAAGAAGAAGAAGGACAAAAGCCAGTTGCAATGTTACAATTGCAAAGAGATGGGACACTATGCCAGTGAATGCCCAGAAAATAAGAAGAGCCAAGAAGACAAACAAAAGCTAGTGAAACCCAAGATGAGGAAGGATATTAGCCAAGTGATGTGCAACCACTGCAAAGAGTTAGGACATTATGCATCATATTGTCCAGAGAAGCCACCTCAAGACCTCAACCGTATCACATGTTTCAAATGCAAAGAGCTAGGCCACTATGCAAACTTCTGTCCAGGAAAGTTACACCAAGATCCCAAGTAAGACAAGATGTAATCTAGTTGGACATATTTTTAAGGGTGGTAGTACCCTATATGCTTTTGAGCCAACTTGTAACCCCTAGCCTTTCCAAATCTCGGGACGAGATTTATTTTTAGGGTGGTAGCCTGTCACATCCCAAGATTTTCCAAATCTTGTTATGTGAAAAATAAATGAATAAAATAAAACTTTGTTGATTTTCAGGGTGAGAAGAAACTTTTTGATTCCAATTGGAAACCTTCAAACCTATTTGATCAAATAAAATCCTAAAAGGAATTAAAAATATAATTAAACAATAAAGTTAAAAATATTTGGAATTACTATTTTTGGATCTTTTAATAAAAAGATTTGGTTTCAAAAGAAAAGGATAGAATTATAAATAAAAGATTATTTTATAAAGCCAAAGTAAACCCTGGCCAAGTTTTTGAAATAAAATATTTTGTTTTGAATAAACGAGTAAAGGTTTATTTAAATAAAAATAATGAGAGTTTATTAATAAACCAATTTTATTAAAGTAAAGGTTTTTCCCATTTTAATTAAACACCAAAACTTGTTAAATTATTTTAAACAAGTTTTCCAAGTATTCTATATTTTCAAATAAAACCTACTGATTTGGTTTTTGATAATATTTAGATTTTAAATGGAGTTTTAAATAAATCAAATCCTATTTGATTTAATAACTAAGGACTATTTTATTTAATAAATAATGGATCCTAAAAAGAATAAAAATATTATTTTGTTTTGGACTTTGATTTGTGTCGTTAAACAGAACTAAACACAATACAAAGTTTGGTGGAAGTTTGATTTGTTTTGGTTGTTTGAATTGTTTGATTGAATTTCAAAACAGAAAATCATTTGGAAAAAGGAAAAGGTATCAGAACAAAAAAAACAAACTCGACCCAACCCAACTAGCCCAGTCTAGGCCCAACCAGCCCACCTATCCCCTTCCCCGAAGCATTTTTCTCTCAGTCACGAGACGACCCGCGCAGTGAATGACAATCGGGACCCACTCTTCCTCTCTCCCTTTCACTGACACCTAGTCCCCACTGCCACCTCATCGTCGTTCTCACCCACGGTGACAGCGCCTTCCCTCCTCGACCGTTTTTGGCAGAAATTATCAGCGTCAATTCGCGTTAACGCGGCAGTTAAATCTACCCTGTGACCATGCCTTCTTAACCCCTCTTCCTCCTCTCCATTTCCCCTCTCTCGCACGGCTCTCTCGGCCACCAGGCTGCTCGGAATCGTCTCCGGCCAGCACTTCCGTCGATTCCGGCCATTCTCCACCGCTCCTCGCCCTCTTGAACACACAAGAGAGTTCCCCAGACCTCTGCGCATCTCCCAGTGGCCTCCGCTCGCTCGCGCGTGCCCCCCATCATCGGAAACTACTTCGACACAGCTCCGCCACTGTCTGCTCCAACTCCGGCGAACTCTACTGGTAATATCCAACCGCGCCGCCCTCTCTCTTTGATGTTTCGATACTTCCCACTCTTCTGTGCATCTAACGGTGTTGTTTGCTTGCTCTCTCGCGCTCAGTAATGTCGCCACCAACGGAACCCGTGCGTGTCCGACGACGCCGAGAACTACGGCGAGGAATCCCGGCTGACTCTATGCGCCCCTTCAGCAACGACAACCGCCTTGAGCTTCCCCACGACGCCGTGAACACTGTGAGCATCTCCCCAGCCACTCTCGCTTCCTGCATCGCCAGTACCACCCTCGTCCGAGCGCGCCACCGCTCGCCGTTGACCTTGCGCCGCCAGTTAGTGGCAAGCACAGGATAGCCGTCCGATCTCGATCTAGTGGATAGGAAAGAAACTTAAGCGAAGGGGTATGTTTGCTTATGAGCCACACGATTTACCTTAGATCCAACCCGCCAGAGTAGCTGATCCGGACGAAACGGTATGGACGAATCAGAATAAGACGCGTGGCTAGTGTGTTGAATTAAAATAGAATTTGATCTATTGAATTAGTAAACTTGCAAAATTCATAACTTTAAATCCACATGTCCAAATTTTGCAAATTTTATATCAATGGAATCAGTGGAACAAGCCCTAGCCAACCATGCAATTTGTTTAGTAAAAAGCTTCTGGTAAAAGGTTTGTTTTTGCAGAATCATTTGTATGCTTGTTTAGGTTATAAAAATTATTCTAAAAAGATTTTGAGGATAAAATCTTTGGCAAATGGTGTGTTTTGAACCTACTGACCATAGGAATCACTTGGTGGTTTCAAAAATGTATTTGGAGAAGCAAAAGAATGAATCCTTGATTTAAACCAATTCTAGTCAAATAAAAATATGGTTTATTTATTAAAAATGGTTTTGAAGGAAAACCTTTGGGAAATGTTTTGTTTTAAACTCTCTGACCCTAAACACAAAGTTTTATGGTTTGAAAACATATTTTGTGAACCCTATAGATTAATTCCTTAGTAAAAACATTTCTACACCACATAAAATGATACCTTGTTTTAAAAATAGTTTATAAAGTGAAACCTTTTGCAAATGACTTTGCCACTTTATAAAATTACCATTAGGTGTTTTCAAATGTTTATGACCCATTAGGAACCATTTTTTCAAATAAAACAAAAGCTTGGCATGCTTGCATGCATTACCTTGACTTTATCATTTTATGTGATGTTTTGCTTGAATGGTAGATTGAAATTGTGCCTTGTTTGATTGAATTGTAGTGACTTGAAGAGTGTGATTGTTGCAAGGACAAGGAGTGAACCTATACTCTACCAAAAAGGCAAGTGATGCTTCATACCTTTGTCCCATTATTTTCACTATGCATTAGTGATATTTCTAAGTAAGATTTGCATGGAATTTTACTAAGTATAAACGTTGCTATGGGTAATCCTAGTAGATGAAACCTTAGTAGAAATTTCCTAAGTTATGATTCCTACTACTATCATGCTTAGCTTATCTAATAGAAAACAAGGGTGGAATATAAATTCATGCTATGGAAAATTTCTAAGTCTGAGGACTTGAGTTTTGTTTAATAAAACAACTAAGTAAATGAATCACCTGGCTGGAATGGAAGGAATGGTTTGTGTTGAGTGGTTACACAAGGCCAGGGGACTGGTGAACCTTGTGTATCTCACTTGTGGATGGCCACCCAGGAACAAAGAGATTTGAGATGTCAAATGTTGAGAAGCTTCAAGTGCATCCACTTGGCATTATGGGCTCTGCCTGGATCATATAGGTTGCTAGAACTTAGCCATTTGGACAGTTGGTGGTAGTGGTATGATAGGTTGGAATGCGCCATTTGGTATAAGGAAAGGCTTCTGAAAGATCTTGTCTTGGTGAAACCAAGTCTTGTGGGGAAAGTGCACCACCTCTGCAGAGTGTAAATCTAAGTACTTAGCCATGTCCCTGGTAAAGGACAATTTGAGCATCAAGACATGGAAGCTATCAAGAATCTCATCATCCAAATTTCTAAGTTAAAAACTTGTGGTTGAACAAGGGTTAAAGGATCTTCAATCTTTGATTGGTAGATGCCTTGGGTGATTTTTGTCAAGCAAAAACTTAGTGTTTTCAAATGATAAGGAAAAATCTATTTTGAGCAATGCAAGCCTCAACTCCACTTAGCCAAAAGCATATAGATGATAGACTCCACTATACTACCATAGTATCACTTGCCAATACAATTCAAATGTATTGACCCTTGTGGATGTAACTTGTTATGTTGCAGGTTTGATTGATTTAGTGAAGTGTGTTGATTAGGATTACAAAGTCTACAACCAACATGTCTGCCTGTGGCACTTTGAAGATGAAGGACCCCATGCTTATAGATATTCTGCTGCAATGTAATGTAATAGCCAAATGAGCTATGAAAGATGTAATAAGTTATTTTATTCCTGGTTATAAAGTTGTATTATGACCTTTGTTTCTTGATATTACATCTTAACTATGGATGCTAGCTATTGATCCAAGGACTAGCATTGTAAACACAGGGGACTCTACCTTATTAAAGGTTGGGAACCTTACAACAAATAAGACAGGTGATCTCCATGGTGACGCACTTGGTTGAATCAATCCAATTTCTAGCATGGAATCCAGTTGCTTCTTCAGTTCTGCTAGTTCCGACGGGTTCATACTATAGGGTCTATGCGCTATGGGTCCTGTTCTGGGGATTAGTTCGATGATAAACTCGATATCCCGATCTGGGGGCATACCGGGCAAAACATCAGGAAATACATCGGGGTATTCACAGAATATCCGGACTTGGTCAATGGTAGGTTCGGCTAGACACTTGTTACACTTGAATTGGCGAGGTAAGGTTTTAGAGATATGCTCGACTGTTATTCCGGCGGTACTGGTCATGGTGATGGCTTTCTTAGCACAGTCAATCAATCCCTTATGTTTGGACATCCAATCCATTCCTAGTACTACTTCTAAGCCTTTAGTTCCGAGTTAGCATAAAAATCTATGCCATGGATTCGGATAGGGACGGCTTTGCAAATTTGCCTAGCCTTGGTGGTTGATCCGGGAATTTGCACAATCATAACATGCTTCAGTTTGGTTGGTTGAATTTTACTAGTGCAGGCAAATTCTTCAGTGACAAATGAATGCGAGGCACCAGAGTCAAAAAACACTCTTGCAAGTACTGAATTAACAGAAAACATACCCAGCACGACGTATGGCGCTTCCTGAGCTTCTTCAGCATGCATGAGAAAAAAACGGCCCTTGCGATTGAGTGAATTCCCTGGGGCAAATCTTCTCCCTGGCTGGACACGACGCTGCTGCTGAGCTGGGGCATTGGCATTATGGGCTGTAGCGTTCTTCTTGTTGGGGCACTCGTTGGAATAGTGGCCTTTATTCCCACAGTCATAACAGGTCACTTGTTACTTGTCCTTGGCTGCGACAGGCACAACATTGATTCCAGTCCTCGGGGCAGTGTTGGTCTTGGCGGTAGCATTGTTGGTGTTGAACTTGGGTGGGGCACGGGTGAAATTGCTAGAGTTGCCGGGGTTGTTGTGATTTCCTCCGGGTCTAGGGTTTCCACGGTTGGGGTAGGTCGGACGGGTCATAGGGGGTTTGTTGGTTCTTGGGGCAAATCCTGGAGATGGGTTGGGGCGATACTTTGGGGGCTGATGGGTTCCTGGTTGACGCATCATGCGACGCTTGCGGTTCTCATTGGCTTGGTTGATCTTTCCTTCCATCTGGATGGCAGAGTCGACAAGGGCTTCAATATCAGCAAAGGGGATATTGACTAACACCGTCTGCATCTCGTCATGCAGACCATTCAGGAATCTTTCTTTCTTCTTGGCTTCAGTGTCTATCTTGTCCGGGGCATACCTAGCTAATGACAAAAATTTGTCATGGTATTCCACTACAGTCATCCTTCCTTGCTTCAGCTCTCTGAACTCGTCTCTCATTCTCTTGATCAAACCTGGTGGCACATGGGTTCTGCTAAACTTGACCTTGAATTCCTCCCAGGTCATCATCTGGCCTCCGGTCATTGCACGAACACTGTTCCACCATGCCTTGGCATCTCCGGCTAGATAATGGGTGGCGAACAAGACTTTCTCGTTGGCTTCCACTCCGGCGACTTCTAGGTTGTTTTCCATGGTTTGCAGCCAATCATCGGCATCTAGGGGTTCTTCTGACTTGGTGAAAACGGGTGGGTTAGTATTCTGGAAATTCTTGAGCTTAGATCCATGGTTGTCCTGATTTCCGTGGCCTTGGTTGTTGTGGGCTAGCTGGGTTATCTGTTGCAGAGTGGCTAGGTTGGCTTGACATTCCGCTCTTTCAGCTTCGCGGTCAGAAGTCAACATTTGCAGGATCTGCAACATCGGGTCCGGGGCTGAACCACTTCCTCCACGTGGCATCTGAAGATTGATATAGATCATGAGAAAAGAGGGAAATTTCTAAGGTCTTGGGTCTTTGAAAAGTTTTAAATGTTTGACTCAGATTTTTCTGGCAACTTGATATTTCATTCATTCACTCATAGCACACAGTACAACACACACCACAACAAAGAAAAACAGATGGTTTTAAGAACCATTCTGGAAACTACGATACAGTGGGACCGACCACTACTCACTATGCTAGTGCTCAGTGCTACTACTCCTCGGAGTCTGTGGCTTCATCATCTTCAGCATCATCGATGAAGGCGAAATCATCCTCATCGGTGAAGAAGTCCATGGCCTGATCCTCCAGAAAATCATCGTCATCGCTGAGATAGGAGTAAGGGTCTCCACGAAGATCCTCTCCGGCATTCTCCCTTTCCTCCAACTGCATGTCTCTCTCGTGGATGGTCTCCTACAGAGATGAGATGCGGTGGCGAAGACGGGCAATAATGCGCTCCTTTTTGTCGAGATGACGGCGGCGAGACTTGCGATCCTTTGCTAGCATGGCGATGGTCTGATCCTTCGTCTTGATGATGGCAGACTTGTGGTTGCAATAGTCACGGCAGTTGTTCAACTCCTGCTGACGATCATACATCATGAAGCTAAGGTGGTCCAATTGAGTCTTCAGCTCGGGGTGGTATGGGGCTTCCAGTGGTTGTCCATTTGCATCACGCCTTGGGCAAAACTCAAAGCGAGTACCCTTGATCTGATTGATGCTCTGCCCACACAAACGGGAAAGAGCTTCCTGCATTGCTCTGGCAAGTCCATCGAGCCAGTTGTTTTCCCTCAAGGTAACCTGAATTCCCTCCGCAGTGGGAGGTTCAATCTTTCCTCGGAGACTTGCAACAATTAGCCACTGCAGATCTTCTCCTCCTTGATCATTGAGCTGAGCTCCAAAGAACTCGGGGTGCGGATGCTCCAGAAGTTGCGAAAGTTGATCCAGATCCCTCTCAAAGATAAGGTCTCCCCCATTCCCAAGTTGGTAAAACTTGTTGTACTTCACATCCATCTATAAAAATAGAGGATGAGTAGATTAGCAGAGTGATCAAGTGTGTCAAAATTTTATGTATTTTGCAAGAGTTTTTGAGGAACATGAATTTTTATGAAAGAATCAAAGAGATAAGAATGAGAATAAGTTTTTGTAAATATTTGTTTTCTTTGGTTTTGAAACTAAGTTTTTGATTCAAACGTCCAGTCTAACTAGGGTCTCCTATGGTCAACCTGGCTCTGGTACCAACTTGTCAACACCCGGATTTTTCAATCATAGATGCCTGTTGTGTCATACATCGCAAACCCAGGATTACCATTTTTGCGAGACATAACAGAATTGGATACCATAGTACATCATCCATTACAAACGATACATAAGTTCTTACACAAATAGGGATCTCATGATCCAGTTCTTAATACAACATCAAGCTGCGGAATACGTAATATTAACGGTAGCGTAGGCGAAGCTCCATCTTCGGGGTCACAGGCAATGCTGACGATGGGAGATGATCCTAGTTGTCGTAACCTTCCTAGGGTCCATCTTCCAGGTACTCCTCTTCATAGTCTGGCCATGGGAATAGCCGGGGACAAAGCCATGAGTACTCTTTAAGTACTCGCAAACTGATACTAATAGGTAAAGGGGGTTTTTGGATAATAGGACACTAGGTTCTAGGGTTGTTTTGCAAAAGCCAGATTTATCTCTACTAAGTTCCAAAGCTAGTAAAAAATTTATAATTCCTAAGCGGGAACTTGTATTTCATATCACAACTCTATTGTGGTCAAGTCAAAGTCTCAATTCATCTCACAGGTCATTTTGAAAAGTCTGACGGGGGAAACAGTATGGCCACTCCAATTGTCCATAACCGCGGACGCGGCTATTCGAATAGTTTGACACTCTGCAGAGATTGTACACTTTCACCACAACATTCGATACATCCGTCAGGAACAAATCCTGAATTCACCATACTCAGTATGCGGATAATCAATCCTAACCTTTCGATTACATGCCCTAGTATAAGCACCTCTCCTGTGAGTTTGGCCTCCCAACCATGACCAACTGTCATCTTGGGTACTGCACAGGTGGACAATCTTCACAAGGTAGCCTCAGCTCAGACCTTGGCCGTGAGGGAACTAATACTAAGGTACATAAGTTTCCAGTCAAGCCCTACCCAATATTCGGGTATTGTGGTTGTACGATAAAATTGGAATGGTATCGCATCCAGACAACCATCAGTTTTATAAAGGGCTAAGGCTCATGCCTGAACATTTTTATCACCAAAATTCTCAAGTGTTTGGAAACACATGTCCAAAACATTTTAATAGAATGATCCATCATTCCAAGGTTTTCATAACCATTTTTCCACCAAGTAATCCCATCTAAAAGTTGATCAAGTTTTATGCTTAGCACTAGCATCTACAGGTGGGGGTAGTATTAATGAGGGGTGGTAACTAGTGGAGTTTCAACTAAGGACAACCTCAGGTCTCAGGCTGATGTCAAGGTTTCTAACTTAGGCCAAATTTTATGCTCTTTATGCAACCTTCAGCATCTTTCCAAATCTACCAGTCACTTAAGTAAACTCTAAGTAAGCTTTGATAAAGAAATAGCATAAGGAGCTTGCACATAAAACTAGGATTGGTTTATTAAGTGGGTATGATCACATATGCTTAAGGCATATAGTAGTCATAGAACAAGTATGGGTTTGTTGTATCAGTAGAGTGTCTTGCAAGTTTTATCTTGCATAGGTCAACTTGATTGGTAAGGCTTGCATAGGTATAGTATCAGCTTGCATCAATATCAGTATAAGCTTGCTAAAGTAGAATGTCTTGCAAGTTTTAGTTTTCCTTGTGCAGAGCAGTGGTTGAAGTTCTCCTCGGCTTCTTCTTCGTAGTATCCTCCTTCCTCCTCGTATCCTTGGTCGGTACTAGCGTCTATGAATAAATACGAGGTACACAATCACCAAACAATACTTAACTACTTGCAATCATCACACACAAGGGTCCTATGGATGATCTAGCATCATCCCTAACATTACAAGGTTAAGGCTTGGTTTAAATCTTTTTTATTTTTAGAAAATTAATTTCTACTCATTGAAAAACTACTTAAGATTTAATATTCTCCAAACCAAACATGGGATCATGTTGACACATGTCATCACCACATATTGTAGTCCATGGGAATGTGATTTAAAGTGGTGTCACAATTTAATAAGGTTTTACCCTTTTATTTTAATTAATTAAAGTGGCTAGAAATGCTTATGTAGCATTATTTTATTACTTGAACATTATTTCTGCAGGTAAACCTATATATTTTTATATATTCTGAAAGGTATGGTTAAATGTGATTTTTGAGAGTTGGAATCAACTCAAAAGCTATTATGGTTTAAATTTGAAAAATGTTTGAATGCAGAAAAGCTTCTTCCTTGTTATTTTTACCATGGGTTATCTATAGATCCAAATGACTTGAATCCAACGGGATTGGATTCAACATTCACAGTCCTTTCCAACAAAATTGGTTTCATTCAATTTGGTGCATTGAATCGATCTGGGTTGATTTTTGAAGTTGGGTATAGAAGTGTGTTTGATTTTAAATAGAAAAAGGTTTAATTTGAATAACTAGGTTGCGCGGGAAAAGTTACTGGGCCGGCCTGCTAAGCGCAGTGCTCCCGCGGGCTGCTTAAGTGGGTGTCCCCACTCGCCAGTGACACGGGGCTGGGCGAAGCGGTATGGGGTGACGTGGATCGTTCGATCTAGTTCTAATCTAACGGCTGGGAGTCATTGTCGACGCGAGACAACTCCGGCGAGAACGAAACCTAGCGCGGCCAGTGAGGGTCGCTGGGGGTTCACCGGGGTGCTGGCGAGGGTCGGCGAGGCGGGCGAACGACGAAGTCGACGACGGCGAACTCAGGGGTGGTCGCGGCAGCTCCTGGTGCGACTCCAATCGCTGGCTCCCTTCTTCTACGGTAGTGGCATGCTCCAGTGAAATTCCAGCGAGGTGGTGCTCGCCTTGCTCTGAGAATGGTGTGGCACGATCAGTGAGGAGAGGGGAGTGAGATGGTGTGAAGAAATCGTGCGGGGGTGGCCTCTAATTATAGTCGAGCGAGGGGACCGTCGGGGTGCACGGTGAGCTTGTCGGGGGCGAGGTTACAGGCGGCTAAAGGCATGGGCAAGGGTAGGGGACGGTGCGGTGTCTCCTGGCGATGCTCAACGACATGGTCTTGAGGCATGGGGCGGTGTGGTTTGGTCTGGAACGAGCGGTGCTATGCGCGGCAGAGGCGGCGTCTTCGACGGCGGGCGGTGGCTGTGCGGCACAGGGCGGAAAACGGGGATGTCTGGCGGTCTCCTGGGTCGGTGGGGATTGTGTATGCACGCGGCGAGGGCGGCGCACGGTCTGTGGGTGATGGTCGAGGGTGGCGCTCTGGCGCACGCTCGGCATGGTCTGGGCGCGGCTTGTGCGCGTGGTCCAGGGCTTGGCAACGCTCGCGGCTGGGGCAGTGAGTGGCGGTGGATGGTGGGCTGCCTCCCAGACATGCTGGCTAGGCTTGCTGCTGCTCCTAGCTTGCTGTCGACTATGGGGTGGCAAGAGGGTGCTCGGCTATTCACCATTGATGACAATGGCAAGCTCACAGTGGTGCTAGTGCCTGGCTAATCTTCCTAGATGATCTACTGAGTTGTGTGTGAGCTAAATGGGGAACCAGTTAGGCAAGAATCACTGCTCACAATAGTGTTTGATGTTTGTTTGATTTGTGTCTGCAACCTGTTTGATGAAATGGCCGCATGAAATCAAGTTTTGAATTTTTAAATGATTTTTGGTGGGTTTGCTAGATTGGTGCTGGTGAGTCTGCAGATTCTTGGGTTTTGAAAGTTGAGCTTGTTTGAGTAGTTTTTGAAAAAGTGGGATCTTCCCATATGATAAAGATTAAATTTTGAATTGTCATTTAAACTATGCATTTGAAAGTTTATGGATGATCATAAGGTTGGCCTTGATACCTTGTTATGAGTACATTCAAGGGGTGCAAAGATCCAGAAAAGTTTCTGTTAGGTTCTGAAAGTTTGAGACAGCCAAAGTAGGCATGGGAGTTAAATTGGCCAAAATGACCATTCATTTCATATATGTGTTTTGATTTACTTGTCTTTAGGAAAGGTGTGGGAAATGTTTTAGATGATGTTTATTTCACCTAAGAAACATTTTACAAGAATTGGAACAAACAAACAAGGTGGTTTTAAAGGATTTCAAAATCCATGCATACACATATGCATGCATCCATGATTTCATTTAGAAAAGTTTTTGTTAACCCTAATTTTGATGATTAGAATTTGATGATCCAAGCTTAGTATTTTTGGGATATTACAGCCGGCCCATTGGCACGGCTGGCGCATTGCGCGCTGCTCGCGGTGGTAGGGAAGAGAAGGGAGAGGTGGGATGCTGGGCCGCTCGGTCCGTTAGCGGTTAGGTTTAGTTTTTTTTATTCTTTTCTCCTTTTCTATTTTCTTATTTACTTTATATATTTTTCGTATGATCTCCAAAAGAGTTGATTCTTGTCTCAAAAAATTTCTAAAATTCTGTAGATCATCGTAGGACACTTCATAGAAATATTTTTCATATTTAAAGAAATGGATTCATAATACCTTGTTTGTAGTCTTGTAGTAGTATTTTGGTAACTTATGAGTAGGGTTTTGTATATGGGGTTTTAATATAAGAATTTGTTTGAATGCAGTGATGTGTGGATCATGAATGCAAGTCAAGCAAAAGGATTTTTGATTGTTCAAACTTACCAACCAATGTGATAGTCATGTTAATCCACTTCAGTTAATGTGGCTTAGTAAAATTTCAAACAACTCCTCAAAAGTTTTATTTCATTCAAAATTTTCAAGAGGATCAAAGATTCATTTATCTTATTTTATTCATAACATTCCAAAAATTAGGAGAATTTTGGGATGTTACAGATGAACACGATGGCTCCCCTCCCACCCACCCCCTCTGGATGCGCCCATGGAAACCCCTTGGCGATCTAGGGTTCCACCTTCACCTTGCCCACAATGGAATCCCTTCTTCACTGGGATTTATCTCCTGGCCAAGCTCTGGCTACTCAAGTGCGTTGACGTTTTGGATCCATGGTACATTTCTCCCCTTCCTCTACTGCCAAAGAGTTCTTTTTGGTGGCTTCCTTCTCTTCGGCCTCTTTCCCTCTAAATGTTGAATCTGTGAGCCTCGCCCTTCAATGTTGTATCGGTGGAATTGCTGCAAGATTCAATGTTCTTCAATTAAGTGATCGAAGATTTCGGTTTTTGGTGGGTTCAAATAAAGTGGGGCATTTCATCTATGGTCTCAAAGACAGGGTTTGGCCAGACTTTGTTTGTCACTTCAACCTTTTTGGGGGTATTCATCGTAAGATCTCTGGTTTCTTTCATGATCCACCTCCATCTGGATTGCCTCTGACAACAATGTGATGATTCTCAATGTATCCCCATTCGGTTCAAGCCTAATCTGGATTTCCTTAAGAAAAAGGGTTCACAAGGTTTTTTCTCGGGATCTCCACAAGAATTGGCAAAATTTGGGTTCCCCAGCAAGTTTATCCCATGATATCTGCACATGAATCTGATCAGGTTATTCATCGGGTTTCTCATCAACATTTCTTGTTTGGAAGTTTCTCTGATCCGATTTTGATGGATCCTGAAAGTGATCACAAGGGTACGTTCGTTGGTTCAAATTTCATATGTCACTTTTGCATGAAACTGATAGTTGTCACGCTAGAAAAGGTTGAAGATCTTAGGAAGGCTAATTACTCTAACCAAGATATCATGCATGCACTCGATCTGAAATTTTTCCCTAGCCAAGATTTGGTTTTCGAAATTATGGGTCGCTGCTCCAGATGTGGAGAGCGTGATCACCCTCTTTCTTCATGCCCGACAAATTGTGCTTCTAGTTCTTCCTTGGGCCGCAGATGCTCGGCTTGCTATGGTTTGCTCGGCCCTTGGTGTGTTAAATGCCTCATCCATGGTCACCTCGCGAGTAATTGCACTTCGGGTTGGCGTTGTGGACATTGTCATTTATTGGGACACTGGGCCAAGAGCTGCCCAAATAAGAAACAACGGGCTTGGCAAAAAAGGTAACAACTCGAGCCAAACCGACCGATATTACTGGTCGGAAAATCTGGGTAATTAAGAAGCAAAATAAAGATTCACCTGGAGACACGTAGCCCCCTTCGTCTGTCGCTTCATCTCCTTCTCCGCCTACTGCCGAGCAACCCTTCTCCGCCACCCCAATGGCTAACTTTCCAGTCAACCCACTAGCTTTTCTCCCCAATGGCATGACAATCGACCCCGGGCCAGTTGATCGCTTGGTGAGAACACACATGGTCGTGCCCGCTGAAGCTCCTCTGCAACATGATCATAAGGTAATCGATGAGACTAATAGATTCATCCCGATCCAGCTCAGAGAGGAATATAGAGTTCAAGTCAGAAATTTGCTGACTGAGTCACAGTTATTTGTTAGTTGTTTTGATGATCATCCTCTTGGCCTCGGTATATTTACTATGACCGAAACCCTGATTTTGTATGCAACATTAGGAACCTCCTTTGAGTTAGATGATATCACTACTGTTACTTTTGTGAAGCACAATGAAGCCAGGAACATGCGTCTTACTGCTTTTGGTAGAGAGACCTAGATTCAGTTTTTAGCTTTTCCTCTGGACTATCAAACCAGTCAATACATTCATAGTGTTGTTCGGGATTTTGGTTTGATGTCCATGTGGCACAATCCTAGAGGAGATGATAAAGCTGTGCTTGCTAAGGTTTGGATAGTTCACCCAAAATTTGATCCTAAAAGCCTGGTAATTCATCACTTGGGTGGGGCTAGGCACTCTTGGACTATCCATGTTATTATGCTTCGTTGTGTAGACTGGAATGCACACCTACATGAGACTCTGCCTCCTCCTGGAGATCCAGCCCTAGATGATGGAAATCCTCACCCAATGCATGGAGAGGGTCTCTCTGCAGAACAACTTTATCAACAACAGCTTGATAATTGGAACCAGCTCAATCAGATGCCTAGAGGTGGTAATATTCAGGGAGGGAGCATTGGGTGGCACAATCATGGTGCTCAGTTTCATCAGCAAGGCCAGTTTGTACCTGCTAAAGTTATTGTTGCATTGTTTGATAATAATGCTACGCAGGTGGAAAATTTTGTTGCACCTATTGAGCATGATGTTGCAATGTCTATCAACCCTACTTTGATCAATTTTCAGCAAATTTTATCTGCACAAGGATTTACTTTTGATGCTGGGGTGCCACCTCCACTTAGCAATGTTCAAGGCAGTCCAATGCAAGCTTGGCATGACAGTTTATCTGAGGTGTCTGATGGCAACTCCTCTCGATATGATATAATGCAAGTTGGTACCAACTTATCCATTAATCATGCTATGTTCAGTGAAAACATGATTAATGTACACTCTGAAATCTGGATGGCAAGATCAATTGCTCTTTCTGCCTACAAGAAATATTGTATGCCCAACTATACTCTAGACAATTCCAATTTCCTGTATGTCTTTGTCTCACTGCCAAAAGTCTATTCAGTTTGAATTGTTTGGTGAAATGGAACTACTGCATCAGTCAAAAAAAGAAGAATTTGACTTCTGTTGCTCAACTTTTGGAGGTCTCTGATCTGCAGCCCCTTTCTCATGTTGGTTGCAAAAGGAAGATCCGAATGATAGAGGATCTAGAGGATTCCTCTCATGGGACACCTATTTCTACCAACCAAGTCAGAAGGAGCTCTAGGTCTACTAGACAAAGGGGCTTTAAACCAAAGATCATCAGTGATGCCAAGCAAAATAAATCAAAAGTGAAGCCAAGGAAGGTTCCGGGAGTGTCAATTACTGATTTAGAAGATAAAGGGGAGGTCAACCAGTCTCATAAGATATCTGTCAATGAAAACCTGGCTACTGACTAGACCCTTCTTGCCACCCCAATTCCAGTGATTCAATCCATTGGCTTTTCTCTATGTGGTGTTCCTCCTGATGAAATCACTCCTAAGAAGCTCATGGCAGGCCTGCAGGAGGCGGAAAATGCTGACAGTGCCTAGTGCCTATCCCTATTTTGTCTGTTTCTATTTTTAAGTTGTAATAATGTCAATGCTTAAACAATGGATAATTCTGTGTCAGAACATCAGGGGGCTTAATGCAAGAGAGAAGCAGTTAGCTTTAGTGAATGCTATTAATGTAAGTGGATGTTCAATTATTTGCTTGCAAGAGACAAAAAAAGAGGCTTTTGATTTGAACTTTATTAAGGCTTGTTTCCCATCAAGATTTGATGAGTTTGTTTACGTGCCTTCTGTTGGTGCTTCTGGTGGCCTGATTATTGTTTGGAATATTTCCATTTTTCCTAGGATGGTAATGCATTGTGAACAATTTGCACTCTCAGTCCATTTTACTTCTACTCAATTAGCTCAGTCCTAGACTCTAATTAACATTTATGTCCCATGCAATGGGTAATTGAGAGAAAAATTTGTTGAATGCATTTTTGAGGTTAACATTCCTAATGATGAAGACTGGATCTTAATGGGGGACTTTAACTTCATTAGATCCCCTTCAAACAGAAATAAGCTTGGTGGGAACATTAATGATATGCTCATTTTTAATGATTTCATTGGAGAACAACATCTTACTGAACTGCCAATTAAAGGACGGAAGTTTACCTGGAGTAATATGCAATAAGATACACTGTTGGAACAACTAGGCTGGTTTTCTACATTGTAAGACCTCACCCTTTATGGTAAAGGCCACTGTGATTGCAGTGCTAGTCCCTGGATCGAATTGCTAGCACCCACAATTTAAGATGAAGTACATAGATACAAAGGTCATTATTACATCGTAATTCCAGGGTACAAATAGTTCTTACAACTCATTATCCTAAGGCTAACACATAGAGTTCTTACTACATAGTAAATAAATAAAGTCTTCATCTTCATGTGACACAGGCAAACATGTTGAGTGTAGACTCATAACCCTAGTCACCATCAGAGTATCCTGCAACATAATAAGTTACAGCCACAAGGAGTCAATACAATTGGAATTGTATTGATAAGTGAAAACATAGTTATATAGTAGAGACTATCATCTACATGAATTTGGCTAAGTGTGGTTTCAAGCTGGCTTGTCCTACTAGTTGAACACACTAATTTTTTCTTTATAAACACTCTAAGGTACCACCAATAGACATTGGTGAACCACTACCTGTCAACACCCGGATTTTTCAATCCTAGATGCCTGTTATGCCATACATCGCAATCCCAGGATTACCATTTTTGCGAGATATAACAGAATTGGATACCATAGTACATCATCCGTTACAACGATACATAAGTTCTTACACAAATAGGGATCTCATGATCCAGTTCTTAATACAATTTCAAGCAGCGGAATACGTAGTAATAATGGTAGCGTAGGAGAAGCTCCATCTTCAGGGTCACAGGCAATGCTGACGATGGGAGATGATCCTAGTTGTCGTAACCTTCCTGGGGTCCATCTTCCAGGTACTCCTCTTCATAGTCTGGCCATGGGAATAGCCAGGGACAAAGCCATGAGTACTCTTTAAGTACTCGCAAACTAATACTAACAGGTAAGGGGTTTTTGGATAATAGGACACTAGGCTCTAGGGTTGTTTTGCAAAAAGCCAGGTTTATCTCTACTAAGTTCCAAAGCTAGTCACAAATTTATAACTCCTAAGTGGGATCTTGTAATTCAGGTCACAACTCTGTTGTGGTCAAGTCAAAGTCTCAATTCGTTTCACAAGTCATTTTGAAAAGTCTGACGGGGGAACAGTATGGCCACTCCAACTGTCCATAACCGCGGACGCGGCTATTCGAATAGTTTGACACTCTGCAGAGATTGTACACTTCCACCACAACATTCGATACATCCGTCAGGAACAAATCCTGAATTCACCATACTCAGTATGCGGAAAATCAATCCTAACCTTTTGATTACACGCCCTAGTATAAGCACCTCTCCTATGAGTATGGCCTCCCAACCATGACCAACTGTCATCTTGGGTACTGCACAGGTGGACAATCTTCACAAGGTAGCCTCAGCTCAGACCTTGGCCGTGAGGGAACTAATACTAAGGTACATAAGTTTCCAGTCAAGCCTTACCCAATATTCGGGTATTGTGGTTGTACGATAAAATTGGAATGGTATCACATCCAGACAACCATCAGTTTTATAAAGGGGCTAAGGCTCATGCCTCAACATTTTCATCACCAAAATCATCAAGTGTTTGGAAACACATGTCCAAAACATTTCAATAGAATGATCCATCATTCCAAGGTTTTCATCACCATTTTTCCACCAAGTATTCCCATCTAAAGTTGATCAAGTTTTATGCTTAGCACTAGCATCTACAGGTGGGGTAATACTAAGAAGGGGTGGTAACTAGTGGGGTTTTAACTAAGTTCAAACTCATGTCTTAGGCTGAGATCAATGTTTCTATCTTCGGACAAATTTTATGCTCTTTATGCAACCTTCAGCACAACTGTCTAGTATCTACCAAACTCTTAGGTAGACTCTAAGTAAGCTTTGATAAAGAAATAAAGTAAGAAGCTTGCACATAAAACTAGGATTTGGTTTATTAAGGAGGTATGATCACATATGCTTAAGGCATATAGTAGTCATATCACAAGTATGGGTTTGTGGCATCAGTAGGGTATCTTGCAAGGGTTAGCTTGCATCAATATCAGTATAAGCTTGCATAGTTACTAGCTTGCCTTGTGCAGAGCAGTGGTTGAAGTTCTCCTCGGCTTCCTCTTCGTAGTATCCTCCTTCCTCCTCGTATCCTTGGTCGGTACTAGCGTCTATGAATAAATACGAGGTACACAATCACCAAACAATACTTAATTACTTGCAATCATCACACACAAGGATCCTATAGATGATCTAGCATCATCTCTAACATTACAAGGTTAAGGCTTGGTTTAAATCTTTTTATTTTTAGAAAAGTAATTTCTACTCATTGAAAAACTACTTAAGATTTAATATTCTCCAAAGTAAACATGGGATCATGTTGACACATGTCATCACCACATATTGTAGTCCATGGGAATGTGATTTAAAGTGGTGTCACAATTTAATAAGGTTTTACCCTTTTATTTTAATTAATTAAAGTGGCTAGAAATGCTTATGTAGCATTCTTTTATTACTTGAACAATATTTCTGCAAGTAAACCTATATGTTTTTATATATTCTGAAAGGTATGGTTAAATGTGATTTTTGAGACTTGGAATCAACTCAAAAGCTATTATGGTTTAAATTTGAAAAATGTTTGAATGCAGAAAAGCTTCTGCCTTATTATTTTTACCAGGGGTGATCTAGAGATCCAAATGACTTGAATCCAACGGGCTTGCATTCAGCATTCACAGACCTTTCCAACAAAATTGGTTTCATTCAAATTGGTGCACTGAATCGATCTGGGTTGATTTTTGAAGTTGAGTACAGAAGTGTGTTTGAATTGAAATAGAAAAAGATTTAATTTGAATAACTGGGCTGCGCGGGAAATTCTAACGGGCCGGCCTGCTAAGCGCAGTGCTCCCGCGGGCTGCTTAAGTGGGTGTCCCCACTCGTCAGTGACACGGGGCTGGGCGAAGCGGTATGGGGCAACGTGGGTCGTTCGATCTAGTTCTAATCTAACGGTTGGGAGTCATCGTCGACGCGAGATAACTCCGGCGAGAACGAAACCTAGCGCGGCCAGTGAGGGTCGCTGGGGCCTCACCGGGGTACTGGCGAGGGTCGGCGAGGCGGGCGAACGACGAAGTCGACGACGGCGAACTCAGGGGTGGTCGCGGCAGCTCCTGGGTGGCTCCAATCGCTGGCTCCTTTCTTCTCCGGCAGCGGCAGGCTCGAGTGAAATTCCGGTGAGGTGGTGCTCGCCTTGCTCTGAGAATGGTGTGGCACGATCAGTGAGGAGAGGGGAGTGAGATGGTGTGAAGAATTCGTGCCGGGGTGGCCTCTATTTATAGTCGAGCGAGGGGACCGTCGGGGCGCACGGTGAGCTCATCGGGGGCGACGTTACAGGCGGCTAATGGCATGGGCAAGGGTAGGGGATGGTGCTGTGTCTCCTGGCGATGCTCAACGACATGGTCACGAGGCATGGGGCAGTGTGGTTTGGTATGGAACGGCCGGTGCTCTACGCGGCAGAGGCGACATCTTCGACGGCGGGCGGTGGCTGTGCGGCATGGGGCGGCAAATGGGGATGTCTGGCGGTCTCCTGGGTTGATGGCGATCATGTATGCACGCGGCAAGGGCGGCGCGCGGTCTGTGGATGCTGGTCGAGGGTGGCGCTCTGGTGCACGCTCGGCATGGTCTGGGCACGGCTTGTGCGCGTGGTCCAGGGCTTGGCAACGCTTGCGGCTGGGACAGTGAGTGGCGGTGGACGGTGGGCTGCCTCCTAGACAAGGTTGGCACGGCTAGTTCTTCCTCTAGCTTGCTGTCCACAATGGGGTGACATTGGGGTCCTCGGCTGTTCACCATTGATGGCAATGGCAAGCTCACAGGGGTGCTAGTGTTGGGCTAATCTTTCTAGATGATCTACTGAGTTGTGTGTGAGCTAACTAGGGAACAAGTTAGGCAAGAATCACTGCACACTATAGTGTTTGATGTTTTGTTTGATTTGTGTCTGCAACCTGTTTGATGAAATGGCCGCATGAAATCAAGTTTTGAATTGTGAAATGATTTTTGGTGGGTTTGCTAGATTGGTGCTGGTGAGTCTGCAGATGCTTGGGTTTGAAAGTTGAGCTTGTTTGAGTGGGTTTTGAAAAAGTGGGATCTTCCCATATGAAGAAGATTCAATTTTGAATTGTCATTTAAACTATGCATTTGAAAGTTTCTAGATGATCACAAAGTGGGCCTTGATACTCTGTTATGAGTACATTGAAGGGGTGCAAAGATCCAGAAAAGTTTCTGTTAGGTTCTGAAAGTTTGAGACAGCCAAAGTAGGCATGGGAGTTAAATTGGCCAAAATGACCATTCACTTAATATATTTGCTTTGATTTACTTGTCTTTAAGGAAAGTGTGGAAAATGTTTTAGATGATGTTCATTTCACCTAAGAAACATTTTACAAGCAATGGATCACACAAATAAGGTGGTTTTTAAAGAAATTCAAAATTCATGCATACACATATACATGCATTCATGAGTTTATTTAGAAAAGTTTTTGTTAACCCTAATCTTGATTATTAGTGTTTGATGATCTAAGTTTGGTATTTTTGGGATGTTACAAACCTTCCCCCCTTAAACAAAATCTCGTCCCGAGATTTGAAAAAGGACGAAAAGATTACCTAGGATTTGAAGAGATCGGGAAACTCCGTCCTGATGTGATCTTCGCGTTCCCAGGTAGCTTCCTCCTCTGTGTGGTTGCTCCACTGAATCTTGAGAAACTTGATGCTTCGTGTTCGGGTAGTTCGATAAGCTTCTTCCAAAATGCGGATGGGGCATTTCAGGATAGGTCAGGTCATCGTTGATCTCTATGGTCTGGTGATCGATATTCTTGAACACTTCGGTCTTCTCGGGGACTTCGAGACACTTCGAAGTAACGAGATATGGAACACATTGTGCACAGCTGACATCTCTTCAGGTAATGCCAGTTGATACGATACTTCTCCTCGACGGTTCAAAATTTTGAAAGGTCCGATATATCTAGGGGATAACTTTCCTTTGAGTTGGAAACGCTGCATTCCCTTCAATGGCGACACTTTCAGATAAACAAAATCTCCGATGTTGAAGGCGAGGTCTCGATGTCTCTTGTCGGCATAACTCTTCTGTCGGGATTGGGCGGTCTTGAGGTGCTCATGAATCTTGTGAACCTTCTCTTCTGCTTCTCGTAGGATGTCGGGTCCGAAGATCTGACTCTCTCCTACTTACGACCAGTTCAAAGGGGTGCGACACTTTCTTCCGTACATGAATTCAAATAGGGCCATTTGCAAACTGGCTTGGTAACTATTGTTGTAAGAAAATTCTGCAAATGGCAGACAGTCTTCCCACTTGGATCCATATTCTAGCACACATGCTCTAAGCATATCTTCGAGTATTTGGTTTACTCGCTCCGTTTGTCCATCAGTCTGAGGGTGATATGCGGTACTGAAATCTAGGCGGGTTCCTAAACCTTCTTGGACTTTCTTCCAGAATCTCGAGGTAAACCGATTTCCTCGATCCGACACTATGTTCTTGGGGACTCCGTGCAAACTAACTATTCTAGCGATGTACAACTCCGCTAGCTTCGAACTCTGATAGGTGGTTTTGACGGGCAAGAAATGGGCGACTTTGGACAATCTGTCCACTATAACCCAGATAGAGTCATTTCCCCTAATAGAAGTAGGTAGTCCAGTGATAAAGTCCATTCCTACAGAATCCCATTTCCATTCCGGAATTTGCAAAGTTTGCAACAATCCAGCGGGTCTTTGATGTCCTGCCTTGACTCGCTGACATATATCACACTTGGCGATATAGCTTCCGATTTCTCTCTTCATCTTATGCCACCAAAATTGCTCTTTCAAATCTTGATACATCTTCGTTCCTCCGGGATGGATAGAATAAAGAGTATCATGAGCCTCCTTCAAGATAACTTCTTTCAACTCCGAATCTGCTGGTACACAAAGGCGTCCTTTGTACCACAGAACTCCTTCTTCGTCCTCGGTGAATCCGGGTACTTTGCCCGTACCGATACGATGCTTGATTCCGTTGATACTAGCATTTCCCTTCTGCGCCTCTTTAATCTGACTGATCAAAGTGGGCTGAAGTTCTATGCTAGCCAAAAATCCTTCACTTACTAATTCTATTCAAAAATCTTCCATCTCCTTGTGCAGACTTGGTTGCTCCTTCAAAATCATGGAGTTCAAGCGGCACGGCAATCTGCTAAGGGCATCGGCTACCACATTGGCTTTACCAGGGTGATAGTGAATGTCCAGGTCGTAATCCTTGATTAGCTCAATCCATCTTCTCTGCCTCATATTCAACTCTTTCTGAGTGAATATATACTTTAGGCTCTTGTGATCTGAGTAAATCTCACAACGATTTCCCATCAGGTAATGTCTCCATGTCTTTAGGGCTAGAACTACGGCTGCGAGTTCGAGGTCATGGGTTGGATAGTTTTGCTCGTGTTGCTTCAATTGTCGAGAGAGATAAGATATAACTTTGCCTTCTTGCATTAGCACACATCCGAGACCAATCTTGGATGCGTCACAATACACATCGAAGGGCTTCGTGATATCCGACATGATTAAGATTGGGGCTGATATCAATCTCTTCTTGAGTTCTTGAAAACTCGCTTAACACTTGTCTGTCCATTCAAACTTCTTGTCCTTCTTCAGCAATTGGGTCATGGGTCGGGCGATACTCGAGAATCCTTCTACGAATTTGCGGTAATATCCCGCCAATCCGAGAAAAGCACGAACTTGGGTTTGAGTGGTTGGGGCTTGCCAATCTTCTACATCTTTTACTTTGGCAGGGTCAACGGCAATTCTTCCGGCTGATACAATGTGACCGAGGAATCCTACCTCCTGTAACCAGAATTCACATTTGCTAAACTTTGCATACAACTGATGCTCTCTAAGGGTTCCAAGAATGGTCCTTAGGTGTAGCTCATGTTCTTCTTCTGATTTGGAATAAATCAGAATGTCACCGATGAAAACAACGACAAACTTATCCAGGAAGTCCATAAAAATTTTATTCATGAGATTCATGAAATAAGCGGGGGCATTGGTTAATCCAAAAGACATGACTGTATACTTGTACAATCCATATCTGGTGGTAAAGGCAGTCTTTGGAATATCCTCTGCACGAATCTTGAGTTGATGATAGCCAGTTCTAAGATCAATCTTAGAAAACACCTGGGCACCGGTCAACTGATCAAACAAATCCTCTATCTTGGGTAAGGGGTACTTGTTTTTGATGGTGACATCATTCAACTTTCGATAATCCGTACATAAACGGTTACCTCCATCTTTCTTGTCTACAAACAAGACAGGTGATCTCCATGGTGACGCACTTGGTTGAATTAGTCCAATTTCTAGCATGGAATCCAGTTGCTTCTTCAGTTCTTCTAAATCCGATGGGTTCATACTATAGGGTCTCTGGGCTATGGGTCCTGTTCTGGGGATTAGTTCAATGATAAACTCGATATCCCGTTCTGGGGGCATACCGGGCAGAACATCTGGAAATACATCGGGGTATTCACAGACTATCCGGACTTGGTCAATGGTAGGTTGGGCTAGACTCTTGTTACACTTGAATTGGCGAGGTAAGGTTTCAGATATATGTTCGACTGTTATTCCAGTGGTACTGGTCATGGTGATGGCTTTCTTAGCACAGTCAATCAATCCCTTATGTTTGGACATCCAATCCATTCCTAGTACTACTTCCAAACCTTTAGTTCCGAGTACTATTAGATTAGCATAAAAATCTATGCCATGGATTCGGATAGGGATGGCTTTGCAAATTTGCCTAGCCTTGGTGGTTGATCCGGGGATTTGCAAAATCATCACATGCTTCAGTTTGGTTGGTTTAATTTTACTAGTGCATGCAAATTCTTCGGTGACAAATGAATGCGATGCACCAGAGTCAAACAACACTCTTGCAATTACTGAATTAACAGAAAACATACCCAGCACGACGTTTGGCGCTTCCTGAGCTTCTTCAGCATGCATGAGAAAAAGACGGCCATTGCGGTTGAGTGAATTTCCTAGGGCAAATCTCCTTCCTGGCTGAACACGACGCTGTTGCTGAGCTGGGGGATTGGTATTAGGGGCTGTAGCATTCTTCTTGTTGGGGCACTCATTGGAATAGTGGCCTTTATTTCCACAGTCATAACAGGTCACTTGTGACTTGTCCTTGGCTGCGACAGGCACAGCATTGCTTCCAGTCCTCGGGGCAGTGTTGAGGTTGGCGGTAGCATTGTTGGTGTTGAAGTTGGGTGGGGCACGGGTGAAATTGCTAGAGTTGCCGGGGTTGTTGTGATTTCCTCCGGTTCTAGGGTTTCCACGGTTGGGATAGGTTGAACGGGTCATAGGGGGTCTGTTGGTTCTTGGGGCAAATCCTGGAGATGGGTTGGGGCGATACTTTGGGGTCTTTGAAAAGTTTTAAAGGTTTGACTCAGATTTTTCTAGCAACTTGCTTTTTCATTCATTCATTCATAGCATACAGTACAACACACACCACAACAAGGAATACAGATGGTTTTAAGAACCATTCTGGAATCTACGATACAGGGGGACCGAATACTACTCACTACGCTAGTGATCAAGTGCTACTACTCCTCGGAGTCTGTGGCTTCATCATCTTCATCATCATCAATGAAGGCGAAATCATCTTCATCGGTGAAGAAGTCCATGGCACGATCCTCCAGAAAATCATCGTCATCACTGAGATAAGAGTAAGGGTCTCCACGAACATCCTCTCCGGCATTCTCCCTTTCCTCCAACTGCATGTCTCTCTCGTGGATGGTCTCCTCCAGAGATGAGATGCAGTGGCGAAGACGGACAATAATGCGCTCCTTCTTGTCGAGCTGACGGCGATGAGACTTGCGATCCTTTGCTAGCATGGCTATGGTCTGATCCTTCATCTTGATGATGGCAGACTTGTGGTTGCAATAGTCACGACAGTTGTCCAACTCCTGCTGACGATCATACATCATGAATCTAAGGTGGTCCAATTGAGTCTTCAGCTCGGGGTGGTATGGGGCTTCCAATGGTTGTCCATTTGCATCACGCCTTGGGAAAAACTCAAAGAGAGTACCCTTGATCTGATTGATGCTCTGCCCACACAGACGGGAGAGAGATTCCTACATTTCTCTGGAAAGTCCATCGAGCCAGTTGTTCTCTATTAAGGTAAACTGAATTCCCTCCGCAGTGGGAGGTTCAATCTTTCCTCGGAGACTTGCAACAATTAACCACTTCAGATCTTCTCCTCCTTGATCATTGAGCTGAGCTCCGAAGAACTCGGGGTGTGGACGCTCCAAAAGTTCCGAAAGCTGATCCAGATCCCTCTCAAAGATAAGGTCTCCTCCATTCCCCAACTGATAAAACTTGCTGTACTTCACGTCCATCTATAAAAATAGAGGATGAGTAGATTAGCAGAGTGATCAAGTGTGTCAAAATTTTATGTATTTTGCAAGAGTTTTTGAGGAACAGGAATTTTTATGGAAGAATCAAAGAGATAAGAATGAGAATAGGTTTTTGTAAATATTTGTTTTTCTTTGGTTTTGAAACTAAGTTTTTGGTTCAACGTCCAGTCTAACTAGGGTCTCCTATGGTCAGGATGGCTCTGATACCAACTTGTCAACACCCGGATTTTTCAATCCTAGATGCCTGTTATGCCATACATCGCAATCCCAGGATTACCATTTTTGCGAGACATAATAGAATTGGATACCATAGTAAATCATCCCTTACAACGATACATAAGTTCTTACACAAATAGGGATCTCATGATCCAGTTCTTAATACAATTTCAAGCAGCAGAATACGTAGTAATAACGGTAGCGTAGGCGAAGCTCCATCTTCAGGGTCACAGGCAATGCTGACGATGGGAGATGATCCTAGCTGTCGTAACCTTCCTGGGGTCCATCTTCCAGGTACTCCTCTTCATAGTCTGGCCATGGGAATAGCCAGGGACAAAGCCATGAGTACTCTTTAAGTACTCGCAAACTAATACTAACAGGTAAGGGGTTTTTGGATAATAGGACACTAGGCTCTAGGGTTGTTTTGCAAAAAACCAGGTTTATCTCTACTAAGTTCCAAAGCTAGTCACAATTTTATAACTCCTAAGTGGGATCTTGTAATTCAGGTCACAACTCTGTTGTGGTCAAGTCAAAGTCTCAATTTGTTTCACAAGTCATTTTGAAAAGTCTGACAGGGGAATAGTATGGCCACTCCAACTGTCCATAACCGCGGACGCGGCTATTCGAATAGTTTGACACTCTGCAGAGATTGTACACTTTCACCACAACATTCGATACATCCGTCAGGAACAAATCCTGAATTCACCATACTCAGTATGCGGATAATCAATCCTAAACTTTCGATTACACGCCCTAGTATAAGCACCTCTCCTGTGAGTATGGCCTCCCAACCATGACCAACTGTCATCTTGGGTACTACACAGGTGGACAATCTTCACAAGGTAGCCTCAGCTTAGACCTTGGCCGTGAGGGAACTAATACTAAGGTACATAAGTTTCTAGTCAAGCCTTACCCAATCTTCGGGTATTGTGGTTGTACGATAAAATTGGAATGGTATCGCATCCAGACAACCATCAGTTTTATAAAGGGGCTAAGGCTCATGCCTCAACATTTTCATCACCAAAATCATCAAGTGTTTGGAAACACATGTCCAAAACATTTCAATAGAATGATCCATCATTCCAAGGTTTTCATCACCATTTTTCCACCAAGTATTCCAATCTAAAGTTGATCAAGTTTTATGCTTAGCACTAGCATCTACAGGTGGGGTAATACTAAGAAGGGGTGGTAACTAGTGGGGTTTTAACTAAGTTCAAACTCATGTCTTAGGCTGAGATCAAGGTTTATATCTTAGGACAAATTTTATGCTCTTTATGCAACCTTCAGCACAACTGTCTAGTATCTACCAAACTCTTAGGTAGACTCTAAGTAAGCTTTGATAAAGAAATAAAGTAAGAAGCTTGCACATAAAACTAGGATTTGGTTTATTAAGAAGGTATGATCACATATGCTTAAGGCATATAGTAGTCATATCACAAGTATGGGTTTGTGGCATCAGTAGGGTATCTTGCAAGGGTTAGCTTGCATCAATATCAGTATAAGCTTGCATAGTTACTAGCTTGCCTTGTGCAGAGCAGTGGTTGAAGTTCTCCTCGGCTTCCTCTTCGTAGTATCCTCCTTCCTCCTCGTATCCTTGGTCGGTACTAGCGTCTATGAATAAATACGAGGTACACAATCACCAAACAAATCTTAACTACTTGCAATCATCACACACAAGGGTCCTATAGATGATCTAGCATCATCTCTAACATTACAAGGTTAAGGCTTGGTTTAAATCTTTTTATTTTTAGAAAATTAATTTCTACTCATTGAAAAACTACTTAAGATTTAATATTCTCCAAAGTAAACATGGGATCATGTTGACACATGTCATCACCACATATTGTAGTCCATGGGAATGTGATTTAAAGTGGTGTCACAATTTAATAAGGTTTTACCCTTTTATTTTAATTAATTAAAGTGGCTAGAAATGCTTATGTAGCATTCTTTTATTACTTGAACAATATTTCTGCAAGTAAACCTATATGTTTTTATATATTCTGAAAGGTATGGTTAAATGTGATTTTTGAGACTTGGAATCAACTCAAAAGCTATTATGGTTTAAATTTGAAAAATGTTTGAATGCAGAAAAGCTTCTGCCTTGCTATTTTTACCAGGGGTGATCTAGAGATCCAAATGACTTGAATCCAATGGACTTGGATTCAGCATTCACAGACCTTTCCATCAAAATTGGTTTCATTCAAATTGGTGCACTGAATCGATCTAGGTTGATTTTTGAAGTTGAGTACAGAAGTGTATTTGAATTGAAATAGAAAAAGATTTAATTTGAATAACTGGGCTGCGCGGGAAATTCTAACGGGCCGGCCTGCTAAGCGCAGTTCTCCCGCGGGCTGCTTAAGTGGGTGTCCCCACTCGTCAGTGACACGGGGCTGGGCGAAGCGGTATGGGGCAACGTGGGTCGTTCGATCTAGTTCTAATCTAACGGCTGGGGGTCATCGTCGACGCGAGATAACTCCGGCGAAAACGAAACCTAGCGCGGCCAGTGAGGGTCGCTGGGGCCTCACCGGGGTACTGGCGAGGGTCGGCGAGGCGGGCGAACGACGAAGTCGACGACGGCGAACTCAGGGGTGGTCGCGGCAGCTCCTGGGGCGGCTCCAACCGCTGGCTCCTTTCTTCTCCGGCAGCGGCAGGCTCCAGTGAAATTCTGGCGAGGTGGTGCTCGCCTTGCTCTGAGAATGGTGTGGAACGATCAGTGAGGAGAGGGAAGTGAGATGGTGTGAAGAATTCGTGCCGGGGTGGCCTCTATTTATAGTCGAGCGAGGGGACCGTCGGGGCGCACGGTGAGCTCGTCGGGGGTGACGTTACAGGCGGCTAATGTCATGGGCAAGGGTAGGGGACGGTGCTGGTCTCCTGGCGATGCTCAACGACATGGTCGCGAGGCATGGGGCGGTGTGGTTTGGTCTGGAACGGCCGGTGCTCTGCGCGGCAGAGGCGGCGTCTTCGACGACGGGCGGTGGTTGTGCGGCACGGGGCGGCAAATGGGGATGTCTGGCGGTCTCCTGGGTTGATGGCGATCATGTATGCACGCGGCGAGGGCGGCGCGCGGTCTGTGGATGCTGGTCGAGGGTGGCGCTCTGGCGCACGCTCGGCATGGTCTGGGCGCGGCTTGTGCGCGTGGTCCAGGGCTTGGCAACGCTTGCGGCTGGGACAGTGAGTGGCGGTGGACAGTGGGCTGCCTCCTAGACAAGGTTGGCACGGCTAGTTCTTCCTCTAGCTTTCTGTCCACAATGGGGTGACATTGGGGTGCTCGGCTGTTCACCATTGATGGCAATGGCAAGCTCACAGGGGTGCTAGTGTTGGGCTAATCTTTCTAGATGATCTACTGAGTTGTGTGTGAGCTAACTAGGGAACAAGTTAGGCAAGAATCACTGCACACTATAGTGTTTGATGTTTTGTTTGATTTGTGTCTGCAACCTGTTTGATGAAATGGCCGCATGAAATCAAGTTTTGAATTTTGAAATGATTTTTGGTGGGTTTGCTAGATTGGTGCTGGTGAGTCTGCAGATGCTTGGGTTTTGAAAGTTGAGCTTGTTTGAGTGGGTTTTGAAAAAGTGGGATCTTCCCATATGAATAAGATTCAATTTTGAATTGTCATTTAAACTATGCATTTGAAAGTTTCTGGATGATCACAAAGTGGGCCTTGATACTCTGTTATGAGTACATTCAAGGGGTGCAAAGATCCAGAAAAGTTTCTGTTAGGTTCTGAAAGTTTGAGACAGCCAAAGTAGGCATGGGAGTTAAATTGGCCAAAATGACCATTCACTTAATATATTTGTTTTGATTTACTTGTCTTTAAGGAAAGTGTGGGAAATGTTTTAGATGATATTCATTTCACCTAAGAAACATTTTACAAGCAATGGATCACACAAACAAGGTGGTTTTTAAATAAATTCAAAATTCATGCATACACATATACATGCATTCATGAGTTTATTTAGAAAAGTTTTTGTTAACCCTAATCTTGATGATTAGTGTTTGATGATCTAAGTTTGGTATTTTTGGGATGTTACACTACCCGTGTTCACCCACAAGTTTTAACTTAGAGAAATTGGGATGAGGAGATCCTTGATCATTTCAATGTATTCGATGCTCAAATTGTCCATTACCGGGCACATAGCGAAGTACTTAGGTTTTACCCTCTCGAAAGGTGGTGAACTTTTCCCACAATCCTCGACATGCATCGAGACAAGACTTTTCATAAGCATCACCATAGACCACCATGGACGCGTTCCATCCTATCAACCCTACCACCAACTGTCCATCTGGCTAAGTTCTAATAACCTAGTTGGTCAAGGCAGAGCCCATATGCCATGTGGTTGCACTGAAAGCTTCTCAACACTAAACATCTCAAATATCTTTGTTCCTGGGTGGCCATCCACAAGTGTGACACACAAGGTAAACCATAGACATGGGCCTTGTGTAACCACTCAACACAAACCAATCTTCCTATTCCACCGAGGTGTTTCATTAACAAGTTGTTTTCTTAGTCAAAAACATATAGGCATAACCTTTCCATAAGATCATAGCATGAATTTTCACCCTTGAATTATAATATCTAGGCTAAGCATACTAGCATAACATGTCTCTTAACTTAGGAAATTTTCTACCAAGATATCATCTGTAGGATCCACCATAGCATAGCATATACTGTGGCACCCCAGATTTACGGTCCGGGAATACCCGTTATGCCTGCAATTCACGTTCCCATGATCAGTGAGCCATGAGCATAACCGACAAGTATCATTACAACATCCATAATTAACGAATATGAGTACTTACGTTTGTGCCATTATGGCGATACAACATCAATAGCGGAAGTCTTCAAGTGTAGATCCCATGTCATGCCTTAACCTACAGGCTACTAACTCGGAAGACGGCCTAGCTCGCATAGACATCAGCAAACTCCATCGCTCCTCTTGCATCTGGAAGTCTGGCCAAGTAAATAGCCAGGGACAATGCCGGTGAGTACTTTGAATGTACTTGCAAACCACCTTAAGAGGGTAATAATAAAAGATATGCATTATGGCTCTGGTAGGATGGTTCCTAGAGAGGTTCTTTTATAAACTAGTTTCTCTTGTAGATATAGCATGTCTCTATATCTTTGTTGGAAAACATTTGTAAAACATTTGGAAAACCCTTCTGAAAGTTTTAAGAAAACACCAGGATTGGGTCACCAATTTGTTTCTCCTTCCGGTCATCTCATGACCAAACTCCTTCCTCCATTTTTCCCGACCATCCCATGGTCAAAATTTTTGAGCCATTGCTTTTACGAAGTCCTTTTTGAAAACAAAATAATCACCCCCATACAGCAGCCATCCCAACCGTCTCTGGCCGAGGACTCAGCTATTCGAATAGATTTACACTCTGCAGAGGTTGTACACTTTACGCACATCATTCGATTAACCGTCCCTGATCCACACTGATCGTGGGTCAAATAACCGATCAAGACCTTCCGAATGCCCTCTTCGGTACAAGAGCCTACCCTATGAGGTTAACCCCCTCAACACCGAGACACCCTATATAGTAACTAGCCAACCAAGGCGCGTTTTGCACCTCGACGGGTGTGTGCTTTCAATGAGGGGCTCATAGTATCACACGGAGGCCTGTAGAACCTTTGTTCCTTCTCCCGATCGATGCTACACATTAACTGTTAGACAGAGAAGGCCCACCCTCCGGGGATTGTTTGCCCATGTAGTAGTGTGAGGCCCCTATACCGGATCATTCAAACTTCTAGCCTAGCCCCATCCCATTCCAGAGTAATGTGGTTGCACGGGTTAATTGTTCAAGCATTAGGAACTATACAGCCGGGCGTGTTTTCGTAAACATTTTTCCTCCATCTCTTGTCCACCTTTTTGTAAAACAAAACCTTTCTCATTTTCCAAACCACTTGGTAGGCCAAGCCTCACCAAGTTTTTCCCATAAAACATTTTTGTAAACCTTTTTCCGGGTCTTCCCATCCTAAACTTTTGTTTCGGCTAAAACGGGGTCTCCAAGGGGTTATGGTGTTAAACACCATATACCATACTAAGGGAAGGTAGGTATTATACAGATAGGTTGTAACTAATGGTACTAAGGGGTAATTATTTGGAGGAGCCAAACATTCCCCATATAAAGTAGAGTATAGTAAAACCAATGTATTTTGCGTAAATGAGTAGATAAAACATGCATATATAAAATAATAGGACAGGGTTTATGAGCAAGAAGGTGGCTTGCCTGTGACCAGCGAGATGTCCTGTGACTTCTTTAGAAAACCAGAATACCAATACAATTAATAATAAGATAAACCCGATGCTTCCTTCTTCTTGGCGTCACACAATCGCAACTATCGCCGTTATTGAGCATACATGCAAACAAACAACACCACAATCAATACAAGGCATACAAGCATCGAAACATACAGCAAGAAAAGGACAAAAACATGATATACATCAGTAGGATGTTGGATGAATTGGTTGATAAGATTGGCAAAAGATTTGGAGGCATTACGGAAAGGATCCCTTTGGATTTATAGTCTAGAAACTACCTAAGAGAGGTTTTTGACCAAGGGCTTGATTTATATGTTACCATTGTATAAAAATGATACCATTGGATATGTATTAACAAAATGAAGCCAACAAAAGTGGTTTCACTATTTTATCAATTTCCCTTGGTTTATAGTGATTTTTATAGTGAAGAAAACTCTAGTTTAAGGAAATAATTCACCAGAACTGTTCTTGAGTTCCAAAAATTATATCCTTGGGTGATTAGGTAGTATTTGGTGGACTAAATTAAAGAGGAGTTGGAATCACCTCAAAACAATTACTAGAATTCCCTTGAGAAATTCCCAAAGGCGATACTGGATAAGATTTGTCTTTTTAGGTGATTCCAAGGAAACATGTTAGGTACTGAGAATACCTTTATGTATAAATTGGAATCAAACTTTTTGGAGTTGCAGAGATACTGTAGTGATTTTATTAGTGAATAAACCATGCACAGAAGAGTTTATTTCACTAATATTCAACAGAGACTCATAAAATTATGAGCTGCTGGATTCTGAAAGATAAGTGTATGTGTGTTTAAGGGGAGTTGGAATTAGGTCAAAACCTCACTTGGTTTGACCTAGGGAAAATTTCTAAAGACAAAAAGGACCTGTTTTTATTATTTTTACTAACTGAAAACTAGGAAGCAAAATAGGGTGGGGCCAGTGGGACATGAGAGGTATGGATTATACCTCCCAGTACAAATTGGATTTACTCCATTTGGAGGAGGGAAACTATTTGGAGAATTTATTTAGTGAACTGGACAGATCTTGGTAGGGGATTTATCATATTTATTTTAAACATCAATTTGGTCCAGTACCAAGTATATCTGTTTGGTAAAACACTTGGGAACATGTTGTAATTTAGTTCTAGGAATTTCTTAGCAGTTAACACTTTTGTTTGTTTTTAAAACGAGTGACTAGATTTACTGATCTGGAAAACTGATTAAAGGAAAAATATACACGGGCCAGTTTCTGGAGGGGGAATGGGCCGGGGTGAGAGGATTTGGCCCACCCGGTGTAGGGTCACGTGGGATCCAGAGTTTGAAAGGCTGGCAAGCGGGGCCCACGGTCAGGGACTAAGGGGCCGAAGGGTATAGCGTGATGATGGCCTTTGGATCAACTAGCGATCAATGGCAGCCGAGCATCTTCATGCTCTGGTGGCGGAAAATAGTGGGAAACCTTAGAGAGGTGGCGGAGCCACGGGGGAGCTCACCTGCGGCATCTGGGGGTGACGGGGGCGGTCCAGGGTGACGCGGAATTCGCCGGCGACCTCAACGGATTGCGGAAAGCTAGGGTTTGACGTCGGAGGGTGTCGCGTGCATCCGTGATGGCGAAGCTTCCTCTGGTGCTCGTCGGAGCTCGCTCGGGGTAGCATGCATGTCGATCTCTGGGAGGCTCGAGCGGAGCAGGGGATACTAGGGCCCATCGGAAAGTCTTTGGTGTTGTTGCAGAGGCTCGAGAGGCTCGTACTCGTCAGGAGGGAGATTCTCTCGGACATGCAGCGGTGGCGGTGGCTCTGTGTACCTGAGAAGGAAGGGAAAGCACAGGGGTGTACGTTAGAGATAGGAGGGCACCAGGAGGTAAGGGAAAAGAGACGGGGTGGTCAGGATCTAGGCTTATCTTCACGGGAAGCTTGCATTCAAGCATCAACCCAAGAGGGTTTCCTCTCTTCTTTTCCATGGCATGGGGGGGCATAGGAGGAGAATGGCAGATCGTGGGGGAGGATCTCTGGTTGTTTGGGGGAGAAATGAGGCGAGGGGAGGCCTTTGGCCCTTTTATCTCATGGGAGATGGGTTCATGGTGAACCATGTTTATTTGGGGAGCTAGGGCATGGTCCAGGGGGAATCTCATTGGTCGCCATGTGCGGTGGAGAGGGTGTGTGGGTGTTCTGGGGTCGAGCAGGGGGTGGTGGAAAGGGGTAGGGTGCGGTAGCTGCACAAGCTATAATGGTAGATGGGTCATGGCCTTTGTCTCTCTCATAAACAAACACAAAGGACAAGAGGGGTGGTGGTGGGATACTGTAGTGCTATATTAGTGACGACCAAGATTGTCTTGGTTGCTGTGGAGGAGTATTTGATAGGATTTGATGAGGAGTTAGGTTGGTTTGAAACAAGATTTAATTGATTTTGCAAACTGGATCAATTGGTAGCTTGTGAAGGAAGTTGAAAATGTTGCATTGGGAAAAATGTGGGAATGGTACTGGTGGATAGAGGAGGTCAAGTAATCTCTCCAAGAGTTAAATGGGATTTTTCTACAGATTAAAATCCCATTTAAATGCACTTATTCAAAAGGTGCAGAAATAGATTATGGAATATTAGGTGATATTATTACATTGTACAATCTTGGTTTTTGATGTGATATGGTCCTAAATACCATAACACACATTGGAGATTTTTATTGGGATTTATTGAGGTGGAAAAGTATGTTTGGGGAATTATTTCTTGTTTCTGCCATTTAAGAAAAAGGGAAAAAATAAATAATAAATAATCTCAAAAATATTTATTTTTTAGTTGGAAAGATGGGATATGATAAGTGGGCTTCAAATGTGCCTTGAGTTGTCAAGGTGATTTGGAGAAAAACAAGCTTGCCTTTAAAGACAAAGATTCTAAGAATTTGGTAAGTAAAGGAAATAAAATAGTCTATTAATCCAAATAATTGTGGGAATTACTTGGGGGTGATTATATCCAACGTAGATGATGTAAACTTGATGTAGGAAAAAATGTAAACCATGGTTTTGAAGAAAAGTGGTGAAAAGGATGGAAACTAGATTTTCGGAGGATCTAGGGTTTGGTTAATCTGATGCCACCCAAACAGGGTTGGATTAGGGAGCTCAGAGCTCACCTTGGTACAAGGGTAGTTGTATGGATATACCAAGTCCTATAGATGATCATGGAATCATGAATTGGGCTTGGTTGCATTTTAGGTGGTGTAGAGGGGATGGCAAACTTTGTTGAAAATAAGCCTACCATAACAGATACAACAGGTACCCTCCTAAACCATGTGGGTTTAAGAAGCACAAAGCTTCAATGGGAACAAGGGAAGAGGAGGTTGATAGTCCATGGTTGGTATATCATAACCATTCAAGGAGTTGGTCAAGGGGAGGTGGCATATAGATGTGAGCTTCTGCCAATGTAGGCAAGATGATAAGATTTGCAGAAAAGATTATTATCTTGACTACAAAATCATCATGGATGTGTAGGAACCAGAATGTATTAGACAAGGGAAAGAGTGAGCTTTGGTAGTACTTAAGATGTACTACAAGATGGTTCAAATACATTCTCAATAATGCACCTAGGATGGAAAAGGTAGAGCTCCAAAGATTGCATTTAGATAAGAAATCCAGACTTAGCCATTTTGGCAGATTTAGGGTTTTAGACTAGTGCTCAAGGGTAAATGATTTTGAGAGAAAGCTAGGTTCCAAACTCATGATCAAGGATATGATGTTGAAGTGTTAACTAAGTAGGTAGGATCCATGCTTAGATTGGGTCTCCACTGAGTTGGAAACCATCAAAGGGGATTATCCCTGATTGATCTGGTTAGGAGACGAGATGATCACCTTAGTAGCTTAGGATAGACCTAGACTTGGATGCTTGATATGAGATGGATGATCTCAAGCATATATTGGGTCCTAAGGTATGCGACGCTATATTAGCTCATTCTAATTCCTAAGCAAATCAAGGAAATTCATCTAATCAAGCCTATCCAACTACTACTAGCGTTACCATCAAGCCTATCTTGAGGTAAGGATAGGTATTTTGAATTGGTTATACTTTGAAGTAGGATAAGGAACTCTTGGTATTTCTACCAAGATTGGAAAGAAAAGGTTTTAATAAAAGTTTTCAGAAGACTAGAGGTAAGAGTAGTTGAGGGTTCTGTCTTGAAAACATAAGGATATTATATTTTAGTTCTCCATAGTTTTGTTAATAGAACAAGTAAAATATTTTTGTTTTGTGAAGGTTCTCTTGTCTCAGGTTTTGGGAAGTGCCAGAACATTTGGGAATATGAAAGATGAGCCAAGAAATCTCTTTTGTAAAATATCTTATTGTAAACTAGTGTTGAGATGAGGAGTACCTCACTTGATACATAAACATTTGCATGATGAAAAGCAAACCAGTAAACAAACATTGCAACACTAAACAAGAAAAAGGTTTTGTTCCCCCTGATTTTTTCCTTTTGGACAGTTAATCGGGGTTGCTGAAATTAGGATGTTACATATACTTTGAAGAAATTACCATGCAAATCCTACTCAAAATAATACTAGTGCAATAGCAAAAATAATGGGACAAAATATGAAGTATCACTTGCCTTGGTAGCTAGGGGAATGGACACAATCCTCAGAATCACACTCTCCACAATCCACAAAATATACACACAAATTCATACAACAATATTCACAAATCAGTATACAAACAAAAAAACTATGAATGCATGCAAAATGCAATGAGATGATTTGTCACACTTTTAAATCAAACTCTACAGTACTGGATACAAAGCAAGTCTAAATAAAACAAAAAACACTTTAAAACAATATTTTAAATAATTTTTATAGTCAAAATAGGCCTACAAATTCTTCTACATAAAATCCAAAAAATTTAGATGCAAATGTCCAAATCAAGGACATAGATGCGAAGAGACCAATTTTCTGAATCCATAGATATAAAATTTGCAATTTGATGATTTACATAACAAAATTTATGCAATTTACAAGTTTAAACAACTAATAGATAAAATCCTGGATTTTAAATCGAATTCACTGCCACGCGGCGTGTTCTGATTGGCATGTACCGGTTTGGGTGGATCACGCACGTGAGTCGTTGGATCTAAGTGGCAATGTGCGGTCCAGATCAGGCCATACCGCTTCGCTCCTAGATCTAATCTGACCCACTGGATCTAGATCCAGTGGAAAACAACGCTCTAATCTAAACCTAGCGGCGCAAATGGCTACAGCAGCGGCGACGTTTCTGATAGTGATGTGCCGGAGAAGCTAGGGGCAAGGGGAGGGGGTGATAGGGTTTACCACGGTCGCAGAGATGAGGCAATGCTCAACATGGACGCGATTAGGGCGGGGGTGCATGGACATGAGCTCAATTACTCGCCGGAGTTCGGCCGTGCTTCGGATGCTTGTAGACGATGACGTGGGCGACGACCTGGGGCACAGTTGGAAAAACTACATGCATTAGGATATGCGCAAGACAAATGGGAACACGCTCATTTGAATCAGAGGTAGAGGCAAACACGGAGCTCACCAGAATGTGTCACCGGAGTTCGTCGGTACCGCGGCGGTGCAAAGTGAAATTAGGGGAGCCCGGCGGCGCTTAGTGCTTACTGTGTGAGGGGAAATGCTGCGGAGAGGGAGGGGTTTAAGTAGCCGAGGTGAGGGACGAGAATCACGCACGCATTCATTGGAAATCAACGCGATTTGATTCGGGTTGAATGGGGGAAACGGTAGTGGCGAGCTGGTCTCCTACGCGTGATTGAATACGACGTGGGTGACGTGGCGACAGGGCCCAGTTGTCAGCGAGAGGGTGCGCGCTTGGGTGGTGAGAAATAGAGGGGAGAGGGGGAATGTTCCCGGGTGGGTTGTGGGTTGTTTTGGGCCTGGGCTAGAATAGCTGGTTGGTTTCTATTTTTTTCTCCTTTCTCTTTTTCTTTTCTGTTTTGATATTTTAAATGAGATTTGAATGGGCATTCCAAATACAAATCAAATCAAACCTTCACCAAAAAATTTTGAGGTGACCCTAGTGTTTAAAAGTGTGTCCAACACATCAATTCACTAAAAACATTTTGGGTCATGAAAATAAAATAAAACCATGCCCCATACATATAATATAAAAAGGGGTTTAAATATGGTTTTATTAGGGTTTTAGATTTGAAAAACATTTATGCAAAGTAAACATGCCATGATGATATGAATGCAATAACATTGTTTTGAATTTGATGAAATTTGGGATGTTACAAATCTAACCCCCTTAAGATGAATCTCGCCCTCGAGATTCGGATTGGCTAGCAAATAGGTGAGGGTGATCTTTCTGAAGCTCATCTTCTCTTTCCCAAGTTGCTTCTTCCTCGGTATGATGATTCCACTGTACCTTGCATAATTTGATTGTCTTAGTACGAGTGATTCTTTCAGCTGTCTCAAGAATCTTGATATGTTTGTTTTCATAAGTGAGATCATTTTCTAGCTGAACTTCTTCTAGTGGTATAGTGTCTCTTAACGAACTTTCTTCCATCTCTGGAAGACACTTTTTCAACTGACTTACATGAAACACATTATGCACTACTGACAGTGATTCTGGTAGTTCTAACTCATAGGCCACTTCTCCTTTACGGCTCAAAATCTTGAATGGTACTACATAATGTGGTGCCAATTTCCCTTTGACTCCAAATCTCTTCACACCACAAAGTGGTGAGACTCTAAGATACACCTACCTCATAGGTGACTTCTCTATGTTTTGGATCTGCATAACTCTTTTGTCAGGATTGGGCTATCTTCAATTTGTCATTTACCATTCTAACCTTCTCTTTGGCTTCCTTGATCAGATCTGGTCCAAATAAATTTATTTCTCCTACTCCATTCCATAGTAATGGTGTAGTACACTTCCTTCCATAAAGGAATTCAAATGGAGTCATCTCTATGCTCGATTGATAGCTGTTATTGTAAGAGAATTCTGCGTATTACAGACTTTCATCCAACTAGATCCATAGTCTAGAGCACAAGCTCTCAACATATCTTCCAAAATCTGATTGGTCCTTTCTGTCTGTCCATCAGTCTGAGGATGAAAAGCTGTGCTAAATTCTAGTCTTCTTCCCAATGATTCATGCAGTTGTCGCCAAAAATGCGAAGTGAACTGAGTTCCTCTATCAGACACAATACTCTTAGGTACTCCATGTAAACACACGGTCTTGTTCATATAGATCTTATCCAATTTAGTGTTGGTATAGGTAGTCTTCATGGGTATGAAATGAGCCACTTTAGTTAGGCGATCCACAACAACCCATATAGAATCGTAACCGGACCTAGTCCTTGGCAATCCTGTGATGAAATCCATACCAATCTTATCCCACTTCCAATCAGGTATTGGTAGTGTTTGCAATAACCCTGCCGGTTTCTGATGTTCTGTCGTCACTCTACTACACACTTCACACAAAGCAATGTGCTCCGCGATATCTTTCTTAAGATTGTTCCACCAAAATCTTTCCTTCACATCCATGTACATTTTGTTGTTAACCGGATGAATAGAATATGGTGAATTGTGTGCTTCTTGCAGAATCAATTTCCGAAGCTCCGGATCTTGTGGAATGCAGATACGCTTTCCATACCATAAAGTTCCTTGTTCATCTTCATGGAATCCTTTCGCCTTTCCTTTACTAATTTTACTCTTAATCTCCTCTATTTCCTTGTCCAACTTTTGCGCTTCTTTGATCTTATCCAATAGTGTTGGTTGAACTTCCAATGACATGAGATATCCTTTAGGTACTATCTCCAATCTTAGCTCTTTAAATTGGGCACAGAAATCATCTGGCAGTTCTCCTTTAGTGAGGCCATTCACATAAACTTTGCGGCTTAAGCGTCAGCTACGATATTCACTTTACCGGGATGGTATTGCAAACTCAAGTTGTAATCCTTGATAAGTTCTAGCCACCTTATTTGTCTCATGTTGAACTCTTTTTGGGTGAAAATATATTTCAAGCTCATGTGATCTGTGAACACTTCACATCGCTTTCCCAAAAGATAGTGTCTCCATGTTTTGAGTGCATGGATAACAGAGGCCAACTGTAAGTCATGTGTAGGATAATTTACTTCATGAGTCTTGAGTTGTCTCGAGGCATAAGCCACAAATTTTCCTTCTTACATAAATACTCCATCCAAACCTTGGTGAGATGCATCACAATAGACTTGGAAGTCTTTCTCTAGATTTGGCAGACATAAAACTGGTGCTGACACTAGTCTTCTCTTCAAATCTTGAAAACTGGTTTCACATCCTTCAGTCCAATCATACTTCTTCTCTTTCTTAAGCAACTCCGTTATTGGCTTAGCAACCTTCGAGAAATTCTCGATGAACCTTCTATAGTACCCGGCTAAGCCTAGGAAACTATGAACTTCTTTAACTGATTTGGGAGATTCCCACTCAGTTACTGCTAACACCTTTGCGGGATCGACAGCTATACTATTTCCAAACACAATATGTCCAAGAAATCCAACTTCATTCAACCAAACCTCACACTTACTGAACTTGGCATACAACTTGTGATCCCTGAGCTTCTCAAGAATCAAACGCAAATGTTCTTCATGTTGTTCATTGCTCTTGGAATAAATCAATATGTCATCGATGAATACCACATCAAACTTGTCAAGAAACTCCATGAACACCTTGTTCATCATGTTCATGAAATAAGCTGGTTCATTTGTTAGTCCAAATGGCATCACGGTATACTCATACAATCCATACCTAGTGCTAAAAGCAGTCTTTGGTATGTCTTGTTCTTTAATCCTTAGATAAAACTAACCTGATCGGAGATCAATTTTTGAGAACACACGAGCTCCTTCTAGCTGGTCGAAAATATCGTTGATTCTGGGTAGGGGATACTTGTTCTTCATGGGTGCTTCGTTGGGTGAACGATAATCTATGCATAGTCTCTGACTTCTGTCCTTCTTCTCAATGAACAAAACTGGTGCACCCCAAGACGAAGAACTCGGTTGGATAAATCCTTTATGTAACTGTTCTACAAGCTGTTTCTTGTGCTCTTTCAACTCATCAACTGACATCCTGTAGGGTCTCTTTGCTATGGGTCCAGATCCTGGCAGTAACTCAATCAAAAACTCCACATCTCTATCTGGTGGCATTCCTGATAATTCTTCCAGATACTCCTTCACTACTGGTACACTGTCTATGCTAACCCCCTTAAGAGAATTTAGCTTACTCCCTTTGGGTTCAAAGTTAGACTTGAACCTTATCCGTTTCTTTTCCGGGGTTGTGAGTGTAATAGTACGATTGGCACAATCTATTACTCCCTCATAACGGGTCATCCAATCCATGCCTAATATCAAATCCAATCCTTGGGATTCTAGGATTATTAGACTAGCTGGAAACTTATATTTTCCAAACTCTATTACTAGATCATGACATCCAAAATTTATTATCATCTCTCCACCTGGGGAGCTTACTTTAATAGGACATCCAATTGTTTCAGTTAGGAGTCTATTTTTGTCTAAAAATGCTCTTGATATGAATGAATGCGACGCGCTGGTATCAAAAAGGATAACTGCTGGAAAGGAATTAATCTTGAACTTACCTCCACAACATTCTGAAAAGGTTTTGGCTTGTTAGCTCCATCAGTCTTCTTTTCTGGGCATTCATTTTCATAGTGCCCCGTTTTATTGCACTTGAAGCATTCAACCTGACTGATGTCCCTCTTAGCTGGTTGATTCACATTGCCATTTCCACTATGGTGACTCTTGTGTCCACTCTTGTTGTTGCGGTGATCACCATTGTTGTGTCCACGATGTTCATTGATATCGTGGTGACGGTTACTCTTGTGGTTGTTGTTATGATTCCCGTGTTTGTGGGATCCAGAACCTCCACTTCCTTCTCCAAAAGAACGCTTGTGAGATGATCCAGATCCATGCTTATCAAAATGGTGTTCCCTCTTCCTATTCTCCACTTGCTTCATCTTGATTTCCAAGATGGTAGCTTTGTCACACAAAGATTAATAAGTTGGAACATATGCAACAGATAGTTGCATGCACATCTCATCATTCAGCACTTCAAGGAACCTCTCCTTCCTCTTTGCATCAGTGTCAACATCATCCAGTGCATACCTGTAAGGTTCCCAACCTTTAATAAGGTAGAGATCCCTGTGTTTACAATGCTAGTCCCTGGATCAATAGCTAGCATCCACAGTTAAGATGTAATATCAAGAAACAAAGGTCATAATACAACTTTATAACCAGGAATAAAATAATTTATTACATCTTACATAGCTCATTTGGCTATCTCAATACAATGCAGCAGAATAACTATATAGCATGGAGTCCTTCATCTTCAAAGTGCCACAGGCAATCATGTTGGTTGTAGACTTGTAATCCTATTCAACACACTTCACTAACATCAAACAAACCTGCAACATAATAAGTTGGAGCCACGAGGGTCAATACATTTGAATTGTATTGGCAAGTTTCACTACTATGTAGAAATAAGTGGATCCTATCATTACATGCATATTTGGCTAAGTAGGGTTTAGGCTCTATTGCAGAAAGCAATATAGTTTTGTCCTATCTTTTCAAAATAGTTTTGATCTTTTGTCAAATCTTTCTGAACTCCTTGGAAAACTCCAAGTGCTTCTAATACCTTGTTGACACCATCAAGTTTTACTTTGAGAAATTGGAATGTCGAGATCTTCTATAGCTTCAGGCCTTAGTTGCTCAGTATTGTCCATAACCGGGGACACGGCTAAGTACTTAGAATTTGATCTTCTGCAGAAGTTGTACACTTTACCCACACGACACAATCTCGTCTTGATGCCACCAGTGGCCGCTGGATAAGTACTCACCAAAATGGAGTACTGGCAGATCGAGAATGTGACAAAGTCTTTCCATAGAAGTCCTCCCAATACACAATGCTAGCTTGTCAACCAGGCACCAATGTAGGGATAAATTTTCCCTTACACAATTCTAGTTAACCTAAAGATGCCAATGCATGGGTCTTCCACTATGTAGTTGACTAAGCCAGAGCCCATTTAGCATGTGGCTGTACATGGAAGCCACTGTACGAGAAACATGTTCAATCTCTAAGTCCCTGGGTGGTTTTCTTCTAGTGCACATACAAAAAGAGATGGCCATATGAACATGGTTCCTTTTGTTGCCACCTTGTCCAAGCTTGAGTATCCTTGTCCACCCAGGTGGTTCATTGAGTACTTGTTTTATTATATAAAACATATATCTTTTCAATACTTCATATAATCATATCATGTATCCCATCCCAATATATATATAGCAGGGCTAAGAATACTACAACTACAATGTTTTCACTAAGGGAGATATAAGGGTATCCTATTAGGATTTAGCATAGCATAAAATATAGTAATCCTTATCATGCATGTTACAAAAATCCACTAAGTGTAATGAAAATAGTAGGACATGGATGATAGTGTCACTTGCCTTTTTAGTAGAGAATGTTTGTTCACTTCTAGATCTTGCAAATATCACAATCTTCTAATTCCACTACAATTCAATCAAGCAAACATATATTCAACTAGCATTCCAACAAATTAATCACACATAAAATAATAGAAACAAGGTCATGCATGCAAGCATGCAAAAGATAGTTTTACTTGCAAAAGTGGTTTCTACTAGGCTATAAACATTATAAAGTTCAAAGTGGTCATTTACAAAAGTGGTAAAACCATTTGCAAAAGGTTTCATCTATAAACCATGTTTAAATCAAAACAATATTTTATGTGGTGGAAAATGCTTTTAGCAAAGCAATATTCTTTAAATGGGTCACCAAATATATTTTAATTCTCAAAACTTGGTGTTTAGGGTCAGAAGGTTTGAATCAAATCATTTCCCAAAGGTTTTACTCAAAAATCATTTCTAAACCAAAAACAATATTTTTATTTGACTAGAAATGGGCTAATTCAAATATTTATTTATTATCTTCACAAAATACATTTTTAAATCCATAAGTTGGTTCCTAGGGTCAGTAGGTTCTCAACAAACCATTTTGCAAAGATTTCATCTCAAAAATATATCTAGAACAATTTTTATATTCAAAGTAAGCCTACACAAGTTTCTGCAAATTCAACCAATTTCCAGAAGCAAATCATTAAACAAAGTGCCTGGTTGCAAAGTACTCGTTCTGCTGAATCCATTGATATAAAATTTGCAAACTTTGGACGTGTAGAACTAAAGTTATGAATTTTACAAGTTTGCAAATCAAATAGATTCTAATTTCACTTTTAAACAAAACCTTGTCCACGTGGCGTGTTTCTATTGGACGGTACCGCTTCGTGCGGATCAGCCTCTCTGGACCGCAGGATTTCATTTAAATCGCACGGCGCTGATCAACTCATACCCCTTCGTCTAATTCTAATCTCAGCCAAAGGATCGAGATCCAACGGACACAGCTGCTTGGTCAAAGACTGGCGGCGCTGCGCGGCGGCGAGCGGCGGAGCACGCTCCGGCGGTGTGCTTGCCGACGATGTAGGAAGCAAGGGAGACAGAGGAGGGGCTCACAGTATTCGCAGGGTCCTGGTGAAGCTCGAGGTGCTGTTGGATTGGCGAGGGGCGCGCTGGAGAGGCGACGATTGCTCGCCGGAGTGTGCAGCGGCGTCGGGCGTCTCTGTTGGTCGTCGGGGACAGAGCTGCAGGTCGCCCTAAGGCAAGATAGAGGCACGGTTAGACGCGGGCGAGTGCGTAGATGATAGGAGCATCCACGGAAAGGGTCAGGGCGGTCGGTGCTTACCAGGGGAGTTCGCCGGAGCCAAGGCAGACGGTGGCGACGCTCTGGTGATGACAAAGCCGAGGCTGCGAGGCACGCGCGGGCTAACTAGCTGCACTGGAAGATGCGCCAGGAGGTGGAGAGAAAATGTGCATGCAGTGGGAGGCGAGGGGCGGCGGGTGTGGTCGGAATCGGTGCAGAGGCTCGTCGGAGACGGCGATGCTCGAGCTCGAAATTGGAGCAGCCTAGGGGCAGTGGGGAGGCGATGTTTGGGGGAAAAGAGAGAGGGGAAGCAGGATATTAATCGAGCATGGTCGCAGGCGGTATTAACTCAGCCATCAACGCGTATTAACGTCGGCAATCAATCGGCAGCAACGGCAGGGGACGTGGTCGCGGTGAAGACGATGGCTGGCGATGTGGGGCCGTGCTGACAGTGAGAGAGAGAGAGGGCACGGGTCCACTGCTCAGTGTCTGGGTGGGTGCGTTATTCAGTGAAAAACGGTTCACTGTGGGGGAGTTTAGTTGGGCTTGCTGGGCCTGTTAGCTGGGCTGGGTTTGATTCACTTTTTTTTATATAGAAAGTTTTTCTTTTTCTATTTGAATTTCTGTTTTGATTTTCAAAGAAATAATTCAAACACCAAATCAATTCAAACCACCACCAAACTTTGTAATTATTTTAGGTTTAACAACATAATCCAAAGTCCAAATCAAAATAATTTTTATTCTTTTTAGGATCTATTTAATAATTAAATAAAATAGACCTTAGTCTTTAATTAAAATAGGATTTTATTTATTTAAAAACTCTATTTGAAATCTAAATAATACCAAAATCATTTCAGTAGGTTTTATTTGAAAATATAAAACACTTGGAAATCTTATTGAAAATAAATTAACAGGTTTTAGTGTTTATTTATAATGGAAAAGCCTTTACTTTAATAAAATTGGATATTAATAAATCCTCATTGTTTTATTTAAATAAACCTTTACTCTATTTCATCAAATAGAAATATTTTATTTCAAAAGCTTGGCCAAGATTTAATTTGGCTCTATAAAATAATCCTTATTTAAAATTTCTACCTTTTCTTTTGAAAACCAAATCTTTTTATTAAAAGACCCAAAAATAGTGATTCCAACTAATTTAACTTTATTTATTAATTGTTTATCTTTTTAAATCCCTTTGGGATTTTATTTGACCAAAATATGTTTTGATGTTTCCAATTGGAATCAAAAAGTTTCTTCTCACCCTAAATTTCAACAAAATTTTATTTTGTTTATTTATTTTTCACATTTCAAAATTTGGAAAATTTTGGGATGTGACAATAGCATGCCAGATTGTTGAACTCCTCAATATATTCTACAACACTACGATGGAGTTTCTTAAGGTTGTGAAATTCCTTCTTCTTCAAACTCGTCACTCCTGAAGAGATATGAGAAGTGCGGAATCCATTCTCAAATATTGCCCAAGTCACTTCTTCAATAGGAGTAGTGATTTGGAAATTATCCCACGAAGTAGCTACTGGTCCTTCCAACAGGTGTGCTACAAATCTGACTTTCTCCTCATCAGTGCAACCAACTTTGACTAAGTCCTTGTTCATATAACGTAGCCAATCATTTGCTACCATGGGATTAGTGGTTCCCGAAAACTTAGCATGCCTCAATCTCAGAAACCTTGTGAGCATATCAAAAGCTGGTGGGTTGTTTTGGTTGTTGTTATTATTATTATTATTGTTGTTGTTTTGGTTCTGGTTCTGATTCACCATAAACTGGGTCATCATTTTCATCAACCGAGTCTGGGCTGTCATCAGCTGCTGCATCTCATTGCCATTGTTGTTGTTGTTATTGGGATTGATACGATGGGGAGGCATCTATGGTTTCAATAAGGATAAGAAAGGATAAATACCCCATAGAGACTAATATGCACATCACAACACATAGCAATAATCACAAATAAGCAAGCACAAGATAAAATTTAGGATTCAAAACAAACAACAAGTTTTGTAAAGTAAACACACTAACATATCATCCACATGTTGGATGATCAATGCGACTCGATGAATAAAAAGATGATAGATAGATATCCAAGTAGTCAACACTACTCCTCCATATCGACTTCCTCCTCCACAAGAGTAAGTCCTAATGCGTCGATTCCTGCCTTGTACTCCTCCACGCTGGTGGTCAAAGCATCGACCTTCGCCTGAAGCTCTCTCTTCTGCGAACGCAGCCTCTCAATCACCTCATGTGGAGTCTCTAGCTCAAGATCCTTGAGCTCCATCTCGGCCTTCATCTCATTGATCTTCTTATTCGTATCCAGCACTCTCTTTTCTTGGTTTTTGAACCTTTTGTCTTGCTTCTCTAACCTAGTCTCCATCTCCTTGATGCTCTCATCCTGCTCCTCAAAAGCCTTGTCCTTCTCCCTCAACTAGACGCGTAACTCGTCATTTCTAAGCATGACGTTGGTCCTATGAGTATCGAGGTGCCTAAGAAGGCTCTCTAGGTCCTGAAGGTATAGGCGCACTGGCTCAATATTCTCCCTAGTGGCATCATCATACACTATGGCCTCTCCCTCCTCGTCACGTCTCCCAAATGGATGGATGTAGAGGCCCCTGAGCTCGACGGAGTGACGTCCAGAGAGGCGTCCAACCAGCACCTGCATGGCGACGTCGAGTCCCTTATCCTTGTCGTCATGGAGTATCATGAAGGCAATCTCCTCGGTGGAAGGCTCTGATTGGCGTCCTGGCTGCGAGACTCTAAATCCCCATAGGTCCTTCCTCTCGAACTTCCTAAGATGAAGTCCCTTAATGTTAGGGAGGGTAAGATTGAGCACACTGACGAGCTCCACAATACGAGATCCAAAACGAGTTCCCTTGAACTCCTCGGTGGTGCTGAGAACAAAGCTAGGCATCTATTGCATTGGATGGAGAAAATGAGAAACAACAAAAGTAAATAGTAAATCATAAGGTAGTAAAACAAAAGCCAAATTCATTCAACAAAACATTAAGGCATACAATATTCAATCACAAGTACCAAGGTTCAACAAAACATAGACAAATTTTTGCCATACCACATAGGTTGGTATGATCAAAATTATTAACGCGACAAAACGACAAGTGTGGTGGTCCAACTATTGGAGTACATCACAACTCTCACTCACTAGTTAAGATAGCTATCTAGGCATCCTTGGAGGCAATCTGTTTGTCTTGATCACAAGACTCCCATGCTAAGTCTATGATATCTTCCCTTAGACGTTTTATGGAGGTCTCTAAGTCTTGGGTATGCTTCTTCTCCTCTCCAAGGTCATTTTGAGTGTTGAGAATTCTACACTTGAGTCTTTCTCCAAGCTCCTTGATGGCATTCCAAGCTGCATTTCTTGCAGAGTCAAAGAATGACATGTGAATTTCAGAGTTGGTGACCATGCAGAATCCTGAATCTTTGTGGTTGTCCTCCTTGTTTTTATACAAGTGGAGTTGTACCCACCAATATTCTTCTCCTTCATCTATCACTAGAAATCCCTTGTACACGGCTTCACCATTTATCCCAAGCTAATCATAAGGTTCTTGAGTTCCTTGGGAAACTCCGTCTCACATTCTAGGGTCATGGTCATTAATGGTGCCTTCTTGACGGCTTCGTTGATGGCGGCCATCTACAAATAGAGATGAAAAAGAAGATTAGGAGAGATTTACGAGATGAAAAGAGACAAGTGTGAAATTTTACAAAGGGGTTGAATTTTCCTTGTGGTTTCCTTAGTCCAATCCATCTTAGGGTCACAAACCTACAGGCCACACAGTGCTCTGATACCATCTGTAAGACCTCAGCCTTTAAGTTAAAGTCCCCTATGATTGCAGTGCTAGTCCCTGGATTGAATTGCTAGCACCCAGAGTTTAAGATGAAGTACACAGATACAAAGGTCATTATTATAACATAATTCCATGAGTACAAATAGTTCTTACAACTCATTAGCCCAGGGCTAACACATAGAGTTCTTATTACATAGTAAATAAATAAGGTCTTCATCTTCATGTGACACAGGCAAACATGTTGAGTATAGACTCATAACCCTACTCACCATCAGAGTATCCTGCAACATAATAAGTTATAGCCACAAGGGGTCAATATATTTGGAATTGTATTGGCAAGTGAAAACATAGTTATATAGTAGAGACTATCATCTACATAAATTTGGCTAAGTGTGGTTTCAAGCTGGCTTTGTGATACGTCATAAACGTATCTATAATTTTTTATGTTCCATGCTTGTTTAGTATCCACTTTGCTATGTTTTGTATACACTTTGAGGTATTTTTATACACTTTCTGGAACTAACCTATTGACACGATGCCACAGTGCCAGTTGCCTATTTTCTTCTGTTTTTGGTTCCAGAAAGGCAGAAAATCAATATTCTCGGAATTAGACGGGACAAAAGCCAAAGTCAATATTTTTCCCGGAGCAACACGGAACCACGAAGCAGAGACGGAGTAGGGCACCAGGGTGGCCACACCCTAGCCAGGCGCGGGCCACCCCTGGTGGCGCCTACAGGGGATGTGTGCCCCCTAGACCTCCACCGACTTTGCCTTCTTCGCCTATAAGAAGCCTCCGACCCAAAAACCCTAAATAATCCATAAGAAATCCACGAAAACCTCTATAGTGCCGCCGCAACCGAAGGGGAGATTCGGGGGACAGGAAGTCTCTGTTCCGGCACCCTGTCGGGACGGGGAAGTGACCCTAGAGCCATCTCCATCGATCTCCATCGCCATCTTCATCACCATTGCTGATTCCCATGATAAGGAGGGAGTAGTTCTTCCTCAAGGCTAAGGGCTCTACCGGTAGCTATGTGTTCATCTCTCTCCCTATGCATGATCTTGTTGTGGTGATGAGCTTTGTAATCAAGTAGATCTACTCTGTTACTCAAGTGCTTCAATAGATCTCGGCTCTCCCCATGTGTGAAAGTGACAGCATGCACACCATGGTGGCACTTAGGCTAGAGTCTACATAAATACTCATCGAGCTTTAATAGATCTATGTTTTTTCCCACGTGTGTGAAAGTGACAGCGTGCACACCGTGTGTGGCACTTAAGCTAGGTTACATATATATTTATCATGAGTATATTTTGAGTTGGTTGTCTCTATGAAATTGTGTTGTTTGTTGGAACTATCTAGCGCTCAAGGTGACAGTGTGGGGTTATCTAGATTGGGGAAGGCCCTACCATGGATTAGAGTATCCAACTGGAGCGTAGTTAAGGGTAGTATCATGAAGAGAGAATATTTATATGAGAGAGTGTTCACTAGTGAAAGTATGATCCCTAGGCCTTGTTTCTAAACATTGAAACACCGTTTGCATCTAGATATGTTGCATGTTTCTTGCTTCCATCTTTATTTCAGTTTGCCTTTAGTCTCTCCCACGTCAACAACAAGTCAGAAGCTCTTTTCTGGCACCGTTACCACTTGTATTTCACTATCTATTCGCCGAACTAGTGCACCTATACACCTGACAAGTGTATTAGGTGTGTTGGGGACACAAGAGACTTCTTGTATCTTGATTGCAGGGTTGCTTGAGAGGGAATACCTTTGACCACTTCCTCCCTGATTTCGATAAACCTTGGGTAATCCACTTAAGGGAAACTTGCTGCTATTCTACAAACCTCTGCACTTGGAGGCCCAACAATTGTCTACAAGAATAGAAGTACGTAGACATTACTTTGCACAAAGTAGTTTTGTCCTACTAGTTGAAAAAACTAAGTTTTTATTTATAAAAACTCTAAGGTACCACAAATAGACATTGGTAAACCACTACCCTTGTTCACCCACAAGTTTTAACTTAGAGAAATTGGGATGAGGAGATCCTTGATCATTTCAATGTCTTCGATGCTTAAATTGGCCATTACTGGGGACACGGCTAAGTACTTAGGTTTTACCCTCTCGAGAGGTGGTGCACTTTCCCCACAAGACTCGACATGCACGGAGACAAGACTTTTCAGAAGCATTCCCTTAGACCATCATGGATGCGTTCCATCCTATCAACCCAACCACTAACTATCCATCTGGCCGAGTTCTTGCAACCTAGTTGGCAAGGTAGAGCCCATATGCCATGTGGTTACACTGGAAGCTTCTCAACATTAAACATCTCAAATCTCTTAGTTCCTGGGTGGCCATCCACAAGTGTGATACACAAGGTAAACCATAGATATGGGCCTTGTGTAACCACTCAACACAAACAAATCTTCACATTCCACCCAGGTGTTTCATTAACAAGTTGTTTTCTTAGTCAAAAACATATATGCATAACCTTTCCATAATATCAGAGAATGAATTTTCACCCTTGAATTCTGATAGCTAGGCCAAGCATACTAGCATAACATGTCTCTTAACTTAGGAAAAATTCTACCAAGATATCATCTATAGGATCCACCATAGCATAGCTTATACTTTGAAGAAATTACCATGCAAATCCTACTCAAAATACTACTAGTGCAATATGAAAAATAATGGGACAAAATATGAAGTATCACTTGCCTTGGTAGCTAGGGGAATATACACAATCCTCACAATCACACTCTACACAATCCACAAAATCTACACACAAATTTACAACAATATACAAAAAAAATAACTATGAATGCATGCTAAATGCAATGAGATGATTTGTCACACTTTTAAATCAAACTCTACAGTACTGAATACAAAGCATCTTTCTAAAGTCTAAATAAAATAAAATCCACTTTAAACAGTATTTTTAAATAATTTTTATAGTCAAAATAGGCCTACAAATGCTTCTGCATAAAATACAAATTTTTCAGATGCAAATGGCCAAATCAAGGCCAAAGATTAAAAGAGCTCAATTTTTTGAATCTGTATATATAAAATATGCAATTTTTGGATTTACAGAACAAAAGTTATGCTATTTACAAGTTTAAACAACTAATAGATAAAATCCTGGATTTTAAATCGAATTCATTGCCACGCGGTGTGTTCTGATTGGCGTGTATGTCACACCCCCGGGATTAGGGCTAGACAAATCCCAGACCTCTGTCTGATATAAGCCTAACCTAAATCTCGAAAGCGTACAGAGAAAGAATTGATAACACAACAGTGACCCTACGACACAAAAATTATTACAGCGAGCTCATAACTGAGCAGAGAACCAAAATATTACAAGCATAGGTCACTGACCACAAACATCAAACAACAGAAGGAAAATTATGCTATTAAGTATAGCAAACTTAACAGATGGCCTAAGAGGCATGAAGCATAACGATGACGTCCAAACCATAGATCTCAGACTGCCGACTGGGAAATCCAAATTACTCGTCGATGTCGATGCCGTGAAGAACTCATCTTCTATGGTAACACTTAATCTGCTAAAAAAGTATCAAATGAAGCAAGGGTGAGTACAGTGTGTACTCCGCAAGACTTATGGCTGGTGGAGTTATTTTGCATAAAGCCATCTTTGTTTTGTAAAACAAGAGGGAGAAGAAACTCGACTAATCAGAATATTTTAAAAGAAGATAAGAGAGCGACATCTCTAGCTTTGATCCTCTTTTGATATCCACTGAATCATCATCAGCTGAACCTAACTAGGATCACCCCCTCGTACCCATGAGGAAGCATCCTTAATCACACGTTGATCTACTAAGTTTTACGATTAGGTTCAAGTTCTCTATGATTTTAGAATCTGGTCTCCAAGTTCGTCCATAACTATGGACACGGCTTTTCAAAAAGATTTAACCCTATAGGGGTGTACAACTTTACCCACACGTACCAACCGATTCTTAATGCCAAATCAATAGCCCTCTTCCTTGGAAGGTCGGCAGAGAGTGGTTGACCATGACCTTTACCTTGCTTTCGCCAAGACCATGAGTCACGCACTAGGGAGATGCCACCATAACGGGTTGAATCCCGAAGTCGGTCCCTAATGATGTGCGCATGGTTCAAGATTACGGATGTCAGGCATCTCTAGTTCCCGGCCACGCTTTCCTAGGGACTCTTTTAAGTTTACAAAACACACAAGTATTTAATGTTTCTAGTTAATACAATTATAGTATGGTATGTAAAAATTTATCATAAACATAAAGATATGATAATAACCATTTTTATTATTGCCTCTTGGGCATATCTCCAACAATTCGACCTATTTTTTACGGACTCCCTCTGATCCATGTTAATGTTCTTAGATTTGTTTAAATTCAAATTATCTAGTCATCTTTATGTGCACGATACATATATCTGAATCTAGACAGATCTAAGAACATTAATTTCAGTAGGAGGGAGTAGTGTAATTTAAGTGGGTTAATTTAGCTACGACCCTTAAAAACTCATAGAACCTAGGAATCGCAAACAAAACATGCATAGTTGGCTGAGTCCAGAAACAAGGCACGCTTGTACAATTCCGAGCCACATTCTTATGATTTTATTTACTAGTACAAAACATCCCGTAATCACTTAGAAAAGTGATTTTTTTTCTAGTTGTTGGAAACTTCCACGGACAACATTGTTTACTACGCCAAGATGCGCCCATTCACCCGATGTGAGAACCGTATATATATAGCAGGACTATTCTACAACCCCCCCTTAAGAGATTGTAGAATACCTATTCTACAACCCCGCACCAAAATAAAGATCTTCTTCCACGAACCCCATCCACCCGTCCGGCCCCTCCCCACCTCCTGCGCGTCGCTCGTCCCACCTCCGGCTCCACCCCACCCCACCTCCAGTCCCGTCCCCACCCCACCTCCTGCGCGCCAGCTGCTTCCCCACCTCCTACTGAACCACTAATTCGAAAAGTGGCAGTTCACTTGATTATTTTAAGTAGTTCAGTCTGCAAAATTATAATAGTTCAGTCTACTACTGGGTAGAAGTTCAGAAAGCCCCCCCCATCCCACCACCACCACCATCTCCTCTTCCCACGTGAAATTGGTGCTCCGCCAGGAAGTTCACATCTTTCACCGCGAAAGTTCAGAAATTCCCTAACCACCCCACCCTCCCTCCAATTATTCCCACGTGAATCTGGTGCTCCGCCAGGAAGTTCACTTACTACTACAGAGAAGTTCACATCTGCCACCACGGGAGATCAGAAATCCCCCAACCACCCCCACCCTCGCTCCAACTCTTCCCACGTGAATCTGGTGTTCCGCCAGGAAGTTCACTTGCTACTACAGAGAAGTTCACATCTTCCATGGAGGGAGTTTAGAAATCCCCAAACCACCCCCAACCTACCTCCAACTATTCCCACGTCAATCTGGTGCTTCGCCAGGAATTTCACTTGCTACTACAAAGAAGTTCACATCTTCCACCGCGGAAGTTCAGATAGACCGCGACCCCCACCACCCTACCCCATCTCTCTTCCAACATGAATCTCGTAGTCCTTGAGGAAGTTCATTGTCTAGTCGCGTGAAGTTCAGAGAGGGTTCTGTCTAGTCGCGTGAAGTTCAGAGAGGGTTCTGTGGAAGTTCCGAAAGGGTTGTAGAATAGTTATTCTACAAGGGGTTATAGAATAACGGAGCTATATATATAAAAGATATTCTACAACCGATTGTAGATTATTAATCTACAACCGGTCCTAAACTTACTAGATATAGCGCCTGAACTTATCTTTCTATCGCGCCTGAACTATACTCGCTGTAGCACGTCCGATTTACAATAATTTTCTTAGAGTTTCTTAATCGTTTATCAGAATTATATAAATAATATAGCATTGGAAAGTTACAGAAATTCTGCAATTTTTTCGTATTTAAACTTTTTTTAATTTGCCAACCGATAAAATTTAATTTTGAAATTACCGAACTCTATTTAAAATCGGTGTGAGCGAATCTACAATGCTATTTTCAACCTAGATCAGAATGATGCGAAAGATATGGAGTTGGATAGATGCGAATGATATGGAGTTGGATAGATATTGATATGCGATGATTCTTTTTTGTGTTTTTAGTTTTTTCAAATTTGTCACGGGTTTTAACAATTTTGAAAATACTGAATTTCGGAAGTATTCAAACAAGGACGGACGCCATTTAGTTGATTTTTTCAACCATAGATCGGAATGACACAAATGATATGACATTGGATAGGTATCGAAATTTCGCAACTTTTGCGTATTGTAAGTTTTTCCAAATTTGTCATTGCTTTTATGAAATTTTGAAAATACTAAAATCCAAAAATATTCAAAACACGAATGGATCGCCATATAGTCAAAAAAAATTCAACGGTAGATCAGAATGAAGCAAATGATATGTATTGGAAAGATGTAGAGTAGGAGTATGTTATTAATTGAGATCATTTTTGTAATTGTTTATAGTTTACGTGTAATTTTTAAATTACTGTCCGCTTCTTACAAAAATAGTTAAAATGCCTACGATTTTCTAAATTGTCCGTGAATCGCACCTAAAATTTTCTCGCGAGTACACCTGAACTATCCGCGATTGAGCACCTGAACTTTTTCTCACGATCGCACCTAAAATATCCATGTATTTTACTGAACCTTCTGTGATATTAGATATGAATTTTTTATCACGGACTTTCTGAACTGCCTGTGATATCGCACTTGAACTTTTCCTGCTAGCATAGTTGAAATGCATGTAATTGTTTGAACTGTCCACGAAGCGCACCTTAACTTTTTATCACGGACTGTCTGAACTATCCATGATAGCATCTAAACTTTTCTCGCGAGCACACCTGAAATGTCTATGCACTTTTACTGATTTTTTTATGATATTGCACCCAAACTTTCTATCACAGACTTTCCGAACTTTATATGATAGCAAACCTAAACTTTTGCTGCTACGCTCCTGAATTTTTTTGATTCGCAGCTTAAACTTCCCTCTTTATGACCCCTGCACTTATCAGAATTTTGCGGTTAAACTTATCGCAGACTTTATAAACTTGTCCAAGATATTGCATCTAGAAAAGGCATGTACTTTTCCTCTGTGGCGTTCCTAAACTGCCATGTCTATTTATTTTCCGATTTTTTACAAAACTGGAAAACAAATATCATGCTAAACTATCGTGCACCTGAACTGTCATGTGTATTATGGTTGTACTTACTATGCCCACTGTGTGTACTTATTTGCTCCACTGCATGTACTTATTTTCTATGGGTGTGTCTACGTCGTAGTCGACTGTAAATATCTTATGTCACAGTCGACTGACGTCAGCGTGGTTGTTCAGCCCGATGGCTAGCCAGCGATCGCCTTCTAACAAGTACATCGCTAGCCAGCCCGATGTCTTTGTTGGGCTTGTTTGTCCGCGTCGTTGTTCTGTTTCAGTTGTCTAGTTGGGCTTATTTTTGGATTTCATTGTTGCATCTCGTGGGCTGCTAAATTCCGCCCAAGAGTACCAACTTGGGAAAGAAGAAATCTTCAAAATGACAGTAAGCAAAAACACCCCTGAAAAATCACAAAAAATTACACATAGCTACAGATAACTCATCCCCATGCATAAAAAACGTGATGTCGCCAGTAAAGATCGAACCCAACACCATATTCTCTCTCTTTCTCTCTGTTACTTGCTTGCTCGAACAAAATCAGATTGGAAGAAACAGGAAACTTGAAAAACAAGATGCAAATCTGAAAGGAATAGTATTGGTGGAAAGATTCAGAGAAGATTTTACATGGAATCAAGACAGGAGACTAACCTTGGTAAGCTCATCTTCATCTTCTATGCCTGAACCGATTCTTCCTTTCCCCACCAACCCCCCTTCGTCCTCCCCACTTTTCTGTAGAATGGCTGAACTACTGATTCAACAACCAAATCCATCTCCTTTTTTTCCAATGTTGCAATTGACATGTCACTGTTTTTTTTGTAGATTGGCCTGGTGAATGCATAATCGGTACTCAGGTAAATAAATGATATTAAAAATCACAAACTGACCTTACTCTCTTTGTCAGATTAGCTAAACATAGTGGATTTTTACCTATATGCAGATACCTCCATCCAAACCACATTCAGTAGCAGCCCATGTGACAGATGAAGGGAGCAGTAGCAAACAAAACAAAGTAAGCAAGGGGTTGAAAGACAGGATGACTTTTTTACAACTCAAAAAAATACATGAAATTATCTCCTCACCTTTGTTATCATCTGGTAAAATGTCCAGGTACTACCTACTTCCAGAATTGACTACAACTCATATCCTTATGAGAATGAACATCATTTTTCTGTAAGTTTGTAAGAAAACATGAATTTGTTAATTGTACTGCATAATTATATTATAATTATTCTAACTATTGTTTTAAAACAAAAATGCAGAACTTGACATTTACTGAAATGCTATTATCTGTCGAAGATCCAGCATCATCTCAGGTATTGACCAAAAATTCAGTATTAAAAACTTTTTTATACTTATGGTTTCACATAAAAAATCATCTAAAAAGGTACAAAATCAAATTGCAGGGATTTTTGCAAAACAATGATGTTTGGATGCATATGGGGGAGGAGGTACAATTCTTTCACAATGCATACAAAAAATAATAATTCCTTGATTCATTTTGTAGCTATCAAAAGTTAACATTAATGGTTTGTAAATAATTTCAGAACATGACATTCATGATTACCGGGAGAGATGGTAGTTCGCAATCATTGCTGCTAGACGAAGATGGTGAGGTAGAACATCAACCTCAATTTGGTGACAAATATGATGAAGAAGAAGATGAAGAAGAAGCATATTTTCAAAAAGAGGCAGTTGAAGATGATGATGCAAATAGATTTTATAACTGTCATTGGGATGCTAACAATGGACAACACAAAGATGAGTCAGTTGATAATGATAAAGAGAACATTCTGGAGGATGAGATGGGTATATATCCAGCAGCCGAAATGGAGATGCCTGATGGAGTAGAACAATTAACACCTCAGGATGTTCGTTTGTACCTTGAGAGGGAAAGCATAAAGGCAGCACTCAGTGGTAGTCAAGAAGTTGTTGGCCATCATGTTCCACACATAAATATGATATTTGACACTGAAGAAGAAGCATACAATTTCTACAATGAATATGCTTCTATATGTGGATTCTCTGTCAAAAAAGCAGGCAACTACAAGGGCTAGAATACAGGAGATGAAATTGGATCTAGACGAACTTACACCTGTAACAAGTTTGGCAAGCCTGTTGCTGCTGATGTTCTTGAGAAGAGAAAGTTGAGGAGGCAGGAAAGGGATCAACAGCGGACTGGAAAAGCTGCGCCAGAGAATGCCAAGAAAAGAAAACGAAACATGAATGAACTTATTGGTTGCAGGGCTAAGATGATTGTTTCTTTGAAAGAAAGTAAGTGGCACATTACAAATATAGAGCTGCATCACAACCATGAGTTATGCCCAGCAGATGAAAGCAAATTCTTACGGTCTCACAAGCATATGACAAATCAAGAGAAGTTGTTTATCCGCACTTTCACATCTGTGAAGTTGGCAACCAGGAAAATAATGGCAATACTAACTTATCTTAGAGGTGGCAAGCCAAAGAATGTTCCTTATACAAAAAAGGATGTGATTAATGTTATGAATGCCATAAGACAAGAGGACAACAGGAATGATATGAATAAGGTCCTAGAATATTTCAGGCAGAGGAAGGATGAAGACCCTAGGTTCCATTATGAATTCTTATTAGGGGAAGGCAACAAGGTTAAGTGCATATTCTGGGCTGATGCCTTTTCAAGGGAAATGTATGCCTTGTATGGTGATGTCGTAAGCTTTGACACAACATTCATATCAAACAAGTATAACCTCCCGTTTGAGCCAGTTGTTGGTGTTACAGGGCATGGGCAAAACTGCTTGTTTGGATGTGCGATAATAAACAATGAACAAGCAGAAACGTTATAGTGGTTATTCCATGCATTCAAACGATGACACGGTCAAAAAGATCCAGTGACAATTATAACAGATCAAGATACCGCTATGAAGAATGCAATTGATGCAGTTTATCCTAATACATGTCACAGGAACTGTTTCTTCCATATCAAGAAAAAAGCTGAAGAGAAGTGTGGAGGAAGTTTTGGAAGAATTCCAAATTTGCATATAGATTTTTCAGACATTCTTCGTAACTCATTGACAATTGCTGAGTTTGAAAATTTATGGCCACAGATGATTCAAAAATATAATATTGGTCACCTGAAGTATTTGAGAATAATGTGGGAAAATAGGCGTAAGTTTGTCCCTGTTTATTTCAAGAGGAATTTTTGTCCTTTTATTCACTCGACAGCTAGAAGTGAAGGAACAAATGCAATATTCAAGGATAATGTTGGTTCTACTTATAGTGTTGTCAGCTTCTTGGGTGAGTACCAAAAAATTTCAGAAAACATGGAAGAGTTGGAAAAAGAGCAGGATACATTGACAAGAATGACAGAACCTAGCTACTGCCTGCACAGTGAGCTTGAAATACAAGCAGGCCGCATGTACAATAGGAAAATATTCTATAGGTTTCAAAAGCAAATAAAGTTTGCGGCAACACTTCATGTCAATGAGATTGAACAGTTTGTGAGATATGAGGTATACAACACAGCTATGCTTGAAATGCAAGAAATCAGGCCTAGAAGATATCTTGTTTGTGTCAACCTTCAAACACAAGATTTTTCGTGTATATGGTGCAAATTTGAGAAAGATGGGATTATTTGCGCTCACATTCTAAGGGTCCTTGTACATCTGAACATGTCTGAGCTGCCTGATAAGTACTACATCAGCAGGTGGAGACCTAAAGAGAGAAAATATTTGAGAGACAACAAGTTTAACGTTCCCATTGATCTAATAACTAGCAATAAGCATCTGAGGTACAGTGTGCTATCTAGAAGATTAACTAATCTAGCTTCAGAAGGCTCAGAGACAGTTCGAAAGTACACGTTTGTCACACGAGAAATCAAAAAGATAGAAGAAAAATTGGATGAGATGACTATTGAAGATGAAATAGCAGAAAAAAACAAAAATTGTAAAGGAAAAGAACATGCTTCAGCTAGTGCGCATCCAAGACAAGATGATGGCTATGGAAATTTTCTTCAAGATCCTGATGTTGCGCCTTCGAAAGGTCGACCCGAAAATTCGAAAAGGCAGAAAACATTTATGGAAGAGTTGTTTTCCAGGAACAAGATAACATGTAGTCATTGTGGGTCAGATGAACATAACATTGCCACATGTCCTAACAAGCACCTACCAAAAGCTACAGTTCAGAAGAAAAATACAAGAAGCAGGAAGAAATCAACTGGTACTTCTATATGAAATTTGGTTTTTGTTCGTTATGAAAGTAATTATTATGGAAACATCTAGCTAACTCTCTTGCATATGTAATTTTTTTCAGCTGCTGATGCAACAACTGGAAAGCAAGCAACAATCCAAAAAAAAGGAAAAGATAACTTGGCATCAACTAAGAAATCAAAGCAAGTATCAGACAAATTATGAGTAGGAGCTTTATTGATGTAGTTGTCTCTAGCTATCTCAAATTAATACCTCAATTATGATGTAATATTGAATTATCTTTTACTCAATTATGATGTAAGATTGAATTATAAAAGTAGTGAAGTGGACATACCTTGTTTTATTTATGTTTCATATTCTTCGTGTCGAAGATTGATACCCATATTTGACTGATTGAAAATGTTGCTTGTTAGCTGCTGAATGATAAGAAAAAAAGCAAAAACAAGGTATTGATGTAATTATTACAACGGTCCCATCCATGGATAAAATGAGGAGTGCTCTGCTTTTTAACAATAAAAAGTGAACACAGAAAACTAAGAATTGTAAACAATAGGAAACACAGTTTGGTACTATCATGCCCACATCTAAATCTCGCGGTAATTGTTGTGATTCGTCACTACAATACTTTGGTAGTTCAGATAACAGACAGAAAAACAGCTGAAAACAATATATGTTGCTTGTTATATACAAAAACTTCAATACACATGAAAACTAGAACGAATTATTCTCTCTAAATCATTCCATTGTTGTTCATAAAACTTCATTGGATCTTTCTACTTCAACATCCTTGTTATTTTTTGTTCCAAATCTCTGAAAAGGAAAATAAATAATTACCATAATTATTTAACATGGTAGTTAATTTTAACTATATATAATTACATGAAAAGGTGTAAAAACTTTAGTAAGTATCCAACCTTAACATTCGAACATAGAAGCAAGATCCTTTGCGTCATGCTCCATATTGTGTCGACTCATTAATATATCATGAGTGTATTTCACACGAAACAATGGTATATCAAGATGGGAAAAGTTGCACTTTGATTGATTTCTTGCAACAAAGAGTTCCATGAATTTCATAACAAAAACGCCGCAGTCATTCCTGTAAAACAAAACACAATCCAATATTAATCAAACATAGTAAAACAAAACAGAACACAAAATCGTTGATCTTAATACACATTTTATACATACCCAGTAAGTTTTTTTGGTACATTTGGGTATGCTCTACCATAAGTTTGAAAGTTCATTTCCTTAAGTCCAGCTTCGTGCCATGTTTTGATAAAATTTTGTATACGTAACATAAACAAAATCACAAACTATGCAGGAAACGCAATCAGGAAATTAACAAACAGTAAAGCATTTGCCATTACCATAACATCTCCTACAGTCTTATGGAAAGTACTGTCTTCACTGAAATATGAGTCGAGAAATATAAAGTTCGGTACTTGATATCAATCAGTAGCACAAACCAATGTCTGTTATATATGCTTGGAAAGAACAACTGAAAGAACAAAAAACTTGAATTGGTTATCTCCTCTGTTGATTTAATAAATTACTTTATTCATAAACAATGAATATTACTTATTGAGGAAATAAAAACAGATAAAAATACCGCATCAGACAAATGTAATTTGAATGCCCTATTTGCGCCTATGAGAGATTCCAATGCTCGTTTGTGCCAGATGTCCTTTGCTTCTTCGGACTTCCATTTCTCAAGGAAAAAATCATGTTTTACCAATAAAGGCAAATAAAAAGGAAAAAATTAACTATTTGTTTGGTTGTACTAATTATTAGTGTTCTTATGAACAATTTTTTTAACTTGACACTGCACACTTACTGAAATTGTATTGAAGAATAAGTGCTTCTTTGTTTTGCTAGGATGGTTATCTCGAAAAAATTTACGGCAAAAAACAATTATTAACCAAGCATCAACCCAACCTTTAGGTTTCATTGAGTTACCTAAATGTAACATCAAAACTCTGACAGCATCAATGTTGACAGCCCAATCCCTAAAAGTGAAAAATTAAACCAAAAAATATTATATTAGATATGCTAGAAAAGAACAATATCAAGCATATGAACAAAAAAATAAGTAGAAAACATCAAACTTAAGTATATAGTTTGTATTAACAAAAAAACTCACAATTTAGGAACAGGATCATCACACAAAACTGTGACAGCTTGCCAAACTTTCTGTTCAAAGGGATCAATAATTACACTTTGACTTGGGTTTACATCATACGGGGAGCAGACATACTTGCTTCTTAGAGGAATTCTTTTTGGTAAACAATTTTCTTTCCCATCACGTGATATCGAGTGTCCAAGAGATAGACTTGTGTTGTAGAATTCATCCATTTCGTTTGACATACTGTTGCTTGCATACTTAACTGATTTTTCTCCAAGAATTTGAACTTCTGGTGATGACTCCTGTGTTAAGAAACAAAGAGTGCCATTATGAAATTTAAATTGACATGGTAAAAATTTAAACAGTCCAGTTGTTAATGATTTTCACAACATAAATTTTAATAAAATTTACTTGTACCAAGTTGTTCAATAATTCCCTTGCTGCACCCTTGTTTCTCGAATTTGAATTGTTGTAATCAGCATCGCTATCTTCAAACAGTCTACGGCCAACAATTAAAGCTTCTCTATAATCCTAATAAAAGAACAACAATTGGTTTTTTATGCCATGTCTAGGTACAAAAATAATATACAATAAGTTGTTGTGCTTACATGACTTTTTGCTGCTGTACTACAAGATTGTTCAATTTTCAAGCTGTTTATACTACTCATTGTTGGTATTGGAAAAACCTGTATTAAAAATAAAAATAACAACAATAAAAAATTCAGTTCATGAAGTAAATATGAGCAACAATGAAACAAACATGAATCCAAAAAGGCAAATTTGAGAAAATAACTTACAAGGTCTACGAAATTTGGATTCCTTACTGGTGAATCTGTAAGTCCAGTAATGCTTGTCCTCCTTTGAGCACATTGGATGCTCATTTCACAATCATTTTGAAGGTTATCCTTTGCATACTAGAGACAAAAAAATAAGTGAAGATTTAATTAATTACTTAAATAATATAAATGGAAAAAAATCATTTTGCTCATTGTAATTACTTACATCAGATCTACTGGTGTTTGTTGTTTTCCCTGTTACATTCCTGTTTGGAGTAATTGTGCCAGTTGTTAGTTCTTTTTCTGTGACATTGTTCTCTGCCTCCTTATTCTCTTCTTCTTTGCACTTAGAAATAGCTAACTGAAAACACATGTAAAAATTATATAAAAAGAATATGTTAGTTATACCAAAAGAACTGAACACATAAAAATAGTAGCAAAACAAAAGGATTATATGACTTGCTTATACCTCACACACTTCATTGTATGAATAGTCATCCATTCCTACAGGTCAAAATAATTCAGGCTCATCAATTGTTTTCCCATTATCATCTACGCACTCCTTCAGCCTAAAAGATGGGACACCTTCATCTTGGAAGAAATACTTGCTTCTAGCTATCTCAAGATATGCACTTCTCTTTATGGCAGTTGATTGAGATGTATAAATATTTAAATTTGAAAAAATAGTGGATCAAAAACAATATTAAAACATCATTTCCATACAAAAAGTGTAGTTATTAAAAGAGTAGAAGGAAATTAGTAATTCGTGATAATAATAAGATCTCATTCTGACAAAAAAATTGATTTTGTTGCAGATTACCATCTAATTCTCTGACATTTTCATAGTGGAGTGTGCCTTGTGAATGGTCCTGATATTCATTATATAATAGAATAAGTAAATCATTATTTCTGTTTGAACAGCTTAATTATAGTATACACAAAAATATATAGAAAAAATTGATGGGCTTACATTGTTGATATCATTGTATTTTTTACTTTGAGTTTTTGGAGTTGGTGCGTTGAAACCATGAAAGTCTTCATTTCCTTCTTCGATACATTTTACATTCATATCCATGAGATTCTTTAAAACAAAACATAAAAATATTTGATTACCACTCAACACAAAAAGGTACTGTCATATATTATAGAAATGTCATATCTAACTTTATTTATAACACAAACATCAAAAATTATAAGGTATCAGCTAAAAAAGTACCTCCTTTTGTGTCATCTAGCTTGTTCAACTCACATACTTGAGATGACACATCTACACATGATTCTTTTTGTTGTGGTATATGATTTCCAAGTATCATATGATTTAGACTAGCTGATGGAAACATTTGGGAGGTAGATCCTTCAGTTTCTTTTGTTTCCTATTGGAATTAATAATTTATGGTAAGATAAATAAGAAGAATAAAATGAAAATATTAACAATTAAACTAAAAAAATGCATAAACATAATTCATAAATTAATAAACATAGTATGCTATGAACTACTCGTTGACTTAAATGATCACACCTCATGAACACTTATAAATGAAATTACAGAAAACATTATGCTCTGCATAATGGCCAGCATACCTCATGAAGCGGTAAGAGAATATGACTAGCTTGAGGACAATAAGAAATCCTATCACTATGCTGTTTGTGTTCATTTTCATCTGATGTTTCGTATAACACATTTGCTTCTGTTCGTCCTTTTTCCGTTTAACTAAAGCATCATCTGCAAGTTAAAAATATAAAAAGGAGACAAATAATTTGTACAACAACAATAAGATGAGTACAAAATTAAAAACAAAGCATAAAATTAGTACCAGCATTGTCATCTTCAAAATGAACATCATCTTCTTCGGACAATTTTACTGTTGTTTGAGATTCATTGGCAGTTTTGTAGGAACATCCTTCAGAGCCAGAAATTTTGAGTGTATCTTTTGAACCATTTATATTTGAAACAATAGCCTGAATGACTTTGATTACAAGATCTTTAGCTTTCATACAAATCTTCATTTCTTCATCTTTCATAATAGACTTAAATGTTCTTGATATATCATGTCTCAACTGAGCAATAAAAACATAAAGATGAAATAAATGTCAGAAGTTGTTACAAAAGAAAATAGGAAGAACTGCTTGCTAGCAATACTAACAACTTGGTTCTTAGTACCTTGGGTTGCACAAGGTCACCAATAGCTCCATCAATTAATTGCTCGAGAATTTCATCATTTTCAACACCACAAGTAGGTATCCTTGAATCTATTGAGTAACAAGTTTGAGAAATGTCTTTTACCTACATATAACCACACTATTATTACATACTACAAAAAATTCTAATGTGTAGTACAAAACAAAAAATAATTACTTACGGGGTAAGCGCCGTATTTGCCATTAGTCCCTAGGTACATGTCACTAAATATTTTAATCAGATTGCCTTTCCATACTCTTATTGTTGGCAATGTTGAAGGAATTTGAACTGGTGTGAAATCAATGAAATCAAGACTCCGGATCTACTTAAAAATAAAAAAAGACAAAGGTCAAAATGAGATAAAGAAAATAAATAAAATAGTGAAACATAGTTATAATAAAAATTCATAAGGTAGAAATAAAATTTATCATAATCTTGAAAAGATGAAGAACAATAACATACCGCCAAATGATATATACAACCACCAAGAGTTTGTGTTAAATGCCTCGTATTCTGTGGTTCCCTCAAGTATTTCTTGATATAAAAGATCATCCATTCATGGATAAATTTTGACCAGTTCCTGTACCTTATCTTATCAACTACTACAAGTGCTCCCATGTATTTGGTGCTCAGTTTTGTGCTTGAATTAGGACACAGAAATGTTCCTAAACAGACTGACATAAAGCACCGACAGAAAACATTATCAGGGAGAACTTCTTTTGCTAGAATCATTTTTCCAAAGAATCTGATAGAAGGCACTTCTGATAAACCAAAAATAGCAAGAAAAGCTGCTTTTCCTAACTCTTCGTCACTGTCAACAAGCAAATCTCCAGTTGGTGTTCCAAGAGTTTCATGAACTGTTTGAGAGCTGAGTTGTATCTCTTTCGAACCTATTTGAATAACTTCTCTATCTGTGCATACGTTATCTGCAACCCACTGTACAAAACACCTGGGAACTGTGCAATTATCTAAATTCAAGATTTTAGAGAAACCAAGCCATTTCACAAGTTCCACATAACGAGGACATGTGTGCACTCTCTATAGCACTTTGGACAGAAATGTAATACTGCATCTGCTATAATCCTTCCTTTCATCATCTACTTCACTACCATTTTCTTTAGTTGTGGTTATTGGTAACCTCTAAAAAATGTGCAAATGCAAAACACAAAATAAAAGAGAATATCAGATATTATATCTAGTTACAGAAAAAAAAAATAACATAATTTAAGCATAATAAGGAAAAAAAGAAAAACTTATGTTCAGATTTCTAATCTTCCTCTTGAGCTTTTTAGCACTCTTACGTCTTTCTCTTTTTTGAACACTAGTTATAATCTGCATGGTAGTTAAAATGTGTACATTAATAAGAATAAGCTAAATTCAAAAACTGTTCTAAACTAAAACACTAGTAGTACTATTAATTGTTTAAGTTACAGCGTAAGAATTCCATTCCAACACACACAATAAATATGTACAAATATATTACGGTAAACAAAAATAATCATGGAAAAAGAAGCTTACATAATACAAACAGATAATTTGAATCAAAATGAAAGCATACCATTCTCAAGATTTCATGGGACATTTCATTATCAGTTTGAGTTTCATATAACATATTAGCATCTTGAGGTAAAATCTTGTCACCTTCCACTTCAGTATCATATCCTTCACCTTCTATCTCCATTTTACCCTGTAAAAATATAAACCAAAAACTGAGATAGAAGCTGGTGAGAAAATAGAAGCATTGTTCGTTGTTTTGATAGTATGCTCAACACAAAGATGCAGACACAAAGCTGGTGAGAAAATAGAAGCATTGTTCGTTGTTCAGAAAACTAAGAATGATTAAAACTGTTATACTAGTTGGCCAGTCTTGAATCTTACAGTACACACATACTAGGGCATTTTCACTAGCAGCGCAAGAGTAAAAACAAAAATAAGAACAAAACAGTAGGGAGCAATTCCTTCAATGATGTGAAATGTATACTGGGAATTAAAAGCCAAGCCAAGTTGTAGCCACTATATACAAAGCTATTGATTTCATATTTTACAAATTTCAGCACACAAATTTCTTTTTATAATTAGCAGACAACATTCAATTGGATATCAATAGGTAGTGTCCTGAACTAGAGAATTGCAAACATGAAAAACCTACTCAAAAACCAAGTAATAGCAGACATACCTTTAACCATTCAGTATTAAAATGTAAAAACTCATAAAATTGCAAATCCATCTATTAGCAGACAATTGTACTAATCTATTAGCAGACAATTGTACTAACCAATTTTACTATCCAGTTACAAAACATGAACAAAATCAGGATCTATTTCAAGCTGCAAAATGACCCTATGCCACCAACCAGCTCCCCCTCCATAAAAGAAACGAGGCCGCACCACAGTTTCTTCCACCAAACTAAATCAATCCCCCTATCGAGCAAGTGCGACCTCTACGCTCGCCAAAGCCGCACCTCGCTCGCCACCAAACTCGGACGATTGTTTCCTTCTCCTGGAGCTACGCTACTACTAGTTGGTCATCCATGGAAATGGAGGCATTCCCGATAGGCTTCACCAAGGGCATCCGCTCCCACTGGTGCCGGAGGAAGTACCAACGCGTCGCCGGCGATGGCGGCACCAGGAATAAAACCACGCAGCGCCTCGGCGGCGGCGCGCGACGCGGCTCCGGAGGCGGGTGACACAAGGTGCAAAATGAAATACCAACGAAAATCTAAACTAATTCTGGAATTTCAAACAGTAGATTCGTCCTCCCTTTTTCGCAACGCACACACGAGAGACAAAAATTGAACGGTGCAGACACAAAATAGATGTATTAGGGATATACCGGCTGGTGGGGGTGGGGGATGAATCGACGATGAGGAAGCAAAATAATCGACGAGGATGATTGTGCTGTTGAGCAGAGCTTGCTCTTCTTCCTTCCCTCACCAGAGAAAAGTAGGCCAAGCTTCTTCCGCGAACAAGGACAGCCGGCGGGATTGACCTGCCCCACCGGCCGGTCTTCCTGGACCCCCTTCCGCCATGCCCACCTGCTAATCTGGGTACTGGATTTTTCCCTCCGTTCCGCCCCTTTCTTCCTCGACCCCTTCATGTTATCCTCTGTTTGAAATCATCGTTTTGTTCTAGAAGAAATGATACGGGAAGGGGGAGGGAAAAGTAACGGAAAAATAAGCGGTAAAGCCAGATTCCTTTGAGGGAAAAGTAACAAAGACAACACCATTATATACCGTTAGTTCAGTTGTTTTATACAAAATACAAAATAAAAATATTCTAGAAAAATAAATATAAAGTAAATTAAAAATTATTATTACGTGAAACAAAATAATAGATGTTAAATAAAAAATGCAAAATTGTTCTATAAAAAATTCTAAATTCTTGTATGAAATGTACATATGCAAGTATGGATGTAACCTTTCGGAAACATGAGCCATACTACACAACACATGTAGAGGTGATCTTAGTCAGTTCTTGGAGGAATTATCTGCTAGCACCGAGGGGTAGACTGAAGTCAAAACAAAGGACTAAGCGGGCGATGATGACACATGAGTTATTGGAGTTCCCGCCTCCTTACGAAGCGAAATCACTAGTCTTTGGCAGATCACAACTCAGTAGAATTTTTAAATAAAATAAAGTTGTTTTATAGAAAATACAAAATAAAAATCATCAGTTGCAAACTTACTTGCAACTCACTAACCTTATAAACTTCCATTTCCCTGGCGCCGAGAAAACACAGTTTCAAATCGACATGCAACTCGAAAATGAAAAACATCAGTTGCAAACTTATTTGCAACTCGACACTACTCCAGCCCCGAAAAATCAATGTTTCAAATCGATATGCAATTTCCATAGCAGCTCCAAGAAAACATAGTTTTCAAATCGACATGCAACTTGAAATGAAAAATAATCAGTTGCAAACTTACTTCCAACTCACTAACCCTATCACCTTCCATTTCCCGCACCCGACAAAACACAGTTTCAAATCGACATGCAACTCAAAATGAAAATCATCAGTTACAAACTAACTTGCAACTCTACCCTACCCGCCCCTGACAAATCACAGTTTCAAATCGACATGCAACTTCCCTACCAGCCTAAAGCAAACACAGTTTCAAATCTACATGCATTTCAAAATGAAAAATCATTAGTTGCAAACTTACTTGCAACTCGACCCTAACACGCCCCCCCCACACGAGAAATCACAGTTTCAAATCGACATGCAACTTCACTACCAGCCTAGAGAAAACACAGTTTCAAATCTACATGCAATTCAAAATGAAAAATCATTAGTTGCAAACTTACTTGTAACTCTACCCTACCCTGCCTCCGAAAAAACACAATTTAAAATCGAAATACAACTTCCCTACCCCACCCCAAATAAATCACAGTTTCAAATTGACATGCAACTTCCCTACCAGCCTAGAGAAAACACAGTTTCAAATCGACATGCAAAACGAGATGAAAATGATCAGCTGCAAACTTACTTGCAACTCTACCCTACCCCGCCCCTCCCCCCCCCCCGAAAAATCACAGTTTCAAATCGACATGCAACTTCCCTACCAGCCTAGAGAAAACATAGTTTCAAATCGACATACAACTCGAGATGAAAATCATCAGTTGCAAACTTACTTGCAACTCTACCCTACGCCGCCCCCGAGAAATCACAGTTTCAAAATCGATATGCAACTTCCCTACCAGACCAGATAAAACACAGTTTCAAATCGACATGCATCTTGAAATGAAAATCATCAGTTGCAATCTTACTTGCAACTCTACCCTACCCCCGAGAAATCACAGTTTCAAAATCGACATGCAACTTCCATACCAGCCCTGAGAAAACACAGTTTCAAATCGACATGCAACTCAAAAAATAAAAAATTATCAGTTCCAAACTTACTTGCAACTCACTAACCCTATCACCTTCCATTTCCCACCCCCCCCAGAAAACATAGTTCCAAATCGACATGCAACTCAAAATGAAAATCAGCAGTTACAAACTCAATTGCAACTCTACCCTACCCGCCACCTAGAAATCACAGTTTCAAATCAACATGCAAAATCCATAGCAGCCCCAAGAAAACACAGTTTTCAAATCGGCATGCAACTTGAAATGAAAAATCATCAATTTCAAACTTACTTGCAACTCACTAACCCTATCACCTTCACATTTTCCACCCCTAAGAAAACACAGTTTCAAATCGACATGCAATTCAAAATGAAAAATCATTAGTTACAAACTTACTTGCAACTCGATCCTATCCCTCCCCTCCCCCGAGAAATCACAGTTTCAAATCGACATGCAACTTCCCTACCAGCCTAGAGAAAACATAGTTTCAAATCGACATGCAAAACGAGATGAAAATGATCAGTTGCAAACTTACTTGCAACTCTACCCTACCCCCCCCCCCCCCCCCCCGAAAAATCACAGTTTCAAATCAACATGCAACTTCCCTACCAGCCTAGAGAAAACACAGTTTCAAATCGACATACAAATCGAGATGAAAATCATCAGTTGCAAACTTACTTGCAACTCTACCCTACCCCGCCCCCGAGAAATAACAGTTTCAAAATCGATATGCAACTTCCCTACCAGACCAGATAAAACACAGTTTCAAATCGACATGCAACTTGAAATGAAAATCATCAGTTGCAATCTTACTTGCAACTCTACCCTACCCCCGAGAAATCACAGTTTCAAAATCGACAAGCAACTTCCATACCAGCCCTGAGAAAACACAGTTTCAAATTGACATGCAACTCAAAAAATAAAAAATTATCAGTTCCAAACTTACTTGCAACTCACTAACCCTATCACCTTCCATTTCCCACCCCCCCCTCCGGAAAACACAGTTCCAAATCGATATATTTTTTAATTATTAATTATCATATGCAAAAATGTGTACGCCTCCCGAGTACAAATAGTATAATATGAAAAGTACTTGGTTTATGTCATGTAGTCCCTAGAAGTGTACATCTCTATCTTGTTGTACTTACTAGGTAGTGGTATGTGTGTATGACATATCATTTTTATAGAATCAATAAAGAAAACATCTAGAAAAAACAGTTAACATCCAATAGTTTCTCTTCCTGGGCACAGCACGTGTGCGCCGAAGAAACTGCAACGGGCCGCTTAGCTAAACCGGAGGTAGCAGGGCCCGACCCGTCACCGCCTCCCGCAAATCGATCTCCTGCTCCTCGGCGTCGTTCGGTGCTGACTTCAGGAGCGCGATAGAGACGAGCCAGGCGCGCATTACCAAAAGAGAACGCAGCTGCCGCCTGGGCGCATATGGTTGACTGTAAAATCAGGCTGTCGATGTTCGAATGCGTGCGCGCCTAAAGCTGCCGGGGACGGCATGGGCTCGAAGCTGCAGGGGACGGGAGGGGCAAGGGCTGCTACCGATGGGAGGGTCTTGGGGCTGCCTGCAACGGAGGGGCACGAGGCTGCCTGGGACGACAGGGGCTCGAGGCTGCCAAGGACGGGAGGGGCAGGGGCTGCTGCCGATGGGAGGGGCTTGGGGCTGCCTGCAACTGAAGGGGCACATGTCAATCTAAAATTGGGAGGGGAACAAGCCTGCCTCAAAGCGCCGTGGCCAGGACCTAGGAAGAAGGCGATGGCGGAAGCTGGGGACGAAGGTGAGGGCGCAGTAGGATGAGCCAGTAGGGCACACGGCCGTGACCATCGACAGAGAGGAGGCATCCCCGCTGGCGAGAAAAAACGGGGCGTGGCCGCCACAAGGAAAAACGAGGCAAACGGTAGCAAAAAGAACAGGGCGCGGCCGCCGGTGAGAGGGAGATGGGCCGACCTCCAATGGGGGGATCGATAGGAAGGGGACCTGCAGGTTGATGACGATAGGGCCGGGTCGGGATTTCTCACGTGGCCTATATAGGTTGTCCGGTTGTAGATTTCTACGGTTTATAATAGATGTTTTATATATATAGACCAGCACTATTCTGTAACTGATTACAGAATAATATTCTAAGCACGGAATTGAAATTTTAAAGGGTTAAACTTTTCAGAAAAAAAGGTTGAACTTGCCATCTCAACTACTCCCTCTAGCCCGTATTAATTGACTTGGATTTGTCAAATTTTGGGTGAACTTATATCTAAATAGTGTCTAGATTCATTCAAAATTTGACAAATCCTAGTCAATTAATATGGGTCGGAGGGAGTATTTGAATTGCGTGTTGTTATAATATAAGAATTATACATCAAGTTTATGAATGGTTTTTCAGAATTAAGCAAATGATATACCGTTCGAAACATAATAAAAACCGTAATTTTTTCATGTTCACACTTTTTACAAATTATACACGGTCTAAATTTAATTTTTAAAATACAAAAATTTTCTACATAGATATAGAACGAACTTTCACTCCAGTTTTCGAACCCCTTATCCAAATGATACAAATGATATATCGTTGGATATATAATGAAATTTCACATATTTGTATTATGTGTACAGTTTTTTCAAATTCTGCACGGGTTTTGAATTTTTTGAAATATAACAAAAGTAGGACGTATTAAAATACGAGCATACGTTATTTGCACTATATTTTTTGAACCAATTTTTCAAACGAGACAAATGATATACTGTTGGATAGATAATAAAATTTCACATCTTTTTAATGTTTAAAGTTTTTCCAAAATTCTACATAGATTATGAACAATTTTGAATATACCGAAATTCTGACATATTCAAAAATAGGCGGACGGTATTTGCATGATATTTTTCAACCATTTATCCAAATGAGGAAAATGATATAAGATTATATAGATAATGTTATTTCACATCTTTTTCATGTATAAAGTTTTTCCATATTCTACACCGATTTTGAACAATTTGAATATACCGAAATTCGGACATATTCAAAAAAGAGCGGACGGTACTTGCATGATATTTTTCAACCGTTTGTCCAAATAATGCAAATGATATACCGTTTTATTGATAATGAAATTTCTCATCTTTGTCATGTTTAAAGTTTTTTCAAATTCTCCACCTATTTGGAACAATTTTTAATATACGGAAATTTAGACGTATTAAAAAACAGGCATACAGTATCTTCACGATATTTTTTTCAACTATTTTTTCAAACGATGCAAATTATATAGCGTTGGATAGATAATAAATTTCATATCTTTATCATGTTTAAAGTTTTTCCAACATTCTATATAGATTTAACTACAAAAAATAGAGTATTGAATTTCACGGGACATGAGCCTATGCCACCTACTTGTGAAGGTTGAACGTTCTGTCTTGTGATGGTTGAACTCCATGCGTTGTGATGGTTGAACTTCCTGACCTGCAAGGTTTGGCCTGCATGTATGTCAATGTTAAACAAAGGGTTGAACTTACTGTCTCAACTATCTGAACTGCCCATTTGTTCTAATGTATTAATATGATGTTTTTATAAAGTCTACACGAATTTAACTACAAAAATCATAGTATTAAACTACCCGGAACATTATCATGCACTTCCCAACTACAAGGTTGAACTGTGTGCCATGTGAAGGTTGAACTGTATGTCTGGTGAAAGTTGAATTGCATACGGTTGAACTACCTAACCTGCAAGGTTTGACCTACGTGTTTGTTAAGGTGAAACTAAGGGCTGAACTTACCATGTCAACTACCTAAACTACCTGTATGTTCCAATGTATATATTATACATCGAGATAATGAAATTTTACAACTTTTTGATGTTTGATGTTTTTTCAAATTCTGCACGGATTTAACTACAAAAAACAAAGTATTGAACAGTGGGGATATAAGCCTGCACTTTCTACCTATGAAGGTTGAACTGTCTGTCATGTGAAGTTTGAACTGCCTACTGTGTGAATGTTGAAATGCATGTTCTGTTATTGTTGGACTATATTAACTTGTAAGATTTGATCTCCATGTTTGTCAAGGTTAAACTGAGGATTAAACTTCTCGTCTCAACTACGACTTGAAATCTCTGGTTGTTCTAATGTATGGATTATACATTAAGTTTCCTAACCGATTGTCGGAATTAGGAAAATTATATACTGCTATAAAGATAATAAAAAATCAGAACTTTTTCATGTTCACACTTTTCCCAAATTTTATACGATGTAAATTTAATTTTAAAATACAAAATTTTCCTACATAGGTATGGAAGGAACTTTCGCTCCAGTTTTTAAACCACTTATCCAAATGATTCAAGTGATATTCGGTTGGATAGATAATGAAATTTCTTATCTTCGTCATGTTTAAAGTGTTTCCAAATTCTGCGCCGATTTTGAACAATTTTGTTTATACCGAATTTGGACATATTCAAAAACGGGCGAACGATATTTGCGTTATATTTTTTCAATAGTTTGTACAAATGAGTCAAATGATATACTGTTGGATAGATAATGAAATTTATCATCTTTGTCATATTTAAAGTTATTCCAAATTCTGCACGGATTTTGAATTTTTTTAATATACCGAAATTCGGATTATTCAAAAACAAGCAAAGGTATTTGCATTATATTTTACAAACGTTTGTCCAAATGAGGCAAATGATATATTGTTGGATAGATAATGAAATTTGACATCTTTGTCATGTTTATAGTTTTTCCAAATTCTGTATCGATTTTAAACAATTTTGAATATACTGAAATTCTGACGTATTAAAAAATGGGCGGACGGTATTTGCAATAAATGTATTTAACCGTTTCTCCAAATGAGGCAATTGATATACCTTTGGATAGATAATGAAATTTTGCATCTTTATCATGATTAAATATTTTTCAAATTATTCACCGATTTGAACAATTTTGAATATACCGAAATTCGGAGGTATTCAAAAACGAGCATGGGGTATTTGCACAATATTTCTTCAACCATTGGTCCAAATGAGTCAAATGTTACCCTTGGATAGATAATGAAATTTCACATCTTTGTCATGTTTATAGTTTTTCCAAATTCTGCACCTATTTTGAACAATTTTAAATATACCAAAATTCTCCTATATAGACTGGATCGTGCTCAGAATACAATTTTGAGCACTGGTTTCAGAATAGTGCAACCATATATATATATATATATATACGGGTAAATGTGTGCGTCTTAGCATAGTAAACAATGTCGTCCGTGAAAGTTTTTGACAATTAGGAAAAAGGTATTTTCACTTTTCCAAGTGATTAGGGTGATGTTTTTTACTAGTAAACCAAATTAGAAGAATTTGCCTTATAATATCCCATTTTTAGTTAATCCTTAATTAAGTTTTTTTTTGCATCATGAGCATCATCTAAAAATTAATGCAACAAGAAATGATGCAAATCCTAAAACCCTATTTCTCTTCCCTCTCTAAAAACAATTCAAAATGGTTTTTAATTTGAAAAGTACAAAATGTTTGGATCCCAAATTAAATAAAAGGGTTCCATAATATTTTACATACAAAAGCTTCTTGTGTTTCAAAAGTATTCAAAACATATTTGAAAATGAAGTAAAAAAGAAAAAATAATTTCTGCTAAGAAAAACTGTTTCCTAAACCTAACTAGGCCAGCGGCCCATCTCTCTACCTTTATTGACGCTCAACGCCGTGCAGTGTAGCCCGCCTCACTTGCTTTCCTGCAGCCTGCTTGTGGCCCAAGCCAGCCAAGCAGAGGCCCGTACCCGTTCGACCCCTGTTCCTCGTCGTCTTCACTGTCGACGACGGAGCAGAAGCTCCTGCGTGTCTACGCCGCCGTCACCCGATCCTCGCCACGAATCGCAGCGCCCCGCAGCCCTCTGGAGGAGATAAGATAGCCACGCACGTCTCCCTCGCATCCCTATCCGCTCACTCTCCCCCGCTCCCTCTCTCACACGCGTTCCTCCTCGTGGCCGAAACCCTAGCCTCGGACCTCGTCGTCGTGCCACTGCTAGAGTCCACCTCGAGCCTCGCCGAGCAGCCCACGAGCTCCGCCGTGTTGTTCCGTGTATCCTCGCCGAAGGAATCGAGGAGGGGAGCCCCCAATCGTCACCATCCTCACCGTCTTCCCCTAGACCGATGAGCGCCGCCGTTGCCATTGTCGACGCTCTAGGCCTCGCCTTCCTTCCCCGACCCCTACGTTAGAATCACGGTGAGCTGCTAGTTCTTAGGCTCCCCTCCGTTCTCCCTCTCCCGCTCTGTACCGCCACCACCGCAACCACCTGCAAGCTGCGTCGCCGCCGTTTGCCGTAGTCACTGCTCCGATGAACGTAAGCTAGCGGCTCCGCCATATCCAGGTTCCCCATCGCGAGGTGTGTCAAATGCAGCTAGCCACGCATGTTGGCGTGCTCTGTGCCGTCGCCGGCGACCACCATGGTGGTCGTTGTGATGATGTCAGGCTGACATATCCATGGGCCCGCAGACCTTTGACCGTGTAGGTGGCAGTGGCGTGGCCTCGGCCCGACCGGTCAGTCATTGTGGCTAGGTAGAGCCCAGTGAAAAATGACCCCCACCCATGTGCTGACGTCACAGTGACGCAGTAAACCCTTTTAAACGATTTAATAAATCCAGAAATTGGTTTAATCTTATAAAATCAATATCTAATTATTTATAAGTCAGAAAAATATGTATAATATACCAAAATGTTCAGAAAAATGATATTTATCTATCTAAGTTATAATCATGCATTGTTAAACAACTTACATGAAAAGTGTAATTAGAGAACCAAATGAACCCTCATAGGTAATTCCGGATATTCCCCAAGTTAGGGTTTATACCCCTCGGAACACCGATTAAGCTGCCGAGCATGTCTTAGGGTTACATTTCAATGCAATTTAACTTGTCATATCATCATCCTTGCTTGAGCATTGCACCAATGCCATGTGTTGATTTTTCCCTCTCTTTCCGGTATTTGGTTCTTTTTTGGTAGAATACGATATCGAGATCGAGAACGAACACCGAGATCAACACCTTCGAAGTTCGAAGATCGAAGAACAATACTTGACCAACAATAACCAAGTCAAGTACAAGCTTCCAAAGATCTGTTTATTGGTTATCAACGGGCAAAGGCAAGCATATCCCCACCATGATATAATCCTATGATTTTGAAAGTATTTCAATTCCTGCCATGTTGCATACGATTCTACTGTGGTCTTTTATCGATAGATAGAGTATCCTATCTTTTGCATTACTCCCTTTGAGCTTATATTACCTGATCCACTGCTCCTAGCATAACTAGGTTTGGCTTGTGTGCATAGATGTTGAGTCTGGTCCATCCAGATGATGTATCAGATATATAGAATCTAGTATGACAGTAGAACATGATGAGATGAGATCAGAGGTGATATGAGTTAAACATGCTAAGGCTTGTATAGGAGGCTAATGGTGGGATGTGGTATTTCTAGTCCCATGCTCGCGACCACTAGGAACCAAGTTCTTTCCTTTGGAACCAAGACGAGCGTACAACCACACGCGGCCTGGAAAACCTCACGAGTGACTAACTTCCCTAGTATGATCCATGAGTCTGTAGTTAGCTATTTGGCATCTGCATATTTGGATGGGTTTGAAGATGGTGCATCATATAGGGCGTGGCCAAAGAGGAAGGAGGCTCCAGGAGTACTCCCAATCCTTAGACATAGAGATTTGGGCTGATGGAACCCTTTCTTGGAGACTCATGGATTTAGGTGAAAGCAAGGTAAAGGTCGTGTCTAACCACCCTTTGCTGGCATTCCTAACAAGAGGGCTATTACTAGTGTCATTAAGAGAAGGTTTGTACGTGTGGATAAAGTTGTACACCCCTCCAGGGTTAATTATTTTCGAAAATACGTGTTCACGGTTATGAATGCTTGGTGACCAGATTCTAAGATCATAGAGAACTACAACCTAATCTTAAAACTTGGCAGATCAACGTGTGCTTAAGGATGTTTCCTCATGGGTACGAGGGGTGATCCTAGTTAGGGTTCAGATGATGATGACTTGGTGGACATCAAAAGATGATGATTAATATTCCGAAGATGTCACTCTCTTATCCCCTTTTAAAACACTCTGATTAGATGAGATTCTTCTCCCTCTTGTTTTATAAACAAAGATGGCTTTATGCAAAACAACTCCACCAGCCATAAGTCTTGCGGAGTACACCATGTACTCTCCCTTGCTTTGTTGATACTTTTGTCAGAGTAAGTGTTTCTTGAAGATCATTTTGGTACTACATCGACACTGATGAGTAGCTTGGATTACCGGCCGACAACCTAGAATCTATAGGCTGGGACGTCATCGTTATGCTTCAGGCCTCTTAGGCCATTTGTTAAGTTTGCTATACTTAATAGATTAATTCGCCTTCTGTTGTTTGATGTTTGTGGTCAGTGACCTCTTCTGGTAATAATTTGGCTATTCGCTCAGTTATGAGCTTGCTGTAATAAATTTTGTGTCGTAGGGTCACTTCTGTGTTATCGATTCTTCACTGGATGTTCTCTAGCTCAAGGTTAAGCTTATGTCAGACGGAGGTCTTGGATTTGTTTATCCTTGATCCCGAGGGTGTCACAGGTTTTGGTATCAGAGCGGTACCTACTGTAGGAAAACCTTGCTATTGGTCGATGTTGAGTCTAGTGTTTGTGAAAACCATTTCAAAGCTGAAAAGTATTTGCGAAAACTCTAGTATGCTACTTTTACTCCTTATCCAGTTTCGCTCTAACTCTGGGTTATCTTATCTGGTGTTGACTTTGGAAAAGTTTTGATATCTCTTCTCGCCTTTCAAAGCTTATTTGCCTTTCTAGGCATGATGTTTCTAAGCCAGTTGACCTAGTGTTGTGTTCTCTAGATTTGTGTGTGTTGTGAACTCTTTGTTACCTTTTGCTCTTATTTGTCTAGGATATTCCATTCTATCATGACCTCTCTATATTTTGGACCCAAATATTATATTGTTGGATCCACACTGTTCTGCTCTATGCTTCGAGGTTTCCTTTCGCCTCTAGTGCCTCCTTTTTATTTGTTTGGGTACTTCAAAATGTGTTCTTTCCTTTGTAATCTACCTCGTGCTTACTACCTTTGCAGTATATGCTATGTCACTCAAGTAGTAGTTACTCCTTTTTTTGGGTTTTAACCCTTGGACTTGAACCGAACATCCCTTTTTGCTAGATTCTAGTGTTGTGAATCTTGTACATAAAGCTGACCTTTAACCCAAGATCCAATCCTTTGACCCCTGTCGTTAATGTTCACACATAACCTCAGGATTGCTGGTAATACAAATCTAGCCTTCAATCTTGTGGTCTTTGTCACGATTGAATTGTGACAACTAAGGACTTCCCCTACCACATGCTATGGCAGATGTTCTTTAATGGAACCAAATAGATCATGACAAGAGTACTCCTCGTGAGTCTCGCATATATACCCGTGACTCTGCCACACCTTACCTCTTCTATGCATTGGTTTTCGAGAGATTGTTGACTTATGCATCAACATCTTGGGATTCTATCCTGAGCATGTTCCTTTTCCATAGTTGTTTTTTCGACCTTTGTTGCCAGTTGGTAGCCAAGTAGTAAATATGCATTGGTGTCTTCCAATGCAAGATACTCTTGTGGTCTATCCAGAGAAACCATCTCGGGATGTCTAGGAGAAACAAACACCAGCACCTCGTCATATCTAGGACGAGGTCAAAGTGTTGTAATCCACAGATTAAGAGGCATTGAGTGTCCTTTATCTGTTCTACCTTAAAGTATCACAATCTTTCATACTAAGAGGTCGTGCTGATTTTCATAACCTCCTTAATGAAGTGATACTCTTACACATATTTACCCACCCTTACTCGAGGTTTCATGTTCATGAGTGATGCGTGTGCGTAATAACGTGGCTATCTGAGATTATTCACAATTATTATTGTTTTGATCTCTAAGTATATTTGTTTCATTCTTAGCGTGGTTGGTTAACCCTATAACTAAGCAAATTTGACTATACTACCAAGTTCGCTGTTCTGGTACACTCTCCTCAGTCATAGAGTTAGGCTTGTGCCAAAACTCTGAGACTATGTATTGTTGCCTTACAAAGCAAGTTTCCTCTCGAACTAAGTGACATGTTAGTACTCCGTGATATTCTAGAAGTCTTACTAGAAGTATCGCCATGTTGCTACATGACCGTGTTGTCAAGTTCTTGAGAAAGTCAGTTGTTTGAACTACTCTTTCCTCCAGGAATCCGCACTAGATAGCCCTGAGTAAGTTAGTTGAGCTTAAACAGCAACTTGGAGAATTGTAAGACAAAAGTTCTAATCAACTCTGTTCCTTCTTAAAGGGATGTCTAGTTTTGTTTGTGTTTAAGAAAGATAGTATTTCCTTGGTGGATATATTATTTTTCCCCACCTTTGATTTGATTTGGGTTATCGTCAAATCAAACTCAGTTTCAAGGACTATCTTGATGATGCTATTTTCTTGTGATGTTTCAATCGATTGTATCTTCATGTCCTTTGGTCTGACCAATAATGTTGCCTCATTCAAGCAACATATGAGTCCGTCTTCTTAGGGTGTCTCGATAAGTTTGTTGTTGAGCCCATCGACAATATCCTTTTCTTCTCCATGTTAGATTGGATTCACATGGAACAATTGGCATTAATGTTGGAAAATTTTGAGAACCATCTTCGAGTCATCTCAAAGTATGTGTTCTGGATGATAAAAGTAATCTTCTTTGGTTCACGTGCAATTGTTGAAAGATGTTGCCGTCGATTCGAGAAGAGTTATCTCCCTTTCTTTAAGGACACATGTGTGTTTTATTGTTAGTACTTCATATGTATGCAGTTGTCCTTTGACAAGTTGTTAATACATGGGTATAGCAATCTACCTTAATATTTTGGAGCTTGACACTATAGTTCATATCTTGAGAATCTAGTGACTTTACCTTCGTGGTAATTGTTGCAAACTTTCTATCCGAACATGCTGAGTCAGAAGTATCATTCCACCTAACCAAAGCTGAATCTCAAGCAGCAACGATGGTTGGTGTTCCCCAAGGTTTTGACATAGGTCTCTTTGTAATCTGGCAAGATTGATGTAATGGTTGACACACTTAGCCGGAAAGACCTACCGTCATATTCCTTTGCATCAGCAGTAACAACCCTTCCTCATAAGGCTTCTTCTATAATTTATTATGGGAGTTGTGCTCATGGTTTCCTTTGTATCCAAAGTCCGACCTTAACTTGATGTTTGATTTCTCGAACATCAAGGAGAACATTTGAAGTGGTGTTGCTAAATGTCTCTCGGTCGTCCCTCCATACTCTTTTATGTTGGCAATCGTTTTGTTGTGCCAAGTAATGGAAGTCTGAGAATGAAGTTCCTTTTTCTTGTGCCATCAGGAATCTTCTTGCCTATTCATCTTGGTGGTGTAAAGTGATATGATGATCTTTGGCAAAGATTCTGATATACCTGGATGGATAAAAAGTTTCCTTCATTTTTCTCAACCATGTTTTAAGAGTGGCTATGATTTTGGTAATCAGAAGTTTCTCTTGATACATGTTCCTTGTGACTCTTATGAGTCCTCTCCACCAAAACACCTTTCTGTCTTGGCCTTCTGTTGAATGAAAGAGTGACCCTTCTGTGTCAAAAATAGTTCAACATCTTGGTTTTATTGATCCATATCTCTGCAACCTAAAATCTCTACTTAAGCCATTTAGTAGAGGTTCCTTATCGAAGTATGTAGTCATCTTCTTTTTGTTGGAAACTTTCTTTTTCAGAAGCTTCAAAACTCTTCTGAAGCTCCATGGTCTCAATCCTTATGGAGACCATCTATCTAAAAACTTGAAACCATCTCCTCTTGTTTCCTCCTTTACCTTGTCGTGTTTCATGTTGTCATCTCAGAGTTGTTTCTGAACACTCGATCCATTAGTTGACCATGAGATACTATGTGTTGTTTAGTGTGTTTCGCTCTTATCCTTAGAGATACCCTGTTTCTTTCTCTCCCTGTCTATTTTCCTACCTTTGGAATCTCGGGTCGAGATTCTCGTAAGGGAGATAGACCTGTAACACCCTAGTTTTAGTTAATCCTTAATTAAGGTTTTGTTTGTGCATCATGAGCATCATCTAAAAATTAATGCAACAAGAAATGATGCAAATCCTAAAACCCTATTTCTCTTCCATCTCTAAAAACAATTCAAAATGGTTTTGAATTTGAAAAGTACAAAACGTTTGGATCCCAAATTGAATAAAAGGGTTCAATAGTATTTTACATATTTTACAAATGCTTCTTGTGTTTCAAAAGTATTCAAAACATATTTGAAAATCAAGTCAAAAAGGAAAAATAATTTCTGCTAAGAAAAACTGTTTCCTAAACTTAACTGGGCTAGCAGCCCATCTCTCTCTCTCTCTCTCTCTCTCTCTCTCTCTCTCTCTCTCTCTCTCTCTCTCTCTCTCTCGCCACTCAGTGCCGCGCAGTGTAGCCTGCCTCACTTGCTTTCCTACAGCCTGCTTGCGGCCCAAGCCTGCCCAGCAGAGGCCCATACCCCTTCGGCCCCTGTTCCTCGTCGTCTTCGCTGCCGATAATGGAGCAGAAGCTCCTGCATAACTGCGCCGCCGTCGCCCGATCCTCGCCACGAATCGCAGTGCCCCTCTGCCCTCTGGAGGAGATAAGATCTCCGCGCACGTCTCCCTTGCATCCCTATCCTCTCACTCTCCCCCGCTCCCTCTCTCTCACGCGTTCCTCCTCGTGGCCGAAACCCTAGCGTCGGACCTCGTCGCCGTGCCACCGCTAGAGTCCACCTCGAGCCTTGCCGAGAAGCCCACGAGCTTCGCCGTGTTGTGTCGCGTCTCCTCGCTGAAGGAATCGAGGGGGGGAACCGCCAATCATCGCCATCCTCACTGTCTTCCCTGACATTGATGAGCGCCGTCGTCGCCATTGTCCGTGCTCTAGGCCTCGCCTGCCTTCCCCGACCCCTCCGTTAGAATCACGGTGAGCTGCGGGTTCTTAGGCGCCCCTCTGTTCGCCCTCTCCCGCTCTATACCACCACCACCACCGCAACCACCTGCAAGCTGCATGTAACATCCCAAAAATACCAAACTTAGATCATCAAACACTAATCATCAAGATTAGGGTTAACAAAAACTTTTCTAAATAAACTCATGAATGCATGTATATGTGTATGCATGAATTTTGAATTTCTTTAAACCACCTTGTTTGTGTGATCCATTGCTTGTAAAATGTTTCTTAGGTGAAATGAACATCATCTAAAACATTTCCCACACTTTCCTTAAAGACAAGTAAATCAAAATAAATATATTAAGTGAATGGTCATTTTGGCCAATTTAACTCCCATGCCTACTTTGGCTGTCTCAAACTTTCAGAACCTAACAGAAACTTTTCTGGATCTTTGCACCCCTTGAATGTACTCATAACAGAGTATCAAGGCCCACTTTGTGATCATCCAAAAACTTTCAAATGCACAGTTTAAATGACAATTTAAAATTGAATCTTCTTCATATGGGAAGATCCCACTTTTTCAAAACCCACTCAAACAAGCTCAACTTTCAAAACCCAAGCATTTGCAGACTCACCAGCACCAATCTAGCAAACCCACCAAAAATCATTTCAAAATTCAAAACTTGTTTTCATGCGGCCATTTCATCAAACAGGTTGCAGACACAAATCAAACAAAACATCAAACACTATAGTGTGCAGTGATTCTTGCCTAACTTGTTCCCTAGTTAGCTCACACACAACTTAGTAGATCATCTAGAAAGATTAGCCCAACACTAGCACCCCTATGAGCTTGCCCATTGCCATTAATGGTGAACAGCCAAGCACCCCAATGTCACCCCATTGTGGACAGCAAGCTAGAGGAAGAACTAGCCGTGCCAACCTTGTCTAGGAGGCAGCCCACCGTCCACCGCCACCCATTGTCCTAGCCGCAAGCGTTGCCAAGCCCTGTACCATGCGCACAAGCCGCGCCCAGACCATGCCGAGCGTGCGCCAGAGCGCCACCCTCGACCAGCATCCACAGACCGCGCACCGCCCTCGCCGCGTGCATACATGATTGCCATCAACCCAGGAGACCGCCAGACATCCCCATTTGCCGCCCCGTGCCGCACAGCCACCGGCTGCCGTCGAAGACGCCGCCTCTGCCGCGCAGAGCACCGGCCATTCCAGACCAAACCACACCGCCCCATACCTCGCGACCATGTCGTTGAGCATCCCCAGGAGACACAGCACCGTCCCCTACCCTTGACCATGCCATTAGCCGCCAGTAACGTCGCCCCCGACGAGCTCACCGTGCGCCCCGACAGTTCCCTCGCTCGACTATAAATAGAGGCCACCCCCGCACGAATTCTTCACACCATCTCACTCCCCTCTCCTCACTGATCGTGCCACACCATTCTCAGAGCAAGGCGAGCACCTCGCCGGAATTTCACTGTAGCCTGCCACTGTCGGAGAAGAAAGGAGCCAACGATTGGAGCCGCCCCAAGAGCTGCCGCGACCACCCCTGAGTTCGCCGTCGTTGACTTTGTTGTTCGCCCGCCTCGCCGACCCTCGACAATACCCCGGTGAGCCCCCAGTGACCCTCACTGGCCGCGCTAGGTTTCGTTCTCGCCGGAGTTATCTCAAGTCGATGATGACTCCTAGCCGTTAGATTAGAACTAGATCGAACGACCCACGTTGCCCCATACCGCTTCGCCCAGCCCCGTGTCACTGACGAGTGGGGACACCCAGTTAAGAAGCCCGCGGGAGCACTGCGCTTAGCAGGCCGGCCCGTTAGAATTTCCCGCGCAGCCCAGTTATTCAAATTAAATCTTTTTCTATTTCAATTCAAACACACTTCTGTACTCAACTTCAAAAATCAACCCTGATCGATTCAGTGCACCAATTTGAATAAAACCAATTTTTTTGGAAAGGTCTATGAATGCTGAATCCAAGCCCGTTGGATTCAAGTCATTTGGATCTCTAGATCACCCCTGGTAAAAATAACAAGGCAGAAGCTTTTCTGCATTCAAACATTTTTCAAATTTAAACCATAATAGCTTTTGAGTTGATTTCAACTCTCAAAAATCACATTTAACCATACCTTTCAGAATATATAAAAACATATAGGTTTACTTGCAGAAATATTGTTCAAGTAATAAAAGAATGCTACATAAGCATTTCTAGCCACTTTAATTAATTAAAATAAAAGGGTAAAACCTTATTAAATTGTGACACCACTTTAAATCAAATTCCCATGGACTACAATATGTGGTGATGACATGTGTCAACATGATCCCATGTTTAGTTTGGAGAATATTAAATCTTAAGTAGTTTTTCAATGAGTAGAAATTACTTTTCTAAAAATAAAAAGATTTAAACCAAGCCTTAACCTTGTAATGTTAGAGATGATGCTAGATCATCTATAGGACCCTTGTGTGTGATGATTGCAAGTAGTTAAGTATTGTTTGGTGATTGTGTACCTCGTATTTATTCATAGACGCTAGTACCGACCAAGGATACGGGGAGGAAGGAGGATACTACGAAGAGGAAGCCGAGGAGAACTTCAACCACTTCTCTGCACAAGGCAAGCTGATACTATACCAATGCAAGCCTAATACTACTAGTTGATTGAGCAAGCTAGTAACTATGCAATCTTATACTAATATTGATGCAAGCTAACCCTTGCAAGATACCCTACTGATGCCACAAACCCATACTTGTGATATGACTACTATATGCCTTAAGCATATGTGATCATACCCCCTTGATAAACGAAATCCTAGTTTTATGTGCAAGCTTCTTACTTTATTTCATTATCAAAGCTTACTTAGAGTCTACCTAAGAGTTTGGTAGATACTAGACAGTTGTACTGAAGGTTGCATAAAGAGCATAAAATTTGGCCTAAGATAGAAACCTTGATCTCAACCTAAGACATGAGATTGAACTTAGTTAAAACCCCACTAGTTACCACCCCTCCTTAGTACTACCCCACCTGTAGATGCTAGTGCTAAGCATAAAACTTGATCAACTTTAGATGGGAATACTTGGTGGAAAAAAATGGTTATGAAAACTTTGGAATGATGGATCATTCTATTGAAATGTTTTGGACATGTGTTTCCAAACACTTGATGATTTTGGTGATGAAAATGTTGAGGCATGAGCCTTAGCCCCTTTATAAAACTGATGGTTGTCTGGATGCGATACCATTCCAATTTTATCGTACAACCATAATACCCGAAGATTGGGTAGGGCTTGACTGGAAACTTATGTACCTTAGTATTAGTTCCCTCACGGCCAAGGTCTGAGCTGAGGCTACCTTGTGAAGATTGTCCACCTGTGCAGTACCCAAGATGACAGTTGGTCATGGTTGGGAGGCCATACTCACAGGAGAGGTGCTTATACTAGGGCGTATAATCGAAAGGTTAGGATAGATTATCCGCATACTGAGTATGGTGAATTCAGGATTTGTTCCTGACGAATGTATCGAATGTTGTGGTGAAAGTGTACAATCTCTGCAGAGTGTCAAACTATTCGAATAGCCGCATCCGCGGTTATGGACAGTTATAGTGGCCATACTGTTCCCCCGTCAGACTTTTCAAAATGACTTGTGAAACGAATTGAGACTTTGACTTGACCACAACAGAGTTGTGACCTGAATTACAAGATCCCACTTAGGAGTTATAAAATTGTGACTAGCTTTGGAACTTAGTAGAGATAAACCTGGATTTTTGCAAAACAACCCTAGAGCCTAGTGTCCTATTATCCAAAAACCCCTTACCTGTTAGTATTAGTTTGCGAGTACTTAAAGAGTACTCATGGCTTTGTCCCTAGCTATTCACATGGCCAGACTATGAAGAGGAGTACCTGGAAGATGGACCCCAGGAAGGTTACGACAACTAGGATCATCTCCCATCATCAGCATTGCCTTTGACCCTGAAGATGGAGCTTCGCCTACGCTACCGTTATTACTATGTATTCCGCTGCTTGAAATTGTATTAAGAACTGGATCATGAGATCCCTATTTGTGTAAGAACTTATGTATCGTTGTAACGGATGATGTACTATGGTATCCAATTCTGTTATGTCTCGCAAAAATGGTAATCTTGGGATTGCAATGTATGGCATAACAGGCATCTAGGATTGAAAAATCCAGGTGTTGACAAGTTGGTATCAGAGCTATCCTGACCATAGGAGACCCTAGTTAGACTGGACGCTGAACCAAAAACTTAGTTTCAAAACCAAAGAAAAACAAATATTTACAAAAACCTATTCTCATTCTTATCTCTTTGATTCTTTCATAAAAATTCATGTTCCTCAAAAACTCTTGCAAAATACATAAAATTTTGACACACTTGATCACTCTGCTAATCTACTCATCCTCTATTTTTATAGATGGACGTGAAGTACAGCAAGTTTTATCAGTTGGGGAATGGAGGATACCTTATCTTTGAGAGGGATCTGGATCAGCTTTCGGAACTTCTGGAGCGTCCACACCCCGAGTTCTTCGGAGCTCAGCTCAATGATCAAGGAGGAGAAGATCTGCAGTGGTTAATTATTGCAAGTCTCTGAGGAAAGATTGAACCTACCACTGCGGAGGGAATTCAGTTTACCTTAAGAGAGAACAACTCGCTCGATGGACTTGCCAGAGCCATGCAGGAATCTCTCTCCCGTCTGTGTGGGCAGAGCATCAATCAGATCAAGGGTACTCGCTTTGAGTTTTTCCCAAGGCGTGATGCAAATGGACAACCACTGGAAGCCCCATACCACCCCGAGCTGAAGACTCAATTGGACCACCTTAGCTTCACGATGTATGATCGTTAGCAGGAGTTGGACAACTGCCGTGACTATTGCAACCACAAGTCTGCCATCATCAAGACAAAGGATCAGACCATAGCCATGCTAGCAAAGGATCGCAAGTCTCGTCGCCGTCAGCTCGACAAGAAGGAGCGCATTATTGCCCGTCTTCGCCACTGCATCTCATCTCTGGAGGAGACCATCCACGAGAGAGACATGCAGTTGGAGGAAAGGGAGAATGCCGGAGAGGATCTTCGTGGAGATCCTTACTCTTATCTCAGTGATGACGATGATTTTCTGGAGGATCAGGCCATGGACTTCTTCACCGATGAAGATGATTTCGCCTTCATCGATGATGATGAAGATGATGAAGCCACAGACTCCGAGGAGTAGTAGCACTTGATCACTAGCGTAGTGAGTAGTATTCAGTCCCCCTGTATCGTAGATTCCAGAATGGTTCTTAAAACCATCTGTTTTCCTTGTTGTGGTGTGTGTTGTACTGTATGCTATGAATGAATGAATGAAAAAGCAAGTTGCTAGAAAAATCTGAGTCAAACCTTTAAAACTTTTCAAAGACCCCAAACCTTAGAAAATTTCCCTCTTCTCTCATGATTTATCTAAATCTTCAGATGCCACGTGGAGGAAGTGGTTCAGCCCCGGATCCGATGTTGCAGATTCTGCAAATGTTGACCTCTGACCGCGAAGCTGAAAGAGCGGAACGTCAAGCCAACCTAGCCACTCTGCCACAGATAGCCCGACTAGCCCACAACAACCAAGGCCATGGAAATCAGGACAACCATGGATCTAAGCTCAAGAATTTTTAGAATACCAACCCACCTGTTTTCACCAAGTCAGAAGAACCCTTAGAGGCCGATGATTGGCTGCAAACCATGGAAAATAACTTAGAAGTAGCAGGAGTCGAAGCCAACGAGAAAGTCCTGTTTGCCACCCACTATCTAGCCGGAGATGCCCGGGCATGGTGGAATAGTGTTCGTGCCATGACCGGAGGCCAGATGATGACCTGGGAGGAATTCAAGGTCAAGTTTAGCAGAACCCATGTGCCACCAGGTTTGATCAAGAGAATGAGAGACGAGTTCAGAGAGCTGAAGCAAGGAAGGATGACTGTAGTGGAATACCGTGACAATTTTTTGTCATTAGCTAGGTATGCCCTGGACGAGATAGACACCGAAGCCAAGAAGAAAGAAAGATTCCTGAATGGTCTGCATGACGAGATGCAGACGGTGTTAGTCAATATCCCCTTTGCTGATATTGAAGCCCTTGTCGATTCAGCCATCCAGATGGAAGGAAAGATCAACCAAGCCAATGAGAACCGCAAGCGTCGTATGATGCATCAACCAGGAACCCATCAGACCCCAAAGTATCGCCCCAACCCATCTCCAGGATTTGCCCCAAGAACCAATAGCTATGACCCGTCCAACCTATCCCAACCGTGGAAACCCTAGACCCGGAGGAAATCACAACAACCCTGGCAACTCTAGCAATTTCACCCGTGCCCCACCCAAGTTCAACACCAACAATGCTACCGCCAACCCCAACACTGCCCCGAGGACTGGAAGCAATGTTGTGCCTGTCGCAGCCAAGGACAAGTCACAAGTGACCTGTTATGACTGTGGAAATAAAGGCCACAATTCCAACGAGTGCCCCAACAAGAAGAATGCTACAGCCCCTAATACCAATCCCCTAGCTCAGCAACAGCGTCGTGTTCAGCCAGGAAGGAGATTTGCCCCAGGAAATTCACTCAACCACAATGGCCGTCTTTTTCTCATGCATGCTGAAGAAGCTCAGGAAGCGCCAGACGTCGTGCTGGGTATGTTTTCTGTTAATTCAATACTTGCAAGAGTGTTGTTTGACTCTGGTGCATCGCATTCATTTGTCACCGAAGAATTTTCATGCACTAGTAAAATTCAACCAACCAAACTGAAGCATGTGATGATTGTGCAAATCCCCGGATCAACCACCAAGGCTAGGCAAATTTGCAAAGCCGTCCCTATCTGAATCCATGGCATAGATTTTTATGCTAATCTAATAGTACTCGGAACTAAAGGTTTGGAAGTAGTACTAGGAATGGATTGGATGTCCAAGCATAAGGGATTGATTGACTGTGCTAAGAAAGCCATCACCATGACCAATACCACTGGAATAACAGTTGAACATATATCTGAAACCTTACCTCGCCAATTCAAGTGTAACAAGAGTCTAGCCTAACCTACCATTGACCAAGTCCGGATAGTCTGTGAATACCCTGATGTATTTCCAGATGTTTTGCCCGGTATGCCCCCAGATCGGGATATCGAGTTTATCATTGAACTAATCCCCGGAACAGGACCCATAGCCCAGAGACCCTATAGTATGAACCCATCGGAGTTAGAAGAACTGAAGAAGCAACTGGATTCCATGCTAGAAATTGGACTAATTCAACCAAGTGCGTCACCATGGAGATCACCTGTCTTGTTTGTAGACAAGAAAGATGGAGGTAACCGTTTATGTACGGATTATCGAAAGTTGAATGATGTCACCATCAAGAACAAGTACCCCTTGCCCAAGATAGAATATTTGTTTGATCAGTTGACCGGTGCCCAGGTGTTTTCTAAGATTGATCTTAGAACTGGCTATCATCAACTCAAGATTCGTGCAGAGGATATTCCAAAGACTGCCTTTACCACCAGATATGGATTGTACGAGTATACAGTCATGTCTTTTGGATTAACCAATGCCCCCGTTTATTTCATGAATCTCATGAATAAGATTTTTATGGACTTCCTGGATAAGTTTATCATTGTTTTCATCGATGACATTCTGATTTATTCCAAATCAGAAGAAGAACATGAGCTACACCTAAGGACCATTCTTGGAACCCTTAGAGATCATCAGTTGTATGCAAAATTTAGCAAATGTGAATTCTAGTTACAGGAGGTAGGCTTCCTCGGTCACATTGTATCAGCCGGAGGAATTGCCGTTGACCCTGCCAAAGTAAAAGATGTAGAAGATTGGCAAGCCCCAACCACTCAAACCCAAGTTCGTGCTTTTCTCTGATTGGCGGGATATTACCGCAAATTCGTAGAAGGATTCTCGAGTATCGCCCGACCCATGACCCAATTGCTGAAGAAGGACAAGAAGTTTGAATGGACAGACAAGTGTGAAGCGAGTTTTCAAGAACTCAAGAGGAGATTGATATCAGCCCCAATCTTAATCATGCCGGATATCGCGAAGCCCTTCGATGTGTATTGTGACGCATCCAAGATTGGTCTCGGATGTGTGCTAATGCAAGAAGGCAAAGTTATATCTTATCTCTCTCGACAATTGAAGCAACATGAGCAAAACTATCCAACCCATGACCTCGAACTCGCAACCGTAGTTCTAGCCCTAAAGACATGGAGACATTACCTGATGGGAAATCGTTGTGAGATTTACTCGGATCACAAGAGCCTAAAGTATATATTCACTCAGAAAGAGTTGAATATGAGGCAGAGAAGATGGATTGAGCTAATCAAGGATTACGACCTGGACATTCACTATCACCCTGGTAAAGCCAATGTGGTAGCCGATGCCCTTAGCAGATTGCCGTGCCGCTTGAACTCCATGATTTTGAAGGAGCAACCAAGTCTGCACAAGGAGATGGAAGATTTTAGAATAGAATTAGTAGGTGAAGGATTTTTGGCTAGCATAGAACTTCAGCCCACTTTGATCAGTCAGATTAAAGAGGCGCAGAAGGGAAATTCTAGTATCGACGGAATCAAGCGTCGTATCGGTACGGGCAAAGTACCCGGATTCACCGAGGACGAAGGAGTTCTGTGGTACAAAGGACGCCTTTGTGTACCACCAGATTCGGAGTTGAAAGAAGTTATCTTGAAGGAGGCTCATGATACTCTTTATTCTATCCATCCCGGAGGAACGAAGATGTATCAAGATTTGAAAGAGCAATTTTGGTGGCATAAGATGAAGAGAGAAATCGGAAGCTATATCGCCAAGTGTGATATATGTCAGCGAGTCAAGGCAGGACATCAAAGACCCGCTGGATTGTTGCAACCTTTGTAAATTCCGGAATGGAAATGGGATTCCGTAGGAATGGACTTTATCACTGGACTACCTACTTCTAGTAGGGGAAATGACTCTATCTGGGTCATAGTGGACCGATTGTCCAAAGTCGCCCATTTCTTGCCCGTCAAAACCACCTATTAGAGTTCGAAGCTAGCAAAGTTGTACATCGCTAGAATAGTTAGTTTGCACGGAGTCCCCAAGAACATAGTGTCGGATCGAGGAACTCAGTTTACCTCGAGATTCCGGAAGAAAGTCCAAGAAGGTTTAGGAACCCGCCTAGATTTCAGTACCGCGTATCACCCTCAGACCGATGGACAAACGGAGCGAGTAAACCAAATACTCGAAGATATTTTTAGAGCATGTGTGCTAGAATATGGATCCAAGTGGGAAGACTGTCTGCCATTTGCAAAATTTTCTTACAACAATAGTTACCACGCCAGTTTGCAAATGGCCCCATTTGAATTCATGTACGGAAGAAAGTGTCGCACCCCTTTGAACTGGTCGGAAGTAGGAGAGAGTCAGATCTTCGGACCCGACATCCTACGAGAAGCAGAAGAGAAGGTTCACAAGATTCGTGAGCACCTCAAGACCACCCAATCCCGACAGAAGAGTTATGCCGACAAGAGACGTCGAGACCTCGCCTTCAACATCGGAGATTTTGTTTATCTGAAAGTGTCTCCATTGAAGGGAATGCAGCGTTTCCAACTCAAAGGAAAGTTAGCCACCAGATATATCAGACCTTTCAAAATTTTGAACCGTCGAGGAGAAGTATCGTATCAACTGGAATTACCTGAAGAGATGTCAGCTGTGCACAATGTGTTCCATATCTCGTTACTTCGCAAGTGTCTCGAAGTCCCCGAGAAGACCGAAGTGTTCAAGAATATCGATCACCGGACCATAGAGATCAACGATGACCTGACCTATCCCGAAGTGCCCATCCGCATTTTGGAAGAAGATTATCGAACTACCCGAACACGAAGCATCAAGTTTCTCAAGATTCAGTGGAGCAACCACATAGAAGAGGAAGCTACCTGGGAACGCGAAGATCACATCAGGACGGAGTTTCCCGATCTCTTCAAATCCTAGGTAATCTTTTCGTCCTTTTTCAAATCTCGGGACGAGATTTTGTTTAAGGGGGGAAGGTTTGTAACATCCGAAAAATACCAAACTTAGATCATCAAACACTAATCATCAAGATTAGGGTTAACAAAAACTTTTCTAAATAAACTCATGAATGCATGTATATGTGTATGCATGAATTTTGAATTTCTTTAAAAACCACCTTGTTTGTGTGATACATTGCTAGTAAAATGTTTCTTAGGTGAAATGAACATCATCTAAAACATTTCCCACACTTTCCTTAAAGACAAGTAAATCAAAAAAAATATATTAAGTGAATGGTCATTTTGGCCAATTTAACTCCCATGCCTACTTTGGCTGTCTCAAACTTTCAGAACCTAACAGAAACTTTTCTGGATCTTTGCACCCCTTGAATGTACTCATAACAGAGTATCAAGGCCCACTTTGTGATCATCCAGAAACTTTCAAATGCATAGTTTAAATGACGATTCAAAATTGAATCTTCTTCATATGGGAAGATCCCACTTTTTCAAAACCCACTCAAACAAGCTCAACTTTCAAAACCCAAGCATCTGCGGACTCACCAGCACCAATCTAGCAAACCCACAAAAATCATTTCAAAATTCAAAACTTGATTTCATGCGGCCATTTCATCAAACAGGTTGCAGACACAAATCAAACAAAACATCAAACACTATAGTGTGCAGTGATTCTTGCCTAACTTGTTCCCTAGTTAGCTCACACACAACTCAGTAGATCATCTAGAAAGATTAGCCCAACACTAGCACCCCTCTGAGCTTGCCATTGCCATTAATGGTGAACAGCCGAGCACCCCAATGTCACCCCATTGTGGACAGCAAGCTAGAGGAAGAACTAGCCGTGCCAACCTTGTCTAGGAGGCAGCCCACCGTCCACCGCCACCCACTGTCCCAGCCGCAAGCGTTGCCAAGCCCTGGACCACGCGCACAAGCCGTGCCCAGACCATGCCGAGCGTGCGCTAGAGCGCCACCCTCGACCAGCATCCACAGACCGCGCACCGCCCTCGCCGCATGCATACATGATCGCCATCAACCCAGGAGACCGCCAGACATCCCCATTTGCCGCCCCGTGCTGCACAGCCACCGGCCGCCGTCGAAGACGCCGCCTCTGCCGCGTAGAGCACCGGCCGTTCCAGACCAAACCACACCACCCCATGCCTCGCGACCATGTTGTTCAGCATCGCCAGGAGACACAGCACCGTCCCCTACCCTTGCCCATGCCATTAGCCGCCTATAACGTTTCCCCCGACGAGCTCACCGTGCGCCCTGACGGTCCCCTCGCTTGACTATAAATAGAGGCCACCCCCGCACGAATTCTTCACACCATCTCACTCCCCTCTCCTCACTGATCGTGCCACACCATTCTCAGAGCAAGGCGAGCACCACCTCGCCGGAATTTCACTGGAGCCTGCCGCTGTCGGAGAAGAAAGGAGTCAGCGATTGGAGCCGCCCCAGGAGCTGCCGCGACCACCCCTGAGTTCGCCGTCGTCGACTTCGTCGTTCGCCCGCCTCGCCGACCCTCGCCAGTATCCCGGTGAGCCCATAGTGACCCTCACTGGCCGCGCTAGGTTTCGTTCTCGCCGGAGTTATCTCGCGTCGACGATGACTCCCAGCCGTTAGATTAGAACTAGATCGAACGACCCACGTTGCCCCATACCGCTTCGCCCAGCCCCGTGTCACTGACGAGTGGGGACACCCACTTAAGCAGCCCGCGGGAGCACTGTGCTTAGCAGGCCGGCCCGTTAGAATTTCCCGCGCAGCCAAGTTATTCAAAATAGATCTTTTTCTATTTCAATTCAAACACACTTCTGTACTCAACTTCAAATATCAACCCAGATTGACTTAGTGCACCAATTTGAATAAAACCAATTTTGTTGGAAAGGTCTATGAATGCTGAATCCAAGCCCGTTGGATTCAAATCATTTGGAGATCTAGATCACCCCTGGTAAAAATAACAATGCAGAAGCTTTTCTGCATTCAAACATTTTTCAAATTTAAACCATAATAGCTTTTGAGTTGATTCCAACTCTCAAAAATCACATTTAACCATACCTTTCAGAATATATAAAAACATATAGGTTTACTTGCAGAAATATTGTTCAAGTAATAAAAGAATGCTACATAAGCATTTCTAGCCACTTTAATTAATTAAAATAAAAGGGTAAAACCTTATTAAATTGTGACACCACTTTAAATCACATTCCCATGGACTACAATATGTGGTGATGACATGTGTCAACATGATCCCATGTTTAGTTTGGAGAATATTAAATCTTAAGTAGTTTTTCAATGAGTAGAAATTACTTTTCTAAAAATAAAAAGATTTAAACCAAGCCTTAACCTTGTAATGTTAGAGATGATGCTAGATCATCTATAGGACACTTGTGTGTGATGATTGCAAGTAGTTAAGTATTGTTTGGTGATTGTGTACCTCGTATTTATTCATAGACGCTAGTAACGACCAAGGATACGAGGAGGAAGGAGGATACTACGAAGAGGAAGACGAGGAGAACTTCAACCACTGATCTCTGCACAAGGCAAGCTGATACTATACCAATGCAAGCCTAATACTACTAGTTGATTGAGCAAGCTAGTAACTATGCAAGCTTATACTGATATTGATGCAAGCTAACCCTTGCAAGATACCCTACTGATGCCACAAACCCATACTTGTGATATGACTACTATATGCCTTAAGCATATGTGATCATACCCCCTTGATAAACCAAATCCTAGTTTTATGTGCAAGCTTCTTACTTTATTTCTTTATCAAAGCTTACTTAGAGTCTACCTAAGAGTTTGGTAGATACTAGACAGTTGTGCTGAAGGTTGCATAAAGAGCATAAAATTTGGCCTAAGATAGAAACCTTGATCTCAACCTAAGACATGAGATTGAACTTAGTTAAAACCCCACTAGTTACCACCCCTCCTTAGTACTACCCCACCTGTAGATGCTAGTGCTAAGCATAAAACTTGATCAACTTTAGATGGGAATACTTGGTGGAAAAAAATGGTTATGAAAACCTTGGAATGATGGATCATTCTATTGAAATGTTTTGGACATGTGTTTCCAAACACTTGATGATTTTGGTGATGAAAATGTTGAGGCATGAGCCTTAGCCCCTTTATAAAACTGATGGTTGTCTGGATGCGATACCATTCCAATTTTATCGTACAACCACAATACCCAAAGATTGGGTAGGGCTTGACTAGAAACTTATGTACCTTAGTATTAGTTCCCTCACGGCCAAGGTCTGAGATGAGTCTACCTTGTGAAGATTGTCCACCTGTGCAGTACCCAAGATGACAGTTGGTCATGGTTGGGAGGCCATACTCACAGGAGAGGTGCTTATACTAGGGCGTATAATCGAAAGGTTAGGATAGATTATCCACATACTAAGTATGGTGAATTCAGGATTTGTTCCTGACGGATGTATCGAATGTTGTGGTGAAAGTGTACAATATCTGCAGAGTGTCAAACTATTCGAATAGCCGCGTCCGCGGTTATGGACAGTTATAGTGTCCATACTGTTCCCCCGTCAGACTTTTCAAAATGACTTGTGAAACGAATTGAGACTTTGACTTGACCACAACAGAGTTGTGACCTGAATTACAAGATCCCACTTAGGAGTTATAAAATTGTGACTAGCTTTGGAACTTAGTAGAGATAAACCTGGCTTTTTGCAAAACAACCCTAGAGCCTAGTGTCCTATTATCCAGAAACCCCTTACCTGTTAGTATTAGTTTGCGAGTACTTAAAGAGTACTCATGGCTTTGTCCCTGGCTATTCCCATGGCCAGACTATGAAGAGGAGTACCTGGAAGATGGACCCCAGGAAGGTTACGACAACTAGGATCATCTCCCATCGTCAGCATTGCCTGTGACCCTGAAGATGGAGCTTCGCCTACGCTACCGTTATTACTACGTATTCCGCTGCTTGAAATTGTATTAAGAACTGGATCATGAGATCCCTATTTGTGTAAGAACTTATGTATCGTTGTAACGGATGATGTACTATGGTATCCAATTCTGTTATGTCTCGCAAAAATGGTAATCCTGGGATTGAGATGTATGGCATAACAGGCATCTAGGATTGAAAAATCCGGGTGTTGACACTGCATCGCCGGCGCCGCCATATCCAGGTTCCCCACCACGAGGCTCGTCGAACGCAGCTAGCCGCGCACATGCTCTGTGCCGTCGCCGGCGACCACCATCCAACGATGATGACGTCAGGCTGACATAGCCGCGAGCCCGCTATCCTTTGACCGCCTAGGTGGTAGTGACGTGGCCTCGGCCCCACTGGCCAGTCACTTTGGCTAGGTAGAGCACTAGTGAAAAACGACCCCCACCCCTGTGCTGATGTCAGAGTGATGCAGTAAACTCTTTTAAACTGTTCAATAAATCTAGAAATTGGTTTAATCATATAAAATCAATATCTAATTATTTATAAGTTAGAAAAATATGTATAATATACCAAAATATTCATAAAAATGAGATCTGTCTATCTAAGCTATAGTCATGCATTGTTAAGCAACTTACATGACAATTTTAATTATAGAACCAAATGAACCCCCATAGGTAATTCCGGAGTTTCCCCGAGTTAGGGTTTATACCCCTCGGAACCCCGATTAATCTGGCGAGCATGTCTTAGGGTTACATTTCAATGCAATTTAACTTGTCATATCATCATCCTTGCTTGAGCATCGCACCAATGCCATGTGTTGATTGTTGCCCTCTCTTTCCGGTGTTCGGTTCTTCTTCGGTAGAATACGATATCGAGATCGAGAACGAAGACCGAGATCAACACCGTCAAAGTTCAAAGATCAAAGAACAATACTTGACCAACTATAACCAAGTCAAGTACAAGCTTCCAAAGATCTGTTTATTGGTTATCAATGGTCGAAGGCAAGCATAGCCCCACCATGATATAATCCTATGATTTCGAAAGTATTTTAATTCCTGCCATGTTGCATACGATTCTACTATGGTCTTTTATGGTAGATAGAATATCCTATCTACTGTATTACTCCCTTTGAGCTTATATTACCTGATCCACTTCGCCTAGCATAACTAGGTTTTGCTTGTGTGCACTACTAGAGCTTTTATCTAAGTCTGCTTATCCATGCATAACTGTTGAGTTTGCTCCATCCAGATGATGTATCAGATACAGAGAATCTAGTATGATAGGAGAACATGATGAGATGAGATCAGAGGTGATATGAGTTAAACATTCTGAGGCTTGTATGGGAGGCCACGGTGGGATGTGGTTTTTCTAGTCCCATGCTCGACACCACTAGGAACCGAGTTCTTGCCTTTGGAACCGAGACGAGCGTACAACCACACGGGGACTGGAAAACTCACGAGTGACTAACTTGCCTAGTTTGATCCATGAGTCCGTAGTTAGCTATTTGGAATATGCATATTTGGATCGGTTGAAGATGGTGCATCATATAGGCTGTGACCAAGGAGGAAGGAGGATTCAGGAGTACTCCCGATCCTTGGACATAGAGATTTGGGCTGATGTAACCCTTTCTTGGAGACTCATGGATTTAGACAAAAGCAAGGTAAAGGTCGTTTCTAACCACCCTCTGTCGGCCTTCCAGGGAAGAGGTCTATTACTAGTGGCATTAAGAGAAGGTTAGTACGTATGGGTAAAGTTGTACACCCTGTAGGGTTTAATTTTTTTGAAAAGCCGTGTTCACGGTTATGAACGCTTGGTGACCAGATTCCAAGATCATAGAGAACTACAACCTAATATTAAAACTTGGCAGATCAACGTGTGCTTAAGGATGCTTCCTCATGGGTACGAGGGGGTGATCCTAGTTAGAGTTCAGATGATGATGACTTGGTGGACATCAAAATATGATAATCAATATTTTGAAGATGTCGCTCTCTTGTCCCCTTGTAAAACACTCTGATTAGACGAGATTCTTCCCCCTCTTGTTTTATAAACAAAGATGGCTTTATGCAAAACAACTCCACCAACCATAAGTCTTGCGGAGTACACCCTGTACTCACCCTTGATTTGTTGATACTTTTGGCAGAGTAAGTGTTTCCTAAAGATCAGTTTGGTACTACATCGATATCGACGAGTAGCTTGGGGTTCCAGGCCGGCAGCCTAGAATTTATGGGCTGGGACGTCATCGTTATGCTTCAGGCCTCTTAGGCCATTTGTTAAGTTTGCTATACTTAATAGCTTAATTTTCCTTTGTTGTTTGATGTTTGTGGTTAGTGACCTCTGCTTGCAATAATTTGGCTCTTCGCTCTGTTATGAGCTTGCTGTAATAATTTTTGTGTCATAGGGTCGCTACTGTGTTATCGATTCTTCATTGGATGTTCTCGAGCTCAAGGTTAAGCTTATGCCAGACAGAGGTCTGGGATTTATTTAGCCCTAATCACGGGGGTGTCAGATGGATCAGAATTCGACAAACTTGTCTTGTTTGCGAACATAACCGACTATGCATGTTTTACTTATGATTCCTAGTTCTATGAGTTTTTTAGGTTCGTAGCTAAATTAACCCACTTATATTACACTATTCCCTCCGATTAAAATTAACGTTTTCAGATATGTCTAGATTCGAATATATGTATATAACACATAAACATGACTAGATACATTTAAATATAGACAAATCTAAGAACATTAACATGTATTAGAGGGAGTTTGTTGAAATTAGGTCAAATTAGTTCGAACGACATGTGAGCTGATGATTGCTCTTAAAATTACACAAAAATGTTTTGAAGGTTCCCACCATACAGTTAATATATCAAGAATGATTAAGAGTTCTGAAAGATTAAACTTCTTGCTAGAATTTGCATGTCGACAAAGATCACCTACTATGAATAAAAAATAAGAAAATAAATAAAAATGCAAAAAAGGACTCATGCATGGAGTCCTTTTGCGTGTATTACCTGGGATGAAAAATAATAAGCATGAGTTTTTATAAATTTTGAAAAAAACCCGCTTCACAAATTTGGCCCACCCGGCTTACGGAAGTTACCACAATGTATAAGGTCAATATTTTCCATCAGATAGGATCCATATAGCTTCTCATATTTCTGCATGCAAGAGAAAGGAGAGAGAGGAAATGATTTTCTATTCTCTATAGGAAACCCACAAGTTTGAGGTAACTTTATTTTCTCCATAATATAATATAAGGTGAACCTTAGCGGATTCCACATAGGCCTTAAGGTGTGTTTTTTACACACTATGGATGCCCTAAGGAAAAAGCAAATAATGGGCGTACTTGTCTATGTATGAAAAGGCTATAAAACTCCTATGCGAAACTTTGCATTTTCAGTTTAGTAGGTACCACGAATCATGTCGTTTAGACACTATCTAAATGGTGGAGCGTACTCGTAGTATTTCTTTGCTTAGATTTATTCTCACCTCTGTCCATGCGTTGTACATGAAGAAATAATAAAACGTAGGCATAGGAAGAGGGATGCAGCAAGGAGAGAAGAGGAGTCGAAGGCGGTTCAATGTCAGAGAAAAGTTATGATGGGTTCCTGACACAAAGTGCTCCTGCTGTTGGGGATATGCTAAATTGGTATCACCATAGCACGTCTCTAATCTAGCTAACCCGGGTGACCAACAGTTGGTAGCGAAGGCCTATGGCCTGCTGGGCGTCCCAGTTAGAAGGATCTAGAAGGGAGGCCCATGCCGGATAAAGGAAGGCCACGGTACAGTCAAGGACCAACCTAGAGCCTTGGAGTGCAAGACACAAAGACTAGTTACTATTAGTGTAGGACTCGGTGACCTGTGCAGCAAGGACTTTTCCCTATAACCCTAGGTTCTGGTGCCTTTATAAGCCGTACCTCTAGGATCCTTTAGGGCAACGATTCTCATACCTCGCACAGTGAACCAATCCATGTAACTCGGCGTATTGACATTATAGTGATTTATAACAGGAGTAAGATTCCACCACTGTTGTGGGATCTGAACCTAGGTAAGTTGTGTTACCTTGTACTCGCCAACTCGCGTCCTTCCCCCACCTCTCTAAGGACACTATGTAAGGATCCCTTCACGGTGTACTTATCGGCAATACCACAACAGTTGGCACCCACCATGGGGCAAAAGGAGCTTCGAGCTCTACATTGGGCAAGTCCCAACCTCTATATATATATGTTGTTCTCACATCAGGTAAAAAATGTTGCCCGTAGAAATTTCTAAAAATTAGGAAAAAATTTCACTTTGCCACGTGATTACGGGGATATTTTGTACTAGTAAAGAATATCAGACAAATGTGGCTTGGAATTTGAAAAGGGTTCTTTGTTTCCGGACATAGCCAACTATGCATGTTTTACTTGTGATTCCTAGGTTCTATTAGTTTGGAGGTTCATAGCTAGATTAACCCACTTAAATTACACTAGTCCCTTCGATTAAAATTAATGTTCTCAAATCTGTCTAGATCCGGATATACATATATAACACATAAACATGACTAGATACATTTGAATCTAGACAAATCTAATAACATTAACATGGATCAGAGGGAGTCCGTCGAAATTAGGACAAATTAGTTCGAAGGACATGTGAGTTGATGATTGCTCTTAAAATTTCACAAAAATCTTTTGACGGTGCCCACCAGACAGTATATATATTGAGAACAACCAAGATTTTTGAAAGATTAATCTTCTTGCTAGAATTTGCATGCCGACAAAGTTGACCCTGCTATGAAGAAAAAATAATAAAATAAATAAAAATACAAAAATGAACTCATGCATAGCGTCCTTTTGCGTGTATTACCTGGGATGAAAAATGATTAGCATGAGTTTTACAAATTTTGAAAAAAAAACCCGCTTCACAAATTTGGCCCACCGGGCTTATGGAAATTACTATAATGTATAAGGTCAACATTTTCCACAAGATAGGATCCATAGAGCTTTTCATATTTCTCCATGCAAGAGAGAGGAGAGAGGTGAAATGATTTTCTATTCTCTATGGGCAACTCACAAGCTTGCGGTAACTTTATTTTCTCCACAATCTACTATCAGGTAAACCTTAGCGGATGCCACATAGGCCTTAAGGTGTGTTCATACACAATATGGATTCCCTAAGGAAAAAGCAAATAATGGGCCCACTTGTTTGTGTATGACCAAGCTATAAAAGTCCTATGCAATAGTTAGCATCTTCAGTTTAGTAGGTACCACAAATCATGTCGTTGAGACACTATCTAGAACGGTGGAGCTTACTCGTAGTATTTCTTTTCTTAGACATATTCTCACCTCTGTCCATGCATTATACATAAAGAGAGAATAAAATGTAGGCATGGGAAGAGGTATGCAGCAAAGAGAGAAGAGGAGTTGAAGGTGGTTCAATGTCAGAGCAAAGTTATGATGGGTGCCTAACACATGGCACTCCTGCTATTGGGGATATGCTAAATTGGTATCACCATAGCACGTCTCTAATCTGGCTAACCCGGGTGGCCAATAGTTGGTAGCGAAGGCCTATGGCATGCTGGGCATCCCAGTTAGTAGGATCTAGAAGGGAGGCCCATGCCAGATAAAGGGAGGCCACGGTACAGTCAAAGACCAACCCGGATCCTTGGACTGCAAGACACGAAGACTACTTAGTATTAGTTTAGAACTCGGTGACCTGTCCGGCAAGGACTTTTTCGTGTAACCCTAGGTTCTGGCGCCTTTATAAGCCAGACCTCTAGGATCCTTTAGGGCAACGATTCTCATACCTCGCACAGCAAACTAATCCATGTAACTTGGCGTATTGCCATTATAGTGATGTATAGCAGGAGTAGGATTTCGCCGCTGTTTTGGGATCTAAACCTGGGTAAGCTATGTTACCTTGTACATGCCAACTTGCCTCCTTCCCCACATCTCTAAAGATGCTCTGTAATGACCCCTTAATGGTGTACTTGTCGGCAATACCATAAAAGTTGGCGTCCACCATGGGAAAAAAGGAGCTTCGAGCTCTACACCGGGCGAGGCCCAACCTCTTCACAAGAATCAATGAAACCGTAGCCATTGGACGTCTCCTCTTCTCCGGCAACATTCTGATTGTCCCACACGACGAATTCTGGATCATGGCAAAGGTGAACCCCACACGCTGCTCAATTGTTCCAATCGGGGACATCCACATCTTCATCGGCAAAACCAGCTCGGGATCAACCTCCCAAGAAGTCTGACACTCATCAAAGCCCGCAGAGACCGCCTCCGGACAGGATACGCTCGCAGAAGGATCAAGCCTGGATCCCTCTTTGGAGTTATTCAGCTTGGATCAGAAAAAATCAAGGCCCACCCAAACCGCCCTTATGCAGGATAAGGTGGTGGAGGACCAACGCAACTCTCCTTAGAGAATTAGAGGTCACACTTTGTCGGTGTTGTAACCGTCTTCGATTTGTCTTGTTGCATTCAAAGGACTGGTGAATCCCCACATGAGTACCTCTCTAGATGGATAAGGCTAAGGGCCTCCTTGGAAGGAGTTCACACCAACAATGTCATGTACCACTTTGTCAAAGGGCTCATGCTCGGCACCCTTCTCCGACATTTGCTTAGGAGGCAGCAACTCACCACTCGAAACCTCACTCTCACCTAGGTAATCAAGACTATTAATAATTTCGCGTCAGCTGATGAGTAGGCCTAGCCCGACGCTGCCACCACAGCCAAAAAATCCAAGTTCATCGATCACGTTGCCTCTGGCTCGGGCTCCACCACCGAAGAAGTCGATGCTCCCTCCGACTCAGTCTTAGATGCACTCTACACCGACATCATCATGGATTCGGAGGAACTTGAGGCTAACTCAAAAGAACTCAAAGCTACAATGAGGGAGATCGAGGAGGAGATCGAGCGCGAGGAACCCTCCGACAAGCCCATCACTTCCCTCCGGGTACTGGTGTCCATCGAGAACATGATTGAAGAATACTAGTAGAATTGGGATTCCGGAGCAGCTCCATCAGCAGCAAGCGATGTCGACAAGGTAGCTTCCAAGAATGCCATTGATCCCTCGGATCCAGCAAAGGCCATGCCCCCTCCATCTATCCCCTTGCAGCAACTGCAAGAACCACTCACCGGACCAAGCATTTCCAACCAATAAAATCCGCCGTATATCCATATATAACAGCCACTGAAAACATATATGTTACTCCTATAGATAAGGTGAACAACAACAATAAGCGGAAGAATCCGCCTGAAGAGAAGCAAGCAGCCGAATTCGGACAACATGGCCATGGCCCGGGGCTAGCTGGGGGAAGCAACGTTGTAGTGAAACAACGCCCATTACACCCCGCATTCCCTAAACGTACGAGGATTATCAAAGTATGTCGTGTTTCGTACACCTCGACGCCAGTGGCAAAGCAACTCACACCAACCGCAAATGCAAGTTTTTCAACAACCTCAAGGAGGACCCTATCATGGTGGGATCACGGCAGATGCCTGGGGTAGGCTTAATTTGGAGCCGCATGGACACTAGAGGAATCTAGAGAGGGATGATCCAGTGAATCTACACACACGATAAGAACAACCAAGCACAAGAACACAAGATATTCCCAAGTATAGGGATATCTAGATGAGAAAATACCATCACGCCTATTTCCAGGTCATATTCTCAGGCCATTTACTGTATCTACATTGGTTCTCCTTGAGCTGTTCATTCTATGCCTCTAATGGCCTTTTATGGGAGAGATAGAGGTTTAAGATGAACTAGAGGAAGAAGGGAGGCTCGTATGTGATGAGAGGATAAATAATCCCACAAGGGGTCTCCCCTAAACGATCCCCCCAGTGCTCCTTATAAACGGGAGCCCAAGGGACAAGGTATGTCCCACATGTGTTGTTCATGAGCTGGCCTATGGGGCCTTGTCCTCTATTCATGACATGTTCCATGGGGCCTTGCCAGGTCATATATATCCTTTGGCTTGACCTGTAGTGCTGTCCTTGGCATATTTTAGTCCTTGGGATTATCTCTTCCTGAGGACCAGAGAGCATATCACGTAGTATCTTCTAAGATACCAAAAGAATCTTGGACCAACGATGCTTTACGTGACAGTCTGAGCCATGGGCGTTGTTGGGGCCCTGGCAACCGAGATGAAACGTTCCCCCAATTGACGATCCCCGTGCTAGAGGCACCGCCACCCTCGTGAGGCAACAGATCCTATAGAGGATGCCCAACCATGCCAGCGTCGCGAGGCCCCTGCCTCGCGAGGGAATGAACCTCTAGTGGGAATGCCTCCCGAGGGAGCCTGCCACTACACCATGCTGCGTTCGCAAGCCTCGGATACCTCGGAGTGCGTCAAGGGAAACTTCGTCGAGTGGAACATGAGCCATAGCCTCACAGGTAGCACAGCGCCCTGTAATGTTCGTCCAACTCAGTAAAGGTAGGATCGTTCCTCCCCCCTTTTCTACAGGAAAGGGACAGGTGATCTCGTGGTGGAAGGCTCCGCCTATTGCCATTTTGGTGAAAGAGGGAAAAAGTAGAGAGCGCCGAATAAATACAAACGACGTCGACGAAGACCGCTTTATAGGAGTGGAGTGTCGTGGTATTGCCCACGAGTATGCCATGGAGGTGTCCTCACAGTGCGTGTTTAGAGACGTGGGGTAAGGCGGAAGGTTGGCGGGTATGAGGTAACACAACTTACCCAGGTTCAGATCCCACGACGGTGGCTGAATCCTACTCCTACTATAAATCACTATAATGGCAATACGCCGAGTTATAAGGATTGGTATGCTGTGCAAGGTATGAGTTATATCATTCCCAAAAGGATCCTCTAGGCCTGGCTTATATAGTCGCCAGATCCTAGGGTTACAGGCAAAGTCCTAGCCAGACAGGTTATAGAGTCCTACATGGTATACAACTAGTCTAACGTGTCTTGCACTCCAAGGCTCCGGGTATGCTGGTGACTCCACGTAGCCTTCCTTCATCCGACCTGGGCCTCCCTTCTGAATCCATCTAACTGGGCCGCCCAGGAGGCCATAAGCCTTGCTACTGACTATGGGTCACCCGGGTTATCCGGATTAGAGACATATAATGGTGATACCCATTTAGCATATCCCCAATAGTAGCCCTTGGAGAACTCAGAGATCTTGTGCCTTCTTGCCTCTTCAAGTTGAATGCTCCATCTAGATGGATGTCGGCAAATTGTCAAGCAATATCTTGTAGTCCTCCCAAGAACCCTGCGATATTCTCCGTCTTCAACATGTAAGTTGGAGAACCACAAAATATTCCATCATACTCTTCTCATAGCCGGACTAGATCCGTCCATGCCGGAATCTTCAGATGGCATGGTTCACCTTCCTGTGGCAGTAGAGTGACGTAGACCATATGTCAGCAACGCCTCGTAACTCACACATGCAGAGAACGTAATCATAGCCGTTTTCCCACATGAAGGATACGAAACACTGGCGGCGGCGGTGGAAACGTGGCGAAATTTCCGCGCACGCTCGCACACACGTTGTCCACGCAGCAACCATTCGATCGACTTGCACAAATCTTGATGTTGAGTACTATAAATTGTAACCGTGCTGATTTTTATGTTTTCACCTCATTCTTCCTCGCATAATCTTCTTCCTTTAGCCAACATCTCCTCGAGCTCTCCACGCGCATAGAGGAAAAAACCCTTGCTTTTCCCTCCAATCTCATAGCCACCCTTCGTCTGCACCAATGGCTATAAGCAGCCCTACTCCGTCCATGGCGGCATCGGGCGAGGCCACAACTAAGCCAACGAGCTCCATCCATTTCTGCTGGAGGGCGTGGTGGTGCCGCGCTGCACGGTGGTGGAATCTAGCGGCGGCAACCATGTTCCAGCGGGGCTAGAACTGCTAGAAGAAGAGGCTGATTCCCACAAGGGGGAATGGCGCGGCTCGAACATCACCGAGAATGATCTCAAAGAGATGCTCGACGAGGGGTACCTCCCTGCGACGGAGGGTCTGGTTTGGTGGGCGGCGCCGGCCGGCGAGATCGTCCCTTCTCCCTAGCCGGAGAAAAGGTATACCTCAAAACCCAACCGTTGTGCGGCGTCTCCCTCCCAATCTCCGACTTATTCATAGAAGTCCTTAGCCACTACCGGGTTCAACCTCAGAACCTATCCTCGAATAGCATCCTCGCGCTTAGCAATTACATGGCACTTTGTGAGGGTTACCTAGGGATGAGGCCTAGGTTAGATCTGTTTATATCCGGCCTGGCCAGCGATTCCCCAACATCGTAGTCCACGAGTCCTGCAAGAACTAGCCCAGATATCCCTCTGTCTGGCCGAGAAAAAACATAGCTGGATTTTGTCGATGGAGCCGTCGCTGAAGCCCCAACATGGAGATCCCAAGCCCTCCTCCCCTCCGACGACGAAGCCTCTCGCGCCGTAAGGCGGATCGAATGGTTCGTAGAGACGGGTCTGACCGGGTTGGACCTAGCCATGTGTTGGTTCATTAGGCGGATTCAGCCTCTGCAGCACCGCGCAATGCTTATGCACGAATATTCCAATGATACGAAGGATAGCCTCCGCACATCCGAGACAACTTTTCGAGTGACTCCGTCAAGCTTCGCCTCAAAGATATAGTCAAGGTGAAGGACAGGAAGCGTGGCTTCACCATCACCTATAAGATGTTCGAGGGCAGCACGTGCCCAGAGGTACTTGTTTATTTTCCGTGTATGACATATACTCCAGTTCTTCCGCCTTGGATTAATCATTGGGTCTAACACTTTGGGACTAACTTAACAGCTGAAGAGTCTAGACGAAGGTATCATGGCTTCCCAAGTCTACGATCCCAAGATGAAGGAAGTCACCATCGTGTTCGACGATGATGTCCCGTTGGTGCAAAAGCGGATGAGCTCCACCTCTGACGCTGCCGACAAAGGCAAGAAAAAGAAGACGGAGGGTGGAGCCTCCAAGAGATCCACCACCTCCCTGGAGGCAGAGAAAAGAAGAATGATTGGTATCCCGCTAACAAAAGCACCAATCATTGTGTAAGCTTCTTAATATCCGACATTGTCTCTTGCTCGTCTTATTCCTGTACTTATAATTTTTGCACATTTCAGGAAGAAGGCCAGTAGGAGTTTGAAGAAGACCTCCAAAACATCGAGGGCTTCTAAAAACATCAAGGAAATGTTTAGTCCTCTCCAGCCATTGCCCCTACGACTGCGAGAGTCTAGCCTGCTATCGCACAGAAAAGCTCTCCAGCAAAGGTAACGTCTGAACCTTCCAACATGGAAGTGGACCCAGCTCCTTCTCAGGAGGTCCCAGACGTTACAGCGGAGCTTGTCATTGTCGGTGAGTAGGCGACACAAGAAAGCACATCCTCTAAAGTGGCTGAAGCTCCGTCTAAGGATGCCACTGATAGCGGTAAGGCAATGGTGGAAGGCGGAACTCCCATGCCTACTTTGGTTGTCCCAAACTTTCAGAACTTAACAGAAACTTTTTTGGATCTTCGCACCCCTTGATAGTACTCTTAACAAAGTATCAAGGCCCACTTTGTGATTATCCAGAAACTTTCAAATGCATAGTTAAAATGACAATTCAATATTGAATCTTTATCATATGGGAAGATCCCACTTTTTCAAAAACCACTCAAACAAGCTCAACTTTCAAAACCCAAGCATCTGCAGACTCACCAGCACCAACCTAGCACACCCACCAAAAATCTTTTCAAAATTCAAAACTTAAATTCTTGCGGCCATTTCATCAAACACCTTGCAGATTCAAATCAAACAAAATCTAAACACTATTGTGAGCAGTGATTGGAGCCTAACTTGTTCCCTCTCTGGTTGCAACTAGGCTTTAGTAGATCATCTAGCTCAATTGCAAACCTCTAGCATCACTGTAAGCTTGGCAATGCCATCAATGGTGAGCAGGACGAGTGCACCCTTGTCACCCCCATGTTGAGAACAAGCTAGGAGAAGAAACAAGCCTAGCCAACATGTCTGGGAGCAAGCCAACACCCCACCGCCACTCCCTGTCTAGCGCTCGAACCTTGCCAAACCCTGGACCACACGCACGGACCATGCCAAGCTCGCCAACAACCATGCCGAGAGCGCGCCCCATGCGCCACGCTCGACCAAAGCCCATAGACCGCGCGCCACCCTCGCCGCGTGCATACGTGATCACCATCGTCCCAGCAACCCCGCAGACACACTCGTTCGCCGCCACGCAGACCACACACGCTGTGTGCATTAAAAACCTCCGTCGGGCACGCGCAGAGCACCGCCGCGTTCCGACCAAACCGCACCGCCCCACGCCTCGCCACCATGTCGTTGAGCTTCGCCAGGGAGCACAGCACCGCCCCTACTGTCGCCCATGCTGATAGCCCTCTGGCCCGTCGACCACGACGAGCTCACCTTGCGCCCCGTCGGTCCCCTCTCGCCACTATAAATAGAGGCCACCCCCAGCCAAATTGAGCACACCATCTCACTCCCCTCTCCTCACTGATCGTTCCACCCTGTTCCCGGAGCAAGGCGAGCATCACTTCGCCGGAATTTTACCGGAGCCTGCCGCTGCTGGAGAAGAAGGGGGCCAGCAATTGGAGCCGCCCCAGGAGAAGCTGCCGGTACCAGGAGGTTCGCCATTGTCGACTTCGCCGTTCGCCCGCCTCGACGACCCTCGCCTGATCCCCGGTGAGCCCCCAACGACCCTCACCTGCCGCGTTAGGTTTCAGTCTCGCTGACGTTGCCCAACGTCGACGATGACCCTCAGCCGTTAGATTAGAACAAGATCCCACGGCTCACATCGCCTCGTACCGCTTCGCACCCCCTCGTCTCACTGACGCGTGGGGACAACAACTTAACAAGCCTGCGTACACGCTGTGCTTAGCAGGCCGGCCCAGTATTGTTTCCCGCGCAGCCTAGTCATTTGAATTTAACCTTTTCCATTTTATTTCAAACACACTTTTGCACCTAGTTTCAAAAATCAACCCAGACCGATTCAGTGAACCAAATTGAATGAAACCAATTTGGTTAGAATGGTCTGGAAATGCTGAATCCAAGCCCGTTGGATTCAACTCATTTGGAACTGTAGATCATCCTTGGTAAAAATAACAAGGCAGAAGCTTTTCTGCATTCAAACATTTTTCAAATTTAAACCATCATAGCTTTGAGTTGATTCCAACTCTCAAAAATCACATTCAACCATACCTTTTAGAATATATAAAAATATATAGGTTTACTTACAGAAATAATGTTCAAAGTAATAAAAGAATGCTACATAGGCATTTCTAGTCACTTTATTTAATTAAAATAAAAGGGTAAAACATTATTAAATTGTGACACCACTTTAAATCACATTCTCATGGACTAAAATATGTGGTGATGACATGTGTCAACATGATCCCATGTTTGGTTTGGAGAATATTAAATCTTAAGTAGTTTTTCAATGAGTAGAAATTAATTTTCTAAAAATAAAAGGAATTAAACCAAGCTGTAATCTTGTAATGTTAGTGATGATGCTAGATTATCTATAGGACCCTTTTGTGTGATGATTGCAAGTAGTTAAGTATTGTTTGGTGATTGTGTACCTCATATTTATTCATAGACGCTAGTACCGACCAAGGATACGAGGAGGAAGGAGGATACTATGAAGAAGAAGCCGAGGAGAACTTCAACCACTGCTCTGCACAAGGCAAGCTTATATTGACACTGATGCAAGCCTAATACTACTAGTTGAATGTGCAAGCTAACACTTGCAATTATGAAAGTTAAGTAACCTATGCAATGCACTAAGCATGCTTGGTTAGACATATTTCATGATACCCAATCCTAGTTTTACTTACAAGCTTTATACTTTATTTCTTTATCAAATCTATTACTTAGAGTTTACTTAAGTGAATTGTACATACTAGAAGGATATTTGAAGGTTGCATAAAGAGCATAAAATTTGGCCTAAGCTAGAAAATCTTGATGTCATCCTAAGGCATGAGATTGGTACTTAGTTGAAACTCCACTAGTTTAGTACCCCTCATTAGTACTCACCCCCACTTGTAGATGCTAGTGCTAAGCATAAAACTTGATCAACTTTAGATGGGAATACTTGGTGAAAATGGTTATGAAAACCTTAGAATGATGGATCATTATACTGAGATGTTTTGACATGTGTTTCTGAACACTAGATGATTTTGGTGATGAAAATGTTGAGGCATGAGCCTTAGCCCTTTATAAAACTGATGGTTGTCTAGATGCGATACCATTCCAATTTTACCGTATAACCACAATACCCGAAGATTGGGTAGGGCTTGACTGGAAACTGATATACCTTAGTATTAGTTCCCTCATGGCCAAGGTCTGAGCTGAGGCTACCTTGTGAAGATTGTCCACCTGTGCAGTACCCAAGATGACAGTTGGTCATGGTTGGCAGGCCAAACTCACAGGAGAGGTGCTTATAGTAGGGCGTGTAATTGAAAGGTTAGGATTGATTATCCGCATACTGAGTATGGTGAATTCAGGATTTGTTCCTGACGGATCCATCGAATGTTGTGGTGAAAGTGTACAATCTCTGCAGAGTGTCAAACTATTCGAATAGCCGCGTCCGTGGTTATGGACAGTTGGAGTGGCCATACGGTTCCCCCGTCAGATGTTTTCAAAATGACTTGTGAAATGAATTGAGATTTTGACTTGACCACAACAGGGTTGTGATATGAAATACAAGTTCCCGCTTAGGTGTTATAAACTTCAACTAGCTCTCTTGCTTCTAAACTTAGTAGAGATAAATCTGGCTTCTTGCAAAACAACCCTAGAGCCTAGTGTCCTATTATCAAAACCCCCCTGCACTTGTTAGTATTAGTTTGCGAGTACTTAAAGAGTACTCATGGATTTGTCCCTGGCTATTCCCGTGGCCAGACTATGAATAGGAGTACCTGGAGGATGGACCCCAGGAAGGTTACGACAACTAGGATCATCTCCCATTGTCAGCATTGCCTGTGACCCCGAAGATGGAGCTTCGCCTACTCTACCGTTATTATTACGTATTCCGCTGCTTGAGTTGTATTAAGAACTAGATCATGAGATCCTTATTTGTGTAAAACCTTATGTATGGTTTGTAATGGATGATCTACTATGGTGTCCAATTCTGTTATGTCTCACAAAAATGGTAATCCTGGGATTACGATGTATGGCATAACAGGCATCTGGGATTAAAAATCCGGGTGTTGACAAGTTGGTATCAGAGACTAGTTAGACTGGACGTTTGAATCAAAAACTTAGTTTCAAAACCAAAAGAAACAAATATTTACAAAAACTTATTCCCATTCTTTCATGAAAATTCATGTTCCTTAAAAACTCTTGCAAAATACATAAAATTGGACACACTTGATCACTCTACTAACTTACTCATCTTATATTCTTTTAGATGGATGTGAAGTACAACAAGTTTTACCAATTGGGAAATGGAGGAGACCTTATCTTTGAGATGGATTTGGACCAGCTTTCGGAACTTCTGGAGCGTCCGCACCTCAAGTTCTTCGGAGCTCAGCTCAATGATCAAGGAGGAGAAGATCTGCAGTGGCTAATTGTTGCAAGTCTCCGAGGAAAGATTGAACCTCCCACTGCTGCGGGAATTTCGTTTACCTTAAGAGAGAACAACTGGCTCGATGGACTTGCCAGGGCCATGCAGGAAGCTCTTGCCCGTCTGTGTGGGCAGAGTATCAACCAGATCAAGGGAACCCGCTTTGAGTTTTGCCCAAGGCGTGATGCAAATGGACAACCACTAGAAGCCCCATACCATCACGAGCTGAAGACCCAATTGGACCACCTTAGCTTCATGATGTACGATCGTCAGCAGGAGTTGGATAACTGCCGTGACTACTCCAACCACATGTCTGCCATCATCAAGACGAAGGACCAAACCATCGCCATGCTAGTGAAGGATCGCAAGTCTCGCCACCATCAGCTTGACAAGAAGGAGCGCATCATTTCCCGTCTTCGCCACCGTATCTCATCTTTGGAGGAGACCATCCATGAGAGGGACATGAAGTTGGAGGAAAGGGAGAATGTTGGAGAGGATCTTCGTGGAGACCCCTACTCCTATCTCAGCGATGATGATGATTTTATGGAGGATCAGGCTATGGATTTCTTCACCGATGAGGACGATTACACCTTCATCGATGACGACGAGGATGATGAGGATGACGACTACACCGATTCCGAGGAGTAGCAGCACTTGAGCACTAGCGTAGGGAGTAGTATTTGGTCCCACTGTATCGTAGTTCCAGAATGGTTCTTAAAACCATATGTTTACCTTTGTTGTGGTGTGTGTTGTATCGTGTGAATGAATGAATGAAAAGCAAGTTGCTAGAAAATTTGAGTCAAACTTTAAAAACTTTTCCAAGTCCCAGAACCTTAGAAATCTTCCTCTTTTCTCATGATCTATCTCAATCTTCAGATGTCACGCAGAGGAAGTGGTTCATCCCCGGACCCGATGTTGTAGATCCGACAAATGCTGGTTTCAGACCGTGAAGCTAAAAGAGCGGAACGTCAAGCTAACCTAGCCACCCTGCAACAGATAGCTCATCTTGTCCACAACAACCAAGGCCACGGAAATCAAGACAACCATGGATCTAAGCTCAAGAATTTCCAGAATACCAACTCACCTGTTTTCACTAAGTCAGACGAACCCCTAGACGCCGATGATTGGCTGCAAACCATGGAAAATAACTTAGAAGTCGACGGAGTAGAAGCGAACGAGAAAGTTCTGTTCGCCACCCACTATCTAGCTGGAGATGCCAGAGCATGGTGGAACAGTGTTCGCGCAATGACCGGAGGCCAGATGATGACCTGGGAGGAATTCAAGGTCAAGTTTAGCAAAACCCATGTGCCACCGGGTTTAATCAAGAGGATGAGAGACGAGTTCAGAGAACTGAAGCAAGGAAGGATAACTGTAGTGGAATACCGTGACAAATTCTTGTCATTAGCTAGGTATGCCCCGAATGAGATTGACACCGAAGCCAAGAAGAAAGAGAGATTCCTGAATGGTCTGCATGATGAGATGCAGATAGTGTTAGTCAACATCCCCTTTGATGATATTGAAGCCCTTATCGACTCTGATATCTAGATGGAAGGAAAGATCAACCAAGCCAATGAGAACCGCAAGCGTCGCATGATGCATCAGCCAGGAACACATCAGACCCCAAAGTATTGCCCTAACCCATCTCCAGGATTTGCCCCGAGAACCAATAGACCCCCGATGAACCGTCCGACCTATCCCCACCGTGGAAACCCTAGGCCCGGAGGAAATAACAACAACCCCGGCAACTCTAGCAATTTCAACCGTGCCCCACCCAAGTTCAACAACAACAATGCTGCCACCAACACCAACACTTCCCCGAGGACTGGAAGCAATGCTGTGCCTGTAGCAGCAAAGGACAAGTCGCAGGTAACTTGTTATGACTGTGGAAATAAAGGCCAATATTCCAACGAGTGCCCCGACAAGAAGAATGCCGCAGCCCCCAATGAAATGCCCCAGCTCAGCAGCAGTGTCGTGTTCAGCCTGGAAGAAGATTTGCCCCAGGTAATTCACTCAACCGCAATGGCCGTCTTTTCCTCATGCATGTTGAAGAAGCTCAGGAAGCGCCAGACGTCGTGCTGGGTATGTTTTCTGTTAATTCGGTACTTGCAAGAGTGTTGTTTGATAATGGTGCATCGCATTCATTTGTCACCGAAGAATTTGCATGCACTAGCAAGATTCAACCAACAAAAATGAAGCATGTTATGATTGTTCAAATTCCCGGTTCAACCACCAAGGCTAGGAAAATTTGCAAAGCCGTCCCTATCCGAATCCATGGCATAGATTTTTATGCTAATCTGATAGTACTCGGAACTAAAGGTTTGGAAGTAGTACTAGTAATGGATTGGATGTCCAAACATAAAGGATTGATTGACTGTGCCAAGAAAGCCATAACCATGACCAGTACAGCCGGAATATCAGTCGAGCATATATCTGAAACCTTACCTCGCCAATTCAAGTGCAACAAGAGTATAGCCCAACCTACCATTGACCAAGTCCGGATAGTCTGTGAATACCCCGATGTATTTCCAGATGTTTTGCACAGTATGCCCCCAGATCGGGATATCGAGTTTATCATCGAACTAATCCCCGGAACGTGACCAATAGCCCAGAGACCATATAGTATGAACCCATTGGAGCTAGCAGAACTGAAGAAGCAACTGGATGCCATGCTGGAAATTGGATTGATTCAACCAAGTGCGTCACCATGGAGCTCACCTGTCTTGTTTGTGGACAAGAAGGATGGATGTAACCGTTTGTGTATGGATTATCGGAAATTGAATGATGTCACCATCAAGAACAAATACCCCTTGCCCAAGATAGAAGATTTGTTTGATCAGTTGACCGGTGCCAAAGTGTTTTCTAAGATTGATCTTAGAACTGGTTCTCATCAACTCAAAATTCGTGCAGAGGATATTCCAAAGACTGCCTTTACCACCAGATATGGATTGTACGAGTATACAGTCATGTCTTTTGGATTAACCAATGCCCCCGCTTATTTCATGAATCTCATGAATAATATTTTTATGGACTTCCTGGATAAGCTTGTCGTTGTTTTCTTCGATGACATCCTGATTTAGTCCAAATCAGAAGAAGAACATGAGCTACACCTAAGGACCATTTTGGAACCCTTAGAGAGCATCAGTTGGATGCCAAGTTTAGCAAATGTGAATTCTGGTTACAGGAGGTAGGATTCCTCGGTCACATTGTATCAGCCGGAGGAATTGCCGTTGACCCTGCAAAAGTGAAAGATGTAGAAGATTGGCAAGCCCCAACCACTCAAACCCAAGTTCGTGCATTCCTCGGATTGGCGAGATATTACCGCAAGTTCGTAGAAGGAATCTCGAGTATCGCCAAACCCATGACCCAAATGCTGAAGAAGGACAAGAAGTTTGAATGGACCGACAAATGTGAAGTGAGTTTTCAAGAACTCAAAAGGATATTGATTTCAGCCCCAATCTTGATCATGCCGGATATCACGAAGCCCTTCGACGTGTATTGTGATGCATACAAGATCGGTCTCGGATGTGTGCTAATGCAAGAAGGCAAAGTTATATCTTATCTATCTCGACAACTGAAGCAACATGAGCAAAATTACCCCACCCATGACCTCGAACTCGCAGCCGTAGTTCTAGCCCTGAAGACATGGAGGCATTACCTGATGGGAAACCGTTGTGAGATTTATTCGGATCACAAGAGTCTGAAGTATATATTCACTCAGAAGGAGATGAATATGAGACAGAGAAGATGGATTGAGCTAATCAAGGATTACGATCTGGACATTCACTATCACCCTGGTAAAGCCAATGTGGTAGCGGATGCCCTTAGCATATTGCCGTGCCGCTTGAAATCCATGATCTTGAAGGAGAAACCAAGCTTTCACAAAGAGATGGAAGATTTTCGAATAGAATTAGTAAGTGAAGGATTTTTGGCTAGCATAGAACTCCGGCCCACTTTGATCAGTCAGATCAAAGAGGCGCAGAAGGGAAATGTTAGTATAGACGGAATCAAGCGTCGTATCGGTACAGGCAAAGTAACCGGATTCATCGAAGACGAAGAAGGAGTTCTGTGGTACAAAGGACGCCTTTGTGTACTAGCAGATTCTGAGTTGAAAGAAGTTATTCTGAAGGAAGCTCATGATACTCTTTATTCTATCCATCCCGGAGGAACTAAGATGTATCAAGATTTGAAAGAGAAATTTTGGTGGCATAAGATGAAGAGAGAAATCGGAAGCTATATCGCCAAGTGTGATATATGTCAGCGAGTCAAGGCAGGACATCAAAGACCAGCTAGATTGTTGCAACCCTTACAGATTCCGGAATGGAAATGGGATTCCGTTGGAATGGACTTTATCACTGGACTGCCTACTTCTAGTAGGGGAAATGACTCTATTTGGGTCATAGTGGACCGATTGTCCAAAGTCGCCCATTTCTTACCCGTCAAGACCACATATCAGAGTTCGAAACTGGAAAAGTTGTACATCGCTAGGATAGTTAGTTTGCATCGAGTCCCCAAGAACATCGTATCGGATCGAGGAACTCAATTTACCTCGAGTTTCTGGAAGAAAGTCCAAGAAGGTTTAGGAACCCGCCTAGATTTCAGCACCGCATATCACCCTCAGACAGATGGACAAATGGAGCGAGTAAATCAAATACTCGAAGATATGCTGAGAGCCTGTGTGTTATAATATGGATCCAAGTGGGAAGACTGTCTGCCGTTTGCAGAATTTTCATACAACAATGGTTATCAAGCTAGTTTGCAAATGGCCCCATTTGAATTCATGTACAGAAGGAAGTGTCACACCCCTTTTAACTGGTCGGAAGTAGGAGAGAGTCAGATTTTTGGACCCGACATCCTACGAGAAGCAGAAGAGAAGGTTCACAAGATTCGTGAGCACCTCAAGACAGCCGAGTCCAGACAGAAGAGTTACGCCGACAAGAGACGTCGAGACCTTGCCTTCAACATTGGATATTTTGTATATCTGAAGGTGTCGCCATTGAAGGGAATGCAGCGTTTCCAACTCAAAGGAAAGTTAGCCCCCAGATATATCGGACCCTTCAAGATTCTAAACCGTCGAGAAGTGTCGTATCAATTGGAACTACCCGAAGAGATGTCAGCTATGCACAATGTGTTCCATATCTCATTACTTCGCAAGTGTCTCGAAGTCCCAGAGAAGACCAAAGAGATCAACGATGATCTGACCTATCCCGAAGTACCCATCCGTATTTTGGAAGAAGATTTCAGAACTACCCGAACCCGAAGCATCAAGTTTCTCAAGATTCAGTGGAGCAACCACACAGAAGAGGAAGCTACCTGGGAGCGCGAAGATCACATCAGGACGGAGTTTCCCGATCTCTTAAAATCCTAGGTAATGTTTTTCGTCCTTTTTCAAATCTCGGGACGAGATTTTGTTTAAGGGGGGAAGGTTTGTAACATCCCAAAAATACTAAGCTTGGATCATCAAACTCTAATCATCAAATTTAGGGTTAACAAAAACTTTTCTAAAATAAAATGAGAAAGCATGCATGTGTGTATGCATCCCATTTTGAATTCTTTTGAATTGCCTTGTTTAGGTGTTTCTTTGCTTGTAACATGTTTCTTAGGTGAAATAAACATCATCTAAACAATTCCCAAACTTTTCCCAAAGACAAACAAATCAAAATAAGCCAAATTGAGTGAATGGTCATTTTGACCAATTAAATCCCATGCCTACTTTGGCTGTCCCAAACTTTCAGAACTTAACATAAACTTGTTTGGATCTTGGCACCCCTTGATAGTAATCTTAACAAAGTATCAAGTCCCACTTTGTGATCATCCAGAAAATTTCAAATGCATAGTTTAAATGACAATTCAAAATTGAATCTTTATCATATGGGAAGATCCCACTTTCTCAAAAACCACTCAAACAAGCTCAACTTTCAAAACCCAAGCATCTGCAGACTCACCAGCACCAACCTAGCACACCCACCAAAAATCTTTTCAAAATTCAAAACTTAAATTCTTGCGGCCATTTCATCAAACACCTTGCAGATTCAAATCAAACAAAATCCAAACACTATTGTGAGCAGTGATTGGAGCCTAACTTGTTCCCTCTCTGGTTGCAACTAGGCTTTAGTAGATCATCTAGCTCAATTGCAAACCTCTAGCATCACTGTAAGCTTGGCAATGCCATCAATGGTGAGCAGGCCGAGTGCACCCTTGTCACCCCCATGTCGACAGCAAGCTAGGAGAAGAAACAAGCCTATCCAACATGTCTGGGAGCAAGCCAACACCCCACCGCCACTCCCGGTCCAACGCTCGAACCTTGCCAAACCCTGGACCACACGCACGGACCATGCCAAGCTCGCCAGCAACCATGCCGAGAGCGCACCCCGTGCGCCACGCTCGACCGACGCCCACAAACCGCGCGCCGCCCTCGCCGCGTGCATACGTGATCACCACCGTCCCAGCAACCCCGCAGACACGCTCGTTCGCTGCCGCGCAGACCATGCACGTTGTGCGCATTAAAAACCTCCGTCGGGCACGCGCAGAGCACCGCTGCGTTCCGACCAAACCGCACCGCCCCATGCCTCGCCACCATGTCGTTGAGCTTCGCCAGGGAGCACAGCACCACCCCTACCGTCGCCCACGCCGATAGCCCTCTATGCCATCGACCACGACGAGCTCAGCTTGCGCCCCGTTGGTCCCCTCTCGCCACTATAAATAGAGGCCACCCGCAGCCAAATTGAGCACACCATCTCACTCCCCTCTCCTCACTGATCGTTCCACCCCGTTCTCGGAGCAAGGCGAGCAGCACTTCACCGGAATTTCACCGGAGCCTGCCGCTGCTGGAGAAGAAGGGGCCAGCGATTGGAGCCGCCCCAGGAGAAGCTGACGGTACCAGGAGGTTCGCCGTCGTTGACTTCATTGTTCGCCCGCCTCGCCGACCCTCACCTGAGCCCCGGTGAGCCCCCAATGACCCTCACCTGCCGCATTAGGTTTCAGTCTCGCCGGCGTTGCCCAACGTCGACGATGACCCTCAGCCGTTAGATTAGACCAAGATCCCACGGCTCACATCTCCCCGTACCGCTTCGCACCCCCTCGTCTCACTGACACGTGGGGACAGTGACTTAACCAGCCCGCGTAAGCGTTGTGCTTAGCAGGCCGGCCCAGTATCGTTTCCCGCGCAGCTCAGTCATTTGAATTTAACCTTTTCCATTTTATTTCAAACACACTTCTGCACCTAGTTTCAAAAATCAACCCAGATCGATTTAGTGAACCAAATTGAATGAAACCAATTTTGTTAGAAAGGTCTAGAAATGCTGAATCCAAGACCGTTGGATTCGAGTCATTTGGATCTGTAGATCATCCTTGATAAAAATAACAAGGCAGAAGCTTTTCTGCATTCAAACATTTTTCAAATTTAAACCATAATAGCTTTTGAGTTGATTCCAACTCTCAAAAATCACATTCAACCATACCTTTCAGAATATATAAAAATATATAGGTTTACTTACATAAATAATGTTCAAAGTAATAAAAGAATGCTACATAGGCATTTCTAGTCACTTTATTTAATTAAAATAAAAAGGTAAAACCTTATTAAATTGTGACACCACTTTAAATAACATTCTCATGGACTAAATTATGTGGTGATGACATGTGTCAACATGATCCCATGTTTGGTTTGGAGAATATTAAATCTTAAGTAGTTTTTCAATGAGTAGAAATTACTTTTCTAAAAATAAAAGGAATTAAACCAAGCTTTAATCTTGTAATGTTAGTGATGATGCTAGATCATCTATAGGACCCTTTTGTGTGATGATTGCAAGTAGTTAAGTATTGTTTGGTGCTTGTGTACCTCATATTTATTCATAGACGCTAGTACCAACCAAGGATACGAGGAGGAAGGAGGATACTACGAAGAAGAAGCCGAGGAGAACTTCAACCACTGCTCTGCACAAGGCAAGCTTATATTGACACTAATGCAAGCCTAATACTACTAGTTGAATGTGCAAGCTAACACTTGCAATTATGAAAGTTAAATAACCTATGCAATGCACTAAGCATGCTTGGTTAGACATATTTCATGATACCCAATCCTAGTTTTACTTACAAGCTTTATACTTTATTTCTTTATCAAATCTATTACTTAGAGTTTACTTAAGTGAATTGTAGACACTAGAAGGATATTTGAAGGTTGCATAAAGAGCATAAAATTTGGCTTAAGCTAGAAAATCTTGATGTCATCCTAAGGCATGAGATTGGTACTTAGTTGAAACTCCACTAGTTTACTACCCCTCATAAGTAGTCACCCCCACTTGTAGATGCTAGTGCTAAGCATAAAACTTGATCAACTTTTGATGGGAATACTTGGTGAAAATGGTTATGAAAACCTTAGAATGATGGATCATTATACTGAGATGTTTTGACATGTGTTTCCAAACACCAGATTATTTTGGTGATGAAAATGTTGAGGCATGAGCCTTAGCCCTTTATAAAACTGATGGTTGTCTGGATGCGATACCATTCCAATTTTACCGTATAACCACAATACCCGAAGATTGGGTAGGGCTTGATTGGAAACTTATATACCTTAGTATTAGTTCCCTCACGGCCAAGGTCTGAGATGAGGCTACCTTGTGAAGATTGTCCACCTGTGCAGTACCCAAGATGACAGTTGGTCATGGTTGGGAGGCCAAACTCACAGGAGAGGTGCTTATACTAGGGCGTGTAATTGAAAGGTTAGGATTGATTATCCGCGTTCTGAGTATGGTGAATTCAGGATTTGTTCCTGACAGATGTATCGAATGTTGTGGTGAAAGTGTTAAATCTCTGCAGAGTGTCAAACTATTTGAATAGCCAGGTCCGCGGTTATGGACAGTTGGAGTGGCCATACTGTTCCCCCGTCAGATGTTTTCAAAATGACTTGTGAAATGCATTGAGATTTTGACTTGACCACAAGAGGGTTGTGATATGAAATACAAGTTCCCGCTTAGGTATTATAAACTTCAACTAGCTCTCTTGCTTCTAAACTTAGTAGAGATAAATCTGGCTTCTTGCAAAACAACCCTAGAGCCTAGTGTCCTATTATCAAAACCCCCCTGCACTTGTTAGTATTAGTTTGCGAGTACTTAAAGAGTACTCATGGATTTGTCCCTGGCTATTCCCGTGGCCAGACTATGAATAGGAGTACCTGGAGGATGGACCCCAGGAAGGTTACGACAACTAGGATCATCTCCCATTGTCAGCATTGCCTGTGACCCCGAAGATGGAGCTTCGCCTACTCTACCGTTATTATTACGTATTCCGCTGCTTGAGTTGTATTAAGAACTAGATCATGAGATCCTTATTTGTGTAAAACCTTATGTATGGTTTGTAATGGATGATCTACTATGGTATCCAATTCTGTTATGTCTCACAAAAATGGTAATCCTGGGATTACGATGTATGGCATAACAGGCATCTGGGATTAAAAATCCGGGTGTTGACAAGTTGGTATCAGAGACTAGTTAGACTGGACGTTTGAATCAAAAACTTAGTTTCAAAACCAAAAGAAACAAATATTTACAAAAACTTATTCCCATTCTTATCACCTTGACTCTTTCATGAAAATTCATGTTCCTTAAAAACTCTTGCAAAATACATAAAATTGGACACACTTGATCACTCTACTAACTTACTCATCTTATATTCTTTTAGATGGATGTGAAGTACAACAAGTTTTACCAATTGGGAAATGGAGGAGACCTTATCTTTGAGATGGATTTGGACCAGCTTTCGGAACTTCTGGAGCGTCCGCACCTCAAGTTCTTCGGAGCTCAGCTCAATGATCAAGGAGGAGAAGATCTGCAGTGGCTAATTGTTGCAAGTCTCCGAGGAAAGATTGAACCTCCCACTGCTGCGGGAATTTCGTTTACCTTAAGAGAGAACAACTGGCTCGATGGACTTGCCAGGGCCATGCAGGAAGCTCTTGCCCGTCTGTGTGGGCAGAGTATCAACCAGATCAAGGGAACCCGCTTTGAGTTTTGCCCAAGGCGTGATGCAAATGGACAACCACTAGAAGCCCCATACCATCACGAGCTGAAGACCCAATTGGACCACCTTAGCTTCATGATGTACGATCGTCAGCAGGAGTTGGATAACTGCCGTGACTACTCCAACCACATGTCTGCCATCATCAAGACGAAGGACCAAACCATCGCCATGCTAGTGAAGGATCGCAAGTCTCGCCGCCATCAGCTTGACAAGAAGGAGCGCATCATTTCCCGTCTTCGCCACCGTATCTCATCTTTGGAGGAGACCATCCACGAGAGGGACATGAAGTTGGAGGAAAGGGAGAATGTTGGAGAGGATCTTCGTGGAGACCCCTACTCCTATCTCAGCGATGATGATGATTTTATGGAGGATCAGGCTATGGATTTCTTCACCGATGAGGACGATTACACCTTCATCGATGACGACGAGGATGATGAGGATGACGACTACACCGATTCCGAGGAGTAGCAGCACTTGAGCACTAGCGTAGGGAGTAGTATTTGGTCCCACTGTATCGTAGTTCCAGAATGGTTCTTAAAACCATATGTTTACCTTTGTTGTGGTGTGTGTTGTATCGTGTGAATGAATGAATGAAAAGCAAGTTGCTAGAAAATTTGAGTCAAACTTTAAAAACTTTTCCAAGTCCTAGAACCTTAGAAATCTTCCTCTTTTCTCATGATCTATCTCAATCTTCAGATGTCACGCAGAGGAAGTGGTTCATCCCCGGACCCGATGTTGTAGATCCGACAAATGCTGGTTTCAGACCGCGAAGCTAAAAGAGCGGAACGTCAAGCTAACCTAGCCACCCTGCAACAGATAGCTCATCTTGTCCACAACAACCAAGGCCACGGAAATCAAGACAACCATGGATCTAAGCTCAAGAATTTCCAGAATACCAACTCACCTGTTTTCACTAAGTCAGACGAACCCCTAGACGCCGATGATTGGCTGCAAACCATGGAAAATAACTTAGAAGTCGACGGAGTAGAAGCGAACGAGAAAGTTCTGTTCGCCACCCACTATCTAGCTGGAGATGCCAGAGCATGGTGGAACAGTGTTCGCGCAATGACCGGAGGCCAGATGATGACCTGGGAGGAATTCAAGGTCAAGTTTAGCAAAACCCATGTGCCACCGGGTTTAATCAAGAGGATGAGAGACGAGTTCAGAGAACTGAAGCAAGGAAGGATGACTGTAGTGGAATACCGTGACAAATTCTTGTCATTAGCTAGGTATGCCCCGAATGAGATTGACACCGAAGCCAAGAAGAAAGAGAGATTCCTGAATGGTCTGCATGATGAGATGCAGATAGTGTTAGTCAACATCCCCTTTGATGATATTGAAGCCCTTATCGACTCTGATATCTAGATGGAAGGAAAGATCAACCAAGCCAATGAGAACCGCAAGCGTCGCATGATGCATCAGCCAGGAACACATCAGACCCCAAAGTATTGCCCTAACCCATCTCCAGGATTTGCCCCGAGAACCAATAGACCCCCGATGAACCGTCCGACCTATCCCCACCGTGGAAACCCTAGGCCCGGAGGAAATAACAACAACCCCGGCAACTCTAGCAATTTCAACCGTGCCCCACCCAAGTTCAACAACAACAATGCTGCCACCAACACCAACACTTCCCCGAGGACTGGAAGCAATGCTGTGCCTGTAGCAGCAAAGGACAAGTCGCAGGTAACTTTTTATGACTGTGGAAATAAAGGCCAATATTCCAACGAGTGCCCCGACAAGAAGAATGCCGCAGCCCCCAATGAAATGCCCCAGCTCAGCAGCAGTGTCGTGTTCAGCCTGGAAGAAGATTTGCCCCAGGTAATTCACTCAACCGCAACGGCCGTCTTTTCCTCATGCATGTTGAAGAAGCTCAGGAAGCGCCAGACGTCGTGCTGGGTATGTTTTCTGTTAATTCGGTACTTGCAAGAGTGTTGTTTGATAATGGTGCATCGCATTCATTTGTCACCGAAGAATTTGCATGCACTAGCAAGATTCAACCAACAAAAATGAAGCATGTTATGATTGTTCAAATTCCCGGTTCAACCACCAAGGCTAGGAAAATTTGCAAAGCCGTCCCTATCCGAATCCATGGCATAGATTTTTATGCTAATCTGATAGTACTCGGAACTAAAGGTTTGGAAGTAGTACTAGTAATGGATTGGATGTCAAAACATAAAGGATTGATTGACTGTGCCAAGAAAGCCATAACCATGACCAGTACAGCCGGAATATCAGTCGAGCATATATCTGAAACCTTACCTCGCCAATTCAAGTGCAACAAGAGTATAGCCCAACCTACCATTGACCAAGTCCGGATAGTCTGTGAATACCCCGATGTATTTCCAGATGTTTTGCGCAGTATGCCCCCAGATCGGGATATCGAGTTTATCATCGAACTAATCCCCGGAACGTGACCAATAGCCCAGAGACCATATAGTATGAACCCATTGGAGCTAGCAGAACTGAAGAAGCAACTGGATGCCATGCTGGAAATTGGATTGATTCAACCAAGTGCGTCACCATGGAGCTCACCTGTCTTGTTTGTGGACAAGAAGGATGGATGTAACCGTTTGTGTATGGATTATCGGAAATTGAATGATGTCACCATCAAGAACAAATACCCCTTGCCCAAGATAGAAGATTTGTTTGATCAGTTGACCGGTGCCAAAGTGTTTTCTAAGATTGATCTTAGAACTGGTTCTCATCAACTCAAAATTCGTGCAGAGGATATTCCAAAGACTGCCTTTACCACCAGATATGGATTGTACGAGTATACAGTCATGTCTTTTGGATTAACCAATGCCCCCGCTTATTTCATGAATCTCATGAATAATATTTTTATGGACTTCCTGGATAAGCTTGTCGTTGTTTTCTTCGATGACATCCTGATTTAGTCCAAATCAGAAGAAGAACATGAGCTACACCTAAGGACCATTTTGGAACCCTTAGAGAGCATCAGTTGGATGCCAAGTTTAGCAAATTTGAATTCTGGTTACAGGAGGTAGGATTCCTCGGTCACATTGTATCAGCCGGAGGAATTGCCGTTGACCCTGCAAAAGTGAAAGATGTAGAAGATTGGCAAGCCCCAACCACTCAAACCCAAGTTCGTGCATTTATCGGATTGGCGGGATATTACCGCAAGTTCGTAGAAGGAATCTCGAGTATCGCCAAACCCATGACCCAAATGCTGAAGAAGGACAAGAAGTTTGAATGGACCGACAAATGTGAAGTGAGTTTTCAAGAACTCAAAAGGAGATTGATTTCAGCCCCAATCTTGATCATGCCGGATATCACGAAGCCCTTCGACGTGTATTGTGATGCATACAAGATCGGTCTCGGATGTGTGCTAATGCAAGAAGGCAAAGTTATATCTTATCTATCTCGACAACTGAAGCAACATGAGCAAAATTACCCCACCCATGACCTCGAACTCGCAGCCGTAGTTCTAGCCCTGAAGACATGGAGGCATTACCTGATGGGAAACCGTTGTGAGATTTATTCGGATCACAAGAGTCTGAAGTATATATTCACTCAGAAGGAGATGAATATGAGACAGAGAAGATGGATTGAGCTAATCAAGGATTACGATCTGGACATTCACTATCACCCTGGTAAAGCCAATGTGGTAGCGGATGCCCTTAGCATATTGCCGTGCCGCTTGAACTCCATGATCTTGAAGGAGAAACCAAGCTTTCACAAAGAGATGGAAGATTTTCGAATAGAATTAGTAAGTGAAGGATTTTTGGCTAGCATAGAACTCCAGCCCACTTTGATCAGTCAGATCAAAGAGGTGCAGAAGGGAAATCTTAGTATAGACGGAATCAAGCGTCGTATCGATACAGGCAAAGTAACCGGATTCATCGAAGACGAAGAAGGAGTTCTGTGGTACAAAGGACACCTTTGTGTACCAGCAGATTCTGAGTTGAAAGAAGTTATTCTGAAGGAAGCTCATGATACTCTTTATTCTATCTATCCCGGAGGAACTAAGATGTATCAAGATTTGAAAGAGAAATTTTGGTGGCATAAGATGAAGAGAGAAATCGGAAGCTATATCGCCAAGTGTGATATATGTCAGCGAGTCAAGGCAGGACATCAAAGACCAGCTAGACTGTTGCAACCCTTACAGATTCCGGAATGGAAATGGGATTCCGTTGGAATGGACTTTATCACTGGACTGCCTACTTCTAGTAGGGGAAATGACTCTATTTGGGTCATAGTGGACCGATTGTCCAAAGTCGCCCATTTCTTACCCGTCAAGACCACATATCAGAGTTCGAAACTGGAAAAGTTGTACATCGCTAGGATAGTTAGTTTGCATCGAGTCCCCAAGAACATCGTATCGGATCGAGGAACTCAATTTACCTCGAGTTTCTGGAAGAAAGTCCAAGAAGGTTTAGGAACCCGCCTAGATTTCAGCACCGCATATCACCCTCAGACAGATGGACAAATGGAGCGAGTAAATCAAATACTCGAAGATATGCTGAGAGCCTGTGTGTTATAATATGGATCCAAGTGGGAAGACTGTCTGCCGTTTGCAGAATTTTCATACAACAATGGTTATCAAGCTAGTTTGCAAATGGCCCCATTTGAATTCATGTACAGAAGGAAGTGTCACACCCCTTTTAACTGGTCGGAAGTAGGAGAGAGTCAGATTTTTGGACCCGACATCCTACGAGAAGCAGAAGAGAAGGTTCACAAGATTCGTGAGCACCTCAAGACAGCCGAGTCCAGACAGAAGAGTTACGCCGACAAGAGACGTCGAGACCTTGCCTTCAACATTGGATATTTTGTATATCTGAAGGTGTCGCCATTGAAGGGAATGGAGCGTTTCCAACTCAAAGGAAAGTTAGCCCCCAGATGTATCGGACCCTTCAAGATTCTGAACCGTCGAGAAGTGTCTTATCAATTGGAACTACCCGAAGAGATGTCAGCTATGCACAATGTGTTCCATATCTCATTACTTCGCAAGTGTCTCGAAGTCCCAGAGAAGACCAAAGAGATCAACGATGATCTGACCTATCCCGAAGTACCCATCCGTATTTTGGAAGAAGATTTCAGAACTACCCGAACCCGAAGCATCAAGTTTCTCAAGATTCAGTGGAGCAACCACACAGAAGAGGAAGCTACATGGGAGCGCGAAGATCACATCAGGACGGAGTTTCCCGATCTCTTAAAATCCTAGGTAATGTTTTTCGTCCTTTTTCAAATCTCGGGACGAGATTTTGTTTAAGGGGGGAAGGTTTGTAACATCCCAAAAATACTAAGCTTGGATCATCAAACTCTAATCATCAAATTTAGGGTTAACAAAAACTTTTCTAAAATAAAATGAGAAAGCATGCATGTGTGTATGCATCCCATTTTGAATTCTTTTGAATTGCCTTGTTTAGGTGTTTCTTTGCTTGTAACATGTTTCTTAGGTGAAATAAACATCATCTAAACAATTCCCAAACTTTTCCCAAAGACAAACAAATCAAAATAAGCCAAATTGAGTGAATGGTCATTTTGACCAATTAAATCCCATGCCTACTTTGGCTGTCCCAAACTTTCAGAACTTAACAGAAACTTGTTTGGATCTTGGCACCCCTTGATAGTACTCTTAACAAAGTATCAAGTCCCACTTTGTGATCATCCAGAAAATTTCAAATGCATAGTTTAAATGACAATTCAAAATTGAATCTTTATCATATGGGAAGATCCCACTTTTTCAAAAACCACTCAAACAAGCTCAACTTTCAAAACCCAAGCATCTGCAGACTCACCAGCACCAACCTAGCACACCCACTAAAAATCTTTTCAAAATTCAAAACTTAAATTCTTGCGGCCATTTCATCAAACACCTTGCAGATTCAAATCAAACAAAATCCAAACACTATTGTGAGCAGTGATTGGAGCCTAACTTGTTCCCTCTCTGGTTGCAACTAGGCTTTAGTAGATCATCTAGCTCAATTGCAAACCTCTAGCATCACTGTAAGCTTGGCAATGCCATCAATGGTGAGCAGGCCGAGTGCACCCTTGTCACCCCCATGTCGACAGCAAGCTAGGAGAAGAAACAAGCCTATCCAACATGTCTGGGAGCAAGCCAACACCCCACCGCCACTCCCGGTCCAACGCTCGAACCTTGCCAAACCCTGGACCACATGCGCCACGCTCGCCAGCAACCATGCCGAGAGCGCACCCCGTGCGCCACACTCGACCGACGCCCACAAACCGCGCGCCGCCCTCGCCGCGTGCATACATGATCACCACCATCCCAGTAACCCCACAGACACGCTCGTTCGCTGCCGCGCGGACCATGCACGCTGTGCGCATTAAAAACCTCCGTCGGGCACGCGCAGAGCACCGCCGCGTTCCGACCAAACCGCACCGCCCCACGCCTCGCCACCATGTCGTTGAGCTTCGCCAGGGAGCACAGCACCACCCCTACCGTCGCCCACGCTGATAACCCTCTATGCCATCGACCACGACGAGCTCACCTTGCGCCCCGTTGGTCCCCTCTCGCCACTATAAATAGAGGCCACCCGCAGCCAAATTGAGCACACCATCTCACTCCCCTCTCCTCACTGATCGTTCCACCCCGTTCTCGGAGCAAGGCGAGCAGCACTTCACCGGAATTTCACCGGAGCCTGCCGCTGCTGGAGAAGAAGGGGGCCAGCGATTGGAGCCGCCCCAGGAGAAGCTGCCGGTACCAGGAGGTTCGCCGTCGTTGACTTCATTGTTCGCCCGCCTCGCCGACCCTCACCTGAGCCCCGGTGAGCCCCCAATGACCCTCACCTGCCGCATTAGGTTTCAGTCTCGCCGGCGTTGCCCAACGTCGACGATGACCCTCAGCCGTTAGATTAGACCAAGATCCCACGGCTCACATCTCCCCGTACCGCTTCGCACCCCCTCGTCTCACTGACACGTGGGGACAGTGACTTAACCAGCCCGCGTAAGCGTTGTGCTTAGCAGGCCGGCCCAGTATCGTTTCCCGCGCAGCTCAGTCATTTGAATTTAACCTTTTCCATTTTATTTCAAACACACTTCTGCACCTAGTTTCAAAAATCAACCCAGATCGATTTAGTGAACCAAATTGAATGAAACCAATTTTGTTAGAAAGGTATGGAAATGCTGAATCAAAGACCGTTGGATTCGAGTCATTTGGATCTGTAGATCATCCTTGATAAAAATAACAAGGCAGAAGCTTTTCTGCATTCAAACATTTTTCAAATTTAAACCATAATAGCTTTTGAGTTGATTCCAACTCTCAAAAATCACATTCAACCATACCTTTCCGAATATATAAAAATATATAGGTTTACTTACATAAATAATGTTCAAAGTAATAAAAGAATGCTACATAGGCATTTCTAGTCACTTTATTTAATTAAAATAAAAAGGTAAAACCTTATTAAATTGTGACACCACTTTAAATAACATTCTCATGGACTAAATTATGTGGTGATGACATGTGTCAACATGATCCCATGTTTGGTTTGGAGAATATTAAATCTTAAGTAGTTTTTCAATGAGTAGAAATTACTTTTCTAAAAATAAAAGGAATTAAACCAAGCTTTAATCTTGTAATGTTAGTGATGATGCTAGATCATCTATAGGACCCTTTTGTGTGATGATTGCAAGTAGTTAAGTATTGTTTGGTGCTTGTGTACCTCATATTTATTCATAGACGCTAGTACCAACCAAGGATACGAGGAGGAAGGAGGATACTACGAAGAAGAAGCCGAGGAGAACTTCAACCACTGCTCTGCACAAGGCAAGCTTATATTGACACTAATGCAAGCCTAATACTACTAGTTGAATGTGCAAGCTAACACTTGCAATTATGAAAGTTAAATAACCTATGCAATGCACTAAGCATGCTTGGTTAGACATATTTCATGATACCCAATCCTAGTTTTACTTACAAGCTTTATACTTTATTTCTTTATCAAATCTATTACTTAGAGTTTACTTAAGTGAATTGTAGACACTAGAAGGATATTTGAAGGTTGCATAAAGAGCATAAAATTTGGCTTAAGCTAGAAAATCTTGATGTCATCCTAAGGCATGAGATTGGTACTTAGTTGAAACTCCACTAGTTTACTACCCCTCATAAGTAGTCACCCCCACTTGTAGATGCTAGTGCTAAGCATAAAACTTGATCAACTTTTGATGGGAATACTTGGTGAAAATGGTTATGAAAACCTTAGAATGATGGATCATTATACTGAGATGTTTTGACATGTGTTTCCAAACACCAGATTATTTTGGTGATGAAAATGTTGAGGCATGAGCCTTAGCCCTTTATAAAACTGATGGTTGTCTGGATGCGATACCATTCCAATTTTACCGTATAACCACAATACCCGAAGATTGGGTAGGGCTTGATTGGAAACTTATATACCTTAGTATTAGTTCCCTCACGGCCAAGGTCTGAGATGAGGCTACCTTGTGAAGATTGTCCACCTGTGTAGTACCCAAGATGACAGTTGGTCATGGTTGGGAGGCCAAACTCACAGGAGAGGTGCTTATACTAGGGCGTGTAATTGAAAGGTTAGGATTGATTATCCGCGTTCTGAGTATGGTGAATTCAGGATTTGTTCCTGACAGATGTATCGAATGTTGTGGTGAAAGTGTTAAATCTCTGCAGAGTGTCAAACTATTCGAATAGCCAGGTCCGCGGTTATGGACAGTTGGAGTGGCCATACTGTTCCCCCGTCAGATGTTTTCAAAATGACTTGTGAAATGAATTGAGATTTTGACTTGACCACAACAGGGTTGTGATATGAAATACAAGTTCCCGCTTAGGTATTATAAACTTCAACTAGCTCTCTTGCTTCTAAACATAGTAGAGATAAATCTGGCTTCTTGCAAAACAACCCTAGAGCCTAGTGTCCTATTATCAAAAAAACCCTGCACTTGTTAGTATTAGTTTGCGAGTACTTAAAGAGTCCTCATGGCTTTGTCCCTGGCTAATCCCGTTGCCAGACTATGAAGAGGAGTACCTGGAGGATGGAACCCAGGAAGCTTACGACAACTAGGATCATCTCCCATCGTCAGCATTGCCTGTGACCCCGAAGATGGAGCTTCGCCTACTCTACCGTTATTATTACGTATTCCGCTGCTTGAGTTGTATTAAGAACTAGATCATGAGATCCTTATTTGTGTAAAACCTTATGTATGGTTTGTAATGGATGATGTACTGTGGTATCCAATTCTGTTATGTCTCGCAAAAGTGGTAATCCTGGGATTGCGATGTATGGCATAACAGGCATCTGGGATTAAAAATCCGGGTGTTGACAAATGAAAACACTATGTAATATTTGTTTCCTCTAGGTATGTTGTATGTATGCGGAAAAACTATGGGTTATCCTTAAGGCGGAAAACAATAGCTATATGTTTCCTCCTACTTAAGTAGTAATTCCATCATGTATATATTTTTAAGCAAGTGCTGGCTTATCGATTACTCTGGTTTTTATGCTTGACTTTTCGTGAGTCAGAATACCCATAGTCAGAGCTATGCGCTCAGGCGATGATACCCAATGGCACCATCAAAAACATAAGCACAAAATCTCCGACTTCGAATGCCGAAAGTCACTACTCCAGAATCCACACAAAAACAACAAAGAACATGTAGACTAGAAAACTTCAGGTAACGCCCGTAGGCGGAATTTTCACCAGTGCAAATGCAAATCTTGCGCATAAAGGTTTTATACGATCCAAAAATGAACACTAAAGGAGGTAAAAGACTCAAGCATATGAGTCGACCAAGAGCTGTATTTCATTGATCATATAAGTGGTACACAATAGATAAAAAATATGCTAAGTGTAAAAAGGACGTAGTTGTGCTATGTTCCATGGCTAATCAAGCGTCGGGTAGTCATCATACGGGTCACGTTGCTTACGCTTATGATCCTCGTTTGGTCTATCCTCTAGTTCACGATTGTCAACGAGGTAGTAAGATCCGTTGAGTAGCACTTTGCTAATGATGAATGGTCCTTCCCATGGCGGGGTTAATATGTGTGACTTATTCTGCTTAAGTCGGAGCACCAGATCCCCCTCTTTAAACGAGCGATGCCGAATGGGATGACTATGGTAGCTGTGTAGCTTCTTCTAGTAGATGGTGGATCTTTGGCATGCTAATACGCACTCTTCCTCAAGAAGGTCCACATCTAGGCGCCTAGATTCTTTAGCGTCATCTTCGTCATGGGCGGCAACTCTTGGTGAATCATGGAGGATGTCGGAAGGTAGGATGGTTTCTGCTCCATATACCATGAAATAAGGGGTGTAGCTAGTGGATTTCTTGGGTGTAGTTGGTAAAATCCATAGAACAGATGGTAATTCCTCCGCCCAGGCTCCTCTATGCAGCGGTGCCTCTAGACGTGGCTTGATTCCCTACATAATTATTCCATTGGCTCGCTCAACTTTCCCATTGGACGGTGGATGTGCCACAGATGCCAAGTCAAGTCGGATGCCCTTCTCCCAACAATAGGCCTCCACTTCTCTGAGTGACAAGTTGCTGCCATTGTCGGTGATAATGCTATGTGGGAGACCAAATCTCACCACTATATTTTGGACTAACCTAAGGGAAGTTGCCCCATCAAGCTTTCTAATGGTTTTAGCTTCTATCCATTTGGTGAATTTATCAACTGCTACTAGTAGATGCGTAAACCCGCAAGGTGCCATCCGTAATGGACTAACCATGTCTAGCCCCCAGACTGCAAACGGCCAAGTTATTGGTATTGTTCGCAATTCTTGAGCTCGTACATGTGGTTGTTGGGCATAGTACTGGCATACCATACATGTATCAACCATCTTGTCAGCGTACGCCTTCGCGGTCAGCCAGTAGAATCCTTGCTGGAAGGCTTTGGAGACCAATGATCAAGGAACGACGTGATGCCCGCAATCTCCGAGATGGATCTCATGAAGGATTTCAATACCTTCTTGATAGGAGACACACTTTAGGTATACACCAGTGGTGCTTCTTTTATAGAGATGTCCATTGATTATGGTATAGCCCTTCGCTCGACGTACTATTTTCCGAATTTCGACCTCGACGATGGGCAAAGTTCCATGTACGAGATATTCCATGAATGGTTTTGTTCAAGCTGGAGGGACCTTTGTTACTGTGTGAACAAAAGAGTCAACTCTATCCGGGTTCTCGGGGTCTGGTCCCTTCACGGATGGTGTCCGTAGATACTCCATAAAAACACCAGGCGGAATTGGTTTGTGCCCTGATCCAAGCTTTGACAGCAGATCAGCCGCCTCATTTTCCTCCCTCTCGTAATACTTGACTTCGTAGCCCTCGAAGCAAATGGATATCTCGTCTACTTCGTCTCGATATGCCGCCATCATAGTGTTCCGCGTGTTCCAGGTGCCAGCCACCTGATGGGCAACCAAGTCGGAATATCCATAGAAAACTATGTGCTTGATGCAATATCCTTGGCTACGCGAAGTTCGTGAATGAGTGCTTCATATTCCTCCATGTTATTGAAGCATCAAAGTGGATCTGTAGAACGTAGTGTAGCTTTCCCCCTATTGGTGACTATAGCAGTACACCAGCCCCCCGAGCCGTTGAGTGGCTTTGATCCGTCAAAGTGCATCACCCAGTATTCTGGCTCTTGTACAGGGGTAGCATCCGGCATCTCCGTCCAATCTTCAATAAAATCGTCCAAGACCTATGATTTGATAGCGTCGCGCCTTTGTAGGTGATCTCGAAGACGGAAAGTTCAATGCCCCACTTCACAACCATGCCTATAGGGGCGCTGTTATTGATGATGTCACACAGTGGAGCCTTGCTCACAACTGTGATAGGGTGCTCCTGGATATAGTGCCTTAGCTTCCGAGAAGCAAGGAACACTCCATAAGCTAGCTTCTAGTAGTGCGGGTAACGTTGCTTGGACTCCGTCAATACCTCTCTTACATAGTAAACTGGTCGTTGTACTCTATACTCATGGGTTGGTTCTTTCCGCTCTACCACGACGATGATGTTGATTACCCGGTTGGTGGCGGCCATGTAAATCAACATAGGCTCCATAGGCTCGGGTGCTGCGAGCATGGGTTCGGAGGAGAGTATCTCCTTTAGCTTCTTAAGCGCAACATCTACTTCGTTCGTCCATGTAAATTTATCCGCCTTCTTCAGCAACTTGTACATCAGCAAGGCCTTCTCTCTAAGTAGGCTGACGAACCGGCTTGCTGCTGCAATGCAGCCTGTTAACCGTTGGATGTCCTTCAGGCATGTCAGACGGTTTATGTTTAGGATTTCTTTGATCTTCTCCGAGTTGACCTCGATTCCACGTTGGGAAATGATGAAGCCCAAAAATTTGCCGGCTGGAACCCCGAAGACGCACTTCTTTGGGTTAAGCATCATGTTGTATTTCCGGAGATTATCAAAGGTTTATTTTAAGTTAGATATTAAGTCGTTTGACTTTTTATACATCACCACGATATCGTCCACATAGGTGTGAATGTTCCGACCAATTTGATCATGTAGGAAACGCTGCATAGTCCGCTGGTACGTAGCACCTACTTTTTTCAGCCCAAAGGGCATCGTGACATAGCAAAACGTTTCATAAGGTGTGGTGAATGAAGTGGCCAGTTGGTCCGACTTCCTCATTTTTATATGCTGGTATCCTGAGTATGCATCTAGAAAACACAGAAGTTCCGAGCCAGCCGTCGAGTAAATGACTTGGTCATTGCAAGGCAAAGCAAACGGATCATTCGGACACACCTTTTTCAAGCCATTATAATCAACGCACATTATTAATTCTTTGGTTCCCTTTTTGGGGAAAAGTACATGATTTGCCACCCATCGGGTGTGAAGGACTTCTCGGATAAAACTAGCCTTAAGTAACCTAGCTATCTCTTTGGCTATGGCACGTCTCTTCTCGTCTCCGAAGCATCATAGAGGTTGTTTCACCGGTTTGCATTTTGGATCAATATTGAAGCTGTGCTCGGCAAGTTACCTAGGTACACCTTTCATGTCGGCAGGTTGCCAGGCAAAGATGTCCCTATTATCATGGAGGAACTCAATGAGTGATGACTCCTTGTTGACGTGGAGCACTTCGTTGGGAAACCCAAAGAGCAAGGTGTGAAGCAGAACAGTAGAAAGTTTTCCCTCGGTTGGAAACCAAGGTTATCGAACCAGTAGGATAAAGGAAACGTCTCAAAGGTGTTGCAAGCAACATGGAAACCTGCACAACACAAACTCAAGACTTTGCCCCAATGAACAGTGAGGTTGTCAATCTCACCGGTTGCTGTAACAAAGGACTAACTGTATGGTGTGGAAGGTGATGATGGTTTGCAGCAAGTAAACAATAACAGTGGAAGATGTATCAATGGTAAAGATTGGACCTGGGTCCATAGTTCACTAGAGGTGTTCTCCTTAGATAAACAAACATGGCATGCTGGGTAAAAAAATTATAGCAGGGCAATTGACAGGACTTAGCAAGGCGTAACAATGCAATACTAGACAAAAAGATCCTATGAGATTCGATTGGGCAATACAACAATATACATAGAACGCCATCCAACTGCATCTATGACTAGAAGTCCACCTTCAGGTTATCATCCGAACCCCCTCCAGTATTAAGTTGCAAGCAACAAACAACTGCTTTAAGCAAAGTGTGTAAGGTAAACAATCCACTTGTTCCATGAACAAGAGACCGTTGTTTTCTCCCTAGTGGGAATAGTACATGTACAACCGAAGAGATTTCTGTCACTTCCCTTGGAAACTAGAGGCATGAACCCACTATCGAGCATAAATACCCCCTCTTGGAGTCACTAGCAACTACTTGGCCAAGATAGCTACTAAGAATGGAGAGCATGCAAGATCACAAACAACACAGACATGATAGAATCAAATAGACAAAACCATTAATCAATCTGACATAGTAATCTCAATATTCATCGGATCCCCACAAACACAACATGCATGATTACAAATAGATTAGATCTTGATCATGAACGAAGCTCACAAGATCTATACATGAAAGCACAAGGAGGAGATTCAACCATCTAGCTACTACATGGACCCGTAGTCCAAGGTGGAACTACTCACGCTTCATACCAGAGGTTGGCATGATGAATAAGAATGCCTCCGGGATGACCTTCCCTCCGGCAGGGTGCCAGGAAGAGCTTTAGATCCCCCCGATCTAGGGAGGATGGTGGTAGCGGCTACAGATGGTTTCGTGGAGTTTTTATCGGGTGCCTAGGGTTTCTGCATTGCAGGATTCTTATAGGCGAAGAGGCGAGGAAGGGGTAGGCAGGGGGCCCACACCCTGCCCAGGCATGGGCCCACCCTAGGCCGCGCCTGGGGAGGGGTGTGGCCACCCTGTGGCGCCCCTCCGTCTCGTACTCCGGCTTCGTGTTCCTCATGGTAAAAAATTGACTTTGGCTTTTGTCCTGTCCAATTCCGAGAATATTGATTTTCTGCCTTTCTAGAACCAAAAACAGAAGAAAACAGGCAACTGGAACTGTGGCAACTTGTTAATAGGTTAGTACCAGAAAGCATATAAAACACCTCAAAGTGTAGACAAAGCAAAGGTAAGTAGACAGTAAACAAGCATGGAGCATCAAAAATTATAGATACGTTTCCGACGTATCAACGAGCGCGCTTTCCTATTTAGGGTACAGGTTCATCCCAATGGCAGTGGTCTTGGAGGCATCGCCTACCACAAGTTCCACCGACTTGGTTTCGATGGCAGCCTTGAATGCGGGACTGGAGTCAGAAATCTGCTTCTTTGATGCCAGCATCTCCGAGGCATCGACCTTGCTCTAGATCTCCTTGAATTCTTTGCTATAGAGGACAACTTCTGCAAAGGCTGCTTCTCCAATCTCGTAGTCCCTTGCCTTTGTAAAGATTCCGGATACGGTGATGACACCATTTGGTCCGGGAATCTTGAGCTTGTTGTAAACGAAGCATGGCTTGGCCATGAAGGCATGGAAGATGTTGCGTCCGAATATGACGTGGTACACGTTCTTGAATGGTGTCATTTCAAAGGTCATGCGTTCTTGGCGGTAATTGTTAACATCGCCAAAAGCGAACAAAAGCATTATGCACCCAAGGGACTGAGCCTCCCGGCCAGGAACTATGCCATGGAACGCGATGCTGGTCCGCTTTAGGTTGGTCTCCATCAAGTTCATCTTGTGTAGTGTATTCAGGTACATGATGTTGATGTTGCTTCCGATGTCCACCATGCATTTGGTGAACTCGTTGCGGTCAATCAAGGGGTTGATGTGTAGGGTTCACAGCATAGAAAACAAAAATTTTCCTACAATGGGAACAACTATGTACCAAGATCTATCTACTAGATACAAGCAACGGGCGGATATACATCCGTAAAGAACAAACCCTTGAAGACCGACAAAGCTTAATGAGGTTGAACTCGTGGTTGATGTAGACGATCTCTTGCCGATCTTAAGATCGAGAGGAAGTCCTAGCATCGCAAATCAGCGGCGCATCCATGCTCGCACACACGTCCGAGGCACCGAGCAACCTCCGCCTCCTCGCTCCAGCGATGCATCGGAAGCACAACTCTTTCGTTCCGAATAGCCACTGGGAACATGTATCTCGCTAGTTCGAGACCATGGGGGATAAATACTAGAGGGGGAGAGAGATCCTTCACGAGGAGGTGTGAGTGAGAGAGAGGGAGGGGGGATCCTTTTATAGGAGGGGGGAACCCCAAGGGGGTGGCCGGCGCATGGGGGCTTCCCCTTTCCCTACCTGCATTCATGTGGGTGGACACTCCACTCACAAAATGCCCTTCAATTTTATCCACTCAAAAACCCACTCAAATTGCAATTAAATTTCCACCAAATTTAATGCAAACTCTCATTAAATAAAACTCCTTGATAGTATTTCATTTCACATGCAAAAACACTTTCTGTAATTTCACCAGAAAACCCGTTTCGGTATCTAGTGAAATAAATTCTTGCGCTTGTTATTCTTTTCAGCATGAAACTTTTTCTCCAAATGGTGTCGGTGTCTCTTAAGTGTGTCACCCTAAGGTTAGCGAATAATGCAGACATGATTGAGACCCCTCTCAGATCAATAATCCGAAGAGGGACCTCGAGATCCATACTGACTCCCACAAATTCAACGATGACTTTCTTGTGATTGCGAGAACCTTTTACACTAGTATCTTAATCCTTTTGTTTCGTGATATATTACATGTCCGAGATTCGATCATCGGTATCTCCATACCTAGTTTGATCTCGTTAATGACATGTACTCTTTTCTTGTTCCCGTGATATAACATTCTAGTGATCAAATCACTTTCTTGCAAGCTAATTAATGTGATATCACCGAGAGGGCCCAGAGCATATCTATCCGTCATCGGGATGAACAAATTCCACACTCGATCCATGTTCCTCAACATAACAATTTATTAGTACTAAACCCATATTTATAATCACCCTGTTATGGTGTGACATTTGATGTTATCAAGATACTCTTCAAGTGTTAGTGATTGACATGATCTCATGGTCTAAGGATTAGGATCACTTCGTATGATGTTATAGCAATATAAACTCAATGAATTTGATCGTCAAGCTATACTTTGGATGAATGTTCATCACACCATTCCAATAATGTTGTGACCTCGTTATTAACAACATCCAATGTCCATGTCAGGAAACCTTGATCATCTTGTTAATCAACGAGCTAGTTTATGAGAGAGGCATAACTACGAAATTTCTAGTTACACAGTGATAAATCTAACACCCATGGAGTTCTGGTGTTGATCATGTTTTGCTCTAGGGAGCGTTTTAGTCAACCGATCTGCTACATTGAGATCCATGTGTACTTTACAAATCTTTATATCTCCATCCTTGACATGCTCATGGATGGAGTGAAACCAGCACTTAATATGCTTGGAATTCTTGTGAGACCTTGGTTCGTTGGCATTGGCTATGGCACCATTATTGTCACAATATATCACCATTGGGTCCAACGCGCTCACAACCACACCTAGTTCAGTAATGAACTCCTTCATCCAAACTACTGCCTGAGCCGCTTCCGAAGCAGCAACATATTCGGCCTCCGTTGTTGATCCCGCCACCACTAGTTGTTTGGAACTCCTCCAACTAACCGCTCCACCATTCATGATAAATATGTAGCAGGATTGAGACTTAGAGTCATCCGGATCGGCATCAAAGCTAGCGTCGACATAACACTTAGCGACGATCTCTTCTTCACCTCCGTACACAAGAAACATATCCTTAGTTCTTCACAAGTACTTAATGATATTCTTGACCGCTATCCAGTGTATGTGCCACATCCGGTATTGTACATAGCATGACGTACATTATAGAGCCTATGGCTGAAGCATAGGGGACTTTGTCCATTATCTCTCTTTATTCTGCCGTAGTCGGACTTTTAGTCTTACTCAATGTCTTGCGTTGCAACATAGGTAAGAACCCCTTCTTACTTCCGTCCATTTTAAACTTCTTTAAAATCTTATCAAGGTATGTACTTTGCGATAGCCCTATTAGGCGCCTAGATCTATCCCTATAGATCTTTAGGCCTAATATGTATGGCGCTTCACCTAGGTCCTTCATTGAAAATTTGTTGTTTAGATAACTTTTAACACTGTTTAAAAGATCTATATCATTTCCAATCAATAATATATCATCCACATATAATATCAGAAATGCCACATTGCTCCCACTTTCTTTCTTGTAAATACAAGCCTCTCCATAAGTTTGGACAAATCCAAACTCTTTGATCACCTCATCAAAGCGGAGATTCCAACTCCGGGATGCTTACTTCAGTCCATAGATGGATCGATGAAACTTGCATACCTTGACAGCATCCTTAGGATCGACAAAAGCCTTTGGTTGTATCATATACAACTCTTCTTCAATATTGCCATTGAGGAACGCAGTTTTGACATCCATCTGCAATATCTCATAGTCGAAATATGCAGCAATTTCTAACATAATCCTAACTGATTTTAGCATCGCTACGGGAGAGAATGTCTCATCGTAGTCAACTCCTTGAATTTGTCGAAACCCCTTTGCGACAAGTAGAGCTTTATAGACGGTTACATTACCATCAGCATCAGTTTTCCTTTTGAAAATCCATTTATTCTCAACGGCCTTTCGGTCGTGAGGTAAGTCCACCAATGTCCAAACCTGGTTTTCGTACATGGATTCCATCTCGGATTTCATGGCTTCTAACCATTTGTTGGAATCCGGGCTCATCATCGCTTCTTCATACGTCGTAGGTTCATCAATTTCATCAACCGTGAAATTCATAATAGGATTTCCGTACAGCTCGGGAGCTGCACACGTCCTACTAGACCTGCGAGGCTTAGTAGTATTCTCTTTAGGAGCTTCATGATCATTCTCATTTGTTCCCTCTTCAATTGGTGAAGCCAACTCCGGAACTACTTCCGGCGCTGCGCTACTCGCCATACTATGAATAGAAGGTTCTATAACCTCTTCGAGTTCTACCTTCTGACTACTCACGCCTTTCGCGAGAAACTCTCTCTAGAAAGGATCCATTTTTGGCAAAAAAAACCTTTCCCTCGGATCTGTGTTAGAAGGAATACCCAATAGTTTCCTTAGGGTATCCTATGAAGACGCATTTTTCCACTTTGGGTTCGAGTTTATCCGGTTGAAGTTTCTTCAAAAAAACATCGCATCCCCAAACTTTAAGCAATGACAGCTTATGTGTGTTTCCAAACAACAATTCATATGGTGTCTTTTCAACGAATTTAGATGGTGCCATATTTAAAGTGAGTGCAGCAGTTTCTAGTGCATAACCCCAAAATGACAGTGGCATGTCCGTCAGAGACATCATAGATCGAACCATATCTAATAAAGTACGATTTTCACATTCCGACACAACATTTCGCTGTGGTGTTCTGGCAGGTGTGAGTTGTGAAACTATGCCACACTCTTTCATATGAGTGCTAAACTCGTAACTTAGATACTCACCTCCACGGTCGGACCGCAGAAATTTGATCTTTCTATTACGATGATTTTCCACTTCACTCTGGAACTCCTTGAATTTCTCAAAGATTTCAGACTTGTGTTTCATCAAGTAGATATAACCGTATCTACTCAAATCATCCGTGAAAGTAACAAAATAACGATATCCACCTCGCGCCGACACACTCATTGGACCACATACATCAGAATGTATGATTTCCAATAAATCTGTCGCCCGTTCCATTAAACCGGAAAACGGCGTTCTAGTCATCTTGCCCATAAGGCATGGCCCACATGTATCAAATGATTCAAAATCAAGTAATTCCAAAAGTCCATCAGAATGGAGCTTCTTCATGCGTATAACGCCAATATGACCTAGACGGCAGTGCCACGTATATGCGGATATATCATCATTAATTTTAATCCTTTTAGCATCAACATTATGAATATGTGTAACATTATTATCGAGATCCAACAAAAATAAACCATTCATCATCGGTGCATGACCATAAAAGATTTCATTCATATAAATTGAACAACCATTGTTCTCAGATTTAAATGAATAACCACTACGCATCAAACATGATTCAGATACAATGTCCATGCTCAGTGCTGGCACCAGATAACAATTATTCAAGTTTATAACTAATCTCGATGGTAAGTGGATAGGTATCGTTCTGACGGCGATCACATCAATTCTTGATCCATTGCTGACACGCATCTTGACCTCACCCCTTGCTAGCGGTCGCTTGTTCCGCAACCCCTGATTCGAGTTACAAATATTAGCAGCTGAACCGGTATCAAATACCTAGGTGCTACTACGAGTACTAGTCAAGTACACATCAATAACATGTATATAATACATAACTTTATTTGCCTTGCCGGCCTTCTTGTCTGCCAAATACTTGGGGCAGTTGCGATTCCAGTGGCCAGTCCCCTTGCAATAATAGCACTCGGTATCAGACTGAGGGCCAACTCAGGGTTTCTTTTCAGGAACGGCAACCGGCTTGCCGCCCTTCTTTCCTTTCTGTTTACCCTTCTTGTCTTTGTTGAAACCAGTGGTCTTATTGATCATCAACACATGATGTTCCTTCTTGATCTCCACTTCTACAGTTTTAAGTATTGATATAAACTCGGGGAGAGACTTCTTCATGCCTTGCATACTATAGTTCATCACGAAGCTCTTATATCTAGGTGGCCGAGACTTGAGAACACGATGGATGCCGAAGTCAATGGGAATAATTATTCCCAAGGACACAATCTTATTGGTGTAACCCAACATCTTGAGTACATGCTCACTTCCGGAGTTGTTCTCTTCCATCATGCAGCTAAAGAACTTTTCTGAAGCATTATAACTCTCTACATCATCATGGGTGTCGAAAATCATTTTCAACTCACCCATTGTATCAAAAGCATTGTCGTTTTCGAAACGCTTTCGAAGTTCTGGCTCTAGCCCATATAATATGCCGCAATGAACTAAGTTGTGGTCCTCCTGACTAGTCTGATAGACATTCTTTTCCTCGTCAGGGGCATCATCGAATGGTGGGGGGCCTAGCGGTGCTTCTAGCACATATTGCTTTTGTGCAGCAGTGATGAGAATCCTCAAATTCATGGCCCAGTCGGTAAAGTTGCTACCATTCGTTGCAAGTTTCTCTTTCTCCATGAACACATTGAAATTAAAAGCAGGTGGTGCCATCTACAACTGAATTTTTTAAAGTTTAGACTAAGTTTATGATAGATTGAGGTCAACTAATCCAAATTAAGAATGAACTCACACTAAAAAACGACATCCGTCGTGCCTTTTTGGTGATTACATGAACCAAATCCACTACACCAAGTCCGATCATCACGTGAGTCGGTGTAGCTTCAAACGCGAGCATCAAATGGGCATTAGATCTTCCATATGACTCATGCTTAACCTTTCAGTCCGTGTTCTGAGGCCATGTCTATACATGGTAGGATCGCCAAGTAAGAACCTTAGTATTCGCTTTTGTAACTATCTTACACCCGAAATATGACCGTGGATCCAAGAACACCTGATCATCACGTGATGTCTTGGAGCGACGAAACATAATCGGTGCATACTTTAGGGACAACACATTTTTATCTTGATATCTAAATGAGGGACCATGTTATTATGCTAATAAAATGCCAAACAAGCAATATAAGATGCAACAAACATCACATGTTAATAATTGGAACGATATGGTTCTTGCACTCGATCTCCATTATGTGCATCGTGGTATGATCACTATCATACCTCTATGTGTAAGGCCAAGGTCTATGGAACTTACACGTCATGTGTGTTGTAAGAGTATCAACTTATACTTCTACTTACAACATCACCATATCATGACACTAGCCCATCAACAATCTAAACTAGAGGCCTCTCATTTATCCATTGCAAGTTTTTACGTTGCTTAGGGATTTCGAAGATAGAACCGTTCTTACCAACGAACATGAACCACAATGAGGATAACCAAATTGTTGACAACTCGTTGCAAATTAGATATTGACTATAGTAGGAGAGACAGACACCCGCTAGCCACTTATGCAAGACTAGTTGCATGTCAAGCGTGGAATAGGTCTCATGTGCGAGGACATGTAAAGTTTGTCCGGGCCGCTTCATCCCACTATGCCACCAATATCCAAAGTACAACTAAGAAGCAATAAAAGGATCATCATCGCCCACATACTCATATGTGTACTACCCGTGTAAAGCATCTACGCATAGACCCGGCTCTGATACCACTGTAGGGTTCACAGCATAGAAAACAAAAAATTTCCTACAATGGGAACAACTATGTACCAAGATCTATCTACTAGATAAAAGCAAAGGGAGGATATACATCCATAGAGAACATACCCTTGAAGACCGACAAATCTAAACGAGGTTGAACTCGTGGTTAATGTAGACGATCTCTTGTCGATCTCAAGATCGAGAGGAAGTCCTAGCGCCGCAAATCAGCGGCGCATCCGTGCTCGCACACACGTCCGAGGCACCGAGCAACCTTCGCCTCCTCGCTCCAATGATGCGGCGGAATCACAACTCTTTCTTGCCGACTAGCCACCGGGAACATGTATCTCGCTAGTCCGAGACCATGGGGGATAAATACTAGAGGAGGAGAGAGATCCTTCACGAGGAGGTGTGAGTGAGAGAGAGAGAGGGGGGCTCCTTTTATAGGAGGAGGGGGGAACCCCAAGGGGTGGCTGGCGCATGGGGGCTGCCCCTTGCCCTCCCTCCATTCATGTGGGTGGACACTCCACTCACAAAAGGCCCTTCAATTTTCTCCACTCAAATTCCCATTAAATTTCCACCAAATTTAATGCAAACTCTCATTAAATAAAACTCCTTTTATTTATTCAGAATTTTGTCAATTACTTTAATGACAAACATTCACATATAATGCCTTGCTAGTATTTCATTTCACATGCAAAAATAGTTTCTGCAATTTCACCCAAAATCCCGTTTCAGTATCTAGTGAAATAAATTCCTGCGCTTGTTATTCTTTTCAACATGAAACTTTTTCTCAAAATGCTGTCGGTGTCTCTTAAGTGTGTTACCCTACGGTTCACGAATAATGCGGACATGATTGAGATCCCTCTCAGATCAATAATCAGAAGTGGGACCTAGATATCCATACTGACTCCCACACATTCAACGATGACTTTCTTGTGACCGCGAGAACCTTTTACGCTAGTATCTTAATCCTTTTGTTTCGCGATATATTACATGTCCGAGATTCGATCATTGGTATCTCCATACCTAGTTTGATATCGTTACTAACATGTACTCTTTTCTCGTTCCCTTGATATAATATTCTAGTGATTAAATCACTTGCTTGCAAGCTAATCAATGTGATATCACCGAGAGGGCCTAGAGCATATCTATCCGTCATTGGGATGAACAAATTCCACTCTCGATCCATGGGTCTCAACATAACACTTTAGTAGTACCGAACCCATCTTTGTAATCACCCTATTACGGTGTGACGTTTGATGTTATCAAGATACTCTACTAGTGTTAGTGATTGACATGATCTCATGGTATAAGGATTAGGATCACTTCGTATGATGTTATAGCAATATAAACTCAATGACTTTGATCGTAAAGCTATACTTTGGATGAATGTTCATCACACCATTCCAATAATGTTGTGACCTCGTTATTAACAACATTCAATGTCAAGGTTCAGGAAACCTTGATCATCTTGTTAATCAACGAGCTAGTTTATGAGAGAGGCATAACTAGGAACTTTCTGTTTGTTTATTAAACACACATGTATTAATGTTTCTGTATTAATAGAACTATAGCATGCAAAATAAACATCTATCATATACTTGGAATATACATAATAACCACTTTATTATTGCCTCTCAGGGCATATTCCCTTCATGATGACCATGGCGTATTGGTTCAACGTTGGGATAAGGTCTGGGTGATCCTTCCTATCCCAAGTAATTGAAACTTCCGACCAACACTGGGGCACTGGGGGTAAGGTGGCCATCAGTATCCTCAACGAGTTTTTATACGCCTGGACAGTTGGGGTGCCAAGGAAAGTGTGGTAGATAGGGGCCTTCTTTGCGAAGGGGTTCTTTCCTTTGCCATCACCCTTGTCGGCGTTCTTGGGGTCAATGTCCTCATCCATGTCACTCGAATCCTTGGACTCCTCTTCCTTCTTCTTCCCTTTGCCCTTGCCTCGCGGTATGTTTTTCTGTAACATCCCAAAAATATTGAACAATTATTATCAAATTCCAATCACCAAAATTATGGTTAACAAAAACTTTTGTTAATTAAAATCATATGAATGCACGTGTGTATGTGATGATTGTGTGAATGCATGAATGGGCTTGTTTGATTGTTCTAAATAGCAAGGAATGGTTCAAATATGAAAATAAAATCATCTAAATCATTTCCAAGTAGAAACAAATCAAGAGAAATTAAAAAACAAACGAAATGAGCTAATGGTCATTTTTGCCAGTCTTGCTCACTAGACCACTTTGAGTGTTTCTAGTCCAAGATTTCAAACAGAAACAATTCCAATTCTTTTCACCCCATGCTAGACCAAGTAAAAGTGAACCCAAGACCACCTTTCAAACTTACAGAAACATTTGGCAACTAGATTCAAATGACAATTCAAAATTGAATCTTTAACATATGTGAAGATCACCCATTTTCAAAACCCACCAAACCAGTGCACCTTGACCTTTCCAACTAACCAGCGACTACCTAGTATGTGACTAGTGCACCCACCAAGTTTGAACCAAAAATTCAAATTCAAATATCTTTCGGCCATTTCATCAAACACCTTGCAAACATAAATCAAACAAACCACAAACACTATAGTGAGCAGTGTTCTGGCCAACCTTGTTCCCTCTCTAGCTCACAGCAGGCTATTAGTAGATCATCTAGCTCAATTAACCAGCTTTAGATCACTATGAGCTTTCCATTGCCATCAATGGTGAGCATGTAGAGCCTCACCTTGCCACCCCATGGTCGACAATAAGCTAGGATCAGCACCAAGCCTAGCCACCTTGTTTTGGACATTGACCACCGTCCACCGCCACCCCCTGTCCAACGCCAACGCCCTGCCAGCCACTGGACCACACTAGAACCGCCACACCCTATGCCTCTGTGCCATGCGGAGAGTGTGCCAGAGCGTCGCACTCGACACACGCCCACAGATCGCGCGCCGCCCTCGCCGCTTGCAAGCATGATCACCATCGTCCCAGGAGACCACCAAACAACCCCGTTCACCGCCGCGCGACCTGTAGTCGTGGTGCGCCATTAAAATGTCCGTTGGACCCTCCCAGATCACCGCAGCGTTCCGACCATCTCGCACTGCCCCACACCTCGAGACCATGCCGTTGAGCTTTGCCAGGGAGCACAACACCGCCCCATACCATCGCCCATGCCATTAGCCCACTGTGACGACGACAACCACGAGCTCCACCCGCGCCCTTCAGTCCCCTCTTAGCACTATAAATAGAGGCCACCCCGCTCGATTTCTTCACACCAACACACTCCCCTCTCTCTCAGAACCACCCCACCTCATCCCCGGAGCAAGGCGAGCAGCAGGTCGCCGGAATTTGGCTGGAGTCTGCCGCGGAGGAGGAAGAAAGGAGCCAACGATCGGAGCCGCCCCAGGAGAAGACACCGGTACCAGGAGGTTCGTCGTCGTCAACAACGTTGTTCGCCCCAATTGCCGACCCTTGCCTGAGAGCCAGTGAGCCCCCATAGGCCCCCACTGGCCGTGCTAGGGTTCTGTCTCGCCGGAGTTGCCCAACGGAGACGATAGGTCACAACCGTTCGATTAGATGTTGATCATGCAGCCCACATCACCCCGTAGCGCTTCACACCCCCTGTCTCGCTGACTGGTGGGGACAACCACTTAAACCCACCCACGTGCGCTGTGCGCCGTGGGCCCGCCCATTTACATTCCCGCGTGAACCAGTAGTTTGAATTTAGTTTTATTCATTTAGTTTCAAACTAGTTCTATACCTAGATTCAAAAATCAACCAAGGTCGATTCACTATACCAAATTGCATGAAACCAATTTATTTAGAAAGGTACTGGAATTCTTAATCCAAAACCGTTGGATTCAAACCATTTAGAATTGTAGATCACCTATAGTAAAAATAAAAAGGCAGAAGCTTTTCTACATTCAAACATTAATTCAACCATAAAATATTTTGAGTTGATTCCAACTCTCAAAAATCACATTCAACAAGACCTTTATGAATATATAAAAACATCTAGGTTTACTTGCAGAAATAATGAACAAGTAATAAAAGAATGCCTCATAGGAAATTCTAGTCACTTTATTTAATTAAAATAAAAAGGTTAAACCTTATTAAATTGTGACACCACTTTAAATCACATTCCCATGTACTGAAATATGTGGTGATGACATGTGTCAATATGATCCCATGTTTTTAGTTGGAGAATATTAAATATTAATTAGTTTTTCAATGAGTAGAAATTACTTTTCCAAAATAAAATAATTAAGAAAAGTGCTTTAATCTTTGTGTTAATAGTGATGATGCTAGATCATCTAGTGTGAACCTTGGTGTGATAAATAGAAGTATTTAAGTATTGTTTGATGATTGTGTACCTCGTATTTATTTATAGACGCTAGTACCGACCAAGGATACGAGGAGGAAGGAGAATACTACGACGAAGAAGCCGACGAGAACTTCAACCACTGCTCTGCACAAGGCAAGCTACCACTTGCAAGTTTCTTAACCATGCAAGAAATCTAAGCAAGCTTATACTTGCAATTATGCAAGCCTCACTATACAAGTTGACTTAGCAAGCTAACACTTGTAACCTAGCAAGCTTACACCACTTGATACCCAATCCTAGTTTTACTTGCAAGCTTAGTATTTTATTTTCTTTATCAAAGCTTTCTAGTTAAGTTTACTTGGTAAATTGTAGACCTTAGAAAGATTATTAAAGGTAGCATAAAGAGCATTAAACTTGGCATAAGATAGATAAATCTTGATGTCATCCTAAGCCATGAGATTGAACTTAGATAAGATACACTTGTTTACCACCCCTCATTAGTGTTTACCCCCACCTGTAGTTGCTAGTGCTAAGCATAAAACTTGATCACTTTAGATGGGAATACTTGGTGAAAATGGTTATGAAAACCTTAGAATGATGAGTCATTCTACTGAAATGTTTTGACATGTGTTCTTGAACACCAGATGATTTTGATGATGAAAATGTTAAGGAATGAACCTTAGCCCTTTAAAAACTGATGGTTGTCTGGATGCGATACCATTCCAATTTTACCGTACAACCACAATACCCGAAATTTGGGAAGGGCTTGACTGGAAATTTATATACCTTAGTATGGGTTCCCTTGTGGCCAACATTTGAGCTGAGGCTACCTTGTGAAGATTGTCCACCTGTGTAGTTCCCAAGATGACAGTCGGTCATGGTTGGGAGGCCAAACTCACAGGAGAGGTGTCTATACTAGGGCGTTTAATTGAAAGTTTAGGATTCATTATCCGCATACTCAGTATGGTGAATTCAGGATTGCTCCTGACGGATGTATCGAATATTGTGGTGAAAGTGTACCACCTCTGTAGAGTGTCAAACTATTCGAATAGCCGTGTCTGCGGTTATGGACAATTGGAGTGGCCATAGTGTTCCTTATTTAGATGTTTTCAAAATGACTTGTGAAATGATTCATGACTTGACTTGACCACAACAGGGTTCTAATATGAAATTCAAGTTCCCACTTAGGTGTTATAAAACTTTCAACTAGCTTTCTTTGCTTCTAAACTCAGTAAATATAAATCTGGCTTTTTGCAAAACAACCTAGAGCTTAGTATTTCCTACTCAAAACCACTTCACTTGTTAGTATTAGTTTGCGAGTACTTAAAGAGTACTGATGGCTTTGTCCTTGGCTATTTCCATGGCTAGACTATGGAGAGGACTATAAGGAAGATGGACCATAGGAAGGTTACGACAACTAGGATCATCTCCCATCGTCAGCATTGCCTATGACCATGAAGATGGAGTCTGGCCCACACTACCGTTATTATTACGTTATTCCGCTGCTATGATTGTATTAAGACTGGATCATGTTATCCTTTATTTGTTGTAAGACCTTATATATGGTTTGTAATGGATGATGTACTGTGATATCCAATATGTTATGTCTCGCAAAAATAGTAATCCTGGGATTGCGATGTACGGCATAACAGGCATCTGGGATTAAAAATCTGGGTGTTGACAAGTTGGTTTCAGAGCCATCCTAACCATAGGAGACCCTAGTTTAGAATGGACGTTTGAATCAAAAACTTAGTTCCAAAACCAAGGAAGTGAGTATTTATGAAAACTTATTCTCATTCTTATCACTTAGACATTTTCATAAAAATCCATGTTCCTCAAAAATTCTTGTAAACTTACATAAAAAAGTTGACACACTTGATCACTCTACTAACTTACTCATCCTATATTCTTATAGATGGACGTGAAGTATAGTAAGTTCTTTCAGTTGGGGAATGGAGGTGATCTCATCTTTGAGCGTGACTCGGACCAGCTGTCGGAAATGCTGGAGTGTCCACACCCCGAGTTCTTCGGAGCTCAGCTCAATGATCAGGTAGGAGAGGAGTTGCAATGGCTGATTGTTACCAGTCTCCGAGGAAAGATTGAAGCCCCCACCTCCGAGGGAATCCAGTTAACTATCAGATGGAACAACTGGCTCGATGGACTTGCCAGGGCAATGCAGGAAGCTCTTGCCCGTCTGTGTGGGCAGAGTATCAACCAGATCAAGGATACCCGCTTTGAGTTCTATCCAAGGCGGGATGTTATGGGACAACCAATGGAGGCACCATATCACCATGAGCTGAAGACTCAATTGGACCACCTCAGCTTCATGATGTATGACCAGCAGAAAGAGTTAGACAATGCCTGCTCCCACTCCAACCACAAGTACGCCATCACCGCCCAGAAGGATCAGACCATTGTCATGCTAGTGAAGGATCGCCAGTCTCGTCACCGGCAGCTCGACAAGAAGGAGCACATCATTGCCCGTATTTGCCACAGGATCACAGACTTGGAGGAGACCATCCACGAGAGGTACATGCAGCTTGAGGAGAGGGAGAATGCAGAGGAAGACCTTCATGGAGACCCCTACTCCTATCTCAGTGATGATGATGACTTTCTGGAGGATCAGGCCATGGACTTCTTCACCGATGAGGATGACTTCGCCTTCATTGATGATGAGGACACTGACTCCAAGGAGTAGTAGCACTTGAGCACTAGCGTTAGTGAGTTGTATTCGGTCCCACTGTATCTTAGTTTCACAGAATGGTTCTTAAAACCATCTATTTCTTTGTTGTGGTGTGTGTTTGTATTCTGTGCTATGAATGAATGAAAATCAAGTTGCTAGAAAAATCTGAGTCAGACTTTAAAAACTTTTCAAAACCCTAAACCTTAGAAATTCCCCTCTTTTCTCATGATCTATCTCAATATTTAGATACCTCGCGGAGGAAGCACTTCATCCCCGGACCCGATGTTGCAGATCTTGCAAATGTTGGTTTCTGACCGCGAAGCTGAAAGAGCCAAACGTCAAGCCAACTTAGCCACCCTTCAGCACATAGCACAAATGTCCAACAAAAATAACCAAGGCCATGGAAATCAGGACGACCATGGATCCAAGCTCAAGAATTTTTAGAACACCAATCCACCCATTTTCACTAAGTCTGAAGAGCCCCTGATGCCGATGATTGGCTGCAAACCATGGAGAACAACTTAGAAGTTGCAGGAGTGGAAGCTAACGAGAAGGTACTGTTCACCACCCACTACCTGGCCGGAGATGCAAGAGCATGGTGGAACATCGTTCGTGCCATGAATGGAGGTCAAATGATGACTTGGGAAGATTTCAAAATCAAGTTCAGCAGAACCCATGTGCCACCGGGTTTGATCAAGAGGATGAGAGATAAATTCAGGGAACTGAAGCAAGGAAGGATGATAGTATTTGAGTATCGTGACAAATTTCTGTCATTGGCTAGGTATGCACCGGATGAGATTGACACTGAAGCTAAGAAGAAGGAGAGATTCTTGAATGGTCTGCATGATGAGATGCAGATAGTGTTAGTCAATATCCCATTTGCTGATATTGAATCCCTAGTGGATTCCGCCATTCAGATGGAAGGCAAGATCAACCAAGCTAATGAGAACCACAAGCGTAGAATGATGCATCAACCAGGAACCCATCATACCCCAAAGTATCGCCCCAACCCATCTCCAGGATTTGCCCCAAGAACCAATAGACCCCCGATGAACCGTCCGACATATCCCAACCGTGGAGGAGGAAACCCATGGCCCACAGGAAATCACAACAACCCCGGGAACCCCAGCAATTTCAATCGTGCCCCGCCCAAGTTCAACAACAGCAATGTCGCCACCAACACCAACACTGCCCCAAGGACTGGAAGCAATGTTGTTCCTGTTGCGGCAAAGGACAAGTCACAAGTGACTTGTTATGAGTGTGGAACCAAGGTTCACTATTCCAATGAGTGCCCCAAGAAGATTTCCGCAGCCCCCAATGCAAATGCCCTAGCTCAGCAGCAGCGTCGTGTTCAGCCCGGAAGAAGGTTTGCCCCAGGGAACTCGCTCAACCACAACGGTCGTCTCTTTCTCATGCATGATAAAGAAGCCCAAGAAGCACCAGATGTCGTGCTAGGTATGTTTTCTGTTAAGTCAGTACTTGCAAGAGTGTTGTTTGATTCTAGAGCATCACACTCATTTGTTACCGAATAATTTGCATGCACTAGTAAGATTCTACCACCAAAGCTAGACAGATTCGCAAGGTCGTACCTATCCGAATCCATGGCATAGATTTTTATGCTAATCTAATAGTACTCAGAACAAAAAGTTTGGAAGTAATAATAGGAATGGATTGGATGTCGAAACATAAAGGATTAATCGACTGTGCCAAGAAAGCCATAACCATGACCAGTATAGCCGGAATATCAGTAGTGCATGTATCTAAAACCTTGCCTCGTAAATTCAAGTGCAACAAGAGTCTAGCTCAACCAACCATTAACCAAGGCAGAATAGTCTGTGAATAACCCGATGTATTTCCAGATGTTTTGCCCGGTATGCCCCCAGATCGGGATATCGAGTTTATCATTGAACTAATCCCTGGAACCGGACCCATAGCCTAGAGACAATATAGTATGAACCCGTCTAAATTAGTGGAGCTGAAGAAGCAACTGGATGCTATGCTGGAGATAGGATTGATCCAACCAAGTGCGTCGCCATGGAGATCACCTGTTCTATTTGTGGACAAGAAAGATGGAGCTAACCGTTTGTGTACGGATTATCGGAAGTTGAATGATGTCACCATCAAGAACAAGTACCCACTGCCGAAGATAGAAGACTTGTTTGACCAGCTGACTGGTGCCAAAGTGTTTTCTAAGATTGATCTTAGAACTGGCTATCATCAACTCAAGATTCGCGCGGAGGATATTCCAAAGACTGCCTTTACCACCAGATACAGATTATATGAGTATATGGTCATTTCTTTTGGATTAACCAATGTCCCCGCTTATTTCATTAACCTCATGAATAAGATTTTTATGGACTTCCTGGATAAGTTTGTCGTTGTTTTCATCGATGACATTCTGATCTATTCCAAATCGGAAGAAGAACATTAGCTACACCTAAGGACCATCCTTGGAAGCCTTAGGGAGCATCAGTTGTATGCAAAGTTTAGTAAATGTGAATTCTTGTTACATGAAGTAGGATTCCTCGGACATATCGTATCAGCCGGAGGAATTGCCATTGACCCTGCAAAGGTGAAGGATGTTGAAGATTGGAAAGCACAACCACTCAAACCCAAGTTCTTGCATTTATCGAATTAGCGAGATACTACCGCAAGTTCGTAGAAGGATTCTCAAGTATCGCAAGACCCATGACCCAATTACTGAAGAAGGATAAGAAGTTTAAATGGACAGACAAATGTGAAGCGATTTTTCAAGAACTCAAGAGGAGATTGATTTCAGCCCCAATCTTGATCATGCCGGATATCACGAAGCCTTTTGATGTGTATTGTGACGGATCCAAGATCGGTCTCGGATGTGAGTTGATGCAAGAAGGCAAAGTAATATCTTATCTATCTTGAGAACTGAAGAAGCATGAGCAGAATTATCCTACCCATGATCTTGAACTAGCAACTATAGTTCTAGCCTGAAGACGTGGAGGAATTACCTCATGGGAAACTGTTGTTAAATTTATTCGGATCACAAGAGCCTAAAGTATATATTCATTCAGAAGAAGGTGAATATGAGGCAGAGAAGTTGGATAGCTCTTTACAAAACTGATGGTTGTCTGGATGCGATACCATTCCAATTTTACCGTACAACCACAATACCCGAAATTTGGGAAGGGCTTGACTGGAAATTTATATACCTTACTATGGGTTCCCTTGCGGCCAACGTTTGAGCTGAGGCTACCTTGTGAAGATTGTCCACCTGTGCAGTTCCCAAGATGACAGTCGGTCATGGTTGGGAGGCCAAACTCACAGGAGAGGTGTCTATACTAGGGCGTGTAATTGAAAGTTTAGGATTCATTATCCGCATACCCAGTATGGTGAATTCAGGATTGATCCTGACGGATGTATCGAATATTATGGTGAAAGTGTACCACCTCTGCAGAGTGTCAAACTATTCGAATAGTCGCGTCCGCGGTTATGGACAGTTGGAGTGGTCATACTGCTCCATCGTCAGATGTTTTCAAAATGACTTGTGAAATGATTCATGACTTTACTTGACCACAACAGGGTTGTGATATGAAATTCAAGTTCTCACTTAGGTGTTATAGAACTTTCAACTAGCTTTATTTGCTTCTCAACTCAGTAGAGATAAATCTGGTTTTTTTTGCAAAACAACCTAGATCTCAGTATTTCCTACTCAAAACCACTTCACTTGTTAGTATTAGTTTGTGAGTACTTAAAGAGTACTCATGGCTTTGTCCTTGGCTATTCCCGTGGCCATACTATGAAGAGGACTATCAGGAAGATGGACCGGAGGAAGGTTACGACAACTAGGATCATCTCCCATCGCCAGCATTGCCTGTGACCATGAAGATGGAGTCTCACCCACGCTACCGTTATTAGTACGTTATTCTGCTGCTGTGATTGTATTAAGACTAGATCAGGTGATCCTTTATTTGTTGTAAGACCTTATGTATGGTTTGTAATGGATGATGTACTTTGATATCCAATCTATTATGTCTCGCAAAAATGGTAATCCTGGGATTGCGATGTACAACATAACATGCATCTGGGATTAAAAATCCAGGTGTTAACATTTTTCGGCTTCGTTTGTAGCTAGACTCCAGGTCATTGACAAACTTGCAATGTCGATTGGTATGAGTGGCTTTGCCGTTGGCCTCGAGGTGTACAAGGCATGGCATATCATGGTACTCCTCGTACATTTGGGGAATGCGGGGCGCTGCCGGGGTAGTTTCACTACCTTGATGCTGCCCACGACCAGCCCCCCGTCCTTGGCAATGCTGTCTGCCATCACCTCTTCCTGCAAAAGTCATCGCGACCATGTTGGAGTCTGGATTTTCTTCTGGCGGACTCTCCCTCGGGGAGCTGTTATTCCTCTTGGCTTGGGTTGGGATGGCCATTACCGGCAAGGATCCGCGAGCATCATCGTCTGTCACGTCCCAAAATTTTGCAAATTTTGAAATGTGAAAAATAAACAAATAAAATAATTAAATGATAAAATTTAGAGGGAAAAGAAACTTTTTGTTTCAAAATGGAAACATCAAAACCTTACTTGAACAAAATTTGAATGAAAAAGCATCAAACAAATTTTCAAACAGATCAAATGCATTCATGCATGGAATGTATCTTGATATTGAGCACTTGGAAAAGTTTAACCAAAAACCCTAATAAAGGAAATCATCATCAAGATCACTCTAAGATTATGACCTTGTTCCATATAAAAATTTAGCAACAATCATTCCTAACTATACAATAATGGTAAACAAAAATATTACAAAACCATGGGAATTGATTTCACTCCATTTGGAGCCATGGATAAAAACTTATGATTTTTATAAGATAAAATAAAGTATTCCAAGGCTAATAAAGCACATAGCTAAAATCAATTCCAAATTGTGAACAAAGTAATTCTAAAGGATATAAAAAGATAAATAATTATTAAAAAAATTATACAATTTGGAATCACCATTTTGGAGCTATAAATAAAAACATATGAATTCTATAAGACAAACAAAGAAATACATAAATAAATAAGAATTATTGCAAAGACAATTTAATCCATGGCTAAAATCCATAAGCAAATGGAATAAAAGTTTATTAAATAATATAAAAGGATAAAGGTTTATTTAAATATAATTATATGGGCTTATGAACCATATTCAAATTTTATTTAAATAAAATCCAATGTGCCTCACTTAATTTCAAATGAATATTAATTTATAAAAATATTTTTAAAATTCCTAGTTGGACTAAATAACCAACTTGTATTTTGTGTAAAACCTACTGAAAAGGTTGGTGAAGGTTTGAAATCAAATTAATGTTTAAATCTTTAGATTTGAATAAAAACAAAAAACAGAAAAAAAGAAAAGGAAAAATATTAGAAAAAAAGAGGAAACTTACCTGCCCAGTCTAGCCCAACACCCTCGGCCCAACTAGCCCACCTGAGCCACTCCCTCTCTCCCCTCTGCTCCTTTTCTCACCCGCACACACCCTCACCCCTCACTCACCTCTTGGCCCCACCCTGCCCCATTAGTGTCGTCATCAACGTGCAACGAACTCGCCCCTCTACCGTTTATTCCCCCCGATTCAATTCGAATAAAATCCATTGATTTGCGCTAGTATATCTCTCCCCGACCCCGCCTTATTATTCCCCTGTCCCTCCTCTCCTTTTCCCCTCAAACCACGTCGCCAGAGAGCCCCAGGGCTGCTCAATTTTGAGCTCGCAACCACCACCGTCCCAAGCACTTCGGCGACCAATTCAGTAAGCTCCTACCACCCCCTCGCCTCTACCTTGCACCGTTGCATCCATCATCATAAGGAGCATCTGCTAACACCCTCCACTTCCTTGCGTGCACCCTAGGAGCTTGGCTCTGTCCTCACCTGCAAACAACCGACGACGGCCCCGACTCCAGCGAGAAATCCCAGCCACGCCCGAGCGCCCCGCCCTCACTAGTGATCTCCGCTGCAACCCTCGCGACTTTGAGACCCTGATAATGCCCCTACACTTCCTCCTTACCCCCTAGTGATGCCAGTACGCCGTCTCCCGACGCGCCGCCGCCGCACTCGCCAGTAGTGCCGCCCAACTCTGGCCAGGGTGCTGTGATCCGCTGGATCTAAATCATAGGGCCTAGGATAGATCACTTAACGAAAGGGCACGGTTCGATCTGGTCCATGCGATCCCACTTAGACCAACGGTGCGCAGTGCTGATCCTGCCGAAACGGTATCGGCAAATAGAAACATGCCATGTGGCCAGACCTTTCTGTTTAAAATCTAGAAAATGTTATTAGATGTTTAAAATTGCAAAATTCATAACTTTTGATCTGCAAATCAAAAAAATACAAATTTGGTGTCTATGGATTGACAAAAATAAGAACTACACTAATGTGGCCTTACTTTGTACAATTGTTTCGGTAAAAATTGAGTTTTAGTCAAAGACTTGTTTAGGGCTATTTTGGCTATAAAAATTATTGCAAAAATTATTTTTGAGTGAAAACTTTTGAAAATGGTTTTGTTTTGAACCCTCTGACCATAAACACTAACTTTAGAAATTAAAAATATATTTTTTGAGCACTAGAAAATATCCCTTTGAATAAAAGCTTTTGTAACAAAAGAAAAATAATTTAAATAACCAAATTACACTAAATTGGTTCCAATTGAAATTCCACTTTTATAAAAAGACTAGTAGGTGCTTCTAATGTTAGAACCTTGTTAGGAACAAATTTTTCACTAAAATGACCTTTTGCATGCTTGCATGCATTTCTTTGTTTTCTTGTGATTGTTTTGTTATTTTTGTGTTGTAGTTTTAAGTGTGTGCTTTTGCTTGATTGTATTGTAGTGAACTTTGAAGAGTGTGACATTGCAAGATCAAGGAGAGTACCTAAAAATTATACTAAAAGGCAAGTGATACTTTGGTCATCAAAAGTCCTATCTTTTCTATATTGCATTAGTGATATTTTTTTAGTGTGCCAGATTGGACTATTTTGGATATTTCTATGCTATGCTAATCCTATAGTATCTACCTTGGTAGTATTTCCTAAAGATAGGAGACATTGTAAGTTTAGAATGCTTAGTCTAGCTATATAGATTTGTGGGTGGAAATCATGATATGATGTCTTATGATAATATGAGTGTTTTTGGACTAATGAAAACAACTGATGCTAATGAAACACCTGGGTGGAAATGGGACTTGTATGGATTTATGTTTAGTGGTTACTCAGGGCCCGTTTCCATGGTTTACCCTGCTGTATCTCACTTGTCGATGGCCACCCAGGAACAAAGAGATTTGAGACATTCTTGTCACGAAAGCTTCTAGTGCAGCCACATGGCATATGGGCTCTGCCTTGACCAACTAAGTTGCAAGAACTCAGCCAGATGGACAGAAGTTGGTAGTGATGATAGGATGGAATGCGTCCATGGTGGTATGAGGGATTGCTTCTGAAAAGTCTCTTCTCGATGCATGTCGAGTCTTCTGGGGAAAGTGCACCACCTCTCGAGAGGGTAAAACTAATAACTTAGCCGTGTCCCCGGTTATGGACAATTTTGAGCATCAAGACAATGAAGCAAGATCAAGAATCTCATCATTCTAATTTCTATAAGTTAAAACTTGTTGGGTGAACAGGGAAGCACCTGGTGTGTCTCCAGTGTGCCATGTTTGATGAAGTGTTTTTGAAAAACAGAAAAACTACTTTTTAAAGGATAGGGAAAACTTATTTTATGCAAAGGCCGGCCAAAACTCCACTTAGCCATATATTCATGTAGATGTTAGATTCTCCATATCAATATGATATCACTTGCCAATACAATTCTAATGTATTGACCCTAGTGGATGTAAGTTATCATGTTGCAGGTTTGTTTGATGTTAGTGAAGTTTGTCGAGTAGGGAGTACAAGTCTACAACCAACATGTTTGCCTATGGCATATGAAGATGAAGGACTCCATGATTTATACTTATATCTGCTGCTCTGTAGTAAGATAGCCATATGAGCTATGTAAGTTGTAATGAACTATTTTATTCCTGGTTATGAGTTGTAATATGACCTTTGTTTCGTGATATTACATCTTAAACTTTGGGTGCTAGCTATTAGATCCAGGGACTAGCTAGCATTGTAAACATAGTGACTTGTACCTTATTGGGTTCAGGCCTCTACATCGTCGGCAGCAGCGAACTCGCTAGAGAGAGAGAGAGAGAGAGAGAGAGAGAGAGAGAGAGAGATCATCTGATTGAGATCTAGTCTGGATTGTCCTGCAGGCACTTCAACTTATGTAGAAGCAATGTACCCTTCTCCAAACCGTTAATGTAGGCGGCCATAGCGGTCTGATCGTGCACTCCCACGTTGGAATTTTTCATATCCAACCAGCGGGAGAGGTAGGCGCGAGATGTCTCGTCTTTCTCTTGCACACACCGATGTAGATCGCCAACAGTGTAGGGATGATTATACGAACCCTAGAAGTTTTTGGTGATCGCTTCTTGCATGTCCAACTAGTTGCAGATGGACTTTTCCGGCAAGTCATCAATCCATTGGCCGGCCATGCCCATCAACATTAGTGGGAGGTACTTGACGACACCGCTGGGGTTTCCCCCGGTGATCTCCACCGTGTTGTCATAATCCTGCAACCACGTAGCTGGTTTGGCGGTGCCATCATAGGACTTGATCGTCTTGTCAATCCAGAAACCCTTGGGGTAAGTTGCGGTCTGTATTACAGGTACAAAGCAATGTGGTCCTAGGTACTATCCTTCCCGGGCCTCGTGAATCTTGTACAGGCGTAAGCGTGCATCGTATGGCTTCGGGCTTTCTCTTTTCCTCTTGCCACCAGGGGAGGGGTTGCGTGAACGACGCGGGCCTCCTCCTCCATGGTGGCTTCTAGGTGGCGGTGGGTTAGCCTTCTTGCTATTACCCTCCTGCAATGCCTCACGTCTGTCGCGATTGCTTGTCGAACATGGAAGGTCATGCCGTGACCTTCTCTTGTGTCCTTCTTTGTCGTTGTGCTCTCCATCGTGATAGGGCTGCTCCGTGTTGTCACAAATGTTGATGCCACCCTGAGGGCTTCTTGGAGGAGGCATGCTCGTATGGTGGTGAGCCTTTAGGTCTTCGTGATGTCGGGGATATCGGGGTGGTGGAGATGGCCGACGAGCAAGAGCCTTGCCTCCGTGGTCGGAGGATACAGGGATAGCATCCTTCCTGTTGTGTTCATCCCTCCGTCTTTGCTCTAATGAACCCATCTGGGACACGACATCATGAGGAGATGTCTCCCTTGGTGGCTTAGGATTGCTAGACTGGCAATATGCTGGGTCAGACTCAAGCCTTTGAGAGGTGGCCTTTACCTGTTGTTTGACCGCCTTTGCTACAAGGCCATAGACTAGCTCCAAAGATGCGGGTGATCTATCCTACTCCAGTAGGGTCTTGGAAACGACTAACTTGAGAATAGGAGTGGGCATGACCTGCCTTCCCTCGTTGTAAATGTATGGTTTGGCTTGTGGTGGCTTCGAGGGAGCCCATCCTAGGTTGCGCCATACACCAAGATCGTTGATGACGCGATATGGAGCTTTCCTAGCCTTACCCTGTTTGAGAAAAGTCTTGTACTCGGCCTCCATGGCTCTAGCTTTCTCGATTGATTTTTGCGCCTTGGCCAGATCTTGATCTATCTTTGCGCCTTGCTCCGCGATGGCCTGTGCTTGCTCTAGCAGCTCCCGGCGCTTCTCGTCAAGCTGGAATACATTCTGTATATGAGCCACAGTCATGGGCTCGACGAGCAAATTGTCGTACATCACTCTATAAGATGTAGTGATTTGGGCATCCGCAGACGTAGATGCTAGAGGCGAAGGATTTATGGTGTTGGGGTTACTCGGACAGATGTTGATTTCCTGTGGCTGCTATGCTAGGTTAGGCGGAGGGGGCATGGCATTTGCGCGATCATTGTCGGCAACATCGGCTGATCCCTTCCCCTTTTCTAGCGCCTTAGGCGGAGCTTGTACGGGTTCGTCTTCTTCCATCACACTCCCAATGGCGACGAACACCTCTCGGGATGGGATGGCCTTGTCGGCCTGCTCCTCGCGCTTGATGTCCTCCTCCATATCCTGCATGGCAGAGTCGAGTTCCTCTGGGTTGTTATCCATCTCCTCTGAGTCCATGCCGATATCGACATAGAGCGCGTCCAAAACAGAGTCGACGGGTGTCGGGGCTTCCTCGACGATGGAAGAAGATGCTGAGGCTAGAGGGACGTTGACTAGGGGCGGTGGCGGCGGAGACTGTGGCGGCGGTGGCCCGGGTATGGTAGCGATCTTGGCCTGAGTAGCTGCTTTAGCTGCCTTAGCATATGCCGGATAAGTGTACCGCGATCCAGTCCTTCCACGAAGTGATAAATAGCATCATCACTGGGGTAGTGCTCTAGATCGGCCCGTATATGTAGCCACCTGGCAAGGTAATCGCGGGGGTTTTCACCCTCTCTCTGAACGCAACGCGCCAGATCGAAGATAGTCACTACACCGACGAACTGTGATCTCTGCTTTCCAGATGCACGGGAGAAGCCGGCGGATTTGCAGTGATCTTCCACCATTATATCCTGCACAGGGGCGGTTTCGATGGGCCTTGAATTTTCCTCATCTAATTCGGCGAACTCCGAAGAGAGATCTGACTTCAATCCTTCCACGAACGTTTCCTACCCATAGGCAGTCCGTGCGGGCCTTGACGATCCTCCGACTTCCAGGGAACTAGTGCCCGAGTCGGTTTCACTGATGAAGAGGTGGATGTCCCCGATTGGGACGATCGAGCAGCGGGTGGGGTTCGTCTTTGCCAGGATCCAGAACTCATCAGGAGGGACGATTGGAATGTTGCCAGAGAAGAGAACATGGTTGATGGCTATAGTTTTGCCGATTCCCGTGAAGAGCTTTGACCTTGTCTGTTGTAGAGCCTGAAGCGCCTCTTGCCCCACGGTGGGCGCCAATTGTCGTGGTATTGCCGACGAGTATGCCATGGAGGTGTCCTCATAGTGTGTGTTTAGAGACGTGGGGTAAGGAGGAAGTTTGGCGGGTACGAGGTAACACAGCTTACCCAGGTTCAGATCGTTCGCCGTGCGAGGTATGAGTTGTATCGTTCCCTAAAGGCTCCTCTAGGCCTGTCTTATATAGTCGCCAGTTCCTAGGGTTACAGGCAAAGTCCTAGCCGGACAGGTTACAGTGTCCTACACGGTATACAACTAGTCTAACGTGTCTTGCACTCCAAGGCTCCGGGTACGCTGGTGACTCCATGTAGCCTTCCTTCATCCGGCATGGGCCTCCCTTCTGGATCAATCTAAATGGGCCGCCCAGCAAGCCATAGGCCATTCTACCGACTATGGTCCACCCGGGTAATTCGGATTAGAGAAATGTAATGGTGATACCCATTTAGCATATCCCCAACATGGAGCAGAGCACGGCGGGATGGACCAAGTCCACCAAAGGGTAGGGGCTCGAGGAGCGGCACTGTGTACGCCCTTCCTTCCCAAAGGCTGGGGGAAGAGGCCCAACACCGCCCTATATAAGGGACCCTCCTCCTACCATAGAATGAGTCGAGCCCCCACGATCTAAACTCTAGGCATTCCACCTCCATTGTACGCTAGCGAGGAATACAACAAAGTAGGGGTAGGGGATTTACCTCATCATGAGGGTCCCGGACCTAGGTAAAAACACCGTGTCGTCTCTCTATGTGTTCTTGCCCCCCCGTCTCCATCGTTTGCAAGGCCCCTTGGGAACGCGTGTTCAGCCCCCTCTCGAAATAAGGGATCATTGGACCCTAGTTCCTTCGTGGAACAAATCTTCGACATTTGGCGTGATAAGAAGGGGGACGAGACACGCTTTCAAGACCTTCACCAACCACAGCCACATGTAGACCCGTACCGAGCGTATGCTCCGTCGCATGGTGAGCAAGGCCCAAACCGAGCCAACTCCGCAAAACGCCCCTCCAAGCAGGACCCACGAGCAGAGGACGACGGGGGCTCTACCTACCTCTTGTCCCGGGATTCCCCTTCCTCCTCGCGCGGCGACACCTCTCTCTCTTGCACCACGTCCTCGCGTGGCCACGCCGAGCATCTCATGTCTGAAACCGCAAGAACATGGTGCAAGAGCTCCTGGATCACCCACCGGCCGAACCAGGCAAAGAGAGGTGGTGTGACCGGATCGCTGAGCTCCTCGACGTCGCCATGCTTTCACCGTGAGTAGGGGGCTCAGGGCGAGGACCGGTACCAGGGGCTGGGGGTTCTCAGCCAAACCGGTGCCACGATAGGTCCCCAAGCCCGACCAGGTGACCCTACCGGCGGCTCATAGCTTCCAGATTGTCTCGCGCCCGCGCGGTAGCGGCGCCGCCGCGCGGGCGCGAAGACTGTCTCGCTGAAGAAATCGATGTTGTGGGTCAGCAGAAACCACAAGACCCTTGCCAACGGAAAGGCGGTGTAGGCCAATGGATGTCTTGCCCTCTCTAAGGGACTCCGCCGTGTGGTCTGGCCGCACAAGTTTCGTCCAGAGACGCCTGCGCGCTATGACGGAACGACCAAACCGTGCGAGTCCTTGCAGCTCTACACCATGGGTGTAGCATCCCAATTGTCTATCAATTGTAATTCTACTTGGTATATTATATATATTTCTACTTCATACATGTAATTCATTGAATCAACATTATATCAAACTCATGTCACCATGCCACCATGCATTTGAGCATCATATAAAACCCCTATATTTGGTTCTTATTCCATATGCATCATATATTTTAACACCTGTATTTGCCTCTTGATATATTGTATTTGCTTCTTGGTAAATTTCTTCATGCCAAAATAGAGTTATGGGCATATCTCTTATAATTCCACCACCTCTCCTTATCACCACCTTATAATCCCACCATCCAACTATATATGACTACTTGCATTTTTTTTGGCATTTGACTAGATCATATGTAGCAAGATGGATCCACTTCTAATTCTACATGCTCACATATGTGATATATGTTGTTTTCACAATATTAAAATATGTGGAGCCACATGGCCACCTTTGCATGCTATGTGATTAGAACATCCTCTCTAGTTTCCTTATGGAGATATTTGAATATGTGATCATGTTTGAATATGTAACACCCCAGTTTTAGTTAATCTTATATTAGGGTTGTTTGTGCATTCATGAGCATCATGTATTTGCTAATACAAAATAAAAATGCAAATAAGAAACAAAGCAAAACCCTAAAAACCCTAACCCTATTTCTCTCCCTCTCAAAGAAATTCAGAAGGTTTTGAATATTTTGAAACCACCGAAATGAATGGAGCCCAAATGGACTAAAAGGGCCCCACAATAGTTTGTATATTTTATGAAAGCTTATCGTATTTTGAAAGTATTCAAAACATAATTGGAATTGAAATACAAAAGAGAAAATATAAAATAGAATTGAAAAAGGATTCCAGAGAATAAAAATAGAGCCAGCAGCTAAAGAGGCCACAGCCCAGCTTGCCCTCCTCTCCCTGCCTCTAACGTGCGCAGCCAGCAGCCCATGTCGGGCCCAAACCAGCCCACCTGGCCCGTACCTCTTTGTTGTCCTATTCCTGTCATATTCCTTGCCGGTGGATGCAGCGAAGCTGCTCACTGTCGAGCTTCGCCGCGCCGGCGTGCGCAAAGATTCTCGCCCCTGCCCCCGGATGCCTATAAGAGCCCTAGCACTGCCGCAGATGAACCCTAGGTTCCAGTTCCCCTCTCTCTGGCTCCTGTGCGTGCAAAACCTAACCCTAGAGCTCGTAGGTGCCGCCTCGTCCCACCGACTCTAGCCTCCCCTCGCTTCCCTAGGCCGTTGTTCGAATCACCTAGATGATCTACATCACCTGGCATAAGGAATCAAGCTCGCTCGCCGTAAGTGGATCTTACGATCGTCATCCCCTTTGACGTCAGCCACTATCGATTCCTCTCCCTCTGAGCTCCACTCGCCTCCCCGACACCACCACCGTGCTCCTAGTGAGATGTTGGTCTCTGTGGACCTGCTCCCTTGCCTCCTCTCTCCTTGGTTCGTCACCTCACCGTGCGTCTCCGCCAACCGCCGTAGTACATAGTCACCAGGGACGCTCCGGTGACCAAATTCAGGCGGCGCCACCACTATTCGGACCGCCTCGGCCCTCTTTCCAGCAAGCCCACCTGCGCATCTCGGCATGCACCCAGTTGCCAGATTCGTGCTCCACTTGTGAGGACCTCCATTGCTGATGTCAACATGACATCAGCATGAGAGCATAATCACCTTTTCTTTTATTAAATGTTTTGTAATTCTTTTCTAGAAATTAAATAAACCCTATGGGCCACCCTTGTTAGCATTTTAACAATTTCCATAATTTTTTTCTGAAATGATTAAACTTATTACATGTGGGTCCAAGTTGGAAAATAATTTTTATATTCCAAAAATGTTTCATAATTTCCTAAAATGATTTAAAAAATGGATTAAAATTGAGAAAAATCATAACTAATTCATTTTAAGTCAGAAAAATATGTATAATATATCAAAATGTTCTGAAAAATGAGATATATCTCATAGCATCAAAACCATGCATTAATCAACAACTTCCATGACAAGTTTAAATAGAATAACATAGTAACCCCTCATAGATGGATCTGGAGTTTCTCTGAATTAGGGTTTATACCGATCGGAACCCCTATGAAACTGCCAAGCATGCTTGAGGGTTTCATTACAATACAATTTAACTTGTAATATCATCATCCTTGTTCAAGCATTGCATCGATGCCATGTGTTGATTGTTTTCCTTTCTTTCTAGTGCTTGGTTCTACCCGGTAGAATACTATATCAAGATCAAGATCGAAGATCGAGATCAACACCATCGAAATTCGAAGATCAATGAACAATACTTGACCAACTGTAATCAAGTCAAGTACCAGGCTTCCGAAGATCTTCTTATTGGGTATCAACTAGAAAAGGCAAGCATATCCCCCCCATGATAGAATCCCATGCTTTCAAAGTATTTCAATTGCTGCCATGATGCATACGATTCTAATGTGGTCTTTTATCGATGGATAGAGTATCATATCTATTGAATTACTCCCTTTAATCTCGTATTACCTAATCCAATGCTCCTAGCGTAACTAGGTTTGGCTTGTGTGCACTGCTAGAGCTTATATCTGCGTCCTGCTTAGCCATGCATAGCAGTCAGTGTTGGTTCATCCATATGATGCATTAGATGCAGAGACTCTAGTATGATAGGAGAACATGATGATATGAGATCAGAGGTGATATTATATTAAACATGATAAGCCTTATATGGGAGGCCATAGTGGGATGTGGTTTTTCTAGTCCCATGCTCGCTATTCCTAGTCCCCGAGGTTCTTTCCTCTTGAACAAGGCGAGCATACAACCATACGGGGCTTGGGAACCCCTCGATTGACTAACTTCCCTAGTATATTCCATGAGTCACATAGTTCGGGCTTTCTATTTGGCATACGCATTGAAAACTTTTTAGAAAGAAGGAGGTGAAGGAGGTGCACTACTAGGAAAATGGCTATAGGTAATCAGCACATCCGTGGCTCACATGGTTGAAGTGCGCCACGGCTAAAATAGGCGTGCCTCACCTATGGGAAGTGCCCTACTAGTAACTAGAACAACTGTGGCGCACATGACCATAGTGCGCCACAGATATGTGTGGGCCAGGGCCCTGTTGGCCGCACGCCAGACATCCGTAGTGCACATAGGGTAGGTGCGCTACGCCTGTTGGTGTTATCCGTGGTGCACGTTGGGGGGTGCTCTACGCCTAAGCGCATGCCCCTCTGCTCTGTAAAATGGTTAGACACATTCGTGGCGCACTATGGCATGTGCACCACGGATGTTACTAATCCCTGTGGCGCACTGGGGCCGAGTGCGCCACGGATGTGGCGATTTTTTTTGCCAGCTCCACTTTGTGCGCATGTGTGATCATCCACCACCCCACACTTCACTTTCCCCTTCTTCTTCCTTCTTAGATCTAGTCGGGATCCTTCTCCTTCCCACCTTAATTTCTCCACTCATTCACCATTTTTAGCATGTAGAACTTGCCTTGGATGTTACATAAGTAATAGAGGAAGCTCTCCGGTCTCTCATCTCCTTCTCCGGTCTCGCACGCACCTCTCCTTTCCATCTTCTCGCGATTGGTCTCTCATCTCAGTAAGTTGTCCATGTACGGATGTGTTCATGTGTATATGGATGATATGCTCATATGTATGTAGATGATCGATGCTCATGATGTGTGTATCAGGAGGATCGATGGTCATATGTGTGTATATATGGAGAATATCGATGATGCTCATGCATGTTTGTATGGAGAGGATAATGATATGTTCATGTGTGTATGGATCTCGGTCTCAGATTCCGGGAATCTGCAGGCGCACCTGGGTGATCGACCCAGATTCCGGGAATCTGCAGGCGCACCTGCTCCGCCATGGTTTCATGGATGGATACACACGTTGGATAAGCGATGACGAAGACGATGGATACGGTGAAGGTGGGCAACATGACGATGATCATCATCACGACGAGAATGGGCGAGATGATGAAGAGTCTTCTGGAGATGGTGAAGGTGCGGAAGCAGACCGGGATGATGATGATCTAGATGCCGGAGGAGCAGACGACGATGGAACAACGTCAGGCTGGGTGCGGGACCCTTATGTGCAAGAGCTGCTTCTCAAGCAGACGAGTAATGCTAGGGCTGCCGCTAGAGAGAAAGCCAAGCTTGCGCAACTTGAGAAAGACGCGGTTACTCCATTGTATGAAGGATGCAGGCCTGATGATACCCGGTTGAATGTAACGCTCAAGGCTATGGAGATGAAGGCAAAACACAAATTGAGCGACGCAAGCTTCGACGATATGATGGCATTCTGGCACGATCGTCTCCCGGAGGGGAACACATGTCCAACTAGTATCGAGGACGCCAAGAAAATCGTCTGTCCTCTCGATCTACCGCATGTTAGATATCACGTATGCATCAACAATTGCATCATTTATCGGGGCGAGGACGCAGAGAAAACCACATGTCCGGTGTGCAGCGTGAGTCTATATAAGAAAGGGAAGAAAGCACCTCGAAAAGTGGTATGGTACTTTCCTATCACTCCTCGTCTGCAGCGCTATTTCGCGGACCCTAAGGAAGCGAAGCTCATGCGATGGCATGCAGAAAGGAAGAAGCCAGGAGATGACGATGATGACCCCGAAAAGGATGAGCTGCTGATGCACCCTTCAGATGCTAGCCAGTGGAAAGCATTGGACCTCGAATTCCCAGAATTCGGTGGAGATTCGAGGAACATCAGGCTTGGTGCGAGCACCGATGGACTCAATCCGTTCGGTAGCCAGAGCAGCACGCACAACACTTGGCCCGTGTTTGTATGGATGTATAACCTCCCTCCATGGTTGTGCATGAAGAAGAAGTACATACAAATGAGTATGCTAATTCAAGGGCCGAAACAACCTGGTACCGACATCAATCTGTATCTCGGGCTGTTGAAAGAGGAGCTAGCCACGTTATGGGAATCTGGAGCCAATACTTACGACGCCGTCGCACAAGATTATTCTATGAGAGCCGCGTTGGTCGCTACAGTGCAAGACTATCCAGGTTGCGGGTATATCTCGGGGCAGGTTATCCAAGGACTCTGCGCATGCGTTAGGTGCATGGATAACACAAGCTATCTCCAACTAGAGAAAGATCCAGGGTCATCGAAAACCATGTTCATGGCGCACCGGAGGTGGCTCAGCAAGAATGATACATGGAGAAAACGTGGAGACCAGTTCGATGGAAAATCCGAGACCCGAGGAATCCTAGAGCGTAGGAGCAGCGAAGAAGTGGAAGAGTTGCTGAAAAACTGGAAAGATTGTCCTAAGCCTTGAAAGAAGCGAAAGAGGCATCAACAAGACAAGCCGCTGATGAAGGTATGGAAAACAAGGTCTGTTTTCTGGGAGTTGCTATACTGGAAGTTTCTCCGCACGCCTCATAGCCTCGACATCATGCATATCACGAAAAACGTGTGCGAGAGTCTGGTCGCCACCATAATCAACATGCCAGATAGGACGAAAGATGGTCCGAAAGCAAGGCACGACCTGATATGCTTGGGTATCCGGAAGGAGCTTCACGAAGTACGCACTACTCCTGATGATCAGGAAGATGATGATGATCATGAGTCGGAGACGACACAAGCACGTCGGAAGGGTAAAAAGTTCAAGAAGAACGAATATTACTGCCCTCCTTCTTGCTTCACTCTAAGCCAGGATGACATCAAATAGTTTTTCAAGTGCCTTCTATGAGTCAAATTTCCTTACGGCTACGCGGGCAAGATAAGAAGATACCTAGACGAGGCGAAGCAGAGGTTCAGTGGGATGAAGTCTCACGACTGTGCCATGCTAATGACGTAGGTACTTACGGTCACACTAAGAGGGATAATGGACGAGCACGTCCGTGAAACGTTATTTGGCCTCTGCAAGTTTTTCAACATCATCTCTAGGAAGTCGATTGGCGTGAATCATCTCGGGAGGCTACAAGAGGAGATCGTGGTGATACTATGCGATCTTGAGGTCTACTTCCCACCCGCATTCTTCGGCATTATGGTGCATCTGCTGGTCCTGGAGGACATCGTCCAACATGGGCCGATGTTCCTCCGAAGAATGATCGCGTTCGAAAGGATGAACGGACACATCAAAGGATACGTTCGCAACAGGTCCTGTCCAGATGGAAGCATAGCCAAGGGCTTTCTGGCCGAAGAGTGCATCTCTTTCTGCATGAATTATCTAGACATCAAGAACCCTGTCGGTCTTCGCGCCAACAGGCACCTTGGCAAGCTCAACGGATCTGGTCACCGAGAGGGTCGTCGCATACTGCATGCAGACTTCGATTTTCGACGCGCAGATTTTGATTGAGCAAACCTCGTCGCGCTACAGCATTTAGAACTGGTCGATCCTTGGGTACATAAGCACAAAAGGTTATCGAGAAGAAGTAAAGTGACCGGGGCATACAGAGGACGCAGGGAGAAATAATCAAAGAGCACAACTCAGATTTCACGCGTTGGTTTAGGCAGACGCTCCTCGATAATCCCCCGCGATCGCATTCTTCTGACACGGAAAAGATCATATTCACCTTGTCGCAGGGACCAATGCAAAACCTGGTGACCTATCAGGCGTATGATATCAACGGCTACACATTCTACACGGAGGAAAAGGACAACAAGTGTGATTATCAGAACTCAGGCGTAACGTCGGAATTCTACACCGATGTTCCGTGTCAGATGGGCAAAGAGCGTCGAAAGAGAAGACCGGTATTTCACAACCATGGTTATACCCGAAGCAGCCAAATCCAAGGCCGCCGGTGCGAACGTGGCCGCGAAAAATGAACCGTGGTTACTGGCTACCAAAGTGGACCAATGTTTTTTCATTACCGACCCGACAAAGCCTAGCCGTGTTGTCGTAAGGAGAGGAAAAATAAACATCATCAGAATGGATGGAGTCGCCAACGAGCAAGACTTCGATCAGTACGGCGATCCAAAGATTGAAGATGACGACGACTACGATGCATCAACATACATCACAAGAAGAAAAAGGACAACCCTACCCAAAAAAGGTATCCCGTTTGAAAGAAGAAACATTAAAGTGCCGGGGCTAAATTATTCAACCGTGACAAAGAAGGGAAAAAAGATTGTAAAACGCTAGCTCAAAAAATATTGTAAAACGCGCGGTCAAAAAAGATTGTAATATTCATGGACAAATTATTATGAAATTGAGTTATACTTTGAATCATATTTGTACCACTTTTATAACATATATTATCACTTTTGGGCATTTTTGAAATATTTAAAAGTATTTTAAAAACAAAACAAAACTTTTATTGCATATATCACCACTTTTGGGGATTTTTTGAAACATTTAAAAGTATTTTTAAAATAAAAATAAAAAAGTTGGGCACCAGGATTCGAACCTAGGTGCTCACAGGTTTAGAATAGAGCAGTGGGAAGAACAAGTGGGATAAGCTAGTGTAGTTGTTAGAAGCAGTGCTGCAGTGTTATTATAGAGTGGCTAGAACCCCATAGTCGTAGCGCACTACGCCAGAGTGCGCTACGCCTATCTGGGTTTTCTCCACGTCATCGATCCTAATTTCATCCCCATCTCTCACACAGACCGATCCCGACGATCCCCCCCGCCGTCGCCGCGCTCGATACGCCAGCCGCCACCACGCTCGATCCACCTGCGGACACACTTGCGCCTGCCTGCAGCCACACGCGCGTCCAAGGAGGAGGAGGAGGACGTGGAGGAGTACGCCCGCGCATGCACCGCTCGATCTGTGGAGGAGGAGGGCTGTCGTCGCTCGAGGAGGAGGAGGCTGTGGAGGAGCGTGCCATCGTTCGCCCACCGCTGTCTGCCCGCCATCATCGTCCTCATCTCAGAGGTGAGCGTTGCCCCTCCCCTCTCTCCCTCCCTCCCTCTCTCTCGTATCTCCCTCATCTCAGGTTAGGGTTTAGAGTAGGAAGCTTCGGCTGTCACAGTAGCAAGCTTAGGGTCATCTGTCAGAGTAGCAAGTTCGTCAAGAATTGATCAACTCAACTCATCCATCAATGAATGAATCTTTTCTTTGTCTCCTGAAAAACACTACTAGCTGCAGTGAGTTCAGCCATCACTGTGAATGTTGATTTGAGTGTGCCTATGTACTGTTACTGCACCTGGAGGCTCTGGATGAGCTCGGTGAGCTGCTGAATATTTTTCTCTTGTGCCAATTTTATCTGTGGATGATACACAATCATCTTAGCGGGTTTTGTATGAACGCGAAAAACATGACCATGATAAAACAACAGAAGCACAGATATCAATGGCTAATATTATCTGTGGATGATAAACAATCATCTTACCTGGTTTTATATGATAGCAATCGACTTATCGAGTAATTCTACACTGGTATAAAAGAACAGAGACTAGTTTCTTGTGGCATAGCAGTACAAACTGCATTTTCAGGATTTAGTTGGTGGCACATGTTTTTCTTTTCAAGTTAAATTTTGTTAGTTAAGCTCATTTGAACATGGTTCTGTATTGTGGTTAAATTGACAAGTGTTGTGCTCTAGATACAAATGTAAATGGCTGAAGCATGCATGGATAGGTTACTATGATGGTTACTATCAGATAAGCATACTCATCCAGCAACTGATGATGCTTATCAGATACACATATAGTTTTTACTATGATGGTTGTAGGTAAGTAGTAGGTTAGCAGTTAGTAGTAGGTTAGCAGAGGTTTTTCGGAGATGAATATATGATGGGTACTTTTATCTGTCAATATTGATGGTTTCTACCGTGATGGGTGTAGGTTTAGATGGTAGATACTCAATATCACTTTTACACAGTGTTAATATTATTTGATGGTTTATACTACTCAAAATGCTGAAGAACATAGTAGTACTGTATGTGCTGATACTATATGTGCAAAGCTACTGTTTTGCAAAGCTACTGTTTTTGCAAAGCTATCTGGAGCTACTCCTTTTGCAAAGCTACTGTATGTGCTGCTACTATATGTGCTGCTGGTTGCTACTACTATATGTGCTGCTGGATTTGGCCATTTATTTTTATATACCTAGTAATGATCTTGTGCTTGTTGTGCTGGTAATGTACTGGCTGTGCTGACTGTGCTTGTGCTTGTACGAAGCACTTTATTATGTCGTGTATGCGGGTTCTTGTATGAAATGAGTCCCGATTTTTGCCGAAATGTTGATTAACTTCCGTTTCGGCAGAAATCGGGCACTCCTAGTTTAAGAAAATTAGCAAAGGTCATGCCGGATTTTTCCGTGCATTTAACCAATTATTTGTTTTTTATTAGTGCAAAGATGTGTGACAACGACGAGACTGGATGTTCTAAGCGCATTAGCGCTGAAGGAGAACTCAGACCTCCGAATAAACAATTGACATTCTGGGAGGCGGCCCAGCGGCTAGAAGACGATCAAGAATATCATCCTTCGGAGAGCGAGGATGATGAGATGGAAGACGCAGAGGAAGAAGCCAAAGGAACGGCGGGTGATGAAACCACTGATGGCGGCGCGGGCACAGGGAGTGGTAGCAATCCTCCTAAGAAGAAGAAGTCGATGGAACGGCACCCGAACACGGTCGGCACCATCAGGGAGGAAATTACCGAAGTGAGCCCATCAGGGGTTCCTTTGGAGCCCGCCCTTGTCGTTAAAGGGTATGGTGGGCAAGTGGCGGCGATCACCCGGACAACCATCTCGATCAACACCGAGAATCTCCGGCATAAAGATAATGGCCACTTGCGCACACTCCTCTTCGAGAAGCTGCACGCAAGATACAAGTTCCCCACTAAGTATCAGAACACAAATTATCATGGGAACGAAGTAAACAAATCCGCCCTCACAAAGATGAGCACCGCCCTGGCCAGCTAGAGAACCCGGATAAAGAAGAAGATCTATAAAGAAGGCAAAAGTCTCGAGGAGATCCAGAAGATTGACCCGCAGATCACTGAAGATCAGTTCCGGGAGTTCAAGGAGAGGTGTGAATCCGAAAGAGCCCTGGACAATAGTAATCGGGGAAAGGTGCTGCAGGCGATGAATATAGGTCATCACCATCTCGGATCTGGTGGATACAGAACCACGGAGGCAAATGGAATAAGGAGGACGAAGAGTATAGATCCAAGGGGATAGAAAACCCCTTTGCGAAATTCGAACCCGGGCAGGTTCGAAACTTCATCAGGGCCTGTTACCATGTGGACCCAAAAACCAAACAACTCACCGCGGATCCTGCGGTGAAGGAATTAGAGGAAATTGTGGTAACTAATCTAATTACCGCGGATCAACTCGATTGCATTGTAATCGATGATCTAAACGATTCACTGTTACTTCTTCTGCAGGAGGAGGAAATTGTTGCTAGTCATGGATCCTAGGGTTCCTCATCCCAGGGGTCAACGGCGGCCACCCGGTGGGATAACCCTTTTAACAGGGCGATGAACCGGGCCAAGAAAATAGAGCCGGTTACGAAGAAGACGCCGTCGGCTGGTCATCTGGCCGGCCTCGGGGGTAAGAATTGGGTGGATCATTTTGGTCCACCGCCGAGGATGCATGTGGCGCCGTCGGGAAGGAGCGAGGAGGAAAACCGCGAGGTTCAAGAACTTAAGGAACAAGTGGCGTGGATCCCGCAGATCGTCCAAGACAACCTGGCAATCACCCTCACGTCCTTCCTGCCTACCTTGGTGGAGTCAATAGCGAACTGGAGTGCGGGTGGTCGAGTAGGGCCGTGCCCGATTCCAAGCATGGTCAGCAGCCACTCGAACAACGCGGCACCGACGAATCAGGCGAACTACGTGTTCGTGACTCGCCCCGCTAGCACCGCGGCGCCGCAAGTGTTGGTGACTCCCCCCTGTCATCACCGCGGTGCAAGAGTACATGTTGGTGCCCCTTCCATTGTCGCGGCGGCACCGAAGCTCCAAGCACCCGTCGGTAGGGAGAATACATCGGCGGCCAGCACCGCGCCATCTCTTGCACGCCCGTCGCCGTATGCGGTGCGTCGACATTTGCCGATCTCGACGCCATCACGGTAAACAAATTGCTTTATCGCCTTTCACGCCATCTATTACTCTTATGCATCTCTGACGACGCCATACATGTTTTCCGCAGACGGATGTTCCTTGCACTCTCTTATGCTACGTGAACAACGAGCTACAGGATGTTGCCAAGGGTACCATCGTTCAACCCTTGCAGCGCACGTTCCACTCAAGGCCGATGCCAGATAGCGTGCACAGGGTAAAAATTAGTCGGGTGCTAAGTGGCTGCGACGACCTGGAACCTCCCATTCAACCTCCAGGAGCGGATGAAGAAGAGCCGGCTGTCCTCAGAACTTGCTTCGGCTTATTCTTACAAAGGCCAAAGAGCATGATCCGTTTGGGGACGGCGGGGGCCATCACACCACAGACAACAACACCGCCTGGCATGCCAGCGACAAGCGGTGGCAAGGCCCCCTTATAGCCCTTGCCGTCACCTCCACCCGGTGGCTCGGATGATCATGTTGATGATATGTACATGGCGCAGGATCCGGCCGAGGACGACGAAGACTAGAATGATCACTTATTCAACACTCAGTTTAGCAACGAAGACCTAGTTGGTGGCCCCATAGAGAAAGCCACTATCACCAAGCGTCTGTTTGATTCTCAGGAGACGCCTCCAGCTTGCGCCTTTACAGAGCCAGCTGATACAACCAACCGGCCCTTTATTCTAAGCCCTAACACACTACATAGGGCGGCCGGTGCTCAGATTGCGGTGCCTGCCCGCTCTCCAAATGGAAAAAACGGCAGGAAAAGAAAATCTAGCAGCTCGAGCCAGCCGGTGGCGTCAACAACTACGAATCCGATCTGGTTTCGGGACGGGCCACCAAGACCCGAGGGTATTATGCGGAGGATTCATGTGGCAGGTGAGCCCATGCTACCTAAGAATTTACGGAGGCTCGCCAGTTCTGAACTGCAGAGTGTGCATGACGGCGTGCTGACGATAGAGAGACGCCTTCTATCGGAGAAAGATCCCTCGCACCCGGTATTCGTGGTTAAGGTGCGACGACAATGCCCCTGCGGATCTGTTCTTCCTGTGGTTCAACGACATCTTCAATATGTTCCACCTATACTCGCTGCACTATACCATGGTCCGTCTATTTTTTCTCAGCCTGGCCATGTAGATCATTAGAGAGAACACATCGGGCATCGCTATAGTGGAGCCCTACTACATGCGTGACGGCTGCTTGGGTTCCCCCGCTGAATGACGTATCGTGGCCTCGTACCTAAAAAGAATCCTCGTGGCGAACAAGACAAAGGAATACATTCTCGTGCCTTTACTTTCCTGAGTAAGTCGTTATTCACTCGCCACCGTCGATTGGCTTTATTAGATTATCATCATTCTTTTTCCAACACATTCCATTTGAATTTTTTGCGCAGAGATGAACACTGAACGCTCATCTCCTTATCGCCAAAGCATTCCCATGCCACGTATTTTGACTCGGGGAGTCTAGAAAAGAAGAAAAACTACAAGAAGATCAAGGAAGTTCTTGATGATGCTCTCACTGGCTTTGCATCGACTGAAGGCACCACCTTCGTGCGTATGAAGGTCAAGTTCGGCAGGCACGTCTTCAACCACGTAACAGAGTTCCCCTGCGTGAATCAGCCAGAAAACAGTAAGAAGGAAGCCTACTATGCACTCCATCACATGAGGGCATTCCTACTTGACCAGCAGAATTCTACGCTGCCAGATCATCTCAAACAGTGGGCCGAAGCAAAGGCCAAGATCACTGATTCAGATATTAGACAAGAGATGTAATGCATCCAGCAACAGTTTGGGGCAATCATCTTTCGTGATGTCATGACTTCGGGGGGGATCTTCTACGGAGGAAATATCTCGAATAACCGTGACATAGAAGATCTCCTAGAGATGCAGGGTGACTATAGGAAGTTCATGACGAGACAAGGCGTCCTCCCGTTCCCTAAGCCGAGCCAGAAGGCTTGATGTTGTCCTAGTTGTAGTTACAAACTATAGATGACCTTTGTGTGTGGACAAGTGTACATGCTACTATACTTATTTTATTAGGTTTATGAATCATCGCTTACTTCTTTTGCTTATTATTATTATATATAAATCAATGCTTGGTGTTTTTCGCTTACTCTTTGGTCCTTTGCTCACTTTGGTCCTTCTTTTTTTCCCTTACTTTATTAGTCTTTTTTCGAGAATAATGCCGATGATTGGAATGTCGTGGCACAATATATATGTGAATGTGCTACGACGGGATTGTGAGCCTTGTGATATGCACAAGTCTAGGTCTTGTGCATCCTACTTGGCTCATGGTTCCGTCGTAGCATATTTGTGTGTCCAACGACCTATATATATATATATATATGAGGCATTCTTTTTGATTTACTTTGGTATTTTTCGAGAATAATGCCGATGATTGAAATGTCATGGCACAATATATATGTGAATGTGCTACGACGGGATTGTAAGCCTTGTGTTATGCACAAGTCTAGATGTTGTACATCCTAATTGGATTACGGTTCCATTGTAGCATATTCATGTGTCCAACGACCTATGTATATATGAGGCATTCTTTTTGATTTACTTTGGTCTTTTTCGAGAATAATGTCGATGATTGAAATGTCGTGGCACAATATATATGTGAATGTGCTACGACGGGATTGTGAGCCTTGTGATATGCACAAGTCCAGGTATTGTGCATCCTACTTGGCTCACAGTTCTATTGTAGCATATTCCTGTGTCCAACGACCTATGTATATATATGAGGCATCTTTTCGAGTTACTTTGGTCTTTTTCGAGAATAATGCCGATGATTGAAATGTCGTGGCACACTATATGTGAATGTGCTGCGATGGGATAGTTCGCCTTGTGCTATGCATAGGTCTAGGTGTTGTGCATCCTACTTGGCGAACAGTTCCATCGTAGCATATTCCTGTGTCGAACAACCTAGTTATATATGAGGCATGCTTTTTGAGTTTGGTCTTTTTGATTTAGGAGTACTTTCTATAAGTGTATCTTCATATTCGACTTTAATTATATATGTTTTTTTTCAATCATCGGTTAATTATTATTGTCAACTTATAGATGACGTGGTACGTCGTGTACAAGGACGGGTTCCCGGAGTCTACGATGATTGGGAAGACTGCTGGAGACAGGTGCACTGTTTCAGCGGTAATAGCTACAAAGGGTACAACACTATGGCGGAGGCGGAAGCTAGATACATGCGCTATCTATCGGGAGTTAGGACGAGGAACCGGATGAAGACCTACACCTTTGTCATGGCGGTGATCATGCTTATCTTCTTTGGTTGTTTATCCCGCGTTTTTGTCTAGCTAGTTTAGATGTCTAGGCGAGCTTCCGAGCTCTAACTTGTTCGATCGACACATGTATTCGCATGTCACCAACTACTTTGTAACTTGATCGAAACAATGTATAACTTATGTATTCATGTATGAGACTTATCTATATGTATTTGTTTCAATCTTGTTTTGCGAATTGTGTATTTATATATATATAACTGTATATCTTATATCTGTGTGTATATCTGCCTATATAATCTGTATTGTATATCATCTGGCCCTGAAATTAAAAAAAAACACCCGTGGCGCACATGGCACAGCTTCTGTGGTGCACTGCAACTAAAGCGCACCTGCGCAGCTTAGTGGCGCACTGCAACGTGCGCCACAGAAGATCTAAGGCGTAGCGCACCTGCCAACATATCCGTGGCGCACTAGCAGGTGCGCTACGCCTATCTCCACATAACCGTGGCGCACCAGGCAGTGCCCCACGGCTAGGAGATAGCCATAGCGCAAGGCCCGTGGCGCACCACTAGTGCGCCACGGATGGTCCTTTTAGGTGCGCCACAGACGACCATTTTCCTAGTAGTGGTGCATTCATAACAGGTAGGAAAGCATGGACCGGGTTGCTTGGGGTCGATTGAGCCCCTAGTGAACCAACTTTGCCTCACATCTCTAGCGACCGGCTTCGGGATTTGACCTATTATGGCGAAACCATCCTTAGGGCGTGACTCATGGTCTCGGCGAAATCAAGGTAAAGGTCGTGGTCAACCACACTCAGCCGGCCTTCCAAGGAAGAGGGCTAATGTACTGGCATTAAGAGTCGGTTGGTACGTGTGGGTAAAGTTGTACACCCATGCATGGTAATAATCTTTTTGAAAATCCATGTCTATGGTTATGGACGACTTGGGAACGGACGTAATGATCATAGAGAACTATCGCCTATTCATAAAACTTGGCAGATCAATGTGTGCTTAAGGATGCTTCCTCATGGGTATGAGGGGGTGATCCTAGATAGGGTTCGATGATTACTTGGTGGATATCAATAGATGATGATCAATACTTTGTAGATGAAACTATTTTATCCCCTCTTAAAATGATCTTATTAGATGAGGTTCTTATCCCTCTTGTTTTATAAACAAATATGGCTTTATGCAAAACAACTCCACCAAACATAAGTCTTGCAGAGTACACCCTGTACTCACCCTTGCTTTGTTGATACTTTTGTAGCAGAGTAATTGTTACCTTGAAGACGAGTTCCATATGGCATCGACATCGACGAGTAGCTTGGGGTTCTAGGCTGACAGTCTGGAATCTATGGGTTGGGAAGTCATTGTTATGCTTCAGGCCTCCTAGGCCATTTGTTAAGTTTGCTATACTTAATAGCATAATTATCCTTCTGTTGTTTGATGTTTGTGGTTAGAGACATCTGCTTCTAATAATTTGGTTCATTTCTCAGTCATGATCTTATTGTAATAAAATTTTGTGTCGTAGGGTGAGGAGGCTCAGTTCACTGTAGAGCTTCGTTGGGATACCCCAAGATGAAGGTGTGAAGAGCACAGTAGTAAGTTTTACCTCAGTTATGAAACCAAGGTTATCGAACCAATAGGAGGAAGGAAACAACTCCAAGGTGTTGCTAACAACTTGGAACCTGCACAACACAAACTCAAAATTTGCCCCAACGTACAATGAGGTTGTCAATCTCACCGGTTTGCTGAAAACAAAGGATTAAACATATAGTGTGGAATATAATAGTTTCTTGTATAAAGTAAACCGTAACAGTAGATGATGTATCAATGATAAAATAATGGACCGGGGTCCACAATTCACTAGAGGTGTTCTCCTTAAGATAGATAACATGTTGGGTGAATAAATTATAGTGGGGCAATTGATAGACTGGAAAAGCATAACTATGCATATACTAGACATCATGACTCCTATGAGATTTGATTGGGCATTACAACAATATACATAGACCGTAATCAAAATGCATCTATGACTAATAATCCACCTTCAGGTTATCATACGAACCCCTTCCAGTATTAAGTTGCAAGCAACAGATAATTGCATTAAACAATGTGTGTAAAGTAAACAATACAATTGTTCCATGAACACAGGATTGTTGTTTTCTCCTTAGTAGAAACAACACATCTACAACCATAGAGATTTTTTTCACTTCCTGATCTGTCAAAAACGTATCTATAATTTTTTATGCTCCATGCTTGTTTAGTATTTACTTTTCTTTACTTGTCTACACTTTGAGGTGCTTTTTACATGTTTTCTAGTACTAACCTATTAACAAGTGGCAACAGTGCCAGATGCATGTTTTCTTCTGTTTTTGGTTTCAGAAAAGTTATTAAAGAAATATTCTCAGAATTGGACGGGACAAACATCGAAGTCAATTACTTTCCGTGGGGAACAAGAAGTCCAGAGGGGAGACGAGGAAGCGGGCCAGGGCAGACAGACCCCCTAGGCGCGGCCAGGGGTGGGCTCACGCTGGCTAGGGTTTAGCCCCCCTGGTCGCCTCCTCAGCCTCCCCCTTCGCCTATAAGAAGCCCCCGATGCAGAAACCCTAAGCACCCGATCAAATCTCCATGAAACCGTTTGTAGCCGCCGCCACCATCGTCCCTAGATGGGGGGGATCTGAAGTTCTTCTCGATACCCTGCCGGAGGGGAGATCATCCTGGAGGCCTTCTCTCCGGTATGATGCGTAAGTAGTTCCACCTTGGACTATGGGTCCATGTAGTAGCTAGATGGTTGTATCTCCTTCTTTGTGTTTTCATGTATAGATCTTGTGAGCTCTGTTCACGATCAAGATCTAATCTATTTGTAATCATGCATGTTGTGTTTGCGGGGATCCGATGGATATTGAGATTATTATGTTGGTTTCATTAATGGTTTTGTCTTTATGATTCTATCATGCCTGTGTTGTTTGTGATCTTGCATGCTCTCTGTTGTTAGTGGCTATCTTGGCCGAGTAGTTTCTAGTGAATCCAAGAGGGGGTATCAATGCTCAATAGTGGGTTCATGCCTATAGTTTCCAAGGGAGGTGACAGAAATCTCCGGTTGTAGATGTGTTGTTGCCTCTAGGGAGAAAACAACAGTCTCTTGTTCATGGAACATGTGGACTGTTTACCTTACACACTTTGCTTAAAACAGTTATCTGTTTGCTTTAAACTTAATATCGGAGGGGGTTCAGATGATAACCTGAAGGTGGACTTCTAGTCATAGATGCAGTTGGATGGCGGTCAATGTATCTTGTTGTATTTCCCAACCGAATATCATAGGATCTTTCTGACTAGTAATTGCATTGTTATGCATTGCTCAGTTCCTGTCAATTGCCCTGCTGTAATTTGTTTACCCTTCATGCCATGTTGTTTATATAAGGAGAGCACCTCTAGTGAACTATGGACCCCAGTCCAATCTTTACCATTGATACATCTTCTACAGTTACTTGTTTACTAGCTGCAAACCATTACCTTCCACACCATATGTTTAATCGTTTGTTACAGCAAACTGGTGAGCTTGACAACCTCACTAATTCGTTGGGGCAAAGTCTTGAGTTTGTGTGCAGGTCTCCGCGTTGCTTGCAACACCTGTGTGATGTTTCTTAACTCCTTCTAGTTCGATAACCTCGGTCTCAACTGAGGGAAAACATGCTTCTTGCTCTTCACACCCTATGCTTGGGATTACCAACGAAGTGCCACGTCGAGCATCATCAAGACTTTCTGGCACCGTTGCCGGGGACTTAAAGAAGAAGAAGCTCCCTTGTCAACAGCCAGCCAACAAGTTTTCTGGCGCCGTTGCCGGGGAGGCTAAGGAATTCTTCACTAGGGGAGTCCTTCACTTCCTTTTTCTTTACTTTTTTTTAGTTTTCTTTGTTTATTTTGCTTGGTTTTTTGCCTCTTTTCAAAAAACCCAAAAAAATTAGTCTAGTTTGGTTTGCTTGCTTTATTCAAAAACACAAAAAAATTAGATCCTGCTCTAGCTACTGCTGATGTTTTTGGCTTGCCCACCTTTGCCAAAATGAAATCTGGTGAGAACACCAAGTTGGGTGACTTCACTAGCACCAACAACAATGATTTCCTAAGCACCTCTATTGCTCCACCTACTCCTGATGCTACCTTTTTAGAAATTAAGCCTGCTTTATTGAATCTTGTGATGAGAGAGCAATTTTCTGGTGCTGGTTCTGATGATACTGTTAGGGAAAGACAAAGAATGGTTGCTTTCTTTGCCTAAAAATAGTATTGATTCTTGGACTAAGTGCAAAGATGCTTTTATTGGAAAGTACTATCCTCCTGCTATGATTATACCTATGAGAAGTGACATTATGAAATTTAAACAACTTGATAGTGAACATGATGCTCCATCTTGGGAAAGAATGAAATCTTTGGTTAAGAATTTCCCTACTCATGGACTCACTACTTGGATGATTATCCAGACTTTTTATGCAGGTTTGAACTTCTCCTCAAGAAATCCGTTGGATCCTTGATAATATGATGGTTAACTACTCTGAATGGCATGTTGAGATAGCTCCACATGGTAAGAAGGTAAATTCTGTTGAGGAAACTTACTCTTTGAGTGATAAGATTGATGTTATTATGGCTATGCTTGTTAATGGGAAAGCTCCTCTAGATCCTAATACTGTTCCTTTAGCGTCTTTGGTTTCTCGAGAAGAGCAAGTTGATGTGAACTTCATTAGAAACAACAATTTCAACAACAATGCCTATAGGAATAATTTTCGTAGAAACAACAATTATAGGCCTTATCCTCCTAATAATGGAAATTCCTATGGAAGCTCTTACAATAATGCTAGAAGTGCCCCTCTGAACTTGAAGTCATGCTCAAGGACTTTATTAGTAAACAAACCACCTTCAATAAGACTATAGAGGAAAAGCTTTTAACTGTTGAGAAAAATATATCCTCTTTGTCTGAAGCTCAGTCCTCTTTGATTAATAAAATGACTGCTAAACCTGAAACTATGGAAAACACCTTTGCTACTGCTCATGCCATACAAGTTACTATTGATGAAAATGTTAGGTTGTTAGCTCAACTTCATGCTAAGTGGCAAAGGGAAGCTAAAATTAATAGAAACAATAGTGTGTGCACCATCACCACTAAATCACAAGTAGTCCCTATTCCTCCTCCTATAATGCCTAAGCCTATTGAGCCTACTAGTAGTGATGCTAAGTTCTAATTTGATATTGATGGTTGCAATATTTCTGAAGTGATTATGTTCTTGCAAAAGCTTGCTAGAAGTCCCGATGCTAGTGATATGCATGTTTCTTTCACTAAATACATTACAGATGCTCTTGTTAAGATTAAGGAAGAGAAGCTAAATCACAAAGCTTATATTCCTAGGAAATTAGAAGATAGTTGGGAACCCATTATTAATATTCAAGTGAATGACTTTGATCTCAAAGCTTCATTAGATCTTGGTTCTAGTGTCTCTATTATGCCTAGGAAGATATATGAAGTGCTTGATTTGCCACCATTGGAATATTGTTATTTAGATGTCCCACTCAATGATAATGCTAAGAAGAAACTCATGGGGAGTATTAGTGATGTTATCATTATGGTTAATAATGCTTATGTCCCTGTGGATTTCTATGTTTTTGATGTTGAATACAATGCTTCTTGTCCTATTACTTTGGGAAGACCTTTTCTTAGAATAGTTGTTGCCATCATTGATATGAAAGAAGGCACCATTAAATATCATTTTCCATTCAAGAAAGGTATTGAACACTTCCCTATGAGGAGAGAGAAGTTGCTTTTTGCTCCTCCTTTGAAAGCAAGATTTGATGTTAATGCTTCTTCATTTGAAAATACTTGATTCATCTTGCTTCTTGTGCCTAACTTAAAGACGTTAAAGAAAAGTACTTGTTGGGAGATAACCCAAGATTTTCCTTGAGTATTGGAAGTTATTACTTCTATAATGACCTGTCCTTATCTTTTTTTGTTTGCTTTTTTGTGCCAAGAATGACCTCTAATGAGAGGGAAGTAAGATTTGGGGAGTTGCTGTCCTGAAACAGATTTCTGTCCTCCACCAAAAAAATTGTGAGGAGTCTCTGTAAATCCGCTTAAGCTCAACATTTACTAATAAATCCCCCAGTATGTTAGCTAACTTTCATTAGTTCAAAACTTTTTGATTTGATCAACAGAAGATGTTCAAAAAAATTGGTTTCTACCTGTTGGTCTGTTTTGACAGATTTCTGCCATTATTTGCATTTGCTTTTTCTTGATTCCTTTTTGAGTTCTCTTTACGTGAATTGAGATTTTTGAAAGAGTTACTATAGTAGATGGTGTTTTTAGTGAAAAGCCTTGCTGTTTCAAAGCTTTGCTAGAGGTCTAATATCTTTTGAATACACTAATGTTGCTAATGAAGATTGTGTGAAGGAAAAATTTTAGGTGTAAAGAGAGAATGATGCAATGAGATGAAGAATGGAAAAAAGCTCAAGCTTGGGGATGGCACCATGGTTTCACCCCAAGAAATATCCAAGAGGTACAAGAGTCAAAGCTTGGGGATGCCCAAGGCATCCCATTCTTCATCGATAAAAAGCTCAGGTCTGTCTAGACACTTTGTTTTTATTGTTTCATGCACACTTGTGTTGTTCTTGGATAGTCTTAGTTTTCGTTTGCTTTGCTTAGTTTGTTTAGTTTGCTAAAGTAGTTTGGACTCCCGTTCTCGCTGTGTTGTTTTTCAAATAAGTTGCTTGGTGGTGGAAAAGAGTAGTAAGTTCTTACTTGAAGTGCAAGAGGAGCTTGCATTGACTGTGACTTAGACTTTAGCATGATATGCTAGGTGTTATTTTGACCTTATGCTTAGTGATTATTCCTGTAGCATGTCTTATTCCAAACAATTGGGATTGCTTTGTGTGCCTTGAAGAAATTATGTGTTTCTTTAGCATGCAAAAGCATAGTATTGTGGTATTCTCCTTTGATGCTTTTCTTGGGTTGACTTGGCACATGCTCACACCATGTTATAACTATGAACAAGTCACCATTAGCCTCTATGATCATTTAGTCCTTGACTTGTAGTAACACTCTTTGCTTTGATTAGTATGCTTTGTTGCACTACATGATTATGGACACTATGCTCTCTTAGTTGGTTGCTCCCAGTCTTTTGCTAGTCTCCATTTGTATGAGTAAGTTCTACTCATGCTTCCAACTCCCAAGAAACCAAGTTATTCCAAAGTGTCCACTATAAAATCCTATGCATGGTGTGTTACACCATTCCAAGTATATTCTTGCTTTCAACTATCTTCCAATTAAAAACTATTTTGTTATGTGAAAACTTAGTGAATAAATCCCTCACGAACTTGATGGCACACTTTATATTCTTTGACCCTAATAAAATTGAACCATTGTGACAACTTTGTTGTATATGCTTGCACATATAAGTTGGAATTAGCAGAACCGTGCTGTCACGGGGAACGTTTTCAACATTGCACTTGTACTTTGTACTCAGTTGATATCATGTTCGTTTGTCTATAGATGTCACCAGCGTGAAATAAAGAGGGAACTTGTAAGTCCATGGAGTTTGTATCCTGTGTTAGAGAAACACCTGGTCCGCTAGCCTAAGCCATGCCTAATCATGGTGGAAACTTGCAACATCACCATAGTGAGCTATCTATGAAGCATCCTCAATAAAAAGCTATGCCTATGGTAAATAAAAAGATTGCTGAGATGCTCATTGTCTGCTTGCCTTGTCATTTTGGTTATGGGAAAGCTCCTGTACCATGTGCAAGGGGTACCCCGTTGGCGGTTCTCAATGATATGCAAATACTTACAATGACAAGAACTTCCCTGGGCCCAAAGTTGAGTACGCATGAGGTGTGGCCCTCGTATTCAAGGGACTTGAGATTGCCAACTTATACTTCGCCGAGCATATACTCCATCTTTGCCACTTTAACCTTAACCACTTCAAGATGCTTATGATAGGGGCAATGAGGGCTGAAAGCTAACAAGTACCATAATTTTTGGAAGCTCTTTTTGAAACTTGTAATCCCTGCTTCCTTTACAAAAAGGCCTTTCTTCCACCATTATTGAGTCTCTCCACCTTCTACCTTTAGGCACCATTAAGAGAGCATAGTTTTCATTCTATGTGCAGTGTTCCAAAGGTTATTAATTAATGCATATTGTGATATTACTTGTTCTTGTGCTATTTGTTTCTAGTCACCCTTGTCAACTTTTAAGGTGTCCTATGCATCTATACTGCTACTCTATGAGGGACAAGCTGATTGCCACTATGCTACGTTTTCTGTATGTGAAACAAACAAACGTTTTTCAATACATGTTATTTATGATCTTTGTTTGTAGCCTTTCATGTTGCATGCATAGTTACTATATCCTATTGTTAGAACTCCATCTTTCATGCACATGTTTTGAGTTCTTTGATCCCATCTTTCAATGCTTGCAAATGGTTGGATCTTTATTATGAGGGTGCATGTCAACTCAAAAATTATTCTTTTATCACTTACCTACTCGAGGACGAGAAGGAGTTAAGCTTGGGGATGTTGATACGCCAGAAACGTATCTATAATTTTTGATGTTCCATGCTTTTTTAGTATCTACTTTGCTTTACTTGTCTACACTTTGAGGTGATTTTTACATGTTTTCTGGTAATAACCTATTAACAAGTTTCAACAGTGCTAGATGCCTGTTTTCTGTTGTTTTTTGTTTCAGAAAATTTAGTAAAGAAATATTCTCGGAATTGGACGGGACAAATGTCAAAGTCAATTACTTTCCGTGGGGAACAAGAAGTCCAGATGGGAGACGAGGAAGCGGGATAGGGCAGCCAGACCCCCCCCAGGCACGGCCAGGGGTGGGCCAGCGCCTGGCTAGGGTTTGGCTCTCCTTTTCGTCTCCTCGGCCTTCCCCTTCGCCTATAAGAAGCCCCCGATGCAGAAACCCTAAGCACCCAATCAAATATCGACGAAACAGTTTGTAGCCACCGCCACCATTGTCCCTAGATCTGGGGGATCTGAAGTTCTTCCCGGCACCCTACCGGAGGGGAGATCATCCCGGAGGCCTTCTCTCCGGTATGATACGTGCGTAGTTCCACCTTGGACTATGGGTCCATGTAGTAGCTTGATGGTTGTATCTCCTTCTTTGCGCTTTCATGTATATATCTCGTGAGCTCCGTTCACGATCAAGATCTAATCTATTTGTAATCATGCATGTTGTGTTTGCGGGGATCCGATGGATATTGAGATTATTATGTTGGTTTGATTAATGGTTTTGTCTTTATGATTCTATCATGTATGTGTTGTTTGTGATCTTGCATGCTCTCTGTTATTAGTGGCTATCTTGGCCAAGTAGTTGCTAGTGACTCCAAGAGGGGGTATCAATGCTCGATAGTGGGTTCATGCCTCTAGTTTCCAAGGGAAGTGACAGAAATCTCCGGTTGTAGATGTGATGTTGCCACTAGGGAGAAAATAACGGTCTCTTGTTCATGGAACATGTGGACTATTTACCTTACACACTTAGTTTAAAGCAGTTGTCTGTTGCTTGAAACTTAATACTGGAGGGGGTTCGGATGATAACCTTAAGTTGGACTTCTAGTAATAGATGCAGTTGGATGGTGGTCAATGTATATTGTTGTATTGCCCAATCAATTATCATAGGATCTTTCTGACTAGTAATTTCATTGTTATGCATTGCTCAGTTCCTTTCAATTTCCCTACTGTAATTTGTTTACCCTTCATGCCATGTTGTTTATCTAAGGAGAGCACCTCTAGTGAACTATGGACCCCGGTCCAATCTTTACCATTGATACATCTTCCACTATTACTTGTTTACATGCTTCAAACCATTACCTTCCACACCATACGTTTAATCCTTTGTTACAGCAAACCGATGAGCTTGACAACCTCACTGATTCGTTGGGGAAAAGTCTTGAGTTTGTGTTGTGAAGGTCTCCGAGTTTCTTGCAACACCTGTGTGACGTTTCCTTCCTCCTTCTGGTTCGATAACCTCAGTTTCAACTGAGGGAAACTTGCTTCTTGCTTTTCACACCCTACGCTTGGGGTTACCAACGAAGTGCCACGTCGAGCATCATCACTTCCCCAGATTACTAGAGGGGTGAACCTACTATCGAGCATAAATATTCCCTCTTGGAGTCACAAGCATCTACTTGGCCAAGATAGCTACTAGCAATGGAGAGCATGCAAGATCACCAATAACACAGACATCAATAATCAATCTGACATAGTATCTCAATATCCATCGGATCCCCGCAAACACAACATGTATGATTACAAATAGATGATCTTGATCATGAGAGGATCTCACAAGATCTAAACATGATAGCACAAAGGAGGAGAAACAACCATCTAGCTACTGCATGGACCCATAGTCCAAGGGAGAACTACTCACGCATCATACCGGAGGCTGGCATGGTGCTGAACAAAGCCTCTGGGATGATCTCTCCCCTCCGGCAGGGTGCCGGGAGGAGCTTCAAATCCCTACCCCGATCTAGGGATGATGGTGGCGGCGTCTACGGACCGTTTCGTGGAGATCTGGTCGGGTGCTTAGGGTTTTTGCATTGGGGTGACTTTATCGGCAAAGGGGCAAGGTCGGTGGGCGCCCGTGGGGCGCACACCTAGTGGCGCCGCGCTCCTCCTAGGCCATGCGGCCCTATGGTGTGGCCACCTCGAGGCCCCCCTCGGCTGCCGTTCGGACTCTTTGTTCTCTCCGGTAAAATATTTACTTTGGCTTTTGTCCTATCCAATTCCGAGAATATTTCCTTACTAGCTTTTATGAAACCAAAAACAACAAAAAACAGGCAACTAGCACTGCGACATCTTATTAATAGGTTAGTCCCGAAAAATGTATAAAAATACCTCTATAGACGAAACATAGCAAAGCTGATACTAAACAAGCATGGAACATCAAAAAGTATAGATACGTTTATGACATATCATAGGGTCACTGTTGTGTTACCGATTATTCATTGGATATCCTTGAGCTCAAGGTTAAACTTATGTCAGACAGAGGTCTGGGATTTTTTTAGCCCTAATCCGGGGGTTTTATAGGTTTTGATATCAGAGTAGTAGCAACAATAGGAAAACATTGTATTGATCGATGTTGAGTCTAGTAATTGTGAAAACTATTTTAAAGATGAAAAGTATTTGCGAAAACTGTAGTATGCTTCTTTTGCTCCTTATCTGGTATCGCTCTAATTCTAGGTCATCTCATATTTTGTTGACTTTGGAAAAGTTTTGATATCTCTTCATGTCTTTCACTTCTATGAGGACCGGAACTTAACTTCCAGACCCTCCTGTGTACCTATGTAAATCCCAAGATCAATGGTTGACAACACAGCGAAATGATATCATTACATAACGTTTAAAAGTAATTTATTACAAAGTATAGATAACAACATAGTGAAATGTCTTGTGACATTTATTACATCCATAAAACACAACGAAATTATAAAATGCGTAGCGACTCCATCTCAGCCACAGGAAGTCAAAGTAGTCCATGAGGCCTCACTTATCAGCGTCATCATAGTAGTCATAGTCATCTCCTTCTTCATAGTACTCTAAAGTATCAAAAAAAGTATTGCCATGAGTACATGACATACTCAACATACCCCTTATGCAAAACCTATAATATCTACATGTGGCTTCAAGGAAGGTTATATGGTTCTTTTGCATAAATCCAATTTTATTTGCAATATGGTAATAATATTGATGAAAGCAGTTTTAGACGAAAACATGTTTATCATCAATGTGGTATTTCTCTATAATGTGATTGTCCATGACAACTCACACATTTCAGGATAAGGATAGGGGCAAAGAGGGAACTAGCAAGACAAGTTCTCGTATGTCAAGAAAGATTCATGTGTCGTCCATGACCATGGACACAGCTATTCGAATAGTTTAAACTCTGCAGAGGTTGTACACTTTTCCCACATGACATAATCCCATCTTGACGCCCACTAGCCGTCGCTGGTTTAATACACACCAATTTGTGTACCGGTAGATGGATTGTGACAAGGTATTTTAGCTAGGTCGCCTAAAGATGTGACATGCCCACCGGGTATGGCGCACAGAACTGAGAGTACGTCCCCAAACCGGTCCCCCATTTGTGCCGAAGGCTCTCCTGTAAGCAAACACCTCATCAGCGGTACGACGACATCAACACCAAAGGTTGACTAACTTACTTGACCAAGCCAGTGCCCATTATAGCATGTGGTTGTACGTTTGGTCACAATCTTCAAATCCAAGACTTATTAGGCCCTCATGTGACACGGACGACGGATTGCCCCCTTCATCTAGTGAAGGGCAGCCAATCACTCCTTCCTTTGATCCAGTTGTCGCCCACACCATTGTTTATATGGTAAGTTTCACCCATAGTAGAATATAGTAGAGGAAGCAACAACGACTAGCTCAACAAGCTCATAAAATTTCAAAAGGGGTATATGTGACACGAGGGTCATCCAATTCCACCGAAGAGGGGAGATCAAGGATCCTACTTATTATTGGGCATGGCTAAGCAATTCTACTCTAATAAGACTACTATATAGTATCTACTCAGGGTATTGTATGACGACAGGTAGATCAAGATATGTGTGTGACAAAATAGCATATATTTGTTAATCAATAAAATACAATGCACTTTATAAATCTGGGATAAGACATGGTAAGGGTCATGGCTTTGTTTATGTGTCCTTCGTCTTTGTCAATAACTTGATTATGTCCCATGTACAATCACGTCACTCGCTAATCGTCATAATGTTAGAAAATGGAAAGCAAATAAACACCAAAGCAATAATATCCAAAACCAAGTGAAATAGAAATCAGAATGAATGGACGAGTAGGTGTAGAATAGGATAGGATAGCTTGGTTAGGATCGAGGAAGTGAGTGGTAGTTACTCGAATAGGAATCAAATTTAATGGACAACTAGCTAGGATGATATTATGGGTTATCTCAATAGATTGTTGTGGTATGATATATGGATACATGTTGCTATATTGAACTGTCTACATACCCAACCTAGGGTTATAACATAGTTGGTCATGACCATGTAACATAGTAAACCCATATAGTATATCTAGATAACTAGAAAACTTGTAAACAAACATACCAAATAAATCATAGCATGCAATTTTGCTATAATCAAACAATACTTATCATGATAGTGATATAAATAGTAACAAGTACTATCAAACATGCTAACACGAGAAAGTTAATCCATACATCCATCGTAAAACAACAAGTAGAGCAAGCTAGAGTAGATACTATGAAAACATGCCTGACACTAGCAAACCATAGTTTACACCACATCACATAATAAGGTAAACACAAACAATAAACAATTACTACCATAAGTATATTCATATAGTGATAAGGCAATAGCTAAACATGGTCACAAGCCTACTATCAAATATATAATAAAGCACAATATATACTAAACAAGGTCATGACACTATATATTAACCTTGAAGGATACGCTATCTTATATATAGTGATATCATCCATTATTAACATGAAAATAAACTAAGCATTCATAATTATAGTACAAAGGAATGAGTGGTGCATCAAGATATATTATGAGATCCTATATGATTATGTACACGTGCAAGACATGAACATACATCCTAGCACAATATATGCTATGAGAATAGATATAAGTAAGGCCCATATCACACATGGTACACAAGATATAAAGGTATATAATTAAGCATGAATGATAAATTAGACACACATCACACATGCCATTACATGATCAACTACTTATAGCATAGATACAAGAATTAAGTGTATGCATGTGTCGGGGGAATAACCCCCGCTAGGGTCATAAGGGGTAAAACGTTGCCCAGCTTGGCTTAAGTCGAGTAAAGAATGAACTTGGCCGGGTAACAACGGACGGATAAGATAGTAGTGTGCAGTCGACATAGGAACTTCGGCCCATATATGTAAGATCCCTCCTTTATAAAGGAAAAGGATCCCTGTGATTGCAATGCTAGTCCCTAGATCAATGCTAGCATCCATAGTTTAAGTTGAAGTACACAAATACAAAGGTCATTATTACAGCCATTCCAGAGAATAAACATAGTCTTACAACTCCAAGGCCACATGCCTAATACAAGAGTTTGAATAAGTAAATAAATAAAAGTCTTCATCTTCATGTGCCACAGGCAAACATGTTGAGTGTAGACTCATGACTCCTAATCCTCATCAGAGTAACCTGCAACATCACAAGTTAGCCACAGTGGGTCAATACATTGGAATAGTATTGGCAAGTGATACCTTAGTATAATTTAGGTGTACTAGATACTATATGCAATTTTGGCTAAGTGTAGCTTGGCTTGCTTTGCTCAAAATAGGTTTTGCCTATTAGTTAAAATCACTAGGTTTTTCTTTGTCAAAACTATTCCCAAGGAACCACCAATAGACATTGAGGTCCTTCACCCTTGTTCACCCACAAGTTTTACTTAAAAATTGGGATGAGGAGATTCTTGATAGCTTCCATGTCTTGATGCTCAAGTTCTCCTTTTCCAGGGACATGGCTAAGTACTTAGATTCTTCCGTCTACAGAGGTTGTGCACTTTCCCCACCACACATGATTTTCAGCAAGACAGGACCTTTCAGAAGCCTTTCCTTAGACCAAATGGACGCGTTCCAACCTATCATCCCACTACCACCAACTGTCCAAATGGCTAAGTTCTAGCAACCTATGTGATCCAGTCAGAGCCCATATTGCCAAGTGGTTGCACTAGAAGCTTCTCAACACTTGGCCTCTAAAATCTCTTTGTTCCTGGGTGGCTTTCCACAAGTGAGATACACAAGGTAAACCATAGAAATGGCCTTGTGTAACCTCTCAACATAAACCAATCCTTCCATTCCACCCAGGTGTTTCATTTACTTAGTTGTTTTATTAGGCAAAACACAAGTCCAAAGGACTTAGAAATATTTTCATCATAGCATGTATATATTTCACCAACCCTTGGTTGCTACTAGCTAGGCTAAGCATGTCATAGATAGTATCTTAACTTAGAAATTTTCTAGCAATTCTACAACTACTAGGATTTCCCAACATGGTATATAAGCAAAATATAACATGCAAGTCTAACAAAATATTTCTAATGCTTAGTAGAAACATAGGGATAAAAATATTCATGATGTACCACTTGCCTTGGTAGTTTGGAGAGTAGCTACACTCCTCACAATCACAATCACTAGCACCAAAATCTACACAAAGAATTATAGCAACAAATCACATACAAAACATATACAATCAAAAATATATGCATGCATGCAAAATGATATGTGATGATTTTTAAAACTCAACAAAGCAAGTATACAGTACTGGTTCATAAACAAGTTAAAAACTTGTCAAACAACATTTATTTAAACCCTAAAACATTTCCTAAACAATTAATTTACTCAAATTAGCCCTACACAAGTTTCTGCAAATAAAACCATTTTAACAGAAGCAAAACATTAAACACATTGCATATTTAGAAAGGGCTTGTTCTCCTGATTCCAATGATATAAAATTTGTCAAATGCTAACGTGGGGATCAAAAGTTATAGCCAAAACAAATTCAAACTCCTAATAGATTCAAATCCTGTTTTTAAACTCTAACAGATGCCACGCGTCTTATTCTGATTGGCCCGTACCGCTTCGCGTTGGATCGCGCTTCTAAGCCGCAGGATCTGACTTAATCGCACGGCTCGGATCTAAACTTAACGCTTCGCTCGCGTTCTATCCTACCCGCAAGATCTAGATCTAACGGCGCATAGCACCTTGACCATCCAGTGGCGGCGCTGGCAGCGGCGACAGGCGGCGGCGCCTCTGTCAGAGTAGTTGCCGGTGTTCTAGGTCGCGCGGGAGAGGGGGGAGGGGCTTACCAGAATCGCAGTGTGCTGCTGATGCTCAAGGTGGCGGTGGTTTGGCAAGGGGCGCACGGAGTTGGTCGCTGGAGCTCGTCGGAGTTTCGGGCGGCGTCTGTTGCTTGTTGTCGAGGTCGTTGCCGAGGCTCTGCGTCGTCCTAGCACAAGACAGAGGGTTTAGGAGATGCGCAAAGGCCTGGCGAACAAGACAGTACCAAAGGGGAGGCAAGGGGCGCACGGTTCTTACCGCTATTGCTCGTCGGAGTCGAGCGGCGGCTCTGGTGGTTGCGGGCGTGAACGAGAACGGCGACCTGGGTCACGAGCAGGCAAACCAGGGGTGTTAGCAGATGCACAAGGACGTGGCGGTCATGCTCGTTTGAACCAGAGGCAGAGGGGCGGTCGGAGCGTACCGGAATCTCCTGCCGAAGTTGCTCTGTCTGTGGAGGTGCGAGGGCAATTGCGGGCAGCCTGGGGGCGTAGAGGTGGCGCTAGGTGAGGGGAAATGGCCGCGGTGCAGAGGGGGTCTTATAGCCAGAGCGGGGGCAAGGATCGCGCGGCGTATCAATGGCAATTAAGCGCACAGTAACAGCGGCGAGGTAACGGCGGAGCGAGCGTCGCAGGCGCGTGTGATTGACCACGAAGGCAACGTGGTCGCAGGGTCCACTCGTCAGCGAGTTAAACAGCGAGGGGGTGGGGTCGTGCAGTCAGTGACCTGGGGGGGTGTCTGCGGGTGAGCGAGAGAGAGGGAGACCCCGGGTGGGCTTAGTGGGCTGGATTAGCAGTTGGGCCAGATAGGTAGCGCTGGCCCTTTTCTACTTCTTTTCTCCTTTTCTTTTTCTGTTTTGATTTTCTGGAATGATTTTCAAATTCAAATCAAATGAGTTTGAATTCAAATCTTCTCTAGGTTTTTGTACTGCAAACCTTGCACTCAAATGTGTGTCAAACACTACTGTCTAATCCACACACTTTGATCAAGTGAAAATAAAAATAAAACAAAGCCTTTATGATATATATATTCAATAGGCATATTATTGGTTTATTCACTCATTTTGTTTTTGAAACTAGTTCAAACTTTTGAAAGTGCCTAAGTTTGAATTTCAAACCTTACTGAACCAAAACAAGTATTCTTCTCCTTGGAACATAGCATTAAGGCTAGAGCAAATTTACATGAAATATTAAGCATAAATGCTTCTGTTTTGAAATGTTTTGTTTGAAATGAAATTCATATGATCATGGATGCATGGATGATATGCATGAGTTTGAAACATGATTTTAGGGATGTTACAATATAAGACAAGTATGTTAATCTTGCAGGAACCAACGAGCCGAGTCTCACGAGGGAGGGCTGAGTCAAATAGGACGCGCGTCACATTTCCGAGTGAGGTTCAGGAGGGACCATGGTAAAGCACGGTCAAAATAGAAGGGCGATGCCGGGTGACACGAAAGGAGCTGGGTGATGCCTAAAGCAGGGGCTAACGTACAAAGTTACTGCCTTACGCCAAAATAACTAGAGGCTACGTACGTGAAGACCCTTAGCTATCCAGCTTTATGGACTAGGCCACTAGGCTTAGTACAAGCCCATGACCCGGCCCGTACAGTGAAGACCAAGATCCAAACAATAACCCTAGGACCCAAAGGGGTGTAACCTAGCTGTCCATCGCCTATATAAGGAGGGGCATAGCTAGGGTTAGAGGAGGTTGGACCTAGTAAGGAACTAGGGCACTGAAGCTTAGTTCATAAAGCTCTAGGAGCACTTGTAAACATCTAGGATCAATAAAATTACCAAGTGTGGATAGTTCATCTTGTTCTTCGTGCGCGGCTAGACCGTTCACTCCCTTCCCGGTGACCACGAGCATCCATTCGGCCCCCAACTTAAGTCTACCCATGGCATCTGCCGTGACACCACCATGACAGTTGGCGCCCACTGTGGGGCCTAAGAAGGTGCTTGATGGAGTCTTCATCCGGACGGGAAACATCATCGCCAAGACCGGCGAGCGCGTCTACTCCGGCCTCATCCAATATTTTGGAGCGCTCAACTTCGTCAGCGACAACACGGGATGCTTCGGGAAAAAGCCATTCCCTAGGGGCGGTCGCTTCATCAAGTTCGGCGAGCACCAGGTTTACGTCGTGGTGCGCGTGGAGCGCGCGTATCCGGAGCGCGTCATCCTGGCGCCGGATCCACCTACGGTACCCGCCGCAGGAAAACTTCACTAGCTCGTCTCTGTTGAGGTAATGATGATGGCCCCTAACCCAGCGGCACCTCTAGTAGTTCCCGTAGTGAACTAGAATGCTGAGGGAGGAAATCAAGAGGAAACGCCAAGGGCGGCAAGTGTTGGAGATATGCCCTAGAGGCAATAATAAATGTAGTTATTATTATATCTTTGTGTTTATGATAAATGTTTACATTCATGCTATAATAGTATTAACAGGGAAACATTAATACATGTGTGATTTCTAGACTAAAATAGAGTCCCTAGTAAAGCCTCTTTATGATACTAGCTTGTTGGTTAATAAATGATTGTGGTTTCCCTATCATGAAGATTGAGATATTATTAACAACAAGATCATATCGTTAGGAAAATGATATGATGGACATACTCCTATAGATAAGTGTAGCATAAAGATCAAGTCATTTTAATAGTTCAATTGCTATATGCTTTCTGATACATAGTAACCTAATTCCTTTGACCATGAGATCATGCATATCACCTTCACCGCAAGGATGCTTTGATGACATAAACACCACACCGTAACTGGGTGGCTATAAAGGTGGCATTGAGTGTTCGGAAAGTATTGGTTGAGACACATGGATCAAGAGTGGGATTTGTCCATCCATATGACGGATAGATATATTCTGGGCCCTCTCGGTGAAATGTCATCCAATTAGCTTGCAAGCATGTGACTGGCTCACAAGGGATCACATATCACGGGAACGAGAAAAGAGTACTTATCAGTAACGAGGTTGAACTAGGTATGCAGAGATACCGACGATCATAACCTCGGATAAGTAAACTATCGTGAGACAAAGGGAAATTTGTATCGTATGTAAGTGGTTCATTCGATCTCAAAGTAATCGTATAAATATGTGGGAGCCATATGAATTTCCAGATTCCTCTATTGGTTATTGTTTGGAGAAGTGTCTCGAACATTTCTGCATAATTCACAAACCGTAGGGAGACACACTTAAGGATTCGACGTTGTTTGAGTAGTTATGGAATGATGAGTAAGAGACCGAATGTTGTTCGGAGTCTCGGATGGGATCCGGGATATCAGGAGGAGATCCGGAATGGCCCGGAGAATAAGATTTATATAAGGAAAGTCCTGTTTCGGGGTTGGAGAATGGTTCCGGTGTTTTTATCAGGAATGTTCTAGAAGGTTCCGGAATGTCCGGCACTCCGGAGGGGAAGGGTACATGAATGTGTCAGATCAAGTTGGAATGATTGCATCATGTACTAGTGGTCATCGTTGAACAAAATAAAGGGTTTAATCAAATCCTAGTTTGAAAAGTCAAACGGCTATTTTGGAAGGTGGAGGGGAAGTAGGAAACCTACTTGGGGAGGAGTTCCCTCCCTCCACCTTCGGCCCACTTGGGATCCGAGTTGGGGAGGGACTCCCCTCCCCTTGGCCGGCGCCTCCCACCTATATAAGGAGGGGCACGGCTGCCCCTCCTAGCACACAAGTTGCCCCCTTCTAAACCCTAACCCAAGCCGCCGCCGCCCTCCATAGCCGCCGCCTAGGGCAACTCGCCGCCGCCTAGGCCAAACCCTAGCCACCGTCTTTGCCCCCTCCTTGATGCGTCTAAACCCTAGATCGCCGAGTCTCTCTCTCATAGTCCACCATACTCGCTCCGGCTTAAGGCGAAGCCCTGCGAGATCTCCCCTCTACTTCCGGTACCACGCCGTTGTGCTACCGAAATCGCGAGGAGAGTGCTACAACCTCCGCTGCCTGCTGGAACAAGGGAGAGGAAGGTCTTCGTCGAGTACCGAACGTGTGACCGACTGCGGGAGCGCTGCCGGAACGCAGCGCCGGAAGGATCGTCTACGCGATCTTGAGATCGGCAAGAGTATGACTACATCACCCACGAGAATCCGCTCTCGTTAAACACTTTGGAATCTTCGAGGGTGAGTTATGCCATCGACTCATTGCTACAATCTAGTAGATAGATCTTGGCTTGTTTGTTTGTATGCGGTAGAAAATTTTTGTTTTCCATGCTACGAAACCCTACAGTGGTATCAGAGCCGTGTCTATATGTAGATCTGTTGCACGAGTAGAACACAATGGTCATTGTGGGCGTTGATGCTTTTGTTGTTGATTGCTTCTTGTGTACTTTGCATCTTGCGGGATGGTGGGATGAAGTGGCACGGGCTAACCTTACATGACATCGTTCATGAGACTTGCTCCACGCTTGACATGCAACTTGTATCGCATAAGTGGCTTTGCGGGTGCCTGTTTCTCCCAACATAGTTAAGATTCAATTTACAATGGGTGATTGACAATTCTAGTATCAATGTTGTGGTTCTTGTTCGTAAGTTAGAACGACACTTATTGAAAGCCCCAAACCACGTAAAACATGCAAATAAAGTAGAGGCGTCTAAGTTTGTTTTGCAGGGGTGTGTTGTGATGTGATATGGCCAGGATTGTGATTATATTTGATGTATGCAATGTTCCTTATTGTAAGTTGGCAACCGGCATGAGCCATATGGTTGTCTTTAAATTCTGTTAAGATCCGCGTGTCTATTCAAAGTAGTTGTAATAGTTGAAGCCGGTGGACGACAACCATGGAGCAGCGTCATTGACCTTGATGCAATGCCAGTGATGATGGAGATCATGTTCGTGCTTGAAGATGGAGATCGGAAGCACAAAGAAGAAAGGCCATATCACATCACATATTATGAATTGCATGTGATGTTAATCCTTTATGCATCTTGTATTGCTTAGTTAACGACGGTAGCATTATAAGATGATCCCTCATGCACATGAATTTCAAGTTCTAAATTGTTCATCCTTAGTAAGCACCGTTGCTAAAGCTTGTTGTTTCGAAGCACCACGTGATGATCGGGTGTGTTAGATTCCGCAAGTGTATACAACGTGAGCAAGCCAGATTTGCTCATGCGGAAGCTAAGGTTCGATCTTGACGAGCCTAGCATGTACAGACATGGTCTCGGAACATGGATCACCGAAAGGTAAAGCATGAATCATATAGTAGATATGATGAACATGTCGATTGCTCGACATTGAAGCTACATCAACTCTCGTGATGATCGGTGTTGATGTGGTGGATTTGGTTCGTGTGATCACTAAAACAATGTGAGGGATGTTGTTTTGAGTGGGAGTTCACCTAGATTAATTTAACTATTAATTAGAACTCAATTTGTCATAAACTTAGTCTAAACTATTGAAAATATGTTGTAGATCAATGGCGGCCCCTACCATCATTTTAATGCGTTCCTAGAGAAAGAGAAGTTGAAAAACAATGGAAGCAACTTCGCGGATTTGTTCTGCAATTTGAGGATTGTCCTCACAGCTGGTAATTTTACCTATGTGCTGGATGCACCGCTGGGTGACCCACCTGCAGCTACTGCTACCGATGAAGTAAAGAATGTTTACCTCGCTCGGAAGACTCAGTACTCCACAGTTCAGTGTGCTATCTTGTATGGTTTAGAATCGGAGCTTCTGAAAAGGTTTGAGAATTCAGACCCACATGATATTGTCCGTGATCTCAAATTGATCTTTGAGACTCACGCGGCAATTGAGAGATATGAGGCTTCTGAAAAGTTCTTTAACTGCAAGATGGAAGAGGGCAGCTCCGTCAGTGAGCATGTGCTTAAGATGTCTGGGCACGCAAACAAACTTCAAAGCTTGGGTATAGTGATTCCTAATCCTTTGGGGATTTATCGCGTCCTCCAATCACTACCACCAAGTTACATGAACTTTGTGATGAACTACAATATGCAAAACATGAACAAGCAGTTTCCAGAACTCTTTGCCATGTTAAAATCTACAGAAGTGGAGATCAAGAAAGAGCACCAAGTGTTGATGGTCAATAAGACCACCAAATTCAAGAAAGGCAAGTCTAAGCAAAAGGGACACTTCAATAAGGGTGGTAAGAAAGTTACCACGCCGATGAAGAAGACCAAGGATGGACCTAAGCCTGATACTGAGTGCTTTTACTGCAAGGGAGAAGGTCACTGGAAGCGGAATTGCCCTAAGTACTTGGCGGATTTGAAGAACGGCAACATCAAGAAGAAAGGTATATCCGATATACATGTTATTGATGTGTATCTCACTAGTACTCGTAGTAGTGCCTGGGTATTTGATACTAGTTCGGTTGCTCATATTTGTAACTCGAAACAGGTGCTGCAGAATAAACGGAAGCTAGCGAAGAACGAGGTGACGATGCGCGTTGGAAACGGATCAAAGGTTGATGTGATCGCGGTCGGCACGCTACCCCTTCATCTACCATCGGGATTAGTTTTGTACTTAAATAATTGTTATTTGGTGCTTGCGTTAAGCATGAACCTTATATCGGGATCTTGCTTATTGCGAGACGGTTACTTGTTTAAGTCCGAGAATAATGGTTGTTCGATTTATATGAGTAATATGTTTTATGCACATGCACCTTTGATAGATGGTCTATTCTTATTGAATCTCGATAGTGGAAATACACATATTAATAACATTAAGGCTAAACGTTTGAAATCGAGCGATAACTCGACCTATATGTGGCACTGTCGTCTTGGTCACATTGGAGTGAAGCATATGAAGAAACTCCATTCCGATGGACTTCTTGAATCACTTGATTTCGAATCATTTGAAAGATGCGAAGCATGTCTGATGGGTAAAATGACTAAGACTCCATTTTCTGTTATGATGGAGCGAGCTACGGACTTATTGGAAATCATACATACCGATGTGTGTGGTCCAATGAGTGTAGCATCGCGCGGTGGTTATCGTTAAGTTCTTACCTTCACGGATGACTTGAGTAGATATGGGTATATCTATTTCATGAAACATAAGTCTGAAACTTTCGAGAAGTTTAAGGAATTTCAAAGTGAGGTTGAGAATCAACGTAACAAGAAGATTAAATTTCTACGTTCTGATCGTGGAGGTGAATATCTAAGTTACGAGTTTGGCGAGCATTTGAAGAAATGCGGAATACTTTCACAATTGACACCGTCGGGAACAGCACAGCGTAATGGTGTGTCCGAACGTCGTAATCAAACTCTCTTAGATATGGTTCGTTCTATGATGTCACTTACAGATTTACCGCTATCATTTTGGGGTTATGCATTAGAAACAGTCGCATTCACTTTAAATAGGGCACCATCTAAATCCATTGAAACGACACCGTATGAATTATGGTTTGGGAATAAACCTAAATTGCCGTTCCTTAAAGTTTGGGGTTGCGAAGCCTATGTAAAGAAGTTACAGCCGGACAAGCTTGAACCCAAAGCGGAAAAATGCGTCTTCATAGGATACCCGAAGGAAACTATTGGGTATACCTTCTATCATAGATCCGAAGGCAAAATCTTCGTTGCTAAGAATGGATCCTTTCTAGAGAAGGAATTTCTCTCGAAATAAGTGACTGGAAGGAAAGTAGAACTCAACGAGGTTGTCGAACCTTCTCTCGAAATTGCGAGTAGCGCAACACCGGAAGAAGTTCCTGTGGTGCCTGCACCAATAAGAGAGGAAGCTAATGAAACTTTGGTTGTAGTTGCTATAGAGCCTCGCAGGTCAACGAGAACTCGTACCATTCCTGATTGGTATGATCCCGTTATGAGTGTCATGTTGGTGGACAACACCGATGACCCTGCGACGTATGAGGAAGCAATGATGAGCCCAGATTCCAATAAATGGCAAGAAGCCATGAAATCCGAGATTGGATCCATGTATGAAAACCAAGTATGCACTTTGGTGGACTTATCGGATGGCCGGAAGGCTGTCGAGAACAAATGGATTTTCAAGAAGAAAACAGATGCTGATGGTAATGTTACTGTCTATGAAGCTCGACTTGTCGCAAAAGGGTTTCTACAAATTCAAGGAGTTGACTACGATGAGACTTTCTCACCAGTAGCGAAGCTAAAGTCTGTGAGGATTATGTTAGCAATCGCTGCATATTATGATTATGAGATATGGCAGATGGATGTCAAAACAGCATTCCTCAATGGAGACATTGATCAAGAGTTGTATATGATGCAAACCAAAGGTTTTGTCGATCCTAAAGATGCTAACAAGGTATGCAAACTTCAACGGTCCATCTATGGATTGAAGCAAGCATCCCGAAGTTGGAATCAACGTTTTGATAAGGTGATCAAATGTTTTGGTTTTATACAAACTTATGGAGAAGCTTGTATTTACAAGAAAGTGAGTGGGAGCTCTATAGCATTCTTAATACTATATGTAGATGACATATTGTTGATTTTGAATGATGTAGACCTTCTTAATAGTGTCAAGGAATATTTGAATTTTTCAATGAAAGATCTTGGCGAAGCAGCTTACATATTAGGCATAAAGATTTATAGAGATAGATCGAGACGCCTAATATCATTGTCACAAAGTACATATTTGGACAAAGTTCTAAAGAGGTTTGGAATGGAAGATAGCAAGAAAGGGTTCTTTCCCATGTTTCCCAATACGACCATGAGTAAAACTCAAAGTCCGACAACAGCAGAAGATAGAGAAAGGATGAGTAAGAATCCCTATGCCTCAGCCATAGGATCTCTAATGTATGCCATGCTATGTACTAGACCCGACATTGCATATGCTGTTAGTTTAACTAGCAGATATCAAAGTGATCTAGGAGTGGATCATTGGACAGCGGTCAAAAACATCCTTAAGTACTTGAGAAGAACTAAGGATATGGTTCTTTCTTATGGAGGTGATGAACAACTCGTTGTTAATGGTTACACCGATGCTAGTTGGAACACCGATCCGGATGATTCTAAATCACAATCTGGATACGTATTTACTTTGAATGGTGTAGCAGTTAGCTGGAGGAGTGCAAAGCAAAGCGTTGTGGCGAGATCTTCAACTGAATCAGAATACATGGCTGCTTCGGAGGCTTCACAAGAAGCGATATGGATGAAAGAGTTCATTACAGAGCTGGGTGTGGTTCCAAGTGCGCTGGACCCAATGTCTATCTATTGTGATAACATGGGCGCCATAGCCAATGCACAAGAACCAAGGTCACACAAGAAGCTAAAGCATATCAAGCTATGTTTTCACGCTATTCGAGAACATGTCCAAGATGGGGACATAAAGATTTGCAAAGTACACACAGATCTGAATGTGGCGGATCCATTGACTAAACCTTTCCCGAGGGGAAAACATGACCAACACCAAACTGCCATGGGTGTTCGGTATATTACCATGTAATCTAGATTAAATGACTCTAGTGCAAGTGGGAGACTGTTGGAGATATGCCCTAGAGGCAATAATAAATGTAGTTATTATTATATCTTTGTGTTTATGCTAAATGTTTACATTCATGCTATAATAGTATTAACAGGGAAACATTAATACTTGTGTGATTTGTAGACTAAAATAGAGTCCCTAGTAAAGCCTCTTTATGATACTAGCTTGTTGGTTAATAAATGATTGTGGTTTCCCTATCATGAACATTGAGATGTTATTAACAACAAGATCATATCGTTAGGAGAATGATATGATGGACATACTCCTATAGATAAGCGTAGCATAAAGATCAAGTCATTTTAATAGTTCAATTGTTATATGCTTTCTGATACATAGTAACCTAATTCCTTTGACCATGAGATCATGCATATCATCTTCACCGGAAGGATGCTTTGATGACATCAAACACCACACCGTAACTGGGTGGCTATAAAGGTGGCATTGAGTGTTCGGAAAGTATTGGTTGAGACACATGGATCAAGAGTGAGATTTGTCCATCCATATGACGGATAGATATACTCTGGGCCCTCTCGGTGAAATGTCATCCAATTAGCTTGCAAGCATGTGACTGGCTCACAAGGGATCACATATCACGAGAACGAGAAAAGAGTACTTATCAGTAACGAGGTTGAACTAGGTATGCAGAGATACCGACGATCATAACCTCGGATAAGTAAACTATCATGAGACAAAGGGAAATTGGTATCGTATGTAAGTGGTTCATTCGATCGCAAAGTAATCGTAGAAATATGTGGGAGCCATATGAATTTCCAGATTTCTCTATTGGTTATTGTTCGGAGAAGTGTCTCGAACATGTCTGCATAATTCACGAACCGTAGGGAGACACACTTAAGGATTCGACGTTGTTTGAGTAGTTATGGAATGATGAGTAAGACACCGAATGTTGTTCGGAGTCTCGGATGGGATCCAGGATATCACGAGGAGATCCGGAATGGTCCGGAGAATAAGATTCATATAAGGAAAGTCCTGTTTCGGGGTTGGAGAATGGTTCCGGTGTTTTCATCGGGAATGTTCTAGAAGGTTCCGGAATGTCCGGCAGTCCGGAGGGGAAGGGTACATGAATGTGTCATATCAATTTGGAATGATTTCATCATGTACTAGGTGTCATCGCTGAACAAAATAAAGGGTTTAATCAAATCCTAGTTTGATAAGTCAAACGCCAATTTGAAAAGTCAAACAGCTATTTTGGAAGGTGGAGGGGAAGTAGGAAACCTACTTGGGGAGGAATTCCCTCCCTCCACCGCCGGCCCACTTAGGATCCGAGTTGGGGAGGGACTCCCCTCCCCTTGGTCGGCGCCTCCCACCTATATAAGGAGGGGCAGGGCTGCCCCTCCTAGCACACAAGTTGCCCCCTTCTAAACCCTAACCCTAGCCGCCGCCGCCCTCCATAGTCGCCGCCTAGGGCAACTTGCCGCCGCCTAGGCCAAACCCTAGCCGCCGGCCTTGCCCCCTCCTTGGTGCGTCTAATCCCTAGATCGCTGAGGCTCTCTCTCATAGTCGACCATACTCGCTCCGTCTTAAGGCGAAGCCCTGCGAGATCTCCCCTCTACTTCCGTTACCACGCCGTTGTGCTGCCGGAATCGCGAGGAGAGTGCTACAACCTCCGCTGCCTGCTAGAACAAGGGAGAGGAAGGTCTTCATCGAGTACCGAACGTGTGACCGACTGCGGGAGCGCTGCCGGAACGCAGCGCCGGAAGGATCGTCTACGCGATCTTGAGATCGGCAAGAGTACGACTACATCACCGACGAGAATCCGCTCTCCTTAAACACTTTGGAATCTTCGAGGGTGAGTTATTCCATCGACTCGTTGCTACAATCTTGTAGATAGATCTTGGCTTGTTTGTTTGTATGCGGTAGAAATTTTTTGTTTTCCATGCTACGAAACCCTACAGCAAGAACAGCAAAGGCACCGCTAGAAAAGCCATAGAATATAGATAGGAGTAAGAGGGCCAAAGAGTTGCAAGAGGCAATAGATAAGTTGGCAGAGTCAGAAGCGCAAGCAGCAGATCCGGCACTTGTGTAGGCCGAGTTAGATGAGGCCAGGATAAAAGTCCTGGAGAAAGCAAAGGAGTTAGCGCAGTTACAGCAAGATGTGGATATCACGATCCGAGAGCTCAACTCGGCAAATCGAGTCAATGGCGCTAAGACCCGGATTGATGCAACGAGGTTGAGAGGGAAAAACCTCAACAAAGAATTGGCGGATGCAACATCAAAGATAACACCAGAAAACAACAACGAAACAGCCATGCGGCCGACATACAATACTGCAGCAGCGAACCTGAGGGCCGCAGAGGTAGCAATGGCAGAGCTCCCCCATTTGACGGGTGAAGCAAAGAAAAAGCAACAAGAGTGAGTCAACGAACTGGTGAGAGCCACAGGGAATCTGAGTGAAGCATACTATAGGGCGAATCATGGTATAGCTGGGAGGTCACAGCTGGTTCACGCGGCAACTCCAAACCCAACAAGGTCAGTAGGACTTACAGCTTCTTCGCCAAGAGTGGCGCCAAGACAAAGAAAAGAAAAGAGTGTGGATTCAGGGAGGAACAAGCAAATGGTTACCTATGACCCGAAAATGGCTCAGGGAAACCCAGCACATGCACAGGGAACAAGAAGGCATAATGTTCAGGGAAATGAGAACTAGGAAAATGCAGGCCGAGAAAGGCAAGCGGGACAAAGGAATGACAATGGAGGGAAAAATTTTGCGCCTCAACCTAGGCGTGGAGCCTACTCGGCAGGAGGAAGAAATCCAGCTCCGAATCATGCGCCATCTCAAACCGAAAAGAGACAGCAACATGCGGGAAATGCAGTACAGCAACCTGCAGACCCGAATGCAAACAGCTAAATGATGGTTACTCGACGATGGTGAATGACGGTTATGAATTGCCGGATCACACGTACCAATCAATGGGAGCCAAACTCGGAGGCAGAAATCTTCAGTCGGAAGATGCAAGGCTAAAGGTTGATCGAATAAAGATGGCAGAACTGATCGAGTTGCAAGGTCCACAGGGTCCACCATGTTTTGGCCCAAGGATCATGAAGGAGTCGCCAATGCCAAATTTTCAGCTAGCCAGAGGAACGAAAACTTATGATGGAAGCACAAAGCCAGAATACTGGCTCATAGACTATGGAACTGCTGTGAAAATCGCGCCGGGAAATTTGAGATGGGCGGTGCGATATGTGCCCCAAATGCTAGAGGGACTAGCACGGGTGTGGCTGAATAACTTGCCACCTAGAAGCATCAACATCTAGCTATGTGCAAGCAAAGGCCGAATGAGACAGACAGAGAAATCCTCACAAGATGGTGCATAATGCGCAACTCTTGCGAAGGAGTAATCGAATCACAGCCCATTGCATGGTTTGCACAAGGGTGCAGGAATGGAAGCGTGCTATGGTAAAGGTTACAGAGAGATATGCCGGCAAGTTTGGCAGAAACAATAAGAATTGTCGACTCATATGCGTTAGGAGATCCGACTCAACCTCTGCTCATGTTGGCAGACGGGATGACTGAGACTATTATCTATGACACTGTCGGATCACAAAGGCGCAACGAAAAAGCCAAGTATATAAGAAAGAGAAGAGATGAATGGACAGACTACAGGTAGGGTTCGACTCAAGTTGCGGCTGTAAGTCAGGATCATCCAGATGCTGGAAGCAGCCAGCATCAAAGGACAAATGGGCAACAACAATGGATACCAAAGAATCATGGCACAAAGCCATACGAACAAAAAAGCCATATCAGGATAGGCACAAATATACTTATGAGATGATGTTGGACCAACCATGTAAGTTCCACACGCCAAGTCCGAGTAAGCTGGCAAAGCACATAAAAAGACAATGCACTTGGTTTTAGAAAGGAGATATAGTGGATTTGCCGACTAAGCAACTACCACCACCTCCCCCTCCACCACTCACATGAGGCAATGCTCAAGTTGTTGGAGCTGAACATAGATACGAGAACAGGAAGTCGAGGTATCATAATCAAGAAAGAAGAGAGGCTATGCATCAAGTGCATAACCCAAGAGGTGAAGACGCTCATGTCGGCCATGGAACCAGAAATGAGTACAGAGAGCACCATCAGAGTTATGTCGTGTTTGTCATAGAGCCGAATGACAAGAAGAGTCAGCAGAGATTGATGATGGAAGTAAATGCCACAATGCCAGCAATTCCAAAGTACATGCATTGGTCTGAACAGGAGACAACTTGGAGCATAAAGGATCACCCCAAGATCATGCCAACCCCAGGAGGTTACTCTCTTGTCTTGGATCCAACTTTCATGGACCCTGATATCAATGTAAAATTTTCCAAGGTACTGATCGATGATGGCAGTAGGATCAACATCATGTACAAGTTAGGCATCACTATGAACATGTTGGAGCCGACTAAGATAACTTTCCATGGCACTGTGCCTGGATTGTCCTGTGAGCCAATTGGCAAAATCTGGGTTGATGTCTTATTCGGCAACAGAGAAAACTATCGCACTGAAGCCATAGAGTTCGAGGTGGTTGACCTGGTCAGCTCGTACCATGCCTTACTCGGTAGGCCGGTTATGGCAAAGTTTATGGCTGCTCCTCACATTGCTTACTTAAAAATGAAACTGTCAGGTCCATGTGGAGTTATCATAGTCGAAGGAGACTACAAGAGATCTATTGCTTGTGCCTCAGCCGGAGCTTCACTAGCCGAATCACTCTTCATAGCACAGGAAAAACATCAAATGATGGAAGTGGCAGCGTTGGCCAAGGAAGCACAAATGTCCATGACGACACTTACTAATCCGCATGGCAGTGTGTCATTCCAAGCTACCAATGAAAGCAAGAAGGTACATGTGGATGAGAATTTCCCAGAGCGCACAGTTACCATCATTGTCGGGCTAACTGACGAATAAGAAAGCGAGCTCACTAGCTTCCTCCGTGATAATCGGGATATCTATACATGGTCCACACAGGATTTGCAAGGAGTTCTGAGGGAGCTGGCTGAGCACTCTCTTCATGTAAGGCTAGATGCCAAGCTGGTGAAGCAACCCCTCTGCCGCTTCACCGACGATAGGAGGAAAGTAATAGCTGCCAAGATAGCCAGGCTTTTGGCTGCCGGATTTATCATGGAAGTACTGCACCCAGATTGGTTGTCAAATCTAGTCTTGGTCGAGAAGAAAAAGGATGACCCGAACGTGGCAGTGGTGTGGCGCATGTGTATTGATTACACGAACCTCAATAAGGCGTGTCCAAAAGATCCATTTCCCCTGCCATGGATCGATCAAGTCATAGACTCTACTGCCGGGTGTGAGCTGTTGTCATTTGTGGACGCGTATTATGGTTTCCACCAGATACCACTCAATCCGAATGATCAAATAAAAACAGCTTTTATCATCCCATATGGGGCTTATTGCTATCGTCCCATGCGATTTGGATTGAGAAATGTAGGTGCAACATATCAAAGATGCATGCAAGAATGCTTGCAAGATCAATTGGACCAAAATGTTCAAGTATACGTCGATGACGTGGTGATAAAACCAAGCAAAGTCACATTCTAATTGAGTACTTGCATCAAACATTCGCAAACTTAAGAAGATTCCAGATGAAACTTAACCCGGAAAAATGCACATTTGGTGTCCCGGCTGGAAAGTTACTCAGATTCCTTGTATGCAGCCGAGAAATTGAGGCCAACCCGACAAAGATCAGGGCCATCGAAAGAATGGAATTGCCAAAAACCATCAACGATGTCCAGAAGTTCACAGGATGCCTGGCCTCGTTGAGAAGATTTCTTAGTCGGCTTGGTGAAAAAGCCCTACCACTATATCAACTGATGAAAAAATCAGAAAAATTCACATGGACACAGCAAGCTGATAGCGCTTTCCATAAACTCAAAAATATGTTGGCAAAAACACCAATATTAGCGTCACAATTATCCAAGGAGCAAATGTTGCTCTATGTCGCCGCAACCAACAGAGGTGTAAGTGCAGTAATAGTGGTAGAACGCGAAGAATAGGTGCAGTGACCCAGCATACCACTGCATGTGTAGTACACTATAGTCATTGACATGACACCCACAGAACATTGTTCCGTAAATATCACATCCCTCAGAGTGGTACAACAGAAACATTGCGGGTCCATATTACAAACATTCACACGTTATTATTATTACAATACCAGAAGTTCAAGACTTCAAAAGGTTTCAACTTACAAACCAAAATAGGAGTTGAGCTCAACAACTTATTCTATAGAGTTCATGATGCTCGGCTCCATTAGTTACTACTAACTAGGATACTTAGTTAGACTCATTATCTTCAACACCATAGAGGATTTTGTAATCCACTCTTTCAACACCTCCTGACAGGTCAGGCTCCTCTTAGAACACATCTTCTTGACATTCAGCTGCATACATTGGCACGTCTTCGGGATCCTCAGAGTCTAAGCAAGGGATCAAAGGAAAGGATGAGTAACAGCGTTACCCAACAAGTTCATTATATGCAAGGTGGGAAGTTTGATGCTCTAAATACCACCTTGAACTATAAATCCTTGGCACTATGCAGTTTTTGTAAATCTTTCTTCAAAGATTTATTTTATTCATAAATTCTATGACCATAAGCCTTCACAGGTTGACCAGAACTTTCATGGAGTTCCTTTCCTGCCGCGTTCGTAACTCTTTCCCGGAACAGGGAGTAACAAGTTACAATTCTTACACTCTACAGAGGTGCGTTACTTTACCCATGAGAGATTAACTCCTTGTTGCACAACCGGCGTACTTTCTCGTCCACAATTCCATGATGTGGGGCCCAGTAGTTGGTCCAAGCCAATCACTGCCCCCTTCGTGACCTTGCATGCCTCCTTGGTGTACACCATGCCCACATAATGAATTACGGCAATGGTTTGTACAAACCGTTAGATGCCAGAACTATCGTGGGACGATAAGGGTTCCCACCCATATGTTGCATATCCTCTACAAATTACCAATTAATATGCACGCTACGAGGATAACAGCCACGACCTGCACATCCGGCTTCATGCGAGAGGAAGAAGATATAGCTGACTTCTCTGTCCCATTCCAAATCTCATGGCTAACGCGTAATATACGGCCCTAGAATCACTGATGTCAAGGGTTATTAAGTCCCTAATTGATCAACATTATTGCAATTAGAACTCTAAGTTCTATTGTTCCATTATATCATCAATTAGGTGTTGGAGATATGCCCAAGAGACAATGATAAATATAGTTATTATTATATCTTTGTGTTTATGATAAATGTTTACATTCATGCTATAATAGTATTAACAAGGAAACATTAATACTTGTGTGATTTGTAAACTAAAATAGAGTCTCTAGTAAAGCCGCTTTATAAATACTAGCTTGTTGGTTAATAAATTATTGTGGTTTCCTTATCATGAACATTGAGATGTTATTAACAACAAGATCATATTGTTAGGAGAATGATATGGTGGACATACTCCTATAGATAAGCGTAGCATAAAGATCAAGTCATTTTAATAGTTCAATTGCTATATGCTTTCTGATACATAGTAACCTAATTCCTTCGACCATGAGATCATGCATATCACCTTCACCAGAAGGATGCTTTGATGACATCAAACACCACACCGTAACTGGGTGGCTATAAAGGTGGCATTGAGTGTTCGGAAAGTATTGGTTGAGACACATGGATCAAGAGTGGGATTTGTCCATCCATATGACGGATAGATATACTCTGGGCCCTCTCGGTGGAATGTCATCCAATTAGCTTGCAGGCATGTGAATGGCTCACAAGAGATCACATATCACGGGAACGAGAAAAGAGTACTTATCAGTAACGAGGTTGAACTAGGTATGCAGAGATACCGACGATCATAACCTCGGATAAGTAAACTATTGTGAGACAAAGGGAAATTGGTATCGTATGTAAGTGGTTCATTCGATCGCAAAGTAATCGTAGAAATATGTGGGAGCCATATGAATTTCCAGATTCCTCTATTGGTTATTGTTCGGAGAAGTGTCTCGATCATGTCCGCATAATTCACGAACCGTAGGGAGACACACTTAAGGATTCGACGTTGTTTGAGTAGTTATGGAATGATGAGTGAGAGACCGAATGTTGTTCGGAGTCTCGGATGGGATCCGGGATATCACGAGGAGATCCGGAATGGTCCGGAGAATAAGATTCATATAAGGAAAGTCCTGTTTCGGGGTTGGAGAATGGTTCCGGTGTTTTCATCGGGAATGTTCTAGAAGGTTCCGGAATGTCCGGCATTCCGGATGGGAAGGGTACATGAATGTTTCATAACAAGTTGGAATGATTGCATCATGTACTAGGTGTCATCTCTGAACAAAATAAAGGGTTTAATCAAATCCTAGTTTGAAAAGTCAAACGCCAATTTGAAAAGTCAATCAGCTATTTTGTGAGGTGGAGGGAGAGTAGGAAACCTACTTGGGGAGGAGTTCCCTCAGTCCACCGCCGGCCCACATGGAGACCGATTTGGGGAGGGACTCCCCTCCCCTTGGCGCACCCCCTCCACCTATATAAGGAGGGGCAGGGCTGCCCCTCCAAGCACACAACACCACGCCCCGCAAACCCTAATCCTAGCCGCCGGCGTCGCCACCTCCTGCTGCTGCCGCCGCCTAGGGCAAGCCGTCGCCGCCTACGCAAACCCTAGCCGCCGGCCTTGCTCCTCCTTGGTGCGTCTAAACCCTAGATCGCCGAGGCTCTCTCTCATAGTCCACCATACTCGCTCCGGCTTAAGGCGAAGCCCTGCGAGATCTCCCCTCTACTTCCGGTACCACGCCGTTGTGCTGCTGGAATCGCGAGGAGAGTGCTACAACCTCCGCTGCCTGCTGGAACAAGGGAGAGGAAGGTCTTCGTCGAGTATCGAACGTGTGACCGACTGCGGAAGCGCTGCCGGAACGCAGCGCCGGAAGGATCGTCTACACGATCTTGAGATCGGCAAGAGTACGACTACATCACCCACGAGAATCCGCTCTCGTTAAACACTTTGGAATCTTCAAGGGTGAGTTATTCCATCGACTCGTTGCTACAATCTAGTAGATAGATCTTGGCTTGTTTGTTTGTATGCGGTAGAATTTTTTTGTTTTCCATGCTACGAAACCCTATAGTGGTATCAGAGCCGTGTCTATATGTAGATCTGTTGTACGAGTAGAACACAATGGTCATTGTGGGCGTTGATTCTTTTGTTGTCGATTGCTTCTTGTGTACTTTGCATCTTGCGGGATGGTGGGATGAAGCGGCCCGGGCTAACCTTACATGACATCGTTCATGAGACTTGCTCCATGCTTGACATGCAACTTGTATTGCATAAGTGGCTTTGCGGGTGCCTGTTTCTCCCAGCATAGTTAAGATTCAATTTACAACGGGTGATTGACAATACTAGTATCAATGTTGTGGTTCTTGTTCGTATGTTAGAACGACACTCATTGAAAGCCCCAAACCACATAAAACATGCAAAGAAAGTAGAGGCGTCTAACTTTGTTTTGCAGGGGTGTGCTGTGATGTGATATGGTCATGATTGTTATTATATTTGATGTATGTAATGTTCCTTATTGTAAGTTGGCAACCGACAGGAGCCATATGGTTGTCTTTAATTTCTGTTAAGACCCGCGTGTCTATTCAAAGTAGTTGTAATAGTTGAAGCTGGTGGACGACAACCATGGAGCGACATCATTGAACTTGATGCAATGTCGGTGATGATGGAGATCATGTTCGTGCTTGAAGATGGAGATCAGAAGAACAAATAAGAAAGGCCATATCATATCACATATTATGAATTGCATGTGATGTTAATCCTTTATGCATCTTGTATTGCTTAGTTAACGACGGTAGCATTATAAGATGATCCCTCATGCACATGAATATCAAGTTCTAAAGTGTTCACCCTTAGTAAGCACCGTTGCTAAAGCTTGTTGTTTCGAAGTACCACGTGATGATCGGGTGTGTTAGATTCCTCAAGTGTATACAACATGAGCAAGCCAGATTTGCTCATGCGGAAGCTAAGGTTTGATCTTGACGAGCCTAGCATGTACAGACATGGTCTCGAAACACGGATCACCAAAAGGTAAAGCCTGAATCATATAGTAAGATATGATGAACATGTCGATTGTTCGCCATTGAAGCTACATCGACTCTCGTGATGATCGGTGTTGATGTGGTGGATTTGGTTCGTGTGATCACTAAAACAATGTGAGGGATATTGTTTTGAGTGGGAGTTCACCTAGATTAATTTAACTATTAATTAGAACTCAATTTGTGATAAACTTAGTCTAAACTATTGCAAATATGTTGTAGATCAATGGCGGCCCCTACCATCAATTTTAATGCGTTCCTAGAGAAATAAAAGTTGAAAAATAATGGAAGCAACTTCGCGGATTGGTTCCGCAATTTGAGGATTGTCCTCATTGCTGGTAATTTGACCTATGTGCTGGATGCACCGCTGGGTGACCCACCTGCAGCTACTGCTACCGATGAAGTAAAGAATGTTTACCTCACTCGGAAGACTCATTACTCCACAGTTCAATGTGCTATCTTGTATGGTTTAGAATCGAAGCTTCAGAAATGGTTTGAGAATTCAGACCCACATGATATTGTCCGTGATCTCAAATTGATCTTTGAGACTCACGCGGCAATTGAGAGCTATGAGGCTTTTGAAAAGTTCTTTAACTGCAAGATGGAAGAGGGCAGCTCCGTCAGTGAGCATGTGCTTAAGATGTTTGGGCATGCAAACAAACTTCAAAGCTTGGGTATAGTGATTCCTAATGCTTTGGGGATTTATCGTGTCCTCCAATCACTACCACCAAGTTACAAAAACTTTGTGATGAACTACAATATGCAAATCATGAACAAGCAGTTGCTAGAACTCTTCGCCATGTTAAAATATGCAGAAGTGGAGATCAAGAAAGAGCACCAAGTGTTGATGGTCAATAAGACCACCAAATTCAAGAAAAGCAAGTCTAAGCGAAAGGGACACTTCAAGAAGGGTGGTAAGAAAGTTACCGCGCCGACGAAGAAGACCAAGGCTGGACCTAAGCCTGATACTGTGTGCTTTTACTGCAAGGGAGAAGGTCACTGGAAGCGGCATTGCCCAAAGTACTTGGCGGATTTTAAGAACGACAACATCAAGAAGAAAGGTATATCCGATATACATGTTATTGATGTGTATCTCACTAGTACTCGTAGTAGTTCCTGGGTATTTGATACTGGTTCGGTTGCTCATATCTGTAACTCGAAACAGGTGCTGCAGAATAAACGGAAGCTAGCGAAGAACGAGGTGACTATGCGCGTGGGAAACGGATCAAAGGTTGATGTGATCGCAGTCGGAACGCTACCTCTTCATCTACCATCGGGATTAGTTTTATACTTAAATAATTGTTATTTGGTGCCTGTGTTAAGCATGAACATTATGTCGGGATCTTGTTTATTGCGAGACAGTTACTTGTTTAAGTCTGAGAATAATGGTTGTTCGATTTATATGAGTAATATGTTTTATGCACATGCACCTTTGATAGATGGTCTATTCTTATTGAATCTCGATAGTGGAAATACACATATTAATAACATTGAAGCTAAACGTTTGAAATCGAGCGATAACTCGACCTATATGTGGCACTATTGTCTTGGTCACATTGGAGTGAAGCGTATGAAGAAACTCCATTCCGATGGACTTCTTGAATCACTTGATTTCGAATCACTTGAAAGATGCGAAGCATGTCTGATGGGTAAAATGACTAAGACTCCATTTTATGGTATGATGGAGCGAGATACGGACTTATTGGAAATCATACATAACGATGTGTGTGGTCCAATGAGTGTAGCATCGCGCGGTGGTTATCGTTATGTTCTTACCTTCACGAATGACTTGAGTAGATATGGGTATATCTATTTCATGAAACATAAATCCGAAACTTTCGAGAAGTTTAAGGAATTTCAAAGTGAGGTGGAGAATCAACATAACAAGAAGATTAAATTTCTACGTTCTGATCGTGGAGGTGAATATCTAAGTTATGAGTTTGGCGATCATTTGAAGAAATGCGGAATACTTTCACAATTGACATCGCCGGGAACACCACAGCGTAATGGTGTGTCCGAACGTCGTAATCGAACTCTCTTGGATATGGTTCTTTCTATGATGTCACTTACAGATTTACCGCTATCATGTTGGGGTTATGCATTAGAAACAGCCGCATTCACTTTAAATAGGGCACCATCTAAATCCGTTGAAATGACACCATATGAATTATGGTTTGGGAAGAAACCTAAATTATCGTTCCTTAAAGTTTGGGTTGTGAAGCCTATGTAAAGAAGTTACAGCCGGACAAGCTTGAACCCAAAGCGGAAAAATGCGTCTTCATAGGATACCCAAAGGAAACTATTGGGTATACCTTCTATCATAGATCCGAAGGCAAAATCTTCGTTGCCAAGAATGGATCCTTTCTAGAGAAGGAATTTCTCTCGAAAGAAGTGACTGGAAGGAAAGTAGAACTCGACGAGGTTGTCGAACCTTCTCTCGAATTTGCGAGTAGAGTAGCACCAGAAGAAGTTCTTGTGGTGCCTGCACCAATAAGAGAGGAAGCTAATGATGATGATCATGAAACTTCGGTTGTAGTTGCTACAGAACCTCGCAGGTCAACGAGAACTCGTACCACTCCTGATTGGTATGATCCCGTTATGAGGTTTCATGTTGGTGGACAACACCGATGACCCTGCGACATATGAGGAAGCGATGATGAGCCCAGATTCCAATAAATGGCAAGAAGCCATGAAATCCAAGATTGGATCCATGTACGAAAACCAAGTATGGACTTTGGAGGACTTACCGGACGGCCGGAAGGCTGTCGAGAACAAATGGATTTTCAAGAACGAAACAAATGCTGATGGTAATGTTACTTTCTATAAAGCTTGACTTGTCGCAAAAGGGTTTCGACAAATTCAAGGAGTTGACTACGATGAGACCTTCTCACCAGTAGCGAAGCTAAAGTCTGTGAGGATTATGTTAGCAATCGCTGCATATTATGATTATGAGATATGGCAGATGGATGTCAAAATAGCGTTCCTCAATGGAGACATTGATGAAGAGTTGTATATGATGCAAGCCAAAGGTTTTGTCAATCCTAAAGATGCTAACAAGGTATGCAAACTTCAACGGTCCATATATGGATTGAAGCAAGCATACCGAAGTTGGAATCAACGTTTTGATAGGGTAATCAAAAGTTTTGGGTTTATACAAACTTATGGAGAAGCTTGTATTTACAAGAAAGCGAGTGGGAGCTCTGTAGCATTCTTAATACTATATGTAGATGACATATAGTTGATTGGCAATGATGTAGACCTTCTTCGTAGTGTCAAGGAATATTTGAATAATAGTTTTTCAATGAAGGATCTTGGCGAAGCAGCTTATATATTAGGCATAAAGATTTATAGAGATAGATCGAGACGCCTAATATCATTGTCACAAAGTACATATTTGGACAAAGTTCTAAAGAGGTTTGGAATGGAAGATAGCAAGAAAGGGTTCTTGCCCATGTTGCCCAATACGACCTTGAGTAAAACTCAAAGTCCGACAACGGCAGAAGATAGAGAAAGGATGAGTAAAACTCCCTATGCCTCAACCATAGGATCTCTAATGTATGCCATGATATGTACTAGACCTGACATTGCATATGCTGTTAGTTTAACTAGCAGATATCAAAGTGATCTAGGAGTGGATCATTGGACAGCGGTCAAAAACATTCTTAAGTACTTAAGAAGAACTAAGGATATGGTTCTTTCTTATGGAGGTGATGAACAACTCGTTGTTAATGGTTACACCGATGCTATTTGGAACACCAATCCGGATGATTCTAAATCACAATCTGGATACGTATTTACTTTGAATGGTGCAACAGTTAGCTGGAGGAGTGCTAAGCAAAGCGTTGTGGCGAGATCTTCAACTGAATCGGAATACATGGCTGCTTCTGAGGCTTCAAAAGAAGCAATATGGATGAAAGAGTTCATTACAGAGCTCGGTGTGGTTCCTAGTGCGCTGGACCCAATGTCAATCTACTGTGATAACATGGGCGCCATAGCCAATGCGCAAGAACCAAGGTCACACAAGCAGTTAAAGCACATCAAGCTACATTTTCACGCTATTTGAGAACATGTCCAAGATGGGGAAATAAAGATTTGCAAAGTACACACAGATCTGAATGTGGCGGATCCGTTGACTAAACCTCTCCCGAGGGCAAAACATGACCAACACCAAATTGCCATGGGTGTTCGGTATATTACCATGTAATCTGGATTAGATGACTCTAGTGCAAGTGGGAGACTCTTGGAGATATGCCCTAGAGGCAATGATAAATATAGTTATTATTATATCTTTGTGTTTATGATAAATGTTTACATTCATGCTATAATAGTATTAACAAGGAAACATTAATACTTGTGTGATTTGTAAACTAAAATAGAGTCTCTAGTAAAGCCGCTTTATAAATACTAGCTTGTTGGTTAATAAATGATTGTGGTTTCCTTATCATGAACATTGAGATGTTATTAACAACAAGATCACATCGTTAGGAGAATGATATGGTGGACATACTCCTATAGATAAGCGTAGCATAAAGATCAAGTCATTTTAATAGTTCAATTGGTATATGCTTTCTGATACATAGTAACCTAATTCCTTCGACCATGAGATCATGCATATCACCTTCACCGGAAGGATGCTTTGATGACATCAAACACCACATCGTAACTGGGTGGCTATAAAGGTGGCATTGAGTGTTCGGAAAGTATTGGTTGAGACACATGGATCAAGAGTGGGATTTGTCCATCCATATGACGGATAGATATACTCTGGGCCCTCTCGGTGGAATGTCATCCAATTAGCTTGCAAGCATGTGACTGGCTCACAAGGGATCACATATCACGAGAACGAGAAAAGAGTACTTATCAGTAACGAGGTTGAACTAGGTATGCAGAGATACCGACGATCATAACCTCGGATAAGTAAACTATCGTGAGACAAAGGGAAATTGGTATCGTATGTAAGTGGTTCATTCGATCTCAAAGTAATCATAGAAATATGTGGGAGCCATATGAATTTCCAGATTCCTCTATTGGTTATTGTTCGGAGAAGTGTCTCGATCATGTCCGCATAATTCACGAACCGTAGGGAGACACACTTAAGGATTCGACGTTGTTTGAGTAGTTATGGAATGATGAGTGAGAGACCGAATGTTGTTCGGAGTCTCGGATGGGATCCGGGATATCACGAGGAGATCCGGAATGGTCCGGAGAATAAGATTCATATAAGGAAAGTCCTGTTTCGGGGTTGGAGAATGGTTCCGGTGTTTTCATCGGGAATGTTCTAGAATGTTCCGGAATGTCCGGCATTCCGGAGGGGAAGGGTACATGAATGTGTCATAACAAGTTGGAATGATTGCATCATGTACTAGGTGCCATCGCTGAACAAAATAAAGGGTTTAATCAAATCCTAGTTTGAAAAGTCAAACGGCTATTTTGTGAGGTGGAGGGAGAGTAGGAAACCTACTTGGGGAGGAGTTCCCTCAGTCCACCGCCGGCCCACTTGGAGACCGAGTTGGGGAGGGACTCCCCTCCCCTTGGCGCGCCCCCTCCACCTATATAAGGAGGGGCAGGGCTGCCCCTCCAAGCACACAACACCACGCCCCGCAAACCCTAATCCTAGCCGCCGGCGCCGCCACCTCCTGCTGCTGCCGTCGCCTAGGGCAAGCCGCCGCCTACGCAAACCCTAGCCGCCGGCCTTGCTCCTCCTTGGTGCGTCTAAACCCTAGATCTCCAAGGCTCTCTCTCATAGTCCACCATACTCGCTCCGGCTTAAGGCGAAGCCCTGCGAGATCTCCCCTCTACTTCCGGTACCACGCCGTTGTGCTGCTAGAATCGCGAGGAGAGTGCTACAACCTCCACTGCCTGCTGGAACAAGGGAGAGGAAGGTCTTCGTTGAGTACCGAACGTGTGACCGACTGCGGAAGCGCTGCCGGAACACAGCGCCGGAAGGATCGTCTACACGATCTTGAGATCGGCAAGAGTACGACTACATCACCCATGAGAATCCGCTCTCGTTAAACACTTTGGAATCTTCGAGGGTGAGTTATCCATCGACTCGTTGCTACAATCTAGTAGATAGATCTTGGCTTGTTTGTTTGTATGCTACGAAACCCTACATTAGGATGATATCTATTATTTCTTTATTTGTGAAAATAATATTTTCTTTCTTTAGAGTATATATGATAACACACCATTTGCAAATACTTTTATAAAGACTCTTCAAAGGATATGAGCAAGTGATGAACTTTCCTTGTGATGGCAAGGTAGTGAAGTCTGATGCTTGCACTGGATCTTAAGCTTCTATGTCTACAAAAACATCATTATTGCCTGGTAAGGACAATATTTAAAGAAGCAAAATGATTATGCAAAGTAATGTAATGCATCATTTAACTTGATATGCATTCTCCCCATTATTATAAAAATTCTTTTTAATAATAAAGGATTTATAAATATTATTTTTTAATATTTATAATAGAATATTGTATTCTTTTATTTTATTTCCCTTTTATTGGAATTTTATTTATTTAATAATTCCTTTAAGAATTATCACTTAAATATCAAAAATTGTTATTAAATATTTGTTTAGTATTTTTCTAAAATACTACAACATTAATATATAATGGAAGTGATTTTTATTTATTTTTATCATCTTTCAATAATTTTGTAAAATTCCATAAGGAATATAGAAATTACAAAATTCTTAATAAAATTTATATGTCTAACATTTTATTTCTTAATTTATGTGGATAGTTTGGATTATTGTGAATCCAAAAATATTTTATTTATAATTTTTGGACTTTTATTTTATTTTCTAGAGTTTATTTAAGTTCAGGGGCATTTTGGTCTTTTCCTATTTATTAAAAACAGACTCTAAATGATTTGGGCTGGCCATTTGGGTTTATTGGGCCCTTGTGGCCCAGTAGGGCAAAGGCAAAACAGCACCCCGAAGTGTCCCTGGCCTAACCCAGCCCATCACTCACTATCTTCTCTCTCGAGCTCACCCCTCTCCTTCCCCGACCACTCGTGGTCAGTGGTGTCGCCGCCGGCGATTCCCGCTGTCGTGGACCGTCCTGGCCACCACCGTGGTGCAGGAAGAGGTTGTCGACCCCACTCTTCCCTCTTGTCCAGCTGGTTTTGGACTTGGAGCCCTCCTTTGACCAGATCGATGTCGTCCCGAACCCTAGGGTTTGGGGTTGGCGTTGATCCTGGTGCCGTCGCTGCTGTCATGCGCCGTGGTGATTCACCTCGCCCCTAGATGTGGCTATGGTCGCCGCCGTGGCGCTGTATGGGTCGCAGCGCCCCTTGGGGGTGCTTCCCGTGCCGCCATGGTCGTCGGCCCCTCTGCTTCCTCTTCTATTCTACAGCAAGGACCTTCGGTAAGTAATTCCTCTCCCCTCGTGCTCTCTATACTAGGCCATCCTATGCTAGATGTTGGTGGTGACCTTCCTGGTTACTATCCTGTCCTGATTAGGGTTCTTGGTTCTACTTAGGGTTCATACCCTTCTGTGGATTAGATACTAATGAATTGGATCATGTGTTGATGATCTCTGAATCTGTTATGTGGTGATTAGATGTGACTTACTGCCCGATGATTGGCTGTGGTGATGCTAGTGGTTTATTGCTGATGATTCCATGGTTAAATTTCATATGATTCAGATGATACAGTTGCTCTGAAAACAATACTTGGTAAAGCTAGTGGTTTTGATAACTTACCACTGTCATTACTTGGTTAATGACAGTGAGTATGGTGTGATGAAGTCACTGTCTTAGTACTGTTGGCTTGATAATTCATGTATAAATTGAGATCAAAATGGTCTCTTATAGTGAAGACATATATATATATATATATGAATATCTTGTTTATGATTCTTTTGTTTAAGAACAGGAAAGTGATTTATAATTGGTTGATTGTATCTGTGAAGATTGGATGCTTAACCTGCTTAGTTTAGAACTATTCTTGTGACACCATCCTTGTATGGCACACAAGACTAGATTTGGCTTGGCATGATAGATAAGTGAAATCCTATTTCCTTGTATCCCTAGAACCAGTGATGTTGGTCTGAGGTTTTAGGGATTTAGACCTCTATCTTGTTGATTCACAGGGATGGTTTCTGGTAGTGATACTAGGTCCTGTTTCTTGAATCAAAGTTCGGAAAAAAATGATTGTAAGCTTGATAACTTATATAGATCCATAAGATTAAACATTAAGGTGCTACTCTAATTGTAGAGATGTGCCTAGAGTTTTAAATCTTAGCTATGTTCATTCTTGAATTGAAATATAGCTTGATAACTAGATCAATGATGTTGTTCTGAGATTTAGTTGGATCTTTATACCTTTTTGATTGCTTTTATAGTTTAAAACCTCAGTTATGGATTCACCCCACTTGGGTGCTTTCTGAGAGTTTGAATAAGAGTTAGATCATGTATGTTTGTCTAATCTTAGACAGATAGATTATTTGATGGTCTATTTACTCACCACTGTCACTTGATGTTGTGGTTGCTAGTGGTTGATGTTGTGGTAGCTTGATCTGGTGCTCCCCTGGTATTTCCAGCTCCTTGCTTGTCCTTGATCTATATCATCATATCCTGATCCTGATGGCTTGATCTTGGTCTTGCTATCCACCTGATCTACCCCCTCCTTATGTCACCATCTTGGTGATGTGATCATGGGCTTTCGTTGGTTTGATCTAGCTTGGCTTTGGCTTGGTTCAGCTGCTGGCTGCTGTGCTTGGTGTGTAAGAGCAATGGAATGGTGTGGGGATTGGTTTCACACGGCTGTGTTGACGGTTTTGTTTGGTTGTGCTGCTGCTGTGGTGTTGACAGCACACACCATGCAGTTTGGTGTGTGTGCTGCTTGTGTGCCTACTACACAGTTGTGGATATGTTCTGAATTTGGAAAGTTACTTTCAACTGGTTACTTCTACTTGGCTGGTGAAACTTGCCCCTCCTTTCTGTTATTTGACTTATGGCTTAAAATTATGAAAGATACATTCCTTTATATTGGTGAAACTTTCCTCTTATATACTCAATGATGAAAAAGTGAACAGTGCACTTCACTGTCAACTTCTGAGAGTAAAAATAATTCTAATCCTAACCTTCTTTTTCTTTTAAGTTTATTTTTATTTTGTAGGTACCAGATTTGAAGATCAATACTTTAGTTTAGGTTTTTATTTTTCTTTATAGATTACTCACTTGTAATAACTATCATATTCAATTGTAATCTTTAATTTATTCTTTTGTACTCTTTATTTTTATTCTTTTGTAATAAAGATTATACTATTATCAATAAAGAAATATTATTCTTTATTTATTTGCTATTGTAAAGATTGTGGATGATTCTCATAAGTTACATTTTTGTAACTTATTTATTGAATACAATTATGAAATGGATATTCATATTCTTAATTGCTCTCTTTATATAAAGTTTGAGTTATTATTGGTTAACTCTTAACTAAATCAAAGATTCAAACATCATTCAAAAATCCTTTGGAATTATAATTCAAACACGCAAGTTTTAAATTCAAATTTCATTTCCCAAAACACATAAGTCCACAAAGATCATATCAAAGTCTATAACAATCATCCTTCAAGACTATACCTAATCTCAAAGTATGAAAGAAACTTTGATCACTTTAGGATTTTATTTGGCAAAAAATTTACCCACATTTTCATAGATGAATGCATGCAACATCTTAAATTCCTAACTCTACCCTTCGTTAGTTCCTAAATGTTGGGATGTTACAAGAGGGCAAATCAGTCCAAAGCCCAGTTTATTACTTGAGGAAAGTTCTCTCTATGTCAAAGCAAAATTATCCCCATTACCAAAAAATGATGTATGGGGTGTATATGGCAGCAAAGAAGCTGAAGCACTATTTCCAAGAACACCCAATCCGGGTAATATGCGAGGCACGTATCTCGGATATATTGGGAAGCAAAGATGCCAGTGGCCGAGTCGCAAAATGGGCCATAGAGCTAGCACCATATACTCCACAATATGATAGGCGAGATGCAATCAAATCTCAAGCCATAGCTGATTTTTTCGTGGATTGGATGGAAATGCAATACGATCCACCATTGCTAGGTCCGAATTATTGGAAGATGCATTTCGACGGATCCAAGACAAAGATGGGTCTGGGAGCCAGGATAGTGCTCACGTTGCCAAAGAGGGATCAGCTCAAGTATGTGTTACAGATCCAGTTCGCTGCTTCCAACAATGTCGCCGAGTATGAAGCACTTGTCCATGGCACTAAAGTAGCCAAAGATATTGGCATCAAAAGGATCATGTGTTTTGGTGACTCAGATTTGGTTATCAACAAGTATCTACGCATTGGGACGCGTTGGATGCAAACATGGAACTGTATCGTTTTCATGTGCAACAAATTTCGGGATACTTTGACGGGTGTGAATTCCATCACATACCTAGGGCAGACAATGAGTCAGCGGATGTACTATCCAAGTTAGGATCATCACGGTAGGCAATACCACCAAACATAGCATTGGAACATCTCAGGAAACCATCGATCAAGCCGTCACCAGAATCCAAGTCAATCAGGCTCACCTCGGCAAATCAGGAGTCAAATGCTGTGCCAATAGATATTGACTCAGGGGCAGGTTCGAGTCACTCGGGGACTGTTCCGCTCACCTCATGGGTTGCCGAATCACACTCGGGGACTCCTCAGGTTATGTCGGCAGAACATATGTCGACTGAGCCAATGGAAATTGATGAAGAGACACATCCGGCATCGCTGATACCAGTATGGGCGCAACCAATATTCAACTACTTTAAAGATGGAACTTTGCCAGATGACGAGATATTGGCAAGGCAAAAAAGAAGAACAGTGAAAGCATACACGACAATCAACAAGGAGTTGTACAGAAGAACAGTGATGAGTGTACTGCAGCATTGCACAAGCCCAGAGAAAGGTCAAGAAATACTGTTGGACATTCACCAAGGAGAATGTGGGCACCATGGATCGTCAAGAGAATTGGTAGCCAAGGCATTCCGACATGGATTTTATTGGCCATGTGCACTAGAAGAGGCACAGGAACTTGTGAGGAAATGCAACGGTTGTCAGCATTATGCATCAAAATCACATTTGCCAACATCAGAATTGAAAACTATACCGATCACTTGGCCGTTTGCAGTATGGTGCCTAGATATGGTGGGTCCATTCAAGCCAGCGAGAGGCGACATGACCCACATACTAGTAATGGTTGACAAGTTTACCAAATGGATAGAACGGAAGCTCATCAAGAAATTGGATGGAAAAATGGCTATCTCATTCCTAAAAGATATAATCTTGAGATATGGTTACCCACACAGTGTAATCACACATAATGGCACGAACTTTGCCGAAGGAGCCTTTGCTCGTTTTTGTGGGAAAAAACGAATAAAACTTGACGTAGCGTCAGTTGCTCATCCAAAATCAAATGGACAATTTGAACAAGCTAATGGCTTAGTTCTCTCTAGGATAAAACTTCACTTAATGGAACCACTCCAGAGATCACCTAGCTGTTGGATAGAGGAACTACCCTCAATGCTGTGGATTTTAAGGACAACTCTGAATTGATCAACAAGCTATATGCCATTCTTCCTTGTGTATGGGGCAGAAGCAATTTTGCCTGCCGACATAGAGTATGACTCGCCAAGAGTAAGACAATACTCGAAAGCCAAGGTACAAGAGGCTTGAGAAGATGGAGTTGACTTACTCAAGGAAGCAAGGGAATTGGCATTGTCTAGATCCGCCATTTCCCAAAAAGTCTCCGATGCTACCATAGCCAAAAAGTTCAACCTCGTGTTTTCCGAGAAGGGGACATGGTGCTCAGGCTAGTGCAACGCATAGCTGGAATGCATAAGCTATCACCCCCATGGGAAGGACCATTCATTGTAAGCAAAGCATTGCACAATGACTCATATTATCTAATAGATGCTCGTGAAGCACAAAAGAACAATGCGGACATATCAGGTGATGAGATCAAAAGGCCATGTAATGTGGCACTACTTCGCCCATTCTACACTTAGGAGAAGCAGTGTACGTATCACCCGAACTCTCATATGTCGGACGCTTATGTCGTCTATGTGCTGATAATAAAATTGTATGACTCGGAAAACTAACTCGAGGACTGCCCCTTATATTTATCTTTTAACTATTCTATGTCGGCTGGTGTTGACACTTAAAACTTATCTCGGAACAAGTATTGTTTACTCAGAAAGAATCGACTCTTCGACTATGCTGTTGTCTGAAAACAAGGCTTCATGGCAAGCAAGAGGAAAAGATCAAGGATGAGTAAACATGAACACCGGATAAGTAAAGGGAGAAACGCGAGTTGACCCCATGTATGTTTTTTACTAACTCATTGCAGGTTATGTTGCTTTATATGTCGAATAATTCTAGGTCAAGTGATCTAGTTTCATACACGTTAACTCGATCCTTAGAACTTTGAGACTCTAATGTCGAACACCAAAAAAAGGTAGACAAGAGCCAAATTCAAGGAAAAGGGAAACAGCAAAATGAAACTCGGGGACTTGCCCCTGGATAATTCACATTCAAAGCTAAATAAAAGTTTGAGTCTTATCACAAGGCGCACACCCAAAATAAGTGCATTGTATCATACATCTGCACCCGGCATACCAGGGATCTCATGAAATTCAAGTGTTTTTTGTAATCAGCCTAAGAAGCAGCTGGGCTTGGAGGTGTATCTTTGGGGCTAGACCTAGGAGCATCTTCGAGAGCGTCTGCCGAGTTAGGAGCATCAGTGGCCGAGTCTGCAGGTCCATCTGACTCGGTGGCTTCACTATCGACACCTTCGACATCAGCTATTTCGGCAAGAGGCTCGCCAAGGTCGAGGAAGCAGGGACCATCACACCAAGCATGCACAAAGGCATATTCGATCATGGCGTAAGCTCGCTCCTGGAGTTTCTTGATCAGATCAGGATCGTGGAGCCACTTGCCTTCAACCCCTCATGCGTTCAAGAACATCAAGGTTGATATCCTCGTACCATGGAAGCACGAAGGCAAGGGCTTTTTCTGCTGTGGCTCGTCCGGCCGACTCGCGCCATTGATCCAGCTTGTCTTCAGTAAGAAGTAGCCTGGCATCCAGAGGCTCGATGAGTATGGGTGCGTCTTCATCCGGCTAGAGCATTCAGAACGCATGGATCGCTGATTTGAGAAAGTCCAGACCACATGATTTGATGGTCTTGGCGCGTTCAGATAGCACTGCAAGGTGCTCGTCGATACTGACCTCGCCATCAGCTGGAGCAACAAATTCGGCTCGTACTCTTTTCATGGCCCGTATAGCAAACATATCAGCCTCCGGAAAATTCTCTGCAAAAGCAAGGGAACATTAGCAAAACAAGGAAAAAGCAAAGGAATGAGTATAGCGAAAAGGGTAAGGACTTTCTACCGAGGAAAGAGTTGATGGAGCTGAGCTTGCTTTGACAATTTTTGGCCTTGGCATGAAGAGCATCCAGATCAAAGTGAGTTGACTCAACCACCGACTCAGCCTCCTTGAGCAGCTCCTTGGTCTTCTCAGCACTAGCGGCATGCTGGCCATCTTTCTCGGCAAGCTCCTCCCGCAGCCCCTTCACCTTAGCCTGATGCTTCTGTTCCAAATCCGCCATTTCCTTCTTCAGCCGAGTCACCTCGTCTTTCTCCTTTTGGAGCTCGATCAGGGGCTTCTCTGCTTATTCGGAGCATATGACCCGTCAGCGACAATAAATCTATCTCAGAACCACCGAGATAAAAATAGGAAAAGGATAAGCATAAGTACAGAGCGGAGAAAAAATCCTCAGGAACTTACTTTCAGCGTTGGTGATCCGTAGGTGCAGGGAGTCAATGGTAGATTGGGCAGAAGCTATGGAAGGACAATGAAATAAAATAAGAAAGGGCAAACAAGTAAAGTACGCCGAATAAGAGCGCGACGAGTCAGAAAATTACCTTGGCCTTTAGCCTCAGCTTGCAAGTTTTGGTGAGCAACCTCCAGCTTACGATACTCCAAGAGGAGAGCCTGATGCACCTTGGTGCGCTCATTGTGCGTAAGCTATATAAGAAAAGTGATAATCAACAGAGGTGAGATCAAACCTATGGCCGAATAAAAGATGATTTCTAGTTTAGATCTTACAGCCGAGTATGTTCCTCACTCGGCAGTAACCTCGGGGACTAGGGATAATATATAACAAAAATACTCAATACGCAAAAGAGTAAGAAGAGTTCATACCTCATTCACTTCATCAGCACGGGCCATCAAGGCAATGGCTTGCTGAGTCATATCAGCAACGTCCTTGGGGGCCAACTTCATGTTCTTCCCAGTGCTGGAGCTGACCTCTTGCTCGCGGCTGCGTTCCAGGCAACGGGATAACGCTCCGCAGAACCAAGGACTTTCCCGCTCAGCGTCCGAGTAGCAGTGCGTAGCAGCAGCGCTGGTGTGCAAGGCATCAGCCTTGGTACTGCCGCTAGACCTGACAGCCACTGACTCACCCAACTTACCCGCTGAAGCGAGTGCCGTTGTTGTTGTTGTGGGCCGAATCTGAGGTGCGGTGCCTGGGGCATGGACCAAGGTCATCCGCTTGGTAGATGTGGGTTTGCTAATGGAGGAACGAGCCTGGCCTGGAGCTGCAGGCCGAGTCTGGTTCTTTGATAGAAAGGGAGAGTGAGCAGGTCTGGCAGGGGACAAGACATGAGCTGAATCAATAAGCTCAATAACGTTCTGGGGGGCAACAACAGGATCAACTTGTGTACTAGGAGCTAAGAACTAATGACATGGTTCTTCTCGATGCCAATGTTGCTAGTACCAAGATCAGGAAGTTGTTCATGAGGAACAGCAGGGGAGCTGGGCCGGGTCTCCTCTGACGGTTGCACCGCCGGGTCGGCCTCACTCTAAGACTTGTGAGGAGGAGAGGCTGGCCTTAGCGGAGAAGAGGCCATGCTAGGAGCAGCTTGGCTAGCCGACAAAGGCGCCGCACTGAAAATAACAAAGAGCCCTTATAGGAAAGCAATTACAAAACATGAAAGGAAAAATGGGAAGTAAACAAAACAGCAAAACTTTCCCGGAGACGGTCGGGTCACGCGGCATGCGACGAGTGACCCGGCGCCCAGCAGCTTTGCGAGTCTCAGTCAGCGTGGCAGCAGGAGGAGCAGCAGGAGTAACCTTGCACTTCTTGGCGGGCTGAGCGCTGGAGGAGGCCCCATGCCGCTTACCCAGCTTGGCGGCAGGAATCTTGTCGACTCCACCCACAGCGAGAGGGGGAGTATAATGAACTTAGCCAGCTTCATAAGTAAATGACGAGCTAATTTGAATAAGTCAAGAGGTTAAAGTTAAAAGGCAGGTACCTCCAGAATTTCGCAATCATCATCATCATCATCGTCGTCGTCGGACTAGTCTCGTAAGGGGCTTCGAGTATGGGTCTTACCCGCGGTAGAGGCAGCGGCGGCAGCAGGCGGGATGGGCAGCAGTCGGAGCGATCCTCGTAGTAGCCGCCGGGAGGGACAGTACTATCATCAACCTGGTGAACAAGGTTCTGCGAAAGACAAACAGAATAAGAACAATGAGCGAGCGGAATAGCAAGTGAACAAAAGAAGATCTATGTCGGATAGAAAGTGATTTGGAAGCTTACCCAGGGGACATGCCTGTCTCGGCTAAAAGGAGGGCAACCCCATGCCCAGTCACCCGCCAAAGTCAGCTTGAAAATCGAGCTGACTTGGCGGGCCACAGAGTCATGGGTGAGCTCCTTCATGGAATGCTGAGTGGGGTCCTGCATGCCGCTCATGAAGCACATCTTGTGGCTCCTGGCTTGGAGAGGGATAACCCGTCGTGCAATAAAGGCACACATGAGATCTGTATTGGTGAGATGGAAGTTCTCATGCGGCAACAACAACCTCTCTAGAATCCCATTGGCCTCGTTCACCGCGGCGCTCTTGTCGTGCGAGTCAAGCTTCCAGAACTCTTTGCTGGGGACCTCGTCCGAGAAAGGGGGAGCCAGATGTAATCGGTGGCCCCGCTATTTTTGAGATAGAAGAAAGTCCTATGCCATTTCCTACAAGAGTCTAAGCCAGTAACCTAAGGAAAGATGGACTCTTTCCTGGGCGTGATGATAGCGGCACCACACCTGGTTGGCCTTTTCTCGGCACGGGGAACGCCGGGCTTGGGAACTACTTGGATCCTAAATCTAAAATATTTGGCCCACAGAAGAACTGTAGGCCAAATGCCAAGGTAGGCCTCGCAAGCAGAGATAAAACAAGAGAGGGAGCCGATCGCATTGGCAGGCAAATGATGGGTCTGAAGATGGAAAGAATATGGAGAAGAAAGGGGAAAAGAGCAATCGCAGAGGAGAGAATATGGAGAAGAAGAACCACAAGGGAGAAGTTAGGATTTTGGAGGCGCAAGGAAGAAGAAGAAGGCAATGGGGAAACTGAACGGGCATGGGAAGTTAAGTTCCCCTCACCCCTAGTTAAGGGGAGTAAAAACCCCAATCGTGGGATTCCCTGCACCGTGCGGCCAACATGTAGCCGTGTATTCAGCCGAGTGAGCCAGTCAGAAAACGCCACGTGTAGGTGATACACGATAAATACACTACCACGTCACGCTGTGCATGACACGAGGCGCTGAGCGATGGGACTGCCGCAGTGACGAGGAGTTGCTACGCCGCTGTCACTGTGCGGTCAGCATTTGGGACAGAATTTGAGGCAAGTCACCATGATTACAAGCTGTCAGTGACTAAGGCACGCCAAAAATGACTCAGAATTGGCCAAAATGACTCGACACGAGGCAAAAATGGGCCAAAAAGTCAAAGATGAGACTCAGAAAGAGCAAAGTAGACTCGGCTAAGATCGAGGTTACGCCAAACAGTGCGTCCTAAGCAGTAAATGCAGGCAGAAAGAGAAGTTTCAATCACATTAAAGGAACCTGGAGACGCCTAACAGCTAGAACTACTAGGCCTCACCAGCTTCGGGGACTAATATCGGGGGAATAACCCCCGGTAGGGTCATAAGGGGTAAAACATTGCCCAGCTTGGCTTATGACGAGTAAAGAATGAACTTGGCCGGGTAACAATGGCCGGATAAGATAGTAGTGTGTGGCCGACATAGGAACTATGTTGGCCCATATAAGACAAGTATGTTAATTGCAGGAACCAACGAGCCGAGTCTCACGAGGGAGAGTCGAGTCAGATAGAACGCGTGGCACCTTTCGGACTGAGGTTCAGGAGGGACCATGGTAAAGCACGGTCAAAAGAGAAGGGTGATGCCGGGTGACACGAAAGGAGCCGGGTGACGCCTAAAGCAGGGGCCAACGTATAAAGTTACTACCTGACGCCAAAAGAACTGGAGGCTACGTACATGAAGACCGTTAGCTGTCTAGCTTTATGGACTGGGCCATAGGACTTAGTACAAGCCTATGAACCGAACCGTAAAGTGAAGACCAAGATCCAAACAGTAACCCTAGGACCCAAAGGGGTGTAACCTAGCTGTCCATGGTCTGTATAAGGAGGAGCATAGCTAGGGTTAGAGGAGTTTGGACATAGTAAGGAACTATGGCACTGAATCTTAGTTCATACAGCTCTAGGAGCACTTGTAAACATCTAGGACCAATAAAATTGCCAAGTGTGGAGAGTTCATCTTGTTCTTCGTGCGCGGCTAGACCGTGCACTCCCTCCCCGGTGACCACAAGCATCTATTCGGCCCCCAACTTAAGCCTACCCATGGCATTTGCCATGACACCACCACAACAGCATGAGATACTAAACACACAAGATCAATGTAGGAATGTCATCATATTCTACAACAATAATTATTAGCTTACTTCACACTAATATGTATTAGACAAGTAATACAACTCTTAGCTAAACATTCATTATCAAATGAAATACTAGTAACAAGTAATGCATTAATGAATGACTAAGCATGTATCAACATCACACCATGTACTACCATGAGGGTAGATACCACATTGAATAATGATCACAATGTAACACAAGACATTATTCTATATATCTAGCACTGGTGGAAAACATGCCTCCAGTACCGGGCCGCAACTAGCTCTAGTCCCGGCTTTGGGCCCGTGACTGCCAAAACGGGACTAGAGCCCCCCCTCTAGTCCCGGCTCGCTACAGCCTGCGACTGATAACAGCCACATGGCTATTTCAGCGCCGCGGGGGGCGGAAAACCTCTAGTCCCGGGCCATAACACCACCCGGGACTATACGATTTTCTACCGCGGTAGAGAATTGTGTGTTTCTCTGCCACAGCAGAGATTGTGTATTTCCTTTTTTTTGCCATTTCGTTCCTTTTTCGTTTTGTGTTTCACTATAATTTAAAATATATATTTTACTACACATATTCTACGCTAGTACATACACAGTACACGTTGATGCATCTATATAATTAATAGATCCCTTGCAAGCATACATTGATGATATATATATCAAAAGGAAGAAATGTTTTAAAATTACATGGTCATTGATGATATATATATATCATATCAAATACATGGAGATCACTAAGGCAAATTAAGTTCCACGTCATCCGCATAATGCTCTCCATGTACATCAAGGACCTCCTTCATCATAAATCCCGCCAGCTCCTCTTGAATTGATCGTATGCGCTGGTCTGGCTCTAGTTTCTCCCGCAAACCATAAATATAATGTGAGTCAACTTTCCGCTCACTGGTCAACTTGCGGATGTACTCGCAGACGTAGTATCCACATAAATGAGTTCCCGGTGGCTTTTGTAAACTCTTCACCATTATATAAGTTAGCTCCTCTTTGAATGGAACTGGTATTTTCTGTCTGAACCGTGTCCAACACCTGCTCGGCAAAGAAAATGTACAAAGGAGTTATTAGTTACTTGATATCAGGAAATGAACGAAAGAGGCCGATATAATGCGATAATGATTGAAATTACTTTGGGAGAATTGCTTTCATGTCGCTCATTTGCTCTTGGTCCCAACTTAATGAGTCGTGGACTTCAACTATGGACTTGTCAACTTGAATGTTTAGCAAGATCCAGTGGAATCTGCGGACGTTTACATAAGCATACATGCATAGCTCATTGAGTAAGAAAAAAATAAAATGTGTACAAGATAGAAACACTCACTTGAAGTTGTAAGGAAATAGTATTTCCTTAACAAAATTATTCTCGATTAAGAACCTGCACAGGTCTTCCTCCACGTCCTTGGGGTGATTCTTTAATGTATATTCATTAATGATATATGGGTCAATGAACCCAACATCATATCTTCTAGCTCTTTTGCATTCAAGCATCTTCATTATGCAGAATATAATATCACACAAAAGGATATATAGTTAGGATAATATATTAAATGCAATGAACGAGCTGAGCTATAAACTTAATTATAGAAATAAATCACTTACAGACAGTAGCAACCAATGATAGATTTATCGAGGGTGCGCTGGTTGTATAACTGAAACAGTTCGGTCATTTGAACCTATATCGAGTATGGTTTGAAGCGATGCTCCTTTATAACTTCCATCGGAAACCAATCTTTCTGATGCTTTTTTCTGCTTGCGACATGCACCATTCGTGCAGATTTCGCATATGTGTGGATAGACGCGCGAGCTCCTCATTACTGACTAGAGGCTCCCCCCGGACATACTTCCGTACTATCTGACCCACTAGCGTATCTTCATAGCCTAAATATTGACCAAGAGACATATTTTCTTCGGTAGCAAGTGCATTGGCCTGCGATACATTGATGCCCATTAGTGCAGCATTAGTACGGGCTCTAGATCCATTATTTGCATGTCCATATCCATTTCAGCTCTGAAGGCCATGTCGAGGTCTGAAATGACTTTGAGCTGGGCAACTTGCTTCCCGCTTTTTGCACTTGTGCTTTTTTTCTTCTTTGCTTTCTTAATAATCTCCCGGTCATAGTGTGATTCCAGATTCATCGATATCTGGGATGGTTTCTCAAGAAATGACCTAGCCCACTTTTTGGTTTTTCATCATATACCATCTTTGGCTCAGGATTTTTAGGTGCAAAATGTGCCTTAACTTGGGCATCCACATCCGCGTTAGTTTCCTCATCAGTCTTGTCATAAGGTCTCTTTGGAAGAGCCGGCGGGATGTCTACTATCTTTGTTGTTTGACCTTTCTTCGATGTGGGGCGCGGGGGAGCGTCGACCTTCCGTTTCTTCGACGAGGTAGTAGTATTGCACGGAGGCGGAGGCGGAGGTTGAGTATTGCGCAGAGGCGGAGATCGAGTTGATGTACTCCTACTGCGGCGATCGTCAGCGGGGCGGGGTGGACTTGGAGGCTGACGATAATCGGGTTGGGGTGGACTTGGAGCTTGACGATATTCAATGCGGGGTGGACTTGGATTCCTCGGAGTCAGTAGCCTTGGCGCCAAGCCTAGAAACTTGATGTACTTATTCTTCCATAGAATGATGTTGTGCTTGACATCTCCTAGTTTCGTAAGGCCTTCAGGCGTAGCGATGTCAATCTCTAGGTCCAAAAAATCCTCCACTATGTCATCCACCGTGATACGAGCATAGCCAGGTGGAATCGGAAGTGAATGGTGGAGTTCTCCAGGTAGACAAGGTAAAGTAGTGCCGATCGCCACCTTGAAGGACAGGTTGTTCGTTGGCTGATGTAGCTCACATTGTGCCATCTCTCTGACATCATCCACGGGGTAGCGAGGAGCCGGTGCATCATCTAGCAGTGCTTGATCATCAACCCGGACCTCCGTGGAAGACACGCTGCTTCTCCACTGGCTAAGATACAATGCAGTATCATCAGCCCGCATGTGAGTTGATGACGGCGGCCTTTGGCTAATTTCTTGCATGAGGTTCTTCAGATCAGCTAGGTCCTGCTCTACCTTGGAGATCTGGTCTTCCTCCCGGTCCTTCTTTCTCTGACGACTTCTGTAACTAGCATCGTAATGAGGAAACCCTTTCTTCCACGAGACATGGGCGCCTTTGCCTCGTGTTCGTCCACCCTTTTCAGGATTCCCTAGGGCATGTGTCAGCTCGTCGTTCTCTCTCTCGGGACAGAACAATCCCAATTGAGCATCGTTCATTGCTTGGACAAGGTCTTCGAAGGGTTTTAGAATTTTTTCATGAAATAATGTCTTCCCTATTTCTGGGTCCAACTATCCCCCGTGCCCGTACCACCAATGCTTTGACCTCTCAGGCCATCCATCTGTTCCAGGAGTGACGCCTCTAGCCCTCATGTCCTTCTCCATAGTTACCCACTTAGGGACAACACTCTTGTAGCCACATGTCTCCATTTTATGATGGTATTTATTTTGGGCAGCATTTAACGCATTCTTTGTGGACTTTGCCTTTGCTTTATCAGATTGCTTGTACATTACAAAATCAGGACACTGTTCTCTCAACTTCTCGTTTGCTCCTTTGAACTCTTGAGTTTTCTTTTCCGCGACATATTTCGCGTATAAACTTTTCTGGTGGTTCCGGTACAGTTCGGCCATCTTGCTCAGAGCCCACTCCTTGACTTTCGCTCTTTTTTCAAGCCCACCCGGCCTTGGGGTAATACCATCTGCCTCAAATTCTTCATACCCTGGAGGTAGTATGAAATGCGCTATGAGCTTCTGCCAAAGGTCATCTTTGGCATCATCAGTGACATAGATGTTGGATTCTTCACCGGGTTTCTTTGACTTATTCCATTCTTGGATGGTGATCGGCAGGTTGTCCCTAACAAGCACCCCGCATTGATTTGTAAACATCCTTCGGTGCTTCTCTGGAGCAATCGGTTCACCATCATCATCTATTTCTTCAATGGTGAACCTCTGATTACCATCCAACTTTTTGTTCGGCCCTCTTTCATTCGAGTTGTCGATTGCTTCGATCCGGTGGGATAAAATAAGAAGAGAGAGTGATTTATATATATATATTAATATATATAGATCAATTAATGAATAGAGGTAACACGAGGCTTTATATATATGTACCTCGCCGGATCATGTCGAGGGGCCATCATTATTGTTGTTATTTGTTTGCCCTTCGTCCAGCCGGTCTTCCCCTTAGTACATCAGGTTTTCGTCTAGTCCATCACCGGATGGATTCAGATATGAGGAAATGTCTTCCTCGAGCAAAATATCTTCACCGGTAGTAATATTAAGAGGAATTTCACCTCTTATCATGCCCTGAAGAAAACCTTCACTAATGCGACCAGGATCATCGGATGGATCCATAACTTAACTATAACAGAAAGAGAGTTAAACAGCTTAGAAAAAATTTAATAATATACTATACTAACAATATACTACTAACAATAACTAATAATATAATATTACCACAAAATGTGATTTTACTAAAATAATAACTAATAGTAGCATTTATATAGTAATAAAACTAAAATAATTACTATTCCTAATATTGTTAGGGTTATTGTTATTACCACAAATAATATAATATTACCACAAAAATTTAATAATATACTATACTAACAATATAATACTAACAATAAATAATAATATAATATTACCACAAAATGTGATATTTACTAAAACAATAACTAATAATAGCATTTATATATTAATAAAACTAAAAACAATTAATATTCCTAATATTGTTAGGGTTGTTATTACCACAAAGGTAATAACCCTAATAACCCTAATATTATTTGTGGTAAAACTAACCCTAATAACTAAAACTAAAAAAACAATACCGCTCCTATACATACTAATTAACCAATGCTGGCGGCAGCATGTACGACGGTGGCACGGCGAGGCGGCGGCAGGGCGGGACGGTGTGCGGCGGCACGACAGGGCGGCGCGCGAAAGCACGGTGCGGGGCGGTAGCACGGTGGGGCGGTCGGAGACGAGGGCGGCGACGCGGTGGAATCAGCGGGCAGCACCTCCCTTGTGTTCTATGCATCAGCGGACATCACCTCCCCTTCATCTTTGTCTTCGTCGAAATGCTAAGTGTTGGGCGTGGGCGGTGGCGCGCGGAATATAAAGGGCTGACCATTTAGTCGCGGGTTAAGCCACGGCCCGGGACTAGAGGGTCTCTAGTCCCGGGCCATGGCTTAACCCGCGACTAAAGACCCACCCTCTAGTCGCGGGTTAAGCCACGACCCGGGACTAGAGGGTTTTTTCGGCCGCTTTTTTTTCACGCACGCAGGCACCCTCTAGTCCCGGATCCATGCACGACCCGCGACTAGTGTGTTTTTTGTAAATTTTCTTCTTTTTAATTCAAATCAAATATAAAACTTTGGAAAATCATATCTTCTATTGTAAAAATCTAAATAAAACAAATAATGTGTCTATTATTATCAGAAAAATATAAAGAATCTTAATATAATATCCATACATATGTTTGCACTATTTATAAATTATTTCATTTGTCAATTTACTTTTTCTAATTCAAATCAAATATAAAACTTTGGAAAATCATATCTCCTATCGTAAAAATCTAAATAAAACAAATAATATGTATATTATTATCATAAAAATATAAAGAATAATAATATAATATCCATATATCTATTTGCATCATTTATAAATTAAGTCATTTGTAAATTTTCTTTTTTTAGTTCAAATCAAATATAAAACTTTGGAAAATCATATCTCCTACTGTAAAAATCGAAATAAAACAAATAATATGTCTATTATTATCAGAAAAATATAAGGAATCTTCATATAATATCCATACATCTGTTTGCGTCATTTATAAATTATGTCATTTGTAAATTTTCTTTTTTTAGTTCAAATCAAATATAAAACTTTGGAAAATCATATCTCCTATTATAAAAATCCAAATAAAACAAATAATATGTCTATTATTATAAGAAAAATATAAAGAATCTTAATAAAATATCCATACATCTGTTTGCATCATTTATAAATTATTTCATTTGTAAATTTTCTTTTTTAATTCAAAACAAATATAAAACTTTGGAAAATCATATCTCCTATTGTAAAAATCCAAATAATACAAATAATATGTCTATTATTATCAGAAAAATATAAAGAATCTTAATATAATATCCATACATATGTTTGCACTATTTATAAATTATTTCATTTGTCAATTTTCTTTTTCTAATTCAAATCAAATATAAAACTTTGGAAAATCATATCTCCTATTGTAAAAATCCAAATAAAACAAATAATATGTTTATTATTATCATAAAAATATAAAGAATCATAATATAATATCCATATATCTGTTTGCATCATTTATAAATTAAGTCATTTGTAAAATTTCTTTTTTTAGTTCAAATCAAATATAAAACTTTGGAAAATCATATCTTCTACTGTAAAAATCCAAATAAAACAAATAATATGTCTATTATTATTAGAAAAATATAAATAATCTTAATATAATATACATACATCTGTTTGCATCATTTATAAATTATGTCATTTGTAAATTTTCTTTTTTAGTTCAAATCAAATATAAAACTTTGGAAAATCATATCTCCTATTATAAAAATCCAAATAAAACAAATAATATGTCTATTATTATCAGAAAAATATAAAGAATCTTAATAAAATATCCATACATCTGTTTGCATCATTTATAAATTAATTCATTTGTAAATTTTCTTTTTTTAATTCAAATCAAATATAAAACTTTGGAAAATCATATCTCCTATTGTAAAAATCCAATAAAACAAATAATATATCTATTATTATCAGAAAAATATAAAGAATCTTAATATAATATCCATACATCTATTTGCATCATTTATAAATTATTTCATTTGTAAATTTTTTATTTCAAATCAAATATAAAACTTTGGAAAATCATATCTCCTATTGTAAAAATCAGTACTAAAGATATTTCCCGCCCTTTCCCTTTTACCAGAGCTTTTAGTACAGGTTGTAGTCATTAACCGGGACTAAATATATTTCCCGCCATTTCCCACCGCTTCCAGCAAAGTTTTCGCGCCCTTTCCCTATATATCTAGGGCGATCGCACCATGGCTATCCACACATCCACACCTTCCTCTCTCACAATAATGGGCAGCGCCTATTGGGCCATTCTGACCTTCGAGGAGGCTGAGGTGCTGTGCGCCTACAGCTACCCTTGTCCGTTGGGCTACCGGCCGCCCGCCGGCTGGATGCTAAGCGCTGGAGGGGTTCCTTTCCCTCCTGTACCGCAAGGTTCTGCACGCCAGGCGGCCATCATGAACCACTTCTACCACGATCTTACGCTGGAGCAGCGGATGGATCCCCAGTGGGATCTCGACAACTATGACACATGGAATGCCTTCTTCGCTAACCGGCAGGAAATAGAGCTCGCCAGATACGAGGGTGATGGCCCGCCCCCGGTGAACCACAACGAAGCCGGTCGTCGTCTGTGGTGGGCGAATCGTACTATCATCGGCGTGATGCGCTACATCGCCCGGGGAGACCATCCTCTCCTCCGGTGCCCACAAGTCTACCCGCCACAGAGCCACAAGAAGGCCCCTCCCCCGCCCAGCAGTAGTGGCATCGTCTTCCAGGACACCCCTCCCCCGCCCGCTGTGAATCCGAGGCCGGAGTGGTAGGTGCCCCCGGTATATGCCATGGCTGGGCTAAGGATCCCCAGAGTGGCAGGTGACGATGACGATGATGATGACGATGACGAAGAAGACCCTGAAGCTGTGTACTATAGGACTAGGAATGATTATGACTAAAGGGGGCGGCTATAGTCCTGAGTGTTAACTAGTCTCGTTTTGTCCCGGTTTTTAATATTAATAAATGTCTTGAGTGTTACCTAGTCTCAGAACTAAATATGAAGATGTTGTGGTATTCTTGTGAGTTCGCTCAGGTGATCAAATGTTGTTTTTTCTACCTGCCTACAACAATCAAAATGCTATAGCATTGAAAGCAATAAATGTATTGAATCTAATACATCTTTCTCAATCAAACTGGACGAGGACACCTAGTTCCTAAGCCACGGGAGGTGAAAACCCAAAGAGACGGAACCATCACACGAGCATAGCTCGGGTGAGATCCCTGAAGAATCTGCCAGGTATCATCGACCCTGGTGTCCAACGCAGCCATATAGCGACGGACGTGCTCGTCCTCCTCCCTGACATGACGCCGTACCACCTCCTCGGTGGCTGGCTCCCTCTGCACCCTTCCTGGACCAGGTGACCTCCACCAAAGAATCTTCGGGTCGAAGACGACACCCGCATTCCTCACCAAGCTACGCGTCTCGCAAGGTAGTACCATCCAGTGCCAGCCCGGCGGAGCCTAGTCTCGGACATGCCCGGTGGATCCCAGTACTCCATCATTGCTGCCGAGTCGACTACGAGGATGCGGGATGGGCATCCTAAAGCACCAAGAATGTGTGTATGTGTGGGTGGCCATGACGGTCACCCTATAAATAGAGGAAAAGGCCTATAAATATAGCAGCCTATAAATAGAGCAGCCTATAAACAGAGGAAAGGGCGGGAAGGTGGATCGAGCAGCCTATAAATAGAGGGAAATGCCTATAAAGAGAGGGTTCATCTTTAGTCCTGGTTGGAGAAGCCAACCGCGACTTAAGGGATTGCGGCAGATTAGGCCAGGCAGCACTAATAATGGGGGTGAGTGTCGACATTATGTCGTGCGGCTTGTACCTTGTCCCGGATGGTGTCACCAACCAGGACTAAAGATGAGCCTTTAGTCCCGGTTGGAGACACCAACCGGGACAAAACATGATTCAACACTAATAATAGGGGCTGAGTGTCGACATTATGTCGTGAGTGTCGACACTATGCCGAGATGGTTGTACTATAAATAGGCATCCTTGTGAGTCTAGTCCTCCACCCAGTTTGAGGAATCTCCAAGATGGTTTTCAAGAGCAGGGACACCACTACGACCAGTTTCAGGGAGATGCCGCCGGAGCCCAGTCCTCCGGCATCTCCAAGAAACTGGTCATAGAGGCACTCCCTAATATGTGAAATTAGTTAGCTCCCAAGCGTATTGATCTAGTTAGAGAAGTTACAAGCTGCAAGATGGTGTGCGAGAGCAGGCACACCACTATGGCTAGTTTCAGGGAGATGCCGCCGGAGCCCAGTCCTCCGGCATCTCCAAGAAACTGGTCATAGAGGCACTCCCTAATATGTGACCACACGCGTTTGGAGATCAGATCTTAATGGTAAGTATGAATCAGGACTAAAGGCCCCCATTTAGTCCCGGACCATCCACAAAACGGGACTAACACACTCAAGATGGTTTACAGACAACACTATAAAAATGGACACATGGAGCATCTTCACTCATAAAATGTTACAATTATTACACATCATTTCTTCGCGTGTATCCCTTTCTGATCCTGCCGTATCCATGGAGCATCTTCATTCATTAACATGATGCTTGGGTCATCCTTCACTGCGAAGGGAGGAATTTCATGAAACTTATCACAATATGTTGACATGTCTGTCTTGTCCTCCATTCCCACGATGTTTCTTTTTCCTGAAAGAACTATGTGGCTCTTTGTCTCATCGTCTGATGTATTATTTTCTTATTTTTTCTTTTTCTAGGTTTGGTATACATGTCATTCACATAGAAAATCTAAGCCACATCATTGTCTAGGACGAATGGTTCGTTTAAGTACCCAAGATTGTTGAGATCCGACGATGTCATTCCATACTTCTTGTCTACCTCAACCCCTCCTCCTGTCAGCTTGACCCATTTGCAACGAAACAAGGGGACCTTAGAAGTAGGTCCATAGTCAAGTTCCCATATCTCCTATATGTAACCATAATATGTGGTCTTTGACCCATTGTTGTCTATTGCATCAAAGCGGACACCACTATTTCGGTTGGTGCTCTTTTTATCTTGGGCGATCGTGTAAAAATGTATACCCATTTATCTCGTACCCTTGGAAAGTCGATATAGTAGAAGATGGTGACCTAGACAACAAGTATAGGTGATATCGAAGAGTGTTGTTTTCTATGAGATGTTGCAACCAACCGCCAAAACTCTTCATGTGTTCATCTCTAATCCAAGAGTCATGCTTTCCAGGGTTGTTGGAGCGTAAGATTTTCATGTGTTCCTCGATATATGTGGCTGCCAAGATAGAATTCTATAGAACTGTGTAATGTGCTTCGGTGTAAGAATGTCCGTCCCTACATATTATTGATTTCCTTCCTAGAGTACCCTTTCCACTTAGTCTCCCCTCATACCGCGATTGAGGAATACCAATCGGCCTAAGGTCAGGAACAAAGTCAACACAAAACTCAATGACCTCCTCTGTTCCATAGCCCTTGGAGATGCTTCCTTCTGGCCTAGCACAGTTACGAACACATTCCTTTAATATTCCCATGAACCTCTCAAAGGGAAACATATTGTGTAGAAATACATGACAGAGAATGGAAATCTCTTCGACTAGGTGAACCAGTAGGTGCGTCATAATATTGAAGAAGGATGGTGGGAACACCAACTCAAAACTGACAAGACATTGGACGACATCATTCTGTAACCGTGGTAGATCTTCAGGATTGATTATCTTCTGAGAGATTGAATTGAGGAGTGCACATAAGTTCACAATGGATACTCGAACATTATCTGGTAGAAGCCCGCTCAATGCAATCCGAAGCATTTGCGTCATAATCACATGGCAGTCATGAGACTTTAGGTTTTGGAACTTTTTTCTGCCATATTTATTATTCCCTTTATATTCGACGAGAATCTAGACGGGACCTTAATAATGCTCAAGCATGCAAAAAATATTTCCTTCTCTTGTTTGGTAAGTGCATAGCTGGCATGACCTTGAAACCATTCTGGATGTAGGCCATATGGGTCTTTCATACGTTGATGGTCCTTTCGTGCTTCCGATGTATCTTTTGTCTTCCCATACACGCCCAAGAAGCCTAGCAGGTTCACGCAAAGATTCTTCGTCACATGCATCACATCGATTGTAGAGCGGACCTCTAAGAATTTCCAATATGGTAGCTCCCAAAATATAGACTTCTTCTTCCACATGGATGCGTGTCCTTCAGCGTCCTTCGGAACAGATTTTCCGCCAGGACCCTTTCCAAAGATTACTATTTGATCCAAATCTTTGACCATATCAAATATATCAGCACCAGTACGCTCCTTAGGCTTCGTCTGGTGACATGCCAGACCGTTGAAATGCTTGCCTTTCTTTCTTAAGGGATGCTTGGCCAAAAGAAATCGATGATGCTCATTGTACACATTCTTCTTACGATGTTCAAAATATATACTTTCAGTCTCATCTAAATAGTGTGTGCATGCATTGTATCCCTTGTTTGACTGTCCTAAAAGGTTACTAAGAGCAGGCCAATCATTGATTGTTACAAAAAGCAATGCTCGGAGGTAAAATTCTTCCTTCTTGTGCTCATCCCACACGTGTATGCCGGGTTCGTGCCACAACTATAAAAGTTCTTCAACTAATGGTATTAGGTACACATCAATGTCATTTCTGGGTTCCTTCAGGCCTTGGATCGACACTGGCATCATAATGAACTTTTGCTTCATGCACAACCAAGGAGGAAGGTTATAGATGCATAGAGTCACGGGCCAGGCATTGTGACTGGAGCTCTGCTCCCCAAAAGGATTCATGCCATCTGTAATTAGACTAGACCTTAAACTCTTTGCATCATCTGCAAAGTCCGGGTACTTTCTATCGATTTTTCTCCATTGCGACCCATTAGAGGGGTGTCTCAACATCCCGTCTGACTTACGTTCCTCTTTATGCCATCGCAACAACTTGGGGTGCTCTTTGTTTCTGAATAAGCGTTTCAACCGTGGTATTATAGGAGCATACCACATCAACTTGGCAGGAACCCTCTCCCGAGGGGCTCGCCCTCAACGTCACCAGGGTCATCTCGTCTGATCTTATACCAAAGTGAAGTGCATACAGGGCATGCATCCCAATTCTCATACTCCTCACCGCGGTAGAGGATGTAGTCGTTAGGGTATGCATGTATCTTCTGAACCTCTAAACCGAGAGGGTAGACAACCTTCTTTGCTTCGTACGTACTGGCGGGCAATACGTTATCTTTTGGAAGCATATTCTTCATCATTTTCAGCAACTTTTCAAATGAGGAGTCAGGTATAGCACACTCAGCCTTGCATCGCAGCAATTCCAGTGTGCTGCCCATCTTTTTCAGACCATTTTTTCAATTTGGGTACAACAACTTTTTGTGATCATCTAACATGTGATTGAACTTCTCCCTCTCCTTTTTAGTTTCACAGTCTCGTCGTGCATCAGCAATGGTCCGACCAAGATCATCAGCGGGTTCATGATGTGTCTCTTCTTCATCCCCCCCTTCAGCATCCCCCATGGAAGTATCTCCATACTGAGGGAAACCATGATAGTTGTCATCCTCCTCCTCTTCTTCATTTTCTTCCATTATAACCCTTCTCTCTCCATGCTTGGTCCAACAATTATAACTGGGCATGAAGCCGAACTTCAACAGGTGGCTGTGAAGGGTTTTTGAGTCAGAGTAATACTTCTGATTCCTACATCCACTACATGGACATAATACAAAACCATTGCGCTTGTTTGCATCAACAACACGGATGAATTCATGCACGCCATTAATGAACTCGCCAGAGCGTCGGTCAGTACCGTACATCCATTCCCGGACCATCTTCATTATAGTAAAAGTATATCAAAAACCATTACACAACATGATAAAATTATTATAAGTTATATTGAGATCTTATATAGCATTAATTTTGAATTTTGAAAAATTTACAAGCACCAATTTGTGAATCGGAGAAAACAATTAACATGATAAATGTAGAGTTTTTTATTATTGTTCTATCAATGAAAACCTCTCTCCATTCTAAGCTCTGGAACTCTAAAATTACACATTTCAATTTTCAGTAACTATGTGCCTAATCAAAATTTGTTACATATATCAAAATCCTTCTACTTCTAGAGAATGCATGCATTGATCCATATCTCTATACTCTAGTGCATTATAGAGCTAAAGTAGCAATAAGAGATGAAAGAATGAAGTTCTGACCTTTTAAAACTTTGGATTTAGGTGTTGCAAACTAAATCTTGACAAATCTTGAGAAAAAATGGCATAAACTCGCTTGCTTCTTTGAGTAAAATGGCCACCATATGGTTTAGGGCAGGTGGACAGGAAGCAATATATATACTGGTGGACAACTAGTCCCGGTCCGTGATACGACCCGGGACTAATAGTCCACGAAAATACCAGCTGGCCTACTCCAGGTTATTAGTCACGGGCCGTATTACGGATCGGGACTAGAGTTTTGGTCCGGTCCGGGACTAGTGTCTACGGCCATTTCTAGCCGTTAGAGGCCTCACGGCTCAGGACTATTGCTAGAACAAGTCTCGGGCCGTGACAGGCCGGGACTGCTGGCTTTGTTAAGATCGAACCAAAGACTGTTTTTCTAGTAGTGTAGTAAACTATGAAGAGAAGATATTTGAATATAAACAACTATCTAATATATCACAAAGTACTATATCGAAAATGTGTGTCGTCTCTGATGTCCATAGAGTAAAATGGAGAAGAGATCTGGAATGCTTGTATGGGAGTTCGGTTAACTAACACATAGGACATGGCAGTCGTTCCATTTTCAGTAACAAAATATTTTAGAAAACCATATCACTAGTAAAAAACGACTTTTCATTTTTTGCAGCTCCAACCTCTAGTCCCGGCCTTCTCTAAAACCGGGAGTAGTGCTAACACTAGTCCCGGTCTGTGAATTCTGCAACGGCTACATGGCCCCATATCACTAGTCCCGGTCCATGGGCAACCTCTAGTCCCGGCTGGTAACACAGGCCGGGACTAGAGATCTCGTGGGACCCATGGCTATATTTAGTCTGGGTTCTTGTTACAAGCCGGGACTGGAGGTCAACCTCTAGTCTGGGTTCATTTTACCACTCGGGACAACTTATTACCATTATATATGCCTGTTCGACCCAGCCCAAAAGCATGGCCATTTCCTCCAAGTAACAGCTCAAGTTCATCCTCATTTTTTGTCCAATTTGGTGGCAACTTTCAATCCAAGATTTGGTGGCAACTTTCAGTCCAAGATTTGGTGGCATCATCTATCAATACAAGCTTCTAAAATGGTTAGCAACTTCAATCATTCACCTCTTATTGTTATAGTTTAGCTCAATGCTCTAGAACTAGAATAAGGAATTTCATGCTTAGAAGTGTAGAGGTAATTTTAGATGTGTAGTTTTAAGCATAGTTTGATTATACAAAAAGCTACTGAAAGTTGAGATGTGCATTTGAAGAGTTTCGAATCTCTGAATTAAATAAGGTTTTCACTGCTAGAGCAATAATTAAATAGTCAACATTCTTATGTTAATAGTTTTGTCCAATTCAAAAATTAGTGCATGTAAAATTTTAATATGATAGAAAATCTTAATTAAAAAATTAGTACAGGTAAAAGTAATTGTAGTAAAAATGATCCAAACTTTTTATATGATAGAAAATTTTAATAATACTGCAGATGAGCCGAGAATGGATGTATGACGCTCCCCGAATGTCTGACGCGTTCATTAAAGGCGTGCATTATTTCATCGAGTTGGCTGAGGCAAACAAGCAGAATGATTTTATGTGTTGTCCGTGTCGTGTCTGTCGGAATGAGAAGGATTACTCTTCATCCAAAACCATTCACATCCACCTGATTCAATCAGGTTTCATGTTAGTCTATATTTGTTGGACAAAGCATGGAAAAAGCAGCGTTATGATGGAAGACAACAAAGAAGAAGAGAACGATGATAATTATCCAATGTTTCCTAAATACGGTGGCACTGCACTAGAAGACAATGACCAAGAAAAAGGTGAAGAACGGGCATTAGGTTAGACTACTGATGATCTTCGTCAGGCCATTCTTGATGCACGGAGCGAATGCGAAAATGAAAACGAGAATAAGAAGTTGGAGCGCATGTTAGAGGAACACAAAAAATTGTTATACCCAAATTGCGAAGATGGCAACACAAAGCTCGGTACCACACTGGAATTACTGCAATGGAAAGCAGAGAATGGTTTATATCACGGTGACAAGGGATTTGAGAAGCTACTGAAAATTTGGAAGAAGAAGCTTCCAAAGGATAATGAATTTCCTATCAGAACATACGAGGCAAAGAAGGTCGACTGCCCTCTAGGAATAGAGGTGCAGAAGATACATGCATGCATTAATGACTACATATTATATCACGGTGAGGAGTACGGGAATTTGGATGCATGCCTGGTATGCGGCGCATTGTGTTATAAGATCAGACGAGATGACCCTGGTGATGTGAGGGCGAGCAACACCCTAGGAGGAGGGTTACTGCAAAAGTTATGTGGGATGCTCCTATAATATCACGGTTGAAACGTTTGTTTAGAAACAAAGAGCATGCCAAGTTGTTGCGATGGCACAAAGAAGAGCACAGGAAAGACTCGATGTTGAGACACCCCGCTGATGGGTCGCAATGGAGAAAAATCGAAAGAGAGTACCCGAGCTTTGCAGATGACACAAGGAACTTAAGGTTTGGTCTAAGTACAGATGTCATGAATCCTTTTGGAGAGAAGAGCTGCAGTCATAGCATCTGGCATGTAACTCTATGTATATATAGCCTGCCTCTTTGGTTGTGCATGAAGCGGAGATCATTATGATGCCAGTGCTCATCCAAGGCCCGAAGCAACCCGACAATTACATTGATGTCTATCTAAGGCCATTATTTGAAGAACTACTACAGTTGTGGCGCGACGAAGGTGTTCGTATGTGGGATGAGCACAAACAGGAACCATTTGATCTACGTGCATTGTTGTTCATAACCATCAATGATTGGCCTGCTCTTAGTAACCTTTCAGGACAGTCAAACAAGGGATACAATGCATGCACGCATTGTTTAGATGATATTGAAAGTATATATTTGGATAAAGGTAAGAAGAATGTGTACCTGGGGAATCGTTGATTTCTTTCGGCAAGGCATCCCTCAAGAAAGAAAGGCAAGCATTTCAATGGTGAGGCAGATCACCGGAAGAAGCCTATCCGCCATACTGGTGATGATATATTTGGTATGGTCAAGGATCTAGAAGTAATCTTTGGAAAGGGCCCTGGAGGTCAATCTGTTCCAAATGATGCTGACGGACATGTGCCCATGTGGAAGAATAAATCTATATTTTGGGAGCTACCCTATTGGAAAGTTCTAGAGGTCTGCTCTGCAATCGACGTGATGCACGTGACAAAGAATCTTTGCTGAACCTGATAGGCTTTATGGGCGTGTATGGAAAGACAAAAGATACGCTAGAACCACGGCAGTACCAGCAAGGTATGAAAGACCGAGGCGGCGTGCATCCAATAAAGACAGATAAAGGACGTCTAAGTGCTGCCAGCTATGCTCTTACCAAAGAAGAGAAGGAAATTTTTTTCGAAGTCCTAAGAAGTGTGAAGGTCCCCTCTAGCTTCTCGTCGAATATAAAGGGAATAATAAATATGGCAGAGAAAAAATTACAGAACCTAAAGTCTCATGACTGCCACGTGCTTATGGCATAATTACTTCCGGTTGCATTGAGGGGGATTCTAAAGGAAAATGTTCAACTGCCCATTGTGAAGCTATGTGCATTCCTCAATGCTATTTCTCAGAAGGTAGTCGATCTAGAAATTCTACCAAGGTTAGAAAATGATGTGGTCCAGTGTCTCGTTAGTTTTGAGCTGGTGTTCCCACCATTCTTCTTCAATATTATGACGCATCTGCTAGTACACCTAGTTGACGAGATTACTATTTTGGGTCCTGTATTTCTACACAATATGTTCCCCTTTGAGAGGTTCATGGGAGTCTTGAAGAAATATGTCCATAATTGTGCTAGGCCAGAAGGAAGCATCTCGAAGGGCTATGGAACAGAGGAGGTCATTGAGTTTTGTGTTGACTTTATTCCTGACATTAAGTCGATTGGTTGTTCCTGAAGCATGGCATGAGGGGAGACTGAGTGGAAAAGGCACACTAGGAAGGAAATCAATAATATGTAGGGACGGACATTCTTTCACTCAACAACACTAAACAGTTTTGCATAATTCCACCTTAGTAGCTCCGTATATAAAGGAACACAAGGATATTGTATGCTCAAACAACCGGGGAAAGCATGACTCCTTGATTAGAGATGAACACATGAAGACTTTTGGCGGATCCTTATGCAAACACATGTCATGAATAACAACACTGTTTGTGATGATTTTTACTTGTTGGCCAGCTCACCATCTTCGACTATATGGACTTACCAAGGGTACGAGATAAATGGAAATACATTTTACACGATCGCCCAAGATAAAAAGAGCACCAACCAAAACAGTGGTGTCCTCTTTGATGCAACAAACGACAATGGGTCAAAGAACACATATTATGGTTACATAGAGGAGATATGGGAACTTGACTATGGACCTGCTTTGAAGGTCCCTTTGTTTCGGTGCAAATGGGTCAAGCTAACAGGAGGCGGGGTTGAGGTAGACAAAAAATACGAAATGACAACAGTGGATCTCAACAATCTTGCATACATGAACGAACCATTCGTCCTAGCCAACGATGTGTCTCAGGTTTTCTATGTGAAGGACATGTCTACCAAACCAAGAAAAAGAAAATATACGCAAACAAATACATCATCAAACGATGAGCCAAAGCGCCACATAGTTCTTTCAGGGAAAAGAAACATCGTAGGAGTGGAGGACAAGACAGAGATGTCCGAAGATTATGACAAGTTTCATGAAATTCTGCCGTTTGTAGTGAAGGATGACCCAAGCATCATGTTACTTGATGAAGATGCTCCATGGTTAAGGCCACACGGTCATAAGAAAGTCATATGATGTATTCAGAATTTTGCATGCGGCCGTTTTTTAGATGCAATCAATATGTACATATGCATGTATATCATTTCGTGAAGCTTTTACAAAGTTTGTTATTTTTTTTGTACATATGCATGCATGTATATACCATTGGCCTCGTTCACCGCGGCGCTCTTATCGTGCGAGTCAAGCTTCCAGAACTCTTTGCTGGGGACCTCGTCCGAGAAAGAGGGAGCCGGATGTAATCGGTGGCCCCGCTATTTTTGACATAGAAGAAAGTCCTATGCCATTTCCTACAAGAGTCTAAGCCAGTAACCTGAGGAAAGATGGACTCTTTCCTGGGCGTGATGATAGCGGCACCACACCTGGTTGGCATTTTCTCGGCACGGGGAACGCCGGGCTTGGGAACTACTTGGATCCTAAATCTAAAATATTTGGCCCACAGAAGAACTGTAGGCCAAATGCCAAGGAAGGCCTCGCAAGCAGAGATAAAACAAGAGAGGGAGCCGATCGCATTGGCAGGCAAATGATGGGTCTGAAGATGGAAAGAATATGGAGAAGAAAGGGGAAAAGAGAAATCGCAGAGGAGAGAATATGGAGAAGAAGAACCACAAGGGAGAAGTTAGGATTTTGGAGGCGCAAGGAAGAAGAAGAAGGCAATGGGGAAACTGAACGGGCAAGGGAAGTTAAGTTCCCCTCACCCCTAGTTAAGGGGAGTAAAAACCCCAATCGTGGGATTCCCTGCACCATGCAGCCAACATGTAGCCGTGTATTCAGCCGAGTGAGCCAGTCAGAAAACTCCACGTGTAGGTGATACACGATAAATACACTGCCACGTCACGCTGTGCATGACACGAGGCGCTGAGCGATGGGACTGCCACAGTGACGAGGAGTTGCTACGCTGCTGTCACTATGCGGTAAGCATTTGGGACAGAATTTGAGGCAAGTCACCATGATTACAAGCTGTCAGTGACTAAGGCACGCCAAAAATGACTCAGAATTGGCCAAAATGACTCGACACGAGGCAAAAATGGGCCAAAAAGTCAAAGATGAGACTCGGAAAGAGCAAAGTAGACTCGGCTAAGATCGAGGTTACGCCAAACAGTGCGTCCTAAGCAGTAAATGCAGGCAGAAAGACAAGTTTCAATCACATTAAAGGAACCTGGAGACGCCTAACAGCTAGAACTGCTAGGCCTCACCAGCTTCGGGGACTAATATCGGGGGAATAACCCCCGGTAGGGTCATAAGGGGTAAAACATTGCCCAGCTTGGCTTATGACGAGTAAAGAATGAACTTGGCCGGGTATCAATGGCCGGATAAGATAGTAGTGTGGCCGACATAGGAACTATGTTGGCCCATATAAGACAAGTATGTTAATTGCAGGAACCAACGAGCCGAGTCTCACGAGGGAGAGTCGAGTCAGATAGAACGCGTGTCACCTTTCGGACCGAGGTTCAGGAGGGACCATGGTAAAGCATGGTCAAAAGACAAGGGTGATGCCGGGTGACACGAAAGGAGCCGGGTGACGCCTAAAGCAAGGGCCAACGTATAAAGTTACTACCTGACGCCAAAAGAACTGGAGGCTACGTACGTGAAGACCGTTAGCTGTCTAGCTTTATGGACTGGGCCACAGGACTTAGTACAAGCGTATGAACCAAACCGTAAAGTGAAGACCAAGATCCAAACAGTAACCCTAGGACCCAAAGGGGTGTAACCTAGCTGTCCATGGTCTGTATAAGGAGGAGCATAGCTAGGGTTAGAGGAGTTTGGACATAGTAAGGAACTATGGCACTGAAGCTTAGTTCATACAGCTCTAGGAGCACTTGTAAACATCTAGGATCAATAAAATTGCCAAGTGTGGAGAGTTCATCTTGTTCTTCGTGCGCGGCTAGACCGTGCACTCCCTCCCCGGTGACCACAAGCATCCATTCGGCCCCCAACTTAAGCCTACCCATGGCATTTGCCATGACACCACCACAACAGCATGAGCTACTAAACACACAAGATCAATGTAGGAATGTCATCATATTCTACAACAATAATTATTAGCTTACTTCACACTAATATGTATTAGACAAGTAATACAACTCTTAGCTAAACATTCATTATCAAATGAAATACTAGTAACAAGTAATGCATTAATGAATGACTAAGCATATATCAACATCACACCATGTACTACCATGAGGGTAGATACCACATTGAATAATGATCACAATGTAACACAAGACATTATTTTATATATCTAGAACTGGTTGAAAACATGCCTCCAGTACCGGGCCGCAACTAGCTCTAGTCCCGGCTTTGGGCCCGTGACTGCCAAAACGGGACTAGAGCCCCCCCTCTAGTCCCGGCTCGCTACAGCCTGCGACTGATAACAGCCACATGGCTGTTTCAGCGCCGCAGGGGGCGGAAAACCTCTAGTCCCGGGCCATAACACCACCTGGGACTATACGATTTTCTGCCGCGGTAGAGAATTATGTGTTTCTCTGCCACAGCAGAGATTGTGTATTTCCTTTTTTTTGCCATTTCGTTCCTTTTTCGTTTTGTGTTTCACTATAATTTCAAATATATATTTTACCACACATATTCTACGCTAGTACATACACAGTACACGTTGATGCATCTATATAATTAATAGATCCCTTGCAAGCATACATTGATGATATATATATCAAAAGGAAGAAATGTTTTAAAATTACATGGTCATTGATGATATATATATATATATCATATCAAATACATGGAGATCACTAAGGCAAATTAAGTTCCACGTCATCCGCATAATGCTCTCCATGTACATCAAGGACCTCCTTCATCATAAATCCCGCCAGCTCCTCTTGAATTGATTGTATGCGCTGGTCTGGCTCTAGTTTCTCCCGCAAACCATAAATATAATGTGAGTCAACTTTCCGCTCACTGGTCAACTTGCGGATGTACTCGCAGACGTATTATCCACATAAATGAGTTCCCAGTGGCTTTTGTAAACTCTTCACCATTATATAAGTTAGGTCCTCTTTGAATGGAACTGGTATTTTCTGTCTGAACCGTGTCCAACACCTGCTCGGCAAAGAAAATGTACAAAGGAGTTATTAGTTACTTGATATCAGGAAATGAACGAAAGAGGCTGATATAATGCGATAATGATTGAAATTACTTTGGGAGAATTGCTTTCATGTCGCTCATTTGCTCTTGGTCCCAACTTAATGAGTCGTGGACTTCAACTATGGACTTGTCAACTTGAATGTTTAGCAAGATCCAGTGGAATCTGCGGACGTTTACATAAGCATACATGCATAGCTCATTGAGTAAGAAAAAAATAAAATGTGTACAAGATAGAAACACTCACTTGAAGTTGTAAGGAAATAGTATTTCCTTAACAAAATTATTCTCGATTAAGAACCTGCAGAGGTCTTCCTCCACGTCCTTGGGGTGATTCTTTAATGTATATTCATTAATGATATATGGGTAAATGAACCCAACATCATATCTTCTAGCTCTTTTGCATTCAAGCATCTTCATTATGCAGAATATAATATCACACAAAAGGATATATAGTTAGGATAATATATTAAATGCAATGAACGAGCTGAGCTACAAACTTAATTATAGAAATAAATCACTTACAGACAGTAGCAACCAATGATAGATTTATCGAGGGTGCGCTGGTTGTATAACTGAAACAGTTCGGTCATTTGAACCTATATCGAGTATGGTTTGAAGCGATGCTCCTTTATAACTTCCATCGGAAACCAATCTTTCTGATGCTTTTTTCTGCTTGCGACATGCACCATTCGTGCAGATTTCGCATATGTGTGGATAGACGCACGAGCTCCTCATTACTGACTAGAGGCTCCCCCCGGACATACTTCCGTACTATCTGACCCACTAGCGTATCTTCATAGCCTAAATATTGACCAAGAGACATATTTTCTTCGGTAGCAAGTGCATTGGCCTGTGAGACATTGATGCCCATTAGTGCAGCATTAGTACGGGCTCTGGATCCATTATTTGCATGTCCATATCCATTTCAGCTCTGAAGGCCATGTCGAGGTCTGAAATGACTTTGAGCTGGGCAACTTGCTTCCCGCTTTTTGCACTTGTGCTTTTTTTCTTCTTTGCTTTCTTAATAATCTCCCGGTCATAGTGTGATTCCAGATTCATCGATATCTGGGATGGTTTCTCAAGAAAGGACCTAGCCCACTTTTTGGTTTTTCATCATATACCATCTTTGGCTCACGATTTTTAGGTGCAAAATGTGCCTTAACTTGGGCAGCCACATCCGCGTTAGTTTCCTCATCAGTCTTGTCATAAGGTCTCTTTGGAAGAGCCGGCGGGATGTCTACTATCTTTGTTGTTTGACCTTTCTTTGATATGGGGCGTGGGGGAGAGTCGACCTTCCGTTTCTTCGACGAGGTAGTAGTATTGCACAGAGGCGGAGGCGGAGATTGAGTATTGCGCAGAGGCGGAGATCGAGTTGATGTACTCCTACTGCGGCGATCGTCAGCGGGGCGGGGTGGACTTGGAGGCTGACGATAATCGGGTTGGGGTGGAATTGTAGCTTGACGATATTCAATGCGGGGTGGACTTGGATTCCTCGGAGTCAGTAGCCTTGGCACCAAGCCTAGAAACTTGATGTACTTCTTCTTCCATAGAATGATGTTGTGCTTGACATCTCCTAGTTTCGTAAGGCCTTCAGGCGTAGCGATGTCAATCTCTATGTCCGAAAAATCCTCCACTATGTCATCCACCGTGATACGAGCATAGCCAGGTGGAATCGGAAGTGAATGGTGGAGTTCTCCAGGTAGACAAGGTAAAGCAGTGCCGATCGCCACCTTGAAGGACAGGTTGTTCGTTGGCTGATGTAGCTCACATTGTGCCATCTCTCTTACATCATCCACGGGGTAGCGAGGAGCCGGTGCATCATCTAGCAGTGCTTGATCATCAACCCGGACCTCCGTGGAAGACACGCTGCTTCTCCACTGGCTAAGATCCAATGCAGTATCATTAGCCCGCATGTGAGTTGATGACGGTGGCCTTTGGCTAATTTCTTGCATGAGGTTCTTCAGATCAACTAGGTCCTGCTCTACCTTGGAGATCCGGTCTGCCTCCCGGTCCTTCTTTCTCTGACGACTTCTGTAACTAGCATCGTAATGAGGAAACCCTTTCTTCCACGAGACATGGGCGCCTTTGCCTCGTGTTCGTCCACCCTTTTCAGGATTCCCTAGGGCACGTGTCAGCTCGTCGTTCTCTCTCTCGGGACAGAACAATCCCAATTGAGCATCGTTCATTGCTTGAACAAGGTCTTCGAAGGGTTTTAGAATTTTTTCATGAAATAATGTCTTCCCTATTTCTGGGTCCAATGATCCCCCGTGCCCGTACCACCAATGCTTTGACCTCTCAGGCCATCCATCTGTACCAGGAGTGACGCCTCTAGCCCTCATGTCCTTCTCCATAGTTACCCACTTAGGGACAACACTCTTGTAGCCACATGTCTCCATTTTATGATGGTATTTATTTTGGGCAGCATTTAACGCATTCTTTGCCGACTTTGCCTTTGCTTTATCAGATTGCTTGTACATTACAAAATCAGGACACTGTTCTCTCAACTTCTCATTTGCTCCTTTGAACTCTGGAGTTTTCTTTTCCGCGACATATTTCGCGTATAAACTTTTCTGGTGGTTCCGGTATAGTTCGGCCATCTTGCTCAGAGCCCACTCCTTGACTTTCGCTCTTTTTTCAAGCCCACCCGGCCTTGGGGTAATACCATCTGCCTCAAATTTTTCATACCCTGGAGGTAGTATGAAATGCGCTATGAGCTTCTGCCAAAGGTCATCTTTGGCATCATTAGTGACATAGATGTTGGATTCTTCACCGGGTTTCTTTGACTTATTCCATTCTTGGATGGTGATCGGCAGGTTGTCCCTAACAAGCACCTCGCAATGATTTGTAAACATCCTTCGGTGCTTCTCTGGAGCAATCGGTTCACCATCATCATCTATTTCTTCAATGGTGAACCTCTGATTACCATCCAACTTTTTGTTCGGCCCTCTTTCATTCGAGCTGTCGATTGCTTCGATCCGGTGGGATAAAAGAAGAAGAGAGAGTGATTTATATATATATATTGATATATATAGATCAATTAATGAATACAGGTAACACGAGGCTTTATATATATGTACCTCGCCGGATCCTGTCGAGGGGCCATCATTATTGTTGTTATTTATTTGCCCTTCGTCCAGCCGGTCTTCCCCTTAGTACATCAGGTTTTCGTCTAGCCCATCACCGGATGGATTCAGATATGAGTAAATGTCTTCCTCGAGCAAAATATCTTCACCGGTAGTAATACTAAGAGGAATTTCACCTATTATCATGCCCTGAAGAAAACCTTCACTAATGCGACCAGGATCATCAGATGGATCCATGACTTAACTATAACAGAAAGAGAGTTAAACAGCTTAGAAAAAATTTAATAATATACTATACTAACAATATACTACTAACAATAACTAATAATATAATATTACCACAAAATGTGATTTTACTAAAATAATAACTAATAGTAGCATTTATATAGTAATAAAACTAAAACAATTACTATTCCTAATATTGTTAGGGTTATTGTTATTACCAAAAATAATATAATATTACCACAAAAATTTAATAATATACTATACTAACAATATAATACTAACAATAAATAATAATATCATATTACCACAAAATGTGATATTTACTAAAACAATAACTAATAATAGCATTTATATATTAATAAAACTAAAAACAATTAATATTCCTAATATTGTTAGGGTTGTTGTTATTACCACAAAGGTAATAACCCTAATAACCCTAATATTATTTGTGGTAAAACTAACCCTAATAACTAAAACTAAAAAAACAATACCCCTCCTATACGTACTAATTAACCAATGCTGGCGGCAGCATGTACGACGGTGGCACGGCGAGGCGGCGGCGTTGCGGGGCGGCGGCAGGGTGGGACGGTGTGCGGCGGCACGACAGGGCGGCGCGCGAAAGCACGGTGCGGGGCGGCAACATGGTGGGGCGGTCGGAGACGAGGGCGGCGACGCGGTGGAATCAGCGGGCAGCACCTCCCTTGTGTTCTATGCATCAGCGGGCAGCACCTCCCCTTCATCTTTGTCTTCGTCGAAATGCTAAGTGTTAGGCGTGGGCGGTGGCGCGCGGAATATAAAGGGCTGACCATTTAGTCGCGGGTTAAGCCACGGCCCGGGACTAGAGGGTCTCTAGTCCCGGTCCATGGCTTAACCCGCGACTAAAGACCCACCCTCTAGTCGCGGGTTAAGCCATGACCCGGGACTAAAGGGTTTTTTCGGCCGCTTTTTTTTCACGCAAGCAGGCACCCTCTAGTCCCGGATCCATGCACGACCCGCGACTAGTGTGTTTTTTTGTAAATTTTCTTCTTTTTAATTCAAATCAAATATAAAACTTTGGAAAATCATATCTTCTATTGTAAAAATCCAAATAAAAAAAATAATGTGTCTATTATTATCAGAAAAATATAAAGAATCTTAATATAATATCCATACATATGTTTGCACTATTTATAAATTATTTCATTTGTCAATTTTCTTTTTCTAGTTCAAATCAAATATAAAACTTTGGAAAATCATATCTCCTATCGTAAAAATCTAAATAAAACAAATAATATGTATATTATTATCATAAAAATATAAAGAATCCTAATATAATATCCATATATCTGTTTGCGTCATTTATAAATTAAGTCATTTGTAAATTTTCTTTTTTTAGTTCAAATCAAATATAAAACTTTGGAAAATCATATCTCCTACTGTAAAAATCGAAATAAAACAAATAATATGTCTATTATTATCAGAAAAATATAAAGAATCTTCATATAATATCCATACATCTGTTTGCATCATTTATAAATTATGTCATTTGTAAATTATCTTTTTTTAGTTCAAATCAAATATAAAACTTTGGAAAATCATATATCCTATTATAAAAATCCAAATAAAACAAATAATATGTCTACTATTATAAGAAAAATATAAAGAATCTTAATAAAATATCCATACATCTGTTTGCATCATTTATAAATTATTTCATTTGTAAATTTTCTTTTTAAATTCAAAACAAATATAAAACTTTGGAAAATCATATCTCCTATTGTAAAAATCCAAATAATACAAATAATATGACTATTATTATCAGAACAATATAGAGAATCTTAATATAATATCCATACATATGTTTGCACTATTTATAAATTATTTCATTTGTAAATTTTCTTTTTTAATTCAAATCAAATATAAAACTTTGGAAAATCATATCCTATTATAAAAATCCAAATAAAACAAATAATATGTATATTATTATCATAAAAATATAAATAATCATAATATAATATCCATATATCTGTTTGCATCATTTATAAATTAAGTCATTTGTAAATTTTCTTTTTTTAGTTCAAATCAAATATAAAACTTTGGAAAATCATATCTTCTACTGTAAAAATCCAAATAAAACAAATAATATGTCTATTATTATTAGAAAAATATAAATAATCTTAATATAATATCCATACATCTGTTTGCATCATTTATAAATTATGTCATTTGTAAATTTTCTTTTTTTAGTTCAAATCAAATATAAAACTTTGGAAAATCATATCTCCTATTATAAAAATCCAAATAAAACAAATAATATGTCTATTATTATCAGAAAAATATATAGAATCTTAATAAAATATCCATACATCTGTTTGCATCATTTATAAATTATTTCATTTGTAAATTTTCTTTTTTTAATTCAAATCAAATATAAAACTTTGGAAAATCATATCTCCTATTGTAAAAATCCAATAAAACAAATAATATATCTATTATTTTCAGAAAAATATAAAGAATCTTAATATAATATCCATACATCTATTTGCATCATTTATAAATTATTTCATCTGTAAATTTTTTATTTCAAATCAAATATAAAACTTTGGAAAATCATATATCCTATTGTAAAAATCGGGACTAAAGATATTTCCCGCCCTTTCCCTTTTACCAGAGCTTTTAGTCCAGGTTGTAGTCACTAACCGGGACTAAATATATTTCCCGCCATTTCCCACCGCTTCCCGCAAAGTTTTCTCGCCCTTTCCCTATATATCTAGGGCGATCGCACCATGGCTATCCACAGATCCACACCTTCCTCTCTCACAATAATGGGCAGCACCTACTGGGCCATTCTGACCCTCGAGGAGGCTGAGGTGCTGTGCGCCTACAACTACCCTTGTCCGTTGGGCTACCGGCCGCCCACCGGCTGGATGCTAAGCGCTGTAGGGGTTCCTTTCCCTCTTGTACCGCAAGGTTCTGCACGCGAGGCGGCCATCATGAACCACTTCTACCATGATCTCACGCTGGAGCAGCGGATGGATCCCTAGTGGGATCCCGACAACTATGACAAATGGAATGCCTTCTTCGCTAACCGGCAGGAAATAGAGCTCGCCAGATACGAGGGTGATGGCCCGCCCCCGGTGAACCACAACGAAGCCGGTCGTCGTCTGTGGTGGGCGAATCGTACTATCATCGGCGTGATGCGCTACATCGCCTGGGGAGACCATCCTCTCCTCCGGTGCCCACAAGTCTACCCGCCACAGAGCCACAATAAGGCCCCTCCCCCGCCCAGCAGTAGTGGCATCGTCTTCCAGGACACCCCTCCCCCGCCCGCTGTGAATCCGAGGCCGGAGTGGTAGGTGCCCCGGTATATGCCATGGCTGGGCTAAGGATCCTCGGAGTGGCAGGTGACGATGACGATGATGATGACGATGACGAAGAAGACCCTGAAGTTGTGTACTATAGGACTAGGAATGATTATGACTAAAGGGGGCGGCTTTAGTCCTGAGTGTTAACTAGTCTCGGTTTGTCCCGGTTTTTAATATTAATAAATGTCTTGAGTGTTACCTAGTCCCGGAACTAAATATGAAGATGTTGTGGTATTCTTGTGAGTTTGCTCAGGTGATCAAATGTTGTTTTTTCTACTTGCCTACAACAATCAAAATGCTATAGTATTGAAACCAATAAATGTATTGAATCTATTACATCTTTCTCAATCTAACTGGACGAGGACACCCAGTTCCTAAGCCACGGGAGGTGAAAACCCAAAGAGACGGAACCATGACACGAGCATAGCTCAGGTGAGATCCCTGAAGAATATGCCAGGTATCATCGACCCTGGTGTCCAACGCAGCCATATAGTGACGGACGTGCTCGTCCTCCCTGACATGACGCCGTACCACCTCCTCGGTGGCTGGCTCCCTCCGCACCCTTCCTGGACCAGGTGACATCCACCAAAGAATCTCTGGGTCGAAGAAGACACCCGAATTCCTCACCAAGCTACGCGTCTCGGAAGGTAGCACCATCCAGTGCCAGCCCGGCGGAGCCTAGTATCGGACATGCCCGGTGGATCCCAGTACTCCATCGTTGCTTCCGAGTCGACTACGAGGATGCGGGATGGGCATCCTAAAGCACCAAGAATGTGTGTATGTGTGGGTGGCCATGACGGTCACCCTATAAATAGAGGAAAAGGCCTATAAATATAGCAGCCTATAAATAGAGCAGCCTATAAACAGAGGAAAGGGCGGGCAGGCTGGATCGAGCAGCCTATAAATAGAGGGAAATGCCTATAAAGAGAGGGTTCATCTTTAGTCCCGGTTGGAGAAGCCAACCGCGACTTAAGGGATTGCGGCAGACTAGGCCAGGCAGCACTAATAATGGGGGTGAGTGTCGACATTATGTCGTGCAGCTTGTACCTTGTCCCGGATGGTGTCACCAACCGGGACTAAAGATGAGCCTTTAGTCCCGGTTGGAGACACCAACCGGGACAAAACATGATTCAACACTAATAATAGGGGCTAAGTGTCGACATTATGTCGTGAGTGTCGACACTATACCGAGATGGTTGTACTATAAATAGGCATCCTTGTGAGTCTAGTCCTCCACCCAGTTTGAGGAATCTCCAAGATGGTTTTCAAGAGCAGGGACACCACTACGGCCAGTTTCAGGGAGATGCCGCCGGAGCCCAGTCCTCCGGCATCTCCAAGAAACTGGTCATAGAGGCACTCCCTAATATGTGAAATTAGTTAGCTCCCAAGCGTATTGATCTAGTTAGAGAAGTTACAAGCTGCAAGGTGGTGTGCGAGAGCAGGCACACCACTATGGCTAGTTTCAGAGAGATGTCGCCGGAGCCCAGTCCTCCGGCATCTCCAAGAAACTGGTCATAGAGGCACTCCATAATATGTGACCACACGCGTTTGGAGATCAGATCTTAATGGTAAGTACGAATCGGGACTAAAGGCCCCCATTTAGTCCCGGACCATCCACAAAACGGGACTAACACACTTAAGATGGTTTACAGACAACACTATAAAAATGGACACATGGAGCATCTTCACTCATAAAATGTTACAATTATTACACATCATTTCTTCACGTGTATCCCTTTCTGATCCTGCCGTATCCATGGAGCATCTTTATTCATTAACATGATGCTTGGGTCATCCTTCACTGCGAAGGGAGGAATTTCATGAAACTTATCACAATATGTTGACATGTCTATCTTGTCCTCCACTCCCACGATGTTTCTTTTTCCTGAAAGAACTATGTGGCTCTTTGGCTCATCGTCTGATGTATTATTTTCTTATTTTTTCTTTTTCTAGGTTTGGTATACATGTCATTAACATAGAAAATCTAAGCCAGATCATTGGCTAGGACGAATGGTTCGTTTAAGTACCCAAGATTGTTGAGATCCAACGATGTCATTCCATACTTCTTGTCTACCTCAACCCCTCCTCCTGTCAACTTGACCCATTTGCAACGAAACAAGGGGACCTTAAAAGTAGGTCCATAGTCAAGTTCCCATATCTCCTATATGTAACCATAATATGTGGTCTTTGACCCATTGTTGTCTATTGCATCAAAGCGGACACCACTATTTTGGTTGGTGCTCTTTTTATCTTGGGCGATCGTGTAAAAATGAATACCCATTTATCTCGTACCCTTGGAAAGTCGATATAGTAGAAGATGGTGACCTAGACAACAAGTATAGCTGATATCCAAGAGTGTTGTTTTCTATGAGATGTTGCAACCAACCGCCAAAACTCTTCATGTGTTCATCTCTAATCCAAGAGTCATGCTTTCTAGGGTTGTTGGAGCATAAGATTTTCATGTGTTCCTCGATATACGTGGCTTCCAAGATAGAATTCTATAGAACTGTGTAATGTGCTTTGGTGTAAGAATGTCCGTCCCTACATATTATTGATTTCCTTCCTAGAGTACCCTTTCCACTTAGTCTCCCCTCATACCGCGATTGAGGAATACCAATCGGCCTAAGGTCAGGAACGAAGTCAACACAAAATTCAATGACCTCCTCTGTTCCATAGCCCTTGGAGATGCTTCCTTCTGTCCTAGCACAGTTTACGAACATATTCCTTTAATATTCCCATGAACCTCTCAAAGGGAAACATATTGTGTAGAAATACATGACCGAGAATGGAAATCTCTTCGACTAGGTGAACCAGTAGGTGCGTCATAATATTGAAGAAAGATGGTGGGAACACCAACTCAAAACTGACAAGACATTGGACGACATCATTCTGTAACCGTGGTAGATCTTCAGGATTGATTATCTTCTGATAGATTGAATTGAGGAGTGCACATAAGTTCACAATGGATACTCGAACATTATCTGCTAGAAGCCCGCTCAATGCAATCCGAAGCATTTGCGTCATAATCACATGGCAGTCATGAGACTTTAGGTTTTGGAACTTTTTTCTGCCATATTTATTATTCCCTTTATATTCGACGAGAATCTAGACGGGACCTTAATACTGCTCAAGCATGCAAAAAATATTTCCTTCTCTTGTTTGGTAAGAGCGTAGCTGGCATGACCTTGAAACCATTCTGGATGTAGGCCATATGGGTCTTTCATATGTTGATGGTCCTTTCGTGCTTCCGGTGTATCTTTTGTCTTACCATACACGCCCAAGAAGCCTAGCAGGTTCACGCAAAGATTCTTCGTCACATGCATCACATCGATTGTAGAGCGGACCTCTAAGAATTTCCAATATGGTAGCTCCCAAAATATAGACTTCTTCTTCCACATGGATGCGTGTCCTTCAGCGTCCTTCAGAACAGTTTTTCCGCCAGGACCCTTTCCAAAGGTTACTATTTGATCCAAATCTTTGACCATATCAAATATATCAGCACCAGTACGCTCCTTAGGCTTCGTCTGGTGACATGCCAGACCGTTGAAATGCTTGCCTTTCTTTCTTAAGGGATGCTTGGCCAAAAGAAATCGACGATGCTCATTGTACACATTCTTCTTATGATGTTCCAAATATATACTTTCAGTCTCATCTAAACAGTGTGTGCATGCATTGTATCCCTTGTTTGACTGTCCTGAAAGGTTACTAAGAGCAGGCCAATCATTGATTGTTACAAAAAGCAATGCTCGGAGGTAAAATTCTTCCTTCTTGTGCTCATCCCACACGCGTATGTCGGGTTCATGCCACAACTATAAAAGTTCTTCAACTAATGGTATTAGGTACACATCAATGTCATTTCTGGGTTGCTTCAGACCTTGGATCGACACTGGCATCATAATGAACTTTCGCTTCATGCACAACCAAGGAGGAAGGTTATAGATGCATAAAGTCACGGGCCAGGCGTTGTGACTGGAGCTCTGCTCCCCAAAAGGATTCATGCCATCTGTAATTAGACCAGACCTTAAACTCTTTGCATCATCTGCAAAGTCCGGGTACTTTCTATCGATTTTTCTCCATTGCGACCCATTAGAGGGGTGTCTCAACATCCCGTCTGACTTACGTTCCTCTTTATGCCATCGCAACAACTTGGTGTGCTCTTTGTTTCTGAATAAGCGTTTCAACCGTGGTATTATAGGAGCATACCACATCACCTTGGCAGGAACCCTCTCCCGGGGGGCTCGCCCTCAACGTCACCAGGGTCATCTCGTCTGATCTTATACCGAAGTGAAGTGCATACAGGGCATGCATCCCAATTCTCGTACTCCTCACCGCGGTAGAGGATGTAGTCGTTAGGGTATGCATGTATCTTCTGAACCTCTAAACCGAGAGGGTAGACAACCTTCTTTGCTTCGTACGTACTGGCGGGCAATACGTTATCTTTTGGAAGCATATTCTTCATCATTTTCAGCAACTTTTCAAATGAGGAGTCAGGTATAGCACACTCAGCCTTGCATCGCAGCAATTCCAGTGTGCTGCCCATCTTTTTCAGACCATTTTTTCAATTTGGGTACAACAACTTTTTGTGATCATCTAACATGTGATTGAACTTCTCCCTCTCCTTTTTAGTTTCACAGTCTCGTCGTGCATCAGCAATGGTCCGACCAAGATCATCAGCGTGTTCATGATGTGTCTCTTCTTCATTTCCCCTTCAGCATCCCTCATGGAAGTATCTCCATACTGAGGGAAACCATGATAGTTGTCATCCTCCTCTTCTTCTTCATTTTCTTCCATTATAACCCCTCTCTCTCTGTGCTTGGTCCAACAATTATAACTGGGCATGAAGCCGAACTTCAACAGGTGGCTGTGAAGGGTTTTTGAGTCAGAGTAATACTTCTGATTCCTACATCCACTACATGGACATAATACAAAACCATTGCGCTTGTTTGCATCAACAACACGGATGAATTCATGCACGCCATTAATGAACTCGTCAGAGCGTCAGTCAGTACCGTACATCCATTCCCGGACCATCTTCATTATAGTAAAAGTATATCAAAAACCATTACACAACATGATAAAATTGTTATAAGTTATATTGAGAGCTTATATAGCATTAATTTTGAATTTTGAAAAATTTACAAGCACCAATTTGTGAATCGGAGAAAACAATTAACATGATAAATGTAGAGTTTTTTATTATTGTTCTATCAGTGAAAACCTCTCTCCATTCTAAGCTCTGGAACTCTAAAATTACACATTTCAATTTTCAGTAACTATGTGCCTAATCAAAATTTGCTACATATATCAAAATCCTTCTACTTCTAGAGAATGCATGCATTGATCCATATCTCTATACTCTAGTGCATTATAGAGCTAAAGTAGCAATAAGAGATGAAAGAATGAAGTTCTGACCTTTTAAAACTTTGGATTTAGGTGTTGCAAACTAAATCTTGACAAATCTTGAGAAAAAATGGCATAAACTCGCTTGCTTCTTTGAGTAAAATGGCCACCATATGGTTTAGGGCAGGTAGACACGAAGCAGTATATATACTGGTGGACAACTAGTCCCGGGCCGTGATACGACCCGGGACTAATAGTCCACGAAAATACCAGCTGGCCTGCTCCAGGTTATTAGTCACGGGCCGTATTACGGATCGGGACTAGAGTTTTGGTCCGGTCCGGGACTAGTGTCTACGGCCATTTCTAGCCGTTAGAGGCCTCACGGCTCGGGACTAGTGCTAGAACAAGTCTCGGGCCGTGATAGGCCGGGACTGCTGGCTTTGTTCAGATCGAACCGAAGACTGTTTTTCTAGTAGTGTAGTAAACTATGGAGAGAAGATATTTGAATATAAACAACTATCTAATATATCACAAAGTACTATATCAAAAATGTGTGTCGTCTCTGATGTCCATAGAGTAAAATGGAGAAGAGATCTGGAATGCTTGTATGAGAGTTCGGTTAACTAACACATAGGACATGGCAGTCGTTCCATTTTCAGTAACAAAATATTTTAGAAAACCATATCACTAGTAAAAAACGACTTTTCATTTTTTGCAGCTCCAGCCTCTAGTCCCGGCCTTCTCTAAAACCGGGAGTAGTGCTAACACTAGTCCCGGTCTGTGAATTCTGCAACGGCTACATGGCCCCATATCACTAGTCCCAGTCCATGGGCAACCTCTAGTCCCGGCTGGTAACACAGGTCGGGACTAGAGATCTCGTGGGACCCATGGCTATATTTAGTCTGGGTTCTTGTTACAAGCCGGGACTGGAGGTCAACCTCTAGTCTGGGTTCATTTTACCACTCGGGACAACTTATTACCATTATATATGCCTGTTCGACCTAGCCCAAAAGCATGGCCATTTCCTCCAAGTAACAGCTCAAGTTCATCCTCATTTTTGTCCAATTTGGTGGCAACTTTCAATCCAAGATTTGGTGGCAACTTTCAGTCCAAGATTTGGTGGCATCATCTATCAATACAAGCTTCTAAAATGGTTAGCAACTTCAATCATTCACCTCTTATTGTTATAGTTTAGCTTAATGCTCTAGAACTAGAATAAGGAATTTCATGCTTAGAAGTGTACAGGTAATTTTAGATGTGTAGTTTTAAGCATAGTTTGATTATACAAAAAGCTACTGAAAGTTGAGATGTGCATTTGAAGAGTTTCGAATCTCTGAATTAAATAAGGTTTTCACTTCTAGAGCAACAATTAAATAGTCAACATTCTTATGTTAATAGTTTTGTCCAATTCAAAAATTAGTGCATGTAAAATTTTAATATGATAGAAAATCTTAATTAAAAAATTAGTACAGGTAAAATTAATTGTAGTAAAAATGATCCAAACTTTTTATATGATAGAAAATTTTAATTATACTGCAGATGAGCCGAGAATGGATGTATGACGGTCCCTGAATGTTTGACGCGTTCATTAAAGGCGTGCATTATTTCCTCGAGTTGGCTGAGGCAAACAAGCAGAATGGTTTTATGTGTTGTCCGTGTCATGTCTGTCGGAATGAGAAGGATTACTCTTCATCCAAAACCATTCACATCCACCTGATTCAATCAGGTTTCATGTTAGGCTATATTTGTTGGACAAAGCATGGAAAAAGCGGCGTTATGATGGAAGACAACAAAGAAGAAGAGAACGATGATAATTATCCAATGTTTCCTGAATACGGTGGCACTGCACTAGAAGACAATGAACAAGAAAAAGGTGAAGAACGGGCATTAGGTTAGACTACTGATGATCTTCGTCAGGCCATTCTTGATGCACGGAGCAAATGCGAAAATGAAAACGAGAATAAGAAGTTGGAGCGCATGTTAGAGGATCACAAAAAATTGTTATACCCAAATTGCGAAGATGGCAACACAAAGCTCGGTACCACACTAGAATTACTGCAATGGAAAGCAGAGAATGGTTTATCTGACAAGGGATTTGAGAAGCTACTGAAAATTTGGAAGAAGCTTCCAAAGGATAATGAATTTCCTATCAGAACATACGAGGCAAAGAAGGTCGTCTGCCCTCTAGGAATAGAGGTGCAGAAGATACATGCATGCATTAATGACTACATATTATATCACGGTGAGGAGTACGGGAATTTGGATGCATGCCTGGTATGCAGCGCATTGTGTTATAAGATCAGACGAGATGACCCTGGTGATGTGAGGGCGAGCAACACCCTATGAGGAGGGTTCCTGCAAAAGTTATGTGGTATGCTCCTATAATATCACGGTTGAAACGTTTGTTTAGAAACAAAGAGCATGACAAGTTGTTGCGATGGCACAAAGAAGAGCGTAGGAAAGACTCGATGTTGAGACACCCCGCTGATGGGTCGCAATGGAGAAAAATCGAAAGAGAGTACCCGAGATTTGCAGATGACACAAGGAACTTAAGTTTTGGTCTAAGTACAGATGTCATGAATCCTTTTGGAGAGAAGAGCTACAGTCATAGCATCTGGCATGTAACTCTATGTATATATAGCCTGCCTCTTTGGTTGTGCATGAAGCGGAGATCATTATGATGCCAGTGCTCATCCAAGGCCCGAAGCAACCCGACAATTACATTGATGTCTATCTAAGGCCATTATTTGAAGAACTACTATAGTTGTGGCGCGACGAAGGTGTTCGTATGTGGGATGAGCACAAACAGGAACCATTTGATTTACGTGCATTGTTGTTCATAACCATCAATGATTGGCCTGCTCTTAGTAACCTTTCAGGACAGTCAAACAAGGGATACAATGCATGCACGCATTGTTTAGATGATATTGAAAGTATATATTTGGATAAAGGTAAGAAGAATGTGTACCTGGGGAATCGTCGATTTCTTTCGGCCATGCATCCCGCAAGAAAGAAAGGCAAGCATTTCAATGGTGAGGCAGATCACCGGAAGAAGCCTATCCGCCATACTAGTGATGATATATTTGGTATGGTCAAGGATCTAGAAGTAATCTTTGGAAAGGGCCCTGGAGGTCAATCTGTTCCAAATGATGCTGACGGACATGTGCCCATGTGGAAGAATAAATCTATATTTTGGGAGCTACCCTATTGGAAAGTTCTAGAGGTCTGCTCTGCAATCGACGTGATGCAGGTGACAAAGAATCTTTGCGTGAACCTGATAGGCTTTATGGGCGTGTATGGAAAGACAAAAGATACGCTAGAACCACGGTAGTACCAGCAAGGTATGAAAGACCGAGGCGGCGTGCATCCAATAAAGACAGATAAAGGACGTCTAAGTGCTGCCAGCTATGCTCTTACCAAAGAAGAGAAGGAAATTTTTTTCGAAGTCCTAAGAACTGTGAAGGTCCCCTCTAGCTTCTCGTCGAATATAAAGGGAATAATAAATATGGCAGAGAAAAAATTGCAGAACCTAAAGTCTCATGACTGCCATGTGCTTATGGCATAATTGCTTCCGGTTGCATTGAGGGGGATTCTACCGGAAAATGTTCAACTACCATTGTGAAGCTATGTGCATTCCTCAATGCTATTTCTCAGAAGGTAGTCGATCTAGAAATTCTACCAAGGTTAGAAAATGATGTGCTCCAGTGTCTCGTTAGTTTTGAGATGGTGTTCCCACCATCCTTCTTCAATATTATGACGCATCTGCTAGTACACCTAGTTGAGAAGATTACTATTTTGGGTCTATATTTCTACACAATATGTTCCCCTTTGAGAGGTTCATGGGAGTCTTGAAGAAATATGTCCATAATCGTGCTAGGCTAGAAGGAAGCATCTCGAAGGGCTATGGAACAGAGGAGGTCATTGAGTTTTGTGTTGACTTTATTCCTGACATTAAGTCATTGTTCCTGAAGCATGGCATGAGGGGAGACTGAGTGGAAAAGGCACACTAGGAAGAAAGTCAATAATATGTAGGGACGGACATTCTTTCACTCAAGAACACTAAACAGTTCTGCATAATTCCACCTTAGCAGCTCCGTATATAAAGGAACACAAGGATATTGTACGCTCAAACAACCGGGAAAAGCATGACTCCTTGATTAGAGATGAACACATGAAGACTTTTGGCGGCTCCTTATGCAAACACATGTCATGAATAACTACACTGTTTGTGATGATTTGTACTTGTTGGCCAGCTCACCGTCTTCGACTATATGGACTTACCAAGGGTACGAGATAAATGGAAATACATTTTACACGATCGCCCAAGATAAAAAGAGCACCAACCAAAACAGTGGTGTCCTCTTTGATGCAACAAACGACAATGGGTCAAAGGACACATATTATGGTTACATAGAGGAGATATGGGAACTTGACTATGGACCTACTTTGAAGGTCCCTTTGTTTCGGTGCAAATGGGTCAAGCTAACAGGAGGCGGGGTTGAGGTAGACAAAAAATACGGAATGACAACAGTGGATCTCAACAATCTTGCGTACATGAACGAACCATTCGTCCTAGCCAACGATGTGTCTCAGTTTTCTATGTGAAGGACATGTCTACCAAACCAAGAAAAAGAAAATATACGCAAACAAATACATCATGAAACGATGAGCCAAAGCGCCACATAGTTCTTTCAGGGAAAGGAAACATCGTAGGAGTGGAGGACAAGACAGAGATGTCCGAAGATTATGACAAGTTTCATGAAATTCTGCCGTTTGTAGTGAAGGATGACCCAAACATCATGTTACTTGATGAAGATGCTCCATGGTTAAGGCCACACGGTCATAAGAAAGTCATATGATGTATTCAGAATTTTGCATGCGGCCATTTTTTAGATGCAATCAATATGTACATATGCATGTATATCATTTCGTGAAGCTTTTACAAAGTTTGTTATTTTTTCTGTTTTATAAGAATAATTATACTAAATTTCCATCTGGCCGAAGCTTTTAGTCCCGGTTGTAGCCACTAACTGGGACTAAAGATATTTCCCGTCATTTCCCACCACTTCCCGCCATGTTTTCCCACCCTTTTCCTCTCACCGAAGCGCCACGAAAAGACCTCTAGTCCCGGTTGGAGGCTGGGGCCAGGACTAGAGGCCCCCCTTTAGTCCCGGTTAGAGGCTGGGGCCAGGACTAGAGGTGGTGGGTATAAATACCCACCGCCCTCCTCCCGGCCCGAGCAACTTCCCGGGACGCCTCCTTCTCCAAATCGACAACACCACCAGGCTGCCGCCCACGTCCGTGCCCCATCGGAAATCTCGCCTCCACGCCCATGCCCGTGCCCCGTCTTAGATCTCGTCGCCGCCCGCTCCGCCGCCTGCGCCCGTGCCCCGTGGAACTCTTCGCCGGTCGCCGCGCCACCGCCACTCACTGTTCCCGTGCTGCCGTCAACGTCGTCGTTCCTCAAAGTTCCCACGCGCCGCCGCCGCCGCTCATGCCGCGCCCGTGGTCGCCGCCGCTGCCCCTCAACGGTAAGTGCTTTTTTCTTTTCTTTTTTTTCTTTTTTTCAATTTAGTTTGTAATTTGTATATAATTTAGATATATATTTATAGTTTTAAGTATATATAATTTTGTTTAGGGTATAATGTAGAAATATCATTGTTTAGTTTTAAGTATATATAATTTAGTTTAGTATATAATTTAGATATATATATCGTTGTTTAGTTTTAAGTATATATAATTTATTTTAGTATATAATTTTTATATATCATTGTTTAGTTTAGACGTATCTTAGTTAGATATAAATTTGTTAGTATATTATTTACGTATTTAGGAATATTTTAGTTTTTAGTATATATAATATTTAAGGATATAATTATTTACCGCATTATTTCGGTCAAATCCATACCTACTTTAGGATATGCCTTGTAGCCAACTCGGCCAGAGCGATGGAGTAATACGCTCTAGCGGTGTTGTACGAGACTGGGCTCCGCCAGGCTGGCACTGAGAGGTGCTACCGTCAGGGTCGCGTAACTTGGTGAGGAATTCGGGTGTCGTCGTCGACCCGGATCTTTTTTGGTGGAGGTCACGTGGCTCAGACAAGGTGCAGAGGGAGCCGACCCCTGAGGAGGTGGTACGACGTCGCGTCAGGTAGGAGGACGAGCACGTCCGTCGCTATATGGTGATGTTGGACGCCAGGGTGGACCCTCATACCTGGAAAGTTATTCATGGATCTCACCCTAGTTATAGTCTGGTGATGGTTCCGACTATTTGGTTGGTCACATCCCGCGGCTCAGGAGCCGGTAGTCGACATTGAGTTTGAGCGATGTTATCAGACAAGATGTTGTTTTTTATATGATATTACTACTTTGTCGTTATTCGAGATGTATTATGACTTCTTTGTTGTTTTCTGAGATGTTATTCGAGATGTTATATGATATTAATACCTTTTTTGTCATTTGAGATGTTATATAATTTTATTACTCATATAAGCACATTATGTCATAGCAGTTATTCTATGGATCACTTCAACATTAGAGAAGGTGAATAGCCTTTATTCGATATGATACTGGGTGGTGGAGGACCGCTCCCCTATCAGGATGGAGCGCTCATCGATTAGGGTGGGGAAGAAGAATGTGGAGCAGAAGATGGCTCACAGTTTCTAAATGAGTCCGGTGAGGGAATAGAGATAGAACCTCAAGTCGAAGCGCATACTAGTTTTAATTTCGATGATGACTTGGAAAATGATGGACCAGCCATGACAAAGTCTGGCGAAATATATTATTAAGCCTCTTGATCACTAGTATATAGATGCATTAATTGATTTGTGTGTGTATATATATATATTAACGAATGTTGTTTCTTATTTTAGACATCCACATCGACCAAGTCAGTTAAAAATAGTAAGCGAGGATCAGCCAAAGGGATGTCCGATGATGCGCATTTTACAATTGTTGAGGTTTCTCTAGTGGGCGTCCCGTTGCTTCCCATAAAGAACGCAAACACATTTATTCATCAATGTGGATTTGTTGTTAGGGACAACGTCCCGATCAGCATTATCAACTGGAATAAGCCCGCAAAGGCCGATGAATATTCTATGAGTTATGTCGAGGACAAATACAAAGACATACTATGGGATAAGCTCATTCGCCATTTCACCATACCGGTCTTAGAGACTAAGGAGGCCACAGATGAAATGAGGTCCAAAGATAAGCGTTTTGCTCTTAAGAAGATGGCCTAACAGTTCAATAACTATAAAAAATATTGTACAATGAATATCTCGAGGAAGGAAAAGTTCCAGCATTCGAGGACTCCATAGAGAAGTAGCGGCCTCACTAGGAAAGATTTCTAGACTACAAGAAATCAGCAATCACTACTGTAAAATAGCCTACCAGTGACAGGCTTAAAAGACCCATTAGTGACAGGCAATACGCCTGTCACTAGTAACGTGTCACTGGTAATAAGTTACTAGTGACAGGAAAGCGCATGTCACTAATATTTATTTACTAGTGACAGCCATTTAGTTATGCTTGTCACTAATTAGGTTTTACCAATGAATCTTAGTAGCAACCTAAACCCTAAATCCTAAATCCTAAACCTTAAACCCTAAACCCTTGGCTAGTATGCCCATTACCAGTAATTTCCTTTAGGAATAAAAAATAATGCAACTACGCATGATAACACAATATGATCACATACATTCATTGATAACAAAATATGATCATAAGTATTACAAAGTGGAATTATCATTGAATTCACAACTTCCTAAACAAGTTTGTTGTCATTTCACAATAACCAACACCTCAAAATCAAATCGTCCAACTCCTGCGAAACGGAAAAGCTTCCGTCATCTACTTCGCATGACTCATCCGCTCCAGCTGCTACCTAGAAGAACTTGCATCCCAAACAAACTCTGACATGGAGCATTCGCCAATTTAGGCAGCAGACCAACATGCGTTTATTAGCGGCAGCTAGACATCATATTAGTTCACCTTACAGCACGCGCACGACCCCCCCTAACTTGAGCTTTTCAATATTCATCTGCATGGGACAGAAAATAGAAAACTTACTTAGTAATAGAACACTTAGCTTCTGCCAAGTATGATAAAAGAAAGTTTTAGTACTATAAGAAAAAACTTAGATGCTAATTTGATAGATACAACAAGATTACCAAAGCACAACCATCTACCAAAATTAACACCTAGGAGAATACATCATTTACAAAGAGAGAGACCAAACAGACCCTTAAGAAATGATGCTTGGAGACTTGGGGCTAATAGGTGGGGCTAAAAACGAATCATATGAATTTCACACAGAAGATGTTCTATTTATCGATCTTACGTAAAAACAACTCCATAAAAAATGAAGATAATGCTAAGAAAGAACTCAGAAGTCCAACCGTTCACCAAATCGCTATCATCACAGTGTAGGCAGACAAAAGTATTGCCACTCTTCAGCAATGAAGCAAAGATATAATCCATAAAAGAACAAATATTCAAATAACAAAGAAACAAACTGAAAACGGAAGATAGAAGTGGTGGCCACAATTTTCAAAGGTCTTTAATCAACAGATTCTATTTCTAGGATTCATGGTATTTTAGATCCAACTTATATTGGAAAGGAAATAGTAGTATTCATGCCGCTAAGTTACTGGTAATTCTAGCTAAGCACAGCCAAAAAGAAATATGCAATCGGGTTTGACAGGATTCTGAATATAAGGAATTAGCTACCATACAAAGCTGATACATACATAGAGCATGCCCAAAATTTTAAGACCAACTGATTGCCGTATCCAACAACAAAAATTGGTGGCCACTATTTTACACATCAAGAATTCAGCAATGGGAGAAATGACAACAGTGGTAACAAAACAAAGAACTATAAGTTTTACTATACGAACCGTTCAAGTGACTAAGAATAATATGAAGCTTTCATGAAACACCGGTACATAATAGTTTTTGTTACTACGTATATGACTATAGAATTTAACCATGTTGCATGTCCTGATATATAACTCATTTAACCCTGTCTCTTTGGTCATGCCATTCATGAAACAAAAATACATGAGTAGCTCTCTGCAACTAACAAGTGAAGCTCTGATTTCAGAAAGAAAACAAAGAAAAAACAATACAGAGTCTATCTTCTTATTCCAGACAACAAAGGAGAAACTGCTACCTTTTTTTATCGAACTGGACTTGTCCTCAAAGTGAACTAGTCAAATAAGAGGTAGCATGCCTTCAGACCAGAGCATCAATGGAGGGAGGGCATCAAGAATGGGCGCGGGGCCGCTCGTGTGGGAGGGAAGCAGGGAAGAGCGTGGGAGGACGTTGTAGGTGCGGCGGGCGGCTTCGATTCCATAGGTGAGGCAGGCCGCTTCAATTCCCTAGGTTAGACCGGCGGTGGTGATGCAGCGGGCTGGGGCGAGTGGATCGTAGGTGAGGCCGGCGGCAGCGCAATAGCGGGTTAAGGGCTTAAGGTGGGATGGATCAGAGGTAAGGCCGGTGGCTGCCGGGTCGTAGCAGGTTGGGGCAGTTGGATCATAGGCCTCCTCCTAAGATCTAAATCTGATTGATGGTGTAAACGGGGAAGAGGAGCAGAATAATAAACGGGGAGTAGGAACAGAAAATAGGGGAGGGGCGATGGCTTCGCGCGGGATAAGATCGTGGCCTCGTGGGGCCTGGAAATATTTTTGGCGAACGACGGGTGGGACCGTAGGAAATATACGGCCGAAAATTTGAAAAATGGAGTGAAATATACTTTTCTAGTGGAGGGGAAAAGGTAGTACTAAATTTTCAAGATAAACATGTGAATGTTGAATTTTCAATAATTCTGATTCGTGGTTATGCCCCATATATCTAACTCGGTGATCTGCATGCTTGCTCGGTTGGGTTGCAACCGTCTTTAATAAGTTTTCAGAAAATAGCACACGCATATTATAATGAAGCTTCAACAAGTGCGGTTGACAAGATTGTAGATACGCTTCCGTCACTAAGAAAATTTTCCTTTCAGCCAACCTCGACGAAAAAAACTTGTGACGGACACATTTTGAGGTTGTCATTGCTGATAGTGTTACCAGTGACAGACGTATATAGACGCCTGTCGCAAAGTAAAATTTTCATCCAGGTGGTACTCAAAAAAATACTAGTGACAGTCATATTTATACGCCTGTCACTAGTGTTGTATACTAGTGACAAGCTTATTCTTGTATGTCGCTAGTAATACTTACTAGTGACGGGCACGGTTTTGACTGTCACTAACCACCTGGCATCTATAAGCCTTTCTGCAGTAGTAATAGCAAAAAAAATGTCCACAAAGAATAAAGAAAATGCTGCAAAAAAGAAATATCACCATACGATAGGGACATGTGGTACAGGACTTCCGTTCCTAAGTGGGAGGAAGGCGAGAAAGCCTTACGTGTCCAAGGGCTCACTCTAGCTACAGAGGATTGACCCATCAGAGTAAGGAATTGGTTACTTGTCCATGGGGCAAAGTATGACATGGAAACACGGGAGTTAATATTCGATGAAAAGTCAAATGTTGCTACACCCCATGGAGAAATTGTTAAAACAATTGAGGAGGTTAAAAAGGGTGACTTCAAACCCGACAGAGAGAACAACGAGCTGACAAAGGCCCTCAGGAATCCTGAAAAACCAGGACGAACACGAGACTTTGAACCTTCTGTGCCGTGGAAGACTGGGATTCCTCAGGACACTGAATCCTATAGAAGCCGAGCAAGGGCAAAGAAGCGGAAGGCGATAGAGGAGGCATCCCGGTTGCGTAGTGTGGAAGGAAAGAACGAGGAAATATATGCCATGCTAAAAGAGCAACATAAGCAGCTGGACGAAATGCGCCATCAAGGGCCAAGTCATCAAAAGCTAGAAGAAAGTGTCGGTGTCCCATCTCAGCGGAGAAGCAGTGTTGCTTCCATGGCGGCCGATCCGATAGATCGCTATCCCATGGACAATATCACTGAGAAGACAAGCTGCGAGCTGCATGTGGGAGTGATGAACTTATCCTTCAAAGCGGCTCTTGGCTATGCTTTATCTTGTGAACCTGAAGCACGTTGGCATTGCAAAGAGATTCCAGATGGCTATGCTCGTGTCGGGGTGGATGAGATTCTACCTCAATATGAATCACTACAACTTGACATCCCTAGACCTGAAGATGAGAGCACGCTAGGAGAAGTCAGGGGCTCTATCATTCTATGGCGCAAGAAATACATTGTGTTTCCCGGCTCACCCAAGACACCACCGTCTCCTCCGCGTAAACTGAGTCTGCCGCCTCCAGCAAGTCCACATGAGGAGTGGGACGACCACATAGCGCGAGTCCACCACTGCATCAGCCCACTCCTCCCCCGCCATGTCAGCCCACTCCGCCACCGCCGTGTCAGACGAAGAAGGTGGTCTCTCAGTCAACTAGTATAAATACTAGTCAGAAGAAAGCCAAAGGTAAAAAGGTGAAGAAAATCCCGCCGCCTCCTCCCAAGTTACCTTATGAGATGACTGATGAGGAAACCAAAGCGATCAGTGATGCCCAACATAAAGCCTTCTTTGCACCCAAAGCTCCCGAGCCAAAATAAATATTTGATCCGAAAGCCAAAAAGTGGGCTAAGGGGTTTCTTGAGCAACCATCGCAATATGAGGTAAATAAGGCTGATGACTACAAACGCTGTCTGCTGAGAATTGGTAGGAAGAATTCAGGAAATACTACTGCAAGTAGCGGTAATACTCCAGGAAATACTACTGCAAGCAGCGGGAAAAGAGAGATTGCGCAACTCGGAATGCAAGCAAACAAATCGATCGCCCCACTCAAGGTGTTATCCAATACTGATCATCAGAATATTATAGCAATGTAATTTGCCAAAGGTGCTAATATTACAGTTGATCAAGCGCTAGGCGGGCATATCCCCATACAAGAGGAATTTGCATGGAGATATGAATACGGGAAGACTCTGGTCAGACCTGATGAGGTCAAATTTCTACCAACTCAAATGCGAAGACTGCATGAGTGGTACGAGAAAGTCTCTATATGCGATGAAGAAGATCAATTATCAGTGCTGCTTGTGAAAATTACAAGTGAGCATTTTAATTGTGAAGACCAGTTGCAAATTTATTTTGAGGAATTCTATATGTTATTCAAACAAGATGCCCTTGACTTGAGTCTCCTCGCTACCTATTGTCTGTAAGTGGTTCATTTATTTCTATGATAAAGTCTCTAACCCAGCTCTTTTATTGCATGTAATTATCTTCACTATATGCTATTATGCAGAATGAAGAGCGATGAATGTGACCGGAAGAAAATCTTTGACACTGGGTTCATCGACCCACACCAGTTTAATCAAATATTGCTAATGGAATACCCCAAGGACACAGAGCGTAACTTGCTAAGGGTCTTATTGAGGCAACATTACAAACGAAGAATATTGTTTCCCTACAAGTATAGGTGTTAGAAGACATATCCTAGACGTGTTTGTATAGGTGTAGGATATATATGCGTGTGTATTCCTTGTGTATAGTCCGTGTTGTATGCAACTGGAACTCCTTGTAATCCTCCTATTTAATGAGCAATACAAGGCCACCTATGTGTGGTTTCCCCTATCTTACATAGTATCAGACGCAAACCCTAGCTAGGACCTGCGTCGACACCGACTTTCGCTGCCTCTCCGAAACCGCCCAACCCTACCCCCTTCTACCCTACCGTCGACGCCATGACGACCTCCGACGACGAGCGCGATGCCCCTGCTGCCAGGCAGCGCGACATCGACGCAGCCAAGGCGCGCGATGATGCCCTAGCGATCTCGCAGGCCGCCACAAACAAGGAGATCTCCCCCGCCGCCACTTCAGTCGCTGCCGGGCAATTCTCCCTCACCTCGCTGCACGCTTAGGTCGTTGGCCTCTCAAGCATCAAGGGGCACGTACCCGTGGAACTTGCGCTCGACACCGGCGTCCATCGCCAGTGGCGCACGTTTTTTCGGACCGCCGTCCAGAAGTACGCGCTCCTCGATCACCTCGATGGCGCCTCTTCGTACTCTCCAACGCCGGAGTGGAACCTCCTCGACGCCACGGTGGTGTCATGGATCTACGGCTCGGTCTCCTTGCCGATCCTCGATGCCGTCATGACCCCGGGCGAAGATCCTTCCGCCGCCGAGCTTTGGGACGCCATCAACAACCTCTTCAATGATCACAAGACCAACCGCGAGCTCCTCCTCTCCTCCGAACTCGCCGAAATCATCATGGGCGACATGACCATAACAGACTATCTGCAGAAGCTCAAGTCCATCGCTGACGGCCTCGCCGATCTCGGATCACCGATCGACGATGACAAGCTCATCATCCACTGCCTCAACGGCCTCAACGGTAAGTACGAGGGCGCCTCCGATCTCATCTCCCTTATGGTCCCTACACCGACCTTCGCCCAGTGTCGCTCCATGCTCCAGCTACAGGAGATGAAGAAGAAGAGTCGCCGCGGCCGCGCTACCGACTCCGCCTTCTATTCCAACAACACAGGCAATGGCCGCGGCAACGGTCGAGGCAAGAAAAAGCAAGCCAAGGAGGATGCTGCCAAGGACGCTGTCCCCGCCAAAACTGAGACGACCCCTGCTGGTCCCGCCCCCGCGGCACCAGCACCTGTCGCGCCGCCTCTCACGTGGCCCGCGCCGCAGCACCCATGGAACGGTGCCATCCAAATGTGGTCGTACGTCTCAGCCGGCTACGCTGGATCATGTTAGCCCTACTACGCCCCGCGGACGTCCGCCCCATCTCATGCGTTTTACACGCAAGGCCCCTACGGCGTCGCTCCGCCGCCACCGTCGTCGCCCTATGGCTATGCCCCGTACGGCTACATCAGCTATGTGCCGATGGCGACACCAACACCAGCTGCATCATGGGACCAAGCGGCACTACTTCAGCAATTCCAGACCATGGGCCTGCAGGCGCCCCCCCACCCCTCGCGAGTGGGTCATGGACACCGGCGCGTCATCTCACCTCGCCTCCAATCCAGGTATGCTAACTTCCGTGTCTCCTTCCTTTTATAATCATGTTGTTGTTGTCGGTAACGGTTCCATCCTTCCTATCACCGCCACCGGACATGCACGTTTTGTTTCTCCCAACTTGGATCGTCCCCTTTATCTCTGTAATATTTTGTTAGCTCCTAATATCATCAAATATCTCATGTCAGTTCGTCGCTTAACCACCGATAATAATGTTTTCATCGAATTTGACCCGTTTGGTTTTTCTGTGAAGGATCTTCCAACCAAGACCGAGATTCTCAGATCCAATAGTTCGGGTCCCCTCTACTCGGTTCAGCCTTCTTCGAGTCTTCCACAAGCACATGTCGTCGTCGATCAATCGCTTTTGCATCGCCGTCTTGGGCACCCCGGACGGCCTGTCATGAAGTCTCTAGTTTGCGCCAAAGTAGTTCCTTTAGAAAAGAATAAAGTCAAATCTAGTTTATGTCATGCTTGTCAATTAGGTCATCTTGTTCGTCTTCATTTTTACTCGTCTTCTCGTGTAACCACCAAAGTGTTTCGACTTATTCCTTTTTACTCGTCATGCTTGGTTTCAAGTATTATCTTGTCTGTCTTGATGATTTTACGCTATATGCTTGGGTCTATCCTCTTCGACGTAAATCTGAAACTTTCTCTCACTCTTCCGCCCTTTACATGCTTGCCCGAACTCAATTTGATGTGTGTCTCAAATCTATCCAATGTGATAATGGTCGTGAGTTTGATAATTCCCTTCTCCACTCGTTTGCCCAACAACATGGAATAGCACTCCGCTTTTCGTGTCCATATACATCGCAGCAAAACGAGAAAGCTGAACGCATTATTCGAACTCTCAACAATATCACCCGTACTCTTTTGGTACAGTCTAGCATGCCACCGCGTTATTGGGTCGAGGCTCTCAACACTACCGTTGTTCCTCACAATCGGCTACCATCCAAGGCCATAGATAAGCATGTTCTGTTCCGTGCTCTCCATGGTTTTGATCCCTCATATGCTGATCTTCGTGTTTTTGGTTACTTGTGCTATGCCAACACCGCCGCAATCGCGCCGCATAAACTTTCTCCACGCTCCGTCGCCTGCGTGTTCCTTGGGTACCCTTCCAACCATCGTGGATATCGTTGCCTTGATTGGTCCACTCAGAGGATCATCATCTCTCGACACGTTGTGATCGATGAGTCCAGCTTTCCTTTAGCATCCACGGGTGCATCACCGTCTACTCCCGTATCTATGCAACACTATGATTTTTTGCAGGACTTGCCCTTCGCCACGCCATTCACCGCTCCATGCTCGGATCCGCAGGCCCCCTCGTCGGGTCTCTCCGCCACTGGCGCACGGCAGCCCCAGCCTGCCACGGGCACACGGCAGCCTGCCGCGGCTGCCTCCCCTGCCAGGCCCCCGACACCGCCGATGCCCACGACTGCCACGTCGCCTGCGTCCGCACCGTCATCTGCCTCGCCATCCGACACGTCTGCTGGGGATTTATCCTCGCCACGTGCGGCCGCTGCACCGACTCCTCCACCGCCGCCGCCACCTCTGGTCCGCCGACCTCGACTTCCTCCTCCACCACTGTCGCATCGCATGCTCATTCGTGCGAAGACCGGAGTGGTGCATCCAAAGACCATATGCGATCTTCATGTTGAGGGTCTCTCTCCTCTTCCGAAGACGTACTGTGGAGCGCTCAAGGATCCGAATTGGCACGCTGCAATGATCAATGAGTACAGTGCACTTCTCTCAAGTAACACTTGGGACCTCGTTGATCCACCTCGCAATGCAAATATAGTCACAGGCAAGTGGATTTTTCGTCACAAGTTGAAGTCTGATGGTTCTCTTGATCGATACAAGGCACGGTGGGTCTTGCGAGGATTCACACAACGTGAAGGTATTGACTTTGATGAAACTTTCAGCCCGGTGGTCAAACCCGCCACAATCTGTACAGTTTTGTCGGTTGCTCTTTCCAGTGATTGGCCTATTCATCAGTTGGACGTTAAGAATGCTTTTATGAATGGCACACTTGATGAGACAGTATATGCTCGACAGCCCTCAGGTTTTATTGATCCCAATACTCCTGAGAAAGTGTGCCGCCTGAACAGATATTTGTATGGTTTGAAGCAGGCTCCCCGGGCATGGTTTCAGCGATTCGCCTCGTATATTGCATCACTTGGGTTCTTGAGTGCCAAGACCGATAGCTCTTTGTTCGTCTATCGCCGTGGTCCTGATATGGCTTATCTCCTGCTCTATGTGGATGACATAATTTTGACTGCATCTTCCTCGACACTGCTGCAGAGTTTAATTGGTTCACTCCGTTCTAAGTTCACTATGACGGATATGGGTGACTTACATTATTTTCTGGGCATCTTAGTCAGGTACACCAAGGATTGTATCTTTCTATCGCAGGAGAAGTATGCTCTGGAGATCCTTGAGCGCACGGGCATGTTGTAGTGTAAATCTATCTCCACACCAGTTGATACAACTTCTAAGCTTGCAACTCAGTCTAGTGATCCTGTGGCTCATCCAACAGAGTATCACAGTATTGCAGGAGGTTTCCAATACCTTACTTTCACTCGGCCAGATATCTCCTATGCAGTACAACAGATATGTCTTCATATGCATGATCCACGGGTTAATCACTTGCTCCTTGTGAAGCGTGTTCTATGCTACATCCGCGGCACCACCGACTATGGTCTCACTTTGTATCGACGTACATCGAACATATTGCTGGCCTATTCTGACACTGACTGGGCAGGTTGTACAGACACTCGCCGGTCTACTTCAGGCTACTGTGTGTTCCTCGGCGCGAACTTGGTGTCTTGGTCGGCTAAGCGGCAGCACACTGTTTCTAGATCGAGTGTAGAGGCCGAGTATCGGGCAGTAGCAAATGTGGTGGCCGAGTCATGTTGGCTTCGACAACTACTTTTGGAGCTTCATCAGCCGGTGCATGATGATTCCGTGGTCTTCTGTGACAATGTGAGCTGTGTTTACATGACACAGAATCCGGTACATCACCAGCGCACCAAGCATGTGGAGATTGATCTACACTTTGTCAGAGATCGTGTGACCACTAGCGAGGTTAAGGTGCTACATTCCCAGTTCATCTCAGTTCGCGGACATCTTCACCAAAGGACTACCATCATCTCTCTTCCTAGACTTTCAGGACAGTCTCAACATTCGTAAGACGTCCAGTTTCGACTGAGGGAGGATGTTAGAATACATATCTTAGACGTGTTTGTATAGGTGTAGGATATGTATGCGTGTGTATTCCTTGTGTATAGTCCGTGTTGTATGCAACCAGAACTTCTTGTAATCCTCCTATTTAATGAGCAATACAAGGCCACCTACGTGTGGTTTCCCCTATCTTACAACAGGTAAGGGTGTTACTGCCTTGTACAGATCACTTGATTCTGCTAAGTGTAATTGATGAGTTACTGACGTATATAAACGAGCGCAGCTAACACTGGATTCTGCTAACCATTGAAGTTGATGCTGGAAGAGTTGAAATCAAGGACTCGCTAATGAGAGACGAATCAGAGTACACATTCATTAAAGATGCGCTCCAGAGGTAATTTCAGTCATTATCACACTATATCGGTCTCTTTCGTTCATATATATATCCTGAGATATCAAGTAACTAATAACATATATTTTTGTTGGGCAGGGTTTAGAAAGCTTTCAAAAATGCTACGGTTGGTTAATTTAAAGACAAGCTTAGTTTTCATCGGATCGATGTAAGTAGTACGAGCTTGATCCACGCATCTCTTCAATTCTAGTTTCAATACCATTATGTCATGCTTGATTATTATTTCATTGAAACTTGTCGTAAAGTGCGAGAGGCAGCCACCAGGTACTAACCTATGTGAATACTTTGTGTGCGAGTACATTCGCTCCAAGGTCAGTAAGCGGGACAGAGATACATTTTTAAAAGTACGTGAACAATATGTTCACAATTTTTGTTAAGTGTCGTTCATAATACTAGATGATACCCCGCGCATTGCTGCGGAAATACGTGAATAAAAGAGTTTTACATATCAAGAATGAATGTAATTACAAAGATAAAAGCATCATGGATGACCCTGAAAAATCCTATGCCTCACATGAATTAAGAAATGAAAATATGCTTTTAATTGTCCTGACATACCATAATCAGTAAGATTTACAAATTGTACTTAGTGAAAAACATCAAATCTTTGTAAAAAATTCAGAGTCAGTGGATAGAATGAGTAAATAAAGATATAACTGCAAACAAAAGGCAGTGATATAAATTATTTGAAGTCATTGATTTGAGTTCAGTCACCTCAATCGCAAACACCTCCAATTACCACCCACGATGCAAAGATCTTGATTGGTATAGCCGTTTGCTGAAAAATTAATCATTAATATGTCTTGTCAGCAATCTTCGTCAATTATTCGTTGCACAAAAATCTGGAGCCATTCTTATTAGTCAGAACAGTTAATAAGAGGAATTGGTCAACAGTTGCACGCATCATTCAACTTTAAGATTAGTTCATGTCTGAAATGGACTTTATATGTCCCCGCATATAGGCTGTAAGTATTCATTTGACGGTAGTCAAATTTTGCGGCAAAGGTCACATATACGATCAGAGATTAAATTGCACAAAGTCTCTGTAGGATGAATGAGAAACATTTTGTACTTGTCAAAATGGAATGAGAATCTGCTGATTTTTTTTTCTTTTTTCGTCTTCTATGAAAGTAAGTTTATTGTTGAATAAAGCACTACGGGCTGGGTTTTTGCCCTACAGTTATAGATCAAAATATAATTATACAGATTCATGGCACATAATTATCTGGAATCGGTAAACAGTAGCTAGCAGAAAGAAAGAAAGATATTGCAATTTAAATGATATAGTTTTCATCTCGTACTCACCACGGATGATGCATATTTGAAAATTCATGCCTTGTCCAACTAAGTAAGCTGCTAGATTCAAGATCATAGAAGCGATAAGTGGATTAGCAGAATACCAAAAAATCTTTCTAAAAAAGCACTACCCTAAGTTATTTTTTTATTCCAACTTTTTATGTACTCTATTATGAGAAAAAAGGTTAGTGTGAAATACATTTGAGAAGTAGGAGTAAAACATTTGCGGTTTATAGTTGGTATCTTCAAGAGTCGTAAGTGCAACTGATTTCTAGAGACGAAATATCAGGTGTCACCTACAAAAAATAGAGACATAAAACTCGTGAGAACAGATACAGGAACAACAATCCACCAAGACTGATAACAGATCCATCGAATGCAAATACTTAAATTGAGATTGGGGTTCTAGATGGGAAGCATACATACCAATGAAATCTACGCAGCAACGTTGCCTCAAAAGCCCTTGAATTCAACAACAAATCATCGAGCACACTTGGACTCGGCAATCACATGTAAAATCTGAAAATCTAAAAATTAAACCTAGTTCCAATCAAAAAAGGCATTGTACCAGAGAGAAATCTGCTGGATCCAATGTAGTAAGTGTGATTGGTGAAATCTTGTTCAGCAGAGGAAGGGCGCTGAGTAGCTCTCAAGCAGGGGCGAGTATGAGTTGTAGAGAACATGAGAATGGAGCAGCTATAGTATTTAAATTGGAGAGCAATTCTCCATTAATTACTGCTGCAGTTTTTGGATGGGGGAGACGAATGAGATGGTAAGACCGCATCAGTTTCTTTTGCAACACTGTAGTGCGTAGAAGATGAAGAGAAAAACATGAATTAATAGTTTGGGAGTTACAGGAAAGCACTGCTGCTTTTGAACGTCCACTATGTGGGGGAAATAAGAGAAACCGAACACACGAAGTGAACGGCCTGCTTGATTAAAATTCACTGTCGTCAAAATATTGAATATTATGTGGCATTACCAAATGTTCATGGTTAAATGATGTGGACCAATTATAGGCTTGTTGATGTGGATATCTTGCATGTTAAGAGAAATAAGGTAGTGGGGGACTCCTATTTAGATATAGAAGATTTGTTATAACTATTGATATTCATATTGACCTCCTTCTTTTATATATAGTTGGAAAGATTGTGGGGAATCTCGATCCAAGAAAGCGTCTGGTAGCAATTGAAGAGGAATTGGCGGGATTTCTTGTTGACCATGTCATAAACCCAGAAGGAAAATACCATACCTCCGGCTACCCGTGATTTAATAAACTTGTAACCGAATAGACGGGTTGTGATCTCCATTTATGTATATATTTATGTAATGTAGAATTATTTGTAATGTAGAATTATTTCTATATAATTATGACGATGTTGTGTGTAATGGGTTTTTTGTTGCATGTCACTTTACGCCAAACGCAACCCTCCTCTACCTATCCTCCTGCCGCGGCAGAATCTCACATCGGCTGCCGTGGCAGAAAACGGCCCCAAAACTCTGCCGCGGCGGAAACCCCCATCGGCTGCCGCGGCAGAAAATGGCCCCAAAACTCTGCCGTGGCAGCCGAATTGGTAAAATGCTGCCGCGGCAGAATGGAACTAGTCCCAGCCCGTAATACGAACGAGGACTAATGAACCCCCCCTCCCCCCGCACTGCTACGCTGCCGCGTGCACATCCTTTAGTCCCGGCCCATAACTGGACCGGGACCAGAGGCTGGGACCTCTAGTCCCGTTTCCGTAGTCCCAGCTGGAAATCCAGGACTAGATGCCTTCTAGGACCAGGACTAGAGGCCTTCTAGGACCGAGACTAGTGCCCCGTTCTCCAATAGTGTATGTAGCAAAATTGTATGGTTATCATAGCCTTGTCTTGTATGAAATGCAAGAACAATTTACATACAAACTACACATACACGTGCAATATCTAGGTTTAGCACAAATGTTGTACATGCGATACCAAGCACATCTACACTTCCACGAATATGAACCAAGTAAAAAATTCTTGACAGTAGCATGACATCAAAACAATCACTAACAGGGACTGCTAACAAAATATTTACATGATAAATATCCAACACGATGAGCAACAGACAACAATATAAATCCTACGATTATTATAGTCTACAAATATATTTATAGCTAGGCAAAACGGATGCACAACAGTCCAGAAAACAAGTCCTTTATTTAATTCCACTAAATAAACCTTTAACTAACCTGCATATATAATCAGGTTATAAAAACAACTACACGACTGAAATACGCGCAAACTAGTAGATGAAATTCAATTAAAAGTGATACAAAGAATTTAACTAGACACACATACTACCTACACAGCTCGCACGGACAAGCCTATCCGTTCATGGCTAGTAAGGTAAAAATACAATCAATTTCAAAATAGATTGATTAACCGCGATTATACTCGTATCTAACTACATATGTGAGTTTTTAGAGTTATTTGGAACAATCTATATGTTGAGCTCCAGACAATCCAAGGTGCGCAAAGTGTTCTACAACTCCTATGCCGCCGGATGGCATTCAGTTCACCGACAACGCGGCTTAACTAGAAAACTATAGTCTGAAATCATGTCTAGGAGGTACGCATATTTGCGAACAGGATTTGGGCACAAGGATTTGTGAAGTAGCTGACCGAGTGCGGCGTAGTTGCCGCGATGAACCGAGTATGAAAAGCCGCGTAGTATGGCCTGCCTGATCGACGGATTGGACTGCTCTTTTTAGAAACAGGTTCATCTTCTCCTCGGGTTGCGGTGGCGCAGCAGCTCGGCCTCTATTTGTCAGAATCGCTGGAAAGGCAAATGACGTGCCGTTGCAGGCTGGGTCGAACTTCCCTAAATCAGATTATTGGAGGAGATAGAGCTCAGGGTTGAAGCATGAGTTGGAAAAAGAGATGCAGGCGTCCGTCGAGGACTGCATATAAGAGAACGATGGTGCCATCTATTTCATACGCTTAAAATGAAGAATTAATCACGCGAGGTAACGGCCACAGCAGTTTATAGTGCATGCATTCAGCGAGAGGAAGAGCAGCACGGCTCTTGGCGTGTTGGAGCGAACGGTTCGCTGGTTGGGCTGCCTCTGCTAGCTCGGCTGGCCGTAATGAGCTGGATCGGATTGGAGTAGTGCATCGGTAGAGACAATAAGAACAAGAGGAGAAGAACCGATGCAGTAGTATTTGTAGTGAGAAATAAATATGAAGGCAAGCACGTGTGCTGGTGCATGCATGCATTGCACGCATGAATGTGGTCGTGCATACCTAAAGAACAAATCCAAACATAGAATTTTTAGAAGGAAGTAAAATAAAGAGAAGTCAACAAATCAAAACAAATTCAAAATAGCATATTGTAATATGCCGAAGTAACAAAAGTAAGATCCAATTTGAGGGACAAAATAAGAAAAATGAAATTTATAAACACGCTTATTTTAATTCATGTTAAACCATTTTACATGAAAATTCTAGTTAAGCTTTAATTATGTAGACAAAATTTTCTAGTTTTCATTTTTAAATAAAAGCTTTTGAAAACTCCTAAAAATCGGTCCGTGCCAAAAGCTTAGGTGCCTTCTGGGAAAACCGTTTCTCAACCAATTGACTTAATGTTGAGTTCTCTAAAGTTGTGTGTCTTGTGAATCCCTTGTTCCTCTTGCTCCTATTCATCCGAGTGATTCCTTACCATCATGATCTCTCTATATTTTGGGCTACAATATCATATTATTGGATCCATAGTGTTTTGTTCTAGGCTTCGAGGTCTCCTTTCGCCTCTCGTGCCTCCTTTTTGTTTATTTGGGTGCTTCAGAAGTTGTTTCTTCTCTTGGAAGCTATCTCATGATTACTATCTTGTAGTGTACGCCGTGTCACTCCAAATAGTAGTTATTCATTTCTTTGGGTTTTAACCTCTGGACTTGAACCTAAGGTCACGGTATAGGATTCGCAGCATAGAAAACAAAAAATTTCCTACGATGGGAACAACTATGTACCAAGATCTATCTACTAGATACAAGCAACGGGTGGATATACATCCATAGAATACATACCCTCGAAGACCGAATAATGTTAACGAGGTTGTACTCGTGGATGATGTAGTCGAACGCTTGCCGATCTCAAGATCGTGATGAAGTCCATCTGGTCCAGCCGGTCCAGCACCATCGCGTCCAGCACCGCAAAGCAGTGGTGCATCCCTGATCGCACACACGTCCGGGTACCCCGACAACCTCCGTTCCCTCGCTCCAGCGAAGCAGCGGAAGCAACAAATCCTTCCATAAAAGCAACCGGGAACATGTATCTCGTTGATCCGAGACCATGGGGAAATTCTAAAGGGGGAAGAGAGATCCTTCGCGAGGAGGTGTGAGTGACAAGTGAGAGGAAGGGGTCCTTTTAGAGGGGAGGGGGGCATCCCAAGGGTGCATGGCCGCCGGCCATGGAGGGTGCCCCCACCTCTCACTAGTGGAAAAAGGGCTATCCGTTCGCGACCCCTCAGAGCATTTGTCCCGGTTGCGCCACCAACCGGTACCAAAGGTTCCTCCCAAGAGAGCTTATGGCTGTACTGAAGAGGAGACTGCGGCGATCATTGATGCGGAAACGACAGCGTTTTTCGCTAAGCTGAGGCGGCCAAAAGAGCCAGTGTTCCCCAGCACCAAAGAAGAAAAAGTCAAAGTGTTGAAAATGCTAAAGACTCTTCATCAACCCGAGCCAAAGCTGTCATTAGACTATGAGCGTTCTATTCTCAAGTCACATGCGACACAAAAAGCCTCGAAGAGCAGTACTGATGCAAGCGAGAAATCTGTTGCCCAGCTCGGAGAACAAGCAAAACAGACTTGCGCCCCTCTGAAGGTGATTTCCCAAACCAATGTGGGGTCGAGCAAATATGGGGCCGAAGAGCAGTATGATCCAGAGGTAGTTGCACAATACGGAGAAGTTGCCGCTGCTCAAGGTATGAGTATTGCCCAGTACTTATCCCAGTTAGAGTTCTTCCCCATGAGTGAAATAGCATACAAATACCAGTACGGCAAACCTCTCGTCAAACCTTAGGAGGTAAACAATCTTCCAACAAAAATGCGAAGATTGCATAACTGGTACTTGCATGCCACAAAGGCCGGGGCTAACTGGACAGTGCTAAAGGTTACAAAAAAGCATTATGGGAAAGATATGGATGACATGATATCCATTGAATTTGACGAACTATTTCAATTATTCAATCAAGACGCCTTGGACAAATCGATCAGTGCCTATTGTCTGTAAGTACTAATTCTGTAATTAATTTAGTCTCCAGCTATCTCACCTTGTTTATTGCATGTATATAATCATATTGTAATATGCAGAATGAAGATTCTCGAATGCAGCAGAGGACAAATCTATGACATTGGCTTCATTGACCCATATTGGGTTCATCAAGCTAATCTCAAAACAAACCCCCAGGATACGGAGGATAATATAGTACACGCTTTAAGGTTTCAAGAAACCAAAAGGGAAATACTATTTCCTTACAACTTCGAGTGAGTGTTATTGTCTTGTATACACTTTCTATTTCGCTTACTCGATGTTAAGTATATAATTAATTAGTTATGCATTCGCAGCTACCACAATATTCTGTTAATCATTCAACTTGACAAAGGGCGTGTACTAGTCATGGACTCGAAACGTAAACCCCTTGAGACGTGGAAGGACATGCAGATACTTCTCCAGCGGTAATTCTAATCATTACGACACTATATCGGCAACGTTCGTGAATTTTATGATATCAAGTACTTAATAACTTATTTTATTCGTTTTCTACGCCGGGCAGCGTTTGGAAACGGTTCACCAACAAGGCTAGGGGTGTTTGGAAAGAGGAGCTTACATTTCAACCACTAAATGTAAGCACCACTAGCTATATCCGCGCATCTCTTTGATTCTAGTTTTGATACAGTTATTATCATGCTTGATTATTATTTTGATTGAACTCTGTTATCGTAAAGTGCCTGACGCAGGGACCAGGTAACAATCTATGTGGATACTATGTTTGCGAGTTCATCCGGCAGACGTGCGATGAGAAGGGCAGAAATTTAGAGCAACTCCACGTACGTAAACAATTTATGTAGTTTTTAATTACAATCAAATTGTGTTTAGTTTCATTCATATAGGCTGACTTCTTTTTTAAATCAGATCGAACGTCTACGGGACGGTCTTCTGCCAAAGGATCGCGTACGAGCAATTCAGGAGGAATTGGCGGGATTCTTGGATGCAGAAGTCCTAGACCCAAAAGGGGAATACTACTCGGCTGTGTATAGACAGGGATTGTAAAAATAGCAACTTTGAAGGAATTGGCCGGTAGCATCGAATAGCAACTTTTTTATGTAGTGCATGAACTCGATCCGTGTATTGAATGTAATATTGTCATGATATTCATGATGTAATATAAGGTTCCTTCATTGATAAGTGCAAATCACTAAATAAACAATAAAACAACCTAAATGAATTCTCTGCCGCGGCACAAAAAGTGGCGAAAATGCTGCCGCGGCAACAAAATGTGCCAAAATGAATTCTCTGCCGCGGCAGAGAAATGGGCCAAATCTCTGCCGCGGCAGAAGGTTATTAGTCCCGGTTCGTGTAACCGGGACTAATGCTCCACCCCCCTCGCCCTCTTCCGCTGCCACGTGTGCACCCTTTAGTCCCGGTTGGTGGGGCAACCGGGACTAAAGGTTAGAGCTTTAGTCCCGATTGCCCCGTCCCGGTTGGGCAACCGGGACTAAAGCCCCGTACCAACCGGGACCTATAGCCCCGTTTCCACCAGTGTCTCCCTCATTCATGTGGTGGATGCTCCACTCGCATAAAAACAACTCCACTCACAATTCCACTCACATGCATGAATTTTGTTAATTACTTTAATTAACAAACATTCACATAAAACCTCTTGCTAGTATTCAATTTCATATGCAGAACCAGTTTCAGCAATTTCAACCGAAACAATTCCGGTGTCTAGTGAAATAAATTCCTGTGCTTTCTTTTCTTTCTCTGGCATATCATTTGGTCCAAATGGTGTCGGTATCCCTTAAGTGTGTCACCCTATGGTTCGCGAATAATGTAGAAATGATCGAGACCCCTCTCCGATCAATAATCAGCAGCGGGACCTAGAGATCCCTACTAAGTCCCACATATTCAACGATGACTTCTGTGATCGTGTGAACCTTATACGCATGTAACTCAATCCCTTTGTCTCGCGATATATTACATGTCCGAGATTCGATCATAGGTATCTCCATACCTAGTTTGATCTCGTTACCGACATGTACTCTTTTCTTGTTCCCGTGATACAACATTATAGTGATCAAATCACTTGCTTGCAAGCTAATCAATGTGATATCACCGAGAGGGCCTAGAGTATATCTATCCGTCATCGGGATGGACAAATTCCACTCTTGATCCATGAGCCTCAACATATTGCGGTGTGACGTTTGATGTTATCAAGATACTCTTCCGGTGTTAGTGATTGACATGATCTCATGGTCTAAGGACTAAGATTACTTCGTATGATGTTATAGCAATATAAACACAATGACCTTGATCGTAATGCTATACTTCGGATGAATGTTCATCACACCATTACCCTAATGTTGTGACCTCGTGTAAGATCCCTCCCTTTATAAAGGTAAGGATACCTGTGATTGCAATGCTAGTCCCTGGATCAATGCTAGCATCCACAGTTTAAGATGAAGTACATAGAAACAAAGGTCATATTACATATCATTCCAGAGACAAACATAGTATTTTACAAACTCCATGGCCACAGGCCTAATACAAGAGTTCAAATATATAGTAAGATAAATAAGTCTTCATCTTCATGTGCCACAGGCAAGCATGTTGAGTGTAGACTCATAACCCCTAATCATCATCAGAATAACCTACAACATCACAAGTTACAGCCACAGTAGGTCAATACATTGGAATAATATTGGCAAGTGATACCTTAGTAGAATATTAGAAGTCTAGATACTATATGCATTTTGGCTAAGTGTAGCTTAGGCTTGCTTTGCTCAAAATAGGTTTTACCTATTAGTTGAAAACACTAAGTTTTTCTTTGACAAAACTTTCCCCAAGGAATCACCAATAGAAATTGGTGAACCTTCACCCTTGTTCAACCACAAGTTTTTACTTAGAAATTGGGATGAGGAGATTCTTGATAGCTTCCATGTCTTGATGCTCAAGTTGTCCAATACCAGGGACATGGCTAAGTACTTAGATTCTTCAATCTGCAGAGGTTGTGCACTTTCCCCACAAGACTTGATTTTCACCAAGACAGGACCTTTTAGAAGCCTTCCCTTAGACCAAATGGACGCGTTCCAACCTATCAACCCACTACCACCAACTGTCCAAATGGCTAAATTATTGCAACCTATGTGATCCAGGCAGAGCCCATATTGCCATGTGGCTGCACTAGAAGCTTCTTAACATATGGCATCTCAAATCCCTTTGTTCCTGGGTGGCTTTCCATAAGTGAGATACACAAGGTAAGCCATAGAAATGGGCCTTGTTTAACCACTCAACATAAACCATTCTTTCCATTCCACCCAGGTGTTTCATTCACTTAGTTGTTTTATTAAGCAAAAACATAAGTCCAAAGACTTAGAAATATTTTCTCATAGCACGAATATATAACCACCCTTGGTTGCTACTAGCTAGGCTAAGCATGGCATTGATAAGCATCTTAACTTAGAAATTTCTAGCAATTCTACAACTACTAGGATTTCCCAAGCATAGCATATAGATCAAAATATTCATGCAAGTCTAGCAAAATATTTCTAGTGCATAGTTGAAAACATAGGAATAAAATCATGACGCACCATTTGCCTTGGTAGTTTGGGGAGTAGCAACAATCTTCACAATCACAATCACTATTTTCACCAAAATCTACACAGAAAATAATGGCACCAAATCACATACAAAATTTATACAAAAAAAATATATCAATGCATGCAAAATGCCATGTGATGATTTTCTACACCAAACAAGACAAGTGCACAGTACTTAATCTTAAACAAGTTCAAAACTTGCCAATTAAACTTTATTTGATCAACAAAACATTTTTCAAATAATTACTATACACAAATTATGCCTACAAATGTTTCTGTAAAAACAAACATTTTAAGAGAGGAAAAACATTAAACACATTGCATAAACGGAAAGGATTTTATCTCCTGATTCCAATGATATAAAATTTGTCAAATTTGGACGTGGGGGAACAAAAGTTATGAATTTTACAAGTTTAAACATCTAATAGATCTAAATTCTAATTTTAAAACAACACTACAGACACGCGGCGTTTTCTGATTGGTTGATACCAATTCGTGCGGATCGACTAACGTGGACCGCTAGATCTACTTTAAATCGCACGGTTAGATCTGCTCCTTACCTCTTCGTTACAGATCTAATTCTACACGCTGGATCTAGATCCTACGGCCACGGATCAAATGACCATAGACGGGCGGCGCTAGCGGCGGCGAGTGGCGGCGGCGACTCTGTCAGAGTCGTTGCCGGCGATACAGGAAGCGAGAAAGGCCGTGGTTCAGCTCACCGAGTTCGCGTGACGATGCTGATGCTCGAGGTGGTCTTTGTTGGCGAAGGGGCGCACCGTAGATTTCGCTGGAGCTCGTCGGAGTCGTGCGGGGCGTCGGGTTCTTGCAGACGACATCGTTGCCAAGGTTCTGCGTCGCCCTAGCACGAGTCAGAGGCATTAGGGGGTGCGCAAGGTCACGGTGAGCAAGATGGTGTCAAGGAGAAGACAAGGGGCGCTTGATTCTTACCGCTATTGCTCATCGGAGTTGAGCGGCGGCTCTGGTGGTTGCGGGCGTGAACAAAGATGATGACCTGGGGCGATATAGAGCAAACAGAAAGTGTGAGAAGATGCGCACGGGCAAGACAGACAAGCTCGTATGAACGGGAGGTGAAGGGGAGCACGAGGTTCACCGGAATAGGTCGCCGGAGTGCGTCGGGTAGCGGAGTTGCAGCTCAATTTGCCGGCAGCCTGGTGGCGGAGTGGTGGTGCTATGTGAGGGGAAATTCTCGCGGTGCAGAGGGGGTTAAATAGACAGGAGGGGGGCGGCGATTACGCGCTGTATCAATGGCAATAACGCGGGCAGTGACGGCGGTGAGGTAACGGCGGAGCGCCTCAGCCACGCGTTGATTGAGGACGATGCTGAGTGGGCATGGTGGGGTCTGGTTGTCAGCGGGTGGGTGCACGCGGGCGCGGTGAGAAACAGAGAAGAAAGAGGGAACCAGGGTGGGCTGTTTCTCTTGCTGGGCTGGAATGCTGGCGCCAGGCCCAATTGGGTTTTAAATTTCTTTTTCTTTTTCTGAGTTGATTTTCAGGAATCATTTTCAAATAAATTCAAAAGTAATTGAATTCAAATCTTTTCTGGATTTTTGTAAAGTGCAAACTTCATAATATTGAACACAAAACCTTGCTGTCTCATTAGACTTGCTTGGTCTCTTTGGAAAAATCAAAATAAACAGTGCCATAGCACTTGATTTGTATAGGTTTTGAAAATGGTTTAAAACCATATTTGTTTTGTAAATTTTTGTCCAAACTCTAACATTCAACCAAAACAACATGAGAGCAAACAAAGCTTGGTTTAAAACAATTATACTCTCATTTGAGAGTGGCATTAGATCAATGCATGGTCACATAAAATAATAACACTTAGTGCTTCTGATTTCTTGAAATGAGTTTGATATTTGATCCCTAAATGATATGCATGCATGGATGATATGCAATCTTTGAAAACATGATTTTAGGGATGTTACAAATCTAACCCCCTTAAGGTGAATCTCGCCCCCGAGATTCGGATTGGCTAGCAAATAGGTGAGGGTGGTCTTTCTGAAGATCATCTTCTCTTTCCCATGTTGCTTCTTCTTCGGAATGCTGGTTCCATTGAACCTTGCAGAATTTGATAGTCTTAGTCCGAGTAACTCTTTCTGCACTCTCAAGAATCTTGATAGGTTTCTTTTCATAAGTGATGTCACTCTCTAATTGGACCTCTTCCAAGGGTATGGTATCCTTCAAAGAAGTCTCTTCCATTTCTGGATGACATTTCTTAAGCTGACTCACATGAAACACATTGTGAACGGCAGACAATAATCCTGGCAATTCAATCTCATAAGCTACTTCTCCTTTACGCCTTAGAATCTTGAATGGTCCAACATATCTTGGGGCCAGTTTTCCTTTGACACGAAATCTCTTCACTCCACGAAGTGGTGACACTCTAAGATAAGCTCTATCACCCACTTCATAGGTGACTTCTCTACGCTTAGGATCTACGTAGCTCTTTTGTCGGGACTGTGCTATCTTTAGTCTGTCCTTAACTAGCTTAACATTCTCTTCAGCCTCTTTGATTAGTTCTGGTCCGAACAAACTTCTTTCTCCCACACCACTCCATAGCAATGGGGTGGTACACTTTCTCCCATAGAGAAACTCAAATGGTGCCATCTCAATACTTGCTTGATAGCTGTTATTGTAAGAGAATTAAGCGTAAGGCAGACTTTCATCCCAACTAGCTCCATAGTCTAGGGCACATGCCCTCAACATATCTTCAAGAATCTGGTTGGTCCTTTCCGTTTGTCCATCAATCTGAGGATGAAAAGCAGTGCTGAATTCCAACCTCGTTCCCGGTGACTCATGTAATTGCCTCCAAAAATGAGAAGTGAATCGAGTTCCCCTATCAGATACAATACTCTTGGGTACTCCATGCAGACATACAATTCTACTCATATAGATCTTGGCTAACTTAGCACTTGTATAGGCTGCCTTCACGGGTATAAAATGAGCCACTTTAGTTAAGCGATCCACTACTACCCAAATAGAATCATATCCTGACCGGGTCCTTGGCAATCCGGTAATAAAATCCATGCCAATCTTGTCCCACTTCCAATCAGGAATAGGTAGTGGTTTTAACAATCCTGCTGGTTTCTGATGTTCTTCTTTCACTCTACTACATACATCACACAAAGCAATATGTTCGGCGATGTCCTTCTTGAGATTATTCCACCAAAATCTTTCTTTCATATCCATGTACATTTTGGTGATACCCGGATGAATGGAATACGGTGAGTTGTGTGCTTCTTGTAAAATCAGTTTTCGAAGTTCCGGATCTTGTGGAACACATATACGTTTTCCATGCCATAAAGTACCATGTTCATCTTCATGGAATCCTTTGGCTTTTCCCTTGCCAATCTTTTCCTTAATCTCTTCAATTTCCTTATCTATATTTTGGGATTCTTTGATTTTGTCCAACAAAGTGGGTTGAACATCCAATGACATGAGATGTCCTTCAGGCACAATCTCCAATCTGAGATCTCTAAATTGGGCACACAGATCATCTGGAAATTCTCCCTTAGTAAGGCCATTCACAAAAACCTTACAGCTCAGAGCATCCGCTACAACATTTGCTTTATCGGGGTGGTATTGCAAACTCAAGTCATAGTCCTTTATGAGTTCTAGCCATCTTCTTTGTCTCATGTTTATTTCTTTCTGGGTGAAGATATACTTCAAACTTTTGTGATCTGTGAACACTTCACACCGCTTTCCCAAAAGATAGTGTCTCCATGTTTTGAGTGCATGGACAATAGAGGCTAATTCTAGATCATGAGTAGGGTAATTTACCTCATAAGTTTTGAGTTGTCTCGAGGCATAAGCCACAACTTTCCCTTCTTGCATTAGTACTGTACCTAATCCATGATGAGATGCATCACAATACACTTGGAAATCCTTCTCCAAATCTGGCAGACATAAGACTGGTGCTGTCACTAGTCTCTTCTTCAATTCTTGAAATCTGAGTTCAATCCTTCAGACCAAGCAAATTTCTTGTCTTTCTTTAGTAACTCCGTCATTGGCTTAGCTATCTTGGAGAAATTCTCAATGAACCTTCTGTAGTATCCTGCCAAGCCAAGGAAACTACAAACCTCTTTCACTGACTTAGGAGAATCCAATTCAGTTACAGCTAAAACTTTAGCAGGATCAACTGCTACCCCATCTCCTGACACAACGTGTCCAAGAAATCCAACTTCATTCAACTAGAACTAACACTTGCTGAATTTGGCATATAGCTTATGCTCTCTAAGCTTCTCAAGTATCAAACGCAAATGTCCTTCATGCTCTTCTTTGCTCTTGGAGTAGATTAAAATGTCATCGATGAATACGACAACAAACTTGTCAAGGAACTCCATGAACACCTTGTTCATCATATTCATGAAGTAAGCTGGTGCATTGGTCAAACCAAATGGCATCACAATATACTCATACAATCCATACCTAGTTGTGAAAGCTATCTTAGGTATGTCTTGTTCTCTTATCTTAAGCTGAAAATATCCTGTTCGAAGATCAATCTTTGAGAACACACAGGATCCTTCTAGCTGATCAAACAAGTCATTGATTCTAGGCAAAGGGTATTTGTTCTTGATTGTCACCTCATTGAGTGAGCGGTAATCTATGCATAACCTTTGACTTCTATCCTTCGTTTCTACGAACAACACTGGTGCTCCCCAAGATGAAGAACTTGGTTGAATAAATCCTTTCTGCAACTGTTCTCGAAGTTGTTTCTTGAGTTCTTTCAACTCGTCAACTGACATCTTGTACGGTCTTTTTGCTATTGGTCCAGATCCTGGTAGCAAGTCAATAAGAAATTCCACATCTCTATCTGGTGGCATTCCCGGCAATTCTTCCGGAAACACATCCGGATACTCACTCACAATTGGCACACTGTCTATGCTAACCCCCTTAAGAGAATTTAGCTTACTTCCTTTCGATTCAAAGTTAGATTTGAATCTTATCCGTTTCTTTTCCGGGGTTGTGAGTGCAACAGTTCGATTGGCACAATCTAGTACTCCTTCATACTTGGTCATCCAATCCATTCCCAAAATTACATCCAGTCCTTGGAAATCTAGGATTATCAGACTCACTGGAAACTTATGCTTTCCAAACTCTATTACTAGATCCCAGAATCCAAGACTTACTATCATATCTCCACCTAGAGAACTTACTTTTATTGGAAACCCAATGTTTTCAGTTGGAAACCCATTTCTATCAACAAATGCTTTTGATATGAATGAATGTGATGCACAAATATCAAAAAGAACATGTGCTGGAATAGAATTGAGTTTGAACTTACCAGCCATAGCATCAGGTTCCTCATAGATCTCTTCCATATTGATGTGGTTCACCTGTCCTTTTTGAAAAGGGTTGGGCTTGTTGGGTCCTTCAACCTTCTTTTCTGGGCATTCATTTGCATAATGCCCCATCTTCTTGCACTTGAAACATTCAACCTGACTAAGATCCTTCTTGACAGGCTGTCTTCCACTACCACTTCCACTTCCACTTCCATTGTGGTGGCTCTTATATCCACTCTTGTGATTCCTATACTTGTCATTGTCATGACTACGGTTGAAAGGTTCCCAACCTTTAATAAGGTAGAGATCCCTGTGTTTACAATGCTAGTCCCTGGATCAATAGCTAGCATCCACAGTTAAGATGTAATATCAAGAAACAAAGGTCATAATACAACTTTATATCCAGGAATAAAATAATTCATTACATCTTACATAGCTCATTTGGCTATCTCATTACAATGCATCGGAATATAACAATAGCATGGGGTCCTTCATCATCAAAGTGCCACAGGCAGTCATGTTGGTTGTAGACTTGTAATCCTATTCAACAAACTTCACTAACATCAAACAAACCTGCAACAAAATAAGTTACAGCCACATGGGTCAATATATTTGAATTGTATTGGCAAGTTTCACTACTATGTGGAAATAAGTTGAAACCTATCAATATATGCATATTTGGCTAAGTAGGGTTTAGGCTCATTTGCAGAAAGAATATGGTTTTATCCTATCTTTTCAAAATAGTTTTGATCTTTCAATCAATCTTTCTGAACTCCTTGGAAAACTCCAAGTGCTTCTAATCCCTTGCTGTCACCATCAAGTTTTACTTTGAGAAATTGGAATGTCGAGATCTTTCATAGCTTCAGGACTTAGTTGCTCAGTAGTTGCCACTAGTGGCCGCTGCATAAGTACTCACCAAAATGGAGTACTAGCAGATCGAGAATGTGACAAAGTCTTTCCATAGAAGTCCTCCGAATACACGATGATAGCTTGTCTACCAGGCACCAATGTAGGGATATATTTCCCATACACAATTCTAGTTAACCTGAAGATGCCAATGCACGTGTCTTACACTATGTAGTTGACTAAGCCAGAGCCCGTTTAGCATGTGGCTGTACACGGAAGCCACTGTACGAGAAACATGTTCAATCTCTAAGTCCTTGGGTGGTTTTCTTCTAGTGCACACACAAAAAGATAGCCATATAAACATGGTTCCCTTTGTTGCCACCTTGTCCAAAACTTGAGTATCCTTGTCCACCCAGGTGGTTCATTGAGTACTTGTTTTATTATATAAAACAAATATCTTTTCAACACTTCAAATAATCATATCATGTATCCCATCCCAAATATATAGCAGGGCTAAGCTTACTACAACTACAATTTTTTCACTAAAGAAGATATAAGGGTATCCTATTAGGATTTAGCATAGCATAAAATATAGTAGTCCTTATCATGCATGTTACAAAAATCCCCTAAGTGTAATGAAAATAGTAGGACATGGATGATAGTGTCACTTGCCTTTTTAGTAGAGAATGTTGGTTCACTTCTTGATCTTGCAAATATCACACTCTTCTAACTTCACTACAATTCAATCAAGCAAACACAAATTCAACTAGCATTCCAACCAATTTTCGCACATAAAATAACAAAAACAAGGTTATGCATGCAAGCATGCAAAAGATAGTTTTATTTAGAAAAGTGGTTTCTACTAGGCTCTAAACATTTTAAAGTTCAAAGTGGTCATTTACTAAAGTGGTAAAACCATTTGCAAAGGTTTCACTCCATAAACTAATTTTAAATCAAATCAATATTTTATGTGGTTGAAAATGGTTTTAGCAAAGCAATAATCTTTAAAGGGTTAACCAAATATGTTTTAATTCTCAAAACTTGGTGTTTAGGGTCAGAGAGTTTAATGAAAATCATTTCCCAAAGATTTTACTCAAAATCATTTCTAAACCATAAACAATATTTTTATTTGACTAGAAATGCTCTAACTCAAATATTTATCCCTTAACTTCACGAAATACATTTTTAAATTCATAAGTTGGTTCCTAGGGTCAGTAGGTTCACAACAATCCATTTTGCAAAGATTTCATATTAAAAATATATCTAGAACAATTTTTTGTATTCAAATTATGCCTACACATGTTTCTGCAATTTCAACCAAGTTTACAGAAGCAAAACATTAAACAAAGTGCATGGTTGCAAAGTACTTGCTCTTCTGAATCCATTGGTATAAAATTTGCAAAATTTGGACGTGTAGAACTAAAGTTATGAATTTTACAATTTGCATAACCAATAGATTCAAATTTCTATTTTTAAATCACTCTCTGGACACGTGGCTTGATTCTATTGGACGATACCGTTTCGTGCGGATCAGCCTCTCTGGACCACAGGATTTCACCTAAATCGCACGGCCCATATGGACGCGTACCCTTTCGCTTATGATCTAATCTGATCCTTTGGATCTAGATCCGACGGACCACAACGCATTGACCCAAAGCGAGCGGCGCTGGCGGCGGCTGGCGGCGGCGCACGCTTTGTCCGAGGTGGTCCGGCTGTTCTAGGAAGCGAGAGAAGAGGAGGAGAGGCTCACCGTGATCGCAGTGACGCTATGATTCTCAAGGTGCTTGTCGTTGGGCAGGGGGCGCACAAGGACGATGGGAATCTCTCATCGAAGTTGCTGCGGGCGGCGGTGCTCTCGGGTTGTCGTCGCTGGCAACGTTTAGGACCATGCTAAGACAAAGTAGAGGCACTGTTAGGTGCACACGAGGGTCGCGAGTATGGGAGCATCATCGGGAGAGAGAGGGGAGGACGGTGCTTACGGGGAGACTTTGCCGGAGTAGACACGGTCGTCGGTGGCGCTCTGATGTTGACGAAGCTGAGCTTCTAGAGTGCGCGGGAGCGAGCTGGGGCTATGGGCAGGTGCGCCTGACGATGGGGAATAGGCTCGCGTGCAGAGGGGGCGAGGCGCCGCGAGGAGCTGCCGGAATTGGTCAGGGAACCTCGTTGGAGTAGAGGGTTTCGAGCTCGCGATTGCAGCAACCCGGTGGCAGAGAGGTGTAGGGTTCGCAGCATAGAAAACAAAAAATTTCCTACGATGGGAACTATGTACCAAGATCTATCTACTAGATACAAACAACGGGCGGATGTATATCCGTAGAGAACATACCTTTGAAGACCGACAAAGCTTAACGAGTTCAACTCGTGGTTGATGTAGACGATCCCTTGCTGATCTCAAGATCGAGAGGAAGTCCTAGCGCCGCAAAGCAGCAGCGCATCCGTGCTCGCACACACGTACAAGACACCAGGCAACCTCCGCCTCCTGGCTCCAGCGATGCAGCGGAAGCACAACCCTTTCTTGCCGAATAGCCACCGGGAACATGTATCTCGCTAGTCCGAGACCATGGGGGATAAATTCTAGAGGGGGAGAGAGATCATTCACGAGGAGGTGTGAGAGACAAGTGAGAGGAGGGGCTCCTTTTATAGGAGGAGGGGGCACCCAAGGGGGTGTCCGCCGGCCATGGGGGCTGCCCCCTCCCCTCCTTCATTCATGTGGGTGGACACTCCACTCACAAAATGGCCCTTCAATTTTCTCCCCTCAAAAGTCCACTCAAATTCCCATTAAATTTCCACCAAATTTAATGCAAACTCTCATTAAATAAAACTCTTTTATTTTATTCAGAATTTTGTCAATTACTTTAATGACAAACATTCACAAATAACCCCTTGCTAGAATTCCATTTCACATGCATAACCACTTTATGCAATTTCACCCGAAAACCTGTTTCAGTATCTAGTGAAATAAATTCCTGCGCTTGTTTATTCTTTCGGCATGAAACGTTTGCTCCAACGAGATGCCAGTGTCCCTTAAGTGTGTCACCCTATGGTTCGCGAATAATGCGGACACGTTCGAGACCCTTCTCCGATCAATAATCAGTAGCGGGACCTGGAGATCCATACTGACTCCCACACATTCAACGATGACTTTTCCTATGATCGTCGGAACCTTTTACGCTTGTATCTTAATCCCTTTGTTTCACGATATATTACATGTCCGAGATTCGATCATCGGTCTCTCCATACCTAGTTTGATCTCGTTACTGACATGCACTCTTTTCTCGTTCCCGTGATATAACATTCTAGTGATCAAATCACTTGCTTGCAAGCTAACCAATGTGATATCACCGAGAGGGCCCAGAGCATATCTATCCGTCATCGGGATGAACAAATTCCACTCTTGATCCATGATTCTCAACATAACACTTTAGTAGTTCTGAAGCCATCTTTATAATCACCCAGTTACGAAGTGACGTTTGATGTCAACAAGAAAACTCTTCCGGTGTTAGTGATTGGCATGATCTCATGGTCTAAGGATTAGGACTACTTCGTAGTTTGTTTATAGCAATATAAACTCAATGACTTTGATCGTAATGCCATAGTTCGGATGAATGTTTATCACACCATTACACTAATGTTGTGATCTCGTTATTAACAACATCCAATGTCTATGATCAGGAAACCTTGATCATCTTGTTAATCAACGAACTAGTTTATGAGAGAGGCATAACTAGGAACTTTCTGTTTGTTTATTAAACACACATGTATTAACGTTTCCGTATTAATACAATTATAGCATGCAAAATAAACATCTATCATATACTTGGAATACACATCATAAACATTTTATTATTGCCTCTCAGGGCATATTCCCTTCAGTCTCCCACTTGCACTAGAGACAATAATCTAGTTACATTGTGATGTATCTAACACCCATGGAGTTTTGGTGTAGATCATGTTTTGCTCTAGGGAGAGTTTTAGCCAACGGATCTGCTACATTGAGATCCGTATGTACTTTACAAATCTTTATATCTCCATCCTTGACATGCTCGCGGATGGAGTGAAACAGGCACTTAATATGCTTGGAATGCTTGTGAGACCTTGGCTCTTTGGCATTGGCAATGGCACCATTGTTGTCACAATAGATCACCATTGGGTCCAACGCGTTTGTAACCACACCTAGTTCGGATATGAACTCCTTCATCCAAACTGCTTACTGAGCCGCTTCTGAAGCAACAACATATTCGGCCTCCGTTGTTGATCCCTCCACCACAGGTTGTTTGGAGCTCCTCCAACTAACCGCTCCGCCATTCATGAGAAATACATATCTGGATTGAGACTTAGAGTCATCTGGATCGGTGTCAAAGCTAGCGTCGACATAACACTTAGCGACAAGCTCTTCTTCACCTCCGTATATAAGAAACATATCCTTAGTTCTTCGCAAGTACTTAAGGATATTCTTGACCGCTTTCCAGTGTTCTGAACCTGGATCCGATTGGTACCTACTAGTCAAACTAATAGCATGTGCCACATCCGGTCTTGTACATAGCATGGCGTACATTATAGAGGCTATGGCTGAAGCATAGGGGACCTTGTCCATTATCTCTCTTTCTTCCGCCGAAGCCGGACTTTGAGTCTTACTCAATGTCGTGCCTTGTCTCATAGGTAAGAACCCCTTCTTACTATTCTCCATTTTAAACTTCTTTAAAATCTTATCAAGGTATGTACTTTGCGATAGCCCTATTAGGTGCCTAGATCTATCTCTATAGATCTTTATGCCTAATATGTATGACGCTTCACCTAGGTCCTTCATTGAAAATTTGCTGTTTAGATAACTTTTAACACTGTTTAAAAGATCTATATCATTTCCGATCAATAATATGTCATCCACATATAATATCAGAAATTCCACATTGCTCCCACTCACTTTCTTGTAAATACAAGCTTCTCCATAAGTTTGGACAAATCCAAACTCTTTGATCACCTCATCAAAGCGGAGATTCCAAATTTGTGATGCTTGCTTCAATCCATAGATGGATCGCTGAAGCTTGCACACCTTGTTAGCATCCTTGGGATCGACAAAACCCTTTGATTGTATCATATATAACTCTTCCTCAATATTACCATTGAGAAACGCGGTTTTTACATCCATCTGCCATATCTCATAATCGAAATATGCAACAATTGCTAACATAATCCTAACTGACTTTAGCATCGCTACGGGAGAGAATGTCTCATCGTAGTCAACTCCTTGAATTTGTCGAAACCCCTTTGTGACAAGTCGAGCTTTATAGACGGTCACATTACCATCAGCATCAGTTTTCCTTTTGAAAATCCATTTGTTCTCCACGGCCTTTCGGTCGTGAGGTAAGTCTACCAAGTTCCAAACTTGATTTTCATACATGGATTCCATCTCGGATTTCATGGCTTCTAACCATTTGTTGGAATCCGGGCTCATCATCGCTTCTTCATACGTCGCAGGGTCATCATTTTCATCAACCATGAAATTCATGACAGGATTTCCGTACAGCTCGGGAGCTGCACGCGTCCTGCTTGACCTGCGAGGTTCGGTAGTACTCTCTTTTGGAGTTTCATGATCATTATCATTAGTTCCCTCTTCAACAGGTGGATCCAACTCTGGAACAACTTCTGGCGCTGCGCTACTCGCCATACTTTGAAGAGAAGGTTCAATAACCTCTTCGAGTTCTACCTTCCGACTACTCACACCTTTCGCGAGAAACTCCTTCTCTAGAAAGGATCCATTCTTGGCAACAAAAACCTTGCCCTCAGATGTGTGATAGAAGGAATACCCAATAGTTTCCTTAGGGTATCCTATGAAGACGCATTTTTCCGCGTTGGGTTCGAGTTTATCCGGTTGAAGTTTCTTCACATAAACATCGCATCCCCAAACTTTAAGAAATGATAGCTTAGGTTTGTTTCCAAACCACAATTCATACGGTGTCTTTTCAACGGATTTAGATGGTGCCCGATTTAAAGTGAATGCAGCAGTTTCTAGTGCATAACCCCAAAATGACAACGGCAAGTCCGTCAGAGACATTATAGATCGAACCAAATCTAATAAAGTACGATTACGACGTTCCGACACACCATTTCTCTGTGGTGTTCCGGCAGGTGTGAGTTGCGAAACAATTCCACACTCTTTCATGTGAGTGCTAAACTCGTAACTTAGATACTCACCTCCACGGTCGGATCGTAGAAATTTGATCTTTCTATTACGATGATTTTCCACTTCATTCTGAAACTCCTTGAACTTTTCAAAGGTTTCAGACTTGTGTTTCATCAAGTAGATATAACCGTATCGACTCAAATCATCCGTGAAAGTAACAAAATAACGATATCCACCTCGCGCCGACACACTCATTGGACCACATACATCAGAATGTATGATTTCCAATAAATCTGTCGCCTTTTCCATTGAACCGGAAAACGGCGTTCTAGTCATCTTGCCCATAAGACATGGCTCACATGTATCAAATGATTCATAATCAAGTGATTCCAAAAGTCCATCCGAATGGAGCTTCTTCATGCGTTTAACGCCAATATGACCTAGACGGCAGTGCCACATATATGCGGATATATCATCATTTAGTTTAATCCTTTTAGCATCAACATTATGAATATGTGTAACATTATTATCGAGATCCAAAAGAAATAAACCATTCATCATCGGTGCATGACCATAAAAGATTTCATTCATATAAATGGAACAACCATTGTTCTCGGATTTAAATGAATAACCACTTCGCATCAAACACGATCCAGATACAATGTTCATGCTTAGTGTAGGCACCAGATAATAATTATTCAAGTTTATAACTAATCCCGACGGCAAGTGGAGAGGCAGCGTTCCGACGGCGATCACATCAACGCTTGATCCATTGCCGACACGCATCTTGACCTCACCCCTTGCTAGCGGTCGCTTGTTCCGCAGCCCCTGATTCGAGTTACAAATATTAGCAACTGAACCGGTATCAAATACCCAGGTGCTACTGCGAGCACTAGTCAAGTACACATCAATAACATGTATATCATATATACCTTTGTTTGCCTTGCCGGCCTTCTTGTCTGCCAAATACTTGGGGCAGTTGCGCTTCCAGTGGCCAGTCCCCTTACAATAGTAGCACTCGGTATCAGACTTCGGTCCAACTCGGGGTTTCTTTTCAGGCACGGCAACAGGTTTGCCGCCCTTACTTCCCTTCCGTTTTCCCTTCTTGTCTTTCTTGAAACCAGTGTTCCTACTGATCATCAACACTTGATGTTCCTTTTTGATCTCCACTTATGCAGTTTTAAGCATTGACAGAAGCTCGGGGAGAGACTTCTTCATGCCTTGCATATTATAGTTCATCACGAAGCTCTTATAGCTAGGTGGCAGAGACTGCAGAACACGATGGATTCCTAAGTCAATGGGAATCGATATTCCCAAGGACACAAGCTTATCAGCGTAACCCGACATCTTGAGTACATGCTCACTAACGGAGCTGTGCTCTTCCATCATGCAGCTAAAGAACTTTTCTGAAGCGTTGTAGCTCTCTACAGCAGCATGTGTGTCGAAAATCATTTTCAACTCACACATTGTATCAAATGCATTGCCATTTTCGAAACGCTTTCGAAGTTCCAGCTCTAGCCCATACAATATGCCGGAATGAACTAAGTTGTGGTCCTCCTGACGAGTCTGATAGACATTCTTCTCCTCGTCAGGGGCATCATCAAAAGGTGGGGGGCCTAACGGCGCTTCTAGCACATATTGCTTTTGTGCAGCAGAGAGGAGAATCCTCAAATTCATGGCCCATTCGGTAAAGTTGCTACCGTTCGTTGCTAGTTTCTCTTTCTCCATGAACACATTGAAATTAAAAGCAGGTGGTCCCATCTACAACAGAATTTGTAAAGTTTAGACTAAGTGTATGATATATTGAGTTCAACTAATCCATATTACGAATGAACTCCCACTCAAAAACGACATCCCTCGTGCCTTTTTGGTGATTACATGAACCAAATCCACTACACCAAGTCCGATCATCACGTGAGTCGGTGTAGCTTCAAAGGCGAGCATCAAATGGGCATCATATCAACTATATGACTCATGCTTAACCTTTCGGTCCGTGTTCCGAGGCCATGTCTGTACATGCTAGGCTCGCCAAGTTAGAACCTTAGTACTCGCGTGTGTAACTGTTTTACACCCGAAATATGGTCATGGATCCTAGAACACCCGATCATCACGTGATGTCTTGGAGCGACGAAAACATAATCGATGCATACTAAAGGAAGAACACATTCTTATCTTGATATTTAAATGAGGGATCATCTTATTATGCTAACAAAGCGCTAAACAAGCAATATAAGATGCAATCAAACATCATATGTTTATTAGTGAAATAATATGGTTCCCGCATATGATCTCTATCATGTGCACCGTGGTATGATCACTATCATACCTATATGTGTAAGTCCAAGGTCTATGGAGATTACACTTTATGTATGTTGTAAGAGTATCATCTCATACTTCTACTTACAACATCACCATATCATAACACTAGCCCAGCAACAATCTAAACTAGACGCCTCTAATTTATCCATTGCAAGTTTTACATGGCTTAGGGCTTTCGAGATAGAACCGTTCTTACCTACGAACATGAACCACAATGAGGATAACCAAATTGTTGACAACTCGCTTGCAAAATAGATATTGACTATAGTAGGAGAGACAGACACCCGCTATGCACTTATGCAAACTAGTTGCATGTCAAGCGTGGAACAGGTCTCATGTGCGAGGACATGTAAAGTTTGTCCGGGCCGCTTCATCCCACTATGCCACCAATATACAAAATTACAACAAAGGAGCAACAACATGATCATCATTGCCCACATAATCATATGTGTAATACCCGTGTAAAGTATCTACGCATAGATCCGGCTCTGAAACCACTATAGGGTTCGCAGCATAGAAAATAAAAAATTTCCTACGATGGGAACTATGTACCAAGATCTATCTACTAGATACAAACAACGGGCGGATGTATATCCATAGAGAACATACCTTTGAAGACCGACAAAGCTTAACGAGTTCAACTCGTGGTTGTTGTAGACGATCCCTTGCCGATCTCAAGATCGAGAGGAAGTCCTAGCGCCGCAAAGCAGCAGCGCATCCGTGCTCGCACACACGTACAAGACACCGGGTAACCTCCGCCTCCTCGCTCCAGCGATGCAGCGGAAGCACAACCCTTTCTTGCCGAATAGCCACCGGGAACATGTATCTCGCTAGTCCGAGACCATGGGGGATAAATTCTAGAGGGGGAGAGAGAGCCTTCACGAGGAGGTGTCAGAGACAAGTGAGAGGAGGGGCTCCTTTTATAGGAGGAGGGGGCACCCAAGGGGTGGCCGCCGGCCATGGGGGCTGCCCCCTCCCCTCCTTCATTCATGTGGGTGGACACTCCACTCACAAAATGGCCCTTCAATTTTCTCCACTCAAAAGTCCACTCAAATTCCCATTAAATTTCCACCAAATTTAATGCAAACTCTTATTAAAAAAATCTCTTTTATTTTATTCAGAATTTTGTCAATTACTTTAATGACAAACATTCACAAATAACCCCTTGCTAGAATTCCATTTCACATGCATAACCACTTTATGCAATTTCACCCGAAAACCCGTTTCGGTATCTAGTGAAATAAATTCCTGCGCTTGTTTATTCTTTCGGCATGAAACATTTGCTCCAACTGGATGCCAGTGTCCCTTAAGTGTGTCACCCTATGGTTCGCGAATAATGCGGACATGATCGAGACCCTTCTCCGATCAATAATCAGTAGCGGGACCTGGAGATCCATACTGACTACCACACATTCAATGATGACTTTTCCTGTGATCGTCGGAACCTTTTATGCTTGTATCTTAATCCCTTTGTTTCACGATATATTACATGTCCGAGATTCGATCATCGGTATCTCCATACCTAGTTTGATCTCGTTACTGACATGGACACTTTTATCGTTCCCGTGATATAACATTCTAGTGATGAAATCACTTGCTTGCAAGCTAACCAATGTGATATCACCGAGAGGGCCCGGAGCATATCTATCCGTCATCGGGATGAACAAATTCCACTCTTGATCCATGATTCTCAACATAACACTTTAGTTGTTCCGAAGCCATCTTTATAATCACCCAGTTACGAAGTGACGTTTGATGTCAGCAAGAAAACTCTTCCGGTGTTAGTGATTGGCATGATCTCATGGTCTAAGGATTAGGACTACTTCGTAGTTTGTTTATAGCAATATAAACTCAATGACTTTGATCGTAATGCTATACTTCGGATGAATGTTCATCACACCATTACACTAATGTTGTGATCTCGTTATTAACAACATCCAATGTATATGAACAGGAAACCTTGATCATCTTGTTAATCAACGAACTAGTTTATGAGAGAGGCATAACTAGGAACTTTCTGTTTGTTTATTAAACACACATGTATTAACGTTTCCGTATTAATACAATTATAGCATGCAAAATAAACATCTATCATATACTTGGAGTACACATAATAAACATTTTATTATTGCCTCTCAGGGCATATTCCCTTCAAGAGGAGGCAGCGCTTGGGGGAAAAGAGAGAGTAGGGAGAGGCGTTTATGTATGCGTGGTCACTGGCGAGTTTACTCCGGCCATCAACGCGTATTCAAGAGGATTTAATCGCGGCAGAACGCCGTTGAGCAAGGGGGAAACGGCCGGCGCGGGGTTGATGATGATGAGGTGGCCAGTGGGGTCCAGTGGTCAGCGAAAGTGAGGGAGAGGGAGTGGGGTCCGGTTGTCATTCGCTGCGCGGGTGTGTTTTTCAGTGAAAAATGGTTCACTGTGGGGGAGAGCTGGTGGGCTGCGCTGCTGGGCTTGCTGGGCTGGCCAGATGGCTGCTTCGTTTTTTTATACTGATTGCTTTTTCTTTTTCTATTTGGAATTTCTGTTTTGATTTTATTTCAAACAATTCAAACTCCAATTCAAATCAAACCACCACCAAACTTTGTGTTGATATTAATTCTATTTACCAACACATTTCAAAGTCCAAAATAAAAATAATTTTTATTCTTTTAGGATCTATTAATAAGTAAATAAATAGACCCTAGTCTTTATTTCAAATAGGATTTAATTTAATTTTAAAACTCTATTTGAAATCTAAAGAATACCAAAACCTTTTTAGTAGGTTTTATTTGAAAATATAAAACACTTGGAATTTTTAAAATATTTTAACAAATTTCAATGTTTATTTTATAAGGAAAAAGCCTTTACTTTAATAAAATTGGATATTAATAAATCCTCATTATTTTATTTAAATAAACCTTTACTCTTTTTATCGAATAGAAATATTTTCCAACTATTGTAACTTTATTGTTTATTTATATTTTTAAATCCCTTTAGGATTTTATTGGATCAAAATAGGTTTTGATGTTTCCCATTGGAATCAAAAAGTTTCTTCTCACCCTAAAAATCAACAATTGTTTATTTGTTTATTTTTTTTTTCACATTTCAAAATTTGGAAAATTTTGGGATGTGACAGGCTACCACCCTTAAAAGAAATCTCGTCCCGAGATTTGGGAAGGCTAGGGTTACAAGTTGGCTTGAAGACAACTAGGGTACTACCACCCTTAATAGAAAGTCTCATAGGGTTACATTGATGGTTCACTTGACTATGGGTTCAACACTTAATATCCAGACATGGAATCCTTATTTGACTCAACTGAGTTAACTAGTTTCTGACATCCACTTCTTCTATCTCTTCAAAGTTTCCATCAATGTCAATGTGGTTCACATGTCCTTTCTGGGTCACATTGGAGTCATTTCCATTGGCTCTTCTAGCATCCTTTTTCTTTTTCTTCTCAGGACAGTCTGATGCATAGTGTCCAAGTTCCTTACAATTATAGCACTGCAACTGGCTAATGTATTTCTTCTTGAAAGTGTCATGTTGGCTCTGACCAAGGTCATCTCCATTGTCAGTATCATTTCCATTATTATCACTTCCATTGCTGTTGTGGTGATACTGATGTGGTTCAGAATCTTCATTGCTCTTTTTGAATGAATGCTTCTTATGTGATGATCCTGAGTGATTCTTAAGTTTATGTTTCCTCTTCCTGTTCTCAACTTTATTCATCTTGTTTTCCAATATAGTGGCTTTGTCACAAAGTGATTGATAAGTTGGGACATAGGCAACAGCTAGCTGCAGGTTCAACTCATCATTAAGTCCTTCAAGAAATTTCTCCTTTCTCTTAGCATCTGTATCAACTTCATCCGGTGCATAGCATGCCAGATTGTTGAATTCTTCAATGTACTCAGCCACACTGAGGTGACGTTGTTTCAGATTGTGGAATTCCTTTTTCTTCAAGTGCATCACTCCAGGTGAGATGTGAGCTGTACGGAAACCATCCTCAAAAATAGCCCAAGTAACATCCTCAAGGGGAGTGGTGATCTGAAAGTTGTCCCACCATGTTGTTGCTGGTCCTTCAAGCAGAAATGCTGCAAACCTAACTTTTTCTTCGTCGGTGCAGCCAACAGTCACTAAGTCCTTATTCACTGAACGTAACCAGTCATTGCCTTCCATTGGATTAGTTGTTCTAGAGAACCTTGCAAGCCTAAGTTTCAGAAACCTGGTGAGCATATCATGTGCTGGAGGATTATTCTGATTGTTGTTGTTGTTGTTGTTATTATTGTTGTTGTTGTTGTTGTTCTGATTCTGTATGAGCATGGTCACCTCATGCATCAGTTGTGTCTGAGCTGTCATCATCTGCTGCATCTCAGGAGTGATGTTGTTGTTTTGGTTGGGGTTGGTACGACGGGGAGGCATCTGTTGGTTTGATAGGGATAAGTAATGACAGATAGACCTAAGGAATTTCTAACACACAACTCAAAACAACCAAGTTCAATCAAACAATCAATCATTCAACAGGCAACTATCCACTTAACAACTTATGAGCTTAGCTCATGAGTTGAAGGAAACAACAAGTTTTCTTGAAATAATTAACTTAGTATAGTCATACCTCATAGGTCAATATGATCCATACTCTAACTTGATATCAATGTCTTTGGTAGGCAATCTAATGTCTCTTGGTTTTCACTTGTAGTCCTTAGTGATGTCTAAGTTGGAGTCCTTGGTGAAATTAAAGTTGGAGTCATTGGTCATGGTGAAGGCTTTGTCCATCAAGTTGAAAAGGAAGAGGTGTAGAATTCAAAACCAAAAGGTTGAGGAAAGAGTTTATAAGATTGTTTGTAAATAAGTTTTTGGAACAAAAAGAACTACCATTTCTCTAAGGGGTTTTGTCCAATCCTAGGGTTACAATCCTACAGGCAACACAGTGCTCTGATACCATCTGAAAGGTTCCCAACCTTTAATAAGGTAGAGATCCCTGTGTTTATAATGCTAGTCCCTGGATCAATAGCTAGCATCCACAGTTAAGATGTAATATCAAGAAACAAAGGTCATAATACAACTTTATAACCAGGAATAACATAATTTATTACATCTTACATAGCTCATTTGGCTATTACATTACATTGCAGCAGAATATCTATAAGCATGGGGTCCTTCATCTTCAAAGTGCCACAGGCAGTCATGTTGGTTGTAGACTTGTAATCCTATTCAACAAACTTCACTAACATCAAACAAACCTGCAACATAATAAGTTACAGCCTAAAGGGTCAATACATTTGAATTGTATTGGCAAGTTTCACTACTATGTGGAAATAAGTTGAAACCTATCAATATATGCATATTTGGCTAAGTAGGGTTTAGGCTCATTTGCAGAAAGCAATATGGTTTTATCCTATCTTTTCAAAATAGTTTTGATCTTTCAATCAATCTTTCTAAACTCCTTGGAAAACTCCAAGTGCTTCTAATCCCTTGTTGTCACCATCCAGTTTTACTTTGAGAAATTGGAATGTCGAGATCTTTCATAGCTTCAGGCCTTAGTTGCTTAGTAGTTGTCCATAACCGGGGACACGGCTTAGTACTTAGAATTTGATCTTCTGTAGAAGTTGTACACTTTACCCACATGACACAATCTCGTCTTGTTGCCACTAGTGGCCGCTGGATAAGTACTCACCAAAATGGAGTACTGGCAGATCGAGAATGTGACAAAGTCTTTCCAGAGAAGTCCTCCCAATACACGATGCTAGCTTGTCTACCAGGCACCAATGTACGGATATATTTCCCATACACAATTCTAGTTAACCTGAAGATGCCAATGCATGGATCTTCCACTATGTAGTTGACTAAGCCAGAGCCCATTTAGCATGTGGCTGTACACGGAAGCCACTGTACAAGAAACATGTTCAATCTCTAAGTCCCTGGGTGGTTTTCTTCTAGTGCACACACAAAAAGATAGCCATATAAACATGGTTCCCTTTGTTGCCACCTTGTCCAAAACTTGAGTATCCTTGTCTAGCCAGGTGGTTCATTGAGTACTTGTTTTATTATATAAAACATATATCTTTTCAACACTTCATATAATCATATCATGTATCCCATCCCAAATATATAGTAGGGCTAAGGTTAATACAACTACAATGTTTTCACTAAAGAAGATATAAGGGTCTCCTATTAGGATTTAGCATAGCATAAAATATAGTAGTCCTTATCATGCATGTTACAAAAATCCCCTAAGTGTAATGAAAATAGTAGGACATGGATAATAGTGTCACTTGACTTTTTAGTAGAGAATGTTGGTTCACTTCTTGATCTTGCAAATATCACACTCATCTAACTTCACTACAATTTAATCAAGCAAACACAAATTCAACTAGCATTCCAACCAATTATCACACATAAAATAACAAAAACAAGGTCATGCATGCAAGCATGCAAAAGATAGTTTTATTTAGAAAAGTGGTTTCTACTAGGATCTAAACATTTTAAAGTTCAAAGTGGTCATTTAATAAAGTGGTAAAACCATTTGCAAAGGTTTCACTCCATAAACTAATTTTAAATCCAATCAATATTTTATGTGGTTGAAAATGCTTTTAGCAAAGCAATAATCTTTAAAGGGTTCACATAATATGTTTTAATTCTCAAAACTTGGTGTTTAGGGTCAGAGAGTTTAATTAAAATCATTTCCCAAAGATTTTACTCAAAAATAATTTCTAAACCATAAACAATATTTTTATTTGACTAGAAATGCTCTAACTCAAATATTTATCCCTTGACTTCACAAAATACATTTTTAAATTTATCCGTTGGTTCCTAGGGTCAGTAGGTTCACAACAATCCATTTTGCAAAGATTTCATATTAAAAATATATCTAGAACAATTTTTTGTAATCAAATTATGCCTACACATGTTTCTGCAATTTCAACCAATTTTACAGAAGCAAAACATTAAACAAAATGCATGGTTGAAAGTACTTGCTCTTCTGAATCCATTGATATAAAATTTGCAAAATTTGGACGTGTAGAACTAAAGTTATGAATTTTACAAGTTTGCATAACCAATAGATTCAAATTTTTGTTTTTAAATCAGTCTCTGGACACGTGGCTTGATTCTATTGGACGATACCGTTTCGTGCGGATCAGCCTCTCTAGACCGCAGGATTTCACTTAAGTCGCACGGCTCAGATGAACGCGTACCCTTTCGCTTATGATCGAATTTGATCCTTTGGATCTAGATTCGATGGACCACAGCGCATTGACCAAAAGCGAGCGGCGCTGGCGGCGGCTGGCGGCGGCGCACACTCTGTCCGAGGTGGTCCGGCCGTTCTAGGAAGCGAGAGAAGAGGAGGAGCGGCTCACCGTGGTCACAATGATGCTATGATGCTCAAGGTGCTCGTCGTTGGGCAGGGGGCGCACGGGGACGATGGGAATCTCTCACCGGAGTTGCTGCGGGTGGCGGTGCTCTCGGGTTGTCGTTGCTGGCGATGTTTAGGACCACACTAAGACAAAGTAGAGGCACTGTTAGGTGCGCACGAGGGTCGCGAGTATGGGAGCATCATCGGGAGAGAGAGGGGAGGACATGGCTTACGGGGAGAATTCGCCGGAGTAGACACGGTCGTCGGTGGCGCTCTGATGTTGACGAATCCGAGCTTCTAGAGCGCGCGGGAGCGAGCTGGGGCTATGGGCAGGTGCGCCTGACGATGGGGAATAGGCTCACGTGCAGAGGGGGCGAGGCGCGGTGAGGAGCTGCCGGAATTGGTTAGGGAACCTCGTCGGAGCAGAGGGTTTCGAGCTCGCGATTGGAGCAGCCCGGTGGCATAGAGGAGGCGGCGCTTGGGGGAAAAGAGAGAGGAGGGAGAGGCGTTTATGTATGCGTGGTCACTGGCGAGTTTACTCCGGCCATCAACGCGTATTCAAGAGGACTTAATCGCGGCAGAACGCCGTTGAGCAAGGGGAAACGGCCGGCGCGGGGTTGATGAGGATGAGGTGGCCAGTAGGGTCCAGTGGTCAGCGAAAGTGAGGGAGAGGGAGTGGGGTCCGGTTGTCATTCGCTGCACGGGTGTGTTTTTAGTGAAAAACGGTTCACTGCGGGGGAGAGCTGGTGGGCTGCGCTGCTGGGCTGGCCAGATGGCTGCTTCATTTTTTTATACTCATTGCTTTTTCTTTTTCTATTTGGAATTTCTGTTTTGATTTTATTTCAAACAATTCAAACTCCAATTCAAATCAAACCACCACCAAACTTTGTGTTGATTTTAATTCTGTTTACCAACACATTCCAAAGTCCAAAATAAAAATAATTTTTATTCTTTTAGGATCTATTAATAATTAAATAAATAGACCCTAGTCTTTATTTCAAATAGGATTTAATTTAATTTTAAAACTCTATTTGAAATCTAAACAATACCAAAACCTTTTCAGTAGGTTTTATTTGAAAATATAAAACACTTGGAATTTTTAAATATTTTAACAAGTTTCAATGTTTCTTTAAAAAGGAAAAAGCCTTTACTTTAATAAAATTGGATATAAAATAATCCTCATTATATTATTTAAATAAACCTTTACTCTTTTTATCAAATATAAATATTTTATTTCAAAAGCTTGGCCAAGATTTACTTTGGCTCTATAAATTAATCCTTAGTTATAAATCTACCTTTGCTTTTGAAAATCAAATCTTTTTATTAAAAGATCTAAAGATAGTGATTCCAACTATTTTAAATTTATTGTTTATTTATCTTTTTAAATCCCTTTAGGATTTTATTGGATCAAAATAGGTTTTGATGTTTCCCATTGGAATCAAAAAGTTTCTTCTCACCCTAAAAATCAACAATTGTTTATTTGTTTATTTATTTTTTTCACAATTCAAAATCTGGAAAATTTTGGGATGTGACAACGGTGGTGCTTGTTTTCATGATGACGGTTGTGGTGCTTGTTGTACTTCCCATGATTGTGGAATCCAGAATTCCCACTATCATCATAATGGGAATGCTTGTGAGACGATCCCGAGCTGTGCTTGTCAGAGTGCTTCCTCTTTGTGCTTTCAACTTGTTTCATTTTGCTCTCCAAAATAGTAGCCTTGTCACAAAGAGACTGATAAGTGGGGACATAGGCCACCGATAGCTGCAGGTTCAGTTCACCGTTCAATCCTTTGAGGAACTTCTCCTTCCTCTTAGCATCAGTGTCAACTTCATCCGGCGCATAACGTGCCAGATTGTTGAACTCCTCAATATACTCTGCCACGCTGCGGTGGCGCTGCTTCAAGTTATGGAATTCCTTCTTCTTCAAACTCATCATTCCGGATGAGATGTGATCAGTACGGAAACCATCTTCAAAGATAGCCCATGTCACATCCACAATGGGAGTGGTGATCTGGAAGTTATCCCACCAAGTGGCTGCTGGTCCCTCCAACAAGTGTGCTGCAAATCTGACCTTCTCTTCATCAGTACAGCCAACAGTTACCAAATCCTTATTCACTGAGGGTAGCCAATCATTGGCCACCATAGGATAAGTAGTTCCTGAGAACTTTGCTGGCCTCAGTCTTAAGAATCTGGTAAGCATATCAAAACCTGGTGGGTTGTTCCGATTGTTGTTGTTGTTATTACTATTGTTGTTGTTGTTGTTGTTGTTGTTCTTGTTGTTCTGATTCTGTATGAACGTGGTCATCATTTGCATCAGCTGCGTCTGAGATGTCATCATCTGCTGCATCTCGGGGGTGATATTGTTGTTGTTGTTAGGGTTGGGGTTGGCACGTCGGGGAGGCATCTGTGGTTTTCAATAAGGATAAGAATGAGATACCCATATATGCTATCATGCACAATACATCACATAAACAATCACCAAACATGCATCATAGTAGTAAAAAGTTCAACAACAAAGGCAACAAGTTTTGAAAATTAAACACACCAATAGCAAGCCATCCACATGTTCGATGGTCATTGCGACTCAATAATCAAAGACATGGTAAATAAAGGTAAATGAGTAGTCATCAATACTCCTCTGCATCAACCTCCTCATCAACAAGTGTAAGACCTGGATTCTCCATAGCGGTCTTGTACTCCTCGACATTGGTGGTCAAGGTCTCCACTTTGTCTTTGAGAGCCCTCTTCTGTGAACGAAGTCTCTCAATCACCACCTGCTGATGCTCGAGCTCGAAGTCCTTGGCCTCTAGTTCTGCAGTCATGTCTCGAATCCTCTTATTCCTATCCTGGACTCTCTTCTCTTGACTCTTGAACCTTTTATCCTGACTCTCAAACTTGGCCTCCATTTCTTTGACTATCTCATCTTGCTCCGCGAAGAGCTTGTCCTTCTCACGAAGCTGCACCTGGAGTTCGTCATTGCTAAGCATGACGTTGGTCCTATCAGTATCTAGGTGCCTAAGGAGAACCTCTAAGTCCTGGAGGTATAGACGAACCGGCTCTGCCGTCTCTCTAGCAGTATCCTCGAAATCAATGGCCTCACCATCCTCATCACGTCTACCGAAGGCGTGGAAATGAGTACCTCTAATCTCCCGAGAGTGTCTCCCTAGCAAACGTCCAAGAAAATACTGCATGACTACCTCTAGGCCTCTCTCCTTGTCATCATGCATGAGCTTGAAGGTGATGGCCTCCGTGGCTGGCTCAGTCTTGCGTCCTGGCTGAGTAATCTTGAAGCCCCAAAGGTCCTTCCTCTTGAACTTGGTGAGGGGAAGCATCATGATGGTAGGAAGTGGGAGATTGAGCAAACTAGTCAGCTCAATAATACGAGTGCCAAAATGAGTTCCCTTGAACTCTTCAGCCGTGCTGATAGTAACATTAGGCATCTATTTTATAAAATAGAAAAAGTTAGAATCAACATACATAGAGATGAATCACAAGACAAGGCATCACATGCATATCTTTGACAATCAAAAAGTTTCAAGTCATGGCATACATAAAACCACTACAAACACCCAAGGTTCAACTTATTTTAAAAAACATTTGGGAAATAAAATGATAAGTGTGGTGGTCCAACTAACGAAGTACGTTACAATCCCATCTCACTTGCCAAGTTGGCTAACAGGGCATCCCTAGAGGAAATCTGTCGATCCTGATCACATGACTCAATTGCTATGTCTATGATGTCCTCTCTTAAATGTTGGTTGGTAGCCTCTAACTCTTGGGTATGTTTCTTTTCTTCCCTAAGGTCATTCTGGGTGTTGAGCATTCTGCAATTGATTCTATCACCAAGCTCTTTGATGGCCTTCCAAGCTGCATCCCTTGCTGAATCAAAGAATGTGGTGTGCATCACTGAGTTGGTGACCATGCAGAATCCTGATTTCGTGTGGTTGTCTTCCTTGTTTTTATACAAGTGAAGTTGCACCCACCAGTACTCAACTCCTTCATCCATCACAGGAAAACCTTTGTACACAGCTGCACCATGTATTCCCATGGCAACAATGAGGTCCTTGAGAGCCTTGGGGAATTCTGTCTCACATTCCAAAGTCATAGTCATGAGTGGTCCCTTCCTCACGGCTTCGTTGATGTAGTTCATCTACAAATAGAGATGAGAAAGAAGATTAGAAAAGTTTACGAGAAGAAAAGACAAGTGTGGAAGTTGTTGAAAATTTTTCTTTAGTGGTTTCCAATCCTAGGGTCATAATCCTATAGGCAACACAGTGGCTCTGATACCATCTGTAAGATCCCTCCCTTTATAAAGGTAAGGATCCCTGTGATTGCAATGCTAGTCCCTGGATCAATGCTAGCATCCACAGTTTAAGATGAAGTACACAGAAACAAAGGTCATTATTACATATCATTCCAGAGACAAACATAGTATTTTACAAACTCCATGGCCACAGGCCTAATACAAGAGTTCAAATATATAATAAGATAAATAAGTCTTCATCTTCATGTGCCACAGGCAAGCATGTTGAGTGTAGACTCATAACCCCTAATCATCATCAGAATAACCTGCAACATCACAAGTTATAGCCACAGTGGGTCAATACATTGGAATAGTATTGGCAAGTGATACCTTAGTAGAATATTAGAAGTGTAGATACTATATGCATTTTGGATAAGTGTAGCTTAGTCTTGCTTTGCTCAAAATAGGTTTTACCTATTAGTTGAAAACACTAAGTTTTTCTTTGACAAAACCTTCCCCAAGGAATCACCAATAGAAATTGGTGAACCTTACCCTTGTTCAACCACAGGTTTTTACTTAGAAATTGGGATGAGGAGATTCTTGATAGCTTCCATGTCTTGATGCTCAAGTTGTCCAATACCAGGGACATGGCTAAGTACTTAGATTCTTCCATCTGCAGAGGTTGTGCACTTTCCCCACAAGACATGATTTTCACCAAGACAGGACCTTTCAGAAGCCTTCCCTTAGACCAAATGGACGCGTTCCAACCTATCAACCCACTACCACCAACTGTCCAAATGGCTAAGTTATTGCAACCTATGTGATCCAGGCAGAGCCCATATTGCCATGTGGCTGCACTAGAAGCTTCTCAACATATGGCATCTCAAATCCCTTTGTTCCTAGGTGTCTTTGCACAAGTGAGATACACAAGGTAATCCATAGAAATGGGCCTTATGTAACCACTCAACATAAACCATTCTTTCCATTCCACCCAGGTGTTTCATTCACTTAGTTGTTTTATTAAGCAAAAACATAAGTCCAAAGACTTAGAAATATTTTCTCATAGCATGAATATATAACCACCCTTGGTTGCTACTAGCTAGGCTAAGCATGGCATTGATAAGCATCTTAACTTAGAAATTTCTAGCAATTCTACAACTACTAGGATTTCCCAAGCATAGCATATAGATCAAAATATTCATGCAAGTCTAGCAAAATATTTCTAGTGCATAGTTGAAAACATAGGAATAAAATCATGAAGCACCACTTGCCTTGGTAGTTTGGGGAGTAGCAACAATCTTCACAATCACAATCTCTATTTGCACCAAAATCTACACATAAAATAATGGCACCAAATCACATACAAAATTTATACAAAAAAAATATATGAATGAATGCAAAATGCCATGTGATGATTTTCTACACCAAACAAGACAAGTGCACAGTACTGAATCTTAAACAAGTTCAAAACTTTCCAACTAAACTTTATTTGATCAACAAAACATTTTTCAAATAATTATTATACACAAATTATGCCTACAATTGTTTTTGCAAAAACAAACATTTTAACAGATGCAAAACATTAAACACATTGAATAAACGTAAAGGATTTTCTCTCCTGATTCCAATGATATAAAATTTGTCAAATTTGGACGTGGGGAACAAAAGTTATGAATTTTATAAGTTTAAACATCTAATAGATCTAAATTCTGATTTTAAAACAAAACTACAGACACGCGGCGTGTTCTGATTGGTTGATACCAATTCATGCGGATCGACTAACGTGGACCGCTAGATCTACTTTAAATCGCACGGTCAGATCTGCTCCTTACCTCTTCGTTACAGATCTAATTCTACACGCTGGATCTAGATCCTACGGCCATGGATCAAATGACCACAGACGGGCGGCGCTAGCGGCGGCGAGTGGCGGCGGCGGCTCTGTTAGAGTCGTTGTCGGCGATACAGGAAGCGAGAAAGGCCGTGGTTCAGCTCACCGACTTCGCGTGACGATGCTGATGCTCGAGGTGGTCTTTGTTGGCGAAGGGGCGCACCGTAGATTTTGCTGGAGCTCGTCGGAGTCGTGCGCGGCTTCGGGTGCTTGAGACAACGTTGTTGCTAAGGTTCTGTGTCGCCCTAGCACGAGTCAGAGGCATTAGGGGGTGCGCAAGGTCACGGTGAGCAAGATGGTTTCAAGGAGAAGACAAGGGGCGCTTGATTCTTACCGCTATTGCTCGTCGAAGTTGAGCGGCAGCTCTAATGGTTGCGGCCGTGAATGAAGACGATGACCTGGGGCGATATAGAGCAAACAGAAAGTGTGAGAAGATGCGCACAGGCAAGACAGGCAAGCTCGTATGAACGAGAGGTGAAGGGGAGCACGAGGTTCACCCGAATAGGTCGCCGGAGTGCGTCGGGCAGCGGAGTTGCAACTCAATTTGCCGGCAGCCTAGTGGCGGAGTGGTGGTGCTATGTGAGGAGAAATGCTCGCGGTGCAGAGGGGGTTAAATAGCTAGGAGGAGGGCGGCGATTACGCGTTGTATCAATGGTAATAACGCGGGCAGTGACTGCGGCGAGGTAACGGCGGAGCGCCTCGGCCGCGCGTTGATTGAGGATGATGCTGACTAGGCATGGTGGGATCTGGTTGTCAGCGGGTGGGTGCACGTGGGCGCGGTGAGAAACAGAGAAGAAAGAGGGAACCCGGGTGGGTTGTTTCTCTTGCTGGGCTAGAATGCTGGCGCCAGGCCCAGTTGGGTTTTAAATTTCTTTTTCTTTTTCTGAGTTGATTTTCAGGAATTAATTTCAAATAAATTCAAAAGCAATTGCATTCAAATCTTTTCTGGATTTTTGTAAAGTGCAAACTTCATAATATTGAACACAAAACCTTGCTATCTCATTGGACTTGCTTGGTCTCTTTGGAAAAATCAAAATAAACAGTGCCATAGCACTTGATTTGTATAGGTTTTGAAAATGGTTTAAAACCATATTTGTTTTGTAAATTTTTGTCCAAACTCTAACATTCAACCAAAACAACATGAGAGCAAACAAAGCTTGGTTTAAAACAATTATACTCTCATTTGAGAGTGGCATTAGATCAATGCATGCTCACATAAAATAATAGCACTTAGTGCTTCTGATTTCTTGAAATGAGTTTGATATTTGATCCCTAAATGATATGCAGGCATGGATGATATGCAATCTTTGAAAACATGATTTTAGGGATGTTACACCTCGTTACTAACAACATCCAATGTCCATGATCAGGAAACCTTTGATCATCTTGTTAATCAACGAGCTAGTTTATAAGAGAGGCATAACTAGGAACTTCCTTTTTTTGTTTATTAAACACACATGTATTAACGTTTCCATATTAATACAATTATAGCATGCAAAATAAACATTTGTCATAATAAGGAATACGATAATAACCACTTTATTATTGCCTCTCGGGCATATTCCCTTCAGTCTCCTAAATCTAGTTTGAAAACTTTGCGTATTGAACACCTATGGATTTCTAGTGTTCCATATAAGCAATTGCAAGTGGTTAACATAATCTACGGATCTGACGCTTTCAGGTCCGTGTGTATTTGCATGTATTTGCATCTCCATGCATCACTCATTCTCCAATGAGATGGCATTGTATAAATTTAGTCTCTGGGTGAGACCTTTAGTTCCTTGGGGTTAAATCATGTCGATACTATTGTCGTACAATATATCTTTAGTGTTAGCCCATTGCGAACCACACATTAGTTTGATAACAAACTACTTGACACAAATTTCCTCCTTTGATGCTACTATAGCAATCATATACTTAGCCTTTTGTTGTAGTATTCATCACAATATCTTAACTATGGATTTCATCCAAATCCATCATGGAATCTCATTTCCATTACATTGTGCCTCCCATAGTTTAAATCGAGATAAACTCAATTTGTATCTTATGACAAAACTAGTATCAATGTAACGCTTTGTAATGAACTATTTGTAATTGTTTGTCACCTCTACACAAATATATTCTTAGTTATTCCAAAAGATCATAAGAATATCCTCACTATCGTCCAATATCATTTTATGATTCATTCTGGTATATTCTCATAACACTTAGAGCATAGGACATATCTGGATGTATACATATCATGGTATGATTGATCAAAACATCCTTGTGATTTCACTCATCGAGTGTCAAAGCACTTGAATCTTGTTTCACTTATCAAGTGTCGATACACTTGAATCTTGATTCAATTCCTTTCCATGCAACAAGAACCGTTTCTTGTCGTTTCTATATATTGAACTCCTTCAATATCTCATATATGTACGTTTGGCACAACCATATTAGCGTCATGGTCTATACACTATAGACATTCATGCTAAATATTCGGGTTTTGCCTAATTCTTTCATCGAAGTGAAATTCTTAACCTTTTTCAATAAAATATACATCATTCCCAATCGACAAGATGTCCTCCACATAATGTATTAGAAATATGTCTCAGCGCTCCCACTTAATTTCTTGCAAATGCAAGCATTTTCATTGTCTCCTGATGAAAACTCCTTTTTTCATCATGGTGAACATTCCAACTCCGCGATGCTTACTTCAACCATTGAAGTTTGCAGGCCCTTTTTAGCATCCTTTGAATTAACAAAACCCTTTAGACCGTGTCATGTACACGTCCTAGGTAACCATTCTATTAGAAGAACTTTGTTTTGTTTATTCATCTACCATATACCAAATTATATGTCATGGTTGCTACTTTAATCCGTCCAGACTCAATATCGCTATGAAAGATCAAATCTTGTCATAGTCAACTCCTTGAAAATTGTCATAAAATACTTTACGACATGTCGACTATTTCATAGATGTGAAACATCCATGTCTGTTTCTTTATATATCCAAATACGACTGATAGGTTTTTACACCTTTTAGGAGGGTCTTCCAAGTTCAAAACTTGATTTCTCGTGTATGGAACTATCACGGATTTTATGGCTTCCAGCCATTTGGCGGAGTCAGGGCCCATCATCGCTTCTTTGCATGTAGTCGGTTCATCACTGTCAAACAATAATGATTTACTCTCAAATCTTAGCATTTGATTGTTTATCCGACCGACTTGGTTCAATAAGAACTTAGATATCCGTGACCACAACCTTTGAGGCACATAAGCTATGAGCATTATGGCAGCCTCTGGAACTATTTCCGGCGCTGCGCAACTCAGCACATTTAGCTAAGGTTCGTTAACCTTATCAAATTTCTATTGTCCTCCCACTTAACTTTTGCGAAAAATTTCTTTTTCAAGCGACAAACCATTTTGTACTTGGTGTTATGGAGGAATAACCAATTGTTATTCGAAATAACCTACAAAGATATGCTCATCCGACTTCGATTGTAAACATCTTACTTATGCTTAGCATATCAAAATTGAATAAAGGTCAACATGGGTTTTACCCGATGTTAAGGATATCGCTTATCGGTAATTTATCGGTCGACTGGAATTTGGCTATTTTTTAACGTATCGGCCGATTTATCGGGCGATAAATTAGAAAATCGGACGATAAATCAAAAAATCGGCATATCGGCCACCCTCGAGTAGTGAGAAATCGGACGATTATTCGGCATATCGGACGATTTTTTGAATAGTGGTTTTACCCCAACCCATAACTCATATGGTGTCATTTCAACGGATCAAGATGGAGCTCTTTTCAGTGTAAAAGCGGTAGTCTCTAAAGAATTAATCTTTTAAAACACAATGGCAGTTTTATACATAACACCTTTGATCCAACCATGTCAAACAAGGTTTTATTACAAATCTCAAACCCTACATACTCCTATGGTGTAAATCTAGGTGTTTTGCAAAACTTGCAACTCAAATAAATCCCTTTATGATAAAACCATAATTCATTTATTTTCTTGTTCCACTTGTAACTCAAATAAATCCCTTATGATAAGATCATAAACCATTTATTTTGTTGTTACAATGATTTTCCACTTCATCTTGAAAGTCTTTGAAAGTTTTCAAATATTTCACACTTCTTTCTCATTAAGTGAATATTCACTCAAATTTCTGGAGAAAGCATATGAAGTTGAAATCCATCGCTTACGACTATACATAATGGACTACATACATCGATATGTATAAATTCCAATATTTTAGTCGTTCGTTCTTCTTTGGCCTTTGAACAAAGTTTTAATTATCCCGAGGAAAGTCTCACAAGTGTCACTTGATCAAATCAAAGACTCCAAAAATCCATGAAAATGGAGATTCTTCATGTTTTCTTTCCAATATAATTTAAACGGCGATGTCACTTCGTAAGTGATCTTTCAATCATTTGTCTTGCGACATTTTAGCATTAGGTTTTATGGATGCGATTTCTACAACTAGATTTGTAAATCATCCATCTTATATGGAATATGGTAATTATTTGAACAACCTTTGTTCTCATAATACCTGATTTAAATAACAATTATTGAAACAAATCTTGAAGTCAAGCTTTGATGTCAACGAGAAATACAAACAAAGGTTTGTTTGTTTTCGATGAACATCATCACATATTCTCTTGCTAGTTACTTAGGCCATTGTAGTTCATGAATTGCGTCGTTCTATACGAAATTTCGTACCAACCAATTCGGTATCCAATACCCAAGAACCACATTGTCTAACAAGCAAAGAATACAACCATAACATGTATATCATCCATATACCTAAATTGGATATTTCCAATATTTTCTTTTCTGCCAAATATAGTTTATAGATTCTCTTTCAGCATTTCCTTTTCCTGTTAAAATAATCTATGAACATCAAAAGTGGCGCCATATACATGACACATAGTCCAAAGCGTGTATATTCAAATAATAATACCTTTGGACTTTCACTTTGAAGTAGATCACCATCATCAAATGATCGGTATTCTTTCAAACTCCATTCTTTAGTAATCTTTTAGTGTAGTAAACACTTTTACATACATCTTCTATTCATCCTTATCATGAAGACTTTCATGATCAAGCTACTGTAGCTTATAAAGGCGAATCGTGAGTATAACATTACTTTCCAAAACCCTTTTGGATGATTAGGATGTCTAGCATCTCCAACCTTTGTAAATTATCGTCCAATATGAGAACATACATTATACTCTATCATATTGCAACCAAAACATTGTTTCAGATATCATTATATCTACCACACATGATGGTTTCTGAAACAATTCTTTCAGCTCCTAGATAAACTTGATATTAAAACAATCAAGAATCATGGAGGCAAACATGATACTTAAGATACTAACACTGGAATTGTTACTCTCGATTTAATACCAATTATTAAATTTCACGGAGTAAACAGAGTTTGCTGAAAGTTTGCAATAGGACTTTAAACTTTAGATTAACACTCAACACAATACGATACCAGTTCGTAAAGTAAATATCCAGAATTCTATAGTTCTATTATCTCAATTACAACTATACATAAGGTGGTGAATGAATGCCAATGACTACAACAAATTATGCAAATTCACTTTGATTTAATTTATGATAAATTGAGTTCTACTAATCCAAATTAGAAATGAACTCCCACTCAAAAACGACATCCCTCGTGTCTTTTTGGTGATTACATGAACCAAATCCACTACACCAAGTCCGATCATCACGTGAGTTGGTGTAGCTTCAAAGGCGAGCATCAAATGGACATCATATCAAAACATATGACTCATGCTTAACCTTTCGGTCCGTGTTCCGAGGCCATGTCTGTACATGCTAGGCTCGCCAAGTAAGAACCTTAGTATTCGCGTGTGTAACTGTCTTACACCTGAGATATGCTCGTGGATTCAAGTACACCCGATCATCACGTGATGTCTTGAAGCGACGAAACATTATCGGTGCATACTTAAGGAAGTACACATTTTTATCTTGATATATAAATGTGGGATCATCTTATTATGCTAATAAAACGCCAAACAATCAATATAATATGCAATCAAACATCACATGTTTGTAAGTGAAATGATATGGTTCCCGCATATGATCTCCATCATGTGCATCGTGGTATGATCACTATCATACCTCTATGTGTAAGGCCAAGGTCTATGAAAATTACACGTTATGTGTGTTTTAAGTGTATCGACTTATACTTCTATTTACAACATCACCATATCATAACACTAGCCCAGCAACAATCTAAACTAGACGCCTCTAATTTATCCATTGCAAGTTTTACGTGGCTTAGGGCTTTCGAAGATAGAACCGTTCTTACCTACGAACATGAACCACAACGACGATAACCAAATTGTTGACAACTCGTTGCAAATTAGATATTCACTATAGTAGGAGAGACAGACACCGGCAAGCCACTTATGCAAAAATAGTTGCATGTCAAGCGTAGAACAGGTCTCATGTGCGAGGACATGTAAAGTTTGTCCGGGACGCTTCATCCCACTGTGCCACCAATATCCAAAGTACAACTAAGAAGCAATAAAATGATCATCATCACCCACATACTCATATGTGTACTACCCCTGCAAAGTATCTATGCATAGATCCGGCTCTGATACCACTATACGGTTCGCAGCATAGAAAACAAAAAACTTCCAACGATGGGAACAACTATGTGCCAAGATCTATCTACTAGATACAAGCAACGGGTGGATATACATCCATAGAATACATACCTTCAAAGACCGAATAGTGTTAATGAGGTTGTACTCGTGGATGATGTAGTCGAACGCTTGCCGATCTCAAGATCGTGATGAAGTCCATCTGGTCCAGCCGGTCCAGCAACATCGCGTCCAACACCGCAAAGCAGTGGTGCATCTGTGATCGCACACACGTCTGAGTACCCCGACAACCTCCACGCCCTCGCTCCAGCGAAGCAGCAGAAGCAACAAATCCTTCGAGAAAAAGCCACCGGGAACATGTATCTCGCTGATCCGAGACCATGGGGAAATTCTAAAGGGGGGAGAGATCCTTCGCAAGGAGGTGTGAGTGACAAGTGAGAGGAGGGGGTCCTTTTATAGGGGAGGGGAATCCCAAGGGGGCATGGCCGCCGGCCATGTAGGGTGCCCCCACCTCTCCCTCATTCATGTGGTGGATGCTCCACTCACATAAAAACACCTCCACTCACATGCATTAATTTTCCACCAAAATTAATGCATTATCTCATTTAATAAAACTCTTTTATTTATTTTATTCAGAATTTTGTTAATTACTTTAATTAAAAAACATTCACATAAAACCCCTTGCTAGTATTCAATTTCACATGCAGAACCAGTTTCATCAATTTGAATCGAAACAATTCCGGTGTCTAGTGAAATAAATTCCTGCGCTTTCTTTTCTTTCTCTAGCATATCATTTGCTTCGAATGGTGTCGGTATCCCTTAAGTGTGTGACCCTATAGTTTGCGAATAATGTAGACATGATCGATACCCATCTCCAATCAATAATCAGCAGCGGGACCTAGAGATCCATACTGACTCCCACATATTCAACGATGACTTCTGTGATCGTGTGAACCTTATACGCATGTAACTCAATCCCTTTGTCTTGCAATATATTACATGTCCGAGATTCGATCATCGGTATATCCATACCTAGTTTGATCTCGTTACCGACATGTACTCTTTTCTTGTTCCCGTGACACAACATTCTAGTGATCAAATCACTTGCTTGCAAGCTAATCAATGTTATATCACCGAGAGGGCCCTCAGAGTATATCTATCCATCATCGGGATGGACAAATTCCACTCTTGATCCATGATCCTCAACATATAACCTTCGTAGAACTAAACCAATATTTATAGTCACCCTGTTACAGTGTGACGTTTGATGTTATCAAGATACTCTTCCGGTGTTAGTGATTGACATGATCTCATGGTCTAAGGACTAAGATTACTTCGTATGATGTTATAGCAATATAAACACAATGACCTTGATCGTAATGCTATACTTCGGATGAATGTTCATCACACCATTACCCTAATATTGTGACCTCGTTATTAACAACATCCAATGTCCATGATCAGGAAACCTTTGATCATCTTGTTAATCAACGAGCTAGTTTATAAGAGAGGCATAACTAGGAACTTCCTTTTTTTGTTTATTAAACACACATGTATTAACGTTTCCATATTAATACAATTATAGCATGCAAAATAAACATTTATCATAAATAATGAATACGATAATAACCACTTTATTATTGCCTCTCGGGCATATTCCTTTCACACGGATTATTCAAGATTCTAGTATTGTGAATCTTGTACATGAAGCTTATCTTTAACCCAAGATCCAATCATTTGACCCCTGTCGTTAGTGTTCATACACTACTTCAGGATGGTTGGTATTACAACTCTTGACTTCAAGCTTGTGGTCTTTGTCGCCATTGAATCGTGACAACTAAGCACTTCCCCTACCACTATCTATGGCAGATGTTCTTTAATAGAACCAAATAGATCACGACAAGAGTACTCCTCATGAGTCTTGCATCTATATTCGTGACTCTGTCTCAACTTACGTCTTCTGCATTGGATTTTGGAAGATTGTTAATCTATGCATCCACATGTTGGGATTCCATCCTGAGCATGTTCTTTTTTCCTTGTTGTCTTCCGACCTTTGTCTACCAGTTGGTAGCCAAGTAGTAAATATGCATTGGTGTCTTCCGATGCAAAATACTCTCGTGGTCCATCAAGAAATACCACTTCGGGATGTCAGGAGAAGCAAACTCCAGTACATCATCATATATAGAACCAGTTCAAACTGTTGTAATCCGTAGTTTAAGAGGCATTGAGTGCCTCCCATCTGTTATATCTTAAAGTATCCCACTCTTCCATACCAAGAGGTCATGCTGAGTTTCATAACCTCTTTAATGAAGTGATGCTTTTACACATCTTTACCCACCTTTCCTATGAGCTTCTGTGCTTGTGAAAGTTGTGTGTGCGTAATAATGTGGCCATTAGAGAATTCTTAGCAATTATTATTTGTTAATCTCCAAGGACATTTGTGTCATTCTTAGCGTGGTCGTTTAACCCTATCACTAAGCGAAGTTTTACTGTACTACCAAGTCCGCTATTCTGGTACACCTCTTCGGTCAAAGAGTTAGGCTGGTGCTGAAGCTCTGAGAATATGTCCTCTTGCCTTGTAAAGCAAGTTTCCTCTCGAACTAATTGACATATCGGTGGTTCGTGATACTATAGATGTCTACTAGAAGTATCGCAATGTTGCCACATGACTGTAATGTCAAGTTCTTGAGAAAGCAAGTTCTCTGAACTGATCTTTTCTCCTGAACTAGTTGGTTGAGCTTAACACCAACTTGGAGAGTTGTAAGACAAATGTTCTATTCAACCTAGTTTATCTTCAAGGGAATATCTAGTTTTGTTCAAGCTGAAGAAAGATATTCTTTCCTTCGTGGATATGTTATATCCCCCACCTTTGATTTGATTAGGGAAATCTCCAAATCAAACTCAGTCCCAAGGACTATCTTGATAATGTTTCTTCTCGTGAGATTTCACTTGAACACATCTTCGTGTCCTTTGGTCTGACCAGTATTTTTGTATTGTTCAAGAAACATATGAGTCCATCTTCTTGGAGTGTCTCGATAAGTTTGTTGTTGAGCCAATCGACAATATCCTTATCTTCTCCATGTTAGATTGGATTCATATGAAACATTGGGCATTAATGTTGGAAACTTTCGAGAACTTTCTTCGGGCATTAATGTTGGAGTGACCTTCTCTGATTCACGTGAAATTGTTGAAAGATGTCGTCGTGGATTCAAGAAGAGTTTCTCATTTTCCTTAAGGACATATGTGTGCTTCATTGCAAGTATTTTATGTCTGTGTCGTTGTCCTTTGAAAAGTTGTTAAATACATGGGTCTAGCAATCTAGCTCATATTGTGGTGCCTAACACTATTATCCATATATTGAGAATCTAGTAACTATACCTTTGCGGTAAATGTTGCAAACTTTCTATTCGGACATGCTAAGTTTGAAATATCATTTCGCCTAACCAAATCTGAATCTCGAGCAGATATGATGGTTGGTGTTCCTCAAGGTTTTGACATATGTCTCTTCGTAATCTGGCAAGGTTGATTTAATGGTTGACACACTTAGTCGGAAAGACCTCTTGTCGTATTCTCTTATTTCATCAATATCAACCACTCCACATGAGGCATCTTCTATGATTTATTATAGGACTTGTTCTTATGGTTTCTTTTGTATCCATAGTCCAACCTTTAATTGATGTCTTCTTTCTCGAACATTAAGGAGAACATTTAAAGTAGTGTTGCTAAATGTCTCTCGGTCGATCCTACAGACCCTTTATGTTGGCAAGCATATGGTTGTGCCAAATAATTGAAGTTTGATAATGAAGTTTCTTTTTTCATGTGTCATCAGGAATCTTATTATCTATTTATCTAGTGGTGTAAAGTGATTGTAACATCCCAAAAATCATGATTTAAAAAGGTTGCATATCATTCATGCATTCATGAGCATTTCATCTTTTCCAAATAAAATTCAAACAAAAGAAACCAAATTTATGCCTTATACTTATTCAAGTGAGGCAAGGTTTATATCTTATTAACTATCTATGCTTAGTTTGCTTAGCACTATTTTGAAAACGAATGCAAGGCACACAAGGATTTTTCAAAACAAATTCAAATTTAGATCCACTTGTATGCCTATTAGAAATATTTCACTAAGGGAATGGTTTTAAACTTTATTTCAAACCCAAAATGAATTTGAGTATGAATAGATGTTTTACACACCCCAGGACACAAGAAACACAATACAAAAATCTGGAGAAAATTCAAATTGAAACAGAATTGAAATGGACATTTAAATTCAAACCAGAAAATCTAATCAGAAAAAGAAAAAGAGAAATAGAGAAAAAAATAAAACTAACTGGCTATCTAACCTAACCCAACCCACGGCCCATCTAGCAACCCACCTAGCCCACCCGGGAAACCCCCTTCCCCTCTCTGTTTCTCACCCGCGCATGTACCCCCTCTCTCACTGACGCCCCGGACCCACTGCCACGTCAACTCATCTTCAATCCCGCGTCGGAGGACCTGCTCCTCTCTACCGTTTCCTCCCCGAATCAAATCCGATTTATTGCTCTTGATTTCCGGCGTAATTTCCCCGCTCATCCTTGCTACTTAAATCCCCTCTGCCCCCTCTCCATTTCCTCCCAAACCCCAAGCCCTGAGCGTCCCAGGCTACGAGAATTCCTCACCGCAACCCCGCTGCTCCGACGAGCTGCAGCGCCAATTCCGGTCAACCCCAACCAACCTTGCGCACCTCCTAGTACAACTATCTTTCCCGCGCGTACCCCAGAGCATTGGCAACGTAGTCAACTTAGCGCCACCGTCTTCGTCTTCAACTCCGATGACATCCCGTGGTAATTTCCAACCGCCCCTCTTCCCCTCGTTGACACTCGCGTGACCAGCATTGTCTTGCGCATCTGACACATTGCTTCTCTTGCCTTGGCATGATCTATACCCTCGCCAACAACGACGAACAGAAGCGCCCGTCGCTAGAAGGAACTCCGGCGAACAATCTACGCCAACCTCGTGCGCCCCTACCCCTGCAAAGACCACCTTGAACATCAGCGACATCACACGAACTCGGTGAGCTGCTCCACTACCTTCCTCCCTTCCTGTATCGCCGGCAGCATCACCGACCGAGCGCGCCGCCGCCAGCCACCGTCGCAGGGCCACTCGTTTTTGGTCTGTTAGTTTTGGGTCGTTAGATCTAGATCCAAAGCATATGATAGATGGCATAAGTGAAGCGGTACGATTAGATCTGGGCCGTGCGCGGTCACTTTAATCCAACGGCCCTCATCGATCGATCCGTGTGAATCGGTATCAGCGAATCAGAACATGACGCGTGGCCTGTAGTTTGATTTAAAAACAGAATCATTTCTATTAGATGTTGAAACTTGCAAAATTCATAACTTTTGATCCACAAGTCCAAATTTTGCAAATTTTATATCAATGGAATAAGGAAAAAGAATTATATCCAACCATGTACTTTGTTTAATGAATTGCTTCAGTTAAATTAGTTGTTTTTCCAGCGACTTTTGTAGGCTTATTTTGTGTATAAAAATTAATGGGAAAATGTTTTAAAGATCAAATAAAGTTTATTTGATGTATAAATGTTTGGTTTATTCATCAGTATTGTTTTACTTGTCTTGCTGGGTTTAGAAAAATCATCACATCTCATTTGCGTGCATTCATATATTTTTGCTTGTTTATTTGATATGTGAATTTGGTGCTATCATTTTATGTGTAGATTTTGGTGATAGTGGTGATTTTGACTATGAGAATTGTTGTTACTCCCCCAACTACCAAGGCAAGTGGTGCTTCATACTTTTGTCCCAATATTCTGACTATGCATTAGAAATATTTTGTATAGGACTTGAATGATAATTTTTGCTAAGTATCTATATGCTATGCTTGGGAAATCCTAGTAGTTGTAGAATTGTTAGAATTTTCTCTAAGTTAAGATACTTGCAATTGCCATGCTTAGCCTAGCTAATAGCAACCAAGGGTGGTTTATATACACATGCTATGGAAAATATTTCTAAGTCTTGGACTTATGTTTTGCTTAATAAAACAACTAAGTAAATGAAACACCTGGGTGGAATGGTAATTGCTTGGTGGATTTTGGTTGAGTGGTTACCAAGGCCCATTTTCCAATGGTCTACCCTATGTATCTCACTTGTGGATTGTCACCTAGGAACCAAGGGATTTGAGATGCCAAATGTTAAGAAGCTTCTAGTGCAGCCACATGGCATTATGGGCTCTACCTGGATCATATAAGTTGCAATAACTTAGCCAAATGGACAGTTGGTGGTAGGGGATGCGCGTCCATTTTGGTCTAAGGGAAGGCTTCTGAAAGGTCCTATCTCGATGAAAATCAAGTCTTGTGGGGAAAGTGCACCACCTCTGCAGAAGCAAGAAACTAAGTACTTAGCCGTGTCCCCGGAAAAGGACAATTTGAGCATCAAGACATGGAAGCTATCAAGAATCTCCTCATCCCAATTTCTAAGTTAAAATTTGTGGTTGAACAAGGGTGAAGGTTCACAAATGTCTATTGGTGGTTCCTTGGGAGTTTTTTCCAAACAAAAACTTAGTGTTTTCAACTGACAGTTAAAACCTATTTTGAGCAAAGCAAGCCTAAGCTACACTTAGCCAAATTCATGTAGTAGCTAGATACTAATATTCTACTAAGGTATCACTTGCCAATACTATTCCAATGTATTGACCCACTATGGCTGTAACTTGTGATGTTGCAGGTTACTCTGATGAGGATTAGGGTCATGAGTCTACACTCAACATGCTTGCCTGTGGCACATGAAGATGAATAATTTTATTTATATTGTTAAGTTAAAATCTTGTACTAGCCTATGGCTATGGAGTTGTAAAAGACTATGTTATCTCTGGAATGACGATGTAATAATGACCTTTGTTTATGTGTACTTTATCTTAAACTGTGGATGCTAGAAATTGATCCAGGGAATAGCATTGCAATCACAGGGACGTTTACCTTTATAAAGGTGGGGTCTTACAGATGGTATCAGAGCACTGTGTTGCCTGTAGGATTATGACCCTAGGTTTGGATTAGAAACCACTAAGGAAAAAATGTCAACACTTTGAAAATTCCACACTTGTCTTTTTCTTCTCATAAACTTTTCTAATCTTCTTTCTCATCTCTATTTGTAGATGAACTCCATCAACGAAGCCGTGAGGAAGGGACCACTCATGACCATGACTTTGGAGTGTGAGACAAAATTTCCCAAGGCCCTCAAGAACCTTATGGTTACCATGGGGATACATGGTGCAGCTGTGTATAAAGGATTCCCTGTGATGGATGAAGGAGAAGAGTATTGGTGGGTGCAACTTCACTTGTACAAAAACAAGGAAGACAACCACAAGGACTCAGGATTCTGCATGGTCACCAACTCAGAAATGCACACAACATTCTTTGACTCTGCAAGAAATGCAGCTTGGAATGCTATCAAGGAGCTTGGTGATAGACTCAAGTGCAGAATGCTCAACATCCAAAATGACCTTAGAGAAGAAAAGAAGCATACCCAAGAGTTGGAGAATACCAACCAACAACTAAGGGGAGACATCATAGATTTAATATGGGAGTCTTGTGAACAAGATAGACAGATGGCTACTAAGGATGCCTTGATAACTATTTTTTCTAGTGAGTGAGAGTTGTAATGTACTACGTTAGTTGGACCACCACACCTATAGTTTTTACTTCCAAAAATTTGTCTAAGTTATGTTGAACCTATGATATTCGTAATGGATTTGTGTATGCCATGACTTGTGTGTTTGTTGCAAAAATATGTGCCTGTGATATTTTGTCTTGTGATTTTTTTCTCTATTGATGTTGATTATAAAATTTTCTATCTTATAAAATTAGATGCCTAACATTGTTATCAGCACGGCCGAGGAGTTCAAGGGAACTCGTTTTGGTACTCGTCTCATTGAGCTAACTAGTGTGCTCAATCTCCCAGTTCCTAGCATCATGACACTTCCACTCACCAAGTTTGAGAGGAAGGACCTTTGGGCTTTAGAGTCACTCAGCCGGGACGCTAGACAGAGCCAACCATGGAGACTATCACTTTCAAGATGATGCATGACGACAACGAGAAAGGCTTAGATGTAGTCATGCAGGAATTACTTGGGCACCTGGTAGGGAGACACTCCACCGAGCTTAGAGGTCTTTACTTTCACCCCTTCAGGAGACGCAACGAGGAAGGTGAAGCTATAGAGTACGAGGATGCTTCTAGAGAGATGATGGAGCCGATTCGTCTATACCTCCAGGACCTAGAGGGTCTTATTAGACACCTAGATACTGATAGGACCAACGTCATGCTTCGCAATGATGAGCTCCAGGTTCAGCTTCGTCAGAAGGACAAGCTCTTCGCGGAGCAAGACGAGATAGTCAAGGAAATGGAGGCCAAATTTGAAAGCCAGTACAAGAAGTTCAAGAGCCAGGAGAAAAGAGTCCAAGACAAGAACAGGAAGATCCAGGAGATGAAGAAAGAGCTAGAGGCCAAGGACTTCGAGCTTGAGCATCAGCAGGGAGTGATCGAGAGGCTTCGCTCACAGAAGAGGGCTCTTAGGGCCAAGATAGAGGCCTTGACTACTAGTGTTGATGATTACATGACCGCTATGGAGAATGCAGGTCTTACCCTTGTTGATGTGGATATTGATGCGGAGGAGTAGTGTAGACTACTCGTTTATCTTTCATCTACCGTATTTTTGATTATTGAGTCGCAATGACCATCCAACATGTGGGTGGCTTGCTATGGTGTGTTTTGCATTTTCAAACTTGTTGTTTATGTCGTTCAAACCCTATGTTATTTTGATGCTTGTTTATTGTGATTGTCTATGTGATGTATTGTGCGTGTTAAGCATCTTTGGGTATCTCATTCTATTCCTTGTTAAAACCACATATGCCTCCTCGACGTGCCAACCCCAACCCAAACAACAACAACAATGTCACTCCCGAGATGCAGCAGTTGATGACAGCACAGGCACAACTGATGCAGATGATGACCACTTTCATGCAGAACCAGAATCAGAATAAAAACAACAATAACAATAACAATAACAACAACAACAACCAGAATAATCCGCCAGGATTTGACATGCTCACCTAATTTCTAAGACTGAGGCCTGCAAAGTTCTCAGGAACCACTGATACAATGGTGGCCAATGATTGGCTACGTTCAGTGAACAAGGATTTAGTGACTGTCGGCTGCACCGACAAAGAGAAGGTCAGGTTCGCAGTACATCTGTTGGAGGGGCCAGCAGCAACCTGGTGGGATAACTTTCAGATCACCACTCCCATTGAGGATGTGACTTGGGCTATCTTTGGGGATGGATTCCGTACAACTCATATCTCATCCCTAGTGATGAATTTGAAGTAGAAGGAGTTCCACAACCTGAAACAGCGTCACCGCAGCGTGGATGAGTATATTGAGGAATTCAACAATCTGGCGCGTTATGCACCGGATGAAGTAGATACTGATGCCAAGAGGAAGGAGAAATTCCTCGAAGGACTGAATGATGAACTGAATCTACAGCTGTTTGTTGCCTATGTCCCAACCTACCAATCACTTTGTGACACGGCTACCATCTTGGAGAACAAGATGAAACAGGTTGAGAGCAGGAAGAGAAAACACAGCTTTGATAAGCACAGCTCGGGATCGTCTCACAAGTGTTCCCATCATAATGACAGTGGGAGTTCTGGATCCCACAAACATGGAAAGTACAACAACAACCACAACCACAACCATCATCATGACAACAAGCATCACCGTAGTCATGATAATGACAAGTACAAGAACCACAAGAGTGGACACAAGAGTCACCACAGTGGAGGTTGAAGTGGAAGTCAGCCTGCAAAGAGCGATATCAGTCAGGTTGAATGCTTCAAGTGTAAGAAGATGGGGCACTATGCTAATGAGTGCCCAGAGAAGAAGGTTGAAGGAACCACCAAGCCCAACCCTTTCTAGAAGGGACAAGTGAACCGCATCAATGTGGACGAGATTTATGAGGAATCTGATGCTGTGGCTGGTAAGTTCAAACTCAATTCTATTCCAGCACTTGTTCTTTTTGATACTGGTGCATCACATTCATTCATATCAAGAGCGTTTGTTGATAGAAATGGATTTCCAACTGAAAATATTGGGTGTCCTATAAAAGTAAGCTCTCCCGGTGGGGATATGATAGTAAGTCTTGGATGTCGTGATCTAGTGATAGAATTTGGAAAGCATAAGTTTCCAGTTAGTCTGATAATCTTAGATTCCCAAAGATTGGATGTAATTTTGGGAATGTATTGGATGACCAAGTATGAAGGAGTACTAGATTGTTCCAACCGTACTATCGCACTCACAACCCCGGATAAGAAACGGATTAGATTCAAGTCTAACTTTGAATCAAAAGGGAGTAAGCTAAATTCTCTTAAGGGGGTTAGCATAGACAGTGTGCTAATTGTGAGAGAATATCTGGATGTGTTTCCGGAGGAATTGCCTGGAATGCCACCAGATAGAGATGTGGAGTTTCTGATTGACTTGCTGCCAAGATCTAGACCAATAGCAAAGAGACCTTACAAGATGTCAGTTGATGAGTTGAAGGAACTCAAGAAACAACTTGGAGAACAATTGCAGAAAGGATTTATTCAACCAAGTTCTTCATCTTGGGGAGCACCAGTCTTGTTTGTTGAAAAGAAAGATAGAAGTCGAAGGTTATGCATAGATTATCGTTCACTCAACAAGGTGACTATCAATAACAAATATCCTTTGCCCAGAATCAATGACTTGTTTGATCAGTTAGAAGGAGCCCATGTGTTCTCAAAGATTGATCTCTGGTCAGGCTATTTTCAGCTTAAGATAAGGGAACAAGACATACCTAAGACTGCTTTCACCACTAGGTATGGATTGTATGAATACATCGTGATGCCATTTGGTTTGACCAATGCACCAGCCTACTTTATGAATATGATGAACAAGGTGTTCATGGAATTTCTTGACAAATTTGTTGTCGTTTTCATTGATGACATTTTGATCTACTCCAAGAGCAATGAAGAGCATGAAGGACATTTCCATTTGATACTTGAGAAACTTAGAGAGCATAAACTGTATGCCAAATTCAGCAAGTGTGAATTCTGGCTGAATGAGGTTGGATTTCTTGGACACATTGTGTCAGGAGATGGTGTAGCCATTGATCCCGCAAAAGTGTCAGCTGTAACTGGATGGGAATCTCCTAAGTTAGTGAAAGAAGTTCGTAGTTTCCCTGGTTTGGCAGGATATTATAGAAGATTCACTGAGAATTTCTCCAAGGTAGCTAAGCCAATGACGGAGTTACTAAAGAAAGACAAGAAATTTGATTGGACTGAGGGATGTGAACTCAGTTTCCAAGAGTTGAAGAAGAGACTAGTGACAGCACCAGTCTTATGTTTACCAGATTTGGAGAAGGATTTCCAAGTTTATTGTGATGCATCTCACCAAGGATAGGGTGAAGTTCTGATGCAAGAAGGGAAAGTTGTGGCGTATGCCTCGAGACAACTCAAAACTCATGAAGTGAATTATCCTACTCATGATTTAGAGTTAGCCTCAGTTGTCCATGCACTCAAAACATGGAGACATTATCTTTTGGGAAAGCGATGTGAAGTGTTCATAGATCACAAAAGTTTGAAGTATATCTTCACTCAGAAAGAGATCAACATGAGACAAAGAATATGGCTAGAACTCATCAAGGACTATGACTTGAGTTTGTAATACCACCCCGGTAAAGCAAATGTTGTAGCAGACGCATTAAGCCATAAGGTTTATGTGAATGGCCTTACTAAGGGAGAATTTCCAGATGATCTGTGTGCCCAATTCACAGATCTCAGATTGGAGATTGTGCTTGAAGGACATCTCATGTCATTGGATGTTCAACCCACCTTGTTGGACAAAATCAAGGAAGCCCAAAAGATGGACAAGGAAATTGAAGAGATTAAGGAAAAAATTGGTAAGGGAAAAGCCAAAGGATTCCATGAAAACGAACATGGTACTTTATGGTATGGAAAACGTATCTGTATTCCGCAAGATCCGGAGCTTCGGAAACTGATTTTACAGGAAGCACACAACTCACGATATTGCATTCATCTGGGTAACACCAAAATGTACATGGATGTGAAGGAAATATTTTGGTGGAATAATCTCAAGAAGGACATCGCCGAACAAATTGCTTGGTGTGATGTATGTAGTAGAGTTAAAGCGGAACATCAAAAACCAGCAGGATTGTTACAACCATTACCTATTCCTGATTGGAAGTGGGACAAGATTGGCATGGATTTCATCACCGGATTGCCAAGGACCAGATCAGGATATGATTCTATTTGGATAGTAGTGGATCGTCTAACTAAAGTGGCTCATTTCATACCCGTGAAGACAACCTATACAAGTGCTAAGTTGGCCAAGATCTATATGAATAGGATTGTGTGTCTACATGGAGTACCCAAGAGTATTGTGTCTGATAGGGGAACTCAGTTCACTTCCCATTTTTGGAGGCAACTGCATGAGTCATTGGGAACGATATTGGAATTCAGTACTGCTTTTCATCCCCAGACTGATGGACAGACGGAAAGGACCAACCAGATTCTAGAGGATATGTTGAGGGCATGTGCCCTAGATTATGGTGCTAGTTAGGATGAAAGTCTGCCCTATGCAGAATCCTCTTACAACAACAGTTATCAAGCCAGTATTGAGATGGCACCGTTTGAATTTCTCTATGGGATAAAGTGTACTACACCATTGTTATGGAATGGTGTTGGAGAAAGAAACTTGTTCGGGCCAGAACTAATCAAAGAAGCTGAAGAGAAATTCAAGTTAGTAAAGGACAGATTGAAGATAGCACAGTCCCGACAAAAGAGGTACGCAGATCCAAAGCGTAGGGAAGTTACCTATGAGGTGGGTGATAGAGCATATTTTAGAGTATCACCACTTCGTGGAGTGAAGAGATTTGGAGTCAAAGGAAAATTGACCCCAAGATATGTTGGACCATTCAAGATTCTGATCCGTAAAGGAGAAGTAGCATATGAGATTGAATTGCCTGAATCATTGTCTACCGTTCACAATGTGTTTCATGTGAGTCAGCTAAAGAAATTCCATCCGGAGATGGAGGATACTTCTTTGAAGGATACTAAACCTTTAAAGGAGGTCCAATTGGAAAGTGATCTCACTTATGAGGAAAAACCTATCAAGATTCTTGTGACTGCTGAAAGAGTTACTCGGACAAAGACTATCAAGTTCTGCAAAGTTGAGTGGAACCATCATTCCGAGGAAGAAGCAACATGGGAAAGAGAAGATGATCTTCGGAAAGACCACCCTCACCTATTTGCTAGCCAATCCGAATCTCGAGGGCAAGATTCACCTTAAGGGGGTTAGATTTGTAACATCCCAAAAATCATGATTTAAAACGCTTGCATATCATTCATGCATTCATGAGCATTTGATCTTTTCCAAATAGAATTCAAACAAAAGAAACCAAATTTATGCCTTATAATTATTCAAGCGAGGCAAGGTTTATATCTTATTAACTATCTATGGTTAGTTTGATCCGCACTGTTTTGAAAATGAATGCAAGGCAAACAAGAATTTTTCAGAACAAATTCAAATTTAGATCCACTTGTATGCCTATTAAAAATATTTCACTAAGGGCATGGTTTTAGACTTTATTTCAAACCCAAAATGAATTTGAGTATGAATAGATGTTTTACACACCCCAGGACACACGAAAAATAATACAAAAATCTGGAGAAAATTCAAATTGAAACAGAATTGAATGGACATTTAAATTCAAACTAGAAAATAAAATCAGAAAAAGAAAAAGAGAAATAGAGAAAAAAATAAAACTAACTGGCTATCTAACCCAACCCAACCGTGGCCCATCTAGCAGCCCACCTAGCCCACCCGGGAAACCCCCTTTCCTCTCTGTTTCTCACCCGTGCGTGTACCCCCTCTCTCGCTGATGTCCCGGACCCACTGCCATGTCAACTCGTCTTTAATCCTGCGCCGGAGGACCTGCTCCTCTCTGTCGTTTCCTCCCCGAATCAAATTCGGTTGATTGTGCTTGATTTCTAGCGTAATTGCCCCACTCAACCTTGCTACTTAAACCCCCTATTCCGCCTCTCCATTTCCCCCCAAACCCCAAGCCCTGAGCGCCCCCAGGCTGCGAGAATTCCTCGCTGTTACCCCAGTACTCCGATGAGCTGCGGCGCCAATTCCGGCCAACCCTGACCACCCCTCTGCTCCTGGTTCACACGAGCACACTCCACTTCACCTTGCTCACCTCCCAGTACCACTAGCTTGCCCACGCGTGCCCCAGAGCGTCAGCAACATAGTCAACCGAGCGCCACCATCTTCGGCTTCAACTCCGACGACCTCTCGTGGTAATTTCCGACCGCCCCTCTTCCCCTTGGTGACACTCGCGTGACCAGCATCGTCTTGCACATCTGACACACTGCTTCTCTTGCCTTGGCATGATCTGTACCCTCGCCAATGACGACGAACAGGAGCGCCCGTCGCCAGAAGGAACTCCGGCGAATAATCTACGCCAACCTCGTGCGCCCCTGCCCCTGCAAAAACCACCTCGAGCATCAGCGACATCACGCGAACTCGGTGAGCTGCTCCACTACCTTCCCCGCTTCCAGTATCGCCGGAAGCATCACCGCCCGAGCGCGCCGCCGCCAGCCACCATCGCAGCGCCGCTCGTTTTTGGTCTGTTAGTTTTGGGCCGTTAGATCTAGATCCAACGCATATGATAGATGACTTAAGTGAAGCGGTACGATTAGATCTAGGCCATGTGTAGTCACTTTAATCCAATGGCCCTCATCGATCAATCCGTGTGAATCGATATCAGCGAATCAGAACATGACGCATGGCCTGTAGTTTATTTAAAAACAGAATCATTTCTATTAGATGTTCAAATTTGCAAAATTCATAACTTTTGATCCACACGTCCAAATTTTGCAAATTTTATATCAATGAAATCAGTAAAAAGAATTATATCCAACCATGTACTTTGTTTAATGAATTGCTTCAGTAAAATTAGTTGTTTTTGCAGAGACTTTTGTAGGCTTATTTTGTGTATAAAAATTAATGGGAAAATGTTTTAAAGATCAAATAAAGTTTATTTGATGTATAAATGTTTGGTTTATTGATCAGTACTGTTTTACTTGTCTTGTTGGGTTTAGAAAAGTCATCACATGGCATTTTCATGCATTCATATATTTTTGCTTGTTTATTTGATATGTGAATTTAGTGTTATCATTTTATGTGTAGATTTTGGTGCTAGTGGTGATTGTGACTGTGAGAATTGTTGTTACTCCCCCAACTATCAAGGCAAGTGGTGCTTCATACTTTTGTCCCAATAGTTTGACTATGCATTAGAAATATTTTGTATAGGACTTGCATGATAATTTTTGCTAAGTATCTATATGCTATGCTTGGGAAATCCTAGTAGTTACAGAATTGTTAGAATTTTCTCTAAGTTAAGATACTTGAAATTGCCATGCTTAGCCTAGCTAATAGCAACCAAGGGTGGTTTATATACACATGCTATGGAAAATATTTCTAAGTCTTGGACTTATGTTTTGCTTAATAAAACAACTAAGTGAATGAAACACCTGGGTGGAATGGTAATTGCTTGGTGGATTTTGGTTGAGTGGTTACCAGGGCCCATTTCCAATGGTCTACCCTGTGTATCTCACTTGTGGATTGCCACCCAGGAACCAAGGGATTTGAGATGCCAAATGTTAAGAAACTTCTAGTGCAGCCACATGGCATTATGGGCTCTGTTTGGATCATATAAGTTGCAATAACTTAGCCAAATGGACAGTTGGTGGTAGGGGATGATAGGTTTGGAGCGCGTCCATTTTGGTCTAAGGGAAGGCTTCTGAAAGGTCCTGTTTTGATGAAAATCAAGTCTTGTGGGGAAAGTGCACCACCTCTGCAGAAGGAAGAAACTAAGTACTTAGCCGTGTCCCCGGAAAAGGACAATTTGAGCATCAAGACATGGAAGCTATCAAGAATATCCTAATCCCAATTTCTAAGTGAAAATTTGTGGTTGAACAAGGGTGAATGTTCACCAATGTCTATTCGTGGTTCCTTGGGAGTTTGTGCCAAACAAAAACTTAGTGTTTTCAACTGAAACCTATTTTGAGCAAAGCAAGCCTAAGCTACACTTATCCAAACTCATGTAGTAGCTAGATACTAGTATTCTACTAAGGTATCACTTGCCAATACTATTCCAATGTATTGATCCACTGTGGCTATAACTTGTGATGTTGCAGGTTACTCTAATGAGGATTAGGGTCATGAGTATACACTCAACATGCTTGCCTGTGGCACATGACGATGAAGGATTTTATTTATATTGTTAAGTTTAACTCTTGTACTAGCCTATGTCTAAGGAGTTGTAAAAGACTATGTTATCTCTAGAATGACGATGTAATAATGACCTTTGTTTCTGTGTACTTCATCTTAAACTGTGGATTCTAGCAATTGATCCAGGGACTAGCATTGCAATCACAGGGACCTTTACCTTTATAAAGGTGGGGTCTTACAGTGATATCATAATATTTAGCAAAGATTTTGATAAACCTGGATGAATAAAGAGTTTCCTTCGTTTTCTTGACCATGTCTTAAGAGTGACTATGATTTGGTAATCAGAAATTCCTCTTGTTACATGTTCCTTGTGACTCTTACGAGTCCTCTTCATAAAACAACCTTTCTATTCTAGCCTTTTGTTGGATGAAAGAGTGACTCTTCTGTTTCAAAAGTAGTACACAACAGCTTGGTTTTGTTGATCCATATGTCTGCAACCTGAAATCTCTACTTAAGTTGTATAGTAGAGGTTTCCTATCGAAGTCTATGGTCATGTTCTTTTTATTAGAACCTTCCTTCTTGGAAGTTTAATTCTTCTGTGATCTCCATGGTCTCTATCCTTATGAAGAACATCTATCCAACAAGTTGAAACCTTCTCCTCTTGTTTCCTTCATTAACTCGTTGTGTTTCATGTTCGTCATTTCAAGAGTTGTTTCTAAACACTCCCTCCAGGAGTGGACCATGAGATACTCGGTGTGTTGTTTAGTGTGTTTACCTCTTATCCTTAGTGTAACCCCTGTTTCTTTCTCTCTCTGTCTTTAAGGTTCCCAACCTTTAATAAGGTAGAGATCCCTGTGTTTACAATGCTAGTCCCTGGATCAATAGCTAGCATCCACAATTAAGATGTAATATCAAGAAACAAAGGTCATAATACAACTTTATAACTAGGAATAACATAATTTATTACATCTTACATAGCTCATTTGGCTATTACATTACATTGCAGCAGAATATCTATAAGCATGGGGTCCTTCATCTTCAAAGTGCCACAGGCAGACATGTTGGTTGTAGACTTGTAATCCTAATCATTAAACTTCATTATTATCAAACAAACCTGCAACATAACAAGTTACAGCCACAAGGGTCAATACATTTGAATTGTATTGGCATGTGATACTATGGTAATATAGTGGAGTCTATCATCTATATGCATTTGGCTAAGTGGATCTTAGGATTGCATTGCTCAAAATAGATTTTTCCTTATCATTTGAAAACACTAAGTTTTTGCTTGACAAAAATATTTCCCAAGGCATCTCCCAATAGAAATTGGTGATCCTTTCAACCCTTGTTCACCCACAAGTTTTTAACTTAGAAATTTGGATGATGAGATTCTTGATAGCTTCCATGTCTTGATGCTCAAATTGTCCTTTGCCAGGGACATGGCTAAGTACTTAGATTTTACACTCTACAGAGGTGGTGCACTTTCCCCACAAGACTTGGTTTCCCAAGACAAGATCTTTCAGAAGCCTTCCCTTAGACCAAAATGGACGCGCTCCAACCTATCAATCCCCTACCACCAACTGTCCATTCGGCTAAGCTATTGCAACCTATATGATCCAGGAAGAGCCCATAATGCCATGTGGTTGCACTTGAAGCTTCTCAACATTTGACATCTCAAATCTCTTTGTTCCTGGGTGGCCATCCACCAGTGAGATACACAAGGTAAACCATAGAAATGGGCCTTGTGAACCACTCAACACGAACCATTCCTTCCATTCCACCCAGGTGATTTATTCACTTAGTTGTTTTATTAAACAAAACACAAGTCCTCAGAATTAGAAATTTTTCCATAGCATGAATATATATTCCACCCTTGTTTTCTACTAGCTAAGCTAAGCATGATAGTAGTAGGAATCTTAACTTAGGAAATTTCTACTAAGGTTACATCTACTAGGATTTCCCCTGGCATAGTTTATACTTAGCAAAAATTCCATGCAAGTCCTACTTAGAAATATCACTAATGCATAGTGAAAATAATGGGACAAAAGTATGAAGCATCACTTGCCTTTTTGGTAGAGAGTATAAGTTCACTCCTTGATCTTTGCAATGTTCACTCACTTCAAATCACTAGAATTCAATCAAGCAAACAATATTTCAATCTACCATTCAAGCAATTCATCACATAAAATGATAAAATCAAAGTAATGCATGCAAGCATGCAATAGGTTGTTTTATTTGTATAAGTGGTTTCTAGTAGGTTGTAAACATTTGGAAACACCTATTGGTCATTTTATAAAGTGGCAAAGTCATTTGCAATAGGTTTCACTTTATAAACCCCTTTTAAAACAAGGTATCATTTTATGTGGTGTAAAAATGTTTTCAATAAGGCATTAATATATAGGGTTCACAAAATATGTTTTCAAACCATAAAATCTTGTGTTTAGGGTCAGAGAGTTTATTTCCAAAACATTTCTCAAAGGTTTTCTTCCAAAACCATTTTTAATAATTAAACCATATTTTTATTTGACTAGAATTGGTTTAAATCCAAGATTCATTCTTTTGTTTCACCAAATACATTTTTGAAACCACAATTTGTTTCCTAGGGTCAGTAGGTTCAAAACAAACCATTTGCCAAAGATTTTATCCCCGAAATCATTTTAGAATAATTTTTATAACCTAAACAAGCATACATAAGTTTCTGCAAAAACAAACATTTTACCAGAATCTTTTTACTAAAAATTGTGCATGGTTGGCTAGGGCTTGTTTTTCTGAATCCATTGATATAAAGTTTGCAAAATTTGGACGTGTAGATTTAAAGTTATGGAATTTACAAAATCACATATCTAATAGATTCAAATCTGTTTTTAAAACCAGAGTCTGGCCACGTGTCTTCTTATTACTCGTCCATACCGTTTCATCTGGATCACGCTCTCTGGTGCGTTGGATTTAAGTTAGATCGAGCGGTGCAGATCAAGAGTAACGGTTCAGGTTTAAGTGATCTATCGTGTCCCTACGATCTTCATCTAACGGCTATCAACATAGTGACCAAGAACTGGCGGTGCCGAGCGATGGTGAGCAGCGGCGATGCTCGGCTAGCGGCGGAGCTAGCGCTAGAGGAAGCAAGGAAGAGTAGGGAGATGCTCACCAGGTTCAGGAGAACATGGCGAAGCTCAAGGTACTCGCGGTTGGTCAAGGGGCGCACTGGGATTTCAGGAATTCCTCGTCGGAGTTGCGCCTGACGACGGCCAAGATCTGTCATCGTCGAGGACGGCGCTACTGGTCACGAAGAAACAAACGGAGGACATGGTTAGCTTCATACGCAAGTCGCGGACACGCGTGTATCAAAAGGAGGGCAAGGGGGGTCTGGTCTCACCGGTAGGGTTCGTCGGAATGGAGGCAGACGGTGGCGCTGGACTAGCGGTGACGTTGTCGAGCTTGTAGAGCATGCGCGGGTGAGCTGACGATACAGAGAGGTGCGCCTAGGTCTGGGGAACGTGCATGTGTGCTCAGGGAGGGAAGGGGCGGCGAATACTGGCCAGAATCGTCGTCGGAGCGTCGTCGGACAGAGGATGGTGCAGAGAAGAATTGGGCGGCCTGGGGGCACGCTAAGGTGGGGCGACAGAGGGGAAATGGAGGTGAAACACAGGCGGTTAAGAGGGCGTCGTCAGGGGAAGGATTCATTGCGCCAGTAATGCGAATTAAGCCAGGTGTTAATCGCCTGCAACGGCCGGCGAGGTGAGTGGCGTAGTCCGCGGGTGGGGAAGAAGGTGACGTGGTTATGGGGCCTGGCTGTCTGCGTGTGAGAGAGAGTGGGGGTGGCGTCGTTCTGTCAGCGGCTTTGTGGGTTCTGTCTTTGGTGCCAACCGTTTTCCTGTGGGAGAGATGGAGAGGTGGGCTGGCTGGGTTTAATGGGCCAGGCTAGTTGGGCTGGGTCCTTTTCTTATTTTTTTTCTGTTCTATTTGTTTTTCTTTTTCTCTTTTGATTTTTCTGTTTTGATTTTGTCTAATCAATTCAAACCTCAATTTTATTTCAAACCTTTGTCAAAGTTTGTGTAGGTTTAAGTACTGATTAATAAAACTTTCTGAAGTCATTTTTAGGATAATTTATTCCTTCTTTTTGGGGTCTTTTAATTAATAAAAAGGGCCCTTGTTTTAAATCAAAATAGGTTTTAATAATATTTCTAAAGACCATTTAAAAACTTTTAAACCTTCCAAATCTTTTCAGTAGGTTTTGATTACTTAAAAGGGTGTCAAATAATTCATCTTGCATTATTTGGAAAAGCTTTTAATAAGATTTATTAATCATTTAAAATTTGGATTTGTCTTTATTCCAATAGGATTTGGTTTACGCCATTTATTTTATTTTGGAAATTCTTTATCCTTTTATTTTATTTGGATTTGGATTAAAATCCTTCCATTTGTTTATTGGATTAGGCCAAGATTTGATTTGGTCTTTAAATTTTCTTTATTTAATATTTCTTATTTCATCTTATAAAGTTCATATCTTTTTATTTAGAGATCCAAACTTGGTGATTCCAATTTGTAAATTCTTGTTTAATATTTGTATATCTTTTAAATGTCTTTAGGATTATTTGCTCACCATTTGGTATGGATTTGTAGATAGGTTCTTTAATAGCTTTGGAAATTATTTTCCTTATCTTATTAAATTCATTAGATTTTATTTATGGCTCCAATTTAAGTGAAACCAATTTCTATGGTCTTATAATATTTCTATTTGTCTTTCTTGATCATTTGTGAATGTTTGTTGACAAATTTTTATATGGATCATATCCATAGGCTTGGAGATAACTTGGAAATGATTTTTATTCCCTTAGGATTTAGGGTTTGGATTTATTTTCCAAGTGTTTGAATTTCCAGATACATTCATTGAGGAATGCATTTCACTTGATTTGGTTTTTGTTAAATTCAAACTTTAACCAAAGTTTGTTCAAGATGGGATTTTAAGTTTTCATTTAGAAACAAAAGTTTCTTTTCACCCTGATTTTCAACAAAAATTTATTTTGTTTATTTTATTTTTCACATTACAAGATTTGGAAAATCTTGGGATGTGACAGGCTACCACCCTTAAAATAAATCTCGTCCCGAGATTTGGGGAGGCTAGGGGTTATAAGCTGGCTCAAAGCATCTAGGGTACTACCACCCTTAAAAATTTTCCAACTAAATTACATTTTGGATTGCTTGGGATCTTGGGGAAACTTCTCTGGGCAAACATCTGCATAGTGTCCTTTGTTTCCACACTTGAAACATGTGACAAGGCTGAGATACTTCATAGGCTTGTTTATCTTGTGCTTCATCTTTTCTGGACAGTTGCTTGCATAATGTCCTTGGTTACCACAGTTGTAACATGTGATAAGATTGAGTTCATCACGTATCTTCAGTGGACAAGTTGCTACATAATGGCCTAGCTCTTTGCAGTTGTTGCACCACACTTGGCCAATCTCCTTATACTTATTCTTCTCTGTACATTCACTGGCATAATGTCCCATTTCTTTACAATGATTACATTGCACATGGCTTTTGTCCTTCTTTTTCTTGGGTTTCTCCAAAGCTAGGAGTGCTTCTAGTTCATGCTCTTCATATGTTATCTCATAGGTAGGAATGTCTACTGGTTTCTTTGACCCTCTATTGCTCCTTCGATAATTCATATGCCTCTTCTTTGGTCCTTTAAATTGGGTCATATTGCATGGAGGTACAAGTGGAGATTTTCCTTTGTCCTTATCCTTCTTGGTAGACTTGGCTCTCTCTTGATAGTCTGCAATCAGTTGTTGCACTCCACCTTGTTTCCTTTGTTCAACTATGGAATAGATGGGGCATTGGATAGGGACATGATTATTTCCTTCACATAGGTAACAAGTAGCTTGAGATGTGGGGCATTGGTCAGCTAGGTGTTTCTCTTCATAGTTGGGGCATTGATCTCCATGCTCCTTGGAAGTGTGATCCTTGTCTCCACAAATATTGCAAGCTTGGGTTCCTTCTAGAATAACATCTTTGTCATCTTTGTTGTCACAAACTCCTTTGGAGGAGTTGCCTTCCATGTTGATCATTTGATCTGTCACCTTATGCAACAATTGGGCTTGGGTTTCCAAAAACCTTTGCATGGTTGGATCTTCCCCACTGGTGCTGGCTATGAATTGAGTTGTCACTTGGTTCAACTGGTTTTGGGTTGCTATAAGTTCTCTCATGTTGTCTTCTTGGTTGTTGTTGGTGTCATCAACCTTGATGTTGGAGTCTCTTGGAGTAGTCATCTGTTTGGGTTGAATTGAGATTAGAATAGCAAGATATTTCTAAGGAATCAATTCTAATCACACACATCAAAATTCACACAAGCAAGGTGCAAGCAATCACAAACAAATACTCAAACAACAAGTTTCAAGCATATTTCTAGGCAACCAAAAATATTTTTGTTACACCACATAAGTTGGTGGGTTTGACTTAAATAAAATATGGTGGTCCATCTATATGATTCCCTTGTGTTCTTTCCATCCTTCTTGGTTGATTCTTCTTGCTTGAGATCATGGTTTCCTTGGGAAAACTCTTGGTCACAAAACTTCAAAGGTGATGATGGCTCCTTCTAAGTTGTGTTTCCTTAGTCTTCAAATCTTGAGCAAGATTTCTTGTCTCACTTGTAGTCCTTAGTGATATCTAAGATTGAAGTCCTTTGTGAAAATGATGAAGATGTTGAAGTCATTAGAGTTGAAGGAGTCCTTTGCACATGGTGAAGTCTTTGGCCATGGGAAAGGCTTTGTTCATCAAGTTTGAAATAGAAGAGATGTAGAATTAAAACCAAAATGATTGAGGAAAGAGTTTACAAGATTGTTTGTAAATAAGTTTTGGAACAAATACAACTCCTATTTTTCTAAGGGTTTTTTGTCCAATCCTAGGTTTACAAATCCTACAGGCAACACAATGCTCTGATACCATCTGTAAGGTTCCCAACCTTTAATAAGGTAGAGATCCCTGTGTTTACAATGCTAGTCCCTGGATCAATAGCTAGAATCCACAGTTAAGATGTAATATCAAGAAACAAAGGTCATAATACAACTTTATAACCAGGAATAACATAATTTATTACATCTTACATAGCTCATTTGGCTATTACATTACATTGCAGCAGAATATCTATAAGCATGGGGTCCTTCATCTTCAAAGTGCCACAGGCAGACATGTTGGTTGTAGACTTGTAATCCTAATCATTAAACTTCACTATTATCAAACAAACCTGCAACATAACAAGTTACAGCCACAAGGGTCAATACATTTGAATTGTATTGGCAAGTGATACTATGGTAATATAGTGGAGTCTATCATCTATATGCATTTGGCTAAGTGGATCTTAGGCTTGAATTGCTCAAAATAGATTTTTCCTTATCATTTGAAAACACTAAGTTTTTGCTTGACAAAAATATTTCCCAAGGCATCTCCCAATAGAAATTGGTGATCCTTTCAACCCTTGTTCACCCACAAGTTTTTAACTTAGAAATTTGGATGATGAGATTCTTGATAGCTTCCATGTCTTGATGGTCAAATTGTCCTTTGCCAGGGACATGGCTAAGTACTTAGATTTTACACTCTACAGAGGTGGTGCACTTTCCCCACAAGACTTGGTTTCCCAAGACAAGATCTTTCAGAAGCCTTCCCTTAGACCAAAATGGACGCGCTCCAACCTATCAATCCCCTACCACCAACTGTCCATTCGGCTAAGTTATTGCAACCTATATGATCCAGGAAGAGCCCATAATGCCATGTGGTTGCACTTGAAGCTTCTCAACATTTGACATCTCAAATCTCTTTGTTCCTGGGTGGCCATCCACCAGTGAGATACACAAGGTAAACCATAGAAATGGGCCTTGTGAACCACTCAACACGAACCATTCCTTCCATTCCACCCAGGTGATTTATTCACTTAGATGTTTTATTAAACAAAACACAAGTCCTCAGAATTAGAAATTTTTCCATAGCATGAATATATATTCCACCCTTGTTTTCTACTAGCTAAGCTAAGCATGATAGTAGTAGGAATCTTAACTTAGGAAATTTCTACTAAGGTTACATCTACTAGGATTTCCCCTGGCATAGTTTATACTTAGCAAAAATTCCATGCAAGTCCTACTTAGAAATATCACTAATGCATAGTGAAAATAATGGGACAAAAGTATGAAGCATCACTTGCCTTTTTGGTAGAGAGTATAAGTTCACTCCTTGATCTTTGCAATGTTCACTCACTTCAAATCACTAGAATTCAATCAAGCAAACAATATTTCAATCTACCATTCAAGCAATTCATCACATAAAATGATAAAATCAAAGTAATGCATGCAAGCATGCAATAGGTTGTTTTATTTGTATAAGTGGTTTCTAGTAGGTTGTAAACATTTGGAAACACCTATTGGTCATTTTATAAAGTGGCAAAGTCATTTGCAATAGGTTTCACTTTATAAACCCCTTTTAAAACAAGGTATCATTTTATGTGGTGTAAAAATGTTTTCAATAAGGCATTAATATATAGGGTTCACAAAATATGTTTTCAAACCATAAAATCTTGTGTTTAGGGTCAGAGAGTTTATTTCCAAAACATTTCTCAAAGGTTTTCTTCCAAAACAAACCATTTTCCAAAGATTTTATCCCCAAAATCATTTTAGAATAATTTTTATAACCTAAACAAGCATACATAAGTTTCTGCAAAAACAAACATTTTACGAGAAGCTTTTTACTAAAAAAAAGTGCATGGTTGGCTAGGGCTTGTTTTTCTGAATCTATTGATATAAAGTTTGCAAAATTTGGACGTGTAGATTTAAAGTTATGGAATTTACAAAATCACATATCTAATAGATTCAAATCTGTATTTAAAACTAGAGTCTGGCCACGTGTCTTGTTATTACTCGTCCATACCGTTTCGTCTGGATCACGCTCTGTGGTGCGTTGGATTTAAGTTAGATCGATCGGTGCAGATCAAGCGTAACGGTTCAGGTTTAAGTGATCTATCGTGTCCCTACGATCTTCATCTAATGGCTATCAACACCGCGACCAAGAACTTGCGGTGCTGAGCGATGGTGAGCGGCAGCGATGCTCGGCTAGCAGCGGAGCTGGCGCTAGAGGAAGCAAGTAAGAGTAGGGAGATGCTCACCAGGTTCAGGAGAACATGGCGAAGCTCAAGGTACTCGCGGTTGGTCAAGGGACGCACTGGGATTTTAGGAATTCCTCGTCGAAGTTGCGCCTGACGACGGCCACGCTCTGTCGTCGTCGAGGGCGGCGCTACTGGTCACGAAGAAAAAAATGGAGGACACGGTTAGCTTCGTACGCAAGTCGCGGACACGCGTGTATCAAAAGGAGGGAAAGGGGGGTCTGGTCTCACCGGTAGGGTTCGTCGGAACGGAGGCAGACGGTGGCGCTGCACTGGCGATGACGTTGTCGAGCATGCAGAGCATGCGCGGGTGAGCTGACGATACGGAGAGGTGCGCCTGGGTCTAGGGAACATGCATGTGTGCTCGGGGAGGCAAGAGGCGGCGAATACTGGCCGGAATCATCGTCGGAGCTTCGTCGGACAGAGGGTGGTGCGGAGAAGAATTGGGCGGCCTGGGGGACGTTAAGGTGGGGCGACAGAAGGGAAATGGAGGGGAAACGCAGGCGGTTAAGAGGGCGTCATCAGGGGAAGGATTCATTGCGCCAGTAATGCGAATTAAGCCGGGTGTTAATCGCCTGCAACGGTCGGCGAGGTGAAGGGCGTAGTCCGCGGGTGGGGAAGAAGGTGACGTGGTTGTGGGGCCTGGCTGTCTGCGTGTGAGAGAGAGTGGGGGTGGGGTCGTTCTGTCAGTGGCTTTGTGGGTTCTGTCTTTGCTGCGAACCATTTTCCTGCGGGAGAGATGGAGAGGTGGGCTGGCTGGGTTTAATGGGCCAGGCTAGTTGGGTTGGGTCCTTTTCTTATTTTTTCTGTTCTGTTTGTTTTTCTTTTTCTCTTTTGATTTTTCTGTTTTGATTTTGTCTAATCAATTCAAACCTCAATTTGATTTCAAACCTTTATCAAAGTTTGTGTAGGTTTAAGTACAGATTAATAAAACTTTCTGAAGTCATTTTGAGGATAATTTATTCCTTCTTTTTGGGGTCTTTTAATTAATAAAAAGGGCCCTTGTTTTAAATCAAAATAGGTTTTAATAATATTTCTAAAGACCATTTAAAAACTTTTAAACCTTCCAAATATTTTCAGTAGGTTTTGATTACTTAAAAGGGTGTCAAATAATTCATCTTGCATTATTTGGAAAAGCTTTTAATAAGATTTATTAATCATTTAAAATTTGGATTTGTCTTTATTCCAATAGGATTTGGTTTATGCCATTTATTTTATTTTGGAAATTCTTTATCCTTTTATTTTATTTGGATTTGGATTAAAATCCTTCCATTTGTTTATTGGATTAGGCCAAGATTTGATTTGGTCTTTAAATTTTCTTTATTTAATATTTCTTATTTCATCTTATAATGTTCATATCTTTTTATTTAGAGATCCAAACTTGGTGATTCCAATTTGTAAATTCTTGTTTAATATTTGTCTATCTTTTAAATGTATTTAGGATTATTTGCTCGCCATTTGGTATGGATTTGTAGATAGGTTCTTTAATAGCTTTGGAAATTACTTTTCCTTATCTTATTAAATTCATAAGATTTTATTTATGGCTCCAATTTAAGTGAAACCAATTTCTATGGTCTTATAATATTTCTATTTGTCTTTCTTGATCATTTGTTGACAAATTTTTATATGGATCATATCCATAGGCTTGGAGATAACTTGGAAATGATTTTTATTCCCTTAGGATTTAGGGTTTGGATTTATTTTCCAAGTGTTTGAATTTCCAGATACATTCATTGAGGAATGCATTTCACTTGATTTGGTTTTTGTTAAATTCAAACTTTAACTGAAGTTTGTTTAAGATGGGATTTTAAGTTTTCATTTAGAAAAAAAAGTTTCTTTTCACCTTGATTTTCAACAAAAATTGATTTGTTTATTTTATTTTTCACATTACAAGATTTGGAAAATCTTGGGATGTGACACTGTCTCTCTTCCTACCTTAGGAATCTCGGGTCAAGATTCTCGTAAGGGGGATAGAGCTGTAACACCCCAGTTCTAGTTAATCTTATATTAGGGTTGTTTGTGCATTCATGAGCATCTTCTATTTGCTAATACAAAATAAAAATAAAAATAAGAAACAAAGCAAAACCCTAAAAACCGTAACCCTATTTCTCTCTCTCAAAGGAATTTAAAAGGTTTTGAATATTTTGAAACCACCAAAATGAATGGAGCCCAAATGGACTAAAAGGGCCCCACAATAGTTTGCATATTTTATGAAAGCTTCTAGTAATTTGAAACTATTCAAAACAGAACTGGAATTCAAATACAAAAGAGAAAATATAAATCAGAATTGAAAAAGGATTTTAGAGAATAAAAATAGATCCAGCATCTAAACAGGCCGCAGCCCAGCTTGCCCTCCTCGATCTACCGCTCACACGCGCATCTAGTAGCCCACCCCGGGCCCAAACCAGCCCACCTAGCCCATAGCTCTCCGTTGTTCTATTCCCGTCGTCTTCCTTGCCGGTGGATGCAGCGAAGCTGCTCGCTATCGAGCTCCGCTGCGCAAGCGTGCGCCAAGATTCCTGCTGTCGCCCCGAATGCCTATAAGAGCCCTAGCACCACCGCAGATGAACCCTAGGTTCCAGTTACCCTCTCTCCGGCTCCCGTGCGTGCAAACCCTAACCCTAGAGCTCGTAGGTGCCAACTCGTCCTGCTGACTCTAGCCTCACCTTGCTTCCCTGAGGCCGCCATTCGAACCTACTCGATGATCTATGTCGCCTGGTAGAAGGAATCGAGCTTGCTCGCCGTAAGTAGAGCTCATGATCGTCATCCCCTCCAGCACCAGCCACCGTCGATTCCTCGCAGTCCGAGCTCCCCTCGCCTCCCCAACACCACCACCGAGCTCCTGGTGAGCTGCTAGTCTCAGTGGACCTTCCCCCTTGCCCCCTATCTCCATGGTTCGCCACCTCGTCATGCGTCTCCGCCAACCGCCGTAGTACATGGTCACCGACGATGCTCCGGTGACCAAATCTGGGCGGTGCCACCAATACTCGGACCGCCTCGGCCCCCTCTTACCAGCAAGCCCACCCACCGAGTAGTCCGATTCGCGCTCCACCTGTGAGCACCTCCATTGCTAATTTCAGCATGACATTATCATGAGGTCATAATCCCCTTTTCTTTTATTAAATGTTTTGTAATTCTTTTCTGGAAATTAAATAAACCCTATGGGCCACCCCTATCGGCATTTTAACAATTTCCATAATTGTTTTATGAAATGATTAAACTTATGACATGTGGGTCCAAGTTGGAAAATAATTTATATATTCCAAAAATGTTTTATAGTTTCCTAAAATGATTTAAAAATGGATTAAAATTAATAAAAATCATAACTAATTCATTTTAAGTCAGAAAAATATGTATAATATATCAAAATCTTCAAAAAATGAGATTTATCTGATAGAATCAAAACCATGCATTAATCAACAACTTCCATGACAAGTTTAAATAGAATAACATAGTAACCCCTCACAGATGCTTCCGGTGTTTCTCCGAATTAGGGTTTATACCCCTCGGAACCGCGATTAAACTGCCAAGCATGCTTCAGGGCTTCATTACAATACAATTTAACTTGGCATATCATCATCCTTGTTCGAGCATTGCATCGATGCAATGTGTTGATTGTTTTCCTTTCTTTCTAGTGCTTGGTTCTTCCCGGTAGAATACGATATCGAGATCAAGATCGAAGACCGAGATCAACACCGTCGAAGCTCGAAGATCGACGAACAATACTTGACCAACTATAATCAAGTCAAGTACCAGGCTTCCCAATATCTGCTTATTGGTTATCAACTAGCAAAGGAAAGCATAGCCCCACCATGATGCAATCCCATGCTTTCAAAGTATTTCAATTCCTACCATGATGCATACGATTCTGCTATGGTCTTTTATCGATAGATAGAGTATCCTATCTATTTCATTACTCCCTTTGATCTTATATTACCTGATCAACTGCTCCTAACATACCTAGGTTTGACTTGTGCGCACTGCTAGAGCTTATATTTGTGTCCTGCTTATCCATGCATAGTTGTCTATGCTGGTTCATCCAAATGATGCATCATATGCAGAGAATCTAGTATGACAGGAGAACATGACGAGATGAGATCAGAGGTGATATGAGATTAAACATGCTAAGGCTTGTATGGGAGGCCATAGTGGGATGTGGTTTTTCTAGTCCCATTCTTGCCACCCCTAGGACCTGAGGTTCTTGCCTCTTAAACGAAGATGAGCGTACAACCACACGGGGCTTGGGAACCCCTTGATTCACTAACTTGCCTAGTGGTTCCATGAGTCACATAGTTCGGGCTTTCCATTTGACATACGCATTGAAAACGTTTTCGAAAGAAGGAGGTGCATTCATAATAGGTAGGGAAGCGTGGACTGGGTTATGGATCCCTTGGTGAACCAACCTTTCCACACATCTCTAGGGACTGGCTTCGATATTTGACCCGTTATGGCGGAACCATCCTTAGTGCGTGACTCATGGTCTCTGATACGTCCAAAACATATCTACTTTATCAAACACTTTTTCTATTGTTTCTCCTCTAAACTTGTGTGATTTGGATACAACTAACACGGACTGCTGCTGTTTTCAGCAGAATTACCTTGGTGTCTAGTTTTTGTGCAGAAAATCAACTATCAGGAAAAATCCCGGAAATTATGCCAAAAATCCTATTTCACCAGAAGACTCACGAAGCCATAATACGAGACGGAGTGGGGCTCTGATGGGCCCACACCTCCCTGTCGCGCGGGCTAGGCCTGGCTGCACCTAGAGGGGGTGTGGCTACCTCAGGCACCCCCTGGGCCTCCCTCTTCACATATAAGTTGACTTCTAAACTAAAAACTCAGGGGTGTTCGATGTTTTTCAAAAAAGAGTTCCGCTTTGCCACCACCACCAAAAACCGCGATTCAGAACCAGAAACTCCGTTCTGGCACCCTACCGACACGGGGAATTTGGAGGTGATCATCGCCATAATCATCATCGATGCCTCTCCATCAACCATCCATGTTTCTCCCATCCATGAGTGAGTAATCCCTCGCTGTAGGCTATGGGGATGGTAGGGATTGGATGACGTCTATCATGTAATCGAATAAGATTGTTAGGGCATGGTGCCTAGTATCTCTATTAGTGCTATTTGACTTTGTTGCAACTTTTTGTGCTTAATGCTTCTCACTAGGGCCCGAGTTCCATGATCTTATATCTGAACTTATTATTGATTCACGATGATAGTATTGTTTGTAATCTTATCTGCAAGTTGTGTACACATATCATTGTCCGGATCCAAAGGCCCTGAAGTGATAGAAATTGGGACAGCCGGAGGGGATGGCTGTGATGTGAGGATCACATGTGTTCACGGAGTGTTAATTCTTTGCTTCGGTGCTCTATTAAGAAAGTGCCTTAATTGCCAATAGATTCCCTTGACGCCCCGCTACAACGGGCTGGCAGGACAAAAGATGTTGTACAAGTTCTCATTGCGAACATGTATGACTATATATGGAACACATGCTTATGATTGTTTAGTACTTAGATGCTTTATCTTATTTATCTGTAATTGCCCTAGATCTTGAAGTTACATGTTTAGACTTGTCCATGCAACGCCCTTCCATCAATCCCTATGCCTACCGCACTCATATCCTACTGTTTCCTAATATTGTTACTACTGCCTTTGTTTTACTGCTGCTGTTACTTTGCTGTTGCTACTACAAAACTGTTGCTACTGATAAAATTCTATAAGCAAGACTATTTCTAGGTGCAGCTGAATTGACAACTCATTTTTTAAGGCTTATAAGTATTCTTTGGCTCCCCTTGTGTCGAATCAATAAATTGATACTACCCTCGAAGACTGTTGCGATCCCCTATACTTGTGGGTCATAAGACTATTTTCTGGCGCCCTTGCCGGGGAGCATATCTTTATTTGTAAGATCACTTGGATCTATTATTGTTCACTGTTATTCCTTTCATTATGGGGAAGTCTCGTGATGGAAAGTTTCCTATTCTACCATCCACTACAAGAAGAGGTATAGCCCTAAACACCTCTGCTGCTCTTGATTCGCAGTCTGTTATAAGTAATCTTGTTACACCACCACCATATACACATGCTACACACACTGCTACTACTGTTGAATATAAAATTGCTTCTGATACTCATGATGTTACTTCTAGTATGCTTGATGCAAGTGGTTCATTAGGTCCTTCCCTAGATGCTACTATTTGTAGAACTATTTTGGGAAACATTGAAACTCCTAGTGAAGACACTATTACACCTTTTAGCTCACCTGAGTCTAGAGAGAGATATGATATTAATGATGGTTACATTGAGTTGACTGATGAATTTATTGAAGAGTGCCGAAACACACATGGTGCTAGTGGTATTAACAGTCTCCTTGAGAGACGTACCATTATTCCTAAACTATATTCTGATGCTAAGTTTGCTACTTCTCCCATAGATATTAAAGATAAAGATTATGATTTATCTCTTGATTTATCCTATATAGACAATGTTGAGAAAGAACCTTTTTGTGGGACTGAAAATGGAAGTGTTGTAGCTCATATGAATGAGCTTTCTACTATGAGTGCTTTATTCTCTGATGATTTTAAGATGCGCAAGTACTTTGTTACACATATCTTCCTTTTTCACTAAAGGGAGAAGCTAAAGCTTGGTTTAATAGATTACCTCCTAGATCCATTGATAGCCCTGATTGTTTGATTGCTTATTTCTTCCAGAAATATTTTCCTCCTAGTGCTCGACATGCTGCTTTGCAGAAACTTTTTGATTTTAAACAGGGAGAAGAAGAGAAATTTCCTGAGTCATGGACGAGGTTCTGTGGCTTGATTCATGCACATCCTGGATGTCCATTACCTAAAAATTATCTTCTTGATATTTATTATAATGGACTAACTGATGATTCTAGGACATACCTAGATAGTTTTGCTGATTGTGTTTTAAGGAAAAGAACTCCTAGAGATGCTGAAGAATTAATGGCTAAAATAAGCAAGAATTATGATGATTGGACTTCAACTGAGCTAAATACACTTGAGACTACTACTCCTAAACCAGTTGTGCCTGAACTAGTTCCAACACCAACACCAAAGAAGAGGGGAATGATTCCCTTAAATGACGAAGTGATGAAAGAAGCTAAGAAATGTCTTAAGCAGAAAGGTATTAGATCTAAAGATGTGAAGAATCTACCTCCTATAGAAGAATTATGTAAGCCAATTCCCCACTCATCCACTATTGAGGTACACTCTCTCCAACATTTTGATGAAGGTGATATTCCCTATGGTAAACCACCTGATCAATGCTCGGAGGAACTTGACATTTTTATTGTTAAACAAGGTAATTTTAATAAACAAGTTCAGAATCATTTATTGGAAAACTCTACAGCTATTAATGAGTTGAAAGATATTGTGTAAAGAATTGCTACTGATGTTAAAATGCTTTGTAAACACTTTCAAATGGTTCAAACCCACATTGATCAACTTTCTAAGGTACACAAGGATATGCTAGTTAATGCTTCATGAGATAAACATGCTTATGGAATTAGAACTAGGAGTGGTATAGCCACTCAAGATCCTTTATATCCTGAAGGACACGCTAAAAGAATTGAGCAGGATTCTCAACAATGTGAAAGTAGTGGTAGTACTCATAAGAGAAAGAAAAAGAAACATAAAATAGTTGAGGAACCCTCTTAACCTGCTGTAGATCCTAATAGTATATCCGTCTCTGATGCTTAAACTGAAAGTGGTAATGATAAAAATGATGCTCTTGATAATGAGGAAGTTGAGGAAGAACCTGAGAAGTACACTAAGAACACTAGGTACACTAAGGAAGATTTGTTCCTAATAAACATGGTAGTGAGAGAGAACCTTGGGTGAATAAACCTATGCCTTTTCCCAATAAGAAACACAAGTCAAATGAGGAAGCACACTATAAAAAGTTTTGTGAGTGGATGAAACCTTTATTTTTGAAAATTCCTTTGACTGATGCTATTAAGTTGCCTCCTTATTCAAAGTATATGAAGAATATTGTCTCTAATAAAAGGAAGATTCCTAATGAGGAAATTCCTACTTTGCTTGTTAATTATACCTTCAATGGTAAGGTTCCAAATAAACTTGGTTATCCAGGTATCCCAACTATTCCTTACTCTATTAAGAATAATTATGTTAGAACTGCTTTGTGTGATTTGGGAGAAGGAGTTAGTGTTATGCCTTTTTCTCTCTACAAGAGACTCCAGCTAGAAAAGTTGATACCCACTGATATATCTTTGCAAATGGCTGATAAGTCAATTACTATTCCTGTTGGTATATGTGAGGATGTTCCTATTCAAGTATCTCATAATTGCTTGGTTTTAACTGATTTTGTTGTGCTTGAGATGCCTGAAGATGATAATATGTCTATTATTCTTGGGAGACCTTTTCTTAATACTGCATGTGCTGTCATCAATTGTAATCAAGGGAAATTAACTTTTAATATTAATGACAAAGAGCATACTATCTATTTCCCCAAGAAGATTGATAAGATCTACTGTCTGAATTCCATTGAAAATATTGAGAGTGAGCAATATGCTATGCTCACCAAAACTTTTGTGGAGAGTTTCTCTTTTTCTAACAGCCCTTTCAGGTCAGAAGTGTCATTCAAAATCTATGATACGCCTGTCTCCATGACATTGAAGAAATTTTGTGAAATTTTGGATATTGGCATGGCTGGGACGGTGAAGAAGATTCTAGCTCAACCCGCTGATTTGCTGGAGCTCTACCGCAGGGTAACCAATGATGATGACCACAGAACCCACCACAGAAAGATAAGAAATATTAAACTCCCAGCTATTAGATATTTTGCTTATTATCTTGCCACTAGTATTCTTGGTAGGGAGAACACTAGCAATATTTCTAACTATCATTTGGCCTTTCTAGATGCTGCTCTCAAAAATGAAACCAGGTATAATCTTGGTTCTCATATTGCTCGTCGCTTAGATGCTAGAGGACCCATTTATCGGGGTATTATTGCTGCACGTGTAGTTGCTGCTTTAGAAGTTTATATTGATCCAAATGATACAATTTTGGCTCCTCAGAGGCTTGATCTTGCTGCCATGAAAGCGCATCACTTTGTCACTGCTAGCTCTACCATTAAGAGTTTGGTTTAAAGGATGATGTTTACTGATAGGGAAGAAAGGGAAATTGCTTTGCCACAAACCACTTTGTTCAGTATTTGTCAGGGACCTTGGTCACGCTCCAAGGAGGAGATGGATGAGAAGCTGGGTACTCGTGATTTCCACGAACGCTACCAGGGGGACGCGCCCTCTTACAACCACTCAACACACTACACAGGGGCGTCCTCGAGCATGTACCAGGACGAAGGGGCATCTTCGTCGCATTACGGAGGTGCACCTTCTTGGTCACCATGGGATTGAGCCCCACTTAGGCCAAAAGCCTAAGCTTGGGGGAAGGTATACCGACAGCACCCTCATCCATATATCATGTTCAGTCGGTTCTTTGTATATCCATGTTTCGCATTCTTTTTGGTTTTTTGTTTCTGCTTTCCCAAAACACAAAAAGACCAAAAATATTTTCGTCGTTTCTCTTTGTTTGTTTCTTTTCTTTTTAGCTTTGGTTTTCCTTAAGAAAAATCTAAAAATATATTCCTTTGTTTGTTTTTGCTTTGTGTGCTTGCTTTAAAAAATCGAAAACACCAAAAATATTTGTTCTTCTTCTTTGGTTTTGTGAAGTTCTTTGTAGGGTTCAGCAGTTATCAGTGGAGTTTGGTTTCATGTTATTATTCAAGCCACACAAGTGAAGAGCAATAATGAAGATTAAGACAACTTGAGGTGTGGTAAGAGGCTGGTAATGAACTCTATTTGTTTTCATTTTTGTACATATACTTATCATTGTGGGCATGCTTAGTCTATTCATGTAAGGTGTATGCATTTATTGGATGCTTAGTAGTTGTTGCTCTCTTATGATTAGCTCCAGCTTGCTAATAGTTTGTAGCATGTCATATGAATGTTTTCTTGCATTGTTTTATTCATAACTTCGTATGATATTGTGGTATCCTCCTCCGAATGTTTCATTTGAATCGACTTGGAACATGCTCACGCATGCATATGACTAAACAATAGTCAGTTAAGCCTTGATGTTTATTTTTCCTCAGAGTTCTTGTATCACTTTCATGCCATAATTAGTCCTGTTTTGTTGAAAGCATGATTATGACAGTTATTGCTCTCTCGTTTGTCACTCCCTCTTTATTTCTAGCCTTCACTTGCACTGAGTATGAGCTCTACTCGTGTTTCCAACTCCCCAAAACCAATATTGCCAAAGTGTCTGATACATCGGAAATGTATCTATAATTTTTGATCCTCCATGCTTGTTAAGTATATAATTTTCTTTGCTTTGTCTAAACTTTGAGGTGCTTTTTACATGTTTTCTGGTACTAACCTATTAACAAGTTGCCACAGTGTCAGTTGCCTGTTTTCTGCTGTTTTTGGTTCCAGAAAAGCTAGTAAGGAAATATTCTCGGAATTGGACGGGACAAACGTCAAAGTCAATAACTTTCCGTGGGGAACAAGAAGTCTAGAGGGGAGATGGAGAGGCGTGCCAAGGTGCCCAGACCCCCCTAGGTGCGGGTGGGCCCTGCCCCGCGCCTAGGCAGGGTGTGGGGCCCCTGGCCACCGCCTCGGCCTCCCCTTCGCCTATAAGAATCCCCCGATGCAGAAACCCAAAGGACCTGATCAATATTCCACGAAACCTTCTGTACCCCCCACCATCGTCGTCCCTAGATCGGGGGGTCTGAAGTTCTTCCCGGCACCCTGTCGGATGGGAGATCATCCCGGAGGCCTTCTCTCCGGTATGATGTGTCAGTAGTTCCACCTTGGACTATGGGTCCATTTAGTAGCTAGATGGTTATATCTCCTCCTTGTGCTTTCATGTATAGATCTTGTGAGCTCCATTCATGATCAAGATCTAATCTATTTGTAATCATGCATGTTGTGTTTGCAGGGGTCCAATGGATATTGAGATTATTATGTTGGTTGGATTAATGGTTTTCTCTTTATGATTCTATCATGTCTGTGTTGTTTGTGATCTTGCATGCTCTCCGTTGTTAGTAGCTATCTTGGCCAAGTAGTTGCTAGTGACTCCAAGAGGGGGTATTTATGCTCTATAGTGGGTTCATGCCTCTAGTTTCCAAGGGAAGTGACATAAATCTCGGTTGTAGATGTGTTATTGCTACTAGTGAGAAAACAACGGTCTCTTGTTCATGGAACATATGGACTGTTTACCTTACACACTTTGCTTAAAGCAGTTGTCTGTTGCTTGCAACTTAATACTGGAGGGGGTTCAGATGACTGAAGGTGGACTTCTAGTCATAGATGCAGTTGGATGGCGGTCTATGTATCTTGTTGTATTGCCCAATCGAATCTCATAGGATATTTCTGACTAGTAATTGCATTGTTATGCCTTGCTCAGTTCATGTCAATTGCCCTGTTGTAATTTGTTTACCCTTCATGCCATGTTGTTTATCTAAGGAGAGCACCTCTAGTGAACTATGGACCCCAGTCCAATCTTTACCATTGATACATCTTCCACAGTTACTTGTTTACTTGCTGCAAACCATTACCTTCCACATAATACGTTTAATCCTTTGTTACAGCAAACCTGTGACCTTCACAACCTCACTGATTCACTGGGGCAAAGTCTTGCGTTTGTGTTGTGCAGGTCTCCGCGTTGCTTGCAGCACATGTGTGACGTTTCCTTCCTCCTAGTGGTTCGATAACCTCGGTTTCTTACTGAGGGAAAACTTGCTACTATTCTGCTTCACACCTTTCTCTTGGGGTTCCCAACAAAGTGCTCCTACATCAACTCAGCGCTACATCAAGCTTTTCTGGCGCCGTTTCTGGGGATCTACATGATAGCTTCAACCTCTTCCTCCCTGTCATGCACCAAGCTTTTCTGGCGCCGTTGCCGGGGAGGCTAAGGACGTCTTCACTAGGGGAGTCCTCCACTTCCTTTCTCTTTACTTTGTTTTTAGTTTGCCTTGTTTCTTTTACTTGGTTTTTTTGCCTCTTTTAAAAAAACCCAAAAAATTAGTCTAGTTTGGTTTGCTTTCTTTATTCAAAAACACAAAAAAATTAGTTCCTGCTCTAGCTGTTGCTGCTGCTGTTTTTGGCTTGCCCACCTTTGCCAAAATGAACTCTGCTGAGAACACCAAGTTGTGTGACTTCACTAACACCAACAACAATGATTTCCTTAGCACACCTATTTCTCCACCTGCTCCTGATGCTACATTTTATGAAATGAAGCCTTCTTTGTTGAATCTTGTGATGAGAGAGAAATTTTCTGGTGCTAGTTCAGATGATCTTGCTGCCCATATCAATAGCTTTGTTGAACTTTGTGAGATGCAAAAGTAGAAGGATGTATATGGAGATATTATTAAGCTCAAGCTTTTCCCTTTCTCCTTGAGAGGAAAAGCTAAAGAATGGTTGCTATCTTTGCCTAAAAATAGTATTGTTTCTTGGACTAAGTGTAAAGATGCTTTTATTGGAAAATTCTATCCTCCTGCTAAGATTATATCTATGAGAAGTGACATTATTAAATTTAAACAACTTGATAGTGAACATTTTTCTCTAGATTGGGAAATAATGAAATCTTTGGTTAAGAATTACCCCACTCATGGACTCACTGTTTGGATGGTTATCCAGACTTTTTATGCAGGTTTGAACTTCTTCTCACGAAATCTGTTGGATTCAGCTGCTGGAGGTACTTTCATGGGCCTCACTTTGGGTGCTGCAACAAGGCTCCTTGATAATATGATGGTTAACTACTTTGAATTGGCATGTTGAGAGAGCTCCACATGGTAAGAAGGGAAATTCTGTTGAGGAAACTTCCGATTTGAGTGATAAGATTGATGTTATTATGGCTATGCTTGTTAATGGGAAAGCTCTTTTAGATCCTAATAGTGTTCCCTTAGCCTCCTTGGTTGCTCAAGAAGAGCAAGTTGATGTGAACTTCATTAGAAACAACAATTTCAACAACAATTCCTATAGGAATAATTTTGGTGGTAACAACAATTATAGGCCTTGTCCTCCTAACAATGGCAATTCCTATGGAAGCTCTTACAACAATGCTAGAAGTGCCCCATCTGAACTTTAAGTCATGCTCAAAGACTTTATTAGTAAATAAACCACTTTCAATAAGGCTATAGAGGAAAAGATTTTAAATGTTGAGAAAAATATATCCTCGTTGTCTGAAGCACAGTCCTTCTTGATTAATAAAATGGCTGCTAAACCTGAAACTATGGAAAGTACTTTTTCTGCCACTCAAGCCATAAAAGTTACTGTTGATGAAAATGTTAGACTGTTAGCTCAACGTCATGCTAGGTGGGAAAGGGAAGCTGAAATTGATAGAAACAATAGTGTGTGCACCATCACCACTAAACCACAAGTAGTCCCTATTCCTCCTACTACTATGCCTAAGCCTATTGAGCCTATTACTAGTGATGCTAAGTTTGATTTATATATTAATGGTTGAAATATTTATGAAGTGATTATGTTCCTCCAATGGTTTATAGAAGTCCTAATGCTACTGATATGCATGTTGCTTTCACCAACCACATTACAAATGCTCTTGTTAAGATTAAGGAAGAGAAGCTAAAACACAAAACTTCTATTCCTGGGAAAGTAGAAGATAGTTGGGAACCCATTATTAATATACAAGTGAATGACTTTGATCTCAAAGCTTCATGTGATCTTGGTTCTATTGTCTCTATTATGCGTATGATGATTTATGAAATGATTGATTTGCCATCGTTGGAAGATTGTTATTTGGATGTCCCACTCAATGGTAATGCTAAGAAGAAACTCATGGGGAGTATTAATTATGTTTTCATTATGGTTAACAATGCTTATGTCCGTGTTGATTTCTATGTTTTGGATCTTGAATACAATGCTTCTTGTCCTATTACTTTCTTAGAAAAGTTGGTGCCATCATTGATATGAAAGAAGGCACCATTAAATATCATTTTGCATTCAAGAAAGGTATTGAACACTTCCCTATGAAGAGAGAGAAGTTTCTTTTTGCTCCTCCTTTGAAAGAAAGGTTTGATGCTAATGCTTCTTCATTTGAAAATACTTGATTCTTCTTACTTCTTGTGCCTAACTTAAAGGTGTTAAAGAAAAGTTGTTGGGAGATAACCCAAGAGTTTCCATGAGTCTTGGAAGTTATTACTTCAGTAATGACCTCTCCTTATCCTTTTTGTTTGTTTTTTGTGCCAAGAATGACCTCTAATGAGAGGGAAGTAAGATTTGGGGAGTTGCTGTCCCGAAACAGATTTCTGTCCTCCTCCATAAAAATTCGTGAGGAGTCTCTGTAACTCGGATTGAGCTCAAAATTTACGAATAAATCCCCCCAGTATGTTATCTAACTTTCGTTAGTTCAACACGTTTTGATTTGAGCAACATAAGATGTTATAAAAAATTGGTTTCTACCTACTGGTCTGTTTGACAGATTTCTGCCATTATTTGCATTTGCTTCTTATTGATTCCTTTTTGAGTTCTCTTTAGGTGAATTGAGATTTTTGAAGGAGTTACTACAGTAGCTTGTGTTTTTAGTGAAAAGCCTTGCTGTTCCAAAGCTTTGCCAGAGTTCTAATATCTTTTGAATACACTAATGTTGCTAATGAAGATCGTGTGAAGTTTTGTATGAAGGAAAAAATTTCAGGTGTAGAGAGAGAATGATGCAATGAGATGAAGAATGGACAAAAGATCAAGCTTGGGGATGCCACCATGGTGTCATCCCAAGAAATATCCAAGAGGTACAAGCGTCAAAGCTTGGGTATTCCTAAGGGATCCCCTTCTTCAACAATAAAAAGCTCAGGTCTGTCTAGACACTTCGTTTTATTGTTTCATGCCAAGTTGTGTTGTTCTTGGAGCGTCTTAGTTTTCGTTTTCTTTGCTTAGTTTGTTTGAGTAGTTTGGACCCCTGTTCTCGCTGTGTTGTTGCAAATAAGTTTCTTGGTGTTGGAAACGAGTAGCAAGTTCTTGCTTGAAAGTGCAAGAGGAGATTGCATTGACTGTGACTTAGACTTTAGCATGACATGCTAAGTGTTGTTTTGACCGTATGCTTAGTGATTATTGTTGTAGAATGTCTTGTTCCAAACAATTGGGATTTCTTAGTGTGCCATGAAGAAATTATGCCTTGTTTTAGCATGCAAAAAGCATAGTATTCTGGTATTCTCCTTTGATGCTTTTCTTGGGTTGACTTGGCACATGCTCACACCATGTTATGACTATGAAAAGTCACCGTCGCCTCCATGATCATTTAGTCCTTGACTTGTAGTACCACTCTATGCTTCTATTAGTAATGCTTTGTTGCTCTTCATGATTATGGCCATTATTGCTCTCTTATTTGGTTGCTCCCAGTCCTTTGCTAGACTCCACTTGTATGAGTAAGATCTACTCATGCTTCCAACTCCCAAGAAACCAAGTTATTCCAAAGTGTCCACTATAAACTCCCATGCATGGTGTGTTACACCATTCTAAGAATATTCTTGTTTTTAGCTATCTTCCAATTAAAAACTATTTTGTTATGTGAAAACTTAGTGATTAAAGCCCTCACAAACTTCATGGCACATTTTATATTATTTGCCCCTAATAAACTTGAACCATTGTGTCATCTATGTTTTATATGCTTGCACTTATACGCTGGAATTAGCAGAACCGTGCTGTCACGGGGAACGTTTTCAACATTGCACTTGTACTTTGTACTCAGTTGATATCATGCTCTTTTGTCTATGGATGTCACCGGTGTGAAATAAAGAGGGAACATGTAAGTCCACAGAGTTTGTATCCTGTGTTAGAGAAACGCCTGGGCCACTAGCTTAAGCCATGCCTAATCATGGTGGAAACTTGCAACATCACCATAGTAAGCTATCTATGAAGCATCCTCAATAAAAAGCTATGCATATGGTAAATAAAAAGATTGCTGAGATGCTCATTGTCTGCTTGCCTTGTCATTTTGGTTATGGGAAAGCTCATGTACCATGTGCATGGGGTACCCCGTTGGCGGTTCTCAATGATATGCAAATACTTACAATGAAAAGAACTTACAGGTGACTAAAGTTGAGTAGCATGAGGTGTGGCCCTTGTATTCAAGGGACTTGAGATTTCCAACTTATACTTCGTCAAGCATATACTCCATAGTTTGTTCACTTTAACCTTAATCACTTAAAGATTCTTATGATAGGGGCAATGAGGGCTGAAAGCTAACAAGTACCAAAATTTTTGGAAGCTCTTTTTGAAACTTCAAATCCCTGCTTCCTTTATAAAAGGCCTTTCTTCCACCATTATTTCAGTCTCCACCTTCTACCTTTAGGCACCACTAAGAGAGCATAGTTTTCATTCTGTGTGCAATGTTCTAAAGCTTATTGATTGCTGCATGGTGATATTACTTGTTCTTGTGCTATTTGTTTCTGTCACCCTTGTGAAAGTTGAAGGTGTCCTATGCATCTATTTGCTACTCTACGAGGGACAATCTTGTTACCACTATGCTATGTTTTCTGTATGTGAAACAAACAAACGTTTTTCAATGCACGTTATTCATGATCTTTGTTTGTAGACTTTCATGTTGCATGCATAGTTACTATGTCCTATTGTTAGAACTCCATCTTTCATGCACATGTTTAGAGTTCTTTGATCCGAGCTTTCAATGCTTGCAAATGGTTGGATCTTTATTGTGAGGGTGCATGTCACCTCAAAAACTATTCTTTTTATCACTTACCTACTCGAGGACGAGCGGGAGTTAAGATTAGGGATGCTTGATACGTCGGAAACGTATCTATAATTTTTGATGCTCCATGCTTGTTTACTATCTACTTTTCTTTGCTTTGTATACACTTTGAGGTGCTTTTACATGTTTTATGGTACTAACCTATTAACAAGTTGCCACAGTGCCAGTTGCCTGTTTTCTGCTGTTTTTAGTTGCAGAAAAGCTAGTAAGGAAATATTCTCGGAATTGGACGGGACAAACATGAAAGTCAATAACTTTCCGTGGGGAACAAGAATTCCATAGGGGAGACGGAGAGGCGTGCCAGGGCGCCCAAACTCACCCTAGGCGCGGGTGGGCCCTGCCCTGCGCCTAGGAAGGGTGTGGGGTCCCTGGCGTCCGCCTCGGCTTCCCCTTTCCCCTATAAGAAGACCCCGATGCAGAAACCCTAAGGACCCGATCAATATTCCCCGAAACCTTCTGTAGACGCCACCACCTCGTCCCTAGATCGGGGGGATCTGAAGTTCTTCCCGACACCCTGCCGGAGGCGAGATCATCCCGGAGGCCTTCTCTTCGGTATGATGTGTGAGTAGTTCCACCTTGCACTATGGGTCCATGTAGTAGCTAGATGGTTGTATCTCCTCGTTGTGCTTTCATGTATAGATCTTGTGAGCTCCGTTCATGATCAAGATCTAATCTAATTGTAATCATGCATTTGTGTTTGCGAGGAACCGATGGATATTGAGATTATTATGTTGGTTTGATTAATGGTTTTGTCTTTATGATTCTATCATGTCTGTGTTGTTTGTGATCTTGCATACTCTCCGTTGTTAGTAGCTATCTTGGCCAAGTAGTTGCTAGTGACTCCAAGAGGGGGTATTTATGCTCGATAGTGGGTTCATGCCTCTAGTTTCCAAGGGAAGTGACAGAAATCTCTTCGGTTGTAGATGTGTTGTTGCTACTAGGGATAAAACAATGGTCTCTTGTTCGTGGAACATGTGGACTGTTTACCTAACACGCTTTGCTTAAAGTTGTTGTCTGTTGCTTGCAACTTAATACTGGAGGGGGTTCAGATGATAACCTAAAGGTGGACTTCTCTTCATAGATGCAGTTGGATGGCGGTCTATGTATCTTGTTGTATTTCCCAATCGAATCTCATAGGATCTTTCTGACTATTAGTTGCATTGTTATGCCTTGCTCAGTTCCTGTCAATTGCCCTGTTGTAATTTGTTTACCCTTCATGCCATCTTGTTTATATAAGTAGAGCACCTCTAGTGAACAATGGACCCCGGTCCAATCTTTACCATTGATACATCTTCCACGGTTACTTGTTTACTTGTTGAAAACCATTACCTTCCACACAGTACGTTTAATCCTTTGTTATAGCAAACCGGTGAGCGTGACAACCTCACTGATTCATTGGGGCAAAGTCTTGAGTTTGTGTTGTGCAGGTCTCCGAGTTGCTTGCAACACCTGTGTGACGTTTGCTTCCTCCTACTGGTTCGATAACCTCGGTTTCTTACTGAGGGAAAACTTGCTACTATGCTGCTTCACAGCTTTCTCTTGGGGTTCCCAACGAAGCGCTCCTACATCAACTCAGCGCTGCATCAATGTCCACCATACTTACCTACTAGCATCATTTGCTATTCCGTGCATATTCATTATTCCTTATTTTCTTCCAAATAAAATGTTTGCTTGTTATGAGAAAGTTGGTTAGTAAAGGTCTCATGTACTTGATGGAACACTTTATTTCTTGCACTTAATAAACCCGAACCATTGTGACTGTCCATGAAAGTTATATGCTTGCAAATTATAGGCTAGGATTTAGCAGAACCGTGCTGTCACGAGGAACGCTTTCAACATTGCACTTATACATTGTACCCAGTTGATATCATGCTCTTTTGTTTACGGATGTCATCGGTGTAAAATAAAAGGGGAGCTTGTAAGTTCATGGAGTTATATATATGTGTTAGAGAAACGCCTAGGCCGCTAGCCTAAGCCATGCCTAATCATGGTGGAAACTTTCAACATATCCATAATGAGCAATCTGTGAAGCATCCTCAATAAAAACCTATGCAAATAGCAAATAAAAAGATCGCTGAGATGCTCATTGTTTGGTTGCCTTGTAATTTTGATTATGGGATAGGTCATGTATCATGTGCAAGGGGTACCCCGTTGGCGGTTCTCTATGATACACATGTATTTACTATGACAAGAACTTACCAGTAACTAAAGTTGAGTAGCATGAGGAGCGACACTCGTATTCAAGGGACATGAGATTTTCAGTTTATGGTCTGTCAAGCATATAACTCATATTGGACCTCACTTTCACCTTAACCATCTAAAGATTCCTACGATAGGGGCAATGAGAGCTCAAATCTAATGAGTACCATACTTTTAGCATTTGGAAGCCTTTCAAACTTTTCAAAACCTTTTCACTTCCTTATTGAATCATCTTATTCTATGAGCACCTTCTTGAGAGCATAGTTTTCATTCTTAGTGTAATGTGCTTGTCCCAAAACATGGTTAATTGTGTCATAACTTTGATGCTTGTATCTCTGATATCTTTATTTCTAGTCTTCATTTGAACTTCAGAGGTGCTTTGGCATTCATATTTTGCTCCGACATCAAAGGAAAGCGAGATACCACTCTATCATACCTTCTTTTGAGCATTGCAATGTTGCTTATGTTTATGTTTCATGCTACTTATTAGTATTGAGTTGGAATCTATTCATATCTTGCAATGACTATTAAGTAGACTTAGTTGCATACTCCTTATTATGACTTGTCTAAGTATCTACTCCTATGCTGAGAATATTTACATCATATGAAGCAAATGTGTTCGTGAAAGTTCTTTTATCGCACTCAGTTTTCAACTGAATTGCTTGAGGACAAGCAATAAGCTAAGCTTGGGGGGAGTCGATACGTCCAAAATGTATCTAATTTACCGAACACTTTCGCTATTGTTTCTCCTCTAAACTTGTGTGATTTGGATACAACTAACACGGACTGATGCTATTTTCAGCAGAATTACCTTGGTGTCTAGCTTTTGTGCAGAAAATCAACTATTAGGAAAAATACCGGAAAAAATGCCAGAAATCCTATTTCACCAAAAGACTCACGGAGCCAGAAGACGAGATGGAGTGGGGCTCCGAGGGGCCCACACCCCCTGCCGCGTGGGCTGGGCTTGGCCGCGCCTGGAGGGGGTGCGGCCACCTCAGGCACCCCCTTGGCCTCCCTCTTCGCCTATAAGTTGCCTTCTGACCTAAAACCTCAGCGGGGTTCGACGTTTTTCCAGAAAGAGTTCCGCTGCGCCGCCACCACTAGAAACTGCGATTCGGAACCAGAAACTCTGTTCTGGCACCCTACAGAGATGGGGAATTTGGAGGGGATCATCGCCATCATCATCACCGATGCCTCTCCATCAACCATCCATGTTTCCCCCATCCATGAGTGAGTAATCCCCTGCTGTAGGCTATGGGGATGGTAGGGATTGTATGAGTTCTATCATGTAATCGAATAAGATTGTTAGGGCATGGTGCCTAGTATCACTATTAGTTCTATTTGACTTTGTTGCAACTTGTTGTGGTTAATGCTTGTCACTAGGGCCCGAGTGCCATGATCTCAGATCTGAACTTATTATTGAGTCATGATGATAGTATTGTTTGTGATCTTATCTGCAAGTTGTGTACACATATCGTTGTCCGGATCCAAAGGCCCCGAAGTGATAGAAATTGGGACAACCGGAGGGGATGGCTGTGATGTAAGGATCACATGTGTTCACAGAGTGTTAATGCTTTCCTCCGATGCTCTATTAAAAGGAGTGCCTTAATTTCCAGTAGATTCCCTTGAGGCCCCGCTACAACGGGCTGGCAGGACAAAAGATGTTGTGGAAGTTCTCATTGCGAGCACGTATGACTATATATGGAACACATGCATATGATTGTTTAGTACTTGGATGCTTTACCTTATTTATCTGCAATTGCCCTAGATCTTGAAGTTACATGTTTAGACTTGTACATGCAATGCCCGTCCATCCATCCCTATGCCTACCACACTCATATCCTACTGTTCGCTTCTATTGTTACTACTGCCTTTGTTTTACTGCTGCTGTTTCTTTTCTATTGCTACTACAAAACTGTTTCTACTGATAAACTCAGTTGTTAAGGCTGTGAGCAAGACTATTTCTAGGTGCAGCGGAATTGACAACTCAGTTGGTAAGGCTTATAAGTATTTTTTGGCTCCCCTTGTGTCAAATCAATAAATTGGGTAATACTACCCTCGAAGACTGTTGCAATCCCCTATAGTTGTGTGTCTTCAATCTCGGCAAAAGCAAGGTAAACGTCATGGTCAACCATCCTCTGTAGGCCTTCCAAGGAAGAGGGCTAATGTACTGGCATTAAGAGTCGGTTGGTACGTGTGGGTAAAGTTGTACACCCCTGCAGGGTAATAATCTTTTTGAAAAACTATAACCTATTCGTAAAACTTGGCAGATCAACGTGTGCTTAAGGATGCTTCTTCATGGGTACGAGGGTGTGATCCTAGATAGGATTCGATGATTACTTGGTGGATATCAAAAGATGATGATCAATACTTTGGAGATGTCGCTCTCTTATCCCCTTTTAAAATGACAAGATTAGACGAGCTTCTTCTCCCTCTTGTTTTATAAACAAAGATGGCTTTATGCAAAACAACTCCACCAGCCATAAGTCTTGTGGAGTACACCCTGTACTCACCCTTGCTTTGTTGCTACTTTTGTAGTAGAGTAACTGTTCCCTTGAAGATGTGTTCCATATGACATCGACACCGACGAGTAGTGATACGTCCAAAACGTATCAACTTTCCCGAACACTTTTACTATTGTTTCTCCTCTAAACTTGTGTGATTTGGATACAACTAACACGGACTGACACTGTTTTCAGCAGAATTACCTTGGTGTCTAGTTTTTGTGCAGAAAATCAACTATCAGGAAAAATCCCAGAAAATATGCCAAAAATCCTATTTCACCAGAAGATCCACGGAGCCAGAATACGAGACGGAGGGGAGCCCTGGGTGGCCCGCACCCCCTGCCGCGCAGGTGGGCCCACCCCGTGCCTGGGAGGGGTGTGGCCAGCCCAGGCGCCCCCTCGGCCTCTCTCTTCGCCTATAAGATGCCTTCTGACCTAAAAACTTAGGGAGGTTTGACCTTTTTACAGAAAGAGTTCTGGTGCGCCGCCACCACCAGAAACCGCGATTCAGATCCAGAAACTCCGTTCTGGCACCCTGCCGGAATGGGGAATTTGGGGAGGATCATTTCCATCGTCGTCACCGATGCCTCTCCATCAACCATCAATGTTTCCCTCATCCATGAGTGAGTAATCCCCCTCTGTAGGCTATGGGGTTGGTAGGGATTGGATGAGTTCTATCATGTAATCGAATAAGATTGTTAGGGCATGATGCCTAGTATCTCTATTAGTGCTATTTGAGTTTGTTGCAACTTGTTGTGCTTAATGCTTGTCACTAGGGCCCGAGTGCCATGATATCATATATGAACTTATTATTGAATCATTATGATAGTATTTTTTGTGATCTTATCTGCAAGTTGTGTACACATATCATTGTCTGGATCCAAAGGCCCTGAAGTGATAGAAATTGGGGCAACCTGAGGGGATGGCTGTGATGTGAGGATCACATGTGTTCACGGAGTGTTAATGATTTGTTATGGTTCTCTATTAAAAGGAGTACCTTAATTGTCAGTAGTTCCCTTGAGCCCCGCTGCAACGGGCTGGCAGGACAAAAGATGTTGTGCAAGTTCTCATTGCGAGCATGCATGACTATATATGGAGCACATGCCTATGATTGTTTAGTACTTGGATGCTTTATCTCATTTATCTGCAATTTCCCTAGATCTTGAAGTTACATGTTTAGACTCATCCATGCAACGCCCGTCCATCCATCCCTATGCCTACCGTGCTCATATCCATCTACTACTGTCACTATTGCTCCTGGTTTGTTGTTGCTGTTGCTACTACAAACTATTGCTACTGATAAACTTCTATGAGCAAGAACTATTTCCTGGTGCAGCTGAATTGACAACGTAGTTGTTAAGGCTTGCAAGTATTCTTTGGCGCCCCTTGTGTCAAATCAATAAATTGGTTAATACTACCTCGAAGACTGTTGTGATCCCCTATACTTGTGGGTCATCAAGACTATTTTCTGGCGCTGTTGCCAGGGAGCAGAGCTTTGTTTGTAAGTTCACTTGGATCTATTATTGTTCACTACTACTCCTTTCATCATGGCAAAGTCTCGTGATGGAAAGTTTCATATTTTACCATCCACTACAAGAAGAGGTACAGTCCTAAACAACTTTGCCGCTCTTGATTCACCATCTGTTATAAGTATGCTTGTCACACAACCACCACATACTCATGCTACACACACTGCTACTACTACTGAATCTGAAACTGCTTTTGATACTCATGATGTTACTTCTAATGTTCTTGATGCGAGTGGTTCATTAGGTCCTTTCCTATATGCTCCTATGGTTGGTCTAGGAAATACCGAAACTCCTAGTGAAGACACCGTTACACCTGTTAGCTCACCTGAGTCTAGAGAGAGTTATGATATTAATGATGGTTGCATTGAGTTCACTAATGAATTTGTTGAAGATAGCCGAAACACACATGGTGCTAGTGCTATTAAGAGTCTCCTTGCAAGACATACCATTATTCCTAAATTGTCTTCTGATCCTAAGTTTGCCACCTCTCCCATAGATATTAAAGATAAAGATTATGATTTCTCTCTTGATTTATCCTATTTGGACATTGTTGAGAAAAAAACCTTTTTGTGGGACTTAAAATGAGAGTGTTGTAGCTCATATGAATGAGCTTTCCACTATGAGTGCTTTATTTTCTGATGATTTTAAGATGCGCAAGTACTTTTTTACTAAGATCTTCCCTTTTTCACTAAAGGGAGAAGCTAGGGCTTGGTTTAATAGATTACCTCCTGGTTCCATTGATAGTCCTGATTGCTTGACTCCTTCTTTCTTTTAGAAATATTTTCCTTCTAGTGCTAGACATGCTGCTTTGTAGAGAATTTTTTATTTTAAATAGGGAGAACAAGAGAAATTGCCTAAGTCATGGACAAGGTTCTGTGCCTTGATTCATGCACATCCTGGATGTCCATTACCTAAAAATGAGCTTCTTGATATTTATTATAATGGACCAACTAATGATTCTAGGACATACCTAGATAGCTTTGCTGATTGTGTTTTCAGGAAAATAACTCCTACAGATGCTGAAGAATTAATGGATAAAATAAGCAAGAATTGTGATGATTGGACTTTAACTGAGCTAAATACACCTGAGCCTATTACTCCTGATCCATTTGTGCCTGAACCAGTTCTAACACCAACACCAAAGAAGAGTGGATTTATTGCATTAAATGATGAATTGATGAAAGAAGCTAAGAAATGTCTAAAGGAGAAAGGTATTAGAGCTGAAGATGTGAAGAATCTACCTCCTATAGAAGAATTATGTAAGCCAATTCTCCATTCATCCACTATTGAAGTACACTCTCTCCACTTTGATGAAGGTGATATTCCCTATGGTAAGCCTCCTGATCAATGTCTAGAGGAACTTGACATGTTTATTATTAAATAAGGTAATTTTAATAAAAAAGTTTAGAATCATATATTGGAAAACTCTAGAGCTATTAAAGAGTTGAAAGATATTGTGGAAAGAACTTCTAATGATATTAAAATGCTTTGTAAACACTTTCAAATGGTTCAAACCCAAATTGATCAACTTGCTAAGGTACAAAAAGATATGCTAGTTAATGCCTCAGGAGGTAAACATGCTTATGAAATTAGAACTAGGAGTGGTATAGCTAATCAAGATCCTTTATATCCTGAAGGACACCCTAAAAGAATTGAGAAGGACTCTCAACAAGGTGAAAGTAGTGGTAGTCCTTGTAAGAGAAAGAAAAAGAAACATAAAATAGTTGAGGAACCACTTGAACCTGCTGTAGATCCTAATAGTATATCTGTCTCTGATGCTGAAACTGAGAGTGGTAATGATAAAGAGGAAGTTGAGGAAGAACTTGATGAGCACACTAAGAACACTAGGTACACTTGGGAAGATTTTATTTCTAAGAAACATGGTAAAGAGAGAGAACCTTGGGTGCAGAAACCTATGCCTTTTCCAGGTATGAAACACAAGTCAAAGGAGAAAGAGCACTACAACAAGTTCTGTGAGTGGATGAAGCCTTTATTTTTGCAAATTCCTTTGACTGATGCTATTAAGTTTCCTCCTTATTCAAAGTATATGAAGGATATTGTCTATAATAAAAGGAAGATTCCTAATGAGGAAATTTCTACTCTGCTTGCTAATTATTCCTTCAATGGTAAGGTTGCAAAGAAACTTGGTGATCCAGGTATACCAACTATTCCTTGCTCTATTAAGAACAATTATGTTAGAACTAGTTTATGTGATTTGGGAGATGGAGTTAGTGTTATGCCTTCTTCTCTCTATAAGAGACTCCAGCTAGAAAAGTTGATACCAACTGATATATATTTGCAAATGGCTGATAAGTCATCTACTATTCCTGTTGGTATATGTGAGGATGTTCCTGTTCAAGTGGCTCATAATTTCTTTGTTTTGAGTGATTTTGTTGTGCTTGAAATGCCTGAATATGATAATATGTCTATTATTCTTGGGAGACCTTTTCATAATATTGCAGGTGTTGTCATGTAATCAAGGGAAAGTAACTTTCAATATTAATGACAAAGAGCATAATTTATATTTCCCCAAGAAGGTTGCTAAGAGATATTGCCTGAATTCCATTGAAAATATTGAGAGCATCAAGGTTGGAGAAATATATTGTCCCTTTCCACAAGAAATTTTTGAAACAATTATGATTGGGACCATTTCTCTCAAGTTTGGGGTAAAATAATCACCTTGTGGAATGCAAAGTTTGGTTTCATATAAGATTGTTTTGGTAACAAGACTTGATCAACCTTGTTAACAAAAGGATTTTAATGAACAAAACAATGTTTTCACTGTGGTTATACTTTCTCACTTTTAGTTTTCTTCTTCTTAGTCTTTGCCTTTTTTCTTGTTAGCTTTGGTTTTGTTAGTTGTTTGCTTGTTATAGTGTCTAAGAACTTCTGTAGTTTGGTTTTGGTTTGCTTTTGCTTCTTCTAAAATATCTTTTCTATGAGAAAATCAATTTTCATACCCTGAAAATTGGCCAAACAATGTTTCCCGAAAAATTCCAGAAAATTCAATAAATTTTTCCTCGAAAAAAGGGGCAGAGGGACACCTAGAGTGACCCAGGGGCCACTCCAGGCCAGCACAACTTTGGTGGCGCGGCCATCCCCCAGGTGGCGCCTGGCTGGGGTGTGGCCCACTTGTGGCCCTCCAAGATGCCTCCTCCCAGCCATCTTCTTTCTCTTTCCTAAAAAACACCGGAAAACTTTCTCAAGCTCGATTTCTTGTTGTTATTTCTCCCGATTTTCGATCTCCTTGCTCAGCCCATCTTTGCTGCTGATTTTTGTTGGGATTGCTCCTTGGTATCTACCTCCTCCGCTTGTCCAATTAGATTTATGATTGGTAGATTGTATCTTGAGTATTTTGCTGCTATAGGTGTCAGGTTGTGTGATCTTGCATGCTTCTTCTATGCTTTGAGATTACATTTTGATGCATGTGTAGCCCTCTAGAAAGTTACTATAGTAGTTTCTCATCACTTATCAACTTGGAAATCACTTGGTTTGATGTTTGTCTAAAAATTTCAGAAAAAAAGAGGTCATGGACAACCACACCTTTGGTGAAATATTTGAGAGTGATACACCTATGATGGCAAGGCCTTCAGGATCATCCTCCCGAGCTAGGCCCTCATGCAATGAGGATCTCATTACACCGCGATTTGGCAACGAGGGAGATGAGGGGATGTGCACCCTTCCACCTTTCCTTGCCCAACCTTCTTGCATGCTGCTGGGGTTCTTGAGGATTTTCTAACCTTGGTTCGGAGGGTTGGACTAACAAGTTATATGCAGGATGAGAGCGTGCAATATGCTACGCTCACTAAAACATTTGTGGAGAGCTTCTCTTTTTCTAACAACCTGTTCAAACCAGATGTGTCTTTCAAAATTTATGGCAGGCCTTACAGCATGACTGCGGTGACCCAGCATACCACTGCATGATGTAGTACACTATAGTCGTTGACATAACACCAATGAAACACTGTTCACTAGTATTACATCCCTCAGAGTAGTACAACAGAAACATAGTAGGTCGAAGACATGACTATAGGTTACAACTCAACTCTTTACGCAAGATCCTGAGAACACTCTAGGTTAAAGAGAGAGAAAGAAACTTCTTACAATGAAGAATCAGGAATAAATAACTCATAGCTACCATACTTATAAAACTAGTAGCTGAACTACGAGGCTTGCATTGCTGCTATTGCAATACTCTACAGAAGTAGGTTCTATGGTTAGGAATTCTATTCTTATCTAATCAATAACTTCGTCTTCACTTGAGTTGATGTATATGTTGAATTTCTCGACTTCATTGAAGAGCGTTAGCTTTTGATGATGATTCCTGGAGCATAACTTGATGTAGACGTCGTCTGTACTGGCTTTAGAACATAGCAAGGGTTAAGAAGATACTTTGAGTACGAGCGTACTCAGCAAGTCCACTAGAAAAGGAGTGTTTGATGCACTATAGCTACAGCCACAGACCATAGGTCGTAGGCAATGCAATTTTTCATAAACATTTCTTCAAAGGTTGCTTTTATTCTGGAAAGCTATGTCCGTCAGCCTTCAAGGGTTTACCAGAACTTTCATGGAGTTCCTTTCCCGCTGCGTTCGCAGCTCCTTCCCGGAACAGGGAGTAACAAGTTATAGTTCTTACACTCTATAGAGGTGCGTCACTTTACCCATGAGAGATCTTAGCTTTGTTGCACATCCGAATTGCAGGTTCGTTCACAATTCCTTGGTGTGAGGCCTAGCCTAATATCCAAGCCAATCACTGCCTTCTCCGCGACCCCGCATCTATCCTTGGTGTACTCCAGCCCACCTATTGAATTACGGCAATGGCAGTACAAACCGTTCAGATTCCGGAACTATCGTGGGATGTTGAGGGCTCCCACCCATATGCTGCATATCCTCTATGAATTACCATAAATAATATGCACGCTACGAGTGATAATATCCATGACCCGCACATCCAGCTCCATGCGAGAGGGAAAAGATACAACTGACTTCTTCGTCCCATTCCAAATCTCATGGTCAACGCGTAATATACGGCGCAAGAATCACTGGCGACATTGGTTGTTAAGTCCTAGATAATATGTTCCTTTACCACCGGAACTCTTATAGTAGGTTATTACCTCATGGTAAATAATCTATAGTCACTTTATTATGAAAATAGTGTTTTTGTCCTTTTTCAAATGCAAGTGATGACAACACTGGATTTGTAAAATACTTTACAGAAAATAATCAAAGGACATGAGCAAGTGTAAACTTGCCTTTTGTGATTGAAAGATTATGCACTCACGGTCTTCAAGAAAATATAAGATCTAATAGCGGAAATCTGCATCATTGGTCTGGTAAGGACTAATGTTTAAAGAAGCAAGATGCTTTTATGCATAAGTAATGTAATGCAAGTTGATAAACGCGAGTCCCGAGAATAACGTTGTCCTAGGGTTTGGATATTGGAAAGGGTTTCCTTGGAATGTGTTGCCCTTTTTAGATTAAGTTTCATACATGTGCTTCTTATTAAGGCTTGTGAGTGTGTGGAAAACAACATGTATTTATACAATAACACAATACACAATATGGAATGCTACTCAAAGTTGCTTACATCTTAATTATTTATCTTCGAGTTTTACTTTACAAGTAATGTCACTTATAAAGAATTTAAGTATTAACAATCTTATTATACAAGTAAAGTATAAGGTAAGGTGTTTACTATTATTTGTCATATCTTGATTGAAGTGGAAAAATGAATAACTTTTGAAGAAAATCTTACTCCACTAAGCAGAAGCATTTAATCTTTTAAGTTAACCTTATGAGGTGTTGTTTCTAGTTATAGTCTTTAAGTAAGAAAGAATTACTCCATTTGAATAATCACAGTATTTGTATTTGAGACTGATCTATCTTGGTTTTTAACTTTGTTGGTTTGGTATTAAGATTCTTTATAAGTTAATTATAACAGACCAAAGTTAATTATAAAACATATAGTAAAGTATTTAGTAGTATACTTAAAGTTTGGTAGATTAAAGTTAACTTTAAAACATAGATGGAATTTAGGTGTAATGCTTGTTATACTTATGTCTTGTTCACCTTATAATGTTTCTTTAAAGTTACTTAAGTATGGTATTATTTTGATTTGATGGTGGTTAAGGTTTATGAATAAGTAAACAATATTATTTACTACTTATGAACTCACTTGTAGTGTTTTGATTTGTTTATAAGCTTGTGGTTAATATAAAGAATGGGTTTTATCTTATTACAATTATTCTTGGAGATTTTATATTAAATAAGAATCCTTTTATAAAATAATTTATACTTATGATTGAAAGATAATTTAAAAAAATTATATTTAAATGGTGTTAAATCATGTTAACTTCATAATATTAGTATTTAAGATTAATACTATTTATTACATTTAATTGGTTAATTTTATGAAATATAAACAAATTTTATTTGTCATTTTATGAATTATTAACTAAAGAAATAGGTTTAAATTCAAGTTATTAAAGTGTTTAACTTTTTATTTAACTTAAAAGTGGAATATCACATTTTTAAAATGTACGTATTATTTTTGTGATCATTTTGGTATATTACATTTATTTTTGTGATTTATAAATAATAAGATATGATTTTAATAAGGTTTATTACTTCATAAATACTTAATAAATAATAAATATTTAATTAAAAGGAATAATAATGCATGATTAGAGTTTTAAACTCTAATTCTTATTTTCCTAAGATTTTTAGTATTTTATTTATATTTTTTAACATTTATCATTATTCAAATAATATTATTAAAACTTTATAAAGTTTTTATAAAGTATTAAAACTTTATAAAGTTTTTATTAAATAATATTTATTTAAATAATCATCATAATAATATTTAGTAATAATTTTAAGTAGTAGATTTTATTTTTCTTAACATTTTCATATATTATATGTATTTTTCTGATTTATAAAACAAAAGATATCAAATTTACAAGATTTAATCATTTTATGAATTTTTTAATTAAATAACTAAATGTGTTTATTAGGTAATGCTGATGTCAGCATAGACTGAAGGGTTTTTCCCACCAGAACCTAATCTACCCCCAATCACTGACTGGTGGGGTCGTTGCCATGTCATACGCCACCTCAGCAAAGCAGGACCCGTGTGGTTTGACTGGTTGACTTGATGCAAGCATGATGTCATCATGACATCATCTCACCGGTGATTCTCTAGTGGCAAGCAGCGGCGGTGATTCAGCGAAGATTGGTAAGCATGGTTGTTACGGTTCGAAAGAGGACACGATAGGGAACCTACTAGCAGCGGCGCCGCTCGATTTAGGTCGCCGGAGTAAGGGGTACGACGGTGGCCGACGGCGGCGGTGTTAGTTGGTCGCGGGGATCTCGATTTAGCACGCAAGTAAGAATTCTATAAAGGCAATTCACACGAGGAGCTCACCAGAAGCACGATGATGGGCTCGGCAAGGCCGGAGGTGGTCGGCACCGACAATTATTGACGATGACCGGAGGCGGTGGTCATCGGGGATCGGATCGATGCGATCGATTAAGAGCTCATCAGCTCGATTCCTTCTTTCCATATATGCTACACACCATGGCAAATCTTGTGGTATGCTCAGCTCGTCGTGGGGTGGTCTCTAACGGCGGCGACAAGCGTCTCCGGCGAGCTAGGGTTCGGTCACTGAGGGGAGACAGAGAGGAAGAGGAAAGGAATGGAGATAAGGACGAGGGAGTGCGGCATCGGCATGTCATTCTTATCCCCTCCCGATGTCGGCAGCCTCGGCACGAATCATGGCGACCACGGTGGACGGCGGAGCTAGAGCCATCGAGCTGCTTCCCGGCGTGGTCCTTCTGGCGAGAGGAGGAAGAAAGGGGAAAAAGAAATGAAGGGGTACTGGGCTGCTGTTGGGCCTCCGTGGGCTGCTGCGGAGTGAGCGAAGAAGATTAGCTGTGACCAGCGAGCGTCGAATAGAGAGAAGAGGGAATGGGTCGTGGGCCAGATTGGGTGTTCCCTCTGTTTTTTCTTGATTTTATTCTTTTTTCAGTTTCTGTTTTGTTTTTTAGATTTGTATTTCCACATGTTTAAATACCATAATTTCTATACAGTATTTAAAATATTCTAGAGGTAATTATACTAATTGATTGCTCTACTTATCTTAGTATTTTTCAATACCCATAATTTTATTCAAAATTATATATGAAGTAAAATAATTAAGAACTAGGTTTTTAGAATTTTGTTTAAAATCTTAAAATCTTTCCATAACATTGTTTCACTTTTATTTGGAGTGATGAAGTTTGTAAAATGTTTACCATGAATTATGGGAGTTTTAATATATTTATATCTTTTTAAAATTGTGAATAAAAGTGAATGGTTAAGACATGTTACCTTTATGTTTATAATCATAAATGATATCACCATTTAAAGTAAAAGAGTGGAATTGTTTTCTAAACTAACTTATGAGAAAGAATTGATAAAGATGGTTCCTAAGCACCTATGATGATGATGGTTGAAAGATGACAGAGATATGCTCAGGTGATTTGATATAATAAATATTTTTATGAAGCTTCGGGTAAGTAGGATGATAGATCAATCATAGAGAGTGGATATTAGATTTAGGGTTTAGTGCTTAACAAGGATTCCTATGTTCCATACTTTATAATTCCAGACTTCTGGTTAAGGAATTCCTTTCCTAGTTATATTACTTCTCTATATCCATCATCATGTGTTAACATGATGAGCTTTGCTTCACATGAATATTCTTATCTACCTTTTATGCTTCTAAAGCCATTTATAAATCCAACGAGCTTTTCATTAAAGACTTCATAACCTTCTCATATTCTCCCTTAAGCATCCTTCACTAATATCACTTCAATATATGTATACATCAAATCCTACTTCAGCTCAAGTGCTTAGTATTCCCAAAGAGGAAAATACTACTTCTTTAATCCAATGTTGCTCTAACATCATTTTAATCATACTATCTTGTCTCTACTTGACTCCAATATCTAACATTCCAACCTCACATTATATTAATGTGACTTGTAATGACTGATCTAGGATAATATCTATACTATAGTTCAATCATGTTTTATCCACCAATGTCACTTATACATGGTATAAGCATTCAATATTGGTGAATAAGGCATGATCATTATAATCCTTTGATCCTTTATGATTCAGGTTGCTAGTTGGCTAAACAAGGCTTCATCAATACAACATTACAGTTGTATTATAATTATCTTTTGTTTAGCTCTATTGGATTAAGAGATATAATTCATGTAAGGTTCCCAACCTTTAATAAGGTAGAGATCCCTGTGTTTACAATGCTAGTCCCTGGATCAATAGCTAGCATCCACAGTTAAGATATAATATCATGAAACAAAGGTCATAATACAACTTTATAACCAGGAATAAAATATTTCATTACATCTTATAGCTCATTTGGCTATCTCATTACAATGCAGCAGAAATAACTATAGCATGGAGTCCTTCATCTTCAAAGTGCCACAGGGAATTATGTTGGTTGTAGACTTGTAATCCTATTCAACACACTTCTCTAACATCAAGCAAAACTACAACATAATAAGTTGCAGCCACAAGGGTCAATACGTTTGAATTGTATTGGCAAGTTTCACTACTATGTAGAAATAAGTTGATCCTATCATTACATGCATATTTGGCTAGGTAGGGTTTAGGCTCATTTGCAGAAAGCAATATATTTTTATCCTATCTTTTCAAAATAGTTTTGATCTCTTGTCAAATCTTTCTGAACTACTTGGAAAACTCCAAGTGCTTCTAATCCCTTGTTGTCACCATCAAGTTTTACTTTGAGAAATTGGAATGTCGAGATCTTTCATAGCTTCAGGCCTTAGTTGCTCAGAATTGTCCATAACCGGGGACACGGCTAAGTACTTAGAATTTGATCTTCTGCAAAAGTTGTACAGTTTACCCACATGACAAAATCTCGTCTTGACGCCACCAGTGGCCGCTGGATAAGTACTCACCAAATGGAGTATCGGCAGATCGAGAATGTGACAAAGTCTTTCCATAGAAGTCCTCCCATTACACAATGCTAGCTTGTCTACCAGGCACCAATGTAGGGATATATTTCCCTTACACAATTCTAGTTAACCTGAAGATGCCAATGCATGGTCTTCCACTATGTAGTTGACTAAGCCAGAGCCCATTTAGCATGTGGTTGTACACGGAAGCCACTGTACGAGAAACATGTTCAGTCTCTAAGTCCCTGGGTGGTTTTCTTCTAGTGCACACACAAAAGGATAGCCATATAAACATGGTTCCCTTTGTTGCCACCTTGTCCAATCTTGAGTATCCATGTCCACACAGGTGGTTCATTGAATACTTGTTTTATTATATAAAACATATGTCTTTCCAACACTTCATATAATCATATCATGAATCCCATCCCAAATATATAGCAGGGCTAAGCATACTACAACTACAATGTTTTTACTAAGGATGATATAAGGGTATCCTATTAGGATTTAGCATAGCATAAAATATAGTGGTCGTTATCATGCATGTTATAAAAATCCACTAAGTGTAATGAAAATAGTAGGACATGGATGATAGTTTCACTTGCCTTTTAGTAGATAATGTTGGTTCACTTCTTGATCTTGCAAATATCACACTCTTCTAACTTCACTACAATTCAATCAAGCAAACACATTTTCAAAAAAAAACATTCAAGCAATTTATCACACATAAAATAATAGAAAAACAAAGCAATGCATGCAAGCATGCAAAATATAGTTTTATTTAGAAAAGTGTTTTCTATTAGGCTCTAAACATTTTAAAGCTCAAAGTGGTCATTTACTAAAGTGGTAAAACCATTTGCAAAAGGTTTCATCTCATAAATCAAATATTATGCTAAGGTGATATTTTATGTTGTTGAAAATATATTTTAGCAAAGTAATAACTTTATATGGTTCATCAAACATGTTCTTAATCTCAAAACTTGGTGTTTAGGGTCAGAAGGTTTGAATCATATCATTTCCCAAAGGTTTTACTCAAAAATCATTTTTAAACCACAAACAATATTTTTATTTGACTAGAAATGTGCTAATTCAAATATTTATTCCTTAACTTCACAAAATACATTTTTCAATCCATAAGTTGGTTCCTATGGTCAGTAGGTTCAAAACAATCCATTTGCAAAGATTTCACCTTAAAAATATATCTAGAACAATTTTTATATTCAAATTATGCCTACACATGTTTCTGCAATTTCAACCAATTTTCCAGAACCAAAACATTAAACAAAGTTCATGGTTGCAAAGTACTTGTTCTGCTGATTCCATTGATATAAAATTTGCAAAATTTGGACGTGTAGAATTAAAGTTATGAATTGTACAAGTTTGCAATTCTAATAGATCAAATTTCTATTTTAAATCCTGAGTCTGGCCACGTGGCTGAACCTAACTGGCTGATACCGTTTCGCGCGGATCGCTCTCTGTGAGTTGTTGGATCTTATTTAAAATGCACGGCTCAGATGGATACATACCCCTTCGATTATGAATCTATCGTGACGCTCAGATCTAGATCCTACGGCGCACAGCAGCTCGACCAGGAACTGGCGGCGCTCGACGGTGGCTGGCGGCAGCGCGGCTCTGGCGGTGGCGTTGGCAACGTTTCAGGAAGCGAGGGAGGGAGTGAAGGTGCTTACAGTGATCGCAGTGATGCTCTGATGCTCAAGGTGCTCGTCGTTGGGCAAGGGGGCGCACGGGGAAGATGGGAATCCCTCACGGGAGTTCTTGCCGCTGTCGGACACGCACGGGTCTCGTCGCTGGCGTCGCTACGAAGTACGAGAGAGAAAGCAAACAGTGGGGTTAGATGCGCGAGGGTATGGCGAGTGCGGGAGCATCATCCATAGAGATAGGAGAGGACAGAGCTTACAGGGAAGAGGTCGCCGGAGAGAAACAGACGGTAGTGGCGCTCTATCGTCGAGGTTGCCAACGTTCTGGAGCGGGCGCGACCAAGTAGTTGGCACTGGGAGATGCGCCAGGAGATGGGGAACAGGCTCGCGTGCAGTGGGAGGCGAGGGGCAGTTGGACGGCGCCGGAATCGACGGAGGAGCTCGTCGGAGCAGTGGTTGCTTGGGCGTGCAATTCGTGCAGCCTGGTGGCCGAGAGGAGGCGCTGTTTGGGGGAAAGAGAGAGGGGAGAGGGGCGATTAAGTATGCATGATTGCTGGCGAGTTTAACATTGTCATTTAGACGAATTTATCACCAGAATTCAACGACTGAGAACGGCAGCGATGAATGGGGGGGAGTTGGTCACAGGGTTGAAGACGATGTGCTGGCGATGTGGTCACGCCGTCAGCGAGAGGGAGAGAGGGGGCATGGGGTCCAGTCGTCAGTTGCTGTGCGGGTGTGTTACTCAGTGAAAAACGGTTCACTGCGGGGTGAGTAGGTGGGCTAGTTTGCTGGGCTGGGTTGGGCCTGTTGGCTGGGCTGCTTCGTTTCATTTTTTCTATACAGAATGTTTTTCCTTTTCTGTTTTGAATTTCTGTTTTGATTTTATTTCAAATAATTCAAACTCCAATTCAATTCAAACCACCACCAAACTTTGTGTTGATTTTAATACTGTTTAACAACATATTCCAAAGTCCCAAATAAAATAATTCTTTTATCCTTTTAGGATCTATTAATAATTAAATACATAGACCTTAGTCTTTATTTCAAATAGGATTTTATTTATTTTTAAAACTCTATTTGAAATCTAAATAATACCAAAACCTTTTCAGTAGGTTTCATTTGAAAAACAAAACACTTGGAATTTTTATTTTAAAAACCTTAATAAGTTTTAATGTTTATTTGAAAGGGAAAAAGCCTTTACTTAAATAAAATTGGATATTAATAAATCCTTATTATTTTAATTAAATAATTCTTTACTCTTTTTATCAAACAAAATATTTCATTTTAAAAGCTTGGCCAAGATTAAATTTGACTCTTTAAAATAGGCTTTATTTATTATTTCTACTTTGTTTATGAAAACCATATCTTTTTATTAGAAGATCCAAACATGGTGATTCCAACTATTATAACTTTATTAATTATTTAACCTTTTAAATCCCTTTAGGATTCTATTTGATCAAAATAGGATTTGATATTTCCAATTGGAATAAAAAAGTTTCTTCTCACCCTAAATTTCAACAAATTTTTATTTTGTTTAATTATTTTTCACATTACAAAATTTAGAAAATTTTGGGATGTGACAGGCTACCACCCTTAAAAGAAATCTCGTCCCGAGATTTGGGAAGGCTAGGGTTACAAGTTGGCTTCAAAGCAACTAGGGTACTACCACCCTTAAAAGAAAGTCTCATAGGGTACATTGATGGTTCACTTGACTATGGGTTCAACACTTGATATCCAGACAAGGAATCCTTATTTGACTCTTCTGAGTTAACTAGTTCCTGACATCCACTTCTTCTATCTCTTCAAAGTTTTCATCCATGTCAATGTGGTTCACATGTCCCTTCTGGGTCACATTGGAGTCATTTCCATTGGAGTTTCTAGCATCCTTTTTCTTTTTCTTCTTAGGACAGTCTGATGCATAGTGTCCAAGTTCCTTACAATTATAGCACTACAACTGGCTATTGTCTTTCTTCCTGAAAGTGTCATGTTGGTTCTGACCAAGGTCATCTCCATTGTCAGTATCATTTCCATTATTATCACTTCCATTGTTGTTGTGGTGATACTGATGTGGTTTAGAATCTTCATTGCTCTTTTTGAATGAACGCTTCTTTTGTGATGATCCTTTGTGATACTTGAGCTTATGCTTCCTCTTTCTGTTATAAACTTGATTCATCTTGTTTTCCAAAATGGTGGCTCTGTCACAGAGTGATTGATAAGTTGGGACATAGGCAACAGATAGCTGCAGGTTCAACTCATCATTAAGTCCTTCGAGGAATTTCTCCTTTCTCTTAGCATCTGTATCAACTTCATCTGGTGCATAGCGTGCCAGATTGTTGAATTCTTCAATGTACTCAGCCACACTGAGGTGACGTTGTTTCAGATTGTGGAATTCCTTTTTCTTCAAGTGCATCACTCCAGATGAGATGTGAGCTGTACGGAAACCATCCTCAAAAATAGCCCAAGTCACATCCTCAAGGGGAGTGGTGATCTGAAAGTTGTCCCACCATGTTGCGGCTGGTCCTTCAAGCAGAAATGCTGCAAACCTAACTTTTTCTTCGTCGGTGCAGCCAACAGTCACTAAGTACTTATTCACCGAACGTAACCAATCACTGGCTAACATTGGGTCAGTTGTTCCGAAGAACCTTGCAGGCCTTAGTTTCAAAAACCTAGTGAGCATATCATGTGCTGGAGGATTTTTCTGATTGTCGTTGTTGTTGTTATTGTTGTTGTTGTTGTTGTTGTTCTGATTCTGTATGTACGTGGTCATCATCTGCATCAGCTGTGTCTGAGCTTTCATCATCTGCTGCATCTCAGGAGTGATGTTGTTATTTTTGTTTTGGTTGGGGTTGGCACGACTGGGAGGCATATGTTGGTTTGATAGGGATAAGTAATGACAGATAGGCATAAGGAAGTTCTAACACACAACTCGAACAACCAAGTTCAAGCAAACAATCAATCAATCAACAAGCAACTATCCACTTAACAACTTATGAGCTTAACTCATGAGTTGAAGGAAACAACAAGTTTTTCTTGAAATAAATAACTTAGTGTAGTCATACCTCATAGGTCAATATGATCCATACACTAACAAGATATCAATGTTTTTGGTAGGCAATCTAATGTCTCTTGGTTTTCACTTGTAGTCTTAGTGATGTCTAAGTTGGAATCTTTGGTGGAACTGAAGTGGAAGTCATTGGTCATGGTGAAGGCTTTGTCCATCAAGTTGAAAAAGAAGAGATGTTGAATCAAAACCAAAAGGTTGAGGAAAGAGTTTACAAGATTGTTTGTAAATAAGTTTTTGAACAAATACAACTCTTATTTTTCTAAGGGGTTTTGTCCAATCCTAGGGTTACAATCCTATAGGCAACACAGTGCTCTGATACCATCTGTAAGGTTCCCAACCTTTAATAAGGTAGAGATCCCTGTGTTTACAATGCTAGTCCCTGGATCAATAGCTAGCATCCATAGTTAAGATGTAATGTCATGAAACAAAGGTCATAATACAACTTTATAACCAGGAATAAAATATTTCATTACATCTTACATAGCTCATTTGGCTATCTCATTACAATGCAGCAGAAATAACTATAGCATGGAGTCCTTCATCTTCAAAGTGCCACAGGCAATCATGTTGGTTGTAGACTTGTAATCCTATTCAACACACTTCTCTAACATCAAACAAACCTACAACATGATAAGTTGCAGCCACAAGGGTCAATACATTTGAATTGTATTGGCAAGTTTCACTACTATGCAGAAATAAGTGGATCCTATCATTACATGCATATTTGGCTAAGTAGGGTTTAGCCTCATTTGCAGAAAGCAATATAGTTTTATCCTATCTTTTCAAAATAGTTTTGATCTTTTGTCAAATCTTTCTGAACTACTTGGAAAACTCTAAGTGCTTCTAATCCCTTGTTGTCACCATCAAGTTTTACTTTGAGAAATTGGAATGTCGAGATCTTTCATAGTTTCAGGCCTTAGTTGCTCATAATTGTCCATAACTGGGGACAGGACTAAGTACTTAGAATTTGATCTTCTGCAGAAGTTGTACACTTTACCCACATGACACAATCTCGTCTTGACGCCACCAGTGGCCGCTAGATAAGTACTCACCAAATGGAGTACCGGCAGATCGAGAATGTGACAAAGTCTTTCCATAGAAGTCCTCCCAATACACAATGCTAGCTTCTCTACCGGGCACCAATGTAGGGATATATTTCCCTTACACAATTCTAGTTAACCTGAAGATGCCAATGCATGGGTCTTCCATTATGTAGTTGACTAAGCCAGAGCCCATTTAGCATGTGGCTGTACACGAAAGACACTATATGAGAAACATGTTCAATCTCTAAGTCCCTGGGTGGTTTTCTTCTAGTGCACACACAACAAGATAGCCATATAAACATGGTTCCCTTTGTTGCCACCTTGTCCAATCTTGAGTATCCTTGTCCACCCAGGTGGTTCATTGAATACTTATTTTATTATATAAAACATATGTCTTTCCAACACTTCATATAATCATATCATGTATCCCATCCCAAATATATAGCAGGGCTAAGCATACTACAACTACAATGTTTTTACTAAGGATGATAGAAGGGTATCCTATTAGGATTTAGCATAGCATAAAATATAGTAGTCTTTATCATGCATGTTATAAAAATCCACTAAGTGTAATGAAAATAGTAGGACATGGATGATAGTGTCACTTGCCTTTTAGTAGAGAATGTTGGTTCACTTCTTGATCTTGCAAATATCACACTCTTCTAATTTCACTACAATTGAATCAAGCAAACACATTTTCAAACCAACATTCAAGCAATTTATCACAAATAAAATAATAGAAAAACAAAGCAATGCATGCAAGCATGCAAAAGATAGTTTTATTTAGAAAAGTGGTTTATATTAGGCTCTAAACATTTTAAAGCTCAAAGTGGTAAAACCATTTGCAAAAGGTTTCATCTCATAAATCAAATATTATGCTAAGGTGATATTTTATGTTGTTGAAAATATCTTTTAGCAAAGTAATAACTTCATATGGTTCATCAAACATGTTCTTAATCTCAAAACTTGGTGTTTAGGGTCAGAAGGTTTGAATCATATCATTTCCCAAAGGTTTTACACAAAAATCATTTCTAAACCACAAACAATATTTTTATTTGACTAGAAATGTGCTAATTCAAATATTTATTCCTTAACTTCACAAAATACATTTTTAAATCCATAAGTTGGTTCCTATGGTCAGTAGGTTCAAAACATTCCATTTTGCAAAGATTTCACCTTAAAAATATATCAAGAACAATTTTTATATTCAAATTATGCCGACACATGTTTCTGCAATTTCAACCAATTTTCCAGGAGCAAAACATTAAACAAAGTGCATGGTTGCAAAGTACTTGTTCTTCTGATTCCATTGATGTAAAATTTGGACGTGTAGAATTAAAGTTATGAATTTTACAAGTTTGCAATTCTAATAGATCAAATTTCTATTTTAAATCCTGAGTCTGGCCACGTGGCTGAACCTAACTGGCTGATACCGTTTCGCGTGGATCGCTCTCTGTGAGTCGTTGGATCTTATTTAAAACGCACGGCTCAGATGGATACATACCCCTTCGATTATGAATCTATCGTGACGCTCGGATCTAGATCCTACAGCGCACAGCAGCTCGACCAGGAACTGGCGGCGCTCGACGGTGGCTGGCGGCGGCGCGGCTCTGAAGGTGGCGTTGGCGATGTTTCAGGACGCGAGGGAGGGAGTGAAGGTTCTTACAGTGATCGTAGTGACGCTCTGATGCTCAAGGTGCTCGTCGTTGGGCAGGGGGCGCACGGGGAGATGGGAATCCCTAACCGGAGTTCTTGCCACTGTCGGACACGCACGGGTCTCGTCGCTGGCGTCGCTACGGAGTACGAGAGAGCAAGAAAACAGTGGGGTTAGACGCGCGAGGGTACGGCGAGTGCGGGAGCATCATCCATAGAGACAGGAGAGGACATAGCTTGCAGGGAAGAGGACGCCCGAGAGAAACAGACGGCGGTGGCGCTCTATCGTCGAGGTTGCCAACGTTCTGGAGCGGGCGTGACCAAGTAGTTGGCACTGGGAGATGCGCCAGGAGATGGGGAACAGGCTCGCGTGCAGTGGGAGGCGAGGGGCAGTTGGACGGCGCCGGAATCGACGGAGGAGCTCGTCGGAGCAGTGGTTGCTTGGGCGTGCAATTCGTGCAGCCTGGTGGCCGAGAGGAGGCGCTGTTTGGGGGAAAGAGAGAGGGGAGAGGGGCGATTAAGTACGCATGATTGCTGGCGAGTTTAACGTTGTCATTTAGACGAATTTATCACCGGAATTCAACGACTGAGAACGGCAACGATGAATGGGGGGGAGTTGGTCACAGGGTTGAAGACGATGTCCTGGCGGTGGGGTCACGCTTTCTGCGAGAGGGAGAGAGGGGGCATGGGGTCCAGTCGTCAGTTGCTGTGCGGGTGTGTTACTCAGTGAAAAACGGTTCACTGCGGGGTGAGTAGGTGGGATAGTTTGCTGGGCTGGGTTGGGCCTGTTGGCTGGGCTGCTTCGTTTCATTTTTTCTATACAGAATGTTTTTCCTTTTCTGTTTTCAATTTCTATTTTGATTTTATTTCAAATAATTCAAACTCCAATTCAATTCAAACCACCACCAAACTTTGTGTTGATTTTAATACTGTTTAACAACCTATTCCAAAGTCCCAAATAAAATAATTCTTTTATCCTTTTAGGATCTATTAATAATTAAATACATAGACCTTAGTTGTAGCATCCCAATTGTCTAACAATTGTAATGCTACTTGGTCTAGTAATATAATGGCTACTTTATATATATAATTGTTGCATCATAATTATATCATGCTCATGTCATCATGCCTCCTTGCATTTGAGCATCATATAAAACCCTTTTCATTTGGTTATTATCTCATATGCATCATTAATTGTTTTTGCCTCTTGATATTGTATTTGGTTATTAATATATTGTTTAATTCCCAAGTTGAGTTGGGGGCATATCTTTTATTCCACTCCACCACCTTGTCTTTCACCACCTTATAATTCCACCATTCCATTATCCATGAGCTTGCATTTGTTTTTCTTTTGGTATTTAATCTAGCTCATGGGAGATAGGATGGATTTACTTCTACTATTCTTTTGCTTGGCTTTATCCCACTTTTGGGAATGCATAGGAATAATGCCATGTAAATATTATTGTTTTCACAAGATTAAGCATGGAATTAATTGTTTTGCATGGGCCATGCAAGTACCACCTTTTTCTAGCCTTTTGGTTTTATTTGAATCTTTGAGTGGATCTTCCCCATATCCCTCTCTACCCCTTATGCTTGATCTTGCTTGATGCATGCAAGCATCTAACACCCCATCACCATATCCATCCATATCTCACCACCTTTTCTTCTCTTCTCTCTTTTGACTACATCTTGCTTGAGCTTGTCATGATCATGCTTGATCTTGTCAAAAGAGAACCACTCCATCTAATCTCTCTCTCTAAACCCTAAACCATACACTCATCTCTCCTCTCTTTTCCATCCTCTCTAAACCACACCCCCACCTAATCTAAACCCATACCCCCCTCTAAACCAAACCCTAACCACCCCATCTACCCTCCCCTTGGTCTCTCCATGCCGAGCCCCTCCTAGCTGGCCCAACCTGGCCACCCTGGCCCACCTAGCTACCACCCAAACCAAGCCCTAACCGAGCCATACCCCCTCTCTCCTAACCCTAGCCCCAACCCTAGCTATACCCAAGCCTACCCCTCTCTCTCTCTAGCTCTCTCTCTCTGCCGAGAGGGCCCCAGCCCGAGCCGCTCCACCAACCGGCCGTCCCCCACCTGGCAGCCCCATCACCACCTCGCCCTGGCCTGCCCGAGCACGTGAGAAGGAGGGTAGGGAAAAAGGTGGCCGAGCCACCTTTTACTCTCCACCGATCCCCCACCACACGCTCCTCCCCTCCCTCTTTTCTCTTTACCCACACGGCTCTCCTCTGGCCTCTCCAGATCTGGCCGAGGCGCCCTGGCCTTCCTCCCTTCTTCTGCACCGACGCCACCCTCCCTCGCCGGCCACCGCCAGTATACCGTCGCCTCGTAGATCCGGCCGTCAAGCTCGACATGGTGGTGATCGTGGAGACCAAGGACCTGTCCCTGCATCGCCCTATACCCGCCGTCGAGGAGGAGAAGGGCTGGAACCGCCGGTACCGCCGCCGCCGACGCGAAACCCTAACCTCGCCGTCTGTCTGCGTCGTCGCTGATCGACCGCTCCCCGCTCCGATCCGTCTCCACCGACCAACCCTCGGTGAGCGTACGAAGCTCCCAGACATCCTCTTAGCCGCCTTTGCTTCCCGTAGACGCCGGACGTTCCGTCGAACGCCCTCGGTGCGCCGACGAGCGCGTGCGCCTGCTCGTTGCTGCATCGCAGAAGGACACCTAGCCGTGCCACGCTCACCCTGCATCAACCCCCGCATAGCCCAGTGGTCACCGCCCCTGCGTGCCAGCCCCAGGTCGCGGGATCGAATCCGCCATGCCGCGCGCGCTGCCGCTGTCAGCTTCGTCAGAGAAGAGAGGAAGAGAAACAGTGCCGCGGCGCCTTTTTGCAGTTAGCCCCCTAGCTTTTTATCTGCCCAACCCGCACTCCTCGCTAGCCCCACCTGTCAGTTGCCTGGCCTTCTTGCAGTTAAGCCCCCAGATCTTTGGGCCCTCAACCCGCACTCCATCTCGGTCCCACCCCACAGCCTCTGTGAGTGCGTTCTCTGTCACGTGGGCCGCAGCCGGTTGGCCCCACCTCGCAGTCGCACGAGCTAGGCCTAGCCCCGGTGTGAAAAGTTTCTGCGCGCGAGTCCCAGTCAGCAGATGGCCCACCCGACAGTGACTCTGGCTAGGTCCGGGCTGGGTGACAAAAGTCTGTCTGTTTTCTGTTTTAATTTTAAACTTTTCAAATTGGATTTAAATTTAAATTTATATCTGTTTTCAAATAACTTTTAAAATATAAATCCAAATAATACAAATAATATATGTTTTGAGATCAGAAAAATATGAGGAATTCAAATATGCCATTCAAAATATATTTTGGACACTTTAATTTTTAAGTTGATTAAAATTACAATAAAATGCCCTTTTTCCTTAATTAATTAATAACTTTTGTTTTATAACTCCAAATTTAACAAATAATATGTCTAAAATGTTTAGCTCGACGAGACCTTTCTGTTTATGCATTCCTTGTTCTGTTTTGCAGCATGCATCATATAAATATAACGTATACAGCAACTTAATTGAGGTTAAAACATGATTAAAACTCAACAAAATGATTTATACTTGTATTCCACACCTCACCCATGCCATGCTACTTTATTGCCATGAAATTTGTGCATCATTCATCATTGCATGATTGTTTGCTTGACGCATTTTATTCATATGTTTGTGCACTTTATTTATGTTGGCCCTTGTTTGTTTGGTTCTTCTTCGAATAGACGCCGAGCAGGGGATATATCAAGAAACCCAGGAGCACTACCCAGATCCTTCTCTCGCTTCAACTGAGCTGCCAGGCAAGCACTACCACATGCTTGCATACATATATTACCTATTGCCTCTATCTTATTCTTGCATCATTGAGCCGCGATTGCATTAAATTGAATCCCAAGTATTGCATAGCCTTTACTTTTAAACCCCACCGAAGCTTCTTCCTCCATCCCATGAGCCATTACTACAGGAGTTGTTTGAGCCATGCGAGTCGAAGAACAGCATGTGTAGGGTATGTGAGTGTCTGATGGATAACGAGGTACCTAAACAACTTAACCTGAGTAGTAATGGGAGAACTAATGAAAGTGGCACCGGTGAGCAATATCTGCTATTTGGTTTTTCATGCCCACTTGTGTCCCGTAGGACCCCGAGTACTTGATCCCTGTTCCTTGAATATTCGCGCTATCCACATCCGGGAGGCTTATGAACCCCCCTGAGCCAGAGCTTGATTCATTCTTATTTCTTGGGGCCACAAACTAGTTTGAGGTTTTATTTACTATCCTGTACTTATGCCATGCTTTATTGCTTTATTTAAATTGTGCGAGGTACTGCACCTGTACTGTTTAGGGCCGTGACACGTTTTCGCTGTATCGACAAGCCCAGTCACACTTTCGGGTTCCCAGTCGTTTACAGCCGTCCCCACAAACCTTGAGTCCGTCTCGTAGCCGGCCAGCTTCGTTGCAGGTAGCTTAATGGGGTGGCCCCCTGAAATATTTCTGAATCCTGCGATCGCTTTGTCGTGACTGCCTCGTTGGGTTTTGATTTGGTTTTTCCGAGGTTGATCGAGTGTGTGTTGCTATTTGTGCACCCCTGCAGGGTAAAACTTTCTGAAAGCCGTGTCCGCGGTTATGGACGACTTGGAGCACAGTTTCTCGATCATAGACAAGCATAACTAAAGTACCGCTTTTAATTTGACTAAGTAACTGACTAGTAAATAGTGCAACACTCATGTAATGGTTAATAAAACTGCCAACGGATGGGGGGGTTGTTCGTCCGCTTCCTCGTCGGTAAGCGAGGAGGAGGATGGATCTGTTGATATTACTGTTATAACTGTTGTTATTAATTCACGGACATCCGTCTGTCTCTGGTTAGGCGGATGGTTAGCGAGTATCTATAGAATTGTTAGGGTTTATCTTTTGCTGCAATTACGTCACCCCAGGTAGTGTCCCCTTTAGAGGCATAAAGACTTGCTGAGTACCCCTAGGGTCTCGCACGATAAATTGTTTGATTCAGATGAACAGGTAAACTCGCAAGATGGATACTGGGTGGAGGAGACGGACGATGTGGGCAACGATCATTCGGTGTAGAGATTCCGGGAATGGGGATCCGTGCGATCTGTGGGCGGGATGTGTTTATTTATGGGGCATCTTATGCCGATTTGCTTCTTATCCGTACTCGGATCTTGTTTTCCGCTTCCGCTTGATACTCTGATGTTTGATGTATGAGGAGATATCCTAAACTATTATATCTATCTAGGATATTTGGATCTTGCCGTATGGTGTTGCAATATTTCCTTTCTTTTTAGATGGAATGACTCTGAGAACCATTGTATGGTGGCTTGCATACATACTCATTTGTGTATGTAGTTGATCCCTTCGCCTGCCGATGACGCCGCCCGTTCTTGTCCCGATGTTTGGAAATGGTTAGGACGACCGAAAGGTCTACCTGTGAGTGGCATTTGGGCCCCACCGTACTATTTTAACCATTTCCGCTCATCCAGGCTTGTAACTAGGAGTGTAATTCACCGAGGTAGTTACAATTGGTATCAGAGCCATCCCGCCCTTCAGGGTCTCAGCCAAATGGTCGTTGTCAGTTTAGCAAATATTTTGGTAGCTATGTATACTAGAGAAAAACAAAATGCGAGAGTAGGACTGCTTCCACTTTTCTTCTTATCCACCCGCCCACCCTTTTCTGGTAAGGAAGTGTAACGTTTTCAATCCTATTCTTAAAATTCAAACTAGGATTCACGTGTTCTGGGTTTCAGTAGTACCATAGGTTGTGTGTGTGTGTAATTCTTTGTCTATCTGTTGCATCCAAGTTGTTATCACAATCTGCCTTTTGGTTATCAACTGTTGGTACATTCCATACCGACAGGCTTTTGCAAACCGACGCGATCTATCTGATTCGTTGTATACCGCCGTGATCTGTCTTACTCTTTGTTATCCGACGTTATCTTGTTTGGGGTGTTCGTTTCCGTAGTTACTAATCTTTAGGTTCATCGTGAAAAGAAGGGGTTGGGATATGTGTTCTACTTATTCATGTGCGGAGTAATGATTTGAGTGCGGGATGGAGTCGCGACCATACCACTGCTCTTATCATTCGCTCTTGTATATTGAATTGGTAGAGTCATTAATCTTGATTCGTTAAGTGATTTTGCGCATCTATTGGTATTTTAATGCCGAAATTTGCGGAAAATTTTTCTTTGATATATCTGTGTACCACACTCCTTTTCAGTCGTGTGCGATATGCTTAATATCTTCTAGGTGCTTTGAACTTTGTTGATATTTTAATATCATCTTAGTAAATTGTATCCTTTAATATTGATTAATTCCATCTTGGTACTATTTTGGATTATTATTATTTTCCATCATAGTACTGACTTGTGTTTTATATCAATTACAGGATGGCACCACCACGCCATTCTGAGGAGGACATACAACCTGAACTGGGGGTAGCGTTGTCAAGCATCGCCAATGCCTTGGCAGCAATGCAGCAGAACCAGCAGCTTTTTGGAGAAAGTGTCAGGAGGAATGAGTTTGTTCCGCTACCTCCACCTCCCAAGCGAGGAGATATCAAAAGCTTCCTGAAGTTCAACCCACGCCAATTTGATGTTTCTGATCAACCACTTGATGCTGATGATTGGTTGCGTGAGATGTCAAGGTTGCTGATGACTGCTGATGTTCCTGAGCAAGAATGGGTAAAGTGTGCTACTCACCTTCTGAAGGGAGATGCAGCTCTCTGGTGGGAGAATTACCTGAAGGCAAACTGCACTGGTTTTCAGCCTACTTGGGGACAGTTCACTGGAGCTTTCAAAGAGCAGTATCTGTCAGAAATTGTCATGGAGAGGATGAAGGAAGTGTTTCTCAACCTCAAGCAGGGCAATGACAATGTCAATACCTACATCAGGAACTTCATGAACCTTTCTCGTTATGGTGGCGATGAGATCTCTGATGACAAGAAGAAGCAAAAGAGGTTCAGGCAAGGGCTCAATGCATCGATTAAGTATGCAATCACACATGCAAGGCCGGCGTCTTTTCTGGAACTTCAGCATACAGCTCTGCAGGAAGAGGCAAGTAGGCAAGTGTTTGAGGAGTCAAAGAAACACAACCGCGATGCAGCAAGCTCTTCAGCTATGTCAGCTCCTTCTAAGCGTCGTGTTTGGGTTCCTAACACCCCACCGTCGCTCCCGGCTACACCAAGACCTTCAAGCTACGTGGCAAGCCCACCAAACTTCCTCACTGCTGCTTCCAGGGGCTACAACCACCACTACCCTGGAGCGCCTGGCGGAGTCCCTGGCTACGTTGCTCCACGTCCACCTGGTGCTTGTTACACGTGTGGAAACACTGGGCATCAATACTGGAACTGTCCGATGAAAAACAAAGCTCTTCCTCCACCACCTCCAAGATCTGCGGCAAGCTCTCCTATGGTTCGTGCACCACCACCTCGGGCTCTCAACATCAACACCAAGCCTTGGTCTACTGTTGCTCGTGCCAACTGTGTCAACGCCGCTCAAGCTGAGCATGCACCTGGAGTTGTGATGGGTATGCTTCCCGTTAACTCAGTCCCTGCATGAGTTTTGTTTGATTCTGGTGCTTCGCATTCTTTTGTTTCGCATAAGTTTGTGCAAGAGCATGATCTGGATAAGGTTCCTTTATCACATCGTCTGGTGGTACAATCTCCTGGTTCAAACATGAGGGCTGCTCATATCAGCCATGGCAATCAAATTGAGATTGGTGGCTCTTCATTCTCGGCGTCCTTAATCTTCCTGGGCAATTCTGACATTGATGTCATCTTGGGCATGGATTGGTTAACAGCAAATGCAGCTGTGATTGCTTGTACTGAACGCTCGGTTTCTCTGAAGATTCCTGAAGGCCATATAGTCTATTCTCCAAGTCTGACTCCTGCTATCCAGCTTTTCTCTTTGGCGGCTCTGAATGATGATGCTATGGAAGCTATTCAGAGTGTTCTAGTGGTCTGTGAGTTCCCAGATGTCTTTCCTGAAGAGTTGCCAGGTATGCCTCCGGACTGTGAGGTTGAGTTTGTAATTGAGCTTGAACCTGGAACGGCTCCTATCGCCAAGCGGCCTTATAAAATGGGTCCTGCTGAGTTGGCTGAACTCAAACGTCAACTTGATGAACAAGAGAAGTTGGGTTTCATTCAACACAGTACTTCTTCTTGGGGTAGCCCAACAATCTTTGTGAAGAAGCGAGACAAGACTGATAGACTTTGTGTTGACTATCGGGCTCTCAATGCTAAAACCATCAAGAATAAATATCCCCTTCCGCGGATTAATGATCTCTTTGATCAGCTAGCTGGAGCTGTGGTATTCTCTAAGCTTGACTTGGGAAGTGGTTATCACCAAATCAAGATTCGCAAGGAAGATGTTCCTAAAACAGCTTTCACCACCCGCTATGGCCTGTATGAGTACACGGTCATGTCTTTCGGTCTCACCAACGCACCTGCCACCTTCTCGAGGCTCATGAACTCGGTTTTCATGGTGTATCTTGATAAGTTCGTTGTGGTCTATCTGGATGACATCCTAGTCTATTCTAAGTCACAAGAAGAGCATGAAGAACACCTTCGGTGTGTCCTAAACAAGCTTCATGAGAACCGCTTGTATGCAAAGTTCTCCAAGTGTGAGTTTTGGCTGCCTCAAGTAACCTATCTTGGTCACGTCATCTCTTCCAAGGGCATTGCAGTCAATCCGGAAACTGTGAAGACAATTGTTGAATGGCTTCCTCCGGTAAATGTCAAATAAGTGCGGAGTTTCCTTGGTTTGGCTAGTTATTGCCGTCGCTTCGTTCAGAACTTTTCGAAGATAGCGACCTCTTACCGATCTCCTCAAGAAAGGCAAGAAATACCTTTGGACTCCTGCATGTCAAGCAAGCTTTGAGACAATCAAAGAGAAGCTCACTTCCACACCAGTCTTGGTTCCTCCAGATACATCCAAGCCGTTCCAGATATTCTGTGACGCCTCTTTGCAAGGATTGGGTGCGGTCCTTATGCAAGAAAAACAAGTTGTTGCTTATGCCTCTCGACAGTTGAAGACGCATGAGATCAACTATCCTACACATGACCTAGAGCTCGCAGCAGTTGTCTTTGCTTTGAAAGTATGGAGGCACTACTTGCTTGGCAACCGTTGTGAGATCTTTTCTGATCACAAGAGTTTGAAGTATATCTTCACTCAACCTGATCTCAACCTTCGGCAGAGGAGATGGATTGAAGCAATCAATGATTTTGATTTGACCCTCAACTACACTCCGGGCAAAGCTAATGTCATGGTCGATGCTCTCAGCCGCAAAGCTTATGTCAACAACCTCATGATGGAAGAACAACAGCCTCTCTTGTGCGAGGAATTCCGTCAGCTCAACCTTGAAATTGTGGAACAAGGGTATCTCCTGAACCTTCGGGCAACTCCTCTCTTGGAAGAAAAGGTTCGCTCCTTTCAGCTGGGTGATCCGTACACCAGAAAGATCATCTCCAAACTTCAGCTTCCGAAGTATGAGTCCTTCCACGTCGATGATCAAGGCACGCTTTTCTTTGAACACCGGATGTTTGTTCCGAACTACCCGGGTTTGAGAGAGCAAGTTCTCAAGGAGGCGCACGATTCTGTTCTTTCTATCCACCCTGGCAGCACAAAGATGTACATGGACTTGAAAACACAATATTGGTGGACGGGTTTGAAACGATATTGTGCCAAGTATGTCTCGGAGTGTGATGTCTGCCGCAGAGTTAAAGCTGTCCATCAGAAACCTTCCGGTCTTCTACAGCCATTGAAACCCCCGGAATGGAAATGGGAGAAAGTGGAGATGGACTTCATAACTGGTTTTCCAAGGTCGCAGAAGGGCAACAATGCAATCTTTGTTGTCATTGACAGGCTTTCTAAAGTGGCTCACTTCTTCCCCGTCAAGGAAACCATTTCTGCAATTCAGTTGGCTGAGCTCTATATCAACAAAATTGTCTCTCTGTATGGGGTTCCGCTTGAGATCAGTTCAGACCGTGGAAGCATCTTCACTTCCAAGTTCTGGGAGAGTTTCCAAAATGCTTTGGGATCAAAATTGAACTTCAGCACAGCTTACCACCCTCAGTCGCAAGGACAAGTTGAAAGGATCAATCAGATTCTGGAGGATATGCTTCGTGCTTGCGTCATCTCTTTTGGCATGAAGTGGGAAGAATGTCTTCCTTATGCTGAATTCTCTTACAACAACAGCTTCCAGAAAAGTCTAAAGATGGCACCATTTGAGGCTCTCTATGGTCGCAAATGCAGAACTCCGATTGGTCGGTCGGGTGCAGGAGAAAGAATATTGTTTGGCCCTGACATTGTAACTCAAGCGGAGGAGAAGGTTCACATCATTCTTGAAAACCTGAAGATTGCTCAAAGTCGCCAGAAGAGCAATTATGACAGAAAGCACACGGACATGGAGTATGTCCCTGGTGATCTCGTTTACCTTCGTGTCCCTCCCATGAGAGGCACGCACCGTTTTGGTATCAAAGGAAAGCTGGCTCCTAGATACATCGGTCCATTCAAAATTCGTGGTAGAAGAGGAGAAGTTGCTTATGCTCTTGAGCTCCCAGAAAAACTCAAGGTCCATGTTGTTTTCCACATCTCTCAACTCAAGAAGTGCTTCAAGGATCCCGGCAGGACCGTGGATCATGAGCTTATCAATCTCCAAGAAGACCTGTCTTATCAAGAACACCCCACAAAAATCCTTGAAACCGCAGAAAGAAGGACTCGCAACAAGTCCATCAAGTTCTGCAAGGTGCAGTGGTTGCACCATTCCGTTGATGAAGCCACTTGGGAACGTGAAGATGAGCTCCGTGCCAAGTATCCTACCCTATTTGTGTCTTCTTCTTCTTCCTAGAATCTCGGGGCGAGATTCCTGTTTAGTGGGGGAGAGTTGTAGCATCCCAATTGTCTAACAATTGTAATGCTACTTGGTCTAGTAATATAATGGCTACTTTATATATATAATGTTGCATCATAATTATATCATGCTCATGTCATCATGCCTCCTTGCATTTGAGCATCATATAAAACCCTTTTCATTTGGTTATTATCTCGTATGCATCATTAATTGTTTTTGCCTCTTGATATTGTATTTCGTTATTAATATATTGTTTAATGCCCAAGTTGAGTTGGGGGCATATCTTTTATTCCACTCCACCACCTTGTCTTTCACCACTTTATAATTCCACCATTCCATTATCCATGAGCTTGCATTTGTTTTTCTTTTGGTATTTAATCTAGCTCATGGGAGATAGGATGGATTTACTTCTACTATTCCTTTGCTTGGCTTTATCCCACTTTTGGGAATGCATAGGAATAATGCCATGTAAATATTATTGTTTTCACAAGATTAAGCATGGCATTAATTTTTTTGCATGGGCCATGCAAGTACCACCTTTTTCTAGCCTTTTGGTTTTATTTGAATCTTTGAGTGGATCTTCCCCATATCCCTCTCTACCCCTTATGCTTGATCTTGCTTGATGCATGCAAGCATCTAACACCCCATCACCATATCCATCCATATCTCACCACCTTTTCTTCTCTTCTCTCTTTTGACTACATCTTGCTTGAGCTTGTCATGATCATGCTTGATCTTGTAAAAAGAGAACCACTCCATCTAATCTCTCTCTGTAAACCCTAAACCATACACTCATCTCTCCTCTCTTTTCCATCCTCTCTAAACCACACCCCCACCTAATCTAAACCCATAACCCCCTCTAAACCAAACCCTAACCACCCCATCTACCCTCCCCTTGGTATCTCCATGCCGAGCCCCTCCTAGCTGGCCCCACCTGGCCACCCTGGCCCACCTAGCTACCACCCAAACCGAGCCCTAACCGAGCCATACCCCCTCTCTCCTAACCCTAGCTCCAACCCTAGCTACACCCGAGCCTACCCCTCTCTCTCTCTAGCTCTCTCTCTCTGCCAAGAGGGCCCCAGCCCGAGCCGCTCCACCAACCGGCCGTCCCCCACCTGGCAGCCCCATCACCACCTCGCCCTGGCCTGCCCGAGCACGTGAGAAGGAGGGTAGGGAAAAAGGTGGCCGAGCCACCTTTTACTCTCCACCGATCCCCCACCACACGCTCCTCCCCTCCCTCTTTTCTCTTTACCCACACGGCTCTCCTCTGGCCTCTCCAGATCTGGCCGAGGCGCCCTGGCCTTCCTCCCTTCTTCTGCACCGATGCCACCCTCCCTCGCCGGCCACCGCCAGTATAACGTCGCCTCGTCGATCCGGCCGTCAAGCTCGACGTGGTGGTGATCGTGGAGACCAAGGACCTGTCCCTGCATCGCCCTGTACCCGCCGTCGAGGAGGAGAAGGGCTGGAACCGCCGGTACCACCGCCGCCGACGCGAAACGCTAACCTCGTCGTCCGTCTGCGTCGTCGCTGATCGACCTCTCCCCGCTCCGATCCGTCTCCACCGACCAACCCTCGGTGAGCGTACGAAGCTGCCAGACATCCTCTTAGCCGCCTTTGCTTCCCGTAGAAGCCGGACGTTCCGTCGAACGCCCTCGGTGCGCCAACGAGCGCGTGCGCCTGCTCGTTGCTGCATCGCAGAAGGACACCTAGCCGTGCCACGCTCACCCTGCATCAACCCCCGCATAGCCCAGTGGTCACCGCCCCTGCGTGCAAGCCCCAGGTCACGGGATCGAATCCCCCGTGCCGCGCGCGCTGCCGCTGTCAGCTTCGTCAGAGAAGAGAGGAAGAGAAACAGTGCCACGGCGCCTTTTTGCAGTTAGCCCCCTAGCTTTTTATCTGCCCAACCCGCACTCCTCGCTAGCCCCACCTGTCAGTTGCCTGGCCTTCTTGCAGTTAAGCCCCCAGATCTTTGGGCCCTCAACCCGCACTCCATCTCGGTCCCACCCCACAGCCTCTGTGAGTGCGTTCTCTATCACGTGGGCCGCAGCCGGTTGGCCCCACCTCGCAGTCGCACGAGCTAGGCCTAGCCCCGGTGTGAAAAGTTTCTGCGCGCGAGTCCCAGTCAGCAGATGGCCCACCCGACAGTGACTCTGGCTAGGTCCGGGCTGGGTGACAAAAGTCTGTCTGTTTTCTGTTTTAATTTTAAACTTTTCAAATTGGATTTAAATTTAAATTTATATCTGTTTTCAAATAACTTTTAAAATATAAATCCAAATAATACAAATAATATATGTTTTGAGATCAGAAAAATATGAGGAATTCAAATATGCCATTCAAAATATATTTTGGACACTTTAATTTTTAAGTTGATTAAAATTACAATAAAATGCCCTTTTTCCTTAATTAATTAATAACTTTTGTTTTATAACTCCAAATTTAACAAATAATATGTCTAAAATGTTTAGCTCGACGAGACCTTTCTGTTTATGCATTCCTTGTTCTGTTTTGCAGCATGCATCATATAAATATAACGTATACAGCAACTTAATTGAGGTTAAAACATGATTAAAACTCAACAAAATGATTTATACTTGTATTCCACACCTCACCCATGCCATGCTACTTTATTGCCATGAAATTTGTGCATCATTCATCATTGCATGATTGTTTGCTTGACGCATTTTATTCATATGTTTGTGCACTTTATTTATGTTGGCCCTTGTTTGTTTGGTTCTTCTTCGAATAGACGCCGAGCAGGGGATATATCAAGAAACCCAGGAGCACTACCCAGATCCTTCTCTCGCTTCAACTGAGCTGCCAGGCAAGCACTACCACATGCTTGCATACATATATTACCTATTGCCTCTATCTTATTCTTGCATCATTGAGCCGCGATTGCATTAAATTGAATCCCAAGTATTGCATAGCCTTTACTTTTAAACCCCACCGAAGCTTCTTCCTCCATCCCATGAGCCATTACTACAGGAGTTGTTTGAGCCATGCGAGTCGAAGAACAGCATGTGTAGGGTATGTGAGTGTCTGATGGATAACGAGGTACCTAAACAACTTAACCTGAGTAGTAATGGGAGAACTAATGAAAGTGGCACCGGTGAGCAATATCTGCTATTTGGTTTTTCATGCCCACTTGTGTCCCGTAGGACCCCGAGTACTTGATCCCTGTTCCTTGAATATTCGCGCTATCCACATCCGGGAGGCTTATGAACCCCCCTGAGCCAGAGCTTGATTCATTCTTATTTCTTGGGGCCACAAACTAGTTTGAGGTTTTATTTACTATCCTGTACTTATGCCATGCTTTATTGCTTTATTTAAATTGTGCGAGGTACTGCACCTGTACTGTTTAGGGCCGTGACACGTTTTCGCTGTATCGACAAGCCCAGTCACACTTTCGGGTTCCCAGTCGTTTACAGCCGTCCCCACAAACCTTGAGTCCGTCTTGTAGCCGGCCAGCTTCGTTGCGGGTAGCTTAATGGGGTGGCCCCGTGAAATATTTCTGAATCCTGCGATCGCTTTGTCGTGACTGCCTCGTTGGGTTTTGATTTGGTTTTTCCGAGGTTGATCGGGTGTGTGTTGCTATTTGTGCACCCCTGCAGGGTAAAACTTTCTGAAAGCCGTGTCTGCGGTTATGGACGACTTGGAGCACAGTTTCTCGATCATAGACAAGCATAACTAAAGTACCGCTTTTAATTTGACTAAGTAACTGACTAGTAAATAGTGCAACACTCATGTAATGGTTAATAAAACTGCCAACGGATGGGGGGGGGTTGTTCGTCCGCTTCCTCGTCGGTAAGCGAGGAGGAGGATGGATCTGTTGATATTACTGTTATAACTGTTGTTATTAATTCACGGACATCCGTCTGTCTCTGGTTAGGCGGATGGTTAGCGAGTATCTATAGAATTGTTAGGGTTTATCTTTTGCTGCAATTGCGTCACCCCAGGTAGTGTCCCCTTTAGAGGCATAAAGACTTGCTGAGTACCCCTAGGGTCTCACACGATAAATTGTTTGATTCAGATGAACAGGTAAACTCGCAAGATGGATACTGGGTGGAGGAGACGGACGATGTGGGCAACGATCATTCGGTGTAGAGATTCCGGGAACGGGGATCCATGAGATCTGTGGGCTGGATGTGTTTATTTATGGGGCATCTTATGCCGATTTGCTTCTTATCCGTACTCGGATCTTGTTTTCCGCTTCCGCTTGATACTCTGATGTTTGATGTATGAGGAGATATCCTAAACTATTATATCTATCTAGGATATTTGGATCTTGCCGTATGGCGTTGCAATATTTCCTTTCTTTTTAGATGGAATGACTCTGAGAACCATTGTATGGTGGCTTGCATACATACTCATTTGTGTATGTAGTTGATCCCTTCGCCTGCCGATTACGCCGCCCGTTCTTGTCCCGATGTTTGGAAATGGTTAGGACGGCCGAAAGGTCTACCTGTGAGTGGCATTTGGGCCCCACCGTACTATTTTAACCATTTCCGCTCATCCAGGCTTGTAACTAGGAGCGTAATTCACCGAGGTAGTTACATTAGTCTTTATTTCAAATAGGATTTTATTTGTTTTTAAAACTCTATTTGAAATCTAAATATTACCAAAACCTTTTCAGTAGGTTTCATTTGAAAAACAAAACACTTGGAATTTTTATTTTAAAAACCTTAATAAGTTTTAATGTTTATTTGAAAGGGAAAAAGCCTTTACTTAAATAAAATTGGATATTAATAAATCCTTATTATTTTATTTAAATAATTCTTTACTCTTTTTATCAAACAAAATATTTCATTTTAAAAGCTTGGCCAAGATTAAATTTGACTCTTTAAAATAGGCTTTATTTATTATTTCTACTTTGTTTATGAAAACCATATCTTTTTATTAGAAGATCCAAACATGGTGATTCCAACTATTATAACTTTATTAATTATTTAACCTTTTAAATCCCTTTAGGATTCTATTTGATCAAAATAGGTTTTGATATTTCCAATTGGAATAAAAAAGTTTCTTCTCACCCTAAATTTCAACAAATTTTTATTTTGTTTAATTATTTTCCACATTACAAAATTTAGAAAATTTTGGGATGTGACAGGCTACCACCCTTAAAAGAAATCTCGTCCCGAGATTTGGGAAGGCTAGGGTTACAAGTTGGCTTCAAAGCAACTAGGGTACTACCACCCTTAAAAGAAAGTCTCATAGGGTACATTGATGGTTCACTTGACTATGGGTTCAACACTTGATATCCAGACAAGGAATCCTTATTTGACTCTTCTGAGTTAACTAGTTCCTGACATCCACTTCTTCTATCTCTTCAAAGTTTCCATCCATGTCAATGTGGTTCACATGTCCCTTCTAGGTCACATTGGAGTCATTTCCATTGGAGTTTCTAGCATCCTTTTTCTTTTTCTTCTTAGGACAGTCTGATGCATAGTGTCCAAGTTCCTTACAATTATAGCACTACAACTGGCTATTGTCTTTCTTCCTGAAAGTGTCATGTTGGTTCTGACCAAGGTCATCTCCATTGTCAGTATCATTTCCATTATTATCACTTCCATTGTTGTTGTGGTGATACTGATGTGGTTTAGAATCTTCATTGCTCTTTTTGAATGAATGCTTCTTTTGTGATGATCCTTTGTGATACTTGAGCTTATGCTTCCTCTTTCTGTTATAAACTTGATTCATCTTGTTTTCCAAAATGGTGGCTCTGTCACAGAGTGATTGATAAGTTGGGACATAGGCAACAGATAGCAGCAGGTTCAACTCATCATTAAGTCCTTCGAGGAATTTCTCCTTTCTCTTAGCATCTGTATCAACTTCATCTGGTGCATACCGTGCCAGATTGTTGAATTCTTCAATGTACTCAGCCACACTGAGGTGACGTTGTTTCAGATTGTGGAATTCCTTTTTCTTCAAGTGCATCACTCCAGATGAGATGTGAGCTGTACGGAAACCATCCTCAAAAATAGCCCAAGTCACATCCTCAAGGGGAGTGGTGATCTGAAAGTTGTCCCACCATGTTGCGGCTGGTCCTTCAAGCAGAAATGCTACAAACCTAACTTTTTCTTCGTCGGTGCAGCCAACAGTCACTAAGTCCTTATTCACCGAACGTAACCAATCACTGGCTAACATTGGGTCAGTTGTTCCGGAGAACCTTGCAGGCCTTAGTTTCAAAAACCTAGTGAGCATATCATGTGCTGGAGGATTTTTCTGATTGTCGTTGTTGTTGTTATTGTTGTTGTTGTTGTTGTTGTTCTGATTCTGTATGTACGTGGTCATCATCTCCATCAGCTGTGTCTGAGCTGTCATCATCTGCTGCATCTCAGGAGTGATGTTGTTATTTTTGTTTTGGTTGGGGTTGGCACGACTGGGAGGCATCTGTTGGTTTGATAGGGATAAGTAATGACAGATAGGCATAAGGAAGTTCTAACACACAACTCGAACAACCAAGTTCAAGCAAACAATCAATCAATCAACAAGCAACTATCCACTTAACAACTTATGAGCTTAACTCATGAGTTGAAGGAAACAACAAGTTTTTCTTGAAATAAATAACTTAGTGTAGTCATACCTCATAGGTCAATATGATCCATACACTAACAAGATATCAATGTTTTTGGTAGGCAATCTAATGTCTCTTGGTTTTCACTTGTAGTCTTAGTGATGTCTAAGTTGGAATCTTTGGTGGAACTGAAGTGGAAGTCATTGGTCATGGTGAAGGCTTTGTCCATCAAGTTGAAAAAGAAGAGATGTTGAATCAGAACCAAAAGGTTGAGGAAAGAGTTTACAAGATTGTTTGTAAATAAGTTTTTGAACAAATACAACTCTTATTTTTCTAAGGGGTTTTGTCCAATCCTAGGGTTACAATCCTATAGGCAACACAGTGCTCTGATACCATCTGTAAGGTTCCCAACCTTTAATAAGGTAGATATCCCTGTGTTTACACTGCTAGTCCCTGGATCAATAGCTAGCATCCATAGTTAAGATGTAATGTCATGAAACAAAGGTCATAATACAACTTTATAACCAGGAATACAATATTTCATTACATCTTACATAGCTCATTTGGCTATCTCATTACAATGCAGCAGAAAAAACTATAGCATGGAGTCCTTCATCTTCAAAGTGCCACAGGCAATCATGTTGGTTGTAGACTTGTAATCCTATTCAACACACTTCTCTAACATCAAACAAACCTACAACATAATAAGTTACAGCCACAAGGGTCAATACATTTGAATTGTATTGGCAAGTTTCACTACTATGCAGAAATAAGTGGATCATATCATTACATCATATTTGGCTAAGTAGGGTTTAGGCTCATTTGCAGAAAGCAATATAGTTTTATCCTATCTTTTCAAAATAGTTTTGATCTTTTGTCAAATCTTCCTGAACTACTTGGAAAACTCTAAGTGCTTCTAATCCCTTGTTGTCACCATCAAGTTTTACTTTGAGAAATTGGAATGTCGAGATCTTTCATAGTTTCAGGCCTTAGTTGCTCATAATTGTCCATAACTGGGGACAGGACTAAGTACTTAGAATTTGATCTTCTGCAGAAGTTGTACACTTTACCCACATGACACAATCTCGTCTTGACGCCACCAGTGGCCGCTAGATAAGTACTCACCAAATGGAGTACCGGCAGATCGAGAATGTGACAAAGTCTTTCCATAGAAGTCCTCCCAATACACAATGCTAGCTTCTCTACCAGGCACTAATGTAGGGATATATTTCCCTTACACAATTCTAGTTAACCTAAAGATGCCAATGCATGGGTCTTCCGTTATGTAGTTGACTAAGCCAGAGCCCATTTAGCATGTGGCTGTACACGGAAGACACTATATGAGAAACATGTTCAATCTCTAAGTCCCTGGGTGGTTTTCTTCTAGTGCACACACAACAAGATAGCCATATAAACATGGTTCCCTTTGTTGCCACCTTGTCCAATCTTGAGTATCCTTGTCCACCCAGGTGGTTCATTGAATACTTGTTTTATTATATAAAACATATGTCTTTCCAACACTTCATATAATCATATCATGTATCCCATCCCAAATATATAGCAGGGCTAAGCATACTACAACTACAATGTTTTTACTAAGGATGATATAAGGGTATCCTATTAGGATTTAGCATAGCATAAAATATAGTAGTCCTTATCATGCATGTTATAAAAATCCACTAAGTGTAATGAAAATAGTAGGACATGGATGATAGTGTCACTTGCCTTTTAGTAGAGAATGTTGGTTCACTTCTTGATCTTGCAAATATCACACTCTTCTAATTTCACTACAATTCAATCAAGCAAACACATTTTCAAACCAACATTCAAGCAATTTATCACAAATAAAATAATAGAAAAACAAAGCAATGCATGCAAGCATGCAAAAGATAGTTTTATTTAGAAAAGTGGTTTATATTAGGCTCTAAACATTTTAAAGCTCAAAGTGGTAAAACCATTTGCAAAAGGTTTCATCTCATAAATCAAATATTATGCTAAGGTGATATTTTATGTTGTTGAAAATATCTTTTAGCAAAGTAATAACTTCATATGGTTCATCAAACATGTTCTTAATCTCAAAACTTGGTGTTTAGGGTCAGAAGGTTTGAATCATATCATTTCCCAAAGGTTTTACTCAAAAATCATTTCTAAACCACAAACAATATTTTTATTTGACTAGAAATGTGCTAATTCAAATATTTATTCCTTAACTTCACAAAATACATTTTTAAATACATAAGTTGGTTCCTATGGTCAGTAGGTTCAAAACAATCCATTTTTCAAAGATTTCACCTTAAAAATATATCAAGAATAATTTTTATATTCAAATTATGCCTACACATCTTTCTGCAATTTCAACCAATTTTCCAGAAGCAAAACATTAAACAAAGTGCATGGTTGCAAAGTACTTGTTCTTCTGATTCCATTGATATAAAATTTGTAAAATTTGGACGTGTAGAATTAAAGTTATGAATTTTACAAGTTTGCAATTCTAATAGATCAAATTTCTATTTTAAATCCTGAGTCCGGCCACGTGGCTGAACCTAACTGGCTGATACCGTTTCGCGTGGATCGCTCTCTATGAGTCGTTGGATCTTATTTAAAACGCACGGCTCAGATGGATACATACCCCTTCGATTATGAATCTATCGTGACGCTCGGATCTAGATCCTATGGCGCACAATAGCTCGACCAGGAACTGGCGGCGCTCGACGGTGGCTGGCGGCGACGCGGCTCTGAAGGTGGCGTTGGCGATGTTTCAGGACACGAGGGAGGGAGTGAAGGTTCTTACAGTGATCGTATTGACGCTCTGATGCTCAAGGTGCTCGTCATTGGGCAGGGGGCGCACGGGGAGATGGGAATCCCTAACCGGAGTTCTTGCCACTGTCGGACACGCACGGGTCTCGTCGCTGGCGTCGCTACGGAGTACGAGAGAGCAAGAAAACAGTGGGGTTAGACGCGCGAGGGTACGGCGAGTGCGGGAGCATCATCCATAGAGACAGGAGAGGACAGAGCTTACAGGGAAGAGGTCGTCGGAGAGAAACAGACGGTGGTGGCGCTCTATCGTCGAGGTTGCCAATGTTCTGGAGTGGGTGCGGCCAAGTAGTTGGCACTGGGAGATGCGCCAGGACATGGGGAATAGGGTCGCGTGCAGTGGGAGGTGATGGGCAGTTGGACGGCACCGGAATCGACGGAGGAGCTCGTCGGAGCAGTGGTTGCTTGGGCGTGCAATTCGTGCAGCCTGGTGGCCGAGAGGAGGCGCTGTTTGGGGGGAAGAGAGAGGGGAGAGGGGCGATTAAGTACGCGTGATTGCTGGCGAGTTTAACATTGTCATTTACACGAATTTATCGCCGGAATTCAACAACTAAGAACGGCAGCGATGAATGGGGGGAGTTGGTCGCAAGGTTGAAGACGATGTGCAGGCGGTGGGGTCACGCCGTCAGCGAGAGAGAGAGAGGGGGGGCATGGGGTCCAGTCCTCAGTTGCTGTGCGGGTGTGTTACTCAGTGAAAAACGGTTCACTGCGGGGTGAGTAGGTGGGCTAGTTTGCTGGGCTGGGTTGGGCCTGTTGGCTGGGCTGCTTCGTTTCATTTTTTTTATACAGAATGTTTTTCCTTTTCTGTTTTGAATTTCTATTTTGATTTTATTTCAAATAATTCAAACTCCAATTCAATTCAAACCACCACCAAACTTTGTGTTGATTTTAATACTGTTTAACAACATATTCAAAAGTCCAAAATAAAATAATTCTTTTATCCTTTTAGGATCTATTAATAATTAAATAAATAGACCTTAGTCTTTATTTCAAATAGGATTTAATTTATTTTTAAAACTCTATTTGAAATCTAAATAATACCAAAACCTATTCAGTAGGTTTCATTTGAAAAACAAAACACTTGGAATTTTTATTTTAAAAACCTTAATAAGTTTTAATGTTTATTTCAAAGGGAAAAAGCCTTTGCTTAAATAAAATTGGATATTAATAAATACTTATTATTTTATTTAAATAATCCTTTACTCTTTTTATCAAACAAAATGTTTCATTTTAAAAGCTTGGCCAAGATTAAATTTGACTCTTTAAAATAGCCTTTATTTATTATTTCTACTTTGTTTATGAAAACCATATCTTTTTATTAGAATGTCCAAAAATGGTGATTCCAACTATTATAACTTTATTAATTATTTAACCTTTTAAATCCCTTTAGGATTCTATTTGATCAAAATAGGTTTTGATATTTCCAATTGGAATCAAAAAGTTTCTTCTCACCCTAAATTTCAACAAATTTTTATTTTGTTTAATTATTTTTCACATTACAAAATTTAGAAAATTTTGGGATGTGATAATTCATTGACTATACCTACTTGATCCAATAGGACTACTCCTGGTAACTATCTTCAGACTTCATCCTTGTAATCTTCTTTGTTACCATATTGATTTGATTTCCTCCAATCACTCCCATCCTATAGATAACATCTAAAACTAGCATCACTATTTACCTCTTCTAACTTCTTTCTTTATAAGCCTTAAGTGAATGATATAACAAGTACAAGAGTTGATAGGTCAAGAATTGATAGCTTAAGAATTGGTAAATCAATAGTTGATTACTCAATATTGATGAACAACAAATATAAGGATAGGATTCAATAGAGATGATAAAGATTGATATGAAAAGAAAGATATATGGTGAATGATCTTAACTTTGGTTTCTTTCCTACTCAATCTCACTAGAGAGTTAAAGTTAGGTATTTCCATGATACTCATGGTATAAGTAGATGAGATTAAGATATAGTTGTTACATTCTTATTATTTGTGTTATATTTATAATTCGGTATTCATCAGCGATTATATGAATACTATGATATGATTACCTAAGGATCAAATGTAAATCATTAAGTAATGTATTAGGGTTTAATTTTATTCCATTTGATCTACCCTTAGATCAAATCATGTTTACCCAAAATAAGGTTTTAGCAAATGTCATATTGAAACTTATCGCAGTGAACTTGATGATCTACTTCAATTCCATCAGATTAAGAGAAGCTTCAATGACTCTGACAAGATTTTATTTAAAAGCGCGAAAATTATTCAGATTTTCTATGCATGAATGCAATGCACACATATGTGTTCAGCTTATTTCTTAGCTCTAATTCTGGGATGTTACAGACTCTCCCCCTTAAAATAATCTTCATCCTCGAAGTTCGCACTCTCATGTCTCGGAGTAATGAATTGTCTTGCAATGATTATGATATGTCTCAACTCCAAGTTAACCTTAATGGAAATAATTGTAGTATTCCATATCCAATTCCCATCCTTCATGACAATCTTCAACTTGTTGTCTTTAAACCCCAAAGTTCCTTTTACTTTACTCCCTTAGAGATATGTCCTTGTAAAATCCTTAAATTGAGGTCTCTGCTTTAGTTGATTTCCCTGATTAAGTATCCTAATCCAACTTCTTTACTTGATCATCAAACTTCCTTACCGTACTATGTAAGTCTAGGAAGTCATATTAAAATAGGGTTTAAAGTTTATTAATCAACAATATGGTCAGAAAACTAATCTTTGGTTTTCAATTGTATGAGTTGTACTTGTAGTCCTTCCGAATATTGATTTTGAACTCATTTAGTCCAAACCCATTGGAATTTCTTATTTCTCTGTTCATGACCAATTAGATGTGTTTTATTCCCTCTTAAGGATAACTTAAGAGTTGTTTCTTCTAGAATTAATCTGTTAGGCTTAATCTTATATCACCTTCAAGCTTTTATCTTATTAAGCTTTAGATAATCTTTCATTATCACCTATAGTACTTCTTGAACTTTCATTTATAATGTTTACTCTCCCCCTTAGGGTTTACGAATAGTCCTCAAACTGCCTATTTAGTATTTATTGGCTTTATAAGTAGAATATTGGTCTCTATCCATCTTATACTCTACCTAGTTAGAGTTTGATAAAAGTTTGTACGGTGTATCCACACAATTGTGGATCTCCGAAGTGAATTTTCAGCATTATTTGTCTTACTTACTATTAGGACATATTCGCTTTGATATGTCAATTTTCACGAAGAGTCTCGAAAGACGATCGCTTAAGTTTTATACTCCTTTAGGTCTTACTTAGTGTAGGCCAAATTTTATGCTCTTTATGCAACTTTTAAGATGATCTGGTTAACTATGTCAACCAATTACCAGCTGTGGACAAGATACCAACTATGGATCAATTACTAGCTATGGATCAAATACCAGCTGCGGATAATTATGAGCTGCGAACCATCCTAGGGTGTATGTATTATCCTATGGTTTCCAACATACTTATAGCATTCTCTCTGAATTGTCAGAGCTTGAATACCATTTTGGTTCCAAAGCTTCTTATTTATACTCATTCATGATGCTTTCATGAACTTGGTACAGCTACTTCATTATTAACTTCTTAGCAACTTACTTACTTTGATTGAACCTTAAGTTCCTCATTCATTGTTGCTCCATATATTCCCTACATTAATCTTCCTTATTATAATGGACAAACAATGATTTGAACTTGATCCGATCCTTCAATTTGTTTTGTGATACTACTTATATTTGGCTTTACCCTTCAAGTAGGTCTTCATCTTGGTCTTCGGAACTCGTCACCCCCTTACACGAATTCCCATTCCTATCTAGGTCTATAACATCAAGTAATAACTGGATGTTGCAACATGCATTTGCACACCAAGTCAAACTTCATGTACAGATCTAGTCAATCAAGAAGATCCAAGAAAAACAAATAAATCCAAATGTGGTACATATAACACACAATATTCTAAGCCTAGAATATAGTAGTTGAGTATAATATCTCTAGAATTCCAGCTTAGTTGTGTAGTATATGACACCTCCTCATATAGGTTTACATTGTGATACTTAGCACATAGAGTCAAACTATTCTTTTGTCTCAATATTTACCCTAATTGCTCAATTGCAATAAGATAAATTTTAAGCAAAGTCGTCTCAAATTTGGTTTTGACTAAACCTTTTGTCTCACTTTTGAAATGATTAATATAACCAACCTATCACTAATTAGTAACTAACCTCACATGATCTCTCCAAATGACTAATCAGATTATATTACTAATTTAAACCAAAGATCTTTAGAAATTTTTAGCACCCATGACTTCTATCATAGTTCTACCATGTAATTTTCATACTTCTACTCCAAGATAATTCACTAAGTACTTGTCATACTTACACTTAAATCATGGTTTCAGAGCTAATCTCACCATGATCTGGTTATGTCTACCTATACATCATGATTTAAGGGCTAATCTAACCATGATAACTTTGTTCACATTACTCTATCACTCAACCTTATCATAATTTCACTTCATCACGTGAAATGCTCAAGTGAATCCCACATGATTACTACTCATTACATCAACATTGATCCTAATGATACTCTTCAGGTTGTCTTTGGTTATCAACTGACACTAAGATTTTATTGTCTTACTTAAATTCTAGGGTTAAGCTATACTATTGGTACTGCTTCAATTGATGCCTTAAACTTGATCCTAATATACTATAACCAATTGACTTTCCTATAATATCTTGGTGGGTTATGTCTCCCTCGAAAAACACTAAAGAGCACTATCCTTGAGAAAAGATAAATAATTACTCCTAAGAAAGAATGACTTAAGCATCTGACTTGGGTGTGACAAGGTTATCCTCAAGTGGATACTCATCACAAGTCATAAGATCATTTGGCTTAGATAAGATGGCTCCTATAGTCACTATCCAACCTACAGATCTTCCTAAAAGGGTTTCAATCCTAAGGTCAAAGCATATGCTCTGATACCAACTGCGGTGACCCAGCATACCACTGCATGACGTAGTACACTATAGTCGTTGACATAACACCAATGAAACACCGTTCACTAGTATTACATCCCTCAGAGTAGTACAACAACAACATAGCAGGTACATGACATGAATATAGGTTACAACTCAACTCTTTACACAAGATCCAGAGAACACTCTAGGTTAAAGAGAGAGAAAGAAACTTCTTACAAAGAAGAATCATGAATAAATAACTCATAGCTACCATACTTATAAAACTAGTAGCTGAACTACGAGGCTTGCATTGCTGCTATTGCAATACTCTACAGAAGTAGGTTCTATGGTTAGAAATTCTATTCTTATCTAATCAGTAACTTCGTCTTCACTTGAGTTGATGTATATGTTGAATTTCTCGACTTCATTGAAGAGTGTTAGCTTTTGATGATGATTCCTGGAGCATAACTTGATGTAGACGTCGTCTATACTGGCTTTAGAACCTAGCAAGGGTTAAGAAGATACTTTGAGTACGAGCGTACTCAGCAAGTCCACTAGAAAAGGAGTGTTTGATGCACTATAGCTATAGCCACAGACCATAGGTCGTAGGCAATGCAAGTTTTGGTAAATATTTCTTCAAAGGTTCCTTTTATTCTGAAAAGCTATGTCCGTCAGCCTTCACGGGTTTACCAGAACTTTTCATGGAGTTCCTTTCTCGCCGCGTTCGCAACTCCTTCCCGGAACAGGGAGTAACAAGTTACAGTTCTTACACTCTGCAGAGGTGCGTCACTTTACCCATGAGAGTTCTTAGCTTTGTTGCACATCCGAATTGCAGGTTCGTTCACACTTCCTTGGTGTGAGGCCCAGTCTAATATCCAAGCCAATCACTTCCTTCTCCGTGACCCCGCATGTCTCCTTGGTGTACGCCAGCCCACCTATTGAATTACAGCAATGGCAGTACAGACCGTTCAGATGCCGGAACTATCATGGGATGTTGAGGGCTCCCACCCATATGCTGCATATACTCTATGAATTACCATAAATAATATGCAAGATATGAGTGATAACAGCCACGACCCGCACATCCAGCTCCATGCGAGAGGGAAAAGATACAACTGACTTATTCGTCCCATTCCAAATCTCATGGTCAACGCGTAATATACGGCGCAAGAATCACTGGCGACATTGGTTGTTAAGTCCTAGATAATATGTTCCTTTACCACCGGAACTCTTATAGTAGGTTATTACCTCATGGTAAATAACCTATAATCACTTTATTATGAAAATAGTGTTTTCTATCCTTTTTCAAATGCAGGTGATGACAACACTGGATTTGTAAAATACTTCACAGAAAATAATCAAAGGACATGAGCAAGTGTAAACTTGCCTTTTGTGATTGCAAGATTATGCACTCACGGTCTTCAAGACAATATAAGATCCAATAGCGGAAATCTGCATCATTGGTCCGGTAAGGACTAATGTTTAAAGAAGCAAGATGCTTTTATGCATAAGTAATGTAATGCAAGTTGATAAACGTGAATCCCGAGAATAACGTTGTTCTAGGGTTTGGATATTGGAAAGGGTTTCCTTGGAATGTGTTGCCCTTTTTAGATTAAGTTTCATACATGTGCTTCTTATTCAGGCTTGTGAGTGTGTGGAAAACAACATGTATTTATACAATAACAAAATACACAATATGGAATGCTACTCAAAGCTGCTTACATCTAAATTGTTTATCTTCAAGTTTTACTTTACAATTAATGCCACTTATAAAGAATTTAAGTATTAACAATCTTATTATACAAATAAAGTATAAGGTAAGGTGTTTCCTATTATTTGACATATCTTGATTGAAGTGGCAAAACGATTAACTTTTGAAGAAAATCTTACTCCACTAAGCAGAAGCATTTAAGCTTTTAAGTTAACCTTAAGAGGTGTTCTTTCTAGTTATAGTCTTTAAGTAAGAAAGAATTACTCCATTTGAACAATGACAATATTTGTATTTGAGACTTATCTATCTTGGTTTTGAACTTGGTTGGTTTGGTATTAAGATTCTTTATAAGTTAATTATAACAGACCAAAGTTAACTATAAAACATATAGTAAAGCATTTAGTAGTATACTTAAAGTTTGGTAGATTAAAGTTAACTTTAAAACATAGATGGAATTTAGGTGTAATGCTTGTTATACTTATGTCTTGTTCACCTTATAATGTTTCTTTAAAGTTACTTAAGTATGGTATTATTTTGATTTGATGGTGGTTAAGGTTTATGAATAAGTAAACAATATTAATTACTACTTATGAACTCACTTGTAGTATTTTGATTTGTTTACAAGCTTGTGGTTAATATAAAGAATGGGTTTTATCTTATTACAATTATTCTTGGAGATTTTATATTAAATAAGAATCCTTTTATAAAATAATTTATACTTATGATTGAAAGATAATTTAATAAAATTGTATTTAAATGGTGTTAAATCATGTTGACTTCATAATATTAGTATTTAAGATTAATACTATTTATTACATTTAATTGGTTGATTTTAGGAAATATTAACAAATTTTATTTGTCATTTTATGAATTATTAACTAAAGAAATAGGTTTAAATTCAAGTTATTAAATTGTTTAGCTTTTTATTTAACTTAAAAGTGGAATATCACATTTTTAACATGTAGGTATTATTTTTGTGATCATTTTGGTATATTACATTTATTTTTGTGATTTATAAATAATAAGATATGATTTTAATAAGGTTTATTACTTCATAAAGACTTAATAAATAATAAATATTTAATTAACAAGAATAATAGTGCATGATTATAGTTTTAAACTCTAATTCTTATTTTCCTAAGATTTTTAGTATTTTATTTATATTTTTTAACATTTACCATTATTAAAATATTAATTATCAAAGTATTAAAACTTTATAAAGTTTTTATTAAATAATATTTATTTAAATAATCATCATAATAATATTTAGTAATAGTTTTAAGTTGTAGATTTTATTTTTCTAAACATTTTCATATATTATATGTATTTTTCTGATTTATAATACAAAAGATATCAAATTTACAAGATTTAATCATTTTATGAATTTCTTAATTAAATAACTAAATGTGTTTATTAGGTAATGCTGATGTCAGTATAGACTGAAGGGTTTTTCCCACCAGAACCTAATCTACCCCCAGTCACTGACTGGTGGGGTCGTTGCCATGTCATACGCCACCTCAGCAAAGCAGGACCAGTGTGGTTTGACCGGTTGACTTGATGCAAGCATGATGTCATCATGACATCATCTCGCCGGTGATTCTATGGTGGCAAGCAGCGGCGGTGATTCAATGAAGATTGGCAAGCGTGGTTGTTACGGTTCGAAAGAGGACACGCCAGGGAACCTACTAGCAGCGGCGCCGCTCGATTTAGGTCGTCAGAGCAAGGGGTACGACGGTGGCCGACGGCGGCGGTGTCAGATGGTCACGGAGATCTCGATTTAGCATGCAAGGAAGAATTCTATAAAGGCCATTCGCACGAGGAGCTCACCAGAAGCACAATGAAGGGCTTGACGAGGCCGGAGGTGGTCGTGATCGACAATTATTGATGATGTCCGGTGCCGGTGGTCGTCGGCAATCGGATCGATGCGGCCGATTAAGAGCTCGTCAGCTCGATTCCTTCTTGCTAGAGATGCTACACACCATGGCAAATCTTGTGGTATGCTCAGCTCGTTGTGGGGTGGTCTCTGACGAGCTAGGGTTCGGTCACTGAGGGGAGACAGAGAGGAAGAGGAAGGGAATGGATATAAGGACGAGGGAGTGCGGCATCGCCGTGTCCTTCTTATCCCCTCCCGATGTCGGCAGCCTCAGCACGAATCATGGCGACCACGATGGACGGAGGAGCTGGAGCCAGCGAGCTGCTTCCCGGCGTGGTCCTTCTGGCGAGAGGAGGAAGAAAGGGAAAAAGAAATGAAGGGGTACTGGGCTGCTGTTGGGCCTCCATTGGGCTGATGCAGAGTGAGCGAAGAAGATTAGCTGTGACCAGCGGGCGTTGAATAGAGAGAAGAGGGAATGGGCCGTGGGCCAGATTGGGTGTTCCCTGTGTTTTTTCTTGATTTTATTATTTTTTCATTTTCTGTTTTGGTTTTTAGATTTGTATTTCCACATGTTTAAATACCATAATTTCTATACAGTATTTAAAATATTCCAGAGGTAATTATACTAATTGATTGCTCTACTTATCTTAGTATTTTTCAATACCCATAATTTTATTCAAAATTATATATGAAGTAAAATAATTAAGAACTAGGTTTTTAGAATTTTGTTTAAAACCTTAAAATCTTTCCATAACATTGTTTTCACACTTATTTGGAGTGATGAAGTTTGTAAAATGTTTACCATGAATTATGGGAGTTTTAATATATATATATCTTTTTAAAATTGTGAATAAAAGTGAATGGTTAAGACATGTTACCTTTATGTTTATAATCATAAATGATATCACCATTTAAAGTAAAAGAGTGGAATTGTTTTCTAAACTAACTTATGATAAAGAATTGGTAAAGATGGTTCCTCAGCACCTATGATGGTGATTTGATATAATAAATATTTTTATGAAGCTTCGGGTAAGTAGGATGATAGATCAATCATAGAGAGTGGATATTAGATTTAGGGTTTAGTGCTTAACAAGGATTCCTATGTTCCATACTTTATAATTCTGGACTTCTGGTTAAGGAATTCCTTTCCTAAATATATTACTTCTCTATATCCATCATCATGTGTTAACATGATGATATTTGCTTCACAAGAATATTCTTATCTACCTTTTATGCTTCTAAAGCTATTTATAAATCAAATGAGCTTGTCATTAAAGACTTTTCATAACCTTCTCATATTCTCCCTTAAGAATCCTTCACTAATATCACTTCAATATATGTATACATCAAATCCTACTTCAGCTCAAGTGCTTAGTATTTCCAAAGAGGAAAATACTACTTATTTAATCCAATGTTTCTCTAACATCATTTTAATCATACTATCTTGTCTCACTTGACTCCAATATCTAACATTCCAACCTCACATTATATTAATGTGAGTTGTAATGACTGATCTAGGATAATATATCTATACTATGGTTCAATCATGTTTTATCCACCAATGTCACTTATACATGGTATAAGCATTCAATATTGGTGAATAAGGCATGATCATTATAATCCTTTGATCCTTTATGATTCAGGTTGCCAGTTGGCTAAACAAGGCTTCATCAATACAACATTACAATTGTATTATAATTATCTTCTGTTTAGCTCTATTGGATTAAGAGAGATAATTCATTGACTATACCTACTTGATCCAATAGGACTCCTCCTGGTAACTATCTTCAGACTTCATCCTTGTAATCTTATTTGTTACCATATTGATTTGATTTCCTCCAATCACTCCCATCCTACAGATAACATCTAAAACTAGCATCACTATTTACCTCTTCTGACTTCTTTCTTTATAAGCCTTAAGTGAATGCTATAATAAGTACAAGAGTTGATAGGTCAAGAATTGATAGGTTAAGAATTGGTAAATCAATAGTTGATTACTAAATATTGATGAACAACAAATACTAGGATATGATTCAATATAGATGATAAGATTGGTATGGAAAGAAAGATATATGGCGAATGATCTTCACTTTGGTTTCTTTCCTACTCAATCTCACTAGAGAGTTAAAGTTAGGTATTTCCATGATACTCATGGTATATGTAGATGAGATTAAGATATAGTTATTACATTCTTATTATTTGTGTTATATTTTTAATTTGGTATTCATGAGCGATTATAATGAATACTACGATATGATAACCTAAGGATAAAATGTAAATCACTAAGTAGTGTATTAGGGTTTAATTTTATTCCATTTGATCTACCCTTAGATCAAATCATGTTTACCCAAAATAAGGTTTTAGCAAAGGTCATATTGAAACTTATCGCAGCCAACTTGATGATCCACTTCAATTCCATCAGATTAAGAGAAGATTCAATCACTTTGACATGTTTTTATTTAAAAGCGCGAAAATTATTCAGATTTTCTATGCATGAATGCAATGCACACATCTGTGTTCGGCTTATTTCTAAGCTGTCAACACCCGGATTTTTAATCCCAGATGCCTGTTATGCCATACATCGCAATCCCAGGATTACCATTTTTTCGAGACAACACAGAATTGGATACCACAGTACATCATCCATTACAACCATACATAAGGTCTTACACAAATAAGGATCTCATGATCTAGTTCTTAATACAACTCAAGCAGCGGAATACGTAATAATAATGATAGCGTAGGCAAAGCTCCATCTTCGGGGTCACAGGCAATGTTGACGATGGGAGATGATCCTAGTTGTCGTAACCTTCTGGGTTCCATCCTCCAGGTACTAACAAGTGAAGGGGTTTTTTGATAATAGGACAATAGGCTCTATGGTCGTTTTGCAAGAAGCCAGATTTATCTCTACTAAGCTGAGAAGCAAGAGAAGCTAGTCCAATTTTCATAACTCCTAAGTAGGAACTTGTATTTCATATCACAACCCTGTTGTGGTCAAGTCAAAGTCTCAATTCATTTCACAAGTCTTTTTGAAAACATCTGACGGGGGAACAGTATGGCCACTCCAACTGTCCATAACCGCGGATGCGGCTATTCAAATAGTTGGACACTCTGTAGAGATTGTACACTTTCACCACAACATTCGATACATCCGTCAGGAACAAATCCTGAATTCACCATACTCAGTATGCGGATAATCAATCCCAACCTTTCAATTACACGCCCTAGTATAAGAACCTCTCCTGTGAGTTTGGCCTCCCAACCATGAACAACTATCATCTTGGGCACTGCACAGGTCGACAATCTTCACAAGGTAGCCTCAGCTCAGACCTTGGCCGTGAGGGAGCTAATACTAAGGTATATAAGTTTCTAGTCAAGCCCTACCCAATTCTCGTGTATTGTGGTTGTACGATAAAATTGGAATGGTATCGCATCCAGATAACCATCAGTTTTATAAAGGGCTAAGGCTCATGCCTCAACATTTTCATCACCAAAATCATCTGGTGTTCAGAAACACATGTCAAAACATTTTAATAGAATGATCCATCATTCCAAGGATTTCATAACCATTTTTCCACAAGTATTCCCATCTAATGTTGATCAAGTTTTATGCTTAGCACTAGCATCTACAGGTGGGGGTAAGTACTCATGAGGGGTGGTAAACTAGTAGAGTTTCAACTAAGTTCAATCTTATGCCTTGGGATGATATCAAGTTTATCTAGCTTAGGCAAAAATTTATGCTCTTTATGCAACCTTCAAATATCTTTCTAGTATCTACAATTCACTTAAGTAAACTCTAAGTAATAGCTTTAATAAAGAAATAAAGTATAAAGCTTGTAAGTAAAAACTAGGATTGGTTTATCAAGTGGGTAGGATCATCTATGCTTAATGCATATAGTTGGAATGGTGACAAGCAAGTATTGGCTTGCATAGGTAAAGTGTCTTGCAAGCGTTAGCTTGCACATTCAACTAGTAGTACTAGGCTTGCCTTGTGCAGAGCAGTGGTTGAAGTTCTCCTCGGCTTCTTCTTCGTAGTATCCTCCTTCCTCCTCGTATCCTTGGTCGGTACTAGCGTCTATAAATAAATACGATGTACATAATCACCAAACAATACTTAACTACTTGCAATCATCACTCCAAAGGGTCCTATAGATGATCTAGCATCATCACTAACATTACAAGATTAAAGCCTGGTTTTAATTCCTTTTATTTTTAGAAAAGTAATTTCTACTCACTGAAAAACTACTTATGATTTAATATTATCCAAACCAAACATGGGATCATGTTGACACATGTCATCACCACATATTTTAGTCCATGGGAATGTGATTTAATGTGGTGTCACAATTTAATAAGGTTTTACTCTTTTATTTTAATTAATTAAAGTGGCTAGAAATGCCTATGTGGCATTCTTTTATTACTTGGTCATTATTTCTGTAAGTAAACCAATATATTTTTATATATTCTGAAAGGCATGGTTAAATGTGATTTTTGAGAGTTGGAATCAACTCAAAAGATATTATGGTTTAAATTTGAAAAATGTTTGAATGCAGAAAAGCTTCTGCCTTGTTATTTTTACCAAGGATGATCTACAGATCCAAATGACTTGAATCCAACGGGCTTGGATTCAGCATTCCCAGAACTTTCTAACAAAATTGGTTTCATTCAATTTGGTTCATTGAATCGACCTGGGTTGATTTTTTAAATTGGGTACAAAAGTGTGTTTGAAATAAAATGGAAAAGGTTAAATTCAAATAACTGGGCTGCGCGGGAAGCGATACTAGGCCGCCCTGCTAAGCACAGCGCTTACGCGGGCTGGTTAAGTCGTTGTCCCCACGCGTTAGTGAGACGAGGGGGTGTGAAGCGGTATGGGGCGATGTGGTGCGTTCGATCTAGTTCTAATCCAACGGCTGAGGGTCATCGTTGACGTTGGGCAACGCCGGCGAGACAGAAACCTAGTGCGGCCAGTGGGGGTCGTTGGGGGCTCACCGGGGTTCAGGCGAGGGTCAGCGAGGCGGGCGAACGACGAAGTCGACGACGGAGAACCTCCTGGTACCGGCAGCTTCTCCTGGGGCGGCTCCAATCGCTGGCCCCCTTCTTCTCCAGCAGCGGTAGGCTCCGGTGAAATTCCGGCGAAGTGATGCGCGCCTTGCTCCGGGAACGGGGTGGCACAATCAGTGAGGAGAGGGGAGTGAGATGGTGTGCTCAATTCGGCTGGGGGTGTCCTCTATTTATAGTCTCGATGATGAGACCGAACGGGATGGGCAGGCGACGGTGGCGACATGGCTACGGCCGGCTAGAGGCATGGCCGGCGGTGGCGATCGCTTGGTGGTCTCCTGGCGATGCTCTACGGCTTTAATGCGCATGTAGGGGCGGTGCGGTTTGGTCTGGAATGTGCGATGCTCTGCGCGTCCTGAGGCGGCGAACGGGGATGTCTGGCGGTCTCCTGGGTCAGTGGTGATCATGTATGCACGCGGGGAGGGCGGCGCGCGGTCTGTGGGCTTCGGTCGAGCGTGGCGCTCTGGCGCATGCTTGGCATGGTTGCTGGCGAGCTGGGCACGGTCTGTGCGTGTGGTCCAGGGTTTGGCAACGCTCGCGGATGGGACAGGGAGTGGCGGTGGACGGTGGGCTTCCGCCTAGACAAGGTTGGCACGGCTAAATCTCCTCCTAGCTTGCTGTCTCCACTGGGGTGGCATGGTGAGCTTCGGCTGTTCACCATTGATGTCATTGCCCAGCTTACAGTGAGCCTAGTGCTTGGTTTAAATTGCTAGTTGATCTACTGAGATGGTTGTGAGCTAGAGAGGGAACAAGTTAGGCTTCAATCACTGCTCATAATAGTTTTTAAGATTTTGATGATTTGTGTCTGCCAAGTGTTTGATGAAATGGCCGCAAGAATTCAAGTTTTGAATTTTGAAAAGATTTTTGGTGGGTGTGCTTGGTTGATGCTAGGGAGTCTGCAGATGCTTGGGTTTTGAAAGTTGAGCTTGTTTGAGTGGTTTTTGAAAAAATGGGATCTTCTCATATGATAAAGATTCAATTTTGAACTGTCACTTAAACTATGCATTTGAAAGTTTCTGTATGATCATAAGGTGGGCGTTGATACTTTGTTATGAGTACAATCAAGGGGTGCAATGATCCAGAAAAGTTTCTGTTAAGTTCTGAAAGTTTGGGACAGCCAAAGTAGGCACGGGAGTTAAATTGGTCAAAATGACCATTCCCTTATTTTATTTGTTTTGATTTACTTGTCTTTGAGAAAAGTTTGGGAATTGTTTAGATGATGTTTATTTCACCTAAGAATCCATTTACAAGCAAAGGAACACACAAACAAGGTGGTTGAAAAGAAATCAAATTGAAATGTATACACACATGCATGCTTTCATAATTTTATTTAGAATAGTTTTTGTTAACCATATCTTTGATGATTAGAGTTTGATGATCCAAGTTTAGTATTTTTGGGATGTTACATAAGCTCTAATGCTGGGATGTTACTGACTCTCCCCCTTAAAATAAACTTCGTCCTCGACGTTCGCACTCTCATGTTTAGGAGTAATGAATTGTCTTGCAATGATTATGATATGTCTCAACTCCATGTTAACCTTAATGGAAATAATTATAGTATTCCATATCCAATTCCCATCCTTCATGACAATATTCAACTTGTTGTCTTTAATACTCCAAAGTTCCTTTTACTTTACTCCCTTAGAGATATGTCCTTGTAAAATCCTTAAATTGAGGTCTCTGCTTTAGTTGATTTCCATGATTAAGTATCCTAATCCAACTTCTTTACTTGATCATCAAACTTCCTTACTATACTATGTAAGTCTAGGAAGTCTCATTAAAACAGGGTTTAAAGTTTATTAATCAACAGTATCGTCAGAAAAGTATTCTTTGATTTTCCATTGTATGAGTTGTACTTGTAGTCCTTCCGAATATTGGTTTTGAACTCATTTAGTCCAAACCCATTGGAATTTCTTATTTCTCTGTTCATGACCAATTAGATGTGTTTTATTCCCTCTTAAGGATTACTTAAGAGTTGTTTCTTCTAGAATTAATCTGTTAGGCTTAATCTTATATCACCTTCAAGCTTTTACCTTATTAAGCTTTAGATAATCTTTCATTATCACCTATAGTACTTCTTCAACTTTCATTTATAATGTTTACTCTCCCCCTTAGGGTTTACTAATAGTCTTCAAACTTCCTATTTAGTATTTATTGGCTTTATAAGTAGAATATTGGTCTCTATCCATCTTATACTCTACCTAGTTAGAGTTTGATGAAATTTTGTACGGTGTATCCACACAATTGTGGATATCCAAAGTGAATCTTTCAGCATTATTTGTCTTACTTACTATTAGGACATTTTCGCTTTGATATGTCAATTTTCACGAAGAGTCTCGAAAGGCGATCGCTTAAGTTTTATACTCCTTTAGGTCTTACTTAGCTTAGGCCAAATTTTATGCTCTTTATGCAACTTTTAAGATGATCTGGTTAACTATGTCAACCAATTACCAGCTGCGGACAAGATACCAACTGTGGATCAATTACTAGCTATGGATCAAATACCAGCTGCGGATAATTACCAGTTGCGAACCATCCTAGGGTGTATGTATTATCCTATGGTTTCCAACATACTTCTAGCAATCTCTCTGAATTGTCAGAGCTTGAATACCATTTTGGTTCCAAAGCTTCTTCTTTATACTCATTCATGATGCTTTCATGAACTTGGTACAACTACTTCATTATTAAATTCTTAGCAACTTCCTTACTTTGATTGACCCTTAAGTTCCTCATTCATTGTTGCTCCATATATTCTCTACATTAATCTTCCTTTTTATAATGGACAAACAATGATTTGAACTTGATCCGATCCTTAAATTTGTGTTGTGATACTACTTATATTTGTCTTTAACCTTCAAGTAGGTATTCATCTTGGTCTTCGGAACTCGTCACTCCCTTACACGAATTCCCATTCTTATCTAGGTCTATAACATCAAGTAATAACTGGATGTTGCAACATGCATTTGCACACCAAGTCAAACTTCATGTACAGATCTAGTCAATCAAGAAGATACAAGAAAAACAAATAAATCCAACTGTGGTACATATAACACACAATATTCTAAGCCCAGAATATAGTAGTTGAGTATAATATCTCTAGAATTCCGGCTTAGTTGTGTAGTATATGACACCTCCTCATATAGGTTGACATTGTGATACTTAGCACATAGAGTCAAACTATTCTTTTTTCTCAATATTTACCCTAATTGCTCAATTGCAATAAGATAAATTTTAAGCAAAGTAGCCTCAAATTTGGTTTTGACTAAACCTTTTGTCTCACTTTTGAAATGATTAATATAACCAACCTATCACTAATTATTAACTAACCTCACATGATCTCTCCAAATGACTAATCAGATTATATTACTAATTTAAACCAAAGATTATTAGAAATTTTTAGCACCCATTACATCTATCATAGTTCTACCATATAATTTCATACTTCTACTCCAAGATAATTCACTAAGTACTTGTCATACTTACACTTACATCATGGTTTCGGAGCTAATCTCACCATGATGTGGTTATGTATACCTATACATCATGATTTAAGGGCTAACCTAACCATGATAACTTTGTTCACATTACTCTATCACTCAACCTTATCATAATTTCACTTCATCACGTGAAATCCTCAAGTGAATCCCACATGATTACTACTCATTACATCAACATTGATCCTAATGATATTCTTCAGGTTGTCTTTGGTTATCAACTGACACTAAGATTTTATTGTCTTACTTAAATTCTAGGGTTAAGCTATACTATTGGTACTGCTTCAATTGATTTCTTAAACTTGATCCTAATATACTATAACCAATTGACTTTCCTACAATATGTTGGTGGGTTATGTCTCCCTCGGAAAACACTAAAGAGCACTATCCTTGAGAAAAGATAAATAATTACTCCTAAGAAAGAATGACTTAAGCATCTAACTTGGGTGTGACAAGGTTATCCTAAAGTGGATACTCATCGCAAGTCATAAGATCATTTGTTTTAGATAAGATGGCTCCTATAGTCACTATCCAACCTACAGATCTTCCTAAAAGGGTTTAAATCCTAAGGTCAAAGCATATGCTCTGCTACCAACTGCGGTGACCCAACATACCACTGGATGATGTAGTACACTATAGTCGTTGACATAACACCAATAAAACACCATTCACTAGTATTACATCCCTCAGAGTAGTACAACAGAAACATAGCAGGTCCAAGACATGACTATAGGGTACAACTCAACTCTTTACACAAGATCCAGAGAACACTCTGGGTTAAAGAGAGAGAAAGAAACTTCTTACAAAGAAGAATCAGGAATAAATAACTCATAGCTACCATACTTATAAAACTAGTAGCTAAACTACGAGGCTTGGATTGCTGCTATTGCAATACTCTACAGAAGTAGGTTATATGGTTAGAAATTCTATTCTTATCTAATCAGTAACTTCGTGTTCACTTCAGTTGATGTATATGTTGACTTTCTCGACTTCATTGAAGAGCGTTAGCTTTTGATGATCATTCCTGGAGAATAACTTGATGTAGACGTTGTCTGTACTGGCTTTAGAACCTAGCAAGGGTTAAGAATATACTTTGAGTACGAGCGTACTCAGCAAGTCCATTAGAAAAGGAGTGTTTGATGCACTATAGCTACAGCCAGAGACCATAGGTCGTTGGCAATGCAAGTTTTCGTAAACATTTCTTCAAAGGTTGCTTTTATTCTGAAAATCTATGCCCGTCAGCCTTCACGGGTTTACTATAACTTTCATGGAGTTCCTTTCCCGCCGCGTTCGCAGCTCCTTCCCGAAACAGGGAGTAACAAGTTACAGTTCTTACACTCTGCAGGGGTGAGTCACTTTACCCATGAGAGATCTTAGCTTTGTTGCACATCCGAATTGCAGGTTCGTTCACACTTCCTTGGTGTGAGGCCCAGTCTAAGATCCAAGGCAATCACTGCCTTCTTCGCGACCCCGCATGTCTCCTTGGTGTACGCCAGCCCACCTATTGAATTACGGCAATGGCAGTACAGACTGTTCAGATGCCGGAACTATCATGGGACGTTAAGGGATCCCACCCATATGCTGGATATCCTCTACGAATTACCATAAATAATATGCATGCTACGAGTGATAATAGCCACGACCCGCACATCCAGCTCCATGCGAGAGGTAAAAGATACAGCTGACTTCTTCGTCCCATTCCAAATCTCATGGTCAACGCGTAATATATGGCGCAAGAATCACTGGCGACATTGGTTGTTAAGTCCTAGATAATATGTTCCTTTACCACCAGAACTCTTATAGTAGGTTATTACCTCATGGTAAATAACCTATAATCACTTTATTATGAAAATAGTGTTTTCTGTCCTTTTTCAAAAGCAGGTGATGACAACATTGGATTTGTAAAATACTTTACAGAAAATAATCAAAGGACATGAGCAAGTGTAAACTTGCCTTTTGTGATTGCAAGATTATGCACTCACGGTCTTCAAGACAATATAAGATCCAATAGCGGAAATCTGCATCATTGGTCCGGTAAGGACTAATGTTTAAATAATCAAGATGCTTTTATGCATAAGTAATGTAATGCAAGTTGATAAACGCTAATCCCGAGAATAACGTTGTTCTAGGGTTTGGATATTGGAAAGGGTTTCCTTGAAATGTGTTGCCCTTTTTAGATTAAGTTTCATACATGTGCTTCTTATTAAGGCTTGTGAGTGTGTGGAAAACAACATGTATTTATACAATAACAAAATACACAATATGGAATTCTACTCAAAGTTGCTTACATCTTAATTGTTTATCTTCAAGTTTTACTTTACAAGTAATGTCACTTATAAAGAATTTAAGTATTAACAATCTTATTATACAAGTAAAGTATAAGGTAAGGTGTTTACTATTATTTGTCATATCTTGATTGAAGTGGCAAAACGAATAAATTTTGAAGAAAATCTTACTCCACTAAGCAGAAGCATTTAAGCTTTTAAGTTAACCTTATGAGGTGTTCTTTCTAGTTATAGTCTTTAAGTAAGACAGAATTACTCCATTTGAATAATGACAGTATTTGTATTTGAGACTTATCTATCTTGGTTTTTAACTTGGTTGGTTTGGTATTAAGATTCTTTATAAGTTAATTATAACAGACCAAAGTTAACTATAAAACATATAGTAAAGTATTTAGTAGTATACTTAAAGTTTGGTAGATTAAAGTTAACTTTAAAACATAGATGGAATTTAGGTGTAATGCTTGTTATACTTATGTCTTGTTCACCTTATAATGTTTCTTTAAAGTTACTTAAGTATGGTATTATTTTGATTTGATGGTGGTTAAGGTTTATGAATAAGTAAACAATATTATTTACTACTTATGAACTCACTTGTAGTGCTTTGATTTGTTTATAAGCTTGTTGTTAATATAAAGAATGGGTTTTATCTTATTACAATTATTCTTCAAGATTTTATATTAAATAAGAATCCTTTTATAAAATAATTTATACTTATGATTGAAAGATAATTTAATAAAATTGTATTTAAATGGTGTTAAATCATGTTGACTTCATAATATTAGTATTTAATATTAATACTATTTATTACATTTAATTGGTTAATTTTAGGAAATATTAACAAAATTTATTTGTCATTTTATGAATTATTAACAAAAGAAATAGGTTTAAATTCAAGTTATTAAAGTGTTTAACTTTTTATTTAACTTAAAAGTGGAATATCACATTTTTAACAAGTAGGTATTATTTTTGTGATCATTTTGGTATATTACATTTATTTTTTTGTTTTATAAATAATAAGATATGATTTTAATAAGGTTTATTACTTCATAAATACTCAATAAATAATAAATATTTAATTAAAAGGAATAATAATACATGATTATAGTTTTAAACTCTAATTCTTATTTTCCTAAGATTTTTAGTATTTTATTTATATTTTTTAACATTTACCATTATGAAAATATTAATTATCAAAGTATTAAAACTTTATAATATTTTTATTAAATAATATTTATTTAAATAATCATCATAATAATATTTATTAATAGTTTTAAGTTGTAGATTTTATTTTTCTAAACATTTTCATATATTATATGTATTTTTCTAATTTATAAAACAAAAGATATCAAATTTACAAGATTTAATCATTTTATGAATTTCTTAATTAAATTACTAAATGTGTTTATTAGGTAATGATGATGTTAGCATAGACTGAAGGGTTTTTCCCACGAGAACCTAATCTACCCCCAGTCACTGACTGGTGGGGTCGTTGCCATGTCATACGCCACCTCAGCAAAGCAGGACCCGTGTGGTTTGACCGGTTGACATGATGCAAGCATCATGTCATCATGACATCATCTCGCCGGTGATTCTATGGTCATAAGCAGCGGCGGCGATTCAGCGAAGATTGCCAAGTGTGGTTGTTACAGTTCGAAAGAGGACACGCCAGGGAACCTACTAGCAGCGGCGCCGCTCGATTTAGGTTGCCGGAGCAACGGGTACGACGGTGGCCGACGGCGGTGGTGTCTGGTGGTCGCGGGGATCTCGATTTAGCACGCAAGGAAGAATTCTATAAAGGCCATTTGCATGAGGAGCTCACCAGAAGCACGATGAAGGGCTCAGCGAGGCAGGAGGTGGTCGGGATCGACAATTATTGACGATGACCGGCGACGGTGGTCGTCGGGGATCATATCGATGCGGCCGATTAAGAGCTCGTCAGCTTGATTCCTTCTTGCCAGAGATGCTACACACCATGGCGAATCTTGTGGTATGCTCAGCTCGTCGTGGGGTGGTCTCTAACGGTGGCGACAAGCGTCTCCGACGAGCTAGGGTTCGGTCACTAAGGGGAGACAGAGAGGAAGAGGAAGGGAACGGAGATAAGGACGACGGAGTGCGGCATCAGCGCGTCCTTCTTATCCCCTCCCGATGTCGGCAGCCTCTGCATTAATCATGGCGACCACGCTGGACGGCGGAGCTGGAGCCAGCGAGCTGCTTCCCGCGCGTGGTCCTTCTGGCGAGAGGAGTAAGAAAGGGGAAAAATAAATGAAGGGGTACTAGGCTTCTATTGGGCCTCCGTGGGATGCTATTGGGCCTCCGTGGGCTTTTGCGGAGTGAGCGAAGAAGATTATCTGTGACCAGTGGGCGTTGAATAGAGAGAAGAGGGAATGGGCCGTGGTCCAGATTGGGTGTTCCCTCTGTTTTTTCTTGATTTTATTCTTTTTTCATTTTCTGTTTTGTTTTTTAGATTTATATTTCCACATGTTTAAATACCATAATTTCTATACAGTATTTAAAATATTCTAGAGGTAATTATACTAATCGATTTCCCTACTTATCTTAGTATTTTTCAATACCCATAATTTTATTCAAAATTATATATGAAGTAAAATAATTAAGAACTAGGTTTTTAGAATTTTGTTTAAAACCTTAAAATCTTTCCATAACATTGTTTTCACTTTTATTTGGAGTGATGAAGTTTGTAAAATGTTTACCATGAATTATGGGAGTTTTCATATATTTATATCTTTTTAAAATTGTGAATAAAAGTGAATGGTTAAGACATGTTACCTTTATGTTTATAATCATAAATGATATCACCATTTAAAGTAAAAGAGTGGAATTGTTTTCTAAACTAACTTATGAGAAAGAATTGATAAAGATGGTTCCTAAGCACCTATGATGATGATGGTTGAAAGATGACAGAGATATGCTCAGGTGATTTGATATAATAAATATTTTTATGAAGCTTCGGGTAAGTAGGATGATAGATCAATCATAAAGAGTGGATATTAGATTTAGGGTTTAGTGCTTAACAAGGATTACTATGTTCCATACTTTATAATTCTAGACTTCTGGTTAAGGAATTCCTTTCCTAGATATATTACTTCTGTATATCCATCATCATGTGTTAACATGATGAGCTTTGCTTCACAAGAATATTCTTATCTACCTTTTATGCTTCTAAAGCCATTTATAAATCCAATGAACTTGTCATTAAAGACTTTTCATAACCTTCTCATATTCTCCCTTAAGCATCCTTCACTAATATCACTTTAATAAATGTATACATCAAATCCTACTTCACCTCAAGTGCTTAGTATTTGCAAAGAGGAAAATAATACTTCTTTAATCCAATGTTGCTCTAACATCATTTTAATCATACTATCTTGTATCTACTTGAATCCAATATCTAACATTCCAACCTCACATTATATTAATGTGACTTGTAATGACTGATCTAGGATAATATCTATACTATGGTTCAATCATGTTTTATCCACAAATGTCACTTATACATGGTATAAGCATTCAATATTGGTGAATAAGGCATGATCATTATAATCCTTTGATCCTTTATGATTCAGGTTGCCAGTTGGCTAAACAAGGCTTCATCAATACAACATTACAGTTGTATTATAATTATATTCTGTTTAGCTCTATTGGATTAAGAGATATAATTCATTGACTATACCTACTTGATCCAATAGGACTACTCCTGGTAACTATCTTCAGACTTCATCCTTGTAATCTTATTTGTTACCATATTGATTTGATTTCCTCCAATCACTCCCATCCTATAGATAACATCTAAAACTAGCATCACTATTTACCTCTTCTGACTTCTTTCTTTATAAGCCTTAAGTGAATGCTATAATAAGTACAAGAGTTGATAGGTTAAGAATTGGTAAATCAATAGTTGATTACTCAATATTGATGAACAACAAATATAAAGATAGGATTCAATAGAGATGATAAAGTGGTAAATCAATAGTTGATTACTCAATATTGATGAACAACAAATATAAGGATAGGATTCAATAGAGATGATAAAGATTGATATGGAAAGAAAGATATATGGTGAATGATCTTAACTTTGGTTTCTTTCCTACTCAATCTCACTAGAGAGTTAAAGTTAGGTATTTCCATGATACTCATGGTATAAGTAGATGAGATTAAGATATAGTTCTTACATTATTATTATTTGTCTTATATTTATAATTTGGTATTCATGAGTTATTATAATGAATACTATGATATGATCACCTAAGGATCAAATGTAAATCATTAAGTAATGTATTAGGGTTTAATTTTATTCCATTTGATCTACCCTTAGATCAAATCATGTTTACCCAAAATAAGGGTTTAGCAAAGGTCATATTGAAACTTATCGCAGTCAACTTGATGATCTACTTCAATTCCATCAGATTAAGAGAAGCTTCAATCACTTTGACAAGTTTTTATTTAAAAGCGCGAAAATTATTCAGATTTTCTATGCATGAATGCAATGCACACATCTGTGTTCAGCTTATTTCTAAGCTCTAATGCTGGGATGTTACAATGACTTTGAAGAAATTTTGTGAGGCCTGGGTCTTGATACAGCTGGGTCAGCAAAGAAGATTCTAGCTCAACCCACTGATTTGTTGGAGCTCCACCGGAGGATAACCAATGATGATGGTTGTAGAGCCCAACAAGGAAAGATAAGAAATATTCAGCTCCTAGCTATCAAGTACTTTGCTTATTATCTTTCCACTAGTGTTCTTGGTAGGGAGAACACTAGCAATATTTCGAACTATCATTTGGCCTTCATAGCTGCTCCGCTCAACAATGAAACTAGGTACAACCTTGGTTCTCTCATTTCTCGTTGTTTAGCTGCCAAGGGGCCCATTTATGGGGGATTTAATGTTGCACGTGTTGTTGCTGCCTTGGACCTTGCTGTTGATCCAAATGATACAGTCTTGGCTCCTCAGAGGCTTGATCTTGCTGCTACGAAAGCGCATCACTTTGTCACTGCTGGCTATACCCTAGAGAGCTTGGTTTAAAGAATGTTCTTTACTGACGTGGAAGAGAGAGATCCCTCTTCCCCAAACCACTTTGTTCAGTATTTCCCAGGGACCTTTGTCACGCTCCAAGGAGGAGATGGATGATAAGCTGCGCATTCTTGGCTTCCATGGACACTATCAGGGGGTCGCGCCTTCATACGACCCCTCTGTGCACTACACAGGGGAGTCCTCGAGCTCTTACCAGGACGAAGGGGTCTCCTCGCCGTACTATGGAGGTGCACCCACTTGTTCACCATGGATTTGAGCCCCACTTAGGCCAAAAGCCTAATCTTGGGGGGAGGTATACCGACATCACACTCATCTATATATATTATGTTTCGTCGGTTCTTTGTAAATCCATAGTTTCACTTTCTTTTTGGTTTTTCTTTCTGCTTTCTCAAAACACAAAAATACCAAAAATATTTTCGTTCTTTCTCTTGGTTTGTTTCTTTGATTTTTAGCTTTAGTTTGCCTTAAAGAAAAATCCAAAAAGATTTTGCTTTGTTTGCTTGCTTTAAAAAATCGAAAACATCAAAAATATTTGTTGTTCTTCTTTGGTTTTGTGAGTTCTTTGCAGGGTTCAGCCGTCCTCAGTGTATTTTGGTTTCATGTTATTATTCAAGTCACACAAGTGAAGGACAATAATGAAGATTAAGACGACTTGAGGTGTGGTAAGAGGCTAGTAACGAACTATATTTGTTTTAATTTTTGTACGTATACTCATCATTGTGAGCATGCTTAGTCTATTGATGTAAGGTGTATGTTATTTATGGATGCTTAGTAGATCTTGCTTTCTTGTGATTAGCTCCAGCTTGCTAATAGTTCGTAGCATGTCGTATGAATGTTTGCTTGCATTGTTTTATTCATATTTTGGTATGATATTGTGGTATCCTCCTCTGAATGTTTCATGTGAATCGACTTGGCACATGCTCACGCATGCATATGACTAAACAATAGTTAGTAAGCCTCGATGATTTATTTTGCTTTAGAGTTCTTGTATCACTTTCATGCCATAATTAGTCATGTTTTGTTGCAAGCATGATTAAGACAATTATTGCTCTATCGTTTGTCGCCCCCTCTCTATTGTTAGCCTTCACTTGTACTGAGTATGAGCTCTACTTGTGCTTCCAACTCCCCAAAACCAATATTGCCAACAGTGTCCACCATACCTACCTATTAGCATCATTTTATATTCAGTTCATATTCATTATGCCTTGTTTTCTTCCAAATAAAATGTTTGACTGTTTTGCGAAAGTTACTTAGTAAAGCTCTCACGAACTTGATGGCATACTTTATTCCTTGCACTTTTTAGACCTGGACCATTGTGACTGTCCATGAATGTTATATGCTTGCAAATTATAGGCTGGGAGTTAGCAGAACCGTGCTGTCATGGGGAACGCTTTCAACACTTATGGATACATGTCCAGTTGATACCATGCTCTTTTGTTTGTGGATGTCATCGGTGTGAAATAAAAGGGGATCTTGTGAGTTCATGGAGTTATATATATATGTTAGAGAAACGCCTGGGCTGCTAGCCTAATCCATGCCTAATCATGGTGGAAACTTGCAGCATACCATAATGAGCATATGTGAAGCATCCTCAATAAAAACATATGCAAATAGCAAATAAAAAGATTGGATGAGATGCTCATTGTATGCTTGCCTTGTCATTTTGATTATGGGATAGCTCCTGTATCATGTGCAAGGGGTACCCCGTTGGCGGTTCTCTATGATATGCATTTAATTACGATAACAAGAATTTACAAGTAACTAAAGTTGAGTAGCATGAGGAGCGGCCCTCGTACTCAAGGGACATGGGATTTCCAGTTTATGGGTCTGTAAAGCATATAACTCATATTGGACCTCACTTTCACCATTAACCACATAAAGATGCCAATGAGAGGGGCAATGAGAGCTCAAAGCTAGTGAGTACCTTACTTTTAGCATTTGGAAACCTTTCAAACTTCTCAGAAATCATTTCACTTCCTTGTTGATTCACCACTTTTTCTATGAGCACCTTCTTGAGAGCATAGTTGTCATTCTTGTGTTTGTCTCAAAACTTGGTTAATTATGTCATGACTTTGATTCTTGTATCTCTGATATCTTTACTTCTAGTCTTCACTTGAACTTCAGAGGTGCCTTCGCATTTATATTGTGATCTAGAAACAAAGGCAAGCGAGATACCACTCTGTCATACCTTATTATGAGCATTGCAATGTTGCTTATGTTTATGTTTCATGCTACTTATTATTATTGAGTTGGTTTCTCTTCATAGCTTGCAATGACTATTGAGTAGACTTAGTTGCATACTCCTTATTATGAATGGTTTAAGTATCTACTCCTGTGCTCAGAATATATACATTATATGAAGAAATGTGTTCGTGAAAAGTTCTCTTATCGCACTTAGTTTTCAACTGAATTGCTTGAGGACAAGCGATAAGCTAAGCTTGGGGGGAGTTGATACGTCCAAAACGTATCTACTTTCCTGAACACTTTTGCTATTGTTTCTCCTCTAAACTTGTGTGATTTGGATACAACTAACATGGACTGATGCTGTTTTCCGCAGAATTACCTTGGTGTCTAGTTTTTGTGTAGAAAATCAACTATCAGGAAAATCCCGGAAAATATGCCAAAATCCTATTTCACCAGAAGATCCATGGAGCCAGAATATGAGATGGAGGGGAGCCCTGGGTGGCCCACCCCGCGCCTGGGAGGGGTGTGGCCAACCCAGGCGCCCCCTCGGCCTCTCTCTTCGACTATAAGATGCCTTTTGACCTAAAAACTCAGGGGGGTTCGACCTTTTTCCAGAAAGAGTTCCGCTGCGCCTCCACCACCAGAAACCAAGATTCGGATCCAGAAACTCCGTTCTGGCGCCCTACCGGGACGGGGAATTTGGGGAGGATCATCGCCATCGTCATCACCAACGCCTCTCCATCAACCATCAATGTTTCCCTCGTCCATGAGTGAGTAATCCCCCGCTGTAGGCTATGGGGATGGTAGGGATTGGGTGAGTTCTATCATGCAAATGAATAAGATTGTTAGGGCATCGTTCCTAGTATCTTTATTAGTTCTATTTGACTTTTGTTGCGACTTGTTGTGTTTAATTCTTGTCACTAGGGCCCGAGTGCCATGATCTCAGATCTAAACTTATTATTGAATCATTATGATAGTATTGTTTGTGATCTTGTCTACAAGTTGTGTACACATATCATTGTCCGGATCCAAAGGCCCCAAAGTGACATAAATTGGGACAACCTGAGGGGATGGCTGTGATGTGAGGATCACATGTGTTCATGGAGTGTTAATGCTTTGTTCCGATGCTCTATTAAAAGGAGTAACTTAATTGCCAGTAGTTCCCTTGAGGCCCCGCTGCAACGGGTTGGCAGGACAAAAGATGTTGTGCAAGTTATCATTGCGAGCACGCATGACTATATATGCAGCACATGCCTATGATTGTTTAGTACTTGGATGCTTTATCTCATTTATCTGCAATTGCCCTAGATCTTGAAGTTACATGTTTTGACCCGTCCATGCAATGCCCGTCCATCCATCCCTATGTCTACCATGCTCATATCCTACTGTTTGCTACTACTCTCACTATTGCTCCTTTTTTGTTGTTGTTGTTGCTACTACAAACTGTTGATACTGATAAACTGCTGTGAGCAAGAACTATTTCTAGGTGCAGCTGAATTGACAACTCAGTTGTTATGGCTTGCAAGTATTCTTTGACTCCCCGTGTGTCGAATCAATAAATTGGGTAATACTACCCTCGAAGACTCTTGCGATCACCTATACTTGTGGGTCATCAAGTAGCTTGGGGTTGCCGGCCGGCAGCCTGGAATCTATGGGCTGGGACGTCATCGTTATGCTTCAGGCCTCTTAGGCCATTTGTTAAGTTTGTTATACTTAATAGCATAATTTGCCTTCCGTTGTCTGATGTTTGTGGTCAGTGACCTCTGCTTGTAATAATTTGGTTCTTTGCTCAGTTATGAGCTTGTTATAATAATATTTTGTGTCATAGGGTCACTTTTGTGTTAATGATTATTCATTGGATTTCCTCGATCTCAAGGTTAAGATTATGTCAGACAGAGGTCTAGGATTTATTTAGCCCTAATCCTGGGGGTGTTACAGAATACATATGACTCCACATGATCATCTAGCGGGAACCACACACTAGCTTGTACCTTACATTCATACATGATTACTTTTCCTCTATTATATGTGGAAATCAATCTTGTTTCTTTGTGTGCCCTAGTTCAATTATTTGAATGCATGTATGAGTAGATGTCATGAGGAGTGATAGTTGTTTTCACAACTAGAATGAGTGGTATTTATCACACATGTATGTGCCATGCAAACTTTCCATCTTCCTTCTAATCCGGGTTTTCTCCTGCCTTTATTGGAAGCTTGTTTAATTTCAATTCAAATGAATGGATCAAATTAACCCGTGCCACCATGAGACACCCACGTTACCTCCGTCTAGTTTGGATCCTATGTTTGCCTCAAGTGATTTACTAAAAATAGCTAAATTCAAAATTCAACACAAACAATCAAAACAATTTGAAGCAGAAACTCCATATAAAAATAAAATGAAATAGAGGAGTATCAACCTGGCCTACAGCCCCTTCCGGGCCCAACCGGATCCAGCAGCCCACCCGGCTCCCTCCTTTGTCTCCTTGGGCCGACACATCTTTCCTCCTGCTCCCTGGAAATACCGCTTCATAGCGTTCCCCTGTTATTCGTCTCCCCTAGCATATTGTCTCTATCAGCCATCAAACGGACCAAGTGGCCGCCATTTCTGTCATCTGCGTCACCATCCACCATCACTTCTTCTTATCATCGCCTCGTGCCGCATCCAAACCCTAGTCGCGCATCCCTCCTAGTTCCTCTCTGTCTTCTCCACCTCGCTTTCCCATGGCCGTCACATAGGGTCGGTTCCTGTGGCCGCTTGTTGGCGTCGGGACGAGCCGAGCGATGGGGGAGCATCGTAGCCTCGCCTTCTTCTTCTCGGAGCCATGAGGAACCATCGTCGTGGCTTCATTTTCCCGAACTATTCCCGGAGCTTCACCACACCTTCGGCTCCGCCATCATCTAAAGGGAATATGCCCGAGAGGCAATAATAATGTGGTTATTATCTTATTCCTTGTTTATGATAAATGTTTATTTTGCATGCTATAATTGTATTAATACGGAAATGTTAATACATGTTTGTTTAATAAACAAAAATAAAGTTCCTAGCTATGCCTCTCTTATAAACTAGCTCGTTGATTAACAAGATGATCAAAGGTTGCCTGATCATGGACATTGGATGTTGTTAATAACGAGGTCACAACATTATTGGAATGATGTGATGAACATTCATTTGAAGTATAGCTTTACGATCAACATCATTGTGTTTATATTGCTATAACATCATACGAATTAATCCTAGTCCTTAGATCATGAGATCATGTCAATCACCAACACTCGAAGAGTATCTTGATAACATCAAACGTCACACCGTAATAGGGTGACTATAAAGGTGGGTTTAGTGATTTGAAGGTGCGATGTCTACGCACTTCTATTCTTGTATATAATTGTTGGGCCTCGAAGTGCAAATGTTTGTAGAATAGCAACAAGTTTCCCTTAAGTGGATTACCAAAGGTTTATCAAACTCAGGGAGGAAGTGGTCAAAGGTATCCCTCTCAAGCAACCCTGCAATCAAGATACAAGAAGTCTCTTGTGTCCCCAACACACCCAATACACTTGTTAGGTGTATAAGTGCACTAGTTCGGTGAAGAGATAGTGATATACAAATGGTATGGATGATTATAAGGGGCAACGGTGCCAGAAAAGAGCTTCTGACGGGGAGGAAAAGACTAAAGGCAAAAATATGGAAGCAAGCAAACATGTAAGAGATCTAGTTGTGAATGGTGTTTTAATGCTTAGAAACAAGGCCTAGGGATCATACTTTCACTAGTGAACACTCTCAATAAATATATTCTCTTCATGATACTACCCTGAACTACTCTCCGGTTGGACACTCTAATCCATGGTAGGGCTACAAAAGCACAGCTCAAAGTCCGCCTTCCCCATCTAGATAACTCCACACTGTCATCGTGAGCGCTAGATGGTTCCAACAAACACCACAATTTCATAAAGACATCCAACTCAAAATATACTCATGATAAGTATTTATAAACTCTAGCCTAAGTGCCACCACGGCGTGCACGCTGTCACTTTCACACACGTGGGGAGAGCCGGAGGTCTATTAAAGCACTTTAGTATTTATGTAGACTCTAGCCTAAGTGCCACCACAGAGTGCACGCTATCACATTCACACACGTGGGGAGAGCCGGAGATCTATTAAAGCACTTGAGTAACAAAGTAGATCTACTTGATTACAAAGCTCTTGATCCCAATAGGATCACACATAGAGAGAGATGAACACATAGCTACCGGTAGAGTCCTTAGCCTCGAGCAAGAACTACTCCCTCCTCATCATGGGAATCAGAAATGGTGATGGAGATGGCGTTGGAGATCGATGGAGATGGTGGTGGAGATCGAAGGAGATGGCTCCGGGGGCACTTCCCCGTCCCGGCAGGGTGCCGGGACAGGGACTTGTGTCCTCTGAATCTCCCTTCGGTGGCGGCGGCACTGTGGAACTTTTTGTGGATGGATGATGGATGATCTAGGGTTTTCTCCCCGGAGGCTTCTTATAGGCGAAGGGCAAGGTGAGAAGGCATCCAGGGGGCCACACCCCTGGTGCCGTGGCTAGGGTGGGCCCGCACCACCCTAGGGTGTGCCCACCATTGTTCCCTACTCCGTCTCTGCTTCGATTTTCTGTATCGTTCTAGGAAAATATGAAGATTGGCTTATGTCGCGTAAAATTCCGAGAATATTCATTTTTAGCTCTTCTGAAACCAAAACAGCAGAAAACAGACAACTAGCACTGTGGCATCTTGTCAATAGGTTAGTTCCAGAAAGTGTATAAAAATACCTCAAAGTGTAGACAGAATATAAGACAAATGATATAAAAAACAAGCATGGAGCATCAAAAATTATAGATATGTTTACAACATAGCAAGCATCCCCAAGCTTAACTCTTGCTCGTCCTTGAGTAGGTAAGTGATAAAAAAGAATAAATTTTCAGGTGACATGCACCATCACAATCTTGATCAAACCATTGTAAAGAAATGAAAGCTGGGATCAAAGTACTCTAAACATGAGCACGAAAGATGAAGTTATAACAATAAGACATAGCAACTATGTTGCAACATGAAAGGATACAAACAAAGATCATGAATAACAATGCATTGAAAGACGTTTATTTGTTTTACATATAGAAAACATAGCATAATGGCATTCAGCTTGTCCCTCATGGAGTAGCAAAACATAAATGCATAGAACACCTTCAAATTTTATAAGGGTGACTAGATACAAATAGTTTAAGAGCAAGCAATATCAACAATATGAATCAATCAATAAGTTTTGGGACAATGCACATAGAACTAAGAATGGCAACTATGTTCTCTTAATTGGTGCCTAAGGATAGAAGGTGGAGACTCAATATAAAAGTGGAAGAAACGCCCTTCAAAGGGAAGCATGGATTTCAAGTTTCATAAAGAGCTTCCAAAAATTATGGTACTTGTTAGCTTTCAGCTCTCATTTCCCCTATCATAAGCATCTTGAAGTGATTAAGTTTAAAGTGAACAAAATATGGATTATATGCTTGACAAAGTATAAGTTGGCAATCTCATGTCCCTTGAGTACGAGGGCCGATCCTCATGCTACTCAACTTTAGTCACCGGTAAGTTCTTGTCATAGTAAGTACATGTGTATCATAGAGAACCGCCAACGGGGTACCCCTTGCCCCATTACACAGGAGCTATCCCATATCAAAATGACAAGGCAAGTAGACAATGAGCATCTCAGCAATCTTCTTATTTACCATGGGAAAATGGTGCCTTTTTCTCTCTTTCCTCTTTTCTCATCTTTTTTTCTTTTTCTCTATCTCTCTTTTTTATAAGAAGAATGCTTCATAGATTGCTCAGTATGGTGATGCTGCAAGTTTCCACCATGATTAGGCATGGCTTATGCTAGCGGCCCAGGTGTTTATCTAACACAGGATACAAACTCCGTGGACTTACAAGTTCCCTCTTTATTTCACACCGGTGACATCCATAGAAAAAGAACATGATATCAACTAGGTAGATATTTACATGTGTTGAAAGCGTTCCCCGTGACAGCACGGTTTTGCTAATCCCAACTTATAAGTGAAAGCATATACAACATAGATGACACAATGGTTCAAGTTTATTAGGGAAAAGAAAAATAAAGTGTGCCATCAAGTTTGTGAGAGCTTTAATCACTAATTTTCACATAACAAGTTTAGTTTGGAAGATAGATAAAAAAAGAATATACTTGGAATGGTGTAACAAACCATGCATAGGAATTTATAGTGGACACTTTGGAATCACTTGGTTTCTTGGGAGTTGGATGCATGAGTATAGCTTACTCAATACAAGTGGAGGCTAGCAAAAGACTGGGAGCAACCAACTAAGAGAGCAATAATGGCCATAATCATGCAGAGCGACAAAACATTACTAGTCAAAGAATAAAGTGGTACCACAAGTCAAAAAATAAATGCTCATATAGGCTAAGTTGACTGGTTCATAGTCATAACATGGTGTGAGCATGTGCCAAGTCAACCCAAACAAAGCATCAAAGGAGAATACCACAATACTATGCTTTTGTATGCTAAAACAACGCATGATTCTTTCAAGGCACATTAAGAAATTCTAATTGTTTCGAATAAGTCATGTTACAACAATAATAACTAAGCATAAGGTCAAAACAACATCTAGCATGACATGCTAAATTCTAAGTCACAGCAAAGCAAGCACCTTCTTATACTACTAAAGCAAGAACTTCCTACTCCTTTCCAACACCAATCAACTTATTTGAAACATCTCACAAAGATAATAATCAATAAAGATCAGTGAGATTGTCTCAAACTCCAAAAATAAGAACTAAAAAGTTCTAAGATGAAAGCACAAGAAAACTAAGGCTAAACGCAGTGCTAGCAAAAGTGAACATTCACAGAAGAATAAGAATGAAAACTATAGTGTTCTAGGCAATGAAAATAGAGTGTGTCTCTCTCCAAAATAAGTGTGTTGGGATCCAACCAACTTATTGCAGCAAACAAGAAAAAGAAATACGCTCCAAGAACAACACAATAGTGCATGAAACAATAAAAACGAAGTGTCTAGAAAGACCTGAGATTTTTATTGATGAAGAAGGGGATGCCTTGGGCATCCCCAAGCTTTGAATCTTGTATCTCTTGAATATTTCTTGGACTGACACGGGGTGGCATCCCCAAGCTTGAGCTTTTGTCCATTCTTTATCTCATTACATCATTCTTCCCCTACACCTAAATTTTTTCCTTCATACAAAATTTCACACAATCTTTATTAGCAACATTAGTGCATTCAAAAGATAATAAACCTTTGGGGTTTAGTTTCAAAACATCAAAAATTTCACTAAAGACACAATATACTATAGCAATTCCCTTAAAAATCTAAATTTCCCAAAGAGAACAAAAAAGGAATCAATAATAAGCAAATACAAAAAATGACAGAAATCTGTCAAAACATACCAGCAGGTAGAAATAAATTTTTTCGTAGACCTTCTGTTGCTCAAATAAAAAAGTGTTGTACTAAAGAAAGTTATCTAACAACCTAAGGTATGTATTCAGAAATTTACAGCTCAATCTGACATACAGATATTTTGTAAGAATTTGTACAGTGGAGCACAAAAATCTGTTTCGTGACATCACTTCCCCAAATCTTACTTCCCTCGCATTAGAGGTTATTCTTGGCACAAAAATCAAATAAAAATCATAAGGAGAGGTTATTAAAGAAGTAATAACTTCCAAGACTCAAGAAAACTATTGGGTTATCTCCCAAGAAGTACTTTTCTTTACCTCCTTTGAGTTAGGCTGGATAGTTTGAGAAGATGCTCACATAAGAAATATGAATTGAAGTAAAAGAGAGCATCAAGAAGAAAATTCAAAAAACATTTAAGTCTAACCCACTTCCTATCCATACGAATCTTGTAAAGAAACAAGTCATGAAAGCATAAAGCAACAAGCATAGGAAAGACTTTCAACATAAAGAGGGGATACTTAATATTGTTGAGATACATAAAACCATGTTTCCCTCTCACATAATACCTTACAGTAGCATCATGAATAAAATTAACAATATAACTATCACATAAAACATTCTTATCATGAGCTACATGCTTAAAATAATTATTACTCTCCACATAAGCATAGTCATTCTTATTAATTTTAGTGGGAGCTAATTCAACAAAATAGATATCATTGCTATTCTCATCACCATAATCGTCAAATATAGCAGGCATATTGTAATCATAATGAATTTTCTACTCAATAGTAGGTGGACTGAAAATATCATATTCATCATTGTAATCATCATATATTGGAGGTTTGGTATCATCACAAGCAATAGAATAGCTATCTTCCAAAGCCGGGGAACTAAAAAGATCATTTTCATAAAAACTAGCTTCCCCAAGCTTAGACGTTTCCATAGCATTAGCCATAATGTTGTTCAAAGAATTCATACTAATAAGATTGCTATTAGCATGCAAATAAAGCTCCATAGGTTTTTTAATTTTCTCTTAAAACACTTCATGTCCTAACTCAAGATAGATACTATAAAGCTCTCTAATTTTTGTTGTTGTTTTCCATTAAGCCTACCTAGTGAAAACAAAAACAAAAAGACAAAATTGCAGAATCTAACGGAAATAACTTCAAGCACTCACACACCAGCAACAGTACTAGAAGATAGCTTAGTAGCCAGAGTATGTGAGTACATTTTACCTTACCTCCCCGGCAACGGCGCCAGAAAAGTGCTTGATGTCTACGCACTTATATTCTTGTACATAGTTTTTGGGCCTCGAAGTGCAGGGGTTTGTAGAACAGCAGCAAGTTTCCCTTAAGTGGGTTACCCAAGGTTTATCGAACTCAGGGAGGAAGTGGTCAAAGGTATCCCTCTCAAGTAACCCTGCAATCAAGATACAAGAAGTCTCTTGTGTCCCCAACAGACCCAATACACTTGTCAGGTGTATAGGTGCACTAGTTCGGCGAAGTGATAGTGAAATACAAATGGTATGGATGATTATAAGGGGCAACGATGCCAGAAAAGAGCTTCTGACGGGGAGGAAAAGACTAAAGGCAAAAAGATGGAAGGAAGCAAACATGTAACAGATCTAGTTGTGAATGGTGTTTCAATGCTTATAATCAAGACCTAGGGATTGTACTTTCACTAGTGAACACTCTCAATAAATATATTCTCTTCATAATACTACCCTGAACTACTCTCCGGTTGGACACTCTAATCCATGGTAGGGCTACAAAATAACACCTCAAAGTACGCCTTCCCCATCTAGATAACCCCACACTGTCACCTTGAGCGCTATATGGTTCCAACAAACACGACAATTTTATAAAGACATCCAACTCAAAATTTAATCATGATAAGTATTTATAAACTCTAGCCTAAGTGCCACCACGGGGTGCACACTGTCACTATCACACATGTGGGGAGAGCCGGAGATCTATTAAAGCACTTGAGTATTTATGTAGACTCTATCCTAAGTGCCACCACAGCGTGCATGCTGTCACTTTCACACACGTGGGGATAGCCGGAGATCTATTAAAGCACTTGAGTAACAGAGTAGATCTACTTGATTACAAAGCTCATGATCCCAATAAGATCGCGCATAGAGAGAGAGAGAGATTAACACATAGCTACCGGTAGAGCCCTTAGCCTCGAGGAAGAACTACTCCCTCCTCATCATGGGAATCGGCAATGGTGATGGAGATCGATGGAGATGGTGGTGGAGATCGAAGGAGATTGCTCTGGGTGCACTTCCTCGTCCTGGCAGGGTGCCGGAACAGAGACTTCTGTCCCCCGAATCTCCCCTTCGATGGCGGCGGCGCTACGGAAGTTTTCATGGATGGATGATGGATGATCTAGGGTTTTCTCCTCGGGGGATTCTTATAGGCGAAGGGGCAAGGCGAGGAGGCAGCCAGGGGGCCCGACCCCCTGGTGGAGCGGCCAGGGTGGGCCTGCGCCACCCTAGGGTGTGCCCACCCTGGTGCCCTACTCCTTCTCTGCTTTGATTTTCTATATCGTTCCGGGGAGAATATGAAGATTGGCTTTTGTCCCGTCCAATTCTGAGAATTTTCATTTTTTAGCTTTTCTGAAACCAAAAAATAGCAGAAAACAGGCAACTGGCACTGTGGCATCTTTTCAATAGGTTAGTTCCAGGAAGTGTATAAAAATACCTCAAAGTGTAGATAAAACATAAGACAAATGATATAAAAAAACAAGCATGGAGCATCAAAAATTATATATACGTTTACAACGTATCAAGGTGTTATGTAGAGGCTCATGGATCAAGAGTGGAATTTTTCCATCCCGATGAAGGATAGATATACTCTAGACCCTCTCAGTGATATCACATTAAATAGCTTGCAAGCAAGTGATGTAATCAATAGAATTTTATATCACGGGAACGAGAAAAGAGTACATGTCGTTAACGAGATCAAACTAGGTATGGAGATACCTATGATCGAATCTCGGACATGTAATATATTGCGATGATACGCCCAATTTTCATCACCTTTCTATATCATAATTTACCTCTATTCATTGATATTTGTCTTATTATGAGGTATTACTTATGGCTTTTTCATCTGTTTATGCATGTTGGATGATTCTTGGAGAATGGACTGCTGGATTCTGGATTCTGATGGAAAAGAGGGCATTTTGGTGCAATTTCGCATAGATCAGAAAAATACCAGAAAAATATGGAAACATATTATTTCTCCAGAAGAATGAGGGAGCCAGAAGGAGGAACGAAGAAGGGCCTTAGGGGGCCCACACCCCCTAGGCGCAGGCCCACCTGACCCCGCGCCTAGGGCAAGTGTGGCCCACATGCCCGGCCTCCGACTCCGCCCCTTTGCCTATATCTTCCCTACGGAACCCTAAGACTCGGTGAGCGACCACAGATAGATTTACGCCAACTCTGGGGGCGGAAAACACCGAGAGAGAAATATATCTCCGGCAGACAGATTTCTACCGGGGGAATTCCTTCCCATAGAGGGGAGACCATCTCCATCAACACCTTCATCAAGCTAGGCTTCATCAGGATCATCATAATCATCCACACCATCATCTCCACCAGCACCATCACCACCACTCCGTCCCTCTATAACAATTGTGTTGGATATTGCTTTAGTTCTTAGGGGAAACTTTCCCGGTGTTGATTAATATTGTAATTGATGCTTGTGAGTGGAACCATTGGATTATTGTTTATGTTCAGATTGTTACCCTGTAGAGGCCCCAACCTTTAATATAAGGTAGAGATCCCTGTGTTTACAATGCTAGTCCCTGGATCAATAGCTAGAATCCACAGTTAAGATGTAATATCAAGAAACCAAGGTCATAATACAACTTTATAACCAGGAATAAAATAATTCATTACATATTACGTAGCTCATTTGGCTGTCTCATTACAATGCAGCAGAAATAACTATAGCATGGAGTCCTTCATCTTCAAAGTGCCACAGACAATCATGTTGGTTGTAGACTTGTAATCCTAATCAACACACTTCACTAACATCAAATAAACCTATAACATAATAAGTTACAGCCACAAGGGTCAATACATTTGAATTGTATTAGCAAGTGATACTATGTTAGAATAGTGGTAACTATCATCTACATGCATTTGGTTAAGTGGAGCTTAGGCTTGCTTTGCTCAAAATAGATTTTCCTTATCATTTGAAAACTCTAATTTTTTGTTTGTCAAAATCACCTAAGGCATCTACCAATCAAAGATTGAAGATACTTTAACCCTTGTTCAACCACAAGTTTTTAACTTAGAAATTGAGATGAGGAGATTCTTGATAGCTTCCATGTCTTGATGCCTAAATTGTCCATTGCCGGGGACACGACTAAGTACTTAGATTTTACTCTCTTGAGAGGTGGTGCACTTTCCCACAAGACTCGACATGCATCGAGACAAGATCTTTCAGAAGCCTTCCCTTAGACCAAAATGGACGCGTTCCCAAACCTATCATCCCCTACCACCAAATGTCCATTTGGCTAAGTTATTGCAACCTATATGATCCAGGCAGAGCCCATAATGCCAAGTGGCTGCACTTGAAGCTTTTCAACATTTGACATCTCAAATATCTTTGTTCCTGGGTGGCATTCCACAAGTGTGATACACAAGGTTCACCAGTCCCCTGGCCTTGTGTAACCACTCAACAAAAATCCATCCAAGCAATACCATTCCACCCAGGTGATTCATTCACATAGTTGTTTTATTAAACAAAACACAAGTCCTTGACTTAGAAATATTCCATAGCATGAATATAATCCACCCTTGTTTTCTACTAGCTAGGCTAAGCATGATAGTAGTAGGAATCTTAACTTAGGGAAAATTTCTACTAGAGTTTCATCTACTAGGATTTCCCATGGCATAGTTAACACTTATAAAATTCCATGCAAGTCCTACTCAAAATATCACTAATGCATAGTGAAAATAATGGGACAAAAGTATGAACCACCACTTGCCTTTTTGGTAGAGAATATAAGTTCACTCCTTGATCTTGCAATAGTCATACTCTTCAACGTTCACTACAATTCAATCAAGGCACAAATTCAATCTAGCATTCAAACAATTCAACAGATAAAACAATAAAACAAAGAAATGCATGCAAGCATGCCAGAGATTGTTTTATTTGGAAAAGTGGTTTCTATTAGGCTATAAACATTCTAAAACATCTATTGGTCATTTATAAACGTGGCAAAACCATTTGATAACAAGTTAGTGAAAATGGCCATTTAAATCATTTTTATTTTGCTAGAGATGATTTAAATCAAAGTGATAATCTCTAGTGTTTGACAAATATTTTTAAACACAACATGTTAGTGTTTTAAGGTCAAGTGTTTAATATTAAAACCATTTGCAAAAGGTTTCATCGAAAAACCATTTTTAAATCAAAGCATTATTTTATTTTGTTGGAAATGCATTTAAACAAAGTAATAATTTTATAGGGTTACCCAAATATATTTTTAATTCCAAAAACTTGGTGTTTTAGGGTCAGAGAGTTTAATTCAAAATATTTTCAAAAGGTTTTACTCAAAAAGCATTTTTAAAACATATTCAACATATTTATTTAACTAGAAATGTTTTAATTCAAAGGAATAATTCCTAAGTGTCACAAAATATATTTTTAAATACAAAAGTTGGTTTCTATGGTCAGTAGGTTTAAAACAATCCATTTACAAAAGATTTTAACCTATAAACATTTTTAGAATAAATTTTATAATCAAAATAGGCCTAGACATGGTTCTGCAAATACAACCAATTATACAGAATCAAATTACTAAAAAAAAGTGCATGGTTGGAAAGTTCACATTTTTATGAATCGAGTGATATAAAATTTGTAAAATTTGTAAGTGTAGATTTAAAGTTATGAATTTTTCAAATCTAACATCTAATAGACATGTTTTATGTTTTTAAAACAGAACCTGTGCCACGCGTCTAATTCTGATTGGGCCATACCGTTTCGTGTGGATCGACCGATACTAGCCGTCAGATCTAAAGTGCATTGCACGGTGCAGATGCCATCTTACCCCTTCGATTAACTAATCTATCCTAGCCAACTGATCAAGATCCAATGCTCCAGATTGCATTGACCAAAGGTGGGCGGTGCTGGCGGCGGCTGTGCAACGGTGGCGCTCTGGCGGTGGCATTGCTGATGATTAATGAAGAGAGAGAGAGAGGGAGATGGCTCACTAGAATCGCGTGATCTCGCTGATGCTCGATGTGCCCTTGGTTGGCAAAGGGGTGCACGGTGGTGTCAGGGATTGCTTGCTGGAGTTTCTCACTGGCTCGGGTGTTCTCTGTTGAAGACGGAGGCGATGCTATGGTGAACGCCAGGGCAAACAAAATATGTAGTCAGACATGCAAGATCGCGGTGAGTACACGCGTGTGAAAGAGAGGGAGAGGCGCGGTCGGAATTTACCTTGGATGCTCGTCGGAGAAATGGCAGACTACGGCGGCGCTCAGACGTGGAAGAAGCCGACATTTTGGGGCGCGCGCGGCCAAGCGGGCGATACTGGGAGGTGCAGGGAACGATGGGGAGCACGCTTGTTTTTTGCAGTGAGCAAGGGGAGGCGTAGGCTAGCCGGAATCATCGCCAGAAGGTCGTCGGAGACAGTGGATTGCAGCGAGGAATTGGCACAACCTAGGGGCGGTTGTGTTCGGGCGAATGGGGGGAAACAGAGAGGGGGACTGGGCGATTAAGAGGGTGAGATCAGGGGCAAGAATCACGGGGCCAATTACACGAATTGAAGTGTGCATTCAACGGCAGAAAAAGACGGGCGTGGTCATTGCGCGAGGTTGAAGACGGTGATTGTGTGGCAGCGGGGCCTGGCGGCAGCGAGAGAGAGAGGGGGTGCGGTGGGGTCTAGGCGACAGTGAGGGCGCGGGTAGGTGCTGCCGTGCGAAACATTTTTCTTTCCTGAAGAGAAGAAATGGGCTAGCTAGGCTAGATGGTCTAGGTTGGGCTGGGCTGGACTCTTTCTCTATTTTTTCTTTCCTGTTTATTTTTCTTTTTCTGTTTCTTTTATTCTATTTTGAATTTGTTCAAACAACCATTTGAATTCAAATGTTTACCAAACTTTTAGTAAGTTTCTATTCTATTTGGACATGTATTTTAAGGACCATTTTAGGAATAATTCTTTTATTCATTTATGGTTTATATTTTATTGAAAATGGGCACTTGTCTTTTATTTAAATAAGTTTTTATTTATACTTTCAAACTCTTATTTGAATCTTAATTTTTAGAAAACCCTTTTCAGTAGGTTTTATTTATTCATTAGTGCAAATAATTCTCTTTGAATTATTTAAAGTATTTTAATATGATTTATTAATCATTTAAATTGGGTAGATTGTCTTTATTCAAATAAAATCAAATATTGTTTTAATGCCATATAAATTTTCTTCAAATAATTCTTTTAAGTTAATTAGATAACTTTTTAATCCACTTTGGTAAATTCCATTTTACTATTTTCTCATGATTTAATTAATCATTTCTATTAGGGATTTTGTCTTCATTCAAATGGAATAGAATTTGGTTAAGGCCATATTATTTTATTTGAATATTCCTTATCCCTTTATTTCATTTGGATTATCTTTATTTCATTTACTTATGGATTTGGCCAAGATTTAATTTGGCTTTAAATATTCCTTATTTATTTCTTTCTTTCTATATCTTATAAAATCCATATCTTTTTATTTAGAGGTCCAAAATTGGTGATTCCAATTTGTAAGATTTTATTTAATATTTGTTTATCTTTTTAAATCCCTTTTGTATTACTTTGTTCACAATTTGGTATGGATTTTAGATAGGAGCTTTATTAGCTTTGGAAATTATTCCCTTTTATCTTATTATGTTCATAAGTTTTTATCCATGGTTCCAAATTGAATGAAATAAATTTCTATGATCTTATAATATTTTTGTTTATCATTTTGATGACTTATAAATGTTTGTCGAAATTTTTTATATGGAACAAATACATAGTCTTAGAGTAATCTTGGAATGTTTTTCTTCCATTAGGGTTTTAGAGTTTTGGTTTATTTTCCAAGTTTAAATTTTAAGGTACATTCATTCATGAATGCATTTCACTTGATTTGAATTTTGTTGGTTTCCCTTTTATTCAAAGTTTGTTCAAGATGGGTTTTAATGTTTCCATTTAGAAACAAAAAGTTTCTTTTCACCCTAAATTTCAACAATTATTTATTTTGTTTATTTATTTTGTTTATTTATTTTTCACATTTCAAAATTTGGAAAATTTTGGGATGTGACATATTCATTACCATGTCATCTTTGATCTTGATCCATATGATGTCTTGTGAGTAGTTCGTTTAGTTCTTGAGGACATGGGAGAAGTCATGTTGTTACTAGTGAATCTATGATGAGTTATTATTCAATGGTTAAGTATTTAAGTTGTGGTGATATTCTTCTAGTGGTGTCATGTGAACGTCGACTACATGATACTTCACCATTTATGGGCCTAGGGGAATGCATTGTCTATTTGGCTACTAATTGTGAGGTTTCCGGAGTGACAGAAACCTGAACCCCCGTTAGGACACCTTTGCACAAGGGAGCGTAGGCTCTTAGAGTTTAAGGCTGCGGTTAGATTTATAACTTAATTACTTTCATTTAGTTACGGATGTTTGCTAGAGGTTTAATCACAAGTATATATTACTCCATGTACGGTCGATACATTAGCACAGGTTCACCCAAACAACACTTACAACACCAAAGAAGAGTACTCAACTATTTGAAGCGAAAGCACATGACAGAATTCCCATGTGTTCTCAAGAACGTTTGGTCCTTATAAGTATTTCCACCGGCTTGTCCTTTACTAAGAAAGGATTGGGCCACTTGCTGCGTTTGTTCTTTGTTACTTGCACTTTGTTTTGTTGCCTTATCAGAAAACCACTAAAAGTTTGTTTGCTAAGTATTCACAGGGATTTCCTGCTCCACACCATTGTTCAACACCTTCTGCTCCTCGTTGGTATCGACACTCCTATTTATTGAAAGTACTACGATACACCCCCTATACTTGTGGGTCATCAAGACTATTTTATGGCGCCATTGTCGGGGAGTGAAGCACTATTGAAGAGTGGAACTGGTAAGGGAAACTTTTACCGTGAGTATTGTTGTTGTAACTGCTTGTTACTTTGTTTCCAATATGGATAACCCACTTGGTTTTATGTTTGGAAAAACTACTACCACTGCTAGGGTAGTAGATGAACCACCTCCTGTTGAGATCCTTTTAAGATACCTACAAGTTTTGTTAATCGTGTTATGGATAATTATTATTTAGGGGATGGAACTGTCCATCCTGGTGATCACTTGCTTTTTATCCATGAATTATGCGGGTTGTTTAAGTGTGCTGGTATCACAACTGAACAGGTAAAGAAGAAGTTACTCTCTATATCCTTGAAAGTGAGAGATGAAGAATGGTATAACCTGCTGAAGAATGGACAATCCATGGAATGGGAGGAGATGGCATCTCTCTTTTACTCTAAATTTTATCATCCCTGTGAATTCATAAGGATAGAAATCTTATATATAAGTTTTGGCCTCTTGATGGAGAGAGTACAGCTCAAGCTTGGGGGAGATTGAAGTTACTAATGCTCAAATTTCCTATTCATGAACTCCCTAACAATATTATTCTTAATAACTTTTATGCTAGGCTTCCTCTTCATGATAAAGATTTACTAGATGCTTCGTGTGCTAGATCATTCACACGTATGAAGGAAGAAGCTAAATGGGATCTCTTAGACCGTATTCAAGACAACACTGAAGCTTGGGAAAATGACAAAGGAAGAAAGTCAGGTATAAACTATGATTATGAATGCATTAAATCTTTTATGGGTACTAATAACTTCCATGATATTAGCAATGAGTTTGGCCTTGATCCTCAAGTTCTTGCAAAATGATTTAATGCATTTGCCTCTTATATTGAACTTCCTAAGAAAGAGTGGGACTAGTACCATTATCCTTATAAAGACATTGTTACCCATGTTCCTACCAGCTTAGAGGTTTGTACTATTGATCCTATTTTGCCTGAACCTTATATCGAGAAAACTCCTTTTCCTTCCAAGGTAAGGGAGCATTCTATTATGGCTAATGTGGTTAGCAAAAGCACAAAGAAAACTGTAGGGTCCGGTGAGCTTATTGATATTGAGCCTGTGGTAGCTATTGTGAAAGATCTTGTCACTAGAAATTTACAGGATGAGCATATTGTCTTCTGTGAGGATGCTACTAATATTGTTTCTCATCCTAAGAAAGTTAGAAAAGCTAGTGTCCATGTGCTTTCTATTAAAATTGGTAGTCATAGATACTATGGTTTATTTGATATTGGTGCAGGTTCTAGTGCTATTCCTTATGAGCTTTACAGGGAAATTATGCATGAGATTGGTCCTTGCGAGCTTGAGGACATTGATGTGGTTATTCACCTTGTTAATAGAGAGCAAGTTTTCCCCATTGGTATTGTAAGAGATGTGGAGGTCCTTTGTGGTAAGATTAAATATCCTGCTGATTTTCTAGTACTTGGTAAAGAAGCTAGTAAAAGTTATACTATTATCTTTGGTAGACCCTTCCTTAATACTTGTGGGGATATCATAGATTGTAGGAAGGAAAAAGTTTTGACTAAGTTTGTTGGAGAATCTTATGAGTTTAATTTTTCCAAATTTGGCAAAACTCCTTATGAAAATGAACTACCTGATGAGGACTTCAGGGTTCAACAACTATCTGCTATTTCTCTTGCTCCTAACAATGTTTTGCAGCAGTTCATGGAAGACCATGAAAGTGATGTCTTCATGAAGGAAAGAAATGAGATTGACGAAGTTTTCCTTCGTCAGCCGGAACAGCTTAAGCATAATATACATGTGGAAGATTTGGGTACCACACTACCACCTAAAGGGGACCCTGTTTTCGAATTAAAACTTTACCTAATGATCTTAAATATGCTTATCTTGATGATAAGAAAATATATCCTGTTATTGTTAGTTATAAACTTTCAGGGAAGGATGAAGAAAGGCTATTGGAAGTATTGAAGAAACACTGAGGAACTATGGGTTATACTCTTGATGATTTAAAAGGAATTTCTCCTACTATATGTCAGCATGCTATTAATATTGAGCCTGATGCAAAACCAGTTGTTGAGCACCAACGCCTCTAAATCCTAAGATGAAGGATGTGGTAAGAAATTAGGTATTAAAACTCCTTGATGCTGGTATTATTTATCCTATTGCTGACAGTCAATGGGTTAGTCCTGTTCATTGCGTTCCCAAGAAAGGGGGGATAACTTTTGTGCCTAATGAAGATGATGAGCTTATACCCCAAAGAGTAGTGGTTGGGTATAGAATGTGCATTGATTTTAGAAACATCAATAAAGGTACTAAGAAAGATCATTATCCTTTGCCCTTTATTGATCAAATGCTTGAAAGGTTGTCCAAAAAGACTCACTTTTGCTTTCTTGATGGTTATTCTGGGTTTTCTCAAATTGTTGTGAAAGTACAAGATCAGGAGAAAACTACTTTCACTTGTCCTTATGGTACTTATGCTTATAGGCGTATGCCTTTTGGTTTATGTAATGCTCCTGCTACCTTTCAGAGATGTATGTCTGCTATCTTTCATGGTTTTTGTGAAGAAATTGTGGAGGTTTTCATGGACGATTTCTCCGTCTATGGAACTTCTTTTGATAACTATTTGCACAACCTTGATAAAGTTTTGCAGAGACCTGAAGAAACCAACCTTGTTCTTAATTGGGAGAAATGCCATTTCATGGTTAATGAAGGGATTGTTGTTGGACACAAGATCTCTGAAAGAGGCATTGAAGTTGACAGAGCAAAAATTAAAGCGATTGAGAAGATGTCGTATCCTAGAGATATCAAAGGTATTCGTAGTATCCTTGGTCATGTTGGTTTCTATAGGAGGTTTATGAAAAATTTCTCCAAAATATTAAACCCCTTACTAATCTTCTTCAAAAAGATGTACCTTTTGTTTTTGATGATGATTGTGCGGAAGCTTTTGAAACTTTGAGGAAAGCTTTGACAACTGCTCCTATTGTCCAACCACATGATTGGAGTTTACCTTTTGAAAACATGTGTGATTCTAGTGACTTTGTTGTGGGTGTTGTCCTTGGACAACATGTTGACAAGAAGCTGAATGTTATTCATTATTCTAGCAAGACCCTGGATGCTGCTCAAAAGAATTATGCTACTACTGAAAAAGAGTTCTAAGATGTAACCTGTTCTTGTGATAAGTTTAGACCTTATATTGTTGATTCTAAGGTTACAAATCATAATGATCATGCAGCTATTAAGTACCTTATGACAAAGAAGGACGCTAAACCTAGGCTTAAAAGGTGGGTGTTGCTTTTGCAAGAGTTTGATCTACATATTATGGATAGGAAAGGTGCTGATAATCCTGTTGCCGATAATTTATCTCGTTTGGAAAACATTTCTTTTGACCCTTTGCCTGTTAATGATAGTTTTCCAAATGAGCAGTTATCTGCAATAAGGATAAGTTCGCATGAGAGTCCTTGGTATGCTGATTATGCTAACTTTATTGTTTCCAAGTTTTTGCCTCCAACCTTTACAGCTCAACAAAGAAGGAAATTCTTTTATGATCTAAGGCATTACTTTTGTGATGACCCACACTTATATAAAGAAGGAGTAGATGGTATTATGCGAAGATTGTTCCAGAATTTGAACAACAAGAGATATTGAGAAAATGTCATGGCAGTGCTTATGGGGGACATCATGCTGGGGATAGGACCGCACAAAAGGTTTTATAATCTAGATTTTATTGGCCTACCCTTTTTAAAGATGCAAGAAAGTTTGTCTTATCATGTGATGAATGCCAACAAGTAGGTAACATCTCTAGACGCAGTGAAATGCCTATGAATTATTCTCTTGTTATTGAACCTTTCGATTGTCGGGGATTTGACTTTATGGGGCCTTTTCCTCCTTCAAAGGGGTATACTCATATTCTTGTTGTTGTTGACTATGTTACAAAGTGGGTGGAAGCCATACCTACAAACAGTGATGATGGTAAGACCTCTTTGAAAATGCTTAAAGATGTCATTTTTCCTAGGTTTGGTGTGCCTATATATCTCATGACTGATGGAGGATCTCATTTTTTTCATGGGGGTTTTAGAAAAACTCTCGATAAGTATGATGTAAACCTTAGAATTGCTTCAACTTATCACCCCCAAACTAGTGGGCAAGTAGAACTTTCCAATAGGGAAATTAAATCTATCTTGCAGAAGACTGTCAATAGATCTAGGAAAAATTGGCCTAAAAGTTGAATGACGCTTTGTGGGCTTATAGAACTACTTATAAAAATCCTATGGGGATGTCTCCTTACAAAATGGTCTATGGGAAAGCTTGTCACCTGCCTTTAGAATTATAACACAAAGCTTGTTGGGCAGTGAAAGAGTTGAATAGAGATTTTAGACTTACTGGTGAGAAAAGACTGCACGATTTAAGTAATCTAGATGAGTGGAGACGTGAAGCTTATGAAAATGCTAGGCTCTTTAAGGAAAAGGTAAAAATATGGCATGATAGGAGAACTGTCAAAAGGCAGTTCCATGTTGGTGAGAAAGTTCTTTTGTATAGGTCTCGTCTCAGATTTTTTGCAGGGAAACTACTCTCCAAATGGGAAGGAACTTTTGTTATCAAGGAAGTGTACCGTTCAGGTGCCATCAAAATTTCTTCTCTGAAGGATGACACACCATAGGTGGTTAATGGTCAAAGACTGAAACTTTATATTTCTAGAGATTCTTATAATGAAGATGTGGATGTTATTCAAATGGTGACTCCAGAAGAATTTAGCAGAAGCCAAACACCAGGAACTGCACAGTTCGTCCTTGAATAGGTAAAAGTGGTGAAAATAGAAGGTTCGTGAAACTCCAATCTTTTTATCATTTTGATGTTTTAATAAATATGGGAAGCTATGAGACGAGACTGAAGAGGAAACGGAGCCTAGGGTGGACAAACCCACCCCAGGCGCGGGCCTAGCCTGGTCGTGCCTGAGGGGCCTGCCCCCCCCCCCTCGAACTCTGTCTCCGCCTCGTTTCCATGTCAAAACCTTACTTATGTATTGAAACTTTGTAATATATAACCCCCGGGTTCCCTGAGGTTCTTGCACCATTTTCGCGTCGTGTTTTCGTTTCGATCTGTTTCTGTCAGGAAAATTCTCAGATTTGGAGCCTCAATGTCTTCCTCTAGATAACCCACAGAGGGTTCCTCTGCAAACGTCCTCAACCCGTACATGTATGAGTTGAGGATTCATCCCAAAGAGTTGATCCTCAAGGAGGGGAAGGTACAGATGAAAGAAGTTCAAGGCCCTAAAGGACAAGGCAGTCTGGAAGACATGATGGAGGCATTGGAACAGGAAGTTTGCAGGTACAAGAAGATGGTAGAACGCAAAGTGGATGTTATTCACAAGATAAGTTCAAAACTCATCACCAAGTATTAGGGAGAAGTATCTGAGCTCTGAGAAGAGATCTTTTCACTCAGTCAGACCACCATCTAATTGCAAGAACATCTCTATGACATACAGAACCAAAACTGTGAGTATGAGGCTAGATTTGATCACATAAGCTCTGCTGCTACTTTCAGGATTTCGGAGACAAGGGCATCCTTTTTGGATGGGGAACCATTTCCTTGGAAGTTTTATGATGACAAGAGAACACCACCACTACCTAAGTAGTAATTCGTTATCAGGTTTGGCATCCCCTTGGCTTGTTCCAAGCTTGGGGGAGTGCCGCGGTATCACCACCATTATCTTTTATCTTTTACCTTTTTAGTGGATTCATATCTGTGGTAGAGAGGTTATCTTATATTTTGGTTTGCATGTGGAAGTATCTCTCTTTTAGTTGATTATCTATGTATCCCTTGGTGTGAGTGCCTTTATTGGAATATTAATGAGAAGTATCATCTTTTACTTTTTGCACTTCTTATTTTAGTTTGGAATCTCTATTATATGATGGATCTTGTTGATCAGTATTGGCACCACTTTTGGATCATCAAGTGGATCTAAATTGGTTTTGGAAAACCGAGTTCTGGTTAGTAGCATTACTATGAAAGATAAAAAGAAAGAAAAAGGGGCTTACAGGTATTTTGTATCATTTGTTTTCTTTCTTGTTGGCTCATAATCTTAGTATTCTTTATTTAAGATCCTTTTGTTTCTTCAAGGAAGATTGCGTGTTTGGATTTATTACTTGTATGTTTGCTTGTTTTCTCTCAACTCTCTTGCTTGCTACCCAGCCTTGCTAGCCAAAAACCTGTTTTTAGAAGGCATACTTCTCATGTTTTCAAAATCCTTTGAACCAAAACTTTTGCCATTTGTGTCCACCATATCTACCTAGTAGCTTTTGCTATTCCAAGCAAATTCTCAAGATTCATCTACCTTTCGAATTAAAAAAGTATTTTGTTATGTGAAAACTAGTTAGTAATGCTCTCACGAACTTGATGCCACACCTTATTTACTTGCCCCTAATAGACTTGAACCATTGTTAACATCGAAGTTGTATATGCTTGCATCTATACGTTGGAATTAGCAGAACCATGCTGTCACGGGGAACGTTTTCAACATTGCACTTGTACTCTGTACATAGTTGATATCCTGCTCTTTTGTGTATGGATGTCAACGGTGTGAAATAAAGAGGGAACTTGTAAGTCCATGGAGTTTGTATCCTGTGTTAGAGAAACGCCTGGGCCGCTAGCCTAAGCCATTCTTAATCATGGTGGTAACTTGCAGGATCACCATAGTGTGTCATATATGAAGCATCCTCAATAAAAATCTATGCACATAGTAAATAAAAAGATCGCTGAGATGCTCATTGTCTGCTTGCCTTGTCATTTTGGTTATGGGAAAGCTCCTGTGCCATATGCAAGGGATACCCCATTGGAGGTTCTCAATGATATACAAATACTTACAATGACAAGAACTTACCTGTGACCAAAGTTGAGTAGCACGAGGAGTGGCCCTCATATTCAAGGGACATGAGATTGCCAACTTATATTTCATCAATCATATACTCCATCTTTGTTCACTTTAACCTTAATCATCTCAAGATGTTTATGATAGGGGCAATGAGGGCTCAAATCTAGTAAGTACCATAATATTTTGGAAGCTCTTTATGACTTGTAATCCCTGCTACCCTCTATAAAGGGACCTTTCTCCTAGTTACCAGTTGAGTTAGTAAACCTACTTCCTCTCTATCTATAGCAAGCATTTGAGTTGTTGTGTTTCAAGCATGCATATGGTTATTTATTCAATCATGTTCTTCATCTTCCTTGTTTGCACAGAACTGTTATCTATTGAGTATTAATTTGAAACCCTTCAGTTGTGAAAAACCTTTTTGAGCAAGGAGTGCTCCTGTTTTGAAACTTCTACAAAAAGCTTTTGTGAAACTGTTTGCCAGGTGTTCTCTGACCAAGAACAAGTTTGACATTTCCAATTATGATTATCTTTATGCATCTCTATTGTGACTTCTATACTTGGTTGCAAGCTAAGTTATATAATGGTGAGTTTCTTTCTACTATGAGTTGTGCAATGGTAAGTGTGATGCTTCTTGTTCGTATTCTTTTATTGACACTTCACTCCATAAACCTGTGGATATGTTTACTAAGCTAAGTATTCGCTTGGGGACAAGTGAATTCTAAGCTTGGGGGAGTTGATACGCCCAATTTGCATCACCTTTCTATATCATAATTTACCTCTATTCATTGATATTTGTCTTATTATGAGGTATTACTTATGGCTTTTTCACTTGTTTATGCATGTTGGATGATTCTTGGAGGATGGACTGCCGTAGTATGGATTCTGATGGAAAAGAAGGCATTTCACTGGAATCCGCAAAATCCAGAAAAATACCAGAAAAATATGGAAACATATTATTTCTCTAGAAGAATGAGGGAGCCAGAAGGAGGGACGAAGAAGGGCCTCAGGGGGCCCACACCCCCCTAGGCGCAAGCCCACCTAACCCCGTGCCTAGGTGATACCGTCGCCATCAACACCGTCATCAAGCTAGGCTTCATCAGGATCATCATCATCATCATCCACCATCACCACCACTCCATCCCGCTGTAACAATTGTGTTGGATATTGCTTTAGTTCTTAGGGGAAACTTTCCCGGTGATGATTACTATTGTAGTTGATGCTTGTGAGTGGAACCATTGGATTATTGTTTATGTTCAGATTGTTATCCATTACCATATCATCTTTGATCTTGATCCATATGATGTCTTGTCAGTAGTTCGTTTAGTTCTTGAGGACATGGGAGAAGTCACATTGTTAGTAGTGAATCGGTAATGAGTTATTATTCAATGGTTTAGTATTTAAGTTGTGGTCTTATTCTTCTTGTGGTGTCATGTGAACATCGACTACATGATACTTCACCATTTATGGGCCTAGGGGAATGCATTGTGTATTTGGCTACTAATTTTGGGGTTGCCGCAGTGACAAAAACCTGAACCCTCGTTAGGACACCTTTGCACAAGGGAGCATAGGATCTCAGAGTTTAAGGGTGTGGTTAGATTTATATCTTAATTACTTTCCTGTAGTTACGGATGTTTGCATGGGGGTTTAATCACAAGTATGTATTAGTCCAAGTACGGTCGGTACATTGGCACAAGTACACACACAACACTTACAACATCAGAGAAGAGTACTCAGTTATTTGAACCGAAGGCACTTGACAGAATTCCCATGTGTCCTCTAGAATGTTTGGTCCTTATAAGTATTTCCATCGCCTTGTCCTTTGCTAAGAAAGGATTGGGCCACTTGCTGCGTTTGTTCTTTGTTACTTGCACTTTGTTTTGTTGCCTTATTAGAAACCACTAAAAATCTGTTTGCTAAGTATTCACAGGGATTTCCTGCTCCATACCCCTGTTCAGCACCTTCTGCTCCTCATTGGGATCGACAATCCTATTTATCGAAAGTACTACGATACACCCCCTATACTTGTGGCTCATCATGTGAGATAAAGGAATTAAGTTACTAGCATATAAGGTTCTCCCGATCAAAAGAAGTTATCGTTGAATGTGTGGGAGTTAGTATGAATCTCTAGGTCCCGCTTCTGATTATTGATCCGATAGGGGTCTCGATCATGTCTGAATTATTCGTGAACCGTAGGGTGACACACTTATGAGACCGACAACATTTGGAACAAATATGTTCTAGACGAAAGAATTACAAAGAGCAGGAATTATTTCACTAGACACCGAAATTGTTTCGGGTGAAATTGCTGAAATTGTTTCTGCATGTGAAATTGAATACTAGCAAGGGGTTTTCTTTGAATGTTTGTTAATTAATGTAATTCACAAAATTCTGAATAAATAAATAAAAGGAGTTTTATTGAAAGAGATATTACATTAAATTTGGTGGAAAATTAATGGGAATATGAGTGGATTTTTTAGTGGGAATCTTGTAGTCCTCCCAAGAACCCTGCAACGCTCTCTGCCTTCAACATGTAAGTTGGAGAACTGTTGAATCTTCCATTGTACTCGTCTCGTAGCCTGACTAGATCCGTCCATGCCGGAATCTTAAGATGGGATGGTTCACCTGCCTATACCAGTAGAGTGACGTAGACCATAGTTCAGCGATGCCTCGTGACTCACACATGCAGAGAACGTAATCATAGCCGTTTTTCCCGTGTGAAGGATTCGAAACAGTGGTGGCGGAGGTCGGAACATGGCGAAATTTCCACGCACGCTCGCGCACACGGTGTCCATGCAGCCGTCGTTTGATCAACTTGCATGAATCTTGATGTCGAGTACTATAGTTTGTAACCATGGTGATTTTTGTCTTCTCGCCCCATTCTTCCTCTCATCATCTTCTTCCTCTTGCCAACGTCTCCTCGAGCTCTCCACGCGCACAGAGGAAAAACCCTAACTTTTTCTTCCAATATCACAGCCACATTCCCTCTACACCAATGGCTAGCAGCATCACTACTCCATCCATGGCGGCATCGAGCGAGGCTACAGCTAAGCCTACAAGCTCTATCCACGTCCCACCGGCGGCAATCATATTCCAGCGGGGCTGGAATTGCTGGAAGAGGAGGCTGATTCCCACAAGGGGGAATGGCGTGGCTCAGATATCGCTGAGAACGATCTTAAAGATATGCTCGCTGAGGGGTACCTCCCCGCAACGGAGGGTCTGGTCTGGCGGGCGGTGCTAGCCGGCGAGGTTGTCCCTTCTCCCCTATCCGGAGAAAAGGTATACCTCAAAGCCCAACTATTGTGCGGTGTTTCCCTCCCAATCTCCGACTTCTTCATAGAAGTCCTTAGTCATTACCAGGTTCAACCTCAGAACCTATCCCCGAATAGCATCCTCGCGCTTAGCAATTACACGGCGGTCTGTGAGGGTTACCTAGGGATCAGGCCTAGGTTAGATTTGTTTATCTACTTCACCGTCAAGAGGGAAGCCAGATTGAGAAAGGAAGGGCCTAGGAATTGCGGAACCATTAGCTTCAAGATCTTGCCTAGGCGGCGGTTCCCCGACATCATTGGCCACAAATCCTGCATGAACTGGCAGAGGACGTATTTTTATGGCCCAGATATTCCTCTTGCTAGCCGAGAAAAAACGTATCCGGACTTTGTCGATGGAACTGCCGCTGAAGCCCCGACATGGAGATCCCAAGACCTCCTCCCTTCTGTAAGATCTCACCCAATAAGGTAGAGATCCCTATGATTGTAGTGCTAGTCCCTGTATCGAATTTCTAGCACCCATAGTTTAAGATGAAGTACACAGATACAAAGGTCATTATTACATCGAAATTCTAGGAGTACAATAGTTCTTACAACTCACTTAGCCCCAAGGCTAACTTATAAAGAGTTCGCATTACATAGCGTATAAATAAAGTCTTCATCTTCATGTGCCACATGCAAACATGTTGAGTGTAGAATCATAACCCTACTCAACATCAGAGTAACCTGCAACATAATAAGTTACATCCACAAGGGGTCAATACAGTGGAAATTGTATTGGCAAGTGATACCATGGATATATAGTAGAGACTAACATCTACATGAATTTGGCTAAGTGTGGATCAGGCTGGCTTTGCTCAAATAAGTTTTATCCTACTAGTTTGAAAATACTAAGTTTTTCTTTACAAAACACAAAGAACCACCAATAGACATTGGTGAACCTCTACCCTTGTTCACCCACAATTTTTAACTTAGAGAAATTGGGATGAGGAGATTCTTGACCATTTCAATGTCTTTGATGCTCAAAATGTCCATAACCGGGGACACGTCTAAGTACATAGGTTTTTCCCTTTCGAGAGGTGGTGCACTTTCCCCACAAGACTCGATATGCATCGAAAAACGAGACTTTTCAGAAGCAATCCCTCAGACCACCATGGACGTGTTCCATCCTATCAACACTACCACCATCTGTCCATCTGGCTGAGTTCTTGCAACATAGTTGGCAAAGGCAGAGTCCATATGCCATGTGGTTGCACTAGAAGCTTCTCACCACAAAACATCTCAAATCTCTTTGTTCCTCGGTCGCCATCCACAAGTGAGATAAACAGGGTAAACCATATAAATGCTCCCTGTGTAACCACTCAACACAAACCTTACAAGTCCCATTCCACCCAGGTATTTCATTAACAATGTTGTTTTTCTTAGTCAAAATCACATAGGCATAATCTTTCCATAATAGCATAACATGAATTTCCACCCACTAATTATAATAGCAAGTCTAAGCATTCTACCATATATTGTCTCCTAACTTAGGAAAGTTCTACCAAGATTTAATCTATAGGATCTTCCATAGCATAGCAATATATTTGAAAAATATCATGCAAGTCCTACCAAAATACAACTAGTGCATTAGATAAAATAATAGGACATAAGATGAAATATCACTTGCCTTGGTAGCTAGGAGAATAGGCACAATCCTCAAAATCACACACTTCACAATCCACAAAATCTACACAACAAAATTCAAACAAAAATATATACAAATCAATATAACACTCAAAAATAATATGAATGCATGCAAAATTCAATGAGGTGCATAACACATTTTTAAAACCAAACTGTATACTACACAAGATAAAGTCTACATTCTAAAGTATAAATATCACAAAAACCACTTTAAAATAATATAATAAATAATTTTTATAGCCAAAATAGCCCTTAAATATCTCTGCATAACACTCTAATTTTTCGGAAACAAATGACCAAAGTAAGTCCATAGATGCAAAGTTAACAATTTCTGAATCCATAGACACCTAATTTGTATTTTTATGAATTACAGATCAAAAGTTATGAATTATGAAAGTTAAATCAACTAATAATTCAAATCTGGATTTTAATTCGAAAACACAGACATGCGACACGCTCTGATTGGCTGGTAACGATTCGTGCGGATCACACTCGCTAGCCGTTGGATCTCAGTGAGATCCTGCGGTCCAGATCTACCTGTACCCTTTCGCCTAAACTTCTAATTGTAGCCACTGCGTCTAGATCCAGCGGATCAAATCAACCTAACCAAAACCCAGCGGCGCTAATGGCGATCACGGCGGCGGTGCATCTGGCGACTGCGCTCCAGCGAGGCCAGGGCGTAAGAGAGGGGGATTAGGGGCTTACCAAGGTCACAGAGAAGGGGTGGTTGCAGTGGCGGTCGCGGACGAAGGAGTGGCGCATGGACACGACGAGGATTGCTCATAGGAGTTGTGCTGAGCTTCGGGTGCTCGCAGTCAACGACGGGGGCGACGTTATGCTCCACAAGAGGGCAAGCGACAAGCATCAGGAGGTGCGCAAGAAGGTGGCGAGCATGATTATAAGAACCAGAGGCAAGGGGGGTCGGGGATCACCGCGATAGTTCACCGGAATTCATCGGTAAGCGGCAATGCGAGTAGGAATTCGCGTAGTCTGGCAGCGCTCCGGTGGTGCTGAGTGGGGGGGAAATGGAGCAGAGGCCGTGGGGGTTAAGTAGCAGGTCGAGGGGGAGGGAATTACTCCTGCAATCAAGAGGAATCAACTCGCGTTGATTCGAACAAACGACAGCGGTGGAGCAGGTCATCGCGCGGAGTTTGCGGACAAAGGGGTGATGTGGAGGTGGGGTCCACCTGCCAGCGAGCGGGTGCGGCGCATGCGATGAGAAACAGAGGGGAGAGGGGAAACCCGGGTGGGCTTAGGTGGGCTGCGAGTTGGGCCGCTCCAGTTGGCTGGTTGTTTCTCTTTTTTTCCTTCAAAGCCTTTTCTTTTTCTGTTTTGATTTTATAAATGAGATATGAATGATCAAATCAAATCCAAATCAAAACAAATTTTCACCAAAACTTTGTGGGGTTATTCTAGTTTTTAAAAGTGTGTTAAACACAACAAACCACTCCAAAACATTTTGGGTGAAGGAAATATGCCCTAGAGGCAATCATAGAGATGATGATATTTCATATGTATCCATGAGTTATTGTAATGTTCCTTGAATATCCATATCAGGCAACTTGTATTGATTGGCAATTATGTGAATTGTTTGTGAAACTCTTTACTTGTATGGTTATTTAAGAGTTGTCCCTAGTCGGAGTTCATGTGAGGACACACGTGAATATTAGACTAGCACATCGATTGGTTGATGACTATGTTTCGCAAGTCATAGACATGGATATGTCAAACCAATGATGTGGACACATGTTATGAACATGGGGTTGGACTGACCCAACTTGAGACTGGCAATTAGTTGCAGCTCTCTCTCTACACATTGTGTACGTTTTGTCCTTAGACCTAAGATTGTCGCATGTACTTGAGATGTGGATCGACCTACTTTGTGGCTATGAAACGCTGCACCGTAACTGGGTAGTTATAAAGGTAGCTTTCGGGTTTGTCCTGAAGCATGCTGCAAGGCATGGTAAATCAAGATGGGATTTGCCCCTCTCTACTTGAGAGAGATATCTCTGGGCCCCTCGAGTGATCGGATCCAGAAATGCATGGCCGTGCTACATATGGTTAAGAGTTAACCTTGTAAAGGGATTCCGAATCACGGTATTGAGAAAGGGAGGTCAGCTTGGAGCTAGACCAAATATCATGAGGCAAAGGGAAAGACATGTACTAAACCTTGTGATGGTTCGTCCGATATGATCTTTGTATGAGTTAAGGAGTTGGCACGTCTTTCTAGAGGCCGCTACCAACTATTGACAGAATATGTGTATTCGTGTCATGTCTATACGCATATGAACCTATAGGGTCACACACTTAAGGGGCTGGAAGCCTAATGAGGATTGGATCCGAATTAGACCAGGCTTAGGCTACTAATGGGCTGCTAATGTAGAAGCCCACTAGGGACGCCTATATAAGAGAGGGTGGGGCGAGCTGGCCATATAGAGACCTTAGATTATTCCCAGCCGCCACTCCTCACACCTGTGTTGCACGCGCGGACCTAGCAGTCCGGCGTCTGACGCTTCCACCCTGTAGGTGTGGATACCTCGGAGGCGCTTCATTTGTAGCGCTTGGACGAGCCGCGCAAGGGGATATGCTCGTGGGATAAGGACAAGGAGGAGTCGTGGAACGTCTGCACTGCCTCGACGTGCTTCATCAATTCTGCAACTGCGCGTCTAGTGGTAATCCCGTTATCTATGACAATAGTTATCCTGGTATACGTGGTAGAAATTTTTTGATTTGCGCTAGTGTAGCCTACCCGTATCCCTTCATTGGGGTACTAAAATAAAATAAAAACACAAGTTCTACCCTTCATATGAAAATGGGTTTAAACATAGGGTCTTGCTTGTGTTTAAATTTTGAAAAAATTTCTGCAATGCTCACATGATATGATGACATGAATGCAATGATGATGTTTTGGTTTTGATGAAATTTGGGATGTTAAAATTCTAACCCCCTTAAGATGAATCTCACCCTCGAGATTCAGATTGGCTAGCAAATAGGTGTGGGTGATCTTTTCAAAGATCATCTTCTCTTTCACAAGTTGCTTCTTCCTCGGTATGATGATTCCACTGTACTTTGCAGAACTTGATGGTCTTAGTATGAGTGACTCTTTTTGCCGTCTCGAGAATCTTGTTAGGCTTCTCTTCATAAGTGAGATCATTCTCTAACTGAACTACTTCTAGTGGTATAGTGTCTTTTAACGAACTTTCTTCCATCTCTGGATGACACTTTTTCAACTGACTTACATGAAACACATTGTGAACTGCTGACAAAGATTCGGGTAGTTCTAGCTCATAGTCCACTTCTCCTTTGCGGCTCATAATCTTGAATGGTCCTACATAGCGAGGTGCCAATTTCCTCTTGACTCCAAATCTCTTCACAACACGAAGTGGTGAGACTCTAAGATAAGGCCTATCACCTACCTCATAGGTGACCTCTCTATGTTTTGGATCTGCATAACTCTTTTGTTGGGATTGGGCTATCTTCAATATGTCCTATGCCATTCTGACTTTCTCTTTGGCTTCCTTGATCATATCTGGTCCAAATAAATTTATTTCTCCTACTCCATTCCATAATAATGGTGTAGTACACTTCTTTCCATAAAGGAATTCAAACGGAGCCATCTCTATGCTCGATTGGTAGCTATTATTGTAACAAAATTCTGCGTATGGCAGACTTTCATCCCAACTAAATCCATAGTCTAGTGCACAAGCTCTCAACTTATCTTCCAAAATCTGATTGGTCCTTTTTGTCTGTCCATCAATCTGAGGATGAAATGTTGTGCTGAACTCTAGTCTTGTTCCCAAATGACTCAGCCAGTTGTTTCCAAAAATGCCAAGTGAACTGAGTTCCTCTATCTAACACAATACTCTTAGTTACTCCACGCAGACACACAATCCTGTTCATATAGATCTTGGCTGATTTAGCACTTGTATAGGTGGTCTTTACAGGTATGAAATGAGCCACTTGTTAAGCGGTCCACAACGACCCATATAGAATCGTATCCGGATCTAGTCCTTGGCAATCTTGTGATAACCCTGCCGGTTTCTGATGCTCCTCCTTTACTCAACTACACACGTCACACAAAGCAATGTGCTCTGTGATATCTTTATTTAGATTGTTCCACCAAAATATTTCCTTCACATCCATGTACATCTTGGTGTTGCCAGGATGAATAGAATATGGTGAATTATGTGCTTCCTGAAGGATCAAATTCCTAAGTTCAGGATCTTGTGGAATGCAGATACACTTTCCATACCATAAGGTTCCTTGTTCATCTTCATGGAATACCTTTGCCTTTCCTTTACCAATTTTGCTCTTAATCTCCTCTATTTCCTTGTCCAACTTTAGCTTCTTTGATTTTATCCATTAGTCTTGGTTGTACTTCCAAAGACATTAGATATCCTTTAGGCACTATCTCTAATCTTAGCGCTTTAAATTGAGCGCACAAATCATCTGGCAATTCTCCTTTGGTGAGGCCATTCACATAAACTTTGCGGCTTAATGCATCGGCAACAACATTTGCTTTCCCGGGATGGTATTGCAAACTTAAGTCGTAATCCTTGATAAGTTCTAGCCACCTTATTTGTCTCATGTTGAGTTCCTTCTGTGTGAAAATGTATTTCAGACTCTTGTGATCGGTGAACACTTCACAACGCTTTCCCAAAAGATAGTGTCTCCATGTTTTGAGTGCATGGACAACAGAGGCGAACTCTAAGTCATGCGTAGGATAGTTTACTTCATGAGTCTTGAGTTGTCTCGAGGCTTAAGCCACCACTTTTTGATCTTGCATTAACACACCACCCAATCCTTGGGGAGATGCATCACAATATACTTGAAAATATTTCTCTAGATTTGGCAAGCATAACACTGGTGCTGACACTAATCTTCTCTTCAACTCTTGAAAACTGGTCTCACATGCTTCATTCTATTCAAAGTTCTTTTCTTTCTTTAGTAACTCTGTCATCGTCTTAGCTACCTTTGAGAAATTATCGATGAACCTTCTATAGTATCCTGCCAAGCCTAGGAAACTACGGACTTCTATACCTTTGTAGGATCGACAGCTATACCATTCCCAGTCACAATATGTCTAAGAAATCCAACTTCATTCAACCAAAACTCACACTTATTGAACTTGGCATATAACTTGTGCTCCCTGATTTTCTTAGGAATCAAACGCAAATGTTCTTCATGCTCTCCATTGCTCTTGGAATAAATCAATATATCATCGATGAATACCACAACAAAATTGTCAATAAACTCCATGAACACCTTGTTCATCATGTTCATGAAATAAGCTGGTGCATTTGTTAATCCAAACGGCATCACTGTATACTCATACAATCCATATCTAGTGGAAAAAGCAGTCTTTGGTATATCTTGTTCTATAATCTTGAGATAAAAGTAACCTGATTGAAGATCATTTTTTTAGAACACACGAGCTCCTTCTAGCTGATCAAAGAGATCATTGATTCTGGGTAGGGGATACTTGTTCTTTATGCTCACTTTGTTAAGTGATCGATAATCTATGCATATCCTCTGACTTCTGTCTTTCTTCTTGACAAACAAAACTGGTGCACCCCAAGACGAAGAACTTGGTTGGATAAATGCTTTCTTCAACTATTCTCCAAGCTGTTTCTTGAGCTCTTTTAACTCGTCAACTGACATCTTGTAGGGTCTCTTTAGTATGGGTCCAGAACCTGGCAATAAGTCAATCAGAAACTCCACATCCCTATCTGGTGGCATTCCTGGTAATTCCTCCGGAAACACATCCGGGTACTCATTCACTACCGGTACACTGTCTAGGCTAACCCCTTAAGAGATTTTAGCTTACTCCCTTTGGGTTCAAAGTTTGACTTGAACCTAATCTGATTCTTTTTTGGGGTTGTGAGTGTAACAGTTCTTCTGGCACAGTCTATTACTCCCTCATAACGGGTCATCTAAGCCATGCCTAATATTACATCCAATCCTTGGGATTATAGGACTATCATACTAACTAGAAACTTGTACTTTCCAAACTCTAGAGCTAGATCATGACATCCATAATTTACTGTCATCTCTCCACTAGGGGAGCTTACTTTAATAGGGCATTGTAGAGGTCCCAACCTGATAAGGTAGAGATCCCTGTGTTTACAATGCTAGTCCCTGGTTCAATAGCTAGAATCCACAGTTTAAGATGTAATATCAAGAAACAAAGGTCATAATACATCTTTATAACAAGGAATAAAATAATTCATTACATCTTACATAGCTCATTTGGCTATCTCATTACAATGCAACAGAAATATCTATATAGCATGGAGTCCTTCATCTTGAATGTGCCACAGGCTATCATGTTGGTTGTAGACTTGTAATCCTATTCCACACACTTCACTAACATCAAACAAACTTGCAACATAATAAGTTACATCCACAAGGGTCAATACATTTGAATTGTATTGGAAAGTGATACTATGGTATAGTAGTGGTATCTATCATCTATATGCATTTGGCTAAGTGGAGCTTAGGCTTTCTTTGCTCAAAATAGATTTTCCTTATAAGTTGAAAACACTAAGTTTTTGTTTGTCAAAATCACCCAAGGAACAACCAATGAATATTGGTTAACCTTTTCCCTTGTTCAACCACAAGCTTTTAACTTAGAAATTGGGATGAGAAGATCCTTGATAGCTTGCATGTCTTGATGCTCAAATTGTCCATTGCCAGGGACACGGCTAAGTACTTAGATTTTACTCTCTTGAGTGGTGGTGCACTTTACCCACAAGACTCGACATGCATCGACACAAAATCTTTCAGAAGCCTTCCCTTAGACCAAAATGGACGTGTTCCCAAACCTATCACCCCCTACCACCATCTAGGCAGAGCCCATATTGCCATGTGGCTGCACTATAAGCTTCTTAACATATGGCATCTCAAATCTCTTTGTTCCTGGGTGGCTTTCCACAAGTGAGATACACTAGGGTAGGCCATAAATATGGGGCCCTGTGTAACCACTCAACATAATCCATACAAGTCCCATTCCACCCAGGTGATTCATTCACATTGTTGTTTTATTAAACAAAACACAAGTCATTGACTTAGAAATATTTCATAGCATGAATATAATCCACCCTTGTTTTCTACTAGCTAACCTAAGCATGATAGTAGTAGGGATCTTAACTTAGGAAAATTCTACTAAGGCATCATCTACTAGGATTTCCCAAGGCATAGCTTATACTTAGAAAATTCCATGCAAATCCTACTCAAAATATCACTAATGCATAGTGGAAATATTAGGACAAAATGTATGAAGCACCACTTGACTTTTTGGTAGAGAATATTGGTTCACTCCTTGATTTTGTAATAGCCACACTCTTCAAATTTCACTAGAATTCAATCAAGGCACAAAATTCAATCTTGCATTCAAACAATTCACCACATAAAATAAAGAAAACAAAACAACGTATGCAAGCATGCAAAAGATTATTTTATTTGGAAAGGTGGTCTCTAATAGGTTATAAACATTTTGAAACACCTATTTGTCATTTATAAAAGTGGCAAGGTCATTTGAAAACAAGTTAGTGAAAAATGGCCATTTAAATCATTTTTGTTTTGCTAGAAATAAATTTAATCAAAGGAATAATTTCTAATGTTTGACCAATATATTTTTAAACAAAAATGTTTGTGGTTTAAGGTCAAGTGTTTAATATTAATCCATTTGCAAAAGGTTTTACCTAAAAACCATTTTTAAATCAAAGCAATATTTTATTTTGTTGGAAATGCCTTTAAACAAAGTAATAATTTTCTAGGGTTCACCGAATATATTTTTAAATCCTAAAACTTAGTGTTTAAGGTCAGCGATTTTAAATCAAATTATTTTCAAAAGGTTTAACTTAAAAATCATTTTTAAATCAAGCACCATTTTTTTATTTAACTAGAAAAGCTTTTTATTCAAAGGAATAATTCCTTAGTGTTACAAAATATATTTTTAAATCCAAAACTTGGTTTCTATGGTCAGTAGGTTCAAAAAAAACCATTTGCAAAATATTTTACTATAAAAACATTTTTAGAATAAATTTTTATAACCAAAATAGACCTAATAATGTTTCTGCAAAAACACCTAATTTTCTAGGAGAAAAATACTAAACTAAGGGCATGGTTGCAAAGGTTTATTTTTCGTGATTCCAATGATATAAAATTTGTAATTTTTGGACGTGTAGATCAAAATTTATGAATTTTGCAAAATCAAACATCTTATAGGGAAGTTTCTAATTTTAAAACAAATCACTGGCCACGCGTCACGTTTCTACTGACCGATAACGGTTCGTGTCTATCACACAACTACGGCCATTGGATCTAACTAACAACGCATGGCACATATTGAGCATACTGGTTCGTTTAAGTTATCTATTCCTAGCCATGCGATCGGGATCTAACGGCTGCGATGCACTAGTCAAAGTCTGACGGCACAAACTAGCGATGAGCGGCGGCGCGGCTCTGCTTGCGGTGGTTCTGGAGGAGCAGGAAGCAAGGGAGGAGGAGAGATGGATCACCATATTCGCTGAGGCGTGAGGAAGCTCAAGGTACTCGTCGTTGGGCAGGGGGCGCACGGTGGCGACGGGGATTGCTCGTCGGAGAAGCTTCTGGCGACGAGTGCGTCTACTCATTGATGGAGGCGGCGATGTAGGGCATGCTAGGACAAACCAAAGGCGCCGTTAGATGCGTAAGAGAGTTGCGAGCATGGGAGCATCAAGGAGAGGGGAAGGCTCGGTCGGGGTTTACCTGGAGAGCTCGTCGGAGTGGAGGCAGACGGTGGTGGCATTTTGTCGTCGAGGTTGCCGACGCTAGGGGGCACGCGCAGTCATGTGGAGGCTACTGGCGGATGCGCAAGACGATGGGGAATTTCCTCATGGAAACTAGGAGGCAAGGGGAAGGTCGTGCTCGCCGGAATCGGGGAAAGGAGCTCGTCGGGGCAGTGGGCTACAAACGAGAAATCGAGGCAGCCTGGTGGCTCTGGTCGTGTGAGGTTTGAGGGGAAAGAAGAAGGTGAGGGAGGCGGTTAAATGGGTGAGGTTACTGAGATGAATCAATGCGTCATCACGGCGAATTAAACCTGCGAAATCAAAGACAAAAACGGGCGAGAGAGGGGGAGGAACTGGTCACGGTGGGGAAGAAGATGAGCTGGCAAGTGGGGCAGTGTTGTCAGCGAGAGAGAAGGGGTATGCATGGGGTCACCAAGTCAGCGAGTGTGTGGGTCGACGCACGGTTAAGAAAAATAATCCCACGGGGCGAGGGAGTGGGCTGGCTGCTGGGCTTAGTTGGGCTGGTTGGGCTGGGCTGGTTCTTTCCCCTTTTTTATTCTTTTCCTTTTTCTTTTTTTGTTTTCATTTTCTGTTTTGAATTTATACTCTCATTTGAAATCAGATTTATTCATCAAATCTTTTCAAAACTTTTCCAAACTTTCAGTTAGTCTGAACACTGTTTATTAATGTATTTTAAAGACCATTTTGGAATGATTATTTTATTCACTTATGGTTTATTATTATTTATAATAGGCATTTTCCTTTATTCAAATAAGATTTTATTTGTATTTTCAAACTCTTATTTAAATTCTAATTTTTCACCAAACCTTTTTTATTAGGTTTTATTTATTCACTAGTGCAAATAATTCACTTTGAATTATTTAAAATAATTTAATATGATTTATTAATCATTTAAATTGTGCAATTGTCTTTATTCAAATCAAATATGGTTTTAATCCCATTTAAATTTTATTCAATTAATTCTTTGATTCCATTTAAGTTAATTAAGTAACTTTTATTCCACTTGGGCAATTTCAAATATTTTCCCATGATTTAATTAATCCTTTACCTTAGGAATTTTGTCTCCATTTAAATAGGATTGAATTTGGTTAATGCCATATAATTTTATTGGAATATTCTTTATCCCTTTATTTTATTTGTTTATGGATTTGCCAAGATTTAATTTGGCTTTTAAATATTCCTTATTTATTTATTTCTTTCTTTTCCTTATAAAATCCATATCTTTTTATTTAAAGATCCAATCTTTGTGATTCCAATTTGTATAATTTTATTTAATATTTGTTTATCCTTTTAAATCCTTTTAGGATTAATTTTCCCACAATTTGGTATGGATTTTATCTAGAAGCTTTATTAGCTTTGGAAATTATTTCCTTTTATCTTAATAAATTCATAAGTTTTTATCCATGGTTCCAAATTAAGTGAAACTAATTTCTATGGTTTTATAATATTTTTATTTGCCATTTTGATCACTTATAAATGTTTGTTGACAAATTTTTATATGGAACAAATCCATAGCCTTAGAGTGATCTTGGAAATGATTTCTTCCACTAGGTTTTTAGGGTTTTGGTTTACTTTTCCAAATGTTTAAATTTCAAGATAGATTCATTGATGAATGCAATTCACTTGATTGAAATTTATTGGATTCCCTTTTATTCAAATTTTGTTCAAGAAGGATTTTGATGTTTCCATTTGCAATCAAAAAGTTTCTTTTCACCCTAAATTTCAACAATTATTTATTTTGTTTATTTATTTTTCACATTTCAAAATTTGGAAAATTTTGGTATGTGGCAGGCTACCACCCTTAAAAGAAATCTTGTGCCGATATTTGGGAAGGCTAGAGGTTACAAGTTGGCTACAAAACAACTAGGGTACTACCACCCTTAAAAAGGTTTTCAACTAGATTACATCTGGGCTTACTTGGGATCTTGATGTAGCTTCTCTGGATAGTTTTTTGCATAATGGCCTAGCTCTTTGCATTTGAAACCCATCACTTGGCTAATATCCTTCTTCTTTTCTCGACAATGTGATGCATAGTGTCCCATCTCTTTGCAATTGTAACATTGCACTTGGCTTTTGTCTTTCTTCTTCTTTTTGGGTCTCTATAAAGCTAGGAGTTCTTCTAGTTCATGTTCTTTATATCTCACCTCAAAGGTGGGAAATCTTTCTCTCTTCTTGGGGCAGTTACTAGAGATATGATCTTCTTCTCCACAAGAGTAGCAACACTTTGTGGTCACTTTGGAACTGTCCTTATGAGGCATGGTTCTGACTTTGCCTGCATCCTTCTTGGTAGAAGTTGTTCCCTTATGGAGGTTTCCAAACATTTGATGCATTCCCTCTTGTTTCATTTGTTGAACTATAGGATAGATGGGGCATTGGATAGGGACATGATCATTTCCTTCACATAGGAAACAAGTCACTTGAGATGTGGGGCATTTTTTAATTGGATGTTTCTCTTCACAATTAGGGCATTGGTCCACATGCTCTTTGTAAGTGTGTTCTATGTCTCCACAAATATTTCAAGCTTGAGTTCCTTCCATAATACCATCCTTGACATCATTGTTGTCACAATCTCATTGAGAAAGGTTGTCTATCATGTTGATCATTTGATTGGTCATCCTTTGCAACAATTGGAATTGGATTTCCAAAAACTTTTGCATGGCTGGGTCTAACGCATTGTTGTTGGCTAAAAACTAGGTTGTCACTTGATTCAACTAGGCTTGGGTTGCTAGCAGTTGTTCTCTCATGTGCATCTCTTGGTTGTTGTTGTCACCATTCTTGATGTTGGAGTTTCTTGGAGAAGTCATCTGTTTGGGTTGGATTGGGATTAGAATAAACAAAAGACTTCTATAGTAAGAATTCTACTCACACACAACAATTCACACAAGCAATGTGCAAGCAATCACAAACAAGCATTCCACTCAAACAACAAGATTCAAGCACATTTTTAGGCAACAAAATATTTTTGCTACACCTTATAAGTTGGTGTGATCAATATATGATCTAAACTATTAACTAGTATGGTGGTCCAACTATGGGATTCACTTGAGATCATTACATTCTTATTAGTTGTTTCTTCTTGATCAAGATCATGGTTTCCTTGGGAAAATTCTTGCATCTTGGTCACAAAGCTTCAAAGTTGATGTTGGTTCCTTCTAAGTTGTGTTTCCTTATTCTTCCAAGTCTTGAGTAATATTTCTTGTCTCACTTGTAGTCCCTAGTGATGTCCAAGTTGAAGTCCTTGATGAAAATAAAGTTGAAGTCATTGGTGATGTTGAAGACATTAGTGATGGTGAAATCTTTGCTCATGGTGAAGTCTTGTCCAACAAGTTGAAATGGAAGAGATGTAGATTCAAAACAAAAAGGTTGAGGAAAGAGTTTACAAGATTGTGTGTAAATATGTTTGAACTAATACAACTCCTATTTTTCTAAGGGGTTTTGTCCAATCCTAGGGTTACAATCCTACAGGCAACACAGTGCTCTGATACCATCTGTAGAGGTCCCAACCTGATAAGGTAGAGATCCCTGTGTTTACAATGCTAGTCCCTGGATGAATAGCTAGCATCCACAGTTTAAGATGTAATATCAAGAAACAAAGGTCATAATACATCTTTATAACTAGGAATAAAATAATTCATTACATCTTACATAGCTCATTTGGCTATCTCATTACAATGCAGCAGAAATATCTATCTAGCATGGAGTCCTTCATCTTCAAAGTGCCACATGCAATGTTGTTGGTTGTAGACTTGTAATCCTATTCAACACACTTCACTAACATCAAACAAACCTGCAACATAATAAGTTACAGCATCAAGGGTCAATACATTTGAATTGTATTGGCAAGTGATACTATGGTAGAGTAGTGGTATCTATCATCTATATGCATTTGGCTAAGTGGAGCTGAGGCTTTCTTTGCTCAAAATAGATTTTCCTTATAAGTTGAAGACACTAAGTTTTTTTGTCAAAATCACCCAAGGAACAACCAATGAATATTGGTTAACCTTTTCCCCTGTTCAACCACAAGCTTTTAACTTAGAAATTTGGATGAGGAGATCCTTGATAGCTTCCATTTCTTGATGCTCAAATTGTCCATTGTCGGGGACACGGCTAAGTACTTAGATTTTATTCTCTCATAGAGGTAGTGCACTTTCTCCACAAGACTCGACATGCATCGAGACAAGATCTTTCGAAAGCCTTCCCTTAGACCAAAATGGACGCGTTCCCAAACCTATCACCCCCTACCACCAACTGTCCATTTGGCTAAGTTATTGCAACCTATATGATCCAGACAGAGCCCATATTGCCATGTGGGTGCACTATAAGCTTCTTAACATATGGCATCTCAAATCTCTTTGTTCCTGGGTAACATCCCTAAAATCATGTTTCAAAACTCATGCATATCATCCATGCATCCATGATCATTTAGGGTTCCATTTTCAAAACCATTTCAAAAACAGGAACAATGTTGCTCATTATTTTATGTGAGTGTGTTCAAGCTTAGTGCTACTTTCTAATGAGAAGAGTACTTGTTTTGTTCAGTAGTGTTTTGAATTCCAACTTAAGTACTATCCAAAGCTTGAGCAAAGTTTTCAAAACAAAGTGTGAAAATAAAACTATATTATGCCTATTGTTTATATCACATTAAGGCTTGGTTTTATTTTTTTATTTTCAAATGAGCATAGTGTGTTTGAGTAAACAGAGGAGTTTTGACACACATTTGAGTGCAAAGTTACTGTATAAAAACCTAGAGAAGATTTGAATTCAAACTGATTTGAAATAGAGTTTGAAAACCATTTCTAGAAAATCAAACAGAAAAAGAAAAGAAGTAAAGAGGAAAAAAAGCAAACAGCCAATTTGGCCCAACCCAGCCCAACTCGACCCAGCTAGCCCAGTAGCCCCTCCCCGCGAAACGTTTTCTTTCACACGCAGCCGCAACCACAGAGTCACTGACCGCCTAGACCCATACCCTCTTCCTTTCTCTCGCTGACAACCGCGGCCCACATGACAGTCGTCGTCTCCACCCCCCCAGCGACCAGTGCATCCCCAAATTACGTCGGGCGTTTCGTGTTTGAATTCACGGCTTCAATTCACAATCAATGCTCGATTAAATCTCGCCCGCATCCTTGCTACTTAAACCCCCTCTGCCCCTCTCCATTTTCACCCAAACCACAGGCACAGAGCGCCCCCAGGCTGCGAGAATTCCTCGCCGCGACCTCGCTGCTCCGACGAACCGCAGCCTCAATTCCGGCCAACCCCGACCACCCCTCTGCTCCTGGTTCACACGAGCAGGCTCCACTTCACCTTCCGCACCTCCCAGTACCACTAGCTCGCCCGCGCGTGACCCGGAGCGTCGGCAACACCATCGACTGAGCGCCACTGTCTTCGGCTTCAACTCCGATGACCTCCAGTGGTAATTACCGACCGCCCCTTTCCTTCTCGATGACACCCGCATGACTAGCATCGCCTTGCGCATCTGACCTACCTCTTCTCTTGCCTTGGCATGATCTGCACCCTCGCCAACATCGACGAACAGAAGCCACCGTCGCGAGGGACTTCTCCCATGAGCAATCCACAACAACTCCGAGCGCCCCTTCGCCAACCGAGCACACGTTGAGCATCTCGTCGTCACGGCGATTCTGGTGAGCATCCTCACACCTCCTCGCGCGACCTAGTTCGCCGGCTCCGCCGCTGACAGAGCGCGCCGCCGCCTGTCGCCGCCGCTAGCGCCGCCACTTGTTGGTCTTTTGCTTAGGGCCGTTCGATTTATATCCAGTGGACGCGATAGATCCTAGCCGAAGGGGTAAGTAGCGATCTGTGCCACACGTTTTAGTTAGATCCAACGGTTCGCAGGCGTGATCCAGCGCGAAGCGGTACCAGCCAATCAGATGCCGCCGCATGTCTGTGAGTTAGGTTTAAAATCAGAAATTTGATCTATTTGATATTAAAACTTGTTAAAATCATAACTTTTGAATGCCACGTCCAAATTTGACAAATTTTATATCAATGGAATCAGGAGAGAAAATCCTTTCCAACTATGCAATGTGTTTAATGTTTTGCCTCTGTTAAAATGGTTGTTTTTACAGAAACATGTGTAGGCCTATTTTGTGTATATTAATTATTTGAAAAATGTTTTAATGTTCAAATAAAGTTTATTTAGCTTGTTTTGAACTTGTTTATGATTCAGTACCAAGCACTTGTCTTGTTTGTTGTAGAAAATCATCACATGGCATTATGCATGCATCCATATATTTTTGCTTGTATTTATTTTGTATGTGATTTTGGTGCTATTATTTTATGTGTAGATTTTGGTGCAAATAGTGATTGTGATTGTGAGGATTGTAGATACTCTCCAAACTACCAAGGCAAGTGGTGCTTCATGATTTTATTCCTATATTTTTCAACTTTTCATTATAAATATTTTGTTAGTATTGCATGGTTATTTTGATCTATATGCTATGCTTGGGAAATCCTAGTAGTTGTAGAATTGCTAGAATTATTTATAAGTCTTATCAATGCCATGCTTAGCCTATCTAGTAGCAACCAAGGGTGGTTATATACTCATGCTATGAATAAATATTTCTGAGTCATTAGACTATGTTTTTGCTTAATAAAACAACTAAGTGAATGAAACACCTGGGTGGAATGGAAAGAATGGGTTATGTTGAGTGCTTACACAAGGCCCATTTCTATGGTCTACCTTGTGTATCTCACTTGTGGAAAGCCACCCAGGAACAAAGGGATTTGAGATGCCATATGTTAAGAAGCTTCTAATGCAGCCACTTGGCAATATGGGCTCTGCCTAGATCACATAGGTTGCAATAACTTAGCCATTTGGAAATTTGGTGGTAGTGGATGATAGGTTGGAACACGTCCATTTGGTCTAAGGGAAGGCTTCTGAAAGGACCTGTCTTAGTGAAAATCAAGTCTTGTGGGGAAAGTGCACAACCTCTGCAGATGGAAGAATCTAAGTACTTAGCCATGTCCCTGGTATTGGACAACCTGAGCATCAAGACATGGAAGCTATCAAGAATCTCCTCATCCCAATTTCTAAGTAAAAACTTATGGTTGAACAAGGGTGAAGGACCCCAATGTCTATTGGTGGTTCCTTGGGAAAGATTTTGACAAAGAAAAACTTAGTGTTTTCAACTGATAGGTAAAAGTTATTTTGAGCAAAGCAAGTTGTCAACACCCGGATTTTTCAATCCTAGATGCCTGTTATGCCATACATCGCAATCCCAGGATTACCATTTTTGCGAGACATAACATAATTGGATACCATAGTACTTCATCCATTACAAACGATACATAAGTTCTTACACAAATGGGGATCTCATGATCCAGTTCTTAATACAACATCAAGCAGCGGAATACGTAATAATAACGGTAGCGTATGCGAAGCTCCATCTTCAGGGTCACAGGCAATGCTGACGATGGGAGATGATCCTAGTTGTCGTAACCTTCCTGGTGTCCATCCTCTAGGTACTCCTCTACATAGTCTGGCCATGGGAATAGCCAGGGACAAAGCCATGAGTACTCTTTAAGTACTCGCAAACTAATACTAACAGGTAAGGGGTTTTTGGATAATAGGACACTAGGCTCTAGGGTTGTTTTGCAAAAAGCCAGGTTTATCTTTACTAAGTTCCAAAGTTAGTCACAACTTTATAACTCCTAAGTGGGATCTTGTAATTCAGGTCACAACTCTGTTGTGTTCACGTCGAAGTCTCAATTCATTTCACAAGTCATTTTAAAAGTCTGACGGGGGAACAGTATGGCCACTCCAACTGTCCATAACCGCAGACGCGGCTATTCGAATAGTTTGCACTCTGCAGAGATTGTACACTTTCACCACAACATTCGATACATCCGTCAGGAACAAATCCTGAATTCACCATACTCAGTATGCGGATAATCAATCCTAACCTTTCAATTACACGCCCTAGTATAAGCACCTCTACTCTGAGTTTGGCCTCCCAACCATGACCACTGTCATCTTGGGTACTGCACAGGTGGACAATCTTCACAAGGTAGCCTCAGCTCAGACCTTGGCCATGAGGGAACTAATACTAAGGAATATAAGTTTCCAGTCAAGCCCTACCCAATATTCGGGTATTGTGGTTGTACGATAAAATTGGAATGGTATCGCATCCAGACAACCATCAGTTTTATAAAGGGCTAAGGCTCATGCCTCAACATTTTCATCACCAAAATCATCAAGTGTTTGGAAACACATGTCCAAAACATTTCAATAGAATGATCCATCATTCCAAGGTTTTCATAACCATTTTTCCACCAAGTATTCCCATCTAAAAGTTGATCAAGTTTTATGCTTGGCACTAGCATCTACAGGTGGGGGTAGTAATAGTGAGGGGTGGTAAATGGTGGAGTTTCACTAAGTCCAACCTTATATCTTAGGCTGATATCAAGGTTTCTAGATTAGGCCAAATTTTATGCTCTTTAAGAAACCTTCATCACAACTGTCTAGTATCTACCAAACTCTTAGGTAGACTCTAAGTAAGCTTTGATAAAGAAATAAAGTAAGAAGCTTGCCATAAAACTAGGATTGGTTTAGCAAGTAGGTATGATCACATATGCTTAAGGCATATAGTATTCATATCACAAGTATGGGTTTGTGGCATCAGTAAGGTATCTTGCAAGTGTTAGCTTGCACATTCACTGGTAGTATTAGGCTTGCATAGTAATTATCTTGCATAGGTATAGTATCTTGCAAGTGTTAGCTTGCCTTGTGCAGAGCAGTGGTTGAAGTTCTCCTCGGCTTCCTCTTCGTAGTATCCTCCTTCCTCCTCGTAGTATCCTTGGTCGGTACTAGCGTCTATGAATAAATACGAGGTACACAATCACCAAACAATACTTAAATACTTGCAATCATCACACACAAGGGTCCTATAGATGATCTAGCATCATCTCTAACATACAAGGTTAAAGCTTGGTTTAAAACTTCTTATTTTTAGAAAAGTAATTTCTACTCATTGAAAAACTACTTAAGATTTAATATTCTCCAAACTAAACATGGGATCATTTTGACACATGTCATCACCACATATTGTAGTCCATGGGAATGTGATTTAAAGTGGTGTCACAATTTAATAAGGTTTTACCTTTTTATTTTAATTAACTAAAGTGACTAGAAATGCTTATGAAGCATTCTTTTATTACTTGAACATTATTTCTGCAAGTAAACCTATATATTTTTATATATTCTGAAAGGTATGGTTAAATGTGATTTTTGAGAGTTCGAATCAACTCAAAAGCTTTTATGGTTTAAATTTGAAAAATGTTTGAATGCAGAAAAGCTTCTGCCTTGTTATTTTTTTCTATGGGTGATCTACAGATCGAAATGACTTGAATCCAACGGGCTTGGATTAAGCATTCACAGACCTTTCCAACAAAATTGGTTTCACCCAATTTTGTGCACTGAATCGATTTGGGTTGATTTTTGAAGTTGGGTACAGAAGTGTGCTTGAAATTAAAAAGAAAAAGGTTTAATTTGAATTGCTGGGCTGCGCGGGAAATTCTAACGGGCCGGCCTGCTAAGCGCAGTGCTCCCGCGGGCTACTTAAGTGGGTGTCCCCACTCGTCAGTGACACGGGGCTAGGCAAAGCGGTATGGGGCAACGTGGATCGTTCGATCTAGTTCTAATCCAACGGCTGAGGGTCATCCTCGACGCGAGATAGCTCCAGCGAGAATGAAACCTAGCGCAGCCAGTGAGGGGTGCCGGGGGCTCACCGGGGTACGGGCGAGGGTCGGCGAGGCGGGCAAACGACAAAGTCGACGACGGCGAACCTCCTGGTACCGGTGGCTTCTCCTGGGGCGGCTCCAATCGCTAGCTCCCTTCTTCTCCGGCAGCGGCAGGCTCCAGTGAAATTCCGGCAAGGTGGTGCTCGGCTTGCTCTGAGGATGGTGTGGCACGGTCAGTGGGGAGAGGGGAGTGAGATGGTGTGAAGAAATCGTGCGGGGGTGGCCTCTATTTATAGTCGAGCGAGGGGACCGTCGGGGCGCAAGGTGAGCTCGTCGGGGGCGACGTTACAGAAGGCTATAGGCATGGGCAAGGGTAGGGGACGGTGCTGTGTCTCCTGGCGATGCTCAACGACATGATCGCGAGGCATGGGGCGGTGCCGTTTGGTCTGGAACGGGCGGCGCTCTGCACGGCAGAGGCGGCGTCTTCGACGGCGGGCGGTGGCTGTATGGCACGGGGCGGCAAATGGGGGTGTCTGGCGGTCTCCTCAGTCGGTGGTGATCGTGTATGCACGCGGTGAGGGCGGCGCGCGGTCTGTGGGTGATGGTCGAGGGTGGCGCTCTGGCGCACGCACGGTATGGTCTGGGCGTGTCTCGTGCGCGTGGTCCAGGGCTTGGCAATGCTCGCGGCTGGGACAGGCAGTGGCGGTGGACGGTGGGCTGCCTCCCAAACAAGGTTGGCACGACTAGTTCTTCCTCTAGGCTGCTGTCCACAATGGGGTGACATGGGGGTGCTCGGCTGTTCACCATTAATGACAATGGCAAGCTCACAGGGGTGCTAGTGTTGGGCTAATCTTTCTAGATGATCTACTGGGTTGTGTGTGAGCTAACTAGGGAACAAGTTAGGCTCAAAACACTTCACACTATAGTGTTTGATGTTTTGTTTGATTTGTGTCTACAACCTGTTTGATGAAATGGCCTCATGAAATCAAGTTTTGAATTTTGAAATGAATTTTGGTGGGTTTGCTAGATTGGTTCTGGTGAGTCTGCAGATGCTTGGGTTTTGAAAGTTGAGCTTGTTTGAGTGGGTTTTGAAAAAGTGGGATCTTCCCATATGAAGAAGATTCAATTTTGAATTGTCATTTAAACTATGCATTTGAAAGTTTCTGGATGATCACAAAGTGGGCATTGATACTCTATTATGAGTACATTCAAGGGGTGCAAAGATCCAGAAAAGTTTCCGTTAGGTTTTGAAAGTTTGAGACAGCCAAAGTAGGCATGGGAGTTAAATTGGTCAAAATGACCATTCACTTAATATATTTGTTTTGATTTACTTGTCTTTAGGAAAAGTGTGGGAAATGTTTTAGATGATGTTCTTTTCACCTAAGAAACATTTTACAAGCAATGGATCACACAAACAAGGTGGTTTTTAAAGAAATTCAAAATCCATGCATACACATATACATGCATTCATGAATTCATTTAGAAAAGTTTTTGTTAACCCTAAACTTGATGATTAGTGTTTTGATGATCTAGGTTTGATATTTTTGGGATGTTACACAAGCCTAAACTACACTTAGCCAAAATGCATATAGTAACTAGCCTACCAATATTCTACTAAGGTATCACTTGCTAATACTATTCCAATGTATTGACCCACTATGGCTGTAACTTGTGATGTTGCAGGTTATTTTGATGATGATTAGGAGTCATGAGTCTAAACTCAACATGCTTGCCTGTGGCACATGAAGATGAAGACTTATTTATCTTATTACATATTTAAACTCTTGTATTAGGCCTGTGGCCATGGAGTTGTAAAAGACTATGTTTGTCTCTGGAATGACTTGTAATAATGACCTTTGTTTATGTGTACTTCATCTTAAACTGTGGATGCTAGCATTGATCCAGGGACTAGCATTGCAATCACAGGGATCCTTTCCTTTACAAAGGAGGGATCTTACAGATGGTATCAGAGCACTGTGTTTCCTGTAGGATTATGACCCTAGGATTGGAAACCACTAAGGAAAATTTTTCAACAACTTCCACACTTGTCTTTTCTTCTCGTAAACTTTTCTAATCTTCTTTCTCATCTCTATTTTTAGATGAACTCCATCAACGAAGCCGTGAGGAAGGGACCACTCATGACTATGACTTTGGAGTGTGAGACAGAATTCCCCAAGGCTCTCAAGGACCTCATGGTTGCCATGGGAATACATGGTGCAACTATGTACAAAGGGTTTCCTGTGATGGATGAAGGAGTTGAGTACTGGTGGGTGCAACTTCACTTGTATAAAAACAAGGAAGACAACCACAAGGACTTAGGATTCTGCATGGTCACCAACTCAGTGATGCACACCACATTCTTTGATTCAGCAAGGGATGCAGCATGGAGGGCCATCAAAGAACTTGGTGATAGAATCAAGTGCAGAATGCTTAACACCCAGAATGACCTTAGGGAAGAAAAGAAGCATACCCAAGAGCTAGAAGCTACCAACCAAAGTTTAAGGAAAGACATCATAGACTTAGCAATGGAGTCTTGTGATCTAGATAAACAGATTGCCTCTAGGGATGCCCTGTTAGCCAACTTGGCAAGTGAGATGGGATTGTAAACGTACTCTGTTAGTTGGACCACCACACTTATCATTTTATTTTCCAAAAATGTTGTCTAAAATAAGATGAACCTTGGATTCTTGTAATCTATTTTATGTATGCTATGACTTGTGTGTTTGTCAAAGTTATGCTTGTGATGCTTTGTCTTGTAAATTATTCATTGTGTTGACTCTAAATTTTTCTATCTTATAAATAGATGCCTACTGTTAATATCAGCACGGCTGAAGAGTTCAAGGGAACTCGTTTTGGCCCTCGTATTATTGAGCTCACTAGTTTGCTCAATCTCCCTCTTCCTACCATCATGGTGCTTCCCCTCACCAAGTTTGAGAGGAAAGACCTTTGGGGCTTCAAGGTTAATCAGCCCGGACGCCAGACTGATCCTACCACGGAGGCAATCATCTTCAAGATCATGCATGATGACAAGGAGAGAGGCCTAGAGGTAGTCATGCAGGATTTGATTGGACGTCTATTAGGGAGACACTCTCGACAGGTTAGAGGTACTCACTTCCACGCCTTCGGTAGACGTGATGAGGATGGTGAGGCCATTGACTTCGAGGATACTTCAAGAGCGACGGCAAAGCCTATTCGCCTATACCTCCAGGACTTAGAGGTTCTCCTTAGGCACATAGACACTGATAGGACCAACATCATGCTCAGCAATGACGAACTCCAGGTGCAGCTTCGTGAGAAGGACAAGCTCTTTGCGGAGCAAGATGAGATAGTCAAGGAGATGGAGGCCAAGTTTGAGAGTCAGGACAGAAAGTTCAAGTGTCAAGAGAAGCGAGTCCAAGATAGGAACAAGATGATTCGAGACATGACTGCAGAACTGGAGGCCAAGGACTTCGAGCTCGAGCATCAGCAGACTGTGATTGAGAGACTTCATTCACAGAAGAGGGCTCTCAAAGCCAAGGTAGAGACCTTGACCACCAATGTCGAGGAGTACAAGACCTCTATGGAAAATGCAGGTCTTACACTTGTCGACGAGGAGGTTGATGAAGAGGAGTAGTGATGACTACTCATATACCATTTATTTATCATGCCTTTGATTATTGAGTCGCAATGACCATCCAACATGTGGATGGCTTGCTAATGGTGTGTTTACTTTGCAAACTTGTTGTCTATGTTATTGAACTTTTATTATTGCGATGCATGTTTAGTGATTGTTTAGGTGATGTATTGTGCATGTTAGAATCTATGGGTATCTCATTCTTATCTCCATTGAACAACCACAGATGCCTCCCCGACGTGCCAATCCCAACCCCAACAACAATAACATCACTCCTGAGATGCAGGACATGATGACAGCTCAGACTCAGCTGATGCAAATGATGACTACTTTCATCCAGAATCATAACAACAACAACAACAATAATAATAACAATAACAACAACAACAATCAGAACAACCCACCGGGTTTTGACATGCTTACCAGGTTCTTAAGACTGAGGCCAGCAAAGTTCTCAGGAACTACTGATCCTATGGTGGCCAATGATTGGCTACGCTCTGTAAACAAGGACTTGGTAACTGTTGGCTGTACTGATGAAGAGAAAGTCAGATTTGTAGCTCACTTGTTGGAAGGACCAGCAGCCACTTGGTGGGATAACTTCCAGATCACCACTCCCATTGCGGATGTGACATGGGCTATATTTGAAGATGGTTTCCGTACTGCTCACATCTCATCCGGAGTGATGAGTTTGAAGAAGAAAGAGTTCCATAACTTGAAGCAGTGCCACCGCAGCATGGCTGAATACATTGAGGAGTTCAACAATCTGCCGCGATATGCACCAGATGAAGTTGACACTGATGCTAAGAGGAAGGAAAAGTTCCTTGAAGGGTTGAATGATGAACTGAACCTGCAGTTAGCGGTGGCCTATGTTCCCACATACCAGTCTCTTTGTGACAAGGCAACTATTTTGGAGAGCAAGATGAAACAAGTTGAAAGCAGGAAGAGAAAGCACTCTGACAAGCACAGCTCGGGATCGTCTCATAAGCGTTCCCATTATGATGATAGTGGGAGTTCTGGATCCCACAAGCATGGGAAATTAAACAAGCACCACAACCACAACCGTTATCATGAAAACAAGCATCATCGTAGTCATGAAAACGATAAGTACAAGAACCACAAGGGTGGATATAAGAGCCACCACAATGGAAGTGGAAGTGGTAGTGGAAGCCAGCCTACCAAGAAGGATCTTAGTCAGGTTGAATGTTTCAAGTGCAAGAAGATGGGACATTATGCAAATGAATGCCCAGAAAAGAAAGTTGAAGGACCCAACAAGCCCAACCCTTTTCAAAAGGGACAAGTGAACCACATCAATGTGGAGGAAATTTATGAGGAACCTGATGCTGTTGCTGGTAAGTTCAAACTCAATTCTGTTCCAGCGTTTGTTCTCTTTGATACTGGTGCATCTCATTCATTCATATCAAGAGCATTTGTTGAAACAAATGAACTACCGGTAGAAACTATTGGGTGTCCTATAAAAGTAAGTTCTCCTGGCGAAGAAATGATAGTGAATTCAGGATGTCATGATCTAGTCATAGAGTTTGGGAAGTATAAGTTTCCCGTTAACCTGATAATCCTAAACTCCTAAGGAATGGATGTTATATTGGGAATGGACTGGATGACTAAGCACAAGGGAGTGATAGATTGTGCCAATCATACTGTCTCACTCACAACTCCAGAAAATAAGAGGATCAGATTCAAGACCAACTTTGAGGCAAAAAGGAGTAAGCTAAATTCTCTTAAGGGGGTTAGCATGGACAGTGTGCCAATTGTGAGAGAATATTCGGATGTGTTTACGGAAGAATTACCGGGAATGCCACCTGATAGAGATGTGCAATTTCTTATTGATTTGCTACCAGGATCTGGACCAATAGCAAAGTGACCGTACAAGATGTCAGTGGATGAGTTGAAAGAACTCAAGAAGCAGCTTGGAGAACAGTTGCAGAAAGGTTTTATGCAACCAAGTTCTTCATCTTGGGGAGCACCAGTTTTGTTTGTGGAAAAGAAAGATAGAAGTCAAAGGTTATGCATAGATAACCGTTCACTCAATGAGGTGACTATCAAAAACAAATACCCTTTGCCTAGAATCAATGACTTGTTTGCCAGTTAGAAGGAGCCTGTGTGTTCTCAAAGATTGATCTCCGGTCAGGTTATTTCCAGCTCAAGATAAGGGAACAAGACATACCTAAGACAACTTTCACCACAAGATATGGATTGTATGAGTATACCGTGATGCCATTTGGTTTGACCAATGCACCAACATACTTTATGAATATGATGAACAAGGTGTTCATGGAATTCCTTGATAAGTTTGTTGTCGTTTTCATCGATGACATTTTGATCTACTCCAAGAGCAAAGAAGAGCATGAAGGTCATCTACGTTTGATACTTGAGAATCTTAGAGAGCATAAGTTGTATGCCAAGTTCAGCAAGTGTGAATTTTGGTTAAATGAAGTTGGATTTCTTGGACACGTTGAGATGGTGTAGCAGTTGATCCTGCTAAAGTTTCAGCTATAACTGAATGGGAATCTCCTAAGTCGGTAAAAGAGGTTCGTAGTTTCCCTGGCTTAGCAGGATACTACAGAAGGTTCATTGAGAATTTCTCCAAGGTAGCTAAGCCTATGACAGAATTGCTAAAGAAAGATAAGAAATTTGCCTGGTCTGAAGGTTGTGAACTCAGTTTTCAAGAATTGAAGAAGAGACTAGTGACAACACCAGTCTTATGTTTGCCAGTTTTGGAGAAAGATTTCCAAGTGTATTGTGATGCATCTCATCATGGATTAGGTGCAGTACTTATGCAAGAAGGGAAAGTTGTGGCTTATGCCTCGAGACAACTCAAAACTCATGAATTAAACTACCCTACTCATGATTTAGAGTTAGCCTCTGTTGTCCATGCACTCAAAACATGGAGACATTATCTTTTGGGAAAGCGTTGTGAAGTGTTCACAGATCACAAGAGTTTGAAGTATATTTTCACCTAGAAAGAAATTAACATGACACAAAGAAGATGGCTAGAACTCATCAAGGACTATGACTTGATCTTACAATACCACCCCGGTAAAGCAAATGTTGTAGCGGATGCTCTAAGCCGTAAGGTTTTTGTGAATGGCCTTACTAAGGGAGAATTGCCAAATGATCTGTGTGCCCAATTTAGAGATCTCAGATTGGAAATTCTGCCTGAGGGACATCTCATGTCTTTGGATGTTCAACCCACCTTGTTGGACAAGCTCAAAGAAGCCCAAAAGGCAGATAAGGAAATTCAAGAGATTAAGGAAAAGATTGGCAAGGGAAAAGCCAAAGGATTCCGTGAAGACGAAAAGGGTACTTTATGGCATGGAAAACGTATCTGTGTTCCACAAGATCCGGAGCTTCGGAAACTGATATTACAAGAAGCACACAATTCACCGTATTCCATTCATCCTGGTAACACCAAAATGTACATGGATATGAAGGAAAGATTTTGGTGGAATAATCTCAAGAAGGACATCGCCGAACATATTGCTTTGTGTGATGTATGTAGTAGAGTGAAAGCGGAACATCAGAAACCAGCAGGATTGTTACAACCACTACCCATTCCTAATTGGAAGTGGGACAAGATTGGTATGGATTTCATTACCGGATTACCAAGGACCCAGTCAGGATATGATTCCATTTGGGTAGTAGTGGATCGCCTAACTAAAGTGGCTCATTTCATACCCGTGAAGACAACTTACACAAGTGCTATGTTAGCCAAGATCTATATGAGTAGAATTGTATGTGTACATGGAGTACCAAAGAGTATTGTGTCTGATAGGGGAACTCAATTAACTTCTCATTTTTGGAGGCAGCTACATGAGTCATTGGGAATGAGGTTGGAATTCAGCACTGCTTTTCATCCTCAAACTGATGGACAAACAGAAAGGACCAATCAGATTCTTGAAGATATGTTGAGAGCATGTGCTCTAGACTATGGAGCCAGTTGGGATGAAAGTCTGTCGTACGGAGAATTTTCTTACAATAACAGCTATCAAGCTAGTATTGAGATGGCACCATTTGATTTTCTCTATGGGACAAAGTGTACCACCCCATTGCTATGGAATGGTGTGGGAGAAAGAAGTTTTTTCAGACCAGAACTAATCAAAGAGGCTGAAGAGAAAGTCAAGCTAGTCAAAGACAGATTGAAGATAGCACAGTCCCAACAAAAGAGCTACGCAGATCCTAAGCATAAAGAAGTCACCTATGAAGTAGGTGATAGGGCTTATCTTAGAGTGTCACCACTTCGTGGAGTGAAGAGGTTTGGTGTCAAAGGTAAATTGGCCGCAAGATATGTTGGACCATTCAAGATTCTGAGTCGTAAAGGAAAAGTAGCTTATGAGATTGAATTGCCAGAGTCTTTGTCAGCTGTTCATAATGTGTTTCATGTGAGTCAGCTTAAGAAATGTCATCCAGAAATGGAAGAAACTTCTTTGAAGGATACTATACCTTTGGCAGAAGTCCAATTGGAAAGTGATCTCACCTATGAAGAGAAACCTATCAAGATTCTTCAGACTGCAGAAAGAGTTACTCGGACTAAGACTATCAAATTCTGCAAAGTTCAATGGAACCATCATTCCGAAGAAGAAGCACCCTCACCTATTTTCTAGCAAATCCGAATCTCGAGGGAGAGATTCACCTTAAGGGGGTTAGATTTGTAACATCCCTAAAATCATGTTTCAAAACTCATGCATATCATCCATGCATCCATGATCATTTAGGGTTCCATTTTCAAAACCATTTCAAAAACAGGAACAATGTTGCTCATTATTTTATGTGAGTGTGTTCAAGCCTTAGTGCTACTTTCTAATGAGAAGAGTACTTGTTTTGTTCAGTAGTGTTTTGAATTCCAACTTAAGTACTATCCAAAGCTTGAGAAAAGTTTTCAAAACAAAGTGTGAAAATAAAACTATATTATGCCTATTGTTTATATCACATTAAGGCTTGGTTTTATTTTTTTATTTTCAAATGAGCATAGTGTGTTTGAGTAAACAGAGGAGTTTTGACACACATTTGAGTGCAAAGTTACTGTATAAAAACCTAGAGAAGATTTGAATTCAAACTGATTTGAAATAGAGTTTGAAAACCATTTCTAGAAAATCAAACAGAAAAAGAAAATAAGTAAAGAGGAAAAAAAATAAGCAGACAGACAATCTGGCCCAACCCAGCCCAACTCGACCCAGCTAGCCCAGCAGCCCCTCCCCGCGAAACGGTTTCTTTCACTCGTAGCCGCACCCACATAGTCACTGACCGCCTGGACCCATCCCCTCTTCCTTTCTCTCGCTGACAACCGCGGCCCACATGAAAGTCGTCGTCTCCACCCCCCAGCGACCAGTTCATCCCCAAATTACGTCGGGCGTTTCCTGTTTGAATTCGTGGCTTCAATTCACGATCAATGCTCGAGTAAATCTCTCCCGCATCCTTGCTACTTAAACACCCTCTGCCCCCTCTCCATTTTCCCCCAAACCCCAAGCACAGAGCGCCCCCAGGCTGCGAGAATTCCTCGCCGCGACCTTGCTGCTCCGACGAACCGTAGCCTCAATTCCGGCCAACCCCGACCACCCCTCTTCTACTGGTTCACACGAACAGGCTCCACTTCACCTTGCGCACCTCCCAGTACCACTAGCTCGCCCGCGCGTGACCCAGAGCATCGGCAACACCATCGACTGAGCGCCACCGTCTTCGGCTTCAACTCCGACAACCTCCAGTGGTAATTACCGACCGCCCCTTTCCTTCTCGATGACACCCGCGTGACTAGCATCGCCTTGCGCATCTGACCCACCTCTTCTCTTGCCTTGGCATGATCTGCACCCTCGCCAACGTCGACGAATAGAAGCCACCGTCGCCAGGGATTTCTCTGACGAGCAATCCACGACGACTCCGAGCGCCCCTTCACCAACCGAGCACACGTTGAGCATCTCCTCGTCACGGCGATTCTGGTGAGCATCCTCACACCTCCCCGCGCGACCTAGTTCGCCAGCTCCGCCGCTGACAGAGCGCGCCGCCGCCTGTCGCCGCCGCTAGCGCCGCCACTTGTTGGTCTTTTGCTTAGGGCCGTTCGATTTAGATCCAGTGGACGCGATAGATCCTAGCCGAAGGGGTAAGTAGCGATCTGTGCCGCACGTTTTAGTTATATCCAACGGTTCGCAGACACGAACCAACGCGAAGCGGTACCAGCCAATCAGATGCCGCCGTGTGTCTGTGAGTTAGGTTTAAAATCAGAAATTTGATCTATTTGATATTAAAACTTGTTAAAATCATAACTTTTGAATGCCACGTCCAAATTTGAAAAATTTTATATCAATTAAACCAGGAGAGAAAATCCTTTCCAACTATGCAATGTGTTTAATGTTTTGCCTCTGTTAAAATGGTTGTTTTTACAGAAACATGTGTAGGCCTATTTTGTGTATATTAATTATTTGAAAAATGTTTTAATGTTCAAATAAAGTTTATTTATCTTTTTTTGAACTTGTTTATGATTCGGTGCCAAGCACTTGTCTTGTTTGTTGTAGAAAATCATCACATGGCATTATGCATGCATCCATATATTTTTGCTTGTATTTATTTTGTATGTGATTTTGGTGCTATTATTTTATGTGTAGATTTTGGTGCAAATAGTGATTGTGATTGTGAGGATTGTAGCTACTCTCCAAACTACCAAGGCAAGTGGTTCTTCATGATTTTATTCCTATGTTTTTCAACTTTTCATTATAAATATTTTGTTAGTATTGCATGGTTATTTTGGATCTATATGCTATGCTTGGGAAATCCTAGTAGTTGTAGAATTGCTAGAAATATTTCTAAATCTTATCAATGCCATGCTTAGCCTAGCTAGTAGCAACCAAGGGTGGTTATATACTCATGATATGAATAAATATTTATGAGTCATTGGAATACGTTTTTGCTTAATAAAACAACTAAGTGAATGAAACACCTGGGTGGAATGGAAAGAATGGGTTATGTTGAGTGGTTACACAAGGCCCATTTCTATGGTCTACCTTGTGTATCTCACTTGTTGAAAGCCACCCAGGAACAAAGGGATTTGAGATGCCATATGTTAAGAAGCTTCTAGTGCAGCCACTTGGCAATATGGGCTCTGCCTGGATCACATAGGTTGCAATAACTTAGCCATTTGGAAAGTTGGTGGTAGTGGGATGATAGGTTGGAACGCGTCCATTTGGTCTAAGGGAAGGCTTCTGAAAGGTCCTGTCTTGGTGAAAATCAAGTCTTGTGGGGAAAGTGCACAACCTCTGCAGATGGAAGAATCTAAGTACTTAGCCATGTCCCTGGTATTGGACAACCTAAGCATCAAGACATGGAAGCTATCAAGAATCTCCTCATCCCAATTTCCAAGTAAAAACTTGTGGTTGAACAAGGGTGAAGGACCCCAATGTCAATTGGGGGTTCCTTGGGAAAGATTGACAAAGAAAAACTTAGTGTTGTCAACTGATAGGTAAAACTTATTTTGAGCAAAGCAAGCCTAAACTACACTTAGCCAAAATGCATATAGTAACTAGCCTACGAATATTCTACTAAGGTATCACTTTCCAATACTATTCCAATGTATTGACCCACTATGGCTGTAACTTGTGATGTTGCAGGTTATTCTGATGATGATTAGGAGTCATGAGTCTACACTCAACATGCTTTCCTGTGGCACATGAAGATGAAGACTTATTTATCTTATTACATATTTAAACTCTTGTATTAGGCCTATGGCCATGGAGTTGTAGAAGACTATGTTTGTCTCTAGAATGACTTGTAATAATGACCTTTGTTTCTGTGTACTTCATCTTAAATTGTAGATGCTAGCATTGATCCAGGGACTAGCATTGCAATCACAGGGATCCTTTCCTTTACAAAGGAGGCATCTTACAATCATCTACTAGGATTTCCCAAGGCATAGCTTATACTTAGAAAATTCCATGCAAGTCCTACTCAAAGTATCACTAATACATAGTGAAAATATTAGGACAAAATGTATGAAGCACCACTTGACTTTTTGGTAGAGAATATAGGTTCACTCCTTGATCTTGTAATAGTCACACTCTTCAGATTTCACTACAATTAATTCAAGGCACAAAATTCAATCAGCATTCAAACAGTTCACCACATAAAATAAAGAAAACAAAACAATGTATGAAAGCATGCAAAAGATTATTTTATTTGGAAAGGTGTTCTCTAATAGGTTATAAACATTTTGAAACACCTATTTATCATTTATAAAAGTGGCAAGGTCATTTGAAAACAAGTTAGTGAAAAATGGCCATTTAAATCATTTTTGTTTTGCTAGAGATGATTTTAATCAAAGGAATAATTTCTAATGTTTGACCAATATATTTTTAAACACAAATGTTAGTGTTTTAAGGTCAAGTGTTTAATATTAATCCATTTGCAAAAGGTTTTACCTAAAAACCATTTTTAAATCAAATCAATATTTTATTTTGTTGGAAATGCCTTTAAACAAAGTAATAATTTTCTAGGGTTCACCAAATATATTTTTAAACCCTAAAACTTGGTGTTTAAGGTCAGAGAGTTTAAATCAAATCATTTTCAAAAGGTTTTACTCAAAAATCATTTTTAAATGAAGCACCATTTTTTTATTTAACTATAAAAGCTTTTTATTCAAAGGAATAATTCCTTAGTGTCACAAAATATATTTTTAAATCCAAAAGTTGGTTTCTATGGTCAGAAGGTTCAAAACAAACCATTTGCAAAAGATTTTACACTAAAAACATTTTTAGAATAAATTTTTATAACCAAAACAGACCTAATAATGTTTCTGCAAAAACACCTAATTTTCCATGAGCAAAATACTAAACTAAGTGCATGGTTGCAAAGGTTTGTTTTTCCTGATTCCAATGATATAAAATTTGTAATTTTTGTACGTGTAGATCAAAAGTTATGAATTTTGCAAAATCAAACATCTAATAGGCAAATTTCTATTTTGAAAACAAATCACTGTCCACGCATCATGTTTCTACTGACCGAAAACGGTTTATGTGGATCACGCAGCTACGGCCGTTGGATCTAACTAACAGCACACAACACAGATTGAGCGTATCGGTTCGTTTAAGTTATCTATTCCTAGCCATGCGATCGGGATCTAACGGCTGCGGTGCACTGGTCAAAGTCTGGCGGCGCGGCTCTGCTTGCGGCGGTTCTGGAGGAGCAGGAAGCAAGGGAGGCGGAGAGATGGCTCACCATATTCGCTAAGGCGTGAGGAAGCTCAAGGTACTCATCGTTGGGCAGGGGGCGCTCGGTGCCGACGGGGATTGCTTGCCGGAGAAGCTTCTGGCGACGGGTGCGTCTGCTCGTCGACGGAGGCTGCGATGTAGGGTGTTATAGGACAAACCGAAGGCATCGTTAGATGCGTAAGAGAGTCACTAGAATGGGAGCATCAAGGAGAGGGGAAGGCTCGGTCGGGGTTTACCTGGAGAGCTCATCGGAGTGGAGGTAGACGGTGGTGGCGTTCTATCGTCGAGGTTGCCGACGCTAGGGGGCACACGCGGTCAAGTGGAGGCTACTGGCGGATGCGCAAGACGATGGGAAATTTCCTGGTGGAAACTAGGAGGCAAGGGGAAGGTCGTTCTCGCCGGAATCAGGGAAAGGAGCTCGTCGGGGTAGTGGGCAACAAACAAGAAATCGAGGCAGCCTGGTGGCTCCGGTCGTGTGAGGTTTGAGGGGAAAGAAGGAGGGGAGGGAGGCGGTTAAATGGGCGAGGTTACTGAGCTGAATCAACACGTCATCATGGCGAATTAAACCTGTGAAATCAAAGAAAGAAATGGGCGAGAGAGGGGGAGGAACTGGTCGTGGTGGGGAAGAAGATGAGCTGGCAGGTGGGGCAGCATTGTCAGCAAGAGAGAGGGGGTATGCATGGGGTCACCAAGTAAGCGACGGTGCGGGTCGACGCGTGGTAAGAAAAAGAATCCCACTGGGAGAGAGAGTGGGTTGGCTGCTGGGCTTAGTTGGGCTGGTTGGACTGGGCTGGTTCTTTCCCTTTTTATATTCTGTTTCCTTTCTAACTTTGTGTTTTCATTTTCTATTTTGAATTTATACTCTTATTTGAAGTCAGATTTATTTATCAAATCTTTTCAAAACTTTTCCAAACTTTCAGTAGGTTTGAACACTGTTTATTAATGTATTTTAAATACATTTTGGAATAATTGTTTTATTCACTTATGGTTTATTACTTATTTATAATAGGCATTTGCCTTTATTCAAATAAGATTTTAATTATATTTTACAAGTATTATTTATATTCTAATTTCACCAAACCTTTTTTAGTAGGTTTTATTTATTCACTAGTGCAAATAATTCACTTTGAATTATTTAAAATATTTTAATATGATTTATTAATCATTTAAATTGGGCAATTGTCTTTATTCAAATCAAATATGGTTTTAATCCAATTTAAATTTTATTCAATTAATTATTTGATTCCATTTAAGTTAATTAAGTAAATTTTATTCCACTTGGGCAATTTCAAATATTTTCCAATGATTTAATTAATCCTTTACCTTAGGGATTTTGTCTCCATTTAAATAGGATTGAATTTGGTTAATGCCATATAATTTTATTGGAATATTCTTTATCCCTTTATTTTATTTGTTTATGGATTTGTCCAAGATTTAATTTGGCTTTTAAATATTCCTTATTTATTTATTTATTTATTTGCCTTATAAAATCCATATCTTTTTATTTAAAGATCCTATCTTTGTGATTCCAATTTGTATAATTTTATTTAATATTTGTCTATCCTTTTAAATACTTTTAGGATTAATTTGCCCACAATTTGGTATGGATTTTAGCTAGAAGCTTTATTAGCTTTGGAAATTATTTCCTTTTATCTTAATAAATTCATAAGTTTTTATCCATGGTTCCAAATTAAGTGAAACCAAATTCTATGGTTTTATAATATTTTTATTTGCCATTTTGATCACTTATAAATGTTTTGTTGACAAATTTTTATATGGAACAAATCCATAGTCTTAGAGTGATCTTGGATATGATTTCTTTCATTAGGTTTTTAGGGTTTTGGTTTACTTTTCCAAATGTTTAAATTTCAAGATACATTCATTGATGAATGCATTTGACTTGATTGAAATTTTTTGGATTCCCTTTTATTCAAAGTTTTTTCAAGAAGGGTTTTCATGTTTCCAGTTGCAATCAAAAAGTTTCTTTTCACCCTAAATTTCAACAATTATTTATTTTGTTTATTTATTTTTCACATTTCAAAATTTGGAAAATTTTGGGATGTGACAGGCATCCAATTGTTCCAGTTGGGAGTCTATTTTTGTCTACAAATTCTCTTGAAATGAATGAATGTGATGCGCCGGTTTCAAAAAGGATAAGTGCTAGAAAGGAATTAATCTTGAACCTACCAGCCACATCATCAGACTCCTCTTGGATTTCCTCCACATTGATGTGGTTCACATGACCCTTCTGAAAAGGATTTAGCTTGTTGGCTCCATCAGTCTCCTTTTCTGGGCATTCATTTGCATAGTGCCCAGTTTTCTTGCACTTGCAACATTCAACCTAACTGATGTCTCTCTTTGTTGGCTGATTTCCATTGCCATGTCCATTATGGTGACTCTTGAATCCACTCTTGTTTTTTCGGTGATCCCCAATGTTGTGTCCATGATTTTTATTGCTATCATGGTGACGGTTACTGTTGTGGTGGTTGTTATGATTCCCGTGCTTGTGGGATCCATAACCTCCACTTCCTTCACCAAATGAATGCTTGTGATACGATCCAGATCCATGCTTATCAAAATGGTGTTTCCTCTTCCTATTCTCCACTTGCTTCATTTTGCTTTCCAAGATGGTAGCTTTGTCACATAGAGATTGATAAGTTGGAACATAAGAAACCGATAGTTGCATGCACATCTCATCATTCAGTCCTTCAAGGAACTTCTCCTTCCTCTTTGCATCTGTGTCAACATCATCTGGTGCATAGCGTGATAGATTGTTGAACTCTTCAATATATTCAGCAACACTGTGATGGCATTGTTTATGGTTGTGAAAATCCTTCTTCTTCAACCCCATCACTCCTGAAGATATATGAGGACTGCAGAATCCATCCTCAAACATTGCCCAAGTCACTTCTTCAATAGGGTTAGTGACTTGAAAGTTACCCCACCAAGTAGCTTCTGGTCCTTCCAGTAAATGAGTTGCAAACCAGACTTTCTCTGCATCAATGCAACCAACTGTTACCAAGTCCTTGTTCACGGAGCGCAGCCAATCATTTGCCACCATGGGATCAGTTGTACAAGAAAACTTAGTAGGCCTCAACGTTAGAAACCTTGTGAGCATTTCAAAAGCTGGTGGGTTGTTCTAGCTGTTGTTATTGTTATTGTTGTTGTTATTGTTTTGGTTCTAGTTCTGACTGGCCATGAACAGAGTCATCATCTACATCAACTGAGTATGTGCAGGCATCAACTGTTGCATCTCATTGCCATTGTTGTTGTTGTTGTCGTTGTTGTTGGCACGATGAGGAGACATCTGTGGTTTCAATAAGGATAAGTAAGGATAAATAACCCCATAGATCCTACCATGCACAATACAAGATATAACAACAATCACCAACAAGCAAGCACAAGATAAATTTTTAGGGTTCAAAACATCACAAGCAACAAGTTTGCGAAGATAAAACACACTAGCATACTCATCCACAAGTTGGATGATCAATGCAACTCGATAATAAAGCGATAAGATAAATAAGTAGATAGATGGTGGTCAAAGCATCAACCTTCTCCTCCATGTCAACTTCCTCCTCTACTAGAGAAAGTCCTACTGCGTCAAATCCTTCCTTGTACTCCTCCAAGATGGTGGTCAAAGCATCAACCTTCTCCTGAAGCCTTCTCTTATGTGAACACAACCTCTCTATCACCTCGTGATCCGCCTCTAGCTGAAGGTCCTCAAGATCCAACTTAGTCTCTAGGTCCTTGATCTCCTTGTTCCTATCCTGGATCCTCTTCTCTTAGCTCTTGAACTTCTTCTCTTGCCTTTCAAACTTCTCCATCTCCTTGATGCGCTCCTCTTTCTCCTCGAAAGCCTTGTCCTTATCCTTAATCTGGAAGAGTAGCTCACCATTTCCAAGCATCACATTGGTCCTATCAGTATCAAGGTGCCTAATGAGTCTCTCTAAGTCCTAGAGGTAGTTTCGCACAGGCTTGATGGTCTCCTTAGTATCCCCGTCCAACACTATATCCTCTCCGTCCTCGTCACGTCTCCCAAATAAATGGAAGTAGTGGTCCTTGAGCTCGGCAGAGTGACGTCCACAAAGACGTCCTAACAGCTCCTACATGGCGACGTCGAGGCCTCTCTCTTGATCATCATGGAGTATCTTCAAGGCAATCTCCTCCGTTGGAGGCTCTGTCTGGCGTCCAGGCTGAGTAACCCTGAATCCCCATAAGTCTTTCCTCTCAAACTTCCTGAGATGAATTCCCTTGATGGTGGGGATTAGGAGAGAGAGTACATTGACAAGATGCAAAATGCAATTCCCAAAGCGATTTCCCTTGAACTCCTCGTCAGTGCTGTAAAAAAAGCTAGACATCTATGCATAGGATGGAGAAAAGTTAGAAATAACACAAGTAAAAAGAGAAACATAAAGTAGAAAACAAAAGCCAAAATCATTCAACAAAACATTAATACACACAAGTCATGGCATACATTATTCAATCAGAAACATCAAGGTTCAATCAAAACTTAGACAAAAAATTTCCATACCACATAGGTCGGTATGATCAAATAATTAACACGATAATACGCCAAGTGTGGTGGTCCAACTATAGGGTACGTCGCATCCTTCACTCACTATGCAAAAGTAGCTATATGAGCTTCCTTGGAGGCAATATGTTTGTCTTGATCACATGACTCCCAGGCTAAGTCTATGATATCCCTCCTTAGTTGTTTTATGGTGGTCTCCAAGTCTTGGGTATGCTTCCTCTCCTATCTAAGGTCATTTTGAGTGTTGAGCATTCTACTCTTAAGCCTTTCTCCAAGTTCTTTAATGGCATTCCATGATGCATTCCTTGCAGAGTCAAATAATGACATATGCATTTCAGAGTTGGTGACCATGGAGAATCCCGACCCATTGTGGTTGTCCTCCTTGTACTTATACAAGTGGAGTTGCACCCGCCAATACTCTTCTCCTTCATCCATAACCGGAAATCCTTTGTACACGGCTTCACCATTTATCCCCAAGCTAACCATTAGGTTCTTGAGTGCCTTGGGAAACCCCGTCTCACATTCTAGGGTCATAGTCATCAGTGGTACCTTCCTGATGGATTCGTTGATGGCGTCCATCTACAAATAGAGATGAGAAAGAAGATTAGAAGAGGTTTACAAGATGAAAAGAAACAAAGTGTAAAATTCATAGTTGTGTTGAGTTTTTTCTAGTGGTTTTCTTAATCTAATCCATCTTAGGGTCACAAACCTATAGGCAACACAGTGCTCTGATACCATCTGTAAGATCTCACCCAATAAGGTAGATATCCCTGTGATTGTAGTGCTAGTCCCTAGATCGAATTGCTAGAACCCACCGTTTATGATGAAGTACACAGATATAAAGGTCATTATTACCTTTAAATTCCAGGAGTACAATAGTTCTTACAACTAACTTATCCCCAAGGCTAACTTATAAACATTTATCATTACATAGCATATAAATAAATTCTTCATCTTCATGTGCCAAAGTCAAACAGGTTGAGTGTAGACTCATAACACTACTCACCATCAGAGTAACCTGCAACATAATAAGTTACAGCCACAAGTGGTCAATACAGTTGGAATTGTACTGGCAAGTGATACCATATATATAGTAGAGAGTAATAACATCTACATGAATTTGGCTAAGTGTGGATCACGATGGCTTTGCTCAAATAAGGTTTATCCTACTAGTTTTAAAATACTAAGTTTTTCTTTACAAAACACTAAGGAACCACCAATAGACATTGGTGAACCTCTACCCTTGTTCACCCACAATTTTTAACTTAGAGAAATTGGGATGAGGAGATGCTTGACCATTTCAATGTCTTTAATGCTAAAAATGTCCATAACCGAGGACACGACTAAGTACTTAGGTTTTTCCCTCTCGAGAGGTCGTGCACTTTCCCCACAAGACTCGACATGCATCGAAACGAGACTTTTCAGAAGCAATCCCTCCAACCACCATGGACACGTTCCATCCTATCAACTCTACCACCATATGTCCATGTGGTTGATTTCTTGCAACATAGTTGGTCAAGGCACAGCCCATATGCCATGTGGTTGCATTGGAAGCTTCTAGTTGATACCCCGAATTTGCATCACCATTCTGTATCATAATGTACCTCTATTCATTGATATTTGTCTTATTATGAGGTATTACTTATGGCTTTTCATCTGTTTATGCATGTTGGATGATTCTTGGAGGATGGACTGCCGGAGTCTGGATTCTGATGGAAAAGAAGGCGTTTTGTTGCAATTTCGCAAAGATCAGAAAAATAGCAGAAAATATGGGAAAATTATATTTTTCCAGAAGACTGAGGAAGCCAGAAGGAGGGACGAAGAAGGGCCACAGGGGGCCCACACCCCCCTAGGCGTGGGCCCACCCTGGGCCGCACCAAGGGCAGGTGTGGCCTACCTGCCCGGCTCCCGACTCTGCCGCTTTGCCTCTATCTTCCCTACGGAACCCTAAGGCTAGGGGAGCGACCACAAATAGATTTCTGTCGCCTCTGCGGGGCAGAACACATCGAGATAGAAAGATCTCTCCGGCAGATAGATTTCTGCCGGGGGAATTCCTTCCTGGAGAGGGGAGATCGTCGCCATCAACACCATCCTCAAGCTAGGCTTCATCGGTGTAATATCCCAATTTCAGCAACCCTGATTTAATGTCCAAAGGGCAAAACTCAGGGGGAACAAAAACTTTTTCTTGCAATGTGTGCTTACTTGTTTTCTTGTGCTCAAGTAACTATTTGTGTACTCCTCATCTCAACACTAGCTTACAAAAACTATTTTACAAAAGAGATGTCTTGGATCCTCTTTCATATTCTCAAATGTTCTGGCATTTCAAAACCTGAGCCAAGATGAGTTTGACACAACAAAACTTTTTTCTAGTCTCTATCAACAAAACTATGGAGACATATATATTATCTCCTTATGTTTTCAAGACAGAACCTTCAACTACTCTTATCTCTAGGTTTTCCAAAAACTTTATTAAAACCTTTTTATTCCAATCTTGGTAGTAATACCAAGATGATCCTTATCTTATTTCAAGAAACATCCATCTCAAAATACCGAACCTTATCTCAAGCTAGGCTTGATGGTAACCCTAGCAGCAGTGTATAAGTGACAAGATGAATTACCTTGATCTGTTGTTTGATGATTTGCCTTGATCTGCTGATTGCCTTGTTTGCTTGGGAAATAGAGTGAGATAATCTAGTAGATAATACCCTAGGACCCAATCTATGCTTGTGATCATCAATATCATATCAAGCATCCAATTCTGGATCTATCCTAAGACATTAAGGTGATCATCTCCCCTCCTAATCAGATCAATCCAAGGATAATCCCTTCTAATAGATCCAACATAGTGAAGACCCAATCTAAGCATGGATCCTATCTATTTAGTTAACATTTCCACATCATCTCCTTGATCATGAGTTTGGAACGTAGCATCCTCCCAAAATCATCTCCACTTGCACTCTAGTCTAAAACCCTAAATCTGCCAAAATGGCTAAGTCTGGAATTCTTAGCTAGATTCAATCTTTGGAGCTCTACCTTTTCCAACCTATCTGCATCCTTGAGAATGTATTTGAACCATATTATAATACACCACTAGTACTACCAAGTCCCACTCTTTCCCTTCGCCATGCCCTGCTAATTCCCACTCATCCCTGAGGGTTTTGTAGTCAAGATAATAATCTTATCTGTAAATCTTATCTAGTTTGGCAGAAGCTCACATCTATATGACACCTCCCCTTGACCAAACATTTGCATGGTTATGATCTTCTAACCATGTCCTATCAACCCCCACTTCCCTTTTTCCCATTGAAGATTTGTGCTTCTTAAACCCACATGGTTTAGGAGGCTCCTTGATGTATCTACTATGGCAGCCTTATTTTCAACAAAGTTTGCCATCTATTCTAGACCACCTCAAATTAAATCAAGCACAAATCTTGCTTCCTTGATTATATATACAACTTGGTATAGATATCTATCTATCCCTTGTGCCAAGGTGAGCTCTGATCTCACAAATATAACCATGTTTTAGTGGCATAAAAGTAACCCAACCCTAGATTCCCCCAAATCTAGTTTTCTTCCCTTCTCACCAAAACCCTTCAAAACCCAAGTGGACAATGATGTATGAATCAATTTTACATCATCTACCTTTAATATATTAATTTTCCAAATAATTCCCATAATTATTTCGAGCCTAAAACTAATTAAATTCCTTAAATGGCAAAATCCTAGAAACCTTGTCTATGAAGGCAAGTTTGTTTTTCTCCAAATAACTTTGCCAACTCAAGGCACATTTGATGCCTATATATCATATCCCATATTTCCAACTAAAAAATAAATATTTTTGAGATTCTTTATTATTTATTTTTGCCCTTTTTCTTAAATGGCAGAAACAAGAAATAATTCCCTAAAAATACTTCTCCACCTCAATAAATCCCAATAAAATTCTCCAATGTGTGTTATGGTATTTAGGATCACATCACATCAAAAACCAAGCCTGTCCAATCAAAAATACCATCTTAGCTTCCGAAACCTATTTTTGCACATTTTGAATAAGTGCATTTAAATGGGATTATAACCATCAGAAAAATCCCATTTAAATCATGAAGAAATTAATTGACCTACTCCACCTACCAGTACCACTTCCCCACTTGGCCCAATGCAACATTTGAAACTTCCTTCACAAGCCTCAAAATGCTCAATTTTGCTAACCTAAGAAAAACATGATTCAAATCAAAGCCAAACCAGCTCCAATCTTCTCCAGCACTCCTCCCTAACATCATCACTCTCCCCTGGTTGACCAGCACTATAGCATGCCCCACCCCCTCTTGTCCCTTATGTTTGTTTATGAGAGGGACAAAGGCCATGTCCTTTCAAGCCATTTTAAAACCTTGCAATCACTACACACCACCACTCCACTCCTTCTGCACGACCAGAGAACACCAGCAGGGCCCACTCAACCACCCACATCGCCGTATCCCTGGCCAGCACCTCCCTAAAGCTCTCCATGGACAACGTCTATTCTACCCCATTCCTCTTCGGTTTAAATAGGCCAGAGGCCACCCCAGCCTCCTCTCGTTGCTCATTTGCCCTCTCCCCCACCCACCTACCATCCCCAGAGCTCCCCTATTCCTCCCCTGCCCTGACGTGCCCATGGGAAGGAGGTAATGGCCTCTCGACCATTATCCAATATTTGAGCATGGCTCACTCCCTCCTTATTTTCTCTCTGCATGTCATGGTTTTGAGCTCCCCTCATTGTCCTGACTCTAACCCTGCCTTCCTTTTGCTCAGGATGGCCTCTGGAAGCCTTACCGATGAGCTCCGACGAACTCACCTCGGTTGGCTTCGGGCGAGCCCTTCCCTGGCAACCAAGCTCATCCTGCCGCCCATCCCCTGGCTCGCCGACGAGCACCGTTTCACCCCCGTCGTTCTCCTGTCGCTGGTGCACCTCCAGGTAGCCTCCCCGTGCACGGCTGGCCATGCTAGGGGTTTCTATCCGCCGGCCATGTCGCGATGAAGGCGATGGCTCGGGACCGTCGATCTTATTTAGATCTAACGGCCGCCAGCGTCCCGTACCCCTTCGGCGAGGCGGGCCGTAACCAGCAGGCCCACCCCCGCGTCCCTCACTATCCCTGCCGCGTGCGTAGTGCCGTTCTACTAGGACGGCCACACCCTATGCGGCCCAGTGAGGTTCGGTTCCGGCCCTCGTGGCACACGTCCCCTCTTCTCTCTTTTATTTTTATTTCCAGATCCATTGATAGTACTGATTACTTTAAATAAGTTTGAAAATGCAAACTAAGTCCAAATAACTAGATTCAAAGTTCCTAGGGTCCCTGTGTGTTTTCCTCAACATTCAGCATACGAAGTTGACAGAAATAATAATCGGTTTATCCATAATAAATTATCCACCAAGATAGGTACTTTTCACTAAGAAAATCTTTCAAGGAGTTTGGTAACTCCAAATGGAGTAAACCCATTTGTTACTGAAAGTTATCATCCATACCTTTCATGACCCACTAGCCCCACACCCATTTGCCTCCTAGTTTGCTGGTAGCAAAAATAACAAAACCAGGCCTTTTCTGACTTTAGGAAATTCTCCAGGTCAAACCAAGTAAAGCTTTGACCTAATTCCAACTCCCCTTTAACACACATAACTATATCCTTAAAACCGCGGTATATCATAATTTTATGAACCTTTGTTGAATTTTGGCGAATTAAGCTATTCTGTGTATTTTTTAATCACCAATAAATTCATAGCAGTAGATCTGTAACTCAAAAAAAGTTGATTCTAATTTTTGCAGAAAGGTATTGTTAGTGCTTAACCAGTTCCCTTGGAACCACATCAAAATATTCTGTATATTAGACATGATGAAAAAGACAAATCTCGTCCAGTACTGAATTTGGGAATTTCTCAAGGGCATTATGTTAATTTTTTTGAGGTGAATCCAACTCCTCTTGAATCATTCCAGAAAATACTACCTAATGACCCAAGGAAATAATTTTTGGAACTCTAAAGAAGTTCTAGTGAGTTATTTCCTAAAACTAGACCTTTAATCACTATAAAATCCACTATAAACCAAGGTAATTTTCTAAAATAGTGAAACCACTTTTGTTGGCTTATACAATGGTATCATCCAGATTAGGTCCTTGGTCAAAATCCCCTTATAGGTAGTTTAAACAAAAAGGGATCCTTCACCTAATGCCTTCAAATCTTCTCCGGATCCAACCAAATCAAACCTCCAACATCCTACTGATGTATATCATGTATCTATCCTTTACTTGCTGGATGGTTTGATGCTTGTATGCCTTGTATTGATTGTGGTGTTGCTTGTTTGCATGTATGCTCGATAACAACGATAGTTGCGATTGTGTGACACCGATAAGAAGGAAGCATCGGGGTTATCTTTATTATTGTTATTATTGGATTTCTGGTATTTTAAAGGAGTCACGGGACATCTCGCTTGTCACAAGCAAGCCACCTTCTTGCTCATACACCTTGTCCCACTATTTTATATATGCATGTTTTTATCCACTCATTTAAGAAAAGTGCATTGGTTTTACTATACTATGTTTTATGTGGGGAATGTTTGGCTCCTCCAAATAATTACCCCTTAGTGCCATTAGGTGCAACCCATTTGTCTACTACCTACCTTCCCTTAGTATGGTATATGGTGTTTAAACACCATAACCCCTTTGATACCCTGTTTTAACCTAAGCAAAAGTGTAGGATGGGAAGACCCCGGGAAATGATTTACAACAAAAGCTTTCATGAGAAAACCTTGGTTAGGCTTGGCCTACCAACTGGTTTGGAAAATGAGAAAGGTTTTGGTTTTAAAAAATAGTCCAACAATGGATGGAGGAAAAATGTTTATGAAAACACGCTGGGTTGTACAGTTTACTATGCTGGAACAATTAACCCGTGCAACCACATTACTCTGGAATGGGACGGGGCTGGGTTGGAAGTTTTTCTGATCCGGTATAGGGGCCTCACACTACTATAGGGGCAAACAATCCCTGGAGGGTGGGCCTTCTCTATCCAACGGTCCATGCGTATCATCGACCGGGATAAGCAATGAAGGATCTACGGGCCTCCGCGTGATACTATGAGCCCCTCATTGAAACCACACACCCGTCGAGGTGCAAAACACGCTCCAGTTGGCTGGTTACTATATAGGGTGTCCCGGTGTTGAGGGGGTTAACCTTATAGGGTTTTCACTTGTATCGGAGAAGGCATTCGGAAGGTCTTGACCGGTTATTCGACCCACAATCGGTGTGGATAAGGGACGGGTAATCGGATGGTGTGGGTACAGTGTACAACCTCTATAGAGTGTAAATCTATTCGAATAGCCGAGTCCTCTGTCATGGACGGTTGTGCTGGCGGTTGTACGGCGGGTGATGGTTTTTGTTTTCAAAAAGGATTTCGGAAAAAGAGATGGCTTGAAAATTTTTTGACCATGGGATGGTCGGGAAGAGGAGGAAGGAGTTTGGTCATGAGATGACCGGAAGGAAAAACAAATGGGTGACCCAATCCTAGTGATTTCTTAAAACTTTTCAAAAAATGTTTTACAAATGTTTTTCAAGAAAGATATAGAGACATGCTATATCTACAAGACAAACTAGTTTATAAAAGAACCTCTATTGGAACCATCCTACCACAGCCATATTGCACATCTGTTATTACTATTTTCTTAAGGTGGTTTGTGAGTACATTCCAAGTACTCACCGGCATTGTCCCTGGCTATTTACTTGGCCAGATTGCCGATGTTAAGAAGTAACAAAGGTGCTGATGTCTATGCAAGATAGGCCGTCTTTACAGTTAGTTGCCTATAGGTTAAGGCATGACATGGTCTTTTCACTTGAATACTTCTGCTACCTGTGTTGTAATCGCCATACTAGCCATTCTGTAAGTTTTGTACTCGTTAATATATGGACGTTGTAATGACACTCGTCGGTTATGCTCACGGCTCACTGATCATGGGAACATGAATTGTATGCATAACGGGTATTATCGAACCGTAAATCCGGGGTGCCACAATCGGGATCATCATCATCCACACCATCATCTCCAGCACCATCATCACCACTCCGTCCGCTGTAAAAATTATGTTGGATATTGCTTTAGTTCTTAGGGGAAACTTTCCCGGTGTTAATTACTATTGTAGTTGATGCTTGTGAGTGGAACCATTAGATTATTGTTTATGTTCAAATTGTTATCCATTATCATATAATCTTTGATCTTGATCCATATGATGTCTTGTGCGTAGTTCGTTTAGTTCTTGAGTACATGGGAGAAGTCATGTTGTTATTAGTGGATTTGTGTTGAGTTATTATTCAATGGTTTAGTATTTAAATTGTGGTGCTATTCTTCTAGTGGTGTCATGTGAACATCGACTACATGATACTTCACCATTTATGGGCCTAGGGGAATGCATTGTGTATTTGGCTACTAATTGTGGGGTTGCCGGAGTGACATAAACCTGAACCCCGTTAGGACACCTTTGCACAAGGGAGTGTAGGATCTCAGAGGTTAAGGCTGTGGTTAGATTTATATCTTAATTACTTTCCTATAGTTACGGATGTTTGCAGGGGGTTTAATCACAAGTATGTATTATTCCAAGTAAGGTCAGTACATTAGCACGGGTTCACCCACACAACACTTCCAACACCAAATAAGAGTAATCCGCTATTTGAAGCGAAAGCACTTGACAGAATTCCCATGTGACCTCGAGAACGTTTGGTCCTTATAAGTATTTCCACCAGCTTGTCCTTTGCTAAGAAAGGATTGGGCCACTTGTTGCATTTGTTATTTGTTACTTGCACTTTGTTTTGTTGCTTTATCAGAAAACCACTAAAAATTTGTTTCCTAAGTATTTGTAGAGAGTTCCTGCTCCATACCATTAGTCAACACCTTCTGCTCCTCGTTGGGATCGACACTCCTATTTATCGAATGTGCTACAATAAACCCCCTATACTTGTGGGTCATCAATACTATTTTCCGGCGTCGTTGCCAGGGAGTGAAGCGCTATTGAAGAGTGGAACTGGTAAAGGAAACTTCTACTGTGAGTATTTCTTTTGTTACTGCTTGTTACTCTGTTTCCAATATGGATAACCCACTTGGTTTTCTGTTTGGAAAAACTACTACCACTGCTAGGGTAGTAGATGAACCACCACCTGTTGAGATAGATCCTTTTAAGATACCTACAAGTATTGTTGATTGTGTTATGGATAATTATTATTTAGGGGATGGAACTGTCCATCCTGGTGATCACTTGATTTTTATCCATGAATTATGCGGGTAGTTTAAGTGTGCAGGTGTAACATCCCTAAAATCATGTTTCAAAACTCATGCATATCATCCATGCATCCATGATCATTTAGGGTTCCTTTTCAAAACCAATTCAAAAACAGGAGCATCTGATGCTCATTATTTTATGTGGGCAACCATTAATCAAATGACACTCTCAATTGAGAGATTATTTGTTTTAAACCAAGCTTTGCTTGCCCTCTTGTTGTTTTGGTTTAATGTTGGAGTTTGGATAAAAATCTACAAAACAAATATGGTTTTTAAACCATTTTCAAAACTTATTCAAATCAAGTGCTATAGCACTGTTTATTTTGTTTAATCAAAGGGACCAAGATAGTATAGAGAGACCACATGGTTTTATGCCCAAAAATATGAGTGTTACACTCTACAAAAATCCAGAAAAGATTAGAATTCAAATTGCATTTGAATTTGTTTGAAAATGAAACCAGAAAATCAAAATAGAAAAAGAAAAGGAATAAAGAAAAGAAAAAGGGCCGGTGTTGCCAATCTGGCCCAACACTGGACCCAGCCCAACAACCAGCCCACCCGGGGTTTCCCTCTCCCTCTATTTCTCACCCACGCGAGCACCCCCCTCTCGCTGACGCCCCGGACCCACCTCCACGTCACCCCTTCGTCCCCAAATCACGCCCGCGACCAGCTCCGCCGCAGCCGTTTCTTCCCGATGATCTCGCGCTTGATTACGCGTTACTGCAGGCATAACTCCCTCTCTTGCCCCGCCTACTTAAACCCCTCCTCACTCTGCTCCATTCCCCTCACTCACCAACCACAGGGCGCCGCTAGGCTGTCCACAATCGAGCTCGCGCCGCCGCTGTCCCGAACCACTCCGGCGAGCCATCACGGTGAGTTCCGAGCACGCCTTGCTTTCTGGTTCATGTGAGCTGCTTTGCAATCATCTTGCGCTTCTTTTGACACCTTTGGTTCTACTTGTACTGCCCCAGGTCATCGACTCCGTCGAGCACCGCAAACTCCCGACGCCGTCTCCAACTCCGACAAGGAATTACAGTGAGGTTCGACTGCCCCGTGCCTTCCCCTTTACCCTATCATGTTTGCCTGAACAATGTGCACATGCTGATTCCTTCCGTTTGTGTTAGGGCGGATCTTAACGTCGCCAACGTCGCCGTCCACCTAAGCCCGACGCTGTCCCCGACTCCGACGAGTTTCCACGGCCACAACAGCACGCCCCTGTCCCAACGACGACCACGCTGAGCTTCCTCGTGCACGTGCGAGTCTGGTAAGCATCATCACTACCCCAGCCCTTGCTAGAATCGCCGCACCATCGCCGGCAGAGCCGTCGCCGCCGTTTTTGCCATTTGCGCTGCCGGGTTGTGGTCAAAACGATTAGATCCAGTGGTCTAGATTAGATGCTAGGCCGAAGAGGTACGGGCAGATCTGAGCCGTTGGATTTTATTTAGATCTGACGGTGCGCGAGTGTGATCCAGTGCGAAGCGGTACCAACCAATCAGGAGGCGCCGCGTGGCCAGTTCTCAGATTTAAAATCAGATTTTATATCTATTAGATGTTTAAACTTGTTTAATTCATAACTTTTGATCCCCACGTCCAAATTTGACAAATTTTATATCATTGGAATCAGGAGAGAAAATCCTTTCCATTTATGCAATGTGTTTAATGTTTTTCCTATGTTAAAATGGTTGTTTTTGCAGAAACATTTGTAGGCATCATTTGAGTATACTAATTATTTGGAAAATGTTTTGCTACTCAAATAAAGTTTATTTGGCTAGTTTTGTACTTGTTTATGATTCAGTACTATGCACTTGTCTTGTTTGGTGTAGAAAATCATCACATGGCATATTGCATACATTCATATATTTTTGCTTGTATATATTGTGTATGTGATTGTGCCATTATTTTATGTGTAGATTTTGGTGCAAATAGTGATTGTGAGGATTGTTGCTACTCCCCAAACTACCAAGGCAAGTGGTGCTTCATGATTTTATACCTATGTTTTTCAACTATGCACTAGAAATAATTTGCTAGACTTGCATGAGTATTTTGGTCTATATGTTATGTTTGGGAAATCCTAGTAGTTGTAGAATTGCTAGAAATTTCTAAGTTAAGATGCTTATCTATGCCATGCTTAGCCTAGCTAGTAGCAACCAAGGGTGGTTATATATTCATGCTATGAGAAAATATTTCTAAGTCTTTGGACTTGTGTTTTACTTAATAAAACAACTAAGTGAATTAATCACCTAGGTGGAATGGAAAGAATGGTTTGTGTTGAGTGGTTACACAAGGCCCATTTCTATGGTTTACCTTGTGTATCTCACTTGTGGAAAGCCACCTAGGAACAAAGGGATTTGAGAGGCCAAATGTTAAGAAGCTTCTAGTGCAGCCACATGGCATTATGGGCTCTGCCTGGATCATATAGGTTGCAATAACTTAGCCATTTGGACAGTTGGTGGTAGTGGGGTGATAGGTTGGAGCGCGTCCATTTGGTCTAAGGGAAGGCTTCTGAAATGTCCTGTCTTGGTGAAAATCAAGTCTTGTGGGGGAAGTGCACAACCTCTGCAGATGGCAGAATCTAAGTACTTAGCCATGTCCCTGGTATTGGACAACTTGAGCATCAAGACATGGAAGCTATCAAGAATCTCCTCATCCCAAATTTCTAAGTTAAAACTTTTGGTTGAACAAGGGTGAAGGTTCACCAATTTCTATTGGTGGTTCCTTAGGAAAGATTTTATCAAAGGAAAACTTAGTGTTTTCAACTAATAGGCAAAACCTATTTTGAGCAAAGCAAGCCTAAGCTACACTCAGCCAAATGCATATAGTATCTAGTTGCCAATATTATTCTAAGGTATCACTTGCCAATACTATTCCAATGTATTGACCCACTGTGGCTGTAACTTGTGATGTTGCAGGTTATTCTGATGGTGATTAGGGGTTATGAGTCTACACTCAACATGCTTGCCTGTGGCACATGAAGATGAAGACTTATTTATCTTATTACATATTTAAACTCTTGTACTAGGCCTGTGGCCGTGGAGTTTGTAAAAGACTATGTTTGTCTCTGGAATGACTTGTAATAATGACCTTTTGTTTCTGTGTACTTCATCTTAAACTGTGGATGCTAGCATTGATCCAGGGACTAGCATTGCAATCACAGGGATCCTTACCTTTATAATGGGAGGGATCTTACAGCAGGTATCACAACTGAACAGGTGAAGAAGAAGTTACTCTCCATATCTTTGAAAGGGAGAGCTGAAGAATGGTATAAGTTGCTGAAGAATGGATAATCCATGGAATGGGAGGAAATGACATCTCTCTTTTATTCTAAATTTATCCTCCCAATGAGATTCATAAGGATAGAAATATGATGTATAACTTTTTGCCTCGTGATGGAGAGAGTACAGCTCAAGCTTGGGGGAGATTGAAGTTATTAATTCTTAAATGTCCTATTCATGAACTCCCTAACAACATTATTATCAATAATTTTTATGCTAGACTTTCTCTTCATGATAAAGATTTACTAGATGCTTCTTGTGCTGGATCATTCACATGTATGAAGGAAGAAGATAAATGGGTTCTCTTAGATCGTATTCAAGAGAACATTGAAGATTGGGAGAATGAGAAAGGAAGAAAGTCAGGTATAAACTATGATTATGAATGCATTAAATCTTTTATGGGAATTGATGACTTCCGTGATATTAGCAATGAGTTTGGTCTTGATCCTCAAGTTCTTGCAAAATGTTTTAATGACTTTGCCTCTTATATCGAAATTCCCAAGAAAGAGTGGGACAAGTACCATGCTCCTTATAAAGACATTGTCACCCATGTTCCTTCTAGCATAGAGATTTGTACTATTGATCATATTTTTCCTAAACCTTATGTGGAGAAAATCCATTTTCTTGCTAAGTTAAGGGAACATTCCATTATAGCTAATGTGGTTAGCAAAAGTGCAAAGAAAACTATGGAGACTGATGAGCTCATTGATATTGAGCCTGTGGTAGCTATTGTGAAAGATCTTGTCACTAGAAATATGTGGTTAGCATATTGTCTTCTGTGAATACGCTACTAATATTGTTTCTCATCCTAAAAAAACTAGAAAAGCTAGTGTCCCTGTGCTTTCTGTTAGAATTGGTAATTATAGCTATTATGGTTTATGTGATATTGGTGCTAGTTCAAGTGCTATTCCTTATGAGCTTTACAGGGGAATTATGCATGAAATTGGTCCTTGTGAACTTGAGGGTATTAATGTGGTTATTCACCTTGCCAATAGAGAGAATGTTTTCCCCATTGGCATTGTAATATATGTGGAGGTACTTTTTGGTAAGATTAAATATCATACTGATTTTCTAGTACTTGGTAAAGAAGCTAGTAAAACCTATCCTATTATCTTTGGTAGACCCTTCCTATAAACTTGTGGGGCTATTATAGATTGTAGGAAGGAAAAAGTTTTAACTAAGTTTGATGGAGAGTCTTATGAGTTTAATTTTTCCAAATTTGCCAAAACTCCCTATGAAAATGAACTGCCTAATGATGATTTCAGGGTTAAACAACTTTCTGCTATTTCTCTTGCTCCTAACAATGCCTTGCATCAGTTTATGGAAGATCACGAAAGCGATGTATTCATGAAGAAAATAAATGATATTGACGAGGTTTTCCTTCGTCAGCCTGAGTTACTTAAGCATAATCTACCTGTGGAAGATTTGGGTACCACACTTCCACCTAAAGAGGACCCTGTTTTCGAATTAAAACCTTTACCTGATGATATTAAATATGCTTATCTTGACAATAAGAAAGTGTATCCTGTTATTATTAGTTCTAAACTTTTAGGAAAGGAAGAAGAAAGGTTATTGGAAGTATTGAAGAAACACAGAGGAGCTATGGGTTACACTCTTGATGATTTGAAAGACATTTCTCCCACTATATGTCATCATGCTATTAATATTGAGCCTGATGCAAAACCAGTTGTTGAGCACCAACGTCGTTTAAATCCTAAGATGAAGGATGTGGTAAGAAATGAGGTATTAAAACTCCTTGATTTTGGTATTATTTACCCTATTGTTGATAGTCAATGGGTCAGCCATGTTCATTGTGTTCCCGAGAAAGGGGAATAACTGTTGTGCCTAATGAAGATAATGAGCTTATACCCCAAAGAGTAGTGGTTGGGTATATAATGTGCATTTGTTTTAGAAATATTAATAAAGTTACTAAGAAAGATCATTATCCTTTGCCCTTTATTGATCAAATGCTTGAAAGGTTGTTCAAAAAGACTCACTTTTGCTTTCTTGATGGTTATTCTGGGTTTTCTCAAATTGCTGTGAAAGCACAAGACCAAAAGAAAACTACTTTCACATGTCCTTATGGTACTTATGCTTATAGGCGAATGCCTTTTAGTTTATGTAATGCTCATGCTACCTTTCAGAGATGTATGTCTGCTATTTTTCATGGTTTTTGTGAAGAAATTGTGGAGATTTTCATGGACGATTTTTCCGTCTATGGAACTTCTTTTGATAACTGTTTGCACAACCTTGATAAAGTTTTGCAGAGATGTGAGGAAACCAACCTTGTTCTTAATTGGGATAAATGCCATTTCATGGTTAATTAAGGGATTGTTCTCGGACACAAGATCTTTGAAAGAGGCATTGAAGTTGATAGAGCCAAAATTGAAGCAATTGAGAAGATGCCTTGTCCTAGAGATATCAAAGGTATTCATAGTATCCTTAGTCATGCTGGTTTCTATAGGAGGTTTATTAAAGATTTCTCCAAAATTTCAAAGCCCTTACTAATCTTCTTCAAAAATATGTACCTTTTGTTTTTTATGATGATTGTAAGGAAGCTTTTGAAACTTTGAAGAAAGCTTTGACAACTGCTCCTATTGTACAACCACCTGATTGGATTTTACCTTTTGAAATTATGTGTGATGCTAGTGATTTTGCCGTGGGTGCTATCCTTGGAAAACGTGTTGATAAGAAGTTTAATGTTATTTATTATGCTAGAAAGACTCTAGATGCTTCTCAAAAGAATTATGCTATTACTGAAAAAGAGTTCTTAGTTGTAATCTTTTCTTGCGATAAGTTTAGACCTTATATTGTTGATTCAAAGGTTACCATTCATACTGATCATGCTGCTATCAAGTACCTTATGACAAAGAAGGACGCTAAGCCTAGACTTATTAGGTGGGTTTTGATTTCACAAGAGTTTGATCTGCATATTATAGATAGGAAAGGTGCTGAAAATCCTGTTGCTGACAATTTATCTCGTTTGGAAAACATTTCTTTTGACCCATTGCATGTTAATGATAGTTTTCCAAATGAGCAATTGGCTGCAATAAGGGTAAGTCTGCATGAGAGTCCTTGGTATGTTCATTATGCTAACTTTATTGTTTCCAAGTATTTGCCTCCAACCTTTATAGCTCAGCAAAGAAGAAAATTCTTTTATGATCTAAGGCATTACTTTTGGGATGACCCACACTTATATAAAGGAGTAGATGGCATTATGCGAATGTGTTACAGAATTTGAAAAACAAGAGATATTGATAAAATGCCATGGCAGTGCTTATGGAGGACATCATGCAGGGGATAGGACTGGACAAAAGGTTTTACAACCTGGATTTTATTGGCCTACCCTTTTCAAAGATGCAAGGAAGTTTGTCTTATCATGTGATGAATGTCAACGAGTAGGTAACATTTCTAGACGCAATGAAATGCCTATGAATTATTCTCTTGTTATTGAACCTTTTGATTGTTGGGGTTTTGACTTTATGGGACCCTTTCCCCCCTCAAAAGGTTACACTCATATTCTTGTTGCTGTCGATTATGTTACGAAGTGGGTAGAAGACATACCTACAAATAGTGTTGATGGTAAGACCTCTTTGAAAATTCTTAAGGACGTTATTTTTCCTAGGTTTGGGGTGCCTAGATATCTCATGACTGATGGAGGCTCTCATTTTATTCATGGAGGTTTTAGAAAAACTCTTGTAAGTATGATATATGTGACACCCCCGGGATCAGTGCTAAACAAATCCTAGACCTTTGTCTGACATAAGCTTAATCTTGAGCTCGAGAATATCCAGTAAAGAATCGGTATCACGACAGTGACCCTACGACACAAAATTTATTATAGCAAGCTCATAACTGAGCAAAGAACCAAATTATTACAAGCAGAGGTCACTGACCGCAAACATCAAACAACGGAAGGAAAATTATGCTGTTAAGTATAGAAAACTTAACAAATGGCCTAAGAGGCCTAAAGCATAACGATGATGTCCCAGCCCATAGATTCCAGGCTATTGGCCGGGAACCCCAAGCTACTCGTCGATGTTGATGTAGCACCAAACTGATCTTCAGGGAACACTTACTCTGCCAAAAGTGTCAACAAAGCAAGGGTGAGTACAAGGTGTACTCCGCAAGACTTCTGGCTGGTGGAGTTGTTTTGCATAAAGCCATCTTTGTTTATAAAACAAGAGAGAGGAGAAGCTCGTTTGTTTAGAGTGTTTAAAAAGGGGGTAAGAGAGCAACGTCTCCAAAGTATTGATCATGATCTCTTGATATCCCCCGAATCATCATCATCTGAACCCTATCTAGGATCACCCCCTCGTACCCATGAGGAAGCATTCTTAAACACACGTTGATCTGCCAAGTTTTACGATTAGGTTCAAGTTCTCTATGATCATCATGTTCGTTCCCAAGTCGTCTATAACCGTGGACACGGCTTTCCGAAAGACTATTACCCTCCAGGGTGTACAACTTTACCCACACGTACTAACCTTCTCTTAATGCCACTTAAGATTAGCCCTCTTCCTTGGAAGGCCGGCAGAGGCTGGTTAGACACGACTTTTACCTTGCTTTCGCCGAGACCATGAGTCATGCAATAAGTATGGTTCTGTCGTAACGAGTCAAATCCCGAAGCCGGTACTTAAAGATGTGAGGCGAGGTTGGTTTACCAGGGGCACTATCTACCCTAAGCAACCCGGTCCACGCTTCCCTACCTGTTATGAATGCATCTTCACCCGGCAAATCTTTCAAAAGGTTTTCTATGCATATGTCGAATGGAACGGCCAAACTATGTGATTCATGGAATCTACTACGCAAGTTAGTCACTCGTGGGGTTTTCCAGGCCCCGTGTGGTTGTACGCTCGTCTTGGTTCAAGAGGCAAGAACTCGGGTCCTAGTGGTGGCGAGCATGGGACTACAAAAACCACGTCCCACCGTGCCCCCCCATACAAGCCTTAGCATGTTTAATCTCATATCGCTGATCTCATCTCATTTCGTTCTCCTACCATACTAGATTCTCTGCATCTGATACATCATCTGGATGAACCAGAACTGACAGCTATGCATGGCTAAGAAAACACTGATATAAGCTCTAGCAGTGCACACAAGCCAAACCTAGTTATGCTAGGAGCGGTGGATCAGGTAATATAAGCTCAAGGGAGTAATGCAATAGATAGGATACTCTATCTATCGATAAAAGACCACAGTAGAATCGTATGCGTCATGGCAGGAATTGAAATGCTTTCGAAATCATAGGATTATATCATGGTGGGGATATGCTTGCCTTTGCCTATTGATAACCAATAAGTAGATCTTCCGGAATCTTGCACTTGACTTGATTACAATTGATCAAGTATTGTTCGTCGATCTTCGACGGTCTTGATCTTGGTCTTCAATCTCGATCTCGATATCGTATTCTACCGGGAAGAACCAAACACCGGAAAGATAGGGAAACAATCAACACATGGCATTGATGCAATGCTCAAGCAAGTATGATTATATGACAAGTTAAATTGTATTGAATTGAAACCCTAGAACATGCTCGACAGTTTAATCGGGGTTCCGAGGGGTGAAAACCCTAACTCGAGGAAACTCCGGTTATATATGAGGGGCGTTACTATGTTCTTCTAATTATACTTGTCATTTAAGTTGTTTAACAATGCATGATTATATCTTAATTAGATAGTTCTCATTTTTCTGAACATTTTGATATATCATTTATATTTTTCTGACTTATAAATCAAAAGTTATTGATTTTACAAGTTTATATCAAATTCTAGAATTAATTAAATCAATTAAAAACCTTTACTGCGCAAGGCTGACGTCAGCTCAGGACTTTAAAACTTTTACACAGAGGGCTAGGCTAGCCCTAGAGACAGACAGGTGGGGCCTGCCACACGTTAGCGAGCCACGCAAGCAAATGGGACCAGGGCTGGTTTGACTAGGTCAGACCCTATCCTAAACTTTTTGCACCGCACAGGAATCTAGCCTCTGAGGCTGGCAAGTGGGACCTTGGCCACACGGATGCCACCTTGGCTCCACGCAGAACTCGCCGGAGAACGGCCAGACGGTGGCGACAGACAGCGGAGGAGGGCGCAAGGGGCTGCGCAACCTAGCCTACTCGAACCAGCGCGGCAAGGCAGACACAAAGGTGGCGGCGCCGCTTGGAATAGGTCACCGGAGCGAGCTACAAGGCAAGCGACGGTGGGGGCACACAGCAGTGGTCGACACGGGGAACAAACCAGAGAGAGAGGGGGTGGAGAGGCTCCTGAGAACCACCAGCTCACCAGGATGCTCAAGGGGACATCGTCGAGGCAGGGCGAGGCCGGATGTGCCCGGAATCGACGAGACAGCGGCGGCCGGACTTCGGGAAGGAGGGCTTGATTCGACCGATTGAGGGCGCGCCAGCTTGCTTGGTTGGTCGGGGATGAACGAGGGTGGCAAGGTGGATCTCTTGGGATAGACTGCGAGGCTCAGGGCGGTCCAGAGCGATGGCGGCAAGCGGTTACCGATGAGCTAGGGTTTGGTCGCCTGGCGGGGAAGAGAGAGGGAGGTCTCTGGAGAGGGGGTGTAATGGATGAGGGCGAAGCGATGTCGTCGTGGAGATCTTATCCACCCCGGAGCTCGACGGATGGTGGGTTGGAGGCGGCGAGGATCGACGGCGCGGGCAGCGACAGCGAGCTGCTCGCCGTTGTCGAGGAAGACGATAGGGGAGGAGGGCGAAGTAGTACCGGGCCGTTGTGGGCTGGGGTGGGCTGGGGTGGGCTGGGGTGGGCTGCAGAGCTGCGCACGCGAGCGGCAGGAAGGGAGGAGAGAGAGATGGGCCGGCCTGGTTGGTCTAGACTTGCTCATTTTTTCAAAGAAACTGTTTTTCTATTTCTCTTTGCTTTTCTCTTTGTAATTTCATTTCAAATACTGTTTGAAACATTCCAAAAATACCAGGAGTTTGTATAAAGTATATAAAATATTATGGAGCCCTTTTTAACAAGTTGGGCTCCAATTATTTTGGTATTTTCCAAAATATTCAAATCCTTTTGAATTGTTTTCAAATAGAGAGAGAGGGATTAGGGTTTAGGTTTTTGAATATTTCTTTCTTGAATTTTTAGAGGATGATGCCAATGAATGCACAATCAAACCCTAATTATTATTTAACTATAACTGGGGTGTTACAGCTCTATCCCCCTTACGAGAATCTCGACCCGAGATTCCAAAGGTAGGAAAAGAGACAGAGAGAGAAAGATACGGGGTCACTCTAAAGATAAGAGGGAAACACACTAAACAACACACAGAGTATTTCATGGTCAACTCATGAATAGAGTGTTTAAAAACAAATATGAGATGACAAACATTAAATACGTCAAGGTAACGGAGGAAACAAGAGGAGAAGGTTTCAAGTTGTTAGATCGATGGTCTTCATAAGGATTGAGACCATGGAACTTACAGGAGGTTTTTAATCTTCTGAAAAAGAAAGCTTCTGACAGAAAGATCAGAACCACAAACTTCGAGAAATGAACCTCTACTAAACAACTTAAGTAGAGATTTTAGGTTGCAGAGATATGGATCAACAAAACCAAGCTGTTGAACTACTTTTGAAATAGAAGGGTCACTCTTTCATTCAACAGAAGGCGTAAGACAGAAAGGTGTTTTGGTGGGGAGGACTCATAAAAGTCACAAAGAAACATGTAATCAAAAGGAACTACAGATTACCAAAATCATAGCCACTCTCAAAACATGGTTGAGAAAACAAAGGAAACTCTGTAGTCATCCAGGTATATCAAAATCTTCGCCAAAGATCATGATATCACTTTACACCACTAAATGAATAGGTAAGAAGATTCCCGATGACACAATAAGAAAGAAACTTCATTCTCAGACTTCAATTACTTGGCACAACAAAATGATTGCCAACATAAAAGGCTCTGGAGGATCAACCGAGAGACATTCAGCAACACTACTTTAAATGTTCTCCTTGATGTTCGAGAAATCAAACATCAAGCAAAGGTTGGACTTCAGATGCAAAGGAAACCATAAGCATAACTTCTATAATACATCATAGAAGAAGCCTCATGAGAAGTGGTTGTCATTGCTGAATCAAGAGAATATAACAAAAGGTCTTTCCGGCTAAGTGTGTCAACCATTACATTACTCTTGCCAGATTTACAAAGAGACCTATGTCAAACCTTTGAAGAACACCAACCATCATTGATGCTTGAGATTCAGCTTTGGTTAGGTGAGAGGATATTTCAGACTCAGCATGTCTGAATAGAAAGTTTGCAACATTTACCGTGAAGGTAAAGTTACTAGATTCTCAAGATATGGACTATAGTGTAAAACTCCAAAAGACTGATCTAGATTTCTAGAACCATGTATTTAGCAACTTGTTAAAAGACAACTGCATAAGCATAAGTACCGACAATAAAACACACATATGTCCTTAAGGAAAGATAGATAACTCTTCTTGAATCCACGACGACATCTTTCAACATTTGCACGTGAACTGGAGAAGGTTTCTTCTAACATTCAGAACACATACTTCGAGATGACTCGAGGATGGTTCTCCAAATTTTCCAACATTAGTGCCAGATGTTCCATATGAATCTTGTCTAGCATGGAGAATATAAGAATGTCATTGATGGGCTCAACAACAAACTTATCAAGATAATCCATTAATATGGACTCATATGTTGCATGAACAAGGCAAGAATACTGGTCAGATCGAAGGACACGGAGATGTACTCAAGTGAAACATCACAAGTAGAAACAACATCAAGATAGTCCTTAGAATTGAGTTTGAGTTGACAATAGCCCAAATCAAATCAAAGGTATGGAAGATAACATATCCATGAAGGAGATACTATCTTTCTTCGACACAAACGAAACTAGACATCCCTTTTTGGAGGAACTGGGTCGGATAGAACTTTTGTCTTAAAACTCTCCAGGTTGTTGTTTTAAGCTGAACCAACTAGTTCAGGGGTATTAAGTACAAATCCTTGGAGAAAGGAGCAGTTCATAGAACTTGCTTGCTCAAGAACTGTACAACACGGTCATGTGGCAACATGGCAATACTTCTAGTAGACATCTAGAATATCACGAACCACCGATATGTCACATAGTTCGAGAGGAAACTTGCTTTACAAGGCAAGAGGACACAGTCTTAGAACTTCGACAATAGCCTAACTCTTTGACTGAAGAGGTGCACTAGAATGACGGACTTGGTAGCACAATCATCCTTTGCTTAGTGATAGGGTTAACCAATCACGCTAAGAACGACACAAATGTCCTTGGAGTTCAAAACAATAACAATTGTTAAGAATCTCGAATAACCACATCATTACACACACGCATCATTTACGAGCGCGAAGGATCAAGGAAGGATGGGTAAACATGTGTGGAAGGATCACTGCATTAAGGGGTCATGAAACTCAGCACAACCTCTTAGTATAAAAGAGAGTGACACTTTAAGGTGGAACAGATAGAAGCTATCAATGCCTCTTGATCTGCAGATTTACAACACTTTGACCTGGTCCTAGATATGACGAGGTACTGGAGTTTGTTTCTCCTAGACATCCCGAAATGGTTTGTCATGATGGACCACAAGATTATCTTGCATCAGAAGACACCAATGCATATTTTCTACTTGGCTACCAACTGGTAGACAAAGGTCGGAGAAGAACAAGGGAAAAAGAACATGCTCAGTATGGAATCCTGAGATGTGGATACATAAGTCAACAATCTTCTGAAAACCAATGCAGATAAGGGGTAAGGTGGGGCAGAGTCACGAGTATAGATGTGAGACTCTCGAGGAGTACTCTCGTCGTGATCTATTTGGTTCCATTAAAGAACATCTGCCATAACTAGTGGTTGGGGAAGTCCTTCATTGCGATAATTCAATCGTGACAAAGACCACAAGCTTGAAGGCTAGAATGGTAATACCATCCATCCTGAGGTAATGTGTGAACATTTACAACAGGGGTCAAAAGAAGGATCTTGGGTTAAAGATCAGCTTCATGTACAGGATTCACAACACTAGAATCCAGCACAATCAGGGATCTCCAGTTCAAGTCCAAGGGTTAAAACCCGAGAAAAGAAGTAACTACTACTTGAGTGACTTAGCGTGCACTGCAAGGTAATAATCACAAGGTAGCTTACAAAAGAAGAAACACCTCCTGAAGTACCCAAACAAATAAAAAGGAGGCACATGAGGCGAAAGGAATCCTCGAAGCCTAGAATAGAATACTGCAGATCCAACAATATAATATTGTGGGTCCAAAAGTTAGAGAGATCTTGATAGAAAGAACTCTCTCAGATGAAGCAGAGCACGGGGTAACAAGGAATTCACAACACACACAACTCTAGAGAATTAAACACTAGTTCAACTGGCTAAGAAACGACATGCCAAGAGGGCACCTAAGCTTTGAAAGACTAGAAGAGATATCAAAACTTTTCCAAAGTCCACACAGGATAAGATGACCCAGAGTTAAAGAGAAACTATATACGGAGAAAAAGAAGCATACTAGAGTTTTCGCAAATACCTTTTAGCTTTTTTTTTCATAAACACTAGACTTAACATCGACCAATAGCAAGGTTTTCCTACGGTCAGTACTGCTCAGATACCAAGACCTGTGACACCCCCGGGATCTGGGTTAAACAAATCCCAGACCTTCGTCTGACATAAGCTTAACCTTGAGCTCGAGAATATCTAGTGAAGAATCGGTAGCACGACAGTGACCCTACGACACAAAATTTATTACAGCAAGCTCATAACGTAGCGAAGAACCAAATTATTACAAGCAGAGGTCACATACCGCAAACATCAAGCAATGGAAGGAAAATTATGCTCTTAAGTATAGCAAACTTAACAAATGTCCTAAGAGGCCTGAAGCATAATGATGACATCCCAGCCCATAGATTCCAGGCTGTCGGCCAAGAACCCCAAGCTACTCGTCGATGTCGATGTAGCACCAAACTGATCTTCAGGGAACACTTACTCTGCCAAAAGTGTCAACAAAGCAAGGGTGAGTACAAGGTGTACTCCGCAAGACTTCTGGCTGGTGGAGTTGTTTTGCATAAAGTCATCTTTGTTTATAAAACAACAGAGAGGAGAAGCTCGTCTATTTAGAGTGTTTAAAAAGGGGGTAAGAGAGCGACGTCTCCAAAGTATTGATCATCATCTCGTGATATCCATTGAATCATCATCAACTGAACCCTATCTAGGATCACCCCCTCGTACCCATGAGGAAGCATCCTTAAACACACGTTGATCTGCCAAGTTTTACGATTAGGTTCAAGTTCTCTATGATCATCACGTTCGTTCCCAAGTCATCCATAACTGTGGACATGGCTTTCCGAAAGATTATTACCCTGTAGGGATGTACAACTTTACCCACACGTACTAACCTTCTCTTAATGCCAATGAAGATTAGCCCTCTTCCTTGGAAGGCCGGCAGAGGGTGGTTAGACACGAATTTTACCTTGCTTTCGCCGAGACCATGAGTCACGCAATAAGTATGGTTCCATCGTAATGGGTCATATCCCGAAGCCGGTACTTAAAGATGTGAGGCGAGGTTGGTTTACCAGGGGCGCTATCTACCCCAAGCAACCCGGTACATGCCTCCCTACCTGTTATGAATGCATCTTCACCCGGCAAATCTTTCAAAAGGTTTTCTATGCATATGTCCAATGGAACGCCCAAACTATGTGACTCGTGGAATCTACTAGGCAAGTTAGTCACTCATGGGGTTTTCCAGGCCCCGTGTGGTTGTACGCTCGTCTTGGTTCAAGAGGCAAGAACTCGGGTCCTAGTGGTGGCGAGCATGGGACTACAAAAACCACATCCCACCGTGGCCCCCCATACAAGCCTTAGCATGTTTAATCTCATATCACTGATCTCATCTCATTTTGTTCTCCTAGCATACTAGATTCTCTGCATCTGATACATCATCTTGATGAAGCAGAACTGACAGCTATGCATGGCTAAGCAAACACAGATATAATCTCTAGCAGTGCACACAAGCCAAACCTAGTTATGCTAGGAGCGGTGGATCATGTAATATAAGATCAAGGGTGTAATGCAACAGATAGGAGACTCTATCTATCAATAAAAGACTATAGTAGAATCGTATTCGTCATGGCAGGAATTGAAATGCTTTCGAAATCATAGGATTATATCATGGTGGGGCTATGCTTGCCTTTGCCTGTTGATAACCAATAAGTAGATCTTTGGGAATCTTTTACTTGACTTGATTACAATTGGTCAAGTATTGTTCATCGATCTTCGACGGTCTTGATCTTGGTCTTCAATCTCGATCTCTGTATCGTATTCTACCGGGAAGGACCAAACACCAGAAAGAGATGGAAAAATCAACACATGGCATTGATGCAATGCTCAATCAAGATTATGATATGACAAGTTAAATTGTATTGAATTGAAACCTTAGAACATGCTCGATAGTTTAATCGGGGTTCCGAGTGGTGAAAACCCTAACTCAGGGAAACTCCGGATGTATATGAGGGGTTTACTATGTTCTTCTAATTATACTTCTCATTTAATTTGTTGAAAAATGCATGATTATAGCTTAATTAGATAGTTCTCATTTTTCTGAACATTTTGATATATTATTTATATTTTTCTGACTTATAAATCAAAAGTTATTGATTTTACAAGTTTATATCAAATTCTGGAATTAATTAAATCAATTAAAAACCTTTACTGTGCAAGGCTGACGTCAGCTCAGGACTTTAAACCTTTTACACAGAGGGCTGGGATAGCCCTAGAGACAGACAGGTGGGGCCTGCAACACGTCAGCGAGCCACGCAAGCAAATGGGACCGGGGCTGGTTTGACTAGGTCAGACCCTAACCTAAACTTTTTGCACCGCACAGGCATATAGCCTCTGAGGCTAGCAAATGGGACCTTGGCCACGCGAATGCCACCTTGGCGCCACACAGAACTCGCCGGAGAACGGCCAGACGGTGGTGACAGACGGCAGAGGAGGGCGCAAGGGGTTGTGCAACCTATCCTACTCAAACCAGCATAGCAAGGCAGACACAAATGTGGCGGCGCCGCTTGGAATAGATCACCAGAGCGAGCGGCACACGGCAGTGGACGACGCGGGGAACAAACCAGAGAAAGAGGGGGAGGGTGGAGAGGCTCCTGAGAACCACCATCTCACCAGGATGCTCAAGGGGACATCGTCGAGGCAGGGCGAGGCCAGATGTGGCCGGAATCGACAGGGCAGCAGCGGCCGGACTTCGGGAAGGAGGGCTTGATTCGGCCGATTGAGAGCGCGCCAGCTTGCTTTGTAGATTGGGGATGAACGAGGGTGGCGAGGCAGATCTCCTGGGACAGACGGCGAGGCTTAGGGCGGTACAAAGCGAAGGAGGCATGAGGTTACCGGCGAGCTAGGGTTCGGTCGCCTGGTGGGGAAGAGAGAGGGAGGTCTCTGGAGAGGGGGCGAATGGATGAGGGCGAAGGCGACGTCGTCATGGAGATCTTATCCACCCCGGAGCTCTACGAATGGAGGGATGGAGGTGGCTAGGATCAACGGCGCGGGCAGCGACAGCGAGCTGCTCGCCGTTGTCGAGAAAGATGACAGGGGAGGAGGGCGAAGCGGTACCGGGCCGCTGTGGGCTGCACTGGGGTGGGGTGGGCTGCAGAGCTGCGCACGAAAGCGGCAGGAAGGGAGGGGAGAGAGATGGGCTGGCCTGGTTGGTCTGGACTTGCTCATTTTTTCAAAGAAACTGTTTTTCTATTTCTCTTTGCTTTTCTCTTTGTAATTTCATTTCAAATATTGTTTTAAACATTCCAAAAATACCAGGAGTTTGTATAAAGTATATAAAACATTGTGGGGCCCTTTTAACAAGTTGGGCTCCAATTATTTTGGTATTTTCCAAAATATTCAAATCCTTTTAATTGTTTTCAAATAGAGAGAGAGGGATTAGGGTTTAGGTTTTTGCATATTTCTTTCTTGCATTTTTAGAGGATGATCCAATGAATGCACAATCAAACCCTAATTATTATTTAACTAGAACTGGGGTGTTACAATGTAAACCATAGAATTGCTTCAGCTTATCACCCCCAAACCAGTGGGCAAGTAGAACTTTCCAATTGGGAAATTAAATCTATATTGCAAAAGACTGTCAATAGATCTAGAAAAAATTGGGCTAAAAATTTGAATGCCGCTTTGTGGGCTTATAGAACTGCTTATAAAATCCTATGGGGATGTCTCCTTACAAAATGGTCTAAGGGAAAGCTTGTCACTTGCCTTTATAATTAGAACGCAAAGCTTATTGGGTAGTGAAAGAGTTGAATAGAAATTTTAGACTTGCAGGTGAGAAAAGACTGCTCGACTTAAGTAATCTAGATGAGTGGAGAGGTGAAGCTTATGAAAATGCTAGGATGTTTAAGGAAAAAGTAAAAAGATGGCACGATAGGAGAATTCTCAAAAGGGAGTTCCATGTTGGTGAGAAAGTTCTTTTGTATAGGTCTCGTCTCGGATTTTTTGCAGGGAAACTACTCTCAAAATGGGAAGGACATTTTGTTATCAAGGAAGTGTACCGTGCAAGTGCCATCAAAATTTCTTCTTTGAAGGATGACACACCACAGGTGGTTAATGGTCAAAGACTAAAACATTATATTTCTGGAGATTCTTATAATGAAGATGTGGATGTTATTCAAATGGTGACTCCAGAAGAATTTATTAGAAGCCAAACACCAGAAACTGCAGATTTCGTCCTTGAATAGGTAAAAGTGGTGAAAAGAGAAGGGTCGTGAAACCCAAATCTTTTTATATTTCTGATGTTTTTAATACATAAGGGAAGTTACAAGACGGAATAGAGGAGGAACCGGAGGCCGGGGTGGCCAAACCCACCCCGGGCGTGGGCCCACCTTGCCCCGCACCTGGAGGGGGTTTGCCTCCCCCAAGCTCCGACTCCGCCTCGTTTCCGTGTCAAAACCTTCCTTATGCTTTGAAACTTCATAATAGATAACCCCCAGATCCCCCGAGGTTCTTGCATCGAGTTCTCGTTGTGTTTTTGTTTCAATCTATTTCTTTCAGGCAAATTTTCAGTTTTGGAGCTACAATGTCTTCCTCTGGATCACCCATGGAGTTGAAGATTCATCCCAAGGAGCTGATCCTCAAAGATGGGAAGGTACAAATGAAAGAAGTTCATGGCCCCAAGGGAGAAGGAAGTCTGGAAGACAGGATGGAAGCATTGGAGCAGGAGGTTTTTAGGTACAAGAAGATGGCGGAACGCGAAGTGGATGTTATTCACAAGATAAGTTCATAACTCATCGCCAAACACGACGCGGAGGTGGCTGAGCTCCGAGAAGAAATCTTCTCACTCCGTTAGACCACCAACCAATTACCAAGAACAACTCTACGACATACAAAATCAAAGCTGTGAGTATGAGGCTAGGTTTGATCGCATAAGCTCTGCTGCTAGTTTCAGGATTGCGGAGATAAGGACATCCTTTTTGGATAGGGAACCTTTGCCTTGGAAGTTTTATGATGACAAGAGAACACCACCACCACCGAAGGAGTAATTCGTCATCAGGTTTGGCATACCCTTGGCTTGTTCCAAGCTTGGGGGAGTGTCGCAGTATCACCACCATTATCTTTTATCTTTTAACTTTTTAGTGGATTCATATCTTTGGTAGAGAGGTTATCTTATAGTTTGGTTTGCATGTGGAAGTATCTCTCCTTTAGTTGATTATCTATGTATCCCTTGGTGTGAGTGCCTTTATTGGAATATTAATGAGAAGTCTCATCTTTTACTTTTTGCACTTCTTATTTTAGTTTGCAATCTCTATTATATGATGGATCTTGTTGATTAGTACTGGCATCACTTTGGGATCATCAAGTGGATCTAAATTGGTTTTGGGAAACCGAGTTCTGCTCAGTAGCAATACATTTTGCAGTTTGAAAGAAACAAAGAAAAAACCTTACAGGTATTTTGTATCATTTGGTTTCTTTCTTGTTGGCTCATAATCTTAGTATTCTCTATTTAAGATCTTTTTTGTCCTCAAGGAAGATTGCATGTTTGGCTCGATTACTCGTATGTTTGGTTGTTTCTTTGAACCCTCTTGCTTGCTACCCAGCCTTGCTAGCCAAAAACCTATTTTGAGAAGCTATACTTCTAATGTTTCCAAATCCCTTTGAACCAAAACCTTTGCCACTTGTGTCCACCATATCTACCTAGTAGCTTTTGCTATTCCAAGAAAATTCTCAAGCTTCAGCTACCTTTCGAATTAAAAATTATTTTGTTATGTGAAAACTAGTTAGTAAAGCTCTCATGAACTTGACGGCACACTTTATTTCTTTGCCCCTAATAGACTTGAACCATTGTGTCATCGAAGTTGTATATGCTTGCATCTATATGTTGGAATTAGTAGAACCGTGCTATCAAGGGGAAAGTTTTCAACATTGCACCTGTACTTTGTACACAGTTTATATCGTTCTCTTTTGTCTATGGATGTCAACCGTGTGAAATAAAGAGGGAACTTGTAAGTCCATGGAGTCTGTATTTTGTGTTAGAGAAATGCCTGGGCCGCTAGCCTAAGCCATGCCTAATCATGGTGGAAACTTGTAGCATCACCATAGTGAGCTATCTATGAAGCATCCTCAATAAAAACTATGCATATACTAAATAAAAAGATCGATGAGATTCTCATTATCTGCTTGCCTTGTCATTTTGGTTATGGGATAGCTCCTGTACCATGTGCAAGGGGTACCCCGTTGGCGGTTCTCTATGATACGCATGTACTTACAATGACAAGAACTTACCGGTGACCAAAGTTGAGTAGCATGAGGAGTGGCCCTCATATTCAAGGGACATGAGATTGCCAACTTATATTTCGTCAAGCATATACTCCATCTTTGTGCACTTTAACCTTAATCATCTCAAGCTGCCTATGATAGGGGCAATGAGGGATCTAAGCTAGTAAGTACCATAATCTTTTGGAAGCTCTTTATGACTTGTAATCCCTGATACCCTCTATGAAGGGACTTTTCTACTATTTTCTAATTGAGTCAGTAAACCTACTTCCTCTCTATCTCCAGAAAGCATTTCAGTTGTTGTGTTTCAAGCATTCATATGGTGATTTATTCAATCATGTCCTTTATCTTCCTTGTTTGCACAAACTCTTATCTATTGAGTATTACTTTGAAAGCCTTCATTGTGAAAAACTTTTTGAGCAAAGAGTGATCTTGTTGTGAAAACTTCTACAAAATGCTTTTTTTGAAACTGTTTGCTAGGTGTTCTCTGACCAAGAACAAGTTTGCCAATTCCAATTATGATTTATGTTTATCCATCTCTATTGTGATTGTTGTACTTGCTTGCAAGCTAAGTTATATAATGGTGAGTTTCTTTCTTCTATGAGTTGTGTAATGGTAAGTGTGATGCTTGTTGTTCGTATTCTTTTATCGATACTTCACTCCATAAACATGTGGACATGTTTACTGAGCTCAGTTTTCACCTGGGGACAAGCGAAGGTCTAAGCTTGGGGGAGTTGATACGCCCAATTTGCATCACCATTCTATATCATAATGTACCTCTATTCATGGATATTTGTCTTATTATGTGGTATTACTTATGCCTTTTGATCTGTTTATGCATGTTGGATGATTCTTGGAGGATGGAATGCCGGAGTATGGATTCTGATGGAAAAGAAGGCGTTTTGATGCAATTTTGCAAAGATCGGAAAAATACCAGAAAAATATGGGAAAATTATATTTTTCAAGAAGACTGAGGAAGCCAGAAGAAGGGACAAAGAAGGGACGTAGGGGGCCCACACCCCCCTAGGTGCGGGCCCACCCTGGGCTGCGCCTAGGGTAGGTGTGGCCCACCTGCCCGGCTCCTGACTCCGCCCCTTTGCCTATATCGTTCCTACGGAACCCTAAGGCTAGGCGGGCGACCACAGGTAGATTTCTGCCGCCTGTGCGGGGCGGAAAACACCGAGAGAGAAAGATCTCTCTAGTAGACAGATTTTTGCCAGGGGAATTCCTTCCCGGAGAGGGGAGATCGTCGCCATCAACACCATCGTTAAGCTAGGCTTCATCAGGATCATCATCATCATCATCCACACCATCATCTCCACCAGCACCATCATCACCACTCTGTCCCGCTGTAACAATTGTGTTGGATATTGCTTTAGTTCTTAGGCGAAACTTTCCCGGTGTTAATTACTATTGTAGTTGATGCTTGTGAGTGGAACCATAGGATTATTGTTTATGTTCAGATTGTTATCCATTATCATATCATCTTTGATCTTGATCCATATGATGTCTTGTGAGTAGTTCGTTTAGTTCTTGAGGTAATGGGAGAAGTCATGTTGTTATTAGTGGATTTGTGTTGAGTTATTATTCAATGGTTTAGTATTTAAGTTGTGGTGCTATTTTTCTAGTGGTGTCATGTGAACGTCGACTACATGATACTTCACTATTTATGGGCCTAGGGGAATGCATTGTGTATTTGGATACTAACTGTGGGGTTGCCGGAGTGACAGAAACTGAACCCCCGTTAGGACACCTTTGCACAAGGGAGTGTAGGATCTCAGAGTTTAAGGCTGTGGTTAGATTTATATCTTAATTACTTTCCTATATTTACGGATGTGTTGTAGGGCGTTTAATCACAAGTATGTATTAGTCCTAGTAAGGTCGGTACATTAGCACAGGTTCACCCACACAACACTTACAACACCAAAGAAGAGTACTCAGCTATTTGAAGCGAAAGCACTTGACAGAATCCCCATGTGTCCTCGAGAACGTTTGGTCCTTATAACTATTCTACCAGCTTGTCCTTTGCTAAGAAAGGATTGGGCCACTTTCTGCGTTTGTTCTTTGTTACTTGCACTTTGTTTTGTTGCTTTATCAGAAAACCACTAAAAATCCGTTTGATAAGTATTTGCAGAGAGTTCCTGCTCCATACCAGTAGTCAATACCTTCTGCTCCTCGTTGGGATCGACACTCCTACTTATCAAAAGTACTACGATGCACCCCCTATACTTGTGGGTCATCACTCAACACAAAACATCTCAAATCTCTTTGTTCCTGGATGGCCATCCACAAATGAGATACATTGGGTAAACCATAGAAATGGGCCCTGTGTAACCACTCAACACAAACCTTACAAGTCCCATTCCACCCAGGTATTTCATTAACAATGTTGTTTTTCTTAGTAAAAATCACATAGGCATAATCTTTCCATAATATCATAACATGAATTTCCACCCACTAATTCTAATAGCAAGTCTAAGCATTCTAGCATATATTGTCTCCTAACTTAGGAAAGTTCTACCAAGATTTAATCTATAAGATCTCCCATAGCATAGCAATATATTTGAAAACTATCATGCAAGTCATACCAAAATACCACTAGTGCATTAGATAAAATAATATGACATAAGATGAAATATAAATTGCCTTGGTAGCTAGGTGAATAGGTAAAATCCTCATGGTCACACACTTCACAATCCACAAAATCTACACATCAAAATTCAAACAAAAATATATAGAAATCAATATAACACTAAAAAATAATATGAATCATGCAAAAATGCAATTAGGTGCATAACACATTTTTAAAACCAAACTCTATAGTACACAAGATTAAGTATACATTCTAAAGTCTAAATATCACAAAAACCACTTTAAAATAATATATTAAATAATTTTTATAGCCAAAATAGCGCCATACTGTCTCTGCATAAAACTCTAATTTTTCAAAAAAAAAGTCCAAAGTAAGGCCATATATGCAAAGTTCACATTTTTTTGAATCCATAGACACCTAATTTATATTTTCTGAAATACAGATCAAAAGTTATGAATTTTGCAAGTTAAATCAACTAATAAATCAAATCTGGATTTTAATTCGAAAACACAAACACGCGGCACGCTCTGATTGGCTGGTACCGATTCGTGCGGATCACACTCGCGAGCCTCTGGATCTAAGTGAGATCCTGTAGTCCATATTTGCCCATACCCTTTCTCCTAAACTTCTAATCGTAGCCACTGAATCTAGATCCAGCGGATCAAAACAACCAAACCAAAACCTAGCGGAGCTAATAGCGAGCACGGCGGCAGAGCATCTAGCGACGGCGCTCCGGCGAGGCCAGGGGGTAAGGGAAGGGGCTTAGCGACTTACCGAGGTCGCGTAGAAGGGGTGGTTGCAGTGGCGGTCATGGACGAAAGAGGGGCGCACGGACACGACGAGTATTGCTCGTCGGAGTTATGCTGAGATTCACGTGCTCGCAATCGACAAGGGGGGCGACATTCTGGGGCACAAGAGGGAAAGCGGCAAGCATCAGGAGGTGTGCAAGAAGGTGGCGAGCATGATAGTAAGAACCAGAGGCAAGGTGGGTTGGGGCTCACCGCGATATTTCGCCGGAGTTCGTCGGGCAGCGGCGGTGCGAGTAGGAATTCGTGTAGCCTGGCGGCGCTCTGGTGGTGCTGAGTGGGGGGAAATGGAGTGGAGGCCGTGGGGGTTCAGTAGCAGGTCGAGGGGGAGGGAATTACGCCTACAATCAAGAGGAATCAACACGCGTTTATTCGAATAAATGGCATTAGTGGAGCAGGTCATCAGGCGGAGTTTGGGGATGAAGGGGTGACATGGAGGTGGGGTCCACCTGTCAACGAGCGGGTGCGGTGCGCACGCGGTGAGAAACAGAGGGGAGAGGGGCAACCGGGGTGGGCTTAGGTGGGCTAAGAGTTGGGCCGTTCCAGTTGGCTAGTTGTTTCTCTTTTTTTCTTCAAAGCTTTTTCTTTTTCTGCTTTGATTTTCTAAATGAGATTTGAATGATCAAATCAAATCCAAATCCAAATCCAACCAAATTTTCACCAAAATTTTGTGGGGTTATTCTAGTGTTTAAAAGTGTGTTAAACACAGCAAACCAGTCCAAAACATTTTGCGGTACTAAAATAAAATAAAATAAAAGTTCTACCCTTCATATGAAAAGGGGTTTAAACATAGGGTTTTGCTAGTGTTTAAATTTTGAAAAAATATTGTGCAATGCTCACATGCTATGATGATATGAATTCAATGATGATGTTTTGGTTTTGATGAAATTTGGGATGTTACACCCTCCGACGACGAGTCATATCGCGCCGTAAGGTGGATAGACTGGCTCGTAGAGACAGGTCTGACCTGGTTGGATCTAGCCATGTGCTGGTTCATCAGGCGGATTCATCCGATGTAGCGCCGCATGAAGCTTATGCACGAATATTCCAAGGATAGGAAGCATAGCCTCCGCATCTCCGAGGAAAACTTTTTGAGTGACTCCGTCAAGCTTCGCCTCAAAAACATAGTGAAGGTGAAGGACAGGAAGAGTGGCTTCACCATCACCTATGACATGTTCGAGGGCGGCACATGCCCAGAGGTACTTATTTATTTTTACGTGTATGACATATACTCCCGTTCTTCCGACTTGCCTTAACCATTGCGTCTAACACTTTGGGATTCACTTAACAGCTGAAGAATCTAGACGAAGGTAGCATGGCTACCAAAGTCTACGATCCCAAAATGAAGGAAGTCACCGTCATGTCCCACGACGATGTCCTGCTGGCGCTTGATGTCTACGCACTTCCACTCTTGTATACAGTTGTTGGGCCTCCAAGTGCAGAGGTTTGTAGAACAACAGCAAGTTTCCCTTAAGTGGATCACCCAAGGTTTATAGAACTCTAAGAGGAAGTGGTCAAAGGTATCCCTCTCAAGCAACCCTGCAATCAAGATACAAGAAGTCTCTTGTGTCCCCAACACACCCAATACACTTGTCAGGTCTATAGGTGCACTAGTTCGGCGAATAGATAGTGAAAGACAAGTGGTATGGATGATTATAAGTGGTAACGGTGCTAGAAAAGAGCTTCTGACGGGGAGGAAAAGACTAAAGGCAAAAAGATGGAAGCAAGCAAACATGTAACATGACTAATTGTAACGGTGTTTCAATGCTTATAAACAAGTCCTAGGGATAATACTTTCACTAGTGAACACTCTCAATCAATATATTCTCTTCATGATACTGCTCTTAACTACTCTCTGGTTGGACACTCTAATCCATGGTAGAGCTATAACAACACACCTCAAAGTCCGCCTTCCCCATCTAGATAACCCCACACTGTCACCTTGAGCGCTAGATGGTTCCAACAAACACCACAATTTCATAGAGACAACCAACTCAAAATATACTCATGATAAGTATTTATTAACTCTAGCTTAAGTGCCACCACGACGTGCATGCTGTCACTACCACACACGTGGGGAGTGCAGAGATCTATTGAAGCACTTGATTATTTATGTAGACTCTAGCCTAAGTGACACCACGGTATGCACGCTATCACTTTCATACACGTGGGGAGAGCTGGAGATCTATTAAAGCACTTGAGTAGCAAAGTAGATCTACTTGATTACAAATCTCATGATCACAATATGATCACACATAGAGAGAGATGAACACATAGCTAGCGATAGATCCCTTAGCCTCGAAGGAGAACTACTCCCTCCTCATCATGGGTGAAAGGGCATGTGTGCCCCATGTGTGGTTTTGGTAATTAATGACAATCTCTATGGACTAATGTGTAAATTGAGTTTCACTTGTAGGTTTGTCCATTGGCATCGCTTGGGCCATGTGTTGGTCTCAAGGTTGAAAGATGAAGAATTGTCCAAGGGCTTTGTACCATTGGATTCATGAAGAAAGAAGGAGCTTGAAGGTTGATCAAGACAAGTGCAAAGAGTTGCATCAAGATGGATTAACCTCAAGAATGGATGAAGAAGGGAAAGCTCAAGATGCGCCATATCTAGAAGATCTCATGCTTGATGCTTGCCATCCTCATGATCATGGAGTGATGAAGACAAATTCAAAGAAGTGGTTTCCCCATGGAGTATGGGGGATCAATTTGCAAGTCTTCATCTTCATCAAGCAAGAGAAAACAAGAAATGTGTTCCCACTATAGAAGAACAAGACAGTCTACATCAAGTTCAAGTGGGATCCTCAAGGCAAAGGTATGTTCTTGATAGGGCTTCTCATTTTACGGTCTCGTGTTGTTAGTTGGGAGACCGGGTTTAGGATAGATAACCGTTCTATCAAGAGGGGCTCTCAAGCGGGTCTCTCGTTTGCATCGTTGGGAGAGAACTCAAACCTTTGCATTCATATAATCATCTTTCTTGGTTGTTATTTGGTTCTTGTCCATGAGAGGATCTAGAGCTTGTGGTCATCATCATAACAAGCTCTAGTTCATCAAATAAGGATTTCACTTGCATATCTTATTGTCATTTTTGACCTTGCGAGTTTTCCGGCTCCACACGTTGGGGGATACTTCACATATATATTCATGGAGTTTTCCGGCTCCACACCTTCGTCGTTATCTTTCCAAAAAAATTGGTTTCATCTCGTTTGGAGTTTGTATGCAAAATTTATTACATTTTTGGTTTCTGGAATTTCCCTGACCGGAAGTTCCAGCTTCCCATCGGAAGTCCCGCTAGGGCATTTTTTCGCCAGAAGTTCCGGTGGAAGTCCCGGTTATTCTTCAGCTCATGTTCAGTATTCTCTCTCTTTGGTTTGTTGTATTTGACGGAATTTGGGCTGGAAATTATAGGGGTAATACCGCCCCCACCGGAAGTTCTGGCCAGGGACCAGAAGTTCCGCTTAGGCCTAGTTGCCGCCGGAAGTACCGATTGAAAATTTGGCTCTTGTTCTTATGTTTTGGATGTGTCTATTTGACGGAACTTCAGTCGGATCTTCCACCGGAAGTTCCGCTCCCACCGGAAGTTCCGGCGGAAGTTCCAACCAGGACTCGCGTTTCCAGATTCTCGATTCGCAGTTTTTGACCATTGGCTGTGTGCCACCGGAACTTCCGGCCTCCCACCGGAAGTTCCATCCAGGGTCGCAAATGCCCATAACAGGAAGATATGGGATCCCTTTAAAAGGGGCTCCTCTTCCCCTTCATGGGAATTAGCTTTCTTCTTGGTTCTTGGCTTTCTCTCTCTCCTCCATTGTTGACCTTGAAGAAGCTTTCCCTCTCCCCTTTCCCTTCCTATGATTCTTGCATCTTTTTGAGGGATTTTAGAGAGGAGATCTAGATCTACAATTCCCCCAAGACAAATCCCTTCTTTGTGAAGGAATCAATGGGATCTAGATCTTGGAGAGTTTTGTGTTATCCTCTTGTGTTATTTCTCTCTTATTCCCCCAATAGCTTTTGTATATTTGGTGGAATTTGAGAGAGAAGGACTTGCCTCTTGCATTTGTTTTATAGGTTTGAGTTCTCCTCGGAGATTCGGTGTGTACAAGCTTGTGGGCTTGTTACTCTTGGGTTCTTGGAAACCTAGATGGTTGTGTGGTTGGATTGTTGACCTTTTGTGGTCTTGTAGCCTTTTGTGGCTTTGTTGGCCTTTTGTGGCATTGTAGCCTTTTGTGGCTTTGTTGTTGGGAGCCTCCAATTGAGTTGTGGAGTTAGCCTCAACATTGTACGGGTTCGGTGACCGCCCTCAAGCGTCCCATAGTGGATCGAGTGCCCGCCTTTTGTGGTCCGCACTCGGGAGAATAGGGTGAGCCTTTTGTGGTGTCGGTGAGTTGTGTTCTTCCGCATATGGGGTGAGGCCTTGTGTGGAGTTGGGTGAGCATCAAGCCACCACACCTCGAGGTGAGCCATTTGTGGCGTTCGGAGAGCATTGCGCCATCGCACCTCTCCAACAGAGACGTAGCTTCTTTGGAAGTGAACTTCGGGAAACAAATCTTCATCTCCGTGTCCATCGGTTATCTCTCAACCGAGCCCTTTACTTATGCACTTTACTTTGTGATAGACATCGTGCTTGAAATATTTATATCTTGCTATCACCTTGTTGCTTGTATTTCTTAGCATAGGTTGTTGGTGAACTTAGGTGAACCTCGTGGTTAGGTTTTGTGCTCAATAAATTAAACGTTAGTTTTATTCCACATTTACTTGAGCCTAAACCGTAATATTTTCAAAGGCCTATTCACCCCCTCCAGGCGACTTCCTTTGTAATTTCAATGGGAATCAGCAACGGTGATGAAGATGGTGATGGAGATCGATGGAGATGGTGGTGGAGATCGAGGGAGAGGGCTCCGAGGGCACTTCCCCATCCGGGCAAGGTGCCGGAACAGAGACTTCTGTCCCCCGAATCTCATCTTCGGTGGCGGCGGTGCTATGGGATTTTTTGTGGAATTCCTGCCCGTGATAGGGTTTACGTCTCAGGGAGACGTATAAGTAGTCTAAATGGCAAGGTCTTTGGATCCTCGAGGGGGCCACACCTAGGGCTGGTGCGGCCAGGGGGACCCGCGCCACCCTAGGGTGTGTCCACCTCCTGGCCGCCCTTCGTCTGTCCTTATGGCTTCGTGTTCTCTCCGGAAAAATAGTGACATTGGCTTTTGTCTCGTCCAATTCCGAGAATATTCATTTTTTAGCTTTTCTCAAACCAAAAACAGCAGAAAACAGGCAACTGGCACTGTGATATCTTGTCAATACGTTAGTTCCAGAAAGTGTATAAAAATACCTCAAAGTGTAGACAAAACATAAGACAAATGATATAAAACAAGCATGGAGCATCAAAAATTATAGATACGTTTACAACGTACCAATCATCCCCAATCTTAACTTCTGCTCGTCCTCGAGTAGGTAAGTGATAAAAAGAATAATTTTTTAGGTGACATGCACCATCACAATCAAGATAAACCATTTGCAAGCATTGAAACTGGGATCAAAGTACTCTAAACATGAGAATGAAAGATGAAGTTCTCACAATAAGACAAATCAACTATGCTGCAACATGAAATGATACAAACAAACATTCATGAATAAAAGACGTTTGTTTTTTTCACATATATAAATCATAGCATAGTGGCATTCAGCTTGTCCCTCATGGAGTAGCAAAACATAAATGCATAGGACACCTTCAAAGTTCATAAGTGTGACTAGATACAAATATTTCAAGGACAAGCAATATCAACCATATGAATCAATCAATAAGTTTTGGGACAATGCAAAAATAACTAAGAATGACAACTATTCTCTCCTAATTGGTGCATAAAGATAGAAGGTGGAGACTCAATATAAAAGTGGAAGAAAGGCCCTTCATAAAGGGAAGCAGGGATTTAAAGTTTCATAAAGAGCTTCCAAAAATTATGGTACTTGTTAGCTTTCAGCTCTCAATTCCCCTGTCATAAGCATCTTGAAGTGATTAAGGTTAAAGTGAATAAAATATGGAGTATATGCTTGACAAAGTATAAGTTGGCAATCTCATGTCCCTTGAGTACGAGGGCTGCTCCTCATGCTACTCAACATTAGTCACCGGTAAGTTCTTGTCATAGTAAGTACATGTGTATCATAGAGAACCGCCAACGGGGTACCCCCTTCCCCATCATAAAGGACCTATCCCATATCAAAATGACAAGGCAAGCAGACAATGAGCATCTCAGCGATCTTCTTATTTACCATGGGAAAATGGTGCTTTTCTCTCTTTCCTCTTTTCTCATCTCTTTTTTTTCTTTTTCACAATCTCTTTTTTTGTCTCTCTTTTTTATAAGAAGAATGCTTCATAGATTGCTCACTATGGTGATGTTGCAAGTTTCCACCATGATTAGGCATGGCTTAGGATAGCAGCCCTGACGTTTCTCTAACACACATACATAACTCCATGGACTTACAACCTCCTCTTTTATTTCACACCGACGACATCCGCAAACAAAAGATCATGATATCAACTGGGTACAATGTACATGTGCAATGTTGAAAGCGTTCCCCATGCCAACATGGTTCTGCTAATTCCCAATGTATAAGTGCAAGCATATAGAACATAGATAACACAATGGTTCAAGTTTATTAGGGAAAGAAAAATAAAGTGTGCCATCAAGTATGTGAGATCTTTAATCACTAATTTTGACATAACAAGTTTAATTTGGAAGATAGATAAAACAAGAATACACTTGGAATGGTGTAACACACCATGTATAGGTATTTATAGTGGACACTTTGGAATAACTTGGTTTCTTGGGAGTCGGATGCATGAGTAGAGCTTACTCAATACAAGTGGAGGCTAGCAAAAGACTGGGAGCGACCAACTAATAGAGAAATAATGGCCATAATCATGCAAAGAGACAAAACATTATCAATCAAAGCATAAAGTGGTATCATAAGTCAAAAACTAAATGATCATAGAGGCTAAGGTGACTAGTTCATAGTCTTAACATGGTGTAAGCATGTGCCAAGTCAACCCAAACAAAGCATCAAAGGAGAATACCACAATACTATGCTTTTGTATGCTAAAACAACGCATGATTCTTTCAAGGCACATTAAGCAATCTCAATTGTTTGGAACAAGTCATGCTATAGCAATAATTACTAAGAATAAGGTCAAAGCAACATCTAACATGACATGATAAAGTCTAGTCAAACCTAGCTCCCTTTTGTACCACTTAAGCATGAAGCTTCCTACTCTTTTCCAACATCAATCAACTTATTTGAAACAACTCACAAAGATAATCATCAATAAAGACCAGTGAGCTTGTCTCACAAATCCACAAAGAATATCTTAAAAAGTTCTAAGCTGAAAGCACAAGAAGACTAAAGCTAAACGCAATGCTATCAAAAGTGAACACTCACAGAACAATAAGAGTGAAAAGTAGAGTGTTCTAGGCAATGAAAATAGAGTGTGTCTCTCCCCAAAATAAGTGTGATGTAATCCAACCAACTGATTGCAGAAAACTAAGCAAACGAAAACAAAAAACAAAAACTAAGACGATCCAAGAACAACACAACAGTGCATGAAACAATAAAAACGAAGTGTCTAGAATGACCTGAGATTTTTAATTATGAAGAAGGGGATGCCTTGGGCATCCCCAAGATTTTACGCTTGTATCTCTTGAATATTTCTTGCAGTGACATAGGTGGAATCCCCGAGCTTGATATTTTTTCCATTGTTCATCTCATTACATCATTCTTCCCTTACACCAAATTTTTTCCCTTCATACAAAACTTCACACAATTCTTCATTAGCAACATTAGTGCATTCAAAAGATAATAGACCTTTGGTTTTAGTTTCAAAACAGCAAAACTTTCACCAAAGACACAAGCTACTGAAGAAATTCCTTCAAAAAGCTTAATTTCTCAAAGAGAACCCAAAAAGGAACCAATAAAGAGGCACATGCAAATAATGGCAGAAATCTGTCAAACAGACCAGAAGGTAGAAACCAATTTTTTCGAAGACCTTCTGCTGCTCAAATAAAAAAGTGTTTAACTAACTAAAATTAGATAACAACCTGGGGGATTTATTCAAAAAATTATAGCTCAAGCCTACATACAAATATTTTTAACAATTTTTTACAGTGAAGAACAAAAATCTGTTTCGGGACAACAACTTCCCCAAATCTTACTTCCCTCTCATTAGAGGTTATTCTTGGCACATAAACCACACAAAAAGGATACGGAGAGGTTATTACAGAAGTAATAACTTCCAATACTCAATAAAACTATTGGTTTATCTTTGTCACATCCCAAAATTTTCCAAATCTTGAAATGTGAAAAATAAATAATTATTGAAATTTAGGGCGAAAAGAAACTTTTTGATTCCAAATGGAAACATCAAAACCCATCTTGAACAAACTTTGAATAAAAGGGAATCAAACAAAATTTCAATCAAGTAAAATACATTCATCAATAAATGTATCTTGAAATTTAAACACTTGGAAAAGATAATCCAAAATGCTAAAACCCTAATGGAAGAAAATCACCACCAAGTCATCTCTAAGACTATGGAATTTTTCCATATAAAAATTTGTCAACAAACATTTATATGTGATCAAAAATGATAAACAAAAATATTATAAAACCATAGAAATTGGTTTCATTTAATTTGAAGCCATAGATAAAAACTTATGAGTTTAATATGACAAAAGAAAATAATTTCCAAATCTAATAAAGATCCTATCTAAAATCCATACCAAATGGTGAGCAAAATAGTCCTAACAAGATTTAAAAAGTTAAACAAATATTAAATAAGATTTCACAAATGCGAATCACCAAGTTTGGATCTTTAAATAAAAAGATATAGATTTTATAAGGCAAAGAAAGGAATAAATAAATAAGGAATATTTAAAAGCCAAATTAAATCTTGGCCAAACAAATAAAATGAAAGTTAATGAATAATAAAAAGGATTAAATAAAGACAATTTGCCCAAATAATAAATCCCAAGAAAATTATTTGGAAGACAATTTAAATCTTGAATCAAATCCATAAGCAAATAAAATAAAGATATTCCAATTAAAATAAAGGGATAAAGAATAAACAAATAAAAGTATATGGGATTAAACCATATTCTAATTATATTTAATAAAGACAAAATCCCTAATGAAAATGAATAATTAAATCATGAGAAAATAATAAATGAGAATTTACCAAAGTGGATTGAAATGTTATGTAATTAACTTAAAATAATTATTCGAATAAAATTTATATGGAATTAAAACCATATTTGAATTTATTTGAATAAAGACAAATGCTCAATTTAAATGATTAATAAATCATATTAAAAATATTTCTAATAATTCCAAGTGAATTATTCAACACCCTATTGAATAAATAAAACCTACTGAAAAAGGTTTGGTGAAAATTAGAATTCAAATAAGGGTTTGAAAATATAATTAAAATCTTATTTCAATAAAAACAAATGCCTAATTTAAATAAAGAATAAACCATAAGTGAATAAAGGAATTATTCCAAAATGGTCTTTAAAAACACATTTATAACAGTACTAAAATATATTGAAAGTTTGGAAAAGATTTGAATTAAAAAGAGGTTTGAAATCATTTGAACAAATTCAAAACACAAAAAGAAAAATAAACAGGAAAGAAAAAAATAAAACAAGCCAGCCTAGCCCAGCTAGCCGATCTCCTTCTTCCCCGTAGGAAAACGATTCGCACCGCAAACCCGACCCGCGCTTCCACTGATGAGGCGACCCCACCATACCTCCTCCCCACTCACTAACGCCATTGCCCCACTTGTCAGTCTTCGTCTTCACCACCACGAACAGTTCCTTCCTCCTCTCTCTCCCATTTCTGTCTTTGATTCGCGAGTTTAATTCGCGTTACTGCCGCACTAATCCGGCCCATAATCATGCTCATTAACTCGCCTGTCTCTCCTCTCTCTTTCCCCTCTCACACCATGCCCAGTGAGCCACCAGGCTGCCTCAAATCCCTGCAGCAACGCCACTGACCCCGACAACCTTCCCCGGCCAATTCGGCGAGCACAGACTTCCCCTTACCTCCCAGATCCCACAAGCCTGTTCCCCATCTCCCTACGCACCTGCCCGCTCCTTCCTCTCTCTCGCGCGTGCCATGTATCCTCGGCAACAACTTCAACCGAGCACCGCCGTCGTCTGCCATTTCTTCGGCGACGCCCCTGGTAACATTCTGACCACCCCTCTTCCTCCTGATGATACGTGTGTGATCCCCGGCATCATACGCATCTAACGCGACCCTCTGTTTTTCTTAGCGCGGTCCATAGAGTTGCCTCCTTCTTCAATAGAGAGCACCCCCGCCAGAAGGAACTCCGGCGAGGAATTACCGTCGTCCTTGAGCGCCCCTTCGCTAACCACGAGTAAGTTGAGCATCAGCAATGCACGGTAAGTCTGGTGAGCCACCCCACTCCTCCTCTTGTTTTCTGGTTTCACCGTTACGCCATCGCCTAAGCGCCGCCGCCGCGCACCATCGTCGAGCCCCGCCAGATTATGGTTAGAGTGCTAGGAACCGTTGGATGCAGATCTGTCGACTACGATAGATTCATTAAACGAAGAGGTACGATCGATTCTGTGCCTCATGATTTCATTAGATCCAATAGTCCATGTTAGTCGATCCACACGATCCGGTACCGACCAATGAAAACATGACACATAGCTCTCGTTTTTAAAACAGAAACATTTCTATTAGATGTTTAAACTTGAAAATTCATAACTTTAAATCTACACGTCCAAATTTTGCAAACTTTATATCATTGGATTCAGAAAAATGAGTACTTTCCAACCATGCCATTTTTTAATGAATTTCTTCTATAAAATTGGTTGTTTCCGCAGAAACATGTGTAGGCATATTTTGTGTATAAATTCATTCTAAAATTAATTTTAGGGTAACATCTTTTGTAAATGGATGGTTTTGAACCTACTGACCATAGAAACCAACCAATGGATTTAAAAGTGTATTTTCTGAAACTAAAGAATAAATCTTTGAATAAAAGCATTTCTAGTTAAATAAAAATATTGAATATGGTTTAAAAATGCTTTTTGAGTAAAACCTTTGGAAAATGATTTGAAATAAACTCTCTAACCGTAAACATCAAGTAATGGGATTTAAAAAAATATTTGGTGAACCCTATAAAATTATTACCTTGCTTAAAGACATTTCCAACAAAATAAAATATTGCTTGGATTTAAAAATGGTTTATAGGTAAAACCTTTTACAAATGGTTTTAATATTAAACACTTGACCTTAAAACACTAACATTTGTGTTTAAAAATATATTTGAAAAATACTAGAAATTATTACTTTGATTTAAATCATTTCTAACAAAACAAAAATGATTTAAAGTGCCCATTTTCACTAACTTAATATCAAATGGTTTTGCCACTTTTATAAATTACCAATAGATGTGTTAAAATGTTAATAACCTATTAGAAACCACTTTTCCAAATAAAACAATCTTTTGCATGCTTGCATGCATTGCTTTGTTTGTATTATTATGTGATGAATTGTTTGAATGCTAGTTTTGAATTTGTGCCTTGCTTGTTTGAATTGTAGTGAACTTTGAAGAGTGTGACTATTGCAAGAACAAGGAGTGAACTTATATTCTCTACCAAAAAGGCAAGTGCTGCTTCATACTTTTGACCCAATATTTTCACTATGCATTAGTGATATTTCTAAGTAGGACTTGCATGGAATTTTTACTAAGTATGTTATGCCTTGGGAAATCCTAGTAGATGAAACCTTTCCTAAGTTAAGATTCCTACTACTATCATTCTTAGCTTAGCTAGTAGAAAACAAGGGTGGATTATATTCATGCTATGAAATATTTCTAAGTTAATGACTTGTGTTTTGTTTAATAAAACAACTATGTGAATGAATGACCTGGGTGGAATGGACTTGTATGGATTATGTTGAGTGGTTACACATGGCCCCATATTTATGGCCTACCCTAGTGTATCTCACTTGTGGAAAGCCACCCAGGAACAAAGAGATTTGAGATGTCAAATATTGAGAAGCTTCAAGTGCAACCACTTGGCATTATGGGCTCTACCTAGATCATATAGGTTGCAATAACTTAGCCAAATGGACAATTGGTGGTAGGGGTGATAGGTTTTGGAACGGGTCCATTATGTTCTAAGGGAAGGCTTCTGAAAGATATTGTCTCGATGCATGTCGAGTCTTGTGGGGAGACTTGCGATCCTTTGCTAGCATGGCGATGGTCTGATCATGCGTCTTGATGATGGCGGACTTGTGGTTGGTGTAGTCACGACAGTTATCCAATTCATGCTGACGATCGTACATCATGAAGCTAAGGTGCTCCAATTGGGTCTTCAGCTCGTGGTGGTATGGGGCTTCCAGTGGTTGTCCATTAGCATCACGCCTTGGGCAAAACTCAAAGCGGGTTCCCTTGATCTGATTGATACTCTGCCCACACAGACGGGAAAGAGCTTCCTACATGGCCCTGGCAAGTCCATCGAGCCAGTTGTTCTCTCTTAAGGTAAACTGAATTCCCTTAGAAGTGGGGGGTTCCATCTTTCCTCGGAGACTTGCAACAATTACCACTTCAGATCTTCTCCTCCTTGATCATTGAGCTGAGCTCCAAAGAACTCGGGGTGCGGACGCTCCAGAAGTTCTGAAAGCTGGTCCAAATCCCTCTCAAAGATAAGGTCTCCTCCATTCCCCAACTGATAAAACTTGTTGTACTTCACGTCCATCTAAAAGAATATAGGATGAGTAAGTTAGTAGAGTGATCAAGTGTGTCAAATTTTATGTATTTTGCAAGAGTTTTTGAGGAACATGAATTTTCATGAAAGAAGTAAGTGATAAGAATGGGAATAAGTTTTTGTAAATATTTTCTTCCTTTGGTTTTGAAACTAAGTTTTTGATTCAAACGTCCAGTCTAACTAGGGTCTCCTATGGTCAGGATGGCTCTGATACCAACTTGTCAACACCCAGATTTTTAATCCCAGATGCCTGTTATGCCATACATCGCAATCCCAGGATTACCATTTTTGCGAGACATAACAGAATTGGATACCACAGTACATCATCCATTACAAACCATACATAAGGTCTTACACAAATAAGGATCTCATGATCCAATTCATAATACAACTCAAGCAGCGGAATACGTAATAATAACGGCAGCGTAGGCGAAGCTCCATCTTCGGGGTCACAGGCAATGCTGACGATGGGAGATGATCCTAGTTGTCGTAACCTTCCTGCGGTCCATCATCCTGGTACTCTTTAAGTACTCGCAAACTAATACTAACAAGTGAAGGGGGTTTTTGTTGTAGGACACTAAGCTCTAGGGTTGTTTTGCAAAAAGCCAGATTTACATCTACTAGGTTCAGAAGCAAAGACAGCTAGTTGATAGTTTATAACACCTAAGTGGGAACTCGAATTTCATGTCACAACTCTGTTGTGGTCAAGTCAAAGTCTCAAGTCATTTCACAAGTCATTTTGAAAACATCTGACGGGGGAACAGTATGGCCACTCCAACTGTCCATAACCGCGTACGCGGCTATTTGAATAGTTTGACACTCTGCAGAGATTGTACACTTTCACCACAACATTCGATACATCCGTCAGGAACAAATCCTGAATTCACCATACTCAGTATGCGGATAATCAATCCTAACCTTTCAATTACACGCCCTAGTATAAGCACCTCTCCTGTGAGTTTGGCCTCCCAATGACCAACTATCATCTTGGGTACTGCACAGGTGGACAATCTTCACAAGGTAGCCTCAGCTCAGACCTTGGCCGTGAGGGAACCAATACTAAGGTATATAAGTTTCCAGTCAAGCCCTACCCAATCTTCGGGTATTGTGGTTGTACGATAAAATTGGAATGGTATCGCATCCAGACAACCATCAGTTTTATAAAGGGCTAAGGCTCATGCCTTAACATTTTCATCACCAAAATCATCTGTTGTTTGGAAACACATGTCAAAACATCTCAGCGGAATGATCCATCATTCTAAGGTTTTCATAACCATTTTCCACCAAGTAATCACATCTAAAGTTGATCAAGTTTTATGCTTAGCACTAGCATCTACAAGTGGGGGTGAGTACTAATGAGGGGTGGTAAACTAGTGGAGTTTCAACTAAGTTCAATCTTATGCCTTGGGATGACATCAAGCTTATCTAGCTTAGGCCAAATTTTATGCTCTTTATGCAACCTTCAAGTATCTTTCTAGAATCTACAATTTACTCAAGTAAACTCTAGGTAGTAGCTTTGATAAAGAAATAAAGTAGAAAGCTTGCAAGTAAAACTAGGATTGGTTTATCATCAAATGTGTCCAACCAAGCATGCTTAGTGCATTGCATAGGTTATCTAACTTTCATAATTGCAAGTGTTAGCTTGAATCAGTATCATTATAACCTTGCTAATTTAATAGCTTGCAAATATGGGATTGCATAGGTAAAGTATCTTGCAAGTGTTAGCTTGCCTTGTGCAGAGCAGTGGTTGAAGTTCTCCTCGGCTTCCTCTTCGTAGTATCCTCCTTCCTCCTCGTATCCTTGGTCGGTACTAGCGTCTATGAATAAATACGAGGTACACAATCACCAAACAATACTTAACTACTTGCAATCATCACACAAAGGGGTTCTATAGATGATCTAGCATCATCACTAACATGACAAGACTAAGGCACTTGACTTAATGATTTTAGTTTTAGAAATGTAATTTCTACTCATTGAAAAACTACTTAAGATTTAATATTCTCCAAACCAAACATGGGATCATGTTGACACATGTCATCACCACATATTTTAGTCCATGGGAATGTGATTTAAAGTGGTGTCACAATTTAATAAGGTTTAACCCTTTTATTTTAATTAAATAAAGTGACTAGAAATGCTTATGTGGCATTCTTTTATTACTTGAACATCATGTCTGTAAGTAAACCCATATATTTTTATATATTCTGAAAGGTATGGTTGAATGTGATTTTTGAGAGTTGGAATCAGCTCAAAAGCTATTATGGTTTAAATTTGAAAAATGTTTGAATGTAGAAAAGCTTCTGTCTTGTTATTTTTACCAAGGGTGATCTACAGATCCAAATGATTTGGATCCAACGGGCTTGGATTCAGCATTTCCAGAACTTTCTAACAAAATTGGTTTCATTCAATTTGGTTCACTGAATCGAGTTGGGTTGATTTTTGAAACTAGGTGTAGAAGTGTGTTTGAATGAAAATGGAAAAATCCAAATTCAAACAAATGGGCTACGCGGGAAACGATACTGGGCCGGCCTGCTAAGCACAGCGCTTACACGGGTTGGTTAAGTTGCTGTCCCCACGCGTTAGTGAGACAGGGGGTGCGAAGCGGTACGGGGCAATGTGGTGCATTGGATTAGAAGTAAGATCAACGGCTGAGGGTCGTCGTCGACGATGAACTAGTCACCGGCGAGCTCGAACCCTAGCGGCGCAGTGGGGGTCATGGGAGGCTCACCGGGGCTCAGGCGAGGGTCGGCGATGCTAGCGAACGACGAAGTCGACAATGGCGAACCTCCTGGTACCGGCAGCTTCTCCTGGGGTGGCTCCAATCGCTTCCTCCTTCTTCTCTAGCAGTGGTGTGCTCCGGTGAAATTCCGGTGAAGCGCTGCTCGCCTTGCTCCGAGAACAGGGTGGAATGGTCATTGAGGAGAGGGGAGTGGAATGGTGTGAAGAGTTTGAGCGGGGGTGGCCTCTATTTATAGTCTCGACGACGAGACCGAACGGAATGGGCAGGCGACGGTGGCGACATGCCTACAGGCTGCTAGAGGCATGGACGGTGGTGGCGATCGATCGGTGGTCTCCTTGCGATGCTCTACGGCTTTAATGCGCGTGTAGGGGCGGTGGCAAATGGTCTGGAACACACGACGCTCTGCACAGCAGAGGCGGCGTTTTCGACGGCGAGCGGTGGCTGTGAGGCATGGGGCGGCAAACGGGGATGTCTAGCGGTGTCCTGGGATGGTGGTGATCGTATATGCACGCGGCGGGGGCGATGCACGGTCTGTGGGCGTGTGTCGAGGGTGGCGCTCTGGTGCACGCTCGGCATGGTTACTGGCGAGCTGGGCACGGTCTGTGCGTGTGGTCTAGGGGCTGGCAAGGTTCGAGCGCTGGACATGGAGTGGCGGTGGGGTGCTAGCTTGCTCCCAGACAAGGTTGGCGAGGCTAGTGCGGCTCCTAGCTTGCTGTCCACACTGGGGTGACATGGTGATCTTCGGTTGTTCACAATTGATGACATTGCCAAGCTTACAGTGGGGCTAGTGCTTAGTTAACTTTGCTAGATGATCTATTGAGGTTGTTGTGAGCTAGAGATGGAACAAGTTAGGCTCAAATCACTGCTCCAAATAGTGTTTGGATTTTATTTGATTTGCATCTGCAAGGTGTTTGATGAAATGGCCACAAGAATTCAAGTTTTGAATTTTGAAAAGATTTTTGGTGGGTGTGATAGGTTGGTGCTGGTGAGCCTGAAGATGCTTGGGTTTTGAAAGTTGAGCTTGTTTGAGTGGTTTTTCAAAAGGTGGTATCTTCCCATATGATATAGATTCAATTCTAAACTGTCCTTTAAACTATGCATTTTAATGTTTTTGGATGATCACAAAGTGGGCCTTGGTACTCTGTTATGAGTACTATCAAGGGGTGTAAAGATCCAAACCAGTTTTTGTTAAGTTTTGAAAGTTAGAGACAACCAAAGTAGGCATGGGAGTTAATTTGGCCAAAGTGACCATTCACTAAATTTGTTTGTTTTGATTTATTTGTCTTTGGGAAAAGTGTGGGGATTGTTTAGATGATGTTTATTTCACCTAAGAATCCATTTACAAGAAAATAAACACACAAGCAAGGTGATTCAAAAGAATCCAAATTGGAATGCATACACACATGCATGCCTTCATATTTTTATTTAGAAAAGTTTTTGTTAATCCAAAATTTTGATGATTAGAGTTTGATGATCCAAGTTAAATATTTTTGGGATGTTACAAACCTTCCCCCCTTAGACAAAATCTCGTCCTGAGATTTGAAAAAGGTCTAAAAGATTACCTAGGATTTGAAGAGATCTGGAAACTCCGTCCTGATGTGATCTTCGCGCTCCCAGGTAGCTTCTTCTTCTGTGTGGTTGCTCCACTGAATCTTGAGAAACTTGATGCTTCGGGTTCTAGTAGTTCGGAAAGATTCTTACAAAATACGGATGGGTACTTCGGGATAGGTGAGGTCATCGTTGATCTCTATGGTCCGATGATCGATATTCTTGAACACTTCGGTCTTCTATGGAACTTCGAGGAACTTGCGAAGTAATGAGATATGGAACACATTGTGCATGGCTGACATCTCTTCGGGCATTTCCAATTGATATGACACTTCTCCTCGATGGTTCAGAATCTTGAAGGGTCCGATATATCTAGGGGCTCACTTTCCTTTGAGTTGGAAACGCTGCATTCCCTTCAATGGCGACACCTTCAGATATACAAAATCTCCTATGTTGAAGGCGAGGTCTCGACGTCTCCTGTCGGCGTAACTCTTCTGTCCTGACTGAGCGGTCTTGAGGTTCTCACAAATCTTGTGAACCTAATCTTCTGCTTCTTGTAGTATGTCGGGTCCAAAAATCTGACTCTCTCCTACTTCCGACCAGCTCAAAGGGGTGCGGCACTTCCTTCCATACATGAATTCAAATGGGGCCATTTCCAAACTAGCTTGATAACTATTGTTGTATGAAAATTCTACAAACGGCAGAGAGTCCTCCCACTTAGATCCATATTCTAACACACATGCTCTCAACATATCTTCGAGTATTTTATTTACTCGCTCTGTTTGTCCACCGGTCTGAGGGTGATATGCGGTGCTGAAATCTAGGCGGGTTCCTAAAACTTCTTGGACTTTCTTCCAGAATCTCGAGGTAAACTGAGTTCCTCGATCTGATACGATGTTCTTGGGGACTCCATGCAAACTAACGATTCTAGCTGTGTATAATTCCGCTAGCTTCGAACTCTGATATGTGGTCTTGACAGGTAAGAAATGGGCGACTTTGGACAATCTGTCCACTATGACCCAAATAGAGTCATTTCCCCTACTAGAAGTAGGTAATCCGGTGATAAAGTCCATTCCAACGGAATCCCATTTCCATTCCGGAATTTTCAATGGTTGCAACAATCCAACGGGTCTTTGATGTCCTGCCTTAACTCGCTGACATATATCACACTTGGCGATATAGCTTCCGATTTCTCTCTTCATCTTATGCCACCAAAATTGCTCCTTCAAATCTTGATACATCTTAGTTCCTCCGGGGTGGATAAAATAAAGAGTATCATGAGCCTCCTTCAGAATAACTTCTTTCAACTCGGAATCTGCTGGTACACAAAGGCGTCCTTTGTACCGCAGAACTCTTTCGTCTTTGGTGAATCCGGGTACTCTTCATGTACCAATACGACGCTTGATTCCGTCGATACTAGCATTTCCTTTCTGCGCCTCTTTGATTTGGCTGATCAAAGTGGGTTGAAGTTCTATGCTAGCCAAAAATCCTTCACTCACTAATTCTATTCGAAAATCTTCCATCTCTTTGTGCAAGATTGGTTGCTCCTTCAAAATCATGGAGTTTAAGCGGCACGACAATCTGCTAAGGGCATCTGGTACCACATTGGCTTTACCGGGGTGATAGTGAATGTACAGATCGTAATCCTTGAATAGCTCAATGCATCTTCTCTGTCTCATATTCAGCTCCTTCTGAGCGAATATATATTTCAGGCTCTTGTGATCCGAATAAATCTAACAATGGTTTCCCATCAGGTAATGCCTCCATGTCTTCAGGGCTAGAACTACGGCTGCGAGTTTGAGGTCATGGGTTGGGTAATTTTGCTCATGTTGCTTCAATTGTCGAGATAGATAAGATATAACTTTGCCTTCTTGCATCAGCACACATCCGAGACCGATCTTGGATGCATCACAATACACATCGAAGGGCTTTGTGATATCCGGCATGATTAAGATTGGGGCTGAAATCAATCTCCTCTTGAGTTCTTGAAAACTCGCTTCACATTTGTCGGTCCATTCAAACTTCTTGTGTTTCTTCAGCAATTGGGTCATGGGTCTAGCTATACTCGAGAATCCTTCTACGAACTTGCGGTAGTATCCCGCCAATCCGAGAAATGCACGAACTTGGGTTTGAGTGGTTGGGGCTTGCCAATCTTCTACATCTTTCACTTTTGCAGGGTCAACGGCAATTCCTCTGGCTGATACAATGTGACCGAGGAATCCTACCTCCTGTAAATAGAATTCACATTTGCTAAACTTGGCATACAACTAATGCTCTCTAAGGGTTCCAAGAATGGTTCTTAGGTGTAGCTCATGTTCTTCTTCCGATTTGGAATAAATCAGAATGTCATCGATGAAAACAACGACAAACTTATCCAGGAAGTCCATAAAAATCTTATTCATGAGATGCATGAAATAAGCGGGGGCATTGGTTAATCCAAAAGACATGATAGTATACTCGTATAATCCATCTGGTGGTAAAGGCAGTCTTTGGAATATCCTCTGCGCAAATTTTGAGTTGATGATAACCAGTTCTAAGATCAATCTTAGAAAACACTTTGGCACCGGTCAACTGATCAAACAAATATTCTATCTTGGTCAAGGGATATTTGTTCTTGATGGTGACATCATTCAACTTCCGATAATCCATACACAAACGGTTACCTCCATCTTTCTTGTCCACGAACAAAATAGGTGATATCCATGGTGACGCACTTGGTTGAATCAGTCCAATTTCCAACATGGAATCCAGTTGCTTCTTCAGTTCTGCCAGTTGAGATGGGTTCATACTATACGGTCTCTGGGCTATGGGTCCTGTTCCGGGGATTAGTTCGATGATAAACTCGATATCCCGATCTAGGGGCATACCGGGCAAAATATATGGAAATACATCGAGGTATTCGCAGACTATCCGGACTTGGTCAATGGTAGGTTGGGTTATACTCTTGTTGCACTTGAATTGACGAGGTAATGTTTCAGATATATGCTTGACTGATATTCCGGCTGTACTGGTCATGGTTATGGCTTTCTTGGCACAGTCAATCAATCCTTTATGTTTGGACATCCAATCCATCCCTAGTACTACTTCCAAACCTTTAGTTCCGAGTACTATCACATTAGCATAAAAATCTATGCCATGGATTCAGATAGGGACGGCTTTGCAAATATGCCTAGCTTTGGTGGTTGAATCGGGAATTTGAACGATCATGACATGCTTCAGTTTGGTTGGTTGAATTTTACTAGTGCGTGCAAATTCTTCGGTGACAAATGAGTGCGATGCACCAGAATCAAACAACACTCGAGCAAGTACTGAATTAACAGAAAACATACCCAGCACGACGTCTGGCGCTTCCTGAGCTTCTTCAGCATGCATGAGAAAAAGACGGCCGTTGCGGTTGAGCGAATTCCCTGGGGAAAACCTTCTTCCGGGCTGAACACAACACTGCTGCTGAGATAGGGCATTGGCATTGGGGGCTGTGGCATTCTTCTTGTTGGGGCACTCGTTGGAATAGTGACCCTTATTTCCACAGTCATAACAAGTCACTTGCGACTTGTCCTTTGCTGCAGCAGGCACAACATTGCTTCCAGTCCTCGGGGCAGTGTTGGTGTTGGCGGTAGCATTGTTGGTGTTGAACTTGGGTGGGGCACGGTTGAAATTGCTAGAGTTGCCTGGGTTGTTGTGGTTTCCTCCGGGCCTAGGGTTTCCACGGTTGGGATAAGTCGGACGGTTCATCGGGGGTCTGTTGGTTCTTGGGGCAAATCCTGGAGATGGGTTAGGGCGATACTTTGGGGTCTGATGGGTTCCTGGCTGATGCATCATGCGACGCTTGTGGTTCTCATTGGCTTGGTTGATCTTTCCTTCCATCTGGATGGCCGAGTCGACAAGGTCTGCAATATCAGCAAAGGGGATATTGACTAACACTGTCTGCATCTCATCATGCAGACCATTCAAGAATCTCTCTTTCTTCTTGGCTTCGGTGTCGATCTCATCCGGGGCATACCTAGCTAATGACAAGAATTTGTCACAGTATTCCACTACAGTCATCCGTCCTTGCTTCAGTTCTCTGAACTCATCTCTCATTCTCTTGATCAAACCTGGTGGCACATGGGTTCTACTGAACTTGACCTTGAATTCCTCCCAGGTCATCATCTGTCCTCCGATCATTGCACGAACACTGTTCCACCATGCTCTGGCATCTCCGGCTAGATAGTGGGTGGCGAACAGAACTTTCTCGTTAGCTTCCACTCCGACGACTTCTAGGTTGTTTTCCATGGTTTGTAGACAATCGTCGGCATCTAGTGGCTCTTCCGACTTAGTGAAAACCGGCGGGTTGGTGTTCTGGAAATTCTTGAGTTTAGATCCATGGTTGTCCTGATTTCCTTGGCCTTGGTTGTTGTGGGCTAGCTGAGCTATCTGCTGAAGGGTGGCTAGGTTGGCTTGACGTTCTGCTCTTTCAGCTTCACGGTCAGAAACCAACATTTGCAGGATCTGCAACATCGGGTCCGGGGATGAACCACTTCCTCCGTGTGGCATCTGAAGATTGAGATAGATCATGAGAAAAGAGGGAAATTTCTAAGGTTCTGGGACTTTGAAAAGTTTTTAAAGTTTGAATCAGATTTTCTAGCAACTTGCTTTTCATTCATTCATTCACACGATACAACACACACCACAACAAAGGTAAACAGATGGTTTTAAGAACCATTCTTGAAACTACGATACAGTGGGACCGAATACTACTCACTACGCTAGTGCTCAAGTGCTACTACTCCTCGGAGTTGGTGTAGTCGTCATCCTCATCATCCTCATTGTCATCGATGAAGGCGAAATCATCCTCATCGGTGAAGAAGTCCATAGCCTGATCCTCCAGAAAATCATCATCATCGCTGAGATAGGAGTAGGGGTCTCCACGAAGATCCTCTCCGGCATTCTCCCTTTCTTCCAACTGCATGTCTCTCTCATGGATGGTCTCCTCCAAAGAAGAGATATGGTGGCGAAGACGAGCAATGATGTGCTCCTTCTTGTTGAGCTGACGGCGGCGAGACTTGCGATCCTTTGCTAGCATGGCGATGGTCTGATCCTTCGTCTTGATGATGGCGGACTTGTGGTTGGAGTAGTCACGGCAGTTATCCAATTCCTGCTGACGATCGTACATCATGAAGCTAAGGTGATCCAATTGGGTCTTCAGCTCATGGTGGTATGGGGCTTCTAGTGGTTATCCATTAGCATCACGCCTTGGGCAAAACTCAAAGAGGGTTCCCTTGATCTGATTGATACTCTACCCACACAGACGGGAAAGAGCTTCCTGCATGGCCCTGGCAAGTCCATCGAGCCAGTTATTCTCTCTTAAGGTAAACTGAATTCCCTCAGCAGTGGGGGGTTCAATCTTTCCTCGGATACTTGCAACAATTAGCCACTGCGGATCTTCTCCTCCTTGATCATTGAGCTGAGCTCCGAAGAACTCGGGGTGCGGACGCTCCAGAAGTTCTGAAAGCTGGTCCAAATCCCTCTCAAAGATAAGGTCTCCTCCATTTCCCAACTGATAAAACTTGTTGTACTTCACGTCCATCTAAAAGAATATAGGATGAGTAAGTTAGTAGAGTGATCAAGTGTGTCAAATTTTATGTATTTTGCAAGAGTTTTTGAGGAACATGAATTTTCATGAAAGAAGTAAGTGATAAGAATGGGAATAAGTTTTTGTAAATATTTGCTTCCTTTGGTTTTGAAACTAAGTTTTTGATTCAAACATACAGTCTAACTAGGGTCTCCTATGGTCAGGATGGCTCTGATACCAACTTGTCAACACCCGGATTTTAATCCCAGATGCCTGTTATGCCATACATCGCAATCCGAGGATTACCATTTTTGCGAGACATACCAGAATTGGATACCACAGTACATCATCCATTACAAACCATACATAAGGTCTTACACAAATAAGGATCTCATGATCCAGTTCTTAATACAACTCAAGCAACGGAATACGTAATAATAACGGTAGCATAGGCGAAGCTCCATCTTCGGGGTCACAGGCAATGCTGACGATGGGAGATGATCCTAGTTGTCGTAACCTTCCTGGGGTCCATCCTCCTGGTACTCCTCTTCATAGTCTGGCCACGGAAATATCCAGGGACAAAGCCATGAGTACTCTTTAAGTACTCGCAAACTAATACTAACAAGTGAAGGGGGTTTTTGTAGTAGGACACTAAGCTCTAGGGTTGTTTTGCAAAAAGCTAGATTTACATCTACTAGGTTCAAAAGCAAAGACAGCTAGTTGACAGTTTATAACACCTAAGTGGGAACTCGAATTTCATGTCACAACTCTGTTGTGGTCAAGTCAAAGTCTCAAGTCATTTCACAAGTCATTTTGAAAACATCTGACGGGGGAACAGTATGGCCACTCCAACTGTCCATAACCGTGGACGCGGCTATTCGAATAGTTTGACACTCTACAGAAATTGTACACTTTCACCACAACATTCGATACATCTGTCAGGAACAAATACTGAATTCACCATACTCAGTATGCGGATAATCAATCCTAACCTTTCAATTACACGCCCTAGTATAAGCACCTCTCCTGTGAGTTTGGCCTCCCAACCATGACCAACTGTCATCTTGGGTACTGCACAGGTGGACAATCTTCACAAGGTAGCCTCAGCTCAGACCTTGGCTGTGAGGGAACCAATACTAAGGTATATAAGTTTCCAGTCAATCCCTACCCAATCTTCGGGTATTGTGGTTGTATGATAAAATTGGAATGGTATCGCATCAAAACAACCATTAGTTTTATAAAGGGCTAAGGCTCATGCCTTAACATTTTCATCACCAAAATCATCTGGTGGTTGGAAACACATGTCAAAACATCTCAGTAGAATGAGCCATCATTCTAAGGTTTTCATAACCAGTTTCCACCAAGTAATCCCATCTAAAGTTGATCAAGTTTTATGCCTAGCACTAGCATCTACAAGTGGGGGTGAGTACTAATGAGGGGTGGTAAACTAGTGGAGTTTCAACTAAGTTCAATCTTATGCCTTGGGATGACATCAAGCTTATCTAGCTTAGGCAAAATTTTATGCTCTTTATGCAACCTTCAAGTATCTTTCTAGAATCTACAATTTACTCAAGTAAACTCTACGTAGTAGCTTTGATAAAGAAATAAAGTAGAAAGCTTGCAAGTAAAACTAGGATTGGTTTATCGTCAAATGTGTCCAACAAAGCATGCTTAGTGCATTGCATAGGTTATCTAACTTTCATAATTGCAAGTGTTAGCTTGCAAAAGTATCAGTATAAGCTTGCTAAGTTAATAGCTTGCAAATATGGAATTGCATAGGTAAAGTATCTTGCAAGTGTTAGCTTGCCTTGTGCAGAGCAGTAGTTGAAGTTCTCCTCGGCTTCTTCTTCGTAGTATCCTCCTTCCTCCTCGTAAGAGAACCTTTTACGCTAGTATCTTAATCCTTTTGTTTCATGAAATACTACTTGTTCAAGATTCGATCATCGTTATCTCCATACCTAGTTTGATCTCGTTACTGACATGTACTCTTTTCTCGTTCCCGTGATATAACATTCTAGTGATCAAATAACTTGCTTGCAAGCTAATCAATGTGATATCACCAAGAGGGCCCAGAGCATATATTTCCATCATCGGGATGAACAAATTCCACTCTCGATCTATGGGCCTCAACATAACACTTTAGTACTACTTAACCCATCTTTATAATCACCCTGTTACGGTGTGACATTTGATTTTATCAAGATACTCTTCAAATGTTAGTAATTGGCATGATCTCATGGTCTAAGGATTAGGATCACTTCGTATGATGTTATAGCAATATAAACTCAATGAATTTGATCATAATGCTATACTTCGGATGAATGTTCATCACACCATTCCAATAATGTTGTGACCTCGTTATTAACAACATCCAATGTCCATGATTAGGAAACCTTGATCATCTTGTTAATCAACAAGCTGTATTATGAGAGGCATAACTAGGAACTTTCTCTTTGTTTATTAAACACACATGTATTAACGTTTCCATATTAATACAATTATAGCATGCAAAATAAACATCTATCATATACTTGGAATATACATAACCACTTTATTATTGCCTCTCAGGGCATATTCCCTTCAGTCTCCCACTTGCACTAGAGACAATAATATAGTTACATAGTGATAAATCTAACACCCATGGAGTTCTGGTGTTGATCATGTTTTGATCTAGGGAGAGTTTTAGTCAACAGATCTGCTACATTGAGATTCATGTGTACGTTACAAATCTTTATATCTCCATCCTTGACATGCTCGCGGATGGAGTGAAACTGGCTCTTCATATGCTTGGAATTATTGTGAGACCTTGGTTATTTTGAATTGGCTATGGCACCATTGTTGTCACGATAGATTACCATTGGGTCCAACGCACTCGCAATCACACATAGTTCGGTAATGAACTCCTTCATCCAAACTTCTTCCTGAGCAGCTTCCGAAGCAGCAACGTATTCGGCCTCCATTGTTGAACCCCCCACCATGGGTTGTTTGGAAATCCTCCAACTGACCGCTCCACCATTTATGAGAAATACGTATCCCGATTGAGACTTAGAGTCATCCGGATCGGTGTCAAAGCTAGCGTTGACATAACACTTAGCGACGAGCTCTTTTTCACCTCCATACACAAGAAACATATCCTTAGTTCTTCGCAAGGACTTAAGGATATTCTTGACCGCTATCTAGTGTTCTGATCCTGGATCCGATTGGTACCTAATAGTCAAACTAATAGCATGTGACACATCCGGTCTTGTACATAGCATGGTGTACATTAAAGAGCCTATGGCTGAAGCATAGGGGACTTTGTCCATTATCTCTCTTTATTCTGTCGTAGCCGGACTTTGAGTCTTACTCAATGTCTTGCCTTTCAACATAGGTAAGAACCCCTTCTTACTTCTGTCCATTTTAAACTTCTTTAAAATCTTATCAAGGTATGTACTTTGTCGTAGCCCTTTTAGGCGCCTAGGTCTATCCCCATAGATCTTTATGCCTAATATGTATGATGCTTCACCTAGGTCCTTCATTGAAAATTTGCTGTTTAGATAACTTTTAACACTTTTTAAAAGATCTATATCATTTACGATCAATAATATGTCATCCACATATAATATTAGAACTGCTACGTTGCTCCCACTCACTTTCTTGTATATACAAACCTCTCCATAAGTTTGGACAAATCCAAACTCCTTGATCACCTAATCAAAGCGGAGATTCCAACTCCGGTATGCTTGCTTCAGTCCATAGATGGATCGCTGAAGCTTGCATACCTTGTCAGCATCCTTAGGATCGACAAAACCCTTTGGTTGTATGATATACAACTCTTCTTCAATATTTCCATTGAGGAACGCAGTTTTGACATCCATCTGCCATATCTCATAGTCGAAATATGCAGCAATTGCTAACATAATCCCAACTGATTTTAGCATCACTACGGGAGAGAATGTCTCATCGTAGTCTACTCCTTGAATTTTTCAAAACCCCTTTGCGACAAGTCGAGCTTTATAGACGGTTACATTACCATCAGCATCAGTTTTCCTTTTGAAAATCCATTTATTCTCCACGGCCATTCGATCTTGAGGTAAGTCCACCAAGGTCCAAACCTGGTTTTCGTACATGGTTTCCATATCGGATTTCATGGCTTCTAACCATTCGTTGGAATGCGGGCTCATCATCGCTTCATCATACGTCGCAGGGTCATCAATTTCATCAACCATGAAATTCATAATAAGATTTTCATACAGCTCGGGAGTTGCACACGTCCTTCTAAACATGTGAGGCTTGGTAGTATTCTCTTTAGGAGCTTCATGATCATTATCATTAGTTCCCTCTTCAATTGGTGAAGCCAACTCTGGAACTACTTCCTGCGTTGCGCTACTCGCCATACTATGAAGAGAAGGTTCTACAACCTCTTCGAGTTCTACCTTCCGACTACTCACGTCTTTCGCGAGAAACTCTTTCTCTAGAAAGGATCCATTCTTGGCAACAAAAACCTTGCCCTCGGATCTGTGATAGAAGGAATACCCAATAGTTTCCTTAGGGTATCCTATGAAGTTGCATTTTTCCGCTTTAGGTTCGAGTTTATCCGGTTGAAGTTTCTTCACATAAACATCACATCCCCAAACTTTAAGAAATGACATATTAGGTTTGTTTCCAAACCACAATTCATACGGTATCTTTTCAACGGATTTATATGGTTCCCGATTTAAAGTGAATGCAGCAGTTTCTAGTGCATAACCCCAAAATGATAGTGGCAAGTCCGTCAGAGACATCATAGATCGAACCATATCTAATAAAGTACGATTTCGACGTTCCGACACACCATTTCGCTGTGGTGTTCGGCAGGTGTGAGTTGTGAAACTATTCCACACTCTTTCATATGAGTGCTAAACTCGTCACTTAGATACTCCCCTCCACGGTCGGACCGTAGAAATTTGATCTTTCTATTATGATGATTTTCCACTTCACTCTAAAACTCCTTGAATTTCTCAAAGGTTTCAGACTTGTGTTTCATCAAGTGGAAGATCTGTTGACTGTTGGCGATCTACAGCGGTGCGTGCAAGAGAAAGACGAGACATCTCGAGTCTACCTCTCCCGCTGGCTGGATATGAAAAATTCCTGTGGAGGAGTGCACAACCAGACCGCTATGTCCGCCTACATTGACGGCTTGGAAAAGGGTAAATTGCTCCGACATAAGTTGAATCGCCTGCAGGACAATCACAAGCTAGATCTCAATCAGATGATCTCGCTCACTAGTGAGTTTGCGGCTACCGACTACGATGCTCACGGCTCCTTGCCAACAATTGCCATCCCAACCCAAGCCAAGAGGAATAACATCACCAAGCGGAATAATCCTTCAGAAGAAAAGCCAGCCTCCAACATAGTCGTGATGACGTTTACAGGAAGAGGTGATGGCAAACAGCATGGCCGAGGATGGGGACTGGTCATGGGAAGCAGCAAGGTAGTGAAACTACCCCGGCGGCGCCCCGCGTTCCCCAAACGTATGAGGAGTACCGTGACATGCCATGCCTTGTACACCTCGACGCCAACATCAAAGCCACTCACACCAATATCCATTGCAAGTTCGTCAACAACCTCAAGGAAGACTGGGAGTCCGGCTACAAACAAAGCCGGAAGAACTGACCGCGAGGCAAGGGCAAAGGGAAGAAGAAGGAAGAGGAGTCCAAGGATTAAAGTGACATGGACGAGGACGTTGACTCCAAGCATGCCGACAAGGGCGATGGAAAAGGCAATAACCCCTTCGAGAAGAAGGCCCCCATCTACCACACATTCCTTGGCACCCCAACTGTCTGGGCATAGAAAACCTCGCTAAGGATAATGATGGACACCCTACCCCCAGTTCCCCAATACCTGAGCTGGTTGGAAGATTCAATTACTTGGGACAGGAAGGATCACCCAGACCTCATCCCAACAGAGAACCAATATGCCATGGTCATCAAACCTTTGATTGACGGCAATGAGTTTACCAAATGCATGGTGGACAGTGGAAGAAGCATCAATATCTTGAACCTGGATACACTGCACTAAATGAACTTGACGGAGACCAACCTAAGGCGGACCAGCACCATGTTTGATGGCATAGTTCCTGGCCGGGAGGCTCGGTCCCTTGGGTGCATCACGCTTCCGGTCGCTTTTGGTGATGTTAATAATTACTGCCAAGAATGCATGACCTTTGAAGTGGTCCCCTTCAAGAGCGTGAACCATGTCATATTCGGGTGTGACATCTTCCACGCCTTCATGGCCAAACCATTCTTCGTCTACAACAAGCTCAAGATACCCTGACCAAACGGTGTCATCACCGTATCCGAAAGCTTCTCAAAATCAAGGGACTGCGTGATTGGAGAAGCAGCCTTTGCAGAAGCTGTCCTATACAACAAAGAATTCAAGGAGATCCAGAGCAAGGTCGATGCCTCGGAGATGTCGGCATCAAAGAAGAAGATTTCTGACTCTGATCCCGCCTTCAAGGCCACCATCTAAACCAAGTTGGTGGAACTTGTGGTAGGCAATGCCTCCAATGTCACTTCCATTGGGACAAACCTGAACCCTAAATAGGAAAGCGCGCTCGTCGAGTTCCTCCATGAGAATAGGGACATCTTTGCCTGGCAACCTACCGACATGAAAGGTGTACCTAGGGAACTTTTCGAGCACAACTTGAATATTGATCCAACATGCAAACGGGTGAAACAACCTCTACGATGCTTCGGAGACAAGAAGAGACGCTCCATATGCAAAGAGATAGCTAGGTTACTTAAGGCTAGTTTTATCCGAGAAATCCTTCACGCCCGATGGGTGGCCAATACTGTACTTTCCACAAAAAGTAAACAAAAGAATTAAGAATGTGCGTTGACTACATCGGCTTAAACAAAGCATGTCCAAAGGATCCGTTTGCTTTCCCTCGCATTGACCAAGTCATTGACTTGACGGCTGGCTTGGAACTTCTATGTTTTCTAGATGTATACTCAGGATACCACCAGATAAAAATATGGAAGTCGGACCAATTGGCTACTTCGTTCACCACACCTTACGACACGTTTTGCTATGTCACGATGCCATTTGGGCTAAAAAATGCAGGTGCTATGTAACAGTTGTTGGGGATATGCTATATGGGGTATCCTCATAGCATGTCTCTTATCCGGATAACCCGGGTGTCCTACAGTTGGTAGCATGGCCCATGGCTTGCTGGGTGGCCCAGTTAGATGGATCCAGAAGGGAGGCCCATGTCGGATAAAGGAAGGCTACGGAGGAGTCACCGAAGTACCCGGAGCCTTGGAGTGCAAGACACGCTAGACTACTTGTATGTAGTGTAGGATTCGGTAACCTGTCCAGCTAGGACTTTCCCTGTAACCCCAAGATTTGGCGAATATATAAGCCGGCCCTATGGGAGCCTTTAGGGCAAGATACAACTCATACTCGCGCATACCGAACCGATCCCTGTAACTCGGCGTATTGCCATTATAGTGATTTATAGCAGGAGTAGGATTCCGCCACCGTTGTGGGATCTGAATCTTGGTAAGATGTGTTACCTCGTACCCGTCAACCGTCCGCCTTACCCCACGTCTCTAAACACGCACTGTGAGGACCCCTCCATGGCATACTCGTCGGCAATACCACGATACCAGTGGACTATGCAGCGTTGCCTAGACGACCAAATTGGTCGCAACGTTCACGCCAATGTGGACGACATCGTGGTGATGTCTGAAAAATCAAACAACTTAATCTCCTACTTAAAAGAAACCTTTGATAATCTCCGAAAATACATCATGATGCTTAACCCAAATAAGTGCGTCTTCGGGGTTCTAGCCAGCAAATTGTTGGGTTTCATCGTTTCCCAACATGGAATCGAGGTCAACCCGGAGAATATCAAAGCCATCCTAAACATAAACCGTCCAACTTGCCTGAAGGACATCCAACGGCTCACAGGCTGCATTGCAGCGATAAGCCGGTTCGTCAGCCGACTTGGAGAGAAGGCTCTGTCGCTATAGAAGTTGCTGAAGAAGGTGGAAAAATTTACATGGACGGACGAAGCAGATGTTGCGCTTAAGAAGATAAAGGAGAGACTCTCCTTGTCACATGTGCTTGCAGCGCTCGAGCCTATGGAGCCTATGTTGATTTACATGGTGGCCACCAACCGGGTGGAGCAGAAAGAACCAACACATTAGTACGGAGTGCAACGACCAGTTTACTATGTAAGCGAGGTCTTGACGGAGTCCAAACGGTGTTACCCACACTACTAGAAGCAAGCTTATGGAGTTTTCCTTGCTTCTCGGAAGCTAAGGCACTATTTACAGGAGGACCCTATCGCAGTTGTGACCAAGGCTCCACTGTCCTACATCATCGATAACAGAGACACTATAGGAAGGGTTGCGAAGTGGGGCATTGAACTTGCCGCCTTCGATATCACCAACATGAGATGCAACACTATCAAATCACAGGTCTTGGCGTATGTGATTGTAGATTGGATGGAGATGCCGGATCCCTGTACCAGAGCCAGAATACTGAGTGATGCACTTTGACGGATCAAAGCTACTCAACAGCTCGGGGGCTGGTGTACTGCTACAGTCTGCAGATCCACTTTGAGGCTTCAAATAACATGGCGGAATATGAAGCACTCATTCACGGACTTCGCATAGCCAAGGATATTGGCATCAAGCGCATAGTTTGTTGTGGAGATTCCTACTTGGTTGCCTAGGAGGTGGCTAGCACCTAGAACAAGCGGTACCCTATGATGGCGGCATATCGAGACAAGGTAGACGAGATAGCCAAGTGCTTCGAGGGCTACGAAGTCAAGTATGTCAAAAGGGAGGAAAATGAGGAGGCTGGTCTACTGTCAAAGCTTGGATCAGGGCGCAAACCAATTCCGCCTGACATTTTTCTGGAGCATCTATGGACACCATCCATGAAGGGAGCGGACCCCGAGAACCCGGATAGAGTTGATTCTTTTGTTCATACAGTAACAAAGGTCCCTCTGGCTTGGACAAAACCGTTCATGGAATATCTCGTACATGGAACTTTTCCCATCAACGAGGTCGAAAGTCGGCAAATAGTACGTCGAGCAAAGGGTTATACCATAATCAATGGACAACTCTATAAAAGAAGCACCACTGGTGTATACCTAAAGTGTGTTTCCCAGCAAGAAGGTATTGAAATCCTTCATGAGATTCATCTCAGAGATTGCGGGCATCACGCCGCTCCTTGATCGTTGGTCTCCAAAGCCTTCTAGCAAGGATTCCACTGACCGACTGCGAAGGCGGACGCCAACAAGTTGGTTGAGACATGCATGGGATGCCAGTACTATGCCCGAGAACCACATGTACTAGCTCAAGAATTGCGAACAATACGAATAACTTGGCGGTTTGCAGTCTGGGGGCTAGACATGGTTGGTCCATTACAGACGGCACCATGTGGGTTTACACATCTTATAATAAAGTTGATAAATTCACCAAATGGATAGAAGATAAACCCATTAGAAAGCTTGATTGGGCAACTGCCCTTAGGTTTGTCTGGGATCTAGTGGTGAGATTTGGTCTCCCACATAGCATTATCACCATGGTATCAACTTGTCACTCAGAGAAGTGGAAGCTTATTGTTGGGAGAAGGGCATCCGACTTGATTTGGCCTCTGTGGCACATCCACTGTCCAATGGGAAAGTTGAGCAAGCCAATGGATTAATTCTGCAGGGAATCAAGCCACGTCTAGAGGCACAGCTACATAGATCAGCTAGAGCCTAGGCGGAGGAGTTACCATTTGTTCTGTGAAGTTTACGAACTACACCCAGTAGATCCACCGGCTACACCCCTTATTTCATGGTATATGGAGAAGAAGCCATCTTGCCTTCTGACATCCTCCATGATTCACCAAGAGTTTCTGCCTATAACGAAGATGACGATGAAGAATTCAGGCGTCTCGATGTGGACCTTCTTGAGGAAGAGCGCATATTGGCATGCCAAAGATCCGCCATCTACCAGCAGGAGCTACGCAGCTACCATAGTCGCCGTGTTTGGCATCGCTCGTTTAAAGAGGGGGATCTAGTGCTCCGACTTAAGCAGAGGAAGTCACACAAATTATCCCCACCATGGGAAGGACCGTTCATCATTAGCAAAGTGCTACTCAATGGATCTTACTACCTCCTTGACAATCGTGAACTAGAGGATAGACCAAACAATAATCATAAGCGTAAGCGACGTGACCCGGATGATGACTACCCAGAGCTTGATCAGCAATGGAACATAGCACAACTAAGTCCTTTTTACACTTAGCATATTTTTACTGTCTATTGTGTACCTCTTATATGATCAATGAAATAAAGCTCTTTGGTTCACTCATATGCTTGAGTCTTTTACCTCCTTTAGTGTTCATTTTTGGATCGTATAAAACCTTTATGCGCAAGTTTTGCATTTGCACTTGTGAAAATTCCTCATAAGGGCGTTAGCTTAAGTTTTTTTGGTCTACACGTTCTTTGTTGTTTTTATGTGGATTCTGGAGTAGTGACTTTTGTCACTCGAAGTCTGTGATTATGTGCTTAGGTTTTAACGGTGCCATTGGGCATCATCGCCTAAGCGCATAGTTCTGACTGAGGGTCTTTTGACTCACGAAAAGTCAAGCATAAAAACCAGAGTAATGGATAAGACAACACTTGCTTAAAAATATATATACATGCTAGAATTAGTACTTAACTAGCAGGAAACATATAGCTACTATTTTCTACCTGAAGGTTAACCCATAGTTTTCCGCATACATACAAAACAGACAGAGGAAACACATATTACATAGTGTTTTCATTCCTCTGGTGCAGGAGACTTCAAGGTAATGTCATCAGCTACAGGAGAGCCATCTGGCCCATCAGTGAAGTCGGCAGTCTTGAGGGACTCGGAGGAGCTAGACTGGTCGGCATCAATTACCTCAAGGGGTACAAAGCTGTTTGTATCCACCAACTTGGAAACCGTGGTGTCATAGCCGGCGAGCGATGACCAGATAACTCTGTGATCGATCTTCTAGCCGTCATCGTCTATGTCGGGCAAGCCAGAGGTCACCGTGTCGATGTCGGCATTATCATAATGATCCTTGACCATAGACAGCGCCATCCTTGCACCAACCCGAGTAAATGAAGCTTTCCATCTTACGATACGCTCGGGGGCTTGGTGTAGGATCTCTGAGTACTTCATGACGGAGTCCACCGCTTTGTTATTGATGACTAAGGGCTTGGCAATTTCCTTTGCTTGGGTGATGGCGGTGCTGATGAAGTTGCCGACAAGAACCATGCATTCCTTTGGCGGAGGAGGATTATTGGTTAAACCAATAGGAGCTGCATTTCCGGCCAAGTGATTGAGTACACGAGTTCAACACAACAAAAGTTTAGAGTACCTGGCTTACAGAAGTACAAGACGGAGAATGCTTACCAAAGATGCTATCCTCAGCGTTCTTATCGAAGGGCCTTGTAAGCATCAAGGTTGAGAGTATTCTGCTTGGCGGCAACTTTTTCTGTTCCTTGAGGATTACAATTTCCCCCTTCAGACGGTTGATCTCCATGTTAGCGTATTCTTGCATGGCAGCCATATAATTTTCATGCATCTTCAGCGTGTCAGCTCTCTCCTGCTTCAGGATTTTGTTTTCTCTATCCAGATCTTGTATGTGCTTGGATTGCTCGACAATTTCCTTCACCTTGGAAATAGCTTCTGCAAGTCAGATAAATGACAAGGTACAATGATTAGTTAGAGGTCAATGGCACAAGACCAAGATTGAGTGCGAAATTGAAAAGAAAAATAGACTCTTGCTCTTGGTGATTTGATCCTACAAGAAGACAGTTTTACCCTTTTTAGCTTCGAGATCAGCACACATCTTGTGGAACTTGTCATTAGTGACGTTCCTCCGAGCATTCTCATTCTGCAAAAAAGATTAACGTTACTTAGTCTACTTGGAGCATCTAGCCGGAAAAGTATCCGTCTAGAGGCTTGGGGCTACAGTACGAGTTTCTAACTCAACAAAATGCTTAATCTATCTTTAAGCATCTAGTCGGAACTAATTCTATTTCAACTAGAGGCTTGGGGGTTATAGTATTGAAAATTACAAACAATGCGTATGCTACTCTAAAATTATCTAGTCGGAATAATTCATTCAAACTACATACTTGGGGGCTACAGTGCAAAGTTTCTAGCTTAGTCACTCTTAGATCATTCAGACCCAAAGACCTATGGTTTTCCGTCTAAATCCTCGGGGGATACAGTGGGATACTACATATGAAATGCAAAAAGGCATATAAAACTTACAAGTGCAATGATCTTGAGGTTGCTGGCGATTTCTGCGAATATCTTCCTAATAGCAAGACTGTTAACGCGCAAGATCTCCGCCTGCTTGACGATCCTAGCCAAGACCACACGCGGGAGAAGTCGGCGCGGCACCAGGAGCCAGAGAAGAGCTACTCGGTGTAAGTACTGGGTAGACGATCCTAGCGTCTTTGGTGCAACGGCTCCACCTATGGCAGAAGTTCCGCCTTCCACCATTCCTTACCGCTATCAGTGGCATCCTTAGCCGGAGCTTCAGCCACTTTAGAGGACGTGCTCTCCTGTGTCGCTTGCTCGCAAACAACATGGGGATCCACAGCAACGTCTGGGACCTCCTGAGAAGGGGCTGGGTCCACTTCAATGGTGGAAGGTTCAGACGTTACCTTTGCTAGAGAACTTGTTGGTGCGGTAGTAGGCTGGATGCTCGGAGTCGGAGGGGCGATGGTGGGAGATGCTTGGTTAAACATTTCTTTGATGTTTTTAGAAGCCCCCGATGTTTTGGAGGTGTTCTTCAAACTCATACTGGCCTTCTTCCTGAAACTTACAAAAATTATAAGTACAGGAATAAAATGAGCAAGAGACAATGTCAGATGTTAAGAAGCTTACACAACGGTTAGTTCCTTGGTAAACAGGATACCGGTAATTCTTCTTTTCTCTGCCTCCAGGGAGGTGGTGGATCTCTTGGAGGATCCACCCTCCGTCTTATTTTTCTTTCCTCCATCGGCAGCGTCAGAGGTGGAGCTCTTCCGCTTTCGCGCTGATATGTTGTAAATGTATCTATAATTTTTGATGCTCCATGCTTGTTTTATATCATTTGTCTTATGTTTTGTCTACACTTTTAGGTATTTTTATACACTTTCTAGAACTAACCTATTGAAAAGATTCCACAATGCTAGTTGTCTGTTTTCGGAAAAGCTAAAAAATGAATATTCTCGGAATTGGACGGGACAAAAGCCAAAGTCACTATTTTTCCGAAGTGAACACGGAGCCGGAAGGACATATGAAGGGGGGCCAACAGGTAGCCACACCCTAGGGTGGCGCGGGTCCCCCTGGCCATGCCAGCCCTAGCTGTGGGCCCCTCGAGGCTGCAACGACATTGCCCTTTCGTCTACTTATACGTCTCCCCGAGACATAAACCCTATCACAGGTGGAAAACAAAAAGTCCCACAACACTGCCACCGAAGAGGATATTTGGGGGACAAAAGTCTCTGTTCTGGCACGCTGCCGGGAGGGGGAAGTGCCCTCGAAGCCATCTCCTTCGATCTCCACCACCATATCCATAGATCTCCATCGCTATCTTCATCACCGTTGCTGATTCCCATGATGAGGAGGGAGTAGTTCTCATTCGAGGCTAAGGGCTCTACCGGTAGCTATGTGTTCATCTCTCTCTCTCTATGCGTGATCATATTGTGATGATGAGATTTGTAATCAAGTAGATCTACTTTCCTACTCAAGTGATTTAATAGATCTCCGGCTCTCCCCACGTGTATGAAAGTGACAGCGTGCATACCGTGGTGGCACTTAGGCTATAGTATACATAAATACTCAAGTGCTTCAATAGATCTCTGCTCTCCACACATGTGTGAAAGTGACAGTGTGCACGCCGTGGTGGCACTTAGGCTAGAATTGATAAATACTTATCATTAGTATATTTTGAGTTGGTTGTCTCTATGAAATTATGGTGTTTGTTGGAACCATTTAGAGCTCAACGTGATAGTGTGGGGTTATCTAGATGGGGAAGGCGGACTTTGAGGTGTGTTCTTATAGCCCTACCATGGATTAGAGTGTCCAACCAGAGAGTAGTTAAGAGCAGTATCATGAAGAGAATATATTTATTGAGAGTGTTCACTAGTGAAAGTATGATCCCTAGGCTTTGTTTCTAAGCATTGAAACACCGTTACAATCAGTCCTGTTACATGTTTGCTTGCTTCCATATTTTTGCCTTTAGTCTTTTCCTCCCCCTCATAAGCTCTTTTCTAGGACCGTTACGACTTATAATCATCCATACCACTTGTCTTTCACTATCTCTTCGCCGAACTAGTGCACCTATACACCTAGCAAGTGTATTGGGTGTGTTGGGGACACAAGAGACTTCTTGTATCTTGATTGCAGGGTTGAGGGGTACCTTTGACCACTTCCTCCCTAAGTTCGATAAACCTTGGGTGATCCACTGAAGGGAAACTTGCTGTTGTTCTACAAACCTCTACACTTCTAGGCCCAACAACTGTCTACAAGAATAGAAGTACGTAGACATCAAGCTATTTTCTGGCGTCGTTGCCAGGGAGGTAAGGTAAAAGGTACTCACGTCCTCCGATGTGAGTGCTCGAAGTTATTTCCTTTAGATTCTGCAATTTTGTCTTTTTGTTTCTTGTTTTCACTAGTTAGTCTTAATGGAAAACAACAAAAAAAATTAGAGAGCTCTATAGTAATTATCTTGAGTTAGGACATGAATGGTTTGAAGAGAAAATTAAAAAACCTATGGAACTTTATTTGCATGCTAATAACAATGTTATTAGTATGAATTATTTGAACACCATTATTGCTAATGCTATGGAAATGTCTAAGATTGGGGAAGCTAGTTTTTATGAAAATGATCTTTTTAGTCCCCTAAGAACGGAGGAGAAAATTTACTTTGATGATACCAAACCTCCAATATATGATGATTGCAATGATGATATAATATTTCTAGTCCACCTACTATTGAGGAGGAAGTTAATTTTGATTACAATATGCCTCCTATATTTGATTATTATGGTGATGAGAATAATAATGATAGCTATTTTGTTGAATTTGCTCCCACTATAATTAATAAGAATTACTTTGCTTATGTGGAGAGTAATAATCATTTTATGCATGTGGCTCATGATAGGAATGTTTTATGTGATAGTTATATTGTTAATTTTATTCATGTTGCTACTGAAAGTTATTATGAGAGAGGGAAACATGGTCTTATGTATCTCAACAAAATTAAGTTTCCCCTCTTTATGTTGAAAATTTTGAAGCTCCACTTGATTTTATTTCCTATGCTTGTTGCTTTGTGCTTTCATGACTTGTTTCTTTACAAGATTATTTTGCATAGGAATAGGGTTAGAGTTAAATGTGTTATGAATTTTCTTCTTGATGCTCTCTTTACTTCAATTCATATTTCTTATGTGAGCATATTCTCAAACTATCAAGCCTAACTTAAAGGCGTTAAAGAAAAGTACTTTATGGGAGATTGTAGAGGTCCCAACCTTTAATAAGGTAGAGATACCTGTGTTTATAATGCTAGTCACTGGATCAATAGCTAGCATCCACAGTTAAGATGTAATATCAAGAAACAAAGTTCATACTACAACTTTATAACCAGGAATAAAATAATTCATTACATCTTACATAGCTCATTTGGCTATCTCATTACAATGCAGCAGAAATAACAATATAGCATGGAGTCCTTCATCTTCAAAGTGCAACAGGCAATCATGTTGGTTGTAGACTTGTAATCCTAATCAACAGACTTCACTAACATCAAACAAACATGCAACATAATAAGTTAGAGCCACAAGGGTCAATACATTTGAATTGTATTGGCATGTGATACTATGGTAGAATAGTGGTATCTATCATCTATATGCATTTGGCTAAGTGGAGCTTAGGCTTGCTTTGCTCAAAATAGATTTTCCTTATCATTTGAAAACACTAAGTTATTATTTGTCAAAATCACCCTAGGCATATACCAATAGACATTGGTGATCCTTTACCCTTGTTCAACCACAAGTTTTTAACTTAGAAATTGGGATGAGGAGATCCTTGATAGCTTCCATGTCTTGATGATCAAATTGTCCATTGCCGGGGACATGACTAAGTACTTAGATTTTACTCTCTCGAGAGGTGGTGCACTTTCCCCACAAGACGCGACACACATTGAGACAAGATCTTTCAGAAGCCTTCCCTTAGACCAGAATGGACGCGTTCCCAAACCTATCACCCCCTACTACCAACTGTCCATTTGGCTAAGTTATTGCAACCTATATAATCCAGGCAGAGCCCATAATGCCAAGTGGCTGCAATTGAAGCTTCTCAACATTTCACATCTCAAATCTCTTTGTTCCTGGGTGGCTTTCCACAAGTGATATACACTAGGGTAGTCCATAAATATGGGCCCTGTGTAACCACTCAACATAACCCATTCACAACCATTCCACCCAGGTGATTCACATAGTTGCTTTATTAAACAAAACACAAGTCCTTGACTTAGAAATATTTCATAGCATGAATATAATCCACCCTTGTTTTCTACTAGCTAATCTAAGCACGATAGTAGTAGGAATATTAACTTAGGAAAATTCTACTAAGGTTTCATCTACTAGGATTTCCCAAGGCATAGCATACTTAGTAAAAAATTCCATGCAAGTCCTACTTATAAATATTACTAATGCATAGTGAAAATATTGGGTCAAAAGTATGAAGCACCACTTGCCTTTTTGGTAGAGAATATAAGTTCACTCCTTGTTCTTGCAATAGTCACACTCTTCAAAGTTCACTACAATTCAAACAAGCAAGGCACAAATTCAAAACTAGCATTCAAACCATTCATCACATAATAATACAAACAAAGCAATGCATGCAAGCATGCAAAAGATTGTTTTATTTGGAAAAGTGGTTTCTAATAGGTTATTAACATTTTAACACACCTATTTGTCATTTATAAAAGTGGCAAAACCATTTGATATTAAGTTAGTGAAAATGGACACTTTAAATCATTTTTGTTTTGTTAGAAATGATTTAAATCAAAGTATTAATTTCTAGTGTTTGTCAAATATATTTTTAAACACAAATGTTAGTGTTTTAAGGTCAAGTGTTTAATATTAAAACCATTTGTAAAAGGTTTTACCTATAAAACATTTTTAAATCCAAGCAATATTTTATTTTGTTGGAAATGCCTTTAAGCAAGGTAATAATTTTATAAGGTTCACCAAATATATTTTTAAATCCCAATACTTGGTGTTTAGGGTCAGAGAGTTTATTTCAAATCATTTTCCAAAGGTTTTACTCAAAAAGCATTTTTTAACCATAATCAATATTTTTATTTAACTAGAAATGCTTTTATTCAAAGATTTATTTTTTAGTTTCACAAAATACACTTTTAAATCCATAAGTTGGTTTCTATGGTTAGTAGGTTCAAAACCATCCATTTACAAAAGATTTTACCCTAAAGTTAATTTTAGAATGAATTTTATACACAAAATATGCCTACACATGTTTCTGCAAAAACAACCAATTTTATAGAAGAAATTCATGAAACAAAGGGCATGGTTGGAAAGTACTCAATTTTCTGAATCCAGTGATATAAAGTTTGAAAATTTTGGACGAGTAGAATTAAAGTTATGAATTTTGCAAGTTTAAACATCTAATAGAAATGTTTCTGTTTTTAAAACGAGAGATGGGCTACGTGTCGTGTTTTCATTGGTCGTAACCGGTTCGTGTGGATCGACTAACATGGACTGTTGGATCTAATGAAATCGTGCGACATAGAACCGATCATACCTCTTCGTTTAATGAATCTATCGTAGCCGACAGATCTACATCCAACGGTTCCTAACGCTCTAACCATAATCTGGCGGCGCTCGATGGTGGCGCGCGGCGGCGGAGCTCAGGCGATGGCGTAACACCGAAACCAGGAAGCGAGAGGAGGATTGGGGTGGCTCACCAGACTCGTCGTGCATTGCTGATGCTCAACGTACTCGTGGTTGGTGAAGGGGCGCTCGAGGACGACGGTAATTCCTCGTCGGAGTTCCTTCTGGCGGCGGGTGCTCTCTGTTGAAGATGGAGGAGACTCTCCGGACCATGCTAAGACAAACAGAGGGTTGCATTCGATGCGTACGATGCCGGGATCACACGTGTATCATCAGGAGGAAGAGGGGTGGTCAGAATGTTACCAGGGCATCACCAGAGAAATGGCAGACAACGGTGGTGCTCGGTTGAAGTCGTTGCCGAGGATATAGGCACGCGCGAGAGAGAGGAAGGCACAGGCAGGTGCGTAGGGAGATGGGGAACAATCTCGTGGGATCTGGGAGGTAAGGGGAAGTCCGTTCTCGCCGGAATTGGCCGGGGAAGGTTGTCGGAGTCAGTGGCGTTGCTGCAGGGATTTGAGGCAGCTTGGTGGCTCACTGGGCACGGTGTGAGAGGGGAAAGAGAGAGGAGAGACAGGCGAGTTAACGAGCGTTATTACTGGGCGGGATTAGTGCGGCAGTAACACGAATTAAACTCTCGAATCAAAGATAGAAACGGGAGAGAGAGGAGGAAGGAACTTGTCGCGGTGGTGAAGACGAAGACTGACAAGTGGGGCAACGACGTTAGTGAGTGGGGAGGGGGTATGGTGGGATCGCCTCATCAGTGGCAGCGCGGGTTGGGATTACGGTGCAAATAGTTTTCCTGCGGGGAAGAAGGAGATGGGCTAGCTGGGCTTAGTGGGCTGGGCTGGCTTTTTTTTTCTTTCCTGTTTATTTTTCTTTTTCTGTTTTGAATTTGTTCAAATTATTTCAAACCTCTTTTTAATTCAAATATTTTCCAAACTTTCAACATATTTTAGTACTGTTATAAATGTGTTTTTAAAGACCATTTTGGAATAATTCCTTTATTCTTATGGTTTATTCTTTATTTAAATTAGGCATTTGTTTTTATTCAAATAAGATTTTAATTATATTTTCAAACCCTTATTTGAATTCTAATTTTCACAAAACCTTTTTCAGTAGGTTTTATTTATTCAATAGGGTGTTGAATAACTCACTTTGAATTATTTGAAATATTTTTAATATGATTTATTAATCATTTAAATTGACCATTTGTCTTTATTCAAATAAATTCAAATATGGTTTTAATTCCATATAAATTTTATTCAAATAATTCTTCTAAGTTAATTAGATAACTTTTCAATCCACTTTGGTAAATTCTCATTTATTATTTTCTCATGATTTAATTATTCATTTTCGTTAGGGATTTTGTCTTTATTAAATATAATTAGAATAGGGTTTAATCCCATAAAGTTTTATTTGTTTATTATTTATCCCTTTATTTTAATTGGAATATATTTATTTTATTTTCTTATGGATTTGATTAAAGATTTAAATTGTCTTCCAAATAATTTTCTTGGGATTTATTATTTAGGCAAATTGTCTTTATTTAAATAAAATTGGATATTGTTTGATCCTTATGATTTTATTTAAATAATATTTTAATCCTTTTTATGATTCATTAACTTTCATTTTATTTGTTTTGCCAAGATTTAATTTGGCTTTTAAATATTCCTTATTTATTTATTCCTTTCTTTGCCTTATAAAATCTATATCTTTTTATTTAAAGATCCAAACTTGGTGATTCCAATTTGTAAAATCTTATTTAATATTTGTTTATCTTTTTAAATCTTGTTAGGACTATTTTACTCACCATTTGGTATGCATTTTAGATAGGATCTTTATTAGCTTTGGAAATTATTTCCTTTTGTCATATAAACTCATAATTTTTTATCTATGGCTTCAAATTAAATGAAACCAATTTCTATGGTTTTATAAATTTGTTGTTTATCATTTTTTATCACTTATAAATGTTTGTTGACAAATTTTTATATGGAACAATTCCATAGTCTTATAGATAACTTGGTGGTGATTTTCTTCCATTAGGGTTTTAGGGTTTTGGTTTATCTTTTGCAAGTGTGTAAATTTCAAGATACATTTATTGATGAATGTATTTCACTTGATTGAAATTTTGTTTGATTCCCTTTTATTCAATGTTTGTTCAAGATGGGTTTTGATGTTTCCATTTGGAATCAAAAAGTTTCTTTTCACCCTAAATTTCAATAATTATTTATTTTGTTTATTTATTTTTCACATTTCAAAATTTGGAAAATTTTGGGATGTGAAAGGCTACCACCGTTAAAAGAAATCTCGTCCTATTATTTGGGAACGCTAGAGGTTACAGGTTGGCTTCAAAACAACTAGGGTACTACCACCCTTAAAAAGGTTTTCAACTAGATTACATCTTGGCTTACTTGGGATCTTGATGAAACTTTTCTGGACAATTGCTTGCATAATGTCCTTTGTCACCACACTTGTAACATGTGACAAGGTTGAGTTCTTCACGTATCTTCTCTAGACAAATTGATATGTAATGGCCTAGCTCTTCGCAGTTGTTGCACCACACTTGGCTAATTCCCTTATTTTTCTTCTTCTTGGGTTTCTCCAAAGCTAGGAGTTCTTCTAGTTCATGCTCTTCATATCTCACCTCAAATGTGGGAAAGCTTCCTTGGTTCCTTGAACGATTCCTTGGATAATATCTGTGTTTCCACTTTTGTCCATCAAGGTGATTCCTAATGTATGGAGGTGCAATCTGAGGTTTGCCTTTGTCTTCATCCTTCTTGATATAAGTTGTTTACTCATGGGGGTTTCCAAACATTTGATGCATTCCATCTTGTTTCATTTTTTGAACTATAGGATAGATGGGGCATTGTATAGGGACATGATCATTTCCTTCACATAGGAAACAAGTCACTTGAGATGTGGGACATTGTTTAGTTGGATGTTTCTCTTCACAATTAGGGAATTGACCTTCATGCTCTTTGGAAGTGTGATCCATGTCTCCACAAATATTGCAAGCTTGAGTTCCTTCTATAATATCATCCTTGACATCATTGTTGTCACAATCTCCTTGGGGAGAGTTGTTTATCATGTTGATCATTTGACTGGTCATCCTTTGCAACAATTGAGATTGGGTTTCCACAAACTTTTGTATGGTTGGGTCTAACTCATTGTTGCTGGCTAAACAATGAGTTGTCACTTGATTCAACTAGGCTTGGGTTGCTAGAATCATCTCTTGGTTGTTGTTGTTGTTATCACCATTCTTGATGTTGGAGTTTCTTGGAGAAGTCATCTGTTTGGGTTGGATTGGGTTTAGAGTAGGCAAAAGATTTCTAAAGAAGAAGTCTAATCACACACAACAATTCACACAAGCAATGTGCAAGCAATCACAATCAAACATTCCACTCAAACAACAAGTTTCAAACATATTTTTAGGAATCAAAATATTTTTGCTACACCACACAAGTTGGTTTGTTTGATCTAAATTAAACACTAGTATGGTGGTCCAACTATATGGTTTTCTTGAGATCATTCCATTCTTCTTAGTTGTTTCTTCTTTAATGAGATCATGGCTTCCTTGGAAAAATTCTTGTGGCTTGGTCACAAAACTTCAAAGGTGATGATGATTCCTTCTAGGTTATGTTTCCTTAGTCTTGAAGTCTTGAGTAATATTTCTTGTCTCACTTGTAGTCCTTTGTGATATCCAAGTTGAAGTCCTTGGTGATGTTGAAGTTGAAGTCATTGGTGTTGGTGAAGTCCTTTGCTCTTGTTGAAGTATTTGCTCATGGTGGTATTTTGTCCATCAAGTTGAAAAGGAAGAGATGTAGAATCAAAACCAAAAAGGTTGAGGAAAGAGTTTACAAGATTGTTTGTAAATAAGTTTGAAAAAATAGAACTCCTATTTTTCTAAGGGGTTTTGTCCAATCCTAGGGTTACAATCCTACAGGCAACACAATGTTCTGATACCATCTGTAGAGGTCCCAACCATTAATAAGGTAGATATCCCTGTGTTTATGTAACATCCCAAAAATATTAAACTTGGATCATCAAGCTCTAATCATCAAAAATTTGGATTAACAAAAACTTTTCTAAATAAAAATATGAAGGCATGCATGTGTGTATGCATTCCAATTTGGATTCTTTTGAATCACCTTGCTTGTGTGTTTCTTTGCTTGTAAATGGATTCTTAGGTGAAATATACATCATCTAAACAATCCCCACACTTTTCCCAAAGACAAATAAATCAAAACAAACAAATTAAGTGAATGGTCACTTTGGCCAAATTAACTCCCATGCCTACTTTGGCTGTCTCTAACTTTCAAAACTTAACAGAAACTGGTTTGGATCTTTCCACCCCTTGATAGTACTCATAACAGAGTACCAAGGCCCACTTTGTGATCATCCAAAAACATTCAAATGCATAGTTTAAAGGGCAGTTTAAAATTGAATCTATATCATATGGGAAGATCCCACCTTTTGAAAAACCACTCAAACAAGCTCAACTTTCAAAACCCAAGCATCTGCAGGCTCACCAGCACCAACCTATCACACCCACCAAAAATCTTTTCAAAATTCAAAACTTGAATTCTTGCGGCCATTTCATCAAACACCTTGCACATGCAAATCAAATAAAATCCAAACACTATTTGGAGAAGTAATTTGAGCCTAACTTGTTCCCTCTCTAGCTCACAGCAACCTCAGTAGATCATCTAGCAAAGTTAACTAAGCACTAGCCCCACTATAATCTTGGCAATGTCATCAATGGTGAACAGCCGAAGCTCACCATGTCACCCCAGTGTGGACAGCAAGCTAGGATCCGCACTAGCCTCGCCAACCATGTCGGGGAGCAAGCTAGCACCCCACCGCCACTCCATGTCCAGCGCTCGAACCTTTCCAACCCCTGGACCACACGCATAGACCGTGCCCAGATCGCTAGCAACCATGCCGAGCGTGTGCCAGAGCGCCACCCTCGACACACGCCCACAGACCGCGCGCCGCCCCTGTCGCGTGCATATACGAACACCGCCATCCCAGGAGACCGCCAGACATCCCCGTTCGCCGCTCCATGCCTCACAGCCACTGCTCGCCGTCGAAAAGGCCGAATCTGCCGTGCAGAGCGTCACGTGTTCTAGACCATTTGCCACCGCCCCTACACGTGCATTAAAGCCGTAGAGCATCGCCAGGAGACCACCGATCGATCGCCACTGTCGGCCATGCCTCTAGCAGCCCGTAGCCATGTCGCCACCGTCGCCTGCCCATCCCGTTCGGTCTCGTCGTCGAGACTATAAATAGAGGCCACCCCCGCTCAAACTCTTCACACCATTCCACTCCCCTCTCCTCACTTACCATTCCACCTTGTTCTCGGAGCAAGGCGAGCAGCGCTTCGCCGTAATTTCACCGGAGCCCGCCGCTGCTGGAGAAGAAGGGGGCCAGCGATTGGAGCCGTCCCAGGAGAAGCTGTCGGTACCAGGAGGTTCACCGTCGTCGACTTCGTCGTTCGCCCGCATCGCCGACCCTCGCCTGAGCCCCGGTGAGCCTCCCACGACCCCCACTGCGCCACTAGGGTTCGAGCTTGCCGGTGACTAGTTCATCGTCGACGACGACCCTCAGTCGTTGATCTTACTTCTAATCCAACGCACCACATTGCCTCATACCGCTTCGCACCCCCCTGTCTCACTGACGTGTGGGGATAGCAACTTAACCAGCCCGCCTAAGCACTGTGCTTAGCAGGCCGGCCCAGTATCGTTTCCCGCGTAGCCCATTTGTTTGAATTTGGATTTTTCCATTTTCATTCAAACACACTTCTGCACCTAGTTTCAAAAATCAACCCAGCTCGATTCAGCGAACCAAATTGAATGAAACCAATTTTGTTAGAAAGGTCTGGAAATGCTGAATCAAAGCCCGTTGGATCCAAATCATTTGGATATGTAGATCATCCTTGGTAAAAATAACAAAGGGAGAAGCTTTTCTGCATTCAAACATTTTTCAAATTTGAACCATAATAGCTTTTGAGTTGATTCCAACTCTCAAAAATCACATTCAGCCATACCTTTCAGAATATATAAAAATATATGGGTTTACTTACAGACATGATGTTCAAGTAATAAAAGAATGCCACATAAGCATTTCTAGTCACTTTATTTAATTAAAATAAAAGGGTTAAATCTTATTAAATTGTGACACCACTTTAAATCACATTCCTATGGACTAAAATATGTGGTGATGACATGTGTCAACATGATCCCATGTTTGGTTTGGAGAATATTAAATCTTAAGTAGTTTTTCAATGAGTAGAAATTACATTTCTAAAACTAAAATCATTAAGTCAAGTGCCTTAGTCTTGTAATGTTAGTGATGATGCTAGATCATCTATAGAACCCCTTTGTGTGATGATTGCAAGTAGTTAAGTATTGTTTGGTGATTGTGTACCTCGTATTTATTCATAAACGCTAGTACAGACCAAGGATGATCACAAGAAAGTCATCGTTGAATGTGTGGGAGTCGGTATGGATCTCCAGGTCCCGCTTCAGATTATTGATCTGAGCGGGGTCTCGATCATGTCCGCATTATTTGCGAACCGTAGGGTGACACACTTAAGAGACACCGACACCATTTGGAGCAAAAGTTTCATGCTGAAAAGAATAACAAGCGTAGGAATTTATTTCACTAGATACCGAAACGGGTTTTCGGGTGAAATTTCAGAAAGTTTTTTTGCATGTGAAATGAAATACTAGCAAGGGGATATATGTGAAAGTTTGTCATTAAAGTAATTGACAAAATTCTGAATAAATAAAAGGAGTTTTATTTAATGAGAGTTTGCATTAAATTTGGTGGAAATTTAATGGGAATTTGAGTGGGTTTTTGTGTGGAGAATATTTAAGGGCATTTTGTGAGTGGGAAGTCCACCCACCTGAATGGAGGGAGGGAAACGGGGCAGCCCCCATGCGCCGACAACCCCCTTGGGGTTCCCCCCTCCTCCTATAAAAGGATCCCCCTCCCTCTCTCTCACTCACACCTCCTCGTGAAGGATCTCTCTCCCCTCTAGTATTTATCCCCCATGGTTTCGGACTAGCGAGATGAAGAGATACGGGTAGGCTACACTAGCGCAAATCAAAAAAATTCTACTGCGTATACCAGGATTACTGTTATCATAGATCACGGGATTACCACTATACGCGCAGTTGCGGATTTGATGAAGCGCGTCGAGGCAGTGCAGACGATCTACGACTCCTCCTCGTTCTCGTCCCACGAGCATCTCCCCTTGCATGGCTCGTCCAAATGCTACAGATGCAGCGCCTCCGAGGTATCCACACGTACAGGGTGGAAGCGTCAGACGCCGGACTGCTAGGTCCACGCGTGCAACATAGGCGTGAGGAATGGCGGCTGGGTGGAATGATCTAAGGTCTAGACCTGGCCAGCTCGCCCCACCCTCTCTTATATAGGCGTCCCTAGTGGGCTTCTACATTAGCAGCCCATTAGTAGCCTAAGCCTCGTCTAATTCGGATCCAATCCTCATTAGGCTTCCAGCCCCTTAAGTGTGTGACCCTATAGGTTCATATGCATATAGACATGACACGAATACGCTTATTCTGTCAATAGTTGGCAGCGGACTCTAGCAAGACGTGCCAACTCCTAAACGCATACAAAGATCATATCGGACGAACCATCACAAGGTTTAGTACATGTCTTTCCTTTTGCCTCACGATATTTGGTCTAGCTCCAAGTTGACCTATCTTTCTCGATACCGTGATTCGGAATCCATTTACTAGGTTAACTCTTAACCATATGTAGCACGGCCATGCATTTCTGGATCCGATCACTCGAGGGGCCCAGAGATATCTCTCTCAAGTAGAGAGGGGCAAATCCCATCTTGATTGACCATGCCTTGCAGCATGTTTCAGGACAAACCCGAAAGCTACCTTTATAACTACCCTGTTATGGTGCAGCGTTTGATAACCCCAAAGTAGGTCGATCCACATCTCAAGTACATGTGACAATCTGAGGTCTAAGGATAAAACGTACATGATGTGTAGAGAGAGAGCTGCAACTAATTGCCAGTCTCAAGTTGGGTTAGTCCAACCCCATGTTCATAACATGTGTCCACATCATTGGTTTGACATCTCCATGTCTATGACTTGCGAAACATAGTCATCAACCAATCGATGTGCTAGTCTAATATCCACGTGTGTCCTCACATGAACTCCGACTAGGGTAACTATTAAATAACCATACAAGTAAAGAGTTTCACAAACAATTCACAAAATTTCCAATCAATACAAGTTGCCTGATATAGATATTCAAGGAACATTACAATAACTCATGGATACATATGAAATATAATCATCTCTATGATTGCCTCTAGGGCATATTTCCTTCAGTCTCCCACTTGCACTAGAGTCAATCTAAAATGTATCTAATACCAATTTCTCTTGTGTGAGCTTCATGCGCGGGCTGCGGGAGAGGCTTAGTCAATAGATCAGCAACATTTGAGTCCTTATGTATTTTGCATATCATGACACTACCATCCTCAACGAACTCTCAAATCTGATGATAACGCATGCGAATATGTTTGTTCTCCTGGTGCTATCTAGGTTTCTTGGCTTGTGCAATAGCACCATTGTTGTCACAATAAACGTCCAAGGGATTGGACGCACCCTGAACCACACCGAGAGCGATCAGGAAATTCCTAATCCAAACAGCTTCCTTTACGGCCTCCGAGGCAGCAATATATTCAGCTTCTGTTGAAGAGGAGGTCACAGTATCTTGCTTGGAACTTTTCCAGCTCACAGCACCACCATTCAAGACAAACACATAACTTGATTGAAATTTCGAATCATCTAAGTCATTAAGGTAACTCGCATCTGTGTAACCCTTTACACTGAGTTTATCCTCACCTCCATAAACTAGGAACACATCCTTAGTCCTTTTCAAGTACTTAAGGATGTTCTTTACCGCTGTCTAGTGACCTTCACCTGGATCAGCCTGGTATCTGCTCGTAACACTTAGAGCATAGGAAACATCTGGGCGAGTACATATCATTGCATACATGATGGATCCAATAGCCAAAGCATATGGAACCCTACTCATGCGCTCACGCTCATCAGTCGTTGAAGGACACTGAGTCTTGCTGAGTTTTATGCCGTGAGACATGGGCAAGAACCGTTTCAACACTTTGTCAATGTATGTACTCTAGCTTAATCCAATTAGCCTCCTTGATCTATCTCTATAGATCTTGATACCTAGAATATATGCCGCTTCTCCCACGTCCTTCATCGAAAAACTATTTTTCGATGAGATCTTAACAGACTCGAGCATAGGAATGCCATTTCCAATCAGCAATATGTCATCTACATATAAGATTAGAAATACCAGCGCTCTCCCACTTTCCTTCTTGTAAACACAAGGTCCTTGTTCGTTTTTGATGAAGCCAAACTCCTTTACAACTTCATCAAATCAAATGTTCCAACTCCGAGATGCTTGCTTCAGCCCATAAATGGACTTCAGAAGTTTGCATACCTTTCCATCATTGTTTGGATCGACAAAACCTTTGGGCTGCATCATATACACGTCCTCAGTTAGGATTCCATTTAGGAAAGCCATCTTGACATCCATCTACCATATTTCGTAGTCGAAATGTGCAGCAATGGCTAGAATTATCCGTATAGATTTAAGCATCACTACGGGCGAGAAAGTCTCGTCGTAGTCAACTCCTTGAACTTGTCGAAAACCTTTTGCAACAAGTCGAGCATTATGGATGTGAACATTTCCATCCATATCAATCTTCTTCTTATAGATCCATTTGCACGCGATGGCTTTAAAACCATCAGGCAGGTCAACCAAGTTCCAAACGTGATTGTCTCCCACGGACTCTATCTCGGATCTAATGGCGATTAGCTATTTCTCAGAGTCTGGGTCCACCATCGCTTCTGCATAAGTCGCAGGCTCATCATTGTCTAACAATAATAATTCCCGCGCTTCGCGGAGCCTCACCGACCTTCGTGGTTGTGGTGCTTCTGTTGCCATGGGTTCCTCAACTGGCTCATCTTGAACTTCTTCAAGTCGCACCGACCTTCCACTTGTTCCCTTTGTGAGAAACTCTTTCTCTAGGAAAACACCGCTACGAGCGACAAACACTTTGCCCTCCTCTCGTTTGTAGAAGTAATACCCTAAGGTTTCCCTCGGATATCCCACGAAAATGCACTTATCCAATTTGGGTGTTAGCTTGTCCGACTGAAGTCGCATGACAAATGTATCACAACCCCAAATCTTTAGAAAAGACAAACTGGGATTGTTTCCAGTCCACATCTCATATGGTGTCTTAACTATGGATTTAGATGGTACCCTATTAAGTGTGAAAGTTGTCGTTTCTAGAGCGTAACCCCAAAATGACAATGGCAAATCCGACTGGCTCATCATCGATCGAACCATGTCCAACAAAGTTCGATTACGACGTTCGGAGACCCCGTTCCTTTGAGGCGTTCCGAACGGCATAAGTTGTGGAACAATTCCGCAACTCTTAAGATGATCGCTAAATTCGTGACTCAAATATTCACCTCCACAATCAGATCGCAAGGCCTTTATTTTCTTGCCACGTTGATTCTCTACTTCACTCTGAAACTCCTTGAACTTTTCAAAAGTTTCAGACTTATGCCTCATTAAGTAGACATAACCATATCTACTGAAATCATCAGTAAAAGTAATGAAGTAGTGATATCCTCCTCTGGCTGTCGTGCTCATTGGTGCACATACATCAGTATGTATGAGTTCCAACAAGTTTGTCGCTCGCTCGGGTAAACCCAAAAAAGGCGACTTGGTCATCTTTCCAAGTAAACAAGCTTGACATGTCTCGTATGGTTCAAAATCAAACGAAGTTAGAAGACCATCACCATGGAGCTCCTTCATGTGCTTTTCACTTATATGCCCCAAACGACAATGCCATAAATAGGTAGGACTCAAATCATTAGGCCGAAGCCTTTTAGCACTAACATTGTAAACAGATGCATTATCAAGATTTAAAATAAATAACCCATTCACAATGGGAGCATTAGCCATAAACATATAATTCTTAGAGATTACACAACCATTGTTTTCACTCGCGAATGAATAACCATCCCTCATCAAACATGAAGGTGATAAAATGTTTCGACCCATACTAGGAATGTAATAACAATTATTTAACTCCATAATAAATCCTGATGGAAGGTGAAGTTGCATGACGCCGACGAACAATGCAGCAACCCTTGCTTTATTTCCGACGCGAAAATCCACTTCACCTTTCTGCACATCTCTAGTCCTTATTAGCCCCTGCATCGAATTGCAAATATGAGCAACCGATCCGGTATCAAATACCCAAGAGTTAACATAGGAATTAGCAAGAAGAATGTCCACATCATTTACAACAAGCGTACCTGAGTGGGAAGTACTCTTACTTCCACTCTTCTTCAAAGAAGCATGGTACTTGCTGCAGTTTCTTTTCCAGTGGCCATGTTCATGACAAAATAAGCACTCAGTGTCTTCTACAGGTCTAGCCTTTTGCTTGGGTGCAGGCTTAGGGATCGTATCCTTAGTCTTGCCCTTATTCTTCCAAGAAGTACCCTTTTTCTTGAAGCTAGGCTTGTTATGCACAGCTATCACATGGCTATGCACTGCACACTTCTTCATGTCACTTTCTGCTGTTTTTAGCATCCCGCATAACTCATTAAGGCCCTTCTCCACCCCATGCATATGGTAGTTCGAAATGAACTGCCCATAGCTGGATGGAAGAGACGCCAAAATGAAGTCAGTGGCCAACTCTTGGACTAGTGGAAAACCAAGCTTTCAAAGTCTAACTGTAACCAACCATTTTGATCACAAGGGGGCCTACAGCTGCTCCTCTGCCAGCTTGCATTCGACAAAGGACTTGGCAACATTGTACCTCTCAGTCCTTGCCTAATCGTGCAAAATGTCCTTAAGCGCAACGATCATATTGTATGCATCCTGATCCTCAAACTTCTTTTGGAGTTCAGGTTCCATGCATGCAAGCATAAGGCAGCTAACCTCAAGAGAATCATCACATGCTCTCTTGTAGCCATTCTTTAGGGCAGCAGATGCATTATTAGCAGGTTCATCGGGGATTGGGGTATCCAGAACCATTTCCTTTTTATCAGACCTAAGAACAATTCTCAGGTTACGGACCCAGTCCGAATAGTTTGTTCCATTTAGTTTATCTTTGTCAAGAATCGAACGCAAAGAGAAAGGTGATGTAGTGTTCAGTTCCATTGATCTACAAGGGAAAACATGCAAAATACTAAGCCATGTAACCATGAAAGAGTAAAACATATTAAACAATTTAATAGCATATACTCCCACTTAAATCAATATCCCTCTATTGATACTAAGTGATTCAAGATCCACAATTAACAAGTCGACTAGTGAGCTTTAGCATCACTGCTAGAAGACAAGGTAAATCGGTAAGCAACACTTGCTAATCATATCACATATGACTCTTGTTGTTGGGTGACATCTCTATGTCAAAACTAGGCGCCCAACCTTTATGCCCCAAGGTCCTTAACTGTTATGATGACCTTGTCAAGCTCACCAACCCTTATGCGTGTAGGTATCCGATACAAACCCATCCAGCCAAGGAAAACCATGGCACCCTAATTTCATAGGCCCACCAACGATTGTACAGGGCATAGGATGGTGCAAGGTTTGGTTGGGAGGGCATGGTTTAACTTAAACTTTGTGAGGGATCGTTCTACTTCTATCATCTAAGCATGCATAGTAGTAAAACGCATAACAATAACATTCACATAGATGTGACACAATATGGCCCATTTTCTCATGGTGATCTCCATCGCCATAGAACCTGTCCACCATGATGATCTCCATCTTCATGTTCCATGTGAGCCATCCTCCAAGTGATGAGTCCTCCAAGAACTAATACAAGCTATTACTCCTAACAGCTAGTAATCAAAATTACATAGTTTTGGGATCATCACAAGTTGGCACGCAGGCCAATACAATAAATGACAACACATATGGCTCCAGCCGTGCTGCCCTACTCACGACACGCAGGTCATGCAAAATTTCATACATGCATCACATACATATATGGGCCATACTGATCACATACATCCTACAAAAACAAGTTATGCATAGAATCGCATTCTACCGGATCATGTGACATCACAACACCTAGTTACCTTACCGAGATACAAAAGGTGCTACAATTACGAGGGGTCTACGGGGTCTCCCCCTGCGGGGTTCGAAGGGGCAGCGCCCCTCGCGGTATCTTCACAATTTTATTTAACGATTTTGATCGGCAAATCAAATTTACCATAAACTGACTCCTGGCCCGATTCAATCAAACTCCTTTGATCACGGTACATCGATTTTAGATCTAGGTTCCAATTCGATCAATCATATTGATCTTCGCGCGATTCAACGGGATTTATGTGTCACTGTCTACCCTAATGGCGGAAACCGACCGGTAGGGGTAAGTCGTTCGACAACCTCAGAATTACGATCACGGAAAGCAAGATCATAGATCAATCCTGAACCACCGCCATACAAACGATCAAATCATTCATATCAATCTGCATATCACCATATGCAAACATCCCGAATCTATAACTGAACAACATCTGCTCAGATACCACTGAAGGGATACGGGTACGCTACACTAGCGCAAATCAAAAAAATTCTACCGTGTATACCAGGATTACTGTTGTCATATGTCACATCCCAAGATTTTCCAAATCTTGTTATGTGAACAATAAATAAACAAAATAAATAAACAAAATAAATAAATGTTGAAATTCAGGGTGAAAAGAAACTTTTGTTTCTAAATGGAAACTTAAAATCCCATCTTGAACAAACTTTGGTTAACATTTGAATCCAACTAAATTCAAATCAAGTGTAATGCATTCTTCATAAATGCATCTGGAAATTTAACACTATAGAAATAAACCAAAATCCCAAAAACCTAATGGAAGAAAAAATCATTTTCAAGTTATCTCTAAAACTATGGATTTGATCCATATAAAAATTGGTCAAGCAAACATTTCAAATTGATCAAGAATGACAAATAAAAATAACATAAAACCATGTGAATTGGATTTCACTTAATTTGGAGCCATGGATAAAATCCTATGAATTTAATAAGATAAGGAAAAGTAATTTCCAAAGCTAATAAAGTACTTATATAAAATCCATACCAAATGGTGAGCAAATAATCCTAAAAAGATTTAAAATGATAAATACATATTATATAATATTTTAAAATTGGAATCACCAAGTTTGGATCTATAAATAAAAAGTTATGGATTTTATAAGATAAAGAAAGAAATTATTCAATAAGGAATATTTAAAGACCAAATTAAATCTTGGCCTAATCCATAAGCAATGGAATAATGATAATCCCAATCCAAATAAAATAAATGGATAAAGAATTTTCCAAAATAAATCAAAATGGCATTAATCAAATTGAATAAAGAAAAAATCCCTCTTAAGAAATGATTAATTAAATCATGGGAAAATAATATTTGGAATTTACCCAAGTGGATTAAAAGTTGTTTAATTAACTTATAAGGTTAAGGAAATCTTCCAAATAAAATTTATGGAATTAAAACTATATTTAATTTCATTAGAATAAGGACAAATACCCAATTTTAAATGAATAATAAATCATACTAAAAACATTCCAAATAATTCAAAGTGAATTGTTTGACACCCTAATAAATGAATAAAACTTACTGAAAAGGTTTTGTGGAAAAATGAAATTTAAATAAGGAATAATAATGTATTTGATCTTATTTGAATTAAAGAAAGGGCTTGTTTTAAATAATTAAAAGACACTAAAAGAATAAGATATTTATTCAAAAAAATGATTTCAAAAGGTAATATTAATCAGTATTAAAATCTACTCAAAGTTTGAATTCAAATGGATGTTTAAATTGATTAATCAAAATCAAAACAGAATAATAAGAATGGAAAAAGAAAAATGTTCAGTACAAAAAAAATGAATCTAGCTAGCCCAGCTCGGCAAGGCCCAGTCTAAGCCCAACAGCCCACTCTCACTTTCTCCCTCAAACCATTTTCTTCTACTCGCGATCAAACCCGCAAAGACGCTGACAGTTGGACCCCACCCTCACACTCTCTCTCTCGCAGATAGCCAGGTCCCACCTCCCAGTCCTCTTCCTCCCCGCGAAGACCACGCCTCGTCGCCATTTCTGCTGATTGAATGCACCTTGATTCCTCTTCAACCACGCGTTGATTCAGCCCCGTGATCACGCATACATAATCGCCTGCCCCTCCTCTCTCTTTCCCTTCACTCGCCAGCTCTTCCCCGCCCCAGGGCTGCCTCAATTTCTCACCCGCACACCACTGCTCTGACAACCTTCCCCGGCCATCCCTCACCTTCCCTTGCCCCCTGGACTCCACGAGAGTGCTCGCCAGAACCTTGCGCATCTTCTAGTATCCCCATCTCGCCCGAGCATGCCTCATAGCCTCGCTTTCGTCAACAACTGAGCGTCAACGACGTCTGCCTCAACTCCAGCGAGCAGTAGGCGACGAATCAGCGCACCCCTTGCTCTCTGGTAGGTACCATTGCAACCCCTGCAAGCGTGCGCACCTTCCTGAATACTTTCCCTTCCTTTTTACTCCACAGGAACTTGCCCCTGTCGACGACAGTACGAGCCCGACGCCAAGCAGAACTCCGGTGAGCAATTCTGACTGAACCCGTGCGCCCCTTCGACCAACGTGAGCAAGTTGAGCATACCTGTGCCACAGCGATCACGGTGAGCCACACCACGTCCCCTCTCGCTTCTCGTATCACCGGCTCCGCCGCTGACAGACCGCGCCGCCGCCAACCACCGTCGTTGCGCCGCCAACCTATGGTCAATCGACTGTGGACTGTTAGATCTTCATCTGATGGCTTAGATAGGTTGACTAATCAAAGGGGTATGCACTGATCTGATCCGTGCAATTCAGTTACATCCAACGCACCACACAGCACAATCCGCACGAACCGTTTTCGACGAATCAGAACAGCCCACGTGTCCAGAGATTGTTTTAAAAACAGAAACTTGTCTATTAGATGTTCCAATTTGAAAAATTCATAAATTTTAAACCACACGTCCAAATTTTGCAACTTTTATATCAATGGAATCAGCAAGACAAGTACTTTCTAACCATGCCCTTTGTTTAGTAAATTTATTCTGTTAAAATGTTTGTTTTTGCAGAAACTTTTGTAAGCATATTTAGAATATAAAATTTGTTCTAAAATGATTTTTGAGATAAAACCTTTGGAAAATGGATTATTTTGAACCTACTGACCATAGAAATAATTGGTGGATTCAAAAATATATTTGGTGAAGCAAAAGAATAAATCTTTGATTTAAAACACTTCTAGTCAAATAAAAATAATGTTTGTGTTAAAAATGTTTTTGAAAGAAAAAAACCTTTGGGAATTGTTTTGCTTTAAGCTCTCTGACCGCAAACACCAAGTTTTATGATTTGAAAACATATTTGGTGAACCCTATAAAGAATATTGCTTTGCTAAAGGCATTTTCAAACCACATAAAATATTGATTTGGTTTAAAAAGGTTTATTGGTAAAATCTTTTGCAAATAGTTTGGCCACTTTATAAAATGACCAATAAAGTGTTTTAGAATGTTTATAACCTATTATAAACCACTTTTGTAAATAAAACAAAGTTTGGCATGCTTGCATGCATTGTTTTGTTTCTATTATTTTATGTGATGTTGCTTGAATGGTAGATTGAAATATTGCTTGCTTGATTGAATTGTAGTGATTTGAAGAGTGTGAATATTGCAAGATCAAGGAGTGAACTTATATTCTCTACTAAAAAGGCAAGTGATGCTTCATACTTTTGTCCCATTATTTTCACTATGCATTAGTGATATTTCTAAGTAGGACTTGCATGGAATTTTGCTAAGTGTAAACTATGCCATGGGAAATCCTAGTAGATGAAACCTTAGTAGAATTCTCCTAAGTTAAGATTCCTACTACTATCATGCTTAGCTTAGCTAGTAGAAAACAAGGGTGGAATATATATTCATACTATGGACTTTCTAAGTCAAGGACTTGTGTTTTGTTTAATAAAACAACTAAGTGAATGAATCACCTGGGTGGAATGGAAGGAATGGTTTGTGTTGAGTGGTTCACAAGGCCCATTTATATGGTTTACCTTGTGTATCTCACTTGTGGATGGCCACCCAGGAACAAAGAGATTTGAGATGTCAAATGTTGAGAAGCTTCAAGTGCAGCCACTTGGCATTATGGGCTCTGCCTGGATCATATAGGTTGCAATAACTTAGCCAAATGGACAGTTGGTGGTAGGGGATGATAGGTTGGAACACGTCCATTCTGGCCTAAGGGGAGGCTTCTGAAAGATCTTGTCTTGGGGAAACCAAGTCTTGTGGGGAAAGTGCACCACCTCTGCTGAGTGTAAAATCTAAGTACTTAGCCATGTCCCTGGTAAAGGACAATTTGAGCATCAAGACATGGAAGCTATCAAGAATCTCCTCATCCCAATTTCCGAGTTAAAAACTTGTGGTTGAACAAGGGTTGAAGGATCACCAATTTCTATTGGGAGATGCCTTGGGTGATTTTGTCAAGCAAAAACTTAGTGTTTTCAAATGATAAGGAAAATCTATTTTGAGCAAAGCAAGCCTAATCACCACTTAGCCAAATGCATATAGATGATAGACTCCACTATACTACCATAGTATCACTTGCCAATACAATTCAAATGTATTGACCCTTGTGGCTGTAACTTATTATGTTGTAGGTTTGTATGATGTTAGTGAGATGTGTTGATTAGGATTACAAGTCTACAACCAACATGTTTGCCTGTGGCACCTTGAAGATGAAAGACCCCATGCTATTGTTATATTCTGCTGCATTGTAATGTGATAGCCAAATGAGCTATGTAAGATGTAATAAATTATTTTATTCCTGGTTATAAAGTTGTATTATGACCTTTGTTTCTTGATATTACATATTAACTTTGGATGCTAGCTATTGATCCAGGGACTAGCATTGTAAACATAGGGATCTCTACCTTATTAAAGGTTGGGAACCTTACATCATAGATCACGGGATTACCACTAGACGCGCAGTTGCGGAATTGATGAAGCACGTCGAGGCAGTGCAGACGATCTACGACTCCTCCTCGTTCTCGTCCCACGAGCAGCTCCCCTTGCGCGGCTCGTCCAAATGCTACAGATGCAGCGCCTCTGAGGTATCCACACGTACAAGGTGGAAGCGTCAGACGCCGGACTGCAAGGTCCGCACGTGCAACACAGGCATGAGGAGTGGCAGCTGGGTGGAATGGTATAAGGTCTAGACCTGGCCAGCTCGCCCCACCCTCTATTAGATAGGCGTCCCTAGTGGGCTTCTACATTAGCAGCCCATTAGTAGCCTAAGCCTGGTCTAATTCAGATCCAATCCTCATTAGGCTTCCACTCCCTTAAGTGTGTGACCCTATAGGTTCATATGCATATAGACATGACACGAATACACTTATTCTGTCAATAGTTCGCAGCAGCCTCTAGCAATACGTGCCAACTCCTAAACGCATACAAAGATCATATCGGACGAACCATCACAAGGTTTAGTACATGTCTTTCCTTTTGCATCACGATATTTGGTCTAGCTCCAAGCTGACCTATCTTTCTCGATACCGTGATTCGGAATCCCTTTACTAGGTTAACTCTTAACCATATGTAGCAAGGCCATGCATTTATGGATCCGATCACTCGAGGGGCCCAGAGATATCTCTCTCAAATAGAGAGGGGCAAATCTCATCTTGATTTACCATGCCTTGCAGCATGTTTCAGGACAAACCCAAAAGCTACCTTTATAACTACCCTGCTATTGTGCAGCGTTTGATAACCCCAAAGTAGGTCGATCCACATCTCAAGTACATGCGACAATGTCGGGTCTAAGGACAAAATGTACATGATGTGTAGAGAGAGAGCTGCAACTAATTGCCAGTCTCAAGTTGGGTCAGTCCAACCCCATGTTCATAACATGTGTCCACATCATTGGTTTGACATGTCCATGTCTATGACTTGCGAAACATAGTCATCAACCGATCGATGTGCTAGTCTAATATCCACGTGTGTCCTCACTTGAACTCCGACTAGGGACAACTATTAAATAACCATACAAGTAAAGAGTTTCACAAATAATTCACATAGTTGCCAGTCAATACAAGTTTCCTGATATGGCTATTCAAGGAACATTACAATAACTCATGGATACATATGAAATATAATCATCTCTATGATTGCCTCTAGGGCATATTTCCTTCACGAGATACATGTTCTCGGTGGCTATTCAGCAAGAAAGAGTTGTGCTTCCGCTGCATCGCTGGAGCAAGGAGGCGGAGGTTTCTCGATGCCTCGGACGTGTGTGCGAGCACGGATGCGCCGCTGATTTGCGGCGCTAGGACTTCCTCTCGATCTTGAGATCGGCAAGAGATCGTCTACATCAACCACGAGTTCAACCTTGTTAAGCTTTGTCGGTCTTCAAGGGTATGTTCTCTACGGATGTATATCCGCCCGTTGCTTGTAACTAGTAGATAGATCTTGGTACATAGTTGTTCCAATCGTAGGAAAAAAATCTATGCTGCGAACCCTACACATCCTTCCTGTTGCGCGCATCCCTCCGTCTTCGTCCTGATGAACCCGTCCGGGACCCGACATCGTGAGGTGATCTCTCCCTTGGCGTCTTAGGATTGCTAGACTGGCAATATGCTGGGTCAGACTCAAGCCTCTGAGAGGTGTCCTTTTCCTGCTATTTGACCGCCTTTGCTACAAGGTCATAGACCTGTTCCACAACGGCGGGTGATCTATCCTGCTCCAGTAGGGTCTTGGCAACGACTAAGTTGAGGATAGGAGTGGGCATGACCTGCCTGCCCTTGCTGTCAATGTATGGATTGGCCTGTTGCGGGTTCGGGGGAGCCCATCCTAGGTTGCCACATACACCAGGATCGTTGATAACGCGAGCCGGAGCATTCCTAGCCTTCTGCTGCTTGAGCAAAGTCTTGTATTCGGCCTCCATGGCTCTAGCTTTCTCGATTGATTTTTGCGCCTTGGATAGATCTTGATCTAGCTTTGCACCCTGCCCTTGGCATGCGCTTCCTCCAGCAGCTGATGGTGCTTCTCGTCAATATGGACTATGTTCTGTATACGAGCCACGGTCATGGGCTCGATGAGCAAATTGCCGTACATCACTCTATCAGCTGGATTGACTTGGGCGGCCGCAGACGTTGATGCTGGAGGCGGCGGATTTGTGGTGTTGGGGTTACTCAGACCGATGTTGAGTTCCTGCGGCTATTGCGTTGGGTTAGGCGGAGGGGGCATGACCTTTGCGCGATCATTGTCGGCAGCATTAGGTGGTCCCTTCCCCTTGTCCAACGGTTTAGGCAGAGCTTGTCCGGGTTGGTATTCTTCCACCACATTCCCAATGGCGACGAACACCTCTCGGGATGTGATGGCCTTGTCGGCCTGCTCCTCGCAATTGATGTCCTCCTCCATCTCCTACATAGCAGAGTCAAGTTCCTATGGGTTGATATCCATCTCCTCCGAGTCCACACTGATGTCAGCGTAGAGCATGTCCAGAACGGAGTCGGAGGGTGCGGGGGCTTCCTCTATGATGGAGAAGATGCTGAGGCTGCAGGGACGTTGACTAGAGGCTGTAGCGGTAGAGGTTGTGGCGGTGGTGGCCCGGGTATGGCAGCGATCTCGGCCTGAGCAGCTACTTCAGCGGCCGCGTAGTTGTTGACGGTGCTGATCATGCTCCCAAAGGTGAGGAGGCGTGCGGCCTGTTTCCGCCTTCTCTCTAAACGAGGTAATCACGGGGGTTTTCACCCTCTCTCTAAATGCATTGCGCCAGATCAAAGATATCCACCGCGCCGACGAATTGTGATCACTGCTTTCCAGATGCACAGGCGAAGTCGGCGAATTTTCAGCGATCTTCCACCATTATATCTTTCACAGGGGCGGTTTGGGTGGGCCTTGAATTTTTCTGATCTAAGCCGGCAAACTCCAAAGATAGATCCTACTTCAATCCTTCCGCAAATGTATCCTACCCTTAGGTGGTCTATGTGGGCCTTCACGATCCTCCGACTTCGAGGAGCTAGTGCCCGCGTCGGTTTCGTCGATGAAGAGGTGGATGTCCCCAATTGGGAAGATCGAGCAGCGGGTGGGGTTCGTCTTCGCCAGGATTTAGAAATCGTCGGGAGGGATGATCGGAACGTTGCCAGAGAAGAGAACACAGCCGATGGCTACAGTTTCATCGATTCCCGCGAAGAGCTTTGACCTTGCCTGTTATAGAGCCTGGATCGCCTCTTGCCCCATGGTGGGCGCCAACTGTCGTGGTATTGGCAACGAGTACACCATGGAGGGGTCCTCATAGTGCGTGTTTCGAGACGTGGGGTATGGCGGAAGGTTGCCGGGTACAAGGTAACACAACATACCCTGGTTCAGATCCCACGATGGTGGCGGAATCCTACTCCTGCTATAAATCACTATAATCGCAATACGCCAAGTTACAGGGATTGGTTCGCTGTGCGAGGTATGAGTTGTATTGTGCCCTAAAGGCTCCTCTAGGTATGGCTTATATAGTCGCCAGATCCTAGGGTTACAGGGAAAGTCCTAGCCGGCCAGGTTACAGAGTCTTACACAGTTTACAACTAGTCTAACTTGTCTTGCACTCCAAGGCTTCGGGTCCGTTGATGACTCCATGTAGCCTTTCTTTATCTGGCATGGGCCTTCCTTCTGGATCCATCTAACTGGGCCGCCCAGCAGTCCATACACCTTTCTACCGACTATGGGCCACCCGGGTTATTCGGATTAGAGATAAGAAATGGTGATACCTATTTAGCATATCCCCAACACCCACTTCCAGTTTGCAGCGGCAGCTCGCCATGAGTGCTCTGCCCGTCGTACGAACAGCAGCAACGCACAACAGACTATGGCCCTCTGTTCTTCTGGCTCCTCCCTGTGATATGGATCTCCTCTGTCTAAACCTTCAAGATAGAAAAAGATCTTTGTATATCAGGCCACACCCAAGTGAAAACCGAACCGCGGTCCGAGCTCTACACCTCAAGAAAACTTCCGGCGAAGTTGAGCCAATCTAACCGAAACTCTGTCGGCTTCTTAAGTCAGATGACCCCGTTTTTACTTCCATGTTACTCAATATTTTCTGACCGCTACAGCCTAGATATGGTGACAGACCCTTAACGAAACATGTATATTTACCTCCCCTCTAAAGTTTCTGTTTTTACATCTTCTCCGAAATCTCGATGGATTCATCGTCATGTTCAGTGCAAGATCACGTTAGCGAGCTGTTTATGTGAGTAAGAAATTTTAGTTTCTTCAGGTCTAATCCACCTATAGGAACCTTTTTCACTTAAGCCCCGGAGTTTATCCCTCCATCAACCCGTGCTCCCTCCTTCCACGTGTCAATCCCGCCTACCAGCCACACGCGCGTGGGACCCGCTCAACCCGTGTCCCCACTATGCAGTGTCTGTGGATAAACCCCACTTGAGTAACAAAAGTTTACTAAACATTTTTAGAACTAATAAAAATTCTATAAATGGTTTAAACACAAATTAATTCATAACTTTCCAAATAAATTGAATTTGGAAACACTTATAAAATGAAATACGTATTATTTTCAAATATGAATTCAAATGTAAATTCAAATCTTGTCAAAACTAATTCGAACTAGTCAAACCTTTGACAATTGACCACATTTAATATAATTTCAATTTAATATTGTTTTAAATTTGTAATTCCAAATAATACAAATAATATATGTTTTTGAATCAGACAAATGTGTGGAATATGAATATGCTATTTAAAATATTATTGAGCAACTTAAAATTTCGAAATAATTTAAGTACTAGTAAATGCCCATTTATCAAATAATTCACAAATTTACAACCCTAACTCTGAATTCGGCAAATGATATGTCTAAATCGATTAGCGCGACGAGCCCATTCTAACTACGCATTCCATGATATGAATTGAAGCATGCATGATATAAATATTAATGGGGCAGAAAGGTTTATGCAACTAAAATGTGACTAAATAAATATTAAAATGCTTATTTCTTGTTTCCACACCTCACCCATGCCATGATATGTTATACCATGTAACGGTGAATCATTCTATCATGAAATATCTTATATTGATTGTTGCATATGATTTATATGATTGCATAATGTATTTATTATTGCACCTATGTGTTTGGTTTTTATCCGGATAGACGTCGAGCAAAGGAAATATCAGGAGCCTCAAGAGTATTACCAGGATCCCTCTTATTCTTCAACTGAACTTCCAGGAAAACATTACCCCATGCTTGCACTACATATAGTACCTATTGTGTCTATCTTATTCTTGCATCATGTGTCGTGATCTGAAATAGAAACCCCAAGTATTGCATAGCCTTTACTTTTAAACCCCAATGAAGCTTGTTTCAGCAATCATATGATCCATTACTACAAGATTTGTTTGTGCCATGCGAGTTGTAGAACTGCATGTGTATGGTTTGTGAGAGTCTTGGAAATGAGGTACTTAAACAACTAAAACTGAGTAGTAATGGGATAACTAAAGAAAGAGACATAAGTGAGAAATATATGCTATTTGGTTCTTTATGCTCACTTGTGTCCCGTAGGACCCCGAGTACTTGATTCATATTCCTTGACTATCACACTATCCACATGTGGGACCATGAATCCCCTTAGCCTGATCTAGATTCACATCTTATTTCTTGGGGCCATAAACTTGTTAGGGGTTTTCTTGCATTCTAAATTAATCTATGTTATACCATGGTTATTATCTGTTGCTCAATGAGCATTTACTACTGCAATGTTTAGGATGTGGGTTGCTATGTTGAGGATTATACCTATGGCCTCTAATATCTTGGCCAATGTTAGTACCTCTAGGTTTTCCTTCGGAGCTCGATCGACTTTGTAGCGGGTAGCTTAGTGGGGTGGCCCCCAAAAATCATGTTTGAATCTTGTGAATGCTTTGTCGTGATACCTCGTCTTTTTGTTTTGGTTCTTCCTGAGGTTGAGCATGTGTGTGTTGCTATTTGTGCACCCCTATAGGGTAAATCTTTCTAAAAGCCGTGTCCGCATTTATGTATGACTTGGAGCACAGTTTCTCGATCATAGACAAGCCTAACTAAAGTACCGCTTTTAAATTAACTAAAACTTGTCTAGTAATAGTGCAATATTCATGAAATGATTAATAAAATTACCTATCGATGGGTTGTTCTTCCGCCTTCTTGTTCGGGAGACGAGAAGGAGGGCGAGCGATGTTTATTTATTTTGATATATATCTATTGGGTAATTAACTATTGTTTATTTAATGAGCGTCCATCTATCTTTGGTTAGGAGGATGTTGTAGCGTGCCTCTATATGACTGCTAGGATTTATTTTCGCTACAATTGCATCACCCTTAGGTTGTTCCATTAAATGCATAAAGACTTTCCAAGTCCCTTGTCTCACCCGATAAAATACTGGTTCAGATGGACATGTATGTCCATAAGAAGGATATTGGGTTGAGGAGACCGTTGATGGTGGCAACGACCTTCAGGTATGGAGATCCGTGAGATCTGTAAGTGGGATATGCTTATTTTCAGGGCGTCTTACACCAATCTGCTTCTTATTCATACTCAGATATTGTTTTAAGCTTCCGCTTCATACTCTGATGTGTGATGTATAAGGATGTATCCTAAACTATTAGCTATCTAGTATTTTGGATCTTGCCGTATGCCGTTGAATATTTCTATTTCTTTTAGATGGTTTGGCTCTGATGTACTCTTGTTCATCGTTGGCATACATACCCATTTGTGTATGCTTCACTGGCAGTCCATCCGACTATGTCTCTTTCCCTTCAATCTATAACCACGAGAAGTGGGTCAGGTGGTTGGCCGGTACCGTGCCCTGTTCGGCTCAGACGGGACCTACACGTGGGTGACCTTTGGGACTCCTCAGTAGGACACCTTATCCACTTTTGGGTTATGATGGTTTCTTATTTAGAGCGTAGGGTCCAGGGGATTACATCAGGTATCAGAGACATTCTTCCCTTCAGGGTCTCAACCAAGATGGTCGTTGTCCGTCTAACAAATATTTTTGATAGTTATGTATATCAGGGAAAAACTAAAATGTGAGAGTATGACTTCTTCCATTTTTCTTCTTACCCACCCACCCACCCTTTTCTGGTAAGGAAGTGTAACGGTTATCAATCCTCTTCTAAAAATTCAAACTACGATCCACATGTTCTGGGTTTCCATAGTACCATAGGATGTGTGTGTAATCCTTTGTCTACCAATTGCATAATATGCCTTTGGTTATCGACTATGGGTACTTTCCATACCAACGGGCCTTTTGTAAACCGACGCGATCTATGTGATTCCTTGTAAATTGATGTGGTCTTGTTAAGGGTGTTCGTCCTTCCAGCGTACTTTTATAGAATGTGGAGTCACTAATATATATATATGTTAAGTGGTTTTTCACATCTATTGATATTTTAATGCCGAAAAATGCGGAAAAAAATTCTTTGATACATCTACGTCTTCACACTCATTTTTAGTCGTGTGTGATACGTATTTCTCCTTCTTTTTGGTTGACATGTCCATGCTACCTCGATCTTTTGCTATTGGCGCTTAAATTGGGATTTTTTACTTCATATTCAAATTATTTTGGGGTTGAATACATAACATGTGTCGATCTGATACTTGTGATTGTAACTTTGTCCTTAGTATAGCTATATGACGCTTATCATGAGTGGGATATGGTCAATTCTATCAATCTAATCCTTCAATGTTGGCGGTTATCTCTTGTGATTTTGAGTTAGACCATGATCATATCTATATCATAATCAAGTATCTTTGGAAATACGAAGTTTTCTTAAAGCACCATGGTGGTTTACCATCAGTTCATCATGCTTCACATCTTTGGGACTCCATATCTGCAACGTTCTCATTGATCCAGGAGAATCTCATCCATTCATCCATGATATCTTTGCATAATGCATGAGTTATCATTGATTTCCAAAATCTTTTTCTTTGCAACTGGTGATCTGATCAACTATGCGAACAAGTCGATAGCTCCTTCCTCATCAAAAGGGCCAAATAATCTATTCTCCCAATGCATACCTTAACTCAATCCGCCGGATTCCATGAAGACTTTCTAGATCCTTCGTAATCCCTCTATGCTAGACCTTGGTGTTTTTACCGTTGTGCATGTTGAATCCATCTTCGATTCACCGAGCTTCCTTCATATCTTTTCTGGTGGTTTTAGAACTTCCACACAACAACATAATCATCTTTATTTATTTGTTTTCAACGAGATGTTTGCCTCAAATATTTGTTCCCTTACGGAGCCTCATGTTTTATGTTTGTCTAGATCTTCAATTTTTATTCTGGGAGTTGGGTTGCACGAGTTTTCCTATTCATGTATGGGGTAATTCTTTGAGTGGGATGGAGTCATTACCATACCACTACTCTTAGCATTCGCTCTTGTATATTGAATTAGTGGATTAACGCAATTTTACTCTATTCCATGGAAGTTAGAACTGGCTTGATCTTTTGATACTTCTACTTCCACATAATCATGGTTTTATCCATTCAAGCGCTAATTATTGGATTTTGTTTATCTGGTCATCGTGCTAACCCTGCATTCTCTTTAGGATGGAGAGTCGTGATCAAGATCCTGCACCCAGAACTGGGACAAGTGCTTATCAAGATAATAGAAGCCATTACCAGGTTGCAAGACAATCAAAATAGAAGCATTGCTGATTTCAGTCGAGTATCAATTGATAGTTTCTTTAAAATGAAACCTCGCACGTTCGATGGTTATGGAGAGCCATTGGAAGCCAAATATTGTATTGGCGAAATAAACCAAGCTGTCAACATCGCATCTATGGCACAACAAGATCATGTTCTCTTTGCAACCCACCTTCTTCTGGATCATGCTCGGTATTGGTGGGAAAGCTAACAACAAACACAAGATCCAGTTGCTGAAACCACTTGGGATGACTTCCAAACTTCTTTCAAGATGCACCACATTCCTGAGACAGTCGTGGAAAGAAAGTGTGAGGAATTCCTTCAGCTTACTCAAGGAAATAAGTCTGTGCTATAATACAAAACCGAATTCAACCATCTGGCTTGCTATGCTAAAGAGGAAGTGTCTACTGAAGCTACACTGGTACAAAACAAGCCTATAGTCCCGGTTCGTAAGAGGCTATAGTCCCGGATGTGCATCTGGGACTACGAAATCGGGACTAAAGGTTCTACCTTTACTCCCGGCTCTATTACAAACCGGGGCTAGAGGATCTCCACGTGGCCCCGCGTAGTGCGCAGGGATAGAGGACATTTAGTCCCGGTTCGTAACACGAGCAGGGACTAAAAGTTTTCTGAAGCGGCCGCATTTTGGAGCAACCGGCTGCCACAACAGGAGATGGGGTTTGAGGGTTTTCTGCCGCAATAGTATTTTGGGACAATCGGTTGCCACGGCAGGAGATGGGGTTTTAGGGTTTTCTTTTTTATTTATTGTGTTTAATTATTTTTCATTTTGTGTTTTCATTTCAAACAAGTTTTGTATATATATTCTACTCTACTACATACTGTACATGTTGATGCATATATAATATAATTTCTCTCACGAGCATACAAACATATATACAACTTGGTATATGAGTGCCAACTGGGACTAGAGCCCGTCTATTTGATTACATGGAGATTGATGACCCACAAGTATAGGGGATCCCAAAACTCTTCGCGGGTATTATTACCCAATTTATTGATTCGACACAAGGGGAGCCAAAGAATACTTGAAAGCCTTAACAACTGAGTTGTCAGTTCAGCTGCACCTGGAAATAGTTCTTGCTCACAGAAGTTTATTAGTAGCAACAGTTTGTAGTAGCAACAGCAATAGTGAAACAGGAGAAATAGTAACAGTAACGGTAGGATTTAAGTGTGGTAGGCATAGGGATGGATGGACGTGCGTTGCATGGACGAGTCTAAACATGTAACTTCAAGATCTAGGGCATTGCAAATAAATAATAACAAGCATCCAAGTACTAAACAATCTTAGGCATGTGCTCCAAATATAGTCATATGTGCTCGCAATGAGAACTTGCACAACATCTTCTATCTAGCCAGCCCATGGCAGCGAGGCCTCTAGGGAACTACTAGAAATTAAGGTGCTCCTTTTAATAAAGCACCGGAGCAAAGCATTAACACTGCATGAACACATGTGATCCTTACACCATAGCCATCCCCTCTGGTTGTCCCAATTATTGTCACTTTGGGGCCTTTGGATCCAGACAATGATATGCGTACACAACTTGCAGATAAGATCACAAACAATACTATCATAATGATTCAATAATAAGTTCAGATCTGAGATCATGGCACTCGGGCCCTAGTGACAAGCATTAAGCACAACAAGTTGCAACAAAGTCAAATAGCACTAATAGAGATACTAGGCACTATGCCCTAACAGATCTTATTCGATTACTCACTATCATCCCCAAGCCTACAGTGGGTGATTACTCACTCATGGATGAGGGAAACATCGGTGGTTGATGGAGATGCGGTGGTGATGACGATGGCGATGATCCTCTCCAAATTCCCCGTTCCGGCAGGGTGCCAGAACGGAGTTTCTGGATCCGAATCTTGGTTTCTGGTGGCGGTGGTGGAGCAGAAATCTTTCTGGAAAACTATCGAACCCCCCTTGGTTTTTAGGTCAAAAGGCAACTAGGCGCAGAAGGAGGCCGGGGGGGTGCCTGGGGTGGCTGCACCCCCTCCAGGCGCGGCCAGTGATGGGCCCACGCCTAGGGTGGGTGTGGGCCCCCCAGGCCTCCTCTCCATCTCCTCTTCTCGCTTTGTGGATCTTCTAGTGAAATATAATTTTTGGCATATTTTCCAGGATTTTTCCTGATAGTTCATTTTCTGCACAAAAACAAGACACCAAGGTAATTCTGCTGAAAATAGTGTTAGTCCGTGTTAGTTGTATCCAAATCACACAAGTTTAGAGGAGAAAAAATAGCAAAGTGTTCGAGAAAGTAGATACGTTTTGGACGTATCAACTCTCCCCAAGCTTAGCTTATTGCTTGTCCTCAAGCAATTCAGTTGAAAACTGAGTGCGATAAAAGAACTTTCGCGAACACTTTGCATCATATTATGTAAATATTCTCGGCACCGGAGTAGATGCTTAGACAATTCTTAATAAAGAGTATGCAACTAAGTCTACTCAATAGTCATTTCAAGCTATGAAGAGAAACCAACTCAATAATAATAAATAGCATGAAACATAAACATAAGTAACATTGCAATGCTCATAATAAGGTATGATAGAGTGGTATCTCGCTTGCCCTTTGTTTGAAGAGCACAATATAAATGCCAAGGCACCTCTGAAGTTCACATGAAGACTATAAGTAAAGATATTAGAGATACAAGCATCAAACTCATGACATAATTAACCAAGTTTTGGAACAAACACAAGAATTACAACTATGCTCGGTTCTCATAGAATAAGTGGTGACTCAACAAAGTTGTGAAAATGGTTTTGAAAGGTTTGAAAGGCTTCCCAATGGTGAAAGGAAGGTACTCATTAGCTTTGAGCTCTCATTTCCCCTATCATAGGAATCTTCATGTGGTTAAGGTGAAAGTGAGGTCCACTCTGAATCATATGCTTGACAGACCATAAGCTGGAAATCCCAAGTCCCTGGAGTATGAGGGTCGCTCCGCATGCTACTCAACTTTGGTCACCTGAAAGTTCTTGTCATTGTAAATACATGCATATCATCGAGAACCGCCAACGGGGTACCCCCTTGCACATGGTACAGGAGCTTTCCCATAACCAAATTGACAAGGCAAGCAGACAATGAACATCAATCTTTTTATTTACCATATGCATAGATTTTTATTGAGGATGCTTCATAGATGCTCATTATGGTGATGCTGCAAGTTTCCACCATGATTAGGCATGGATTAGGCTAGCGGCCTAGGCGTTTCTCTAACACAATGTATAAAATCCATGAACTCACAAACTCCCCTTTTATTTCACATGGTCGACATCCGCAAAAAAAAGAGCAAGGAATCAATTAGATGGGATATCCAAAAAAAGGTGTTGAAAGCGTTCCCTATGACAGCACGGCTCTGCTGACTCCCAGCATATAATAAGCAATCATATAACTTTCAAGGACTAGTCACTATGGTTCAAGATTATTAAGCGCAAGGAATAAAGTGTGCCATCAAGTTCGTGAGAGCTTTACTAACTAAATTTATCAAAACAGACAAACATTTTAATTTGGAAGAAAACACGGCATATATAATATGCACTGAAGTAGAAAATGATGCTAATAGGTAGGAAGAGCACATACTCAGTGCAAGTGAAGGCTAGCAATAGAGAGGGAACGACAAACGAGAGAGAAATAGCTGTCATAATCATGCTTGCAACAAAACATGACTAATTATGGCATGAAAGTGATACAAGAACTCTGAGGCAAAATAAATCATCGAGGTTTACTGACTATTGATTAGTCATATGCATGCGTGAGCATGTGCCAAGTCGATTCATATGAATAGTCAGAGGAGGATACCACAATGTCATACCAAAGCATGAATAAAACAATGCAAGCAAACATTCATATGACATGCTACAAACTATTTACAAGTTGGAGCTAATCATAGACAAGCAAGAACTACTAAGCATCCATAATGACATACACCTTACACAACCAGGCTAAGCATGCTCACAATGATGCGTATATGTACAAAAATGAAACAAAAAGAGTTTGTTACCAGCCTCTTACCACACCTCGAGTTGTATTAATCTTCATTATTGCCCTTCACTTGTATGACTTGAATATTAACATGAAACCAAAATCCACTGTGGACGGCTGAACCCTGCAAAGAACTCACAAAACCAAAGAAGAACAACAAATATTTTGGTGTTTTCGAATTTTTTTAGAAACAAGAAAACAAAGAAAAAGCAAACAAAAACAAAGCAAACCAAACAAAGCAAAAAAAATTTGGATTTTTTTAAGGCAAACCAAAGCAAAGAAACAAAGAAACAAACCAAGAAAATCAACGAAAATATTTTTGGTATTTTTGTGTTTTTGAGAAAGAAGCAACAAGAACCAAAAATAAAGCAAAACAATGGATATACAAAGAACCGACCGAACATGATATATATATGAGTGTGATGTCGGTATACATCCCCCAAAGATTAGGCTTTTGGCCTAAGTAGGGCTCAATTCCATGGTGCCCAAGTAGATGCACCTTCGTAGTATGTCGAGGAAGCTCCCTCATCCTGGTACGAGCTAGAGGACTCCCCTATGTAGTGTACCACGGGGTCATCTGAGGGTGCTTCCTCCTGATAGTGCCCATGGAAGTTAAGAGAGTGCATCTTGTCATCCATCTCCGCCTTCGAGCGTCACCAAGGTCCCTGAGAAATACTGAACAAAGCGGTTTGGTGTAGAGGGATCTCTCTCTCTTTCCCGTCAATAAACAATATTCTATAAACCAAGTTCTCAAGAGTAGAGCTAGTAGTGACAAAGTGGTGCGCCTTCAAGGCAGCAAGATCAAGCCTCTGAGGATCCAAAACTGTATCATGTGGATCAACAGCAATGCTCAAGGCAGCAACAATACAAGTAGCAATAATTCCCCTATAAATGGGTCCCTTAGCAGCTAAACGACGAGCAATGAGAGAACCAAGATTATACTTATCCTCATTATTGAGCGTAGCAGCTAAGAAGGACAATTCATAGTTGGAAATATTACAAGTGTTCTCCCTACAGAGAACACTGGTGGCAAGATAGTAGGCAAAGTACCTGATGGCCGGGAGTTGAATATTATTTATCTTTCCTCGTTGATCTCTGTGGTCGTCATCATTGGTTATTCCTCGGTAAAGCTCCAACAAATCATCGGGAAGATCTGGAATCTTCTTTGATGACCCAGCTGTACCAAGTCCCAGGGCCTTGAAAAATTTCTTCAAAGTCATTGAATGAGCCCTGCCAAACATTTTGAAAGACACAGAAGCCTTGAACATGCTGTTAGTAAAGGAGAAACCCTCCACAAATGTTTTAGCAAGCAAGGCATATTGTGCGCTCTCATCCTACATGTAACTTGATAGTCCAGCCCTCTGAATCAAAGTCATAAAATCGTTAAGAATCCCAGCAGCTTGCAAGAAAGTTTGGCAAGGAAAGGTCGATGGGTGCGCATCCCCTTCACCCCCCTCGTCACCAAATCACGGAGTGATGAGATCCTTACTGTATGAGGGTCTAGTACTGGTAGATGACCTTGGAAGCCTTGCCCTTCTAGGTGCATCACTCTCAAATATATCACCAAATGTGTGGTGGTCCATGACTTCACTTTTCTGAAAATTTAAACAACCATCAAACCAAGTGATTTCTAAGTTGATAAATGATGAGGAACTACTATAGGAACTTGCTAGAGGACTACACATGCATCAAAACAAAGTTTCTAAGCATATAGAAATCATGCAAGCTAAAACAACCTGTCACCTATAGCAGCAAAATACTCAAGATACAATCTACCAATCACAAATCTAATTGGACAAGTGGAGGAGGCACATACCAAGGAACAATCCCTCCAAAAATTAGCACTTGAGATGGGATGAACAAGGATATCGAAAATCACGAGCAAGAACAGCAAGAACTCGAGCTTGAGAAATTTTTTTGGTGTTTTTGGGAGAGAGAAAGAAGATGGCTTTGAGGAGGCAGCCTGGAGGGGCCCAGGTGGGCCAGACCCCCCAGGAGCCGCCACCTGGTAGGCCGCTCTTACCATGGGTGTGGTGGCCTGGGGTGGCCCCTGGGTCACTTTGTGTGCCTCTCTGCCCCTTTTTTCGAGGAAAAATTTATTCGGAATTTTCTGGGACTTTTCGGGAAACTTTATCTTTGGCCGATTTTCAGGGTATGAAAATTGATTTTCTCGCAGAAACAATTTTTTCATAAGAAGCAAAAGCAAACCAAAATCCAAACTACAGCAGCTCTAAGAAACTCAAACAAGCAAACAACTAGCAAAACAAAAGCTAAAGCAAAGGCTAGGAAGGAGAAAAGTAAAAGAAAGCAAGTATAACCACAGTGGAAACATTATTTTTTTCATTAAAATCCTTTTATTAACAAAGTTGATCAAGTCTTGTTACCAAAACAATCTTATATGAAGCAAAACTTTGCATTCCACAAGGTGATTATGTTACCTCATACGTGATAGCAATGGTCCCAATCATAATAGTTTCAAAATTTTCTTGTGGAACGGGACAATATATTTCTCCAACCTTGATGCTCTCAATATTTTCAATGGAATTCAGGCAATAGCTTTTAACAACCTTCTTGGGGAAATAGATAGTGTGCTCTTTGTCATTAATATTGAATGTTACTTTTCCTTGATTGTAATTGATGACGGCACCTGCAGTATTAAGAAAAGGTCTCCCAAGAATAATAGACATATTATCATTTTCAGGCATTTCAAGCACAACAAAATCAGTTAGAACCATGCAATTATGAGCAACTTGAATAGGAACATGCTCACATATACCAACAGGAATAGTATTTAACTTATCAGCCATTTGCAAAGATATATCAGTTGGTATCAACTTTTCTAGCTGGAGTCTCTTATAGAGAGAAAAAGGCATAACACTAACTCCAGCTCCCAAATCACATAAAGCAGTTCTAACATAATTATTCTTAATGGATCAAGGAATAGTTAGTATACCTAGATCACCAAGTTTCTTTGGAACCTTACCATTGAAGGAGTAATTAGAAAGCAAATTAGAAATCTCCTCATTAGGAATCTTCCTTTTATTAGAGACAATATCCTTCATATACTTTGAATAAGGAGGCAATTTAATAGCATCAGTCAAAGGAATTTGCAAGAATAAAGGCCTCATCCACTCAAAAAACATGTTGTATTGTTTTTCCTCCTTTGACTTGTGTTTCTTACCTGGAAAAGGCATAGGTTTCTACACCCAAGGTTCTCTCTCTTTACCATGTTTATTAGCAATAAAATCTTCCTTTGTGTACCTAGTGTTCTTAGTGTGCTTCTCAGGTTCTTCCTCAACTTCCTCCTTATAAGGAGCATCATTATTATTACCACTCTCAGTTTCTTCATGAGAGACACATATACTATTAGGATCTATAGCAGGTTCAAGTGGTTCCTCAACTATCTTATGTTTCTTTTTCTTTCTCTTATGAGGACTACCACTATCTTCACCTTGTTGAGAACCCTGCTCAATTCTTTTAGGGTTTCCTTCATGATATAAAGGATCTTGAGTATCTATACCACTCCTAGTTCTAATTCCATAAGCATGTTTATCTCCTGAAGCATTAACTAGCATATCCTTTTGTACCATAGCCAGTTGATCAAGTTGGGTTTGAACCATTTGAAAGTGTTTACAAAGCATTTTAATATAATTAGAAGTTCTTGCCACAATATCTTTCAACTCATGGATAGTTCTAGAGTTTTCCAACAAATGATTCTGAACTTGTTTACTAAAATACCCCTGCTTAACAATAAATGTGTCAAGTTCCTCTAAACATTGAACAGGAGGCTTACCGTAAGGAATATCACCTTCATCAAAGTGTTGGAGAGAGTGTACCTCAATAGTGGATGAGTGGGGAATTGGCTTACATAATTCTTCTATAGGAGGTAGATTCTTCACATCTTCAGCTCTAATACCTTTCTCCTTTAGACACTTCTTAGCTTCCTTCATCATTTCATCATTTAATGCAATAACTCCCCTCTTCTTTGGTGTTGGTGTCGGAAATGGTTCAGGCATAACTAGTTCAGGAGTAATAGGCTCAGGTGTATTTAGCTCAGTTGAAGTCCAATCATCATAATTCTTGCTTATCTTAGTCGTTAATTCTTCAGCATCTGTAGGGGTCTTTTCCTGAAAACACAATCAGGAAAGCTATCTAGGTATGTCCTAGAATCATCAGTTAGTCCATTATAATAAATATCAAGAAGCTCATTCTTAGGTAATGGATATCCAGGATGTGCATGAATCAAGGCACAGAACCTTGTTCATGACTCATGCAATTTCTCTTCTTCTCCCTGTTTAAAATCAAAAAGTCTCTACAAAGCAGCATGTCTAGCACTAGGAGGAAAATATTTCTGGAAGAAAGAAGCAATCAAGCAATCAGGGCTATCAATGGAACCAGGAGGTAAGCTATTAAACCAAGCCCTAGCTTCTCCTTTTAGTGAAAAAGGGAAGATCTTAGTAACAAAGTACTTGCGCATCTTAAAATCATCAGAGAACAAAGCACTCATAGTAGAAAGCTCTTTCATATGAGCCACAACACTCTCATTTTCAGTCCCACAAAAAGGTTCTTTCTCAACAATATCTAAATAAGACAAATAAAGAGAAAAATCATAGTCTTCATCTTTAATATCTATGGGAGAAGTGTTAAACTTAGGATCAGAGGACAACTTAGGCATGATAGTACGTCTAGCAAGGAGACTCTTAATAGCACTAGTACCATGTGTGTTTCGGCACTCTTCATCAAAATCATCAGTAAACTCAATGTAACCATCATTAATATCATAACTCTCACTAGCCTCAGGTGAGCTAACAGGTGTAACAGTGGCTTCACTAGGAGTTTTGGTATTTCCTAGACTATCCATAGTAGAATCTAGAAAAGGACCTAATGAACCACTCGCATCAAGCATAGTAGAAGTAACATCATGAGCATCAAAAGCAATTTCAGACTCAGTAGTAGTAGAAGTATGTGTAGCATGTGTATGTGGTGGTGGCTTGTAGAGGTCCCAACCTTTAATAAGGTAGAGATACCTGTGTTTACAATGCTAGTCCCTGGATCAATAGCTAGCATCCACAGTTAAGATGTAATATCAAGAATCAAAGGTCATAATACAACTTTATAACCAGGAATAAAATAATTCATTACATCTTACATAGCTCATTTGGCTATCTCATTACAATGCAGCAGAAATAACTATAGCATGGAGTCCTTCATCTTCAAAGTGTCACAAGCAATCATGTTGGTTGTAGACTTGGAATCCTAATCAACACACTTCACTAACATCAAACAAACCTGCAACATTATAAGTTACAGCCACAAGGGTCAATAAATTTGAATAGTATTGGCAAGTTTCACTACTATGTAGAAATAAGTGGAACCTATCAATATATGCATATTTGGCTAAGTAGGGTTTAGGCTCATTTGCCGAAAGCAATATAGTTTTATCCTATATTTTCAAAATAGTTTTGATCTTTTGACAAACTTTCTAAACTCTTTGGAAAAATCCAAGTGCTTCTAATCCCTTGTTGACACCATCAAGTTTTACTTTGAGAAATTGGAATGTCAAGATCTTCCATAGCTTGAGGCCTTAGTTGCTCAGAGTTGTCTGTAACCGGGGACACGGCTAAGTACTTAGAATTTGATCTTCTGCAGAAGTTGTACACTTTACCCACATGACACAATCTCGTATTGACGCCACCCGTGGCCGCTATATAAGTACACACTAAATGGAGTACCGGCAGATCGAGAATGTGACAAAGTCTTTCCATAGACGTCCTCCCAATACATGATGCTAGCTTGTCTACCAGGCACCAATGTAAGGATAAATTTCCAATACATGAATCCGGTTAACCCAAGTAGGTGCCAATGCAAGGGTCTTCCACTATGTAGTTGACTAAGCTAGAGCCCATTTAGCATGTGGTTGTACACAGAAGCCACTGTACGAGAAACATGTTCAATCTCTAAGTCCCTGGGTGGTTTTCTTCTAGTGCACATACAAAAAGATAGCCATATAAACATGGTTCCCTTTGTTGCCACCTTGTCCAAAATTGAGTCTCCACATTCCACCCAGGTGGTTCATTGAGTACTTGGTTTATTATATAAAACATATATTTTTCCAACACTTCATATAATCATATCATGTATTCCATCCCAAGTCTATAGCAGGGCTAAGCATACTACAACTATGATGTTTAAACTAAGGAAGGTATAAAGGATTTCCTAATAGGACATAGCATTGCATAGTAACATAGTAGGACATGGATGATAGTGTCACTTGCCTTTTTAGTAGATAATATTGGTTCACTCCTTGATCTTGCAAATATCACACTCTTCTAATTTCACTACAATTCAATCAAGCAAGCACATATTCAAACTATCATTCAAACAATTTATCACATGAAACAATAAAATCAAGCAATGCATGCAAGCATGCAGAAGATTGTTTTATTTGGAAAAGTGGTTTCTATTTGGCTCTAAACATTTTAAAGCCCCTATTGATCAATTAAAAAGTGGTAAAACCATTTAAATTCAAGTTGGTGAAAATGGCCATCTAAATCATGTTTGTTTTGCTAGAAGTGATTTAAATCAAAGTAATATTTTGTAGTTTTAGCCAAATATATTATTTAAACACAAATGTTAGTGTTTATGGTCAAAGTTTTTAATATTAATCCATTTGCAAAAGGTTTCATCCAAAATCCATTTTTAATTCAAATTAATATTTTATTTGCTAGAAATTCTTTTAAACAAAGTAATAATTTTACTAGGGTTCATCAAATATATTTTTAAATATCAAAACTTGGTGTTTAGGATCAGAGATTTTAATTCAAGTCATTTTCAAAAGGTTTCACTCAAAAATCATTTTGAAACCATATTCAACATTTTTATTTAACTAGAAATGCTTTTATTCAAAGATTTATTCCTAAGTGTCACAAAATATATTTTTAAATCCAAAAGTTGGTTTCTATGGTCAGTAGGTTCAAAACAAACTATTTACAAAAGATTTTACCTTAACAACATTTTTAGAATAAATTCTATACACAAAATATGCCTACACATGTTTCTGCAAAAACAACCAATATTACAGAAGAAAAACAATAAACAAAAGGAATGGTTGGAAAGGATTTGTTTTCCTGATTCCAATGATATAAAATTTGCAAAATTTGGACGTGTGCATTAAAAGTTATGAATTTTTCAAATCTAAACATCTAATAGATCTAATTCTGTTTTTAAATCCTGAGTCTGGCCACGTGGCTGCTTTCTAATGGTCGGTAACGTTTCGTGCGGATCGATCATTACTGGCCATCAGATCCAACTAACAACGCACGGCACAGATTGAGCATACCGGTTCGCTTAAGTGATTCTATTTACGCCAGACGGTCGAGATCCAACGGCTCTGAGCGAAACAGCCAAGATCTGGCGGCGTTGGGCGATGGCGGACTACGGCGCGTGCTCAGGCGTTGATTTTGCCGACGAACTAGGAAGCAAGAGAGGGAACGGAGATTCTTACCATGCTCGCGTGGTTGCAGTGAAGCTCTAGGTGGTGTCTGTTCGCCGAGGGGCGCACGGGAGCGGCGGCGATTGCTCACCGGAGATGGTGTCGGCGTCTGGCGTCTCTATTCGTCGACAGGGGCGAGGTTGCAGGTCATGCCAAGAAAATGGGAGACGCTGTTAGATGCGTGCAAGGATGCTGAACACGTGACTAGCAACCAGAGAGGAGGGGGCAGCTTGTGCTTACTGGGAGGGGTCGCCGGAGTGGGCACAGACGACGGTGGCGTTTAGAGGTGGTCCTTGCCGACATTCCGAAGCACGCGCGGGCTAGCTGGCACGACTGGTAGATGCGCGATGGGCTGGGGATCAAACTTGTGTGAAGAAGGGGCCGTCGGGGTGACTGTCCTTGCCGGAATCGACGGAGGATCTCGTCGGAGCAGAGGGGGTTCGAGGTTGAAATTGTAGCAGCCTGGCGGCCGAGAGGGAGTGGTCTCTGGGGGGAAATGGAGTAGGGGCGTGGGCGTTTAAGGGTGCATGGTCACCGGCGAGGTTTGATCACGCATTCATGCGTATTTACGAAGATTAAAACCTAGCAGAAATGGCGAGGTGCGAGGGGGAACGGTCGACGCGGGTGGAAGAGATGAACTGGCAAGTGGGGTCGTGCTGTCTGTGAGAGAGAGGGAGTGCGTGTGGGGGCCAGGCGTCAGTGACTGAATGGGTTTGCTCGCGAGTGGAAAAAGAAACGGTTTGGGGAAGAGGTGGGCTGCGAGTTGGGCTGGACTAGGCCTTGATTCTGGGCTGGGTTTGTTTCCCCCTTTTTTAATACTGAATCTTTTTCTTTTTCCTTTTCTATTTTTATGTTTTGATTTTTGTTCAAATAATTCAAACACTATTTGAATTCAAACCTCTACCAAACTTTCAGCAAGCTTTTAATATTGTTTTAAATGTGTTTTAAAGTCCATTTTAAGATAATTAATTTATTCCTTCATGGTTTATTATTTATGTAAATAGACATTTGTCTTTACTTTAAATAGGGTTTGAGTATGGTTTTAAACTCTATTTGAATTCCATTTTTTTTACAAAACCTTTTTCAGTAGGTTTTATTTATTTAATTGTGAAAATAATTTACTTTGAATTATTATTTAAAATACTTCAATATGATTTAATGATCATTTTAAATTGGGAATTGTCTTTATTTAAATAAAATTGGATATTAAATGATTTTATTTAAACAATCCTTTACTCTTTTTATTAATCAATAATCTTTCATTTCATTTGTTTAGCCAAGATTTAATTTGGCTTTTATTTATTTATTTCTTCCTTTGCTTATAAAATCCATATCTTTTTATTTAAAGATCCAAAATTGGTGATTCGAATTTGCTTAACTTTATTTAATATTTGTTTATCTTTTTAAATTCCTTCAGGATTTATTTGCTCAAGATTTGGCATGGATTTAAGATAAGGTCCTTATTAGCTTTGGAAATTAATTCCTTTTAACTTATTATATTCCTAAGTTTTTATCTATGACTCCAAAATGAGTGAAACCAATTTCTATGGTTTTATAATACTTTTATTTATCATTCTTGATCATTTATAAATGTTTGTTGACAAATTTTTATATGGATCAAATCCATAGTCTTAGAAAGATCTTGAAAATGATTTTATTCCATTAGGCATTTAAGGGTTTTCGTTTATTTCCCAAGTTTAAATTTCAAGATACATTCATTGATGAATGCATTTCACTTGATTGAAATTTTATTTAATTCCCTTTTCATTCAAAGTTTGTCCAAGATGAGTTTTGATGTTTCCTTTTAGAAACAAAAAGTTTCTTTTCACCCTAAATTTCAACAATCGTTTCTTTTGTTTATTTATTTTTCACATTTAAAAATTTGGAACATTTTGGGATGTGACATGGTGTAACAAGCTTACTTATAACAGATGGTGAATCAAGAGCAGTAGAGGTGTTTAGGACTGTACCTCTTCTTGTAGTGGATGGTAAAATAGGGAACTTTCCATCACGAGACTTACCCATGATGAAAGCAGTAGCAATGAATAATAATAGATCCAAGTGAACTTAAAAATGAAGCTATGCTCCCCGGCAACGGCGCCAGAAAATAGTCTTGATGACCCACAAGTATAGGGGATCGCAACAGTCTTCGCGGGTAGTATTACCCAATTTATTGATTCGACACAAGGGGATCCAAAGAATACTTGCAAGCCTTAACAACTGAGTTGTCAGTTCAGCTGCACCTGGAAATAGTTCTTCCTTACAGAAGTTTATTAGTAGCAACAACAACAGCAATAGTGAAACAGGTGAAATAGTAACAGTAACGGTAACAGTAGGATTCGAGTGTGATAGGCATAGGGATAGATGGACGGGCGTTGCATGGACGAGTCTAAACATGTAACTTCAAGATCTAGGGAATTACAGATAAATAATAACAAGCGTCCCAGTACTAAACAATCCTAGGCATGTGCTCCAAATATAGTCATACGTTCTCGCAATGAGAACTTGCACAGCATCTTCTGTCCAGCCAGCCCGTGGCAGCGGGGCCTCTAGGGAACTACTGGCAATTAAGGTGCTCCTTTTAATAAAGCACCGGAGCATATCATTAACACTCCATGAACACGTGTGATCCTCACACCATATCCATCACCTCCGGTTGTCCCAATTATTGTCACTTTGGGGCCTTTGGATCCGGAGAATGATATGTGTACACAACTTGCAGATAAGATCACAAACAATACTATCATAATGATTCAATAATAAGTTTAAATCTGAGATCATGGCACTCGGGCCCTAGTGAAAAGAATTAAGCACAACAAGTTGCAACAAATTCAAATATCACTAATAGAGATACTAGGCACTATTCCCTAACAGATCTTATTCGATTACATGATAGAACTCATCCAATCCCTACCATCCCCAAGCCTACAGCGGGGGATTACTCACTCATGGATGAGGGAAACATCGGTGGTTGATGGAGATGTGTTGGTGTTGACGATGGCGATGATCCTCTCCAAATTCCCCGTCCCGGCAGAGTAGCAGAACGGAGTTTCTGGATCCGAATCTTCGTTTCTAGTGGCGGCGGCGGAGCGGAACTCTTCCTGGAAAACTATCGAGCCCCCTCGGTTTTTAGGTCGAAAGGCAACTACAGGCACAGAGGGAGGCCAAGGGGGTGCATGGGGTGGCTGCAACCCCTCCAGGCGCGGTCAGTGGTGGGCCCGCGTCTGGGGTTGGTGTGGGCCCCCAGGCCTCCTCTCCGTTTATAAGACCCCACCTTTATAAAGGTAAAGGTCCCTATGATTGCAATGCTAGTCCCTGGATCAAATGCTAGCATCCACAGTTTAAGATGAAGTACATAGAAACAAAGGTCATTATTACATCGTCATTCTAGAGATAACATAGTCTTTTACAACTCCATAGCCAAAGTCTAGAACAAGAGTTCAACTTAACAAAATAAAATAAAGTCTTCATCTTCATGTGCCACAGGAAAACATGTTGAGTGTAGACTCGTAACCCTAATCCTCATCAGAGTAACCTGCAACATCACAAGTTACAGCCGTAGTGGGTCAATACATTGGAATAGTATTGGCAAGTGATACCTTAGTAGAATAATAGTTTCTAGTTTCCATATGAATTTGGCTAAGTTTATCTTAGGCTTGCTTTTCTAAAAATAGGTTTTTCCTATCAGTTGAAAACACTAAGTTTTTGTTTTACAAAAACTCCCAAGAAACCACCAATAGACATTGGTGAACCTTTACCCATATTAAACCACAAGTTTTTCACTTAGAAATTGTGATGAGGATATTCTTGATAGCTTCAGTGTCTTGATGCTCATTTGTCCATTGCCGGGGACATGACTAAGTACTTAGAGTTTTCCTTCTCGAGAGGTGGTTCACTTTCCCCACAAGACTTGACATGCATCAAGATGAGACCTTTCATAAGCCTTCCCTTACACCAAATGGACGCGTTCCAACCTATCACCCTACCACCAACTGTCCAAATGGTTAAGTTATTTCAACCTATATGATCTAGGCAGAGCCCATATGCCATGTGGTAGCACTAGAAGCTTCTAAACACTAAATATGTCAAATCCCTTTGTTCCTGGGTGGCTTTCCACAAGTGTGATACACAAGGTAGACCATAGATATGGGCCTTGTGTAACCACTCAACATAACCCAAACATACCATTCCACCCAGGTGATTCATTCACTTAGTTGTTTTATTAAGCAAAACACAAGTCAAAGACTTAGCAACATTTTTCCATAGCATGTATATAATCCACCCTTGTTTTCTACTAGCTAGGCTAAGCATGGCAATATATCTAGTATCTTAACTTAGAGAAAAATTCTAACAAGTCTACAACTACTAGGATTTCCCAAGCATAGCATATAGATACTTAGCAAAAACATCATGCAAGCCCTATACAAAATATCACTAATTAATAGTCAAAATATTGGGATAAAAATATGAAGCACCACTTGCCTTGGTAGTTGGAGGAGTAGCAACAATCCTCACAATCACAATCACTACTAGCACCAAAATCTACACATAAAATGATATCACCAATTTACATTCAAATAAATCAATCAAAAGTATATGAATGCATGAAAATGCCATGTGATGATTTTTCTCAAACCCAACAAGACAAGTAAATAGTACTAAACACTAAACTAAACATTTATATACTAAATGAACCTAATTTGGCTTCAAAACCATTTTCTAAATAACTTGTATACACAAAATAAGCCTACAAATGTCCCTGCATAAAATTCTATTTTAACAGAGGCAAAATACTACATCAAGCCAACAGTAGTTTAGGATTTATTTTTCTGATTCCAATGATATAAAATTTGCAATTTTTGGCCAAGTAGATCAAAAGTTATAGATTTTACAAGTTTAAACATTCAAAAATCATTTCTGGAATTTTAAACACACAGGACATGCCACGTGGAGTGTTTCTATTGGCTGATACCGGTTCGCACAGATCATGCTCTGTGGACCGCAAGAGTAAAAGTGAATCGCACTGCTTAGATCTAAAGAAAACGTTTCATCTAAGTGTTCTATTGTGGCCACGGGATCTAGATCTGACGGCTCACAACGCTCTGACCAAGTTCTGGCGGCACGCGAGGCTACAGCGGCGGCGGCGCTACTGGCGGTGGTGTTCCAGCGAGGCTAGGGGGTTAGGGTGAACGTGCAGGTGCGTACCTAACTGGCGTGATGATGGTGAAGCTCAACGTTATCTTTTCCTGGACAGGGGCTCACTGGCATGGCCAGAAAACCTCGTCGGAGTTTGCTCTTGCGTCGGGTGTCCACTACAGGAGACGGAGGCGATGTTCTACAGCGTAATAAATTGAACAAAAATCATTAGGAGGTTTACAGAGGCATGGTGAACATGGTGGTATGGGTTAGGGGTCAAGGGGCGGCCTGGCCTTGCCGTGATTCTTCACCAGAGTTGAGCGGCGCTTCGGTCGTTCGCGGGGCTCGACGGAGATGACGACCTGGGGCATTTCATAGCAAAAAAAGGGGTGAGGAGATGTGCACGGGTCTGACAAGCATGCTCGTATGAACGAGAGGTCAAGGGGAGCACGGGGCTCACCGGTATAGGTCGCTGGAGTCGTTTGGTGCCGCGGCGGTGCAAGCAGAAATTCGCGGAGCCTGGCGGCGCTACTGGCTGGCTGAGTTGGGGGAAATGGTCGCGAGGAGGAGGGGGTTAAGTAGCCGGAGCTAGGCGGGGAGTTACTCGGCGAATCAACGGAAATTACTCACGTAATCAACGACAGTGACGCGGGAAGGAAATGGCCAGAGCTGGTCATGGGAGCGCGATTTGGGGACGATGATGACTTGGCATGTGGGGCCAATGCGTCAGTGAGGGGGAGGGTGTGCGCGTGGGTGAGAAACATAGGGGGGGAACCCGGGTGGGCTTAGTGGGCTGGATTTTGGACTAGGCCAGAATGGCAGCGTTGGCCTTTTTCTGTTTCTTTTCTATTTTTCTATTTTTAATTTGATTTTCTGAATCTAATTTCAAATGAATTTCAAATGAGTTTGAAATCAAACCACCTGTGAATTTTTGTAGTGTGATCCATGCACATATTTGTGTATAAAACACTACTGTTTACTCCAAGGTACTTTGTCCCATTGAAAATAAAATAAAACCATGTCTTATTTAAATATATATAATAGGCATATATATGGTTTTATTTTAGATTTTAGTTTTGAAAATTTTGTGTAAGCTTGGAAATCAACCTTTAAACATTTCTGGTTAAATCAAATTATTCTCATACTTTGAGAGTAGAAATAAAACCATTGCCTTTCTTACATGAAATAATAGGCATATAAATGGTTTCTGATTTTTGAAATCTTGTTTGAAAATAACCAAATGCTTATGAATGCATGAATGATATGCAAACTTTATAAATCATGATTTTGGGGATGTTACAGATGGGGATATGCCTACCGGGGTATACCCAGTAGGACGTTTCCTACTGGCCCAAGCACCAGCGAGTGGGCCTGCAGGACGGCGACTGGATCAAGATTTGGCGTGGACTCAAGCGACTGGAAGTTGAAGGCCCAGAAGCGTAGATAGGCCTAGTCGGACTAGGTCATAGAATCATCGAAACCTTAATTAATTCGGTTGATATCTGTAAACCCTAGGGAGGTGAGTCTATATAAACCTCAGTAGAGGACGCATAAAGGATACGTTCCATCATACACCCAAGCGACTCGCCGCCTAGCCGTCGAGCTCGCCCCATTGTACTCTCACCATAATACAATCTAGCAGGAGTAAGTCTTTACCCTCCGAGGGGCCTAACCTGGGTAAACCCTTGTGTCTCAGCCCTCATCTCGCACCGCAGATGGCTGGCCGCCCTTGCCCCATGTTCTACTACTCGCTGCCGATTGCAGCATCTGCCGTGGTCATTCCCACGACAGTGGCGCCCACCATGGGGCCTGGCCGGTCAGGCCGGTGTTCTGCGGCCAGATCCAATCTTCCCATCAACGAGTCGATCACGACCGGCCGCATGATCGCGATCGGCGAGATGCTCCAAATCTTGCCGACCAGCTACGTCCCGGCGGCGCGACCCATCACGCATAGCATGATCCTGCTGGTCGGCACGATCAGCCTCTTCGTCGGCCTCACCGACGTCATCATCTCAGAGGACTCGGCTCGCATCCGTGAGTCACCGCCACGCGACCGTCTCTCTGAGAGCCAGGTCCGCACGATTCACCGACTCGCCTTCGAGTACAACTCGGCCCACAACAACGTGGCTGAAACCACCGCAGCCGCGGAAGACACGACCCTCAACGACGACGCCGATTCGGCGACCTCGGCGTCACTCACCGGACCCATTGTCGCTGCGTCACCCGCGGGCTCCATCACCCAGGTCTCCAACATCGGAGACTTCGAGGATCCCTCTATCCTCGGGATCTTCGACTTCGACTCCGGGTCGGAGAACTCTGCCGACCTCCGCGACGGAACCAGCCGCCACGCCGCGACATACATGGCGACTGGCGCCGACCTGCCGGAAGATCCATTCTCCACGCTGATCCCACCGAATGCGACGGCAACGGAGGTCGAGGAACTCCGCCTGAAGCTGGCGGAAGCAGTCCGCAAAGAACAAGCCGAGCGCGAAAAATTTCGCCTCGAGCAGGTGACAACGCAGGAGCTGTCGCGCTACCACCATCTCCGAATCAGGTCGCGCCTGAAACCCACCGTCCAGGGGAGCACCCTGAATTTCGACGACGAGAACGACTCGGCCCGCGCGGCCGAGCGTGCGATCTACGAGAACGTGCCACCAGGAGGAAGCACTCGGCCCCCACCAGGGGCAATGGCCAATGGCGCCCCACCACCACCCAACCGCGCACCCCCAGGGACCAGCCAAGGATCGTGGTCTCCTCGCGGGAGCGAGACGTGAACGACCTCCCGCTGTTCTCCACCCCAATGGACAAACTCGTCACGGGCCGAGCAGCAGTCGACAACATTGAAGCCTCTAGGGAAGGCGCCCTCCAGATCTAGTACGTCAGGGCTTTGCTCGCCAAAGCGGTCGAGCAGCAAAACGCAGGCGTCGACTCACAGGGTCGGATGTACTCGCGTTCATCAGGCAGCAGAGCGGCCTCGAGCGGCCGCCCCATGGCGGCGAACACCCTCAACTGCCCACCACCCAAACCCCTACAGCTCCATCACCGGCCCACGAACGCGGCACTCTCCACCAACGACCCTTGGCCAGCGACCAACTTCGTCGCCGCCAACGGACAACCCGTCGATGCCCGCACCCACATCATCAACAACCAGAGCTGGCGCGCACGCCAGCCTGACGACTTGCGGCACACCCTCACCAACCTCCGCGACGGTGAGCCGAGGGGATCGCTTAGCCGAATCGGGCCCTAGTGCTTCGGACCAATGATCTGAGGCGAACGATACCCGGCGAACTTCAAAGCACCGAAGGAAATAGAGAAGTACGACCCCTCGTACGATCCCTCCGTGTGGCTGGATACATACCTCATGGCGATGGGGATCGCCGGCCACACCGATCTACTAGCCGCCCGCTACCTTCCCCTGATGATGGAGGGGGCGTGTAGGCAGTGGATTAACACCCTCCCCGCGGATAGCATTGACTGATGAGAAGAGATGCGCGAGGCCTTCGTCGGGCACGTTGAGGGTTCATACACCCGCGCCACCACCATCGAGGACCTGGAACGGTGCGTCTAGGGACCCCGCGAGTCGACCCGCAGCTGTGTCCAATGGTGGCAAGATCTGTGGTACAACGCAGTCGGCATCCACCCAGACACCGCGATCCACTGCTTCAAGACCTCGTGCCGCTACGACCCCTCGTCGCCAAGCTCAAACAAGCGTACCGCACACTCGACAACATACCGGATCTCCTGGAGATCGCAAAAAGATACGTGGAGGAGGACCCAAACCAAGAAACCGACGACGAGTCGGGAGGACAACGCCACACTAGCGGCCACGACAACGGGAGGCGACCCGACGTGCGCTACAGCCACACTCGCCTCACCGGCAAGCGCCGCAGTGATAGGCGAGTCGACTTCGTCGCCAATGCTGGATACGCGCAGCGCGAACCCAAGAGCTTTCGCCGCGACGAGGGACAACGCCACGACGGTGGCAACTACAAGGCGAAGCCGAGGTTCGACCCCGCGGCCCTTCTTAACCAACCTTGTGTATTTCACAGCAAGGAAGGAAAACCCGCCACGCACACGACCGCCGACTTCCACTCTCTCAAGGAGATCGAGAAGGCACGGCGCGTGCGGGAAGACCCTGACAACAACCCGCCAAATGGTGGAAAATTCGGCAGCATCACCGACTCGCTCCACACCTTCATAGGCTTCAACACGAAGCGCGAGAAGAAGGTCATTGCCCACGCCGTCGCCGTCAACGCGGTGTCCCAGATAGATATCCCCCAGTTCCTCAACTGGTCTAAGCAACCAATCACTTGGAGCCGCGCGGACCACTCGCCACGGATCGAGTATCCGGGCCTAGTCGCCTTGGTGGTCAAGCCCAAGGTGGGAGACTACTGGCTCCCCAAAATATTGATGGACGGCGGCAGCTCCATCAACATCCTGTACCTAGACACATTCAGGCGACTGCGGCTCCGGCAGTCGATGATCGAGACGACCTACACCATGTTTCACGGCATCGACCCCAGTCGGAAGGCATACCCGATCGGCAAGTTGACGCTGCCAGTCACCTTCGGCACACCGGAAAACTTCCGCACCGAGTGGATCGTCTTCGAGCTGGTGCCCTTCGACAGCCCCTACCACTGCGTCCTAGGACGCCAGGCGTTCGCCAATTTCATGGCAGCACCCCACTACGCGTACAACGCGATGAAGCTACCTGGGCCGTGCGGCGTCATCACCATCCACGGCGACCCCGACATGGCCGCCGAGTGCGAGGCCAAAGGAGCCGAGCTAGCTGACGCCGTCATCGCGGCAGAAGCCAACCATGCTGAGGAGCTCGCCAAGTACGCGAGCGGGGTCAACAACGATGACCCCACCATACTCAAGAAGCCCAACTCGGAGGGTGGCAACTCCACCGCCTTCGAGGCAACGACGCATACCCACACCGTCGAGCTAGTCCCAGGCGACTCCAGCCAGACGATGACGATCGGGACGGGCATGAGCCCAGCATAGGAAGGCGCGCTCATCGAGTTCCTCCGTGAGAGCAGGGACATCTTTGCATGGAAGCCCTCTGACATGCCTAGTGTCCCGAGGGAACTCGCTGAGCACAAACTCAACGCCGACCCCAAAGTGCGACATGTTAAACAATCGCTGCGGCCCTTCAATGAAGAGCGTCGCCGAGCCATCACCGAGGAGGTGTAGCGTCTACTCGCTGCATGCTTCATCTGGCCAATCAAGTACTCCAAGTGGCTGGCAAACCCAGTCCTGTTCGAGAAGAATAACGAGACCTGGAGGATGTGTATCGATTACACAAACTTAAACAGCGCCTGCCGAAGGAGAAATTCGTCCTCCCGCGGATCGACCAAATCATTGATTTCACCACGGGCTCGGAGTCGCTATGCTTCCTCGATGCCTACTCTGGGTACAACCAAATCAAAATGGCCGTCGAGGACGAAGAGAAGACGGCGTTCATCACGCCATTCAGAGCCATCTGCTACACGGCCATGACCTTCGGCCTCAAGAATGCCAGGGCAACCTACCAGCGGTTCATGCAGGAGTGCCTTGCGAGCCAAATTGGTTGCAATATCCATGTCTACATCGACGACGTGGTGGTGAAGTCCGCTCGCCAGAACGACCTACTCGCTGACCTGGTGGAAACATTCGCCAACCTGCGGAAGTACAAGATAAAGCTAAACCCAGGCAAATGCACCTTCGGCGTGCCAACTGGACAGCTACTGGGATACGTTGTCTCCAAGCGCGGGATTGAAGCGAACCCCGCCAAGATCAACACGATCGCCCGACTCGGCAGACCCGAGTGCCTGCGCGACATCCAGAAGCTGGCCGGGCGAGTCGCGGCTCTCAGTCGCTTCATCCCCCGGTTGGGCGAAAAGGTGATGCCCCTCTATCGCCTAATGCGCAAGAACCCGACCTTCCAGTGGGACAAGGAGGAAGACGACGCGCTCCACGACCTCTAGGAGGTGCTACTCGCAGCACCGCTACTCACCGCCCCCGTCGACAAGGAACCCATGCTGGTCTATGTCGCGGCTTCCGAACGCGTCGTCAGCGCCGTCATGGTCGTCAAACGGCCAGAAGAAGGAAAGGAGCGCCCGGTGCAGCGACCAGTGTACTACATCAGCGAGGTCCTCACCGAGTCGCGCCAGCACTACCCGCAATACCAGAAATTGGTATACGCGGTGTTCAGAGCACAGCGGCAACTGCCGCACTACTTCCAGGAGCACCCAATAACGGTCGTCTCCTCAGCACTGTTGCAGGACATCATCCGCAACCGCGAGGCGACCGGGCGAGTCGCCAAGTGGGCCGTCGAGATCGGCGTCCACAACATCAAGTACGAGACGCGCAAGGCGATCAAGTCACAGGCTCTCGCAGACTTCCTCGCTGACTGGGAAGAGGCCCAGCAGCCAGAGAAGCTGCCATACCTCCACTATTGGAGCCTACACTTCGACGGCTCCAAGAACGCGGACGCCGCCGGGTCAGGGATCATGCTAACATCTCCGAAGGGCGACAAGCTCCGCTATGTCCTCTACCTCGACTTCACCCCGTGCACCAACAACATGGCCTAGTATGAGGCGCTACTCCACGGCATGCGAGCTGCCAAAGATATGAATGTCAATCGACTGTACTGCTACGGAGACTCCGACCTCGTCGCCGGGCAAGTCGCTGGCACTTGCGACGCCATCTCCCCCACCATGGCGGCATACCGCCAAGCAGTGGACAAGCTGGGTGGACACTTCGCAGGCTACTCCGTCGAGTGGATTGACAAGCGGAAGAACGAGGAGGCCGACGCACTCTCTCGCATCGGCTCGGATCGACTCCCACCACCCGCCGGCGTCTTCCTCGACACCATCACTAAGCCTTCCGTCTCTCCCCCAAGGGAGATCGACATCGGAATCCCGCTGCAACTAGAAGCAGCCCTGGTCGCACTAATCGCCGAGCCAGACGACTGGACCGCGCCATACTTCGCCTACCTGGAGGGAGGCACCCTGCCCGCGGATGAAATGGACGCCCGGATGATAGCACGCCACTGCAAATCTTTCGTCATCATCAACGTCGAGCTCCATAAGCGCAGCGTGACTGGCGTGTTCAAACGCTGTGTTCAGCCCGCTGAAGGACGCAAAATCCTCCAGGACATCCACTCTGGCGACTGCGGCCACCACGCCGGCGTCCGCTCTCTGGTCGCCAAGGCTGTGCGACGCGGCTTCTACTGGCTCACCGCACACGCAGACACTGTCCACATCGTTCAGCGGTGCGTCGGATGCCATAAATACGCCAATCAAACCCACATGCCAAGCTCGACGCTCAAGACAATCCCCATCACCTGGTCGTTCGCCGTATGGGGCATGGACATGGTAGGCCCCTTAAAGAAGGCCCCCTCCGGCTTCACGCACCTCCTAGTCGCAGTCGACAAGTTCACTAAATGGGTGGAGGCCAAGCCAGTCCGCAAATGCGATGGGAAGACCGCAACCAAGTTCCTACGCGAGCTCATCTATCGCTACGGGTTCCCAAACAGCATCATCACGGACAACATCACCAACTTAGCCAAAGGAGCCATGGCCGAGTTCTGCGAGGAACACCACATTCGACTCGACCTCTCCTCGGTCGCCCACCCAGAGTCCAACGGCTAGGCCGAACGCGCCAATCAGAGCATCTTCCATGGCCTGAAGCCACGTCTCCAGGTACCACTCGAGCGCACTGCCGGGTGTTGGGTCAAGGAGCTACCCTCCATCATCTGGGGCATCCGCACCTCCGTCAACAGGTCGACAGGGTTTACCCCCTTCTTCATGGTGTACGACGCTGAGGCAGTCATTCCCACCGACCTCGAACACGACTCGCCAAGGGTAGTCAACTACATGGAGGCTGCAAACGAACTCGCACGCCAAGATGGAGTCGACCAGCTCAACGAGGCATGCGACCTAGCTCGCTCCCGCACCGCCATCTACCAGCAAGGGCTCCGTCGCTACCACAGCCGGCGAGTACGGACTCGCACCTTCCAGGAAGGCGACCTGGTACTGCGTCTAATCCAGGACAAGAAGGGCATGCACAAGCTCTCCCCCCTTGGGAGGGACCATTCGCCATCGGGCGAGTCCTAGGAAACGATGCCTACTACCTCACCGACGTCCGAGGAGACGGCAAACTCGACGTCAAGCGGCCGTGGAATGTAAACCTCCTACGAAAGTTCTACTCCTAGAACTCCATACACGTACTCCCCACCCGCTATGAAATAAAACAGTGGTTACCAAAAGTTGTGTCTACTCTCCGTGTCTTGTGCCACTCGCACTCGTAATAACAGCGTTATGCTATTCGCAGAAGTCAACCTCTGGTAAAGCGACCGGCACGGCCAAGTAGTGCGGTACAAGGGCACTGGGAAACCCCAGGCCTCGTAGCGTCCACGAAAAACGCCAACCCGGAGCCCCATTGGAGTCGCCTAGCTCGACTGGCTTACCGAGCCAAGACAACTGCATTCGCTCCTAATAGCGACCAAGGTCCTCCGCATCCTTGGCACAGCGACTCGAACGGCCAAATACCACGCTCGAGGACCGACGTCCAGCCAAAGACGAGCGACTAGGGAAAAATGCCCAGTATGAGAGCGTGCCCAGGACTCGCCATGCGACTGATCCTTCGGGTCAGGCAGGAGTGACGCGCTTACTTTAACGCATTTAGTCCTCACCTACTTGGGAGTTGCGACTAGAACCACCAAGTACCACGCTCGAGGACTCGGCAACCCGACCCCGTTCGCGCCTGGGAAAGCGGTCAAGTAAAGAGCACCCCTGGGAGTCGCCTTGCGACTGGCTTTCCGAGCCATGGCGAGTCGACCTCAATTCATTAAAGTTAACAAACATATAACAATGAGATAAACCCCATAAAACGGCGGACGCGCTGGGGGACTCGTTCAATCAAAATCCAAAATCACAAAACAAATGACAAAACAACACGAATTTCCTTTATAGTAGCACAAAGTTGTTCCAAAATACAAGGAAAGTTCAATAGTTATCTTGTACTGACGCCCAAGGGCACAACGTTTCTACTCCGCAGGCTTTGACGCAGACTCACCGCCACCCCTGCGGTTACGGATGAAGGGCACATACGGGTTCGACGGGTACGTCGTTAGTTCACCCGCCATCGCCGCACGGAACGGCTGCTCAACCTTGAAGTCCCGATGCTTCGGCTCAAGATCGTTGGGGGCGACAACCGTCTCCTAATAGGGGAAAAGGTCGCCCATCGCCCAAACGCAGTCGGAGTACACCGCGGCCCGGTCCGTCAGCTTAAGCACCTCGGTAATCTCCACCGAGCCCGTTGACAAGGGGTAGCCGCTCGTGACATCGTCGAGGTCGAAGTCCTCCGGGAAATGGGCAAGCCAAAGGGTGAGCGCCGTTGCTGCCCCACGCCGGAAGGCCGACCGCGTCATGAACTCGACCACCGATGGAGCCTTCTCCAGATAACTCCATACCTCGACAAGGTCACTGGGGATCACCTCCGTGGGCGATATCTCCTGAAGATATGCTCGAAGGCAAGTCGCTGACAACGCGGCCGAGCCGACCAGAGTGGCCACGCACTACCGCTCGTCATACGACTGTGCTTCTTCCACGTTGTCAGTAATCCGGCCTGCAGCACATCAATAAACAATAAGTGACTCGTCGACATCACAATAAAGTTAGTGCCACTGAGAATTGGGTGAAGGGGAATTGACCAATCAGCGGGCGGCAGAGGTCCGTGATGAAACGTTGAAGAGAAGAAAGTTCATCCTGCAGCCCAGCTACGAGCGCGTTAGATAATTTCCGTTCTTCAGCGGCAGAAGTGACAGCAGCTTTCGCACGCCCCTCCGCTGAACTCTCTTCCGCCCTCGCTTCCTTGAGCTCACGCTCCAGGTAAGCGACCCGCTTTTCGGCCACGCTCAAAGCGGACTGAGCCGCCGTCAAGTCACCCACCGGGACAAGGCCCCGGTGAACCTCCTCCGCCTCGGCTGCAACTGCTTGAAGCCCCTTGTTCGTCTCCTGGACGGCAACGAGTTCCTTCTCCAAGAGACACTTTGTAGCAAGCCGATCGGCCGATTCTCGCTGCAGGCCCTGCGCACAAACTGCAACGTCAACAACAATGAAATTCCTAAGTGCCCACTCGCTGAAATTCAGCGACTAGGCACTCGGGGACTGGACATTGAAATTCCTAAGTGCCCACCCGCTGAGATTCAGTGACTAGGCACACGGGGACTGGACATTGAAATTCCTAAGTGCCCACCCGCTGAGATTCAACGACTAGGCACTCGGGGACTGGACATTGAAATTCCTAAGTGCCCACCCGCTGAGATTCAGCGACTAGGCACTCGGGGACTGGACATTGAAAATCCTAAGTTGCCACCCACTGAGATTCAGCGACTAGGCACTCGGGGACTGGACATTGAAAATCCTAAGTGCCCACCCTCTGAAATTCAGCGACCAGGCACTCGGGGACTAGACGATATAAAAACATTAAGAATCCGACCACTGAAATTAAGTGGCCCGATCCTCGGGGACTGGACATACCTGGATGGCAGCGCCTAGCATGCCGTGAAGCTCTAGCGCATCCACAGATGCAAGCACGACCAGAGTGTGGCCGCGACACTGTACGACCTCTACCTCGGCGATCCCAGGCATCCGGCTCATTGGCACCGAGCCACTTGCTGCGGCCGCCTTCGCCATGAAGCGAGGGAAGGTCGCTGCAGATGCCGCTGCGCCACTCGGAGCCGGCTAGGCCACGTCAGGTGAAGCAACAGCCTCCTTGGTTTTCGAGGCCACTTCCGCCATGATCGGAGGTTCGCTCGGAGCAACCGCCGGGTCATCAGAGACCGTGACAACGTCGTCGCCTTTCGCCCTCTTGACACCTTCGGCGGGAGCAGCGACTTCGTCAGTTTTCCTCTTCCGCGAGGGGTCCGCCTCGGTGACGACTGGTGGAACCTTGGCCACAGAAGGATGGCCGATATTTTTAACACCAGTCCTGCGAAGAAGCGCTATAAATAAGATTGTCCGACTAAAACGAAAAACAAGCAGATGAACAACACTTACTTGGCGACTGGTATGAATCGCAGACCGGTGCGGATGCTGGCCGGCCTTTCCAGCTCGGGCCCCGACTTCCGAGTGAGACCCGTCTCGAACACATCATGTGCCCAAGACACTGAGGGATTCTTCGAAGACGAAGCCGCGGCAGGAGCTTCCGTGATGACAGCTGCGGAAGCTTCCCTCGGAGGCAAGGCTGTTGCGGCTGGAGCAGCCCCCGAACCAAAGACCGGGGTGAATGGAGGTGGTAGCGATGCTAGAGGCACCTCGTCCAGGTGGGCAGCAGCGTCTGGTGCCACGGTCGCGCGCGCTGTTGTGTCCTTAGCCGAGCTGGTGGCGTCAGAACTGGTCGCAGATCAGAGCAGAGACATCTGCTTCGCCTTCTTCTTCGGCGGAGCCTTCGTCTCCTTCTTCTTCTTCTTCTTCTTCTTTGACGGCGTGGCCTCACGATGTGAGGTGTGCTCTCGTCATCGTCATCATCATGAGGCTCGAGGCTTTTACTCGCTTCGACCTCGCGCTGGTGTTTCCCGCGGGTCTTGCGAACTGTTGGGGCAGCAAGTTCCACGGGCTCGTCTTTGTCGTTGTCGTCGTCATCACCCTCGTCGCTCTCAGCGTCGCCTTTGGCGGGCGGCGACTCGCTCCCGTCCTGGACGAACGAGCTCGAGTTCTCGTCGTCTGCGGGTGGAAGCCACCCTTCCACCACTTGGAACAACTACAATAAGAATAAGAAAATGTCAGCACAACCGCGAATGCATCATCTGCGACTGCGAGTGATGACGAAATGACGGCTTACCGTTGGAGCTGGGCGCCTTGCAGTATAGGGGCGACCCCGGCCTTCGCGTCAAGATACACCGCATGGGTAATCTTCTTCAGGGCTAGGGTGTAGTCTTTGAGTTTCCACTCAGCGAGGGAGGACTTCCTCGGATCGTCCTTACCCGTATACTCATACATGTAGTGGTCGCGGCGGGCCAAAGGCACGAGCCGCCGCCCAAACCAGCAGTTGTAGAGGTTAATGGTCTGGAGGCCCTTCTTCTTCAGGCCGCGGATGGTCTGCAGCATCTCGTCGACAACCATCCGTTGATCCAGCGGGAGCTTGACGACCTGGAGCCGACGCGGTTTAGGCCGGCCGGCGGAGTACCTTGGAAGCGCCACTTCGCCCTCTGGAGTCGACTCGGTGACGTAGAACCAGGACTTCTTCCATTCGTTCGCCGCCTTGGCGGGCAGCATCAGGTCAAAGAACGACGCCTTCGACTTCAGCTGGAATGTCAGGCCACCCGCGGCTAGCATCGGGCCGCCTGACTCTTCGTGGCTAATTCTCCCATGGAACAGATCTTGCCACAGGGGGAAGTAGGGCCTACAGCCCAGATAGCACTCGCAGAACGCCACGAAGATGGCGAGTTGCTCGACACTATGTGGACCTAGATCCGATGGCTGGATCCCGTAGAAGGCGCAGAAACGCCGGAAGAAGAGGGAAGTAGGGAAGCCTAGCCCCCGCTCCAGGTGGCTGGTGAAGCAGATGAACTCTCCCTCGCGCGGGTCCGGAGTCACTTCTCCGGCCGCGGGGATGCGCCATCTGCCGACGCGGAGGATCCCAGCCTCCTCGAAGGACGCCAGTAGCGCCTTAGTACATTTGGATCTGCCCCATGGTTTGGTGGATGGGGCCATCGGTTGGAAGTTCACGGAGGTCGGGGCTCTCTGGATTGTTTAGATCGATATGCGGAGTGGGAAACGAAGACGAGCGAGATCGGAGGAAGAACGAAGAAGTGTTTCCCCGTTCGCCTATCATTCTCCTTATATAGCGGTTGCTACCCGCCAGTTTTGGGAGCTGTTACTACGCGGTAATTACGCCAAAGTTACCGTTGGATTACCCAACGGCTAGTTTGACCCCAATTGACGGTCCAACTTCATCCATTCGACTCGTCGCTCCGTGCGACTCGACGATTCGCCGACCCGATCACTATAACAGTGACTAAGTATTCACTGACCCGTTCGCCGAGCTGCGATACGGTCGGTCATCGTTACTGTGACTAAAATGACTAGTTCTTCCTTTATTCACGAGTCCGTCGCCGATTCGACTGGACGTCCGCATTGGACCCGCATACTCCGACTGCCAGGGAATGCCTGCGACAAATCGACGACGGCCTCGGGGACTACTGATAGGGATATGCCTACCGGGGTATACCCAGCAAGACGTTTCTACTGGCCCAAGCGCCAGCGAGTGGGCCTGCAGGACGGTGACTGGATCAATATTTGGCGTGGACTCAAGCGACTAGAAGCTGAAGGCCCAAAAGCGTAGATAGGCCCAGTCGGACTAGGTCATAGTATCATCGAATCCTTAACTAATTCGGTTGAGATCTGTAAACCCTAGGGAGGTGAGTCTATATAAACCTCCCTAGAGGACGCATAAAGGATACGTTCCATCATACACCCAAGTGACTCGCCGCCTAGCCGTCGAGCTTGCCCCATTGTACTCTCACCATAATACAATCTAGCAGGAGTAGGTCTTTACCCTCCGGGGGGCCGAACCTAGGTAAACCCTTGTGTCTCAGCCCTCATCTCGCACCGCAGATGGCTGGCCGCCCTTGCCCCATGTTCTACTACTCGTTGCCGATTGCAACATCTGCCGTGGTCATTCCCACGACAGTTACACCATGTCGCCTTCTGGCTCCGTGGATCTTCTAGTGAAATATAATTTTTGGTATATTTTTCGGGATTTTTCCTGATAGTTCATTTTCTGCACAAAAACAAGACACCAAGGTAATTCTGTTGAAAACAGCGTTAGTCCGTGTTAGTTGTATGCAAATCACACAAATTTAGAGGAGAAACAATAACAAAGTGTTCGAGAAAGTAGATACGTTTTCGACGTATCAGAGATCCTTAAATTACATGGATGCTATTATATCCGCAAATTGTATTCTCCTTTTGGGTTTATGACTTCCCTGAGAAAAAATCTCGATAATTCCCGTTGAATTGCTAGTTGGCGTTTGTGTGGTAGGGGCTTATCGTTCATCGCATCCAAGTATATATAAAGAAGCAGATCATTATAAATGGAACTGACCGTCGCCTCGCACGCGCTGCCCCGCGCGCCTCGCACTGCCGCCTCGGGCGCCGTGCCACCGTCCCGCGCCGCCGTTGCGTGACCGTCTTGATCCACGCGCTGACCGTCTCCCTTCCGCGCAGGAAAAACGCCGTCGCCGGAACCGATCGCCGCCGCTGTCCCGACCTCGTCGCCGTTCGTCTCCGGTGAGTCCGCAGCCGTCGTTGGATTTCAGATCAGCGGTCCAGATCGGTCGTTGACCGGTCAACCCCAGGCGTTGACTAGTCAGGCGCCCAGTCAGCAGCCGCGTTGACCAGTCAACAGACACAGTTGACAGGTTATTTTCGTTAATCGTTTTAGTTGCCAGATTTCGGTAGAAACTTGTAAATTGCGTAGAAATTAATCCGCTGGGCCAAAAATTGCAAATAAAATATGTGTAGGTTCAGTAAGTCGTGTAGAATCTTGCTGTACCTTTGGTTCACACTTTTGCAGCAAGATTTAGTACAGTTTAATCAAATGATTTAATGGCTTTTTTGGAGTAATTAATTCGTACAAAAAGATCTGTAACTCCAAAAATTGCGTATGATATGTCCCTGGATTCAGTAGGACGAGGGGAATCTCATCGTGAATTAAAAGGATAGGCTTACAGTAAAAACTTCTGCAGAAACTGTCTAGTGGCTTTCTGCAGTGTTTTAATTACTCGAGGAGTTTTATAATTCCTTTTTGAGTAATTTCAGCTGGTACTGTTCCTAATTATCTATGCCTATGTGGTAGAATGTTTCCAAGATTTTACAAACAGTATACTACCGGTAGCGAATTATTTGATTTCTAGCTCTAGTTTTGAGCATTACTTTTTGCGTAATAGTTTTCCTAGCGCTAAAACTATTTTCCATGCATGCAATCAGTAGTATTATTGATTAGGATTATGTGGTGCAGCTGTAGCACCAAATCACTTGTCTTGCATGCATTCATGCATCATCTTTGTTGCATATGTTTGTGGATTGTTTGTTTATGATTGCAATTGTATCGTGTAGATTGTGACGAGTGCAACGCTTGCTCGTGTGTGGATTGTTCTTCCGACCGCTACAACCAAGGCAAGTAGATGCTACTTTGTTCATGATATCGTCCTACTATTTTTAATGCATTGTCGTGTATTTTGTAGATGCATGTGTAGGGTGATACTATCGCTATGCTATGTCCTATTATGTGGTAGGGCCTTCCTTGTAGATGAACCACCATTGGTAGATGTGCTTAGCCATGCTTGTTGAACGAGGGCTGGGTTACATCATTGAGACTTGTTTCTAAAAGTATTGGTTTGTGAAAACTAAAACAACTTAATCAATGAATCTCCTGGGTGTGATGGTATTGATAATTTTTGGTGGTTTCATTGCGGAAAGGCACCCATGTATCAAGAGAGAATGATTGGCTTCTTTATTGTGTAGCTTACGTGTACAACCATGTGCCAATAATGAAATGGGCGGTTGGTTGGACTTAGTAGGTTGTGGTAACTCGAACCCGCGTATCCAGAGATGTAGAATTTTGGTAGGTTGGACCGGTGCGCGTCGGGATTGGGGTGCTACTTCCCGAACAGTCTCTTCTTGTACTTCTCCCTATCATCACCCAAAATGAGAGTGATGGTGCGAGCTGGGCTGGCCAAGTCACATGGGTAAAGTGTACTAACCCCTGCAGGGTGTATAATCTAATCGATTAGCCATGTCCCGGTTATGGACAATTGGGTTGCTTGATATTGATTCCATGACATGTTTCTCGCTCATTCTAATTTCATAATTTTTTTAACATTGTTGGGTTAACTTAATTGGGATCTTTTCAAAGAAAATCAAAAACTGTTTATGAAAGTAGGACAAATGTATTTGCAAATGCAAGCCAGACACAGCTCCACTTGACAAATATGCATGTAGATGTTAGTACTATTGTCTCCATTACTAGCTCTACTTGCCATACATTCCATGTATTGACCCTTCGGGGCTACTACGTTTCATGTTGCAGGTTATTCCGTTTCTGAGTAATTGATATAGGCCACGGTACTCCACTCGACACTTGTTCACTTGTGGGCAATTTGAAGAATGGAGGATTTACTTTATTTATGTTGCTACCTGAATGATTTGAGCTAGCCTTGAGCTAAGCTTTTATTGTAATAATGGTACTCTGGATCTATGTTATTTCTGATACACGGATATTTTGCTATGTTATTCATCTCATTCTATTGTGGGCCAATGAACCGATCCAGGGATTGGCATGTCACATAGAAGCCACGGTCTTTTCAGAACCGCGGTGTTACAAGATGGTATAAGAGCCCGTGTGTCGACTGTAGGATCGTGACCTAGGATTGTATTAGGAAGCCATAGATTTATTAAAGCCTATATTAACTCTGTCTTTCATCTTATGCCTTTCACCCTCGTAAATTCTGACCATATGCTATTCTCACGCTTTCCTCTTTTACTTGATAGATGGGAGAAGTCATGACTGAGTATGCAACCATGGAGTCACCAAGGCCCTTTGCAAGGCAGTTAGCACAGCTCTCGCAGTCATTGGGATTGCCACTGCCCATGTTCAAGGGAAGAAGGTTGTACACCTATGGATATGGAGAGGATGCATGGGAGATCACCACCTTCATATTCAGAGATGCCGCCTTGCCAAACCCCGTGCACTTGATCTTCACCAAGACATACTGCAACTGGGGACTTGGTATCAACTTGGCCATACATGAAGCCCTGTCTCGCCAGTGCCATCAAGTCCGACATCTACTGCCAGCAGATTCACCCTACCGTGACTATGGGAGGCGTGATGAAGATGGGCACATTGTGGTTACCCCGGGCGATAGGAACAACAAGCCGCCCCGTCGGAGGCACATAGAGGACATGGAAAGGGAGAATGGAGCTCTAGCTGAGAAAGTGATGATGATAAAGGAGATTGCAGATTTTGCTAGCAATGGTATGGTGGTCCAAGGACAGGAGATTGACACCTTGCATGAAGCTGTGGGAGTTCTGGAGAATGCCCTGATAGCCAGAGATGCAACCATAGCTCATCTTCATGGTACTGTGCAGGAGAACACCCAGAACATACAACAGTTGCAAGGGACCGTCCAGGAAAGGGATCAAACCATTGAAGCTATGACAGCCCAGATTGCCGCTCTCCAAGCACAGCTAAATCCACCCTCTGATGATGACAATGGATATGATGGCAACAATGGGGATGATGATGACAGTGGGAACGATGATGATGATGAGGACAAGGATGATGATGATGGAGACGATGATGGTGGAGGAGATGAAGCTGTTGCAGTTGCAGCTGAGAGTGAAGAAGAAGAGGAGGATCCAGAAGAGGTAGAGTTTGAGATCTCAAGTGATGGTTCAGGAGAAGTGTACACTCCGCCGCCATGGTTGAACCGTGGACCGAAGCGCCAACGCATGAGTGCAAGGACCTACCGCAACCTCTTCAAGAAGTAGTTAGAAGTCCACCAATTAGTCCACGTTAGGTAAATTCGTTAGGATTAGTCTCGATCGATGTGAAACTTAGTTGCTGTTAGTTTAAGAGTGTTTAGTTGCTTAATTGTGTACTCCAATATCCCAGGAATTATTTGTGCGAATTTTATGAAAGAGTTATGGCAAGTTTGGTTACTATCTGTGTTATTTCGCTGCAGTTTTCTGCTGACACAGCAGTACTGTACGATTTTTCATATTTTTCTGGTAACTGGGAAAAATCTGAAAATAATTGGGCTAATGCGAAACTCTCTGTACTATATGTGCAAAAATCAGCTAAATTTTCTGACGAGTTTAATTCAGGCGGAAAAATTCGCGAACGCTGCTGGACTGTTCTGGCAGATTGCTGTTTTCCTGTTTAGTTGATCAACTGTTTAGTTAACCATTGCCAACTCTTGTAAAACTATTTCAGTAGGTATATACTGCTAGGATAACCCCTGGGATGTTGCTGGATCACTTGTTTGTTGATGTTTTGCTTGCTTGTGATTGTCTGCTATTGTCTGATGTTGTTTGATCATATGCATGGGTAGAATCCTATTATCGTAGTTGATTCTTTCTAAACTTACCTGTGCTGAACCGCAGATGCCTCCCCGCCGTCAACCCACTGAGTTGGAGCAACTCATGGCAGCTCAGGCACAGCTGACCCAAGTGATGACTCAGTTCATGGCAGCTCAGAACAACAACAATGAAAACAATCAGCCTCAGGGAGATGCTCTCACCAGATTTCTGAGGTTAAGGCCAGCTAAGTTCTCTACTGCAATGGAACCAATGGTTGCTATCGACTGGTTGCGTTCAGTCAACAAGGATCTGGTAACTGTCGGATGCACTGATGCTGAGAAGGTGAGGTTTGCCGCTCACCTACTGGAGGGACCAGCCGCTTCTTGGTGGAACACTTTTCAGATCACCCACCCGCTGGACACTGTGATTTGGGCAAGTTTGAGGAAGGTTTCAGGACCAACCACGTGTCTTCAGGAGTTCTGAGCCTGAAGAGGAAGGAGTTCCGCAACTTGCGCCAAACCAATCGCACCGTCGTCGAGTACATTGAGGAGTTCAACAACCTGTCTCGTTATGTACCTGAGGATGTCGACACTGATGCAAAAAGGAGGGAGAGATTCCTGGATGGCCTCAGTGATGAGCTTTTAATACAGCTACTGGTGGTTTATTGCCCCACTTTCCAGGAGCTTATGGACAAGGCCAGGATCTTGGAAGGGAAGCACAAGCAGGTGGAGAACCGCAATAGGAAGAGTAACAATCACCACTCTGGTTCGCATCACAAGTCTCGCACTTCATATGATGGATACTCCAAGCATGGAGGAAGTGACCATGGGAGCCATGACCGCCACCACCATGGAGGTGATGGGCATCGTCATGACAACCATAGGAGCAACCACCACAGCCACAAGGGAGGACACTCTCACCACTCTGGAGGACACGGTGGACATGACCGTAACCGCGGTCGCAACTTTGTGAAGAAGGATCTGAGTGAGGTGACGTGCTTCAAGTGTAAACAGAAGGGACACTATGCTGACAACTGTCCAGAAAGGAAGGGAATGAAGCCAACCAACAACGAGAAGGCCACAGTGAACCACATGAATGTGGAGGAGATTCCAGATGAGCCTGACCTTGTGATTGGTAAGTTCCCAATCAACACTCACCCAGCACTTATACTTTTCGATACTGGTGCATCGCATTCATTCATATCAAGGGCATTTGTGGATAAGTATAAGTTACCTACTGAGTCTATGAAAAGGGCTATTAGAGTGAGTTCACCTGGAGGAGATATGATAGCTAGCGCGGGATGCCGTGATTTAACTGTGAGGATTGGAACACACAACTTCAGTGCACATTTGGTAGTGTTGGAATCACAGGGATTAGACGTTATTCTGGGTATGGATTGGATGTCCATGCATGGGGGACACATAGATTGTGCACAGCGAGCTGTTTCACTCAAAACCCCAGATGGTAAGAGGATTAGATTCAAGTCGGCTGTACGACCAGGAAGGTGTAAGTTGAATTCTCTTAAGGGGGTTAGCATGGATACTGTGCCAGTGATTAGGGATTATCCTGACGTGTTTCCGGAAGAGCTACCAGGGATGCCACCTGACAGGGAAGTAGAGTTTCTTATCGACCTGATGCCGGGAACAGGACCAATAGCAAAGAAACCATATAAGATGGATGTGAATGAGCTGAAGGAATTGAAGAAGCAGTTGAAAGAGCAGCTGGAAAAGGGATTCATTCAGCCTAGTTCGTCGTCATGGGGTGCACCTGTTCTGTTTGTGGAGAAGAAAGACAGCAGCAAGAGATTAGTAGTGGACTATCGCTCGCTGAATGAAGTAACCATCAAGAACAAGTACCCTCTGCCGAACATAAATGATTTGTTTGATCAACTAGAAGGAGCGAAGGTGTTCAGCAAGATTGATCTACGATCAAGCTACTTTCAATTGAAGATTCGGGAGGAGGACGTACCAAAAACCGCCTTCACCACTAGGTATGGTTTATATGAGTATACAGTTATGTCTTTTGGACTAACGAATGCCCCGGCATATTTCATGACCATGATGAACAAGGTATTTATGGAGTACTTGGACAAGTTCGTGGTGGTGTTCATCGATGACATACTAATATATTCCAAGGATGATGCTGAACATGAGAAGCATCTGCGACTGATTATGGAGAAGCTGAGGGAACACAAGCTGTATGCCAAATTCAGCAAGTGTGAATTCTGGCTTAACACTATTGGATTTCTTGGACACGTAGTGTCAGGAGAAGGAGTCGCTGTTGATCCAAGCAAAGTGACTGCAGTAACTGAGTGGGAAGCGCCCAAGAATGCAGGTGAGATACGAAGCTTTTTGGGACTTGCTGGATATTACAGGAGGTTCATTGAAAACTTTTCCAAGATTGCTAAGCCGATGACTGAACTTCTGAAGAAGGAGAGGAAGTTCGAATGGACGGATGTGTGTGAAGCTAGCTTTCAGGAACTGAAGCGTCGACTAGTGACCACCCCTGTTCTGTGCTTACCAGATCTTCAGAAGGATTTCCAAGTGTACTGTGATGCTTCTCGACAGGGACTTGGGAGCGTGCTAATGCAAGATGGGAGAGTGGTGTCATATGCCTCGCGACAACTCAAGCACCATGAGCGTAATTACCCCACACACGACTTGGAGTTAGCGTCAGTGGTTCATGCGCTCAAGGTATGGAGGCATTATTTAATGGGAAAACACTGTGATGTGTACACCGACCACAAGAGCCTGAAGTACATATTTACACAGAAGGAACTGAACATGACACAAAGGAGATGGTTGGAACTTATCAAGGACTATGATATGAATTTGCAATACCACCCAGGAAAGGCCAATGTAGTAGCAGATGCTCTGAGCCGGAAGGTTTATGCCAATGGATTGACAATTGGGGAATTGCCCGAGGATTTGTGCAAGCAATTCAAGGACCTTAGGCTGGAGGTAGTATCTGAAGGATACCTGGCGACAATGGAAGTCCAACCAACGCTACAGGAAAGAATCAGGAAGGCTCAAGTGGGAGACAAAGAGATAGATGAAGTTAAGGAAAAGATGAAGGAAGGTCGAGCAAGGGAATTCCGCGAGGATGAGCAAGGAACCTTGTGGTATGGAGATCGTTTGTGCGTTCCCGACGATCCGGAGATAAGAAAGTTGATTCTGCAGGAAGCTCATGACTCGCCGTATTCCATACATCCGGGCAATACGAAGGTGTATATGGACCTAAAGGACAGATTCTGGTGGAACAACAGGAAGGGAGACATCGCAGAGCATATTGCCCTATGTGATGTATGTATCCGAGTGAAGGCGGAACACCAGAAGCCAGCAGGATTGTTACAGCCATTGCCCGTGCCGGATTGGAAGTGGGATAAAGTGGGAATGGATTGTATCACAGGATTTCCCATGACCAGGTCAGGATAAGACTCCATTTGGGTAGTGGTCGACCATTTGACCAAGGTAGCCCACTTTATATCGGTAAAGACGACCTATACGAGTGCAAAGTTGGCCAAGATTTACATGGACAGGATTGTGTGCCTACATGGAGTTTCCAAGAGTACCGTATCTGATAGAGGCACCCAATTTACCTCACACTTCTGGCGCCAGCTGCACGAGTAACTTGGTACTAGATTGGAGTTTAGCACGACGTTTCACCCGCAGACTGATGGACAGACCGAGAGGGTGAATCAGATTTTGGAGGACATGCTGAGAGCATGCGCCTTGGCTCATGGCTCTAGTTGGGATGAGAATTTGCCGTATGCGGAGTTTTCCTACAACAACAGCTATCAAACCAGCATCAAGACGTCACCGTTCGATGTGCTATATGGGAAACGGTGTCGGACGCCATTGCTATGGGATGGAGTAGGAGAACGCCAGTTGTTTGGACCTGATTTGATCAAGGACGCTGAAGAGAAGGTCGCCTTGATTAGGGACAGGCTAAAGGTAGCACAATCAAGGCAGAAGAGCTACGCTGATGCCAAGCGCAAGGAAGTGGTGTATGAGATAGGTGATAGAGCGTACCTCAGAGTGTCGCCACTTCGTGGAATCAAGAGATTTGGAATTAAGGGTAAGCTGGCACCTCGATTTATTGGACCGTACAGGGTCTTAGCACGCAAAGGAGAAGTTGCTTATCAGTTGGAGTTGCCAGAGGCTCTGTCCGCTGTTCACAATGTGTTCCACGTATCCCAGCTGAAGAAGTGCCATCCGGAGATGGTAGATACACCATTAAGAGACACTGTGCCACTAGAAGAGGTTCAGCTTGAGAATGACTTGACCTATGAGGAGAAGCCGGTCAAGATTCTGGAGACAGCAGAGAGGATTACCCATACCAAGACGATCAGGTTTTGCAAGGTACAGTGGAGCCACCACACTGAAGAGGAAGCCACTTGGGAGCGTGAGGATGATATCCGAGAGGACTACCCACACCTATTTGCTAGCCGCGCCGAACCTCGGGGACGAGATTCATCTTAAGGGGGTTAGTCTTGTCACATCCCAAATTTTAGATTTGATTCTGCATATCGTTCATACCATTGCATCATACCTTTCAATGCAAAACCATCGATTGAAAAGATCCGGCAAAATGCTATTTTCAAAACATTATTCTATTTTACTACGAGGCTCCTGCGGGAGGCTTTAGTAAGACTTGTGTTGTCCACCCCTGTAGGCTAGTGTTTTCACCCAACCCTTGACCCTAGATTGTTCCCCTCGATTTTACAAAACCGTAGGAGCAAGAATCGCTCGATTCGGAGCTCGTACGGAAAAGTTACGGCCGTTTTATTAAAAGATAGAAAATCGGGCCGATTTCCGTGTCCGATTCCAACCGCGCACCGTGTCCGCGTAGGACCCCACTTAAGAGGCCCCACACAGCCGCCGCCGCCCTACCTCGATTCCCGCACCCCGCCTCAACCCGCGTGCCCCGCGCCCTCGATCTCCGAGCCGCGCCGCCTCCTGGACCCCGCCGCTGCCGCCTCCCCTCGGGATCCACCCGCGCCGCTGCCGCAGGTACCGCCGCCGCGCCTCTCTCTCCCTCTCCTCTCTTCCCCGCGCCGCCCGCCTCCCGCCGTGCGCCGCCGCCGCCCCGGGCCACTCGCGCCACCGCCCGCCTCCGCCCGCCAGCGCCCCGACCCCGCCCTGCTCGCGCCGCCTCGCGCGCGCTGCGTTGCGCCCGCGCTGCGCCTGCCCCGCCGCCTCGCGCGCTCGCCGAGCCGCCTGCGCCGCGAGTCGCCTCGCCCCCTGCGCCGCACGCCGCCGCTGCTGCTGCTGCACCGCCAGCCGAGCCTCCCCGCGCCGCCTCGCCACCCGCGCCGCTGCCGCTGCTGCGCGCCAGCGCGCCCTCGCACGCGCTGCCCAGCGCGCCTCGCACCGCCGCCTCGCGCGCCGTGCCACCGTCCCGCGCCGCCGTTGCGTGACCGTCTTGATCCACGCGCTGACCGTCTCCCTTCCGCGCAGGAAAAACACCGTCGCCGGAACCGATCACCGCCGCCGTCCCGACCTCGTCGCCGTTCGTCTCCGGTGAGTCCGCAGCCGTCGTTGGATTTCAGATCAGCGGTCCAGATCGGTCGTTGACCGGTCAGCCCCAGGCGTTGACGAGTCAACAGACACAGTTGACTGGTTATTTTCGTTAATCGTTTTAGTTGACAGATTTCGGTAGAAACTTGTAAATTGCGTAGAAATTAATCCGCTGGGCCAAAAATTGCAAATAAAATATATGTAGGTTCAGTAAGTCGTGTGGAATCTTGCTGTACCTTTGGTTCACACTTTTGCAGCAAGATTTAGTACAGTTTAATCAAATGAGTTAATGGCCTTTTTGGAGTAATTAATTCGTAGAAAAAGATCTGTAACTCCAAAAATTGCGTATGATATGTCCCTGGATTCAGTAGGACGAGGGGAATCTCATCGTGGATTAAAAGGATAGGCTTACAGTAAAAACTTCTGCAGAAACTGTCTAGTGGCTTTATGCAGTGTTTTAATTACTCGGGGAGTTTTATAATTCCTTTTTGAGTAATTCCAGTTGGTACTGTTCCTAATTAGCTATGCCTATGCGGTAGAACTTTTCCAAGATTTTACAAATAGTATACTACCGGTAGCGAATTATTTGAGTTCTAGCTCTAGTTTTGAGCATTACTTTTTGCGTAATAGTTTTCCTAGCGCTAAAACTATTTTCCATGCATGCAATCAGTAGAATTATTGATTAGGATTATGTGGTGAAGCTGTAGCACCAAATCACTTGTCTTTCATGCATTCATGCATCATCTTTGTTGCATATGTTTGTGGATTGTTTGTTTATGATTGCAATTGTATCGTGTAGATTGTGACGAGTGCAACGCTTGCTCGTGTGTGGATTGTTCTTCCGACCGCTACAAACAAGGCAAGTAGATACTACTTTGTTTATGATATCGTCCTACTATTTTTAATGCATTGTCGTGTATTTTGTAGATGCATGTGTAGGGTGATACTATCGCTATGTTATGTCCTATTATGTGGTAGGGCCTTCCTTGTAGATGAACCACCGTTGGTAGATGTGCTTAGCCATGCTATGTTGAACGAGGGCTGGGTTACATCATTGAGACTTGTTTCTAAAAGTATTGGTTTGTGAAAACTAAAACAACTTAATCAATGAATCTCCTGGGTGTGATGGTATTGATAATTTTTGGTGGTTTCATTGCGGAAAGGAACCCAGGTATCAAGAGAGAATGATTGGCTTCTTTATTGTGTAGCTTACGTGTACAACCATGTGCCAGTAATGAAATGGGCGGTTGGTTGGACTTAGTAGGTTGTGGTAACTCGAACCCGCATATCCAGAGATGTAGAATTTTGGTAGGTTGGACCGGTGCGCGTCGGGATTGGGGTGCTACTTCCCGAACAGTCTCTTCTTGGACTTCTCCCTATGATCACCCAAAATGAGAGTGATGGTACGAGCCGGGCTGGCCAAGTCACATGGGTAAAGTGTACTAACCCCTGCAGGGTGTATAATCTAATCGATTAGCCGTGTCCTCGGTTATGGACAATTGGGTTGCTTGATATTGATTCCATGACATGTTTCTCGCTCATTCTAATTTCATAATTGTTTTAACATTGTTGGGTTAACTTAATTGGGATCTTTTCAAAGAAAATCAAAAACTGTTTATGAAAGTAGGACAAATGTATTTGCAAATGCAAGCCAGACACAGCTCCACTTGCCAAATATGCATGTAGATGTTAGTACTATTGTCTCCATTACTAGCTCTACTTGCCATACATTCCATGTATTGACCCTTCGGGGCTGCTACGTTTCATGTTGCAGGTTATTCCATTTCTGAGTAATTGATATAGGCCACGGTACTCCACTCGGCACTTGTTCACTTGTGGGCAATTTGAAGAATGGAGGATTTACTTTATTTATGTTGCTACCTGAATGATTTGAGCTAGCCTTGAGCTAAGCTTTTATTGTAATAATGGTACTCTGGATCTATGTTATTTCTGATACACGGATATTTTGCTATGTTATTCATCTCATTCTATTGTGGGCCAATGAACCGATCCAGGGATTGGCATGTCACATAGAAGCCACGGTCTTTTCAGAACCGCGGTGTTACAAATATAAATACTTTATTACTATCTCATAGCCATGGGCTATCTTATTACAAAGCAGCGGAATAAAGGTAAAGCATGTAGTCCTCCATCTTCATGTGCCACAGGCAAACATGTTGGGTGCAGACTCGTAACCCCTATCATCGATCCTCACTCATCAAATAGAATATACCTGCAACATGATAGGTTGTAGCCACAAAGGGTAAATACTTTGAATGTACTGGTAATTATCACTACTATTTGTAAATAAGTTGGAACCTATCAATACATACATATTTGGCTAAGTATATTTTAGGCTCATTTGTAGAAAGCAATATAGTTTTATTATATCTTTTCAAATAGTTTTGATATTTCAACAACTTTCTGAACTCCGTGGCAAACTCCAAGTGCTTCTAATCCCTTGTTGACACTATCAAGTTTACTTTTAGAAATTGGAATGTCGAGATCTTCCATAGCTTTAGGCCTTAGTTGCTCAGAGTTGTCCATAACCGGGAACACGGCTAAGTACTTAGAAGTTGATCTTCTGTAGAAGTTGTACACTTTACCCACATGACACAATCTCGTCTTGCCGCCACTAGTGGCCGCTGGATAAGTACACACCAAATGGGAGTACCGGCTGATCGAGAATGTGACAAAGTCTTTCCATAGAAGTCCTCTCATTATATAATGCTAGCACGTCTACCAGGCACAAATGTAAGGACATACTTCCAATACATAATTCTAGTGAACCTAAAGAGGTACCAATACAAGGGTCTTCCACTATGTAATTGACTAAGCCAGATCCCATTTAGCATGTGGCTGTACACGGAAGACACTATACGAGAAACATGTTCAATCTCTAAGTCCCTAGGTGGTATTTTTTTAGTGCACACACAAAAAAGATAGCCATAGATATGGTTCCCTTCGTTACCACCTTATTCACAATTGAGTGTCCACATTCCACCTAGGTGATTCACGAGTACTTGTTTTATTATATAAAACATATATTTTCCAACACTTCATATAATCATAACATGGTATTCCACCTCGAATCTATAGCAGGGCTAAGCATACTACAACTATGATGTTTCCACTAGGAAAGATATAAAGAATATCCTAATAGGACATAGCATAGCATAGTAACATGGTAGTCCTATCATGCATACAACAAAAATTCCACTAAGTATAATGAAAATAGTAGGAAATGGATGATAGTGCCACTTTCCTTACTAGTTGGTGGTGTTGGTACACACTTCGCAGTGACACACTTGACAATCAACGTAATCTATCAAGCAAAATGACCAAGACAAAACAATCACAAGATCAATACTAATGACAAAACAAAAATCATGCAAAGTATGCAAGCATGCAAGATGGCAATTCTTATTGTACAAATTGTTATAACAAGGTTCTCAACATTACTAAGTGATTTCTAAACATTTTATATTTTCAAGATTACAAATGCAACCATTTGTGCAATTGTAGCAATTAGCAATATTTTCTAACACTTGGAAAGGCTATTCTCACTAAATAATTTCCAGGGTTTTATTTATACTAGATTGAAATTATATTTTGGTCTTACTGGACAGAGGGTTCCATTTACAAACCATAGAAAAATATTCATCCAAAAATAATTTATAGAATAATTTTTATAGCCAATTTACTCTACAAATGGTTCTATATAAAACATGATTTTAACAGATTCAAAAATACGAAATGATGGATTCATTGTGTTCTTCTCGTTTTTGTGAATCCATAGACATTTTATTTGCTAAATTTGGATAAACAGAACTAAAGATATAATTTTTGCAAGTTTTTATGATTTTTTGTCTATAACTCCGAAAATAGGAATAGATATGACACTTGGCAGAGTCTAAACATTTTATATTTTCAAGATTACAAATGCAACCATTTGTGCAATTGTAGCAATTAGCAATATTTTCTAACACTTGGAAAGGCTATTCTCACTAAAACATTTCAAGGATTTTATTTATACTAGATTGAAATTATATTTTGGTCTTACTGGATAGAGGGTTCAATTTACAAACCATAGAAAAATATTTATCCAAAAATAATTTATAGAATATTTTTTATAGCCAATTTACTCTACAAATGGTTCTATATAAAACGTGATTTTAACGGACTCAAAAATATGAAATGATGGATTCATTGTGTTCTTCTTGTTTTTGTGAATCCATAGACATTTTATTTTCTAAATTTGGATAACCAGAACTAAAGTTATAATTTTTGCAAGTTTTTATGATTTTTTGTCTATAACTCCGAAAATAGGAATAGATATGACACTTGGCAGATTCTGGTTGGAGGATACCCCTTTGTTTAAGTGATCTATGATGGACCTTAGATAAAGATCTAACGGATCAGGAAGACTCACCGGAAAAGTTTGTCGGAAAGTTCGTCGGATTGGCGGGCACAGGCTTGGCGTTGTCGTTCCCGTCGCTAGGAACGTATCCGGAGTTGAAGAAGATACGGACGGTGTAGAGGACGTTGAAGCGGTAATACTGGATGTGATTGAGTGGTTGTTCGTCCCCAACGGTGACGATGATCCACGGCTGGAGCACTGGTGGCATCGGGCGATGCGGAAAACTACAAGAAGGTGATACACTATCATGTCCTGGAGGTAGACAACTTTGAGGAAACTCTGCTAGTAAAAGGAATAGTCGATATTCTTACCAAGGATGACGCAATATAGCGATGAACTATGGTTTTAGGCTGATCTTGGCATGGTTGGTATGGGTTCTACGAAGCTCCTCTCGAGAAAGTCTAAGAACAAAAATGATGGAGGAGACAGAGGGGAATATGGTGCTCGCTGTGGTTTTTGCTAAGGTGGTCTGTGGAGGGATATCAAGAGATGTATGCCGCCATGTGACATTCGTTTCACGATATTGATTTGAGAGATTAAGGCATTAAAGTGAGGAACTAATTGCTTTTATGGAACCTTCACTTAGTTCTAAACGTTTTTCGTTTTGAAGTCGATAAGAAATAGTCACTACAATAGATAGGTGAAGGGGAGGAAGATCTACAGCCATAAACTGGTAACGCTCGAGTTGTGTACCTGAACTCTAGGAAGAAGAAGGTGACTCCTTCGATCAGCCTACATGGGCTTGGCTTAACCGGCCCGACAAGAAAATGAATGGGAGGAAAAAAAGATAGGGATCGAGGGCTGGCTAGGCCTTGACCTACTGCTGTTGCTGTTTCTCTCTGTTTTTTTATTTTGAATCGTTTTCCTTTTTCTTTTCTGTTTTATTTTTTATCAATTGATTTAAACTTCCAAATTGATTCAAATTTGTATTATAACTTTTCAGAAAATTTTATATAAAATATAAGTTGATAGTTTACTCCAATTAGAGTATTTGGAATATTCTTTTAATAAAGTATAATCATTTAAAACAAATTGAGCATGGCACGTATGCCTATTTTCTATTCCCTTTCCTTATTAAAACAATATATTTTGACTTAGGACTCCAAAAAGATTCAAATCAATTTCCTTAGCTTTATAATTTTATTCTTTATCATAATCACTCATTTAAGAATACTTTTATTTTGTTTTAGTCATTTTTTTAACTTGACTTTATTTTTCTTCCTATATTTTATAAATTTCATATTATTTTATTTGGAGCTTCAAATAGAGTCAAACTAATTTCTATGGTTTTTTTAATTTTGCCCTTTAACTTTTTAGCTCACTTAGAAATTCTTTGTATATTTTAAATATGGAATATATCCAACGTCTTGTGTTGTTAAGTGTTCATTTCAACTTTTAGAAGAAAAGTTACTTCTCTTAGTTTTAAAATGCAACCATGCATGCTTCATGATTTTGAGGTTTTGAAAACATGCAAACAACTTGACAAACAAAATTGTTTTATTTAACTTTTGTTCTGAAGGAGTTATATTAAATAGTCAAAAAAAATTTGTTCCCTCTGAATTTCTAAGGGTTTGATTATTCATTTTGTTTTAATTTTCATATTTAAACATTTTGAAAATTTTGGGATATGACAGACTATCAGCCTTAAAAGGAATCTCGTCCTGAGATTCGAGAAGGCTAGAAAGAATTGGTTGAGTATCATGATAACTAGGGTACTATCACCCTTAAAAGAAAATTTTGTAGGGTTTCATTTGATGGTTCACTTGACTATGGGTTCAATGATTGACATTCAAACATGGGATCCTTATATGATTGAACTGAGTTAGCTAAATCTTACCATCAACATCATATAATTCTTTAAGGGTTCCATACATGTTGATGTGGTTCACATGTCCTTTCTAGGTCACATTGGAATTGCTCCCATTAGTGTCTCCAACACTCTTATTTTTCTTCTCAGGATAGTCTGATGCATAGTGTCCAGGTTGCTTACAATTGTAGCACTGCAACTGGCTAATGTCCTTCTAAGGATTGTTTTTCTGGTTCTGACCAAGGTTATCTCCATTGTTAGTACCATTCCCATTGTTATTACCACTTCCATTGGTGTTGCGGTGATGGTGATTGTGTCCATTTCCTTCATGCTGATGTGATCCAGAATCTCCATTGATCTTTTTGAATGAACACATCTTTAGTGATGATCCCGAGTGATACTTGTCAAAGTTATGCTTCCTCTACCTGTTCTCAACTTGCTTCATCTTTCTCTATAAAATTGTATATTTGTCACATAGTGTTTGATAAGTTGGAACACAAGCAACTGATAAATCCATGGACATTTCATCATTTAGTCCATCTAGGAACTTTTCCTTCCTCTTAGCATCAGTGCCAGTATCATCTGGAGCATAGCATGACAGATTGTTGAATTCCTTAATGTATTCAGCAACGTTGCGGTGACGTTGTTTAAGGTTGTTAAACTCCTTCTTCTTTAAACTCATCACGCCTGAAGAGGTATGGTTAGTGCGAAAACCATCTTCAAATATTTCCCATGTCACTTCTTCAATGTGGAAAGTGTAACACCCTCAAATCGGCCCTATGCAAGTCTTAGCGATTCCAGCCAAACCCGCATAGAAACGATTCAAAGGTGCCCACCAGGAACTTTCATGCGGGTGGAAAACAAAGTAATACCATTACACATTAGTCCACGATGGAACCCACAGAATAGATATATACAACATGACTCCATGAAAATGATATAGTGTCCGAGTACGGACAAGATGCAAATTGGGATAAGAGCCCTGAAGAATAACCAATGGCGTCCATAACCCTGCACAGGCCAAGACGGAAAGGTAACCCTGCTAACGACGTCGATCTCAAACCTGCTCAACAAAAGGGGTGCCGACAAAGGGCAAAGGAAAAAGGGAGCGGTCGGTACTAACGCCAGTACACGGCGAGTCTTAGAATTCGGCGGTCCTCGCCTACATAGGTATGGTGGACTGAAGTGGCAGCGCAGCATGCACTAAACAACCTATAGAGACTCGATACAACTGACGGCTATCAGAGAAGGATAAGAAAGACCTATTCGGATCAAACCTGATACTAACACCAAATATACCCATCTTGGTATTTCCCCCTCGAGACCAAACGAGGAAGTAAAATTGAGGAACTCACACTTTTGGCAGTATTATTCATTCCATTGTAGTTGCAATACTTACTAGTCAACTATAGATAGAATGAGTCATCCTGATATCATAAGCAGTGAGCACTTTTAGTTAACTATTCCGTTATAGTTGCAGCACTTACTAGTCAGATATAAATAGCATGAGACATTCCAAACACAGGAGTTGTTGGTACTTTTATTTAGCCATTCTGTTATAGTAAAGCTGATTACTAGTCATTTCAAAGTCAAATTCATATCACTACTTTAGTTATAGTTGTCTATGATTGAGATACTATGCTCCAAGTTGTCCATAAGCGCGTACACGGCTTTTAGAAAGTTTTACCCTGCAAGGGGCACAAATAGAAACACGCGCACGATCAACCTGGAAAAACAAATGAAAACCCAATGAGGCATCACGACAAAGCAATCACAAGATTCATATAATATTTTAGGGGGCACCCCACTAAGCTACCCTCTACGAAGTTGGCCGGCTCCGAGACGGACCCAGAGGTTTATGACAATGGCGGTAAACGACTGGGAACCCGAAAGTGTGACTGGGCTTGTCGATACCTCGAAAACATGGCACGGGGTTCCAAAATAGTATAGGCGCTCCACGCGCAATAGTAAATAAAGCAGTAAAGCATGGCATAAGTACATAATAGTAATAAAGCCACAAACTACTTTGTGGCCCCAATAAATAAGATATGAATCAAGCTCTCGCTAAGGGGATTCATGGTCCCACATGCGGATAGTGCAAATAGTCAAGGAATAGGTATCAAGTACTTGGGGTCCTACGGGACACTAGTGGACGGTTAAAAACCAAATCACATCTATTGCCCACTGGTGTCTCTGCATTAGTTATAACTATTCCCAGCAATTTAATATCAAGTTGTAGTTTGAATCATGATCATCTCCAACATTAAGCATATTACAACCTTCCAACAACTGTGGCACTTGACGACACAAAACAGCACCTGAGCAAGCGACTACGACACACAAGGCCGACTATCTACCAAACAACAGATAATAGGAGGTGTCCAAGGAAATATAGTGGCTGCAAGGGATATCACGGGTATGAAAACTAGAGCATCGCAACACAAGTAGAAATAGATCAACAGGAGGAAATAAATACTATAAAAGTAAGATAGGTATAAAGGGGGAGAATGCTCGCCTGAAAACATTGCCGAAGTTTCATAACCGAAGAACTTGTCAAAGCTCATAGCATCTCATCGTCCTATCCGGGAAGAAGCAAAACACAAAGGAACAAGCGATGCAACAATTACAACTAATGCGGAAGAATCGACATGATCATGATACGATTCATGATATGGCAAGTTAATGATGCAAACTATGTCGAAAATGTTTTTGAGGCGTAGCACATTGATGATATACCATTTGTGAGGCATTATTAAAAATAAACAATTAGTTCCCAGTTTTATTTATCGTGTTTTCTTGCATAAACAATACTGATATAAAACTGCTATTAATGCATGATTCAAATGATAACATGGATATCATGGTTGGAGAGGTCTCGTCGCGCTGATCAATTTAGACATCATTTGTCGAATTCGGAGTTACGGATTTAAAGTTATGCAATAATTAAGAAAAGACAATTATTAATATTTATTAATTCGAAATTTGTAAATTGCTCAAATGATAATATGGATAGCATATTCACAATCCTCATATCTTTCTGATTCAAAAACATAGATTATACATATTATTTAGATTTATAATTTTAAAACAATATTTAAATCAAATATATTAAAGAGGGGTCAAAGTCAAAGATTAACTTGTTTGAATGAGTTTTGACAAGATTTCAAATTACAATTGAATTCTTCTAGAAAAACTAGAAACAGTTCATTTTGGGATAATATTCAAATTAAAAAGCATTTACAAGTTATGAACTAAATCAAATAGATTTATATTCTATTTTTATTTTGATCCCAGAAAAGATGCATAGGGTTCTGTTACTTTGGGTCAAGCCAGCCACACCGACAAACATGTGGGGTCGGGGTCATATGGGGCCACCAAGTGCGCGGCCATAGAGGTGTTGCCAAGTGGCGGAACGTAAGACCGCGGGTGGAAGCAGCAAAAGTTTTAGGGACATAAGTAGAAAAGCTTCCTGGAGGCTGTGAGACTGACAAAACTGAAATTCGATTATGCAGAAACTGCTAGCTAAACTCGATGTTCGTAGGAAGATGGTGATCAAACTAAGTAGAATTTTGCTATGACCTAAAAAGAAACATTGTATAGAGGACATAGCTCTACTCTTGTATGTAGGAAGTTTTCCTAGATATGGACTGCAGAGGGTGGTCTCGAGTGACAAACAGAGGACGAAACAAGACGTGCAAGGACTGACGAAACTGAACGTGGCGGATAGAGTTTTGGTTGATCTTTGAGAGCAGAAAACGAGAGTTGTAGAGGTCCGTTTGTAGATCCGAAAAATGTTATGGAAAGAGGGAAGTGCCCTCTATAGATAGGTGTGCAGGGAGGCGCCGTATCTGGACAGAGGTGAAGGGTTCGTAGCATAGAAAACAAAAAAATTCCTATGATGGGAACTATGTACCAAGATCTATCTACTAGATACAAACAACAGGCGGATGTATATCCGTAGAGAACATACCCTTGAAGACCGACAAATCTTAACGAGTTGAACTCGTGGTTGATGTAGACGATCTCTTGCCGATCTCAAGATCGAGAGGAAGTCCTAGCATCACAAACTAGCAGCGCATCCGTCCTCGCACACACGTACAAGACACCGAGCAACCTCCACCTCCTCGCTCCAGTGATGCAGCGGAAGCACAACCCTTTCTTGCTGAATATCCACCGAGAACATGTATCTCGCTAGTCTGAGACCATGGGGGATAAATTCTAGAGAGGGAGAGAGATCCTTGACAAGGAGGTGTGAGTGAGAGAGAGGGAGGGAGAGAGGTGCCTTTTATAGGAGAGGGGGAGGGGGTAAACCCCAAGGGGGTGGCCGGCGCATGGGGATGCCCCCTTGTCCTCCCCTCATTCATGTGGGTAGACACTCCACTCACAACATTCCTTTAAATTCCCTCCACTCAAAATCCCACTCAAAATTGCTATTAAATTTCCACCAAATTTAATGCAAACTCTCATTAAATAAAACTCTTTTTATTTATTCATAATTTTGTCAATTACTTTAATGACAAACATTCACATATAACCCCTTGCTAGAATTCTATTTCACATGCAAAAACATTTTCTGCAATTTCACCCAAAAACCTGATTCAGTATCTAGTGAAATAAATTCCTGTGCTTGTTATTCTTTCCGGCATGAAACTTTTGCTCCAATTGGATGTCAATGTCCCTTAAGTGTGTCACCCTACGGTTCGCGAATAATGCAGACATGATCGAGACCCTTCTCCGATCAATAATCAGAAGCGGGACCTAGAGATCCATACTAACTCCCACGCATTCAACGATGACTTTCCTGTGATCGTCGGAACCTTTTACGCTAGTATCTTAATCCCTTTGTTTCACGATATATTACATGTCCGAGATTCAATCATCGGTATCTCTATACCTAGTTTGATCTCTTTACTGACATGCACACTTTTCTTCTTCCCGTGATATAACATTCTAGTGATCAAATCACTTGCTTGCAAGCTAACCAATATGGTATCACCGAGAGGGCCCAGAGTATATCTATCCATCATCTGGATGAACAAATTCCACTCTTGATCCATGAGCCTCAACATAACACTTTAGTAGTTTTGAAGCCATCTTTATAATCACCCAGTTAAGGTGTGACGTTTGATGTCATCAAGAAACTCTTCTGGTGTTAGTGATTGACATGATCTCATGGTCTAAGGATTAGGATCAATTTGTTAGTTGTTATAGAAATATAAACTCAATGACTTTGATCGTAATGTTATACTTCGGATGAATGTTTATCACATCATTACACTAATGTTGTGATCTCGTTATTAACAACATCCAATATCTATGATCAGGAAACTATGATAATCTTGTTAATCAACGAGTTAGTTTAATAGAGAGGCATAACTAGGAACTTTCTATTTGTTTATTAAACACATGTATTAACGTTTCCGTATTAATACAATTATAGCATGCAAAATAAACATCTATCATATACTTGGAATACACATATTAAACACTTTATTATTGCCTCTCAGGGCATATTCCCTTCAAGAGGAAGCAGAGAAACTAGGGGAAACAGAGACATGTGTTGTTGCGGCTGTGCAGAAGCGTGCGCTGTGGCTTCATGTGTCGGCGAGCTGGGCGAGCATCAGGGAGCCAGGGAGAGGGGGGAGAGAGGTGAGGGAGGCATGGCTCACCTAGGCATGGCGTGGCCGCGGCGGAACAAGTGGGGAGCGAAGGCGGAACAGCCGACGGAGACGACGCCGGTGACCACGGTGCACGAAGGTGGCGAGTAGCAACGGCGGCATGTACGATACCTTCTCCTCCTTCGTTCTGGTGCCGTACAGCTTCAGCAGCTCCTCGTTCTTCTTCTCTACAAGGTGGGCAGGTGCCAGTGGTTGGCCACGGCGACGAATCCGGAAGACGGCGGCTAGGTTTGTGGCGATCATGGCGACAAGGACATGGCAGCGGTGGCGCTTAGTGAGGAATGGGGCGGACTAGGGTTCCAGCACTACCTCAGCTGGGGATAGAGAGGGGGAGGTGCTGACGCGGATGATGGAAGAGACAGTAACCTGCTCCGTTTGTTGATCGATAGACAGAGGAAACTGGGGAGAAGAAGAATAGGGTAAAACGGATGTGTTCTGTGTCCCGAAGCGCTACCGCAGGGTGGAGGAGTACTGGGCCGGTGGAGGGTTGCTGGGCTGGTTTTAGGTAGATATTTAAAAGAGGTTTAGATGTATGCTTTAGGTAGGTACAGGTGAAAAGGATAGAAAGCAAGATGTTAAATCAGAAGAGATTTTTATAAATTGGTAAAGAAAAAGAGACATATGTAGGTTTATATGCTTACACATGTTTATGGTAGGAAGAAGAGGGTTTATATGGATATATATGTAGGAAAAAGGAAAAGTTTTAGATAGACATATATGTGGCGATGTGTACATGTAATCACCCCACACACACATGTAAAAAGAGGAAGATCAAAGATATGGATATGTGTACACGCACACAATAAAGTCAAGGAAGAATATGATCAAGAACTAGGAGAGATGAAAGCAAGAATATAGCAACAACAACAACAAAAATTGTAGTAAAGGAATGTGGATCATGGTTAATATGTGGGCTAGGAATAAAATATCAAAAGTCTCCAAATGAAAGCTCACATACTATGGAGGGAATAAAAGGAGATGATGATGATATTGTTAATGTTAGAGATAGGAAGGAAATAAAGAGAGATGCCCTCAACTCCACTTGGGCATTATAAAAAGTTTAATAGAAACCAACTACAATAAATCAAGAAGCAAAATAATAATATGCAAGACAAGTGCAACATGAGGAGAAGAACCAAATGGAAAAGGTTGTTAATATGATGCTCAAATGAAATGTGGCATGGTGACATGAGCATGATATAATCATGATGCAATGAATGACATGTAGGAAGTAGCAATATATATACTAGGTAAGTAGCATTACAATTGTTAGACAATTGGGATGCTACAGTAAGTGACTTGAAAGTTGTCCCACCATATAGCTGCAGGGCATTCAAGAAAGTTGCTGGAAATATCACTTTGTCGGCATCAGAGCATCCAACAGTCACTAAACGTAACCATTCATCGGCTACCATTGGATCAGAAGTACCAGAGAACTTTGCAGGTCTCAACCTTAGAAATCTAGTAAGCATATCTGGAGGTGGTGGATTGTTGTTGTTTTGGTTGTTATTCTTGTAGTTGTTCAAATTTTGATTCTATTTTTTGATGGTTTCCATGAATTGTGTCATCATCTCCATTAGCTGATTCTGTGCAGTCATCAACTGTTGCATCTCATTGCCATTGTTGTTTCCATTGTTATTGCAGTTGTTGGCACATCTCGGAGGCATATGTGGTTTAATAGGGATAAGTAATGATAGATAGATCTAAGGAAGTTCTAACACACAACCAAAAACCAAAAAGTTCAGTCAAACAATCAACAAACAACTAATCACTTGACAACTTATGAGTATAACTCATTACTTGAAGAAAACAACAAGTTTCTTGAAACAAAGCAACCTAGTACAATCATACCACATAGGACGGTATGATCCATATAGTAACATGATATCGATGTCTTAAATAGTTGGTAGGCAATCTAATGTCTCTTGGGTCACACTATGATAACATCAGTGGAAGCTCTCTTTTGAGTTGGGCAATCATTAGTGAAGTGTCATGTCTTACGGCAGTGACGACAAAACACTTTTGTAATGTCTCGGGTCCTTTTCCTTGAAATGTTGTTGTGGTTGTCTTTAAGTTCTTTCTCTAGACACTCATTGATTTTGTGTCCTTCCTTCTTGCATTTGGAGTAGGTGACATGGCTAAGGTTTTATTCTATCTTTTTTAGAGCTTGATACATTCCATCCTTGACTTGTTCTTTTACTTTTTGCACTATGAAGTCGAGATGGCACTTGGCAGGAATGTGGTTGGTTCCTTCACATAGGAAACAAGTAACTTGAGATGTAGGGAATGCTTCAACTAGATGGTTGGAATCATAATAGGGACATTGATCTTGATGTTCCTTAGAAGTGTGGCCTACTACTCCACATATTTTGCAAGCTCGAGGACTTGTCGCAACTTGTATCATGAACTTCTTGTTGAGATGATTCATCTTCAAGGTCCTTAGAGAAATAAAAAGGCTCGTTTTATACATGTTTTAAGGAGAAAAGATTCAGTAAAGAATGATCAAGGTATACGAGAAACTCTATAAGTATAAAATTATAAGTTCGTTCCTAAAAAGGGTCTTTGTCCAAATCCTAGGGTTACGAACCTACGGGCAACACTGTGATGTTATACCATATGTAGTGGACCCGAACCCGGCTTGGTTTGAAATCCCTGTGATTATAGTGTTAGTCCCTAGATCAAATAGCTAGCACCCACAGTTTAAGATGTAATATCAACATACAAACATCATATTACATGCATGATCTAGAATATAAATACTTCATTACAATCTCATAGCCATGGGATATCTTATTACAAAGAAGCGGAATAAAAGTAAAGCATGGAGTCCTTAATCTTCATGTGCTACAGGCAAACATGTTGGGTGCAGACTCGTAACCCCTATCATCGATCCTCCCTCATCAAATAGAATATACCTGCAACATGATAGGTTGCAGCCACAAAGGGTCAATACTTTGAACTTATCGGCAAGTATCACTAATATGTGGAAATAAGTTGGAACCTATCAATACATGCATATTTGGCTAAGTAGAGTTTAGGATCATTTGCAAAAAGCAATATGGTTGTATCCTATCTTTTCAAAATTGTTTTGATCTTTCAACAAGTTTCTGAACTCCTTGGAAAACTCCAAGTGCTTCTAATCCCTTGTTGACACCATCAAGTTTTACTTTGAGAAATTGGAATGTCAAGGTCTTCCATAGATTTAGGCCTTAGTTGCTCAGAGTTTTCCATAACCGGGGAAACGGCTAAGTACTTAGAATTTGATCTTATGTAGAAGTTGTACACTTTACCCACATGACACAATATTATTTTGACGCCACTAGTGGCCGCTGGATAAGTACACACCAATTGGGGGTACCAGCAGATCGAGAATGTGACAAAGTATTTCCATAGAAGTCATCCCATTACATAATGCTAGCACGTCTACTAGGAACAAATGTAAGGACATACTTCCAATACATAATTCTAGTTAACCTGAAGAGGTACCAATGCAAGGGTCTTCCACTATGTAATTGACTAAGCCAGAGCCCATTTAGCATGTGGCTATACATGGAAGCCACTATACGAGAAACATGTTAAATCTCTAAGTCCCTGGGTGGTATTCTTCTAGTGCAAACAAAAAAGGGATAGCCATAGATATGGTTCCCTTTGTTGCCACCTTATTCACAACTGAGTATCCACATTCCACCTAGGTGATTCACGAGTACTTGTTTTATTATATAAGACATATATTTTCCAACACTTCATATAATCATAACATTGTATTCCACCCCGAATCTATAGCAGGGCTAAGCATACTACAACTATGATGTTTCCACTAGGAAAGATATAAAGAATATCCTAATAGGATATAGCATAGCATAGTAACATGGTAGTCCTATCATGCATACAACAAAAATTCCACTAAGTATAATGAAAATAGTAGGACATGGATGATAGTGCCACTTTCCTTAGTAGTTGGTGGTGTTGGTACACTCTTCGCAGTGACACACTTGACAATCAACGCAATCTATCAAGCAAAACAACCAAGACAAAACAATCATAAGATCAATAATAATGACAACACAAAAATCATGCAAAGTATGCAAGCATGCAAGATGGCAATTATTATTGTACAAATTGTTATAACAAGGTTCTGAACATTAGTAAGTGATTTCTGAACATTTTATATTTTCAAGATTACAAATGCAACCATTTGTGCAATTGTAGCAATTAGCAATATTTTCTAACATTTAGAAAGGCCATTCTCACTAAATAATTGTCATGGTATTATTTAAACTAGACTAAAATTATATTTTAGTCTTACTGGACAGAGGGTTCAATTTACAATTTATAAAAAAGATTCATCCAAAAATAATTTATAGAATAATTTTTATAGCCAATTTACTCTACAAATGGTTCTGTATAAAACGTGATTTTAACCGACTCAAAAATATGAAATTATAGCTTCATTGTGTTCTTCTCATTTTTTTGAATCCATAGACATATTATGTGCTAAATTTGGATGAACAAAACTAAAGATATGATTTTTTGCAAGTTTCTACGATTTTCTGTTTGTAACCCGAAAATAGGAATAGATGTGACACTTGGCAGATCCTGGTTGGAGGATACCCTTTCAGTTAAGTGATCTAGGATGATCCTTAGATAAATATCTAACGGATCAAGAAGAGTCACCGGAAAAGCTGGCCAGAAAGTTTGCTGGATTGAAGGGCACGGGCTTGGCGTTGTCGTTCCCATTGCTAGGAACGTATCCGGAGTTGAAGAAGATGCGGACGGAGTAGAGGACATCGAGGCGGTGCTACTGGACGTGATTGAGAGGTTTTACGTCCCCAACAGTGATGACAATCCACAGTTTGAGCACTGGTGGCTTCGGGCGGTGCGGAAAACTGCAAGAAGGTGATGAACAATCATTTCCTGGAGGTAGACAACTTCGAGGAGACTCTGCTGGTAAAACGAATCATCGAGATTCTCACCAAGGATGACGCAATCTAGCGATGAACTCCGGTTTTAGGCTGATCTTGGCATGGTTGTTATGTGTTCTATGGAGCTCCTCTCGAGAAAGTCTAAGAATAAAAATGATGGAGGAGACGGAGGGGAATATGGTGCTCGCTTCGGTTTTTGCTAAGGTGGTCTGTGGAGGAAGATCGGGAGATGTATGCCGTCCTGTGACATTCGGTTCACGATATTGATTTGAGACCTTAAGGCATTAAAGTAAGGAACTAATGGCCTGAATAGAACCTTCACTTAGTTCCAAACGTTTTTCATTTTGACTAGCTAAATGCTCATGCGTTGCTATGGAAAATTCAAGTTTCTTTCGTCACACCACAACCAATATAATGATGTGAAAAATCACATGTATAAAATAATAGTGACATGATAATAATATATAAAAACATCAATATTCCACTTCACTTGGTATATAATTCCATCGGTATATCTATTAGGATATACGTCATTCGTTGCACTTGTGACATTTGTATTGATAATATTTTCTACCGGACTCTAATGGTGTAAGATCGTACTGCTCAAGGTAGTAATGATTGCATCATGTTGGCATGGCAACATGAAACTAAAAGGTGTCACCAAAAACCAATCCTTCAAGAGAAAAGAAAACCCTAACTCATGTATCAAATCAGAAAATAACACACTGAGCTCTCATGCATGACAAGAAGCATCACCGTATGACTAAAATAGCATTCATAGGCTCAAATTTGCGAAGTTTTACCAATTCTATATAACCAAGGTAAAAGAAATAAAAAATGCTAGAAGAGATAACAAAAAAAATTGTGAATACACATACGCCCAATCCTGTGATCCAGAAGAAAGCAACTTGCTGGTTCTCTCGGCAGCCAATAAAGTAAGATCAAATTTTTTTGCGTCCAATTGAAAAGAATTATAAATGTCCTCTGAACACGCACACTATTAAACCAATCACGAACAAGAAAAAAAGATATATAGTTGATTTTGACCAATAAAGTGTTACATGGAGCATGTGAGTCCTTACACGTATACCACTCAAAATCATATTGCATACTTAATCATACTGAGAAAAAATTACAAAGTATATGGAGGTCATAATTAGCTTTCGGTTGTACAAACAAATACAAACAAAATTTGACCTGAAATAAGTACGCCACACCACCAAACAAACTCTAATAAATGTTGTGAACATCTTGTAACCGACGTGTTTATGTTTTTGATTCTTCCTTGTTGCAATGACCGATGATTAAAATTCTAGGACGCAACTATATATGTGCACATTCATTTTAGATGTGATCCCGGGGGCCGTGTGAGCGACCCTTGTGATATGCACAAGGACATATATTGGGCATCCTACTAGGCTCTATCATGTGTCCCTATGATTTTTGTGTCCAACATAAGTATGAGGCCCTATAATACTTGATATTTATAGTTTTGCTTCTTTTTTATTACAATGGCTTTTGTGAATTAATCCTATTTTTACTATAATTTTTGAGTTTGCTAAAGGCAGGTAGAAGAAGAAGGACATTTTGTTGCTGGACGGTGGCATGATGCATCCGTGAATCAAATAAATTTCCAGACTATGTGCCAAACCATGATGAGGAACTTATGTATATCTCTGTGCTTCGATGAATCAAATGAATTTCGAAACTAGATATAGATACAAACCATATTGAAAAATATATTTAGCTTGGATTTAATTACATTAATACAAGATATATAGAATCCACATTTCATGTTAATTATTGCAAAAATTACTACCAAACTAATAAACCCACAAATCCCTCCATTTCTAGAACATTAAATGAGCTAAACTAGCAATGAAAGATAAAAGTATGAAGTTGCTAACCTTTTAGAACCCTTGGATAGATGTGGAGCCGAAAAATCTTGACAAATCTTGAGAAAAAATGGCATGAAATCGAGCTTGAGGGAAGAAAACGGAGGAGAGACGCCACCAGTAGCTTGAAATGGCTCCGACAGGGGAGGAAGAAGATATAGTAGGGACAATAGTCCCGGTTTGTAAAGAGAACCAGGACTAATAGTCCATATTTAGTCCCGGTTCGTGTAACTAACTGGGACTAATGTCCATACGGCAGGACCTATCTAGCGCCAGACCCTTTAGTTCCGGTTTGTTACACGAACCAGGACTAAAGGTCCCCTTCGAACCGGGACTAGTGGAGGTCGGGCCTGTGGCCGTTTCTAGCCGTTGGGACCGGGGAATTAGTCCCGGTTTGTAGCAGAACCATGACTAATTGTCTGGAACAAAGGCCTGATTTCTACTAGTTCTAGAAAGTAAGAGAAATTGCGCAAAGGCCTCAAACCCGAGTTAAAGTATGCTATCAACCTTTCAAGTGCTCATCCTTTTGCGGAGTTGGTCAATATGGCACTGAAAGAGGAATATGGGCGTGAAGTGTTGGAAGACTCTCGCAAGAACCTTCGCGATGGTGGCTCTTCTTCTTCAACCTTGCCACCTCATAAACGTAGTATTTGGGTACCATTATGTGCTCCTACACCACCCACCTACATGCCAAGGTGCTCGACTTATATTCCCCACCTGCCCGCCTCAACAAGTTTCTAGATGTAACCAAGGCTGAATGTTCAGAAGCAACAAATGCCAATTGTTTCAAGAACTGGATTCATCTGTCACAAGTGCGGCGAAGAGGGCCACATCAAACCCAAATTCCCATAGAATAAGCTTCCTCTATCACCATCTTGCTCTACTCCGACTCAAGTGATGTTTTGTTATCCCTCTCCAAATCCATTTTTTGCTCGTATGCACTACGCTAAGATGGAGCAAGCCGAGAAAGCATCAGAAGTAATTCTTGGCACCTTACCTGTCAAATATGTCTCAACAAAAGTTCTCTTTGGTATCGGAGCCTCACACTCTTTCGTGTCTCTAAGTTTCGCTAACAAGTATGGGTTGTCTTAGAGTTATCTACCCACATAGATGCTAGTCCAATCGCTAGGAGCTCAAATGCATACCTCATTACTACACCATGGGAACCAAATTGAAATTGGCGACCACTCATTCCTTGTTTCTCTCGGGATATTCGACAACTCTAAAATTGATGTCACCTTGGGCATGGATTGGTTGAACGCCAACAAAGATATGATTGCTTGCGCCAAGAACTCAGTTTCTTTTAAAATCCCTTCTGGCTTCATAGTCTATTCACCAAACCAAACACCTCCAATTCAACTCCTCACCTTGAGTTCCTCGAACAATTTTCCCCTTTATATATGTATGCCATACTCTGTGGTAGGTGGCTTTCCAATATCTTTCTTGAAAATTCTTTGAATCATTCCAAGGAACACACCGTCAAATTCTAGAAAAGGTAGAATGGTAGACTCGCAACAAGTCTATCAAGTTTTGCAAGAATTCCTTCGAAGAAGCTACATGAGGACGTGAAGATTTATTTTCCTAGGAATCTCAGGGCGAGATTCTTGTTTGGTGGGGGAGAGTTGTAGAATCCCAATTTTCTAATAATTGTAATTCTACTTGGTCTATTATATATATTGCTACTTCCTACATGTCATTCATTGCATCATCATTATATCATGCTCATGTCACCATTCCACCTTGCATTTGAGCATCATATAAAACCCCTCTATTTGGTTCTTATTCCATATGCATCATATATTATAACACTTATATTTGACTCTTGATATATTGTGTTTGCTTCTTGATAAATTTATTCATGCTCAAATTCAGTTGTGGGCATATCTCATATAATTCCACCACCTCTCCTTGTCTCCACCTTATAATCCCACCATCCAACTGTATATGAATACTTGCATTTATTTTGGCTTTAGACGATCTCATATGTAGCAAGACGGATCCACTTCTAATTCGACATGCTCCCATGTGTGATATATGTTGTTTTCACAATATTAAAATATGTGGATCCACATGGCAACCTTTGCATGCTATGTGAGTAGAACAACCTCTCTAGTTTCCATAGGGAGATATTTGAATATGTGATCATGTTTGAATACATATGAGTCCCCATGATCGTCTAGTGGGAACCATACACTAGCTTGGACCTTTACATTCATAGATGATTAATTTTCCTCTATTCTGTGTGGAAAGAAAGCTTGTTTATTTGTGGGGCCCAAGTTCAATTATTTGAATGCATGTATGAGTAGATGCCATGAGGAGTGACAATTTTTTTCACAACTCTAATGAGTGCTATTTATCACACATGCATATGCCATGCAAACTTGCCATATTCCTTCTAATGTGGGTTTTATTTTGCCTTTATGGGAAGCTTGTTTAATTTTCAAATGAATGGATCAAATCAAACAAAGCCACCATGAGACAACCACCTTACCTCCATCTGGTTTGGGTCCTGTGTTTTTCTCAAGTGACATAGTAACAACAGTTGAATTCAAAATTCAACACAAACAATCAAAACAATTTGAAGCAGAAATTCCATATAAAAAGAAAAATAAATAGAGGAGTATCAACCTGTCCTACAGCCCCTTCTGGGCCCAACCGCATCCAGCAGCCCACCCGGCTTCCTCCTTCCTCTCCCTACGCTGGCCCATCTTTCATCCGCTCCCTGGCCATATCGCTTCACGCTGTTCCCCTATTCTTCGTCTCTTCTAGATTTCTCTCTCTGTTGGCCATCCAATGGAGCAGGTGTTCGTGTCATCATCCGCCATCGCTTCCTTCCCTTCTTATCCTTGCCTCGCGCCACAGCCGAACCCTAGTCGCACATCCCTCCTTGTTCATCTCTGTCTTCTCCACATTGCTTCTCCATGGCCGTCGCATATGGCCGGTTCCCGTGGCCATTTATGTCGCTGTCAGGACGAGCCGATTGGTGGAGGAGCTGCGTAGCCTCGCCCGCATCTTCCTGGATCTGCGAGGAAGCATCATCGCGGCTTCTTCTTCCCGGACTATTCCCGGAGCTTCGCCACGCCTTCGGCTCCACCGACCGCATCGTCCCGAGCGCCCTCTTCCTTGATTCAAGTGGGAATCAAGCGATGTGAGCACTACCTCATGTCCCCCTTTGTCTGTGCATCAATATCTCCTCAATCGGCACGCCTGCTTCTAGTTTGCAGCGGCAGCTCGCTATGCATGCTCTGCCCATTGTAGGAACAACAGCAGCGCACAACAAACGGTGGCCCTCTGTTCTTCTTGCTCCTCTCGGTGATATAGATCTCCTCTGTCTAAACCTTCAAGATAGAAAATGATCTTTGTACATCAGGCTAGACCCCCGTGAAAACCACACCACAATCCAAGCTCTATACCTCGAGAAAACCTCCGGGGAAGTTGATCCGATCTAATCGAAACTCTATCGGCTTCTTTAGTCTGATGTCTCCGTTTTTCTTCCATGTTCTGTAATATTTTTGGACTGCTACAACACAGATATAGCGACATACCCTTAAATAAATATGTAGATTTACCTCCCCTCTATAGTTCCCGTTTTTACATCTTCTCCAAAATCTCAATGGATTCTTCACCATCTTCAATGCAAGATCATGTTAGCTAGCAGTTTATGCGAGTCAGAAAATTCACCCCAAGAAAGCTTTTCCATTTAGGCTCTTAACTTTATCCCTCCCTCAACCCGTGGCCCCCTCCTTCCACATGTCATCCCCCCGCGAGCCACACGTGCATGGGGCCCGCTGAGGCCGTGTCCCCACTGCGCAGTGTCCATGGGTAAACCCCACTTGAGTAACAAAAGTTTACAGAATATTTTTGGAACTAAGAAAAATTCTATAAATGGTTTAAACACAAATTAATTCATAACTTTTCAAATAAATTGAATTTGTAAAAACTTATAAAATGAAATATTTATTATTTTCAAACATGAATTCAATTCTTGTCAAAACTAATTCAAACTAGTCAAACCTTTGACAATTGACCATATTTAATATAATTTGAATTTAATATTGTTTTAAATTTGTAATTCCAAATAATACAAATAATATATGTTTTTGAATTAGAAAAATGCGAGGAATATGAATATGCTATTTAAAATATTATTTCAGTAACTTAAAATTTCGAAATAATTTAAATACTATTAAATGCCCATTTATCGAATAATTCACAACTTTACAACCCTAACTCTGAATTCGGCAAATGATATGTCTAAATTGATCAGTCGTGATGAGCCTATTCTAACTATGCATTCCATGATATGAATTGAAGCATGAATCATATAAATAGTAATAGGGCATCATGGTTTATGCAACTAAAATGTTACTAAATAAATATTAAAATGCTTATTTCTTGTTTCCACATCTCACCCATGCCATGCTATATTATACCATGTAACTGTGAATCATTACATAATGGCATATCTTGTATTGATTATTGCATATGATTTATATGATTGTGCAATGCATTTATTATGGCCCCTGTGTGTTTGGTTTTTATCCGGATAGATGCAGAGCAAAGGAAATATAAGGAGTCTCAGGAGTATTACCCGGATCCCTTTTATTCTTCAACTGAACTTTCAGGCAACCATTTCCCCATGCTTGCACTATATATAGAACCTATTGCATCTATCATATTCTTGCATTATTTGTCGCGATCCAAAATAAATTGAAATCCCAAGTATTGCATAGCCTTTACTTTTAAACCCCACCGTTGCTTGTTTCCCAAATCTCATGAGACATTACTACAGGAGTTGTTTGTGCCATGCGAGTCGTAGAATTTCATGTGTAGGGTTTGTGAGAGTCTTGGCAATGACGTACTTAAACAACTAAATATGAGTAGTAATGGGATAACTAAAGGAGGTACCAATGAGCAATATCTGCTATTTGGTTCTTTATGTTCACTTGTGTCCTGTAGGACCTTGAGTACTTGATTCTTGTTCCTTGACTTTCGCACTATCCACATGTGATACCATGAATCCCTTTTTCCTGAGCTAGATTCACATATTATTTCTCGGGGCCGCAAACTAGTTTGGTGTTTTCTTACATTCTTAAAGATGACATGTTATACCATGTTTATTATCTATTGCTCGATAAGCATTTACTACTGCACTGTTTTGGATGTGGATCGTTATGTTGAGGATTATACATATGGCCTCTGATCTCTTGACCGATCTCGCAACCTCTGGGTCCGCCTTCGGAGCTCGGCCGACTTCGTAGCGGGTAGCTTAGTGGGGTGTCCCCCTGAAATCATTTTTGAATCTTGTGAATGCTTTGTTGTGAAGCCTCGTTGCTTTTGTTTTGGTTCTTCCCAAGTTTGAGTGTGCATGTGTTGCTATTTGTGCACCCCTGCATGGTAAATATTTCTGAAAGCCATGTGCACGGTTATGGACGACTTGGAGCATAGTTTCTCGATCATAGACAAGCATAAGTAATGTACCGATTTTAAATTGACTAAAACTTGTCTAGTAATAGTGCAATATTCATGCAATTATTAATAAAACTGCCTACGGATGGGTTGTTCTTCCGCCTTCTTGTCCGGGAGATGAGAAGGAGGGCAAGCGATGTTTATTTATGTTGATATATATTTGTTGAGTAATTAACTATTGTTTATTTAATCACCGTTAGTCTATCTTTAGTTAGGTGGATATTGTAGCGTGCCTCTATAGAACTTCTTGGCTTTACTTTTACTGCAATTGCGTCACCCTTAGGTTGTTCCCTTTAGATTCATAAAGACTTGCTGATTTCCTTAGGGTCTCACACGATAAAATATTGGTTCAAATGGACAGGTATATCCACAAGAAGGCTACCGGGTTGAGGAGACCGATGATGATGGCAACGACCGTCAGCTGTAGAAATTCCGGGGATGGAGATCTGTGGGCAAGATCTCCTTATTTTTAGGGCGTCTTACGCCAATTTTCTTCTTATCCGTACATGGATCTTGTTTTCAGCTTCTGCTTGATACTCTGATATGTGATGTATGAGGATGTATCCTAAACTATTAGCTATCTAGTATTTTGGATCTTGCCGTATGGGCGTTGAATATTTCTATTTCTTTTAGATGGTTTGGCTCTAATGTACTCTTGTATGTTTTTGGCATACATAACCATTTGTGTATGCTTGACTCGCAGTCACGCTGGCTATGTCTCTCGCACTTGAATCTATAACCACAAGAAGTGGGTAGGGTGGTTGGCCGGGACCGTTCCCCGTTCGGCTCAGAAGGGACCTACACGTGGGTGGCCTTTGGGTCTCCTCGGTAGGACACCTTATCCACTTTTGGGTTATACCGGCTTGTTATTTAGAGCGTAGGATCCAGGGGATTACATCTGGTATCAGAGCCATTCCGCCCTTCTGGATCTTAGCCAAGATGGTCGTTGTTAGTTTAGAAAATATTTTTGATAGTTATGTATATTAGGGAAAAAATAAAACGTGAGATTAGGAGTGCCTCCATTTTTCTTATTACCCACACACCCACCCTTATCTAGTAAGGAAGTGTAATGTTTATCAATCCTCTTCTAAAAATTCAAACTAGGATTCATGTGTTCTGGGTTTCCGTAGTACCATAGGATTTGTGCAAATTCCTTTGTCTACATGTTGCATCCAACCTTGTTGGCGCAATATGCCAATGGTTATTGTCTATGGGTACTTTCCATACCGATAGGCCTTTTGTAAACCAACACGATCCATCTCATTCCTTGTAAACCGACACGGTCTTGTTAAGGGTCTTCGTCCTTCCTTCATATTTTCATAGAATGTGGAGTCGCTAATCTCTATCTATTAAGTGGTTTTTCAAATCTATTGGTATTTTAATGCATAAAAATGCAGAAAACTTTTCTTTGATACATCTATGTATTCACACTCATTTTTAATCGTGTGTGATACACATTTCTCCTTCTTTTTGGTTGACATGTCCATGCTACATCGATCTTTTGCTACCGGTGCTTAAATCGGGAGTTTTTACTTCATCTTCAAATTCTTTTGGGGTGGAATACATAACGTGTGTCGATACGATACTTGTAATTGTAACTTGGTCCTTGGTATAGCTATATGACGCTTATCATGAGTGGAATATGGTAAATTCTATCAATCTAATCCTTCAATGTTGGCGGTTATCTCTTGTGATTTTGAGTTAGACCGTGCTCATATCTATATCATAATAAAGTATCTTGGGAAATCCAGAGTTTTCTTAAGGCACCATGGTGTTTTACCATCAATTCATCATACTTCACATCTTTGGGACTCCATATCTGCAAGGTTCTCTTTGATCCAGGAGAATCTCATCCATTCATCCATGATAGCTTTGTGTAATGCACGAGTTATCATTGATTCTTATCCACAATCTTTTGTCTTTGCAACCGATGATCTGATCAACTATGCAAACAAGTCGATATCTCCTTCCTCATCAGAAGGTCTAGATAATCTATTCTCCCAATGCATACGTTAACTAAATCCATTAGATGCCATGAAGACTTTCTAGATCCTTCATAATCCCTCTATGCTAGACCTTGGTGTTTTTACCATTATGCCTTTTGAATACATCTTCGGTTCAGTGACCTTCCTTCATATCTTTTCCGGTGGTTTCGGAACTTCGACACAACAACATCATCATCTTTATTTTTTTGTTTCCAACGAGATGTTTGCATCAAATCTTTGTTCCCTTATGGCGCCTCATGTTTTCTATTTGTCTAGATCTTCAATTTTAATTCTTGGGGGTTGGGTTACATGAGTTTTCCTATTCATGTATGGGGTAATGCTTTGAGTGTGGGATGGAGTCATGACCATACCACTACTCTTAGCATTCGCTCTTGTATATTTAATTTATGGATTAACGTGACTTTACTTTGTTCCATGGAAGTTAGAAGTGGCTTGATATTTTGATACTTCTACTTACACTTAATCATGGTTTATCCATTCAAGCGCTCATTATTGGATTTTGTTTATCTGATCATCGTGCTAACCCTGTCATCCTCTTCAGGATGGAGAGTCGTTATCAAGATCCTGCACTACTACCAGACCTTGGACAAGTGCTTATAAATATAACAGTAGCCATGACCAGGTTGCAAGACAATCAACGTCGAAGCATTGCTGATTTCAGTCGGGTACCAATTTATAGTTTCCTTAAACTGAAACCTCACACGTTCGATGGTTTTGGAGAGCAATTTTTTTTGGTAATTAACAGTAGGAAATGTTCCTACTTCTTTTCTATTAATGAGAGTCCCCCTGATAGAGGGGACCAGAAGATACATATTTACCGAGGTGTGAGAAGTTTTACATGAGGTTACAAATAGAATGTATGAGGGGATGGAGGTTAGCTTTGGTCCTATACACCAATAACTCAAAGTATAGCTTGAATCTATCCTTCTAAGATCTCAGCTCTGGAGTGATGTTGTTGAACCAAAGATCATTTCTTTCTTTCCATATGCTCCAGGCAGCTACTGTGAAGATTTCCATGAATAATTTTCTATTCCACTGAACTTTCCCTTGGTGTAGAATCTCCAGTCTATCTCCCTAGCTTTCCCATCGTATACCCAAAGAATCCCAACACTGTTTACTAAAGGGGCAGTAGAAGAAAAGGTGCTCCAGAGTTTCTTTAATGTTGTTGTGACACATGTCACAATTAAAAGTAGATATGTTGTTATAATATCTTCTCCTGAGCATGTTCTTTGTGTTCAACCTATCAGTTAACAAAAGCCAGCAAAAGAATTTAAGTTTGGGGGTACATTTACATTGCCATAGCCAGTCAAAGGAAATATGTGTCTACACATTCCTGAAGTAAAACTGGTAAAACATATTTGCTTAGTATTCCTTGGATCCCCAATTGTAACTCCACACATCATTAACATTGTTCTGGAGAGCCATTGGAAGCCGAAGATTGGATTTGCAAAATAAACCGAGCTGTCAACATCGCATATGTAGCATCCCAATTGTCTAACAATTGTAGTGATACTTGCGTAGTCTATATATTGCTACTTTCTATATGTCATTCATTGCACCATCATTATATCATGCTCATGTCACCATGCCACCTTGCATTTGAGCATCATATAAAACCTCTTCATTTGGTTCTTATGCCATATGCATTATATTGTATTACTTGCATTTGCCTCTTGATATGTTGTAATTGCTTCTTGATAAATTTCTTAATGCCCAAGTTGAGTTGGGGGCATATCTTTTGAAATCCATTCTATCTACCAACATGCTACTAACTCTAGACATAATGATCTTGCTCTTTTTCTACTACATATGGCATGTGGGTTCCCTCTACTTCTAGTCATCCATTCAAATTCTAGTGTTATCCCAATCCATACCATCTACATGCATGTCAAACCATGTCTTCAAATTCTAAAGCACATGGAATATCAAAAAATTCTTTCTCTAGTCACATGAAATAACCCCCTCACTTTATGTGGCTATCTCCTTTTAAATTCTATGGGATTTGTTGCTTCATTGGTATTTGTTAAAAATCTGATTTAAAACAACTCACCACCTAACCTACCCTTCCTCTCACCCTCTTGGACTTGATCCACATCCCTTCCTAATCCCTCTACCATCCACCTGAGAGGATCATGCTTCATGCTAAGGATGGGATTTGGTTAACCATTTATCTTTCGGATTCGAACCGATTTAACCGTTCCATATCTTTGGTTATTAGGGTTAACCATTAGGTTATTATGGTCATAAATGGTTAACCATTGGTTATTCAAGGTCAAACCACTTTTTACAAAAAGTCTTGTCCTTTGCTATTCTACTTTGCTAACGCTATTATTATCTACCACTAGGAGTAAAAGTTAAGTTCTGAAAGCATTTTCGAAGATGAATCTACAATGACAGTTTCATGTCGAGAGTTACAACCCGCAAGCTGGAGAAGCATTCAAATCAAAGTACATGGGCGCAACTACTGATCACAGGGCACTTTAGAGACTGATTTCTAAAAATAAAATAAACAAATAGTATGTGAAGTGTTACTGCAACTCTTTGGAAACATGATTTTATATAAGAAGCACCAAGAAGACATGCTTATATTGCAAACTTGTACGATATTAAAAAAATTACTGAACTGGGATATAAACTTCTGTATAACATGTTAGTTTGATTATGTACTGAGATCGGTCTTCTGCTTTGACCATTTCATGATTAGAAAGATATTCAATGGGTCAACTACTCTTGTAAATTACAAGAGATGTAATCCTCATAACCGAGTAGATTACAGCTGAGCAAAAGAACTTGAGGGGTCAAAATCCCAAATAAGAACCGACCAGAGTGAGTTCCTTCGCTCTAAGCAAAATGGATTTCTTTTTTTTTCCGGCCGGGAGAGAAGAGATCATAGAGGATTCAAGGACAGAAGGAGGCTTCACAGACTGCGCTAGGCTACGCACCTTGATCAACTGCGACATGGCCATAGAGGCGAAGGAGGAGCACCCAGCTGCCGCCCCGTCGTTGAGCTCGCAGGCGGGATGGGCCCGGCGAGGGCAGTCAACGACGAGGTTGGCGGCTGGCCGAGGGAGACGTCTACGGCGGACACACTCCAGGTTCAGGACAGGAACTCGAGCGGGTTGAGCGGCGGCTCCGACGGCATGTGCAGGAGGCGCTCGGGGGTCGGGACACGGGAGTCGGGAGGCGCTCGGCAGTTGGTTAACCTTTGGTAGAAATGGATCAAACCGTTTAGACCTAGATAGTTTTGGGGTTAACCGTTTGGCCCATTGAGCATTTTTTTAGGTTAGGTTAACCTAACCAATGGGTAAACAGCAACCACATCCCAAATTTACTTCATGCATGTGATTCATCGTGTGCACCTCCCATCTTTTCTTCTTTTGGAAAAGTAACAAGCCAACACCACCCCATATCCCTAGACCACCCTCCTCTCTAGCTTCCTGATCCATCTCACACGCAGCAAGAGAGGAAAGAGGAAAGAACCACCATCGAGTCTACCTCCCTCTCCTCTTTTTGCAAAAGGTGGTCATGCCATGTACTTCCCCTCCTCTCCCTCTTATCTACCCTAACCACCTACCTTTGGCCAGATCGAGATTCAGGAAAACCACCATACACAGCCAGCTCGCCTTCATCTTCCCTCTGGTTTTCCCTCTTGCAACCGACAACCTGGAGTGTCCCAAGCCGAGCCAAGAGCGCTAGGAGGTTCCCCTGCCTCCTCTTCGTCCTGTACCGTAGACAACGCCAATCCTCGCCGGAGAAGCGCTGTGCCGCCGTGAACCGTGGCAAGGTCGACCGCACCGTCCGCGAGCACCGTCAGCGACCGCCCCCGCCTCGAGCTTGTTCGCCTACAACGACCCCCTCCTGGTGAGGCCCTCTACCCCTCGACATGCCCTTCCACTACCTAGCTCACTGTAGTCCCTCCGCTTTTTGTCGAGCGCCTGCTGCGCGCCGCCGTCCGTCGACGACCTTCTAGATGCTCGTCGTTCCCGACACACCCGACCCAGCCCAGCATATCCTTGTGATGCACCGCACGTAGCTGCACCTTCTTGTGCTCGCCTCCTTCCAAAACTGCCACGGGAGCGCCGCTGTACATCGTCGTTCGCCATCAGCACCGGCTGAACCGCTGCTCTGTTATGCCTCTGGAACCGGTGAGAAGCCGCCCTATACCGACTTCCTCTGGTGCAGATGTGCACATCCTCAGGTAGATGGTTGTTCCAGCTTTCTAGTGAGCCCAGCCACGCTCAATTCCGAGCACGAAGCTGCTCGTTCTCATCCTCCAAAGATCGCCCCGCCTCGCAGTCGACTGCCCCCGTTTTCAGTTAACCGTGTGTCCTTCAGTTCAGAAAAGCATTCCCCTGTTCTTCATCAGTCAATGCAGCGCCGTGTCTCTCTCTCTCTCTCTCTCTCGTCCGTGATGCCATCTTTCCAACGAGCCGTCACTCGATCAAAACCGTCCAGTAGTTTGCTCGTCAGCCTCCTCTGAAGTTCGAGCTTATTCACCGAACACCCTGACGTTTTAGTGTGTCTTGCCTCTGGTCCTCGCCAGATCCCGACCGTTTCAGTCCTTCTTTCACGAAACTATTTGAGCTAAAATCTGTAGAACGTGATCCCCTCTACAACTTTAGTTTTTACGGAATATCCAAACTTCTCGCGGTTTAGTCTCCTTCGACCTCCAAAGTTTGGTCCAGCTGGCCCAAAACGCTTTGATCAAACGGTTTAGTCCACCGAAGTTTGTTCCCTCAAACCTACGAGCCATTATTCTAGGAGTTGATTGAGCCATGCGAGTCATAGAATTTCATGTGTAGGTTTTGTGAGTGTCTTTGAATAATGAGGTACCTAAACAAATAAATTGAGTAGTAATGGAATAACTAATAAAAGATCTAATTTTTTTTAAATAATACATTTTTTAATTCAATTTCACAAATAATACACGAAATCCAAAAATTACAAATCTAACGGACGGTCGTCCGTTGAAAAGACGAAGGGGGTGGTTCGTCCGAATCACCCCCTTCGTCTTTTCAACGGACGACGGTCCGTTAGATTTGCAATTTTTGGATTTCGTGTATTATTTGTGAAATTAAATAAAAAATATATTATTTAAAAAAATTTAGCAATAAAAGAGGCACCGGTGAGCATTATTTGTTATTTGGTTCTTTCAGCTCACTTGTGTTCCGTAGGACCCCGAGTATTAATTCTTGTTCCTTGACTATCGTATTATCCGTATATGGGACCATGAATCCCCTTAATCCAAACATGACTTATAATTAATTTCTTAGGGCCACAAGTAGTTTGAAGCGTTATTACTATCATGTACATATGCCATGCTTTACTGCTCATTTACTACTATTGCTCTAGAAGAGTTTACTACTGTACTGTTTAGGACTGTGGAATGTTTTCACGGTATTGACAATCCTAGTCATACTTTCTGTTCACAGTCGTTTACAGCTATTTACACAAACCCCTCGGCCCCTCGCGGAGCCGGCCAACTTTGTAGCGGGTAGCTTAGCAGGCTATCCCACTGAAATCAAATATGAATCTTGCGAATGCTTTGTCGTGATGCCTCGTTAGGTTTTAATTTGGTTTTTCCGAGGTTGATCGTGCGTGTGTTGCTATTTATGCATCCCTGTAGGGTAAATCTTTCTGAAAGCCGTGTCCATGGTTATGGACGACTTGAATCATAGTTTTTCGATCATAGACAAGTATAACTAAAGTACCGTTTTTAAATTGACTAAAACTTGACTAGTAATAGTGCAATATTCATAGAATGATTAATAAAACTTCTAACGAATGAGATGTTCTTCCGCCTTCTCGTTTTGGAATGGGGAGGTGGGCTAGCGAGGTTTATTTATGTTGATATATATATGTTGGATAATTAACTATTGTTTAATTAACGAGCATCCTTCTATCATTGGTTAGGCGGATGTTGTAGTGTGCCTCTATAGAATTACTAGGCTATACTTTCGCTGCTATTGTGTCACCCTCAGGTTATTCCCTTTATATGCATAAAGACTTGCCGAGTCCCTTAGGGTCTCACACGATAAAATATTGGTTCAGTTCGACATGTATACTCTGAGGAAGGTTACTCGTTCGAAGAGACCGATGATGGTGGCAACGACCGTATGGTGTAGAGATTTTAGAGATGGAGATCGTGGGATTTGTGGGCGGGATGTGCTTATTTTTAGAGCGTCTGATGCCAATTTGCTTCTTATCCGTACTCGGATCTTGTCTTCCACTTCCGCGTACTCTGATGTGTGATGTATGAGGATGTATCCTAACTATTAGATATCTAGCATTTTGGATCTTGCCATATGACGTTGAATATTTCTATTTCTTTTAGATGGTTTGGCTCTAATGTACTCGTGTATGTCGTTGGCATACATACTCATTTGTGTATGCTTGACTTGTAGTCCAGCCGGCTACGTCTCTCGCACTTGAAGCTATAATCATGAGGAGTGGGTAGGGTGGTTGGCCGGTACCGTGCCCTGCTTCGCTTAGACGGGCATGCACGTGGGTGGCCTTTGGGCCTCCGCGTTAGCACCACCTTATGCACTTTTGGGTTATACCAACTTGTGATTTAGAGCATAGGGTCCAGGGAATTACAGCATATGTGGCATAGCAAGATCGTGTTCTGTTTGCAACCCACCTTCTTCTGGATCATGCTCGGTATTGGTGGGAAAGCTATCAACAAACACAAGATCCGGATGCTGAAACCACTTAGGACGGGTTCCATACTGCTTTCAAGATGCACCACATTCCTGAGACAGTTGTGGAAAGAAAGTGTTAGGAATTCCTTCAACTTACTCAAGGAAAAAAGTCTGTTCTATAATACATAAATGAATTCAACCATCTGGCTTGCTATGCTAAAGAGGAAGTGTCTACTGATGCTAGAAAGCAAGAGAAATTTCGCAAAGGCCCCAAACCTAAGTTAAACTATCCTCTCAACCTTTTCAAGTGCTCAACCTTTGTGGAGTTGGTCAATATGGCACTGAAAGAGGAATATGGGCGTGTAGTGTTGGAAGACTCTCGTAAGCACCTTCGGGATGCTAGCTCTTCTTCAACCTTGCCACCTCAGAAACGTAGGATTTGGGTACCATTCTTTTCTCCTGCACCACCCACCTACATGCCAGGGCGCTTGACTTATATTCCCTGCCCGCACGACTCAACAAGTTTCCAGATGCAACCAAGGCCAAACATTCAGAAGCAACAAATGCCAATAGTTTTAAGAATTGGATTCATCTGTCACAAGTGCGGCGAAGAGGGCCACATCAAGCCCAAATCCCCACAGAATAAGCTTCCTCTATCACCATCTCTGTGACACCCCAGGGATTAGGGCTAGACAAATCCCAGACCTCTGTCTGATATAAGGCTAACCTAAATCTCGAAAGCGTATAGAGAGAGAATTGATAACACAACAGTAACCCTACGACACAAAAATTATTACAGAAAGCTCATTACTAAGCAAAGAACCAAACATTACAAGAAAAGGTCACTAAGCACAAACACCAAACAATGGAAGTCAAATTATGCTTTTAATTATAGCAAACTTAACAAATGGCCTAAGTGGCATGAAGCATAATGATGACGTCTAATCCATAGATTCTAGACTGCCGACCGGGAACCCCAAGATACTCGCCGATGTCGATGCCGTAAGGAACTCATCTTGTATGGTAACACTTACTCTGCTGCAAAAGTATCAACGAAGCAAGGGTGAGTATAGGGTGTACTTTGCAAGACTTATGGCTGGTGGAGTTATTTTGCATCAATCCATCTTTGTTTAAAAAACAAGAGGGAGAAGAATCTCGACTAATTAGAATATTTTAAAAGGGGATACGCGAGCGGCATCTCTAGCTTTGATATCCACAGAATCTTTATCATCTAAACCTTAACTAGGATCACCTCCTTGATCCCTGAGGAAGTATCCTTAAGCACATATTGATCTACCAAGTTTGACGATTAGGTTCAAGTTCTCTATGATCTTAGAATCCGTCCCAAGTCGTCCATAATCGTCGACACGACTTTTGTAAAAGATTAATACCCTGCAGGGGTGTAGAAGTTTACCCACACGTACCAACTGATTCTTAATGCCAAGATATAAGCCATCTTCCTTGGAAGGACGGCAGAGAGTGGTTGACCATGACCTTTGCCTTGCTTTAGCCAAGACCATGAGTCACGCACTAAGGAGATGCCACCATAAAGGGCCGAGTCCTGAAGCCGTTCCCTAGCGTTGTGAACATGTTTTGAGATTACTAAGGCTAGGCCTCTCCCATTCCTTGCCACGCTTACCTACATGTATGAATGCACCTCCTTCACCTTCTTCGAGAAGAGCAAGAATGCGTATGTTGAATGGAACGCCCAAACTATGTGACTCATGGAATCTACTAGGCCAGTTAGTTGGCCGAGGGGGTTTCCAAGCCCCTATGTGGCTGTACGCTCGTCTTGGTTCCAGAGGCAAGAACTCAGATCCTAGTAGTGGCAAGTATAGGAATGCGAAAACAATAACCCACTGTGGCCTCCCATACAAGACTTAGCATGTTTAACTTTCATCTCTGATTATACCACGTCATCCTGTCATACTAGGTTTATTCATAGCTCTGATTCATCCACTGGATGGACCAGTGGTAACAACTAAGCATGGCTAAGCACAACATATGTAACAGCTATATCAATGCTTCACAAGCCAAACCCTAGTTATGCTAGGAGTAGTGGATTAGGGAATATAGGCTACAAAGGGAACATGCATCAGATAGGATTACTCTATCTATCGATAAAAGACTTTAGAATCGCATGAACATGGCAAGAATTAAAATGCTTGAAAACGTAGGATTATATCATGTGTGGGAGTTCGTTTCCCTTTGCCTGTTGATATCCAAAAAGTCGCCTGAGTCCTCGCCAAGTCTCGATTCAGTCACCGTCCTACATGCCCACTCGCCGGCAGCTTGGGCCAATAGGAAACGTCCTGCTGGGCAATACCCCGGTAGGCATATCCCCATCACAGGCTCTCAGCATATCTTCTAGTATCTGGTTTACTCTTTTCGTTTGTCCGTCGGTCTATGGGTGATAAGCTGTGCTAAAGTTCAGTTTGGTTCCTAATCCTTCTTGGACTTTCTTCCAAAACCTTGAGGTAAACTGGGTTCCTTGATCTGACACAATTGTCTTGGGGGTTCCGTGCAGACTGACTATTCTAGCAATATACAACTCTGCCAGCTTTAAGCTTTGATAAGTGGTCTTGACGGGTATGAAATGAGCTACTTTGGACAGTCTATGTACTATGACCCAAATAGAATAATTTCCTCTACTATATGTAGGCAAACCGGTGATGAAATCCATTCCAAATGGATCCTATTTCCATTCCAGAATTTGCAAAGGCTGCAGAAGTCCTGTAGGTCGTTGGTGTTCCGCTTTTACTCTCTGACAAATATCACAGTTGACGATATAGCTTCCGACTTCTCTCTTCATCTTGTGCCACCCAAATTGCTCCATCAAATCCTGATACATCTCTGTTCCTCCCGTATGAATAGAATAAAGAGTATTATGGGCTTCTTGCAAAATGACTTGCTTCAACTCTAAATCTGCTGGCACACAGATGCGTCCCTTATACCATAGAACTCCTTCTTCATCTTCCGTGAATCCGGGTACCTTCCCTGTATTGATATGACGCTTAATTCCATCAATACTGACATTTCCTTTCTGATCTTCCTTTATCTGACTGATCAAAGTGGGTTGAAGTTCGATACTGGCTAGAAATCCTTCGCTAACTAGCTCCATTATGAAATTCTCCAACTCCTCATGCAAACTTGGCTGATCTTTCTTAATCATGGTGTTTAATCTACACAGCAGTCTACTAAGAGCATCCGCTACCAGATTGGCCTTACCGGGGTGGTAGTGAATGTCAAGGTCATAATCCTTGATCAACTCTATCCATCTCCGTTGTCTCATATTCAGCTACTTCTGGGTGAAAATATACTTCAAACTCTTGTGATCTGAATAAATCTCACAGTGGTTACCCATGAGGTAATGATGCCATCTCTTCAAGGCTAACACTACGGCTGCCAATTCTAAGTCATGGGTGGGATAATTCTGCTCATGTTGCTTTAGTTTTCTGGAAAGATATGATATTACTTTGCCTTCCTGCATCAACACACATCCGAGACCAATCTTGGATGCATCACAATATACATCAAAATGGTTCGTGATATCTTGCATGATCAAAATTGGGGCTGAAATCAATCTCTTCTCGAGCTCTTGAAAACTTGCTTCACATTAGTCCGTCCATTCAAACTTCTTGTCTTTCTTCAACAGCTGGGTCATCGGCCTTGCGATGCTTGAAAATCCTTCAATGAACTTGCGGTAATATCCCGCTAATCCAAGAAATTTGCGGACTTCGGTTTGAGTGGTTGGGGCTTTCCATTCTTTAACATCCTTAAGCTTGGCGGGGTCGACGGAAACTCCTCCCGCCGACAAGATATGTCCTAGGAATCCTAGTTCCTTTAACCAGAACTCACATTTGCTAAACTTGGCATAGAACTGATGCTCTCTAAGGGTATCAAGGATGGTTCTTAGGTGCTTCTCATGGTCCTCTTCCGACTTGGAATAGATCAGAATATCATCGATAAAAACAATGACAAACTTATCCAAGAAGTTCATAAATTTTTTATTCATGAGATTCATGAAATAAGCGGGGGCATTGGTTAATCCAAATGACATGACATTGTACTCATACAGTCCATATCTGGTAGTGAAGGCAGTCTTTGGGATATCCGTTGCGCGGATCTTTAGTTGTTGATAACCAGTTCTAAGATCAATCTTAGAAAACACTCTAGCACCAGTCATCTGGTCAAACAAATCTTCTATCTTCGACAGTGGGTACTTGTTCTTGATGGTGACATCATTTATCTTCCGGTAGTCCTTACACAAACGATTGGCACCATCTTTCGTATCCACAAATAAAACAGGTGATCTCCACGGTGAGGCACTTGGTTGAATTAGACCCTTGCTCAACATGTCATCAAGTTGCTTCTTGAGCTCCACTAATTCAGCCGGGTTCATACTATAGGGTCTCTGAGCTATGGGTCCAGTTCCAGGGACTAGTTCAATGATAAACTTGATATCCCGATCTGGGGGTATACCTAGTAATTCATCTGGGAACACATATGGGTATTCATAGACTACTCTGACTTGGTCTAGGGTTGATTGGACTAAACTCTTGTTGCACTTGAATTGATAGGGCAGCGTCTCAGACACACGCTCTACTGATACTTCGGTGCTACTGGTCATGGTTATGGCTTTCTTGGAACAGTCTATTAATCCTTGATGTTTCAACATCCAATCCATTCCTAGTACTACTTCCAAACCTTTTGTTCCAAGTACTATTAAATTGGCATAAAAATCTATTCCATGTATTCTAATAGGTACGGCCTTGCAAATTTTTCTATCTTTGGTAGTGACCCAGGTATTTTAACAATCATAACATGCTTCAAATTTATTGGTTGAATCTTACTAGTGCATGCAAATTCTTCTATAACAAACGAGTGTGATGCTTCAGAATCAAACAACACCCTTGCAAGTACTGAGTTAACAGAAAACATACCCAACACGACATCTGGCGCTTCCTGGGCTTCCTCCGCATTCATGTGGAATAGACAGTCGGTACGGTTGTGCGGGTTGCCTGGGGAAAACCTCTTTCCAGGCTGGACATGGTGCTGCTGATGGGCAGGTGCAGTGACATTGGGTGCTGCAGCAAGCTTCTTGGGGCACTCATTGGAGTAGTGACCTGCGATCCCACATTGAAACCAGGTTATCATTGACTTGTCCTTCCCGACAGTAGGCACAACATTGCTTCCAGTCCTTGGGGCAGTATTGTTGTTGTTGTTGGTGGTGGACCTTGGTGGTGCACGGTTCAAGTTATGGGGGTTACCAGGGTTGTTCTTCTGGCCTCCGGGCCTCGGGTTTCCTCCGCCATGATTGGAAAAGTTCGGACAAGACAGGTGGCCGGTTGTTCCTTGGTGCAAATCCTGTAGACGAGCTGGGGCAGTACTTCGGGGTATGGTGTGGTCCAGGCTGGTGCATCATAGGACTCTTGCGGTTCTCACTGGCTTGATTGAGTTTCCCTTCCATCTGGATAGAAGAATCCACTAGAGCTTCTAGATTGGCAAAAGGAATATTGACTAACACTATCTACATCTCATCATGCAGGCCATTCAGGATTCTTTCGTTCTTCTTTGCTTCAGTGTCGATCTCATCAGGGACATACCTAGCCAGAGACAAAAATTTGTCACAGTATTCCAGCATAGTCATTCTTCATTGCTTCAACTCCCTGAATTCATCCCTCATCCTCTTGATCAAATCTAGGGGCACATGAGTCCTGCTGAACTTGATATTGAATTCCTCCCAAGTCATCATTTGTCCTCCGTTGATTGTACGAGTGCTATTCCACCATGATCTTGCATAACCTGCCAGATAGTGGTTAGCAAATAGTACTTTCTCCTCAGCATCTACTCCAGCAACTTCTAAGTTGTTCTCCATTGATTGCAGCCAGTCATCAGCATCTAAGGGCTCTTCAGATTTGCTAAACATAGGAAGTTTGGTGTTTTTTAAGTTCTTGAGCTTAGATCCATGGTGATCCTGATTTCCATGGCCTTGGTTGTTATGCGCCATTTGGGCGATCTGCTGAAGAGTGGCGAGATTGTCTTGACGCTCGGTTCTACTGGCTTCTCGATCTGCTACTAGCATTTGCAGAATCTGAACCATCGGGTCCTGGGATGAGTTTCTACCACCGGGGTTGCCGCTAGTCATCTGAAGATTGAGGTAGATCGTAAGACAAGAGGGAAATTTCTATGGCTTATGGGTATGGTTCAAAATCTCAAAACTTTGAGTATGGCTAAGGTTTGAAAACCTCAAATCTTGTTCATTCATTCCAAACAAGACATACAAACCACACATTGCAAACAACACATCACAACTATGAAGCAGATGATTTTAAGAACCATTATGTCATGCTACGATACCTCGGGACCGGATACAAACTCGCACCTATGACAGTGGGATAGTGCTACTACTCATCATGAGAACTGGCAGGCTCTTTGTCATCCAGGAAATCGGCGTCCTCCTCGTTAGTGTGGAACTCCATGTTGATGTCCTCAAGATAGTCGTCATCGTCACTGAGGTACAAAGTGATATCCCCACGAATATCTTCACCTTTGTCTTCCTTCTCCTTGAGCTGAATCTCCTGGTCATGGATGGTTTCTTCCAGGGTTGCCACCTTCTGGCGGAGGCGAGTGATGATGCGGTCCTTCTTGTTACGCTGGCGACGAAGTGACTTGCGCTCTTTAGCTAGGAGGGAGAGGGTCTGGTTCTTCTCGGTTGCAACATGGTGCTTATGGTTGGCGTAGGCACGGGTGTTGTCCAACTCCTTTTGGGTCTCGTGCAGCATGAAGTCAAGGTGATCTACATGATGCTTCAGCTCCGGATGTCCTAGCATGGCCAAGGGCTATCCCATGGAGTCACGTCTAGTTGATGTTCTGCCCACATAGACGGGCAAGCGCCTCCTGCATGGCTCTAGCTAGTCCATCCAGCCAGTTGTTCTCCCTCAAGCTGAACTGTATCTTCTCCGAGGTGGGGGATCCATCTTGCCTCTTAGATCGACAATGATCAACCACTGCAGTTCTCCTCCTAGTTGGTCATTGAGCTGCACTCCAAAGAACTCTGGGTGCGGGCATCCAAGAAACTCCGCGAGCTGACCCAAGTCCCTCTCGAAGATGAGTTCCCCTCCATTGCCAAGCTGGTAGAACTTGTTGTACTTGACCTCCATCTATAAGCAATTAGGATGAGTAAGTTAGTGAGGTGATCAAGTGTGTCAAATTTTATGTATGATTGCAAAAACTTTGAGGAACGTATGACTCTCTTTTGGAAAGAATCTCAAGGATAAGAGTGAGAATAGGTTTTCATAAATACTCACTTTCTTTGTTTTGAAACTAAGTTTTTTAGACGTCCATTTTAACTAGGGTCTCCTATGGTCAGTATGGCTTTGATACCAACTTGTGAACACCCGAATTTTTAAGTCCAGATGCCTGTTATACCGTACATCGCAATCCATGATTACCATTTTTGTGAGACATAATAGAATCAATAGCATAGTACATCATCCATTACAAACCATAATAGTCTTACAAATAGTTGATCACATGATCAAGTCTTAATACACATCAAAGCGGCGGAAAATAACGTAGCAGAGGCTCCAGCTTCATTGTCACAGGCAATGCTGACGATGGGAGATGATCCTAGTTATCATAGACATCTTGTTGTCCATCCTTCGGATAGTCCTCTTCATAGTCTGGCCATGGGAATAGCCAGGGACAAAGCCATGAGTACTTTTAGAGTATTCGCAAACTATCAATAATGTAAGTAAGACAATTCTAGTAGGAATCCTAAGCTCTAGGCTTATTTGCAATAAGATAGTTTTATTTCAGAGGTACTTAGTAGTAAAGACCTATTTTAGTTATCTACATTACTCAAGAGGGAACCTAGTTTCATGTCCACAACCCTGTGTGGTCATGTCCAAGTCATATTTCATGTCACAAGTCATTTTGAAAATATCCGACAATGGAAAAGTATGGCCATCCAACTATCCATGACCGCGGACGCGGCTATTCGAATAGTTTGACACTCTGCAGAGGTGGTACACTTTCACCACAACATTCGATACCTCTGTCAGGGATAACCCTGAATCATCATACTTGGTATGTGGATAATCAATCCTAACCTTTCAATTACACACCCTAGTATAGGCACCTCCCCTATTAGTTTGGCCTCCTAGCCATGGCCATCCGCCATCCCGGGCACTACATAGGTGGACAATCATATTCACGAGGTAGCCTCAGCTCAACCTCTTTCTGTGAGGGAACCCATACTAAGACACATAAACTTCCAGTTAAGCCCTATCCAACTTAGGTATTGTGGTTGTACGGTAAAGTTGGAATGATATCACATCAACCATCAGTTTTTATCAAAGTCAGGGAACATGCTTCATTCAGTATCATCTTCAACTCATTGTGTTCCATAACACATGTCAAAACATTTCAATAGAATGACTCATCATCCCAAGGTTTTCATAATAATTTTCTCCAAGTGTTCCCATCTACAGTGATCAAGATTAGTTTAACACTAGCATGTATCAATGAGGGTGTCACTATTGAGGGGTACTAATCAAGTGTAACTACCTACACCTAGTTCTATGCTCTTGACGGCATCTTTCCTATTTCTCCACTAATCACCAATTAATTAATTATTTGAGCAACTTTGATAAAAGGAAGAAAAGATAAAGCTGGCAGGTAAAACATGGGATTGGTATAATCATGGTTGCATCACCATAGCATGCATAATATATCTTGCATATGCTAGCTTGCATATGACTAGCTTGCCTAGTTTAGCTTGCATATTTTAGCTTGCCTTGGTTAGTGCAGTTGTCAAAGTTCTGCTCTTCTTCGTCGTAGAACTCCTCTTCCTCGTACCCCGGCTTAATACTAGCGTCTATAAATAAATACAAGGTACACAATCACCAAAAAATACTTAACTACTTCTGTTTAGCACAAAAATATCCACACTAGATGATCTAGCATCATCTCAATCACTACATGAAATATTGACTTGGCCTTATTTATCTTATTTTATAAATGCAATTTCTACTCATTGAAAAATACTTAAGATTTAATATTCTCCAATTATAAAATATGGGATCATGTTGACACCTGTCATCACCACATATTCCAATACTTGAGAATGTGATTTAAAGTGGATGGCATATAATACAAAGTTTAATATTGCTATTTAATAATATTAAAGTAACTAGAAATGACTATATAGCATTCTTTTAATACTAGTCCATGATTAATGCATGTAACACCAAATATTTTTGCATATTCAGATAGGTCATGGCAAACTTGATTTTTGACAGTTGGAATCAACTCAAAAGCATTTATGGTTGATTTTAGAAAAATGTTTGAAGTTGTAAAAGTCTCTGCCTTGTTATTTTTACTCTGGGTGATTTATAATTTCAAACTATTTGAATCCAATGGGAGTGGTTAGATAATTTTATTACATTTCTAACTAAATTGGAATCATGCAATTTGGTTCAGTAAATCTTCCCGAATTTAATTTTGAAGTCACTGACATAATGGGGTTTTGGAATAAAAGGAAAAACCTATATTCGAATTAGTGGGCTCGCGCGGGAAAGCTATCGGGCCTGCCCAACTACTCTGCGCGCGCAGCGGGCTGCACTTGTGTTGGTGCCATGTGTCAGCGGCTGATCTACTACGAAGCGGTATCCTCTATTCCTAGCCGCACGATTAGAGCTCGATCGACAGCTTCGCGGCATCGTCTCCATCGTATGGCACGCGGGGGATTTTAACCCTAGCTCTACGACGGGGGTCGTTAGGTGCTTACCAGGGCTCCAGCTAGGTCCGGTGAGGTGGCCGAACGAGCTGGTAGACGACGCCGGTTCAAATGGTGGTCGCGGCAGCTCCCAGGGAGGCTCCTAGCGATATCCCCTTTCCACCACAGCAGCGGAGGGCTCCAATGAAATTCCGGCGATGCAGTGCTCCCCTTGCTCCGGGATGGGTCAGAGAGGTTGCTGGATGAGAGGTGAGTCGAGTGGTGTGCGTTTTGAGGCAAGGGAGGGATCTATTTATACCCCGGCGAGAGGAGCATTGCAGCATGGCTCGGGCTCATAGGCGACGTTGCTACATGGCGCTATCGACATGGCGAAGGGTGTAAGCCGGTGCGGTGCTTCATGGCGATTGTCATGGGCACAGTGGAGCAGCGAGGCACGGTCTTAATCAGACGGAAATGTCGATGCACTCTTGGGGTACGGCAGGTGTTCGTCACTGCATACGGCGTGTACTCATCGCGCGGTTTCAAACATGCATGACTGATAGGTTGCTGGCGGCATGGCGATTACAGTGATGGGAGGGGAGAGCGAGGTGCTGCATGGTTGCACAGAATTTCTCGGCGCACTGGCATGCTGCTCAGCATGGTCGGCAGAGAAATGGGCATGGCCACGCTAGTGTTTCCAAGGGATGGCGTTGGTCGAGGCATATGCTGGAGAGTGCGGTGAGGTCAGGGCTACCTTCTAGACATCGTGGGTGAGGGCAGAGAGGCTTGTGGCACTGTGTCCTTGTCCGGCCAGCGTGGCATGCTCGGGTACGGACTGGCACTAATCAAATGGTCGAGTGAGCGATGCTTAGCAGCACGGGCTCGTACTGAGGGAAGTGTGGGCGAGTTGTGGAGGCTAGGCGAGGTACCAAGATGATCACCTCAATCATCTAAAAAGTTTATAGTTGGTATATATACTGTGCCTGCTAAGTGTTTGATTAAATGGCCGCAAGAGAAAAAGATTTGAATTTTCAAATTATGTTTAGTGGGTTGATTGGTCATATGCTTGGGAGTCTATGGTTGCAACGGGTTGCCAAGTGGAGAAGGTTTTGATGGTTTTCTAGAAAGTGTGATCTTGGTGCAGTAGCAAGATTCAATTTTGAAAAGTCCTTCAAAAGAATTTGAATTTGTTCTGGTAAGTTTTGAAAGCTCACTTGTGTTCATTTTTACTTGGTCTAGAAAGGTGAGAAAAGAAATGGAATTGTTTCTTCTTGAAAACACTTACTAGAGATGCCCAAAGTGGGCTAAGAGTTAACTTTGGCAAAAATAACCATTAGGTCATATGCTTCACCATTTGATTTTTTTATTTGATTTGGTTTGGATTTGACCTATATGATATGGTTTTGATGTTTAAACCAAACCTCACCATTTACAACAAACAAACAATGGCATACCATGCATTCATCATCATTCATAAACAGACACTTGCATTCATAGTTTTAAAATTAAAAGCTTTTGTTAACCCTAATTTTGGTTGCTTGGAAATGGATATCTTCATTTCAGAATTTTTGAGGTGTTACCAGAGCTTCATACACCTGGTACTTGACTTGGTTATAGTTGGTCAAGTGTTGGTCTTCGAGCTTCGACGATGTTGATCTCGGTCTTCAATCTCGATCTCGATTCCGATATCGTATTCTACCGGAGAAGAACCAAATACCGTAAAGAAAGGAAACAGTCAACACATGGCATCAATGCAATACTCCAGCAAGGATGATGATATAAAAGGTTACATTGCATTGAAAAAAACCCTAGGGCATGCTTGATAATTTAACCGGGGTTCCGAGGGGTACAAACCCTAATTCGGGAAAACCTCAGAGGCATATAAGAGGGGTTATATTGTTATTCTAATTATACTTGTAATGGAAGTTGCTTATCAATGCATGATTATAGCTTAAACAGGTAGATCTCATTTTTTTAAACATTTTGATATATTATTTGTATTTTTCTGACTTATAAATAATTAGATATGCATTTTACAAGTTTTATGTAACACCGTATTTTTTGTGAATATAAAATTTATGGTTGATTGTGCATACATGAGCATCATCTTCTAAAAATGCATGCAACAAAAATAAGACAAAACCATAAACCCTAATCCTTCCCCCCTTTTGAAATGCATTCAAACAGGTTTTGTATTTTGAAAAGTGCCAAAATAATGGAGCCCAAATGGTTTACAAGGGCCCCTAAATATTTTATATACTTTACCAATGTCTCTGGTATTTTTGAATTATTCAAAATAGAATTCAAATGAAATTACAAAAGAGAAAACTGAAAAACAGAAAAATAAAAGGATTTATGGAAGAAAAACCTAATCCTAAACGCTAACCAGGCAGCCCATCTCCCTACCCTCTCATTCCTTTCGCCCAGCGCGCAAACCGCAGCCCAGCAGAAGCCCACGTGCAGCCCAGCCTAGGAAAACGTTTCGGCCCTCCCCTGTTTGTCGTCTTCCTTAGGCAGACAGACAGTTGCGTGTCGCCACCGTTGCCGTCGATCCGCCGGCCGCGATTGACGCTGCCGCGCAGCCTTCCGGGAGGGGATAAGACCCGTCGAGACGTGCCCCTCTTTCCCTATGTCTCTCCCTTCCTCCCAATCCTCTTGCTTCCTCTCGGTTTCCACAGAAGCGTCAGAACCCTAGTCCCCAGGTCTCCGGTGCATCGCTACTAGAGGCCTCCCCTCGTTCAAATGGTCAAGTTCCAGCGACTGCCCCGTCTCGCTCGTCGTCTTCGTGAAGCCATGCTTGTTGGGAAGCCCCCAATCAGCCCAATCGAACCCTTCGTTCCCGATGTCGGCCACCGCAAATCGTCACTGTCAGGCTCCCCCGAGTTCGCCAACCACACCGTCGCGCTCCTGGTGAGCTCACGATCCTCCTGGTGCCCTCTGCTTCCTTCCCCGCTTCCTGTTTTGCTATGCTGATGATCGCCTGCAAGCGTCGCTGCTCGCCGTTCCTATGAAGCTAGCTCCGGTGGTCACTCTGCAGCGGCGCTGCCACTATTCTGCTCAGTGCACTCGCCCGCATCGAACGAAGCCTCCCGCGCAGCCCTGCATGCTCCCTATCGTCGTCCCTGCTATCGATCTGTGGCTTACCACCGGTGTGACGTCACGCTGACGTCATGCTGATGTGAGAAGCGCACGGTCAGCCCAGTCAAACCGGCCTAGCCCTGCCTTGCTAGCGAGGAAGCTGAGGTGGACCTGGGGCCCCTCTGTCAGTCACTGCGGCTGGGTGAAGCCTCGGTGTAAAAACTTTAACAAATTGTTTTAATAATTTCAGAAAATGAATAAATATTGGAAATTCAATAACTAATTCATTTTAAGTCAGAAAAATGTGTATAATATATCTAAATGTTCAGAAAAATGAGATCCAACTATCTAAGCTATAATCATGCATTGATAATGAACTTACATGACAAGTTTAGTTAGAACAACATAGTAACCCATCACAGGTGATTCCTGAGTTTCCCCGAGTTAGGGTTTTCACCCCTTGGAACCCCGATTAAATTGTTGAGCATGTTTTAGGGTTACAATTTGATACAATTTAACTTGTCATATCATCATCCTTGCTTGAGCATTGCATCGATGCCATGTGTTGATTGTTTCCCTTTCTTTCCGGTGTTTGGTTCTTCCTCGGTAGAATACGAGATCGAGATCAAGATCGAAGCCCGAGGACAACACCATCGAAAACCGAAGATCAACGAACAATACTTGACCAACTTTAATCAAGTCAAGTACCAGATGTTCGAAGCTCTGCCTTTTGGTTATCAATGGGCAAAGGCAAGCATAGCCTCACCATGATATAATCCTATGATTCCGAAAGCATTTCAATTCCTGCCATGATGCATACGATTATATTGGGGGATTTTATCGGTAGATAGAGTATCCTATCTATTGCGTTACTCCCTTTGAGCTTATATTACCCGATCCACTGCTCCTAGCATAACTAGGTTTGGCTTGTGTGCACTGCTAGAGCTAATATATGTGTCTTGCTTAGCCATGCATAGCTGTCAGTGCTGGTTCATCTAGATGTTATATCAGATGCAGAGAATCTAGTATGACAGGTGAACGTGATGAGATGAGATCAGTGGTAAAGGTTAAACATGCTAAGGCTTGTATGGGAGGCCACGGTGGGATGTGGTTTTTCTAGTCCCATGATCTCCACCACTAGGAACCGAGTTCTTGCCTTTGGAACCGAGATGAGCGTACAGCCACACGGGGCTTGGGAACCCCTCGCCTGATTAACTTGCCTAGTAGATTACATGAGTCACATAGTTTGGGCCTTCCTTTCGACATGCATTCTGGATCTTTTCGAAGGTGGTGAAGGAGGTGCATTCATAACAGGTAGGGAAGCATGGACCGGGTTGCTTGGGGTAGATAGCGCCCCTGGGAAACCAACCTCGCCTCACGTCTTTAAGGACCGTCTTCGGGACTTGACCCGTTACGGCGGAACAATCTTTATTGCGTGACTCATGATCTCGGCGAAAGCAAGGTAAAGGTCGTGGCCAACCACCCTCTGCCAGCCTTCCAAGGAAGAGGGCTAATAGCTTGGCATTAAGAGTCGGTTGGTACGTGTGGGTAAAGTTGTAGACCCCTGCAGGGTAATAATCTTTTTGAAAAGCCGTGTTCACGGTTATGAACACTTGGTGACCAGATTCTAAGATCATAGAGGACCTATAACCTAATCGTAAAATTTGGCAGATCAACGTGTGCTTAAGGATGTTTCCTCATGGGTACGAGGGGGTGATCCTAGTTAGGGTTCATTTGATGATCACTTGGTGGATATCAAAAGACGATGATCAATATTTCGGAAATGTCGCTCTCTTATCCCTTTTTAAAATACTCTGATTAGACGAGCTTATTCCTTGTATTGTTTTATAAACAAAGATGGCTTTATGCAAAACAACTCCACCAGCCATAAGTCTTCCGGAGTACACCCTGTACTCACCCTTGCTTTGTTGATACTTTTGGCAGAGTAAGTGTTCCCCTGAAGATGAGTTCCGTACTACATCGAAACCGATGAGTAGCTTGGGGTTCCCGGCCGGCAGCCTGGAATCTATGGGCTGGGATGTCATCATTATGCTTCAGGCCTCTTAGGCCATTTGTTAAGTTTGCTATACTTAATAGCATAATTTGCCTTCCGTTGTTTGATGTTTGTGGTCAGTGACCTCTGCTTGTAATAATTTGGTTGTCTGCTCAATTATGAGCTTGCTATAATAAATTTTGTATCGTAGGGTCACTATTGTGTTATCGATTCTTCACTGGATATCCTTGAGCTCAAGGTTAATATTATGTCAGACGGAGGTCTGGGGTTTGTTTAGCCCTACTCCCGGGGGTGTCATAGGTCTTGGTATCAAAGCAGTACCGACCGTAGGAAAACCTTGCTATTGGTCGATGTTGAGTCTAGTGTTTGTCAAAACTACTTTAAAGCTGAAAAGTATTTGCAAAACTCTAGTATTGGTTTGGTCAAGGCCCACATCAGGCACACATGAACACCACATCGACGCCATGGTGGCGCCACGTAGGCTCACCGAAGAACGCCCAGATGGTGACGGTTGGCGGTGCTAGAGAGCGAGCGGGCTAGCGCGGCTGCTTGCATTTGACTCGGCTCGACGCAGGCTAGCTAATATGGGCGGTGCCGCTACGAGAGGTCGTTAGAGCTTGGCCGGCAACAAGGACGAGCGGAGGCGCACGATAGTGATCAACACAAGGACGAACCAAAGAGGGAGGGGGCCAACGAGGTGGTCCAGGAGGACCACGGGCTCATCGTGGATCGGATGGAGGCAACGTCGAGGAGAAGAGTGGCCCAACAGCGTCATCAATGACGACAGAAACGGCGGCCAGAGGCGGGGAAGACGAGGTCAACAACGGCGATTCAGAGCACTCTTGCTCGATTCCTTCGGGGAGTACCATTAGCACGATGAGGCGGAGCCGGTGGCGGTTGCAGATGGGCTCGGGGTCGCTAGAAATGGCGGGACTCGCCGGTGACTGGGCGGCTAGGGTTTGGGCCAGAGGTAAGAATGCGAGAGGGAGGTCGCGGGGAAGAGCAGGAGTGGATGAGGACGGCAGACCGTCGGCGAGAAGATCTTATAGCTCCCCAGGGAGCGACGGACGGTGGAGCGCAGGCGGCAGGATCGACGGTGTCGGCGGCGACACCGAGCTGTGAGGCTGGCAGGAGGTAGACAACGAACAGGGGCGAAGTGGAACCGGGCGCGCGGTTGGGCCGCACTGGGCTGGGAACTGCTGCGCGTGAGTGGCTGGGAGAGGGAAGAGGAAGTTGGGCCTCGGCCCAGGTAGGTTTAGGGTTATTTTTTATTTGCGAAAACTTTTCCCTTTTTCTGTTTTCTCTTTTTCTTTCTATATTCATTTGTAATCTGTTTTGAATAATTTCAAAATACCAGAAATTTTGTAAACCTTTAAAATACTATGGAGACCCTTTATGACCATTTGGGTTCCAAATATTTTTGTGTTCTCAAAATATTTAAACCCATTTGAATGTTTTCAAATAGAGAGAGGGAATTAGGGTTTAGGGTTTGATCTATTTGTGGCACACATTTTAAATGATGATGATGCTCATGAATGCACAATCAATCCTAAATAAATACTAACTAAAACTAGGGTGTTACAATTCTATCCCCTTAAAAGAATCTCGTCTCGAGATTCGTAGGTAGAAAGATAGAAGGAACAGGGTTACACTAATCTTGGACGATCTTCTTGAAGAGGTTGATCCATACCACCATTAATGAAGGAATGAAGCGCTTCATTTTCTTCGAGGTGGCTGCTCACACTAAGGAAGATATGGAATGATAGAAAACCAGAAACTGAGTATCTCATGATCAACTCATGGATAAATGTTTCACAAACATCTCTAGAGCCAAGGACATGAAACACGCCAAGGTAAAGGAGAAAACAAAAGGAGATGGTTTCCAAGGTGACAGATAGTTGGTCTTCATAAGGATTTGAGGCCATGGAGCTTGCAGAACAGTTTTGACTTCTGAGGGGAGGAACTTCCAACAGAAAGAATATGACAACAGACTTGGAGCGGTAAACCTCTACTAGACAACTTAAGTAGAGCTTCACAGGTGAAAGAGATAGATACCAACAAAACCAAGCTTTTGAACTACTTTTGACATAGAAGGGTCACTCTTTGGTTCAACAGAAGGCCAGGACAGAAATTTATTCCGGTGGAGAGGACTCATAGGAGTCACACGGAATATGTAACAAGAGAAACTATTGATTACCAATATCATGGTTGCTCTTCGAACATGTTTAAGAAAGCGGGAAGGAAACTCTTTATTCATCCAGGACTATCAAAATCCTTGCCAAAGATCATGATATCACTTTACACCACCAAGATGAATAGTTTAGACGATTCCTAGTGACACGAGAAGAAAGAAACTTCATTCTCAGACTCCAAGTACTTGGCATGACAAGACGCTTTCCAACATAGAAGGGTCTGGAGGATCGACCGAGAGATATTTAACAACACCTCTCTAATTGTTCTCATTGATGTTTGAAACACCAATATCAGGTTGCGGACAAGCCTTTAATCAGTCATCAAGTAAAGGCCGGACTTCAGATACAAAGTAAACCATGAGCACAACTCCTACAATAAGTCACAAAAGAAGCCTCATGAGGAATGGTTGTTATTGCTGATTCAAGGGGTATGGCAATAGGTCTTCCGAATGATTGTGTCAACCATTATATCAATCTTACCGGATGTCCAGAGAGACCTATGTAAAAACCTTGAGGGACACCAACCATCATTGCTTCTTGAGATTTAGCTTTGGTTAGGTGGAGAGATGCTTCAGACTCAGCATGTCCAAATAGAAGGTTTGCAACATTTACCATAGAGGTAAAATTACTAGATTCTCAAGACATACTACAATGTCACGATCCAAAAGATGAGATAGGTTGCAAAACCCATGTATTAACAAGTTATCAAAGACAATTGCACATACATGATTTGTTGGCAACGAATCACAAGTGAATCCTTGTTAGGAAACCTTTAGGAGGATATAGAAGTTTTGTTGGACTTCTTATCTTTCGTGAACAAATCAATCAATGGCTTGGTATGCATCAAGAAACTTTTCACAATATGAAGGTATTAACCTACCATATAAAGAATTATTTGCACATGCTTGACTAACTTGAAATGATTCCCAAGGAAACAAAGATAACTCTACCCGAATCCACGACGACATCTTTCAACAGTTGCACGTGAATCGGAGCAGGTCACTTCTAACATTCAGAACACATACTTTGAGATAACACGAAGATGGTTCTCAGAAGTTTCCAACATTAATGCCCAATGTTCCATATGAATCTCATATAACATGGAGAAGATAAGGATTTCATTGATGGGCTCAATAACAAACTTATCGAGACACTCCAAGAAGATGGACTCATATGTTGTATGAACAAGGCAGACTATTGGTCAGACCAAAGGACATGAAGATGGACCCAACTGAAATATCACGGATGGATACATCATAATTATAGTCCATGGGACTGAGTTTGATTTGACGATATCCCAAACTCAAATCAAAGAAAGGAAAGATAACATATCCATAAAGGACATACTATCCTTCTTTAGCACGAACACAACTAGACATCCCTTCAAGGAGGAACAGAGTTGGATAGAACTTCCGTCTTACAACTCTCCAAGTCATTGTTTAAGGTCAACAAACTAGTTCAGGGGTATCCAGTACGGATCCTTGGAGAAAGGAGCAGTTCAAAAAACTTGTTGTCTCAAGAACTTGGCATCACGGTCATGTGGAAACATGGCAATACTTCTAGAAAGACATCCATAATATCACGAGACACCGATATGTCACAGAGATCAAGAGGAAACTTGCTTGGTAAGGCAAGATGACATAATCTCAGAGCTTTGGCATGAGCCTAACTCTTTGACCGAAGAGAGTGTACCATAATATAGGACTTGGTAGCACAATCAAACTTTGCTTAGTGATAGGGTTAACCATCACACTAAGAATAATACAAATGTCCTTTGAATTCAAAGAAATAAAAATTGCTAAGAATCTTAGATGACCACATCATTACGCTCATGCAACATTCCTGAGTGCAAAAGCTCAGAGGAATGGTGGGTAGTATGTGTAAAAGCATAACTTCATTAAGAGGGTCATGATACTCAGCACGACCTCTTGATATAAAGGAGTGTTATACTTAAAGGTATAATAGAACAAAACCTAATAGTAAGGCCTCTATATCTGTGGGCTACAACACTTTGACCTGATCCGAGATATGACGAGGTACTGGAGTTTGTTTCTCCTGACATCCTGAAATGGTTTGTCATGACGGACCACAAGAGTATCTTGCATCAGAATACACCAATGCACATTTACTACTTGGCTACCAACTAGTAAACAAAGGTCAGAAAACAACAAGGAAAAGGAACACGCTCAGAATACAATCCTGAGATGTGGATGCATAAGTCAACATTCTTCTGAGTGCCAATGCAGAGAAGGAAAGGCGTGACAGAGTCATGAATACAGATGGGAGACTCACTAGGAGTAGTCTTGTCGTGATCTATTTGGTTCCATTAAAGAACATCTGCCAGAGCTTGTGGTAGGGAAAGTCCTTAGTTGACGCAACTCAATCACGACAATAACAACAAGCTTGAAGGCTATAGCAGTGGTTTTAGCCATCCTGAGGTAATATTTGAACATTAACCATAGGGATCCATAAAATGGATCTTGCGTTAAAGGCCAGCTTCATGTACAAGATTCAGAACACCAGAATCCAGCACCATCGGGGATCTTAAGTTCAAGTCCGAAGGTTAAAACCCAAATAAAGGAGTAACTACTATTTGAGTTACAAAGCGTACACTACAAAATACTAATCACGAGTAACTTACAAGAGAAGAAACAACTTCTAAAGTACCCAAATAAATAAAAAGGAGGCACACAAGGTGAAAGGAAACCTCGAAGCCTAGAACAGAACATTGTAGAACCATAAACATGATGTTGTGACCCAAGAGATGGAGAGATCATAATGGGAAGAAATCTCTCATCTGAAACGGAACAAGGGAAACAAGGAACACACACATCAAACTCTAGAGAACTTGACACTAGGTAAACTAGTTGAGAAACTTCATGCCAAAAAGGTACCTAAGATTTGAAAGACTAGATGAGATAGAAAAACTTTTCAAAGTCAACAAAAGATAAGATGATCCAGAGTTAGAGCGAATCTGGATAAGGAGAAAAAGAAGCACACCAGAGTTTTTGCACATAATTTTCATCTTTGAAAATAGTTTTCACAAACACTAAACTCAACATCGACTAGTAGAAAGGGTTTCCTACAGTCGGTACTGCTCTGATACCAAAACCTGTGACACCCCCGGGATTAGGGCTAGACAAATCCCAGACCTCTGTCTGATATAAGCCTAACCTACATCTCGAAAGCATAGATAGAGAGAATTGATAACACTACAGTGACCGTACGACACAAAAATTATTACAGCAAGCTCATAACTGAGAAAAGATCCAAATATTACAAGCAAAGGTCACTGACCATAAACACCAAACAACACAAGGCAAATTATGCTATTAAGTATAGCAAACTTAACAAATGTCCTAAGAGGCCTGAAGCATAACGATGACGTCCAATTCATAAATTCTAGGCTGCCGACCGGGAACCCCAAGCTACTCATCGATGTCGATGCCGTAAGGAACTCATCTTCTATGGTAATACTTACCCTTCTGCAAAAGCATAAACAAAGCAAGGGTGAGTATAGGGTGTACTCCACAAGACTTATGGCTGGTAGAGTTATTTTGTATAAAGCCATCTTTGTTCGTAAAACAAGAGGGAGAAGAATCTCGACTAATCAGAATATTTTAAAAGGGGATAAGAGAGCGGTATCTCTAGCTTTGATCATCTTTTGATATCCACTGAATCTTTATCATCTGAACCTTAACTAGGATCACCCCCTCGATCAATGAGGAAGCATCCTTAAGCACACATTGATCTACCAAGTTTTATGATTAGGTTCAAGTTCTCGATGATTTTAGAATCTGTTCCCAAGTCATCCATAACCGTGGACACGGTTTTTGGAAAATATTAATACCCTGCAGGGGTGTACAACTTTACCCACACGTACCAACCGATTCTTAATGCCAAGCTATAAGCCATCTTCCTTGGAAGGCCAGCAGAGAGTGGTTGACCACAACCTTTACCTTGCTTTCGCCGAGACCATGAGTCACACACTAAGGATATGCCGTCGTAACGGGTCGAGTCCCGAAGCCGGTCCCTAGCAATGTGAACAGGGTTTGAGATATGGAGGCCAGGCCTCTCCCATTCCCTGCCACGCTTACCTACCTGTATGACTGCACCTCCTTCACCTCCTTCGAGAAGAGCCAGAATGCGTATGTCAAATGGAACGCCCGAACTATGTGACTCATGGAATCTACTAGGAAATTTAGTTGGTCGAGGGGGTTTCTAGGCCCCATGTGGTTGTACGCTCGTCTTGGTTCAAGACGAAAGAACTCAGATCCTAGTAGTGGCAAGTATGGGACTGTGAAAACCACAACCCACCGTGGCCTGCCATACAAGACTTAGCATGTTTAACTTTCATCTATGATCATACCACGTCAATGATGACCCACAAGTTAGGGGGTGTATCATAGTACTTTTGATAAATAGGAGTGTCGATCCAGATAAGGAGCAGAAGGTGTTGACAAGTGGTTTGGATCAGGAATTCTCTGTAATACTTAGCAAACGTATTTTTAGGTTTTTTTAATAATGCAAAGAAATAAAGTGCAAGTAAATAAATACAATAATAATAATTGCAGCAATTGGCCCAATCCTTTCTTCAACAAAGGACAAGCCAGTTTTATTACTTATGTGGAACAAACGTTCTCGAGGACACATGGGAATACAGTCAAGTGCTTTTGCTTCATATAGTTGATTAATCTTCTTTGATTGGATAACTGTTGTGTGGGTGAACCTATGCTAATGTACCGACCTTACTTGGACTAATACATACTTGTGATTATACCCCTTTCAAGCATCCACAACTACAAGAAAGTAATTAAGATAGAAATCTAACCACAAACCTTAAACTCTGAGATCCTACACTCCCTTGTGCAAAGGTTTCCTAACGGGGGTTCAGGTTTCCGTCACTCTGGCAACCCCACAATTGGTAGCCAAATACACAATGCATTCCCCTAGGCCCAAAAATGGTGAAGTATCATGTAGTCGACGTTCAGATGACACCACTAGAAGAATATAACCACAAATTAAATATCAAACCATTGAATATTACTTCAACTCAATTTTACTACTAACAACATGACTTCTCCCATGTCCTCAAGAACTAAACGAACTACTCACGAGACATCATATGGACCAAGATCAAAGATGATATAATGATAATTAACAATCTGAACATAAACAATAATTCAATGGTTCCACTCAAAAGCATCAACTACAAAAGTAATCAACACCGGGAAAGTTCCCCCTAATAACTATGCAAGATTCAACCCAATTGTTACAGCGGATTGGAGTGGTGGTGATGGTACTAGTGGAGATGATCGTGAAGATGATGATGATGATCCCGATGAAGTCTAGCTCGATGACGCTGTTGATGGCGACGATCTCCCCTATCCGGTAAGGAATTTCCCCGGCAGATTTCTGCCTACCGGAGAGCTCTTTCTCTCTTTGTAGTTTCCGCCCCGCAGATGAGGCGGAATCTTTCTGTGGTTGCCCCCTGAGTATTAGGGTTTCAGGGGGATGATATAGGCGAAATGGCAACGCCAGAGGTGGGCCAGGGTGGCCACACCACCTGGTGGCGCTACTAAGGGGGGCCCACGCCAGGGGGTGGTGTAGGCCCCCTCTGGCCCATCTCCAATTCCCCTTCTGGCTTCCTTCATCTTCTGGAAAAATAGGAATTTTCCTTATATTTTATTATCTTCGCGAATTTTGCATCTGGACACCGCTTTTTTCCATCATAATCCTGACCCCGGCAGTTCATCCTCCAAAAGTCATCCAACATGCAAAATAGATGAAATAACATAAGTATCACCTCTTATTATTAAATATATCAATGAATAACATCAAATTATGATATAAAATAGTGATGCAAAATGGACTTATCAACTCCCCCCAAGCTTAGACCTCACTTGTCCCCAAGAGAAAACTGAGCTCAATAAACATGACCACAGGTTTATGGAGTGAAGTGTCGATAAAAAGATTACGAACAAGAAGCATCACATTCACCAATACACAAATCATAATAGAAAACAACTCACCATTATATAACGTAACATGCAATGAGTATGGGAGTCACAATAAAGATGCATAAAGACAATCATAATTGGTAATGGCAAACTTTGTTCTTGGTCAGAGAACAGTTGACAAATCATACTTGGTTTTCAAGCAAAGCTTTTGTAATGAAGTTTATAACAGGAATCTTTTGCTCAAACATAAAGGGATTTTCACAATGATAGCTTTCAAAGTAATATTCATTCAGATAAGAGCAATGTGTAAAACAAGGAAGATAAGAAACATGATTGAATAAATCATCATATGAATGATTGAATCACAACAACTCAAATACTTGCTGGATAAAGAAAGTAATAGGTTTACTGACTCAACTAAGAAGTAAAAGATAGGCCCTTCGCAGAGGGAAGCATGGATTTTGAGTTTTATAAAGAGATTCCAAAAGATGATGGTACTTACTAGCTTTGAGCTCCCATTGCCCCTATACCATAAGCATCTTAAGGTGATTAAGGTTAAAGTGAACAAATATGGAGTATATGCTTGACAAATCATTAGTTGGCAATCTCATGTCCCTTGAGTACGAGGGTCATTCCTCATGCTACTCAACTTTAGTCACAAGCAAGTTCTTGTCATTGTAAGTATATGTGTATCATAGAGAACCGCCAATGGGTTACCCCTTACCGCATGATACAGGAGCTATCCCATATCAAAATAACAAGGCAACAGACAGTGATAATCTCAGCGATCTTTATTTATCATAAGAATGGTGTATATATATATATTTTCTCTTCTCTATTTTTTAATATATTATTTTTCTGAGGATTCTTCATAGATTGCTCACTATGGTGATGCTACAAGCTTCCACCATGGTTAGGCATGGATTAGGCTAGCCGCCCAGGCGTTTCTCTAACACATATATAATACTCCATGGACTTACAAGCTCCCCTTTTATTTTACACCGTCGACATCCACAAACAAAAGAGCATGATATCAACTGGGTAATACGCATTACCATGACAACATGGTTCTGCTAATTACCAACTTATAAGTGCAAGCATATACAACATAGATGTCACAATGGTTCAAGTTTATTAAGGGCAAGAAAATAAAGTGTGCCATCAAATTCATGAGAGATTTACTAACTAGTTTTCACATAAAAAATGAATTTTTAACTTGGAAGATAGATAAAACTCGAATAATTTACTTGGAATAGAAATAATGCTAATAGGTAGATATGGTGGACACAAATGGCAATGGTTTTAGTTCAAGGATTGGATGCACGAGAAGCATTCCCTCTCAGTACAGGTTTTTGGCTAGCAAGGCTGGGTAGCAAGCATAAGAGTTGAAGAAAACAAGCAAACATACAAGTGATAGAAACAATCATGCAATCTTCCTTTAAAACACAAAAGATCTTAACTAAATAATACTAAGCTTTTAAGCCAATCAAGAAAGAAATAAAATAATAAAATACCTGTAAGTGCTTTTCTCTTTTCCTTTCAAATCTCAAAAAGTGTTGCTACTGACCAGAGCTAGGTTTGCCAAAACCAATTTAAATTTACTTGATGCTCCCAAAGTGATACCAATAATAATCAACAAGATCAATCATATAACAGAAATTTCAAACTAAAATAAGATGTGCAAAAAGTAAATGATGAAACTTCTCATTAATATTCCAAAACAGCACTCACTCCAAGGGATACATAGATAACCAAATAGAGGAGAGATACTTCCACAATGAAAACCATCCTATATGATAATTTCTCTATTCATGATATGACTCTACTAAAAGGGTAAAAAGGTGAAAGATAATGATGTGATTCCGTGGCACTACCCCAAGCTTGGAACTGATGGCGCCCGGTATTGACGTGGGAGCGCTTCGTTGGAAACCCCAAGAGCAAGGTGTGAAGAGCACATCAACAAGTCTTCCCTCAGTAAGAAACCGAGGTTATAGAACCAGTAGGAGGAAGGAAACGTCTCAAAGGTGTTGCAAGCAATGTGGAAACCTGCACAACACAAACTCAAGACTTTCCCCCAACGAACAGTGAGCTTGTCAAGCTCACCGGTTTGTGGTAACAAAGGATTAATTGTATGGTGTGGAAGGCGATGATGGTTTGCAGCAAGTAAAAATTAACAGTGGAATATGTATCAATGGTAAATATTGGACTGGGGTCCATAGTTCACTAGAGGTGCTCTCCTTAGATAAAACAAACATGGCATGCAGGGTAAACAAATTACAGCAGGGCAATTGACAGGACTAAGAAAGGCATAACAATGCAATACTAGACTCAAAGATCCTATGAGATTCGATTGGCCAATACAACAATATACATAGACCGCCATCCAACTGCATCTATGACTAGAAGCCCACCTTCAGGTTGTCATCCGAACCCCCTCTAGTATTAAGTTGCAAGCAACAGACAACTGCTTTAAGCAAATTGTGTAAGGTAAACAATCCACTTGTTCCATGACTAAGAGACCGTTGTTTTCTCCCTAGTGGCAACAGTACATCTATAACCGAAGAGATTTCTATCACTTCCCTTGGAAACTAGAGGCATGAACCGACTATCGAGCATAAATACCCCCTCTTGGAGTCACTAGCAACTACTTGGCCAAGATCGGTACTAACAACGGAGAGCATGCAAGATCACAAACAACACAGACATGATAGAATCAATAAGACAAAACCATTAATCAATCTGACATAGTAATCTCAATATCCATCGGATTCCGGCAAACACAACATGCATGATTACAAATAGATTAGACCTTGATCATGAACGGAGCTCACAAGATCTATACATGAAATAACAATGCGGAGATACAACCATGTAGCTACTACATGGACCCATAGTCCAAGGTGGAACTACTCACGATTCATATCGGAGGCTGGCATGATGAAGAAGAAGGCCTCCGGGATGATCTCCCCTCCGGCAGGGTGCCGGGAAGAGCTTCAGATCCCGCTGATATAGGGACGATGGTGGCGGCGGCTACAGACGGTTTGGTGGAGTTTTGATCGGGTGTTGAGGGTTTCTGCATCAGGGGGACTTTATAGGCGAAGAGGCGAGGAAGGGGGCCACCAGTGTGGCTGCACCCCCCAGGCATGGAGTGGGCCCACCCGTGCACCCAGGGGGTGTGGCCTCCTGGTGAGCCTCCTCCGTCTCGTATTATGGCTTCGTGTTGCCCATGGTAAAATATTGACTTTGGCTTTTGTCCCGTCCAATTCCGAGAATATTGATTTTCTTCCTTTCTGGAACCAAAAAACAGAAGAAAACAGGCAACTGGCACTGTGGAAACTTGTTAATAGGTTAGTTTCAAAAAACATATAAAAACACCTCAAAGTGTAGACAAATCAAAGCATAGTAGATACTAAACAAGGTTGGAAAATAAAAAATTATATATACCTTTCTAACGTATCAAGCATCTCCAAGCTTAACTCCTACTCGTCCTCGAGTAGGTAAGTGACAAAAGAATAATTTTTGAGGTGACATGCACCATCAAAACCAAGATCAAACCTTTTGCAAGCATTGAAAGCTGGGATCAAAGAACTCTAAACATGTGCATGAAAGATGGAGTTCTAACAATAGGACAAAGTAACTATGCATGCAATATGAAAGGCTACAAACAAAGATCATGAATAACATGCATTGAAAAACATTTGTTTGTTTCACATACGGAAAACATGGCATAGTGGCATTCAACTTGTCCCTCATAGAGTAGCAAATAGATGCATAGGACACCTTCAAAGTTCATAAGAGTGACTAGATACAAATAGCACAAGAACAAGCAATATCAACAATATGCATCAATCAATAAGTTTTAGCACACGGCACATAGAACTAAGAATGACAACTATGCTCTCTTAATGTTGCCTAAAGTTAGAAGGTGGAGACTCAAATAATAGTGGAAGAAAGGTCCTTCATATAGGGAAGCAGGGATTTCAAGTTTCAAAAAGAGCTTCAAAAAATTATGGTACATGTTAGCTTTCAGCTCTCATTGCCCCTGCCATAAGCATCTTGAAGTGATTAAGGTTAAAGTGAACAAAGGTGGAGTAAATGCTTGACAAAGTATAAGTTGGCAATCTCATGTCCCTTGAATACGAGGGCCGCACCGCATGCTACTCAACTTTGGTTACCTGTAAGTTCTTATCATAGTAAGTACATGTGTATCATAGAGAACCGCCAACGGGGTACCCCTTGCACATGGTACAGGAGCTATCCCATAACCAAAATGACAAGGCAAGCAGACAATGAGCATCTGAGCGATCTTTTTATTTACTATGTGCATAGCTTTTCATTGAGGATGCTTCATAGAATGCTCATTATGGTGATGCTGCAAGTTTCCACCATGATTAGGCATCGCTTAGGCTAGCGGCCCAGGCGTTTCTCTAACACAAAATACATAACTCCATGGACTTACAAGCTTCCTCTTTATTTCACACCGGTGACATCCATAGACAAAAGAGCATGATATCAACTGTGAAAAAGTACAAGTGCAATGTTGAAAACGTTCCCCATGGCAGCATGGTTCTACTAATTCCAACGTATAAGTGCAAGCATATACAACATAGATGACACAATGGTTCAAGTTTATTACGGGCATGGAATATAAAGTGTGCCATCAAGTTTGTGAGGGCTTTAATCACTAAGTTTTCACATAACAAGATACTTTTTAATTGGAAGATAGCTGAAAACATGAATATACTTGGAATGGTGTAACACACCATGCATAGGAATTTATAGTGGACACTTTGGAATAACTTGGTTTCTTGCGAGTTGGAAGCATGAGTAGAGCTTACTCATACAAGTGGAGGCTAGCAAAAGACTGGGAACAACCAACTAAGAGAGAAATAATGGCCATAATCATGCAGAGCGACAAAACATTACTAATCAATGCATAGAGTGGTACTACAAGTCAAGTACTAAATGATCATAGAGGCTATGGTCACTTGTTAGTAGTCGTAACATGGTGTGAGCATGTGCCAAGTCAACCCAAACAAAGCATCAAAGGAGAATACCACAATACTATGCTTTTATATGCTAAAACAACGCATGATTCTTTTAAGGCACACTAAGCAATCCCAATTGTTTTTAATAAGACATGCTACAGACACAATCACTAAGCATAAGGTCAAAACAACACCTAGCATGTAATGCTAAAGTCTAAGTCATAGTCAATGCAAGCTCCTCTTTCACTTTCAAACAAGAACTTTCTACTCCTTTCCAACACCAATCAACTTATTCGAAAAAACACAGCGAGAACAGGGGTCCAAACTACTTTACTCAAGCAATCTAAACAAACTAAGCAAACCAAACGAAAACTAAGACGCTCCAAGAATAACACAACAGTGCATGCAACAATAAAAACGAAGTGTCTAGAAAGACCTAAGCTTTTTATTGATGAAGAACGGGATGCCTTGAGTATCCCCAAGCTTTGACGCTTATACCTCTTGGATATTTCTTGGGGTGACACCGGGGTGGCATCCCCAAGCTTGAGCTTTTGTCCATTCTTCATCTCATTACATCATTCTCTCTCTACACCTGAATTTTTTTTCGTTCATACAAAACTTCACAGAATCTTCATTAGAAACATTATTGTATTCAAAAGATAATTGTCACATACCAAATTTTAGATTTGGTACTGCATATCATACATTCCATTGCATCACGAGCATCATTGCAAAAAAAATCAGTTTCAAACTTTTTTGTCAAAACCCACTTGCATGCCTTTGTCACATGCACATGGTTGCTCGGTTTCTACCTTACATCTGCTATATTGGTTTAGTTTAGTTGATTGGAAGGCACGGGAGCATAGAGGGTTCCAAGACGAACCCGTAGCACTTTGAATCACTTCATTCGGAGCTACGGTTCAAAAGTTACAGTTGATTGAATTTCGGGTAAAAATCTGGTCAGATTTCAGACAGAAATTCAGATAGGAAAATCTCCAGTAAAAAGAAAAAGAAAATCAAAAAGAGGGAGAAACTACGCGCGGCCCGCAGCCTACCAGCCGCGGCCCACCCGGGGCCTGCCAGTGCAGCACAGCGGCAGCCGCATAACAGCGCGCGCGGGCAGCAGATAGAAGCTGCCGCCTAGCCAGCCCAATTCCCCCCTGTGACGCTGCCAGATGGGGCCCGCTTGCCAGCGCGCCACCGCAGCGGGCACGGACGTTGAGGCCGTGTTCCTCGCAGGATCAAACGCCCTTCCATGCGTCGATTGCATCTCCTTATAGGCCCCGACCCCCTCTGCAAAACTCCCCATACCCTATCCCTTACCGTGCCGCCACCTCTCCGCGATTTCTCGCCGGAGAACGTCACCGCCACCGCCACCGCCATTGCTCGGTAGAGCTCGACCTCGAGTTCCCCTTGCCCCGTTCTTCCTATTATCGGTTTCCCCACTATCTACTGACTCGCCGCCGTGGTTCCCTCGTGCAGGCCGTGCCCCGGAGCTTCCACGCGAGCTCCCCGGAGCCACGAGCTGCCGCCGCGCTCTAGCTCGCCGCCACCGTTTCCCGCAGACACGAAAGCAACCACCGCCTCCACCTCGAGCTTCGGCGCGTCCTTCCGCATGCCGTACGCCGCCCAGCCACCGCCAGACCTTGCCGGAATCGCTGCCCCCGTCGACCCTGACGCCGCCGATGAGCTTCTCCCCCACGCGCCACTCTCAGCCACAGGATCGACCGTGGACGGCCTAGATCAGGCGCTGACTAGTCAGCTATTGACTGAAGACTAGTCAATTGCCTCGTCAGCGCTGACTCAGCGTTTGACTGGTCAGCCCGTTTTTCGAATTAACTAAATAGGTTAAAATTTGGCAGATTTAGGTTTAAACTTGAAAAATTCATAACAATTAATCTATTGGGCCAAAAATTGCAAATAAGATACCGATGGATTCAGTTTTCCACGTAGATTATTTCTATACAATTGTTTCAGGTTTTTGCATCAAGGTTTTTCCGTGAATAAATAAATAGTTTAATGTCCTTTTTAGAGTAATAAATTCATAGGAAAAGTTCTACTACTCCCAAAATTGCAAATTAGGTGTCCCTTGAATCAGTAGAACAAGAGGAACCTGTTAGTGAATTAAAAAGGTAGACTTACAGTACTGGAAGTTGCAGAATCTATTAAAAGGCTTTCTGGAGTATTTTATTTATTCAGAAATATCTAAAAATCCTTTTTGAGTGATTCTAGTTGGTACTGGTTCTATTTTAGGTTTCCTACACAGTAGCTATTTTTTCATGATTTTACAATATGTTCAATAGCAGTGGCTTAATAATTCGGTTATAGCTCAATTGTTTGGCCATTTAAAATTGCATGCCTTGTTTCCAATGCCTACAAAATGTTTTCCATGCATGCATATAGTAGGTATACTGAACAAGGTTGTAGAATGCAACTGGAGCTTTTTTCAACTTGTCATGCATGCATCTTGCATTGTTATGTTTGTATATGATTCTGTTTGGTTTGTTTATATGATGGCAATTGTATCGTGTAGATTGTGACAAGTGCAACGCTTGCTCATATGAGGATTGTTTGATCGATCGCTACAGCAAAGGCAAGTAGATGCTAATTGTTCATGATTATTGTCCTACTATTTTCAATGCATTGTCGTTTATTTTGTAGATGCATGTGTAGGAAAGTACTATCGCTATGCTATGTCCTATTATGTGGTAGGGTTTTCCTGTAGATGAGCCACCGTTGGTAGATGTGTATAGCCATGCTATGATGAACGAGGGCTGGGTTACATCACTGAAAGTTGTTTCTAAATGTGTTGGTTTGCTAAAACTAAAAACAACTTAATCAATGAATCTCCTGGGTGTGATGGGATTGACATTTTTTGGTGGTATCATTGCGGAAAGGCACCTAGGTATCAAGAGAAAATGATTGGCTTCTTTGCGTGGTAGCTTACGTGTACAACCATGTGCCAATAATGGAATGGGCGGTTGGTTGGACTTAGTAGGTTGTGGTAACTCGAACCCACGTATCCAGAGATGTAGAATTTTGGTAGGTTGGTACGGTCCGTGTCGGGTTTGGGGAGCTACTTCCCGAACGGTCCCTTCTTGGACTTCTCCCTATCATCACCCAACATGAGAGTGGTGGTACGAGCTGGGCTGGCCAAGTCACATGGGTAAATTGTACTAACCCCTGCAGGGTGTATAATCTAATTGATTAGCCGTGGCCCCGGTTATGGACATCTGAGTTGCTTGATATTGAGTTCATGACACGTTTCTCGCTCATTCTAATTTCATAATTTCTTTAATGTTGATGGGTTAACTTAATTGGGATCTTTTCAAAGAGAGACAAAACTGTTTATGAAAGTAGGACAAAGGTATTTGTAAATGCAAGCTAGCCATAGCTCCACTTGCCAAATATGCATGTAGATGCTAGTTGTATTGTCTCCTTTAATAGCCCTACTTGCCATACATTCCATGTATTGACCCTTCGGGGATGATACGTTTCATGTTGCAGGATATTCAGATTCTGAGTGATCGGTTAGGACACGGTACTCCACTCGGCACTTGTTCACTTGTGGGCAATTTGAAGAATGGAGGAGTTATTTTATTTTATGTTGCTACTTGAATAAGCTGAGCTAGCCTAGAGCTAAGCCCTTATTGTAATAATGTTACTCTGGACCTTCGTGATTTATGATACACGGATATTTTGCTATGTTATTCATCTTTACTCTATTGTGGGCCAATGAACCTATCCAGGGATTGACATGTCACATAGAAGCTACGGTCTTTTCAGAACCATAGTGTTACACATGGTATGAAAGCCCGTCTGTCGACTGTAGGATCACGACCTAGGTTTGGATTTGGAAGCCATGGAATTACTAAAGCTTATATTAACTTTGTCTTTCATCTTATGCCTTTCACTCTTGTAAATCTTTACCATTTGCTATTCTCACACTTTCCTCTTTTAATTGATAGATGGGAGAAGTCAGGACTGAGTATGCTGCGATTGAGTCGCCAAGGCCCTTTGCAAGACAGTTGTGATAGCTCTCACAGTCATTGGTCTTTCCACTGCCCATGTTCAAGGGAAGAAGGCTATACACCTATGGATATGGCGAGGACACCTGGGAGATCACCACTTTCATCTTCAGGGATGTCGCCTTGCCAAACCCTATACATCTGGTCTACACCAAGAGGTATTGCAACTGGGAGCTTGGAATAAACTTGGCCCTGCATGAAGCCCTGTCACGCCAGTGCCATCTTGTTCGACACCTGCTGCCAGTCGACTCACCTTACCGTGACTAGGGAAGGCGTGATGAGAATGGGAATGTTGTGGTTACCCCAGGCAATAGGAACAACATGCCACCCCGTTGGAGGCACATAGAGGATATGGAGGTGGAAAATGGAGCCCTAGCTGAGAAACTGTTGATGGTAAAGGAGATAGCTGACTTTGCCAGCAAAGGCCTAGTGGTCCAAGGACAGGAGATTGATACTTTACATGAAGTTGTGGATGTTCTGAACCATGCACTTATTGGTAGTGACGCGACCATAGCACAGCTGAATGGGACCGTCTAGGAGAATAATCAAGCCATAGAACAGCTGCAAGGGACCGTCCAGGAAAGGGACCAGACTGTTGTTGATATGGCAGCCCAGATTGCCGCTCTCCAAGCACAGTTGAACCCACCCCCTGATGACAACAACAATGACGATGAGGACGATGATTATGATGATGACGGGGGGAACGATGATGATGATGATGATGAGGACAAAGATGATGGTGTAGGAGATGAAGTTATTGCTGCTGCAGCAGAGGATGAAGAAGAAGAGGAGGAGGATCTAGAAGAGGTGGAATTTGATGTCTCAAGTGAGGACTCAGGAGAAGTGTATACACCACAACCATCGATGGTCCGTGGACAGAAGGGCCAACGCATGAATGCAAGGACCTACTGCAACCTCTTCATGAAGTAGTTAGATGGCCACCAATTAGTCGTCGTTAGGATACATCGTTAGCTTAAGGCCACGATCAATGTAAAACTTAGTTTCTGATAGTTTAAAGCATTTAGTTTCTCCTATGTGTACTCTAAAGTTACAGGATTATTTGTGCGAATTTTATAAATGAGTTGTGGCAAGGTTTGCTTGATATTCGAGTTTTTCCTCCTGCAGTTTTATGCTGACCCTGCTGTACTGTACGATTGTTCATATTTTTTTGGTAACTGGGAAAAATATGAAAAATAGGGTCTGTTTCGAAACTCTCTGTACAATATGCACAAAAATCAGCAAAAATTCCTGACGAGTTTAAGTCAGGTAGAAAAATTCGTGAACACTGCTGGACTATTCTGGCAGATTCCTGTTTTATTGCTTTGTTGGCATGTTTATGTTTATAACTATTGACAACACTTCTAAAACTATTTCAGTAGATATATACTACTAGGATAACCCCTGGAACTTGATCGCTTGTTTGCTGATGTGTTGCTTGCTCATGATTATCTGTGATTGTTTTGTTGTTGTTTGATCATAATGCATGGGTAGAATCCTAATTTCGTAATCGATTCTTTCTAAGCTTACCTTTGCTAAACCGCAGATGCCTCCCCACCGTCAACCCACTAAGATGGAGCAGCTTATGGCAGCTCAAGCACAGCTAACCCAAGTGATGACCCAGTTCATGGAAGCTTAGAACAACAATAACAACAACAATGGGAACAACCAGCCCGAGGGGGATGCACTTACAAGGTTCCTGAGGCTAAGGCCAGCGAAGTTCTCTACTGCAACTGAGCCGATGGTTGCTCTCGACTGGTTGTGTTCAGTGAACAAGGATCTGGTAACTGTTGGATGCACAGATGCTGAAAAGGTGAGGTTTGCTGCTCACCTGCTGGAGGGACCAGCTGCTTCGTGGCGGGACACTTTTCAGATCACCCACCCGCTGGACACTGTAACCTGGGCCATGTTTGAGGAAGGTTTCAGGACCAACCATGTTTCTTCAGGAGTTCTGAGCCTGAAGAGGAAGGAGTTTCGCAACTTGCGCCAAACCAACCGCACCGTGGCTGAATATATAGAGGAGTTCAACAACCTGTCGTGTTATGCCCCTGAGGATGTTGACACTGATGCCAACAGGAGAGAGAGGTTCCTGGATGGCCTCAGTGATGAGCTCTCGGTACAGCTGCTAGTGGTTTATTGCCCCATTTTCCAGGAACTTATGGACAAGGCCAGAATCTTGGAGGGGAAGCACAAACAGGTGGAGAACCGCAAGAGAAAGAACAACAATCACCACTCTGGCTCTCACCACAAGTCTCGCACTTCTTATGATGGATACTCCAAGCATGGAGGAAGTGACTATGGGCGCCATGGAAGCCATGACCACCACAACCATGGAAGCGATGGACGCCATGAGAGCCACAAGAGCAACTGACACAACCACAAGGGAGGACACACTCACCATTCTGGAGGACACAATGGACACGAACGCAACCGCGATCGCAAATTTGTGAAGAACGACCTGAGTGAGGTGACATGCTTCAAGTGCAACCAGAAAGGGCATTATGCAGACAACTATCCGGAGAAGAAGGGACTGAAGCCAGGCAACAACCAGAAGGCCATAGTGAACCACATGAATGTGGAGTAGATCCTAGATGAGCCTGAGCTTGTGGTTGGTAAGTTTCCAATCAACACTCACCCTGCACTTATTCTTTTCGATACTGGTGCATCGCATTCATTCATATCAAGGGCATTTGGGGATAAGTATAAGCTACCTATGGAGTCTCCAAAAGGGGCTATTACATTAAGCTCACCTAGAGGGGAAATAATGCTAGCGCGGGATGCCGCGACTTAACTGTGAGGATTGGAGCACACAATTTTATTGCACATCTGGTGATATTGGAGTCACAAGGTTTAGATGTAATACTAGGCATGGATTGGATGTCTATGCATGAGGGACACATAGATTGTGCACAACGAGCGGTTTTGCTCAAGACCCCGGATGGTAAGAGAATTAGGTTCAAGTCATCGGTGCGACTGGGAAGGTGTAAGATGAATTCTCTTAAGGGGGTTAGCATGGATACAATGCCTATAATAAAGGAGTACCCCGACGTGTTTCCGTAGGAGCTGCCAGGGATGCCACCTGACAGGGATGTGGAGTTTATCATCGATCAGATGCCGGGAATATGACCTATAGCAAAGAGGCCGTACAAAATGGATGTGGATGAGCTGAAGGAATTAAAGAAACAACTAAGAGAGCAGTTGGACAAGGGATTTCTTCAGCCCAGTTCGTCGTCATGGGGTGCACCTGTTCTGTTTGTGGAGAAAGACAGTAGCAAGAGGTTAGTGGTGGACTATCACTCGCTGAATGAAGTGACCATCAAGAACAAATACCCCCTGCCGAACATAAATGATTTGTTTGATCAACCAGAAGGAGCAAAAGTGTTTAGCAAAATTGATCTGCGATCGGGCTATTTCCAATTGAAGATTCGGGAGGAGGACATTCCCAAGACTTCTTTTACCACTAGGTATGGTTTATATGAGTATACGGTTATGTCTTTTGGACTAACAAATGCCCCGACATATTTCATGACCATGACGAACAAGGTGTTTATGGAGTACTTGGACAAGTTCGTGGTTGTGTTCATCGATGACATACTGATATATTCCAAGGATGATACTGAACATGAGAGACATTTGCGACTGATTATGGAGAAGCTGAGGGAACATAAGTTGTATGCCAAATTCAGCAAGTGTGAATTCTGGCTTAACACTGTTGGATTTCTTGGACAGGTGGTGTCAGGAGAAGGAGTCGATGTTGACCCAAGCAAAGTGACGGTAGTTACTGAATGGGAAGCGCCCAAGAATGTGGGCGATATTCGGAGTTTTTTGGGACTTTCTGGATATTACAGGAGGTTCATAGAGAATTTCTCCAAGATTTCTAAGCCAATGACGGAACTGCTGAAGAAGGATAAGAAGTTTGAGTGGACAGATGTGGGTGAAGCTAGCTTTCAGGAACTGAAGCATCGCCTAGTGACCACACATGTTCTGTGTTTACCTGATCTTCAGAAGGATTTCCAAGTGTACTGTGATGCATCTCGACAGGGACTTGGAAGTGTGCTGATGCAAGATGGGAGAGTGGTGTCATATGCCTCGTGGCAACTTAAACGACATGAGAGGAATTATACCCACACACGACTTGGAATTAGCATCGTTTGTACATGCGCTCAAGGTGTGGATGCACTACCTGATGGGAAAACACTGCGATGTGTACACCGACCACAAGAGCCTGTAGTACATATTTACACAGAAGGAGCTGAACATGAGGCAAAGAAGATGGTTGGATCTTATCAAGGATTATGATATGAATCTGCAATACCACCCAGGAAAAGCCAATGTAGTAGCGGATGCTCTAAGCCAGAAGGTCTATGCTAATGGGTTGACTGTTGGGGAATTGCCCGAGGATTTGTGCAAGCAATTCAAGGAGCTTAGACAGGAGGTAGTGTCAGAGGGATATTTGGCAACAATGGAATTCCAACCAACGCTACAGGACATGATCAAGAAGGCTCAAGTAGGAGACGAGGAGATAGAGGCGATAAAGGAAAAGATGAAGGAGGATCGAGAAAAAGAAATCCGCGAATATGAGCAACGAACCTTGTGGTATGGAGATCGTTTGTGTGTGCCCAACGACCCGGAGATAAGGAAGATAATTCTGCAGGAAGCTCATGACTCGACATACTCCATACATTCGGGCAATACAAAGATTTATATGGATCTAAAGGACAGATTTTGGTGGAACAACATGAAGGGAGACATCGCCGAGCATATTGCCTTATGTGATGTATGCAGCCGAGTGAAGGCGGAACACCAGAAGCCAGCAGGATTACTACAGCCATTACCCGTGCCGGATTGGATAGAGTGGGAATGGATTTTATCACAGGATTGCCTAGGACCAGGTCGGTATACGACTCTATTTGGGTAGTGGTCGACCATTTGACCAAGGTAGCCCACTTTATACCGGTGAGGACGACCTATACGAGTGCAAGGTTAGCCAAGATTTATATGTACATGATTGTGTGCCTACATGGAGTTCCCAAGAGCATTGTATCAGATAGAGGCACCCAATTTACATCACACTTTTGGTGCCAGCTGCACGAGTCATTGGGAACTAGGTTGGAGTTTAGCACAACATTCCATCCTCAGACAGATGAACAGATACAGAGGGTGACTCAGATTTTGGAGGATATGTTGAGAGCTTACGCTTTGGCGCATGTCTATAGTTGGGATGAGAATTTGCCGTATGCCGAGTTTTCCTACAACAACAACTACCAAACCAGCCTTAAGACGTCGCTGTTTGATGTGCTATATGGGAAAAGATGTCGGACACCATTGCTATGGGATGGAGTAGGAGAGCGTCAGCTATTTGGACCTGATTTGATCAAGGATGCTGAGGAGAAGGTCGCTTTGATTAGGGACATGATGAAGGTAGCACAATCGAGACAAAAGAGCTACCCTGACACCAAGCGCAAGGAAGTGGTGTATGAGGTCGATGATAGAGCGTACCTCAGAGTATCGCCACTGCGTGGGATTAAGAGGTTTGGAATCAAAGGTAAGCTGGAACCTCGGTTTATAGGACCATACCGGGTCTTAGCACGCAAGGGATAAGTTGCATATCAGTTGGAGATGCCAGAGGCTCTGTCCGCTGTTCATGACGTATTCCATGTGTCCCAGCTGAAGAAGTGCCATCCGGAGATGGTGGATACACCGTTGAGAGACACCGTGCCACTGGAGGAGGTTTAGCTGGAGAGTGACTTGACCTATGAGGAGAAGCCGGTCAAGATTTTGGATACAGCGGAGAGGTTTACCCATAGAAAGACGGTCAGGTTTTGCAAAGTGCAATGGAGCCACCACACCGAAGAGGAAGCCACTTGGGAGCGTGAGGATGATCTCCGAGAGGACCACCCACACCTATTTGCTAGCCACGCCGAATCTTGGGGACGAGATTCATCTTAAGGGGGTTAGTCTTGTCACATCCCAAATTTTAGATTTGGTACTGCATATCATACATGCCATTGCATCATGAGCATCATTGCAAAAAAATTCAGTTTCAAACTTTTTTGTCAAAACCCACTTGCATGCCTTTGTCACATACACATGGTTGCTCGGTTTCTACCTGGCATCTGCTAGATTGGTATAGTTTAGTTGATTGGAAGACACAGGTGCGTAGAGGGTTCCAAGACGAACCCGTAGAACTTTGAATCACCTCATTCGGAGCTATGGTTCAAAAGTTTCAGCTGACTGAATTTCGGGTAAAAATCTGGTCAGATTTCAGATAGTAATTCAGATAGGAAAATCTCCAGGAAAAAGAAAAAGAAAATAAAAAGGGAGAAACCACGCACATCCCGCAGCCCACCAGACGCGGCCCACCCAGGGGCCCGCCAGTGCAACGTAGCGGCAGCCGCAGAACAGTGCGCGCGCGGGCAGCAGATAGAAGCTGTCGCCTAGCCAGCCCAATTCCCCCTATGCCGCTGCTAGATGGGGCCCGCCTGCCAGCACGCCGCCGCCACAGGAACGGACGCCGAGGCTGTGTTCCTCGCAGGATCGAACGCCCTTCCACGCGCCGATTGCATCTCCTTATAGGCCCCGACCCCCTCTGCAAAACCCCCATACCCTATCCCTTACCGCGTCTCCACCTCTCCAGGATTTCTCGCCGGAGAACGTCACCGCAACCGCCGCAATTGCTCGGTAGAGCTCGACCTCGAGCGCCCCTCATCCCGTTCTTCCTCTTATCGGTTTCCCCACCGTCTACTGACTCGCCGTCGTGGTTCCCCCCGTGCAGGCCGTGCCCCGGAGCTTCCACGCGAGCTCGCCGGAGCCACGAGCTGTCGCCGCGCTCCAGCTCCCCGCCACCGTCACCCGCAGATGGGAAAGCGACCGCCATCGCCACCTCGAGCTTCGCCGCCACCTTCCGCACGCTGTACGCCGCCTAGCTACCGCCAGACCTCGTCGAAACCACCGCCGCCGTCGACCCCGACGCCGCCGGTGAGCTTCTCCCCCACGCGCCACTCTCAGCCATAGTATCGACCGTGGACGGCCTAGATCAGGAGCTGACTAGTCAGATATTGACTGAAGACTAGTCAACTGCCTCGTCAGTGCTGACTCAGCGTTTGACTGGTCAGCCCATTTTTCGAATTAACTAAATAGGTTAAAATTTGGCAGATTTAGGTTTAAACTTGAAAAATTTATAACAATTAATCTACTGAGCCAAAAATTGCAAATAAGATACCGATGGATTTAGTTTTCCAAGTAGATTATTTCTGTACAATTATTTCAGGCTTTTGCAGCAAGGTTTTTCCGTGAATAAATAAATAGTTTAATGTTGTTTTTAGAGTAATAAATTCATAGGAAAAGTTCTACAACTCGAAAAATTGCAAATTAGGTGTCCCTGGAATCAGTAGAACAAGAGGAACCTGTTAGTGAATTAAAAAGGTAGAATTAAAGTACTGGAAGTTGCAGAATCTATTAAAATGCTTTTTGGAGTATTTTATTTATTCAGAAAGTTCTATAAATCCTTTTTGAGTGATTCGAGTTGATACTGGTTCTAGTTTAGGTTTCCTACATAGTAGATATTTTTCCAAGATTGTACAATCTGTTCAATAGCAGTGGCTTAATAATTGGGTTATAGCTCAATTGTTTGGCCATTTAAAATTGCATGCCTTGTTTCCAATGCCTATAAAATGTTTTCCATGCATGCATACAGTAGGTATACTGAACAAGGTTGTACAATGCTACTAGAGCTTTGTTTAGCTTGTCATGCATGCATCTTGCATTGTTATGTTTGTATATGATTGTGTTTGGTTTGCTTATATGATTGCAATTTTATCGTGTAGATTGTTACGAGTGCAATGCTTGCTCGTGTGAGGATTGTTCGTTTGACCGCTACATCCAAGGCAAGTAGATGCTAATTGTTCATGATTATTGTACTACTATTTTCAATGCATTGTCGTGTATTTTGTAGATGCATGTGTAGGAAAGTACTATCGCTATGCTATGTCCTATTATGTGGCAGGGTTTTCCTGTAGATGAGCCACCGTTGGTAAATGTGCTTAGCCATGCTATGATGAATGAGGGCTGGGTTACATCACTGAAAGTTGTTTCTAAATGTGTTGGTTTGTGAAAACTAAAAATAGCTTAATCAATGGATCTCCTGGGTGTGATGGGATTGACATTTTTTGGTGGTATCATTGCGGAAAGGCACCCAGGTATCAAGAGAAAATGATTGGATTCTTTGTTTGGTAGGTTACGTGTACAACCATGTGCCAATAATGGAATGGGCGGTTGGTTGGACTCAGTAGGTGTGGTAACTCGAACCCACTTATCTAGGGATGTAGAATTCTGGTAGGTTGGTACGGTGCGTGTCGGGTTTGGGGAGCTACTTCCCGAACGTCCCCTTCTTGGACTTCTCCCTATCATCACCCAACATGAGAGTGGTGGTATGAGATGGGCTGGCAAAGTCACATGGGTAAAGTGTACTAACCCCTACAGGGTGTATAATCTAATCGATTAGTCGTGTCCCCGGTTATGGACATCTGAGTTGCTTGATATTGAGTTCATGAAACGTTTCTCGCTCATTCTAATTGGGATCTTTTCAAAGAAAGACAAAATTGTTTATGAAAGTAGGACAAAGGTATTTGTAAATGCAAGCTAGCTACAGCTCTAGTTGCCTAATATGCATGTAGATGCTAGTTCTATTGTCTCCTTTAATAGCTCTACTTGCCATACATTCCATGTATTGACCCTTCGGGGCTGCTACGTTTCATGTTGCAGGATATTCAGATTCTGAGTGATCGGTTAGGCCACAGTACTCCACTTGCCACTTGTTCACTTGTGGGCAATTTGAAGAATGGAGGACTTATTTTATTTTATGTTGTTACTTGAATAAGGTGACCTCTCCTAGAGCTAAGCCCTTATTATAATAATGTTACTCTGGATCTTCGTTATTTATGATACATGGATATTTTGCTATGTTATTCATCTTTATTCTATTATGGGCCAATGAACCGATCCAGGGATTGGCATGTCACATACAAGCTACGGTCTTTTGAGAACCGTAGTGTTACAATAATAGACCTTTGAGTTTAGCTTTAGAACAGCAAAACTTTTCAATAAAAACAAAAGATACTGTAGGAAATCCTTCAAAAAGCTCAATTACCCAAAAGAGAACTCAAAAAGGAATCAAGAAGAAGCAAATGCAAATAATGGTAGAAATCTGTCAAAACATACTTGGGGAAGCAAATCCAACATACTGGGACTTTTCACGATTTTTTATAGTACAGCATAAAAAATCTGTTCGGGGACAGCCATTTCCCACAACTCACCTACTTCTTAAAAGAGGCTAATCTTGACACAAAAACCAAACAAAAAGGTTAAGGAGAGGTTATTATAGAGGTAATAACTTCCAAGACTCAAAGAAACAAAAACCAAAAGCAAACTAAAATGGGTTATCTCCCAAAAGATCTTTCTTTATAGCCATTAAGATAGGCATGATAATTTCAATGATGCTCACATAGGAAATATGGATTTGAAGTGAAAGAGAGCATCCAGAAGCAAATATCCAACATATTTAAGTCTAACCCACTTTCTATGCCAAGGAATTTTGTAAGAAAACAAATTATTGAAATAAGAGGCTACTAGCAAAGGAAGACAAAACAAGTGCAAATTCAAAACTTTCAACATAAAGCGGGGAAACTTAATATTATTGAGATGCATAAAACTATGTTTCCCTCTCTCATAATAACTTTCAGTAGCACTATGAATAAAGTTAACAATATAACTATCACAAGAAACATTCTTATCATCAGAATGAGCATACGTAAAATCATCAAATAGAGGTTTAAGGTCAAAAACTGGATCAATAGAAGAAAGTTGTTCATCTCTAAAATCCCCATTATCACATAAACCATAAGGAGCTTTATCAAATTGGAAAAATTAAACTCGCAAGAATCCCCATCAAATTTAGTTAAAATTTTCTCCTTCCTTCAATCTATAATAGCTCCACAAGTGTTCAAGAAAGGTCTACCAAGGATGATAGGACAAGTTTTACTAGCTACTGAACCAAGTACTAGAATATCACACTACTAGGAAAATGGCTATAGGTAATCAGCACATCCGTGGCTCACATGGTTGAAGTGCCCCACGGCTAAAATAGGCATGGTTCACCTATGGGCAGTGCCCTACTAGTAACTAGAACAACCGTGGCGCACATGACCATAGTGCGCCACAGATATGTGTGGGCCATGGCCCTGTTGGCCGCACGCCAGATATCCGTAGCGCACATAGGGTAGGTGCTCTACGCTTTTTGGTGTTATCCGTGGCGCACGTTGGGGGGTGCGCTACGCCTAAGCGCATGCCCCTCTGCTCTGTAAAATGGTCAGACACATCCGTGGCGCACTATGGCATGTGCGCCATGGATGTTACTAATCCCTGTGGCGCACTGGGGCCGAGTGCGCCACGGATGTGGCGACCTTTTTTTTGGCAGCTCCACTTTTGTGCACATGTGTGATCATCCACCACCCCACACTTCACTTTCCCCTTCTTCCTCCTTAGATCTAGTCGGGATCCTTCTCCTTCCCACCTCAATTTCTCCACTCATTCACCATTTTTAGCATGTAGAACTTGCCTTGGATGTTACATAAGTAATAGAGGAAGCTCTCCGATCTCTCATCTCCTTCGGTCTCGCACGCACCTCTCCTTTCCATCTTCTCGCGATTCGTCTCTCATCTCGGTAAGTTGTCCATGTAAGGATGTGTTCATGTGTATATGGATGATATGCTCATATGTATGTAGATGATCGATGCTCATGATGTGTGTATGAGAGGATCGATGGTCATATGTGTGTGTATATGGAGAGTATCGATGATGCTCATGCATGTGTGTATGGAGAGGATAATGATATGTTCATGTGTGTATGGATCAGTCTCTCTCTTGTGTTTGTATGTGAACAAGTTGACATTTGTTTTGCCAAAATGTTGATTCATTTCCATTTTGGCAAGACTTTGGCATTTCACAAAGGTTCTAATTTTAGGATAGGTCATGCCGAAATTTTCTATCGACCATTGCATGCATGCATTGATTATGTGGTTCTAATAGACTTCTAATTTTACCGTGTACACAGTGCAGGCAAAAATGGTGCACATAATGAGTGAAGACATTGTGGCTAGATTTTTGAAATATGCGACGGCCGACATGATACAACATAACAAGACGGAGATAAGATGTCCGTGCAGAAGATGCAAACTCAACTGGGTGATCGATCCCGATTCCGGGAATCCACAGGCGCACCTGCTCTGCCATGGTTTCATGGATGGATATAATCGTTGGATAAGCGATGACGAAGACGATGGAGACGGTGAAGGTGGGCAACATGACGATGATCATCATCACGGCGAGAACGGGTGAGATGATGAAGAGTCTCCTGGAGATGGTGAAGGTGCGGAAGCAGACCGGGATGATGATGATCTAGATGCCGGAGAAGCAGACGACGATGGAACAACGTCAGGCTGGGTGCATGACCCTTATGTGCAAGAGCTGCTTCTCAAGCAGACGAGTAACGCCAGGGCTGCCGCTAGAGAGAAAGCCAAGCTTGCACAACTTGAGAAAGACGCGATTACTCCATTGTATGAAGGATGCAAGCCCGATGATACCCTGTTGAATCTAACGCTCAAGGCTATGGAGATGAAGGCAAAACACAAATTGAGCGACGCAAGCTTCGACGATATGATGGCATTCTGGCACGATCGTCTCCCGTAGGGGAACACATGTCCAACTAGTATCGAGGACGCCAAGAAAATCGTTTGTCCTCTCGATCTACCGCATGTTAGATATCACATATGCATCAACGATTGCATCATTTATCGGGGCGAGGACACGGAGAAAACCACATGTCCGGTGTGCGGCGTGAGTCGATACAAGAAAGGGAAGAAAGCACCTCGAAAAGTGGTATGGTACTTTCCTATCACTCCTCGTCTGCAGCGCTATTTCGCGGACCCTAAGGAAGCGAAGCTCATGCGATGGCATGCGGAAAGGAAGAAGCCAGGAGATGACGATGATCACCCCGAAAAGGATGAGCTGCTGACGCACCCTTCAGATGCTAGCCAGTGGAAAGCATTGGACCTCAAATTCCCAGAATTCGGTGGAGATTCAAGGAACATCAGGCTTGGTGCGAGCACCGATGGACTCAATCCGTTCGGTAGCCAGAGCAGCACGCACATCACTTGGCCCATGTTTGTATGGATGTACAACCTCCCTCCATGGTTGTGCATGAAGAAGAAGTACATACAAATGAGTATGCTAATTCAAGGGCCGAAACAACCTGGTACCGACATCAATCTGTATCTCGGGCTATTGAAAGAGGAGCTAGCCACGTTATGGGAATCTGGAGCCAATACTTACGAGGCCGTCACACAAGATTATTTCACTATGAGAGCCGCGTTGGTCACTACGGTGCAAGACTATCCAGGTTGCGGGTATATCTCGGGGCAGGTTATCCAAGGATTGTGCGCATGCGTTAGGTGCATGGATAACACAAGCTATCTCCAACTAGAGAAATCTCCAGGGTCATCGAAAACCGTGTTCATGGCGCACCGGAGGTGGCTCGGCAAGAATGATCCATGGAGAAAACGTGGAGACCTATTCGATGGAAAATCCGAGACCCGAGGAATCCTAGAGTGTAGGAGCAGTGAAGAAATGGAAGAGTTGCTAAAAAACTGGAAAGATTGTCCTAAGCCTGGAAAGAAGCGAAAGAGGCAGCAAGACAAGCCGCTGATGAAGGTATGGAAAACAAGGTCTGTTTTCTAGGAGTTGCCATACTGGAAGTTTCTCCGCACGCCTCATAGCCTCGACATCATGCATATCACGAAAAACGTGTGCGAGAGTCTGGTCGCCACCATAATCAACATGCAAGATAGGACGAAAGATGGTCCGAAAGCAAGGCACGACCTGATATGCTTGGGTATCCGGAAGGAGCTTCACGGAGGACGCACTACTCCTGATGATCAGGAAGATGACGATGATCATGAGTCGGAGACGACACAAGGTCGTCGAAAGGGTAAAAAGTTCAAGAAGAACGAATATTACTGCCCTCCTTCTTGATTCACTCTAAGCCATGATGAGATCAAACAGTTTTTCAAGTGCCTTCTAGGAGTCAAATTTCCTTACGGCTACGCGGGCAAGATAAGCAGATACCTAGACGAGGCGAAGCAGAGGTTCAGTGGCATGAAGTCTCACGACTATGCCATGCTAATGACGTAGGTACTTCCGGTCTCACTAAGAGGGATAATGGACGAGCACGTCCGTGAAACGTTATTTGGCCTCTGCAAGTTTTTCGACGCATCTCTAGGAAGTCAATTGGCGTGAATCAGCTCGGGAGGCTAGAGGAGGAGATCGTGGTGATACTATGCGAGCTTGATGTCTACTTCCCACCCGCATTCTTCAACATTATGGTGCGTCTGCTGGTCCATGTCGTGGAGGACATCGTCCAACTCGGGCCGATGTTCCTTCGCAGCATGATGGCGTTCGAAAGGATGAACGGACACATCAAAGGATATGTTCACAACAGGTCCCGTCCAGATGGAAGCATAGCCAAGGGCTTTCTGGCCGAAGAGTGCATCTCTTTCTACACGAATTATCTAGACATCGAGAAACCTGTCGGTCTTACCGTCAACAGGCACCTTGGCAAGCTCGATGGATCTGGTCAGCGAGAGGGTCGTCGCATACTGCATGCAGACTTCGATTTTCGACGCGCAGGCTATGATCGAGCAAACCTCGTGGCGCTACAGCATTTAGAACTGGTCGATCCTTGGGTACAGAAGCACAAAAGGTTAATCGAGAAGAAGTACAGTGACCGGGGCATACAGAGGAGGTAGGAAGAAATAATCAAAAAGCACAACTCAGATTTCATGCGTTGGTTTAGTTAGACGCTCCCTTATAATCCCCCGCGATCGCATTCTTCTGACACGGAAAATATCATATTCACCTTGTCGCAGGGACCGATGCAAAACCTGGTGACCTATCAGGCGTATGATATCAATGGCTACACATTCTACACGGAGGAAAAGGACAACAAGTGTGATTATCAGAACTCAAGCGTAACGTCGGAATTCTACACCGATGACAACGTGAAGGAAAGATTCTACGGAAGAATCGAGGAGATCTGGGAGCTCGATTACTGTGGAGAAAAGGTGCCGATGTTCCGTGTCAGATGGGAAAAGAGCGTCGAAAGAGAAGACCGGTATTTCACAACCATGGTTATACCCGAAGCAGCCAAATCCAAGGCCGCCGGTGCGAACATGGTCGCGAAAAATGAACCGTGGGTACTGGCTACCAAAGTGGACCAATGTTTTTTCATTACCGACCCGACAAAGCCTAGCCGTGTTGTCGTGAGGAGAGGAAAAAGAAACATCATCGGAATGGATAGAGTCGCCAACGAGCAAGAGTTCGACCAGTACGACGATCCAAAGATTGAAGATGACGACGACTACGATGTAGCAACATACATCACAAGAAGAAAAAGGACTACCCTACCCAAAAAAGGTAGCCCGTTCGAAAGAAGAAACATTAAAGTGCCGGAGCTAAATTATTCAACCGCGGCAAAGAAGGGAAAAAGATTGTAAAATGCTAGCTCAAAAAATATTGTAAAACGCGTGGTCGAAAAAGATTGTAATATTCATGGACAAAATATTATGACATTTTTGTATCATGGACAAATTATTATGACATATTTGAATCATAATTAATTTGTACCACTTTTATGACATATATTATACCTTTTTGGGGCATTTTTTGGAATATTTAAAAGTATTTTAAAAACAAAACAAAACTTTTATGGAATATATCACCACTTTTGGGCATTTTTTGGAACATTTAAAAATATTTTTAAAATAAAAATAAAAAAGGTGGGCACCAGGATTCGAACCTGGGTGCTCACAGGTTTAGATTAGAGCAGTGGATGGAACCAGTGGGATAGGCTAGTATAGTTGTACACAGTGGAGCTACAGCCATCTTATACAGTCGATAAATGCCGATAGGCATAGAGCACTATGCCCAAGTGCGCTACGCCTATCTGGGCACGGCTTGGTCAATGGCGCCACGTCCTCCTCCATCTCAGACACCATCTCAATCAAGCCTCGCTCTCTCGCCGCGCTCTCGTTCTGCCGCCTCGCCAGCCGTCGTCGCTCGAGGAGGAGGCCGTGGAGCAGGAGCAGGCCCGCCACCGCTCGAGGAGAAGGCCCGCGCACGAGCCATCATCGTCCGCCCGCCCGCCATCGTCGTCCGCCCGCCCACCCGCCATCGTTGTCCTGATCGCCCGCCTGCCTAGCTCCGTGCTCCCTCTTGGTGACTCCCCTGCCCACCTCCCCCTCTCCGCTCCAAGGTCTCTCCACCTCACCCCTCGCGTCATGGCAGTGACTCGGCGCGAACTGGTGCTGGTGCACCACTGTTTTTGATCTAGCTTTCTTACTGACAAGAAAACCTTAATTTACTTGGTTGACCCTAATTAGAAGAACCACCACAAATTAGGTGGTCATCGTTTGATACTTGGGTGTAGGATTATGGTTCTAGTATAGCCTAGAAATCACTGGAATACGACTATTGCACTAGGGAGAGAAAACAGAAAGGAATTCATGGGAGCTGATAGCTATCTTTCTCACATGCATGATCATGTAGAATTTATCCCCTTTTGGTTTCGTCATCAACTAAGGCCCTAGATAACTAGCAATCATGTGAAGAAACAAACAAATTGTTATTAATTGAAAAGGAGTAATTGAAGGAGATTTTTTTACAAAAGGTGTTGATGCCCAAGATTCTGCAATTGCTGCTTGAAAGTGTCTTGATAGGTAGCCCTACATTTGTTGATTTAGCTGTCTTGTAATTGTAGAAAGAAAGTAGTTCTGACCCCTGTTTACCTGTAAATTGTTGTTGTGGTTACACTATTTTTACATGGGTGGGTTGTTTGTCTATGTATATCAGCTGTGGCTTGTTCAGAATTAGTAAACAAGTAAAGATTCTGACTTTGTGGATATCCTTGGTGTTTCATGTTTGTTCATCTGTCTGTTCTTGGCTCGGTAGTGCCTCATACCAACCAAGTGCCAAGTTGGAACCACTCACCACATGTGGTAGACCAATATAGATAGAATGTGTGGTGGGACATATTAATATATAAGGACTCGTGTAAAGCCAGCTAATCTGCAGCATAGCATTTAGTAGAGAACAGAATAATGCAGGTATAATGCTGAAACACCAACATCTAATTATAGAACCACCACAAAGGAGTTGTCTCAGATCACAATGTCAGCAGTTTGCCATATTGCAATACCAACAGCAGTCTGCACATAAAGTAGGAGGTGATCATCCACTTCCCAAGCTGTAGATGGCTGGAAAAGCCAAGGAGCAATCAATATGATTGACAACCTTTTTCCTCATTTCAAGAATATGACAATCATGAATTTACTAATTTGTAATAGTCTGTTCTGAAGAATGATCAAAGGGCATCCTCTATAGTTGGGCAGTCAATAAACGCATAACTTGGACAACTCTTTGACAGTGTACACCATAAGTACATGACATGTTGACCTGAAAGGCTGATACAATATGGGTTGATGTGTAAGAATGCTTCTACATGATGAAGGTTGGTGAATAGACTATTACTCCTATCTGAAATTCTTGATAGCATGTAATGTGAAACAGTTCCTGTCAGCAAAGACCAGAGGTATGTCTGGGTGCTTTACTTTGCAAAAGGTAAAGAATAACTATCGATATTATTCCGATAGAAACTTATGATAAGATAGTCATGCAGAAAATTCCCTGAATAGATATATGTAGAAAATTATGAGTATTTTACTTACATGAGTGATCATGCAAATTATGAATAGTATGGTTTTAGTACTGATCCTGGTGATGGTCTAGTAGTGCTGAAAAGGCACTACTGCAAGCAATATGTTGCAGTGAATATATAAAATGAATATGTGCTGAACAAAATGTGTGAATATAAACTTTTATTTGCTTCTTTGTCGCGGTTGTGTATTTGCTTGCTATCATATTTATTGTCATATAAACTTGTATTGTCATATAATGACAAGTGCTATAATCTTCACGTATTTGCTTGCTGTCAACAATGACAGGTGATATAATCTGTGGTGATATAATTGTAGCACTTGAAATTGTGCTTGTGCTTGTATGAAGCATTTTATTATGTCGTGTATGCAGGTTCTTTTATGAAATGAGTCCCGATTTTTGCCGGAATGTTGATTAACTTCCGTTTTGGCAGAAATCGGGCACTCCTAGTTTAAGAAAATTAGCAAAGGTCATGCCGGATTTTTCCGTGCATTTAACCCATTATTTGTTTTTTATTAGTGAAAATATGTGTGACAATGACGAGTCTGGATGTTCTAAGCGCATCAGCTCTGAAGGAGAACTCAGACCTCCGAATAAACAATTGACATTCTGGGAGGCGGCCCAGCGGCTAGAAGACGATGAAGGATACCATCCTTCGGAGAGCGAGGATGATGAGATGGAAGACGCGGAGGAAGAAGCCGAAGGAACGGCGGGTGATGAAACCGTTGATGGCATCGAGGGCACAGGGAGTGATAGCAATCCTCCTAAGAAGAAGAAGAAGCCGAAGGACCGGCGCCCGAACACGGTCGGCACGGTCAGGGAGGAAATTACCGAAGTGAGCCCAACATGGGTTCCTTTGGAGCCTGACCTTGTCGTCAAAGGGTACGGTGGGCAAGTGGCGGCATCACCCGGACAACCATCTCGATCAACACCGATAATCTCCGGCATAAAGATAATGGCCACTTGCGCACACTCCTCTTCGAGAAGCTGCACCAAGTTCCCCGCTAAGTATCAGAACACAAATTATCATGGGAACAAAGTAAAAAAATCCGCCCTCGTAAATATGAGCATCGCCCTGGACAGCTGGAGAACCCGGATAAAGAAGAAGATCTATAAAGAAGGCAAAAGTCTCGAGGAGATCCAGAAGATTGACCCGCAGATCACCGAAGATCAGTTCCGGGAGTTCAAGGAGAGGTGTGTATCCGAAAGAGCCCTGGCCAATAGTAATCGGGGAAAGGTGCTGCAGGCGATGAATATAGGTCATCACCATCTCGGATCTGGTGGATACAGAACAACGGAAGCCAAATGGAATAAGGAGGACGAAGAGTATAGATCCAAGGGGATAGAAAACCCGGGCAGGTTCGAAACTTCATCAGGGCCCGTTACCATGTGGACCCAAAAACCAAACAACTCACCGCGGATCCTACGATGAAGGAATTCGAGGAAATTGTGGTAAGTATAATCTAATTACTGCGGATCAACTCGATTGCATTCTGATCGATGATCTAAGCGATTCACTATTACTTCTTCTGCAGGATCCCAGGGTTCCTCATCCTAGGGGTCGATGGCGGCCACCTGGTGGGATAACCCTTTTAACTGGGCGATGAACCAGGCCAAGAAAATAGACCCGGTTAAGAAGAAGCCGTCGTCGGCTGGCCGTCTGGCCGGCCTCGGGGGTAAGAATTGGGTGGATCATTTTGGTCCACCGCCGAGGACGCATGTGGCACCGTCGGGAAGGAGCGAGCAGGAAAACCGCGAGGTTCAAGAACTTAAGGAACAAGTGGCGCGGATCCCGCAGATCGTCCAAGACAACCTGGCAATCACCCTCACGTCCTTCCTGCCTACCTTGGTGGAGTCAATAGCAAACTAGAGTGCGGGTGGTCGAGTAGGGCCGTGCCCGATTCCAAGCATGGTCAGCAGCCACTCGAACAACGCGACACCGACGAATCAGGCGAACTACATGTTCGTGACCCCGCCCGCTAGCACCGTAGCACCACAAGTGTTGGTGACTCCCCTGCCATCACCGCGGCATCGGAGTACATGTTGGTGGCCCCCCTGCCATCGTCGCGGCGGCACCGGAGCTCCAAGCACCCGGCGGTAGGGAGAATACACCGGCGGCCAGCACCGCGCCATCAAGCAGCCCTTCCGTCTCTTGCACGCCCGTCGCCGTATGCGGTGCCTCGACATTAGCTGATCTCGACGCCATCACGATAAACAAATTGCTTTACCGCCTTTCACGCCATCTATTACTCTTATGGCATCTCTGACGACGCCGTACATGTTTTCCGCAGACGGATGTTCCTTGCACTCTCTTATGCTACGTGGACAACCAGCTGAGGGATGTTGCCAAGGGTACCATCGTTCAACCCTTGCAACGCATGTTCCACTCAAGGACGATGCCAGATAGCATGCACAGGGTTAAAATTATTCGGGTGCTAAGGGGCTGCGATCACCTAGAACCTCCCATTCAACCCCCAGGAGCGGATGAAGAAGAGCCGGCTGTCCTCAGAAGTTGCTTCGGCTTATTCTTGCAATGCCCAAAGAGCATGATCCGTTTGGGGACGACGGGGGCCATCACACCACAGACAACAGCACCGCCTGTACTCGTGCTAGCGACAAGCGGTGGCAAGGCCCCCTTACCGCCCTCGCCGTCACCTCCACGCAGTGGGTTGGATGATCATGTTGATGATATGCACATGGCGCAGGATCCGGCTGAGGACGACGAAGACTGGAATGATCACTTCTTCAACACTCAGTTTAGCAACGGAGACCTAGCTGGTGGCCCCACAGAGAAAGCCACTATCACCAAGCGTCTGTTTGGTTCTCAGGAGACGCCTCCAGCTTGTGCCTTTATAGAGACAGCTGATACAACCAACAGGACCTTTATTCTAAGCCCTGACACACTACATAGGGCGGCCGGTGCTCAGATTGCGGTGCCTGCCCGCTCTCCAAAAGGAAAAAAGGGCAAGAAAAGAAAATCTAGCAACTCGAGCCAGCCAGTGGCGTCAACAACTGCGAATCCGATCAGGTTTCGGGACGGGCCACCAAGACCCGAGGGTATTATGTGGAGGATTCATGTGGCAGGTGAGCCCATGCTACCTAAGAATTTGTGGAGGCTCGCCAGTTCGGAACCGCAGAGTGTGCATGATGGCATGCTGACGATAGAGAGACGCCTTCTATCGGAGAAAGATCCCTCGCACCCGGTATTCGTGGTTAAGGTGCCACCAGGATTGGGCTTTGTCGACAATGCCCCTGTGGATTTGTTCTTCCTGTGGTTCGACGACATCTTCAATATGTTCCACCTATACCCGCTGTACTATACCATGGTCCGCCTGTTTTCTCTCAGCCTGGCCATGCAGATCATTAGAGAGAACACATCGGGCATCGCTATAGTGGACCCCTACTACATGCGTGATGGCTGCTTGGGTTCTCCCGCTGAACGACGTATCGTGGCCTCGTACCTAAAAAGAATCCTCGTGGCGAACAAGACAAAGAAATACATTCTCATGCCTTACTTTCCCGAGTAAGTCGTTATTCACTCGCCACCGTCGATTGGCTTTATTAGATTATCATCATTCTTTTTCCAACACATTCCATTTGATCTTTTTGCGCAGAGATGAACACTGCATGCTCATCTCCTTATCGCCGAAGCATTCCCATGCCACGTATTTCGACTCGGGGAGTCTAGAAAAGAAGAAAAACTACGACAAGATCAAGGAAGTTCTGGATGATGCTCTCACTGGATATGCCTCGACGGAAGGCACCACCTTCGTGCGTACGAAGGTCAAGTTCGGCACACATGTATTCAACCACGTAACGGAGTTCCCCTGCGTGAAGCAGCCGGAAAACAGTAAGAAGGAAGCCTACTACGCACTCCATCACATGAGGGCGTTCCTACTTGACCAGCAGAATTCTAGGCTGCCAGACCATCTCAAACAGTGGGCTGAAGCAAAGGCCAAGATCACTGATTCATATATTAGACAAGAGATGTATCGCATCAAGCAGCAGTTTGGGTCAATCATCTTTCGTGATGTCATGACTTCGGGGGGGGGGGGGGGGGGGGGGATCTTCTACGGAGGAAATATCCCGAATAACCGTGACATAGAAGATCGCCTAGAGATGCAGGGTGACTATAGGAAGTTCATGACGAGACAAGGCGTCCTCCCGTTCCCTAAGCCGAGCAGAAGGCTTGATGTTGGCCTAGTTGTAGTTACAAACTATAGATGACCTTTGTGTGTGTGGACAAGTGTACATGCTACTACTTATCTTATTAGGTTTATGAATCATCGCTTATTTCTTTTGCTTATTATTATTATATATCAATCAATGCTTGGTTTTTTTGCTTACTCTCTGGTCCTTTGCTCACTTTGGTCCTTCTTTTTTCCTTACTCTTTTTTTGAGAATAATGCCGATGATTGAAATGTCGTGGCACACTATATATGTGAATGTGCTACGATGGGATTGTGAGCCTTGTGATATGCACACGTCTAGGTCTTGTGCATCCTACTTGGCTCACGGTTCCATCGTAGCATATTCCTGTGTCCAACGACCTATGTATATATATGAGACATTCTTTTCGAGTTATTTTTGTCTTTTTCGAGAATAATGCCGATGATTGAAATGTCGTGGCACACTATATATGTGAATGTGCTGCGATGGGATTGTTCTCCTTGTGCTATGCACAGGTCCAGGTGTTGTGCATCCTACTTGGCGAACAATTCCATCGTAGCATATTCCTGTGTCCAACGACCTAGCTAGTTATATATGAGGCATGATTTTTGAGTTACTTTGGTATTTTTCGAGAATAATGCCGATGATTGAAATGTCGTGGCACACTATATATGTGAATGTGCTGCGATGGGATTGTCTGCCTTGTGCTATGCACTGGTCCAGGTGTTGTGCATCCTACTTGGCGGACGGTTCCATCGTAGCATATTCATGTGTCGAACAACCTAGTTATATATGAGGCATGCTTTTTGAGTTTGGTCTTTTTGATTTAGGAGTACTTTCTAAAAGTGTATCTTCATATGCGAATTTAATTATACATGTTTTTTTCAATCACCGGTTAATTATTATTATCAACTTGTAGATGACGTGGTACGTCGTGTACAAGGGACGGGTTCCCGGAGTCTACGATGATTGGGAAGACTGCCGAAGACAGGTGCACCGTTTCAGCGACAATAGCTACAAAGGGTACAACACTATGGCGGAGGCGAAAGCTAGATACACGCGCTATCTAGCGGGAGTTAGGACTAGGAAGCGGATGAAGACCTACACCTTTGTCGCGGTGATCATGCTTATCTTCTTTGGTTGTTTATCTCGCGTTTGTGTCTAGCTAGTTTAGATGTCTAGGCGAGCTTCCGAGCTCTAACTTGTTCAATAGACAGATGTATTCACATGTCACCAACTACTTTGTAACTTGATCGAAACAATGTATAACTTATGTATTCATGTATGAGACTTATCTATATGTATTTGTTTCAATCTTGTTTTGCGAATTGTGTATTTATATATATAACTGTATATATTATATCTGTGTGTATATCTGCCTATATAATCTGTATTGTATATCATCTGGCCCTGAAATTAAAAAAAAAGACACCCGTGGCCCACATGGCATAGCTTCTGTGGCGCACAGTGCCTAAAGCGCACCTGCGCAGGCTTGTGGCGCACTGACAGATGCGCCACAGAAAATAAGTCTTGTAGCGCACCTGTACAGGTATCCGTGGCGCACTGGCATGTGCGCCACGCCTATCTCTGCACATGCGTGGCGCACCAGGAAGTGCGTCATGACTATGAGATAGCCGCAGCGCAAGCCTAGTGGCGCACGGGCAGTGCGCCACGGATGGCTTTTCCACGTGCGCCACTAACTGTTGTTTTCCTAGTAGTGTCAGCATGATATTTAATCTTACCACAAAGAACTTCCACATCTCTTACAATACCAATTGGACAAATGGTTTCTTTATTAGCAAGCTGAATAACCACATCAATGTCTTCAAGTTCACAGGGACCAATCTCATGCATAATTTCTTTGTAAAGCTCATAAGGAATAGAACTAGAACTTGGACCAATATCACATAAACCATAATAGCAATGATCACCAATCCTAACAGAAACCACGGGGACACTAGCTTTCCTAGTTTTACTAGGATGAGAGACAATGTTAGAAGCATCTTCACAAAAGATAATGTGTCCATCTTCTACATTTTAGTGACAAGGTCTTTAACAATTTCTACTGTAGGTTCAACACTTATATATTCATCAGGTTCTACAACTTTATTTGTACTTTTGTTAACCACATTATCTATAATAGAATGTTCCTTTACCTTAGCAGGGAAAGGTATTTTCTCAATATAAGGTTCATGAAAAATGCGATCAACAGTAAACTTCAGTATTTCTAGCAGGAACATGATTAACAATATATTTATAAGGTGCATGGTACTTGTTCCACTCCTTTTTGGGAATTTCAATATAAGAGGAAAAAGCCTTAAAACAACTGGCAATACTCTGAGAATCAATACCATACTCAGTACTAATGTTATGAAAGTCATCAGTTCCCATAAAAGATTTAATGCATTCATAATCATAATTTATACCTGACTTTCTTCCTTTGTCATTCTCCCATGCTTTAGTATTTTATTGAATACGGTCTAGAAGATCCCATTTAGCTTCTTCATTCATATGTGTGAATGATCTAGCAGAAGAAGCATCTAAGAAATCCTTATCATGAAGAGAAAGCCTTGCATAAAAGTTATTAATAATAATATTATTAGGGAGCTCATGAATAGGACATTTGAGCATTAGTAACATCAATCTCCCCCAAGCTTGGTTTGTACTCCCTCCATCACGAGGCCAAAAGTTATATATTTTATTCCAGTCTTTATGAATATCACTAGGAGGATAGAATTTAGAATAAAAGAGAGGTACAATTACCTCCCATTCCATAGATTGTCCATTCTTTGGCAACTTATACCATTCTTCAGCTCTTCCTTTCAATGATATAGAGAGTAACTTTTTCTTAACTTATTCCATTGTGATACTTGCACATTTAAACAACCCGCATAATTCATGGATGAAAAGCAAGTGATCACCAGGATGGACAGTTCCATCCCCAAAATAATAGTTATCCATAACACGATCAACAATTTTTGTAGGTATCTTAAAAGGATCTATTTCAGCAGGTGGTGGTTCATCTACTACCCTAGCAGTGGTAGTAGCTTTCCCAAAGAGGAAACCAAGTGTATTATCCATATTGGAAACAAAGTAGCAAACAAAAATAAAAACAATACTCATAGTAGAAATTTCCTTTACTAGTTCCACTCTTCACTAGCGCTTCACTCCCCGGCAATGGCGCAAGAAAATAGTCTTAATGACCCACAAGTTAGGGGGTGTATCATAGTACTTTCTATAAATAGGAGTGTCGATCCCAATGAGGATCAAGAGGTGTTGACAAGTGGTTTGGATCAGGAATTCTCTGTAAATACTTAGCAAACAGATTTTTAGGTTTTTTTTGATAATGCAAAGAAATAAAGTGCAAGTAAATAAAGACAATAATAATAATCGCAGCAAGTGTCCCAATCCTTTCTTCAGCAAAGGAAAAGTCGGTTGTATTACTTATGAGGACCAAACGTTCTCGAGGACATATGGGAATACTGTCAAGTTCTTTCGCTTCATATAGTAGATTAATCTTCTTTGGTTGGATAAGTTTTGTGTGGGTGAACCTATGCTAATGTACCGACCTTACTTGGACTAATACATACTTGTGATTATACCCCTTGCAAGCATCCGCAACTACAAGAAAGTAATTAAGATAGAAAACTAACCACAGCCTTAAACTCTGAGATCCTACACTCCCTTGTGAAAAGGTTTCCTAACGGGGGTTCAGGTTTCTGTCACTCCGGCAATCCCACAATTATTATCCAAATACACAATGCATTCCACTAGGCCCATAAAGGGTGAAGTATCATGTAGTCAATGTTCACATGACACCACTAGAAGAATAACACCACAACTTAAATATCAAACCATTGAATATTACTTCAACTCAATTCCACTACTAATAACATGACTTCTCCCATGTCCTCAAGGACTAAACGAACTACTCACGATAAATCATATGGATCAAGATCAGAGATGATATAATTATAAGTAACAATATGAACATAAACAATAATTCAATGGTTCCACTCAAAAGCATCAACTACAAAAGTAATCAACACTGGGAAAGTTTCCCCTAAGAACTATGCAAGATTCAACCCAATTGTTACAGCGGATTGGAGTGGTGATGATGGTGCTGGTGGAGATGATGGTGAAGATGATGATGATCCCGATGAAGTCTGTCTTAATGACGGTGTTTATGGCGACGATCTCCCCTCTCTAGGAAGGAATTTCCCCGGCAGATTTCTGCCTACCGGAGAGCACTTTCTCTCTCTGTAGTTTCCGCCCCACAGAGGCGGTGGAATATTTCTGTGGTCGCCCCCCTCCCCCAAGTATTAGGGTTTCGGGGGGATGATATAGGCGAAAGGGCGTCGCCAGAGGTCGACCAGGGTGGCCACACCACCTGGTGGCACAGCCTAGGGGGGACGCGCCAGGGGGTGGTGTGGGACCCTTGTGGCCCATCTCCACTTCCCCTTCTGGCTTCCTTCGTATTCTAGAAAAATAGGAATTCCCATATATTTTCTGGAATTTTCTGATCTTCGCGAATATTACATCTGGACACCGCTTTTTCCATCAGAATCCTGGCTCTGGCAATTCATCCTGCAAAAGTCATCCAACATGCAAAATAGATGAAATAACATAAGTATCACCTCTTATTATGAAATATATCAATGAATAACAGCAAATTATGATATAAAATAGTGATGCAAAATGGACGTATCAGTCATCCTGTCACACTAGGTTCATTCGTAACTCTGATTCATCAACTGGATGGACCAGTGGTAACAGCTAAGCATGGCTAAGAACAACAGATGTAACGGCTCTATCAATGCTTCACAACCCAAACCCTAGTTATGCTTGGATCTATGGATTAGGGAATATAGGCTAAAAGGAAACATGCATCAGATAGGATTACTCTATCTATCGATAAAAGAATTTAGAATCGCATGCACATGGCAATAATTGAAATGCTTGAAAACATAGGATTATACCATGTGTGGGGCTTCGCTTTCCTTTTATTGTTGATATCTGGAAAGCAGAGCTTTGGACACCTGGTACTTCACTTGGTTATAGTTGGTCAAGTGTTTGTCTTCGAGATTCGACGGTGTTGATCTCGGTCTTCAATCTCGATCTCGATTCCGATATCGTATTCTATCAGAGAAGAACCAAATATCGTAAAGAAAGGAAACAATCAACACATGACATCAATGCAATGCTCAAACAAGGATGATGATATGAAAGGTTAAATTGCATTGAAATAAACCCCTAAGGAATGCATGGTAATTTAATCAGGGTTCCAAGGGGTACAAACCCTAATTCGGAAAAACCTCGAAGGCATATGAGAGGGGTTATATTGTTGTTATAATTATACTTGTAATGGAAGTTGCTTATCGATGCATGATTATAGCTTAAAGAGGTAGATGTCATTTGTTTGAACATTTTGATATATTATTTGTATCTTATAAATAATTAGATATGAATTTTACAAGTTTTATTCATTTTCTGAAATTATTTAACTAAATAAAACCTTTACGACGTCATCATGATGTCACTAGGGTTGGGGTTGTTTTGTACACAGGCTTAGGCTAGCCTCAGTCACTAACGACTGGGCCCTAGGTCAAGTCAACATGCCACGCTGGAGGGGTTTGGTCAAGGCCCACGTGAGGCACACGCAGACGCCATGTCGACGCGACGTACGCTCGCCGGAGAATGGTCACATGGTGATGGCTGGCGGCGTTAGAGAGTGAGCGGGCTAGTGCGGCTGCTTGCGTTCGACTCAGCTCGACGCGGGCCCTAATAGGGGTGGTGCCACTATGATAGGGTCGTTGGAGCTTGGTCGGCAATGAGGTCGAGCGACGGTGCACGACAGTGATCGACACGAGGACGAACCAAAGAGGGAGGGGGCCAACGAGGTGGTCCAGGAGGACCAGGGGCTCACCGCGGATCGGATAGAGGCAACGACGAGGAGCGAAGTGGCCTGACAGCATCGACAACAACGACGAAAACGGCGGCCAGAGGCGGGGAAGACGAGGTCTATGGCGGTGATTCAGATCGCTCCTACTCGATTCCTTTGGGGAGTAGCATCAGCGCGACGAGGCGGAGCCGGTGGCGGTTGCAGATGGGCTTGGGGTGGCTGGAAATGGCGGGACTCACCGGTGACTGGGCGACTAGGGTTTGGGCTAGATGGGAGAACGCAAGAGGGATGTCACGGGGAAGAGCGGGAGTGTATGAGGACGGGCAGGGCGTCGGCGTGATGATCTTATCCCTCACCAGGGCACGATGGACGGTGGAGCGCATGCGACGATGTCGACAGCGTCGGCGGCGACCCCGAGCAGTGAGGCTGGCAGGAGGTAGACGACGAATAGGGGGCGAAGGGGTATTGGGCCACGGTTGGGCAGCGCTGGACTGGGAACTACTGCGTGCAATTAGCAGGGAGAGGGAAGAGGAAGCTGGGCCGCGGCCCAGGTAGGTTTAGGTGTTGGGGATATGCTATATGGGTATCCTCATAGCATGTCTCTTATCCGGATAACCCGGGTGGCCCACAGTTGGTAGCATGTCCCATGGCCTGCTGGGCGGCCCAGTTAGATAGATCCAGAAGGGAGGCCCATGCCGGATAAAGGAAGGCTATGGTGGAGTCACCAGCGTACCCGGAGCCTTGGGGTACAAGACACGCTAGACTAGTAATAGACGGTGTAGGACTCTGTATCCTGTTCGGCTAGGACTTTTCCCTATAACCCTACGACCTGGCGACTATATAAGTCGGGCCTATGGGAGCCTTTAGGGCACGATAACTTAGACATTCTAGTCACACCTCGCACAGCGAACCTATCTCTGTAACTCGGCATATTGCCCTTATAGTGATTTATAGCAGGAGTAGGATTCCGCCACCGTTGTGGGATCTGAACCTGGGTAAGCTGTGTTACCTCGTACCCGCCAACCGTCCGCCTTCCCCCACGTCTCTAAACACACACTGTGAGGACCCCTCCATGGCGTACTCGTCGGCAATACCACGACAGTTGGCGCCCACCGTGGGGCAAGAGGCACTTCAGGCTATTTAGCGGGCGAGGACCAAGATCTTCGCGGGAATCGGCGAAACCATAGCCATCGGTCGCGTTCTCTTCTCTGGCAACGTTCCGATCGTCCCTCCCGACGAGTTTTGTATCCCGGCGAAGACGAACCCTATGTGGTGTTTGATCGTTCCTATCGGAGATATCCACCCCTTCATCGGCGAAACCGACTCGGGCACTAGTTCCTGGTTGTCGGACGACCATCAAGACCCACAAGGACCGCCTACGGGCAGGATACATTCGCAGAAGGATCGATGTCGGATCTCTCTTCGGAGTTTTTGGCAAAGATCGGAAAAATTCAAGGCCCACCCAAACTGCCTCTGTGCAGGATATAAAGGTGGAAGATCATTGCAAGTCCGCCGGCTTCGTCTGTGCGTCTGGACAGTAGAGTTCCAAGTTCGTCGGCGTGGTTACGATCTTCGATCTAGCGTGTTGCATTCAGAGAGAGGGCGAAAACCCCCTCGATTACCTTGCCAGGTGGCACCGTATACGAGCCGATCTGGCCCACTACCCCAATGATGATGCTATGTATCAATTTGTGGAAGGATTGGACCATGGAACGCTTCTACGGCATTCTCTAAGGCGGCAGTAGGCTTCGGGGTGTCTTACCTTCGAAGGCATGGTGAACAACGTCAACAACTATGCGGAGGCCGAAGCGGCAGCTTAGACAGCGCTTACGCTCATTGACGGAGCCCCTCCGATTCAGCCACCGCCACCACCGCCTCCGGCCGTCATCGCCGCAGTTGCGCCACCACCTCCAGTTATCGTCACTGCTATTGCACCTCCACCCCCCCCCCCGTCATCGAGGAAGTCCTAGCACCCTATGACTCTATGATTGACGCGCTATACGCCGATTTCAGTGCAGATTCGGAGGAGATATATTTGAGTCCAGAAGAGCTTGACTCCGCCATGCAGGAGATGGAAGAGGAGTACACGCGCGACAAGCAAGCCAACAATGCCGTCACGTCTCGAGAGGTGTTCGTCATCATTGGGATGGCGATGGACGAAGATCAACCCAAACGAGCTCGGCCTACAGCTCTGGACAAATGGAAGGGACCACCTGTTGCTGCCGACGATGATCGCGCAAAGGTCATGCCCCCTCCGCCTAACCCAGTGCAGTAGCCGCAGGAACTCAGCACCGGCCCGAGCAATAACAGCACCGCAAACTTGTCACCTCCGGCATCTATGTCTGCTGCTCCCCAAGTTAATCCAGCTGATAGAGTGATGTACAACAATATCCTCGTCGAGCCACTGACCGTAGCTCATATCCCGAACGTGACCCAGCTTGACGAGAAGCGCCAGCAGCTGTTGGAGGAAGCACAGGCCATCACGGAGCAAGGCGCTAAGCTAGATCGAGATCTGGCCAACGCGCAGAAATCCATAGAGAAAGCTAGAGCAATGGAGGCCGAGTACAAGACTCTGCTACAGCAGCAGAAGGCCAAGAAAGCTCCGGATCGCGTCATCAACGATCCTGGTGTACAGCGAAACCTAGGATGGGCTGCCCCGAAGCCGGCACAAGCGAATCCATACATTAACAGTGAAGGCAGGCGGGTGATGCCCACTCCTCTCGTCAACCTCGCTGTCGCCAAGACCCTTCTGGAGCAGGATAGATCGCCCGAGGCATTGGACCAGGTCTATGACCTAGTGTCCAAGGCGGTGAAGCAGCAGGAAAAGGCCACCTCTCAGAGGCTTGAGTCTGACCCAATGTATTGCCAGTCTAGCCAGCATAAGCCGCCAAGGGACAGATCTCCTCTTGATGTCGGGTCCCAGACAGGTTCATCAGAATGAAGACGAAGGGATGCGTGCAAAAGGAAGGATGCTATCCCCATATCCTCCGACCACGGAGAGAAGGCCCAACCTCGTTGCCCATCGCCACCGCCGAACTCCCCCCAACATTGCGAAGACCCCAAGGCTCACCATCGTACGGATATGCCCCCGCCAAGGCAGGGCGACATCTTCATCCGCGACAACACGGAGCAGACCCATCATGAGGGAGAGCGTAACCGAGGACACAAGAGCAGATCGCGCCATGACCCTCCGCGTCCAACAAGCAATCGCGACAGGCGTGAGGCGTTGCAGGAGGGTAATAGCAAGAAGGTTAACCGACTGCCACCTCTGCCTCAGTCGCCACCTAGTAGTCACCATGGCGGAGGAGGCCCGCGTCATTCACGCAACCCATCCCCTATTGACAACAAGAAAAGAAACCCGGAGCCATACGATGCACGTTCGCGGATCGATAAGATCCACGAGGACTGGGAAGGACCATACCTGGGACCACGTTGCTTTGGACCTGCGATATGGTCCGCAACTTACCCCAAAGGTTTTCGGATTGACAAGACCATCAAGCCCTATGACGGCACCACTAAGCCAGCTACATGATTGCAGGACTACGGAAACACGATAGAGATCGCCGGGGGTAACCCCAACGTCGCCATCAAGTACCTCCCATTGATGTTGGCAGGCACGTCCCGTCAATGGATTGATGACTTGCCGGAGAAATCCATCAGCAATTGGTTGTACATGCAAGAAGCGTTCACCAAGAACTTCGAGGGCATGTACAAACGTCCCTGCACTGCTGGCGATCTACAGCGGTGCGTGCAAGAGAAAGACGAGACGTGCCTACCTCTCCCGCTGGCTGGATATGAAGAATTCCTGCGCAGGAGTGCATTCTCAGACCGCCATGACAGCCTTCGTCGATGGGTTGGAAAGGGGCACGTTGCTCCGACATAAGCTGAAGAGCTTGCAGGACAATCACCAGCTTTACTTGAACCAGATGATTCAGTTGGCTAGTGAGTTTGCAGCTGCCGACGACGATGCTCGCAACTCTCTGCCGGCAACGGCCGTTCCAACTCAAGCTCGGAGGAACAACAACATAAAGCGGAAAACCGCTCCAGAAGAAAAGGAAACCCCCGACATGGTCGTTATGACCTTTGCAGGACGAGGTGAGGGTGGACAACATGGCCGAAGACGGGGAGCTGGTCGTGGGCAGCATCGAGGAAGTGAAACTACCTCGGCAGCGCTCCGTGTTCCCCAAACCTACAAAGAGTACCGCGATATGTTGTTCCTTGTACACCTCGATGTCAATGGCAAGGCCACCCATACCAATCGACACTACAAGTTCGTCAACGACCTCAAGGAGGACCCGAAGTCCGGCTACAAGCAAAGTCGAAAGAACAGACCGCGGGGCAAGGGCAAGGGGAATAAGAAGGAGGAGGAGTCCAAGGATTCAAGTGACATGGACGAGGACGTTGACCCGAAGCACGCCGCCAAGAGCGACGGCAAAGGCAATAACCCCTTCGAGATGAAGGTGCCAGTTTACCATACTTTCCTTGGCAATCCCACCGTCCGACAACAGAAGACCTCTATGAGGACACTGATGGACACTCTACCCCCAGTTCCCCAGTACCTGCGCTGGTCGGAGGTTCCAATTACTTGCGACAGGAAGGATCACCCAGACCTTATCCCTAAAGAGAATCAATACGCCATGGTCATCAACCCTTTGATTGACGGCATTGAGTTCACCAAGTGTATGGTGGATAGTGGAAGCAGCATCAACATCATGTACCTGGATACGCTTCAGAAGATGAACTTGACGGAGGCAAACCTAAGGTGGACCAACACCATCTTCCACGGTGTAGTTCCTGGTCTGGAGGCTCGGTCCCTTGGGTGCATCACACTTCAGGTTGCCTTTGGCGATGTTAATAATTACCGCCAAGAGCGCATGACCTTTGAGGTGGTCCCCTTCAAGAGAGTGTACCATGTCATATTCGGTCGCGACATATTCCACACCTTCATGGCCAAGCCATGCTTCTCTACAACAAACTCAAGATACCTGGACCAAACGGTGTCATCACCGTATCCGGAAGCTTTACCAAAGCTAGGGACTGCAAGATTAATGAAGCAGCCTAAGCTGTCCTCTACAGCGAAGAATTCAAGGAGATCCAGAGCAAGGTCGATGACTCAGAGATGCCCGCGTCGAAGAAACAGATTTCCGACTCCACTCCAGCATTCAAGGCCGCCATCGAGACCAAGTCGGTGGAACTTGTTGTAGGCGATGCCTCCAAGACCACCGCCATTGGGACGAACCTGGATCCCAAATAGGAAAGCATGCCCGTCGAGTTCCTCCATGAGAATAGGGACATCTTTGCCTGGCAACCTGCCGACATGAAAGGTGTACCTAGGGAACTTGCCGAGCACAGCTTAAACATTGATCCAAAATGCAAACCAGTGAAGCAACCTCTACGACACTTTGGAGATGAGAAGAGACGCGCCATAGGCAAAGAGATAGCTAGGTTACTTAAGGCTAGTTTTATCTGAGAAGTCCTTCACACCCACTGGGTGGCCAATCCTGTACTTGTCCCCAAAAAGGGAACCAAATAATTAAGAATGTGCGTTGATTACACCGGCTTGAACAAAGCATGCCCCAAAGATCCGTTTGCTTTGCCTCGCATTGACAAAGTCATTGACTCGATGTCTGGCTCGGAACTTTTGTGTTTTATCGATGCATACTCAGGATACCACCAGATCAAGATGAGGGAGTCGGACCAATTGGCCACTTCGTTCACTACTCCATATAACATGTTTTGCTATGTTACGATGTCCTTTGGGCTAAAAAATGCAGGTGCTACGTACCAGCGGACAATGCAACGTTGCCTACATGATCAAATTGGTCGGAACATTCACGCCTATGTGGATGATATAGCGGTGATTTCTAAAAACTCAAATGACTAAATCTCCGACTTAAAAGAAACCTTTGATAATCTCCAGAAATACAACATGATGCTTAACCCTAAGAAGTGCGTCTTCGGTGTTCCAGCTGGAAAATTGTTGGTCTTCATCGTTTCCCAGCGTGGAATCGAGGTCAACCCGGAGAAAATCAAGGCCATCTTAAACATAAACCGTTCTACATGCCTAAAGTACATTCAATGACTAACATGTTGTGTTGCAGCAGTTAGTCGGTTCGTCAGCCGACTTGGAGAGAAGGCTCTGCCGCTGTACAAGTTGCTGAAGAAGGCAGACAAATTCACGTGGATGGACGAAGCAGATGCAACATTGAAGCATCTCAAGGAGATTCTTTACTTACCGCCCATCCTTGCAACACCCAAGCCTGGAGAGCCCATGCTAATTTACATGGCGGCAACCAACCGGGTAATTAGCATCGTCGTCGTGGTAGAGCGGAAGGAACCAGGCTATGAGCACGGAGTTCAACGACCAGTTTACGATGTTAGCGAGGTCTTGACAGAGTCCAAGCACCGTTACCCGCACTACCAGAAGATAGATTATGGAGTATTCGTTGCTTCTCGGAAGCTGAGGCATTACTTTCAGGAGCACTCAATCATAGTGGTGAGCAAGAATCCACTATCCGACATTATCAACAACAGCGACACTACGGGAAGGGTCGCGCAGTGGGGAATTGAATTTGCCGCCTTCGAGATCACCTACAAGAGACGCGACGCTATCAACTCACAAGTCTTGGAGGAATTTATTGCAGATTGGACGGAGATGCCAGATGCTACTCCGTTGCCGGAATCAGAGTACTGGGTGTTGCACTTTGATGGATCAAAGTTGCTCAATGGCTCGGGGGCTGGTGTACTGCTACAGTCACCAACTGGGGACAAGCTACACTACATTCTACAGATCCACTTCAAGGCTACGAACAACATGGCGGAGTACGAAGCACACATTCACGGATTACACGTAGCCAAGGATATTGGAATCAAGCGCATAGTTTGCTGTGGAGATTCCAAATTGGTTGCCCAGCAGGTGGCTGACACTTGGAATCCGCAGAACCCTATGATGGCGGCATATCGAGACGAAGTGGACGAGATAGCCAAGTGCTTCTTGGGCTACGAGGTCAAGTATGTACCTAGGGAGCAAAACGAGGCGGCTGATCTGCAGTCTAAGCTTGGATCAGGGTGCAAACTAATTCCGCCAGGAGTTTTCCTAGAGCATCTACGGACACCATCCGTGAAGGGAGCAGATATCGACAACCCGGATAGAGTTGACTCTTTCGTCCACATGGTGACAAAGGTCCCTCCGGCTTGGACAAAACCGTTCATGGAATATCTTGAACACGGAACTTTGCCTGACGACGAGGTCGAAAGACGGCAAGTAGTACGTCGAACAAAGGGCTATACCATAATCAATGGACAGCTCTACAAAAGGAGCACTACTAGTGTATACCTTAAGTGTGTTTCCTAGCTAGAAGGTATTGAAATCCTACGCTAAATCCATCTAGGAGATTGCGGGTATCACGCCGCTCCTCGATTGTTGTTTGCGAAAGCCGTCCGACAAGGATTCTACTGGCTAACTGCGAAGGCGGACGCTGACAAGCTGGTTGAGACATGCATGGGATGCCAGTATTATGCCCGACAACCACATGTTCCTGTTGAAGAATTGCGAACAATACCAATAACTTGGCCGTTTGCAGTCTGGGGGCTAGACATGGTGGGACCGTTACAGACGACACCATGTGGGTTTACGCATCTGCTAGTAGCAGTTGATAAATTCACTAAATGGATAGAAGCTAAACCCATTAGAAAGATTGATGGAGCAAATGCCCTCAGGTTTGTCCGGGATCTAGTGGTGAGATTTGGTCTCCCACATAGCATTATCACCGACAATGGTAGCAACTTGTCACTCGGAGAAGTGGTGGCATATTGTTGGGAGAAAGGCATCCGACTTGACCTTGCATCTGTGGCACATCCACAATCCAATGGTCAGGTTGAGCGAGCCAATGGATTGATTCTGCAGGGAATAAAGTCACGTCTTGAGGCACGCTACATAGAGCAGCTGGAGCCTGGGCGGAAGAATTGCCATCTGTGTTGTGGCGTTTACGAACTACACCCAACAGATCCACCGGCTACACCCCTTACTTCATTGTATATGGAGCAGAAGCCATCCTACCTTCCGACATACTTCACGATGCACCAAGGGTTGCCGCCTACGACGAAGATGACGTTGAAGAATCCAGACGCCTAGATGTGGACCTTCTCGAGGAGGAGCTCGTTTTGGCATTTCAAAGATCCGCCATCTACCAGCAGAAGCTACGCAGTTACCATAGTCGCCGCGTTCGGCATCACTCGTTTTAAGAGGGGGATCTGGTGCTCCGACTTAAGCAGAAGAAGTCACAAAAATTATCCCCGCCATGGGAAGGACTGTTCATCATAAGCAAGGCGCTACTCAATGGGTCTTACTACCTCGTTGACAATCGTGAACTGAAGGATAGACCCAACGAGGATCATAAGCGTAAGCGACGTGACTCGGATGATGACTACCCGGAGCTTGATCGGCCATGGAACATAGCATAACTACGTCCTTTCTACACTTAGAATTTTTTATCTAATGGTGTACATCTTATATGATCAATGAAATAAAGCTCTTTGGTTCACTCATATTTCTAAGTCTTTTACCTCCTTTAGTGTTCATTTTTGGATCATATAAAACCTTCCGCCTACGCGCGTTAGCTTAAGTTTTCTGGTCTACACGTTCTTTGTCGTTTTTATGTGGATTGTGGAGTAGTAACTTTTGGCACTTAGTGTCGGCGATTTTGTGCTTAGGTTATTGACGGTGCCATTGAGCATCATCACCTGAGCACAGGGTTCCGACAACGAGTCTTCCGACTCACGAAAAGTCAAGCATAAGAACCAAAGTAATGGATAAGCCAGCACTTGCTTAAAACATATATACATGCTGGAAAATAGTTCTTAAGTAGCAGGACATACACCATTGTTTTCCGCCTTAAGTTAACATATAGTTTTTCCGCATACACATTTCAGAGGAAACAAATATTACAAGTTCTTTTTATTCCTCTGGCGCAGGCAACTTGGAAGCAACATCATCGGCAGCAGGAGTCACCCTCGAAGTCGGCAGTGTTGAGGGACTCGGAGGAGTTTTGGTTGTCGCCATTGATGGTATTCATTGGCACAAAGACGTCAATGTCGACCAACTCGGCGACTCTGGTGTCATAACCCGCGAGTGACGCCAAGATAGATTCGTGGTTTATCTTTTGGCCTTCGTCATCTATGTCGGGGATGCCAGAGGTTACCGTGTTGATGTCGGAATTCTCGTAGCGTGCCTTGACCATAGATTGCGCCATACTTGCACCGTCCCGTGCACATGAAGCTTTCCAGCTTGTGATACGCTCGGGGGCTCGGTGCAGGATCTCCGAGAACTTCGTCACAGAGTCGGATGCCTTGATATTAATCTGGAGAGGCTTGGCAATCTCTTTGTCTTGCGTGATGGCGGTGTTGATGAAGTTTCCGGCGAGGACCATGCATTCCTTTGCCAGAGGAGGCGACCGGGTTAAACCCATAGGAGCTGTGAATTCCCGACAAAGGAGCGCATGAGTTCAAAATTTCAGAGTATCTAGACTACAGAAATCCAAGACGGAGAATCACCTATTAAAGATGCTGGCCTCAGCTTACCACAGGGTATCCGCCATGGAGTCCCGTTCTTGTTGGAGGAGCTTGTACGCTTCATGATGGCGTTGATTCTGCTCATCAGCAGCTTTCTTTTGCTCTTTCAGGATAGTGATTTCCTCCTTCAAGCGGTTTATATCCTCGGTGGCGGAGTCCTGCAGGACTTTTATTGATTCCTCATGCATCTTCAGCATGTCCTTCCTCTCCAGCTTGAGGATCTTGTTCTCGCTATCCAGCTGCTGAATGTGCTTGGATTGCTCGACAATATCCTTAGCCTTGGAAATGGTTTCTGCAAGTCGGAGAAAAGAAATTATACAGCGAGTACTCAGAGAATACACTAGATCAAGTCGGAATACGAAAAAGAAAGGAAAAACAAACGCTTGCTCTTGATGATCTGTTCCTTCAAGAAGGCAGTTTTACCCTTTTTAGCTTCCAAGTCCACGCGCATCTTCTGGGACTTGTCGTTGGCCATGCCCCTCCGAGCATTCTCATTCTCTGGAAAGGAGAAAATTAAACGTTGTTTGGTCTACTTGGAGCATCTAGCATGAAAATTTCCACTTAGACGCTCGGGGGCTACAACAATAGTTTTTAACCTTAGCAATATGCTTAGTCTTTCTTTCAGCAACTAGTCGGAACTAATTCAGTTTTCGATTAGAAGCTTGGGGGTTACCGTATAAAGTTTTTAACTTCGATGTATGCTTATGTTCTCTTTAAGCATCTAGTCGGAACTAATTCAGTTACAACTAGAAGCTTGGGGGCTAAAGTATCAAAATTTATAAAACACTGCATATGCTACTTTCAAAGCATCTAGTCAGAATAATTCATTCCACCTATATGCTTGGGGTCTACAGTGAGAAGTTTTCTAGCTTAGTCACTCTTAGAGCATTCAGACGCAAAGACCTATGGTTTTCCGTCTAAATCCTAGGGGGCTACAGTGGGATACTCATATGAAATGCAAAAGGGAAATAAAACTTACAAGTGCAATGATCCTGAGGTTGGTAGCACTCTTAGACAGCAGCTTGCCAAAGGATGCACTATTTCCTTGCAAGATCCCTGCTTGCCGGAGAAGCTCCTCTAGACTGCACGTCGGAGATGTCGGTGCTGCCCCAGGAACCAGAGAAGTGCTACCCGACGTAAGCACCGGATATACTATCTTCGGAAACTCTATGGTTTTCTTGGGTGCGGGGGCGCCGCCTTCGGAAGAAGTACCACCTTCCACCACCGCCTTACCGCTACCGATGGCATCCTTAGCCGGAGCTTCAGCCATTTGGTGTGCGGTACTCTCTTGCATCGCCTGCTCGCCGACAACAGCAAGCTCGGTAGAGGCACCTGAGTCCACTTCCATGGCGGAAGGGCCAGCTGCTTCCTTGGCTTGAGAGCTTGTCCGAGCAGATGAAGGCTTGACGATGGGAGTGACAGGGGCGATGGCGGGAGATGCGTCGTGATGCAGCATATCCTTGATGGTTCTAGAAGCCCCCGAAGTTTTCGAGGTCTTCTTCAAGCTGGTCGTGGCATTCTTCCTAAAACGTGCAAAATGCATAAGTGCGGGAATAAGACAGACAAATGGAGAATGTCGGAGAGAAATAAGCTTACACAAGAGGGGGTGCTTTGGTAAAAGGGATCCCTGTAACCTTTCTTTTCTCCGCCTCCAGGGCGGCGATAGTCTTCTTGGAGGCTCCACCCTCCATTTTTTTCTTCTTGCATCCGTCGCCAGCGTCAGAGGTGCATCTCTTCCGCTTTCGCGACAACGGAACATCGTCGTCAGACACGATTGTGACTTCCTTCATGTTTGGATCGTAGATTTGGACAGCCATGCTATCCTCCTATAGTTCGCTAAGCTGTTAAGTGAAAGGTCACCGTGTTAGATGAGATGGAAATGGCTAGACGGAAGAACTGGAGTATATGTCATACACGGAAAATAAGCAGTTACCTTTGGGCACTTGCTATCTACGAACATTTCGTAGGTGATGGCGAAGCCACGCTTCTTGTCCTTCACCTTGACAATGTCTTTGAGGCGAAGCTTGACATAGTCGCTCGAGAAGTTTTCCACGGAGATGCGGAGGCTATCCCTTCTATCGTTGGAATACTCATGCATCAGCTTCGAGCGGTGCTGCAAAGGCTGGATTCGCCTGATAAACTAGCACATGGCTAGGTCCAACCCGGTCAAACGCGTCTCTATGAACCACTCTATCCGCCTTACTGCGTGGGAAGCATCGACGTTGGAGGGAAGGGAGGCCTGGGATCTCCATGTAGGGGCTTCAGCGGCGGCTCCATCGACGAGGTCCGGGTATTTTACTTCTCGGTTAGCTAGAGGAATATCTGGTCTGTAGAAGTAAGTACGCTGCCAGTTCTTGTAGGACTCGTGGCCGACGATATCAGGGAAGCAACGACCAGGTCGGATCTTGAAGCTAATGGTGCCACAATTTCTAAGTTTGTCCTTGCTGGCCCCGGCTTTGCGCTTGATGATGAAGAAATAGATGAAGAGATCTAGCCTAGGCCTAATCCCTAAGTAACCCTCGCAAAGTGCCACGTAATTGCTAAGCGCTAGGATACTATTAGGAGAGAGGTTCTGTGGCTGAACTAGGTAATGATTCAGGACAACAAGGAAGAAATTGGAGATGGGGAGGGAGACACCGAGTACCATCTGTGCTTTGAGGTACACATTTTCTCCGGCTTAGGGAGAAGGTGTGACCTCGCTGACCAGCGCCTCCCGCTAGGCGAGCCCCTCCGTCGCGGGGAGGTAACCTTCGTCAATCAACTCCTTGATGTCGCGGTCCGTGATGTCCGAACCACGCCAGTCGTCGTTGTGGGAGTCGTATTCCTCCTCCAGCAGCTCCAGCACCACTGGATTATGGTCGCCGCCGGTGTCCACAACCACCGCAGACTTTGGGCTGACCAGGCCCTCTGGGGGCACGACGACGGAGCTCGCCGGCTTCGCCGCGGCTTCGCCTGACGCCGCCATCGAAGGGGAGGACCTGATGCTAGCCATTGGGTGCGTTTGGAGGTGACTGGCGAGATTGGGAGTTAGGATTTTTCGTGCGAGGCGCGGAGAGCTCGAGGAGACGCTTGCCTGAGGAAGAAGACGATGCGGGAGAGAATGAGGTAAAAAAGTAAATTTTCCACCGCAATTACTATTTATGGTCTCTGGCATCAAGATTCGTGCTGCTTGATCGAATGGTTGTCGCGTAGACGACGTGTGCGGAGACGTGCGCGGAAATTTCGCCACATACCAACCGTCGCCGCCAACGGTTCGTATCGCTCGCGCGGGAAAAGTGGACATGATTGCGTTCTCTTCATGGGTGAGTTACGAGGCGTTGTTGACCTATGTCTACGTCACCCTAGCTGTCACAGGCAGGTGAACCATCACATTAGAAGATTCCCGCATGGACAGATCTAGTCCGGCTACGAAAGAGTACGATGGAAGATTCAGCAATTCTCCGACTTACGAATTGAAGACGGAGAAAACCTTGCAGGGTTCTTTGGGAGGACTACAAGATATTGCTTCACGATTTTCCGACATCCATCTAGACGGAGCATTCAACATGAAGAGGCAAGACGACGCAATATCTCGGAGTTCTCCGGGGGCTACTGTTGGGGATATGCTATATGGGTATCCTCATAGCATGTCTCTTATCCGGATAACCCGGGTGGCCCACAGTTGGTAGCATGGCCCATGGCCTGCTGGGCGGCCCAGTTGGATGGATCCAGAAGGGAGGCCCATGTCGGATAAAGGAAGGCTACGGTGGAGTCACCAGCGTACCCGGAGCCTTGGAGTACAAGACACGCTAGACTAGTAATAGACGGTGTAGGACTCTGTAACCTGTCCGGCTAGGACTTTTCCCTGTAACCCTAGGACTTGGCGACTATATAAGTCGGGCCTATGAGAGCCTTTAGGGCACGATAACTTAGACTTTCTAGTCACACCTCGCACAGCGAACCTAACTTTGTAACTCGGCGTATTGCCCTTATATTGATTTATAGCAGGAGTAGGATCTGCCACCGTTGTGGGATCTAAACCTGGGTAAGCTGTGTTACCTCGTACCCGTCAACCATCCGCCTTCCCCGACGTCTCTAAACACGCACTGTGAGGACCCCTCCATGGCGTACTCATCGGCAATACCACGACATTAGGGTTAGTTTTTATTTGCGAAAACTTTTCCCTTTTTTTGTTTTCTGTCTTTCTTTGTATATTCATTTGTAATCTGTTTTAAATAATTTCAAAATGCCAGAACTTTTTTAAACCTTTAAAATACTATGGATACCCTTTATAACCATTTGGGTTCCAAATATTTTTTTGTTTTCAAAATATTTAAACCCATTTGAAGGTTATCAAATAGAGAGAGGGAATTAGGGTTTAGTGTCGTCGGATTATCGACAAATACGCCATAGGGGGTCCTGACGGCGTTGAGAATATGGGGTGTGAGATGTCGGATGTTCCAGGAACGGAGAGCACAAGTTTACCCAGGTTCAGATCCGACTGCGGTGATCGGATCCTACTCCTTCTAACAACCAAGTAATATATCGGCGAGAGCTGGATGTTATAGTGGATTACAAGAGAGGTTCTCCTGTGTGAGTTGTGATTTTGGTTATTTCCCTAAAGGCTCCCATACGGCCGGTTTATATAGTCACCAAGACCTAGGTTTACAGGTGAGACCTATCTGGTTACGTTACAGAGTCGGTAAATAGATACAGCTTCGACTACAAGTAATACTACAGGCCTAAGTCGGTAACTCTTCTGGGCCTTGTCGTAGTCGGAACTGGATCCTCCTCTTTCTCTGGCTGGACTAGCCGTGAAGCAAAGCTCTAACCCGTTGGTGGGCCACCCTGGTTAGCGAGTCCTATGGGTATACCTAGAAAGTATATCACCAACAGTAGCCCCAGAAGTCTCCAAGATCCGAAGTCGGATAAATTGTCTAGCTTGATGGTTTCTTCGTCTTGAGAATCTTCAAGGGTTCCTGAAAACTTCTTTCAATAGTGTAGGATTCCCAATCAGTTGAGTTGGATATGTTTTGTACTGACCTTATTCTTTTCCTTGCTCAGTTTGAAAACATGAGCCGGATTTCAAACAGTGGCATGCTGGCTGACAACTTTTCAGACCAGATCCTGTCACTGATAGGAGTCCCGTCAACACGACCGTTGGTGGGTCCGCTCCCTACGGAACAGAGCACTATTTTAGTGCTCATGCAAGAATCGAGGCAGTGAAGGAGTTGGGAAGAAGCCACCTCCCTCTCTCCTATACGCGTGGCGTAAATCGCGTGATTGAAGCACAAATCTTGGCGCCGAGGCAAATAAAAGAGAGGAGGAACCCTTTTCTCCCAGATTCATCTCTCCACCGTTCTCACTTATTGCCTCTTCGTACTCCTCGAGCCCTCCGCATACACTCTCATCTACACGCCGTGAGAAAAAACTCCTTCCCTCACCAATCCTTCATGTTCCCCAAGAGCGATGACCTCTGCATCTAGCTCTGGAGCGGCGGCGGGTACATCGGTGGTGGATGAAAGGAAGATGTGGGGCCTTTGGGTCACAAGCATTATGGACGAAGCCGAGCTCCAGGTTATGGAGGACGAGGGCTACCTCGTCGCCGGCGCGTGTCGGAGCGCCGCAGGACACGCCACTCCTACTCCTCGCGACAGCGAGCGAGTGCTGTTCGGCATGCACGTCGACCGCGGCCTCAGCCTGCCACCGTCGGACTTATTCATCGAGGTCCTCAAATACTATGGTGTGCAGCTCCATAATCTTCCTCCCAACACCCTGCTAGATCTTAGCACTCATGCAGCTTTGTGCGAGGGGTTTCTTAGCATTATGCCAAGTCTCACCTTTTTCCTGTACTACTATGGTACCCGGAAGAATTCCATCAGTTCCGGTGTTCCTTACACCACTGGCACTCTTAGCTTAGTCCTTAGGAGAAACCGAGTCTATCCTAGGATTAAAGCTAGCGAATCTGTTATATGCTGGGCAAGAACTTTCTTCTATCAGAAGGATATTCCGGCCTTCGTCGACGGTGCCGCTCCCCACCAAGAATCATGGGACGCGGAGGCACCGAAACTTTCGGATATCTTGATCCTTGCCAAGAGGCGAATTGTGTTTCTGATGAAGCATATGGGCCTCCATGGATCTGATTTGATCCACTGTTGGCTGGATCGCCGGATCCAGCCTCTGCAACATCATGGAGATCGCCTTATGCACACCATCACCGGTGATAAGAAGGACAGCCTGCGGGTCAGCCCAAACCGGATTCCAGCGAAAGATTACAAGTCCCGCATGCAGTTTTTGATCAAGGAGAGAGTGGAATGAAAAGTTTCAGATGTCTCCCTAAAGATGTTCACGTCTACCCATCCTCTAACTCCGGTAAATATTTCAACTCTGCATTCGCGTTCTGTCTTTCTTTTCTGTTTCTTTCTTCGACTCTATTTTCATCGATGATTTTTGACTTTGTTAGCTCGAGAAAATCCCCGAGTCTGATCTAGCTCCACTAGAGGGCTATCTCTCAGATGATCCGAAGGCGACGGAGGATGACGAGGTGCCAGAAGTTCCTGCCTCCGCTTCCAAGAAGCGCAAGGCAAAGGAGGTTGTTATCACTTCTGGCAGCCAAGTGTTGCTTGTAGTTAAAAAGTAAGAACCCTATCGATGTTTTCAGTATTTGTACATTTATTTCTTTCCAAAGCACACCTGATATTCGGATTTGCGTGCTTCAGAGCAAAACAAGTTTTGAAGAGCAAAGTGTATCTAGACAGAAAGCCGGGCAAGCAACTGCGTCAGCAGAAGCTTGTCATCTCCCCAGCGACGCCGCTGCCAACTCCAACCAGTACCCCGTCATCAGCACCAGAGGTTTCTGCCTCTCCTGATGCCAGCAACATCTCGAAAGCCCTGGTTACCATTGGTATCCAAGAAACTAACAAGGGTGAACGCGTCAAGGGTAATGATACCATGGTAATGTCTACATGAAAATTGGATAAAATTGCTGGCTCTACTCTTTCCGGCTTAAAGCGGAAGAAGAAGGAGGAGATCCTCAAGCTGGCACAGTCCAGTCTTGAGAAACAGACCCTCACTCTAGAGGCAGCGAGTCAGGAGATGAAGGACGTGAAGCTGGTGAGCCTCCTGGACAAGATTTTGGTCTGGGACATGAAGATAGAGTCTGGCGAACTCCCAGCGACGGATGTTCCCTCACTCTCCCTTGCCGAGAAAGTGTTTCATAACACCAAACTTAGATTTGAGAAACGGCACCTGGAACACATTGTAAGTTTATGATTCTTATTTGCAGTGTTTTATTCTCATATCCTCTAGCCCCCAAGCATAAAGTCGAATAAACATCGTTGAATCCGAGTTAATGTGTGACACCCCCGGGATCAGGGCTAAACAAATCCCAGACCTCCGTCTGACATAAGGTTAACCTTGAGATTGAGAATACCCAGTGAAGAATCGATAACACATCAGTGACCCTACGACACAAAAATTGTTACACGAAGCTCATAACTAAGCAGAGAACCAAATTATTACAAGCAGAGGTTATTGACCACAAACATCAAACAACGGAAGGCAAATTATGCTAGTAAATATAGCAAACTTAACAAATGGCCTAAGAGGCCTGAAGCATAACGATGACGTCCCAGCCCACAGATTCCTAGCTGCCGGCCGGAAACCCCAAGCTACTCGTCGGTGTGGATGTAGTACCAAACTGATCTTCAGGGAACACTTACTCTGCCAAAAGTGTCAACAAAGCAAGCGTGAGTACAGGGTGTACTCCGTAAGACTTATGGCTGGTGGAGTTGTTTTTCATAAAGCCATCTTTGTTTATAAAACAAGAGGGAGAAGAATAAGCTCGTCTATTAAGAGTATTTTTAAAGGGGATAAGATAGCGACATCTCCGAAATATTGATCATCATCTTTTGATATCCACCAAGTCATCATCATCACCTGAACAAGGATCACCCCCTCGTACCCATGAGGAAGAATCCTTAAGCACATGTTGATCTGCCAAGTTTTACGATTAGGTTATAGTTCTCTATGATCTTAGAATCTGGTCACCAAGCGTTCATAACCGTGAACACGGCTTTTCGAAAAGATTATTACCCTACAGGTGTGTACAACTTTGCCCACACGTACTAACCTTCTCTTAATGCCACAATGATTAGCCCACTTCCTTGGAAGGCCGTCAGACGGTGGTTAGACACGACCTTTACCTTGCTTTCGCCGAGACCATGAGTCACGCAATAAGTATGGTTCCACCGTAATGGCTCAAATCCCGAAGCAGGTACTTAAAGATGTGAAGCGAGGTTGGTTCACCAGGGGCTCCATCGACCCCAAGCAACCCCGTCCATGCTTACCTACCTGTCATGAATGCACTTGCACCCGGCAAATCTTTCAAAAGGTTTTCTATGCATATGTCGAATGGAACGCCTGAACTATGTGACTCATGGAATCTACTAGGCAAGTTAGTTGCTCGTGAGGTTTTCCAGGCCCCGTATGGTTGTCCGCTCGTCTTGGTTCCAAAGGCAAGAACTTAGGTCCTAGTGGTGGCGAGCATGGGACTAGAAAAACCACATCCCACCATGGCTTCCCATACAAGCCTTAGCATATTTAACTCATATCACTGATCTCATCTCATCACGTTTTCCTGTCATACTAGATTCTCTGCATCTGATACATCATCTGGATGGACCAAAACTGACAGCTATGCATGGCTAAGTAGGACATAGATAATATCCCTAGAAATGCACACAAGCCAAACCTAGTTATTCTAGGAGCAGTGGATCAGGTAATATAAGCTCAAAGGGAGTGATGCAATAGATAGGATGCTCTATCTATCGATAAAAGACCATAGTAGAATCGTATGCATCATGGCAGAATTGAAATGCTTTCGAAATCATAGGATTATATCATGGTGGGGATATGCTTGCCTTTGCCATTTGATCAAGTATTGTTCGTCAATTTTCGAACTTCGACGGTGTTAACCTCAGGCTTCGATCTCGATCTCGATATCGTATTCTACCACGAAGAACCAAACACCGGAAAGAGAGGGAAACAATCAAAACATGGCATCGATGCAATGGTCAAGCAAGTATGATGATATGACAAGTTAATTTGCATTGAATTGGAACCCTAAACCATGCTCGACAAATTATTCGGGGTTCCGAGGGGTAAAACCCCTAATTCAGAGAAACTCCGGAATCAGCTATGAGGGGTTACTATGTTCTTCTAATTAAACTTGTCTTTTTAAGTTGTTGAACAATGCATGATTATAGCTTAAATAGCTAGGTTTCATTTTTCTAAACATTTTGATATATTATTTGTATTTTTCTGAATTAGTATGAATTACTTATTGAATTTACAATATTCAAAGCAATTCTAAAATTATTAAACCTTTTCTTAATTTAAATAAAACTGAAAACCTTTTTACACCGAGACCTGGGCTAGCCACAGTGGCTGAACGGTGGGCCTTAGAGCCACATCGGCCTCCACGTGGATAGGTGGGACCTGAGGGGGTTTGGGGTGTTTCTCACCGAGGCAGTAGCTAGCCGCTGCGGCTGCCAGGTAGGGCATAGGCCACGTTGGTTGCCACCGTGGCGCCACGGCAGACTCGCCGGAGAAACGCCAGACGGCAGCGACTGGTGGTGCTAGGGGGCGATCTGGGAAGCGTGAAGGGGCGGGTTCGAACGATCTCATCGGGGGAAACCTAAAACTAGCGGCTGGACTACCTATTGACCATCGGTGGCTTGCCGACGACATGGACAAGCGGAGGCCGACGGTGGCGCACGGCTAGAGGACAGACCAGAGAGGGAGGGGAGGCACGGAGAGGTGCCTAAGCACCGGGAAGCTTGGGGGAGGCCGGATTCACCCGTGGCGACGGCGGCCGGAGACAAGAAGGGGCGGACGAGGAGCTCGACTGAGGGTGCGGGGCTTCGATTACTTCGGCGAGGCGACATAGTCCAGCACGGCGGAGCTCGCAAGCTCCTCGGCTTGGCGAGGGGAGCACGGGAGCGGCGAGGCTCGTCGGAGGCTGAAGCTAGGGTTCGAGGCTTCAGCGTGCGGGCGACACAGAGGAGGGGAGAGGGGGATATGGGGATAAGGAGAGAGGAGAGCGTCGGTGTTCTTATCCCCATGTCCTGGAGCGGCGGCCGGCATCACGGCGCGCACGCCGATGGACAGTATCGGTGGAGCCACGCAGCTGTTGCGCTCGTCCTTCTGTCCGAGGAGGAAGAAAGGTGAGGGACGTCGAAGGGGTATGGGCCGAGCGGTCTAGACTGGGCTGCGAGGTGCTGCTGGCTGCGTGCACTGAGCGGCGGGTAGAGGGGAGAGAAGAGAGAGGGCAAGCTGGGATCGACCCAGAGAGTGCTGGCTGCTATTTTTATTTCCAAAATCTATTTTTCTATTTATCTTTTGCTTTTCTCTTTGTAATTTCAATTTCAAACTGTTTTGATCCATTTCAAAAATTACCAGAGATTTTATAAAGCTATATAAAATAGCGTGGGGCCCTTATAGTCCATTTGGGCTCCAATATTTTGGAATTTTTCATACATTTTCAAAACCATTTGAATTGTTTTCAAATAGAGGGAGAGGTTAGGGTTTTAGGGTTTTGTTTATTCTTTCTTGCATGCATTAGAAGAGATGATGTTTATGATGCACAAAACAAACCCTAATATATATTAACTAAAACTGGGGTGTTACATAATGCTTATAGGATGCAAAAGAACGATGTAGTGTAGCTGATGAGTGCAGCATAACTTCTTTGGGAGACTCCAAGCGGAAGGTATGATGCAGTACAACAGGCAAGTTTCCCTCAGTAAGAAACCGAGGTTATCGAACTAGTAGGAGGAAGGAAATGTCCCAATGGTGATGCAAGCAACATGGAGACCTGCACAACACAAACTCAATACTTTGCCCCAACTAACAGTGAGGTTGTCAATCTCACCGGTTACTGTAACAAAGCATTAACTGTATGGTGTGGAAGGTGATGATGGTTTGCAGCAAGTAAACTGTAAAAGTGGAAGATGTATCAATGGTAAAGATTGGACCGGGGTCCATAATTCACAAGAGGTGCCCTCCTTAGATAAAAAACATGGCATGAAGGTAAAAAAATTATATCAGGGCAATTGATAGGAACTGAGCAAGGAATAACAATGCAATACTAGACAAAACGATCCTATGAGATTCAATTGGGAAATACAACAATATACATAGACCGCCATCCAACTGCATCTATGACTAGAAGTCCACCTTCAGTTTATCCTCCGAACCCCCTCCAGCATTAAGTTGCAAGCAATAGACAACTGATTTAAGCAAAGTGTGTAAGGTAAACAATCCACTTGTTCCATTAACAAGAGACCATTGTTTTCTCCCTAGTGGCAACATAACATCTACAATCGAAGAGATTTCGGTCACTTCCCTTGGAAACTAGAGGCACAAACCCACTATCGAGTATAAATACCCCCTCTTGGAGTCACTAGAAACTACTTGGCCAAGCTAGCTACTAACAACGGAGAGCATGCAAGATCACAAACAACATAGACATGATAAAATCATAAGACAAAACCACTAATCAATCTGACATAGTAATCTCAATATCCATCGGATCCCCGCAAACACAACATGCATGATTACAAATAGATTAGATCTTGATCATGAATAGAGCTCACAAGATCTATACATGAAAGCACAAGGAGGAGATACAACCATATAGCTACTACATGGACCTGTAGTCCAAGGTGGAACTACTGACGCTTCATACCGGAGGCTGGCATGATAAAGAAGAAGGCCTCCAGAATGATCTCCCCTTCGGCAGGGTGCCGAGAAGAGCTTTAGATCCCCCCGATCTAGGGACAATGGTGGTGGCGGCTACAGACGGTTTCGTGGGATTTTGATCGGGTGCCTAGGATTTCTGCATCGAGGGCTTCTTATAGGCGAAGGGGCGAGCCAGGGGGGCCACCAGGCACGGGATGGACGAATGCGTTTACCTCTGCCTCGCGCCTCCGCTTCGTGTGCTCTGTCTCCGACTCTGTAAGAAAGATGTGGTAATTGCCCACTTGTCGTGGGTAACCATCCTCATCGTCCTCGCAGCGGTTGTGCCGCTCCCTGTTGTCCGGTGGGCCTCCGGCTGGCGGTGGGGGTGGTGATGGGAGCCCACCGGCTTCAACCATCTTCTTCGTCCAGCTGCACTGGCGTGTTGTGTGGTTCATAGGCTTGTTGCCGCCACTGTGGAACTTGCACGGCCCATCGAGCATGGACTCCATGGTGTAAATGGGCCGAGGCGGCCTATCATCCGGTCTCTGCCTCCGGCTGCCGTCTGCAGTCGGGTCCTCATGCATGGCAGCTACTTGCTTGGTGCCGTATCGGCTGTCCGGTGGGTCGTATTTCCTCTTACCGTGGAGGTTGTCATGATCGTGCCGCCTGGGGTGATGGTCACCCGGCTGGCGGCGCTCCGCCTGCTCGTCCGTGACGATTTGGCCTTGGTCATCCACCACGATGGGCTTCTTCATGGCCACGTCGGCGGTGGCGTACTTGTCTGCGATGGCCATAACCTGGGCCATGGTTTGCAGGTTTGCACGGCTAAGCTTATGCTTCAACATGGTGCCGTCCCGGCAACCGTTGGTGAAGAAGTCTATTGCCTGGTGCTCGCGCACCCCTTCGCACGAGTTGTGCATGCTGGTTAGGGTGTCAAGTGGGATCCCACCAAAGTCCCACCTTTAGTTCATTTGTCATAATCTAGTTCAAATTTTGAGAAAAAAATTACACTAGATTTTCGCAAATGAACTAGAAGTGGGATTTTGGTGGGATCCCACTTGACACCCTAATGCTGGTACACCGGGTGAGGTAGGAGCGGTCGGACTCATCCTTGCCTTGCATGCAGAGGGCAAGCTCGCGAGGTCGACCTGGCGGCTTGTATATTCCGGTGAAGTTGCGAATGAACGCTTCTTCGAAGTCCAGAGAGGCGTTGATGCTGTTATCGGGGAGGCTATTGAGCCATGCTCTTGCCGAATCGACGAGCATGAGGGGGATGTAGCGAACGTCCAAGCGGAGGTTTCTGTTGGCAATTCCAACTGCGGTAGTGTAATCCACCAACCAATCCTCAGGCTTAACTGTGCCGTTATATTTTGGCGTGTCCCTTGGAAGCGAAAAACCCTTCGGAAACGGCTTGTTCCGGATGCGCGGGCCAAAACACTTCGGGCCAGCCGGAATTTCCTCTTCCAGCGTGCGCGACTGCACCAGGAGGTCGACGCGCTCGCGCGTGTCAGCCGGCTCTCGGGGGCCGAGTCGGCCCTTCAGACGTGACGCTGGCGGGTCCTTCATCCGGGGCGCGCGTCTTCTTCACTTGGGAAGCTTCTGCTGCCGGGGTGCGTCTTACGCTAGAAATAGCGGCGTCTCAGTTGTGGCGGCCACGGTTGCTGGGGTCGCCACGTGGGCGGATCCGACTCCTCCAAGGGAGGATGCCTACTGATGCTTGCTTCCCCCGTGTGACGGTTGATCTGCGCCCTTGCGAATGAAGATGTCCCGGGAGTTGCCCATCCGGCTGGGGGTGCCCTCAGCTTGCTGCTTGTTAGCGGTGGCGACGAGGAGCCGAACACGCTCCTGCTAGCGACGAAGCTCCTCGCCATCGACGTGTTTCAGCTCCGCAGCCGCCGCCTCGGCGGCCCTAATGTTCTTGGTGGGGGTGTTGTAGACGGGATGCGCTACACCTGCATGCGAATGGGCGGCGCGGTCCAGTTCTGACGCTAGGTCGCGCCCCCGATGCTGGATCTTCCTGATGAAGCTGTGGGCAGCGTTGTACTCATGCACGGTGGCATTCAGTCGGTGTTGGCTAGCCACAACCTTGGTGGCCTCCTCCAGGAGATTCTGGCGCGTAGCTTCGAGTGCGATAGCCGCCGGGTCCGTCTCGATGACGACTGGAGCGCATAAGTGTTGGATGGAGGTAGTGAGCGGATCTTGCTCTTTCTTAGGCGCGGAGCTCTCTCCTCCTGCTCGGCGCTCCTGAGTCGGGCGATGGTTTTCGCGAGCGTTTACCACCATGACTTCGACGCAACCTCTCACCACGGTCGGGCCGTTGGCGAGGCGGTTGAGAGGCACGTCGAGGACGGGGGTGACCACGTTGGGGAAGGCGTCGGCGACGGTGGCGACGTAGACGTGGATGTCCCCAAAATGCATGATGGAGCCATTGGCGGGAAAGGCGTTCCTGCCGAAGCACGCGGCGTTGTCGATGATGCAGTCGAAAGCGCCGAACATGAGAACGATACCGGAGGCCACGCTTTCACCGGCGAAGAGTGGAAGTCCCGTGCGAAAGATTATCCCAGCAGAAGCGCTGTGGCCCATGTTGGGCGCCAACTATCATGGTGTGGAACACGACAGTGCCATCGGTGGCTCACACAACATGTTGGGCACGGTAAACTGCAAACACAGTGACGTACCCAGGTTCAGGACCCTCTCGGCGAGGTAACACCCCTACTCCTGCAATATGAACTATATGAGGGGGCGAATGCCCATTACAGGTGTTCCTGGAGCTATTTCCTTAGCTACTATCGAGAGCTCGAGGAGGATGATGTTGGGAATATGCCCTAGAGGCAATCATGTATGATGATATTTCCCATTGTATTCATAAAGATATTAAGTAGTCCTTGTATAAACATCTGATGTGTATCATTGAATATGTGATTCGGTTGTGGAACTATGCATTCATGTTGCTTGTACTAAATATCCTTGGTCATTGAGGTTGTGCTGGACACACAACTTAGACCAATGTGAAAGTTGGCTTAATGACTTGGTTCCACTTGTCATGGCCATGGAGATGCTATTCCAACTTACACAGATTCGGCTAAAGAGTTTAGCGAGTCGGATTGACCCATATTGAGGTATAATGAACAAGTTGTCAGTTGTATATCTCAATCAATGCAATTCTTAGACCTGAGGTTATTGCATAATCCGAGTTGAGGATCACCGACTTAGGTTCTGTCAAACGCTGGTCCGTAACTGGGCAGTTATAAAGGCAGAGTTCGGGTCGACTGAGAATCAAGCTGCGTGATGTGAATAACCAAGATGGGATTTTGCCCCTCCACTTGGAGAGATATTCTCTAGGCCCTGTCGTGAGATATGATTCGTAAATCATGGCCATGCACGACTTGGTTAAGTGTTAACCGAGGAGATCGACTAAGAGTTAGTCGGGTGAATCACTTATCTCGGATCGAGAAGAGAGTCAGACTATTTAAGGGATGACATATATTCGCCTATAGTCTGACAAGGTATATCATGAGGCAAATGGGACTCAGACGTCAGTCGCATTGGAAAGAAAAGTCGTCATGACTCTTTGGTACTTGGGAGTCGGCACGTTCTGCTAGGAGCCGCTACCGACTGATCGATTTAGAGTCGGAGTCCAATCGTGTCCAAGTAGCCATGAGCCTGCGGGGTCACACACTTAAGAGCGGGGGCAAGTTTGGATTGGATCTGAATCGGAATCTGGTTGGGTTGGACCCAAGCCGGATTAGGACTGAGTTAGTGAGTTGGACTCACGGTGACTAGTGTTATATGGGCTTTAGTGAATGGGCCACGAGAGGGGAGCCCACGTTCACTCCCTATATATAGTGGACCACCGTAACCCAGAAAGGTTAATCGTTGTTCGGTTAGGTCATTCCATGTGTTGGAAATCCTAGTTCCACAGCAGTCCTACCGTCGTTACGAACCTAGCAGTTCGCCGCCGGTGCTCCTCCTTGCACATGTGGATACCAGTAGAGGTGTTGTACGATCAGCACCAGGACGATCGTATCGCAAAGGACTGCACTGCACCAACTGACGCGCTTCATCAGTAATCCACAACTGCGCGTCTAGTGGTAAACCTTGTGGCTTTCTACCTCGGCTAGATCTTGGGATCACCACGTTAGAAGAAAAAGTTTTGTTTTATCTCTGCGTGGCCCAATAGTGGTATCAGAGCGATAGCTTCAGGTTTTAGGCTCGAGATCTCGCATATGTGATATGCAGTAGGCTTTAGATGAGATCTATATGCTGTTTTGGTGGTCGATCTATGAGATAGATCGGTTTTGTACGAGGTTTATTGGATCAACTATACTCGGGGAATGGTAGATCTGATTTCCGTGATCATACTGCTGAGGTCGTGGAACGACATACCCCTACCGGTCGGCTTCCGCAGTCGGGTAGAATGTGACACGTAAATCCAGAGGCGGTGATCGAAGATCAAAAAGTTTGATCGAATTGGAACAATGGTCGGAATCCATGTCCGGATCGTAGATGAGATCTACGTTTTCGGAAAACTCGCCGGCTTCGCCCTATCGTAGCGCCTTAGGTGTCGTTGCGAGTTTCCCAACACCGGTAGATATTGTATCTATGCATAACTTTCTTTTGCAGAAGTTGTGAATGGTATGGTTCATGTGCATGTGATGTATGTGTGTAATCCATATGTGATCTGCGAATCACGGTTTTTGTCAGTCGGCTGGAGCCTAGGTGCTTTCATATTATTGTATAACGACCTGCGTGTCGGATTCTCCTTGTAATTTACTTTACTAAGCTAGTGTAGCTGTTTGGAGAGCCCGGAAGGGATGCAAGGCATTGTACATGTCGGTGACATGGAGTAAGACGGCAAGTGACAAGAGTTGGCACGAGTCGGATTACAGGCTTTGTGGAGATGGAGATCGCCATGAAAGGAGCCATGCCATTTGACATTATAATTGCTTTATTTTGTGTCATTGTTATGTCTCTGTTTTACCTCTATTAGATAGTCGGTAAAATCCAATCCCTCAAAGAAGGTGTAGTCGGTTTTCCCGCCAGTGTTTGCACCATCACAAGTCAGACATTTTTGGTAGTGGGCTCATAAAATTGAGGTGCTGCCAATTCTTTCCGACTAGGCGGGTTTGAGTCGGACTCTTACTGCGGAAACACTCGGTAAGCTAGACGGGTCTATCACAACGGTTGTGGGGCTCGGGGAAAGGACGGATGGGAGCCGGGGCATGTGATGCCACCCGTCCAACAGGATTCATATGAGATACGATTAACAAGGAGTTGTCTACCTAGATCACTTGGCGGCTAGCGGTGATGCTAAAGCTCACTAGCCGACTTGCTTATTTAGGATCCTGAATCACTAAGTAACCATCGGAGGGGTGTTGGTTCTAGTGGGAGCATTAAAATATTAAATTGTTTAATATGTTTGCTCTTTTATGAATACATGTCTTAAGTGTTTTGCATATTTTCTGTTGTAGATCATGGCACCAAGTAGCACTCACTCTCAGATATCCGGTTTTGCGTTGAGAACTATCCTTGAGAAAGATAAACTGAATGAAACTAATTTTACCAACTGGTATCGAAATCTGAGAATTGTTCTCAAACAAGAAAAGAAGGACCATGTCCTGGACAACCCACTTCCAGATGAGCCGAATGAGAATGCGATTGTCGTAGCCACCAATGCCTACCGTCGGGCTAAGGATGAGTCCACGGATATTAGCTGTCTTATGCTTGCTCACATGGAACCGGACTTCCAAAAGCAGTTCGAGCATGTTGAGGAATACGATATGATCGAAAGCCTCAAAAGTATGTTCCAGGCTCATGCGAAGACTGAGAGGTATCAAGTGTCTCGGGCTTTGCTGAGTTGCAACCTTAAGGATGGTGATCCACTGAGTCCGCATGTGATCAAAATGGTTGGTTACGTACAGTCTCTGGAGAGGCTTGGCTACCCCATAAGCGAAGAGTTCGCTACGGATATAATTCTGAACTCTCTTCCTAGTGTATATGGGAAGTTCATTTCGAACTACCACATGCATGGTATGGATAAGAAGCTCAATGAATTACATGGGATGCTCAAGTAGGCAGAGGCGGATCTCAAGAAGGGCGCCAGTCAAGTGTTGATGGTGCAGAATAAGGCTAAGTTCAAGAAGAGTTCTTGGACTAAGAAGAAGGCTAAGTCAGGAGGAAAGCAGGCTCAGGACCCGGTCCCAAGCGCTTCCTCAGGGACTAAGCCATCTCCTTCAGCCGGATCCACTTGCTTCTACTGCAAGGCGGATGGCCACTGGAAGAGGAACTGCAACAAGTACATGGCCGACAAAGCCAAGAGTGGAGGTATTACTTCCGACTTAGGTACACTTGTTTGCAATGTTATAGACATATATCTTGCTGCTACACCTAATAGTTCTTGGGTATATGATACCAGATTAGTTATTCACATCTGCAACTCGTTGCAGGGACTGGTAAGAACTAGGAGCATAACAAGAGGCGAGGTTGATATTCGAGTCGACAACAAAACAAGAGTTGCTGCGTTGGAAGTTGGCACGATGCAACTTCATTTACCTTATGGATTCATTATGGAACTGAATAATTGTTATTATGTTCCAGTGCTCAGTCGAAACATTATTTCTGCTTCATGTTTGATGAGGCAAGGCTATGAGTCGAATATCAAGAATAATGGTTGTTCTTTGTATTTGAATGATATGTTTCACGGCTTTGCACCCGTCCAGGACAAGTTATTTATTTTGAATCTTGATGGTGAGTCGGTTTATAACATAAATGTTAAAAGGTTGAAACCAAATGATCTGAATATGACTTACTTTTCGCACTGTCGGCTTGGTCATATAAGTTGGAAACGCATGAAGAAGCTCCATGATGATGGACTCCTAACTTCGTTTGACTTGGAGTCGTTCGAGACATGCGAATCTTGCCTACTCGGCAAAATGACCAAGGCACCTTTTGCAAAGAGTTGCGAAAGGGCATCCGACTTGTTGGGACTAGTACATAGTGATGTATGTGGACCAATGAGCACGACAACCAGGGGTGGTTATGAGTACTTCATTACCTTCACTGATGTTTTGAGTAGGTATGGATATCTCTACTTGATGAAACATAAGTCGGAAGCCTTTGAAAAGTTCAAAGAATTCCAAAATGAAGCACAGAATCAACTCGGCAAGAAAATAAAGTTTCTTCGATCGGACCGAGGAGGCGAGTACATGAGCCATGAGTTTGATGACCATCTGAAAAGTTGTGGAATAGTTCCTCAACTTACTTCGCCAGGAACGCCGCAAAGGAACGATTTTTCGGAAAGGCGGAATCGGACCTTATTGGATATGGTACGATCAATGATGAGTCAGACAGATCCGCCATTATCATTTTGGGGTTATTGTCTAGAAACAGCGGCGTTCACACTAAATAGAGTACCATCAAAATCGGTAGAGAAGACACCGCATGATATGAATACAGGCAAAAAGTCGAGTTTGTATTTTCTTAAGATTTGGGGTTGTGAAGCTTTTGTCAAGGGACTTCAGTCGGACAAGCTTACAGCCAAGTCGGATAAGTGTATTTTCGTGGGGTATCCAAGGGAAACTTTGGATTACTACTTCTACAACCGAGAAGAGGGAAAATGTAACACCCTCAGAATCGACCCTATGCAAGTTTCAGCGATTCCCGCCAAACCCGCATAGAAACGATTCAAAGGTGCCCACCAGGCACTTTCGTGCGGGTGGAAAACGAAGTAATAACATTACACAACAGTCCTCGATGGGACCCACAGAACAGATATATATACAACAGCGACTCAATGAGTCAAGAATACAGATACAATATACAAAGATCCAAATCACCTTGAAAATGATAGAGCGTCCGACTACGGACAATATGCAAATGGGGATAAGAGCCCTGAAGAATAACCAATGGCGTCCATAACCCTGCCCAGGCCAAGCCGAAAGGGTAACCCTGCTAACGACGTCGATCTCAAACCTGCTTAAACAAAAGGGGTGCCGACAAAGGGCAAAGGAAAAAGAGAGAGCGGTCAGTACTGAGGCCAGTACACGGCGAGGCTAGAATTCGGCGGTCCTCGCCTACATAGGTATGGTGGACTGAAGCGGCAGCGGCAGCATGCACTAAACAACCTATAGAGACTCGATGTCACTGACGGCTATCAGAGAGAGGTAAGAAAGACCTATCCGGAACCAGCCTGACACCAACACCAAACAATCCCATCCTGGTATCTCCCCCTCGAGACCAAACGAGTAAGTCAACCGAGGAACTCACACAGTTGGTAGTTTTATTTATTCAGTTATCGTTGCAGCAATTACTAGTCAGGTTTAGATAATCATCCTGATAAAATAAGCAGTGGGAACTTTTAGTTGACCATTCCGTGATAGTTGCAACACTTACTAGTCAGATACAATTGGCATGAGATAACCCCAAAACCCAGCAGTTGTTGGTACTTTTACTTAGCCATTCCGTTGTAGTGAAGCTTATTACTAGTCATATCGGATACAAGTCAATTTATAACAATAAACTTTAGTTATAGTTGTCTATGATCAAGCACTGTGCTCCAAGTCGTCCATAACCGCGGACACGGCTTCTCGAAAAGATTTAACCCTGCAGGGGTGCACCAAAGTATCCACAAGCACTTCGACCCTTTTTGCCAGATCAGTTAACATACACCCATCGGTATGTCGGCGGGGCCTAAGTCATGACGTTCCCAGACCCAAAGCAAGCACGGGGGGCCACCCCACTAAGTCTACCCGCAACGAAGTCGGCCGGTCTCCGAGACGGACTTAGGGTTTGCGCCAGTGGATGTAAACGACAGCAAATCCCAAAACTGGGACTGTCGATACCGCGAAAACACTCCTCTTCCTAAACAGTGCAGTGTGCTATCCATCGCACAATTTAAATAAAGCTGTAGGGCATGGCATAAGTACAGGATAGTAAATAAAACCTCAAACTAGTTTGTGGCCCCCAGTACAATACTTTGAAATCAGGTAATAATCAATGGGGGGCCCATATCTCCCCACCTGTGGTTAGCGCGCTCGATCTCGGAACAGGTGTCAAGAACTCGGGGTCCTACGGGACACAAGTGGGCGGTCGGAAACCAAATGTTATCTATCACCCACCGATGCCTCTGCTTACTTACTTCAATTTTAGTTGTTAAACAGAAATTAAGTGAACGAAAAGTAAATCCATGATCATCTCCAACATTGAACATGCGGCACTTCTCCAACAGCTGTGGTACTTGACGACACGCAACAACACTTGAGCAAGCGACTATGACGTGCAAGTCCAACTATCTACCAAACAACAGGTAATAGGATGTGTCCAAGGCAATATGAGGCTGCAAGGGATATCACGGGTACGAAACTAGAGCACCGCAACACAGATAGCAAAAGATCAACAGGCGGGAATAAATACTAGAAAAGTAAGATAGGTAGAAAGGGGGAGATGCTCGCCTGAAAACATTGCCGAAGGTTCAACCGAAGATCGGATCGACACTCGCATCAACTCAACGACCTTATCCGCGAAGAAGCAAAACGCTAGAACAAACACCGGATGCAATATTTAATACAACGGCAAAAGATCGGGCATGATGCATGCATGATGTATGACATGGCAAAGATGTGATGCAATTAGGTCATATTAAGTGAAACCGTGGTCCCGACAATTAATTAGATGGTTCATGTTATTTAACTACCCCGCAAATTAAATGTTGTAATTAACAAGGCAAGATTATACCATCGGTTCGCTACACAAATTACATGGGGCCAATATAAGAGTGGATTTGCCCGCATATGGGCCCCATATTTAATTATGAGGTGAATCGGAATAAGGCCCCCAAACCAATAATATGCATGCGAGATGAACAAATAATATGCGACAAGTTGTATTATATTAAAAAAATAGGGTTCTCGGATAAGGGTCACACATTAGGGTTCGACGAACTTGGGCTCCGAGGGGTTCGGGGTTCGGTCTCAGGTTCAGGGTTCGACGGGACCGAGGTTCGGATGCAAAACGGAGAACTTGTCGTGACGTGCCGGGGATCTTGGTTCCAAGCGTTCGGGTCCACGGATCGACCGGTCTTGTCGTTCGGAAGTAGAACTTGTCGTCCTTGTGGCGATCTTGGCGTCCTTCCGATTCGGGTTTTGGCGTCCGAGGGTAGTACTTGGCGTTCCGGATCGGGTCGGTCCTGTCGATGAGAAGAGCTTGGCATCTAGGTTCTCGGCGAACTGGGCGTCCGAGGGTTCGGCCTTGGTCCCAATGTCGATGGCGATCTAGGCGGAACACTTCGAGTGGCGAAGACCTTGAGGTTCCAAGGGTTCGGGGTCGGTCTCGGTTCCCCGGTTCAATCTTCGGCTACTTTGGGTCCTTGCCGAAGAACTTGGCGATGTCACAGACGGCTACAGCCGAATGGTCTTGGCGTTCCACCGAACATTGATGAACTTCATCGGTACTGCGGATCTTGTGTCTGACGCACGACTGTGCTGCGAGGCTGCACCAGGGGACGTCTGCAACTGCTGAGAACATACTGCCCTTGGCTAGCCTGCAGGGGGAAGCGCGCACAGCGGCGCGGCCGACGGAACACGCGCTCGCGGGAGGCTCGCACTCGAGGCAGCGGGGCGGAGGGCGTCTCGCGGACGGGCGGCACCTGCCGGAGAGAGGAGGCGATGGCGGGGAGAAACGCAGAGGGGGCCCAGCGGCGGTTCTGGCCGGAGGCAGCGGGCCCGACGGGAACGGCGGCGAGGCCGAGGTCGGCGCGACCGGGGCCGGCGAGGAGGCCGAAGGGGAGGGGACGCGCCGGCGGCGGGCGAGCAGAGGCAGGCGGTGGCGGGGAGGACGCGGGGCGCGGCGGAGCCGTGGGGCTGCGGGGTCGGCCCGAGGAGGAACGGAGGGGCTCGACGGGAGGCGGCCGGAGGAGCTCCGGCGGCGGGAACGGGCGGTCTTGTCGGAGGGAGAGGGGGCGGCGCCGGCGTCGGTGGAGGCCGGAGGGGAGGCCGGGCGCGCCGGGGGAGGAGCAGAGGCGGGCCGGCGAGCGCAGGCAACGGGGAGGAGCCGTGGTCGGGGGACGCGGGCGGAGGGAGGCTCGGCAGATGCGGGGCGCGGCCGGGCGCGCCGGCGCGGGGGGGCCGGAGCAGAACGGGGTGGGGGAGGGTTGGAGAGGAGGGTGGAGGAAGAGAGGTGGGAGGAGCGGGAGGTGGAAGACGCGTGGGGTGGGAGGAGACCGGGTCCAGGGGGCGGGGCTGGCGCGTGGGGCCCGCGGGTGGGCCGCGGCGTGACCGCGTGGGGAGCGCGTGGCCAGGGGAGGCGGGACCCACAGGGCAGGGAGAGAGGTGGCTGAGGGGTGGGGTCCAGGTGTCGGTGAGGGAGAGAGAGAGAGGGTAGGGAGGCTGCGGGTGAGAGAGGGAGAGGGGAGGGACTGGTGGATTGATGAGGTGGCGGGGTGGGTAGGAAATTGGGTGAGGGGTGAGGTGGCGAGCTGTGAGTGGTGGGTAGGATAGGTTTGGGTGGGAATAGGATTTCGGGTAGGCTGGTTTAGGTGGACCGATTTTATTCCGGGGTGGTCGACTGGGTCGATTCGGCCCGTTCGACTGCCCCACAAAAATAATTAAATAATTTTATTTGTTTCAAACCGACTTTTGCAAACCGATAGCAAACAAAACAAAATAATCCTGTGACCCGGGTTTTGTGTTTGAACAAAGACGGGGCGTTTTAGAAAACAAAAAAATAGGTTTACTACAAATAGTTTTACGCAAGCAAATGCAAGATGATGACGATGCTCAAATGCAATGTGGCATGATGACATGAGCATGCGGTCATGACGATGCAATGCACAAAAACAACGCGATTTTCTAGTAGTGGTTTTGCGGGATGCCACAGAAAATTATTTGTCGCTCGGAACGGTGTCTTCCTTGAGAAAGAGTTTCTCAGTCGGGGAGTAAGTGGGAGAACGGTGCAGCTCGAAGAAATTCGAGAGGAACCGGCTAGTAGCGAGTCAGCAAAAACCTTGGAGGTTGAGCCAGTCGTGGCAGCTGAACCGGCAACAGCACCTGTACTACGAAGATCGGCAAGATTACGAAGTGTTCGTGATGTGTTACTGTTAGACAGTGATGAGCCGAAAAATTATTCGGAAGCGATGGTGGGATCTGATTCCGAGTCATGGCTTGGAGCTATGAGATGCAAGTTAAAGTACATGGATGAAAATCAAGTTTGGAACTTGGTTGATCTGCCAGACGGTGCAAGACCCGTCAAGTGAAAATGGGTTTTTTAAGAAGAAAACTGATATGGATGGAAATGTTTCCATCTATAAAGCACGCCTTGTCGCGAAGGGGTTCCGACAAGTTTAAGGAGTTGATTACAACAAGACTTTCTCGCCCGTAGCGATGCTTAAATCAGTTCGAATCATGTTAGCTATAGCAGCCTATTTTGACTATGATATATGGTAGATGGATGTCAAAACGGCTTTCCTTAACGGAAATTTAACTGAGGACGTGTATATGATACAACCCGAGGGTTTTGTCGATCCGGCTAATGCTGACAAGGTGTGCAAACTTCAGAAATCCATTTATGGGTTGAAGCAAGCATCTCGGAGTTGGAATATTCGCTTTGATAAGGTAGTCAAATCGTTTGGTTTCATCAAGAGTGATCATGATTCTTGTTTATACAAGAAGTTTAGTGGGAGAAAAGTAAACTTTATAATCTTATATGTGGATGACATATTACTGATTAGAAATGATGCCCAGATGTTGCAAGAAACAAAGGAATCATTGAAAGGAGTTTCTCAATGAAAGACTTGGGTGAGGCAACATACATCCTCGGAATCCGGATCTATAGAGATGGATCAAGAAGGCTCATTGGATTTAGTCAGAGTACTTATTTGGACAAAGTGTTGAATAAGTTCAACATGGAATTGTCTAAGAAGGGGTTCTTATCGATGTCCCATGGTGTAAAACTTAGCAAGACTCAGTGTCCTTCGACAACTGATGAGCGAAGTCGGATGAGTGCGATTCCGTATGATTCTGCAGTCGGATCTATCATGTATGCCATGATTTGTACTAGGCCGGATGTTTCCTATGCTCTAAGTGTTGTGAGCAGATATCAGGCTGATCCTGGAGAAATCCACTAGACAGCAGCTAAAAATATCCTAAAGTACTTGAGAAGGACTAAGGATATGTTTTTGGTTTATGGTGGTGAAGATGAACTCAGTGTAAAGGGTTACATGGATGCGAGTTATCTTACCGACTCTGATGATTCTCGTTCGCAATCCGGATACGTGTTTATTATAAACGGAGGTGCTGTGAGCTGGAAGAGTTCCAAGCAGGAGACTGTGTCTGCATCTACAACAGAGGCTGAGTATATATTGCCTCCTCAGAGGCAGCATAGGAAGATGTTTGGATGAGGAATTTCCTCATGGATCTTGGTGTGGTTCAGGGCTCGTCCAATCCGCTGGACGTGTATTGTGACAACAATGGTGATATTGCACAAGCCAAGGAACCTAGACAACACCAGAAGAACAAGCACATACTCATGCGGTACCACCTGATTCGCCAGTTCGTGGATCAGGGTGATATCAAGTTATGCAAGGTACACACACGGAGGCAAATATTGCGGATCCGTTGACAAAGCCGTTACCACATCCGAAGCATGAGGTGCACCTCAGAGCCATGGGCATTAGATGCTTAGACATGTGATGTCGGAAGATTGACTCTAGTGCAAGTGGGAGACTATTGGGAATATGCCCTAGAGGCAATCATGTATGATGATATTTCCCATTGTATTCATAAAGATATTAAGTAGTCCTTGTATAAACATCTGATGTGTATCATGGAATATGTGATTCGGTTGTGGAACTATGCATTCATGTTGCTTGTACTAAATATCCTTGGTCATTAAGGTTGTGTTGGACACATAACTTAGACCAATGTGAAAGTTGGCTTGATGACTCGGTTCCACTTGTCATGGGCATGGAGATGCTATTCCAACTTACACAGATTCAGATAAAGAGTTTAGCGAGTCGGATTGACCCATATTGAGGTACAACGAACAAGTTGTCATTTGTATATCTCAATCAATGTAATCCTTAGACCTGAGGTTATTGCATAATGCGAGTTGAGGATCACTGACTTAGGTTATGTCAAACTCTGATCCATAACTGGGCAGTTATAAAGGCAGAGTTCGGGTCGACTGAGAATCTAGCTGTGTGATGTGAATAACCAAGATGGGATTTTGCCCCTCCACTTGGAGAGATATTCTCTGGGCCCTCTTGTGAGATATGATTCGGAAAGCATGGCCATGCACGACTCGGTTAATTGTTAACCGAGGCGATCGACTAAGAGTTAGTTGGGTGAATCACTTATCTCGGATCGAGAAGAGAGTCAGACTATTTAAGGGATGACATATATTCTCCTATAGTCTGATAAGGTATATCGTGAGGCAAAAGGGACTCGGACGTAAGTCGCATTGGAAAGGCAAGTCGTCATGACTCTTTGGTACTTGGGAGTCAGCACGTTCTGCTAGGAGCCGCTACCGACTGATCGATTTAGAGTCGGACACCAATCGTATCTAAGTAGCCATGAGCCTGTGGGATCACACACTTAAGAGCGGGAGAAAGTTTGGATTGGATCTGAACCGGAATCTCGTTGGGTTGGACCCAAGCCGGATTAGGACCGAGTTAGTGAGTTGGACTCACGGTGACTAGTGTTATATGGGCTTTAGTGAATGGGCCACGAGAGTAGAGCCCACGTTCACTCCCTATATATAGTGGAGCACCGTAACCCAAAAAGGTTAATCGTTGTTCGGTTAAGTCATTCCATGTGTTGGAAACCCTAGCTCCACAGCAGTCCTACCGTCATTACGAACCTAGCAGTTCACCGCCGGTGCTCCTCCTTGCACGTGTGGATACCAGAAGAGGTGTTGTACGATCAGCACCAGGATGATCGGATCGCAAAGGACTGCACTCCATCAACTGACGCGCTCCATCAGTAATCCGCAACGGCGCGTCTAGTGGTAAACCTCGTGGATTTCTACCTCGGCTAGATCTTGGGATCACCACGTTAGAAGAAAAAGTTTTGTTTTATCTCTGCGTGGCCCAACAGATGAGAACTAGTGGCTAGCACTTCTATCCTTCTCTTTTTGCCTACCTAGAACCCTAGCTCTGCCCTCCCTTATATACTGGTCTGGGGGCAGATTACAAATTAGGCTCTAGGGTTTAGTGTTTGGATACGGATTACAGGGCATGGCCAGCTCCAGGGCCTAGCCGGTGGGCCAGGACCCAGTCTACCCTTCTTTTAGCGTCACCTTCTTCTTTATAGGTCAGCCAGGCTTACTTTGGGGCATCACCCCTGCTTTAACGGTCACCCGGACTGCTTTAGCCAGTCAGCTGACCACTTTGCTTTACCTTCGTCGGGTAGCGCTGTTCGTGATGGCTCGCCAGCCTGCCCGATGACGAAGGAGAGCCAGAGGCGTACCCCGCAAGGGGCGTCAGTCCTTCCATGCTCTCCATCGAATAGGGCGTACCCCACAAGGTGCGCCGGGTGGAAACGGCCACCCGGCTGATTCTTCTGGCTGTTGGCTGGATAGGCCAGCCGAGAAAGTTATAAGCGCAGCCGGGCGGTATTCGCCAACCTGCTGGAGTTGTCCTTTTTGGGGGCCATTCGGCCTTTTCCTTCTAGAGCAGGCCTATTAAATAGACACCTAGAGACGTTCTTCATGAGACGATATTTTTGACGTGTCTACCTCGAGGACCGTATAGCACATAGCGACGTCGTTTGAGACGTTGGTCAACTCGTCCCATCGTGCCGAATTCCACCGCTCCAAAGACGTAAAAAAATCACCCAAACAATTAGAAAACCCCCCTCCACTTCTCCATCCTTGTCTACCGAGAGACCCTAATCCTTACCTACCGCCGCCACCAACCTGGTTTCTTCAGCGCACGCTAGATCGCTGGCGGCGGACGACTTTGTGATCTCCCCTAATAAAATTCGGCCCATCACCCCCATGGCGGCACCGGCGTCATTGCGGTCGCGATCTCTTCTGTTGTGCGCCCTGGATGATGCGGTTCAGCGAGCCCGATCGGCAGCAGCGCAATGACCTCAGCTCTCAATGCCCATCCCAAGAACCTGACGGACGCCTTCGCCTTGCAGGTGCGTGGGAAGCTGGGCAACTACATCCAGGACTCAGTACATTCTCACGGAACCCAAATCAATTTCTCCGATTCCGTTTGGTGGAGCTGAATGTGAACTTCTTTTTATACCTATAAATCAATGGATCTATTGCAGTTTCTTACGGAACCCAACCACTGCAGACCCAGGCTGCTACCGCCCACGTTGAAGGCAAAACTGCTTCTCCGCCAGACGTTAGTTGGATCGGGTAATCCGGTATGTTGCTTCCCTACTGTAAATCCCTCCATGCATTTATTTGGGTATCGTTTTATTGTAATAGATGAGGTTTGCTAGTTAGATATGCACTTGATAGTCCGTATTGGCAATTGTCACAGGGAAAGATGAATACCTGACGGAAGTCTACAATCACTATTGGTCTGGCCACTTATTGTTTTCTTTGCATACACTTTGAATCTCATTGCTTCTTCAGCATTGTACGGTACCAAGAAACGTATCTTACCAGTCCTTTTATGGTTCCAGGTGGTATTAGGTAAGATTCTCATGGTCATCCGCAAAGTTATTTTGTTGAGAACAACTATCTTGTTTATTGCTTACCAAAAGAATGTGTTCTGTTATGAGAGCAACATGATGTTTATTCTCATCTCTTCAAATTTGATAACCAATATTCTTTTCTTCCTCTTATTACTGTTTTAGGCTTTAACAGTTGGTATATTAAATGGTGAAATTCCTTGACTATATACTTCTCACAACTAATTTGACGAAATCCTGAAGAATCTCTATAATTCATGGATGTTGTTGCTGCTCCCTGGTAGCCAGACCAATGGATTGTTTACCATATTATTAAACTCTTAAGTAATGGAAGAAAATGCTTTAGGCAAAGGAAGGATCGAGTACAGTATATAGTTGATGTGAGCAGGTTTTCTACTCTTAATATGAGCTAGAATCTTTTGATGCAACTGAAGAGTATATGTTCTTCTTGTCTTCTGCTTATTTTTCTCAACAAATAGATGATCTTGTCTTATGGTGGTGATGCTCGCTACTGGTTTTAGTAAGCATCTATGTGTTAATACTTGCTTGTTTACTACTGATTATCTCCATTATTACACCTAGCCATGCTTAGTGATTCTTTTGTGATGCTTAGTCACGTACTTGTGCTCACTTGTTCCAATAAATTTATTTGTTTTTTCACTTTGCCTTCTCTGCAGCACTTAGCACAACGGAAGACTATAATGAAGATGTGAAGTATTTTTGAGGGAACGAAGATCTGGATTGAAGACTTAGAGCCGATGCATATTTGAAAAGGACACATAGAGGATGCAGTTCTTTGGAGAAATATACGAAACTTTCTAGTGTTTTGTGTTAGAGAAATTTGTAATTAGTTTATTTGGGTGTACAGTTCAGTTGTAAAGTACATTTGCTCTTGAATATAATATATAATATTCTTCTTAGAGTTCGTATCATTTTTCTACTTATAATGATAGATTTCCTAAACACAACATTAATAATGTTAATTTCAGAAGAAAATAAACCATTTATTTCAAAGAAAAGAAGAAGGTGTATTTAACCTTATTGGCATGCAGGAAAACACTTCTATGTTTCATAGAGACGATATGTATAGACGCTATACAAAACGTCTCATCTGTTGTAGACACGCTTACAAGACGTCTCAACAATTTTTGAGACGGTGCATAAGAAGACGCTTTTATGACTCTTTTTGGCAACGTCTTTATGATCCCCTAGGGATGAAATAAGACGTCTTTAGCCTACAGATCAAGCGTCTTTACATGCATGTTGTGTTGTAGTGATTTGTTCCTGGCTTTTCCCACCCAGGGGTTATCCCCCGACACTAGTCCCCGAGCGCGTATGGACTTGGCCGGTGCGTAAGGTCTTGCGTGCTCTTTTTGCATATCGATATAGTTGGTTGTCTGCGTCCGGCTACGACTTTTGCTTTCTGGCTGGATTTAACCGGCTGTGGAATCGATGGCCGCCCACTAGGTGTAGACAGCGAAGGCAGTGACCGACTGGCGAAGCTGGAGACGAAGCGTCAGTTTGATGAGGTTGGTGATGTCGTTAGCCATGACTGCTGCTCTGGAGCACGTCGCTTCAGTTGGACTTCCGCATTGTTACGTCAGCTTTTTGGCAACTACACACGCCACTTGCCGCAGCGGTTTCTGGGGGCGAGCGCGCACGCCTCGTCTACTAGTAACAGTTGGATCTTCTGCGGTTGGTTTCGTCGGCGCGAAGGATCCGGAGCCGTAGCGACGTGTCGCCGGGGGACCTTACTTCCACGTGTCGCGCGGAAGATGAGGAGGCAGCGGTACTCTCAACGGAGATAAATAGGGCTCTGGAGGGGGCGGAGTTTACACTTCCTCTTCCTCCGGCTCTGCTCCTCTTGCCTCCTAGAGCGTATTGCTCCTTGCGTCTCCTCTCTTTTGCCACCGGAGTCATCGCGTTCCATCCATCACGGCCTCCCTTCTGCTGAAATGCTGCCGGAGCAGCGAGGTGGGTGTGGCGGGTCCTTTGTGACTGATGATCGTGTCTACAACTATCAGCGGGGTAGATTTATTCCCTCGTCGATGCTTGTGAAGCACCGGCTTCCGCCGGAGGGAGAGCGGGTGCCGGATCCTTGGCCGGGGTAGTGCGTCGTCTTCCTCGCGCACTTCGTCCGTGGCTTCGGTCTTCCCGTCATCCCCTTCCTTCTCCAGCTCTTCGTTTTCTTCGACCTTCAACTTCACCAACTGGGCGCGAACGCCATCGTGCAGCCGTCACATCACGCGGCCTGCTACGAATCGTACCTTGGGGTGTGGCCCGAGGTGGAGAACTTCCTCAAGTTCTTCCACTTCAAGGCCTAGAACACCGCCAAGGGATGTCCGCTGACGCAGATGGGCTGCTGCACCATGTATCCGCGGCCCTCCTCGCCGATGCTGCGGTTCGAGCTTCCTGACACCTTCGAGCTGTGGCAACGCTCATATTTTTATGTGAGCAACGCCAAGGAGGTGGACTGGATTTGCCTGCCGCCCTTCGTCAACGTGCCCTCGACGTAGATGGGCTGGGAGATGAAGAGTATGGGCGCCGCGGCGGACCTTGATCGGATGGCCGCCCGGGTGGAGGCGATGGTGGAGACGGAGCGGCTCACCGACCGGGATATCACGCTATCGTGGATGGTGCGTCGCGTGCTTCCACTGAAGAAGCGGTCGCACAAGATGTGCCATATGTCGACTGCCGATGATCCGACAAGGACATCACGGAAGGAAGTGCCCAACCAGGACCTGCGGAACTGGATATCCATGATCTCCAAGTTCCGCGTGGAGGCAACCTGGGCGTACTCCTGTCGGTCGTACCATCGCGGCCGCCTGCCCTCCTGGATGAGTTATTTTCTGGTTCTTTTGCATTTTTCCTTCGTTGTTGTCAGCTTTCCTTGGGTGCCTTATGCTCCCCTTTTTGAGTAGTTGGTCACGGTGCAGCTAGACGAAGATGGTATGAGTGACTTCCTGCTGTTGTCCTTCTTGGCGAATAGGAAGCCGAAGAAGTACCCCCAGACGGAGCCCGAAGGGTTTCCCATCTGGGCGGACGACGGCCCCTCGGATCCTCATGGTAAGTTGCCGGTTGTAGATCTTTCCTTCGTCCTGGCCCGTGGGGGTGTGATTTAAGACTTTGTTTTTGTTGCAGCCGATGACACCGACGAGGAGGGCGGCTGAGAGAAAGCCGCGGCGAAAGCCCCGAGAAAGAGGGCGGCGCCTGTTGCCGCGCCGGCTCCAATTGAACAAAAAAGGACGCACCAGGGGCGCCAAGTCGTTGCTCAGACCTCCGTCATTGGGTTAGCATCCTCCTTTGCATCTCTCTCTCTCTCGCTGTCTTGTGGTTCTGCTGGTGCTTTTTCTTACTTCCTGTCTGCGCAGCGAGGCGATGTCGCTTGGCGATGGTGGTGCTGCCGCCGTGGCTCCACCCCCTTAAGGAAATATGCCTTAGAGGCAATCATAGAGATGGTTATATTTCTTATGTATCCATGAGTCATTGTAATGTTCCTTGAATATCCATATCAGGCAACTTGTATTGATTGGCAATTATGTGAATTGTTTGTGAAATTCTTTAATTGTATGGTTATTTAATAGTTGTGCCAAGTCGGAGTTCATGTCAGGACACACGTGAATATTAGACTAGCACATCGATTGATTGATGACTATGTTTCACAAGTCATAGACATGGAGATGTCAAACCAATGATGTGGACACATGTTATGAACATGGGGTTGGACTGACCCAACTTGAGACTAGCAATTAGTTGCAGGTCTCTCTACACATCGTGTATATTTTGTCCTTAGACCTGAGATTGTCGCATGTACTTGAGATGTGGATTGACCTACTTTGGGGCTATCAGACGCTGCTCCGTAACTGGGTAGTTATAAGGTAGATTTCGGGTTTGTCCTGAAGCATGCTGCAAGGCATGGTCAATAAAGATGGGACTTGCCCCTCTCTACTTGAGAGAGATATCTCTGGGCCCCTCGAGTGATCGGATCCAGAAATGCATGGCCGTGCTACATATGGTTAAGAGTTAACCTAGTAAAGGGATTCCGAATCACAGTATCGAGAAAGAGAGGTCAGCTTGGAGCTAGACCAAATATCGTGAGGCAAATGGAAAGACATGTACTCAACCTTGTGATGGTTCATCCGATATGATCTTTGTATGCATTTAGGAGTTGGCACATCTTGCTAGAGGCCGCTACCAACTATTGAGAGAATAAGTGTATTCGTGTCATATCTATACATATATGAACCTATAGGGTCACACACTTAAGGAGTTGGAAGCCTAATGAGGATTGGATCCGAATTAGACCAGGCTTAGGCTACTAATGGGCCCCTAATGTAGAAGCCCACTAGGGACGCCTATATAAGAGAGGGTGGGGCGAGCTGACCAGGGTTAGACCATTCCTCCCAGCCGCCACTCCTCACGCCTATGTTACTAATGGCCCCTAATGTAGTCCGGCATCTGACGCTTCCACCCTGCACGTGTGGATACCTCGGAGGTGCTGCATCTGTGGCAGTTGGACGAGCCGCGCAAGGGGAGCTGCTCGTGGGACGAGGAGGAGACGTAGAACAACTACACTGCCTCTATGCGGTTCATCAAGTTCCGCAACCGCGCGTCTAGTGGTAATCCCGTAATCTATGATAACAGTAATCCTGGTTTACGCGGTAGAAGATTTTGATTTGCACTAGTGTAGCCTACCCGTATCCCTTTAGTGGTATCAGAGCCGATGCTGTTCAGTTATAGGTTCAGGTTGTTTGCATATGGTGATATGTAGATTGATATGAATGATGTGATCGTTTGTATGGCGGTGGTTCATGATTGATCTATGATCTTGCTTTCCGTGATCGTGATTCTGAGGTTGTCGAACGACTTACCCCTACCGATCGGTTTCCACCATAGGGGTAGACAGTGACACATAAATCCTGTTGAATCACGCGAAGATCAATATGATTGATCGAATTGGAACCTAGATCTAAAGTTGATGTACCGTGATCAAAGGAGTTTGATTGAATTGGAACAGTAGTCGATTTATGGTAAATTTGATTTGCCGACCAAAAGCCTTAAAGAAAATTGTGTAGAATCAGAACAATACCGCGAGGGGCGCTTCCCCTTCGAACCCCGCAGGGGAGACCCCCCTTTTTTGTAGCCCCTTCTGTATCTCGTTAAGGTAACTAGGTGTTGCAATTTCACATGATCCGATAGAATGCGATTCAATGCATAACTTGTTTTTGCAGGATGTATGTGATCAGTATGGCCCATATATGTATGTGATGCATGTATGAATTTTTTCATGACCTACGTGTCATGAGTAGGGCAACACGGCTGGAGCCATATGTGTTGTCAATTATTGTAATGGCCTGCGTGCCAACTTGTGATGATTCCAATAATATGTAATTTTGATTACTAGCTGTTAGGAGTAATATCTTGTATTAGTTCTTGGAGGACTCATCACTTGGAGGATGGCTTGCATGGAACATGAAGATGGAGATCATCATGGTGGACAGGTTATATGGTGATAGAGATCACCATGAGAAAATGGGCCATACTGTGTCACAACTATGTGAATGCTATTGTATGTGTTTTACTCTATGCATGCTTAGATGATAGAAGTAGAACAATCCTTCAAAAAGTTTAAGTTAAACCGTGCCCATCCAACCAAACCTTGCGCCATCCTATGCCATGTACAATTATTGCTGGGCCTATGAAATTAGGGTGCCGTGGTTTTCCTTGGCTAGATGGGTTTGTATCGGATACCTACACGAGTAAGGGTTGGTGAGCTTGACAAGGTCATCTTAACAGTTAAGGACATTGGGCATAAAAGTTGGGCGCCTAGTTTTGACATAGAGATGTCACCCAACAACAAGAGTCATATGTGATATGATTAGCAAGTGTTGCTTACCGATTTACCTTGTCTTCTAGCAGTGATGCAAAAGCTCACTAGTCGACTTGTTAATTGTGGATCTTGAATCACTTAGTATCAATAGAGGGATATTGATTTAAGTGGAAGTATATGTTATTAAATTGTTTAATATGTTTTACTCTTTCATGGTTACATGGCTTAGTATTTTGTATGTTTTCTGTTGTAGATCAATGGCACCGGACACTACATCACCTTTTTCTTTGCGTTCAATTCTTGACAAAGATAAACTAAATGGAACAAACTATTCGGACTGGGTCCATAACTTGAGAATTGTTCTCAGGTCTGATAAAAAGGAAACAGTTCTGGATACCCCAATCCCCGATGAACCTATTGATAATGCATCTGCTTCCCTTAAGAATGCCTACTAGAGAGCATGTGATGATTCTCTTGAGGTTAGCTGTCTTATGCTTGCATGCATGGATCCTGAACTCCAAAAGAAGTTTGAAGATCAGGAAGCGTATGATATGATCGTCGCGCTTAGGGACATGTTCCAAACTCAGGCAAGAAATGGGAGGTACAATGTCGCCAAGTCCTTTGTGGAATGCAAGCTTGCAGAGGGAGAAGGTGTAGTCCCCCGTGTGATCAAAATGGTTGGTTACAGTCAGACTTTGGAAAAGCTTGGTTTTCCACTAGGCCAAGAGTTGGCTACTGACTTCATTTTGGCGTCTCTTCCATCTAGCTATGGGCAGTTCATTTTGAACTACCATATGCATGGGGTGGAGAAGGGCATTAATGAATTATGTGGGATGCTAAAAATAGCAGAAAGTGACATGAAGAAATGTGCAGTGAATAGCCATGTGATGGCTGTGCAGAACAAGCCTAGCTTTAAGAAAAAGGGTACATCTTGGAAGAAGAAGGGCAAGGCTAAGGATACGATCCCCAAGCCTGCACCCAAGCAAAAGGATGGACCTGTAGAAGACACTGAGTGCTTCTTTTGTCATGAACATGGCCACTGGAACAGAAACTGCAGCAAGTACCAGGCTTATTTGAAGAAGAGTGGAAGTAAGAGTACTGCCCACTCAGGTACGCTTATTGTAAATGTTGTGGACATTCTTCTCGCTGATTCCTATGTTAACTCTTGGGTATTTGATACCGGATCTGTTGCTCATATTTGCAATTCGATGCAGGGGCTAATAAGGACTAGAGAAGTGCAGAAAGGCGAATTGGATTTTCAAGTCTGAAATAAAGCAAGGGTTGCTGCATTGTTCATCGTCATCATGCAACTTCACCTTCCGCCAGGATTTATTATGGATTTGAATAATTGTTATTACATTGCAAGTATGGGTCAAAACATTTTATCACCTTCATGTTTGATGAGGGATGGATATTCATTTGTGAGTATGAACAATGGTTGTGTAATATCTAAGAATGATATGTTTATGGATAGTGCTCCCATTGTGAATGGGTTATTTATTTTAAATCTTGATGATGCATCTGTTTAGAATGTTAGTGCTAAAAGGGTTCAGCCTAATGATTTGAGTCCTACCTATTTATGGCATTGTCATTTGGGTCATATAAGTGAAAAGCGCATGAAGAAGCTCCATGATGATGGTATTCTAACTTCGTTTGATTTTGAATCATACGAGACATGTCAAGCTTGTTTACTTGGAAAGATGACCAAGTCGCCTTTTTCGGGCTTACCCGAGAGAGCGACAGACTTGTTGGAACTCATACATACTAATGTATGTGGACCAATGAGCACGACAGCAGAGGAGGATATCACTACTTCATTACTTTCACTGATGATTTTAGTAGATATGGTTATGTCTACTTAATGAAGCATAAGTCTGAAACTTTTGAAAAGTTCAAGGAGTTTTAGAGTGAGGTAGAGAATCAACGTGGCAAGAAAATAAAGGCCTTGTGATCTGATCATGGAGGTGAATATTTGAGTCACGAATTTAGCAATCATCTTAAGAGTTGCGGAATTGTTCCACAGCTCACGCCTCCTGGAACGCCTCAAAGAAATGGGGTCTCCGAACGACGCAATTGAACTTCATTGGACATGGTTCGATCGACGATGAGCCAGTCGGACTTATCATTATCATTTTGGGGCTACGCTCTAGAAATGACAGCTTTCACACTTAATAGGGTACCATATAAATCCATAGTTAAGACACCATATTTAGATATGGACTGGAAAGAATCCCAGTTTGTCTTTTCTAAAGATTTGGGGTTGTGATGCATTTGTCAAGCGACTTCAGTCGGACAAGCTAACACCCAAATCGGATCAGTGCATTTTCGTGGGATATCCGAGGGAAACCTTAGGGTATTACTTCTACAACCGAGAAGAGGGCAAAGTGTTTGTCGATCATAGCGGGGTTTACCTAGAGAAAGAGTTTCTCACAAAGGGAACGAGTGGTAGGTCAGTGGGACTTGAAGAAGTTCAAGATGATCCAGTCTAGGATGCTTGTACGAGTGATGCTATTGTAGCAGAACAAGTTGAGGAACCCGTGGAAATAGAAGCACCACAACCACGAAGGTCGGCGAGGCTCCGCGAAGCATGGGAATTATTATTGTTAGACAATGATGAGCATGCAACCTATGCAGAAGAGATGGTGGACCCAAACTCTGAGAAATGGCTGATCGCCATGAGATCCGAGATAGAGTCCATGGGAGACAATCAAGTTTGGAACTTGGTTGATCTGCCTGATGGTTTTAAAGCCATTGAGTGCAAATGGATCTATAAGAATAAGATTGATATGGATGGAAATGTTCACATCCATAAAGCTCTACTTGTTGCAAAAGGTTTTCGACAAGTTCAAGGAGTTGACTACAACGAGACTTTCTCGCCTATAGCGATGCTTAAATCTACACAGATTATTATAGCCATTGCTGCACATTTCGACTATGAAATATTGCAGATGGATGTCAAGACGACTTTCCTAAATGGAATCCTAACTAAGGACATGTATATGATGCAGCCCGAAGGTTTTGTCAATCCAAACAATGCTGGAAAGGTATGCAAACTTATAAAGTTCATTTATGGGCTGAAGCAAGCATCTGGGAGTTGGAACATTCAATTTTATGAAGTTGTGAAGGAGTTTGGCTTCATCAAAAATGAACAAGAACCTTGTGTTTACAAGAAGGAAAGTGGGAGAGCGCTGGTATTTCTAATCTTATATGTAGATGGCATATTGCTGATTGGAAATGACATTCCTATTCTCGAGTTTGTTAAGAACTCGTTGAAAAATAGTTTTTCAATGAAGGACTTGGGAGAAGCGGCATATATTCTGGGCATTACGATCTACAAAGATAGATCAAGGAGGCTAGTTGGATTAAGCCAGAGTACATACATTGACAAAGTGTTGAAACGGTTCAGCATGGAAGAGGCTAAGAAGGGGTTCTTGCCCATGTGTCATGGCATAAAACTCAGCAAGACTCAGTGTCCTTCGACTACTGATGAGCATGAGCGCATAAGAAGAGTTCCATATGCTTCGGCTATTGGATCCATCATGTCTGCAATGATCTGCACTCGCCCAGATATTTCCTATGCTCTAAGTGTTACTTGAGAAGGACTAAGTACTTGAGAAGGACTAAGGATGTGTTCCTAGTTTATGGAGGTGAGGATGAACTCAACGTACAGGGTTACACAGATGCGAGTTACCTTAACAATTCAGATGATTCGAAATAGCAATCAATTTATGTGTTTGTCATGAATGGTGGTGTTGTGAGCTGGAAAAGTTCCAAGCAAGATACGGTGGCCTCCTCTTCAACAGAAGCTGAATGTATTGCTGCCTCAGAGGCCGTAAAGGAAGCTATTTGGATTAGGAATTTCCTGATCGCTCTCGGTGTGGTTCAGCGCGCGTCCAATCCCTTGGACATTTATTGTCACAACAATGGTGCTATTGCACAAGCCAAGGAACCTAGACAACACCAGAAGAACAAACATATTCGCATGCGTTACCATAAGATTCGAGAGTTCTTTGAGGATGGTAGTGTCATGATATGCAAAATATATACGGACCCAAATGTTTCTGATCCTTTTACAAAGCCACTCCTGTAGCCTGCGCATGAGGCACACATAAGAGCAATAGGTATTAGATACAATATAGATTGACTTTATTGCAAGTGGGAGACTGAATGAAATATGCCCTAGAGGCATTCATAGAGATGATTATATTTCTTATGTATCCATGAGTCATTGTAATGGTCCTTGAATATCCATATCAGGCAACTTGTATTGATTGGCAATTATGTGAATTGTTTGTGAAACTCTTTACTTGTATGATTATTTAATAGTTGTCCCAAGTCGGAGTTCATGTGAGGACACACGTGAATATTAGACTAGCACATCGATTGGTTGATGACTATGTTTCGCAAGTCATAGACATGGAGATGTCAAACGAATGATGTGGACACATGTTATGAACATGGGGTTGGACTGACCCAACTTGAGACTGGCAATTAGTTGCAGCTCTCTCTACACATCGTGTACGTTTTGTCCTTAGACCTGAGATTATCGCATGTACTTGAGATGTGGATCGACCTACTTTCGGGCTATCAGACGCTGCACCGTAACTAGGTAGTTATAATGGTTTGTCCTGAAGCATGCTGCAAGGCATGGTCAATCAAGATGGGATTTGCCCCTCGCTACTTGAGAGAGATATCTCTGGGCCCCTCGAGTGATCGGATCCAGAAATGCATGGCCGTGCTACATATGGTTAAGAGTTAACCTAGTAAAGGGATTCCGAATCACAGTATCAAGAAAGAGAGGTCATCTTGGAGCTAGACCAAATATCATGAGGCAAATGGAAAGACATGTACTAAACCTTGTGATGGTTCGTCCGATATGATCTTTGTATGCGTTTAGGAGTTGGCACGTCTTGCTAGAGGCTGCTACCAACTATTGACAGAATAAGTGTATTCGTGTCATGTCTATACATATATGAACCTATAGGGTCACACACTTAAGAGGTTGGAAGCCTAATGAGGATTGGATCCGAATTAGACCAGGCTTAGGCTACTAATGGGCTCCTAATGTAGAAGCCCACTAGGGATGCCTATATAAGAGAAGGTGGGGCAAGCTGACCAGGGTTAGACCATTCCTCCCAGCCGCCACTCCTCACGCCTGTGTTGCATGCGCGGACCTAGTAGTCCGGCATCTGACGCTTCCACCCTGCATGTGTGGATACCTTGGAGGTGCTGCATCTGTGGCACTTGGATGAGCCGCGCAAGGGGAGCTGCTCGTGGGACGAGGACGAGGAGGAGACGTAGAACATCTACACTACTTCGACGCGCTTCATCATGTTCCGCAACCGCGCTTCTAGTGGTAATCCCGTGATCTATGACAACAGTGATCCTGGTTTACGCGATAGAAGATTTTGATTTGCACTAGTGTAGCCTACCCGTATCCCTTCACCCCTCCTCTGCCGGTGGAGGAGGTGGTAAGGTCAACGGCTGCACCCGCGCCGGCTGCACCCACGCCGGCTGCGCCCATCGTGCCATCTCCGCCCAGGGCTCCTCAGGGTTCCTCGACTACAGGGCTGCTGCACCAGGCGCCCGTATCCTCGTGGTTTGGGCAGTTGTTTGCGGCTGCCCAGGACCCCGGGGCTTCCCTCCTTCATCCTAGGGCTGGTGTGAACCCGACCTGGACCGATTCTCCTGGCAGTTCCGCTAGGCCCGTCATCACGGATGTGACGGAGGGAGTTGGTCGTGGGCGCGTCTTTGGGTGCGGCAACTGATGATGACGAGGTCGTCGTTACCGGCTCGAGGCCAGCTCCGGCTGTGCTGACGTCGGGTGCGATCCTCGCCGAGCTCTAGGGCGCGGCGCCCGTCGCACTCGACCAAATTTGCCACCTGGTTAAGGGAATGGATAAGGGCCTTGGCGAGGCCAAAAATTTGTCAGTTTTGATGGAGGTAAATGTCTCTCCCCATTTTCTTTTTCCGTGCTTTGCTTTTTCAGCCGGTTTTCTGTTGCTACAGAGAGCGTTTTCGGAGTCGGTGAAGAACACCCAGGATCTAGGCCCTAAGATTGATTCTTCCGACCTGTCTAGGCGATTAGCTCCCTTTTACCGCTTTTTGTTGACCATTGGGTATCCTCCTACTGCCATGATCCTGGACAAGGAGAAGGAGGTGGAGCGCCTCAAAGCTGAGGTTGCTCGGCTAGAGGAATCGAACAGGGCGCGGCAGGCATAGTTCGACCAGCTGGCCGCGGCAAAGCATCATCTTGAGGTTAGCGTGAAGAGGGGCAAGAAGGCAGCTGACATCCGGGCGGAGGCGTTGCATAATTTTGAAACGATCTCCGACCAACAGGAGGAGACGATCAAGACTCTTCGCTCCCGAGAGGGGGAGATGGTCTTCAGTAAGTTCTTCTGCTTCCTTCCTCGGTTGTATCGTGGTTAGTTGAATCTAGTCTTGCCACTCACTCCTGCCTTTGGTTGCAGCTCATTACCCTGAGTCGACCGAGATGGCTCTGGAGAAGCTGCCTGTGGAGGATGCTGGCCACGACCTGACCGCCTTGGATCTGGTTAAGGTGCTGGCGGAATAGAGCAATGGTATTCGTGTCGTTGCCAATGACCTCTTCCACTACATCGGGCCGGAGGCAGGTGATGTGCATGACATCGCCAGCTTAGCTGTTGCCTTGTCTCGTGGCATCGACGTGATGGAGATCCACAATGAATGGGAGGCCCGAGCCAGTGTGGACATGGCTCTAGCCCTGGTCAATTTGTGGTACCCGGGGGTTGATATCAGTGTGCTCACTCGTGGGTTTCTTCTTGGGACGAGCTATGAGGGCCTCCGCGATAGCATTCCGGCGATCCAATCCTGTGGGGTGAAGATTGGCACCTACGTGGACCTGGAGCATGACTTTCGCGATCCGGCCGAGCCGCTGCCATTTCACTAGACCCCGGCTTGGTTGATCTTTCCTTCCATCTGGATGGCAGAGTCGACAAGGGCTTCAATATCCGCAAAGGGGATATTAACCAACACAGTATGCATCTCATCATGCCAACCATTCAAGAATCTCTCCTTCATCTTGGCTTCGGTGTCGATCTCATCCGGGGCATACCTAGCTAATGACAAGAATTTGTCATGGTATTCCACTACGGTCATCCTTCCTTGCTTCAGTTCTCTGAACTCATCTCTCAACCTCTTGATCAAACCCGGTGGCACATGGGTTCTACTGAACTTGACCTTGAATTCCTCCCAGGTCATCATCTGTCCTCCGGTCATTGCACGAACACTGTTCCACCATGCTCTTGCATCTCCGGCTAGATAATGGGTGGCGAACAGGACTTTCTCGTTGGCTTCCACTCCGGCGACTTCTAGGTTGTTTTCCATGGTTTGCAGCCAATCATTGGCGTCTAAGGGCTCTTCTGACTTAGTGAAAACATGTGGTTTGATGTTCTAGAAATTCTTGAGCTTAGATCCATGGTTGTCCTGATTTCCTTGGCCTTGATTGTTGTGGGCTAGCTGAGCTATCTGCTGAAGGGTGGCTAGGTTGGCTTGACGTTCGGCTCTTTCAGCTTCGCGGTCAGAAACCAACATTTGCAGGATCTGCATCATCGGGTCCGAGGATGAACTACTTCCTCCGCGTGGCATCTAAAGATTGAGATAGATCATGAGAAAATAGGGAAATTTCTAAGGTTCAGGGACATTGAAAAGTTTTTAAATTTTGACTCAGATTTTTTTTGCAACTTGCTTTTCATTCATTCATTCATAGCACATGATACAGACACACACCACAACAAAGGTAAACACATGGTTTTAAGAACCATTCTAGAAACTACGATACAATGGGACCGAATATGACTCACTACGCTAGTGCTCAAGTGCTACTACTCCTCGGAGTCGGTGTAGTCGTCATCCTCATCGTCATTGATGAAGGCGAAGTCATCCTCATCGGTGAAGAAATCCATAGCCTGATCCTCCAGAAAATCATCATCATCACTGAGATAGGAGTAGGGGTCTCCACAAAGATTCTCTTCGGCATTCTCCCTTTCCTCCAACTGCATGTCTCTCTCGTGGATGGTCTCCTCCAACTCCGAGATACGATGGCGAAGATGGGCAATGATGCACTCCTTCTTGTCGAGCTGACGGAGGCAAGACTTGCGATCCTTCGCTAGCATGGCGATGGTCTGATCCTTCGTCTTGATGATGGCGGACTTGTGGTTGGAGTAGTCACGGCAATTGTCCAATTCCTGCTGATGATCTTACATCATGAAGCTGAGGTGGTCCAACTGAGTCTTCAACTCATGGTGGTATGGGGCTTCCAGTGGCTGTCCCATAGCATCACGCCTTGGACAAAACTCAAAGCGGGTACGCTTGATCTGGTTGATACTTTGCCCACACAGACGGGCAAGAGCTTCCTGCATGGCCCTGGCAAGTCCATCGAGCTAGTTGTTCTCTCTTAAGGTGAACTGAATTCCCTTGGCATTGGGAGGTTCAATCTTTCCTCGAAGACTTGCAACAATTAGCCACTGCAGATCTTCTCCTCCTTGATCATTGAGCTGAGCTCCGAAGAACTCGGGGTGCGGAAGCTCCAGAAGTTCCGAAAGCTGGTCCAAATCCCGCTCAAAGATAAGGTCTCATCCATTTCCCAACTGATAAAACTTGATGTACTTCACGTCCATCTATAAGAATATAGGATGAGTAAGTTAGTAGAGTGATGAAGTGTGTCCAATTTTATGTATTTTTGTAAGAGTTTTTGAGGAACATGAATTTTTATGAAAGAATCAAGGTGATAAGAATGGGAATAAGTTTTTGTAAATATTTGCTACCTTTGGTTTTGAAACTAAGTTTTTGATTCAAACGTCCAGTCTAACTAGGGTCTCCTATGGTCAGGATGGCTCTGATACCAACTTGTCAACACCCAGATTTTTAATCCCAGATGCCTGTTATGCCATACATCGCAATCCCAGGATTACCATTTTTGCGAGACATAACAGAATTGGATACCACAGTACATCATCCATTACAAACCATACATAAGGTCTTACACAAATAAGGATCTCATGATGCAGTTCTTAATACAACTCAAGCAGCGAAAATACGTAATAACAACGGTAGCGTAGGCGAAGCTCCATCTTCGGAGTCACAGGCAATGCTGACGATGGGAGATGATCCTAGTTGTCGTAACCTTCCTGGGGTCCTTCCTCCTGGTACTCATCTTCATAGTCTGGCCACGGTAATAGCCATGGACAAAGACATGAGTACTCTTTAAGTACTCGCAAACTAATACTAACAAGTTATGGGGGTTTTTGTAGTAGGACACTAAGCTCAAGGGTTGTTTTGCAAAAAGCCAGATTTACCTCTACTAAGTTCAGAAGCAAGAAAAGCTAGTTGAAATTTTATAACACCTAAGTGGGAACTTGTATCATATCACAACTCTGTTGTGGTCAAGTCAAAATCTCAATCCATTTCACAAGTCATTTTGAAAACATCAAACGGGGGAACAATATGGCCACTCCAACTGTCCATAACCGCGGACGCGGATATTCGAATAGTTTGACACTCTGCAGAGATTGTACACTTTCACCACAACATTCGATACATCCATCAGGAACAAATCCTGAATTCACCATACTAAGTATGCGGATAATCAATCCTAACCTTTCAATTACACGCCCTAGTATAAGCACCTCTCCTGTGAGTTTGGCCTCCCAACCATGACCAACTGTCATCTTGGGTACTGCACAGGTGGACAATCTTCACAAGGTAGCCTCAGCTCAGACCTTGGCCGTGAGGGAACCCATACTAAGGTATATAAGTTTCCAGTCAAGCCCTACCCAAATTTCGGGTATTGTGGTTGTACGGTAAAATTGGAATGGTATCGCATCCAGACAACCATCAGTTTTATAAAGGGATAAGTCTCATGACTTAACATTTTCATCATCCAAATCATCTGGTGTTCGGAAACACATGTCAAAACATTTTAGTAGAATGATCCGTCATTCCAAGGTTTTCATAACCATTTTCCACCAAGTATTCCCATATAAAGTTGATCAAGTTTTAAGCTTAGCACTAGCATCTACAAGTGGGGGTAAGTACTAATGTGGGGTGGTAGACTAGTGGAGTTTAGCTAAGTTCAATCTCATGCCTTAGGATGACATCAAGATTATCTAGCTTAGGCCAAATTTAATGCTCTTTATGCAACCTTCAATTATCTTTCTAGTATCTACAATATAATCAAGTAAACTCTAAGTAAGAGCTTTGATAAAGAAATAAAGTAGAAAGCTTGCATGTAAAATTAGGATTGGGTTATCAAGTGAGTATGATCACATATGCTTAAGGCATATGGTTGGCATGGTAACAAGCAAGTATTAGCTTGCATAAGTCAACTTGATTAGTAAGGCTTGCATCAATATCAGTATAAGATTGCATAAGTATAGTATCTTGCAAGTGTTAGCTTGCTCAATCAACTAGTAGTATTAGGCTTGCCTTGTGCAGAGCAGTGGTTGAAGTTCTCCCCGGCTTCTTCTTCGTAGTATCCTCCTTCCTCCTCGTATCCTTGGTCGGTACTAGCGTCTATGAATAAATACGAGGTACACAATCACCAAACCATACTTAACTACTTTCAATCATCACACACAAGGGTTCTATAGATGATATAGCATCATCACTAATATTACATGATTAAAGATTTTGTCTTATTGGTTTTATTTTTAGAAAAGTAATTTCTACTCATTTAAAAACTACTTAAGATTTAATATTCTCCAAACCAAACATGGGCTCATGTTGACACATGTCATCACCACATATTTCAGTACATGGGAATGTGATTTAAAGTGGTGTCACAATTTAATAAGATTTAAACTTTTATTTCAAATAAAAATAAATGACTAGAAATTCCTATATGGTATTCTTTTATTACATGAACATTATTTCTATAAGTAAACCCATATATTTTTATATATTCTGAAAGGTATGATCAATTATGATTTTTGAGAGTTGTAATCAACTCAACAGCTATTATGGTTTAAATTTGAAAAATGTTTGAAATCATAAAAGCTTCTGCCTTGTTATTTTTACCAAGGTTGATATATAGATCCAAATGATTTGAATCCAACGGGCTTGGATTAAGCATTTCAATACCTTTCTAACAAAATTGTTTTCATTCAATTTGGTTCACTGAATCGAGCTGGGTTGATTTTTGAAACTAGGTACAGAACTATGTTTGAACATAAAAAGAAAAAGCTGAATTCAAACAAGTGGGCTGCACGGGAAGGGTAATGGGCTGGCCCAGTGTCACTCCGCAGCGCGGGGCACAATTGACATGGGGGCTCTACTGGTCAGTGACTCTTTAAACGCGAAGCGGTATGGGGCGATGTGGTGCGTTGGATTAGAATGAAGATCGATGGCTGAGGGTCGTCGTCGACGATGAACAAGTCACCGGCGAGCTCGAACCCTAGCGGCTCAGTGGGGGTCGTGGGAGGCTCACCCGGGCTCATGCGAGGGTCGGCGATGCGGGCGAACGACGAAGTCGACAATGGCGATCCTCTTGGTACTGGCAGCTTCTCCTGGGGCGGCTCCAATGGATGGCTTCCTTCTTCTACAGCAGCGGCGGACTCCGATGAAATTTTGGCGATGCGCTGCTCGCCTTGCTCCGGGAATGAGGTGGGGTTGTTCTGGATGAGAGGGGAGTATAATGGTGTGAAGAATTCGAGCGGGGGATGCCTCTATTTATAGTGGCGAGAGGGGACCGACGGGCGCAAGCTGAGCTCGTCGTGGTCGACGGCACAGAGGGCTATCGGCGTGGGCGACGGTAGGGGGCGGTGCTGTGCTCCCTCGCGAATCTCAACGGCGTGGTGGCGAGGCGTGGGGCGGTGCTGATCGGTCGGAACGCTGCGGTGCTCTACGCTGGTCCGACGGAAGTTTTGATGGAGCACAACGCGCGGCGGCGAACGAGCATGTCTGCGGGGTTGCTGGGGTGTTGGTTATCACGCGTGCACGCGGCGAGGGCGGCGCGCGGTCTGTGGGCGTGTGTCGAGCGTGGCGCACGGGGCGCGCTCTCGGCATGGTTGTAGGGAAGGTTGGCATGGCCTGGGCTTGTGGTCTAGTGGCTGGCATTGCTCGCGGCTGGGACAGGGAGTGGCGGTGGGGTGCTAGCTTGCTCCCATACAAGGTTGGCGAGGCTAATGTTGCTTGTAGCTTACTGTTGACTATGGGGTGGCAATGGAGCTCTCGGCCTGCTCACCATTGATGACAATGGCCATATTACAGTGGTGCTAGTGATTATTTAAGGTTGTTAGATGATCTACTGAGGCTAGTGGTGTCCAGAGAGGGAACAAGTTAGGCCCAAAACACTGCTCAACATAGTGTTTTGATTTTGTTTGATTTGCATCTGCAACCTGTTTGATGAAATGGCCGCATGAACTTAAGTTTTGAATTTTGAAAAGATTTTTGGTGGGTGTGCTAGACATGTACTGGGGAGTCTGTAGATGCTTGTGTTTTGAAAATTGAGTTGGTTTGAGTGGTTTTTGAAATAGTGGGATCTTCCCATATGAAATAGATTCAATTTTAAACTGTCATTTAAACTAAGCATTTGAATGTTTCTAGATGACCACAAAGTGGGCCTTGGTACTTTATTATGAGTACTATCAATGGGTGCAAAGATCCATACATGTTTCTGTTAAGTTCTGAAAGTTAGAGATAGCCAAAGTAGGCATGGGAGTTAAATTGGCCAAAGTGACCATTCACTTAATTTGTTTGTTTTGATTTGTTTGTCTTTGGGAAAAGTTTGGGGATTGTTTAGATGATGTTTATTTCACCTAAGAATCATTTTACAGGAAAAGAAAAACATAATCATGGCAATTCAAAAGAATCCAAATTTTAATGCACACACATATGAATGCTTTCATATTTTAATTGGAAAAGTTTTTGTTAACCCTAATTTTGATGATTAGAGTTTGATGATTCTAGTTTAATATTTTTGGGATGTTACAAGCAATGAACGCCCAGTAGGCCGGACGCCCGAAGATGGCGTGGTAAGCACTTTTGAACGGTACCACCTCAAAAGAGAGTGGCTCGGTCCGGTAATTTTCTCGGGTTCTGAATGTCACGTCCAGAGTAATCTCACCCAGATAATCTTCCTGCATCCCTGGTACAATGCCATGGAAAGTTACACTGCTGTAACTTAACTAGCTCTCATGGATATTCATGCGGTGGAGTGTTTCGATGTAGAGGATGTTAATGCTGCTACCATCGTCCATGAGGGTTTTAGAAAACTCATAGCCATCAATAAGAGGATTGACGGCCAGAGGATATTTTCCCTGACGATATGTTTTCCTCAGGTGATCTGAGCGATCAAAGGTGATGGTTACATCCGACCAATCCAGAAATTGTGGAACAGCTGGAACCGTGGCATTGAGCTCACGGAGAACCACCTTCTTGGCCTTAGCTGGTTGAGATCCAAGGAAACAGACTTATGCGTCTTTATTAGTCGGAAAATCCTTCTTTCCATCCGACTTGGGCTGTGCGGCATCCGCTTACTCCATGTCGTAATCTTCCTTGGGATCCTTTCCTTTCTCGGAATTTTTCTTCCTTTTCGTCGTTTGGCCCAGTTGCCAGCGGATTCATATTTTTTGATGTCGTCATTGAAGCGACACTCGACATTTGTGTGGGTAGATCCTCCGTTACTATCCAAGTGGTGGACACAGGGATTGTTGGCAATGTCGGCCCAGGTATCTTCCGAGTTGCTGTTCTCCTCTGCCCTAGATTCGAGAAGTTTCGCGGCCTTGACCCCGGCCGCCTCCACTCCCTCCTCGTCCTCCGGATTCGAACATTGCGTTAACAGTTGTGTCGTCCGGAGCCGTCTTATCTTCCGAGGGGTTCTTGCGCTTCTGAGCTGGTTGTTTTGGCTGTATGTCCGCATTGGGATTGGCTAGAATATTTAGTAGCCCTTCTGAATCATCATCGCCATCAGCATATTTGACGTGGTCACGCTTCAATCTGTGACGCAAAAGTCTGACTGGGAGTCCTATGATGAAGGCTTCAGTCGTAGTTTGTTCGTTTACTCCTTCAAAGGAGTTCTTCGTGTCAATCCAGTGTCTGAGGTAATCCCGACAAGTTTCTCCTGGTCTTTGGGTGCAATGCTGCAAGTCTCCGACTGTGCAGGGCCTCCTGTATGTTCCCTCGAAGTTTGAAAAGAACGCACTTTGCATATCATACCAGTTATGAATTGAATTCTCTGGCAGTTCATTAATCCATTATCGAGCCATCTTCCTCAGCATAAGCGGGAGATATCAGACTGCGACCAGGTTGTTTCCTCCTTTGGCGATGTTGCAGGCCTAGAAAAAGTCCTGGAGATAGGTATCTGGCCGAGCCGTGCTGTCGTAGGGTTGGATGTGTTTGTCAATACCAAAGTCAACCAGAAATTTTGTCTGACAGATGAGCGGGCCAAAGCAATTGGGTCCCACGTACACGTCTTCTTTCCTCATACTGCCGCGCCTCTATGTTTGACTCAAAGTGATGGCAAGCGTCGTTTGGCAAGAGAGATCTGTGCCTTGGAGGCTCACGACTTCTGCATGGCGGAGTCGGATTTCTACTTGTCCTTTCACCATTACCACATGCACCACTGCGGCTTCCATGGCTATGATGGGATCCTTCATGGTCGCTGCCTGGGGGCGATGGTGGCCCTGGTGGATTGTTTCTGGCTGGGTTACGCGATGGTGGTGGTGGAGCCTCATTATGCTGACTCTGGTGTTGGTTTCTTCGGGCTCCGTCTCTACTTGATTTAGGATGGTCCGGATCATATCTTCGTCGGTGTTACCAGCTGAATGGCTTGGTGGTGGCATTCTTAGCCGATCTTGTTATCGCTGGCGGCTCACTTCTAGGTCTTCTCCATGGCGGTTGTTTTTCCGACGATGGCCCTGATTTGGAAGCATTGCCCTGATGGCATCTTCGGACACAAACGTAATAAGTCTTGCCCAGTCATATGCGGGCCTACGAGAATGGCTGTTTGAGCTGGTCCTTGAATTTTCTTCTTTTCCCCGGGGACGATAGAGTTGATCCATATCCCTGCAGGGTCTTTCGTCAGCGCTTTGGTCGGCGTTAGTGTGGCAAAATTCCGACTTTGAGGCCAGCTTGCCACTGAATGACGCGGCTGTTTTCTGCTGCTTTAATCCTTTGTCTAGCAATGCAGCGCATTGTCGTCGTCCCGAGTGCCCTCTGTAGGGATTCGTAGCATGGAAAACAAAAAAAATATCGCATGAACAGACACAAGCCAAGATCTATCTACTAGATTGTAGCAACGAGTCGATAGAGTACTCACCCTCGAAGATTCCAAAGAGGTTAACCAGAGCAGATTCTCATGGGTGATGTAGTCGATCACTTGCCGATCTCAAGATCACGTAGACGATCCTTCCGGCACCGTGTTACGGCAGCACTCCCGTAGTCATTAACACATTTGGTACACAATGAAGACCTTCCTCTCCCTTGTTCCAGCAGGCATCGGAGGTTGTAGCTCTCTCCTCATGATTCTGGCAGCACGACGGCGTGGTGTCGGAGCGAGTATGGTGGAGTAGAAGAGGGACTCGACGATCTAGGGTTTAGAGGGCGCCGAGGGGTGGGTGTGGCCGGCGGCTAGAGCTGGGGTTTATCCCTAGTCGGCGACTTGGAGGAGGGCACTAGGCCGACGGTGACTTGGGTGGAGGCTGGCAGCTAGAGATTGGAGTTGTGGGGAAAGGGGCGCCCTCTCCCATCTATTTATGAGAGGGAGGGGCAGAAATGGGATAGGGAGTTCTCCCCCAACTCCCCTTGCTTGGCCGGCGGCAAGGAGAGAGAGGATTCCACCCTTAGGTTGGAATCCTTCCCTCCCTCCAATTGGAAACATTGTCCGAGTTTGACTTTTTCAAACTGGCTTTTTCATTTTCAATTTAGGGTTTAATTTCTCTCTTCCAAGTGTCCAGCCAAGTGACCTAGGACATGATGCAACCATTCCACTTTGTCATGACACATCCATGTACCCTTCCCCTTCCGGATTGGTCAACCTTCTAGATCCTTCTAGAATATTCTGGTGAAAACACCGGAACCATTCCCGAACTCCGGAATTGGACTTTCCTTATATGAATATTATTCTCCAGACCATTCCGGACCTCCTCGTGATATCCCCGATCCTATCTGAGACTCTCAACGACATTCAGTATTCTTACTCACATTCCATATCTACTAAACAACATCAAATCCTTAAGTGTGTCTCCCAACGGTTCGTGAATTATGCAGACATGACCAAGACTCATCTCCGATCAATAACCAATAGAGGAATCTAGAAATTCATATGGCTCCCACATATTTCTATGATTACTTCATGATCGAATGAACCATTTACATTCGATACCAATTTCCCTTTGTCTCGTGATACTTTACTTATCCGAGGCCTGATCGTCGGTATCTCTACATACCTAGTTCAACCATGTTACCGATAAGTACTCTTTACTTGTTCCTGTGATATGTGATCCCTTGTGAGCCAGTCACATGCTTGCAAGCTAATTGGATGACATTCCACCGAGCGGTCCTAGAGTATACCTATCCGTAATACGGGTGGACAAATACCACTCTTGATCACACCATTCTCATAATGATATGATTTTTTGTTAATAACATCTCAATGTTCATGATCAGGAAACCATGATCATCTATCAACCAACAAGATATTATAACAAAGAGGCTTTACTAGGGACTCTAACAAGTTTACCCATCACACAAGTATTATTGTTTCCGGTCAATACAATTATAGCATGAATGCAAACATTTATCATAAACACGAAGATATAATAATAAATACTTTTATTATTGCCTCTTGGGCATATCTCCAATAGTATCCCACTTACACTAGAGTCAATAATCTTGATTACATGGTAATATACCGAACACCGATTGCGGTTTGGTGCTGGTCATGTTTTGCCCTCAGGAGAGGTTTAGTCAACGGATCTGCCATATTCAGATATGTGTGTACTTTGCAAATCTTTATGTCACCATCTTGGACATGCTCTCGAATAGCATGAAAACATAACTTGATATACTTCAGCTTCTTGTGTGACCTCGGCTCCTGCGCATTGGGTATGGTGCCCATGTTCTCACAGTAGATAGACATTGGGTCCAGCGCATTGGGAACCACACCAAGGTCCGTAATGAACTCCATCCATATCTCCTCTTGTGAAGCCTCCGAATCAGCTATGTATTTCAATTCAGTTGAAGATCTCGCCACAACACTTTCCTTTACACTCCTCTAGCTCACTACTACACCATTCAATGTAAATACGTATCCAGATTGAGATTTAGAATCATCCGTATCGTTGTTCAAACTAGCATCGGTGTAACCATTAACAACGAGTTGTTCATCACCTCCATAAGAAAGAACCATATCCTTAGTTCTTCTCAAGTACTTAAGGATGTTTTTAATCGCTATCCAATGATCCACCCTTGGGTCACTTTTATATCTACTAGTCAAAATAACAACATATGCAATGTCGGGTCTAGTACATAGCATGGCATACTTGATAGATCCTATGGCTGAGGCATAGGGAGTCTTACTCATCCTCTCTGTATCTTCTGCCGTAGCGGGACTTTGAGTTTTACTCAAGGTCATATTGGGCAACATGGGGAAGAACCCTTTCTTGCTATCTTCCATTCCAAACATCTTTAGAACTTTGTCCAAATATGTACTTTGTGAAAGCGATATTAGGCGTCTTGATCTATCTTTATAAATCTTTATGCCTAATATGTAAGCAACTTCACCAAGATCCTTTATTGAGAAACTATTATTCAAATATTCTTTGACACTTTTAAGAAGGTCTACATCATTCCCAATCAACAATATGTCGTCCACATATAGTACTAGGAATGCTACAAAGCTCCCACTCACTTTCTTGTAAATACAAGCTTCTCCACAAGTTTGCATAAAACCAAAACTTTTGATCACCTTATCAAAACGTTGATTCCAACTTCTAGATGCTTGCTTCAATCCCTAAATGGACCGTTGAAGTTTGCATACCTTGTTAGTATCTTTAGGATCGGCAAAACATTTGGGTTGTACCATATACAACTCTTCATCGATGTCTCCATTGAGGAATGCCGTTTTCACATCCATCTGCCATATCTCATAATCATAATATGCAGCAATTGCTAACAAAATCCTCATAGATTTTAGCTTCTCTACCGGTGAGAAAGTCTCATCATAGTCTACTCCTTGAATATGTCGAAACCCTTTTGTGACAAGTCGAGCGTTATAGACGGTTACATTACCATCAGCATCTGTTTTCTTCTTGAAAATCCATTTGTTCTTGACAGCCTTCTGGCCATCCGGTAAGTCCACCAAAGTCCATACTTGGTTTCCGTACATGGATCCAATCTCGGATTTCATGGCTTCTTGCCATTTATTGGAATCTAGGCTCATCATCGCTTCCTCGTATGTCGTAGGGTCTTCGGTGTTGTCCACCAACATGACACTCATAACGGGATCATACCAATCAGGAGTTGTACGAGTCCTCGTCGACATGTGAGGTTCCTTAGTAACTTTGACCGAAGTTTCATGATCATCATCATTATCTTCCTCTCTTATTGGTGTAGGCGCCACAAGAACTTCTTCTGGTGCTGCACTACTCTCAAATCCGAGAGAAGGTTCAACCACCTCGTCGAGTTCTACTTTCCTTAGAGTCACTTCTTTCAAGAGAAACTCCTTCTCTAGAAAGGATCCATTCTTGGCAACAAAGATTTTGCCTTCGGACCTATGATAGAAGGTATACCCAATAGTTTACTTGGGGTATCCTATGAAGACACATTTTTCCTCTTTGGGTTCAAGCTTGTCGGGCTATAACTTCTTTACATAAGCTTCGCAACTCCACACTTTAAGGAACGACAATTTAAGTTTCTTCCCAAACCATAATTCATACGGTGTCATTTCAATGGATTTAGATGGTGCCCTATTTAAAGTGAATGCGGCCATTTCTAATGCATAACCCCAAAATTATAACGGTAAATATGTAAGTGACATCATAGAACAAACCATATCTAAGAGAGTTCGATTACGACGTTCGGACACACAATTACATTGTGGTGTTCCCGATGGTGTCAATTGTGAAAGTATTTCGCATTTCTTCAAATGCTCACCAAATTCATAACTTAGATATTCACCTGCACGATTAGATCGTAGAAATTTAATCTTCTTGTTACGTTGATTCTCTACTTCACTTTAAAATTCCTTAAACTTTTTGAATGTTTCGGAATTATGTTTCATGAAATAGATATAGCCATATCTACTAAAGTCATCCGTGAAAGTAAGAACATAAAAGTAACCACCACGTGATGCTAAGCTCATCGGGCCACACACATCGGTATGTATGATTTCAAATAAGTCCGTAGCTCTCTCCATCATACCAGAAAATGGAGTCTTATTCATTTTTCCCATTAGACAGGCTTCACATCTTTCAAGTGTTTCGAAATCAAGTGATTCAAAAAGTCCATCGGAATGGAGTTTCTTTATACGCTTCCCTCCAATGTGACCAAGACGACAATGCCACATGTATGTAGAATTATAATTTAATTTCAAACATTTAGCTTCTATAATATGAACATGTGTATCACTACAATCGAGATTAAACAAGAATGGACGATCTATCAAAGGTGCATGACCATAAAATATATTACTCATATAAATCGAACAACCATTATTATCGTACTTAAACAAGTAACCGTCTCACAATAAACAAGATCCTGATATAATGTTCATGCTCAACGCAGGCCCCAAATAACAATTATTATATATAAAACAAATCCCGTTGGTAGATGAATAGGGAGCGTGCCGACGGCGACCACATCAACCTTTGATCCGTTTCCAACGTGCATCGTCACCTCGTCTTTCGCTAGTCTCCATTTATTCTACAGCACCTGTTTCGAGTTACAAATATGAGCAACCGAACTATTATCAAATACCAAGGCAGTACTACGATTACTAGAAAGATACACATCAATAACATGTATATCGGATATACCTTTCTTCTTGATGTTGCTATTCTTCAGATCCTCCAAGTACTTGGTGCAATTCCTTTTCCAGTGAAGTTTCCCTTTTTCTTAGGCTTGGTCTTCTTCGTCGGCGTGTTAGCTTTCGTAGCGCCCTTATTGAAGTTTCCATTTTTCTTAGGCTTGCCTTGCTTCTTGAAATTGGTGGTCTTATTGACCATCAACACTTGGTGCTCTTTATTGATCTCCACTTCCGCAGACTTCAACATAGAGAAGAATTCTGGTAACGTCTTATCCATGCGCTGCATGTTGTAGTTTATCACAAAGTTCTTGTAACTTGGTGGTAGTGATTGGAGGACACGGTGAATCCCCAAAGTACTAGGAATTATTATTCCCAAGCTCTGGAGCTTATTGGCGTTCCCATACATCTTAAGCACATGCTAACTGACGGAGTTGCCCTCTTCCATCTTACAGTTAAAGAACTTTTTAGAAGCTTCATAACTCTCAACTGCCTCCTGAGCCTCAAATATCATTTTGAGTTCACGGACAATATAATGTGGATCAAAGTTCTCAAACCTCTTTTGAAGCTCCGATTTAAAATCATACAAGATAGCACACTGAATTGTGGAGTACTGATTCTACCGAGTACAATAAACATTTTTGAAGGGATAAAGGTAGGCTACACTAGCACAAATCAAAATTTTCTACCGTGTAAACCAGGAATATTGTTGTCATGGATCAAGGATTACCACTAGACGCGCGGTTGCGGAATTTGATGAAGCGCGTCGAGGCAGTGTAGACGTTCTACATCTCCTCCTTGTCCTTGTCCCACGAGCAGCCCCCCTTGCACGGCTCATCCAAGTGACATAGATGCAGCACCTCCGAGGTATCCACACGTACATGGTGGAAGCGTCAGATGCCGGATTGCTAGGTCCGCGTGTGCAATACAGGCGTGAGGAGTGGTGGCTGGGTGGAATGGTCTAACCCTGGTTAGCTCGCCCTACCCTCTCTTATATAGGCGTCCCTAGTGGGCTTCTACATTAGCATCCCATTAGTAGCCTAAGCCTGGTCTAATTCGGATCCAATCCTCATTAGGCTTCTAGCCCCTTAAGTGTGTGACCCTATAGGTTCATATACGTGTAGACATGACATGAATACACTTATTCTGTCAATAGTTGGTAGCAGCCTCTAGCAAGATGTGCCAACTCCTAAACGCATACAAAGATCATATCAGACGAACCATCACAAGGTTTAGTACATGTCTTTCCCTTTGCGTCACGATATTTGGTCTAGCTCCAAGCTGACCTCCCTTTCTCGATACTGTGATTCGGAATCCCTTTAATAGGTTAACTCTTAACCTTATGTAGCACGGCCATGCATTTCTAGATCCGATCACTCGAGGGGCCCAGAGATATCTCTCTCAAGTAGAGAGGGGCAAACCCCATCTTGATTGACCATGTCTTGCAGCATTCTTCTGTACAAACCCGAAAGCTACCTTTATGACTACCCAATTACAGAGTAGTGGTTGATAACCCCAAAGTAGGTCGATCCACATATCAAGTACATGCAACAATCTCAGGTCTAAGGACAAAACTTACACAATGTGTAGAGAGAGCTGCCAGTCCAATTGCCAGTCTCAAGTGGGGTCAGTCCAACACTATGTTCATAACATGTGTCCACATCATTGGTTTGACATCTCCATGTCTATGACTTGGGAAACATAGTCATCAACCAATCGATGTGCTAGTCTAATATTCACGTGTGTCCTCACATGAACTCCGACTAGGGACAACTATTAAATAACCATACAAGTAAAGAGTTTCACAAACAATTCACATAATTGTCAATTGATACAAGTTGCCTGATATGGATATTCAAGGAACATTACAATAACTCATGGATACATATGAAATATAATCATCTCTATGATTGCCTCTAGGGAATATTTCCTTCAATTTTTCACCTCATCGGTAGCATCATCTGCGGGTGGGTCACCCAGCGGTGCATCCAACACATAGGTAAACTGAACAGCATTGAGGACAATCCTCAAATTGCGGAACCAATCCACGAAGTTTTTCCATTGTTTTTTCAACTTTTCTTTCTCTAGGAACGCATTAAAATTGATGGTAGGGTCCGCCATTGATCTATAACATATTTGCAATAGTTTAGAATAAATTTATGACAAATTTCGTTCTAATCAATAGTTAAATTAATCTAGGTGAACTCCCACTCAAAACAATATCCCTCGCATTGTTTTAGTGATCACACGAACCAAACCCTCTACATCAAGTCCGATCATCACGAGATATGATGTAGTTTCAAAGGCGAACAATCAACATGTTCATCATATCTACTATATTACTCATGCTTTACCTTTCGGTAATCCATGTTCCGAGACCATATTTGTACATGCTAGGCTCGTCAAGATTAACCTTAGTTTCTGCATGAGAAAATCTGGCTTGCTCACGTTGTATGCACACGTTGATTCTATCACATCCGATCATCACGTGGTGCTTCAAAATGATGAGTCTTGGTAACGGTGCTAACAAAGGATGAACACTTTACTTGATAATTTTTTGAGAGGGATTGTCTTATAATTCTACCATTGCGATCTAAGCAATACATGATGCATAAAATGATTAACATCGCATGCAATTCAAAATATGTGATATGATATGGTCATTCTTCTTGTGCTTCCGATCTCCATCTTCAAGCATGAACATGGTCTCCATCATCACCGGCATGGCGTCAAGGTCAATGGCACCGCTCCATGGTTGTCATCCACCAGCATCAACTATTACAACTACTTTGAATAATAGGCATGCATGTCTTAATGAAATAAAAAGACAACCATAACGCTCCTTCCGGTTGCCGACTTGCAATAAGGATAATTGCATAGATCATATATAATAACAATCATGGCCATATTACATCACAACACACCCTTGCAAAACAAAGTTAGACGCCTCAATTTTTTTTTGCATATTTTACGTGGTTTGGGGCTTTCAATAAGTACCGTTCTAACTTACGAACAAGAACCACAACGTTGATGCATGAACTATCAAGTGCCTGTTGTAAATTGAATCTTCACTATGATGGGAGAGACAAAAAAGCCACTTATGCAATACAAGTTGCATGTCGAGCGTAGAGCAAGTCTCATGAACGATGTCATGTAAGATTAGCCTGGGCCGCTTCATCCCACCATCCCGCAAGATGCAAAGTACACGAGAAGCAATTGATAATAAAAGAACCACCGCCCATAATGACCATTGTGTTCTACTCGTGCAACATATCTACATATAGACACGGCTCTGATACCACTGTAGGAGTTCGTACCATTGAAAACAAAAAAATTCTACCGCATGAACACACACAAGCCAAGATCTATCTACTAGATTGTAGCAACGAGTCGATAGAGTACTCACCCTCGAAGATTCCAAAGCGGTTAACGGGAGCAGATTCTCGTGGGTGATGTAGTCGTTCACTTGTTGATCTCAAGATCGCGTAGACGATCCTTCCGGCGCCGCGTTCTAGCAGTGCTCCCGCAGTCGGTCACACGTTCGATACTCGATGAAGACCTTCCTCTCCCTTAATCTAGCAGACAGCAGAGGTTGTAGCTCTCTCCTCGCGATTCCGGCAGCACGACGGGGTGGTGTCAGAGTTTAGATGGTAGATCCCGCAGGGCTTCGCCTAAGCCGAAGCGAGTATGGTGGAGTATAAGAGGGCCTTGGTGATATAGGGTTTAGAGGGCGCCGAGTGGTGGGTGTGGCCGGTGGCTAGGGCTAGGGTTTATCCCTAGTCGGTGACCTGGAGGAGGGCACTAGGGTGGCGGCGTCTTGGGTGGAGGCCGGCGACTAGACCTTGGAGTTGTGGGGCAAGGGGGCGCCCCCTCCACTCTATTTATGAGAGGGAGGAGCGGCAAGGGGAGGGGAGTCCTCCCCCAACGCCCCTTGATTGGCTAGCGGCAAGGAGAGGGAGGATTCCTCCCTTAGGTAGGAATCCTTCCCTCCCTCCATTTGGAAACGTTGTCCTAGTTTGACTTTTTCAAACTGGCTTTTTGACTTTGAATTTAGGGTTTGATTTCTCTCTTCCAAGTGTCCGGACAAGTGACCTAGGACATGATGCAACCATTCCAATTTTTCATGACACATACATGTACCCTTCCCCTTCCGGACCGGTGAACCCTCTAGACCCTTCTAGAACATTCTAGTGAAAACACCGAAACCATTCCCGAACTCCGGAATTGGACTTTCCTTATATGAATCTTATTTTGTGGACCATTACGGATCTCCTTGTGATATCCCGGATCCCATCCAAGAGCCCGAACAACATTCGGTCTTCTTACTCACATTCCATATCTACTAAACAACATCGAATCCTTAAGTGTGTCTCCTTATGGTTCGTGAATTATGCAGACATGACCGAGACTCTTATCCGATCAATAACCAATAGAGGAATCTGGAAATTCATATGGCTCCCACATATTTCTACAATTACTTCATTATTGAATGAACCATTTACATACGATACCAATTTCCCTTTGTCTCGTGATACTTTACTTATCTGAGGCATGATCGTCGGTATCTCTGCATACCTAGTTCAACCTCGTTACCGATAATTACTCTTTACTCGTTCCTATGATATGTGATCCCTTGTGAGCCAGTCACATGCTTGCAAGCTAATTGGATGACATTCCACCGAGAGGTCCCAAAGTATATCTATCCGTCATATGGATGGATAAATCCCACTCTTGATCCATGTGCCTCAACACATACTTTCTGAACACTCAATGCCACCTTTATAACCACCATTTATGAAGTGGTGTTTGATGTCATCAAGCATCCATCCGGTGATGGTGATTAACATGATCTCATGGTCGAGGGATTTAGGTTACTATGTATCTGCAAGCTTATAGCAAACAAACTATTCAAATGACTTGATCTTTATGCTACGCTTATCTCTAGGAGTATGTATATCACACCATTCTCCTAATGATATAATCTTATTGTTAATAATATCTCAATCTTCATGATCAGGAAACCATGATCATCTATCAACCAATAAGCTAGTATTACAAAGAGGCTTTACTAGGGACTCTAACAAGTTTACAAATCACACAAGTATTATTGTTTTCGGTTAATACAATTATAGCATGAATGCAAACATTTATCATAAACACGAAGATATAATAATAACTACTTTTATTATTGCATCTTGGGCATATCTCCAACACCCTCTTCCATAATTCTGGTGGGAATCGAGCGAGGTGAGCACTACCTCCCTGTCCCCCTTTTCCTCTACATCAATCTCTCCTCAATCAGCACACCCGCTTCCAGTCCGCGGTGGCAGCTCAACGCACGCGCTCTGCCTGTCATATGAACAACAGCGCACAATAGACTGTGGCCCTCTATTCTTCTTGCTCCTCCCGTTGATATAGATCTCCTTTGTCTAAACCTTCAAGATAGAAAATGATCTTTGTACATCAGGCTACACCTTAGTGAAAACCACACCACAATCCCACTACAAGGATAACCCTCCTATTGCAATACATACTTATCAACGACTTAGATCCTCATTGCAGAATTTTATCATAGATACATATGTATGTGTTGCAATCCCGTCTGTTGTCCATGGACAGATTGCATCTAAAAATCCTCAATATCCCAGGCCACTAAGCTCCCTTATGTATTCATTAACCCACCACTCCACACGATGGAACGCCCTTTACCGTAGCCCCCTCCCCTCTGTGCTAACTTAGCCGCCTCCCTTATCTTCTCATGGCGCCGCTCGACCGTTCCCTCATCGGAGACGTGGCTAGCGCTGACGCCTCCCACTCCTCGTGTTCTAATGTTCGGATGAGGAGAAAGGACATCTCGTAAGTCTGATTCGACAATGGTTTTACATTCGCGTACCTTGAGATCCCTAGCTGATTTCTCCCGTGCAACCAAGAAGGATTCAGGGGTACTCCATGGCGCACTCTCTATAAGCCGCGACGAGTTGGGTCAGGGGACACGCTTGAGTGAGGGAACGACAGAGGTTCAGGTTCTACCGCAATTTCTCATTTCCCCTATCAGATCGATCCCTCCTTTTCCCTTTACCTGACCCGTTTTTTACCATTTGTCTAGGATTTGCGTGCATCCTTACACGTCAGTGTCGTCGGTAGCTCATCTTCTACAGTTATTTCATTGTTGCCTTGTTCTGTGCGCTTCCCTTTCTACTATATGACTCGTGCTCTTGCTTCTGTATTTCAATTGATGATTTTTTTTGCATGGATGATGCATAAGTTGGCGGCTGAATGATTCGTGGACTATCTGGGCTCTTATGAATAGGGAGCAGCCTTTCTCTGCTCATGTTCTTACTTCCTCAAAAGAAAAATTGGTCAGCAATCACTATGCCTGGAGGATTTTCCATTATTGTCTACTTCTACTATATGTGGCCGATGTCACTAATAAGCACTTGGACAAATAGCCATGAAAGGGAAATGGAGAAGGGTATCCGATGGAGATGAATGCACACACATACTCAAAACACCACACAATATACTTCAGTGAAAAACTTGTTGTAAATGGTCAACTTAAATCCTTTTTTATCTACTCCCTCCGTCCCATATTAATTGACTCAAATTTGACTAGATTTGGATGAATCTAAACACTATTAGTATATAGGTTCATCCAAATTTTGATAAAACCAAGTCAACTAATATGGATCAGAGCGAGTTGTAATCCCCTGGACCCTACGATCTAAATCACAGCCGGTATAACCCAAGAGTGCATAGGGTGGTACTACTGTGGACGCCCAAAGGCCGCCCACGAGCAGGCCCGTCTGCTCGGAGCAGGGCACGGTACCGGCCAACACCCCATCCACTCCTCGTGGTTATAGCTTCAAGTGCGAGGGACGTAGTTGGCTGGACTGCGAGTCAAGCATAAAAAATGAGTATGTATGCCAACGACATACAAGAGTACATCAGAGCCATCCATCTAAAATAAATACTGTCACATCCCAAAATTTTCCAAATTTTGTAATGTGAAAAATAAATAATTGTTAAAATTTAGGGTGAAAAGAAACATTTTGTTTCTAAATGAAAACTTAAAATCCCATCTTGAACAAACTTTGGTTAATGTTTGAATCCAACTAAATTCAAATCAAGTGAAATGCATTCTTCCTAAATGCATCTTGAAATTTAAACACCTGGAAAATAAACCAAAACCCTAAAACCCAAATGGAAGACAAACATTTCCAAGTTATCTCTAAGCCTATGGATTTGACCCACATAAAAGTTGGTCAAACAAACATTTCAAAATGATCAAGAATGACAAATATAAATATTATAAAACCATATGAGTTGGTTTCACTTAATTTGGAGCCATAGATAAAATCTTATGAATTTAATAAGATAAGGAAATTGAATTCCCAAAGCTAATAAAGTACATATCGAAAAATCCATACCAAATGGTGAGGAAATAATCCTAAAAGAGTTTTAAAAGATAAATAAATATCAAATCAGATTTTACAAATTGGAATCACCAAGTTTGGATCTATAGATAAGAATATGGTTTTCATAAGATAAAGAAAGAATTACTAAATGAGGAATATTTAAAGGCCAAATTAAATCTTGACCTAATCCATAAGCAAATGGAATAAATATAATCCAAATCCAAATAAAATAATGAATAAAGAATTTTCAAATAAAATAAAATGGTAATAACCAAATTATATTCCTATTGGAATAAAGACAAAATCCCTAATGGAAATGGTTAATTAAATCAGGGAAAAATAATTTGAATTTACCCAAGTGGAATAAAAGTTATTTAATTGACTTAAATGAAATAAAAGAATCATTTAAATAAAATTTATGGAATTAAACCCATATTTAATTGGAATAAAGACAAATACCCAATTTAAATTGTTAATAAATCATGTTAAAAATATTCCAAATAATTCAAAGTGAATTATTTGACACCCTAATAAATAAATAAAACCTATTTAAAAAGGTTTGGTAAAAATTTGAATTCAATAAGAGTTGAAATTATATTTAAAAATCTTGTTTGAATTAAGACAAAGGCCTATTTTAAATAATTAATATACCCTAAAAAGAATAAATGATTTATTTTAAAATTTACTTTAGAATGTATTATTATTCAGTATTTGAATATACACAAAGTCTGGTTGAAGTTTGAATTAAAATAGTTGTTTGAAATGATTAAACAAAATCAAAACAGAATAAAAGAAATGGAAAAAGAAAAATAAACAGGAGAAGGAAAAAAATAAACAAAGCAGCCAGCCCAGCAAACCCAGCCCACTGGCCCAGTTAGCCCATTTACCACTTCTCGCGAGAAAACGGTTCGCACCAAAGATTCGACCCGCCCCCTCACTGCCTGCCAGAACCCACTGCCTCTCTCTCTCTCTCTCGCTATCAAGTAGACCCCACTAGTCAGGTCCTCTTCTTCACCCGCCGTGATGACCACGCCCTCCTCCACGAGCCGTTTCTGTCGCCGTTTCTTCGATTAAATTCGTGGTAACGACGCCATTTAACCGCCCCTTGACCACGCCCTCTTAAGCGCCTGCCCCTCCTCTCCATTTCCCCTCTCTCGCCCCTCCCTTTTTGTGTTCAGGCCGTCCCAATTCGTCCTCACACCGCCAATGCCTCCGACGTCTTCCGGTGAGAATTCTGGACAGCCGCCGTCGCCCCTCGCCCCCTCGACCACACGAGCGCACTCCCCATCACCCGGCGAACCTCTTTGTAGCCTCCACTCACCCGCGCGCACTCCACATCGTCGGCAACGTCAACACCGAGCGCCGGCGAACCCCTCTGGTAGTATCTGACCGCGCCTCCTCTTCTCTTTGATGCTCTGGTACTCCCCACTCTTCCGTGCATCTAACAATGATGTTTGCTTGCTCTCTCGTGCTTAGTAGAGACGCCACCAACGGAACCCGTGCGTGTCCGACGGCGCCAAGAACTTCGGCGAGGGATTACCATCGTCCCCGTGCGCCCCTTCACCAACCCCGAGCACTTTGAGCATCAGCATTCCATGACAAACACGGTGAGCCTGTCCTCCCTCTCCCTCCCTTCCTGGAATAGCTAGAACGCCATCGCCAGAGCCACGCCGCCGCCAACCACCGTCGCTGCGCCGCTAGTTCTTGGCAAAGCATTAGGAGCCGTCCGATCTAGATCCGAGTGATGCGATAGATTGACTTAAACGAAGAGGTATGTTTTGATCTGAACCGTGCATTGCAGCTTAGATCCAACGCACCAGAGAGGCCGATCCAACCGAACCGGTATCGCCCAGTAGAATCAAGCCACGTGGCTCAGTCTGTTTTATAAAAACCAGAAACTATTCTATTAGATGATCAAACTTGTACATTGCATAACTTTTGATCTACACGTCCAAATTTTGCAAATTTTATATAGATGGAATTAGCAATACAAACTCTATCCAACCATTCACTTTTTTAATGAATTGCTTCTAGAAAAATGGTTGCTTTTGCAGAAACTTGTGTAGGCATATTTTGAATATAAAATTCATTCTAAAATTATTTTTGTGATAAAATCTCTGGCAAATGAATTTTTTGAACCTACTGACCATAGAAACCAACTTGTGGATTCAAAAACATATTTTGTGAGGCAAAAGAATAAATCTTTGATTTAGAACATTTCTAGTCAAATAAAATGTTGTTTATATGTTAAAAATGCTTTTGGAGGAAACACTTTGGGAAATGTTTTGATTTAAACTCTCTGACCCTAAACACAAAGTTTTATGATTTAAAAATATATTTTGTGAACCCTATAAAAATTATTGCTTTGCTAAAGGCATTTTCAACAACATAAAATATTGATTTGGTATAAAAATGGTTTATAGGTGAAACCTTTTGCAAATGGTTTTAATATTAAACACTTAACCATAAAACACCAACATTTGTGTTTAAAAATGTATTTGTCAAACACTAGAAAATATTACTTTGGTTTGAACCATTTCTAGCAAAATAAAAATGACATAAAATGGCCATTTTCACTAACTTGTTATCAAATGATTTTGCCACATTTACAAATGACCTTGCCACTTTTATAAATGACCAATAAATATTTTATGATGTCTATAACCTAATAGAAGCCACTTTTCCAAATAAAACAATCTTGGCATGCATTTCTTTCTTTTGTTAGTCTATGTGATGTTTGCTTGGATGGTAGATTGAATATTGCTTGCTTGGTTGAATTGTAGTGGAAATTGAAGAGTGTGATTATTGCAAGATCAAGGAGTGAACTTATAATTCTCTACCAAAAAAGGCAAGTGATGCTTCATACTTTGTCCCATTATTTTTCACTATGCATTAGTGATATTTCTAAGTAGAACTTGAATGGAATTTTGCTAAGTATAAACTATGCCATGGGAAATACTAGTAGATGAAACCTTAGTAGAAATTTCCTAAGTTAAGATTCCTACTACCATCATGCTTAGCTTACCTAGTAGAAAACAAGGGAGGATTATATTCATGCTATGGAATATTTCTAAGTCAAGGACTTGCGTTTTATTTAATAAAACAACAATGTGAATGAATCACCTGGGTGGAATGGTAGGAATGGTTTGTGTTGAGTGGTTACTCAGGTCCCATTTCAATGGACTACCCCGGTGTATCACACTTCTGGAATGCCACCCAGGAACAAAGAGATTTGAGATGTCAAATGTTGAGAAGCTTCAAGTGCAGCCACTTGGCATTATGGGCTCTGCCTAGATCATATAGGTTGCAATAACTTAGCCAAATGGACAGTTGGTGCTAGGGGATGATAGGTTGGAACGCGTCCATTCTGGTCTAAGGGAAAGCTTCTGAAAGATCTTGTCTTGGTGAAACTAAGTCTTGTGGGGAAAGTGCACAACCTCTGCAGAGTGTAAAAATCTAAGTACTTAGCCATGTCCCTGGCAAAGGACAATTTGAGCATCAAGACATGGAAGCTATCAAGAATCTCCTCATCCCAATTTCTAAGTTAAAAACTTGTGGTTGAACAAGGGTTGAAGGTTCACCAATTTCTATTGGTGGTTCCATGGGTGTTTTTGACAAGAAAAAACTTAGTGTTTTCAAATGATAAGGAAAATCTATTTCGGGCAAAGCAAGCCTAAGATCCACCTAGCCAAATGCATATAGATGATAGACTCCACTATACTACCATAGTATCACTTCCCAATACAATTCAAATGTATTGACCCTTGTGGCTGTAACTTATTATGTTACAGGTTTGTTTGATGTTAGTGAAGTGTGTGTTGATTAGGATTACAAGTCTACAACCAACATAATTGCCTTTGGCACTTTGAAGATGAAGGACTCCATGCTATCGTTATTTTTGCTGCATTGTAATGAGATAGCCAAATGAGCTATGTAAGATGTAATGAATTATTTTATTCCTGGTTATAAATTGTATTATGACCTTTGTTTCTTGATATTACATCTTAACTGTGGATGCTAGCTATTGATCTAGGGACTAGCATTGTAAACACAGGGATCTCTACCTTATTAAAGGTTGGGACCTCTACAAATACAAATATCTAACACCATACGGCGAGATTCAAAATACTAGATAGCTAATAGTTAGGATACATCCTCATACATCACACATTAGAGTATTGAGAGGAAGCGGAAGACAAGATCCGAGTATGGATAAGAAGCAAATTGGCATAAGATGCCCTAAAAATAAGCACATCCCGCCCACAGATCTCATGGATCTCCATCCCCGGAATCTCTACACCATACAGTCATTGCCACCTCCATCGATCTCCTCAAACCAGTAATGTTCCTCAGAGTATATCTGTCCATCTAAACCAATATTTTATCATGTGAGACCCTAAGGGACTCAGCAAGTCTTTATGCATCTAAAGGGAACGACCTGAGGGTGACGCAATTGTAGCGAAAATAAAGCCTAGAAGTTCAATAGAGACACGCTACAACATCTGCCTAACCAGTGATAGACAGACGCTCGCTAGAGGCTACGGCCAACACACGCACGATCAACCTCGGAAAAACCAAATGAAAACCCAACGAGGCATCACAACAAAGCATTCACAAGATTCATATTTGATTTCAGGGGGCCACCCCAGTAAGCAACCCGCGACGAAGTTGGCTGGCTTCGAGATGGACCCAGAGGTTTGTCTCGATGGCTATAAATGACTAGGAACCCGAAAGTGTGACTGGGCTTGTCGATACCATATAAACGTATCACAATTCCCAAACAGTATAGGTGCTCCATGCGCAATAGTAATAAAGCAGTAAAGCATGGCATAAGTACATGATAGTAATAAAGCCCCAAACTACTTTTTGGCCCCAAGAAATTAAATGTAACTCATGCTAGGACTAAGGGGATTCACGGTCCCACATGCGGATAGTGCGATAGTCAAGGAACAAGAATCAAGTACTCGGAGTCCTACAGGACACAAGTGGGCGAATAAAAACCAAATCTCAACTATTGCCCACCGATTCCTCTTTCTTTAGTTATCCCATTACTACTCAATTCAGTTGTTTAGGTACCTCATTCTTCACAGACACTCACAAACCCTACACATGCAATTCTACGACTCGCATGGCTCAAACAACTCCTGTGGTAGTGGCTCATAGGATGGAGGGAACAAGCTTCGGTGGGGTCTAAAAGTAAAGGCTATGCAATACTTGGGATTCAATTTTATTTGGATCGCGACCTATGATGCAAGAATAAGATAGATGCATTAGGTACTATATGTAGTGCAAGCATGGGGAAATGTTTTCCTGAAGGTTCAGTAGTAGAATAAGTTGGCTCCGGGTAGAACTCCTGACGCTCCTGATATTCTCCTTGCTAGCGTCTATCCGGATAAATACCAAACACACAAGGGTCTGAAATAAATACATTGCACAATCCTATTAATCATATACAACAAGCAAACAAGTATGCCATGATGGAATCATGCACAATTTACATGGCATAACATAGCATAGCATGGGTGAGGTGTGGAAACAATAATAAAGCACTTTGTTAATTTATTTAGGCATGTTTTACTCCCATAAACAGTCTGATTATTTAATATTTATATGGTTAATGCTTCAATTCATATCATGGAATGTATAGTTTGAACGGGCCAATTGAGCTAATCGATTTACGCATATCATTTGTCGAATTCGGAGTTACGGAATTAAAGTTATGCAATTATTAAGAAAAAGACAATTATTAACATTTAAATTATTATTTTTTTAATTTCTAAATTTCTCAAATGATATTTTAAATAGAATATTCATATTCCTTGCATTTTTATGATTACAAAACATATATCATTTGCAATATTTCGAATTAGTAATAAAAAGATACCATTTAATGATTAATAAAGCATTTATTAATCTCCAACAATATTTATTATTTTGCAACAATGTGGGAAATTAAACATAGGTAATGTTCATGTTCAACATTTAAAAATAAACAAAATTGGTGTTTTGAGTATTCCGCAAATCAGAACAGAACATATACTAAAATGTGTCAAAGTTTCAAATGGTTTTGATTATGTGTTTGAAAATGGCAGAGTTTTGGTTAAAACATTCTGATTTCGACTGGCTATGAAGGGAGATATGTTTGGAACCTTAAATGTTTGATAATAGGAAGAGGGCAGAGGCACATGGGGGGCTAGCTTTATGCAAAAGGATGAACAACGGAATGGTGTGACCACTACACCTTGCAAAACTGGCTAGACTTGTTGCGAGTCTATCATTCTGCTTCTTCGAAACAAAGGACTTAAAGAAAGGAGGATTGTTGTGAAAATAAATGTAGGATGTACATAGCTTAGATGATCTCGAGGAACATGATAAAATTAAAAGAACCACTTTTTGAAAGAACTTGAGAAGGCGATGAATCAAGAAGAGAAAGAAAACACATCGTCAGGATTAAATATGAACTGATACATGTGTGAATATGATTTTTGTTTTCGCCTGAAGAAAAGAACGATTTTGGTGAATTTATCAACCACCAAGAAAATAGCATTGTTTCTTCCCTTATATTTAATAATGAAGGTTGGAGAACTAATGTTGGATTCAAACAATATAGTTCGATATATATTTCATCCATCTTGTTTGATGATGACGAGCACCAATATAATGAAATTTATCAGGGAAATATTTTGCATTTGTTTTCCACCAGATCGTTGAATATTTTGCTGCATCTTGAAATAGACTATACCACCAATAAGAGACTATTGATTTCGTTCTTGATAGGCACTCCGGAAAAACAAGGACGGAAGTAAAAGTATAGAGGAATAAAGGCCACTTCTGACTTCCGTGGAGTAAGTGAAATCGCATTAATCCACCAATCCAATGTACAAGAGCGAATGATAAGAGTAGTGGTATGGTAGCTACTCCATCCCGCACCCAAAGCCTTACTCCATACAAGAATTGGAAAACTCATGCAACCCAACTCAGAATTTTAGACTGGAGATCTTGACAAGGAGAAACTTATGAAGCTCTGTAAGAAAACAAATATTGATGCAACGATTCGGCGGATTCAAAGATAGATGAGGATGATGATATTGTCGTCCGATCGAAAGTCGCAAACGGAAAGATATGAATGAAGATCACTGAGACATATAAAAGGTTCAACTGATAGATTAAGGATAGCACCAAACTTTGAATAGAAGAATTGCAAAAGATCTGGGAAGTCTTCGTGGCATCCGGCGGTTGAGGATAGAAGATAAAGCGAAAGGGTTTCAAAAGATTTCTTGACGAGTCGGAGATCAAAGAAATTCCTTGCCCTTCTTGAGAATATATGAGAGAGATTTAGCCGTCTTGAGGAAATCTTCAGCGGAATAACGATGATAACCTTACAAATAAGGAAAATCTCGGGGGTTGATTGAAGGTGGAGGAAGGAATTAACAATTGAGTTGATGGTTTCAGAATTGTAGCGGTGTCTTTAGCAGAAAGGACGTGACTGAGATAGGTGACTTTAAAAAGTCAGGATTTACACTTTCAGAAATTTACACATATGCGGTGTTCTCAAAGCTTGAGAGGATAAAAAGGGGATGTTCTTCCACTGATATAGAATAGGAGATAATATCGTCAAGATATACCACCATGAAATATCAACATAAAGAACAAGGATTGGTGTTTAGAAAGGCGCATTGAAAGAATAGACCATTTAGTCCTTTGGATGAGAAAAGAGATACTGAATTGTTCACCTTGTTCATCGGATCACCGGTTGACAACAGGAGAGATTTTGGATAAGAACCGATGATAGATCAGACATTGACGCAAAGATATTAGGGATGAAAGGATGAAATTCTCCCATATCAAAGAGAACCTTGCAGATATGGATTTCAAAAAGATGTGAAGCATGATAAACGGATGATACAACACCATATTGCCTGGAGAAACCTCCGGACTTCCAAAGATAATTGAATTTGATGTGGATATGCTCACGGTATAACTCAAAATCACAAGAGATAGCCACTGTCATTTGGGAATTAGATTGATATCATTGACCATATTCCACTCATGATAAACGTCATATAGCTATACCGACGAGCATCAGATCATCACCGTTATGTATTTAGCCCCAAAGAATTGGAATATGAAGTAAAAACTCCCGACTGAAGCGTTGGTAGCCAAATGTCACATCCCAAATTTTGAAATGTGAAAAAAATATATGAACAAAAGAAATAAATGTTGAAATTTAGGGTGAAAAGAAACTTTTTGCTTCTAAATGGGAACATCAAAAGCCTTCTTGAACAAATTTGAATGAAAAGGGAATTCAACAAAATTTCAATCAAGTGAAATGCATTCATCAATGAATGTATCTTGAAATTTAAACATTTGGAAAAGTAAACCAAAACCCTAAAACCCTAATGGAAGAAAATCATTTCCAAGATCTCTCTAAGACTATGGATTTGATCCATATAAAAATTCAGCAACAAACATTTATAAATGATCAAAAATGATAAACAAAAATATTATAAAACCATATAAATTGGTTTCATTCAATTTGAGGTCATGGATAAAAACTTATGAATTTAATAAGATAAAAGGAAATAATTTCCAAAGCTAATAAAGCTCCTAGCTACAATGCATACCAAATTGTGAGCAAAGTAATCCTAGAAGGATTTAAAAAGATAAACAAATATTAAATATAATTATACAAATTGGAATCACCAATTTTTGATCTATAATAAGAAGATATGGATTTTATCAGGCAAAGGAAGAAATAAATAAGTAAGGAATATTTAAAAGCCAAATTAAATCCTAGCCAAATCCATAAACAAATGGAATAAAAGGAATAAAAGGTTATTTAAATAAAATCATAGGGATTAAACCATATTCAATTTTATTTAAATAAAGACAAATTGTCTAAACTAAATAATAAATCCCAAGAAAATTATTTAGAAGATAATTAAAACTTGAATTAAATCCATAAGCAAATGCAATAAAAATAATCCCAAATAAAATAAAGGAATGAAGATTATTTGAATAAAAATTACATGGACTTGAACCATATTTGATTTGAAATAAAGAAAAAATCCCTAATGGTAAATGATTAATTAAATCATGAGAAAATAAAAATTGGGATTTGCCAAATGGATTAGAAGTTATCTAATTAACTTAAAAACAATAAAGGATTAATTAAATAGAATTATATGGTTTGGAACCATATTCAAATTCATTTATATAAAGACACAAACCTCATTTAAATTAATATTAAACCCTAAAATAATATGGAATATTCTAAAATGGTATTCTAAAACACATTACAAACTTACTAAAAAGGTTTGAGAAACATTTGAAATTAAACATGATATTTAAATCATTTGAATAAAATAATGTGGATTGACATATATTTAAAATCCTATTTAAATAAATACAAATGTCTATTTTAAATAAATTTTAAACCCTAAGAGAATATAGGAAAGTATTCTAAAAATGGATATTAAGCACATTAATAAACAGATTAAAAAAACTACTGAAAGTAGGGCAAAAGTTTCATATATAAATTTGAATTCAAATGAATGTTTGAATTTGAAAATAGAAAATAAAAACAGAAAAAGAAAAAGGGATCAGAATAAAAAAAATAGAAAACAGAAACAACCCAGCAGCCCACCTAAACTAGGCCCAGTAAGCCCAACAGCAAGCCCACCTTGGAAACCAGCTCTCTCCCCCGAGCCCATTCTTTTCTCACCCAAAGACATACCCCCTCACCGACTGACCGCAAGACCCCATCGTACCCCCTTCTCCTTCGCTGACTAACCGACCCCACTGACACGTCATCGTCATCCTCACGACATGTTCTTCCCCCGGCCGTTTCTGTGTTAATTCCTCGCGTTCAATTCGCCTAAATGCCGCACTAATTTCTTGCTGCGACTACGCCCATTAAATCGCCCCTCTCCCCTCTTCCATTCCCCTCAGTCTCCATCTCCTCTCGGCCCCAGGGCTGCCTCAATTTCTCGCCAACACACCACTGCTCCGAACACCATTCCCGGTCGATTTCGGCGACACCCGACCTCCCCAGTTCCCCTGGCTCACACGCTTCTGATTTCCAGCTCCTTGCGCATCTACCATCACCCACAGCTCGCCTGCGCGTGCCCCACAGCCTCGACAACGACAATGCCCGAGCGCCGCCATGGTCTACAACAACTCCAGCAACCTCCCTTTGTAATTACTGACCGCGCCTCCCCCTATCTTTGCCGCACGCATACTCTCCTCTCCCTTGCGCGTATAACGCCGCCTTTATTTGGTCTTCCCGTGGCTTATAGCTTCGACTCCGACAAGAACCGTGTGTGCCCGACGCTGTCATGAACTCCGGAGAGGAATCACCAGCAGCTCCATGCGCCCCTTCATCTACGATGAGTACGTTGAGCTTCAGCACATCACGGCGAATCTGGTAATGCTCTCCTCCCTCTCCATCACTTCCTGGAGTAGCCAGACCACCACAGCCCGAGCACGCCGTCGCCGTCCACCGTCGCTAGCTCCGCCCATCTTAGGTCACCGTTCTATCAGCCGTCAGATCTAGATCGTAGGGTGAGGAATAGATGACTCAAATGAAGCGGTATGTTTGATCTGTGCCATGCGTTGTTAGTTAGATCTAATGGTCTGTATTAGTCGATCCAACCGAACTGGTATCGTCCAATAGCAATCAGCCACGTGGCCAGTCTTTTGTTTTAAAAACAGAAACTTCTCTATTGGATGAAAGACTTTGCAAAATTCATAACTTTTTATCCACACGTCCAAAATTTGCAAATTTTATATCATTGGAATCAGGAAAAAGAAATCTTTGTAACCATGCTCTTGGTTTAGTATTTTTATTAAGGAAAATTAGATGTTTTTGCAGAAACATTTCTAGGACAATTTTGGGTATAAAATTTATTCTAAAATTGATTTTTTGAGTAAAACCTTTTGCAAATGGTTTGATTTAAACTCTCTTACCCTAAACACTAACTTTTGGATTTAAGAATATATTTGATTAACACTAGAAAATTATTACATTGATTTAAAGGCATTTCTAGTAAAAAAAATGATGCTTTGATTTAAAAATGATCTTGGGTGAAACCTTTTGTAATTGGATCTGTTTTAAAACCCTTTGACCATAAACATTAATAATTGTGTTTAAAAACATATTTGGATAACAATAGAAATTATTACTTTTATTTAAATCATTAATAACAAAACATAAATGATTTAAATGGCCATTTTTCACTAACTTGATTTTAAATGGTTTTGCCACTTTTATAAATAACCAAGAGGTATTCTAAACTGTATATAGCCTATTAGAAACCACCTTTCCAAATAAAACAATCTTTTGCATGCTTGCATGCATTGTTTTGTTTCCTTTATTTATGTGGTGAATTGTTTGAATGCTAGTTTTGAATTTGTGCCTTGATTGAATTGTAGTGAACTTTGAAGAGTGTGACAATTGCAAGATCAAGGAGTGAATCTATATTCTCTACTAAAAAGGCAACTGGTGCTTCATACATTTTGACCTAATATTTTCACTATGCATTAGTGATATTTTGAGTAGGACTTGCATGAAATTTTACTAAATATCTATATGCCATGCTATGAGAAATCTTAGTAGTTGTAGTCTTGGTAGAATTATACCCTAAGTTAAGATACTTGTGAATATCATGCTTAGCCTAGCTAGTAGAAAACAAGGGTGGTCTATGTACACATGCTATGGAAATTTTACTAAGTCTTTTGACTTATGTTTTTGCTTGATAAAACAACTAAGTGAATGAAACACCTGGTGGAATGGTAATTGCTTGGATGGATTTTTGTTCAGTGGTTACCAGGGCCCCATTTTCATCGCCTACCTTGTGTATCTCACTTGTGGAATGCCACCCAGGAACAAATAGATTTGAGATGTCAAGTGTTGAGAAGCTTCTAGTGTAACCACATGGTATATGGGCTCTTCCAGGATCATATAAGTTGCAATAACTTAGCCAGATGGACAGAGGGTGGTAGGGGGTGATAGGTTTGGAACACGTCCATTTGTTCTAAGGGAAGGCTTCTAAAATATCTTGTCTCGATGCATTTCGAGTCTTGTGGGGAAAGTGCACCACCTCTCGAGAGAGTAAAATCTAAGTACTTAGCCGTGTCCCCGACAATGGACAATTTGAGCATCAAGACATGGAAGATATCAAGGATCTCCTCATCCCAATTTCTAAGTTAAACACTTATGGTTGAACAAGGGTTAAAGGATCACCAATTTCTATTGGTAGATGCCTTGGGTGATTTTTTGACAAACAAAAACTTAGTGTTTTCAACTTATAAGGAAAAACTTATTTTGAGTAAAGCAAGCCTAATCTCTACTTAGCCAAATGCATATAGATGATAGATACCACTATTCTACCATAGTATCACTTGCCAATACAATTCAAATGTATTGACCCTTGTGGCTGTAACTTATTTGTTTGATGTTAGTGAAGTGTGTTGAATAGGATTACAAGTCTACAACCAACATGATTGCCTTTGGCACTTTGAAGATGAAGGACTCCATGCTACTTAGTTATATTTGCTGCATTGTAATGAGATTGCCAAATGATCTATGTAAGATGTAACGAATTATTTTATTCCTGGCTATAAAGTTGTACTATGACCTTTGTTTCTTGATATTACATCTTAAACTGTGGATGCTAGCTATTGATCCAGGGACTAGCATTGTAAACACAGGGATCTCTACCTTATCAGGTTGGGATCTCTACAAATGGTATCAGAGCACTGTGTTGCCTGTAGGATTGTAACCCTAGGATTGGACAAAACCCTCAATATGAGCAAAGACTTCAACATGAGCAAAGACTTCACCATCACCAATGATTTCACCAACACCAATGACTTCAACTTTAGTTTCACCAAGGACTTCAACTTGGACATCAATAAGGACTACAAGTGAGACAAGAAGAATACTTAAGACTTGAAGACTAAGGAAACACAACCTAGAAGGAACCATCATCACGTTTAAAGTTTTGTGAGCAAGATGCAAGAATTTTTCCAAGGAAACCATGATCTTATTCACGAAGAAACAACTAAGAAGGATGGGATGATCTCAAGTGAACACCATAGTTGGACCACCATACTAGTGTTTAGTTTAGATCGATTTACTGAAGACACCAACTTATGTGTTGTAGGAAAAATATTTTGTTGCCTAAAAACATGCTTGAATCTTGTTGTTTGAGTGGATTGCATGATTGTGATTGCTTGCACATTGCTTTGTGTGAATTGTTGTGTGTGAATAGAATTCTTCTTCTAGAAACCTTTTGCCTATTCTAATCCCAATCCAACCCAAACAGATGACTTCTCCAAGAGACTCCAACATCAAGGATGGTGACAACAACAACCAAGAGATACACATGAAAGAACAACTGCTAGCAACCCAAGCCTAGTTAAATCAAGTGACAAGTCAGTTTTTAGCCAACAACAATGAGTTACACCCAACCATGCAAAAGTTCTTGGAAACCCAATCTCAATTGTTGCAAAGGATGACCAACCAAATGATAAACATGAGAAACAACCTTTCCCAAAGTGATTGAGACAACAATGATATCAAGGATGATATTATAGAAGGAACTCAAGCTTGCAATATTTGTGGAGACATGGAACACACTCATAAAGAGCATGTGGATCAATTTCCTAATTGTGAAGAGAAACATCCAACTAAACAATGCCCCACATCTCAAGTTACTTGTTTCCTATGTGAAGGAAATGATCTAGTCCCTATCCAATGCCCTATCTATCATATAGTTCAACAAATGAAACAAGATGGAATGCATCAAATGTTTGGAAACCTCCATAAGGGAACAACTTCTACCAAGAAGGATAAAGACAAAATTAGAACAGTACCTCATAAGGCCACATCTAAAGTGACCACAAAGTGTTGTTACTCATGTGGAGAAGAAGGTCACATCCCTAGTGACTGCCCCAAGAAGAGAGAAAGGTTTCCCACATTTGTGGTGAGATATGAAGAGCATGAACTAGAAGAACTCCCAGCTTTGGATAAACCCAAGAAGAAGAAGGACAATAGCCATGTGCAATGTTTCAATTGCAAAGAGATGGGACACTATGCCAATAAATGTCCAGAAAAGAAGAAGAACCAAGGAAACAAACAAGAGATAGTGATGCCAAGGATGAAAGAAGATGTTAGCCAAGAGATGTGCCAAAAATGCAAAGAGCTAGGCCATTATGTAAACAATTGTCCACAGAAATTACATCGAGATCCCAAGTAAGCCAAGATGTAATCTAGTTGAAAACCTTTTTAAGGGTGGTAGTACTCTAGTTGCCTTGAAGCCAACTTGTAACCTCTAGCCTTCCCAAATCTCGGGATGAGATTTCTTTTAAGGGTGGTATCCTGCCACATCCCAAAATTTTCCAAATTTTGAAATGTGAAAAACATTAATAAACAAAAGAAATAAATGTTGAAATTTAGGGTGAAAAGAAACTTTTTCTTCTAAATGGAAACATCAAAACCCTTCTTGAACAAATTTAAATGAAAAGGGAATTCAACAAAATTTCAATCAAGTGAAATGCATTCATCAATGAATGTATCTTGAAATTTAAACATTTGGAAAAGTAAACCAAAACCCTAAAACCCTAATGGAAGAAAATCATTTCCAAGATCTCTCTAAGACAATGGATTTGATCCATCTAACAATTCAGCAAAAAACATTTATAAATGATAAAAAAAATATTATAAAACCATAGAAATTGGTTTCATTCAATTTGGAGCCATGAATTTAATAAGATAAAAGGAAATAATTTCCAAAGCTAATAAAGCTCCTAGCTAAAATCCATACCAAATTGTGAGCAAAGTAATCCTAGAAGGATTTAAAAAGATAAGCAAATATTAAATAAAATTATACAAATTGGAATCACCAATTTTTGATCTATAAATAAGAAGATATGGATTTTATAAGGTAAAGGAAGAAATAAATAAGTAAGGAATATTTAAAAGCCAAATTAAATCCTGGCCAAATCCATAAACAAATGGAATGAAAGTTTATTGAATAATAAAAGGAATAAAAGGTTATTTAAATAAAATCATATGGATTAAACCATATTCAATTTTATTTAAATAAAGTCAGATTGCCTAAACTAAATAATAAATCCCAAGAAAATTATTTAGAAGACAATTTAAAACTTGAATTAAATCCATAAGCAAATGGAATAAAAATAATCCCAAATAAAATAAAGGAATGAGGATTATTTGAATAAAAACTTACATGGACTTGAACCATATTTGATTTGAAATAAAGACAAAATCCCAAATGGTAAATGATTAATTAAATCATGAGAAAATAACAAATTGGGATTTGCCAAATGGATTAGAAGTTATCTAATTAACTTAAAAAGAATAGAGGATTAATTAAATAGAATTATATGGTTTGGAACCATATTCAAATTCATTTAAATAAAGACACAAACCTCATTTAAATAAATATTAAACCCTAAAAGAATATGGAATATTCTAAAATGGAATTCTAAAACACAGTACAAACTTACTGAAAAGGTTTGAGAAACATTCGAAATTAAACAAGATGTTTAAATCATTTGAATAAAATAATGTGGATTGAAAGATATTTAAAATCCTATTTAAATAAAGACAAATGTCTATTTTAAATAAATATTAAACCCTAAGAGAATATAGGAAAATATTCTAGAAATGGATATTAAGCACATTAATAAACAGATTAAAAAAACTACTGAAAGTAGGGCAAAAGTTTGATAAATAAATTTGAATTCAAATGAGAGTTTGAATTTGAAAACAGAGAATAAAAACAGAAAAAGAAAAAGGGATCAGAAAGAAAAAATAAAAAACAGAAACAACCGAGCAGCCCACCTAACCTAGGCCCAGTAAGCCCAATAGCAAGCCCACCCGGGAAACCAGCTCTCTCCCTCGATCCCATTCTTTTCTCACCCACGGAAATACCCCCTCACCCACTGACCGCAAGGCCCCACCGTAACCCCTTCTCCTTCGCTGACTAACCAACCCCACTGACACGTCATCATCGTCCTCACGACCTGTTCTTCCCCTGGCCATTTCTGCGTTAATTCCTCGCGTTCAATTCTCCTAAATGCCACTCTAATTTCTCGCTGCGACTACAACCGTTAAATCGCCCCTCTCCCCACTTCCATTCCCCTCAGTCGCCATCTCCTCTCTGCCCCAGGTCTGCCTCAATTTCTCGCCAACACACCACTGCTCCGACGACCATTCCTGGCTGATTCCAGCGACACCCGACCTCCCCACAGCCCCTAGCTCACACGCGTATGATCCCCAACTCCTTGCGCATCTACCAGCACCCACAGCTCGCCCGAGCGTTCCCCATAGCCTCGGCAACGACAATGCCCGAGCACCGCCGCGGCCTGTAGCAACTTCGGCAACCTCCCTCGGTAATTCCTGACCGCGCCTCCCCCTCTCTTTGACGCACGCATACTCACCTCTCCCTTGCGCGTCTAACGCCGCATTTATTTGGTCTTCTCGTGGCTTGTAGCTTTAACTCCGACAAGAACTGTGCGTGCCTGATGCCGTCGTGAACTCCGGCGAGGAATCGCCAGCAGCTCCGTTCGCCCCTTCTCTACGACGAGTATGTTGAGCTTCAGCACATCACGGCGAATCTTGTAATGCTCTCCTCCCTCTCCATCTCTTTCTGGAGTAGCCATACCACCGCAGCCCGAGCGCACCACCGCCGTCCACTGTCGCTAGCGCTGCCCATCTTAGGTCACCGTTCTGTCAGCCATCAGATCTAGATCATAGGGTGAGGAATAGATGACTCAACCTAAGCGGTATGATTGATCTGTGTTGTGCGTTGTTAGTTAGATCTAACGGTTTGTATCACTCGATCCAACCGAACTGATATCGTCCAATAGCAATCAGCCACCTGGCCAGTCTTTTGTTTTAAAAATAGAAACTTCTCTATTGGATGAATGACTTTGCAAAATTCATAACTTTTTATCCACATGTCCAAAATTTGCAAATTTTATATCATTGGAATCAGGAAAAATAAATCTGTGCAACCATGCCCTTAGTTTAGTATTTTGCTTCTGGAAAATTAGATGTTTTTGCAGAAACATTTATAGGACCATTTTGTGTATTAAATTTATTCTAAAATTGATTTTTTAGTAAAACCTTTTGCAAATGGTTTGATTTAAACTCTTTGACCCTAAACACTAACTTTTGGATTTAAAAATATATTTTATTAACACTAGAAAATTATTACTTTGATTTAAAGGCATTTCTAGTAAAACAAAATGATGCTTTGATTTAAAAATGATCTTGGGTGAAACCTTTTGTAATTGGATTTTTTTTTTAAAAATTTTACCGTAAACATTAATAATTGTGGTTGAAAATATATTTGGCTAACACTAGAAATTATTACTTTGATTTAAATCATATATAACAAAACAAAAATGATTTAAATGGCCATTTTTCACTAACTTGATTTTAAATAGTTTTGCCACTTTTATAAATGACCAATAGGTATTTTAAAATGTTTATAGCCTATTAGAAACCACCTTTCCAAATAAAACAATCTTTTGCATGCTTGCATGCATTGTTTTGTTTCCTTTATTTATGTGGTGAATTGTTTGAATGCTAGTTTTGAATTTTTGCCTTGATTGAATTGTAGTGAACTTTGAAGAGTATGACAATTGCAAGATCAAGGAGTGAATCTATATTCTCGACTAAAAAGGCAAGTTGTGCTTCATACATTTTGTCCTAATATTTTTAATATGCATTAGTGATATTTTGAGTAGGACTTGCATGAAATTTTACTAAGTATCTATATGCAATGCTATGGGAAATCCTAGTAGTTGTAGTCTTGGTAGAATTATACCCTAAGTTAAGATACTTGTGAATATCATGCTTAGCCTAGCTAGTAGCAAACAAGGGTGGTCTATGTACACATGCTATGGAAATTTTACTAAGTCTTTTGACTGATGTTTTTGCTTAATAAAACAACTAAGTGAATGAAACACTTGGGTGGAATGGTAATTGCTTGGATGGATTTTTCTTGACTGGTTACCAGGGCCCCATTTTCATGGCCTACCCTGTGTATCTCACTTGTGTAATGCCACCCAGGAACAAAGAGATTTGAGATGTCAAGTGTTGAGAAGCTTCTAGTGCAACCACATGGTATATGGGCTCTGCCAGGATCATATAAGTTGCAATAACTTAGCCAGATGGACAGAGGGTGGTAGGGGTGATAGGTTTGGAACGCGTCCATTTGGTCTAAGGGAAGGCTTCTGAAAGATCTTGTCTCGATGCATGTCGAGTCCTGTGGGGAAAGTGCACCACCTCTCGAGAGAGTAAAATCTAAGTACTTAGATGTTTCCCCGGCAATGGACAATTTGAGCATTAATACATGGAAGCTATCAAGGATCTCCTCATCTCAATTTCTAAGTTAAACACTTGCGGTTAAACAAGGGTTAAAGGATCACCAATATCTATTGGTAGATGCCTTGGGTGATTTTTTGACAAACAAAAACTTAGTGTTTTCAACTTGTAAGGAAAACCTTATTTTGAGCAAAGCAAGCCTAAGCTCCACTTAGACAATTGCATATAGATGATAGATACCACTATTCTACCATTGTATCACTTGCCAATACAATTCAAATGTATTGACCCTTATGGCTGTAACTTATTATGTTGTAGGTTTGTTTGATGTTACTGAAGTGTGTTGAATAGGATTACAAGTATACAACCAGCATGACTGCCTTTGGCACTTTGAAGATGAAGGACTCCATGCTACTTAGTTATATTTGCTGCATTGTAATGAGATAGCCAAATGAGCTATATAAGATGTAATGAATTATTTTATTCCTGGTTATAAAGTTTTATTATGACCTTTGTTTCTTTATATTACATCTTAAATTGTGGATGCTAGCTATTGATCCAGGGACTAGCATTGTAAACACAGGGATCTCTACCTTATCCGGTTGGGACCTCTACACCAAAGATCGAGTGAGCATGGACATGCCGACAAAGAGATGGTGAAATGTATCACACACGACTAAAAAGGAGTGTTGAAACACAGATGTATCAAAGAAAAGTTTTCCGCATTTTTCGGCATTAAAATACAAAATAAATGCAAAAAATAACTTAACGGATAGAGATAAGCACCTCCACATTCTGTGAAAACATGCAGGAAGGAAGAACACCCTTAATAAGATCGCGCCGGTTTAAAAACAGTCAGAGAGATCGCGTCGGTTTACAAATACACCTATAGGTATGGAATGTACCAACAGTTGATAACCAAAGGAATATTGCGAAGAAAAGTTGGATGCAACAGATAGACAAAGAATTTAACACACACATCCTATGGTACTACGGAAACCCCAAATACGTGGATACTAGTTTAAACTTTAGGAGAGGATTGATAAACGTTACACTTCTTTACCAGAAAAGGGTGGGTGGGAGGGTAAGAACAAAAATGGAAGCGGTCCTACTCTCACGTTTTAGTTTTTCCCTAATATAGATAACTACCAAAAATATTTGGTAAACTGACAACAACCATCTTGGCTGAGACCCTGAAGGGTGGTATGGCTCTGATACCAGATGTAATCCCCTAGACCCTACGCTCTAAATCACAAGACGATATAACCCAAGAGTGCATAGGGTGGTACTACTATGGAGGCCCAAAGGCCGCCCACGAGCAGGCTCGTCTACTCGGAGCAGGGCACGGTACCGGCCAACACCCCATCCACTCCTCTTGGTTATAGCTTCAAGTGTGAGAGACGTAGCCGGCTGGATTGCGAGTCAAGCATACACAAATGAGCATGTATGCCAACGACATAAAAGAGTACATCAGAGACATCCATCTAAAAGAAATAGAAATATCCAACACCATACGGCAAGATTCAAAATATTAGATAGATAATAGTTAGGATACATCCTCATACATCACACATCAGAGTATCAAGCGGAAGCGGAAGACAAGATCCGAGTACGGATAAGAAGCAAATTGGCATAAATGTCCTAAAAATAAGCACATCCCGCCCACAGATCTCACGGATCTCCATCCCCGGAATTGATATGTCCAAAACGTATCTACTTTCTCGAACACTTTGCTATTGTTTCTTCTCTAAACTTGTGTGATTTGGATACAACTAAAACAAACTAACGCTATTTTCAGCAAAATTACCTTGGTGTCTTGTTTTTGTGCAGAAAATCAACTATCAGGAAAAATCCCGGAAAATATGCCAAAAACTATTTTTCACCAGAAGATCCACGGAGCCAGAAGGGGAGAGGAGGCCTGGGGGCCTAGACCCACCCCAGGCGTGGGCCCACTGACCCCGCGCCTGGGGGAGGTCTTGCCATGCCAGATAGCTCCTCGGCCTCCCTCTGTTCCTATAAGTTGCCTTCTGAACTAAAAACTCAAGGTGGTTCGATAGTTTTCCAAAAAGAGTTTCGCTCCGCAGACGCCACCAAGAACCAAGATTCGGATCCAGAAACTCCGTTCTGGCACCCTGCCGGGAAGGGGAATTTGGAGAGGATCATCGCCATCGTCATCACCAATGCATCTCCATCAACCACCGATGTTTCCCTCATCCATGAGTGAGTAATCCCCTACTGTAGGCTTGGGGATGGTAGGGATTGGATGAGTTTTATCATGTAATCGAATGAGATCTATTAGGGGCATAGTGCCTAGTATCTCTATTAGTGCTATTTGACTTTGTTGCAACTTGTTGTGCTTAATGCTTGTCACTAGGGCCCGAGTGCCATGATCTCAGATCTGAACTTATTATTGAATCATTACGATAGTATTGTTTGTGATCTTATCTACAAGTTGTGTATACATATAATTGTCCGGATCCAAAGGCCCCAAAGTGACAATAATTGGGACAACCGGAGGGGATGGCTGTTGTTTGAGGATCACATGTGTTCACGGAGTATTAATGCTTTGCTCCGGTGCTCTATTAGAAGGAGCACCTTAATTGACAGTAGTTCCCTAGAGGCCCCGCTACCACGGGCTGGCTGGACAGAAGATGTTGTGCAAGTTCTCATTGCGAGCACGTATGACTATATTTGGAGCATATGCCTAGGATTGTTTAGTACTTGGATTCTTGTTATATTTATCTGCAATGCCCTAGGTCTTGAAGTTTCATGTTTAGACTCGTCCATGCAACGCCTGTCCATCCATCCCTATGCCTACCGCACTCGAATCCTACTGTTACCATTACTATTACTATTGCTCCTGTTTCACTGTTGCTGATACTGCTGTTGTTGCTTTGTTGTTGCTACTACAAACGGTTGCTAATGATAAACTTCTGTGAGCAAGAACTATTTCCAGGTGCAGCTGAACTGACAATTCATTTGTTAAGGCTTGCAAGTATTCTTTGGCTCCCCTTGTGTCGAATCAATAAATTGGGTAATACTACCCGCGAAAACTGTTGCGATCCCCTACACTTGTGGGTCATCAAGACTATTTTCTGGCGCCGTTGCCGGGGAGCATAGCTTTATTTGTAAGTTCATCTGGATCTATTATGTTTCACATCTACTCCTTTCATCATGGGGAAGTCTCGTGATGGAAAGTTCCCTATTTTACCATCCACTACAAGAAGAGGTACAGTCATAAACACCTCTGCTGCTCTTGATTCACCGTCTGTTATAAGTAAGCTTGTCACACCACCACCACACACTCATGCTACACACACTGCTACTACTGCTGAATCTGAAACTGCTTTTGATGCTCATGATGTTACTTCTACTGTGCTTGATGCGAGTGGTTCAATAGGTCATTTTCTAGATGCTACTATGGCTAGTCTAGGAAATACCGAAACTCCTAGTGAATACACTGTTACACATGTTAGCTCGCCTGAGGCTAGTGAGAGTTATGATATTAATGATGGTTACATTGAGCTCACTGATGAATTTGTTGAAGAGTGCTGAAACACACATGGTACTAGTGCTATGAAGAGTCTCCTTGCTAGACGTACTATTATGCCTAAGTTGTCCTATGATCCTAAGTTAGCCACTTCTCCCATAGATATTAAAGATGAAGACTATGATTTCTCTCTTGATTTATCTTTTTTAGATATTGTTGAGAAAGAACCTTTTTGTGGTACTAAAAATGAGAGTGTTGTGGCTCATATGAATGAGCTTTCTACTATGAGTTCTTTGTTCTCTGATGATTTTAAAATGCGCAAGTACTTTGTTTCTAAGATCATCCCTTTTTCACTAAAAGGAGAAGCTAGGGCTTGATTTAATAGATTACCTCCTGGTTCCATTGATAACCCGGATTGCTTGATTGCTTCTTTCTTCCATAAATATTTTCCCCCTAGTGCTAGACATGCTGCTTTGTAGAGATTTTTTGATTTTAAACAGGGAGAAGAAGAGAAATTGGCTGAGTCATGGAAAAGGTTCTGTGCCTTGATTCATGCACATCCTGGATGTCCATTACCTAAGAATGAGCTTCTTGTTATTTATTATAATGGACTAACTGATGATTCTAGGACCTACCAAGATAGCTTTGCTGATTGTGTTTTCAGGAAAAGGACTCCTACAGATGTTGAAGAATTAATGACCAAGATAAGCAAGAATTATGATGATTGGACTTCAGCTGAGCTGAATACACCTGAGCCTATTACTCCTGAACCAGTTGTTCCTGAACCAATTCCAGCACCAACAACAAAGAAGAGGGGAGTTATTGCATTAAATGATGAAGGAAGCTAAGAGGTGTCTAAAGGAGAAAGGTATTAGAGCTGAAGATGTGAAGAATCTACCTCCTATAGAAGAATTATGTAAGCAAATTCCCCACTCATCTACTATTGAGGTACACTCTCTCCAACACTTTGATAAAGGTGATATTCCTTATGGTAAGCCTCCTGATCAATGCTTAGAGGAACTTGACACATTTATTGTTAAACAAGGTAATTTTAATAAACAAGTTCAGAATCATTTATTGGAAAACTCTAGAGCTATCCATGAGTTGAAAGATATTGTGAAAAGAACTTCTAATGATATTAAAATGCTTTGTAAACACTTTCAAATGGTTCAAACCCAACTTGATCAACTTGCTAAAGTACAAAAGGATATGCTAGTTAATGCTTCAAGAAATAAACATGCTTATGGAATTAAAACTAGGAGTGGTGTAGTTACTCAAGATCCTTTATATCCTAAAGGACACCCTAAAAGAATAGAGCAGGATTCCCAACAAGGTGAGGATAGTGGTAGTCCTCGTAAGAGGAAGAAAAAGAAACATAAGAGATTTGAGGAACCACTTGAACCTGTTGTAGATCCTAATAGAATATCTGTCTCTGATGCTGAAACTGAGAGTGGTAATATTGATGAGTCTCCTGATAAGGAGGAAGGTGAGGAAGAACCTGAGAAGCACACTAAGAACACTAGGCACACAAAGGAATATGTTATAACTAATAAACATGGTAAGGAGAGAGAACCTTGGGTGCAGAAACCTATGCCTTTTCCAGGTAAGAAACACAAGTCAAAGGAGGGAGAACACTACAACAAGTTTTGTGAGCGGATGAAACCTTTATTCTTGCAAATTCCTTTTACTGATGCTATTAAATTGCCTCCTTATTCAAAGTATATGAAGGATATTGTCTCTAATAAAAGGAAGATTCCTAATGAGGAGATTTCTACTTTGCTTGCTAATTATTGCTTCAATGGTAAGGTTCCAAAGAAACTTGGTGATCCAGGTATACCAACTATTCCTTGCTCCATTAAGAATAATTATGTTTGAACTGCTTTATATGAGTTGGGAGCTAGAGTTAGTGTTATGCCTTTTTCTCTCTATAAGAGACTCCAGTTAGAAAAGTTGATACCAACTGATATATCTTTGCAAATGGTTGAAAAGTCAACTACTATTCCTGTTGGTATATGTGAGGATGTTCCTGTTCAAGTTACTCATAATTGCAAGGTCTTAACTGATTTTGTTGTGCTTGAAATGTTTGAAGATGATAATATGTCTATTATTCTTGGGAGACCTTTTCTTAATACTGCAGGTGCTGTCATCAATTGCAATCAAGGAAAAGTAACATTCAATATTAATGACAAAGAGCACACTGTCTATTTCCCTAAGAAGGTTGTTAAAATCTATTGCCTGAATTCCATTGAAAATATTGAGGGCATCAAGGTTGGAGAAATATATTGTCCCATTCCACAAGAAAATTTTGAAACTATTATGATTGGGACCATTGCTATCAAGTATGAGGTAACATAATCACCTTGTGGAATGCAAAGTTTTGTTTCATATAAGATTGTTTTTGGTAACGAGACTTGATCAACCTTTTTAACAAAAGGATTTTTATGAACAAAATATTGTCTCCGCTTTGGTTATACTTGCTTTCTTTTTCCTTTCTCCTTCCTAGTCTTTGCATTAGATTTAGTTTTGTTAGTTGTTTGCTTGTTTTAGTTTCTTAGAGCTCCTATAGTTTGGCTTTTGGTTTGCTTTTTCTTCTTCTGAAAAAACTGTTTCTGCGAGAAAATCAATTTTCATACCCTGAAAATTGGCCAAAAATAAAGTTACCCAAAAAATCCGAGAAAATTCAAAATAAATTTTTCCTCAAAAAAGGGGAAGAGTGGCACCTGAGATGACCCAGGGGGCCACCCCAGGGCCCCACATCGATGGTAGGAGCGGCCTACCTAGGGGTGGCGCCTAGGGGGGGTCTGGCCCACCTGGGCCCCTCCAGGCTGCCTCCTCAAAGCCACCTTCTTTCTCTCTCCCGAAAAGCACCGGAAAACTTGCTCAAGCTTGAGTTCTTGCTATTCTTGCTCGCGATTTTCGATCTCCTTGTTCAGCCCATCTGAACTGCTGATTTTTGGAGGGTTTGCTCCTTGGTATGTGCCTCCTCCACTTCTCCAATTAGATTTATGATTGGTAGATTGTATCTTGAGTATTTTGCTTCTATAGGTGACAGGTTGTTTGAGCTTGCATGCTTGTTCTATGCTTAGAAACTTTTTTTTGATGCATGAGTAGTCCTCTAGCAAGTTCCTATAGTAGTTACTCATCATTTATCAACTTAGAAATCACTTGGTTTGATGCTTGTCTAAAAATTTCAGCAAAGAAGATGAGTGCTTATCCACTGAATCAATATGACTTGATGGTGCATGAGCCAATGAAGGTTCATCGTGAGGAGGCAGTTTTTCCTTCCATATATCCATGCCATGAATTTATGAGAGCTACAGGGATCCTCCAAGATTTCCAAACTTTAGTTACAAATGCAGGGTTGGAGCACATTGTTGAATGTGAACCAATCCAATATGTTAAGCTAACCATGGTTTTTTTGCAGGACTTCCGGTTCACTTGGTCTACTTCTAATCCCATAGTCCATTACAAAATATATAATATACCTGTCGACCTGCCTTTTGCTGATTTCTGTGCAGCAATTAGAGTACCTAAGTGGGGATCTTGTGAGAAGATCAAGGAGAGGCCCAAGTCAGTTGTTGATTTGTGTGCTGAGATTTGCCAAGGTTTTGACTTCTCAAAAGAAAGTGGTAAAATTCGGAACATCCATCTCCCAGCTATTAGATACTTTGCCTATTTTATTACCAAGTGTGTTCTTGCTAGAAAGACTACTAGAAAGTTGTCTTCTTTTGATCTAGATTTTATTGCAGCTACTCTGAAAAGAAATAGTTCTTATAGTTTGGGTGCTTTGATAGCTCACCGTCTCACCAATAACCGTGAGAAGGGTGGAATTTGTGGAGGTATCATTGCTTCTAGGTTGCTAGCTTTCCATGGTTTAGAGCCTCATTATTCAGATTTTTCAGTTTCCCATAGAGAGGCTTGATATTGAATCCATGATTCAGCATGGTTTTGTTTCTTTGGGAGCTAATGTGAGAAGTTTGCCATATGAACTATCTTTTGCCCAGCAAGGTCGGAGAAAGGGTACGAATGAGAAAATAGTTTACTTGCCTGCACCTGTTTTGTTTAACTTTGATAACAGGCAAGGATGGTCACTTACGGAGGAGGAGCTTGATTCTTATGTGGGGGAACTCTCCCAGCAAGAGGAGAATGTTGAAGAGGATGCCGAAGACAATTCGGTTCAGCCCTCCAACTTGGGAGAGTCTTCATTCTAGCAGCCCTCATTTGATTGGGGTGCGTCTTCTTCTTCATCGCAGGTGCCTGACTATGATCATTCCTATGATGACCCACCAGCATGGGGTTACTATCCGCGTTATTGAGCCCCACTTAGGCCAAAAGCCTAAGCTTGGGGGAGGTATACCGACATCACACTCATCTATATATCATGTTCGGTCGGTTCTTTGTATATTCATTGTTTCGATTTCTTTTTGGTTCTTGTCGCTTCTTTCTCAAAAACCGAAAAATACCAAAAATATTTTCATTGTTTCTCTTGGTTTGTTTCTTTGCTTTGGTTTGCCTTAAAGAAAAATCCAAAAAGATTTTGCTTTGTTTTTTTTTGGTTTTTCTTTGTTTGCTTGTTTCTAAAAAATCAAAAACACCAAAAATATTTGTTGTTCTTCTTTGTTTTTGTGAGTTCTTTGCAAAGTTCATCCATCCTCAGTGGTTTTGGTTTCATGTGAATTATTCAAGTCACACATGTGAAGGGCAATAATTAAGATTAATACAACTCGAGGTGTGGTAAGATACTGGTAACGAACTCTATTTGTTTCATTTTTGTACATATACTCATCATTGTGAGCATGCTTAGCCTATTTGTGTAAGGTGTATGTCATTATGGATGCTTAGTAGTTCTTGCTTGTCTATGATTAGCTCCAGCTTGCTAATAGTTTGTAGCATGTCATATGAATGTTTGCTTGCATTGTTTTATTCATACTTTGGTATGACATGGTGGTATCCTCCTCTAACTTTTCATGTGAATCGACTTGGCACATGCTCACGCATGCGTATGACTAATCAATAGTCAGTAAGCCTCGATGATTTATTTTTCCTTAGAGTTCTTGTATCACCTTCATGCCATAATTAGTCCTGTTTTGTTGTAAGCATGATTATGACAGTTATTGCTCTCTCGTTTGTCGCTCCCTCTCTATTGCTAGCCTTCACTTGCACTGAGTATGTGCTCTACCTGTGCTTCCAACTCCCCAAACCAATATTGCCAGTTGTTTCCACCATACCTACCTATTAGCATCATTTGCTACTTCAGTGCATATTATATATGCCGTGTTTTCTTCCAAAATAAAATTGTTGTCTTTTTTGAGAAAGTTAGTTAGTAAAGCTCTCACGAACTTGATGTCACACTTTATTCCTTGCGCTTAATAATCTTGAACCATTGTGACTAGTCCATGAAAGTTATATGCTTGCTTATTATATACTGGGAGTCAGCAGAACCGTGCTGTCACGGGGAACGCTTTCAACACTTTTTGGATATCTCATCCAGTTGATTCCTTTCTCTTTTGTTTATGGATGTAGATGATTTGAAATAAAAGGGGAAGCTGTTAGTTCATGGAGTTTATACATTGTGTTAGAGAAACGCCTGCGCCGCTAGCCTAAGCCATGATTAATCATGGTGGAAACTTGCAGCAACACTATAATGAGCATCTATGAAGCGTCCTCAATAAAAAGCTATGCATATGGTAAATAAAAAGATTGCTGAGATGCTCATTATCTGCTTGCCATGTCATTTTGGTTATGGGAAAGCTCCTGTACCATGTGCAAGGGGTACCCACCATTGGCGGTTCTCGATGATATGCATGTATTTACAATGTCAAGATCTTTCAGGTGACCAAAGTTGAGTAGCATGCGGAGCGACCCTCGTACTCAAGGGACTTGGGATTTCTAGTCTATGGTTTGTCAAGCATATGAATTAGAGTGGACCTCACTTTCACCTTATCCACATGAAGATGCCTATGATAGGGGCAATGAGAGCTCAAAGCTAATGAGTACCTTCCTTTCAGCATTGGGAAGCCTTTCAAACCTTCATAAAACCGTTTTCACAACCTAGTTGAGTCACCACTTATTTTATGAGCACCTTCTTGAGAGCATAGTTTTCATTCTTGTGTTTGTTCCAAAACTTGGTTAATTATGTCATGACTTTGATGCTTGTATCTCTGATATCTTTACTTCTAGTCTTCATGTGAACTTCAGAGGTGCCTTTGCATATATATTGTTCTCTTCAAACAAAGGCAAGCGAGATACCACTCTATCATACCTTATTATGAGCATTGCAATGTTGCTTATGTTTATGTTTCATGCTACTCATTATTATTGAGTTGGTTCCTCTTCATAGCTTGCAATGACTATTGAGTAGACTTAGTTGCATACTCTTTATTATGAATTGTCTAAGCATCTACTCCTGTGCTGAAAATATTTACATCATATGAAGCAAAGTGTTCGTGAAAGTTCTTTTAACTCAGTTTTTAACTGAATTGCTTGAGGACAAGCAATAACCTAAGCTTGGGGGGGGGGAGTTGATACGTCCAAAAAGTATCTACTTTCTTGAACACTTTGCTATTGTTCCTTCTCTAAACTTGTGTGATTTGGATAAAACTAACACGGACTGACGCTGTTTTTAGCAGAATTACCTTGGTGTCTTGTTTTTGTGCATAAAATCAACTATCAGGAAAAATCCCAGAAAATATGCCAAAAACTATTTTTCATCAGAAGATCCACGGAGCCAGAAGTGAAGACAGAGAGGAGGCCTGGGGGGCCAGACCCACCCCAGGCGGGGGCCCACTGACCCTGAGCCTGGGGGAGGTCTGGCAACCCCAGGCAGCTCCTCGGCCTTCCTCCACGCCTATAACTTTCCTTGTCACCTAACAACTCAGGGGGGTTCGATAGTTTTCCAGAAAGAGTTTCGCTCCGCCGCAGCTCCGCCGCCCCCACCAGGGGGTTCGAATCTGTTCGGGCACCCTGCCGGGACGGGGAATTTGGAGAGGATCATCGCCATCGTCATCACCAACGCATCTCCATCAACCACCGATGTTTCCCTCATCCCTGAGTGAGTAATCCCCCGCTGTAAGCTTGGGGATGGTAGGGATTGGATGAGTTCTATCATGTAATCGAATAAGATCTATTAGGGGCATAGTGCCTAGTATCTCTATTAGTGTTATTTGACTTTGTTGCAACTTGTTGTGCTTAATGATTGTCACTAGGGCCCGAGTGTCATGATCTCAGATCTGAACTTATTATTGAATCATTATGATAGTATTGTTTGTGATCTTATCTGCAAGTTGTGTACACATATCATTGTCCGGATCCAAAGGCCCCAATGTGACAATAATTGGGACAACCAGAGGGGATGGCTATGGTGTGAGGATCACATGTGTTCACGGAGTGTTAATGCTTTGCTCCGGTGCTCTATTAAAAGGAGCACCTTAATTGCCTATAGTTCCCTAGAGGCCCCGCTGCCACGGGCTAGTTGGACAGAGGATGTTGTGCAAGTTCTCATTGCGAGAATGTATGACTATATTTGGAGCACATGCCTAGGATTGTTTAGTACTTGGATGCTTGCTATTATTTATCTGCAATCCCTTAGGTCTTGAAGTTGCATGTTTATATTGGGTTCGAAGCATAGAAAACAAAAAATTTCCTACGATGGGAACAACTATGTACCAAGATATATCTACTAGATACAAGCAACGAGCGGATATACATCCATAGAGAACATACCCTTGAATACCGACAAAGATTAACGAGTCCAAACTCGTGGTTGATGTAGACGATCTCCTGCCGATCTCAAGATCGAGAGGAAGTCCTAGTGCCGCAAAACAGCTACGCATCCGTGCTCGCACACACGTACAAGACACCGAGCAACCTTCGCCTCCTCGCTCCAGCGATGCAGCGGAAGCACAACCCTTTCTTGCCGAATAGCCACCGAGAACATGTATCTCGCTAGTCTGAGACCATGGGGGATAAATTCTAGAGGGGGAGAGAGATCCTTAACGAGGAGGAGTGTTTTGGGAGGAGGAGAGGGGGGCCTTTTATAGGGAGAGGAGGGCACCCCAAGGGGCATGGCGCCAGCCATGCTGGCTGCTCCCACCTCTTCCACATCCATGTGGGTGGAGCTCCCACTCAAAATGAAAAGCCTCCACTCCCATAAAAGAGCCTCCACTCAAAAATCCACTCACATGCATTAAATTTCCACCAAATTTAATGCAAGCTCTCATTTAAATAAAACTATTTTATTTATTTATTCAGAATTTTGTTAATTTATTTAATTAACAAACATTCACATAAAACCCCATGCTATTATTCAATTTCACATGCAGAACCAGTTTCAGCAATTTCAACAGAAACAGTTTCGGTGTCTAGTGAAATAAATTCCTGCGCTTGTTGTTCTTTTCGGCATGAAACTTTTGCTCCAATTAGATGTCAGTGTCCCTTAAGTGTGCCACCCTATGGTTCACAAATAATGCGGACATGATCGAGACCCTTCTCCGATCAATAATCAGAAGCGGGACCTAGAGATCCATACTGACTCCCACACATTCAACGATGACTTTCCTATGATCGTCGGAACCTTTTACGCTAGTATCTTAATCCCTTTGATTCACGATATATTACATGTCCGAGATTTGATCATCGGTATCTCCATACCTAGTTTGATATCGTGACCGACATGCACTCTTTTCTTGTTCCCATAACATTCTAGTGATCAAATCACTTGCTTGCAAGCTAATCAGTGTGATATCACCGAGAGGGCCCAGAGCATATATATCCGTCATCGGGATGAACAAATTCCACTCTCGATCCATGGGCCTCAACATAACACTTTAGTAGTTCTGAACCATCTTTACAATCACCCAGTTACAGTGTGGCGTTTGATGTCATCAAGAAACTCTTCTGGTGTTAGTGATTGACATGATCTCATGGTCTAAGGATTAGGATCACTTTGTAAGATGTTATAGCAATATAAACTCAATAACTTTGATCGTAATGCTATACTTCGGATGAATGTTCATCACATCATTACACTAATGTTGTGACCTTGTTATTAACAACATCCAATATCCATGATCAGGAAACCTTAATCATCTTGTTAATCAACGAGCTAGTTTATAAGAGAGGCATAACTAGAAACTTCCTTTTTGTTTATTAAACACACATGTATTAACGTTTCTGTATTAATAAAACTATAGCATGCAAAATAAACATTTATCATAAATAAGGAATACGATAATAACCACTTTATTATTGCCTCTTGGGCATATTCCCTTCAGTTTAGACTCGTCCATGCAACGCCAGTCCATCCATCCCTATGCCTACCGCCCTCGAATCCTACTGTTACTATTGCTCCTATTTCACTGTTGCTGTTACTGCTGCTGTTGCTTTGTTGTTGCTACTACAAAGTGTTGCTACTGATAAACTTCTATGAGCAAGAACTATTTCCAGGTGCAGCTGAACTGACAACTTAGTTGTTAAGGCTTGCAAGTATTCTTTGGCTCCCCATGTGTCGAATCAATAAATTGAGTAATACTACCCACGAAGACTGTTGTGGTCCCCTACACTTGTGGGTCATCAGGAATCTCTACACCAGACGATCATTGCCACCTCCATCGATCTCCTCGAACCAGTAATCTTCCTCAGAGTATACCTGTCCATCTAAACCAATATTTTATCGTGTGATACTCTAAGCGACTCAGTATGTCTTTATGCATCTAAAGGGAACGACCTGAGGTTGACACAATTGCAGCGAAAATAAAGCCTAGCAGTTCTATAGAGACACGCTATAACATTCGCCTAACCAGTGATAGACGGACGCTAGATAATTAAATAACAGTTAATTATCCAAAAGATATCCATCAACATAAAATAAAGGTCGCTCGCCCACCTCCCCGTTCCCGCACGAGAAGGCGAAATAACATCCCATCTGTTGGCAGTTTTATTAATCATTCCATAAATATTACACTATTACTAGGCAAGTTTTAGTCCATTTAAAAGCGGTATTTTAGTTATGCTTGTCTATGATCAAGAAACTGTGCTCCAAGTCGTCCATAACCACGGACACGGCTTTCAGAAAGATTTACCCTGTAGGGGTGCACAAATAGCAACACACGCATGATCAACCTCGGAAAAACCAAATGAAAACCCAACGAGGCATCACGAGAAAGCATTCAGAAGATCCATATTTGATTTCAGGGGCCACCCCCACTAGGCAACCCTCGACGAAGTTGGCTTGCTCCGAGACGGACCCAGAGGTTTGTCTCGATGGTTGTAAACGACTGGGAACCCAAAATTGTGACTGGGCTTGTCGATACCGCATAAACGTATCACAAGTCTCAAATATTATAGGCGCTCCATGCCCAATAGTAATAAAGCAGTAAAGCATGGTATAAGTACATGATAGTAATAAAGCTCCAAACTACTTTGTGGCCCCAAGAAATTAAATATAACTCAAGCTAGGACTAAGGGGATTCATGGTCCCACATGCGGATAGTGCGATAGTAAAGGAACAAGAATCAAGTACTCTGGGTCCTACGGGACACAAGTGGGCGGATAAAAACGAGATCTCAACTATTGCCCATCGGTGCCTCTTTCTTTAGTTATCCCATTACAACTTAATTCAGTTGTTTAGGTACCTCGTTATTCAAAGACACTCAAAAACCCTACACATGCAATTCTACGACTCGCATGGCTCAAACAACTCCTGTAGTAGTGGCTCATAGGATGGAGGGAACAAGCTTCGGTGGGGTTTAAAATTAAAGGCTATGAAATACTTGGGATTCAATTTTCTTCGGATTACGACCTATGATGCCAGAATAAGATAGATGCATTAGGTACTATATGTAGTGCAAGCAAGGGGAAATGCTTGCCTAAAGGTTCAGTAGTAGAATAAGTTGGATCCGGGTAGAACTCCTGAGGCTCCTGATATTCTCCTTACTCAGCGTCTATCCGGATAAAAACCAAACACACAAGGGGTCGAAATAAATACATTGCACAATCATATTAATCATATGCAACAAGCAAACAAGTATGCCATGATGGAATGATTCAGAATTTACATGGCATAAGATAACATAGCATGGGTGAGGTGTGGAAACAATAATAAAGAACTTTGTTAATTTATTTAGGCATGTTTTACTCCCATAAATAGTTCTGATTATTTAATATTTATATGATGAATTATTAAATTCATATCATGGAATGTATAATTAGAATGGGCTCGTTGAGCTAATCGATTTAGACATATCATTTGTCGAATTCGGAGTTACGGAATTAAAGTTATGCAATTATTAAGAAAAAGACATTTATTAACATTTAAATTATTTTTTAAAAATTTCTAAATTGCTCAAATGATATTTTAAATAGAATATTCATATTCCTTCCATTTTTATGATTACAAAACATATATCATTTGAAATATTTGGAATTAGTAATAAAAAGATACCATTTAATGATTAATAAAGCATTTATTAATCTCCAACAATATTTATTATTTCGCAACAATGTGGCAAATTAAACATAGGTCGTGTTCATGTTCAGCATTTAAAAATAAAAAAAATTGGTGTTTTGAGTATTCCCCAAATCAGAACAAAACATATACTAAAATGTGTCAAAGTTTCAAATGGTTTTGATTAGGTGTTTGAAAATGGCAGAGTTTTGGTTAAAACATTCTGATTTCGACTGGCTATGAAGGGAGATCTGTTGGGAACCTTAAATGTTTGATAATAGAAAAGTTGTAGAGGAGGATGATCTCTACAACTCTCATGTTGGGCAGATTTTCAAAATCGACAAGGTAGGATGCGTTTTGGAGTGGTTTTGGAGACCAACTGATAATAGGAAAAACTGTTAACATATGCCGTTTTGGGTGGATCCTAGAGACAAAAATGAAAATAATTAGTATCCTTCGTAGAAGAGTTATTTGTAGACAAGGACGCGATCTGCAACTCTCATGTTGACGACTTTCACATAGACGGACGAGAACACATAGATCTGAAGAGGTTTTGACAGCATAATAAATACGAAAGAAAAATTGCCAGAAACTTTATATTTTTGCCTGAGTTCAGACGATGATGTCGACGAATCTGGAATGAATTAGACTTAGTCGTCATGTAATTAATTATAGAAGAAGACGAGTTCTTCCATTTTTATCAAGGAGTTATACGCTGATTAGGAAGGGAACATACTCTTAGGGTGGGGTTTTGACGGCATAAATAAAAACGAAAACTGTTTTTCTGAACTTTTGTTAAGTGTCGAATTTGAACTCTGAATTTTATCAGCGGATCTGCGAGATCGAGCAAAGTTTCGAGGAAGATTTTAGGAGACTCGCTGCACAAAAACGAGCGTGTAAGGGCTCATTAGAAAGGGCAGGTATTGGGCTACTGCTAGGTACAAGAATCAAGGCCTGAGGTGATCCATGCGCTTGGCTCGATTGTGATGACCAGAGGCAGTAACAACTGCAGCTGACGGTGTCCGCGAATCTGCAAGGTTCCGCTGTTTTCCAATGATGATTACGAGCCCAAAACTGAACCAAAACGGTCTATCTAAGGTGCGTTGGAAAGGGAAAAGTTAGGACTACAAGCTTGCACTCTTGATTCTGTCTGGCGAGGACGGTGTCGACAGCTAGATTGCGCGGAACAGAGCACGCAGCATCATTACGTGTTGGTGCTCATGGCGGCGAATTCGTTCAGCGGCGTGCCCGACGACGAGGCCCGGTGAAACAAGAACGGGGAGGATATAAGGGAGGTAGCTGGGCTCACCAGAGACGCGTGGGCGCGGCGCTAGAGGTGGAGGTGAAGGAGAACAGCGGCGAGGCTCGAGGCCATGGCGGCTTGGTGCTCTGGCGGTTCATGGCGGTGTTGGTTCTGCCCCGTCTCTCTCCTATCGCGGCTCCTGGTCCATGACTAAGAGGAGGAAGTAGAGATACCTCCTGGTTGTCTTGGCGGGTTTGTGGGGTACAGCTAGACATCGGTGAGAGGATCTAGCCGAGCTAGGGCTTAGGGAGGCATGGCCATGGTGGTTTGGTGAAGAGGAAGGATAAGGTGGGGATGGATGGTGATGGAGATTCGTCCTGGGGTTGGTTGGTGATAAGAGGAAGAGGGCATAGGCACATGGGGGGCTAGCTTTATGCAAAAGGTAGAGGGAGGGGAGGAAGGAGAGAGGGTGGTTTCTCTCTCAATCTTTTCTTGTCTAGCTTGCAATGTGAGAGAGAGAGGAAGGGGGACCAGAAGGGAACCTGGTTGGGTGTTGGTCTTGGTGCCCAAGAAAAGAGAGGAGAGACGTTGCCCTCTTGTGACCTAGTGTGCCAAGACTAGACGAGGAAAGGAGGGGAAGAAAGGTGGGTTTAACAAGTGGATTAGATAGATGGGGGGTATAGGTTAGGTCAAAGCAAATTTTTTCATGCTAAAAGATTTGAATCCTCAACATAACATAACCATATAAAACCAAAATAAGGAATCATAGGGATTTCACATAAGAGATGGAAGGTTGCATGTATCATGCAAGTGTGGATATGCATACATGTGCCTATATAATGTGAAACAAAATATATTTTAACATGTATGTGAGGGTTGGGAATGGACAAGTACATGGCATGTTTGGATCATGCCATATGTAACCTTGTATAAGAGAAGAGAAACACAACCATACTATATATATGTGTGCTAGGATTTAGTGTCAAAAGAAAATACAAAGGACCCCATATAAATATATGGTAGAGGAAATAATGGTATCAAGTGAAAGATGATGTTGTCGAGTTAGTTGATGAAGATAATTAAAGAGATATGCCCTCAACTCAACTTGGGAATTTAACATATATCAAAAGCCAAATACATTATATCAAGAAGCAAAATATTAATACACTATATTGCATATGGGATAAGAACCAAATGAAGATGGGTTTTATATGATTCTCAAATGCAAGGTGACATGGTGACATGAGCATGATATAATGAAGATGCAATAACTGACATGTAGGAAGTCGCAATATATAGACTAGACAAGTAACATTGCAATTGTTAGACAATTGGACTTCTACAGGAGTATTTTGATTCAATTTCACCATTGCTACATATTGACTATGTCTATGGGAAGTGGAGTACTGTTGTAGCACACTAGCTTATTTGACATGACACACTTTCCAGGTATCTAATCATATATTAGGTGGATAATAAATGTGTTAGCTGTAGTTTATGATGTTTATCAAAGAGTACATGTTATCTATGGTAGTTCTTCCTATTTATAAGGTTTTTTTACCTTTATATATAATATACACTCATTCTGGTTATTTGAGTGTTTGGCCAGCTAACAATAAAAACAAGAGGGAGTGCAATCAAACATGAAGCTCATGTATAACTTATCATGGATTGTGTAGGTGTGTAGACAAATATTAATGGACTTGTAATTTCTGGTACTTATATAGTTCTTCATTTCGGATGTAAGCTCTAAACATATCTGACGGCACAATATTAGTAGGAATGTATATGGGGGTAGTTAGATGCTCATATTTTGTATCAAGATTGTAAGATCTGTTGTCCGGATAATTTTGATGTACTCTGATGGTGATTGAAATAATATACATTAAATTTCTTTCTTCATGAGATGCATTTTCATTCTGTGATTATTGTGTTTCATGTTATGTCTCTTACAAATTATATTCTCTCGCTTAGGACAAAAAATAAAGCGCTCAAACAATGCAGTCCATGAATATAATTTATGATTTTTCAACAAAAAAGTTTAATCCTTCTATATAGCCTACCAATGCATATGATTGTTGCACGAAATCCGTTGTTATTTTGCAACACTTCATTCATTGGTTACAAATGGACATATATGCATTGCATTGTACCCTTGCAATGCCTAAAAACGCAACACATCTTTATTCGTTTGTATAGGTGTTAGAAACACCAATATGGACACTTAGATATAGATAAATGCGTTGTTGTAGGAGGGGTCCTCTTGTAGTGTCCGAGCTATACACCTCGAGAAAACATCCAGCAAAGATGAGCCAATCTAACTGAAACTCTGTCGGCTTCTTTAGTCAGATGTCCCTGTTTTTTCTTCCCTGTTTCTCGATATTTTCCGTCCACTACAACCCAGATATGGCGACAGACCCTTAACAAAAGATGTAGATCTACCTCATCGTCTACAATTTCTGTTTTTACATCATCTCTGAAATCTCGATGGATACATCGCAATCTTGAATGCAATATCACGTTAGAAAGTTGTTTATGTGAGTCAGAAAATCCAGTTTCTTCAGGTCTAATCCACCTCCAGGAACCTTTTTCACTCAGGCTCCTGAGTTTATCCCCTGCCAGCCACACGCTCGTGGGACCCGCCAAGCATGTGCCCCCACTGCGCAGTGTCTGTGGGTAAACCCCACTTGAGTAACAAAAGTTTACAGAACATTTTCTCGAATAAAAATTCTAATATTCCTCACATTTTTCTAATAAAAATTCTATAAATGGTTTAAATAAAAATTAATTCATAACTTTTCAAATAAATTGAATTTGCAAAACATAGAAAATGAAATATGTATTATTTTCAAATATAAATTCATATCTTGTCAAAACTAATTCAAACTAGTCAAACCTTTGACAATTGACCACAGTTAATACAATCTAAATTTAATATAGTATTAAATTTTTAATTCCAAATAATACAAATAATATATGATTTTGAATCAGAAAAATGTGAGGAATATGAAAATGCTACTTAAAATATTATTTGAGTAACTTAAAATATTGAAATAATTTAAATACTATTAAATGCCCATTTATCGAATAATTCACAACTTTACCACCCTAACTCCGAATTCGGCAAATGATATGTCTAAATCAATCACGCGACGAGCCTGTTTTAACTATGTAATCCATGATATGAATTGAAGCATGCATCTTATAAATATTAATGGAGAAGCAAGGTTTATGCAACTAAAATGTGACTAAATTAATATTAAAATGCTTATTTCTTGTTTCTACACCTCACGCATTCCATGCTATGTTATACCATGTAACTGTGAATCATTCCATCTTGGCATATCTTGTATTGATTGTTGCATATAATTTATATGATTGCGTGATGTATTTATTATAGCCCATGTGTGTTTGTTTTTATCTGGATAGACGCTGAGCAAAAGAAATATCAGGAGCCTCAGGACTATTACCCGGATCCCTATTATTCTCCAGCTGAACTTCCAGATAAGCATTACCCCATGATTGCAGTACATATATTACCTATTGCATCTATATTATTCTTGCATCGTGTATCGCGGTCCAAAATAAATTGAAATCCCAAGTATTGCATAGCCTTTACTTTTAAACCCCACTGATGATTGTTTCCTCAAACCTATGAGCTATTACTACATGAGTTGTTTATGCCATGCGAGTCGTAGAACTACATGTGTTGGGTTTGTGAGAGTATTGGCAATGAGGTACTTAAACAACTAACACTAAGTATTAATGGGACAACTAAACAAAGAGGTACTAGTGAGCAATATCTGCTATTTGGTTCTTTATGCTCACTTGTGTTCCGTAGGACCCGAGTACTTTATTCCTGTTCCTTGACTATCGCACTATCCACATGTGGGACCATGAATCCCCTTTGTCTGGGCTAGATTCACATCTTATTTCTCGGGGCCACAAACTAGTTTGGGGTTTTCTTACATTCTAAGCTATGCCATGTTATACCATGTTTATTATTTGTTGCTCGATAAGCGTTTACTACTGCACTGTTTAGGATGTGGGTCGTTATGTTGAGGATTATACCTATGGATACTGATTTCTTGGCCGATCTCGCAACCTCTAGGTCTGCCTTCGGAGCTTGGCCGACTTCGTAGCCGGTAGCTTAGTCGGGTGGCCCCCTAAAATTATTTTTGAATCTTTTGAATGCTTTGTCGTGATGCGTCATTGCTTTTGTTTTGGTTCTTCTTGGGGTTGAGCGTGCGTGTGTTGCTATGTATGCAGCCCTGTGGCATAAATCTTTCTGAAAGATGTGTCCGCGGTTATGGACGACTTGGAGCACAGTTTCTCGATCATAGACATGCATAACTAAAGTACCGCTTTTAAATTGACTAAAACTTGTCTAGTTATAGTGCAATATTCATGGAATTATTAATAAAATTGCCTCCAGATGGGTTGTTCTTCTGCCTTCTCGTCCGGGAGACGAGAAGAAGGGTGAGCGATGTTTATTTATGTTGATATATCTGTTGGGTAATTAACTGTTGTTTATTTAATGAGCGTCCGTCTATCTTTGGTTAGGTGGTGTTGTAGCATGCCTTTATAGAACTATTAGGCTTTACTTTCGTTGCAATTGCATCACCCAGAGGTTGTTTCCTTTAGATGCATAAAGACTTGCTGAGTCCCTTAGGGTCTCACATGATAAAATTATTGGTTCAGATGGACAGGTATATCCATAGCAAGGCTACTGGGTCCAGGAGATCGATGATGGTGGCAACGACCATCAGGTGTAGAGATTCCGGGGATGAAGATACATGAGATCTATGGGCGGGATGTGCTTATTTTCAGGGCGTCTTATGCTAATTTTCTTATTATTCGTACTCGGATCTTGTTATCCGCTTCCTCTTGATACTCTGATGGTGATGTATGAGGATGTATCCTAAACTATTAGCAATCTAGAATTTGGATCTTGCCGTATGGTATTGAATATTTCTATTTTTTAGATGGTTTGGCTCTGATGTACTCTTGTATGTCATTGGCATACATAACCATTTGTGTATGCTTGACTCGCACTCCAGCCGACTACGTCTCTCACACTTGAAGCTATGACCAAGAGAAGTGGGTAGGGTGGTTGGCCGGTACTATGCCCTATTCCACTCAGACGGGACCGACACGTGGGTGGCCTTTGGGCCTCCTCGGTAGGACACCTTATCCAGTTTTGGGTTATACCGTCTTGTGATTTAGAGAGTGGGGTCTAGGGGATTACAACGGCATTGAAGCTGCGGGAGGCGACGTCCGCATCATGGCGAACTAGCTTCCCCTGTGCCTGAAGGACACGTCTATCACTTTGCTGATGAACCTTCCGTAGGAATCCATCAACTCGTGGGCCGACCTCATCTCCCTCTTTATCACGAACTTCAAGGGGAAGTACGAACGCCCTCACGTACTTCGACCTTCATCAAGTGTGTGATAAGTGCAAGTGCACAAATCGGATGTAGCTAGTTTTGAAATAAAGATATCGATCCCACAAGGAGGAGGAGTCTGAAGTCCAAGAATTCTTAAAGTAAATATTGAAAATAGAATTTCTAATAAAGTTCTAAGTGACAAGATAAAATGCGAGTAATGTGTAAAAAGGTGTTTTGGGTTTTTGGTATAAGAGAACAATAAGTATCGCGTATGTAAAAGAGATTTGAAACTTCAGTGGAGAAAGCGTCTCAGGGATTGGCGGATACACCACTAGCATTATAAAGGTCTAAGGTAAAGATTATTATCATGAACATTCTCAACTATGTATGTGTGGGAGGAACTCCATATTTTCAAAAAGAGGCAGCAACCGCTGCTCAAGTCATCCTCATAACCAACAAGTAGTTCCCTACATCAAGTCCCCAAAAGAGGCAAATATTGGACAGGTCGAATTCTCCCAACATCAAGATGTAGACAATCTAACACATGGTCACAATGATGAATATCATAATAAAATTTATCTTATTCCAATCTCATACTAAGGTTTCTCCATCTCTCCAAGAACTAATGATGTACTCAGACATGGACGCAGAGAACATCATAATAATGGTATATGGACGCGATCATAGATGAATAGTACTTGTATAAATCCACAACTAGTGCACGAATTACAACAAGATCTAGATGGGATGGACGGAGATGATGGTGGTGATGAAGATGAAGTGGTTGATGAAGATGGAGATCGATGTCTTTGCCTTCCAGATCTACATAAGGCGAACATGGATCCCTAGGGCAAGTTCCCCCTCCATATGCCTTCCGGAGGTTAGGTTTCGGAGATTTCTGGGTGTTCTGTATGTCGTCTCCCCAAACCAGTTGCATGGGGTGAAACTATTGGAGGAGGCGGAGGTGGCGCCAACTATACGGCGGGAACTATACGGCGGCCCGCCGTGTAGTTGGTCGTCAATTCTTCTATCTCCGCTTATTGCTTCAGGTTTTCTTATGGTATTATTAATATTACTCAAATAAGGGATTTACGTAGTTTTTGGCTCCTTTTATATCCAGTATAACGGCTCCAAGAATTGTTTCCTGGATCCATCATCTGATCTGATCCTGGTGAAAATAAACATAAAAAGTGCGCGCGAACGCCATAAAATATCAAAATCCTACATCTATAATGCAAAATAACAATTTAAAACATGATGCAAATATGCACTCATCAACTTCCCCAAGCTTAGACCCTTGCTCGTCCTGAACTAGTTTTACTTAATGGATGTGATCCTCATATTCATGAAGCTGAGTCCATAAAATAAAAGAGGCAGTTGCAGCATGTGTTGATCATAAAGGATACATATAGATAAGTTCATGAATAGTATCTTACTCGAACATTCCGAATAATATTAGCAGGCTTCCACACCTTAGAAATTAACAATTTATAAAGGATTATTCTCAACATGATGTAAAAGTATCCGATTAAACCAAATTAGTTAGTGAGGCAGTCCCAAGTGTTCTTAGGATTAACATATTCACTTGGGATTCAAAATATCAAATGTCTCTTTGTCTTACTACAATATGGTGTTATATGCCTACTTGCTCTTTGCACATTCGCTCTTTTTCTTCCTTTTTCTATATATATTTGTGCTCACACTTTTTTTATGTGCTGTGCATAGGAGCTAGCCATATATTCCACTTCATGTAGGAATTTAAATTTTTAACAATCTCAGTTATCAAATTTCAGACATACTTGTTCTCACTCTTTTTGAAGAATATTCCACTTCCATTAATATTTATAACTTGATGAAGAATATTTATAACTTGAGTATTATACCTCATACTTGTTCTCACTCTTTTTGATAGCACTTATAATTTATCCTTTGTTCAAGGTTTTTCTTTTTCATCTTAATTAATTAGATAGTTTCTCTTTTTTCTAAATCAAACCAATTACCTACAACATATTGATCAAACTATCTTTATATGTTCCATTAATACCAATGGTGTGGAAGACTCATATTGCTATCATCAAGTGCAAGTAAAATTGTCATGGTGGTGGCACGGCAGATGCCATGGGTAGGCTAAAGTATGGGGCCAATGGGTGCTAGTGGGATCTGGGGAGGGAAGATGTAGTGATTTCTACACACAACTGACTAGAACATAGATCTTTATTTCTCCTCAATCGAGTTACAAGTGCTCCTAGAGCTATATCAGAAAGAGGAGGAAGAAGACTACTAGACGAGCCCTCCAGTGTCAAATGATTTGATCCCTCCATCAGGAGCCCGCGCCCCTCCTTATAAAGGGGTCCCTTGGTTCCTCCTAGGGCTGACGTTGAAAGCATATTCTTGGAATATGCTTGTCCCAAAGTGGTAACTCGGCGTACTCCTTTCCGTGTCCCTCTTCTATAGGAGGCAAAGACCCAGAAACCCCCACATGTGAGCCTCGGGCCTCCCCACTGTCACCTCCGTGACGCTTATCTGCCCCTCTGCGGCTCTGCTCCTTGTCCTTAGTGCTTGGCCCTGTGTAGATTCCTCCTAGCCAGTAGCTAGGGTTTGACTATGGGATCTTTCTCCTTCTCCTGCAAGTTTCCCATTAATCGGCCTCGTCTTGCATGACTCGGCTCGGCCCCCACCTGCATACGAGCTGATCACTCTTATTTGGTCGACTTAGCTCACACGTCGGCCAAGTAAGGTCTTAATCACTCGATTCTTGCCAAGACATGGCTTATTCGGCCAAGCCTTGCATGACTCGGCCGACTTAGCTTATAATTCGGCCTATGGTAAGAAATGTTCCTTCCTTCTTTTTGCTATCTTGACCTTACCTGGGGTCATCCCCCCAACATTAGTCCCCGAAGCTGGTGCGGTCCTGCCGAAAACTTCAGCTGGGCCACATCAGTTTCCTGACACTCATTCCCTCTCATTTCTTGTCCGAGGTATTTCTTAGCTGACATTCTTTTTCAGCTATCCTTCTTCTGTTTATCCTCTCTTACTGAGGTATGAATTGTGTTCCGAGTCATTCTCATTTTTCTGGGGTATCTACTTTGCTTCTTGAGTAAGCCTCGTCCAATGTGTACCAATCATCACTGCTGCCTAGTTTTTTGTTCCGCTACAGTGTTTGCTGACATACTATAGTGATTAATGTGCCCATCGCGTCGGTGCAGTGACGCTTCGATAAACGCAACAGTCAGATGGCCTGATCTCCTCTCGCACTGCGTGGCCCTCGTTGTGGCTCCACTCTCCATCCGCAGTTGGGTGATACACGCGATTATGCAGTTACCGCAGCATAGCCACGATCCCACTACCGCTCACCGTACGCGGTTATAAAGAGGGGAGTGGGGGTGGGTCGATTCACTTTTCCCCTCCCCATTCCCTTCGTCTTTCTCCCAGCGCCGCCGCTACCGTTCGTGATCTAGTAACTACGCCACCACAGTTCCTCCTCGACGGCCACGCCGCAGCTCTCTGGCTCTCGCGAACTCGCCACCGCGCCCCCGCTTTCGTGTTTTCGCAGGTGTGCTTCTCCGCAGTGCTGCCGCTAGGTTTTTGCCCTAGGTGTTCTTCTTGTTTTCTTTGATTTCCCGTGGCATTTCTTTCTCTGATCAGCCACCGCGTCCGTCGCTGTCGCGACGGGGCCCTGCACTTCTAGGCCTCTCCCCGCTGCTAGTTATTCTTCCTTCGATTCCTCCGACGAGCCCATGTCTAGCTCTGTCAGCGGCGCCCTCGTCGGGGAGGAGGAGCTTATGGCGGGTCCAGAACGGGACTCCTGGCAAGGCTCCACCGTCACTCGCCGAGAGGTCGAGTGGCCGCGCAAGACTCGCCAAATCCCGGCCAAGGTAAACTACCACTTACCCGGTAAAGAATCTCCCTGTAATAGATGAGGTCGAATATGTAGTCTTCATGTCTCACTTTGCTCGAGGATTCGGCCTCCCTCTTAGTGATTTTGCTAGGAGTTTCTTAGATTACTTCGGCCTTCAGCCGCATCATCTGGCGGCTAACGCCGTAGCTTCTCTCTCGGCCTTTATCTCGCCTTCGGAGGGATACTTCGGCCTTTGTCCATCAGTAGACATATGGTATAAATTCTTCCAAATCCAAGCTAAAGTAGTGCCGGATAAATCTCTCCATCCCTCCGAGAAATCTTTAACCCAATGTGGGGTCGCCTCCATTACTCCTCAGAAAAACTCCGTGTTTCCCCATGTCGCGGGTCTAGAGTCTTGTAAGAAATGGCATAGATCAGTTTCTATGTCAAGAATAACGGAGCAGAAGACAAGATTCAGCTCCCTGCTTTCTCCATTGGTCCTCCCTCGAAGAAAAACTGGCCTTATAACCCGAAGAAGTCCCACGCTCTTGCCGAGGCATTCGAGCATCAAATTAAGGAATTAACTCGGGCCAGACTTCGGGGCGAAGATCTGATGACCGCATTCATCAGCAGCCGAATCTGCCCCTTCCAACTCTGTTCTCACAAGCTTTGCTACATGAGTGGTCCTTTGGATCCTAACCGAGTTTCTACGGTTGAGCTTGATGATTACCAGATCTACAAGCGTGTCCGGGCTATCTTCAAGACTGAGATTCCCGAGGAATGGAAGTGGGGAATGAAGCCATTCTCCTGTGAGAATCGTCCTCCTAAGGTAAATTTTACATAGGTGGTTTCATCTGAGTTATTCTTCCACTATTCTTTCACTAACTCCTGTCCGCTTTTCTCGCAGAGGTTTCCAGAGCAGAGCACAGAATACGCCGAGGTTTTGGCTCTTCCTTGGACCGCTGACCACAATACCCCGGACAACAGAGAACCTGATCCGGAGGAGTTCATTCCTAAGACGGAAGCTACTCCTGTTCGTGCCCGGAGCAAGACCTCGGCCCATGCTGATGAAGGTGATTCGAACGACGTCCAAATTCTCGAGGTAATTGCCGCGGTGCCTATCTCTTACACATTTCCGGCTCTTTCTTTCCCAGCTAATCAGGCTGGTCAGGTGCACGAGGTCGAACCTCTCGCTTCTGAGGCTCCTGTTGCTTCCAAGAAATGCACTGCCTCGACGGATCCTTCCGATGCTTACCCCAGGAAGCGAACCAAGAAATCTTCTCAGCACATTCCGAGGCGTAAGACTATGCCTGGAGTTACTGGGTAAGTTTCCCTTTATATTTCCATTTGTATTTCTTGTTTCTCTCTTTCTATCTCTGAATTAACTATTACTTCCTTGCAGAGCTCCACTTTCTGCAAAGCCAAGCGGTCCGAGTATGACATGTCATACTACTCGGCCGCCTTCACCCTCGCCTCCGGAGGATGTTCGGGTTCCCAGTCCTCCTCTTGATGATTCTCCTCCAGGGCCGACTAATGCATCTCCTCGACGAGATGAGCCCCTTGCTCCCCCCTGTTGTTTCCGAAGATACCCCAATGCCGGATCACCCGGCCGACTCAATTGTCCCCCTCAAGACTCCCAAGGCTTCCCCCATTGATCCTTCGACTACCATAGTTCCAGCTCCTGGTCCAACTTCTACCTAGGTTACCACTAACTCGGCCCCCTTGGAGACTGTTGTCCCTCCTGCTGCGAAGGAAGTGTCCCCTAGTTATGAGTTCGTTGCTCCTGCCGAAGTTCCTGCCAAGAGCAAGAAAGTTGTTGCCGCTAAATCCTTGCCATCTCAGAAGGGGCCAACAAGCTCTTCTCAGCCAAGCGTTGCTGATATGCTTCGTAAGGGGGCTTCTACCGTTAAGCCTGGTGTTGCCCTTGCCGCCGACACACAACTTGTTCTCCATAAGAGTCCGGCGGCGGCAGCTACGCAACAGGACTGAGGTAAAGTGTTGACACGCACTGAGAGCGGGAATAGCCTCGGCTCGTTGGTGGAGTATGCCAATAACTGGAATGCCACCGATCAACTTGAAGGCAATCCGAGTATCCAACCATTCTAGCTTTCCGACATCAGCGGTTGCTTGCATATGTCTGCTAAGATTGTCCTAGAGAGTGATAATATGAACGAGGTAAGCGCCTCAATTTATACTTCATCAATTATCCATATGATATTGTATACACACTAGTCCCGGAAGCTTGCAACCGGATGATTTGTTATTCGTTTGGAAGCTTTACTTGTTTCAAATAAAACTACTTGTCGAGTCAAATTTCCTCGTGATTCGGATCTACTGCCATTTTCAATATCCAGCCATCTAGATCCGAGTCAATGTTTTACTTGATTCGGATATGCTTTACTTTCGAATATCCAGCCATCTAGATTCGAGTCAAGTTCTACTTGATTCGGATCTGTTTTATTTTCGAATATCCAGCCATCTAGATCCGAGTAAAAGTTCTACTTGATTCGGATCTGTTTTATTTTTGAATATCCAGCCATCTAGATCCAAGTCAAGTTTATTTGATTCGGATCTGTTTTACTTTGTGTAACTTGTTGTTATTTTTAGGTTTCTCATGATCAGCGGACGGCCAAATTTCAAAGGTTGCTCTTTGCACACAAGAAACTTCAAGATAAATTTGAGCAAATGGTCCCTGTGAAGAAAACTCGTAAACTACTCGGCTCTTTAGTGTGTTTTATCCTTGTAAAAAATTCCATTTTTGTACCAATTTCTACGTGTTTTTGTGCAGTTAATGTCGACAATCTGAATACCCATCTTACCAAGAAGGTTGGTGCTCTTGAAGGTTAGTTACCCCTTTGGCCTGTTAATTTATCGACTTTTGTTCGAGGTAAATCCTGGGTATCTTACGACCTCCCGGCTTTGGTATACCCGAGTTACATACACTTGCAGCGTCGCATCAAGAATGCATATCTATGCCTGATATGATGCTGCATTTTTTAGAACAAGCCGTCGCTCACTCGGCACAACTTAAGGAAAAGGAGGACGAGATAGCCCGGTTACGCGCCGAGGTCGAATCCCTTAAACTTTCCCAGAAGTCCGAGTTAGAGAAGGTTGATCAGGAGTTCTCTGAGGAGAATAACCGACTAAGTTTACAACTTCAGAAGAACAAGGAACTTCTTGATGCTGTCGAGTTAAAGAATCAGGCGATGACCGAAGAAATCACTGGTTTTGAAAAGAATAGGGCGAACTGGACCACAGATCTCCAGAAAATGCTGCGATATATCCATCGTGAGTTTTTTGTTATTGGCCGAGTTACTCTTTTCCCCTTGCTTCTCTTGACTTATCTTCCTTCCTTTCTTGTAGATCATTTTCCAGAAGCTAAGCCTGTGAGTTCCAAGGCTGTGATTTCTGCTCGCGAGCGCCGAGGTGTTCCCCTTGCTACGAATCAAGAATATTCCATGCAATATTTCTTGATTGCCGTTGCCGATGCTATTGGGCCAATGAAGATTATGGGAAAAGATTTGGTGCGAGCAGCTATTCGAGCCTACCATGTTCTGTGGCCGAATGAGCCGGAGATTGATGAAGTAGAAGTGCTTATGGCAAGGTTGATGGAATCCCAAACTCGACTAAATCTTTGGAGGGAATCTGCTGGACGAGCTGGAGCTGATATGGAGCTTACAAATGTCCTTTCATGGTACGAGGATATCTCCCTCGATACCTTGATGAACTTGCGCACTGGCTCTCCTTGGGACGAAAATCCAGAGTATGTTGCCCGCCGCCAAGCCCGTGCCTATCAGCTTATCGAGTACGCTGATGTTCATCATTGGAACGAAGGGCCGAGCTTTCTCCCTGAGGATGCTGAAGATGATGCTGAGGCTGCAGATGAAGATGAATCTGATGGAGATTCGGGTGATGAGGGTGCCTCGGATGAAGATTCTGATAATGGTAATGGGTCCAGTGATAGCTCAGGAGGAAATGCCGAGGCTCAGTCCTCCTCCAAGGGAACCGAAGCTTTTCAAGCTCAAGGTGGAGTCTCTCATCAGATAAATCCTGCCTGAGATATTCCTGCGACCTCCATCGACACCGAAGTAACCTCTGTAGAGGCTCGAGAAACCACTGAGGCCCATGATTCTAAGGTCGCCCCTTCTAGCGAGGCCGAGGTAGCCTCGGCTGTGTCTGGGGCGCCAACATCAGACACACCTGCTGCTTCTACTGTTCCTCCCATGGGTGATTCGGCAGCTGCCGATGCTTGAGCTTACAAACTCTTAGTCGTTCAAGTCCCCAGTATGCCGAGTGTATGCTGTTCTTAAACAATCCTCCCTTTTGGTACTATTTGATCCGTTTAATGTTGGCATCATATGCCGTAGTAATATTTTTACTCTATCTAGTTGAATTTATGTGATCAGTATCTTTGTTTGCAAAATTTTAACTTCGTAAATCCGAATCATGTTTCCGCATGCCGAATTCTCTTTTGGCATTCATCTTGTGTCTTTCATCTATTCTTTAGTCGCAGACTATTGGCTTTACCATTTTGTATCAAAGGCTATGAGTCCTTAACATCATATATCTTTTAGTCTGGTAAATTTACTACTTTTTCGAGTCATCCGTCGGTAAAATAATATAAGTAGGGTACTTTCCCCATTATATCTTGGATTGTTGATGTTATTATTCGTGTGATTATGATAGTACAAACTGATGATGGTCTCCCCCGAGTTATTGCTCAGGTTACCAAAGATATTATTCATATTACATCTGTGATTGACGATAGGCTAGACGAGTTAGCCCCCGATTCACTGCTTGGGCTATCGAGGTTTCATATATAACCAAGTAGACAAACGGTACGGGGTAGTCCCCGAGTTACTGCTCGAGTTACCGAAGTTTCTCACATACCTAGAAATGATAAATAACGTGGGGTGATTCCCGAATCATTGCTCGAGTTACCAAAGTTTAGTACACAGTTAAAAATGACAAATAACATGAGGCAGTCCCTGAGTTACTGCTCGAGCTGCCGAAGTTTTTACATAGTTAAAAAATGACAGATAACATGAGGCAGTCCCCGAGTTACTGCTCGAGCTGCCGAAGTTCCATACATAATTGAAAATGACAGATAACATGGGGCAGTCCCCGAGTTACTGTTGATACATGTCTGATACATCATTTTGATACATCATATTGCTGGATGCAATATACCTCCTCTAAGTGTAAAATGGACAAAGTAAAGCCACGTTCCACGGTCTTTTTGATTCATATCCGGACTTGCTTGCCTTGTTCTTTTTTGGTGTTTGAGCATCGATTAAGTAGTATGCATCATTGTGTAATGCTTTACTCACAATAAATGGGACCTCCCATGGGGGTGAGAGCTTATGCATGCCAGCTGTGTGTTGCACTAGCCGAAGAACTAAATCTCCTTCCTTAAAAAATCTTGGACTCACTTTCTTGCTATGATATCGTCTGAGTTCTTGCTGATAAATAGCTGATCTTGACAGTGCCAATTCTCTTGCTTCTTCTAGCAAGCCACATCATCTTGCCATGATATTTCTTTTACTTTGGCACTTGTGTATTGTGCCACTCTTGGGGATTCATGCATTATGTCGGCTGGAAGTACGGCTTCTGCCCCATAGACAAGAAAGAAATGGGTGTATCATGTCGATCTATTCGGGGTGGTCCTGGGGCTCCATAGCACTGCTGGGAATTCCTCAATCCAGCATCCTGCTGTCACATCCCAAAATTTTCCAAAATTTGTAATGTGAAAAATAAATAAACAAAATAAATAATTATGGAAATTTAGGGTGAAACGAAACTTTTTGTTTCTAAATGGAAACTTAAAATCCCATCTTGAACAAACTTTGTTTAATGTTTGAATCCAACTAAATTCAAATCAAGTGGAATGCATTTTCCATAAATGCATCTTGAAATTTAAACATTTGGAAAATAAACCAAAACCCTAAAACCCTAATGAAAGAAAAACATTTCCAAGTTATCTCTAAGCCTATGGATTTGATCCATATAAAACTTTTGTCAACAAACATTTATAAATGATTAAGAATGACAAATAGAAATATTATAAAACCATAGAAATTAATTTCAACCAATTTGGAACCAAAGATAAAATCTTATGAAATTAATAAGATAAGGAAATTGAATTTCCAAAGCTAATAAAGCAGCTATCAAGAAATCCACATCAAATGGTGAGCAATTAATCCTAAATACATTTAAAAGGATAAATAAATATTAAATAAGATTTTACAAATTGGAATCACCAAGTTTGGATCTCTAAATAAAAAGATATGGGTTTTATAAGATAAAGATAGAAATATTAAATGAGGAATATTTAAAGGCCAAACTAAATCTTGACCTAATCCACAAGAAAATGGAATAAATATAATCCAAATCCAAATAAAATAATGGATAATGAATTTTCAAATTAAATAAAATGGCATCAACCAAACTCCATTTCCATTTGAATAAAGACAAAATCCCTAATAAACAATGATTAATTAAATCATGGGAGAATAATATTTGGAATATACCCAAGTGGTATAAAAGTTATTTAATTAACTTAAATAAGATCAAAGAAATCTTCTAAATAAAAATTATGAAATTAAAACCATAATTGATTTCATTGGAATCAAGACAAATACCCAATTTAAATGATTAACAAATCATATTAAAATATTCCAAATAATTCAAAGTGAAATTATTTGACACCCTAATAAATAAAACCTACTGAAAAGGTTTTGTGAAAAATTGAATTAAATAAGGGTTAAAATATATTTGATATTAATTGAATTTAATGCAAGGGCTTTGTTTTAAATAATTATTATACCCTAAAAAGAATAAGAGAATTATTCTAAAATTGACTTTAAAATGTATTATTAATCAGTATTTGATTGCACACAAAGTTTGAGAGAATTTTGAATTCAAATGAATGTTTGAAATGATTAAACAAAATCAAAACAAAAAATCAAATGGGAAAAAGAAAAAAGAAACAGGAACAGGAAAAAAATAAAAGGAGCAGCCCAGCCCAGCCAAGCCCAGTCCAGGCCCAGCAACCCACTTCCTCTCACCCCCGAGCGAACCGTTTTCTCACGACAGAACACACCCGCTCCGCCAATGACCGCTGGACCCCATCTTCCCTCTCCCTTTCTCGCTAACGCCAGGCCCCACCGCCAGCTCTCCTTCGTTCTCACCCGCACGCGAAGACCACGCCCTCCCGGCCGTTTCTGCCGTTAGCTCCTCGGAGTAAATTCACGGTCATGGCCAGAGAGCCACCAGGCTGCCTCTAATTTGCCTTGCACTGCCGCGGCCTTCGACGAACTCTGACGGCGATTCCGGCCATCCTCCACCGCGCCTTGCGCCCTCGACCATGCTCACTTGCTCCCCATCTCCTGGCGAACCTCCCCGTAGCGCCAGCTCGCCCGCGTGTGCTCTGCATCGTCGACCACGTCCCCAACAGAGCATCGCCACCGTCTGCTCCTCCTCCGGCGAGTCCCCCAGGTAATGTCTGACCGCCCCTCTTCCCCTCTTTCACATACGAGCACTCACCACAACCTTGCGCGTCTAACCACACATTCCTTTCTCTTTGGCATGACCCGCAGCGTCGCCTTCGTCAGCATCCGAGAGCACCCGTCGCTAGAAGCTCCTCCGGCGAGCAATCACCGTCACCGCCGTGCACCCCTGCTCTCCTACGACCACGTTGAGCACCAGCATTCCACGGCGAACCCGGTGAGCATATATTTCCTCTCCCTTGCTTACTGTAGCCGCCACAACACCGCCAGCAGAGCGCCGCCGCCGCGCGCCACCATCGTCGCGCCGCCAGTTATTGGCAAAGCAATAGGAGCCGTCCGATCTGGATCTGAGTGACGCGATAGAACCGAAGCGAAGAGGTATCCTGCGATCTGTGCCGTGCGATTAAGTTAGATCCAACGCACCAGAGTGAGCGATCCGCGCGAACCGGTATGGCCCAATGAAAAACAGCCACGTGGCTCAGACTTTGTTTTAAAAAAACAGAAACATTTCTATTAGATGTTCAATTTTATAAAATTCATAACTTTCAAACCACACGTCCAAATTTTACAAACTTTATATCAATGGAATCAGCAAGACAAACCCTATCCAACCATGCACTTTGTTTAGTAAATTGCTTCTGTTAAAATGAATGTTTTTGCAGAAACTTGTGTAGGCATATTTTGAGTATAAAATTCTTTCTAAAATTATTTTGGTGATAAAATATTTGGCAAATGGTTTTTTTTACCTACTGACCATAGAAATCAATTTGTGGTTTCAAAAATATATTTGGAGAGGCAAAAGAATAAATCTTTGATTTAAAACATTTCTAGCCAAATAAAAATGTTGATTATGGTTTAAAAATGATTTTGGAGGAAAACCTTTGGGAAATGTTTTGATTTAAACCCTCTGACCCCAAACACCAAGCTTTATAATTAAAAATGTAATTGGTGAACCCTATAAAAATTATTGCTTTACTAAAAGCATTTTCATCCACATAAAATATTGATTTGGTTTAAAAATGATTTATAAGTAAAATCTTTTGCAAATGATTTTGCCACTTACATAAAATGACCAATAGGTGTTTTAGAATGTTTATAACCTATTATAAACCACTTTTCCAAATAAAACAATCTTGGCATGCTTTCATGCATTGCTTTGTTTCTATTATTTTATGTGATGTTTGCTTGAATGGTAGATTGAATTCTTGCTTGCTTGATTTAATTAAAGTGGAATTTGAAGAGTGTGAATATTGCAAGATCAAGGAGTGAACTTATACTCTCTACCAAAAAGGCATGTGATGGTTCATACTTTTGTCCCATTATTTTCACTATGCATTAGTGATATTTCTAATTAGGACTTGCATGGAATTTTGCTAGGTATAAACTATGCCATGGGAAATCCTAGTAGATGAAACCTTAGTAGAAATTTCCTAAGTTAAGATTCCTACTACCATCATGATTAGCTTAGCTAGTAGAAAACAAGGGTGGAGTATATTCATGCTATGGAATATTTCTAAGTCAAGGACTTGTGTTTTGTTTAATAAAACAACTAAGTGAATGAATCACCTGGGTGGAATGGAAAGAATGGTTTGTGTTGAGTGGTTATGCAAGTCCAGTATGCTGGGGAAAACTTGGGCATCACCAAGTCCAGTATACTGGGGAAAACATGGTATCTCACTTGTGGATGGCCACCCAGGAAAAAAGAGATTTGAGATGTCAAATGTTGAGAAGCTTCAAGTGCAGCCACTTGGCATTATGGGCTCTGCCTAGATCATATAGGTTGCAATAACTTAGCCAAATGGACAGTTGGTGGTAGGGGATTGATAGGTTGGAGTGCGTCCATTTTGGTCTAAGGGAAGGCTTCTGAAAGATCTTGTCTTGGTGAAACCAAGTCTTGTGGGGAAAGTGCACCACCTCTGCAGAGTGTAAAATCTAAGTACTTAGCCATGTGCCTGGTAAAGGACAATTTGAGCATCAAGACATGGAAGCTATCAAGAATCTCCTCATCCAAATTTCTAAATTTAAAATCTTGTGGTTGAACAAGGGTTTAAGGTTCACCAATTTCTATTGGTGGTTCCTTGGGTGATTTTTGACAAACAAAAACTTAGTGTTTTTCAAATGATAAGGAAAATTTATTTTGAGCAAGCAAGCCTAAGCTCCACCGAGCCAAATGCATATAGATGATAAACTCCTTTATACTACCATAGTATCACTTGCCAATACAATTCAAATGTATTGACCCTTGTGGCTGTAACTTATTATGTTGCAGGTTATTATTTGATGTTAGTGAAGTTTATTGACTAGGATTACAAGTCTACAACCAACATGACTGCCTGTGGCACTTTGAAGATGAAGGACCCCATGCTATTGTTATATTCTGCTACGTTGTAATGAGATAGCGAAATGAGCTATGTAAGATGTAATAAATTATTTTATTCCTGGTTATAAAGTTGTATTATGACCTTTGTTTCTTGATATTCCATCTTAACTATGGATGCTAGCTATTGATCCAGGGACTAGCATTGCAATCACAGGGATCCTTACCTTTATAAAGAGAGGGATCTCTACGATGGTATCAGAGCACTATGTTGCCTGTAGGATTATAACCCTAGGATTGGACAAAACCCCTTAGAAAAATAGGAGTTGTATTTGTTCCAAAACTTATTTACAAACAATCTTGTATACTCTTTCCTCAACCATTTTGGTTTCGATTCTACATCTTGTCTATTTCAACTTGATGGATAAAGACTCCACCATGAGAAAAGACTTCAACATGAGCAAAGGACTTCACCAACTCAAGTGATTTCAACCTTATTTTCACCAAGGACTTCAACCTTGGATATCACTAAGGACTACAAGTGAGACAAGAAATATTACTCAAGACTTGAAGACTAAGGAAATACAACTTAGAAGGAACCATCATCACCTTTGAGGTTTTGTGACCAAGATGCAAGAATATTCTCCAAGGATACAAAGACATTGATCAAGAAGAACCAACTAAGAAGGATGGAATGCTCTCAAGTGAACCATATAGTTGGACCACCATATTAATATTAAATCAAACAGACCAACTTATGTGGTGTAGCAAAAATATTTTGTTGCCTAAAAATGTGCTTGAAACTTGTTGTTTGAGTGGAATGTTTGTTTGTAAATGTTTGCACATTGCTTGTGTGAATTGTGATGTGTGTGATTAGAATTATTTCCTTAGAAATATCTTTTGCCTATTCTAATCCCAATCCAACCCAAACAGATGACTACTCCAAGAGACTCCAACATCAAGAATGGTGACAACAACAACAACAACAACCAAGAGGCCAACATGAGAGAACTCATAGTAACCCAAACCCAGTTGAACCAAGTGACAACTCAGTTTTTAGCCAACACCAGTGAGTTAGATCCAACCATGCAAAGGTTTTTGGAAACCCAAACCCAACTATTGCATAAGGTGACAAATCAAATGATCAACATGGGAGACAACTCTTCCCAAGGAGTTTATGACAACAAGGATGTCAAGGATGATATTTTAGAAGGAACTCAAGATTGCAATGTTTGTGGAGACAAGGATCACACTTCCAAGGAGCATGAAGATCAATGCCCCAATTGTGAAGAGAAACATCCAACTGACCAATGCCCGACCTCTCAAGCTACTTGTTTCCTATGTGAAGGAAATAATCATGTCCCCATCCAATGCCCCATCTATTACATAGTTCAACAAAGGAAACAAGGTGGAGTGCAACAACAGATTTTAAACTACCATGAGGGAACAACTTCTACCAAGAAGGGTGAAGACAACGGAAAATCTCAGCTTGCACCTCCATGCAAAATGACTCAATTTGATGGACCAAAGAGGAGACATATGGATTACCCAAGGAAAAGATCAAGGAGACCAGGAAAATTTCCCACCTTTGAGATAAGATATGAAGAGCATGAACTAGAAGCACTCCTAGCTTTGGAGAAACCCAAGAAGAAGAAGGACAAAAGTCAAGTGCAGTGTTGCCATTGCAAAGATATGGGACACTATGCCAATGAATGTCCGGAGAAGAAGAAGAAATATAAGGAGATTAACCAAGTGTGGTGCAACAACTGCAAAGAGCTAGGCCATTATGTATCAACTTGTCCACAGAAGATACGTGAAGAACTCAATCTTGTCACATGTTACAATTGTGGTGATCAAGGACATTATGCAAGCAACTGTCCAGAAAAGATGAAGCACAAGATAAAGCCTATGAAGGATCTCAGCCGTGTCACATGTTTCAAGTGTGGAAACAAAGGACACTATGCATATGTTTGCCCAGAGAGATTTCATCAAGATCCAAGCAAGCCAAGAAGTAATCTAGTTGGAAAATTTTAAGGGTGGTAGTACCCTAGTTGCTTTGATCCAACTTGTAACCCCTAGCCTTCCCAAATCTCGGGACGAGATTTATTTTAAGGGTGGTAGCCTATCACATCCCAAAATTTTCCAAATTTTGTAATGTGAAAAATAAAAAAACAAAATAAATAATTGTGGAAATTTAGGGTGAAAAGAAACTTTTTGTTTCTAAATGGAAACTTAAAATCCCATCTTGAACAAACTTTGATTAATGTTTGAATCCAACTAAATTAAAATCAAGTGGAATGCATTTTCCATAAATTCATCTTGAAATTTAAACATTTGGAAAATAAACCAAAACCCTAAAACCCTAATGAAAGAAAAACATTTCCAAGTTATCTCTAAGCCTATGGATTTGATCCATATAAAACTTTTGTCAACAAACATTTATAAATGATTAATAATGACAAATAGAAATATTATAAAACCATATAAATTGATTTCAACCAATTTGGAACCAAAGATAAAATCTTATGAAATTAATAAGATAAGGAAATTGAATTTCCAAAGCTAATAAAGCAGCTATCAAGAAATCCACATCAAATGGTGAGCAATTAGTCCTAAATAAATTTAAAAGGATAAATAAATATTAAATAAGATTTTACAAATTGGAATCACCAAGTTTGGATCTCTAAATAAAAAGATATGGGTTTTATAAGATAAAGATAGAAATATTAAATGAGGAGTATTTAAAGGCCAAACTAAATCTTGACCTAATCCACAAGCAAAGGGAATAAATATAATCCAAATCCAAATAAAATAATGGATAAACAATTTTCAAATTAAATAAAATGGCATCAACCAAACTCCATTTCCATTTGAATAAAGAAAAAATCCCTAATAAACAATGATTAAATAAATCATGGGAGAATAATATTTGGAATATATCCAAGTGGTATAAAAGTTATTTAATTAACTTAAATAAGATCATAGAAATCTTCTAAATAAAAATTATGAAATTAAAACCATAATTGATTTCATTGGAATCAAGACAAATACCCAATTTAAATGATTAACAAATCATATTAAAATATTCCAAATAATTCAAAGTGAAATTATTTGACACCCTAATAAAAAAACAAAACCTATTGAAAAGGTTTTGTGAAAAATTGAATTAAATAAGGGTTAAAATATATTTGATATTAATTGAATTTAAAGCAAGGGCTTTGTTTTAAATAATTATTATACCCTAAAACGAATAAGAGAATTATTCTAAAATTGACTTTAAAATGTATTATTAATCAGTATTTGATTACACACAAAGTTTGAGAGAAGTTTGAATTCAAATGAATGTTTGAAATGATTAAAAAAAATCAAAACAAAAAATCAAATGGTAAAAAGAAAAAAGAAACAGGAACAGGAAAAAAATGAAAGGAGCAGCCCAGCCCAGCCAAGCCCAGTCCAGGCCCAGCAACCCACTTCCTCTCACCCCCGAGCGAACCGTTTTCTCACGACATAACCCACCCGCTCCGCCACTGACCGCTGGACCCCATCTTCCCTCTCCCTTTCTCGCTGACGCTAGGCCCCACCGCACCTCCTTCGTTCTCACCCGCGCGCGAAGACCACGCCCTCCTGGCCGTTTCTGCCGTTAGCTCCTCGGAGTAAATTCACGGTAATGGCTTGACGATTAATCCTCGCGATCACGCCCGATAAATCCCCTCCCTATTCTCTCCCTTTTCCCTCAAACCCTTCTTCCAGAGAGCCACCAGGCTGCCTCTAATTTGCCTTGCACTGCCGCGCCCTTCGACTAACTCCGACGGCGATTACGGCCATCCTCCACCGTGCCTTGCTCCCTCGACCATGCTCACTTGCTCCCCATCTCCTGGCAAACCTCCCCGTAGCGCCAGCTCGCCCGCGCGTGCTCTGCATCGTCGACCACGTCCCCAACAGAGCATCGCCACCGTCTGCTCCTCATCCGGCGAGTCCCCTAGGTAGTGTGTGACCGCCCCTCTTCCCCTCTTTCGCATACGAGAACTCACCACAACCTTGCGCGTCTAACCACACCTTCCTTTCTCTCTGGCATGACCCATAGCGTCGCCTTCGTCAGCATTCGAGAGCACCCGTCGCCAGAAGCTCCTCCGGCGAGCAATCACTGTCGCCCCCGTGCACCCCCTGCTCTCCTACGACCACGTTGAGCACCCACATTCCACGGCGAACCCAGTGAGCATATCCTTCCTCTCCCTCACTTCCTGTAGCCACCGCAGCACCGCCAGCAGAGAGCCGCCGCCGCACGCCACCGTCGTCGCATCGCCAGTTATTGGCAAAGCAATAGGAGCCGTCTGATCTGGATCCGAGTGACGCGATAGAACCGAAGCGAAGAGGTATCCTGCGATCTGTGTCGTGCGATTAAGTTAGATCCAACGCACTAGAGTGAGCGATCCACACGAACCGGTATGGCCCAATGAAAAACAGCCACGTGGCTCAGACTTTGTTTTAAAAAAACAGAAACATTTCTATTAGATGTTCAATTTTGTAAAATTCATAACTTTCAAAACACACGTCAAAATTTTACAAACTTTATATCAATGGAATCAGCAAGACAAACCCCATCCAACCATGCACTTTTTTTAGTAAATTTCTTCTGTTAAAATGAATGTTTTTGCAGAAACTTGTGTAGGCATATTTTGAGTATAAAATTCTTTCTAAAATTATTTTGGTGATAAAATCTTTGGCAAATGGTTTGTTTTGAACCTACTGACCATAGAAATCAATTTGTGGTTTCAAAAATATATTTGGAGAGGCAAAAGAATAAATCTTTGATTTAAAACATTTCTAGCCAAATAAAAATGTTGATTATGGTTTAGAAATGATTTTGGAGGAAAACCTTTGGGAAATGTTTTGATTTAAACCCTCTGACCCCAAACACCAAGTTTTAGAATTAAAAATGTAATTGGTGAACTCTATAAAAATTATTGCTTTACTAAAAGCATTTTCAACCACATAAAATATTGATTTGGTTTAAAAATGATTTATAAGTAAAATATTTTGCGAATGATTTTGCCACTTACATAAAATGACCAATAGGTGTTTTAGAATGGTTATAACCTATTAGAAACCACTTTTCCAAATAAAACAATCTTGGCATGCTTGCATGCATTGCTTTGTTTCTATTATTTTATGTGATGTTTGCTTGAATGGTAGATTGAATTCTTTCTTGCCTGATTTAATTGTAGTGGAATTTGACGAGTGGGAATATTGCAAGATCATGGAGTGAACTTATACTCTCTACCAAAAAGCCAAGTGATGCTTCATACTTTTGTCCCATTATTTTCACTATGCATTAGTGATATTTCTAAGTAGGACTTGCATGGAATTTTGCTAGGTATAAACTATGCCATGGGAAATCCTAGTAGATGAAACCTTAGTAGAAATTTCCTAAGTTAAGATTCCTACTGCCATCATGCTTAGCTTTGCTAGTAGAAAACAAGGGTGGACTATATTCATGCTATGGAATATTTCTAAGTCAAGGACTTGTGTTTTGTTTAATAAAACAACTAAGTGAATGAATCACCTGGGTGGAATGGAAAGAATGGTTTGTGTTGAGTGGTTATGAAAGTACAGTATGCTGGGGAAAACTTGGGCATCACCAAGTCCATTATACTAGGGAAAACTTGGTATCTCACTTGTGGATGGCCACCCAGGAAAAAAGAGATTTGAGATGTCAAATGTTGAGAAGCTTCAAGTGTAGCCACTTGGCATTATGGGCTCTGCCTGGATCATATAGGTTGCAATAACTTAGCCAAATGGACAGTTGGTGGTAGGGGATTGATAGGTTGGAGCGCGTCCATTTTGGTCTAAGGGAAGGCTGCTGAAAGATCTTGTCTTGGTGAAACCAAGTCTTGTGGGGAAAGCGCACCACCTCTGCAGAGTGTAAAATCTAAGTACTTAGCCATGTCCCTGGTAAAGGACAATTTGAGCATCAAGACATGGAAGCTATCAAGAATCTCCTCATCCAAATTTCTAAAGTTAAAATCTTGTGGTTGAACAAGGGTTTAAGGTTCACCAATTTCTATTGGTGGTTCCTTGGGTGATTTTTGACAAACAAAAACTTAGTGTTTTTCAAATGATAAGGAAAATCTATTTTGAGCAAGCAAGCCTAAGATCCACCTAGCCAAATGCATATAGATGATAGACTCCACTATACTACCATAGTATCACTTGCGAATACAATTCAAATGTATTGACCCTTGTGGCTGTAACTTATTATGTTGCAGGTTTGTTTGTTGTTAGTGAAGTTTATTGACTAGGATTACAAGTCTACAACCAACATGACTGCCTATGGATCTTTCAAGATGAAGGACCCCATGCTATTGTTATATTCTGCTACATTGTAATGAGATAGCCAAATGATATATGTAAGATGTAATAAATTATTTTATTCTTGCTTATAAAGTTGTATTATGACCTTTGTTTCTTGATATTACATCTTAACTGTGGATCCTAGCTATTGATCCAGGGACTAGTATTGCAATCACAGGGATACTTACCTTTATAAAGGGAGGGATCCCTGATAATACCAGTCTATTTGATCTTTCTACTTGCCCATTCGATGCCGGGTGAGACACAGAGGCAACATCGAGTCTTATGTGCTTCTCTTGGCAGAATCTAGCAAAGGCTCCTTCCGTGAAGTTTGTGCCATTATCTCTGATGATACTATGCGGGTATCCATATCTTAAGATAATATATTTGCGGAATTTCACCGCCTTGGGCCCGTCACATTTTCTTATTGGCTTCACTTCTATCCAGTTTGTGAATTTTTCCACCATGACCAGAATGTGCGTCATTCCGCCGCGAGCCAGTTTAAATGGACCTACCATATCTAAACACCACACATAAAATGGCCAAGTGATTGATATTGTTTTTAACTCGGATGAAGGCAGATGTATCTTGCTGGCATATCTCTGGCAGCCACTATATTTTGTTACCAATTCATTTGCTTCCTTCAGCGTAGTTTGCCAATAAAATCCATGCCTAAATGCTTTGGCCACTAGGACTCTGAACGAGACATGATGCCCACATTCTCCTTGATGTATATCCAAGAGGATTTCCTGCCCTTCTGACGAGTCAACGCATCATTGCAGTACATTTGTCACACTTCTCTTACAAAGCTCATTATTTATGATGGTGTAGGCTTTTCCTCTTCTCACTATCTGCCTGGTCATAACCTCATCATCCGGTAGGATCTCTTCTTTGAGGAATGAGAATATGGGTTGTGCCCATGTTGGTGCGACTTTTTCCGGGAAAATTATGTTATCAATTTCCTTTATTTCCACCGACATAACATCTGTGGGCTTTTGCCAGTCCATCTGTGGGTCAGCCGAATCAATCCCCGAGTAGTTCGGGTCATGCTCTTTGTCAATTTCAATTGGAACACACCCTTCTATCCGCTCTGCTGAGATACAAATTGACTCGGATTCTGGCGAAGGCGTAATTTAATGTTTTCTCAGGTGTTCCAGAGCTATTCCAGGGGGAATTGATTTCCTGGTTGATCCAAGCTTCGACAGTGTATCCGCAGCATCATTTTCTGCCCGAGGTATGTGACGGAATTCACACCCATCAAAATAACCACTGATTTTCTGCACATGAAACCTGTACAGGGCCATATTCGCATCTAGTGCATCCCAATTCCCCAACACTTGTTGTACTACAAGGTCTGAATCCCCGTAACACAGAATCTGACGTATGCCGATCTCTTTTGCCACTTTTAGGCCATGGATGAGCGCTTCATATTCGGCTACATTGTTTGATGCAGCGAAATGTATTTGCAGCAAGTATTTCAGCTGATCTTTTTTCGGTGAGGTTAGCACTATTCCTACTCCTAGCCCATTTATTAACTTGGACCCGCCAAAGTGCATCGTCCAATACTTCGGATCTGGCAATGGGGGCTCATATTGTACCTTGGCCCAGTCTGCGAAGAAGTCGGCTACTGCCTGAGATTTAATTGCATCTCGCCTATCAAACTGCGGAGTATTGGGCGACAACTCAATTGCCCATTTTGCTATTCGGCCACTCGCATCTTTTTTTCTTAGTATCTCGGCTACGGGTGCCTCACAAATCACCTTTATTGGGTGTTCTTCGAAATAATGTTTGAGTTTCTTTGACGACATGTATACTCCGTAAGCCATTTTCTGGTAGTGTGGGTAGTTTTGCTTGGAATCCGACAATACCTCACTTTGGTAATATACCGGCCTCTGTACCGACTTACCCTCTTCATTCCGTTCCACAACAACTACTGCACTTGCCACTCTATTTGTGGCTGCCACATAGAGTAGCATAGGCTCTTTTGACAATAGGGAAGTCAAGATTGGTGCCGTGACTAGCATCTTTTTTAACTCATGAAAGGCACTATTGGCTTGAGGTGTCCAGGTGAACTTGTCGTATTTTTTCATCAATTGATACAAAGTTAATGCTTTTTCACCTAGCCGACTCACGAACTGACTTAGGGAGGCAAGACACCCTGTAAAATTTTGTACATCATTTAGGCATTTTGGCAGTTCCATTCTTTCAACTACTCGGATCTTAGTCGGATTTTCCTCTATACCTCGGCTGGATACGAGGAAACCGAGTAATTTTCCAGCCGGTACACCAAAGGTACATTTTTCTGGGTTGAGTTTCATTCAGAACCTTCTTAAGTTCGCGAATGTCTGCCGAATATCTTCTAGGAGCGTGTTGCTCTCTTTGGTCTTTATAACCACATCATCAACATATACTTGCACATTTTCCCAATTTGGTCATGTAGACATTTTTGCATACATCTCTGGTACGTGGCTCCTGCATTACGCAGGACGAATGGCATGGTGCGATAGCAATAAGCCCCATACGGGGTGATAAACGCAATCTTTATTTGATTAGCCGGGTTTAACGGTATCTGGTGGAAACCAGAATACGCGTCTACAAATGATAACAGCTCACAGCCTGCGGTCGAATCAATGACTTGGTCTATCCTATGTAGGGTTTCGTAGCATGGAAAACAAAAAAATTCTACCGCATACAAACAAACAAGCCAAGATCTATCTACTAGATTGTAGCAACGAGTCGATGGAATAACTCACCCTCGAAGATTCCAAAGTGTTTAACAAGAGCGGATTCTCGTGGGTGATGTAGTCTTACTCTTGCCGATCTCAAGATCGCGTAGACGATCCTTCCGGCGTTGCATTCCGGCAGCGCTTCCGCAGTCGGTCACACGTTCGGTACTCGACGAAGACCTTCCTCTCCCTTGTTCCAGCAGGCAGCGGAGGTTGTAGCACTCTCCTTGCAATTCCAGCAGCACAACGGCGTGGTACTGGAAGTAGAGGGGAGATCTCGCAGGGCTTCGCCTTAAGCCGGAGCGAGTATGGTGGACTATGAGAGAGATCCTCGGTGATCTAGGGTTTAGACGCACCAAGGAGGAGGGTCTAGGGCCGGCGGCTAGGGCTTGGAGCAGCCCAAGTCGGCGGCTAGGGTTTCCCTAGGCGGCGGCAGCAGCAGGAGGTGGCGGCGCCGGCGGCTGGGAGCTAGGGTTTGCGGGGTGCGTGGTGTAGGTCTTGGAGGGGCAGCCCTGCCCCTCCTTATATAGGTGGAGGGGGTGCGCCAAGGGGAGGGGAGTCCCACCCCAACTCGGTCTCCAAGTGGGCCGGCGGTGGAGGGAGGGAACTCCTCCCCAAGTAGGTTTCCTACTTCCCCTCCACCTCAGAAAATAGCCGTTTGACTTTTCAAATTGGCGTTTGACTTTTCAAACTAGGATTTGATTAAACCCTTTATTTTGTTCAGCGATGACACCTAGTACATGATGCAATCATTCCAACTTGATATGACACATTCATGTACCCTTCCCGTCCGGAGTGCCGGACCTTCCGGAACCTTCTAGAACATTCCCGATGAAAACACCGGAACCATTCTCCAACCCCGAAACAGGACTTTCCTTATATGAATCTTATTCTCCAGACCATTCTGGATCTCCTCGTGATATCCCGAATCCCATCCGAGACTCCGAACAACATTCGGTCTCTTACTCATCATTCCATAACTACTCAACAACGTCGAATCCTTAAGTGTGTCTCCCTACGGTTCGTGAATTATGCGGACATGATCGAGACACTTCTCCGAACAATAACCAATAGAGGAATCTGGAAATTCATATGGCTCCCACATATTTCTACGATTACTTTGCGATCGAATGAACCACTTACATACGATACCAATTTCCCTTTGTCTCACGATAGTTTACTTATCCGAGGTTATGATCATCGGTATCTCTGCATACCTAGTTCAACCTCGTTACCGATAAGTACTCTTTTCTCATTCCCGTGATATGTGATCCCTTGTGAGCCAGTCACATGCTTGCAAGCTAATTGGATGACATTCCACCGAGAGGGCCCAGAGTATATCTATCCGTTATATGGATGGACAAATCCCACTCTTGATCCATGTGTCTCAACCAACACTTTCCGAACACTCAATGCCACCTTTATAACCACCCAGTTACGGTGTGGTGTTTGATGTCATCAAAGCATCCTTCCGGTGAAGGTGATATGCATGATCTCATGGTCGAAGGAATTAGGTTACTATGTATTAGAAAGCATATAGCAATTGAACTATTAAAATGACTTGATCTTTATGCTACGCTTATCTATAGGAGTATGTCCACCATATCATTCTCCTAACGATATGATCTTGTTGTTAATAACATCTCAATGTTCATGATAGGGAAACCACAATCATTTATTAACCAACAAGCTAGTATTATAAAGAGGCTTTACTAGGGACTCTATTTTAGTTTACAAATCACACAAGTATTAATGTTTACTTGTTAATACTATTATAGCATGAATGTAAACATTTATCATAAACACAAAGATATAATAATAACTATATTTATTATAGCCTCTAGGGCATATCTCCAACATCCTAGGCAAAGGAAAGGGATCTTTAGGAAACGCCTTGTTAAGGTTCGTGTAATCGATGCACATTCGCCATACGACGGCTATGTTTGGATCATCCTTTTTATTTTCTACCAACACCCAATTTGATAGTCAATCCGGATGAAGTACTTCCATGATAAACCCGGCTGCAAGGAGCTGAGCTATCTCATCCCCTATTATCTTTCTCCTGTCTTCGGTGAAGCAGCAGAGATGTTGCTTCACCGACCTTGCCCCTATCCTTACGCGCAAAGAGTGCTCAGCCAACTCCCTTGGTACTCCTTGTAGGTCCTGTGTTGACCATGCAAAGATATCCCGATTCTCACGGAGGAAGTTGGTGAGCTCGCTTTAATATTTGTCGTCCAGGCCGGCACCAATTGTGATGGTGTGCTCTGGGAATTGATCATCGATCTAGATCTTTTTCGTCTCCATAGTCGGTTGGAATGATACACTTCCATGCGGGTTGGCCAGTGCCGGCATATTAAGCTGTGCCGACTGAGCCAGAGCTGCCACCTCCTGAATCCTTATTTTCTCTCTTGCAATTACCAATGACTCAGCCAGGTTTAACCCGGCTGAAGCACATTCCATTTATTTTCAATAATATCCAGCTACTGTTATCACCCCCTGAGGTCCTGGCATCTTCATTTTGAAGTAACTGATGTGGCAACTGCTCATAAATTTAGCCAATGCTGACCGTCCGAGTAAAGCATGATAGCAACTTTCCAGATCCACCACCTCAAACTCCAGATTCTCAGCTCTACAATTCTCTCTTGTGCCGAATAATACATCTACTTGGACTTTCCCAATGGGCTCGCACGAGAGCCCCGGAACTATCCCATGGAATGTGGTCCTTGTTGGCTGCAGTATATTCGGAGTTATTCCGAGTTTGTGCATTGTGTCTTTGTACATGATGTTGATGCTACTCCCATTATCTATGAGTACCTTTGAGAACTTCACATTGATGCTAGGCCCGACAAATGTCGGATCCATCACTAAGGCATACGATCCCGGGTTCGGCATTATATTCGGATGATCCCTTATGCTCCAGGTTATCTTTGATCAGACCATGACACATATCTCGGAACTGCTGGCATAACTGCATTCACTTCCATATGTCGGCGTTGTACGCTCTATCTATCTTGTTGTTCGTCTGTGAACAGACAGTATGATTGGTGATGCTCCCTGTAATCATTGCGTCCATTGTTCCCGGGGTTTCCCTTTCCATCTTGATTCTAATTTGTCACTTGGTGCACTGCATCCCTCCGATCCGGATTCGCATACCTCGGAGGGGGTGGTGGTAACATTAGCTGCTGCGCATTCCCCCAGTTAACTGTGGCTACTGCTGGTGATGCGCTTGAAGCGGCGGCGCTTGTATGGCCGTTGTGTTTCCCATTGCACTTTTCATCTACGCGCATTGGCGAGTGGTGTGATTGGCTGGTTTGGCCGAGTTAGGCGTGTGGAATTTACACGGCTGATCTAACATGGATTCAAACGTGTACTTTGGCCTTTCTTGCCATTGTCTCTTCTGTTCAGGCGTCCACTGCTTCCTGCCCTCGTTCCTCGGTGTCCACTGCTGAGGACCATTCTTCTATCGTTGATTGTTCCCATGACTCGGCAGATCCTGCACAACCGCTACCACTTGATTAGAACTGTATCTGCAATCTGGCCTCTCATCCATTCTTCTACCTCGGTAATCATTGCGTCACGATGATCCGGCGCCATCTCTGGCATAATGATCCTGCTGCTCGCGATGCTCTGCCGACATTAGCTCTGGTTGAGTCGAATCACCTAAGGCATATGAATCTGCTAATCTGATTGTTTCCGCCAATGTGGTTGGCATGTCTCTCTGCAACCTCTGCCACAATACACTTCCATATCTACACCCCTGAGCGAACCAGGCAATTGCTTGAGATTCGATAACCCCCTCGCATGAGTTTCTGAGGTTGCACCACCGAGTCAAGAACTCTCTATCTGTCTCATTCGGCTTCTTCTTACACATCACGAGTTGTTCTCGCCTGTTTGGCCTCTTATATGTACTGGTGAAATTACTGACAAACATTTCCTCAAAATCCAGTCAACAGTTGATACATCATGTTGGCAAATTATTCATCCAGACTCTGGCCAGTCCTTCCAACATCTGTGGCACGTATCTTACGACCCATCTTACGGCCATGGAATAATCAGTTAGCCAATCTTGCGGCTTCGTACTCCCATTGTACATTTTCGTGCCTCTCGCCAATTCGAAGTTCGGCACAGGCGGATCGCCCATAATCCGAGGTCAAAAGCACGCCGGGCCGGGTGGACCCTGTTCTTCCAACAGCTCAGACCGATACAGCCTGTCTAGCCTCAATCTTGCGTCAGTCGACGACAATTTTCTATAGATAACTCTCTCCTGTACTCCATAGTGGTTTTGCCCACCATGCTCTGCATATTCCATCTCCGAGTAACCATCATTGTATCTATCATTTTCCTGATTATGTGGAGCTGGTCTTGCTTCTCGTTCTTGCCAAGGTTCATGCCTCGGCTGATGATCCTTCGGAGGGTACCTCCTTCCTTCCGCCGGGTTATTGTTCTCATGGTTTCCCCTTCCAAGGTTCCCATGATCTCTGTTTGAACGGCCGGGGTTTCTATCACCGATGTTACCTCGACTTCCATTGCCTCTATTTTCATTGATCTTCCCGACCACCGCCGGGTCATACGGGACAATTTGCTTATTTCTCTTTCCCGAAGTTACTGCTTTGTCTTTCTGCGCATTGTTTCCTGGTGAGGATGCTGCTGCCACAGACAATGTGGGGGCAGCTCCCGCCGAATGAACCATGCGAGAAGCTCCTGGCTTCACCGGGTTAGCCCTAAGCATTTCTTCGTTCTGCTAGTTCACAATGCGTACCAGCTCATTTACTCTTTCTTCCTGCTTTTGCCGGGATTCCCTGCTTAACCCCTCCAATTCCAGGGCTGTTGCATTTTCCGCCCTGAGGTTCTTTGCCGGGGTACTATACCTCGACAAACCAGGGTCAACCGAATCATCTGGCCGAGATTCATGGTCTTTGTTGATATCATTCATGAGGTTCTTTCCTCTTAATCTCAGATCATCTACTCGGTCAAGGGCCGTATCTAGCTTGTTTGCCCTAGCATATTCTCGCAAGGTCCTGTTAAAGGATTCCTGCAAAGCCGACACCTTTTTTGCCTCCCCTAACACTTTCAGTCTAGTTTCTTCTAACTCCGCCTGTATGTTTGCCGGGTCAACAATCGGCGCTACAGGTGTTGTCAAGTTATCTATAGTTGCCTGGAGGATATTCTCCGGCCTCTCCAAAGGTGGCCACCTTACCCTTGCTGCTTTTGGAGTTACCTCCTGCTCCTCGGCTGATCTGGTCACCTGAGGATCTGCTGCGGTTGGCTTTGGGGCTGCTTGCTTTGTCGCTACCTGTCCTCCTGCCGCCGGGTCCTTGCTTGGTATGGTGCCTGCTCCTGCTACTAGTGTTGGAGCCATCATCATCACCTCGACGCTGCCTGCGGGGCGAACGCCACGCTGACCACTGGCAGCACTAAGGGGAGGATCTCATGCATGGATGACTCGGCGCGGGTAGACGCAGGAGGTGTAGATGCCGATGTAGATCTTGTGAGAACCCAGGTTGATGAAGATGCCGTTGTGCGGGGTCACTCTGCTCCTGAAACTGCCAGCGTTATCGCTGACATAGTCCCAGATATCAAATCGCTGGACTAGGCCAGAAACAACTCGCTCGCCGGTGTGGATGAAGTTTCCCGTCTGGATCTTGACTCTAGCTAGCACCACTGTTGGCCCCACGGTGGGCGCCAACTATCGTGGTGGTGGAACGATAGATGCCATGGGTAGGCTAAAGTATGGGGCCAATGGGTTCTAGTGGGATCTAGGGAGGGAAGATGTAGTGATTTCTACGCACAACTAACTAGAACATAGATCTTTATTTCTCCTCAATCGAGTTACAAGTGCTCCTAGAGCTGTATCAGAAAGAGGAGGAAGAAGACTACTACATGAGCCCTCCAGTGTCAAATGATTCGATCCCTCCTCCAGGAGCCCGCGCCCCTCTTTTTAAAGGGGTCCCTTGGTTCCTCCTAGGGCTGACGTGGCAAGCATATTCTTGGAATATGCTTGTCCCAAAGTGGTAACTCGGCGGACTCCTTTCCGTGTCCCCCTTCTATCGACGGCAAAGACCCAGAAATCGCCACATGTGAGACTCGGGCCTCCCCAGTGTCACCTCCGTGACGCTTGTCAGCCCCTCTACGGATCTGCTCCTTGTCCTTAGTTCTTGGCCCTGTGTAGATCCTCCTAGCTAGTATCTAGGGTTTGACTCTGGGATCTTTCTCCTTCTCCTGCAAGTTTCCCGTTACTCGGCCTCGTCTCGCATGACTCGGCTTGGCCCCCAACTGCATACGAGTTGATCACTCTTATTCGGCTGACTTAGCTCACACGTCGGCGGAGTAAGGTCTTAATTTGCCAAGCCATGGCTTATTCGGCCGAGCCTTGCATGACCGGACGACTTAGCTTATAATTCGGCCTATGGTAAGAAAGGTTCCTTCCTTATTTCCGCTATCTTGACCCTACTTGGGGTCAACCCCCCAACAAAAATCATACTCAAGTCATTCATATATCCAATAGGACAAACTCAAACTCAATAATGCTCCATATATTATAATAAACTCAGAATTTCATAATAGGGATCGACTATTCCTGAAGGGAATCTAATGATGCAAACCTTATTTATGATCTCGGACTAATGCAAAAACTAGAATAGAAATAAAAACTTGTAAGGTAGATTACAAGGTCTTAAAGATCTCCCCAAGCTTGGAATCAAGCTAGGCGGGATCAAATAATCCCATGCGATTATTTATACCGTTCTTTATTGATGGTCACTATGGTGCCATGACACGTGGTATCTTCTCCTAATGAGCCATCCTGAAACAGAGGGATTGATTGATGGCCTCCAGCTCTTTAATGCGCATCTTGTAGAGAAGGTTATTCTTCTCCACCACTTTCACTTGTTCTTTGATGATCTCATTGTTTATTGGGAAGGTTTTTATTTCCTTGAGACTCATAGTAAAACCTGATTCAGTGGTCTGCTTGATATCTTCATTGATTTTATTAAGATAAACACGCAGCCACCAAAGATGCCTAGGTGTCCCCGGTGCCGTTTATTCCTTCAATCTTCAGCTCCTTCTTCCGATGCTCCTTGTCATCGTCTAAGAACTCAAAGGGGGTGATCTTGATCTCCTTGCCTTGCTTGCTATTGCTTCCAATCTCCATAAGAACTCCTCTCCTTGGACTCTTGGACTCTTGGATCTTGGTGGCTCTATGTTGTATGTCCTCTTGTATGAACAAGAAGTAGATTTGTTCCTGGTGATTTGTGATTAGAGAGAGGAACAAGGGAAGTATATAAGAGCGGTCAGAGGTTGGTAAAACTCGCGAGAAACACCAAATTGTCTTCCAAGAAAATAATCCAAACTGACTAGAAAAAGAAATCACGGATTTGGAGGAGTCCTGCGCCGTAACGACCAACTATATGGTCACCGCCCCTATAGTTGTGGCCTTATAGTTGGTTCTAGGCGGAAACTTCCAAATTCTTTTAGCCCAGGTCAGTTAGATTACCGACTAAGAACCGACAAAAACTTTTTTTTAATAGAAAAATAACGTAAACTGGTCGAGGATACTGAATCTTTAACGACCAACTATACAACGCGATAATTTTCTCTAGTCATATAGTTGCGGCCGTATAGATACCATACCTTGAAAATTCTTTTGCGAAAGGATACAAAATATTTAACGACCAAGTATACGGCGGGAGAATTTTCTTCGGCCGTATAGTTGCGCCCGTATAGTTACAGAATCCAAAAATTATTTTGCAAAGGGGATACAGAACGTTTAACGAACAACTATACAGAGGGAGAATTTTATCCGGCCGTATAGTTGCGGAAACCCCTCAAAAACTTCAGAAAAGTCAAAGGAATTCAAAGGAAAAAAAAAATTGGTAGGAACTATGAAAATGAAGCACTTATTAGAGTTAGAAAACTTACCTTCCACTTACCGTTTATTTAGTCGGGAGTGACAAGCTCCTCCAAAAACAAGGACTTCTTATTTTTGGGATGATTTGGCTTTATCTCATATAATAATTCTTGAAATCAAAAATCATCAAGACTAAAACTCCTCTCAATAAGATCGATGTCTTGTTGGGTGAATATAGATGATGCATCCACTATCTTTGCTTCTTGTCTCTGCATAATCTACAACTCAAATTCTTAAAGTAAAAGGATCCAACGGATCAGTCTTGGCTTATGAAACTTCCTCTCGAGGAGTTCTTTTAAACCATCACGATCCGTATGGACTCTTACTTTTGCATCAACAGTGTAAGAATGAAACTTATCACAAGAGAAAAATACAGCAAAGAGTTCCTTTTCTTCCTTAGGATAATTCTTTTGAGAACTATTGAGGGTTCTATCTTCATGATGTATACTATTAAATCTGTGACCTACATGTTGTCCCAGAGTTACTCCTACAACACTAGCCTCACATATTAAATCAAAATTCATATCCCATATAGGTGGTTTAATGACGGGAACTCAAGACAAAGCATATTTAAGTTTATCAAAGGCAATAAGGCATTTATCATCAAAATTAAATCTTACTCCCTTTTGCAACAGATTAGTCAAAGGTTTCGAAATTCCGGAAAAATTTCTAATGAACCTTCTGTAAAATCCAACATAACCAAGTAAACTTCTCATACCTTTTACATCCCTTGGTTTTGGCATTCTTTCTATTGCTTCAAATTTAGCCCTATCTACTTAAATAGCCTTACCTGATACTTTGTGTCCAAGAACTATGCCTTCTTTGACCATAAAATGGCACTTCTCCCAATTCAAGACAAGATTAGTCTCTTCGCAATGCTGCAAAATTCTATTGATATCTTCCAAGCAACTAGTAAACAAAGTTCCATAGATAGAAAAATCATCCATAAATACTTCCATTATAAGTTCTATAAAATTTGCAAATATAGCAATCATGCATCATTGAAAAGTAGATGGAGCATTACATAAACCAAAAGGCATACGCTGGTAAGCATGTAAACCATAAGGACTAATGAAAGTTGTTTTAAGTTGGTCTTCAGGATGAACATCTATTTGGGAGAAACCAGAATATCCATCTAAGTAACAAAAACGAGTGTGGTTTGCTAACCTCTCTAAAGTTTGTTCTATGAATGGTAAAGTATAGTGATCTTTCCTAGTATCCTTATTCAATTTTCTGAAATCAATGCACATCCTATGTCGAACAAGAGTTCCAGTAGGTATCAATTCATTGTTTTCATTAGGAACAACTGTAAAGCCACCTTTCTTAGGAACACAATGAACATGACTTACCCATTCACTTTGTTTTACAGGATAAATTATACTTGCATCAAGTAGGCGTACTATTTCTTTTCTTACCACTTCCTTCATTTTAGGCTTCAGTCTTCTATTAAATTCTGCAACTAGTTTAGCACCTTCCTCCATGAATATCCTATGGGAGCCTATCATGGGACTAATACCCTTCAAGTCATCCAGTGAGTACCCAAAGGCCTTGCGGTGCTCCTTTAGTACCTTCATAAGTTCTTCTTCCCCTGAAAGTTTAGCACTAAAAATAACAGTAATTTATTAGTATCATCTAAGAATATATAATTAGGATTATCTGGTAAAGTTTTTAATTCTGGGGGTGGTAATTCCTCATCCCCTCTCTTTTCTGGTTCTTCAAAAGCTTCATCAGTTGGAGCTTCTTCATTGGGAAATGAATCAATTTCATTTTCTAATTCTTTTAGAGTTTTATCCTCCATAATTATTTCTCCACAATTCGGATCTTCATCTATTTCTTCATCTTGATTATTTAATAAAAGAGTTGCCATTTCTTCAATAGTTTTCTCCTTCTCTTCTTATTGTATGATTAGAGGTTTGTCTTTAAATTTGGAAAAATGGAATTCGTTTTCCACTTCCCCAAGCTTAAGGGATACAACCTCCTATCTGAAGTCAATTGTGGCACCTATATCACTCAAAAAGTTTCTTCCAAATATAATTGGGCAAAGAGTGTCAATTGGCATATCAACAACTACAAAATCAATAAGAATTTTTTTATTGTTAATTGTGATAACTGCATCCTCAACAACTCCCCTTGGAATTCTAAGATTTTTATTGGCTAACATGATTGTCATCTCAGTATTTTATATTAGAGCCGATGCTATTTTCTTCTTTTATTTCCAGATAAAAATCACAACATATAACATTAACTTCAGTGCGAAGATCACATAAACCGTAATGCAAGGTCTCTTTAAATATGCAGGGAAGAATAGGCTTACACACATCTTTTACCTTAATTGTACCTTCTGTTGGATTATTAGGCATAATTTCCACGATTAATTCCAGAATATAAATCATGACAGCACCAGCTACAATCACGTGAACCTCTAACATACTAGATGTATTGATCAACATGAATAGTAGCAGATTACACACACTAATATCCATAGTAAAACAACAGATCTATTGACAGTGTACGTACTGATCTGTTGTCGATGTAGTCGCCGTTGGTGCAGTAGCCTGACGAAGAAGTCGGCGTTGAAGACGACGCACACGAGGTCCGGCTTGACGACAGAGAAGACGCACCGTGATGAAGCACTTGAGCAGTCGCGCGGAGCGCTTCCCAAAAACCTTATTCGCCCTCTCCCATACAGGATCGCAAAGACGAGTGGTTCCGGAGAGCTGCTCTCCCAACCACCGGTGCACGCCGGCAAGCGGGATGGAGTAGACTACGGTGGAAGCGCAAGAAGAGAGGATGGCAAAACCCTAGATTTGTTTGGTGTCGTGCGTTGTGGAAGCCGCACAGGCGTTTATATAGAGCGGCTCGGAAATCCCGTATAGGACACGAAGTGGACCAAGCCCACGTCGCGCATGTTCGGGTCGGTTACAGATAGCCCACGATCCGGAGCGACCCAAATCCGCTAACTGTTGACACGTCTGTCTAACCGCACACATTTTCCTGAGCAGCAAAATAAAGCTCGGCTCGGCGAGATTCCCGCAAACCGCGGCACGCGCGCGTCGTGACGAGACGAGCGTGCGTGCGAGCGGTGGCATCGTCAGAGGAGGAGCGTGCATGTATCTCTCTTATTGTCACTCACTTACAAAGTGGTGCAACACTCCACCTTATAAGGTGGTGCAACTCTCCTTCAACTTTCCATATGGGACTAAACTTTAGCTCCCACAGCTCTTGCCACACACATATGAGCTACCACTAACTTGGGCCAAATTACATATGGGCTTCCACATACATGGGCTTTGAGATTTAGGGAAAATCTGAAATCACACATGGGTCTAATGATTTAGCCCATTATTTCTAACAATCCCCCACCAGATCTCAAATGCCCATTCGAAGATTTGCAAATCCTCACTACTTGTTTATATACCAGTGTTTCAACAGAGACTGTTAAGTTGAACTTCCGCCTAGAATCTTGAACTACATCTATCAAAAACTTGAACAATGGACGAACCTTGAATTGCAAGTTTGGTGCCAATAGATTTCACTCAAAATCATAACTAGTACCTGCCTGCCAGTAGCCTACCCTGCGGGTTGGAGCATATGCGTCATACTCCCTGGTCTCTTCATGAGTTTACTAGAGATCACCCAAGTCTCATAGAGCGTGACGTTTACAGTCGACCTCATATAGGTGTGTTCTTTCAAGAATGCCCTGTAGGACAGCATCTTTGCTAGTTTAAGCCAACAGAAACACATTAAGGCATGTTGCCAACCTGCCTTACAGATTATGAGAGTTATGCATCTTCACATAAAGAGGGTTACCAACTACTCTCCTCGGTCAAACCACTAGCTTGTTCTTCCCAGGTCCTAATTCACGGGATCTCCGATCATATATGTTGGGTTACCACTAGGTGTGACATCCATGGGTCTCAACCCCATCTCCCTCGATGCACTTTCTATCACATTTCGTGATCGTCCCTTTGTAAAGGGATCTGCTAGGTTTTTGTTTGTTTGAATATACGTAACATTTATTACTCCAGAGTTTCTCAATTTCCTAACAGACTTCAAACGTCTCTTCACGTGTCTTGATGACTTCACGTTATCCTTAGAATTGTTCACTTTGACAATAACAGTTTGGTTGTCAAAATTCAAAAGGATTGCCGGCACAGGTTTCTCAACCACAGGAAAGTCCATCAAGAGCTCACGCAGCCAATCTGACTCAACAGTGGATGTGTCTAAAGCAGTAAGTTCTGCTTCCATAGTTGACCTCGTCAATATGGTCTGTCTACGGGATCTCCATGACACTGAACAACCTCCAAGGGTAAACACATACCCGCTCGTGGCATAGAGTTCATCAACGTCAGAGATCCAGTTCGACTCACTATATCCTTCAAGCACAGCCGGGTGCCCTGAATAGTGAATCCCATAGCTCATTGTACCACATAGATAGCGCATGACCATTTCAAGTACATGCCAATGATCAATACCCGGGTTAGACATGAACCTACTCAACTTGCTCACAGCAAAAGAGATATTAGGTCTGTAGCACTTGCTAAGTACATGAGAGAACCAACAACTTGTGAATATTTCAGCTGATCTGTTGGTTCCTTCTTATTCTTTCGTAATGTCAAACTGGGATCATAAGGTGTTGGAGAAGTCTTGCCATCATTAAAGCCAAATCGGCTCAAGACCTTCTCAACATAATGAGATTGCGTTAAAGTAATCTCATTCTCGTTCTTAATAAGCTTGATGTTCATAATCACATCAGCCTTTCCCAGATCTTTCATATCAAAACTCTTTGACAGGAAATAATTGACTTCATTTATCACTTGCATGTTTGTACCAAAGATCAGAATGTCATCCACGTACAAACATAATATAACGCTATATCCCCCACCATGGTGATAGTAAACACACCTATCAGCCTCATTAATGACAAAGCCAGCAGAAAGTAGAGTTCTGTCAAACTTCTCATGCCATTGCTTAGGTGCTTGTTTCAGGCCATACAAATTTTTTAATAACTTACACACCTTTGTATCTTCACCTTTTACCACAAACCCATCCGGCTGATCCATATAGATCTCCTCTTCCAACTCTCCATTAAGGAAAGCTGTCTTCACGTCCATTTGATGAACGAGAAGACCATAAGAGGCAGCCAGGGACAGTAGTACTCGAATGGTGGTCAGTCTAGCGACAGGTGAATATGTGTCAAAGTAATCTTCGCCTTCTTTCTGTGTGTAGCCCTTAGCTACAAGCCGCGCCTTGTACTTTTCACTAGTACTATCAGGCCTTAGGTTCTTCTTGAACACCCACTTACAGCCCACAGGTTTACAACCATAGGGTCATTCTGATAATTCCCAAGTTCCATTAGATAGAATCGAGTCCATCTCATTTTGGACAGCTTATTTCCAATCATCTGCATCAGGAGATGCATATGCCTCTGCAATGGATCTGGGAGCATCATTCACAAGGTACACGATGAAATCATTACCAAAGGATTTTGCAATCCTCTGTCTCATGTGGTTGTTCAGAATTCTCAATAGATGCACTAGATTCAGGAAGTATTTCAGAAGAAATTCTACCAATGCTATGCATATATTTTATATAGAAAAATATTCTCAAAGAATGTTGCATCACGACATTCCATTATAGTATCAACACGCATATCAGGTACCTCAGATTTAACCACTAGAAATCTATAGCCTACACTTCGTGGAGCATATCCTAGAAAGATACAATCCACTGTCTTGGGTCCAAGCTTGCGTTTCTTGGGAATCGGTATGTTGACCTTCGCCAAACACCCCCAAGTGCGCAAATACGAAAGTGATGGTTTTCTCCCAGCCCACTCCTCATAAGGGGTCTTTTCCTTGTTCTTGTTAGGAACTCTATACAGGACATGACAAGAAGTCAACAAAGCCTCCCCCCACCATGCCTTTGATAAACCAGCAGTGGCTAACATGGAATTCACCAAGTCAGTTAGCGTGCGGTTTTTCCTCTCGTCCACCCCGTTTGATTGGGGCGAGTAGGGAGACGTCCTCTCATGAATAATTCCGTGTTCCTGATAGAATTCATCAAATATTTTGGGAAAATACTCACCACCATGATCCGACCTAAGATGCTTGATCTTTCTCTCTAGTTGATTTTCAACTTTGGCCTTATAGATTTTAAAGTAGTCTAAAGCCTCATCTTTAGTTTGCAACAAGTAAACATAGCAGAATTTAGTAGCATCATCTATCAACGTCGTGAAATATCTCTTTTCACCTTTTGTCAACACACCATTCATCTCGCATAGATCAGAATGTATGACTTCTAGAGGTGCCAAGTTTCTCTCCTTGGCAGCCTTGTGAGGCTTTCGAGGTTGCTTTGATTGCACACAACTATGGCACTTAGAACCTTTGTCAATAGTGAAATTAGGAATTAAACTCATACTGGACATCCGAGACATCAAACCAAAATTAATGTGACATAAACGAGAATTCCAAACACTAGTATCATCATTAACATCACCACAAATATGATTCACGGATTTATTACAAAACTCTGAAAGTGAAAATCGGAACAAGCCTCCGAACTAATAACCTTTACCAATAAATTGTCCATGTTTCAAAACAACGACTTTATTGGACTCTAACACAACCTTAAACCCATCTCTACACAAAAGGGAGCCACTAACGAGATTCTTGTTCATAGTAGGGACATGCTGCACGTTCCTCAGCTGCACGATCTTTCCGGAAGTAAACTTCATATCCACAGTGCCAACACCACGAACAGAAGCATGTGATCCATTCCCCATTAGGACGGTTGAATCCCGAGCGACCTGATAAGAAGTAAACATAGAGATGTCAGCACACACATGAACATTAGCACCCGTATCATTCCACCAACATGGTGATTGAAATACTGAAAGAACAGTAAATAAATTACCATACCTATCAGTGTTGCTAGCGGTCACGACGTTGACAGTCTTCCCACCTTTCCCTCTACGATCTACACGATCTGGGCAGTCCTTGGAAAAGTGGTCGAGCTCTCCACATGAATAACAATGTAGCTCGGCCTTGTTCAGCTACTTCTTCTTCTTGAAGGTTGTAGTCTTTTTAGGCTTGTTGAACGAGGGATTATAGTTCCCTTTGTTCTTGCCGAAGGTCTTCTTTTGTGCCATGTAGGCGCTAGACTGACCGTCGCCTCCTCTCTCAGCAGTGTCCTTAGCCCGAGCCTTCTCCTCAACATCAAGAGACGTTATCAGGTTTTCAACCGATATCTCCTGTCTCCTGTGTTTGAGAGTTGTGGAAAAGTTCCTCCATGAACAAGAAAACTTTGCAATAATGCGCCCAGTCACAAACTTGTCGGGTAAGATACACTTGAGGATTTCAAGCTCCTTGGCAAAGCACTGTATCTCATGAGCTTGCTCAACTACAGAACAGTTGTTAACCATCCTGTAATCATGAAAGCTCTCCATGATGTACAGCTCACTGCCAGCATCTGCTACACCGAACTTAGAGTTCAGTGCCTCCCAGAGCTCTTTTCCATCTTTGATGTGCATATACACATCAAATAGCTTGTTGTCAAGAACACTTAGGACGCATCCCACAAAGGCAAGATTGGTTTCCTTGAACTTGTTCTGAACCTCGTCAGATGTAGTTCCTTCAGGTAAACCCTCACTAGCCTCGAATACTTTCAGAGCTTGCAGCCACATAGTGGTCTTATACTGCCACCTCTTAAAATGAAAACCGGTAAAATTTTCCGGCTTCATAGCATTGGCCAAGTGTCCCTTGTTTAATTCAAGAAATTGCCTATAATAAGGTTTTTGGATTGTTGGATTATTAGGCATAATTTCCATGATTAATTCCAGAATATAAATCATGACAGCAGCAGCTATAATCACGTGAACCTCTAACATACTAGATGTATTGATGAACATGAACAGTAGCAGATTACACGCACTAACAGCCATAGTAAAACAACAGATCTGTTGACAGTGTACGTACTGATCGGTTGTCGATGTAGTCGCCATTGGTGCAGTAGCCTAACGAAGAAGTCGAAGTTGAAGACGACGCGCATGAGGTCTGGCTTGACGACCGGGAAGACGCGCCGTGATGACGAACTTGAGAAGTCGCGCGTAGAGCTTCCCAAAAACCTTATTCTCCCTCTCCCGTACAGGATCATAAAGACGAGTGGTTCTGGAGACCTGCTCTCCCGACCACCGGTGCACGCCGGCAAGCAGGATGGAGTAGACTACGGTGGCGGAGAAAGGAGAGAGGATGGAAAAACCCTAGATTGGTTTGGTGTCATGCGTTGTGGAAGCCGCACATGCGTTTATATAGAGCGGCTCGGAAATCCCGTACAGGACACGAAGTGGAACAATCGTACGTCGTGCATGTTCGGGTCGGTTACAGATAGCCCACGATCCGGGAGCGACCCGAATCCGCTAACTGTTGACACGTCAGTCTCACCGCACACATTTTCCTGAGCAGCAAAATAAAGCACGGCTCGGCGAGACTCCTGCAACCCGCAGCGCGCGTGCGTCGTGACGAGGCGAGTGTGCATGTGAGCGGAAGCGTCGTCGGAGGAGGAGCGTGCATGTATCTCTCTTATTGTCACTCACTTACAAATTGGTGCAACACTCCACCTTATAAGGTGGTGCAACTCTCCTTCAACTTTCCATGTGGGACTAAACTTTAGCTCCCACAGCTCTTGCCACACACATGAGCAAGAGTCTAATTCAATTTTATTAGGTTTAATCAAACCGCCATAAAAGATATCCAATAAATACCATTCAGGTAATTTATGATGAGGACATTGTCTAAGCAAATATTTAAATCTTATATAAACTCTTACAAGTCCTTCATTGGGGCGGTTCTTCCAAATTATTATAAGACGCCTGATTCCATAATATTTTGATAATGGATAATATTTAGATAAAAATTTGCAAGCTAAATCATCCCAAGTAGTAATGGCTTCTACGGGTAGAGATATATACCATGAGAGAGTTGTACTTGTCAAAGTTTGACTAAAAAGTTTAACCCTTACCTCATCGGCGGTATACCCCGTTAATTGGAACATGCCACATATATCTTTGAAACATGCAATATGCTCATATGGATCAGGATCTTCTTCATCTCCAGTAAATTGCTTCTTGTGTAGAATACCAAGTAGTAGAAGATTTATTTCATACCCCCTTGTCTTCTCGTTGGAGTTGTCTCTTTTATAAATATCATAGGGCTTCCCAAAGCGGTTGAGTGGGTTATCACTAGTCATATTATCAAACTCCATCATGTTAGTGGAAACCTGTAACTCAAAACAAAATTTACAAAACTAAAGTAAGTAAACAAAAACTAAAAGACCTATAATGCTTAGCTCCCCGGCAATGGCGCCAGAAAATAGCTTGATGACTGCAAGTGCACACATCGGATGTAGCTAGTTTCAAAATAAAGATATCGATCCCACAGGGAGCAGGAGTTTGAAGTCTAAGAATTCTTAAAGTAAATACTGAAAGTAGAATTGCTAAATAAAGTTCTAAGTGACAAGATAAAATGCGAGTAATGTGTAAAAAGGTGTTTTTGGGTTTTTGGTATAAGAGAACAATACGTAAAGTAAATAAAACTAAATATATAAAATAAGTATCGTGTAGAGATTTGAAACTTTAGTGGAGAAAGAGTTCTCAGGGATTGGTGGATACACCACTAGCATTATAAAGGCCTAAGGTAAAGATTATTATCACGAACATTCTCAAGTATGTATGTGTGGGATGAACTCCGTATTTGGACAAAGAGGCAACAACCACTGCTCAAGTGTAAGATACCTCCCTTTATAAAGGTAAGGATCCCTGTGATTGCAATGCTAGTCCCTGGATCAATGCTAGCATCCACAGTTTAAGATGAAGTACACAGAAACAAAGGTCATTATTACAAGTCATTCTAGAGACAAACATAGTCTTTTACAAACTCCATGGCCACAGGCCTAGTACAAGAGTTTAAATATGTAATAAGATAAATAAGTCTTCATCTTCATGTGCCACAGGCAAGCATGTTGAGTGTAGACTCATAACCCCTAATCACCATCAGAATAATCTGCAACATCACAAATTACAGCCACAGTGGGTCAATACATTGGAATAGTATTGGCAAGTGATACCTTAGAATAATATTGGCAACTAGATACTATATGCATTTGGCTAAGTGTAGCTTAGGCTTGCTTTGCTCAAAATAGGTTTTTCCTATTAGTTGAAAACACTAAGTTTTCCTTTGATAAAATCGTTCCCAAGGAACCACCAATAGAAATTGGTGAACCTTCACCCTTGTTCAACCACAAGTTTTAACTTAGAAATTTGGGATGAGGAGATTCTTGATAGCTTCCATGTCTTGATGCTCAAGTTGTCCAATACCAGGGACATGGCTAAGTACTTAGATTCTTCCATCTGTAGAGGTTGTGCACTTTCCCCACAAGACTTGATTTTCACCAAGACAGGACCTTTCAGAAGCCTTCCCTTAGACCAAATGGACGCGCTCCAACCTATCATCCCACTACCACCAACTGTCCAAATGGCTAAGTTATTGCAACCTATATGATCCAGGAAGAGCCCATAATGCCATGTGGCTGCACTAGAAGCTTCTTAACATTTGGCCTCTCAAATCCCTTTGTTCCTGGGTGGATTTCCACAAGTGATATACACAAGGTAAACCATAGAAATGGGCCTTGTGTAACCACTCAAAACAAACCATTCTTTCCATTCCACCCAGGTGATTCATTCACTTAGTTGTTTTATTACGTAAAACACAAGTCCAAAGACTTAGAAATATTTTCTCATAGCATGAATATATAACCACCCTTGGTTGCTACTAGCTAGGCTAAGCATGGCATAGATAAGCATCTTAACTGTCACATCCCAAGATTTTCCAAATCTTGTAATGTGAAAAATAAATGAATAAAATAAAACTTTGTTGATTTTCAGGGTGAGAAGAAACTTTTTGATTTGAATTGGGAACCTTCAAACCTATTTTGATCAAGATAAATCCTAAAGGGATTTTAAAAGATAAACATTTAATAAAGAAAAATCTAAATATTTGAAATTACTAATTTTGAATCTTTTAATAAAAAAGATTTGGTTTTCAAATGAAAAGGTAGAAATATAATAGTAAAGATTATTTTATGAGCCAAATTAAAACTTGGCCAAGTCTTTGAAATAAAATATTTCCATTTGATAAAAATAGTAAAGGTTTATTTGAAAATAAAATAATAAGGATTTAATATCCAAATTTATTAAAAATAAAGGTTTTACTATTTTAATTAAAACATCAAAACTTATTTATTTATTTTAAACAATTTTTCCAAGTATTCCATATTTTCAAATAAAACCTACTGGTTTGGTTTTGATAATATTTAGATTTCAAAATGGAGTTTTTGAATAAATCAAAATCTATTTGATTTAATAAACAAAGGTCTATTTTATTTAATTATAAATGGACCCTAAAATAAAAAAACATTATTTTATTTTGGGACTTTGGTTTATTGCTGTTAAACGGAACCAAAACCCAATACAAGTGTGGTGAATGTTTGAATTGATTTGAATGCTTGATTTGTTGTTTGAATTCCAAAACAGAAAATAGAATTGGAAAAAGATAAAACATTCAGAAAGAAAAAAAATGAAAACAAACCCAACCCAACCCAGCAAGCCCACTAAGCCTAGTACCAGCCCAGCTTCCCTCTCTCCCGAAGAAAACGTTTCGCACTTGAACACATACCCGCAGAGACACTGATTGGTGGACCCTCCTTCCCTCTCACTCCCCCACTGACAGCAAGGCCCCACAGCACTGTTCATCATCTTCAACCGCGCTGATTCCTCCTCGCCGTTTCCTGTCTTTACTCCAGCGATCAATTCGCGTGATTAACAGCCACTACTCCCCCGGCGACCACGCCCCCTTAAACGTCTCCCTCTCCTCCCCATTTCCCCTCTGTCACCATAACCAACACACCACCAGGCTACGCTAATTTCACCAGAGACCCCTCACTGCTCCGACGAGCTTCCTCCTCGATTCCGGCCGAACCTCGCCACCCCTTGACTCCTTGAGCACACGACCGTGATCCCCACTCCCAGGCGCACCTGTCTGTTCCCTCCGTTCAACCGCGGGCGCCCCAGAGCATCGACTTCGACAACTTCTGAGCATCAACGCGTTTGCTTCCCACTCCGGCGAACTCCACAGGTAAACCCTGTTCGCCCCAGCACTCCTCGATGATACTCCCACACTCGCCACACTCTCCCGCATCTAACCATGCTCTTATCTTGCCTTAGGGAGATCTGCAACGTCGACCCCGACCACGACCAGAGCCGCCCGACGCCGTTCCCCACTCCGGCGAGCAATCCCGCTAGACCCAGAGCGCCCCTCGACGAGCTGACCGTACCTTGAGCAGCCCCACGTCACTGCGATCATGGTGAGCATCCCCACTTCGTTCCTTGCTTCCTGTAGCTGCCGTAGCGCCACCGCCTGACCGTCGCCGCCGTCTGCCGCCGCGCAGCGCCGCCAGCTTTTGGCTAGGCATCTATGACCGTTAGATATTAATCCAAAGGATGCGATTATATCACTTAACAGCGAAAGGGTACGCAATCTGAGCCACGCGATCTGTTTAGATCCAACACCCCGCAGAGGCCGATCCACCCGAACCGGTATCGACCAGTAGCATCACGCCGCGTGGCACCAGTTTGTTTAAAACAGAAATTTGAAATCAGATTTAGATGCAGCTTTGAAACCCTTGTAACTTTTGATCCACACGTCCAAAAATTGCAAACTTTATATCAATAGAATCAGTGGAACAAGCCCTAGCCAACCATGCAATTTGTTTAGTAAAAAGTTTCTGTTAGAATGTTTGCTTTTGCAGAAACATTTGTATGCTTGTTTAGGTTATAAAAATTGTTCCAAAATGTTTTCAAGGATGAAATCTTTGCAAATTGGTTTGTGGTGAACTTACTGACCCTAGGAACCAACCCATGGATTTAAAAATGGAATTTGTGAAGATTAGGAATGAAAACTTGAATTAGTCCATTTCTAGTCAAATGAAAATATTGCTTTTGTTATGAAAATGATTTTTGAGTAAAAACTTTGGGAAAATGATTTGAATCAAACCTACTGACCCTAAACACCAAGTTTTGAGAATTAACAACCTATTTGGTGAACAACATAAAGTTTTTGCTTTGATAAAAACATATTCCACCACATAAAAAATGAAAGGATTTAAAAATGGTTTATAGACAAAACCCTTCTGCAAATGACTTTGCCACTTTAGAAAATGACCACTTTGAACCTTACAAAGTGTAGAGCCTAGTAGAAACCACATGTGCAAATAAAACTATCTTATGCATGCTTGCATGCATGACTTAGTTCCTATGATTTTATGTGTGTGATGTATTGATTGAAGATTGGTTGGAATGCAAGTTGATTTTGTGTTTGCTTGATTGATTTCTAGTGAAGTTAGAAAAGTGTGAAACTAGCAAGATCAAGAAGTGAACCAACATTCCCAACCAAAAAGGCAAGTGACACTATCATCTAAAGTCCTACTATTTTCATTATACTTAGTGGATTTTGAAACATGCATGAAAAGAATTTCTATACATATGCTATGCTAAATCCTAATAGGATTCCCCTTATACATTACTTAGTGAAAACAATGTAGTTGTAAAATGCTTAGCCATGCTATATATTTGGAGAAGAGATACATGTTGAGATTTTATGAAGTTGAGAAAAAGACTTATGTTTTATATAATAAAACAAGGACTCAATGAACCACCTCGGTGGACAAGGATACTTTGAGTTTTGGAGAAGGTGGCAACTAAAAGAACCATGTCTATGGCATTCTCTTTGTGTTGTGCACCAAAAGAAAACCACCCAGGAACTTAGAGATTGAACATGTTTCTCCAATTGTGGCTTCCGTGTACAGCCACATGCTACTTATGGCTCTGGCTTAGTCAACTACATTGGGAAGACCCATGCATTGTCCCAGGTACTGAAAATGAGGGAACTCCAAACCCTACATGGGTGCCTGAAGACAAGCTAGCAATGGTGTATGGGAGGACCCTCTAGAAAGACTTCGTCACATTCTCAATCTGCCAGTACTCCATCTTGGTGAGTACCAATCCAGCGGCCACTGGTGGCAACAAGATGAGAGTGTGTCATGTGGGTAAAGTGTACAACTTTTGTAGAAGATAAAAATCTAAGTACTTAGCCGTGTCCCCGGTTATGGACAATACTGAGCAACTAAAGCTTGAAGCTATGGGAAATCTCGACATTCCAATTTCCAAAAAGAAAAACTTTAAAGTAACAACAAAAGACTTGCAGCACTTGGGGGTACCAAGGAGCTCAAGAGATTTGGATAAAAACTTGAAGCCCTTGGGGATTTACCAAGGAGTTCAAGAGGATTTGATAAAAACTTGAAGTACTTGGGGGTACCAAGGAACTCAAGATATTTTGACAAAGACACTTGGGGTTTTACCAAGGAGTTCAGAATGACTCGATAAAGATTAAAACCATTTTGAAAAGATAGGATAAATTATTGCTTTCTACAAATGAGCCTAAAACCCTACCTAGCCAAATATGCATGTAATGATAGGATCCACTTATATTCAACATAGTAGTGAAACTTGGAAATACAATTCAAATGTATTGACCCTTGTGGCTGTAACTTGTTATGTTGCAGGTTTGATTGTTTTTAGTGGAGTTGATTGATTAGGATTACAAGTCTACAACCAACATGTTTGCCTGTGGCACTTTGAAGATGAAGGACCCCATGCTTATAGTTATTCTGCTGCAATGTAATGTAATAGCCAAATGAGCTATGTAAGATGTAATAAAATTATGTTATTCCTGGTTATAAAGTTATATTATGACCTTTGTTTCTTGATATTACATCTTAACTGTGGATGCTAGCTATTGATCTAGGGACTAGCATTGTAAACACAGGGATCTCTACCTTATTAAAGGTTGGGAACCTCTTACAGATGGTATCAGAGCATTGTGTTGCCTGTAGGATTTGTAAACCTAGGATTGGACAAAACCCTTAGAAGAATAGGAGTATATTTGTACCAAAACTTATTTACAAACAACCTTGTAAACTCTTTCCTCAACCATTTTGGATTTGATTCTACATCTCTTCTATTTCAACTTGATGGATAAAAGCCTACCCCATGACCAAAGACTTCACCATGTGCAAAGGACTCCATCAACTCTAATGACTTCAACATCATCAAATCTAATGACTTCAACATCTTCAACTCTAATGACTTCAACTTCTTCAACTCTACTGACTTCAACATCTTCAGCATATTCACCAAGGACTTCCAACTTGGATACCACTAAGGACTACAAGTGACACAAGGAAATCTTGCTCAAGATGTGGAGACTAAGGAAATGCAAAATTAGAAGGAGTTCACTTCACTTGAAGTATTGTAACCAAGAGTTTTCCCCAAGGAAACCATGATCTCATACAAGAAGAATTAAGAAGGAAGGAAAGATCACAGTTGAACCATATAGATGGACTACCATATTTTAGTTAAGTCAAACCCACCAACTTATGTGGTGTAACAAAAATATTTTGTTGCCTAAGTAGTGCTTGAACTTTGTTGTTTGAGTGAAAAGTTGTTTGTGATTGATTGCACATTGCTTGTGTGAATTGTGATGTGTGTGATTGGAACTATTTCCTTAGAAATATCTTGCCTATTCTAATATCCATCTAACCCAAACAGATGACTACTCCAAGAGACTCCAAAATCAAGGTTGATGACAACAACAACAACCAAGAGGACCACATGAAAGAGCTCATATCAACCCAAAACCAGTTGAACCAAATGACAGCTCAGTTCATAGCCAACACTAGTGGGGAAGATCCAACCCTGCAAGAGTTTTTTGGAAAACCAAGCTGAAATGTTGCATAAGGTGACAGACCAAATGCTCAACATGGAAAGCAACTTTTCCAAAGGAGACACAGGTGTTATTCTAAAAGGAGCCAAAGGTTGCAACATTTGTGGAGACAAGGATCACACTACTAAGGAGCATAGAGATCAATGCCCCAACTGTGAAGAGAAACATCCTGTTGGCCAATGTCCCACCTCTCAAGCTACTTGCTACCTATGTGAGGGAAACAATCATGTCCCTATCCAATGCCCCATCTATTCCATAGTTGAACAAAGGAAACAAGGTGGAGTGCAACAAATGATTGCAAACTATCCAGAAGGATCTAAGTCTACCAAGAAGAATGATGACAAAGGAAAAGGTCCACTTATACCTCCATGCAATACAACCCAATTCAAAGGACCAAAGAAGAGGCATGTGAATTTTCCAAAGAGCAATAGAAGGTCCAAGAAGCATGTAGACATTCCTACCTACCATATAACATATGAACAACATGAACTAGATGCACTCCTAGCTTTGGAGAAACCCAAAAAGAAAAAGAAGGACAAAAGCCATGTGCAATGTCATCATTGCAAAGAAATGGGACACTATTCTAGTGAATGTCCAGAGAAACATAAGTATAAAGAGATTGGTCAAGTATGGTGCAACAACTGCAAAGGACTAGGCCATTATGCAGCAACTTGTCCACAAGACACACGTGAAGAACTCAAAGTTATCATGTGTTTCAATTGCAAAGGACCAGGACATTATGCAAGCAATTGTCCAAAAAAGATGAAGAACAAGTTAAACAAGCCTATGAAGGATCTCAACCTTGGCCCATGAGTCAAGTGTGGAAACAAAGGACACTAAGCAGATGTTTGCCCAGAGAAGTTCCCCAAGATCCCAAGCAAACCAACATGTCAATTTAGTTGGAAATTTTTTAAGGGTGGTAGTACCCTAGATGTTTTGAGCCTACCTGTAACCCTTCCCAAATCTCAGGACGAGATTTATTTTAAGGGTGGTAGCCTGTCACATCCCAAGATTTTCCAAATCTTGTAATGTGAAAAATAAATGAATAAAATAAAACTTTGTTGATTTTCAGGGTGAGAAGAAACTTTTTGATTCCAATTGGGAACCTTCAAACCTATTTTGATCAAGATAAATCCTAAAGGGATTTAAAAAGATAAACATTTAATAAAGAAAAATCTAAATATTTGAAATTACTAATTTTGAATCTTTTAATAAAAAAGATTTGGTTTTCAAATGAAAAGGTAGAAATATAATAGTAAAGATTATTTTATGAGCCAAATTAAAACTTGGCCAAGTCTTTGAAATAAAATATTTCCATTTGATAAAAATAGTAAAGGTTTATTTGAAAATAAAATAATAAGGATTTAATATCCAAACTTATTAAAAATAAAGGTTTTACTATTTTAATTAAAACATCAAAACTTATTTATTTATTTTAAACAATTTTTCCAAGTATTCCTTATTTTCAAATAAAACCTACTGGTTTGGTTTTGATAATATTTAGATTTCAAAATGGAGTTTTTGAATAAATCAAAATCTATTTGATTTAATAAACAAAGGTCTATTTTATTTAATTATAAATGGACCCTAAAATAAAAAAATATTATTTTATTTTGGGACTTTGGTTTATTGTTGTTAAACAGAACCAAAACCCAATACAAGTGTGGTGAATGTTTGAATTGATTTGAATGCTTGATTTGTTGTTTGAATTCCAAAACAGAAAATAGAATTGGAAAAAGATAAAACATTCAGAAAGAAAAAAAATGAAAACAAACCCAACCCAGCAAGCCCGCTAAGCCCAGTACCAGCCCAGCTTCCCTCTCTCCCGAAGCAAACGTTTCGCACTTGAACACATACCCGCAGAGACACTGATTGGTGGACCCTCCTTCCCTCTCACTCCCCCACTGACAGCAAGGCCCCACAACACTGTTCATCATCTTCAACCGCGCTGATTCCTCCTCGCTGTTTCCTGTCTTTACTCCGGCGATCAATTCGCGTGATTAACAGCCATTACTCCCCCGGCAACCACGCCCCCTTAAACGTGTCCCTCTCCTCCCCATTTCCCCTCTGTCGCCATAACCAACACGCCACCAGGCTACAATATTTCACCAGAGACCCCTCACTGCTCCGACGAGCTTCCTCCTCGATTCCGGCCGAACCTCGCCACCCCTTGCCTCCCTGAGCACACGACCGTGATCCCCACTCCCAGGCGCACCTGTCTGTGCCCTCCGTTCAACCGCAGGCGCCCCAGAGCGTCGACTTTGACAACTTCTGAGCATCGCCGCGTCTGCTTCCCACTTCGGCGAACTCCACAGGTAAACCCCGTTCGCCCCAGCACTCCTCGATGATACTCCCACACTCGCCACACTCTCCTGCATCTAACCATGCTCTTATCTTGCCTTGGGGCGATCTGCAACGTCGACCCCGACCACGACCAGAGCCGCCTGACGCCGTTCCCCACTCCGGCGAGCAATCCCGCAAGACCCAGATCGCCCCTCTACGAGCTGACCGTACCTTGAGCATCCCCACATCACTACGATCATGGTGAGCATCCCCACTTTGTTCCTTGCTTCCTGTAGCTGCCGTAGCGCCACCGCCTGACTGTCGCAGCCGTCTGCCGCCGCGCAGCACCGCCAGCTTTTGGCTAGGCATCTGTAACCGTTAGATATAAATCCAAAGGATGCGATTAGATCACTTAACAGCGAAAGGGTACGCAATCTGAGCCGCGCGATCTGTTTAGATCCAACGCCCCGCAGAGGACGATCCACCCAAACCGGTATCGACCAGTAGCATCACGCCGCGTGGCACCAGTTTGTTTAAAACAGAAATTTGAAATCAGATTTAGATGCAGTTTTGAAACCCTTGTAACTTTTGATCCACACGTCCAAAAATTGCAAACTTTATATCAATAGAATCAGTGGAACAAGCCCTAGCCAACCATGCAATTTTTTTAGTAAAAAGTTTCTGTTAGAATGTTTGTTTTTGCAGAAACATTTGTATGCTTGTTAAGGTTATAAAAATTGTTCCAAAATGTTTTCAAGGATGAAATCCTTGCAAATTGGTTTGTGGTGAACTTACTGACCCTAGGAACCAACCCATGGATTTAAAAATGGAATTTGTGAAGATTAGGAATGAAAACTTGAATTAGTCCATTTCTAGTCAAATGGAAATATTGCTTTTGTTATGAAAATGATTTTGGAGTAAAAACTTTGGGAAAATGATTTGAATCAAACCTACTGACCCTAAACACCAAGTTTTCAGAATTAACAACCTATTTGGTGAACAACATAAAGTTTTTGCTTTGATAAAAACATTTTCCACCACATAAAAAAATGAAAGGATTTAAAAATGGTTTATAGACAAAACCCTTTTGCAAATGGCTTTGCCACTTTAGAAAATGACCACTTTGAACCTTACAAAGTGTAGAGCCTAGTAGAAACCACATGTGCAAATAAAACTATCTTATGCATGCTTGCATGCATGACTTAGTTCCTATGATTTTATGTGTGTGATGTATTGATTGAATATTGGTTGGAATGCAAGTTGATTTTGTGTTCGCTTGATTGATTTCTAGTGAAGTTAGAAAAGTGTGAAACTAGCAAGATCAAGAAGTGAACCAACATTCCCAACCAAAAAGGCAAGTGACACTATCATCTAAAGTCCTACTATTTTCATTATACTTAGTGGATTTTGAAACATGCATGAAAAGAATTTCTATACATATGATATGCTAAATCCTAATAGGATTCCCCTTATACATTACTTAGTGAAAACAATGTAGTTGTAAAATGCTTAGCCATGCTATATATTTGGAGAAGAGATACATGTTGAGATTTTATGAAGTTGAGAAAAAGACTTATGTTTTATATAATAAAACAAGGACTCAATGAACCACCTCGGTGGACAAGGATACTTTGAGTTTTGGAGAAGGTGGCAACTAAAGGAACCATGTCTATGGCATTCTCTTTGTGTTGTGCACCAAAAGAAAACCACCCAGGAACTTAGAGATTGAACATGTTTCTCCAATTGTGGCTTTCGTGTACAGCCACATGCTACTTATGGCTCTGGCTTAGTCAACTACATTGGGAAGACCCATGCATTGTCCCAGGTACTGAAAATGAGGGAACTCGAAACCCTACATGGGTGCCTGAAGACAAGCTAGCAATGGTGTATGGGAGGACCCTCTGGAAAGACTTCGTCACATTCTCAATGTGCCAGTACTCCATCTTGGTGAGTACCAATCCAGCGGCCACTGGTGGCAACAAGATGAGAGTGTGTCATGTGGGTAAAGTGTACAACTTTTGCAGAAGATAAAAATCTAAGTACTTAGCCGTGTCCCCGGTTATGGACAATACTGAGCAACTAAAGCTTGAAGCTATGGGAAATCTCGACATTCCAATTTCCAAAAAGAAAAACTTTAAAGTAACAACAAATGACTTGCAGCACTTGGGGGTACCAAGGAGCTCAAGAGATTTGGATAAAAACTTGAAGCCCTTGGGGATTTACCAGGGAGTTCAAGAGGATTTGATAAAAACTTGAAGTACTTGGGGGTACCAAGGAACTCAAGAGATTTTGACAAAGACACTTGGGGTTTTACCAAGGAGTTCAGAATGACTTGATAAAGATTAAAACCATTTTGAAAAGATAGGATAAATTATTGCTTTCTGCAAATGAGCCTAAAACCCTACCTAGCCAAATATGCATGTAATGATAGGATCCACTTATATTCAACATAGTAGTGAAACTTGCCAATACAATTCAAATGTATTGACCCGTGTGGCTGTAACTTGTTATGTTGCAGGTTTGATTGTTTTTAGTGGAGTTGATTGATTAGGATTACAAGTCTACAACCAACATGTTTGCCTATGGCACTTTGAAGATGAAGGACCCCATGCTTATAGTTATTCTGCTGCAATGTAATGTAATAGCCAAATGAGCTATGTAAGATGTAATAAAATTATGTTATTCCTGGTTATAAAGTTATATTATGACCTTTGTTTCTTGATATTACATCTTAACTGTGGATGCTAGCTATTGATCCAGGGACTAGCATTGTAAACACAGGGATCTCTACCTTATTAAAGGTTGGGAACCTCTTACATTAACTTAGAAATTTCTAGCAATTCTACAACTACTAGGATTTCCCAAACATAACATATAGACCAAAATACTCATGCAAGTCTAGCAAAATATTTCTAGTGCATAGTTGAAAAACATAGGTATAAAATCATGAAGGACCACTTGCCTTGGTAGTTTGGGGAGTAGCAACAATACTCACAATCACAATCACTATTTGCACCAAAATCTACACATAAAATAATGGCACAATCACATACACAATATATACAAGCAAAAATATATGAATGTATGCAATATGCCATGTGATGATTTTCTACACCAAAAAATACAAGTGCATAGTACTGAATCATAAACAAGTACAAAACTATCCAAATAAACTTTATTTGAGTAGCAAAACATTTTCCAAATAATTACTATACTCAAAGTATGCCTACAAATGTTTCTGCAAAAACAACCATTTTAACAGAGGCAAAACATTAAAAACATTGCATAAATTGAAAGAATTTTCTCTCCTGATTCCAATGATATAAAATTTGTCAAATTTGGACGTGGGAATCAAAAGTTATGAATTAAACAAGTTTAAACATCTAATAGATATAAATCTGATTTTAAATCTGAGAACTGGCCACGCGGAGCCTCCTGATTGGTTGGTACCGCTTCGCATTGGATCACACTCGCGCACCGTCAGATCTAAATAAAATCCAACGGCTCAGATCTTCCCGTACCTCTTCGGCCTAGCGTCTAATCTAGACCACTGGATCTAGATCCAGTGGATCTAATCGTTTTGACCACAACCCGGCGGCGCAAATGGCCAGAACGGCGGCGATGGCTCTGCCAGCGATGGTGCGGCGATTCTAGCGAGGGCTGGGGCAGTGGTGATGCTTACCAGACTCGCACGTGCACGAGGAAGCTCAGCGTGGTCGTCGTTGGGACGGGGGCGTGCTGCTGTGGCCGTGGAAGCTCATCGGAGTCGGGGACAGCGTCGAGCTTAGGTGGACGGCGATGTTGGCGATGTTCAGATCCACCCTAACACAAACGGAAGGCATCAGCATGTGCACATCGTTCAGGCAAACATTATAGGGTCAAGGGGAAGGCACGGGGCGGTCGAACCTCACCGTAATTCCATGTCGGAGTTGGAGACGGCGTCGGGAGTTTGCGGTGCTCGACGGAGTCGACGACCTGGGGCAGTACAAGACGAACCAAAGGTGTCAGAAGAAGCGCAATATGATTGCGAAGCAGCTCGCGTGAACCAGAAAGCAAGGCGTGCTCGGAACTCACCGTGATGGCTCGCCGGAGTGGTTCGGGACAGCGGCGGCACGAGCTCGATTGTGGACAGCCTAGCGGCGCTCTGTGGTTGGTGAGTGAGGGGAATGGAGCGAAGTGAGGAGGGGTTTAAGTAGCCAGGGCAAGAGAGGGAGTTATGCCTGCAGTAACGCGTTATCAAGCGTGAGATCGTCGGGAAGAAACGGCCGCGGCGGAGCTGGTCGCGGGCGTGATTTGGGGACGAAGGGGTGACGTGGAGGTGGGTCCGAGGCGTCAGCGAGAGGGGGCATGCTCGCGTGGGTGAGAAAAAGAGGGAGAGGGAAACCCCGGGTGGGCTGGTTGTTGGGCTGGGTCCAGTGTTGGGCCAGATTGGCAACGCCGGCCCTTTTTCTTTTCTTTATTCTGTTTCTATTTCTGTTTTGATTTTCTGGATTCATTTTCAAACAAATTCAAATGCAATTTGAATTCAAATCTTTTCTGGATTTTTGTAGAGTGTAACACTCATATTTTTGGGCATAAAACCATGTGGTCTCTTTGTACTAGCTTGGTCCCTTTGATTAAACAAAATAAACAGTGCTATAGCACTTGATTTGAATAAGTTTTGAAAATGGTTTAAAAACCATATTTGTTTTGTAGATTTTTATCCAAACTCCAACATTCAACCAAAACAACATGAGGGCAAGCAAAGCTTGGTTTAAAACAAATAATCTCTCAATTGAGGGTGGCATTTGATTAATGGTTGCCCACATAAAATAATGAGCATCAGATGCTCCTGTTTTTGAATTGGATTTGAAAAGGAACCCTAAATGAGCATGGATGCATGGATGATATGCATGAGTTTTGAATCATGATTTTAGGGATGTTACAACAAGTAATCCTCATAACCACAGCAGACAGCAACCAACATCAATTGAATTACCACACTATTAAGGGACATAATCCAGCAGGACGTATCCCATGGCATAGATAGTGTTTTGAGTTCCCTCGATTCCCAAGTAGATACATAAGGGGCACCAACAACTTTATAGTCACTATAAGTTCTAACATCCCTCTGTCTACCAACAAGTAGCTCCCTACATCAAGTCCCCACAAGAGACAAATATTGGAGAGGTCGACTTCTCCCAACATCAAGATGTAGACAATCTAACACATGGTCACAATGATGAATATCATAATAAACTTTATCTTATTCCAATCTCATACTAGCGTTTCTCCATCTCCCCAAGAACTAATGATCTACTCAGACATGGAGGCAGACAACATCATAATAATGGTAATGGAAGCGATCATTGATGAATAGTACTTCTTAATACACAACTAGTGCACGCATTATAACAAGATCTAGATGGGATGGATGGAGATGATGGTGGTGATGAAGATGCAGCGGTTGATGAAGATGGAGATTGATGCCTTGGCCTCCCAGATCTGCGTAGGGAGAAGATGGATCCCTAGGGCAAGTTCCCCCTCCAGATGCCTTCCCGAGGTTAGGTTTCAGCGATTTCTGGGTGTTTTGTATGTCGTCTCCCCGAACCAGTTGCACGAGGTGAAGCTATTTGAGGAGGCGGAGGCGGCGCCAACTATACAACGGGAACTATACGGCGGCCCGCCATATAGTTGGTCGTCAACTCTTCTATCTCTGCTCCTCGCTTCGGGTTTTCTTATTGTATTATTAATATTCCCCAAATAAGCGATTTACATAGTTTTTGGCTCCTTCTCTCTCCAGTACAACTACTCCAATAATTGTGTCCTTTGGATCCATCATCTGATCTGATCCTGGTGAAAATAAACATAAAAGGTGCGCGCGGAGGCCGTAAAATACCAAAATCCTACATCTACAATGCAAACTAACAATGTAAAACATGATGCAAATATGCACTCATCAGTGCGCCAGCAACCTGGAGAGACCCTCTTCAAGTTCCTGTAGAGGTTCAGCCGAGTTCGCAACAAGATCCCCAAGATCTCGGACTCCAACGTCATTACCGCCTTCTCCGAGGGTGTCAAGGATGTCAATATGAGGGAGAAGATTGTGAAGGGAATATGCCCGAGAGGCAATAATAAAGTGCTTATTATCTTATTCATTGTTTATCATAAATGTTTATTTTGCATGCTTTAATTGTATTAATACGAAAACGTTAATACATGTGTGTTTAATAAACAAATAGAAAGTTCCTAGTTATGCCTCTCTTATAAACTAGCTCGTTGATTAACAAGATCAAAGGTATCCTGATCATGGACATTGGATGTTGTTAATAACAAGGACACAACATTATTGGAAGGATGTGATGAACAATCATCCGGAGTATAGCATTGTGTTTATATTGCTATAACATCATACAAAGTAATCCTAGTCCTTAGACCATGAAATCATGTCAATCACTAACACTGGAAGAGTATCTTGATAACATCAAGCATCACACCATAACAGGGTGACTATAAAGGTGGGTTCAGTGCTACAAAGGTGTTATGTAGAGGCTCATGGATCAAGAGTGGAATTTGTCCATCCTGGTGACGGCTAGATATACTCTGGGCCCTCTCGGTGATATCACATTAGTTAGCTTGCAAGCAAGTGATGTGATCACTAGTATCACGGGAACAAGAAAAGAGTGCATGTCGGTAACAAGATCAACCTAGGTATGGAGATACCGATGATTGAATCTTGGGCATGTAATATATCGTGAGACAAAGGGATTGAGTTACATGCGTAAAAGGTTCACACGATCACAGAAGTCATCGTTGAATGTGTGGGAGTCAATACAGATCTCCAGGTCCCGCTGCTGATTATTGATTGGAGAGGGGTCTTGATCATGTCTGCATTATTCGCGAACCATAGGATGACACACTTAAGGAATACCGACACCATTTGGAGCAAATAATATGCTAGAGAAAGAAAAATAAAGCGTTAGAATTATTTCAATGGAAGCTGGAATTGTTTCGGGTGAAATTGCTGAAACTGGTCCTGCATGTGATATTGAAATGTTGCAAGGGGTTTTATTTGAATTATTGTTAATTAATGTAATTAACAAAAATCTGAATAAATAAATAAAAGCAGTTCTATTTAATGAGTGATTACATTAAATTTGGTGGACATTTAATGGTATTTGAGTGGAATTTTTAGTGGAGGAAATGGAGAGTAATTTTGTGAGTGGGATCTCCACTCAGATGAATGGAGGAAGGGGTGGGGGCAGCCACCATGGCGCCGGTCATGGCCCTTGGGGTGCCCCATCCTCCTATAAAAGGACTCCCTCTCACTCACACCTCATCGTGAAGGATCTCTCTCCCCCTCTAATATTTTCCCTATGGTCTCGGACTAGCGAGATACATGTTCCCGGTGGCTTTTTATGGAGCGAGGATTTGCTACTTCCATTGCATTGTTGGAGCAATGTCGCGGAGGTGGTCGGGGTTTCGAACATGCATGCGATCACGGATGCACCACTGCTCTGCAGTGCTGGACTTGATGGTGCTGGACCTGCTGGACTAGATGGACTTCATCACCATCTTGAGACTGGTAGGAGATCGACTACATCACCAACAAGTTCCTACTCGTAAAGCTTGTATCTAGATAGATGGATCTTGGTGCATATAGTTCCCATTGTAGGATTTTTTTTGTTTTCTATGCTGCGAACCCAGCAGATTGGAATTCAGGGTGAGAACCTCACCATGGCCGCGGAGATCTTCGTCGTGGCCTAAAAGTGCACCAAGGAGGAGGTGGGGCAGATGTTCGGCCTCATCGAAGTAGACACCACCTCAAGGCCTCGGGCTCATCCAAGATCAAGGACAAGGACAGTCGTTCTGGCCATAGATCCAGACCGTAAGAGTCCTCACGAGGAGCACGGCGAAGGTCAGCGAGACGACAACGCGTACTGTCACCTCCACAAGAGGCATGGACACCCCACCGACGACTACTACGAGCTCAAGAAGCTCCACGACATGCGCAACAACCAGAGAAGGGACATATCTAGTGGGGAGCATGATGGTGAGAGGGGTGGCAATCATGGGGGCGAGCGCTACAATAGCAACTCCGGATGATGCAACACATCATAGGTGGGCCATAAGGCCAACACCGTGCAGCAGCTCCCTCCGTAGTCGGAGAAGGGCCACGCTGAGGACCCTGGGGGCTACCAGGTCCCGCAAGGGGCCATCGCCTGCATCCTTGGTGTTTCCCAGGCCCGGGTGTCCAACCGGCACTTCAAGATGCTCACTTGTGAGGTCGCCGTCGCCAGGCCTAGGGTCCTGTCCCCGAAGCTCAAGTGGTCCCAGTACCCCATCACCTTCGACGCTTGTGACCACCCCATATCCACTAGGCCCATGGGCACCCTCCCCATGATCTGCACCCCTACCATCAACAACATCGCAATTGCAAAGACCCTCATCAATGGAGGCACTGGCCTGAACGTGATCTCCATCGAGACGTTCACCCAGCTCCAGGTGCCCTACGATAGGTTGATGCCGACCATGCCGTTCTCTGGAGTGACAGACAAGACCACCATACCCATCGGGCTGGTTCGTCTCTCCGCACGTCGGGACGCGCGACAACTACCACACCGAGATCATCGACTTTGACGTGCTCACATTGATATCCCGTAAAACATCATCCTTGGCTACCTTTCTCTGGCCAAGTTCATTGAGGCCACTCACCATGCCTAAAACATCCTCAAGATGCCTGGAGGCAATGGTGGAATCATCATGGTATGCTGTGACGAAGTGGAGGCCCGGCGCTCCCTCAAGCATGCCTACAAGACAGCGGTCACCGCCCAACCTAAGGAGGTGGACGCATTGGATTACATTGGGGGCTCTATGAGGAGGGGGCAGATGGCAGCTCAGGAGAACGCCATAGCCAAGAGGGCAACAACTGCACTGTTCCCGCCTCGAGAGGAGAAGGGTGCGATCGGTGCCTGAGCCTTCAAGAGCCAAGCGCTGCCTCCACCCCCCTCACGACTACTGAAGATTCTCCCAAGGACTGCCTTGGCCCGGGGGCTCCTGACTTCTCGATGGACTGTACCCAACGTGCCTGCAACACCGACAGGCCCCAAGGGAAGTGATATGTCGTAAACGTATCTATAATTTTTGATGCTCCATGCTTGTTTTATATCATTTGTCTTATGTTTTGTCTAGACTTTGAGGTATTTTTACACACTTTCTGGAACTAACCTATTAACAATATGCCGCAGTGCCAGTTGCCTGTTTTCAGATGTTTTTGGTTTCAGAAAAGCTAAAAAATGAATATTCTCAGAATTGGATGGGACAAAAGCCAAAGTCAATATTTTACCCAACACGACACAAAGCCCGAAGGAGAGACGAAGGAGGGCACCGGGGCGTCCACACCTGGTGGTGGTGCGGGCCCACCCTAGCCGCACGACCACATGGTGTGGGCCCCCTGGCCCTCCACCAACCTTGTCCTTTCGCCTACTTATACGTCTCCCCAAGACGTAACCCTAACGCGGGCGCAAATCCACAAAAAAGTCCCACAGCACCGCTGCCACAGAAGGGGAGATTCGGGGGACAGAAGTCTCTGTTCCGGCACCCTGTCAGGATGGGGAATTGCCCCTAGAGCCATCTCCTTCGATCTCCACCACCATCTCCAGCGATCTCCATCGTCATCTCCATCACCATTGCTAATTACCATGATGAAGAGGGAGTAGTTTTTCCTCGAGCCTAAGGGCTCTACCGGTATTTATGTGTTCATCTCTCTCTATGAGTGATCTTTATGTGATCATGAGCTTTATAATAAAGTAGATCTTCTTTGTTACTCAAGTGCTTTAATAAATCTCCGTCTCTCCCCACGTGTGCGAAAATGACAGCGTGCATACCATGGTGGCACTTAGGCTAGAGTCTACCTAAATACTCAAGTGCTTTAATAGATCTCTGGCTCTCCCCACGTGTGTGAAAGTGACAGCGTGAACGCCGTGGTGGCACTTAGGCTAGAGTTTACGAATACTTATCATGAGTATATTTTGAGTTGGTTGTCTCTATGAAATTGTGGTGTTTGTTGGAACCATCTAGCGCTCAAGGTGACAGTGTGGGGTTATCTAGATGGGGAAGGCGGACATTGAGGTGTGCTATTATAGCCCTACCATGGATTAGAGAGTCCAACCGGAGAGTAGTGAAAGTATGATCCCTAGGCCTTGTTTCTAAACATTGAAACACCGCTTACAACTAGATCTGTTGCATGTTTGCTTGCTGCTATATTTATTTCAGTTTGTCTTTAGTCTCTTCCACGCCACCAAAGTCTTTTATGGGGTCGTTGCCGGGGATCTACAGGACACTTCAAACTGTTCCTCCCTTCAAAAGCTCTTTTCTGGCACCATTACCACTTATAATCATCCATACCACATGTATTTCACTATCTCTTCGCCGAACTAGTGCACCTATACACCTGACAAGTCTATTGGGTGTGTTGGGGACACAAGAGACTTCTTGTATCTTGATTGCAGGGTTGCTTGAGAGGGTTACCTTTGACCACTTCCTCCCTGAGTTCGATAAACCTTGGGTGATCAACTTAAGGGAAACTTGCTGCTGTTCTACAAACCACTGCACTTGGATGCCCAACAACTATCTACAAGAATAGAAGTGCATAGACATCAGGAAGCTAGTCTGTTGGCTGAGCAGGAGTTCAAGGTTGCGGGAAGGTGGACAAGCCTCTCCAAGCGACATTCCTGACTCCACAACATTTTGAAGGTGACCCTCGAGAAACTCTCATCCCTTGAAGGCTTATCTCTAGTGAGACCCCATGTGAGCCACGACGGTGCTGTAATAAGCTTGAACTATCAGTGTTTTTTTCTCTTGTTCTTCACACACATATTTCCATTTGGTTTTTCCCTCAGAAAAGACTTCCCTGAAAACCATACCTACCTAAGTTCCCTCACATGCACCACGCGAGCGGGTCCGACAACAAGTCATCTCGGAAAAGATCTTGTGTTGGGCACGGTATCCTTCAGTGAGTCACTCCCTGGTTTCATCAGAGCCTAAAATGTTGAGCTCTAAACTTACAAAATTGTTCCAGCCATAAGTTACCTCACCTACAGTCTTTGGTGCTTATGTCCCTCGCGCAGCGCATGTATCAAGCACTAGTAGTACGCACGTCTTTCCCTACGGCCTCTCCTGGTAAGGTCTATGGGGGCGATTGTGAGGCAACATCCCCCTCCATTGGACAAAGAGTGTCTAGGACCTAAAGTTTGAGCTCTGAACTTACGGTCAAGGCCTGGCTATGAGTCACCTCACCCATGCTCTTGGATCATAAAAATAAAAACAACATTTTAGCAAAAGATCATGAGGCTCTGTTCCTTCGCAACACGAGCTCTTAGGACCTAAAGTGTCGAGCTCTGAACTCAAGGAGCGGTTCCAACGATGAGCCACCTCACCCACGGTTCCTGATATTTTAAAAACACCTCCTCAAGCGATGGCTCATGAGGCCCTGTTCCTCCGCAACCCGAGCTCTCAGGACCTAAAGTGTTGAGCTCTGAACTCACGGGCCGGCTCCGTCGATGAGGCACCTCAGCCATGGTTCCTGACATTTACCAAAACTCATGTGAATTCCCACAAAACCCTCGGCACGGGGGCTAACGGGAAAAGCACTATCCTACAACTTTCTCCTCGAGAGTCTTACAGGGTGACCTTGGAGACACCATCTCCAGCGGCTAAAACTCCGTAGGGCCTAGAATGTGAGCTCTGAACTTATGGGCCCAGCCGGTAGTAAGTTACCTCACCTACAGTTCCTAGCGCTCAAACACTTCACAAATGTGCATTTCAAGAATCCAGCAACATGCGCTATGGTCATCCCCTCTGGAGGCACCCAGGAATAGCGTGTGAGGCGGAGCCCCCAGGCATCGCAACCGCTGCCCGGTTCACAAAGATCCACCATCAGATAATCACGGTCGCTATCAGGTGCTCGCCCTACAGCGCTCCACCATAAGACCTATCGAGCAGCTTAGGAGAGAACCTTGGCCACGGATTCACGCATGGGAAGCCATGCAAGGGCTCGCTCCCCTTCCCTCGGAGGGTGGAAAACGCCTTCGCCCGCATAACCAAGAAACAACGCCGCTCATAATCCTTGTGAGTCTAGTACCGCCGCTCAAGGCCGTTGAACCCTGAAGCCAGCGATGAATCCCTCCATGATGGTGCACATCAATGTCTCTCCGCGAGAGGTCCCTCCAATATGTTGCATTGGAAGGCAATACCAAACCGCCGGAGCAACCTAAGGTCCAAAGGCCTAAGTTGTCCTCCACAAGGGCGGAGGGCTACACCCCAGGAGTACGTGGGAACCTCGTGATCCTAATCGGGCGAGGCCTGCTGCACGGCAGTCCGGTCCACCGGCTGGAAGAGCCCAGCGAGCGGTGCCCTCGGGGACCGTTTTCAGGAAGCACCTTGTCGGGCGTCACCCCTAACTGTTTCACCCCGCGAGGGCGCCGTCCTAGGATTCTTGGTCCTTCGACAGTCATGCTCGAAGGATCAAGAGGCTTGTCCCTGGGAAAAGAAAGCATGAGCAGCCACAATTGGCTTCATCAAGTAGGCGCCACGCCATGAAAACACATCAAGCTGCCATCATCACAATAGACATGCAGAAGAAGAACGCCAAACACAAAGATCTGTTAGAGGTCCACACAACAATCTTCCTTACAAGCCCTGTCTTCCGGAAAGAGGCTAGCGGATGAGGCACCCTACCTCTATGCTAGCAGAAGACATGTGACCCGCTGGTGTCGAAATTCCGGCCGCGGGGACCCTACCCCAACTCCCTCAGAGGACTGGTGGGTAGGCAACCCGACATAGGAGTGTCAAACACCATAATAGAGAAGCTTCCTGCACCAGTGAAGAGAAAGTGAAACACAGAGCCACGGCAGATGTGGTGGCCAACAAGTAAGCAGCTCTAGCTATGGCAGAGGTACATCCTGTTAGGCGGAAGTGTCTCGATGCTCACCCTCCATTTTCCGAGCCCCTGGAGTGCCACAGCTCCACTTCCTCGTGAGGCTCTCCATGTCCCCAAGGGCGAAGCGTGAGGGGAGCCTCACACGGGAGAACCAGTCAGAGTTCCTAAGGATCATGATGAAGTCCTTCACCAGAATGGACAATGGGGTCGTCCTCTACCTCGATCACCACAAGGGTGAGAATGGCGGCGATGGGCGAGGAGGATCCATGTTTGACCGCAGATCTACCACCACGCCCTCCACAACAGCCTCGGCCACTCCCGTGGGAACGGCTGGGCCCGCGTTTGATGGGTGCTTCCTTGACGGCCATCTTCGCCTCTACGGACATGGCAAAGGCAAGGGTTGAACCGTGTCCGCCGCGTCTCGCTTGGCCGCTTCTACATGGCCGCCCGCCGCCACGCTTCACCGGAAGGACCTCCTCCGTTCTAGTAGGAGCTGAGGCGACATGCATCTCGACCAGCGCGTCCTTGCCATCCTCGACAAGGGTAAGAAGTAGGGACACAATGGGAAGGGGTGAGGCTTTGGCTCGGAAGAATAAGGAAGGGAAAAGGGAGCAATGGCGTATAAATGGGAAGATTCCTCCCCTACTCCCCGATTTAACAAGGCCAGTTGAAAGGACGCATCTCTGTGCCGCGCACGCGGTATTAACGGATAGGACTCACACGCCATCGCGTCGTGGAAACAAATCCTAGAGCGGGAAGAGTGCGCTCTAGATCTACGGAAGATAGCACGCCACCGGTTGGGATTCACGGTCAAGATTAAAGCATGCTAGGCCATCATTGACCAAGCAAGCACGGGGGCCCATCCATCATCTAGGGTCGCTTTCCCCTTCGAGCCTACAAAGGGAAACATGCAAGCCAAGGTCCTGGGGGCTACTGTCAAAGCCCTAGCAACCGGGGTGCCACATTCCCCCAATTGGCGAGCCCCTCTCCAGAGGCACCGTCACCCTCGTGAGGCAGCAGTGCACCCAGAGGTGTCCCAACCATGTCGGCGTCGCAAGGCCCCTGCCTTGCAAGGGAATGAATCTCTAGAGGGAACACCTCCCGAGGGAGCCTGCCACTACACCACGCTGCACGCTCAAGCCTCGGATACCTCGGAGCGTGTCAAGGGTAGGATAGTAACTTCGTCGAGCGGAACACGATCCATAGCCTGACAGGGAGCATAGTAACCCTGCGGCGCAAGTCCACCTCGATAAAGGTAGGCTCGGTCCGCCCCCCTTTTCTGCAGGAAAGGGACAGACTATCTCATGGTGGAAGGATCCCCCTTTTGCCATTTTGGTGAAAGAGGGAAAAAGTAGAGAGCGCCAGATAAAGATAAACAACATCGACAAAGACCGCTTTATAGGAGTGGAGTGTAGCATGGAGGGATGGACCAAGTCCACCAAAGGTAGTCTCCTAGACCGGGAACTTGAGGAGAGGTATTGTGGACGCACTTCCCACCCAAAGGCACGGGGAGAGGCCCAATGCCTCCCTATATAAGGGACCCTCCTCCTACCTTAGAATAGGTTAATCCCCCGCAAACTAAACCCTAGGCATTCATCCTCCATTGTACCCTCGTGAATCAAGCGATCAATACAACAAAGCAGGAGTAGGGGCTTTAACTCCTCACGAGGTCCTGAACCAGGGTAAAAAACTCAATATCATCTCTCTATCGTGTTCTTGCTCTTCCATCTCCACCGTATCTCAGTCCCCTTGGGAACGCGGGTTTAGCCCCCTCTCGAACCAAGGGATCGTTGGACCCTAGTTTCTTTGCAGTACAAATCTCCGACAGGCGTTACAAGACTGGAAGATGACCTAAGAGCTTGGCCTGGCTTGCTAACACTTGTAATGGAATTCATATTCCAAGGGAACTCGGCCTAACGAGTGACTGATTCGGCTTGGAGGGCCTACTCCTAGGCAGATTCGGCCTGGATGGGCAGCTGACTCGTCCTGGAGGGTAAGAGGGCCCATCCGGGTTAATCCTCAGCCCAACCAGGTCAAAGGTGGCCTAGCCGGGTCACATTATTTGGCTTGGAGAGCTGGAAGAGCTTGGTGCTGAGAGAGGCCCGTGGTGGGCTGGTTGTGGCAAGGTAGATGTTGGCCCACCCGGCAGCTGGTGGTCGTAGATCTTGGTGTAGGCCTGAGGTGGGCCTGCCGTGGTGAGGTATATGACAACCCACCTAGCAGATGGCGGTGTCCCAGTGAGGATGCGAAGTGGTGGTGAGCTCAACTCGGGGTGGCCGAGTCTCCTCTGTCAGCCCACCCGGGAATCAGTGGTGCTGCTTGCATCAAGGAAGGGTGGCGTCGAGGAGCGGGAGGTGAGGTGGAGTCAGGAGGATCTAGCACTGGCGCCGGGCTTCTTGGCGGGCCGGCTAGGTGACTTAGCACAACCGGGTAATAACAATGAGTCGGCCCAGGTGGGGAAATTTTGGTCTAGGGGGGATGATGTTCAGGCTGAATTTGACCTATGTCGGCCTAGGTTGTATTCTTTTTCTCCTTTATTTTATTATATTCTCTTTATACCTCATATCTTCATTAATATATGTCTTACCTCTATACACATCTTCTACCGAATTACTTATTGCTCTATTGAACCACTTGATACCTCAACTCTGGGGTACCCGGGGTCATATCTTTCACGAGGTGAACAACTAAGTGATAGAGGGTGATAGCCCCCGAGTGACATTCCAGGTTATCTCATGTTCTTGTTGGTGGTTGAGTCAATTTATACTCATAGTACAATTGGTGATGAGGTTGAGGTTGAGTCATTGAGAAAGGCTTGTGTGCTAGCTCTATGCTCTCTATACATTGGGGAGGAGGATGAAGAAGCTGTTGCTCGATGGTGAAACAGAGGTTGATGAGATAATACCCTCACGCCTGTTTGCCAGGTCATATTCCATGGCCATTTACTATAGCTACATTGGTGCCCCTTGAGTTTTTGATTCTATGCCTCTAATGGCCTTATGTGGGAGAGCTACAGATTGAAGATGACTGGAGGAAGAAGGCAGGCTCGTACGTTGGCATAGGAGAAAGAAGCCCCTAACGGGTATCCCCTAAACGACCCCCCTGGTGCTCCTTGCAAATGGGAGCCCAGGGGACAAGGTATGTCCCACATGTGTTGTTCATGAGCTGGCCTATGGGGCCTTGTCCTCTATTCATGACATGTGCGATGGGGCCTTGCCAGGTCATGTATGTCCTTTGGCTTGTCCTTTAGTGCTATACTTTTCATCTTTTATTCCTTGGTCTTATCTCTTCATGAGGACCAGAGAGCATATCTTGTAGCATCTTCTAAGATACCAAGAGAATCTTGGACCAACAATGCTTTACGTGCCAGTCTGAGCCATGGGCGTCCCAAGACTAACACATGACACAAGATCTTGACCTATCTAGCTAACACTCGGCCTGGCATGCATATTCTAGGGGTAACTCATCCTGAGGAGTGACTGGTTCGGCCTGAAGGACCTACTCCTGGGAAGATTCGGCTTGGAGGGGCAGCTAACTCGGCCTGGAGGGGAAGAGGGCATGTACGGGTCAATCCTCAGCCTAACCGGATCAAAGGTGGCCCAACCGGGCCACTTGATTCGTCCTGGAGAGCTAGAAGAGCTTGGTGCTGAGGGAGGTCCATGGTGAGCAGGTTTTGGCAAGGTAGATACTAGCCCACCCGGGAGCTATTGGATGCAGAGCTTGGTGGACGCCCAGGGTGGGCTGGTTGGTGCGAGCTATATGCCCACCCACCTGGGAGATGGCGGTGTCCAGGTGAGGAGGCGAAGCGGTGGTGAGCTCAACCCGGGGTGGGACGAGTCTCTAGTGTCGGCCCACCCAGGAATAGGTGGTACCGGTTGCGTCGAGGAAGGGAGGCGTCGAGGAGCAGGAGGTAAGGTGGAGTTGGCAGGAGCTGTCACTGGCGTCAGGCTACTTGGTGGGCCGGCTGGGTGACTTGGCCCAGCCGGGTAATAACAATGAGTCGGCCCAAGTGGGGCAAATTTGGGGTTGGAGGATGATGTCTAGGCCGAATTTGACCTATGTCAGCCCAGGTTGTATTCTTTTTCTCCTTTTTTATTCTATTCTCTTTATACCTCATATATTCATTAATATATGTCTTACCTCTATACACATCTTCTACCGAATTACTTATTGCTCTATTGAACCACTTGATACCTCAACTCTAGGGTATCAAGGGTAATATCCCCGACAGACCCTGATGAGTGCGTCAACACTTCGTTGGGAGACCCCAAGCGGAAGTTATGATGAGCACAGCAACAAGTTTTCCCTTAGTATGAACCCGAGGTTATTGAACCATTAGGAGGAAGGAAACGACTCAAAGGTGTTGCTATAAACTTGGAAACCTGCACAACACAAACTCAAGACTTTGCCCCAACGAACAGTAAGGTTGTCAATCTCACCGGTTTGCTGAAAACAAAGGATTAACTGTATGGTGTGGAAGGTAATAGTGGTTTGCAGAAAGTAAACAATAACAGTGGAAGATGGATCAATGGTAAAGATTGGTGCGGGGTCCATAGTTCACTAGAGGTGTTCTCCTTAAGATAAACAAACATGGCAGGCTGGGTCAACAAATTACAGAAGGTCAATTGACAGGACTAAGCAAGGCATAACAATGCAATACTAGACATTCATGATCCTGTGAGATTCTATTGGGCAATACAACAAGATACATAGACCGCCATCCAACTGCATCTATGACTAGTAATCCACCTTCAGGTTATTATCGGAACCCCCTATGGTATTAAGTTGCAAGCAACGGATAACTGCTTTAAGAAAAGTGTGTGGTAAAGAATCTACTTGTTCCATGAACAAGAGACCCTTGTTTTCTCCCTAGTAGCAACAGCACATCTACAACCTTAGATATTTTTGTCACTTCCCTTAGATTAAATAGAGGCATGAACCCACTATCGAGCATAAGTACCCCCTCTTGGAGTCACTAGCATCTACTTGGCCAAGATAGATACTAGAAACGGAGATCATGCAAGATCACAAACAACACAGACAAGATAGAATCAATAAGACAAAACCATTAATCAATCTGACATAGTAATCTCAATATCCATCGGATCCCCGCAAACACAACATGCATGATTACAAATGGATGATCTTGATCATGAACAGAGCTTACAAGATCTAAACATGGTAGCACAAAGGAGGAGATACAACCATCTAGCTACTACATGGACTCGTAGTCCAAGGTGGAACTACTCACTCTTCATACCGGAGGCTGGCATGATGAAGAAGAAGGCCTCCGGGATGATCACCCCTCCGGCAGGGTGCCGAGAAGAGCTTCAGATCCCCCGATCTAGGGACGATGGTGGTGGCGGCTATAGACTGTTTCGTGGAATATTGATCGGGTACTTAGGGTTTCTATATCAAGGGGTCTTTATAGACGAAGAGGCGAAGCAGGGGGACGCCAAGGCGGCCGCACCCCCTAGGCGTGGGCTGGGACTAGCCGCGTGGCCAGGGGGTGTGGTCCCCTGGTGGCTCCCCTCCGTCTCGTATTCAGGCTTCGTGTTCCCCATGGTAAAATATTAACTTTGTCTTTTGTCCCGTCCAATTCCGAGAATATTGATTTCCTGCCTTTCTCGAACTAAAAACATAAGAACACATGCAACTGGTACTGTGGCATCTTGTTAATAGGTTAGTCCAGAAAAACATATAAAAACACCTCAGCAGACAAAGCAAATCAAAGTAGATACTAAGCAAGCATGGAACATCAAAAAATTTAGATATGTTTCCGACGTATCAAGCATCCCTAAGCTTAACTCCTGCTCGTCCTCGAGTAGGTAAGTGATAAAAGGAATAATTTTTGAGGTGACATGCACCATCAAAATCAAGATCAAACCATTTGCAGGAATTGAAAGCTGGGATCAAAGAACTCTAAACATGAGCATGAAATATGGAGTTCTAACAGTAAGACAAAGTAACTATGCATGCAACATGAAAGGTTATAAACAAAGATCATGAATACCATGCATTGAAAAACGTTTGTTTGTTTCACATATAGAAAACATAGCATAGTGGCATTCATCTTGTCCCTCATGGAGTAGCAAATAGATGCACAGGACACCTTCAATGTTCATAAGAGTGACTAAATAAAAATAGCACAAGAACAAGTAATAACAAAAATATGCATCAATCAATAAGTTTTAGGACAATGAACCTAGAACTAAGATTGGCAAGTATGCTCTCTTAACTGGTGCCTAAGGGTAGAAGGTGAAGACTCAATATAATAGTGGAAGAAAGTCCCTTCATAAAGGGAAGCAGTGATTTCAAGTATCAAAAAGAGCTTCCAAAAATTATGGTACTTGTTAGCTTTCAGCTCTCATTGCCCCTATCATAAGCATCTTGAAGTGATTAAGGTTAAAGTCAAACTATGGAGTATATGCTTGACAAGTATAAGTTGGCAATCTCATGTCCCTTGAATACGAGGGCCACTCCTCATGCTACTCAACTTTAGTCACCCGTAAGTTCTAGCCATAGTAAGTACACGTGTATCATAGAGAACCGCCAACGGGGTACCCCTTACACATGATACAGGAGCTATCCCATAATCAAAATGACAAGGCAAGCAGACAATGAGCATCTCAGCAATCTTCTTATTTACCATGGGGAAATGGTGTTTTTTCTCTCTTTTCAATATGTCTCTTTTTTTAAAAGAAGAAAGCTTCATAGATGTCATTATGGTGATGCTGCAAGTTTCCACCATGATTAGGCATGGAATAGGCTAGCGGCCCAGGCGTTTCTCTAACACACATACATAACTCCATGTACTTACAATCTCCCCTTTCATTTGACACCGACGACATCCATAGACAAAAGAGCGTTGAAAGCGTTCCCAAGACATCACGGTTCTGATAATTCCAAAGTATAAGTGCAAGCATATAAAACATAGCTGACACAATGGTTCAATTTTATTAGGGGCAATAAAAATAAAGTGTGCCATCAAGTTTGTGAGAGCTTTAGTCACTAAGTTTTTGTTGGGGTTCGTAGCATGGAAAACAAAAAAAAAATTCTACTGCATGCAAACAAACAAGCCAAGATCTATCTACTAGATTGTAGCAACGAGTCGATGGAGGAACTCACCCTCGAAGATTCCAAAGCGGTTAACGAGAGCAGATTCTCGTGGGTGATGTAGTCGTACTCTTGCCGATCTCAAGATCGCGTAGACGATCCTTCCGGCGCTGCGTTCCGGCAGAGCTTCCGTAGTCGGTCACACGTTCGGTACTCGATGAAGACCTTCCTCTCCCTTGTTCCAGCAGACAGCGGAGGTTGTAGCACTCTCCTCGTGATTCCGGCAGCACGACGGCGTGGTACCTTAAGCCGGAGCGAGTATGGTGGACTATGAGAGAGGCCTTGGAGATCTAGGGTTTAGAGGCACCAAGGGAGGAAGCTTGGCCGGGGGATAGGGCTTGGGGAGAGCCCCACCTCGGCGTCTAGGAGGAAACCCTAGGGCGGCGGCGACTTGTGGTGGCCGGCGGCTAGGGCTAGGGTTTGGGTGGTGTTGGGTGTAGGGAAGAGGGGCAGGCCCTGCCCCTTCTTTTTATAGGTGGTAGGGAGCCGGTTGGGAGGAGGGAGTCCTCCCCCAACTCGGCCTCCTTGGCCGGTGGGTGGAGGGAGGAGGACTTCCTCCCCAAGTAGGTTTCCTATTCTCCCTCCACCAAGCAAAACTGCCATTTGACTTTTTCAAATTGGCGTTTGACTTTCAAACTAGGATTTGATTTCTCCCTTTATTTTTCTCAGCCATGATACCTAGTACATGATGCAACCATTCCACATTGTCATGACACATTCATGTACCCTTCCCCTCCGGAGTGCCGGACCTTCTGGACCCTTCTAGTACATTCCCAGTGAAAACACCGGAATCATTCCCCAACTCCGAAAAAGGACTTTCCTTATATGAATCTTATTCTACGGACCATTCCGGATCTCCTCGTGATATCCCGGATTCCATCCGAGACTCCGAACAACATTCGGTCTCTTACTCATCATTCCATAACTACTCAACAACATCGAATCCTTAAGTGTGTCTCCCTGCGGTTCGTGAATTATGCAGACATGATCGAGACACTTCTCTGAACAATAACCAATAGAGGAATTTGGAAATTCATATGGCTCCCACATATTTCTACGATTACTTTGCGATCGAATGAACCACTTACATATGATACCAATTTCCTTTTGTCTCATGATAGTTTACTTATCCGAGGTTTTGACCGTTGGTATCTCTCCATACCTAGATCAACCTCGTTACTGATAAGTACTCTTTTCTCGTTCCCGTGATATGTGATCCCTTGTGAACCAGTCACATGCTTGCAAGCTAATTGGATGACATTCCACCGAGAGGGCCCAGAGTATATCTATCCGTCATATGGATGGACAAATCCCACTCTTGATTCATGTGTCTCAACCCATACTTTCCGAACACTCAATGCCACCTTTATAGCCACCCAGTTACGGTGTGGTGTTTGATGTCATCAAAGCATCCTTCCGATGAAGGTGATAAGCATGATCTCATGGTCGAAGGAATTAGGTTACTATGTATCAGAAATCTTATAGCAATTGAACTATTAAAATGACTTGATCTTTATGCTACGCTTATCTATAGGAGTATGTCCATCATACCATTCTCCTAATGATATGATCTTGTTGTTAATAACATCTCAATGTTCATGATAGGGAAACCACAATCATCTATTAACCAACAAGCTAGTATTATGAAGAGGCTTTACTAGGGACTCTAATTTAGTTTGCAAATCACACAAGTATTAATGTTTCCTGGTTAATACTGTTATAGCATGAATGTAAAAATTTATCATAAACACAAAGATATAATAATAACTACATTTATTATTGCCTCTAGGGCATATCTCCAACAGTCTCCCACTTGCACTAGAGTCAACCAATCTAGATTACATGGTAATATACCGAACACCCATGGCAGTTTGGTGTTGGTCATGTTTTTCCCTCGGGAGAGGTTTAGTCAACGGATCCGCCACATTCAGATCTTTGTGTACTTTGCAAATCTTTATGTCACCATCTTGGACATGTTCTCGAATAGCATGAAAACGTAGCTTGATGTGCTTTAGCTTCTTGTGTGACCTTGGTTCTTGTGCATTGGCTATGGAGCCCATGTTATCACAGTAGATAGACATTGGGTCTAGCGCACTTGGAACCACACCGAGCTCTGTAATGAACTCCTTCATCCATATCGCTTCTTGTGAAGCCTCCGAAGCAGCTATGTATTCCGATTCAGTTAAAGATCTCGCCACAAATCTTTGCTTTGCACTCCTCCAGCTAATTGTTGCACCATTCAAAGTAAATACGTATCCAAATTGAGATTTAGAATCATCCGGATCGGTGTTCCAACTAGCATCGGTGTAACCATTAACAACGAGTTGTTCATCACCTCCATAAGAAACAACCATATCCTTAGTTCTTCTCAAGTACTTAAGGATGTTTTTGACCGTTGTCCAATGATCCACTCCTGGATCACTTTGATATCTGCTAGTCAAACTAACAGCATATGCAATGTCGGGTCTAGTACATAGCATAGCATACATTAGAGATCATATGGCTGAGGCATAGGGAGTCTTACTCATCCTTTCTCTATCTTCTGCCGTTGCTGGACTTTGAGTTTTACTCAAGGTCGTATTGGGCAACATGGGCAAGAACCCCTTCTTGCTATCTTCTATTCCAAACCTCTTAAACGTCTCCCTCTCCTCCCCATTTCCCCTCTGTCACCATAACCAACACACCACCAGGCTACGCTAATTTCACCAGAGACCCCTCACTGCTCCGACGAGCTTCCTCCTCGATTCCGGCCGAACCTCGCCACCCCTTGACTCCTTGAGCACACGACCGTGATCCCTACTCCCAGGCGCACCTGTCTGTTCCCTCCGTTCAACCGCGGGCGCCCCAGAGCATCGACTTCGACAACTTCTGAGCATCAACGCGTTTGCTTCCCACTCCGGCGAACTCCACAGGTAAACCCTGTTCGCCCCAGCACTCCTCGATGATACTCCCACACTCGCCACACTCTCCCGCATCTAACCATGCTCTTATCTTGCCTTAGGGCGATCTGCAACGTCGACCCCGACCACGACCAGAGCCGCCCGACGCCGTTCCCCACTCCGGCGAGCAATCCCGCTAGACCCAGAGCGCCCCTCGACGAGCTGACCGTACCTTGAGCAGCCCCACGTCACTGCGATCATGGTGAGCATCCCCACTTCGTTCCTTGCTTCCTGTAGCTGCCGTAGCGCCACCGCCTGACCGTCGCCGCCGTCTGCCGCCGCGCAGCGCCGCCAGCTTTTGGCTAGGCATCTATGACCGTTAGATATTAATCCAAAGGATGCGATTATATCACTTAACAGCGAAAGGGTACGCAATCTGAGCCACGCGATCTGTTTAGATCCAACGCCCCGCAGAGGCCGATCCACCCGAACCGGTATCGACCAGTAGCATCACGCCGCGTGGCACCAGTTTGTTTAAAATAGAAATTTGAAATCAGATTTAGATGCAGCTTTGAAACCCTTGTAACTTTTGATCCACACGTCCAAAAATTGCAAACTTTATATCAATAGAATCAGTGGAACAAGCCCTAGCCAACCATGCAATTTGTTTAGTAAAAAGTTTCTGTTAGAATGTTTGCTTTTGCAGAAACATTTGTATGCTTGTTTAGGTTATAAAAATTGTTCCAAAATGTTTTCAAGGATGAAATCTTTGCAAATTGGTTTGTGGTGAACTTACTGACCCTAGGAACCAACCCATGGATTTAAAAATGGAATTTGTGAAGATTAGGAATGAAAACTTGAATTAGTCCATTTCTAGTCAAATGAAAATATTGCTTTTGTTATGAAAATGATTTTTGAGTAAAAACTTTGGGAAAATGATTTGAATCAAACCTACTGACCCTAAACACCAAGTTTTGAGAATTAACAACCTATTTGGTGAACAACATAAAGTTTTTGCTTTGATAAAAACATATTCCACCACATAAAAAATGAAAGGATTTAAAAATGGTTTATAGACAAAACCCTTTTGCAAATGACTTTGCCACTTTAGAAAATGACCACTTTGAACCTTACAAAGTGTAGAGCCTAGTAGAAACCACATGTGCAAATAAAACTATCTTATGCATGCTTGCATGCATGACTTAGTTCCTATGATTTTATGTGTGTGATGTATTGATTGAAGATTGGTTGGAATGCAAGTTGATTTTGTGTTTGCTTGATTGATTTCTAGTGAAGTTAGAAAAGTGTGAAACTAGCAAGATCAAGAAGTGAACCAACATTCCCAACCAAAAAGGCAAGTGACACTATCATCTAAAGTCCTACTATTTTCATTATACTTAGTGGATTTTGAAACATGCATGAAAAGAATTTCTATACATATGCTATGCTAAATCCTAATAGGATTCCCCTTATACATTACTTAGTGAAAACAATGTAGTTGTAAAATGCTTAGCCATGCTATATATTTGGAGAAGAGATACATGTTGAGATTTTATGAAGTTGAGAAAAAGACTTATGTTTTATATAATAAAACAAGGACTCAATGAACCACCTCGGTGGACAAGGATACTTTGAGTTTTGGAGAAGGTGGCAACTAAAAGAACCATGTCTATGGCATTCTCTTTGTGTTGTGCACCAAAAGAAAACCACCCAGGAACTTAGAGATTGAACATGTTTCTCCAATTGTGGCTTCCGTGTACAGCCACATGCTACTTATGGCTCTGGCTTAGTCAACTACATTGGGAAGACCCATGCATTGTCCCAGGTACTGAAAATGAGGGAACTCCAAACCCTACATGGGTGCCTGAAGACAAGCTAGCAATGGTGTATGGGAGGACCCTCTAGAAAGACTTCGTCACATTCTCAATCTGCCAGTACTCCATCTTGGTGAGTACCAATCCAGCGGCCACTGGTGGCAACAAGATGAGAGTGTGTCATGTGGGTAAAGTGTACAACTTTTGCAGAAGATAAAAATCTAAGTACTTAGCCGTGTCCCCGGTTATGGACAATACTGAGCAACTAAAGCTTGAAGCTATGGGAAATCTCGACATTCCAATTTCCAAAAAGAAAAACTTTAAAGTAACAACAAAAGACTTGCAGCACTTGGGGGTACCAAGGAGCTTAAGAGATTTGGATAAAAACTTGAAGCCCTTGGGGATTTACCAAGGAGTTCAAGAGGATTTGATAAAAACTTGAAGTACTTGGGGGTACCAAGGAACTCAAGATATTTTGACAAAGACACTTGGGGTTTTACCAAGGAGTTCAGAATGACTCGATAAAGATTAAAACCATTTTGAAAAGATAGGATAAATTATTGCTTTCTACAAATGAGCCTAAAACCCTACCTAGCCAAATATGCATGTAATGATAGGATCCACTTATATTCAACATAGTAGTGAAACTTGGAAATACAATTCAAATGTATTGACCCTTGTGGCTGTAACTTGTTATGTTGCAGGTTTGATTGTTTTTAGTGGAGTTGATTGATTAGGATTACAAGTCTACAACCAACATGTTTGCCTGTGGCACTTTGAAGATGAAGGACCCCATGCTTATAGTTATTCTGCTGCAATGTAATGTAATAGCCAAATGAGCTATGTAAGATGTAATAAAATTATGTTATTCCTGGTTATAAAGTTATATTATGACCTTTGTTTCTTGATATTACATCTTAACTATGGATGCTAGCTATTGATCTAGGGACTAGCATTGTAAACACAGGGATCTCTACCTTATTAAAGGTTGGGAACCTCTTACAGATGGTATCAGAGCATTGTGTTGCCTGTAGGATTTGTAAACCTAGGATTGGACAAAACCCTTAGAAGAATAGGAGTATATTTGTACCAAAACTTATTTACAAACAACCTTGTAAACTCTTTCCTCAACCATTTTGGATTTGATTCTACATCTCTTCTATTTCAACTTGATGGATAAAAGCCTACCCCATGACCAAAGACTTCACCATGTGCAAAGGACTCCATCAACTCTAATGACTTCAACATCATCAAATCTAATGACTTCAACATCTTCAACTCTAATGACTTCAACTTCTTCAACTCTACTGACTTCAACATCTTCAGCATATTCACCAAGGACTTCCAACTTGGATACCACTAAGGACTACAAGTGACACAAGGAAATCTTGCTCAAGATGTGGAGACTAAGGAAATGCAAAATTAGAAGGAGTTCACTTCACTTGAAGTATTGTAACCAAGAGTTTTCCCCAAGGAAACCATGATCTCATACAAGAAGAATTAAGAAGGAAGGAAAGATCACAGTTGAACCATATAGATGGACTACCATATTTTAGTTAAGTCAAACCCACCAACTTATGTGGTGTAACAAAAATATTTTGTTGCCTAAGTAGTGCTTGAACTTTGTTGTTTGAGTGAAAAGTTGTTTGTGATTGATTGCACATTGCTTGTGTGAATTGTGATGTGTGTGATTGGAACTATTTCCTTAGAAATATCTTGCCTATTCTAATATCCATCTAACCCAAACAGATGACTACTCCAAGAGACTCCAAAATCAAGGTTGATGACAACAACAACAACCAAGAGGACCACATGAAAGAGCTCATATCAACCCAAAACCAGTTGAACCAAATGACAGCTCAGTTCATAGCCAACACTAGTGGGGAAGATCCAACCCTGCAAGAGTTTTTTGGAAAACCAAGCTGAAATGTTGCATAAGGTGACAGACCAAATGCTCAACATGGAAAGCAACTTTTCCAAAGGAGACAAAGGTGTTATTCTAAAAGGAGCCAAAGGTTGCAACATTTGTGGAGACAAGGATCACACTACTAAGGAGCATAGAGATCAATGCCCCAACTGTGAAGAGAAACATCCTGTTGGCCAATGTCCCACCTCTCAAGCTACTTGCTACCTATGTGAGGGAAACAATCATGTCCCTATCCAATGCCCCATCTATTCCATAGTTGAACAAAGGAAACAAGGTGGAGTGCAACAAATGATTGCAAACTATCCAGAAGGATCTAAGTCTACCAAGAAGAATGATGACAAAGGAAAAGGTCCACTTATACCTCCATGCAATACAACCCAATTCAAAGGACCAAAGAAGAGGCATGTGAATTTTCCAAAGAGCAATAGAAGGTCCAAGAAGCATGTAGACATTCCTACCTACCATATAACATATGAACAACATGAACTAGATGCACTCCTAGCTTTGGAGAAACCCAAAAAGAAAAAGAAGGACAAAAGCCATGTGCAATGTCATCATTGCAAAGAAATGGGACACTATTCTAGTGAATGTCCAGAGAAACATAAGTATAAAGAGATTGGTCAAGTATGGTGCAACAACTGCAAAGGACTAGGCCATTATGCAGCAACTTGTCCACAAGACACACGTGAAGAACTCAAAGTTATCATGTGTTTCAATTGCAAAGGACCAGGACATTATGCAAGCAATTGTCCAAAAAAGATGAAGAACAAGTTAAACAAGCCTATGAAGGATCTCAACCTTGGCCCATGAGTCAAGTGTGGAAACAAAGGACACTAAGCAGATGTTTGCCCAGAGAAGTTCCCCAAGATCCCAAGCAAACCAACATGTCAATTTAGTTGGAAATTTTTTAAGGGTGGTAGTACCCTAGATGTTTTGAGCCTACCTGTAACCCTTCCCAAATCTCGGGACGAGATTTATTTTAAGGGTGGTAGCCTGTCACATCCCAAGATTTTCCAAATCTTGTAATGTGAAAAATAAATGAATAAAATAAAACTTTGTTGATTTTCAGGGTGAGAAGAAACTTTTTGATTCCAATTGGGAACCTTCAAACCTATTTTGATCAAGATAAATCCTAAAGGGATTTAAAAAGATAAACATTTAATAAAGAAAAATCTAAATATTTGAAATTACTAATTTTGAATCTTTTAATAAAAAAGATTTGGTTTTCAAATGAAAAGGTAGAAATATAATAGTAAAGATTATTTTATGAGCCAAATTAAAACTTGGCCAAGTCTTTGAAATAAAATATTTCCATTTGATAAAAATAGTAAAGGTTTATTTGAAAATAAAATAATAAGGATTTAATATCCAAATTTATTAAAAATAAAGGTTTTACTATTTTAATTAAAACATCAAAACTTATTTATTTATTTTAAACAATTTTTCCAAGTATTCCTTATTTTCAAATAAAACCTACTGGTTTGGTTTTGATAATATTTAGATTTCAAAATGGAGTTTTTGAATAAATCAAAATCTATTTGATTTAATAAACAAAGGTCTATTTTATTTAATTATAAATGGACCCTAAAATAAAAAAATATTATTTTATTTTGGGACTTTGGTTTATTGTTGTTAAACAGAACCAAAACCCAATACAAGTGTGGTGAATGTTTGAATTGATTTGAATGCTTGATTTGTTGTTTGAATTCCAAAACAGAAAATAGAATTGGAAAAAGATAAAACATTCAGAAAGAAAAAAAAATGAAAACAAACCCAACCCAGCAAGCCCGCTAAGCCCAGTACCAGCCCAGCTTCCCTCTCTCCCGAAGCAAACGTTTCGCACTTGAACACATACCCGCAGAGACACTGATTGGTGGACCCTCCTTCCCTCTCACTCCCCCACTGACAGCAAGGCCCCACAACACTGTTCATCATCTTCAACCGCGCTGATTCCTCCTCGCTGTTTCCTGTCTTTACTCCGGCGATCAATTCGCGTGATTAACAGCCATTACTCCCCCGGCAACCACGCCCCCTTAAACGTGTCCCTCTCCTCCCCATTTCCCCTCTGTCGCCATAACCAACACGCCACCAGGCTACAATATTTCACCAGAGACCCCTCACTGCTCCGACGAGCTTCCTCCTCGATTCCGGCCGAACCTCGCCACCCCTTGCCTCCCTGAGCACACGACCGTGATCCCCACTCCCAGGCGCACCTGTCTGTGCCCTCCGTTCAACCGCAGGCGCCCTAGAGCGTCGACTTTGACAACTTCTGAGCATCGCCGCGTCTGCTTCCCACTCCGGCGAACTCCACAGGTAAACCCCGTTCGCCCCAGCACTCCTCGATGATACTCCCACACTCGCCACACTCTCCTGCATCTAACCATGCTCTTATCTTGCCTTGGGGCGATCTGCAACGTCGACCCCGACCACGACCAGAGCCGCCTGACGCCGTTCCCCACTCCGGCGAGCAATCCCGCAAGACCCAGATCGCCCCTCTACGAGCTGACCGTACCTTGAGCATCCCCACATCACTACGATCATGGTGAGCATCCCCACTTTGTTCCTTGCTTCCTGTAGCTGCCGTAGCGCCACCGCCTGACTGTCGCAGCCGTCTGCCGCCGCGCAGCACCGCCAGCTTTTGGCTAGGCATCTGTAACCGTTAGATATAAATCCAAAGGATGCGATTAGATCACTTAACAGCGAAAGGGTACGCAATCTGAGCCGCGCGATCTGTTTAGATCCAACGCCCCGCAGAGGACGATCCACCCAAACCGGTATCGACCAGTAGCATCACGCCGCGTGGCACCAGTTTGTTTAAAACAGAAATTTGAAATCAGATTTAGATGCAGTTTTGAAACCCTTGTAACTTTTGATCCACATGTCCAAAAATTGCAAACTTTATATCAATAGAATCAGTGGAACAAGCCCTAGCCAACCATGCAATTTTTTTAGTAAAAAGTTTCTGTTAGAATGTTTGTTTTTGCAGAAACATTTGTATGCTTGTTAAGGTTATAAAAATTGTTCCAAAATGTTTTCAAGGATGAAATCCTTGCAAATTGGTTTGTGGTGAACTTACTGACCCTAGGAACCAACCCATGGATTTAAAAATGGAATTTGTGAAGATTAGGAATGAAAACTTGAATTAGTCCATTTCTAGTCAAATGGAAATATTGCTTTTGTTATGAAAATGATTTTGGAGTAAAAACTTTGGGAAAATGATTTGAATCAAACCTACTGACCCTAAACACCAAGTTTTCAGAATTAACAACCTATTTGGTGAACAACATAAAGTTTTTGCTTTGATAAAAACATTTTCCACCACATAAAAAAAATGAAAGGATTTAAAAATGGTTTATAGACAAAACCCTTTTGCAAATGGCTTTGCCACTTTAGAAAATGACCACTTTGAACCTTACAAAGTGTAGAGCCTAGTAGAAACCACATGTGCAAATAAAACTATCTTATGCATGCTTGCATGCATGACTTAGTTCCTATGATTTTATGTGTGTGATGTATTGATTGAATATTGGTTGGAATGCAAGTTGATTTTGTGTTCGCTTGATTGATTTCTAGTGAAGTTAGAAAAGTGTCAAACTAGCAAGATCAAGAAGTGAACCAACATTCCCAACCAAAAAGGCAAGTGACACTATCATCTAAAGTCCTACTATTTTCATTATACTTAGTGGATTTTGAAACATGCATGAAAAGAATTTCTATACATATGATATGCTAAATCCTAATAGGATTCCCCTTATACATTACTTAGTGAAAACAATGTAGTTGTAAAATGCTTAGCCATGCTATATATTTGGAGAAGAGATACATGTTGAGATTTTATGAAGTTGAGAAAAAGACTTATGTTTTATATAATAAAACAAGGACTCAATGAACCACCTCGGTGGACAAGGATACTTTGAGTTTTGGAGAAGGTGGAAACTAAAGGAACCATGTCTATGGCATTCTCTTTGTGTTGTGCACCAAAAGAAAACCACCCAGGAACTTAGAGATTGAACATGTTTCTCCAATTGTGGCTTTCGTGTACAGCCACATGCTACTTATGGCTCTGGCTTAGTCAACTACATTGGGAAGACCCATGCATTGTCCCAGGTACTGAAAATGAGGGAACTCGAAACCCTACATGGGTGCCTGAAGACAAGCTAGCAATGGTGTATGGGAGGACCCTCTGGAAAGACTTCGTCACATTCTCAATGTGCCAGTACTCCATCTTGGTGAGTACCAATCCAGCGGCCACTGGTGGCAACAAGATGAGAGTGTGTCATGTGGGTAAAGTGTACAACTTCTGCAGAAGATAAAAATCTAAGTACTTAGCCGTGTCCCCGGTTATGGACAATACTGAGCAACTAAAGCTTGAAGCTATGGGAAATCTCGACATTCCAATTTCCAAAAAGAAAAACTTTAAAGTAACAACAAAAGACTTGCAGCACTTGGGGGTACCAAGGAGCTCAAGAGATTTGGATAAAAACTTGAAGCCCTTGGGGATTTACCAGGGAGTTCAAGAGGATTTGATAAAAACTTGAAGTACTTGGGGGTACCAAGGAACTCAAGAGATTTTGACAAAGACACTTGGGGTTTTACCAAGGAGTTCAGAATGACTTGATAAAGATTAAAACCATTTTGAAAAGATAGGATAAATTATTGCTTTCTGCAAATGAGCCTAAAACCCTACCTAGCCAAATATGCATGTAATGATAGGATCCACTTATATTCAACATAGTAGTGAAACTTGCCAATACAATTCAAATGTATTGACCCGTGTGGCTGTAACTTGTTATGTTGCAGGTTTGATTGTTTTTAGTGGAGTTGATTGATTAGGATTACAAGTCTACAACCAACATGTTTGCCTATGGCACTTTGAAGATGAAGGACCCCATGCTTATAGTTATTCTGCTGCAATGTAATGTAATAGCCAAATGAGCTATGTAAGATGTAATAAAATTATGTTATTCCTGGTTATAAAGTTATATTATGACCTTTGTTTCTTGATATTACATCTTAACTGTGGATGCTAGCTATTGATCCAGGGACTAGCATTGTAAACACAGGGATCTCTACCTTATTAAAGGTTGGGAACCTCTTACATTAACTTAGAAATTTCTAGCAATTCTACAACTACTAGGATTTCCCAAACATAACATATAGACCAAAATACTCATGCAAGTCTAGCAAAATATTTCTAGTGCATAGTTGAAAAACATAGGTATAAAATCATGAAGGACCACTTGCCTTGGTAGTTTGGGGAGTAGCAACAATACTCACAATCACAATCACTATTTGCACCAAAATCTACACATAAAATAATGGCACAATCACATACACAATATATACAAGCAAAAATATATGAATGTATGCAATATGCCATGTGATGATTTTCTACACCAAAAAATACAAGTGCATAGTACTGAATCATAAACAAGTACAAAACTATCCAAATAAACTTTATTTGAGTAGCAAAACATTTTCCAAATAATTACTATACTCAAAGTATGCCTACAAATGTTTCTGCAAAAACAACCATTTTAACAGAGGCAAAACATTAAAAACATTGCATAAATTGAAAGAATTTTCTCTCCTGATTCCAATGATATAAAATTTGTCAAATTTGGACGTGGGAATCAAAAGTTATGAATTAAACAAGTTTAAACATCTAATAGATATAAATCTGATTTTAAATCTGAGAACTGGCCACGCGGAGCCTCCTGATTGGTTGGTACCGCTTCGCATTGGATCACACTCGCGCACCGTCAGATCTAAATAAAATCCAACGGCTCAGATCTTCCCGTACCTCTTCGGCCTAGCGTCTAATCTAGACCACTGGATCTAGATCCAGTGGATCTAATCGTTTTGACCACAACCCGGCGGCGCAAATGGCCAGAACGGCGGCGACGGCTCTGCCAGCGATGGTGCGGCGATTCTAGCGAGGGCTGGGGCAGTGGTGATGCTTACCAGACTCGCACGTGCACGAGGAAGCTCAGCGTGGTCGTCGTTGGGACGGGGGCGTGCTGCTGTGGCCGTGGAAGCTCATCGGAGTCGGGGACAGCGTCGAGCTTAGGTGGACGGCGATGTTGGCGATGTTCAGATCCACCCTAACACAAACGGAAGGCATCAGCATGTGCACATCGTTCAGGCAAACATTATAGGGTCAAGGGGAAGGCACGGGGCGGTCGAACCTCACCGTAATTCCATGTCGGAGTTGGAGACGGCGTCGGGAGTTTGCGGTGCTCGACGGAGTCGACGACCTGGGGCAGTACAAGACGAACCAAAGGTGTCAGAAGAAGCGCAATATGATTGCGAAGCAGCTCGCGTGAACCAGAAAGCAAGGCGTGCTCGGAACTCACCGTGATGGCTCGCCGGAGTGGTTCGGGACAGCGGCGGCACGAGCTCGATTGTGGACAGCCTAGCGGCGCTCTGTGGTTGGTGAGTGAGGGGAATGGAGCGAAGTGAGGAGGGGTTTAAGTAGCCAGGGCAAGAGAGGGAGTTATGCCTGCAGTAACGCGTTATCAAGCGTGAGATCGTCGGGAAGAAACGGCCGCGGCGGAGCTGGTCGCGGGCGTGATTTGGGGACGAAGGGGTGACGTGGAGGTGGGTCCGGGGCGTCAGCGAGAGGGGGCATGCTCGCGTGGGTGAGAAAAAGAGGGAGAGGGAAACCCCGGGTGGGCTGGTTGTTGGGCTGGGTCCAGTGTTGGGCCAGATTGGCAACGCCGGCCCTTTTTCTTTTCTTTATTCTGTTTCTATTTCTGTTTTGATTTTCTGGATTCATTTTCAAACAAATTCAAATGCAATTTGAATTCAAATCTTTTCTGGATTTTTGTAGAGTGTAACACTCATATTTTTGGGCATAAAACCATGTGGTCTCTTTGTACTAGCTTGGTCCCTTTGATTAAACAAAATAAACAGTGCTATAGCACTTGATTTGAATAAGTTTTGAAAATGGTTTAAAAACCATATTTGTTTTGTAGATTTTTGTCCAAACTCCAACGTTCAACCAAAACAACATGAGGGCAAGCAAAGCTTGGTTTAAAACAAATAATCTCTCAATTGAGGGTGGCATTTGATTAATGGTTGCCCACATAAAATAATGAGCATCAGATGCTCCTGTTTTTGAATTGGATTTGAAAAGGAACCCTAAATGAGCATGGATGCATGGATGATATGCATGAGTTTTGAATCATGATTTTAGGGATGTTACAACAAGTAATCCTCATAACCACAGCAGACAGCAACCAACATCAATTGAATTACCACACTATTAAGGGACATAATCCAGCAGGACGTATCCCATGGCATAGATAGTGTTTTGAGTTCCCTCGATTCCCAAGTAGATACATAAGGGGCACCAACAACTTTATAGTCACTATAAGTTCTAACATCCCTCTGTCTACCAACAAGTAGCTCCCTACATCAAGTCCCCACAAGAGACAAATATTGGAGAGGTCGACTTCTCCCAACATCAAGATGTAGACAATCTAACACATGGTCACAATGATGAATATCATAATAAACTTTATCTTATTCCAATCTCATACTAGCGTTTCTCCATCTCCCCAAGAACTAATGATCTACTCAGACATGGAGGCAGACAACATCATAATAATGGTAATGGAAGCGATCATTGATGAATAGTACTTCTTAATACACAACTAGTGCACGCATTATAACAAGATCTAGATGGGATGGATGGAGATGATGGTGGTGATGAAGATGCAGCGGTTGATGAAGATGGAGATTGATGCCTTGGCCTCCCAGATCTGCGTAGGGAGAAGATGGATCCCTAGGGCAAGTTCCCCCTCCAGATGCCTTCCCGAGGTTAGGTTTCAGCGATTTCTGGGTGTTTTGTATGTCGTCTCCCCGAACCAGTTGCACGAGGTGAAGCTATTTGAGGAGGCGGAGGCGGCGCCAACTATACAATGGGAACTATACGGCGGCCCGCCATATAGTTGGTCGTCAACTCTTCTATCTCTGCTCCTCGCTTCGGGTTTTCTTATTGTATTATTAATATTCCCCAAATAAGCGATTTACATAGTTTTTGGCTCCTTCTCTCTCCAGTACAACTACTCCAATAATTGTGTCCTTTGGATCCATCATCTGATCTGATCCTGGTGAAAATAAACATAAAAGGTGAGCGCGGAGGCCGTAAAATACCAAAATCCTACATCTACAATGCAAACTAACAATGTAAAACATGATGCAAATATGCACTCATCAGTGCGCCAGCAACCTGGAGAGACCCTCTTCAAGTTCCTGTAGAGGTTCAGCCGAGTTCGCAACAAGATCCCCAAGATCTCGGACTCCAACGTCATTACCGCCTTCTCCGAGGGTGTCAAGGATGTCAATATGAGGGAGAAGATTGTGAAGGGAATATGCCCGAGAGGCAATAATAAAGTGCTTATTATCTTATTCATTGTTTATCATAAATGTTTATTTTGCATGCTTTAATTGTATTAATACGGAAACGTTAATACATGTGTGTTTAATAAACAAATAGAAAGTTCCTAGTTATGCCTCTCTTATAAACTAGCTCGTTGATTAACAAGATCAAAGGTATCCTGATCATGGACATTGGATGTTGTTAATAACAAGGACACAACATTATTGGAAGGATGTGATGAACAATCATCCGGAGTATAGCATTGTGTTTATATTGCTATAACATCATACAAAGTAATCCTAGTCCTTAGACCATGAAATCATGTCAATCACTAACACTGGAAGAGTATCTTGATAACATCAAGCATCACACCATAACAGGGTGACTATAAAGGTGGGTTCAGTGCTACAAAGGTGTTATGTAGAGGCTCATGGATCAAGAGTGGAATTTGTCCATCCTGGTGACGGCTAGATATACTCTGGGCCCTCTCGGTGATATCACATTAGTTAGCTTGCAAGCAAGTGATGTGATCACTAGTATCACGGGAACAAGAAAAGAGTGCATGTCGGTAACAAGATCAACCTAGGTATGGAGATACCGATGATTGAATCTTGGGCATGTAATATATCGTGAGACAAAGGGATTGAGTTACATGCGTAAAAGGTTCACACGATCACAGAAGTCATCGTTGAATGTGTGGGAGTCAATACAGATCTCCAGGTCCCGCTGCTGATTATTGATTGGAGAGGGGTCTTGATCATGTCTGCATTATTCGCGAACCATAGGATGACACACTTAAGGAATACCGACACCATTTGGAGCAAATAATATGCTAGAGAAAGAAAAATAAAGCGTTAGAATTATTTCAATGGAAGCTGGAATTGTTTCGGGTGAAATTGCTGAAACTGGTCCTGCATGTGATATTGAAATGTTGCAAGGGGTTTTATTTGAATTATTGTTAATTAATGTAATTAACAAAAATCTGAATAAATAAATAAAAGGAGTTCTATTTAATGAGTGATTACATTAAATTTGGTGGACATTTAATGGTATTTGAGTGGAATTTTTAGTGGAGGAAATGGAGAGTAATTTTGTGAGTGGGATCTCCACTCAGATGAATGGAGGAAGGGGTGGGGGCAGCCACCATGGCGCCGGTCATGGCCCTTGGGGTGCCCCCTCCTCCTATAAAAGGACTCCCTCTCACTCACACCTCATCGTGAAGGATCTCTCTCCCCCTCTAATATTTTCCCTATGGTCTCGGACTAGCGAGATACATGTTCCCGGTGGCTTTTTATGGAGCGAGGATTTGCTACTTCCATTGCATTGTTGGAGCAATGTCGCGGAGGTGGTCGGGGTTTCGAACATGCATGCGATCACGGATGCACCACTGCTCTGCAGTGCTGGACTTGATGGTGCTGGACCTGCTGGACTAGATGGACTTCATCACCATCTTGAGACTGGTAGGAGATCGACTACATCACCAACAAGTTCCTACTCGTAAAGCTTGTATCTAGATAGATGGATCTTGGTGCATATAGTTCCCATTGTAGGATTTTTTTTGTTTTCTATGCTGCGAACCCAGCAGATTGGAATTCAGGGTGAGAACCTCACCATGGCCGCGGAGATCTTCGTCGTGGCCTAAAAGTGCACCAAGGAGGAGGTGGGGCAGATGTTCGGCCTCATCGAAGTAGACACCACCTCAAGGCCTCGGGCTCATCCAAGATCAAGGACAAGGACAGTCGTTCTGGCCATAGATCCAGACCATAAGAGTCCTCACGAGGAGCACGGCGAAGGTCAGCGAGACGACAACGCGTACTGTCACCTCCACAAGAGGCATGGACACCCCACCGACGACTACTACGAGCTCAAGAAGCTCCACGACATGCGCAACAACCAGAGAAGGGACATATCTAGTGGGGAGCATGATGGTGAGAGGGGTGGCAATCATGGGGGCGAGCGCTACAATAGCAACTCCGGATGATGCAACACATCATAGGTGGGCCATAAGGCCAACACCGTGCAGCAGCTCCCTCCGTAGTCGGAGAAGGGCCACGCTGAGGACCCTGGGGGCTACCAGGTCCCGCAAGGGGCCATCGCCTGCATCCTTGGTGTTTCCCAGGCCCGGGTGTCCAACCGGCACTTCAAGATGCTCACTTGTGAGGTCGCCGTCGCCAGGCCTAGGGTCCTGTCCCCGAAGCTCAAGTGGTCCCAGTACCCCATCACCTTCGACGCTTGTGACCACCCCATATCCACTAGGCCCATGGGCACCCTCCCCATGATCTGCACCCCTACCATCAACAACATCGCAATTGCAAAGACCCTCATCAATGGAGGCACTGGCCTGAACATGATCTCCATCGAGACGTTCACCCAGCTCCAGGTGCCCTACGATAGGTTGATGCCGACCATGCCGTTCTCTGGAGTGACAGACAAGACCACCATACCCATCGGGCTGGTTCGTCTCTCCGCACGTCGGGACGCGCGACAACTACCACACCGAGATCATCGACTTTGACGTGCTCACATTGATATCCCGTAAAACATCATCCTTGGCTACCTTTCTCTGGCCAAGTTCATTGAGGCCACTCACCATGCCTAAAACATCCTCAAGATGCCTGGAGGCAACGGTGGAATCATCATGGTATGCTGTGACGAAGTGGAGGCCCGGCGCTCCCTCAAGCATGCCTACAAGACAGCGGTCACCGCCCAACCTAAGGAGGTGGACGCGTTGGATTACATTGGGGGCTCTATGAGGAGGGGGCAGATGGCAGCTCAGGAGAACGCCATAGCCAAGAGGGCAACAACTGCACTGTTCCCGCCTCGAGAGGAGAAGGGTGCGATCGGTGCCTGAGCCTTCAAGAGCCAAGCGCTGCCTCCACCCCCCTCACGACTACTGAAGATTCTCCCAAGGACTGCCTTGGCCCGGGGGCTCCTGACTTCTCGATGGACTGTACCCAACGTGCCTGCAACACCGACAGGCCCCAAGGGAAGTGATATGTCGTAAACGTATCTATAATTTTTGATGCTCCATGCTTGTTTTATATCATTTGTCTTATGTTTTGTCTAGACTTTGAGGTATTTTTACACACTTTCTGGAACTAACCTATTAACAATATGCCGCAGTGCCAGTTGCCTGTTTTCAGATGTTTTTGGTTTCAGAAAAGCTAAAAAATGAATATTCTCAGAATTGGATGGGACAAAAGCCAAAGTCAATATTTTACCCAACACGACACAAAGCCCGAAGGAGAGACGAAGGAGGGCACCGGGGCGTCCACACCTGGTGGTGGTGCGGGCCCACCCTAGCCGCACGACCACATGGTGTGGGCCCCCTGGCCCTCCACCAACCTTGTCCTTTCGCCTACTTATACGTCTCCCCAAGACGTAACCCTAACGCGGGCGCAAATCCACAAAAAAGTCCCACAGCACCGCTGCCACAGAAGGGGAGATTCGGGGGATAGAAGTCTCTGTTCCGGCACCCTGTCAGGATGGGGAATTGCCCCTAGAGCCATCTCCTTCGATCTCCACCACCATCTCCAGCGATCTCCATCGTCATCTCCATCACCATTGCTAATTACCATGATGAAGAGGGAGTAGTTTTTCCTCGAGCCTAAGGGCTCTACCGGTATTTATGTGTTCATCTCTCTCTATGAGTGATCTTTATGTGATCATGAGCTTTATAATAAAGTAGATCTTCTTTGTTACTCAAGTGCTTTAATAAATCTCCGTCTCTCCCCACGTGTGCGAAAATGACAGCGTGCATACCATGGTGGCACTTAGGCTAGAGTCTACCTAAATACTCAAGTGCTTTAATAGATCTCTGGCTCTCCCCACGTGTGTGAAAGTGACAGCGTGAACGCCGTGGTGGCACTTAGGCTAGAGTTTACGAATACTTATCATGAGTATATTTTGAGTTGGTTGTCTCTATGAAATTGTGGTGTTTGTTGGAACCATCTAGCGCTCAAGGTGACAGTGTGGGGTTATCTAGATGGGGAAGGCGGACATTGAGGTGTGCTATTATAGCCCTACCATGGATTAGAGAGTCCAACCGGAGAGTAGTGAAAGTATGATCCCTAGGCCTTGTTTCTAAACATTGAAACACCGCTTACAACTAGATCTGTTGCATGTTTGCTTGCTGCTATATTTATTTCAGTTTGTCTTTAGTCTCTTCCACGCCACCAAAGTCTTTTATGGGGTCGTTGCCGGGGATCTACAGGACACTTCAAACTGTTCCTCCCTTCAAAAGCTCTTTTCTGGCACCATTACCACTTATAATCATCCATACCACATGTATTTCACTATCTCTTCGCCGAACTAGTGCACCTATACACCTGACAAGTCTATTGGGTGTGTTGGGGACACAAGAGACTTCTTGTATCTTGATTGCAGGGTTGCTTGAGAGGGTTACCTTTGACCACTTCCTCCCTGAGTTCGATAAACCTTGGGTGATCAACTTAAGGGAAACTTGCTGCTGTTCTACAAACCACTGCACTTGGATGCCCAACAACTATCTACAAGAATAGAAGTGCATAGACATCAGGAAGCTAGTCTGTTGGCTGAGCAGGAGTTCAAGGTTGCGGGAAGGTGGACAAGCCTCTCCAAGCGACATTCCTGACTCCACAACATTTTGAAGGTGACCCTCGAGAAACTCTCATCCCTTGAAGGCTTATCTCTAGTGAGACCCCATGTGAGCCACGACGGTGCTGTAATAAGCTTGAACTATCAGTGTTTTTTTCTCTTGTTCTTCACACACATATTTCCATTTGGTTTTTCCCTCAGAAAAGACTTCCCTGAAAACCATACCTACCTAAGTTCCCTCACATGCACCACGCGAGCGGGTCCGACAACGAGTCATCTCGGAAAAGATCTTGTGTTGGGCACGGTATCCTTCAGTGAGTCACTCCCTGGTTTCATCAGAGCCTAAAATATTGAGCTCTAAACTTACAAAATTGTTCCAGCCATAAGTTACCTCACCTACAGTCTTTGGTGCTTATGTCCCTCGCGCAGCGCATGTATCAAGCACTAGTAGTACGCACGTCTTTCCCTACGGCCTCTCCTGGTAAGGTCTATGGGGGCGATTGTGAGGCAACATCCCCCTCCATTGGCCAAAGAGTGTCTAGGACCTAAAGTTTGAGCTCTGAACTTACGGTCAAGGCCTGGCTATGAGTCACCTCACCCATGCTCTTGGATCATAAAAATAAAAACAACATTTTAGCAAAAGATCATGAGGCTCTGTTCCTTCGCAACACGAGCTCTTAGGACCTAAAGTGTCGAGCTCTGAACTCAAGGAGCGGTTCCAACGATGAGCCACCTCACCCACGGTTCCTGATATTTTAAAAACACCTCCTCAAGCGATGGCTCATGAGGCCCTGTTCCTCCGCAACCCGAGCTCTCAGGACCTAAAGTGTTGAGCTCTGAACTCACGGGCCGGCTCCGTCGATGAGGCACCTCAGCCATGGTTCCTGACATTTACCAAAACTCATGTGAATTCCCACAAAACCCTCGGCACGGGGGCTAACGGGAAAAGCACTATCCTACAGCTTTCTCCTCGAGAGTCTTACAGGGTGACCTTGGAGACACCATCTCCAGCGGCTAAAACTCCGTAGGGCCTAGAATGTGAGCTCTGAACTTATGGGCCCAGCCGGTAGTAAGTTACCTCACCTACAGTTCCTAGCGCTCAAACACTTCACAAATGTGCATTTCAAGAATCCAGCAACATGCGCTATGGTCATCCCCTCTGGAGGCACCCAGGAATAGCGTGTGAGGCGGAGCCCCCAGGCATCGCAACCGCTGCCCGGTTCACAAAGATCCACCATCAGACAATCACGGTCGCTATCAGGTGCTCGCCCTACAGCGCTCCACCATAAGACCTATCGAGCAGCTTAGGAGAGAACCTTGGCCACGGATTCACGCATGGGAAGCCATGCAAGGGCTCGCTCCCCTTCCCTCGGAGGGTGGACAACGCCTTCGCCCGCATAACCAAGAAACAACGCCGCTCATAATCCTTGTGAGTCTAGTACCGCCGCTCAAGGCCGTTGAACCCTGAAGCCAGCGATGAATCCCTCCATGATGGTGCACATCAATGTCTCTCCGCGAGAGGTCCCTCCAATATGTTGCATTGGAAGGCAATACCAAACCGCCGGAGCAACCTAAGGTCCAAAGGCCTAAGTTGTCCTCCACAAGGGCGGAGGGCTACACCCCAGGAGTACGTGGGAACCTCGTGATCCTAATCGGGCGAGGCCTGCTGCACGGCAGTCCGGTCCACCGGCTGGAAGAGCCCAGCGAGCGGTGCCCTCGGGGACCGTTTTCAGGAAGCACCTTGTCGGGCGTCACCCCTAACTGTTTCACCCCGCGAGGGCGCCGTCCTAGGATTCTTGGTCCTTCGACAGTCATGCTCGAAGGATCAAGAGGCTTGTCCCTGGGAAAAGAAAGCATGAGCAGCCACAATTGGCTTCATCAAGTAGGCGCCACGCCATGAAAACACATCAAGCTGCCATCATCACAATAGACATGCAGAAGAAGAACGCCAAACACAAAGATCTGTTAGAGGTCCACACAACAATCTTCCTTACAAGCCCTGTCTTCCGGAAAGAGGCTAGCGGATGAGGCACCCTACCTCTATGCTAGCAGAAGACATGTGACCCGCTGGTGTCGAAATTCCGGCCGCGGGGACCCTACCCCAACTCCCTCAGAGGACTGGTGGGTAGGCAACCCGACATAGGAGTGTCAAACACCATAATAGAGAAGCTTCCTGCACCAGTGAAGAGAAAGTGAAACACAGAGCCACGGCAGATGTGGTGGCCAACAAGTAAGCAGCTCTAGCTATGGCAGAGGTACATCCTGTTAGGCGGAAGTGTCTCGATGCTCACCCTCCATTTTCCGAGCCCCTGGAGTGCCACAGCTCCACTTCCTCGTGAGGCTCTCCATGTCCCCAAGGGCGAAGCGTGAGGGGAGCCTCACACGGGAGAACCAGTCAGAGTTCCTAAGGATCATGATGAAGTCCTTCACCAGAATGGACAATGGGGTCGTCCTCTACCTCGATCACCATAAGGGTGAGAATGGCGGCGATGGGCGAGGAGGATCCATGTTTGACCGCAGATCTACCACCACGCCCTCCACAACAGCCTCGGCCACTCCCGTGGGAACGGCTGGGCCCGCGTTTGATGGGTGCTTCCTTGACGGCCATCTTCGCCTCTACGGACATGGCAAAGGCAAGGGTTGAACCGTGTCCGCCGCGTCTCGCTTGGCCGCTTCTACATGGCCGCCCGCCGCCACGCTTCACCGGAAGGACCTCCTCCGTTCTAGTAGGAGCTGAGGCGACATGCATCTCGACCAGCGCGTCCTTGCCATCCTCGACAAGGGTAAGAAGTAGGGACACAATGGGAAGGGGTGAGGCTTTGGCTCGGAAGAATAAGGAAGGGAAAAGGGAGCAATGGCGTATAAATGGGAAGATTCCTCCCCTACTCCCCGATTTAACAAGGCCAGTTGAAAGGACGCATCTCTGTGCCGCGCACGCGGTATTAACGGATAGGACTCACACGCCATCGCGTCGTGGAAACAAATCCTAGAGCGGGAAGAGTGCGCTCTAGATCTACGGAAGATAGCACGCCACCGGTTGGGATTCACGGTCAAGATTAAAGCATGCTAGGCCATCATTGACCAAGCAAGCACGGGGGCCCATCCATCATCTAGGGTCGCTTTCCCCTTCGAGCCTACAAAGGGAAACATGCAAGCCAAGGTCCTGGGGGCTACTGTCAAAGCCCTAGCAACCGGGGTGCCACATTCCCCCAATTGGCGAGCCCCTCTCCAGAGGCACCGTCACCCTCGTGAGGCAGCAGTGCACCCAGAGGTGTCCCAACCATGTCGGCGTCGCAAGGCCCCTGCCTTGCAAGGGAATGAATCTCTAGAGGGAACACCTCCCGAGGGAGCCTGCCACTACACCACGCTGCACGCTCAAGCCTCGGATACCTCGGAGCGTGTCAAGGGTAGGATAGTAACTTCGTCGAGCGGAACACGATCCATAGCCTGACAGGGAGCATAGCAACCCTGCGGCGCAAGTCCACCTCGATAAAGGTAGGCTCGGTCCGCCCCCCTTTTCTGCAGGAAAGGGACAGACTATCTCATGGTGGAAGGATCCCCCTTTTGCCATTTTGGTGAAAGAGGGAAAAAGTAGAGAGCGCCAGATAAAGATAAACAACATCGACAAAGACCGCTTTATAGGAGTGGAGTGTAGCATGGAGGGATGGACCAAGTCCACCAAAGGTAGTCTCCTAGACCGGGAACTTGAGGAGAGGTATTGTGGACGCACTTCCCACCCAAAGGCACGGGGAGAGGCCCAATGCCTCCCTATATAAGGGACCCTCCTCCTACCTTAGAATAGGTTAATCCCCCGCAAACTAAACCCTAGGCATTCATCCTCCATTGTACCCTCGTGAATCAAGCGATCAATACAACAAAGCAGGAGTAGGGGCTTTAACTCCTCACGAGGTCCTGCACCAGGGTAAAAAACTCAATATCATCTCTCTATCGTGTTCTTGCTCTTCCATCTCCACCGTATCTCAGTCCCCTTGGGAACGCGGGTTTAGCCCCCTCTCGAACCAAGGGATCGTTGGACCCTAGTTTCTTTGCAGTACAAATCTCCGACAGGCGTTACAAGACTGGAAGATGACCTAAGAGCTTGGCCTGGCTTGCTAACACTTGTAATGGAATTCATATTCCAAGGGAACTCGGCCTAACGAGTGACTGATTCGGCTTGGAGGGCCTACTCCTAGGCAGATTCGGCCTGGATGGGCAGCTGACTCGTCCTGGAGGGTAAGAGGGCCCATCCGGGTTAATCCTCAGCCCAACCAGGTCAAAGGTGGCCTAGCCGGGTCACATTATTTGGCTTGGAGAGCTGGAAGAGCTTGGTGCTGAGAGAGGCCCGTGGTGGGCTGGTTGTGGCAAGGTAGATGTTGGCCCACCCGGCAGCTGGTGGTCGTAGATCTTGGTGTAGGCCCGAGGTGGGCCTGCCGTGGTGAGGTATATGACAACCCACCTAGCAGATGGCGGTGTCCCAGTGAGGATGCGAAGTGGTGGTGAGCTCAACTCGGGGTGGCCGAGTCTCCTCTGTCAGCCCACCCGGGAATCAGTGGTGCTGCTTGCATCAAGGAAGGGTGGCGTCGAGGAGCGGGAGGTGAGGTGGAGTCAGGAGGATCTAGCACTGGCGCCGGGCTTCTTGGCGGGCCGGCTAGGTGACTTAGCACAACCGGGTAATAACAATGAGTCGGCCCAGGTGGGGAAATTTTGGTCTAGGGGGGATGATGTTCAGGCTGAATTTGACCTATGTCGGCCTAGGTTGTATTCTTTTTCTCCTTTATTTTATTATATTCTCTTTATACCTCATATCTTCATTAATATATGTCTTACCTCTATACACATCTTCTACCGAATTACTTATTGCTCTATTGAACCACTTGATACCTCAACTCTGGGCTACCCGGGGTCATATCTTTCACGAGGTGAACAACTAAGTGATAGAGGGTGATAGCCCCCGAGTGACATTCCAGGTTATCTCATGTTCTTGTTGGTGGTTGAGTCAATTTATACTCATAGTACAATTGGTGATGAGGTTGAGGTTGAGTCATTGAGAAAGGCTTGTGTGCTAGCTCCATGCTCTCTATACATTGGGGAGGAGGATGAAGAAGCTGTTGCTCGATGGTGAAACAGAGGTTGATGAGATAATACCCTCACGCCTGTTTGCCAGGTCATATTCCATGGCCATTTACTATAGCTACATTGGTGCCCCTTGAGTTGTTGATTCTATGCCTCTAATGGCCTTATGTGGGAGAGCTACAGATTGAAGATGACTGGAGGAAGAAGGCAGGCTCGTACGTTGGCATAGGAGAAAGAAGCCCCTAACGGGTATCCCCTAAACGACCCCCCTGGTGCTCCTTGCAAATGGGAGCCCAGGGGACAAGGTATGTCCCACATGTGTTGTTCATGAGCTGGCCTATGGGGCCTTGTCCTCTATTCATGACATGTGCGATGGGGCCTTGCCAGGTCATGTATGTCCTTTGGCTTGTCCTTTAGTGCTATACTTTTCATCTTTTATTCCTTGGTCTTATCTCTTCATGAGGACCAGAGAGCATATCTTGTAGCATCTTCTAAGATACCAAGAGAATCTTGGACCAACAATGCTTTACGTGCCAGTCTGAGCCATGGGCGTCCCAAGACTAACACATGACACAAGATCTTGACCTATCTAGCTAACACTCGGCCTGGCATGCATATTCTAGGGGTAACTCATCCTGAGGAGTGACTGGTTCGGCCTGAAGGACCTACTCCTGGGAAGATTCGGCTTGGAGGGGCAGCTAACTCGGCCTGGAGGGGAAGAGGGCATGTACGGGTCAATCCTCAGCCTAACCGGATCAAAGGTGGCCCAACCGGGCCACTTGATTCGTCCTGGAGAGCTAGAAGAGCTTGGTGCTGAGGGAGGTCCATGGTGAGCAGGTTTTGGCAAGGTAGATACTAGCCCACCCGGGAGCTATTGGATGCAGAGCTTGGTGGACGCCCAGGGTGGGCTGGTTGGTGTGAGCTATATGCCCACCCACCTGGGAGATGGCGGTGTCCAGGTGAGGAGGCGAAGCGGTGGTGAGCTCAACCCGGGGTGGGACGAGTCTCTAGTGTCGGCCCACCCAGGAATAGGTGGTACCGGTTGCGTCGAGGAAGGGAGGCGTCGAGGAGCAGGAGGTAAGGTGGAGTTGGCAGGAGCTGTCACTGGCGTCAGGCTACTTGGTGGGCCGGCTGGGTGACTTGGCCCAGCCGGGTAATAACAATGAGTCGGCCCAAGTGGGGCAAATTTGGGGTTGGAGGATGATGTCTAGGCCGAATTTGACCTATGTCAGCCCAGGTTGTATTCTTTTTCTCCTTTTTTATTCTATTCTCTTTATACCTCATATATTCATTAATATATGTCTTACCTCTATACACATCTTCTACCAAATTACTTATTGCTCTATTGAACCACTTGATACCTCAACTCTAGGGTATCAAGGGTAATATCCCCGACAGACCCTGATGAGTGCGTCAACACTTCGTTGGGAGACCCCAAGCGGAAGTTATGATGAGCACAGCAACAAGTTTTCCCTTAGTATGAACCCGAGGTTATTGAACCATTAGGAGGAAGGAAACGACTCAAAGGTGTTGCTATAAACTTGGAAACCTGCACAACACAAACTCAAGACTTTGCCCCAACGAACAGTAAGGTTGTCAATCTCACCGGTTTGCTGAAAACAAAGGATTAACTGTATGGTGTGGAAGGTAATAGTGGTTTGCAGAAAGTAAACAATAACAGTGGAAGATGGATCAATGGTAAAGATTGGTGCGGGGTCCATAGTTCACTAGAGGTGTTCTCCTTAAGATAAACAAACATGGCAGGCTGGGTCAACAAATTACAGAAGGTCAATTGACAGGACTAAGCAAGGCATAACAATGCAATACTAGACATTCATGATCCTGTGAGATTCTATTGGGCAATACAACAAGATACATAGACCGCCATCCAACTGCATCTATGACTAGTAATCCACCTTCAGGTTATTATCGGAACCCCCTATGGTATTAAGTTGCAAGCAACGGATAACTGCTTTAAGAAAAGTGTGTGGTAAAGAATCTACTTGTTCCATGAACAAGAGACCCTTGTTTTCTCCCTAGTAGCAACAGCACATCTACAACCTTAGATATTTTTGTCACTTCCCTTAGATTAAATAGAGGCATGAACCCACTATCGAGAATAAGTACCCCCTCTTGGAGTCACTAGCATCTACTTGGCCAAGATAGATACTAGAAACGGAGATCATGCAAGATCACAAACAACACAGACAAGATAGAATCAATAAGACAAAACCATTAATCAATATGACATAGTAATCTCAATATCCATCGGATCCCCGCAAACACAACATGCATGATTACAAATGGATGATCTTGATCATGAACAGAGCTTACAAGATCTAAACATGGTAGCACAAAGGAGGAGATACAACCATCTAGCTACTACATGGACTCGTAGTCCAAGGTGGAACTACTCACTCTTCATACCGGAGGCTGGCATGATGAAGAAGAAGGCCTCCGGGATGATCACCCCTCCGGCAGGGTGCCGAGAAGAGCTTCAGATCCCCCGATCTAGGGACGATGGTGGTGGCGGCTATAGACTGTTTCGTGGAATATTGATCGGGTACTTAGGGTTTCTATATCAAGGGGTCTTTATAGACGAAGAGGCGAAGCAGGGGGACGCCAAGGCGGCCGCACCCCCTAGGCGTGGGCTGGGACTAGCCGCGTGGCCAGGGGGTGTGGTCCCCTGGTGGCTCCCCTCCGTCTCGTATTCAGGCTTCGTGTTCCCCATGGTAAAATATTAACTTTGTCTTTTGTCCCGTCCAATTCCGAGAATATTGATTTCCTGCCTTTCTCGAACTAAAAACATAAGAACACATGCAACTGGTACTGTGGCATCTTGTTAATAGGTTAGTCCAGAAAAACATATAAAAACACCTCAGCAGACAAAGCAAATCAAAGTAGATACTAAGCAAGCATGGAACATCAAAAAATTTAGATATGTTTCCGACGTATCAAGCATCCCTAAGCTTAACTCCTGCTCGTCCTCGAGTAGGTAAGTGATAAAAGGAATAATTTTTGAGGTGACATGCACCATCAAAATCAAGATCAAACCATTTGCAGGAATTGAAAGCTGGGATCAAAGAACTCTAAACATGAGCATGAAATATGGAGTTCTAACAGTAAGACAAAGTAACTATGCATGCAACATGAAAGGTTATAAACAAAGATCATGAATACCATGCATTGAAAAACGTTTGTTTGTTTCACATATAGAAAACATAGCATAGTGGCATTCATCTTGTCCCTCATGGAGTAGCAAATAGATGCACAGGACACCTTCAATGTTCATAAGAGTGACTAAATAAAAATAGCACAAGAACAAGTAATAACAAAAATATGCATCAATCAATAAGTTTTAGGACAATGAACCTAGAACTAAGATTGGCAAGTATGCTCTCTTAACTGGTGCCTAAGGGTAGAAGGTGAAGACTCAATATAATAGTGGAAGAAAGTCCCTTCATAAAGGGAAGCAGTGATTTCAAGTATCAAAAAGAGCTTCCAAAAATTATGGTACTTGTTAGCTTTCAGCTCTCATTGCCCCTATCATAAGCATCTTGAAGTGATTAAGGTTAAAGTCAAACTATGGAGTATATGCTTGACAAGTATAAGTTGGCAATCTCATGTCCCTTGAATACGAGGGCCACTCCTCATGCTACTCAACTTTAGTCACCCGTAAGTTCTAGCCATAGTAAGTACACGTGTATCATAGAGAACCGCCAACGGGGTACCCCTTACACATGATACAGGAGCTATCCCATAATCAAAATGACAAGGCAAGCAGACAATGAGCATCTCAGCAATCTTCTTATTTACCATGGGGAAATGGTGTTTTTTCTCTCTTTTCAATATGTCTCTTTTTTTAAAAGAAGAAAGCTTCATAGATGTCATTATGGTGATGCTGCAAGTTTCCACCATGATTAGGCATGGAATAGGCTAGCGGCCCAGGCGTTTCTCTAACACACATACATAACTCCATGTACTTACAATCTCCCCTTTCATTTGACACCGACGACATCCATAGACAAAAGAGCGTTGAAAGCGTTCCCAAGACATCACGGTTCTGATAATTCCAAAGTATAAGTGCAAGCATATAAAACATAGCTGACACAATGGTTCAATTTTATTAGGGGCAATAAAAATAAAGTGTGCCATCAAGTTTGTGAGAGCTTTAGTCACTAAGTTTTTGTTGGGGTTCGTAGCATGGAAAACAAAAAAAAAATTCTACTGCATGCAAACAAACAAGCCAAGATCTATCTACTAGATTGTAGCAACGAGTCGATGGAGGAACTCACCCTCGAAGATTCCAAAGCGGTTAACGAGAGCAGATTCTCGTGGGTGATGTAGTCGTACTCTTGCCGATCTCAAGATCGCGTAGACGATCCTTCCGGCGCTGCGTTCCGGCAGAGCTTCCGTAGTCGGTCACACGTTCGGTACTCGATGAAGACCTTCCTCTCCCTTGTTCCAGCAGACAGCGGAGGTTGTAGCACTCTCCTCGTGATTCCGGCAGCACGACGGCGTGGTACCTTAAGCCGGAGCGAGTATGGTGGACTATGAGAGAGGCCTTGGAGATCTAGGGTTTAGAGGCACCAAGGGAGGAAGCTTGGCCGGGGGATAGGGCTTGGGGAGAGCCCCACCTCGGCGTCTAGGAGGAAACCCTAGGGCGGCGGCGACTTGTGGTGGCCGGCGGCTAGGGCTAGGGTTTGGGTGGTGTTGGGTGTAGGGAAGAGGGGCAGGCCCTGCCCCTTCTTTTTATAGGTGGTAGGGAGCCGGTTGGGAGGAGGGAGTCCTCCCCCAACTCGGCCTCCTTGGCCGGTGGGTGGAGGGAGGAGGACTTCCTCCCCAAGTAGGTTTCCTACTCTCCCTCCACCAAGCAAAACTGCCATTTGACTTTTTCAAATTGGCGTTTGACTTTCAAACTAGGATTTGATTTCTCCCTTTATTTTTCTCAGCCATGATACCTAGTACATGATGCAACCATTCCACATTGTCATGACACATTCATGTACCCTTCCCCTCCGGAGTGCCGGACCTTCTGGACCCTTCTAGTACATTCCCAGTGAAAACACCGGAATCATTCCCCAACTCCGAAAAAGGACTTTCCTTATATGAATCTTATTCTACGGACCATTCCGGATCTCCTCGTGATATCCCGGATTCCATCCGAGACTCCGAACAACATTCGGTCTCTTACTCATCATTCCATAACTACTCAACAACATCGAATCCTTAAGTGTGTCTCCCTGCGGTTCGTGAATTATGCAGACATGATCGAGACACTTCTCTGAACAATAACCAATAGAGGAATTTGGAAATTCATATGGCTCCCACATATTTCTACGATTACTTTGCGATCGAATGAACCACTTACATATGATACCAATTTCCTTTTGTCTCATGATAGTTTACTTATCCGAGGTTTTGACCGTTGGTATCTCTCCATACCTAGATCAACCTCGTTACTGATAAGTACTCTTTTCTCGTTCCCGTGATATGTGATCCCTTGTGAACCAGTCACATGCTTGCAAGCTAATTGGATGACATTCCACCGAGAGGGCCCAGAGTATATCTATCCGTCATATGGATGGACAAATCCCACTCTTGATTCATGTGTCTCAACCCATACTTTCCGAACACTCAATGCCACCTTTATAGCCACCCAGTTACGGTGTGGTGTTTGATGTCATCAAAGCATCCTTCCGATGAAGGTGATAAGCATGATCTCATGGTCGAATGAATTAGGTTACTATGTATCAGAAATCTTATAGCAATTGAACTATTAAAATGACTTGATCTTTATGCTACGCTTATCTATAGGAGTATGTCCATCATACCATTCTCCTAATGATATGATCTTGTTGTTAATAACATCTCAATGTTCATGATAGGGAAACCACAATCATCTATTAACCAACAAGCTAGTATTATGAAGAGGCTTTACTAGGGACTCTAATTTAGTTTGCAAATCACACAAGTATTAATGTTTCCTGGTTAATACTGTTATAGCATGAATGTAAAAATTTATCATAAACACAAAGATATAATAATAACTACATTTATTATTGCCTCTAGGGCATATCTCCAACAGTCTCCCACTTGCACTAGAGTCAACCAATCTAGATTACATGGTAATATACCGAACACCCATGGCAGTTTGGTGTTGGTCATGTTTTTCCCTCGGGAGAGGTTTAGTCAACGGATCCGCCACATTCAGATCTTTGTGTACTTTGCAAATCTTTATGTCACCATCTTGGACATGTTCTCGAATAGCATGAAAACGTAGCTTGATGTGCTTTAGCTTCTTGTGTGACCTTGGTTCTTGTGCATTGGCTATGGAGCCCATGTTATCACAGTAGATAGACATTGGGTCTAGCGCACTTGGAACCACACCGAGCTCTGTAATGAACTCCTTCATCCATATCGCTTCTTGTGAAGCCTCCGAAGCAGCTATGTATTCCGATTCAGTTAAAGATCTCGCCACAAATCTTTGCTTTGCACTCCTCCAGCTAATTGTTGCACCATTCAAAGTAAATACGTATCCAAATTGAGATTTAGAATCATCCGGATCGGTGTTCCAACTAGCATCGGTGTAACCATTAACAACGAGTTGTTCATCACCTCCATAAGAAACAACCATATCCTTAGTTCTTCTCAAGTACTTAAGGATGTTTTTGACCGTTGTCCAATGATCCACTCCTGGATCACTTTGATATCTGCTAGTCAAACTAACAGCATATGCAATGTCGGGTCTAGTACATAGCATAGCATACATTAGAGATCATATGGCTGAGGCATAGGGAGTCTTACTCATCCTTTCTCTATCTTCTGCCGTTGCTGGACTTTGAGTTTTACTCAAGGTCGTATTGGGCAACATGGGCAAGAACCCCTTCTTGCTATCTTCCATTCCAAACCTCTTTAGAACTTTGTCCAAATATGTACTTTGTGACAATGATATTAGGCGTCTCGATCTATCTCTATAAATCTTTATGCCTAATATGTAAGATGCTTCGCCAAGATCTTTCATTGAAAAACTATTATTCAAACATTCCTTGACACTATTAAGAAGGTCTACATCATTCCCAATCAACAATATGTCATCTACATATAGTATTAAGAATGCTATAGAGCTCCCACTCACTTTCTTGTAAATACAAGCTTCTCCATAAGTTTGTATAAAACCAAAACTTTTGATTACCTTATCAAAACGTTGATTCCAACTTCGGGATGCTTGCTTCAATCCATATATGGACCGTTGAAGTTTTCATACCTTGTTAGCATCTTTAGGATCGACAAAACCTTTGGGTTGCATCATATACAACTCTTCATCAATGTCACCATTGAGGAATGCTGTTTTGACATCCATCTGCCATATCTCATAATCGTAATATGCAGCGATTGCTAACATAATACTCGCAGACTTTAGCTTCACTACCGGTGAGAAAGTCTCATCGTAGTCAACTCCTTGAATTTGTTGAAACCCTTTTGCGACAAGTCGAGCTTTATAGACAGTAACATTACCATCAGCATCTGTTTTCTTCTTGAAAATCCATTTTTTCTCGACAGCCTTTCGGCCATTTGGTAAGTCCACCAAAGTCCATACTTGGTTTTCGTACATGGATCCAATCTCGGATTTCATGGCTTCTTGCCATTTATTGGAATCTGGGCTCATCATTGCTTCCTCATATGTCGCAGGGTCATCGGTGTTGTCCACCAACATGACACTCATAACGGGATCATACCAATCAGGAGTGGTACGAGTTCTCGTTGACCTGCGAGGCTCTGTAGCAACTTCAACCAAAGTTTCATGATCATCATCATTAGCTTCCTCTCTTATTGGTGTAGGTGCCACAGGAACTACTTCCGGTGCTGCGCTACTCGCAAGTTCGAGAGAAGGTTCAACAACCTCATCGAGTTCTACTTTCCTTCCAGTCACTTCATTCAAGAGAAATTCTTTCTCTAGAAAGGATCCATTCTTGGCAACGAAGATTTTGCCCTCGAATCTATGATAGAAGGTATACCCGATAGTTTCCTTCGGGTATCCTATGAAGACGCATTTTTCCGCTTTGGGTTCAAGCTTGTCCGGCTGTAACTTCTTTACATAGGCTTCGCAACCCCAAACTTTAAGGAACGACAATTTAGGTTTCTTCCCAAACCATAATTCATATGGTGTCGTTTCGATGGATTTAGATGGTGCCCTATTTAAAGTGAATGCGGCTGTTTCTAATGCATAACCCCAAAACGATAGCGGTAAATCTGTAAGTGACATCATAGAACGAACCATATCTAAGAGAGTTCGATTACGACGTTCGGACACACCATTACGCTGTGGTGTTCCCGGCGGTGTCAATTGTGAAATTATTCCGCATTTCTTCAAATGCTCGCCAAACTCGTAACTTAGATATTCACCTCCACGATCAGAACGTAGAAATTTAATCTTCTTGTTACGTTGATTCTCTACCTCACTTTGAAATTCCTTAAACTTCTCGAAAGTTTTAGACTTATGTTTCATGAAATAGATATACCCATATATACTCAAGTCATCCGTGAAGGTGAGAACATAACGATAACCACCGCGCGATGCTACACTCATTGGACCACACACATCGGTATGTATGATTTCCAATAAGTCCGTAGCTCGCTCCATCATACCAGAAAATGGAGTCTTAGTCATTTTACCCATCAAACATGCTTTGCATCTTTCAAGTGATTCAAGAAGTCCATCGGAATGGAGTTTCTTCATACGCTTCACTCTGATATGACCAAGACGACAGTGCCACATATAGGTCGAGTTATCGCTCAATTTCAAACATTTAGCCTCAATGTTATTTATGTGTGTATTACTACAATCGAGATTCAATAAGAATAGACCATTTATCAAAGGTGCATGTGCATAAAACATATTACTCATATAAATCGAACAACCATTATTCTCGGACTTAAACAAGTAACCGTATCGCAATAAACAAGATCCCGATATAATGTGCATGCTCAACGCAGGCACCAAATAACAATTATTTAAGTATAAGACTAATCCCGATGGTAGATGAATAGGTAGCGTGTCGACCGCGATCACATCAACCTTTGATCCATTTCCAACGCGCATCGTCACCTCGTTCTTCGGTAGCTTCTGTTTATTCTGCAGCACCTGTTTCGAGTTACAAATATGAGCAACCGAACCAGTATCAAATACCCAGGCACTATTACGAGTACTAGTGAGATACACATCAATAACATGTATATCGGATATAACTTTCTTCTTGATGTTTCCGTTCTTCAAATCCGCCAAGTACTTTGGGCAATTCCGCTTCCAGTGACCTTCTCCCTTGCAGTAAAAGCACTCAGTATCAGGCTTAGGCCTAGCCTTGGTCTTCTTCGCCGGTGCGGCAACTATATTACCGCCCTTCTTGAAGTTTCCCTTTTGCTTAGACTTGCCTTTCTTGAATTTGGTGGTCTTATTGACCATCAACACTTGGTGCTCTTTCTTGATCTCCACTTCTGCAGATTTCAACATGGAGAAGAGTTCTGGCAACGTCTTGTCCATGTTTTGCATATTGTAGTTCATCACAAATTTCTTGTAACTTGGTGGTGGTGATTGGAGGACACGGTGAATCCCCAAAGAATTAGGAATCACTATACCCAAACTTTGGAGTTTGTTTGCATGCCCAAACATCTTAAGAACATGCTCACTGACGGAGCTGCCCTCTTCCATCTTGCAGTTAAAGAACTTTTCAGAAGCCTCATAACTCTCAAATGCCGCGTGAGCCTCAAATATCATTTTGAGTTCACGGACAATATCATGTGGGTCATGGTTCTCAAACCTTTTCTGAAGCTCCGATTCCAAACCATACAAGATAGCACACTGAACTGTGGAGTACTGATTCTTCCGAGTGAGGTAAACATTCTTTACTTCATCGGTAGCAGTAGCTGCAGGCGGGTCACCCAGCGGTGCATCCAGCACATAGGTCAAATTACCAGCATTGAGGATAATCCTAAAATTGCGGAACCAATCCGAGAAGTTGCTTCCATTGTTTTTCAACTTTTCTTTCTCTAGGAACGCATTAAAATTGATGGTAGGGGCCACCTTTGATCTACAACATATTCGCAATAGTTTAGACTAAGTTTATGACAAATTGATTTCTAATTAATAGTTAAATTAATCTAGGTGAACTCCCACTCAAAACAATATCCCTCACATTGTTTTAGTGATCACACGAACCAAATCCACCACATCAAAACCGATCATCACGAGAGTTGATGTAGTTTCAATGGCAAACAATCAACATGTTCATCATATCTACTATATGACTCATGCTTTACCTTTCGGTGATCCGTGTTCCGAGACCATGACTGTACATGCTAGGCTCGTCAAGATCAAACCTTAGCTTCCGCATGAACAAATCTGGCTTGCTCACGTTGTATACACTTGCAGAATCTAACACACCCGATCATCACGTGGTGCTTCGAAACAACAAGCTTTAGCAACGGTGCTTACTAAGGATGAACACTTTAAAACTTGAAATTTGTGTGCTTGAGGGATCATGTTATAATGCTACCGTCGTTAACTAAGAAATACAAGATGCATAAAGGATTAACATCACATGTAATTCATAATATGTGATATGATATGGCCTTTCTTCTTTGTGCTTCCGATCTCCATCTTCAAGCATGAACATGATCTCCATCATCACCGGCATTGCATCAAGGTCAATGACGTTGTTCCATGGTTGTCATCCACCAGCTTCAACTATTACAACTACTTTGAATAGACACGCGGGTCTTAACAGAATTTAAAGACAACCATATGGCTCCTACCGGTTGCCAACTTACAATAAGGAACATTGCATACATCAAATATAATCACAATCATGGCCATATGACATCACAGCACACCCCTGCAAAACAAAGTTAGATGCCTCTAATTTTCTTTGCATATTTTACGTGGTTTGGGGCTTTCAATAACTGTCGCTCTAACTTATGAACAAGAACCACAACGTTGATGCTTGAACTATCAAGTGCCCGTTCTAAATTGGATCTATACTATAATGGGAGAGACAGACACCCGCAAAGCCACTTATGCAATACAAGTTGCATGTTGAGAGTGGAGCAAGTCTCATGAACGATGTCATGTAAGGTTAGCTCGGGTCGCTTCATCCCATCATACCGCAAGATGCAAAGTACACAAGAAGCAATTGATAATAAAAGCACCACCGCCCATAATGACCATTGTGTTCTACTCGTGCAACAGATCTACATATAGACACGGCTCTGATACCACTGTTGGGGTTCGTAGCATGGAAAACAAAAAATTTCTACCGCATGCAAACAAACAAGCCAAGATATATCTACTAGATTGTAGCAACCATTCGATGGAGGAACTCACCCTCAAAGATTCCAAAGCGGTTAACGAGAGCAGAATCTCGTGGGTGATGTAGTCGTACTCTTGCCGATCTCAAAATCGCGTAGACGATCCTTCCAGCGCTGCGTTTTGGCAGCGCTTCCACAGTCGGTCACACGTTCGGTACTCGATGAAGACCTTCCTCTCCCTTGTTCCAGCAGACAGCGGAGGTTGTAGCACTCTCCTCGCGATTCCGGCAGCACGACGGCGTGGTACCGGAAGCACAGGGGAGATCTCGCAGGGCTTCTCCTTAAGCCGGAGCGAGTATGGTGGACTATGAGAGAGGCCTTGGCGATCTAGGGTTTAGAGGCACCAAGGGAGGAAGCTTGGCCGGTGGCTAGGGCTTGGGGAGAGCCCCAACTCGGCGGCTAGGCGCAAACCCTAGGGCGGCGGCGACTTGTGGTGGCCGGCGTCTAGGGCTAGGGTTTGGGTGGTGTTGGGTGTAGGGAAGAGGGGCAACCCCTGCCCCTTCTTTTATAGGTGGGAGGGCCCGGTTGGGAGGAGGGAGTCCTCCCCCAACTTGGCCTCCTTGTCCGACGGGTGGAGGAAGGAGGACTTCCTCCCCAAGTAGGTTTCCTACTCTCCCTCCACCAAGCAAAACTGCTGTTTGACTTTTTCAAATTGGCGTTTGACTTTCAAACTAGGATTTGATTTCTCCCTTTATTTTGCTCAGCCATGATACCTAGTACATGATGAAACCATTCCACATTGTCATGACACATTCATGTACCCTTCCCCTCCGGAGTGCCGGACCTTCCGGACCCTTCTAGAACATTCCCAGTGAAAACACTGGAATCATTCCCCAACTCCGAAACAGGACTTTCCTTATATGAATCTTATTCTACGGACCATTCCGGATCTCCTCGTGATATCCCGGATCCCATCCGAGACTCCGAACAACATTCGGTCTCTTACTCATCATTCCATAACTACTCAACAACATCGAATCCTTAAGTGTGTCTCCCTACGGTTCGAGAATTATGCAGACATGATCGAGACACTTCTCCGAACAATAACCAATAGAGGAATCTGTAAATTCATATGGCTCCCACATATTTCTACGATTACTTTGCGATCGAATGAACCACTTACATACGATACCAATTTCCTTTTGTCTCACGATAGTTTACTTATCCGAGGTTTTGATCGTCGGTATCTCTCCATAGCTAGATCAACCTCATTACTGATAAGTACTCTTTTCTCGTTCCCGTGATATGTGATCCCTTGTGAACCAGTCACATGCTTGCAAGCTAATTGGATGACATTCCACCGAGAGGGCCCAGAGTATATCTATCCATCATATGGATGGACAAATCCCACTCTTGATTCATATGTCTCAACCCATACTTTCCGAACACTCAATGCCACCTTTATAGCCCCCCAGTTACGGTGTGGTGTTTGATTTCATCAAATCATCCTTCCGGTGATGGTGATAAGCATGATATCATGGTCGAAGGAATTAGGTTACTATGTACCAGAAAGCTTATAGCAATTGAACTATTAAAATGACTTGATCTTTATGCTACGCTTATCTATAGGAGTATGTCCATCATACCATTCTCCTAATGATATGATCTTGTTGTTAATAACATCTCAATGTTCATGATAGGGAAACCACAATCATCTATTAACCAACAAGCTACTATTATGAAGAGGCTTTACTAGGGACTCTAATTTAGTTTACAAATCACACAAGTATTAATGTTTCCTGGTTAATACTGTTATAGCATGAATGTAAACATTTATCATAAATACAAAGATATAATAATAACTACATTTATTATTGCCTATAGGGCATATCTCCAACAGTTTTCTCATAACAAAATACTTTTTAATTGGAAGCTAGATAAAAACAAGAATATACTTGGAATGGTTTAACACACCATGCATAGTAATTTATAGTGGACACTTTGGAATAACTTCGTTTCTTGGGAGTTGGATGCATGAGTAGATCTTACTCATACAAGTGGAGGCTAGCAAAAGACTGGGAGCGACCAACTAAGAGAGCAATAATGGCCATAATATTGCAGAGCGACAAAACATTACTAATTAAAGCATAAAGTGGTACTACAAGTCAAGGACTAAATGATCATAGAGGCTATGGTGACTTGTTCATAGTCATAACATGGTGTGAGCATGTGCCAAGTCAACCCAAACAAAGCATCAAAGGAGAATACCACAATACTATGCTTTTGTATGCTCAAACAACGCATGATTCCTTCAAGGCACACTAAGCAATCCCAATTGTTTGGAACAAGTCATGCTACAGCAATAATTACTAAGCATAAGGTCAAAACAACATCTAGCATGACATGCTAAAGTTTAAGTCACAGTCAAACCAAGATCCTCTTGTACTTTTCAAGCAAGAACTTTCTACTCCTTTCCAACACTAATCAACTTATTTGAAACAACACAACAAGAACGGGGGTCCAAACTACTTTATTCAAGCAAACTAAACAAACCAAACGAAAACTAAGACGCTCCAAGAACAACACAACAGTGCATGAAACAATAAAAACGAAGTGTCTAGAAAGACTTGAGCTTTTTATTGATGAAGAAGGGGATGCCTTGGGCATCCCCAAGCTTTGACGCTTGTACCTCTTAAATATTTCTTGGGGTGACACAGGGTGGCATCCCCAAGCTTGAGCTTTTGTCCATTCTTCATCTCATTGCATCATTCTCTCTCTACACCTGAAAACTTTCCTTCATACAAAACTTCACACAATCTTCATTAGCAACATTAGTGTATTCAAAAGATAATATACCTTTGGGTTTAGCTTTAGAACAGAAAAACTTTCACTAAAAACACAAGATACTTTAGCAATTCCCTAAAAAATCTCAATTTCCCAAAAATAACCCAAAAAGGAATCAATAAGAAGCAAATGCAAATAATGGTAGAAATCTGTCAAAACAGATCAGCAGTTAGAAATCGATTTTTTCGAAGACCTTATGTTGCTCAAATCAAAAAGTGTTGAACTAAATAAAATTAGATAACATACTGGGAGATTTATTCAGAAAATATTAGCTCAATCCAACTTACAGAGCTTCCTCATGAATTGTTACGGTGGAGCACAAAAATCTGTTTCGGGACAGCAATTCCCCAAATCTTACTTCCCTGTCATTAGAGGTTATTCTTGGCACAAAAAAAAAGGATAAGGAGAGGTCATTACTGAAGTAATAACTTCCAAGACTCAAGAAAACTTTTGTATTATCTCCCAATAAGTATTTTTCCTTTAACACCTTTAAGTTAGGCACAAGAAGCAAGAATCAAGTATTTTCAAAAAAGAAGCATTAACATCTTTCTTGCTCCTACCTTTCTTACCTCTCTTCTCCTCTTTAGGTAATATATGATTGCTTATTGGAGAAGAAAAATTCATAATGCCTATTCCCACATCTATTATTGCTCCAACGTGTTTCAACAGGGATCTTCCAAGTGTAATCAGTCATTTTCCTACACATTCAATAACAAGATAATCAGTAGACACCACTTTCCCTGAGATTTTTGTAAACACACCTTCAGCTATTCCAATGGGTAATAAAGTAGTATTATTGGTAAGATATATCTCTTCTGCTCCTTCAGAAAGTCCCCAAAGATTCAAATACTCATAGATATCTTTAGGCATAAGGCAAAACTCAGACATGATATCACAACGAGCATCAAAAGTTTCACTATTTATAGCAACTTTTATTGTAGGAAACCATTTTGAAGGCTCAAAATTTATTGGAACATAATCATGGTGCTCTCTAAGCATGTTATAGCAATCTGTCAAAGCAACCGTACGGGTCTCAAGAGTATTCAACCTAGCATAGATGTTTATAAAGGAAGAATCAGACTTGCTAGGCATATTATAAATTATAATCAACTTATTTATGGCATCCAAAGCTTCATCTTCAGTACATCGAAAATATCTTTCCCAGCTACATCATCCAAATCATATCTATAACACAGAGCAAGGCCACCATAGAAACTATTAATAACCAAGCTAAAAACTCATCTTAGGCTCAGTTTTTCTTTGTAAATCAGAGATTCTAGACCAAGCTTCTTTGAAACTCTCTTCACTTTCTTGCTTGAAAGTAAAGATCCTTTCAATAGGGGACACAGGGATTGGACCAAAACCATACATGGTAGCAACTAGAGCAGAAACTAAATTTTTTCTGTTTTTTATAAGAGAAAGCAAACCAAACTAAACTAATTTTTTTGGAGTTTTTGATAAAAATAGGCAAACAAAACCAAGCAAAATAAAATAAGCAAAACAAAAACAAAGTAAATAGAAAGGTTGTGAAGGACTCCCCTTATGAAGATGTCCTTAGCCTCCCCGGCAAACACAACATGCATGATTACAAATATCCATCGGATCCCTGCAAACACAACATGCATGATTACAAATACATGATCTTGATCATGAACGGAGCTCACAAGATCTAAACATGGTTGCACAAAGGAGGAGATATAACCATCTAGCTACTACATGGACCTGTAGTCCAAGGTGGAACTACTCACGCTTCACACCGGAGGCTGGCATGATGAAGAAGAAGGCCTCCAGGATGATCTCCCCTCCGGCAGGGTGCCGAGAAGAGCTTCAGATCACCCTGATCTAGGGACGATGGTGGCGGCGGCTACAGACAGTTTCGTGGAATATTGATCGAGTACTTAGGGTTTATCTATCGGGGGGTCTTTATAGGCGAAGAGGCAAGGCAGGGGGACGCCAGGGTGGCCACACCCCCCCAGGCGCGGGCTTTTGTCCCGTCCAATTCCGAGAATATTTCCTTACTAGCTTTTCTAAAACCAAAAACAACAGAAAATAGGCAACTGGCACTATCACATCTTGTCAATAGGTTAGTTCCAGAAAATGTATAAAAATACCTCAAAGTCTAAACAAAACATAAGCAAGTCGATAAAAAACAAGAATGGAGCATCAAAAATTATAGATATGTTTACGATGTATCAAGCATCCCCAAGCCTAACTCCTGCTCGTCCTCTAGTAAGTAAGTGATAAAAAGAATAATTTTTTAGGTGACATGCACCATCACAATATTGATCAAGGTATTTGTAAAGCATTGATAGCTGGGATCAAAGTACTCTAAACATGATCATGAAAGATGTAGTTCTAATAATAAGACATAGCAACTATGTTGTAACATGAAAAGCTACAAACAAAGATCATGAATAACAATGCATTGAAAGATGTTTGTTTGTTTCACATATAGAAAACATAGCAAGATTGGTATTCAGCTTGTCCTTCATTGTATAACAAAACATAAATGCATAATACACCTTCAAAGTTCATAAGGGTGACTAGATACAAATAATTTAAGAACAAGAAATATCAACATTATGAATCAATCAATAAGTTTTGGGACAATGCACATTAAACTAAGAATGACAACTATGCTCTCCTAGTTGGTGCATAAAGATAGAAGATGGAGACTCAACATAAAAGTAAAAGAAGGGCTCTTCACAGAGGGAAGTAAGGATTTCAAGGTTCATAAAGAGCTTCCAAAAATTATGGTACTTATTAGCTTTCAGCTCTTATTGCCCCTACAATAAGAATCTTGATGTGATTAAGGTTAAAGTGAAATAAATATGAAGTATATGCTTGATAAATCATAAATTGGCAATCTCATGTCCCTTGAGTACGAGGGTCGTTCCTCATGTTACTCAACTTTAGTCACAAGCAAGTTCTTGTCATTGTAAGTATAAGTGTATCATAGAGAACAGTCAATGGGGTACCCCTTGCCCCATGACACAGGAGTTATCCCATATCAAAATGACAAGGCAACAGACAATGAGCATCTCAGCGATCTTTTATTTACCATGAGCATGGCATCTCTTTTTTCTCTTTTTCTATATTTTTTTCTGAAGATGCTTCATAGATTGCTTACTATGGTGATGCTGCAAGTTTCCACCATGATTAGGCATGGCTTAGGCTAGCTGCCCAAGCGTTTCTCTAACACATATATAATACTCCATGAACTTACAAGCTCCCCTTTTATTTCACACCGCCGACATCCATAAACAAAAGATCATGATATCAACTGGATAATATTTACAAGTGTTGAAAGTGTTCCCCATCACAACATGGTTCTGCTAATTCCCAACTTATAAGTTTACGCATAAAACAACATAGATGACACAATGGTTCAAGTTTATTAGGTGCAAGAAATAAAGTGTGCCATCAAGTTCGTGAGAGCTTTAATCACTAATTTTCACATAACAAGTTTAATTTGGAAGATAGATAAAAACATGAATATACTTGGAATGGTGTAACACACCATGCATAGGAATTTATAGTGGGATCTTTGGAATAACTTGGTTTCTTGGGAGTTGGATGCACGAGTAGAGCTTACTCAGTACAAGTGGAGGCTAGCAAAAGACTGGGAGCGACCAACTAAGAGAGCAATAATGGCCATAATCATGCAAAGCGACAAAACATTATTAACCAAAGCATCAAGTGGTATCACAAGTCGAAAACTAAATGATCATACAGGCTAAGGTGACTGGTTCATAGTCCTAACATGGTGTAAGTATGTGCCAAGTTAACCCAAACAAAGCATCGAAGGAGAATACCACAATATTATGCTTTTGTATGCTAAAACAACGCATGATTCTTTCAAGGCACATTAAGAAATCTCAATTGTTTGGAACAAGTCATTCTATAGCAATAATTACTAAGCATAAGGTCAAAGCAACATCTAGCATGACATGATAAAGTCTAATCCAAAGTCAAAACAAGCTCCATTTCATACCACTTAAGCATAAAGCTTTCTACTCTTTTCCAACACCAATCGACTTATTTGAAACAAAACATGAAAGAAGCGGTCCAACTAATTTATTCAAGCAAACCAAACAAAAGAAAACTAAAAAAAATAAAGACGCTCCAAGACCGACACAAAAGTGCATGAAGCAATAAAAATAAAGTGTTTTGAAAGAAAACCTGAGATTTTTATTGATGAAGAAGGGGATGCCTTGGGCATCCCCAAGATTTGACGCTTGTACCTCTTAAATATTTCTTGGGGTGACACGGGTGGCATCCCCAAGCTTAAGATTTTGTCCAATCTTCATCTTATCACATCATTCTTTCCCTACACTTGAAAATTTCCTTCATACAAAACTTCACACAATCTTCATTAGTAACATTAGTGTATTCAAGATAATAAGCATTTGGGTTTAGTTTCAATACAATTAAAACTTTCATTAGAACACAAGCTACTATAGAAATTCCTTTTAAAATCTCAAGTGATCAAAGAGAACTCAAAAAGAAATCGATAAGAGATAAATGCAACTAATGGCAAAATTCGGTCAAAACAGACCAGCAGGTAAAAACTGATTTTTTCGAAGACCTTATGTTGCTAAAATAGAAAAGTGTTGAACTAATTGAAGTTATATAATAACCTGGGGCATATGTTCAGAAAATTAGAGCTCAATCCGACGTACTGGGATTTTTCACGAATTTTTACAGTGAAGCACATAAATCTGTTTCAGGACAGCAACTTCCCCAAATCTTACTTCTCTCTCATTAGAGGTTATTCTTGACACAAAAACCACACAAAAAGGATAATTAGAGGTTATTACAGAAGAAATAACTTTCAAGACTCAACAAAAGAAAAACTTACTGAATAAAAATAATGGGTTGTCTCCCAAAAGCGCTTTTCTTTAATGCCTTTTAGCTAGGCTTGATAGTTTGAGAAGATGATCACACAAGAAATATGAATTGAATTAAAAGAGAGCATCAAGAAGCAAATTCAAAACACATTTAAGTCTAACCCACTTCCTATGCATAGGGATCTTGTATGCAAATAAATTCACACAGAACAAAGTGACAAGCATAGGAATATTAAACAAGAGTAACATCAAAACTTTCAGCACATAAAGAACTGTTTTAGTACCATGAAAACTTCTACAACCATATTTTCCTCTCTCATAATAATTTTTAGTAGCCTCATGAATAAAATCAACAATATAACTATCACATAAAGTATGCTTTTCATGATCTACAAACACATAATTTTTATCAAGCTCAAAAATAGTGGGATTAAAACCTTCAAACCTACTTTTAACAATTTTAGAACAAGACGACTGATCATTCTCAAGAGGTATGGGGTTCCAAGATAAATTCAAGACCCCTCCAATCTCATTTTTAATAGTAGTACAATTGATATTATCAACCAATATAGGACCATCATCTAGAGCTTTATCATAAACATTTTCTGAGCAAAACTCTTTAGTACCATGCATAACAGGATCATAATTATTATCACAAGTTTTACCATAGTAGATATTTCAAAAGAATCCACGGGAACATAACATTCATCCACCTTTAGTAAGCATGGGGGACAATCAAATAATGTAAGGGATAAAGAGTTACTCTCATTGGAAGGTAGGCATGGGTAGCTAATCCATTCTTCCTCCTTTTGTTCCTCACTCTCCTCCCATGTTTCATCTAATGAGCTTCAAGTTTCAGCAATTTCTTCTTCCATAGGATCCTACAAGGCATTAGTCTCTTGCATTGGTGGAAAGTATCTATTAAAATATTCAAGAATATAGTCATTTTCTTCCTTGTAATTATCAAAGAAAATTTTAAGTATATCATAAACCTCATATTTATAAGGTGCATCATCAGTATTTTCAAGAAAATTAGCAAGTTCGAATGCACCGTTACAAACAATAAATTCTTCAATTTGTTCCACATCATAAAATTCATAATTTCCCTTAACATAAAATGATGAGGACATTCCTATACTTACACCTACCCCAGTTACTACTGATGATGTTCCGGCTGCTACTAACAAGGATAAGTCCAATGAGATTAGAATTGGACCAATTACAAGACCTCGTGCTAAGATACTAAAAAACAAGTGAATTTGTTTTACTTAATGAGAATTTTATACTTCCTAAGTCTTTGTATTATTGTATGATCAGGTACATTGGAAAAGAAGGCATAGCACGGAGCAAGGAGGTGAAGCACATGGAGCAAGGCGTGTTGATCAATGAAGCAAGCGCGAGGGAGGAGAGGGAGGAAGCGTAAAGAGCTACAAAGGAAGGGATCAGCACGTTTTAGGCCCAATATGCTGCCACGGCAGCGAACAGGGATGTGCGCCTAGAAAGTTATCCCACCTGGGTCGGCATGTATCTTAGTTGTAGACGTTTGCGTCTTGGACTCTTAGCCTAGTCGCCCCCTCTTTCTTAAATAGATGGGGGTACCGTTTCTTTCCGGGGAGACCACGTTAAATATTTTGGAGTTGATTCTTTTTAGAACCTATGGAATTACCTATGATCGAGTTATACAATTGCAATTGAGTGTGATCTGTTGTTCTATTGGGAATCAGTAGATTGCAAACTACCGCTCGTGCACAAGAGCGTGGTGTTGTGAATATCCCACAGGGTTCGAGATCTATTGCATTGGCATCAGGGTTCGAGCAGGAGAGTTCATAGCTACAGGATAGTTATCTTACATCCACCATCATCATCGACAAGTGCTTGCTGAGAAGATCGGGCCACCCCATATCATCTTGGTATCAGATTTCCTCGTTTACTCGGTGAGCATCCACAAATCCATCCATAGATTAGTTTATTTTTTGTCCTATACAAAAAAAGACTCACAAAAAGATTTGCCATAGACTAGATTACATTGCTTTCGAGTTTTAGTTGATGGTCGTGCTCTTCCGTTAGATCCAATCTAGTTTCTTCTAATAGTTAGTTTCTATTTCTAGTCGTTTTTCCCATCCTTTTTCCGCCGCATCAACTCATATATGATCTAAGCAAAGAGTCCTCTTAGATTGCTATTGCCAATTCGGATTCTCAAAAAAAATTTGAGTCATGGTCTTCTGTGGCACAGAAAACGCCCTTTTTCCTACCGCGACAGGACCTGCCGCCAGACCTGAGACAATTCTCAGCCCAGTCGAGAAATTTTTTCTCCCGCGGCAGAGAAAAGGCCTCTTTTTCTGCCGAGACAGGGCTACCAGATTTCTGGCACGACACATTTTTGCCCTGTTTTTCTGTCGCGGCAACTTGACATATAAACTTTTGATCATTGTTTTCTTGCAACCTTTAGCTACAACCATTCTTATATAGGTGTTAGGAACTTGCCCACTGAGACTAGTTTCCGCTCCTCCAGGCTGCTCATAGGTGTGGTGCTGTGTTTGTGAATTGGTCGTGATCAAAGTGTGCTTCATAGTATAAAAAAAGAGAATAAAGAAAAATAAAAAGGAAAAAGGATTGTATTACAAAAAAGAGAGAAAAGGAGAAGTGAATTGTGCAAGAGGCCTACTGATTTCTTTGTGCACCGGTAGATTGAGCAATCTTGTGCCTGTGACATTGAGCCTTGCTAGTGTGTCTCCAGCATAGTGCAACACCCTCTATAGTTGCATTGCCACTTTTATCTCCACGTGTGTGTTTCTTGGGTGTTCGTACGATCAACACTAGGACTTGTTTGCGGAGTAGTTAGGATTCCATACCTACGGCTCCACCATAATAACATGTGTGTCCTGTGATCATTCTCTATACCATCGATATTCACTTCATCACATCAATGCTTCAGTCTTGATCTCGTTTTGGTTACGCATCTCTATTCACTTTGGAACGGTAAGATCTACTTTCTTGTCAGTTGTGAGTGAGTTGAGTGTTCCACCAAACAGATTTTGTTTATTGCACTAATCTACTAATCATGTCTACTAGTGCTTCTGATGTTGTAGCACAGAAAAAGAAGTATGATGAGTTTATCAATTGGCGGGAATATGAAGCATTGAGGTCCCATTTGACACTTGTGTTTAACAACACAACATATGCCATTGACAAGAGTCTTTAGGACATGCAAGTGACTTTGGAAGCAAATGTTCAGGACGTAGCTACCATCAAGACACAAGTGACAGACCTCAACACCAATGTTACAGCTTTACAGCGTTCCATAGAGGCCTTGACACTTGCTATTGAGCAACGGCAGCAGCAACCAATGCATTAGGAGCTCGAGGATGAAGCTGATGGCAGTGTTGTTGGTGCTGCGACACTAGGCAGGTGACGTCCTAATGCTCCTGCACCTACACCATTACATGGTCGTGGTTTTTTCCCTATTGGTCGTGCTCAGCGTGTACCTCTACAGCCAGTTGATGATGGTTTGGGCAAGCCTAAATTCTCAATTCCCAAGTTTGATGGTTCCATTGATCCTGAAGATTATTTGACATGGGAGTTGAAGATAGAGAAGCTCTGGCGCTTGTATGAGTATACTGAAGAAAAGAAGGTCAAGCTGGTAGCGTCAAAATTTGATGGTTATGCTTTGCGTTGGTGGGATGCTCTTGTTCAACATAGAAGGGATGACAATGACCTTCCGGTGATGACTTGGCGAGAGATGACGCGCATCATGAAGGAACATTTTGTACCCACCAATTACTTGCGCTCAGTTTTTGACAAGTTGACACAACTGAAGCAAGGGAACTTGACAGTTGATGAGTACTACATGGAGATGGAGATGCTTATGGAACGTGCTAGAATCCGAGAATCACTTTAGATGACCATGCAGCAATTTCTCAACAATTTGAGGTTACCAATAAAGATCATAGTGCGTCATCACAAGTATGAGAACATGAACGAGCTGTTGCATCATGCTAGAGAGGCCGAGTCACAGCTCGTGAAGGAATCTAAGGTACGTCATTTTCCAGCTACTAGCTAGTTCTCTAGGTCCACACCATCTCCTATGGCACCTCCTGCAGCGACCAGCTACCCTACTACATCACCGGCCAAGCATGTTCCCTTGCCCTATTTGGTTCTAATGCTAAGAAACCAGCTGCTCCTGCTGCTAGTTCTGGTTCGAATATGTCAACTTCATGTACTCGCGATGTGGAGTGTCACACTTGCGGAGGTAGACGTCACTACAAGAGAGATTGTCCAAACAGCAAGGTGATGTTTGTCAATGATCAAGGAGAGTATGAGAGTGGAGATGATGTTGATCCTGATGATCAGGGTGCTGATTATGAAGAGGAAGGTATGGATGCCTTTCCTGAGCATGCGCCTACAATAGTGGTATCTCAATGCATTCTTAGTGTGCAGCCCGTTGTTGACTCTCAGCGCTGCAATTTGTTCCAAACAAAAGCTCTCGTTGGCCCTAGAAAGCTAGCAAGGTAATTATTTATGGAGGTAGCTGCAGGAATATTGCAAGCAAGGAGTTATCTGCCAAGCTGAATTTATCTTATTTGCCTCATCCCAAGCCATACTACATACAGTGGATAAGTGATAGTGGTGAGATGAAGGTAAACCATATGGTGAGAGTGAATTTTGAAATAGGGTCATACAAAGATTCTATTGATTTTGATGTGGTTCCTATGACTGTTTGTCATTTTTTATTGGGCCGGCCTTGGTTATATGACCGCCATGTGCAACACAATGGCCGTGCCAATACTTATAACTTGGAGTTTAAGGGCAAGAAGATTAACCTTCAACCCATGACACCATAATAGATTGTCAATGAGTCTAGACAGAAAATAGAGGTGAATCTGAAAGATGCATCTATTGGAGGCCGTGAGAGTGTTGCAGATGTACATGATGTAATAGATCCTATGAAGAGTGCTATAACGAAAAGAGAGAGAGTGCCTGACCTATTAATGCTAGCCACCAAGGAAGATATGAGAGAGTTTAGAGAGGATCCTAGTGCCATGCCGCTTGTGCTCATGTATAAGGGCAAGGTTTTAGTTTCTAACGACATGACCCCTATTTCTCTTGGTGTCTCTACTGTTTTGGTGGATTTTGGTGATGTGTTTTCGGAGGATGTGCCCGTTGGGATACCTCCCATGCGCGGCATAGAGCATCAGATTGATCTTATTCTAGGCGCCACATTACCTAACCGTGCACCCTACCGGACCAACCCGAAGAAACTAAGGAGATACAGAAACAAGTACAAGCACTACTCAATAAAGGGTACATTCGTGTTTCTCTTAGCCCTTGTGTTGTTCCTGTTATTTTAGTTCCTAACAATGATGGTACATGGCGCATGTGTGTAGATTGTAGAGCTATTAATAACATCACTATTCGATATCATCATCCCATTCCATGCTTAGGAGATATGCTTGATGAATTGAGTGGTGTTGCTGTTTTCTCTAAGATTGATTTGCGTAGTGGTTATCATCAAATTATGATGAAAGAAGGGGGTGAATGGAAAACTGCTTTCAAAACTAAATTTGCCTTATATGAATGTCTAGTCATGCCTTTTGGGCTTACTAATGCACCTAGTACATTCATGAGACTAATGAATCATGTTTTGAGAGAATTCATTGGTCGTTTTGTGGTTGTTTGTTATGATGATATTCTTATCTATAGCCACAACGAAACTGAACATTGTAATCATATCCGAAAAGTTTTGCAAGTGTTGCATGATAATAAATTGTATGCTAATCTTGAGAAGTGCACATTTGCAAAAGATAAGTTAATATTTTTGGGGTATGTTGTATCTAAGCATGGGGTATAAGTAGATCAATATAAAATTGAATCAATTCAGAATTGGCCTATTCCCAGGAATGTTAGTCAAGTGCGTAGTTTCCATGGATTAGCTGGATTCTATAGACGTTTTGTGAAGGATTTTAGCACTATTGATGCACCATTGAATGATTTGACGAAGAAAGGTGTGCCATTTGTGTGGGGCGCAGAACAAGACATTGCATTTTATACAATGAAACATTTGCTTACTTCTGCACCATTACTTGCATTGCCTGATTTTTCAAAGCAATTTGAAGTTGAATGTGATGCTAGTGGTATAGGTATTGGTGGCGTTTTGATGCAAGAGGGTCGCCCTATAGCATATTTTTCTGAGAAACTTACTGGTGCTATATTGAACTATCCTATATATGATAAATAATTGTATGCACTTGTTAGAGTACTAGAAGTTTGGAAACATTAGTTGTGGCCAAAGGAGTTTATCATACATTCTGATCATGAAGCTTTAAAGTATCTAAAAGCTCAATCAAACTTGCATAGGAGATTAGCTAAATGGGTTGAGTTTATTGAATCTTTTCCATACATCATTAAATATAAGAAGGGAAAAGAGAATGCAGTTGTTGATGCTTTGTCTAGGAAAAACATGCTATTTACCAATATTGATGTTAAAATTCCTAGATTAGAGAGTATTTGTACACTTTATGCAAATGACAATGATTTTGCTGAACCATATCGTTTGTGTGCTCTTAGAAACGCATGGGATAAGTATCATATACATGATGGATATTTGTTTCGAGCTAACAAAATATGTATTCCAGAATCATCGTTGCGTTAGTTCTTAGTGCAGGAATCACATGCTGGTGGTTTGATGGGTCACTTTGGGCGTGAGAAGACATTACTCATGCTTGCTGATCATTTTTATTGGCCCAAGATGAGGCGTGATGTGTACATATTTGTGAGCCGATGCATTACATGCCACAAGTCGAAATCCAAATTGAAGCCTCATGGTTTGTATACCCCTCTCTCTGTGCCAACTACACCATGGGAAGACATTAGTATGGATTTTGTGCTAGGTCTACCTAAAACTCAGAGAGGGCATGATTCTATATTTGTGGTAGTAGATAGATTCTCTAATATGGCTCATTTTATTGCCTGCCACAAAAGCGACGATGTGTCGCATGTTGCTAACCTGTTTTTCAGGGACATTGTGAGATTACATGGAGTACCAAGAACAATTGTTTCTGATCGTGATGTGAAGTTTATGAGCTACTTTTGGAAGACTTTATGGGGGAAGATGGGAACGAAGCTACTATTTAGTACTACTTGTCATCCCCAGACAGATGGTCAGACAGAAGTGGTGAATAGAACATTGTCATAGCTATTAAGGACTATGATAAAGAAGAATCTGAGGGAGTGGGAAGAGTGCTTGCCACATGTCGAGTTTGCTTACAATAGGGCAGTGCATTCAACCACTCGGCTTTTTCCTTTTGAGGTGGTGTATGGTTTCAAGCCATTGACGCCACTGGATTTGTTGCCTCTACCATTACATGAGAGAGTTGATATGGAGGCATCAAGACGTGCAGAATATGTGAAGAAGATTCATGAGAATACTCGAGAGGCTATTGAGAAGAAAGGCAAGAACATTGATGCTGCAAGAAATCAAGCAAGGAAGGAAGTGTTGTTCAAGCCTAGTGATATGGTTTGGGTACATCTACGCAAGGATAGGTTCGGAGGGCTGCGCCAATCCAAGTTGAAGCCGTGTGGTAATGGTCCTTATAAGGTGTTAGCCAAGATTAATGATAATGCCTACTCGATTGATATACCTATTGCTGAATTTGGTGGAGCTAGCAACAGTTTCCACGTTACTGATTTATCACCATATGATGGAGAAGACCTTGGAGCATCGAGGTCGACGCCTTTTGAAGGGGGGGAGATGATGAGAACATCCCTATACTTACACCTACCCCAGTTAATACTGATGATGTTCCAGCTGCTACTAACAAGGATAAGTCCAATGAGATTAGAATTGGACCAATTACAAGAGCTCGTGCTAAGCTACTAAAAAATAGGTGAATTTGTTTCTTAATGAGCCTGATGTTTTACTTAATGAGAATTTTATACTGCCTAAGTCTTTGTATTATTGTATGATCAGGTACATTGGAAAAGAAGGCATAGCACGGAGCAAGGAGGTGAAGCACATGGAGCAAGGCGTGTTGATCAATGAAGCAAGCGCGAGGGAGGAGAGGGAGGAAGCGCAAAGAGCTACAAAGGAAGGGATCAACACCTGGCAGAGTCTCTGCCGCGGCAGAGAAACGATGCCAAATCCTGCCATGACAGGCTATCGCGGCACAGAAAGTGGCTGAAATCCTGCCACGGCAGAGAGTCCTGCCGCGGCACGTTTTAGGCCCAATATGCTGCCACGGCAAGGAATAGGCATGAGCGCCTAGAAAGCTGTCCCACCTAGGTCGGCATGTATCTTAGTTATAGACGTTTGCGTCTTGGACTCTTAGCCTAGCTGCCCCCTCTCTCTTAAATAGATGGGGTACCGTTTCTTTCCGGGGAGACCACGTTAAATATTTTGGAGTTGATTCTTTTTAGAACCTCTGGAATTACCTGTGATTGAGTTATACAATTGCAATTGAGTGTGATATGTTGTTCCACTAGGAATCAGTAGATTGAAAACTACCGTTCGTGGTCGACGGCTGCGTGCGCAAGAGCGTGGTGTTGTGAATATCCCACAGGGTTCGAGATCTGTTGCATTGGCATCAGGGTTCGAGCGGGATAGTTCATAGCTACAGGCTAGTTATCTTACATCCATCATCATCATTGACAAGTGCTTGCTGAGAAGATCGGGCTACCCCATATCAAAGAAGATATGGTAACATTATCATTATACTCACATTGAAAAGGAAGGTGATTATACCTTCTACAGCAACAAGATTTATCAAAGCAATAAGTATCATTATAATTAGAGCACGCGTCTCTAGAAATAGTATGCAATTTATTAATTTGTTCCCATAAGTGTTTCCCTTTTTGTGACAAGCGATGTTCTGTATAATAATACTTTTGCTCTTCCGTGAACCCACCTTGCCAATAAGATCTACTTTTAAAGAAACCAACCATTGATAGAAAACATGATAAAGCAAGACAATAACAGACCAACAAAAATAATAACTATAGTAGGAACTAATTTTTTTATTTTTTAATAAGAAAAAGCGAACTAATTTTCTTTGTATTTTTGTTCAAAAGAAACAAGCAAAACAAAGAAAAAGAAACTAAGCAAAACAAAAACAAAGTAAAGAGATTGGTTGTGAGAGACTCCCCTTGCAAGAACCTTCTTTCTCCCTGAAAAGTGACTAACGAGGAGGAAGTGGTTGAAGCTGTCCTTATCTCCCCCGCAACGGCGCCAGAAAATCTTGATGTAGCTCGGTTGACGTACAGCCTGTTGGGAGACCCCAAGAGCAAGGTGTGATGATCACAACAACAAGTTTTCCATCAGTTATTAAACCAAGGTTATCGAACCAGTAGGAGTAAGAAAACAACTTCCAAGGTGTTGCTAACAACTTGGAACCTGCACAACACAACCACAAAACTTTGCCCCAACTTACAGTGAGGTTGTCAATCTCACCGGTTTGCTGAAATCAAAGGATTAAATGTACAGTGTGGAAGATAGCAATTGCAGAAAGTAAACAATAAATAGTAGATAGAATATGAATGATAAAGGAATGGACCGGGGTCCATAGTTCACTAGAGGTGGTCTCCTTATGATAGATAGCATGTTGGGTGAACAAATTACAGCGGGGCAATTGACAGATTGAGAAAGCATAACAATGCATATACTAGACATCTCGACTCCTACGAGATTTGGTTGGGCATTACAACATAATACATACACGATAATCCAACTGCATCTATCACTAATAATCCACCTTCAGGTTATCATTCGAAGCCCTTCCAGTATTAAGTTGCAAGCAACCGATAATTGCATTAAGCAAAGTGTGTAAAGTTAACAATACAATTGCCCTTAGACAAAGGATTGTTGTTTTCTCCCTGGTAGCAACAACACATATATAACCTTAGAGATTTCTATCACTTCCCCAGATTACTAGAGGCATGAACCAAGCATAAATAATCCCTCTTGGAGTTGCAAGCAACTACTCGGCCAAAGCATCTATGAACAACAGAGAGCATGCAAGATCACAAATAACATAGACATGATAGAATCAATAATCAATCTGACATAGTATCTCAATATCCATCGGATCCCCACAAACACATGTATGATTACAAATAGATGATCTTGGTCATGAACGGAGCTCACAAGATCTAAACATGATAGCAGAAAGGAGGAGAAACAACCATCTAGCTACTGTATGGACCCATAGTCCAAGGGTGAACTACTCACGCATCACTCCGGAGGCTGGCATGGTGATGAAGAAGGCCTCCGGGATGATCTCTCCCCTCCGGCAGGGTGCTGGGAATATCTTTGGATCCCCCCGATCTAGGGATGGAGATGGCGGTGGCTACGGACTGTTTCATGGAGATCTGATCGGGTGCTTAGGGTTTCTGCATCAGGGTGCTTTTATAGGCGAAGGGGCAAGGTCGGTGGGCGCCCGAGGGGCTAACACCTAGGGCTAGCGCCCCCTAGGCCACACTGCCACCAGGTGTGGCCACCTCGTGGCCCCACTTCGGCTGCCCTTCGGACTCCGTGTTCCTTCTGGTAAAATATCAACTTTGTCTTTTGTCTCGTCCAATTCCGAGAATATTTCCTTACTAGCTTTTCTAAAACCAAAAACAGCAGAAAATAGGCAACTGGCACTACGGCATCTTGTCTATAGGTTAGTTCCGAAAAATGTATAAAAATATCTCAAAGTGTAGACAAAACATAATAAAGTCGATACAAAACTAGCATGGAGCATCAAAAATTATAGATACGTTTACGACGTATCAGTCGCGGTGGCCTGTGGGCTGAAATCGCAGGTGGTACGTAACTGCGGACAATGCAGTGTTGCGTCCATGACCAAATCAGTCAAAATGTACATGCTTACATGGACGACATTGTGGTGATGTCCAAAAAATCAAAAGAACTCATTGCTGACTTGAAGGAAACCTTTGATAACCTCCGAAATTTAAACATGATGCTCAACCCTAAGAAGTGCGTCTTCGGGGTTCCTACCAGCAAATTTTTAGCCTTCATCATTTAACATCATGGAATCAAGGTCAACCCGGAGAAGATCAAGGCCATCCTCAACGAGAAACGCCCAAATGCTTGAAGGACATCCAATGGCTCATAGGTTGCGTCATAGACGTAAGCCGGTTCATCAACCGATTTGGAGAGAAGGCAATGCCACTCTACAAGTTGCTCAAGAAGGCGAAGAAATTCATTTGGACGAACGATGCCGATGCAGCACTTCAATAGTTGAAGATAATAATCTCCTACGAACTAATAATTGTAACACCGGAGTCAATGGAGCCTATGTTAATATACATGGCGGTAACCAGTCGGGTAATCAGCATCGTCGCATGGTGGAGCGGAAGGAACCAACGAACGAGTACGGTGTTCAGCGACCAGTTTAATATGTAATCAAGGTCTTGACGGAGTCAAAGAAGCATTACCCACACTACCAGAAGCTATCTTACGAAGTGTTCCTTGCTACTAGTAAATTAAGGAACTATTTCCAAGAGCACCCTATCACAATAGTGAGCAAAGATCCACTATCTGACATTATTAACAACAACGATGCTACAGGAAGAGTGGCGAGGTGGGGCATTGAGCTTGCCACCTTCGAAATCACCTACAAGAGACGCAATGCTATCAAGTCACAAGCATTGGCGAATTTCATCGCATACTGGACATAACTTCCAGCTGATACTTATGTACTAGAGCCAAAATATTGGGTCATGCATTTTGATGGATCCAAGTTACTAAATGGCTCGGGGGCTGGCGTGCTATTGAAGTCACCAATAGGATAAAAGCTTCAGTACATAATGCATGTCCACTTCACCGCTACCAATAACATGGCGGAATAAGAATCCCTCATTCACGGACATCGCGTAGCCAAGGATATTGGCATCAAGTGCATATTTTCTATGGAGTTTCTGACTTGGTTGCCTAGTAGGTGGCTGGTACCTGGAACGTGCAGAACCCTATGATGGCAGCATATCAAGACAAAGTAGACGAGATAGCCAAGTGCTTCGATGGATACAAAGTCAAGTACATCAAAAGGGAAGATAATGAGGCGGCAGATCTACTGTCAAAGCTTGGATTAGTGTGCAAACCAATTACGCCTGGCATTTTCCTGGAGCACCTATGGACCCCATCCGTGAAGAGAGCAGACCCCGACAACCTGGATAGAGTTGATTCATTTGTTAACGTGGTAACAGTGATGCCTCCGGCTTGGACGAAACCGTTCATAGAGTACCTCAAAGACATAACACTGCCCACCGACAAAGTTGAAAGCCATTAGATAGTATGCTGAGAAAAAGGCTACCCCATAATAAATGGACAAATCTACAAAAGAAGCACCTCGGGAATATTCCTATGGTGTGTACCTCAGTAGCAAGGCATAGAAATCCTTAGAGAGATTCATCTCCGAAACTGCAGGCATCACGCCACTCCCTAATCGTTGGTCTCCAAAGCTTTTCGTCAAGGATTCTACTGGCTCACTGCCAAGGCGAATGCCGACAAGCTGGTTGAGACATGCATTGGGTGTTAGTTCTATGCAAGGAAGCCACATGTTCCAGCTGAAGAATTGTGAACCATACCAGTTACTTGGCCATTCGCAGTCTGGGGGATAGACACGGTTGGACCCTTGAAGATGGCACCCTGTGGGTTTACACATCTGCTAGTTGTAGTTGCTAAATTCACTAATTGGATTGAAGCTAAACCCATTAGAAATCTTGATGGGGCAATAGCCGTTAAATTTGCCCGAGGTCTAGTGGTGAGATTTGGTCTCCCACATAGCATCATCACCGACAACGGAAGCAACTTGTCACTTAGAGGAGTCAAGGCTTACTGTCACGATAAAGGCATCTGCCTTGACCTAGCATCTGTGGCACACCCACAATCTAATGGTCAAGTTGAGAGGGACAATGGGATAATTCTGCAGGGAATCAAACCTTCCTTAGAGGCACGGCTACATAGAGAAGATCGAGCCTGGGCGGAGGAATTACCATCTGTTTTGTTTGAATTTACGAACTACTCCTAGCAGATTCACCGGCTATACCCATTTCTTCATGGTTTATGAAGAAGAAACAGTCCTACCATCTGACATCCTCCACGATGCACTGATAGTTGCCACGTACGACGAGGATGAAGCTGAAGAATCCAGACGCCTATCTTTGGACCTACTTGAGGAAGAACACATTCTAGCATCCCGGAATTTCTCCATCTACTAGCGTAACCTATGCAGCTACCATAGTCGTAGCATTAAGCATCACTCATTTAAAGAGGGGGATCTAGTGCTCCAAGTTAAGCAGAAAAAATCACACAAACTATCCCCACCTTGGGAAGGACCATTCGTTATAAGCAAATCACTTCTCAACTTTCCTATTACCTCGTTGATATTTGCAAGTTGAAAAATAGGACAGGAAAAGATCGCAAGAGTTAGCTACATTTATGACCCCGATGATGATTATCTGGAGACTGATCAGCCATGGAACATAACACAACTACGCCCCTTTTACACTTAGCATATTTTCTTATATGATATGTACCTTTATATGATCAATGAAATAAATCTTTTGGTTCACTCATATTGTCGAGTCTTTTATCTCCTTTAGTGTTCATTGTTGTAACATGTAAAACCCTTTATGCACAAGTTTTGCATTTGCACTTGTGAAAATTCCACCTACTGGAGTTAGCTTAAGTTTTTTGGTCTACACATTTTATGTTGTTTTTATGTGGATTCCAAAGTAGTGACTTTTCGGCACTCAAAGCCGATGATTTGTCCTTAGGTTCTGGATGTTTCCATTAGGCATCATCACCTAAGAGCATGGTTCTGTGTTGCGAGTCTTCTGTCTCATGAAAGGTCAAACATAAAAACCAGAATAATGGATAAGCCATCACTTAATTAAACAAATATACAAAACATACATGCTAGACTTAGATAAGTTGCAGGAGGCTTGTAACCAAGTTTTCCATGTTACTTCTACATTGTTTTCCGCATAAATATTACATTGGAAGTGGCGCAATTAAGACAATAAGTGATTTTCATGGCTCTTCTATAGGACTTAGACATTGCATCATCGACGACAGGAGAACCAACCTGGGAGCCATCCTCAAAGTCAGCAGTATTCAGACTCAGAATTTGCTGGCTCATTGTCCATGACCTCGATAGGCATGAAGACATCCGCCTTGACCATCTTGGAGACCCTGGTGTCGTAGCCAACGAGAGAACTCCAGATAGTGTGGATATCAACTTTATGCCCTTCCTCGTCGATCATGGGAATACTAGAGATTACATGTCGATGTCGGCTTCATCGTAGTGTGCCTTAACCAAGGACATTGCCATCCTAGCACCGTCTTGGATAGAGAAGATTTCCATCATACGATTCTCTTGAGGGCTCGGTGGAGCATTTCCGAGTATTTGGTGGCAGAATCCACCGCCTTGATGTTGATGTCAAGAGGCTTGGCTATATCTTTTGCCTGGGTGATGATAGTGTTGATGAAGTTCCCCGCATGAATCTTTCATTCTTTTGAATCTAGATAATTTTCAACCAAGTTGGTCAAACCAATGGGGGTTGTGTTTCTGTAAGATACAAAGGTCATGAGTTCACCAATAATACTAAGCATCCGACTTACTAAAATTGAGAAAGAGGGAGGAAGGTTACTAAAGATGCTAGTTTTAGCTTACTGGCATATTTCCACCAAGATGTCATGGTCCTTCTGAATTTTTTGTATGCATCAAGGCTCCAAGAACTCAGCTCTGCGGCAGCTTTGTTCTATTCCTTGAGGAGTTCAATATCCTTCTTCAGGCGCTCCATCTCGATTCCTACATATTCTTGGAGAGCTTTCAATGCCTCTTCATGCATTTTGACAGCTTCAACCTGTTCCTTCTTCAAGATCTTATTCTCATCACCCAATTCTTGGATGTTCTTGGATTGCTAAATAATGCTTTTAGCCTTGGGAACAACTTATGCAAGTCAGCGAAATAATAGTACTATGAGTACTCAGAAGAAATATCACAAATGATAGATCAGTAAGGAACTGGAAAGAAAACAGTCTCTTGTTGTTGGTTATATGTTCCTTCAGAAAGGCAGGTTTACCCTTTTCAGCCTCCAAATCCTAGTGGATCATGGCGAACTTCTCGTTGGAGGCAACCTTCTGAGCATTCTCGTTCTGCACAAACAAAATGCTTAGTCTGAGAATCTAGTCGAAACTTGTTCAGATTCGCCTAGAGGCTTGGGGGATACAATATCAGTTTCTTGGGGGATACAATATCAGTTTTAACTCTAAAGGCATGCTTAGTATCTTTTGAGCATCTAGCCGGAACTTATATAGTTTCACCTAGAGATTTGGGGGTTACAATATCTAAATTTAAAACACTACATATGCTTCTATAAGATTATCTAGTCGGAATAATTCATTAAACATACATACTCGGGGGCTACACTATCAAGTTTTTCACTTGGTCACTCTTAGAGCACTCAGACCGCAAGACCTATGGTTTTCCATCTAAGCACTCGAGAGCTATAGTGGGATATGTAAAGTGAGATGCAAAATATCAAAGACATATAAAGGAAATGATCTTGAGATGGTTGGCGGCCTCTAAATAGAACTCATTGAAGATTTTTGTATTATCCCTGCTTGAGAAATTCTTCAAGACCCAATGTCAGAGGAGTCTGGGATGCACCAGGACCACCACTTGCAAGTGCGGAAGTAGCTCTAGCCTGCCTTGATATTGTTGTTGCATCTGTTTGCTTAGATGTCCCCGCCTTTCTCATGGTCATCTCTAGCAAGTCCCGCCATTAACTCTTTCCCTTTTTCGGTGGCATCCTTAGCCTTAGATTCATCCACTTGTGAGGAGGTTATCCTACGTTGCCTGGCCGCTGGGAACAATTTCCAACCCGGTAGCACCAGAGAAATCCTGAGAAGGGTTGTTGTCTAGCTCCATGGAAGAGACCTTAGGTGTTGCCGTGGATGGTGTTCCGGCAAAGCCTATGGAGGTCTTGACATTAGCAGTATGGGGAGTCATGGCGGGGGAATACTGGGTCAACATCTCGTGAATATTCATGGAACCTCCAAAAACCATGGAGGTCTTCTTCAAACTCAAATTGGTTCTCTTTCTGAAACATACAAAATTGACAAGTATAAGTACAGAAAGAAGTACAGAAATAAGTAACGAAATGACAATGTTGGAGAAATGAGTGCTGACATAATATAAGGTGCCTTGGTCAAGGGAATGCCGGTAGCCTTTCTTTTTTCCGCCTCTAGCATGGCAGTGTATTCCTTGGAGACTCCACTCTCCAACTTTTCTTCTTTCCGCAGAAGCAGCGTCAGAGGTGGAGCTCTTAGGCTTTCACGTTGTCGGTGCCTAATGATCTTTTGAGGTATCATCGTCCGATAAAATCTAAACATTCTTATGAACTTGTGCGGCCATGTCGGGAATCCATTAAGCTCCCCAGCTAAAAACAATAGAAGAATGTTAGATGATTTGATACATCGAAGATGGATAAGCTGGAGTATATAAAAATAACAAATGAATAATAGTACCTCTAGGAAATCTCTCTTGTCGAACATGTCGAAGGTGATGGTGAAGCCACGCTTCTTGTCCTTCACCTTGACGATGTCCTTAAGTCGGAGCTTGATGGAGTCACTAGAGAAGTTGTTCTTGGAGATCCGAGTGGGATCATTTCTCTCCTTGGTGTTCTCATGCATCGGCTCGGCGCGATGCTGCGGACGCTGGATCCGCTTGAAGAACCATCACATGGCTAGGTCAAAGCCGGTTAGCCCCACATCAACAAACCACTCTATCTGCCATAGGGCGCGAGAGGCTTCATTGTCGGAGGGGAGGAGGGCTTGGGACCTCCATGTGGTGGCTTCAGTGGAGGCCCCATTGACAAAGTCGGGGTACGAGCCTTCTCGGCCAGCTAGAGGGGTATATGGGCCATAGAAGTAGCTCCTCTTCCAGTTCTTGTAGGACTCGTGGCCCACAATGTTGGGGAACCGCGGGCCTGGACGGATCTTAAAGATAATGGTTATGCCGTTCCGAAGCTCATCCTTAGAATCCCCAGATTCCCTCTTCATGGTGCAGAAATAGATAAACAAATCTAACCTAGGTCTAATCCTTAGGTATCCTTCGCACAATGCTACGAAATTGCTAAGTGCAAGAATTCTATTGGGAGAGAGATTGTGAGGAAGAACCCGGAAGTGCTTGAGAACTTTGAGGTAGAAGCCAGAGACTAGCAGGGTGACGCCATATACCAGCTACGCCTTGAGCTAGACCTTCTCTCCAGCTTGGGGAGAAGGAACCACCTCGCTGTCCGGTGCCATCCGCCAGACCAAGCCCTCCGTCGAGGGAAGGTATCCCTTGATGACCAGGTCCTTATGATCTGCGACAGAGATATCAGATACCCTCGAGACTCCCTTGTAGGAATCAGATTTGTCTTCCAGCACCTCAAACGCCACCAATTTCTGGTCGCCGACAGTGGTTTCCACCATGGCAGAGACTGGCGTAACCAGTCCTTCCAGCGAGACGTGCACCTTCGACAATGGTTTCTTGGAGACCTTGGAGGCTGCCTCCATGGACGGGCTCATGTTACTGGCCATTGAGTGTGTAGGAGAGATGGGAGATGCAATGGTCACTAGGGTTTTCTTGAGTGGAGCATGAGGAGTCACTCGTTGAGAGTAAGAAGAAGACGCAAGGAGAAATGCGGGTAAAGGATTATCATCCCCTGTAGTAATTATAAATAACCCCTGGTGCCAAGATTCATGTTCAAAAGATCTAACGGTCGATGCATCGACAATTGGTGTGCACGCATGCGTGGAAAATTCGCCATGTCCCCCCCGTTGTCGCTTGCGTTTCGGATTTCATGCGTGGGGAAATATCTATGAATGGAACAGTCCCGTCTGAAGATTCCATCATGGGCAAATCCTCTCCAGCTATGAGAAGAGTAAGATGGAAGACTCAACATTTCTTTGACTTACATGTTGAAGGCACAGAAGATTGCAGGGTTCTTTAGGAGGAATTCAAGATATTGCTTGACGAATTTCCGACATCACCTCGACAGAGCATTCAAGACTAAAGGGCAAGAAGGCACAATATCTGAAAGTTCTTTAGGGGCTACTATTGGGTATATGCTAAATCGGTATCACTATAGCACGTATCTAATCCGGCTAACCTGGGTGGACCACAGTTGGTAGAGAAGTACTATGGCCTGCTGGGTGGCACAGTTAGACGGATCCAGAAGGGAGGCCCATGCTGGATAAAGGAATGCCACAGTATAGTCAAATACCAACCCGGTGCCTTGGAGTGCAACACACGAAGACTAGTTAGTATTAGTGTAGGACTCTATGACCTGTCCTGCAAGGACTTTTACCTGTAACCCTAGGTTCTGGCATCTTTATAAGACATACCTTTGGGAGACTTTAGGGCAACGATTCACATACCTCGCACAGAGAACCAATCCCTGTAACTCGGCGTATTGCCATTTTAGTGATTTATAGAAGGACTATGATTCCGCCACCGTCGTGGGATATGAACCTGGGTAAGCTGTGTTACCTCGTACCCTCCAACTCAGCGCCTTCCCCCACCTTTCTAAACACGCTCTGTGAGGACCCCTCCATGGTATACTCATCACCAATACAATGACACCTGCCGCCTTTCAGTGTACACTCTACTAGTACTAAATTTCAGGACCTGTGAACACAAAACAAATTGTGTGTTTTCTCTCCTTTGCTGCCTCTAATCTCTCCTTCCCTCTCCACTCATGCACCGCCACGACCAATCTCTCCATTGTCCATGGTGTTGTGCTTCCCACGGGTGCCTTGGTACATCGGCTCTGTTTCTCTGGCGCGTTCGGCAGCTACGTTGGTGTGGAGTAGGAGGAGTACATAGGAAGAAAACCACTTTGGTCCTTGGTGGCAAAAAAATCCAAACTTTTCCGATTTCATAATTTTCACTTGATTACCAAACATTGGGAGGGAAGGTTATTCAAAATATAAGCCATTCGCATTACTTCTTATCTTGTCTTATCTCTTACAATACCATACCAATATAGAGTTTATGGATTACTTTGAACATTGATTGTTGGATCAAGACTGGCAAATCCAAACATTGCTAACCATTGGATCTTCTTGCCATTCTACATGATATAAAGTACAAGACCCAAATATACACTCATACTTTATGGTTGTGGCTAAAATTTATAGTTATTTCAAGCTTTACCTATTATAATTTCACATAGTGATGATATGTCATACTTCTATATATGCGAGTCTCACGTGCAAGGCACATGGAACATACTAGTAGTACTAGGAAGAGCATGGCTCAGCTCCGCGGTGGAGAAGGAGAAGGACCCGACTACTTTTCATTGCTTGATTTTAGGTCCATTTGTGCTAAATGTATGGATTTTGATGTAATTTTCTCCTTTTTTAGGTCCTTTGGGTAACATGTACACATCCACTTCCCATGTTAATTAATTGAAGCATCTCGCTTTCTCGGGATATAGCCTAGTAAAAAAATAAAGTGCAACCAACCGGTTTTCAGAAAAAGTGGGGACCATGTTTTCTTACAATTCCCTAGTCTTGGCAGATTTCACGATTCCCTAACTAACCGTGCCCACTTAAATGACTTTATGTTGATTTAAAGAAATTGGGTCAAATTTGAATTACAAGTAGGTGCGGTAGATTCCTATTGAATTTTCCAACTATCCTCTGAAGGTACCCACGATGTCAATATATCAAGCACCACCGAGATTTTTGAAAAATGCATCTAACTTCGTGCGAAAAATATGCATGCTGGCGAATTTGATCCTGTTTTGAAAACATTAAAATAAAATGAAGAAAAAAAATACTTCGCTGTGGCATCCCCTTATGTGTACTACTTTCCTTGAAAATGAGAAACATGTGTTCTGACAGATTTGAGTAGAAAAAATTCTTTGGCTGCTTCACAATCTATTGGCCTATGGTATATGAACATTCCTGGTTTCAACCCGAACGACCAAGGTCATGACCATATCGACATCATATATAGTTTATCCATCCCTAAAACCATCTAACTTCAGGAGTAAACCAACTGAGAAGCATTGTCCAGCTCTGGTCAATTTCTTGTGTGAGAAAGGGATAACTTTCGTGAGCATGGAAATCACAAATGACACAACTATGCTTTGCCCGTGCATCGATAAAAATTCCATATGGGTACCACATCAACATCCAAAATCTATACAAGATCAAACCATACCTAGAAAAGTATGGAATGAGTTATCTGGTAGCAGAAATGATTGACAACTCCTGTGCGAAATTTAAGAATTTGCATTGGAGAGAGCACAACTACTAGGAGTGGAAGAATATGACCTAGGTACGCCTTGAGTATGCAGCAAGAGGTGCCTACATGGCATACGAGTTGTACCATAGGCTCATTACCATGAAAGATGGGATGGTTCTAGGGGTTTTCATGACAGAGCTATGCCCTTGTTGCAAGACATCCCAGAAGAGGAAGCGGGAGGAGGATAGGAAGTAGTGGGAGCAGGGGCAGGAATGTTGGAATGGTGGCAGGAGCAAGCGGTTGAAGGGGAAGCAGATCAAGAAGGACGACAGCCAGAGGTGGTGATCAATTATATGTTTGAACTAGTTTAGTTTATAGTTTATTTTGTGTAGTATGTGATCTAAAGTTTAGTTTGGGATCTATATGTTGGAAGGGGGAACATGGATCAAACATGCATCAACAGTTCAGTTAATTTTGGGTTGTATGTGTTCAGATTTAGAGATCTTTCATGCATTTAGTTTAAGAGATTAGTTGTCATTATGTTTCTAGTTGTAGTTTCCACATGTGTGCATCTTCGAATGGCAAACAATTCTACCCTAAGATATATATGTTTCCATCGTCTGTCCTAGGAGATGTTTTCACATCTATATGTATATACCATGTGCGAAGAGATGTTCTCATAGTTATATGCATATACCATGTGCGAGGAGATGTTCTCAAAGTTATATATCCATGCGACGATCGACAATGTATGCGCCACGTCAGGTCAATCAGAGGGGGGTCCTTTGAGATCTTTGGCTCAAACTTTGATCCACCATGCTATTACCTAATAAACTAACCAAAAATGCATAACCCCATTTTTAATAAATACTAGAGAGCATTTAGTGGGCAATTCACCAATTGGCTTCCCCTAGAACCTCTTGGCGCAACCCCTGCAATTTAAACAAATTTTTATCGGTCTAACTGGAAGGGGCTCAAATTTAGCCTGGAGCTACCTCGTAGCTCTCTCAAGATTTTTCCAAAAATTCATTTCTAGGTACAAAAGCAAAATTTATTCATATATCCAATAAGAAATTAGCAAGATCCGACACATAGCCAGGAATTCTAACTGCCGCGATCTCGGCCGAATTTCCAAACCAGCCTAAAAAAATCAAAAAATCAAAAAAATGTGCAACCTTCCCACATTATCTGTCACATCCCAAGATTTTCCAAATCTTGTAATGTGAAAATTAAATGAATAAAATAAAACTTTGTTGATTTTCAGGGTGAGAAGAAATTTTTTTGAATCCAATTGGGAACTTTCAAAACCTATTTGGATCAAATAAAATCCTAAAGGGATTTAAAAAGTTAAATAAACAATAAAATTAAAATATTTAAAAATTACTATTTTGGATCTTTTAATAAAGGTTTTGGTTTTCAAAAGAAAAGGTGGATTTATAAATAAAGATTATTTTATAGAGCCAAATTAAACCTCGACCAATATTTTGAAATAAAATGTTTTGTTTTGATTAAAAGAAGTAAAAGTTTATTTAAACAAAATAATAAGGATTTAATAATATCCAATTTTATTAAAATAAAGGTTTTGCCATTTTAATTAAACAACAAAACTTGTTAAAGTTATTTTAAACAAGTTTTATAAGTATTTTATATTCTCAAATAAAACCTACTGAAGTGTTTTGGTTTTATTTTAGATTTCAAATAAAGTTTTAAATAAAACAAATCCTATTGGATTTAATGACTAAGGTCCATTTTATTTAATAATTAATGGACCCTAAAAATAAAAATGTTATTTTATTTTAAACAAGCTTTCCAAGTATCTTATATTTTCAAATAAAACCTACTGATTTGGTTTTGAAAATATTTAGATTTCAAATGGAGTTTTTAAATAAATTAAAACCCATTTGATTTATTAACTAGTGTCCATTTTATTTAATTATAAATGGACTCTAAAATAAAAATATTATTTTATTTTGGGAATTGGTTTATGTTGTTAAACAGAACCAAACTTAATATAAAGTTTACTGGAAGTTGTTTTGAATTGCTTGTTTGATTTGTTTGTTTGAATTTCAAAACAGAAATTGAATTGGAAAAAGAAAAAAAATCTAGAACAGAAAAAAATAAGAAAAGGGAGCTAGCCCAGCCGGCCAGCCCAACTAGGCCCAGCAAGCCCACCTATTTCTCCCTCTGCCGAAACGTTTTCTCACTCAGACCCGCACCCGCGCAGACGCTGACTGGTGGACCTCTTTTTCCTCTCACTTTCTCGCTGACAGCAAGACCCCACCCCTCCAGCTCATCTTCTTCCTCCTCGCGTTAAACTCGCCAGCCGTTGCTGCCATTGATTTCCCCAGTTGAATACACCTTAATGCAGCATTAATCTCTCGCCGCGACCACGCTGTCTTAATCGCCTCACCCTTCTCCTCCTTTCCCCTCTGTCTCCTCCCCCAAGTGCGCCCCCAGGCTGCCGAATTTCACTCGACACCACCACTGTCCGACGACGCTCCTGTGAGGATTCCAGCAGCTCCACGCCACCTCTTGCCTCCTCGAGCACGCAGCTGTGATCACCATCTCCTGGCGGACCTTTCCGCAACGCCAGCTCGCTCGTGCGCGCCCCTGAGCATCGGCAACGACAACAACCGCCGCCGCCACCGTCTGGCTCTTCTCCGACGACCTCCCTCTGGTAAACCAGACTACCCCGACCCCTCTCAATCATGCACACATCATCGCTGTGTCTTTGCGCGTCTGACCGTGCGTTTCGTTTGTCTCCGAGTGATCCATAGCGCCGTCCTCGACGACGACTGAGCGTGGCCGAGGCGCAGCTCCACTCCGGCGAGCAATCAAACCCGCTCTAGTGCGCGCCTCGCCAAGACGACTCCACGTTGAGCTTCGGCGTCGCCCTGCGATCACTGTGAGCATCTCCCCACCTTCCATTGCTTCCTTTTTCACCAGCGCCGCCACCATCTGACCTCGCCGCCGCCAGCCACCGTCGCTGCGCCGCCAGAGCTTGGTCAATGCGATAATAGCCGTTAGATGATGATCCAAGCGTCACGATAGATCCTTAGCCGAAGGGGTACGAGTGATCCTGTGCCGCACGATCTGACTTGATCCAACGCGCCAGAGCAGTCGATCCAACCGAAATGGTATGGACGAATCAGAACACGCCGCGTGTCACTGGATGATTTAAAACAGAATTTGAAAACAGATTTAGATGCAAATTTGAAACCCTTGTAACTTTTGATCCACACGTCCAAATTTTGCAAACTTTATATCAATGGAATCAGTGGAGCAATCCCTAGCCAACCATGCCATTTTTTTAGTAAAAAGCTTCTGGAAAAATGTTTGTTTTTGCAGAAACATTTGTATGCTTGTTTAGATTGTAAAAATTGTTCAAAAATGTTTTTGGGGATAAAATCTTTGGCAAATGGTGTGATTTCAACCTACTGACCCTAGGAAACTCTTTGTGGTCTCAAAAATATATTTGGTGAAGGAAAAGAATGATTCTTTGATTTAAAACCATTTCTAGTCAAATAAAAATATAGTTTATTTATTAAAAAATGGTTTTGGAAGAAAACTTTTTTTTAAACTCTCTGATCCCAAACACCAAGTTTTATGGTTTGAAAACATATTTGGTGAACCCTATAGATTAATGCCTTAGTAAAAATATTTCTACACCACATAAAATGATACCTTGTTTTTGAAAATGGTTTTTGAAGTGAAACCTTTTGCAAATGACTTTGCCACTTTACAAAATGACCATTAGGTGTTTTCAAATGTTTATGTCCCATTAGGAACCACTTGTCCAAATAAAACAATTCTTGGCATGCTTGCATGCACTATCTTAGTTCTATGATTTTATGTGTTATTTTGCTTGATTGGTAGATTGAGTTTGTGCCTTGCTTGATTGAATTGTAGTGACTTGAAGAGTGAGAGTGTTGCAAGGACAAGGAGTGAACTTATACTTCTACCAAAAAGTCAAGTGACGCTTCATTCTTTTTGTCCCATTACTTTCACTATGCATTAGTGATTTTTCTAAGTAAAACTTTCATGGAATTTTTGCTAAGTATAAACCTTGCTATAGGAAAACCTAGTAGATGAACCTTAGTAGAAATTTTCCTAAGTTAAGATTCCTACTACTATCAAGCTTAGCCTAGCTAATAGAAAACAAGGGTGGAATATATATCCATACTATGAAAAATTTCTAAGTCTAAGGACTTGTGTTTTTGTTTAATAAAACAACTAAGTTAATGAATCACCTGGGTGGAATGGTAATTGCTTGGTGGTTTTTGGTTGAGTGGTTCACAAGGCCCATGTATATGGTTGACCTTGGGTATCTCACTTGTGGATGGCCACCCAGGAACAAAGAGATTTGAGATGTCAAATGTTGAGAAGCTTCAAGTGCAACCACTTGGCATTATGGGCTCTGCCTGGATCATATAGGTTGCAAAAACTTAGCCATATGGACAGTTGGTGGTAGAGTTTGATAGGTTGGAGCGCGTCCATTTTGGTCTAAGGGAAGGCTTCTCAAAGATCTTGTCTTGGGAAACCAAGTCTTGTGGGGAAAGTGCACCACCTCTGCAGAGTGTAAAAATCTAAGTACTTAGCCATGTCCCTGGTAAAGGACAATTTGAGCATCAAGACATGGAAGCAATCAAAAATCTCATCATTCAAATTTCTAAGTTAAAAACTTGTGGTTTGAACAAGGGTTAAAGGATCTTCAATCTTTGATTGAGAAAAATATTTTTGTCAAGCAAAAACTTAGTGTTTTCAAATGTTAAGGAAAAATCTATTTTGAGCAATGCAAGCCTCAACTCCACTTAGCCAAATGCATATAGATGATAGACTCCACTATACTACCATAGTATCACTTGCCAATACAATTCAAATGTATTGACCCTTGTGGCTGTAACTTGTTATGTTGCAGGTTTGATTGATTTAGTGAAGTGTGTTGATTAGGATTACAAAGTCTACAACCAACATGTCTGCATGTGGCACTTTGAAGATGAAGGACCCCATGCTTATAGATATTCTGTTGCAATGAAATGTAATTGCCAAATGAGCTATGTAAGATGTAATGAAATATTTTATTCCTGGTTATAAAGTTGTATTATGACCTTTGTTTCTTGATATTACATCTTAACTGTGGATGCTAGCTATTGATCCAGGGACTAGCATTGTAAACACAGGGGACTCTACCTTATTAAAGGTTGGGACCGTTACAGATGGTATCAGAGCATTGTGTTTCCTGTAGGATTTGTAACCCTAGGATTGGAATAAACCCCTTAGAAAAATAGGAGTTGTATTTGTTCCAAAACTTATTTACAAACAATCTTGTAAACTCTTTCCTCAACAATTTTGGTTTCAACTCTACATCTCTTCTACTTCAACTTGATGGAAAAACCTACCCCATGACCAAAGACTTCACCATGTGCAAAGGACTTCATCAACTCTAATGAGTTCAACTTCTTCAACTCTAATGACTTCAACATCTTCAGCATATTCACCAAGAACTTCAACAATTTATACCACTAAGGACTACAAGTGAGACAAGAAACCTTGCTAAAGATTTGGAGACTAAGGAAACACAACTTAGAAGGAGCCATCAACACCTTGAAGATTTGTGGCCAAGACATGAGAAATTTTCTCCAAGGATACAAAGATTTTGTTCAAGGATAATCAACCAAGAAGGATGGAACGATCACAAGTAAACCATATAGATGGACCACCATAATTTAGTTAAGTCAGACACACCAACTTATGTGGTGTAACAAAAATATTTTTGGTTGTCTAAAAATATGCTTGAAACTTGTTGCTTGAGTGGAATGTTTGTTTGTGATTGCTTACACATTGCTTGTGTGAATTGTGATGTGTGTGATTAGAATTATTCCCTTAGAAATATCTTTCCTATTCTAATCCCAATCCAACCCAAATAGATGACTTCTCCAAGAAACTCCAACATCAAGGATGATGACAACAACAAGAACCAAGAGGACAATATGAGAGAACTTATAGCAACCCAAAACCAGTTGAGCCAAGAGACAACTCAGCTTTTAGCCAACAACAATGGACTAGACTCAGCCATACAAAGGATTTTGAAACTTCAATCTCAATTGTTGCAAGGATTAGTTACTCAAATGATCAACATGGGAGAAAACTTTTCCCAAAGAGCTAATGACAACAAGGATGACAAAGATGTTATTCTAGAAGGAACCCAAGCATGCAATATTTGTAGAGACAAGGATCATACATGCAAGGAACATGAAGATCAATGCCCCAAGAAGAGAGAAAGATTTCCCACCTCTGAGGTGAGATATGAAGAACATGAACTAGAAGAACTCCTAGCTTTGGAGAGACCCAAAAAGAAGAAGAAGGACATAAGCCAGTTGCAATGTTACAATTGCAAAGAGAAAGGACACTATGCCAGTGAATGCCCAGAAAAGAAGAAGAACCAAGGAAACAAACAAGAGAAAATGATACCAAAGGGAAAGAAAGATATTAGCCAAGTGTGGTGCAACAACTGCAAAGAGCTAGGACATTATGCAAGCAACTGTCCAGAAAAGATGAAGCACAAGATAAACAAGCCTATGAAGGATCTCAGCCTTGTCACATGTTTCAAATGCAAGGAACTAGGCCACTATGCAAACTTCTGTCCAGGAAAGTTACACCAAGATCCCAAGCAAGCCAATATGTAATTTAGTTTGAAAATTTTTAAGGGTGGTAGTACCCTAGATGCTTTTGAGCCAACTTGTAACCCTATCCTTCCCAAATCTCAGGACGAGATTTATTTTAAGGGTGGTAGCCTGTCACATCCCAAGATTTTCCAAATCTTGTAATGTGAAAATTAAATGAATAAAATAAAACTTTGTTGATTTTCAGGGTGAGAAGAAAATTTTTTGAATCCAATTGGGAACTTTCAAAACCTATTTGGATCAAATAAAATCCTAAAGGGATTTAAAAAGTTAAATAAATAATAAAATTAAAATATTTAAAAATTACTATTTTGGATCTTTTAATAAAGGTTTTGGTTTTCAAAAGAAAAGGTGGATTTATAAATAAAGATTATTTTATAGAGCCAAATTAAACCTTGACCAATATTTTGAAATAAAATGTTTTGTTTTGATTAAAAGAGTAAAAGTTTATTTAAACAAAATAATAAGGATTTAATAATATCCAATTTTATTAAAATAAAGGTTTTGCCATTTTAATTAAACAACAAAACTTGTTAAAGTTATTTTAAACAAGTTTTATAAGTATTTTATATTCTCAAATAAAACCTACTGAAGTGTTTTGGTTTTATTTTAGATTTCAAAATAAAGTTTTAAATAAAACAAATCCTATTGGATTTAATGACTAAGGTCCATTTTATTTAATAATTAATGGACCCTAAAAATAAAAATGTTATTTTATTTTAAACAAGCTTTCCAAGTATCTTATATTTTCAAATAAAACCTACTGATTTGGTTTTGAAAATATTTAGATTTCAAATGGAGTTTTTAAATAAATTAAAACCCATTTGATTTATTAACTAGTGTCCATTTTATTTAATTATAAATGGACTCTAAAATAAAAATATTATTTTATTTTGGGAATTGGTTTATGTTGTTGAACAGAACCAAACTTAATATAAAGTTTAGTGGAAGTTGTTTTGAATTGGTTGTTTGATTTGTTTGTTTGAATTTCAAAACAGAAATTGAATTGGAAAAATAAAAAAAATCCAGAACAGAAAAAAATAAGAAAACGGAGCCAGCCCAGCCGGCCAGCCCAACTAGGCCCAGCAAGCCCATCTATTTCTCCCTCTGCCGAAACGTTTTCTCACTCAGACCCGCACCCGCGCAGACGCTGACTGGTGGACCTCTTTTTCCTCTCACTTTCTCGCTGACAGCAAGACCCCACCCCTCCAGCTCATCTTCTTCCTCCTCGCGTTAAACTCGCCAGCCGTTGCTGCCATTGATTTCCCCGGTTGAATACACCTTAATGCAGCGTTAATCTCTCGCCGCGACCACGCTGTCTTAATCGCCTCGCCCTTCTCCTCCTTTCCCCTCTGTCTCCTCCCCCAAGTGCGCCCCCAGGCTGCCGAATTTCACCCGACACCACCACTGTCCGACGACGCTCCGGCGAGGATTCCAGCAGCTCCACGCCACCTCTTGCCTCCTCGAGCACGCAGCTGTGATCACCATCTCCTGGCGGACCTTTCCGCAACGCCAGCTCGCTCGCGCGCACCCCTGAGCATCGGCAACGACAACAACCGCTGCCGCCACCGTCTAGCTCTTCTCCGACGACCTCCCTCTGGTAAACCAGACTACCCCGACCCCTCTCAATCACGCACACATCATCGCCGTGTCTTTGCGCGTTTGACCGTGCGTTTCGTTTGTCTCCGAGTGATCCATAGCGCCGTCCTCGACGACGACTGAGCGTGGCCGAGGCGCAGCTCCACTCCAGCGAGCAATCAAACCCGCTCCAGTGCGCCCCTCGCCAAGACGACTCCACGTTGAGCTTCGGCGTCGCCCTATGATCACTGTGAGCATCTCCCCACCTTCCATTGCTTCCTGTTTCACCAGCGCCGCCACCATCTGACCTCGCCGCCGCCAGCCACCGTCGCTGCACCGCCAGAGCTTGGTCAATGCGATAATAGCCGTTAGATGATGATCCAAGCGTCACGATAGATCCTTAGCCGAAGGGATACGAGTGATCCTGTGTCGCACGATCTGACTTGATCCAACGCGCCAGAGCAGTCGATCCAACCGAAACGGTATGGACGAATCAGAACACGCCGCGTGTCACTGGATGATTTAAAACAGAATTTGAAAACAGTTTAGATGCAAATTTGAAACCCTTGTAACTTTTGATCCACACGTCCAAATTTTGTAAACTTTATATCAATGGAATCAGTGGAGCAAGCCCTAGCCAACCATGCCATTTTTTTAGTAAAAAGCTTCTGGAAAAATGTTTGTTTTTGCAGAAACATTTGTATGCTTGTTTAGATTGTAAAAATTGTTCAAAAATGTTTTTGGGGATAAAATCTTTGGCAAATGGTGTGATTTCAACCTACTGACCCTAGGAAACTCTTTGTGGTCTCAAAAATATATTTGGTGAAGGAAAAGAATGATTCTTTGATTTAAAACCATTTCTAGTCAAATAAAAATATAGTTTATTTATTAAAAAATGGTTTTGGAAGAAAACTTTTTTTTAAACTCTCTGATCCCAAACACCAAGTTTTATGGTTTGAAAACATATTTGGTGAACCCTATAGATTAATGCCTTAGTAAAAATATTTCTACACCACATAAAATGATACCTTGTTTTTGAAAATGGTTTTTGAAGTGAAACCTTTTGCAAATGACTTTGCCACTTTACAAAATGACCATTAGGTGTTTTCAAATGTTTATGTCCCATTAGGAACCACTTGTCCAAATAAAACAATTCTTGGCATGCTTGCATGCACTATCTTAGTTCTATGATTTTATGTGTTGTTTTGCTTGATTGGTAGATTGAGTTTGTGCCTTGCTTGATTGAATTGTAGTGACTTGAAGAGTGAGAGTGTTGCAAGGACAAGGAGTGACCTTATACCTCTACCAAAAAGTCAAGTGATGCTTCATACTTTTTGTCCCATTACTTTCACTATGCATTAGTGATTTTTCTAAGTAAAACTTGCATGAAATATTTGCTAAGTATAAACCTTGCTATAGGAAAACCTAGTAGATGAACCTTAGTAGAAATTTTCCTAAGTTAAGATTCATACTACTATCAAGCTTAGCCTAGCTAATAGAAAACAAGGGTGGAATATATATCCATACTATGAAAAATTTCTAAGTCTGAGGACTTGTGTTTTTGTTTAATAAAACAACTAAGTTAATGAATCACCTGGGTGGAATGGTAATTGCTTGGTGGTTTTTGGTTGAGTGGTTCACAAGGCCCATGTCTATGGTTGACCTTGTGTATCTCACTTGTGGATGGCCACCCAGGAACAAAGAGATTTGAGATGTCAAATGTTGAGAAGCTTCAAGTGCAACCACTTGGCATTATGGGCTCTGCCTGGATCATATAGGTTGCAAAAACTTAGCCATATGGACAGTTGGTGTTAGAGTTTGATAGGTTGGAGCGCGTCCATTTTGGTCTAAGGGAAGGCTTCTAAAAGATCTTGTCTTGGGAAACCAAGTCTTGTGGGGAAAGTGCACCACCTCTGCAGAGTGTAAAAATCTAAGTACTTAGCCATGTCCCTGGTAAAGGACAATTTGAGCATCAAGATATGGAAGCAATCAAAAATCTCATCATTCAAATTTCTAAGTTAAAAACTTGTGGTTTGAACAAGGGTTAAAGGATCTTCAATCTTTGATTGAGAAAAATATTTTTGTCAAGCAAAAACTTAGTGTTTTCAAATGTTAAGGAAAAATCTATTTTGAGCAATGCAAGCCTCTAATCCACTTAGCCAAATGCATATAGATGATAGACTCCACTATACTACCATAGTATCACTTGCCAATACAATTCAAATGTATTGACCCTTGTGGCTGTAACTTGTTATGTTGCAGGTGTTATTGATTTAGTGAAGTGTGTTGATTAGGATTACAAAGTCTACAACCAACATGTCTGCCTGTGGCACTTTGAAGATGAAGGACCCCATGCTTATAGATATTCTGCTTCAATGAAATGTAATAGCCAAATGAGCTATGTAAGATGTAATGTAATATTTTATTCCTGGTTATAAAGTTGTATTATGACCTTTGTTTCTTGATATTACATCTTAACTGTGGATGCTAGCTATTGATCCAGGGACTAGCATTGTAAACACAGGGGACTCTACCTTATTAAAGGTTGGGACCCTTACATTATCATTTTACGTTACCTAGTTGTAGGTAAAAATAACAAACATGGCATATGAGGATTATACAAAAAAGTGTTCACAAAAATCACCTACCGCATTTTAGGATTCATGGCTTTCAAGGCAAGATGAGCTAGGTCATGACCATATCCATGGTGTAGTTTGTTTTAATGTGTCCATATTCCACACATGCGTGTATCTTGTGATGGAAAACAATGTTGCTTCATGAAGTTTTCACGTTCTCTGCATGAAAAATCCATCTTCCATTTTCCCGATGCCAAAAAGGGCCTATTTTGTGAAGCAGCCACTAAGGATGTGATATGAAAATGCATCACCCCATTTTTAATAAATACTAGAAAGCATTTATTGGGCAATTCACCATTTGGCTTCACCTACAACCTCTTGGCGCAACACCCACTATATAAACAAGTTTCTGTCGGTCTAGCTGGAACGGGCTCAAATTTAGCATGGTGCTACCTAATAGCTCTCTCAGGAATTTTCCAAAAAATTCCAGGTACAAAACATGGTATTTCTTCAGATATCCAATAAGAGATTAGCAAGACACGACACATAGCCAGTAACCCTAACTACCGCGATCTCAATTTTTTTTTGAAACGAGTCTCAAAAATTCAGAAAAAAACAAAAATTTCGAAACCTTCACACATTGTCATTTTATGTTACCTAGTTGCAGCTAAAAACATGGCATATTAGGATTACTCAAAAAGTGCTCACAAAAATCACCTCCCGCCTTCGAGTATTCATGGCTTTCACGGCAAGATGAGCTAGGTCATGACCATAGTCATGGCATAGTTTGTTTTAATGTGTCATTATTCCGTACATGCCTGTATCTTGTGATGGCAAACAATATTGCTTCACGAAGTTTTCACGTCCTCTAGATGGAAAATCCATTTCCATTTTCCCTGTGCCGAAAAGGGTTTATTTTGTGAAGCATCCACCAAGGATGTGATGTAAAAATGCATCACCCTATTTTTCATAAATATTAGAGAGCATTTAGTGGGCAATTCACCGATTGTCTTCACCTAGAACCTCTCGACGCGACCCCCACGATATAAACAAGTTTCTGCCGACCTAGTTGGAAGGGACTCAAATTTAGCCTGGAGCTACCTCATAGCTCTCTCAATTATTTTTCAAAAAAACATTTCTAGGTACAAAACATGGCATTTCTTTAAGATCCAATAAGAGATTAGCAAGACCCGACACATAGCCACGAACCCTAACTGCCACGATCTTGGCGGAATTTCGAAACCAATCTCAAGAATTCAAAAACAAATCGAAAAATGCGAACCCTTTTCACATTGTCATTTTATGTTACCGTGTTGTAGGAAAAAATAACAAATATGGAATATTAGGATTATTCATAAAAAATTGTTCACAAATATCACCTACCGCCTTCGAGGATTCATGGCTTTCAAGGCAATATGAGCTAAGTCATGACCACAATCATGGAATAGATTGTTTTAATGCCCATATACCGCACATGTCTATATATTGTGATGGAAAAAAATGTTATTTCATGAAGTTTTCACGTTCTCCAAACGGAAATTCCATTTTCCATTTTCCCGCTGTCAAAAAAGGGCTTATTTTGTGAAGCATCCACCAAGGATGTGATGTGAAAATGCATCACCCCATTTTTAATAAATACTAGAGATAATTTAGTGTGCAATTCACCAATTGGCTTCACCTAAAACCTCTTGGCGCAACCCCCGCGATATAAACAAGTTTCTATCAGTCTAGCTGGAAGGGGCTCAAATTTAGCATGGAGCTACCTTGTAGATCTCTAAAGAATTTTCCAAAAAATCATATCTAGGTACAAAACATGGCATTTATTTAGAGAACCAATAAGAGATTATCAAGACCTAACACATAGCCAGGAACCCTAACTGTCGCGATCTCGGCCAAATTTCGAAACAAGTCTCAAAAATTCAAAAAATAACGAAAAATGTGAAACCTTCGCACATTGTCATTTTATGTTACCTAGTTGCAGGTAACAATAACAAACATGGAATATTAGGATTATTCAAAAAAATGTTCACAGATATCACCTACCGCCTTCGAGGATTCATGGCTTTCATGGCAAGATGAGCTAAGTCATGACCACATTCATGGCTTAGATTGTTTTAATGTTCCCATATTCTACACATGTCTATAACTTGTGATGGAAAACAATGTTGTTTCATGAAGTTTTCACGTTCTCTACACGGAAAATCGATTTTCCATTTTCCCGGTGTCAAAAAGGGCTTATTTTGTGAAACAGCCACCAAGGATGTGATGTGAAAATGCATCACCCCATTTTTAATAAATACTAGAGAGCATTTAGTGTGCAACTCACCAATTGCCTTCACCTAACACCTGTTGGCGCAAACCCCGCCCATATAAACAAGTTTCTGTTGGTCTACCTGGAAGGGGCTCAAATTTAGCATCACTACTAGGAAAAGGGCTATAGGTAATCAGCACATCCGTGGCTCACATGGTTGAAGTGCCCCACGGCTAAAATAGGTGTGGCTCACCTGTGGGCAGTGCCCTGCTAGTAACTAGAACAACCGTGGCGCACATGTGGTATGTGCGCCACAGGTCTATGTGGGCCAGGGGCCTGCCAGCCGCATGCCACATACCCGTAGCGCACATGGGGTAAGTGTGCAACGGTTGTTTGGGATAGCCATAGCGCACATGTGGCAAGTGCGCTATGCCTATGTGATGCCCCCTCTGCTCCTTAAATGGGGAAACACGTCTGTGGCGCATTGTGGCATGTGCGCCACTGTTGCTTTTAATGCTTTTGGCGCACTATATCCATGTGCGCCACGGATGTGTCGACCATTTTTTTGGCAGCTCCACTTTATGCACATGTGATCATCCACCACCCACACTTCACTTTCCCCTCCTTCTTCCTCCTTAGATCTAGTCGGGATCCTTCTCCTTCCCACCTCAATTTCTCCACTCATTCACCATTTTTAGCATGTAGAACTTTCCTTGGATGTTACATACATAATAGAGGAAGCTCTCCGGTCTCGTGCGCACCTCCTTTCCATCTTCTCTCGCGATCGGTCTCTCATCATGGTAAGTTGTCCATGTAAGGTTGTGTTCATGTGTATATGGATGATATGCTCATATGTATGTAGATGATCAATGCTCATGTGTGTATGGAGAGGATCGATGCTCATGTGTGTGTATTATGGAGAGGATCGATGATCATGCATGTGTGTATATGGAGAGGGATCGAGATGCTCATGCATGTGTGTATGGACATGATATGTTCATGTGTATGGACCGGTCTCTCTCTCTTGTGTTTGTGTGTGAATGAGTTGCCATTTGTTTTGCCAAAATGTTGATTCATTTCCATTTTGGCAAGACTTTGGCATTTCGCAAAGGTCTTTATTTTAGGATAGGTCATGCCAAAATTTTCTATCGACCATTGTATGCATGCATTGATTATGTGGTTCTAATAGGCTTCTAATTGTACCGTGTACACCGTGCAGGAAAAAATGGTCCTCATAATGAGCGAAGGCATTGTGGCTAGATTTTTGAAATGTGCGACGGCCGACATGATACGGAATAACAAGACGGAGATAAGATGTCTGTGCAGAAGATGCAAACTCAACTTGTTGATTGACCTAGATTCCAGGAATCTGCAGGCGCACCTGCTCCGCCATGGTTTCATGGATGGATACACTCATTGGATAAGCGATGACAAAGACGATGGAGACAGTGAAGGTGGGCAACATGAAGATGATCATCACGGCGAGGATGGGCAAGATGATGAAGAGTCTCCTGGAGATGGTGAAGGTGCGGAAGCAGACGACGATGGAACAACGTCAGGCTAGGTGCGGGACCCTTATGTGCAAGATCTGCTTCTCAAGCATACGAGTAACGCCAGGGCTACCGCTAGATAGAAATCCAAGCTTGTGCAACTTGAGAAAGACGCGGTTACTCCATTGTATGAAGGATGCATGCCCGATGATACCCGGTTGAATCTAACGCTCAAGGCTATGGAGATGAAGCCAAAACACAAATTGAGCAACGCAAGCTTCGACGATATGATGGCATTCTGGCACGATTGTCTCTCGGAGGGGAACACGTGTCCAACTAGTATCGAGGACGCCAAGACAATCGTCTGTCCTCTCGATCTACTGCACGTTAGATACCACGTATGCATCAACGATTGCATCATTTATCGGGGTGAGGACGCGGAGAAAACCACATGTCCAGTGTGCGGCGTGAGTCGATACAAGAAAGGGAAGAAAGCACCTCGAAAAGTGGTATCGTACTTTCCTATCACTCCTCGTCTGCAGCGCTATTTCGCGGACCCTAAGGAAGCGAAGCTCATGCGATGGCATGCGGAAAGGAAGATGCCAGGAGATGACGATGACCCCGAAAAGGACGAGCTGCTGACGCACCCTTCAGATGCTAGCCAGTGGAAAGCATTGGACCTCGAATTCCCAGAATTCGGTGGAGATTCGAGGAACATCAGGCTTGGTGCGAGCAGCGATGGACTCAATCTGTTCGGTAGCCAGAGCATCACGCACAGCACTTGGCCCGTGTTTGTATGGATGTACAACCTCCCTCCATGGCTATGCATGAAGAAGACGTACATACAAATGAGTATGCTAATTCAAGGGCCAAAACAACCTGGTACCGACATCAATCTGTATCTCGGGCTGTTGAAAGAGGAGCTAGCCACGTTATGCGAATCTGGAGCCAATACTTACGACGCCGTCGCACAAGATTATTTCACTATGAGAGTCGTGTTGGTCACTATGGTGCAAGACTATCCAGGTTGCGGGTATATCTCGGGGCAGGTTATCCAAGGATTCTCCGCATGCGTTAGGTGCACGGATAACACAAGCTATCTCCAACTAGAGAAAGATCTAGGGTCTTTGAAAACCGTGTTCATGGCGCACCGGAGGTGGTTCGGCAAGAATGATCCATGGAGAAAACATGGAGACCTGTTCGATGGCAAATCCGAGACCCGAGGAATCCCAGAGCGGAGGAGCATCGAAGAAGTGGAAGAATTGCTGAAAAACTAGAAAGATTGTCCTAAGCCTGGAAAGAAGCGAAAGAGGCAGCAAGACAAGCCGTTGATGAAGGTATGGAAAACAAGGTCTGTTTTCTGGGAGTTGCCATACTGGAAGTTTCTCCGCACGCCTCATAGCCTTGACATCATGCATATCACGAAAAACGTGTGCGATAGTCTGGTCGCCACCATAATCAACATGCGATAGTCTGGTCGCCACCGAAAGCAAGGCACAACCTGATATTCATGGGTATCCGGAAGGAGCTTCACGAGGACGCACTACTCCTGATGATCAAGAAGATGACGATGATCATGAGTCGGAGACGACACAAGGTCGTCAGAAGGGTAAAAAGTTCAAGAAGAACGAATATTACTGCCCTACTTCTTGCTTCACTCTAAGATAGGATGAGATCAAACAGTTTTTCAAGTGCCTTCTAGGAGTCAAATTTCCTTACGGCTACGCAGGCAAGATAAGCAGATACCTAGACGAGGCGAAGAAGAGGTTCAGTGGCATGAAGTCTCACGACTGTGCCGTGCTAATGACGTAGGTACTTCCGGTTGCACTAAGACGGATAATGGACGAGCATGTCCGTGAAACGTTATTTGGCCTCTGCAAGTTTTTCGACGTCATCTCTAGGAAGTCGATTGGCGTGAATCAGCTCGGGAGGCTACAGGAGGAGATCGTGGTGATACTATGCGATCTTGAGGTCTACTTCCCGCCTGCATTCTTCGACATTATGGTGCATCTGCTGGTCCATGTCATGGAGGACATTGTCCAACTCGGGCCGATGTTCCTCCGCAGCATGATGGCGTTCGAAAGGATGAACGGACACATCAAAGGATACGTTCGCAACAGGTCTTGTCCAGATGGAAGCATAGCCAAGGGCTTTCTGGCCGAAGAGTGCATCTCTTTCTGCACGAATTATCTAGACATCGAGAACCCTGTCGCTCTTCCCGTCAACAGGAACCTTGGTAAGCTCGACGGATCTGGTCACCGAGAGGGTCGTCGCGTACTACATGTAGACTTCGATTGTCGACGCGCTGACTTTGATTGAGAAAACCTTGTCGCGCTACAACATTTAGAACTGGTCGATCCTTGGATACAAAGCACAAAAGGTTAATCGAGAAGAAGTATAGTGACCGGGGCATACAGAGGTCATAGGGAGAAATAATCAAAGAGCACAACTCAGATTTCACGCGTTGGTTTAGGCAGACACTCCTTGATAATCCCCCGCGATCGCATTCTTCTGACACAGAAAAGATCATATTCACCTTGTCGCAGGGATCCATGCAAAACCTGGTGACCTATCAGGCGTATGATATCAACGGCTACACATTCTACACGGAGGAAAAGGACAAGAAAATAGAGTCGGTTACGAAGAAGCTGTCGTCGGCTGGCCGGCCTCGGGGGTAAGAATTGGGTGGATCATTTTGGTCCACCGCCGAGGACGCGTGTGGCGCCATCGGGAAGGAGCGAGGAGGAAAACCGTGAGGTTCAAGAACTTAAGGAACAAGTGGCGTGGATCCTGCAGATCGTCCAAGACAACTTGGCAATCACTCTCACGTCCTTCCTACCTACCTTGGTGGAGTCAATAGCGAACTTGAGTGCGGGTGGTCGACAAGGGCCATGCCCAATTCCAAGCATGGTCAGCAGCCACTCGAACAACGTGGCGCCGACGAATCAGGAGAACTATGTGTTCGTGACTCCGCCCGCTAGCACCGCGGCACCGGAAGTGTTGGTGACTCCTCCTGCCATCACCGTGGCGCCAGACATGTTGGTGACCCCCCTTCCATCGTTGCAGCGGCACCGGAGCTCCAAGCACCCGGTAGGGAGAATACACCGGCGACCAGCACCGCCCCATCAAGCAGCCCCTCCGTCTCTTGCACGCCCATCGTCGTATGCGGTGCCTCGACATTAGCCGATCTCGACGCCATCACGGTAAACAAATTGCTTTACCGCCTTTCACGCCATCTATTACTCTTATGGCATCTCTCTGACGACGTCGTACATGTTTTCTGCAGACGGATGTTCCTTGCTCTCTCTTATACTACGTGAACAACGAGCTGAGGGATGTTGCCAAGGGTACCATCGTTCAACCCTGGCAGTGCACGTTCCACTCAAGGCCGATGCCAGATAGCGTGCACATGGTTAAAATTAGTCGGGTGCTAAGGGGCTATGACGACCTGGAACCTCCCATTCAACCCCCAGGAGCGGATGAAGAAGAGCCAGCTGTCCTCAGAAGTTGCTTCGGCTTATTCTTTCAATGGCCAAAGAGCATGATTCGTTTGGGGATGGCAGGGGCCATCACGCCACAGACAACAGCACCGTCTGTCATGCCAGTGACAAGCGGTGGCAAGGCCCCCTTATCGCCCTCGCCGTCACCTCCACGCGATGGGTCGGATGATCATGTTGATGATATGCACATGGTGCAGGATCTGGCCAAGGACAACGAATACTGGAATGATCACTTCTTCAACACTCAGTTTAGCAACGAAGACCTAGCTGGTGGCCCCACAGAGAAACCCAATATCACCAAGCGGCTGTTTGGTTCTCAGGAGACGCCTCCAGCTTGCGCCTTTACCGAGCCAGCTGATACAACCAACCGGCCCTTTATTCTAAGCCCCTGACACACTACATAGGGAGGCCAGTGCTCAGATTGCGGTGTCTGCCCGCTCTCCAAAAGGAAAAAAGTCCAGGAAAAGAAAATCTAGCAGCTCGAGCCAGCCGGTGGCGTCAACTGCGAATCCGATCAGGTTTTGGGACGGGTCAGGGTACTATGTGGAGGATTCATGTGGCGGGTGAGCCTATTCTACCTAAGAATTTGCGAAGGCTCGCCAGTTCGTAACTGAAGAATGTGCATGACGGTGTGCCGACGATAGAGAGACGCCTTCTGGCGGAGAAAGATCCCTCGCACCCGGTATTCGTGGTTAAGGTGCCACCAGGCTTGGGCTTCGTCGACAATGCCCCTGTGGATCTGTTCTTCCTGCGGTTTGACGACTTCTTCAATATGTTCCACCTATACCCTCTGCACTATACCATGGTCCGCCTATTTTCTCTCAGCCTGGCCATGCAGATCATTAGAGGGAACACACCGGGCATCGCTATAGTGGACCCCTACTACATGCGTGACGGCTGCTTGGGAAGCGCCGCTGAACGACGTATCGTGGCCTCGTACCTAAAAATAATATTCGTGGCGAACAAGACAAAGGAATACATTCTCGTGCCTTACTTTCCCGAGTAAGTCTTTATTCACTCGCCACCATCGATTGGCTTTATTAGATTATCATCATTCTTTTTCCAACACATTCCATTTGAATTTTTTTGCGCAGAGATGAACACCGCACGCTCATCTCCTTATCGCCGAAGCATTCGCACGCCATGTATTTCGACTCGGAGAGTCTAGAAAAGAAGAAAAACTACGACAAGATCAAGGAAGTTCTGGATGATGCTCTCACTGGTTATGTCTCGACGGAAGGCACCACCTTCGTGCGTACGAAGGTCAAGTTTGGCAGGCACGTCTTCAACCACGCAACGGAGTTCCCCTGCGTGAAACAGCCGAAAAGCAGTAAGAAGGAAGCCCACTACGCACTCTATCACATGAGGGCGTTCCTACTAGACCAACAGAATTCTACGCTGCCAGATCATCTCAAACAGTGGGCCGAAGCCAAGGCCAAGATCACTGATTCAGATATTAGACAAGAGATGTATCGCATCCAGCAGCAGTTTGGGGTAATCATCTTTTGTGATGTCATGACTTCGGGGGATCTTGTACGGAGGAAATATCCCGAATAACCGTGACATAGAAGATCGCTTAGAGATACAGGGTGACTATAGGAAGTTCATGACGAGACAAGGCGTACTCCCATTCCCTAAGCCGAGCCAGAAGGCTTGATGTTGGCCTAGTTGTAGTTCCAAACTATAGATGACCTTTGTGTGTGTGGATAAGTGTACATGCTACTACTTATCTTATTAGGTTTATGAATCATGGCTTACTTCTTTTGCTTATTATTATTATATATGAATCAATGCTTGGTTTTTTTACTCTTTGGTCCTTTGCTCACTTTGGTCCTTCTTTTTTCCTTACTTTATTAGTATTTTTTCGAGAATGCCGATGATTGAAATATCGTGACACACTATATATGTGAATGTGCTACGACGGGATTGTGAGCCTTGTGATATGCACAAATCCAGGTCTTGTGCATCCTACTTGGCTCACGGTTCCGTTATAACATATTCCTGTGTCCAACGACCTATGTATATATATATGATGCATTTTTTTAAGTTACTTTGGTTTTTTTCGAGAGTAATGCCGATGATTGAAATGTCATGGCACACTATATATGTGAATGTGCTATGACGGGATAGTTAGACTTATGATATGCACAAGTCCAGGTGTTGTGCATCTTACTTGACTAACTGTTCCGTCGTAGCATATTCCTATGTCTAACGACCTATGTATATATATATATAGAGCTCTGCTATTCAAGAACCACTTCCTAAATAACTATTCAGGAACCCCTGTTACTATTCACGTGAACACCAGGAACCCTCTGTTAACTTTCAGGCGAGCACAAGTTAACTTCTTTTTCTTTCTAAGTTAACTTTCAAAATGTAACAGTAATAGTGAATGTTTACTTTCACTGTGTAAGTTAACTTCCGTGACCATTCTTAACTACCTTATGTGCGCAAGTTAACTACCTCTTCTATGCTAGTTAACTTTCTGATGGCGTATCGATATTTCGTGTTTTCGTGGATTGTATATTAGCTTCCGCGACCATTCTTAACTACCTCATGTGCGCAAGTTAACTACCTCTTCTATGCTAGTTAACTTCCTGACGAAGCATCGATATTTCGTGTTTTCGTGAACACATGTAACCATAATTAACTTCTATCAATTTAACATCTTAACTCCCACAATTTTTTAAGGAGTAACACAGCTGCAATACCAAATACTGCTAGTTAACTTTCTATTTTTTCAAAAGTCTAAGTGAACCCACACAATAGTGATAATCAACTTTAAAACACAAGTAACCATAGTTAACTTCTCATACTAGAACATGGTAACTCCCAAAAAATCCTGACCTGATCCAGTAATGTTTTTTCTGAAACTACATTTGACACGTTCAGTTAACTCCTAAAAAACTATCACAAAACAAACACATCAGTTATTTTTTACAAGGTTTTATTAATTTTACAAGACAAATTTAAGCAGTTAACTAGAAGAAGTTTGCAAGGTGCTAACCCCCATCATGTGCTAACTACCATGGATTGTTTCAATTAACTTCCAAAAAAACACGAAACCAGACACACTAGTGATTTGCAAGTTCCTCTTAGCTCACCATAATATTAGTTAACTAGCAAGATTTGTGGTAGTTAACTAGCAGGATTTTAGGCACACACCTCAGATTTTTGCAGGGACACCCCTTTCCCCCTGATAGGTGCCATGAATACCATCGGTATCTCTCCTGCACCGATGCGGCGGATGGTTGGTGCCCTCGCCGGGGAATCCGGCACCTCCTCCTCGCGTCTGCCGCTACTGCAGCTCGCTCGCCTACGCCGGCGCACCCTGGAAGAAGGTCGTTATGTCGGGAACAAGATGGAAACTCCGGCGCCTCCTCCCTCGCGTCGGCCTCCGCCGCCGCTCGCTCGTCGACGTCGGCGCAGCCCAGAAGAAGGTCTTTAGCTCGGGAAAAAGCGGGGAACTCCGGCGGCTACTCCCTCGCGTCGGCCTCCGCCGCCGCTAGCAACTCTAGCGCCTCCTCCCTCGCGTCGGCCTCCGCCGCCGCTCGCTCGTCGGCGCCGGCGCAGGTCTCCGATCGTGGGGCGAGGCTTTGAAGGAAGGGGGTGTGGTCAGGGCGTCCGGGTCAGAGACGTCCGGGACGTGCTAGTTTTGGGTTAACAAATACTTTCCAAAAAGTAGGTGGTTCCTAGATAGTTATCTAGGAACCTCTTAAGGGGGTGTTTCTGAATAGTCCTGTTGTATATACATATATATATATATAATTTATATATATACGTCATTCTTTTTGAGTTACTTTGGTCTTTTTCAAGAATGCCGATGATTAAAATGTTGTGGCACACTATATATGTGAATATACTGCGACGGGATTGTAATCTGCGCTATGCACAAGTTCAGGTGTTGTGCATCCTACTTGGCTTACGGTTCCATCGTAGCATATTCGTATGTCCAACGACCTAGACTCTACTACTTCTCCACTACTATTAAACAAGCAAACAAGAACTTTCTTATATGCACCAGCTAATCTCACACAAACCAATCAGCACCGCACTATTTGGCCCACAGATCTCAATCTAACAACCATCGTTGACTTAACCGTTCTATGGCGTGGACTTAGCAAATTACAATGACTGACCGTACTCCACCACCAGAGGAAATATTCCAACTCCGAGTCCCACGTCCCCTACAATCACGCAAATCTTCTGATCGTAAAGAAAGGAAACCAAACAAAATCTGCTCCTCTCACCCTCGACCTCGATGCCTGCTTTCCTTGCGTCACCACTCACCACCGCACCAGACATCGCCCAACAGCCCCGTCTCCTGCCTGCACGGCGACCTCGCAGCACCGCTATGTCCCTCACTGCACGATCGCCATCGCCGATTGATACCGCTCGCAGTGTGCCATCCGCCAGCGAGATCGCCATCGTTGATTGCTACAGCTCACATCGTGCCATCCGCCAGCAAGATCCCAAAGCCCAGGAACCTGCCCTCGCAGCGTGGCATCCGTCAGCGAGATCGCTGTCACCCAGGAGCCTGCCCTCGCACGGTGCGCTGGCGGCCGCCATCGGCTCCAAAATCATCGGCGATCAAGTGACTTCCTTATCTTAGGTAAATAATCTGCCCTTCATCTGGATGCGCGTCCTGGACAATTAATAACGCCACTTTGTTATGCTTACAGTTTCCACTGAACCAATAAACATAAATCAATTAACTCACTATTAGCACGTAATGTAGACCAAGCTTGCAGGAAATATTCATTTTCTAGAAAGCAAATGTGGTCTAACAATTTAAATCGTCCTCACTAAAAGAACACAGAGAAAGGAAAATACTAAGAACTTGTCAATGTTAGCTAGATTTATGGTTCCCTAACTTCTGCATATAAGTGGTGATATATATGCATGGAAAATTCTGCACAAATACACAAGAACAACTTTACAACAGAAGATGTGTGATGATGCAATGTACTATCTTACTTTGAAATTCTTTTGCATTCGTTCATGTACAATTAATAGAAACAAAGATACTACCATGGCGCAAGATATATTGAGATTTGCACGATGACATGATAAATCATTATGTACGAAAACTCATCCTAAGGAGGATAGCAAAATGAAACACTGGATTTAAAAGTAGAGCCCAGAATTTTGCTCGTACTCTACTTGCTAGGTTACTCCAACTTCCTCTGCACCGTTCAAAAATGTGTCAATTAGCAATATTTCGATAAAAGACTATCAGGTTATAGAACTTTCCTCCTCCAATCTGAGTGAACCAGAGGCATTGTCAAGGGACGCATAGTACAAAAGGGAAAAACATTGTCTACTCTTATCACAGCAAGAACAATTATAGTTAGTATTTGCCCGTACCAAGTGATTACGGCAATAAAATTCAGGAAAAATGAACATGAATTGTAGATGAAGAAACGATGCAATTCAGGAAAGACGTCGTCAATCCCATGAAAAGAAACAGGCTTCAACAACAGTGCTTAGTGACGAGCAAAATGTACCACATACACCCCTAGCCATGGCCCAAAGTAATGATGACCTTCTACTGCATGCTGAAATACTATCTTAATGATCTGCTCGGTGATTCAATATGGCACATGTTCATATTTGTTGAAGCTCATGGTGTTATGTCCTCTTCCACTTCCAATGGAGAGTGTACCAAATTTCAGGACATCAACAATACCCACTACTCAGGTAATTGGTTTATAACTACTGGCTATTACTCGGGTAATTGATGTGACCCTAAATTCTAACTATAATGCATCATAGATGTAGGCCCTAAGGAACGGAAGAGGCAACTGGAGAGGGAACAGTATTCACAAAATAGGGACGATATATTAAAGAGAACGTCATGCCTATAGTCAGCAAAAAATGGTTGATGCTTCTACCATTATAAATAGCCAAGAGAATGAAACAAAAACACCTGTGTCCGTTTCCATTGGAAAATGACAATCAACTACTACATACACCCCTATTTGACGCTAAATTCTAACTAGCAAATACTGATGAATGCCTATAAAGCATCATGTCCTAAAAAAGATTCCAGACCGCCGACACTGTGGGGCATTATGATTTCCATTAGGGGGGCCTGCATTTTGTTGCAGAAAATGAAAAGTCCGTATAGTTACTCCAGATGTTTCAGAAGAGTTGAAACAGTTGTTTACAAGTCAAGAGGATGAAGATGCTAAATATTCTAGAGAATATACGATATTTCAACTCGCACTTCTCATTCACGAGTCTAGGAGTCACGCTTGATCGCCGATACACATTTCAGGCGTGTTGGCACAGCTGCAAGAACTGGCGTATACACATTTCGGGCGGGTGGCGGGTTGTACCACGAAATGGACAATCTGGTTCCAGCTGATAATGACCATCAGCATTTGCAGCTCTATATTTATGATACATATGACAACTTGATTCACAGGGCTAAGAGGTCTCCAAATCTTAATATAGAGGTCATACAGAAGATCTTGAGAATACCAGAGCGAACCCTCATTCTGCTCCGGAACCTCGACCCTCAGGATGGCCTATGCAATGGAACACGGCTTAGATGAGAGCCTTCCAGGATAATGCAATCTACAGAGAGATTATTGGTGGCCAGCATGCTAGAAAGAGGGTGTTCATACCTAGGATCCCCATGTCACTCTCAGATGACATCTCACTTCCCTTCAAACTCAAGAGAAAACAGTTCTCCATCCGCCTGAGTTTTGCTATTGACCATTAACAAGGCACAAGGTCTAACCATCCCAAACATCGGTATCTACCACCTTGATTGTGTATTCTCCCATGGCTAGCTATATGTTGCATTGTCAGGGGGAGTGTCAAGAGAGAGGACAGGGATTTTGGCCAAGCCTAGCAAGGAGGTTGATAAATCCTGAAAAGCACCAAGAACATTGTCCATGGAGATGTTTTTGACCAATGAGGCAGGTGTGTTCTTTTTTTATTCCAGTTGATTTGAAGTCAGCAACACCTTTTGCGTTTATTATGTATTTCTGAACTGGGTTCTGGTGCAGATTTGACCGAAGTAGGTTGCTACTGAATACTAATACGATCAACTTCTATTTCATTATTACTTGTATTTCCTTCGGTGAAGCAAAAAAGATTTCTACAATCAGGTATACATTTCATAATATACCCACATGATATCATGTCACATGCAGTTATTCCAGTACTAGCAAATTAGAGGCAATTTTGTACTAGGTAAAACCAAAGTTAATGATATACCGCTCTTGCTCTAATTGTAGCTTTTGGTAAATAAAGAATACGGATGCTTCTACTTGGTACACTCTCAATTTCCCATTTAATGTATCACATCGTTATCTTTGTTGCTCATGGTTTACTTCACAGAGATACATAAGATAAGAACAGAGCATTACTTCATGTTCAATTTTCATGACCAGTCCGGTCATAAAGATTTACCATAATAGTTTATCTTATAAATACAGAAGAAATTATATTTTAGTAATTAATTTATACATCGTCTTCAATTTGATTTTAACGATGTCTTTGCTACCGACAGGGATGTGAAACTGACATACTGGACTCTAGAGAAAAAGATCAAGGAGATCAACAAGAGGAATGCCGAATTCTACATGTTCCCTAAGATGACCTAGCCTCAACCACAGAAAGCTTGAACCAGGACAACGAACAATCACAATTAGATAAAGCGAGGAAGAAGTACCTGCACAGTCTTGAATCAGATTATGTTTCCAACTGCCAAAGTTTTGTACTTTCTGGACAAATTCTCTCAATGGGAAGACTCTTCGATTGCAATAAAAATATACCATCATAATGATATACATCATATCCTGAACATGAACAAGCTGAGAAATAATAAAAGATTCTATCCAAATTAATTATGCAAAGTTTAAAAATGATTTATAATTCCAAGTTATAAAGGATATAAAGTTACAGTTCATCACCTGGAAAAAAAGATCTTTGTAGTCATAGTAATTTGTTCTCCCACTGTCCATACCCTTAAACGTTTAATGAAAGTGGATATATCATCAAGAGCCTTGCAGGAAGTTTTATCTACAGCAGGAAACAAACAATGAGGACATATTAGATATTCCTATGTGTATGCACCTCACCTACGGTAAAAGTAAGAGCCAGTACCATATAACATTGTTCCTCTCCTACAGTTTCCTTCCAACAAAAATCGTTGGTAAAAGAACTAGAATGAATGAAAATGTGTGTATTCCCAATCCTTATCTGAAATGTTTAATTTTGACTTCTCTTTATAAAAACCTACTCCAAAACAAAAGGAACTCTGTTGGAGCATGCCAAGATACCCCGAAATGGATAGGGCAAAACAAATCCACTTTCATCACTTTCAAAGTCAAACCGTCAACCATCTGCACAATTTTATCAAGTATTACCCAGATCAAAATATCTCTAGAATAGATGATTAATGATCTGCTACTCAAATTACAAGCATCCGATAGTCACAAAAATTAATTAGGAGATCTATAAGGTAAAGAGTCATCAACGATTTTGAAGAAAGGACATAATGACAGAATGCATGACTAGCTTTGTCTAAATATACATGTACACCTTTGTCGAGAATAATGTGTTCTATCTTTAAAATCTGTGATGACTCAAGTGCAAATGATTTTCCAATATAAATCTAATTAGAGTCTCTTCCATAAACATACATAACCATCCATACATACGTGTTAGCAATCCATACACAGCAAGATCTGAAAAAAAAATTATGCAGATGGAGCTAACCTTACTGCTGCAGGCTGGGTAGCTCGGGGACACATCGGCTTCAGCAAATGATGCATTAAAAGGTGTGGCCATCAGTAGAGGCAGCGCTGGCCAACGGATTGGAGGCAGAATTGTTAGAGAGGTGGCGCGATGCCTGAGGCTATGGCTATGTCAGCGTCATCAAGGTGCGGGGCATCGGCATCAGACAGAGCCGACTCGAGCTGCTGGTGGGCGACAAAATACCAGTCGCGGGCGCGGTGGGAGGAGCATCGAGCAGAAACTCCGGGAGCATTGGCCCCTTAGGGAGGTTTGCGACATGGCCAGCAAGCCAAATATGGACGTCGTCGCCGGCGTTCCTTGGTGCTCGCTCCGATTCAGCGTCTTGACCCACACAAGGTGGAGGCCGGCGCTGCATAGACCTCCAACGCGCTAGCGGTGGCCGTGGATTAGGATCCTGTGGAGACAACGTCTTCACCTCCGTCTCCATCGGTGGGGACGCACGGGAAGGGCGGCCGTCACGACAACGGATGGGTGTGTGTCTCCATCTCCGCCTCCATCGGTGGGGACGCACGGGAAGGGCGGCCGTCGCGACAGCGTACGGGGGCCAAGGAGGAGGAGGTATTCGCGGCAGCGGGGGAGGGGCCAGTCTTCGCCGGAACAGTGCGCAGGTAGGGGAGGGTCCTCGCGCCGGAATCGTGGTTGTACTGTGTGTGTGCGTGTGTCGTTGAGAGGGACGGAGAGCGGAAGCTGAGAGTGGGGAATTTTATTTTTTTGAGGTACCAGAGAGTGGGGGTTTTTTTCTTTTGACGTGTGACTGTGTGAGAGTGGACCTGGGGAGGACGTGTGTGCGCTGTTTTTCTTTGTACAATTAGCAAGTTAGGGTCGATATACGTGTGTCCAAATGAGTAGAATGATTTAAACTGAGGAAGCAATTTTTGGTACAGTACAGATTTTAACGAGAATGAAGTTATAAACAATATTCCGTCCGTCATGAAATGAGAAATTATCGATCGCATAATAGGTGGACCTTAATTGTATTTCTAATTAATTAGTATAATATATTTTTGTGAATAGCAGATTTTAATCAACTTCATGTGTGTGTGGATCTTAATCAAGAGATATCTACTCGTGCGTGCACGTGCACATTTATTAGTTATATATGAGGCCTGCTTTTTAAGTTATATTGGTCTTTTTAAGAATGCCGATGATTGAAATATCATGCACGTGCTGCGATGAGATTGTCCGCCTTATGATATGCACAGGTCCAGGTGTTGTGTATCCTACTTGGCAGACAGTTCCATCGTAGCATATTCCTGTGTCAAACAACCTAGTTATATATGAGACATGTTTTTTGAGTTACTTTGGTCTTTTTGAGTTGGAAGTACTTTCTATAACTGTATCTTCATATATGACTTTAATTATATATGTTTTTTCAATCACCGGTTAATTATTATTGTCAACTTGTAGATGACGTGGTACGTCGTGTAGAAGGGACGGGTTCTCGGAGTCTACGATGATTGGGAAGACTGCCGGAGACAGGTGCCGTTTCAGCGATAATAGCTACAAAGGGTATAACACTATGGCGGAGGCGGAAGCTAGATATACGCGCTATCTAGCGGGAGTTAGGATGAGGAACCGGATGAAGACCTACACCTTCATCGCGGTGATGCTTATTGTCTTTGGTTGTTTATCTCGCGCTTGTTTCTAGCTAGTTTAGATGTCTAGACGAGCTTCCGAGCTCTAACTTGTTTGAGACACATGTATTCGCATGTCACCAACTACTTTATAACTTGATCGAAACAATGTATACCTTATACTATGTATTCATGTATGGGTCTTATCTATATGTATTTGTTTCAATCTTGTTTTGCAAATTGACTATTTATATATATAACTGTATATCTTATATCTGTGCGTGTATATCTGCCTGTAATATTGCATATAATCTGTATTGTATATCATCTGGCTCTGAAATTAAAAAAAAGACATCCGTGGTGCACATCGCATAGCTTTTGTGGCGCACAGTATCTAAAACGCACTTGTGCAGCTTAGTGGCGCACTGCAATATGCACCACAGAAGATCCTTCCCGTAGCGCACCTGCATTCCTATCTGTGGCGCACTGGCAGGTGCGCTACTTCTATCACGACATAACCGTAGCGCATCAGGCAATGCGCCATGGCTAGGAGATAGCCGCAGCGCGAGGCTAATAGCGCACGGCCAGTGCGCCACGGATGGTCTTTTCATGTGCGCCACCAATGGCCATTTTCCTAGTAGTGCATGGAGCTAACTTGTAGTTCTCTAAAGATTTTTCTAAAAAATCATTTCTGGGTACAAAACATGGCATTTCTTAAAATATCCAATAAGAGATTAGCAAGACCCGGCACATAGCCAGGAACCATAACTGCCGCGATCTCGGCCAAATTTCGAAACCAGTCTCAAAAATAAAAAAATAAAAATTTCGAAACCTTCACACATTGTCATTTTATGTTACCAGTTGCAGCTAAAAATAACAAACATGGCATATTAGGATTATTCAAAAAGTGTTCATAGAAATCACTAACGGTCTTTGAGGATTCGTGGCTTTCATGGCACCATGAGCTAGGTCATGACCACAGTCATGGCATAGTTTTTTTAATGTGTCCATATTCCGCACATGCGTGTATAACGTTGCTTCATGAAGTTTTCACATTCTCTAGATGGAAAATCCATTTCCCCGGTGCCGACCTAGTTGGAAGGGGCTCAAATTTACCAGGAACTACCTCGTAGCTCTCTCAAATATTTTCCAAAATATCATTTCTAGGTACAAAATATGGCATTTCTTTATAGATCCAATAAGATATTAGCAAGACCCGACATATAGCCAGGAATCCTAACTGGTGCGATATCGGCCGAATTTCGAAACCAGTCTCAAAAATTCGAAAAATGCGAACCCTTTGCACATTGTCATTTTATGTTACCTAGTTGCAGGAAAAATTAACAAACATGGCATATTAGGATTATTCAAAAAAAATATTCACAAATATCACCTACTGCCTTCGAGGATTCATGGCTTTCAAGGCACGATGTGCTAAGTCATGACCACAATCATGGCATATATTGTTTTAATGTGCCCATATTCCGCACATGTCTGTATCTTGTGATGGAAAACAATATTGTTTCATGAAGTTTTCATGTTCTCTAAACGGAAAATCTATTTTCCATTTTCCCGGTGTCAAAAAGGGCTTATTTTGTGAAGCAGCCACCAAGGATGTGATGTGAAAATGCATCACCCCATTTTTAATAAATACTAGAGATAACTTAGTGGGCAATTTACCAATTGGCTTCATCTAAAAACTCTTGGCGCAACCCCCGTGATATAAACAAGTTTCTACTGGTCTAGCTGGAAGGGGCTCAAATTTAGCATGGAGCGACCTTGTAGCTCTCTAAAGAATTTTCCAAAAAACTCATTTCCAGGTACACAACATTTCATTTCTTGAGAGATCCAATAAGTGATTAGCAAGACCCGACACATAGCCAGGAACCATAACTGACATGATGCTAACCGAATTTCGAAACAAGTCTCGGAAATACAAAAGAAAATTGAAAAATGCGAAACCTTTGCACATTGTCATTTTCGGTTGCCTAGTTGCAGATAAAAATAACAAACATGGAATCTTATGATTATTCAAAAAAAGTGTTCACAAATATCACCTACCGCCTTCAAGGGTTCGTGGCTTTAATGGCAAGATAAGCTAGGTCATGACCATAGTCATGGCATAGTTTGTTTTAATGTTCCCATATTATGCACATGCATGTATCTTATGATGGCAAACAATGTTACTTCATGATATTTTCGTGTTTTCTACATGGAAAATCCATTTTCCATTTTCCCGATGCCTAAAAGGGCTTATTTTGTGAAGCATCCACCAAGGAAGTGATGTGAAAATCATCACCCCATTTTTAATAAATACTAGAGACCATTTAGTGGGAAATTCACCAATTGTCTTCACCTAGAACCTCTCGATGAAACCCCCATGATATAAATAAGTTTATGCCAGTCTAGCAAGAAGGGGCTCAAATTTAGCTGGGAGCTACCTCATAGCTCTCTCAAGTATTTCCAAAAAATCATTTCTAGGTACAAAACATGTCATTTCTTTAGAGATCTAATAATAGAGTAGGAAGACCCGACACATAGCCAGAAACCCTAACTGCCGCTATCTCAGCCGAATTTTGAAACCAGCCTCAAAAATTCAAAAAATGCGAAACATTCGCACAATGTCATTTATGTCATGTAGTTGTAGGTAAAAATAGCAAACATGGCATATCAGGATTATTCAAAAAATTGTTCATAGAAATCACCTACCACCTTCGAGTATTCATGACTTTCAAGGCAAGATGAGCTAGGTCATGACCACAATCATGGCATAGTTTTTTTATGTGCCCATATTCTACATATTCTTATATCTTGTGATGGCAAACAATGTTGCTTCATGAAGTTTTTCATGTTCTCTGCACGGAAAATCCATTTTCTATTTTCCTGGTACCAAAAAGGGCTTTTGTGAAGAAGACACCAAGGATGTGATGTGAAAATGCATCACCCCATTTTAATAAATATTAGAGACCATTTAGTGGGCAATTTACCAATTGGCTTCACCTAAAACCTCTCGATGCAACCCCATGATATAAACAAGTATCTATCGGTCTAGGTGGAAGGGGCTCAAATTTAGCCTGGAGCTAGCTTGTAGCTCTTTGAAGAATTTTCCAAAAAAACATTTCTAGGTACAAAACATGGTATTTATTTAGAGATCTAATAGGAGATTAGCAAGACCCGGCACATAGCCAGGAACTTTAACTCGCGCGATCTCGGGCAAATTTCGAAACCAGTCTCGAATATTCAAAAAAAAAATAAAAAAATGCGAAACCTTCGCACATTGTTATTTTATGTTACCTAGTTGTAGGTAAAAATAAGAAACATGGCATATTAGGATTATTTGAAAAAAGTTTTCACAGAAATCACCTACCGCTTTCAAGGGTGCATGGCTTTCATGGTAAGATGAGCTAGGTCATGACCATAGTCATGGATAGTTTGTTTTAATATGCCCATATTCCAAAAATGCGTGTATCTTGTGATGACAAACAATGTTTCTTCATGAAGCTTTCATGTTCTCTACACGAAAATCCATTTTCTAGGTACCCAAAAGGGCTTATTTTGTGAAGCAGCCGTCAAGGATGTGATATGAAAATGCATCACCCAATTTTTAATAAATATTAGAGAGCATTTAGTGGGAAATTCGTCAATTGGCTTTACCTAGAACCTCTCGGCGCAACCCCCGTGATATAAACAAGTTTATGAGGATCTAGCTGGAAGGGGCTCCAATTTATCCTGGAGAAACCTCATAGATCTCTCAAGATTTTCCAAAAAACCATTTCCATGTACAAAACATGGCATTGCTTTAGAGATCCAATAAAAGATTAGCAAGACTCGGCACATAGCCAAGAACCCTAACTAGCGCGATCTCGGCACCTTCGCACATTGTCATTTTATGTTACCTAGGTGCATGTAAAAATAACAAACATGGCATATGAGGATTATTCGAAAAAAGTGTTCATAGAAATCACCTAATGCCTTCGAGGATTCACAACTTTTGTGAAGTAGCCACCAAGGATGTGATATGAAAATGCATGTGATGTGAAAATGCATCACCCCGTTTTTAATAAACACTATAGTGCATTTTGTGGGAAATTTTCACCAATTGGCTTCACTTAGAACTCCTCGACGCAACCCCCGCGACATAAACAAGTTTCTGACGGTCTACATGGAAGGGGCTCAAATTTAGACTAGAGGTACCTCGTAGCTCTTTCAATAATTTTCCAAAAAATCATTTCTAGGTACAAATCATGGCATTTCTTCAGATATCCAATAAAAGATTTGCAAGACCCGACACATAGCCACGAACCATAACTACCGTGATCTCGGCCAAATTTTGAAACCATCCTCAAAAATTCAAAAAAATAACAAAAAATGTGAAATCTTCACACATTGTCATTTTATGTTACCTAGTTACAAGTAAAAATAACAAACATGGCATATGAGGATTATTCAAAGAAAAATTCCACAGAAATCACCTACCTCCTTTGAGAATTCTTGGCTTTCAAGGAAACATGAGCTACGTCATGGCACATGCGTGTATCTTGTGATGGAAAAAAATGTTGCTTCATGAAGTTGTCACGTTCTCTACATGAAAAATCCATTTTTATTTTCCCGGTGCCGCAAAGGGCTTATTTTGTGAATAAACCACCAAGTATGTAATGTGAAAATGTGCACTAGTAGGAAAAGGATTGTAGTAGTAATTTTCCTAGTGGCATCTAGAACAAAATAGGCACCACTACTGCAAGGAAAAATAGTTGCGGCGGACGCCGCCACTCTAACTTAGTACTGGTTCAGGAGACATTGAACGCCGGCATTAAATGGGGACCACGATGTGTGCCGGGACCAACATAGCCCAGGTATTCGGCATGTTTGAATGCCACAACTATGTTCTAGTGGTGGCGTTTGCAGTGTTGTAGATACCACCACTATTACATCCAAAAATTCGCTAGAAACTTAATAGGTGTCGTGCCCTTCCCTTTTTATGATTCCAACTTCCCGCTTGCTCGTTCCGCCATCCCCAAATCACCTCGCGCTGCCCCAACCCTGCCCTGCACTGTGCTGCCCCCAACCTCATGCCGATGATTACAATGTGAGGATGCAATGTCGACATGCGCAAAGAGCGAGCAATGACTCGCCTTGAAGGTTTTAGAGACAACTTTAGGCCGTTGATTTTAGAGACAACTTTAGGCCATTGATTTTACGAAGATGTTAATATGCACAAATAAATAAGTTGTGCATCCTACTTGGCTCACTTACCCCATCCCTATAATTATTTTGCATCCAATGAAAATATGAGGCCCTACTTTTAGGTTGGTTATGGTTTTATACTTCCATATGGCCGATGATTAATTACAATGTGAGGATGCAATGTCAGGGGTGGTGTGAGTGAGCCTTGTGATATGCCCAAATCAATAATTTGCACATCCTACTTGGCACACTCACTACGTCCCTGAAATTATTTTGCGTCCTTTAAAAATATGAGACCCTTTTTATCTTAGTGATCCTTGTGATCAATTAAAGAGTTCTTTACATTTTTCTTGTAGGACATGGCCCTGTGTCAAGTTTGTTTCACATATTCTAGCGATGAAACACAGTCAGCCTCGCTATTCAGTGTCCGTCTTATACGGGGTCAATTTGAGAGTTCATTGGTATGTATAATTTTCCTATTTAAATTCATTGAATTTTCCTTCCATACTACTATCATTTATTTACTTATTTTTTCCATGTTTATATGATCCCATGCAATTTAAGGAGGGAATTCAATAGAATAATAGGACAAAGCATGGAGTTTCAACCTCTTGGGTGAACATATGTTATGCATGTGCGCAAAGATCGAGCAATGACTCTCCTTGAAGGTTTTTCATAGAGAAGGTTTATTTCTAAAAACCAAATCACTCTAATGTGTACCTGGTTTTAAAATGGGAGCTCCTGGTCCAAGTATCACTGTTATGTATATGAACGACGAGGAGTATGAGGGCGATGAGGATGAGGGCGGCGACGAGGATGAGGGCGATGAGGAGGACAAGGATAAGGAGAAAGAAGGACCATTGGATTATAAAATTATCGCTCAGAGATGCAAGCTTATGAGAGAGAAGTGTGCTATCTCTTCCACAACGTTCCTTCAAAAATTCCTACATCGGCATATTACTTGTTACTCGCTTGACCAGGACGTATATTCAGCAACATGATATGGTATGTTTTCTCTTATCATTATTTTTTATTTCCTATTGTATTTGTGTTATTACATGATAGTTATAAGACTTCTAACTTATGCATCTTAATTTGAAACTACCATTGAGAGTGGTTTTTCTCTTCAAATTTCTAAAGAAGGCGTGGCTAGAATACGACTTGGAGTAACAGGTGCCGTAAGCGTCATTTTGTACAAGACAATGAGTTATGGCCGTATAATCTTCAACATCCCAGATTACAAGTTGGGCAAGACATTCTCCTCACCGGCAGGAACACTTCACGCCATAACATTGAGATGATGTTCGTCTTAACATCATCTTTCATGATGACTAGCTAGTTCCTTGTGATGGTTTGTTAGTGTAGATGCAAGTTGTGTTGAACCGCTTGATGTTATGAACTGATTGATGTTAAACCGCTTGATGTTATGAACCACTTGATGTTATGAACTACTTGTTATGTGATAATGGATTTCATGATGTTATATTGCACCATTTTTATGAATATATTTTGTTGTGTTGTGAATACTCAATTGGATGCACCAGATTTCTTTTTAATTTTCGAAAAATGACTTGTGGTGTTCATGTTAAGGGGAAATCCACTATTATGATATGTAATGGTGGCGTTTACCGTAAACGCCACCACTATATACACTATTGGAGGCGTCCACCGGAGATGCCACCACTATTTACTACTAGTGGCGTTAGATTAGTGGTGTGCAGGTTCAACGCCATGAACCTCCTTTTCCGAATGCCGCCACTAGGCCTTTTCTTACTAGTGGCATACCCCCATTTTTAATAAATATTAGAGAGAACTTAGTTGGAAATTCACCAATTGGCTTCTCCTAGAAGCTATCGGTGCAACCCCCACGATATAAACAAGTTTCTGTCGTTCTAGATTCAGGGGGCTCAAATTTTAGCCCGGAGCTACCTCATAAATCTCTCAAGAATTTTTCAAAAGTTCATTTCCAGGTACAAAACATGGCATTTCTTCAGAGATCCAATAAAAGATTAGCAAGACCCAACACATAGCCAGAAATCCTAACTATCCCGATCTTGGCTAAATTTCGAAACCAGCCTCAAAAACTCAAAAAATAAGAAAAAATGTGAAACCTTAACACATTGTCATTTTATGTTACCTAGTTGCAAGTAAAAATAACAAACATGGCATATGAGGATTATTCAAAAAATTGTTCACATAAATTACCTACCGCCTTCGAGGATTCGTGGCTTTCAAGGCAATATGAGCTAGGTCATGACCAAAGGTCATGACATAGTTTGTTAATAATGTGCCCATATTCCACACATGCATGTATCTTGTGATGGCAAACATTGTTGCATCATGAAGTTTTCACATTCTGTGCACGGAAAGTCCATTTTCCATTTTCCCGGTGCAGAAAAGGGCTTATTTGCCGAAGCTGCCACCAAGGATGTGACATGAAAATGCACCCCATTTTAAATAAATATTAGAGAGAATTTAGTGAGAAATTCACCAATTAGCTTCACCAAGAACCTATCGGCGCAACCCCCACGATATAAACAAGTTTCTGCCGGTCTAGATGGAAGGGGCTCAAATTTAGCCTAGAGATACCTCGTAGCTCTCGCAAGAATTTTCCAAAAGATCGTTTCCAGGTAAAAAATATGGAATTTCTTCAGAGATCCAATAAGACATTAGCAAGACCCGGCACATACCAGGTACCCTAAATATCGTGATATCGGCCGAATTTCCAAACCAGCCTCAAAAATTCAAAAAAATAAAAAAATGCGAAACCTTCGCACATTGTCATTTTATGTTACCTAGTTACACGTAAAAATAACAAACATGGAATATGAGGATTATTCAAAAAAAATGTTCACAGAAATCACCTACCGCCTTTGAGGATTCATGGCTTTCAAGGCAAGATAAGATAGGACATGACCATAGTCATGGTATAGTTTGTTTTAATGTGCACTTATTTCGCACGTGCGTGTATCTTGTGGTGAAAACAATGTTGCTTCATGATTTTTCCACGTTCTCTGCACAGAAAATCCATTTTACATTTTCTTGGTGCCAAAAAGGGCTTATCTTGTGACACATCCACAAAAGATGTGATGTGAAAATGCATCACCCAATTTTGAATAAATACTAGAGAGCATTTAGTGGGAAATTCACCAATTGGCTTCACCTAGAACCTCTCTGCGCAACCCCCGTGATATAAAAAAGTTTCTATAAGTCTAATTGGAAGGGGCTCAAATTTATCCTGGAGCTACCTCGTATCTCTCTCAAGAATTTTCCAAAAAATCATTTTCAGGTATAAAACATGGCATTTCTTCATAGATCCAACAAGAGATTAGGACGACCCAACACATAGCCACCCTAACTGCTGCGATCTCACCAAATTTCGAAACGAGCCTAAAAAATTCAAAAAATGCGAAACCTTCGCACATTGTTATTTTATGTTACCTAGTTCCAACTAAAAATAGAAACCATGTCATATGAGGATTATTCGAAAAAAGTGTTCACAGAAATGACCTACCGCCTTCGAGGATTCATGGCTTTCAAAGCAAGATGAGATAGATCATGACCATAGTCATGGAATATATAGTTTGTTTTAATGTTCTCATATTCCGCACATTCATGTATCTTGTGATGGCAAACAATGTTGTTTCATGCAGTTTTCACGTTCTCTATATGAAAAATCCATTTTCCATTTTCCCGGTGTTGAACAGGATGTGATATGAAAATGCATCACCCCATTTTTAATAAATATTAGAGGGCATTTAGTGGGAAATTCACCAATTGGATTCACCTAGAACCTCTCGGCGCAACCCCGTGATATAAACAAGTTTATGAGGATCTAGCTGGAAGGGGCTCCAATTTATCCTGGAGAAACCCCATAGATCTCTCAAGATTTTCCAAAAAACCATTTCCATGTACAAAACATGGCATTTCTTTAGAGATCTAATAAAAGATTAGCAAGACTCGGCACATAGACAAGAACCCTAACTGGCGCGATCTCGGCACCTTCGCACATTGTCATTTTATGTTACCTAGTTGCATGTAAAAATAACAAACATGGCATATGAGGATTATTCGAAAAAAGTGTTCACAGAAATCACCTAATGCCTTCGAGGATTCACAGCTTTCAAGGCAAGATGATCTACACATGGAACAGTTTGCTTTAATGTTCCCATATTCCACACATAAGTGTATCTTGTGATGGAAAACAATGTTGCTTCATTAAGTTCTCACGTTCTCTTCACGGAGAATCCATTTTTCATTTTCACGGTGCCGAAAAGGGATTACTTTGTGAAGAAGCCACCAAGAATGTGATGTGAAAATACATCACCCCATTTTTAATAAATACTATAGTGCATTTTGTGGGAAATTTTCACCAATTGGATTCACCTAGAACCCCTCGACACAACCCCCATGATATAAACAAGTTTCTGCCGGTCTACATGGAAGGGGCTCAAATTTAGCCTAGAGGTACCTCATAGCTCTTTCAATAATTTTCCAAAAAATCATTCCTAGGTACAAAACATGGCATTTCTTCAGAGATCCAATAAGAGATTTGCAAGACCCGACACATGGCCACGAACCATAACTACCGTGATCTCGACCAAATTTTGAAACCATCCTCAAAACTTCAAAAAAATAACAAAAAATGTGAAACCTTCACACATTGTCATTTTATGTTACCTAGTTACAAGTAAAAATAACAAACATGGAATATGAGGATTATTCAAAAAAAAATCCACAGAAATCACCTACCTCCTTTGAGATTCATGGCTTTCAAGGAAACATGAGCTACGTCATGTCCAAAGTCATGCCATAGTATGTTTTAATGTGCGCATACTCCGCACATGCGTGTATCTTATGATGGAAAAAATGTTGCTTCATGAAGTTTTCATGTTCTCTACATGGAAAATTCATTTTTCATTTTCCCGGTACCACAAAGGGCTTATTTTGTGAAGAAGCCACCAAGTATGTGATGTGAAAATGCGCACTAGTAGGAAAAGGATTATAGTAGTAATTTTACTAGTGGCATCTAGAACAAAATGGACGCCACTACTACAAGGCAAAATAGTTGCGGCGTTCATAAATCGATGAACGCCGCCACTATAACTTAGTAAGGGCATTCAGGAGACATTGAACGCTGGCACTAAATGGGGACCATGATGTGTGTCGGGACCAACATAGCCCAGTTATTCGGCATGTTTGAATGCCACAACTATGTTCTAGTGGTCGCGTTTGTAGTGTTTTAGATACCACCACTATTACATCCAAAAATTCGCTAGAAACTTAACAGGCGTCGTGCCCTTCCCTTTTTCTCATTCCAACTTCCCGCTCGCTCGTTCCCCCATCCCCAAATCACCTCGCACTGCCCCGACCCTGCCCTGCACTGCGCTACCCTCGACCTTGTGACGATGATTAGAATGTGAGGATGCAATGTCGACGTGCGCAAAGAGCGAGCAATGACTCGCCTTGAAGGTTTTAGAGACAACTTTAGGCCATTGATTTTAGAGACAACTTTAGGCCATTGATTTTAGATAGATGTTAATCTGCACAAATAAATAAGTTGTGCATCCTACTTGGCTCACTTATCCCATCCCTATAATTATTTTACGTCCAATGCAAATATGAGGCCCTACTTTTAGGTTGGTTATGGTTTTGTACTTCCATATGGCCGATGATTAATTACAATATGAGGATGCAATATCAGAGGTGGTGTGAGTGAGCCTTGTGATATGCACAAATCAATAATTTGCACATCCTACTTGGCACACTCACTCCGTCCTAAAATTATTTTGCGTCCTTTAAAAATATGAGACCCTTTTTTTTTATCTTAGTGATCCTTGTGATTAATTAATGAGTTCTTTACATTTTTCTTGTAGGACATGGCCCTGTATCAAGTTTGTTTCACATATTCAAGCGATGAAACAAAGTTAGCCTCGCTATTCAGTGTCCGTCTCATACGGGGTCAATTTGAGAGTTCATTGGTATGTATAACTTTCCTATTTAAATTCATTGAATTTTCTTTCCATCCTACCATCATTTATTTACTTATTTTTTCCATGTTTATATGATCCCATGCAATTTAAGGAGGGAATTCAATAGAATAATAGGACAGAGCATGGAGTTTCAACCTCTTAGGCAAACATATGTGATGCACGTGCGCAAAGAGCGAGCAATGACTCTCCTTGAAGGTTTTTTATGGAGAAGGTTTATTTCTAAAAACCAAATCGCCTCTACTATGTACCTGGTTTTAAACTGGGAGCTCCTGGTCCAAGTATCATAGTTATGTATATGAACGACAAGGAGGAAGAGGGCGATGAGGATGAGGGCGGCGATGAGGATGAGGGCGATGAGGAGGACAAGGATAAGAGAAAGAAGGACTATTGGATTATAAAATTATCACTCAGAGATGCAAGCTTATCAGAGTGAAGTGTGCTATCTCTTCCACAATGATCCTTCAAAAATTCCTACATCGGCCTATCACTTGTTACTCGCTTGACCAGGACGCATATTCAGCAACATGATATGGTATGTTTTCGCTTATCAATATTTTTTATTTCCTATTGTATTTGTGTTATTACATGATAGTTATAAGATTTCTAACTTATGCATCTTAATTAGAAACTACCGTTGAGAGTGGTTTTTCTCTTCAAATTTCTGAAGAAGGCGTGGCTAGAATATGGCTTGGAGTAATAGGTGCCGTAAGCGTCATTTTGTACAATACAATGAGTTATGGCCGCATAATCTTCAACATCCCAGAGTACAAGTTGGGCAAGACATTCTCCTCACCGACAGGAACACTTCACGCCATAACATTGATATGATGTTCGTCTTAACATCATCTTTCATGATGACTAGCTAGTTCCTTGTGATGGTTTGTTAGTGTAGATGCAAGTTGTGTTGAACCGCTTGATGTTATGAACTGATTGATGTTAAACCGCTTGATCTTATGAACCACTTGATGTTATGAACTACTTGTTATGTGATAATGGATTTCATGATGTTATATTGCACCATTTTTATGAATATATTTTGTTGGGCTGTGAATATTCAATTGGATGCACCAGATTTCTTTTTAATTTTCGAAAAATGACTTGTGGTGTTCATGTTAAGGGGAAATCCACTATTATGATATGTAATGGTGGCGTTTACCGGAAACACCACCACTATATACACTACTGGAGGTGTCTGCCGGAGATGCCACCATTATTTTCTACTAGTGGCGTTCGATTAGTGGTGTCCAGGTTCAACGCCATGAACCTACTTTTCCGAATGTCGCCACTAGGTCTTTTCTTACTAGTGGCATACCCCCATTTTTAATAAATATTAGAGAGCACTTAGTTAGAAATTCACCAATTGGCTTCACCTAGAACCTATCGGTGTAACCCCCACGATATAAACAAATTTCTGTCGTTCTAGATTCAAGGGGCACAAATTTTAGCCTGGAGCTACCCCGTAGCTCTCTCAAGAATTTTTCAAAAGTTCATTTCCAGGTACAAAACATGGCATTTATGCAGAGATCCAATAAAATATTAGCAAGACCCAGCACATAGCCAGAAACCCAAAATATCCCGATCTTGGCCAAATTTCGAAACCAGCCTCAAAAACTCAAAAAAAAAGAAAAAATGTGAAACCTTCACACATTGTCATTTTATGTTACCTAGTTGCAAGTAAAAATAACAGACATGGCATATGAGGATTATTCAAAAAATTGTTCACATAAATTACCTATCGCCTTCGAGGATTCGCGGCTTTCAAGGCAAGATTGGCTAGGTCCTGACCAAAGTCATGACATAGTTTGTTATAATGTGCCCATATTCCACACATGCATGTATCTTATGATGGCAAACGTTGTTTCATCATGAAGTTTTCACATTCTATGCACGGAAATCCATTTTTCATTTTCCCGGTGCAGAAAAAGGCTTATTTGCTAAAGCTGCCACCAAGGATGTGACATGAAAATGCATCCCATTTTTAATAAATATTAGAGAGAATTTAGTGGAAATTCACCAATTAACTTCACCAAGAACCTATCGGCGCAACCCCCACGATACAAACAAGTTTCTGCCGGTCTAGCTGGAAGGGGCTCAAATTTAGCCTGGAGCAACCTCGTAGCTCTCTCAAGAATTTTCCATAAGATCATTTCCAGGTAAAAAATATGGCATTTATTCAGAGATCTAATAAGAGATTAGCAAGACCCAACACATACCAGGTACCCTAAATATCGTGATATCGGCCAAATTTCGAAACCATCCTCAAAAATTCAAAAAAATAAAAAAATGCAAAACTTTCGCACATTGTCATTTTATGTTACCTAGTTACAGGTAAAAATAATAAACATGGAATATGAGGATTATTTAAAAATATTGTTCACAGAAATCATCTACCGCCTTTGAGGATTCATGGCTTTGAAGGCAATATGAGATAGGTCATGACCATAGTCATGGTATAGTTTGTTTTAATGTGCACTTATTTCGCACGTGCATGTATCTTGTGGTGAAAACAATGTTGCTTCATGATTTTTTCACATTCTCTGCACGGAAAATCAATTTTTCATTTTATTGGTGCCAAAAAGGGCTTATTCTTGTGACACAGCCACAAAGGATGTTATGTGAAAATGCATCACCCAATTTTGAATAAATACTAGAGAGCATTTAGTGGAAAATTCACCAATTGGCTTCACCTAGAACCTCTCGGCGCAACCCCCATGATATAAAAAAGTTCCTACAAGTCTAGTTGGAAGGGGTTCAAATTTATCCTGGAGCTATCTCGTATCTCTCTCAAGAATTTTCCAAAAAATCATTTCCAAGTACAAAACATGGCATTTCTTCAGAGATCCAACAAGAGATTAGGAAGACCCAGCACATAGCCACCCTAACTGCTGCGATCTCACCGAATTTTGAAACCAGCATAAAAATTCAACAAATGTGAAACCTTTGCACATTGTCATTTTATGTTACCTAGTTCTAGCTAAAAATAGAAAACATGTCATATGAGGATTATTCGAAAAAAGTGTTCACAGAAATGACCTACCGTCTTCGAGGATTCATGGCTTTCAAAGCAAGATGAGATAGGTCATGACCATAGTCATGGAATATATAGTTTGTTTTAATGTTCCCATATTCTGCACATTCATGTATCTTGTGATGGCAAACAATGTTGCTTTATGCAGTTTTCACGTTCTCTATATGAAAAATCCATTTTCCATTTTCCCTGTGTTGAACATGGATTATTTTGTGAAGAAGCCACCAAGGAAGTGATGTGAAAATCCATAACCCAATTTTTAATAAATATTAGAGATAGTTTAGTGGGGAATTCACCAATTGGCTTCACCTAGAACTTCACGGTGCAACCCCCGCAATATAAACAAGTTTCTGACGGTTTAGCTTGAAGGGCTCAAATTTAGCCTGCATCTACCTTGTATCTCTCTCAAGAATTTTCCAAAAAATCATTTCCAGGTACAAAACATGGCATTTCTTCAGATATCCAATAAGATATTAGCAACACCCGGCACATAGCGAGGAACCCTAACTACCACGATCTTGGCCGAATTTTGAAACCAGCCTCAAAAATTAAAAAACACATTAAAAAAATGTGAAACCTTTGCATATTGTCATTTTATGTTACCTAGTTGCAGGTAAAAACAACAAACATGGCATATGAGGATAATTCGAAAAAAGTGTTCACATAAATCACATACTGTCTTCGAGGATTCGTGGCTTTCAAGGAAAGATAAGATAGTTCATGACCATAGTCATGGCATAGTTTGTTTTAATTTTCCTATATTCCACATATGCGTGTATCTTGTGATGGCAAACAATGTTGCTTCATGAATTTTTCACGTTCTATGCACGAAAAATCCATTTTCCATTTGCCGGTTCCGACAAGGTCTTATTTTGTAAAGCACCCACCAAGAATATGATGTGAAAATGTATCAGCCCATTTTTAATAAATACTAGAGAGCATTTAGTGGGAAATTCACCAATTGGCTTCACCTAGAAAATCTCGGCGCAACCCCCACGATATAAAGAAGTTTCTACTACTATACCTGCAATGAGCTCAAATTTAGCCTAGAGATACCTCGTAGCTCTCTCAAGAATTTTCCAAAAAATTATTTCCAGGTATAAAACATGGCATTTCTTCAGAGATCCAATAAGAGATTAGCAAGACCCGACACATAGTCACCCTAGCTACTGTGATCTCGGCGGGAATTTCAAAACTAGCCTAAAAAATTTAATAAATTCGAAACCTTCACACATTGTCATTTTATATTACCTAGTTTTAGTTAAAAATAGAAAACATGGCATATGAGGATTATTCGAAAAAAGTGTTCACAAAAATGACCTACCACCTTCGAGGATTCACGACTTTCAAAGTAAGATGAGATAGGTCATGACCATAGTCATGGCATATATAGTTTATTTTAATGTGCCCATATTCCGAACATGCATGTATCTTGTGATGGCAAATAATGTTTCTTCATGAAGTTTTCACGTTCTCTGCATCAAAAATCCATTTTCCATTTTCTCGGTGTTTAAAAGGGATTATTTTTTGAAGCATCTACCAAGGAAGTGATGTGAAAATCCATAAACCAATTTTTCATAAACACTAGAGATCTTTTAGTGGGAAATTCACTAATTGTCTTCACCTAGAACTTCTCGGTGCAGCCCCCACAATATAAACAAGTTTTTGACGGTTTAGTTTGAAGGAGCTCAAATTTAGCCTGGAGCTACCTCGTAGCTCTCTCAAGAATTTTCCAAAAAATCATTTCCAGGTATAAAACATGGCATTTATTCAGAGATCCAATAAGAGTTTAGCAACACCCGGCACATAGCCAGGAACCCTAACTACCGTGATCTTGGCTGAATTTAGAAAATAGCCTCAAAAATTGAAAAAACACATTCAAAAAATGCGAAACATTTGCATATTGTCATTTAATGTTACCTAGTTGGAGGTAAAAATAAGAAACATGGCATGTGAGGATAATTCGAAAAAAGTATTCACAGAAATCACCTACCGTCTTCGAGGATTCATGGCTTTCAAGGAAAGATCAGATAGGTCATGACCATAGTCATGGCATAGTTTGTTTTAATGTGCCCATATTCCACACATGGTGTATCTTGTGATGGCAAACAATGTTGCTTCATGAAGTTTTCATGTTCTCTACACGGAAAATCTATTTTTCATTTCCCGATGCCGAAAAGGTCTTTTTTGTGAAGCATCCACCAAGGATGTGATGTGAAAATGCATCATCCCATTTTTAATAAATAGTACAAAGCATTTAGTGGGAAATTCACCATTTGGCTTCACCTAGAACATCTCGGCGCAACCCCCGCGATATAAACAAGTTTCTGCTGGTCTAGATGGAAGGGGCTCAAATTTAGCCTTGAGCTACCTTGTAGCTCTCTCAAGAATTTTCCATGGGATGTGTCCCTATATATTAGGTAAAAAGTGTGATTGGATGTTGAGATAGACAATATATATGTATTTTTAGCCACAGTTTGAATCTTATCTAAATTTGAATACATTATCCAAAATACTTTTAACTCTCTAAGATCATTATACTAATATTATGTCACAAACAAAATATAAAGTAGTAGTCCACATTATTGCTTTTTTATAGATTTAGTTGTCAATAATTTATAGTTTTCTTCATAAGGCCTTTATAGTGAAATCTTTTTAAAAAATGATTAATTTATTTGTACCCTCCATCATGCACCCGATGGCTAGGACACGAACCCCAAATTTCCAAGTCAGGTCCACCATCCCACGTGAAATTTGGCGCCAGAAGCGGGAGAGTTTCTACCCAAATGGAAATTTCTCGGTGTGTAATTACCTTTCAGCCACCGCCCACAGCTCCACCCAAGCATTCGCCCAAAGGACATTTACGTAACCTATTCGAAACCCTTTTTATCCCCTCGCCAAAACGAGACAGATCCAAACTTCCCCACCGCCCTCGGTGCGGTCCTCTCCCTTATCTCCTCGCCCTCCCAGCCGTCCGTGTCCATAATACCCTCGCCCTCCCTTCTGTGTGTGCCCATCCGTTCTCTAACTCTACTCCCCTCGTCTTCGTCCGTCCCTCCAGTGGTAACCTCTCTGTCACCCTAGCCCCTCCTCACCATCCTGGTTTTCCGCGAGGCCGTCAAGCTAGCAGGTCATCCACCTCACTAACAACCCAATGACCTTGTCTACCACCTAGCCATACACTTCACCGGCAAAGTCGGCCAGCTCGCCGTCCAACTTTCTTTCCACCTCACCGATAAGGTCCGTCACCACACTGACAAGGCCTGTCTACGTCGTCTTCCACCTCGTCAACGAGGTCTTCTACCTTGCCATCCATCTTGATGCCATGTGCCAAGGGTCACTACAAGAAACGCGGTATCAAAAAGGCCCTAAAACATGCAGGCAAGGAAACACTCTCATGCGTGATGCTCATGTTTTTATTACTTTTTCATGTGAAACGTTGTTCATTATCCTATTCATGCAACCAATTTACTTGTTTTGGTGAATTTAATCTCTCTTATTTGTTTGCTTGTGAAATTTCTTGTGATTTTACAAGTCTTGTGGTCAGGGTTGCATTATCATGTTGCATTAGTTTGCACTAGTAGGAAAACCCTTATAGCAGTCATTTTGCCAGTGGCGTGCCCTATAAAGAACACGCTGTTCCTAATAGCCAACACAGTAGTAGCGTCTCAAATATACCGAATACCACTACTACTTAACAGTGGAATTCAGTGTGCTGCGGACGCCACTACTAAACTAGACCGACAGGTGGAACCGGGACAGATTTACCAGTGGTGTCTGGAATTTGCAAACGCCACCAATCTGGACGACATTTTCAACCCGCACCATCCACATCTCCCCATTGTCCCCCTTCACTCTAACCCTCTCACTCCCCAACCCTCCCTCTCCCAACTGCATCGGCTACCGCTATGACCCCGGCTTGACTACATCGTCCACCGCTACCACGTCCCCAGCACGTCGATGCTGCCTCGTCCGCATCACGTCGTCACCGCCTTGTCCCCTCTCCCTATCGTCACCCCCGACTCGACCTGATCGGCCACCGCTACCTTGTCCCATCTCGTTGTTGCCGTCTCGTCCCATATCCCCCGTTGCTGCCCCCACCTCGACCGCGTCGGCCACCACCGCCCTGTCTCGATCGCATCGGCCTCCGCCGCCTCTTCCCCGTCTCTCCTTTGCTGGCTTGTCTCCGTTTCCCATGTCGGCGCCTCTGCCGATGAGCCCCTCTTTCCCTCTTTTTATTTGTTTTAGTGTAGATGATTTTAGATGATTTAGTGTAGATGATTTAGTCACTAGTACAAACTCGCTTCTTAGAGGCGTCAATTTCCCATAGGCCTCAGATGGTTTTTCGTTCCGGCTCAAGTGCATAACTTCTAAGAGTACACCACCTGAGTCGGTTTTTCTTTGTGGCTCTAAGATACGCGACCTCAGATGCTGCAAAAAGGCAAACTCCTCTAACATCTACGAGCTGGATACAGGCAATATTTATGACCGCTTGCAAGAACTTTTCAACCTTAGCTGGCTTATACTATGGGCCGTCTCTAGTAGTACATCGAAGAAGCATAATTAGTACTCGGGTAGTAATGAGCCGCCCGGTGGAAGTTTCTGAACCAGAATATATACCTCTCCATTATCTATTTCATCAAAGCTAAATAGGACAATGCTATCTTTCTTTAAGTTGAAGCTTCTCACATCCTTCTTCCATCCAGTCGTCAAGATTGCAATTGACCCACCAGCTCCCATCTTCATCGTAACCATCTTTGGATTCTTGCTCTTTATTTGACAAACATGGACATCAATTGTTTCATCAAGGAGATTCTTTAGATATTTTCTTGTGAACTTAGCTCCAAAAGTCTATGCAAATACAAATAATTGAAGAATTAGCATTTCATTACTGGAAGTATTTAAATATCATATGGTAGCTTGTTGATAACGTGTTCAAGAATATATCATCTTACTAGATTGCACTTCTTTTGCATAACAAATGAATAGGGAAACCTGTAGACATAGTACTTGATTTTTGGTGGAAATTCAGGTTCAGACCAGTCTAAAAGGAAGTTTACATGATCTTCTGTCAGATACATGTCGTTTCTTGTGTTGACACCGTGATGCAATAACACATACAAATTTGAATGCGGTGGAATATTCCTGTTTCTACAGTCTAAACAGATACAAATTTAAAACAGATTATTGGAATTTTTATGTTCTTTGATACCTCCAAGCTCAAGAATCTTAGTTGGATCTTCTGATGACTAAAATTCAATACCGCCAGAGCTAATGGCAACACTGTCATCGGTATAGAGCACTATTACAAGATCACTACAGGTACTATATATTAAATAGATACAGACATTGAGCATTTTAATACAATAAAATATAACAATGAATTAGACTGAAAATAGAAACACGGTTCTTGTTATCGTACATTAATGAAAAGTATACACAACCAAAGAATTTGAAATTCATCAAATAAACAAAATGCAAGCAGACTAATGAAGTGACTGTTAAATACATATTGCTAGAAGGGTAACGAACAATGAGGAATCAATAAAAAATTGAGATTTTGAGATGTATACAAGGGGAAAAGAGGTGGGACAGATGCCAAGGGGGGCTCACCCGATGCTGCCATCATGTCTCTGCGGGTCAGAATCCTTGAACCCTAAATTCGACAAGAAAAATGGCAAATTCCATGCCAAAATTCCTAAATCAAAGCTATGTTTTGGGGGTTTGGTTTTCACGCATACTTACTTGGACAACGAAGGGGTCCTTGGAGGCATGGGAGAGTGTCGGCACCACAGGGGATCGAAGGCAGTATGTAGGAGAGGAAGGGGACCTAAGGCGGTGGTGGTGGTGGGCGCCGGCAGCGGTCGTGGTGGAGAGTGGGGGTCAAGTACTAACCTCAGTGGGCGGGGAATGGAAAATGTGGCACATATCTGAAATATTTGTCCAAATATTTTCAGATCTTTGCCGCCAAGTACTAACCTCAGATGGTTGTGAACGAAAAACGTCTCTAACAACATCCATATTTTATATTTTTCCACCAAGTACTTCCCCTCATGAGGCTAGTAATTACAACCGTCTCGAATTTTAAAAGGAATAATTCAAATTTCATTTCCTATGGAAACTTTGTTCATTTGTAGGTTATATTTACACAAAGGAAGTAAATAAGGGAGAGAAGAGGCCCATTAAGATTGAAATATTTGGAAGATGAGATCGGCAGCCTAGAGCACTTATCATACAAGGTTAAATGGCTAATTAAGATGAACTGTCCAAAACATAGAGATGAAACTAGCTAGATACTAACAAAGTTGGTTCCGACAATAATCTAGAAAACAATATTATGAAGGTCACATGGCGTACTCCTTTGAGTATCACTCCTACGAGTCCGAGTCCGGTAGGGATGCCAAATCATTGATGATGTGGATGACGAACAGCATATGCAGGTCCCTGCATGTGGTGGTCAACCTCGCAGTGATGATTATGGCTTGCCCAATCTAGAGATGCTCGGTTTGAAGGAAGTTAGTCCACCCATCAGTGGTGAAGGTGATACGGCCGTAAAAATCCGTCTTGCACTCCACGGTGCTGATGCCACCTTGTGCTCCAATGCGCACTCCAACCAAGCCATCTTCAGGGATATGAAGATGATAAACCATTTCCTTAGGTAATTTCTATGATGCAAAGGTAAGATGACTCAATGTTACACACGGCCATTATCACAAGTAGATCGATATGTATAGCTTCGTTGACATGATATACTTAGCATAATGTGCCTCTCGACATTCGTCTTTGTCAAGCGGGTGACAAATGGCACCACAATGATGGAATTACTTGGAGGGATGTTTCGTTGGAGGTGATCTTTCGCACCATCGGTAAGTTTGCGTCTCTAGGAGATAATTGGTGATAACTAGTCTATAGGCGGTTCCTCATCTTCTTCCTCTTTGCCAATATTTTTACATTGATGACAATTATCATTGGTCTGTCTCCTTGCAAGGAAAAGCACACCAACTACCTTCTACGATGTTTCTCTACTAAAGCATAGAGTTAAGTTTCATATTTGTCATCATGGCTTGACAATCTTTTGTAAATTCCCTAGTCTTAGTTGTAGCTCTTGTACATAGCTCTAGCTATAGTTTTGTTTTTGCTTTTGTTTTCCCTGTTTGTACCTTTGTGAACTTTTTTCTCAATAAAAGGACCCTGGGGGATCCCTTATAGTAGTTAGTCAAAAAAAGGAGAGATGGTTATTAGCAATGAACTGCCACCACTCACCTCCCAATCGAGTCCTAGATGGCCCTTTTTGCATTTCAACCATGTATGTCCGCCCACAAACTCGTAATTTCATGGGAAAGCCTGTGCACCAAAAACACACATTAAATTAATGATTTTAATATACTGACAAGTATGAGATGAATTTAAATTGTACGAGTGTCAGAGAATATACCATTGATTTATCAAAATAACCAGGTACGAGATGAACACTAAACAGTGAGCCAATTGACAAGATTCTTTCCTTGCAATGAGTCTTGGAAAGATGGCACACTTCCATATATCTTTCGTGGGGTAGGGGGTAGGGTTGGGGGTGGGGGTGCCGTTGAGCCAGTCAGCATCGATGCATGGCGGCGGCCTCATTCTAGACTTAGGGGCTGCGGACGGGAGCGCTGGATCTGGAAGAGAGGAAGCATGCCTGTGGGGGATTTCTTTATATTAAATGGAAGGGGGATTCTATAGGAGGGAACTCACAAAATTAAGTGTCTCTACCTCAACAAAATATTTTTGTTCTCCTCATATATTCAGACCCTCTAGATTTGGTGATCCTAATATTTGAGAATTATTGAGAACGAAAAGGCAAACGAAGGTGGTGATACATTCATACTAGTGTTAAATTAAGTCCTAAGACTGAATTAGGTTCATGCATTGCAGAAAATATATGGCTTAGTACAAACCTTGGATCTTATCCTGAAAGGTATGACAATTCCTAGTGTTCATGTGCATGCTGCTAGTAATATGTTGTAAGTGTCTAGAAATCGACTAATTCCAATGTTTAATCACATTGTTAGATCATTTGGTTACACAAATATTATTTTATCATCAATTTAAACTATTTTTCAGGAATTCCATGTAGTCAGGACAGTCCATATTTTCATAATCCTAGAAGTTGTGAATTATATTCAGGACCAAAAGGCAAGGGAGGTGAATATATTACAAACATAGTTGTTCACAACATTGAATACTTCAAACATAGTTTTTCACAATATCTAATACTTCTAACATAGTTCCTACGTTAGATCTAGCTAAACAAAATAACAATGCATGGTATTCATTGGAGGGTTCAGTGAATTTTCGTCACGAACAAGCCAATGCAGTGTTCCCTCATTTCAACCCTCACAGAAACTAGTGAACCACCTTGAAGTTGGTTCATGTTAGAGAAGAGGTTCCAACCATTGGAGAACACTATCTGGATCAATCTGCCATGCAAGATAGTGTACTGGCCAGTAACTGTGTCATCCATGCCATAACCATAAAACAAAAGTTGTGCCATTCTTTGGGATGTTGTAACCAAGTGCAAATCTTGATGGCATGACCTGAAATGATGAAATAATTAAAACACATTAGTAATTATAAACAGACAAGTAAAATTGAAACCATGTCCTTATTAGGTACAATAACTCACAAAGTTGTTGTTAGCTAGATTAAGTGCACTAAGACTTGTAACATAGTATTCCATGTCAGAGAGATGGAAAAAATCACCCTCATCATGCAGCTGGCATATTCTGCTTACATTCTTCAGCATCGCAAACATAATGTCATACATGTCTTCCACAATGATGCAATACATATGTGTGAAAACACTCCTATGGAAAACACCTCTAATTATGGGATCCATAAATGTCACCCTAAATCCTGTAAAATTCAATTACAATTAAACAAAGAAATAATGTAGGGATAAACAAATGGAAATATTAATATACATACATTTGATGGAAAAAACACATACCATAAATAGTCTGATATCCCTTGATGTCATCATTAGGGGCATGTACTTCCATACTAAACACAGACTAATCAAGAAATATTGTGTGTTCTCAAGAAATATAAAGCTAAATGTCACCACATCATGGATAGCAACATTGTGTGTCCTCAAGAAATATAACCAGAATGGCTCTCTTATGGATATAGCATCTTCCCTTTTAAGCAAGAAAAGGTCAAACCTACGCCCTCCAGCAAAAGCTGGTAACCACTTATCGGCATACTGGTTGAGTTTTTCCTAGAAGTGACAAGGAACAGTTTGAGAAAAAAACCAAATAAATATGTGATGTTAATCATACATATAATAGTAGGAAGAATTTACTACTAACTAAGAAATTAGTACTCCTAAAATAATCATAAAACTACTAATCAAATATATATAATAGTAGGAAAAGGAAAATTGCATTTTTGTAACATACACATGGTACAATGATTTTCCACTAGGAAAATTTAATATTAATCAATTAAATATGATGATGTTTGATCAAATATATATAATAGTAGGAATATTCATTACAACCTATATAAAAAACATAAATGCATGTAATCATGTGTGGCTTATATCAAATCCAAACAAAGATGCATATATGGCAGAAACAAAAAACAATTGATTGATGGTTATCTAACAAATTCCGAAGGAAACAAAGATGCATATATGGCTCTCGAAATAGGCATATGCCCAGATATATTAATATAGCAATAACGGCCGATACCGCTGTTGGGCCAGACAGCACAACGCCCAAAACAAAAACAAAGAAAACCGAAGAAGAAAAATAAGAGAAAACAAAGCCAACGACAGTGGCTCGACGAAAACGAGGATGACCCGCCCCTACTACGCCCTCCAAAGAAGTACCACCCTGCTCCCAGCGCTCCGAAGCGTCCCGTACCAAGCAACACCTCCAAGAAGGAAAGCGGCGACAACGATGCTGCTGCCCGTACATGTCCTAGGGTTTTCCCCGATACGTTACAGGAGGTGGGGAGGATATACACCCGACGTCCTTCAGTAAGGATGGTGACACCCGTGGGCATCACCACGTCGGTGTCAAGACGACAAGGATTTCTCCGGACCCCTCAAAAAACCACACTCCCGGATGCTTCAGACTGCTCCACCAAACTCGCCGCCCACAAGCACGCGCCACCACGGACTTGAAGCCACCACCGCGTCTCACCGTGCCTTCGGTGTGAGGTCTGGAGGACTGAGCAGAGAGGACGCTTCGGCGAGGGATGGCATGACATGACATCAGCACGCGTGAGGGAACTACCTCCACCACTCGAAAGCAGTAGGCGAATGGATACAATAGCAGGGCAAACCAGGCCCTCTCTGGCCTAACCGAGCCCAAAAATGGTTCGTGAAGCCCCACCGGCGCACTGCAGCAACAGTGACCCCGTGCATGCCAACCCACCACTAGGCCCTCGTCCTTCGCCCCCAAGAGATCTTCCACCACTATAGATCCCAACCGCCAAGTAGCAGCTCCGTCGCCACTGAGCACACCCAGGCCAGTCGGACCACCGTCGGTCTGAGGAACACTCTCGCCCAGCAAGGAATAGCATTGACCACCTTGGTCTCACTTGGACGGGCAAAAAGAGTCAGCACCAATTCCAGACCCACGAGGTCCGGATCCGGGCCATACAGACAAGGCATGGAGCGGGCATTGCGGGTTTCACTGCACATACCGCAGAGCCAGCACGGCAGGAGGAGAGGCCCGACCTAATCCCACCTAGACCTGGTCAGGCCATCTACCATGCCAGATCTATAGGGCAGGCACCCGCCCTATGCCCGCCTGGCCCGGGTCGAGCAGCCAGTGCCGCGCCGCCCTCTAGAAGGGGATCCCCGCACCCCCGACCGCACGCCGCAGGCCAGCAGTCCTGCAGTTCCACTCACGCCGCCCCACGCAAGGCCCTGCCAGCCCAGATCTGGCTCAACTAGGGCTCAAATCGGGCCAGGCACTCCTCGCCGCCGCACCGTCGCGAGTCCCTGAGTGGACTTCGCAGACCACCGCGAATTATGCCGCCCAGGTGAATCCCTCCGCGGCCGCCGCCAACTCCCCACCGAGGTGAGCTCCTGCCGCCATCTTGGAAGACAGCTGGTAGCCGGAACGTCCCGCGCTAGACCTCTACCACGCGAGGAGAAGCAGGCCCTCGCTGCCAGCACCGCGCAGGCTTCGCCCGGCGGCTCACGCCGGCGGCAGAGGAGGAGAGGGAGGCGCTAAGAGATGCAGGGTAGGTCGCCTACTTGGTTGCCCACGGGGGCGACGCCAAGATGCATATATGGCTTATCACTCCTAGAATCTGAAGGAAACTTTCCAATATATGCCCATTGATGTTTCTAATTCCTCAAACAACAAAAACTCAAATTCCTACATACCAAGCACCAGAATAATAATTTTGTTCATACATAGGCATGCTAATTAACTGATAATGAAGGACTTTGTAAATAGATTGAGGCCAAAATTACTGACCACAGCTTCCCGAAAGGTAGGATGATTTAGGACGATGGTGAAGGACTCTAAAGTCCTATTGGAACAACCACAGTTATGCCTTGGCTAGCTACATACACGACAGATCTGCATCTTCGTTCTGCGCACAAAAAATAAAATATCACATAAAAGATTCAGAAAAACTAAAAACCCCATTTGTAGAGTACAAAGTGGGGAAAACAGAGCAAGGGAATCTCATTTGCACAGATCTGGAGAAGCGTCTGAACAACCTGCGCAACTCGAGATCTTTGTATGAACAAGTGCATGCATATTGTGAGAATAAATCTAGTGAAATAAATTAATCAATTATAAAAAAGAGTAGAGAGGAAGGAGAACCTGCAGGCGGTACTTCCTCTATACTCTGCCTCTGGAAATGACCGTCGAGTACGTGCATAAATTCAGTTGTCCCCGAGTGTAGGTCTAGGAGGCTGCACAAAACCCTAACCGTTTCCCCTGATGTAACATCCCTAAAATCATGTTTCAAATTCATGCATATCATCCATGCATCCATGATCATATAAATTTCATTTCAAACAAATCATTTCAAAACAGAAGCATACATGCTTATTATTTCATGTAAGTTTGCTCTAGCCATAGTGCTATTTTCCAATGAGAAGAGTACTTGTTTTGTTCAGTAAGGTTTGAATTCAAACTTAGGCACTTTCCAAAGCTTGAGCAAAGTTTTCAAAACAAAATGAGTAAATAAAACCAATATTATGCCTATAGTAAATATCACATAAAGGCTTGGTTTTATTTTTATTTCCAATTGATCAAAGTGTTTTGAGTAAACAGTAGTGTTTGACACACATTTGAGTGCAAGGTTTGCAGTATAAAAACCTAGAGAAGATTTGAATTCAAACTCATTTGATTTGGAGTTGAAAATCATTTCAGAAAAATCAAACAGAAAAAGAAAAAGGATAAAAGAGAAAAAAATAAGCCAAACAACCTATCTGGCCCAACTAGCCTAGCAACCCCCCCCGCGCGAAACGTTTTCTTCACTCACACCCGCACCCGCTAGGTCGCTGACAGACTAGACCCACTCCCTCTCTGTTTCTCTCACTGACAGCCACGGCCCACACGGCGTCATCGTCTCCACCCCGGCGACGTGTTCTTCCCCAATTCACGCCGTGCGTTTCCTGGTTTGATTTGCGTCGTCAATTAGCGTTGATTGCAGGAGTAAATCACGCCCTGTCTCGCCTACTTAAACCCCCACTGCCCCCTCTCCATTTCCCCCCAGACTTCGAGCACAGAGCGCCCCCAGGCTGCCGTAATCGCCCATGCACCGCCGCAGACAGAGCTCACTCCGGCGACCAATCCCGGTGAGCCTCGTGCGCCCCTTCCCCTCTGGTTCATGCGAACAGCTTCACAACCTCTTTGCGCTCCTCCTGATGTATTTGGTTCATCCTATACTGCCCCAGGTCGTCATCTCCATCAAGCACAGCAAGTCCCCGACGACGTCTCCAACTCCGGCGACTAAATTCGGTGAGCCCCTTGTTCCCCTTCGCCTCTGGTTCACACGAACATGCTCGCCGTAGCCTTGCGCATCTTCTGATGCCTTTTATTCATGCTAGGGTGACCAGGAGCGTCGCCAACGTCGCCGTCCACCCAAGCCCGACGCTGTCAGCAACTCCGACGAGCCCGAGTAGCCGTGTTCGTGCGCCCCTTGCCAAGCCGTCGCCAGGTTGAGCATCAGTGCATCACTACGAGCCCGTTAAGCACCTCCGACGACCCTAGAACCCCCTGTAGTCGCTGCGCCGCCGTAGACAGAGCCGCCGCTGCCAGATGCCGCCGCCAGCGCCGCCCATCTGTGGTCGCTTGGTTGATGACCGTTGGATCTAGATCTAGCGCGTATAAACAGATCACTTAACGAAACAGTATGAGTAGATCTGGGCCGTGCAGATTAAGTAGATCTAACGGCCTGTGTCCGTGATCCTGTGCGAACCGGTACGCGCCAATCAGAACGTGACACGTGGCCAGGAATTAGATTTAAAATCAGGATTTGAATCTATTAGTTGTTTGAAATTGTTTTAGCCATAACTTTTGATTTCCACGTTCAAATTTGACAAATTTTATATCAATGGAATCAGGAGAACAAGCCCTTTCTAAATATGCAATGTGTTTAATGTTTTGCTTCTGTTAAAATGGTTTTATTTACAGAAACATGTGTAGGCCTATTTTGTGTATATAAATTATTTGAGAAATGTTTTATTGTTTAAATAAATATTGGTTGGCAAGTTTTGAACTTGTTTATAAACCAGTACTGTGCACTTGTCTTGTTGAGTTTAGAAAATCATCACACATCATGTTGCATGCATCCATATATTTTTGCTTGTATTTATTTGTATGTGATTTGTTGCTATGATTCTATGTGTAGATTTTGGTGCCAATAGTGATTGTGATTGTGAGGAGTGTAGCTACTCTCCAAACTACCAAGGCAAGTGGTGCTTCATGATTTTATCCCTAAGTTTTCCTACTATGCATTAGATATATTTTGTTAGTCTTGCATAGTTATATTTTTGCTAATATGCTAAGTTGGGAAATCCTAGTAGTGTAGAAATGTTAAGAAATTTCTAAGTTAAGATGATTCTATGCCATTCTTAGCCTAGCTAGTAGCAACCAAGGGTGGTGAAATATACATGTTATGATGAAAAAATTCTAAGTCTTTGGACTTGTGCTTTGCCTAATAAAACAACTAAGTAAATGAAACACCTGGGTGGAATGGAAGGAATGGTTTATGTTGAGTGGTTACACAAGGCCCATTTCTATGGTTTACCTTGTGTATCTCACTTGTGGAAAGCCACCCAAGAACAAAGGGATTTGAGAGGCCAAATGTTAAGAAGCTTCTAGTGCAGCCACTTGGCAATATGGGCTCTGCCAGGATCATATAGGTTGCAATAACTTAGCCATTTGGACAGTTGGTGGTAGTGGAATGATAGGTTGGAGCGCGTCCATTTGGTCTAAGGGAAGGCTTCTGAAAGGTCCTGTCTTGGTGAAAATCAAGGCTTGTGGGGAAAGTGCACAACCTCTGCAGATGGAAGAATCTAAGTACTTAGCCATGTCCCTGGTATTGGACAACCTGAGCATCAAGACATGGAAGCTATCAAGAATCTCATCATCCAAATTTCTAAGTAAAACTTGAGGGTGAACAAGGGTGAAGGACCCCAATGTCTATTGGTGGTTCCTTGGGAAAAGTTTTGACAAAGAAAAACTTAGTGATTTTTAACTAATAGGCAAAACCTATTTTGAGCAAAGCAAGCCTAAGCTACACTTAGCCAAATTGCATATAGTATCTAGTCCACCAAAAAATTATACTAAGGTATCACTTGCCAATACTATTCCAATGTATTGACCCACTGTGGCTGTAACTTGTGATGTTGCAGGTTCCTCTGATGAGGATTAGGAGTCATGAGTCTACACTCAACATGTTTGCCTGTGGCACATGAAGATGAAGACTTTTATCTGTTTACTTATTTAAACTCTTGTACTAGGCCTGTGGCCTTGGAGTCGTAAAGACTATGTTTGTCTCTGGAATGACTGTAATAATGACCTTTGTTTCTGTGTACTTCATCTTAAACTGTGGATGCTAGCATTGATCCAGGGACTAGCATTGCAATCACAGGGATCCTTATCCTTTATAAAGGAGTGATCTTACACCTGACCACTCTTAGAGGTGGTTCTTATTACCATCCGTCTAAGGTGTACTCTGTTGGGCCCGCAGCATAGAAAACAAAAAACTTCTTACAATGGGAACTATATGCACCAAGATCCATCTATCTAGATACAAGCAATGGGTGGATATACATCCATAGAATACATACCCTCGAAGACCTAAAAGCTTTACGAGTATGAACTCATTAGTGTTGTAGTCGATCTCTTGCCGATGTCAAGATCGTGATGAAATCCAGCTGGTCTAGCAGGTCCAGCACCATAAGTCCAGCACCACAAAGCAGTGGTGCATCCGTGATCACACACACATTCGGGTATCTTAACAACCTCCGCATCCCCGCTCCAGCGAAGCAGCGGAAGCAACAAATCCTTCTAGAAAAAGCCACTGGGAACATGTATCTCACTGATCCGAGACCATGGGGAAATTCTAGAGGGGAAGAGATCCTTCGCGAGTAGGTGTGAGATGAGAGGAGGAGAGGGGGCAGTCCAAAGGGCATGGCGTGGCAGCCATTGTGGCTGCCCCTACCTCTTCCACATTCATGTGGGTGGAGCTCCCATTCAAATTAAAAAGCCTCCATTCACAAATATATGCCTCCACTCAAAATTCCACTCACCTCGATTAAATTTCCACCAAATTGAATGCAAGCTATCATTTAATAATCCTCTTTTATTTATTTTATTCAGAATTTTGTTAATTAGATTAATTAACAAACATTCACATAAAACCCTTGCAACATTTCAATATCACATGCAGAACCAGTTTCAGTAATTGCACCCCAAACAATTCTGGTTTCCATTGAAATAATTATAGTGCTTTCATAATATTTTCTTGGCATATTATTTGCTCCAAATGGTGTCGGTATTCCTTAAGTGTGTCACCCTACGGTTCGTGAATAATGCAGACATGATCAAGACACCTCTCCGATCAATAATCAATAGCGGGACCTGGAGATCCGTATTGACTCCCACAAATTCAACGATGACTTCTGTGATCATGTGAACCTTTTAAGCATGTAACTCAATCCCTTTGTCTCACTATATATTTCATGTCCGAGATTCAATTAGTGGTATATCCATACGTAGTTTGATATTGTTACCGACATATACTCTTTTCTTGTTCCCATGATATAACATTCTAGTGATCACATCACTTGCTTGCAAGCTAACTAATGTGATATCACCGAGAGGTCCCAGAGAATATCTATCTGTCATTGGTATGGAAAAATTCCACTCTTGATCCATGAGCCTCTACATAACACCTTCATAGCACCGAACCCACCTTTATAGTCACCTGTCAGAGAGTGACGTTTGATGTTATCAAGATACTCTTCTAGTGTTAGTGATTGACATGATCTCATGGTTTAAGGACTAGGATTACTTTGTATGATGTTATATAAGTATAAACACAATGACTTTGATCGTAATGCTATACTTCGGATGAATGTTCATCACATCATTCCAACAATGTTGTGACCTTGTTATTAACAACATCCAATGACCATGATGAGGAAAACTTTGATCATCTTGTTAATCAACGAGCTAGTTTATAAGAGAGGCATAACTAGGAACCTTCTATTTCTTTATTAAACACACATGTATTAAAGTTTCCAAATTAATACAATTATATCATGCAAAATAAAAATTTATCATATACAAGGAATAAGATAATAACCACTTTATTATTGCCTCTCGGGCATATTCCCTTCAGTCTCCCACTTGCACTAGAGTCAATAATCTAGTTTGAAAACTTTGTGTATTGAATACCTATGGCTTTATGGTGTTGCATGTACGCTATTGCTAGTGATTAACATAATCTCCGGATCTGACACTTTCAGGTCCGTGTGTTTTTGCATGTCCTTGCGTATCTATGAATCACTCATTTTCAAATGAGATGTCATTGTATAAATTTTGTCCTTTGGTGAGACATTTAGTTACTTTGGGTTAAACGTGTTGATATAATTGTCGTACAATATATCTTCATAGTACAAGCCCACTTAGAACCACACTTAGTTTAATCACAAACTACTTAACATAGATGCCCTCCTTTGCTGCTACTATAGCAATCATATATTTAGCCTTTTGTTGTAGTATCCGTCACAATGTATTAACTTTGGAACTCATCCAAATCGCTCATGGAATCTCCTTTCCATTACATTGTGCCACCCATAGTTTAAATTGAGATAAGCTTAATTTGAGACAAACTAGTATCATTTTACAATGAACTATTTATCTCTTGTACAAATAGAATATATTCTTAATTCTTCCAAAAGATTATAATAATATCCTTACTATCATCCAATGATCATCTTATGATTCATTCTGGTATATTCTCATAACATTTAGAGCATAGGACATATCTGGTTGTGTACATATCAGGGTATGATTGATCAAAACATTATTGTGATTTCACTCACCAAGTGTCAAAGCACTTGAATCTTGTTTCGCTTATTAAGTGTCAATACACTTGAATCTTGATTCAATTCTTTTACATGCGACAAGAACCATTCTTGTCGTTTCCATATTGAACTCATTCAATATATCATATATGTACATCTAGCATAACCATATTAATTTCTCAATCTATCCATATAGACATTGATGCCTAATATTCGGGATTTGCCTAAGTCTTTCATCAAAATCTAATTCTAATGAAATTATTAACCTTTGTCAATAAAAGATACATCATTTCCAATCAACAATATTTCCTCCGCATATTGTATTATAAATGTGTCTCAACGCTCCCACTTAATTTCTTGCAAATGCAAGCATCTTCATCGTCTCCGATGAAATTAAACTCCTTTAACAGTTTCATCACGGTGAAGATTCCAACTCCGCAATGCTTACTTCAACTATTGAAGTTTGTATGCCCTTTTTATCATCCTTTGAATTTAACAAAACCCTTTGGATCGTATCATGTACATGTCCTAGGTAACCATTCTATTATAATAACTTTGTTTTGTTTGTTCAACTACCATATACCAAAATTATATGTAGTGGTTGCTATATTAATCCGTCCAGACTAAATATCTCTATGAAAGATCAAATCTTGTCATAATCCACTCCTTGAACAATGTTGTAAAATCTTTACCGACATGTCGACTATTTCATAGATGTGAAACATCCATGTCTATTTCTTTATATATCCAAATACGATCGATAGGTTTTACACCTTTCCGGAGGGTCTTGCAAGTTCAAAACACTTGATTTCTCGTGTATGGAACTATCGCGGATTTTATGGCTTCAAGCCATTTGATGCAGTAATGTCCCATCATCGCTTCTTTGCATGTAGTTGGTTTATCATTGTCAAACAATAATGATTTACTCTCAAATCTTAGTATTTGAATGTTTACCCGACCTACTTTGAGGCACGTAAGCTATGAGCATTATGGCTGCCTCCAAAGCAACTCACCATTATATAACTTAGCTTGCAACAAGTACAAGAGTCACAATAGAGATGCATAAAGATAAAACATAATTGGAATTGGCAAACTTTGCTCTTGGTCAGAGAACAGCTGGCAAACAGTTTCTCAAAAAGCTTTTTGTAGAAGTCTTTAAAACAAGAGCACTCTTTGCTCAAAAAGGTTTTTCAATGAAGGCTTTCAAAGTAATACTCAATAGATAAGAGTTTTGTTCAAACAAGGAAGATAAAGAACATGAGTGAATAAATCACCATATGAATGCTTGAAACACAACAACTCAAATGCTTGCTGGAGATAGAGAGGAAGTAGGTTTAATGATTCAACTTAGAAAATAGGAGAAAGGTCCCTTCATAGAGGGAAGCAGGGATTTCAACTCATAAAGAGCTTTCAAAAGATTATGGTACTTACTAGCTTTGAGCCCTCATTGCCCCTATCATAGGCATCTTGAGATGATTAAGGTTAAAGTGCACAAAGATGGAGTATATTCTTGACGAAATATAAGTTGGCAATCTCATGTCCCTTGAGTATGAGGGCCACTCCTCATGCTACTCAACTTCAGTTACCGGTAAGTTATTGTCATTGTAAGTACATGCGTATCATAGAGAACAGCCAATGGGGTACCCCTTGCACATGGTACATGAGCTATCCCATAACCAAAATGACAAGGCAAGCAGACAATGAGCATCTCAGCGATCTTTTTATTTACTATGTGCATAGCTTTTTATTGAGGATGCTTCATAGATAGCTCACTATAGTGATGCTGCAAGTTTCCACCATGATTAGGCATGGCTTAAGCTAGCGCCCAGGCGTTTCTCTAACACAAAATATAGACTCCATGGACTTACAAGTTCCCTCTTTATTTCACACCATTGACATCCATAGAAAAAAGAGCACGATATCAACTGAGTACAAGGTATAGGTGAAATGTTGAAAGCGTTCCCCATGACAACACGGTTTTGCTAATTCCAACGTATAGATGCAAGCGTATACAACTTCGATGACACAATGGTTCAAGTCTATTAGGGGCAAGAAAATAAGGTGTGCCATCAAATTCGTGAGAGCTTTACTAACTAGTTTTCACATAAGAAAATACATTTTGATTCTCAAGATAGATGAATCTTGAGAATTTGATTGGAATAGAAAATGCTAATAGGTAGATATAGTGGACACAAATGGCACAAGTTTTGGTTCAAAGAGTTTGGAAGAATGAGAAGTATGCCTTCTCAAAATACGTTTTTGGCTAGCAAGGCTAGGTAGCAGGCAAAAGAGTTGAAAGAAACAAGCAAACCTACAAGTGATAAAGCCAAACATGCAATCTTCCTTGAAGACACAAAATATCTTAAATAGAGAATACTAAGCTTATGAGCCAACAAGAAATAAAATAAATGATACAAAATACCTGTAAGCTTTTTCTATTTTTCTTTCAAACCTCAAAAAGTATTGCTACTGACCAGATCTCGGTTTGCCAAAACCAATTTAGATCCACTTGATGCTCCCAAAGTGATGCCAATACTGATCAACAAGATCCATCATATAATAGAGATTGCAAACTAAAATAAGAAGTGCAAAAAGTAAAAGATGAAACTTCTCATTAATATTCCATAAAGGCACTCACACCAAGGGATACATATATAATCAACTAAAGGAGATATACTTCCACATGCAAACCAAACTTAAGATAACCTCTCTGCCAAAGATATGAATCCACTAAAAAGGTAAAAGATAAAATATAATGATTGTGATACCATGGCACTCCCCCAATCTTGGAACAAGCCAAGGGGATGCCAAACCTGATAACGAATTACTCCTTCAGTGGTGGTGGTGTTCTCTTGATAAGCTCTTCAATAAGTTTCTTCAAATCCTCAATCTCAAAGGTCAGAGTATGAATCAACTCAGAATTGTGCTCAATGCGGTTTATGATCATATCCGGTTGAGAATTCCAGTCCTTGATATTATTTCCCCACTCTTCCTTCTTAGTATGGTCCTCTCCTGCATGGTTAGAACGAGGCATATCCCACATCGAGGGCAAGTTCCCTTTGGGCACATGTTGATATTGACGCCCATGTATAAGAGTATGGAAGGGTTTCTGGGTACTCGGAGTAGGTGACCATGGAGAGAAGGTATGACGTGGAGGTTTCCCTCTTATAGACATTCGTGCTGTCCTCCTAAGCTTGGTAGGTTTTGCCACCACTCCAATGCTTCCTACGGTAGTGCGGGTGTCCGGTTGCTTGTCCTCCTCCATGTCTTCTTCATAACCTACCAAAATCTCCTCCTCCTTCGGTTCGTGAGGATCATCTTCCTCGGGCTTCTTGCCTTTGTCGTTGGCGGAGACCATGGCGCTCTTAAACTTGAGAAGATTTCCTAACAGAAGCAGATCGAAACGAAAACACGACGAGAACACGATGCACGAACCTCGGGGGATCCAGGGGGGTTATATATTACGAAGTTTCAAAGCATAAGGAAGGTTTTGATACGAAAACGAGGCAGAGACGGAGCTCGGGGTGGTCTCACCCCCTCCAGGCACGGCCAGCTGGGGCCCGTACCTGCGGTGGGTTTGGCCACCCCGGCCTCCGGTTCCTCCTCTGTTCCGTCTCGTAACTTCCCTTATGTATTAAACACATCAAAAATATAAAAAGATTGGGGTTTCACGAACCTTCTGTTTTCACCACTTTTACCTAAGACGAATTCTGCAGAATCCTTTTCTCCTTCTCCTGGAAATTCCTTTCCTCACAAGGAAATACACAAACTTCAATGGAAATATTAGTGTAAGCAAAACAAAAAACCTTTAGGTTCACACTTCAACTGAAATCCATCAAAACAAAAGCTTCTGTAAGAGGCAAATGCAAATGATAGCAGAAATTTGTCAAAACAGACCAGCAGGTAAAGATTGATTTTTTCGAAAACCTTCTGTTGCTCAAATCAAAAAGTGCAGAACTAATGAAAGTTAGGTAATAACTTGGAGAACAAGATCAGAAAATATAGCTCCATCCGACGTACTGAGCTCCCTCACGAATTTTTACGGTTCAGCACAAAAATCTGTCCCAGGACAGCCACTTTTCACAACTCCTCCACTTTTCAAAAGTAGTTGAACTTGACACAAAAACAAAAAAAAACAGATAAGGAGTGGTTATTACAGAGGTAATAACTTCCGAGACTCGACAAAACTCTTGGGTTATCTCCCAACAAGTACTTTTCTTTATTGCCTTTAAGTTAGCTTGAAAGTTTAAAAAATGCTCACATATGATATATATATATATATCTGAAGTGAAAGAGAGCATCAAGAAGCAAATAACCAACACATTTGAGTCTAACCCACTTCCTATGCATGGGGGTATCATGAGAAAACAAATTGTTGAAGAAAAAGCCACTAACATAGGAAGACAAAACAAATGCAACTTCAAAGCTTTCAACATAAAACGGGGAAACTTAACATTATTGAGATGCATAAAACCATGTTTCCCTCTCTCATAATAACTTTCAGTATCACTTTGAATAAAGTTGACAATATAACTGTCACAAGAAACAACTTTATCATTAGAATGAGCATACTTACAGTCACAAAAAGAGGTCCAAGGTCAGAAACCGGATCAATAGAAGCAAGTTGTTCCATCCTGAAATCTTTACTAGGCAAGCTATTTTCACAAGGAGCTTTAGAAAATTTGGAAAAGTTAAACTCATAAGAATCTCCATCAAACTTAGTTAAAACTTTCTCCTTCTTACAATCTATAATAGCTCCACAAGTGTTCAATAAAGGTCTACCAAAAATGATAGGACAAGTTTTGCTAGCTGCTGAATTAAGTACTAAAAAATCAACAGGATACTTAATCTTACCACAAAGAACCTCCACATCTCTTACAATGCCAATGGGGCAAATGGTCTCCTTATTTGCAAGGTGAATAACCACATCAATGTACTAAAGCTCACAAGGGCCAATTTCATGTATAATTTACCTGTAAAGCTCATAAGGAATAGCACTAGAACTAGCACCAAGATCACATAAACCATAGTAGCAATGATCACCAATTTTAATAGAAAGCACGGGAACACTAGATTTTCTAGCCTTACTAGGATGAGATATAATATTAGAAGCGTCTTCATAGAAGACAATATGCTCATCCTCTATATTTCTAGTGACAGGGTCTTTCACAATAGCTACCATATGTTCAATATTCAATTGCTCATCAGGCTCCATAGTTTTCTTAGTACCTTTATCATCTGGACTAATCATCATAGAATACTCCTTTACCTTAGCTGGGAAAGGTATTTTCTCAACATAAGGTTCAGGAACAATATGATTAGTAGTACAAACTTCAGTACTTCTAACAAGAACATGACTAACAACATCTTTATAAGGAGCATGGTACTTATTCCACTTATTTTTTGGAATTTCTATGTAAGAGGCAAAGTCCTTAAAACAGTTGGCAGTACTTTGGGAATCAAGACCAAACTCATTACTAATATCACAGAAGTCATCTGTTCCCATAAAATATTTAATGCATTCATAATCATAGTTTATACCCGACTTTCTTCCTTTGTCATTCTCCCAAGCTTCAGTGTTCTCTTGAATATGGTCTAGGAGATCCCATTTAGCTTCTTCCTCCATATGTGTGAATGATCCAGCACAAGAAGCATCTAGTAAATCTTTATCATGAAGAGAAAGCCTAGCATAAAAGTTATTGATAATAATACTGTTAGGGAGTTCATGAATAGTACATTTAAGCATTAGTAACTTCAATCTCCCCCAATCTTGAGCTGTACTCTCTCCATCACGAGGCCAGAAGTTATATATTAGATTTCTATCCTTATGAATCTCACTGGGAGGATAGAATTTAGAATAAAAGAGAGATGTCATTTCCTCCCAATCCATGGATTGTCCATTCTTCAGCAGCTTATACCATTCTTCAGCTCTCCCTTTCAAGGATATAGAGAGTAACTTCTTCTTCAAATGTTAAGTTGTGATACCTTCACACTTAAACAACACACATAATTCATGGATAAAAAGCAAGTGATCACCAGGATGGACAGTTCCATCCCTTAAATAATAATTTTCCATAACACGATCAACAATACTTGTAGGTATCTTAAAAGGATCTATCTCAACAGTTGGTGGTTCATCTACTACCCTAACAGTGGTAGTAGTTTTCCCAAACAGAAAACCAAGTGTGTTATCCATATTGGAAACATAGTAACAAGCAGTAACAAAAAGCAATACTCATAGTAGAAGTTTCCTTTACCAGTTCCACTCTTCAATAGCGCTTCACTCCCCGGCAACGGCGCCACAAATTAGTCTTGATGACCCACAAGTATAGGAGGCGTATCGCAGTACTTTCGATAAATAGGAGTGTCGATCCCAACGAGGAGCAGAAGGTGTTGACTAGTGGTATGGAGCAGGAAATCTTTGTAAATACTTAGCAAACAAATTTTTTAGGGGTTTTCTGATAAAGCAACAAAACAAAGTGCAAGTAATAAAGACAAAGAACAAACGCAACAAGTGGCCCAATCCTTTCTTAGCAAAGGACAAGGCGGTGGAAATACTTATAAGGGCCAAACGTTCTCGAGGACACATGGGAATTCTGTCAAGTGCTTTTGCTTCAAATAGCTGAGTACTCTTCTTTGGTGTTGTAAGTGTTGTGTGGGTGAACCAGTGCTAATGTATCGACCTTACTTGGACTAATACATACTTGTGATTAAACCCCCTGCAAGCATCCGCAACTACATGAAAGTAATTAAGATATAAACCTAACCACAACCTTAAACTCTAAGATCCTACACTCCCTTGTGCAAAGGTGTCCTAACGGGGGTTCAGGTTTCTGTCACACCGGCAACCCCACAATTAGTAGGCAAATACACAATGCATTCCCCTAGGCCCATAAATGGTGAAGTATCATGTAGTCGACGTTCACATGACACCAATAGAAGAATAACACCACAACTTAAATACTAAACCATTGAATAATAACTCCACACAAATCCACTAATAACATCATGACTTCTCCCATGTCCTCAAGAACTAAACGAACTACTCACAAGACATCATATGGATCAAGATCAAAGATCATATGGTGATGGATAACAATCTGAACATAAACAATAATCCAATGGTTCCACTCACAAGCATCAACTACAATAGTAATTAACACCGAGAAAGTTTCCCCTAAGAACTAAAGCAATATCCAACACAATTGTTACAGCGGGATGGAGTGGTGTTGATGGTGCCGGTGGAGATGATGGTGTGGATTATGATGATGATCCCGATGAAGCCTAGATTGATGACGGTGTTGATGGCGATGATCTCCCCTCTCCGGTAAGGAATTCCCTCGGTAGAAATCTGTCTGCCGGAGAGATCTTTATCTCTTGGTGTTTTCCGCCCCGCAGAGGCGGCGGAAATCTATCTGTGGTCGCCCCCTGGTGTTAGGGTTCCGTAAGGAAGATATAGGCAGGAGGGCGGAGTCGTAGGCCGAGTAGGTGGGCCACACCTGACCTAGGCGCGGCTCAGGGGGGGACCTTCTGGGAAAATATAATTTTCCCATATTTTTTTGGTATTTTTCTAATCTTCATGAAATTGCATCAAAACACCTCTTTTTTCCATCAGAATCCAGACTCCGGCAGTCCGTCCTCCAAGAATCATCCAACATGCAAAAACAGAGGAAAAGACATAAGTAATACCTCATAATAAGACATATATCAATGAATAGAGGCAAATTATGATATAGAATGGTGATGCAAATTGGACGTATCAACAAGTCGTGTTTTATCCCAAGCCATAACCTTTATGGTGTAATTTCAACGGATCACGATGGTGATCTTTTCAGTGTAAAAGTTGTAGTCTCTAAAGTTTTAATCCTTGAAACATAATGGCAGTTACCAGGTCAAACAAGGTTAGATTTGATCTCTCCAAAATAACATACTCCTATGGTTTATTGGGAAATGCAAATCCATGGAACAATTCCTCAAATTTTAGGTGTTTTTCTAAACATGTAACTCAAATATCTTCCTTCACGATCAAATCATAAACTCTTTATTTTCTTGTTACACTGATTTTCCACTTCATCTTGAAAGTCTTTGAACAATTTTCAAATGTTTCATACTTCTTCCTTATTAAGTAAATATACAGATATATTCACTTAAATTTCTGGATAAAGCATATGAAGTTGAAAGATCCACCGCACATGGCTACACATAATGGACTATATACATCAACATGCACAATGTACAATAAGTTAGTCATCCATTCCTCTTTGGCCTATGAATGGAGTTTTAATTATCCTGAGGAAAGTCTCACAAGCATCATTTGATCAAATTCAAAGACTCCAAAATTCCATGAACATGGAGTTTCTTCATGTTTTCTTTCCAATATAATTTAAACAACGATGTCACTTCATAAGTGATCTTTCAATCATTTGTCTTGCGACATTTTATCATTAGTTTATGGACGTGATTTCTCCAACTAGACATGTAAAAGTTCAGCCATCTTCTATGGAATACAATAATTATTTGAACAACTATTGTTCTCATAATATCGGAACAAAATAACAATTATTTAAAAAAATCTTGAAGGAAAGCTTTGATGTTAGCGATAAACACAATAACACTTTATTTGTTTTCGATGAACATCATCACATATTCTCTTGCTAGTTACTTAGGCAATTGTAGTTCATGAATTGCGTTGTTCTGTATGAAATTTCATACCAACCAATTCAGTATCCAATACCCAAGAACCACATTGTTTAACAAGCAAAGAATATAACCATAACATGTATATCATCTATATACCTTAACTAGACATTTCCAGTCTTCTCTTTTCTGACAAATATTTTATAGATTCTCTTTCAGAATTTCCTTTTCCTTTTAAAAGAATCTATCAACATCAACAATGGTGCCATACATATGACACATAGTCCAAAGCGTGTATAGTCAAGTACTAATACCTTTGGACTTGCACTTTGAAGTAGATCACCATGATCAAATGTTTGGCGTTCTTTCAAAATCTATTCTTTAGTAATCTTTTACTGTAGTAAACATTCTACCTACATCTTCTATTCATCCTTATCATGACAACTTTCATGATCAAGCTAATGTAGCTTATAGAGGCGAATCATGAGTATAATGTTACTTTCCAAAACCTTTTTGAATGATTAGGATGTCTAGCATATCCAACCTTCGCAAATTCTCATCCAATATGAGAACATATATTATACTCTATCATATTGCAACCAAAACATTGTTTTAGATATCGTAATATCTATCACACATGATGGTTTCTGAAACAATTCTTTCAGCTCCTATATAACCTTGATATTAAAAGAACTTTTGAATATCAAGAATCATGGAGGCAAACATGAAACGCCTTTATAGTCACCTTGTCACGGTGTGACATTTGATGTTATCAATATACTCTTCTAGTGTTAGTGATTGACATGATCTCATGGTCTAAGGACTAGTATTACTTTGCACGATATTATAGCAATATAAACACAATGACTTTGATCATAATGCTATACTTCGGATAAATGTTCATCACATCATTCCAACAATGTTGTGACCTCGTTATTAACAACATCCAATGTTCGTGATCTGGAAACCTTTGATCATCTTATTAATCAATGAGCTAGTTTATAAGAGAGGCATAACTAGGAACCTTATATTTGTTTATTAAACACACATGTATTAATGTTTCCAAATTAATACAATTATAGCATGCAAAATAAACATTTATCATAAACAAGGAATAAGATAATAACCACTTTATTATTGCCTCTCGGGCATATTCCCTTCACACTCGCGGGGGATGCCGTGATAGGGTGCCATAACTACACGTGTCGCACAACCGAATTGAGGTGGCTTGTAATAATAGCCAGCTCACCTCTCTTAGAATTAGAGACGATTTATTTCTCTGACCATCTAAGGTCATGTACTAAGGCATTTGTTTTTATTATTTGGCTCCCAGGGGTCCATTTTTTGAGTCTGCTACTGTAAACAACCTCTTAGAAGACCATTAGAGGCGATCGTCTTGTAACAACCGGCTGACGGGTACAAACAGAGGCGGGGTTTTTCGTACTTAGGGAAAACCGTATGAGAGCACTATCTCTAAGTAACGAGTTTGTACTAGTGAGTGTAGATGATTTAGGGTAGATAATTTTAGAGTAGATGATTTAGTGTAGATAATTTAGTATAGATGATTTTAGTGTACATGATTCAGTATAGATGATTTTAGAGGTAGAAAATCTATATAATGTTAATGTATATATATATATTCATTTCTTATATGTTGACTAAGTGTTTTATGAAATGTTGTTGTTTAATTAGTATCATGTCGGAGCCGAAGCCGGAATCGAGGTTTCATGGTGTTCATCAGAAACCCATGAGGACCCCGACTTGGGAAGCTCATCTCAAAGTGCACAACAGAAAGATCCAGCTAGGTACCTTTAGGTTAGCGTGACAGGTGGCCTGCGCCTACGACTGCATCACGGTCCAGCACTTGGGGGCAAGAGAGGTCCTCAACTTTGAGGAGGACCACTGCGCGGCGCATATGTTAGCGCCAGAGGGCATGAGGAACACAACGAGGGCCGAGGAGAGGGAGCACCGGCAGGCAGAGAGGTAGCTGATGTGCCATCGTCTTGAGGAGGATGACCCCTTGGTCAAGGATCTCCTACTTGATCCCGAGGTTATGGTGGTCTAGTACAAGGTCCTTAGCGAGAGCTAGCAGCGGAAGCAGAACGGGAAGGACGAGGATGGCCCTTCCGGCACGCAGCATCTGTGTCAGCTCGGCCCCTCTGGCATGCAGCAGGACGACTCTAGCAACTTGTCGTCCTCTTTCTAGGACCACTTGGGTGATGACGATGTCACTGACGCAGGGTTTACTCAAGTTTATGATGTTCTCAAGTGACAGTTATGCTACCTATTGTACTAATTATGTGTTATGTTGATATATTTTTCTACTCATGATGCTAGATAATCTTACTTATGTGTTATGTTGATATATTGTGATACTTATGATACTAAAATGGTCTATATAACTAAGTTCGCATGATCATATATATAGGTATAATGAATGATGATGGGTGTGAGCATTGTGGTTACCAAGGGTGCAAGAACAAGAAGGTTGTCATAGAGCTCCCTTATGACTGCGAAGTGAGTATGGTATGTCCATTCACAAGAAATCAAACTATATATACCATGCAACTGAATTACATGCCAATTGTTGCTTTCTTATGATTCTATATGCATAACATACCCTGCAAGTTTAGAGTTGAGTTCCTGGACCATTTTGATTGGCCTTTGTGGCATTAGGGACAATTTTAGATCGATCTACTACCTCTAAAGCAACCTGCACATACCTACATGGTCCAAGTCATGAACGAGGCCAACCGCACCTTTTTCGGTGGTCCGAGGTGGACTGAGATGGTCGATGCCTATAAGATGGACGCCCAGGAGAAGTTGGTCTTCCATCTCTATGAATATCACATGATCTACTTCGAATACCGAGGTCCTGGAGCATCGACAAACTCTGACGCTTCTTCAGATGACGAGATTCCTACTACTGCCATTAGGTATGGCACGGACGTTGCCGATAATCCTTTTGAGGACTAGTAGTTAGTGATATTTAGTTAGCTAGCTCAACTATATGTATTTGACTATAATGATGTGCACCTATATGTAGTTGATTGTTTGAATATATCTTGTTGCGTTGTCAATATTCAATTGGATGCACCGGATTTTTTTTTAATTTTTAAAACCTCAATTGTGGAGCTCAAAATAAAAGGAACACCACAAATATGTATCTAATGATGGCGCTTACAATAAACACCACTATTATGATATATAGTGGTGGCATTCAACGGAAACGCCACCACTAGATAAACTACTTGTGGCATTCGTCATGGACACCACCACTATCATCTACCAGTGGCGTGAGATTAGTGGCGTGAGCATTCAATGCCACGAACCTGTTTTTCCGTATGCCGCCACTTGGCCTTTTCCTACTAGTGTTGACTGCTTCGTAATATGTCTGATGAGCAGAATATTAATTGTTCATAGTTTTCTATTTTACATGATGATTACTATTGAACAATCAACCTCATAGGTTTTTTTTGAATTTCCTGAAAGATGCTTATCCCTCTGATGTTTATTTTTCTTGCCCTTATTATTATTATATTGCAACCAATTGATAAGTGAGACTCAGAGTATTCAACTTATGATTAGTTTACAGATAGATAAAGTTTGCATTATATTGTCCGTTCCATTGGTTTGGCTGCTTCATCTCATATCTTTTGATCAGATTATAAATTGCTCATTGTGGACTTTATTACAGGATGATTACTATAGAGAAATCATCACCATAAGTTATATTTTGTTTATTGGCATGATAGTTTCTTATCATGCTCATGTTTTGTTGCGGTTATCCTATTTAACTACATGTATACTAGTTCGTCTTATGATATGTTTGCGTGTGACAAAGGAAGAATTATCTTGCTTTTTTGCATTAGTTTGGCTGCTATAAGGAGGAAAAACATGGGGATGTCGCTTGAAATGATGATCATCAAACTGCCGTTAGGGGAAAAAGATGGGGATGTCGCTTGAAATGATGTCCAGAGGAGGAAATATTCCATTTGTCATTCCTCCAGCAAGAACTAAACCAGAGTGAGCAATTTTTTCTTCCAAGTTTGCCACTTAGTGTGCAATAACAGTTAGGACTGGTATGCCTATCTTCAACTGCTTGAAAGAGTACAATGAGAGGTCGGATGTTAGAGTAGAGTTCTATGATAAAGTTTTCGTATGTTCTCTGACTCGACTGTCCGTTTTATTTTCATTGTTGTTCATGTAAAGGCTTATGTACCATGTTTTATTTCAGCAAGAATTTGTCATGGACGCATCACAACTAGAGGTGCAGGTTACTTGCAACAAGAAGTTAATCAAGAACATAATAACTCCATGACATCTCTTGAAGACGCAGTTTTTTGACCCCTAACCACTGAATCAAGTTATAAGGATATCTCCTATTGAACACATGAACAATGTGGAGTGGTGCAAGCTTGTTGATATTTGTACTGACCCCAAGAATCAGGTCATGTCTTGTCTATTCAAATTTCCCGCATGTTTGTGTTTAACTAGGACTACCGCTTATACTTCTATGCTCTTTGTTTGTGTAGGTCGGTTGTCGAATAAACAAGCATAGCAGAAGAAAATGCGGTAAATATCGTAGCGATGTGTTTTTCTGGGACGCCTGGGGATTCCCACATCAAAGTGTGAAAAAAAGAAAAAGTAAGTCTTCTAGAATACTTACCATCTTTGTCATCTTTCTAAATTTCAATGCCATCTTTGTCTCTAAAATTAGTACAATACTCTTATAAATTGTTGGCTATTTTTGTAATGTTCGATTCTATTCCTAAAACTCGTAGGGAACCATGGAAAGCAAGATGGCGCCTTCTTATAAAGAATATTTCACTAAGGCATAATGACCTCCTTCCTCCGAAATTGTGCACTGGTTCTATCAAAGGACACCTACATCCATTCTTCAAGACCAACCAAGACTCTCCTTGAAGCGCAACTCGGGGCATAGAAACTATACCAGGTATGTTTTTGTCATCTTTGTGCAATTCAATACCCTGTTTGTCTTTAAAATGTATACGATGTGCTTTGAATTTTCTTGCTAGTAGTCTAATATTTTCTTCTATAACTGTCAGGAAATTACATATTGCATTGAGCATCGACTGGCTTCACCTATAGATGATGCACTATCAACCAACTCTCTCTTTGAAGTACAAATTTGCACTAAGAGAGCAGCGAATGAGGCACTACGGAGACACATTTCAACATTTCCAAAGGAGAACCAAGTAGAGGAAGAATCACGGAGAACACTTGTGAACTTCGTAGACCGTGGAAGTGCATTACTTCAGCAATTCATAGCTCTGTTGTGTATGTAAGTGAACTTGTGGTGAATATGTGAAAACTTGTGAGCGAAAGCTTGTTAGGCTATTGGCGAAGAAACTGTTGTTTAACCTATGGAAACTTATGTCAGGTTGTAAGTGATGTATGTGAATTTTATGTGGTATGAAACATTTGTATTGAATGTTTTGTCATTTGTCGCATGTGGTGTGCAATTTTGTCATTTCATTTGGACCGCTTAATCTAGGGGTGACGCCAGCACACATCCCCGAGGTAAATGCAAACGTCATGGTTGTTTACTTGACGAAATTATTTCCATCGCAAATAGACAGCAACGTGCCTTCATTTCAATGGTGAACGACCTTGATGAAACAAACACATCAGAGAAAATGATGATATTGTCTATTCTGTCCTGACGGAAAAAATTCGTCATGTGTTTGAGATAGGCGCCTGTAACTGGCTCGGTGAATTACGCTCCTAGTTACAAGCCTGGATGAGCGGAAATGGTTAAAATAGTACGGTGGGGCCCAAATGCCACACACAGGTAGACCTTTTGGCCGTCCTAACCATTTCCAAACATCGGGACAAGAACGGGCGGCGTAATCGGCAGGCGAAGGGATCAACTACATACACAATTGAGTATGTATGCAAGCCACCATACAACAGTCCTCAGAGCCATTCCATCTACAAGAAATAGAAATATTGCAACGCCATACGGCAAGATCCAAATATCCTAGATAGATATAATAGTTTAGGATATCTCCTCATACATCAAACATCAGAGTATCAGGCGGAAGCGGAAAACAAGATCCGAGTACGGATAAGAAGCAAATCGGCATAAGATGCCCCATAAATAAAGACATCCCGCCCACAGATCTCACGGATCCCCGTTCCCGGAATCTCTACACCGAATGATCGTTGCCAACATCGTCCGTCTCCTCCACCCAGTATCCATCTTGCGAGCTTACCTGTTCATCTTAATCAAACAATTTATCGTGTGAGACCCTAGGGGTACTCAGCAAGTCTTTATGCCTCTAAAGGGGACACAACCTGGGGAGACGCAATTGCAGCAAAAGATAATACCTAACAATTCTATAGATACTCGCTAACCATCCGCCTAACCATAGATAGACGGTTGTCCGTGAATTAATAACAACAGTTACAACAGTAATATTAACAGATCCATCCTCCTCCTCGCTTACCAACGAGGAAGCGGACGAACAACCCCCCATCCGTTGGCAGTATTATTATCCATTCCATGAGTGTTGCACTATTTACTAGTCAGGTACTTAGTCAAATTAAAAGCGGTACTTTAGTTATACTTGTCTATGATCGAGAAACTGTGCTCCAAGTCGTCCATAACTGCGGACACGGCTTTCAGAAAGTTTTACCCTGCAGGGGTGCACAAATAGCAACACACACTCGATCAACCTCGGAAAAACCAAATCAAATCCCAACGAGGCATTCACGACAAAGCGATCACAGGATTCAGAAATATTTCAGGGGGCCACCCCATTAAGCTACCCGCAACGAAGTTAGCCGACTCCGAGACGGACTCAAGGTTTGCGTCAGTGGCTGTAAACGACTGGGAACCCGAAAGTGTGACTGGGCTTGTCGATACCGCGAAAACACTCCGCTTACCTAAACAGTACAGGTGCTCCTCGCACAATCTTAAATAAAGCAGTAAAGCATGGCATAAGTACAGGATAGTAATAAAGCCCCAAACTACTTTGTGGCCCCAAGAAATAAGAATGAATCAAGCTCTGGCTCATGGGGGTTCATAAGCCTCCCGGATGTGGATAGCGCGAATATTCAAGGAACAGGAATCAAGTACTCGGGGTCCTACGGGACACAAGTGAGCATGAAAAACCAAATAGCAGATATTGCTCACCGGTGCCACTTTCATTAGTTATCCCATTACTACTCAGGTTAAGTTTTTTAGGTACCTCGTTATCCATCAGACACTCACATACCCTACAGATGCTGTTCTACGACCCGCATGGCTCAAACAACTCCTGTAGTAATGGCTAATGGGATGGAGGAACAAGCTTCGGTGGGGTTTAAAAGTAAAGGCTATGCAGTACTTGGGATTCAGTTTAATGCAATGGCGACTCAATGATGCAAGAATAAGATAGAGGCAATAGGTACTATATGTATGCAAGCATGTGGTAGTGCTTGCCTGGCAGCTCAGTTAAAGCGAGAGAAGGATCTGGGTAGTGCTCCTGGGTCTCTTGATATATCCCCTGCTCAGCGTCTATTCGAAGAAGAACCAAACAAACAAGGGCCAACATAAATAACGTGCACAAGCATATGAATTTAATGCGACAAGCAAACAATCATGCCATGATGAATGACGCACAATTTGCATGGCAAAAATGTAGCATGGCATGGGTGAGGTGTGGAACATAAGAAATAAGCATTTTATTCAGTTTTAATCATATTTTATACCCAAATAAGTTGCTGTATACTTTATATTTATAAGATGCATGCTGCAATGCAGAACATGGAATGCATGAACAGAAAGGTCTCGTCGAGCTGATCGATTTAGACATATTATTTGTCAAATTTGGAGTTATAAAACAAAAGTTATTAATTAATTAAGGAAAAAGGGCATTTTATTGTAATTTTAATCAACTCGAAATTTTAAGTGTTCAAAATATATTTTGAAGGGCATATTTGAATTCCTCATATTTTTCTGATTTCAAAACATATATTATTTGTATTATTTGAAATTATAATTTATAAGATATTTAAAAACAGATTTAAATTTGAATTTAAAACAAATTTTGAAAAGTTTGATTTAAAACAGAAAACATAAATCCTTTTCTCACTCGCGCAGATCTAGCCACCGACAATGACAAGTGGGCCACATGCTGACTGGGTGACACAGTGGCAGAACAGGTTTTTCTCACCACGTCGCTTCCTAGTCGCTGCGACTGACGGGTGGGGCCACGGCAACCTCAGGGCCACACGCGGGCGCTCCAGCGGGGACGTGCCACGTGGGTAAGCCCGGGAGCGCGGGTTAAGGCTAAGGTTCTACGGGGGGCTCTTTGTAAAAGGGGCCAGGGAGGCTGACTGGTGGGCTCTGCGTACCACGGGTTGAGACGGAAACAAAAGGAGGGGCTAACTGCAAAAAGGGCACCCGTACTGTGGATCTTCTCCACCGATCGAACGATCGGTACGCGACCGACGCAGGCGCGGCGTGGGGGGAATCGAACCCAGGACCTGGCTTGCGCGCGCGGAAGCGGCAGCCACTGCGGTGGGGAGGGGTAGTTGACAGGAGAGGTTAACGCGGCTAGGTGAGGTGCTACGCGGCGCGAGAGCGTGCAGACGCCAGCGCACTCCGGCGTGCAGAGACCGTTTGACGAAAAGACCGGCGAGGCTAGGGTGGTACGGCGAGGCGGGACATGTCAGGGAGAGAGGGAGGCTCACCGGTGGGCTGTTGACGGTGGTGGTTCGGGCAGAGGAGCTGGCGATCGGCGACGATGCAGACGGCCAGGGTTCTAGGGTTTGGCCGCGGACGCGTCGGTGTGCGGCGGGTACAGACCTCCTCCTCCTCGACGTCGTGCACCGAGCTGCTGCAGAGGACCTCCTCGTCCTGGCCGACAATCTCCTGCTCGCCTACGCCTCCTGGTTCGACGGGATGTGGTGGAGGCCGACGGTGACCGGCGATGGGTAGGTGGTGGTAGGGGTAGACGGAGAGGAAGGGGCGGCTTGGGGAGATCTAGGAGAGGTCGAGGAGATGGGAGGTGGTGGTAGATAGCAAAGGGAGAGGGGAGGATGCCGTGGGGGAGTGGGGTAGAGAAAAGGTGGCTTCGGCCACTTTTCTCCTCCTCTCCTTCACGTGCTCGGGTCGGGGCAGGAGCAGGGTAGGTGCTGGAGGCTGCCAGGTGGGGACGGCAGGGTCGGTGGGGAGGCTCGGGCTAGGGGGCCCTCATGGCAGGGAGAGAAAGAGAGGGAGAGAGAGAGAGCTAGGGTGGGAGGAAGGCTCGGGCTAGGGTTTGGTTTAGGGTTGGGGTTGGGTAGCTCGGGTTGGTGAGAGGAGAGGTGAGATGAGAGGGGGAGATGGTGTAACTAGGGTTAGATTAGAGGGAGACTAGGTTTAGGGTTAGCTGGTTAGAGAGAGGAGAGATGAGGTCTTAGGGTTAAGAGATAGAAAAAGAGAGAGGGGTAAGAGAGATTAGGGTTTAGAAGAACTAGGCTAGGAGAGAAAGAGAGAAAGAAAAGAATAAGCCTCATATGATCAAGCATAAGAGTTTTATTTGAAAGAAAAGATATGGGTGAGATAATGGGGTGATGGAATGGATGGAGATGGGTGTAGGGTTTTAGATGCTTGCATGTATCAAGCAAGATCAAGCATGAATAGGGGTAGAGAGATATATGGGGGATGATCCACTGAAAGATTCAAATAAAAACCCAAAAGACTAGAATGTGGTGGTACTTGCATGGCCCATGCAAAATATTTAATGCCATGTTTATTCTTGTGAAAACAATAATATTAACATGGCATTATTCCTATGCATTCCCAAAAGTGGAATAAAGCCAAGCAAAAGGATTTAAAGGAAAGTTCCAGATGGAGTAGATGGAGATGATCACATTTGATTATAATTGGTACTTGCTAGTGTGTATATTCCACTAGATGTTTAATAGTCCCAAAAATACCCCAACATGATCATAAATCCATAATAATCCATATGAAAGCTAGGAAAAAGGGGCACTACTCATAATGCATGCAAAGGTGGCTCCACATATCAATAATGTGAAAACAACATGATGCTAAGATGAGAGCATGTGGGAAAAAGAATTGGATCCATCCCAACCCACATGAGCTAGAGGTAAAACCCAATAAAGTGCAAAGCTCATATTTAGTTGGATGGTGGAATTATAAGGTGGTGACAGAGAAAGGTGATGGAATTGAATAAAAGATATGCCCCAAACTCAACTTGGGCATTAAACAATATATCAATAACCAAATACAATATCAAGAGGCAAAATACAATTTACAATGCATATGAGAGAAGAACCAAAACAAAAAGGGTTTTATATGATGCTCAAATGCAAGCTGGCATGATGACATGAGCATGATATAATTATGATGCAACAATTATATATAGGAAGTAGCCATTATATTACTAGACCAAGTAGCATTACAATTGTTAGACAATTGGGATGCTACAACTCTCCCCCACTAACAGGAATCTCGCCCCGAGATTCTAGGACGAAGAAGAAGACACAAAGAGGGTAGGATACTTGGAACGGAGCTCATCTTCACGTTCCCAAGTGGCTTCATCAACAGAATGGTGCGACCACTGCGCCTTGCAGAACTTGATGGACTTGTTGCGAGTCCTTCTTTCTGCGACTTCAAGGATTTTTATGGGGTGTTCTTGATAAGACAAGTCTTCTTGGAGATTGATAAGCTCATGATCCACGGTCCTGCAGGGATCCTTGAAGCACTTCTTGAGTTGAGAGATGTGGAAAACATCATGGACCTTGAGTTTTTCCGGGAGCTCAAGAGCATAAGCAACTTCTCCTCTTCTTCCACGAATTTTGAAAGGACCGATGTATCTAGGAGCCAGCTTCCCTTTGATACCAAAGCGGTGCGTGCCTCTCATGGGAGTGACACGAAGGTAAACGAGATCACCAGGGACATACTCCATGTCCGTGTGCTTTCTGTCATAATTGCTCTTCTGGCCACTTTGAGCAATCTTCAGATTTTCAAGAATGATGTGAACCTTCTCCTCCGCTTGAGTTACAATGTCAGGGCCAAACAATATTCTTTCACCTGCACCCGACCAACCAATCGGAGTTCTGCATTTGCGAGCATAGAGTGCCTCAAATGGTGCCATCTTTAGACTTTTCTGGAAGCTATTGTTGTAAGAGAATTCAGCATAAGGAAGGCATTCTTCCCACTTCATGCCAAAGGAGATGACGCAAGCACGGAGCATATCCTCCAGAATCTGATTGATCCTTTCAACTTGTCCTTGCGACTGAGGGTGGTAAGCTGTGCTGAAGTTCAACTTTGTTCCCAAAGCATTTTGGAAACTTTCCCAGAACTTGGAAGTGAAGATGCTTCCACGGTCTGAACTGATCTCAAGAGGAACCCCATACAGAGAGACAATTCTGTTGATATAGAGCTCAGCCAACTGAATTGCAGAAATTGTTTCCTTGACGGGAAAGAAGTGAGCCACTTTAGAAAGCCTGTCAATGACAACAAAGATTGCATTGTTGCCCTTCTGCGACCTTGGAAAACCAGTGATGAAGTCCATCTCTACTTTCTCCCATTTCCATTCCGGGGGTTTCAATGGCTGTAGAAGACCGGAAGGTTTCTGATGAACAGCTTTAACTCTGCGGCAGACATCACACTCCGAGACATACTTGGCACAATATCGTTTCAATCCCGGCCACCAATATTGTGTTTTCAAGTCCATGTACATCTTTGTGCTGCCAGGGTGGATAGAAAGAACAGAATCATGCGCCTCCTTGAGAACTTGCTCTCTCAAACCCGGGTAGTTCGGAACAAACATCCGGTGTTCAAAGAAGAGCGTGCCTTGATCATCGACGTGGAAGGACTCATACTTCGGAAGCTGAAGGTTGGAGATGACCTTTTTGGTGTACGGATCACCAAGCTGAAAGGAGCGAACCTTTTCTTCCAAGAGAGGGGTTGCCAGAAGGTTCAGAAGATACCCTTGATCCACAATTTCAAGGTTGAGCTGACGGAATTCCTCGCACAAGAGAGGCTGTTGTTCTTCCATCATGAGGTTGCTGACATAAGCTTTGCGGCTGAGAGCATCGGCCATGACATTAGCTTTGCCCGGAGTGTAGTTGATGGTCAAATCAAAATCATTGATTGCTTCAATCCACCTCCTCTGACGAAGGTTGAGATCAGGCTGAGTGAAGATATACTTCAAACTCTTGTGATCAGAAAAGATTTCACAACGGTTGCCCAGCAAGTAATGCCTCCATACTTTCAAAGCAAAGACAACTGCTGCGAGTTCGAGGTCATGTGTAGGATAGTTGATCTCATGCGTCTTCAACTGTCGAGAGGCATAAGCAACAACTTGTTTTTCTTGCATAAGGACCGCACCCAATCCTTGCAAAGAGGCATCGCAGAATATCTGGAAAGGCTTGGATGTATCTGGAGGAACCAAGACTGGTGTGGAAGTGAGCTTCTCTTTGAGTGTTTCAAAGCTTGCTTGACATGCAGGATTCCAAAGGTATTTCTTGCTTTTCTTGAGGAGATCGGTAAGAGGCTTCGCTATCTTCGAAAAGTTCTGAACGAAGCGGCGGCAATAACTAGCCAAACCAAGGAAACTCCGGACTTCTTTGACATTTACAGGAGGAAGCCAATCAACAATTGTCTTTACAGTTTCCGGGTTGACGGCAATGCCCTTGGCAGAGATGACGTGACCAAGATAGGTGACTTGAGGCAGCCAAAACTCACATTTAGAGAACTTTGCATACAAGCGGTTCTCACGAAGCTTGTTTAGGACACACCGAAGGTGTTCTTCATGTTCTTCCTTTGACTTAGAATAGACTAGGATGTCATCCAGATAGACCATAACGAACTTATAAAGATACTCCATGAAAACCGAGTTCATAAGCCTCGAGAAGGTGGCAGGTGCGTTGGTGAGACCGAAAGACATGACCGTGTACTCATACAGGCCATAGCGGGTGGTGAAATCTGTTTTAGGAACATCTTCCTTGCGAATCTTGATTTGGTGATAACCACTTCTCAAGTCAAGCTTAGAGAATACCACAGCTCCAGCTAGCTGATCGAAGAGATCATTAATCCGCGGAAGGGGATATTTATTCTTGATGGTTTTAGCATTGAGAGCCCGATAGTCAACACAAAGTCTATCAGTCTTGTCTCGCTTCTTCACAAAGATTGTTGGGCTACCCCAAGAAGAGGTACTGTGCTGAATGAAACCCAACTTCTCTTGTTCATCAAGTTGGGGTTTTAGTTCAGCCAACTCAGCAGGACCCATTTTATAAGGCCGCTTGGAGATAGGAGCCGTTCCAGGTTCAAGCTCAATTACAAACTCAACCTCACGATCCAGAGGCATACCTGGCAACTCTTTAGGAAAGACATCTAGGAACTCACAGACCACCGGAACACTCTGAATAGCTTCCATAGCATCATCATTCAGAGCCGCCAAAGAGAAAAGCTGAACAGCAGGAGTCAGACTTGGAGAATAGACTATATGGCCTTCAGGAATCTTCAGAGAAACCGAGCGTTCAGCACAATCAATCACAGCTGCATTTGCTGTCAACCAATCCATGCCCAAGATGACATCAATGTCAGAATTGCCCAGAACAATTAAGGATGCCGAGAACGAAGAACCACCAATCTCAATTTGATTGCCATGGCTGATTTTAGAAGCTGCCATCTTTTCTCCAGGAGAAAGGACCATTAACCGCTTAAGGAGAGGATCCAACGCTAACTCATTCTCATGTGCAAATTTGTGAGAAACAAAAGAATGCGATGCACCAGAATCAAACAAAACTCGTGCAGGGACTGAGTTAACGGGAAGCATACCCATCACAACTCCAGGTGCATGCTCAGCTTGAGCGGCGTGGACACAGTTGGCACGAGCAACAGCAGACCCGGGCTTGGTGTTGATGTTGAGAGCCCGAGGTGGTGGTGCACGAACCATAGGAGAGCTTGCCGCAGATCTTGGAGGTGGTGGAGGAAGAGCTTTGTTTTTCATCGGACAGTTCTAGTTTTGATGCCCAGTGTCTCCACAAGTGTAACAAGCACCAGGTGGACGTGGAGCAACGTAGCCAGGGACTCCGCCAGGCGCTCCAGGGTAGTGGTGGTTGTAGCCCCTGGGAGCAGCAGTGAGGAAGTTTGGTGGCCTTGCTGCATAGCTTGAAGGTCTTGGTGGAGCCGGGAGCGACGGTGGGGTGTTAGGAACCCAGACACGACGCTTAGAAGGAGTTGACATAGCTGAAGAGCTTGCTGCATCGCGGTTGTGTTTCTTTGACTCCTCAAACACTTGCCTACTTGCTTCTTCCTGCAGAGCTGTATGCTGAAGTTCCAGAAAAGATGCCGGCCTTGCATGTGTGATTGCATATTTAATCGATGCATTGAGCCCTTGCCGGAACCTCTTTTGCTTCTTCTTGTCATCATAGATCTCATCGCCACCATAACGAGAAAGGTTCATGAAGTTTCTGATGTAGGTATTGACATTGTCATTGCCCTTCTTGAGGTTGAGAAACACTTCCTTCATCCTCTCCATGACAATTTCTGACAGGTACTGCTCTTTGAAAGCTCCAGTGAACTGTCCCCAAGTAGGCTGAAAACCAGTGCAGTTTGCCTTTAGGTAATTCTCCCACCAGAGAGCTGCATCTCCCTTCAGAAGGTGAGTGGCACATTTTACCCATTCTTGCTCAGGAACATCAGCAGTCACCAGTAACCTTGACATCTCACGCAACCAATCATCAGCATCAAGTGGTTGATCGGACACATCAAATTGGCGTGGGTTGAACTTCTGGAAGCTTTTGATGTCTCCTTGCTTGGGAGGTGGAGGTAGCGGAACAAACTCATTCCTCCTGACACTTTCTTCAAAACGCTGCTGGTTCTGCTGCATTACTGCCAAGGCATTGGCGATGTTTGACAACGCGGCCCCCAGTTCAGGTTGTATGTCCTCCTCAGAACGGCGTGGTGGTGCCATCCTGTGATTGATATAAAACACAAGTCAGTACTATAATGGAGAATAATAATAATCCAAAATAGTACCAAGATGGAATTCATCAAGATTAAAGGATACAATTTACTAAGATGATATTAAAATATCAACAAAGTTCAAAGCACCTAGAAGATATTAAGCATATCGCACACGACTGAAAAGGAGTGTGGTACACAATTATCAAAGAAAAATTTCCCGCAAATTTCGGCATTAAAATACCAATAGATGCGCAAAATCACTTAACGAATCAAGATTAGTGACTCTACCAATTCAATATACAAGAGCGAATGATAAAAGTAGTGGTATGGTCGCGACTCCATCCCGCACTCAAATCATTACTCCGCACATGAATAAGTAGGACACATATCTCAACACCTTCTTCTCACGATGAACCTAAAGATTAGTAACTACGGAAACGAACACCCCAAACAAGATAACGTCGGGTAACAAAGAGTAAGACAGATCGCGGCGGTATACAACGAATCAGATAGATCGCGTCGGTTTGCAAAAGCCTGTCGGTATGGAATGTACCAACAGTTGATAACCAAAAGGCCGATAAAGATAACATGTTGGATGCAACAGATAGACAAGGAATTACACACACACACAGCCTATGGTACTACGGAAACCCAGAACACGTGAATCCTAGTTTGAATTTTAAGAAGAGGATTGAAAACGTTACACTTCCTTACCAGAAAAGGATGGGTGGGTGGGTAAGAAGAAAAGTGGAAGCAGTCCTACTCTCACGTTTTGTTTTTCCCTAGTATACATAGCTACCAAAAATATTTGCTAGACTGACAACGACCATTTGGCTGAGACCCTGAAGGGCGGGATGGCTCTGATACCAATTGTAACTACCTCGGTGAATTACGCTCCTAGTTACAAGCCTGGATGAGCGGAAATGGTTAAAATAGTACGGTGGGTCCCAAATGCCACTCACAGGTAGACCTTTCAGCCATCCTAACCATTTCCAAACATCGGGACAAGAACGGGCGGCGTAATCGGCAGGCGAAGGGATCAACTACATACACAAATGAGTATGTATGCAAGCCACCATACAACAGTCCTCAGAGCCATTCCATCTACAAGAAATAGAAATATTGCAACGCCATACGGCAAGATCCAAATATCCTAGATAGATATAATAGTTTAGGATATCTCCTCATACATCAAACATCAGAGTATCAGGCGGAAGCGGAAAACAAGATCCGAGTACGGATAAGAAGCAAATCGGCATAAGATGCCCCATAAATAAACACATCCCGCCCACAGATCTCACGGATCCCCGTTCCCGGAATCTCTACACCGAATGATCGTTGCCAACATCGTCCGTCTCCTCCACCCAGTATCCATCTTGCGAGCTTACCTGTTCATCTTAATCAAACAATTTATCGTGTGAGACCCTAGGGGTACTCAGCAAGTCTTTATGCCTCTAAAGGGGACACAACCTGGGGAGACGCAATTGCAGCAAAAGATAATACCTAACAATTCTATAGATACTCGCTAACCATCCGCCTAACCATAGATAGACGGTTGTCCGTGAATTAATAACAACAGTTACAACAGTAATATTAACAGATCCATCCTCCTCCTCGCTTACCAACAAGGAAGCGGACGAACAACCCCCCATCCGTTGGCAGTATTATTATCCATTCCATGAGTGTTGCACTATTTACTAGTCAGGTACTTAGTCAAATTAAAAGCGGTACTTTAGTTATACTTGTCTATGATCGAGAAACTGTGCTCCAAGTCGTCCATCACCGCGGACACGGCTTTCAGAAAGTTTTACCCTGCAGGGGTGCACAAATAGCAACACACACTCGATCAACCTCGGAAAAACCAAATCAAATCCCAACGAGGCATTCACGACAAAGCGATCACAGGATTCAGAAATATTTCAGGGGGCCACCCCATTAAGCTAGCCGCAACGAAGTTAGCCGACTCCGAGACGGACTCAAGGTTTGCGTCAGTGGCTGTAAACGACTGGGAACCCGAAAGTGTGACTGGGCTTGTCGATACCGCGAAAACACTCGGCTTACCTAAACAGTACAGGTGCTCCTCGCACAATCTTAAATAAAGCAGTAAAGCATGGCATAAGTACAGGATAGTAATAAAGCCCCAAACTACTTTGTGGCCCCAAGAAATAAGAATGAATCAAGCTCTGGCTCAGGGGGGTTCATAAGCCTCCCGGATGTGGATAGCGCGAATATTCAAGGAACAGGAATCAAGTACTTGGGGTCCTACGGGACACAAGTGAGCATGAAAAACCAAATAGCAGATATTGCTCACCGGTGCCACTTTCATTAGTTATCCCATTACTACTCAGGTTAAGTTGTTTAGGTACCTCGTTATCCATCAGACACTCACATACCCTAGACATGCTGTTCTACGACCCGCATGGCTCAAACAACTCCTGTAGTAAGGGCTAATGGGATGGAGGAACAAGCTTCGGTGGGGTTTAAAAGTAAAGGCTATGCAGTACTTGGGATTCAGTTTAATGCAATGGCGACTCAATGATGCAAGAATAAGATAGAGGCAATAGGTACTATATGTATGCAAGCATGTGGTAGTGCTTGCCTGGCAGCTCAGTTGAAGCGAGAGAAGGATCTGGGTAGTGCTCCTGGGTCTCTTGATATATCCCCTGCTCAGCGTCTATTCGAAGAAGAACCAAACAAACAAGGGCCAACATAAATAACGTGCACAAGCATATGAATTAAATGCGACAAGCAAACAATCATGCCATGATGAATGATGCACAATTTGCATGGCAAAAATGTAGCATGGCATGGGTGAGGTGTGGAACATAAGAAATAAGCATTTTATTGAGTTTTAATCATATTTTATACCCAAATAAGTTGTTGTATACTTTATATTTATAAGATGCATGCTGCAATGCAGAACATGGAATGCATGAACAGAAAGGTCTCGTCGAGCTGATCGATTTAGACATATTATTTGTCAAATTTGGAGTTATAAAACAAAAGTTATTAATTAATTAAGGAAAAAGAGCATTTTATTGTAATTTTAATCAACTCGAAATTTTAAGTGTTCAAAATATATTTTGAAGGGCATATTTGAATTCCTCATATTTTTCTGATTTCAAAACATATATTATTTGTATTATTTGAAATTATAATTTATAAGATATTTAAAAACAGATTTAAATTTGAATTTAAAACAAATTTTGAAAAGTTTGATTTAAAACAGAAAACAGAAATCCTTTTCTCACTCGCGCAGATCTAGCCACCGACAATGACAAGTGGGCCACATGCTGACTAGGTGACACAATGGCAGAACAGGTTTTTCTCACCACGTCGCTTCCTAGTCGCTGCGACTGACGGGTGGGGCCACGGCAACCTCAGGGCCACACGCGGGCGCGCCAGCGGGGACGTGCCACGTGGGGATGCCCGGGAGTGCGGGTTAAGGCTAAGGTTCTACGGGGGGCTCTTTGTAAAAGGGGCCAGGGAGGCTGACTGGTGGGCTCTGCGTACCGCGGGTTGAGACGGAAACGAAAGGAGGGGCTAACTGCAAAAAGGGCACCCGTACTGTGGATCTTCTCCACCGATCGAACGATCGGTGCGCGACCGACGCAGGTGCGGCACGGGGGGGAATCGAACCAAGGACATGGCTTGCGCGCGCGGAAGCGGCAGCCACTGCGGTGGGGAGGGGTAGTTGACAGGAGAGGTTAACGCGGCTAGGTGAGGTGCTACGCGGCGCGAGAGCATGCAGACGCCAGCGCTCTCCGGCGCGCAGAGACCGTTCGACGAAAAGACCGGCGAGGCTAGGGCGGTACGGCGAGGCGGGACATGTCAGGGAGAGAGGGAGGCTCACCGGTGGGCTGTTGACGGTGGTGGTTCGGGCAGAGGAGCTGGCGATCGGCGACGATGCAGACGGCCGGGGTTCTAGGGTTTGGCCGCGGACGCGTCGGTGTGCGGCGGGTACAGACCTCCTCCTTCTCCTCGACGTCGTGCACCGAGCTACTGCAGAGGACCTCCTCGTCCTGGCCGACAATCTCCTGCTCGCCTACGCCTCCTGGTTCGACGGGATGTGGTGGAGGCCGACGGTGACCGGCGATGGGTAGGTGGTGGTAGGGGTAGACGGAGAGGAAGGGGCGGCTTGGGGAGATCTGGGAGAGGTCGAGGAGACGGGAGGTGGTGGTAGATAGCAGAGGGAGAGGGGAGGATGCCGTGGGGGAGTGGGGTAGAGAAAAGGTGGCTTCGGCCACTTTTCTCCTCCTCTCCTTCACGTGCTCGGGTCGGGGCAGGAGCAGGGTAGGTGCTGGAGGCTGGCAGGTGGAGACGGCAGGGTCGGTGGGGAGGCTCGGGCTAGGGGGCCCTCATGGCAGGGAGAGAAAGAGAGGGAGAGAGAGAGAGCTAGGGTGGGAGGAAGGCTCGGGCTAGGGTTTGGTTTAGGGTTGGGGTTGGGTAGCTCGGGTTGGTGAGAGGAGAGGTGAGGTGAGAGGGGGAGATGGTGTAACTAGGGTTAGATTAGAGGGAGACTAGGTTTAGGGTTAGCTAGGTTAGAGAGAGGAGAGATGAGGTCTTAGGGTTAAGAGATAGAAAAAGAGAGAGGGGTAAGAGAGATTAGGGTTTAGAAGAACTAGGCTAGGAGAGAAAGAGAGAAAGAAAAGAATAAGCCTCATATGATCAAGCATAAGAGTTTTATTTGAAAGAAAAGATATGGGTGAGATAATGGGGTGATGGAATGGATGGAGATGGGTGTAGGGTTTTAGATGCTTGCATGCATCAAGCAAGATCAAGCATGAAGAGGGGTAGAGAGAGATATGGGGGATGATCCACTCAAAGATTCAAATAAAAACCCAAAAGACTAGAATGTGGTGGTACTTGCATGGCCCATGCAAAATATTTAATGCCATGTTTATTCTTGTGAAAACAATAATATTAACATGGCATTATTCCTATGCATTCCCAAAAGTGGAATAAAGCCAAGCAAAAGGATTTAAAGGAAAGTTCCAGATGGAGTAGATGGAGATGATCACATTTGATTATAATTGGGACTTGCTAGTGTGTATATTCCACTAGATGTTTAATAGTCCCAAAAATACCCCAACATGAGCATAAATCCATAATAATCCATATGGAAGCTAGGAAAAAGGGGCACTACTCATAATGCATGCAAAGGTGGCTCCACATATCAATAATGTGAAAACAACATGATGCTAAGATGAGAGCATGTGGGAAAAAGAATTGGATCCATCCCAACCCACATGAGCTAGAGGTAAAACCCAATAAAGTGCAAAGCTCATATTTAGTTGGATGGTGGAATTATAAGGTGGTGACAGAGAAAGGTGATGGAATTGAATAAAAGATATGCCCCCAACTCAACTTGGGCATTAAACAATATATCAATAACCAAATACAATATCAAGAGGCAAAATACAATTTACAATGCATATGAGAGAAGAACCAAAACAAAAAGGGTTTTATATGATGCTCAAATGCAAGGTGGCATGATGACATGAGCATGATATAATTATGATGCAACAATTATATATAGGAAGTAGCCATTATATTACTAGACCAAGTAGCATTACAATTGTTAGACAATTGGGATGCTACAGCGCCCAGATCCCATTGGTCCATGTGTCGCTCTTTGGACGGTCCACGTGTCCTCGTACTATTTGTCCACCTTTGAGAAGGCCAGCTTCATGCCATGACGAAAACAAAATTCGTGACGGCCGAGGTGACATCAAGAACGAACTAGATGACATCACCAGTAGAATGAGTGACATCAGCAATCAACATTAACAGAATCAAGCCATGACAAAAAATAATGCCAGAAAGACGATGATGTCACTAACAGCCAGCGTGATGTCAGTTGACGGCGCTAATGGCCACTCGTGATGCCATATGCCACGTGGCACGGACCGTCACAGAAAAAATGTCACGACTAATTGGGTAGGGTCTGGGATGGTCCCATTGGCCGCAACGAAATTGAAGGAATGTCACGGATGGCCGCGAGGTTTTCAGGCAGAAAAACGTCACGGGTCAGATTATGACATGAGGTTCATGACCCGTTTTTCATCACGAAATTTGTCATGGATGGTGTTCTACGATATTTTTCCCCTGATCCACGAAGATATCAGATTTTCATGTACCGTCCAGATTCTTGTAGTGAGGTCTTGATGGTTCGGAAGGTTTCGGGTTCAACCTTCGGGTTTCTGTGAAGGAGAGCTTTGCTTTCATGATGGAGACCTTGGCATCCTTGTCGGAGTTATCGAGTGTCTGGATCGAAGAGCTTCACACATGAGCAAAACAAGATGAGTAAGCCGAGGGCATCTAGACCACAGAAAACAAACAAATGAGAACAAGGTCGTCGTCAAGAGCAACACAATGCACATGTGCGCATGGAAACACACAAGCAGGAGATCAACATAGGGAAGAACCAACATAAAGGCACACACAGGCTCTACAACAAGGCGGAATGGCATGGCGGGCACGCTCAACGGCGCAGACTACACAGACAGAGGGTGGCAGTGGTGCTCGGCGTGGAGCTTGCAGATGAGGGGATCGACACGGGGCTCGATGCAGAGGGAGCCGGGCGTCTAGGCAGCGGTGTTGCTGGAGTCGGGCATAGGAGATTGAAGGCGAGGAGGTGGAGCCAGAGCGACGAGGTGGAGCCCAAGAGGTCCGAGGTGGAGGCCGCTCGGGAAAGGCGGGGGCGTGATGCTGGGGAGAGCAAGGCGATAGCCGGAGCACCGGAGAGGGGCAGCAGTGACTACGGAGGAGGTGTTAGAGGAGCGGGGTGCACGCGGACGTTGCTAGGAAGGTGAAGATAAGACCTCACAGGGGCGCGACCTAGGGTCGACGTGGAAGTGGGGGCATTGTTAGTGCAGCGGGGAAGCATCAGGTAAATGAGGGTGCCCCCAGATGGTAGGGACTCACAAGGAAGGTACGGGGTATGTGGGTAGGGACAGGGATCACACTGTGGGGAGACGGGATCAGTGGGGCCGAGGTAGGGTTGCGAAGCGTGCGATTTTACGTGCAATGTATGAGGGAGCGTGTCCTGGGTCAGTTGCGTGTAGGTGTGTGCGACTGTGTCGGGTGCACAGTGTGTAGAGTTGCGGCTTATAGTGTGTGGCATGCGGGTGAGTGCGACAGGTGGGTGGAGGGTGGTAGGCTATGTCCAGGATTAGGGTTAGGTTTAATTCGTGTAGGTCTAGGGTTGGCCCGAGCAGTAGGTGGTCTGGCCGGTTGGTCCTCTGGCCTTACCGGCTGGACTGCCTGCCCGTAAAACAATTTTTATATTATTAAACTATTGTTTTATTTTTAAAAGCCTTTAGTAAATAGTTTTTAGACAAAACAAAATATTCAGAAAGACCGGGTTTTGATTAGAAATTAAATAAGGGGCTATTTAGAAAAAAAGATAGGATTTTAATGAAAATAGTTTCAAGAAAGAATATGTATGATGATGTCATGATGATGAACAAAGTAAAAAAACAACATCGATTTCCTAGTAGTGGTTTTTCTCTGGGTGCTACAATTTGACACCACTAACAAGGGATCTCGCCCATCTGCCTCATGATACGGGGGAGAGGGATGATGGTCCGATGCTTCTTGCTTCATGTAGATCCTCGTGACACCACTAACAAAGATTGTTGGGGATATACTTTCTTCTTATACCCACAGGACTCACTGACCAGGGTGGCCCACCAATGGATTAGAGCTTTGCTTCACGGGGGGTCTAGTCAGTGAAATAGGACAGAGTCAATTCCGGCTATGACAAGGCCCAAAATAATTACCGACATAGGCCTATAGTATTACTTGTAATCCAAGATGTATCTAGTTATCGACTCTGTAACATAGCCAGATAGGTCTCTGCTGGTCTTGACGCCTTTATAAGCCAGACCTGAGGGAGCCTTTAGGGTAATACAACCACAACCAAATCGCACAGGGGAACCTCTCTTGTTATCCACTATAACATCTGTCTCTCGCTGATATATTACTAGGATGCTAGCAGGACTATCATACGATCACCGCAGTTAAATCTGAACCTGGGTAAACTTGTGCTCACCGATCCCGAAACACCGTATGGCTCACACCCCATCTTATAAACGCCCTTAGGACCCCCTATGGCGTACTTGTCATCAATCTGACAACAAAGATTATTTCTCGATCTTGAAATCATCGAAACAACCAAGAAGAGGTCATTGCTCACGTTCGTCGAGAGAACACTCTGGAGAAACAAAGATGAAGGTAAAGGTCTAGAAAGGTAAGGCCACCTCTAACTTCCATTAAAGGAGTAAATTTGCATTATTCCGCTAGTTCAATGTAAAAAACCAAGTGATAAGAGTAGTGGTATGGTCGCCAATCCATCCCGCACTCAAAGCATTACTCTGTACATGAAAAGAAGAATTATCCAACCAACTCTCGGAATTAGACAGAAGATCTTCAAAAGCGATATTCAGAAAACAAAGGGGTGATGCAAAATCTTCATCGAATATGACATAGATGATGTCATCACACTGGAAAACACTGGAAGATACAAAGAAAAATGTTAGTGGATTTTCAAACAAAGAAAGGTACAACATATGAAGGATTTCTCAGATAGCATGAAGTCCGGTTGTAGAAACACCGTTGCAAGAAGATGGAATCGAAACCCTGAAGGTATGACAGTGTTGGAGATTTTTCCCATGAAGGAACTAGGGTTCCCTTGGTTCGTTAGGGGGATGAACACGCGTTCTCAAGGAGCCTCGAAAACGGTGGCGACGAGGAAGCTGTAATCACGGTAGAGAGGAGACACAGTGTTTTTTACCTAGTTTTGGGACCCTCGTGAGGAGGTAATGTTGGGTTCGCAACATAGAAAACAAAAAATTCCTACAATGTAAACAACTGAGCACCAAGATCTATCTATCTAGTTACAAGAAACTAGTGGATATACATCCATAGAGAACTTACCCTCGAAGACGGACAAAGTGTTACGAGATTGGTTCTCATGGATGATCTAGTCGTTCACTCACTAGTACAAACTTGCTACTTAGAGACGTCAATATCCCATAGGCCTCAAAAGTTTTCTCGTTCTAGCTCAAGGCGCATAGCTTATAAGAACACACCATCCGAGCCGGGTTTTTTTGCGGCTGTAAGATACACGACCTTAGACTATGTAAAAAGGAAAACGCCTCTAAGATCTTTCATCTCGAGACGACCATTATTCAGGACCGCTTGCAAGAACACCATAACCTCAGACGACCTCTAGTATGGACCATCTCCAATCGTTAGGAGACCTGAGTCGGCTGTAGTTATGAGACGCCTCCATAAGTTTCAAACGTGAGATGGCTTCTTGTTTCATTCATCTCTAATAAATTTCCTCTTTGAGACTGGTTCTTATAGAATCCACCTCTACAATATAAGACAAAGTTAACATACAACCGTCTCTTAGAGTTTCTGAGAGGGAGTCAGCCTTTTTCCCGACAGTCTCTAGGTTCACTTCGCACAGATACTATGTTGTAAGCAACTTCCTCTAGTGATTCATACATGTATTAGGATGCTTTCGGCTATTGTTTACTAGTAGCCATAATATCCGGATGGTCCAGAATAATTCGGAATGCAACTGGAATACAAATACTATATTTGTTGTCAAGATAATTCTCAAGAACGACCGTGACATAGGCACCACAAATTTTGGAATATGTCACACAAATCAATTACACTACATACCACAAATCAATGTACAATAGCATTGACATAGCTAGAAAGGCATGGCAAGTATTATCAAGAACCCAGTATAACAATTTTTGGCATAGTTGCTCTCAGAAGGGTTCACCATGGAATTCTTTGTTGTCTTTCAACACTTGTTGAGCAAGAAATTCAGGAAGTTCCGTGCAGATCATTTTTAGCTTGTGCGTCGGTAGTACCGTCTCTTAAATTAAATCATGATGAAAACCGACATCAATAATAAGAATATTTCAATAAAAGAAAAAGATAATGTTTGCATACCAGTTGTTCTGGTCTAGAAACAACCAGATTGGCCATGGTGATGCTCATATGTTGGAAAACATAGTAGACGCAAAGATGCGTCGATGGAGGCTGTTGGTGGCACTTGAACAGAGCATATGTGGAAATTACCATATTATCCAGACAATATATTTAACATGCATGAATATATGTGTACAAGTGCTGGTAGAAACTAACCGGTTGACCCATGTGATGGTTATCTCTTTGTAGTTCTTCCTTGCATATCATTCTTCCGAATGAACTACTTTAAACAATCTAAAAGCAGGAAGACAAAAAAGTATATCATTATGAAACCATGACGTATATCACTTTTATTATAAAGATGAAAGTATTAAATCACCTGTTAAGAAGCGTCTGTACATCCTCATAATCTGCTTCCTTTTTATTACGATAAGAATCGAGATAATGGACATGTCCATCCGCAAGTGAGATAGCGATAATAATCCAATGAAAACTAAAAATTGAACGATTTATTAGTTGGATGAAACCACTAAAATTCGTAAACTAGGATGCGGTAGTAATTAAGCTAGCTTAATATTTATGAAAATGCCATAGAATTAGTTCCTAATCTTTGCTCGTGTCGAACATGTTGATGATGTAATCCTTGACATTCCTTTCGTTACTATTGATGGACGCATGCGAAGCATTGGCGGGGTCGACGAATAATATTTTATGAATATAGGTCCTGGATCTCGCAAATAATAACCTATATATATATATTTATAGAGAGAGAAGGACTAAAGAGGAATGCTATTAAGACATTCCTATATAGCCTAAACAGGAACTCTCCCATCCTAACCACCTTCTTCCTTGTCCCTTCCGCCCGCGCGCCCTCCCTTCCTCACCCGCACCACCCCCTAGCGTGCCTCCTTGGCCCCGCCGCCGACGCCTCCTCCCCCTAGCGTGTCGCCCGGGCCCCGCTCGCACCTCCTTCCTCCCCCATTGTGCCGCCTTGGCCCCGCTGCCGGCGCCTTTTGCCCTAGCGCGCCTCCCCGGCCCCGCCTGCGCCTCCTCCCTCCCTAGCACGCTGCCCCTACCCTGCCTGCGCCTCCTCCCTCCCCCCAGCACGCCACACTGGTTCCCCGCTGCCAGCGCCTCCTCCCTACCCCAGTGCGCTGCCCGACTTCCCCGTCGCCGACGCCTCCCCTCCCCAAGTGGGCGCTCCACCTCCCAGCGCTGCTCGCCCTACCACCTTCCTCCATTGACCTCGTCCTACTCTGAAATTTATTTCTAGGCTACTCTCAACTTGTAATTGGATGTGAAAAATAAAGTTGAGTTCGAACACGCGGGGTGTTTGGTAAAAATAAAGTTCACTCTTATGGAAAAAAAGTTCAATCGCCTAGAAAAAAAAGTTCGAACAGAAATCCACAGTTCAAAAACACATGGATTTTGGCTAAAACAGAAATCCACAGTTCTGAAAAAAGAAGTTCACTCTTCTAAAAACAACGTTCACTCAAATAAAAAGAAAGTTCATAAAAAAGAAAATTCACAATCGTTAAAAAGGACGGCTCACTCAGTTGTCCAAAAAAAAGTTTACGGAAAAGAAAGTTCATACGCGTTAAAAAGGTAGTTAACTCTTCGAGAAAATATAGTTCACTCCAAAAACATGACGTGGGTTATCCTTTATTTCATAGTTCACTTCAGACAAAGGATTTCGGAAGGTTTTTGGATAAAAAGAAAGTTCACATGCGCTAAAACGAAAGTTCACTATGCAGGAAAATATAGTTCACTTCGAGCGCACCCAGGATTCTCATTATATTTGATAGTTCACTCAGAAAAATGCAAAAAATTCCTAAAAACATGTTCGATAAAAAAGAAAGTTCAGAAGCATTAAAAAGGAAGTTAACTCTACTGTCTAAAAAAGTTCGCTTTATAATTTGAAAGTTCACTTCGGACATGGCTAGAAATTTAAAAAAGTTCACTTCAAACATGGTGATTTTTCGAGAAAATGAAAGTTCACTCGCGCTGAAAAAATAGTCCACTCTGCTATCGGACAAAGTTCACTGTATTCCCTGTTTAGTTATACAGGAACTGGTTCCTCTTTAACTTTTTTTTTTATATATATATATATATATATATGGATAAATTTAAAACTATGTAGATAGATGGTAGCTAAAACTATGGATGCATAGATATATACCGACAAATTGATTGTTAAATACTCACAATTGCATGCATCTCACTATGTATACCTCGAAGGTGTCCAGATTCATAGCCAGGTATAAGTCCTCCTAGACCACGAGGAAATCGGAAGCATCGCTTCTGCTATCATGATTGTGAAAGGTTTCAGGAGGTAAGCGATCGAATATTCCAAGTTGTTGCTTGCCTAGTGGCTTGTTTAAATTATCCACATAGTGCTTGTGCAAAAATTCAATACCTTTGCCAAGCTCAGCCTCAATATTACTAACATCACTTTTTATTAGCTTTCACCCAGGGTTAAGAAATGTCTAGTGTATCTGGGCCTTCCCCACCTTACCTCCCCTTGAATGAATGCATGTATCTTCTCGGCGTCCATTTGATTCAGGTCCGCATCAGCAAGATTAGTCGGCGACTGCTGCTTGGTCTTCACATTTTTTGTAGTCCTGCCATTGTTTTTGGCCTTGCACGCGGTAGCTTTGGTTTTCACAGGAGCTAGAGGATTCCCTGTGGACTTGGAAAGCGCATTTGAGTGCGTGACCTAGCTGGAGCTGGTGGCACCCCCTTGGCTGCCAAAATAGGAGTGGTGTCTTTAGCATTGGGCATAGTACTGGGTTATTTTACAGTAGCTGCAGACACTAGTTTCTCTGCTATCTTCGGGGCTGCTGGGGCACTTGTGACAGGAACGCCTTATTCGTTAGAGTAGTTGGCATGTCAACCCTGGTCTTGGTGGACACACTGGTGGGGGCTTCCTCTTCAGTTTCTTTAGACTTGGACAGACTAGCGGGGTATCAGGAGCCGCCCATACTGTCTGTGATATAACATCCTGGGGGAGCAGCATATTCCGGCGGGGTGGCATATTTGGAGGGGGCGTATTATGGGGTCAGGCAGCAGCCTGGGGGAAACTTCTTTTCTAGGGTTGGAACTTCATGTGAGGAGTGCGCCATATATGTTGGAGCTGGCACAACAATACTGATTGAGATCTTGGTAGGCACTCTCAATTTTTAAATAATCATCATCATCTTGAGAAACTGGTGCTTCCTTGATGTTGGGATCCAGTGTTGTCGGTTAGAGGTTTTTCGAGGCCAGGATAGCTATCTTTTCAAGAAGGATATCTTTCTTTGGCCACTAGACAAAGGTTCCCTTTGCCTCAATCAAAGTCGTGATTTATTAATTGGGAGGGACTGGCAAAGCTATCTCATTGCACCCCTATTGGACATCATCAATGTTGACCCTAGAAAAACCGTTGCAAAGAGGACAGTTGTGTACCATCTGCCCTTTGGTTGGTGGATGCACTAGCTCCCAGGCATCCGACTCAGGTCGATCTGAGCCGACTTTCCTTGCTAGTAACTGGCAGACGATGGCTGGCTACAAAAAAGTATCAGGTCAACTAGCATGCCATATGACAATGCATAATACATTTGATGTAATACATGCTTTACATTATCAATGGGTTTAATTACCTCTATGTGATCACAAGGATAGTTGATCATGTCAGCATCCGTACTAGCGTCTGTACCAGACCGATGACTATTTGGGAAGAAGCACAATTGCTCAGGACTGGAGTAGGCTGCATGACAAGGGACGGTGGAATGGGATGACTCGTTAACTCCAATTCCATTCTTATCTCTGCCAGTATTTCAGCTTTCATTTTTTCTCGCATCTCTTTTCATAAAGCTCCTTCTTAGCTTATTTGATAGCACACTTGTCCTCCAACTTCCAATTGCGTCCTATTTTCCACGGGGCAATGGAACTTACCACCCTCGTGCGACCATGGTGCTCTGAGACCAACACCTCTACAAGGACATCTCCCTTGAAGACACCTGCTTCCTTCTCAACAACCTTTTCCACCTATAATACAATATAATGAAGCCTTTATACCAAAGGGTGATTTTTTGATGAAAAAATCATCAATTCTAGCTAGCATGTGAAGCCTCACAAAATTGTTATATACTTTGATGTCCTCGGTCCTAACTAAAGTTGGCACACCACCCGTTTTTGTCACATTTATCTCTTGCTCTAGTCTAGTCTCTTGCCCTCACATATGTAATATCTTCGAATGGTTTTGGCAGTCTGGCTGCCTCTGCCTATAAATCCTCTTCTTCCCATTTCTGGGTCATGCCCGCATACCCAGAAATTCCCATTCTGTGGTGGTTCATGAATAATAGGGCTCGCTCTCTCGCGTGTATACTCTTTATTCAAAACTCCATAGATTTTTTCTGTGTCACAAACTCATCCCAAACCTCTGGGTTGATCTGTGGGTACAAATCAAGGGAGCTATTATCTGTATCCACAAACTGTGTCATGAGCCTGGACTTCAATTGATTCCAAGCCTTGGATGCGAGCAATAAAGCCACTCGCTCAATATGCGGCAAGTCACTTGCTCGGGTGGTGAAATACTGAAGAATCTCTATCTTGACTGAATCACAAGCGCTCTTCATTAATTTCCTCGAATCTGTAATGGTGATGGGCACTCGTTCATGTGCCATAACCCCACAAAACTTCGAGAACTTTAGTCACCATTTTTCGATTGATGTGTGTCGCACTGTACATACACTCTGTTCTACTTGATTTCCCATGGCTGTCACCTTTTCGGTTTTCCCCCCTTCTTGTTCATGTAGATATCGATGGTAGTGGGTCAGACTCACTCCTGTTTATGTAGAAAATCAATATAGATATGAGATAACAAAAATAATAATAGTATACTAACTAAAAAATGCACTTCAGTGTGTAAGAATTATATTACGCGCTCTTAGTACTTGGTACTAAACCATTTTCTACTACTGAACTGTAACATGGCAATATACTCTTTCGCAAAAATGCAAAAAACTTTGCGTTTCGATTTATTGATAGAAAAAGGAGTTTGATTTACAAGCCTAAGAAAAGGCAACACCCGTATTTACACCCTCAATGTACTTAAAATTACGAATGTGTACATACTAACAATATATCCTATTTTTAAATGAAAATGTGCTGAAGATAACTATTTTTTTTTGCAAAGACTCTCACCGTTTCAAGAATGACGGCGACTTTGGCCCTTGGCGGTCCTCGGTATCATCAGCGGCGGCTTCCGCTAAGTGGTGAGAACGCCGGGGAGGCAAGGACACCGGAGATCCCAACATAGGGGAGGAGAAAGGTAGCGACATGGAGCAGTACGCGTGCGGTCGCGTTGAGAAGCCTCGCCGACAGCGGTGGAGAAGGGGGTGGAATGGCCAGTGTGGGATATGCTAGATCTACGCACATGGGAGGGTGGCCTCCTGTGGGAGTACGACGGCGGGAAGGAGCAACAACGAACAAAGGCGGTAGGGAGGAGCACAAAGAAAACTAACAAGGTGGCGGGGATGGCAGGGGAAGGGCATCGGCAGAGAGGGTTTGAACACCGAGGTTCGGGCCGGCCGGCCGGGCAAATGTGGAAAATATGCCCATCTCCCCCGTTTTCCCCAAAATTTTGATTTTTCTGCCAACGCTTCAAAATATTTGGATCCAGTTCCTTACAGACTGTCAAAATATCTAATCGTCTCTAAAATGCAGCTCGGCCTGCTATGCACGAACAAACTTCAGACACCCTAGATGTATTAGGACACTCCGGATTAAGAAAAAGTCTTAAACATGCAAATTATTCGAAATTACTAGGTAATAAAACGTGAATATGTGATTAGTATCATGAAATGAATTCCTATACCATGAAATAAGTTGGTACGTTGAATAAAGTACGCGACGTAGTACAAACTTTGGAGTTCACCCCTAATAGGTATGATACTTGTGCTGTTGATGTACTCGTTAGAAAGCAACATTGGTGCATGTTTTTTAGAATTGACTAATATTTTTACCACAGAAAATAGGCACCATAAAATGAATAAATGGCAAGTTTCATAATTATCCGAGTATTTTTAGACTTTATTAAAAATAGAAATGAACAAATGGCAAGTTTCATGAACAAATAGGAAATATTCTTTTCATATTTTGAAAAATCACATTTGCAATATTACATGGTATGTTAAGTTATATGATTACAATTCCCAAGTCTAGACAAATATTTCTTGAAAAATACTAATAAAACTAAGTTCGGCCCTCCGGATTTATCCAGCAGTCTAGATTGGAACCAACTCGGGATTTATCTCATGCGTTGGATATCCCTTGGACGGTCATCACTCACTGCCCACTCATTCTTTAGGGAACATATATGTTAATATTTCTTATCCCGCCGTCCGGTGCCAGCCAAACTCCATCCCGTCGGGTGCCGCTAGTCAAACCCTATCCCGTCGGCCGCCGCCACTCAAACCCTATCCCAATGACCTCGCCGCCTCTCGTGTGATCGCGACGCCGCTGCAGCCCCTCTCCTTGCTAGCCCACGAGTCCACCGCCCTCCTTTCCAGCCCATGCCTCCCTGCCGCTACATTGTGGGAAGTGCGGTCGCAATCTCATCGAATAGAGAGGTCGTTGGACGAATCAGGTAATTCGCTGATCGATTTCTTGAAATCCCTCTCGTTGTACTAGTACATCTCATGATGAAATATCTCGTAGTGCTAGTAGATCCCATACTGATTTAGCACAGGATTCTATTTCAGCAGTTAGCTGTTTATTACGATTCTGTTTCGTTAGTGTTAGGACAGTCAGTTATTGCTCTTTGTGGGGGACTCTTTACCTTGAAAGACAGTGGTCGTAGCATCTTAATATATTTATCCAACTCACACTTGAATAAAGTATACATAATAGATATGTTCATATTTCCTATAATTTTTATCTTATACGATAGGTTCAAGTGAGCATGAGGTTGCGAAGAAGAAAGGGAAAAGGCATGAGGTTGCAAAGAAGAAAGAGAATATGCATGTGGTTGCGACAACTGCGGTGAATAGGGGGAAAATCCTAAAAGAACTACTGCGAAGAGAGATGCAACTGATATGGCAAGCAGCTCATCAAACCCCGCCGCAAAGAAGGTCCGCAGCTCCCAAAGTAGCATTGTTTGAAAAAGTAGAAGCCTGATGAAATTGCTGAAGAGAAAGTACGAAGCTCTTCGTTGGGATAAAAATCAGTATGAGGCTAAGAGAGATAAAGGTATCCTCAAATGGTTCCGCACCTTAAATCAGAAAAAGGTCTTTGAGATGATTCTCCAACTTACAACTAGGGTTGCTCCTCAAAGGGCAATTGACTTTGAGCACATCAAGAAAAACAAGAAAAGATTTGTCAATAGATTTGAAACATGTGATCGCCTAGGCTTAGTGAAGATCATGGAGTTTAGGTGTCACTACAACGAACAAGTGGTGATACAATTCTATTCTACCCTCTTTCTTGAGAAGGATGGTTCTAGAAATTTTGGTGGATGACCAATGACAAAGAATACCGTGGCCCACTTAGTGAATTTGCTGCAGCTCTTGGAATCAATATGGTTTATCCAAATGATACTAATGTCGTCCGTCTCCATGATGATTTCACAAAGAAGCCAAATGAACTGAATGGCTGGTATCATCCAGCTTGCATCTTGTGGGTAATGCTATTTTGCATGGGCAAATTGGTGGCCTCTTTCCCTTCTTTGACACATTGCACAAGATTTTTTGGTGGACCTTGTTCCCAAAGTCGGAAGACTCATGTAGCATACATGGATATGCAAAAAACCTAATCTGGTTTATCCTACAAAGGAAGGAAGGAAAGATTGATGTTATGGATCTCTTGTATCATGAGATAAGGAAAACATGGTTGATCGTTGGAGGTCATTAGTGCATGCTCCATACATTCATGCATTTGTTCAACATGTCACCAAAGAACATTAAACCATTGGCATGTCCTATAGGAAGCATTGCACTCACAGACCCCACCTTGACATTCGTAACAATGGTGTGACCAAGAAATCACAACGGAGTAGGGCTCCAAGAGATGTGGACTGTCTGTGTATTCCTAGAACAACTACCCACAAGAACAACAAGACACAAGAGCGACTCATTAAAGGGGTAAGGACGTGGCATGCCAACTACATGGAAGATCAGGACAAGCGTCATAGGGATCATGCTAGACTAAAAGAGAACAACAGGATGCTGAAAGCATTAATCAGACACAAAAAAATTAATATGTCAACTCCAGCAGGGTCCGAGGAGATGGGGAGTGAGATTCCTAATGAATATTCTATATTTGTGCCTAGGGATGATGATGTAGAAGATGCAATATCCGCATGACCTCCTATTGAAGATGAAGTTAGTGACGATGAAGTCGACGATCCATCGTTCTAGATATTGCATCTTCATTCATCATACTTATTGTATATATGTCAGGGTGATTTTGTTCTCGATCTAGAGTACTTTTGAACTTCTTATATTTACCATAGAGATTGGTTTAATTATTAGCTCTTATTAACTTTTAAACTGCTACTATGGAGTATGAGCTATATACTTCTGAATTGGCAAGATCACAACATCCCTGAAGGCGGAGAAGCGGACACCGCCGTGCAAATTTGTCGTTTCCGGTGATACACTCTCAAACGGGCATTATTACCAAGCTCTTTTGATAGTCCTCCTCACATGGTCGTATATAAGAACCGTCTCTAAAAACACAGGAAACACGCGACAACTTCCTAGGAGACGGTCAGTATTTACGAGTGCCACAGTGAGTCAGACTGATGGGACGCACAACCTCCCACGCCATTGTTTTATTGGGAACTATTTCTCTACTGTACTACGGCATTACTGATCTGTTCGTCGCCTCGAGCCCCTGGACAATTCAAGAAACTGCTCTATGTCATTACTCCGGGGCAGTTCCTCTTCCTCTTCCCCACTGATTCCTCTTCCAATTCAACCGCCGAAATGACTCGTGGCACCCATGAAGAAACCACCCACAACATTGCTCAGACCACTTCCTCTTCCTCTCTCAGGCGTCCCCATTCATCTTCCTCATTTTCGCAACACTTGCATGCCCCCATTCCTCTTCCTCACTCTAGCAGAACCACCCCGCCTCTTCCTTTTCGCCATGGCCGCTCGTGCACCAGTCGATGATGGATGGAGATTCACGGACACGGTCTCCATCACTGCGCATGGCACCAGCGCGTGCACACCAACGAGGACTCAAAGGTCGATGAAACTCTCGCCATGTATGAGGATTGTCTAGAATCAGAAAATGACCGGATTGTTGGGTTGGAGCTCGAGTACACCTCCGTCGTCTTGATAGTGATGAGCCGCAGACAGTCGTGGTGGTGTAGCTAGCCTTGCGAAAGCATGTCCTAGTCTATAATTTTTGCAGGAGCCCAAGGTATGGCGATGGGCGTCGAGCAATTCGCGAGATATTGGTGAAGAAGCAAATTACATTTTCTAGTGTTGATATAAGGAGATACAAGGATATCTTGTTGGTCGAAAATATAAGTACACCTACTGAGTACTACATCGACATCTAGGATGTGTACAAGGTGGAGGGCCAGGGAGCCAGGGCTGGCATGGGTTATCCTGTGGCAGACATCATCGACGACTTCTACATGGATATGAAGGATAAGTGTATAGAGGAGATGCACCATACATGGCATCAGCCGCTTAGCACAAATCAGCTGAAGTATGCTGCAATTGACGACTATATGACCTACGAGATGTACAAAATATATTCAAGATTAAGTTAGGGATAGGTCTAGGCAAGCCAATTTTGAATGATGATATCTTTCCAAGATGAAAGAGCGGCGAGGATTATAGGAGGTCCAAACATGTGAAGAAAGTCCAAGAGGGAGGCGATGGTTGGGGACAGAACCAGTGGGATCACGGAAGGCATGGCGGAGATAATAGGTGGAAGCAGGGAGGCAATGCCTGGGGATAGAAGAGGTGGACGTAGGGAGGCGATGGCTGGGGCTGAACAGGTGGGAGCATGGAGACGATGGCAGGGGGTGCGGCAACATCAATGGGTGGTCAGTTGGTTGCACTATAGTATGTTTGCTTTTGACTGATCTAGCCGGTGAATGCACCTGTTAACTATGTAATATATTATCTCCGCTAGCTAGCTAACCTTTCGTTCTAGCTGTATATATTTATATTTATCAATGTTGTTTGTTCATAAAGTGTGCAGAACAATATTATTAATATATAATCATCTAGCTGTATATTCTGGCCTAATGTTATTATTTGTAATATGTGTGCTTGTTGCTTGTTTATTGTTGCATTGAAATGTAACAACGGAGGAGCGGACACTGCTGTGTCTTTGGGTCGTCGCCGGCCATGTTTAGTCGTGGCCTCCTAGTCCCACCTCAGAAGGGATATTGTAATAACTACCTCTAAGATTGCTACCACAGACGGATTGTTTAAAAAACCGCCTCTGAAGTTGCTACAGCAGACGGGTTGTTTTCTTAACAGCCTCTACAAGTTTATGATACATGATCATAAGATTTTTGGAGACATTCTAGCCAATCTAGGAATGTACTACCGGCCTAATAATATACCATAAGATGTTTGGCTTATTCCAAATATAAAAAATTCATACTTAGAAATTTATTACGAATTTATACAAATGTTTGGATTAGTCATACAAATTCATTCTCTGGATTCTTGATTGCGAATGTGCGGTCTCCTCCTCTCTCTCCCCATAACAGTCTCTCTTCCTCTCGTGCTCTCTGTAGGTTTTCCCCAAATACGCATGAAACCCTAGCTCGGAGCTCGCCGTCCGCCGTTGCTCCTGATCTCCCCGAGCCATGACACTATGCCTAGCAGCTTCGCCGTGGGAGCTCTTTATTGCCGTCAACGACCACGTTTTCCCCGACTCCAGCCGCCGAGTTGATCGTCGATTCCAGCGCCGTTCGGCCTCGCCTTGCCTTCCCGTCAACACCGTTGCGTGCGTTGTGAGCTTCTGGTGCTAACGCGCCTCTCCGCTCACTCTCCCCCTCTCTGTATCGCCACTGCCGCAACCGCCTGCAAGTCTCGTCGTCCGCCGCCGTCGCACACGCTGCTCCGACGACCTCCCGCCAGCGGCGCCGCCTCTATCTAGCTCAGCGTTGTATGCTGAGTCGAGCCTGACCCCTCTCGCAGCCCCACGTGCGCCGTATCGACAAGCCCGAGCTCGATCTGGGAGAAGCTCCATGGCTGTCGTCAGCATGACGCCAGCATGGTGCAATATTCCTTTTCCTTTATTTCAAATATTTTTGGTAAATCATTTCAGTAATTAGTAAAATACCTGACATGTGGGCCCTATCTGTAAGTGATATAAATATTTCAGAAATGTTTTTTGTTTAATAAAATTATTAAAGTAATTCCAAAATGTAAATTATTTTATAATATTCCAAAAATGATTTAAAATGAATTAAAATTGGAGAAATTTATAACTAATTCATTTTAAATTAGAAAAATACAAATAATATATCAAAATGTTCAGAAAAATGAGATCTATCTATGTAAGCTATAGTAATGCATTGTTAAACAACTTACATGACAAGTTTAATTAGAGAACATAATGAACCCTCTCATATGAACCGGGGTTTCTCCGAATTAGGGTTTGCACCCCTCGGGACCCAGATTAAATGGTCAAGCATGTTTTAGGGGTTCATACCAATGCCATTTAACTTGTCATATCATCATCCTTGTTTGAGAATTGCACCGATGCCATGTGTTGATTGTTTCCCTTTCTTTTCGGTATTTGGTTCTTCTCCGGTAGAATATGATATCAGAATCAAGATCGAGATCGAAGAATAAGATCAACACCGTCGAAGCTTGAAGATCAATACCAGGTGTCCGGAACTCTGCTTTCTGGATATCAACTGGCAAAGGCAAGCGAAGCCCCACACAAGATATAATCCTATGTTTTCAAGCATTCAATTCTTGCCATGTGCATACGATTCTAAAGTCTTTTATCGATGGATAGAGTAATCCTATGTGATGCATGTTACCTTTGAAGCCTACATTCTCTGATCCACTGCTCCTAGCATAACTAGGGTTTGGCTTGTGAAGTGTTGCTACAACTATTATCTCTGTTTTGCTTAGCCATGCTTAGCTATTATCGCTGGTCCATCTGGTTGATGAATCAGAGCTATGAATGAACCTAGTTTGACAGGAGCACATGGTAAGATTAGAGATGAAAGTTGAACATGCTAAGGCTTGTATGGGAGGCCACGGTGGGTTGTGGTTTTTGCAGTCCCATACTTGCCACTACTAGGACCTGAGTTCTTGCCTATGGTCCAAGACGAGCGTACATCCACACGGGGGCCTGGAAACCCCCTCGACCAACTAACTTGCCTAGTAGATTCCATGAGTAACATAGTTCGGGCTTTCCATTCGACATACACATCTGGTTGTTCTTGGATGGGGGTGAAGGAGGTGCATACATAACATGTAGGTAAGCGTGGACGGGAACAAGAGATGCCCGACATCCGTAATCTTGAACCCTATACACATCATTAGGGACCGGCTTCGGGACTCGACCTGTTACGGCAGCATATCCCTAGTGCGTGACTCATGGTCTCGGCGAAGCAAGGTAAAGGTCGTGGTCAACCACTCTCTACCGGCCTTCCAAGGAAGAGGGCTAATAACGTTGGCATTAAGAATTGTTTGGCGCCTGTGGGTAAAGTTGTACACCCTGCAGGGTTAAATCTTTTGGAAAAGCCATGTCCACGGTTATGGACGAACTTGGAGACCAGATTCTAAGATCACACAGAACTTTAACCTAATCATAAAACTTGGCAAAACAATGTGTGCTTAAGGATGCTTCCTCATGGGTACAAGGGGGTGATCTTAGGTAGGTTCAGTTGAGGATGATTCGGTGGATATCAAAAGATGATGAAAGCTAGATATGTCGCTCTCTTATCCCCTTTTAAAATACTCTAATTAGTCGAGATTCTTCTCCCTCTTGTTTTACAAACAAAGATGGCTTTATGCAAAATAACTCCACCAGCCATAAGTCTTGCGGAGTACACCCTGTACTCACCCTTACTTCGTTGATACTTTTGCAACAGAGTAAGTGTTACCATAGAAGAAGAGTTCTTCACTGCATCGACATCCACGAGTAGTTTGGAGTTCCCGGTCGGCAGTCTAGGATCCGTGGTTTGGACGTCATCGTTATGCTTTAGGCCTCTTAGGCCATTTGTTAAGTTTGCTATACTTAATAGCATAATTTTCCTTCCGTTGTTTGATGTTTGTGGCCAGTGACCTCTGCTTGTAATATTTTGGTTCTCTGCTCAGTTATGAGCTTGCTGTAATAATTTTGTGTCATAGGGTCACTGTTGTGTTATCAATTCTCTCTCTGTACGCTTTCGAGATTTAGGTTAGGCTTATATCAGACAGAGGTCTGGGATTTGTCTAGCCCTAATCTCAGGGGTGTCACACTTGTACACTTGAAATTGTCTGACCTCCCATGTAGGGCCTCTTGCTAGAGCAGCAATTCTATGATCTTTTGCTTCTACATCACGAAGTCGATCACTGAACCAGGTGTTGAACTCCTCGACATGGAGTGTCTCGATTGAATGTCGATGGGGATGCTTTTCTTGTAGACTGTCACGGTGTTCTTCCATGTACGGAGTGATTTAGTCCATGTTCTTCATCACAACAAAGTGTGCCTGATTATATTCAGTATTAGTCGGCCTGAAATTCATATTTCCACTCATTCCGACACCAGTAATCTTCCCCTCATGGACATATCTAAGCACCCCTACCAGGTCAAGACGTGCCATGTAATAAAGACAAAACTCAACGACCTCTTCGATTACATAGCCCTCGACGATTCTTAACTCTAGACATGCTCGATTCCTAACATAGTGCTTAAAAATTCCCATGTAGCATTCAAATGGGTACATGTTTCTTAGATATACGGGACCACACATATTTATCTCATAGACAAGGTGGACAATGAGATGTACCATGAGATCGAAGATTGATGGAGGGAATATTGTCTCCAAATTGCACAGAGTCTCCACCACATTCCTTTGTAGCTCATCCAACTTACTAGGATCAAATACCTTATGAGAAATCGTGTTGAAAATTCACACAAACAGGTTAGAGTGTATCGAACATGTGATGTCAATACATTCCTTATCGTGACAGGGAGCGTCTGTGTCATCAGAACATGTCAATCGTGGGACTTCATATCCATTACTCTATTTTTCTGTCTTGGAAACAATCCTTGGCATGTTGGCAGCGTAGCTTGTTGGAAAACGCATGCCATATAGAGAATCACACACACTTTTCTCCTCTACTGTGTCAAAGACATAACACACAGTGGCTGGCCTTCCTTGAACATCAACCTCAGGTGGGTTTTCCCCTCTCAGTTTTTCCTCTTCAAGTCGTTCATTTGCACTATCTTTTTTTCCTTCATGTTAAGAAATGTCCCTATTATTATTTCTAACACATTATTCTCAACATGCATCACATCGATGGAATGTCTAACGCCGAGATGCTCCCAATAAGGTAAGTCCCATAGTATCGATATCCTCTTCCAGACCGGTTTTATTTTGCGAGGCTGGTCATCTATATCTATTTCTTTTTATTTGTCCTTGCCTTTGACTTTGCCTCTAACCCTACGTTTGAATCGTCCTTTTCCATGCACAACTTTCAAGTGTTTAAGCTAATCATAGATCTGACTGTCTTTTAAAATTGGAGGAGCCAGATCTTTCTCACAAGTGTTATCAAACTTTTTCTTCAGGGTTCGATATTTATAACCCTTTGGCAAAAACCTTCGAGTCTGCATGTACAAAATTTTCTTACACTCATGCAAGTACAAACTTGCTGTGTTATCTAGGCATTGGACACACGCATAGGTCCTTTTTATAGCCTGGCTAGAGGAATTCCCATTGGCTGGATAATCATTGATGGTTATGAATAACATGCATCTCAGGGTAAAATTTTCTTTCATATGTGCATCATACATTTTTACTCCTTCAACCCAAAGAAGTTTAAGATCTTATACCTAAGGTGCAAGGTACACATCAATGTCATCACCAGGTTGCTTGGGGCCCTGGATTAGTATTGCGAGCATGATATACTTCCGCCTGATGCATAACCATGGAGGAAGGTTGTAAATGCTGAGATTCACGGGCCATGTGATGTGGGTGGTACAATAGTTTCCGAATGGGTCCATTCCATCAGTGCTCAGTGCAAACCCCACATTTCTAGGATCATCTCCAAAATGATCACCATCATATAGACCCAAAGGCTTCAACCTATTAACGTTCCTCCACTGTGGAGAGTCGGCAGGGTGCCTAAGCATATTGTCCTGAATGCGCTCCTCTGCGTTCCAACGCATCAGTTTTGACGTATCCGGGTTTGCATATAACTGTGTCAAGCAAGGAATAATAGGTAGGTACCAACACACTTTTACCGGGATTTCCTTCCTAGCTGGTTTTTTATGCTTCTTCTTGATCGCCTGATCAGTGTCCAGGTCATCCTCACTGCCCCTGTCATCTGCTATATTAGTTGCCTCAACCTTGGGAACCTTGAACCTTGTAAATTTGCACACCAGACATTCACGCAAATTGATGTAGGCATCACCACAGTACAATATATAATCATTTTTACATGCATGTATTCTCTGAACCTTTATTCCCAACGGACATACAATCTGCTTAGCTTTGTAAAAACTACCTGGTATGTGGTTTCCTTCAGGCAAAAAGTCTTGTAAGAATGTTAACAAATTGGTGACACTCTTATCTAACCATCTGTACATTTGCTTCATCTACATCTGTTCTAGCATAGTAGCTAACTTTGTGTAGTGCGGCTTACACCCGTGGTACATTGGTGTCTCCGAGTCTTTCATCATGCAAGAATATTTATTGTACATTTTCTAACCTCATAATTTTCTTTCAACTCCCGCAACATGTGACTCACATAGTCTTCTTCTACATCTTCCATGTTCTCTTATGACGATTTCTTGTCCATGTCGTTTGTTCGAACAACCTCGTCATCAGTTGATGGAATGGTGGTAATCTCAACATCATCCATGTTGGCATCCTCACAAGCATCACCCTCCTCATTAGCTTCACCCTCTTCATATGTACTTTGTCGTAGTTCTCCATGGTGGATCCAACAGTCATACCCCGCCATGAATCTCCTTTTGATCAAATGTGTCTGAATTTGTGAAATGCTTGTAAAACTCTGGATATTTTTATAGTCACAGCACGGGAAAAGTATCCATGGGTCCTCTATATGATCTGCATTCATTCTAGTTGTGTCCAAAAACTCCTTGACACCGTCAAGGTACACTCTGTCGCACGATTCCCCAGGTACATCCACCCACGACGGTCCATCTACAAAATAAAACAAATTAATATACACAAGTAATAAAATATGTTTTAAAATGCATCTAATATAGAAATTATCCTAAAACAAAGAGATAAAAATTGAAGTAATAAAAAAAGTATCTTACTTGGACATTCTGTTATTATCTGGAGGGTCCAGACACTTCTCCTTGCTTTCCTCCTCACTCTTCTAAACCCCCTTTCCGCCCCACGCCATTCTCCCTCCCAAAACACTGCCGTCGGCTGCCCCCACCCATCACTATCTGCTAGCCGCGGTTTAGATCGAGCACCCCAGCATCTAGATTTCTCCGGCTTGAGGTGCCGCAGACATCAAATCGTCCTCACGCATCGGATATACACCTCCTATGTATGTGTAACCATGGTTAGGACAATGGACGATAGCAAGATCCTCGCCGGCCTTGGGAACTCCTCCTCCTCGTCGGATGAGGTACTAAGATTCTAGCTTTCGTATCTATTATTCTATTTTTGTTTAAATTTTGGATTCATCTGCTGAGCTTTTCTGAATTCAATTTGTTTTAATTTTTTCTAGGAATCAGCTTGTGACTGCGGTATTCGTGATGGATGTGCCCAGTTCCAACGGTGTCTAGACGCAAAAATCATTGTCCTAGAAGAATTTGACTTTACAAGGGAGGAAAAGAGGACGACATATGAAGAATTGAGGAATTTCAATAAAGGATTATGTAAGACGGAAGAGAATATAAGGCTAGATCATGAGACAATCCGAATCATGGAGCAAGAAATTAAAACCATCAACAAAAAATGGAAAGGGCTATGGAAGAGAAGGGGCAAATAGAGTAGGTGTTGGATGATACCATCGATGCACAGAACATCAAGAAGCAAGAAAATAGGAAAACAACTAGGTTGGCGATGAATAAGATAAAAAGTATGCTATTTAGAAGGAAATGTGTCTACAATATGCCTTTTGTTCCATTGTTATCCTAGTCTCGGTTATAATAGCCATGTCCAGTTTTTTAAATGCGTGAAGTAGTTACTTGTTACTCTGAGCATGATTGTGCGTGGTACTAATATCTGTATGTGAGAATTGATTGTATGATATATGTTGTTTGCAAGAAAAATATATTGTAAAAATAAAAGTGGACAAGATTAAAACGCACATTCAAAATCACTGGCACACTCTCAATCACCCCAGCACAAAGCCTTGATCCATATAAACTCACGAGCACAAGATTGTACTGTTTTAGTTAAGGAATCGTTGTTGATCCATATATATGTAGTCAACAGCAAAGGAGAAAAATGCAAACTAGACCTTAAACGGTTTATAATAGAAACTGCCTCTAGTCAAATATATATTTGAGGCGGTCGGAATTAATGACCACCCTAGCTAGAAGTTTTCGAGTCCGTCGTTATAATGAATAGATTTGGGAGGTTCTTGGAGGCGGTGATTATTTATGGATGGCTGCATTTAAAATTTATAAAGAGATAACCAATAATTTCCATCATCTCAGGTTCCATTTAGAGGCGTTCTGTTTTAAAGAGCGGCTGAGGGTGAAGCCATACTAGAGACTGTGCATATTAAAAACCGTCTGAGGTTAAAGTTAGAAGTGGTCGAAAAATTACGACCGCCTGAGGGTGATGAACACAGCCGGTGGTTTGTATTTTAGAGGTAAACCAGCTCTAGGTATAGTCTCTAAGTAGCGAGTTTGTAGTAGTGACTTGCCGATCTCGAGATCATGATCAAGTTCAGCCGATCCAGCACCAGCAAGTCTAGCACCACAAAGTAGTGGTGTATCCGTGATCGCACACACGTCCGGTACCCCGAAAACCTCCCTGACCTCGCTCCAGCAATGCAACAGAAGGAACAAATCCTTGCTCCAAAAAAAGCCACCGGGAACATGTATCTCGCTGATCCTCGAGAGTATGGGGAATAATCTAGAAGGGGAGAGATCCTTCACGAGGTGTGTTATGAGAGGAGAGGGGGGCCTTTCATAGGGATAGGGGAGGCAGCGAAGGGGCATGGCGCGGTGGCCATGATGGCTGCCCCCCCTCTTCCATATTCATGTGGGTGGATCTCCCACTCAAATAAAAAGTCTCCACTCGTATAAACATGCCTCCACTCAGAAATCCACTCATATCCATTAAATTTCCACCAAATTTAATGCAATACCTCATTTAATAAAAAACTTTTATTTATTTTATTCAGAATTTTTTTAATTACATTAATTAACAAACATTTAAATAAAACCCCTTACAACATTTTCAATATCACATGCAGAACTAGTTTCAGCAATTTGACCCAAAACAATTCTAGTTTCCATTGAAATAATTCAAGAGCTTTCATATTCTTTCTCTAGCATTTTATTTGCTCCAAATGGTGTCGGTATCCCTTTAGTGTGTCACCTCATGGTTCGCGAATAATGCATACATGATCGAGACCCCTCTCCGATCAATAATCAGCAGCGGGACCTGGAGATCTATACTGACTCCTACACATTCAACGATGACTTCTTGTGATCGTGTGATAATTTTACATTGCAACTAAATTATTTTGTCTCGCGATATTTTACATGTACGAGTTTCTGTCAACTGTATCCCCATACCTAGTTTGATCTTATTACCGACATGTACTATTTTCTGCTTCCTGTGATATAACATTCTAGTGATCCGCATCACTTGATTGCAAGCTATATCAATGTGATATCACCGAGAGGGCCCAGAGTGTATCTCTGCGTCATTTGGATGGAAAAATACCACTCTTGATCCATGAGCCTCTACATAACACTATCGGAATATCTTAACCCACCTTTATAGTCACCCTGTTACGGTGTGACATTTGATGTTATCAAGCTACCCTTCCTGTGTTAGTGATTGACATGATCTCATGGTCTAAAGACTATACTTGTAATGATGTTATAGCAATCTAAACATAATGACTTTGATCGTATTACTATACGTCGGATGAATATTCATCACATCATTCCACCAATGTTTTGACCTTGTTATTAACAACATCCAATGTCCATGATCAGGAAACCTTGATCATCGTGTTAATAAACGAGCTAGTTTATATGAGAGGCATAACTAGAAACACTTTATTTATTTATTAAACACATATGTATTAACGTTTTGAATTAATAAAAGGATAATAACCGCCAGAGCCTACCCTGGGTAAAACGCGAGCGATGGAGACCTACCCACCTTAAACCGTAGACAACCTCATCGCCGATGATCGCCTGAGATCGTCGGCTCCCACCTCCACCCTTCCAGTCACTCTCTTCAGTGCACTCCCCTCCCTAAGGTGATCCCCTTTCCCCCTATTTCTCCCTCTCTCTCTCTCGCCATGATCAATCCAGATGGGCGGTGGAAAGTAACTTATACCACTGCAAAAGATCTTGATCGGGGACGTGACAAAGCCTATGATGGTGAGATCCAGCTTTGGTCTCATCGGAAATGGATTGCTCTGTTCAATGCAAAAAGTTGTGAGTATTATCGATAAATTTCTCCAAAATGGAGAATCCCCCGAGATTGTATCTACTATGTCATTTCCTGGATTTCAAGCCATGGTTCATTGCTATTTACTTCCAAGGATTTCAATGTATCCAAGGCCGACCGAAATAAGACCAATCCTAATTCTGGCATAGTACATTTCATGATTGATAAGGGTCTGGATTTCCCCCCAGGAGTTGATTTCCATAAGGATATCAAATGGAAATTTGGATCTACTATTCATCCTCTGGGCAAATCAAATCATTTCTTTCTGGTGGTTTCTTCCGGCCATTCAAATTTCAGACTTGATTCTGATTCTGCCAGCATTGCCTTGGAATTCTGTATCGGTGGTTTATGTGGTGATCTCTCAGTGATCTAACTCGCAGACAGGATTTTCAGGTTTTCAGTATCATCAAAACAGGTTGGATTTTTGATATATGCTCTACGATAGTACTCATACATAGCTTTTAAATGCTTCTTTCATTTATTTGGTAATGGCGGCCCTCTCTGGAAGAGGGAATTTATTGCTTGGCAAAAGGAATGTAATGAAGAATGGACTTTAGTTAGTGCTAACAAAAAGAGAACTGATCGGGCACTACATGCTTTGAAGAAATATCTCAGCTCATCAATCCTTAAGAAGGGTCCTCCAACTTTTAAGAGAAAATAGTCTTTTGCTAAAGAGGCCTGCGATGGATATGAATGTCCTATTACTAAAGAGCAAGGAGCTGTTTTGGTTCAAGCCAATTATGACTGCCCTCAGATTAGAAGAAAATCAGGGGTCATCAGACCCTCATCTCTCCAGCCAACAACTCTCAATTTGATGAATCCTCTAAGCAACAGATTGCACCTGCAGAGATTTCCACTATGGTCACGGACCCAAAGTTTGAAAAGATGATCGGTGATATGGCCTTCAAAGCGTGGAACTGCACGGAGTGCTTAGCTTTGGGCCATACCCAGGATTGCATTAACCAAATTAGGTGTCGGGCGTGTTACCGATATGAACATGTAAGGAGACAATGCCTTTCTAGGCGTGGTGAAAATAACATGAGGTGGATCCCGAAAACAACTCCTACGAATCCTGTAAACACCACCAATAAACCCTCCTCGACTACGTCAGCCGCCAAAGCCTCTGGTTCCTACGGTTCTACTCCCTCCGTTTCAAAATATAAGATGTTTTAAGTTTATAAAGAAGATGAATCTAGACTTCTTTTAGTATGTAGATTATCCCAAAGTTGAGTGAACCTACATACTAAAACAAGTCTAGATTCATTTTCTTCACAAACCTAAAACATCTTATATTTTAAAACGGAGGGAGTAGCTTCATACCCAGAACCCTACCTCACATCCTGTTCCTCTTCTATGCCCTCGCCGCAATCTGCTGATTTTGATCAGCAAACCTCAGTGTCAATGCATGTCTTTGATGTCGATCTACCACATTGGATCCCCAGGGACAACATATTTTGGATGGAGGCCCTACGCGTCTGCCGAGAAGGTTCTACTCGTGTTCTCAAGCCCCACCACTTTGACATGATACTTATTGCATCGCTCACATCTAGCCATAGCATCCGCAAGGTCAAGATCAGTTATGGCGTAATCAAGTTCGTCATGTTCTGAGGGATCATCATGGGATTGATGTGGTCGATATCCAGCCTTTTCTGTTTGGCATTGGGTTACTTCAGCTAAGGAGTTCTGAAGTTAGACACGTGCTAGTCAACCAAGAGCCGATTCATCTTGGGCATGGCGTCTCAGTGAGATTTACCGATTCATGATCATAACCATCGTGCGGAGCAAGGGTTCCATACTGGCTGGCTCATGTTTCTTGGGATCTCCCTGGATTATAGGACCACTTTTGATATATCCAATGCGGTCGCAAATTTTGGTTCTTTCATTGATTGACATTGGGATGATCCCTTCCTCGCTAGAACCCTGGTGTTGGCCTCTTTTCCCTCGCCACAACTTGTTCCAAGAGATATTTTTTTCGGGGACTATGCACACTTTTGGTGGCAATAGGCAATCTTGGACAACCGTCTGCTACATTCTTTCGACGAACTTTGTAGATGCGATACCTGCGATGGAGGATCCAATTCCACTTGATGGCAACCCCCAACCAATGCCTGGAAACATGCTCATCAACAACCATAACTTGGGCCGAATAATGAGGAGAATTTTAACATAAACCACCAGGAGGAGGATCCCTAGGGAGACCACCAGGAGGAGAATCCCTAGGAGGAGGCTGTGGTTGAGGAGGTGCTAGACCAGATAGTGGAAAACTCTTAAGAAAAATCAGCCTCATCCCAGCCAGAAGTTTACTTGGTTGTGGACGAGCCAACATATGTTAAAGAAAACATGGAGAGAGCTATTGTACCATACCTTCCACCAAGGATGTTCCTCAACACACAATTTCAGAAATTCTTGAAGACTATAACACCTAATGATCAAACACAACAGCCCTTGGTTATGGAACAAGTCAAGCCAATATATGCTCCTGTACTGCCACCTGACATGATTTGTAAGAAGTTGTTCCTAGACATGCTGCCCCAACTACTTGCTAAAGAAGTTCCTGTCTCCCTGCGCTTTACTCCTGCTGCCCCCATAGTCCTGTCCAAAAGGACCTGGTCCATGGATTTCGACGACCACCATGGCTTTCAAGTTTCTTGGATTGAATCTGTGGAATGTTCCAGTCTTGTATCCTCTACACGCAGGTCACTATCAAGGTCTATAATCTCTAATCCTCAGGTGGAGCAGCCTACTAGTCCTGTTACTTTCACTACTTCACCACAATCTATAAAAGAGAAGAGACCATGTAAGAAAAAGATGTCAACACCAATGACTGACATGACTATTCACAGAAGCACCAGAAGGCTGGTCAAGAATGATGGACATCGTCCAAAGCCCCTGTTGGAGAGTGCTACGAGGCCAAGGAAGCGATCGAAGAGAGCGGCCCAATTGGTGCCCAAGAACATGAATAGTTCAAGCTCGGACTATGATCCCACAAACCCCAACACATGTTCTTGAGGCAAAGGGCACACACCTTGGCATAGACCCGACAAGGATTACAAAGGAGATGCTTGAAGCTTCTACTAGGTCAGACAGTATCAATGAATGAATTAATGTGTAATTCCATAAGGCCTTGTTCGGTTTATCCCATTCCCAAGTGGATTTAGGTGGATTGGAGGGGATTGGGGGGGGGGGGGGGGGGGGGGGATTTTGACTTATCTAGGATTTAATCCCTTCCAATCCATGCCAATCCCGTTCAATACTCAAGAAACCGAACATAGCCTAAAGAGTCGTGTAGTTGGTCCGATAGTCTGGTTTTTCTTCTCTGGTTTGTTTGGTTTGGTCTATTTCAGAGGTTGGTACAAGTTAAACCTGTTTATTTTCAGTCATGTTGTCGTGGGAATGGCCACGTACGACGGAGGCTGCAATCGGCAACAAGTAGTAGAACGAAGGGCAAGGGCAGCCAGCCATCTGCGGTGTGAGATGAAGGCGGAGACATAAGGATTTACCCAGGTTCGCCCCCCGGTGGGTAAAGACCTACTTCTACTAGATTGTATTATGGAGAGAGTAAAAGGGCGATCTCGACGACTAGGCGGCGAGTCGCTGGGGTGTATGATAGAACGTGTCCTCTATGCGTACCCTAGGGAGGTTTATATAGGCTCACCTCGCTAGGGTTTACAGATCTATAACCGAATTAGTTAAGGATTCGGAAGGTCCTTGACCTAATATGACTGGGCCTAACTACGCTTCTGGGCCTCCAGCTTCCAGTCGCCTGGGTCCTTGCCAAGTCTCGATCCAGTCGCCGTCCTGCAGGCCCACTCGCTGGCAGCTTGGGCCAGTAGGAAACGTCCTGCTGGGTATACCCCGGTCGGTATATCCCCATCAGTAGTCCCCGAGGCCATCGTTGATTCTTCGCAGGTGTTCGTTGGCAGTCGGAGTATGCGGGTCCAATTCAGACGCCCAGTCAAATCAGCGGTGGACTCCTGAATAAAGGAAAGAACTAGTCATTTTAGTCGAAATAACGGCGACTAGTCGAATCATAGCTTGGCGAATAGGTCGGCGAGTAATTGAGTCAGTGTTATAGTGATCAGGTCGGCGAATCATCAAGTCGCTAAAAACAACAAGTCGAGTGGATGAAGTTGGACCGTCAGCGCTGGTTAAAGTAGCCGTTGGGTAATCCAACGGTAATATCGGCGCAATTATCGCGCGGTAACGGCTCCCCGAAGATAGCGGGTAGCAACCGCTATATAAGGAGAGTGACGGGCAAAGGAAGAACATTCCCACACTTCCTCCGATCTCATGCATTCCCAATCCTCCATTCCGCGCAGCGATCAAAGCGACCCAGAGCAGCTCATAGCCCCAGATCCCTCAATCGCTGGCGCCTCCGGCAGAACCATAGGGAAGATCCAAGTGCACGAAGGTGTTGTTGAAGTCATTCGAGGAGGCAGGGATCCTCCACGCCGGGATATGGCGCATCCCCGCGGCTGGAGAGGTGACTCCAGGTCCGCGCGAGGGGGAGTTCATCTACTTCACCAGCCATCTAGAGCGAGGGCTCGGATTCCCCACTTCCCTCTTCTTTCGCCGCTTCTACGCCTATTACGACATCCAACCGTCAGACCTAGGGCCACATAGCATCGAGCAACTCGCCATCTTCGTGGCATTTTGCGAGTGCTACCTGGGTTGCCGACCGTATTCCCCCCTATGGCAAGAACCGTTCCACGGGAGTATCGGCCGCGAAGAAGCAGGTGGACCAATGCTGGCCGCGGGCGGCCTGACCTTTCAGCTGAAGTCGAAGGCATCCTTCTTCGATCTGATGCTGCCGAAGAAGGCTGCAAACGAATGGAAGAAGAGTTGGTTCTACGTGACCGAGTCGCCTCCGGCCGACGAGGCGGCGCTTCCGATGTGCTCCAAGTCACCAAGCTCCCGTTGGACCATTGGATGGTCGTCGACGAGATGTTGTAGACAGTCTTCGCAACCTGAAGAAGAAGGGCCTCTAGACCATCAATTTGTACAATTGCTGGTTTGGGAGGCGGCTGGTGCCTCTGTCCAGTCGCGCCCACTATATGTACGAATACACGGGCAAGGACGACCCGACGAAGTCCTGTCACGCCGAGTGGAGGCTCTAGGACTACACCTTGGCCTTGAAGAAGATCACCGAGGCAGAGAACCTTGACGCGAAGGCCGGCGTCGCCCCTTACACCGCGAAACGCCAAGCTCCAACAGTGAGTCCTTTTATTCTTCGCGCACTTCGCAGTCACAGTTTTGCATTCGCGGTCGTGCTAACTTCATTTTGTTGTCACAGTTGTTCCAGGTGGTGGAAGGTTGGCTTCCACCCGCATACGACGAGAATTCGGGGCGAGGATGAAAGCGAGTCTTCGCCCGACAAGGGTGATGTCAGGAGTGACGGGGGCGGTGATGACGACGATGATGACGACAGTGGCGACGAGGCCATGGAGGTCACCGCACGCACGGTTCGCAAAACTCGCGGGCAGCATCAGCGCGAGCTCGAGGCTAGCAAGCATCAGCGCAAGCTCGAGGCCAGCGAGAGCCTCGAGGCTCACGACGAAGACTAAGACGAACTCCCCGAATACACCTCGCGGTGCGAAGCTACACCATCAAAGAAGAAACCACCGCCACCGAAGAAGAAGAAGACGACTAAGCCGGTATCACTGCCTCGGTCTGCGAGTAGCTCCGATGCTACCAGCACAGCCGAGGAAGCTAAAGCCTACGCACCGGCGCATGCGACCGCAGCGGCCAGTGCGACCATTGTGGAAGAAGAGATGCCGTTGGCGTTGCTGCCGTCGCCTTTCGTCCCAGTCACCGGGCTCATGGCCGCTCCAGCCGCATGGACCTCGCCGCCAAGGGGATCTCCCACGGCGATCGCCACTGAACCTCCTATCACGGCCTCGTCCTCGAAGAAGTCGTCGGTGTCTTGGGCGCAGAGTGTGTTTGAGACGGACCTCAGTCGGAAACTAGGGCCAGAGTTGGAGAAGCCGGCCAGCATTCGTACTGGCCTATGTTTTATCCCAGTCGCCAAGTGAGTGTTTCTTAATCCTTTCATTTGTCTGCTTGATTTATGTCCAACTGGCGAGTTTACTGACAGAGTTGTTCTGCAGGACTGGAGTGAAGAAGATAGGTCACCCTTCGGTGGCCAAGGTTCCATCGGGTGCCACGGAGGCACCAGTCAACCCTTCGAAGAAGAGGAAGGGTGACGAGGTCGATGTGCCTGCTGAACGCGCAAAGAAAGCAAAGGGCGACGAGGTCGTCACGATCTCGGACGAGCCGGCGGTCCCCCTGAGCGAGGCTCTAATTGAAGTGGATGCAGCCCCGAGGGCCACGGTGGACACAAAGTCGTAGCGGGCAGAGCCCATGGCCTCGGTTGGGGCGACAGGCCCACCTTCGAGTGGTGCGGGAGCCGTGGTGGTGACGTTCCCTCGCTTTGTAGCGAGGGCCTCTGCGGCGAGTGCATTGGTGCCGTCGAGCCAATTTCCCGAGGCCACCGGCACAGAGGTCGAGCAGCATCGCGGGCGTACTCCATTCGTGCTCCCATCGGTGGATGCAATGGAGCTTCACGACATGCTAGGCGCCGACATCCAGGTATGTCCAGACCCCGAGGATCGGGCCACTGAATTTCAGTGGTCAGATTCTTATTGTTTTTTTGAGTCCAGTCCCCGAGTGGCTGGTCGCTGAATTTCGGCGGCTAGGCACTTAGGATTTTTTCACTGTCCTGTCCCCGAGTGGCTAGTCGCTGAATTTCAGCGGCTAGGCACTTAGGATTTTCGCTGTCTAGTCCCCGAGTGGTTAGTCGCTAAATTTCAGCGGCTAGGCACTTAGGATTTCCGCTGTCCAGTCCCCGAGTGGCTAGGCGCTGAATCTCAGCGGCTAGGCACTTAAGATTTTCGATGTCCAGTCCCCGAGTGGATAGTCGCTGAATTTCAAGGGCTAGGCACTTAGGATTTTTGTTGCTGACGCTTCCATGGTTGCGCAGGGCCTGTAGCGCGAGTCGGCAGAGCGGCTTTCCGCCAAGGAGCGTGTGGAGAGGGAGCTCCTCGTTGTCCGGGACACGAACGAGAAGCTTCGAGCGACTGCGGGTGAGTGAACGTCGTGCTTGATGCTGGTTGTAAACCTTGTTCTTCTCGTAATCATGGTGTTTTTGATGCAGAGGATATCGCAGCTAGGATGGAGAATTCTCGTCAGGGCCTGGTTCCGGCGAGTGAACTGACGGCTGCACAGTCATCCTTGAGCGCTGCGTCGAAGCGAATCGCCGACCTGGAGCGCGAGCTCAAGGAGGCAAAGGCGGGCGCGTTGTGTGAGGTGCGTCACCCCACTTGATCCATGGGACCAGTCGCGTGGTGCGTCCAGGATGCGCTCTCATACTTGGCATTTTTCCATGGCCGCTCCATTTTGGACTAGCGTTAGTCCCCGAGCGTGGTACTTTGCCGTTCGAGTCACTGCGCCAAGGATGTGGAGGACTGGGTTGCTGTGGGAAGCGGATCCAGTTGTCTTGGCTTGGAAAGCCAGTCGAGCGAGGCGACTCCGATGGGGCTTCGGGTTGGCTTTTTTCGTGGAAGATACGAGGCCTGAATTTTTTCAGTGCCCTCGTATCGCACTACTTGGCCGTGCCGGTCGCGTCACCAAGGGTTGACTTCTGCGAGTAGCATAGTGCTATTATTACGAGTGCGAGTGGCACAAGATACGGAGAGTGGACACACGTTGTGCGAGTCAATCTTCTTTATTTCATAGCGGGTAGGAGGTACATGTCTGGATTCTAGGTGTAGAACTTTCCTAGGATATTTACATTCCATGGCCGCTTGACGTTGAGTTTTCCGTCGCCTCGGACGTCGGTGAGGTAGTAGGCGTCGTTGCCCAGGACGCGCCCAATGGCGAATGGTCCCTCCCACAGGGGAGAGAGCTTGTGCATGCCTTTCTTGTCCTGGATGAGACGCAGTACCAGGTCTCCTTCCTGAAAGGTGCGGGTCCGTACTCGCCGACTGTGGTAGCGGCGAAGCCCTTGCTGGTAGATGACGGTGCGGGAGCAAGCTAGGTCACGCGCTTCATCGAGATGGTCGACTCCGTCCTGGCGTGCGAGCTCGTTGTCAGTCTCCGCGTAGTTGACCACCCGAGGTGAGTCGTGCTCGAGGTCGGTTGGCATGATGACCTCGGCACCGTACACCATTAAGAAGGGGTGAATCCTATCGACATGTTGACGGAGGTGCGGATGCCCCAGATGACGGAGGGGAGCTCTTCGACCCAGCACCCAGGACTCGAGTGGAACTTGAAGTCGCGGCTTCAAGCCATGGAGGATGCTCTGGTTGGCATGTTCCGCCTGGACTTTGGACTCCGGGTGGGCGACTGAGGTGAGGTCGAGTCGTATGTTGTGCTCCTCGCAGAATTCGGCCATGGCTCCTTTGGCGAAGTTGGTGTCGCTGTCCGTGATGATGCTGTTCGGGAACCCGTAGCGATAGATGAGCTCGCGTAGGAACTTTGTGGCGGTCTTCCTGTCGCACTTGCGGACTGGCTTGGCCTCCACCCACTTTGTGAATTTGTCGACCACGACTAGGAGGTGGGTGAAGCCAGAGGGGGCCTTCTTGAAGGGGCCTACCATGTCCATGCCCCATACGACAAATGGCCAGGTGATGGGGATGGTCTTGAGCGCCGAGCTCGGTACGTGAGTCTGATTGGCGTACTTCTGGCACCAGACGTAGCGTTGGACGATGTCGACCGCGTCGGCGTGTGCGGTGAGACATTAGAATGTCACATGGCCTTGGCGACTAGGGAGCGGGTGCCAGCGTGGTGGCCGCAGTCGCCAGCATGGATGTCCTGGAGGATCTTGCGTCGTTCTGCAGGTTGGATGCAGCTTTGGAACACGCCGGTCACGCTTCACTTGTGGAGCTCGCCGTTGATGAATGGAAGGATTTGCAGCGGCGTGCTATCATCAAGGCCTCCGTTTCGTCAGCGGGTAGGGTGCCTCCCTCCAGGTAGGCGACGTATGGCACGGTCCAGTCGCTTGGATCAGCGATCATTGCGACCAGGGCTGCGTCTGGTTGCAGCAGAATTCCGATGTCGATCTCCCTCGGGGGAGAGACGGAAGGATTGGTGATGGTGTCGAGGAAGACGCCGGCGGGCGGTGCGAGTCGAGCCGAGCCAATGCAGGAGAGTGTGTCGGCCTCCTTGTTCTTCCGCCTGTCAATCCACTCGAAGGAGTAGCCCGCGAAGTGGCCTCCCAGCTGGTCCACTGCTTGGCGGTATGCCACCATGGTGGGGGAGACTGCATCGCAGGTGCCGGCGACTTGCCCGACGATGAGGTCAGAGCCGCCATAGCAGCGCAGATGATTGATGTTCATCTCCTTGGCTGCCCGCATGCCGTGGAGTAGCGCCTCGTACTCGGCCATGTTGTTGGTGCAGGGGGTGAAGTCAAGGTACATGATGTAGCGTAACTTGTCGCCCTTTGGAGATGCAAGGACGATCCCTGCCCCTGCACCATCTGCATTCTTGGAACCTTCAAAGTGTAGGCTCCAGTAATGGAGGTACGACAGTTTCTCTGGATGCTAGGCCTCCACCCAGTCGGCGAGAAAGTCTGCGAGAGCCTACGACTTGATGGCCTTGCGCGGCTCGTACCTGATGTTGTGGACGCTTATCTTGATGTCCCACTTGGTGACTCGCCCGGTCGCCTCACAGTTGTGGATGATGTCCTGCAATGGTGCTGAGTAGACGACCGTTATTGGGTGCTCCTGGAAGTAGTGCGGCAGTCGCCGCTGGGCTCTGAAGACCGCATATACCAATTTTTGGTATTGCGGGTAGCACTGCTGCGACTCGGTGAGGACTTCGCTGATGTAGTATACGGGTCGCTGTATCGGGTGCTCCTTGCCCTCTTCTGGTCGTTCGACGACCATGACGGCGCTGACGACTCGCTCGGAGGCCGCGATGTACACGAGCATGGGCTCCTTGTCGACGGGGGCGACGAGTAGTGGTGCCGCGAGTAGCACCTCCTTGAGAGCGTGGAGCATGATGTCTGCCTCCTTGTCCCACTGGAATGTGGGGTTCTTGCGCATTAGGTGATAGAGGGGCATGGCCTTCTCGCCTAACCGGGGGATGAAGCGACTGAGAGCCGCGACTCGCCCGGCCAGCTTCTGGATGTCGCGCAGGCACTCGGGTTTGCCGAGGCAGGCGATCGTGTTGATCTTGGTGGGGTTCGCCTCAATCCCGCGCTTGGAGACGACGTACCCCAGCAACTGTCCAGTAGGTACACCGAAGGTGCACTTTCCTGGGTTTAGGTTGATCTTATACCTCCGCAGGTTTGCGAAGGTTTCCGCTAGGTCGGCGAGTAAATCGCCCTGGCGAGTGGATTTCACCACCAGGTCATCGATGTAGACGTGGATGCTGCGGCCAATTTGGCTCGCAAGGTACTCCTGCATGCACCTCTGGTAGGTCGCCCCGGCGTTCTTGAGGCCGAAGGTCATGGAGGTGTAGAAGAAGGCTCCGAATGGCGTGATGAACACCGTCTTCTCCTCATCCTCGACTGACATTTTGATCTGGTTGTAACGCGTCAAAGAAGCATAGCGACTCTAAACCCGTGGTCGAGTCGATGATCTGGTCGATACGCGGGAGGACGAATTGCTCCTTCGTGCAGGCGCTGTTGAGGTTTGTGTAGTTGATACACATTCTCCACGTCCCTTTTTCTTCTCGACCAGGACTGGGTTTGCCAACCACTTGGAGTATTTGATTGGCCGAATGAAGCCGACAGCGAGTAGACGCTGCACCTCCTCGGCGATTGCTCGGCGACGCTCTTCATTGAAGGGCCACAACGACTGGTTGACGGGTCGCGCTTTGGGGTCGGCATTGAGTTTGTGCTCAGCGAGTTCCCTCGGGACACCAGGCATGTCGGATGGCTTCCATGCGAAGATGTCGCGATTCTCACATAGGAACTCGATGAGCGCGCATTTCTATGCTGGGCTCATGCCCGTCCTGATCGTCATCATCTGGTTTGAGTCGCCTGGGACCAGCTCGACGATGCGAGTGTGCATCGTCGCCTCGAATGCGGTGGAACCGCCACCCTCCGAGTTGGGCTTCTTTAGTATGGTGGGGTCGTCATTGTTGACCCCGCTCGTGTACTTGGCGAGTTCCTCCGCGTGGTTCGCCTCTGCGGCTATGACGGCGTAGGAAAGTTAAGCGTCTTTGGCCTCGCATTCTGCTGCCATGTCGGGGTTGCCGTGGACAGTGATGATGTCGCACAAGCCAGGGAGCTTAATCGCGTTGTACGTGTAGTGGGGCGCTGCCATGAATTTGGCGAACGCCTGACGCCCTAGGACGCTGTGGTAGGGGCTGTTGAAAGGCACTAGCTCGAAGATGATCCGCTCAGTGCGGAAGTTTGCTGGTGTGCCGAAGGTGACTGGCAACGTCACCTTTATGATCGGATACGCCTTCCGACCAGGGACGATGCCGTGGAAGGTGGTGTAGGTCCTCTCGATTATTGACTGCGGGAGCCGCAGTTGCCTGAATGTGTCCAGGTACAGGATGTTGATGGAGCTACCGCCATCCATCAGCGTTTTGGGGAGCCAGTAGTCTCCCACCTTGTGCTTGACCACCAAGGCGACTCGACCCGGATATTCGATCCGTGGCGAGTGGTCTTCGCGGCTCCAGGTGATTTGTTGCTTGGACCAGTTGAGGAACTTGGGGATGTCGACCTGGGACACCGCATTAACGGCGACGGCCGGGCGATGACCTTCTTCTCTAGCTTCGTGTTGAAGCCGGTGAAGGTGTGAAGCGGGCCGGCGTCGTGGCCGAATTTCCCGCCGTTTGGCGGGTGGTTGTCGGGGTCCTCCCTTGCGTGCCGTGCCTTCTCGATCTCCCTCAGGGAGTGGCAGTCGGCGGTAATGTGCGTGGCGGGTTTCCCCTCCCTACTGTGGAACACACAAGGCTAGTTAAGGAGAGCCGCGGGGTCGAACCTCGGCTTTGCCTTGTAGTTGCCACCGTTGCGGCGTTGACCTCCGTCGTAGCGAAAGCTCTTGGGCTCACGTGGAGAATACCCGGCGTTGGTGACGAAGTCGACTCGCCCGTCACCGCGTCGCTTGCCGGTGAGGCGAGTGTTGCTGTAGCATAGCTCGGGTCGTCTCCCGTTGTCGTGGCCGCTCATGCGGCGATTTCCTCCCGACTCGTCGTCGGTTTCTTGGTTTGGGTCCTCCTCCACGTACCGCTTGGCGATCTTGAGGAGGTCCGGTATGATGTCAAGTGTTTTGTACACTCACTTGAGTTGGCGACCAAGGGCTCGTAGCGGCACGAGGTCTTGAAGCAGTGGATCACGGTGTCCAGGTGGATTCCAGCCGCGTTGTACCACAGGTCTTGCCACCGTTGGACCTAGCTGCGGGTCGACTCGCGGGTCCCTGGACGCATCGCTCCAGGTCCTCGATGGTGGTGGCGCGGGTGTAGGAGCCTTCGAAGTGCCTGACGAAGGCATCACGCATTTCCTCCCAGGAGTCGATGCTGTCTGCGGGGAGGGTGTTGAACCATTGTCGGCACTCTCCCTCCATCTACATGGTGAGAAGGTCGGTGTGGTCGGCAATTCCCATTGCCATGAGGTACATGTCTAGCCACACAGACGGGTCGTATGAGGGGTCGTACTTCTCAATCTCCTTCGGCGCCTTGAAGTTTGCCGGGTATTTTTCGCCTCGGATCATCGGTCCGAAGCACTGGGGTCCGACTAGGCTCAGCGATCCCCTTGGTTCGCCGTTGCGGCGGTTGGTGAGGGTATGCCTCAAGTCGTCGGGCTGGCGTGCGCACCAGCTCTGGTTGTTGATGATGTGCGTTCACGCGTCGACTGGCTTCCCGTTGGCGGCGACGAAGTTGTTCGTCGGTCGCGGGTTGTTGGTGGAGAGTGCCACGAGTGGGGGTCGGTGTTGGAGCTGCAGGGGCCCGGGTGGTGGGCAGTTGAAGGTGTTTGCCACCATCGGGCCGCCACTCGAAGCTGCCCTGCTGCCTGACGAATGCGAGTACATGCGCCCCTGTGAGTCGGTTCCCGCGTTTTGTTGCTCGATGGCCTTGGCGAGTAGAGCCTTGGCATACTGGATCTGCAGGGCGTCTTCCCCTGTCATGTTGATGTTGTCGACCGTGGCTCGGCTCGCGACGACGTTGTCCATTGGGGTGGAGAATAGCGAGAGGCCGTTTGGGTCTTGCTCCCGTGAGGAGACCAGGATTCTTGGCTGATCCTGGGGGGGGGGGGGGCATGCGGCCGGGTATTGGTGGTGGGGCGCCGTTGGCCGTCGCGCTTGGTGGTGGCTGGGAGCTCCCTCCTGGCGGCGGGTTCTCGTAGATCGTGCGCTCGGCTATGCAGGCTGGGTCGTTTTTATCGTCGAAGTTCAGGGCGCGGCCAGGAATGGTGGGGTTCAAGCGCAACCTAATGCGGAGTTGGTGGTAGTGCGAAAGCTCCTGCGCCGTCACCTGCTCGAGGCGAAATTTTTCGCGCTCGGCTTGTTCCTTGCGGACCGCCTCCTCCAACCGTAGGCGGAGTTCCTCGACCTCTGTCGCCGTCACGGTCGGCGGGATCGGCGTGGGGAAGGGGTCTGGAAGGGCGTCCGCGCCATTCGCCATGTAGGCCGCGATGTTGCGACCAGATCCGACGTGGAGGTCGCCGGTGTTCTCCGACCCGGAGTCGAAGTCGAAGATCCCAAGAATGGAGGGGTCCTTGAAGTCTCCCATGTTGGAGACCTGGGTGATGGTGCCCGCGGATGACGCGGTGACGATGGATCCGGCGGCCGATGCCGGGGTCGCCGAGTCGGCGTCTTCATTGAGGGCCGCATCGTTCGTGACCACGATGGTTTTGGCCAAGTTGCTATTGGCCGAGTCGTACTCGGAGGCGAGGCGGTGGATGGTGCGGACCTGACTCTCAGAGATCCGATCGCATGGTGGTGACTCGCAGATGCGAGCCGAGTCCTCCGAGACGATGATGTCGGTGAAGCCGATGAAGAGGCTGATCGTGCCGACCGGCATGATCACGCTGTGCGTGACGGGGCGCGCCGCCGGGACATAGCTGCTCGGCAAGATCTGGAGGATCTCGCCGATCGTGATCATGCGGCCGGTGGCGATCGTCTCGTTGATGGGCAGATTGGATCTCGCCGCAGAACACCGGCCTGACCGGCCAGGCCCCACGGTGGGCGCCACTGTCGTGGGAATGGACACGGCAGATGCTGCAATCGGCAGTGAGTAGTAGAACAAAGGGCAAGGGCGGCCAGCCATCTGCGGTGCGAGATGAGGGCGGAGACACAAGGATCTACCCAGGTTCGGCACCCAGAGGGTAAAGACCTACTCCTGCTAGATTGTATTATGGAGAGAGTACAAGGGCGAGCTCGACGACTAGGTGGCGAGTCGCTAGTCTGTATGATGGAACGTGTCCTCTATGCGTATCCTAGGGAGGTTTATATAGGCTCACCTCGTTAGGTTTTACAGATCTACAACCGAATTAGTTAAGGATTCTGAAGGTCCTTGACCTAATTCAGCTGGGCCTAACTACGCTTTTGGGCCTCCAGCTTCTAGTCACCTGGATCCTTGCCAAGTCTCGATCCAGTCGCCGTCCTGCAGGCCCACTCGCTGGCAGCTTAGGCCAGTAGGAAACGTCCTGCTGGGTATACCCTGGTCGGCATATCCCCATCACATGTGGTTAGAGTCTATCTAGCCTTCAGTGTTCAAGGTGTCTTGTCTTGGTCAATCATCTTTACGAGTCATACTTTTCACTGGTTTTCTTGTGTTGCTGCTATGCGGTTCACATCAAATATACTTGCTATCAAATATTCTGAATAATGTGTTTTACAATCACAAGAAAATGGTGTGTTATTTGCTGGAATGTTCGAGGCCTAAACTTAGATGCCCGTCAGAGAGCTATCAGGTCTAAAATCGAGAAGAGTGATTGCTGTATCATGTGCCTGCAAGAAACTTAGTGTGAATCTTTTGATTTCCGTATGATTAGAAAATTATGCCCCTAACGATTTGATCATTTTGCATACTGTCCCTCGGTGGGGGCATCAGGTAGCATTTTGGTGCTTTGGAACTTAGCTTTTTTCAATGGTCAATTAGTTGATTCTCAGCGAGATGGTATCATGATTAACTTCACCTCAATACACAATAACTCAACCTGGACTTTAGTTAATGTTTATGGTCCATGTCATGGTGCAGCTCGTGATGAGTTCGTATCATGGCTGTACAATCTGCCAATAATGCCTGAGCAGAATTGGCTGGTTCTTGGCGATTTCAATTTCATCTGATCTGCTGATAATCGAAATAGGCCTAGAGCAAACTCTAATGACATGCTCATCTTAAGCGAAATTATTGGCCACCTAGGTCTAACTGAACTCCCCCTCAACGGTCAATCATATACATGATCAAACATGCATCAGGACCCTCTTTTAAAAGCAACTGGATTGGTTCTTCACTAGGCCCAACTGGACTCTTGATTTCCCTAACACTATGGTGTTCGCCTTGGCTAGACCTGAATCGGATCATGTCCCCTGTGTTGTCAACATTGACATGATTATACCAAAGAGCAACATCTTTTGCTTTGAAAACTATTGGGTTGATCTTTCAGGGTTCATGGAATGTGTCAGATCCTCCTGGGCCAAAATCTCTGGTAGAAGCACAAGTGTGACAGACTTAGCGGCTAAGTTTAAAACCCTAAGATTTGATATTAAAAAATGGAAAACATGGATTTCGAAGATGAAATTGATCATCATTAAAGTTAACCAAGTGATCATCACACTTGATGAACTTGAAGAAAAAAGGCCTCTATTTCGCAATGAGTTCAACTTTAGAGATATTGTTAAATTGCACCTCAAGGATCTCCTAGAAGGTGAATGCGAATACCACCGTAAGAGATGTATTGTTAGGTGGATTAAGCTTGCGGAGGATAATGCCAAATTCTTTAACTCTATGGAGACAGAAAGATTCATGAAAAACTATATTTCTTCACTAAATGCTTTGGATGGTACTGAAGTCACTGACCACACTGAGATGGCTGGCATGTTGTGGGCCTGTTACAAAGAGCGTGTGGGTAGTTCTGAGCCTATCCAGATGTAGTGGGATATTTCCAAACTGATTCAGAGAGTGGATGGCCTTTTTGAATTATCTAAACCTTTTGATAATGAGGATATGGACAACATTATTAAGTACATGCCCCCAGATAAAGCACCTAGCCCAGATGGGTTTAATGGCCTCTTTGAAAAAAGTGCTGGCCTGTCATAAAACACAACTTCTACAAAATGGCTGCTGATTTTTTACGATGGAACACTGAATCTAGAATCCATTAATGGCTCATTTATCACTCTTCCCCAAAAAGAATGTTCCAGAAGATGTGAATCACTACAAGAAATATTTCCTTGCGCAACGATAGGACCCATCGGCCGTCATAGAAGGCGTGTCTTCCACGACGAAAATCTCGGCTCGCCGTGGCCGATGCAATTCTTTTTTTTCCAATTTCGCACCCCTCTACTATGACAAAACCGCCAAAAACTTGGAGGAACCTCGACGGGCGCGTGGCAGAAGTAAAATTTCTGCTTCATCATGAGATGTTGACTCGCCAAAGTATTTTTTTTGCGTGTGGGTCCTGGACGTCAGTGCATCTACTGGACCAAAGTTTTCGGTCGTGCCTCCCTGATTTGAACTTGATAACATTGTTCGATGCCTGTTCCGTTTAGTCATGCAGCTAAATGGGTCCCGCATGTCTTCCTCACATTAGAGAAATCATGTATATGATGGAATTTTTTCTTCCCTGTTCCGAACTTGATGGCGTCGCTTGATGCATCTGCCGTTAATCAGGCTGCTGGGTCCCACGTGTCATCCTCACACTAGAAGAAACGTGTGTATGATGAATTTTTTCCCTTGACTGGTGCCTTCCTGATATGTACTCGATAACATCGCTCAATCTATATGTCGTTAATCATGATGCTAGGTCCCACATGCCAACCTCTTATTACAAGAATCGTGTGTATGATGTAATTTTTCCTTCGTTCCCGCTACCCTGTTTCGATTTGATAGCACTGCTAGATGCATCTATAGTTTAATCATGCAGCTGGGCCCCATATGTCATGCTCACACTAGAAGAAACATTTGCATGATGATTGTTTTCCTTTCGCTGGTCCCTCCCTGATTTGAACTCGATAGCATTGCTCGGTTTATCTTCCGTTAATCGCACTGCTCGGTCCCACATGCCAGCCTCTCATTAGAAGAATCGTGTGTATGATGAAATTTTTTCCTTCGCTCTCGCTACCCTGTTCTGAACTTGATTGCGCTACTAGATGCATCTATAGTTTAATCACACAGCTGGGCCCACATGTCGTCCTCTCATTCGAAGAAACGTGTGTATGATGAAATATTTGCCATCGGTCGTGACTCCGTGTTAACTTGATAGCGTTGCTCGGCCAATCTGCCATTTATTCAAGCTGGTGGGTCCCATATGCCAACATCTCATTAGAAGAATCGTGTGTATATGATTGAATTTTTTCTTCTGTAGCTCTACCCCGTTCCTAACTAGATAGCGTTGCTCGACGAATCTATCGTTTGGTCACGCTGCTGGGTTCCACATATCAGCATCTCATTAGAAGAACTTGCGCATGTTAGACTTTTTTTGTCGGTCGCGCCTTCGTGTTTCGAACTTGGCAACGTTGCTCGATGCATCAACCGTTTATACAGGCTGCTGGGTCCCACATGTCAGCATATAAATTAGAAAGAAACATGTGCATGTTGGAGTTTTTTCGCGCTCCGTGTTTCAAACTTGGAAACATTGCTTGATACATCGGCCGTTTATACAAGATCATGAGTCTCCCATGTCATCCTCTCATTAGAAGAATCATGTGTATATGATGGATTTTTTCTTCTCTATCTACCCTCTTCCGAACTAAGAACATGCCACATGTCAGCATCTGCCATTTGGTCACGCTGCTGGGCCCCACATGTTAGCATCTCATTAAAAGAATGTGTGCATGTTGGACGTTTTACTTGCTTGCGCCTACCTTATTCGAACTTGGCAATGTTGCTCAATGCAGCACCTATAAAAGGTCTCTCTGGTGGGTCCCACATGTCAGCCTCCGTTGTTCTGACTTTGGTCCGTTGCTGGGTCCCAGATGTCTGTCTCCTCTATGAGGACACGTGTGTAGGATGTTCCCAGATGTCAGCCTCCATTTGAAAGAATTGTGTGTATGTTGGACTATCTTTTCAGGTCAAGTCTGTCGTGTTGACCTTGGCAACATTGCTAGGTGCAGCAACAATTTATTGGGCCCTAGGTATCAGACTTAAAAAAAGTTAATCTATACTCTTTTACTGGGTTCCACACATTCAACGTTAGTATGTAATAACAAAAATTGGCATGACCACTATTTTGACCTTGGTCCGTTGCTGGGTCCTAGATTTCAATCTCCTCTGTGGAGGAAACGTGTCTATGCTGGGTCCCAGATGTTAGCCTCTATTTGAAAGAAACGTGTCTATGTTGGACTATTGTTTTGGATCGAGTCCGGCGTTCTGATCTTGGCAACATTCCTAGAAGCAGCAGCAGTTTACATGGGTCCCATATGTCAGCCTTAGAGTATAAAAAGATGACTACCAAAAAACAAAAATTGCCTAGGATTCAAACTCGAGACCTTAGAAAAGGTAAACGACTTTCCTTGTCACTACGGAAGAAACAGTTAATACAATAGAAACATTAAATGGTTCCTTCTATAAGTTTAATTTTTTTTCTTTGGCCATGTTTATCTCTTTTGAAATAATAAGGCAGCGCTCCTGGAAACTAAACTAAAAACTGCTATATAATGCAGTAGTTTTTACACAAAAAATAGGTAGGCGGAGATTTTTTTATTGTCATGGGAAATATTCAATGGGGTCACTCCTAAACTGAATGGGAAATGATAAGCGGCCACAATACCATGAAAAGGCCGAATTGGAAAGTGTTCGACTATGCTTGGTCCTCATAGGTTAATTTCATGGGCTCAGTAATAAAAATTCTAGATGTGAACAAGGAAGAAAAAATAGGGGTGAAACAAATTGGTAGATATTTTGCGTGAAAATTGTTGACAACCAGGACACATAGCCCGTGCGCACCAAAATATTCCTACTCGTGCTTTCACTCCAGCAGCCAGCTACTGTCTCTATGCCATTCTTCTAGAGACGCACCGGCCATGAAAACCACATGTCGTGCTCCGAAACATTCACCCTCCGTCTACCAGCTGAGGAGGCTGACACCATCACTGGCGGCGGATTTCTTCTTGAGACGCACACAGATCGGCGGTCAGCTGTCGATCCCAACGATACGCTTATAATTTCATTTGTTCGCTCGAATCGTTCCATAGAAGTAGTTTCATACTCGATCTATTCATTTGACATTGTTCTGCACTTGATCAGTTTGTTCGAATTGGTTGGCATTTTATTGCGCTTGATCAATCTGTTCTCTCAAATATGTAACATAGTTCTACACTCAATTTCTAAAATAGGCTAAAATTACTAAAATAGGCTAAAATTACGTAGCCTTTATAGTTCTATATTCCATCAGTTAGCTAAGATATCTTGGCTTAATTAGATCTATAATCAACCTGTTCGCTGAAATATCATGAAAGATTCTGACCATCTCTATTCTCAACAGATGGACAAATATTGGATATTGAACGGACAAAAAGCAACACCTTCATATTGGGCATGTGATAATGACTTCAGGGTGGCTCGCGATGGAGAGTCACCTCCTCTTCGACGCCTTCGACTTCACCGCCCACTCGCCAGCCACCCTGAAGGATTTCAAGTCCGTCGGCGACGGGCTCGAGATGTTGTTTGGGAGCTTCTCCTTCTAGGTGGGGCAGACCGGCACCATTCACCTCCTAGACCGGGTGCCACCACCATCCATCAGGCCTGCTTTGTGGGTCCCACCCATTGGCGTGTTGCACGCGTCGATGTTGACAAGTGATTCAGATGATAGCAACAACTGCAACTTGATCTATGCGGCCCCCTTTGAATGAAGGAACCTACGGTTCCGGATCTGAAAGTTGCGGCAGTAGCAGCCCGTGCCGCGAGCGCTACCTATGCGCCGCCAAAAAAAATGGAGCGGACCCACCGCTAGGTTCGAATGCCAATCCACCACCAATCCCCCTCCCAACCCGCAAACTGAGAATGGAGGAAATGGGGGAAACCCGGCTAACAGAGCCAACGAGGGTAGCATCTGTGAACAGATCAACCTCGACAAGGAAGGCTGGCGACAAGCGCGCGAAGACGTGGCAGGCAAAAAAATCCTACATGTGGACGACCCCCGAGATCTGCTGATTGCCTACCACTTCCTCCTAATCGGCGAGCACAACCAGCAGGTGAAGCTGATGGAGGAGCATGAAAAGCGTTAGAACGCAGCTACGGAATCTAGCGCACAGCGAGCTGCGCTCTCCGCCGCTGACGGCTCCGCTCCGCATGGCAATAACGCCAACAAGTACCGCTCCCGCATGGAGCATATGGACCCCGCTGGACGAAGCAAAGTCACCAGGGCCCTTGACACGTCCTTCATGACGATGGACTCACATGGCAACGTCATGCCGAAAACTCCACAGGCTCCGATCATGGCAGCCACCACCTACCTCGTGTCCAACCCACCTCCGGCGGGCGACCCTAAGAACGCAATGCATAAGTCTGCACTAGAAGGCCTCGGACTCGTTGGAGCTGCGCTCCACGACGAAACTCCTGCGGAGCCGAAGAAAAAAGCTGCGGTCAAATTCACTCGAAACCGCACACCCTCGTCTGAAGAAGAGGAGGAGCATGACCTGCTCCGCACCGCTGGAGCCCAAGGCGGCGCAGCAGCAACTACGACGTTCGCAACGAGCTCACCCAATGCAATATCGGCAAGTCACGTGCTAAACGCTCGTGCTCAACTGAGTCCGAAGAAGAGGACGACAGAGAGCTGTGCGGAACCAGATGCTTTAGCAGATCTGTTTGGAAAACGCGGATGAAAAAAATGTCAAGCTCCCTTCGGACAATACGAAGTTCGACGGCAGGCAGGAGCCAAACTTGGATCGACGATCATCTGTCGTCGGTCAAGCTCCACGGTGGAAACATGAACACCACCTTACAATGCCTTCAGCTGCAGATGACAGGCGCGACCAGGGTATGGCTCAGCAGCCTATCCTCTGGCTCCATCCGAAGCTGGGAAGAACTAGCGGACAACTTCATCCGCAACTTCAAGGGCACCAGCAAGATGCCAACCTCAATCGAAGAGCTAAGGGCCTACACCCAACGGGCACACGAGTTCATTTGCTTGTACATACTCCGCTCGTACATACTTCGCACACATCTCCGAAGAAAGAGCAATCGACGCCTTCAAGGACGGTGCCAGGCGCCTAGATTTCAAGGAGGAGCTCGGGCGCGTCTGATGACCCACAAGTATAGGAGATCGCAACATTCTTCGACGGTAGTATTACCCAATTTATTGATTCGACACAAGGGGAGACAAAGAATACTTGCAAGACTTAACAACTGAGTTGTCAATTCAGCTGCACCTAGAAATAGTTCTTGCTCGCAGAAGTTTATCAGTAGCAACAGTTTGTACTAGCTAAAACAAAGCAACAGAAGCATCAAAATAAGAGCAATAGTAACAGTAGAAGCAAACAATAGGATATGAGCGCGGTAGGCATAGGGATGGATGGACGGGCGTTGCATGGACGATTCTAAACATGTAACTTCAAGATCTAGGGAAATTGCATATAAATAAGAATAAGCATCCAAGTACTAAAAAATCATAGGCATGTGCTCCATATATAGTCATGCGTGCTCGCAATTAGAACTTGAACAACATCTTTTGTCCTGCCAGCCCGTTGCAGCGGGGTCTCACGCGAACTACTGGCAATTAAGGTACTCCTTTTAATAGAGCACCGAAACAAAGAATTAACACTCCGTGAACATATGTGATCCTCACATAACAGCCATCCCCTCAGGTTGTCCCAATTTCTGTCACTTCGGGGCCTTTGGATCCAGAAAATGATATGTGTACACAACTTGCAGATAAGATCACAAACAATACTATCATATTAATTCTATAATAAGTTCATATCTAAGATCATGGCACTCGGGCCCTAGTGACAAGCATTAAGCACAACAAGTTGCAACAAAGTCAAATAGCACTAATAGAGATAATAGGCACCATGACCTAACAATCTTATTCGATTACATGATAAAACTCATCCAATCCCTACCATCCCCATATCCTACAGCCGGGGATTACTCACTCATGGATGAGGGAAACATTGATGGTTGATGCAGAAGTGTTGGTGATGACGATGGTGATGATCCTCCCCAAATTCCCCATCCCGGCAGGGTGCCAGAATGGAGTTTCTGGATCCGAATCACGGTTTCTGGTGGTGGCGGCGCAGCGGAACTCTTTCTAGAAAAACGTCGAACCCCCGCCCTAAGTTTTTAGGTCAGAAGGCATCTTATAGGCAAAGAGAGAGACCGAGGGGGCGCCTGGGCTGGCCACACCCCTCCCAAGCGCGGGATGGGCTCTCCCGCGCGACAGGGGGTGTGGGCCACCCAGGGCTCCCCTCTGTCTCGTATTCTGGCTCCGTGCATCTTCTGGTGAAATAGGATTTTTGGCTTATTTTCCGGAAATTTTCCTGATAGTTGATTTTCTACACAAAACTAGACACCAGGGTAATTATGCTGAAAACAACGTCAGTCCATGTTAGTTGTATCCAAATCACACAAGTTTAGTGAAGAAACAATAGCAAACGTGTTCGGGAAAGTAGAACGTTTTGGACGTATCAACTCCCCCAAGCTTAGCTTATTGCTTCTCCTCTAGCAATTCAGTTGAAAACTGAGTGCGATAAAAGAACTTTCACGAACACATTTGCTTCATATGATGTATATATTCTCAACACAGGAGTAGATACTTAGACCATTCATAATAAGGAGTATGCAACTAAGTCTACTCAATATTCATTGCAAGCTATGAAGAGAAACCAACTCAATAATAATAAGTAGGATAAAACATAAACATAACCAACATTGCAATGCTCATAAGAAGGTATGATAGAGTGGTATCTCGCTTGCCTTTGTTTGTAGAGCACATATAAATGACAAGGCACCTCTGAAGTTCAAGTGAAGACACACCTCAAGTTGTATTAATAGTCATTATTGCCCTTCACTTGTGTGACTTGAATAATAACATGAAACGAAAATCCACTGAGGACGGCTGAACCCTGCAAAGAACTCGCAAAATCAAAGAAGAACAACAAATATTTTTGGTGTTTTCGATTTTTTAAAGCAAGCAAACAAAGCAAAAACAAACAAAGCAAAATATTTTTGGATTATTCTTTAGGGCAAACCAAAGCTAAAAAGCAAAGAAACAAACCAAGAGAAACAACGAAAATATTTTTGGTATTTTTGTGTTTTGAGAAAGCAGAAATAAAAACCAAAAAGAAAGCGAAACTATGGATTTACAAAGAACCGACGAAACATGATATATAGATGAGTGTGATGTCGGTATACCTTCCCCCAAGCTTAGGCTTTTGGCCTAAGTGGGGCTCAAATCCAGGGTGACCAAGTGGGTGCACCTCCGTAGTACGACGAGGAGGCCCCTTCGTCCTGGTAAGAGCTCGAGGACTCCCTTGTGTAGTGCACTGTAGGGGTCCCAACCTTAAATAAGGTAGAGTCCCCTATGTTTACAATGCTAGTCCCTGGATCAATAGCTAGCATCCACAGTTAAGATGTAATATCAAGAAACAAAGGTCATAAAATAACTTTATAACCAGGAATAACATAATTTTATTACATCTTACATAGCTCATTTGGCTATTACATTACATTGCAGCAGAATATCTATAAGCATGGGGTCCTTCATCTTCAAAGTGCCACAGGCAGACATGTTGGTTGTAGACTTTGTAATCCTAATCAACACACTTCACTAAATCAATCAAACCTGCAACATAACAGGTTACAGCCACAAGGGTCAATACATTTGAATTGTATTGGCAAGTGATACTTTGGTAGTATAGTGGAATCTATCATCTATATGCATTTGGCTAAGTGGAGTTGAGGCTTGCATTGCTCAAAATAGATTTTTCCTTAACATTTAAAAACACTAAGTTTTTGCTTGACAAAATCATTTCTCTCAATCAAAGATTTAAGAATCCTTTAACCCTTGTTCAAACCACAAGTTTTTAACTTAGAAATTTGAATGATGAGATTCTTGATTGCTTCCATGTCTTGATGCTCAAATTGTCCTTTACCAGGGACATGGCTAAGTACTTAGATTTTTCACTCTGCAGAGGTTGTGCACTTTCCCCACAAGACTTGGTTTCCCAAGACAAGATCTTTCAGAAGCCTTCCCTTAGACCAAAATGGACGCGTTCCAACCTATCAAAATCTACCACCAACTGTCCATATGGCTAAGTTCTTGCAACCTATATGATCCAGGCAGAGCCCATAATGCCAAGTGGCTGCACTTGAAGCTTCTCAACATTTGACATCTCAAATCTCTTTGTTCCTGGGTGGCCATCCACAAGTGAGATACACAAGGTAAACCATTGTAGAGGGAGTGTCCCAACCTTTATTAACATAAGGTGGTATCCCCTGTGTTTACAATGCTAGTCCCTGGATCAATAGCTAGCATCCACAGTTAAGATGTAATATCAAGAAACAAAGGTCATAATATAACTTTATAACCAGGAATAACATAATTTTATTACATCTTACATAGCTCATTTGGCTATTACAATACATTGGAGCAGAAAATCTATAAGCATGGGGCCCTTCATCTTCAAAGTGCCACAGGCAGACATGTTGGTTGTAGACTTTGTAATCCTAATCTACACACTTCACTAAATCAATCAACCTGCAACATAACAAGTTACATCCACAAGGGTCAATACATTTGAAATAGTATTGGCAAGTGATACTATGGTAGTATAGTGGAATCTATCATCTATATGCATTTGGCTAAGTGGAGTTGAGGCTTGCATTGCTCAAAATAGATTTTTCCTTAACATTTGAAAATACTAAGTTTTTGCTTGACAAAATCATTTTATCAATCAAAGATTTAAGATCCTTTAACCCTTGTTCAAACCACAAGATTTTAACTTAGAAATTTGAATGATGAGATTCTTGATTGCTTCCATGTCTTGATGCTCAAATTGTCCTTTACCAGGGACATGGCTAAGTACTTAGATTTTTACACTCTGCAGAGGTGGTGCACTTTCCCCACAAGACTTGGTTTCCCAAGACAAGATCTTTTAGAAGCCTTCCCTTAGACCAAAATGGACGCGTTCCAACCTATCAAACTCTACCACCCACTGTCCATATGGCAAAGTTCTTGCAACCTATATGATCTAGGCAGAGCCCATAATGCCAAGTGGCTGCACTTGAAGCTTCTCAACATTTGACATCTCAAATCTCTTTGTTCCTGGGTGGCCATCCACAAGTGAGATACACAAGGTAAACCATAGACATGGGCCTTGTGAACCACTCAACCAAAATCCACCAATCAATTACCATTCCACCCAGGTGATTCATTAACTTAGTTGTTTTATTAAACAAAAACACAAGTCCTCAGACTTAGAAATTTTTCCATAGTGTGAATATATATTCCACCCTTGTTTTCTATTAGCTAGGCTAAGCTTGATAGTAGTAGGAATCTTAATTTAGGAAAAATCCTACTAAGGATTCATCTACTAGGTTTTCCTATAGCAAGGTTTATACTTAGCAAAATTCCATGCAAGTTTTACTTAGCAAATTCACTAATGCATACTGAAAGTAATGGGACAAAAAGTATGGAGCATCACTTGCCTTTTTGGTAGAGTATAGGTTCACTCCCTTGTCCTTGCAACAATCACACTCTTCAAGTCACTACAAATCAATCAAGCAAGGCACAAACTCAATCTACCAATCAAGCAAAACATCACATAAAATCATAAAGTCTAGGAAATGCATGCAAGCATGCCAAGCTTTGTTTTATTTGAAAAAGTGGTTCCTAATGGGTCATAAACATTTGAAAGAACCTAATGGTCATTTTGTAAAGTGGCAAAGTCATTTGCTAAAGGTTTCACTTCAAAAACCATTTTCAAAACAAAGTATCATTTTATGTGGTGTAGAAATATTTTTACTAAGGCATTAATCTATAGGGTTCACCAAATATGTTTTCAAACCATAAAACATGGTGTTTGGGGTCAGAGAGTTTAAAACAAAACATTTTCCAAAGGTTTTCTTCCAAAACCATTTTTAATAAATAAACCACATTTCTATTTGACTAGAAATGGTTTTAAATCAAAGAATCATTATTTTGTTTCACCAAATTCATTTTTGAATCCACAAAGTGTTTCCTATGGTCAGTAGGTTCAAAACAATCCAATTGCAAAAGATTTTATCCCCAAATTCATTTTTAAACAATTTTTACATGCTTAACAAGCATACAAATGTTTCTGCAAAAACAACCATTTTTCCAGAAGCTTTTTACTAAAAAAAATGCATGGTTGGCTAGGGCATGTCTTGCTGATTCCATTGGTATAAAATTTGTAATTTTTGGACGTGTGGTTTGAAAGTTACAGGGTTTTCAAAACTGCATCTAATTCTGATTTCAAAATCTGTTTTAAGTCGTCTGGTGCCACGCGTCCTATTCTCATTCGTCGGTACCCGCTTCACTCAGATCGGCTATTCTGGCGCGTTGGATCAAGTTGAATCATGCGGCTCAGAAGCGTGCGTACCCATTCGCTTACTTTCTATCCTATCCACCAGATCGAGATCGAACGGCTGCGGTGAACTTGACCCTAAACGAGCGGCGCTGCGGCGGGGGCTGGCGGCGGAGCACTCAGGCGAGGTCGTCGCCGGTGATACTGGACGCAAGGGAGAGAAGGAGAAGGCTCACCGTGATCGCAATGTTGTGGGGAAGCTCAAGGTGGTGCCGTCTTGTCGAGGGGCGCACTGGAGCGGGCTTGATTGCTCGCCGGAGTGGAGCTGCGCCTCGGGCGGTTCTGGAGGTCGTCGAGGGCGAGGATGGGAGGCACCCTAGGACGAAAGGGAGACACCGTTAGGTTCGCAAGAGCATGGCGATCATCATCGTGTCCACGGGGAAGAGAGGGGAGGTCTGGTTTACCTGGGAGACGTCGTCGCAGTTGGAGCAGACGACGGCGCTGGCTCGGGGAAGATGTTGCCGACGCTCAGGAACACGCGCGAGCGAGCTGCGGTTGCAGAAAGGTCCACCAGGGCTTGGGGTGTATGCGAGTGTGGTCAAGGAAACGAGGGGTGGCAAGACACGGCCGGAATCATGGGAAAAGCTTGTCGGTGGCAGTGAGGTTCGGAGAAGAATCAGGACGGCCTGGGGGCATGCTAATGCGGGGGTGACAGAGGGGAAATGGAGAGGAGAGGTACGCGTTTAAGCTTGCGTGATCAAAGCGAGTAAATGTGGTCGCATTAAGACGAATTAAGCCTGAGGAATCAACGGCAGGAGCAGGGAAGAACATGTCGCTGCGGGTGAGGACGATGAGCATGAGGGGTGGGGCCGGCTGGTCAGTGAGAAAAGGAGTGAGGGGGAGGGGTCCACTTGTCAGCGTCTTCGCGGGTTGCTTCTGCGGTAAAGAAAACGTTTCGAGGGCGAGGGAACAGGTGGGCTGGACTGGGCTATTGGGCTGGCTCAGTTGGGTCAGGTCCGTTTCCATATTTTTTCTGTCTGAATCTTTTTCTTTTTCCAATTTCAATTTCTGTTTTGAAATTTCAAACAACATTCAAATAATTCAAACACCTCCAAACTTGTATTGAGTTTTGGTTCTGTTTGACAACATAAACCAAAGTCCAAAAAAAATAAAATAATTTTATTCTTTTTAGGATCTATTTAATAATTAAATAAAATAGACCATAGTTATTTAATCAAATAGGGTTTTGATTTATTTAATAAAATATCCATTTGAAATCTAAATATTTTCCAAAAACCAAATCAGTAGGTTTTATTTGAAAATAGAGAATACTTGGAAAACTTGTTTAAAACAAAATAACATTTTAATTTTAGGTTCCATTAATAATTATAAAATGGACCTTAGTTATTAATTCAAATAGGATTTGTTTTATTAAAATATTTATTTTGAAATCTAAAATAAAACCAAAACACTTCAGTAGGTTTTATTTAAGAAAAATAAAATACTTAGAAAACTTATTTAAAATAAATAAATAAGTTTTAGTGTTTATTTAAAATGGGAAGGGCCTTTACTTAAATAAAATTGGATATTAAATCCTTATTATTTTATTTAAATAAACCTTTACTATTTGTAATCAAAACAAAACATTTTATTTCAAAATATTGGCCAAGGTTTAATTTGGCTTTATAAAATAATCTTTATTTATAAAACTACCTTTTCATTTGAAAATCAAATCTTTTTATTAAAAGATCCAAAAATAGTAATTTTAACTATTTTGAAGTTTATTGTTTATTTATATTTTTAAATCCCTTTAGGATTTTATTTGATCCAAATAGGTTTTGAAAGTTCCCAATTGGACTCAAAAAGTTTCTTCTCACCCTGAAAAATCAACAAAGTTTTATTTTATTCATTTATTTTTCACATTACAAGATTTGGAAAATCTTTTTTTGAGGGTAAAACAGTAGGGCAAAAAAAACCCACTGCAACTTTGATAGATTATATAGAGTTACAAAAGAAAATTTGGAAAATCTTGGGATGTGACAACCATAGACATGGGCCTTGTGAACCACTCAACCAAAATCCACCAAGCAATTACCATTCCACCCAGGTGATTCATTAACTTAGTTGTTTTATTAAACAAAAATACAAGTCCTCAGACTTAGAAATTTTCCATAGTTTGAATATATTTCCACCCTTGTTTTCTATTAGCTAAGCTAAGCATGATAGTAGTAGGAGTCTTAACTTAGGAATTTTCTACTAAGGTTTCATCTACTAGGTTTTCCTATAGCAAGGTTTATACTTGGCAAAATTTCCATGCAAGATTTACTTAGAGAAAATCACTAATGCATAGTGAAAGTAATGGGACAAAAAGTATGAAGCATCACTTGCCTTTTTGGTAGAGGGTAGGTTCACTCCTTGTCCTTGCTACAATCACACTCTTCAAGTCACTACAATTCAATCAAGCAAGGCCCAAGTTCAATCTACCATTCAAGCAAAACAATCACATAAAATCATAAAGTCAAAGTAATGCATGCAAGCATGCCAAGCTTTGTTTTATTTGAAAAAGTGGTTCCTAATGGGTCATAAACATTTGAAAACACCTAATGGTCATTTTATAAAGTGGCCAAGTCATTTGCAAAAGATTTCACTTCATAAACCATTTTCAAAACATGGTATCATTTTATGTGGTGTAGAAATATTTTTACTAAGGCATTAATCTATAGGGTTCACCAAATATGTTTTCAAACCATAAAACTTGGTGTTTGGGGTCAGAGAGTTTAAAACAAAACATTTTCCAAAGGTTTTCTTCCAAAACCATTTTTAATAAATAAACCACATTTCTATTTGACTAGAAATGGTTTTAAATCAAAGAATCATTATTTTGTTTCACCAAATTCATTTTTGAATTCACAAAGTGTTTCCTATGGTCAGTAGGTTCCAATCACACTATTTTCCATAGATTTTATCCCCAAAATCATTTTTGAATAATTTTTACATTCTAAACAAGCATACAAATGTTTCTGCAAAACAAACATTTTTCTAGAAGATTTTTACTGAACAAATGGCATGGTTGGCTAGGGCTTGTTACACTGATTCCATTGATATAAAATTTGCAATTTTTGGACGTGTGGATCAAAAGTTACAAGAGTTTCAAATCTGCATCTAAATCAGATTCAAATTTCTGTTTTAAACCATCTGGTGACACGCGTCATGTTCCTATTCGCAGATACCGTTTCGGTAGGATCGACTGCTCTTGCGCATTGGATCAAGTCAGATCGTGCGGTGCGCAGATGCTACTTACCCTTTCGCCTAGCTCCTATCCTAGCCACTAGATCGAGATCGGACGGCTGCTGCAAGCTCGACCTAAAACTAGCGGAGCTGCGGCGGTGGCTGGCGGCGGAGCGGCCAGACGATGACGGCGCCGGCGATACAGGGAGCTAGAGGAACAATGGGATAGCTCACCAGAATCACCGAAGCTTGCTGATGTTCAACGTTGTTGTTGCTGGGCAGGGGGCGCACGGGGTTGTCCTTAATCTTTCGCCGGAGTTCGTTCTGGCGACGGGCTTGCTCTGGTGCTGTCGAAGACGAACTTACTGAGCATGCTAAGGCAAACGGAGAGCAGTGTTAGATGCGCGCGAGAGAGGAGCGTGCGAGAGCATCCACGAGAGGGAAAGGGGCGGACAGAAACTACCTGGGCACTCGCCGGAGTTCAACCATACGGTGGCGGCGCTTGGAGTCGTCGTTGCCGAGGCTCAGGGGCGTGCGAGAGCGAGATGCAACTGCAGAATGGTGTGCCAGGGCTTGGGGAGTATGCGAGTGTGGTCAAGTAGGCGAGGGGTGGCAGGACACGGCCGGAATCGAGGGAAAAGTTCATCGGTGGAAGTGAGGTTCGGAGAGGAATCAGGGCGGCCTGGGGCGTGCTAATGCGGGGTGACAGAGGGGAAATGGAGAGGAGGGATGGGCGTTTAAGCTTGCGTGATCAAAGCGAGTAATGGTGGCCGCGTTAAGACGAATTAAAGCCGCGGAATTTCAGTCAGAAACGGTGTCGAGGGGTGGAAGAACAGGTCGCTGCGGGTGAGGACGATGAGCAGGAGGGGTGGGGTCGGCTGGTCAGTGAAAGAAAGGAGAGGGAAGTTGGGTCCACCAGTCATTGGTTCTTCGGGTGCGGGTGTGGGTGAAAAACGATTCGCAGAGGGGTGCGTTGGTGGGCTGGAGTTGGGCTAGGTTTGGTCTGATCTTTTTTTTTGTTCTGAATCTATTTTCCTTTTTCCAATTTCAATTTCTGTTTTGAAAATCAATTCACAATTCAAACAACAAAACAAACATTCAAACAATTCAAACATTCACCACACTTGTAATGAGTTTTGGTTCTGTTTAACAACATAAACCAAATCCCAAAAATAAAATAAAATAAAATAATTTTAATCTTTTTAGGATCCATTCATTAATTAAATAAAATGGACCATAGTTATTTAATCAAATAGGGTTTGATTTATTTAATAAAATATCCATTTGAAATCTAAATATTTTCAAAACCAAATCAGTAGGTTTTATTTGGAAATAGAGAATACTTGGAAAACTTGTTTTTTTTAAAATAAAATAACATTTTATTTTAGGATCCATTAATAATTGAATAAAATAGACCCTAATTATTAAATCAAACAGGATTTGTTTTATTTATTTTCAAAACTCTATTTGAAATCCAAAATAGTACCAAAACCATTTAGTAGGTTTTATTTGAGAATATAAAATACTTGGAAAACTGATTTAAAGAAAATAAATAAGTTTTAGTGTTTATTTAAAATGGGAAAAGCCTTTACTTAAATAAAATTGGATATTAAATCCTTATTATTTTATTTAAATAAACGTTTACTATTTTTATCAAAACAAACATTTTATTTCAAAAGCTTGGCCAAGGTTTAATTTGGCTCTATAAAATAATATTTATTTATAATCCACCTTTTCTTTTGAAAACCAAATCCTTTTATTAAAAGATCCAAAATAGTAATTTTAAATATTTTTAAGTTTTATTGTTTATTTAACTTTTTTTTTAAATTCCTTTTGGATTTTATTTGATCCGAATAGGTTTGAAGGTTCCCATTTGAATTCAAAAAGTTTCTTCTCACCCTGAAAATCAACAAAGTTTTATTTTATTCATTTATTTTTCACATTACAAGATTTGGAAAATCTTGGGATGTGACATGCACAGAGGGATCATATGAGGGCGCGTCCCCCTGATAGTGTCCATGGAAGCCAAGAATGCGCAGCTTATCATCCATCTCTTTCTTGAAGCGTCCCTAGGAAATACTGAACTAAGTGGTTTGGGGTAGTGGGATCTCTCTCTCTTCCCCATCAGTAAACATCATTCTATAAACAAAGCTCTCAAGGGTAGAGCTAGTAGTGACAAAGTGATGCGCTTTCATAGCAGCAAGATCAAGCCTCTGAGGAGCCAAGACTGTATCATTTGGATCAACAGCAAGTTCCAAGGCAGCAACAACACGTGCATCAATAATTCCGCCATAAATGGGTCCCTTGGCAGCTAAACGACAAGCAATGAGAGAACCAAGGTTTTACCTCGTTTCATTGTTGAGCGCAGCAGCTATGAAGGCCAAATGATAGTTGGAAATATTACTAGTGTTCTCCCTACCAAGAACACTAGTGGCAAGATAATAAGCAAAGTACCTGATACCTGGGAGCTGAATATTTCTTATCTTTCCTCCCTGGGCTCTACGGCCATCATCATTTGTTATACCGCGGTAGAGCTCCAACAAATCAGTGGGTTGAGCTGGAATCTTCTTCGCCGACCCAGCTGTACCAAGACCCAGGGCCTCACAAAATTTCTTCAATTTCATGGTGTAAGGCCTGCCATAAATTTTGAAAGACACATTTGGTTTGAACAGTCTGTTAGAAAAAGAGAAGCTCTCAACAAATGTTTTAGTGAGCGTAGCATATTGCACGCTCTCATACTGCATAAAACTTGTTACTCCAACCCTCCGAACCAAGGTTAGAAGATCCATAAGAATCCCAGCAGCCTGCAAGAAGGTTGGCCAAGGAAAGATGGAAGGGTGTGCATCCCACTCATCTCCCTCGTCGCCAAATCGCGGTGTAATGAGATCCTCATTGTATGAGTGCCTATCTTGGGAGGATGATCTTGAAGGCCTTGCCCCTAGGTGCATCACTCTCAAATATTTCACCAAAGGTGTGGTTGTCCATGACCTCTTTTTTTCTGAATTTTTTAGACAAACATCAAACCAAGTGATTTTCAAGTTGATAAATGATGAGAAACTACTGTAGGAACTTGCTAGAGGGCTACACATGCATCAAAAGCATGAAAGCTCACACAACCTGACACCTATAGCAGCAAAATACTCAAGATACAATCTACCAATCACAAATCTAATTGGACAAGCAGAGGAGGCACATACCAAGGAGCAATCCCTCCAAAAATCTGCAGCAAAGATGGGCTGAGCAAGGAGATCGAAAATCGGTAGAAAGAACATAAGAAACTCGATCTTGAGAAAGTTTTCCGGTGTTTTTCGAGAGAGAGAAAGAAGATGGTTGGGAGGAGGCATCTTGGAGAGCCACAGGTGGGCCATACCCCAACCAGGCGCCACCTGGGGATGGCCGCGCCACCTAGGGGTGTGCTGGCCTGGGGTGGCCCCCTGGGTCACTCTAGGTGTCCCTCTGACCCTTTTTTCGAGGAAAAGATTATTTTCAATTTTCTGGAATTTTTCGGAAAACTTTATTTTTGGCCAATTTTCAGGGTATGAAAATTTATTTTCTCGCAGAAAAGATTTTTTAGAAGAAGCAAAAGCAAACCAAAACCAAACTACAGAAGTTCTAAGACACTCTAACAAGCAAGCAACTAACAAAACCAAAGCTAACAAGAGAAAAGGAAAAGACTAGGAAGGAGACAAGTAAAAGTGAGCAAGTATAACCACAGTGAAAACATTGTTTTGTTCATTAAAATCCTTTTGTTAACAAGTTTGATCAAGTCTTATTACCAAAACAGTCTTATATGAAACAAAACTTTGCATTCCACAAGGTGATTATGTTACCTCAAACTTGATAGAAATGGTCCCAATCTTAATAGTTTCAAAATTTTCTTGTGGAATGGGACAATATATTTCTCCAACCTTGATGCTCTCAATATTTTCAATGGAATTCAGGCAATATCTCTTAGCAACCTTCTTGGGGAAATAGACAGTATGCTCTTTGTCATTAATATTGAAATTTATTTTCCCTTGATTACAATTAATGACATCACTTGCAGTATTAAGAAAAGGTCTCCTAAGAATAATAGACATATTATCATCTTCAGGCATTTCAAGCACAACAAAATCAGTCCAAACCAAGCAATTATGAGCTACTTGAACATGAACATCCTCACATATACCAACAGGAATAGTAGTTGACTTATCAGCCATTTGCAAAGATATATCAGTTGGTATCAACTTTTCTAACTGGAGTCTCTTATAGAGAAAAAAAGGCATAACACTAACTCTAGCTCCCAACTCATATAAAGCAGTTCAAACATAATTATTCTTAATGGAGCAAGGAATAGTTGGTATACCTGGATCACCAAGTTTCTTTGGAACCTTACCAATGAAGGAATAATTATCAAGCAGAGTAGAAATTTCCTCATTAGGAATCTTCCTTTTATTAGAGACAATATCCTTCATATACTTTGAATAAGGAGGCAACTTAGTAGCATCAGTCAAAGGAATTTGCAAAAATAAAGGCTTCATGCACTCACAGAACTGGTTGTAGTCCTCTTCCTCCTTTGACTTGTGTTTCATACCTGGAAAAGGCATAGGTTTTTGCACCCAAGGTTCTTTATCTTTACCATGTTTCTTAGCAATAAAATCTTCCTTAGTGTACCTAGTGTTCTTAGTGTGCTCCTCAGCTTCCTCCTTATCAGGAGCACCATTTTTATGATTACCACTCTGAGTTTCAGCATCAGAGACAGATATACTATTAGGATCTACAACATGTTAAAGTGGTTCCTCAACTATTTTATGTTTCTTTTTCTTTCTCTTACGAGGACTACCACTACTTTCACCTTATTGAGAATCCTGTTCGATTCTTTTAGGGTGTCCTTCAGGATATTAAGGATCTTGAGTAGCTATACCACTCATAGTTCTAATTCCATAAGCATATTTATCCCCTGAGGCATTAAAGAGCATATATTTTTGTACCTTAGCAAGTTGATCAAGTTGGTTTTGAACCATTTGAAAGTGTTTACAAACCATTTTAATATCATTAGCAGTTCTTTCCACAATATCTTTCAATTCATTGATAGCTCTAGAGTTTTCCAATAAATGATTCTAAACTTCTTTATTAAAATTACCTTGTTTAACAATAAATGTGTCAAGTTCCTCTAAGCATTGATCAGGAGGCTTACAATAGGATATATCACCTTCATCAAAGTGGAGAGAGTGTACCTCAATAGTGGATGAATGGGGTATTGGCTTACATAATTCTTCAATAGGATGTAGATTCTTCACATCTTCAGCTCTAATACCTTTCTCCTTTAGACATTTCTTAGCTTCTTTCATCACTTCATCATTTAATGCAATAACTCCCCTCTTCTTTGGTGTTGGTGTTGGAACTGGTTCAGGCACAACTGGTTCAGGAGTAATAGACTCAGGTGTATTTAGCTCACTTGAAGTCCAATCATCATAATTCTTGCTTATTTTAGACATTAATTCTTCAGCATCTATAGGAGTTCTTTTCCTGATAACACAATCAGCAAAGCTATCTAGGTATGTCCTAGAATCATTAGTTAGTCCATTATAATAAATATCAAGAAGTTCATTTTTAGGTAATGGACATCCAGCATGTGCATGAATCAAGGCACAGAACCTTGTCCATGACTCATGCAATTTCTCTTCTTCTCCCTGTTTAAAATCAAAAAATTCTCTGCAAAGCAGCATGTCTAGCACTGGGAGGAAAATATTTCTGGAAGAAAGAAGTAATGAAGGACTATCAATGGAACCATGAGGTAATCTATTAAACCAAGCCCTAGCTTCTCCTTTTAGTGAAAAAAGGGAGATATTAGTAACAAAGTACTTGTGCATCTTAAAATCATCAGAAAATAAAGCACCCATAGTGGAAAGCTCATTCATATGAGCTACAACACTCTCATTTTCAGTCCCACAAAAAGGTCCTTTCTCAACAATGTCTAAATAGGATAAATCAAGAGAGAAATCATAATCTTTATCTTTAATATATATGGGAGAGGTGGCAAACTTAGGATCATAGGACAATTTAGGAATAATGGTACGTCTCTCAAGGAATAATGGTTCTTTCTTAGAACCATGTGTGTTTCGGCACTCCTCAATAAATTCATTAGTAAAATCAATGTAACCATCATTAATATCATATCTCTCTCTAGATCCAGGTGAGCTAATAGGTTTAACAGTGTCTTTACTAGGAGTTTCAGTGTTTCCTAGACTAGCCATAGTAGCATCTAGGAAAGGACCTAATGAACCACTCGCATCAAGCATAGTAGAAGTAACATCATGAGTATCAAAAGCAGTTTCAGATTCAGCAGTAGTAGCAGTGTGTGTAGCATGAGTATGTGGTGGTGGTGTAACAAGCTTACTTATAATAGACGTTGAATCAAGAGCAACAAAGGTGTTTAGTACTGTACATCTTCTTGTAGTGGATGGTAAAATAGGAAACTTTCCATCACGAGACTTCCCGATGATGAAAGGAGTAGTAGTGAACAATTGTAGATACAAGTGAACTTACAAATAAAGCTATGCTTCTCGGCAACAGCGCCAGAAAATAGTCTTCGAGGGTAGTATTACCCAATTTATTGATTCGACACAAGGGGAGCAAAATAATACTTGCAAGCCTTAACAACTGAGTTGTCAATTCAGCTGCACCTAGAAATAGTTCTTTCTCACAGAAGTTTATCAGTAGCAACAGTTTGGAGTAGCAACAACAAAGCAACAGCAGCAGCAAAACAAGATCATTAGTCACAGTAGCAGCAAACAGTAGGATATGAGCGCGGTAGGCATATGGATGGATGGACGTGTGTTGAATGGACGAGTCTAAACATGTAACTTCAAGATCTAGGGCAATTGCATATAAATAAGAATAAGCATCCAAGTACTAAACAATCATAGGAATGTGCTCCATATATAGTCATGCGTGCTCGCAATGAGAACTTGCACAACACCTTTTGTCCTGCCAGCCCGTTGCAGTGGGTCCTCAAGGGAACTACTAGCAATTAAGGTACTACTTTTAATAGAGCACCGGAACAAAGCATTAACACTCCGTGAAAACATGTGATCCTCACATCACAACCATCCCCTCAGGTTGTCCCAATTTCTGTCACTTCGGGGCCTTTAGATCTGGACAATGATATGTGTACACAACTTGGAGATAAGATCACAAACAATACTATCATAATGATTTAATAATAAGTTCAGATCTAAGATCATGGCACTCAGGCCCTAGTGACAAGCATTAAGAACAACAAGTTGCAACAAAGTCAAATATCACTAATAGAGATACTAGGCACCATGCCCTAACAATCTTATTCGATTACATGATAGAACTCATCCAATCGCTACCATCCCCATAGCCTACATCGGGGGATTACTCACTCATGCATGAGGGAAACATTGATGGTTGATGGAGAAGAATTGGTGATGATGATGGCGATGATCCTCCCCAAATTACCCGTCCTGACAGGGTGCCAGAACGGAGTTTCTGGATCCGAATCGCGGATTCTGGTGGTGGCGGCGCAACGAAACTCTTTCTGGAAAAACGTCGAACCCCTCCCCTGAGTTTTTAGGTTAGAAGGCATCTTATAGGCAAAGAGAGAGGCTGAGGGGGCGCCTTGGCTGGCCACACCCCTCCTAGGTGCGAGGTTGGCCCACCCGCGCGGAAGGGGGTGTGGGCCACCTAGGGCTCTCCTCCGTCTTGTATTCTGGCTCCGTGGATCTTCTGGTGAAATAGGATTTTTGGCATATTTTCCAGGATTTTTCCTGATAGTTGATTTTCTGCACATAAACTAAACACCAGGGTAATTCTGCTGAAAACAGCATCAGTCCGTGTTAGTTGTATCCAAATCACACAAGATTAGAGAAGAAACAATAGCAAAAGTGTTCGGGAAAGTAGATACATTTTGGACGTATCAGCGTTAATCCCAAGACACTCAACCACCTCATGGACATCGCCAACTGATGGGCGGATGGCGAGGATTACGTCAACCGAGCGCATTCGGATGATGAAGATGACTACGGCCGCAGGCACGAACTCCGCAGAAAAATAAGATCCCGCGTCTACGAAGATCACGACGGAGTCGACATGGTTACATCTGGATACGCTGATCGACGCGACGACGGCAACCACAACAGCGGATATCGCAGCAGCAACTACCGTGATGGCAGGAGACCCATGCAAACGTGGCAACATCGCAATCACGACGACGAGTCTTCGATATATGAGAAGCTGTCTAGTCCCTGCACCATCGACTTCTACTTTGATAAACAAGATGGTAAGAAGAAGGCTAGCCACCTGCTCAAGGACTACTGAGAGTTCCAGAATCTCAGTGAGGGACTCACCCAAATGGGGCGCCAGACCGTAAACCTTGGATTCGGACCCGCCCTAGGTTCCGCGGCCCACGGAGCTTGTCAACACCCGGATTTTTAATCCCAAATGCCTATTATGCCATACATTGCAATCCCAGGATTACCATTTTTGTGAGACATAACAGATTGGATATCACAGTACATCATCCATTACAAACCATACATAAGGTCTTACAAAATTAAAGGATCACACGATCCAGTGTTAATACAATCATAGCAGCGGAATAACGTAATAATAACGGTAGCATAGTTGAGGCTCCATATTCATGGTCATAGGCAGTACTAACAATGGGAGATGATCCTAGTTGTCGTAACCTTCCTGCGGTCCATCCTCCTGATAGTCTTCTTCATAGTCTGGCCACGGGAATAGCCAGGGACAAAGCCATGAGTACTCTTTAAGTACTTGCAAACTAGTACTAACAAGTGTAGTGGTTTTGAGTAGGGATACTAAGCTCTAGGTTGTTTTGCAAAAAGCCAGATTTATCTCTATTGAGTTCATAAGCAAAGAAAGTTAGTTGAAAGTTTTATAACACCTAAGTGGGAACTTGAATTTCATATCACAACCCTGTTGTGGTCAAGTCAAGTCATGAATCATTTCACAATTCATTTTTAAAACATCTGACGATGGAACAGTATGGCCACTCCAACTATCCATAACCGCGGACGCGACTATTCGAATAGTTTGACACTCTGCAGAGGTGGTACACTTTCACCAGAACATTCGATACATCTGACAGGAACAATCCTGAATTCACCATACTCAGTAAGCGGATAATCAATCCTAACCTTTCAATTACACGCCCTAGTCTAGACACCTCCCCTGTGAGTTTGGCCTCCCAACCATGACCAACTATCATCTTTAGAACTACACAGGTGGACAATCTTTCAAGGTAGCCTCAGCTCAAACCTTGGCCACAAGGGAATCCATACTAAGGTATATAAATTTCCAGTCAAGTCCTACACAAATTTTGGGTATTGTGGTTGTACGGTAAAATTGGAATGGTATCGCATCCAGACAACCATCAGTTTTATAAAGGGCTAAGGATCATGCCTCGACATTTTCATCAAAATCATCTGGTGTTCAAGAACACATGTCAAAACATTTCAGTAGAATGAGTCATCATTCTAAGGTTTTCATAACCATTTTCATCAAGTATTACCATCTAAAGTGATCATGTTTTATGCTTAGCACTAGCATCTACGAGTTTGGGTAAACTCTAATGAGGGGTGATAATCAAGGGTGAAATGATCTAAGTTCAATCTCATGCCTCAGGATGACATCAAGATTTATCTAAATTAGGAAAAGTTTTATGCTCTTTATTCTACCTTTAAATATCTTCCTAAGATCTACAAGTCACTAAGTAAACTCCAAAAGAAAGCTTTGATAAATAAATAAAATAACTAAGCTTGCAAATAAAACTAGGAGTGGGTATAATTAAATTTATCTAACCAAGCATGCTTAATGCATTGCATAGGTTATCTAACTTTCATAGTGGTAAGTGTTAGCTTGCATAGGTAACATTCAAGTGGTAGCTTGCAAATATTAGCTTGCCTTGTGTAGAGCAGTGGTTGAAGTTCTCCTCGGCTTCTTCCTGGTAGTATTCTCCTTCCTCCTCGTATCCTTGGTCGGTACTAGCGTCTATAAATAAATATGAGGTACAAAATCACCAAACAATACTTAACTACTTTTATTTATCACCCCAAGGTTTTCACTAGATGATCTAGCATCATCAGAAACATTACAATCATCAAAGCACTTGTCTTATTTATTTATTTTAGAAAAGTAATTGCTACTCATTGAAAAACTACTTAAGATTTAATATTATCCAACTAAAACCTGGGATCATATTTTAGTACTTGGGAATGTGATTTAAAGTGGTGTCACAACTTAATAAGGTTTAACCTTTTTATTTTAATTAAATAAAGTGACTAGGAATGCCTATGGGGCATTCTTTTGTTGCTTGTTCAATATTTCTACAAGTAAACATAGATATTTTTATATATTCATAAAGGTCTTGTTAAATGTGATTTTTGAGAGTTGGAATCAACTCAAAATCTTTTGTGGTTGAATTTTGAAAAATGGTTGAATGCAGAAAAGCTTCTGCCTTGTTATTTTTACTATAGGTGATCTACAATTCTAAATGTTTTGAATCCAACTAGCTTGGATTAAGAATTCTAGTACCTTTCTAACAAAATTGGTTTCATGCAATATGGTTCAGTTAATCGACCTGGGTTGATTTTTGAATCTAGGCACAGAACTAAGTTTGAAACTAAATGGAAAAAGCTAAATTCAAACTAATGGGTTGCGCGGGAATGTAACTGGGCCGGCCCACAATGCACAGCACGCGCGGGTGAGTTTAAGTGGATGTCCCCACCAGTCAGCGAGTCAGGGGCGCACGAAGCAGTACGAGGCAATCTAAACCACATGATCAACTTCTAATCGAACGGCTGTGACTTATCGTCTCCGTCGGGCAACGCCGGTGAGACAGAACCCTAGCGCGGCCTGTGGGGGTCTACAGGGGCTCACCGGGGCTCAGGCGAGGGTCAGGATGGGGGTGAACGATGAATTCGATGACGACGAACCTCCTGGTACCGGTGGCTTCTCCTAGGGCGGTCCAATCACTGGCTCCTCTTCTCCTCCTCCGCGACAGACTCTGGCAAAATTCAGGCGACCTGCTGCTCGCCTTGCTCCGGGGATGAGGTGGGGTGGTTCTGAGAAAGAGGGGTGTCTGTTGGTGTGAAGAAATCGAACGGGGTGGCCTCTATTTATAGTGCCAAGAGGGGACCGAAGGGCGCGGGTGAAGCTCGTTGTGGTCATCGTCACAGTGGGCTAATGGCATGGGCGGCGGTAGGGGGCGATGCTGTGCTCCCTGGCGAAGCTCAGCGGCATAGTTGCGAGGCGTGCGGTAGTGCGAGATGGTCAAAACACTTTGGTTCTCTGGGCGGGTCCGACGGACATTTTAATGGCGCACGGGCTCTCCTGGTCGCACGGCAACGAACGGGCATGTCCGGGCGGTTCCTGGGGCGGTGCTGATCACACACGCAAGCGGCAAGGGTGGCGCACGGTCTGTGGTCGTGTTTCGAGTGCGAAGCTCTGGCGCACTCTCGGCATGGCACAGAGGCATAGGGCGCAGCAGTTCTAGAGTGGTCTAGAGGATGGCTGTGCATTGGCGTTGGACAGGGGGTGGCTGTGGACGGTTGTCAATGTCCCAGACAAGGTTGGCGACACGAGGGCTTCTCCTAGCTTGCTGTCTACACTGGGGCGGCAAGGTGAGGCTCGGCATGCTCACCATTGATGGCAATGGCAAGCTCACAGTGAGCTAAAACTTGATAAATGAGCTAGATGATCTACTAAGAGCATGCTGTGAGCTAGAGAGGGAACAAGGTTGGCCAAAAACACGTCTCACTATAGTGTTTGATGTTTGTTTGATTTCTGTTTGCAAGGTGTTTGAGGAAATGCCAAAAGAGATTTGAATTTGAATTTTTGAATGAAAACTGGTGGGTGTACTAGTCACATACTAGGTAGTTTCTAGTTAGTTGGAAAGGTCAAGGTGCACTGGTTTGGTTGGGTTTTGAGAAATGGTGATCTTCACATATGTTAAAGATTCAATTTTGAATTGTCATTTGAATAAAGTTGCCAAATGTTTCTGTGTTTCACTTGTACTTGGTCTAGCAAGGGGTGAAAATATTTGGTATTGTTTCTGTTTGAAATTTTGGACTAGAAACACTCAAAGTGGCCTAGTGAGCAAGATTGGCAAAAATGACCATTAGCTCATTTTGTTTGTTTTTGAATTTCTCTTGATTTGTTTCTGCTTGGATTTGATTTAGATTATGTTGTTTTCATCTTTAAACCATTCCTTGCTAATCACATCAATCACACAAGTCCATTCATGCATTCATACAATCATCACATACACACATGCATTCATATGATTTAATTAACAAAAGTTCTTGTTAACCCTAATTTTGGTGATTGGAAATTGATAATCATGATCAATATTTTTGGGATGTTACAAACCTTCCCTCCTTAAACAAAATCTCGTGCCGATATTTGAGAAAGAAGAAAAAGAAAAACTAGGATTTAAAGACATCGGGAAACTCTATCTTGATGTAATCTTCTCGTTTCTAGGTAGCTTCTTCTTCAGTATGGTTGCTCCACTGGATCTTGAGAAACTTGATGTTTGGGTCGTGGTGGTTCTAAAAGCTTTCTCCAAGATACGGATGGGTACTTCAGGATACGTCAGGTCATCGTTGATCTCTATGGTTTGGTGATAAATGTTCTTGAAAACTTCAGTCTTCTCCGGGACTTCTAGGCATTTGCGAAGTAACGATATATGTAACACATTATGCATGCCTGACATCTCCTTTGGCAGTTCCATTTGATACAATACTTCTCCTCGATGATTCAGAATCTTGAAGGTTCTGATATATCTGGGGGCTAACTTTCCTTTGAGCTGGAAACGTGGCATTCCTTTCAAAGGCGACACTTTGAGGTACACAAAATCTCCGATATTGAAAGCAAGGTCTCGATGTATCTTGTCAGCATAACTCTTCTGTCTGGATTGGGCGGTCTTAAGGTGCTCACGGATCTTGTGAACTTTCTCTTCTGCTGCTCGTAGGATGTCGGGTCCGAAAATCTGACTCTCTCCTACTTCCGACCAATCCAAAGGGGTACGACACTTCCTTCCATACATGAATTCAAATGGGGCCATTTGCAAACTAGCTTGATAACTGTTGTTGTAAGAAAATTCTGCGAAAGACAAACAGTCTTCCCATTTAGATCCATACTCTAGCACACATGCTGTCAACATATCTTCGAGTATTTGATTTACTCGCTCCATTTGTCCATCGGTCTGAGGGTGATACGCTGTGCTGAAATCCAGTCAGGTTCTCAATCCTTCTTGGGCTTTCTTCCAAAATCTTGATGTAAACCGAGTTCCTCAATCCTACACAATGTTCTCGGGGACTCCATGAAAACTGACGATTCTAGCGATGTACAACTCCGCTAGCTTCGAACTCTGATTAGTGGTCTTGACTGGTAAGAAATGGGTGACTTTGGACAGTCTATCAACAATGACCCAAATAGAGTCATTTCGCCTACTAGAGGTAGGCAATCCGGTGATAAAGTCCATTCCAACTGAATTCCATTTCCATTCCGAAATCTGTAATGGTTGCAACAGCCCTGCGGGTCTCTGATGTCCCACCTAAACTCTTTGACAAATATGGCATTTGGTGATGTAGCTTCCGATTTCTATCTTCATCTTATGCCACCAAAATTTCTCCTTCAAATCTTGATACATCTTTGTTCCTCCGGGGTGGATAGAATAAAGGGTATCATGGGCTTCCTTCAAAATAGCTTACTTCAACTTTGAGTCTGCTGGCACACAGATATGTCATGTGTTCCACAAAAATCCTTCTTCATCTTCGGTGAATCCGTGTACCTTGCCTGTACTGATATGACTTTTGATTCCATCGATACTAGCATTTCCTTTCTGCGCCTCCTTGATCTGACTGATCAAAGTGGGTTGAAGTTCTATGCTAGCCAAAAATCCTTCTCTTACTAATTCCATTCTAAAATCTTCCATCTCCTTGTGTAAACTTGGTTGCTCCTTCAGAATCATAGAGTTCAAGCGGCACGATAATCTGCTAAGGGCATCTGCTACCACATTGGCTTTACCGGGGTGATAGTGAATGTCCAGATCATAGTCCTTGATTAGTTCTATCCATCTTCTCTACCTCATATTTAGCTCCTTCTGAGTGAATATATACTTCAGGCTCTTGTGATCCGAATAAAGATCACAATGGTTTCCCATAAGGTAATGCCGCCATGTCTTCAGGGCTAGAACTACAGCTGCTAGTTCAAGGTCATGGGTAGGATTAATTTTGTTCATGTTGCTTCAGTTGTCGGGATAGATAAGATATAACTTTTCCTTCTTGCATTAGCACATATCCGAGACCGATCTTGGATGTGTCACAATACACATCAAAAGTCTTTGTGATATCCGGCATGATCAAGATTGGGGATGAAATCAATCTCCTCTTGAGTTCTTGAAAAATCGCTTCACATTTATCCATCCATTCAAACTTCTTATCCTTCTTCAACAATTGGGTCATGGGTCTGGCGATACTCGAGAATCCTTCTACGAACTTGCGATAATATCCTGCTAATCTAAGAAATGCACGAACTTGGGTTTGAGTGGTTGGGGCTGGCCAATCTTCAACATCCTTCACCTTTGCAGGGTCAACGGCAATTCCTCTGGCTGATACGATATGTCTGAGGAATCCTACTTCCTGTAACCAGAATTCACATTTGCTAAACTTGGCATAAAACTGATGCTCCATAAGGGTTCCAAGGATGGTCCTTAGGTGTAACTGATGTTCTTCTTCTGATTTGGAATAGATCAGAATGTCATCGATGAAAACAACGACAAACTTGTCCAGGAAGTCCATAAAAATCTTATTCATGAGGTTCATGAAATAAGCGGGGGCATTGGTCAATCCAAAAGACATGACAATGTACTCATACAATCCATATCTGGTGGTAAAGGCAGTCTTCAGTGTATCCTCTGCGCGAATCTTTAGTTGATGATAGCTAGTTCTAAGATCAATGTTAGAAAACACTTTGGCACCATTCAACTGGTTAAACAGGTCTTCTATCTTTGGAAATGGGTACTTGTTCTTGATAGTGACATCATTTAGCTTCCGATAATCCGTACACATACGGTTACTTCCATCTTTCTTGTCCACAAACAAGACAGGTGATCTCCATGGCGACGCACTTGGTTGGATCAATCCTATCTCCAACATAGCATCAAGTTGCTTCTTAAGCTCCACTAGTTCAGATGGGTTCATACTATATGGTCTCTGGGCTATGGGTCCGGTTCCAGGAATTAGTTCAATGATAAACTCGATATCCCGATCCGGGGGCATACCGGGAAAAATATCTGGAAATACGTTGGGGTATTCACAGACTACTCTGAATTGGTCAATGGTTGGTTGGGATAGACTCTTGTTGCACTTGAATTGACGGGGAAAGGTTTCAGATACATGTTCTACTGATATTCCGGCTGTACTGGTCATGGTTATGGCTTTCTTGGCACAATCGATTAATCCTTTATGTTTCGACATCCAATCCATTCCTAGTACTACTTCCAAACCTTTAGTTCCAAGTACTATTAGATTAGCATAAAAATCTATGCCATGGATTCAGATAGGTATGGCCTTGCAAATTTGTCTAGCTTTGGTGTTCGAACGAGGTATTTGAAATATCATAACATGCTTCAATTTGGTTGGTTGAGTCTTACTAGTGCATGCAAATTCTTCGGTAAAAAACGAGTGTGATGCTCCAGAATCAAACAACACTCTTGCAAGTACTGAGTTAACAGAAAACATACCCAGCACGACATCTGGCGCTTATTGGGCTTCTTCAGCATGCATGAGAAAGAGACGGCCATTGCGGTTGAGCGAATTCCCTAGGGCAAACCTTCTTCCAGGCTGAACACGACGCTGCTGCTGAGCTAGGGCATTTGCATTGGGGGCTGCGGCAATCTTTTTGGGGAACTCATTGGAATAGTGACCCTTGGTTCCACATTCATAACAAGTCGCCTGAGACTTTTCCTTTGCTGCAACAAGCACACCATTGCTTCTAGTCCTTGTTGCAGTATTGGTGTTGGTGGCGACATTGTTGTTGTTGAACTTGGGCGGGGCACGATTGAAATTTCTGGGGTTGCCGGGGTTGTTGTGATTTCCTCCGGGCCTTGGGTTTCCTCCTCCACGGCTGGGATAGGTCAGACGGTTCATCGGGGGTGTACTGGTTCTTGGGGAAATCCTGGAGATGGGTTGGGGCGATACTTTGGGTTATGGTGGGTTCCTGGTTGATGCATCATTCTACGCTTGCAGTTCTCATTGTATTGGTTGATCTTGCCTTCCATCTGAATGGCAGAATCCACTAAGGCTTCAATATCAGCAAATGGGATATTGACTAACATTGTCTGCATCTCATCATGCAGACCATTTTGGAATCTCTCCTTCTTCTTGGCTTCAGTGTCAATCTCATCTAGTGCATACCTAGCCAATGACAAAAAATTGTCACGGTACTCAACTACTGTCATCCTTCCTTTCTTCAGTTCTCTGAATTCATCTCTCATCCTCTTGATCAAACCCGGTGGCACATGGGTTCTGCTAAACTTGACTTTGAATTCATCCAAAGTCAGCATCTGTCCTCCATTCATGTCACGATTGGTGTTCCACCATGCTCTTGCATCTAGGTTGTTCTCCATGGTTTGCAGCCAGTCATCTGCATCTAGGGGCTCTTCAGAATAAGTGAAGATAGGTGGATTGGTGTTCTGGAAATTCTTGAGTTTGGATCCATGGTTGTCCTGATTTCCATGGCCTTGGTTGTTGTTGGCCATTTGAGCTATGTGCTGAAGGGTGGCTAAGTTGGCTTGATGTTCAGCTCTTTCAGCTTCGTGGTCAGAAACCAACATTTGCAAGATTTGTAACATTGGGCCCGGGGATGAAGTGCTTCCTCCGCGAGGCATCTGAAGATTGAGATAGATCATGAGAAAAGAGGGAAATTTCTAAGGTTCATGGGTTTTGTTTTTGAAAGATTTTCAAAGTTTGACTCAGGTTTTGCTAGCAACTTGCTTTTCATTCTTCATTCATAGCACACGATACAAACACACACCACAACAAGGAAAAACAGATGGTTTTAAGAACCATTCTGGGAAACTACGATACAGTGGAACTAGATACAACTCACTAACGCTAGTGCTCAAGTGCTACTACTCCTCGGAGTCGGTGTCTTCATCATTCTCATCATCATCATCAATGAAGGCAAAGTCATCCTCATCGGTGAAGAAGTCCATGGCCTGATCCTCCAGAAAGTCATCATCATCGCTAAGGTAGGAGTAGCGGTCTCCACGAAGGTCTTCCCCTGCATCCTCCCTCTCCTCAAGCTGCATGTCCCTCTCGTGAATGGTATCCTCCAAGTCGGTGATCCTATGGCGAAGACGGGCTATGATGTGCTCCTTCTTGTCGAGCTGACGGCAACGAGATTGGCGATCCTTCACTAGCATGACAATGGTCTGATCCTTCTGGGAAGCAATGGCGTAGTTGTGGTTGGTGTAGGAGCGGGCATTGTCTAACTCCTTCTGCCTATCATACATCATGAAGATGAGGTGGTCTATGTAATACTTCTGACCCAGATGATTCTTTACTCTCAAGGGCTGTCCAGTATCATCACGCCTTGGATACAACTCAAAGCGGGTACCCTTGATCTAATTGATACTTTGCCCACACAGACGGACAAGAGCTTCCTGCATGGCCCTAGCAAGTCCATCTAGCCAGTTGTTCACTCTGATGGGGAACTGAATTCCCTCTGAGGTGGGGGCTTCAATCTTTCCTCGGATACTTGCAACAATCACCCATTGCAGTTCCTCTCCTTCCTGATCATTGAGCTGAGGTCCGCAGAACTTGGGGTGCGAACGCTCCAGAAGTTCCGAGAGTTGGTCCAAATCACGCTCAAAGATGAGGTCTCCTTAATTCCCCAACTGATATAACTTGTTATACTTCATGTCCATCTATAAGAATATAGGATAAGTAAGTTAGTAGAGTGATCAAGTGTGTCAAATTTTATGTAAGTTTGCAAGAATTTTTGAGGAACATGAATTTTCATGAAAGAGTCTAAGTGACAAGAACGAGAATAAGTTTTCATAAATACTCACTTCCTTGGTTTTGAAACTAAGTTTTTGATTCAACGTCCATTCTAAACTAGGGTCTCCTATGGTCAGGATGGCTCTGATCGCAACTTGTCAACACCCAGATTTTTAATCCCAGATGCCTGTTATGCCATACATCACAATCCCACGATTACCATTTTTGCGTGACATAACATATTGGACATCATAGTACATCATCCATTACAAACCATACATAAGGTCTTACAACAATTAAAGGATCATATCATCCAGTCTTAATACAATCATAGCAGCGGAATAACATAATAATAACGGTAGCGTAGGAGAGTCTCCATCTTCATGGTCACAGGAAATACTGGCGATGGGAGATGATCCTAGTTGTCGTAACCTTCCTGCGGTCAATCCTCCTGATAGTCTTCTTCATAGTCTGGCCACGGGAATAGCCAGGGACAAAGCCATGAGTACTCTTTACGTACTTGCAAACTAGTAGTAACAAGTGAAGTGGTTTTGAGTAGGGATACTAAGCTCTAGGTTGTTTTGCAAAAAGCCAGATTTATATCTACTGAGTTTAGATGCAAAGAAGGCTAGTTGAAAGTATATAAGACCTAAGTAGGAACTTGAATTTCATATCACAACCCTGTTGTGGTCAAGTCAAGTCATGAATCATTTCACAAGTCATTTTGAAAACATCTGACGACGGAACAGTATGGCCACTCCAACAGTCCATAACCGTGGACGCGGCTATTCGAATAGTTTGACACTCTGCAGAGGTGGTGCACTTTCACCAAAACATTCGATACATCCGTCAGGAACAATCCTGAATTCACCATACTCAGTATGCGGATAATGAATCCTAACCTTTCAATTACACGCCCTAGTATAGACACCTCCCCTGTGAGTTTGGCCTCCCAACCATGACCAACTGTCATCTTGGGAACTGCACATGTGGACAATCTTCACAAGGTAGCCTAACCTCAAACCTTGGCCACAAGGGAATCCATACTAAAGTATATAAATTTCTAGTCAATTGCTACCCAAATTTAGGGTATTGTGGTTGTACGGTAAAATTGGAATGGTATCGCATCCAGACAACCATCAGTTTTATAAAGGGCTAAGGCTCATGCCTCAACATTTTCATCAAAATCATCTGGTGTTCAAGAACACATGTCAAAACATTTCAGTAGAATGATTCATCATTCTAAGGTTTTCATAACCATTTTCATCAAGTATTCCCATCTAAAGTGATCAAGTTTTATGCTTAGCACTAGCATCTACAAGTGGGGGTAAACTCTAATGAGGGGTGATAATCAAGGGTGAAATGATCTAAGTTCAATCTCATTCCTTAGGATAACATCAAGATTTATCTAACTTAGGCCAAGTTTTATGCTCTTTATGCTACCTTTAAATATCTTTCTAAGATCTACAAGTCACTAAGTAAACTCCAAAAGAAAGCTTTGATAAATAAATAAAATAACTAAGCTTGCAAATAAAACTAGGAGTGGGTATAATTAAATTTATCTAACCAAGCATAATTAATGCATTGCATAGGTTATCTAACTTTCACAGTGCCAAGTGTTAGCTTGCATAGGTAACATGCAAGTGGTAGCTTGCAAATATTAGCTTTCCTTTTGCAGAGCAGTGGTTGAAGTTCTCCTCGGCTTCTTCCTCGTAGTATTCTCCTTCCTCCTCGTATCCTTGATCGGTACTAGCGTCTATAATTAAATACGAGGTACACAATCACCAAACAATACTTAACTACTTTTATTTATCACCCCAAGGTTTTCACTAGATGATCTAGCATAATCACAAACATTACAATCATGAAAGCACTTGTCTTATTTATTTTATTTTGGAAAAGTAATTTCTACTCATTGAAAAACTACTTAAGATTTAATATTCTCCAACTAAAACATGGGATCATGTTGACACATGTGATCACCACATATTTCAATACTTGGGAATGTGATTTAAAGTGGTGTCACAATTTAATAAGGTTTAACCTTTTTATTTAATTAAATAAAGTGACTAGAAATGCCTATGGCGCATTCTTTTATTGCTTGTTCAATATTTCTGCAAGTAAACCTAGATATCTTTATATATTCAGAAAGGTCTTGTTAAACATGATTTTTGAGAGTTGGAATCAACTAAAAAGATTTTGTGGTTGAATTTTGAAAAATGTTTGAACGCAGAAAATCTTCTGCCTTGTTATTTTTACTATAGGTGATCTACAAATCTAAATGGTTTCAGTCCAACGGGCTTGGATTAAGAATTCCAGTACCTTTCTAACAAAATTGGTTTCATGCAATTTGGTTTAGTGAATCGACCTGGGTTGATTTTTGAATCTAGGCATAAAACTAAGTTTGAAATTAAATGGAAAACCTAAATTCAAACTAATGGGTTGTGCGGGAGTGTAACTAGGCCGGCCCACGGTGCACAGCGCATGCGCGGGTTAGTTTAAGTGGATGTCCCCACCAGTCAGCGAGACAGGGGGTGCGAAGCGGTACGGGGCGATCTAAACCACATGATCAACTTCTAATCAAACGACTATGACTTATCGTCTCCGTCAGGCAACGCCGGCGAGACAAAACCCTAGCACGACCAGTGGGGGTCTACGGGGGCTCACCGGGGCTCAGGCGAGGGTCGGCGATGGGGGGCGAACAACGAAGTCAACGACGACGAACCTCCTAGTACCGGTGGCTTCTCCTAGGGTGGCTCCAATCGCTGGCTCCTCTTCTCCTCCTCCGCGACAGACTCCGGCAAAATTCTGGCGACCTGCTATTCGCCTTGCTCCGAGATGTGGTGGGGTGGTTCTGAGAGAGAGGGGAGTGTGTTGGTGTGAAGAAATCGAATGGGGGTGGCCTCTATTTATAGTGCCAAGAGGGGACCAAAGGGCGCGGGTGAAGCTCGTCGTGCTCATCGTCACAGTGGGCTAATGGCATGGGCGATGGTAGGGGGAGGTGATGTCCTCCCTGGCGAAGCTCAACGGCATAGTCGTGAGGCGTGGGGCAGGGCGAGATGGTCGGAACGTTGCAGTGCTCTGGCGGGTCCGACGGACATTTTAATGGCGCACAGGCTGTCCTGGTCGCGCGGCGACGAACGGGCATGTCCAGGCGGTTCCTAGGGCGGTGGTGATCACACACGCAAGCGGCGAGGGGGGTGTGCGGTCTGTGGTCGCACGTCGAGTGCGGCGCTCTGGCGCACTCTAGTCTTGGCATATAGGCATAGGGCACGGCGGTTCTAGAGTGGTCCAGAGGCTGGCTGTGCGTTGGCGCTAGACAGGGGGTGGCAGTGGACGGTGGTCAATGTCCCAGACAAGGTTGGCGAGGCTAGGGCTTCTCCTAGCTTGCTATCGACATTGGGTGGCAAGGTGAGGCTCAACATGCTCACCATTGATGGCAATGGAAAGCTCACAGTGATCTAAAACTTGATAAATGAGCTATATGATCTACTAAAAGCATACTGTGAGCTAGAGAGGGAACAAGTTTGGCCAAAAACACCGATCACTATAGTGTTTGATGTTTGTTTGATTTCTCTTTTGCAAGGTGTTTGAGGAAATGGCCGAAAGAGATTTGAATTTGAATTTTTGAATGAAAATTGGTGGGTGTACTAGTCACATACTAGGTAGTCTCTAGTTAGTTGGAAAGGTCAAGGTGCACTGGTTTGGTTGGGTTTTGAGAAATGGTGATCTTCACATTTGTTAAAGATTCAATTTTGAATTATCATTTGAATAAAGTTGCCAAATGTTTCTGTAAGTTTGAAAGGTGGGCTTTGATTAACTTTTACGTGGTCTAGCAAGGGGTGAAAATATTTGGGATTGTTTCTATTTGAAATCTTGGACTATAAACACTCAAAGTGGCCTAGTGAGCAAGATTGACAAAAATGACCATTAGCTCATTTTGTTTGTTTTTGAATTTATCTTGATTTGTTTCTGCTTGGATTTGATTTAGATGATGTTGTTTTCATCTTTAAACCATTCCATGCTAATCACATCAATCACACAAGTCCATTCATGCATTCATACAATCATGACATACACACATGCCTTCATATGATTTAATTAACAAAAGTTTTTGTTAACCCTAATTTTGGTGATTGGAAATTGATAATCATGATTAATATTTTTGGGATGTTACAGATCTCCTCCACCACCACCTGGCGGACCGTCGCAGCCGTCGGTCGCACCAACTCCAAACAACAGCCCAGACGGGTACCCTCCCCAAAAAGGCGCCCTGATGATCCAGAAGGGATGCCCCGACCAACAGGGTGCAAAAGAAGATCACCCACCAAGTCAGCCTGGCCGTAACCTCTCCACTAGCCATACTTGAGTATCTCAGCGGCTCGGAGTCTTGCATCACGTTCGATCGTTTGGATCACCTATGCCAGATCCCTCGCCCAGGTCTTGCTGCCCTGGTGCTCGAGGCCTAGATCAGGGGATTCGAAATGAGCCCGTCTTCATGGACGGCGGCAGCGGCATCAATCTGATGTTCGCCAGCACACTCGCAGTGATGCGGATCCCGCTGTGCATCCTGGAGCAGTCACACATGATGTTCCACGCATAGTCCCAGGGAAGGGCATATATCCCCTGGGTAAGATATAGCTCGACGTCATCTTTGGCCAGCACGAAAACTTCAGGCGCGAGCGGCTAGAATTCGAAGTGGTGGACTGGCCATCACAATACCACGCCATCCTCGGGCGCGTGGCATTCACAAGATTCTTGGCAGTACCGCACTGCGCGTACCTACTACTAAAGATGCAAGTACCTAGGGGCGTCACCACTGTCCAAGGAAGCTTCACCGGGCCGGATAGCTATGACAGAGACTTCAACAGAATCTCCTAGTCGTTCGGCATGCAGGAGGAGCTCACGAGGCTCAGAGAGGTGACAAACAATGGGGCACCCCCAGTCACCAGCCAAAATGCACCAGATATGTCGTTTGACTCCACGGTCAACACGAAGAAGATACAGCTCCACCCAACAGACGCCTCCAAGATGGCGTTGATCGCCAATGACCTGAGTCTAGCATAGGAAAGCGTGCTTGTTGAATTCCTCCGTGAGAGCTGAGAAATTTTATCCTGGTGTCCTTCGGACATGCCAGGAGTTCCTAGGGAATTCGCAGAGCATGCACTCAATGTGTTTCCGGATGCGAAGCCAGTCAAATATTTGATTCTTCGACTGTCCGAGCCAAGAGCCGAAGCCGTTGGAACCAAAGTCAATAGACTGCTCGATGCCAACTTCATCAGGAAAATCAAGGAGAGCGAGTGGCTGGCCAACACCATGCTGGTCCCCAAAAAGGACACGGACATCCTGCGGATGTGCGTGAACTTAACATCTCTCAACAAGTACTGTCCCAAGGACCACTTCCCTCTACCGCGGATCGATCAAATCATCGATTCGACTGTAGGATGCGAGAAGCTCTCCTTCCTTGATGCCTACTCAGGCTACAAACAAATTCGACTGAAGGTTGAAGATCAGGAGAAAACAACATTCATCACGCCGTTTGGAGTGTTCTTCTACAACACAATGCCCTTCGGGATGAAGAATGCAGGCGCAACGTACCAGAGGTGCATGCAGGCATTCCTAAAAAGCCAGATCGGTCGCAACATCCAGGTCCATGTCGATGACATAGTAATCAAGACCAGGGAGGCCAAGACACTGATCGACGATCTCCGCAAGACATTCGATAACCTTGATCACTAAAAGATCAAGATAAACCCAGATAAGTGCTCCTTCAGCGTCCCGTCTGGACAGTTACTCGGCTAGTTCATGTCCCAATGGGGGATCGAGGCGAATCCAAAGAAAATCAGGGCCATACTGGCCATGGAGAATCCAAAGAACCTCAAAAGAGTCCAGCAGCTAGCTGGACGAATCGCAGCGCTGAGAAAATTCATCAGCCGAAAGGGTGAGAAGGCCCTGCCATTTTATCAACTGCTGTTCAAGACAGACAAATTCGAGTGGACACCCGAAGCAGACGACGCGTTCGAGGACCTCAAGTGGCTACTATCCACATCGCCTGTTGGTCACGCCGAGGGAATGGGAGCCTTTGCTGCTATACATTGCAGCCACACATCAGGTGGTAAGCACCATACTCGTGGTCGAGCGACCCGAAGATGGCAAGACCAACGGGGTCCAATGCCCAATATACTACCTCAGCGAGGTACTGACCCCGACAAAGCAGAGGTACCCTCACTACCAGAAGATCGCCTATAGTGTATTCATGACAGCGCGTAGGCTGAGCCACTACTTGCAGGAGCATCAGATCATGGTCGTCAACAATGCCCTGCTGTCGAACATCCTGAACAATCCCGATGCCACTGGGCGCATAGCCTTATGGCGCATGGCTCAATAGGATTGATAGGAAACACATACCAACAAGTTGCAACTTCTTTTCCGGAAGCTCATTCGAAAAGCAATTCTAGGATGGGTGACCGATCGGGAAGTGGGTACCGAGTGCGCATGAGTGAGGACGAAGTGCACAGAAAAGACTAGTGTTGGTCTGTGGGGTTAGTCTAGAGATCCTATTGAGGTGCCAGAAGTGAAAGCCGTCGGTCCAGAGTGACCGAGGGTGTTACACATAATCTACGAGCGGCGCACCGCCATCAAGTCTCAGGTCCTCCCTGACTTCCTCGTCCATTGGATGGAACTCCAGCTACCGGATACTCCAAACATGTCACAGTCCTGGACGATGCACTTCGACGGCTCCAAGCATGAGGCTGGAGCAGGGGTCGGCGTTATACTGACGTCCCACCAAGGCGACAAGATGAAATACTTCCTTTGGATGAAATTTTGAGCCTCTAACAAGGAGGCCGAATACGAGGCCCTCATCCACGACATGAGGATGGACAAGGTGTGCGCCGCAACATGCCTCGTCATCTACGGCGATTCAAACCTTGTCGTCCAGCAGACGTTGATTGAGTGTGACGCTCACAGCGCCAACATGATCACGTACCGCGCGCTCTACAACTCACTCAAAGGGGACATTGATGGCTGCGAGCTTCGGCACGTCAGCAGGGAAAGCAATGAAGAGGCTGACTGGCTCGCCAACATTGGCTCCACCTGTGCGCGGGTGCCACCAGGAGTGTTCCTCGAACAAATCTGCATACCCTCCATCAAGAGGAGATTCCCAAAAAGCTCAGACGAACAAGCAGAGCACTCGGGGGCTGCGCTACCCGAAGGACAAGAAGGACCTAAGAAGCTCGACACAGAGGCTGAGCTGGTCAGCCTGATGCGGGCCATGGCGGTTGAAGACAGGTGGACGCAGCCGTACCCTCGGTACCTGATCAACAATCAATTTCCCGATGACCCGACAGATGCCCGACGCATATCTCGCCGGTCAAAAGCCTTCACCATCATCAATGGCGAGATGTACAAGCGCAGCATTTCGGGTGTGCTCCAATGATGCTTCACCATCGGTGATGTTAAAAGCATCCTCCAAGACATCCATGAGGGTATCTGTGGCCATCATGCAGGTAGCCATGCCCTAGTCGCCAAAGCTCTACGATCTGGGTTGTATTGGCCAACCGCAATGAACGATGTTAGGGACATCGTCTAGAGGTGCAACGCTTGTCAAAGGTACGCGGACAAGCCACACGTGCCAGGATCTGAGATGAGGCCTATACCATTGGCCTGGCCCTTCGCCCAATTGGGCCTCAACATGATCGGCAAGCTGCCAAAGTCCTCATCAGGAGGCCACGTCTTACTCCTGATAGCAATCGACAAATTCACAAAGTGGATAGAGGCCATGCCCGTCACCAACTAAAGCGGCAAAACTACTGTCGAGTTTTTTGAGTCCATTGTCTACAGGTTCGGTGTTCCCCATAGCATCATAACGGACAACGGATCGAACTTCATCATGAAGGAATTCCAGGACTTCTGTAGGAACCTCGGCATTAACATATCACATGCCTCTGTGGCACACCCGCAGACCAACGGATAGGTCAAAAAGGCCAACGACCTCATAGGCAACGGCATCAAGCAGCGCCTGCTATGCCCACTCAAAAGTCTTGCGGGAGCCTGGGCAGAAAAGCTAACTTCGGTTGTCTGGAGCCTTCGCACAACTCCAAACATCTCAACTGGCTACACACCCTTCTTCATGGTGCACGGAGCCGAAGCCGTGCTACCCTCCGAAGTACGCCACAAGGTCCCACGATTCATCGCTTATAGTGAAGCCGAATCATCAGCAGCACTTGAAGATGCCGTCGACATGCTCGACGAGGCATGCGACATCTACACAGCTCACTCAACGGTCTACCAGCAAAGCCTCCGCAACTACCACATCCATCGGCTAAGCCCAAGGTCCTTCGTCGAAGGAGACCTTGTCCCACGACTCAAGCAAGAAGGGCACAAGAAGCTCGAGTAATCTTGGGAAGGACCCTACATTGTCACCGAAGTCATCCCAGGTGGCGCCTACCGCCTCATGGACGTCGCATCAGGAGTCGAATACTCCAACCGATGGAATTTCGCATGACTGCGACGCTTCTACCCCTAGTTACCCTTTACTTTGAGTAAGTCTACTCAGCCAAGGCTATTCAGCCAAAAAATGTACCTCCTCGTTTGCTATGAATAAAAGATAAGTTCCTTGACCCAAATATCATTTTTTCTCCTTACATTATTGATCGCTAACACGCTTGGAGGCTGCGCCTCACCTTACGACTCCGTCGACTGAAAACAATGCATACAACCTGACTAGCTAACCACGTCAGGCTAACAAAAAGGAAATGCACATTACAATTGCACCACGTGCCAATACATACAAACTTTACAAAGGGAATTACAACCCACTCGAACAAATACAAACTTTACATTTTCTCGTTTTCTTTACACGACCTAATTATTCTGGAGCATCAAATTCGTTCGCTCCTCAAATAAATCTCTGATCTCTTCGGCATACTGCTCCACAGCCGTGTAGTCTGGACGCATATCCCACACATTGACACCTGGAGGAGGAGGTGGTCCAGCCGCTATCTCCGTGAGATTGACATCACGACAATGCAGCCGAACAAGAGAAAGGTCTGCCTTCACCCCAGCAACCAACTGATGGAGCACCAACTCCTTGGCATGGCCTACATTCCAAAACTTCCCAAGAAGACCCAAAAATCTGGAAGGTGTAGCATCTAGAGGAAACATGACGGACCAAACGGCTGCAAGTGATGACCTCGCCTGCTTCAGCACCCGAAGAACCTGGTGTATGCGGTCTTGCAAGGTCGCAAGGACGATGGCTCAATCGCGGTCCATCCAGAAAAAGCCACCGGCCTCCAGTTCTTGCTGTGTCAAGCAGTTCATCAAAATCGCGACGCGCTCCTTCTCTTCCTTTGGAATGACATTCACAACTACACAAACAATGGGTGAGGTCAAAAATAAAATGCAGTGCACTCAAAAAGGCATCAGTTCACAAGGACTCACATTGGAGTTGGTCGCCAATCTGCTGAAATTTTCCAAGCAAGAACTCTTCCCTGGCTGTAGCTCGCTCAGCCTTCGACTTCCACACATCCGCGTGACCGCGGATGCTGAGGACATATTTTTCCAAACTACGGACACGGTCACGCAGGAAGACCAACTACGACGCCTCATCCAATTATGGCGAGGATAATGCACAGGAGGAGTAATCATTGGAGCCTCACCCGAAGGACCCTAGGGGTAAACATGCAAACATGAAAAATTGCAAAGACTTTTAATAGCAGTTAAAACATAGACTCATATACATAAATAAGGCCACCTCGTGGAAAACTGGGACTTGTTGACCCAAAAGTTGTTACAAAAGACAGCATCAGTAAAAAGCTACACTACCTACAGTACAAGGGCCTAATCACCAACATCTGGAGTAGCCTCAGAGCCCGACTGCCTACACTTGGCCTCTTGCTGCTGCTTCGCCGCATAATTTGCCAGGAGGTCGATGAGCTTAGGCCCATAATGCTTACAGCGAGAACCAAAAAGGGCAAAAGCTAACTCGGAGCCATCCGCCGCCCTCAGCATCCTAGACGTGACTTGGGTCAGGTCTAGCTCGGCTTCGGATGCCATCGCCATGGCCAGCCCCATGGAAGCACCGATGCCCTTCTGCTTGTGTTTGTACTCTGCCGGAGCCTCCCCCAATAGAGCATCCGTAAGGGAGTGATGTCGTCGAGGGCAACGCCCTTGGGGACGACCTCCTTGTATAAGCGCGTAAGCACCTTCTTGGCCTTCTCCAGGGAGCCAATGGCAGTGGAGCAGCGATCATCGATCGTAGCAGCAACATCGACTAAAACATCTCCGTGCTCCAGTGCACCATGATCAAACGTGATGCCAGAAGCATATGACTAGAAGAGGAAGAAAACACTCAACTGAGAAAGGATAAAATGCACTCAAAAAAAGAACACCCAAAGGATATAAAAGCAACTTACCAGAGATAGCCTTGGCAGCAGCCACGAGTTTATCAGCCATGGATTTCTCCCAAGTGGCTGCAACGGCCGTGAGCTACTTCTCGCGATCTTCGGCCTCCTTCTTCAGGCGCTCCTTGGCCTCTGCAGCATCCCCTTCCTTCTTCTCCGCTTCGTCGAGGCTCTTTTCGACAACATTCAGCCTTCGGAGAACAACATTGTTCTCATCTGAAACATGAAGAGATATCAGGTAAACACAAGTAACAAACTCGGTGGACTCGAAAAATAACTAAGAGGACATCTACGCACCTTGGAGATGCTTCAACTCACCCTCCAATGCCAGATGCTGCTAGATGAGGAGGTTGGCGCTGCGCACAAAAGGCTACAGGAGAAGCAAAAACAAACCCGATGAATAAAGGTCTTGGGGCCCCCCCACAAAGCGAAAGACCAATAGGTCAGATAAATAAAGGACTCGGGGGCTCCCCCATGGCTTAAAAGGGCAACACTTACATGCTCAGGTGTGGACTCCAAAGGTTTGCATGTCGCCTTCCGAGTCAGGAGTGCACGAGCTTCCTGCCTAATGGAGCTCAAATCCTCGCCGTCGGAGTTGGACACCACCTGGGGAAACGAAGCTGTCGGCTTTGATTCCGTGATCACCTCTTTGGTGTCCCCGTCAAGGGACTCCTCCAAAGGGTTGCTGCAGGCACTTATGAGATCAACAACAAGCTAAAACTAAGAATACGAACAGAGAAGCAAGACTCAAACAAAATGACTTATGACTCGATGTTCGACAAATTGAAGACAGGAGCCGCATTCTCCTTCTTCTCATTCTTGGTCGGTGGCTGCGGAGCCACTGCCCGAAGGGGCACGGTAGGAAAAGGTGCAGATAACACACCCTCATCCTCACCATGCTGCTCGAGGAAGGACAGACCCCTTGGAGTTGGTGGTGTTTCCCCATCCGAAGATTCACTGTAGGAGCACTTTCGGGTCCGCCCTTCGCTCTGCTCGGGGGCTTCCGTGGTAAGAGATTGCGCCAGAGGAAGCTCAGATTCATACTCCACAACTTTTTTATCCGGTCCAACCGGGAATTTCCCAGGCAGAGGGGGCATCATCCCCGCTACCTTGACGTCCTGCAAATCGAAGACAAGAAGATGACAAATTGTTAGGACAAATAACAAATAGCATTACGCGCAACTACAAGTTTTTTCACCTTCGGGACTACTTTCTTAAAACTTAAGGGGGAGGTCAAGGATTTCCCCGGCAGGTCCTCATCGGCCTTGGACTTCAGCAGGGGCCGAAGAACTCTGTCAAGGTCACCCGAAGACAGCTCCTCAGGCGAAACCCTTGTCGGATCGCTACGGCCAGCATATAGGAACATCGGGTGCACCCTCTCTTAGAGCGGCTACACCCAACGCTTGAGGAAGGTGCATATGATATCGACACCATTAGCCTCCTTGCCGACCACCAGCTGGATTGCCTCCACGTGCTGGTAGAGCTTCTCCACCTCCGTCGTTTCACCCTCTAAGATGTCGTTCTTCCATGACCACCTCGGGATGATCTTCTGGGCAGAGTCGGAACGGGAAAGACCAAAATGCTGCCCGTCCATCTTGACATCGTGGATGTAGAACCACTTCCGCCGCTAGTATTGGACGGACTCACAAATAGAGAAGGATAATAATTGGACAGAGGAGCGAATGGAGATGATGAAGCCGCCGAGCGGATAAACACCGCCTATGCTGGACTGCTTCTTCACGGGATAGAGTTTCCGGAAGAGGCCAAAGTGTAGCTCGATACCGAGCCAGCACTCGCAAAGAGTTATGAAACAAGCAATATGAAGAAGAGAGTTGGGAGACAGATGATGCAACTAAATCCCATAGAAAAAAAGGAGCCCACTCAGGAATTCGTGGACAGGCAAAGAAAGGCCTCAGACAACGAAGGCATAAAACATCACCTGAAACCCTTTGGGTGGGCGAGGAATTACCTCATCGCCGGGGAGGATGATGTTGTCCTTCTCCTTGGAAATCAATCCAGCATCAGTCAACTTGCATAGATGCGCCTCGTGCATGTCCATGCGCTTCTATACGCCGTCAGTGGCACGGGCCATAGCAGCAACCTTCTTACCGGCGCTGACGACCCTCGATCCAGCTCCAGCAGTTGTCGTCTTCTTCGGCTTGCCCATCTTGATGTGGCGAGTGCGGTGATGTGAGCGCAAGAATGAAGAAGGAAAGGTGTGGAGAATGTCCAGTGCGTAGTGAAGGGCAAAAAGGCTCGTGAAAAATGGAGACAATGGAGATGAGAAAATGACGAAGGGTAAAAGAAAATCATTGTTTCCCCGCGGTATAAAAGGACGAAGACGGTGCACACGAGCCATCGATTGAGAAGCCCTAGCATGCACCTTAGATCTCACCGTACCCGTTTCAGCACCAAAACGAACCGTCGCCAGCATGCTGTCCGCTACGCACGGTAACCGAGAAGACGCCATAATTTTCGCCACGTCTATGCGTGACTAGTCAACGTCAAGTCAAGCGGTGGGACCCACGATCGTATCGTCGCCTCATCTCTGCTGCCAAAGACGGTTGAGATTACCAATCGTCAGCAATGATGTCATCAAGGTAAATCCAGCAATGGCTCGAACAATTTGAAAGATCATTCCAAGTACTTACTCGAATCTGCGATTAGAGAAACTACTCGGGGGCTACTCCTATCAGGAGCGCTGGCCGCGCACCAGAGAAATTGCTAAGATAACGTCACCTCGAAATTATCTTCGAGTCCTACATCGAGTCCACGACTCCACTACGGACTCGGGGGCTACTCCCATAGGGAGCACTGGTTGCGCATCCGAAAAAATTGTGTCCTTCAGACTTATGGTGAAAACGATTGAAATAAAGTCTCTGCTCGAGTCTATGACTCGAACAGACACTCGGGGGATACTCCCATAGGGAGATGGTCGCGCACCCTATGAATTATTCGACTATGATCCTTTGGATCAAATACGACAAAAAAATTTTGGAAACTTTTCCCAAACTAACGCTAAGTGAGAAGCAGTCTCCTTGGCCACCCGAAACACCTCCGCGGTGATAATATTTCTGATGCCGTGTCAACGATGCAAAGATAAGTCCTACAAGATATCGTCTGATGGCCTGGTAACACACCTAACTGGGCTCTGCCAGTAAACTCCCGTGTCAACAGGCACGATGTAAATCCCGACGGACGCGTTGGGTACATCACTTGAAAATCACTGGGATTCGACTCTTGTAAGACCATAACGGCCTGAGTCGAATCACACTAGCAATCGTTTCGAATTCGAGTCTGAGGACTCGAGTTTGATGAAGATTGTGTTGTTTTGTCCTATGACATTTAACTGGCCCTGATCCTTCGGGTGATCCAAGCACACACATCAACATTGTTGGAGATATGCCCAAGAGGCAATAATAAAGTGGTTATTATCATATCTTCATACTTATGATAAATGTTTACATACCATGCTATAATTGTATTAACCGGAAACATTAATACTTGTGTGATTTGTAAACATAAAAGAGTCCCTAGTAAAGCCTCTTGTTAAACTAGCTTATTGGTTAATATATGATCATGGTTTCCTGATCATCAACATAGAGATGTTATTAACAACAGGGTCATATCATTAGGAGAATGATGTGATGGACATACTCCTATAGTTAAGCGTAGCATAAAGATCAAGTCATTTAATATAGTTCATTTGCTATAAGCTTTCTGATACATAGTAACCTAATTCCTTCGACCATGAGATCATGCATATCACCTTTACCGAAAGGATACTTTGATGACATCAAACACCACACCGTAACAGGGTGGCTATAAAGATGGCATTGAGTGTTCGGAAAGTATGGGTTGAGACACATGGATCAAGAGTGGGATTTGTCCATCCATATGACGGATAGATATACTCTGGGCCCTCTCGGTGGAATGTCATCCAATTAGCTTGCAAGCATGTGACTGGCTCACAAGGGATCACATACCATGGGAGCGAGAAAAGAGTACTTATCAGTAACGAGGTTGAACTAGGTATGCAGAGATACCGACGATCATAACCTCGGATAAGTAAAATAGCGTGAGACAAAGGGAAATTGGTATCATATGTAAGTGGTTCATTCGATCGCAAAGTAATCGTAGAAATATGTGGGAGCCATATGAATTTTCAGATTCCTCTGTTGGTTATTGATCGGAGAAGTGTCTCGATCATGTCCGCATAATTCACGAACCGTAGGGAGACACACTTAAGGATTCGATGTTGTTGAGTAGTTATGGAATGATGAGTAAGAGACCGAATGTTGTTCGGAGTCTCGGATGGGATCCGGGATATCACGAGGAGATCCGGAATGGTCCGTAGAATAAGATTCATATAAGGAAAGTCCTGTTTCGGAGTTGGGGAATGATTCCGGTGTTTTCATCGGGAATGTTCTAGAAGGTTCCGGAATGTCCGGCACTCCGGAGGGGAAGGGTACACGAATGTGTTGTATCAAGTTGGTATGATTGCATCATGTACTAAGTGTCATCGCTGAACCAAATAAAGGATTAATTCAAATCCTAGTTTGAAAAGTCAAACAGCTAGTTTGAAAAGTCAAACGGTTAAATTTGGAAAGAGGAAAAGAGGAGGAAGGTTGAAACCGACTTGGGGGAGGAGTTCCTCCTCCCACCGTCGGCCCAACTTGGGTCCGAGTTGGGGAGGGACTCCCCTCCCCAGGTGCGCCTCCCTCAACCTATAAGAGGAGGGGCAGGGCTCCCCTCCTAGACACAAGATTGCCCCCTCTAAACCTAACCCTAGCCGCCGCCGCCCACCATAGCCGCCGCCGCCTAGGGTTTCTCCCCTAGCCGCCGACTTGGGCACCTCCAAGCCCTAGCCGCCGGCTCTAGCACCCCCTCCTTGGTGTGTCTAAACCCTAGAACACCGAGGGCTCTCTCATAGTCCACCATACTCGCTCCGGCTTAAGGCGAAGCCCTGCGAGATCTCCCCTCTACTTCTGGTACTACGCCGTCGTGCTGCCGGAATCGCGAGGAGAGTGCTACAACCTCCGCTGCCTGCTGGAACAAGGGAGAGGAAGGTCTTCATCGAGTACCGAACGTGTGACCGACTGTGGAAGCACTGCCGGAACGCAGCGCCGGAAGGATCGTCTACGCGATCTTGAGATCGGCAAGTGTACGACTACATCACCCACGAGAATCTGCTCACGTTAACCGCTTTGGAATCTTCGAGGGTGAGTTCCTCTATCGACTCGTTGCTACAATCTAGTAGATAGATCTTGGCTTGATCATAGATTAGATCTTGATTGTGTGTTCATGCGGTAGAAATTTTTTGTTTTCCTTGCTACGAACCCCTACAGTGGTATCAGAGTCGTGTCTATATGTAGATCTGTTGCACGAGTAGAACACAATGGTCATTGTGGGCGTTGATGCTTTTGTTGTCGATTGCTTCTTGTGTACTTTGCATCTTGCGGGATGGTGGGATGAAGCGGCCCGGGCTAACCTTACATGACATCGTTCATGAGACTTGCTCCACGCTTGACATGCAACTTGTATTGCATAAGTGGCTTTGCGGGTGCCTGTTTCTCCCAACATAGTTAAGATTCAATTTACAACGGGTGATTCACAATACTAGTATCAATGTTGTGGTTCTTGTTCGTAAGTTAGAACGACACTTATTGAAAGCCCCAAACCACGTAAAACATGCAAAGAAAATTAGAGGCGTCTAACTTTGTTTTGCAGGGGTGTACTGTGATGTGATATGGCCATAATTGTGATTATATATGATGTATGCAATGTTCCTTATTGTAAGTTGGCAACCGGCAGGAGCCATATGGTTGTCTTTAAATTCTGTTAAGACCCGCTTGTCTGTTCAAAGTAGTTGTAATAGTTGAAGATGGTGGACGACAACCATGGAGCGGCGTCATTGACCTTGATGCAATGCCGGTGATGATGGAGATCATGTTCGTGCTTGAAGATGGAGATCGGAAGCACAAGAAGAAAGGCCATATCATATCACATATTATGAATTGCATGTGATGTTAATCCTTTTATGCATCTTGTATTTCTTAGTTAACGACGGTAGCATTATAAGATGATCCCTCAAGCACACAATTTCAAGTTTTAAAGTGTTCATCCTTAGTAAGCACCGTTGCTAAAGCTCGTTGTTTCGAAGCACCACGTGATGATCGGGTGTGTTAGATTCTGCGAGTGTATACAACGTGAGCAAGCCAGATTTGCTCATGCGGAAGCTAAGGTTGATCTTGACGAGCCTAGCATGTACAGACATGGTCTCGGAACACGGATCACCGAAAGGTAAAGCATGAGTCATATAGTAGATATGATGAACATGTTGATTGTTCGCCATTGAAGCTACATCAACTCTCGTGATGATCGGTTTTGATGTGGTGGATTTGGTTCGTGTGATCACTAAAACAATGTGAGGGATATTGTTTTGAGTGGGAGTTCAACGGCAATATAATTAAAAGTTGAACACTATTTATCATAAATTAAATCAAAGTGAATTTGCATAGTTGTTGTAGTCATTGGCATCCGTTTACCACCTTGCGCTTAGTTTTAATTGAGATGATAGAACTATAGAATTCTGGTTAGTTACTTTACGAACTGGTATCGTATTGTTTTGAAGTGTTAATCTAAAGTTTAAAAGTCCTATTGCAAACTTTCAGTAACTTCCGGTTACTCCATGAAGTTTAATAATTAGTATTAAATCAAGAGTGACAATTCCAAGTGTTAGTGTATGAGTATCATGTTTGTCTCCATGATTCTTGATATTCAAAGGATTGTCTTAATATCAAGGTTATCTAGGATCTGAAAGAGTTGTTTCAGAAACCATGATGTGTGGAAGATATTGTGATATCTGAAACAAAGTTTTGGTTGCAACATGATAGAGTATAATATGGCAAAAGTCATGTTCTCATATTTGATGAGAATTTGCAAAAGGTTGGAGACACTAGTTGTCCTAATCCTCCAAAAGGCTTTGGAGAGCAACATTATACTCGCGATTCACCGTTACAAGCTAAAAGTAGCTTGATCATGGATAATTCCATGAAAAGGGTGAATATTTTATGTAGGTAAAATGTTTACTACACCAATAGATTACTAAAGAATGGAATTTGAAAGCACACCAAACATTTGATGATGGTGATCTACTTCAAAGTGCAAGTCCAAAGACATTGGTATTTAATTATACACGCTTTGGACTATGTGTCATATGTATGACTCCACTATTGATGTTGATAGATTCTTTCAAACAGAACAGGAAATACTGAAAGAGAATCTCATAAGTATATGGCAGAAAAGAAAAGACTAGAATTGTTCAGCTTAAGTATATAGATGATATACATGTTATGGATATATTCTTTGCTTATTAAACAATGTGGTTCTTAAGTATTTGATACTGAATTTGTTGGTGTGAATCGTCATACGAAACAACACAATTCATGAACTACAATGGCCTAAGTAACTAGCAAAAGAATATGTGATGATGTTCATCAAGAACAAATATAGGGTTAGTGTGTTGCTCGTTAAACATCAAAGCTTGCCTTCAAGATTTGTTTTATCAGGTATTATGAGAACAAAAGGGTTGTTCAAATAGTTGCCGTAATCCATAAAAGATGGATGATTCACAAATCTTGTTGGAGAAATCACATCCATAAAACTAGTGCTAAAAATGTCGAAAGACAAATTGATTGAAAGATCACTTAGGAAGTGACATCGCCGTTTAAATTATATTGGAAAGAAAACATGAAGAAACTCCATGTGGAAGGAATTTTGGAGTCTTTTGATTTTTGATCACATGACGCTTGTGAAACTTTCCTAGAGATAATTAAAACTTCGTTCATAGGCCAAAAGGGAACGAATGACTAGCTTATTGGAACTTGTACATATTGTTGTATGACATCCATTATATGTAGTCAAGAGCGATGGATTTCAACTTCATATGCTTTCTCCGAAAATTTGAGTGAATATATGAATATTTACTTAATAAGGATGAAGTATGAAACATTTGAAAAAGTTCAAAGTCTTTCAAGATGAAGTGCAAAATCATTGTAATAAGAATATAAATAGTTTATGATAAAGATCATAAAGGAAGATATTTGAGTTACAAGTTTAGCATAATACCTAAGATTTAAGGAATCGTTCTGTGGATTTGCATTTCCCGAAACACCATAAGGGTATGGAGCGTTCGAGATATGTAATTAAAACCTTGTTTGACATGGTAAGATCAAAGGTGTAATTCATAGAACTTCCATTATATTTTAAAGATTAAAAGCTTTAGAGACTACCGTTTTCCACTGAAAAGAGCTCCATCATAATCCGCTGAAATGACACCATATAAAGTTATGGTTTGGGATAAAACCCAAGTAGTCCTTTCTTAAACATTGGTATGCTATGCATAAGAAAGATGTTTGCAACCAAAGTCGGATAAACCTGTCTTTGTATTACTGTTAAGTATTCCTCCATAAACACCAGAGACAAAAGTGTTTGTCGCTTAGAACGTCAAGTTTCTTTGAGAAGGAATTTTTCGTGAAAAGATAAGTGGGAGGACAATAGAACTTTGATAAGGTTAAAGGAACCTTAGCTATATGTGCAGAGTTGCGCAGCGCCAAAAAGTGTTCCGGAGGCAGCAATAATGCTCATGGCTCACGTGCCTCAAAGGTTGTGGTCACGGAGATCTAAGTTCCTATTAAAACAAGTAGGTCGGGTAAACAATCAAATACCAAGATTTGAGAGTTAAATCATTATTTGACAATAATGATCTGACTACATGCAAAGAAGCGACGATGGGCCCTGACTCCGTCAAATGGCTTGAAGCCATAAAATCCGTGATAGTTCCATACACGAGAAATCAAGTTTTGAACTTGAAGGACCCTCGAGAAAGGTGTAAGACCTTACAGTTGTGTTTGGATCTATAAAGAAGTAGACATGGATGTTTCACATCTATGAAATAGTCGACATGTTGGGAAAGAGTTCACAAAAATGTTCAAAGGTTAACTATGACAAGATTCTGATCTTTCATAGCGATATTTAGTCTAGACGGATTAATGTAGCAACCACTACATATAATTTTTGTTATATGGTAGTTGAATAAACAAAACAAGTTCTTCTAAAAGAATTGTTACCTAGGACATGTGCATAACACGGTCCATAGGGTTTTGTTAATTCAAAGGATGCTAAAAGCATATGCAAACTTCAATGGTTGAAGTGAGCATCGCGGAGTTGGAATCTTCACTATGATGAAACTGTTAAAAGAGTTTAATTTCATTAGAGGCAATGAAGATGCTTGCATTTGCAAGAAATTAAGTGGGAGCGCTAAGACATATTTCTAATACATTATGTGGAGGACATATTGTTGATTAAGAATTTCATCCTGATGAAAGACTTAGGCAAAACCCAAATATTTGGCATCAATGGACGCTAATATGGTTGTGCCGAAAGTACATAGATGATGTATTGAATGAGTTAAATATAGAAACTACAAGAAAGGTTCTTGTCACACAGAAAGGATTGAATGAGTTCAATATTGATGATATATTCAAGTGTATTGACACTTGGTAAGTGAAACAAAGATTCGAGTATAGATTGATAATTGATGTATGAAATCACAAAGAGTATTTATATCAATCATACTGTGATATGTACAAATCCAGATATGTCCTATGCTCTAAATGTTATGAGCATATACCAGAATGATTCATAAGATGATCATTGGACGATAGTAAGGATATTCTTATGATCTTTTGAAGAACTAAGAGTATATTATTTGTAGAAGTGACAAATAGATGGTTAGTTCATTGTAAAAGTACTACATTGATACTAGTTTTGTCACAAAGTACAAATTAAGTTTATCTCAATCTAAACTAAGGGTGGCACAATATAATGGAAAGTAAGTTCCATAATGGATTTGGATGAGTTCCAAAGTTAAGACATTGTGACAGATACTACAACAAAAGGCTAAGTATATGACTGCTATAATAGCAGCTAAAGAGGGCATTTGTGTCAAGTAGTTTGTTATCAAACTAGGTGTAGTTCACAGCGGGATAATACTATGAAGATATATGGTACGACAATATTATCAACATGTTTTAACCCCAAAGAACTAAAGGTCTCACCAAAGGACCAAAATTATATAAAGCCATCTCATTAGAGAATGAGTGATGCGTAGAGACGCAAAGACATGCAATTACACACGGACCTGGAAGTGTCAGATCCGGAGATTAGTTGACTACTAGCAATCGTGTACATACAACACCGGAAAGCCATAGGTGTTGGATACACAAAGGTTTGAAACTAGATTATTGACTCTAGTGCAAGTGGGAGACTGTTGGAGATATGCCCAAGAGGCAATAATAAAGTGGTTATTATCATATCTTCATACTTATGATAAATGTTTACATACCATGCTATAATTGTATTAACCGGAAACATTAATACTTGTGTGATTTGTAAACATAAAAGAGTCCCTAGTAAAGCCTCTTGTTAAACTAGCTTATTGGTTAATATATGATCATGGTTTCCTGATCATGAACATAGAGATGTTATTAACAACAGGGTCATATCATTAGGAGAATGATGTGATGGACATACTCCTATAGTTAAGCGTAGCATAAAGATCAAGTCATTTAATATAATTCATTTGCTATAAGCTTTCTGATACATAGTAACCTAATTCCTTCGACCATGAGATCATGCATATCACCTTTACCGGAAGGATACTTTGATGACATCAAACACCACACCGTAACAGGGTGGCTATAAAGATGGCATTGAGTGTTCGGAAAGTATGGGTTGAGACACATGGATCAAGAGTGGGATTTGTCCATCCATATGATGGATAGATATACTCTGGGCCCTCTCGGTGGAATGTCATCCAATTAGCTTGCAAGCATGTGACTGGCTCACAAGGGATCACATACCATGGGAACGAGAAAAGAGTACTTATCAGTAACGAGGTTGAACTAGGTCTGCAGAGATACCGACGATCATATCCTCAGATAAGTAAAATATCGTGAGACAAAGGGAAATTGGTATCGTATGTAAGTGGTTCATTCGATCGCAAAGTAATCGTAGAAATATGTGGGAGCCATATGAATTTCCAGATTCCTCTGTTGGTTATTGATCGGAGAAGTGTCTCGATCATGTCCGCATAATTCACGAACCGTAGGGAGACACTTAAGGATTCGATGTTGTTGAGTAGTTATGGAATGATGAGTAAGAGACCGAATGTTGTTCGGAGTCTTGGATGGGATCCGGGATATCACGAGGAGATCCGGAATGGTCCGTAGAATAAGATTCATATAAGGAAAGTCCTGTTTCGGAGTTGGGGAATGATTCCGGTGTTTTCATCGGGAATGTTCTAGAAGGTTCCGGAATGTCCGGCACTCCGGAGGGGAAGGGTACATGAATGTGTTGTATCAAGTTGGTATGATTGCATCATGTACTAAGTGTCATCGCTGAACCAAATAAAGGATTAATTCAAATCCTAGTTTGAAAAGTCAAACAGCTAGTTTGAAAAGTCAAACGGCTAAATTTGGAAAGTGGAAAAGAGGAGGAAGGTTGAAACCGACTTGGGGGAGGAGTTCCTCCTCCCACCGCCGGCCCACCTTGGGTCCGAGTTGGGGAGGGACTCCCCTCCCCAGGCGCGCCTCCCTCCACCTATAAGAGGAGGGGCAGGGCTCCCCTCCTAGACACAAGATTGCCCCCTCTAAACCTAACCCTAGCCGCCGCCGCCCACCATAGCCGCCGCCGCCTAGGGTTTCTCCCCTAGCCGCCGACTTGGGCACCTCCAAGCCCTAGCCGCCGGCTCTAGCACCCCCTCCCTGGTGTGTCTAAACCCTAGAACACCGAGGGCTCTCTCATAGTCCACCATACTCGCTCCGGCTTAAGGCGAAGCCCTGCGAGATCTCCCCTCTACTTCCGGTACCACGCCGTCGTGCTGCCAGAATCGCGAGGAGAGTGCTACAACCTCCACTGCCTGCTGGAACAAGGGAGAGCAAGGTCTTCATCGAGTACCGAATGTGTGACCGACTGCGGAAGCGCTGCCGGAACGCAGCGCCGGAAGGATCGTCTACGCGATCTTGAGATCGACAAGTGTACGACTACATCACCCACGAGAATCTGCTCACGTTAACCGCTTTGGAATCTTCGAGGGTGAGTTCCTCTATCGACTCGTTGCTACAATCTAGTAGATAGATCTTGGCTTGATCATAGATTAGATCTTGATTGTGTGTTCATGCGGTAGAAATTTTTTGTTTTCCTTGCTACGAACCCCTACAAACATTCCCTATGAACTAAAATATTTCTCCTTGAAATAACATGCTCAAAAACATCGCACCCGAAAGATTGAAGAGTCTCCAGCCGAATCTATGATTCGACTGAACACTCGGGGGCTACTGATATGTATATACCCCACGGGTACACGGCATTGGTATAACTGGTCCATCCTAAGGAAGGCCCATGCGAGGATGCGCAGCCCATGAAGATTTCGGGTGTCCCAAGCCCGTGGAGGTTTCGACTCCTTGGAGGACAAGTCTAGATTAGATAGAATTTCAAAGGGTATCAACCCTAATTTATAACCGACTCAACCCATCCCGAGACCTACCTATCTATATAAAGGCCAGGAGGGTATGGCGAGAAGGATCTCTCAACTCACCTCATACACCTCACGCCAGATTGAATTTGCACACCCCTGTAACCTTCGGTTCTGCCGTAATCAAGAGCAGACAAGCAGGAGTAGGGTTTTCCCTTCGGGGGCCTGAACCTGGGTAAACTCGTGTCCCTGTGTTGCTTGTCTGTTAACCGTTCCACGACTTCCAGCATCCCCATCTTCTCCAAAACCCAAGTCCACAACAATGGGCATTGACGAGATCGAACCTCGTCAGATTCAAAGCACATACATTAGGTGGACTAAACATGGTGAACCATATGATCATCCTGTTCTTGATCCTCTAGCTAATGTTGGTTCGCCTGAAGCTCATCAGATTGAGGATGAGGACCTTTATGTTTTGTTAAGGTACCTGTACCCCACCGCAAGCAAAAAGGGCGGCCCTTACTTAAAATATCACCTTTCTATGACCTGATAGAAGATGCCAAGTGTTCAGTGGACGCTAATTCTGGTATCTCAAGATTCGAAATGGTAATGGAATTACTAAAGGAAAAGTCATCCAACAAGGTCACCAACAAAGCTTTCGATGCAGTGATTAAGGTGTACTGTGAGTCAATCCCTAGGGAAGGACTACAAAAATCCTTTTATGAGATGAAACAGTACATCAGGGTACTCAGACTATCATATGATAAGATCCATTTTTGTCCAAATAACTATGTACTATTTTGGGAGGATTATGAAAACCTCGATGAATGCCTAGTATGTAACGAATCAAGATGGAAAAATGGTGATAAAAAGAAGAGAGATCCTTGTAAGGTTCTAATATATTTTTCAATTATAGATAGATTAAAAGGCTGTTTCAGTCAGAATAAACATATAAGGAAAGAAGATGGCATAAAGAGATTCTCAAGCCAGACGATTACTTACTGAGACATCCAGCTAATGGTGATGAATGGAAGAATTTTGCCAAGGCTCATCCAGGATTTGCTGCATATTCAAGGAACCTGAGACTTGGCCTAGCTACAGATGGGTTTAACCCATTTGGCAACATGAGTAACTCATACAACATGTGGCTAGTACTTGTTATAATTTACAACCTTCCTCCGTAGGCATGCACTGATCAATTGAATTGCTTGCTGACTTTACTCATTCCAGGTCCCGAATCACCTGGTAAGATTTTGTTCTGTTCATGCAGCCTCTTATACGAGACTTGCAGAAACTATGAAAGGGTGTCATGACTCCTAATATCCTTGCAAGCAAACCTGAAGATGCCAAGTTCTCTCTACGTGCTGCTGTGCTGTTCTGCACCAATGATTTTTTAGCTCTTGGCACTATGTCAGGCAGAGTGACAGGAGGTTACAACGCATGTGTTCGCTATGAGTCAAAACAGGTAATAGTGAGGCTACACAATATGACCGGTTACCTTGGCCACCGGGTTTTTCTTCCTCCAGGTCACAAATTCCAAAAAAAAACTTAAAAAAATGCAGTGCTATGGAAAGAGGACTGAGTATGGCACTGCACCATGAAAGTTCACTACAGCTGAGTTGCATGCGCATCTAGAAAATGTTAGAAATGTCAACCCAGGAAAACAACCAGCTGCCAAATGAGGTAAAAGAAAGAATACATAAGATGCACTGACAGTAGGAGCAACATCCAAAAGGAAGGGAGCGGAAGAAATAGAAGCAGCTGCCCAAGGGAAGGAAAAGGATCCGAGAATATTCTATAATGCAGATCCATTCTATGGGACTTGCCGTATTGGGCTGGTAAGACGCTTCGACATAAGATTGACGTCATGCACATGGAGAAAAATATATCTGACAACATTATAGCCACATTACTCAACATTCCAACCAAGACAAAATATAGATATAATGCTAGGCTTGACTGCGAAAAACTCAATGTTAACAACTTGAAGCTGCATCCTGAAGATACAGTTGATAAGGGCGGTGAGAAATATTACAGATTTTGAGGTGTAGAATTTACCTTGCTGATGAATAAAAGGGTACTATTTTGTGACTTCCTACGTGGTGTGAAGTTCCCATCTAAATTTTCTTCCAACATTGAAAATTGTATCAATGTATGGGAAACAAGCTCCAAGGGTTGAAAACTAATGATTTCCACATCATACTACAAAGGCTTTTATCTCTTGGTGTTAAAGGTTTAGTGCACAAGGATTTCTACAACGTGCTTGAAGACTTGGGAAAGTTCTTTAGGGAACTTTGTAGCAAAACTCTGGACAGAAGAGTTGTAGAGCGTCTTCAGACGGACATAGCATAAATCTTGTGCAAGCTTGAGTTGATATATCCACCATCCTTCTTTGATGTGATGGTGCATTTGACTATTCATCTGCATAAAGATTCACTTTATAGAGGTCCCGTACAGTACGGATGGATGTATCCTATAGAACGCCGACTTTGCACTTTCAAGGGTACTGTTAGGAACAAGGATAGAGCATAGGATTACATTGCAGAGGCATATATTGTTGCTGAAGCATTTGCGTTTTGCTCAAGATACATTCCTAATCGTAAAACAAGATCCAGTCTGGGTGAAAAAACTGAAGAAGTTGAAAAATCTGTTTTTTAACCATGGTATTCGCCTAGTAGGAAAGAAGGAACATAGAACATTAATGCAACATGAATATGACCAACTCACTTGGTATGTGCTGAATAACGTTGATGAGGCTGAAAACTTTGTTTCGTGAGTACTATTCAAACATATCCTCACATATATGAAATGAAACTTGTAGCAAGATATGTTCATATGTCTGACTTGAGTATTGTTTTTTAGGTTATTTAAAGAAACCAAAGGAAAAGATTATGTCGCACCAGTATGTGGGGGTGGGTTTCAAGAATGGTTTAGGAACCATGTAAGATGTTCAACTAAACTTTGAATTGCATATGAATTCTGCACATGAGATGACCTCTTGATTAGCAGATCACGAAGCTACGTGAAGAGAACTCGAGCGATGTTAGTGATGGTCTCTATGCCCTATATGTGGTCCTGCAAAGAGGGTGCAGACAGCTACAGCTTGCAATGTCGATGGTATCCACTACAACACTTATGAGCGTGATAAACATTTGAAGAAACAAAACAGTTGCATCACGACCAGTGGAGAGCACTTGAAAGCCAAAATGAAGAAGTCAGAGGACTATGATAATTATGGTCGCATAAAATAGGTTATTGAGTTGAACTATAACGACAAGACGGGTGATTGATCCGTGGTTCTATTCAAGTGTTATTGGTATGACCAAGATCCGAACAAGAAAAGAGGCCCCAGAAATTATGGGAATTTCATATCGATCAATACTACTGTTGAGTGGTACAAGGAGCAACCTTATATTTTGGTAACTCAAGCTTCCAAGGCAATATTCTTGGATGACAGAGATAATAACGACTGGCAATATATGCAAAAGTTTCAGGCAAAGAGCACCTATGATGTGAATGAGTATGACGATCCAGTCACCCACTACAAGAAAAATGTCCTTCTACAACGAACGATTATCATGGTTGAAGGCCCGTTTTTCGTGGCTGTAGAGTCTTCTACGACAGATGCCCTTCATGGTAAAAGCCCCATAACAAATGAATCTACCATGGGTTTTTTTGACTGTGGCGGATCGCACCCTTCAGCCAAGAAAATTCGTTTCGTCGTAGATCAATTCGCTAGCCATGTTACTGCTGACGTCATGCAAAATGCCACATGGCGAATGCCATAAACATCCAGTTAACGCCATTAATTATCATGTGAACCGTGGTAGAAAGCTAGGCCCATCCAAGGCCTGACAATTATTAAGTGGGCCGGCCAATTATGAAAGCCCAATAGTAAGTCGGCTCGTTACTGTTTAGAGAAGCACTGTTTGAAATGGGCCCACAAGTTGGTCTATCATATATTCAGGCCCTATACTATTTTGGCCTCCTATTATTCCGGCCATCCATTATTCTGGCATGATATGCATTTGGCCTTTAAATGTTCTGGCCTGCTGCGTATCGAGCCTTCTACTCTTCCGTCCTATTGCGATCTGGACTTTTACTATTACCGTCCTGATGTATATCTTGGCATTTACTGTTCCATCATGTTAACAATCTAGCCCTCTACTGTTCCGACATGCTATGAATCTGGTCTTTTATTGTTCTGGCCTATTATGAATCTAGCCGTTTACTATTCCGGCGTGCTTACAATTTATTCATTTACTATTTTGGCATGCTGACAATCTAGCCTTTCACTGTTCTAGTCTGCTGCGTATCTGGCCATTTACTGTTCTGGCCTACTAGAAATCTAGCCTTTTACTGTTCCGTCCTGCTGAAAATCTAGCCTTTCACTATTCTAGCCTGCTGTGTATCTAGCCATTAACTGTTCCGGCCTGCTACAAATCTAGCTATTTACTGTTCTGGCCTACTAGAAATCTAGCCTTTTACTGTTCTAGCCTGCTGCGATTTTGGACTTTTATTGTTCAGGCCTGATAAACATCTAGCCTATTACTATTTGGTACTATTATTATTCAGGCCTGTTACTTTTGCAGCCCATTAGGATTTTGGTTCTGTACTGATCGGGTCGGTCACTATTCCGGCATTTAACTATTACTACCATTACTGTTTATGTTCAAGTCCATGCATTGTTTCATTGATCATTCTATTCCAGCATGTTTCTGTTTTGGCCTTTTTTTGGAACCACCGACTTATTTTGCAGAATAACACACGAATGCCAAGATGCCAATTAATACACATGCGAAAATTTAAACTACTTATTATAACAATAAAAGTTTATTACAACACATCAATAAGAGATTGGTACACGGCAACTCACTTCAATGTATCATTTGTCCTCTTCTTCGACATTTCAGCTACAGATCTAAGAGCAGCTACACCCTTTCTTTCAACAAGCAACACAACCTTCTTATATATATATATATCACCTACATGAGCTATACTAGGTGGACTGATAAATAAGTTGTTTGCTTTAGAAATACAATGGGAGGATGAATGAGAAGAGGGATCACAACTTTCAGTCCTACCTTCCGAGGACTCTTGCTTCGTTTTAACGGCATCCTATACAATAACTTGAAAGGGGTTAAAACAAAGAACAAGGGTAAAAATTAGTATTATATAAATTAGAGATCATTTAAGAGCAAGCATACTAGCCGCGGCTAAGAATTTTACTAGGCTCGCGTCTAAGAAAATAAAATCTGCTACACCGTTTACACCTGATAGGCGACCCAATCATCCGAGTAGAAACAAACAATAAAGGCATGGGTCTTGTACTAGACCCAGGGTCCACAAAAACTTGCTACAGTCACCCACACCAGGGGAAAAGACTCTAGACACCACAAATCTCCAACGCTGCCCATGCTGGACATCCACTATGTATGAATAAACCACACCATAAGACAAAAAGTGCAACTTAAGAGATACTACCGATATACATAGGGGACCTTGTCCACAAGCCAAAAATATTAAGGGTGACGCATAAACTTTAAGTAAGTATGAACTTATAGTAGGTCGTTCAGGCTGACAGTTGCTCTTTCTCAAGCGGGTACGACTCCTGGTCAATCTGCCAGTAGTATATGAGTCTAGAAGCTGGAACTCTGGTCCTTGTACTCGGTTGTCCTTTCTCTGCATTAAGTCATAACATTTAAAACCGAGTTAGCTTGTTTGGAAGGATGAAAGCACTTGGAACACACCAAAAATATAGCATTAAAAATGACCAGATGTATGATTCAAACTAGCTAGATGGTTTGGATCAATGAAAGAAGTTGAAAACACCAAAAATATACTATTAAAATGACAATATGGACATTTTATGAATCAAGCATTCGCAGATAGAAACAAAACAAAACATTTTCAGGTAGAATGACTTATTAACATAATATGCATACATGCAATATAACTTATTAACATGACAAGAAATTGGCCTAAGTAACACACACAAACCTCGCACTTCAGCCTTGCTTGGTGTCAGATTGTCAGTGTTGGATCCTTTATGAGTTGTTCCCATGACCCATTCGAGCGCTTGAAAAGAATAGCATCTACGAGTTAGCGTTGTAGGAATACACCGATAGTGTGAGAATGTAAGAAAGGAAATAATAGCAACAAGCTTATGATGTGTATAAGAACTACCATATGTGGGCGCAAACGAAATGGTAATAGCATCCAGGATATTGAGCAACATTCTAACCCTTTCATAGCTTAAGAGTACCAACTAAATAGAAAACGGGCAAGCGAAACTACCGCCGTGCGGTGAGAGAGGGTGGGACGCGCATGATGGTGATGTGGGCATCGGCTGGGAATTTTGTGTTGGATCCGGTGTGTTCGGAAGTGGAAATGTTCCCGAGTGGAAGAGAGCGCCGACAGGGAAGGAGCTCTGGTGTGGAAGAGAGGGCTGGCGGTGAAGCGGCTGGAGGAAGGTGGAGTCCAGAGGGGGTGTGGGTGGCGCAGAGGCGATGGGGCGATATAGGTGGGATGACGCAAATTTACCACCTATACCACTCTATTATTGCAGTGCTCCTTTGGTCCTTGTTTCTGGGCCAGGGATAGAAGAGGAATTTTGCATCATAAAAAATGGGGCGGTGTTTTTGAATAGATTCACATGTTGTTTCGGTGTTGTGCGGAAATTTTGATGTTGAAGCTTCTGACGTACGCTACTCCTACGCAGCCACTCCTCACGTGTTGGCCCTGTCTGGACCCACATGGCAGTGACAGCATGCTTACCAATATTTAAATGAGTTTCCACACATTTTCCAAAATTGATAAGCATTATATTTTGAAAGATTTCAAACAAGATGGCCAAGGTCATGGCCATATCTCTGCATATTTACAGTTTTAGGGTTTAGGTTTTGGGGCATTTTCCATAATGTTCAGGATTTAGTCTTATATTCGAGGAATAGAATGGTGTTATCATAATTTAATGAAATTATATCTCAAATGTTGATCTACAAGTGGATGATACCCGTGCCTGGTCAGGGTCGTTTAGGGGTTTAGGGTTTAGGGAATTTTCAATGCTGTTCAGGCTTTATGCTTATGATGATACCGTGCCTAGTCATGATTGTTTAGGGTTTCAGGTTTTAGGTTTTAAGGGTTTAGTATTTCCGGTTTTAGGGTTTAGGTTTTAGGTACTTAGGGGTTTAGAGTTTAGGTATTCAAGAATTTTCAATACAGTTCAAGATTTATGCACAAATTCATGGAATATAATGAATTAACAACAATTTAATATTGAAAGTATCTAAAATTTTGATTTATAAGTGCATGATATGTGGTTGGTTAGGGTTTATGGGTTGAGGGTTTACGTTTTTAGTATTGCGGGTTTAGGGTTCCCATTTTTTTAGGTGTAGTTTATCGTTCAGGGTTATGTCTGAGCTTAGGTTTAGGGGTTAGGGTTTAGGATTTTTAAGGTTATATTGGGTTTAGGGTTTAATATTTAGGGGGGTTAGGGAATGGTGTTAGCACTATTTGATGAAGGTATCTCAAATTTTGATCTTAAAGCGTATGATGCCTTCTTGGTCAGGGTTTATTAGGGTTAATAGGGTTTAAGGTTTAGGTTATAGGGCATTTTCAATAATAATGTTCAATGTTTATGCTTATATTCGTGGAATGAAATGGTATTAGCGTAATTTAATGAAAGTATATCTCAAATGTTGATATATAATTGGATGATATACCTGCTTAATTAGTCAGGGTCGTTTAATTAGGGGTTTAGGGTTTAGCAAATTTTGAATAATGTTCAAGCTTTATGATTATATTTGCGGAACATATTGTTTTTACCGCAATTTAATGAAAGTATCTCTAATTTGGATCAATAAGTGCATGATATAACTACTTGGTTAGGGTTTAATTATGGGTTGAGGGGTTTAGGCTTTTAGGCTTTTAGTATTTATGGGTCGAGGGTTTAGGTTGGGGGGTTATTTGGGGTTTATGGAATTTAGGAGTTGACCATTTAGGTTTTTGGGGTTGTTTTAGGTTTTGTACATTTTCAATGAAGTTCGAGCTTTATGTTTATATTCGTGGAATAGAATGACTGAGCGAAAATTTAATAATGAAAGTATCTCAAATTTTATCTATAAGTAGTGCATGATACCTTCTTAGTCAGGGTTAGGGGTTAAGATTTTAGGGTTTTTAGTGTTTAGGAGTATATGGCTTAGTGTTTACATTTTTGGTAGGGTTTAGTGAATTTTCTATAATGTTCAAGCTAGATGCTGATATTTGTGAAATAGAAAGGCGTTAGGGAAGTTTAATGAAAATATCTCAAATTTTGATCTATAAATGGATCATACCTAGCATGCTTTGTGAGGGTTTAGGGTTAAAGTGTTTAGGGGTTTAAGGTTTAGGTTTTATGGCATTTTCAATAATTTTTAGGGGCTTTATGCTTAGATTCGTGGAAATGAATGTCTTTAGCATAATTTAATAAAAGTATATCTCAAATGTTGATCTATAAGTGGATGAGATATACCGGCTTGGTCAGGGTCGTTTTGTGGTCAGGGTCGTTTAGTGGTTTTAGGGCATTTTCAATAATAATATTCAAGCTTTATTCCTAGATTCGTGGAATGGAATGTCGTTAGCATAATTTAATGAAAGTATATCTCAAAAGTTGATATATAAGTGGATGATAATATACCTGCTTAATTAGTCAGGGTCATTTAATTAGGGGTTTAGGGATTTAATGTTTAGGGAATTTTGCATAATGTTTAAGCTTATGCTTATATTTGTGGAACATAATGTTTTTACTACAATTTAATGAAAGTATCTCGAATTTGGATAATATACCTACTTAATTAGTCATGGTCATTTAGGGGTTTAGGGGTTTATAGTTTAGGAAATTTTTAATAATGTTCATGCTTTATGATTATATTTGTGGAACAGAATGGTGTTACAGAAATTTAATGGAAGTATCTCGAATTTCAATCTATAAGTGCATGATATCTAGTTGGTTAGGAATTAATTATGGCATGAGGGGTTTAGGGTTTAGTATTTTAGTATTTAGGGGGCGAGGGTTTAGGCTGGGGGGTTGTTTGGGGAGTTATGGAATTTAGGGGCTGATGGTTTAGGTTTTTGGGGTTGTTTAGGATTTTTTGAATTTTCAATCAAGTTTGAGGTTTATGCTTATATTCGTGGAATAGAATGACTAAGCAACAATTTAATAATGAAAGTATCTCAAATGAAAACCAAGAGACAATAGATTGCCTACCAAAGACATTGATATCATGTTAGTGTATGGATCATATTGACCTATGAGGTATGACTATACTAAGTTAATTATTTCAAGAAAACTTGTTGTTTCCTACAACTCATGAGATAAGCTCATAAGTTGTTAAGTAAATAGTTGCTTGTTGATTGTTTGATTGAACTTGATTGTTTTGGGTGGTGTGTTAGAACTTCTTTAGACCTATTCATCATTACTTATCGCTATCAAACCAACAGATGCCTCCCTGACGTGCCAACCCCAACCAAAACAACAACAACAACAATAACGTCACTCCCGAGATGCAGAAGTTGATGACAGGTCAAGCTCAACTAATGCAGATGATGACATAGTTTATGCAAAATCAGAATCAGAACAACAATTACAACAACAATAACAACAACAATCAGAATAATCCTCCAGCACATGACATGCTCACTAGGTTTCTGAAGCTAAGGCCTGCAAGGTTCTCTGGAAAAACTGATCCAATGGTAGCCAATGACTGGTTACGTTCGGTGAATAAGGACTTAGTGACTATTGGCTGCACCGACGAGGAAAAAGTTAGGTTTGTAGCATATCTGCTTGAAGGACCAGCAGCAACATGGTGGGACAACTTTCAGATCACCACTCCCCTTGAGGATGTGACTTGGGATATTTTTGAGGATGGTTTCCGTACAACTCACATCTCATCTGGAGTGATGAACTTGAAGAAAAAGGAGTTTCACAATCTGAAACAACGTCATCTTAGTGTGGCTGAGTACATTGAAGAATTCAACAATATGGCACGCTATGCACCAGATGAACTTGATACAGATGCTAAGAGGAAGGAGAAATTCCTCGAAGGACTTAATGATGAGTTGAACCTGCAGCTGTCTGTTGCCTATGTCCCAACTTATCAATCACTCTATGACAAAGCCACCATATTGGAAAACAATATGAATCAAGTTGAGAACAGAAAGAGGAAGCATAAACTCAAGTATCACTCAGGATCATCACAAAAGAACCATTCATTCAAAAGGAGCATGAAGATTCTGAACCACATCAGTATCACCACAACAACAATGGAAGTGATAATAATGGAAATGATACTGACAATGGAGATGACCTTGGTCAGAACCAACATGACACTTTCAGGAAGAAAGACATTAGCCAGTTAAAGTGCTATAATTGTAAGGAACTTGGACACTATGCATCATACTGTCCTGAGAAGAAAAATAAAAAGGATGTTGGAAACTCCAATGGAAATGACTCCAATGTGACCCAGAAACGACATGTGAACCACATTGACATGGATGGGAACCTTGAAGAAATAGAAGAAGTGGATGTCAGGAACTAGTTAACTTAGAAGATTCAAATAAGGATTCCTTGTCTGGATATCAAGTGTTGAACCCATAGTCAAGTGAACCATCAATGTAACCCTATAAGACTTTCTTTTAAGGGTGGTAGTATCTTAGTTGCCTTGAAGCCAACTTGTAACCTCTAGCCTTCCCAAATCTCGGGACGAGATTTCTTTTAAGGGTGGTAGCTTGTCACATCCCAAAATTTTCCAAATTTTGAAATGTGAAAAATAAATAAGCAAAATAAATAATTATTGAAATTTAGGGTGAAAAGAAACTTTTTGATGGAAACATCAAAACCTATTTTGATCAAATAGAATCCTAAAGGGATTTAAAAAGATAAAAAAATAATAAATAAAGTTATAAAAAGTTGGAATCACCATTTTTGGATCTTTAAATAAAAAGATATGGTTTTTGAATAAGGACTATTTTAAAGAGCCAAATTAAATCTTGGCCAAGCAATGGAAATAAAATATTTTTGTTTAATAAAAAGAGTAAAGGATTATTTCATGAGGATTTATTTATATCCAATTTTATTTAAGTAAAGGATTTTTCCATTTTAAAATAAACATTAAAACTTATTAATGTATTTTTAAATTATATTTCAAAGTGTTGTATTTTTAATAAAACCTACTGAAAAGGTTTTGGTAAAAATTTAGATTTCAAATAGATTTTTAAAAAATATTTAAATCCTAATTGAAATAAAGACTAATGTCTATTTATTTAATTATTAATAGATCCTAAAAGAATAAAAGAATTTTTCTATTTTGGACTTTAGAATATGTTAATAAACAGAATTAAAATATACCCAAAGTTTGGCAAAGGTTTGAATTTAAATAGAGTTTGAATTATTTGAATAGAAATCAAAACAGAAATTCAATATAGAAAAAGAAAAAGGTTTTGTATAAAAAAAAAGAAAGAACAGCCCAGCCCAGCAGGCCTAGCAACGCAGCCCATCTGCTTCCCCCTCTCGCGAACCGTTTTTCACTCAGAAGCGAACCCGCCCCATCGCTGACAGCAGGACCCCACAACCACTCCCTCATTCTCGCTGTCAACGGGACCCACTGCCACCTCATCATCGTCCTCCCCACGCGCTGACCTCGCCCACTCCCCCTACTGTTTCTGCCGGCGATGAATGCAATTGAATTGACATAACACCGCGAGTAATTCTTCCATGTAACCACGCCCTCTTAATCGCCTGCCACTCCTCTCCATTTCCCCTCTCTCGCTCGCATAAGATCGCCTCCAGGCTGCCCCAATTACAAGCTCAAGCCCTCTGCCCCGACGAGCCTCTCCGGCTGATTCTGGCACCGTCCAACCACCCCTCGCCTCCCAGTGCATGCGAGCCTGCTCCCCATCTCCTGGTGCTTCTCCCTGTACCACTCACTCGCCAGCGCGCGCTCCGAAACGTCGGCAAGGACCACCTCCGAGCGTCGTCATCGTCTGCCACTCCTCCGGCGAACTTCCCAGGTAGCTTCTGTCCACCCCTGACCCTCTCGTTGATTCTCCTGTAACTGCCACACTCACACGCGTCTAATGCACCTTTACTTTCTCTTTCTGGTGGCCTACAAGCTCGCCCCCGACAACGAACAGAAGCACCCGACGCCGCCGCTAGTTCCGGCGAGCAATAGCCGCTGCTCTAGTGCGCCCCTCGAGTAGCCGACTCCACCTTGAGCTTCAACACAACCACGCGAGCACGGTGAGCATACTAACTCCCTCCCGCACTTCCTGGTTCATCGCCAACGCCACCGTCTGAGCGTGCACCGCCGTCAGCCGCCGCCAGCGCCGCCAGTTCCTGGCAATTTCATTGTAGCCGTTGGATCCTGATCTGTTGGCTAGGATAGATTAGATAAGAGAAGGGGTATGCAGCGATCTGTGCTGCACGATCTAAGTTAAATCCAACGACCCATAGAGAGCGATCCGCGTGAACCGTTTTCAGCCAGTAAGAAAGCGCCACGTGGTCAGTTCTTTGTTTTAAAAACAGAAATGTGTCTATTGGATATTCAAACTTGCAAAATTCATAACTTTTAATCTACACGTCCAAATTTTACAAATTTTATATCATTGGAATCTGCAGAACAATTACTTTGCAACCATGTGCTTTGTTTAATGATTTGCTTCTGTAAACTTAGTTGTTTTTGCAGAAACTTGTGTAGGCATAATTTGAATGTAAAAATTATTCTAGAAATATTTTTATGGTAAAATCTTTGGCAAATGGATTTTTTTGAACCTACTGACCATAGAAACCAACTTATGGATTTAAAAATGTAATATGTGAAGCCAACGAATAAATATTTGAATAAGAGCATTTCCAGTCATATAAAAATATTGTTTATGTGTTAAAAATACTTTTTGAGTAAATCTTTGGAAAATGATTTGAGTTAAAACTCTCTGACCCTAAACACCAAGTTTTTAGACTTAAAAATATATTTTATAAATCCTATGGGGTGAAACGACATAAAAGGCATTTTCAACAACATAAAATATCACTTTGGTATAAAATTGGTTTATGGGGTGAAACCTTTTGCAAATGGTTTTAATATTAAACACTTGACCTTAAAACACTAACATGTTGTGTTTAAAAATAGTTTACAAACTCTAGGGATTATCATTTGATTTAAATCATTCCTAGCAAAACAAAAATGACTTAAAATGACCATTTTCACCAACTTGAATTTAAATGGTTTTACCACTTTTGTAAATGACCAATATGAGCTTTAAAATGTTTAGAGCCTACTAGAAACCACTTTTCCAAATAAAACAATCTTTTGCATGCTTGCATGCATTGCCTTGTTTCTATTATTTTATGTGGCAAATTGTTTGAATGCTAGTTGAATATGTGTTTGCTTGATTGAATTGTAGTGAAGTTAGAAGAGTGTGATATTTGCAAGATCAAGAAGTGAACCAATATTCTCTACTAAAAAGGCAAGTGATACTATCATCCATGTCCTACTATTTTCATTACACTTAGTGGATTTTTGTAACATGCATGATAATACTACTATATTTCTATGCTATGCTATATCCTATTAGGATATCCATATATCTCCCTTAGTGAAAACATTGTAGTTGTAGTATGCTTATCCCTGCTATATATTTGGGATGGGATACATGATATGATTATATGAAGTGTTGGAAAAATATATGTTTTATATAATAAAACAAGTACTCAATGAACCACCTGGGTGGAAAGAGTATACTCATGTTTTGGACAAGGTGGCAACAAAGGGAACCATGTTTATATGGCTATCCTTTTGTATGTGCACTAGAAGAAAACCACCCAGGGACTTAGAGATTGAACATGTTTCTCGTATAGTGGCTTCCGTGTACAGCCACATGCTAAATGAGCTCTGGCTTAGTCAACTACATAGTGGAAGACCCATGCATTGGCATCTTCAGGTTAACTAGAATGGTGTATAGGAAAATATAACCTTACATTGGTGCTTGGTAGACAAGCTAGCATTGTGTATTGGTAGGACTTCTATGGAAAGATTTCGTCACATTCTCGATCTGCCGGTACTCCATTTTGTGAGTACTTATCCAGCGGCCACTGGTGGCATCAAGACGAGATTGTGTCATGTCGGTAAAGTGTACAACTTCTACAGAAGATCAAATTCTAAGTACTTAGCTGTGTCCCCGGTTATGGACAATTCTGAGCAACTAAGGCCTGAAGCTATGGAAGATCTCGACATTCCAATTTCTCAAAGTAAAACTTGATGGTGACAACAAGGGATTAGAAAGCACTTGGAGTTTACCAAGGAGTTCAGAACGATTTGTCAAAATATCAGAACTATTTTGAAAAGATAGGATAAAACTATATTGCTTTTTGCAAATGAGCCTAAACCCTACTTAGCCAAATATGCATGTAATGATAGGATCCACTTACTTCTACATAATAGTGAAACTTGCCAATACAATTCAAATGTATTGACACTTGTGGCTGTAACTTATAATGTTGCAGGTTTGTTTGATGTTAGTGAAGTGTGTTGAGTAGGATTACAAGTCTACAACCAACATCATTGCTTGTGGCACTTTGAAGATGAAGGACTCCATGCTATAGTTATTTCTGCTGTATTGTAATGAGATAGCCAAATGAGTTATGTAAGATGTAATGAATTATTTTATTCCTGGTTGTAAAGTTGTATTATGACCTTTGTTTCTTGATATTACATCTTAACTGTGGATGCTAGCTATTGATCCAGGGACTAGAATTGTAAACACAGGGATATCTACCTTATTGAAGGTTGGGACCTCTACAAGAAAGCAATGGACATGTTAGTGGACGAGAAGCTTCGCGTGATCATCCCCCTGGATTGATGGAGGGGCTAGCTGTTTGGAATACGACAGCTCCACAGTGGCTGATACATGTGCTCAGCTTTAGCGGTAGCAACTCGAGCATCAACGTTAACGCGTCGCCGGACTTGGTGACCCCGCTGGCCACCATTGCCGTGGCGCAACCGCAAGAGCTGGCCGTCGCACAGCTGCCCCTTGCAGCTCCCGCCAAAAATACCAAGCCGCAGCAGGCGGCGGCACCAGTACCGCGGGAGAATGCTGATGATAAGCCTGCCGCCGGGACCGGCTGTGTGTCGACATTAGTCGAGCTCAACGCCCTCACCAAGGTAACTAATTAGTTACTCCGCTTCATCTTCTTTATGCGCCTTTGGTGACTGCCACCTCGATCATGATGCCCAATGTATGTGTTTTGACTCAGGACGCTGCTTGCGTACTACTCCACAATGACGGCGGTGAGTTGACGGATGTTGCCAAGGGCATTATCATACAACCGGCGAAACGCATGATGCACAACAATGCAATGGACGACACCGTGATGAGGGTCCAAATTGCTCGGGTATTGCCAGGGTGCGACGACATGGACCCCCCTTTCAACCTCAGGGAGCCGACGAACACAAGACCCTTGTAGAATGCCACGGCTGTCCCTTGACATGGCCGAAGACTCAGATTCGTCTTACGCGGAACACCGGCATCACCTCGATCGTCTGGCCACCACCTCGGAGGCCACCTGTCGTCGTTGCCACCACCAGTCGCCACCAATAACTGTTGGGAGCATGTGGGCCGCCCCAAGGCGAAGCCGTCGCAACGCAACCGTCGTCGGCCCCGCCACCACCATGACCACATGGTGGCAACAACGATGATGATGAAGAATTTGTCAACGTCGACGACTTCATCAACACCGGCGCTGGCAAAGGATTGTACATGCCTGCTGTGGATGAAGAACCCTTCGTCGCTCGCGACAGTCAAGGTGGGCGTCCCACTACATGCACGCAAAGCCTGGTCTTCCGTGGTTTATCTCAAGAGACGCCTCCGGCCGCCTATCAACAGGAGAAACCTGTTGGATTCATATTTAGCCCTAGCACACTCCAAACGGCGCCCGTTGAGCACTTAGCATTCCCAGTGGAGGAGCCTGCTCAGAAGACGAAGAATCACAAGAAGAGAGGTAAGAAAGCTGAGAGTCAACCTCCTCCGAAGAGGATCCAGGCTAAGGATGACATCGTACCAGCCCGCGAGGATGGCTTGCCCAGGATACATATAGCCGGTGAAGCGATACTGACTCCGAAGCTGCTTCGCCTTGCTCGTGGACATATGCTCGCTTTGAGTGATAGTATCAAGACACTAGAGGGCATACTTCTTAAATACAAAGATCCAAATTACCCGGTTTTCACTGTCAAGGTGCCATCGGACGTGGACTTCGTCCATGAAGCCCCCGCGGACGTGTTCTTCATAGCGTAGGAGGACGTATTCAAGCTGTTTCTCTCAAAACGGCTGGACTATAACATGGTCCGCCTATTCGCTCTCAGTCTCGCGATGAAGACCAAGAGAGAGCAGACCCCCTACATCGCGATAGTGTATCCCTACTACATGCGTGATAGCCAGTTGAGGGAAGGATCATAGACGCGTGCCAAGGCGATGGCGTACCTCGAGAAGTTCATGGTGGACCACAGAGGACGAACACGCTTCAATTGCCTTTCTTTCCCGAGTAAGTACACACACCCGCTAGCATTGGTAACTTAGGCTTTCTTATAACTTTCTTCCTTTTCCCTTTTCCAACATCCCATTTCAATTGGGTTGTGTAGAGACAAATACTGCACACTCATCGTCATTTCCACAAAGTACTCGTTAGCAACGTATTTCGACTCGGGGAGTAAGAAGAAGAAGAAGAAGAAAGACTACACCAGAATAAGGGGTGTTCTGAATGAGGCTCTCGAGGGCTACGCTAGAAAGGGATGCCCATTCGTCAGTAAGGGTGAATGTTTCAAGGATGACAAACACAAGCATGTGCTCAAGTTCCCCTGCGTCAAGGAGCCAGCTACTGGTAGCGCCAAGGAGGCCTTCTACGTCATGCATCACCTTAAAGGGTTTGTCCGAGATTGCTAGAACCTAACTCTGCCATCTAGTCTCCGAGCATCGGCCGACAATTTGGCACAAAGTGACGATGAGGATCTTACAGAAGACTTCCATCGCATCCAGGTTAAGTTGTCGGAAATCATCGTGGAATATGTCAACACAAGGGGAGGGGTCCTAATACAAAACAGAGGGTTAACTAAGAGGTAGATTGAAAATATTCTTCGTAAGCAGGGTGACAACAGGACGTGGATGATGAAGGACGGCTATCTACCGTTCCCAAAGCTGAGCGTTAGCAGTTCTCAACAATGATCGATGTGTGCGCCTAGAATTATCATAGATGTCTGTGTGTAGTGTTGTGTCACAAAATTATACTACTATGGTCGTATGTTGTAAACTTCACTATTGTGGCCGTTGTCGTCGAAGTTTTATGATTGTGATCGATGTGCTATCTTTTATGTTTACTGATCTTTTGCTTTAGTTTATGTGAACATATATGCATGTGAACCAATTTAGTTCTTTCTGTTGCATGATTTAATAATATGCCTTATCTATAGAGATGACTAAGTGGTACGTGGTGTACAAGGGTTGGGTTCCAGGAGTATACAATACGTGGTGTACAGGTCAACAAGTTTAGCGGCAACAACTACAAAGGATACACGACTCGAGAGGAGGCGGTATCCAAGTGGAGGAACCACCTGTGGAAGGAGAACCAGATGAAGATATTGCTAGTTCTCTTGCTCTTGCTCACTGTCATCACAGCTGTATTCTGTTTGATTCTAGTGTAGGCGGTGACCACTTCATTTTTAATATGATGAGATGGTGAACTTTGTACAAACACTTGTATAAATATTCACCACCTTTGACTCGTATTTTAATGTGATGACCACTTGTGTACCTTGATTCGTGTTTGTATTATACCTGTTTTCATATACTTAGTGAAATATACTGTTTCTACTGCTATGTGTATAATACTTGTATAATACTATATAACACCTGTAAAACCACACTGATTATGGACTAGTACTACTTTTTGTTAATACCTGATATAAACACTAGTGGCGCATCTGGAAGAATGCGCCACAAAAGTATTATGACTTTTGTGGTGCATAACGAAATGCACCACAGAAGTTTTCATCTGTGGCGACGTAACAGTGGTGCATCTGATATGCGCCACAGAAGGCCAAAATGGATGCGCCATTGAAGAAGGTTTTCCTAGTAGTGTTAGTATTTTGGGGTAGAGGCTTTAGGTTTTAGGGGTTGTTTAGGGTTTCAGGAATTTTCTACAATTTTCAAGCTTTATGCATATATTCACCGAATAGAATGGTGTTGCCCAATTTAATGGAAGTATCTGAAATTTGATATACAAGTGCATGATATCTGCTTGGTCAAGGTTTAGGGGTTTATTAGTGGTTAGGGTTTTAGGGGTTTAGTGTGTCTGGACCTTTCAATAATTTTCAAACTTTATGGTTATATTCATCGAATACAATGGCGTAACTAATTTTATCACTAAACCAATTTTATGGTTCAAAGTCTTACTTCACCAATTTTATCACAAAGTAAGAATTATTTGACGAATAATGCCCAAGTTTATTTTTTTTAAGTTCTCGAGCCAGTTTTGCCGAGTTTAACGTGTTTATCTCAGTTTAGCAAAAAATGTTTGAATTTTGAATTGCAAACGATGGGAATCTCTACTTCCTGTAATTCTGGGTCACTGACAAGCGGGTCATTTGCATTGTGGGTCCACAAAGTCAGTGTAAGGCCGGAGGGGGCGGGTAGGTAAATACACTTATTGAAGAAGGGCAGAGAACCAGGTCAAAGGGGTGATGCACGTGGGAGAATGCAAAATTACCACCTATATCCCTGTATTATTGAATTGCTCCTCGGGTTCTTGTTTCCGGAGCAGGGATAGGATAGGAATTTTTATTCTAAAAAAGGTGAAGTATGTTTGGGGCTGGATGTTTTGGCGCTCTCTCGAAATTTTGAAGCTGAAGCTTCTAAGGTATGCTACTCCCACTCCCACTTGGGGGATGCTGTCCCCGTAAGATAGACCCAGACGCCTGTATGCTTTCGACCATTTAATGAGTAGATAGACACCTTCCATCTTTCAAACAAGATGACCAAGGTCGTAACCATATTTGCTTTTTTGACCTGCACAGCCATAGTTGTTGATATCGTGTCCATGTTTTGTACTTTGTATATTCGATACATCTTGGCCAAGCAAGATTTGCTTACAAAGGGAAATCCAATTTTATTTTTCCAAGTGACAACATTGTTTTTGGTTATGAAGCAACTTCAAAGATTATGGCTCAATATGACATCGTGCCAATTATCACACGAAGTACCCTTTTTAATGGATAAACCCTATCAATCTTACTAGCTAAATTTTTGCGATAAATTGAAAATATGGCAGTTTACTAAAAACATGTCAATTTTGGTACATCGTTTAGCGAAATGATGGAGATGACTCTACAATGATGGAGAAGTGTGTTTTGAGGTTTGTGCATAGTGTTTATTGTGCTAAATACTATCAAAAGTATCTTCTAGCATGCATTAGATGCTAATAGAATGGAAAAGAAGATCTGGCGGCTAGCAATGTTGGGATTCGTGAGTCTTGATCCAACGATCAATATTCAAAGTTATTCGTACACTATATAGTGGTAAGATAAGATAAGATAGGGAATCATGGTTTAGGTTTTAGGGGTTTGGGGTTTAGGGAATTTACAACAATGATCAAGCTTTAATGCTTTTATTCATGGAATAGAATAGCGCTACCACAATTTAATGAGAGTATCTCAGATTTTGATCTATAAGTGCATGATACCTGCTTGGTAAGGGTGTATGTGGGTTGAGGGTTTAAGTTTTAGGGGTTGTTTAGGGTTGAGGCTTTGGGAAATTTGCAATAATGTTCAAGATTTATGCTTATGTTCGTCGAATAGAATGGCGGTACCCAAATTAATAAAATTATGTGAAAATTTGATCTATAAGTGTGCATATGATAGCTGCTTGGTCAGGGTTTAGGGGTCTAGTGTTTAGGGTTTAGGGGTTTAGTGTTTCGGGTTTCAGGGTTTATCTTGGTTTATTTAGGGATTTAGGGGTTAGAGTTTCGGGAATTTTCAATAAAGTTCGATCTTTAAGCTCATATTCGTGGAATAGAGTGACTTGGCAACAATTTAACAATGAAATCATCTCAATTATTGAGCTATAAGTGCATGATACCTGCTTGGTTAGGGTTAGGTGCTAAGGTTTTAGGGTTTTTAGGTTTTACGGGGTTAGGTCATAGGGTTTAGGTTTTAGGGGGCTTAGGGTTTAGTGAACTTTTTCAATAATGTTCAGTCTATATTCCTATATTCATGAAATAGAAAGGTGTTAGTGCAATTTAATGGAAGTATCTCAAATTTTGATATATAAGTGCATGATGTCTGCTTGGTTCGAGTTTAGGGTCAAAGGGTTTAGCTTTAGGGGTTTAAGGTTTAGGTTTTAGGGCCTTTTCAATAATGTTCAAGCTTTATGCTTAGATTCATGGAATGTAATCGCTTTAGCGTAATTTAATGAAAGTATATCTCAAATGTTGATCTAGAATTGGATGATATACCTGCTTAGTCATGGTCATTTAGGGGTTTAAGGTTTAGGTTTTAGGGCATTTTCAATAATGTTCAAGCTTTATGCTTAGATTCATGGAATGGAATGGCGTTAGCGTAATTTAGTGAAAATATATATCAAATGTTGATCTATAAGTGGATGATATATCTGCTTTGTCAGGGTCATTAAGAGGTTTTGGGAATTTTTAACAATGTCCAAGATTTTATGATTATATTCAGGGAATAGAATAGCGCTACCGCAATTTAATGAAAGTATCTCAGATTTTGATCTATAAGTGCATGATACCTGCTTGGTTAGGTTGTATGTGGGTTGAGGGTTCAAGTTTTAGGGGTTGTTTTGGGTTAAGGGTTTGGGGAATTTTCAATAATGTTCAAGATTTCTGCTTATGTTCATCGAATAGAATGGCATTACCCAAATTAATAAAAGTATTTGAAAATTTGATCTATAAGTGTGCATATCATAGAAGCTTGGTCGGGGTTTAGGGGTTTAGTGTTTAAGGTTTAGGGGTTTTGTTTTTCGGGTTTTAGGGTTTAGCTAGGTTTATTTAGGGATTTAGGGGTTTAGGGTTTCGGGAATTCAATAAAGTTCGAGCTTTATGCTTATATCCATGGAAAAGAGTGACTTGGCAATAGTTTAACAATGAAAGATTCTCAATTTTTGATCTATAAGTGCATGATATCTGCTTGGTCAGGGTTAGGTGCTGAGGTTTTAGGGTTTAGGGGGATAGGGCTTAGGGTTTAGGTTTTAGGGGGCTTAGGGTTTAGTGAATTTTCATAATCTTCGAGATATATGCATATATTCGTGAAATAAAAAGGCATTAGCGTAATTTAATGGAAGTATCTCAAATTTTGATATATAAGTGCCTGATGCCTTCTTGGTTCGAGTTTAGGGTCAAAAGGTTTAGGTGTTAGGGGGTTTAAGGTTTAGATTTTAGGGGTTTTTCAATAATGTTCAAGCTTTATGCTTAGATTCGTGGAATGTAATGGCTTTAGCATAATTTAATGAAAGTATATATCAAATGTTGATCTAAAAGTGGTTGGTATACCTGCTTGGTCATGGTCATTTAGGGGTTTAAGGTTTAGGTTTTAGGGCATTTTCAATAATGTTCAAGCTTTATGCTTAGGTTCATGGAATGGAATGGCGTTAGCATAATTTAATGAAAATATATCTCAATTGTTGATCTATAAGTGGATGATATACCTGCTTGGTCATCGTCGTTTAGGGGTTCAGGGAATTTTCAACAATGTTCAAGATTTATGCTTATATTTGTGGAACAGAATACTGTTACCGCAATTTAGTGAAAGTATTTCTAATTTTGATCTATATGTGCATGATACCTACATGGTTAGGGTTTTTTTATGGGTTGAGGAGTTTAGGGTTTAGGGTTTTAGTATGTAGGAGCTGAGGGTTTAGGTTTTAGGGATTCTCTAGGGTTTATGTAATTTTAGTAATGTTCAAGCTTTATGCATATATTTGTCGAATAGAATGGTGTTGCCCAATTTAATGATAGTATCTCAAATTTGATATAAAAGTGCATGATACCTACTTGGTCAGGGTATAAGGGTTTATTAGTGTTTAGGGTTATAGGGTTTAGGGGTTTAGTGTTTTGGGAACTTTCAATGATGTTCAAACTTTATGGTTATATTCGAGGAATACAATAGCGTAACTAATTGTATCACCGCACAAATTTTATGGTTCAAAGACTATATATGGTTCAAAGTCTAACAACACCAATTTTATCACGAAGTATGAATTATTTGGCTAATAATGCCCAAGTTTCTTAGAATTTTCAAGTTCATGAGCCAGTTTCGCTGAGTTTAACGAGTTTATCTCGGTTTAGCGAAGAATGTTCGAATTTTGAACTGCAAACGATGGAAATCTCTACTTCCCGTAATTCTGGGTCACTGACAATCGGGTTCCTTGCATTGTGGGTCCACAAAGCCAGTGTAAGGCCGAAGGGGGCAGGAAAGTAAATACACTTATTGAAGAAGGGCATGGAACCAAGTCGATGGGGTGATGCACGTGGGAGAACGCAAAATTACCACCTATATCCCTTTATTATTGCATTGCTCCTCGGGTTCTTGTTTCCGGAGCAGTGATAAAAGAGGAATTTTCGTTCTAAAAAAGGTGAAGTATGTTTGGGGCTTGATGTTTGAATGTATGGGCGGGATATATCGACGCTCTCTCGAAATTTTGAAGTTGAAGCTTCTAAGGTAGGCTACTCCCACTCCCACTTGTGGAATGTTGTCCTCGTCACATAGACCCAGACGCCTGTACTCTTTCGAGCATTCAATGAGTTGATAGACATATGCCGTCTTTCAAACAAGATGACCATGGTCCTAGCCGTAGTTGCTTTTTTGACATGCACAGCCATAGTTGCTGGTACGGTGTCCATTTCTTGTACTCCGTATATTGGATGCATCTTGGCAAATCAAGCTTTGCTTACAAAGGGAAAATCCAATTTTATTTTTCCAAGTGACAACATTGTTTTGGTTGTGAAGCAACTTCAAAGATTATGGCTCAATATGAAGTTGTGCCAATTGTCACAGAAAGTAACTTGCTTAATGGAAAAACCCTATCAATCTTACTGGATGGATTTTTGCGATAAATTGACAATATGGCAGTTTACTAAAAACATGTCAATTTTGGTAACATGGTCTAGAGAAATGATGGAGAAGACTCTAGAACGATGGAGAAGTGTGTTTGGAGGTTTGTGCATATTGTTTATTGTGCTAAATACTAACAATAGTATCCTCTAGCATTAGATGCTAATATAATGGAAAAGAAGATCCGATGGCTACAATGTTGGCATTCACGAGTCTTGATCCAACGGTCAATTTTCAAAGTGGTAAGATGAGATAAGATATGTCCCAAAATGCCACCTTCCATAAATTCACACAAATTACTGATTTAACGGACAATTCATGAGTCTCGTGAATTTTCAAGTTTTTGTGCTAATTTCACCCCTTTAACTAGTTCATCTAGGTTTAACCAAAATTGGTCAATTTGATCTATGGTCACTGACAGGGGGGCACGTATATGGTGGTACCCAAAGCAAGGTAGGTCAGAATTTTCAAAGTTATTCCTCCCCACCCCTTTGTGTTGTGTTAACATAAACCCTTCGCTGCCTAGACCCTCATCCCCTTGGAAGCCCACAAAACATATGCGCTCACCGCCGCTCCTCATCTCACCACTGTGCGCCCAAAGAAGCTTTCCATACACGTCAGTGTTCTTGAGACGCACCGGTGGTCAAGTGGATCCCACGGTAGTCCTTCTATCTCTAGCTCGATCTAGTTGGAAATATATTTCCATTTCACCCGATCTACCTCCCCAAATACATAGTTTAATTTGTCCTCAAACATGGTCATAGTTGATTCTAGGCTTGATCTATGTTCTTAAGTACCTTCGCCGATTATTGATGTCAATATGTTTGCTGAATTGCATGGGCATATATAGTTTATGTACTCCATCAATTTGTTTATTGCTTTTCTTTTACTAATTACGAACCAATCTTGTATGTCATAATAAAGCAGATGGAGATATTTTGGATGCAGGTTGCTCCATTAGGCAACCCTAAACATATCTTTGGTGTTGTATAATTTTATTGAGTTTGTTAGAGCTCATTGTGAATACTCAGAAGTACATTTCCCCCGCCGCTTGTGTGTGAATCAGAGGGTGCTACCTTTCAGTATAGTGGAAGACCATATTTTTATATTTGGTCAAGCATATGAACCGGGGTAAGACAATCTTTATCATCCATATCAAGTAGGGGAAGTAGATGTTGATCATCTAGATAAACTGATAGAGGCAGCTCATGAGTATCTATACCAACTTGTAGAAGGGGGAGGAGAAAAAAGCACAAGATACATGAAACGGGTTTCATTTTAGGTACTTACACTATGTCAGATGACAAGCTACTATATCCATAGAACGGAAAAAAATTAGGTTGTGTGTCTTTGATGTTTCTCTTTAAATGTATCTTTACTCTACTTATCACAGAAGCGGACAACTGAAGAGGACATTGATGGTAATGACGATGGCATGTTCTGCTTGTGAATGGAGTCGATACAGGGCTGCTGATCATAATAAGAGGTGTACTTTTGGTGTCGTATGTGCAGTCTCATGACCACTAACCCAGCTGCAAAACTCTTGGGGTGCACCGATCTCTCTAAATATATGTAGAGCTATCCCATGATTGGTCCGCTACTATCATAGTAGTGTAATATGGAGCTACCTTATGATTTTTAGGCCTTTGTTAGCAGATCTGTAACTGGAAACTATTCTGTAGATTAGAAGAGTAGTATATATGTGTGTTTGTGTGTGTTTCGTTCTTCTGAGGCTTCCCAAGCAGCTTTCGAGGCATCGAGCTGGTGCCCTATGATGGAAATCCCTTCCCCTACCTCAAATGCCAATCTTCAGAGTATATTTTGTCTGAGCTATAATGTACTTTGTTTCTGATATTAATATATCAGCTCATCCATTCAAAAAAAAATTCTCTGTGAGCCGAATCAGTTTGATTCGATACTGGGCGATTTTTTTGGTCCCGGGAGAGGAACACGGGATACCAAGGGAAAAAAGGAGGTGTTTGGATATGGGTCCCGCATAATTTATTATCCCACACCATGACATGTTGAAAATTTTGCAAAAAACCCGGGAATCATTTCCCGCCGCTCCCTTGAAACTGTAGAAAAAGTGCCCCTACTACTAGTAATGTAATCGCTAGCTCCCATCATCAGGCAAGCAAGCAAGTGTCACCTAATTGGGATATGCTCACGTAATCAGGGTATTTTCCCTCCTCTGCTCTGATCGATTGGGCCATTCTGGTGGGGTTAGGTGGGGTCGGGGCGGGGTTGACTGATTTCCTTTGGATTCGATATTCGGGCATGGTCACTTGGTCGGGTTCCAAGTCGGTGTTCTAATTCGGGCATTTGGTCGGGTTCCAAGTCGGTGTTCTTCACTTTGTAACCTTTAATTTCTACTAATGTGCAATGGATTTTGCGTCATATTCTATATGGATAACTATGGGTCAGTGGCGCGCATGACCACTACGTACAATGATGGTCCCGTCAGTTCCCATAAAAGTTGCCTAAAAAAGGTAATGGAGTAGCATATTCGTTGTGTTCTTCCATTCTTTCCCATGCTGAAAGTGATTGTCTGCAACCTGGATGTATCCATGTGATCAAAGTTGTCTATGTTTGCATCCTGTTTTTGTGGAAGCCTCTGTGATTCCATCTTCTTCTTTGTTTACTATAGCATGGTGGTATATACCTATGAACTTGCGGTTCTCCAGGTGCGGCAAACAACATGATACCCCCACATGCCGGAGGATCCAGCCAGTACCACTACTCACCAAACAAGTGCAAGGTGTAACACCCTTAGTTTTATTTAATACTAATTAGGGTTTGTATGTGCATAACATGAGCATCATATTAAAATGCAAGCAACGAATGGATCAAAACCCTAAAACCCTACACCCCTCTCTCTTTGCAAAAGCATTCAAAATGGTTTTGAGTTTTGAAAAGTGCAAAACAAATGGAGCCCAAATTGTTATAAGGGCCCCTTAGTGTTTTAAGATATTCTATAAAAGTTCCTGTATTTTGAAAATATTCATAATAGATTTGAAATTTAAATACCAAATAGAATGTACAAAAACAGAAATAGAAAATGTTTTCAGAAAATAAAATAGTTCCTAACTCTACCTGGGCCGCAACCCAAATTCCCTCTCTTCCCTTTGCCTCCGCGCATGGGGCAGCCACTAACGCTGCCCTTGCTTTGTAGTAGGACAACCATGGCCCAACCAGCCCGCTAGCGGCCCGATACCGTTTCGGCCCCCTTTCTAGTGGTCGTCTTCCTCCTGCTGCCGAAGCAGCTCGCTGGCGCGCCCGACGTCGCCCGATGCCGCTGGCTCCTCCACGATGACCGCCGCCACTCTAGAGAGGGATAATATCCGTTCTCGCGCCCTCATCCTCATCCTTCTCCACTGTCTGGGTCTCTCTTATCCCCTCTTCTCTACAACCTCCCAAAACCCTAGCCCATATTGTCGCCGTTCGTCCCCGCCGCTAGGAACCTCCCCGAGCCCTGCCAATGTTGCATTGGGATTCGTCTTGCCGTGCTGATTACCCCTTCCAAAGGAATGGGTCAAAGATGCTTTGAATCATCGGCAACAACCTCATCTTCCCGAAGTTTGGCTGCATGTTCATCGCTGATTCCGGCCGTTCTAGACCTTCGCCGGCCTCGCCACCACCTTTGTCGTGCTCACGGTGAGCTTGCGGTGCTCAGGCACCTCCTCTCCTCCTTCCTCTCGCTCTTTGTTGCCCCCGAGCCATACTCCGCCGTCGGCCACCGCATATGCTCGCCGAGACACTGTTCTGGCGACCATTTGAGGGCGGCGCCACCTCTACTCGACTCGCCTTGCTCCCCTCTCTCCAACAGACCTAGCACCATAGCCCCGCATCGCCCCTAGCGCAATGCCCGAGCTCGATCTAGGAGCAATGGCATCTCTGACGTCATCATGACGTTAGGCTGATGTCATTTCCCTTTTTCTTTTTTTGTAATTATTTTGTCTTTGGAAAATGCTGACAGGTGGGCCCTGTCTGTCAGGGTTTTATTCTTTTTGGAAATGATTTCTGAAATTAATAAAAGTCTGACATGTGGGGCCAGCTGGAAATAATTTAATAAATCCCAAAAATTCTTAATTGTTTTCATAATGATTTAAAATGAATTAAAATTGGAGAAATTCATAACTAATTCATTTTAATTCAGAAAAATACAAATAATATATCAAAATGTTCAGGAAAATGAGACCTATCTCATAGCATTATAATCATGCATTGTTAATCAAATTTCATGATAAGTTTAATTATAAGAACAAACCAAACGCTCTCATATACATCCTGAGTTTCTCCGAATTAGGGTTTATGCCCCTCGGAACACCTATTAAATGGTAGAGCATGTCTTAGGGTTACATTTCAGTACAAATTAACTTGTCATATCATCATATTTTCTTGAGCATTGCATCGATGCCATGTGTTGATTGTTTTCCTTTCTTTCCGATGTTTAGTTCTTCTCCGGTAGAATACGATATCGAGATCAAGATCGAAGACCGAGATCAACACCGTCGAAGCTTGAAGACAAATACTTGACCAACTGTAATCAAATCAAGTACCAGATGTCTGAAGCCCTGCTTTCTGGATATCAACTGGCAAAGGCAAGCGAAGCCCCACACATACATATGAATCCTATGCTTTTAAAGTATTTCATTCTTGCCATGTGCATACGATTCCAAGTATTTTATAGATAGATGGAGTAATCCTATCTGATGCATGTTACCTTTGAAGCCTATTTTCCCTGATCCACTGCTCCTAGCATAACTAGGGTTTGGCTTGTGAAGCGTTGCTAGAGCTATTACATCTGTTGCGCTTAGCCATGCTTAGCTGTTACTACTGGTCCATCCTGTTGATGAATCAGAGCTGCGAATGAACTTAGCATGACAGGATGACGTGGTAAGATCTGAGATGAAAGTTAAAGATGCTAAGGCTTGTATGGGAGGCCACGGTGGGTTGTGGTTTTTGCAGTCCCATACATGCCACTATTAGGATCCGAAGTTCTTGCCTCTTAAACCAAGACGAGCGTATAGCCACACGGGGCCATTGGAACCCCTCGACCAACTAACTTTCCTAGTAGATTCCATGAGTCACATAGTTCGGGCGTTCCATTCAACATACGCATTCTAGTTCTTCTCAAAGGAGGTGAAGGAGGTGCATTCATAACAGGTAGGTAATCATGGCCGGGAACAACAGATGCACGGCATCCGTAATGTTGAACCCTTACACATCATTAGGGACCAGCTTTGGGACTCGAACCATTACGGCGGTATCTCCCTAGTGCATGACTCATGGTCTCGCTGAAAGCAAGGTAAAGGTCATGTCCAACCACCCTCTATCGGCCTTCCAAGGAAGAGGGCTAAGATTCGGTTGGTACGTGCGGGTAAAGTTGTACACCCCTGCAGGGTATTAATCTTTTCGAAAAGCCGTGTCCACGTTATGGACGAATTGGGAACGGACGTGGGATCATAGAGAAGAATAACCTAATCGTAAAATTGGCAAGTAAAGTGTGCTTAAGGATGCTTCCTCCTGGGTACAAGGGGGTGATCCTAGATAGGTTCAGCTGATTATTATTCGGTGGATATCAAAAGATGATCAAAGTTAGAGATACTGCTCTCTTCTCCCCTTTTTAAAATATTTTGATTAGTCGAGATTCCTCTCCCTCTTGTCTTACAAACAAAGATGGATTTATGCAAAATAACTCCACTAGCCATAAGTCTTGTAGAGTACACCCTGTACTCACCCTTGCTTCGTTGATACTTTTGCAGCAGAGTAAGTGTTACCATAGAAGCTGAGTTCTTTACGGCATCGACATCGATGAGTAGCTTGTAGTTCCCAGTCGGCAGTCTGGGATCTATGGATTGGACGTCATAGGCCATTTGTTATTCTTCAGACCTCTTAGGCCATTTGTTAAGTTTCCTATACTTAATAGCATAATTTTCCTTCCATTGTTTGATGTTTATGGTCAGTGACCTCTGCTTGGAATATTTTCGTTCTTCGCTTAGTTATGAGTTTGTTGTAATAAATTTTGTGTCGTAGGGTCATTGCTGTGTTACCGATTTTCTCTCTGTACGCTTTTGAGATTAGGTTAGGATTATGTTCATACGATGGTCTGGAATTTGTCTAGCCTTAATCCCGGGGGTGTCGCAGGTTTTGGTATCAGAGCAGTACAGATTGTAGGAAACCTTTCTATTGGTCGATGTTGAGTCTAGTGCTTGTGAAAACTATTTTCAAAGATGAAAATTATGTGTAAAAACTCTAGTATGCTTGTTTTTATTCTTATCCAGTTTCTCTCTAACTCTGGGTCATATTACCTTATGCTGATTTGGCAAAGTTTTGCTGTCTCGTCCAGTCTTTCAAAACTTAGGTGACTCTTTAGGCATGTCGTTTCTCAACCAGTTGACATAGTGTTAAGTTCTTCAGAGTATGGTATGTGTGTGTGTGCTCCTTGTTCCCTTTGGTCCTGTTCGTTTGATAGATTTCTGGCTATTATGATCACTCTACCTTAATGGTCCACAACATCATGTTGATGGTTCCACAGTGATCTGTCCAAGGTCTCGAGGTTTCCTTTCTCCTCGTGTGCCTCCTTTTTGTTTGTTTGGGTACTTCAAAAGTTGTATCTTCTCTTGGAAGCTACCTCGTGATCACTATCTTGTAGTGCATGCTTTGTCACTCAAGTAGCAGTTACTCCTTCTCTGGGTTTTAGCCCTTGGACTTGAACCTAAGTTCCCCGATTGTGGCGGATTCTGGTGCTATGAATCTTGTACATGAAGCTGGCCTTTAACCCAAGATCCATTGTTGACCCCTGTGGTTAATGTTCACACATTACCTCAGGATGGCTAGTACCTTCTAGTGTAGCCTTCAAGCTTGTGGATATTATCGCTACTGAATGGTGACGATAAAGTACTTCCCCTACCACATGCTTTGGTAGATGTTCCAAATAGATCACAACAAGAGTGCTCTTTGCGAGACTCACATCTATACCCGTGACTCTGCCACACCCTTCCCTTTTCTGCATTGGTTTTCGGAAGATTGTTGACTTTGCGTCCATATCTTGGGATTCTATCCTGAGAATGTTCCTTTCCTTGTTGTTTTCCGACCTTTGTCTACCAGTTGGTAGCCAAGTAGTAAATGTTCATTGGTGTCTTCTGATGCAAGATAAACTTGTGGTCCGTCTAGACAAACCATTTAGGGATGTCAAGAGAAACAAACTCCAGTACGTCGTCATTTCTAAGACTAGGTCAAAGTGTTTTAGTCCACAGATCAATAAGCATTGATTAGTTTTTGTTCTGTTCTACCTTGAAGTATCACACCCTTTTATATCAGGAGGTCGTGCTAAGTCTCATGACCCTTTTAATGATGTGATGCTCTTACACATATTAAGAACCCTCCCTCTGAGATTTTGTGCTCAGGAATGTTGTGTGTGCGTAATGATGTGGTCATCTAAGATTCTTAGAAAATTTTATTGCTTTGAACTCAAAGTACATTTGTGCCATTCTTATTGTGATTGATTAACTCCATCATTAAGTAAAGGATGATTGTGCTACCAAGTCCGTTATCCTATTGAACCCTCTTCGGTAAAAAAGTTAGGCTTGTGCCGAAGCTTTGAGACCACGACTTCTTGCCTTACAAAGCAACTTTTCCTTTTGAGCTAAGTGACATATCGGTAGTTTGTGATATTCTAGATGTCTTTCTAGAAGTATCGCCATGTTGCCACATGACCGTGTTGTTAGGTTCTTGAGTAAGCTATTTCTTTAAACCGCTACTTTCTCCAAGGATACGTGCTGGATACCCCTGAACTAGTTGGTTGAGCTTAACCAACAACCTGGAGATTTGTAATACAAAAGTTCTATCCAACTCTATTCCTTTTTAAAGGAATGCCAGTTGTGTTCGTGTTGAAGCAAGATAGTATGTTCTTTGGGGATATGTTGTCTTTCCACGCCTTTGATTTGAGTTTGGGTAATCGTCAAATCGAATTCAGCTCTAAGGACTACCCTGATGGTGTATCTACTCGTCATGTTTCACTTAGGTACATCTTCATGTCCTATGGTCTGACCAATGTCTATGCCTTGTTCATATTACATGTGAGTCCATCTTCTTGGAGTATATAGATAAATTTGTTATTGAGGCCATCAATGACATCCTTACCTTCTCCATGCTAGAAGAGATTCATGTGGAACAATTTGCATTAATGTAGGAAACTTTTGAGAACCATCTTCGTGTTATCTCAAAGTATGTGTTCTGGATGTTAGAAGTAACCTTCTCCATTTCACGTGCAAATGTTGAAAGATGTCACCGTGGATTCTAGTAGCGTTATCTTTGTTTCCTCGGGAATCATTCCAAGTAGGTCAAGCATGTGCAAAGAATTATTGATATGGTTGGTTGATACCTTCACATATCGAGAAGAACCTCCAAGCAAACCAAGCCACTGATTGATTCGTTCACGGAAGATAAGAAGTCTAACAAAACTTCGTTATCCTCCTAAATGTTTCCCAACAAGGATTCAGTTGTGTTTCATTGCAAACAATTCATGTAGGTGCAATTGTCCTTTCATAACTTGCTAATACATGGAATTTGCAATCATGTAAGATCCCTCCTTTATATAGGAAAAGGATCCCTGTGGTTGCAATGCTATTCCCTGGATCAATGCTAGCATCCACAGTTTAAGATGAAGTACACAGAAACAAAGGTCATTATTACAGTCGTTCCAGAGACAAACATAGTCTTTTACAACTCCATGGCCACAGGCCTAGTTCAAGAGTTTAAATAAGTAATAAGATAAATAAGTCTTCATCTTCATGTGCCACAGGCAAGCATGTTGAGTGTAGACTCATGACTCGTAATCATCATCAGGATAACCTGCAACATCACAAGTTACAGCCATAGTGGGTCAATACATTGGAATAGTATTGGCAAGTAATACCTTAGTAGAATATTGGTGGACTAAATACTATATGCATGTTGGCTAAGTGTAGCTTAGGCTTGCTTTGCTCAAAATAGGTTTTGCCTATCAGTTGAAAACACTAAGTTTTTCTTTGTCAAAATCTTTTCCCAAGGAACCACCAATAGACATTGGGGTCCTTCACCCTTGTTCAACCACAAGTTTTACTTAGAAATTGGGATGAGGAGATTCTTGATAGCTTCAATGACTTGATTCTCAAGTTGTCCAATACCAGGGACATGGCTTAGTACTTAGATTCTTCCATCTGCAGAGGTTGTGCACTTTCCCCACAAGACTTGATTTTCACCAAGACAGGACATTTCAGAAGCCTTCCCTTAGACCAAATGGACGCGTTCCAACCTATCATCCCACTACCACCAACTGTCCAAATGGCTAAGTTATTGCAACCTATGTGATCCAGGCAGAGCCCATATTGCCAAGTGGCTGCACTAGAAGCTTCTTAACACATGGCATCTCAAATCCCTTTGTTCCTGGGTGGCTTTCCACAAGTGAGATACACAAGGTAAACCATAGAAATGGGACTTGTGTAACCACTCAACATAAACCATTCCGTCCATTCCACCCAGGTGTTTCATTCACTTAGTTGTTTTATTAAGCAAAACACAAGTCCAAAGACTTAGAAATATTTTAGCATAGCATGAATATTTTAACCACCCTTGGTTGCTACTAGCTAGGCTAAGCATGGCATAGATATACATCTTAACTTAGAAATTTCTAGCAATTCTACAACTACTAGGATTTCCCAAGCATGGCATATAAAGACCAAAAAAATTATCTATGCAAGTCTAGCAAAATATTTCTAATGCATATTTGAAAAAACATAGGAATAAAATCATGAAGCACCACTTGCCTTGGTATTTTGGAGAGTAGCTACAATCCTCACAATCACAATCACTATCTGCACAAAAATCTACACATAAAATGATAGCACCAAATCACATACAAAATAGATACAAGCAAAAATATATGAATGCATGCAATATGATATGTGATGATTTTCTATATCAAACATGACAAGTGCACAATACTGATTTATAAACAAGTTCAAAACTTGCCAAATAAACTTTATTTGAACATTAAAACATTTCTCAAATAATTTATATACACAAAATAGACCTACACATGTTTCTGTGAATAAAATCATTTTAACAGAAACAAAACTTTAAACACATTGCATAAATGGAAAGGGCTTTCTCTCCTGATTCCATTGATATAAAATTTCTCAAATTTGAACGTGGGAATCAAAAGTTATGATTAAAACAAGTTTAAACATCTAATAGATTCAAATCAGAAATTTAAAACGAGGAACATGCCACGCGGCGCTATCTTACTAGCTGGTACCGCTTCGCGCTGGGATCACGCTTCTGAGCCGTTTGATCTAACTTAATCACGCGGCTCTGATTGAAACTTACCATTTCGCCTATGATCTATCGTGACCACTAGATTTAAATCTAACGGTGCTCAGCACTTGACCAACAAGTGGCGGTGCTGGCGGCGGTGACAGGCGGCGGCGCGCTCTGACAGTGGCGAAGCCGGCGAACTAGATCGCGCGGGGAGGTGGGAGGATGCTCACCAGAACCGCAGTGACGAGGAGAAGCTTGACGTGTCCTTGGTTGGCGAAGGGGTGCTCGGAGTCGTCGCAGATTGCTCGTCGGAGTAGTCCCTGGCGGCTGTGGCTTCTGTTCGTCCACGTTGGCGACGTTCTGGGCCGCACTAAGACAAGAGGAGGGTACCGTTAGATGCGCAGGACGCTGGGGATCTTACGCGTATCAAACAGAGGGAGAGGGGAGGCTGGGACTTACGGGGAAAAGGTCGCCGGAGTTCGAGCAGAAGCGGCGAAGCTCAGTCGTTAACATTGACGAGGCTACAGGCCATGCGCGAGCAAACAGAAAGTGTTAGTAGATGCGCACGGAGATGTAGAGCAAGCCAGTATGAACCATAGACAGAGGGGCGTGCGGTGCTCACCGGAATCGCCCGCCAGAGTGCGTCTGTGCAGCGGCGGAGTGAGTTCGAATACGCGCAGCCTGGTGGCGGAGTGGTGGCGCTAGGTGAGGGGAAATGCTCGCGGTGCAGAGGGGGTTAAATAGCCAGGAGGGGGGCGGCGATTACGCATTGTATCAATGGCAATAACGCATGCAGTGACTGCGGCGAGGTTACGGCGGAGCGCCTCGACCGCGCGTTAATTTGGGGACGACGCTGACGTGGTCGCAGGGTCCACTTGCCAGCGAGAGAAAGAAAGAGGGAATGGGCCCCAGCGGTCAGTGACTCAGTGGGTATGGCTGCGAGTGAGAGAGAGAGAAGGGGAAACCCGGGTGGGCTTAGTGGGCTGGTTTCACTGTTGGGCTAGAATAGCAGCGCCGGCCTTTTTTCTTTTCTTTATTCATTTTCTATTTATGTTTGCATTTTCAGAAATCATTTTCAAATGGTTTCAAAAGCTATTTGAATTCAAACCTTTTTAGGATTTTTGTAGAGTGCAACATTCATATTTCTGGGCATAAAAACATGTGGTCTCTCTGTACAAGCTTGGTCCTTTTGATCAATAAAATAAACAGTGATATTGCACTTGGTTTGATCAAGTTTTGAATTTGGTTTCAAAATCCATATTTGTTTTGTAAATTTTCGTTTATACTCTAGCAATCAAGCAAAACAATCAGAGAGTAACAAGGTTTGATTCATGAACAACAATCTCTCATTGGAGAGTAGCATTTGATTTAATGCTGATCGCATAAAATAATGAGCTCATATGCTCCTGTTTTTGAATTGATTTTTGAAATGAAACTCTACATGATCATGGATGCATGGATGATATGCATGAGTTTTGAAACATGATTTTAGGGATGTTACAAATCCAACCCCCTTAAGGTGAATCTCGCCCTCGAGATTCGGATTGGCTAGCAAATAGGTGAGGGTGGTCTTTCCGAAGATCATCTTCTCTTTCGCATGTTGCTTCTTCTTCGGAATGATGGTTCCATTGAACTTTGCAGAATTTGATAGTCTTAGTACGAGTAACTCTTTCTGCAGTCTCAAGAATCTTGATAGGTTTCTCTTCATAAGTGAGACCACTTTCCAATTAGACTTCTTCCAAAGGTATAGTATCCTTCAAAGAAGTTTCTTCCATTTCTGGATGACATTTCTTAAGCTGACTCACATGAAACACATTATGAACTGTTGACAAAGACTCTGGCAATTCAATCTCGCAGGCTACTTCTCCTTTGCGACTCAGAATCTTGAATGGTCCAACATATCTTGGGGCCAATTTACCTTTGACACCAAACCTCTTCACTCCACGAAGTGGTGACACTCTAAGATAAGCTCTATCACCAACTTCATATGTGACTTCTCTACGCTTAGGATCTGCGTAGCTCTTCTGTCGGGACTGTGCTATCTTCAATCCGTCCTTAACCAGCTTGACTTTCTCTTCAGCCTCTTTGATTAGTTCTGGTCCGAACAAACTTCTTAATCCCACACTATTCCATAGCAATGGGGTGGTACACTTTCTCCCATAGAGAAACTCAAATGGTGCCATCTCAATACTGGCTTAATAGCTGTTGTTGTAAGAAAATTCTGCGTAAGGCAGACTTTCATCCCAACTGGCTCCATAGTCTAGAGCACATGCTCTCAACATGTCTTCAAGAATCTGATTAGTCCTTTTTGTTTGTCCATCAGTTTGAGGATGAAAAGCAGTGCTGAATTCCAACTTCGTTCCCAATGACTCATGTAGCTGTCTCCAAAAATGAGAAGTGAATTGGATTCCCCTATCTGACACAATACTTTTGGGTACACCATGTAGACACACAATTCTACTCATATAAATCTTGGCTAACTTAGCACTTGTGTAGGTTGTCTTCACGGGTATGAAATGAGCCACTTTAGTTAGGCGATCCACTACTACCCAAATAGAATCATATCCTGACCGGGTCCTTGGCAATCCGGTAATGAAATCCATACCAATCTTATCCCACTTCCAATCAGGAATAGGTAGTGGTTGGAGAAATCCTGATGGTTTCTGATGTTCCGCTTTTACTCTACTACATGCATCACACAAAGCAATATGTTCGGCGATCCCCTTCTTGAGATTATTCCACCAAAATCTTTCCTTCATATCCATGTACATTTTGGTGTTACCCGGATGGATGGAATACGGTGAGTTGTGTGCTTCTTGTAAAATCAGTTTCCGAAGCTCCGGATCTTGTGGAACACATATACGTTTTCCATGCCATAAAGTACCCTATTAGTCTTCATGGAATCCTTTGGATTTTCCCTTGCCAATCTTTTCCTTAATCTCTTCAATTTCCTTATCAGTCTTCTGGGCTTCTTTGATCTTGTCCAACAAAGTGGGTTGAACATCCAAAGACATGAGATGTCCTTCAGGCACAATCTCTAATCTGAGATCTCTAAATTGGGCACACAGATCATCTGGCAATTCTCCCTTAGTAAGGCCATTCACAAAAACCTTACGGCTTAGAGCATCCGCTACAACATTTGCTTTACCAGGATGGTATTGCAAACTCAAGTCATAGTCCTTGATGAGTTATAGCCATCTTCTTTGTCTCATGTTAATTTCTTTCTGGGTGAAGATATACTTCAAACTTTTGTGATCTGTGAACACTTCACATCACTTTCCCAAAATATAATTTTTCCATGTTTTGAGTGCATGGACTACAGAGGCTAACTCTAAATCATGAGTAGGGTAGTTCACTTCATGAGTTTTGAGTTGTCTCGAGGCATAAGCCACAACTTTCCCTTCTTGCATAAGTACTGCACCTAATCCATGATGAGATGCATCACAATATACTTGGAAATCTTTCTCCAAATCTGGCAAACATGAGACTGGTGCTGTCACTAGTCTCTTCTTCAATTCTTGAAAGCTGAGTTCACAACCTTCAGACCAAGCAAATTTCTTGTCTTTCTTTAGCAATTCTGTCATAGGTTTTGCCACCTTGGAGAAATTCTCAATGAATCTTCTATAGTATCCTGCCAAGCCAAGGAAACTACGAACTTCTTTTACTGATTTAGGTGATTCCCATTCAGTCACAGCTGAAACTTTAGCAGGATCAACTGCTACACCATCTCCTGACACAACGTGTCCAAGAAATCCAACTTCATTTAACCAAAATTCACACTTGCTAAATTTGGCATATAACTTATGCTCTCTAAGCTTCTCTGGTATCAAACATAGATGTCCTTCATGCTCTTCTTTGCTCTTGGAGTAGATCAAAATGTCATCGATGAAAACGACAACAAACTTATATAGAAATTCCATGAACACCTTGTTCATCATATTCATGAAGTATGCTGGTGCATTGGTCAAACCAAATGGCATCACGGTATACTCATACAATCCATACCTTGTGGTGAAAGCTGTCTTAGGTATGTCTTGTTCTCTTATCTTAAGCTGGAAATAACCTGACCGGAGATCAATCTTTGAGAACACACAAGCTCCTTCTAGTTGATCAAACAAGTCATTGATTCTAGGCAAAGGGTATTTGTTCTTGATAGTCACCTCATTGAGTGAACGGTAATCTATGCATAACCTTTGACTTCTATCTTTCTTTTCCACAAACAAAACTGGTGCTCCCCAAGATGAAGAACTTGGTTGGATAAAACCTTTCTGCAACTATTCTCCAAGCTGCTTCTTGAGTTCCTTCAACTCATCAACTGACATCTTATACGGTCTCTTTGCTATAGGTCCAGATCCTGGTAGCAAATCAATAAGAAACTCCACATCTCTATCTGGTGGCATTCCCGGTAATTCTTTCGGAACGCATCCAGATATTCACACACAATAGGCACACTATCCATGCTAACCCCCTTAAGAGAATTTAGATTACTCCTTTTTGATTCAAAGTTGGTCTTGAATCTGATTCTTTTGTTTTCTGGAGTTTTGAGTGAGACAGTATGGTTTGCATAATCTATTACTCCCTTATGCTTAGTCATCCAGTCCATTCCCAAAATAACATCCAATCCTTGGGAATTTAGGATTATCAGGTTAACAGGAAACTTATACTTCCCAAACTCTATAACTAGATCATGACATCCTGAATTCACTATCATTTCTCCGCCAGGAGAACTTACTTTTATAGGACACCCAATAGTTTCTACCGGTAGTTCATTTCATTCAACAAATGCTCTTGATATGAATGAATGAGATGCACCAGTATCAAAGAGAACAAATGCTGGAAAAGAATTGAGTTTGAACTTACCAGCAATAGCATCAGGTTCCTCATAAATTTCCTCCACATTGATGTGGTTCACTTGTCCCTTTTGAAAAGGGTTGGGCTTGTTGGGTCCTTCAACTTTCTTTTCTGGGCATTCATTTGCATAATGCCCCATCTTCTTGCACTTTAAACATTCAACCTGACTAATATCCTTCTTTACAGGCTGGCTTCCACTGCCACTTCCACTGTGGTGGATCTTATATCCACCCTTGTGATTTTTGTACTTGTCATTGTCATGACTACGGTGACTCTTGTTGTCATGATGACGGTTGTGGTTGTGGTTCTTGTTGAATTTCCCATGCTTGTGGGATCCTAAACTCCCACTATCATCATAATGGGAACGCTTGTGAGACGATCCCGAGCTGTGCTTATCAGAGTGCTTTCTCTTCCTACTTTCAACTTGCTTCATCTTGTTCTCCAAAATAGCAGCCTTGTCACAAAGAGACTAGTATGTGGGAACATAGGCCACAGCTAGATGCAGGTTTAGTTCATCATTCAACCCTTCAAGGAACTTTTCCTTCCTCTTAGCATCAGTGTCAACTTCATCCGGTGCATAACGCGCCAGATTGTTGAACTCCTCAATATACTCTGCCACGCTACGGTGGCGCTGCTTCAGATTGTGAAACTCTTTCTTCTTCAAACTCATCACTCCGAATGAGATGTGAGCAGTACGTAAAACATCTTCAAAGATAGCCCATGTCACATCTGCAATGGGAGTGGTGATTTGGAAGTTATCCCACCAAGTAGCTGCTGGTCCTTCCAACATGTGAGCTGCAAATCTGACTTTCTCCTCATCAGTACAGCCAACTGTTACCAAGTCCTTGTTCACAGAGCGTAGCCAATCATTGGCCACCATAGGATCAGTTGTTCCTGAGAACTTTGCTGGCCTCAATCTCAAGAACCTGGTAAGCATGTCAAAACCCGATGGGTTGTTCTGATTGTTGTTGTTGTTGTTGTTGTTATTGTTATTGTTGTTGTTGTTCTGATTCTGGATGAACGTAGTCATCATCCGCATCAGCTGGGTCTGAGATGTCATCATTTGCTGCATCTCAGGGGTGATGTTGTTGTTGTTGGGGTTGGGATTGGCACGTCGGGGAGGCATCTGTGGTTTGTTCAATAGAGATAAGAATGAGATACCCATAGATGCTCACATGCACAATACATCACATAAACAATCACCAAACATGCATCACAATAATAAAGGTTCAACAACATAGATAACAAGTTTGCGAAGTAAACACACCAATAGCAAGCCATCCACATGTTGGATGGTCATTGCGACTCAAACAAAAGCATGATAAATAAATGATAAATGAGTAGTCATCACTACTCCTCGGCATCAACCTCCTCCTCAACAAAGGTAAGACCTGCATTCTCCATAGCGGTCTTGTATTCCTCGAAATTGGTGGTCAAGGTATCTACTTTGGCTTTGAGAGCCCTCTTTTGAGAACGAAGCCTCTCAATCACAGTCTACTGATGCTCGAGCTCGAAGTCCTTGGCCTCCAGTTCTGCAGTCATGTCTCGAATCCTCTTGTTCCTATCTTGGACTCGCTTATCTTGACTCTTGAAATTTCTGTCCTGACTATCGAACTTGGCCTCCATCTCCTTGACTATCTCATCTTGCTCCGCGAAGAGCTTGTACTTCTCATGAAGCTGCACCTGGAGTTCGTCATTGTTGAGCATGACGTTGGTCCTATCAGTGTCCACGTGCCTAAGAAGAACCTCTAAGTCCTGGAGGTACAGACAAATTGGCTCTGCTGTCTCCCTCGAAGTATCCTCGAAGTCAATGGACTCACCATCCTCATCACGTCTACCGAAGGCGTGGAAGTGAGTACCTCTAACCTGTCGAGAGTGTCTCCCTAACAGACGTCCAATCAAGTCCTGCATGACTACCTCTAGGCCTCTCTCCTTGTCATTGTGCATGAGCTTGAAGATGATTGCCTCCGTGGTAGGCTCAGTTTGGCGTCCGGGTTGATTGACCTTGAAGCCCCAAAGGTCTTTCCTCTCGAACTTGGTGAGGGTAAGTACCATGATGGTAGGAAGAGGAAGATTGAGCAAACTAGTGAGCTCAATAATACGAGGGCCAAAACGAGTTCCCTGGAACTCTTCAACAGTGCTGATGGTAACATTAGGCATCTATTTAATAAGATAGGGAAAGTTAGAATCAACACAATTTAAGACAAATCACAAGACAAGGCATCACATGCATAACTTTGGAAATCAAAACACACAAGTCATGGCATACATGGATCCATTACAAACAACCAAGGTTCAACTTATTTTAAACAACATCTGGAAAATAAAATGATAAGTGTGGTGGTCCAACTAACGAAGTACGTTACAATCCCAACTCACTTGCCAAGTTGGTTAACAGGATATTTCTAGAAGCAATCTGTCTATCTAGAGCACATGAATCCATTACTAAGTTTATAATGTCTTCCCTTAAGGTTTGGTTGGTAGCCTCCAACTCTTGGGTATGTTTCTTTTCTTCCTTTAGGTCATTTTGAGTGTTGAGCATTCTGCACTTGATTTTGTCACCAAGTTCTTTGATGGCTCTCCAAGCTGCATCCCTTGCTGAATCAAAGAATGTGGTGTGCATCATTGTGTTGGTGACCATGCAGAATCCTGAGTCCTTGTGGTTGTCTTCCTTGTTTTTATACAAGTGAAGTTGCACCCACCAGTACTCAACTCATTCATCCATCACAGGAAAACCTTTGTACACAGCTGCACCATGTATTCCCATTGCAACCATGAGGTCCTTGAGAGCCTTGGGGAATTCTGTCTCACATTCCAAAGTCATTGTCATGAGTGGTCCTTTCCTTACGGCTTCGTTGATGGATTTCATCTACAAATAGAGATGAGAAAGAAGTTTAGAAAAGTTTACGAGAAGAAAAGACAAGTGTGGAGGTTGTTGAAAAATTTCCTTAGTGGTTTCCGATCCTAGGGTCATAATCCTACAGGAAACACAGTCCTCTGATACCATCTGTAAGATCCCTCCTTTATAAAGGAAAAGGATCCCTGTGGTTGCAATGCTAGTCCCTGGATCAATGCTAGCATCCATAGTTTAAGATGAAGTACATAGAAACAAAGGTCATTATTACAGTCATTCCAGAGACAAACATAGTCTTTTACAACTCCATGGCCACAAGCCTAGTACAAGAGTTTAAATAAGTAATAAGATAAATAAGTCGTCATCTTCATGTGCCATAGGCAAGCATGTTGAGTGTAGACTCATGACTCCTAATCATCATCAGAATAACCTGCAACATCACAAGTTACATCCATAGTGGGTCAATACATTGGAATAGTATTGGCAAGTGATACCTTAGTAGAATATTGGTGGACTAAATACTATATGCATTTTGGCTAAGTGTAGCTTAGGCTTGCTTTGATAAAAATAGGTTTTGCCTATCAGTTGAAAACACTAAGTTTTTCTTTGTCAAAATCTTTTCCGAAGGAACCACCAATAGACATTGGGGTCCTTCACCCTTGTTCAACCACAATTTTTACTTAGGAATTGGGATGAGGAGATTCTTGATAGCTTCCATGTCTTGATGCTCAAGTTGTCCAATACCAGGGACATGGCTTAGTACTTAGATTCTTCCATCTGCAGAGGTTGTGCAGTTCCCCACAAGACTTGATTTTCACCAAGACAGGACCTTTTAGAAGCCTTCCCTTAGACCAAATGGATGCGTTCCAACCTATGATCCCACTACCACCAACTATCCAAATTGCTAAGTTATTGAACCTATGTGATCCAGGCAGAACCCATATTGCCAAGTGGGTGCACTAGAAGCTTCTTAACATATGGCATCTTAAATCCCTTTGTTTCCTGGGTGGCTTTCCACAAGTAAGATACACAAGGTAAACCATAGAAATGGGCCTTGTGTAACCACTCAACATAAACCATTCCGTCCATTCCACCCAGGTGTTTCATTCACTTAGTTGTTTTATTAAGCAAAACACAAGTCCAAAGAGTTAGAAATATTTTAGCATAGCATGAATATTTTAACCACCCTTGGTTGCTACTAGCTAGGCTAAGCATGGCATAGATAAACATCTTAACTTAGAAATTTCTAGAAATTCTACAACTACTAGGATTTCCCAAGCATGGCATATAAAGACCAAAAAAAATATCTATGCAAGTCTAGCAAAATATTTCTAATGCATATTTGAAAAAACATAGGAATAAAATCGTGAAGAACCACTTGCCTTGGTAGTTTGGAGAGTAGCTACAATCCTCACAATCACAATCACTATTTGCACCAAAATCTACACATAAAATGATAGCACCAAATCACATACAAAATAGATACAAGCAAAAATATATGAATGCATGCAATATGATATGTAATGATTTTCTATATCAAACATGACAAGTGCACAGTACTGATTTATAAACAAGTTCAAAACTTGCCAAATAAACTTTATTTGAACATTAAAACATTTCTCAAATAATTTATATACACAAAATAGACCTACACATGTTTTTGTGAATAAAATAATTTTAACAGAAACAAAAATTTAAACACATTGCATAAATGGAAAGGGCTTTCTCTCATGATTCCATTGATATATAATTTGTCAAATTTGAACGTGGGAATCAAATGTTATGATTAAAACAAGTTTAAACATCTAATAGATTCAAATCAGAAATTTAAAACGAGGAACATGCCACGCGGCGCTATCTTACTGGCTGGTACCGCTTCGCGATGGATCACGCTTCTGAGCCATTGGATCTAACTTAATCACGCGGCTCTGATTGAAACTTACCGTTTCTCCTATGATCTATCGTGACCACTAGATCTAAATCTAACGGTGCTCAGCACTTGACCAACAAGTGGCGGCGCTGGCGGCGGTGACAGGCGGCGGCGCGCTCTGACAGTGGCGGAGCCGGCGAACTAGGTCGCGCGGGGAGGTGGGAGGATGCTCACCAGAACCGCAGTGATGAGGATAAGCTCGACGTGTCCTTGGTTGGCGAAGGGGCACTCAGAGTCGTCGCAGATTGCTCGTCGGAGTAGTCCCTGGCGGCTGTGGCTTCTGTTCGTCGACGTTGGTGATGTTCTGGGCCGCGCTAAGTCAAGAGGAGGGTACCGTTAGATGCGCAGGACGCTGGGGATCTTACGCGTATCAAACAGAGGGAGAGGGGAGGCTGGGACTTATGGGGAAAAGGTCGCCGGAGTTCAAGCAGAAGCGGCAAAGCTCAGTCGTTGACGTTGCCGAGGCTACAGGCCATGCGCGAGCAAACGGAAAGTGTTAGTAGATGCGCACGGAGATGTAGAGCAAGCCATTATGAACCATAGACAGAGGGGCATGCGGTGCTCACCAGAATCGCCCGCCGGAGTGCGTCTGTGCAGCGGCGGAGTGAGTTCGAATACGCGTAGCCTGGTGGCGGAGTGGTGGCGCTAGGTGAGGGGAAATGCTTGCGGTGCAGAGGGGGTTAAATAGCCAGGAGGGGGGCGGCGATTACGCGCTGTATCAATGGCAATAACGCAGGTAGTGACTGCGGCGAGGTAACGGCGGAGCGCCTCGGCCGCGTGTTAATTTGGGGACGACGCTGATGTGGTCGCAGGGTCCACTTGCCAGCGAGAGAAAGAAAGAGGGAATGGGCCCAGCGGTCAGTGACTCAGTGGGTATGGCTGCGAGTGAGAGAGAGAGAAGGGGAAACCCGGGTGGGCTTAGTGGGTTGGTTTCACTGTTGGGCTAGAATAGCAGCGCCGACCTTTTTCCTTTTCTTTATTCCTTTTCTATTTCTGTTTGCATTTTCAGAAATCATTTTCAAATGGTTTCAAAATCTATTTGAATTCAAACCTTTTTAGGATTTTTGTAGAGTGCAACATTCATATTTCTGGGCATAAAAACATGTGGTCTCTCTGTACAAGCTTGGTCCTTTTGATCAATAAAATAAACAGTGATATTGCACTTGGTTTGATCAAGTTTTGAATTTGGTTTCAAAATCCATATTTGTTTTGTAAATTTTGGTTTATACTCTAGCAATCAAGCAAAAAAATCAGAGAGTAACAAGGTTTGATTCATGAACAAAAATCTCTCATTGGAGAGTAGAATTTGATTTAATGCTGATCACATAAAATAATGAGCTCATATGCTCCTGTTTTTTAATTGATTTTTGAAATGAAACTCTACATGATCATGGATGCATGGATGATACGCATGAGTTTTGAAACATGATTTTAGGGATTTTACAAATCAAGCTCATCTTTTGGAGCTTGACATTGAAGTCCATGTCTTGAGAATCCAATGACTTTACCTCTGTGGTAAATGTTGCACCCTTCTATTAGGACATGCTGGGTCTGAAGTATATCTTCACCTAATCAAAGATGAATCTCAAGCAGCAATAATTATTGGTGTTCCTCAATGTTATGCCATAGTTGTATTGTAACTCTGGCAAGATCGATGTAATGGTTGTCACAATTAGCCGGAAGACCTATTGCCACACTCCTTTGAATCAGCAATAAAAACCACTCTTCATGAGGCTTCTTCTATATTTTATTATAGGAGTTGTGCTTATGGTTTCCTTTGTATCAGAAGTCCGACCTTTACTTGATGACTGGTTAAAGGCCTGTCAGTAGCCTTCTATCGATGTTTCAAATATCAAGGAGAATATTTAAAGTAGGGTTGCTAAAATGTCTCTCGGTCAATACTCCAAACCCTTTTATGATGACAAGCCTCTTGTTATGCCAAGTACTTAAAGTCTGAGAATGAAGTTTCTTTTTTCTCATGTTATCAAGAATCTTCTTATCTATTCATCTTGGTGGTGCAAAGTGATATCGAGATCTTTGGCAATGATTTTGATCGTCCTAGATGAATAAAGAGTTTCCTTCCCGTTTTCTTAAACATGTTGGAAGAGCGACCATGATTCTGGTAATCAATAGTTTCTCTTGTTACATGTTCCTCATGGCTCATACGAGTCCTCTCCACAAAGCACCTTTCTTTCTTATCCTTCTGTTGAATGAAAGAGTGACCCTTCTATGTCAAAAGTATTTCAACAGCTTGGTTTTGTTGGTATTTATCTCTTTCACCCGTGAAGCTCTATTTAAGCTGCTTAGTAGAGGTTCACTTCTCGAAGTTGTGTTCCTTATCTACTCTGTTGGAAGTGTCCTTCCCTCAGAAGTCAAAACTTTTCTGCAAGCTCCATGATCTGAATCCTTATGAAGACCAATTATCTGTCACCTTCAAAACCATCTCCTTTTGTTTCCTCTGTTACATTGACGTGTTTCATGTTTGTTGGCTCTAGAGATGTTTGTGAAACATCTATCCATGAGTTGACCATGAGATACTCAGTTCGTGGTTCTGTGTCATTCCCTCTCTTCCTTAGTGTGAGCAGCCACCTCGAAGATTATGAAGCACTTCGTCCACTCGTCATGGTGGCATGGATCAACCTCTTCGAGAAGATCGTCGAAGTTTAGTGTAACCCTGTTCCTTCTATCTTCCTACCTACGAATCTCGGGTCGAGATTCTTTTAAGGGGGATAGAATTTTTAACACCCCTAGTTTTAGTTAATACTAATTAGGGTTTGTATGTGCGTAGCATGAGCATCATATTAAAATTCAAGCAACGAATGGATCAAAACCCTACACCCCTTTCTCTATGCAAAAGCATTCAAAATGGTTTTGAATTTTGAAAAGTGCAAGATAAATGGAGCCCAAATTGTTATAAGGGCCCCTTAGTGTTTTAAGATATTTTATAAAAGTTCCTGTATTTTGAAAGTATTCAAAATAGATTTGAAATTGAAATACCAAAGAGAAAGTATAAAAACAGAAATAGAAAATGTTTTTAGAAAATAAAACAGTTCCTAACTCTACCTGGGCCGCAGCCCAAATTCCCTCTTTTCCCTCTGCCTTTGCGCGCGCAGAAGCCAGTAACCGTTGCCCTTGCTTTGCAGCAGGCCAGGCGTGGCCTAGCCAGCCCGCTAGCGGCCCGATACCGTTTCTCCCCCTTTCCTGTTGTCGTCTTCCTCCCACTACCGAAGTAGCTCGCTGGCGCGCCCAACGCGGCCCGATGCCGCTGGCTGCTCCACGATGACCGCCGCCGCTCTAGAGAGGGATAAGATCTTGTTCTCGCACCCTCATTCTCATCCTCCCCCACTCTCTGGCTCTCTCTTATCCCCTCTTCTCGGCAACCACCAAAAACCCTAGCCCCTACTGCCGCCGTTCGTCCCCGCCGCTAGGAACCTCCCCGAGCCCCACCGATGTTGCGTTGGGATTCGTCTCGCCGTGCTGATTACCCCGGCCAAAGGAATTGGTCGCAGATGCTTCGAATTGTTGGTAACGACCTCATCTTCCCAAAGTTGGGCCGCATGTTTATCGTCGATTCCGGCCGTTCCAGACATTCCCCAGCCTCGCCAGCACCTCTGTCGTGCTCACGGTGAGCTTGCGGTGCTCAGGCACCTCCTCTCCTCCTTCCTCTCGCTCTCTGTTGCCCCCGCGTCATACTCCGTCGTTGGCCACCGTATATGCTCGGCGGGAACGCCATTCCGGCCACCTCTACTAGACTCGCCTTTCTCCAATCTCTCCAACGGACCCAACCCCATAGCCCCGCATCACCCCTAGAGCCGTGCCCCAGCACGATCTGGGAGCAATGGCATCACTGACTTCATCATGTCGTCAGGTTGATGCCATTTCCCTTTTTCTTTTTCTTTAATTATTTTGTATTTGGAAAATGTTGACAGGTGGGCCCTGTCTATCAGAGTTTCATTCTTTTTGGAAATGATTTCTAAAATTAATAAAAGTCTGACATGTGGGGCCAGCTGGAAATAATTTAATAAATCCCAAAAATGCTTAATTGTTTTAAGAATGATTTAAAATTGGAGAAATTCATAACTAATTATTTTTAAATCAGAAAAATACAAATAAAATATCAAAATGTTCAGAAAAATGAGACCTATCTCCTAGAATTATAATCATGCATTGTTAATCTCCTTTCATGACAAGTTTAATTAGAAGAACAAACCAACCCCTCTCATATACATCCGTAGTTTCTCCGAATTAGGGTTTATGCCCCTCGGAACCCCGATTAAATGGTCGAGCATGTCTTAGGGTTACATTTCAGTACAAATTAACTTGTCATATCATCATACTTGCTTGAGCATTGCATCGATGCCATGTGTTGATTGTTTTCCTTTCTTTCCGGTGTTTAGTTCTTCTCCGGTAGAATATGATATCGAGATCAAGATCGAGGACCGAGATCAACACCGTCGAAGCTCGAAGACCAATACTTGACCAACTATAATCAATTCAAGTACCAGATGTATGAAGCCTTGCTGTCTGGATATCAACTAGCAAAGGAAAGCGAAGCCCCACACATACATATGAATCCTATGCTTTTAAAGTATTTCATTCTTGCCATGTGCATATGATTCCAAGTCTTTTATTGACAGACGGAGTAATCCTATCTGATGCATGTTACCTTTGAATCCTATATTTCCTGACCCACTGCTCCTAGCATAACTAGGGTTTGGTTTATGAAGCGTTGCTAGAGCTATTACATCTGTTGAGCTTAGCCATGCTTAGTTGTTACTACTAGTCCATCTGGTTGATGAATCAGAGCTGCGAATGAACCTAGTATGACAGGATGACGTGGTAAGATCTGAGATGAAAGTTAAACATGCTAAGACTTTTATGGGAGGCCACGGTGGGTTGTGGTTTTTGCAGTCCCATACTTGCCACTATTAGGACCCGAAGTTATTGACTCTTTAACCAAGACGAGCGTACAGCCACATGGGGCCATGGGAACCCCTCGACCAACTAACTTGCCTAGTAGACTCCATGAGTCACATAGTTCGGGCGTTCCATTCAACATACGCATTCTAGTTCTTCTCGAAGGAGGTGAAGGAGGTTTATTCATAACAGTTAGGTAAGCATGGTCGAGAAGAAGAGATGCACGACATCCGTAATCTTGAACCCTGTACACATCATTAGGGACCAGCTTCGGGACTCGACCCGTTATAGCGGCATCTCCCTAGTGCGTGACTCATGGTCTCGGCGAAAGCAGGGTAAAGGTCGGTCCAACCACCCTCTACCGGCCTTCCAAGGAAGAGGGCTAATCTATACGGGCATTAATAGTCGGTTGGTACGTGCGGGTAAAGTTTTACACCCCTGCAGGGTATTAATCCTTTCGAAAAGCTGTGTCCATAGTTCTGGACGATTTGGGAATGGACGTGGGATCATAGAGAAGAATAACCTAATCATTAAATTGGAAAGTAAAATGTGCTTAAGGATGCTTCCTCATGGGTACGAGGGGGTCATCCTAGATAGGTTCAGCTGATGATGATTCAGTGGATATCAAAAGATGATCAGAGTTAGAGATACCGCTCTCTTGTCCCCATTTAAAATATTCTAATTAGTCAAGATTCCTATCCCTCTTGTCTTACAAGCAAAGATGGCTTTATGCAAAATAACTCAACTAGCCATAAGCCTTGCAGAGTACACCCTGTACTCACCCTTGCTTCGTTGATACTTTTGCAGCAGGGTAAGTGTTACCATAGAAGATGAGTTCTTTACGGCATCGACATCGACGAGTAGCTTTTAGTTCCCAGTTGGTAGTCTGGGATCTATGGATTGGATGTCATCGTTATGCTTCAGGCCTCTTAGGCCATTTGTTAAGTTTGCTATACTTAATATCATAATTTGCCTTCCGTTGTTTGATGTTTGTGGTCAGAAAAATGTGTTATTTTATTCAGTCTGGCACTGTGTTTATGTGAATCCAGATCTGGATCTGTCTGACTCTCTCATACGCAGTCATATATATATATATGACTACTATAAACTGCATTGAACTGTATTGAGCTCTGTTTCTATTTACTCAGATTGAAGGTGTTGCCGTAGAGGTCGAGGCTACTGTAGAGTCTAGTAGATTGCTCATGCCCCCACCAAAAGCAGACATTGTCTACACGACGAGGATGTGCAAACACATCACCCATGTTGGCACTGACCTCTCTAAGAAGTGGGTATAATTTGGAATCCACAATTTCACATGTTATGATTTTCCATGTTATTGTTATTGGCTATACTTATATTTACGCTCATCAAAAGTTCCCATACATCAAAGTTGTTTGCTTTTTAGGAAATGATTTTGTATAATATTATTAGATTACATGATATTTACATAATTTAACCTTTCCACTTAATTTCATTCAGTACCACGCAGCAGCTGCTCAGCCCTTTCTTCTAACGTCCTCTTGTCAAGCTTGTGGATTGAAAGGGGGCCCTGTATGCCCTTCCAAAGGCATAAGGAATAAAAATGGTTCATGCCAACCGTTGTGAAGGGTACCCATGGTATCAGGTATGGATTCCAAGCGGTTTAGAACGACTTGATGTAATACCTTGTATCTCACTTTTCTTGTTGTCATCTTACTTGTCTATCAATTTTCTCATGAAGGCTGTCCCTTCTGTCGCTCGCCCCATTATAAATAAGCTGTTCGGAAACGACAAATTTCTAACTCTGTATACCGAGGACCGAAAAGGCTGGCGACAACTATATGATGTGGATGTCTCCCTGACGATGGCCTGCACCTATTTGCGTGGCCAGGGTTGGTCCAAGTATGTCCATGAGAATGGTCTGAAGCAGCGGGAAGAGGTAGCACTCGATTTTAGCAAGCCTTGGTAGATACTTGCAAGCCATCATACACTTGTTGACCAAAGGGCCAAGAACAGAGGTACTACTCATTAATTTGCTCCTATACTCATCACAACCTATGATGCCTTTCTTGGGACTAACTGTTTCGCATCATTGTCTTTACTTATCGTATGACTCTTACCACTTGTGCAGTTCGCTTCCAGAAGGGTGGCGACATCAAGCTACTGGCACCGGGACCGGCCCCAATTCCTGCAACGGCACCTGTTGAACTAAGTAGGAGAAAGAATAGAGGTAGTATCTTAATTTTCTTGTATACTATGATCACTATCTAGGAGTTTAAGAACCCATTTTTCTTGTACACATCTCATATGCCTCTCTGATGACTCCTGCAGTCCCCTTACCTCATCAGAAGGGAACCAACATCAAGATGCTGGCACCGGCACAAACACCCGCATGGGAACAGGACCTAGTTCCCGCTCCAACACCTATTGACCGAAGGAGAAATATTGGATGTAGTAGTAACTTAATTTGCTTGTATACTCATGACATCCTCTGATCACTATCTTTTGAGTAATTGTTGGAGTATAAGAGCCATTTTCTTGCGCACATATCACATTCCTATACCATCCCTTCAGTTAGGTTACCTACCCGTTAGAAGAAATCTAGCATCATGCTGCCAGCACCGACGTTGGCACCAGTTCTGTCTCTTGCATCATCCCCTCTTCAATTAACTGCATCAACACCAACTCCTGCACCAGCACCATCCCCAACATAGGCACCATATCCTACACCAGTCCCTGTTCCTGCACCAGCACCAGATACTGCACCATCCCCACCACAGGCATCGGTGCAAGCTCCTTGTCAGATCGTATCATACACATGTGTCATCTAAAGGTCGCACCCGATTAAGTTTGTGAGTCCGGCAGATAAACTGCTCTCAATGTCTTCTCAAGTTTCACATGATTCAGTTCATTGCTCTTATTAATTATGCGTCTATCTCTTCCTTTGACTCAGAAATTTCCTAAGAGTGCTACAAAGCAACACGAGGCCAGACAAAAGGGCACAATATTCTTCATGATGCAGAGCGAAGGAGTGCTACTCGAGGGGCGCTACACCATTAACTGGACTGACGGGCGCTTGGAAGCTACTTCTAGGTGGACCAAGTTCCATAAAGCTGCCAAACTTACCATTGGAAGAATGGTCAAAGTTGATCTATCTCGGTGCCCTGATTGCAACAGTCTGGTCATGCAGTTCCTAGCTATTTAGCTCTTTGGTTGCATGATATTGTAATTAATTATGTGGTTGTCTTATCTCCACTCATCATATATGGGTGGTAAAACTAAGATAACCTTTTGTTGCATTGGAGCTATGACTAGTACGCACTGGTATGACATATTTGTATCTATATGATGGTTCCATATATGACCAAGACCAACTATTATGACAATGATTGTGTTCCATATTAATATATGAGGAGGAGGTTGCACACAAAAGCGGAATTGATCATCAGTTTTGCTTGCTCCAGTGATTTGTGCGTTTTTGGAGAAAAGGGCAGACTGATTGTTGGCATGGTTTTTAGAGCTAAATCAAGAACTGGTTCCCTCTGTAATGCTATTGAATTTTATTGTCTGTATTCTTGAATCAGTCATTTTTAAATGCTGCTAAATTGGTCAAGTGTTTTTGAATATGAACTAGGATTCTGTTGATATTTTCTCTATCTAGCTCTATACTATTGAATCATTCAAATGCTACTGAATTTGTGAAAAGTTCTATCACTGCTGCTGGGTTGCTTGCACTAGATATTTTGCATGTTTTTCATCAAAACCATTGGTTGTGTTTTGGACAGTGATGAGAGGCAAAGAGGGTAAAGATACAGCGCGATTTCACCAAGTGAAGTCATTGGATATAGTGCAGTTTTGGCGCACACGGTGTGTGTCTCTGGTTCTTTAGAGATTTTTACATGAATATATCTGTCAAAAAAAGATTATCTCCTTTTCCCACTCTGTCGGTAAGGTCTGGTTCGCTTTGTACTACTATTTGCTTTAGGTGTCTTTATATGATGGGGATATGCCAAATGGGCTATGCCTAGCAGGATATTTCCTACTGGATCAAGCTCCTAGCGAGTGGGCCTGCATGAAGGAATATGCCCTAGAGGCAATCATAGAGATGATTATATTTCTTATGTATCATTGATTTATTGTAATGTTCCTTGAATATCCATATCAGGCAACTTGTATTGATTGGCAATTATGTGAATTGTTTTGTGAAAATCTTTACTTGTATGGTTATTTAATAGTTGTCCCTAGTCGGAGTTCATGTGAGTACACACGTGAATATTAGACGAGCACATCGATTGGTTGATGACTATGTTTTGCAAGTCATAGACATAGAGATGTCAAACTAAGGATGTGGACACATGTTATGAACATGGGGTTGGACTGTCCCAGCTTGAGACTGGCAATTAGACTTGCACCTCTCTCTACACATCGTGTACGTTTTGTCCTTAGACCTAAGATTGTTGCATGTACTTGAGATGTGGATCGACCTACTTTGGGGCTACCAGACGCTACTCCATAACTGGGTAGTTATAAAGGTAGCTTTCGGGTTTGTCATGAAGCATGCTGCAAGACATGGTCAATCAAGATGGGATTTTCCCCTCTCTACTTGTGAGAGATATCTCTGGTCCCCTCAAGTGATCTAATCCAAAAATGCATGGCCGTGCTACATATGGTTAAGAGTTAACCTAGTAAAGGGATTCCTAATCATAGTATCGAGAAAGGGATGTCAGCTTGGAGCTAGACCAAGTATCGTGAGGCAAAGGGAAAGATATGTACTAAACCTTGTGATGGTTCGTCCGATATGATCTTTGTATGCGTTTAGGAGTTGACACGTCTTGATAGAGGACGCTACCAACTATTGACAAAATAAGTGTATTTGTGTCATGTCTATACGTATATGAACCTATAGGGTCACACACTTAAGGGGCTGGAAGCCTAATGAGGATTGGATCCGAATTAGACCAGGCTTAGGCTACTAATGGGCTGCTAATGTAGAAGCCCACTAGGGAAGCCTATATAAGAGAGGGTGGGGCGAGCTGAAAAGGGTTAGACAATTCCACCCAGCCGTCACTCCTCACGCATGTGTTGCACGTGCGGACCTAGCAGTCCGGCGTCTGACGCTTCCATCCCACACGCGTGGATACCTCGGAGGTGCTGCATTTGTGGCACTTAGACGAGCCACATAAGGAGAGCTGATCGTGGGACGAGGACGAGGAGGAGACGCAGAGCGTTTGCACTGCCTCGACGCGCTTCATCAAGTTCCGCAACTGCGCGTCTAGTGGTAATCCCGTGATCTATGACAACAGTATTCCTGGTTTACGCGGTAGAAAATTTTGATTTGCACTAGTTTAACCTACTCGTATCCCTTCAGTGGTATCAAAGCCGATGCTGTTCAGTTATAGGTTCGGGATGTTTGCATATGGTGATATGTAGATTGATATGAATGATGTGATCATTTATATGGCGGTGGTTCAGGATTGATCTGTGATCTTGCTTTCTGTGATCGTGATTCTGAGGTCATTGGACGACTTACCCCTACTGGTCGGTTTCCGCCATCGGGCTAGACAGTTACACATAAATCCGGTTGAATCACGCGAAGATCAATATGATTGATCGAATCGAACCTAGATCTAAAATCTATGTATCGTGATCAAATGAGTTTGATCATATTGGAACAATAGACGATTTATGGTAAATTTGATTTGCCGATCAAAATCCTTAAAGAAAATTGTGTAGATACCGCGAGGGGCGCTGCCCCTTCGAATACCGCAGGGGGAGACCCCCGAGACCGCCCTTAATCATAGCCCCTTTTGTATCTCGTTAAGGTAACAATGTGCTGTGATGTCACATGATCCGGTAGAATGCAATTCTATGCATAACTTACTTTTGCAGGATGTATGTGATCAGTATGGCCCATATATGTATGTGATGCATGTATGAAATTTTTCATGACCTGCGTGTCGTGAGTAGGGCAACATGGCTAGAGCCATATGTGTTGTCATTTATTGTAATGGCCTGCGTGCCAACTTGTGATGATCCCAATACTATGTAATTCTGATTACTAGATGTTAGGAGTAATAGCTTGTATTAGTTCTTGGAGGACTCGTCACTTGGAGGATGGCTCACATGGAACATGAAGATGGAGATCATCATGGTGGACAGGTTCTATGGCGATGGAGATCACCATGAGAAATGGGCCATACTGTGTCACATCTATGTGAATGTTATTCTTATGCGTTTTACTACTATGCATTCTTAGATGATAGAAGTAGAACGACCCCTCACAAAGTTTAAGTTAAACCATGCCCTGCCAACCAAACCTTGCACCATCCTATGCCCTGTACAATCATTGATGGGTTTGTATCGGATACCCACACGCATAAGGGTTGGTGAGCTTGACAAGGTCATCTTAACAGTTAAGGAGCTTGGGGCATAAAGGTTGGGCGCCTAGTTTTGGCATAGAGATGTCACCCAACAACAAGATTCATATATGATATGATTAGCAAGAGTTGCTTACCGATTTACCTTGTCTTCTAGCAGTGATGCTAAAGCTCACTAGTGGACTTGTTAATTGTGGATCTTGAATCACTTAGTATCAATAGAGGGATATTGATTTAAGTGGGAGTATATGCTATTAAATTTTTTAATATGTTTTACTCTTTCATGGTTACATGGCTTAGTATTTTGCATGTTTTTGTTGTAGATCAATGGCACCAAACACTGCATCACCTTTTTCGTTGTGTTCGATTCTTGACAAATATAAAATAACTGGAACAAACTATTTGGACTGGGTCCGTAACCTGAGAATTGTTCTCAGGTCTAATAAAAAGGAAATGGTTCTGGATACCCCAATCCCCGATGAACCTGCTGATAGTGCATCTGCTTCCCTCAAGAATGCCTACAAGAGAGCATGTGATGACTCTCTTGAGGTTAGTTGTCTTATGCTTGCATGCATGGAACCTGAACTCCAAAAGAAGTTTGAGGATCAGGAAGCGTACGATATGATCGTCGCGCATAAGGACATGTTCTAGACTCAGGCCAGGACATAGAGGTTCAATGTCGCCAAGTCCTTTGTGGAATTCAAGATGGTAGAGGGAGCAGGGTGTAGGCCCCCATGTGATCAAAATGGTTGGTTACAGTCAGACCTTGGAAAAGCTTCGTTTTCCACTAGGCCAAGAGTTGGCTACTGATTTCATTTTGGAGTCTCTTCCATCTAGCTATGGGCAGTTCATTTCGAACTACCATGTGCATGGGGTGGAGAAGGACCTTAATGAGTTATGCGGGATGCTAAAAATAGCAGAAAGTGACATGAAGAAGTGTGCAGGGCATATCCATGTGATGGCTATGCAGAACAAGCCTAGCTTTAAGAAAAAAGGTACTTCTTGGAAGAAGAAGGGCAAGGCTAAGGATACGATCCCTAAGCCTGCACCAAAGCAAAAGGCTGGACCTGCAGATGACGCTGAGTGCTTATTTTGTCATGAACATGGCTACGGGAAGAGAAACTGCAACAAGTACCAGGCTTCTTTGAAGAAGTGTGGAAGTAAGAGTACTTCCCACTCAGGTACGCTTTTTGTAAATGTTGTGGACACTCTTCTCGTTGTTTCCTATGTTAACTCTGGGGTATATGATACCAGATTGGTTGCTCATATTTGCAATTCGATGCAAGGGCTAATAAGGACTAGAGAAGTGCAGAAAGGTGAAGTGGATTTTCGCGTCGGAAATAAAGCAATGGTTGCGGCATTGTTCATCGGTGTCATGCAACTTCACCTTTTGTCACGATTTATTATGGAGTTGAATAATTGTTATTACATTCCAAGTATGGGTCAAAACATTTTATCACTTTCTTGTTTGATGAGGGATGGATATTCATTTGCGAGTATGAACAATGGTTGTGTAATCTCTAAGAATGATATGTTTATGGCTAGTGCTCCCATTGTAAATGGGTTATTTATTTTAAATCTTGATGATGCATCTGTTTACAATGTTAGTGCTAAAAAGCTTCAGCCTAATGATTTGAGTCCTACCTATATATGGAATTGTCGTTTGGGGCATATAAGTGAAAAGTGCATGAAGAAGCTCCATGGTGATGGTCTTCTAACTTTGTTTGATTTTGAATCATACGAGACATGTCAGGCTTGTTTACTTGGAAAGATGACCAAGTCACCTTTTTCGGGTTTACTCGAGAGAGCGTCAGACTAAAATTGCGATTTGGTTGCTCTTTACACATTGGTTAGGTTAACCTTACCTAAAAAAATGCTCAATGGGCAAAACGGTTAACCCCAAAACTATCTAGGTCCAAACGGTTCGATCCATTTCTACCAAAGGTTAACAAACTGCCGAGCGCCTCCCGCCTCCCGACTCCCGAGTCCCGACCCCCGAGCGCCTCCTGCACATGCCGTCGGAGCCGCCGCTCAACCCGCTCGAGTTTCTGTCCTGAACCTGGAGTGTGTCCGCCGTAGACGTCTCCCGCAGTCGGCCGGCAACCTCATCGTTGACTGCCCTCGCCGGGCCCATCGCCAAGGACGCCGCCTGCGAGCTCGATGACAGGGCGGCAGCTAGGAGCTCCTCCTTCGCCTCTATGGCCATGTCGCAGTTGATCAAGGTGCATAGCCTGGCGCAGTCTGTGAAGCCTCCTTTTGTCCCTGAATCCTCTGTGATCTCTTCTCTCCCGGCTGGAACAAAAAAGAAATCCCTATTGCTGAGAGCGAGGGAACTCACTCTGGCCGGTTCTTATTTGGGATTTCAACCCCACAAGTTCTTTTGCTCAGCTGCAATCTACTCGGTTCCGAGGATTACATCTCTTGTAATTTACAAGAGTAGTTGATCCATTGAATATCTTTCTAATCATGAAATGGTCAAAGCAGAAGACCGATCTCAGTACCTAATCAAACTAACATGTTATATAGAGGTTCATATCCCGGTTCAGTATTTTTTTAATACAGTACAAGTTTGCAATATAAGCATGTCTCCTTGGTGCTTCTTATATAAAATCATGTTTCCAAAGAGTTGCAGTAACACATCACATCTATTTGTTTACTTTTTTTTAGAAATCAGTCTCTAAAGTGCCCTGTGATTAGTAGTTGCGCCCTTGTACTTTGATTTGAATGCTTCTCCAGCTTGTGGGTTGTAACTCTCGACATGAAATTATCATTGTAGATTCATCTTGGAAAATTCTTCCATAACTTAACTTTTACTCCTAGTGGTAGATAATAATAGCGTTAGCAAAGTAGAATAGCAAAGGGCAAGACTTTTTTGTAAAAAGTGGTTTGACCTTGAATAAACAATGGTTAACCATTTATGACCATAATAACCTAATGGTTAACCCTAATAACCAAAGATATGAAACAGTTCAATCGGTTCGAATACGAAAGATAAATGGTTAACCAAATCCCATCCTTAATGTGGACCAATGAGCACGACGGCCAGAGGAGGATATTACTACTTCATTACTTTCACTGATGATTTTAGTTGATATGGTTACGTCTACCTTATGAAGCATAAGTATGAAACTTTTGAAAGGTTCAAGGAGTTTTAGAGTGAGGTAGAGAATCAACGTGGCAAGAATATAAAGGCCTTGCAATCTGATCATGGAGGTGAATATTTGAGTCACGAATTTAGCAATCATCTTAAGAGTTGCGGAATTGTTCCACAACTCACGCCGCCCGGAACGCCTCAAAGAAACGGCGTCTCCGAAGGGCGCAATCAAACTTTGTTGTACATGTTTTGATCGATGATGAGCCAGTCGGATTTACCATTATCATTTTGGGGATACGCTCTAGAAATGGCAGCTTTCACACTTAATACGGTACCATCTAAATCCATAGTTAAGAGACCATATGAGATGTGGACTGGAAAGAATCCCAGTTTGTCTTTTCTAAAGATTTGGGGTTGTGATGCATTTGTCAAGCGACTTCAGTCGGACAAGCTAACATCCAAATCGGATAAGTGCATTTTCGTGGATATCCGAGGGAAACCTTAGGGTATTACTTCTACAATCGAGAAGAGGGAAAAGTGTCTGTCGCTCTAGTGGTGTTTTCCTAGAGAAAGAGGCTCTCACAAAGGGAATGAGTGGAAGGTTGGTGCGACTTGAAGAAGTTCAAGATGAGCCAGTCGGGGATGCTTCTATGAGTGATGCTATTGTAGCAGAACAAGTTGAGTAACCCGTGGCAATAGAAGCACCACAACCACGAAGGTCGGCGAGGCTCCACGAAACGCGAGAATTATTATTGTTAGACAATGATGACCATGCGACCTATGCAGAAGCGATGGTGGACCTAGACTCTGAGAAATGGCTGGTATCCATGAGATCCGAGATAGAGTCCATGGGAGACAATCAAGTTTGGAATTTTGTTGACCTGCCTGATGGTTTTAAAGCCATCGTGTGCAAATGGATCTATAAGAAGAAAATTTATATGGATGGAAATTTTCACATCCATAAAGCTCTACTTGTTGCAAAAGGATTTCAACAAGTTCAAGGAGTTGACTACAACGAGACTTTCTCGCCTGTAGCGATTCTTAAATCTATACGGATTATTCTAGCCATTGTGCACATTTCGACTATGAAATATGGCAGATGGATGTCAAGACGGATTTGCTAAATGGAATCCTAACTGAGGACGTGTATATGATACATCCCGAAGGTTTTGAATATCCAAACAATGCTGGAAAGGTATGCAAACTTCTAAAGTCCATTTATGGGCTGAAGCAAGCATCTCGGAGTTGGAACATTCGATTTGATGAAGTTGTAAAGGAGTTTAGCTTCATCAAAAACGAACAAGAACCTTGTGTTTACAAGAAGGAAAGTGGGAGAGCGCTGGTATTTCTAATATTATATCTAGATGATATATTGTTGATTGGAAATGACATTCCTATGCTCGAGTTTGTTAAGACCTCGTTGAAAAATAGTTTTTCAATGAAGGACTTAGGAGAAGCGGCATATATTCTAGGCATCAAGATCTATAAAGATAGATCAAGGAGGCTAATTGGATTAAGCCAGAGTACATACATTGACAGTGTTGAAATGGTTCAGCATGGAAGAGGCAAAGAAGGGGTTCTTTCCCAAGTCTCACGGCATAAAACTCAGCAAGACTCAGTGTCCTTCGACTAGTGATGAGCGTGAGCGCATGAGTAGGGTTCCATATGCTTCATCTATTGGATCCATCATGTATGCAATGATATGTACTCGCCCAGATGTTTCCTATGTTCTAAGTGTGACGAGCAGATACCAGGCTGATCCAGGTGAAGGTCACTGGACAGCGGTAAAGAACATCCTTAAGTACTTGAAAAGTACTAAGGATGTGTTCCTAGTTTATGGAGGTGAGGATGAACTCAGTGTAAAGGGTTACACATATGCGAGTTACCATAATGACTCAGATGACTCCAGATCGGAATCTGGTTATGTGTTTTTCATGAATGGGGGTGCTATGAGTTTGAAAAGTTCCAAGCAAGATACGGTGGCCTCCTCTTCAACATAATCTGAATATATTGCCGCCTCGAAGGCTGCAAAGGAAGCTGTTTGGATTCGGAATCTCTTGATCGCTCTTGCTATGGTTCAGGGCACGTCTGATCCCATGGACGTTTATTGTGACAACAATGGTGCCATTGCACAAGCCAAGGATCCTAGAAAGCACCAGAAGAAGAAACATATTCGCATGCGTTACCATCAGATTCGTGAATTCGATGAGGATGGTAGTGTCATGATATGAAAAATACATACATACTCAATTGTTGCTGATCCTTTTACAAAGCCACTCCCGCAGCCTGCGGATGAGGTGCACACAAGAGCAATAGGTATTAGATACAATCTAGATTGACTCTCGTGCAAGTGGGAGACTGAAGGAAATATGCCCTAGAGGCAATAATAGAGATGATTATATTTCTTATGTATCCACGAGTTATTGTAATGTTCCTTGAATATCAATATTAGGCAAATTGTATTGATTAGCAATTATGTGAATTGTTTTCTGAAAGTCTTTACTTGTATGGTTATTTGATAGTTGTCCCTAGTCGGAGTTCATGTGAGGACACACGTGAATATTAGACTAGCACATCGAATGGTTGATGACTATGTTTCGCAAGTCATAGACATGGAGATGTCAAACCAATGATGTGGACACATGTTATGAACATGGGGTTGGACTGACCCAACTTAAGATTGGCAATTAGACTTGCAGCTATCTCTACACATCGTGTACGTTTTCTCCTTAGACCTGAGATTGTCACATGTACTTGAGATGTGGATTGACCTAGTTTGGGGCTATTAGACGCTACGCTATAACTCGGTAGTTATAAAGATAGCTTTCGGGTTTGTCCTGAAGCATGTTGCAAGGCATGGTCAATCAAGATGGGATTTTCCCCTCTCTACTTGAGAGAGATATCTCTGGGACCCTCGGGTGATCGGATCCAGAAATGCATGGCCGTGATACATAAGGTTAAGAGTTAACCTAGTAAAGGGATTCCGAATCATAGTATCGAGAAAGGTAGGTCAGCTTGGAGCTAGACCAAATATCATGAGGCAAAGGGAAATAAATGTACTAAACCTTGTGATGGTTCGTCCGATATGATCTTTGTATGCGTTTAGGAGTTGGGACCTCTTGATAGAGGCCGCTACCAACTATTGACATAATAAGTGTATTTGTGTCATGTCTATACGTATATGAACCTATAGGGTCACACACTTAAGGGGCTGGAAGCCTAATGAGGATTGGATCCGAATTAGACCAGGCTTAGGCTACTAATGGGCTGCTAATGTAGAAGCCCACTAGGGACGCCTATATAAGAGAGGGTGGGGCGAGCTGACCAGTGTTAGACCATTCACCCAGCCGCCACTCCTCACGCCTGTGTTGCACGCACGAACCTAGCTGCCCGGCATCTGACGCTTCCACTCGCACATGTGGATACCTCGGAGGTGCTGCATCTGTGGCACTTGGCCGAGCCACATAAGGGGAGCTACTCGTGGGACGAGGACGAGGAGTAGACATAGAACGTCTGCACTGCCTCGACGCGCTTCATCAAGTTCTGCAACTGCGTGTCTAGTGGTAATCCTGTGATCTATGACAACGGTTTTCCTGGTTTACGCGATAGAAAGTTTTGATTTGCGCTAGTGTAGCCTACCTGTATCCCTTCACTGCAGGACAGCGATTGGATCATGACTCAAGGAGGGACCTGGCGACTGGAAGTTGGAGGCCCAGAAGCGTAGCTAAGCCCAGTTGGATTAGGTCAAGTCCTCCAAGTCCCTAACTAAATCGGTTGTATGTTTGTAACCCTAGCGAGGTACCCCTATATAAACCTCCCTAGGGTACTCTCTGTACTCACGTTCCATCATACACCCCATCGACTCATTACCTAGCCGCCGAGATTGCCACCCTTATAATAACTCGATAATACAATCTAGCAGGAGTAGGTATTTACCCTCTAGAGGGCGAACCTAGGTAAACCCTTGTGTCTCTGCCCTCATCTTGCACCGCAGATGGCTGGCCGCCCTTGACCTTCTTCCTACTACTCGCTGCCAATCGTAGCATTTATCGTGGACATTGCCACGACAGTGGCGCTCACCATGGGGCCTGGCCGGTCTGGCTTGAGTTCTGCGAAGAGACCCTACTTTCCAATCAATCAGTCGATTTCCACCACTCGTATGATCGCGTTCAGCGATGTCATCCAAATCTTTCCCATCAGGTACGTCCTGGCGTCACGCCCAGTCACGCACAGTGCCATAATGCCGGTCGGCACCATCAACCTTTTCGTAGGATTCACGGGTGTCATCGTCTCCAAGGATACATCATCAGCGAGTCGCAGCCATGCGATCGACGATTTGAGAGTCAGATCTGCACCATCCACCGCCTCGCCTCCGAGTACGACTCGACCAACAACAACGTGGCTGAAACTGATGCAGAAGCGGACGACGTGACGCTCCACGATGACGCGGACTCGGCAACCCCTGGCTCAGCCGCCGGGTGCATCATCACCGCGTCACCAGAAGGCTCCACCATGCGAGTCTCCAACACGGGGGATTTCGAGGATTCCTCCATCCTCAAGATCTTCGACTCCGATTCCGGGTCAGAGAATTCCGGCGATCTCCATGCCAGATCCAGTCGCTTCGTCGCGACCTACATGGAGGACAACAGGAGCGCCCCACCGGACCCCTTCTCGACACCGATCTCGCCAAAAGCAACGGCGGCGGAGGTCAAGGAAGCTCGCCTACGGCTGTAGGAGGCCACACACAAGGAGCAGGCGAAATGTGAGAAATTCCGCCTCGAGCAAGCAATGACGCAGGAGCTGCCGCTCTACCACCAGCACCGCATTAGGACGCTCCTGAACCCTAGCATTCAGGTCCATGCCCTGAACTTCGACGAGGACAACGACTCCACCCGTGTGGCCAAACAAATGATCTTCGAGAATGCACCGCCTGGATTCACTGCCCATCCACCACCAGGAGCACCAACGTGTGGAGCCACTACTAGGAAAATGGCTATAGGTAATCAGCACATCCGTGGCTCACATGGTTGAAGTGCCCTACGGCTAAAACATGCGTGGCTCACCTATGGGCAGTGCCCTACTAGCAACTAGAACAACTGTGGCGCACATGACCATAGTGCGCCACAGATATGTGTGGACCAGGGCCCTGTTGGCCGCACGCCAAACATCTGTAGCGCACATAGGGTAGGTGCGCTACGGTTGTTAGTGTCAGCCGTGGCGCACATGGAGGGGGTGCGCTACGCCTAAGCGCATGCCCCTCTCTGCTGTGAAATGGCCAGACACATCCGTGGAGCACTATGGCATGTGCGCCACGGATGTATAAACTTAGTAGTAGGGCACCTTGCCCTAGTGCCCTACGCCTAACTATCCTGCACCAACTCCACCCCCCCTGTGGATCGCCTTTTTAGGCTTTGCAAAAAATAAAAGAAAATGATAAACACTTCAAAAAATTAAATCCTTTTATATTTAGGTAGGTAATGTGGTATAGCTTCTAGTAAAATTAACAAACATGAGTTTCGACTTTATTTGCAAAAAAAAGTCATGCCACGGTAAAAAGGCCGTAACTTTTGCATACGATATCGAAAAAAATCGTATAATATACCAAAATGACGAGAACGAGATTTCGCATCCTCCGGTCGTTTAGCGATTTTTTAGATTTTCAAAATTCGAAAAGAGTAAAAAGTTACGGTCAAAAGACCGTTATTTCCTGCAGAAAAAAAATAGAGGGTGACTTACCCGTAGCGCACCACCACCTAGTGCGCCACGGATAAGCTTGGGCGGGATTCAAATTTCGAATCCTCACCCCACCCACCTATCCCTTTTCTTTTCCCTTCCCTTCTCATTTCCTTCTTCTTCTCCTTCTCTTTCTCCTTCTCCTTCTCCTCCTCTTCCTCCTCCTTGCAGTGAAGATGGTGACGGCGGCCTCCTTCTGACGACGAGACGACGGGCTCCTTCTTCTCCTCCTCTTCCTCCTCCTCCTTGTAGTTCCGACGACGACGAGGCCTTCTCTTCTTCTTCTCCTCCTCCTCCTCTTCTTCTCCTCCTCTTCCTACTCTTCCTCCTCTTCTTCTCCTCCTCCTCTTCTTCTCCTCCTCTTCCTCCTATTCTCCTCCTCCTCCTTGCAGTTCCGACGACGAGGAGGCGACGACGAGGTGACGACGACAACGAGGCGACGACGAGGTGACGACGACAACGAGGCGACGACGGCGACCTGCGCCGACGCGCGACGGCACTGACGATGAGATCCAGATCTGCTGCTTTTTTTTGAATTTTGAAATTTATATCCGTGGCGCACATCACCTAGTGCGCCACGGTTATCGTTTCATACGCGTGGCGCACCTGGACTACTTTCCGTGGCGCACTGGCATGTGCGCCACGCCTATCTCGACACAACCGTGGCGCACCAGGTAGTGCGCCACGGCTAGGAGATAGCCGTAGCACGAGGCCCGTGGCGCACTGCTAGTGCTCCACGGATGGCCTTTTCAGGTGCGCCACGAACAGGCGTTTTCCTAGTAGTGGCTCCCCCGCCACCACCTAGCCGCAAGCCTCCGCCCAACCAGCCGAGAGTTCTCATCTCTCTGCAAGAGCGCGACACGAATGGCCTCCCGCTGTATTCCACCCCGAAGGACAACGTCATCACGAGGCAGGCCGCGGTCGCCAACCTCAACATCACAGGAGAAGGCGCCCTGCAAGTCAAGTACGCCCAGACCCTACTCGCTATGGTCGTCGAGTAACAAGCCGTGGAAGCCGATTCGCGGGGACGGATGTAGTCCCGCTCCTCCGGAAGAAGGGCGGCCTCGAGCTGCCGACAACGGTCGCCAACACCCTCAAATACCCTCCACCCGAGAACCTGTAGCCTCAACCACGTGTCATGCATCCAGCGCTCTCCACCAACGACCCGAGACTAGTGAACAACACGGTCACCGCCAACGGACAATCGATCGATGCACGGACACACATCATCAATAACCAAACCAAGCGAGCATGCCAGCCCAATGATCTGAGGCAAACCCTCACCAACCGCGGTGACTATGAGCCAAGGGTCTCCCCCTGTCTCGTCGGCCCCTAGTGCTTCGGGCCCATGATCCGAGGTAAAAATATCCTGTCAATTTCAAGGAACCAAAAGAGATTGAGAAGTACGACCCCACGTATGACCCAGCTGTGTGGCTGGATACATTCATCATGGCGATGGGAATCGCCAGCCACACCAACCTCCTCGCCGCCCGTTACCTCCCCTTGACGATGGAGGGAGCAACACGACAATGGATTAACACTCTTCCCCCAGACAGCATCAACTCCTGGGAGGACATGCGCGCTCCACCACCGTCGAAGACCTGGAGAGATGCATCCAGGGACCGCGCGAGTCGCCCCGCCACTGGGTCCAGCGATGGCAGGATATGTCGATCAACGCCTATGGCATCCACCCGGATACTGCGATCCACTGCCTCAAGAACTCGTGACGTTATGAACCTATAATCGCCAAGATCAAGAGGGTCTACCAAACGCTCGACAACATCCCCGACCTCCACTATATTTCCAAGCGTTACACGGAGGAATACCCGAACCAAGAAACCGACGATGAGTCGGGCTGAAACCGCTGCATAAGCGGCCACGACAACGGGAGACAGCGCGAACTGTGCTACAACAACACTCACCTCAACGGCAAGCGCCGCGTTGATGGGTGAGTCGACTTCATCGCTAATGCCGGCTATGCGCCAGGCGAGCCGAAGAACTTCCGCCTTGACGGAGGAAACTACCGCGCGAGGATGAAATTTGACCCCGCAACCCTTCTCAACTAGACCTCTGTGTATCACAGAAAGGAGGGGAAGCCCGCCACTCACACCACCGTCAACTGAAACTCCCTAAAGGATATAGAGAAGGCAAGGCAAGAAATGGAAGACCCCAACAACAACCCGCCAAGGGACCACGACAATGCTGGTGCCTTTGGCAACGACGTCGGCTCGCTGCACTCCTTCACTAGGCTCGGTACCAAGCGCAAGAAGAAGGTCCTCGCCTGTGTAGTCATCGTGAACGTGGTGTCGCAGGTCGATGTTTCCCGCTTCCTCAACTGGTCCGAGCAATGCATCACATGGATCGATGAGGACCACTCGCCACGGATCGAGTACCCCAGGCGAGTCTCCCTAGTAGTTAAGACCAAAGTGGGTGCCTACTGGCTCCCCAAGACATTGATGGACGGTGGGAGCTCCATCAACATCCTCTACCTGGACACGTTCAGGAGACTACAGCTCCCGCAGTAAATGGTCAAATCGACCCTCACCACCTTCCACGACATCGTTCCCGGTCGGAAGGCGTACCCGATCAGCAAGGTGATGTATCCAGTAACCTTCCGCACACCTACTAACTTCCGCACCGAGCGGATTGTCTTTGAGCTGGTCAACATCCGTAGCCCCTGCCATTGCATCCTTGGGTGACAAGCGTTCGCCAAATTAATGGAGGCACCACACTACGCGGATAACATGATGAAGCTCCTAGGACCATGCGGCATCATCACAGTCCAGGCAACCTCGATATGGCCGTGGAGTGCGAGGACAAAGGAGCCGAACTCGCAGACGCCGTCATCACCGTGGAGACAAAGCATGGCGACGAGCTCGCAGGTACGCGAGTGGAGTCAACAAGGACGACCCCACGATCTTGAAGAAGACAGAGAACGCTAGGTCAAAAACGTTCGAAGCCGCCACGCACACCCGCATCATCGAGCTGGTGCCAGGCGACTCCAGCCAGACAGTCACCATAAGGGCAGGCATGAGACCCGCATAGGAAAGCGCGCTCGTCGAGTTCCTCCATGAGAATCGTGAAATCTTCTCATGGAAGCCATCTGACATGCCAGGTGTCCCGAGGGAACTCGCTGAGCACAAGCTTAATGCCGACCCCAAAGTGCAATGTTGGTGATATGCTATATGGGTATCCTTATAGCATGTCTCTTATCCGGCTAACCCAGGTGGACCATAGTCGGTAGCATGGCCTATGGCCTGCTAGGTGGCCCAGTTAGGTGGATCCAGAAGGGAGGCCCATGCCGGATAAAGGAAGGCTACGGTGGAGTCATCAACGTACTCGGATATTTGGAGTGCAAGATACAGAAGACTAGTAATAGACGGTGTAGGACTCTGTAACCTGTCTGGCTAGGACTTTTCCCTGTAACCCTAGGACCTGGCGACTATATAAGTCAGGCCTATGGGAGCATTTAGGACACAACTTTAGACGATCATAGATCGATTCACACAACCTCGCACACCGAACCAATCCCTATAACTCGGTGTATTGCCCTTATAGTGATTTATAGCAGGAGTAGGATTCCGCCACTGTTGTGGGATCTGAACCTGGGTAAGCTGTGTTACCTCGTACCCGTCAACCGTCCGCCTTACCCCACGTCTCTAAACACGCACTATGAGGAACCCTCCATGGCGTACTCATCGGCAATACCACGACAGTTGGCGCCCACTGTGGGGCAAGAGGTGCTTCAGGCTCTTCAGCGGGCGAGGACCAAGATCTTCGCGGGAATCGGCGAAACCGTAGCCATCGGTCATGTTCTCTTCTCCGGCAACGTTCCGATCGTCCCTCCTAACGAGTTTTGGATCCCGGCGAAGACGAACCCTACGCGGTGTTCGATCGTTCCTATCAGAGAAATCCACCTCTTCATCGGCGAAACCGACTCGGGCAATAGTTCCCTGGGAGTCGGAGGAGCATCAAGTCCCGCACGGACCGCCTACGGGAAGGATACGTTCGCGGAAGGATCAATGTCGGATCTCTCCTCGGAATTCGCTGGCAAAGATCGGAAAAATTCAAGGCCCACCCAAACCACCCTTGTGGAGGATATAAAGGTGGAAGATCACTGCAAATCCGCCGGCTTCGTCCGTGCGTCTGGACAACAGAGATCCAAGCTCGTCGGCGTGGTTACCATCTTCGATCTGGCACGCTGCGTTCAGAGAGAGGGCGAAAACCCCCGCGATTACCTGGCCAGGTGGCTCCGTATACGAGCCGATCTGGCCCACTACCCCGATGATAACGCTTTGGATCACTTCGTGGAAGGACTATACCATGGCACGCTTCTCCGACATTCTTTAAGACGGAAGCAGGCAACAGGACGCCTTACCCTCGAAGAGATGGTGAGCACCGTCAATAGCTACGCGGAAGCTGACGCAGCAGCCCAGATGGAGCTCGCGCTCAGAGACGGAGAACCTCCGATTCAGCAGCCACCGCCACCGCCTCCGGCTGCCATCGTCGCAGGACCACCACCACCTCTAGTCATCCTCGAGGCCGTTGCACCTCCACTGCCCGTCATCAAGGAAGTCCTGGCACCCTATGACTCTGTCATTGACGCGCTTTATGCTGATTTCAGTGCAGATTCGGAGTAGATAGACTTTAGCCCAGAAGAGCTAGACTCCGCTATGCAGGAGACGGAGGAGGAGTACTCGCGCGTCAAGAAAGCCAACAACGCCGTCACGTCCCGAGGGGTGTTCGTCACCATTGGGACGGCGATGGATGAAGATCAACCCGTACGAGCTCCGCCTACAGTGCTAGACAAGGGGAAGGGGCCATTTATTGCTACTGACGATGATCGCGCAAAAGTCATGCCTCCTCCGCCTAACCCAGTGCAGAAGTCGCAGGAACTCGGCACCGACCCGAGCAACAACAACACCGCAAACTTGCCGCCTCCAGCATCTACGTCTGCAGCAGCCCAAGTTACTCCAGCTGATAGAGTGATGTACGGTAATCTCCTCGTCGAGCAGCTGCTGGAGGAAACGCAAGCCATCGCGGAGCAAGGCGCTCAACTAGATCGAGATCTGGTCAACGCGCAAAAGTCCATAGAGAAATCTAGAGCAATGTAGGCCGAGTACAAGACTTTACTGGAGCAGCAGAAGGCTAAGAAAGCTCCAGTTCGCGTCATCAATGATCCTGGTGTACGGTACAACCTAGGATGGGCTCCCCCGAAGCCGACACAGGCCAAACCATACATTGACAGTGAAGGCAAGCAGGTGATGCCCACCCCACTGCTTAACCTCGCCGTTGCCAAGAACCTTCTGGAGCAGGATAGATCGCCTGAGGCAGTGGAACAGGTCTATGACCTAGTGGCCAAGGCGGTGAAGTAGCAGGAAAAAGCCACCTCTCAGAGGCTTGAGTCTGACCCAGCGCTCTACCAATCTAGCCAGTACAAGCCTCCAAGGGATAGATGTCCTCTTGATGTCGGGTCCCAGACGGGTTCATCAGAACGAAGATGGAGGGATGCGCGCAACAGGAAGGATGCCATCCCCATATCCTCCGACCATGGAGAAAAGGCCTGACCTTGTCGCCCATCGCCACCGTCCCGATCTCCCCGACATCACGAAGATTACAAGACTCACCATCGTACAGATATGCCCCCACAAAAGCAGTGCGGCATCGTCATCCGCGACAACGCGGAGCAGACCCGTCATGACGGAGAGCGCAGCCAAGGATACAAGAGCAGGTCGCACCATGACCCTCCGTGTCCGACAAGCAACCGTGACAGACGTGAGGCATCGCAGGAGCGTAACAGCAAGAAGGCTAACCCACCACCACCTCTGCCTCCATCACCTCCAAGAAGTCACCATGGCGAAAGAGGCCCGCGTCGTTCACACAACCCATCCCCTATTGACAAAAGGAAGAACCCGGAGCCGTACGATGCACGTTCACGGATCGACAAGATCGACGAGGCCCGGGAAGGACCATACCTGGGACCACGTTGCTTTGGACCTGCAATACGGTCCGCAACTTACCCCAAAGGTTTCCGGATTGACAAGACCATCAAACCCTATGACGGCACCGCCAAGCTAGCTACATGGTTGCAGGACTACGGCAACGCGGTGGAGATTGCTGGAGGCAACCCCAAGGTTGCCGTCAAGTACCTCCCATTAATGTTGGCGGGCATGACCAGTCAATGGGTCGACGACTTTCCGGAAAAATCTATCTACAACTGGCTGGACATGCAAGAAGCGTTCACCAAAAACATTGAGGGTACATACAAACGTCCCTGCACTGTGGGCGATCTACAGTGGTGCATGCAAGAGAAAGACGAGATATCTCGTGCCTACCTCTCCCGCTGGCTGGATATGAAGAATTCCTACGCAGGAGTGCATGCTCAGACCGCCACGGCCGCCTTCATCGATGGGTTGGAAAGGGGCACGCTGCTCCGACATAAGCTGAAGCGCTTGCAGGACAATCCCCAGCTTGACTTGAACCAGATGATTCAGTTGGCTAGTGAGTTCGCAGTTGCCGACAACGACGCTCGCGGCTCCTTGCCGACAACGGCCATTCCAACTCAAGCTCGGAGGAACAGCAGTACAAAGCGGAAAATCGCTCCAGAAGAAAAGCAATCTACCGACATGGTCGCTATGACTTTTGCAGGACGAGGAGAAGGCGGACAACGTGGCCGAGGAAGGGGAGCTGGCCGTGAGCAGCAACGAGGAAGTGAAACCACCTCGGCGACGCTCCGCGTTCCCCAAACCTACGAGGAGTACCGCGATATGCCGTGCCTCGTGCACCTCGACGCCAACGGCAAGGCCACCCATACCAACCGACACTGCAAGTTCGTCAACGACCTCAAGGAAGACCCGGAGTCTAGCTACAAGCAAAGTCGGAAGAACAGACCGCGAGGCAAGGGCAAAGGGAAGAAGGAGGAGGAGTCCATGGGTTCAAGTGACATGGACGAAGACGTTAACCCCAAGCACGCCGCCAAGAGCGACGACAAGGGCAAGAACCCCTTCGCAAAGAAGGCTCCAGTCTACCACACTTTCCTTGGCACCCCCACCATCCGACAACAGAAGACCTCTTTGAGGATCCTGATGGACACTCTCCCCCCAGTTCCCCAGTACCTGCGCTGGTCAGAAGTTCCAAGAACTTGGGACAGGATGGACCACCCATACCTTGTACCCACGAAGAACCAGTACGCCATGGTCATCAACCCCTTGATTGACGGCGTGGAGTTCACCAAGTGTATGGTGGATAGTGGAAGCAGCATCAACATCATGTACCTAGATACACTCCAGAAGATGAACTTGATGGAGGCAAACCTAAGGCGGACCAACACCGTTTTCCACGGCGTAGTTCCTGGTCGGGAGGCTCGGTCCCTTGGGTGCATTACACTTCAGGTTGCCTTTGGCGATGTTAATAACTACCGCCAAGAGCGCATGACCTTCGAGGTGGCCCCCTTCAAGAGCGTGTACCACGTCATATTCGGCCACGACATATTGCACACGTTCATGGCCAAGCCATGCTTTGTCTACAACAAACTCAAGATACCCGGGCCAAACGGTATTATCACCGTATCCAGAAGCTTTACCAAGTCAAGGGACTGCGAGATCAACGAAGCAGCCATTGCAGAAGCTGTCCTCTACAGCGAAGAATTCAAAGAGATCCAGAGCAAGGTCAATGACTCAGAGATGCCCGCGTCGAAGAAGCAGATCTCTGACTCCGCTCCTGTGTTCAAGGCCGCCATCGAGACCAAGCCGGTGGAACTTGTGGTAGGCGATGCCTCCAAGACCGTCGCCATTGGGACGAACCTGGATCCCAAATAGGAAAGCACGCTCGTCGAGTTCCTCCATGAGAATAGGGACATCTTTGCCTGGCAACCTGCCGACATGAAAGGTGTACCTAGGGAACTTGCCGAGCACAGCTTAAACATTGATCCAAAATGCAAACTAGTGAAACAACCTCTACGACGCTTTGGAGATGAGAAGAGACGCGCCATTGGCAAAGACATAGCTACGTTACTTAAGGCTAGATTTATTCGATAAGTCCTTCACACCCAATGGGTGGCCAATCCTATACTTGTCCCCAAAAAGGGAACCACTGAATTAAGAATGTGCGTTGATTACACTGGCTTGAACAAAGCATGTCTCAAAGATCAGTTTGCTTTGCCTCGCATTGACCAAGTCATTGACTCGACGGCTGGCTCGGAACTTTTGTGTTTTCTCGATGCATACTCAGGATACCACCAAATCAATATGAGGAACTCGGACCAATTGGCCACTTCGTTCACTACCCCTTACGGTACATTTTGCTATGTCACGATGCCCTTTGGGCTGAAAAACGCAGGTGCTACCTACCAGCGGACAATGCAACGTTGCCTTCACGACCAAATTTGTCGGAACGTTCACGCCTATGTGGACGATATGGCGGTGATGTCTAAAAATTCAAACGACTTAATCTCCGACTTAAAAGAAACCTTTGATAATCTCCGGAAATACAACATGATGCTTAACCCTAAGAAGTGCGTCTTCGGGGTTCCAGCCGGCAAATTGTTGGGCTTCATCGTTTCCCAACATGGAATCGAGGTCAACCCAGAGAAAATCAAGGCCATCTTAAACATAAACCGTCCGACATGCCTAAAGGACATTCAACGACTAACAGATTGTGTTGCAGCAGTTAGTCAGTTCGTCAGCCGCTTGGAGAGAAGGCTCTGCCGCTGTACAAGTTGCTGAAGAAGGCGGACAAATTCACGTGGACGGACGAAGCAGAGGCAGCATTGAAGCAGCTCAAGGAGATTCTTTCCTCAGCGCCCATCCTTGCAGCACTTGAGCCTGGAGAGCCCCTGTTAATCTACATGGCGGCAACCAACCGGGTAATCAGCATCATCGTCTGGTAGAGCGAAAGGAACTAGGCCATGAGCACGGAGTTCAACGACCAGTTTACTACGTGAGAGAGGTCTTGACAGAGTCCAAGCAGCGTTACCCGCACTACCAAAAGATAGCTTATGGAGTATTCCTTGCTTCTCGGAAAGCTGAGGCATTGCTTTCAGGAGCACCCAATCACAGTGGTGAGCAAGACTCCACTGTCCGACATTATCAATAACATCGACGCTACAGGAAGGGTCACGAAGTGGGGCATTGAACTTGCCGCCTTCGAGATCACCTACAAGAGACGCGACACTATCCAGTCACAAGCCTTGGAGGATTTTGTTGCAGATTGGACGGAGATGCCAGACGCTACTCTGTTGCCAGAACCAGAGTACTGGGTGATGCACTTTGACGGATCAAAGCTGCTCAACGGCTCGGGGGCTGGTGTATTGCTACAGTCACCAACAGGAGACAAGCTACACTACGTTCTGCAGATCCACTTTGAGGCTACAAACAACATGGCACAGTATGAAGCACTCATTCACGGACTACGTGTAGCCAAGGATATTGGCATCAAGCACATAGTTTGCTGTGCAGATTCCGACTTGGTTGCCCAGCAGGTGGCTGGCACCTGGAACACGCGGAACCCTATGATGGCGGCATATCGAGACAAAGTAGACGAGATAGCCAAGAGCTTCTTGGGCTACGAAGTCAAGTATGTGCCTAGGGAGCAAAACGAGGCGGCTGATCCGCTGTCTAAGCTTGGATCAGGGCAGAAGCGAATTCCGCCAGGAGTTTTCCTAGAGCACCTGCGCACACCATCCGTGAAGGGAGCCGACATCGACAACCCGGATAGAGTTGACTCTTTCGTTAACATGGTGACCAAGGTCCCTCCGGCTTGGACAAAACCGTTCATGGAATACCTCGAACACGGAACTTTGCCCAACGACGAAGTCGAAAGACGACAAATAGTATGACGAGCAAAGGGTTATACCATAATCAATGGGCAACTCTACAAAAGGAGCACTACTGGTGTATACCTAAAGTGTGTTTCCCAGCTAGAAGGTATGGAAATCCTGCGTGAAATCCATCTCGGAGATTGCGGGCATCACGCCGCTCCTCGATCATTGGTCGCGAAAGCCTTCCGGCAAGGATTCTACTGGCTGACCGCGAAGGCGAACACCGACAAGCTGGTTGAGACATGCATGGGATGCCAGTATTATGCCCGACAACCACATGTTCCTGCTGAAGAATTGCGAACAATACCAATAACATGTCTGTTTGCAGTCTGGGGGCTAGACATGGTGGGACCGTTACAGACGACACCTTGTGGGTTTACTCATCTACTTGTAGCAGTTGATAAATTCACCAAATGGATAGAAGCTAAAACCATTAGAAAGCTTGATGGGGCAACTGCCCTTAGGTTTGTCTCGGATTTAGTGGTGAGATTTGGTCTCCCACATAGCATTATCACCGACAACGGAATCAACTTGTCACTCGGAGAAGTGGAGGCTTATTGCTGGGAGAAAGGCATCCGACTTGACCTTGCATCAGGTTGAGAGAGCCAATGGATTAATTCTACAGGGAATCAAGCCACGTCTTGAGGCACCTCTACATAGAGCAGCTGGAGCCTGGGCGGAAGAATTACCATCTGTGTTGTGGAGTTTACGAACTACACCCAACAGATCCACCGGCTACACCCCTTACTTCATGCTATATGGAGCAGAAGCCATCTTGCCTTCCGACATCCTCCACAATGCACCAAGAGTTGCCGCCTACGACGAGGATGACGCTGAAGAATCCAGACGCCTAGATGTGGAACTTCTCGAGGAGGAGCGCGTTTTGGCATGCCAAAGATCCGCCATCTACCAGCAGAAGCTATGCAGCTACCATAGTCGCCGCGTTCGGCATCGCTCATTTAAAGAGGGGGATTTGGTGCTCTGGCTTAAGCAGAAGAAGTCACACAAATTATCCCCGCCATGGGAAGGACCGTTCATCATAAGCAAGGCACTGCTCAATGGGTCTTACTACCTTGTTGACAATCATGAACTAAAGGATAGACCTAACGAGGATCACAAGTGTAAGCGACGTGACCCGGATGATGACTACCCGGAGCTTGATCGGCCATGGAACATAGCACAGCTACGTCCTTTTTACACTTAGCATTTTTTATCTAATTGTGTACCTCTTATATGATCAATGAAATAAAGATCTTTGGTGCACTCATATTTCTGAGTCTTTTACCTCCTTTAGTGTTCATTTTTGGATCATGTAAAACCTTTATGCACAAGTATTGCGTTTGCACTTGTGAAAATTCTACCTACGGGCGTTAGCTTAAGTTTTCTGGTCTACACGTTCTTTGTCGTTTTTATGTGGATTCTGGAGTAGTGACTTTTGGCACTTGTTGTTGGTGATTTTGTGCTCAGGTTATTGATGGTGCCATTGGGCATCATCACCTAAGCGCATGGTTCCGACAACGAGTCTTCTGACTCACGAAAAGTCAAGCATAAGAACCAAAGTAATGGATAAGCCAGCACTTGCCTAAAAAATATATACATGCTGGAAATTAGTTCTTAAGTAGCAGGACATAACAACCATTGTTTTCCGCCTTAAGTTACATCACCAAGTTTTTTCGCGCATACACCAAAGATGAAACATATATTACATAGTGTTTTTCATTCTTTGGGTGCAGGAGACTTGGAAGCAGCATCGTCCCCAGCCGGAGAATCACCCTCAACGTCGGCACTATGATGAGACTCGGAGGAATCTTGGTTGACGCTGTCGATGTTGTTCATGGGAACGAAGACGTCGATGTCCACCAACTCGGCAACTCTGGTGTCATAACCCGTGAGTTATGACAAGATTGCTTCATGATCAATCTCTTTGTCGTCATCGTCAACGTCGGGATACCAGAGGTTACCGTGTCGATGTCGGCACCTTCGTAGTGCGCCTTCACCATTGACAGCGCCATCCTTGCGCCAGCTTGTGCACATGAAGCTTTCCAGCTTGTGACACGCTCGGGGGCTCGGCGCAGAATCTCCGAGTACTTCGTCACGGAATCCGAGGCCTTGATGTATATCTGGAGGGACATGGAAATCTCTTTGACTTGGGTGATGGCGGTGTTGATAAAGTTGCCAGCAGGAACCATGCCTTCCTTGTCTGAAGGAGGCGAGCGGGTTAAACCCATAGGAGCTGCAAATTCCGACAAGGAGCGCATGAGTTCAATAAATTCAAAGTATCCAAACTACAGAAATACGAGGCTAATGAAACTTACTAAAGATGCTAGCCTTAGCCTGCCAGAATGTGTCCGCCAGGGATTCTTTCTCTTGTTGGAGGAGCTTAAACGCCTCGCTGTGGCATTGGTTTTGCTCATTAGCAGCTTGCTTCTGATCTTTTAAGATCGCAAGATCCTCCTTCAAGCGATTGATTTCCGTGGAGGTGGAGTCCTGCAGGGCCTTCATGGAATCTTCATGCATTCTCAGCATTTCCTTCCTCTCCTCCTTAAGGATCTTGTTCTCGCTGTCCAGCTGCTGGATGTGCTTGGACTGCTCGACAATGTCCTTGGCCTTGGCGACATTTTCTGCAAGTCAGAGAAAACAAAGCACATAGTGGTACTCGGAGAATGTGGGCACAAAAACAAGACGGAATGCGCAAAAAGAAAACAGACTCTTGTTTTTGATGATTTGTTCCTTCAAGATGGCAGTTTTACCCTTTTCGGCTTCAAGATCTGCGCGCATATTCTGGTACTTGACGTTGGCCATGCCCCTCCGAGCATTCTCATTCTGTGGAAAAAAGACAAAATTTAAACCGTTGTTTAGTCTGCTTGGAGCACGTAGTCGGAAATTTTCCACCTAGGCGCTCGGGGGCTACAGCGAGAGTTTTTTTACTTAGCAATATGCTTAGCTTTTCTTTAAGCATCTAGCCGGAGCTAATTCAGTTCTCAATTAGAAGATTGGGGGATACAGTATAAAGTTTTTAACTCGGAAAATGCTTAGCTTTTCTTTAAGCATCTAGTCGGAACTAATTCAGTTACAACTAGAGGCTTGGGGGCTACAGTATTGAAAATTATAAACACTGCGGATGCTACTCTTAAAGCATCTAGTCGGAATAGTTTGTTCCATCTAAATGCTTGGGGGCTACAGTGAGAGTTTTTTCTAACTTAGTCACTCTTAGAGCATATAGATGCAAAACCTATGGTTTTCCGTCTACACCCTCGGGGGCTACAGTGGGATATTCGTATGAAATGCAAAAGGCAAAGTAAAACTTACAAGTGCAATGATCTTGAGGTTTATAGCGCTCTCGGCTAGCATCTTGCCAAAGGAGACGCTATTTCCTTGCAAGATGTCCGCTTGTCGGAGGAGCTCCTCAAGACCACACGTCAGAGATGACGGTACTCCTCCAGGAACCATAGTTGTGTTACTCGGCGTGAGCACCGAGTAAACTATCTTCGGAAACTCAAAGGGTTTCTGGGGAGCAGGGGCACCGCCTTCGGTAGAAGTACCAGCTTCCACCACCGCCTTTCCGCCACCGATGGAATCCTTAGCCGGAGCTTCAACCATTTGGTGAGCGGTGCTCTCTTGCGTCGCCTGCTCGCCGACAACAGCAAGTTCGGTAGAGGCGCCAGAGTCCACTTCCATGGCGGAAGGGCCTGGTGCCTCCTTAGCTGGTGAGCTTGTTGGGGCGGACGAGGGCTTGACGGCAGGAGTAGCAGGGGTGATGGCGGGGAGGTGTCGCGATGCAGCATATCCTTGATATTTCGAGAAGCCCCCAAAGTTTTGGAGGTCTTCTTGAGGCTGGTCGTGGCTTTCTTTCTGAAACGTGCAAATGCATAAGTATAGGAACAAGACAGACAGATAGACAATGTCGGAGAATGAGAAGCTTACACTAGGGGGGTGCTTTGGCAAAAATCCCGGTGGCTTTTCTCTTTTCCGCCTCTAGGGCGGCGGTAGTCTTTTTGGAGGCTCCACCCTCCGTGTTCTTCTTCTTGCCTCCGTCGGCAGTGTCAGAGGTGGAGCTCTTCCGCTTTCGCGCCAACGGGACTTCGTCGTCAGACACGACCATGACTTCCTTCATCTTTGGATCATAGATTTGAGGACCCATGCTCATCTCATCTATGTCGCTAAGTTGTTAAGTAAGAAATCACCGTGTTAGATAAGATGATATTTGCAAGACGGAAGAACTAGAGTATATGTCGTACACGGAAAATAAAAACCTATATTTGGGCACTTGCCGTCTACAAACATGTCGTAGGTGATGGTGAAGACACGCTTCTTATCCTTCACCTTGACGATGTCCTTTAGGAGAAGCTTGACGGAGTCGTTCGAGAAGTTATCCACGGAGATCCGGAGGCTATCCCTTCGATCACTGGTATACTCGTGCATATACTTCGCGCGGTGCTGTAGAGGTTGGATTCGCCTGATGAACCAGCACATGGATAGGTCCAAGCCGGATAAACCCGTCTCTACGAACCATTCGATCGGCCTTATAGCGCGGGAAGCGTCAAGGTTGGAAGGAACGGAGGATTGGGATCTCCATGTGGAAACTTCAGCGGCGGCTCCATCTGCGAAGTCCGGGTACGTCACTTCTCGGCCCGCCAGAGGAATGTCGGGGCCGTAGAAGTACGCCCGCTGCTAATTCTTGCAGGACTCGTGGCCGACGATGTCGGGGAACTGCCGGCAAGGTCGAATCTTGAAGCTTATGGTGCCGCAGTTCCTAAGCTCCTCCTTACTATGTCCGGCTTCATGTTTGACGGTGAAGAAGTACACGAACAAGTCTAACCTAGGCCTTATCCCTAGATAACCCTCGCAAAGTGCCGTGAAGTTGCTAAGCACTAATATGCTATTGGGGGAAAGGTTATGGGGCTGGACCTTGTAGTGGTTTAAGATGGAGAGGAAGAACTGGGAGATGGGCAGAGAAACGCCGCGTACCAGCTGAGCCTTAAGGTACACCTTTTGTCCGCCTTGGGGAGAAGGTGTCACCTCGCCGAGCGGCACCGCCCGCCATGCGAGCCCCTCCATCGCAGGGAGGTAGCCTTCGGCGACCATCTTTTGGATGTCGCGGTCAGTGATGTCCGTGTCGCGCCAGTCGCCCTTATGCGAGTCTGGCTCTTCCTCTAGTGGCTCTAGCGCCGCCAGATTTTGGTCGCCGCCGGTGGACTCAATCACCGCTGATGCGGGGATGACCAAGCCCTCTAGGGGCATGACGACCGAGCTCGCCGGCTTCGCCGCGGCTTCGCTCGACGCCTCCATGGATGGGGATGTGCTGCTGCTCGCCATGGAGTGAAGGACATATGTGATTGATGCAGATGGAAGCTAGGGTTTTCTCGAGGTTTCTCGTGGAGAGCTCGAGGAGGCGTACGGCTGGAGGAAGACGATGATGCGAGTAGAATGAGGTAAAAAGTGGAAAATGCCCCACGGTTACTATTTATCATCCTCAGCGTCAAGATTCGTGCAGCTTAATCGGACGATTTCCACGTAGAAGACGTGTTCGCGAACGTGCGCGGAAATTTCGCCACGTCTCCAACCGTCGCCGCCAATGGTTCGTATCGCTCGCGCGGGAAAATCGGATATGATTGCGTTCTCTGCATGTGTGAGTTAAGAGGCGTCGCTGACCTAAGCCTACGTCGTCCTAGCTTACATGGGTAGATGAGCCATCACATCGAAGATTCCGGCATATACGCATTTAATCCGACTACGGAAGAGTACAATAGAAGATTCAGCATTTCTTCGGCTTACAAGTCGAAGACGGAGAAAAACCTTGCAGGGTTCTTTGGGAGGACTACAAGATGTTGCTTGACGATTTGCCGACATCCATCTAGATGGAGCATTCCACGTGAAGAGGCAAGACGACGCAAGATCTCGGAGTTCTCCGGGGGCTACTGTTGGGGATATGCTATATGGGTATCCTTATAGCATGTCTGTTATCCGGCTAACCCGGGTGGCCCATAGTCGGTAGCATGGCCTATGTCCTGCTGGGCGGCCCAGTTAGGTGGATCCATAAGGGAGGCCCATGCCGGATAAAGGAAGGCTACGGTGGAGTCATCAACGTACCCGGAGCCTTGGAGTGCAAGATACACAAGACTAGTAATAGACGGTGTAGGACTCTGTAACCTGTCCGGCTAGGACTTTTCCCTGTAACCCTAGGACCTGGCGACTATATAAGTCGGGCCTATGGGAGCCTTTAGGACACAACTTCAGACGATCATAGATCGATTCACACAACCTTGCACAGCGAACCTATCTCTGTAACTCGGCGTATTGCCATTATAGTGATTTATAGCAGGAGTAGGATTCCGCCACCGTTGTGGGATCTAAACCTGGGTAAGCTGTGTTACCTCGTACTCGTCAACCGTCCGCCTTACCCCACGTCTCAAAACAAGCACTGTGAGGACCCCTCCATGGCGTACTCGTCGGCAATACCACAACATGCGACCTGTCAAGCATTCGTTGTGGCCTTTCAATGAAGAGTGCCACCGAACAATCGCCAAACTACTCGCTGCAGGCTTCATCCAGCCCATCAAGTATTCCAAGTGGCTAGCAAACCGAGTCCTGGTCATGAAGAAAAATAAGACCTGGAGAATGTGTAGCAACTACACCTACCTCAACAGCGCCTGAGCAGTTCGTCCTACCCAGCATCGACCATATCATCGATTCGATCACGGGATCAGAGTCGCTATGCTTCCTCGACGCGTACTATGGTTACAACCAGATCAAGATGGTGGTCGAGGACGAGGAGAAGATGACGTTCATCAAGCCATTCGGCGCCTACTGCTACACCGCCATGATGTTTGGCCTCAAAAATGCCGGCGCGACCTACCAGCGTTGCATGCAGGAGTGCCTCGCGAGCCAAATTGGCCGCAACATTCACGTCTACATCGATGACGTGGTGGTCAAGTCCAATCGCCAGAGCAACCTACTCGCCGACCTGGCCAAAACCATTGCAAATCTACGGAGGTACAAGATCAAGATCAATCCAGGGACGTGCACCTTCGGCGTGCCCACCGGACAGCTCCTCGGCTACCTGGTCTCCAAGCGGGGCATAGAAGCGAACCCCACCAAGATCGACACAATCGCATGACTTGGGAAACCCGAGTGCCTCCACGACATCCATAAGCTGGCCGGTCGAGTCGCGTCTCTCAGTCGCTGCATCCCCCAGCTAGGCGAGAAAGCAATGCCTCTCTACCGCCTGATGTGCAAGAACCCCACATTCCAATGGGACAAAGAGGCGGACGACGCGCTAAAAGCACTCAAATAAGTGCTACTCGCCGCACCCCTACTCGCCGCCAACGTCAACAAGGAGCTGATGCTCGTCTATGTCGCAGCCTCCACGCGAGTCGTTAGTGCCGTGATGGTCGTCGAGCGACCGAAAGAGGGAAAGGAGCATCCCATACAGTGCCCGGTCTACTACATCAGTGAGGTCCTCACGGACTCACGTTATAGCTACCCGTAGTACCAGAAACTGGTATACGCGGTTTTCCGCGCCCAACGATGGCTCCCACACTACTTCTAGGAGCACCCCATCATGGTCGTCTCCTCCGCGCCACTGCAGGACATCATCCGCAACCAGGAGGCAACCGGGCGAGTCGCCAAGTGGGCCTTCGAAATTGGCGTCCACAACATCAAGTACGAGCCACGCAAGGCAATCAAATCGTAGGACCTAGCAGACTTTCTCGCTGACTAGGAAGAGGCGCAGCAGCCAGAGAAGCTGCCATACCTCCACTACCGGTCGATCCACTTCAACGGGTCCAAGAAGGCGGATTTCGCAGGGGCCAGGGTCATACTCACCTCCCCCAAAGGCGGCAAGCTCCGCTACGTGCTACACCTCGACTTCACACCCTGCACCAACGACATGGCTGGATACGAAGCCCTCCTTCATGGCATGCGGTCCACCAAGGAGATGAACGTCAATCGCCTTCAGTGCTATGGCGACTCTAACCTCATCGCCACACAAGTCGCTGGTACCTGCGAAGCCATCTCCCCAACCAAGGGAGCATATTGCCAAGCGGTACACCAACTGGGGGGCCACTTCTTCGAATACTCCGTTGAGTGGATCGACAGGCGCAAGAACGAGGAGGCCGACGCTCGCTCCCGCATTGGATCAACTCAACAAACTCCACCTGCGGGCGTCTTCCTCGACACCATCCACAAGCCTTTTTTTCCCCGCCGAAGGAGATCGACGTTGGGATATCGCTACAACCTGATCCCACCCTGGTCGCCATGTTCTCGGAGCCCAGCGAATGGAATGTGCCATACCTCGCCTACCTCAAGAGAGGGATTCTTCCTTTGGACAAAACGGAGGCACACATGATAGTGCGACACTTCAAATCCTTTGTCATCATCAACGGCGAGTCTACAAGCGCAACATGACCGGCGTGTTCCAACGCTCCGTCCAATCAGGGGAAGGGCGCAAGATCCTCCAGGACATTCGTGCCGGTGACTGCGGCCACCATGCTGGGGCATGGTCTCTAGTCGCCAAGGACATGTTACACGGCTTCTACTGGCTCACTGCATACACCGACGCTTTCGACATCGTCCAACGCTGCGTCGGACACCAGAAGTACGCCAACCAGATGCACATCCCAAGCTCGGTGCTCAAGACGATCCCCATCACCTGGCCATTCGCCGTGCGGGGCATGGACATGGTTGGACCCTTCAAAAAGGCCCCTTCTGGCTACACTCACCTCCTGGTCGCAGTCGACAAATTCACCAAGTGGGTCGAGGCCAAGACAGTCCGGAAGTGCGACGGGAAGACCGCTGCCAAATTCCTCCATGAGCTCATCTACCACTACGGATTCCCGCATAGCATCATCACGGACAACGACATCAAATTAGGAAAGGGCGCCATGGCCGAATTTTTCGAGGATCACAACATACTGTTCAACCTCGCCTTAGTCGCCCACCCAGAGTCAAACGGCCAGGCAGAACGCAGAAATCAAAGCATCCTCCATGGTCTCAAGACGCGATTGCAAGTTCCCCTCAAGCGAACTCCGGGAGGCTGGGTTGAAGAGCTCTCCTCTTTCATATGGGGCATCCGCACCTCCATCAACCAGTCAACATGGTTTACACCCTTCTTCATGGTGTACGGTACCGAGGCCATCATGCCAACTGACCTGGAACACGACTCACCTCGGGTTGTCAACTATGCGGATGCTGACAACAAGCTCACACGCCAAGACGGGGTCGTCCAACTTGACGAAGCACGCAAGCTATCTTGCTCCCGCACCGCCGTCTACCAGCAGGGACTCCGCCGCTACCATAGACGCCGAGTATGGACTCACACCTTCCAGGAAGGTGACCTGGTCCTGAGACTGATCCAGGACAAGAAGGGCATGCACAAGATCTCTCCCCCATGGGAGGTACCATTCACCATAAGGCGAGTCCTCGACACCGACGCCTACTACCTCATCGACGTACGAGGTGATGGTCAACTCGACATCAAGCGGCTCTGGAATGTAAACCTCATAAGTAAGTTCTACACTTAGAACTCCGACATGTATTCCCCTGCCATGCAATATAATAAAATCGACTCACACAAATTGTGCCTACTAGCTAAACTCTTGTGCCAACTACACTCATAATTTCAGCAATACGCTACCCATAGAAGTCAACCCTTGGCTGAGCGACTGGCACGGCTAACTAGTGCGACACAAGGGCACCAAAAGTGCTCAGGCATTGCGCCAACCAGGAGCCCTCATCGGAGTCGCCCCGCTCGACTGGCCCACCAGACCAAGACAACCGTACAAGCTTCATAAAGTGACCGATTGTCCACATCCCTGGCACAACGACTCGGACGGTTAAGTAACACACTCGGGGACTCGCCCAAGTCTAAACCCACGCGGCTCGGGAACACACCAAGTATGAGAGCGTGCCCTAGGACTCGCCACACGACTGGCTTTTTGAGCCAGGTGGAGCGATGCCTTACAAATAACGCACTACGTCCTCACCTACCTTGGGCATGCCACTCGAACGACTAACTACCACGCTCGGGGACTCGCCTAACCGACCCTGCTAGTGTCCGGAAAAATAGCCAAGTATAGAGCACCCATTGGGGTTGCCAAGCGACTGGCTCTACAAGCCACGGCGAGTCGACTCTAACTAACTAATAGTAAAAAAAACGAACTTAGAGACACGTGAGGTAAACCCCATTAAAGGGTGGACGCGCTCAGGGACCCGCACAACAAATGAAATCACAAAGTAACTCGATTTGATTAAACATTTTTCCATTTCCATAGAAATAAAATACATTGTTCGTTATCAAGAATTCATACAAAAGATATACTCGCTACTACGAATACAAAATCCCCAAGGCACTTGATTATTCCGTAGGTTTCGAAGACGACGCGCCGCCACCACCCCTGACCCAGATGAAGGGATCCCACGGGTTCACCGGGTAGGTCGTCATGGCCGACCAGAAGGGCTGCTCCGACTTCAGGTCGCGATGTTGCAGCTCGGAATCCTTCAGCGCCACCATCATCTCCTGGTACGGCAGCAAGTCGCCCATCGCCAACACCCGCTCGGCGTAAGGAGCCACCCTGGCGGTCAGCTTCAACACCTACTAGATCTCCACCGAGCTAGTCGCTGAGGGTTACCCGCTGTTGACATCATCGAGGTCGAAGTCGTCAGGGAAGTGCGCGAGTCCAAGACTGAGTGCAGTCGCGGCCCCGCGGCGAAAGGCCGACCTCGCCATCTAGTCGACCATGGCCGACGCCTCTTTGAATTAGCGCCACACCTTCGTCAACCCACTATGTATCACTTCGGTGGGCTAGATCCCTTGGAAAACGGCCCGGATACACGCCGCCGAGAGGGTGGCCGAGTCCACCAACATTCTCACGCACCTCTTCGTAGGGGTTCGTAGCATGGAAAACAAAAAAATTCTACCGCATGCACACAAACAAGACAAGATCTATCTACTAGATTGTAGCAACAAGTCGATAGAAGCACTCACCCTCGAAGATTTGAAAGCGGTTAACGAGAGCAGATTATCGTGGGTGATGTAGTCGTACACTTGCCGATCTCAAGATCGCGTAGACGATCCTTCTAGCGCTGCGTTCCGGCAGCGCTTCCGCAGTCGGTCACACGTTCGGTACTCGATAAAGACCTTCCTCTCCCTTGTTCCAGCAGGCAGCGGAGGTTGTAGTTCTCCCCTTGCGATTCCGGCAGCATGACGGCGTGGTATCGGAAGTAGAGGGGAGATCCCGCAGGGCTTCGCCTAAGCCGGTGCGAGTTGTGGTGGATTAGGGTTTCCCGGAGATCTAGGGTTTAGATGACCGGGAGGAGGAGGAAGTGTCGGCGACGGCTAGGGCAGCGGCGACGAACCTGCGGCGGCGAGCGGCGGCAGGGCTGCGGTGGCGGCTCGGGTGTGGGGAGGGCTTGGCTCTTGTGGTGTTCGGGCAGCCCTCCCCCTCTATTTATGAGAGGGAGGGGCAGCCTTGGGAGGGGTGGGTCTGAATCCAAACCCAAACCAAAGTTGGATTGAGAGAAGGACTTGTTTCTTCTCCCACTAGGAAACCATTGTTCCAGTTTTACTTTTCAAACTTCTTGTTTGACTTTCAATTTAGAGCTTTATTTCTCTCTTGCAAATGCCAACACCAAGTTACCTAGGATATGATCCAATCATTCCACATATCCATGAAACATTCATGGACCATTCCCCTTCCGGTCTGGTGAACCTTCTAGACCCTTCTAGAACCTCTATGATGAAACCATCGAAAACTTTCCCGAACTCCGAAATCGGACTTTCCTTATATGAATCTTATTCTCCGGACCATTCCGGATCTCCTCGTGATATCCATGATCCAATCCGAGACTCCGAAAAACATTCGGTATCCCTACTAACATTCCATATCTACTAAACAACATCGAATCCTTAAGTGTGTCTCCCTACGGTTCGTGAATTATGCAGACATGATCGAGACACTTCTCCGATCAATAACCAATAGAGGAATCTGGAAATTCATATGGCTCCCACATATTTCTACGATTACTTTTCGATCGAATGAACCACTTACATACAATACCAATTTCCTTTTGTCTCACGATAATTTACTTATCCGAGGTTTTGATCGTCGGTATCTCTGCATACCTAGTTCAACCTCATTACCGATAAGTACTATTTTATCGTTCCCGTGATATGTGATCCCTTGTGAGCCAGTCACATGCTTCTAAGCTAATTGGATGAAATTCCACCGAGAGGGCCCAGAGTATATCTATCCGTCATACGGATGGACAAATCCCACTCTTGATCCATGTGCCTCAACCCATACTTTCCGAACACTCAATGCCACCTTTATAGCCACCCTGTTACGGTGTGGTGTTTAATGTCATCAAAGCATCCTTCCGGTGATGGTGATTAGCATGATATCATGGTCGAAGGAATTAGGTTACTATGTATCAGAAAGCTTATAGCAAACAAACTATTATAATGACTTGATCTTTATGCTACGCTTATATACAGGAGTATGTCCATCATACCATTCTCCTAATGATATGATCTTGTTATTAATAAAATCTCAATGTTCATGATCGAGAAACCACAGTCATCTATTAATCAACAAGCTAGTATTATAAAGAGGCTTTACCAGGGACTCTAATTTAGTTTACAAATCACACAAGTATTAATGTTTCCGTTTAATACTATTATAGCATGAATGTAAAAATTTATCATAAACACAAAGATATAATAATAACCACTTTTATTATTGCCTCTAGGGCATATCTCCAACAGTCTCCCACTTGCACTAGAGTCAACTAATCTAGATTACATGATAATATACCGAACACCCATGGCGGTTTGGTGCTGGTCATGTTTTGCTCTCGGGAGAGGTTTAGTCAACGGATCCGCCACATTCAGTTCTGTGTGTACTTTGCAAATCTTTATGTCACCATCTTGGACATGCTCTCAAATAGCGTGAAAACGTATCCAGATTGAGTTGAAGATCTCGCCACAATGCTTTGCTTTACACTCCTCCAGCTAACTATTGCACCATTCAAAGTAAATACGTATCCAGATTGAAATTTAGTATCACACGGATCGGTGTTCCAACTAGCATCGGTGTAACCATTAACAACGAGCTATTCATCACCTCCATAAGAAAGAACCATATACTTAGTTCTTCTCAAGTACTTAAGGTTGTTTTGGACTGCTGTCCAATGATCCACTCCTAGATCACTTTGATATCTGCTAGTCAAACTAACAGCATATGCAATGTCGGGTCTAGTACATAGCATGGCATACATAAGAGATCCTATGGCTGAGGCATAGTGAGTCATACTCATCCTTTTCTATCTTCTGCCATTGCAGGACTTTGAGTTTTACTCAAGGTCGTATTGGGCAACATGGACAAGAACCCTTTCTTGCTATCTTCCATTCCAAACCTCTTTAGAACTTTGTCCAAATATGTACTCTGTGACAATGATATTAGGCGTCTTGATCTATCTCTATAAATCTTTATGCCTAATATGTAAGCTGCTTCGCCAAGATCTTTCATTGAAAAACTATTATTCAAATAATCCTTGACACTATTAAGAAGTTCTACATCATTCCCAATCAACAATACGTCATCTACATACAGTATTAAGAATGCTACAGAGCTCCCACTCACTTTCTTGTAAATACAAGCTTCTCCATAAGTTTGTATAAAACCAAAATTTTTGATTACCTTATCAAAATGTTGATTCCAACTTCGGGATGCTTGCTTCAATCCATATATGGATCATTGAAGTTTGCATACCTTGTTAGCATCTTTAGGATCGATAAAACCTTTCGGTTGCATCATATACAACTCTTCATCAATGTCTCCATTGAGGAACTCTGTTTTGACATCCATCTGCCATATCTCATAATCATAATATGCAGCGATTGCTAACATAATCCTCATAGACTTTAGCTTTTCCACCGGTGAGAAAGTCTCATCATAGTCAACTCCTTGAATTTGTCGAAACCCTTTTGCAACAAGTAGAGCTTTATAGACAGTAACATTACCATCAGCATCTGTTTTCTTCTGGAAAATCCATTTGTTCTCGACAGCCTTCCGGCCATCCAATAAGTCCACCAAAGTCCATACTTGGTTTTCGTAAATGGATACAATCTCGGATTTCATGGCTTCTTGACATTTATTGGAATCTGGGCTCATCATTGCTTCCTCATATGTTGCAGGGTCATCGGTGTTATCCACCAACATGACACTCATAACGGGATCATACCAATCAGGAGTGGTACGACTTCTCGTTGACCTGCGAGGTTCTGTAGTAACTTCAACCAAAGTTTCATGATCAACATCATTAGCTTCCTCTCTTATTGGTGCAGGAGCCACATGAACTACTTCCGGTGCTGCGCTACTCTCAAGTTCGAGAGAAGGTTCAACAACCTCTCGAGTTCTACTTTCCTTCCAGTCACTTCTTTCGAGAGAAACTCCTTCTCTAGAAAGGATTCATTCTTGGCAACGAAGATCTTTCCCTCGGATCTATGATAGAAGGTATACCCAATATTTTCCTTCGAGTATCCTATGAAGACGCATTTTTCCGCTTTGGGTTCAAGCTTGTATGGCTGTAACTTCTTTACATAAGCTTCGCAACCCCAAACTTTAAGGAACGACAATTTAGGTTTCTTCCCAAACCATAATTAATACGGTGTCGTCTCAACGGTTTTAGATGGTGCCCTATTTAAAGTGAATGCAGCCGTTTCTAATGCATAACCCAAAAATTATAGCGGTAAATCTGTAAGTGACATCATAGAACGAACCATATCTAAGAGAGTTCGATTACGACGTTCGGACACACCATTACGATGTGGTGTTCCCGGAGGTGTCAATTGTGAAAGTATTACACATTTCTTCAAATGCTCTCCAAACTCGTAACTTAGATATTCACCTCCACGATCAGATCATAGAAATTTAACTTCTTGTTACGTTGATTCTCTACCTCACTTTGAAATCCCTTAAACTTCTCGAATGTTTCGGACTTAAGTTTCATGAAATAGATATACCCATATCTACTCAAGTCATCCGTGAAGGTAAGAACATAACGATAACCACCGCGGGATGGTACACTCATTGGGCCACACACATCGGTATGTATGATTTCCAATAAGTCCGTAGCTCGCTCCATCATACCAAAAAATGGAGTCTTAGTAAGTTTACCCATCAGACATGCTTCGCATCTTTCAAGTGATTCGAAATCAAGTGATTCAAGAAGTCCATCGGAATGAAGTTTCTTCATACGCTTCACTACAATATGACCAAGACGACAGTGCCACATATAGGTTGAGTTATCGCTCAATTTTAAACGTTTATCTTCAATGTTATTAATGTGTGTATTACCACAATCGAGATTCAACAAGAATAGACCATCTAGCAAAGGTGCATGTGCATAAAACATATTACTCATATAAATCGAACAACTATTATTCTCGGACTTAAACAATTAACCGTCTCGCAATAAACATGATCCAGATATAATGTTCATGCTCAACGTAGGCACCAAATAACAATTATTTAAGTATAAAACTAATCCCGATGGTAGATGAAGAGGTAGCGTGCCGACCGCGATCACATCAACCCTTGATCCATTTCCAACGCGCATCGTCACCTTGTTCTTCACTAGCTTCCGTTTATTCTGTGGTACATGTTTCGAGTTACAAATATGAGAAACCGAACCAGTATCAAATACCCAGGCACTACTATGAGTACTAGTGAGATACACATCAATAACATGTATACCGGATATACCTTTCTTCTTGATGTTGTTGTTCTTCAAATCCGCCAAGTACTTTGGGCAATTCCGCTTCCAGTGAACCTCTCCCTTGCAGTAAAAGCACTCAGTATCAGGCTTAGGCCCAGCCTTGGTCTTCTTCGCCGACGCGGTAACTTTCTTACCACCCTTCTTGAAGTTTCCCTTTTTCTTAGACTTGCCTTGCTTCTTGAATTTGGTGGTCTTATTGACCAACAACACTTGGTGCTCTTTCTTGATCTCCACCTCTGCAGACTTTAACATGGAGAAGAGTTCTGGCAATGACTTATCCATGTTTTGCATAGTGTAGTTCATCACAAAGTTCTTGTAACTTGGTGGTAGTGATTGGAGAACACGGTGAATCCCCAAAGAATTAGGAATCACTATACCCAAGCTTTGGAGTTTACTTGCATGCCCAGACATCTTAAGCACGTGCTCACTGACGGAGTATATATATCCATCATATGGATGGTCAAATCCCACTCTTGATCCATGTGCCTCAACCCATACTTTCCGAACACTCAATGCCACCTTTATATCCACCCAGTTACGGTGTGGTGTTTGATGTCATCAAAGCATCCTTCCGGTGATGGTGATTAGCATGATCTCATGGTCGAAGGAATTGGGTTACTATCTATCATAAAGCTTATAGCAAACGAACTATTAAAATGACTTGATCTTTATGCTACGCTTATCTACAGGAGTATGTCCATCATACCATTATCCTAATGATATGATCTTGTTATTAATAATATTTCAATGTTCATGATCGAGAAACCACAGTCATCTATTAATCAACAAGCTAGTATTATAAAGAGGCTTTATCAGGGACTCTAATTTAGTTTACAAATCACACAAGTAATAATGTTTCCGTTTAATACTTTTATAGCATGAATGTAAACATTTATCATAAACACAAGATATAAAAATAACCACTTTTATTATTGCCTCTAGGGCATATCTCCAACACTCTTGGCATCGTACGTCTTCACCTCAGGAACTTCGTCGCATATCGCCCCTGCAACGATACCAATTCAGAATCGCAAGGGCACGCACCATTAGCTTGACCCACTCGAGGACTCGCCGGCGTGGCGACTCGCTCGCTCAGAGACTCGCTCCTTGTTTAGGGGACGCTTCCTACCAATCTCGGAGGAGCCGTTACCTTGCGGTAATTACGCCAATATTACCGTTGGATTACCCAACGGCTAGTTTAACCAAGATGACGGTCCAACTTTGTTCACTCAACTTGCTGACCCATTCGCCCAACACTGCGATTCGACTGGATGCTAGTGCTGCGACTGAAGAAAGATATGGGAGATTCCTTCCTTCATTGAGGGAGTCCATCGCTGATTCTATAGGGTGTCCAAATTTGACCCGCATACTCCATCTGCCAAAGAACACCTGCACTGAATCAATGACGGCCTCAGGGACTACTGATGGGGATGTGCCGAATGGGGTATGCCCAGCAGGACGTTTTCTACTAGATCAAACTCCTAACGACTGGGCCTACAAGACAGCGACTGGATCACGACTCAAGGAGGGAACTAGCGACTGGAAGCTGGAGGACTAGAAGTGTAGCTAAGCCCAGTCGGATTAGGTCAAGTCCTTCAAGTCCCTAAATGACTCCGTTGTATATCTGTAAGTCCTAGAGAGGTACCACTATATAAACCTCCCTAGGGTACTCTCTGTACTCAGGTTCCATCATACACACCATCGACTCGCTTCCTAGCCGCCGAGCTCGCCACCATTGTAATCACTCGATAATACAATCTATCAGGAGTAGGTCTTTACCCTCCGGGGCCAAACCTAGGTAAACCCTTATGTCTCCGCCCTCATCTTGCACCGCAGATGGCTGACCGCCCTTGCCGTTCTTCCTACTACTCGCTGCCAATCGTAGCATCTGTCGTGGCCATTCCCATGATAGTATTGCTGAATCAGTCATTTTGAAATGCTACTGAATTGGTCAAGTGCTGCTGAATATGAACTAGGGATCTGTCTATTTTCTATGTCTTATTATGTACTAGTGAATCATTCAAAAGCTACTGAATTTGTGAAAAGTTCTGTTGCTATACTAGGCTGTTGCACTAGAGCTTTTTCCTATGTTTCGTCGGAACCGTTGGTTGTGCTTTGGATAGTGATGAGTGTGATTTCACCAAGTGAAGTCATTGGATACTAGTTCTAGCGCACGTGGTGTGTGACTCTAGTTCTTTTGATATTTTTACGTGAATATAACTGTCAAGAGAATTATCGTTTTTCCCTCTCCGTCGGTGAGGTATTTGTTCTGAATCCAGTGGATCCACAACAGAATATACAGTTTACTAACGATGAGATGAAAGATAGTATATTTTGCTATCTTTGTTGTAGTGGCAACGCACACAGTTATATGTGCGATGTCTGGAGTTTGAATCCTCTGTGCTTGACAAATAATTTTTTAGGTTTATATTATTTTCTTCTTGCAATAGTGATTTACAGAGAGGCTGACATAGCGGACCCACCATCCTACATCATCGCTCCTAAATTTTTTCTAGCAATATTGCTTTAAGAGATGTTGACATGGCGGACCCACCATCCTGCAGCATCCCCCTTAATTTTATTCTAGAAAAATTTCTTTGTGGAGAGGCTCACATGGCGAACCTACCAGCATGCAGCGCCCCTTTTAATATTCTTCTAGCAATTTTGCTTTATAGAGAGGCTGACATGGCGGACCCACCAGCCTGCAGCGTCTCTCTTAATTTTCTTCTATCAATATTTCTTTTTGGAGAGGATGACATGGCGGACCCACCAGCCTCCAGCATCCCTCTAAATTTTCTGCTAGCAATATTGCTTTACGGATAGGCTGACATGGCGGACCCACCAGCCTGTAGAGTCCCTGTTAATTTTCCTCTAGCAAGTATTTCATTACGAAGAAGCTGACATGGTGTACCCACGAGCCTGCAGCGTCCGTTTGAATGTGTGGGTTTGAAAAAAAGAAGTTAAGTACTTGTACAGAGAGGTTGGCATCGGGGACCCACTAACCAGGACATACCAGAGAGGCTATGTGGGCTCCAGCAACAAGACCATATATAGGACTGCCACATCTAGCTACGTTGCCAAGGTCAAAATAGCAGACGCAGCCAAAAAAAGTCCATACACACGTTTCATTTATAGAGATATTGACATGTCATTTCAAAAAAAAGATATTGACATGTGGGACCCATCAGCGAGACCTTATATATGTGGTGCCACATCGAGCAACGTTGCCAAGTTCCAAATAGGGAGGCGCGAGCGAGAAAAAACTCCAGCATGCACATGTATCTTCCAATGAGAGGCTGACATGAGGGACCCACCATCATGTATAAACGGCTGATGCATCGACCAACATTGCCAAGTTCGAAACACGGAGACTCGAGGGTGAAAAAAGTCTAGCTTGCACATGTTTCTTCTAATGAGAGGCTGACACGGGGACCCACCAGCCTATATAAACGGCTGATGCATCAAGCAACATTGCCAAGTTCGAAACACATAGGGGCGAGCGAGAAAAAAAGTTCAAAATGCACACGTTCTTCTATGTGAGGCTGGCATATGGGACCCACCAGCCTGAATAAACGGCTGATGCGAGGAGCAACGCTATCAAGTTAACATGGTGGTGCGACCGAGGGAAAAAATTCCATCATACACAAGTTTCTTCTAATTAGAGTATGACACGTGGGGCCCAACTGCGTGATGATACATATGGCAGTGCTATCAAGTTTGTAACAGGGTAGGGTGACTGAGGGCAAAAATTCCATCATACACACGTTTATTCTAATGAGAGGATGACATGTGGGCTCAAATGCATGATTAAACGGCAGCGCAATCAAGTTTAGAACATGGTAGCGGGAGCAAAGGAAAAAACTCCATCATACACACGATTCTTCTAATGAGAGGCTGGCATGTGGGACCTAGAATCGTGATTAACGACAGATAGTTAGAGCAATATTATCGAGTTCAAATAAGGGAGGCACGAGCCAAGGAAAAACATTATCATGCACACATTTATTCTAATGAGAGGATGACATGTGGGACCAGCTGCATGATTAAACTATAGATGCATCTAGAAGATCTATCAAGTTTGGGACAGGGTAGCGAGAACGAAGGAAAACATTCCATCATACACATGATTCTTGGAATGAGAGGATGGCATGTGGTACCTAGCATCATGATTAATGGCAAATAGATCGATCAATGTCATCGAGTTCATATCAAGGATGCATGAGCCAAGGAAAAAAAATCCATCATGCACATATTTCTTCTAGTGTGAGGATGACACGTGGGACCCAGCAGCCTGATTAAACGGTAGATGCATCGAGCGACACTACCAAGTTCGGAACATGGAAGGAAAAAATTCCATCATACACACGATTCCTCTAATGTGAGGCACACATACGGGACCCAGCAGCCTGACTAAACGGAACAGGCACCGAACACCGTTATCGAGTTCAAATTAGGGAGGCGAGACCGAAAAGTTTGGCCCTCTAGAGTCACTGACATCCAGAACCCGCACGCAAAAAAAAATACTTCGGCGAGTCAACATCACGCGAAGAAGCGGAAATCTTACTTCTTCCACACGCCCGTGGAGCTTCCTCCATGTTTTTAGCGGTTTCGTCTTAGTAGAGGGGTGCAAAACCCAAAAAAAAGTTTTGCATCAGCCACGGTCGAGCCGAGATTTTCGTCGCGAAAGACTCGCCTTCTACGATGACAGACGGGCCCAGTCGTTGCTGAAGGAAACATTTCTTGTAGTGGTTTAGGGGTTTAGTGTTTAGGGTTTAAGGGTTTTGTGTTTCGGGTTTTAGGGTTTAACTAGGTTTATTTAGCGATTTAGGGGTTTGGGGTATCAGGAATTTTCAATAAACTTTGATCTTGATGCTTATATTCGTGGAATAGAGTGACTTGGCAACAATTTAACAATGAAAGCATCTCAATTTTTGATCTATAAGTGCATGATACATGCTTGGTCAGGGTTAGGTGCTGAGGTTTTATGGTTTTTAGGGGGATAGGGATTAGGGTTTAGGGTTTAGGTTTTAGGGGGCTTAGGGTTTAGTGAATTTTCAATAATGTTCGATTTATATGCCTATATTCATGAAATAGAAAGGCGTTAGCGCAATTTAATGGAAGTATCTTAATTTTTTGTATATAAGTGCATGATGCCTCCTTGGTTCGGGTTTAGGGTTTAGGGGTTTAAGGTTTAGGTTTTAGGGCATTTTCAATAATGTTCAAGCTTTATGCTTAGATTCGTGGAATGTAATGGATTTAGCATAATTTAATGAAATTATATCTCAAATGTTGATCTAAAAGTGGATGATATACCTTCTTGGTATTGGTAGTTTAGGGGTTTAAGGTTTAGGTTTTAGGGAATTTTAAATAATGTTCAAGATTTATGCTTAGATTCGTGGAATGGAATGGCGTTATCATAATTTAATAAAAATATATCTCAAATGTTGATCTATATGTGGATGATATATCTGCTTGGTCAGGGTCGTTTAGGGGTATAGGGAATTTTCAGCAATGTTCAAGCTTTATGTTTATATTTATGGAATAGAATGGCGTTACCACAATTTAATGAAAGTATCTCAGATTTTGATCTATAAGTGCATGATACCTACTTGGTTAGGTTTTAATTATCGGTTGAGCAGTTTAAGGTTTAGGGTTTTAGTATCTAGGTGTTGAGGGTTTAGGTTGTAGAGGTTGTTTAGGGTTTAGGGAATTTTCAGTAATGTTCAAGATTTATGCATATATTCTTCGAATAGAATGGCGTTGCCCAATTCATTGGAAGTATCTCAAATTTGATCTACAAGTGCATGACAGCTACTTGGTCAGGGTTTAGGGGTTTATTAGTGTTTAGGCTTATAGGGTTTAGGGGTTTAGTGTTTCGGGAACTTGCAATATTGTTCAAAATTTATGGTTACATTCATGGAATACAAAGGCTTAACTAATTTTATGGTTCAAAGACTATATATGGTTCAAAGTCTCACCGCACCAATTTTATCAAAAAGTATGAATTATGTGTCGAATAATGCCCAAGTTTCTTAAAATTTTCAAGTTCTTGAGCCAGTTTCGCCGAGTTTAACGAGTTTATCTCGGTTTAGTGACAAATGTTAGAATTTTGAACTGCAAACTATGGGAATCTATACTTCCCGTAATTTTGGGTCACTGACAAGTGGGTCACTTACATTTTGGGTCCATAAAGTCAGTGTAAGGCCGGAGGGGGCGGGCAGGTAAATAAACTTATTAAAAAAGGGCAGAGAACCAGGTTGATGGGGTGATGCACGTTGGAGAATACAAAATTACCACATATATCCATCTATTATTGCATTGCTCCTTGGGTTCTTGTTTCCAAAGTAGTGATAGAAGAGGAATTTTCATTCTAAACAAAGGTGAAGTATGTTTGGGGCAAGATGTTTGAATGGATGGGCGGGATAATTCAGCGCTCTCTCGAAATTGTGAAGCTCAAGCTTCTAAGGTACGCTACTCCCACTCCCACTTCTGGGATGTTGTCCCCGTTAGATAGACCAAGATGCATGTACGCTTTCGAGCATTTAATGAGTGGATAGACATCTGTCGTCTTTCAAACAAGATGACCAAGGTCATAACCATATTTTCTTTTTTGACCTGCACAACCATAGTTGCTGATACCGTGTCCATGTATTGTACTCTGTACATTCGATGCATCTTGGCCAATCAAGCTTTGCTTACAAAGGGAAAATCCAATTTTATTTTTGCAAGTGAAAACATTGTTTTTCATTGTGAAGCAACTTCAAAGATTATGGCTCAATATGACATCATGCCAATTGTCACACAAAGTACCATGTTTAATGGATAAATCTATCAAACTTACTTGCTAAATTTTTGCGATAAATTGACAATATGGCAGTTTACTAAAAACATGTCAATTTTGGTAACATGGTCTAGAGAAATGATGGAGAAGACTCTAGAACAATGGAGAAGTGTGTTTTGAGGTTTGTGCGTAGTGTTTAGTGTGCTAAAGACTATAAATAGTATCTTCTAGCATTATATGCTAATAGAATGGAAAAGAAGATCCGATGGTTAGCAATGTTGGGATTCGCGAGTCTTGATCCAATGGTCAATATTCAAAGTGGTAAGATGAGATAAGATATGGCCCAAAAATTTACACAAATTACTGATTTAACGGATAATTCACGACTTTCATGAATTTTCAAGTTTCCGTGTCGATTTTTCCACTTCAACTAGTTCATCTCGGTTTAGCCAAAATTGGTCAATTTTGATCTATGTTAATGATAGGGGGACACATATATGGTGGTGCCCAAAGCAAGGTAGGTCATAATTTTCAAAGTTACCCCTCCCCACCCCTTCGCGTTGTGTTAACATTCACCCTTTACCACCTAGACCCTTACCCCCTTGGAATCCCACAAAATAGAGGCGCTCACTGCCGCTCCTCATCTCACCACCGTGTGCCCGAAGAAGCTTTCTGTACCCGTCGGTGTTCTTCATACGGACTGGTGGTCACGTGGATCCCACGCTAGTCCTTCTATCTCTAGCTCAATCTGGTTGGTAATTTATTTCCATTTCACCCGATCTACCTCCTCAAATACTTAGTTTAATTTGTCCCCAGTCTACATGGTCATAGTTGATTCTAGTCTTGATCTATATTCTTAAGTACCTTCGCCGATTATTGCTGTCAATATGTTTTCTAAAATACATGGGAATATCTACTTTATGTACTCCATCTATTTGTTTCCGGATTTTCTTTTACTAATTAAGAACCAATCTTGTATGTCATAATTAAACAGATGGAGATATTTGGGATGAAGGTTGCTCTATTAGGCAGCCCTAAACATATCTTTGGTGTTGTACGATTTATTGAGTTTGTTAGAGCTCATTGTGAAAACTCAAAAGTACATTGCCCATGACACTTGTGTGTGAATCAGAGGGTGTTTCCTTTCAGTATAGTGGAAGACCATATTTATATATTTGGTCAAGCATATGAACCGATGTAAGAACATCTTGGTCATCCAGATCAAGTAGGGGAAGCAGATGTTGATCATCTAGATAAACTGGCAGAGGCAACTCATGAGTATCCAGATCAACGTGTAGAAGGGGGAGGAGGTAAAAAGCACAAGCTGCCTGGAATGGGTTTCATTTCAGGTACTTACGATATGCCAGATGACAAGGTACTATATCCATAGAACAACAAATTTTCAGGTTGTGTGTATTTTATGTTTATCTTTAAATGTATATGTTAATCTACTAACCGCGGAAGCAGACAACCAAAGAGGACATTGATGGTAATGACGATGACATGTTCTGCTTCTAGATGGAGTCGATGCATTAATGTTGATCATCATAAGGGGTGTACTTTTGGTGCCGTATTTGCAGTCTCATGACCACTAGCCTAGCTGCAAAACTCTTTGGGTGCACCCAAGATCGCTCTAAATATATGAAGAGCTATCCCATGATTGGTCCACTAGTGTCGTAGTAGTGTAATATGGAGCTACCTTATGATTTTTAGGACTTAGTTAGTAGATCTGTAACTAGAAACTATTGTTAGTAGATCTGTAACTAGAAACTATTCTGTACATTAGCAGAGTAGTATATATGTGTGTTTGTGTGTGTTTCCTTCTTTTGAGGCTTCCCAAGCGGCTTCCGCGACATCGAGTTGGTGTCCTATGCAGGAACAAACACCGTCTTTTCCTCTGCCAGCCCTTCCCCTCCCTCAAATGCTAATTTTTAGAGTATATGTTGTCTAAGCTATAATGTACTTTGTTTATGATATTAATATATTAGCTCTTCCGTTGAGCCGAATCAGTTTGATTCGATACTGGGCGATTTTCTCGGTCCTGGGAGAGGAACACGGGACAAATTTCTCGGTCCTGGGAGAGGAACACAGGACACCAAGGGAAAAAAGGAGGAGATTGGATATGGGTCCCGCATTATTTATTATCCCATGCCACGACATGTTGAAAATTTTGCAAAAAACCCATGAATCTCTTCCCGCCGCTCTCCTGACAGTGTAGAAAAAGTGTAGTACTTCTGCCCCTACTAATAATAGTATAGTAGTACTACTAATCCCCTGCCCATCCTTTTCTCTTCCGACCAGCAACCTCCAATCGCTAGCTCCAATCATCAGGCAAGCAAGCAATTGTCACCTAATCAGAATATATTCACCTAATTAGGGTATTTTTCCCTCCTCTGCTCTGATCGATTGGGCCATTGGGGTGGGGGTGGAGGTTGGGGTAGGTGGGGTGGGGGCGGGGGTGACCGATTTCCTTTGGATTCAGGATCGGGGCATGGTCACCGCTGTTCTGATTTGGGCATTTGGTTGGGTTCCATGTCGGTGTTCTTCACTTTGTAACCTTTAATTTCTACTAATGTGCAATGGATTTTGCGTCATATTCTATATGGAGAACTATGGGTCAGTGGAGCGCATGACCACTATGGACAGTGATGGTCCCGTCAGTTCCCATAAAAGTTGCCTAAAAAGGTAATGGCATAGCATATTCGTTGTGTTCTTCCATTCTTTCCCATGCTAAAAGTGGTTGTCTGTAACCTTGATGTATCCATGTGCTCAAAGTTGTCTCTGTTTGCATCCTGTTTTTATGGAAGCCTCTGTGACGCCATATTTTTATTTATTTACTATATCACGGTGGTACATACCTGTGAACTTGTGGTGCTCCAAGTGCGGCAAAAAGCATGATACCCCCACATGCCGGAGGATCCGGCCAGTACCACTACTCACCAAACAAGCGCAAGAACAGTGCCTAGCTGGGAGGGTCCAGCTTAAAGAGAAAGGTATTTTTTATTAATCCATTTACCATTGTGCGGTCTGATTTAATTTTGATCCTCTTGGTGTCATGCATGCTCATCAGATGTTTTAAACATGTGTGATTTTATTAAGTCTGGCACTATTTTTATGTGAATCCAGATATGGATCTATCTGACTGTCTCATACACAGTCATATATATGTGACTACTATGTACTGCATTGAACTATTGAGCTCTGTTGCTATTTACTCAGATTGAAGGTGCTACTACGGAGGCTGAGGCTGCTATAGAGGCTAGTAGATTGCTCATGCCCCCACCAAAAGCGGATATTGTCTACACGACGAGGAAGCGCAAACGCAGTACCCAGGTTGGCACTGACCACTCTAACAAGTGGGTATAATTTGGAAATCCACAATTTCACATGTTATGATTTTCCGTGTTATTGTTATCAACTATACTTATCTTTACGCTCATCAGAACTTCACAAACATCTAAGTTGTTTTCTTTTCATGCAATGATTTTGTCTGATATTATTAGATTTACATGATATTTACATAATTTAACCTTTCCACTTGATTTCATTCAGTACCATGCACCAGCTGCTTAGCCCTTTCTTCTACCATCCTCTTGTGAAGCTTGTGGATTGAAAGGGGGGCCCCGTATGCACTTCCAAAGGCAGATGGAATAAAAATGGTGCATGGCCACCCTTCGCGAAGGGTACCCATGGTATCAGGTATGGATTCCAAGCAGTTTAGAACTACTTGATGTAATATCTTGTATCTCACTTTTCTTGTTGTCATCTTACTTGTCTATCAATTTTATCATGAAGGCTGTCCCTTGTGTCGCTCGCCCTGTTATAAACAAGCTGTTCGGAAATGACAAGTTTCTAACTCTGTATACCGAGGACCCAAAAGGTTTGCGGCAACTATATGATGTGCATGTCTTCCTGACGATGGCCAGCACCTATTTGCGTGGTCGGGGTTGGTCCAAGTATGTCCGTGAGAACGGTCTGAAGGAGGGGGACAAGGTAGCACTCGATTTTAGCAAGCCTAGGCAGATACTTGCAAGCCATCATACACCTGTTCACCAAAGGGCCAAGAAGAGAGGTACTACTCATTAATTTTCTTATATACTCATCATAACCTCTGATGACTTTCTTGTGACTAACTGTTCTACACCATTGTCTTCACTAATCGTACGACTCTTACCACTTGTGCAGTCTGCCTCTAGAAGGGTGACAGCATCAAGATGCTGGCACCAGCCCTAGTTCCTGCAACGGCACCTGTTGACCTAAGTAGGAGAAAGAATAGAGGTAGTAACTTAAGTTGCTTGTATACTTTGATCACTATCTAGGAGTGTAAGAACCATTTTGCTTGTACACATCTCATATGCCTCTCTGACCACTCCTGCAGTCCCCTTACGTCCCCTAGAAGGTAACTAGCATCAAGACGTTGGCACCGACACTGTCACCCGCACCAGCACCGGAACTAGTTCCTTATCCGACACCTGTTGACCAAAGGAGAAAGATTGGATGTAGTAGTAACTTAATTTTCTTGTATAATTATCACATCCTCTGATCATTGTCTTGAGAGTAATTGTTGGAGTATAAGAGCCCTTTTGCTTGCACACATCTCATATGCCTATACCATCCCCGCATTCATCTTACCTACCCATTAGAAGAAATCTAGCATCAAGATGCGAGCGCTGGTGCAGGCATCAGTTCTGGCTCTTGCACCATCCCCTCTTCAATTAACTGCATCGGCATCAACTCCTGCACCAGCACCAACACAGGAAGCGGTACCATCTCTTGCACCAGCCCATGTTCCTGCACTAGCACCAGCTACTGCACCAGCCCCAGCACAGGCACTAACGCAAGCTCCTTGTCAGATCTTATCCTACGCATGTGTCATCTCAAGGTCGCACCGGATTATGTTTGTGAGTGGCGGCAGATAAACTGCTCTCAATGTATTCTCAAGTTTCACATGATTCGGTTCATTGCTCTTATTAATTATGCATCTATCTCTTGCTTTGACTCAGAAATTTCCTAAGAGTGCCACAAGGCAACTCTAGGACAGACGAAAGGGCACAATATTCTTCATGATGTAGAGCGAAGGATTGCAAGTCGAGGGACGCTACGCCATTAACTCGACTGATGGGCGCTTTGTAGCTACTCTTAGGTGGACCAAGTTCTGGAAAGCTGTCAAACTTACCATTGGAAGAATGGTCAAGGTCGATGTATATCGCTGCCCTGAATGCAGCAGTCTGGTCATGAAGTTCCTAGATGTTTATCTCTTTGGTCGCATGCTATCGTAATTAATTATGAGGTTGTCTTATCTCCACTGATCATATATGTGTGGTAAAACTATGATAACCTTTTGCTCGATTGGAGCTATGACTAGTACATACTAGCATGGTATATTTGTATCTATATGACGGTTCCCTATATGACCAAGACAAACTATTATGACAATGATTGTGTTTCATCTTAATATGATAGGAGAAGGTTGCACACAAAAGCAGAATTGATCGTCAGTTTTGCTTTCTCGAGTGATTTGAACATGTTTTGAGAAAAGGGAAACTGATTGTTGGCATGGTTTTTAGAGCTGAAGCAAGAATTGGTTTCCTCTGTAATATTATTGAATTTTAGTGTTTATATGGCTAAATCAGTTATTTTGAAATGCTGCTGAATTGGTCAAGTGTTGCTGAATATGAACTAGGAATCTGTTGATATTTTCTTTTTCTAGTTCTGTACTGCTGAATCGTTCAAATGCTACTGAATTTCTGAAAAGTTCTGTCCCTGCTGCTGGGCTGCTTGCACTAGCGCTTTTTCCTGTGTTTCATCGGAATCGATAATTGTGTTTTGGACAGTGAGGAGAGGCAGAGATGGTAAAGATACAATGCAATTTCACCAAGTGAATTCATTGGATACAATTGTAGTTTTGGCACACATGGTGTGTGTCTCTGGTTCTTTATATATTTTTACATGAATATATCTGTCAAAACAAAAGAATTATCACCTTTTCCTACTCTATCGGTGAGGTCTAGTTCTCTCGGTACTGCCATTGAATTTCAATATCTGTATTGCTGAATCAGTCATTTTGAAATGCTTCTGAATTGGTCAAGTGCTACTGAATATGAACTAGGAATCTGTCTATTTTATCTTTCTTATTTTGTACTACTGAATTATTCAAATGCTATTGAATTTGTAAAAAGTTTTGTTGCTGTGCTGGGCTATTTGCACTAGAGCTTTTTCTTGTGTTTCGTCAGAACCGTTGGTTGTATTTTGGACAGTGATGAGTGTGATTTCACCAAGTGAAGTTATTTGAATCTGATGGATCTACAGCAGAAAACAAAGTTTACTAACAGCAAGACGAAAGCTAGTATCTTTTGATTTCTTTGTTGTAATGGCAATGCACACGGTTATCTGTGTGATGTCTTGATTTTGAATCCTCTGTGCTTGACAAATATTTTTTGGGTTTACATTATTTTCTTCTAGCAAAAGTGTTTTACAGAGAGGCTGACACGGCGGAACCACCAGCCTACAGTGTCTCTCTTAATTTTCTTGTAGCAATATTGCATTACGAAGAGGCTGACATGGCGGACCCAGCAGCCTGCAGCGTCCCCCTTAATTTTCTTCTAGCAAAATTTCTTTGTGGAGAGGCTGTGACACGGTGGACCCACCATCCTACAGCGTCCCTTTTAATTTTCTTATATCAATATTCCTTTATGGGCAGGCTAACATGATGGACCCACCAACATGCAGCCACCCTCTTAATTTTCTTCTAGCAGAATTTCTTTGTGGAGAGGCTGACATGGAGGACCCACCAGCCTGCAGCGTCCCTCTTAATTTTCTTCTAGCAATATTTCTTTACCGAGAGGCTGACATGGCAGACCCACCAGCCTGCAGTCTCCCTATTAATTTTTTTCTAGCAAGTATTTCTTTATGAAGAGGCTATCATGGCGGACCCACCAGCCTGCAGTGTCCCTCTTAATGCGTGTGTTAAAAAAATTAAGTTAAGTATTTGTATAGAGAGGATGGCATCAGGGACCCACTAACCAGGACATATAAGAGAGGATGACATGTGGGCTCCAGCAGAAAGACCATACAGGGCTGCCACATCTAGCTATGCTGCCAAGGTCAAAATAGAAGAGACAACCAAAAAAAGTCCATCATACATACATTTCATTAATAGAGATATTGACATGTCATTTCAAAAAAAAGATATTGACATGGTGGACCCACCAGCGAGACCTTATACACGTGGTGCCACATCGAAAAACGTTGCCAAGTTCCAAAGAGGGAGGCACGAGCGATAAAAACAGGGTAGCAGTACCCCATAGCATGACCAAACGTCATATTCCTCTAAAAATTCTTATAATGTGAGGCTCGCATATGGGACCCACCAGCCTGTATAAACGGCTGATGCAGCGAGAAACGCTATCAACTTAACACGGAGGAGCGACCGAGGGAAAAATTCCATCATACACACGTTTCTTCAAATGATAGTATGACATGTGGGGCCTATCGGCGTGATAATGCATTTGGAATCACTATCAAGTTCGGAATAGGGTAGTGCGACCGAGGGAAAAAATCCATCATACACACGTTTCTTCTAATGATAGGATGACATGTGGGCCAAGTTGCATGATTAAACGGGAGCGCAATAAGTTTATAATAGGGTAGCGGGAGCGAAGGAAAAAATCCATCATACACATGATTCTTCTAATGATAGGTTGGCATGTGGGACCCAGCATCGTGATTAACAGCAGATAGTTCGAGCAATGTTATCGAGTTCAAATCAGGGAGGCACGAGCCAAGGAAAAAAATTATCATGCACACGTTTCTTCTAATGAGAGGATGACATGTGGGGCCCAGCTGCTTGATTGAACTATAGATGCATGTAGTAGCGCTATCAAGTTTGGAACAGGGTAGCGGGAGCGAAGGAAAAAAATTCCATCATACACACGATTCTTCTAATGAGAGGCTGGCATGTGGGACCGAGCAGCTCGATTAACTACAGATAGATCGAGCAATGTTATCAAGTTCATATCAAGGAGGCACGAGCCAAGGAAAAAAATCAACATGCACACGTTTCTTCTAATGTGAGGATGAATGTGGGGCTCAGCTACGTGATTAAATTGTAGATGCATCTAGAACCGCTATCAAGTTCAGAATAGGGTAGAGGGAGCGAAGGAAAAAATCAATCATACACATGATTCTTGTAATGAGAGGCTGGCATGTGGGACCTAGCATCGTGATTAATGGGAGATAGATCGATCAATGTTATCGTGTTCATATCAGGGAGGCACGAGCCAAGGAAAAAATCCATCATGCACACGTTTCTTATACTGTGAGGATGACACCTGAGACCCGGTAGCCTGATTGAATGGCAGATGCATCACGCGACGCTATCATGTTCGGAACAGGGAAGGAAAAAATTCCATCAAAAACACGATTCCTCTAATATGAGGCAAACATGCAGGACCCAACAGCCTGACTAAATGGAAGAGGCATCGAAAAAAGTTTTCGAGTTCAAATCAGGGAGGGTCGACCGAAAAGTTTGGTCCGCTAGAGTCACTGACGTCCAGGACCCACACACAAAAAAAATACTTCAGCGATTCAATATCTCGTGAGGAAGCGGAAATCTTACTTCTGCCACGCGCTCATCGAGCTTCCTCCGTGTTTTTAGCGGTTTTGTCATAGTAGAGGGGCGCGAAACCGGAAAAAAATTATGATGTTGCGGAAGGAAACATTTCTTGTAGTGACCATTGATGTTTCCCACCAAAATGATCCTAGTGTTTGTATGGTAACTGAAATGGCTGACGTTGATGAGAATTTGATTGCCAGAGGCGGCTCTACGGATGATGGACAAATAGATTTCACTGTCGAGGTTAGTGCAGTGGACAAAGACAGGAATAAATTGGTTATAACTGATGAATCTAAGGACATGTATGATGAATAGCAAGAGGAAGAAGATCAAACCCAGTCGGAATATGTGGATCTAGAATGCGGCGATGCTAAAAGTGATGATGGTGATGATGATTAGACTGTTGTTCCAAATTATGCAGTGAGATGACGAATATTGATTCGTTTTGGTTTTCTCATTTTAAAATGTATGAGACATGATGACATTTCTCTATTGGATTGTAATCCTAGACTAATTGTTTTCCCTGTCTAAATTTGATTAAGCTTAATTCAACAAGTGCAAGCACATGTAGAACAGGTTCAGTACATTAATTAATTACCAACCACATGACCAGGTTTCATACTGGAGGGGGAATATGCACCTCGTGTTAGTAGAGATGGGCGAGCACATTGTCTCGGTAGATAGGGAAGCTTGCATTATTTTCAAACCAAGTGATATGGATGGTTGCATCCAAGGAGACGAACAGTTGTGTGCTTCGACAATGCCTACATGCATATGCTTCAGTGGTCATCCTCCTTCTCAACTAGGTATCAGCTGTCTTGAAGCGTTGGCAGGTTGACGATGAGACGGAGGTTGACGCTGAGGGTTAGGTGGAAGTGGAACCCGTCAACACACACATGCCTCATGCCAGATCCGGTGTAGAATGTCGTAAGGGATGATGATGTGCCACTCCTTCGCCATGGGTTGCAGGTTCTTCAGCAGCCATACATGGCTAAGAACCTTCTGCATAGTTCCCACGACCTTTCTTGCTCTTCACAGCTTGCTGGGAGGCAGGCTGAGATTCAACACCTCCTCTTTGTAGGGTGTGGCAACAACATCGTCCTCGTCCAGAGGGGCTAGGAGGGAGCCATGCATCCTCCTGAGCTCATACGTCCTCGAGAAGAAGATCTTTAGTGTCATTGTGTACGGCATCGCCTCGTCAACTAACTGCGGCTCGACGACGGAGAAATCGGTTGTGGCTACGGAGACGCGGCAGGCACGGAAGACATGGGGGCCATACTCGATGGTGCGCTCCTATGACGAGCGACCGAGTTACGGTGGCGGAGCCATTTGGGGATTTTTTGGTGGGGTGGGGGTGGGGGTGGGGGTGGGGGTGGGGGAGGGGTGGGTGCCTAGTCGATGGCGAGGAGTTGGTTTTTTAATTTCGGGTTCTCTAGCACAGGCCTAGATGGAGGGGGAAGAGGCCAGGGGAAATGGGTGAGAGCCGAGAGCTTGAAGACGAGTCCGCGGTAGCTCGTCACTCCCCAAAGTTATCCCTGGCTCTTCCTCTCTCCATGGTTCTATTGTATTATTTTTAATTATTTTTTGCAGGGGCTGCATGGTTTTATTTTTTTAATTATTTTTTTTGCAGGGGATCCATGGTTTTATTTTTAATTTTTTTGTGGGGGCTCCATGGTTGTATTTATAGGGGAATGTCCAAAATAAACATTGAATTTTAGGGAAAATGTAATTTCGAACCCTAACACCAAATCCTTGAAATTGGCGCTCCAAACTTATTCATCCTGGTCTGTTTTGAACCCTAGATCTGTTTGAGATGGGATTTCGTTCTCCCCTTTTATGTAAAAGAAACTATGTGGATGTGGTGGTAACACCCAAGTTCTATGAATTTTCAAGATTTCTAGCTAAACGAGAGCATCTATGTGGATGCATAGGCTGGTGGTAGTTCCCCTTATTATCGGTAAAAGAGAGAAAGTTTGCGGATGCGATGATCATTCAATTTATTTATAACAAAACTAGTATAGGTACTCCACAACCACAACAGAAACTAAATACCATACTCTATACGGAATCAGCACACACATGGACAACAACATATCATATGGTTCTTTTTGGTCAAGAACCTACAGCGCCTTCTGCTACATGCGGGTATGCCCTCGCGCATTCGATGTACTCAAAGAAGCTGCCCCTCATGGCACACCCTTTGTTCCTACAAGTGCACCTCACTACCGAAGAAAGCCGATCAACAAAAGTGTTTTTTTCGACGACGCCACTATGCTCACATCCCGGGAACTTGTCGTCGGATAATTTTCCAACGCATTATGTGCATGTCATGTGCGCATAGCCAATGCAGTGATCATGCAAGAAAAAGAGATTTAGCCCAAAAAACAACAGTTGTATCGAACCAGTGTGACATAGAAGGAAAACATCCTGAAGAAAGAAGTAGTTAACCATGTACGCAGGACGACAAACAATTTGAGAACAAAGCTTGTAGCTGAAGAACTCTAGTTAATCGTAACTTAAACCCACTTGTCTGCCATAGAGCCCCCACTCATGTCAATCGTAGCTTCAACTGCCGACCTGAGAGGGATTTTTGAGACCGAACGAGAGAGTAGAGAGAGATAGGGTTCATGAGAGCTACCAGGAGACACTTGCAATTTAAATAGTTCTACTACTAGTAGACACCTCATCTCACTCTAGGGAAGCGAAATAGAAAAAGACCGGCGCGGAGAAAACTAGGAAAGCATTGTGTTTCCCGAGTATGAGTAGGTGCGGGGTTACTCTAGTTTTAATTAATCTCTGACCCGGTGTACACAACACTTTGATGACCTAGGGATACGTGCACGACAAATACGGTATTACTAGTACATATTAGGAAGGAAACCACTTCGGTCCTTGGTGGCAAAAAAATCAAACTTTCCAGTTTCAAAATTTTCTCTTGCTTCCCAAACATTGGGAGGGAAGCTTATTCAAAATATCCGCCATTCACAGTAGTACTTCTTATCTTATCTTTATTTTGTATTATCTTGTCTTGCAGGTTACCCAAATACACACTTATATTCGTTGATAGTACTAGTAGTACTCCTAATTACTACTCGATCTGTTTGTGGCCGTTCTATTCGTACCAAGAACTGGCCTAGAAAACAGGTGACAAAATCTTGGGAACGTTTGAGCTAGCCTCTTAACTACACCATAATTCTCTCCCTTTGTTTTTTCTTTCCCACGCTTGTAGCTCATGCATAGGTCATTTTTTTAGGGAATCTTGGTGCCTTGGTCAAAGAAAGAACATAGAAAATGAGGTCCCCTTATTTATTCTTGTAACGAAGGTAGTAGGAATAATGATACTAGTACTGGAGTAGTACTCCGTACTTCTCCTTCGCAAAAAGCAGTTCAACTTCTCCTTTGTGCTTCTCTCCGGCGAAATTAATTTATTCCTGGAAAGGCATGTTCCCCTCACAAATACTTGAAGGAATCCCGGTGGATTGGCTGTGTCGTCCTTGGAGGTTTGCTTCTGCTCGAGGCTAGTCCAGCGAGCAGTTCATCTGCCAGGAACGTGCCTTCCCTGGAGCCGCCTCTGTAGGGAGCCTAGACACCCGTGGTAAAAGTGCGATGGTCGTGCCGGCCGACGATGCAATTTTGGGCCCCCTCGAGGGTACCGATCCTGCGCTGGCCGCGTCACGGAGGCGTCAACACCACAGCCAGAGAAAAGTGGACTTCTACAACAAAGCACCGGTGTGCTTCCACTTCCACTGCGGTGGAGCTGCGTCCGGGGGCGACTCTCTGGATGGACATCAACGGTGGCCAAGTTAAGCTCTTTTGAGACAGCAGGCTATCCTTCCTTCGGGAACTTGCTTCCAGCGAGCATGTGACCAGGGCAGACAACTCAGCTGGGCGCCAGGTCGCCCTTGCCGTGGCAGACGACCCGGTCCTGGTTCCCCTTGAACCTATCGATCCTATGTTGTCCCTTCCTTACGAGCAGGACATGCTCGAGTTCGAGTTCGAGCACGAGGAACCTGCGGCCGTCGGACGTATGGCTGGGGGAATCGACTTGGTAGGGGGCATGCCGACCTCTTCGAACCTTCGCCTGACATTTACAAGGAACATCAGTGACTTCAGTCCTTGGAATTTCTTCACATCCTTGTGTGGTCCTGTAATCCTTCCTAGGAATCTTGCCCCTTTGACCATAATAAACACTAATGAGGGTGGTTTTTTCCTATGTGTGGCAAGCCGTTGTACGAAGAGTATGGCTCAGCTGGTCGGTTGAAATTGATCCGGACCCAACTACTTTTCCAATCAAAATTTTAGGCCCTTTGTGACAATTCTATGGACTTGGATGTAATTTTCTATTTTTTATGTCCTTGATGTAACCTTTAATTCCACTGACCGTGTTGATTTAAGCATGTTACTCTTTTGAGACCTACCCTGGTTAAAAAATAGAAAGAATGCCACCACCATAATTTTCAATTGAAGTGTACCATACCAAATTTTAGGATTTTTCAAGCTTTATAACTAAAACTTCGCACACTTAAATGATTGTATGTCAATAAAACGATATTAGGCCAAACATGAATACATGTGAGCATGATAGACTATTACTCTTGAAAATTTCCAAAATTCTTACGAAATTCAACCGCTATTAAAAACCATAAACACAAGTTTCAAAAATGCTCAAAAGTAACAATAATTACATATAGGTCCACAAACCACCTTGCGGTGACTACAGGCCCTAGGGCGATAATTGAAGTGTCTCGCTCCTCTAGGACCTACGGTACACCGGTTCCAAAAAATAAATAAAGAATGTCACCACCCCAATTTTCAGACAAAGTGTACCGTGCTCTCTTACAATTCCCAAGTTTTAGGATTTTTCAAGAAGGCATTGAAATGTTTTTCTTTTTATTCATGTTTAATATTCTTACTTTTTAACGAGGTTGCTACATCGTGATGCTAGATGTTGTATAGTTTAATCTCTAGGTATTGTATATGCTAGTATAAGGCCGTGATAGATGACGTTTCACTTTGTTATACCTAAGAATAGGTTATACTATTGAACTTCCACTAGTGCACTTCTTGTAGATTATTAAATTATACCTAATTCGACATATCAAGATAAAGTCGTCTAAGTGGGTGAAATTAGCTAGAAAATGAAGCTTGAAAAATATAACATGTAAATTATCCAACCACTTTATATACTATAAAATAAATGTCACGTATGAACTCTAATTTAGCCATAATAACCATATTTCCTTCTTAATTTTTTTACTTCTTCACCATGCTAACTTTTAGTTGAGAGGACGGCTCTATTTCTCTGGCGTGTTCGGCAGCCGCGTTGGTGTGGAGTAGGAGGAGTAATACATAGGAAGTAAACCACTTTGGTCCTTGGCGGCAAAAAGATTCAAACTTTTTAGATTTTGAAATTTTCACTTGCTTCCTAAATATCGGGAGGAAAAAGTTATTCAAAAGACCGGCCATGCGAAGAAGTACTTCTTATCGTATCTTTTTCCTCAAAAAAACATATACAGTGTACTGATAACTGTGAAGATGATCCACTGGATCAAGACTGGCAAATCCAAACGTTGCTAATTGTTGGATCTTTTTTTCCATTCTTAGCATCTAGAAGATTCTATTGATTATCTTTATCACAATGAATGCTAGTATGCACAAACCTCAAAACACACTTCAGTGCATAGTTTCAGGGAACTTGTGCTAACTGCATGGAAATGGATGTAATTTTCATTTTTTTATGAGGTCCTCGATGTAACTCGTACTTCCACCGACTGTGTTAACTGAAGCACCTCGCTCCTACGGGACCTACCACAGTTACAAGAAAATGCAACTGCCGCAATTATCACATGAAGCGGACCACGATTTCTTATAGTTCAGTTTTTTCAATATTCCTAGCTAAGTTCGCACAGTTCACTAACTTCTTGCCCATTTAACATAATTATTAGGTCAAACTTGATCTACAAGTAAGTGTAGTACATTTCTCTTGAATTAGATATCTTTTCTGAGATAGATGGGTGCATCTTCTTGTAGTAAAACAATGCCATCGGTGTGAGTTTCCAACTATCTGGAAAACAACATTCTCAATTTCTCGAGTGAGGATGAGATTGCTCATTTACATAAAGAAAGCCCAAAGAATATGGATCTGAATGCATAGCAAACATGTTTTAAGTGGACCAACATGTTTTACTTACGATTCCCATGTTTACTGCTATGAGTTTTCAAACTTCGTCCTAGCAAACTCTGCCCACTTGAATGATTTTATGCCGATTTATTGAAATTAGTTCAAATTTGAACTATAAGTAAATTGTAGGTTGCTTTGAAACATTTGTAAAATTTTTTGGAGGTAACCGTTGAGGGGTCATTTAATATATTACATACCACCACCAATAATATTGACAACAACTTAAACTTCTTACTAAGATTTTGCATCTTGACAATTTAACAAAATTAGGTCAAACTTGAGCTACAAGTAAGGACGATGGATTGCTCTCGAATTAAATGCCATTTCATTGGTAGATGAGTGCAACTTCTCGTAGTAAACAACACTGTTGGTGTGAGTTTCCAACTATCAGGAAATAATATTCTAAAATTCCGTAGTGATGACGAGATTGTTCCTTTTCGAAAAGAAAGTCTAAAAAATATGGATATGACTACCACAAGGCAATCTTTTAGACATATATAGTGGACCGACATATTGTACTTACGATTCCATTGTTTTATGAGTTTTCAAACTTCTTCCTAGCTAACTCTGTCCACTTGAATGACTTTATGTCGATTTATCGAAATTAGGCCAAACATCAACTGCAAGTAAATTATAGATTGCGTTGAAAGTTTTACAAATATTTTTTCGAGGTAACCATGGGGGGTCATTTATTATGCATATCGCAAACCACCACCGAGAATTTTGACAACAGCTTCAACTTCTTGCTAAGATTTTGCATCTTGACAACTTAACGAAATTAGGACAAACTTGAGATACCAGTAAGCACGATAGATTGTTATTGAATTAATTTTCTTTTTCGAAGGTAGTTGGGTGAATATTTTATGGATAGAGCGGACCATGCATATTTTATTTGCGATTCCAATGTTCTCTGAGTTTTCAAGGTTTGTAGTTACATTAACCCACTTAAATTACACTACTCCCTCCGATTCAAATTAATGTTTGCCAAATTGCCGATAAGGTAAACATTTTCCACAAGGTAGGACCGACATAGCTTGGTCATATTGCTCCATGCAATAGATAGGAGAGAGAGGAAATGAGTTTTCTATTCTATATGTGCAACCCACAAGCTTGAGATATAACTTTATTTTTTCACAATGTACTACTATGTGACTTAATGTGTACTTTTTTACACACTGCGGATGCCCTACGGAAAAAAAATAATGGGCCCACTTGGTAGTGTAAAACACCTATGTAGAAGTTAGCCTCTTCAGTTTAGTGGGTCCCACGAATCATCTCATTTACACACTTTCTAAAAGGTGGAGCTTTTTACTCGTAGTTGGACATATGCTCACCTCTATCCATGCACTATACATGCAGTGAGAATAATATGTAGGCCGAGGACGAGGTTAGCAACAAAGAGAGAAGAGGAGTTGAAGGAGGTTCGAGGTCAGAGCATTTATGATGGGTTCCTGACATGAGGTACTTCTGCCGCCTTACAATATACACTCTACTAGTAGTAGTAAATTTCAGGACCTATGCATGCAAAAAAGTGTGTTTTCTCTCTCCTTTGCTGCCTCTCATCTCTCCCCACCCCTTTCCCCTCGCGCACCAGCCCAGCTGATCTCTACCTCGTCCATAGCGTGGCGTTGCACACGTGTGCCTTGGTACGGCGTCTCTGTTTTTTAGAGGGCAGGGCTCTGTTTCTCTAGTGTATTCGGCAGCCAAATTGGTGTGGAGTAGGGTGTCATGTGGGATCCCGCCAAAATCCCACTTCTAGTTCATTTGCCAAAATATAGTGTAAAATTTTGCTCAAAATTTGAACTATATTTTGACAAATGAATTAGTTGTGGGATTTTGGTGGGATCCCACTTGACACCCTAGGAGTAGTACATACTAAGGAAACCACTTTGGTCCTTGGCGGAAAAAATATTCAAACTTTTCAGGTTTCAAAATTTTCACTTGCTTCCCTAACATCACGAGGGAAAGGTTATTCAAGAAGACCGACCATGCATAATAGTACTTCTCATCTTATCTTTTTCGTCAAAAAAACTATATAGTGTACGAATAAAATATGGACCGTTGGATCAAGACAGGCAAATCCAAACATTGTTAACCGTTGGATCTTCTTTTCCATTCTTAGCATCTAGAAGATTCTATTGATAGTCTTTATCACAATAAACGCTAGTACGCACAAACCTCAAAACACACTTCACTGCATAGTTTCAGGGACCTTGTGCTAACTACATGGACTTGTATGTAATTTTCATTTTTATGATGTCCTTGATGTAACTTGTACTTCCACTGACCGTGTTATCTAAAGCACCTCGCTCCTATGGGACCTACCATAGTTAGAAGAAAATGCAACCGCCCCAATTATCACATGACGTGGACCACAATTTCTTATAGTTATGTTTTTCAAGCTTCCTATCTAACTTCGCACGCTTCACTGACTTCTTGCCGATTTAACGGAATTATTAGGTCAAACTTGATCTACAAGTAAGCGTAGTACATTGCACTTGAATTAGATGTATTTTCTGAAGTAGATGGGTGCATATTCTTGTAGTAAAACAATGTCGTCGGTGTGAGTTTCCAACTATCTGGAAAAGAACATTCTCAGTTTCTCGAGTGATGATGAGATTATTCTTTTACATAAAGAAAGCCCGAAGAATATGGATCTGAATGCCACAAGCCAAACTTCGTGACATATTAAGTCGACAAACATGTTTTACTTATGATTTCTATGTTTAATTATATGAGTTTTCAAACTTTTTCCTAGCAAACTCTGCCCACTTGAATGACTTTATGCTAATTTATCGAAATTAGGTCAAATTTGAACTAAAAGTAAATTGTAGGTAACTTTGAAAGATTTGTGCATTTTTTAGGTAACCATCGAGGGGTCATTTAATATATCACATACCACCACCAAGAATTTCTACAATAGCTTAAACTTCTTACTAAGATTTTGCATCTTGACAATTTAACGAAATTAGGTCAAACTTGAGCTACAAGTAAGCGCGGTGGATTTCTCTCGAATTAAGTGTCATTTCATGGGTAGGTGATTGCATCTTATCGCAGTAAACAACACCATTGGTGTGAGTTTCCAACTATCGGGAAATAACATTCTAAATTTCCACAGTGATGATGAGATTGTTCCTTTTTGAAAAGGAAGTTTGAAGAATATGGATCTGAATGCCACGAGCCAATCTTTCGGACATATATAGTGGACCAACATGTTGTACTTACCATTCCCATGTTTTATGAGTTTTCAAACTTCATCCTTTCTAACTCTGTCCACTTGAATGACATTATGTCGATTTATCGAAATTAGGTCAAACTTCAACTACAAGTAAATTGTAGTTTGCGTTGAAAGTTTTACAAATATTTTTTGTAGGTAACCATGGGGGTGTCATTTAATATAGGTATCACAAACCACCACCGAGAATTTTGACAATAGGTTCAACTTCTTGATGAGATTTTGCATCTTTACATCTTAACGAAATTATGTCAAACTTGAGCTAGGAGTAAACGCGATAAATTGTTCTAGAATTAATTGTCTTCGAAGGTAGATGGGTGCATATTTTCCGGACTAGCGAACCATGCATGTTTTATTTGCGATTCCTATGTTCTATGAATTTTCAAGTTTCATAGTACATTAACCCACTTAAATTACACTAATGCCTCCAATTCAAATTAATGTTTGCAAAATTACGGATAAGGTCAACATTTTCCACAAGGTAGTACCGACATACCTTGGTCATATTGCTCCATGCAATAGAGAGGAGAGAGGGGAAATGATTTTTTTATTCTCTATGTGCAACCCCAAGATTGACATATAACTTTATTTTCTCCATAATGTACTACTATGTGACTTAATGTGTACTTTTTTTACACACAGCGGATGCCCTAAGGAAAAAATAAAATAATGGGCCCACATGGGAGTGTAAAACTCCTATGAAAAAGTTAGTCTCTTCAGTTTAGTGGGCCCCACAAATCATCTCATTTATACACTGTCTAAATGGTGGAGCTTTTCACTCATAGTTGGACATATGCTCACCTCTCTCAACGCGATGTACATCTAGAGAGAATAATACGTAGGCAGGGGAAGAGGGCAGCAGCGAAGAGAGAAGAGGAGTTGAAGGCGGTTCGAGGTCAGACTATTTATGATGTGTTCCTGACATGAGGTACTGCATCCTCCTTATAATGTACACTCTACTAGTAGTAGTAAATTTCAGGACCTATATGCAAAAAAGTGTGTTTCTCTCTCCTTCACTGCTTCTCATCTCTCCCCATCCCTCTCCCCTCGCGCACCAGCCCAGCTGATCTCTCCCTCGTCCAGAGCATGGCGTTGCGCATGTGTGCCTTGGTACGGCGTCTCTGTTTTTTTAGAGAGCGCAACTCTGTTTCTCTGGTGTGTTCCACAGCCGCATTGGTGTGGAGTAGGTAGGGTGTCAAGTGGGATCCCACCAAAATCCCACTTCTAGTTCATTTGCCAAAATCTAGTTTAAATTTTTTCTCAAAATTTGAACTAGATTTTGACAAATGAATTAGAAGTGGGATTTTGGTGGGATCCCACTTAACACCCCAGGAGTAGTACATAGGAAGGAAACCACTTTGGTCCTTGGCGGAAATTAGATTCAAAGTTTTTAGGTTCCGAAATTTTCACTTGCTTCCCAAACTTCGGGAGGGAAAGGTTATTCAATAAGACTGGACATGCATAGTAGTACTTCTTATCTTATCTTTTTTGTCAAAAAAACTACATAGTCTACGGATAACTTTGAATATGGACCGTTGGATCAATACTGGCAAATCCAAACATTTCTAACCATTGGAACTGATTTTCCATTCTTAGCATCTAGAAGATTCTATTCATAGTCTTTATCGCAATGAACGCTAGTACGCACAAACCTCAAAACACACTTCACTGCATAGTTTTAGGGACCTTGTGCTAATTTATGGACTTGGATGTAATTTCATTTTTATGAGGTCATTGATATAACTCGTACTTCCACCGACCGTGTTAACTGAAGCACCTCGGTCCTATGGAAACTACCACAGTTAGAACAAATGAATTTGAACTGGGATTTTGTTGGGATCCCACTTGCACCCTAGGAGTAGTACATAGGAAGGAAACCACTTTGGTCCTTGGCCACAAAAATATTCGAAATTTTTAGGTTTCGAATTTTTAACTTGCTTCCCAAACATTAGGAGGGAAAGGTGATGACTCCTTGTTGACGTTGAGCACTTCATCGGGAAACCCCAAGAGCAAGGTGTGAAGCAGCACAGCAGCAAGTCTTCCCTTAGTAAGAAACCAAGGTTATCGAACCTGTAGGAGGAAGGAAACGTCTCAAAGGTGTTGCAAGAAACGTGGAAACCTGCACAACACAATCTCAAGACTTTGGCCCAACGAACAGTGAGATTGTCAATCTCACCGGTTGCTGTAACAAAGGATTAACTGTATGGTGTGGGAGGTGATGATGGTTTGAAGCAAGTAAATAGTAACAGTGGAAGATGTATCAATGGTAAGGATTGGACCGGGGTCCATAGTTCACTAGAGGTGTTCTCCTTTGATAAAAAAACATGGCATGCTGGGTAAATAAATTACAACATGGCAATTGACAGGACTGAGCAAGGCAAAACAATGCAATACTAGACAAAAAGATCCTATGAGATTCGATTGGGAAATACAACAATATACATAGACCACCATCCAACAGCACTACATGGAGACCGTTGTTTTCTCCCTAGTGGCAACATCACATCTACAACCGTAGAGATTTCTGTCACTTCCCTTGATTAAGTAGAGGCATGAACCCACATTCGAGCATAAATACCCCCTCTTAGAGTCACTAGCAACTACTTGGCCAAGATATCTACTAACAACGAAGATCATGCAAGATCAGAAACAACACAGACATGATAGAATCAAATAGACAAAACCATTAATCAATCTGACATAGTAATCTCAATATCCATCGGATCCCCGCAAAGACAACATGCACGATTACAAATAGATCAGATCTTGATCATGAACGGAGCTCACAAGATGTAGACATGAAAGCACAAGGAGGAGGTACAACCATCTAGCTACTACATGGACTCGTAGTCCAAGGTGGAACTACTCATGCTTCATACCGAAGGCTGGCATGATGAAGAAGAAGGCCTCCGGGATGATCTACCCTCTTGCAGGGTGCCGGGAAGAGCTTCAAATCTCCCCCCGATCTAGGGACGATGGTGGCGGCGACTATAGATGGTTTCGTGGAATTTTGATCGGGTTCCTAGGATTTCTTCATCGGGGGCTTCTTATAGGCGAAGAGGCGAGGCAGGGTGGCCACCAGGGTGGCTGCACCCCCCAGGCGCGGGGTGGGCCCACCCGTGTGGCCAGGGGGTGTGGCCCCCTGGTGGGTCTCCTACGTCTAGTACTCCGGCTTCATGTTCCCCACGGTAAAATATTGACTTTGGCTTTTGTCCCGCCCAATTCCGAGAATATTGATTTTCTGCATTTCTAGAACCAAAAATAGAAGAAAATAGGCAACTGGCACTATGGCAACTTGTTAATAGGTTAGTACCAAAAAACATATAAAAACACCTCAAAGTGTGGACAAAGGAAAGCAAAGTAGATAGTAAACAAGCATGGAGCATCAAAAATTATAGATACGTTTCCGATGTATCAAAAGGTTATTCAATAAGACCGGCCATGCGTAGTAGTACTTCTTATCTTATCTTTTTCATCAAAAAAAACTATATAGTGTACGGATAACTTTGAACATGGACCGTTGGATAAAGACTGGCAAATCCAATATTGCTAACCGATGGATCTTCTTTTCCATTCTTAGCATCTAGAAGATCCCATTGATAGTCTTTAACATAATGAACACTAATATGCAAAAACCTCAAAACACACTTCACTGCATAGTTTCAGGTACTTTGTGCTAACTACATGGACTTGGATGTAATTTTCATTTTTTATGAGGTCCTTGATGTAACTCGTACTTCCACTGACTGTGCTAACTGAAGCACCTCGCTCCTATGGGAGCTACCATAGTTAGAATAAAATGCAACCGCCCCAATTATCACATGAAGTGGACCAAAGTTTCTTATAGTTCTGTTTTTCAAGCTTCATAGCTAACTTCACACGCTTCACTGACTTCTTACCGATTTAACATAATTATTAGGTCAAACTTGATCTACATGTAAGTGCAGTACATTACACTTGAATTAGATGTCTTTTTTGAGGTAGATGGGTGCATATTCTTGTAGTAAAATAATGTCGTCGGTGTGAGTTTCCAACTATATGGAAAAGAACATTCTCAATTTCTCGAGTGGTGATGAGATTGTTCTTTTACGTAAATAAAGACCGAAGAATATGGATCTGAATGCCACAAGCCAAGATTCGTGACATATTAAGTGGACCAACATGTTTTATTTACGATTCCCATGTTTAATGCTATGAGTTTTCAAACTTCATCCTAGCAAACTCTGCCCACTTGAATGACTTTATGCCAATTTATCGAAATTAGGTCAAATTTGAACTAAAAGTAAATTGTAGGTTGCTTTGAAAGATTTTTGAAAAAAAATTCGAGGTAACCATTAGGAGGTCATTTCATATATCAAAAACCACCACAGAGAATTTTGGCAACAGGTTTAACTTCTTACTAAGATTTTGCATCTTGAAAATTTAACGAAATTAGGTTAAACTTGAGCTACAAGTAAGCGCGATAAATTGCTCTCGAATTAAATGTCATTTCATGGGTAGATGAGTTCATCTTGTCACAGTAAAAACACCGTTGGTGTGAGTTTCCAACTATCAGGAAATAACATTCTAAATTTCCACAGTGATGACGATATTATTTCTTTACGAAAAGAAATTCTGAAGAATATCTATCTAAATGCCACAAGCCAATCTTTCAGACATATATTGTGGATCGACATGTTGTACTTACGATTCCCATGTTTTACGAGTTTTCAAAATTCATCATAGCTAACTCTGTCCACTTGAATGACTTTATGTCGATTTACAGAAATTAGGTCAAACTTCAACTGCAAGTTGTAGATTGAGTTGAAAGTTTTACAAATATTTTTTGGAGGTAACCGTGGGGGGGGGGGTAATTTAATATACGTATCACAAACCACCACCAATAATTTTGACAACAACTTCAACTTCTTGCTGATATTTTGCATCTTGACAACTTAACAAAGTTAGGTCAAACTTGAGCTACCAGTAAGCGCGATAGATTTCTCTTGAATTAATTATATTTTATAAGGTCGGTGGGTGCATATTATTTTAGTAAGAAATGACGTCGGTGTGAGTTTCCAACTATCAGGAAAGAACATTATTTATTTTCCGAGTGATGACGAAATTGTCCCTTTCAGTAAGAAAAGTCTGGAGAATATGGATTTGAATGCCACAAGACAAGCTTTTCTCAGATATATAGTCGACAAACATGTTTTGTTCTCCCTTGTTTCAAAATACACAATGTTTTAGGTTTGTGAAGAAAAGGTATCTAGACATCTTTTAGTGTATAGAATCAATCTAAACCTAAGTGAACCTACATACTAAAAAAAGTATAGATACATTTGCTTCATAAAGCTAAAACATATTATATTTTAAAACAGAGGGAATACTACATATATGATTCCCATGTTTCACGAGTTTTCAAACTTTGTCCTAGCTAACTCTGCCCTCTTGAATGGCTTTTTGTTGATTTATTGAAATTATGTCAAATTTGAACTACGAGTAAATTGTATGTTGCGTTGAAAGTTTTGCGAATTTTTTTGGAGGTAACCAATAGGGGGTCATTTAATATATCACAAAGCACCATCGCGATTGTTTACAATAGGTTAAACTTTTTTCTATGATTATTCATCTTGACAACTTAACAAAATTAGGTCAAACTTGATCAACAAGTAAACACGACAGATTGCTCTTGAATGAATTGTCTTTTCGAAGGTAGATGGGTGCATCCTCTTTTAGTAAACAATGCCGTCAATGTGAGTTTCTAGCTATCAGGAAAGAACATTCTCAATTTTTTGAGTGATGACAAGATTGTTCCTTTCCGTAAAGAAAGTCTCAAGAATGTGGATCTGAATGCCACAAGTAGAGCTTTTAAATATATATGGTGGACCGACATGTTGTACTTACGATTCCCATGTCTTGTGAATTTTCAAATTTCCAAGCTAACTCTTCCCACTTGAATGACTTTATGTCGATTTATCAAATTACGTCAAATTTGAACTATAAGTAAACCGTATCTTTCTTTGAAAGTTTTACGAAAAAGCCTTTGGAGGTACCCATCGGGGGTCAATTAATATATTGGGACGACCAAGAGTTTGGACAACAGGTTTAAGTTCTTGCTAATATTTTGAATCTTGTCAATTGAACGAAATTTGGTCAAATTTGAGCCTTAAAAAAAGGTAGCATGAGAGGAGTGAAGAGAGAGTAGTTGAAGGCGGTGCAATGTTAGAGCAAAGCAATGATGGGCAGCTGACACGAGGTACAAGGTACACTCCACTGGTAGTAAATGTATGGAACTATAGTACGGAAGTTTATGCACGCAAAAAAGTGTGTTTTCTCTCTCCTTCGCTACCTCTCATCTCTGCCCACCCCTCTCGCACCGGCTCGGCTGATCCATCCCTCGTCCACAGCATTGCGCTATGCACGTGTGCCTCGGTACGACGACTCTGTTTATTTCTTTTTTTGAGGGGGAGGATCTATTTCTCTAGCGTGTTTGGCATCCGTGTTGGTGTGGAGTAGGATTATACATAGTAAGGAAACCACTATGGTCCTTGGCGGCAAAAAAATCAAACTATTCCAGTTTCTAAATTCTCACTTCCTTCCCAAACATCGGGAGGAAAAGGTTATTCGTAGTAGTACTTCTTATCTTATCTTTATCTTGACATATCTCTTACAATACCACACAACTATATAGTGTAACGATAACTTTGAACATTCACCATTGGATCAAGACTGGCAAATCCAAACATTTCTAACCGTTAGATCTTCTTTTCCATTCTTAGCATCTAGAAGATTTTGTTGACAATCTTTAGCACAATGAATGCTTGTATACACAATCCTCAAAACACACTTCACTACATAGTTTTATGTACCTTGTGTTAAGTGCATGGGCTTGTATGTAATTTTCATTTTTTATGAGGTCCTTGATGTAACTTGTACTTCCACCGATCGTGTTAACAAAAGCATCTCGCTCCTATGGGACCTATGATAGTTAGAAGAAAATGAAACTGCCCCAATTATTAGTCTAAGTGGACCACGGTTTCTTATAGTTCCAATTTTCAAGCTTCCTACCTAACTTCGCACACTTCACTGACTTATCAATTTAACAAAAGTAGGCCAAACTTGAGCTACAAGTAAGTGTGGTACATTGATCTTGAATTACATGTCTTTTTTGAGGGTTGGTGAGTGCAATTTCTTGTACTAAACAATGTTGTTGGTGTGAGTCTCCAACTATCTTGAAAGAACATTCAGAATTACCCAAGTGATGACGATATTGTTTCTCTTTTCCGTAAAGAAAGTCTGAAGAATATGGATTTGAATGCCACAAGCCATGCTTCTAGACATATTAAGTTGACTAACATTCTTTACTTATGATCCCCATGTTTAATGTGATGAGTTTTCATACTTCGTCCTAGCTAACTCTGCCCACTTGAATGACTTTATGCCGATTTATCAAAATTATGTCAAATTTGAACTACGAGTAAATTGTAGGTTTCTTTGAAAGTTTTGTGAATTTTTTGGAGGTAACCATTCGGGGGTCATTTAATATATCATAAACCACCAACGAGAGTTTTGACAACAAGTTCAACTTCTTGCTAAGATTTTGTATCTTCACAATTTAATGAAGGTCAAACTTGAGCTACAAGTAAGTGTGATAGATTACTTTCGAACTAAATGTCATTTCATGGGTGGATGAGTCCATATTCCCGCAGTAAACAACACCATTGTTGTGAGTTCCAACTATCAGTAAATTACATTCTAAATTTTTAGAGTGATTACCAGATTGTTCCTTTTCGAAAAGAAAGTCTAGAGAATATATGGATCTGAATCCACAAGCCAAGCTTTCCGACATATATAGTCGACCGACATGTTGTACTTATGATTCCCATGTTTTATGAGTTTTCAAACTTCGCCCTAGCTTGCTCTGTCCACTTGAATGGCTTTATGCCGATTTATTGAAATTAGGTCAAATTTCAAATACAAGTGAATTGTAGATCAATGTGTTAAAAGTTTTACGATTTTTTCGGAGGTAACCATTGGGGGGTCATTTAATATATCAAAAACCACACCGAGAATTTTGACAACAGGTTCAACTTCTTGCTAAGATTTTGCATCTTGATAACTTAACGAAATTATGTCAAACTTGAGATACCAGTAAGCGCAATAGATTTCTCTTGAATTAATTGTCTTTTTGGAGTTAGATGGGTGCATCTTATTTTACAAAACAATAATGTCATCGGTATGAGTTTACAACTATCAAGAAAGTTCATTCTCAATTTTCTGAGTGATGAAGAGATTGTTATTTTTCGTAAAGAATATGGATTTGAATACGACAAGTAGCGCTTTTCAGATATATATAGTGGACCAACATATTGTACTTAAAACTCCCATGTTTTATGTGTTTTAAAACTTCATCCTAGATAACTCTATCTACTTAGATGATTTTATGTCGATTTATCGAAATTAGGTCAAATTTAAATGTAAGTAAATTGTATATTTCATTGAAAGTTTTAAGATTTTTTTGGAGGTAATCATCGGGGGGTCATTTAATATATCACAAACCACCTCTGGGTATTTTGACAACAGGTTCAACTTCTTGCTAAGATTCTTGACAACTTAACGAAATTAGGTCAAACTTGAGCTATGAGTAAGCATGATAGACTGCGCTTGAATTATTTGTCTTTTCGTAAAGAACATTCTCAATTTTCTGAGTCATGACCATATTGTTCCTTGCCATAAAGAAGGTCTCAATAATATGGACCTGAATGCCACAAGCAGAACTTTTTAGATGTATATATATAGTAGACTGACATGTTGTGTACTACTTATATGATTCCCATGTTTCACGAGTTTTCAAAACTCGACCAAGCTAACTCTTCCCACTTGATTGGCTTTATGTTGTTTTACCAAAATTAGGTCAAATTTGAACTACGAGTAAATTGTAGGTTGCTTTGAAAGTTTTGCGATTTTTTTGGAGGTAACCATCAGGGGGTCATTTAATATATCACAAACCACCATCGAGAATTTTGACAACAGGTTCAACTTCTTGCTATGATTCTTGACAACTTAACGAAATTAGGTTAAACTCGAGCTACTGGTAAGCGCGATAGATTGTCCTTGAATTATTTGTATTTTCGAAGGTGTCGATGGGTGCATCTTCTTTTAGTAAACAATAATGTCGTCCGTGCGAGTTTCCAACTATCAAGAAAGAATGATCCTAATTTTCCGAGTCATGATCATATTATTCCTTTCGGTAAAGGTCTCAAGAATATGGATCTGAATGCCACAAGAAGAGCTTTTTAGATATATATATATATATATTGGACCTACATGTTTTGTACTACTTATATGATTCCCATGTGTCAAGAGTTTTTAAACATTGACCTAGCTAACTCTGACCACTTGAATGGCTTTCTGTCGATTTATTAAAATTAGGTCAAATTTGAACTATGAGTAAATTGTAGGTTTCTTTGAAAGTTTTGCGATTTTTTTGGAGGTAACCATCGGGGGCTCATTTAATTTATCATAAACCACCATCGAGAATTTTGACAAGAGGTTCAACTTCTTGCTATGATTCTTGACAACTTAGCGAAATTATCATGTCAAATTTGAGCTACTAGTAAGCACGATAGATTGCTCTTGAATTATTAGTCTTTTTGGAGGTAGATGGGTGCATCTTCTTTTAGTAAACAATAATGTCGTCGGTGCAAGTTTCCAACTACCAGTAAAGAACATTCTCAATTTTAAGAGTCATGATCAGATTGTTCCTTTCCGTAAAGAAGGTCTCAAGAATATGGATCTGAATGCCACAAGCAGAGCTTTTCAGATATTAATATAGTGGACCAAAATGTTGTGTACTACTTATATGATTCCCATGTTTCACGAGTTTTCAAACTTTGACCTAGCTAACTATTCCCACTTGAATGACTTTATGTCAATTTATCGAAATTAGGTCAAATTTGAACTATGAGTAAAATGTATGTTGCTTTGAAAGTTTTGTGAATTTTTTTTGGAGGTAACCATTGGGGGGTCATTTAATATATCACGAACACCATCTAGAGTTTTGACTATTCATATTGACAATTTAACAAAATTAGGTCAAACTTGAGCTACCATTAAGCATGATAGATTGCTCTTGAATTAATTGTATTTTCGTAGGTAGATGGGTGCATCTTCTTTTAGTAAACAATGTCGTCGGTGTGAGTTTCCAACTATCAGGAAAGAACATTCTAAATTTTCCAAGTGATTATTAGATTGTTCTTTTTTATAAAGGAAGTCCGAAGAATATGGATCTGAATGCCACAAGCCAAGCTTTCAATCATATATAGTGGACCGCCATGTTGTACTTTCGAATCCCATGCCTTATGAGTTTTCAAAATTTCTAGCTAACTGTGCCCACTTGAATGACTTTATGTCGATTTATCAAAATTATGTCAAATTTGAACTACAAATAAATCGTAGGTTTCTTTGAATGCTTTATGAAAAAGCTTTTGGAGGTACCCATCGGGGGTCAATTAGAAGTATATCGGTAACCACCGAGAGTTATCCTCTCCTTATTATTCGAAAAAATAGAAGAAATGAAAATCATCGCCCTCACAACCGTACTAGACTCAGCCACCTTTCTTCACAAGCTGCACACGCCACCGTCCAATCGCACTCGATGGTTGTTGTATTTCGATCCTTCATTTTAATATTTTTATTACTCGGGAGGTGAGCCAATCGCGACAAAGCACTAAATTGTGGTGGGATATTGGCGGGATCTTCTTATAGTTCAAAATTTTAGTGGAATATTGGCAGGATCCTCCTAGCTACCTGCATACTGATGAGGCCTCTGGCTCATTCTCTCACCGATCCCTCCCACTATCCCCTCATCCTCCTCTATCACATACCTCCATAGACAACTTCCACCTCGCTGGAGTCTGCTCAGTGACGCCATCATCCACCTTGCTGGTGTCTCCTTCGTCGTCTCTGCTTCCCCCATAGCACGGTAGGTGTCTGCTTTCCCACCGTCGCAACCGAGAGATGCGTAAGCCACTCGGACCCCCACCAGGGGGGCTATTAAAACTCCATACTACTAAGACGAAGGTTGCTACACACTTCCTATGCCCTCTTTCCTTGCATTTTACTTCTGAATGTAGATCGTCTCTTCTTTCTTGCAGTTCCTTATTATATTTCTAAGAAGGCATGCTAGTTGCTGTACTGCTGGATCGGTTCCAAGAGAAAAGAAGGCAAATACAAGTCGTGAAGCCAAATTGGATATCTCGCAGCGGTACAAGACAACTCTAACGCAATGATAACCCCCAACAATACTCCATAGACAAAGGTTTGCTTCCACTTTGCATATATGTATTTTTCAGAGTAGTTCATCCTTTGCTTGCCCTTCCTTCTCATGTACAAGTATTATTTTTTATTTTCATTTTTGCAAGGCATGGAAGATGATGAACTGCCTAATCATAATCGATGCCAACAAAACCTTAGGAGTTTTGGACATTCAAATGTAGCCCCACTCGGCACAACACAACTGATACAAAAACATGGCTATTTGTTGCATCTTGCTTGTGTTATTTGCTGATTGATTTGTTGCACTGCAATTTGCAGAAGCAAGTGCATGATCATGTCCGTGCCAAGGAGGTTCACAACACAGATATTAAGTAGCGTGCCAGTGATGCAGCCATTTCTAGGAAACAAAGAGAAGTATGGTGCATGGCCAAAGCTAAGATTAATATTCTACAACAGGATTTGGACACGGCCACTCTGCAGATCAGAGAATTGAACCGGGGTTGGTTTTCTATGATTGAAGATGGCATTGATGCTACCGATGATCTTCAGAAGTTAGTGGCTTAAAATCGTGTTCCCAATCCAATTGATGCACATGGCAATGAGATCGACTAGAAGGTCGTGGAACAGGTGAAAGAATGAGCAGAGATTCTCCAAGCATCTTTGCAGGCAGATGATTTTCGAAGGGTGATGCAAGAACCGCCATGCGAATAGATTGTTATTTCCAATAATGAGAATGACTTTCCTTATTTTCTTAACCTGATATTTTCTTATCTTATATGATGGCCGTACTTTACGATAACTACGTATTTGGCACGCTGTTATGAAATGCATAGTACATGCTGCATCTGGACAATGTATCTTGGTAGCCTTTCGGAAAATGGAAAAAATAATATTTTCCCACCAGAATGTTGAAATCTTATTATGCACTTTTATTTAGATTCGTAAACCTATGTTTTGCAGGAAATTAACACATTACGATGAATGGTAGTCCATCTTAAAAAAGAAATAAAAAAGAAAAGAATGATAGTCCGAGCTCAATGACCATGTCCTTGTGTCCATTATCGTGCATAAATATGTGCAATTACTTGTGTTGCCCCAAATCATAATTTTAGACTGTATATACTAGTAGAGTACACAAAAAATTAGCTGAGAGACAGAAAACACACGGAAACCATCGCTTTCACCAAGCAGTAAATAATAATTTTAACTATGCGCCAGAAACAACCGCCGAAATGGCTCCCGCGTCCAATACTCAAAAGTGATACGAAATTTCCATCTCTCCCTTCGGTCCAGAAACAAGGCGACAAAGGCCATTTCCCAAATTGTTTGTCTTGAACAATTCAAAATTTCAAACCCACGCCCATAAGGCCGAATCCCAAGAGATAACCTCGGACCACCATGGATGTGCCCCTTCCATCCCATCTCCCCTTCACAGCCTCTCCACCGGCACTACATAGCAACCGAATATGTTTTACCAGCTCCCTTGTCTAGCAAGCCGGAGGTTGCTTCCCCGCCCCGATGCCAGCCCGCACCAGATCTCCTCCTCCGTACACAAGGTCCACGGTGCCGGAGCCGGCTTAGCAACGCTGTCACCAGCAACACCGTCGCAGCTTCCTTCGATCCACTTCCCCCGGCTCCACGACACCGGATCTGCTTCCCTGACCTTGTCTATGGCGTCGGAGATATGGCGAGCAAATTCTTCTTAGCCACAAACGGCGAGGTCTTAGCTCACCATAATCCCTTTAAAGGTAAGGCCAGTGGCAAGAAATCGTGTAATCGCGGTCACAAAGGTAGGTCATCGCTTATTTCACAGTCGTCACACACTGTTTATAATCATATGGCTGTCATTCTTCCTTTAGAGTTTTCAACTGCTTGCTAGCACTGTACTAATTTGCTCCTCTACACGCACTTCGCTCTTAAATCTCATAAGGTATTTTTTTGCTCATGCATGGAAGCTTCTTTGGGGCCGAATGGAGAACGGAAGGTTTGGGAAGAGAGATTACTGAAGAATTCCAAACATGCAAGGTTGATCGGCTTGTAGAGACTTAGATATTTCATAGCTACCACCACCAATCATGAAGGCCAGGTTTCTGAAGCAGAATCTGATCCTCGATGTGGACAAAACTCCGATGGAGACCTGACTCAGGAAGATGGACCGGTCAAGAACACCCCCCAGTATGCCCGCTTGTCCACCCCGCAAGGTGCTTTCTCTGTCTTGTCATTGATATAGTTGTTGCATATTCCATGTTTTGTATCTCAATTCCACCAAATGTTGTGCAATGCCATCTTCTTAGTTCATCCATCATATATGTTCACCTTGTCTTGCCTTATTATTATTCTATTCTATCTGCATCTCATTATACATAGGACTTTCATAGATTAATGTATCGTTTATGTGCATTAGGAATCAGTTGTTTCACCTAAGACCCTTTCAGACACCAGCAGGGAGAAAACTATGTCCGGCAAGTGTTTGATTCAGCATTAGTTTCTGTTGATGAACAATACCTTGAGGAGACATCACTCAGGAATTTGGACCCATTGAGGACCACCCCCATAGTCCGCCCGCTTGTCCACCCCCCAAGGTGCTTACTCTGTTTTTTGATTTTGATGTCTATTGCATCTTCCATGTTTGCTATCTCAATCCAACCAAATATTCTGCAATGTCCTTCGCCTAGTTCATGCATCATATATGTTCAACATGTTTTACCTTATTGTTCTTCTGTTCCATCCGTGTTTCATTACATATAAAACTATAATTGATTGAAGTATCATTTATGTGTGTTAGGAATCATCAGGTTCAGGTACCAAACCTGAAGCATCGACAAGCGGCCCTGCTAATGCTACAGGTGGAACACGAACACAAGCCAGGAAATACAATAAACAAAATTCAGGAAACTCACATAAGTCTAAAAAGGCTCGTCTTGGCGGCACACCACAGGTTCCAATAGAAATAGACATAGCAAATACCATTCCACACATTGCACAATTAGAAATTGCCAATCCAGATAGCCATGAAGAATTGACAACCCAACTAGTTTCGACCTCTACTGGCCTAAATCTGCTGGCATAACACCAACAAGCTAGCGACGATCACCCACCTTTTGATCAGCCGTCCGCCAAACAAGTTATGTGTTCCAACGCTTATCGTTGCATGCTCCCTTATACATATTATGATAGCCTTATGTAACGGTTAAATTGGTAGCTACACGAAGATTTAAGAAAAGGGGGCCAATGGTAGAAAAAAATCTTGAATCTCAAATTTCCGGAATGCAATCTAGATATTGTATCAATTCTATTGTGCCTGGAAAGCGAAGGCCAAAAGAAACAAAAGAATATGGATTCCTAGCATCGGAAATAGGCGTTTTTGTCAGGAATGATATTCCCATCTTCGCATCATTCAAGCTCCACCAACATACCCCTAACCATTACAATTCATTACTCCAGAAGTTACATGTAAGTCATGGTGCTCTATCCCATGCCTTCAAACTTGCCGTTGGTTCTATTCGAAGTCACATAACACATCAATTGTTCCATTCTTGCCGACAGACAAAATTCAACTTTGATCAGGATAATTAGGATGTAGAGTATGTTCTCATGGACATGTTCTCCTATTCTTTGCGCCAGCAGTGCCATAGGCTAAAGCATATACTTTGATGGTAAGTCAAGTAAGGATTTTCAAATAATGTCTCCTATGGAACATTCTATGACTGACCAATAGTGGATAGATATTCTCGACCACTGGTTTGATCCAAACTTTACGGTATGGGTTTGTGAAGACCGAGACCAGATCACATTCAAAATACCTATTTGCACATATGTATCACTAGTCTCCTTTTGCAGATGAACACTAAGAAAAACAAGAGGAACCGTGTCGCACAACTCTTAACAAACCGAACTGGATCTCTTGCATTGGTTGGGCACCTGAGTGGAATAGAAAGCATAATTAGTTTTTAATATTGTAGAGACTTTGTGCTTCTTATATGTTGGTCATGTGCTCCGCCCATGTTGCAGAAAGATGCGATAAGTATGCAACAAAAATTCAAGGCATGCCAGACGAGCAAAAAATAAGGGCTCAATCCCTCCGCTAAGAGTGTTATTGTAAGTCTTCTATTCTATTGGTATTTTGTGATGGCACTCCCTCCATGCTTTATATGTTACAGTTGGATGTGCAACACTAACTAAACTGCGTCCAAGTTTTCTTTTAATTTAATTACACTAGATGATTTCCAACTAGCGTGAGTTTCCTCTTTGAACGTTACAAAGAGTTGTCTTGTGATATCATCCACCTGGCGATGAAGAAACATACAGATGCGATGTTGGCATAGTCCTGTTATCGAGTATTAGTGATAAACTTATTATCAGTATGATTAGATAGCTAGTATGCTTTTACTACAGTGTATATGATGCTTAATCAGCCATGCCAACTTGTAAGATTTGTTCATAACCAGGTTAAATGTGTTGTCTACATGTTCCTCTGTAGTGGCTTCTCTTCTCTCACCAATGTCTAGCAACCGATAACCTTACAGATTAAATTGAACAAGGAGATGGCAAAACCTAGGAAAGACGGTCTGGAAAAAACCAAGAAGAATGCCTGGAAACATTTAACATGGTACTAAAAGGCGAAGGTCATTATAAAAGTACGTTCCTGCCTAATGCTGGGTTGTTGCAGTCCAAGTCCAAGTCAGTGTATTTGTCTTATCAGGAAGTAATGGTAGTAGTATGGGCTGAACAGGAAGTGCAAAGACGAACAATCAATGAGATGAGACAAAAACTATTAGTGATGCAGAGCTGAAGATGTTACAAGATTAGGAGAATTCTCTAGAACTCATAGATGAACAACTATTCTAAATTTAACATGAATCCTAACAATGACAGGTGAGTACACTTGTCATGTGAAATGGTTCCTACTATTGATCCTGGGTTGTGTTTGGGTCCATGTAATAACAAAATCATAGGGACTATTTGTTTTGCATCATGCTTTTATCTGTTCATCCTGTGCTCCATGCAAAAAATCATGTGCCCGAACCTCACTCTCTCAAGACTTGGATTCATGAACCTCACAAAGGTTTTTTATTCTTTGTACAAACCTACCGCCTACCCTGTTTGAATCGGAGATTTTGTATACAATTTTGTTTTGCCAATATGGTAAGTGTTTGATGACTAGCCTTCAATTCGTACGGAAGGAGTACCATTAGTATTATTCCTTGGACGCTTCCAAAATTCAAAAATCTTAGTCGAGCGGCAAAACCTGCCGCCCACCCTGTTTGAATTGGAGGTATCCAATTTTCATTATGGATGATAATCAGTTGATGTCAAACTCGACATTCAATTCCTAAAGAGGGAGATACCCATTTTTCTATTATTGCTTGGACGCTAGCCAAATTAAAAAATATTAGTCTACACATTTATTGTGGTCATGGATGATAAGTTGATGTGACTCTGGGACTTCAATTCCTGCACAAATAGTGCATGGTCTACTAGATTTTTTCTATTATTACTTGGACCCTAGCAACAAAATTCAAAATCGTAATCGAGCGGCAAATTCCCCACCGACTCAGATGCATTTCGCGCGCCTCTGTTTCAAACATTTTGAGGCAAAATCTCCCACCGCTGGAGTACCATTTTTCTAGTACTATTATAGTTAGATGGATGCTAGCCAATTTCAAAATCTCAATCGAGCGACAAAACCACCCACCGACCTTCCCGCCCTTCCATTTCAAAAAATTTGAGCCAAAATCTCCCACCGGGTAGTACCATTTTATAAGAATAGAAGATGGGCCCTAGACAAATTTAAAATCTCAATCGAGCGGTAATATCACACATCGACCTTGAAGCATTTTGTGCTCCTATGTTTCAAAAACTTTTGACTGTAAAATTCCCATTCTACCCTTTGTTCAGACGAAAAATGGGCATGCTAAAGTCAGTATCTTGGGGACATGATTGCAATTTGTTTCATGTTCACCTCTATGGTCCCTATTCGCCCAATTTTCCTGTCGGCCCTCCCAAAAATCCTAGGCTCCTCTGTCCCCTCCATGAACACCGTGCGCACATGCCGGCAGCAATTCCACGGTGGCCTAAGCCGCTTGAGCTGCGGTCTCATGAACCACCACGGAGCCGCTTCACCGACACCCACCCCACCAGATCTAGTTCAATGGGCTTCCATGCAATGGAAGCGGAGCTACGGTATTTTTCACCATGTTGATGGCGTGATCGATCGCCTAAGCTCTCCTTCCCCATTGTCGAATGCTACCTAACCATACCAGAGATGCCTCACTGGTTTCCACTAGATGGGATCTAGTTCAACGAGTTCCATGTCCACCGCTCCAGACCAGCTGCATGGGAGTTTCGGTTCACTGCACCGAATCTGCATTAGTGACACTCTCATCCACCGTGCCAAATCTGCCTCAGCGTCGCTCTTGTTCGCCGTACTCAAGCCGGCATCGACCACCCAAGATCTTTTTTCCCGACCATCCAAGATCTTCTTAGCCACAACCGCAACACCCTCGATGACCTTCACGTCACCCACAAGATACCAACGATTCTTAGACGCCTCTCAGACCGAGGTAACCTAATCTCCAACCCCTTTTTGTTTTGTCAGCAATATAGCAGGTTAAAGCCTTTCGCAGTGAACTTCATTTTTGTAATCGTGCTAGTACATACAAGTTATTGGGCATGCCTATTCTTTGTGCTACAAACAAAGTAACTAGACATGTTTGTTTGCATTCACTTCTCTACAAATTTCAAGTAATGCACATGTTTGTTATTTTGTCATGTACATGTTCTTAGCTACTCCCTACAACAGTAATTGCCTTCTATTGTGTAGTTTTTTGCAAAGTGTAAAGTTAGTGAAAAATATTAGTGTGGATTCCCTGCTCCACGGTAACTTAATCTATCTGGTTCGTGTTGAGCTAAGTTTCTGCTATTATTTCCTCCCTGGCATTATTCTTCTATCCTGTAGTACCTATTTAAACTCATCGTACTAGTTCGATAATAATTTTGTTGTTGCTATCTGGATCTTTAAAAGATGCAACACTGACTATTTGTTTTTTCTTTGCATAGAGCTCAAAAGGGAACATTGAACATGTTGATTTGCACAGCCACTTGTACAGGTTCACAAGAGCGATGTCATTGTTTCCTTATCTGGTGTTGGTTCATCCTAAGCAACGACATAACTATACTCTACTATGTAATTCATTCGTGGTTTGCATTCGTGCTCTGCAAGTTCTGGCATGATGCCATTATAATTTATGTCTCATTCATTCTTAGCTACTCCTACGAAAGTAACTGCATGCCCATTGTGTAGATCACCCAAAATTTTGAGTCACCCAACGTCTCTTGCATTCCAGGATATACTACCACTTCCATATATATTTGTTGAAATGACCTGGCTAGTTTATATTTGCTGAAATTCTAGGAAACACTATCTGATTGCTCAATTCACTTGTCGGCACACTTGTGTAATGCTTGCTTGTCTTGTTCTACAGGTTCGCAAGAAATGCCATTATATTTCATGTCTAATGGTTCGTCCTAAGCAGCAACATAGCTATCCTCTACTGTATATATTGTTAATTTGTAGTTTGTATTCTTTCTCTACAAGGTCTCTTATGATGCATTTATAATTTCTATTTGGTTCCTAGCTATCACAGTAACTGCATGTCCATTGTGTAGCTCACCGCTAATTTTGGGTCACCCAACTACTCTTGCATTCCAGGATAAACGACTTCTTCCATATATATTTGTTGAAATGACCTGGCCAGTTTATATTTGCTGAAATTATAAGAAACACTTTGATTTATTGATCATTTCATTGTATGCACACTTGTCTAATGTTTGGATGTCCTCTTCTATAGCTTCGCAAGATACGCCATTATATTTCTAATCTGGTGCTAGTTCATCCTAAGAAACGACATAACTATCCTCTACTACGTAGTTCATTCGTGGTTTGTGTTCCTGCTCTGCAAGTTCTCGCATGATGCCATTATAATTTCTATCTCTTCCATTCTTAGATATGAAAGTAACTGCATGCCCATTATGTATCTCACCACAAATTCTGAGTCACCCAACGTCTCTTGCATTCCAGGATATACTACTGCTTCCATATATATTTGTTGAAATGACCTAGCTAGTTTATATTTGATGAAATTCTAGGAAACACTCTATTCGATTGATCAATTTGTTTGTAATCACACTTGTGTAATGCTTTCGCGTCCTGTTCTATAGGATCACAAGCAATGCCAATGACCTGGCTAGTTTATATTTGCTGAAATTCTAGGAAACACTCTATTCGTTTGCTCAATTCATTTGTAGGAACACTTGTGTAATGCTTGCGTGTCCTGTTCTACACATTCACAAGCAATGCCAGTATATTTCATATATACTGGTTCCTCCTATGCAGCGACATATCCATAATCTACTATATATATAGTTCTTTTGTAGTTTGCATTCTTTCTCTACAATTCTCTTACAATGCCTTTATAATTTGGGATTTCAATTTTTGTGCCCTTTGTTCGTTAGTTGTACTCAGTTTTCCTCAGCCTCTTAACTATTCCTCACTTTATCCCTCGCTATGTTACGAAACCCTCGCAGGCGCTCGCAGGGAAGGATGTCGTTAGGTCAAAGGCTTGACCGTTACATGTTGACTAGTGGGACCGCGTTGGGCCAAGTCGTGTGTTGAGCGTTACGTTACGTGACCTCGACTGTTACATGCTGATGGGTGGGGACGTGTTGGGGTGGGTCCTTCATACGTGGTTAAGGGTGGGGCTGTTTTGGGACGGGTCTTGCGTAAGTGCTGAAGGGTGGGGCCGCATGGAGACATGTCGGACCGGCCATTCTGGCTCACCCAAAGCATTCGATTCCCCCCGAGCCTTGAACAGCTCCCACACCGCCCCTCCGCTACCCCACCATTGTTCCCTCCTACCTTATGTCGTCCCCGGCCCTCCCCTCCCCCTAGCCGCAGAGCCCACTACACCTCCGGCTCCTCTCCCGCCCCTGCTAGATCTACCCCTTTCGCGGAATAGTATGCAATGCCAGCTGGTGTACCGACCATCCACATCGAGCAAGGAGAAGATTGGGTGGAATCGCAGGGATCTAACTCATGGATTCCATCTTCGTAAGCATTGTTTCCCTTTGTGGATTGATTATTGGCAGTATTTGAGCACGAATCGCTGGTGCTCAACTAACTACCTTGATTTTCGAATAGGATTCATCCAGTGCTGGCATTTCGGCTGGCGGTTAGACTGGATACTAGAATAATTCGTGTTGTGAAAAATATCTCTCTGATTTTACTTCCCATCGGTGGCTGCGACCTCCATAACTCTCAAAGATTTGATAGATAAAATCTATTATAAATTCCCTTAGAGCAGTGGCGATTTAGTCGATTTTCAATATTTCAACATTAGCGAGCAAATATTGCTCCCACTAACTAGCGAAGATGATCTGCTAATGGTTTTCTCTTTGACTACTGCCGAACATTTTGGTCGAATTCGTCTCCATGTGCATCCTAAAGTTTAGCACACGGGAAAGAGTGTTAAATTATCATCTGGTGGTCACGCATCATCAGGTGGCTGGACATCATGTATCTCTGTTGTCTCTGCTAATAATGTGCGGCCCGGCCATCCTTGTAGGTCCAAAACAGTACCATCTGTTTGCACTACGAGTGTAAGCCAAAACGCTTGCGTGGACGATGTGGAGGATGAGGCAGAGCCTGACGAGGGAGCACCTCCACTAGATGATGAGGATGAGTTGATGTTTCCTGAATTTGTAGATAGATTCAATAAACAGGAACTAGAGGATCAATTGTAAGGTTCCCAACCTTTAATAAGGAAGAGATCCCTGTGTTTACAATGCTAGTCCCTGGATGAATAGCTAGCATCCATAGTTAAGATGTAATATCAAGAAACAAAGGTCATAATACAACTTTATAACCAGGAATAAAATAATTCATTACATCTTACATAGGTCATTTGGCTATCTCATTATAATGCAGTAGAATATAACAATAGCATGGGGTCCTTCATCTTCATAGTGCCACAGGCAGACATGTTGGTTGTAGACTTGTAATCCTAATCAACAAACTTTACTAACATCAAACAAACCTGCAACATAACAAGTTACAGCCACAAGGGTCAATACATTTGAATTGTATTGGAAAGTGATACTATGGTAGTATAGTGGAGTCTATCATCTATATGCATTTGGCTAAGTGGATCTTAGGCTTGCTTTGCTCAAAATAGTTTTTCCTTATCATTTGAAAACACTAAGTTTTTCCTTGACAAAATCTTTCCCAAGGCATCCCCCAATAGAAATTGGTGATACTTTCAACCCTTTTTCAACCACAAGATTTTAAATTAGAAATTGGGATGAGGAGATTCTTGATAGATTCCATGTCTTGATGCTCAAATTGTCCTTTACCAGGGACATGGCTAAGTACTCAGATTTCTACACTCTGCAGAGGTGGTCCACTTTCCCCACAAGACTTGGTTTCACCAAGACAAGATCTTTCAGAAGCCTTCCCTTAGACCAGAATGGACGCGGTCCAACCTATCAAACCCCTACCACCAACTGTCCATTTGGCTAAGTTATTGCAACCTATATGATCCAGGCAGAGCCCATAATGCCAAGTGGCTGCACTTGAAGCTTCTCAACATTTGACATCTCAAATCTCTGTGTTCCTGGGTGGCCATCCACAAGTGAGATACACAAGTTAAACCATAGAAATGGGCCTTGTGAACCACTCAACACAAACCATTCCTTCCATTCCACCCAGGTGATTCATTCACTTAGTTGTTTTATTAAACAAAACACAAGTCCACAGACTTAGAAATATTCTATAGCATGAATATATATTCCACCCTTGTTTTCTACTAGCTAAGCTAAGCATTATAGTAGTAGGAATCTTAACTTAGTAAATTTCTACTAAGGTTTCATCTACTAGGATTTCCCATGGCATAGTTTATACTTAGCAAAAATTCCATGCAAGTCCTACTTAGAAATATCACTAATGCATAGTGAAAATATTGGGACAAAGTATGAAGCATCACTTGCCTTGTTGGTAGAGAATATAAGTCACTCCTTGTCCTTGAAATATTCACACTCTTCAAATCACTACAATTCAATCAAGCAAGGCACAAATTCAATCTACCACTCAAGCAACATCACATAAAATAATAGAAACAAAACAATGCATGCAAGCATGCAAAAGGTTGTTTTATTTGTAAAAGTGGTTTCTAATAAGTTATGAACATTTGGAAACACCTATTGGTCATTTTATAAAGTGGCAAATCCATTTGCAAAAGATTCTATCTCTAAACCATTTTTAAACCAAATCATTATTTCATGTGGTTGAAAATGCCTTTAGCAAAGTAATAATTTTTATAGGGTTCACCAAATACATTTTAAAATCATAAAACTTGGTGTTTGGGGTCAGAGAGTTTAAAACAAAACATTTCCCAAAGGTTTTCTTCCAAAAGCATTTTTAATAAATAAACATTATTTTTATTTGACTAGAAATGGTTTAAATCAAACGTTTATTCTTTTGCTTCACCAAATACATTTTTGAAACCACCAATTGATTCCTAGGGTCAGTAGGTTCAAAAAAAACATTTGCCAAAGGTTTTATCTCAAAAATCATTTTAGAACAAATTTTATATCCTAAACATGCATACACAAGTTTCTGCAAAAGCAATCAATTTAACAGAAGCATTTTACTAAACAAAGTGCATGGTCAGAAAGTACTTGTTTTGCTGAATCCATTGATATAAAATTTGCAAAATTTGGACGTGTGGTTTGAAAGTTATGAATTTTTCAATTTGTAACATCTAATAGACAAGTTTCTGTTTTTAAAACAAATCACTGGACACGTGGAGCAATTTGATTGGCTGAAAACGTTTCTCGTGGATCGACAGACACAGACCGAGGATCCAACTTGATCGCACGGCACAGATCACATACCCCTTCATTTATAAGTGATTCTATCTAAGCCTCAGGATCAAGATCCAATGGTCCTAGTGTAATGACCTAGAACTGGCGGTGCTAGACTCTGACGCGCGGCGGCGGCCTGGCAGTGGCGTCGCCAGCGATGTAGGAAGCGAGAAAGAGAGAGAGGGGGCTCACCGGATTCGCTGAACGATGCTGATGCTCAACGTGTTCTCGGGGAGGCAGGGGGCGCACGGGGTGGTCGACAATTGCTCGTCGGAGTAGTGGTGACCGTTGGTTGCGCTCAGACGTCGTTGGTGGCGAAGCTACAGAGCGCGCTAAGACGAGTGGAAGACACGGTCAGATGCACAAGGACATGGCGAGGATGCGTGCGTGGAAGAGAAAGAGAGGGGCGGTCAGATTCTTACCAGAGGCTTCGCCGGAGAGAAAGCAGACGGTGGCGGCGGTGGTCGTCGTCGTTGCCGAGGTTCTAGGGCGCGCGGGGACGAGCTGGCGCTACGGGGACATGTGCCAGTGTATGGGGTTCACGCTTGTGTGCTCGATGAGGCGAGGGGCGATGTCGACTGGCCGGAATCGCTCGGTGAGCTCGCCGGAGACAGCGGCAGTGCAACGCAAAATGGAGGTAGCCAGGTGGCTCTCTAGGCGTGATGTTTGGGGGGAAAGGAAGAGAGGAAACGGGCGCTTAAGTGGGTGTGGTCAGGGGGCGAGGATCATGCGGAATTGAAGAGAATTGACGACGCGAATCAATCGGCAGTAACGGGAGGAAGAACTGGTCGCGGGGTAAACGACGAGGTGAGCTGGCGGTGGGGTCGTTTCGTCAGCGAGGAGAGGGAGGGGAGTGGGTCTAGGCTATCATCGTCTGTGTAGGTTTCTTTCGCGGTGAAAAACAGTCAGCTCGAAGTGACAGGGAGAGGTGGGTTCTGCTGGGCTTACTGGGCTAGCTGGGCTGTGTCGGCCTTTTCATTTTGTTTGTTCTGTTTGTTTTTCCCTTTTTCATTTCTATTAATCTGTTTTGGTTTTGTTTAATTATTTCAACTTCAAACTGATTTCAAACCTCAACCAAAATTTGTGTAGATTTTAAATACTGATTAGTAACATATTCTGAAGTCAATTTTTGAATAAATCTTTTATTCTTTTTGGGGTTTTTTAATTATTCAAATAAGCCCTTGTTTTAAATCAAATAAGATTTAATAATATTTTCAAACACCATTTAAGTTTCTAAAAACCTTCCAAATCTTTTCAGTAGGTTTTTATTTGATTAATAGGGTGTCAAATAATTCATCTTGAATTTTTTGGAAAGTATTTAATATGATTCATAAATCATTTGAATTTGAGTATTTGTTTTAATTTCCAATGGAATTAAATATAGTTTTAACTCCCTAAATTTTACTTGGAAGATTTATTTTATTTAAGTTAAATAAACAACTTTTATTCCACTTGGGTGAATTCCAAAATACTATTTTCTCATGAATTATATAATTATTCTTATTAGAGATTTGTCCTTATTAAAATAGTGATAGTGTAACATCCCAAAAATATCAAACTTAGATCATCAAAACACTAATCATCAAGATTAGGGTTAACAAAAACTTTTCTAAATAAACTCATGAATGCATGTATATGTGTATGCATGGATTTTTAATTGCTTTAAAAACCACCTTGTTTGTGTGATCCATTGCTTGTAAAATGTTTCTTAGGTGAAATGAACATCATCTAAAACATTTCCCACACTTTTCCTAAAGACAAATAAATCAAAACAAATATATTAAGTGAATGGTCATTTTGACCAATTTAACTCCCATGCCTACTTTGGCTATCTCAAACTTTCAAAACCTAACAGAAACTTTTCTGGATCTTTGCACCCCTTGAATGTACTCATAACAAAGTATCAAGGCCCACTTTGTGATCATCCAGAAACTTTCAAATGCATAGTTTAAATGACAATTCAAAATTGAATCTTCTTCATATGGGAAGATCCCACTTTTTCAAAACCCACTCAAATAAGCTCAACTTTTAAAACCCAAGCATCTGCAGACTCACCAGCACCAATCTAGCAAACCCACCAAAATTCATTTCGAAATTCAAAACTTGATTTCATGCGGCCATTTCATCAAACAGGTTGCAGACACAAATCAAACAAAACATCAAACACTATAGTGTGTAGTGATTCTAGTAAGATTAGCCCAACACTAGCACCCCTGTGAGCTTGCCATTGTCATTAATGGTGAACAGCCGAGCACCCCCATGTCACCCCATTGTGGACAGCAGGCTAGAGGAAGAACTAGCCGTGCCAACCTTGTTTGGGAGGCAGCCCACCTTCCACCGCCACTCCCTGTCCCAGCAGCGAGCGTTGCCAAGCCCTGGACCACGCGCACAAGCCGCGCCCCAACCATGCCGAGCATGCACCAGAGCACCACCCTCGACCAGCGTCCATAGACCGCGCGCCGCCCTCACCGCGCGCACACAGGATCACCACCGACCCAGGAGACCGCCAGACATCCCCGTTTGTCGCCCCGTGCCATACATCCACCGCCCGCTGTCGAAGACGCCGCCTCTGCCACGCAGAGGACTGGCCGTTCCAGACCAAACCACACCGCCCCATGCCTCGCGACCATGTCGTTGAGCATCGCCAGGAGACACAGCACCCTCCCCTACCCTTGCCCATGCCATTAGCCACCTGTAACGTCGGCCCCGACGAGCTCACTGTGCGTCCCGACGGTCCCCTCGCTCGACTATAAATAGAGGCCACCCCCGCACGATTTCTTCACACCATCTCAATCCCCTCTCCTTACTGAGCGTGCCACACCATTCTCAGAGCAAGGCGAGCACCACCTCGCCGGAATTTCACAGTAGCCTGCCGCTGCAGGAGAAGAAGGGAGCCAGCGATTGGAGCCGCCCCAGGAGAAGCCACCGGTACCAGGAGGTTCGCCGTCGTCGACTTTGTCGTTCGCCCGCCTCGCCGACCCTCGCCCGTACCCCGGTGATCCCCCAGCACCCCTCACTGGCCGCGCTAGGTTTCGTTCTCGCCGGAGCTGTCTCGCATTGACGATGACCCTCAGCCGTTGGATTAGAACTAGATCGAACGATCCACGTTGCCCCATACCGCTTCGCCCAGCCCCGTGTCACTGACGAGTGGGGACACCCTCTTAAGCAGCCCGCGGGAGCCCTGCGCTTAGCAGGCCGGCCCGTTAGAATTTCCCGCGCAGCCCAGCAATTCAAATTAAACCTTTTCTTTTAAAATTCAAACCCACTTCTGTACCCAACTTCAAAAATCAACCTAGATCGATTCAGTGCACCAAATTGGATGAAACCAATTTTGTTGGAAAGGTCCGTGAATGCTTAATCCAAGCCCGTTGGATTCAAGTCATTTGGAACTGTAGATCACCCATAGTAAAAATAACAAGGCAGAATCTTTTTTGCATTCAAAATTTTTTCAAATTTAAACCATAAAAGATTTTGAGTTGATTCCAACTCTCAAAAATCACATTTAACCATACCTTTCAGAATATATAAAAATATATAGGTTTACTTGCAGAAATAATGTTCAAGTAATAAAAGAATGCTTCATAAGCATTTCTAGCCACTTTAATTAATTAAAATAAAAGGGTAAAACCTTATTAAATTGTGACACCACTTTAAATCACATTCCCATGGACTACAATATGTGGTGATGACATGTGTCAACATGATCCCATATTTGGTTTAGAGAATATTAAATCTTAAGTAGTTTTTCAATGAGTAGAAATTACTTTTCTAAAAATAAAAGATTTAAACCAAGCTTTAACCTTGTAATGTTAGAGATGATGCTAGATCATCTATAGGACCCTTGTGTGTGATGAGTGCAAGTAGTTAAGTATTGTTTGGTGATTGTGTACCTCGTATTTATTCATAGACGCTAGTACCGACCAAGGATACGAGGAGGAAGGAGGATACTACGAAGAGGAAGCCGAGGAGAACTTCAACCACTGCTCTGCTCAAGGCAAGCCTAATACTACTAGTTGATTGAGCAAGCTAGTAACCTTGCAAGCTAACACTTGCAATTTAGCAAGCTTATACTGATATTGATGCAAGCTAACCCTTGCCAGATACCCTACTGATGTCACAAACCCATACTTGTAATCCTACCTACTTGTTAAACCAATCCTAGTTTTATGGCAAGCTTCTTAATTTTTTTATTTATCAAAGCTTACTTAGAGTCTACCTAAGAGTTTGGTAGATACCAGACAGTTGTGCTGAAGGTTGCATAAAGAGCATAAAATTTGGCCTAAGCTAGAAACCTTGATATCAGCCTAAGATATATGGTTGGACTTAGTAAAACTCCACTAGTTACCACCCCTCATTAGTACTACCCTCACCTGTAGATGCTAGTGCTAAGCATAAAACTTGATCAACTTTTAGATGGGAATACTTGGTGGAAAATGGTTATGAAAACCTTGGAATGATGGACCATTCTATTGAAATGTTTTGGACATGTGTTTCCAAACACTTGATGATTTTGGTGATGAAAATGTTGAGGCATGAGCCTTAGCCCCTTTATAAAACTGATGGTTGTCTGGATGCGATACCATTCCAATTTTAGCGTACAACCACAATACCCGAATATTGGGTAGGGCTTGACTGGAAACTTATATACCTTAGTATTAGTTCCCTCCCAGCCAAGGTCTGAGCTGAGGCTACCTTGTGAAGATTGTCCACCTGTGTAGTACCCAAGATGACAGTGGTCATGGTTGGGAGGCCAAACTCACAGGAGAGGTGCTTATACTAGGGCGTGTAATTGAAAGGTTAGGATTGATTATCCGCATACTGAGTATGGTGAATTCAGGATTTGTTCCTGACGGATGTATCGAATGTTGTGGTGAAAGTGTACAATCTCTGCAGAGTGTCAAACTATTCGAATAGCCGCGTCCGCGGTTATGGACAGTTGGAGTGGCCATACTGTTCCCCCGTCAGACTTTTCAAAATGACTTCTGAAATGAATTGAGACTTTGACTTGACCACAACAGAGTTGTGACCTGAATTACAAGATCCCACTTAGGAGTTATAAAATTGTGACTAGCTTTGGAACTTAGTAAAGATAAACCTGGCTTTTTGCAAAACAACCCTAGAGCCTAGTGTCCTATTATCCCAAAAACCCCCCTTTACTTGTTAGTATTAGTTTGTGAGTACTTAAAGAGTACTCATGGCTTTGTCCCTGGCTATTCCCATGGCTAGACTATGAAGAGGAGTACCTCGAAGATGGACCCCGGGAAGGTTACGACAACTAGGATCATCTCCCATCGTCAGCATTGCTTGTGACCCCGAAGATGGAGCTTCGCCTACGCTACCGTTATTATTACGTATTCCACTGCTTGATGTTGTATTAAGAACTGGATCATGAGATCCCTATTTGTGTAAGAACTTATGTATCTTTTGTAATGGATGAAGTACTATGGTATCCAATTATGTTATGTCTCGCAAAAATGGTAATCCTGGGATTGCGATGTATGGCATAACAGGCATCTAGGATTGAAAAAATCCGGGTGTTGACAAGTTGGTATCAGAGCCATCCTGACCATAGGAGACCCTAGTTAGATTGGACGTTGACCCAAAAACATAGTTTCAAAACCAAAGAATAAAAATATTTACGAAAACTTATTCTCATTCTTACCTCTTTAATTCTTCAATAAAACTTCATGTTCCTCAAAAACTCTTGCAAAATAGATAAAATTTTGACACACTTGATCACTCTGCTAATCTACTCATCCTCTATTTTTATAGATGGACGTGAAGTACAGCAAGTTTTATCAGTTGGGGAATGGAGGAGATCTTATCTTTGAGAGGGATCTGGAACAGCTTTCGGAACTTCTGGAGCGTCCACACCCCGAGTTCTTCGGAGCTCAGCTCAATGATCAAGGAGGAGAAGATCTGCAGTGGCTAATAGTTGCAAGTCTCCGAGGAAAGATTGAACCTCCCACTGCGGAGGGAATTCAGTTTACCTTGAGGGAAAACAACTGGCTCGATGGACTTGCCAGAGCAATGCAGGAAGCTCTTTCCCGTCTGTGTGGGCAGAGCATCAATCAGATCAAGGGTACTCGCTTTGAGTTTTGCCCAAGGCGTGATGCAAATGGCCAACCACTGGAAGCCCCATACCACCCCGAGCTAAAGACTCAATTGGACCACCTTAGCTTCATGATGTATGATCGTCAGCAGGAGTTGGACAACTGCCGTGACTATTGCAACCACAAGTCGGCCATCATCAAGACGAAGGACCAGACCATCGCCATGCTAGCAAAGGATCACAAGTCTCGCCGCCGTCAGCTCGACAAGAAGGAACGCATTATTGCCCGTCTTTGCCACCGCATCTCATCTCTGGAAGAGACCATCCACGAGAGAGACATGCAGTTAGAGGAAAGGGAGAATGTCGTAGAGGATCTTCGTGGAGACCCTTACTCCTATCTCAGCGATGACGATGATTTTCTGGAGGATCAGGCCATGGACTTCTTCACCGATGAGGATGATTTCGCCTTCATCAATGATGATGAAGATGATGAAGCCACAGACTCCGAGGAGTAGTAGCACTGAGCACTAGCGTAGTGAGTAGTAGTCGGTCCCACTGTATCGTAGTTTCCAGAATGGTTCTTAAAACCATCTGTTTTTCCTTGCTGTGGTGTGTGTTGTACTGTGTGCTATGAATGAATGAAAAAGCAAGTTGCTAGAAAAACCTGAGTCAAACTCTAAAAACTTTTCAAAAACCCAAAACCTTAGCAATTACCCTCTTTTCTCATAATCTATATCAATCTTCAGATGCCACGTGGAGGAAGTGGTTCAGCCCCGGACCCGATGTTCCAGATCCTGCAAATGTTGACTTCTGACCGTGAAGCTGAAAGAGCGGAACGTCAAGCCAACCTAGCCACTCTGCAACAGATAGCCCAGCTAGCCCATAACAACCAAGGCCATGGAAATCAGGAAAACCATGGATCTAAGCTCAAGAATTTCCAGAATACCAACCCACCCGTTTTCACCAAGTCAGAAGAACCCCTAGACGCCGATGATTGGCTGCAAACCATGGAAAATAACTTAGAAGTAGCAGGAGTGGAAGCCAACGAGAAAGTTCTGTTCGCCACCCATTATCTAGCCAGAGATGCCAGGGCATGGTGGAACAGTGTTCGTGCAATGACCGGAGGCCAGATGATGACCTGGGAGGAATTGAAGGTCAAGTTTAGCAGAACCCATGTGCCACCAGGTTTGATCAAGAGAATGAGAGACGAGTTCAGGGAGTTTAAGCAAGGAACGATGACTGTAGTGGAATACCGTGACAAATTTATGTCATTAACTAGGTATGCCCCGGACGAGATAGACACTGAAGCCAAGAAGAAAGAAAGATTCCTGAATGGTCTGCATGACGAGATGCAGACAGTGTTAGTCAACATCCCCTTTGTTGATATTGAAGCCCTTGTCGACTCTGCTATCCAGATGGAAGGAAAGATCAACCAAGCCAATGAGAACCGCAAGCGTCGCATGATGCATCAACCAGGAACCCATCAGACCCCAAAGTATCGCCCCAACCCATCTCCAGGATTTACCCCAAGAACCAACAGACCCCCTATGACCCGTCCAACCTATCCCAACCGTCGAAACCCTAGACCCGGAGGAAATCACAACAACCCCGGCAACTCTAGGAATTTCACCCGTGCCCCACCCAAGTTCAACACCAACAATGCTACCGCCAACCCCAACACTGCCCCAAGGACTGGAAGCAATGCTGTGCCTGTCGCAGCTAAGGACAAGTCACAAGTGACCTGTTATGACTTTGGAAATAAAGGCCACTATTCCAACGAGTGCCCCAACAAGAAGAATGCTACAGCCCCCAACGCCAATGTCCCAGCTCAGCAGCAGCGTCGTGTCCAGCCAGGGAGAAGATTTTCCCAAGGAATTCACTCAACCGCAATGGCCGTCTTTTTCTCATGCATGCTGAAGAAGCTCAGGAAGCGCCAGACGTTGTGCTGGGTATGTTTTCTGTTAATTCAGTACTTGCAAGAGTGTTGTTTGATTCTGGTGCATCGCATTCATTTGTCACCGAAGAATTTGCCCGCACTAGTAAAATTTCAACCAACCAAATTGAAGCATGTGATGATTGTACAAATTCCCGGATCAACCACCAAGGCTAGGCAAATTTGCAAAGCCGTCCCTATCCAAATCCATGGCATAGATTTTTATGCTAACCTAATAGTACTCGGAACTAAAGGTTTGGAAGTAGTACTAGGAATGGATTGGATGTCTAAACATAAAGGATTGATTGACTGTGCCAAGAAAGCCATCACCATGACCAGTACCACCGGAATATCAGTCGAGCATATATCTGAAACCTTACCTCGCCAATTAAAGTGTAACAAGAGTCTATCCCAACCTACCATTGACCAAGTTCGGATAGTCTGCGAATACCCCGATGTATTTCCAGATGTTTTGCCCGGTATGCCCCCAGATCGGGATAACGAGTTTATCATCGAACTAATCCCTGGAACAGGACCCATAACCCAGAGACCCTATAGTATGAACCCCGTGGCAGCGGGGCCTCTTGGGAACTACTGGCAATTAAGGTGCTCCTTTTAATAGAGCAGGAGAGCAAATCATTAACACTCCATGAACACATGTGATCCTCACACCACATCCATCCCCTCTGGTTGTCCCAATTATTGTCACTTTGGGGCCTTTGGATCCGGACAATGATATGGTGAAACGGTGAGCTATCAAAGCACCCATGCTATAAGATCTATTCCTGTTTAGAGCAGCTGCGATAAAAGCTAGATCAAAAGAAGATAACTTTCTAGAAATCTTTCTAGCAAGAACACACTTGGTAATGAATTAGGCAAAATATCTATAGGATGGGAACCGAATGTTCCGAATTTTACCACATTCCTTTGAGAAGTCAAAACCTTGGAAAATCTCAGCATATAAATCCATAAGTGACTTGGGCCTCTCCTTGATCTTCTCACAAGATCCTCACTGAGGTACTCTAATTTCTGCACAAAAATCAGCAAAAGGCAGGTCGACAGGTATATTGTATATTTTGTAATGGACCATGGGGTTAGATGTAGACCAAGTAAACAGGAAGTCTTGCACAAAATCCATGGTTAGCTTAACAAATTGAAATGGTTCACCTTCAACAAAGTGTTCCAATCCTGCATTGGCAATCAAGGTTTGGAAATCTTGAGAGATTCCCGCGGTTCTCATAAATTCATGGCATGGATATATGGAAGGAAACACTACCTCCTCACGATGAACCTTCATTGGCTCAGGCACTATCAAGTCATATTGATTCAGTGGATAAGTACTCATCTTCCTTGCTAAAAAAATTAGACAAACATCAAACCAAGTGATTTCCAAGTTGATAAATGATGAGCAACTACTATAGGAACTTGCTAGAGGACTACACATGCATCAAAATAATGTTTCTAAGCATAGAACAAGCATGCAAGCTCAAACAACCTATCACCTATCACAGCAAAATACTCAAGATACAATCTACCAATCACAAATCTAATTGGACAATTGGAGGAGGCACATACCAAGGAGCAATCCCTCAAAAATCAACAGCAAAGATGGGCTGAGCAAGGAGATCGAAAATCGCGAGCAAGAACAGCAAGAACTCGAGCTTGAGCAAGTTTTCCGGTGTTTTTTGGGAGAGATAAAGAAGATGGCAGTGAGGGGGCACCTTGAAGGGGCCTAGGTGGGCCAGACCCCCCCTAGGCGCCACCCACAGGTAGGTCGCGTCTATCATGGGTGTGGTGGCCCCCTGGGTCACTTCAGGTGTCCCTCGGCCCCTTTTTTCGAGGAAAAAATTATTTTGAATTTTCTGGGATTTTTTGGGAAACTTTATTTTTGGCCAATTTTCTTGGTATGAAAATTGATTTTCTCGCAGAAACAGTTTTTTCAGAAGAATAAAAAGCAAACAAAAACCAAACTACAGCAGCTCTAAGACACTCTAACCAGCAAACAACTAGCAAAACCAAATCTAGCAAAGAAAGACAAAGACTAAGAAGGAGAAAAAGTAAAAGAAAGCAAGTGTAACCACAGTGAAAACATTATTTTGTTCATTAAAATCCTTTTGTTAACAAGGTTGCTCAAGTCTTGTTACTAAAACAATCTTATATGAATCAAAACTTTGCATTCCACAAGGTGATTATGTTACCTCATACTTGATAGCAATGGTCTCAATCATGATAGTTTCAAAATTTTCTTGTGGAATGAGACAATATATTTCTCCAACCTTGATGCCCTCAATATTTTCAATGGAATTCAGGCAATAGCTTCTAGCAACCTTCTTGGGGAAATAGACAGTATGCTCTTTGTCATCAATATTGAATGTTACTTTCCCTTGATTACAATTAATGACAGCACCTGCAATATTAAGAAAATGTCTCCCAAGAATAATAGACATATTATCATCTTTAGGCATTTCAAGCACAACAAAATCAGTTAAAACCATGCAATTATGAGCCACTTGAATAGGAACATCCTCACATATACCAATAGGAATAGTAGTTGACTTATCAGCCATTTGCAAAGATATATAAGTTGGTATAAACTTTTCTAGCTAGAGTCTCTTATAGAGAGAAAAAGGCACCACACTAACTCCATCTCCCAAATCACATAAAGCAGTTCTAACATAATTATTTTTAATAGAGCAAGGAATAGTTGGTAAACCTGGATCACCAAGTTTCTTTGGAACCTTACCATTGAAGGAATAATTAGCAAGCAAAGTAGAAATCTCCTCATTAGGAATCTTCCTTTTATTAGAGACAATATCCTTCATATACTTTAAATAAGGAGGCAATTTAATAGCATAAGTCTAAGGAATTTGCAAAAATAAAGGTTTCGTCCACTCACAAAACTTTTTGTAGTGTTCTTCCTCCTTTGACTTGTGTTTCTTACCTGGAAAAGGCATAGGTTTTTGCACCCAAGGTTCTCTCTCTTTACTATGTTTATTATCAATAAAATATTCCTTAGTGTACCTAGTGTTCTTAGTGTGCTTATCAGCTTCTTCCTCACCTTCCTCCTTCTCAGGAGCATCATTTTTATCATTACCACTCCCAGTTTCAGCATCAGAGACAGATATACTATTATGATCTACAGAAGGTTCAAGTGGTTCCTCAACTGCCTTATGTTTCTTTTTATTTCTCTTACGAGGACTACCACTACTTTCACCTTGTTGAGAATCCTTCTCAATTCTTTTAGGGTGTCCTTCAGGATATAAAGGATCTTGAGTAGCTATACCACTCCTAGTTCTAATTCCATAAGCATGTTTATCTCCTGAGGCATTAACTAGCATATCCTTTTGTACCTTAGCAAGTTGATCAAGTTGGGTTTGAACCATTTGAAAGTGTTTATAAAGCATTTTAATATCATTTGAAGTTCTATCCACAATATCTTTCAACTCATGGATAGCTCTAGAGTTTTCCAATAAATGATTCTGAACTTGTTTATTTAAATTACCTTGTTTAACAATAAATGTGTCGAGTTCCTCTAAGCATTGATCAGGAGGCTTACCACAAGGAATATCACCTTCATCAAAGTGTTGGAGAGAGTGTACCTCAATATTAGATGAGTGGGGAATTGTCTTACATAATTCTTCTATAGGAGGTAGATTCTTCACATCTTCAACTCTAATACCTTTCGCCTTTAGACACTTCTTAGCCTCCTTCATCACTTCATCATTCAATGCAATAACTCCCCTCTTCTTTGGTGTTGGTGTTGGAACTGGTTTAGGCACAACTCGTTCAGGTGTAATAGTCTCAGGTGTATTTAGCTCAGTTGAAGTCCAATCATCATAATTCTTGCTTATTTTAGCCATCAATTATTTAGCATCTATAGGAGTTCTTTTCCTGAAAACACAATCAGTAAAGCTATCTAGGTATGTCCTAGAATCATTAGTTAGTCCATTATAATAAATATCAAGAAGCTCATTCTTAGGTAATGGACATCCAGGATGTGCATGAATCAAGACACAGAACCTTTTCCATGACTCAGGAAATTTCTCTTCTTCTCCCTGTTTAAAATCAAAAAGTCTCTGCAAAGCAGCATGTCTAGCATTGGGAGGAAAATATTTCTGGAAGAAAGAAGCAATAAGGGCTATCAATGGAACCAGGAGGTAATCTATTAAACCAAGCCTTAGCTTCTCCTTTTAGTGAAAGAGGGAAGATCTTAGTAACAAAGTACTTGCACATCTTAAAATCATCAGAGAATAAAGCACTCACAGTAGAAAGCTCATTCATATGAGCCACAGCAATCTCATTTTCAGTGCCACAGAAAGGTTCTTTCTCAACAATATCTAAATAGGACAAATCAAGAGAGAAATCATAATATTCATCTTTAATATCTATGGGAGAGGTGGCAAACTTAGGATCAGAGGATAGTTTAGGCATAATAGTACGTCTAGCAAGGAGACTCTTAATAGCACTAGTACCATGTGTGTTTCGGCACTCTTCAACAAATTCGTCAGTGAACTCAATGTAACAATCATTAATATCATAACTCTCACTAGACTCAGGTGAGCTAACAGGTGTAACGGTGTATTCACTAGGAGTTTTGGTATTTCCTAGACCAGCCATAGTAGGGTCTAAGAAAGGACCTAATGAACCACTCGCATCAAGCACATTAGAAGTAACATCATGAGTATCAAAAGTAGTTTCAGACTCAGAAGTAGTAGCAGGGTGTGTAGCATGAGTATGTGGTGGTGGTGTGACAAGCTTACTTATAACAAACATTGAATCAAGAGCAACAGAGGTGCTTAGGACTGTACCTCTTCTTGTAGTGGATGGTAAAATAGGAAACTTTCCATCACAAGGCTTCCCCATGATGAAAGGAGTAGCAATGAACAATAGTAGATCCAAGTGAACTTACAAATAAAGCTATGCTCCCCGGCAACGGTGCCAGAAAATAGTCTTGAAGACCCACAAGTGTAGGGGATCGCAATAGTCTTAGCGGGTAGTATTACCCAATTTATTGATTCGACACAAGGGGAGCCAAAGAATACTTACAAGCCTTAACAACTGAGTTGTCAATTCAGTTGCACCTGGAAATAGTTCTTGCTCACACAAGTTTATCAATAGCAACAGTTTGGTAGGAGCAACTGCAAAGCAACAGCAATAGGAGCAATAGTAACAGTAATAGTAACAGTGGGGTTTGAGTGTGGTAGGCATAGGGATGGATGGACGGGCGTTGCATGGACGAGTCTAAACATGTAACTTCAAGATCTAGGGAATTGCAGATAAATAATATCAAGCATCCAAGTACTGAACAATCCTAGGCATGTGCTCCAAATATAGTCATACGTGCTCCAAATGGACGAGTCTAAACATGTAACTTGCACAACATCTTCTGTCGAGCCAGCCCGTGGCAGCGGGGCTTCTAGGGAACTACTGGCAATTAAGGTGCTCCTTTTAATATAGCACCGTAGAAAAGCATTAACACTCCATGAACACATGTGATCCTCAAACCACTACCACCCCCTCCGGTTGTCCCAATTATTGTCACTTTGGGGCGTTTGGATCCGGACAATGATATGTGTACACAACTTGCAGATAAGACCATAAACAATACTATCATAATGATTCAATAATAATTTCAGATCTGATATCATGGCACCCGGTCCCTAGTGACAAGCTTTAAGCACAACAAGTTGCAACAGAGTCAAATAGCACTAATAGAGATACTAGGCACTATGCCCTAATAGATCTTATTCAATTACGTGATAGATCTATTTTCCCAACCATCCCCAAGCCTACAGTGGGGGATTACTCACTCATGGATGAGGGAAACATCGATGGTTGATGGATATGCGTTGGTGATGATGATGGCGATGATCCTCTCCAAATTCCCCATCTCGGCAGGGTGCTAGAACAGAGCTTATGGATCTGAATCTTGGTTTCTGGTGAAGGTGGCGGAGCGGAACTCTTTCTGGAAAACTATCGAACCCCCCTCTGTTTTTAGGTCGAGAGGCAACTTATAGGCGCAGAGGGAGGGCGAGGGGTGCCTGGGGTGGCTTCACCCCCCTAGGCGTGGCCAGAGGTGGGCTCGCGCCTGGCAGGGGTGTGGCCCCCCTAGGCCCCTTCTTTGTCTTGTCTCCTGGCTCCGTGGATCTTCTGGTGAAATATAATTTTTGGCATATTTTCCAGGGGTTTTCCTGATAGTTGATTTTCTGCACACAAAAACTAAACACCAAGGTAATTCTGCTGAAAACAGCGCTAGTCCGTGTTAGTTGTATCCAAATCACACAAGTTTAGAGGAGAAACAATTGCAAAAGTGTTCGGGAAAATAGATACGTTTTGGACGTATCAGAACCACCCCTCTCCCCTCTCTGTTTCGCACCCCCATGCACACCCTCACTTCACTGACCAGTGGTCCCATTGCCACCTCAACATTGTCTTCCCCAAATCCCACCCGCGACCAACTCTGATGCTGTTTCTCTCCGTTGTCACTGCCGATGAATTTGCGCATTGATTGCCGTTGATTCATTGAGTAACTACCCTTCCTCCTCCGGCTAGTTAACCCCCACCTCCTCGCGACCATTTCCCCTCACACTGCAAGATCCAAGTGCCGCCAGGCTCTCGCAATTTCCACTTGCCCCTCCGCAGTACAGAGCTGCTCCTGCGAGCTATTCTGGTAAGCACAGAGCACCACTCTGCCTCTTGTTCACATGATCGTGATCCCCTCGGCCCTGCGCATCTGCTCATGCCTTTGGTTTGTTCTAATTCGCCCTAGGTCGCCGTACCCGTTGACTCTGCAAGCAACCAAGGCGTCGTTCAACTCTGGCGAGCCACCACGGTAAAATCCGCGCGCCCCTTGACCTCTGCTTCATGCAATTGAATTCGCCGGATCCTTGCGTCCTTCTGATGCCATTCGTTTAGACTATTGCATCCTAGGTTGAGATTAGGTTTTAACGCAAAGGGGTAAGTTTAGATCTGAGTCGTTGGATTCACTTTAGATCAAACGGTGCGGAAACGTGGTCCAGTGCGAACCGGTACGCACCAATCAGACGCTGCCGCGTGTCCCTGGTTTTGATTTAAAAACCAGATTTTGTTCTATTAGTTATTCAAACTTGTAAATTCCATAACTTTTGTTCTGTTTATCCAAAAATTACAAAGTTTATATCAATGGATTCAAAAAAATGAGTTCTTTGCATCCATGGACTTGGTTCGGCCAATTGCTTCTGAAAACTTAGGATTTTGTGCAGAAGCATTTGTAGGCCTATTTTGACTATAAAAATTATTTAGAAAATTATTTTAAAGTAAATTTTGGTTTATTTAGACATTAGAAAGTATGCTTTGTATTCAGTACTGAAAAGTTTGTTTTGAAAAGTGTGGAAAATCATTCATCTGCATTTTGCATGCTTTCATATTATTTATGTGTATATTTTGTGGAATTTGGAGAGTGTGATTGTGAGGATTGTACCTATTCTCCTAGCTACCAAGGCAAGTGATACTTCATCTTTTGTCTTATTATTTTATCTTTGCACTAGTGATATTTTGTGTAGGATTTTCATGGTAAATTTTCAAAGTATATGTTATGCTATGGTGGATCCGATAGATGATATCTTGGTAGGAATTTCCCTAAGTTAAGAGACATTTTATGCTAGTATGCTTAGCCTAGCTAGTAGAATTCAAGGGTGGAATATTCATGTTGTTATACTATGCAAAGTTATGCCCATGTTTTTGATTAATAAAACAACATGTTAATGAATCACCTGGGTGGAATGGGAAGATTGGTTTGTGTTGAGTGGTTACACAAGGGTCATGTCTATGGTTTACCTTGTGCATCACACTTGTGGATGGACACCCAGGAAAAAAGAGATTTGAGATGTTTTGTGTTGAGAAGCTTCTAGTGCAGCCACATGGCATATGGGCTCTTCCTTGACCAACTAGGTTGCAAGAATTCAGCCACATGGACAATTGGTGGTAGGGTTGATAGGATGGAATGCGTCCATGGTGGTCTGAAGGAATGCTTCTGAAAAGTCTCGTCTCGATGCATGTCGAGTCTTGTGGGGAAAATGCACCACCTCTCAAGAGGGTAAAACCTAAGTACTTAGCCGTGTCCCCGGTAACGGACATTTTGAGCATCAAAGACATTGAAATGATCAAATATGTCCTCATCACAATTTCTCTAAGTTAAAACTTGTGGTTGAACAAGGTTAAAGGTTTACCAATGTCTATTGGTGGTTACTTGGGTGTTGTTGTCAAACAAAAACTTAGTGTTTTCAACTTATAAGTCATAACCTTATTTTGAGCAATGCCAGCCTGAACTACACTTAGCCAAATTCATATAGTTATTAGATGTTACTATGATACTATGGTATCACTTTCCAATACAATTCCAAATGTATTGAACCTCTGTGGATGTAACTTATTATGTTGGAGGTTACTTTAATGGTGACTAGGGTTATGAGTCTACACTCAACATGTTTGCATGTGGCACATGAAGATGAAGACTTTATTTATTTTGTTAAGTATTCTAAACTCTATGTATTAGCCTTGGGCTAATGAGTTGTAAGAATTTTGTATCTCTAGAATTACGATGTAATAATGACCTTTGTATCTGTGTACTTCATCTTAAACTGTGGATGGTATCATTTCAATATAGGTACTAACATTGCAATCACAGGGGCCTTTACCTTTAAAAGGGTGAGGTCTTACAAATGGTATCAGAGCATTGTGTTGCCTGTAGGATTATGACCCTAAGATGGATTAGACTAAGGAAACCACTAGGAAAAATGCAAACTCCTTTGTAAATTTCCACACTTGTCTCTTTTTCATATCGTAAAACTTCTCCTAATCTTCTTTCTTATCTCTATTTGTAGATGACGGCCATCAACGAAGCCATCAAGAAGGGATCACTCATGACCATGACCTTAGAGTGTGAGACGGAGTTTCCCAAGGCACTCAAGAACCTTATGATTACCATGCATGGGGATACATGGTGAAGCCGTGTACAAGGGATTTCTCGTGATGGATGAAGGAGAAGAATATTGGTGGGTACAACTCCACTTGTACAAAAACAAGGAGGATAACCACAAAGAGTCGGGATTCTGCATGGTCACCAACTCAGAAATGCACATGTCATTATTTGACTACGCAAAGAATGCAGCATGGAATGCCATCAAGGAGCTTGGTGAAAGACTCAAGTGTAGGATGCTCAACACTCAAAATGACCTTAGAGAGGAGAAGAAACATACCCAAGACTTAGAGGCCACCATAAAACGTCTAAGGGAGGATGTCATAGACTTAGTATGGGAGTCTTGTGATCAAGAGAAGCTGATTGCAACCAAGGATGCTCAGATAGCTACCTTGACTAGTGAGTGAGAGTTCTGACATACTCCAATAGTTGGACCACCACACTTGTCGTTTTATTGCGTTAATAATTTGATCATACCAACCTATGTGGTATGGCAAAAATTTGTCTAAGTTATGTTTGAACCTTAGTGTTTGTGATTGAATATTCTATGCCATGACTTGTGTTTGAAATAATTTATGTGTTTGTTTTAAGCTTTTGTTTCTAGTATCTTGTGTTCTTCGCATTACTTGTGTTGTTTCTAATTTTCTCCTTCCTATGCAATAGATGCCTAGCTTTGTTTTCAGCACCGCCGAGGAGTTCAAATGAACTCGTTTTGGATCCCGTATCGTGGAGCTTGCTAGTGTGCTCAATCTTCCCCTCCCTAACATTAAGGGACTCCAGGTCAGGAAGTTCGAGAGGAAGTACTTATGGGGATTTAGAGTCTCTCAGCCAGGACGCCAGTCAGAGCCCCCCACCGAGGAGATTTCCTTCAAGATACTCCATGATGACAAGGAGAAGGGCCTCGACATCGCCATGCAGGAGCTACTTGGACGCCTTTGTGTACACTCCGCCGAGCTCAAGGGCCTCTACTTCCATCCCTTTGGGAGACGCGACAAGGAGGGAGAGGCTATAGTGTATGACGATGCCACTAGGGAGACTGTTGAGCCAGTGCAACTCTGTCTTCAGGACCTAGAGAGCCTTCTTAGACACCTAGATACCGATAGGACCAACGTCATGCTTAGCGATGACGAGCTACAAGTCTAGTTGAGGGATAAGGACAAGGCCTTTGAGGAGCAGGATGAGAGCATCAAGGAGATGGAGGATAGGTTCGAGAAGAAAGACAAGAGGTTCAAGAACCAAGAAAAGAGAGTGCAGGATAGGAACAAGAAGATCAATGAGATGAAGGCCAAGATGGAGCTCAAGGATCTTGAGCTAGAGACATAGCAGGAGGTGATAGAGAGGCTGCGCTCACAGAACAGAGATCTTCAGGCGAAGGTCAATGCTTTGACCACTAGTGTGGAGGATTACAAGGCAGGAATCGAGGCAGTAGGACTTGCTCTAGTAGTGGAGTAAGTCGACATGCTGGAGTAGTGTTGACTACTTGGCTATCTATCCATCTACCATCATTTTATTTATCGAGTTGCATTGATCATCCAACATGTGGATGACTATGCTAGTGTATTTACTTTTCAAACCATGTTGTTCACGTTGTTTAAAATCTATGTTTATTGTGCTTGCTTATTGTGAATGTTGCTATGTGTTGTATTGTTCATATTAGAATCTATGGTTATATCTCATTACTTATCCTTATTGAAACCACAAATGCCTCCCCTTCGTGCCAATCCCAACAATAACAACAATGGCAATGAGATGCAGCAGCTGATGACAGCCCGAACTCAGTTGATGCAAATGATGACTCAGTTCATGGCCAATCAGAATCAAAACAACAACAACAACAACACACTAGCTTTTTATATGCTCACAAGGTTTCTGAGATTGAGGCCTGCTAAGTTTTCAGGAACCACTGATTATATGGTAGAGAATGATTGTCTATGTTCTGTGAATAAGGAATTAGTTACATTTGGTTGCACTAATGAGGAAAAGGTCAGATTTGTAGAACACCTTCTAGAAGGACCAACAGCTACTTGGTGGGATAATTTCGAAATCACCACTCCTATTGAAGATGTGACTTGGGAATATTTGAGGATGGATTCCGCACTGCTCATATCTCTTCAGGGGTGATGGGTTTGAAGAAGAAGGAATTTCACAACCTTAAGCAATGCCACCATAGTGTTGCAGAATATATTGAGGAGTTCAACAATCTGGCATGCTATGCACCGGATGGTGTTGACACTGATGCAAAGAGGAAGGAGAAGTTCCTTGAATGGCTGAATGATGAGATGTGTATACAACTATATGTTGCATATGTTCCAACTTATCAATCTTTGTGTGACAAAGCCACCATCTTGGAAAGCAAGATGAAGCAAGTGGAAAATAGGAATAGGAAGTACCACTTTGATAAGCATGGATCGGGATCATCTCACAAGCGCTCTTTTGGTGAAGGAAGTGGATGTTCTGGATCCCACAAACACGGGAGTCATAACAACCACCACAATAGTAACCATCACCACGATAGCCATAAACATCGTTGACACAACAATGGTGATCACCGCAGCAACAAGAGGGGACACAAGAGCCATCATAGTGGAAATGGCAATGGGAGTCAACCAGCTAAGAGAGACATCAGTCAGGTTGAATGCTTCAAGTGGAAGAAAACTGGGCACTATGCAAATGAATGCCTAGAAAATAAGACTGATGGAGCCAACAAGACAAACCCTTTTCAGAAGGGTCATGTGAACCACATCAATGTGGAGGAAATCCAAGAGGAATCTGATGCTATGGCTGGTAAGTTCAAGATTAATTCTTTTTTAAGAACTTGTACTTTTTGATACCGGCGCATAGCATTCATTCATATCAAGATCATTTGTAGACAAAAATAGACTCCCAACTAAAACAATTGGATGTCCTGTTAAAGTAAGCTCCCTAGGTGGAAAGATGATATTAAATTTTGGATGTCATGATCTAGTAATAGAGTTTGAAAAGGATAAGTTTCCAGCTAGTCTGATAATCCTAGAATCCCAAGGATTGGATGTAATTTTGGGTATGGATTGGATGACTAAATATGAGGGAGTAATATATTGTGCCAATCATACTGTTACACTCACAACCCCGGATAAGAAACGGATTAGGTTCAAGTCTAACTTTGAACCCAAAGGGAGTAAGCTAAATTCTCTTAAGGGGGTTAGCATAGATAACATACCAGTTCCGAAGGAGTATACGGATGTGCTTCCAGAGGAATTACCAGGAATGCCACCAGATAGAGATGTGGAGTTTTTGATTGACATACTGCCAGGATCTGGACCCATAGAAAAGAGAACCTACAAGATGTTAGTTGATGAGTTAAAAGAACTCAAGAAACAACTTGGAGAATAGTTGCAGAAAGGATTTATCCAACCAAGTTCTTTGTCTTGGGGTGCACCAGTGTTGTTTGTCGAGAAGAAAGACAGAAGTCAGAGGCTATGTATAGATTATCGATCAATCAATGAGGTGACTATAAAGAACAAGTATCCCTTACCTAGAATCAACGATCTATTTGATCAGCTATAAGGAGCTCGTGTGTTCTCAAAAATTGATCTCCGATCAGGCTACTTTTAGTTAAAGATTAGAGAGCAAGACATAAAGACTGCTTTTACCACTAGGTATGGATTGTACGAGTATACAGTGATGCCATTTGGACTGACAAATGCACCAGCTTATTTCATGAATATGATGAAAAAGGTGTTCATGGAGTTTCTTGAAAAGTTTGTTGTCATATTCATCGATGACATATTGATCTATTCCAAGAGTAATGAAGAGAATGAAGAACATTTGCGTTTGATTCTTGAGAAACTTAGAGAGCACAAGTTGTATGCCAAGTTCAGTAAGTGTGAATTTTGGTTGAATTAAGTTCGATTTCTTGGACATATTGTGTCTAGAGATGGTATAGCTGTCGATCCGGCAAAGGTGTCAGATGTAACTGAGTTGGAATCTCCTAAGTCAATTAAAGAAGTCCGTAGTTTCCTAGGCTTGGTCGGGTACTATAGAAGGTTCATTGCGAATTTGTCAAAAGTAGCTAAGCCAATGATGGAGTTACTTAATAAAGAGAAGGAGTTTGATTGGACTAAAGGGTGTGAAATCAGCTTTCAAGAATTGAAGAAAAGACTAGTGTCAACACCAGTTTTATGTCTACCAGATCTAGAGAAAGATTTCCAAGTCTATTGTGATGCATCTCACCAAGGATTGGGTGGAGTATTGATGAAAGAAGGAAAAGTTGTGGCTTATGCCTCGATACAAGTCAAGACTCATGAAGTAAATTATCCTACACATGACTTAGAGTTGGCCTCTGTTGTCCATGCACTCAAAACATGGAGACATTATCTTTTGGGAAAGCATTGTGAAGTGTTCACTGATCACAAGAGCTTAAAATATATTTTCACCCAGAAGGAACTCAATATGATACAAAGAAGGTGGCTAGTACTCATCAAGGATTATGACTTGAGTTTGCAATACCATCCTGGTAAAGAAAATGTCGTAGCCGATGCTTTAAGCCATCAGGTTTATGTGAATGGCCTCACCAAAGGAGAATTTCCAGATGATTTGTGTGCCCCATTCAAAGAGCTAAGATTGGAGATAGTGCCTAAAGGGTATCTCATGTCATCGGAAGTTCAACCAACACTGTTGGATAAAACCAAAGAAGCCCAAAAGTTGGACAAGGAAATAGACGAGATTAAGAGTAAAATTAGTAAAGGAAAGGAGAAAGGATTCCATGAAGATGAACAAGGAATGGTATGGAAACCGTATATGCATTCACAAGATCCGGAACTTCGGAAATGGATTCTACAAGAAGCACACAATTTACTGTATTCTATTTATCTGTGTAACACCAAGATGTACATGGATGTGAAGGAAAGATTTTGGTGGAACAATCTTAAGAAAGATATCACGGAACACATTGCTTTGTGTGACGTGTGTAGTAGAGTGAAGGCGGAACATCAGAAACCGGCAGGGTTATTGCAACCACTACCTATACCTGATTGGAAGTGGGTTACGATTGGTATGGATTTTATCACAGGATTGCCAAGGACTAGGTCCGGATATGATTCTATATGGGTTATTGTGGATCGCCTAACTGAAGTGGCTCATTTCATACCCGTGAATACTACCTATACAAGTGCTAAATTAGCTAAGATCTATATCAACAGGATTGAGTGTCTGCATGGAGTACCCAAGAGTATTGTGTCAGATAGAGGAACTCAGTTCACTTCACATTTTTGGCGACAACTGCATGAATCATTGGGAACAAGGCTAGAATTCAGCATGGCTTTTCATCCTCAGAGTAATGGACAGACAGAAATGACCAATTAGATTTTGGAAGATATGTTGAGAGCTTGTGCACTAGACTATGGATCTTGTTGGGATGAAAGTGTGCCATACGCAGAATTCTCTTACAATAACAGCTATCAATCAAGTATAGAGATGGCTCCGTTTGAATTCCTTTATGTCAAGAAGTGTACTACGCCATTACTATGGAATGGAGTAGGAGAAAGAAATTTATTCAGATCAGAACTGATCAAGGAAGCTGAAGAGAAAGTCAGAATAGTAAAGGAAAGATTGAAGATAGCCCAATCCTGACAAAAGAGCTATGCAGATCCAAAGCATGGGGAAGTCACCTATGAGGTAGGTGATAGAGCTTATCTTAGAGTCTCACCACTTCGTGGTGTGAAAAGATTTGGATTCAAAGGGAATTTGGCACCAAGATATGTTGGACCGTTCAAAATTTTGAGCCGCAAGGGAGAAGTAGCTTATGAGATGGAGTTGCCTGAATAACTATCTGCAGTTCACAATGTATTTCATGTGAGTTAGTTGAAGAAGTGTCATCCGGAAATGGAAGAAAGTTCATTGAAGGACACTATACCATTGGAAGAAGTTCAGTTGGAGAGTGATCTCACTTATGAAGAGAAACCTATCAAGATTCTCGAGACAGCAGAAAGAGTTACTCGTACTAAGACTATCAAATTCTACAAAGTACAGTGGAATCATCATACTGAGGAAGAAGCAACTTGGGAAAGAGACGATGACCTTCAGAAAGATCACCCTCACTTATTTGCTAGCCATTCCGAATCTCGAGGGCGAGATTCATCATAAGGGGATTAGATTTGTAACATCCCAAATTTCATCAAATTCAAAACCATGTTGTTGCATTCCTATCATCATGGCATATTCATCTTACACAAAAAAATTCAAAGCAAAAACCCTAATAGAACCATATTTAAACCCCTTCTTATTATATGTATATATATGGGGGCATGGTTTATTTTTATTTTGTGACCTCAAAATGATTTTTGAGTGAATAGTTGTGTTTGACACACTTTTGGACACTAGGGTCACCACACAAAAGTTTGGTGAAAGTTTGAATTCAAATGGATTTGAAAAGGCCATTCAAATCCTATTTAGAAAATCAAAACAGAAAAAGAAAAGAGCAAGAGAAAAAAATAAAACAGGCGGCACCCTTCTGGCCCATTTCCCCCTGGCAGCCCATGGCCCACCCGGGAACCACCCCCTATCAGCTATCTGTTTTGCACCCGTGTGCACACCCTCACTCACACTGACCAGTGGCCCCGTTGCCACGTCAACATCGTCTTCCCCAAATCCCGCTCGCGACCAGCTCCGCTGCCGTTTCTCCTTGTTGTCACTGCCGATGAATTCGCACGTTGATTGCCATTGATTCACTAAGTAACTCCTCTCCCTGCTCCGGCTACTTAACCCCCACCTCCTCGCGACCATTTCCCCTCACACTACAAGCCCCAAGCGCCGCAAGGCTCTCGCAATTTCCACTTGCACCGCCGCAGTACAGAGCTGCTCCGGCGAGCTCTTCTGGTAAGCACAGAGCACCCATCTACCTCTCGTTCACACGATCGTGATCCCCTCGGCCCCATGAATCTGCTCATGCCTTTGGTTTGTTCTAATTCGCCCCAGGTCACCATCCCCGTCGACGTCTGCAAGCAACCGAGGCGATGTTCAACTTCAGCGAGCAACCACGGTAAAATCCGCGCGCCCATTGACCTCTACTTCACGCAATTGAGTTCGCCAGATACTTGCAAACCTTCTGATGCCATTTGTTTGCACTATTGCGTCCTAGGTTGTTGTCCCCGTCTCTGTTCGTGAACACCCGACGCCAGGACAAACTCCGACGAGCGCTTGAGCCCATGTTCGTGCGCCCCCGCCTCATCCGCATCCACTTTGAGCATCCCCATGTCCCCGTGAGTTTGGTAAGCATCAGCGCAGCCCCCTACCCCTCTGTTCTCGCTGGCGTGTCACCGCCAGTGGCGTCGCTGGCGCCAGAGCCATTTGCGCCGCCCGCATATGGTTAGACAGATCTGATCCATTGGATCTGTAGCTAGCGGTTGTGATTAGGTTTTAACGCGAAGGGGTAAGTTGAGATCTAAGCCACTGTATTCACTTTAGATCTAACAGTGCGGAATCGTGATCCAGCGCGAACCTGTACGCACCAATCAGACGCTACCGCGTGTCCCTGGTTTTGATTTAAAAACCAGATTTTGTTCTATTAGTTATTCAAACTTGTAAATTCAATAACTTTTGTTATGTTTATCCAAAAATTATAAATTTTATATCAATGGATTCAGAAAAATAAGCTATTTGCATCTATGTCCTTGGTTCGGCCAATTGCTTCTGAAAAATTAGGATTTTGTGCAGAAGCATTTGTAGGCCTAATTTGACTATAAAAATTATTTTAAAGTAAATTTTGGTTTATTTAGACTTTAGAAAGTATTCTTTGTATTCAGTACTGGAAATTTTGTTTTGAAAAGTGTGAAAAATCATTCATTTGCATTTTGCATGCATTCATATTACTTTTGTTTGATTATTGATTGTGAATATTGTTGTATGAATTTATGTGTAGATTTTGTGGAATTTGGAGAGAGTGATTGTGAGGATTGTACCTATTCCCCTGGAAACAAAGGAAAGTGATACTTCATATTTTGTACTATTATTTTATTTATGCACTAGTGATATTTTGAGTAGGATTTGCATGGTAAATTTTCAAAGTATATGCTATGCTATGGTGGATCCTATAGATGATATCTTGGTGGGAATTTCCCTAAGTTAAGAGACATGTTATGCTAGTATGCTTAGACTAGATAGTAGAATGCAAGGGTGGAATATTCATGTTGTGATACTATGCAAAGTTATTCCTATGTTTTTTATTAATAAAACAACATGTTAATGAATCACCTGGGTGGAATGGGAAGATTGGTTTGTGTTGAGTGGTTACACAAGGACCATGTCTATGGTTTACCTTGTCTATCACACTTGTGGATGGCCACCCAGGAACAAAGAGATTTGAGATGTTTAGTGTTGAGAAGCTTCTAGTGCAACCATGTGGCATATGGGCTCTTCGTTGACCAATTAGGTTGCAAGAATTCAGCCAGATGGATAGTTGGTGGTAGGGTTGATAGGATGGAATGCGTCCATGGTGGTCTGAAGGAATGCTTCTGAAAACCTAAGTACTTAGTCGTGTCCCCGATAATGGGCATTTTGAGCATCAAAGACATTGAAATGATCAAATATCTCCTCATCCCAATTTCTCTATGTTAAAACTTGTGGTTGAACAAGGGTAAAGGTTCACAAATGTCTATTGGTGGTTCCTTGGGTGTTTTCATCAAACAAAAACTTAGTGCTTTCAAACTACTGAGACAAACCTTATTTTGGAGCAAAGCCATCCTGCACTACACTTAGCCAAGTTCATATAGTTATTAGATGTTACTATACTACTATGGTATCACTTGCCAATACAATTCCAAATGTATTGACCCTTTGTGGCTGTAACTTATTATGTTGCAGGTTACTCTGATGGTGACTAGGGTTATGAGTCTACACTCAACATGTTTGCTTGTGGCATATGAAGATGAAGACTTTATTTATTTTGTTAAGTATTGTGAACTCTATGTATTAGCCTTGGGATAATGAGTTGTAAGAACTTTGTATCTCTGGAATTACGATGTAATAACGACCTTTTGTATATGTGTACTTCATCTTAAACTGTGGATGCTAGCATTTCGATCCAGGGACTAGCATTGCAATCACAGGGGCCTTTACCTTTAAAAGGGTGAGGTCTTACACTATGGGAACAACCCACCCATCCATTCAGGATGTTTTACCTTTGGTGGAAAGTTTTGAAAGAAGATTAGCAAGTACATCAATTTGGCTATCACAAGGATCGAGGCTACAGCTCATCAATTATGCTCTATGCCCATTTATTATATTTTGTCTCTCCAAATAGCACCTCGCATCATCCAACCACTTGATAGAGTTCTTAGGCAGTGCCTTTGGAGAGACAAGGATGGCCCTAAACCCTCTCTTGTAGCTTGGTAATTAGTTTGCAAGCCGAAGGAAAAGGGTGGGATTGGTATTATTAATTTCAACAAGAAAAATGGTGCACTTCTACTCAAATATCTGAATAAATCTTATAATAAGGAGGATTTCCCTTGGGTTAAACTCATATGGCACACATATTATTAGCTCTGTCCCGCATGCAAAGAAGCTATGTGGTTATTTTTGGTGGAAAAATATCATTAAACTTGCTAACGACTTTAGAGTGATCTCAAATGTTGATCAAGGTAAGGGTGATACTTGCCTTTTTTGGTCGGATAAATGGGACATCCTGGATCCAATGAGCCTCTCTGCCAAAGATTCACTCATCTATTTTCTTATGCTTTGGATACTAATCTATTATTGGCAGAAGTCTATGCAGTCTAGGACAGAACGTCTCTATTTCACCTCCTGATGTCTAACCAGGCATACATTGAATTCTATATTCTCCAGGATGCTATTAGCAACAACCATCTTAACTGTGACAGGGATGTCTAGAAATATCAATGGGGGGATGATTATAGTTCTACAAAATATTATGCCCACTTACATGCTTCACTTGACTCACCCTCCTTATAAATGGATCTGGCATTCACCCTCCTTATAAATGGATCTGGCAGTCATCCTGCATTATGACGACTAAGTTTTTGCATGGCTACTCATGTCGGATAGATTCAACACCCGTGACTTCCTAATCAGACGTAAATGGAAGGTGACGAATGATAAACATTGTATCCTATGTGTCACCCAAGCTTATGAGGATAGAATGCACCTATTTTCACATGTAACTTCAGTTAGAGAGTATGGAACTACCTCCAGATAAACTGGTCCTTGGGACCTGACATACAATCTGCCATGGTAGCGGCAAGGAGGGATTTTAATAAGCCTTTCTTCATGGAAATCCTAATAATGGCGTGCTGGAATATTTGGAAATTACGCAATGGATTCATCTTTAGCAATGAAAGGCCCTCCTTTTCTAAATGGAAGTCGAACTTCACACATGACACCAAGCTACTGAAGCATAGGTTTAAGGCAAAACATGTAGAGGAGTTTACAAAATGGATTGATAGTCTTCCTTAAAACCATGTATATATTAGTTGATAGGCTGCCTCTTTTTTGTATATACTAGTTAGGGCCTTTTTCTCTTTTTTTTGTACAGACCTTCTGCATTGGTTTTTCAATAAATTTTTGTGGGGCTCTTTGCCTCACAGGTTTGAGTCAAAAAATAACCATTTTATTTTTGCCTCTCGGGCATATTCCCTTCAGTCTCCCACTTGTACTAGATTCAATAATCTAGTTTGAAGCACTTGTGAATTCAACACTTATGGCTTTCTGGTGTTGTATATATGCGTTTTCTAGTGGTAAACATAATCTTCGGATCTGACAGTTTCAGGTCAATGTTTATTTGCATTTCTTTGTGTCTCTACAAATCACTGATTCTCCAATGAGATGGCATTGTATAAATTTGGTCCTTTGTGAGACATGTAGTTCCTTGGGGTTAAATCATGTCGATACTATTGTCGTACAATATATCCTCATAGTGTTATCCCACTATGAACCACACCTAGTTTGATAACAAACTACTTGACACAAATGCCCTCTTTTGCTACTACAATAGTAGTCATATACTTAGCCTTTTGTTGTAGTGTCCGTCACAGTGGCTTAACTTTGGAGTTCATCCAAATCCATCATGGAACCTCCTTTCCATTACATTGTGCCACCCATAGTTTAAATTTAGATAAACATAATCTTGTGACAAAACTAGTATCAATGTAACACTTTACAATGAACTATCTATAACATTTTGTCACCTCTACATAAATATATTCTTAGTTCTTCCAAAGATCATAAGAATACCCTTACTATCATCAAATGATCATCTTACGAGTCATTCTGGTATATGCTCATAACTTTTAGAGCATAGGACATATCTAGATGTGTACATATAACGGTATGATTGATCAAATTATTCTTGTGATTTCACTCACGAAGTACCAAAAACACTTGAATCTCGTTTTACTTACCAAGTGTCAATACACTTGAATCTTGATGCAACCCTTTCTATGCGACAAGAACCTTTATTGTTGTTTCCATATTGAGCTCATTAAATATCTCATCTATGTATATATGGCACAACCATATTAGCGTCTCAATCTATCCATATAGACATAGATGCCTAATATTCAGGTTTTGCCTAAGACTTTCATCAAAATGAAATTATTAACACGTGTCAATAAAAGATACATCATTTCCAATCAACAATATGTCGTCCACATAATGTATTAGAAATATGTCTCAGCGCTTCCACTTAATTTCTTGCAAATAAAAGCATCTTCATCGTTTCTGATGAAATTAAACCTTTTAACAGTTTCATCAGGATGAATATTCCAACTCCACGATGCTTACTTCAACCATTGAAGTTTGCTTGCCCTTTTAGCATCCTTTGAATTAACAAAACCCTTTGGATCATGTCATGTACATGTCCTAGGTAACCATTCTATTAGAAGAACTTTGTTTTGTTTGTTTAACTACCATATACCAAAATTAGATGTACTGGTTGCTACATTAATCTGTCCAGACTAAATATTGCTATGAAAGATCAAATCTTGTCATAGTTAACTTCTTGAACATTGTCGTAAACTCTTTACTAACAAGTCAACCATATCATAGATGTGAAACATCCAAGTCTATTTATTTATAGATCTAAATACAACTGATAAGTTTTACACCTTTCCGGAGGGTCTTCCAAGTTCAAAACTTGATTTATCGTGTATGGAACCATCACTGATTTTATGGCTTCATGCCATTTGACGGAGTCAGGGCCCATCATCGCTTCTTTGCATATAGTCGGTTCATCATTGTCAAACAATAATTATTTACTCTCAAATCTTAGTATTTGATTGTTTACCCGACCTACTTGGTTCAATAGGAACTTAGACCTCTGTGACCACAACCTTTGAGGCACGTGAGCCATGAGCATTGTGGCTGTCTCTAGGACACTTTCCAGCACTGCACAACTCATCATATATAACTAAGCTTCAATAGCCTTATCAAAGTTCTATTGTCCTCTAACTTAACTTTTCATGAAAAAATCCTTCTCAAGAAACTTGACATTCTAAGCGATAAACACTTTTGTTTTTGGTGTTATGGAGGAATATCCAACGGTTATTCGAAATAACCTACAAAGACATGCTCATCCGACTTTCGTTGTAAACATTTTACTTATGCCTAGCATACAAATTTAAGAAAGGACAACTTGGGTTTTATCCCAGACCATAACTTATATGGTGTCATTTCAACGGATCACGATGGGGCTCTTTTCAGTGTAAAAGCGGTAGTCACTAAAGGTTTAATCTTTAAAATACAATGGCAGTTTTATAACTAACACCTTTGATCTCACCATGTCAAACACAGTTTCATTACATATCTCGAACACTCCATATTCCTATGGTGTTTCGAAAAATGCAAATCTATGGAACGATTCCTCAAATATTAGGTGTTTTGCTAAACTTGTAACGTAATTATTTTCCTTTATGTCAAATCATAAATTCTTTATTTTCTTATTACAATGATTTTTCACTTCATCTTTAAAGTCTTTGAACATTTTCAAATATTTCACACTTGTTCCTTATTATGTAAATATACACATATATTCTCTAAAATTTTCGGAGAAAGCATATGAAGTTGAAATCCATCGCTCACGACTACACATAATGAACTACATACATCAATATGTACAAATTCCAATAAGTTAGTAGTTCGTTCTTCTTTGGACTTTGAACGGGATTTTAACTATCTCTAGGAAAGTCTCACAAGTATCATTTTATCAAAATCAAAAGACTCCAAAATTACATAAACATGGAGTTTCTTCATGTTTTATTTCCAATATAATTTAAACGGTGATGTCACTTTTTAAGTGATCTTTCAATCATTTGTCTTACGATATTTTTAGCATTTAATTTTTATGGACATAGCATTTAATTTTTATGGACATGATTTCTCCAACTATATTAGTAAATCATCCATGTTATATGGAATACGGTAATTATTTGAACAAACTTTTTTCCTCATAATACCTGAACAAAATTACAATTATTAAAACAAATCTTGAAGGAAATCTTTTATGTCAACAAAAAACACAACAACACTTTGTTTCTTTCGATGAACATCATCACTGTCGTGGTAGTGGCATGGCAGATGCCATGGGTAGGGTTAAGTTGGGGGCCGAATGGGTGCTTGTGGTCACCAGGGAGGGAGTGCACGGTCGATCCATGCACGAAAAACAAGAAGAACTCTCCAGACTTAGCAATTTGATTGATACCTCCAAGATTACAAGTGCTCCTTGAGCTGTATAAGCTTGGGTTGAGTGGACTAGTTCACTACTTGGTCCAACCTCCTTCTACTACAACTATGCCCTCCCTTATATAGGCAGTGCACTAGCTAATACCCCTTTGGGTTGTAGGGTTTACTGTTTGGATCTTGGTCCCTATGATGTGTGCCGGGTCATGGGCTTGTCCTAAGCCCAATGGCCCAGCCCATAAAGCTTGACAGGTAACGGTCTTCTGGTACGCTGCTTCCTTTTCCTTTTGGCGTTACGCTGTAACTTTGTACGTCAGCGTATGCTTTGGCTATCACCCGGCTCCTTTTGTGTCACCCGGCGTCTCCCCTCTATTTTGACCATGATTTACCATGGTCCCTCCTGAACCTTACTCGGAAAGGTGCTATGCGTCCTACTTGACTCGTCCCTTCCTCGGTAGACTCTCGTGACCCTACCGGGTGTTATCCCCCCAACATTAGTCCCTGAAGCTGGTGAGGTCTAGCAGTTCAAGCTGTTAGGCGTCTCTAGGTTCCTTTTGTGTGATTGGAACTTAATTTTTGTCTTTGTCTGTTGCAATGTTGCACCTTGCCAGGTCTGTCTAACAGTTTCCGGGTTGACTCTTTGACTTCTTGGCCCGTTTTTGCCTCGAGCCGAGTCATTTTGGCCAATTCCGAGTCATTTTCGGTGCGCTTCAGTCACTGACAGCTGGTAATCATGATTACTTGCCTCAATTTTTGTTCCAAGCTCTGGCGGCACAGTGATGGCTGCATAGTTATTCCCCGTCACTGTGGCAGTCCCATCGGCCTGCACCACTTGTCCTTCCTTCCATGACGTGGCACGGGATTTTTCATGTATCTCTGGCTACGTGGCGCTGGCTGATTGGCTTACCCGGCCAGGTACATGGCCACACGCTGGCCGCACGGCGCAGAAGGATCCCACTACCAGGATTTTTATTGCCCTTAAGTAGGTGTTGGGGGTTTCCACTTCCCCCATGCCCGTTTAGTTTTCCCTTGCCTCTTCTTCTTCCTATCGCCAGCAAAATCGAACCGCCCCCTTTGCGGTTTCCTCTTCCTCCTATCCTTGTCTTGCGATTGCTCCCTTTCTTTTTCCATTCCACCACGGGTCCGCGTTGTTCCAAACCTCTTCCAACTATGGAGGATATTGAATCTTCGGAGCTCATGGATGCTCGCGACGGCGCTGATGGTGCTAAGGAGAAGGAGATTCCCGTCGGCGAGCGCGGAGGCTGGGAAGGCTCAGAGGTCTCCACCGAAGAAGTAGAATGGCTCCGCTCCACCAGACGCATTCCACTGCAGGTGGATTGCTGTCTCCCCACCGGTGAGATTTCTCCCAAACCCCAAGCTAACGAGCGGGTGGTTTTCCTTTCTCACTTTGAGTGCGGTTTCGCTCTTCCAGTGAGCACCTTCTTCTCCTTGTTTCTCTCCACCTTCCATCTGCAAACCCATCATCTTCCTGCCAATGCGATTGGCTCTCTTTCTTGCTTCATCTCTGCTTGCGAGGCCTACCTCGGAATTTGGCCTACAGTTCCTCTATGGGCCAAATATTTTGGCTTTAAGGTTCAGGTTGTTCCCCATCCTGGTGCTCCTCGATCCGAGAAGAGGCCGACCCGGTGCGGTGCTGCTAGCATCATGCCGAGGAGAGATTCCATCTTTCCTCGGGTTACTGGTATTGATTCCTGCAAGAAATGGCATAGGACTTTCTTCTATGTCAAAAACAGCGGGTCTATCGATAACATCCAGCTCCACCCTTTCTCGGATGAGGTCCCCAACAAGAAGCACTGGCAGCTTGACCTGTGCGACCAAGACGCTGCGGTAAATGAGGCTAACGCGATCTTGGAAAGGTTGCTGTCGCCGGATGAAAACTTTCATCTCGCCGACTCTGACCTCATGTGCACCTTCGTCTCACGCCGGGTAAGCCCCATCCAAGTGAGGAGCCACAAGATGTGCTTCATGAGTGGCTCCCACGATCCCACTCGGCACTCCACCAAGGAGTTCACCCATGAATCCATTGCCCGCCGAGTAAGCTCAATCTTTAAATTAAACTTGGCAGATGATTGGGCTTGGAGTTGCCCTCCATTTAGCCGGGTCAGGCCTGTCCCCTAGGTAAGTTTTTCGAGTCGCTTTCCTTGCCGAGTTGGCTTTAGCTCTTTTGCCATTTTCAGTTTAGTTTTTTGGTTACTCATTCTGTTTGTCTTTCGCAGAACCTCCTTCACCAGGTTGATGACAGTACTGTCCCTCCTGCTGGTTATAATGGGGACTGCTCCGACTCGGATGAAGTCGAGTATGACCTGGAGTGCTTCATGCCCATCCCGCACGCTGCGGCTGCTTCAGCTTCGGGTAAGAGTCAATCTCGCAACCCCTTACAAGATTGGTCTGACGATGATGAGGATGATGATTGTACGCTTTTGGAGGTATATGCCTTGTGACCTTATTCTCCCAACTTATCCGAGTAAGCCCGTTATTTACTTATGCAGCTGGCCAGGTACATGACACTCCTCCTCTTGCTGTGGGCGGAGTCGGCAAGATCCCCGTCGCCAAGCCGAAGCGACGCAGAGCCTCCTCCAGCACTCAGCCGGCCAAGAAGAGCAAGCCCACTCTAGCAGTTCCTACTGCCTCTGCTCCTGCCAGCCTGACTAAGACTCGCCAAGCTGCTGGGCGCCGAGTCACACACCGAGTCGTCCGTGACCTGGTCGTCACCGTGTAAGTTCTTGTACTCTACTTTCTTCGTTTTTTTCTTTATCATCACTCATGTTCTCTCAGGCATGTCTTTTTATTTTCAGCGCCGCACCCTTATCGGCAAACCAGGCTTAGGCCTGCGCCTCCTCCAGCTGACTCGGCGGCGCCGAGTCCTGTCCGAGTTGAGGCTCCCACTGTTGAGGCTCACGCCTCTCAGTGTCAGTCAGACCCAGTGGGTCATTCGGCTAGTGCCCCTGGTGCTGGCCATGAATAGCTTTCTGATCTCGGTGCTAGTGACTCTGGTGCCAAGAAACCTTCCGCCACTAGTTCCTTTGGCATCATCCCTCAGGCTGTTGTGAATGAACAACTTCCTGATCTTGGAGCCAGCAAAACTACTGAGCCCAGTCAGCCAGCTCCCCTTTCTACTTCGAATCCTCCTGTTCACTCTTCAATTCTGTCAAAGAGCCAGACCTAGCCCAAAGCTTCTGGCTCTGCTCGCCCTTCATCCGACAAATCTAGTTCCAAGCAGACGATGCTGGTCTGCGCTCTGAGTTCTGCTCCTCAGATCCGGCCTCCGACGTTGGCGACAATGCTCGCTTCAACGGGCAAGGCGGGCGAGTCGGCGGCTGCCGAGTCAGGTGATGGCTCTAAGGTTGTTACCCTCCATGCTAGTGCCGCAGTGACTCGCGCCAATGTGGTAACCACCCTGAAGACGGCTCAAGTTCTCACTCGGACGCTTAGTGGCACGAGCCTTGGATCAGCTGAGCCTTATGCTGTGGCATGGAATGCAGCTTGTGAGCAGGAGGTCAGCACCCATGCCGGCAAGAAGCTAAAGCTGGGCCCTAAGGCCATCTCTGACATGACCCAGCAGGCCATTACTTTGATGGCCCGCGCCGACGAAGTGAACGAGGTAAAATAACTTCTTACTCTTTTGTATTGTTAAGTATTTTCTTTATATATATCACCTAGTCCCCGATGTTATGACCGAGTATGGAACTTACTCGCCTCTAAGATCTCAATAATCACTTAGTATTTTCATCTTCACATCAAGCTCGCATGATAGAGCTTCAATCCCTAGCCCTCGAGGTTATCGTCGAGTAAGGAACTTACTCGGCTATAAGCTCTTAAGCTTTTTATTCCCTTATGCCGAATTTATATGTTAAAGCTTCGATCCCTATCCCTCTAGGTTACTGTCGAGTAAGGAACTTACTCGGCTATAAGCTCTTAAGATTTTTAAACCGGCAAGCTGCTTGACTTGACCTTTCCTTATTGTCTGTTTTCTTTGTACAGCTCACGCATAATGAACGCACCAAAGTGCATCAAGCTCTCTTCCTGGCGCATCGCAAGCTTGAACTTGCGTATGACAAACTGCAGACTGACACCCAAGGCCAAGGTAATATCTTTGATCGTCCTTTCTCTTTTCAGTATAATTTTTTGGCTCACTATCTCAATTTTTCTCGCTCTTTTTTTGCAGCCTCTGCTCAGTCCACCATAAATGCTCTTCACTCGCAGATCAGCGAGGCCGAGAGTAAGTTTATTGCCTCACTAATATGATAGCTGAAAGTTTCTGTTGGTGCTGACAAGTAATTTTTCCCGAATAAGCAGAGAAGCACCAAGCCGAACTCCAGAAGGAGCGAGACGAGGTGACTCGGCTGAAGAAACTAATGGCCAAGACGGAGCATAAGCACTTGGCCGAGGTAAAGGGGCTGAGGGAGGAGCTTGGCGAGAAGAACGAGCAACAAGCTGCCAGCGCCAAGAAAACCAAGAGGCTGCTCGACGAGGCCGAGTCATTGGTCGAGTCGGCAAATCTGAACCTCGATGCCCTCCAAGCCAAGGCCAAAACTTGGCATAGCAAACTCGCCACCATCAACTTCTTTCTCGGTAGTGAGTTCTTACTCTTTGAGCACTGTATAAGTCCTTTTGGACTGCTTCCATCTACTTTTGTTATTTAACTAACTTTCTCTTTTTGCTTGCAGAGAATTTTCCTGAGGCCAATATGTTTGCCATCCGAGCCATGAAGAAAGTGAGGGCCGAAGCTGGTGCTCCTGCTGATAGCGAGGTGTCCATGGAGGAGCTTCTCGAAGCGGTGTCCGAACGGGTCAGGACCCTCAAGTCCTGCGGTGTGGATCTGCTCAAGTCGGCTATTCATGCGTTTCGCATGCTCTGGCCGAATGAAGATGCACCCGATATCATTGAGCCACTTGTCGAGAGATTGCTCTTCACTGAAGACCGGCTGGATCAATGGCGTGACTAGGCCGGCCGAGCTGTAGCGGACAAGGCTATCTCCTTCATGCTTTCATGGTACGAGGACATCAACCTTGATGTTCTTTCTAGCATAAGGGGAGATGGCAAATGGTTGAACGATCCGGAGCTGATCAAGAAGCGCCAGGAGCGAGCTTATGCCATGATCGAGTATACCATGATGCACGCTTGGTGCGACGGGCCCAGCTTCCTCGACCTTGGCGACCCGCTCGTCGAAGATGCCTATGAAGAGGGTGGCGACAGCGAAGCAATCGAGTCAGATGGTCCGGATGATCCGGCCACAGATGCCCCTCACTCGGCCGATGCTCCAAGCAACTCTCTTGGCTCCGAGAGTGCTCCTCCGAGTTCTTCTGCTTCTTAGGCTAACAAATACTCAAACTTTGATCAGATCCCCGGTATGCCGGGTATAGATGTAACATACATTGCAAATTTAAGTTTGATTTTGCGCCTTTTAATTGGCTTTATATATTTGCGTTATGTTCTAAGTGTGAACCATTCAAGGGCAAGTCCAGAGTTTCATTTTGTCGTGTTACCTTTCCTTGACTTTGGCTCCTGTCTACCTTTTTGAGTGTTCGACATTAGAGTCTCAAAGTACTAAGGATATAGTTAGCAGGTATGAAACTTGGATCACTTGGCCAAGATTACTCGACACGTAGCATAGCATGACATGTAGAGAGTTAGGCAAAAAACTAAAGCCGACTCGCGTTTCTCCTTTGCACTTATCCGGCGTTCGTGTTTACCCGTCATACATCCTTTTATCTTGCTTGCCATGAAGCCGTGTTTTCGGACAATAGCATAATCGAAGAGTTGATTTCTTCCGAGTAAACACTACTTGTTCCGAGATAAATTTCGGGTGTCACGCCAGCCGACATAAAATAATTGAGATGGAAAACTTAAGGGGTAGTCCCCGAGTCAGTTTTTCGAGTCATACCATTTTATTATCAGCACATAGCCGACACACACGTCCGACATATGAGAGTTCGAGTTATACATGCATTGCTTCTCCTAAGTATAGAAGGGACGAAGTAGTGCCACATTCCATGGCCTTTTGGTCTCATCTCCTGACCTGTCCGCCTTGTTCTTTTGCGCTTCACGAGCGTCTATGAGATAATAGGAATCATTGTGCAATGCTTTTCTTACAATGAACGGACCCTCCCATGGGAGTGATAATTTATGCATTCTTGCTGTGCGCTGCACCATCCTTAGCACCATATCTCCTTCTCGAAAAACACAAGGTTGCACTTTCCGGCTATGGTAGCGTCGGAGATTCTGTTGATATATTGTGGATCTGGATAATTCCAGCTGCCTTGCTTCTTCGAGTAAGTCTACTCCATCTTCTCGAGCGTATTTTACCTAGGCTTCCGAATATTTCCTTATCCTTGGCGAGTCATATTCTATGTCGGCAGGCAAAACTGCTTCTGCCCCATACACGAGGAAAAATGGCGTATAACCAGTTGACCGGTTCGGAGTTATTCTTAGACTCTATAGCACTGAGGGTAGTTCCTCTATCCAACAACCAGGTGACCTCTGGAGTGGTTCCATTAAGCGGGGTTTTATTCCTGACAGAACTGAGCCATTAGCCCGTTCAACTTGTCCATTTGATTCTGGATGGGCGACTGATGCTACATCGAGTCTTATTCGGTGTTTCCCACAGAAGCGAGCAAAAGCTCCTTCGGCAAAGTTCATGCCGTTATCAGTGATCACACTGTGTGGGTAACCATATCTGAGAATTATATCCATTAAGAATGTGACAGTTGTTTTACCGTCCAACTTTTTGATTGGTTTCACTTCTATCCACTTGGTGAACTTATCAATCAAGACCAAAATATGAGTCATGCCTCCCCTTGCTGGATTGAATGGTCCTAGCATATCTAGGCACCACTCTGCAAAAGGCCAAGTGATTGGTATAGTATTTAATTCAGATGCTGGTAAATGCGACTTGGATGCATAATGTTGACAACCACTACATCTTCCGACTAACTCTTTTGCTTGTGCCAATGCGCTTGGCCAGTAGAATCCATGTCGGAATGCCTTGGCCACCAATGCTCTTGATGATGCATGGTTCCCGCATTCTCCTTGATGAATATCCAATAAGATCTCCTGGCCTTTCTCTGGGTTGATACAACGCTGCAGTACACTTGTCACACTTCGCTTGTATAGTTCCTTATTGATTATGGTGTTCGCTTTTGCTCTTCGTGTTGTTTGCCTTGCCAACATTTCATCACTCGGCAAGGTCCCATATTCTAAATAGTTGAATATTGGCTGCGCCCATATTGGTATCAATGGTTCCGGGTCTCCTTCAACATCAATGTCCATTGGCTCTGCCGACATGACCTGAGGAGTCCCCGAGTGTGATTCGGCGACCCCTGAATCGAGCGGATCAGTCCCCGGGTGACTCGAACCTACCCCTGAGTCGATGTCCATTGGTACCACATCTGACTCGTGACTCGCCGGGGTGACCCTGATTGATTAAGACTCTGGTGACGGCTTGATCGATGGTTTTTTGAGGTGCTCCAACGCTACCCCTGGTGGTATTGCTTGCCGAGATGATCCAAGTTTGGATAGTACATTAGCTGCCTCATTTTCTGCTCTAGGAACATGATGGAATTCACAGCCGTCGAAGTATCCCGAAATTTGCTGCACATGGAGACGATATAATGCCATGTTTGCGTCCAGTGCATCCCAATGTCCAGACACTTGCTGAATCACCAAATCCGAATCGCCAAAGCACATGATCCTTTTGGTACCAATCTCCTTGGCAACTTTGATGCCATGGACAAGTGCTTCATACTCGAAAACGTTGTTAGAAGCAGCAAAATGAATCTGTGACACGTACCTCAGTTGATCCCTCTTTGGAGATGTGAGCACTATCCCGTCGCCTAGACCCATTTTCGTCTTGGACCCGTCAAAATGCATTTTCCAGTAGTTCGGATCTAGCAGTGGTGGTTCATACTGCATTTCCATCCAGTCTACAAAGAAATCTGCAACAGCCTGAGACACTATTGCATCTCGCCTATCATATTGTGGAGTATATGGTGCCAGTTCTATGGCCCATTTTGCGACTCGGCCGCTGGCATCTTTACTGCCCAATATATCCGAGATAGGTGCCTCACATATTACCCGGATTGGGTGTTCTTGAAAATAATGTCTTAGCTTCTTTGCTGCCATATAAACCCCATATGTCATCTTTTGATAATGCGGGTAATTCTGTTTCAAGACAGAGAGCACTTCGCTCAAGTAATATACCGGTCTTTGGACTGATTTGCCCCCTTCTTCACGTTCAACCACTATTACTGCACTTACAACTCTATTGGTTGTGGCGACATAGAGCAACATTGGCTCTTTTGATAGTGGCGATCCTAATATCGGTGTTCTTGCCAATATTTTCTTTAATTCATGGAAAGTGCTATCAGCTTGCTGTGTCCACGCGAATTTATCTGATTTCTTCATCTGTTGATATAGTGGTAGGGCTTTTTTCCTAGCCGACTAACAAACCTGCTCAACAAGGCCAGGCATCCAGTAAACTTCTAGACATCATTGAGGGTTTTTGGCAACTCCCATTCTTTCGATGGCCCTGATCTTTGTCGTGTTGGCTTCAATTCCTCGGCTAGATACAAGGAATCCGAGTAACTTGCCAGTCGGGACACCAAATGTACATTTTTCTGGGTTAAGCTTCATCCGGAATCTTCTCAAGTTTGCGAATGTTTTAGGCAAGTCCTCAATTAGAGTATGACTTCGTTTGGTTTTTATTACCACGTCATCGACGTATACTTGAACATTTTTGTCCAATTGATCTTGCAAGCATTTTTTGCATGCATCTTTGATATGTTGCGCTTGCATTTTTCAATCCGAATAGCATGGTACGATCGCAATAAGCCCCGTACGGGGTGATAAAATCTGTCTTTATTTGATCATCCGGATTCAGTGGTATCTGATGGATTCCTGAATACGCATCCACAAATGGCAACAACTCACACCCGGCAGTAGAATCTATCACTTGATTGATCCGTGCCAGGGGAAATGGATCTTTTGGACACGCCTTATTGAGGTTCGTGTAATCAATACACATGCGCCATACCACTGCCACGTTCGGTTCATCTTTTTTCTTCTCGACCAAGACTGGATTTTACAACCAGTCCGGGTGCAGTACTTCCATGATGAATCCAGCAGCTAAAAGTCTGGCAATCTCGACAGCTATCACTTTCCTCCTATCTTTGGCGAAGCGGCGGAGGGGTTGCTTCACCGGCTTGGCATCTGGTCTTACATGAAGAGAGTGCTCAGCCAGCTCCCTCGGAACTCCTTGCAGATCTTAAGTGGACCATGCTAAGATATCTCGATTCTCACGGAGGAAGCTGGTGAGCTCGCTTTCCTATTTGTCTGTGAGGCCAGCCCCAATGGTAACCGTGCACTCTGGGAAAGTCTCATCTACATGTACCTTCTTGGTTTCCTTGGTAGCTTGAAATGACACATTGCCATGTGGGTTAGTGAGTGCCGGCATGGACATTTGTGCTTCTTTGGCCAATGCTGCCACTTGCAACATTTGACTTTTTTATTGTGCTATGACGAGTGACTCGGCCAGTGAAGATCCGGCTGAGGCACAAGCAATAGATCTTTTGTAATCCCCTTCAACTATAATCACCCCACATGGACCTGGCAGCTTCATCTTTAAGTAAGCAATGTGGGTAGTAGCCATGAATCTTGCCATAGCCGCCCTGCCGAGTAAGGCGTGATATGAGCTGACCAAATGCACTACCTCAAACTCTATGGCCTCAGTGCGACAGTTCTCTCTGTTGTCGAATAAGACGTCAACCCAGATCTTGCCAACTGGCTCACAGGACAATCCCGGCACAATACCGTGGAAAGTGGTCTTAGTCGGCTCCATCATGTTCATGGTAATGCCTAACTTGAGCATTGTGTCCTTGTACATGATGTTGATGCTGCTGCCACCATCAATCAGTACTTTTGAAAATTTGACATTGATATCTGGGCCCATAAATTTTGGATCCAAAACCAGAGCATATCCTCCTGGGGTTGGCATGATCTTGGGGTGATCTTTTATACTCCAAGTTATCTCTTTCTCAGACCAATGCATGTACTTGGGGATTGCAGGCATCATGGCATTCACCTCCATCAGTCGTCGATGCTGGCTCTTCTTGTCATTTGCCTCTGTGACAAAGACAACATAGCTCTAATGGTGCTCTCTGTACTCATTTCTAGTTCCATGACCGACATGAGCGTCGTCACCTCTTGGATTGTGCAGCTAGTGTACAACTTCTCTTCTTTCTTGATTCTGATACCTCAGCTGCCTGTTTTCGTATCTGTTATCTGCTCCCACTGTCTGAGCGTTTCCTCCTGTAAGTGGTGGAGGGGGAGGTGGTGGTAGCTGCTTATTCAGCGAATCCACTCTATCTCCTTTCTGAAACCAAGTGCATTGCCTTGTAGTGTGATTGGCTGGTTTACTCGGACTAGGCATGTGAAACTTACACGGCTGGTCTAGCATCATCTCATAGGTATATTTCTGTCGGTCCTGATATTGCTTCCTCTGATCATATGGCCTTTTGCCGTCATTCTTTGGCACCCATTGTTGTTGTCCACTTGTCCTTTGACGCTGACTGCTTCCAGCATCTGGATGATCCTGACTCACGGCCGCCACCTGAGTCGAACCATACCTGTAATCTGGCCTTTTGTCTCTTCTCTTGCTTATGTATTCGGATCTTTCCTGACGCCTTTGCGACCCGGCAGCGTCATAGATCTGAATCTCAGTCATCCCGTCTGCCGACATGAGCAGCGGCTGAGTCGGATCTCCTAACGCATACGAATCAGCGATTGTTATCGTATCTGCCAGGATTGTCGGCATATCTCTTTGTAACCTTTGCCACAACACACTTCCATGTCTACATCCTTGTGCAAACCATGCGATTGCCTGTGACTCAATTACCCCTTCACAAGAGTTACGCATCGTACACCACCTTGTGAGGAATTCCCTTTCTGTTTCATTCGGTCTTTGCTTGCACATCGCCAGCTGTTGTGGGCGATTCAGCCTCTTGTAAGTGCTAGTGAAATTGCTCACAAAAGCGTCGTGAAAATCGATCCAGCTGTTAGTGCTTCCGGTGGCAAATTCTTCAACCATACCCGAGCTGGTCCTTCCAGCATCTGCGACACATAACGTACTGCCCATCTCAAATTTCCCTGCGCGATCTTCACAGCAGTTCCATAATCTATGAGCCAGTCTTCTGGTTTAGTGCTTCCATCATACGTTTTTGTCCCTCTGGCCAGCTGGAAATTTGGCACCGGTGGATCCTTCATGATTCTTGGGCCAAAGCACGGTGGACCTTGCTGACCTTGCGATTCAGTTATCTCTGCCATTTTTATTCGGTCAAGCTTCAGCCTTGCATCATCCGGCTGAAGGTTCCTGCCTCCGAATCTTGCTCCCATTGCTTGATATGCGTGATCCGGCAGTTCATATCCGTCATTCACCATAGCCGAGTAACCATCATTATATTTATTTGTGTTCGGGTCAGCAGGCTATTGAACTGCTTTTCCCGCGCTTTGCTGTCTTCTTTCTGGTTGAGCTGGTGCGTTATTCGGCGCTGGATTTCCTTCTCCTGCCGAGTGAGTTCCATGCCTAGCATGAGGCGCAAAATTCTGCCCTTCGTTGTCATTTCTTTGCCCTGCTTGTCTTTCTCGGCCTGCATTCTCCCAGTTTTCATTTCCTTGGGCGTTATTCCTTCTTGCCCCTTGCGCATGTGCTGGGTTTCCTTGAACCAGTGCCGGATCATAGGCGACCATCTGCTTGTTTCTTCCAGAATCCACACTTTTTTCTTATCTCGGCCTAGGCGCTGCTCTGGGTGAGGATGCCGTGTGCCCAGCCGATCTTGCTGGGACAGGAGTGGCCGAGTGAACCAGTTGTGACCTTCCTGCTGTACTCGGATTTGCTTTGTAATACGCCTCATTCAGCATGCTAGCTTCTTTTACTAGTTCATTGACTCGTTCTTGTTGCTTTTTCTTTGCTTCTCCCTCCAAGTGGGGTAATTCCGCCATTGCTTCTTCTGCTGCTAGCAGATTAGCTGCTGTTGTGTTATATGTTGGCCGCATGGCTGTCTCATTGTAGTTCTCTAGCGTTATTTTTGTCATCGCATCTGCCAGTACTTCGTTGAGGTTCCTTCCTCTCAATCTCGTTGCATCAAGCCAGGTCTTTGCGCCCTTGACTCGATTTGCTGAGTTAAGTTCTCGAATGGTGATATCCACATCCTGCTGTAACTGTGCTAATTCCTTGGCTTTCTCCAGGACTTTTATCCTGGCCTCCTCCAACTCGTCTTACACACGTGCCGAGTCAGTCGCTTGTGCCACTGGCTCTGCCAACTTGTCTATCGCTTCCTGCAGCTCCTTAGCCCTGTTGCTCCTAGCTACGTTCTCTGGTTTTTCCAGCGGTGCCTTTGCTGTTCTTGCAGCCCTTGGCGTTTCCTCATGATTTCCTCCCTCTGCATTCTCATTCACTACTGGAACTATTGGGGGAGCTGCGGGGTTTGGGGCTGTCATCATTACCTCCATGGAGACGAGTTGGGGAAGCTTTCCAGTGATAGGAACCGCTGGCGGATCCGGCGCCAGGATGACGCGCTAAGGATATGCACGCTCCACGCGCACCGCGACGTAGACCTGGTGCTCGCCGAACTTGATGAAGCGACCGCCCCTAGGGAACGGCTTGGTCCCAAAGCAGCCCGCGTTGTTGCTGAAGAAGTTGACCGCTCCAAACCTCTAGATGAGGCCGGAGTAGACACGTTCGCCGGTCTTGGCGATGATGTTGCCCGTCCGGATGAAGACTCCATCAAGCACCTGCTTCTGCCCCACGGTGGGCGCCAACTGTCGTGGTGGTGGCACGGCAGATGCCATGGTTAGGCTTAAGTTGGGGGTTGAATGGGTGCTTGTGGTCACCGGGGAGGGAGTGCACGGTCGAGCCATGCACGAAGAAAAAGAAGAACTCTCCAGACTTAGCAATTTGATTGATACCTCCAAGATTACAAGTGCTCCTTGAGCTTTATAAGCTTGGGTTCAGTGCACTAGTTCACTACTTAGTCCAACCTCCTTCTACTACATCTATGCCCTCCCTTATATAGGAAGTGCACTAGCTAATACCCCTTTGGGTTCTAGGTTTACTATTTGGATCTTGGTCCCTACGATGTGGGATGGGTCATGGGCTTGTCCTAAGCCCAATGGCCCAGTCCATAAAGCTTGACATCTAACGGTCTTCTGGTACGCTGCTTCCTGTTCCTTTTGGCGTCACGCTTTAACTTTGTACATCAGCGTATGCTTTGGGCGTCACCTGGCTCCTTTTGTGTCACCCGGCGTCGCCCCTCTCTTTTGACCATGCTTTACCATGGTCCCTCCTGAACCTTAGTCGGAAAGGTGCTACGCGTCCTACTTGACTTGTCCCTTCCTCGATAGACTCGGCTCGTCGGTTCCTGCAAGAAATACAACCTTGTCTTATGCGGGCCGACATAGTTCACATGTCGGCCGCTCATGCTTCTCTTACCCGACCATTCTTACTCGGCCTGGTTCTTTCGTTATTCGGAGCTAGCCAAGTTGCGCTATGTTTTACCTCTCGTGACCCTACCGGGGGTTATCCCCCCAACAATCACATATTCTCTTATTGGTTACTTAGGACATTGTAGTCCATGAACTGTATTGTGCTGTATGACATTTCACACCAACCAATTCGATGTCCAATACCCAAGAACCACATTTTTTAACAAGCAAAGAATATAGGCATAACATTTATATCATCTATATACCTAAGATGGACATTTCTAGTCTTTTCTTTTTCTGCCAAATATTTCTGAGATTCTCTTTCAGCATTTCCTATCAACATCAACAGTGGCGCCATACACATGACACTTAGTCCAAAGTGTGTATAGTTAAATACTAATAACTTTGGACTTGCACTTTGAAGTAGATCACCATCATAAAATGTTTGGCGTTCTTTTAAAATCCATTCTTTAGTAATCTTTTAGTGTAGTAAACATTTTACCTACATTTTCTATTCATCCTTATCATGACAACTTTCATGATCAAGATACTATAGCTGAAAAAGGAGAATCGTGAGTATAATGTTACTTTCCAAAACCTTTTTGGAGGATTAGGATGTCTAGTGTCTCCATCCTTTGAAAATTCTCATACAATATGAGAACATGTATTTTGCTGAATTACACTCTATCATATCGCAACCAAAAAAATGTTGTTTTAGATATCGCAATATCTTACACACATGATAGTTTCTGAAAAAATCCTTTCAGCTCCTAGATAACCTTGATACTAAATCAACTTTTGAATATCAATTATCGCGGAGGCAAACATTATACTTTAGATACTAACACTGGAATTGTTACTCTTGATTTAATACTAATTATTAAACTTCACGGAGTAAACGGAGTTTGCTAAAAGTTTGCAATGGGCCCTTTAAACTTTATATTGACACTCAAAACAATACAATACCAGTTCATAAAGTAAATATCCAGAATTCTATAGTTCTATTATCTCAATTATAACTAAGCATATGGTAGAAAACTGATGCCAATGACTACAACAAATAATGCAAATTCACTTTGATTTAATTTATGATAAATTGAGCTCAACTTTAATCATTATTACTGTTTGAACTCCCACTCAAAACAAACATCCCTCGAGTTGTTTTTGCGATTACATGAACTAGATCAACTACACCAAGACCGATCATCATGTGAATTGGTGCAACTTCAAAGGCGAGCATCAATATGGGCATCATATCAACTATAGGACTCATGCTTTACCTTTATATTCGAGTTCCGAGGCCATGTTTGTACATGCTAGGCTCGCCAAGTAAGAATCTTAGTACCTGCGTGTGTAAAACTGTCTTACACCCGTTGTATGCAAACATAGAGTTTATCACACCCGATCATCACTTGATGTCTTGAAACGACGAACTTTCTTAACTGTGCATACTAAAGGAGGAACACATTTTTTGTCTTGATATTAAATGAAGGATAATCTTATAATGATACTAAAGAGCCAAACAAGCAATATAAGATGCAAACAAACATCATATGCTAAAAGTGATATGATATGGTTCTTGCATCACTATCTTGTGCATCGTTGTATGATCTTTATCATTCCTATATGTGTAAGGCCAAGGTCTATGGATCTTACACTTTGCCATATTATAATTTCCAATAGTATCAATCCATACTACAAATTATAATTCTGCCATATCATAGTACTTGCCTGATAGAACCAAAAACTAGACGCCTCTAATTTATCTTTTGCATGTTTTACGTGGTTGAGGGATTTCCGAGATAGAATTGTTCTTACCTACGAACATGGAACCACAACAATCATACCCAAATTATTGTTAACTCAATGTAAATCAGATATTGACTATAGTAGGAGAGACAGACACCCTCAGGACACTTATGCAAAACTAGTTGCATGTTAAGCGTGGAACAGGTCTCATGTGCGAGGACATGTAAAGTTTGTCCAAGCCGCTTCATCCCACTGTGCCACCAATATCCAAAAGGGATTTCTATTTTCGTTCCCTTGGTTCATTCGTTGTACTTAGTTTTCGCCATCCGCTTAACTTTTTGTCACTTTTCCCCTCGCTATGTTACGAAACCCTCGCAGGCGCTCAGACGGAGGGATGCCATTAGGTCCAAGGATTGACCGTTACATGTTGACTGGTGCGACCACGTTGGGGCGAGTCATGCGTTGATATTTACGTTATGTGGCTTCGACCATTGCATGCTGACAGGTGGGGCCGTGTTGGGATGGGTCTTGCATACGTGGTGAAGGGTGGGGTGATGTAGCGCTGAGTTGATGTAGGAGCGCTTCGTTGGGAACCGCAAGAGCAAGGTGTGAAGCAGCACAACAACAAGTTCTCCCTCAGTAAGAAACTGAGGTTATCGAACCAGTAGGAGGAAGGAAACGTCACACATGTGTTGCAAGAAACGCGGAGACCTACACAACACAAACTCAAGACATTGCCCCAACGAATCGGTGAGGTTTTCAAGCTGACCGGTTTGTCGTAACAAAGGATTAAACGTATGGTATGGAAGGTAATTGTTTGCAGCAAGTAAAAAAGTAATAGTGGAAGATGTATCAATGGTAAAGATTGTACCAAGGTCCATAGTTCACTAGAGGTGCTCTCCTTAGATAGACAACATGGCATGAAGGGTAAAAAAATTACAGTAGGGCAATTGACAGGAACTGAGCAAGGCATAACAATGCAATTACTAGTCAGAAATATCCTATGAGACTCGATTGGGCAATACAATAAGATACATAGACCGCCATCCAAATGCATCTATGACTAGAAGTCTACCTTCAGGTTATCATCTGAACCCCCTCCAGTATTAAGTTGCAAGCAACAGAAAACTGCTTTAAGCATAGTGTGGAAGGTAAACAGTCCACATGTTTCATGAACAAGAGACCGTTGTTTTCTCCCCAGTGGCAACAACACATCTACAACCGGAGAGATTTCTGTCACTTCCCTTGGAAACTAGAGGCATGAACCCACTATCGAGCATAAATACCCCCTCTTGGAGTCACTAGCGACTACTTGGCCAAGATAGCTACTAACAACAAAGAGCATGCAAGATCACAAACAACACAGACATGATAGAATCATAAAGAAATAACCATTAATCAAACTAACATAATAATCTCAATATCCATCGGATCCCCGCAAACACAACATGCATGATTACAAAAAGATTAGATCTTGATCATGACTGGAGCTCACAAGATCTGTACTTGAAAGCACAAAGGAGGAGATATAGCCATCTAGCTACTACATGGACCCATAGACCAAGGTGGAACTACTCACGCATCATACCGGAGAGAAGGCCTCCGGGATGATCTCCCCTCCGGCAGGGTGCCGGGAAGAATTTCAGATCCCCCCGATCTAGGGACGATGGTGGCGGTGGCTACAGACGGTTTCATGGAGATTTGATCGGGTGCTTAGGCTTTCTGCCTCGAGGGCTTCTTATAGGCAAAGGGGGAGGCCAAGGCGGCGGCCAGGGGCACCAAAACCTAGCCACGCGCGAGGTGGGGCCCACCCGTGCCTGATGTGGGTCTGGCCACCCTGGCCGGCCCCTCCGGCTCTCCTCTGGACTTCTTGTTCTCCACGGAAAGTAATTGACTTTGAAATTTGTCCCATCCAATTCCGAGAATATTTCTTTACTAACTTTTCCGAAACCAAAAACAGCAGAAAACAGGCATCTGGCACTGTTTCAACTTGTTAATAGGTTAGTACCAGAAAACATGTAAAAAGAACCTCAAAGTGTAGACAAATAAAGCAAAGTAGATACTAAACAAAATAATTTTCCAACGTATCAACATCCCCTAGCTTAACTCCTTCTCGTCCTCGAGTAGGTAAGTGATAAAAAGAATAATTTTTGAGCTGACATGCACCCTCAAAATAAAGATCCAACCATTTGCAAGCATTGAAAGATGGGAACAAATAACTCTAAACATGTGCATGAAAGATGGAGTTCTAATAATAGAACATTGTAACTATGCATGCAACATGACAAGCTACAAACAAAGATTATGAATAACATGCATTGAAAAACGTTTGTTTGTTTCACATACAGAAAACATAGCATAGTGGCAATCAGCTTGTCCCTCATAGAGTAGCAATATAGATGCATAGGACACCTTCAAAGTTCACAAGGGTGACTAGAAACAAATAGCACAAGAACAAGTAATATCACAATATGCATCAATTAATAAGCTTTGGAACACTGCACACAGAATGACAACTATGATCTCTTAATGGTGCCTAAGGGTAGAAGGTGGAGACTCAATAATGCTGGAAGAAAAGCCTTTTATAAAGGAAGAAGGGATTACAAGTTTCAAAAGGAGCTTCCAAAAATTATGGTACTTGTTAGCTTTGAGCCCTCATTGCCCCTATCATAAGCATCTTGAAGTGGTTATGGTTAAAGTGGCAAAGGTGGAGTATATGCTTGACGAAGTATAAGTTGGCAATCTCAAGTCCCTTGAATACGAGGGCCACACATCATGCATACTCAACTTTGGGTCCAGGTAAGTTCTTGTCATTCTAAGTATTTGCATATCATTGAGAACCGCCAACGGGGTACCCCTTGCACATGGTACAGGAGCTTTCCCATAACCAAAATGACAAGGAAAGCAGACAATGAGCATCTCAGCAATATTTTTATTTACCATATGCATAGCTTTTTATTGAGGATGCTTCATAGATAGCTCACTATGGTGATGCTGCAAGTTTCCACCATGATTAGGCATGGCTTAGGCTAGTGGCCCAAGCGTTTCTCTAACACAGGATACAAACTCCATGGACTTACAATTTCCCTCTTTATTTCACATCGGTGACATCCATAGACAAAAGTGCACGATATCAACTGAGTACAAAGTACAAGTGCAATGTTGAAAACGTTCCCCCTGACAGCACGGTTCTGCTAATTCCAACTTATAAGTGCAAGCATATACAACAAAGTTGTCACAATGGTTCAAGTTTATTAGGGGCAAAGAATATAAAGTGTTCCATCAAGTTTGTGAGGCTTTAATCACAAAGTTTTCACATAACAAAATATTATTTTAATTGGAAGGTAGTTGAAAACAAGAATATACATGGAATGGTGTAACACACCATGCATAGGAGTTTATAGTGGACACTTTGGAATAACTTGGTTTCTTGGGAGTTGGAAGCATGAGTAGAACTTACTCATACAAGTGGAGGCTAGCAAAAGACTGGGAACAATCAACTAAGAGAGCAATAATGGCCATAATTATGAAGTGCAACAAAGCATACTAATCAAAGAAAATAGTGGAACTACAAGTCAAGGACTAAATGATCATAGAGGCTAATGGTGACTTGTCATATTCATAATATGGTGCGATCATGTGCCAAGTCAACCCAAGCAAAGCATCAAAGGAGAATACCACAATACTATGCTTTTGCGTGCTAAAACAACGCATAATTTCTTCAAGGCACACTAAGAAATCCCAATTGTTTGGAACAAGACATTCTACAGCAATAATCACTAAGCATAATGCTAAAACAACACCTATCATGTCATGCTAAAGTCTAAGTCACAGTCAATGCAAGCACCTCTTGCACTTCAAGCAAAAACTTACTACTCCTTTCCAACACCAAGCAAACTTATTTCCTAAACAACACAGTGAGAACGGGGGTCCAAACTCCTCAAGCAAACTAAACAACCTAAGCAAAGCAAATGAAAACTAAGACGCTCCAAGAACAACACAACTGCGCATGAAACAATAAAACGAAGTGTCTAGACAGACCTGATCTTTTTATTAATGAAGAAGGGGGTGCCTTGGGCATCCCCAAGCTTTGACGCTTGTACCTCTTCGATATTTCTTGGGGTGACACCATGGTGGCATCCCCAAGCTTGAGCTTTTGTCCATTCTTCATCTCATTGCATCATTCTCACTCTAAACCTAAATTGATTTTCTTCATACAAAACTTCACACAATTTTCATTAGCAACATTAGTGTATTCAAAAGATATTAGACCTCTGGCAAAGCTTTGAAACATCAAGGATTTTCACTAAAAACACAAGATACTGTAGTAACTCCTTCAAAAATCTCAATTCACCAAATAGAACTCAAAAAGGAATCAATAAGAAGAAAATGCAAATAATAGCATAAATCTGTCAAAACAGACCAGCAGGTAGAAACCGATTTTTTCGAACATCTTCTGTTGCTCAAATCAAAAAGTGTTGAACTAACTAAAGTTAGCTAACATGTTGGGGGAATTATTCGTAAATGTTCAGCTCAATCCGAGTTACAGCGACTCCTCATGGTTTTTTTGGTGGAGGACATAAATCTGTTTTAGGACAGCAACTCCCCAAATCTTACTTCCCACTCATTACAGGTCATTCTTGGCACAAAAAGAAAACAAAAAGGATAAGTAGAGGTCATTACTGAAGTAATAACTTCCAAGACTCAAGGAAACTCTTGTGTTATCTCACAACAAGTACTTTTCTTTAACGCCTTTAAGTTAGGCACAAGAAGCAAGAAGAATCAAGTATTTTCAAATGAGGAAGCATTAACATCAAACCTTGCTTTCAAAGGGGGAGAAAAGAGAAACTTCTCTCTTCTCATTGGGAAGTGTTCAATACCTTTATTGAATGGAAAATGATATTTAATGGTGCCTTCTTTCATATCAATGATGGCACCAACTGTTCTAAGAAAATGTCTTCCCAAAGTAATAGGACAAGAAGCATTGTATTCAACATCCAAAACATAGAAATCCACGGGGATATAAGCATTATTAACCATAATGAGAACATCATTAATACTCACCATGAGTTTCTTCTTAGCATTATCATTGAGTGGGACATCTAAATAACAATCTTCCAATGGTGGCAAATCAAGCATTTCATAAATCTTCCTAGGCATAATAGAGACACTAGAACCAAGGTCACATGAAGCCTTGGGGTCAAAGTCATTCACTTGCATATTAATAATGGGTTCCCAACTATCTTCTACTCTCCTAGGAATAGAAGCTTTGTGTTTTAGCTTCTCTTCCTTAATCTTAACAAGATCATATGTAATGTGTTTAGTGAAAACAGCATCCATATCACTAGCATCAGGACTTCTAGCAAGCTTTTGCAAGAACATAATAACTTCAGAAATATTGCAACCATCAATATCAAAGTCAAACTTGGCATCACTAGTAGTAGGCTCAATAGGCTTAGGCATAGTAGGAGGGGGAATAGGGACTACTGATGGTTTAGTGGTGATGGTGCACACACTATTGTTTCTATCAATCTCAACTTCCCTTTCCCACTTAGCATGAAGTTGAGCTAACAGCCTAACATTTTCATCAATAGTAACTTGTATGGCATGATCAATAGCAAAGGTATTTTCCATGGCTTCAGGTTTATCAGTCATTTTATTAATCAAAGAGGGCTAATCTTCAGACAAAGAGGATATATTTTTCTCAATAGTTAAAAGCTTTTCCTCTATAGTCTTATTGAAAGTGGTTTGTTTACTAATAAAGTCTTTGATCATGACTTCAAGTTCAGAGGGGGCACTTCTAGCATTATTGTAAGAGTTTCCATAGGAATTTCCATTATTAGGAGGATAAGGCCTATAATAGTTGTTGCTACAAAAATTATTCCTATAGGCATTGTTGTTGAAATTGTTGTTTCTAATGAAGTTCACATCAACTTGCTCTTCTTGAGAGACCAAAGAGGTTAAGGGAACACTATTAGGATCTAAAGGAGCTTTCCCATTAACAAGCATAGCCATAATAACATCAATTTTTTCACTCAAAGAGGAAGTTTCCTCAACATAATTTACCTTGTTGCCATGTGGAGCTCTCTCAAGATGCCATTCAGAGTAGTTAACCATCATATTATCAAGGAGCCTTGTTGCAGCACCCAAAGTGAGGCCCATGAAAGTACCTCTAGCAGCTGAATCCAACAGATTTCTTGAGGAGAAGTTCAAACCTGCATAAAAAGTCTGGATAATCATCCAAGCAGTGAGTCCATGAGTAGGGCAATTCTTAACCAAAGATTTCATTCTTTCCCAAGATGGAGCAACATGTTCACTATCAAGTTGATTAAATTTCATAATGTCACTTCTCATAGATATAATCTTAGCAGGAGGATAGTACTTTCCAATAAAAGCATCTTTGCACTTAGTCCAAGAATCAATACTATTTTTAGGCAAAGAAAGAAACCATTCTTTAGCTTTTACTCTCAAGGAGAAAGGAAAAAGCTTGAGCTTAATAATATCTCCATCTACATCCTTATACTTTTGCATCTCACAAAGTTCAACAAAGCTATTGAGATGGGCAGCAGGATCATGAGACCCAGCACCAGAAAATTGCTCTCTCATCACAAGATTCAACAAAGCGGGCTTTATTTCATAAAAGGTAGCATCAGGAGCAGGTGGAGCAATAGGTGTGCTAAGGAAATCATTGTTGTTGGTGCTAGTGAAGTCACACAACTTGGTGTTCTCAGCAGAGTTCATTTTGGCAAAGGTGGGCAAGCCAAAAATAGCAGCAGCAGCTAGAGCAGGAACTAATTTTTTTGTGTTTTTGAATAAAGAAAGAAAACCAAAGTAGACTAATTTTTTTGGGTTTTTTGGAAAGAGGCAAAAAAACCAAGCAAAAGAAACAAAGAAAACTAAAAACAAAGTAAAGAGAAAGGAAGTGAAGGACTCCCCTTGTGAATATGTCCTTAGCCTCCCTGGCAACGACGCCAGAAAAGCTTGATGCAGCGCTGAGTTGATCTAGGAGCGCTTCGCTGCGAACCCCAAGATTAAGGTGTGACGCAGCATAGCAGCAAGTTTTCCCTCAGTAAGAACCGAGGTTATCGAACCAGTAGGAGGAAGGAAACATCACACAGGTGTTGCAAGCAACGTGGAGACCTGCACAACACAAACTCAAGACTTTGCCCCAACGAATCAGTGAGGTTGTCAAGCTCACCGGTTTGACGTAACAAAGGATTAAACGTATGGTGTGGAAGTTAATGGTTTGCAGCAAATAAACAAGTAATAGTGTAATATGTATCAATGGTAAAGATTGGACCGGGGTCCATAGTTCACTAGAGGTGCTCTCCTTAGATAGACAACATGGCATGACGGGTAAACAAATTACAGCAGGGCAATGGACAGGAACTGAGCAAGGCATAACAATGCAATTACTAGTCAGAAAGATCCTATGAGATTCGATTGAGCAATACAATAAGATACATAGACCGCCATCCAAATGCATCTATGACTAGAAGTCCACCTTCAGGTTATCATCCGAACCCCGTCTAGTATTAAGTTGCAAGCAACAGAAAACTGCTTTAGCAAAGTGTGGAAGGTAAATAGTCCACATGTTTCATGAACAAGAGACCGTTGTTTTATCCCTAGTGGCAACAACACATCTACAACTGAAGAGATTTCTATCACTTCCCTTGGAAACTAGAGGAATGAACCCACTATCGAGCATAAATACCCCCTCTTGGAGTCACTAGCGACTACTTGGCCAAGATAGCTACTAACAACAGAGAGCATGCAAGATCACAAACAACACAGACATGATAGAATCATAAAGACAAAACCATTAATCAAACCAACATAATAATCTCAATATCCATTGGATCCCCGCAAACACGACATGCATGATTACAAATAGATTAGATCTTGATCATGAACAGAGCTCACAAGATCTATACATGAAAGCACAAAGGAGGAGATACAACCATCTAGCTACTACATGGACCCATAGTCTAAGGTGGAACTACTCACGCATCATACCGGAGAGAAATCCTCCGGGATGATCTCCCCTCCGGCAGGGTGCCGGGAAGAACTTCAAATCCCCCGATCTAGGGATGATGGTGGCGGCGGCTACAGACGGTTTCGTGGAGATTTGATCGGGTGCTTAGGGTTTTTGCCTCGAGGGCTTCTTATAGGAGAAGGGGGAGGCCAAGGCGGCGGCCAGGGATGCCAAACCCTAGCTAGGCGCGGGGTGGGTCCCACCCGCTCCTAGGTGGGTATGGCCAGCCTGGCCGGCCCCTCCGCATCTCCTCTAGACTTCTTGTTCCCCACAGAAAGTAATTTACTTTGACGTTTGTCCCGTCCAATTCCGAGAATATTTCTTTACTAACTTTTCTGAAACCAAAAACAGCAAAAAACATGCATCAGGCACTATTGCAACTTGTTAATTGGTTAGTAATAGAAAACATGTAAAAAGCACCTCAAAGTGTAGACAAGTAAACCAAAGTAGATACTAAACAAGCATGGAGCATTAAAAATTATAGATACATTTCCAACGTATCATGGGGCCGCGTTGGGACGGGTCATGCATACGTGTTTAAGGGTGGGGCCGCATGGAGACACGTCGGACCAGCCATTCTCAATCACCCAAAGCATTCGCTTCCCCCGAGCCTGGAACAGCTCCCACACCGTCCCTCCGCTGCCCCGCCGTTGTGCCCTCCTACCTTATGTCATCCTTGGACCCAGATCAGCACCCTCCCCTAGCCACGGAGCCCAGTCCACCTTCGGCTCCGCTCCTGCCCCCGCTAGATCTACCCCTTTTGTGGAACAGTATGCAATGTTGTCTGGTGTACCGGCCATCCGCGTTGATCATGGAGAATATTGGGTGGAATCGGAGGGATCTAACGCATGGATTCCATCTGGGTAAGCATCGTTTCCCTTTCTGGATTGATTGGCAGTATTTGAGTGCAAATCGCTAGTGCTCAGCTAACTTCCTTTCTTTTCGAATAGGATTGATCCAGTGTTGGCATTTCGGCTGGCGGTTAGACTGGATACTAGCGTAATTCATGGTTGTGAATAATATCTCTCTGGATTTTACTTCCCAGCGGTGGTTGCAACCTCCATTACTCTCAGAGATTTGATAGATAAAATCTATTATAAATTCCTCTGGAGCAGAGGCAAGTTAGTTGATTTGCAATATTTCAACATTAGCAAGCAAAGATTTCTCCCACTAACTAGCGAAGATGATCTGGTAATGCTTTTTTCTTTGAATGCTTCCGAACTTTTTGGTCGAATTCATCTCCATGTTCAACCTAAAGTTGAGCACACGGGAAAGAGTGTTAAATCATCATCTGGTGTCACGCATCATCAGGTGGTCGGGCATCATGTGTCTCTGCTAATAGTGTGCGTGTCGGTGCTCCTTGTAGGTCCACAACAATACCATCTGTTCACACTACGAGTGTAAGCCAAACCGATCGTATGGACGATGTGGATGAAGGGGCAGAGCCTGACGAGGGAACGCCTCCACTAGATGATGAGGATGAGTTGTTGTTTCCTGAATTTGTAGATAGATTCAGTAAACAGGCACTAGAGGATCAATACATGGATGAAATTGCTGATCGTGCCAGATTTGATGACACTGATGATGAAGAGAGCGAGGAGAACAATGACAGCCTCATTTTAGCTGAGTATGATGGTGAGGACTTGCCATGGGGCAGGGACGATCCTAATATTTCAGAAGGCACTGTATTTGAAACGATGCGGGACTATCGTAATGCCCTTACTACATATTGAATTTGCACCAATAATGATTATGATGTCATTAAGAGTGAGCCATCAAGGTTCACAATGAAGTGCCCATACAAGACGTGTAGGTGTAGGACTACCAGGAAAAGGGCTATAGGTAATCCGCACATCCGTGGCTCACATGGTTGAAGTGCCCCACGGGTAAAATAGGCGTGGATCACCTGTGGGTAGTGCCCTACTAGTAACTAGAACAACTGTGGCGCACATGGGGTATGTGCGCCACAGATATGTATGGGCCAGGGGCCTGCCAGCAGCATGCCACGTATCCGTAGCGCACATGGGGTAGGTGCGCTACGGTTGTGGCAAGTTCTATGGCGCACTATGCCATGTGCGCCACAGATGTATAAACTTAGTAGTAGGGCACCTTGCCCTAGTGCCCTACGCCTAACTATCCTGCACCAACTCCACCCCCCCCCCCCCCCCGTGGATCGCCTTTTTAGGCTTTGCAAGAAATAAAAGAAAATGATAAACACTTCAAAAAATTAAATCCTTTTATATTTAGGTAGGTAATGTGGTATAGCTTCTAGTAAAATTAACAAACATGAGTTTCGACTTTATTTGCAAACAAAGTCATGACACGGTAAAAAGGCCATAACTTTTGCATACGATATCGAAAAAAATCCTCCGGTCGTTTAGCGATTTTTTAGATTTTCAAAATTCGAAAAGAGTAAAAAGTTACGGTCAAAAGACCGTTTTTTCCTGCAGAAAAAAAAGAGGGCGACTTACCCGTAGCGCACCACCACCTAGTGCGCCACGAATAAGCTTGGGCGGTATTCAAATTTCGAATCCTCACCCCGCCCACCTACCTTTCCCTTCCCCCTTTTCCCTCCCCCTTTTCCCTCTTCCTTTTCCTTTCCCTTCTCCTTCTTCCTTCTCCCTTCTCCTTCTTCCTTCTTCTTCTCCTTCTTCCTTCTTCCTTCTCCTCCTTCCCCTTCTCAACTCCTTGCAGTGACGGCGCAACGACGACGGCCTCCTCCTCTCCTTGCAGTGACGGTGGTGCGCCGGCAGCGCAACGGCGACCTCCTCCTCTCCTTGCAGTGACAGCGGCGTCCGACCTCCCTTCCTTCCTCTCTTCCTCCATCTCTTCCTTCCTCCCTCTCTTCCTCCCTCTCTTCCTCCATCTCTTCCTTCCTCCATCTCTTCCTCCCTCTCTTCCTCCATCTCTTCCTTCCTCCATCTCTTCCTACCTTCCTTTCTCCAACCACACCCTTCCTACCACCTCGACGCCGGTGAGGACTAGAGCGGCCATGACCCCTCCCGCACCTCCCTGCCACGGCCATGCTCCGGCAAGGTGACACGACTGCGGCGGCGATGCACGGACCCGATTCCTTTTGCAATTCAAAAGGAGGGTGTTTTTTTGCATTTTTTTGTTTTTTGAAAAACACATATGTGGCGCACCCTATACCCCTACCAGTGGCGCACCTGGTAGTGCGTCACGCCTATCTCGATATAACCGTGGTGCACCAGGCAGTGCACCACGGCTAGGAGATAGCCATAGCGCGAGGCCCGTGGCGCACCCCTAGTGCGCCACAGATGCTATTTACAGGTGCGCCACGAACAGGCGTTTTCCTAGTATGCATGCATCCACTATGCTCAGGAGCAGTTTGGTTTAGGTATTACAATCAGTTGTGTATTTTAGATCATTGTGTAGAGTTTGTTAGATGTAGCTGACATTTTCATTATGTTTCAGATAAAAATTAAACGGTTCAAACATTCTTTTCCACCCCAATCATGGATTGGATGAGAGCGAACCCATCACTTGGTGCAACAGCGCTCATAAAAGAAGTTTATAAAAAGTTTAATATTATAGTACCTTACATGAGGATGTTCTATGCAAAGGAAAGGGCTCTTAAGATGATCAATGGTCCATGGAATGAATGTTTTCAGTTGCTTTACAACTTAAAAGCTGAAGTGGTGATGGGTAGTCCAGGTAGTGTTGTACATATAGACAGGCATAAAGTTCAGTACAAAATAAGAGGGAAGACAATGGAGAAGGAGTTCTTTTGAAGGGATTTTGTTTGTTTCAAAGCTTACTGGCAAGGGTTTCTGGATGGTTGCAGGCCTTATTTGGTCATGGATGCAAAAGGTCTTCATGGCAGATTTAAAGGACAGCTAGTAGCTGCTACTACAGTTGATGGCCATAATTGGATGTTCCCTGTTGCTTATGGAGTTTTGGAGATTGAGTCAGAGGAAAGTTGAACTTGGTTTCTGGAGAATTTGCGCGACCTTATAGGTCATCCACTAGGACTTACTATCCACACGGACGCTCGCAAAGGTTTTGAGAAAGCTGTAGAAGCAGTATTCCCCGGAGTGGAGCATAGGGAATGTATGCGACATTTAGTGCATAATTTTACAAAGAAATTCAAGGGTAAAGTTTATACGGACAACCTATGTCCAGCTTCATACACATACAGTTTGAGGAAGCATCTATATCATTTGGAAGTGTTGTATAAACAAAAACCTGCGGTGAAGTAGTACTTGGTTGTACATATTGGAATGGTGTGGTCAAGAAGACGATTCAATGAAATTTGCAAGGTAGACTATGTAACGAGTAACCTTGAAGAGAGTTTCAATGCAAAGTTCAAATCATTGAAAGGGATTATGACGTGGCTAATATTTCATAAGATTAGGTCGATGATCATGATAAAGATCGATTTGCATGAAACAATTGCATCAACAGTATATGCTGGCCATCTCATCCTCCCACCTTTGTTTAATGCTTTGCATGCCAGGGCAAAACAATTGAAGATGAAATGCATTAGAAGAGGAATGGAGGCTGAGGTAACATACACTGATAGTAAAGATAGGCAATGGAGGTATTGAGTGAGTTCGGTTGATAGGACATGCCATTACAGGCAATGGTAGCTCCGTGGGAAATCCTGCATACATGAATTGTTTTCCATGGGTGTTATAGGAGGTGAAGAGGGTGAAGTTGCCAAATTTAGGGCAGCATATGCTTAGAATGTTGCAGCCTTGTTGGGGAGTGGATCCAGGATTCAAGCTATAGCATCTAGTTTTTACTAGACCAGCAGGTATGCCAAGGAAGAATAGGATGAGAGCTAGTGTAGAGGGTGGTGCACCACCTCGACGACGTAAGTGCAAACGTTGTGGTATCCTAGGGAACATTGCTAGGCTTTGTAAAAATGCAGTGGACCTAGCTTATGGAATGGATGATCAGGCGGGAGCAGCAAATGCAGATGAGAATGAAGTGTTTGAACGAGAGGAGAATGAAGCAATGGATATATTACAGATTGTGCCAATAGATCGAGAGGAGATTAAACCAAATGCAGAGGAGATTGAACCAAATGCAGGGAGACTGAACCAAATGCAGAGGATATTGAACCAAATGCACGGGAGACTGAACCAGTCAATCGAGAGGAGATTGAACCAAATGGAAGGGACATTACATCAACTTCAAGGGAGATTGAAGCAGAGTTCAAACGTAAAGGAATTACACGATCGGATATTGACGAAATGGAGGCAAAGCTTTTTGAACCGTATGAACTAGAGGATCGAAATGTGATTGAACCAATTGTACGACTGACTGAAACACTTGATTCATTGGATGCAGAGAAAAAGAAAAAAAGGGAGAAATGGAAGAAGCTGATGGTGGACTCCGAGAATATTCCATCTAGGATCACAAGGAGCAACGTGGTGAACCCAGCAAAAAACACTAGGAGCTGGAAAAAAATGGATTTGAATTATTAATTTGAATTTGTATGATAAATTTGAACTACTTTAAAAGTTTGTATGTTGTATAATCCCATAATGTATGTTTTATTGCAAGATTCTATGGTCATGCACCTAGTTTCTTAGCACTGCTCAGTTTTGCCCTCGACATCTGGTCAACACATGGGGTTTAGCTAGTTTAGGGCTTAAAAGTTGACCAATTGATCCAAAATTTGGCACACTTATGTATCTTGGATTGATTTACCATATGAAATTGGAAATTTTGAATTAACCTATAATCAGCCACATATTTCTTTTTCTTTGTGGTTAAATTAAAAAAATGGTTTTAGGGTTAGTTTAATTCAAAAAAGTCAAAACCTAGTGCAACCTTCAAATAGAGTCTTGTTATGTTTTCTACAATCTAGCATGAATAATAAAGGAAAAGGAAATAAAGAGAAATGGACTTATCCCCTAAACGACTTCTTAAACTGTTCTTGGAATGATCTACTAGCTATGAAGATGCATGGCTTTCTACTCGACTCACCTCCAAAATAACCCATCCCAAAGCATACTTTGTCTAAATGAGGCCAAATTTGAAACACTTGTGTATCTTTGAGTTGCAAACAATATAATATCGTCTAAGATGAATTATTTTGTTCAAATAAAACATTTTTCATTTTTTATGCCAAAAGCTTGAATTTCCCTTACTCATTTTTTATCTGAGTGCCCTTGTTTTCCTTAGCTCTATTCAGTTTTCCCCTCCTTCTAAATTTTTCCTCACTTTTCCCCTCCCGCTAAAGTTTTCCTCGCTTTTCCCCTCTCTCCTGACTCAAACCCTCAGAACAGCTCATCTTGCGCTCAGTTTGGCTATTGCGCCCTGATTGGTCGAGATGTATCTCAAACAGATCTTGGCCAACCAGCGTTGGATACATTATGATCTGATGGGCTGGAGGTCTCTCTCTCCCGATGGGTGCACCTACCTTGTACGGAGAGGAGAGACCGACAGGTCGGATGTCTCTCCCTCCCTTTCCCTGACGCACGTATACCAGTCGCATCAGTTTGGCTGTGCTCTGATTGGTCGCCATGTATGTCACATAGATCTTGGCCAACCACCATCGGATACATCATCATCCGACGGGCTGGAGGTATCTCTCTCTCCCGATGGGCGCACCTACCCTATACACAGAGGAGAGCCCGACGGGTTGGATGTCTCTCCCTCCCTTTCTCTATCACACGTATACCAGCCGCATCTTCCTCCCCACATATCGACGGCAGTCTGAACAGCGTGCGGTGGCGCGGACCTAAGCCTAGCGATCCGAATGGCGTGCGGCGGCATGGACCTAATCGTGGGTGTCGCAATGGCATGTGACAGTGCGGATCTAAGCCTGGTAGTAAGAATGGTGTGCGGTGGCACGGACCTAAGCGTGGGGGTCGGAACGGCTAGCGACGGCACAGATCTAAGCGTTGCGGATGGAACGGCGTGCAGCGGTGAGGATCTAAGCGTCTGAAATTTCTGTCTCTATTTGTCTCACTCCTGTTCACCTCCTCAGATGCGTTGCTAATCAAAGACACCGAGGCGGCGGTGCCGACAATGGTCATCGATGCGACGACGATTGAAGCCATCATCCGCAACATCACTGCGATGGCCTAGATTAAGCCCTCGTGAACAGATGATGTGGGAGTTAGGCCGCGGACACGGTTGGCACGTCGAGGTGCACTTCGACGATGAAGTCTGAATGTACCTCGTGGCCGGATGGATGGGATCACTTTGACCGTACTTCTTGGAGTACACAGGAGGCGGGGAGGGTGGCTAGCTCACCATCCACTTAATATTGAGAAAAATTTGAGCCCAATTTGAACCAAAATTCTGTGACTTAAAATATATGAATGATTTGAATAAATTTGATACTCCCCCCAACCCATATTAATTGACTTAGATTCATCTATATATGAACGTATCTAGTCAATTTTTAGTGCTAATATGGGTCGGAGGGAGTATGTATTTGAGCCGTGAGACCGGTGGATATGCTCTAAAGCTTATTCATAAGTAGCAGTACTTGATTTGACAATCTCCAGAGGGCTTGTATAAATTTGATCGAAATATGTATCATTTGAATCAAAATTGATACTCCCTCCGATTCATACTACTTTTCTTTGAAATGGATGTATCTAGCATTAAAACATGTCTAGATACAACCATTTCAGTGACAAGTAGTAATATGGATTGGAGGGATATGCTCTAAAGCTAATTCATATTTAGTATGCCCTCTAGACATAAATTAGTATTAGATTCATCCATATGTTGACGAATTTGAGTCAACTAATTTGGATCGGAGGGAGTAGTTCTTTATTTGACAGATCGCCTCTCTGGAGAAGAAGAATGCAGCGTCAAGAAGAACGGGGAATAGATGCTACCATCAACGCTGCAAGTCTACATGGCAGCCACGATGGCAGCGACAAAACGGTCATAACTGATAGGGCCCCAACTTGACCCTCTAGGCATTTGGTACGGCAACTATGGGCAGATAGATCCAATGGCAAGCAACTCGGGCCATGCAATGCATTCTCTTGACAACTTTGGAACCGCAAAGTGACTAAATTAGCAGGAACTCACAACCATCCATTGAATAAAAATTCTACTCTCTAAATTAGCTATCAATTCATTACACATGCCACCTTCACCACAATCCCATACTTTAACTGTTAGGATGGGGATGACAACTACTAAAACTGCCCACATGAATCTACTATTCTCGTGTCCCTTCACTTGAAGTTCATGTTTTAGAATTTCTACCACTTGATCTAATACGGCAAGATCAACCCCAAGTGTCAACTTATCTTTGTGAATATGATCTGATTCTTGTTTTCTTCCTAGACAGTACGCTTCATCTCTAATATCAATAGGTTTTTAGGGCCAATTCATCACCTAAACTGGCAACCATCTCCTCCAAATCCATCCGCTGGCTATACCACTGGGTTGATTCATCTTGGTATGCAATCTACCATGGATCATCAGCCTGCATAGCACAATATAACAATCCCAAAACAACCCCAATTAAAATCAGTCCGACAGGCCATGGCTACACTTTAAATTCAACGGTAGTACAAAGAGAAGGAGCTACCTTCACTTCCAACGTGGTAGGAGAAGGAGAATGTCACCACGACATGATCGAATCCCCACCCTCGCCGTTGTACCAGCTACGACCAAACATGGAAGACTAATTTACCCCTGCAATATCAAAGAAATTACGGGAACAGAATCGATTAGGGTGGACAGCGCATGAGCAAAGGTCTTAACAAGAATTACTAGCAATTGCTGCAACCATTCGTCAAGCTATGGCGGCGGAACAAAATCTTGTTCGTCGTGGCGGCGGACCTGCCTGTGGTCGTTACTGCCTCAACGTACAACGCGTGCGGACGAAACAGGTGCTCGAGCCGTGGTTGAGGTGGAGCACGGAAGTCTGTCCGACGCCACCGTAGATCATGGTCCCATCGGTCATTGGCTTCGATGGCCCCACATGTCGGCCCCATCGTTCATTGACTTCGACGGCCCCACAGAATGTCCCCATTTGTCATTGGCTGCACCGGCCACCGAATCAGGAAAAAAGCGGCCCACAAGTCAGCGAGAGATGGATGGCAGGTTCGACATGTATCCTGGCCCCAGCTGTTAGCACGTAAGGGCCTCAGAAGGACCCGCCCCAACGCGGTCCCACCGGTCGGCATGTAACAGTCAATACTTTTACCTGACGGCATCCCTCCAACCAAGCACCTACGAGCTCCTATGAGTGTTTCATAACATAGCGAGAGGAAAAGTGAGGAAAAGTTAAGTGCCTGGGGAAAATGGAGTACAACTAATGAACCAAGGGTACGAAAATAGAAATCACTATCCAAAATACACATGATAAGCAATAACGTGACCATGAGCGCCCACACAACCATATATGTGTATTACTCATGCAAAGCATCTAAGCATAGATCCGACTCTGATACCACTGTTGGGTTCGCAACATAGAAAACAAAAAATTTCCTATGATGTGAACAACTGAGCATCAAGATGTATCTATTTAGATACAATCAACGGGTCGATATACATCCATAGAGAACTTAGCCTCGAAGACCGACAATGTTGTGGTATTGGCATGGAAGATGCTAATGGGGGTGTTGAAGATGATGAGGGTTCCCGCCCGGATTATCACCTCCAAGCGCCGCTTGCCCCATGGTGGGCGCCAACTGTCATGGTATTGGCACGAAAAATGCTACTGTGGTAGCTTACATAGAGGGAGCAACACGATGTAGGAGAATGTGGAAACGAGATTGGCACATGATGTACCCAGGTTCATGTACGCTCGATGGAGGATCGCTATGTCCTGCTGTCAATCCAGTATATGATCATAGATTGGTTTACAATAGAGTCGCCGTAGGCGGAGGGAGAGACTAGATCTAATCTAATGTGAGAGAGCATGACCCCAAAGGGATGCCCCTGGTGGCTTCATATGCATCCAGTTACGGTTTACAAGTGCTTTGGTGGGCTTTGTATTGGAGTCGCCATCTTGGGCCTCCAGTCAGCGAATCTTCTGGGTCTAGTATGCGCCAGTTGCCGTACTTGGAGAGTCGATCCACCCTGGGATATGCTTCAGTCGACGCCCAGCTAGCGATTATGCTTCATGGGTATACCCCAATTGGTATTCCCCCATCAGTAGTCCCCAAGCGCGTTAGGGAATCGACGATGACTTCAAGTCGCCGAATCGGCGCAGGCGTTTCTAGGGTGGAGTTGATGGAGAGTCGTTGGCGATCTCCTGAAATAGAGAAATAGTTCATGAGGTAATTCATTCTCCTGGGCGAGTCGCCTTTGGACGGAGTCGCCCCTTGGAGAAGTTTGGTTGGCGCCTTATCAACTTGCTGGCGTAGAGGCTAACGAATAGAAGACGTGGATGATACGTCGGAAACGTATCTATAATTTTTGATGCTCCATGCTTGTTTAGTATCTACTTTTCTTTGCTTTGTCTACACTTTCAGGTGCTTTTTACATGTTTTCTGGTACTATATTATTAACAAGTTGCCACAGTGCCAGTTGCCTATTTTCTGCTATTTTTGGTTCCAGAAAAGCTAGTAAGGAAATATTCTCGGAATTGGACAGGACAAACGTCAAAGTCAATAACTTTCCGTGATGAACAAGAAGTCCAGAGGGGAGACGGAGAAGCGGGCCAGGGTGCCTAGAACCCCCTAGGTGCGGGTGGGCCCTACCCCACGCCTAGGCAGGGTGTGGGGCCTCTGGCCGCCTCCTCGTCCTTCCCCTTTAGAAACCCCAATGCAGAAACCCTAAGGACCCGATCAATATTCCACGAAACCATCTGTAGCCACTTCCACCATCATCCCTACATCAGGGGATCTGAAGTTCTTCCCGGCACCCTGCCGGAGGGGAGATCATCTCGGAGGCCTTCTCTCCGGTATGATGCGTGAGTAGTTCCACCTTGGACTATGGCTCCATGTAGTATCTAGATGGTTGTATCTCCTCCTTTGTGCTTTAATGTATATATATGGTAAGCTCCATTCATGATCAAGATCTAATCTATTTGTAATCATGCATGTTGTGTTTATGGGGATCCGGTGGATATTGAGATTATTATGTTGGTTTGATTAATGGTTTTTTCTTTATGATTCTATCATGTCTATGTTGTTTGTGATATTGCATGCTCTCCGTTGTTAGTAGCTATCTTGGCCAAGTAGTTGCTAGTGACTCCAAGTGGGGGTATTTATGCTTGATAGTTGGTTCATGCCTCTGGTTTCCAAGGGAAGTGACAGAAATCTCTTCGGTTGTAGATGTGTTGTTGCTACTAGGGAGAAAACAACGGTCTCTTGTTCATGGAACATGTGGACTGTTTACCTTACACACTTTTCTTAAAGCAGTTATATGTTGCTTGCAACTTAATACTGGAGGGGGTTCGGATGATAACCTGAAGGTGGACTTCTAGTCATAGATGCAGTTGGATGGCGGTCAATGTATCTTGTTTTATTGCCCAATCAAATCTCATAGGATGTTTCTGACTAGTAATTGCATTGTTATGCCTTGCTCAGTTCCTTTCAATTGCCCTGCTGTAATTTGTTTACCCTTCATGCCATGTTTTTTATCTAAGGAGAGCACCTCTAGTGAACTATGGACCCTGGTCCAATCTTCACCATTGAAACATTTTCCACTGTTACTTGTTTACTTGCTGCAAACCACCATTACCTTCCACACCATACGTTTAATCCTTTTTACAGCAAACCGGTGATCTTGACAACCTCACTAATTTGTTGGCACAAAGTCTTGAGTTTGTGTTGTGCATGTCTCCACGTTGTTTGCAACACCTGTGTGACTTTTTCTTCCTCCTTCCGGTTTGATAACCTCGGTCTCAACTGAGGGAAAACTTGCTGCTGTGCTCTTCACACCCTGCGCTTGGGGTTACCAACAAAGTGCCACATCGAGCACCATCAGTGGACGCCACCAAGTCATCGATAATGAAGTCACCAAGTCGGCACATGCGAGTATGCGAGAGCGAGTCCGCGAGGAGCGAGTCCAGTTCCTGAGCGAGTTTACTACGGGAGGGTGAGTCCGCGGTGGAGAGTCCCTGAGCGTTGTGAGTACGCCAGGGCGAGTCCGCGGTGGCGAGTCCCTGAGCATGGCGAGTACGTGAGGTCGAGCTCGTGATGGCGAGTCCCCGAGCGTGGAGAGTATGTGAGGGCGAGGTTGTGATGGCGAGTCCCCAAGAGTGTTGAGTACTTGAGGGCGAGGTTGTGATGGTGAGTCCTAGAGCGTGTTGAGTACGCAAGGGCGAGTCTGCAATGGTTACGCCCCGAGCGCCTTGGGTACGCTAGAGCGAGTCCGTGGTGGAGAGTCCCCGAGCGTGTTGAGTACGCGAGGGCCAGTCCACGGTGGCGAGTCCTCGAGCGTGTTGAGTACGCAAGGGCGAGTCCACGGTGGCGAGTCCGTGGTGGCGAATCCCCGAGCATGGTGAGTACACGAGTGTGAGTCGGCGAGGGGCGAGGCGAGTCCTTGAGCGTGGCGAGTACGCGAGGGCGATTCCACGATGGAGAGTCCCCGAGAATGTTGAGGACGCGAGGGAGAGTCCGCGATGGCGAGTCCCCGAGCATGCTGAGTACGCGAGGGCGAGGCTGTGATGGCAAGTCCCCGAGCGTGTTGAGTATGCGAGGGCGAGTCTGCAGTGGCGATGCCCCGAGCTTCTTGAGTATGCGAGAGAGAGTCCACGGTGGAGAGTCCCCGAGTGTATTGAGTACGTGAGGGTGAGTCCGCGGTGGCGAGTCCCCGAGAGTGTTGAGTACGCGAGGGCGAGTCCGCGGTGGCGATTCCCCGAGCGTGGTGAGTATGCGAGGGCGAGTCAGCGAGGGGCGAAGCGAGTCCCTGAGCATGGCGAGTATGCGAGGGCGAGTCCCCAAGTGAGTCGCCAAGCATGCTGAGTACACGAGGGTGAATCTGCGATGGCGAGTCCCCAAGCATGGAGAGTACACGAGGGCGAGTCCGTGGTGGCGAGTCACCGAGCGTGTTGAGTACGCGATGATGAGTTCGCGGTGGAGAGTTTGCGATGATTGCGAGTCCACGAGGGGAGAGTCCCTGAGTGTGGCGAGGCCGTGATGATTGTGAGTCCGTGAGGGGAGAGTCCCCGAGTGTGGCGACTCCACAATGTTTGCAAGTCCGTGATGATGTTGATTGCGCTGTTTTTGTTAGTGAGTCTCTCGTCTTGGCCAGGGGGGGCATTCGCATGGGGAATCCAAAGATGGCTCTCGTCTAGGCGTTTTTCCTGGACAATCCTAGGCTCGGTTTGCGAGTCCTTGTCCGCAGTATTTGGCCGTGTGAGTTGCGTTGTCTAAGGTTGAGGAGGACATGGTAGCACTGCCATTTTTGTTGGCCTGGAAGGCCAGTCGAGCTAGACGACTCCAATGATTGCTCTCGGTTAGCATTTTTCATGGATGATCTGAGACTCATGTTGGTGGTTTTGTTTGCCTCTTTTCAAAAACTCAAAAAAAAATTAGTCTAGTTTGGTTTGCCTCTTTTCAAAAACACAAAAAAATTAGTTCCTACTCTAGTTGGTGGTATGTTGTTGCCTTGCTTGGTCATGCTTTCTATCAATGGATGGTTCCTTTGAAACTAGTTCTTATTGGCAATGTGGGTTCACGGAAGAACATAAGTATTATTATAAGGAACACCGTTTGTCACGAAAGGGGAAACACTTATGGGAACAAATTGATAAGTTGAATACTATTGCTAGAGACGTGTCCTCTACTTATAATGTTACTTATTGCTTTGATAAAGCTTGTTGCTGCAGGAGGTATAAACACCTACCCTTTCAATGTGAGTATAATGATAATGTTACCATATCTTATTATGTTAAAGGAAATTATGATTTTGATGATTTGGAACAAATTGAAGAATTTATTGCCTTCAAGGGTGCATTTGAACTTGGCAGTTTTCTTGAAAATACTGATGATGCACCTTATGAATGTGAGGTTTATGAGATACTTAAATTTTTCTTTGATAATTATAGGGAATAAAATAGCTATATTCTTGAATATTTTAATAGGTGTTTTCCACAAATGGAAGAGACTAATGCCTTGCAGGAGCCTATGGAACAAGAAATTGTTGAAACTGGAAGCTCATTAGATGAAAAAGAGGGGGAGAGTGATGAATAAAAGGAGGAAGAATGGATTATCTACCCATGCCTACCTTCTAATGAGAGTAACTCTTTATCCCTTACATTATTTAATTGTCCCCCATTCTTAACAAAGGAGGATGAATGTTATGTTCCAGTGGATCCTTTTGAAATATCTACTTTGGATAAAACCTGTGGAGGTTTTAATCCCACTATTTGTGAGCTTGATAAAAAGTATGTGTTTATAGATCATGAAAAACATGCTTTATGTGATAGTTATATTGTTGAGTTTATTCATGAGGCTACTGAAAATTATTATGAGAGAGGAAAATATGGTTATAGAAGTTTTCATGGTACTGAAACACCTCTCTATGTGCTGAAAGTTTTGAAGTTACTCTTGTTTTATCTCCCTATGCATGTCACTTTGTTCTTTGAGAGTTTATTTTCTTACAAGATTCCTATGCATAAGAAGTGGGTTAGATTTAAATGTATTTTGAATTTGCTTCTTGATGCTCTCTTTGACTTCAATTAATAATTCTTATGTGAGCATCTTCTCAAGCTATCAAGCCTAACTTAAAGGCGTTAAAGAAAAGTACTTGTTGGGAGATAAACCAAGAGTTTCCTTGAGTCTTGGAAGTTATTACTTCAGTAATGACTTCTCCTTGTCCTTTTGTTTGCTTTTTGTGCCAAGAATTACCTCTAATGAGAGGGAAGTAAGATTTGGTGAGTTTTTGTCCCGAAACAGATTTTTGTCCTCCACCATAAAAATTCGTGAGGAGTCTCTGTAAATCGGATTGAGCTCAAAATTGACGAATAAATCCCCCAGTATGTTAGATAACTTTCGTTCGTTCGACACTTTTTGATTTGAGTAATAGAAGATTTTCGAAAAAATCGGTTTGTACCTGCTGGTCTGTTTTGACAGATTGTTGCCGTTATTTGCATTTGCTTCTTATTGATTCCTTTTTGAGTTCTCTTTAGGTGAATTGAGCTTTTTGAAGGAGTTACTACAGTAGCTGGTGTTTTTAGTGAAAAGCCTTGCTGTTCCAAAGCTTTTCCAGAGGTCTAATATCTTTTGAATAAACTAATGTTGCTAATGAATATTGTGTGAAGTTTTGTATGAAGGAAAATTTTCAGGTGTAGAGAGAGAATGATGCAATGAGATAAAGAATGGACAAAATATCAAGCCTGGGGATGCCACCATGGTATCACCCCAAGAAAAATCCAAGAGGTACAAGCGTCAAAGCTTGGGGATGCCCAAGGCATCCCATTCTTCATCAATAAAAAGCTCAGGTCTGTTTAGACACTTCGATTTTATTGTTTCATGCACAGTTGTGTTGTTCTTAGAGCGTCTTAGTTTTTTAGTTTGCTTTGCTTAGGTTTTTTAGTTTGCTTGAATAAAGTAGTTTGGACCCCCGTTCTCGCTGTGTTGTTTTGCAAATAAGTTGCTTGGTGTTGGAAAGGAGAAGTAAGTTCTTGCTTGTAAGTGTGAGAGGAGCTTCCATTGACTGTGACTTAGACTTTAGCATGACATGCTAGGTATTGTTTTGACCTTATGCTTAGTGATTATTGTTGTAGCATGTCTTGTTCCAAACAATTGGTATTGCTTAGTGTGCCTTGAAGAAATTATGTGTTGTTTTATCATAAAAAGCATAGTATTGTGGTATTCTCCTTCGATGCTTTGTTTGGGTTGACCTGGCACATGCTCACACCATGTTATGAGTCTCACAAGTCACCATTAGCCTATATGATCATTTAGTCCTTGACTTGTAGTACCACTCTATGCTTTGATTAGTAATGCTTTGTTGCTCTGCATGATTATGGCCATTATTGCTCTCTTAGTTGGTTGCTCCCAGTCTTTTGCTAGCCTCCACTTGTATGAGTAAGCTCTACTCATGCTTCCAACTCCCAAGAAACCAAGTTATTCCAAAGTGTCCACTATAAACTCCTATGCATGGTGTGTTACACCATTACAAGTATATTCTTGTTTTCAGCTATCTTCCAATTAAAAACTATTTTGTTATGTGAAAACTTAGTAATTAAAGCCCTCAAAAACTTGATGGCACACTTTATATTATTTTCCCCTAATAAAATTGAACAATTGTGTCATCTATGTTGTATAAGCTTGCATTTATACGTTGGAATTAGAAGAACTGTGCTATCACGGGGAACGTTTTCAACATTGCACTTGTACTTTGTACTCAGTTAATATCATGCTCTTTTGTCTATGGATGTCACCGGTGTGAAATAAAGAGGGAACTTGTAAGTCCATGGAGTATGTATTTTGTGTTAGAGAAATGCCTGGGCCGCTAGCCTAAGCCATGCCTAATCATGGTGGAAACTTGCAGCATCACCATAGTGAGCTATCTATAAAGCATCCTCAATAAAAAGCTATGCATATGGTAAATAAAAAGATTGCTGAGATACCCATTGTCTACTTTCCTTATCATTTTGGTTATGGGAAAGCTCTTGTACCATGTGCAAGGGGTACCCCGTTGGCGGTTCTCTACGATATGCAAATACTTACAATGACAAGAACTTACCGGTGACTGAAGTCGAGTAGCATGAGGTGTGGCCCTTATATTCAAGGGACTTGAGATTGCCAACTTATACTTCGTCAACCATATACTCCATATTTTGTTCACTTTAACCTTAATCACTTCAAGATGCTTATGATAGGGGCAATGAGGGCTAAAAGATAACAAGTACCATAATTTTTGGAAGCTCTTTTTGAAACTTGAAATCCCTGCTTCCCTTTGTGAAGGGCCTTTCTTCCACCATTATGTTGAGTCTCCACCTTCTACCTTTAGGCACCATTAAGAGAGCATAGTTGTCATTCTGTGTGCAGTGTTCCAAAGCTTATTGACTGATGCATATTGTGATATTACTTGTCCTTTTGCTATTTGTTTGTAGTCACCCTTGTGAACTTTGAACGTATCCTATGCATCTATTTGCTACTCTATGAGGGACAAGCTGGTTACCACTATGCTATGTTTATTGTATGTGAAACAAACAAACGTTTTTCAATGCATGTTATTCATGATCTTTGTTTGTAGCCTTTCATGTTGCATGCATAGTTACTATGTCCTATTGTTAGAACTCCATCTTTCATGCACATGTTTAGAGTTCTTTGTTCCTAGCTTTCAATGATTGCAAATGGTTAGATCTTTATTGTGAGGGTGCATGTCACCTCAAAAATTATTCTTTTTATCACTTACCTAATCGAGGACGAGCAGGAGTTAAGCTTGGGGATGCTTGATACGTCGAAAACGTATCTATAATTTTTGATGATCCATGCTTGTTTAGTATCTACTTTTCTCTGCTTTGTCTACACTTTGAGGAGATTTTTACATGTTTTTCTGGTACTAACCTATTAACAAGTTGCCAGAGTGCCAGTTGTCTGTTTTCTACTGTTTTTGGTTCCATAAAAGCTAGTAAGGAAATATTCTCGGAATTGGATGGGACAAATGTCAAAGTCAATAACTTTCCGTGGGGAACAAGAAGTCCAGAGGAGAGACAGGGAAGTGGGCCAGGGTGCCCAGACCCCCACTAGGCATGGGTGGGCCCTGCCCCACGCCTAGGCAAGGTGTGGGGCCCCTGGCCGCCTCCTCGGCCTCCCCCTTCGCCTATAAGAAGCCCCCGATGCAGAAACCCTAAGGACCCGATCAAAAATCCACGAAACCTTTTGTACCCGCCACCACCGTCGTCCCTAGATCGGGGGGGATCTGAAATTCTTCTCGGCACCCTGCCGGAGGGGAGATCATCCTAGAGGCCTTCTCTCCGGTATGATGCGTGAGTAGTTCCACCTTGGACTATGGGTCCATGTAGTAGCTAGATGGTTGTATCTCCTCCTTTGTTCTTTCATGTATAGATCTTATGAGCTCCGTTCATGATCAAGATATAATCTATTTGTAATCATGCATGTTGTGTTTACGGGGATCTGATGGATATTGAGATTATGTTGGTTTGATTAATGGTTTTGTCTCTATGATTCTATCATGTTTGTATTGTTTGTGATCTTGCATGCTCTCCGTTGTTAGTAGCTGTCTTAGCCAAGTAGTTCCTAGTGACTCCAACAGGGGGTATTTATGCTCGATACTTGGTTCATGCCTCTAGTTTCCAAGGGAAATGAAAGAAATCTCTTCGGTTGTAGATGTGTTGTTGCTACTAGGGAGAAAACAACGGTCTATTGTTCATAGAATATGTGGACTGTTTACCTTACACAATTTTCCGAAAGCAGTTGTCTGTTGCTTGCAACTTAATACTGGAGGGGGTTCGTATGATAACCTGAAGGTGGTCTTCTAGTCATAGATGCAGTTGGATGGTGGTCTATGTATCTTGTTGTATTGCCCAATCGAATCTCATAGGATCTTTCTGACTAGTAATTGCATTGTTATGCCTTGCTCAGTTCCTGTCAATTGTCCTGCTGTAATTTGTTTACCCTTCATGCCTTGTTTTTATCTAAGGAGAGCACCTCTAGTGAACTATGGACCCTGGTCCAATCTTTACCATTGATACATCTTCCACTTTTACTTGTTTACTTGTTGCAAACCACCATTACCTTCCGCCCCGAGTGTCTTCAGTACGCGAGAGTGAGTCCGCGGTGGAGAGTCCCCGAGCTTGTTAAGTACGCGAGGGCGAGTCCGTGGTGGCGAGTCCCTGAGCGTGGCGAGTACGCGAGGGCGAGTCCACGATGGCGAGTCCCCAAGTGAGTCTGCGGCCGCGAGTCCCCGAGCATGCTGAGTACGCGAGGGCGAGTCTGTGATGGCGAGTCCCCAAGCATGGAGAGTACGCGAGGGCGAGTCCGCGGTGGCGAGTTCCCGAGCATGTTGAGTATGCGAGCACGAGTTCGCGGTGGCGAGTCCGAGATGATTGCGAGTCCACGAGGGGAGAGTCCCCGAGTGTGGCTAGGCTGCGATGATTGCGAGTCCGCGAGGGGAGAGTCCCCGACTGTTGCGAGGCTGTGATGATTGCGAGTCCATGATGATGTTGATTGCGCTGTTTTTGTTAGCGAGTCTCTCGTCTTGGCCTGGGGGGCCAGTCGCATGGCGACTCCAAAGACGGCTCTCGGCTAGGCATTTTTCCTAGATAATCTGAGGCTCAGTTTGCGAGTCCTCGTACGCCGTACTTGGTCGTGTGAGTCGCGCTATCTAAGGTTGAGGCGGACATGGTAGCACTGCCATTTTTGTTGGCCCAGAAGGCCAGTCGAGCAAGACAACTCCAATGATTGCTCTCGGTTAGCGTTTTTGATGGATGATCTGAGGATAGGTTTGCGAGTCCTCGTCCGCACTACTTGGCCATTATGAGTCACCCTTTCAAAGGTTGACTAAGGAGAATTGATTTTTCCTGGGGGAAGAGACGCCCAGTGGTGAGTCCACTCTCTGGCGACTCATACGAGCAAGGTGGAATATGCATTTGACGTAGCAGATGGGGTTGCACGGCGCTTAGCTAGAAAATTCGGCGGCGCGGGCACAGAGTTGACGAGGTGGACGAGATGTATGGTGTTGAGCCAGAGGGAATCGACACGGAGTCAGCGCGGTGGACAAGATGTATGGTGTTGAGCCGGAGGGAGTCGACATGGCGGACATGGAGTCGTCACGGTGGATGAGCTATATGGCGTTGAGCTAGAGGGAGTCGGCATGGTGGATGAGCTGTACGGCGTTGAGCCAGAGGGAGTCGACAGGGCGGACACGGAGTCGGCTCGGTGGACAGAGGTCGCGCTTTGGCGAATTCGACGTGGCGGACATGGAGTCGACGCGGTAGAGAGAGGTCGCTCTTTGGCAAAGTCTACACGGGGGACACATGTTGACGTGGCGGACGAAGGTCGTGCTTTGGCGAAGTCGACGTGGCGGACATGGTGTAGAAGCGGCGGACGAAGGTTCCACTATGGAGAAGTCGACGCGGCGGACATGGTGTCGACGTGGTGGACGAAGTTCACGCTATGGCGAAGTGGACGCGGAGAACATGATGTCGACGCAGCGGACGGAGATCGCGCTATGGAGAAGTTGTTCGACATTTAGCCGGAGTTATTGGCGAGTCGTTGGAGAGCTCGTGAGATAGAGAAATAGCTCAGGAAGTAATCCATTCGACAAGGTGAGTAGACGCATCGAGCGAGTCTCCAAGCATGTTGTGTAGGCGAGGGAGAGTCCACGGTGGCGAGTCCCCGAGCGTGTTGAGTACGCGAGGGCGAGACCGCGGTGGCGAGTCGCTGAGCGTGTTGAGTACGCGAGGGTGAGTCCGTGGTGGCGATTCGCCGAGCGTGTTGAGTACGCGAGGGCGAGTCTGCGGTAGCGAGTCCCCAAGCGTGTTGAGTATGCGAAGGCGGGTCCGCGGTGGCGAGTCGCCGAGCGTGTTGAGTATGCGAGGGAGAGTCCGCGGTGGCGAGTCGCCGAGCGTGTTGAGTACCCGAGGAAGAGTCTGTGATGGCAAGTTCCCGAGCGTGTTGATTACGCAAGGGTGAGTCCATGGCGGTGAGTCGCCGAGCGTGTTGAGTAGCCGAGGGCGAGTCCCCGAGAGTGTTGAGCACACGAGGGGGAGACCACGGTGACGAGTCACCGAGCGTGTTGAGTACGCGAGGGCGAGTCTGCGGTGGTGAGTCTCCGAGCATGTTGAGTACGCGAGGGCGAGTCCGCGGTGGCGAGTCGCCGAGCTTGTTGAGTACGCGAGGGAGAGTCCTCGGTGGCGAGTCCCGGAGGGCGAGTCCATAGTGGCGAGTTCCTGAGCGTGTTGAGTATGCGAGGGTGAGTTCGCAGTGGTGAGTCGCCGAGCGTGTTGAGTAGGCGAGGGCGAGTCCACGGTGGCTAGTCCTAGAGCGTGTTGAGTACGCGAGGGCGAGACCGTGGTGGCGAGTCCCCGAGCATGTTGAGTACGCGAGGGCGAGTCCGCGTTGGCGAGTCGCCGAGCGTGTTGAATACGCGAGGGCGAGTCCGCGGTGGTGAGTCCCCGAGCGTGTTGAGTACGTGAGGGCGATTCCGTGATGGCGAGTCCCCGAGCATGTTGAGTATGCAGTGGCGAGTCCGCGAGCGTGGCGAGCCGCGGTCGTGGAACTACGCGTATACGCAGTATGCCTAGGAGTAGTCTCCGAGGATCGAGTTGGTTTGTAGAGGCGACTTGAGGCTTTTTAGAGATGCATATTCTGAAAATTATAGTGGTTGTTGCCGAGAATGGCGAGTTCACGTAGAGCGAGTTCACGAGAGGAGAGTTCGCGGTGAGCGAGTCCGCGTGGGGAGAGTTCGCGGTGATTCCAAGTCCGCGAGGGGAGAGTCCTGGAGTGTGGCGAGTCCGCGATGATTCCGAGTCTGTGAAGGGAGTCCCCGAGTGTGGTGAGTCTGCGATGATTGCGAGTCTGCGAGGGGAGAGTCCTCAAGTGTGGCGAGTTCGTGATGATTGTGAGTCCGCAATGATGTTGATTGCGCTGTTTTTGTTAGCGAGTCTCTCGTCTTGGCCCGGGGGGAGGGGGCAGTCACGCGGCGACTCCAAAGACGGCTCTCGGCTGGGCGTATTTCCTGGACGATCTGATGCTTGGTTTGTGAGTCCTCGTCGGTATTACTTGTATGTACGAGTCGCGCCGTCTAAGATTGAGGAGAACATGGTGTTGGTTGTGTAACACTGCCATTTGTCTTGGCCCGGAAGGCCAGTCAAGCAAGGCGACTCCAATGATGGCTCTCGGTTAGTATTTTTCATGGACGATCCGAGACTTGGTTTGCGAGTCCTCATCCACACTACTTGGCCATGGCGAGTCGCTCTTTCAAAGGTTGACAAAGGCGAATTGATTTTTTCCCGAAGGGAACCATGCAACGTGGCATGCGACCCTCTCTGGCGACTCGGACAATGAAGGTCCCTTAGTAGGCGCGGCATACGCATTTGACGTAGCCGACGCGGTCGCATGTTGTTTAGCCGAAAAAGGTCGACGCGGCGGAAGTATGGTCACTCATTGGCGAAGTCGACGTGGCGGACGTATGGTCGCTCTTTGGCAAAGTCGACGCGGCGGACATAGGGTCGATACAACGGATGTATGCTCGTGCTTTGACAAAGTCGACGCGGAGGACGTATGGTCGCTCTTTGACGAAGTCGACGCGGCAGACACGGGGTCGACGCGGCGGACGTATGCTCGCGCTTTGGCGAAATCGACGCAGCGGACACGGGGTCGACGCGGCGGACGTATGGTCGCGCTTTGGCGAAGTCGACACGGTGGACATGGGGTCGACGGGGTGAACGGGGATCGTGCTATGGCGATGTCGCTATAGCGATCCCGCGACAGGCGAATTCGCGCAGGGCGAGTCGCCAGACATGGCGAATCCACGCGGTCAGCGAGTCTGCGGCGGACGAGTCCCCAAGCGTGGAGATGTCCGCGATGGCGGACTCGCGGTGGCGAGTTCCCAGGCGTGGTCATGAACCATCTTTTGGAGATAAGCGGATCAAGTCAAGCTCGGCGAGGCAATAGGCGATTGAAACTAAGCAAAGATAGTCGCCAGATCGCTTCGCCTCCATGGATTAATTTTCCACTTTTATGTATATACGAAAGATTAGTTCTAGTCTTAATAAAATAATAAATTAATAAAATAATCAGCGACAAAGATTTAGATTGAATAAAGAACAGAATTGCTAAGTCACATCTAACCGATCGTACATCGCAGTCGACTCGTGAATCGTTGATCTTGTTTATCGTGTCAAAATTGGTGCGACCAGTATTTGTCTCACGCTTTGCCTATACCAGCCTCGTTTTGGCCCGTCGTTGTTTAGTTTGAAGGGCCCTGTAATTGGCGGAGGCTCGCTAGTTTTTTATGGGCTCCCTAGTTTGGGGATCCATAGAATTTTTTAAGGGAAAGGGGATCGATGGTTTTTCTGACTTTTGATAGGTTTCAGGCTAGGCAGTGGGCAGTGTGTGCGCGGGGCATTTCTTCTTTCTTTTTTCTTTTTTTCTTTTTTGGTTGTTGTGTTTGTTTTTTTATCAGCTCATTTTTTTCTTTGTTTTCTTTTGTTTTTTGGATCTTTACTTTTTATGGTTTACTAAATCTTTTTTCAATGTATAGACTACTCCCTTCGTCTTAAAATATATGTAGAAAATTTGTTTAAATTTAAATGTATTTACACTAAATATTGTCTAAATACATCTAAATTTGCGACATACAGAGAAGTAATATTTATAGCTTACTATATGTAGTGTGTGGTTGAGATTTTTTTTGTAGTTGACATTTTATTTTGTACCAAATCAATTTTTCCATGCTAGCCATATGAATAAGAATAAGCTTTCCTAGAAACAAGCTGCATCATCTAAAGACTATTTTTGTTGTTGTTTTTCTCATGGTGGGGCGATTTCTAAGAAAGATAGGACGGATATAAATATAAGACGCGGATAGAAGTAAATAATTTCTTTTAGGATTTGCAACTGAGGATTATTTTAGGATCTTTTTTAGTGTTCTATTTCTCTCAGGAGTTGCAACTAGGGTTGAGGACGAGGATTGTTTTTGTGGTACATATTTTGCAACTACCTTTTTATCTCGGGAGTTGCAACTATGGGCCAGATCTCTTGTAGTGGTTGTAACAACTAGCTTTTTATGATCGTTCTTTACTATGAGTTGCAACTAGACTCGCAACCCGTCATTTCTCTCGAGAGATGCAAGTGGGGTTGCAACTGAGCATTGTTTTATACTATGAGTTGTAACTGGACTTGTGCATTTTCACTCAGGAGTTGCAAGTGGGGTTGCATCTAAAAATTTATTTTCATGGTGCTTCTTTACTATGAGTTGCAACAAGGCTCGCAACATGCCTTTTCTCTCGGGAGTTGCAAGTGCGGTTGCAACCAAGGATTGTTTGCATACTATGAGTTGTAACTAGACTTGTGCATTTTCTCTCGGAAGTTGCAACTAGGTTTGCAACTGAGGTGATCCTTCTTTACTATGATTTGCATCTAGACTCGCAACTGACTCTTTTTCTTGGAAGTTTCAAGTTGGGTTGGAATCGAGGAATTTTTTTGTACTATGAGTTGTAACTGGACTTGTGGCTTTTGTTCTAGGAGTTGCAAGTAAGGTTATTTTTTTGGTCCCTTCTTTAGTATAAGTTGCATCTAGACTTGCAACTGGATTTTCTCTCGGAGTGGCAACTGGTGTCGAAACTGAGAATTCTTTTTGTACTATGAGTTGTAACTGGACTTCTGGATTTTCTCTCGGGAATTGTATGTGGGGTTGCAACTGAGGATTGTTTGCATACTATGAGTTGTAACTGGATTTTTGCATTTTCTCTCGGTAGTTAAAACTAGGGCTGAAACTTAGAATCGTTTTTCGTGATCCTTCTTTACTATAATTTGTAGATAGACTCGCAACTGACTTTTTTTCGTGGGAGTTGCAAGTGGGGTTGCAACTGAGGAATTTTTTTGTACTATGAGTTGTAGCTGGACTTGTTGCTTTTTTTTCAGGAGTTGCAAGTGGGGTTGCAAGTAAGGTTATTTTCATGATCCTTTCTTTAATATAAGTTGCATCTGGACTTGCAACTAGCTTTTATCTCGGAGTTGCAACTGGTGTTGAAACTAAGATTTTTTTCGTACTATGAGTTCTAACTGGAGTTCTGGCTTTTCTATGGGGAATTGCAAATGGGGTTGCAAGGATTGTTTTCATGGTTCCTTCTTTACTATGAGTTGCATCTAAACTTGCAACTGGATTTTATCTCGGAGTCGCAACTGGTGTTGAAAGTGAGCATTGTTTTTGTAATATGAGTTGTAACTGGACGTCTAGCTTTTCTCTCGGGAATTACAAGTGGGGTTGCAATTATGAATTGTTTTTGTGGTCCTTTCTTTATTATGAGTTGCATCTGAACTTCCAACTGGCATTTCTCTCGGAGACGCAACTAGAGTTGAAACTAAGGATTATTTTTTATGGATCCTTCTTTTTACTATGAGTTGCATATGGAGTTGTGCCTCGCTTTCTTACGGAGTGGCAACTGGGGTTGCAAATTTAAATTGTTTCCTGTTGTCCCTTCTTTACTATGAATTGCAACTAGATTTGCAATTGGCTTTTCTCGACATATTGGTTTGCAACTGAGAATTTTTTTCGTGGTTCCAAAATTACTAAGAGTTGCAATTGTCTTTCTCGCAGGGGTTGCAACTGAGTATTATTTTCGTGGTCCCTTCTTTCTACTATGAGTTGCATCTAGATTTGCAACTATCTTTCTCGAAGTGTCAAATTAGGGTCGCAACTGAAGATTGTTTTTTGTGTTCACTTCTTTACTATGAGTTATAACTAGATTTGCAATTGGATTTTCTCAGGATCTGGGGATGCAACCGAGCATTGTTTCGTGGTCTATTCCTACTATGAGTTGCACTGGACTTGTAACTGAGGATCAAATTGTTTCGAATTTTTAAAGTTTTGTCCAGCTTCAGTGATGGAGGGGCGAGAACGGCCACGTGACTTCGGCTCTCTAGTTATATTCATCATTAGGTGGCACAATGATATATTTATATTTTTATTACTTTTTGGTATCTTTATACTGTTGTTGATGCTTATTAATAGATCGAAAGAATTTTACAAAAAAAATAGTAATGGCAGGCAAATATTCTAGTCGCATGACCAACCGATATAGACTAATCAGTACAACTTTTTTAAAAACTAGGTCACACCCATATGCAGCTTATTTGATCTATACTAAGTTGAATAATGGTTCCACGCTTATATGTACATTTTTTGCCACCATGCAAGGAAAAGTGCAAGAATGCAAAGTGAACGCGTTGATGAGTCGGTTACCAAGAAAATAATGCATCGAAAGGAAAAATGGGCTACTGACATGGTTAAATAGCATCTTGTGCCGATCTAATGACCTATAGTATTACAACTCACTCTTGCGTTCGCGCGGCCTGGCACAGAATCACGGCTGATCTAGAATAGATGGGCCACCCCAACAAAACAATTAAGCCAACAATGATAACAAGGATCAGGAAGTATAATGGGCTAAACACGAGACAAATAAATCGTTGATATCATCCGACTGTGACGTAACTTACATCTCAGTCGACTGGGCGATAGAGATTCCAATAAAAGAAACCTATGGGCACATGACCATAGGCGTTTTGTTTTCTCCCTGCTCCACCGGGCATGGTTGATTTCATGTCCGCGGTATTGGTGGATAGAGTCGTGCGGCGTTTTTTCGAAAAAAGTCGACGAAATCGTCACAGCGGACGGAGGCACGGCAATGAGCTCGGTTGAACAGTTGGTCAGACAAAGTCGCGGTGGAGTCGCAGCAAAGTCTCTTGGACATAGTCGATGTGGCCGACGATACATGATTCAAGATGAAGTTAGGAATTAGCGTTGTTACATGATATAAAAATGGAAGGGACTGAGCGTCCTTCGGAGGATTTTTACCTCTGAACCTCTGCCTTCCCGTGACGACACGTGTCCTCTCGATGGCACAGAAATAGAAACCATCAGTTAATCCCGGGACCTACGCACCTCTTTCTTTATCCTCTTGCTCCGCTCGATTTATCCATGGCCGATTCTCTTTGTCTCTCTCGCGCGCAGCAAGGTAGAAATATGCCTTGTCCCTCCTCACCTCTGCTATCTCCGCCGCTCGATGTAGCAAGGAGCTGGCCCCATGCGTAGACTCCGCCATGTTGCTGCAAGTGTGCTCCACAGCCAACCTCTCTCTGTTGAGGCTCCTCGATGCGGCTCCTTTGGTGCAGTAGCCGGTACTATCAAGATCCGCTGCCACCGACTATTTTGCTACAAACTCCGGCCGCCCTGCTGGAAGGTCGTCATGTCGATGTCTGCATGCTGCAAACGATGGCCGTATCCGCTACATACGCCGGCCGTCGATGCTAAATACGCTGGTGGCCTTTCCTATATATGTCGGCCTCCTCTATTGTGTACGCCGACAAACACTAATGCTACATATGCCGGCCTCGCCTCTGCTACATACGGGTGCTCACCTCTGCTACGGATTCCGACCGTTCTGCTACTATACATGCTTCTCTGCTACATACACCGACCGCCGTTGCTGCGAGCGGCCATGGCGAAGCTGAAATCTGTAGTGGCGAGCTCGTAGGGGGTGCACTACTGTAGAGCCGCCGTGGACTTTCGCCGGAGCTCCGAGCGGCGTTCCAGTGGCTGAGGTAGCGGTGGTGTGTGCGAGCGAGACGAAGGGAAGAGGCGCGTGTGCATGAGACCGACGGCGGCGAAGCATGGGGCAAGAAACTGGGGCACGGCGTATCCATGGCTCTTTTCGCCCGACGAGAAGGAAAGAGAAAAAGGAAGAAGAAAATGTGCGGTTGGAAAAGACCACCCAAAGGAGGTGGACGAGATAGGGTGGGCCCCACATTTTCTCGCCACGTCCATAGAACACGTGTCACACGATGAAGACGGAGGACGCGATACGTACCAGCCTCCGCCTGAATAGAAGAGTTTTCCTTTAAAAATAGTACGGATCAAGAGTTTGATGTAACCAAGCTTTACTGACTAGATCGGAAATAAATACTAGACTTAGGGATTGGACTCCTACCTGGCTTATGGAAAATAAATTGGACTAGACCGTACTTGGAAACAAGCACGTACCGTGACTCCATTAGCAATCGTATACCTTGCTTTTACTTCCAATATTTTTCCAATGAACTTGGCTGCGGTGATACAGAATCACGATCCGAAAATAGCTGAGTCGGCACATGCGATTTTTTTGATGTTGACGATGAAAAATCCCGTCTAGATTATCATCTCCAAGCACCGCTTGCTCTAAGGTGGGCGCTAACTGTCGTGGTATTGACACGAAAGATGCTACTGGGGGTGTTGAAGAAAAAGAGCGTTTCCGTCCGGATTATCACCTCCAAGCGCCGCTTGCCCCACGGTGGATGCCAATTGTCGTGGTATTGGCACGGCAGATGCTACTAGGGTATCTTACGTAGAGGGAGAAAGGCGATGTATGAAAATTCATGAGCGAGATTGGCACACAATGTACCCAGGTTCACGTCCCCTCGATGGAGTATCGCTACGTCCTGCTGTCAATCTAGTATATGATCATAGACTGGTTTACAATGGAGTCGCCGTAGGCGGAGGGAGAGACTTGATCTAATCTAATGTGAGAAAGCATGGTCCAAAGGGATGACCCTGGTGACTTTATATATGCAGCCAATTAGGGTTTACAAGTGCTTTGGCGGGCTTTGTATTGGAGTCGCCATCTTCGGTCTCCAGTCGGCAAGTTGCCTGGGTCCAGTATGCGCCAGTCGCCGTACTTGGCGAGTCGATCCGTCCTAGGCTATGCTTCAGTCGGCGCCCAGCTGGCGATTATGCTTCATGGGTATACCCCAATTGGTATTCCCCCATCAGACAAAGCATTACGAGATTGGTTCTCGTGGATGATATAGTCGTTCACTTTCCGATCTCAAGATCGTGATGAAGTTCAGCCGATCCAGCACCAGTAAGTGCAGCACCGCAAAGCAGAAGAGTATATGTGATCGCACACACGTTCGGTACCCGACAAACTCCGTGACCTCTCTCCAGTAATGCAGCGGAAGAAACAAATCCTTTCTCCAGAAAAATCCACCGGGAACATGTATCTCGCTTATCCGATGTTAGGTACCAAATAGTCAATTCACATAATCTTGCAACGGTTGCAAGGATTTGCTAGATACATGATGAACAAGCAAGAAGGGGAATAGGTAATCAGAGCCTAGGAGGGAGAGAGGAGCCGCCGTGCCGTTCGCCTAATACAACTTGGATGAATCGATCGTTGTCTCCTTCCCCGTATAAGTACCGTGAAGCCTGGGACATCGCTGCCGGACCAGGCCCATGCGGTGGCCCATGAGGCCAGCCCAGGCCCATGTGGTAGGATAGGGATAGGATCCTAACATCCCTCCCTCCTTGAAACTCGGCTGGACCTCAAGCCGATGCCGCTGAAAACCCGCCTGGATCACATTGCTGACTATGTCCATTGAGCTGGTCGCCTGTAGCTGCACCTCCGCGGTCCCATGGAGATCGGATCTCCTTGTGTTGACCCAAAGCTGGAATACGCCTCCCTCCTTGAAAAGTCTCTTGTACCCAAATCATTGTTGTACATATAACATAGGTCAATAGATATCCGAGACCCCATGATACGTACAGAACATTCTCGCGAGCAGATCTCGAGTCAAAACTTATTGCTGACTGGTACCACTTGTTCAAGCCCAAACCAAAGCGATCCTCCAACCATATGTAGAATGTAACATATTTCCAATGTGTAGTGTCAGGAGGAATAAGAAACATTTGGTAGAATGTATCAAGAATATACTCAAAGAGCTGTCATCCCACAACATACGTGAAAGAGAGAATTATTAACTTTGCGTATGCTGAAGGTGTTAAACCAATGCCTGGATCCCAGATCCTCTTAAGCTGCATACTGAAGTACCATGGGCTGGCATTTGGACTTGTTACCTGGGATGTGAAAACTACAAGTACTATATACAGAATAACACACAGCTCACAGTCAAACAAAGGATCAAGAGTCAGAGCACTGCTTGCTATATACCACTGGATCAAGAACTCATTGAGTGGGACAAAAATGAAGAACTCGACTCAACCTGTACTGACCTGGACATGGCGGTTGATTAAACACATTGATAATTGCTGACCCAACATATTGATAAGAATAGTTTCGTGATTGCACATTAGGTCACCATAATTATGTTCAAAATTTCTATTTGAATTACATCGCAAGTCAACTGGATGCCAACCATCCATAGAAAGCAACCACTGCCAGGACCATGCGAAATCCATTGTAATATCAAACATTCAGTACCTTCTCGGTACTTTCCAATTGATAGAAGCTCATATTTCGGGAACCAATAGTTAAACCACCATTCACTATCGACAGAAAACACAATGCTATGCAACTGAACTAAACCCATGATAGTAAGAGATGTGGCAATTTCGTTCACACCTGGAGTAGATAGCAAACACTCCCGGGCAGCCAAATTTGGATTATCTAAGACTGTTAGCTTCTTTGAAGTCCATAGCGGCGGTGGCAAAAGAATTGATGTCTCACAAACTTTCTCAAGGAAATGCAGATAACCATCGCAATATCTCATCAAATAGATAACACATGCAGATGTTCTCTGTGTAACCATGCACCAGAAGGAAGCGCAAACAACATCTGAGTTCAGATATGTTACAACTGTCCCACCATCCAATTGATCTGCCATAGGAAAACTTGGTGCAGTACTGATCAATAATAAATTCAGTTCTGAACTGCTCACAATCAGTTCATGTCCAGGCAGTAACCATGGCGGCTTCGGAATTGGGGCGGGTAAAAATGGCTGCCGAAGAGGAAACACAACTATAGTGCAGTCCAGTGCGTCTGGAGGGCTAGATAGCACATACATCAGCCATTTGTAACCATAATCAGGAGTGCCACAATGAAAAAAATTCTCCACAAAAATTGCACAGCAATCATTTGTCCAGTGAAAACTCTCACAGCCTTGTATAGACTGACGAAACAGTCCACTGAATTTTTCTACGTTCAGCTCTGAGACATACAACAACTCATGGTACTGATTGTTTGGCCACACCAAGAATTTTGAATGCTTGAGAGAAGGTGAAGAAGCAACATAACAAATCAACAATAGTCTCTTAATTGAACATGTCGCAGTCACATGTATATGAACTCCTAGACTGAACCACTAAGATGCCTTCATGATGCCACAACTTGGAGACTCACGGTCATGGCAGTTAACCTCCTTGAACGAAGGCCATGGTAAGGGACGTGTCTCCTCTCCATTGGCATGCACATCTATGAAAGAAGGCCAAGGACTAGGTCGATGTATCAGGACCCTTCCTGTGATAAGCCGACTAGGACTCGGCCTGAAGAGCTCATAGTCGCTGTCCTCAGTTAGTGTCAGTGCTGAGGAGGCAACAAGCCATGGAATATCACTTGGATGTCGGTCCAAGCAATATGTCAAACAGGTCATAGGAACACTGGTGACGAAGCCAGTAGGTGCTGATGGAACCACAACCGCTGGTGACTTCTCAGAGGTGGGGGTTCCCTCGCTTGCTGCAGCGGCCGTGAGCACAGGGATGATGCCGACGGTGGACATGAGAGACGTCGGCACTGCTGCTAGAGTGTAAGCACGCGTCGGCACGGTGTAGTCATGGCTTGGGCCTTCTGTCGAACAGAACACAGGCGCCATGGTGCTGGTTTCTGTCGGAGTGACGGGAGCAACCACCAGCGACTTCTCGGTGTTTGGGACTGGAGCCAGGGGGTCAGGCATCCCTGTGGGCGCGATGACGAGCTCGCCCCTGTCAGAGTTTGCCATCACAGGCCCAGTGACACCAGCGCCGGTGTCCAGCAGATAATGGCAAAGTGCATCGAGGCTAGCTTCCCACTTATCGAAACTTTCCTTGAGGGAGAGAGGATCCGTCGTGCCGTTCGCATGATCCAACTTGGATGAATCGATCGTTGTCTCCTTCCCCGTATAAGTACCGTGAAGCCTGGGACGTCGATGCCGGGCCAGGCCCATGCGGTGGCCCATGAGGCCAGCCCAGGCCCATGTGGTAGGATAGGGATAGGATCCTAACATCCGAGACCATGAGGAATAATCTAGAGGGGGAGAGAGATCCTTCGCGAGGAGGTGTGTTATGAGAGGAGCAGAGGGGGCTTTTATAGGGAGAGGGGAGGCAACCAAGGGGCATGGCGTGGTGGCCATAGTGGCTGCGGCCACCTCTTTCACATTCATGTGGGTGGAGCTCCCACTCAAATAAAAAGTCTCCACTAACATAAACATGCCTCCACTCAAAAATCCACTCATCCATTAAATTTCCACCAAATTTAATGCAATCTCTCATTTAATAAAACACTTTTATTTATTTTATTCAGAATTTTTTAATTACATTAATTAACAAACATTCACATAAAACCCCTTGCAACATTTCAATATCACATGCAGAACCAGTTTCAGTAATTGCACCCTAAAACAAATCCGGTTTCCATTAAAATAATTCTAGTGATTTCATATTATTTCTATGGCATTTGATTTTCTCCAAATGGTGTCGGTATCCCTTAAGTGTGTCACCCTATGGTTCATGCATAATGTATACATGATCGAGACCCCTCTGCGATCAATAATCAGCAACGACCTAGAGATCCATACTGACTCCTACACATTCAACGATGACTTCTTGTTTGCAACTAAATCCTTTTGCCTCACGATATTTTACATGTCCGAGATTCGATCATCAGTATCCCCATACATAGTTTGATCTTGTTACCGACATGTAATATTTTCTCGTTCCCATGATAGAACATTCCTGTGATCCCCATCACTTACTTGCAAGCTATATCAATGTGATATCACCGAGAGGGCCCAGAGTATATCTCTTTGTCATTTGGATGGAAAAATCCCACTCTTGATCCATGAGCCTCTACATAACACTATCGGAGTATCTGAACCCACCTTTATAGTCACCTTGTTATGGTGTGATGTTTGATGTTATCAAGATACTATTCCTGTGTTAGTGATTGACATGATCTCATTGTCTAAGGACTAAAGTTACTTGTAATGATGTTATATGAATCTAAACATAATGACTTTCATCATATTACTATACTTCGGATGAATGCCCATCACATCATTCCACCAATGTTGTGACCTCGTTATTAACAACATCCAATTTCCATGATCAGGAAACCTTGATCATCGTGTTAATAAACGAGCTATTTTATATTAGAGGCCTAACTAGGAACACTTTATTTTTTTATTAAACACACATGTATTAATGTTTCCAATTAAAAAAATTATAGCATGAGAAATAAACATTTATCATAAACAAGGAATAAGATAATAATCATTTTATTATTGCCTCTTAGGCATATTCCCTTCAGGTAAAGCCCCTACTCCTGCTTGGTTGTATTCCTCGCTTGGCTTCGCAAGGGTACAATGGAGGATGAATGTCTAGGGTTTAGATCGCTAAAGATCCATCCCTTCTAAGGTAGGAGGTGGAGCCTTATATAGGGCGGCGGCGGGCCTCTTCCCTATCCTTTGGGCGGGCAGGGTGTCCATAGTGCCGCCCCTCGAGGACCCGGTCTAGGAGGCTACTTTACATGGACTTGGTCCAGCTTGTCCTCCTTCGCTCTCTCGACCTGTAAAGTGTCCTGCTCTGACGTTGCTTGTCCTTATCTAGCTCTCTCTGCTTTACATCTTCTATCACCGGAATGGGAATAATGACGTCCTCCACCGCGAGGCCAGTCGTCCTTTCCCTGCAAAAAGGGAGGTGAACCAAGTCTTCTTTACCGAGGCTTCTAGCGTTGCAGGGGCACGACACTTCCTATCGGGACCTAGTTTGATCTCTGCTGGGTGAAGTTATGGTCCTGCCTCAGAGGTACTCTACGGTATCTGAGGCTCAAAGAAGAAATGCGTGGTCATGGCAAAGTCTCCCTGGACGATCTGTCCCCTCGGGAGGCGTATGCCTCACAAGGCTCGCTTGAACGAGTCTCCTCCAGAGGCACGCTGCCTCTTGAGAATGGAGATCCCCTTGGCGCGGTGCTCGCTCAGCGTGGGGACGTGGCACCCCGGTTGTAAAGGCTCCGACAGTATCCCCCGGGTGCTTGACATGCAAGTGTCCTTCTAGGGTCTTGAAAGGGTAAGCGGCCCTTGAAGGTGGGCGAGCCCCCGTGACCGTTTATTCAACAAATACCTAGCGTTCTTGAATATCGGCCGTGAAGCCCAAATGGAAACGTAGCCTTGTCTGTGGATTCGAAGCGCATTGTTCCCTCCTCGTGGGTTGTTCCCACGACGAGAAGACGCGTGGGGCCTGGTGGTTACCACTGGGTGCACGATGCAGCGATGCGTCTTTTCACCTAGCCTAGTTAAATTAGAGAGGTGGGGAAGGAATCTATCACTTCCACGCCACCGCTTCCTTCTCTTCCTTGCTTTTACTCCCGGTCTGAACCCTCTCGCCCCTCCATGTCCCCTAGGTGCTTCTCAGCCTAGGAGAAGGGCAAGGTGGTAATGCCCGACTCCGCGGAAGATCCATTGGTGAAGCATAGCTGCGGGCACGGGAAGCTGCCGGTCATGGGAGGCGTGGAGGACACGACACGACACTCACCGTAGTTATGTCCATGAGGGTGGATCCAGCCTCGGGAGAGGCTTACTCTAGGTGTGTGCATGGCTTCCCTCGCGGGAGTGGTAGGGGTCATTGAGGAGGGCGCGGCAGCAGGTCCACAACTGAACTTGGGCCGAACACTTCCGCCGCTGCAGAGGCCTCCCGGACAGATACGCCCACCCCCGTGGTCATTGACATCGAGATGACCCTAAGCCTGAAAGGGTCGTCGACTTCATAGTCATCCTCAACGACCTGGATTGGTTCGCGAGGGCGAAGATCCCTGAGCGCTTCATACTCGGGACCGTGCATGACCTTCTAGATGAGTTGCAAATGCACCACTCCGGGGGAGCGAGAAGTGGGAGGTGCGCGTCGGCAATTGCTCCGGTGGCAAAATGCGGTGAACCAGCATACCACTGCATGATGTAGTACACTATAGTCGTTGACATAACACCAATTAAACACCATTCACTAGTATTACATCCCTCAGAGTGCTACAATAGAAACACAGCGGGTCCCAATACAAGGCTAAATGTTACAACTCACTCTATACATAAGATCCAGAGAACATTCTAGGTTAAAGAGAGAGAAACAACTTCTTACGAAGAAGAATAAAAGATAAATAATGCACCAACTATTATACTTTTAAGACTAGTATTTTAACTAAGGGGTTGGCATTGCTGCTATTGCAATACACTAAAGAAATAGGTTTTATGGCTAGAGATTATATTCCTATCAAAACAGTAACTTCGTCTTCACTTGAGTTGGTGTGTATGTTGACTTCCTTGACTGCATTGAAGAGATTTAGCTTTTGACGATGATTCCTAGAGCATACCTTGATGTAGACGTTATCTGTACTGGCTTCAGAATCTAGCAAGGGTTAATAAGATACGTTGTGTACGAGCATACTCAGCAAGTTCACTAGAAAAGGAGTGTTTGATGCACTATATCTATAGCCACATACCGTAGGTCGTAGGCAATGCAAGTTATTGTAAACATTTCTTCAAAGGTTGCTTTTATTCTGAAAAACTATGTCCGTCAGCCTTCACGGGTTTACCAGAACTTTCATGGAGTTCCTTTCCCGTAGTGTTCGCAGATCCTTCCCAGAACAGGGAGTAACAAGTTACAGTTCTTACACTCTGCAGAGGTGCGTTACTTTTCCCATGAGAGATCAACTACTTGTTGCACAACCGGGCATCTTACCCGTCCACAATTCCATGTTGTGGGGCCCAATAGATGATCCAAGCCAGTCACTGTCCTTTCTGCGACCTCATATGTCTGCACGATCCTTCGGGCTGGCTCATCTTTGTTAAGCGCCCTTTCGGGCAGGCTAAAACCCTGATGAGTTCCCGAAGACTCTATGACCTGGTGTTGCCCTGGCAAGTGCCATAGTAAATGGCCCATCCACTAAACACCATTCATAGATAACCTATACACCAAAAGTGTGGGGCGTAAGGGTTCCCACCCATATGTTGGATCCACACAAGGAATCACAACGTCACGTTAAGGTCGTCTTGCCTCCATACAAGAGGAAAAGGATACAACTGACTTCTCCATCCCATTCCAAATCTCATGGTTAACACGTAATATACGGGGCAAGAATCACTGGCGACATTGGTTGTTAAGTCCTAGATAATATGTTCCTTTACCACCGGAACTTTCATAGTAGTTTATTACCTCACGGTAAATAACCTATAATCATATTATTATGAAAATAGTGTTTTCTGACCCTTTTGAAATGCAGGTGATGACAACACTGGATTTGTAAAATACTTTATAGAAAATAATCAAAGGACATGAGCAAGTGTGAACTTGCCTTTTGTGATTGCAAGATTATGCAGTCACAGTCTTCAAGTCAATGTAAGATCCAATATCTGCAATTGGCATCATTGGTACGGTAAGGAATAATGTTTAAAGAAGCAATATGTTATTATGCATAAGTAATATAATGCACTTTATAAACGCGAATCCCGGTAATAACGTTGTTATAGGGTTTGAAAACTGGAAATGGTTTCTTTAGAATGTGTTGTCCTATTAGATAAGTTTCACACTTGTGCTTCTTATTAGGGCTTGTGAGTGTGTGTGAACACACCTACATATACAATAATAAAATATACACATATGGCATGCTCTTCAAGATTATTTACACTTTAATTGTTTATCTTCAAACTTTACTTTACAAGTAAGGTCACTTATAAAGAACTTAAGTGTTATCGATACTAAGTAAACAAGTAAAGTATAAAGTAATGTGATTACGATTAATTGTCATCAGATGATTATGATGAGAGTCCTTGAATTTAATTTGTTAAGAGTTGGGAAATATTATTATAATGTTTGTTTATTGAAGTGGCAAAACGAATAACTTTTGAAGAAAGATTACTTTTCTAAGGTCTAAACGATCTTTGTGGATAGTTGATTCTGGTCGATGTTCTCTGTGCTTGCTTGAATAGTTTGGACTTGTGAGGCTTTATGACTTAACTATAACAGACCAAACTTAACTATAAAACATATAACAATGTCTTTAGTATTATATTTAGAGTCTTGTAGACTAAAGTTAACTTTAAAACATACATGGTTTGAAAATGTAATACTTATGACATTTTTACCTTGTGTACTTGATAATGTTTCCCTAAGGTTACTTAAGAATGGTTATATTTTTACTTGGTGTAGTGGTTTCTTGATTTTATAACGGAATAGTATCATTTACCTTCTTATAGATGAGTGGTTATAATTTTAAACAAAGAAATAATATTGTTTAACTACATATAGACTTACTATAGTGTTGTGATAGTTTTGTAAACTGGTGGTTGAAGTATATGGAAAAGATTGGATTTAGTTATAATTATTCTTGGGGTTTTATAATTGTTTAGGAACTTTTTAGAAAATAATTACTCATTTGGTTGAAGGACAATTCAATAAAATTGTACTTCTAATGTTTTGAATCATTATGACTTCATAATATGAATATTTAAGACTAATACTATTTTTTAGACTTAATTGACTATTTTTAGAAATATTAACCAATTTTTATTCACCCTTAAATGAATTAACAACTAAGGAAATATGTTTAAATTCAAGTTGCTAAGGTGTTTTGATTTTTTTTATTTACCTCAAAAGTGGATTATTGTATTTTAAATATATAGGTATTATTTTTGTGATCATATTAGTATATTACATTTATTTTTGTGATCTATAAATAATAAGATATGATTTTTATAAGATTTGTTACTTTATAAATACTTAGTAAATAATAAATACTTATTTAAGTGACATAATAATGCAGTATTATAGTTTTAAAGTATTGTTTTTATTTCTCCAAGATTTTTGGTATTTTATTTATATTTTTATTATTTACCATTATTAAAATAGGAATTATCAAAGTTTTATTACCTTTAAAATCTTTATTAAATAATAATTATTTGAATTGTTAACATAACAAATTTTATAATAGATTGATGTTATAGATTTTATTTTTCTAACATTTTCATATATAATAGATATTTCTCTGAATTATAAAACAAAAGTTATGGATTTAATAAGATTTAATGATTTTATTTTATTTCTAGAATATTTAAATTTGGATATGTAATATTTGGGTTATTTCCTAAACAGACACTAGAATTTTTACAACGCACACATACCTAGCCCTAGTCACTGACAAGTGGGCCAGTGGCCACATCTTCAGTTAAGTTAAAAAAATGCATTTGTTACCGGCCTGATATCTACTCCCAGACAATGACAGATGGGCCATGGGCCACGTCACCTGCCACGTGAGACAAAGACCAGGTCAAATAGGCTGGCTAGGCAGAGGTTGACGTTGGCATGACGTTGCTATGGCGTCAGCATAACCACCGCCGTTAGTGGGTGGTCGCCGCCGACGATCCATGTCGTCCCAACAAGCGAAACTAACCTAGTTCGAATCAGCACAACGAGCTGGACCCTAAAGTGGTGGCGCCACTCGGAAATGGTCATCGGAGCCTCGGCTGCGACGAGCTCCGATGGTGGTCGACGGTGGCATAAGGCGTGACGGTGATTGACAACGAGATGAGGCGATTTAGGGGTACTGGAAGATTCAGAAACTCACCCTGATGATGATAGAGAGGTCGACGAGGACTGGTGCGGTCGGAGACGAGCTCTCCGACGAGGATTCTGACGAACTTCCACAAGGAGGAACGACAAAATTCGTCCACTCCAATGCTGCCCTCGATGCAAGATTCTACCCAGAGGATCTACGGAGCACGGGGCTTCTCCATGGCTACATGAAAGAGTGTGGGGAGGTGTGGCTCGACGGTGAGACGAGCTCCGGTGAGCTAGGGTTTTGGCCCCATTTGAATCAGAGAGGATAAGGAGAGAATGTGGATAGGGATTGAGGCAGGGCGTCATGGTGGCCTTCTTAACCCCTTTTGAGACGACGACGAGCATCTCAACACACGGCGGACGACGACGATGGCATCGAGCGGTGGCGGACTCCTCCAGCGAGCTGCCTGTGTGCGTGAGGATGACGAAGACGTCGCTTTTGCGGAAAACCCCCTGGAACTTCTTTCCTCTCAACCCGCGATCATTCTTTGGTCCCACCCGTCAGTCCCAGAAGAGAACTAACTGGGCTCGCTGTTGGGCCTTTATGGGCTGCACGTGGGTGACAGATAAGAAGAGGGAAGTTGGACACGGCCAGGAATTGATTTTATTTGTTTTATTTTTTCTATTTTTTGTTTTACTTTTCAGATTTGTATTTAATCTATAATTTGAACTTTTCTAACAAAGTTTATTTGCTGAACACTTACAACAATAATTAGTATTGAATAAGATTTATTTTGTAAATCTTAATGATAAATATTTTATTTATATATATTTCTTTATAAAAATACCATTTTAATATTATGTAAAAGCCTTTATTATTAATTTCCTTTCTGTACTAAACCATGGCTTTATTATATGATATTTTCTTACTTGTTTATAAAACTTCACTCTAGGTAGCTCATAGTTTGAATACAAATTTTTATATATAATGATCCTATATCATTATTTGATGCATGAAATACAAAATAATTTAATATGGTTAATACTACTTCCATTAATTTAGAAAATGGCAATGTATATACTCTATTATGATAAAGATAGAAGGTTAGGGTTTGAATTCTAAATATTTTCCCAAGGGTTTAGGGTTCTTTATCGATGTGAGTAAAGATTTAATAGCTAAGCATATTGTCTTCTGTTTGTGATCTATAATGATATCACCCTTTTAAAATAGAAAGTTAAAAAAATGTCTAATGGAAAAGAATTGATAAAAATATCTCTTAAACACATATGATTAAGACAATTGGAAATGATAAAGATGTGCTTATGTGATTTACTATAGGAAAATATTCCTATAAAGTGATATGGAGATAAGATGATTGATCAATAACATGAAATGGATATTATGTTTGAATTAATATTTAGAGTTGGGTGTTTACCAAGAATGTCTATTTTCCATAATTCACAATCCCGGACTTCTAGTTAAGGAATTCCTTTCCTAGATATATTACTTATTCCTATCCATCATCATGGTTAACATGATGAGCTTTACTTCATAAAAATATTCTCATCCACCTATTATTCTTTTAAACTCATGGATGAATCCAATGAGTTTGACACTAAAGCATTTCATGATCTTCACCTATCCAGACTTGGCTATATCAACTACTCTTTTGTTGATAATCTTCAATCCAACAAGTAGTTCCTTCAAACTCCACTCATAATCTTCCATCGCTAATATTTCTTCATTAGATGTATACATCCAACTACCTTTCTCTAAAGCTTACTATCCTTTAAGATGAATAACACTACTTCCATAACTCTATGCTATACTAGGTAATTTAATCATGCTATCCTACATTTACTTTACTCTAATACTCCTACTTCAACCTCACATTATTTTAATGTGACTTTTAATGAATACTCTAGGCTAACTTATCTATACTAGGGTTTCAATCATGTTCTACCCACCAATGTCACTTATACCTGATATAAGTATACCATCCTGGTGAGCAAGGCATGATCATTAGAATCATGTACTCATTTATTGCTTAGGTTTCCAGTTGGCTGATCAAGGCTCCATCAATACAACCTTACAATGGTATTGAAATTATCTTCTCAGTATCACTAATTGGATTAAGGCTTTTATTCATGGATTATGCTCCCTTGATCCAATAGAATTACTACTGGTATCTATCTTCAGGATTCATCCTTATAATCTTCTTTATTACCATATAATTATATATCCCAATAACTCTTCTATCATTTCAGGAGTGAGTTTAACTCCATCAATTATCATATTGATTTGATTCCCTCCAATAACTACCATCCTATAGATGTTATCTAAAACTGCATTACTATTTACCTCTTCTTAGTTGTTTCATTATAGACACTTAAATGTATGCTATGGTATGGTCAGGAGTTGATAGATTAAGAGTTGGTGAATCAATAGATGATTACACAACATTGATGAACAACAGATCTTGAGATAGGATTCCATAAGGATTAATATGGAAAGAAAGATATATAGTGAATGATCTAGACTTAGTTTCTTTCCTTCCCAGTCTCACTAAATATTTTAAGTTAGGTATTACCATGCTACTCATGGTATAATGGAATAAGAAATAAATAAGTTAAGAGTAAATTATTACATTCTTAACTTGCTATTCATGGGTTGTTGTGATGAATAGTATGATATGATTCCCTTAAGGATCAGATATTAGTCATTTAAGCAATGCATTATGATTTAATTGTTATTATAGTTGATCTACCCTTAGATCAAATGATGGTTACCCAAAAAACAAGATTTTAGCAAAGTCATATTGAAACTTATCACAGCCAACTTGATGATCTACCTCAATTCCATCAAGTTGAGAGAAGCTTCAATCATTTTAACAAGTTTTGTTCAAAAGCGCAAAAATTATTCGGATTTTCTATGCATGAATGCAATGCACACATCTGGGTTTAGCTTATTTCTGAGCTCTAATGCTGGGATGTTACAGAATCTCCCCCTTAAAATAAACTTCGTCCTCGAAGTTCGCAAACTCTCACGTTTCGGAGTAAGGAACTGACTTGTAGTGGTTGCTACATTTTTCCATTTCCATGATGACCTTAAATGGAAATAATTGCAGTATTCTATATCTAGATTAGGTACCCGAATCCAACTCTTCCACTTAATCATTGAGCTTTCTTATTATGTTGTATAAAGTCTAGGAAGTCTCACTAAAACAGGTTTTAAGTTTCTATTATTATTATCTTACATTCTTCTAGGAGTACTTTCATAATGATGTCTTCTTTTAAACCCGATGAAAATAAGAATTAAGTTGCCCTAGGTTAATATTTCTTTTCTAGCCTTTACTATAGGATTCATATAATAGTACTTGTTTTTACTGTTTTACTCTCCCCCTTAGGGTTTACTAATAGTCTCCAAACTACATATATAGTAACCATTGGCTTTATAGTTAGAACATCTGTATTACTTAGCTTATATTCAACCTAGTTAAGGTCTTATGAAAGATTGTACGGTGTATCCACACAATTGTGGATCTTTGAAACAAATCTTTTAGCAGTATTTGTCTTACTTGCTATTGGACATTTTTGCTTGGATAAGTCTGACTTTGTGAAGCATCTCGAAAGACGATCGCCTTAAATTTTATACTCCTTCAGGTCTTACTTAGATTAGGACAAATTTTATGCTCTTTATGCAACCATTAAGATGATCTGGTTAACTACGTTAACCAAATACCGGCTACGAAAAAGATACCGACTATGGATCGGAATACCGATTATGGATCAAATACTAGCTGTGGATCATCCTAGGTTGTATGTATTACCCTACAGTTTCCGACATACTACCGGCATTCTTTATGAATTTTTAGAGCTTGAATACCATTTTAGTTCTAAAACTTCTGCTTTGCACTAATTCATGATGCTTCCATGAACTAGGTATTACTACTTTATTAATTCCTTAGTAATATTACCTACCTGATTGAACCTTAAGTTCATCCCTTCTTGTTGTTCCTTATATTTACTACATTAATCTTCCATCTCATAGCTGGCTAAGAATATCCTAAACTTGATCTATCCTTCAAATTGTGTTAATACTCCTTACACTTGGCCTTAATAAGTCTTCATCTTGATCCTTGAAACTCGTCACTCCCTTACACGAATTCCCATTTCTATCTAGGTCTATAACATCAAGTAATAACTGGGTGTTACATCATGCATTTGCACACCAAGTCCACTTCATGTATAGATCTAGTCAATCAAGAAGATTCAAGAAAATCCATAAGTCGATAAACAACAAAACATATACCATGTATTATACATAGGTTTTAAATAATTTACAAATGTACTAGATGTTCCAACGGTTTGCTCCTCACCTATATTACACAGTTATCTTACAAGAACTTCCTATTCTTGTGAGTATATCCTCACTTATTTTGCCAAACCTTTAAAACTACAATACGCATTACCCTCTATGTACATTATTCAAGAACTCATCCCTTGGGATGTCATTCCTTACTTACTTTCATCTTCCTCTAGTGCTTCCTGGAGTTCCGTCCATGATGACGTGAATTCCTACGACTGTCTTCTGGAGCGTAGAGCATCCAGGAGGTGCGTATTATTGATTAGAAGTACCGAGACTGAGATTAGTCAATGAAAAATGACTAGAGTTGGCATAGTCTTCTACAGGATATTCCTGGTTTTCCAGCAATGCTTCCTCAAAGTAAGTCGGCTCCTTAGGCTTTATCTTGGATCCAGTCGTACATATTAGTATAGTAGCTATCAGAATACTCTTCTAAGTCGATTGGATTGGTATCACCCCCATATGGTCCATAAGGATCTATATGGTTATAGTTGGTCTCTTCTTAGATACCTGTATCACAAGGTATAGGATTTCCTATGGTTCCACCTTGAGATTCTACTCCCCATCCATACTTGTTTGGCTCAGGGTTAGTTGGAATAACTCCAGCCCATTCCTGTTTTTCGGAGTTATACTTGGTCCATAAATCTTCAGGTGAATGGGGTTTAGTTTGGTGGTAGGCATAATTTTCCAAGTTTGGATCGTCAAACTCAGTTTCTTCATACACTTCTCCTGAAGGTGTGTATTTGGGATGTGTAGCTTCTTTATCTAACTTCTTCCTACGTGCCATTGCCTTATCAGGATCAGTAAAATCCTCAATGACCGTGTCCAGCTCCTGAACTAAAACTTGGTGAGTGTTATGATAAGTGTTTAGCAAAGACCGATAATGATCCATATACTCCACATCTAGAGTAGGTTCAGTTTGGACTAGAGTAGAATGATCTAACTCATGCCCTGGGTTTGAGGTCTCATGGGGTATAATAGTATGAGTACTACCTTCTAGAGCTCGGGATTTTTGTTCACAAATCATGGTTATGGCTGCTGCTACGACAATCTGATATGCAGATGCCATGCACCTTGCCTCTCCTGATGGCATTTCTCCCTTAAGTCCTAACTTCTTGGGTAACATGATCATGACACGGTATTTAGCTAATACCTTCCCATCATAGTAACTGTAAATCTTGACCAGAAGTCTCGATTCACATTCCAAACTCCATAGAAGTTGTCGGAGATTATCTGTCCAATCCCCTCCGTAATCATCCAACATCCTGTTCATCACTTGAACATTCCGGAGTGGATATCAAGGTGCCATGTGGAACTGTAGATAAGAAATTATCATCTGTAACATAGAGTTAAAACTCTTGGTAATGATCGGGAGTGCAATTCTACTAAAGAATTATCGCACTAGTAACATGACAGGATTATTCTCAAGTGAATATCCCTCATATCATTAGAGAACTCTTTATTATTGCAGTATAAGTCCTACAGGTTCTACCCATTTACTAGGTTTCCAACCTAAGGTCAAAGCGTATGCTCTGATACCAACTGCGGTGACCCAGCATACCACTGCATGATGTAGTACACTATAGTCGTTGACATAACACCAATGAAACACCGTTCACTAGTATTACATCCCTCAGAGTGGTACAATATAAACACAGCGGGTCCCAATACATGGCTAAAGGTTACAACTCACTCTATACACAAGATCCAGAGAACATTCTAGGTTAAAGAGAGAGAAAGAACTTCTTACGAAGAAGAATCAAAGATAAATAATGCACCAACTATTGTACTTTTAAGACTAGTACTTTAACTAAGGGGTTGGCATTGATGCTATTGCAATACACTAAAGAAATAGGTTCCATGGCTAGAGATTATATTCCTATCAAAACAGTAACTTCGTCTTCACTTGAGTTGGTGTGTATGTTGACTTCCTTGACTGCATTGAAGAGCTTTAGCTTTTGACGATGATTCCTGGAGCATACCTTGATGTAGACGTTGTCTGTACTGGCTTCAGAATCTAGCAAGGGTTAAGAAGATATGTTGAGTACGAGTGTACTTAGCAAGTTCACTAGAAAAGGAGTGTTTGATGCACTATATCTATAGCCACAGACCGTAGGTCTTAGGCAATGCAAGTTTTCGTAAACATTTCTTCAAAGGTTGCTTTTATTCTGAAAAACTATATCCGTCAGCCTTCACGGGTTTACCAGAACTTTCATGGAGTTCCTTTCCCGTAGTGTTCGCAGCTCCTTCCCGAAACAAGGAGTAACAAGTTACAGTTCTTACACTCTGCAGAGGTGCGTTACTTTTCCCATGAGAGATCAACTCCTTGTTACACAACCGGGCAGCTTACCCGTCACTACTAGGAAAACGCCTGTTCGTGGCACACCTGAAAAGTCCATCCGTGGCACACTAGCAGTGCGCCACGGGCCTCGCGCTACGGCTATCTCCTAGCCGTGGCGCACTACCTGGTGCGCCACGGTTGTGTCGAGATAGGCGTGGCGCACATGCCAGTGCGCCACGGAAAGTAGTCCAGGTGCGCCATGCTTATGAAACGATAACCGTGGCGCACTAGGTGCTGTGCGCCACGGATATAAACTTCAAAGTTCAAAAAAAAGTAGCAGATCTGGATCTCGTCGTCAGTGCCATCGCGTGTCGGTGCAGGTCGCCGTCGTCGCCTCCTCATCGCCTCCTCGTCGTCATCTCGTCGTCGTCGTCGGAACTGCAAGGAGGAGGAGAATAGGAGGAAGAGGAGGAGAAGAAGAAGAGGAGGAAGAGGAGGAGAAGAAGAAGAGGAGGCCTCGTCGTCGTCGGAACTACAAGGAGGAGGAGGAAGAGGAGGAGAAGAAGGAGCCCGCCGTCTCATCGTTGGAACTGCAAGGAGGAGGCCGCCGTCACCATCTTCACTGCAAGGAGGAGGAAGAGAGGAGAAGGAGAAAGAGAAAGAGAAGGAGGAGCAGGAGGTAAATGAGAAGGAGAAAGAGAAGGAGGAGAAGGAAAATGAGAAGGAGAAGGAGGAGAAGAAGAAGGAAATGAGAAGGGAGGAAAAGGAAAAGGAGAGAAGGGGAGGGAAAAGAAAAGGGGTAGTTGGGCGGGGTGAGGATTCAAAATTTGAATCCCGCCCAAGCTTATCCGTGGCGCACTAGGTGGTGGTGCGCTACGGGTAAGTCGCCCTCTATTTTTTCTGCAGGAAAAAACGGTCTTTTGACCGTAACTTTTTACTCTTTTCGAATTTTGAAAATCTAAAAAATCGCTAAATGACCGGAGGTGGTTGCGAGCGGATGCGAAATCTCGTTCTCGTCATTTTGGTATATTATACAATTTTTTTGGATATCGTATGCAAAAGTTACGGCCTATTTACCGTGGCATGACTTTCTTTTGCAGATAAAGTCGAAACTCATGTTTGTTAATTTTACTTGAATCTATACCACATTACCTACCTAAATATGAAAGGATTTAATTTTTTGAAGTGTTTATCATTTTCTTTTATTTTTTGCAAAGCCTAAAAAGGCGATCCACGGGGGGGGGGGGGGGGGTGGAGTTGGTGCAGGATAGTTACGCGTAGGGCGCTAGGGCTCGGTGCCCTACTACTAAGTTTATACATCCGTGGCGCACATGCCATAGTGCGCCACGGATGTGTCTGGCCGTTTCACAGCAGAGAGGGGCATGCGCTTAGGCGTTGCGCACCCCCTCCATGTGCGCCACGGTTGACACTAACAACAGTAGCGCACCTACCCTATGTGCGCTACGGATGTTTGGCGTGTGGCCAACAGGGCCCTGGCCCACACATATCTGTGGTGCACTATGGTCATGTGCGCCACGGTTGTTCTAGTTACTAGTAGGGCACTGCCCATAGGTGAGCCACGCCTGTTTTAGCCGTGGGGCACTTCAATAATGTAAGCCACGGATGTGCTGATTACCTATAGCCATTTTCCTAGTAGTGCGTCCACAATTCCATGTTGTGGGGCCCAATAGATGATCCAAGACAATCACTGTCCTTTCTGTGACCTCATATGTCTGCACGATCCTTCGGGCTGGCTCATCTTTGTTAAGCCCCCTTTCGGGCAGGATAAAACCCTGATGAGTTCCCGAAGACTCTATGACCTGGTGTTGCCCTGGCAAGTGCCATAGTAAATGGTCCATCCACTAAAAACCATTCATAGATAAGCTAGACACCAAAAGTGTGGGGCGTAAGGGTGCCCACCCATATGTTGGATCCGCACAAGGAATCACAACGTCACGTTAAGGTCGTCTTGCCTCCATACAAGAGGAAAAGGATACAACTGACTTCTCCGTCCCATTCCAAATCTCATTGTTAACGCGTAATATACGGCGTAAGAATCACTGGCGACATTGGTTGTTAAGTCCTAGATAATATGTTCCTTTACCACCGGAACTTTCATAGTAGGTTATTACCTCACGGTAAATAACCTATAATCATATTATTATGAAAATAGTGTTTTCTGACCCTTTTGAAATGCAGGTGATGACGACACTGGATTTGTAAAATACTTTATAAAAAATAATCAAAGGACATGAGCAAGTGTGAACTTGCCTTTTGTGATTGCAAGATTATGCAGTCACGGTCTTCAAGTCAATGTAGGATCCAATATCTGAAATCGGCATCATTGGTCCGTTAAGGATTAATGTTTAAAGAAGAAATATGTTCTTATGCATAAGTAATGCAATGCACTTTATAAACGCGAATCCCGGGAATAACGTTGTTCTAGGGTTTGAAAACTGGAAATGGTTTCTTTAGAATGTGTTGTCCTATTAGATAAGTTTCACACTTGTGCTTCTTATTAGGGCTTGTGAGTGTGTGTGAACACACCTACTTATACAATAATAAAATATACACATATGGAATGCTATTCAAGATTATTTACACTTTAATTGTTTATCTTCAAACTTTACTTTACTAGGAAGGTCACTTAAAAAGAACTTAAGTGTCATCGATCCTAAGTAAACAAGTAAAGTATAAAGTAATGTGATTACAATTAATTGTTATCAGATGATTATGATGAGAGTCCTTGAATTTAATTTGTTAAGAGTTGGGAAATATTATTATAATGTTTGTTGATTGAAGTGGCAAAACGAATAACTTTTGAAGAAAAGATTACTTTTGTAAGGTCTATACGATCTTTGTGGATAGTTGAGTCTGGTTGATGTTCTATGTGCTTGCTTGAATAGTTTGGACTTGTGAGGCTTTATGGCTTAACTATAACAGACAAAAGTTAACTATAAAAAATATAACAATGTCTTTAGTATTATATTTAGACTAAAGTTAACTTTAAAACATACATGGTTTGAAAATGTAATACTTATGACATTTGTACCTTGTGTACTTGATAATGTTTCCCTAAGGTTACTTAATAATGGTTATATTTTTACTTGGTGTAGTGGTTTCTTGATTTTATAACGGAATAGTATCATTTACCTTCTTATAGATGAGTGGTTATAGTTTTAAACAAAGAAACAATATTGTTTAACTACATATAGACTTACTATAGTGTTGTGATAGTTTTGTAAACTAGTGGTTGAAGTATATGGAAAAGATTGGATTTAGTTATAATTATTCTTGGGGTTTTATAATTGTTTAGGACCTTTTTAGAAAATAATTACTCATTTGGTTGAAGGACAATTCAATAAAATTGTACTTCTAATGTTTTGAATCATTATGACTTCATAATATGAATATTTAAGACTAATACTATTTTTTAGACTTAATTGACTATTTTTAGAAATATTAACAAATTTTTTATTCACCCTTAAATGAATTAACAACTAAGGAAATAGGTTTAAATTCAAGTTGCTAAGGTGGTTTGATTTTTTATTTACCTCAAAAGTGGATTATTGTATTTTAAATATATAGGTATTATTTTTGTGATCATTGTAGTATATTACATTTATTTTTGTGATCTATAAATAATAAGATATGATTTTTATAAGATTTATTACTTTATAAATACTTAGTAAATAAATACTTATTTAAGTGAAATAATAATGCAGGATTATAGTTTTAAAGTATTGTTTTTATTTCTCCAATATTTTTGGTATTTTATTTATATTTTTATTATTTACCATTATTAAAATAGGAATTATCAAAGTTTTATTAGTTTTGAAATATTTATTAAATGATTATTATTTAAATTGTTAACATAACAAATTTTATAATGGATTGATGTTATAGATTTTATTTTTCTAACATTTTCATATATAATACATATTTTTCTGAATTATAAAACAAAAGTTATGGATTTAATAAGATTTAATGATTTTATTTTATTTCTGGAATATTTAAATTTGGATTTGTAATATTTGAGTTATTTCCTAAACAGACACGAGAATTTTTACACCGCACCCATACCTAGCCCTAGTCACTGACAAGTGGGCCAGTGGCCATAGCATCAGTTAAGTTAAAAAATGCAATTGTTACCGGCGTGATTTCTACTCCCAGACAATGACAAATGGGCCATGGACCACGTCACCTACCACGCGAGACAAATACCAGGTCAAATAGGCTGGCTAGGCAGAGGGTGACGTTGGCATGACGTTGCTATGGCGTCAGCATAACCACTGCCATCAGTGGGTGGTCGCAGCCGATGATCCAAGTCGCCCCAGCAAGCGAAACTAAGCTAGTTCGAATCAGCATAACGAGCTAGACCCTAAAGTGGTGGCGCCGCTCGGAAATGGTCATTGGAGCCTTGGCTCCGATGAGCTCTGACGGCGGCAGACGGTGGCATAAGGTGTGACGGCGATTGACAATGAGATGAGGCGATTTAGGGGTACTGGAAGATTCAGAAACTCACCCTGATGACGATAGAGAGGTCGACGAGGACTAGTGTGGTCGGAGACGAGCTCTCCGATGAGGATTCCGACGAACTGCCACAAAGAGGAACGACAAAATTCGTCCACTCCAGTGCTCCCCTCGATGCAACATTCTACCCAGAGGATCTACGGAGCACGGGGCTTCTCCATGGCTACTTGAAAGAGTGTGGGGAGGTGTGGCTCTACGGTGAGACGATCTCCGGTGAGATAGGATTTTGGTCCCATTCAAATCAGAGAGGATAAGGAGAGAATGTGGATAGGGATTGAGTCAGGGCGTCGCGGTGGCCTTCTTATCCCCTTCTGAGACGACGGCGAGTATCTCAACGCACGGCTGACGACGACGATGGCATCGAGCGACGACGGACTCCTCCAGCGAGCTGCCTGTGTGCGTGAGGATGACGAAGACGTCGCTTTTGCGGAAAACCCCCTGGCACTTCTTTCCTCTCAATCCGCGATCATTCTTTGGTCCCACCCGTCAGTCACAGAAGAGAACGAACTGGGCTCGTTGTTGGGCCTTTATGGGCTGCACGTGGGTGATAGATAAGAAGAGGGAAGTTGGGCCACGACCAGGAATTGTTTTTTATTTGTTTTCTTTTTTCTATTTTTTGTTTTACTTTTCAGATTTGTATTTAATCTATAATTTGAACTTTTCTAACAAAGTTTATTTGCTGAACACTTACAACAATAATTAGTATTGATTAAGATTTATTTGTAAATCTTAATGATAAATATTTTCTTTATAAAAATACCCTTTTAATATTATTTAAAGCCTTTATTATTAATTTTCTTTCTGTACTAAGCCATGGCTTTATTATATGATATTTTCTTACTTGTTTATAAAACTTCACTCTAGTTAGCTCATAGTTTGAATAGAAATTTTTATATATAATGATCCTATATCATTATTGATGCATGAAATACAAAAGAATTTAATATGGTTAATACTACTTCCATTAATTTAGAAAATGGCAATGTATATACTCTATTATGATAAAGATAGAAGGTTAGGGTTTGAATTCTAAATATTTTCCCAAGGGTTTAGGGTTCTTTATCGATGTGAGTAAAGATTTAATAACTAAGCATATTGTCTTCTGTTTGTGATCTATAATGATATCACCCTTTTAAAATAGAAAGTTAAAAAAATGTCTAATGGAAAAGAATTGATAAAAATATCTCTTAAACACATATGATTAAGACAATTGGAAATGATAAAGATGTGCTTATGTGATTTACTATAGGAAAATATTCCTATAAAGTGATATGGAGATAAGATGATTGATCAATAACATGAAATGGATATTATGTTTGAATTAATATTTAGAGTTGGGTGTTTACCAAGAATGTCTATTTTCCATAATTCACAATCCCGGACTTCTAGTTAAGGAATTCCTTTCCTAGATATATTACTTATTCCTATCCATCATCATGGTTAACATGATGAGCTTTACTTCATAAAAATATTCTCATCCACCTATTATTCTTCTAAACTCATGGATGAATCCAATGAGTTTGACACTAAAGCATTTCATGATCTTCACCTATCCAGACTTGGCTATATCAACTACTCTTTTGTTGATAATCTTCAATCCAACAAGTAGTTCCTTCAAACTCCACTCATAATCTTCCATCGCTAATATTTCTTCATTAGATGTATACATCCAACTACCTTTCTCTAAAGCTTACTATCCTTTAAGATGAATAACACTACTTCCATAACTCTATGCTATACTAGGTAATTTAATCATGCTATCCTACATTTACTTTACTCTAATACTCCTACTTCAACCTCACATTATTTTAATGTGACTTTTAATGAATACTCTAGGCTAACTTATCTATACTAGGGTTTCAATCATGTTCTACCCACCAATGTCACTTATACCTGATATAAGTATACCATCCTGGTGAGCAAGGCATGATCATTAGAATCATGTACTCATTTATTGCTTAGGTTTCCAGTTGGCTGATCAAGGCTCCATCAATACAACCTTACAATGGTATTGAAATTATCTTCTCAGTATCACTAATTGGATTAAGGCTTTTATTCATGGACTATGCTCCCTTGATCCAATAGAATTACTACTGGTATCTATCTTCAGGATTCATCCTTATAATCTTCTTTATTACCATATAATTATATATCCCAATAACCCTTCTATCATTTCAGGAGTGAGTTTAACTCCATCAATTATCATATTGATTTGATTCCCTCCAATAACTACCATCCTATAGATGTTATCTAAAACTGCATTACTATTTACCTCTTCTTAGTTGTTTCATTATAGACACTTAAATGTATGCTATGGTATGGTCAGGAGTTGATAGATTAAGAGTTGGTGAATCAATAGATGATTACACAACATTGATGAACAACAGATCTTGAGATAGGATTCCATAAGGATTAATATGGAAAGAAAGATATATAGTGAATGATCTAGACTTAGTTTCTTTCCTTCCCAATCTCACTAAATATTTTAAGTTAGGTATTACCATGCTACTCATGGTATAATGGAATAAGAAATAAATAAGTTAAGAGTAAATTATTACATTCTTAACTTGCTATTCATGGGTTGTTGTGATGAATAGTATGATATGATTCCCTTAAGGATCAGATATTAGTCATTTAAGCAATGCATTATGATTTAATTGTTATTATAGTTGATCTACCCTTAGATCAAATGATGGTTACCCAAAAAATAAGATTTTAGCAAAGTCATATTGAAACTTATCACAGCCAACTTGATGATCTACCTCAATTCCATAAAATTGAGAGAAGCTTCAATCATTTTAACAAGTTTTGTTCAAAGGCGCGAAAATTATTCGGATTTTCTATGCATGAATGCAATGCACACATCTGGGTTCAGCTTATTTTTGAGCTCTAATGCTGGGATATTACACAAAAGTATCATCATCGACGGTTGGCATCACTTCGTCTCCGCGCATCATTCCAGCACGGCTTCACATTGTGGTTTAGGTATGCTAGATGGGGGGACTTCTCCGTCTTGATGTTCGATGTGTGGTTTGTGCCATGTTGACTATCCGCCTCACCTCTGGGCAGCCTGGTAGTGGCAGCCGCCCAAGTGCCACGTGGGGCTTGGAGATCGATCCCGGGAGGGGAGGTGCCCAGATGGCCGTCGGCCCATTTTTCCCTGTATTTAGGAATTTTTAGGATGAACCTTCCCGCACAGGTGCTTATTATGTTGGCCTTCTTCTGTATGTTTTTGTTGTTCCTAGAGTCCTTTGTTTGTTCGCTGCGCGGTGCTTGCTTGATAAGGCCGGCTATGACAGCACATGCTTTATATTTGCAGGGACGGTCCTCCTGAGCTGTTGAATGCTTCCATCGAGGGGCCAAGTGACCCAGACCTGCGCCCTCGCAAGGCGAGGTTATAGGAATGTTGCTTGAGGAGGTGGTTCCTGTAGGTGACGCTCACAAGGCACTCCTGGCAGGGTGCCTCTTGGTTGAAGGACCGAGTGGTTACGCCACGAAATTCGCTGGAGTAGGCTTGGATGTTTCTTTTAGTGCTTCAGTAGGGTTGCTCTCGGCTCTCGCAGGGGACAATTTAGTTCTTTGGACCTTAGGCGGCCCAGGCGGTTCTACCATAGCCTTCCAATCGTAGTGGAAATGAGAAGTTCGCTGGTCTACAGGTGGAGTACTGCAGGGACAATGCCTGGCATGGTTCGAGGAGTGGCTGCAACGCGAAGGTACTTCGCCTCGCGTGCCTCCCCAGGGGACCTCCCGAGGGGATGGCTGCTGCGTGAGGATGCATGTTGCTAGGGACCTGAAAGGTTTTTATGTGAAGCATTTTGAACGCTAGGTCCTATTGATGAGGTAACTTACTGTCATCTAGGCCTGCAAGTTCAGAGCTCAGACTCTAGGACCTGCAAAGTTACCTGCTGCTGAGTATATCTCTAGGGTCATCCTGTAATCTTCTTGAGGAGAAAACTGTAGGGAAAGTGTTTGGACCAGCTGGCCTCTCGAGAAGAGTCCAGCGGCCACAAAAGTTTTTTTAAGAGCCAGGAACTGTTGGTGAGTTAACTTGTGGCCAAGGAACGAGCCATGAGTTCAGAGCTCGACACTTAGGTTCTGGAAGAACTCGGAGGAACAGGGCCTTGTGGGACATTGCTTAAAAGGGTTTTTTAAATATAAGGAACCATGGGTGAGGTAACTCGTAGCCGGACCGAGGCCAAAAGTTAAGAGCTCATGCTTTAGGGCTTGGACAAGATGGTGGAGGCACAGGGCCTCGCGAGCTGTTTTTCAAATATTAGGAACCGTGGGTGAGATAACTCATAGCCGGACCCAGTCCATAAGTTCATAGCTCACGCTTTAGGGCCTGGACAAGATGGCGGAGGAATAGGGCCTCTTGAGCCATTTTTAGAAAGGGAGTTTTTCTTTTTAAGGTCCAGGAGCACGGGTGAGGTAACTCGTAGACGGACCTAGTCTGTAAATTCAAAGATCACACTTTAGATCCTGGACGACGAATGGAGGGGGATAATCCCTCACAAGCCGCCCCGTAGACCTTTCGAGGAGAGGGCCATAGGGAAAAAACACACGTATCGATGCAGCTCGATACATGTGCCACGCGAGGGACATAACCACCAGAGGCCATGGGTGAGGTAGCTTAAGGACGAGGAATGGTCCGTAAGTTTAGAGATTGACACTTTAGGCTCTGATGATGCCGAGGGGTGACCAGTGTCAGGAACTGTGCCTAGCCCCCCGGTCGCGAGGTGCATGTGAGGGAAACCAATTAAGTATGGTGTTTATAGAAGAGCTTTCCGAGGAAAACCCAAATGGAAAAGCATGCATGGAGCACAAGACCCAAAGGCTGCTGAGAGTTCAAGCTTATTATAGTACTGCTGTGGCTTGCATGGGATCTTACTGAAAGTAAGGCTGCAAGGGGGATGAAAGTTTCTCGAGGGTCACCTTCAAAAAGTCACGGAGTTAGGCGCGTTGCTTCGAGAGGCTTGTACGCCTTCCCGGTGTCGTGAGCTCCCGCTCGGCCGCTAGCCTAGCTGCCCGCTAGAGGGCCACCGATGTTGTCAATGCACTGGGTGAAGTCCATCAGGGAAGTCGGAAGCCCCCGGATCGAGGCAGTCTTCTAGAGCCTCTATGGTGCTCATGAGGGTAGGTGGTGGCGAGGCCTGGCCGCTCCGAAAGGCTCGAGTACCTACCAGGACATGCCCCTTGCGAGGTGGAAACATCGCGGTTTCTTCCCTCTTGGCCATGGTGTTCTCCTGGGCAGCCATCTTCTTCCTCCTCGAGGAGCCCCACCTAATCCAGCGCCTCCACGTCCTCAAGGTAGGCGGCGGCCACCGCTTGGTAGGCATGCTCGAGGGAGCGCATGGCCTCCACTTCGTCACAGCGGACCATAATGATCCCGCCATTGCCTCCACACATCTTGAGGACGGTGTAAGCATGGTGTGTTGCTGCCATGAACTTGGCTAGCGTGGGGTAACCGAGGATGACGATTTAGGGGATCTTGATATTGGCTACATCGAAGTCGACGAGATCGGTGCGGTAATTGTCGGGTGTCCTGAATGTGACGGAGAGACGCACCTTCCTGACGTGGGTAGTGGTTCCATCCGTCACCCCAGAGAATGGCATAGTCGGCGCCAGCCTCTCATATGGCACTTGCAGCTGCACGAACATCTCGGTGGATATCACGCTCATCCCGGCGCCTCCTTTGATGGGATTTTTCATGACCGTGATGTTGTTAATGGTGGGGGTGCAGATCATGGGGAGTGTTCCCATGGGCCTGGTGGATACAGGGTGGTCACGGTCGTCGAAAGTGATCGGGCCCTGAGACCACTTGAGCTTCTAGAACGGAACTCCTGGTCTAGCGACGAGGACCTCGCGAGCGATGGGCTTAAAGTGTCGGCTGGAGACCGGGGCCTATGAGCCACCAGGGATACACGAGACAGCTCCTTGTGTCACTTGATAGCCCCCAGGTCCTTGGCACGGCCTTTCTCCACCTTTAGAGGGTGTTGCTGCACAGCGTTGTCTTGCTGGCCCATCTATGGAGTGTCGCGGGCTCTGATACGTCCAAAACGTATCTACTTTCCCGAACACTTTTTGTATTGTTTCTTCTCTAAACTTGTGTGATTTGGATACAACTAACACAGACTGAGGCTGTTTTCAGCAGAATTACCTTGGTGTCTAGTTTTTGTGCAGAAAATCAACCATCGGGAAAAATCCCGGAAAATATGCCAAAAATCCTATTTCACCAGAAGACTCGCGGAGCCAGAATACGAGATTGAGTGGAGGCCTGTGGGGCCCACACCCCCTGCTACGCGGGCCAGGCCTGGCCGCACCTAGAGGGGGTGTGGCAACCCTAGGCACCCCCTCGGCCTCCGTCTTTGCCTATAAGTTGACTTCTGACCTAAAAGCTCGGGGGGGTCGACGTTTTTCCAGAAAGAGTTCCGCTCCGCCGCCACCACCATAAACCGCGATTCGGAACCAGAAACTCCGTTCTGGCACCCTGCCGGGACGGGGAATTTGGAGAGGATCATCGCCACTCATCATCACCAACGCCTCTCCATCAACCATCCATGTTTCCCCCATCCATGAGTGAGTAATCCCCCACTGTAGGCTATGGGAATGGTAGGGATTGGATGAGTTCTATCATGTAATCGAATAAGATTGTTAGGGCATGGTTCCTAGTATCTCTATTAGTGCTATTTGAATTTGTTGCAACTTGTTGTGCTTAATGCTTCTCACTACGGCCCAAGTTCCATGATTTCAGATCTAAACTTATTATTGATTCATGATGATAGTATTGTTTGTGATCTTATCTGCAAGTTGTGTACACATATCATTGTCCGAATCCAAAGGCCCCGAACTGATAGAAATTGGGACAGACGGAGGGGATGGTTGTGATGTGAGGATCACATGTGTTCACGAAGTGTTAATGTTTTGCGCCAGTGCTCTATTGAAAGGAGTGCCTTAATTGCCAGTAGTTCCCTTGAGGCCCCGCTGCAATGGGCTGGCAGGAAAAAATATGTTGTGCAAGTTCTCATTGCGAGCACGCATGACTATATATGGAGAACATTCCTATGATTGTTTAGTACTTGATGCTTTATCTTATTTATCTGCAATTTCCCTAGATCTTGAAGTTACATGTTTAGGCTTGTCCATGCAACGCCCGTCCATCCATCCCTATGCCTACCGCATTCATATCCTACTGTTTGCTACTACTGTTACTATTGATCTCGTTTCACTGATGTTGTTACTTTGCTATTGCCACTACAAAATTGTTGCTACTAATAAACTTCTGTGAGCAAGAACTATTTCTAGGTGTAGCTGAATTGAGAACTCGGTTGTTAAGGCTTATGGTATTATTTGTCTCCCCTTGTGTTGAATCAATAAATTTGGTGATACTACCCTCGAAGATTGTTGCGATCCCCTATACTTGTGGGTCATCAAGTCTATTTTCTTGCACCGTTGCCGAGGAGCATAGCTTTATTTGTAAGTTCACTTGGATCTATTATTATTCACTGTTATTCCTTTCATCATGGGGAAGTCTCATGATGGAAAGTTTCCTATTTTACCATCCACTACAAGAAGAGGTACACTCCTAAACACCTCTGCTGCTCTTGATTCATCGTCTGTTATAAGTAAGCTTGTTACACCACCACAACATACACATGCTACACACACTGCTACTACTGCTGAATCTGAAATTGCTTCTGATACTCATGATATTAGTTCTACTGTGCTTGATGCGAGTGGTTCATTAGGTCCTTTCCTAGATGCTACTATTGCTAGAACTATTTTGGAAAACACTAAAACTCCCAGTGAAGACACTGTTACACCTGTTAGCTCACCTGGGTCTAGAGAGAGATATGATATTAGTGATGGTTACATTGAAATGACTGGTGATTTTATTGAAGAGTACCAAAACACACATGGTGCTAGTGCTATTAGGTGTCTCCTTAAGAAACGTACCATTATTCCTAAACTATCCTCTGATCCTAAGTTTGCCACTTCTCCCATAGATATTAAAGATGAAGATTATGATTTCTCTCTTGATTTATCCTATTTAGACATTGTTGAGAAAGAACCTTTTTGTGGGACTAAAAATGAGAGTGTTGTAGCTCATATGAATGAGATTTCCACTATGAGTGCCTTATTCTCTGATGATTTTAAGATGCGCAAGTATTTTGTTACAAAGATCTTCCCTTTTTCACTAAAAGGAGAAGCTAAAGCTTGGTTTAATAGATTACCTCATGGATCCATTCATAGCCCTGATTGTTTGATTGCTTCTTTCTTCTAGAAATATTTTCCTCCCAGTGCTAGACATGCAGCTTTGCAGAAACTTTTTGATTTTAAACAGGGAGAAGAAGAGAAATTTCCTGAGTCATGGACAAGGTTCTGTGCCTTGATTCATGCACATCCTGTATGTCCATTACCGAAAAATGATCTTCTTGATATTTATTATAATGGACTAACTGATGAATCTAGGACATACCTCGATAGTTTTGCTGATTGTGTTTTCAGGAAAATAACTCCTAAAGATGTTGAAGAATTAATGGCTAAAATAAGCAAGAATTATGATGATTGGACTTCAACTGAGCTAAATACACCTGAGCCTGTTACTCCTAAACCAGTTGTGCCTGAACTAGTTCCAACAGCAACAACAAGGAAGAGGGGAGTGATTGCATTAAATGACGAAGTGATGAAGGAAGCTAAGAAATGTCTTAAGGAGAAAGGTATTAGAGCTGAAGATGTGAAGAATCTACCTCCTATAGAAGAATTATGTAAGCCAATTCCCCACTCATCTACTATTGAGGTACACTCTCTCCACTTTAATGAAGGTGATATTCCCTATGGTAAACCTCCTGATCAATGCTTAGAGGAACTTGATAATTTTATTGTTAAGCAACGTAATTTTAATAAACAAGTTCAGAATCATTTATCGGAAAACTCTAGAGCTATAAATGAGTTGAAAGATATTGTGGAAAGAACTGCTAATGATGTTAAAATGCTTTGAAAACACATTCAAATGGTTCAAACCCAAATTGATCAACTTGCTAGGGTACAAAAAGATATGCTAGTTAATGCCTCGGGAGATAAACATGCTTATGGAATTAGAACTAGGAGTGGTATAGCTACTCAAGATCCGTTATATCCTAAAGGACACCCTAAAAGAATTGAGAAGGATTCTCAACAAGTTGAAAGTGGTGGTAGTCCTCATAATAGAAAGAAAAGGAAAAACAAAATAGTTGAGGAACCACCTAAACCTGCTATAGATCCTAATAGTATATTTGTCTCCGATGCTGAAACCAAGAGTGGTAATGATAAAAATGATACTCCTGATAAGGAGGAAGTTGAGGAAGAACCTCAGAAGCACACTAAGAACACTAGGTACACTAAGGAAGATTTTATTGCTAATAAACATGGTAGTGAGAGAGAACCTTGGGTGCAGAAACCTATGCCTTTTCCTAATAAGAAACACAAGTCAAAGGAGGAAGAACACTACAACAAGTTTCATGAGTGGATGAAAGCTTTTTTTTGCAAATTCCTTTGACTGATGCTATTAAGTTGCCTCCTTATTCAAAGTACATGAAGGATATTGTCTCTAATAAAAGGAAGATTCTTAATGAGGAAATTTCTACTTTCCTTGCTAATTATTCCTTCAATGGTAAGGTTCCAAAGAAACTTGGTGATCCATGTATACCAACTATTCCTTGGTCTATTAAGAATAATTATGTTAGAACTGCTTTATGTGATTTGGGAGCTGGAGTTAGTGTTATGCCTTTTTCTCTCTACAAGAGGCTCTAGTTAGAAAAGTTGATACCAACTGATATATCTTTGCAAATGGCTGATAAGTCTACTACTATTTCTGTTGGTATATGTGAGGATGTTCCTGTTCAAGTGGCTCATAATTGCTTGGTTTTAACTGATTTTGTTGTGCTTGAGATGCCTGAAGATGATAATATGTCCATTATGTTGGAGATATGCCCTAGTGGCAATAATAAATGTAGTTATTATTATATCTTTGTGTTTATGATAAATGTTTACATTCATGCTATAATAGTATTAAACAAGGAAACATTAATACTTGTGTGATTTGTAAACTAAATTAAAGTCTCTAGTAAAGCCTCTTTATAATACTAGCTTGTTGGTTAATAAATGATTGTGGTTTCCCTATCATGAACATTGAGATGTTATTAACAACAAGATCATATCGCTAGGAGAATGATATGATGGACATACTCCTATAGATAAGCGTAGCATAAAGATCAAGTCATTTTAATAGTTCAATTGCTATATGCTTTCTTATACATAGTAACCTAATTCCTTCGACCATGAGATCATGCATATCACCTTTACCGGAAGGATGCTTTGATGACATCAAACACCACACCATAACTGGGTGGCTATAAAGGTGGCATTGAGTGTTCAGAAAGTATTGGTTGAGACACATGGATCAAGAGTGGGATTTGTCCATCCATATGACAAATAGATATACTCTGGGCCCTCTCGGTGGAATGTCATCCAATTGGCTTGCAAGCATGTGACTGGCTCACAGGGGATCACATATCATGGGAACGAGAAAAGAGTACTTATCAGTAACGAGGTTGAACTAGGTATGAAGAGATACCGACGATCAAAACCTCGGATAAGTAAACTATCGTGAGACAAAGGGAAATTGGTATCGTATGTAAGTGGTTCATTCGATCGCAAAGTAATCATTGAAATATGTGGAAACCATATGAATTTCCAGATTCCTCTATTGGTTATTGTTCAGAGAAGTGTCTCGATCATGTCCGCATAATTCACGAACCGTAGGGAGACACACTTAAGGATTCGACGTTGTTGAGTAGTTATGGAATGATGAGTAAGAGACCTAATGTTGTTCGGAGTCTTGGATGGGATCCGGGATATCACGAGGAGATCCGGAATGGTCCGGAGAATACGATTCATATAAGGAAAGTCCTGTTTCGGGGTTGGAGAATGGTTCCGGTGTTTTCATCGGGAATGTTCTAGAAGGTTCCGGAATGTCCGGCACTCCGGAGGGTAAGGGTACATGAATGTGTCATAACAAGTTGGAATGGTTGCATCATGTACTAAGTGTCGTCACTGAGCGAAATAAAGGGATAAATCAAATCCTAGTTTCAAAAGTCAAACGCCAATTTGAAAAGTCAAACGGCTATTTTGCTTGGTGGAGGGAGAGTAGGAAACCTACTTGGGGAGGAGATCCTCTCCTTCCACCGCTGGCCCTTCAAGACCGAGTTGGGGAGGGACTCCCCTCCCCTTGGCATGCCCCCTCCACCTATATAAGGAGGGGCAGGGCTGCCCCTCCAAGACCTACACCTTGCCCCTCTAAACCCTAACCCTAGCCGCCGCCCACCATAGCCGCCGCCGCCCTAGGGTTTTCTCCCAAGCCGCCGAGTTAGGGCCTTCTACTTTCCCTAGCCGCCGGCCTAGCCCCTCTCCTTGGTGCGCCTAAACCCTAGATCACCGAGGGCTCTCTCATAGTCCACCATACTCGCTCCGGCTTAAGGCGAAGCCCTGCGAGATCTCCCCTCTACTTCCGGTACCACGCCGTCGTGCTGCCAGAATCGCGAGGAGAGTGCTACAAACCTCCGCTTCCTGCTGGAACAAGGGAGAGGAAGGTCTTCGCCGAGTACCGAACGTGTGACCGACTGCGGAAGCGCTGCCGGAACGCAGCACCGGAAGGATCGTCTACGCGATTTTGAGATCGGCAAGAGTACGACTACATCACCCACGAGAATCCGCTCTCGTTAAACACTTTGGAATCTTCGAGGGTGAGTTATTCCATCGACTCGTTGCTACAATCTAGTAGATAGATCTTGGCTTGTTTGTTTGTATGCGGTAGAATTTTTTTGTTTTCCATGCTACGAACCCCTACACATTATTCTTGGGAAACCTTTTCTTAATACTACAGGTGATTTCATCAATTGTAATCAAGGAAAAGTAACTTTTAATATTAATAACAAAGATTGATAAGAGCTATTGCCTGAATCTCATTGAAAATACTGAGAGCATCAAAGTTGGAGAAATATAGTGCCCCATTCCATAAGAAAGTTTTGAAACTATTATGATTGGGACTATTGCTATCAAGTTTGAGAAAAAGGGTCATGGAAAACCACACCTTTGGAGAAGTGTTTGAGAGTGATGCACCAAGGATGACAAGGCCTTCAATATCATCCTCCTAAGCTAGGCCATCATACAATCGGGATCTCATTACACCGCGTTTTGACAACGAGGGAGATGAGGGGGATGCGCACCCTTTTACCTTCCCTTGTCCTACCTTTTTGTAGTCTGCAGGGATTCTCAATGATGTCCTAACCTTGGTTCAGAGGGTTGGACTAACTAGTTATATGCAGGATGAGATTAAGAAATATGCTATGCTCCCTAAAACTTTTGTGGAGAGTTTCTCTTTTACCAATAACCCTTTCAGGGCAGAGGTGTCATTCAAAATGTATAATAGGCCCTTCACGATGACAATGAAGAATTTTTGCAAAATCTTGGGTATTGGCATGGTTGGGACGGTGAATAAGATTCCACCTCAACCCGCTGATTTGTTGGAGCTCTACCGCGGGATAACCAATGATGATGACCGCAGAGCCCAGCGCGGAAAGATAAGAAATATTAAACTCCCAACTATAAGATATTTTGTTTATTATCTTGCCACTAGTATTCTTGGTAGGGAGAACACTAGCAATATTTCCAACTATCATTTGGCTTTTCTAGCTGCTGCACTCAACAATTAAACCAAGTATAATCTTGGCTCTCTCATTCCTCGTCGCTTAGCCGCTAGAGGACCCATTTATGGGGGTATTATTGTTGCACGTGTTGCTGCTTCCTTAGACCTTTCTGTTGATCCAAATGATACAATTTTGTCTCCTCAGAGGCTTGATTTAGCTGCCGTGAAAGCGCATCACTTTGTCACAGCTAGCTCTACCCTTGAGAGTTTGGTTTACAGGATGATGTTTACTAACGAGGAAGGGAGAGAAATTCCTTTGCCCCAAACCACTTTGTTCAGTATTTGCCAGGGACCTTGGTCGCGCTCCAAGGAGGAGATGGACGAGCAGCTACGCATTCATGGTTTCCACGGACACTACCAGGGGGATGCGCCCTCTTATGACCACTCGGTGCACTACACAGTGGCGTCCTTGAGCTCGTACCAGGACGAAGGGGCCTCTTCGTCGTATTACGGAGGTGCACCTACTTGGTCGCCATGGGGTTGAGCCCCACTTAGGCCAAAAGCCTAAGCTTGGGGGGAGGTATACCGAAATCACACTCATCTATATATCATGTTTTGTCGGTTCTTTGTATTTCCATGTTTCGCTTTCTTTTTGTTTTTTTCTGCTTTTTCAAAAGACATAAAGACCAAATATATTTTCGTTGTTTCTCTTGGTTTGTTTCTTTGCTTTTTAGCTTTGGTTTGCCTTAAGAAAAATCCAAAAATATTTTGCTTTGTTTGTTTTTGCTTTGTGTGCTTGCTTTAAAAAATCAAAAACACCAAATTTTTTTATTATTCTTCTTTGGTTTTGTGAAGTTCTTTCCAGGGTTCAGCAGTCCTCAGTGGAGTTTGGATTCATGTTATTATTCAAGCCACACAAGTGAAGGGAAATAATGAAGATTAAGACAACTTGAGGTGTGGTAAGAGGCTGGTAACAAACTCTATTTGTTTTCATTTTTGTACATATACTCATCATTGTCGGCATGCTTATTCTGATCATGTGGAAGGGGTACCCCGTTGGAGGTTCTCTATGATACGCATGTATTTACTATGACAAGAACTTGCAAGTAACAAAAGTTGAGTAGCATGAGGAGCGGCCCTCATATTCAAGGGACATGATATTTCCAGTTTATGTTCTGTCAAGCATATAACTCATATTGGACCTCACTTTCACCATTAACCATATAAAGATGCCTATGATAGGGGCAATGAGAGCTCAAAGCTAATGAGTACCATACTTTCAGCATTTGGAAGTCTTTCAAACTTTTCAAAACCTTTTCACTTCCTTATTGAGTCACCACTTATTCTATGAGCACCTTCTTGAGAGCATAGTTGTCATTCTTAGTGTAATGTGCTTGTCTCAAAACTTGGTTAATTATGTCATGAATTTGATGCTTGTATCTTTGATGTCTTTACTTCTAGTCTTCACTTGAACTTTAGAGGTGCCTTGGCATTTATTTATGTGCTCCACCATCAAAGGCAAGCGAGATACCACTCTATCCTACCTTCTTATGAGCATTGCAATGTTGCTTATGTTTATGTTTCATGATACTTATTATTATTGAGTTGTAATCTCTTCATATCTTGCAAAGACAATTGAGCAGACTTAGTTGCATACTACTTATTATGAATTTTCTAAGTATCTACTCCCATGCTGAGAATATTTACATCATATGAAGCAAATGTGTTGTTGAAAGTTCTTTTATCGCACTGAGTTTTCAACTGAATTGCTTGAAGACAAGCAATAAGCTATGCTTGGGGGAGTTGATACGTCCAAAACGTATCTACTTTCCCAAACACTTTTGCTATTGTTTCTTCTCTAAACTTGTGTGATTTGGATACAACTAACACGGACTGACGCTGTTTTTAGCAGAATTACCTTGGTGTCTAGTTTTGTGCAGAAAATCAACTATCAGGAAAAATCCCGGAAAATATGCCAAAAATCCTATTTCACCAGAAGACTCAAGGAGCTAGAATACGAGACGGAGTGGAGGCCTGAGGGGCCCACACCCCCCTGTCGCGCGGGCCAGGCCTGGTCCTTCCTGGAGGGGGTGTGGACACCCCAGGCACCCCCTCGACCTCCCTCTTCGCCTATAGAAAGAGTTCCGCTCCGCCGCCACCACCAGAAACCGCGATTCGGAACCAGAAACTTCGTTCTGGCACCCTGCCGGGACAAGGAATTTGGAGAGGATCATCGACATCATCATCACCAATGCCTCTCCATCAACCATCCATGTTTCCACCATCCATGAGTGAGTAATCCCCCACTTTAGGCTATGGGGATGGTAGGGATTGGATGAGTTCTATCATCTAATCGAATAAGATTGTTAGGGCATGGTGCCTAGTATCTTTATTAGTGCTATTTGACTTTGTTGCAACTTGTTGTTCTTAATGCTTGTCACTAGGGCCTGAGTTCCATGATCTCATATCTGAACTTATTATTTATTCATGATGATAGTATTGTTTGTGATCTTATCTGCAAGTTGTGTACACATATCATTGTCTGGATCCAAAAGCCCCGAAGTGGCAGAAATTGGGACAGCCGGAGGGGATGGTTGTGATGTGAGGATCACATGTGTTCACAGAGTGTTAATGCTTTGATCTGGTGCTCTATTAAAAGGAGTGCATTAATTGCCAGTAGTTCCCTTGAGGCCCCGCTGCAACGGGCTGGCAGGACAAATGATGTTGTGCAAGTTCTCATTGAAAGCACGAATGACTTATATGGAGCACATGCCTATGATTGTTTAGTACTTGGATGCTTTATCTTATTTATCTGCAATTTCCCTAGATCTTGAAGTTACATGTTTAGACTTGTCCATGCAACGCCCGTCCATCCATCCCTATGCCTACCGCATTCATATCCTACTATTTGCTACTACTGTTACTATTTCTCTCGTTTCACTACTGCTGTTACTTTGGTATTGCTACTACAAAACTGTTGCTACTGATAAACTTTTGTGAGCAAGAACTATTTCCAGGGTTATCTGAATTGACAACTCAGTTGTTAAGGCTTATATGTATTCTTTGTCTCCCTTGTCTCGAATCAATAAGTTGTTTTTCCAACACGTTCCCCCGTGGTAGCCACCCCTATACCCTCCATGTTCTCCACCAGGATTCCCTTTCCTCTGGCTGTTGCACATGTGGTGAATATTCTAGAGTTTATAGCAGTCATTTGTGGGGTGTCCGTTCCTCTTGTTGAAGTCGCTATACGCGTTATCATCCCTTTCTCCTTTGTCGGGCTCCTTGCGAGGACTCTTTCAGTCCGTTTCAGCGGCGAAGACGACGACGACTTTGCACTTGGAGTCCTTGTCTTTTCCCTTGGACAATCCCAAGGGCTTTGGGGTGGTTTTCGCCTCGACGAGGCCAAACATCCGCCCATCTTCCGTCTTGGCGCACTTCTCAGCCATGATGAATAGCTTGGCTTCCGTGGTGAGGATCTCGCTTCGGATTCCGATCTTCTCCCTCATCTTGATGTCCTTGACGCCCCGGAGAAAGCGGTGATGACATTGGAGTCCGAGATCTTTGGGATCTTGTTGCAGACTCAGCTGGACCTCTACAGGAACTTGAAGAGGGTCTCACCGGGATCGTAGCACACCTGGCGGAGGTCGAAATACGTGAGCGGGTGCTTGTAGCTTCACTTGAAGTTCGCGATGAAGAGGGAGCTGAGTTCGGCCCATAAGTCGATGGACTCCTCTGGCAGGTTCATCAGCCAATTGATGGCCATTTCCTTCAGGCACAGGGGGAGCCAGTTCGCCATGATATGGTCATCACCCCCCCATAGCCTCTATGCCTGTGGTGTAGAGATGCAGGAACTCGCATGGGTTGGTCATTCCATCATAACGCGTTGGCGTCTCCGGGCGAAACATGTGTGGCCAGACCACATAGAGGAGCGCCTTTGTGAGGGTGAGGCAGTCGTTCGCCTGCACCGCCTTGATGTTGGCCAATGCCACGCGGTTCTACTAGCCTGCTGCAGCGATTTCTTTAGCGATTTGGTCCTCTCGCCCACACAGCGGAGCCGAGACCGCGGAGGGTAAGATGATCTGGAAGTTGTTTCTCGCTGGTGGAGGCGCGTGGCCGGACTTGGGGCGCCATCGCAGCGTCAGGCCAGCGACGAGCCCTTCCCCCCGCACCGGGTCTTCTTCCTGGGCCCGTTGCTGCTGCGGGAGAGCGTGGCGACGTGGAGGAGCTCAGTGATCCTGCCCCACCGCCTCTCCTCGCCTGGGTCATCTCGTGAGTGCTTTAGGAGCTCCTGCACCATGCGCCTGGCCGCCTTAGGCATGAGGCTCTCGGTGTTGCCACACGTGGACACTGTGCGAGAGAGAGAGAGAGAGAGAGAGGTGGCGCCACGTGAGGAGGACAGGGACTCCCGTGACGGGAGGTAGGTGGATCCTCCATCGTTCTCGGTCCACTGGTGCTGCTCAAAGGGGGCACGTCACGGGGCCAGCTCGGTCTAGGCCCTGGTCGTCGCGCGGTGGAGGGCATGCTCGACACGGGGCTCGGTGCGAGTCAACATGTGGCCGAAGTTGGTGAAGATCTTGCAAGCGCTCCTCAGACCCCTACCTGGCGCGCCAAATGTCTGAGATTTTTCCCTCGGTTCGAGAGGGGGATGAAAACGTGTTCTCATGGAGCCTCGGCGACTGTGGCGATGGCGAAGCTATAATGACGGCAGAGAGGAGACACAGGGTTTTTTACCCAAGTTTGGGACCCTCGTGAGGATGTAAAGGCCCTACTCCTACTTGGTTTTATTACTCGCTTGGCTTTGCGAGGGTAGAATGGTGGGGAGATGTCTAGGGTTTAGATCGCTAAGGATCCATCCCTTCTAAGGTAGGAGGTGGCTCCCTTATATAGGGAGCGGCGGGCCTCTTCCCTAGCCTTTGGGCGGGAAAGGCATCCATAGTACCGCCCCTTGAGGACCTGGTCTAGGAGGCTACTTTATGTGGATTTGGTCCAGCTCGCCCTATTTCGCTCCGTCCTCCTATAAAGCGTCCTGCTCTGACGTCGCTTGTCCTCATCTGGCGCTCTCTACTTTACACCTTCTATCACAAGAATGGCAATAAAGGCATCTTCCACCGCGAGGCTAGCGTCCTTTCCCTGCAAAAAGGGAGGTGGACCGAGTCTTCTTTACCGAGGTGGCTAGCGTCGCAGTGGCGCGACACTTCCTGTCGGGACCATAGTATGAACTCCACTGGGTGAAGTTATGGTCCTGCCCCGGAGGTGCTCTGCAGTATCCGAGGCTCAAATACGATATGCGTGGTCATGGCAGGCTCGGCCTGGAGGCTCAATGCCTCGCGAGGACCTCTTGAATGAGTCTCCTCCAGAGGCACACTGCCTCTTGAGAATGGAGATCCCCTTTGTGTGGGGCTCGCTCAGCGCGGGGATGTGGCACCCCGGTTGCCAGGGCTCCGATAGACAGAAACCCTACCACGAGAAATCCTGGACTCGAAGAAAGGTAAGAGAGAAGATTCAAAACATGCAGAGGTAAGAGGATAATAACATAGGGGTAAGGAGTAAAAGCAGACTTAATTAGGTCTATCCAACCGATTTTGAAAAAAAAATTGACACTCTACATCATCCGTTAGCTAGGTTATACTGCAGGCTGGAACGATGGGGTATCGCAACTATTGGGATCTCATACCATGGTGTAACACCCTAGAATCAGCACTATGCAGATTTCAACGAGTCCCGCCAAACCCGCATAGAAACGACTAAAAGATGCCCACCAGGCACTTGCGTGTAGGTAGAAACGAGGTAATACCATTACACAATAGTCCATGATGGAACCCACAGAAACATATATATATATATATATATATAACATTGACTCACCGAGTCAAGAATACAAATATGCAGTACAAAGATCCAAATCACCTTAAAAATGATACAACATCCGAGTACGGGTAAGATGCAAATTGGGCTAAGATCCCTAAAGAATAACCAATGGCGTCCACAACCCTACCTAGGGCAAGCCAGAAGGGTAACCTTGATAACATCGTCAAACTCAAAATATCAAAACAAAAGGGGTGCCGACAAAGGGCAAAGGAAAAAGGGAGCGGCCAGTACTGAGGCCAGTACACGACAAGTTTAGAATTCTACGGCTCTCTCCTACATAGGTATGGTGGAATAAAGCGGCAGGAAAGCATGCACTAAACAAACCTATAAAGACTAGATACATCTGATGGCTATCAGAGAGGTAAAAAAATACCTATTCAGATCCAACCTGATACTAACACAAAACATACCCATCCTAGTATTTCCCCCTCAAGACCAAATGAGGAAGTCCTTCCGAGGAAACTCACACAGTGTTGAAGATATGCCCAAGAGGCAATAATAAAATGGTCATTATTATATGTTTGTGTTTATGATAAATGTCTAAATAACTTCTATAATTGTATTAACCGGAAACATTAATACTTGTGTGTTTTGTAAACATTAATTGCATTTGCTTCTTGTTTCATGGATTTAAAATATGTTAATGCAAGGAAATTTATTAATAAAATGGACAAATAAAATTGGAATTAATTCCTTATTGTTACTAATGACTCACTAATGTTGTATCATCATTGTATTATGCTAATGACATCTTTTCAACATGATTTTCATGATTAAATTGCCATGTCATGTGTCATATCATGATCATGCTGGTTCTTTTGCATTTGTTGTAATTGTTGCATCGCTTGTCCCTTTTAGTACTTTGCTTCTTCCCGGATAGGACGACGAGATGTTGTGAGCTTCGACAAGTTCTCCTGTGTATCTTCGGCAATGTTTTCTAGGAGAGCATTCTCCCCCTTTCTACCTATTTTACAATTATAGTATTTACTTCCTCCTGTTGATCTATTGCTATCTGTGTTCCGATGCTTTAGATACCGTGCCCCTTTATATATCCCTACAGCCTTTATATTGCCTTGGACACCTCCTATTTCCTACTGTTTGGGCAGATAGTTGGCCTTGCGAGTCATAGTTGTTTGCTCACGTGCTACTTCGCATTGTCGATGTTCCACTGATGTTGGGGGTTGGCATATTCATAAAGGTGGAGATGATCATGGTTTAAATTACAGCTGGTTAATTAAATATTAAAATAGAAAAAACTAATGAAGATGCACCGGTGGGTAATAGTTGAGATTTGGTTGTTAACCGCCAACTTGTGTCCACCTAGGACCCGAGTTCTTGACACCTGTTCCGAGACTGAGCGTGCTAACCACATGTGGGGTGTATAAACACCCCTATCGGCTTAGTACCTGATTTCAAAGTACTATTCTGGGGGCCACAAACTAGTTTGAAGTTTTCATGCCATGTTATTACATGTTGCTCAATGAGCGTTTATTACTGTTGCGTAGGAGTGACACTGTAACATCCCAAAAATATCAAACTTAGATCATCAAAACACTAATCATCAAGTTTAGGGTTAACAAAAACTTTTCTAAATGAATTCATGAATGCATGTATATGTGTATGCATGGATTTTGAATTTCTTTAAAAACCACCTTGTTTGTGTGATCCATTGCTTGTAAAATGTTTCTTAGGTGAAAATAACATCATCTAAAACATTTCCCACACTTTTCCTTAAGACAAGTAAATAAAAACAAATATATTAAGTGAATGGTCATTTTGACCAATTTAACTCCCATGCCTACTTTGGCTGTCTCAAACTTTCAAAACCTAACAGAAACTTTTCTGGATCTTTGCACCCCTTGAATGTACTCATAACAGAGTATCAAGGCCCACTTTGTGATCATCCAGAAACTTTCAAATGCATAGTTTAAATGACAATTCAAAATTGAATCTTCTTCATATGGGAAGATCCCACTTTTTCAAAACCCACTCAAACAAGCTCAACTTTCAAAACCCAAGCATCTGCAGACTCACCAGAACCAATCTAGCAAACCCACCAAAATTCATTTCAAAATTCAAAACTTGATTTCCTGTGGCCATTTCATCAAACAGGTTGCAGACACAAATCAAACAAAACATCAAACACTATAGTGTGCAGTGTTTTGAGCCTAACTTGTTCCCTAGTTAGCTCACACACAACCCAGTAGATCATCTAGAAAGATTAGCCTAACACTAGCACCCCTGTGAGCTTGCCATTGTCATTAATGGTGAACAGCCGAGCACCCCCATGTCACCCCATTGTGGACAGCAGGCTAGAGGAAGAACTAGCCGTGCCAACCTTGTCTTGGAGGCAGCCCACCGCCCACCGCCACTGCCTGTCCCAGCCGCGAGCGTTGCCAAGCCCTGGACCACGCGCACGAGACACGCCCAGACCATGTCGAGCGTGCGCCAGAGCGCCACCCTCGACCATCACCCACAGACCGCGCGCCGCCCTCACCGCGTGCATACACGATCACCACCGACCCAGGAGACCGCCAGACACCCCCGTTTGCCGCCCCGTGCCATACAGCCACCGCCCGCCGTCGAAGACGCCGCCTCTGCCGCGCAGAGCGCCGCCCGTTCCAGACCAAACCGCACCGCCCCATGCCTCGCGATCATGTTGTTGAGCATTGCCAGGAGACACAGCACCGTCCCCTACCCTTTCCCATGCCTATAGCCGCCTGTAACGTCGCCCCCGACGAGCTCACCGTGCGCCCCGACGGTCCCCTCGCTCGACTATAAATAGAGGCCACCCCCGCATGATTTTTTCACACCATCTCACTCCCCTCTACCCACTGACCGTGCCACACCATCCTCAGAGCAAGCCGAGCACCACCTCGCCGGAATTTCACTGGAGCCTGCCGCTGCCGGAGAAGAAGGGAGCCAGCGATTGGAGCCGCCCCAGGAGAAGCCACCGGTACCAGGAGGTTCGCCGTCGTCGACTTCGTCGTTCGCCTGCCTCGCCGACCCTCGCCCGTACCCCGGTGAACCCCCAACACCCCTCACTGGCCGCACTAGGTTTCGTTCTCGCCAGAGCTATCTCGCGTCGACGATGACCCTCAGCCATTGGATTAGAACTAGATCGAACGATCCACGTTGCCCCATACCGCTTCGCCCAGCCCCGTGTCACTGACGAGTGGGGACACCGACTTAAGCAGCCCACAGGAGCACTGCGCTTAGCAGGCCGGCCCGTTAGAATTTCCCGCACAGCCCAGCAATTCAAATTAAACCTTTTTCTTTTTAAATTCATACACAATTCTGTACCCAACTTAAAAAATCAACCCAGATCGATTCAGTGCACCAGATTGGGTGAAACTAATTTTGTTGGAAAGGTCTATGAATGCTTAATCCAATCCCGTTGGATTCAAGTCATTTGGATCTGTAGATCACCCATAGCAAAAATAACAAGGAATAAGCTTTTCTGAATTCAAACATTTTTCAAATTTAAACCATAAAAGCGTTTGAGTTGATTCCAACTCTCAAAAATCACATTTAACCATACCTTTCAGAATATATAAAAATATATAGGTTTCCTTGCAGAAAGAATGTTCAAGGAATAAAAGAATGCTTCATAAGCATTTCTAGTCACTTTAGTTAATTAAAATAAAAAGGTAAAACCTTATTAAATTGTGACACCACTTTAAATCACATTCCCATGGACTACAATATGTGGTGATGACATGTGTCAAAATGATCCCATGTTTAGTTTGGAGAATATTAAATCTTAAGTAGTTTTTCAATGAGTAGAAATTACTTTTCTAAAAATAAGAAGTTTTAAACCAAGCTTTAACCTTGTAATGTTAGAGATGATGCTAGATCATCTATAGGACCCTTGTGTGTGATGATTGCAAGTAGTTAAGTATTGTTTGGTGATTGTGTACCTCGTATTTATTCATAGACGCTAGTACCGACCAAGGATACTACGAGGAGGAAGGAGGATACTACGAAGAGGAAGCCGAGGAGAACTTCAACCACTGCTCTGCACAAGGCCAGCTAACACTTGCAAGATACTATACCTATGCAAGCTAATTACTATGCAAGCCTAATACTACTAGCGAATGTGCAAGCTAACACTTGCAAGATACCTTACTGATGCCACAAACTCATACTTGTGATATGAATACTATATGCCTTAAGCATATGTGATCATACCTACTTGCTAAACCAATCCTAGTTTTATGGCAAGATTCTTACTTTATTTCTTTATCAAAGCTTACTTAGAGTCTACCTAAGAGTTTGGTAGATACTAGACAGTTGTGCTGAAGGTTGCTTAAAGAGCATAAAATTTGGCCTAAGATAGAAACCTTGATATCAGCCTAAGATATAAGGTTAGACTTAGTGAAACTCCACCAGTTACCACCCCTCACTATTACTACCCCCACCTGTAGATGCTAGTGCTAAGCATAAAACTTGATCAACTTTTAGATGGGAATACTTGGTGGAAAAATGGTTATGAAAACCTTGGAATGATGGATCATTCTATTGAAATGTTTTGGACATGTGTTTCCAAACACTTGATGATTTTGGTGATGAAAATGTTGAGGCATGAGCCTTAGCCCTTTATAAAACTGATGATTGTCTGGATGCGATACCATTCCAATTTGAGCGTACAACCACAATACCCGAATATTGGGTAGGGCTTGACTGGAAACTTATATTCCTTAGTATTAGTTCCCTCACGGCCAAGGTCTGAGCTGAGGCTACCTTGTGAAGATTGTCCACCTGTGCAGGACCCAAGATGACAGTGGTCATGGTTGGGAGGCCAAACTCACAGGAGAGGTGCTTATACTAGGGCATGTAATTGAAAGGTTAGGATTGATTATCCGCATACTGAGTATGGTGAGTTCAGGATTTGTTCCTGACGGATGTATCGAATGTTGTGGTGAAAGTGTACAATCTCTGCGGAGTGTCAAACTATTCGAATAGCCGCGTCCGCGGTTATGGACAGTTGGAGTGGCCATACTGTTCCCCCGTCAGACTTTTAAAATGACTTGTGAAATGAATTGAGACTTTGACGTGAACACAACAGAGTTGTGACCTGAATTACAAGATCCCACTTAGGAGTTATAGAGTTGTGACTAGCTTTGGAACTTAGTAAAGATAAACCTGGCTTTTTGCAAAACAACCCTAGAGCCTAGCGTCCTATTATCCAAAAACCCCTTACCTGTTAGTATTAGTTTGTGAGTACTTAAAGAGTACTCATGGCTTTGTCCCTGGCTATTCCCATGGCCAGACTATGAAGAGGAGTACCTGGAGGATGGACCCTAGGAAGGTTACGACAACTAGGATCATCTCCCATCGTCAGCATTGCCTGTGACCCCGAAGATGGAGCTTCGCCTACGCTACCGTTATTATTACGTATTCCGCTGCTTGATGTTGTATTAAGAACTGGATCATGAGATCCCTATTTGTGTAAGAACTTATGTATCGTTTGTAATGGATGAAGTACTATGGTATCCAATTCTGTTATGTCTCGCAAAAATGGTAATCCTGGGATTGCGATGTATGGCATAACAGGCATCTAGGATTGAAAAATCCGGGTGTTGACAAGTTGGTATCAGAGCCATCCTGACCATAGGAGACCCTAGTTAGGTTGGACGTTGAACCAAAAAAACTTAGTTTCAAAAACCAAAGAAAACAAATATTTACAAAAACCTATTCTCATTCTTATCTATTTAATTCTTTCATAAAACTTCATGTTCCTCAAAAACTCTTGCAAAATAGATAAAATTTTGACACACTGGATCACTCTGCTAATCTACTCATCCTCTATTTTTATAGATGGACGTGAAGTACAGCAAGTTTTATCAACTCGAAAATGGGGGAGACCTTATCTTTGAGAGGGATCTGGATCAGCTTTCGTAACTTCTGGAGCGTCCGCATCCCGAGTTCTTCGGAGCTCAGCTCAATGATCAAGGAGGAGAAGATCTGCAGTGGCTAATTGTTGCAAGTCTCCGAGGAAAGATTGAACTTCCCACTGCGGAGGGAATTCAGTTTACCTTGAGGGAAAACAACTGGCTCGATGGACTTGCCAGAGCAATGCAGGAAGCTCTTTCCCGTCTGTGTGGGCAGAGCATCAATCAGATCAAGGGTACTCGCTTTGAGTTTTGCAAATGGACAACCACTGGAAGCCCCATACCACCCCGAGATGAAGACTCAATTGGACCACCTTAGCTTCATGATGTATGATCGTCAACAAGAGTTGGACAACTGCCATGACTATTGCAACCACAAGTCTGCCATCATCAAGACGAAGGATCAGACCATCGCCATACTAGCAAAGGATCGCAAGTCTCGCCGCCGTCAGCTCGACAAGAAGGAGCGCATTATTGCCCCTCTTCGCCATCGCATCTCATCTCTGGAAGAGACCATCCACGAGAGAGACATGCAGCTAGAGGAAAGGGAGAATGCCGGAGAGGATCTTCGTGGAGACCCTTACTCCTATCTCAGCAATGACGATGATTTTCTGGAGGATCAGGCCATGGACTTCTTCACCGATGAGGATGATTTCGCCTTCATCGATGATGCGGAAGATGATGAAGCCACAGACTCCGAGCAGTAGTAGCACTGAGCACTAGCGTAGTGAGTAGTAGTCGGTCCCACTGTATCGTAGATTTCAGAATGGTTCTTAAAACCATCTGTTTTTCCTTGTTGTGGTGTGTGTTGTACTGTGTGCTATGAGTGAATGAATGAAAAAGCAAGTTGCTAGAAAACTTGAGTCAAACTCCAAAAACTTTGCCAAAACCCAAAACCTTAGCAATTTCCCTCTTTTCTCATGATCTATATCAATCTTCAGATGCCACGTGGAGGAAGTGGTTCAGCCCCGGACCCGATGTTGCAGATCCTGCAAATGTTGACTTCTGACCGCGAAACTAAAAGAGCCGAACGTCAAGCCAACCTAGCCACTCTGCAACAGATAGCCCAGCTAGCCAACAACAACCAAGTCCATGGAAACCAGGACAACCACGGATCTAAGCTCAAGAATTTCCAGAATACCAACACACCAGTTTTTACCAAGTCGGAAGAACCCCTAGATGCCGATGATTGGCTGCAAACCATGGAAAATAACTTAGAAGTAGCCGGAGTGGAAGCCAACGAGAAAGTCTTGTTCTCCACCCATTATCTAGCCGGAGATGCCAGGGCATGGTGGAACAGTGTTCGTGCAATGACCGGAGGCCAGATGATGACCTGGGAGGAATTCAAGGTCAAGTTTAGCAGAACCCATGTGCCACCAGGTTTGATCAAGAGAATGAGAGACGAGTTCAGAGAGTTGAAGCAAGGACGGATGACTGTAGTGGAATACCATGACAAAATTTTGTCATTAGCTAGGTATGCCCCAAACGAAATAGACACCAAAGCCAAGAAGAAAGAAAGATTCCTAAATGGTCTGCATGACGAGATGCAGACGGTGTTACTCCATATCCCCTTTGTTGATATTGAAGCCCTTGTAGACTCTGCTATCCAGATGGAAGGAAAGATCAACCAGGCCAATGAAAACCGCAAGCGTCGCATGATGCATCAACCAGGAACCCATCAGACCCCAAAGTATCGCCCCAACCCATCTCCAGGATTTTCCCCAAGAACCAACAGACCCCCTATGACCCGTCCGACCTATCCCAACCGTGGAAACCCTAGACCCGGAGGAAATCACAACAACCCCGGCAACTCTAGCAATTTCACCCGTGCCCCACCCAAATTCAACACCAACAATACTACCACCAACCCCAACACTGCCCCGAGGACTGGAAGCAATGTTGTGCCTGTCGCAGCCAAGGACAAGTCACAAGTGACCTGTTATGACTATGGAAATAAAGGCCACTATTCCAATGAGTGCCCCAACAAGAAGAATGCTACAGCCCGCAACGCCAATGTCCCCGCTCAGCAGCAACGTCGTGTCCAGCCAGGGAGAAGATTTGCCCCAGGGAATTCACTCAACCGCAATGGCCGTCTTTTTCTCATGCATGCTGAAGAAGCTCAGGAAGCGCCAGACGTCGTGCTGGGTATGTTTTCTGTTAATTCAGTACTTGCAAGAGTGTTGTTTGATTCTGGTGCATCGCATTCATTTGTCACCGAAGAATTTGCCTGCACTAGTAAAATTCAACCAACCAAATTGAAGCATGTGATGATTGTACAAATTCCCGGATCAATCACCAAGGCTAGGCAAATTTGGAAAGCCGTCCCTATCCGAATCCATGGCATAGATTTTTATGGTAATCTAATAGTACTCGGAACTAAAGGTTTGGAAGTAGTACTAGGAATGGATTGGATGTCCAAACATAAAGGATTGATTGACTGTGCCAAGAAAGACATCACCATGACCAGTACCGCCGGAATATCAGTCGAGCATATATCTGAAACCTTACCTTGCCAATTCAAGTGTAACAGGAGTATAGCCCAACCTACCATTGACCAAGTTTGGATAGTCTGCGAATACCCCGATGTATTTCCAGATGTTTTGCCCGGTATGCCCCCAGATCGGGATATCGAGTTTATCATCGAACTAATCCCCGGAACAGGACCCAGAGCCTAGAGACCCTATAGTATGAACCCGTCAGAACTAGAAGAACTAAAGAAGCAACTGGATTCCATGCTAGAAATCGGATTGATTCAACCGAGTGCGTCCCCATGGAGATCACCTGTCTTGTTTGTGGACAAAAAGGATGGAGGTAACCGTTTGTGTACGTATTATCAAAAGTTGAATGATGTCACCATCAAGAACAAGTACCCCTTTCCTAAGATAGAAGATTTGTTTGATCAGTTGACCGGTGCCCAGGTGTTTTCTAAGATTGATCTTAGGACTGGCTATCAGCAACTCAAAATTCGTGCAGAGGATATTCCAAAGACTGCCTTTACCACTAGATATGGATTGTATGAGTATACAGTCATGTCCTTAGAGAGCATCAGTTGTATGCAAAATTTAGCAAATGTGAATTCTGGTTACAGGAAGTAGGATTCCTCGGTCACATTGTATCAGCCGGAGGAATTGCCGTTGAACCTGCCAAAGTGAAAGATGTAGAAGATTGGCAAGCCCCAACCACTCAAACCCAAGTTCGTGCTTTTCTCGGATTGGCGGGATATTACCGCAAATTCGTAGAAGGATTCTCGAGTATCGCCCGACCCATGACCCAATTGCTGAAGAAGGATAAGAAGTTTGAATGGACCGACAAATGTGAAGCGAGTTTTCAAGAACTCAAGAGGAGATTGATTTCAGCCCCAATCTTGATCATGCCGGATATCACGAAGCCCTTCGATGTGTATTGTGACACATCCAAGATTGGTCTCGGATGTGTGCTAATGCAAGAAGGCAAAGTTATATCTTATCTATCGCAACAATTGAAGCAACATGAACAAAATTACCCAACCCATGACCTCGAACTCGCAGCCGTAGTTCTAGCCCTAAAGACATGGAGACATTACCTGACGGGAAACCGTTGTGAGATTTATTCGGATCACAAGAGCCTAAAGTATATATTCACTCAGAAGGAGCTGAATATGAGGCAGAGAAGATGGATTGAGCTAATCAAGGATTACGACCTGGACATTCACTATCACCCTGGAAAAGCCAATGTGGTAGCCGATGCCCTTAGCAGATTGCCGTGCCGCTTGAACTCCATGATTTTGAAGGAGCAACCAAGTTTGCACAAAGAGATGGAAGATTTTCGAGTGGAATTAGTAAGTGAAGGATTTTGGGCTAGCATAGAACTTTAGCCCACTTTGATCAGTCAGATTAAAGAGGCGCAAAAGGGAAATGCCAGTATCGACGGAATCAAGCGTCGTATCGGTACAGGCAAAGTACCCGGATTCACCGAGGACGAAGAAGGAGTTCTGTGGTACAAAGGACGCCTTTGTGTACCAGCAGATTCGGAGTTGAAAGAAGTTATCTTGAAGGAGGCTCACGATACTCTTTATTCTATCCATCCCGGAGGAACTAAGATGTATCAAGATTTGGAAGAGCAATTTTGGTGGCATAAGATGAAGAGAGAATTCGGAACCTATATCGCCAAGTGTGATATATGTCAACGAGTCAAGGCAGGACATCAAAGACCCGCTGGATTGTTGCAACCTTTGCAAATTCCGGAATGGAAATGGGATTCTGTAGGAATGGACTTTATCACTGGACTACCTACTTGTAGTAGGGGAAATGACTCTATTTGGGTCATAATGGACAGATTGTCCAAAGTCACCCATTTCTTGCCCGTCAAAACTACCTATCAGAGTTCGAAGCTAGCGGAGTTGTACATCGCTAGGATCGTTAGTTTGCATGGAGTCCCCAAGAATATAGTATCGGATCGAGGAACTCAGTTTACCTCGAGATTCTGTAAGAAAGTCCAAGAAGGTTTAGGAACCCGCCTAGATTTCAGTACCGCGTATCACCCTCAGACCGATGGACAAACGGAGCGAGTAAACCAAATACTCGAAGATATGCTTAGAGCATGTGTGCTAGAATATGGATCCAAGTGGGAAGACTGTCTGCCGTTTGCAGAATTTTCATACAACAATAGTTACCAAGCCAGTTTGCAAATGGCCCCATTTGAATTTATGTACGGAAGAAAGTGCCGCACCCCTTTGAACTGGTCGGAAGTAGGAGAGAGTCAGATTTTCGGACCCGACATCCTACGAGAAGCAGAAGAGAAGGTTCACAAGATTCGTGAGCACCTCAAGACAACCCAATCCCGACAAGAGACGTCGAGACCTCGCCTTCAACATCGGAGATTTTTTTTATCTAAAAGTGTCGCCATTGAAGGGAATGCAATGTTTCCAACTCAAAGGAAAGTTAGCCCCCAGATATATCGGACCTTTCAAAATTCTGAACCGTCGAGGAGAAGTATCGTATCAACTGGAACTACCTGAAGAGATGTCAGCGGTGCACAATGTGTTCCATATCTCGTTACTTCGCAAATGTCTCGAAGTCCCCGAGAAGACCGAAGTGTTCAGGAATATCGATCACCGGACCATAGAGATCAACGATGATCTGACCTATCCCGAAGTACCCATCCGTATATTGGAAGAAGCCTTTCGAACTACCAGAACCTGAAGCATCAAGTTTCTCAAGATTCAGTGGAGCAACCACACAGAAGAGGAGGCTAGCTGGGAACGCGAAGATCACATCAGAACGGAGTTTCCAGATCTCTTCAAATCCTAGGTAATCTTTTCGTCCTTTTTCAAATCTCGGGACGAGATTTTTTTTAAGGGGGGAATGTTTGTAACATCCCAAAAATATCAAACTTAGATCATCAAAACACTAATCATCAAGTTTAGGGTTAACAAAAACTTTTCTAAATGAATTCATGAATGCATGTATATGTGTATGCATGGATTTTGAATTTCTTTAAAAACCACCTTGTTTGTGTGATCCATTGCTTGTAAAATGTTTCTTAGGTGAAAAGAACATCATCTAAAACATTTCCCACACTTTTCCTTAAGACAAGTAAATTAAAAAAAATATTAAGTGAATGGTCATTTTGACCAATTTAACTCCCATGCCTACTTTGGCTGTCTCAAACTTTTAAAACCTAACAGAAACTTTTCTGGATCTTTGCACCCCTTAAATGTACTCATAACAGAGTATCAAGGCCCACTTTGTGATCATCCAGAAACTTTCAAATGCATAGTTTAAATGACAATTCAAAATTGAATCTTCTTCATATGGGAAGATTCCACTTTTTCAAAACCCACTCAAACAAGCTCAACTTTCAAAACCCAAGCATCTGCAGACTCACCAGAACCAATCTAGCAAACCCACCAAAATTCATTTCAAAATTCAAAACTTGATTTCATGCGGCCATTTCATCAAACAGGTTGCAGACACAAATCAAAAAAAACATCAAACACTATAGTGTGTAGTGTTTTGAGCCTAACTTGTTCCCTAGTTAGCTCACACACAACCCAGTAGATCATCTAGAAAGATTAGCCCAACACTAGCACCCCTGTGAGCTTGCCATTGTCATTAATGGTGAACAGCCGAGCACCCCCATGTCACCCCATTGTGGACAGCAGGCTAGAGGAAGAACTAGCCGTGCCAACCTTGTCTGGGAGGCAGCCCACCGTCCACCGCCACTGCTTGTCCTAGCCGCGAGCGTTGCCAAGCCCTGGACCACGCGCACGAGACACGCCCTGACCATGCCGAGCGTGCGCCAGAGTGCCACCCTCGACCATCACCCACAGACCGCGCGCCGCCCTCACCGCGTGCATACACGATCACCACCGACCCAGGAGACCGCCAGACACCCCCGTTTGCCGCCCCGTGCCATACAGCCACCGCCCGCCGTCGAAGACGCCGCCTTTGCCGCGTAGAGCGCCGCCCGTTCCAGACCAAACCGCACCGCCCCATGCCTCGCAATCATGTCGTTGAGCATCGCAAGGAGACACACCACCGTCCCCTACCCTTGCCCATGCCTATAGCCGCCTGTAACGTCGCCCCCGACGAGCTCACCGTGCGCCCCGACGGTCCCCTCGCTCGACTATAAATAGAGGCCACCCCCGCACGATTTCTTCACACCATCTCACTCCCCTCTCCCCACTGACTGTGCCACACCATCCTCAGAGCAAGCCGAGCACCACCTCGCCAGAATTTCACTGGAGCCTGCCGCTGCCGGAGAAGAAGGGAGCCAGCGATTGGAGCCGCCCCAGGAGAAGCCACCGGTACCAGGAGGTTCGCCGTCGTCGACTTCGTCGTTCGCCCGCCTCGCCGACCCTCGCCCGTACCCCGGTGAGCCCCCAGCACCCCTCACTGGCCGCGCTAGGTTTCGTTCTCGCCGGAGCTGTCTCGCGTCGACGATGACCCTCAGCCGTTGGATTAGAACTAGATCGAACGATCCACGTTGCCCCATACCGCTTCCCCTAGCCCCGTGTCACTGACGAGTGGGGACACCCACTTAAGCAGCCCGCGGGAGCACTGCGCTTAGCAGGCCGGCCCGTTAGAATTTCCCGCGCAGCCCAGCAATTCAAATTAAACCTTTTTCTTTTTAAATTCAAACACACTTCTGTACCCAACTTCAAAAATCAACCCAGACCGATTCAGTGCACCAAATTGGGTGAAACCAATTTTTTTGGAAAGGTCTGTGAATGCTTAATCCAAGCCCGTTGGATTCAAGTCATTTGGATCTGTAGATCACCCATAGCAAAAATAACAAGGCAGAAGCTTTTCTGCATTCAAACATTTTTCAAATTTAAACCATAAAAGCTTTTGAGTTGATTCCAACTCTCAAAAATCACATTTAACCATACCTTTCAGAATATATAAAAATATATAGGTTTACTTGCAGAAATAATGTTCAAGGAATAAAAGAATGCTTCATAAGCATTTCTAGTCACTTTAGTTAATTAAAATAGAAAGGTAAAACCTTATTAAATTGTGGCACCACTTTAAATCACATTCCCATGGACTACAATATGGGGTGATGACATGTGTCAAAATGATCCCATGTTTAGTTTAGAGAATATTAAATCTTAAGTAGTTTTTCAATGAGTAGAAATTACTTTTCTAAAAATAAGAAGTTTTAAACCAAGCTTTAACCTTGTAATGTTAGAGATGATGCTAGATCATCTATAGGACCCTTGTGTGTGATGATTGCAAGTAGTTAAGTATTGTTTGGTGATTGTGTACCTCGTATTTATTCATAGACGCTAGTACCGACCAAGGATACTACGAGGAGGAAGGAGGATACTACGAAGAGGAAGCCGAGGAGAACTTCAACCACTGCTCTGCACAAGGCAAGCTAACAATTGCAAGATACTATACCTATGCAAGATAATTACTATGCAAGCCTAATACTACTAGCGAATGTGCAAGCTAACACTTGCAAGATATCTTACTGATGCCACAAACTCATACTTGTGATATGAATACTATATGCCTTAAGCATATGTGATCATACCTACTTGCTAAACCAATCCTAGTTTTATGGCAAGCTTCTTACTTTATTTCTTTATCAAAGCTTACTTAGAGTCTACCTAAGAGTTTGGTAGATACTAGACAGTTGTGCTGAAGGTTGCTTAAAGAGCATAAAATTTGGTCTAAGCTAGAAACCTTGATATCAGCCTAAGATATAAGGTTAGACTTAGTGAAACTCCACCAGTTACCACCCCTCACTATTACTACCCCCACCTGTAGATGCTAGTGCTAAGCATAAAACTTGATCAACTTTTAGATGGGAATACTTGGTGGAAAAATGGTTATGAAAACCTTGGAATGATGGATCATTCTATTGAAATGTTTTGGACATGTGTTTCCAAACACTTGATGATTTTGGTGATGAAAATGTTGAGGCATGAGCCTTAGCCCTTTATAAAACTAATGGTTGTCTGGATGCGATACCATTCCAATTTTAGCGTACAACCACAATACCCGAATATTGGGTAGGGCTTGACTGGAAACTTATATTCCTTAGTATTAGTTCCCTAACGGCCAAGGTCTAAGCTGAGGCTACCTTGTGAAGATTGTCCACCTGTGCAGTACCCAAGATGACAGTGGTCATGGTTGGGAGGCCAAACTCACATGAGAGGTGCTTATACTAGGGCGTGTAATTGAAAGGTTAGGATTGATTATCCGCATACTGAGTATGGTGAGTTCAGGATTTGTTCCTGACGGATGTATCGAATGTTGTGGTGAAAGTGTACAATCTCTGCGGAGTGTCAAACTATTCGAATAGCCGCGTCCGCAGTTATGGACAGTTGGAGTGGCCATACTGTTCCCCCGTCAGACTTTTAAAATGACTTGTGAAATGAATTGAGACTTCGACGTGAACACAACAGAGTTGTGACCTGAATTACAAGATCCCACTTAGGAGTTATAGAGTTGTGACTATCTTTGGAACTTAGTAAAGATAAACCTGGCTTTTTGCAAAACAACCCTAGAGCCTAGTGTCCTATTATCCAAAAACCCCTTACCTGTTAGTATTAGTTTGCGAGTACTTAAAGAGTACTCATGGCTTTGTCCCTAGCTATTCCCATGGCCAGACTATGAAGAGGAGTACCTGGAGGATGGACCCCAGGAAGGTTACAACAACTAGGATCATCTCCCATCGTCAGCATTGCCTGTGACCCTGAAGATGGAGCTTCGCCTACGCTACCGTTATTATTACGTATTCCGTTGCTTGATGTTGTATTAAGAACTGGATCATGAGATCCCTATTTGTGTAAGAACTTATGTATCTTTTGTAAGGGATGAAGTACTATGGTATCCAATTCTGTTATGTCTCGCAAAAATGGTAATCCTGAGATTGCGATGTATGGCATAACAGGCATCTAGGATTGAAAAATCCGGGTGTTGACAAACACTTTATCACGGGAATATATTGTCCATGACCTCTGCTCATGTGACAAGTGCATGTAACCTCAGGGTCCGTACGAGGAGGATTAGCTATACCTCGTATGGGTATCTCTTTCAGGTGGACCCCATGTACTTACATTGGGTCAGGGAAAGTGTCGTGTCCTAGGCCCTGCCGACATACCGATGAAAGTATGTTAATTGATCTGGCAATAAGGGTCGAGGTGCGTGTGGAAACTTTGTTGCATCCCTGCAGGGTTAAATCTTTTCCAAAAGCCGTGTCAGCGGTTATGGACGACTTGGAGCACAGTATCTCGATTATAGACAACTATAAATATAGTTTAGTATTATAATTTGAGATGTATCTAATATGACTAGTAAGTTGGAACCACCACAGAATGAATAAATAAAACTGCCAACTGTGTGAGTTTCCTCGGCATGACCTCCTCGTTTGGTCTCGAGGGGGAAATACCAGGATGGGTATGTTTGGTGGTAGTATCAGGTTGGATCCGAATAGGTCTTTCTCATCTCTCTCTAATAGCCGATAGTTGTATCGAGTGTCTATAGGTTGTTTAGTGCATGCTTCGCTGCCGCTTCAGTCCACCATACCTATGTAGGCGAGGACCAATGAATTCTAGTCTCGCTGTGTCCTGGCCTCAGTACTGACCGCTCTCTTGTTTTCGTTTGCCCTTTGTCGGTGCCGCTTTTGTTTAGTAGGTTTGAGATCGACGTCGTTAGCAGGGTTACCCTTCCGACTTAGCCTGGGCAGGGTTATGGACGCCATTGGTTATTCTTCAAGGCTCTTAGCTCAATTTGCATCTTGTCCGTACTCGGATATTGTATAGTATTCAAGGTGATTTGGATCTTTGTACTGTATATCTGTATTCTTGACTCATGGAGTCGTGTTGTATATATATGTCCTGCGGGTTCCATCGTGGACTAATGTGTAATGAATTACTCCGTTCTGCACCCGCAAAAAAGTGCCTGTGGGCACCTTTGAATCGTCTCTATGGGGGTTTGGCGGGAATCGCTAAAACTTGCATAGGGCCGATCCGAGATTGTTACAGAGTGGTATCAGAGCTCGGCAGTTGCGATATCCCAGTGTTCCATCCTGTAGAATAACCTAGCTAACAACCGATGTAGAGTGTCAAAACTATTTTGCAAAATCGGTTGAATAGATAGTATGTTTTTAATCCTTACCCCTTTGCTATTATCCTCTTAACTTAGCGTGTTTTGAATCTACCCATTATATTTTCTTGGAGTCCAGGAATTCTTGTGGATGGGTTTCCATCGTACCTTCAGGGTTTCGCTTCCTTCCCCTGGTAATGGTGCTTCTACATCCGGTCTTCATGCTATCTGAGGAATTTTCCTCCGTTGTACCTTTCAGTGGGCCAAAATTCACTAAAAAAATTCTTTGTATCCTCTGGTGTTTCATATCATCTACATCTGATCCGATAAAGAGCCTGCATCATTCCTTTTTTTCTAAACATCACTTATCAAGATTTTCGGTCTAAATCCGAGAATGGGTTGCATGCTTTTCTACTGCATGTGTAGAGTAATAGTTTGGGCGCGTGATGGATTGTCCCCCATGCCGACTACTCATTATATTCGCTCATGTGCATTGAAGTGGAATAGAATGCATCTCTTCTCTCCTTATATCGAAGTTAGAGGTGGCCTTATCGTTTCGAGACCTTTACCTTCGTCCTCTGTTCTCCGGAGTGCTCTCTCGACGAACGTGAGCAACGAACCCTTGTTGGTGGTGTCGCCGATTTCAAGATGAAGGAAGAATCCTTGTTGGTGGTGTCGCGAGGATCTACACGAAACGAGAAGATTCAAATCGTCGTCCTTCTTCCCCGTACCATGAGGCGGATCTCGAGGGCGAGATCCATTGTTAGTGGTGTCGAATTGTAGCATCCGGGTAAAACCACTACTAGAAAATCGTGTGTTGTTTTTAATTTGTGCATCATCATGATCGCATGATCATGTCACTATACCATATTTCATTTGAGAGTCATATTGAATCTTGCATTCTCCGTGTCTTGCTTGCGTTGTTGTTGCTATCAGCAATACCTCTCCCTCTTTTATTTAACTTTTTTTGTGTTGTTTTCTACAATGTGGGATTCCATTTCCAGGGTGCCATATTTAACAAATGTTTTTCATTATTTTGTAAAACCCTAAACCCACTAATCTTGTAAGATGCCAAAATGGCACATACACGTATTATGAAGTATGTGGGCATCACTCTTCTCCCTCACTCTGCACGTTTTCATGCAACTCCCAAGAGACACCGTCGCACCCCACCACCGTTCTGCCACCAGGAGCAACCCCGAGCCAAGATGAGGACACCAAGAGCTCCGCCACGCTTCCCTCTGTCTCCTCACCAAAGCCCTCATCCACGGAAGAAAAGGGTCGACGCCACGGTTTATTTTCCCCATCTCCGGCCGCAGCACTCCGACGACGATTCCGGCGGCTCTAATTCTTCCCCGGCGTCCCCGACCCCTCCATGACCGTCCCGGTGAGCCCGCGCTCTCCTCAACCTCTCCTATGCCTCAATCCCGTTCTGTAGCATGCTGCCGGCGTTGAACGCCGCCGTCCTCCACAGGTGCTCTCGCTGGCGCACTCCCGTGAGTTTTCGGCCAGCGCGCCTCAACGTTTGGGTCCAGTACGTCCAGACGCATCTAGCGCACCATGTCCCACCTCCCGGTGTGCCCAGACCCGTCAGTTCCATACAGGAGCTCGTTCATGTGCACCTGTACGTCCGCCAGTCGACTTGGTTCAGAGGAACGCGTGAGGCCATACACTATGTGACGCCGGCTCAACCAAAAAGTTGTCAGGTTTAGAATCGTATGTATAGAATCACATCATACTGTGTTAATGTGGCCCAGTAGACATAAAAGAATGATTATTTTCTTCTATTCTACTCCTTCCCTTGAGCTTCCTTCTTCCACGCTGCTTTGTCTGAACAAAAAAAATTGGTTCGCTTTTACTGTCATCCATGTGATGCGATGCTGTACTATGTGTGGAACCGGTTCAAGAACCTCCTTGAATCGCTTTAAGCACACGTAGTATGCTCCTAACCTTCTGGTGAGCACCACTGTTCTGAACCTGCAGGTGCAATTTTCGATTCCCAGGAGCCCAATCCCCACCTTTTCGTTTTTGTTTTGCTTAAGATCTCGCGCTAAGGACGCTTCAATTTGGCAACCTAGGCTATGATTTCAGCATCAGTACAATAGCCTACTGGTACTGATCTTGATCCTGTAAGTTGGCAACTACGGTTCGAATCCCTTAGTAGGCAAATATGCCCCAACGTTTTGGTCCTAGCTACCTATTCTTTGGTGAGAAAACGTTTCTTCTATGTTTTTTTTTAATTCTAGAAAGTGTTGTATTGTCTTAAACCAATAACTTTTTATTGGTAATTGAAAACAGGATGTTTTGTATAACAAAAGTGATCTAAACATAAAATGCAAAGATTAACAATATGTCCCTGAAACTAATTTTTGTACAATTAAGTTTTGAAATTATTTGAATGCAAGAAAAGACCTTTTATTTAATAAAGGTTAACTTTAAATCCGAGAATCGGAATTCAATAATAATATGTCTAAGTCGATCAGCACGATGAGCCCTTTACATCTATGCATTCCATACATGCATTTGCTTCTTGTTTCATGGATTTATAATATGTTACTGCAAGGAAATTTATTAATAAAATAGACAAATAAAATTGGAATTAATTCCTTATTGTTACTAATGACTCACTAATGTTGTATCATCATTGTACTATGCTAATGGCATCTTTTAAACGTGATTTTTATCATTAAATTGGCATGTCATGTGTCATATTATGATCATGCCGGTTCTTTCGCATTAGTTGTAATTGTTGCATGGCTTGTTCCTTTTAGTACTTTGTTTCTTCTCGGATAGGACGACGAGATGTTGTGAGCTTCGACAAGTTCTCCTGTGTATCTTCGGTAATGTTTTTCAGCCGAGCATTCTCCCCCTTTCTACCTATTTTACAATTATAGTATTTTTCCTCCTATTGATCTATTGCTATCCGTGTTCCGATGCTTTAGATTTCATACCCCTTTATATACCCCTGCAGCCTTTATATTGCCTTGGACACCTCCTATTGCCTGTTGTTTGGGTAGATAGTTGGCCTTGCGAGTCATAGTCGCTTGCTCAGGTGCCAATTCGCATCGACGACGTTTCACTGAAGTTGGGGGTTGGCATATTCATAAAGGTGGAGATGATCATGGTTTTAATTACAGGTGGTTAATTAAATATTAAAATGGAAAAAACTAATGAAGAGGCACCAATGGGTAATAGTTGATATTTGGTTGTTAACCGCCCACTTGTTTCCACCTAGGACCCGAGTTCTTGACACATGTTTCGAGACTGAGCGCGCTAACAACATGTGGCGTGTATAAACACCTCTATCGGCTTAGTACCTGATTTTAAAGTACAATTCTAGGGGCCACAAACTAGTTTAAAGTTTTCATGCCACGTTATGCCATGTATGCCATATTATTACATGTTGCTGTTGCATAGGAGCGACACTTTGTAACGGAAATATATTGTCCATGACCTCTACTTGCGTGACTAGTGCACGCAACCTCAGGGTCCATAGGAGGAGGATTAGCTCTACCTTGTACGGGTTGCTCTTTCGGGTGGCCCCAATGTACTTATTTTGGGTCATGGAAAGTGTCGTGTCCTAGGCCCCGCCAACATTACCGATGGAAGTATGTTAATTGATCTGGCAATAAGGGTCGAAGTGCGTGTGGAAACTTTGGTGCACTCTTGCAGGGTTAAATCTTTTCGAAAAGCCGTGTCCGCGGTTATGGACGACTTGGAGCATAGTATCTCGATCATAGACAACTATAACTAAAGTTTACTGTTATAATTTGACATGTATCTGATATGACTAGTAAGTTGGATAACTACCACGGAATGAATGAATAAAACTTCCAACTGTGTGAGGTTCCTCGGCATGACTTGCTCGTTTGGTCTCGAAGGGGAAATACTAGGATGGGTATGTTTAGTGATAGTATCAGGTTGGATCTGAATAGGTATTTCTCATCTCTCTCTCATAGCCGACAGTTGTATCAAATCTCTATATATTGTTTAGTGCATGCTTCCCTGCCGCTTCAGTCCACCATACCTATGTAGGCGACGTCTGCCGAATTCTAGTCTCGCCGTGTACTGGCCTTAGTACTGACTGCTCTCTTATTTTACTTTGCCCTTTGTCAACGCTCCTTTTGTTTAGCAGGTTTGAGATCAACATCGTTAGCAGGGTTTAGACTTCCGGCTTGTCCTGGGCTGGGTTATGGACGCCATTGATTATTCTTCAGGGCTCTTAGCTCAATTTGCATTTTCTCCGTACTCAGATATTGTATAGTTTTCAAGGTGATTTGGATCTTTGTACTGTATATTTGTATTCTTGACTCATGGAGTCGTGTTGTATATATATGTTCTGTGAGTTCCATTGTGGACTAATGTGTAATGGTATTATTTCGTTTTCCACCCGCACGAAAGTGCCTGGTGGGCACCTTTGAATCGTCTCTATGCTTGTTTGGCGGGAATCACTAAAACTTGCATAGGACCGATCCGAGAGTGTTACATGAGGTGTACCTCCTTGTGAGGATGAAGATTCCCAGGACGCGGGGCTCGTCAAACGTAGGGACATACTACCCCACTTGCCAGGGCCTCGACAGTATCCCCTAGGCGCTTTCTCGGGACGTGTCCCTCTAAGGACTTGAAGGGGAAGGCAGCCGTAGATGATGGATGGACCCCACGCCTGCTCGGTCAACGAAGGCCTAGCTGGCTTAGATCTCGCCCATGAAGTCCAAACGGACGTGCATCCTCATCTGTAAATTTGAAGAGTATCGTTCCCGCCTCGGGAGTTGTTCCCACGACGCGGTGGTGTGTGGGTCCTTGCGGTTAATGCCACGCACACGGCGCAGTTATGCGTCTTTTCACCTGGCCTGGTTAAGTCAGGGTGTAGGGAAGGAATCATTTCACTTCCACGCCATCGCTCTTCTTCCCTTCAAGCATATTTGTGTCGAAGCTTCATCTTCTTCATAGCGCCCCGGTGTTTCTCAGCAACAGAAAAGGGGAAGGCGACGATATCCGGGAAGGAGGAGGCTCCTCCGGTGAAGAGTCACCGGTCGTGACCGCACGGGGGCGGCTTCTGGCCCCACGAGAGTTGTTCTGCAACTCCCGGGATGAACGGGGTCTGCCCCGACAAGCGTGACCAGACCTGTCTGGACTACGGTTGTCCACACCGCTCGCCCGAGGTGGGGGTTCTCCTTTCTGCGAAGGCCGAAGGAAGGGGCGACTCCAAACCGATGGCTGATTTTGTCCTTGTCCTGAAGGAGGACAACTGGTCCTCTAGGGTGTGCCTCCCTACTCGCTTCGCCCTTGAGGGGCACAGGACAACTATTGGGGACGCGTGCACTTAATGCATTACGGCGCAGTGGAGAGCGGTCCATGGGAGTCGATACTCCCTCCCTAGGGGAGATGTACTCCGTCTGAAATAGCTTTATCCGCCGTGGCTCTGTCCCGAGGTTCAGGTGCGACACCAAGAATGATTTCTAGGTGGTGGTGTACGACCCAATGTGGTGCTGCGTCGACTATCCCTGTCGCCTATGAGAATTTGGTGGGGCAGAGGGGTGTTGCTGTCGTGGGGCCGCACATAGGGGCATGTGAAGGAAATATGCCCTAGAGGCAATCATAGAGATGATTATATTTCTTATGTATCCATGAGTTATTGTAATGTTCCTTGAATACCCATATCAGGCAACTCGTATTGATTGGCAATTATGTGAATTGTTTGTGGAACTCTATACTTGTATGGTTATCTAATAGTTGTCTCTAGTCGGAGTTCATGTGAGGACACACGTGAATATTAGATTAGGACATGGATTGGTTGATGACTATGTTTCGCAAGTCATAGACATGGCAATGTCAAACCAATAATGTGGACACATGTTATGAACATGGGGTTGGACTGGCCCAACTTGAGACTGAAAATTATACTTGCATCTCTCTCTACACATCGTGTACGTTTTGTCCTTAGAACTGAGATGTCGCATGTGCTTGAGATGTGGATCGACCTACTTTGGTGCTAGCAGATGTTGCTCTGTAACTGGGTAGTTATAAAGGTAGCTTTCGGGTTTGTCCTGAAGCATGCTGCAAGGGATGGTCAATCAAGATGGGATTTGCCCCTCTCTACTTGAGAGAGATATCTCTGGGCCCCTCGAGTGATCGTATCCAGAAATGCATGGCCATGCAACATAAGATTAAGAGTTAATCTAGTAAAGGGATTCCGAATCATAGTATCGAGAAAGGGAGGTTAGCTTGAAGCTAGACCAAATATCGTGAGGCAAAGGGAAATACATGTACTAAACCTTGTGATGGTTCGTCCAATATGATCTTTGTATGCGTTTAGGAGTTGGCACGTCTTGCTAGAGGCCGCTACCAACTATTGACAGAATAAGTGTATTCGTGTCATGTCTATATGTATATGAACCTATAGGGTCACACACTTAAGGGGCTGGAAGCCTAATAAGGATTGGATCCGAATTAGACCAGGCTTAGGATACTAATGGGATGCTAATATAGAAACCCACTAGCAACGCCTATACAAGAGAGGGAGGGCGAGCTGACCAGGGTTAGACCATTCCAGCCAGCCGCCACTCCTCACGCCTGTGTCGCGCACGCGGACCTTGCAGTCCGGTGTCTGATGCTTCCACCCTGTACGTGTGGATACCCCGGAGGTGCTGTATCTGTGGCACTTGGACGAGCCACGCAAGGGGAGCTGCTCGTGGGATGAGGACAAGGAGGAGATGTAGAACATCTACACTGCCTCGACACGCTTCGTCAAGTTTCGCAACCGCGCGTCTAGTGGCAATCTCGTGATCTATGACAACAGTAATCCTAGTTTACGCGGTAGAAAATTTGATTTGCGCTAGTGTAGCCTACCCGTATCCCTTTAGTGGTATCAGAGTCGATGCTGTTCAGTTATAGGTTCAGGATGTTTGCATATGGTGATATGCAGATTGATATGAATGATGTGATCATTTGTATTGCGGTGGTTCAGGATTGATATATGATCTTTCTTTTCGTGATCGTGATTGTGAGGTTGTCGAACGACTTACCCCTACCGGTCGGTTTCCGCCATCGGGGTAGACAGTGACACATAAATCCTGTTGAATCACGCGAAGATCAATATGATTGATCAAATCAGAATCTAGATCTAAAATCGATGTACCATGATTAAAGGAGTTTGATTGAATCGGAACAAGAGAAGGTTTATGGTAAATTAGATGTGCCGATCAAAATCCTTAAAGATACCGCGAGGGCCGCTGCCCCTTCGAACCCCGCAGGAGGAGACCCCCTAGACCCCCCTTAATTGTAGCCCTTTTTGTATCTCGTTAAGGTAACTAGGTGATGCGAGTTCACATGATCCAGTAGAATGCGATTCTATGCATAACTTGTTTTTGCAGGATGTATGTGATCAGTATGGCCCATATATGTATGTGATGCATGTATAAATTTTATCATGACCTGCGTGTCGTGAGTAGGGCAACACGGCCGGATCCATATGAGTTGTCAATTATTGTAATGGTATGCGTGCCTACTTGTGATGATCCCAATACTATGTAATTTTGATTACTAGATGTTAGGAGTAATAGCTTGTATTAGTTCTTGGAGGACTCATCCCTTGGAGGATGGCTCACATGGAACATGAAGATGGAGATCATCATGGTGGACAGGTTCTATGGCGATAGAGATCACCATGATAATATGAGCCATACTGTGTCACAACTATGTGAATGCTATTCTTATGCGTTTTACTCTATGCATGCTTAGATGATAGAAGTATAACGATCCCTCACAAATTTTAAGTTAAATCGTGCCCTCCCAACCAAACCCTTGCACTATCCTATGCCCTGTACAATCGTTGGCGTGCCTATGAAATTAGGGTGCCGCGGTTTTCCTTGGCTAGATGGGTTTGTATCGGATACCTACACGCATAAGGGTTGGTAAGCTTGACAAGGTCATCTTAACAGTTAAGGACCTTGGGGTATAAAGGTTGGGCGCCTAGTTTTGACATAGAGATGTCACCCAACAACAAGAGTCATATGTGATATGATTAGCAAGTGTTGCTTACCTATTTACCTTGTCTTCTAGCAGTGATGATAAAGCTCACTAGTCGACTTGTTAATTGTGGATCTTGAATCACTTATTATCAATAGAGGGATATTGATTTAAGTGGGAGTATATGCTAGTAAATTGTTTAATATGTTTTACTCTTTCATGGTTACATGGCTTAGTATTTTGCATGTTTTATATTGTAGATCAATGGCACCGAACACTTCATCACCTTTTTCTTTGCGTTTGATTCTTGACAAAGACAAACCAAATGGAACAAACTATTTGGACTGGGTCTGTAACCTAAGAATTGTTCTCAGGTCTGATAAAAAGGAAATGGTTCTGGATACCCCAATCCCCGATGAACCTGCTGATAATACATCAGCTGCCCTTAAAAATTCCTACAAGAGAGCATGTGATGATTCTCTTGAGGTTAGATGTCTTATGCTTGCATGCCTGGAACCTGAACTTGAAAAGAAGTTTGAGGATCAGGAAGCGTATGATATGATCATCGCGCTTAGGGACATGTTCTAGACTTAGGCCAGGACCGAGAGGTACAATGTCGCCAAGTCCTTTGTGGAATGCAAGCTGGCAAAGGGAGCAGGTTTAGGCCCCCATGTGATCAAAATGGTTGGTTACAGTCAGACTTTGGAAAAGTTTGGTTTTCCACTAGGCCAAGAGTTGGATACTGATTTCATTTCGAACTACCATATGCATGTGGTGGAGAAGGGCCTTAATGAGTTATGTGGGATGCTAAAAATAGCAGAAATTGACATAAAGAAGTGTGCAGGGCATAGCCATGTGATGGTTGTGCAGAACAAGCCTATATTTAAGAAAAATGGTACTTCTAGGTCGAAGAAGAAGGGCAAGGCTAAGGGTACGATCCCTAAGCCTGCACCCAAGAAAAAGGCTGGACCTGTAAAAGACACCGAGTGCTTCTTTTGTCATGAACATGGCCACTGGAAGAGAAACTACAGCAAGTACCAGGCTTCCTTGAAGAAGAGTCGAAGTAAGAGTACTTCCCACTCGGGTACGCTTGCTGTAAATGTTGTGGATATTGTTCTCGCTGATTCCTATATTAACTCTTGGGTATTTGATACCGGATCGGTTGCTCATATTTGCAATTCGATGTAGAGGCTAATAGGGACTAGAGAAGTGCAGAGAGGCGAAGTGGATTTTCGCTTCGGAAATAAAGCAAGGGTTACTGCATTGTTCATCGGCGTCATGCAACTTCACCTTCCGTCAGGATTTATTATGGAGTTGAATAATTGTTATTACATTCGGTCGAAACATTTTATCACCTTCATGTTTGATGAGGGATGTATATTCATTTGCGAGTATGAACAATGGTTGTATAATCTATAAGAATGATATGTTTATGGCTAATGCTCCCATTGTGAATGGGTTATTTATTTTAAATCTTGATGATGCATCTGTTTACAGTGTTAGTGCTAAAAGGCTTCGGCATAATGATTTGAATCCTACCTATTTATGGCATTGTCATTTGGGGCATATAAGTGGAAAGCGCATGAAGAAGCTCCATGGTGATGGTCTTCTAACTTTGTTTGATTTTGAATCATACGAGACATGTCAGGCTTTTTTACTTGGAAAGATGACCAAGTCGCCTTTTTCGGGTTTACCCGAGAGAGTGATAGACTTGTTGAAACTCATACATACTGATGTATGTGGACCAATGAGCATGACAGACAGAGGAGGATATCACTACATCATTACTTTTACTGATGATTTCAGTAGATATGGTTATGTCTACTTGATGAAGCATAAGTCTGAAACTTTTGAAAAGTTCAAGGAGTTTCAAAGTGAGGTAGAGAATCCACATGGCAAGAAAATAAAGGCCTTGCGATCTGGTCATGGAGGTGAATAATTGAGTCACGAATTTAGCAATCAACTTAAGAGTTGCGGAATTGTTCCACAGCTCACGCCGCCCGGAACGCCTCAAAGGAACGGGGTTTCTGAATAGCACAATCAAACTTTGTTGGACATGGTTCGATCGATGATGAGCTAGTCGGATTTACCATTATTATTTTGGGGATACGCTCTAGAAACGGAAGCTTTCACACTTAATAGGGTACCATCTAAATCCGTAGTTAAGACACCATATGAGATGTGGACTGGAAAGAATCCCAGTTTGTCTTTTCTAAAGATTTGGGGTTGTGATGCATTTGTCAAGCGACTTCAGTCAGACAAGCTAACACACAAATTGGATAAGTGCATTTTCATGGGATATCCGAGGGAAACCTTAGGGTATTACTTCTATAACCGAGAAGAGGGCAAAGTGTTTGTCGCTCGTAGCGGTGTTTTCCTAGAGAAAGAGTTTCTCACAAAGGGAACAAGTGGAAGGTCGGTGCGAAGGGGATGCTTCTACGAGTGATGCTATTGCAGTAGAACAAGTTGAGGAACCCGTGGCAACAGAAGCACAACAACCACGAAGGTCGCGAGGCTCCGCAAAGCGCAAGAATTATTATTGTTAGACAATGATGAGCCTGCGACCAATGCATAAGCGATGGTGGACCCAGACTCTGAGAAATGGATAATCGCCATGAGATCCGAGATAGAGTCCATGGGAGACAATCAAGTTTGGAATTTGGTTGACCTGCCTGATGGTTTTAAAGCCATCGAGTGCAAATGGATCTATAAGAATAAGGTTGATATGGATGGAAATGTTCACATCCATAAAGTTGGACTTTTGCAAAAGGTTTTCGACAAGTTCAAGGAGTTGACTACGAAGAGACTTTCTCGCCCGTAGCGATGCTTAAATCTATACGGATTATTATAGCCATTCCTGCACATTTCGACTATGAAATATGGCAGATGGATGTCAAGACGGCTTTCCTACATGGAATCCTAACTAAGGACATGTATATGATGCATCCTGAAGGTTTTGTCGATCCAAACAATGCTGGAAAGGTATGCAAACTTCTAAAGTCCATTTATGGGCTGAAGCAAGCATCTCAGAGTTGGAACATTCGATTTGACGAAGTTGTAAAGGAGTTTGGCTTCATAAAAAATGAACAAGAACCTTGTGTTTACAAGAAGGAAAGTGGGAGAGCGCAGGTATTTCTAATCTTATATGTAGATGACATATTGCTGATTGGAAATGACATTCCTCTGCTCGAGTCTGTTAATACCTCGTTGAAAAATAGTTTTTCGATGAAGGACTTGGGAGAAGCGGCATATATTCTGGGCATCAAGATCTATAGAGATAGATCAAGGAGGCTAATTGGATTAAGCCAGAGTACATACATTAACAAAGTGTTGAAATGGTTCGGCATGGAAGAGGCTAAGAAGGGGTTCTTGCCCATGTCTCACGGCATTAAACTCAGCAAGACTCGGTGTCCTTCGACTACTGATGAGCGTGAGCGCATGAGCAGGGTTCCATATGCTTCGGCTAGTGTATCCATCATGTACGCAATGATATGTACTCGCCCAGATGTTTCCTATGCTCTAAGTGTTACGAGCAGATACCAGGCTGATCCAGGTGAAGGTCACTAGACAGCAGTAAAGAACATCCTTAAGTACTTGAAAAGGACTAAGGATGTGTTCCTAGTTTATGGAGGTGAGGATGAACTCAGTGTAAAGGGTTACACAGATGCGAGTTACCTTAACGACTTAGATGACTCTAGATCGCAATCTGGTTATCTTTTTGTCATGAATGGTGGTGCCGTGAGTTGGAAAAGTTCCAAGCAAGATACGGTGGCCTCCTCTTGAACAGAAGCTGAATATATTGTCGCCTCGGAGGCTGCAAAGGCAGCTGTTTGGATTAGGAATTTCCTGATCGCTCTTGATGTGGTTCATGGAGCATCCAATCCCTTGGACGTTTATTGTGACAACAATGGTGCTATTGCACAAGCCAAGGAGCCTAGACAGCACTAGAAGAACAAACATATTCGCATGCGTTACCATCAGATTCGAGAGTTCACTAAGGATGGTAGTGTCATGATATGCAAAATACATACGGACTCAAATGTTGTTGATCCCTTTACAAAGCCACTCCCGCAGCATGCGCATGAGGCGCACACAAGAGCAATAGGTATTAGATACAATCTAGATTGACTCTAGTGCAAGTGGCAGACTGAAGGAAATATGCCCTGGAGGCAATCATAGAGATGATTATATTTCTTATGTATCCATGAGTTATTGTAATGTTGCTTGAATATCCATATGAGGCATCTTGTGTTGATTGGCAATTATGTGAATTGTTTGTCAAAACTCTATACTTCTATGGTTATCTAATAGTTGTCCCTAGTCGGAGTTCATGTCAGGACACACGTGAATATTAGACTAGCACATCGATTGGTTGATGACTATGTTTTGCAAGTCATAGACATGGAGATGTCAAACCAATGATGTGGACACATGTTATGAACATGGGGTTGGACTGACCCAACTTGAGACTGGCAATTATACTTGCATCTCTCTCCACACATCGTGTACGTTTTGTCCTTAGACCTGAGATTGTCGCATGTACTTGAGATGTGGATCGACCTACTTTGGGGCTATCAGACGCTGCTCCGTAACTGGGTAGTTATAAAGGTAGCTTTTGGGTTTATACCGAAGCATGCTGCAAGAAATAGTCAATCAAGATGTGATTTTCCCCTCTCTACTTGAGAGAGATATCTCTGGTCCCCTCGAGTGATCGGATGCATAAATGCATGGCCGTGTTACATAAGGTTAAGATTTAACCTAGTAAAGGGATTCTGAATCACAGTATCGAGAAAGGGAGGTCAGCTTGGAGCTAGACGAAATATCATGAGGCAAAGGGAACGACATGTACTAAACCTTTTGATGGTTCGTCCGATATGATCTTTGTATGCGTTTAGGAGTTGGTACGTGTTCCTAGAGGCCGCTACCAACTATTGACAGAGTAAGTGTATTTGTGTCATGTCTACATATATATATATATGAACCTATATGGTCACACACTTAAGGGGCTGGAAGCCTAATGAGGATTGGCTCCAAATTAGACCAGACTTAGGCTACTAATGGGCTGCTAATGTAGAAGCCCACTAGGGACGCCTATATAAGAGAGGGCGGGGCGAGATGACCAGGGTTAGACCATTCCATCCAACCGCCACTCCTCACGCCTATGTCGTGCGTGCGGACCTAGCAGTCCGGCGTGTGATGCTTCCACCCTGTACGTGTGGATACCTCAGAGGTGCTGCATCCGTGGAACTTAGACGAGCCGCGCAAGGGGAGCTGCTCGTGGGACGAGGACAAGGAGGAGACGTAGAACATCTACACTGCCTCGACACACTTCATGAAGTTCCGCAACCGCGCGTCTAGTGGTAATCCCGTGATCTATGACAACAGTAATCCTGGTTTACGCGGTAGAAAATTTTGATTTGCGCTAGTGTAGCCTACCCGTATCCCTTCAGCATGGCCCCTGCCCCAGGAACAATTGTGTTGTAGATCATTTTGCCTTGTTCTCGTGAGCGTGTCTTGTAACGAGCTTCTCTAAGCAGACCCTTGTATCGGGCGCTTGTTATGTTTGGCCCCTTTTAACTGCTTTTGTTATGCTTCTTGGAACTCTTGTTTGAGTTCTTGCGGCGGAGCATATGCTTGGCGAAGCCAGTGACGGCTATCTGTGTTTTCCCTTCCTTGGGTACAGACCTCCTAAGTGCTTGAGTAAGCATGCTGATGGCAGGCCTCTCGAGGTTCCTGCGTCCCTTCAGGGCGTGGCCCCCGCTGTCTTTGTAGGGGACACTTGGGCCTCCTAGCCGTAGGTTGTAGAGGCGTTATATGACGTCATGCCAATTGTGGTAGGTTCAGGTCGTTCCCCCGAGGGGATATTTCCATGCGTTCCCTGGTGAAGGGAGTTATTGTGGCCCGCGTACTTGAGTGGGGACACAACCTCGCGAGGCTCGGAGGCTCCCATACGTCTCTTTTGTGTCGGGAAAGGCGTTGCATGCTTCTTGAGGGGAAGGGAGCGAGCCCAACGCGGCTGCCTTCATGTGGGCCTGTCATCATGGCTGTCTCCCGGGCCATTCCGCCGATGGACTTTAGCGATCCATGCGTAGTAGCTACGACGAAGGGGGCTCCGCCTCGCTTGCCTCCCTCGGGTGCCTCCCGAGGAGAGGATTGTATCGTGTAGACATATGTTGCTTGATATTTTAGGTCTTGCGAAGCCTTATCTGCTGGAGAGGGTGTCCCAAGGGTCGTCGCGTAATCTTCCCAAGGGGAAAACCGTAGGACATGTGATGATCTAGCTGGCCTCTCGAGGGGAGGTCAGTGGCCAACACAAAGGTTTGTATTTTTTTCAAATATCAGGAACCGTGGGTGATGTAACGTGAGGCCGAGGGTCAAGCTGTAAGTTCAGAGCTCACGCTTTAGGTTCTGAACAGGCTCAGAGGAGTAGGTCCTTGTGATCCGTCACTTTAAAAGGAGGTTTTTTAAGTATCAGGAACCGTGGGTGAGGTAACTCATAGCCAGACCTAGTATGTAAGTTCATATCTCACACTTTAGGGCCTGGATAAGCTGGCGGAGGAACATGGCCTCGCGAGCCATTTTTCAAATATCAGGAACCGTGGGTGAAGTAACTTGTAGCTAGACCTAGTCCATAAGTTTAGAGCTCACGCTTTAGGGCCTGGACAAGCTGGGGGAGGAACATGGCCTTGCGAGCCGTTTAAGGTCCAAGAGCGTGGGTGAGGTAACTCGTAGCCGAACCCAGTCCATAAGTTCAGAGCTCATACTTTAGGTCATGGACAGGGCCTCCTGAGCCGCCCCATAGACCTTTCGAGGAGAGGGCCGTAGGAAAATCATGCATACCGCTGGGGCTTGATACATGCACCGTACGAGGGATACAACCACCAGAGGCTGTGAGTGAGGTAACTTGCGGCCGAGGAACGCGTCGCAAGTTTAGAGCTTGACACTTTAGGCTATATTGATGTCGGAGTGTGACCGGTGTCAGGGACCGTGCCTAGCCCCTGCTCGCGTGGTGTATGTGAGGGCATTCAGGTAGGTACGGTTGTCAAAGGGGACTTTTCCAAGGGAAAAACCAAATAGCAAGGTGTGCACAAAACACAAGATCCAAAAAAACACTGAAAGTTTAATATTATTATAGCACCTCCGTGGCTCGCACGGGTTCTCACTGAAGATAAGGCTGGAGAGGGTGAGGGTTTCTCGACACCTTCAAAATTTTGTGGAGTCAGGCCCGTTGCTTGGAGAGGCTTGTACACCTTCCGCTGTCGTGAGCTCCTGTCTGGCTAGTAGCCTAGCCGCCCTCCTGAGGGTGTTGGCGTTGTCCGCGCAATGAGTGCATTCCATCGGGAAGTCGACACCCCACTACTAGGAAAACGGCTATAGGTAATCCATACATCCGTGGCGCATGTGCTAGTGGTGCCCCACGGGTAAAACAGGCATGGCGCACCGCCCACAGGTGCCCTACGGCTAACTGCCGTAAGCGTGGCGCACTAGGTGGTGGTGCTCCATGGCTATGTGTGGGCTAGGGCACAGGTGGCCGCAACACACATACCCGTAGCGCACTATGTTAAGGTGCGCTACGGATGTGAAACTTAACCGTAGCGCACCCTTGACCTAGGGTATGTGTGCTGCAGCTGCTGGGTCAACTTAGCCGTAGGGCACTCTGCCCTAGTGCCCTACGGCTAAGTGGCCTACACCAACTCCACCCCCCCCCCCCCCCGTGGATCGCCTTTTTAGATTTGCAAAAAATAAAAGAGAATGAAAAACACTTAAAATAATAGAATCCTTTCATATTTAGGTAGATAATGTGGTCTAGTTTCTAGTAAAATTAACAAACATGAATTTCAACTTTTAGGTCGTTTAGCGATTTTTTAGAATCTCAAAATTCGAAAAGAGTAAAAAGTTATGGCAAAAACAAGATCTTTTGCTGCAGAAAAAAATTGAGGCAACTTATCCGTAGCGCACCACCACCTAGTGCGCCACGAGTAAGTTGGGCGGGATTCGAAATTGGAATCACCACCCCGCCCACCTACCTCCCTCTCTCCCTCTCTTCCTTCCTCCCTCTGTTCTTCTCTTCCTCCCTCTCTTCTTATCTTCCTTCCTCTTATCTTCCTTCCTCTTCTCTTCCTTCCTCCCTCTCTTCTTCTCTTCCTCTTTTCTTCCTTCCTTCCTTCCTCCCTCTCTTCTTATCTTCCTCATCTCTTCCTCCCTCTTCTCCTTGTCCTCACTTTGGCCTCCTCCGACCAAGGACGACCACGGGTAACCATCTCCTTCAGCAGTCGCCGTCGCCTCCTCCGACCACACGTCCTCCAGCCGCCACCATCTCCTCCGACCATACCTCCGTCCACCTCCGACTGCACCTCCGACGCACCTCCGGCCATCTCCTCCGACCACACCTCCTCCTACTGCCTCGACGCCAACGAGGACTAGCACGACCACAACCATGGACTCTCGCACATCCCTGTGATGGTAGGTCGTGGCCACGGCCACTGCTCCGGCGAGGCGACACGAAGGCGGCGATTTCTAGACCCGTTTGCTTTTGCAATTCAAAACGAGGGTGTTGTTTGCATTTTTTTGTTTTTTGAAACACACATCCGTGGCGCACCTGTACCCCTACCCGTGGCGCACCTAGTAGTGCGCTAGGCCTATCCTCATATAACCGTAGCGCACCAGGGTAGTGCGCTACGGGCACTTTTTAGCCATAGCGTACGCCTCGTGGCGCACCACTAGTGCGCCACGGATGGGCTTTTCAGGTGCGCCACGAACAGCCATTTTCCTAGTAGTGCCCCCCGAGTTGAGGAAGTCCTATGGAGCCTCTTTGGAGTCCACGAGGAAGGGGTTTGGCGAGGCCTGGCCTCTTGGGAAGGCTCGAGTGTCGTTCATTCTGTAACATACCAAAAATATTGATCAAGGTTATAAATTGCAATCAACAGAATTAGGGTTAACAAAAAAAATTGTTAATTAAAATCATATGAATGCATGTGTGTATATGATGATTGTATGAATGCATGAATGGACTTGTCTGATTGTTGTGATTACCAAGGATTGGTTTAAAGATGAAAACAACATCATCTAAATCAAATTCAAGCAGAAACAAATCAATAGAAATTCAAAAACAAACAAAATAAGTAAATGGTCATTTTTGCCAATCTTGCTCACTAGACCAATTTGAGTGTTTCTAGTCCAAGATTTCAAACAGAAACAATTCTATTTCTTTTCACCCCTTGCTAGACCAAATGAAAGTGAACCTAAGCCAACTTTACAAACTCACAAAAACATTTGCAACTTGATTCAAATGACAATTCAAAATTGAATCTATATCATATGTGATGATCACCAATTCTCAAAAACCAACCAAACCAGTGCACCTTGACAAAACCAACTAACCAGGGACTACCTAGTATGTGACTAGTACACCCACCAATTTTCATTCAAAAATTTAAATTCAAATCTCTTTCGGCCATTTCATCAAACACATTATAAACACAAACCAAACAAAACATCAAACACTGGTGAGAAGTGTTTGTGCCTAACTTGTCTCCCCTCTAGCTCACAACACAATCTTAGTAGATCATCTAGTTCATTTAACAAGCTCTAGCTCACTATAATCTTGAAATTGTCATCACTGGTGACCATTGCCGAGTTCAACTTGCCACCCCATTGTCGACAGCAATCTAGGAGCTTCCCTAGCCTTTCCAACCTTGTCTGGGACACAAGCCACCGTCCACCGCCACCCCTATCCAATGCCCAAGCAATGCCAGCCCCTGGACCACTCAGCCTGAGCATGCCCAGCATCTCTGCCAGCATGCCGAGAGCGCTCTAGAGCGCCACACTCGACACGCGAGCACATACCACGTGTCGCCCTCGCCGCTTGCGTCCGCCATTAAAACATCCGTCTGACCCGACCAGAGCATCACAATGTTCCAACCAATTCGCACCGCCCCACGCTACACGACCATGCGATTGAGCTTCGCCAGGAGGCAGAGAACCGCCCCTACCCACAGCCATGCTGTTCGCTTGCTGTGCAGCCGACCCCGATGAGCTCCACCCGCACCCATCGGTCCCCTCGTCGCACTATAAATAGAGGCCACCCTCGTTCGATTTCAGCACACAATCACACTCCCCTCTCTCTCAGAACCACTCGACCTCATCCCCGGAGCAAGGTGAGCACCAGGTGGTCGGAATTTCGCCGGAGTCTGCCGCGGAGGAGGAGAAGAGGCGCCGTTGATTGGAGCCGCCCAGGAGGAGCCACCGGTACCAGGAGGATCACCGTTGTCGACTTCGTCGTTCGCCCCCATTGCCGACCCTTGCCTGAGCCACGGTGAGACCCCACAGACCCCACAGGCCAAATTAGGGTTCAGTCTCGCCGGTGTTGCCCGACGATGACGACAAGCCCCAGCCGTTGGATTAGATGTTGATCGCACGGTCTAGATTGCCCCGTACCCCTTCACACCCCCTGTCTTGCTGACTGGTGGGGACAGGCACTTAAATCCACCCGCGCGCGTGCTGTGCATAGTGGGCCGGCCCAGTTAACTTCCCGCGTGACCCAGTAGTTTGAATTTAGGTTTTATCAATTTAGTTTCAAACTTAGTTATGTACCTAGATTCAAAAATCAATCCAGTGTGATTCACTGAACCAAATTGCATGAAACTGATTTTACTAGAAAGGTAGTGGAATTCTTAATCCAAGCCCGTTGGATTAAAACCATTTAGTTTTGTAGATCACCTATGGTAAAAATAACAAGGCAGAAGCTTGTCTACATTCAAACATTTTTCAAAATTCAACCACAAAAGCCTTTGAGTTGATTCCAACTCCCAAAAATCACATTTGATAAGACCTTTCTGAATATGTAAAAATATCTAGGTGTACTTACAGAAATAATGGATAATCAATAAAAAATTCCCCATAGGCATTTCTAGTCACTTTATTTATTAAAATAAAAAGGTTAAACCTTATTAAATTGTGACACCACTTAAATCACATTCCCAAGTACTGAAATATGTGGTGATGACATGTGTCAACATGATCCCCTATTTTAGTTGGAGAATATTAAATCTGAAATAGTTTTTCAATGAGTAGAAATTACTTTTCTAAAATAAAATAAATAAAACAACTGCTTTAATCCTTGTGATAATAGTGATGATGCTAGATCATCTAGTGTGAACCTTGGTGTGATAAATAGAATTAGTTAAGTATTGTTTGGTGATTGTGTACCTCGTATTTATTTATAGATGCTAGTACCGAACAAGGATAGGAGGAGGAAGGAGAATACTACGAGGAAGAAGCAGAGGCGAACTTCAACCACTACAGTGCACAATGCATGATACTATCTTAACAAGCTAAGCTAAACCATTCAATTCATACTTGCAAGCTTAAACCTACAACATAATCTATGCAATGCATTTGGCATGCCATGATTATACCACTTGATGATACCAAATCCCAGTTTTACTTGCAAGCTTAGTTATTTTATTTCTTTATCAAAGGTTTCTATTTGAGTTTACTTAGTGACTTGTAGATTTTAGAAAGATGTTTAAAGGTAGCATAAAGAGCTTAAAACTCGGCCTAAGTTAGATAATCTTGATTTCATCTCGAGGCATGAGATTGAACTTAGATCATTTCACCCTTGATTACCACCGTTCATTAGTGTTTACCCCCACTTATAGTTGCTAGTGTGACAGGCAATGTTGACGATTGTCCACCTGTGCAATTCCCAAGATGACAGTTGGTCATGGTTGGGAGGCTAAACTCATAGGAGAGCTGCCTATACTAGGGCGTGAAATTGAAAGGTTAGGATTGATTATCCGCATATTGAGTATGGTGAATTCAGGATTGTTCCTGACGGATGAATCGAATATTGTGGTGAAAGTGTACACCTCTGTAGAGTGTCAACCTATTCGAATAGCCTCGTCCATGGATATGGACAGTTGGAATGGCCATACTGTTCCATCGTCAGATGTTTTCAAAATGATTTATGAAATGAATCAGGACTTTGACTTGACCACAACAGGGTTGTGATATAAAAATCTGGATTTATTTGCTTCTGAACTCAGTTAGAGATAAATCTGGATTTTTGCAAAACAACTAGAGCTTAGTATTCCTACTCAAAACCACTTCACTTGTTAGTATTAGTTTGCGAGTACTTAAAGAGTACTCATGGCTTTGTCCCTGGCTATTCCTGTGGCCAGACTATGAAGAGGACTATCAGGAGGACGGACCGCACGAAGGTTATGACAACTAGGATCATCTCCCATCATCAGCATTGCCTGTGACCATAAAGATGGAGCCTCGCCCATGCTATCGTTACTATATTATTCTGCTGCTTGTTTTGTATTAAGAATGGATCATGAGATCCTTTATTTGTTGTAAGACCGTACGTATGGTTTGTAATGGATGATGTAATGTGATATCCTATCTGTTATGTCTCGCAAAAATGGTAATCCTTGGATTGCGATGTATGGCATAATAGGCATCTGGGATTGAAAATCCGGGTGTTGAAAAGTTGGTATCAGACCCATGCTGACCATAGGAGACCCTAGTTCAGAATGCACATTTGGATCAAAAACTTAGTTTCAAAACCAAGGAAGTGAGTATTTATGAAAACTTATTCTCATCCTTATCACTTAGACTCTTTCATGAAAATTTATGTTCTTCAAAAATTCTTGCAAACTTACATAAAATTTGACACACTTGATCACTCTACTAACTTACTCATCCTATATTCTTATAGATGGATGTGAAGTATAGAAAGTTCTATCAGCTGGGAATTGGAAGAGATCTCATCTTTGAGCGTGACTTGGACAAGCTCTCGGAACTTCTGGAGCGCCCGCACCCCGAGTTCTTCGGAGCTCAGCTCAACGATCAGGAAGAAGAGGAATTGCAATGGCTGATTTTTGCATGTCTTCAAGGAAATATTGAAGACCCCACCTCAGAAGGAATTCAGTTCACCATTAGAGAGAACAACTGGCTAGATGGACTTGCCAGGGCCATGCAGGAATCTCTTGCCCGTCTGTGTGGGGAGAGTATCAATCAGATCAAGGGTACCCGCTTTGAGTTTTGCCTAAGGAGTGATGTTATGGGATACACACTGGAGGCACCATATCACCCTGAGCTGAAGAGCCAAGTGGACCACCTTAGCTTCATGATGTATGACCGGCAGAAGGAGTTGGACAATGCCCGCTCCTACACCAACCACAACTATGCCATTGCTGTCAAGAAGGACCAGACCATTGGCATGCTGGAGAAGGATCGCCAGTCTCGCTGCCGTCAGCTTGACAAGAAGGAGCGCATCATTGCCCTTCTTCGCCATAGGATCACCGACTTGGAGGAGACCATCCACGAGAGGAACATGCAGCTTGAGGAGAGGGAGAATGCAGGGGAGGACATCCGTGGAGACCCCTATTCTTACCTTAGTGTCGATGATGACTTTCTGGAAGATCAAGCCATGGACTTCTTCACCGATGAGGATGACTTCGCCTTCATTGATGATGATGATGAGGAGGAGGACGAGGATACCAATTCTGAGGAGTAGTAGCACTTGAGCACTAGCGTTAGTGAGTTGTATCAGGTCTCACTGTATCGTAGTTTCACAGAATGGTTTTTAAAACCATCTGTTTTCCTTGTTGTGGTGTGTGTTTGTATCGTGTGCTATGAATGAATGAATGAAAATCAAGTTTCTAGAAAGAACTGAGTCAGGTTTTGAAAACTTTGCAAAAACAAAAACCCGAACCTTAGAAATTTCCCTCTTGTCTCATGATCTATCTCAAATCTTCAGTTGCCTCGCGGAGGAAGCACTTCGTCCCCGGACCCAATGTTGCAGATCTTGTAGATGTTGGTTTCTGACCGTGAAGCTGAAAGAGCCGAACGTCAAGACAACTTAGCCACCCTTCAGTAGATACCTCAGATGGCCAACAACAACCAAGGCCATGGAAACCAGGACAACCATGGATCCAAGCTTAAAAATTTTCAGAACACCAATCCACCTATCTTTACTAAATCTCAAGAGCCCCTAGATGCAGATGACTGGATGCAAACCATGGAGAACAACTTAGAAGTTATAGGAGTGGAAGCCAACAAGAAGATACTGTGTGCCACCCACTATCTGGCCGGAGATGCAAGAGCATGGTCGCACATGTTCACGCCATGAATGGAGGACAAATGATGACTTGGGATGAATTCAAACTCAAGTTCAGCAGAATCCATGTGCCACCGGGTTTGATCAAGAGGGTGAGAGATGAATTCAGAGAACTGATGCAAGGGAGGATGACAGTAGTTGAGTACCATGATTTTTTTTTTGTCATTGGCTAGGTATGCACCGAATGAGATTCATACCAAAGCCAAGAAGAAGGAGAGATTCCTGAATGGTCTGCATGATGAGATGCAGACAATGTTAGTCAATATCCCATTTGCTGACATTGAAGCCTTAGTGGATTCTTCCATTCAGATGGAAGGCAAGATCAACCAAGCAAATGAGAACCGCAAGCGTCGAATGGTGCATCAACCAGGAACCTACCATACCCGAAAGTATCACCCCAACCCATCTCCAGGATTTGCCCCGAGAACCAATAGACCCCCGATGAACCATCTGACCTATCCCAACCGTGGAGGAGGAAACCCAAGGCCCGAAGGAAACCACAACAACAACCCCGGCAACCCCAGCAATTTCAATCGTGCACCGCCCAAGTTCAACAACAACAATGTTGCCACCAACACCAATACTGCCCCAAGGACTGGAAGCAATGTTGTGCCAGTTGCAGCAAAGGACAAGTCCCAAGTGACTTGATATGAATGTGGAACCAAGGGTCACTATTCCAATGAGTGCCCCAAGAAGATTGCAGCAGCCCCCAATGTGAATGCCCCATCTCAGCAACATCGTCGTGTTCAACCTGGAAGAAGATTTACCCCAGGGAATTCGCTCAACCGCAACGGCCGCCTATTTCTCATGCATGCTGAAGAATCCCAAGAAGCACTAGATGTCATGCTGGGTATGTTTTCTGTTACCTCAGTACTTGCAAGAGTGTTGTTTGATTCTGGAGCATCGCACTCGTTTGTAATTTGCATGCACTAGTAGGATCAACCAACAAAATTGAAGCATGTTATGATAGTTCAAATACCTGGTTCAACCAGCAAAGCTAGACAAATTTGCAAGGCCATACCTATCTGAATCCACGACATAGATTTTTATGCTAATCTAATCGTACTTGGAACAAAAGGTTTGGAAGTAGTACTAGGAATGGACTGGATGTCGAAACATAAAGGATTAATCGACTGTGCCAAGAAAGGAATAACCATGACCAGTACAACCGGAATATCAGTAGAGCATGTATCTAAAACCATGCCCCATCAATTCAAGTGCAACAAGAGTATAGCCCAACCAACCATTGACCAAGTCAGAGTAGTCTATGAATACCCTTATGTATTTCCAGATGTTTTGCCCGGTATGCCCCTAGATAGGGATATCGAGTTTATCATTGAACTAATCCCTGGAACCGGACCCATAGCCCAGAGACTGTATAGTATGAACCCATCTGAACTAGTGGAACTGAAGAAGCAACTGGATGCTATGCTGGAGATAGGATTGATCCAACCAAGTGCGTCGCCATGGAAATCACCTGTCTTGTTTATGGAAAATAAGGATGGAGGTAACCGTTTGTGTACGGATTATCAGAAGCTGAATGATGTCACCATCAAGAACAAGTACCCACTACCGAAGATAGAAGACCTGTTTGACCAGTTGACTGGTGCCAAAGTGTTTTCTAAGATTGATCTTAGAACTGGTTATCATCAGCTCAAGAGTCGTGCAGAGGATATGGACCGTATGAGTACACTGTCATGTCTTTTGGATTAACCAATGCCCCCGCTTATTTCATGAACCTCATGAATAAGATTTTTATGGACTTCCTGGATAAGTTTGTTGTTGTTTTCATCGACGACATTCTGATCTATTCCAAATCAAAATAAGAACTTGAGCTACACGTAAGGACCATCCTTGGAACCCTTAGGGAGCATCAGCTGCATGCCAAGTTTAGCAAATGGGAATTCTGGTTACAGGAGGTAGGATTCCTCGGACATATTGTATCATCTGGAGGTATTGCCGTTGACCCCGCCAAGGTGAAGGATGTTGAAGAATGGCAAGCCCTAACCACTCAAACCCATGTTCGTGCATTTCTCGGATTAGCGGGATATTACCACAAGTTCGTAGAAGGATTCTCGAGTATCGCCAGACCCATGACCCAATTATTGAAGAAAGATAAGAAGTTTGAATGGACGGACAAATGTGAAGTGATTTTTCAAGAACTCCAGTAGAGATTGATCACAACCCCAATCTTGATTATGCCGGATATTATGAAGACTTTTTATGTGTGATGTGACGCATCCAAGATCGGTCTCGGATATATGCTAATGCAAGAAGGCAAAGTAATATCGTATCTATCCCGACAACTGAAGCAACATGAGCAGAATTATCCTACCCATGACCTTGAACTAGAAGCCGTAGTTCTAGCCCTGAAGACATGGAGGCATTACCTTATGGGAAACCATTGTGAAATTTATTCAGATCACAAGAGCCTGAAGTATATTTCCACTCAGAAGGAGATAAATATGAGACAAAGGAGATGGATCGAGTTAATCAAGGACTATGATCTGGACATCCACTATCACCCCGGTAAAGCCAATGTGGTAGCAGATGCCCTTAGTAGATTGCCGTGTCTCTTGAACTCTATGATTCTGAAGCAGCAACCAAGTTTACACAAGGGGATGGAAGATTTTAGAATCAAATTAGTAAGTGAAGGATTTTTTCCTAGCATAGAACTTCAACCCATTTTGATCAGTCAGATCAAGGAGGCGCAGAAAGGAAATGCTAGTATCGATGGAATAAAATGTCGTATCAATACAGGGAAAGTATCCGGATTCACCGAAGATGAAGAAGGAGTTTTATGGTACAAAGGACGTATCTATGTGCCAGCAGATTCAGAATTGAAGAAGACTATTTTGAAAGAAGCCCATGATACTCTTTATTCTATCCACCTAGGAGGATCGAAGATGTATCAGGATTTGAAGGAGCAATTTTGGTGGCATAAGATGAAGAGAGAAATCGGGAGCTACATATCCAACTGTGATATTTGTCAGACAATCAAGGCGGGACATCAGAGACCCGCAGGACTGTTGCAACCACTGTAGATTCCAGAATGGAAATGGGATTCCGTAGGAATGGACTTTATCACCGGTTTGCCTACATCTAGTAGGGGAAATGATTCTATCTGGGTTATCATAGATAGACTGTCCAAAGTCGCCCATTTCTTACCTGTCAAGACCACCTACCAGAGTTCAAAGCTAGCAGAGTTGTACATTGCTAGAATCGTCAGTTTGCATGGAGTCCCCAAGAACATCATGTCGGATCGAGGAACTCAGTTTTCCTCGAGATGTGGAAGAAAGTACAAGAATAATTGGGAACAATATTAGATTTCAGCACCGCTTATCACCCTCAAACCATGGACAAATGGAGCAAGTAAATCAAATACTCCAAGATATGTGGAGAGCTTGTGTGATAGAGTATAGATCTAAATGGGAAGACTGCCTGCCGTTCGCAGAATTTTCATACAACAACAGTTATCAAGCTAGTCCGCGAATGGCTCCATTTGAATTCATGTATGGAAGGAAGTGTCGTACCCCTTTGAATTGTATGGAAGCCAAAGAGAAAGTTCACAAGATCTGTGAGCACCACAAGACCGACCAATCCAGACAGAAGAGTTATGCCGACAAGAGACATCGAGACCTCTCTTTCAATATCGGAGATTTGGTGTATCTCAAAGTGTCGCCTTTGAACGGAATGCAATGTTTCCAGCTCAAAGGAAAGCTATCCCCCAGATATATCAAACCTTTCAAGATTCTGAATCATCGAGGAGAAGTATCGTATCAATTGGAACTGCCCGAGGAGATATCGGCCGGGCATAATGTGTTCCATATATCATTACTTCGCAAATGCCTAGAAGTCCCGGAGAAGACTGAAGTTTTCAATAACATTGATCACCAAACCATAGAGATCAACGATGACCTGATGTATCCCGAAGTGCCCATCCATATCTTGGAGGAAGATTTCAGAACCACCAGGACCCGGAACATCAAGTTTCTCAAGATCTAGTGGAGCAACCGCACTGAAGAAGAAGCTACCTGGGACAGAGTTTCCCCATCTCATTAAATCCTAGTTTTCTTTTTCTCAAATATCGAGATGAGATTTTGTTGAAGGAGGGAAGGTTTGTAACATCCCAAAAATATTGATCAAGGTTATCACTTCCAATCACCAAAATTAGGGTTAACAAAAACTTTTGTTAATTAAAATCATATGAATGCACGTGTGTATATGATGATTGCATGAATGGACTTGTGTGATTGTTTTGATTATCAAGGATTGGTTTAAAGATGAAAACAACATCATCTAAACCAAATTCAAGTAGAAACAAATCAAGAGAAATTAAAAAACAAACAAAATAAGCAAATGGTCATTTTTGCCAATCTTGCTCACTAGACCACTTTGAGTGTTTCTAGTCCAAGATTTCAAACATAAACAATTCTATTTCTTTTCACCCCTTGCTAGACCAAGTGAAAGTGAACCTAAGCAACTTTACAAACTCACAGAAACATTTGGCAACTTGATTCAAATGACAATTCAAAATTGAATCTATATCATATGTGAAGATCACCAATTCTCAAAAACCAACCAAACCAGTGCACCTTGACAAAACCAACTAACCAAGGACTACCTAGTATGTTACTAGTACACCCACCAATTTTCATACAAAAATTTAAATTAAAATCTCTTTCGGCCATTTCATCAAACACATTATAAACACAAACCAAACAAAACATCAAACACTATAGTGAGAAGTGTTTGTGCCTAAATTTTCTCCCCTCTAGCTCACAACACACTCTTAGTAGATCATCTAGTTCATTTAGCAAGCTCTAGCTCACTATAAGCTTGACATTGTCATCAATGGTGACCATTGCCGAGTTCAACTTGCCACCCCATTGTCGACAGCAAGCTAGAAGCTTCCATAGCCTCACCAACCTGGTCTAGGACACAAGCCACCGTCCACCGCCACCCCCTGTCCAATGCCCAAGCACTGCCATCCCCTGGACCACTCAGCCCGAGCGTGCCCAGCATCTCTGCAAGCATGCCGAGAGCGCTCTAGAGCGCCGCACTCGACACGCGAGCACAGACCGCACGTCCTCCTCGCCGCTTGCGTCCGTGATCACCACCGCCTAGGAACCGCCGGAAGATGCCTATTCGTCGCCGCGCGACCAGGAGAGCCGTGCGCCATTAAAACTTCTGTCGGACCCGCCCAGAGCATCACAACGTTCTGACCAATTCGCACCGCCCCACGCCTCTCCACCATGCCATTGAGCTTCGCCAGGAGGTAGAGCACCGCCCCCTACCCACAGCCATGCCGTTAGCTCGCTGTGCAGCCGACCGCGATGAGCTCCACCCACACCCTTCGGTCCCCTCATCACACTATAAATAGAGGCCACCCCCGTTCGATTTTAGCACACAGTCACACTCCCCTTTCTCTCAGAACCACCCCACCTCATCCCCGGTGCAAGGCGAGCACCAGGTGGCCAGAATTTCGCCGAAGTCTGCCGCGGAGGAGGAGAAGAGGCGCCGTTGATTGGAGCCGCCTCAGGATGAGACACCGGTACCAGGAGGATCGCTCTCGTCGACTTCGTCGTTCGCCCCCATCACCGACCCTCGCCTGAGCCACTGTGAGACCCCACAGACTCCCACCGGCCGCGTTAGGGTTTAGTCTCGCCGGCATTGCTCGACGGAGACAACAAGCCCGAGCTGTTGGATTAGATGTTGATCGCACGTTCTAGATTGCCCCGTACCCCTCTGCACCCCCTGTCTCGCTGATTGGCGGGGACAGCCACTTAAACCCACCCTCCTGCGGGCTGTGCGCAGTGCGCCGGCCTAGTTAACTTCCCGCGTGACCCACTAGTTTCAATTTAGGTTTTATCAATTTAGTTTCAAAATTGCACCTAGATTTAGATTTGTACCTAGATTCAAAAATCAATCTAGAGTGATTCACTAAACCAAATTGCATGAAACTAATTTTTCTAGAAAGGTACTAGAATTCTTAATCCAAGCCCGTTGGATTCAAACCATTTAGATTTGTAGAACACCTATAGTAAAAATAACAATGCAGAAGCTTTTCTACATTCAAACATTTTTCAAAATTCAACCATAAAAGATTTTGAGTTGATTCCAACTCTCAAAAATTACATTTGATAAGACCTTTCTGAATATATAAAAATATCTAGGTGTACTTACAGAAATAATGGACAAGCTATAAAAAAATGCCCCATAGGAATTTGTAGTCACTTTATTAATTAAAATAAAAAGGTTAAACCTTATTAAATTGTGACACCACTTTAAATCACATTCCCAAGTACTGAAATATGTGGTGATGACATGTGTCAACATGATCCCCTATTTTAGTTGGAGAATATTAATTTAAGTAGTTTTTCAATGAGTAGAAATTACTTTTCTAAAATAAAATAAATAAAACAAGTGCTTAAATCCTTGTGATAATAGTGATGATACTAGATCATCTAGTGTGAACCTTGGTGTGATAAATAGAATTAGTTAAGTATTGTTTGGTGATTGTGTACCTCGTATTTATTTATAGACGCTAGTACCGAACCAGGATACGAGGAGGAAGGAGAATACTACGAGGAAGAAGCAGAGAACATCAACCACTGCACTGCACAAGGCAAGCTACTATCTTAGCAAGATAAGCTAAACCATGCAAGTCATACTTGCAAGCTTAAACCTACAAGATAATCTATGCAATGCATTAGGCATGCCATGATTATACCACTTGATGATACCAAATCCTAGTTTTACTTGCAAGCTTGGCTATTTTATTTCTTTATCAAAGCTTTCTATTTGAGTTTACTTAGTGACTTCTATATTTTAGAGAGATGTTTAAAGGTGGCATAAAGAGCTTAAAACTAGGCCTAAGTTAGATAATCTTGATTTCATCCTAAGGCATGAGATTGAACTTAGATCATTTCACCCTTGATTACCACCCTTCATTAGTGTTTACCCCCACTTGTAGTTTCTAGTGCTAAGTATAAAACTTGATCACTTTAGATGGGAATACTTGGTGAAAATGGTTATGAAAACCTTAGAATGATGAGTCATTCTACTGAAATGTTTTGACATGTGTTCTTGAACACCCGATGATTTGGAGGATGAAAATGTTGAGGCATGAGCCTTAGCCCTTTATAAAACTGATGGTTATATAAATGCGATACCATTCCAATTTTACCGTACAACCACAATACCCAAAATTTGGGTAGGGCTTGACTAGAAATTTATATACCTTAGTATGGGTTCCCTTGCGGCCGAGGTTTGTGCTGAGGCTACCTCATGACGATTGTCCACTTGTGTAGTTCCCAAGATGTCAGTTGGTCATGGTTGGGAGGACAAACTCATAGGAGAGGTGCCTATACTAGGGCGTGAAATTGAAAGGTTAGGATTGATTATCCGCATAATAAGTATGGTGAATTTAGGATTGTTCCTGACGGATGAATCGAATATTGCGGTGAAACTGTACCACCTCTGCAGAGTGTCAAACTATTCGAATAACGGCGTCCACGGTTATGGAAAGTTGGAGTGGCCATACTGTTCCATCGTCAGATGTTTTCAAAATGATTTATGAATTGAATCAGGACTTTGACTTGACCACAACAGGGTTGTGATATAAAAATTCAACTTCCCACTTAGGTGTTATAAAACTTTCAACTAGCTTTCTTTGCTTCTGAACTCAGTTAAAGATCAATCTGGCATTTTGCAAAACAACCTAGAGATTAGTATTCCTACTCAAAACCACTTCACTTGTTAGTATTAGTTTGCGAGTACTTAAAGAGTACTCATGGATTTGTCCCTGGTTATTCCCGTGGCCAGACTATGAGGAGGACTATCAGGAGGATGGTCTGCAGGAAGGTTACGACAACTAGGATCATCTCCCATCGTCAGCATTGCCTGTGACCATGAATATGGAGCCTCGCCCACGCTATCGTTACTATATTATTCCGCTGTTTGATTTGTATTAAGACTGGATCATGAGATCCTTTATTTGTTGTAAGACCATATGTATGGTTTGTAATGGATAATGTACTGTGATATCCAATCTGTTATGTCTCGCAAAAAATGGTAATCCTGGGATTGCGATGTATGGCATAACATGCATCTGGGATTGAAAATCCGGGTGTTGACACATTCCCTGCCCCTCTTGAGGTTGGTATGGGGTGGCAGACTCCCTCTTGAACATGGCATTTTCCTGGGTCACATCGGTCTCCTCCTCGTGGAGCCCCCAATGTAATCCAGGTCCTGAGGGTAAGCGGTGGCCACTGCTTTGTAGTCATGCCCGAGGGAGTGCAGAGCCTCCACTTCATTACAGCGGACTGTGATCGTATCGCCGTTTCCTCCGGGCATCTTGAGGACGTTGTAGGCGTGGTGAGGTAGCGGCATGAACATGGCCAGTGCAGTGTATCCGAGGATGACATTGTATGGGAGCTCAATGTGAGCCACGTCGAAGTCGACAAGCTCGGTGTGGTAGTTGTCGTGTCTTCCGAACGTGACAGAGAGGCGCACCTTACCGATGGGTATGGTGGTTCTGTTGGTCACCCCGGAGAATGGACTGGTCAGCATCATCCTCTCATAGGCCACCTACAACTGGGCGAACGTCTTTGTGGAGATCACGTTCTGGACGGCGCCTCCGTCAATGAGATTCTTCGCTATCACGATGTTGTTGATGGTGGGGGTGCAGGTCATGGGGAGAGTGCCCACAGTCCTGGTGGAGATGGGGTGGTCACAAGCATGCAAGGTGATTGGGTACTAAGACCACTTGAGCTTCGAGGCCAAGACTCTCGGCCTGGCGGCAGCGACCTCACGAGTGAGCAGATTGAAATGGCAGTTAGAGACTGGGGCCTGGGAGCCACCAAGGATGCAAGCTATGGCTCCTCACGGTACCTGATAGCTCCCGGGGTCCTCGTCATGGACTTTTCCTCCTGTGGAGGGTGCTGCTGCATGGCGTTTGCTTGATGGTCCACCTTCGGGATGTCACAGCCGCCAGAGTTGTTGTTCCAACGCTCGCCCCATGGTGGACACCCCTGGCCCCGCCACGCTCTCCACTAGGTTTCCCTTTCCTCTGGCTATTGTGCATGTCACGGAGCATCTTGAGTTCATAGAAGTCATCATTGGGGTGACTGTTCCTCTTATGGAAGTGACAGTATGCATTATCATCCCTTTCCCCTTCGTCGTGCTCCTCGCAAGGACTCTTTTGGTCCTGCTCGGTAGGGAGGATGACGGTAGTTGGAGTCCTTTCCCTTGGATGAGCCCGAGGACTTAGGGGTGGTTTCATCCTCAGCGAGGATGAACATCGGCCCAGCCTCTGCCTTGGTGCAATTCTTAGCCATGACGAAGATCTCGGCTGCTGTAGTCAGGTTCTCTCCCCGGATGCCGATCTTATCACTCATATTGATGTCCTTGACACCCTCGGAGAAAGCGGTGATGACGTTGGAGTCTGAGATCTCTGGGACCTTGTTGCGGACTCGGCTAAACCTCTGCAGGAACTTGAAGAGGGTCTCTCTAGGCTCCTGGCGCACCTGGCGGAGGTCTAAGTACATGAGCGGGCACTCGTAGCTTCCCTTGAAGTTTGCGATGAAGAGGGAGGTGAGTTTGTCCCATGAGTTGATGGAATCCTCTGGCAGGTTCATCAACCAAGTGATGGTTGTTTCCTTCAGGCATAGAGGGAGTCAATTCGCCATGATGCGGTCATCACCCTCTGTAGCCTCGATGCTCGTGGTACAGAGATGGATGAACTCGCATAGGTTGGTTGTTCCGTCATAACGCGCTGGCGTGTCCGCGTGAAACTTGTGTGTCCAGACCACACGACGGAGCGCCTTTGTGAGGGCAAGGCAGCCGTTGGCCTGTACCACCTTGTTGCTAGGGGAAGCCACGCGATTCTACTGGCCTGTCGCGGCAATTTCCTCAGTGATTAGGTCTTCGCGCCCCCACGATGGGGCCACGAACGTGGGGGTGAGACGATCTGGAAGCTATTGGTTGCTGGAAGATGCGCCTGGTCGAACCTAGGGGCACCATTGCAGCACCGGGCCAGCGGCAAGCCCCAGGCCCCTCCGCCGGGTTTTCTACTAGGCCCGCTGCTCCTGCAGTGAGAGTGTGGCGACATGGAGGAGATTAGCGATCCTGTCCCACCGCTTCTCCTCGTCTAGCTTGGCTGGTGATTGGTCCAGGAGCTCCTGCACCATGCGCCTGGATGCTTCAGGCGTGAGGCACTCGTGTTTCCACGCTTGGACACGGTGAGGGAGAGCGAGGTGGCTCCACATGAGGAGTACGGGGACTCCCGAGATGGGCGTAGGTGGAGCCTCCGTCGTCCTTGGTCCAAGGGTCCTACTCAGAGGGGGCGCGTCACGGGGCCAGCTCGGTCTGGGCCCTGGTCGCCACTCGGCACGGGTCTCTGTGCGAGCTGACATGTGGCCGAGGTTGGTGAAGATCTTGAAAGTGTGACTCAGCCCCCTACCTGGCGTGCCAAATGTTGGAGATTTATCCCGTGAAAGAACTAGGGTCCAATGATCCCTTGGTTCGAGAAGGGGTTGAACACGCGTTCTCAAGGAGCCTCGGCAACAGTGGCGAGGGAGAAGCAAGATTCACGATAGAGAGGTGACATAGGGTTTTTTACCCAGGTTCGGGATCCTCGTGAGGAGATAAAGCCCCTACTCCTACTTTGTTTTACTCGCTTGGCTTCGCGAGGGTACAACGGTGGGGAGATGTCTAGGGTCTAGATCACAGGGGATCGATCTCTTCAAAGGAAGGAGGAGGAGCCTTTATATAGGGTGGCGTCAGGCCTCTTCCCTAGCATTTGGGGCGGGAAGGGAGTCCACAGTGCCACCCCTTGATATCCCGGTCTAGGAGACTATTTTACATGGACTTGGTCTAGCTTTCCCGGTGTCGCTCCGTCCTCCTGTAAAGCACCCTGCTCCGACATTGCTTGTCCTCATCTGGCGCTCTCTGCTTTTCCCTTATATCACTAGAGTGGAAATAAAGGGGCGTCTCCCGCCCTGAAGTTGATCATCCTTTCCCTACGAAAAAGGGGTAAACCAAGTCTTCTTTACCGAGGCGGTTGGCGTTGCAGGGGTGTTATACTCTCTGCTGGGGATGATAGTTCGAACCCAGCTTGGCGAAGTTAATGTCTTACCCCGGGGGCGCTCCGGGGTATCCGAGGCATGAGGGCACATCGCACAGCGTGGCAGGCCACGTACGGAGGCGCTATTGTTCAAAATTCCCTTCCTCACGAGGCAAGTACCTCGCGAGGTCTGGACGGCTGTGCCCCCTTTGGAGGTGTACCTCCTCGCGAAGATGAAGATTTCCTAGACGCGGGGCTCGTAAAATGCAGGGACATGCCACCCTAGTTGCCAGGGTCCCGACAACACGGATAGCAATAGATCAACTGGATGAATTAAAGACTATAAAAGGAAAATAGGTATAAGGGGGTAGAATGCTTGCCCGAGAAACACTACCAAAGATTCATCCGAAGATCGGGTCAAAGCTCGCATCAACTCAACAGCCAAATCTATGAATAAGCGAAGCACTAAATGAAACACCGGATGCGCTACCTAATACTACGAGAGAAGATCCGGCATGTTTATGATATGATGCATGACATGGCAAAGATGCGATGCAACTAGGCAATATTAAGAAGAATCGGGATCTTGATAGATAATTAGAAGGTTCATTTTGTTTAGATACCCCACAATTTAAATGTTGTATTAACAATGTGAAACATGTCATCGGTTCACTACAAAAATTTAAATGGAGTCGAGAAAAGACAAATATCGCCCACATATAACTCCATATTTAATTATAAGGTGAATTGACATATTGCCCTAAACCAAATGATGTGATGTATGCAAGAATGAATATATGCAACAATTATATGTCATAATACAAAAATAGGGACGGTTTTATGTGGGAGCCACACGTTAGGGGTGTGGGACCCCGTATTTTAGGTCCGAGAATCCCTGTTATGCTTTCAATTCACGTTCCCGTGATCAATGACCCATGAGCATAACCAACTAGTATCATTACATCATCCATAAGTAGCAAGTACAACACTTACATTACTGCCATTATCGAGATTACATACAACAATAGAAGAAGTCTTCACGCACAGAGCCCATGACATGCCTTAATCTACAGGCAGCTGACTGGGAGACGACCTAGCTCGTATATACATCAGCTTCTTCATTATTCCTCGATCTTGTGGAAATCTGGCCAAGGAAATAGCTAGTAACAATGCTGGTGAGTACTTTGAATGTACTTGCAAACCACCTTAAGATAGCAATAGTAAAAGGATATGCAGTATGGCTATGGTAGTAGGAGGGCTCCATGAAAGGTTATTTTATAAACTAGTTTCTCTTGTAGATATAGCATCTACAAGGTTTGTTTTGAAAACTTCTGTAAAACATTTTGGAAACGTTTTTAAATTTTTTATAAACTACTAGGATTGGGTCACCCTAATTCATCTCCACGGTCCTCAACTGACCGAGCTATTCTCTTCATTCTCTGTTGTCCTTTGGACAACCAGGTTTTAGAAAACACTTTCTTTCTAGAAATCCGTTTTGAAAACAAAACCAACACCGCTCTACAACAACCTTCTCAACCGTCCATGACTGTGGACATGGTTATTCGAATATATTTACACTATGCACATGTTGTACACTTTACCCACACCAAACTGCTACCCTGCACTGATCCTTACTGATCATGGGTCGAGTAACTGATCCAGACTCTCTGGAGGCTACTCTAGTATAGGACCTACACTATGAGTTATTCCTCTCAACACTGAGACGTAAGGATCCATAGACCAACTGGAGTGCACCCAACTCCTCTAGAGCTGTCACTTTCCATGAGAGGCTCATAGTATCGCCCGACCAATCACATGGGTGGTACCGCTTTGTCCAGGTGACTGCCTAGCAGTTGACCCTTTATGTAAAGGAAGCGGCCCGGGATACGAGGGAGCTGATCCCTTATAAGTAGTTGTGAGAATTCCCACACTAGAGTAGCAAACTTCAAATCCAACCCTGTTCCAATTCCAGAGTAATGTGGTTGCACGGGTTAATTGTTTAGGAAAAACTGCAAATAACCAGGTGCCTTTTTGTAAACATTTTTCCTCCATCCTTTATCCCGCCTTTCATTTTTCAAATCTCTCTTGGTAGATCAAACTTCACCAAGGTTTTCTTATAAAACATTTTGTTAAATATATTCCCAGGCTCTTCCCATCCTATAATTTTACTTCGGCTAAAACGAGGTCTCCAATGGGTTATGGCGTTATACACCATCTACCATACTAGGGACAAGTTGGTGTCATCAAAGGGTTGTACCTAGTGGTACTAAAGTTTCAATGGTTTGGAGTAGCCATACCAATACCAGATATAAAACATTATATATAGAAAACAATGCAGTTTCATAAACAACAGGTAAAACATGCATAAGTGAAATATTAGGGCAAAGGTTTATGAGCAAGAAGGTGGCTTGCCTGTGACCTGCGAGATGTCCCTGACTTCTGTAGAAAACCAGAATACCAATAATATTAAAAGTACAATCCGCCCTTCTTCTCGCCGTCACACAATCGCAACTATCGCCGTATCGAGCAAACATGCAAACAAACAATACTTCCATCAATACAAGGCATACAACAGATCTTTAATACAGTAAGCCAAAGGTAATCACATGATAAAGAGTAGTTGGGTGATGGATGATTGGTTTGAGAGAGTTGGTAAAAGGCTTGGAGGCATTGGAAGATGATCCCTTAGGATTTATAGTTAAAAAAACATATAGGAGAGGGGTTTTGGACAAAGGACATGTTCTGTATGATACCATTGTATAAAAATGATATCACCAGAAAGGTATTGATAAAATGAAACCAATAAAAGTTGTTTCACTATTTATCAATTACCATTGATTTATAAAGAATTTTCTAGTGAAAGAAACTCTAGTTTGTGGAAATAAATCACCAAAAAAGTTCTTGAGTTCCATTTTTTTTCCTTAGATGGTTAGATAGTGTTTGATGGACTGATTCACTGAGAGTTGGAATCATCCCAAAATATTTAACAAAATACCCTCAGGAAATTCCCAAATGGAGTACTAGAGATAGTGTTTGATGGACTAATTCACATAGTATGTTTTTAGAATACCTTTCCACAAAAATTGGAATCAGCTATTTTGGATTTACAGAACTAATGTGGTGAATTTATTGGTGAATAAAATCTGCACATAATAGTTTAATTCCTAATAAATCAACCATTGCTCAATAAATTATGATCTCCTAGATTTTGATAGATATAGGTATCCAAGTGTACTGGGAGTTGGGATCAGGTCAATACCCACTCTAGTTTGACCTAGAGAAATTTGGAGTGTTTTAGGTATTTTTACCAGGGGAAATCTAGGAAGCAAATTAATATGGGGCCAGGGTGTCATGCAAGGTATGAACAATACCTTGCGGTACAAAAAGGATTCATGTCAAATGTAATTCTAAAACAATCTGTATGAATTTATTAATAAAAAGGATAACTTTTGGTATTAAAGTTCCTATAGTTACTATGGGTAGTAAAATGCCCAATCTCTGGTACTGTATGTTGGGGAGAACATCCAAGAGCCATAGGGAAAACAGATCTGGGCCTAAGTATGGGTTTTCCATTTTTATTTGAATTAAACCGGTGGGGAAATCTGGGATAAATAGATCTATTTAAAATAAAAAGGGAGAAGGTGGACGCCAGGCCAGATACGAGCGGGAGGTAGGCCCACGAGGCAAAACCGGCCCAACTGCTGTGCCCGCTCGTGAGGAGGAGTGCAAGGGCATCGGGGCAAGGCCCATCTGCCGGGGGAGTTGCACCGAAGCATTAAGGAAGCACCATGGCCATTCGATCAGAGTCATATCGACTACCAGAGGTCGTCTTCCTCATGTGGTCCTCTCTCGATGGAGGAAACCCTAGCTGAGGGGAAAAGGCTAGGGGAGGGACAAGCCCATTACGCGGTGCGAACTCCTAAAGAAGAGACTGAACTTACTTACTTTATTTCTTGCTTGCTTGTTCACCGGTGATGAAGGGGAAATGGTGAGGGTGCAGATTGATGCAGCTCTCGATGGCGATCTAGACAAGGGGCAGCACAACTCAGTTCGACGCCAAGAGGTGGTTCGCGCGAAGGAGCCCACGGTGGCGCTCGGAAGCTCGTCGGGGAGGCGTCTAGGGGCGGTCCTGGGCAAAAAAAAATAGGGGGAGAGTTAGGGGAGGTAGGGGAACACCATGGAGGGACATCCAGGGATAGAGAATCTTGGGAGAGGGGTCTACGCTTGGTTTTTGAGCTACAGCCGAGTCTCCTTCTTCTCCTTGTCTCAGAAAATATATGGCTGTGGAGGATCTGTAGATCTCAGGGGTTGTAGATCAGGGGTAGGGTTCATGGTGAGGCCACATGTAGGTGGGAGCAGGGGAGGATGCACCCCGAGCTCGAGCTCAATAATGGAAAAAATGGTGGTTGTTGCTTTTGGGGCCATTAGAAGGGAAGAGAGGGGATGGGGATCTCGGGGGAGGTGGCTGAGCTGGGTTGGGGACAAATGAGCAGCAGGATGAGGGCTAGGGTTGGTGGTTTCATTATAAACCAAGTAGAGATGGTGGTGGGTGGACCAAGTCCATTGAGATCAAGGGAGAGAGTAAACTAGGGGAGGAGGGTTGCTGCGGGCATGAGAGTTGTATTCTGGTCGAGTGGTATGGCAGGGGGAAGAGGGTAGCTGCTATGGTTTAAAGAGGGACAAGAATAAATATAGACATTGTGTATCCTCCTTACAAGCACTAAAGGACAAGGGGATAAGGTGTTATAGTGGTACTATAGTGGAGCACGACCAGAAGTGAGGTAGGGTGCTATGTAAGCTTGCTTGACCAAGTTGGTGATGGTTTTGGTTTAGTTTAGGTCAAGCTTTGATGGTCTTGTATAGTTTTATCACATGGGTGCTTGTGAAATAGTTTTAATAAATTGCATTGGGAAAAGTGGGGAAATGGTACTGGTGTGTAGATGAGATCAAGGTACCTCTCTAGGAATTCTTTGGGATTTTTCTAGGAAGTATTACTCCTCTTAAATCCATTTATTCAAAGTGTACAGAAATGGTTTATAGAAGCTCAAGTTATATTTTACATTGGGCATGGTGAGTTTTTGGTGTAAAATGGTTCTAAATACCATATCACACATTGGGTAATTTAATTGGAATCTATTTATAAGGGAAAGTATTTTATTTTATTATTTCATGGTTCTGCCATTTAAGAAAAATGCCAAAAAAAATAATAAAGGATCTCAAAAATATTTATTTTTTAGATGGGGAGATAGGAGGGGATATGTAGGAATCAAAGGTTCCTTGAGTTGGCAAAGTGTTTTGGAGAAAACCAAACTTGCCTTTATAAAGAAGGTTTTGAGGATTTTGCCAAAAATGGAAATTTAAATAGATTTAGGTTCCAAATAATTATGGGGATTATTTAGCAAATGTCTATATCCAAAGTGGATGATGTAAAAATGAATTATCTATCATAGCCTACCCCGGGTTTTTGGAATTCCACATTAAAAATGGAAGGAAACATGATGGGGATGATCTAGGGTTTCGATAATTTTATGCCATCTAAACTTAGTTGGATTAGTGAGCTCAGGGCTCACCTTGATGCAAGGGATAGGTGGATATTTAGACCAAGTTATATAGATGATAATGACATCAATGGTTGGTCTTGGTTGTATTTGAGGTGATATAGGAGGGATGGCAAACATTGTTAAAAATAAGGCTGCCATAACAGATGAGTCATGATGCCTCATAAACCATGTGGGTTTAAGAAGAACAATGATCCAATGGAAAAAAGTGAAGTATGGATTAATATACCATCATTATTAGATAATAACCATGCAAATATTTTGTCAAAGGTATATAACATGGGGAAGTGAGCTTCTGCCAAAGTAGGCATGTTTACTAGATTTGTAGAAAGGATTATTTTCTTGCCTGCAAAAACATCAAGAACAAGTGGGTCAAAGGATGATAGTGGTAATTTCAGAAGTGGGATCTTGTAGTCCTTATGATGGTCTACAAAATGGTTAAAGTGAATTTCCAAAAAGGTACAAGGGTTGAGAAATGCAGGGATTCAAAGATGTGATGTTGATAGCTTTACCAAACTTTGCCATATTTGGCAGACTTGTGGATTTGGACTATTATGAAAGAGGGAAGGATACTAGGGTTTATTCTTATCATCAAGTGGATGAGATTGAAGTATATATTAGGTAGAGGGGATCCATGATTGTATTTGGTCTTTGATGAGTTGGATGCTAATACAAAGGATTAGATCAGTATTGATCTGGTTAAGGGAATGGGAGGGTCACTAGAGTGACTGATGATAGATCTAGTTTGGGATGCTTGGTTTGAGATTGATGATCACAAACATATATTGGGTCTTAATGGATGAGATACTAGATTAGCTCACTCTAATTCCTAAGCACACAAGACAATCAGTAGATCCAGGATATTCATTACACAGCAGATCAAGGAAAATCATCAATTCAAACTTGTCAACTACTACTAAGGTTACCATCTAGTCTAGCTTGAGGTATGGGTGGGTATGTTGAAAGGTCGGAGTTTGAATAAGGTGAGATCCCTTGGTATCTCTACCAAGAGTAGAATTCAAAAGCTTTATAATAAGGTTTTGGAAAACCTATAGGTAAGAGTAGTTGCATGATCTATCTTGAAAATATAAGGAGATTATATATATATGTCTCCATAGTTTTGTAATAGAAACTAGTAAAATCAGTTTTTGTCAAAGTCATCTTGGTTCAAGTTTGAATTGCGAGAACAGTTGAGAATATGAGATATGAGCCAATACATCTATTTTTAAAAATAGTTTTTGATAACTAGTGTTGAGGTAAGGAATATAATATATAATACACATAGTTGCATGAACACAAACACGAACAACAAGCATTGCAACACTTAACAAGAAAAAGTTTTTTCCCCTGATTTTTGCATTTTTGACAATAAATCAGGGTTGCTGAAATTGGGATGTTACAGACCTTTTCCCCTTAAAATAATCTCGTCCCGAGATTTGGGAGGAGTCGGGTTAAATCAGAACATCGGCTTAACAATTTTCAACAGTGGAATTATTTAGATGATAAGGAACTTACTACTAGCAGGTTTGGTCAGCTATGGGTCGGGGATGAGCGGCTACGGGTCGAGCGGTTTAGATTAAGCTAGTGGAAAATACATAGTCTTTCCCCTGAGGACGGTTCTAGGTAGGTTTAGAGTCGACTGGATCCTTTCTTCTTGAAGCGAGATGACAGGTTGAGCCTTCTTCGATATTCATAGCTGGAGTTATATTTTCGGCCTTCTGGTTTTGGGGCACCAGGAGTGTTGGGGGTATGATCTTGCGATGGAGAACTTTCCCGAGTATCTTCTGATTCTGGAGGAGTGTCCATTGTTGTCCTCCATGCAGGGTCCAGGGTTCGGATTAAAAGGGGGGTGGTTATCTCCTGACAATGACTAGGGGATGATTCTTGGGTTTATACCGGTTTTGCAGGAAAGATGCAGTCTTTCCCCACCCTTAGAGCTATGTTAAGGGGTGCTTGGTGCAGTCATAGACTTTATTTATTGGGATCGCGGGTTGAGGCTGGGGGAGTGTTGCACCATTCATTTGGGTATGGGTATATTTTGTCTACCTTGTATAGGTTGCTTCTTAAGAGGCGCCAGTATCACTTCTTGAAGTAGGCGGTCTATTGGGATTTACGTTTAGCTAGCCCTCCTAGTATTTAGTTCTGAGCTAGTTAGGGTCCGATAGGTGGGAGAATGTCGTTTGCGGTGGAAGGACGAGGGACGCGATCCTTTAAAATGGGGTCGTTCCGGGTTGAGTCTGATGCAACGTCATGGGTAAAACACACAAAGAAGGTATCATACTGGCATAACATCAAGAAGGGTTCATACATAACTTAGCAGGTTTGTATCGGCTAGAGGCGATTGTATTTAAGGAATTACACAACCGGTCTGTGCTACCGAGCGTCGGGACACTTAAAGTTTTACAAACGGGTTCTATGATGATACATAGCTCTACCCTAGACAAGTAGGGAGATTTATTCTGAGCCGCTTGCTGACTACTCAAAGGGATCCTTTTTGTCTTCATCTTCGCCTTCAGGGAGATGGGTGGAGGATTCTTGGGCTTCCTGTGGGGGTTTGAATCTCCGGAGGTATTGGCGAGCGGTGACACACTTCTTTCTTCCTCTGGGGACGCTGCTTCCTAATGCTTCTTCAGGTTTCTTGAGCAGGGCTTGTCCTTTCCTGGACTTGTAAAGCTTCCTTCCGAGTCAAGATGGTTTGGACGCGGTGAAGCTCCATCTGGGTTTGACGATATTCATCGGCGACGGCAGTGAGAAGCTCATTTCCAGCATAGCTATAGCGGGCTTGCAGCTGCACGTCAGGGAAGGTCCTACGAGGGTCTTGGGATTGCCCGGAGGAGTCCACACTTCCTTTGAGTGGTAGATAGAAGGTTTTGGGCTGCTTCTTTTCTAGGAGAATGTTTCGGATACGAAAGAGGGCCTCTCTTGCGGCCATCTTGATAGCCATCACTCGAGTCGGCATTCGAAGTCTTGTGGAATAGATGGGTTCTCCGGGTGCTCCATACTTTGGAGGGATGGTGACTTGTCCCAGATATATCCCGGTTTCCAGTCCTTTGTGGAGAGTGTGGGTTGGAGGGTGGCTGTATCCGCAGAGCTGTAGTGTGTCCAAAAGAAGCGAGGGAAATCCTCAGCGTAACCAGGCTTCATCAATGGGTTCCATCTGCACAATGGAGGGTTTATTGTGATGTTTAGAAATAGTGGTACCGATTCGGTAGGATGTAAGGATAATAATAAGCACGTGCAAATGTTGTTTAAGGTTTCGATACGTAGACATCCTGCTAAGGAGAGGTATCAGATTACGGGGTTATTTTTGGTGTTGTTGGGTTACATCATCTAGGAATGCAACCACTAGGGTCGAATCATACTAGGAAGACAAGCAACACATTCCAAACATCATACCAAGCATGTGACAAGCAATCAAGTCATACCATAGGTAGCAAGGAATGACTACACGCCATAGGGGAAATACTATATTGAGGATACTTATTCTATGTACGGATAATATGGGGGTCTTAGCTTCCGTCTTGCCATCTGGTGTTATCAGTGCCATAATTTATCCATTTGGGGCGATGGAAGGGCTTTGTTGGTAGGGAGATCTTGTAGTGTCTTTGGTGTTGGTAGATCCTCTAGTTTGCTTGTCTCTATTTCTTTTCATCTCGGGATGTCCGTCTTCCAGATCCTAAGTTTGACTTATTTTTGAAAACGGACATTTGAGGTTAGACGAGATAGAGAATAAGCCTTTTTTCAAAAATATAAAGTCAGACAAGATGAGATAAGAAATCTTTCGAAAATCTTTTGAGAAAGTAGTTACTCAAAAGCCGGTGTTTTCAGAAATAAGGGTTGTCCTGTCTAACGTCCATGCTAACTAAGGTCTCGTACAGTTAGGATGGCTTTGATACCAAGTCTGTGGGACCCCAGATTTAAGGTCCGAGAATCCCCATTATGCCTGCAATTCATATTCCCATGATAAATGAGCCGTGAGCATAACCGACTAGTATCATTACATCATCCATAAGTAGCGAGTACAATAGTTACATTATTTCCATTATGGCGATTACAAAGAACAATAGCCGAAGTCTTTAAGGGCAAAGCCCATGTCATGCCTTAACCTACAAGAAACTGACTGGGAGACAACCTAGCTCGCATAGACGTTAGCTTCTTCATCGTTCCTCGATCCTCTGGAAATATGGCCAAGTAAATAGCTAGGGACAATGCAGGTGAGTAATTTGAATGTACTCACAAACCACCTTAAGATAGCAACAATAAAAGGATATGCAATATGGCTGTGGTAGTAGGAGGGTTCCATGAAAGGTTCTTTTCTAAACTAGTTTCTCTTTTAGATCTAGCATCTGCATGGTTTTGTTGAAAACTTTTGTAAAAGGCTTTGAAAACTTTTGTAAAAGGTTTTGAAAACCTTTTTAAAAAATTAGAAACTAGTAGGATTGGGTCACCCTCCTTCATCTCCACGGTCCTCAACTGACCGGGTTATCCTCTTCCTTAACTGGTGTCCCTCGGACAACCAAGTTTTAGAAAACACTTTCTTTTTAGAAATCCGTTTTTAGAAAAAAACCAGCACCGCTCTACAACAACCTTCCCAACCGTCTATGACCGTGGACATGGCTATTCGAATAGTTTTACACTCTACAGAGGTTGTACACTTTACCCACACCAAACGGGTACCCTGCCCTGATCCTTACTAATTGTGGGTCGAGTAACTGATCCATAACTAATCATGGGTCGAGTAACTGATCCATACTCTCTGGAGGCTACTCTAGTATAGGCCCTACCCTTTGAGTTGTTCCTATCAACACCGGGATGTCAGGATCCACAGACCAACCGGAGTGCACCCAACTCCTCCAGAGCCGGAACTTTCAATGAGAGGCTCATAGTATCGCACGACCACTCACATGGGTGGTACCGCTTCCTCCAGGTGATTGCCTAGCAGTTGACCCTTTTATGTAAAGGAAGCCTGGGATTCGAAGGAACTGATCCCTTATAAGTAGTTGTGAGAATTCCCGCACCAGAGTAGCAAACTTCAAATCCATCCCTGTTCCCATTCCAGAGTAATGTGGTTGCACAGGTTAATTGTTCTGGCAAAACTGCAAAGAACCAGGTGCCTTTTGTAAACATTTTTCCTCCATCCTTTATTCCGCCTTTTTGTAAATAAAAACCTTCTTCATTTTTCAAAGATCTCTTGGTAGATCTAACCTCACCAAGGTTTTCTTATAAAACATTTTGTTAAACATATTCGCGGGGTCTTCCCATCCTATACTTTTACTTCGGCTAAAACGGGGTCTCCAAGGGGTTATGGCATTATACACCATCTACCATACTAGGGACAAGCAGGTGTCATCAAAGGGTTGTACCTAGTGGTACTAAAGTGGCAATGGTTTGGAGGGGCCAAACCAATCCCAGATATAAAACATTATATATAGAAAACAATGGAGTTTCATAAACAACAGGTAAAACATGCATAAGTGAAATATTAGGGCAAAGGATCATGAACAAGAAGGTGGCTTTCCTGTGACCAGCGATATGTCCCTGAATTCTTTAGAAAACTAGAATACCAATAATAATAAAAGTCCAATGTGTCCTTCTTCTCGGCGTCACACAATCGTAACTATCGTCGTATCGATCAAACATGCAAACAGACAATGCATCCATCAATACAAGGCATAAAAGCAATCTACAATACAACAAGCCAAAGGTAATCACATGATAAAGAGCAGTAGGGTGATGGATGATTGGTTTCAGGGAGTTGGTAAAAGGCTTGGAGGCATTGGAAGATGATCCCTTAGGATTTATAGTTTAAAAAAATCATCTAGGAGAGGGTTTTTTGGACCAAGGACATGTTCTGTAGGATACCATTTTACAAAAACGATATCACTGTAAAGGTATTGATGAAATGAAACCAACAAAAGTGGTTTCACTATTTTATCAATTACAATTGATTTTTAAAGAATTTTCTAGTGAAAGAAACTCTAGTTTTAGGAAATAAATCACTAGAAAAGTTATACAGTTCCAAAAATTGTTTCCTTTGGTGGTTAGATAGTGTTTGATGGACTGATTCACTGAGAGTTGGAATCATCTGAAAATATTTATCAGAATGCCCTCGGCAAATTCCCAAAGGAAGTAATGGATGATATTTGTCTTTTTAACCAGAATTAATCTATAAGGCCGTTTGATGTGATTAAAAAGTCACATAGTAGGTTGATACATCCAAAACATATCTACTTTCCTGAACACTTTTGCTATTGTTTCTCCTTTAAACTTGTGTGATTTGGATACAACTAACACAGACTGACGCTGTTTTCAGCAGAATTACCTTGGTGTCTAGTTTTTGTGCAGAAAATCAACTATTAGGAAAAATCCCGAAAATATGCCAAAAATTATATTTCGCCAGAAGATCCACGGATCCAGAAGATGAAATGGAGTGGAGGAATGGGGGGGGGCACACCGCTGCCAGGCGCTAGTGGGCCTAGACCACGCCTAGGGGGTGCGGCCACCCCAGGCATCCCCTCGGGCTCCCTTTGCGCCTATTAGTTACCCCTTGACCTAAAAAATGAAGGGGCTTCGTCGTTTTTCCAGAAAGAGTTCTGCTCCTCCGCCACCATCAGAAGTCACAATTCGGATCTAGAAACTCCGTTCTGGCACCCTACCGGGACGGGGAATTTGGAGAGGATCATCGCCATCGTCATCACCAACGCCTCTCCATCAACCATCGATGTTTCCCTCATCCATGAGTGAGTAATCCCTCGTTGTAGGCTATGGGGATGGTAGGGATTGGATGAGTTCTATCATGTAATCGAATAAGATTGTTAGGGCATAGTGCCTAGTATCTCTATCAGTGCTATTTGACTTTGTTGCAACTTGTTATGCTTAATGCTTGTCACTTGGGCCCGAGAGCCATGATCTCAGATCTGAACATATTATTGAATCATTATGATAGTATTGTTTGTGATCTTATCTGCAAGTTGTGTACACATATCATTGTCCGGATCCAAAGGCCCCGAAGTGACAGGAATTGGGACAACCGGAGGGGACGGCTATGGTGTGAGGATCATATGTGTTCATGGAGTGTTAATGCTTTGTTCCGGTGCTCTATTAAAAGGAGCACCTTAATTGCCAGTAGTTCCCTAGAGGCCCCGCTGCCACGGGCTGGCTGGACAAAATATCTTGTGCAAGTTCTCATTGCGAGCACACATGACTATATATGGAGCATATGCCTATGATTGTTTAGTACTTGGGTTCTTATTCTTATTTATCTGCAATGCCCTAGATCTCGAAGTTACATGTTTAGACTCGTCCATGCAACGCCCGTCCATCCATCCCTATGCCTACTGCGTTCATATCCTACTATTTGCTGCTACTGTTACTATTGCTCCTGTTTTACTGCTGCTGTTGCTTTGCTGTTGCTACTACAAACTGTTGCTACTGATAAAATTCTGTGAGCAAGAACTATTTCTAGGTGCAGCTGAATTGACAACTCAGTTGTTATGGCTTGCAAGTATTCTTTGGCTCCCCATGTGCCGAATCAATAAATTGGGTAATACTACCCACGAAGACTATTGCGATCCCCTATACTTGTGGGCCATCAAGACTATTTTCTGGCACCATTGCCGGGGAGCATAGCTTTATTTGTAAGTTCACTTGGATCTATTATTGTTCACTGCTAATCCTTTCATCATGGGGAAGTCTCGTGATGAAAAGTTTCCTATTTTACCATCCACTACAACAAGAGGTACAATCCTAAACACCTATGTTGCTCTTGATTCACCATCTGTAATAAGTAAGCTTGTTACACCACCACCACATACTCATGCTACACACACTGCTACTACTACTGAATCTGAAACTGCTTTTGATGGTCATGATGTTACTTCTACTTCTCTTGATGCGAGTGGTTCATTAGGTCCTTTCCTAGATGCTACTATGGCTAGTCTAGGAAATACTGAAACTCTTAGTGAAGACACTATTACACCTGTAAGGTCACCTAAGTCTAGAGAGAGTTATGATATTAATGATGGTTACATTGAGTTCACTGATGAATTTGTTGAAGAGTGCCGAAAGACACATGGTACTAGTGCTATTAAGAGTCTCCTTGCAAGACGTACTATTATTCCTAAGTTGTCCTCTGATCCTAAGTTTTTCACTTCTCCCATAGATATTGAAGATAAAGATTATGATTTCTCTCTTGATTTATCCTATTTGGACATTTTTGTGAAAGAACCTTTTTGTGGGACTGAAAATGAGAGCGTTGTGGCTCATATGAATGAGCTTTCCACTATGAGCGCTTTATTCTCTGATAATTTTAAGATGCGCAAGTACTTTGTGACTAAGATATTCCCTTTTTCACTAAAAGGAGAAGCTAGGGCTTGGTTTAATAGATTACCTCCTAGTTCGATTGATAGCCTTGATTGTTTGATTGCTTCTTTCTTCCAAAAATATTTTCCTCCCAGTGCTAGACATGCTGCTTTCCAGAGACTTTTTGATTTTAAATAGAGAGAAGATGTGAAATTGCCTGAGTCATGGACAAGGTTCTGTGTCTTGATTCATGCACATCCTGGATGTCCATTACCTAAAAATGAGATTCTTGATATTTATTATAATGTACTAACTTATGATTCTAGGACATACCTAGATAGCTTTGCTAATTGTGTTTTCAGGAAAAGGACTCCTACAGATGCTAAAGAACTAATGGCTAAGATAAACAAGAATGATGATGATTGGACTTCAACTGAGTTAAATACACCTGAGTCTATTACTCCTGAACCAGTTGTGCCTAAACCAGATCCAATACCAACACCAAAGAAGAGGGGAGTTATTACATTAAATGATGAAGTGATAAAGGAATCTAAGAAATTTCTCAAGGAGAAAGGTATTAGAGCTGAAGATGTGAAGAATCTACCTCCTATAGAAGAATTATGTAAGCCAATTCCCCACTCATCTACTATTGAGGTACACTCTCTCCAACACTTTGATGAAGGTGATATTCCTTATGGTAATCCTCCTAACCAATGTTTAGAGGAAATTCACATTTTTATTGTTAAGGAAGGTAATTTCAATAAACAAGTTCAGAATCATTTATTGGAAAACTCTAGAGCTATTAATGAGTTGAAAGATATTGTGGAAAGAACTTCTAATGAAATTAAAATGCTTTGTAAACACTTTCAAATGGTTCAAACCCAACTTGATCAACTTGCTAAGGTACAGAAAGATATGCTAGTTAATGCCTCAGGAGATAAACATGCTTATGGAATTAGAACTAGGAGTGGTATAGCTACTCAAGATCCTTTTTATCCTGAAGGACACCCTAAAAGAATTGAGCAGGATTCTAAACAAGGTGAAAGTAGTGGTAGTCCTCGTAAGAGAAAGAAAAAGAAACATAAAGTAGTTGAGGAACCACTTGAACTTGCTGTAGATCCTAATAGTATATCTGTCTCTGATGCTGAAACTGAAAGTGGTGATGATAAAAATGATGCTCCTGATAAGGAGGAAGGTCAGGAAGAACCTGAGAAGCACACTAAGAATACTAGGTACACTAAGGAAGATTTTCCAGGTAAGAAACATGGTAGTGAGAGAGAACCTTGGGTGAAGAAACCTATGCCTTTTTCAGGTAAGAAACACAAGTCAAAGGAGGAAGAACACTATAACAAGTTTTGTGAGTGGATGAAGCCTTTATTTTTGCAAATTCCTTTGACTGATGCCATTAAGTTGCCTCCTTATTCAAAGTATATGAAGGATATTGTCTCTAATAAAAGGAAGATTCCTAATAAGGAGAATTTTACTTTGCTTGCTAATTATTCCTTCAATGGTAAGGTTCCAAAGAAACTTGGTGATCCAGGTATACAAACTATTCCTTGCTCTATTAAGAATAATTATGTGATTTGGGAGCTGGAGTTAGTGTTATGCCTTTTTCTCTCTATACAAGAGACTCCAGCTAGAAAAATTGATGCCAACTGATATATCTTTGCAAATGGCTGATAAGTCTACTATCATTCCTGTTGGTATATGTGAGGATGCTACTGTTCAAGTGGCTCATAATTGCTTGGTCTTAACTGATTTTTTTGTGCTTGAAATGCCTGAAGATGATAATATGTCTATTATTCTTGGGAGACATTTTCTTAATACTGCAGGTGTTGTCATCAATTGTAATCAAGGAAAAGTAACATTCAATATTAATGACAAATAGCATACTGTCTATTTCCCCAAGAAGGTTGCTAAGAGCTATTGCCTGAATTCCATTGAAAATATTGAGAGCATCAAGGTTGGAGAAATATATTGTCCCATTCCACAAGAAAATTTTGAAACTATTATGGTTGGGACCATTGCTATCAAGTATGAGGTAACATAATCACCTAGTGGAATGCAAAGTTTTGTTTCATATAATATTGTTTTGGTAACAAGACTTGATCAACCTTGTTAACAATGGGATTTTAATGAACAAAATATTGTTTTCACTGTGGTTATACTTGCTTTATTTTACTTTTCTCCTTCCTAGTCTTTGCCTTTTGTTTTGCTTGCTTTGGTTTTGTTAGTTGTTTGCTTGTTAGATTGTCTTAGAAATTCTGTACTTTGGTTTTTTGTTTGCTTTTGCTTCTTCTGAAAAAAACTTTTTCTGCGAGAAAGTCAATTTTCATACCCTGAAAATTGGCCAAAAATAAAGTTTTCTGAAAAATCCCAGAAAATTCAAAATAATTTTTTCCTCGAAAAAGGGGCAGAAGGACACCTAGAGTGACCCAGGGGCCACCCCAGGCACCCACACCCATGGTGGGCGTGACCTACCTACAAGTGGCGCCTGGGTGGGGTGTGGCCCACCTAGGCCCCTCCAAAGTGTCTCCTCCCAGCCATCTGTTGGAGATATGCTCAAGAGGCAATAATAAAGTGGTTATTATCATATCTTCGTACTTATGATAAATGTTTACATACCATTCTATAATTGTATTAATCGAAAACATTAATACTTGTGTGATTTGTAAACATAAAAGAGTCCCTAGTAAAGCCTCTTGTTAAACTAGCTTGTTGGTTAATATATGATCATGGTTTCCTGATCATGAACATTGAGATGTTATTAACAACAAGATCATATCATTAGGAGAATGGTGTGATGGACATACTCCTATAGTTAAGCATAACATAAAGTTCAAGTCATTTTGTAAGACCCCACCTTTATAAAGGTAAAGGTCCCTGTTATTGCAATGCTAGTCCCTGGATCAAATGCTAGCATCCACAGTTTAAGATGAAGTACACAGAAACAAAGATCATTATTACATCTTCATTCCAGAGATAACATAGACTTACAACTCCATAGCCAAAGGCTAGAGCAAGAGTTCAACTTAACAAAATAAAGTAAAATCTTCATCTTCATGTGCCACAGGCAAACATGCTGAGTGTAGACTCATAACCCTAATCCTTATCAGAGTAACCTGCAACATCACAAGTTACAGCCATAGTGGGTCAATACATTGGAATAGTATTGGCAAGTGATACCTTAGTAGAATAATAGTTTCTAGCTTCTATATGAATTTGGCTAAGTGTAGCTTATGCTTGCTTTTCTCAAAATAAGTTTTGCCTATCAGTTGAAAAACACTAAGTTTTTCATTAACAAAAACTCCCAAGGAACCACCAATAGACATTGGTGAACCTTTACCCTTGTTCAACCTCAAGTTTTTCACTTAGAAATTGGGATGAGGAGATTCTTGATAGCTTCAGTGTCTTGATGCTCAAATTGTCCATTGCCAGGGACACGGCTAAGTACTTAGATTTTTTCTTCTCGAGCGGTGGTGCACTTTTCCCACAAGACATGACATGCATCAAGACGAGACCTTTCAGAAGCCTTCCCTTAGACCAGAGCGGATGCGCTCCAACCTATCACCCTACCACCAACTGTCCATTTGGCTAAGTTATTGCAACCTATATGATCAAGGTAGAGCCCATATGCCATGTGGTTGCACTAGAAGCTTCTAAACACTAAGTATCTCAAATCCCTTTGTTCCTGGGTTGCTTTCCACAAGTGTAATACACAAGGTAGACCATATATATGGGCCTTGTGTAACCACTCAACATTACCCAAACATACCATTCCACCCAGGTGATTGATTCACTTAGTTGTTTTATTAGGCAAAAACATAAGTCAAAGACTTATCAATATTATCCATAGCATGTATATAATCCACCCTTGTTTTCTACTATCTAGGCTAAGCATGGAAATATATCAAGTATCTTAACTTAGAGAAAATTCTAACAAGTCTACAACTACTAGGATTTCCCTTAGCATAGCATATAGATACTTAGCAAAAATATCATGCAAGCCCTATACAAAATATCACTAGTGCATAGTCAAAATATTGGGACAAAAATATGAAGCACCACTTGCCTTGGTAGTTGGGGGAGTAGCAACAATCCTCACAATCACAATCTCCACTAGCACCAAAGTCTACACATAAAATGATAGAACCAAATTTATATTTCAAACAATCAAGCAAAAATATATGAATGCATGCAAATGCCATGTGATGATTTTTCTTAAACTAAACAAGAAAAGTAAACAATACTAAACATTAAACCAAACTTTTATACACTAAACAAACTTAATTTGTCTTTAAAACATTTTCCAAATAATTTTTATACACAAATAAGCCTACAATTGTCTCTGCCTAAAATTCTATTTTAACAGAGGCAAAATACTAAACCAAGCCTACAAATATGTAGGATTTATTTTTTTGATTCCATTGATATATTATTTGTATTTTTAGGATAAACAGAACAAAAGTTATGAATTTTACAAGTTTAAATCTCTAATAGATTCAAAAACAGATTTTAAAATAAAATCCCAGACACGTGGACACATTTGATTGGCCCGTACCGCTTCGCGCGGATCGGACAACGTGGGCCATAGGATTTAAGTTAGATCTTGTAGCTCAAATCTACATGAACCCCTTCGTTGAGTGATCTAATTAGATGCGCTGGATCTAGATCTAACGACTCAGAGTGGCTTGACCAAGAACTGGCGGCGCGCATGGCTACAGCGGTGGCGACGCTACTGCGGTGGCGTTTCAGCGATTGCAGAGGGGGATGGGGGCTGTGGTTGGTCTTACCAGCACCGCAAGGTTGCGAGGGAGCTCAACGAGTCGCTGACGAGGACAGGGCATGTTGTAGCAATGGCTAGAGCTCGTCGGAGTTGCGCTGAGCGTCGGGTGCTCACTGCTGGAGACAAAGGCGATGACCTAGGTCACCATAGGTCAAATGGAGGACATCAGTAGCTGCGCAAAGACATGACGAACCTTCTCATATGAAGCAAAGGTCGAGGGGCGTTCAGAATTTACCAGGATTTCTCGCCAGAGTCGAGCGGCGCTTCGTTCGTTCACGGGGAGTGACGGGGACGGCGACCTGGGGCGATTCAGGACAAAAAAAGATATGAGTGGGTGCGCAAAGGTCTGGAAAGCATACTCGTGTGAATGAGGGGCGGAGGGTCGCGCTAGACTCACCGGAATAGCTCGCCGGAGCGCGTCGGGCAGCGGTGGTACGAGCTTGATTGCGAGCAGCCTGGGGGCGCTAATGTAGAGGTCACAACCTGATAAGGTAGAAATACCTCTGTTGACAATGCTAGTCCCTGGATCAATAGCTAGCATCCAAAGTTTAAGATGTAATATCAAGAAACAAAGGTCACAATACATCTTTATAACCAGGAATAAAATAATTCATTACATCTTACATAGCTCATTTGGCTATCTCAATACAATATAGCAGAAAAATCTATATAGCATGGAGTCCTTCATCTTCAAAGTGTCACAGACAATCATGTTGGTTGTAGACTTGTAATCCTATTCAACACACATCACTAACATCAAACAAACTTGCAATATAATAAGTTACAGACACAAGGGTCAATACATTTGAATTGTATTCACAACTGATACTATGGTAGAATAGTGGTATCTATAATCTATATGCATTTGGCTAAGTGGATCTTAGGCTTGCTTTGCTAAAAATAGATTTTCCTTATAAGTTGAAAACACTAAGTTTTTGTTTTTCAAAATCACCCAAGGAACAACCAATGAATATTGGTTAACCTTTTCCCTTGTTCAACCACAATCTTTTAACTTAGAAATTGGGATGAGGATATCCTTGATAGCTTCCATGTCTTGATGCTCAAATTGTCCATTGCAGGGGACACGACTAAGTACTTAGATTTTACTCTCTCGAGAGGTGGTGCACTTTCCCCACAAGACTCGACATGCATCGAGACAAGATCTTTTAGAAGCCTTCCCTTAGACCAAAATGGACTTGTTCCCAAACCTATCACCCCCTACTACCAACTGTCCATTTGGCTAAGTTATTGCAACCTATATGAACCAGGCAGAGCCCATATTGCCATGTGGCTGCACTATAAGCTTCTTAACATATGGCATCTCAAATCTATTTGTTCCTGGGTGGCTTTCCACAAGTGAGATACACTAGGGTAGGCCATAAATATGGGGCCCTGTGTAACCACTCAATATAATCCATACAAGTCCCATTCCACCCAGGTAATTCATTCACATAGTTGTTTTATTAAACAAAACACAAGTCATTAACTTAGAAATATTTCATAGCATGAATATAATCTAGCCTTGGTTTCTACTAGCTAAGCTAAGCATGATAGTGTTAGGGATCTAAACTTAGAAACTTCTACTAAGGCATCATCTACTAGGATTTCCCAAGGCATAGCTTATACTTAGAAAATTCCATGCAAGTCCTACTCAAAATATCACTAATGCATAGTGAAAATATTAGGACAAAATGTATGAAGCACCACTTGCCTTTTTGGTACATAATATAGGTTCACTCCTTGATCTTGTAATAGTCACACTCTTCAAATTTCACTACAATTCAATCTAGGCACAAAATTCAATCTAGCATTCAAACAATTCACAACATAAAATAAATAAAACAAAACAATGTATCCAAGCATGCAAAAGATTATTTTATTTGTAAAGGTGGTCTCTAATAGGTTATAAACATTTTGAAATACATATTTGTAATTTATAAAAGTGGCAAGGTCATTTGAAAACAAGTTAGTGAAAAATGGCCATTTAAATCATTTTTGTTTTGCTAGAAATGATTTTAATCAAAGGAATAATTTATAATGTTTGACCAATATATTTTTAAACACAAATATTAGTGTTTTAAGGTCAAGTGTTTAATATTAATCCATTTGCAAAAGGTTTTACCTAAAAACCATTTTTAAAACAAAGCAATATTTTATTTTGATGGAAATGCCTTTAAACAAAGTAATAATTTTCTAGGGTTCACCAAATATATTTTTAAATCCTAAAACTTGGTGTTTAAGGTCATAGAGTTTAAATCAAATCATTTTCAGAAGGTTGTACTCAATAATCATTTTTAAATCAAGCAACATTCTTTTATTTAACTAGAAATGCTTTTTATTCAAAGGAATAATTCCTTAGTGTCACAAAATATATTTTTAAATCCAAAAGTTGGTTTCTATGGTCAATAGGTTAAAAACAAACCATCTGCAAAAGATTTTACACTAAAAACATTTTTAACCAAAATAGACATAATAATGTTTCTGGAAAAACACCTAATTTTCCAGGAGAAAACTACTAAACTAAGGGCATGGTTGCAAAGGTTTCTTTTTCCTAATTGCAATGATATAAAATTTGTAATTTTTGGACGTGTAGATCAAAAGTTATGAATTTTTCAAAATCAATCATCTAATAAGCAAGTTTCTGTTTTTAAAACAAATCACTAGACATGCGTCACGTTTCTACTCACCAATAACGGTTCGGGTGGATCACGCAGATATGACCGTTGGATCTAACTAATAACGCACGGCACATATTGAGTGTACCGGTTCGTTTAAGTTATCTATTCCTAGCCATGCGATCGGGATCTAACGGCTGCGGTGTACTGGTCAAAGTCTGGCGGCCCAAACTAGCGATGAGCAGCGACGCGACTCTGATTGCGGCGGTTCTAGAGGAGAAGGAAGCAAGGGAGGAGGAGAGATGGCTCACCAGATTCGATGAGGCGTGAGGAAGCTCAAGGTACTTGTCGTTGGGAAGGGGGCACACGGTGGCGACGGGATAACTCGCCGGAGAAGCTTCCGGCGACGGGTGCGTCTGCTCGTCGACGGAGGTGAAGATATAGGGCGTGCTAGGACAAACCGAAGGAACCGTTAGATGCGTAAGAGAGTCGCAAGCATGGGAGCATCAAGGATAGGGGAAGGCTCGGTCGGGGTTTACCTGGAGAGCTCGTCGGAGTGGAGGCAGATGGTAGTGGCGTTCTGTCGTCGAGGTTGCCGATGCTAGGGAGCACGCGCGGTCAAGTGGAGGATACTAACGGATGCACAAGACGATGGGGAATGTCCTCGTGGAAACTAGGAGGCAAGGGGAAGGTCGTGCTTGCCGGAATTGGGGAAAGGAGATCGTCGGGGCAGTGGGCTACAAACAAGAAATCGAGGTAGCCTGGTGGCTCCGGTCGTGTGAGGTTTGAGGGGAAATAAGGAGGGGAGGGAGGCGGTTAAATGGGCGAGGTTACTGAGCTGAATCAACGCATCATCACGACAAATTAAACCTGCGAAATCAAAGACAAAAACAGGCGAGAGAGGGGGAGGAACTGGTTGCGATGGGAAAGAAGATGAGCTGGCTGGTGGGGTAGCATCGTCAGCTAGAGAGAGGGGGTATGCGTGGGGTCACCAAGTTAGCGAGGGTGCGGGTCGACTCGCAGGTAAGAAAAAGAATCCCGGGGGGAGAGGGAGTGGGCTAGCTGCTGGGCTTTGTTGTCTGTTTGGGCTGGGCTGGTTCTTTCCCCTTTTTTTTATTCTATTTCCTTTTTCTTTTTCTGTTTTCATTTTCTGTTTTGAATTTATACACTCATTTGAAATCAGATTTATTCATCAAATCTTTTCAAAAATTTTCCAAACTTTCACTAAGTTTGAACACTGTTTATTAATGTATTTTAAAGACCATTTTGAAATAATTCTTTGATTCACTTATGGTTTATTATTTATTTATAATTGGCATTTGCCTTTATTCAAATAAGATTTTAATTATATTTTCAAACTCTTATTTAAATTCTAATTTTCACCAAACCTTTTTAGTAGGTTTTATTTATTCACTAGTGCAAATAATTCACTTTGAATTATTTAAAATATTTTAATATGATTTATTAATCATTTAAATTGGGCAATTGTATTTATTCAAATCAAATATGGTTTTATTCCCATTTAAATTTTATTAAATTAATTCTTTGATTCCATTTAAGTTAATTAAGTAAATTTTATTCCATTTGGGCAATTTCAAATATTTTCCCATGATTTAATTAATCCTTTACCTTAGGGATTTTGTCTCCATTTAAATAGGATTGAATTTGGCTAATGCCATATAATTTTATTGGAATATTCTTTATCCATTTATTTTATTTGTTTATGGATTTGGCCAAGATTTAATTTGGCTTTTAAATATTCCTTATTTATTTCTTTCTTTATTTTCCTTATAAAATCCATATCTTTTTATTTAAAGATCCAATATTTGTTATTCCAATTTGTATAATTTTATTTAATATTTGTTTATCCTTTTAAATCCTTTTAGGATTAATTTGCCCACAATTTGGTATGGATTTTAGCTAGAAGCTTTATTAGCTTTGGAAATTATTTCCTTTTATCTTAATAAATTCATAAGTTTTTATCCATGGTTCCAAATTAAGTGACACCAATTTCTATGGTTTTATAATATTTTTATTTGCCATTTTGATCACTTATAAATGTTTGTTGACAAAATTTTATATGGAAAAAATCCATAGTCTTAGAGTGATCTTGGAAATTATTTCTTTCATTAGGTTTTTAGGGTTTTGGTTTACTTTTCCAAATGTTTAAATTTCAAGATACATTCATTGATGAATGCATTTCACTTGATTGAAATTTTTGGATTACCTTTTATTAAAAGTTTGTTCAAGAAGGGTTTTGATGTTTCCATTTGCAATCAAAAAGTTTCTTTTCACCCTAAATTTCAACAATTATTTATTTTGTTTATTTATTTTTCACATTTCAAAATTTGGAATTTTTTTGGATGTGGCAAGCTACCACCCTTAAAAGAAATCTCGTCCCGATATTTGGGAAGGCTAGAGGTTACAAGTTGGCTTCAGAACAACTAGGGTACTACCACCCTTAAAAGGGTTTTCAACTAGATTACATCTTGGCTTACTTGGGATCTTGATGTAGCTTCTCTGGACAGTTGTTTGCATAATGGCCTAGCTCTTTGCATTTGAAAAACATCACTTGGCTAATATCCTTCTTCTTTTCCGGACAATGTGATGCATAGTGTCCCATCTCTTTGCAATTGTAACATTGCACTTGGATTTTGTCTTTCTTCTTCTTTTTTGGTCTCTCTAAAGCTAGGAGTTCTTCTAGTTCATGTTCATCATATCTCACCTCAAAGGTGGGAAATCTTTCTCTCTTCTTGGGGCAGTTACTAGAGATATGACCTTCTTCTCCACAAGAGTAGCAACACTTTCCGATCATCCAGGCTTGTAACTAAGAGCGTAATTCACCAAGGTAGTTACAATATCCATCTTGCGAGTTTACCTGTTCATCTGAATCAAACAATTTATCGTGTGAGACCCTAGGGGTACTCAGCAAGTCTTTATGCCTCTAAAGGGGACACAACCTGGGGTGACGCAATTGCAGCAAAAGATAATACCTAACAATTCTAGGGATACTCGCTAACCATCCGCCTAACAAAAGATAGACGGATGTCCGTGAATTAATAACAACAGTTATAACAGTAATATTAACAGATCCATCCTCCTCGTCGCTTACCAACGAGGAAGCGGACGAACAGCCCCCAATCCGTTGGCAGTTTTATTATCCATTCCATGAGTGTTGCACTATTTACTAGGCAGGTACTTAGTCAAATTAAAAGCGGTACTTTAGTTATACTTGTCTATGATCGAGAAACTGTGCTCCAAGTCGTCCATAACCGCGGACACGGCTTTCAGAAAGATTTACCCTGCAGGGGTGCACAAATAGCAACACACACTCGATCAACCTCGGAAAAACCAAATCAAAACCCAACCTCGGAATATTTCAGTGGGCCACCCCACTAAGCTACCCGCAACAAAGTTGGCCGGCTCCGAAACGGACCCAGGGTTTGTGTGGACGGCGGTAAACGACTGGGAACCCGAAAATGTGACTGGGCTTGTCGATACAGCGAAAACGTGTCACGGTCCTAAACAGTACAGGTGCTCCACGCACAATCTTAAATAAAGCAGTAAAGCATGGCATAAGTACAGGATAGTAATAAAGCCCCAAACTACTTTGTGGCCCCAAGAAATAAGAATGAATCAAGCTCTGGCTCAGGGGGGTTCATAAGCCTCCCGGATGTGGATAGCACGAATATTCAAGGAACAGGAACCAAGTACTCGGGGTCCTACGGGACACAAGTGAGCATGAAGAACCAAATAGCAGATATTGCTCACCGTTGCCACTTTCATTAGTTATCCCATTACCACTCAGGTTAAGTTGTTTAGGTACCTTGTTATCCATCAGACACTCACATACCCTACACATGCTGTTCTACGACCCGCATGGCTCAAACAACTCCTGTAGTAATGGCTCATGGGATGGAGGAACAAGCTTCGGTGGGGTTTAAAAGTAAAGGCTATGCAGTACTTGGGATTCAGTTTAATGCAATCGCGACTCAATGATGCAAGAATAAGATAGAGGCAATAGGTACTATATGTATGCAAGCATGTGGTAGTGCTTGCCTGGCAGCTCAGTTGAAGCGAGGGATGGATCTGGGTAGTGCTCCTGGGTTTCTTGATATATCCCCTGCTCAGCGTCTATTCGAAGAAGAACCAAACAAACAAGGGCCAACATAAATAGAGTGCACAAGCATATGAATTAAAATGCGACAAGCAAACAATCATGCCATGATGAATGATGCACAATTTGCATGGCAATAAAGTAGCATGGCATGGGTGAGGTGTGGAATACAAGAATAAAGCATTTTATGGAGTTTTAGTCACCTTTTATCCTCAAATAAGTTGTTGTAACCTTTATATTTATATGATGCATGCTGCAATTCAGAACATGGAATGCATAGATAGAACGGGCTCGTCGCGCTGATCGATTTAGACATATTATTTGTCAAATTTGGAGTTAAAACCAAAGTTATTAATTAATTAAGAAAAAGGGCATTTTAATGTAATTTTAATCAACTCGAAATTTAAAGTGCTCAAACAATATTTTGAAGGGCATATTTGAAATCCTCACATTTTTCTGATTCAAAAGCATATATCAAAAGTATTATTTAGAATTACAAATTAAAAGTTACTAAAAATAGAATTTAAATTTATATCAAAACATTTACTGAAAAAGTTTTTTATAAAACAGATAACATCCAGACTTTTTCTACTCGGGCCGAGCTAGCCACAGCCACTGACAACTAGGCCCAAGCTGAGCTGGCGGAAACAGCACGCGGCAACCTTTCTCACCGCGGGGAAAGCTAGCCGCAGTGCATGACAAGTGGGTCCGGCGGTAAAACGGTCCCACGCGTCAGAGGCAGAGATGGGCTTGCCACGCGGCGCGGCGGGGGCTGCGGGTTGAGAGAAACGAAGCTGCAGCCCCTTTTTGTAAAAACGCCAAAGAGACTGACATGTGGGGTCAGAGGGGAGCGCGGGTTGAGCAGAGGAAAAAGAGTGGGGGTTATTTGTAAAGTGACCACGGCCCACTGTAGATCTACTTCCTCTATCGATCTGACGGATCGGTGATCGACCGACAGAGCGTGGCGCGCGCGGCGCGGGGGCTCGATCCCGCGACATGCGGTGTGCGCGACGAGGGCCTGTGTCAGCGCGGTGGGCTAACGGGTGGTGACAGAGAGGTGGTCAGGGCCTAGGTATGCCGTTGCGAGGCGCATCGACGAGAGAACGACGTCGGCTGCCACGCACCGTGGCCGTTCGGTGAAACGATCGGCGTGCACAAACGTCGGCGGAGGGAACGGAGGTGTCCACGAGAGAGAGGGGCTTACCGAGAGGTAGACGACAGAGTTGGATCGGTCTGGGGGACGTCGCAGCGGCGAGGACGCAGACGGCCACCGGCGTTAGGGTTTGGGAAAGCGTCACGGTACTGCGGCGGTACAGGACGTCTCCTCCTCGCTGTCGTGCACAGGGGCGACGCCGGGAACCTCGCCGAGCTTCCTTGACACCTGAGCACCGCGCCCGCCGCCTAGATCGAGAGGTGGTCGTCGACACCGGCGTGGTGGCCGACAAGGTGGATGTGGGGTAGAAGGGGGAGGAAGAGGAGGAAGGGCACGGCTCTGGGGGATCTGTGGTCGGTACGGAAGAGAGGGAGGGTGGAGATAAAGGCGAGGGAGAGCGGGGTGCCGTGGGGGAGTGGGTTAGGGATAAAGGTGGCTTCGGCCACCTTTTCCTCCTCTCCTTCACGTGCGCGAGCTGGGGCTCGGCATGGGCAGGAACGGGAGCATGGCAGGTGGGCCAGGGGAGGCAAGGCGGGGCAGACTCGGGTTGGTGGGGTCGCAAGGCAGGGAGAGAGGGAGAGGGAGGCTCGGTTAGAGCTAGGGTTAGAGGGAGGGGTAGCTCGGTTAGGGCTTTAGAGATGGGGTAGGCTTCGGCCTAGGGTAGGGTTAGGGCTGGTGGGGCCTTGCTGGCCGAGAGAGAGAGGAGGAGTAGCCTCGGCAGTGAGAGAGAGAGGTGAGGTAAGGTTTCGAAGAGCAAAGAGAGAGAGAGAGAGAGAGAGAGAGAGAGAGAGAGAGAGAGAGAGAGAGAGAGAGAGAGAGAGAGAGAGACATGGTGGTAGGGTCTTAAGCAAGATCAAGCAAAAGGAGTGGTGGAGCGAGGGATGGTGGTGAGGGATGGATATAGCCCCATAAAGAGAAAACCCATTTAAACCAAGAGAGAAACAAATGGCTAAAGGTGGTGGTACTCTTGCATGGCCCATGCAAAATAATAAATGCCATGTATTATCCTTGTGAAAACAATAATGATGATATGGCATTATTCTTATGCATTCCCAAGAAGTGGAATAAAAGCCAAGCAAAAGAATTTATAGAATTACATCCACCCCACCCACATGAGCTAGAGAAATAAATTCAAAAGAAAGAACTACAAGCTCATGGTTTAATGGGATGGTGGAATTATAAGGTGGTGACAAAGAGAGGTGGTGGAATTGGAATAAAAGATATGCCCCAACTCAACTTGGGCATTTAAACAATATATCAATAACCAAATACAATATCAAGAGGCAAATACAATTAACAATGCATATGAGAGAGGAACCAAATCAAAAGGGTTTTATATGATGCTCAAATGCAAGGTGGCATGATGACATGAGCATGATATAATTATGATGCAACAATTATATATAGGAAGTAGCCATTATCTTACTAGACCAAGTAGCATTACAATTGTTAGACAATTGGGATGCTACACAACACTTTGTGGTCACTTTGGATGTGGCCTTATGAGGCATGGTTCTGACTTTGCCTTCATCCTTCTTGGTAGAAGTTGTTCCCTTATGGAGGTTTCCAAACATTTGATGCATTCCATCTTGTTTCATTTGTTGAACTATAGGATAGATGGGGCATTGTATAGGGACATGATCATTTCCTTCACATAGGAAACCAGTCACTTGAGATGTGGGGCATTTTTAATTGGATGTTTCTCTTCACAATTAGGGCATTGGTCCACATGCTCTTTGTAAGTGTGTTCTATGTCTCCACAAATATTGCAAGCTTGAGTTCCTTCCATAATACCATCCTTGACATCATTGTTGTCACAATCTCCTTGTGAAAGGTTGTCTATCACGTTGATCATTTGATTGGTCATCCTTTGCAACAATTGGGATTGGATTTCCAAAAACTTTTGCATGGCTGGGTCTAACTCATTGTTGTTGGCTAAAAACTGGGTTCTCACTTGATTCAAATAGGCTTGGGTTGGTAGCAGTTGTTCTCTCATGTGCATCTCTTGGTTGTTGTTATTGTTACCATTCTTGATGATGGAGTTTCTTGGAGAAGTCATCTGTTTGGGTTGGATTGGGATTAGAATAAACAAAAGATTTCTAGAGGAAGAATTCTACTCACACAGAACAATTCACACAAGAAATGTGCAAGCAAACACAAACAAGCATTCCACTCAAACAAGAAGATTCAAGCACATTTTTAGGCAACAAAATATTTTTGCTACACCATATAAGTTGGTGTGATCAATATATGATCTAAACTAAACACTAGTATGGTGGTCCAACTATGGGATTCACTTGAGATTATTCCATTCTTCTTAGTTGTTTCTTCTTTAACAAGATGATGGTTTCCTTGGAAAAATTCTTGCATCTTTGTCATAATACTTCAAAGTTGATGATGGTTCCTTGTAAGTTGAGTTTCCTTAGTATTACAAGTCTTGAGTAATATTTCTTGTCTCACTTGTAGTCCTTAGTGATGTCCAAGTTGAAGTCCTTGATGAAACTAAAGTTGAAGTCATTGGTGATGTTGAAGACATTGGTGATGGTGATGTCTTTGCTCATGGTGAAGTCTTGTCCAACAAGTTGAAAAGGAAGAGATGTAGATTCAAATCAAAAAGGTTGAGGAAAGAGTTTACAAGATTGTTTGTAAATATGTTTAAACAAATACAACTCCTATTTTTCTAAGGGGTTTTGTCCAATCCTAGGGCTACAATCCTACATGCAACACAATGCTCTGATACCATCCGTAGAGGTCCCAATCTGATAAGGTAGAGATCCCTGTGTTTACAATGCTAGTCCCTGGATCAATAGGTAGCGTCCACAGTTTAAGATGTAATATCAAGAAACAAAGGTCATAATACATCTTTATAACCTGGAATAAAATAATTCATTACATCTTACATATCTCATTTGGCTATCTCATTACAATGCAGCAGAAATATCTATATAGCATGGAGTCCTTCATCTTCAAAGTGCCACAAGAAATCATGTTGGTTGTAGACTTGTAATCCTATTCAACACACTTCACTAACATCAAACAAACCTGCAACATAATAAGTTACAGCCACAAGGGTCAATACATTTGAATTTTATTGGCAAGTGATACTATGGTAGAGTAGTGGGATCTATCATCTATATGCATTTGGCTAAGTGGAGCTTAGGCTTGCTTTGCTCAAAATAGATTTTCCTTATAAGTTGAAAAAACTAAGTTTTTGTTTGTCAAAATCACCCAAGGAACAACCAATGAATATTGGTTAACCTTTTCCCTTGTTCAACCACAAGCTTTTAACTTAGAAATTGGGATGAGGATATCCTTGATAGCTTCCATGTCTTGATGCTCAAATTGTCCATTGCCGGGGACACGACTAAGTACTTAGATTTTACTCTCTCGAGAGGTGGTGCACTTTCCCCACAAGACTTGACATGCATCGAGACAAGATCTTTCAGAAGCCTTCCCTTAGACCAAAATGGACACGTTCCCAAACCTATCACCCCTACCACCAACTATCCATTTGGCTAAGTTATTGCAACCTATATGATCCAGGCAGAGCCCATATTGCCATGTGGCTGCACTATAAGCTTCTTAACATATGGCATCTCACATCTCTTTGTTCCTGGGTGGGTTTCCACAAGTGATATACACTAGGGTAGGCCATAAATATGGGGCCCTATGTAACCACTCAATATAATCCATACAAGTCCCATTCCACCCAGGTGATTCATTCACATACTTGTTTTATTAAACAAAACACAAGTCATTGACTTAGAAATATTTCATAGCATGAATATAACCCAGCCTTGTTTTCTACTAGCTAAGCTAGGCATGATAGTTGTAGGGATCTTAACTTAGGAAACTTCTACTAAGGCATCATCTACTAGGATTTCTAAAGGCATAGCTTATACTTAGAAAATTCCATGCAAGGCCTACTCAAAATATCACTAATGCATAGTGAAAATATTAGCACAAAATGTATGAAGCACCACTTGCCTTTTTGGTAGAGAATATAGGTTCACTCCTTGATCTTGTAATAGTCACACTCTTCAAATTTCACTACAATTCAATCTAGGCACAAAATTCAATCTAGCATTCAAACAATTCACCACATAAAATAAATAAAACAAAACAATGTATGCAAGCATGCAAAAGATTATTTTATTTGGAAAGGTGGTCTCTAATAGGTTATAAACATTTTGAAACAACTATTTGTCATTTATAAAAGAGGTAAGGTCATTTGAAAACAAGTTAGTGAAAAATGGCCATTTAAATCATTTTTGTTTTGCTAGAAATGATTTTAATCAAAGGACTAATTTCTAATGTTTGACCAATATATTTTTAAACACAAATATTAGTGTTTTAAGGTCAAGTGTTTATTATTAATCCATTTGCAAAAGGTTTTACCTAAAAACCATTTTTAAAACAAAGCAATATTTTATTTTGATGGAAATGCCTTTAAACAAAGTAATAATTTTCTAGGGTTCACCAAATATATTTTTAAATCCTAAAACTTGGTGTTTAAGGTCAGAGAGTTTAAATCAAATCATTTTCAAAAGGTTTTACTCAAAAATCATTTTTAAATCAAACACCATTTTTTTATTTAACTAGAAATGCTTTTTATTCAAAGGAATAATTCCTTAGTGTCACAAAATATATTTTTAAATCCAAAAGTTGGTTTCTATGGTCAGTAGGTTCAAAACAAACCATTTGCAAAAGATTTTACTCTAAAAACCTTTTTATAACCAAAATAGACATAATAATGTTTCTGCAAAAAAACACCTAATTTTCCAGGAGAAAACTACTAAACTAAGGGCATGGTTGCATAGTTTTCTTTTTCCTGATTGCAATGATATAAAATTTGTAATTTTTGGACGTGTAGATCAAAAGTTATGAATTTTTCAAAATCAAACATCTAATAGGCAAGTTTCTGTTTTTAAAACAAGTCACTAGACACGCGTCACGTTTCTACTGACCAATAACGGTTCGTGTGGATCACGCAGCTACGACCGTTGGATCTAACTAGTAACGCACGACACATATTGAGCGTACCGGTTCGTTTAAGTTATCTATTCCTAGCCATGCGATCGGGATCTAACGGCTGCGATGCACTGATCAAATTCTGGCGGCATAAACTAGTGATGAGCAGCGGCGCGGCTCTGCTTGCGGCAGTTCTGGAGGAGCAGGAAGCAAGGGAGGAGGAGAGATGGATCACCAGATTCGCTGAGGCGTGAGGAAGCTCAAGGTACTCGTCGTTCGGCAGGGGCGCACGGTGGCGACGGGGATTGCTCGCCGGAGAAGCTTATGGCGACGGGTGCGTCTGCTCGTCGATGGAGGCGACGATGTAGGGTGTGCTAGGACAAACCGAAGGCGCCGTTAGATGCGTAAGAGAGTCGCGAGCATGGGAGAATCAAGGAGAGGGGAAGGCTCAGTCGGGGTTTACCTGGAGAGCTCGTCGGAGTGGAGGCAGACGGCGGTGGTGTTATGTCGTTGAGGTTGTCGATGCTAGGGGGCACGCGCGGTCAAGTGGAGGCTACTGGCGGATGCACAAGACGATGGGGAATGTCCTTGTGAAACTAGGAGGCAATGGGAAGGTCGTGCTCGCCGGAATCAGGGAAAGGAGCTCGTCCGGGCAGTGGGCTACAAACGAGAAATCGAGGCAGCCTGGTGGATCTGGTCGTGTGAGGTTTGAGGGGAAAGAAGGAGGGGAGGGAGGCGGTTAAATGGGCGAGGTTACTGAGCTGAATCAACGTGTCGTCACGGCGAATTAAACCTACGAAATCAAAGAAAAAAACGGGCGAGAGAGGGGGAGGAAATGGTCGCGGTGGGGAAGAAGATGAGCTGGCAGGTGGGGCAGTATCGTCAGCAAGAGAGAGGGGGTATGCGCGGGGTCACCAAGTCAGCGACGGTGCGGGTCGACGCGTGGGTAAGAAAAACAATCCCGCGGGGAGAGGGAGTGGGCTGGCTGCTGGGCTTAGTTGGGCTGGTTGGGCTGGGCTGGTTCTTTCCCCTTTTTTTATTCTGTTTCCTTTTTCTTTTTCTGTTTTCATTTTCTATTTTGAATTTATACTCTCATTTGAAATCAAATTTATTCATCAAATCATTTCAAAACTTTTCCAAACATTCAGTAAGTTTGAACACTGTTTATTAATGTATTTGAAAGACCATTTTGGAATAATTCTTTTATTCACTTATGGTTTATATTTATTTATAATAGGCATTTGCCTTTATTCAAATAAGATTTTAATTATATTTTTCAAACTCTTATTTAAATTATAATTTTCACCAAACCTTTTTTATTAGGTTTTATTTATTCACTAGTGTAAATAATTCACTTTGAATTATTTAAAATATTTTAATATGATTTATTAATCATTTAAATTGGGGAATTGTCTTTATTCAAATCAAATATGGTTTTAACCCCATTTAAATTTTATTCAGTTAATTATTTGATTCCATTTAAGTTAATTAAGTAACTTTTATTCCAATTGGGCAATTTCAAATATTTTCCCATGATTTAATTGATCCTTTACCTTAGGGATTTTGTCTCCATTTAAATAGGATTGAATTTAGTTAATGCCATATAATTTTTTTGGAATATTCTTTATCCCTTTATTTTATTTGTTTATGGATTTGGCCAAGATTTTATTTGGCTTTTAAATATTCCTTATTTTTTTATTTGTTTCTTTGCCTTATAAAATCCATATCTTTTTTATTTAAAGATCCAATATTTGTGATTCCAATTTGTATAATTTTATTTAATATTTGTTTATCCTTTTAAATCCTTTTAGGATTAATTTTCCCACAATTTGGTATGGATTTTATCTAGAAGCTTTATTAGCTTTGGAAATTATTTCCTTTTATCTTAATAAATTCATAAGTTTTTATCCATGGTTCCAAATTAAGTGAAACCAATTTCTATGGTTTTATAATATTTTTATTTGCCATTTTGATCACTTATAAATGTTTGTTGACAAATATTTATATGGAACAAATCCATAATCTTAGAGTGATCTTGGAAATGATTTCTTTCATTAGGGTTTTAGGGTTTTGGTTTACTTTTCCAATGTTTAAATTTCAAAATACATTCATTGATGAATGCATTTCACTTGATTGAAATTTGTTGAATTCCCTTTTATTCAAAGTTCGTTCAAGAAGGGTTTTGATGTTTCCATTTGCAATCAAAAAGTTTCTTTTCACCCTAAATTTCAACAATTATTTATTTTGTTTATTTATTTTTCACATTTCAAAATTTGAAAAATTTTGGGATGTGACAGCTAAGAGGGGGCTTGGTGAGGGGAAATGCTCGCGGTGCGGTGGTTCTTATGTAGCTAGAGCAGGGGCGACAATTACACGAGGAATCAATGGATGTCAACACCCGGATTTTTTCAATCCTAGATGCCTGTTATGCCATACATCGCAATCCCAGGATTACCATTTTTGCGAGACATAACAGAATTGGATACCATAGTACTTCATCCATTACAAACGATACATAAGTTCTTACACAAATAGGGATCTCATGATCCAGTTCTTAATACAACATCAAGCAGCGGAATACGTAATAATAACGGTAGCGTAGGTGAAGCTCCATCTTCGGGGTCACAGGCAATGGTGACGATGGGAGATGATCCTAGTTGTCGTAACCTTCCTGGGGTCCATCTTCCAGGTACTCCTCTTCATAGTCTGGCCATGGGAAGAGCCAGGGACAAAGCCATGAGTACTCTTTAAGTACTCGCAAACTAATACTAACAAGTAAGGGGGGTTTGGATAATAGGACACTAGGCTCTAGGGTTGTTTTGCAAAAAACCAGGTTTATCTTTACTAAGTTCCAAAGCTAGTCACAATTTTATAACTCCTAAGTGGGATCTTGTAATTCAGGTCACAACTCTGTTGTGGTCAATTCAAATTCTCAATTCATTTCACAAGTCATTTTTGAAAAGTCTGACGGGGGAACAGTATGGCCACTCCAACTGTCCATAACCGCGGACGCGGCTATTCGGATATTTTGACACTCTGCAGAGATTGTACACTTTCACCACAACATTCGATACATCCATCAGGAACAAATCCTGAATTCACCATACTCAGTATGCGGATAATAAATCCTAACCTTTCAATTACACGCCCTAGTATAAGCACCCCTCCTATGAGTTTGGCCTCCCAACCATGACCACTGTCATCTTGGGTACTGCACAGGTGGACAATCTTCACAAGGTAGCCTCAGCTCAGACCTTGGCCGTGAGGGAACTAATACTAAGGTATATAAGTTTCTAGTCAAGCCCTACCCAATATTCAGGTATTGTGGTTGTACGCTAAAATTGGAATGGTATCGCATCCAGACAACCATCAGTTTTATATAGGGCTAAGGCTCATGCCTCAACATTTTTATCACCAGAATCATCAAGTGTTTGGAAACACATGTCCAAAACATTTCAATAGAATGATCCATCATTCCAAGGTTTTCATAACCATATTTCCACCAAGTATTCCCATCTAAAAGTTGATCAAGTTTTATGTTTAGCACTAGCATCTACATGTGAGGGTAGTACTAATGAGGGGTGGTAACTAGTGGAGTTTTACTAAGTCCAACCTTATATCTTAGGCTGATATCAAGGTTTCTAGCTTAGGCCAAATTTTATGCTCTTTATGCAACCTTCAGCACAACTGTCTGGTATCTACCAAACTCTTAGGTAGACTCTAAGTAAGCTTTGATAAAGAAAAAAAGTAAGAAGCTTGCCATAAAACTAGGATTGGTTTAACAAGTAGGTAGGATTACAAGTATGGGTTTGTGGCATCAGTAGGGTATCTGGCAAGGGTTAGCTTGCATCAATATCAGTATAAGCTTGCTAAATTGCAAGTGTTAGCTTGCAAGGTTACTAGCTTGCTCAATCAACTTGTAGTATTGGGCATGCCTTGTGCAGAGCAGTGGTTGAAGTTCTCCTCGGCTTCCTCTTCGTAGTATCCTCCTTCCTCCTCGTATCCTTGGTCGGTACTAGCGTCTATGAATAAATACGAGGTACACAATCACCAAACAATACTTAACTACTTGCACTCATCACACACAAGGGTCCTATAGATGATCTAGCATCATCTCTAACATTACAAGGTTAAAGCTTGGTTTAAATCTTTTATTTTTAGAAAAGTAATTTCTACTCATTGAAAAACTACTTAAGATTTAATATTCTCTAAACCAAATATGGGATAATGTTGACACATGTCATCACCACATATTGTAGTCCATGGGAATGTGATTTAAAGTGGTGTCGCAATTTAATAAGGTTTTACCCTTTTATTTTAATTAATTAAAGTGGCTAGAAATGCTTATGAAGCATTCTTTTATTACTTGAAGTTTATTTCTGCAAGTAAACCTATATATTTTTATATATTCTGAAAGGTATGGTTAAATGAGATTTTTGAGAGTTGGAATCAACTCAAAAGCTTTTATGGTTTAAATTTGAAAAATGTTTGAATGCAGAAAAGCTTCTGCCTTGTTATTTTTACTATGGGTGATCTACAGATCCAAATGACTTGAATCCAACGGGCTTGGATTAAGCATTCACAGACCTTTCCAACAAAATTGGTTTCATCTAATTTGGTGCAATGAATCGATCTGGGTTGATTTTTGAAGTTGGGTGTTGAAGTGTGTTTGAATTTAAAAAGAAAAGGTTTAATTTGAATTGATGGGCTGCGCGGGAAATTCTAACGGGCCGGCCTGCTAAGCGCAGGGCTCCCGCGGGCTGCTTAAGTGGGTGTCCCCACTCGTCAGTGACACGGGGCTGGGCGAAGCGGTATGGGGTAACGTGGATCGTTCGATCTAGTTCTAATCCAACGGCTGAGGGTCATCGTCGACGCGAGACAGCTCCGGCGAGAACGAAACCTAGCGCGGCCAGTGAGGGTTGCTGGGGGCTCACCGGGGTACGGGCGAGGGTCGGCGAGGCGGGCGAACGACGAAGTCGACAACGACGAACCTCCTGGTACCGGTGGCTTCTCCTGGGGCGGCTCCAATCGCTGGCTCCCTTCTTCTCTGGCAGCGGCAGGCTCCAGTGAAATTCCGGCGAGGTGGTGCTCGCCTTGCTCTGAGAATGGTGTGAAGAAATCGTGCGGGGGTGGCCTCTATTTATAGTCGAGCGAGGGGACCGTCGGGGCGCACGGTGAGCTCGTCGGGGGCGACGTTACAGGCGCCTAATGGCATGAGCAAGGGTAGGGGACGGTGCTGTGTCTCCTGGCGATGCTCAACGACATGGTCGCGAGGCATGGGGCGGTGTGGTTTGGTCTGGAACGGCCGGTGCTCTGCGCGGCAGAGGCGGCGTCTTCGACGGGGGGCGGTGGCTGTATGGCACGGGGCGGAAAACGGGGATGTCTGGTGGTCTCCTGGGTCGGTGGTGATCGTGTGTGCGCGCGGTGAGGGCGGCGCGTGATCTGTGGACGCTGGTCGAGGGTGGCGCTCTGGCGCACGCTCGACATGGTCTGGGCACGGCTTGTGCGCGTGGTCCAGGGCTTGGCAACGCTCGCGGCTGGGACAGTGAGTGGCGGTGGACGGTGGGCTGCCTCCCAGACAAGGTTAGCACAGCTAGTTCTTCCTCTAGCCTGCTGTCCACAATGGGGTGACATGGGGGTGCTCAGCTGTTCACCATTAATGACAATGGCAAGCTCACAGGGGTGCTAGTGTTGGGCTAATCTTTCTAGATGATCTACTGAGTTGTGTGTGAGCTAACTAGGGAACAAGTTAGGCAAGAATCACTGCACACTATAGTGTTTGATGTTTTGTTTGATTTGTGTCTGCAACCTGTTTGATGAAATGGCCGCATGAAATCAAGTTTTGAATTTTGAAATGAATTTTGGTGGGTTTGCTAGATTGGTGCTGGTGAGTCTGCAGATGCTTGGGTTTTGAAAGTTGAGCTTGTTTGAGTGGGTTTTGAAAAAGTGGGATCTTCCCATATGAAGAAGATTCAATTTTGAATTGTCATTTAAACTATGCATTTGAAAGTTTCTGGATGATACTTTGTTATGAGTACATTCAAGGGGTGCAAAGATCCAGAAAAGTTTCTGTTAGGTTTTGAAAGTTTGAGATAGCCAAAGTAGGCATGGGAGTTAAATTGGTCAAAATGACCATTCACTTAATATATTTGTTTTGATTTATTTGTCTTTAGGAAAAGTGTGGGAAATGTTTTAGATGATGTTCATTTCACCTAAAAAATATTTTACAAGCAATGGATCACACAAACAAGGTGGTTTTTAAAGCAATTAAAAATCCATGCATACACATATACATGCATTCATGAGTTTATTTAGAAAAGGTTTTGTTAACCCTAATCTTGATGATTAGTGTTTTGATGATCTAAGTTTGATATTTTTGGGATGTTACAAACCTTCCCCCCTTAAACAAAATCTTGTCCCGAGATTTGAAAAAGGAAGAAAAGATGACCTAGGATTTGAAGAGATCGGGAAACTCCGTCCTCATGTGATCTTCGCGTTCCCAGGTAGCTTCCTCTTCTGTGTGGTTGCTCCACTGAATCTTGAGAAACTTGATGCTTCGGGTTCTGGTAGTTCGAAAGGCTTCTTCCAATATACGGATGGGTACTTCAGGATAGGTTAGGTCATCGTTGATCTCTATGGTCTGGTGATCGATATTCTTGAACACTTCGGTCTTCTCGGGGACTTCGAGACACTTGCGAAGTAACGAGATATGGAACACATTGTGCACAGCTGACATCTCTTCAGGTAGTTCCAGTTGATAAGATAATTCTCCTCGACGGTTCAAAATTTTGAAAGGTCCGATATATCTGGGGGCTAACTTTCCTTTGAGTTGGAAACGCTGCATTCCCTTCAATGGAGACACTTTCAGATAAACAAAATCTCCGATGTTGAAGGCGAGGTCTCGAAGTCTCTTGTCGGCGTAACACTTTTGTCGGGATTAGGCTGTCTTGAGGTTCTCACGAATCTTATGAACCTTCTCTTCTGCTTCTCGTAGGATGTCGGGTCCGAAAATCTGACTCTCTCCTACTTCCGACCAGTTCAAAGGGGTGCGACACTTTCTTCCGTCCATGAATTCAAATGGGGCCATTTGCAAACTGGCTTGGTAACTGTTGTTGTATGAAAATTCTGCAAATGGCAGACAGTCTTCCCACTTGGATCCATATTCTAGCACACGTGCTCTAAGCATATCTTCGAGTATTTGGTTTACTCGCTCCGTTTGTCCATCGGTCTAAGGGTGATACGCGGTACTGAAATCTACGCGAGTTCCTAAACCTTCTAGGACTTTCTTCCAGAATCTCGAGGTAAACTGAGTTCCTCGATCCGATACGATGTTCTTGGGGACTCCTTGCAAACTAACGATTCTAGCGATGTACAACTCTGCTAGCTTCGAACTCTGATAGGTGGTTTTAACGGGCAAGAAATGGGCGACTTTGGACAATCTGTCCACTATGACCCAAATAGAGTCATTTCCCCTACTAGAAGTAGGTAGTCCAGTGATAAAGTCCATTCCTACAGAATCCCATTTCCATTCCGGAATTTGCAAAGGTTGCAACAATCCAGCGGGTCTTTGATGTCCTGCCTTGACTCGCTGACATATATCACACTTGGCGATATAGCTTCCGATTTCTCTCTTCATCTTATGCCACCAAAATTGCTCTTTCAAATCTTGATACATCTTAGTTCCTCCGGGATGGATAGAATAAAGAGTATCATGAGCCTCCTTCAAGATAACTTCTTTCAACTCTGAATCTGCTGGTACACAAAGGCATCCTTTGTACCACAGAACTCCTTCTTCGTCCTCGGTGAATCCGGGTACTTTGCCTGTACCGATACGACGCTTGATTCCATCGATACTAGCATTTCCTTTCCGCGCCTCTTTAATCTGACTGATCAAAGTGGGCTGAAGTTCTATGCTAGCCAAAAATCCTTCACTTACTAATTCCATTCGAAAATCTTCCATCTCTTTGTGCAAACTTGGTTGCTCCTTCAAAATCATGGAGTTCAAGCGGCACGGCAATCTGCTAAGGGCATCTGCTACCACATTGGCTTTACCAGGGTGATAGTGAATGTCCAGGTCGTAATCCTTGATTAGCTCAATGCATCTTCTCTGCCTCATATTCAGCTCCTTCTGAGTGAATATATACTTTAGGCTCTTGTGATCCGAATAAATCTCACAATGATTTCCCATCAGGTAATGTCTCCATGTATTCAGGGCTAGAACTACGGCTGCGAGTTCGAGGTCATGGGTTGGGTAATTTTGTTCATGTTGCTTCAATTGTCGCGAGAGATAAGATATAACTTTGCCTTCTTGCATTAGCACACATCCGAGACCAATCTTGGATGCGTCACAATACACATCGAAGGGCTTCGTGATATCCGGCATGATCAAGATTGGGGCTGAAATCAATCTTCTTTTGAGTTCTTGAAAACTAGCTTCACATTTGTCTGTCCATTCAAACTTCTTGTCCTTCTTCGGCAATTGGGTCATGGGTCGGGCGATACTAGAGAATCCTTCTACAAATTTGCGGTAATATCCCGCCAATCCGAGAAAAGCACAAACTTGGGTTTGAGTGGTTGGGGCTTGCCAATCTTCTACATCTTTCACTTTGGCAGGGTCAACGGCAATTCCTCCGGCTGATACAATGTGACCGAGGAATCCTACCTCCTATAACCAGAATTCACATTTGCTAAATTTTGCATACAGCTGATGCGCTCTAAGGGTTCCAAGAATGGTCCTTAGGTGTAGCTCATGTTCTTCTTGTGATTTGGAATAAATCAGTTCGATGAAAACAACGACAAACTTATCCAGGAAGTCCATAAAAATCTTATTCATGAGGTTCATGAAATAAGCGGGGGCATTGGTTAATCCAAAAGACATGACTGTATACTCATACAATCCATATCTGGTGGTAAAGGCAGTCTTTGGAATATCTTCTGCACGAATCTTGAGTTGATGATAGCCAGTCCTAAGATCAATCTTAGAAAACACCTGGGCACCGGTCAACTGATCAAACAAATCTTCTATCTTAGGCAAGGGGTACTTGTTCTTGATGGTGACATCATTCAACTTTCGATAATCCGTACACAAACGGTTACCTCCATCCTTCTTGTCCACAAACAAGACAGGTGATCTCCATGGGGACGCACTCGGTTGAATCAATCCGATTTCTAACATGGAATCCAGTTGCTTCTTCAGTTCTTCTAGTTCTGACGGGTTCATACTATAGGGTCTCTGGGCTATGGGTCCTGTTCCGGGGATTAGTTCGATGATAAACTCGATATCCCGATCTGGGGGCATACCGGGCAAAACATCTGGAAATACATCGGGGTATTCACAGACTATCCGAACTTGGTCAATGGTAAGTTGGGCTAGACTCTTGTTAAACATGAATTGGCGAGGTAAGGTTTCAGATATATGCTCGACTGATATTCCGGTGGTACTGGTCATGGTGATGGCTTTCTTGGCACAGTCAATCAATCCTTTATGTTTAGACATCCAATCCATTCCTAGTACTACTTCCAAACCTTTAGTTCCGATTACTATTAGGTTAGCATAAAAATCTATACCATGGATTCGGATAGGTACGGCCTTGCAAATTTTCCTAGCCTTGGTGGTTGATCCGGGAATTTGTACAATCATCACATGCTTCAATTTGGTTGGTTAAATTTTACTAGTGCTGGCAAATTCTTCGGTGACAAATGAATGCGATGCACCAGAATCAAACAACACTCTTGCAAGTACTAAATTAACAGAAAACATACCCAGCACGACGTCTGGTGCTTCCTGAGCTTCTTCAGCATGCATGAGAAAAAGACGGCCATTGCGGTTGAGTGAATTCCCTGGGGCAAATCTTCTCCCTGGCTGGACACGACGCTGCTGCTGAGCTGGGACATTGGCGTTGGGGGCTGTAGCATTCTTCTTGTTGGGGAACTCGTTGGAATAGTGGCCTCTATTTCCACAGTCATAACAGGTCACTTGTGACTTGTCCTTAGCTGCAACAGGCACAGCATTGCTTCCAGTCCTCGGGGTAGTGTTGGGGTTGGCGGTAGCATTGTTGGTGTTGAACTTGGGTGGGGCACGGGTTAAATTGCTAGAGTTGCCGGGGTTGTTGTGATTTCCTCCGGGTCTAGTGTTTCCACGGTTGGGATAGGTTGGACGGGTCATAGGGGGTCTGTTGGTTCTTGGGGCAAATCCTGGAGATGGGTTGGGGCGATACTTTGGGGTATGATGGGTTCCTGGTTGATGCATCATGCGACGCTTGCAGTTCTCATTGGCCTGTTGATCTTTCCTTCCATCTGGATAGCAGAGTCGACAAGGGCTTCAATATCAACAAAGGGGATATTGACTAACACTATCTGCATCTCGTCATGTAGACCATTCAGGAATCTTTCTTTCTTCTTGGCTTCGGTGTCTATCTCGTCCGGGGCATACCTAGCTAATGACAAAAATTTGTCACGGTATGCCACTACAGTCATCCTTCCTTGTTTCAGCTCTCTGAACTCGTCTCTCATTCTCTTGATCAAACCTAGTGGCACATGGGTTCTGCTAAACTTGACCTTGAATTCCTCTCAGGTCATCATCTGGCCTCCGGTCATTGCACGAACACTGTTCCACCATGCCCTGGCATCTCCGGCTAGATAATGGGTGGCGAACAGGACTTTCTCGTTGGCTTCCACTCCTGCTACTTCTAAGTTATTTTCCATGCTTTGCAGCCAATCATCAGCGTCTAGGGGTTCTTCTGACTTGGTGAAAACGGGTGGGTTAGTATTCTGGAAATTCTTGAGCTTAGATCCGTGGTTGTCCTGATTTCCATGGCCTTGGTTGTTATGGGCTAGCTGGGCTATCTGATGCAGAGTGGCTAGGTTGGCTTGACGTTCCGCTCTTTCAGCTTCGTGGTCAGAAGTCAACATTTGCAGGATCTGCAACATCGGGTCCGGGGCTAAACCACTTCCTCCACGTGGCATCTGAAGATTGATATAGATTATGAGAAAAGAGGGAAATTGCTAAGGTTTTGGGTTTTTGAAAAGTTTTTAGAGTTTGACTCAGGTTTTTCTAGCAACTTGCTTTTTCATTCATTCATAGCACACAGTACAACACACACCACGGCAAGCAAAAACAGATGGTTTTAAGAACCATTCTGGAAACTACGATACAGTGGGACCGACTACTACTCACTACGGTAGTGCTCAATGCTACTACTCCTTGGAGTCTGTGGCTTCATCATCTTCATCATCATCTATGAAGGCGAAATCATCCTCATCGTGAAGAAGTCCATGGCCTGATCCTCCAGAAAATCATCGTCATCGCTGAGATAGGAGTAAGGGTCTCCACGAAGATCCTCTCCAGCATTCTCCCTTTCCTCTAACTGCATGTCTCTCTCGTGGATGGTCTCTTCCAGAGATGAGATGCGGTGGCGAAGACGGGCAATAATGCGCTCCTTCTTGTCGAGCTGACGGCGGCGAGACTTGCGATCCTTTGCTAGCATGGCGATGGTCTGGTCCTTCGTCTTGATGATGGCAGACTTGTGGTTGCAATAGTCACGGCAGTTGTCCAACTCCTGCTGACGATCATACATCATGAAGCTAAGGTCGTCCAATTGAGTCTTCAGCTCGGGGTGGTATGGGGCTTCCAGTGGTTGGCCATTTGCATCACGCCTTGGGCAAAACTCAAAGCGAGTACCCTTGATCTGATTGATGCTCTGCCCACACAAACGGGAAAGAGCTTCCTGCATTGCTCTGGCAAGTCCATCGAGCCAGTTGTTTTCCCTCAAGGTAACCTGAATTCCCTCCGCAGTGGGAGGTTCAATCTTTCCTCGGAGACTTGCAACAATTAGCCACTGCAGATCTTCTCCTCCTTGATCATTGAGCTGAGCTCCGAACAACTCGTGGTGTGGATGCTCCAGAAGTTCCGAAAGCTGATCCAGATCCCTCTCAAAGATAAGGTCTCCTCCATTCCCCAACTGATAAAACTTGCTGTACTTCACGTCCATCTATAAAAATAGAGGATGAGTAGATTAGCAGAGTGATCAAGTGTGTCAAAATTTTATCTATTTTGCAAGAGTTTTTTGAGGAACATGAAGTTTTATGAAAGAATTAAAGAGGTAAGAATGAGAATAAGTTTTCGTAAATATTTTTATTCTATGGTTTTGAAACTAAGTTTTTGGGTCAACGTCCAATCTAACTAGGGTCTCCTATGGTCAGGATGGCTCTGATACCAACTTGTCAACACCCGGATTTTTCAATCCTAGATGCCTATTATGCCATACATCGCAATCCTAGGATTACCATTTTTGCGAGACATAACAGAATTGGATACCATAGTACTTCATCCATTACAAACGATACATAAGTTCTTACACAAATAGGGATCTCATGATCCAGTTCTTAATACAACATCAAGCAGCAGAATACGTAATAATAACGGTAGCGTAGGCGAAGCTCCATCTTCGGGGTCACAGGCAATGCTGACGATGGGAGATGATCCTAGTTGTCGTAACCTTCCTGGAGTCCATCTTCCAGGTACTCCTCTTCATAGTCTGGCCATGGGAATAGCCAGGGACAAAGCCATGAGTACTCTTTAAGTACTCGCAAACTAATACTAACAAGTAAGGGGGGTTTGGATAATAGGACACTAGGCTCTAGGGTTGTTTTGCAAAAAACCAGGTTTATCTTTACTAAGTTCCAAAGCTAGTCACAATTTTATAACTCCTAAGTGGGATCTTGTAATTCAGGTCACAACTCTGTTGTGGTCAAGTCAAAGTCTCAATTCATTTCACAAGTCATTTTTGAAAAGTCTGACGGGGGAACAATATGGCCACTCCAACTGTCCATAACCGCGGACGCGGCTATTCGAATAGTTTGACACTCTGTAGAGATTGTACACTTTCACCACAACATTCGATACATCCGTCAGGAACAAATCCTGAATTCACAATACTCAGTATGCGGATAATCAATCCTAACCTTTCAATTACACGCCCTAGTATAAGCACCTCTCCTGTGAGTTTGGCCTCCCAACCATGACCACTGTCATCTTGGGTACTACACAGGTGGACAATCTTCACAAGGTAGCCTCAGCTCAGACCGTGGCCGTGAGGGAACTAATACTAAGGTATATAAGTTTCTAGTCAAGCCCTACCCAATATTCGGGTATTGTGGTTGTACGCTAAAATTGGAATGGTATCGCATCCAGACAACCATCAGTTTTATATAGGGCTAAGGCTCATGCCTCAACATTTTTATCACCAGAATCATCAAGTGTTTGGAAACACATGTCCAAAACATTTCAATAGAATGATCCATCATTCCAAGGTTTTCATAACCATTTTTCACCAAGTATTCCCATCTAAAAGTTGATCAAGTTTTATGCTTAGCACTAGCATCTATAGGTGAGGGTAGTACTAATGAGGGGTGGTAACTAGTGGAGTTTTACTAAGTCCAACCTTATATCTTAGGCTGATATCAAGGTTTGTAGCTTAGGCCAAATTTTATGCTCTTTATGCAACCTTCAGCACAACTGTCTGGTATCTACCAAACTCTTAGGTAGACTCTAAGTAAGCTTTGATAAAGAAAAAAAGTAAGAAGCTTGCCATAAAACAAGGATTGGTTTAACAAGTAGGTAGGATTACAAGTATGGGTTTGTGGCATCAGTAGGGTATCTGGCAAGGGTTAGCTTGCATCAATATCAGTATAAGCTTGCTAAATTGCAAGTGTTAGCTTGCAAGGTTACTAGCTTGCTCAATCAACTAGTAGTATTAGGCTTGCCTTGTGCAGAGCAGTGATTGAAGTTCTCCTCGGCTTCCTCTTCGTAGTATCCTCCTTCCTCCTTGTATCCTTGGTCGGTACTAGTGTCTATGAATAAATACGAGGTACACAATCACCAAACAATACTTAACTACTTGCACTCATCACACACAAGGGTCCTATAGATGATCTAGCATAATCTCTAACATTACAAGGTTAAAGCTTGGTTTAAATCTTTTATTTTTAGAAAAGTAATTTCTACTCATTGAAAAACTACTTAAGATTTAATATTCTCTAAACCAAACATGGGATCATGTTGACACATGTCATCACCACATATTGTAGTCCGTGGGAATGTGATTTAAAGTGGTGTCACAATTTAATAAGGTTTTACCCTTTTATTTTAATTAAAGTGGCTAGAAATGCTTATGAAGCATTCTTTTATTACTTGAACATTATTTCTGCAAGTAAACCTATATATTTTTATATATTCTGAAAGGTATGGTTAAATGTGATTTTTGAGAGTTGGAATCAACTCAAAAGCTTTTATGGTTTAAATTTGAAAAATGTTTGAATGCAGAAAAGCTTCTACCTTGTTATTTTTACTATGGGTGATCTACAGATCCAAATGACTTGAATCCAACGGGCCTGGATTAAGCATTCACAGTCCTTTCCAACAAAATTGGTTTCATCCAATTTGGTGCACTGAATCGATCTGGGTTGATTTTTGAAGTTGGGTGCTGAAGTGTGTTTGAATATAAAAAGAAAAGGTTTAATTTGAATTGCTGGGCTGCGCGGGAAATTCTAACGGGCCGGCCTGCTAAGCACAGGGCTCCCGCGGGCTGCTTAAGTGGGTGTCCCCACTCGTCAGTGACACGGGGCTGGGCGAAGCGGTATGGGGTAACGTGGATCGTTCGATCTAATTCTAATCCAACTGCTGAGGGTCATCGTCGACGTGAGACAGCTCCGGCGAGAACGAAACCTAGTGCGGCCAGTGAGGGGTGCTGGGGGCTCACCAGGGTACGGGCGAGGGTCGGCGAGGCGGGCGAACGACGAAGTCGACGACGGCGAACGTTCTCCTGGGGCGGCTCCAATCGCTGGCTCCCTTCTTCTCCGGCAGCGGCAGGCTCCAGTGAAATTCCGGCGAGGTGGTGCTCGCCTTGCTCTAAGAATGGTGTCGCACGATCAGTGAGGAGAGGGGAGTGAGATGGCATGAAGAAATCGTGCGGGGGTGGCCTCTACTTATAGTCTAGCGAAGGGACCTTCGGGGCGCACGGTGAGCTCATCGGGGGCGACGTTACAGGCGTATAATGGCATGGGCAAGGGTAGGGGACGGTGCTGTGTCTCCTGGCGATGCTCAACGACATGGTCGCGAGGCATGGGGCGGTGTGGTTTGGTCTGGAACGGCCGGTGCTCTGCGCGGCAGAGGTGGCGTCTTCGATGGCGGGCGGTGGTTGTATGGCACGGGGCGGCAAACGGGGATGTCTGGCGGTCTCCTGGGTCGGTGGTGATCGTGTGTGCGCGCGGTGAGGGCGGCGCGCGGTCTATGGACGCTGGTCGAGGGTGGCGCTCTGGCGCACGCTCGGCATGGTCTGGGCGCGGCTTGTGCGCGTGGTCCAGGGCTGGGCAACGCTCGTGGCTGGGACAGTGAGTGGCGGTGGACGGTGGGCTGCCTCCCAGACAAGGTTGGCACGACTAGTTCTTCCTCTAGCCTGCTGTCCACCATGGGGTGACATGGGGGTGCTCGGCTGTTCACCATTAATGACAATGGCAAGCTCACAGGGGTGCTAGTGTTGGGCTAATCTTTCTAGATGATCTACTGAGTTGTGTGTGAGCTAACTAGGGAACAAGTTAGGCAAGAATCACTGCACACTATAGTGTTTGATGTTTTGTTTGATTTGTGTCTGCAACCTGTTTGATGAAATGGCCGCATGAAATCAAGTTTTGAATTTTGAAATGAATTTTGGTGGGTTTGCTAGATTGGTGCTGGTTCTGCAGATGCTTGGGTTTTGAAAGTTGAGCTTGTTTGAGTGGGTTTTGAAAAAGTGGGATCTTCCCATATGAAGAAGATTCAATTTTGAATTGTCATTTAAACTATGCATTTGAAAGTTTCTGGATGATCACAAAGTGGGCCTTGATACTTTGTTATGAGTGCATTCAAGGGGTGCAAAGATCCAGAAAAGTTTCTGTTAGGTTTTGAAAGTTTGAGATAGCCAAAGTAGGCATGGGAGTTAAATTGGTCAAAATGACCATTCACTTAATATATTTGTTTTGATTTATTTGTCTTTAGGAAAAGTGTGGGAAATGTTTTAGATGATGTTCATTTCACCTAAGAAACATTTTACAAGCAATGGATCACACAAACAAGGTGGTTTTTAAAGCAATTAAAAATCGATGCATACACATATACATGCATTCATGAGTTTATTTAGAAAAGTTTTTGTCAACCCTAATCTTGATGATTAGTGTTTTGATGATCTAAGTTTGATATTTTTGGGATGTTACAATGGAATTTAATCGAATTCATTTGTGGCGTCACTACGAGGAAGAAACGGCGGAGCGGGTCGTCGCGCGGAAATTTGGGGACGACGAGCTGAGGTGGTAGTGGGCCGCATCTGTCAGCGAGTTGGTACAGCGAGCCCGGGTGAGAAACAAAGGGGAGAGGGGGGAACCCGGGTGGGCTTAGTGGGCTAGATCTGGGGCTGGGCTAGAATGGCAGCGCTGGCCTTTTTCTATTTCTTTTCTCCTTTTCTATTTCTAATTGATTTTCTGAAATCAAATTCAAATGAAATTCAAAAGAGTTTGAATTCAAACCACCTCTGCATTTTTGTTATGTGATACAAATATTCAAACATGTGTCAAACACACTTGTTTACTCAATTACACTTAGGTCCTTTAAAAATAAAAATAAAACCAAGCCTCATATGATTATATATAATAGGCATATGAATGGTTTTAGTTTTTGATTTTTGTTTTGAAAATCTTTATGTTAGATTGCATAAACCTTTAAACATTTCTGATTAAAACAAAGCATTCCCATATTTTGAAAGTAGAGAATAAAACCACTGCCTTAGCATAAAATAACAATTGGCATATAAATGGTTTCTGATTTTGAAATCTTTGTTTGATAATAACCAAATGCTTATGAATGCATGAATGATATGCAAACTTTTCAAATTATGATTTTTGGGATGTTATAAATCTAACCCCCTTAAGGTGAATCTCGCCCTCGAGTTTCAGATTGGCTAGCAAATAGGTGAGGGTGGTCTTTCCGAAGATCATCTTCTCTTTCCCAAGTTGCTTCCTCTTCGGAATGGTGGTCCCACTAAACTTTGCAGAATTTCATAGTCTTTGTTCGAGTAGCTCTTTCTGCAGTCTCAAGAATCATGATAGGTTTCTCCTCATAAGTGAGATCACTTTCCAACTGGACCTCTTCCAAAGGTATAGTATCCTTCAAAGAAGTCTCTTCCATGTCCGAATGGCATTTAATTAACTGACTTACGTGAAACATATTGTGAACGGCAGACAGTGATTCGGGCAATTCAATTTCATAAGCCACTTCTCCTTTACGACTCAGAATCTTGAATGGTCTAACATACCTTGGTGCCAATTTTCCTTTGACTCCAAATCTCTTCACTCCACGAAGTGGGGAGACTCTAAGATAAGCTCTATCACCTACCTCATATGTGACTTCTCTACGCTTTGGATCCGCGTAGCTCTTCTGTCGGGACTATGCTATCTTCAATCTGTCCTTTACCAACTTGACTTTCTCTTCAGCTTCCTTGATTAATTCTGTTCCAAAAAAATTTCTTTCTCCGACACCACTCCATAGCAATGGTGTAGTACACTTTCTTCCATAGCGAAATTCAAACGGTGCCATCTCAATACTGGCTTAATAGTTTTTGTTGTAAGAGAATTCCACGTAAGGCAGACTTTCATCCCAACTAGCACCATAGTCTAGGGCACATGCCCTTAACATATCTTCTAGAATCTGGTTGGTCCTTTCTGTTTGTCCATCTGTTTGAGGATGAAAAGCTATGCTGAACTCTAGTTTTGTTCCCAATGATTCATGCAGTTGTCTCCAAAAATGTGAAGTGAACTGAGTTCCTCTATCAGACACAATACTCTTGGGTACTCCATGCAGACACACAATCCTATTCATATAAATCTTGACTAACTTAGCACTAGTATATGTTGTCTTCACGGGTATGAAATGAGCCACTTTAGTTAGGTGGTCTACCAAGAACCAAATAGAATCATATCCTGATCTAGTCCTTGGCAGTCCGATGATGAAATCCATGCCAATCTTGTCCCACTTTCAATCAGGAATAGGTATTGGTTGTAACAATCCTGCTGGTTTCTGATGTTCTGATTTCACTCTGCTACACACATCACACAAGGAAATATGTTCTGCGATATCTTTCTTGAGATTGTTCCACCAAAATCTTTCTTTCATATCCATGTACATTTTGGTATTACCCGGATGAATGGAATATGGCGAGTTGTGTGCTTCTTGTAAAATCAGTTTCCGAAGCTCCGGATCTTGCGGTATGCAGATACGTTTTCCATACCATAAAGTACCCTATTCGTCTTCATGAAATCCTTTGGCTTTCCATTTGCTAATTTTTCCCTTAATCTCTTCAATTTCCTTGTCCATCTTTCGGCCTTCCTTGATCCTGTCAAAAAATGTGGGTTGAACGTCCAATGACATGAGATGTCCCTCAGGTACTAGCTCCAATCTGAGATCTTTGAATTGGGCACACAGATCATCTGGAAATTCTACCTTAGTGAGGCCATTCACATAAACTTTACGGCTTAATGCATCCGCTACAACATTTGCTTTAACGGGGTGGTATTGCAAACTCAAGTCATAGTCCTTGATAAGTTCTAGCCATCTTCTTTGTCTCATGTTGATTTCTTTCTGGGTGAAGATATATTTCAGACTCCTGTGATATGTGCACACTTCACAACGCTTTCCCAAAAGATAATGTCTCCATGTTTTGAGTGCATGGACAACATAGTCTAACTCTAAATCATGAGTAGGATAATTCACTTCATGAGTTTTGAGTTGTCTCGAGGCATAAGCCACAACTTTCCCTTCTTGCACCAAAACTGCGCCTAATCCTTTGTGAGATGCATCACAATATACTTGGAAGTCTTTCTCCAAATCTGGCAGACATAAGACTGTTGATGTCACTAGTCTCTTCTTCAACTCTTGGAAGCTGAGTTCACATCCTTCAGTCCAATCAAATTTCTTGTCTTTCTTAAGTAACTCCGTCATTGGATTAGCTACCTTTGAGAAATTCTCAATGAATCTTCTATAGTCTGCCAAGCCAAGGAAACTACGCACTTCTTTCACTGACTTAGGAGATTCCCAGTCAGTTACAGCTGACACTTTTGCAGGATCAACGGGTACCCCATCTTCCGACACAATATGTCCGAGAAATCCAACTTTATTCAGCCAGAATTTACACTTGCTGAATTTGGCATACATCTTATGCTACCTAATGTTCTCAAGTATCAATCGTAAATGTTCTTCATGCTCTTCTTTGCTCTTGGAGTAGATTAAAATGTCATCTGTGAATACAACAACAAACTTGTCAAGAAATTCCATGAACACTTTGTTCATCATATTCATGAACTAGGCTGGTGCATTTTTCAAACCAAATGGCATCACGGTGTACTCATACAATCCATAGATAGTGGTGAAAGCAGTCTTAGGTATGTCTTGTTTCCCTATGTTTAGCTGAAAGTAGCCTGACCGGAGATCAATCTTTGAGAAAACATGGGCTCCTTCTAGCTGATCAAACAAATCATTGATTCTAGGTAACGGATATTTGTTCTTGATAGTTACTTTATAGAGTGATCGGTAATCTATGCATAACCTTTGACTTCTATCTTTATTTTCAACAAACAAAACTGGTGCACCCCAAGATGAAGAACTTGGTTGAATAAATACTTTCTGCAGCTGTTCCCCAAGCTGTTTCTTGAGTTCTTTCAACTCATCAACTAACATTTTGTAAGGTCTCTTTGCTATTGGTCCAGATCCTGGCAGGAAATCAATCAGAAACTCAACGTCTCCATCTGGTGGCATTCCAGGCAATTCCTCTGGAAACACATCTGGATACTCCCTAACAATTAGCATGTTGTCTATGCTAACTCCCTTAAGAGAATTTAGCTTACTCCCTTTAGATTCAAAATTAGACTTGAATCTAATCGTTTCTTATCTGGGGTTGTGAGTGTGACAGTACGATTGGCACAATCTAGTACTCCTTCATACTTAGTCATCCAATCCATTCCCAAAATGACATCCAATCCTTGGGAATCTAGAATTATCAGACTAACTAGAAACCTATGCTTCCCAAATTCTATCACTAGATCACGACATCCAAGGCTCACTATCATATCTCCACCGAGAGAGATTACTTTTATAGGACATCCAATATTTTTAGTTGAAAATCCATTTTCATCAACAAATGCTATTGATATGAATTAATGCGATGCGCTAGTATCAAAAAGAACAAGTGCTGGAATAGAATTGAGTTTGAACTTACCAGTCATAGCATCAGATTCTTCATATATTTCTTCTACATTGATGTGGTTCACTTGTCCCTTTTGGAAGGGATTGGTCTTGTTGGCACCTTCAACTTTCTTTTCTGGGCACTCATTAGCATAGTGTCCCATCTTCTTACACTTGAAGCATTCAACCCGACTGAGATCTTTCTTTACAGGCTGACTTCCACTGCCACTTCCACTGTGGTGGCTCTTGTGTCCACTCTTGTGGTTCTTATACTTGTCATTATCATGACTGCAATGATGCTTGTTGTCATGATGATGGTTGTGGTTGTGGTGGTTGTTGTACTTCCCATGTTTGTGGAATCCAGAACTTGCACTATCATCATGATGGGAATGCTTGTGAGACGATGCCGAGCTGTGCTTATCAAAGCTATGCTTCATCTTTTTGCCCTCAACCTGTTTCATCTTGTTTTCCAAGATGGTAGCCTTGTCACAAAGTGATTGGTAGGTTGGGACATAGGCAACAGACAGCTGCAGGTTCAACTCATCATTGATTCCTTCGAGGAATTTCTCCTTCATCTTAGCATCAGTATCAACTTTATCCAGTGCATAGCGCGCCAGATTGTTGAATTCCTCAATGTACTCAGCCACACTGCGGTGATGCTATTTCAGGTTGTGGAACTCCTTCTTCTTCAAGTTCATTACTCCGGATGAGATGTGAGCTGTATGGAATCCATCTTCAAAAATAGCCCATGTCACATCCTCAAGGGGAGTGGTGATTTGAAAGTTATCCCACCATGTTGCTGCTGGCCGTTCAAGTAGATGTGCTGCGAATCTGACCTTTTACTCGTCGGTGCAGCCAACAGTCACTAAGTCCTTGTTCACTGAACGTAACCAGTCCTTGGCTACCATTCAGTGGTTCCCGAGAACTTTGCAGGCCTTAGTCTCAAAAATCTGGTGAGCATGTCAAATGCTGGAGGATTATTCTGATTCTTGTTGTTGTTATTATTGTTGTTGTTGTTATTGTTATTGTTATTCTGATTCTGGTTCTGCATGAACTGTGTCATCATCTGCATCAGTTGAGCTTGTGCTGTCACCAACTGCTGCATCTCGGGAGTGACGTTGTTGTTGTTGTTGTTTTGGTTGGGGTTGGCACGACAGGGAGGCATCTGTGGTTTCAATAAGGATAAGAATGAGATACCCATATATGCTTAACATGCACAATACATCACATAGAAACAATAACAATAACCAAGCTCAAAATAACATAAAGTTTGAACGACATAACAACAGGTTTTGAAAATGCAAACACACCATAGAAAGACATCCACATGTTGGATGGTCATTGCGACTCAATAATCAAAGTATGATAGATGAAAGATAGTTGAGTAGTCTACACTACTCCTCCATGTCGACCTCCACGTCAACAATATCAAGACCTGCATTCTCCAGGGCGGCCTTGTACTCCTCAACACTAGTGGCAAAGGCCTCAATCTTGGCCCTGAGGGCCCTCTTCTGTGAGCGAAGCCTCTCGATCACTCCCTGCTGGTGCTCAAGCTCAAAGTCCTTGGCCTCTAACTCATCCTTCATCTCCCTAATCTTCTTGTTCCTATCTTGGATTCTTTTCTCCTGGCTCTTGAACTTCTTGTCCTGGCTCTCAAATCTGGCCTCCATCTCTTTGACGATCTCGTCTTGCTCCGCGAAGAGCTTGTCCTTCTCTCGTAGCTGAACCTGGAGCTCGTCATTGCTAACCATGACGTTGGTCCTATCAGTGTCAAGGTGTCTAATAATACCCTCTAGGTCCTAAAGGTATAGACGAATTGGCTCCATCATTTCTCTAGTAGCGTCATCGTACTCTACAACCTCACCCTCCTTGTTGCGTCTCCCAGACGGGTGAAAGTAGAGACCTCTAAGCTCGGTGGAGTGCCTCCCAACCAGGCGTCCAAGTAACTCATGCATGACTATATCTAAACCTCTCTCCTTGTCATCATGCATCAGCTTGAAAGTGATAGCCTCCGTGGGTGGCTCTGCCTAGCGTCCCAGCTGTGTGACTCTCAAGCCCCAAAGGTCCTTCCTCTCAAACTTGGTGAGCTTAAGTGTCGTTATACTAGGAAGTGGAAGGTTGAGCACACTAGTGAGATCAATGAGACGAGTACCAAAACGAGTTCCCTTGAACTCCTCGGCAGTTCTGATAACAACGTTAGGAATCTATTTTTATAAGACAGAGAAAGGTTAGAATCAACACAAGTAGAGAAAATTCACAAGACAAAATAACACAAGCACATCTTTAACAACAAACACACAAGTCATGGCATACACCAATGCATTACAAACACCAAGGTTCAACATAACTTAGACAGATTTTTGAAGTAAAAACGACAAGTGTGGGGGTCCAACTAACGGAGTACGTTACAATTCTCACTAACTAGACAAAATAGCTATCAGGGCATCCTTAGTGGCCATCTGTCTATCTTGATCACAAGACTACCATATTAAGTCTATGATGTCTTCCCTTAGTTGTTGATTGGTAGTCTCTAAGTCTTGGGTATGCTTCTTCTCTTCTCTAAGGTCATTTTGAGTATTGAGCATTATACACTTGAGTCTATCACCAAGCTCCTTGATGGCATTCCAATATGCATTTCTTGCAGAGTCAAAGAATGTTGTGTGCATTTCAGAGTTGGTGACCATGCAGAATCCTGACTCTTTGTGGTTGTATTCCTTGCTTTTTTACAATTGAAGTTGCACCCACCAATAGTCTTCTACTTCATCCATCATAGGGAATCCCTTGTACACAGCTGCACCATGTATCCCCATGGTAACCATAAGGTTCTTGAGTGCCTTGGGAAATTCAGTCTCACACTCCAAAGTCATGGTCATGAGTGGTCCCTTCCAGACGGCTTCATTGATGGAGTTCATCTACAAATTGAGATGAGAAAGAAGATTAGAAAAGTTTACGAGAAGAAAAAGACAAGTGAGGGAAATTTTTCAAAGTGTTGAAATTTTTCCTTAGTGGTTTATTAGTCTAATCCAACCTAGGGTTATAATCCTACAGGCAACACAGTGCTCTGATACCATCTGTAAGACTCCACCTTTATAAAGGTAAAGGTCCCTCTGATTGCAATGCTAGTCCCTGGATCAAATGCTAGCATCCACAGTTTAAGATGAAGTACACAGAAACAAAGGTCATTATTACATCGTCATTCCAGAGGTAACATAGACTTTTACAACTCCATAGCCAAAGGCTAGAGCAAGAGTTCAACTTAACAAAATAAAGTAAATTCTTCATCTTCATGTGACATAGGCAAACATGTTGAGTGTAGACTCATAACCCTAATCCTCATTAGAGTAACCTGCAACATCACAAGTTACAGCCACAGTGGGTCAATACATTGGAATAGTATTAGCAAGTGATACCTTAGTAGAATAATAGTTTCTAGCTTCTATATGAATTTTCATAAGTGTAGCTTAGGCTTGCTTTGCTCAAAATAAGTTTTGCCTATCAGTTGACTAAGTTTTTTTAAATAAAAACTCCCAAGGAACCACCAATAGACATTGGTGAACCTTTTGAAGGAAATATGCCTTAGAGGCAATCATAGAGATGATTATATTTCATATGTATCCATGAGTTATTGTAATGTTCATTGAATATTCATATCAGGCAACTTGTATTGATTGACAATTATTTGAATTGTTTTTGAAACTCTTTACTTGTATGGTTATTTAATAGTTGTCCCTAGTCGGAGTTCATGTGAGGACACAAGTGGATATTAGACTAGCACATCGATTGGTTGATGACTATGTTTCGCAAGTCATAGACATGGAGATGTCAAACCAATGATGTGGACACATGTTATGAACATGGGGTTGGACTGACTAAACGTGATACTGGCAATTAGTTGCAACTCTCTCTCTACACATCGTGTACGTTTTGTCCTTAGACCTGAGATTGTCGCATGTACTTGAGATGTGGATCGACCTACTTTGGGGCTATCAAACGCTGCATCATAATAGGGTAGTTATAAAGGTAGTTTTCGGGTTTGTCCTGAAGCATGCTGCAAGGCATGGTTAATCAAGATGGGATTTGCCCCTCTCTACTTGAGAGAGATATCTCTGGGCCCCTCGAGTGATCGGATCCAGAAATGCATGGCCGTGCTACATAAGGTTAAGAGTTAACCTAGTAAAGGGATTCTGAATCACGGTATCAAGAAAGGGAGGTCAGCTTGGAGCTAGACCAAATATCGTGAGGCAAAGGGAAAGACATGTACTAAATCTTGTGATGGTTCGTCCGATATGATCTTTGTATGCGTTTAGGAGTTGGCACGTCTTGATAGAGGCCGCTACCAACTATTGGCAGAATAAGTCTATTCGTGTCATGTCTATACGTATATGAACCTATAGGGTCACACACTTAAGGGGCTGGAAGACTAATGAGGATTGGATCCGAATTAGACCGGGCTTAGGCTACTAATGGGCTGCTAATGTAGAAGCCCACTAGGGAAGCCTATATAAGAGAGGGTGGGGCGAGCTGCCCAGGGTTAGACCTCAGACCATTCCACCCAGCTGCCACTCCTCATGCCTGTGTTGCACACGCGGACCTAGCAGTCCGGCGTCTGACGCTTCCATCCCGTACGTGTGGATACGTCATAGGTGCTGCATCTGTGGCACTTGGACGAGCCGCACGAGGGGAGCTTCTCGTGGGACGAGGACAAGGAGGAGACATGGAATGTCTGCACTGCCTCGACGCGCTTCATCGATTCCTCAACTGCGTGTCTAGTGGTAATCCCATGATCTATGACAACTGTAATCCTGGTATACGCGGTAGAAATTTTTGATTTGTCCTAGTGTAGCCTACCCGTATCCCTTCAGTGGTATCAGAGCCGATGCTTTTCAGTTATAGGTTCGGGATGTTTGCATATGGTGATATGTAGATTGATATGAATGATGTGATCGTTTATATGGCGGTGGTTCAGGATTGATCTATGATCTTGCTTTCTGTGATCATGATTCTGAGGTTGTCAAATGACTTACCCCTACCGATCGGTTTCCGCCATTGGGGTAGACAGTGACACATAAATCCTATTGAATCACGCGAAGATCAATATGATTGATCGAATCGGAACCTAGATCTAAAATCGATGTACCATGATCAAAGGAGTTTGATTGAATCGGGACAGGAGTCGGTTTATGGTAAATTTGATATGCCGATCAAAATCCTTAAAGAAAATTGTGAAGATTAGATCTCTCATTTTTCACGGTTTGTGAAAAATTGTGAAAATTTGCTTAAAGAAAGAAAATTGTGAAAATTTGCCGATCAAAATCCTTAAAGAAAGAAAATTGTGAAAATTTGTCGATCAAAATTTCAGTATGTAGACCCTGCAGGTGTAGACCCCCCTTAATAGTAGCCCCTTTTGTATCTCGTTAAGGTAACTAGGTGCTGCCGATGTCACTTGATCCGGTAGAATGCGATTCTATGCATAACTAGTTTTTGCAGTATGTATGTGATCAGTATGGCCCATATATGTATGTGATGCATGTATGAAATTTTTCATGACCTACGTGTCATGAGTAGGGCAACACAGCTGGATCCATATGTGTTGCCATTTATTGTAATGGCCTGCGTGCCAACTTGGGATGATCCCAATACTATGTAATTTTGATTACTAGCTGTTAGGAGTAATAGCTTGTATTAGTTCTTGGAGGACTCATCACTTGGAATATGGCTCACATGGAACATGAAGATGTAGATCATCATGATGGACAGGTTCTATGGCGATGGAGATCACCATGAGAAAATGGGCCATACTGTGTCACAACTATGTGAATGCTATTCTTATGTGTTTTACTCTATGCATGCTTAGATGATAGAAGTAGAACGATCCCTCGGAAAGTTTAAGTTATACCGTGCCCTCCCAACCAAACATTGCACCATCTTATGCCCTGTACAATCGTTGGTGGGCCTATGAAATTAGGTTGCCGCGGTTTTCCTTGGCTGGATGGGTTTGTATCGGATACCTACACGCATAAGGGTTAGTGAGCTTGACAAGGTCATCTTAACAGTTAAGGACCTTGGGGCATAAATGTTGGGCGCCTAGTTTTGACAAAGAGATGTCACCCAACAACAAGAGTCATATGTGATATGATTAGCAAGCGTTGCTTACCAATCTACCTTGTCTTCTAGAAGTGATGCTAAAGCTCACTAGTCGACTTATTAATTGTGGATCTTGAATCACTTAGTATCAATAGAGGAATTGATTTAATTGGGAGTATATGCTATTAAATTGTTTAATATGTTTTACTCTTTCATGGTTACATGGCTTAGTATTTTGCATGTTTTCTGTTGAAGATCAATGGCACTGAACACTTCATCACCTTTTTCTTTGCGTTCGATTCTTGACAAAGATAAACTAAATGGAACAAACTATTCGGACTGGGTCTGTTACCTGAGAATTGTTCTCAGGTATGATAAAAAGTAAACGGTTCTGGATACCCCAATCCCCGATGAACCTACTGATAATGCATCTGTTGCCCTAAAGAATGCCTACAAGAGAGCATGTGATGATTCTCTTGAGGTTAGCTGTCTTATGCTTGCATGCATGGAACCTGAACTTGAAAAGAAGTTTGAGTATCAGGATGCGTACGATATGATCGTTGCACTTAAGGACATGTTCCAATATCAGGCAAGGACTGAGAGGTACAATGTTGCCAAGTCCTTTGTCGAAGGAAGCTAGCAGAGGGAGCAGTTGTAGGCCCCCATGTGATCAAAATGGTTGGTTACAGTCATACTTTGGAAAAGCTTGGTTTTCCACTAGGGCAAGAGTTGGCCACTAACTTCATTTTGGCGTCTCTTCCATCCAGCTATGGGCAATTCATTTTGAACTACCATATGCATGGGGTGGAGAAGGGCCTTAATGAGTTATGCGGGATGCTAAAAACAGCAGAAAGTGACATGAAGAAGTGTGCGGGGCATAGCCATGTGATGGCTGTGCAGAACAAGCATAGCTTTAAGAAAAAGGGTACTTCTCGGAAGAAGAAGCACAAGGCTAAGGATACGATCCCTAAGCCTGCACCCAAGCAAAAGGTTGGACCTGAAGAAGACACCGAGTGCTTCTTTTGTCATAAACATGGCCACTGGAAAAGAAACTGCAGCAAGTATCGGGCTTCTTTGAAGAACCGTGGAAGTAAGAGTACTTCCTACTCAGGTACGCTTGTTGTAAATGTTGTGGACATTATTCTCACTGATTCCTATGTTAACTCTTGGGTATTTGATACCGGATCGGTTGCTCATATTTGCAATTCGATGCAGGGGCTAATAAGGACTAGAGAAGTGCAGAAAGGCGAAGTGGATTTTCGTGTCGGAAATAAAGCAAGGGTTGTGCATTGTTCGTCGGCGTCATGCAACTTCACTTTCCGTCAGGATTTATTATGGAGTTGAATAATTGTTATTAAATTCCTAGTATGGGTCGAAACATTTTATCACCTTCATGTTTGAAGAGGGATGGTTATTCATTAGAGAGTGCAAACAATGGTTGTGTAATCTCTAAGAATTCTATGTTTATGGCTGATGCTCCCATTGTGAATGGGTTATTTATTTTAAATCTTAATGATGCATCTGTTTACAATGTTAGTGCTAAAAGGCTTCGGCCTAATGATTTGAGTCCTACCTATTTATGGCATTGTCGTTTGGGGCATATAAGTGAAAACCGCATGAAGAAGCTCCATGGTGATGGTCTTCTAACTTCGTTTGATTTTGAATCATATGAGACATGTCAAGCTTGTTTACCTGGAAAGATGACCAAGTCGCCTTTTTCGGGTTTATCCGAGAGAGCGACAGACTTGTTGGAACTCATACATACTGATGTATGTGGACCAATGAGAACGACAGCCAGAGGAGGATATCACTACTTCATTACTTTTACTAATGATTTCAGTAGATATGGTTATGTCTACTTGATGAGGCATAAGTCTGAAACTTTTGAAAAGTTAAAGGAGTTTTAGAGTGAAGTAGAGAATCAACGTGGCAAGAAAATAAAGTCCTTGCGATCTGATCGTGGAGGTGAGTATTTGAGTCACGAATTTAGCGATCATCTTAAGAGTTGTGGAATTGTTCCACAACTTACGCCGCCCGGAACGCCTCAAAGTAACGGGGTCTCCGAACGGTGTAATTCAACTTTGTTGGACATGGTTCGATCGATGATGAGCCAGTCGGATTTACCATTATCATTTTGGGGTTACGCTCTAGAAACGGCAGCTTTCACACTTAATAGGGTACCATCTAAATCCGTAGTTAAGACACCATATGAGATGTGGACTGGAAAGAATCCCAGTTTGTCTTTTCTAAAGATTTGGGGTTGTGATGCATTTGTCAAGCGACTTCAGTCGGACAAGCTAACACACAAATCGGATAAGTGCATTTTCGTGGGATATCCGAGGGAAACCTTAGGGTATTACTTCTACAACCGAGAAGAGGGCAAAGTGTTTGTCGCTCGTAGCGGTGTTTTCCTAGAGAAAGAGTTTCTCACAAAGGGAACAAGTGGAAGATCGGTGCGACTTAAAGAAGTTCAAGATGAGCCAGTTGGGGATGCTTCTACGAGTGATGCTATTGTAGCATAACAAGTTGAGGAACCCGTGGCAACAGAAGCACCACAACCACAAAGGTCGCGAGGCTCCAAAAAGCGCAAGAATTATTATTGTTAGACAATGATGAGCCTGCGACCAATGCATAAGCGATGGTGGACCCAGACTCTGAGAAATGATAATCGCCATGAGACCGAGATAGAGTCCATGGGAGACAATCAAGTTTGGAACTTGGTTGACCTGCCTGATGGTTTTAAAGCCATCGAGTGCAAATGGATCTATAAGAAGAAGATTGATATGGATGGAAATGTTCACATCCATAAAGCTCGACTTGTTGCAAAAGGTTTTCGACAAGTTCAAGGAGTTGACTACGACGAGACTTTCTTGCCCGTAGCGATGCTTAAATCTATACGGATAATTCTAGCCATTGCTGCACATTTCGACTATGAAATATGGCAGATGGATGTCAAGACGGCTTTCCTAAATGGAATCCTAACCGAGGACGTGTATATGATGCATCCCGAAGGTTTTGTCGATCCAAACAATGTTGGGAAGGTATGCAAACTTCTGAAGTCCATTTATGGGCTAAAGCAAGCATTTTGGAGTTGGAACATTCATTTTGATGAAGTTGTAAAGGAGTTTGGCTTTATCAAAAATGAACAAGAACCTTGTGTAACAAGTGGGAGAGCGCAGGTATTTCTAATCTTATATGTAGATGACATATTGATGATTGGAAATGACATTCCTATGCTCGAGTCTGTTAAGACCTCATTGAAAAATAGTTTTTCGATGAAGGACTTGGGAGAAGCGGCATATATTCTGGGCATCAAGATCTATATAGATAGATCAAGAAGGCTAATTGGATTAAGCCAGAGTACATACATTGACAAAGTGTTGAAACGGTTCGGCATGGAAGAGGCTAAGAAGGGGTTCTTGCCCATGTCTCACGACATTAAACTCAGCAAGACTCGGTGTCCTTCGACTACTGATGAGCGTGAGCGCATGAGCAGGGTTCCATATGCTTCGGCTATTGGATCCATCATGTACGCAATGATATGTACTCGCCCAGATGTTTCTTATGCTCTAAGTGTTACGAGCAGATTCCAGGCTGACCCAGGTGAAGGTCACTAGACAGTAGTAAAGAACATCCTTAAGTACTTGAAAATGACTAAGGATGTGTTCCTAGTTTATGGAGGTGAGGATGAACTCAGTGTAAAGGGTTACACAGATGCGAGTTACCTTAACGACTCAGATGATTCGAAGGCCGTAAGCAATATACGATAACCTCCTCTTCAACAGAAGCTGGATATATTGCTGCCTCGGAGGTCGTAAATGAAGCTGTTTGGATTAGGAATTTCCTGATCGCTCTCGGTGTGGTTCAGGGCGCGTCCAATCCCTTGGACGTTTATTGTGACAAGAATGGTGCTATTGCACAAGCCAAGGAACCTAGACAGCACCAGAAGAACAAACATACTCGCATGCGTTACCATCAGATTCGAGAGTTCATTGAGGATGGTAGTGTCATGATATGCAAAATACATACGGACTCAAATTTTGCTGATCCCTTGACTAAGCCTCTCCCGCAGCCTGCGCATGAAGCGCACACAAGAGAAATTGGTATTAGATACATTTTAGATTGACTCTAGTGCAAGTGGGATACTGAAGGAAATATGCCCTAGAGGCAATCATAGAGATGATTATATTTCATATGTATCCACGAGTTATTGTAATGTTCCTTGAATATCCATATTAGGCAACTTGTATTGATTGGCAATTATGTGAATTGTCTGTGAAACTCTTTACTTGTATGGTTATTGAATAGTTGTCCCTAGTCGGAGTTCATGTGAGGACACACGTGGATATTAGACTAGCACATCGATTGGTTGATGACTATGTTTCGCAAGTCATAGACATGGAGATGTCAAAACAATGATGTGGACACATGTTATGAACATGGGGTTGGACTGACCCAACCTGAGACTGGAAATTAGTTGCAGCTCTCTCTCTACACATCGTGTACATTTTGTCCTTAGACCTGGGATTATCGCATGTACTTGAGATGTGGATCGACCTACTTTGGGGCTATCAAACGCTGCACCGTAACAGGGTAGTTATAAAGGTAGTTTTCGGGTTTGTCCTGAAGCATGCTGCAAGGCATGGTCAATCAAGATGGGATTTGCCCCTCTCTACTTGAGAGAGATATCTCTGGTCCCCTCGAGTGATCGAATCCAGAAATGCATGGCCGTGCTACATAAGGTTAAGAGTTAACCTAGTAAAGGGATTACGAATCACGGTATCGAGAAAGGGAGGTCAGCTTGGATCTAGACCAAATATCGTGAGGCAAAGGTAAAGACATGTACTAAACCTTGTGATGGTTCGTCAGATATGATCTTGGTATGCGTTTAGGAGTTGGCATGTCTTGCTAGAGGCCGCTACCAACTATTGGCAGAATAAGTGTATTCGTGTCATGTATATACGTGTATGAACCTATAGGGTCACACACTTAAGGGGCTGGAAGCCTAATGAGGATTGGATCCGAATTAGACCAGGCTTAGGCTACTAATGGGTTGCTAATGTAGAAGCCCACTAGGGACGCCTATATAAGAGAGGGTGGGGCGAGCTGACCAAGGTTAGGCCTCAAACCATCCCACCCAGCTGCCACTCCTCACGCCTGTGTTGCACACGCAGACCTAGCAGTCCGGCGTCTGACGCTTCCACCCCGTACGTGTGGATACCTTGGAGGTGCTGCATCTGTGGCACTTGGACGAGGCATGCGAGGGGAGCTTCTCGTGGGACGAGGACAAGGAGGATACGTGGAACGTCTGCACTGCCTCGACGCGCTTCATTGATTCCGCAACTACGCGTCTAGTGGTAATCCAGTGATCTATGACAACAGTAATCCTGGTATACGCGGTAGTAATTTTTGATTTTCACTAGTGTAGCCTACCCGTATCCCTTCACCTTTACCCATGTTCAACCACGAGTTTTTAACTTAGAAATTGGGATGAGGAGATTCTTGATAGCTTTAGTGTCTTGATGCTCAAATTGTCCATTGCGGGGGAAACGACTAAGTACTTAGATTTTTCCTTCTCGAGAGGTGGTGCACTTTCCCCACAAGACTTGACATGCATCAAGACAGGACCTTTCAGAAGCCTTCCCTTAGACCAGAATGGACGCGCTCCAACCTATCACCCTACCACCAACTCTCCATTCGGCTAAGTTATTGCAACCTATATGATCAAGGCAGAGCCCATATGCCATATGGTTGCACTAGAAGCTTCTAAACACTAAGTATCTCAAATCCCTTTGTTCCTAGGTGGCGTTCCACAAGTGTAATACACAAGGTAGACCATAGATATGGGCCTTGTGTAACCACTAAACATAACCCAAACATACCATTCCACCCAGTTGATTCAATCACTTCGTTGTTTTATTAGGCAAAAACACAAGCCAAAGACTTATCAATATTTTCCATAGCATGTATATAATCCACACTTGTTTGCTACTAGCTAGGCTAAGCATGGAAATATAGCAAGTATCTTAACTTAGAGAAAATTCTAACAAGTCTGCAACTACTAGGATTTCCCTTAGCATAGCATATAGATACTTAGCAAAAATATCATGCAAGCCCTATACAAAATATCACTAGTGCATAGTCAAAATATTGGGACAAAAATATGAAGAACCACTTTCCTTGGTAGTTGTGGGAGGAGCAACAATGTTCACAATCACAATCTCCACTAGCACCAAAGTCTACACATAAAATGAGAGCACCAAATTTATATTTCAAACAATCAAGCAAAAATATATGAATGCATGAAAATGCCATGTGATGATTTTTCTTAAACTAAACAAGACAATTAATGAGTATTAAACATTAAACCAAACTTTCATACACTAAACAAACTTAATTTGGCTTTAAAAACATTTTCGAAATAATTTTTATACACAAAATAAGCCTACAAATGTCTCTGCATAAAATTCTATTTTAGCAGAGGCAATATACTAAACCAAGCCTATAGATATGTAGTATTTATTTTTGTGATTCCATTGATATCTTATTTGTATTTTTTGGATAAACAGAACAAAAGTTATGAATTTTACAAGTTTAAATCTATAATACATTCAAAAACAGATTTTAAAATAAAATCCCAAACACGTGGACGCATCTGATTGGCCCATACCGCTTCGCGCGGATCGGCCAACATGGGCCGTAGGATTTAAGTTAGATCTTGTGGCTCAAATCTACGCATACCCCGTCGTTAAGTGATCTAATTAGATGCGTTGGATCTAGATCTAATGGCTCACAGCGGCTTGACCAAGAACTGGCGGCGCGCGTGGCTACAGCGGCGGCGGCGCTACTGGCGGTGGCATTCTGGATATTATAGAGGGGGATGGGGGCTGTGGTTGGTCTTACCAGTATCGCAAGGTTGCGAGGGAGCTCAACGAGTCGCTGGCGAGGACAGGGGCGTGCTGTAGCGGTGGCTAGAGCTCGTCGGAGTTGCGCTGAGTGTCGGATGCTCACTGCCGGAGACAAAGGCGACGACCTAGGTCACCATAGGGCAAACGGAGGACATCAGTAGCTGCACAAAGACATGACGAACCTTCTCGTATGAAGCAGAGGTCAAGGGGCGTTCAGAATTTACCAAGATTTTTTGTTGGAGTCGAGCGACGCTTCGGTCGTTCACGGGGGTTAATGGGGACAGCGACCTGGGACGATTCAGGACAAACAAAAGATATGAGTGGGTGCACAAAGGACTGGCAAGCACACTCGTGTGAATGAGGGGCAGAGGGGTGCGCTAGACTCACCGGAATAGCACGCCGGAGCGCGTCGGGCAGCGGTGGTGTGAGCTTGATTGCGAGCAGCCCCGGGGCGCTAAGAGGGGGCTTGGTGAGGGGAAATGCTCGCGGTGCGGTGGTGCTTATGTAGCCAGAGCAGGGAGACAATTACGCGAGGAATCAATGGAATTTAATTGAATTCATTTGCGGCGTCACTGCGAGGAATAAAGCGCGGAGCGGGTCGTCGCGCGGAAATTTGGGGACGACGAGCTGAGGTGGCACTGGGCCGCGTCTGTCAGCGAGTGGGTACAGCGAGCGCGGGTGAGAAACAGAGGGGAGAGGGGGAAACCCGGGTGGGCTTAGTGGGCTGGATCTAGGGTTGGGCTAGAATGGCAGCGTTGGCCTTTTTTTGTTTCTTTTCTCCTTTTCTATTTCTAATTGATTTTCGGAAACCAAATTCAAATGAAATTCAAAAGAGTTTGAATTCAAAAACCTCTGCAGTTTTTTGTGTGATCCAAGTATTCAAACATGTGTCGAAACACTTGTTTACTCAATTGCACTTAGGTCCTTTAAAAATAAAAATAAAACCAAGCCTCATATGATTATATATAATAGGCATATGAATGGTTTTAGTTTATGATTTTTGTTTTGAAAATCTTTATGCAAGCTTGCATAAACCTTTAAACATTTCTGATTGAAATAAAGAATTCCCATATTTTGAAAGAAGAGAATAAAACCACTACCTTAGCATAAAATAACAATAGGCATATAAATGGTTCTAATTTTGAAATCTTTGTTTGATAATAACCAAATGCTTATGAATGCATGAATGATATGCAAGCTTTTCAAATTATGATTTTTGGGATTTTATACAATTAATACAGTTCAGTTGCTATAAGCTTTCAAATACATAGTAACCTAAATCCTTCGACCATGAGATCATGCTCATCACCATCATCGGATGGATGCTTTGATGACACCAAACACCACACCTTAACTGGGTGGCTATAAAGGAGGCATTGATTATTCGAAAGTATGTGTTGAGGCACATGGATCAAGATTGGGATTTGTCCATCCATATGATGGATAGATATACTCTTGGCCCTCTCGGTGGAATGTCATCCAATTATCTTGCAATCATGTGAATGGATCACAAGGGATCACATATCACGGGAACGAGAAAAGAATACTTATCGGTAACGAGGTTGAACTAGGTATGCAGAGATACCGACGATCAGACCTTGGATAAGTAAAATATCGTGAGACAAAGGGAAATTGGTTCTGTATATAAATGGTTCATTCGATCTCAAAGTAATCGTCGAAATATGTGGGATCCATATGAATTTCTAGATTCCTCTATTGGTTATTGATCGGAGAAGAAGTCTCGATCATGTCTGCATAATTCACGAACCATAGGGAGACACACTTAAGGATTAAATGTTGTTTAGTAGATATGGAATGTGAGTAAAGAGACTTAATGTTGTTCGGAGTCTCAGATGGGATCCGGGATATCACGAGGAGATCCGGAATGGTCCGGAGAATAAGATTCATATAAGTAAAGTCCAATTTCGGAGTTTGGGAATGATTCCAGTGTTTTCACCGGAATGTTCTAGAAGGGTCTAGAAGTTTCACCGATCCGGAAGGGGAAGGGTACATGGATGTGTCATGACAAAGTGTAATGGTTGCATCATGTCCTAGTTCACTTGGCTAGACACTTGGAAGAGAGAAATCAAACTCTAATTTGAAAGTCAAAAAGGCAGTTTGAAAAAGTCAAATCCCGACATGGTTTCTAAGTTAGAGAGGGTTTCCACCTGGGTTGGGAACAACCTTGTACACCCCCCACCTATACAAGGAGGGTTGGGCGCCGCCCCTCTCTAGTTGCGACCAATCTAGATCTCCCGTAAACCGGTACCCACTAGCTAAACTCTAGTTACTAGCTACCTCTAAACCTCGGCCCTCTAAACCCTAGATCGCCGGGGATCCCTCTACTCCACCAGTGTCGCTCCGGCTTAGACGAAGCCCTGCGAGATCTCCCCTCTACTTCCGACACCATGCCGTCGTGCTGCCGGAATCGCGAGGAGAGAGCTACAACCTCCGCTGCCTGCTGGAACAAGGGAGAGGAAGGTCTTCATCGAGTACCATACTTGTGACCGACTGCGGGAGCGCTGCCGGAATGCAGCGCCGGAAGGATCGCCTATGCGATCTATAGATCGGGAAGTGAACAACTACATCACCCACGAGAATCTGCTCTCGTTAACCGCTTTGGATCTTCGAGGGTTAGTACTCTATCGACTCGTTGCTACAATCTAGTAGATATATCTTGGCTTGTGTGTGTTCATGCGATAGAATTTTTTTGTTTTCCATGCTACAAACCCTACAGTGGTATCAAAGCCGTGTCTATATGTTGATCTGTTGCACGAGTTGAACATAATGGTCATTGTGGGCGGTGGTGCTTTTATTATAAATTGCTTCTTGTGTACTTTGCATCTTGCGGGATGGTGGGATGAAGCGGCCCGGGCTAACCTTACATGAAATCATTCATGAAACTTTCTCCATGCTTGACATGCAACTTGTATTGCATAAGTGGCTTTGCGGGTGTCTGTCTGTAAGATCCCTCCTTTGTAAAGGAAAAGGATCCCTGTGATTGCAATGCTAGTCCCTGGATCATTGCTAGCATCCACAGTTTAAGATGAAGTACACAGATACAAAGGTCATTTATTACATCCATTCCAGAGACAAACATAGTCTTTACAACTCAAAGGCCACAAGCCTATTACAAGAGTTTGAATAAGTAAATAAATATAAGTCTTCATCTTCATGTGCCACAGGCAAACATGTTGAGTGTAGACTCATGACACTTAATCCTCATCAGAGTAACCTGCAACATCACAAGTTACAGCCACAGTGGGTCAATACTTTGGAATAGTATTGGCAAGTGATACCTTAGTATATTTTAAGTGGACTGGATTCTATATGCAAATTTGGCTAAGTGTAGCTTGGCTTGCTTTGCTCAAAATAGGTTTTGCCTATTAGTTGAAATCACTAAGTTTTTCTTTGTCAAAAACTTTTCCCAAGGAACCACCAATAGACATTGAGGTCCTTCACCCTTGTTCACCCACAAATTTTTACTTAGAAATTGGGATGAGGAGATTCTTGATAGCTTCCATGCCTTGATGCTCAAGTTGTCCATTGCCATGGACTTGGCTAAGTACTTAGATTTTTCCATCTGCAGAGGTTGTGCACTTTCCCCACCAGACTTGGTTTCACAAAGACAGGACCTTTCAGAAGCCTTCCCTTAGACCAAATGGACGCGCTCCAACCTATCATTCCCACTACCACCAACTGTCCAAATGGCTAAGTTCTAGCAACCTATATGGTCCAGGCAGAGCCCATATTGCCAAGTGGCAGCACTAGAAGCTTCTTAACACTTGGCCTCTAAAATCTCTTTGTTCCTGGGTGGCTTACCACAAGTGAGATACACAAGGTAAACCATAGCCATGGGCCTTGTGTAACCACTCAACCAAAACCACCAATCAAGTCCCTTTCCACCCAGGTGATTCATTGACTTAGTTGTTTTATTAAGCAAAACAAGTCCAAAGACTTAGAAATATTTTCATCATAGCATGTATATTTCACCAACCCTTGTTTGCTACTAGCTAGGCTAAGCATGGCATAGATAGTAACTTAACTTAGAAATTTCCTAGCAATTCTACAACTACTTAGGATTTCCCAACATGGCATATAGGCAAAATAATATCATGCAAGACTTAGCAAAATATTTCTAATGCTTAGTATAAAATATAGGGAAAAAAATATTCATGAAGTACCACTTGCCTTGGTAGTTGGGAGAGTAGCACTCTTCACAATCACAATCATTAGCACCAAAGTCTACACAAAGAATGGTAGCAACAAATTACACACAAAACATATACCAACAAACAAAAATATATGCATGCATGCAAAATGCTAAGTGATGATTTTTAAAACTCAACCAAGAAAGTGTATAGTACTGAATCCTAAACAAGTCAAAAACTTGCCAAACCAAATTTATTTGACACTAAAAACAATTCCTAAACATTTCATATACTCAAATAATCCCTACACAAGTTTCTGCAAATAAAACCTTTTTAACAGAAGCTAAACATTAAACACATTGCATAATTAGAAAGGGCTTGTTCTCCTGATTCTAACGGTATAAAATTTGTCAAATTCTAACGTGGGGATCAAAAGTTATAGCCAAATCAATTTTGAATCTAAATCAGATTCAAATTCTGTTTTAATGCTAACTCACTGCCACGCGTCTTAATTTTACTGGCCGATACCGCTTCGCGTCGGATCGAGCTTCCGCGCTGTAGGATCTAACTTAATCGCGCGGCTCAAATCCAATCTTACCGCTTCGCTCGCGTTCTATCCTATCCGCACGATCTGGATCCAACGTTCTTGAGCAGCCTGACCATCTAGTGGCGGCGCTGGCAGCGGCGACAGGCAGCGGCGCCTCTGTCAGTGGCGGAGCTGGTGTTCTAGGTCGCGCCGGAAAAGGGGAGGGGGCTTACCGGAATCACAGAGAGTTGCTGATGCTCAAGGTGGCGGTGGCTGGTCAAGGGGCGCTGTAGTGGCTGAGGGAGCTCGTCGGAGTCATGCACGACGTCAGGTGGTTGATGTCGAAGTCGTTGCCGAGGTTCCGCGTCGCCCTAGCACGAACCAGATGGTTTAGGAGATGCGCAAGACGGTGGCGAACAACCTCGTATGCGAGAGAGATCAAGGGGCGTGCTATGCTTACCGTAATCGGTCGCCGGAGTTGAGTGGCGGCTCGGTCGTTTGCGAGAACGAACGGGGACGGCGTCCTGGGTCACAAGCAGGCAAGCAAAGGGTATCAGAAGATGCACGAGGTCCTGCTAGACACACTCGTTTGAATCTGAGGAACAGGGGCGGTCGAGACTCACCGGAATTTGCTGTCGGAGATCGTCGGAGCTGCGGTGGTGTTTAGCGAGTTGCGAGCAGCCTGGTGGCGTGGAGAGAAAATTGAGTGAGGGGAATGGAGCGGAGTGGGGAGGGGTTTAAGTAGGTAGAGGCTCGACAAGAAACGCCTGGTGAATCAATGGCAATTACGCCACGGAATCAACACAGCAACGGCCAGCGGCGACTGCGTCTGCGCGCGAGAATTGGGGAAGAAGGAGTCGACGTGGAGAGGGCCCAGTTGTCTGCGAGAGGAACAGAAGGGGTGTGGGGTCCTGGCATCAGCGACTCGCTGGGTGCGTCTGCGCGTGAGAGAGAGAGAGGGAAAACCCGGGTGGGCTAGTTGGGCTGGATCTGTTGCTGGGCTCAAATCCTGGCGCTGTCCCTTTTCTATTTCCTTTCTCTTTTTCTTTTTCTGTTTTGAATTTCTGGATTGATTTTCAAATGATTTCAAAAGCTTTTGAATTCAAAACTTTTTCCAGGATTTTGTAGGGTGCAACATTCACAATTTAGGGCATAAAATCAATTGGTCACTTTGTATAAGCTTGGTCCTTTTGTTTAAATAAGATAAGCAATGCTATAGCACAACATTTGAATAAGTTTTGGAAATGGTTTCTGTTTCAAATTTGTTTTGTATAATTTCACCAAACTTCAACAACCAAACACAATAAGAACAGAGTAAGAAAGACTTGGTTTAAAACATTTAACTCTTCAATTGAGAGTGGCTTTAGACTAATAGCTGTTCACATAAAATAATGAGCTCATATGCTCCTGTTTTGAAGTGTTTTGTTTGAAATGAAAAACAAATGATCATGGATGCATGGATGATATGCATGAGCTTGAAACATGATTTTAGGGATGTTAAAAATCTAACCCCCTTAAGGTGAATCTCGCCCTCGAGATTCGGTTTGGCTAGCAAATAGGTGAGGGTGGTCTTTCCGAAGATCATCTTCTCTTTCCCGTGTTGCTTCCTCTTCGGAATGATGATTCCACCGCACTTTGCAGAACTTGATAGTCTTAGTCCTTGTGACTCTTTCTGCAGTCTCAAGAATCTTGATAGGTTTCTCTTCATAGGTGAGATCACTTTTCCAGTTGAACCTCCTCCAAAGATATGGTATCCTTCAAAGAAGTTTCTTCCATTTCTAGATGACATTTGTTAAGTTGACTCACATGAAACACATTATGGACAGCTGACAGAGATTCTGGCATTTCTATTTCATAGGCAACTTCTCCTTTACGACTCAGAATCTTGAATGGTCCAACATATCTTGGTGCCAATTTTTCTTTGACTCCGAACCTCTTCACTCCACGAAGTGGTGATACTCTAAGATAAGCTCTATCACCAACTTCGTAGGTGACTTCTCTATGCTTAGGATCTGCGTAGCTTTTCTGTCGGGACTGTGCTATCTTCAATCTGTCCTTAACCAACTTGACCTTCTCTTCGGCTTCCTTGATAAGATCTGGTCCAAATAAACTTCTTTCTCCCACACCATTCCATAACAATGGGGTGGTACACTTTCTTCCGTAGAGAAACTCAAACGGTGCCATCTCAATGCTGGCTTGATAGCTGTTGTTATAAGAAAATTCTGCGTAAGGCAGACTTTCATCCCAACTGGCTCCATAGTCTAGGGCACATGCCCTCAACATGTCTTCGAGAATCTGATTAGTCCTTTCCATTTGTCCATCGGTTTGAGGATGAAAAGCAGTACTGAATTCCAACCTCGTTCCTAATGACTCATGTAACTGTCTCCAAAAAAGGGAAGTGAATTGAGTTCCCCTATCAGACACAATACTCTTGGGCACTCCATGTAGACATACAATTATACTCATGTAGATTCTAGCTAACTTAGCACTTGTATAGGTTGTCTTTACGGGTATGAAATGAGCCACTTTAGTTAGGCGATCCACTACTACCCAAATAGAGTCGTATCCTGACCTGGTCCTTGGTAATCCGGTAATGAAATCCATACCAATCTTGTCCCACTTCCAATCAGGAATAGGTAGTGGTTGAAGCAAACCTGCTGGTTTCTGATGTTCCGCTTTCACTACTACACACATCACACAAAGCAATATGTTCGGCGATGTCCTTTTTGAGATTATTCCACCAAAATCTTTCTTTCATGTCCATGTACATTTTGGTGTTACCCGGATGAATGGAATACGGTGAGTTATGTGCTTCTTGCAAAATCAGTTTCCGAAGCTCCGGATCTTGTGGAACACAGATACGTTTCCCATGCCATAAAGTACCCTGTTCGTCTTCATGGAACCCTTTGGCTTTTCCTTTGCCAATCTTTTCTTTAATCTCTTCGATTTCCTTATCAATCTTCTGGGCTTCTTTGATCTTGTCCAACAAAGTGGGTTGAACATCCAAAGACATGAGATGTCCCTCAGGCACAATCTCCAATCTGAGTTTTCTAAATTGGGTACATAGATCATCTGGAAATTCTCCTTTGGTAAGGCCATTCACAAAAACCTTACGACTTAGAGCATCTGCTACAACATTTTCTTTACCGGGGTGGTATTGCAAACTTAAGTCATAGTCCTTGATAAGTTCTAGCCATCATCTTTGTCTCATATTAATTTCCTTCTGGGTGAAGATGTACTTCAAACTTTTGCGATCTGTGAACACTTCACAACGCTTTCCCAAAATATAGTGTCTCCATGTTTTGAGTGCATGGACAACAGAGGCTAACTCTAAATCATGAGTAGGGTAGTTCACTTCATGAGTTTTGAGTTGTCTCGAGGCATAAGCCACAACTTTACCGTCTTGCATAAGTACTGCACCCAGACCCTGATGAGACACATCACAATATACTTGGAAATCTTTTTCCAAATCCGGCAGACACAAAACGGGTGCTGTCACAAGTCTCTTCTTCAATTCCTGAAAGCTGAGTTCACAACCTTCATACCAAGCAAACTTCTTGTCTTTCATTAACAATTCAGTCATAGGCTTAGCTACCTTGGAGAAATTTTCAATGAACCTTCTGTAGTAACCTGCTAAGCCAAGGAAACTACGAACTTCCTTCACTGACTTGGGAGATTCCCATTCGGTCACAGCTGAAACTTTAGCAGGATCAACTGCTACACCATCCTTTGTCATAACATGTCCTAGAAAACCAACTTCATCCAACTAGAACTCACACTTGCTGAATTTGGCATAAAGTTTATGCTCTCTTAACTTCTCAAGTATCAAACGCAAATGTCCTTCATGCTCTTATTTTCTCTTGGAGTAGACTAAGATGTCGTCGATGAAAACGACAACAAACTTGTCAAGGAATTCCATGAACACCTTGTTCGTCATATTCATGAAGTATGCTGGAGCATTGGTCAAACCAAATGGCATCACGGTATACTCATACAATCCATACCTAGTAGTGAATGCTGTCTTAGGTATGTCTTGTTCTCTTATCTTGAGTTGAAAATAGCCTGACCGGAGATCAATCTTCGAGAACACACAAGCTCCTTCTAGCTGATCAAACAAGTCATTGATTCTAGGAAAAGGGTATTTGTTCTTGATAGTTACCTCATTGAGTGAACGGTAATCTATGCATAACCTTTGACTTCTATCTTTCTTCTCCACGAAAAAAACTGGGGCTCCCCAAGAGGAAGAACTTGGTTGCATAAATCCTTTCTACAACTGTTCTCCAAGTTGCATAACCTTTGAGTTCTTTCAGTTCATCAACTGACATCTTGTATGGTCTCTTTGCTATAGGTCCAGACCCTGGTACCAAATCTATAAGAAATTCCACATCTCTATCTGGTGGCATTCCCGGTAATTCTTCCGGAAACACTTCCGGATATTCTCTCACAATTGGGACACTGTCCATGCTAACCCCCTTAAGAGAATTAAGCTTACTTCCTTTTGATTCAAAGTTGGACTTGAATTTAATCCGTTTTATTTCCGGGGTTGTGAGTGCAACAGTACGATTAGCACAATCTAGTACTCCTTCATACATAGCCATCCAATCCATTCCCAATATAACGTCCAGTCCTTGGGAATCTAGGATTATCAGACTCACTGGAAATTTATGCTTTCCAGACTCTATTACTAGATCCCGGCATCCAAGACTTACTATCATATCTCCTCCCGGAGAACTAACTTTTATTGGACACCCAATGTTTTCAGTTGGAAACCCATTTCTATCAACAACTGCTTTTGATATGAATGAATGCGATGCTCCAGTATCAAAAAGAACAAATGTTGGAATAGAATTGAGTCTGAACTTACCAGCAACAGCATCAGGCTCCTCATAGACTTCCTCCACACTGATGTGGTTCACCTGTCCCTTCTGAAAAGGGTTGGGCTTGTTGGGTCCTTCAACTTTCTTTTTTGGGCAGTCATTTGCATAATGCCCCATCTTCTTGCACTTGAAGCATTCAACTTGACTAATGTCTCTCTTAACAGGCTGGCTTCCACTTCCACTTCCATTACCACTGTGGTGGCTCTTATGTCCACTCTTGTGGTTTTTGTACTTGTCATTGTCATGAATGCGATGATGCTTGTTGTCATGACGGTTGTGGTTGTGGTGCTTGTTGAATTTCCCATGCTTGTGGGATCCTGAGCTTCCGCTGTCATCATAATGGGAACGTTTGTGTGACGATCCCGAGCTGTGCTTGTCTGTGTGCTTCCTCTTCCTGCTTTCAACTTGTTTCATTTTATTCTCCAAAATAGTAGCCTTATCACAGAGAGACTGATAAGTGGGAACATAGGCCACAGCCAACTGCAGATTCAGCTCATCATTCAAGCCTTCAATAAATTTTTCCTTTCTCTTGGCATCGGTGTCAACTTCATCCGGTGCATAACGCGCCAGATTGTTGAACTCCTCAATATATTCAGCCACGCAGCGGTGGCGCTGCTTCAGGTTATGGAACTCCTTCTTTTTCAGACTCATCACTCCGGATGAGATGTGAGCAGTGCGAAAGCCATCCTCAAAGATTTCCCATGTCACATCTTCTATGGGAGTGGTAATCTGGAAGTTGTCCCACCAAGTGGCGGCTGGCCCTTCCAACAAGTGTGCAGCAAATCTGACTTTTTCTGCATCAGTGCAGCCCACGGTTACCAAGTCCTTGTTCACAGAACGTAGCCAATCATTGGCCACCATGGGATCAGTCGTCCCTGAGAACTTTGCTGGCCTCAATCTCAAGAACCTGGTAAGCATATCGAAACCCGGTGGGTTGTTGTTGTTGTTATTGATGTTGTTGTTGTTGTTGTTTTGGTTCTGGATGAACATCGTCATCATCTGCATTAGCTGAGTTTGAGCGGTCATCATTTGCTGCATTTCTGGAGTGATGTTGTTGTTGTTGTTGGGGTTGGGGTTTGCACGACGGGGAGGCATCTGTGGTTTGTTCAAATAGAGATAAGAATGAGATACCCATAGATGCTTTCATGCACATTACATCACATAAGCAAACACATAGCATGCAACACAAAGATAAAAGTTCAACAACAAGATAACAAGTTCGTAAAGTAAAACACACACAAATAACAAGCCATCCACATGTCGCATGGTCAAATAACAAGTTCCCAAATAACAAGTACGATAATAAAAGATAAATGAGTAGTCAAATCTACTCCTCGGCATCAACGTCCTCCTCGACAAAGGTAAGACCTGCGTTCTCCATCGCGGTCTTGTATTCCTCAACACTAGTGGTCAAGGTCTCTATCTTGGCCTTGAGAGCCCTCTTCTAGGAATGAAGCCTCTCAATCACCGTCTGCTGCTGCTCTAGCTCGAAGTCCTTGGACTGCAGTTCTTCAGTCATGTCCCAGATCTTCTTGTTCCTATCCTGGACACGCTTCTCCTGACTCTGGAACTTCCTGTCCTGGGTCTCGAACTTCGCCTCCATTTCCTTGACTATCTCGTCTTGCTCCGTGAAGAGCTTGTCCTTCTCGCGAAGCTGCACCTGGAGCTCGTCATTGTTGAGCATGACATTGGTCCTGTCAGTGTCCACGTGCCTAATGAGAGACTCTAAGTCCTAGAGGTACAGGCGTATCGGCTCTGTTGCGTCCCTCGAATCGTCCTCTAAGTCGATGGACTCTCCATCCTCATCACGTCTACCGAAGACGTGGAAGTGAGTATCTCTAACCTGTCGGGAGTGTCTCCCCAGCAGACGTCCTATCAGATCCTGCATAACTACCTCAAGGCCTCTCTCCCTGTCATCGTGCATGAGCTTGAAGACAATGGCCTCCATGGTAGGCTCAGTCTGGCGTCCGGGCTGGTTGACCTTGAAGCCCCAGAGGTCCTTCCTCTCAAACTTGGTGAGGGGATGCACCATGATGGTGGGAAGAGGGAGATTGAGCAAAGTAGTAAGCTCAACGATACGAGGACCAAAGCGGGTAACCTGGAACTCCTCAACAGTGCTGATGGTAATAGGCATCTATTTATAAGATAGAAAAGTTAGAACAACACAAATCAAGATAAAACAAAAGACAAAACATCACATACATATCCTTGGGAAGCAGAACACACAAGTCATGCATACATGAAACCATTACAACAACCAAGGTTCAATCTTATTTTAAAGCAACATTTTGGAAAATAAGGTGATAGTGGTGGTCCAACTAATGAAGTACGTTTACAATCCTATCTCACTGGATCTGTTGGCTAACACAATGTTTCTAGAAGCAATCAGCCTATCTTGCTCACATGATTCCATCACTAAGTCTATAATGTCTCCTCTTAAGGTTTGGTTGGTAGCTTCCAACTCTTGGGTATGTTCCTTCTCTTTCCTTAGATAATTTTGGAGGTTGAGCATTCTGCACTTGACTCTATCACCAAGTTCTTTGATGGTCTTCCAAGCTGCATCCCTTGCTGATTCAAAGAATGTAGGGTGCACCACTGAATTGGTGAACATGCAGAATCCTTTTTCCTGATGGTTGTCTTCCTTGTTTTTATACAAGTGAAGTTGCACCCACCAGTATTCCACTCCTTCATCCATCACAGGAAAACCTTTGTACACAACTGCACCTTGTATTTCTAATGCAACCATGAGGTCCTTAAGAGCCTTGGGGAATTCTGTCTCACACTCCAAAGTCATTGTCATGAGTGGTCCTTTCCTCACGGCTTCGTTGATGAAGTTCATCTACAAATAGAGATGAGAAAGAGATTAGAAAAGTTTACGAGAAGAATAGACAAGTGTAGAAGTTGCTGAATTTTTTTTCCTTAGTGGTTTCCAATCCTAGGGTCATAATCCTACAGGCAACACAATGCTCTGATACCATCTGTAAGATCCCTCCTTTGTAAAGGAAAAGGATCCCTGTGATTGCAATGCTAGTCCCTGGATCATTGCTAGCATCCATAGTTTAAGATGAAGTACACAGATACAAAGGTCATTTATTACATCCATTCCAGAGACAAACATAGTCTTTACAACTCAAAGGCCACATGCCTATTACAAGAGTTTGAATAAGTAAATAAATATAAGTCTTCATCTTCATGTGCCACAGGCAAACATGTTGAGTCTACACTCATGACACCTAATCCTCATCAGAGTAACCTGCAACATCACAAGTTACAGCCACAGTGGGTCAATACTTTGGAATAGTATTGGCAAGTGATACCTTAGTATATTTTAAGTGGACTAGATTCTATATGCAAATTTGGCTAAGTGTAGCTTGGCTTGCTTTGCTCAAAATAGGTTTTGCCTATTAGTTGAAATCACTAAGTTTTTCTTTGTCAAAAACTTTTCCCAAGGAACCACCAATAGACATTGAGGTCCTTCACCCTTGTTCACCCACAAATTTTTACTTAGAAATTGGGATGAGGAGATTCTTGATAGCTTCCATGCCTTGATGCTCAAGTTGTCCATTGCCATGGACTTGGTGTCAACACCCGGATTTTTCAATCCTAGATGCCTGTTATGCCATACATCGCAATCCCAGGATTACCATTTTTGCGAGACATAACAGAATTGGATACCATACTACTTCATCCATTACAAACGATACATAAGTTCTTACACAAATAGGGATCTCATGATCCAGTTCTTAATACAACATCAAGCAGCGGAATACATAATAATAACGGTAGTGTAGGCGAAGCTCCATCTTCAGGGTCACAGGCAATGCTGACGATGGGAGATGATCCTAGTTGTCGTAACCTTCCTGGGGTCCATCTTCCAGGTACTCCTCTTCATAGTCTGGCCATGGGAATAGCCAGGGACAAAGCCATGAGTACTCTTTAAGTACTCGCAAACTAATACTAGCAAGTAAAGGGGGTTTTTGGATAATAGGACACTAGGCTCTAGGGTTGTTTTGCAAAAAGCCAGGTTTATCTCTACTAAGTTCCAAATCTAGTCATAATTTTATAACTCCTAAGTGGGATCTTGTAATTCAGATCACAACTCTGTTGTGGTCAAGTCAAAGTCTTAATTCATTTCAGAAGTCATTTTGAAAAGTCTGACAGGGGAACAGTATGGCCACTCCAACTGTCCATAACCGCGGACGCGGCTATTCGAATAGTTTGACACTCTGCAGAGATTGTACACTTTCACCACAACATTCGATACATCCATCAGGAACAAATCCTGAATTCACCATACTCAGTATGCGGATAATCAATCCTAACCTTTCAATTACACGCCCTAGTATAAGCACCTCTCCTATGAGTTTGGCCTCCCAACCATCACCACTGTCATCTTGGGTACTGCACAGGTGGACAATCTTCACAAGGTAGCCTCAGCTCAGACCTTGGCCGGGAGGGAACTAATACTAAGGTATATAAGTTTCCAGTCAAGCCCTACCCAATATTCGGGTATTGTGGTTGTACGCTAAAATTGGAATGGTATCGCATCCAGACAACCATCAGTTTTATATAGGGCTAACTCATGCCTCAACAGTTTTATCACCAGAATCATCAAGTGTTTCGAAACACATGTCCAAAACATTTCAATAGAATGATCCATCATTCCAAGGTTTTCATAACCATTTTCCACCAAGTATTCCCATCTAAAAGTTGATCAAGTTTTATGCTTAGCACTAGCATCTATAGGTGAGGGTAGTACTAATGAGGGGTGGTAACTAGTGGAGTTTCACTAAGTCCAACCTTATATCTTAGGCTGATATCAAGGTTTCTAGCTTAGGCCAAATTTTATGCTCTTTATGCAACCTTCAGCACAACTGTCTGGTATCTACCAAACTCTTAGGTAGACTCTAAGTAAGCTTTGATAAAGAAATAAAGTAAGAAGCTTGCCATAAAACTAGGATTGTTTTAACAAGTAGGTAGGATTACAAGTATGGGTTTGTGGCATCAGTAGGGTATCTGGCAAGGGTTAGCTTGCATCAATATCAGTATAAGCTTGCTAAATTGCAAGTGTTAGCTTGCAAGGTTACTAGCTTGCTCAATCAACTAGTAGTATTAGGCTTGCCTTGTGCAGAGCAGTGGTTGAAGTTCTCCTCGGCTTCCTCTTCGTAGTATCCTCCTTCCTCCTCGTATCCTTGGTCGGTACTAGCGTCCATGAATAAATACGAGGTACACAATCACCAAACAATACTTAACTACTTGCACTCATCACACACAAGGGTCCTATAGATGATCTAGCATCATCTCTAACATTACAAGGTTAAAGCTTGGTTTAAATCTTTTATTTTTAGAAAAGTAATTTCTACTCATTGAAAAACTACTTAAGATTTAATATTCTCTAAACCAAATATGGGATCATGTTGACACATGTCATCACCACATATTGTAGTCCATGGGAATGTGATTTAAAGTGGTGTCACAATTTAATAAGGTTTTACCCTTTTATTTTAATTAATTAAAGTGGCTAGAAATGCTTATGAAGCATTCTTTTATTACTTGAACATTATTTCTGCAAGTAAACCTATATATTTGTATATATTCTGAAAGGTATGGTTAAATGTGATTTTTGAGAGTTGGAATCAACTCAAAAGCTTTTATGGTTTAAATTTGAAAAATGTTTGAATGCAGAAAAGCTTCTGCCTTGTTATTTTTACTATGGGTGATCTACAGATCCAAATGAATTGAATCCAATGGGCTTGGATTAAGCATTCACAGTCCTTTTCAACAAAATTGGTTTCATCCAATTTGGTGCACTGAATCGATCTGGGTTAATTTTTGAAGTTGGGTATAGAAGTGGGTTTGAATTTAAACAGAAAAGGTTTAATTTGAATTGCTGGGCTGCGCGGGAAATGTTACAGGGCCGGCCTGCTAAGCACAGGGCTCCCACGGGCTGCTTAAGTGGGTGTCCCCACTCGTCAGTGACACGGGGCTGGGCGAAGCGGTATGGGGAAACGTGGATCATTCGATCTAGTTCTAATCCAACGGCTGAGGGTCATCGTCGACGCGAGACAGCTCCGGCGAGAACGAAGCCTAGCGTGGCCAGTGAGGGGTGCTGGGGGCTCACCGGGGTACGGGCGATGGTCGGCGAGGCGGGCGAACGACGAAGTCGATGATGGCCAACCTCCTGGTACCGGTGGCTTCTCCTAGGGCGGCTCTAATCGCTGGCTCCCTTCTTCTCCGGCAGCGGCAGGCTCCAGTGAAATTCCGGCGCGGTGGTGCTCGCCTTGCTCTAAGAATGGTGTGGCACTATCAGTGAGGAGAGGGGAGTGAGATGGTGTGAAGAAATCGTGCGGGGGTGGCCTCTATTTATAGTCGAGCGAGGGGACCGTCGGGGCACACGGTGAGCTCGTCGGGGGCGACGTTACAGGCGGCTAATGGCATGGGCAAGGGTAGGGGACGGTGCTGTGTCTCCTGGCGATGCTCAACGACATGGTCGCGAGGCATGGGGCGGTGTGGTTTGGTCTGGAACGGCCGGTGCTCTGCGCGGCAGAGGCGGCGTCTTCGACGGCGAGCGGTGGTTGTATGGCACGGGGTGGCAAACGGGGATGTCTGGCGGTCTCCTGGGTCGGTGGTGATCGTGTGTGCGTGCGGTGAGGGCAGCGCGCGGTCTGTGGACGCTGGTCGAGGGTGGCCCTCTGGCGCACGCTCGTCATGGTCTGGGCGCGGCTTGTGCGCGTGGTCCAGGGCTTGGCAACGCTCGTGGCTGGGACAGTGAGTGGCGGTGGATGGTGGGCTGCCTCCCAGACAAGGTTGGCACGGCTAGTTCTTCCTCTAGTCTGCTGTCCACAATGGGGTGACATGGGGGTGCTCGGCTGTTCACCATTAATGACAATGGCAAGTTCTTCCTCACAGCGGTGCTAGTGTTGGGCTAATTATTCTAGATGATCTACTGAGTTGTGTGTGAGCTAACTAGGGAACAAGTTAGGCAAGAATCACTGCACACTATAGTGTTTGATGTTTTGTTTGATTTGTGTCTGCAACCTGTTTGATGAAATGGCCGCATGAAATCAAGTTTTGAATTTTGAAATGAATTTTGGTGGGTTTGCTAGATTGGTGCTGGTGAGTCTGCAGATGCTTGGGTTTTGAAAGTTGAGCTTGTTTGAGTGGTTTTTGAAAAAGTGGGATCTTCCCATATGAAGAAGATTCAATTTTGAATTGTCATTTAAACTATGCATTTGAAAGTTTCTGGATGATCACAAAGTGGGCCTTGATACTTTGTTATGAGTACATTCAAGGGGTGCAAAGATCCAGAAAAGTTTCTGTTAGGTTTTGAAAGTTTGAGACAGCCAAAGTAGGCATGGGAGTTAAATTGGTCAAAATGACCACTCACTTAATATATTTGTTTTGATTTACTTTTCTTTAGGAAAACTGTGGGAAATGTTTTAGATGATGTTCATTTCACCTAAGAAACATTTTACAAGCAATGGATCACACAAACAAGGTGGTTTTTAAAGAAATTAAAAATCCATGCATACACATATGCATGCATTCATGAGTTTATTTAGAAAAGTTTTTGTTAACCCTAATCTTGATGATTAGTGTTGATGATCTAAGTTTGATATTTTTGGGATGTTACAAACCTTCCCCCCTTAAACAAAATCTCGTCCCGAGATTTGAAAAAGGACGAAAAGATTACCTAGGATTTGAAGAGATCGGAAAACTCCGTCCTGATGTGATCTTCACGTTCCCAGGTAGCTTCCTCTTCTGTGTGGTTGATCCACTGAATCTTGAGAAACTTGATGCTTCGGGTTCTGGTAGTTCGAAAGGCTTCTTCCAATATACGGATGGGTACTTCGGGATAGGTTAGGTCATCGTTGATCTCTATGGTCCGGTGATCGATATTCTTGAACACTTCGGTCTTCTCGGGGACTTCGAGACACTTGCGAAGTAACGAGATATGGAACACATTGTGCACAGCTGACATCTCTTCAGGTAGTTCCAGTTGATAAGATACTTCTCCTCGACGGTTCAAAATTTTGAAAGGTCCGATATATCTGGGAGCTAACTTTCCTTTGAGTTGGAAACGCTGCATTCCCTTCAATGGCGACACTTTCAGATAAACAAAATCTCCGATGTTGAAGGCTAGGTCTCGACGTCTCTTGTCGGCGTAACTCTTTTGTCGGGATTGGGGTGTCTTGAGGTGCTCACGAATCTTGTGAACCTTCTCTTCTGCTTCTCGTAGGATGTCGGGTCCAAAAATCTGACTCTCTCCTACTTCCGACCAGTTCAAAGGGGTGCGGCACTTTCTTCCGTACATGAATTCAAATGGGGCCATTAGCAACTGGCTTGGTAACTGTTGTTGTATGAAAATTTTGCAAATGGCAAACAGTCTTCCCACTTGGATCCATATTCTAACACACATGCTCTCAGCATATCTTTGAGTATTTGGTTTACTCGCTCCGTTTGTCCATCAGTCTGAGGGTGATACGCGGTACTGAAATCTAGGAGAGTTCCTAAACCTTCTTGGACTTTCTTCCAGAATCTCGAGGTAAACTGAGTTCCTCGATCCGATACGATGTTCTTGGGAACTCCGTGCAAACTAACGATTCTAGCGATGTACAACTCTGCTAGCTTCGAACTCTGATAGGTGGTTTTAACGGGCAAGAAATGGGCGACTTTGGACAATCTGTCCACTATGCCCAAATAGAGTCATTTCCCCTACTAGAAGTAGGTAGTCAAGTGATAAAGTCCATTCCTACAGAATCCCATTTCCATTCCGGAATTTGCAAAGGTTGCAACAATCCAGCGGGTCTTTGATGTCCTGCCTTGACTCGCTGACATATATCACACTTGGCGATATAGCTTCCGATTTCTCTCTTCATCTTATGCCACCAAAATTGCTCTTTCAAATCTTGATACATCTTAGTTCCTCCGGGATGGATAGAATAAAGAGTATCATGAGCCTCCTTCAAGATAACTTCTTTCAACTCTGAATCTGCTGGTACACAAAGGCGTCCTTTGTACCACAGAACTCCTTCTTCGTCCTCGGTGAATCCGGGTACTTTGCCTGTACCGATACGATGCTTGATTCCATCGATACTAGCATTTCCTTTCTGCACCTCTTTAATCTGACTGATCAAAGTGGGCTGAAGTTCTATGCTAGCCAAAAATCCTTCACTTACTAATTCCATTCGAAAATCTTCCATCTCTTTGTGCAAACTTGGTTGCTCCTTCAAAATCATGGAGTTCAAGCGGCACGGCAATCTGCTAAGGGCACCTGCTACCACATTGGCTTTACCAGGGTGATAGTGAATGTCCAGGTCGTAATCCTTGATTAGCTCAATCCATCTTCTCTGCCTCATATTCAGCTCCTTCTGAGTGAATATATACTTTAGGCTCTTGTGATCCGAATAAATCTCACAACGATTTCCCATCAGGTAATGTCTCCATGTCTTTATGGCTAGAACTATGGCTGCGAGTTCGAGGTCATGGGTTGGGTAATTTTGCTCGTGTTGCTTCAATTGTCGCGAGAGATAAAATATAACTTTGCCTTCTTGCATTAGCACACATCCGAGACCAATCTTGGATGCGTCACAATACACATCGAAGGGCTTCGTGATATCCGGCATGATCAAGATTGGGGCTGAAATCAATCTCCTTTTGACTTCTTGAAAACTAGCTTCACATTTGTCGGTCCATTCAAACTTCTTGTCCTTCTTCATAAATTGGGTCATGGGTCGGGCGATACTAGAGAATCCTTCTACAAATTTGCGGTAATATCCCGCCAATCCGAGAAAAGCACGAACTTGGTTTTGAGTGGTTGGGGCTTGCCAATCTTCTACATCTTTCAGTTTGGCAGGGTCAACGGCAATTCCTCCGGCTGATACAATGTGACCGAGGAATCCTACCTCCTGTAACCAGAATTCACATTTGCTAAATTTTGCATACAGCTGATGCTCTCTAAGGGTTCCAAGAATGGTCCTTAGGTGTAGCTCATGTTCTTTTTCTGATTTGGAATAAATCAGAATGTCATCGATGAAAACAACGACAAACTTATCCAGGAAGTCCATAAAAATCTTATTCATGAGGTTCATGAAATAAGCGGGGGCATTGGTTAATCCAAAAGACATGACTGTATACTCATACAATCCATATCTGGTGGTAAAGGCAGTCTTTGGAATATCTTCTGCACGAATCTTGAATTGATGATAGCCAGTCCTAAGATCAATCTTAGAAAACACATGGGCACCGGTCAACTGGTCAAACAAATCTTCTATCATAGGCAAGGGGTACTTGTTCTTGATGGTGACATCATTCAACTTTCGATAATCCGTACACAAACGGTTACCTCCATCCTTCTTGTCCACAAACAAGACAGGTGATCTCTATGGGGACGCACTCGGTTGAATCAATCCGATTTCCAACATGGAATCCAGTTGCTTCTTCAGTTCTTCTAGTTCTGACAGGTTCATACTATAGGGTCTCTGGGCTATGGGTCCTGTTCCGGGGATTAGTTCGATCATAAACTCGATATCCCGATCTGGGGGCATACCGGGCAAAACATCTGGAAATACATCGGGGTATTCACAGACTTTCCGAACTTGGTCAATGGTAGGTTGGGCTAGACTCTTGTTACACTTGAATTGGAGAGGTAAGGTTTCAAATATATGCTCGACTGATATTCCGGTGGTACTGGTCATGGTGATGGCTTTCTTGGCACAATCAATCAATCCTTTATGTTTAGACATCCAATCCATTCCTAGTACTACTTCCAAACCTTTAGTTCCGAGTACTATTAGGTTAGCATAAAAATCTATGTCATGGATTCGGATAGGGACGGCCTTGCAAATTTGCCTAGCCTTGGTGGTTGATCCGGGAATTTGTACAATCATCACATGCTTCAATTTGGTTGGTTGAATTTTACTAGTGCAGGCAAATTCTTCGGTGACAAATGAATGCGATGCACCAGAATCAAACAACACTCTTGCAAGTACTGAATTAACATAAAACATACCCAGCACGACGTCTGGCGCTTCCTGAGCTTCTTCAGCATGCATGAGAAAAAGACGGCCATTGCGGTTGAGTGAATTCCCTGGGGCAAACCTTCTCCCTGACTAGACACGACGCTGCTGCTGAGCTGGGACATTGGCATTAGGGGCTGTAGCATTCTTCTTGTTGGGGCACTCGTTGGAATAGTGGCCTTTATTTCCACAGTCATAACAGGTCACTTGTGACTTGTCCTTAGCTGCGACAGGCACAACATTGCTTCCAGTCCTCGAGGCAGTGTTGGGGTTGGCGGTAGCATTGTTGGTGTTGAACTTGGGTGGGTCATGGGTGAAATTGCTAGAGTTGCCGGGGTTGTTGTGATTTCCTCCGGGTCTAGGGTTTCCATGGTTGGGATAGGTTGGACGAGTCATAGGGGGTCTGTTGGTTCTTGGGGCAAATCCTGGAGATGGGTTGGGGCGATATTTTGGGGTCTGATGGGTTCCTAGTTGATGCATCATGCGACGCTTGCAGTTCTCATTGGCCTGGTTGATCTTTCCTTCCATCTGGATAGCAGAGTCGACAAGGGCTTCAATATCAACAAAGGGTATATTGACTAACACTGTCTGAATCTCGTCATGCAGACCATTCAGGAATCTTTCTTTCTTCTTGGCTTCGGTGTCTATCTCGTCCGGGGCATACCTAGCTAATGACAAAAATTTGTCACGGTATTCCACTACAGTCATCCTTCCTTGCTTCAACTCCCTGAACTCGTCTCTCATTCTCTTGATCAAACCTGGTGGCACATGGGTTCTGCTAAACTTGACCTTGAATTCCTCCCAGATCATCATCTGGCCTCCGGTCATTGCACGAACACTGTTCCACCATGCCCTGACATCTCCGGCTAGATAATGGGTGGCGAACAGGACTTTCTCGTTGGCTTCCACTCCTGCTACTTCTAAGTTATTTTCCATGGTTTGCAGCCAATCATCGGCGTCTAGGGGTTCTTCTGACTTGGTGAAAACGGGTGGGTTGGTATTCTGGAAATTCTTGAGCTTAGATCCGTGGTTGTCCTGATTTCCATGGCCTTGGTTGTTGTGGGCTAGCTAGGCTATCTGTTGCAGAGTGGCTAGGTTGGCTTGACGTTCCGCTCTTTCAGCTTCGCGGTCAGAAGTCAACATTTGCAGGATCTGCAACATCGGATCCGAGGCTGAACCACTTCCTCCACGTGGCATCTGAAGATTGATATAGGTTATGAGAAAAGAGGGAAATTGCTAAGGTTTTGGGTTTTTGAAAAGTTTTTAGAGTTTGACTCAGGTTTTTCTAGCAACTTGCTTTTTCATTCATTCATTCACTCGATACACCGCACACCACAGCAAGGAAAAACAGATGGTTTTAAGAACCATTTTGGAAACTACGATACAGTGGGACCGACTACTACTCACTACGCTAGTGCTCAGTGCTACTACTCCTTGGAGTCTGTGGCTTCATCATATTCATCATCATTGATGAAGGCGAAATCATCCTCATCGGTGAAGAAGTCCATGGCCTGATCCTCCAGAAAATCATCGTCATCGCTGAGATAGGAGTAAGGGTCTCCACGAAGATCCTCTCCGGCATTCTCCCTTTCCTCTAACTGCATGTCTCTCTCGTGGATGGTCTCTTCCAGAGATGAGATGCGGTGGCGAAGACGGGCAATAATGCGCTCTTTCTTGTCGAGCTGATGGCTGCGAGACTTGCGATCCTTTGCTAGCATGGCGATGGTCTGGTCCTTCGTCTTGATGATGGCAGACTTGTGGTTGCAATAGTCACGACAGCTGTCCAACTCCCGCTGACGATCATACATCATGAAGCTAAGGTGGTCCAATTGAGTCTTCAGCTCGGGGTGGTATGGGGCTTCCAGTGGTTGGCCATTTGCATCACGCCTTGGGCAAAACTCAAAGCGAGTACCCTTGATCTGATTGATGCTCTGCCCACACAGACGGGAAAGAGCTTCCTGCATTGCTCTAGCAAGTCCATCGAGCCAGTTGTTTTCCCTTAAGGTAAATTGAATTCCCTCCGCAGTGGGAGGTTCAATCTTTCCTCGGAGACCTGCAACAATTAGCCACTGCAGATCTTCTCCTCCTTGATCATTGAGCTGAGCTCCGAAGAACTCGGGGTGTGGACGCTCCAGAAGTTCCGAAAGCTGATCCAGATCCCTCTCAAAGATAAGGTCTCCTCCATTCCCCAACTGATAAAACTTGCTGTACTTCACGTCCATCTATAAAAATAGAGGATGAGTAGATTAGCAGAGTGATCAAGTGTGTCAAAATTTTATCTATTTTGCAAGAGTTTTTGAGGAACATGAAGTTTTATTAAAGAATTAAAGAGGTAAGAATGAGAATAAGTTTTCATAAATATTTTTGTTCTTTGGTTTTGAAACTAAGTTTTTGGTTCAACGTCCAATCTAACTAGTGTCTCCTATGGTCAGGATGGCTCTGATACCAACTTGTCAACACCCGGATTTTTCAATCCTAGATGCCGGTTATGCCATACATCATAATCCCAGGATTACCATTTTTGCGAGACATAACAGAATTGGATACCATAGTACTTCATCCATTACAAACGATACATAAGTTCTTACACAAATAGGGATCTAATGATCCAGTTCTTAATACAACATCAAGCAGCGGAATACGTAATAATAACGGTAGCGTAGGCGAAGCTCCATCTTCGGTGTCACAGGCAATGCTGACGATGGGAGATGATCCTAGTTGTCGTAACCTTCCTGGGGTCCATCTTCCAGGTACTCCTCTTCATAGTCTGGCCATGGGAATAGCCAGGGACAAAGCCATGAGTACTCTTTAAGTTCTCGCAAACTAATACTAGCAAGTAAAGGGGGTTTTTGGATAATAGGACACTAGGCTCTAGGGTTGTTTTGCAAAAAGCCAGGTTTATCTCTACTAAGTTCCAAAGCTAGTTACAATTTTATAACTCCTAAGTGGGATCTTGTAATTCAGATCACAATTCTGTTGTGGTCAAGTCAAAGTCTCAATTCATTTCAAAAGTCATTTTGAAAAGTATGACGGTGGAACAGTATGGCCACTCCAACTGTCCATAACCACGGACGCGGCTATTCGAATAGTTTGACACTCTGCAGAGATTGTACACTTTCACCACAACATTCGATACATCCGTCAGGAACTAATCCTGAATTCACCGTACTCAGTATGCGGATAATCAATCCTAACCTTTCAATTACACGCCCTAGTATAAGCACCTCTCCTGTGAGTTTGGCCTCCCAACCATGACCACTGTCATCTTGGGTACTGCACAGGTGGACAATCGTCACAAGGTAGCCTCAGCTTAGACCTTGGCCGGGAGGGAACTAATACTAAGGTATATAAGTTTCCAGTCAAGCCCTACCCAATATTCGGGAATTGTGGTTGTACGCTAAAATTGGAATGGTATCGCATCCAGACAACCATCAGTTTTATATAGGGCTAAGGCTCATGCCTCAACATTTTTATCACCAGAATCATCAAGTGTTTGGAAACACATGTCCAAAACATTTCAATAGAATGATCCATCATTCCAAGGTTTTCATAACCATTTTTCCACCAAGTATTCCCATCTAAAAGTTGATCAAGTTTTATGCTTAGCACTAGCATCTACAGGTGAGGGTAGTACTAATGAGGGGTGGTAACTAGTGGAGTTTCACTAAGTCCAACCTTATATCTTAGGCTGATATCAAGGTTTCTAGCTTAGGCCAAATTTTATGCTCTTTATGCAACCTTCAGCACAACTGTCTGGTATCTACCAAACTCTTAGGTAGACTCTAAGTAAGCTTTGATAAAGAAATAAAGTAAGAAGCTTGCCATAAAACTAGGATTGTTTTAACAAGTAGGTAGGATTACAAGTATGGGTTTGTGGCATCAGTAGGGTATCTGGCAAGGGTTAGCTTGCATCAATATCAGTATAAGCTTGTTAAATTGCAAGTGTTAGCTTGCAAGGTTACTAGCTTGCTCAATCAACTAGTAGTATTAGGCTTGCCTTGTGCAGAGCAGTGGTTAAAGTTCTCCTCGGCTTCCTCTTCGTAGTATCCTCCTTCCTCCTCGTATCCCTGGTCGGTACTAGCGTGTATGAATAAATACGAGGTACCCAATCACCAAACAATACTTAACTACTTGCACTCATCACACACAAGGGTCCTATAGATGATCTACCATCATCTCTAACATTACAAGGTTAAAGCTTGGATTAAATCTTTTATTTTTAGAAAAGTAATTTCTACTCATTGAAAAACTACTTAAGATTTAATATTCTCTAAACCAAATATGGGATCATGTTGACACATGTCATCACCACATATTGTAGTTCATGGGAATGTGATTTAAAGTGGTGTCACAATTTAATAAGGTTTTACCCTTTTATTTTAATTAATTAAAGTGGCTAGAAATGCTTATGAAGCATTCTTTTATTACTTGAACATTATTTCTGCAAGTAAACCTATATATTTTTATATATTCTGAAAGGTATGGTTAAATGTGATTTTTGAGAGTTGGAATCAACTCAAAAGCTTTTATGGTTTAAATTTGAAAAATGTTTGAATGCAGAAAAGCTTCTACCTTGTTATTTTTACTATGGGTGATCTATAGATCCAAATGACTTGAATCCAAAGGGCTTGGATTAAGCATTCACAGACCTTTCCAAAAAAATTGGTTTCATCCAATTTGGTGCACTAAATCGATCTGGGTTGATTTTTGAAGTTGGGTATAGAAGTGGGTTTGAATTTAAACAGAAAAGGTTTAATTTGAATTACTGGGTTGCGTGGGAAATGTTACTGGGCCGGCCTGCTAAGCACAGGGCTCCCGCGGGCTGCTTAAGTGGGTGTCCCCACTCGTCAGTGACACGGGGCTGGGCGAAGCGGTATGGGGCAACGTGGATCGTTCGATCTAGTTCTAATCCAACGGCTGAGGGTCATCGTCGACGCGAGACAGCTCCGGCGAGAACGAAACCTAGCGCGGCCAGTGAGGGGTGCTGGGGGCTCACTGGGGTACGGGCGAGGGTATGTTAGGCAGGCGAACGACGAAGTCGACGACGGCGAACCTCCTGGTACCGGTGGCTTCTCCTGGGGCGGCTCCAATCGCTGGCTCCCTTCTTCTCCGGCAGCGGTAGGCTCCAGTGAAATTCCGGCGAGGTGGTGCTCGCCTTGCTCTGAGAATGGTGTGGCACGATAAGTGAGGAGAGGGGAGTGAGATGGTGTGAAGAAATCGTGCGGGGGTGGCCTCTATTTATAGTCGAGCGAGGGGACCGTCGGGGCGCACGGTGAGCTCGTCGGGGGCGACGTTACAGGCGGCTAATGGCATGGGCAAGGGTAGGGGACAGTGCTGTGTCTCCTGGCGATGTTCAACGACATGGTCGCGAGGCATGGGGCGGTGTGGTTTGGTCTAGAACGGCCGGTGCTCTGCGCGGCAGAGGCGGCGTCTTCGACTGCGGGCGGTGGCTGTATGGCACGGGGCGGCAAACGGGGATGTCTGGCGGTCTCCTGGGTCGGTGGTGATCGTGTGTGCACGCGGTGAGGGCGGCACGCGGTCTGTGTACGCTGGTCGTGGGTGGCGCTCTGGCGCACGCTCGGCATGGTCTGGGAGCGGCTTGTGCGCGTGGTCCAGGGCTTGGCAACGCTCGCGGCTGGGACAGTGAGTGGCGGTGGACGGTGGGCTGCCTCCCAGACAAGGTTGGCATGGCTAGTTCTTCCTCTAGCCTGCTGTCCACAATGGGGTGACATGGGGGTGCTCGGATGTTCACCATTAATGACAATGGCAAGCTCATAGGGGTGCTAGTGTTGGGCTAATCTTTCTAGATGATCTACTGAGTTGTGTGTGAGCTAACTAGGGAACAAGTTAGGCAAGAATCACTGCACACTATAGTGTTTGATGTTTTGTTTGATTTGTGTCTACAACCTGTTTGATGAAATGGCCGCATGAAATCAAGTTTTGAATTTTGAAATGAATTTTGGTGGGTTTGCTAGATTGGTGCTGGTGAGTCTGCAGATGCTTGGGTTTTGAAAGTTGAGCTTGTTTGAGTGGTTTTTGAAAAAGTGGGATCTTCCCATATGAAGAAGATTCAATTTTGAATTGTCATTTAAACTATGCATTTGAAAGTTTCTGGATGATCACAAAGTGGGCCTTGATACATTGTTATGAGTACATTCAAGGGGTGCAAAGATCCAGAAAAGTTTCTGTTAGGTTTTGAAAGTTTGAGATAGCCAAAGTAGGCATGGGAGTTAAATTGGTCAAAATGACCATTCACTTAATATATTTGTTTTGATTTATTTGTCTTTAGGAAAAGTGTGGGAAATGTTTTAGATGATGTTTATTTCACCTAAGAAACATTTTACAAGCAATGGATCACACAAACAAGGTGGTTTTTAAAGAAATTAAAAATCCATGCATACACATATGCATGCATTCATGAGTTTATTTAGAAAAGTTTTTGTTAACCCTAATCTTGATGATTAGTGTTTTGATGATCTAAGTTTGATATTTTTGGGATGTTACTCTTGGCTAAGTAATTAGATTTTTCCATCTGCAGGGGTTGTGCACTTTCCCCACCAGACTTGGTTTCACCAAGACAGGACCTTTCAGAAGCCTTCCCTTAGACCAAATGGACGCGCTCCAACCTATCATTCCCACTACCACCAACTGTCCAAATGGCTAAGTTCTAGCAACCTATATGGTCCAGGAAGAGCCCATATTGCCAAGTGGTTGCACTAGAAGCTTCTTAACACTTGGCCTCTAAAATCTCTTTGTTCCTGGGTGGCTTACCACAAGTGAGATACACAAGGTAAACCATAGCCATGGGGCTTGTGTAACCACTCAACCAAAACCACCAATCAAGTCCCTTTCGACCCAGGTGATTCATTGACTTAGTTGTTTTATTAAGAAAAACAAGTCCAAAGGCTTAGAAATATTTTCATCATAGCATGTATATTTCACCAACCCTTGTTTGCTACTAGCTAGGCTAAGCATGGCATACATAGTAACTTAACTTAGAAATTTCCTAGCAATTCTACAACTACTTAGGATTTCCCAACATGGCATATAGGCAAAATAATATCATGCAAGACTTAGCAAAATATTTCTAATTCTTAGTATAAAATATCGGGACAAAAATATTCATGAAGTACCACTTGCCTTGGTAGTTGGGAGAGTAGCACTCTTCACAATCACAATCACTAGCACCAAAGTCTACACAAAGAATGGTACCAACAAATTACACACAAAACATATACCAACAAACAAAAATATATGCATGCATGCAAAATGCTAAGTGATGATTTTTAAAACTCAACCAAGCAAGTGTATAGTACTGAATCCTAAACAAGTCAAAAACTTGACAAACCAAATTTATTTGACACTAAAAACAATTCCTAAACATTTCATATAGTCAAATAATCCCTACACAAGTTTCTGCAAATAAAACCTTTTTAACAGAAGCTAAACATTAAACACGTTGCATAATTAGAAAGGGCTTGTTCTCCTGATTCCAACGGTATAAAATTTGTCAAATTCTAACGTGGGGATCAAAAGTTATAGCCAAATCAATTTTGAATCTAAATCAGATTCAAATTCTGTTTTAAACCTAACTCACTGCCACGCGTCTTAATTTTACTGGACGATACCGCTTCGCGTCGGATCGAGCTTCCGCGCTGTAGGATCTAACTTAATCGCGCGGCTCAGATCCAATCTTACCACTTCGCTCGCGTTCTATCCTATCCGTACGATCTGGATCCAACGTTCCTGAGCAGCCTGACCATCTAGTGGCGGCGCTGGCGGCGGCGACAGGCGGCGGCGCCTCTGTCAGTGGCGGAGCTGGTGTTCTAGGTCGCGCAGGAGAAGGGGAGGGGGCTTACCGGAATCGCAGAGAGTTGCTAATGCTCAAGGTGGCGGTGGCTGGTCAAGGGGCACGCTATAGTGGCTGAGGGAGCTCGTCGGAGTCGTGCACGGCGTCAGGTGGTTCCTGTCGAAGTCGTTGCCGAGGTTCCGCATCGCCCTAGCACGAACCAGATGGTTTAGGAGATGCGCAAGATGGTGGCGAACAACCTCGTATGCGAGAGAGATCAAGGGGCGTGCTATGCTTACCGTAATCGATCGCCGGAGTTGAGTGGCGGCTCGGTCGTTTGCGGGAACGAACGGGGACGGCGTCCTGGGTCACAAGCAGGCAAGCAAAGGGTATCAAAAGATGCACGAGGTCCTGCTGGACACACTCGTTTGAATCAGAGGCACAGGGGCGGTCGGGACTCACCGGAATTTGCTGCCGGAGATCGTCGAAGCTGCGGCGGTGTTTGGCGAGTTGCGAGCAGCCTGGTGGCGTGGAGAGAAAATTGAGTGAGGGGAATGGAGCGGAGTGGGGAGGGGTTTAAGTAGGTAGAGGCTCGACAAGAAACGCCTGGTGAATCAATGGAAATTACGCCGCGGAATCAACGCAGCAACGGCCAGCGGTGACAGCGTCTACGCGTGAGATTTGGGGAAGAAGGAGTCGACGTGGAGAGGGCCCAGTTGTCTGCGAGAGGAACAGAAGGGGTGTGGGGTCCTGGTGTCAGCGACTCGCTGGGTGCGTCTGCGCGTGAGACAGAGAGAGAGGGAAAACCCGGGTGGGCTAGTTGGGCTGGATCTGTTGCTGGGCTCAAATCCTGGCGCTGACCCTTTTCTATTTCCTTTCTCTTTTTCTTTTTCTGTTTTGAATTTCTGGATTGATTTTCAAATGATTTCAAAAGCTTTTGAATTCAAAACTTTTTCCAGGATTTTGTAGGGTGCAACATTCACAATTCAGGGCATAAAATTAAGTGGTCACTTTGTATAAGTTTGGTCCTTTTATTTAAACAAGATAAGCAATGCTATAGCACAACATTTGAATAAGTTTTGGAAATGGTTTCTGTTTCAAATTTGTTTTGTATAATTTCACCAAATTTCAACAACCAAACACAATAACAAGAGAGTAAGAAAGTCTTGGTTTAACTCTTCAATTGAGAGTGGCTTTAGACTATAGCTGTTCACATAAAATAATGAGCTCATATGCTCCTGTTTTGAAGTGTTTTATTTTAAATGAAAAACAAATGATCATGGATGCATGGATGATATGCATGAGCTTGAAACATGATTTTAGGGATGTTACACTGTCTCTCCCATCAAAGTGAAGATTCAATTTACAATGGGCACTTGTTAGTTCATGCATCAATGTTGTGGTTCGTGTTCGTAAGTTAGAACGATACTTATAGAAAGCCCCAAACCACGTAAAATATGCAAAGAAAATTAGAGGCGTCTAACTTTGTTTTGCAGTGGTGTGATGTGATATGGCCATGATTGTGATTATATATGATGTATGCAATGTTCCTTATTGTAAGTCGGCAACCGGCAGGAGCCATATGGTTGTCTTTTAATTTTGTTAAGACATGTGTGTCTATTATTCAAAGTAGTTGTAATAGTTCATGTTGGTGGACGACAACCATGGAGCGGTGCCATTAACCTTGACGCCACACCGGTGATGATGGAGATCATGTTCGTGCTTGACGATGGAGATCGGAAGCACAAGAAGAAAGGCCATGTCATATCACATATTATGAATTGCATGTGATGTTAATCCTTTTATGCATCTTGTATTGCTTAGATTGTGACGCTAGCATTATAAGATGATCCTTCTCAAAAAATATCAAGTTATAGAGTGTTCGTCCTTAGTAGGCACCGTTGCCAAAGTCGTTGTTTCGAAGCACCACGTGATGATCGGGTGTGTTAGATTCTGTGAGTCTATACAACAGGAGAAAGCCAGATTTGCTCATCTGGAAGATAAGGTTTGATCTTGACGATCCTAGCATGTACAGACATGGTCTCAGAACACAGAATACCGAAAGGTAAAGCATGAGTCATATAGATGATATGATGAACATGATGATTGTCCGCCTTTGAAACTACATCATGTCACGTGATGATCGGACTTGGTATAGTGGATTTGGTTCATGTAATCACTAAAACAATGTGAGGGATATTGTTTTGAGTGGGAGTTCAACAGCAATATGATTAAAAGTTGAACACTATTTATCATAAATTGAATCAAAGTGAATTTGCATAGTTGTTGTAGTCATTTGCATCCGTTTACCACCCTGTGATTAGTTATAATTGAGATAATAGAACTATGGAATTCTGGTTAGTTACTTTATGAACTGGTATCGTATTGTTTTGAAGTGTTAATCTAAAGTTTAAAAGTCCTATTGCAAAATTTTAGTAAGTTCCGGTTACTCCGTGAAGTTTAATAATTGGTATTAAATCAAGAGTAACAATTCTAGTGTTAGTATATAAGTATCATGTTTATCTCCATGATTCTTGATATTTAAAAGATTGTTTTAATATCAAGGTTATCCAGCAACATCATATGTGGAAGATATTGCGATATCTGAAACGATGTTTTGATTATAACATGATAGAGTATAATATGGAAAAGTTTATTTTCTCATATTTGATGGGAATTTTCAAAAGGTTGGAGACGCTAGTCGTCCTAATTCTCCAAAAGGTTTTGGAGAGCAACATTATACTCGCAATTCACCATTATAAGCTAAAGTAGCTTGATCATGAATAGTTACATGATAAGGATGAATATTTGATGTAGGCAAAATGTTTACTACACTAAAAGATTACTAAATAATGTAATTTGAAAGAACACCAAACATTTGATGGTGGTGATTTACTTCAAAGTGTAGGTCCAAAGACATTGGTATTTAACTATACATGCTTTGGACTATGTGTCATGTGTATGGCTCCACTATTGATGTTGATAGATTCTTTCAAACAGAAAAGGAAATACTTAAAGAGAATCTCAGAAATATATGGCAGAAAAGAAAATACTAGAATTGTTCAGCTTAAGTATATAGAGGATATACATGTTATGGCTATATTCTTTGCCTGTTAAACAATGTGGTTCTTAAGTATTGGATACTGAATTTGTTGATGTGAATCGTCATATGAAACAACACAATTCATGAACTACAATGGCCTAAGTAACTAGCAAAATAATATGTGATGATGTTCATCGAGAACAAATAAAGGGTTGTTGTGTTGCTCGTTAATATCAAAGCTTGCCTTCAAGATTTGTTTTATCAGGTATTATGAGAACAAAAGGGTTGTTCAAATAATTGCCGTAATCCATAATAGATGGATGATTTACAAATCTCGTTGGATAAATCACATCCATAAAACCATTGCTAAAAATGTTGAAAGACAATTTATTGAAAGATCACTTAAGAAGTGACATCACCATTTAAATTATAGTGGAAAGAAAACATGAAGAAAACCCATGCTTGATGGAATTTTGGAGTCTTTTTATTTTTGATCAAATGACCCTTGTGAAACTTTCTTGAGATAATTAAAACTCCGTTAATAGGATGAAGTCCATTATGTGTAGTCAAGAGCGATGGATTTCAACTTCATATGCTTTCTCCAAAAATTTGAGTGAATATATGAATATTTACTTAATAAGGATGAAGTGTGAAACATTTGAAAAGTTCAAAGACTTTCAAGATGAAGTGCAAAATCAATGTAACAAGAAAATAAAGAATTTATGATAGGATCATAAAGGAAGATATTTTAGTTACAAGTTTAGCATAACACCTAAGATTTGAGGAATCATTCCGTGGATTTGTGTTTCCCGAAACACCATATGAGTATGGAATAATCGAGATATGAAATGAAACCATGTTTGACATGGTAAGATCAAAGGTGTAATTCATAAAACTGCAATTATATTTTAAAGATTAAAAGCTTTAGAGACACAGTATTTCGCTAAAAAGAGCTCCATCATGATCTGTTGAAATGACACCATATAAAGTTATGGTTTGGGATAAAACCCAAGTTGTCCTTTCTTAAACATTGGTATGCTATGAATAAGTGAGATGTATACAACCAAAGTCGGATGAACATGTCTCTGTATGTTTTTTCGAGTAACCGTTGAGTATTCCTCCATAATACCAAAGACAAAAATGTTTGTCTCTTGGAATGTCAAGTTTCTTTGAGAAGGAATTTTCCGTGAAAAGTTAAGTGGGAGGACGATAGAACATTGATAAGGTTAAAAGAACTTTAGCTATATGTGCAAAGTTGCACAGCACCGAAAAGTGTTCCGGAGGCAGCAACAATTCTCATGACTCACGTGCCTCAAAGTTTGTGGTTACGGAGGTCTAAGTTCCTATTGAACCAAGTAGGTCGGGTAAACAATCAAATACCAAGATTTGAGGGTTGAATCATTATTTGAAAATAATGAACTGACTACATGCAAAGAAGCGGTGATGGGTCCTGACTCCATCAAATGGCTTGGAGCCATAAAATCCGTGATAGTTCCATATAGGAGAAATCAAGCTTTGAACTTTAAAGACTCTCTGTAAAGGTGTAAAACATTAAAGTCGTGTTTGGATCTATAAAGAAATAGACATGGATGTTTCACATCTACGAAATAGTCGACATGTTGGGAAATAGTTCACAACAATATTCAAATGTTGACTATGACAAGATTTGATCTTTCATAGCGATGTTTAGTCTAGACGGATTAATGTAGCAACCACTACATATAATTTTGTTATGTGGTAGTTCAATAAACAAAACAAGTTCTTCTGATAGAATTGTTAAATAGGACGTGTTCATAACACGATCCATAGGGTCTTGTTAATTCAAAGAATGTTAAAAGCATATGCAAACTACAATGGTTGAAGTGAGCATCGCGGAGTTGGAATCTTCACCATGATGAAACTGTTAAAAGAGTTTAAATTCATCAGAGACGATGAAGATGCTGTCATTTGCAAGAAATTAAGTGGGAGAGTTAAGACATATTTCTAATACATTATGTGGAAGACATATCATTGATTGGAAATAATGTATCTTTTATTAACACATGTTAAGAATTTCATCTCGATGAAAGACTTAGGCAAAACCCGAATATTTGGCATCAATATCTATATAGATAGATTGAGACGCTAATATGGTTGTGCCAAATGTCAATAGATGAGATATTGAATGAGTTCAATATGGAAATGACAAGAAAGGATCTTGCCACACATAAAGGATTAAATCAAAATTCAAGTGTATCGACACTTGGTAAGTGAAACAAAGATTCAAGTATAGATTGATACTTGATGTATGAAATCACAAAGAGTATTTATATCAATCATACTGTGATATGTACAAATCCAGATATGTCCTATGCTCTAAATGTTATGAGCATATACCAGAATGATTCATAAGATGATCATTGGACGATAGTAATGATATTCATATGATCTTTTGGAAGAACTAAGAATATATTATTTTGGTAGATGTGACAAATAGATGATTAGTTCATTGTAAAAGTACTACATTGATGCTAGTTTTGTTACAAAGTACAAATTAAGTTTATCTCAATCTAAACTAAGGGTGGCACAATATAATGGAAAGTAAGTTACATAATGGATTTGGATGAGTTCCAAAGTTAAGACATTGTGACAGATACTACAAAAAAAGTCTAAGTATATGAATGCTATTATAGCAGCAAAAGTGGGCATCTGTGTCAAGTAGTTAGTTATCAAACTAGGTGTAGTTCACAGCAGGCCAGTACTATGAAGATATATTGTACGACAATATTATGAACATGTTTTAACCCCAAGTAACTAAAGGTCTCACCAAAGGACCAAATTTATACAATGCCATCTCATTAGAGAATGAGTGATGCATAGAGTCGCAAACACATGCAATTTCACACAGACCTATAAGTGTCAGATCCAAAGATCGGTTGACCACTAGCAATCGTGTAAATACAACACGAGAAATCCATAGGTGTTGAATACACAAAGTTTTGAAACTAGATTATTGTCTCTAGTGCAAGCGGGAGACTATTGGAGGTATGCTCAAGAGGCAATAATAAAGTGGTTATTATCATATCTTCGTACTTATGATAAATGTTTACATAGCATGCTATAATTGTATTAACCGGAAACATTAATACTTGTGTGATTTGTAAACATAAAAGAGTCCCTAGTAAAGCCTCTTGTTAAACTAGCTTGTTGGTTAATATATGATCATGGTTTCCTGATCATGAACATTGAGATGTTATTAACAACAAGATCATACCATTAGGAGAATGGTGTGATGGACATACTCCTATAGTTAAGCATATCATAAGGATCAAGTAATTTAATATAGTTCAGTTGCTATAAGCTTTCAAATACATAGTAACCTAAATCCTTCGACCATGAGATCATGCTAATCACCATCACCGGATGGATGCTTTGATGACATCAAACACCACACCGTAACTGGGTGGCTATAAAGGTGACATTGAGTGTTCGCAAAGTATGTGTTGAGGCACATGGATCAAGAGTGGGATTTGTCCATCCATATGATGGATATATATACTCTGGGCCCACTCGGTGGAATGTCATCCAATTATCTTGCAAACATGTGAATGGATCACAAGGGATCACATATCACGGAAATCAGAAAAGAATACTTATCGGTAACGAGGTTGAACTAGGTATGCAGAGATACCGACGATCAGACCTTGGATAAGTAAAATATCGCGAGACAAAGGGAAATTGGTTCCGTATATAAATGGTTCATTCGATCGCAAAGTAATCGTCGAAATATGTGGGATCCTTATGAATTTCTAGATTCCTCTATTGGTTATTGATCGAAGAAGAAGTCTCGATCATGTCTGCATAATTCACGAACCGTAGGGAGACACACTTAAGGATTCAATGTTGTTTAGTATATATGGAATGTGAGTAAAGAGACTTAATGTTGTTCAAAGTCTTAGATGGGATCCGAGATATCACGAGGAGATCCGGAATGGTCCGGAGAATAAGATTCATATAAGGAAAGTCCAATTTCGGAGTTCGGAATGATTCTAGTGTTTCCACCGGAATGTTCTAGAAGGGTCTAGAAGGTTCACCAATCCGGAAGGGGAAGGGTACATGGATGTGTCATGACAAAGTGTATTGGTTGCATCATGTCCTAGTTCACTTGGCTAGACACGTGGAAGAGAGAAATCAATCTCTAATTTGAAAGTCAAAAAGGTAGTTTGAAAAAGTCAAATCCCAACATGGTTTCTAAGTTAGGGAGGGTTTCCACCTGGGTTTGGAACACCCTTGGACACCCCCACCTATACAAGGAGGGGTGGGGCCGCACCCCAAGGTATACCCCTTGCCCTAGGCGCCCAAGAAACCCTAGGTTGGCCGCCTCCGCCTCTCTAGGTGCGACCAATCTAGATCTCCCGTAAACCGGTACCGACTAGCTAAACTCTAGTTACTAGCTACCTCTAAACCTCGGCCCTCAAAACCCTAGATCACCGGGGATCCCTCTACTCCACCATACTCGCTCCGGCTTAGGTGAAGCCCTGCGGGATCTCCCCTCTACTTCCGACACCACGCCGTCCTGCTGCCGGAATCGTGAGGAGAGAGCTACAACCTCCGCTACCTGTTGGAACAAGGGAGAGGAAGGTCTTCATTGAGTACCGTACATGTGACTGACTGCAGGATCACTATAGGAACGCGGCACCGGAAGGATCACCTATGCGATCTTGATATCGGCAAGTGAACGACTAAATCACCCACGAGAATCTGCTCTCGTTAACTGCTTTGGATCTTCGAGGGTTAGTACTCTATCGACTCGTTGATACAATCTAGTAGATAGATCTTGGCTTGTGTGTGTTCATGCGATAGAAATTTTTTGTTTTCCATGCTACGAACCCTACACCATATTCTTTCTCTCTCCCGGAAAACACCGGAAAACTTGCTCAAGCTCGAGTTTCTGCTGTTCTTGCTCGCGATTTTTCATCTCCTTGCTCAGCCCATCTTTGTTGTTGATTTTTTGAGGGATTGCTCCTTGGTATGTGCCTCCTCCACTTATCCAATTAGATTTGTGATTAATAGATTATATCTTAAGTATTTTGGTGCTATAGGTGACATGTTGTGTGAGCTTGCATGCTTGTTCTATGCTTAGAGATTTTGTTTTGATGCATTTTTAGCCCTCTAGCAAGTTCCTATAGTAGTTTCTCATCATTTATCAACATGGAAATCACTTGGTTTGATGTTTGTATAATTTTTTTTAGAAAAGAGTGGTCATGGACAACCACACATTTGGAGAGATATTTGAGGGTGATGCACCTAGGAGCACAAGGACTTCAAGATCATCCTCCCGATCCAGCCCCTCATACAATGAGGATCTCATCACTCCGCGATTTGGCGATGATGGGGATGCTCACCCTTCCACCTTCCCTTGCCCAACCTTTTTGCGAGCTGCTAGGATTCTTGATGATTTTACAAACTTGGTTCGGAGGGCTGGACTAACAAGCCTTATGCAGGATTAGAGCATGCAATATGTTACGCTCACTAAAACATTTGTGGAGTGCTTCTCCTTTACTAACAGCATGTTCAATCCAGATGTTTCTTGCAAAATTTATGGCAGGTCTTACAATATGACATTGAAGAAATTTTGTGAGGCTCTGGGACTTGGTACAGATGGGTCGGCGAAGAAGATTCCAGCTCAACCCGCTGATTTGTTGGAACTCTACCGCGTGATAACTAATGATGATAACCGTAGAGCTCAATAGGGAAAGATAAGAAATATTCAACTTCCAGCCATCAGGTACTTTTCTTACTATCTTGCCACTAGTATTCTTGGTAGGGAGAACACTAGTAATATTTCCAACTATCATTTGGCATTATTAGCTGCTGCACTCAACAATGATACTAAGTACAATCTTGGTTCTCTCATTGCTCGTCACATAACTTCTAAGCGACCCATTTATGGAGGAATTATTGATGCAGGTGTTTCTATTGCCTTGGACCTTGTTGTTGATCCAAATACAGTTTTGGCCCCTCAGAGGATTGATCTTGCTACCATGAAGGCACATCACTCTGTCACCACTAGCTCTACCATTGAGAACTTGGTTTATAGAATGCTGTTTATTGACGGGGAAGAGAGAGAGATCCCTCTCCCCCAAACCACTTTGTTCAGTATTTTTCAGGGACCTTTGTCACGCTCTAAGGAGGAGATGGATGACAACCTGATCGTTCTTGGTTTCCATGGACACTATCAGGGGAAAGCACCCTCATACGACGCCTCTATATACTACACAGGGAGTCCTCGAGCTCGTACCAGGACGAGGGAGCCTCCTCGTCATACTCCGGAGGTGCACCTACTTGGGAACCATGGGATTGAGCCCCACTTAGGCAAAAAGTCTAAGCTTGGCGGGAGGTATACAGACATCACACTCATCTATATATCATGTTCGGTCGGTTCTTTGTATATCCATTGTTTCGCTTTCTTTTTGGTTTTTGTTTCTGCTTTCCCAAAACACAAAAATACCAAAAATATTTTCGTTGTTTCTCTTGGTTTGTTTATTTGCTTTTTAGCTTTGTTTTGCCTTAAAGAAAAATCCAAAAAGATTTTGCTTTGTTTGGTTTGTTTTGCATTGTTTGTTTTGGTTTTGTTTGATTGTTTGAAAAAATCGAAAACACCAAAAATATTTTTTGGTCTTCTTTGGTTTTGTGAGTTCTTTGCAGGGTTCAGCCGTCCTCAGTGGATTTTGGTTTCATGTTATTATTCAAGTCACACAAGTGAAGGGCAATAATGAAGATTAAGACAACTTGAGGTGTGGTAAGAGGCTGGTAACGAACTTTATTTGTTTTCATTTTTGTACATATACTCATCATTGTGAGCATGCTTAGTCTGTTCATTGTAAGGAGTATCTTACTGATGGATGCTTAGTAGTTCTTGCTTGTCTGTGATTAGCTCTAGCTTCCTAATAGTTTGTAGCATGTCTTATGAATGTTTGCTTGCATTGTTTTATTCATATTTTGGTATGATATTGTGGTATCCTCCTCTGAATGTTTCATATGAAGCGACTTGGCACATGTTCACGCATGCATATTACTAAACAATAGTTAGTAAGCCTTGATGATTTATTTTGCCTCGGAGTTCTTGTATGACTTTCATGCCATAATTAGTCCTGTTTTGTTGCAAGCATGATTATGACAATTATTGTTCTCTCGTTTGTCGCTCCCTCTCTATTGCTAGCCTTCAATTGCACTGAGTATGAGACCTACTTGTGCATCCAACTCCCCAAAACCAATGTTGCCAACGGTGTCCATGATACCTACCTATTAGCATCATTTTGCTATTCCAGTGCATATTCTATATGCCTTGTTTTCTTCCAAATAAAATGTTTGTCTGTTTTGATAAATTTAGTTAGTAAAGCTCTCACGAACTTGATGGCACACTTTATTCCCTGCACTTAATAATCCTGAACCATTGTGACCTGTCCATGAAAGTTATATGCTTGCAAATTATATGCTGGGAGTTAGCAGAACCGTGCTGTCATGGGGAACGCTTTCAACACTTATGGATACCTATCTAGTTGATACATTGCTCTTTTGTTTGCGGATGTCGATGGTGTGAAATAAAAGGGGAGCTTGTGAGTTCATGGAGTATATATATGTGTTAGATAAACGCCTGGGCCGCTAGCCTAAGCCATGCCTAATCATGGTGGAAACTTGTGGAATCACCATAATGAGAATTCTGTGAAGCATCCTCAATAAAAAGTTATGCACGTAGTAAATAAAAAGATCGCTGAGATGCTCATTGTCTGCTTGCCTTGTCATTTTGATCACGGGATAGCTCCTGTATCATGTGCAAAGGGTACCCCGTTGGCGGTTCTCTATGATATGCATGTATGTACAATGACAAGAACATGCAGGTAAACAAAGTTGAGTATCATGCGGAGCGGCCCTAGTACTCAAGGGACTTGGGATTTCCAGTTTATGATCTGTCAAGCATATAACTCATAATAGACCTCACTTTCACCTTAACCATATAAATATGCCTATGATAGGGGCAATGAGAGCTCAAAGCTAATGCGTACCTTCCTTTCAGCATTAGGAAACCTTTCAAACTTTTCAAAACCTTTTTCATTTCCTTGTTGAGTCACCACTTATTCTATGAGCACCTTCTTTAGAGCATAGTTGGCATTCTTGTGTTTGCCTCAAAACTTGGTTAATTATGTCATGACTTTGATGCTTGTATCTCTGATATTTTTACCTCTAGTCTTCACTTGAACTTCAGAGGTGCCTTGGCATTTATATTGTGCTCTACAAACAAAGGCAAGCGAGATACCACTCTATCATACCTTACTATGAGCATTGCAATGTTGCTTATGTTTATGTTTCATGCTACTTATTATTATTAAGATGGTTTCTTTTCATAGCTTGCAATTACTATTGAGTAGACTTGGTTGCATGCTTCTTATTATGAATGGTTTATGTATCTAATCCTGTGCTGAGAATATATACATCATATGAAGCAAATGTGTTCGTGAAAGTTCTTTTATCGCACTCAGTTTTCAACTGAATCGCTTGAGGACAAGCAATAAGCTAAGCTTGGTGGAGTTGATACGTCCAAAATGTATCTACTTTCCCAAACACTTTGCTATTGTTTCTCCTCTAAACTTGTGTGATTTGGACACAAGTAACACGGACTGACGCTGTTTTCAGCAGAATTACCTTGGTGTCTAGTTTTTGTGTAGAAAATCATCTATTAGGAAATATCCCAGAAAATATGCCAAAAATTTAAATTTTGCCAGAAGCTCCACGAAGCCAGAAGACGAAACGGAGTGGAGTACTAGGGTGCCCACACCCCTGCCAGGCGCGGGTGGCCCAGCCCGCGCCTAGGGGGGCGCGGCCACCCCAGCCACCCCCTCGGGCTCCCTCTGCTCCTATAAGTTACCCCTTGCCCTAAAAAACGAGGGGGGTTCGTCATTTTTCCAAAAAGAGTTCCGCTCCGCCGCCACCATCAGAAGTCGCAATTCGGATCCAGAAACTCCGTTCTGGAAATTTTGACAACCGGAGGGGATGGCTGTGGTGTGAGGATCACATGTGTTCACGGTGTGTTAATGCTTTGCTCCGGTGCTCTATTAAAAGGAGAACCTTAATTTCTAGTAGTTCCCTAGAGGCCCCGCTGCCACAGGCTGGCTGGACAAAAGATGTGGTGCAAGTTCTCATTGCGAGCATGCATGACTATATATGGAGCACATGCCTATGATTTGTTTAGTACTTGGGTGCTTATTCTTATTTATCTGCAATGCCCTAGATCTTGAAGTTACATGTTTAGACTCATCCATGCAACGCCTGTCCATCCATCCCTATGCTTACCGCGTTCATATCCTACTGTTTGCTGCTACTGTTACTATTGCTCCTGTTTTACTGCTATTGTTGCTTTACTGTTGCTACTACAAACTATTGGTACTGATAAACTTCTATGAGCAAGAACTATTTCCAGGTGCAGCTAAATTGACCACTCAGTTGTTAAGGCTTGCAAGTATTCTTTGGCTCTCCTTGTGTCGAATCAATAAATTGGCTAATACTACCCGTGAAGACTATTGTGATCCCCCTATACTTGTGGGTCATCATAGGTATTTAGAATACCTTTATTTATAAATTATAATCAACCATTTTGGAGTTACAGAACTAATGTGGTGAATTTATTGGTGAATAAACCCTATACAGAACAATTTATTCCTAATAAATCAACATTCCTCGATAAATTATGATCTCCTATGTTTTGATAGATATTGGTATCCAAGTTTAGTAGGAGTTGGTATTAGGTCAATACCCACTCTAGTTTGACTATTTTAGGTATTTTTACCAGGGGCAATCTAGGAAGAAAATTAATATGGGCCAAAGTGACATGCAAGGTATGACCAATACCTTGCGGTACCAAAAGAATTCATGTCAAATGGAATTGTAAAACTATCTTTAGGAATTTATTAGTAAAAAGGATACCTTTTGGTATTAAAATTCCTTTAGTTATTTTGGGCACGAAAATGCCCAATCTCTGGTACTGTATGTTGGGGAGAACATCCAGGAGCCACAGGGAAAACAGATCTGGGCCTAAGTATGGGTTTTCCATTTTTAATTTGAATTAAACCGGTGGGGATAATCTAGGATAATTAGATCTATTTAAAATAAAAAGGGAGAAGGTGGATGCCGGGCTAGATCCGAGGGGGAGGTAGTCCCGCAGCGCCAAACTAGCCTAACCGCTGCGCCCGCGCGCGCGGAGGAGAGAAAGGGCATCGGAGCGAGGCTCATCTGCCAAGGGCAATGCACCGAAGCGATAAGGAGGTGCCTTGGCCGTTCGATCAGAGTCGGATCGATGACCAGGGGTATTCTTCCTCTCATGGTCCTCTCGCGATAGAGGAAACCCTAGATGAGGGGAAGACAGATAAGGGAGGGCTCACTGGTGATGAAGGGGCGATGGTGAGGGTGCAGATCAACGTAGCTCTCGACGAGGATCCTAAAAAGGGGCATCACGGCTCGGTTCGGTGCCCAGAGATGGTTCGCGCGAAGGAGCTTACGATGGCTCTCGAGAGATTGTCAGGGAGGCATCCAAGGGCGATCCTGGGCAAAACAAAAATAGGGGGAGAGTTAGGGGAGGTAGGGGAACACCATGGAGGGACATGCGGATAGAGAGAAGCTCCGAAGAGGGGGATACGCTTGGTTTTTTGAGCCATGGAGGTAGGGGAACACCATGGTTTTCTCGAGCAAGATAGGGGAGGAGCCGTAGAGCTCGGGGTGGTAGATCAGGGCTAGGGGGTCATGGTGAGGCCACATGCAGGGGGAGGGTAGCAGTGGAGGATGCACCTCAAGCTCGAGCTCAATAATAGTCGAAAATGGTGGTTTCTACTTTTGGGGACATTAGAAGGGAAGAGAGGGTAGGGGGAGCTCGGGGGAGGTGGCTGAGCTGGGTTGGGGGAAAATGAGCAGCATGATGAGGGTTGGGGTTGGTGTTTTCCTTATAAACTAAGTAGATATGGTTTTGGGTGGACCAAGTCCATGGAGAGCAAGGGGAGAGTAAAACCAGGGGAGGAGGGTTGCTGTAGATGTGGGAGCGGTATTCTGGTCAAGTGGTATGGCAGGGGGAAGAGGGTAGCTGCTCTGGTTTAAGGAGGGGCACGAATAGATATAGACATTATGTCTCCTCCTTCTTACAATCACTAAAGGACGAGGGGAGAGGGTGCTATAGTGGTTCTATAGTGGAGCACAACCATAAGTGATGTAGGGTGCCGTGTAAGCTTGCTTGACCAACTTGGTGATTGTTTTGTTTTAGTTTAGGTCAAGCTTTGATGGTCTTGTATAGTTTGATAACATGGGTGCTTGTGAAAGAGTCTGAATAAATTGCATGGGGAAAATTGGGGAAATGGTATTGGTGTGTAGATGAGATCGAAGTACCTCTCTAGGAATTGTTTGGGATTTTTCTATGAAGTAATAATCCTGTTAAATCCATTTATTCAGAGTGTACAAAAATGGTTTATATAAGCTCAGGTGATACTTTTACATTGGGCATGGTGATTTTTTGGTGTGAAATGGTTCTAAATACCATATCACACATTGGGTAATTTTATTGGAATTTATTTGGAAGGTAAAGTATTTTATGTTAATATTTCATGGTTCTGCTATTTAAGAAAAAGGGCAAAAAGAAATAATAAAGGATCTCAAAATGGGAAAATAGGACGGGATATGTAGGCATGAATGGTGCCTTGAGTTGACAAAGTGTTTTGGAGAAAAACAAACGTTCCTTTATAAAGAAGGTTTTGAGGATTTTGCCAAAAATGGAAATTTAAATAGATTTAGGTTCCACATAATTGTGGGGATTATTTAGAAAATGTTTATATCCAAAGTGGATGATGTCAACATGAATTATCTATCATAACCTACCCTGGATTTTGGGAATTCCAAATAAAAAATGGAAGGAAACTAAATGGGGATGGTCTAGGATTTTGATATTTTTATGCCATCTAAACTTAGTTGGATTTGTGATATTAGGGATCACCTTGATGCAAGGGATATGTGGATAGTTAGAACAAGTTATATAGATGATAATGGCAGCAAGGGTTGGGCTTGGTTGCATTTGATGTGATATAGGAGGTATGGCAAACTTTGTTGAAAACAAGGCTGCAATAACATGTGAGTCATGATGCCTCATAAACCATGTGCGTTTAAGAAGCACAATGCTCCAATGGAAACAAGTGAAGTATGGATTGATAGAACATGATTAGTAGATAATAACCATGCAAAGATTTTGTAAAAGGAATATAGGGAAGTGAGCTTCTGTGAAAGTAGGCATGTTGACTAGATTTGTAGAAAAGATTATTTTCTTGCCTGGAAACAATCAAGAACAAGTGGGTCAATGGATGATAGTGGAAACGGAAGGAGTGGTATTTGGTAGTCCTTATGATTGTCTACAATAGTGTTCAAGAGCATTTCCAAAAAGGTACAAGGGTTGAGAAATTCAGGGATTCAAAGATGTGATGTTGATAGCTTTTCCAGACTTAGCCATATTTGGCAGACTTGTGGATTTGGACTGTTATGAAAGAGGGAAGGATACCAGGGTTTATTCTTATCATCAAGTGGATGAGGCTGAACTATATATTAAGTAGAGGGGATCCATGATTGTATTTGGTCTTTGATGAGTTGGATTATAATACAAAGGATTAGCTTAGTATTGATTAAGTTAAGGGGATGGGAGGGTCACCTGAGTGACTGATGATAGATCCAGTTTGGGATGCTTGGTTTGATATTGATGATCACAAACATATATTGGATCTTAAGGGATGAGCTACTATATTAGCTCACTCTAGTTCCTAAGCACACAAGACAATCAACAGATAAACGAAATTCATTAGACAGCAGATCAAGGAAAATCATCTATTCAAACTTGTCAACTACTACTAAGGTTACCATCAAGTCTAGCTTGAGGTAAGCGTGGGTATGTTGAAACGTTGGAGTTGGAATAAGGTGATGTACCTTGGTATCTCTACCAAGCTTTGAATTGAAAAGCTTTATAATAAGGTTTTGGAAAACCTAGAGGTAAGAGAGTTGAATTATCTGTCTTGAAAACATAAGGAGATTATATATAAGTCTCCATAGTTTTGTAATAGAAACTAGTAAAATAATTTGTTGGACAAGTAATCTTGGCTCAAGTTTGAATTTCCAGAACATTTGAGAATATGAGAGATGAGCCAAGACATCTATTTTGAAAAATAGTTTTTGTTAACTAGTGTTGAGGTAAGGAGTATAATATCTAATACATTGCTTGAACACAAACACAAACAACAAGCATTGCAACACTTAACAAGAAAAAGTTTTTGTCCCCCCTGATTTTTTCCTTCTTGACAATAAATCAGGGTTGCAAAAATTGGGATGTTATAAGGGGTTTGGCGATATTGGGGTCTCGAGGGATCGGGTTGGGCTTTGAACTCCGGAAAGATCTTCGGGGTTCGGTCTTCGTATCTGCGGATCCTGGGTCTTCGGTTCCATGAAGAAGGTCTTGCCGGTCTAGAGGGGTTCGGGTTTGACCTTCGGGTTTCCATGGAGGAGATATTCTCTTCCGTTATGGAGATCTTGGTGTCCTTGTCAGAGTACCTGGGTATTGGGATCGAAGAGCTGGCACACGGGCAAAACAAGATCACTAAGCCGAGGGCATCTGGGCCACATCAAACAAACAAACGAGAAAACAGTCGTCCACATGAGCAACACAAGGCACCAGTGTGGGTGGAAACACACCAGCAGGAGATCAACATAGGGCAAGACCAACATAGAGAGCACATGCAGGATCTATGACAAGGCGGATGGGCACGGCGGGCATGCTAAGTGCCATGAACGGCAAGGAAAATGGTGGCAGTGGTGCTCGACATGGAGCTTGCAGACGCGGGGCTCGATGTAGAGGGAGGCGACCGTCTAGGCGGCGGTGCTACTGGAGTCGGGGACCGGCGGTTGAGTGCACGGAGAGGGAGCTGGAGCCTAGGAGGTCCGGAGTGGAGGTCGCTCGGGGAAGGCGGGGGGAGCGGTGCTGGGGAGGGCGAGGTGGAGGCCGGAGCACCGGGGAGGGACGACGGTTGCTACGGAGGAGGCGGAGGAGGAGTGTCAACACCCGGATTTTTAATCAAAGATGCCTATTATGCCATACATCGCAATCCCATGATTACCATTTTTGCGAGACATAACAGATTGGATATCACAGTACATCATCCATTACAAACCATACATAAGGTATTGCACAAATAAGGATCTCATGATCCAGTTCTAAATACAATTCAAGCAGCGGAATAACGTAATAATAACGATAGCATGGGCGGAGCTCCATCTTCATGGTCATAGGCAATGCTGACGATGGGATATGATCCTAGTTGTCGTAACCTTCCTGCGGTCCATCATCCTGATAATCCTCTTCATAGTCTGGCCACGGGAATAGCCAGGGACAAAGCCATGAGTACTCTTTAAGTACTCGCAAAGTAATACTAATAAGTGAAGGGGGTTTTTGTAGTAGGATACTAAGCTCTAGGGTTGTTTTGCAAAAAGCCAGATTTACTCTACTAAGTTCAAAAGCAAAGAAAGATAGTTGAAAACTTTATAACACCTAAGTGGGAATTTGAATTTCATATCACAACTCTATTGTGGTCAAGTCAAGTCATGAATCCTTTCACAAGTCATTTTGAAAACATCTAACGGGGGAACAGTATGGCAACTCCAACTTTCCATAACCGCGGACGTGGCTATTCAAATAGTTTGACACTCTGCAGAGATTGTACGCTTTAACCACAACATTCGATACATCCGTCAGGAACAATCCTGAATTCACCATACTCAGTATGCGGATAATCTTTCAATTACACACCCTAGTATAGGCACCTCTCCTATGAGTTTGGCCTCCCAACCATGACCAACTGTCTTCTTGGGTACTGCACAGGTGGGCAATCTTCACTAGTTAGCCTCAGCTCAGAACTTTGGCCGCAAGGGAACCCATACTAAGGTATATAAATTTCCAGTCAAGCCCTACCTAATTTTCGGGTATTGTGGTATAAGCTTGCTAAGTTAACTTGTATAGTGAGGCTTGCAAGGTTGCAAGTATAGGCTTGCTAGGATATTAGTATAAGCTTGCCTTGTGTAGAGCAGTGGTTGAAGTTCTCCTCGGCTTCTTCCTCGTAGTATTCTCCTTCCTCCTCGTATCCTTGGTTGGTACTAGCATCTATAAATAAATACGAGGTACACAATCACCAAACAATACTTAACTATTTCTAATCATTACACAAAGGGTTATACTAGATGATCTAGCATCATCACATTACAATATTAAGGCACTTGTCTTATTTATTTTATTTTTAGAAAAGTAATTTCTACTCATTGAAAAACTACTTAAGATTTAATATTCTCCAACTCAAACATGGGATCATATTGGCACATGTCATCACCACATATTTCAGTACATGGGAATGTGATTTAAAGTTGTGTCACAATTTAATAAGGTTTAACCTTTTTATTTTATTTAATTAAAGTGACTAGAAATGCCTATGTGGCATTCTTTTATTAGTTGATCATTATTTCTGTAAGTAAAACTATATATTTTTATGTATTCTGAAAGGTATAGTTAAATGTGATTTTTGAGAGTTGGAATCAACTCAAAAGCTCTGATGGTTGAATTTTGAAAAATGTTTGAATGAATAAAATCTTTTGCCTTGTTATTTTTACCATGGGTGATCTACAAATCCAATTGGTTTTAATCCAACGGGTTTGGATTAAGCATTTCAGTACCTATCTAAAAAAATTGGTTTCATGCATTTTTGTTTAGTGAATCGAGCTAGGTTGATTTTTGAATCTAGGTACAGAACTGGGTTTGTAGTTAAATGAATAAAACTAAATTTGAATTGTTGGGTCGCGCGGGAGGCTTAACTGGGCCGGCCCACTACACAAAGTGCACGCGCGGGCTGGTTAAGTGGCTGTCCCCACGCGTTAGTGAGACAGTGAGGGGTGAAGCGGTATGGGGCGATCTAGGCCGCACGATCTAACTCTAATCGAACGGCTCTGGTTCATCGTCCACGTCGGGCAGTGCCGGCAAGACAGAACCCTAACGCGGCAGGTGGGGGTCGTGGGAGGTTCACCGGGGCTCAGGCGATGGTCGGCGACAAGGGCGAACGAAGAAGTCGACGACGGAGATCCTCCTGGTACCGGTAGCTTCTCCTGGGGCGGCTCCAATCGACGGCGCCGCTCCTCCTCTGCAGCGGGGAACTCCGGTGAAATTCCGGCCACCTGGTGCTCGCCTTGCTCCGGGAGTGAGTGGGTATGATTAGTGAGAGGTGGGGAGTGAACTGGTGTGAAGAAAACGAGTGGGGGGGCCTCTTTTTATAGTGCTTGAAGGGAATCGACGGGCACGGGTAGAGCTCGTCGTGGTCGACGACACAGAGGGCTAATGGCATGGGCGATGATAGAGGGCGGTGCTGTGCTCCCTAGAGAAGCTCAACGACAAGATGGCGAGGCGTGGGGCGGTGCTGATCGGTCGGAACATGTCGACGCTCTGGGCGGGTCCGACTGTGATTTTAATGGCGCACATCGTGCGTGGTCCACGCGGCGGCGAACGGGCATGTCTGCGGGGTTGCTGGGGCGGTGGTGATCACGTCTGCAAGCGGAGAGCACGGCGCGTGGTCCGTGGGCACTGGTCGAGTGTGGCCCACTGGCACGCTCTCTGCTCGCACGTAGAGAGACAGGGCGCGTGCTTGGCGGGTGGTCCAGTGGCTGGCTGCGCTCGGGGCTGGGACAGGGAGTGGCGGTGGACGGTGTTGCGTTTGTGAGACAAGGTTGGCGAGGCTAGAGAGTCGTGTAGCTTGCTATCCACATTGGGGTTGGCAAAGGGGCTCGACATGGTCACCATTAATGGCTATGCCAAGCTCACAGTGGTGCTAAGGCTTGTTAATTAGGATAGTTCATCTACTGAGAGTATAGAGTGAGCTAGAGAGGGAACAAGGTTGGCCAAAATCACTGCTCACTATAATGTTTGTTTATTTGATGCCAGCAAGGTGTTTGATGAAATGGCCGGAAGAGATTCAAATTTGAATTTTGGATTCAAACTTGGTGGGTTTGCTAGGCACATACTAGGGAGTCTCTGGTTACTTGGATTAGTCAAGGAGCACTGGTTTTGTTGGGTTTTGAAAATGTGTGATCTTCACATATGATGAAGATTCAATTTTGAATTGTGATTTGAATAAGGTTGACAATTGTTTATGCATGTTTGAAAGATGGTCTTTGATTCACTTTTAATTGGTCTAGCAAGGGGTGAAAAGAATTGTAAAAGTTTCTGTTTGAAATCTTGGACTAGAAACACTCAGAGTGACCTAGTGAGCAAGATTGGCAAAAATGACCATTTGCTTTATTTGATTTTTTTCTCTTGATTGGTTTCTTCTTGGAATTTTTTTATATGATGTTATGTTTATATTTAAACCATTTCTTGCTATTTAGGTTAATCACACAAGTCCATTCATGCATTTATCAAATCATCACATACACACATGCATTCATATGATTTTAATTAATCAAAATTTTTTGTTAACCTTAATTTTAGTGATTAGAGTTTGATGATCATTTTTTCATATTTTTGGGATGTTACTAACCTTCCCTCCTTAAACAAAATCTTATCCCGAGATTTGCAAAAGAAGAAAAAAGATTACCTAGGATTTAAAGATATCAGGAAACTCCGTCCTAATGTGATCTTCTCGCTCCCAGGTAGCTTCTTCTTCAGTGTGGTTGCTCCACTGAATCTTGAGAAACTTGATGGTTCGGGTCCTGGTGGTTCTGAAAGCTTCTTCCAAAATACAGATGGGTACTTCGGGATACGTCAGGTCATCATTGATCTCTATGGTCCGGTCATCAATGTTCTTGAAAACTTCAGTCTTCTCCGGGACTTCAAGGCATTTGCGAAGTAACGATATGTGGAACACATTGTGCACTGCTGACATTTCCTCTAGCAGTTCCAATTGATACGATACTTCTCCTCGACGATTCAAAATCTTGAAAGGAACGATATATCTGGGGGCTAACTTTCCTTTGAGCTAGAAACGATGCATTCCCTTCAAAGGCGACACTTTGAGATACCCAAAATCTCTAATATTGAAAGCGAGGTCTCGACGTCTCTTGTCGGCATAACTCTTCTGTCTGGATTGGGCAGTCTTAAGGTGCTCACGAATCTTTTGAACTTTATCTTCTAATTCTCGTAGGATGTCAGGCCCGAAAATTTGACTCTCTCCTACTTCCGCCCAATTCAAAGGGGTGCGATACTTCCTTCCATACATGAATTCAAAAGGGGCCATTTGCAAACTAGCTTGATAACTGTTGTTGTAAGAAAATTCTGCGAACGGCAGCCAGTCTTCCCATTTATATGCATAATCTAGCACCATGCTCTCAACATATCTTCGAGTATTTGGTTTACTCGTTCCGTTTGTTCATCAGTCTGAGGGTGATACGCTGTGCTGAAATCTAGTCGGCTTCCTAAACCTTCTTGGACTTTCTTCTAGAATCTCGAGGTAAACTGGGTTCCTCGATCTGATACGATGTTCTTGGGGACTCCGTGCAAACTGACGATTGTAACGATGTACAACTCGGCTAGCTTCGAACTCTGGTATGTGGTCTTGACTAGTAAGAAATGGGCGACTTTGGACAATCTGTCCACTATGACCCAAATGGAGTCATTTCCCATACTAGAAGTAGGCAATCCGGTGATAAAGTCCATTCCAATTGAATCCCATTTCTATTCCGGAATTTGCAAAGGTTGCAACAGTCATGCGGGTCTTTGATGTCCCGCCTTGACTCTCCGACATATATCACACTTGGCGATATAGCTTCCGATTTCTCTCTTCATCTTATGCCACCAAAATTGCTCCTTCAAATCCTGATACATCTTTGTCCCTCCGGGGTGGATAGAATCAAGAGTATCATGGGCTTCCTTCAAAATCACTTCTTTCAACTCCGAATATGCTGGTACACAGAGACGTACTTTGTACCACAGAACTCCCTCTTCGTCTTCGGTGAATCCGGGTACTTTTCCTATACCGATATGATGTTTGATTCTGTCGATACTAGCATTTCCTCTCTCCGTCTCCTTGATCTGACTAATCAAAGTGGGTTGAAGTTCTATGCTAGCCAAAAATCCTTCACTCACTAATTCCATTCGGAAATCTTCCATCTCTTAGTGCAAACTGGGTTGCTCCTTCAAAATCATGGAGTTTAGGCGACACGGCAATCTGCTAAGGGCATCTTCTACCACATTGGCTTTACCGAGGTGATAGTGAATGTCCAGATCATAGTCCTTGATTAGCTCAATACATCTTCTGTGGCTCATATTCAGCTCCTTCTGAGTGAATATATACTTTAGGCTCCTGTGATCCGAATAAATCTCACAACGGTTTAACATCAGATAATACCTCCATGTCTTCAGGGCTAGAACTATGGCTGCTAGTTCAAGGTCATGCGTTAGATAATTCTGTCCATGCTTCTTTAGTTGTCGGGATAGATAAGATATAACTTTTCCTTCTTGCATTAGCACACATTCAAGACTGATCTTGGATGCGTCACAATACACATCAAAGGGCTTCGTGATATCCGGCATGATCAAGATTGGGGCTGAAATCAATCTCCTCCTGAGTTCTTGAAAACTCGCTTCACATTTGTCCATCCATTCAAACTTCTTGTCCTTCTTCAGCAAATGGGTCATGGGTCTGGCAATGCTCGAGAATCCTTCTACGGACTTGCGCTAGTATCCCGCTAATCCGAGAGATGCACGAACTTGGGTTTGAGTGGTTGGGGCTTGCCAATCTTCCACATCCTTCACCTTCGCAGGGTCAACGGTAATTCCCTTGGCTGATACAATATGTTCGAGGAATCCTACCTCATGTAACCAGAATTAACATTTGCTAAACTTGGCATATAGCTGATGCTCTGTAAGGGTTCCAAGAATGGTCCTTAGGTGTAGCTCATGTTCTTCTTCTGATTTGGAATAAATCAGAATGTCATCGATGAAAACAACGACAAACTTATCCAGGAAGTCCATAAAAATCTTATTCATGAGGTTCATGAAATAAGAGGGGGCATTGGTTAATCCAAAAGACATGACAGTATACTCGTATAATCCATATCTGGTGGTAAAGGCAGTCTTTGGAATATCCTCTGCACGAATCTTGAGTTGATGATAGCCAGTTCTAAGATCAATCTTAGAAAACACTTTGGCACCAGTCAACTGGTCAAACAGGTCTTCTATCTTTGGCAACGGGTACTTGTTCTTGATGGTGACATCATTCAACTTCCGATAATCCGTACACAAACGATTACCTCCATCTTTCTTGTCCACAAACAAAACAGGTGATCTCCATGGTGACGCACTTGGTTGAATCAATCCAATTTCCAGCATGGCATCCAGTTGCTTCTTCAGTTCCACTAGTTCATACGGGTTCATACTATATGGTCTCTAGGCTATGGGTCCGGTTCTAGGTATTAGTTCAATGATAAACTCGATATCCTGATCTAGGGGCATACCGGGCAAAACATCTGGAAATACATCGGGGTATTCACAGACTATCTGGACTTGGTCAATGGTTGGCTGGGCTATACTCTTGTTGCACTTGAATTGACGGGACAAGGTTTCAGATACATGCTCGACTGATATTCCGGATGTATTGGTCATGGTTATGGATTTTTTGGCACAATCAATTAATCCTTTATGTTTGGACATCCAATCCATTCCTAGTACTACTTCCAAACCTTTATTTCCAAGTACTATTAAATTAGCATAAAAATCTATGCCTTGGATTCGGATAGGGACGACTTTGCAAATTTGCCTAGCTTTGGTGGTTGAACAAGGTATTTGAACAATCATAACATGCTTCAATTTGGTGGGTTGAATCTTACTAGTGCATGCAAATTCTTCAGTAAAAAACAAGTGCGATGCTCCAGAATCAAACAACACTCTTGCAAGTACTGAGTTAACAAAAAACATACCCAGCACGACATCTGGCGCTTCTTGGGCTTCATCAACATGCATGGAAAGAGACGGCCGTTGCGGTTGAGCGAGTTCCCTGGGGCAAACCTCCTTCCGGGCTGAACACGAAGCTGCTGCTGAGCTGGCGCATTGGCATTCGGGGCTGCGGAAATCTTCTTGGGGCACTCATTGGAATAGTGACCTTTGGTTCCACGCTCATAACAAATCACTTGCAACTTGTCCATCGCTGCAACAGGCACAACATTGCTTCCAGTCCTTGGGGCAGTGTTGGTGTTGGTGGCAGCATTGTTGTTGTTGAACTTGGGTGGTGCACGGTTGAAATTGCGAGAACTGCCGGGGTTGTTGTGGTTTCCTTCGGGCCTTGAGTTTCCATGGTTGGGATAGGTCGGACGATTCATCGGGGGTCTATTGGTTCTTGGGGAAAATCCTGGAGATGGGTTGGGACGATACTTTGGTGTATGGTGGGTTCCTGGTTGATGCATCATGCGACGCTTGCGGTTCTCATTAGCTTTGTTGATCTTTCCTTCCATCTGAATGGAAGAGTCCACTAGAGCTTCAATATCTGCAAAGGGGATATTGACTAACACTGTCTGCATTTCATCGTGCAGACATTTCAGGAATCTCTCCTTCTTGGCTTCAGTGTCTATCTCATCCGGTGGAGCACCTATCCAATGACAAGAATTTGTCACGGTATTCCACTACTGTCATGCTTCCTTGCTTCAGTTCCTAGAATTCATATCTCATCCTCTTGATCAAACCCGGTGGCACATGGGTTCTGCTGAACATGACTTTGAACTCTTCCCAAGTCATCATCTGACCTCCTGTCATTGCGCGAACGATGATCCACTATGCTCTTGCATCTTCGGCCAGATAGTGGGTAGCAAACAATACTTTCTCGTTAGCTTCCACTCCTGCAACTTCCAGATTGTTCTCCATGGTTTGCAACCAATCATCTGTATCTAGGGGGTCTTCTGACTTAGTGAAAATAGGTGGATTGGTGTTCTGGAAATTCTTGAGCTTAGATCCATGGTTGTCCTGATTTCCATGGCCTTGATTATTGTTGGCCATCTGACCGATGTGTTGATGGGTGGCTAAGTTGGCTTGACGTTCGGCTCTTTCGGCTTCGCGGTCAGAAATCAACATTTGCAAGAGTTGCAACATCGGGTCAGGGGCTGAGTTGCTTCCTCCGCGAGGCATCTGAAGATTGAGGTAGATCATGAGAAAAGAGGGGAATTTCTAAGGTTTAGGGGTTTTTTAAAAGTTTTTAAAGTTTGACTCGGATTTTTCTAGCAACTTGCTTTTCATTCATTCATTCATAGCACACCATACAAACACACACCAAAACAAAGAAAAACAGATGGTTTTAAGAACCATTCATCCATGGCCTGATCCTCTAGAAAGTCATCATCATCGCTGAGATAGGAGTAGGGGTCTCCACGAAGATCTTCCCCTGCATTCTCCCTCTCCTCCAACTGCATGTCTCTCCCGTGGATGGTCTCCTCCAAATACGTGATTCGGTGGCGAAGACGGGCAATGATGTGCTTCTTCTTGTCGAGCTGACGGCGAAAAGACTTGCGATCCTTCACTAGCATGGCGATGGTCTGATCCTTCTTATTGGCAATGGCGTACTTGTGGTTGGCGTAGGAACAGGCATTATCCAACTCCTTCTGATAGTCATACATCATGAAGCTGAGGTGGTCCAACTGAGTATTTAGCTCATGGTGGTATGGGGCCTCCAGTGGCTGTCCCATAACATCACGCCTTGGGTAGAACTCAAAGTTGGGTACCCTTGATTTGATTGATACTCTTCCCACACAGACGGGCAAGAGCTTCCTGCATGGCCCTGGCAAGTCCATCGAGCCAGTTGTTCTCTCTTAAGGTGAACTGAATTCCCTCTACAGTGGGTGGTTCAATCTTTCCTCGGAGACTTGCAACAACTAACCACTGCAGGTCCTCTCATTCCTGATCATTGAGCTGAGCTCCGAAGAACTCGGGGTGTGGACGCTCCAGCATTTCTGCCAGCTGGTCCAAGTCACGTTCAAAGATGAGGTCTCCTCCATTCCCCAACTGATAAAACCTTTTGTATTTCACGTCCATCTATAAGAGTATAGGATGAGTAAGATAGGAGAGTGAGCAAGTGTGTCAAAATTTTATGTAAGTTTGCAAGAATTTTTGAGGAACATGAATTTTTATGAAAGAGTCTAAGTGATAAGAATAAGAATAAGTTTTTTGTAAATACTCACTTCCTTTGGTTTTGAAACTAAGTTTTTGATTCAAACGTCCATTCTAACTAGGGTCTCCTATGGTTAGGATGGATCTAATACCAACTTGTCAACACCTGGATTTTTAATCATAGATGCCTGTTATGCCATACATCGCAATCCCAGTATTACCATTTTTGCGAGACATAACAGATGGGATATCACAGTACATCATCCATTACAAATCATACATAAGGTCTTACACAAATAAGGATCTCATGATCCAGTTCTTAATACAATTCAAGCAGCGGAATAACGTAATAATAACGATAGCGTGGGCGGAGCTCCATCTTCATGGTCACAGGCAATGCTGACGATGGGAGATGATCCTAGTTGTCGTAACCTTCCTGCGGTCCATCATCCTGATACTCCTCTTCATAGTCTGTCCACGGGAATAGCCAGGGACAAAGGCATGAGTACTCTTTAAGTACTCGCAAACTAATACTAATAATTGAAGGGGGGTTTTTGTAGTAGGATACTAAGCTCTAGGGTTGTTTTGAAAAAAGCAAGATTTACTCTACTAAGTTCGAAAGCAAAGAAAGCTAGTTGAAAACTTTATAACACCTAAGTGGGAATTTGAATTTCATATCACAACTCTGTTGTGGTCAAGTCAAGTCGTGTATCCTTTCACAAGTCATTTTGAAAACATCTGACGGGGGAACAGTATGCCCACTCCAACTGTCCATAACCACGGACGCGGCTATTCAAATAGTTTGACACTCTGCAGAGATTGTACACTTTCACCACAACATTAGATACATCCATCAGGAACAATCCTGGATTCACCATACTAAGTATGCGGATAATCACCATACAAACCTAGTATAGGCACCTCTCCTGTGAGTTTCGCCTCCCAACCATGACCAACTATCATCTTGGGTACTGCACAGGTGGACAATCTTCACAAGGTAGCCTCAGCTCAGAACTTGGCCGCAAGGGAACCCATACTAAGGTATATAAATTTCCAGTCAAGCCCTACCCAATTTTCGGGTATTGTGGTTGTGCGGTCAAATTGGAATGGTATCGCATCCAGAAAACCATATGTTTTATAAAGGGCTAAGGGTCATGCCTTAACATTTTCATCATCAAAATCATTTGGTGTTCGAAAACACATGTCAAAACATCTCAGTAGAATGACTCATCATTCTAAGGTTTTCATAACCATTTTCACCAAGTATTCCCATCTAAAGTTGATCAAGTTTTATGCTTAGCACTAGCATCTACAAAGGGGGTAAATACAAATGGTGGGTAATAAACAGGTGGGGATTAGCTACGTTAAATCTCATGCCTTAGGATGACACCAAGATTATCTAACTTAGGCCAAATTTTATGCTCTTTATGCTACCTTCCAATATCCTTCTAATATCTACAAATCACTAAGTAAACTCTAAGAGAAATCTTTGATGAAGAATTAAAATACTTAAGCTTGCAAGTAAAACTAGGATTGGGTATCAAATGGTGTAATATTGCTAAGAGGGTGGTATAAGATTGCTAAGTCAACTTGTATAGTGAGGCTTGCATGGTTGCAAGTATAGGCTTGCTAGGATATTAGTATAAGCTTGCCTTGTGCAGAGCAGTGGTTGAAGTTCTCCTTGGCTTCTTCCTCGTAGTATTCTCCTTCATCCTCGTATCCTTGGTCGGTACTAGCGTCTATAAATAAATACGAGCTACACAATCACCAAACAATACTTAACTATTTCTAATCATTACACAAAGGTTCATACTAGATGATCTAGCATCATTACTAACATGACAAGATTAAGGCACTTGTCTTATTTATTTTATTTTTAGAAAAGTAATTTCTACTCATTGAAAAACTACTTAAGATTTAATATTCTCCAACTCAAACATGGGATCATGTTGACACATGTCATCACCACATATTTCAGTACATGGGAATCTGATTTAATGTGGTGTCACAATTTAATAAGGTTTAACCTTTTTATTTTATTTTATTAAAGTGACTAGAACTGCCTATGTGGCATTCTTTTATTACTTGATCATTATTTCTCTAAGGAAACCTATATAATTTTATATATTCTGAAAGGTATAGTTAAATGTGATTTTTGAGAGTTGGAATCAACTCAAAAGCTCTTATGGTTGAATTTTGAAAAATGTTTGAATGCAGAAAAGCTTCTGCCTTGTTATTTTTACCATGGGTGATCTACAAATCCAATTGGTTTGAATCCAACGGGCTTGGATTAAGCATTTCAGTACCTTTCTAACAAAATTGGTTTCATGCATTTTGGTTTAGTGAATCGCGCTGGGTTGATTTTTCAATCTAGGTACAGAACTGGGTTTGAAATTAAATGAATAAAACTAAAGTAGAATTGTTGGGTCGAGCGGGAGGCTTAACTGGGCCGGCCCACTATGCACAGTGCATGCGTGGGCTGGTTAAGAGGATGTCCCCATGCGTCAGTGAGATAGTGAGGGGCGAAGCGGTATGGGGCGATCTAGGCCGCACGATCTAACTCTAATCGAACGACTCTGGTTCATCGTCCACGTCGGGCAGCGTCGGCAAGACAGAACCCTAGCGCGGCAGGTGGGGGTCGTGGGAGGCTCACCGGAGCTCAGGCGATGGTCGGCGACGGGGGCGAACAACGAAGTCGACAACGACGATCCTCCTGGTACCGGCAGCTTCTCCTGGGGCGGCTCCAAACGACAGCGCCTCTCCTCCTCTACAGCGGCGAACTCCGGTGAAATTCTGGCCACCTGGTGCTCGCCTTGCTGCAGGAGTGAGTGGGTGTGATTAGTGAGAGGTGGGGAGCGAACTGGGTTGAAGAAAACGAGCGGGGGAGGCCTCCTTTTATAGGGCCTGAAGGGGACCGATGGGCACGGGTGGAGCTCGTCGTGGTCGACGACACAGAGGGCTGATGGCATGGGCGACGATCGGTGGCGGTGCTCTGCTCCCTGGCGAAGCTCAACGACGTGGTGGAGAGGTGTGGGGCGGTGCTGATCGGTCAGAACATGTCGACGCTCTGGGCGGGTCCGACAGTGATTTTAATGGTGCACATCATGCGTGGTCCGCGCGGCGGTGAACGGGCATGTCTGCAGGGTTGCTGGGACAGTGGTGATCACGTATGCAAGCGGAGAGGGCAGCGCGCTGTCCGTGGGCGCTGGTCGAGTGTGGCGCACTGGCGCGCTATCGGCTTGCACGTAGAGAGACTGGGTGTGTTCTTGGTCGGTGGTCAAGTGGCTGGCTGCGCTCAGGGCTGGGACAGGGAGTGGCGGTGGACGGTGATGCATCTGTGAGACAAGGTTGGCGAGGCTAGAGAGGCATGTAGCTTGCTGTCCACATTGGGGTTGGGAAAGGGGCTCGGCATGGTCACCATGAATGGCTATGCCAAGATCACAGTGGTGCTAAGGCTTGTTAATTAGGCTACTTCATCTACTGAGAGTATAGAGTGAGGTATTGAGGGAACAAGGTTGGCCAAAATCACTGCTCACTATAGTGTTTGTTGTTTGTTTGTTTGATGCCAGCAAGGTGTTTGATGAAATGGCTGCAAGAGATTCAAATCTAGGGTTTGATAGGTACATACTAGGGAGTCTCTGGTTAGTTCTATTAGTCAAGGGGCACTGGTTTGGTTGGGTTTTGAAAATGTGTGATCTTTACATATGATAAAGATTCAATTTTGAATTGTGATTTGAATGAGGTTGCCAATTGTTTCTGCAAGTATGAAAGGTGGGATTTGATTCACTTTTACTTGGTCTATCAAGGGGTGAAAAGAATTGGAAAAGTTTCTGTTTGAAATCTTGGAGTAGAAACACTCAAAGTGACCTAGTGAGCAAGATTGGCAAAAATGACCATTTGCTTTATTCATTTTGTTTTTGATTTTCTCTTGATTAGTTTTTGCTTGGAATTGTTTTATATGATGTTATTTTCATCTTTAAACCATTTCTTGCTATTTAGTTTAATCACACAAGTCCATTCATGCATTTATCAAATCATCACATACACACAGCATTCATATGATTTTATTTAATCAAATGTTTTTGTTAACCCTAATTTTAGTGATTAGAGTTTGATGATCATTGTTTCATATTTTTGGGATGTTACAAGGAGCGGGGCATGCCCGACCGTTGCGAGGAAGGTACCAAGAGGAGCTCGCAGGGGCGCGACCTAGGGTCAAACGGGAAGCGGGACACGGTCTAGGTAGCGAGGAAGCAGTAGGGAGATGAGGGCGCCCCTGTCAGCGGGGACTCCTGACAAAGCTGCGAGGTAGGTGGGTAGGGACGGGGCTTACGCTGGGGGAGACATGATCAATGAGGTCGAGGTGGGGTCTCGAAGCGGGCAGTTTGCATGCGATGTACAAGGGAGTGTGTCCTAGGTCCATTGCGTGTAGGTGTGTGCAACCGCTTCGGGTGCATTTTGTGTGTAGCATTACAGCCTGTAGTGTGTGGTGAGTGGGTGAGTGTGACAGGTGGGTGGCGGCGGGTGGTAGGTTGTGTCTAGGTTTAGGGTTAGGGTTAGGGTTAGGTTTAGGTCGGGTAGGTTAAGGGTTCGGTCGGGTAGTAGGTGGTCTGGTAGGTTGGTCCTTTGGCCTAACCGGCTGGACTGCCTTCCTGTAAAACAATTTTTATATTATTAAAATATTGTTTTATTTTTAAAAGCCTTTAGTAAAGAGTTTTTAGACAAAACAAAAGATTTGAAATTAAATAATGGGCTATTTAGAAAACAATATAGGTTTTAATGAAAATGGTTTTAGGAAAAAATATGTATGATGATGTCATGATGATACACAAAGTAAAAAAAACAACAACAATTTTCTAGTGGTGGTTTTTCACGGGGTGCTACAATTTGACACCACTAACAAGGGATCTCGTCCCCGAGATCTGCCATGTGGTAAGGGGAGAAGGATGATGGTCTGATGCTTCTTGCTTCGTGTAGATTCTCGTGACACCACTAATAAAGATTCTTTCTCCACCTTGAAATCGTCGATATCACCTACAAGAGGTCGTTGCTCACGTTCATCGAGAGAACACTATGGAGAAACAAAGACGAAGGTATAGGTCTCAAAAGGTAAGGCCACCTCTAACTTCCATGAAAGGAGTAAAATTGTATTATTCCACCAGTTCAATGTACAAAACCGAATGATAAGAGTAGTAGTATGGTCGCGACTCCATCCTGCAATCAAAGGATTACTCTGTACATGAAAAGAAGAATTATGCAACCAACTCTCAGAATTAGACTAAAGATCTTCACAAGTGATGTTCGGAAAACAAAGGAGTGATGCAGGCTCTTCATCGAATATGACGTAGATGATGCCCTCACTTCGGAAAACACTAAAAGAGACAAACAAAAATGTAAGTGGATTTTCAAACAAAGGAAGGTACAATAGATGAAGGATTCCTCAGATAGCATGAAGTTCGGATGTAGAAACACCGTTGCAAGAAGGAATCGAAACCCTGAAGCTACGACGGAAACCCCACCACAATAAATCCTGGACTCGAAGAAAGGTAACAGAGAAGATTCCAAACATGTAGAGGTAAGAGGAGAATAGCATAGGGGTAAGGAGTAAAAGGATACCTAATCAGATCTATCCAACCAATTTTGAAAATAGTTTTTACACTCTACATCATCTGTTAGCTAGGTTATACAATAGGATGGACTAGTGGGGTATCGCAACTGCTGGGCTTTGATACCACTTTGTAACACCCTCAAATCGGCCCTGTGCAGATTTCAGTGAGTCCCGCCAAACCCGCATAGGAACGATTCAAAGATGCCCACTAGGAACTTGCATGCGGGTTGAAACAAGGTAATACCATTACACAATAGTCCACGATGGAACCCATCGAAACATTTATATACAACAACGACTCAACGAGTCAAGAATACAAATATATAGTACAAAGATCAAAATCACCTTGAAAACAATACAACATCCGAGTATGGATAAGATGCAAATTGGGCAAAGAGCTCTAAAGAATAACCAATGGCATCCATAATCCTACCCAGACCAGGCCGGAAGGGTAACCCTGCTAACATCATCAAACTTAAACCTTTCAAAAAAAGGGGCGCCGACAAAGGGCAAAGGAAAAATGGACCGGTCAGTACTGAGGCCAATACACCACAAGTCTTAGAATTCGGCGGCTCTTGCCTACATAAGTATGGTGGACTGAAGCGGCAACAAAGCATGAACTAAACAACATATAAAGACTCGATACATCAGATGGATATCAGAGAGGGATAAGAAATACCTATTCGGATGTGACCTGATACTAACACCAAACATGCCCATCCTGGTATTTCCCCTTGATACCAAACGAGGAAGTCCTTCCGAGGAAACTCACACAGTTTCCAGTTTTATTCATTCATTCCATGGTGGTTATCCAACTTACTAGTCATGTCAGATCCAAGTAAAATTATAATAGTAATTCTTTAGTGTATGTTTTCTGTGATATATAAATGGTGCTCCAATTCGTCCATAACCGCGGACATGACTTTTTGAAAATATTTAACCCTGTAGGGGTGCACCAAAGTATCCATGCGCACTTCCACCCCATTTGGCAAATCAATTAACATACACCCATCAACGTGTCGGCGGGGCTTGGGACATGACGTGTGATGGAGTGTCGAACCAACAAGGAGAAGAAGGTGTTGACGAGCAGTTTGGGTTAAGGATTCACTGTAAATACTAGCAAACAGATTTTTAGGAGTTTTTGATAATGCAGATAATTAAAGTGCGAGTAAATAAAATACAATATTAATAATTGCAGCGAGTGGCCCAATCCTTTCTTCAGCAAAGTACAAGCCGGTTGTATTACTTCTGATGACCAAACGTTCTCGAGGACACATGGGAAATGTCAAGTGCTTTCACTTCATATAGTCGATTAATCTTCTTTGGTTGGATAAGTGTTTTGTTGGTGAACCTATGCTAATGCAGTACCCCATAGTTGGACTAATACATACTTGTGATTATACCCCTTGCAAGCATCCGCAACTACAAGAAAGTAATTAAGATAAAAAACCTATCCACGGCATTAAACTTTGAGATCCTACACTCCCTTATGCAATGGTTTCCTAACAGGTGTTTAGGTTTCTGTCACTCCGACCCCACAATTAGTAGCGAAATATACAATGCATTCCCCTAGGCCCATAAAGGTGAAGTATCATGTAGTCGGCATTCACATGACACCACTAGAAGAATAACACCACAACCTCAATATCAAACCATTAAATATTACTCAACATAATTCCACCACTAACAACATAACTTCTACCATGTCCTCAATAACTAAACGAACTACTCACGAGACATCATATGGATCAAGATCAGATATGAAATAATGACAAGTAACAATCTGATCATGAACACTACTCCAATGGTTCCACTCAATAGCATCAACTACAACAAGTAATCAACACCGAGAAAGTTTCCCCTATGAACTATGCAAGATTTAACCCAATTGTTATAGCGGTATGGCGTGGTGGTGATGGTGCTGGTGGAGATGACAATCAGGATGATGATGATGATCCCGATGAAGTCTAGCTTGATGACAGTGTCGATGGCGATGATCTCCCCTCTTCGGGAAGGAATTTCCTCGGCAGTTTTCTGCCTGCTGAGAGCTCTTTCTCTCTTTGTAGTTTCTACCCCATAGAGGCGGCGAAATATTTTTGCGATGGTTCCCTTGAGTCTTAGGTTTTAGGGGGTAGATATACGCGAAAGGGCGGCGCTAGAGGTGGACCAGGGTAGCCACACCACCTGGTGGCACGACCTACGGGGACCCGTGCCTAGGGGTGGTGTGGGCCCCCTGTGGCCCATCTCCACTCCATCTACTGGCTTTCTTCGTCTTCTGGAAAAATAGGATTTTCCGTATATTTTTTGGGATTTTCTTATCTTCGTAAATATTGCATATGGATAGTTCTTTTTCATCAGAATCCTGACTCTGGCATTTAATTCTCCGAGAATCATCAAACATGCAAAATATAAAAAATAACATAAGTATCATCTCTAAATATGAAATATATCAATAAATAATAGTAAATTATGATATAAAATAGGGATGCAAAATGGACGTATCAACTCCCCAAGCTTATACCTCGCTTGTCCCCAAGCGAAAACTAAACTCAATAAACATGACCACAGGTTTATGGAGTGAAGTGTCGATAAAGAGAATATGGGCAAGAAGCATCACATTTATCAATGCGCAAATCATAATGGAAAGCAACTCACTCTTATATAAATTAACTTGTAATGAGTAAGGGAGTCACAATAAAGGTACACAAAGAAAAACATAATTGGTGATGGCAAACTTTGTTCTTGGTCAGAGCAAATCTAACAAATTATACTTATTTTTGAACAAAGCTTTTATAATGAAACTTATATTGCAGGAGTCTTTTGCTCAAATATAACGGTTTCTTCACCAACAATGATAGCTTTCAAAGTTATATTCATTTGGATAAGAACATTGTGCAACACAAGAAACATAATAAATAAGACTGAATAAATCAACATATAGATGATTGAATCACAACAACTCAAATGCTTGCTTGAGATAGAGAGGAATAGGTTTACTAACTCAATCATAAAAGTAAAAGATAGGCTCTTTGCAGAGGGAAGTAGGGATTTCATGTTTCATAAAGAGCTTCCAAAAATTATGGTACTTACTGTTGGGGATATGCTATATGGATATCCTCATAGCATGTCCTCTATCCGGATAACCCGGGTGGCCCATAGTCGGTAGCATGGCCCATGGACTGCTGGGCGGCCCAGTTAGATGGATCCAGAAGGGAGGCCCATGCCAGATAAAGGAAGGCTATGGTGGAGTCACCAGCGTACCTGGAGACTTGGAGTACAAGACAAGCTAGACTAGTTATAGTCAGTGTAGAACTCTGTAACCTGTCCGGCTAGGACTTTTCCCTGTAACCCTAGGACATGGACACTATATAAGTCGGGCCTATGGGAGCCTTTAGGGCACAATCTCAGACTTTCTAATCACACCTCGCACAGCGAACCTATCTCTGTAACTCGACGTATTATCATTATAGTGATTTATAGCAGGAGTAGGATTCCGCCACCGTTGTGGGATCTGAACCTGGGTAAGCTGTGTTACCTCATGTCCGTCAACCGTCTGCCTTCCCCCACGTCTCTAAACACGCACTGTGAGGACCCCTCCATGGCGTACTCGTCGGCAATACCACGACAGTTGGCACCCACCGTGGGACAAGAGGCGCTTCAGGCTCTTTAGCGGGTGAGGACCAAGGTCTTCGCGGGAATTGGCGAAACCGTAGCCATCAGTCGCGTTTTATTCCCTGGAAACGTTCCGATTGTCCCTCCCAGTGAGTTCTGGATCCCGGCGAAGACGAACCCTACACGATGCTCGATCGTCCTCATCGGAGACATCCACCTCTTCATTGGCGAAACCGACTCGGGCACTAGTTCCCTGGGAGTCGGAGGAGCACCAAGACCCGCACGGACCGCCTACGAGCAGGATACGTACATGGAAGGATCGATGTCAGATATCTCCTTGGAGTTTGCTGGCAAAGATCGAAAAAATTCAAGGCCCACCCAAACCGCCCCTATGCAGGATATAACGGTGCAAGATCACTACAAGTCCGCCGGCTTCATCCATGCATCTGGACAGCAGAGATCCAAGATCGTCAGCGTGGTTACCATCTTCGATCTTGCGCGTTGCATTCATAGAGAGGGCTAAAACCCCTGCGATTACCTTGCCAGGTGGCTCCCTATACGAGACGATCTGGCACACTACCCCAATGATGATACTATGTATCACTTTGTGGAAGTACTGGACCAGGGAACGCTTCTCCGGCATTCTCTAAGGCGGCAGCAGGCTTCAGGGTGCCTCACCTTCGAAAGCATGGTGAACACCGTCAACATCTACGCGGAGGAAGATGGAGCAGCTCAGGCAGATCTCGCGCTCATTGGTGGAGCGTCGTCGCCTCACCAACCGCCTCCACCACCTCCGACCGCCATCGCCGCAGCAGCGCCACCTCCTCCAGTCATCGTCGCACCCGTTGAACCTCCACCCCCTTCATCGAGGAAGCCTCGAAACCCTCCGACTCTGTGATTGACGCGCTTTATGCCGACTTCAGTGTAGATTCAGAGGAGATAGATTTCAGCCCGGAGGAGCTATACTCTGCCATGCAGGAGATGGAAGAGGATTACCAGCGCGACGAGCATGCCAACAACGCCGTCACGTCCCGAGAAGTGTTCGTCACCATTGGGACGGCGATGGATGAAGATCAACCCGGAAGAGCTCTGCCTATAGCGCTGGACAAGGGGAAGGTACCACCTCTCGCTGCCTACAATGATCGCGCGAAGGACATGCCACCTCCGCCTAACCCAGTGCAACAGCCATAGGAACTCGGCACCGGACCGAGCAACAACAACACCGTAAACTTTCCGCCTCCAGCATCTGCATCTGCTGCTGCCCAAGTTACTCCAGCTGATAGAGTAATGTATGGCAATCTCCTCGTCGAGCCACTGACCGTAGCTCATATCCGGAACGTGACCCAGCTTGATGAGAACGCCAGCAGCTGCTGGAGGAAGCCCAGGTCATCGCGGAGCAAGGCGCTAAACTAGATCGAGATCTGGTCAACATGCAGAAGTCCATAGAGAAAGCTAGAGCGATGGAGGCCGAGTACAAGACTCTGCTGCAGCAGCAGAAGGCCAAGAAAGCTCCGGCTCGCATCATCAACGATCCTGGTGTACGGCAAAACCTAGAATGGGCTCCCCCGAAGACGACACAGGCCAAGCCATACATTGACAATGAAGGCAGGCAGGTGATGCCCACTCCTATCCTCAACCCCTCTGACGCCAAGACCCTTCTGGAGGAGGATAGATCTCCTAAGGCAATGGAACATGTCTATGACCTAGTGGCCAAGGCGGTAAAACAACAGGAAAAGGCCACCTCTCAGAAGCTTGAGTCTAACCTAGCGTTTTCCCAGTCTAGCCAGCATATGCCGCCAAGGGTCAGATCTCCTCTGGATGTCGGGTCTCAGACGGGTTCATCAGAACAAAGACGGAGGGATGCGCGCAACAGGAAGGATGGTATCCCCATCTCCTCCGACAATGGAGGCAAAGCCCAACCTCATCGCCCATCGCCACCGCCTCGCTCCCCCGAACATCGCGAAGACCCCGAGGTTCACCGTCATACGGATATGCCCCCGCCAAGGCAGATCGGCATCCTCATCCGCGACAACACGGAGCATACCCGTCATGACGAAGAGCGCAACCAAGGACATAAGAGTAGGTTAGGCCATGACCCTCCGCATTCGACAAGCAACCGCGACAAGTGTGAGGCATCGCAGGAGTGTAACAGCAAGAAGGCTAACCCACTGCCACCTCCTCCGTCGCCACCTAGCAGTCACCATGGCAGAGGGGGCCCGCATCGTTCACGCAGCCCATCCCCTGTGAACAAGAAGAAAAGAAGCCCGGATCCATACGACGCACGTTCGCGGATAGATAAGATCCACGAGGCCCGGGAAGGACCATACTTGGGACCACGTTGCTTTGGACCTGTGATATGGTCTGCACCTTACCTCAAGGATTTCCGGATTGACAAGACCATCAAGCCCTATTACGGCACCGCCAAGCCAGCTACTTGGTTGCAGGATTACGGCAACGCGGTGGAGATTGCTGGGAGTAACCCCAACGTCGTTGTCAAGTACCTCCCATTGATGTTGGCGGGCACGACCCGTCAATGGATTGATGACTTGCCGAAGAAATCCATCTGCAATTGGTTGGACATGCAATAAGCATTCACAAAGAACTTCGAGGGTACGTATAAACGTCCCTGCACCGTTGGCGATCTACAGAGGTGCGTGCAAGATAAAGACGAGATATCTCGTGCCTACCTCTCCCGTTGGATGGATATGAAAAATTCCTGCGCAGGAGTGCACGCTCAGACCGCCATGGCCGCCTTCATTGATGGGTTGGAAAGGGGCATGTTGCTCCGAAATAAGTTGAAGCGCTTGCAGGACAATCACCAACTTGACTTGAACCAGATGATTCAGTTGGCTAGTGAGTTCGTAGCTGCCGACGACGATGCTCGCGGCTCTCTGCCGGCAACACCCGTTCCAACTCAAGCTCAGAGGAAGAGCAGCACCAAGCGGAAAACCGTACCAGAAGAAAAGCAAACTCCCGACAGGGTCACCATGACCTTTGCAGGACGAGGTGATGGCGGGCAACATGGCCGAGGGCGGAGAGCTGGTCGTGGGCAGCAGCGAGGAAGTGAAACTACCTCGGCAGCGCTCCGCGTTATCCAAACCTACGAGGAGTACTGCGATATGCCGTGCCTCGTACACCTCGATGTCAACGACAAATCCACTCACACCAATCGACACTACAAGTTCGTCAACAACCTCAACGAGGACCCAGAGTCTGGCTACAAGCAAAGTCGGAAGAACAAACCGCGAGGTAAGGGTAGGGGGAAGAAGAAGGAGGAGGAGTCCAAGGATTCAAGTTACATGGACGAGGATGTTGACTCCAAGCACGCCTCCAAGAGCGACAGAAAAGGCAAGAACCCCTTCGAAAAGAAGGCGGCAGTTTTCCACACTTTCCTTGGCACCCCACCGTCCAACAACAGAAGACCTCTATGAGGCTCCTGATGGCTACTTTACCTCCAGTTCCCCAGTACCTGCACTGGTCGGAGATTCCAATTACTTGGGATAGGAAGGATCACGCAGACCTCATCCCTATAGAGAACCAATACGCCATGGTCATCAACCCCCTGATTAACGGCAACGAGTTCACCAAGTGTATGGTGGATAGTGGAAGCAGCATCAATATCATGTACCTGGATACACTACAAAAGATGTACTTGACGGAGGCAAATCTAAGGCGGACCAACACCGTCTTCCACGGCGTAGTTCCTGGTCGGGAGGCTCGGTCCCTTGGATGCATCACACTTCAGGTCGCCTTTCGTGATGTTAACAATTACCGCCAAGAGCGCATGACCTTTGAGGTGGTCCCCTTCAAGAGCGTGTACCATGTCATATTCGGCCACGACATATTCCACACCTTCATGGCCAAGCCATGCTTCATCTACAACGAACACAAGATACCCGGACCAAACGGTGTCATCACCGTATCCGGAAGCTTTGCAAAATGTAGGGACTGCGAAATTGGAGAAGCAGCCTACGCGGAAGATGTCCTCTACAACGACGAATTAAAGGAGATCCAGAGCAAGGTCGATGCCTCAGAGATGCCCACGTCGAAGAAACATATTTCTGACTCCGCCACAGCATTCAAGGCTGCCATCGAAACCAAGTCGGTGGAACTTGTGGTAGGCGATGCCTCCAAGACCACCGCCATTGGGACGAACCTGAATCCCAAATAGGAAAGCACGCTCGTCGAGTTCCTCCATGAGAATAGGGACATATTTTCCTGGCAACCTGCCGACATGAAAGGTGTACCTAGGGAACTTGCCGAGGACAGCTTGAACATTGATCCAAAATGCAAACCAGTGAAGCAACCTCTACGACGCTTTGGAGATGAGAAGAGACGTGCCATAGGAAAATAGATAGCTAGGTTACTTAAGGCTAGTTTTATCCGAGAAGTCCTTGACACCCAATGGGTGTCCAATCCTGTACTTGTCCCCAAAAAGGGAACCAAAGAATCAAGAATGTGTGTTGATTACACCGACTTGAATAAAGCATGTCCCAAAGATCCGTTTTCTTTGCCTCGCATTGACCAAGTCATTGACTCGACGGTTGGCTCGGAACTTTTGTGTTTTCTTGATGGATACTCAGGATACCACCAAATCAAAATGAGGAAGTCGAACCAATTGTCCACTTCATTCACTACACCCTACGACATATTTTTCTATGTCACGATGCCCTTTGGGCTGAAAAACGCAGGTGCTATGTACCAGCGGACAATGCAACGTTTCCTACACAATCAAATTGGTCGAAACGTTCACGCCTACATGGACGACATAGCGGTGATGTCTAAAAAGTCAAATGACTTAATCTCCGACTTAAAGGAAACCTTTGATAATCTCCGAAAATACAACATGATGCTTAACCCTAAGAAGTGCGTCTTCGGGGTTCCAGCCGGCAAATTGTTGGGCTTCATCTTTCCCATCATGGAATCGAGGTCAACCCGGAGAAAATCAAGGCCATCTTAAACATAAACCGTCCGACATGACTAAATGACATACAATGTCTAATAGGTTATATTGTAGTAGTTAGTCGGTTCGTCAGCCGACTTGGAGAGAAGGCTCTGCTGCTGTACAAGTTGCTGAAGAAGGTGGATAAATTCACATGGACGGACGAAGAATATGCAGCATTGAAGCAGATCAAGGAGATACTTTCCTCAGCGCCTATCCTTGCAGCACCCGAGCCTGGAGAGCCCATGTTAATTTACATGGCGTCCACCAACCGGGTAATCAGCGTCGTCATCGTGGAAGAGCGGAAGGAACCAGGCTATGAGCACGGAGTTCAGCGACCATTTTACTATGTAAGCAAGGTCTTGACGGAGTCCAAGCAGTGTTTCCCGCACTACCAAAAGATAGCTTATGGAGTATTCCTTGCTTCTCGGAAGCTGAGGCACTACTTTTAGGAGCACCCAATCACAGTGGTGAGCAAGACTCCACTGTACGACATCATAAAAAATAGCGACGCTACAGGAAGGGTCGTGAAGTGGGGCATTGAACTTGCCTCCTTCGAGATCACCTACAAGAGACGCGACGCTATCAAGTCACAAGCCTTAGCAGATTTTATCGCAGATTGGATGGAGTTGCCAAATGCTACCCCATTGCTGGAGCCAGAGTACTGGGTGATGCACTTTGACGGATCAAACCTGCTCAACGGCTCGGGGGCTGGTGTACTGCTACAGTCACCAACTGGGGACAAGCTACACTACATTCTACAGATCCACTTCGAGGCTACGAACAACATGGCGGAGTATGAAGCACTCATTCAAGGATTACGCGTAGCCAAGGATATTGGCTTCAAGCGCATAGTTTACTGTGGAGATTCTGACTTGGTTGCCCAGCAGGTGGTTGGCACCTGGAATGCGTGGAACCCTATGATGGCGGCATATCGAGACGAAGTGGACTAGATAGCCAAGTTCTTCTTGGGCTACGAGGTAAAGTATGTACCTAGGGAGAAAAATGAGGCAGCTGATCTCCTGTCTAAGCTTGGATCAGGGCGCAAATGAATTCTGCCAGGAGTTTTCCTAGAGCATCTACGGACACCATCCGTGAAGGGAGCATACATCGAAAACCCGGACAAAGTAGACTCTTTTGTCTACATGGTGGCAAAGGTCCCTTCGGCTTGGACAAAACCGTTCATGGATTTTCTCGAACACGAAACTTTTCCCGATGACGAAGTCGAAAGACGGCAAATAGTACGTTGAGCAAAGGGTTATACCATAATCAATGGACATCTCTACAAAAGAAGCACTATTGGTGTGTACCTTAAGTGTGTTTCCTAGCAAGAAGTATTTGAAATCCTACACGAAATCCATCTCGGAGATTGCGGGCATCACGCCGCTCCCAATCTTTGGTCGCGAAAGCCTTCCGGCAAGGATTCTACTGGCTGACCGCGAAGGCGGACGCCGACAAGCTGGTGGATACATGCATGGGATGCCAGTATTATGCCCGACAACCACATGTTCCTGCTGAAGAATTGCGAACAATACCAATAACTTGGCCGTTTGCAGTTTGGGGGCTAGATATGGTGGGACCGTTACAAACGGAACCATGTGGATTTACGCATCTGCTAGTAGCAGTTGATAAATTCACTAAATAGATAGAAGCTAAACCCATTATAAAGCTTGATGGGGCAACTGCCCTTAGGTTTGTCCGAGATCTAGTGGTGAGATTTGGTCTCCCACATAGCATTATCACCGACAACAGCAGCAACTTGTCACTCGGAGATGTGGAGGCTTATTGTTGGGACAAAGGCATCCGACTTGACCTTGCATATGTGGCACACCCACAGTCCAATAGTCAGGTTGAGCGAGCCAATGAATTAATTCTGCAGGGAATCAAGCCACGTATCAAGGCACCGCTACATAGATAAGCTGGAGCCCTGGTGGAAGAATTTCCATATGTGCTGTGGAGTTTACGAACTACACCCAACATATCCACCGGCTACACCCCTTACTTCATTGTATATGGAGCAGAAGCCATCCTACCTTCCGACATACTTCACGATGCACCAAGGATTGCCGCCTACGTCGAATATGACGCTGAAGAATCCAGACGCCTAGATGTGGACCTTCTCGAGGAGGAGAACGTTTTGGCATGCCAGAGATCCGCCATCTACCAGCAGAAGCTACACAGCTACCATAGTCACACAAATTATCCTCGCCATGGGAAGGACCGTTTTGGCATCGCTCGTTTAAAGAGGGGGATCTGGTGCTCCGACTTAAGCAGAAGAAGTCACACAAATTATCCTCGCCATGGGAAGGACCGTTCATCATAAGCAAGGCGCTGCTCAATGGGTCTTACTACCTTGTTGACAATCGTGAACTGAAGGATAGACCCAACGAGGATCATAAGCGTAAGCGACGTGACCCGGATGATGACTACCCGAAGCTTGATCGGCCATGGAACATAGCACAACTACGTCCTTTCTACACTTAGCATATTTTTTATCTATTGTGTATCTCTTATATGATCAATGAAATAAAGCTCTTTGGTAAACTCATATTTCTGAGTCTTTTACCTCCTTTAGTTTTCATTTTTGGATCATATAAAACCTTTATGCACAAGCTTTGCGATTGCACTTATGAAAATTCCGCCTACGGGCATTATCTTAAGTTTTCTTTGTCTACACGTTCTTTGTTGTTTTTATGTGGATTCTAGAGTAGTAACTTTCAACACTTATTGTTGGCGATTTTGTGCTTAGGTTATTGACGGTGCCATTGGGCATCATCACCTGAGCGCATGGTTCCGACAACGAGTCTTCCGACTCATCAAAATTCAAGCATAAAAACCAAAGCAATGGATAAACCAGCACTTGCTTAAAAATATATACATGCTGGAACTAGTTCTTAAGTAGCAGGACATACATCATTGTTTTCCGCCTTAAGTGAATACATAGTTTTTTCCGCATAACACATTCCAGAGGAAACAAATATTACAAGTTATTTGTATTCCTATGGCGCAGGCGACTTGGAAGCAACATCATCGGCAGCAGGAGAGTCACCGCCCTCTAAGTCGGTAGTATTGAGGGACTCAAAGGAGCTTTGGCCTTTGTCTTCAATGGTCTTCATGGCACAAAGACATTAACGTCGACCAACTCGGCAACTCCGGTGTCATAAACCGCGAGCGACGCCAAGATAGATTCATGGTTTATATTTTGGCCTTCGTCATCCACGTCGGGGATACCGGAGGTTACCGTGTCAATGTCGGAATTCTCTTAGTGTGCCTTCACCATTGACAATGCCATCCTGGCGCCGGCCCGTGCACATGAAGCTTTCCAGCTTGAGATACGCTCGGGGGCTCGACGAAGGATCTCCGAGAACTTCATCACAGAGTCCACTTCTTTGATGTTAATTTGGAGGGGCTTGGAAATCTCTTTGCTCTGCACGATGGCGGTGTTGATAAAGTTGTTCGCAAGGACCATGCATTCCTTTGGCAGAGGAGGTGACCGGGTTAAACCCATAGGAGCTACAAATTTCCGACAAAGAATCGCATGAGTTCAATAATACAAAAAATCAGAGTATGTAGACTACAGAAGTCCAAGACGGAGAATCACTTACTGAAGACGCTGGTCTCAGTCTGCCAGAGAGTCTCCGCTATGGAGTCCCGTTCTTGTTGGAGGAGCTTGTACGCTTCATGATGGCGTTGGTTTTGCTCATCAGCAGCTTTGTTCTGCTCTTTCAAGATAGCGATTTCCTCCTTCAAGTGGTTCATCTCCTCATTGGCGGAGTCCTCCAGGGCTTCATTGAATCTTCATACATCTTCAGCATGTCCTTCCTCTCCTGGTTGAGGATCTTGTTTTCGCTATCCAGCTGTTGAATATGCTTGGATTGCTCAACAATATCGTTCGCCTTGGAAATGGTTTTTGCAAGTCGGAGAAATAAGAGTACACAGTGAGTACTCGGAGATTGTGGGTGCAAAACCAAGTCGGAATGCGAAAAAGAAAGGAAAAAGAGATGCTTGCTCTTGGTGATATGTTCCTTCAAGAAGGCAGTTTTACCCTTTTCATCTTGCAAATCCGTGCGCATCTTCTAGTACTTGTCGTTGGCCATGGCCCTCCAAGCATTCTCATTCTGTGGAAAGAAGAAATTTAATCGTTGTTTGGTCTACTTGGAGCCTCTAGTCAGAAAAATTCCACCTAGACGCTTCGGGGCTACAGCGAGAGTTTTTTAACTTAGTGTTATGCTTAGTCTTTCTTTAAGCATCTAGTCGGAACTAATTCAGTTTTCGATTAGAAGCTTGGGGGCTACAGTATAATGTTTTTTAACTCAGACATATGCTTATCTTCTCTTTAAGCATCTAGTCGAAACTAATTCAGTTACAACTAGAAGCTTGGGGGCTACAGTATCAAAATTTATAAACACTGCGTATGCTACTCTTAAAGCATCTAGTCGGAATAATTCATTCAAACTATATGCTTGGGGATACAGTGAGGAGTTTTCTAGCTTAGTCACTCTTAGAGCATTTAGACGCAAAGACCTATGGTTTTCTGACTAAATCCTCGGGGGTTACAGTGGGATACTCATATGAAATGCCAAAGGCAAATAAAACATACAAGTGCAATGATCTTAAGGTTGGTAGCACTCTTAGCCAGCAGCTTTCCGAAGGATACACTATTTCCTTACAAGATCTCTGCTTGCTGGAGAAGCTCCTCGAGACCGCATGTTGGAGATGTCGGCGCCGCACCGGGAACCAAAGCGGTGCTACCCAGCGTAAGTGCTGGATAAACTATCTTCGGGAACTCTATGGCTTTCTAGGGGACGAGGACGCCGCCTTCGACAGATGTACCACCTTTCACCACCGCCTTAACGCTACCCATGCCATCCTTAGCCGAAGCTTCAGCCATTTGGTTTGCGGCACTCTCCTACGTCGCCTGTTCGCCAACAATAGCAAGCTCTGTGGAGGCGCCTGAGTCCACTTCCATGGCGGAAGGGCCAGATGCTTCCTTAGCTTGGGAGCTTGTCGGTGCAGACGAGGGCTGGACGATGGGAGTGACAGGGGAGATGGCGGGAGATGTATCGCGATGCAGCATATCATTTATGGTTCTAGAAGCCCCCAAAGTTTTGCAGGTCTTCTTCAAGCTGGTTGTGGCTTTCTTCCTAAAACATGCAAAATGCATAAGTACGGGAATAAGACAGACAATGGATAATGTCGGAGAGAAATAATCTTTCACACGAGGGGGTGCTTTAGAAAAAGGGATCCTAGTATTCTTTCTTTTATCCGCCTCCAGGGCGGCAGTAGTCTTCTCGGAGGCTCCACCCTCCGCTTTCTTCTTCTTGCCTCCGTCGCCAGTGTCAGATGTGGAGCTCTTCCGCTTTCGCGACAATGGAACATCATCGTCGGACACGACCATGACTTCCTTAATCTTTAGATCATAGATTTGGAAAGCCATGTTATCCTCCTCTAGATCGCTAAGCTGTTAAGTGAAAGTCCAAAGTGTTAGATGAGATGGTAATGGATAGACGTAAGAACTGGAGTATATGTCATACATAGAAAATAAAATAGGTACCTTTCGGCAATTGCTCTCTACGAACATGTCGTAGGTGATGGTGAATCCACGCTTCCTATCCTTCACCTTGACGATGTCCTTGAGGTGAAGCTTGACGGAGTCGCTCGAGATGTTGTCCTCGGAGATGCGGAGGCTATCCCTTCTATCGTTGGAATACTCGTGCATCAGCTTCGAGCGGTGCTACAGAGGCTGGATCTGCCTGATGAACCAGCACATGGATAAGTCCAACCCGGTAAAACCCGTATCTACGAACCACTCTATCCGCCTTATAGCACGGGAAGCGTCGATGTTGGAAGGAAGGGAGGCCTAGGATCTCCATGTCGGAGCTTCGGTGGCGGCTCCATCGACGAAGTCCGGGTACGTTACTTCTCGGCCGGCCAGAGGGATATCTGGGCTGTAGAAGTAAGTACGCTGCCTGTTCTTGCAGGGCTCGTGGCCGACGATGTCGGGGAAGCGCCGGCTAGTCCGGATCTTAAAGCTAATGGTGCCACAATTTCTAAGTTCGTCCTTGCTGGCTCTGGTTTCACGCTTGACGGAGAAGAAATATATGAAGAGACCTAGCCTAGACTTAATCCCTAGATAACCCTCGCAAAGCGCCGCGTAATTAATAAGCGCTAAGATGCTATTGGGGGAAAGGTTCTGTGGCTGAACTCTACAGGACAGCGAGGAAGAAGTTGGAGATGGGCAGGGAGACGCCGCGTACCAGTTGTGCTTTGAGGTACACTTTTTCTCCGGCTTGGGGAGAAGGTGTGACCTCGTCGTCGGCGCCGCCCGCCAGGCGAGCCCCTCTGTGGCTGGGAGGTAGCCCTCGTTGATCAACCCCTTAAGGTCACGTTCTGTGATGTCTGAACCGTGCCAATCGCCTTTGTGGGAGTCGTATTCCTCCTCCAGCAGCTCCAACACCGCTGGATTATGGTCACCGCCGGTGGCTTCGACCACCGCGGACTTGGGGATGACCAAGCCTTCTGGGGGACCGAATATGGAGCTCGCCGGCTTCGCCGCGGCTTCGCCCGACGCCGCCACGGAAGGGGAGGAGATGCTACATGCCATTGGGTGCGTTCAGAGGTTACTGGTGAGATTGGGAGTTAGGATTTTTCGTGCGAGGCGTGGAAAGCTCGAGGAGACGCTTGCTTGAGGAAGAAGAAGATGCAGAGGAGAATGAGGGGAAAAAGTAAATTTTCCACCGTAGTTACTATTTATGGTCTCCAGCATCAAGATTCGTGCAGCTTGATCGAATGGTTGTCGCGTAGAAGACGTGTGCGGGGGCGTGCGCAGAAATTTCGCCACGTACCAACCGTCCCTGCCAACGGTTCGTATCACTCGAGCGGGAAAAGTGGACATGATTGCGTTCTCTGCATGTGTGAGTTACGAGGCGTCGCTGACCTATGCCTACGTCGCCCTAGATGTCATAGGCAGATGAACCATCACATCGGAAGATTCTGGCATGCACGGATCCAGTCCGGCTATACAAGAGTACGATAGAAGATTTAGCAATTCTCCGACTTACAAGTTTAAGACGGAGAAAACCTTGCAGGGTTCTTTGGGAGGACTAAAAGATATTGCTTGACGATTTGCCAACATCCATCTAGACGTAGCATTCAACGTGAAGAGGCAAGACGACGCAAGATCTCGGAGTTCTCTGGGGGCTACTGTTGGGGATATGCTATATGGGTATCCTCATAGCATGTCCTCTATTCGGATAACCTTGGTGGCCCATAGTCGGTAGCATGGCCCATGGCTTTCTAGGCAGCCCAGTTAGATGGATCCAGAAGGGAGGCCCAGGCAGGATAAAGGAAGGCTACGGTGGAGTCACCAGCGTACCCGGAGCCTTGGAGTACAAGACAAGCTAGACTAGTTATAGTCAGTGTAGGACTCTGTAACTTGTCCGGCTAGGACTTTTCCCTATAACCCTAGGACCTGGCGACTATATAAGTCGGGCCTATGGGATCCTTTAGGGCACGATAACTTAGACTTTTTAGTCACACCTCGCACAGCGAACCTATCTCTGTAACTCGGCGTATTGCCATTATAGTGATTTCTAGCAGGAGTAGGATTCTGCCACCGTTGTGGGATCTAAACCTGGGTAAGCTATGTTACCTCGTACCCGTCAACCGTCCGCCTTCCCCCACGTCTCTAAACACACACTGCGAGGAACCCTCCATGGCGTACTCGTCGGCAATACCACGACACTTACTAGCTTTGATCTCTCATTGCCCCTATCATAAGCATCTTGAAATGATTAAGGTTAAAGTGAGACAAATATGAGTTATATGCTTGACAAGTAACAAGTTGAAAATCTCATGCCCCTTGAGTACGAGTATCGTTCCTCATGCTACTCAAATTTAGTTACAGGCATGTTCTTATCATTGTAAGTATATGTGTATCAGAGAGAACCGCCAACGGGGTATCCCTTGCCCCATGACACAGGAGCTATCCCATATCAAAATGACAAGGCAACAAACAACAAACATCTCAACGATCTTTTTATTAACCATGAGCATGGTGCTCTTTTTTTTCTTCTTTTTTCTTTTTTTTATATTTTTTCCTAAATATGCTTCATAGAATGCTCATTATGGTTATGCTGCAAGTTTCCACCTTGATTAGGCATGGCTTAGGCTAGCCGCCCAGGCGTTTCTCTAATACATATACAAACTCTATGAGCTTACAAGCTCCCCTTTTATTTAACACCACCGGCATTCATAAACAAAAGAACATGATATCAACTGAATAGATATGTACAAATGTTTAAAGCGTTCCCCATGATAGCATGGTTCTGCTAACTCCCAACTTACAATTTGCGAGCATATCAGCAGCATAGATGGGCAGAATGGTTCAAGTTTATGAAGTGCAAGAAAAATGACAAGTGTGCCATTAAGTTCGTGAGATCTTTAATCACTAATTTTCACATAACAAAAATTTAATTTGGAAGATAGATAAAAACATGAATATACTTGGAATAGCAATAATGCTTGTAGGTAGATATGGTGTACGCATATGGCATAGGTTTTGGTTCAAAGTATGGATGCACGAGAAGCATTCCTTCTAAGTACATGTTTTTGGCTAGCAAGGCTGGGTAGCAAGCATAAGAGTCGAGTGAAACAAACAAACAAACATACATACATATGATAGTAACGATCATGCAATCTTCCTTGCAAGCACAAACGATCTTAACTTGAGAATACTAAGCTTATGAGACAATGAAGAAAGAAAGATAATAAAATATATCTATAAGTACTTTTCCTGTTGTCTTCTCAAACCTCAAAATATTGCTGCTACTGACCAAAGCTAAGTTTTCCAAAACCAACTAAATTTACTTGATGCTCCCAAAGTGATACCAATACTAATCAATAAGATCAATCATATAATAGAAATTGAAAACTAAAATAAGATGTCCAAAAAGTAAATGATAAAACTTCTCATTAATATTCTATAACAATACTCACACGAAGGATACATAGATAACCAACAAGAGGAGGGATACTTCCACTCTCCAAACCATCCTACATGATAACTTCTCTACTCATGATATGACTCTACTAAAAAGGTAAAAAGATAAAAGACAATGATGTGATACCGCGACACTCCCCCAAGCTTGGAACAAACCAAGGGGAGGCCAAAACTTGATGACGAATTACTCCTTCGATGGTGATGGTGTTTTCTCGATAAGTTTTTCAATCAATTTATTCAAATCCTCAATATCGACAGTGAGATTACGAATCATCTCCGAATTGTGCTCAATACAGTTCATGATCATGTCGGACTGTGAGTCCCAGCTCTTGTGATTCTTTCCCCACTCTTCCTCCTTAAAGTATTCTTTCCCTGCATGGTTAGAATGAGGCATATCCCAATTGGATGGTAACTTTTCCTTAGGCATTGATACATCCAAAACGTATCTACTTTCCCGAACACTTTTGCTATTGTTTCTCCTCTAAACTTGTGTGATTTGGATACAACTAACACGGACTGACGCTATTTTCAGCAGAATTACCTTGGTGTATTGTTTTTGTGCAGAAAATAAACTATCAGGAAAAATCCCGAAAAATATGCCAAAAATTATATTTCACCAGAAGACCCACGGAGCCAAAAGACGAGACAAAGAAGGGGCCTGTGGGGCCCACACCCCTGCCAGGCACGGGCCCACCTCTAGCCGCGCCTAGAGGGTGAAGCCACCTCAGGCACCCCCTCGGCATCCCTCTGCGCATATAAGTTTCCTCTCTACCTAAAAACCGAGGGGGGTTCGATAGTTCTCCAGAAAGAGTTCTGCTCCACTGCCGCCACCAGAAACCAAGATTCGGATCCAGAAACTCCGTTCTGGCACCCTGCCGGGACGGTGAATTTGGAGAGGATCATCACCATCATCATCACCAACGCATCTCCATCAACCATCAATGTTTCCCTCATCCATGAGTGAGTAATCCCCCGCTGTAGGCTTGGGGATGGTAGGGATTGGATGAGTTCTATCATGTAATCGAATAAGATCTGTTAGGGCATAGTGCCTAGTATCTCTATTAGTGCTATTTGACTTTGTTGCAACTTGTTATGCTTAATGCTTGTCACTAGGGCCCGAGTGCCATGATCTCAGATATGAACTTATTATTGAATCATTATGATAGTATTGTTTGTGATCTTATCTGCAAGTTGTGTACACATATCATTGTCCGGATCCAAAAGCCCCAAAGTGACAATAATTGGAACAACCGGAGGGGATGGCTGTGGTTAGAGGATCACATGTATTCATGGAGTGTTAATGCTTTGCTCCGGTGCTATATTAAAAGGAGCACCTTTATTGCCAGTAGTTCCCTAGATCCCCCGCTGCCACGGGCTGGCTAGACAGAAGATGTTGTGCAAGTTCTCATTGCGAGCACGTATGACTATATATGGAGCACATGCCTAGGATTGTTTAGTACTTGGATTCTTGTTATTATTTATTTGCAATGCCCTAGATCTTGAAGTTACATGTTTAGACTCGTCCACGCAACACCCGTTCATCCATCCCTATGCCTACCGCACTCGAATCCCAGTGTTATCGCTACTGTTACTATTGCTCCTGTTTCACTATTGTTGTTGCTTTATTGTTGCTACTGATAAACTTCTGTGAGCAAGAACTATTTCCTGGTGCAGCTGAATTGACAACTCAATTGTTAAGGCTTCAAAGTATTCTTTGGCTCCCCTTGTGTCGAATCAATAAATTGGGTAATACTACCCGCGAAGACAGTTGCGATCCCCTACACTTGTGGGCAATCAAGATTATTTTCTGGCGCCATTGCCGAGGAGCATAGCTTTATTTGTAAGTTCACTTGGATCTATTATTTTTCACTGTTACTCCTTTCATCATGGGGAAGCCTCGTGATGGAATTTTCCCTATTTTACCATCCACTACAAGAAGAGGTATAGTTCTAGACACCTCTGTTGCTCTTGATTCACCGTCTGTCATAAGTAAGCTTATTACACCACCACCACATACTCATGCTACACACACTGCTACTACTGCTGAATCTGAAACTGCTTTTGATGCTCATGATGTTACTTCTACTGTGCTTGATGCGAGTGGTTCATTAGTCCTAGATGCTACTATGTCTAGGCTAGGAAATACCAAAACTCCTAGTGAAGACACTTTTACACCTATTAGCTCACCTGAGTCTAGTGAGAGTTATCATATTGATGATAGTTACATTGAGTTCACTGGTGAATTTGTTGAAGAGTGCCGAAACACACATGGTACTAGTTATATTAAGAGTCTCCTTGCTAGACATACTATTATGCCTAAACTGTCCTCTGATCCTAAGTTTGCCACCTCTCCCATAGATATTAAAGATGAAGACTATGATTTACCTCTTGATTTATCTTATTTAGATATTGTTGAGAAGGAACCTTTTTGTGGGACTGAAAATGAGAGTGCTGTGGCTCATATGAATGAGCTTTCTACTATTAGTGCTTTATTCTCTGATGATTTTAAGATGTGCAAGTACTTTGTTACTAAGATCTTCCCTTTTGCACTAAAAGGAGAGGCTAGGGCTTGGTTTAATAGATTACCTCCTAGTTCCATTGATATCCCTAATTGTTTGATTGCTTCTTTCTTCCAAAAATATTTTCCTCCCAGTGCTAGACATGCTGCTTTGCAGAGACTTTTCGATTTTAAACAGGGAGAAGAAGAGAAATTGCCTGAGTCATGGACAAGGTTCTATGCCTTGATTCATGCACATCCTGGATGTCGATTACCTAAGAATGTGCTTCTTGATATTTATTATAATGGACTAACTCATGATTCTAGGACCTACCTAGATAGCTTTGTTGATTGTGTTTTTAGGAAAACAACTCCTACAGATACTGAAGAATTAATGGCTAAGATAGGCAAGAATTATGATGATTGGAATTCAACTGAGCTAAATACACCTGAGCCTATTACTCCTGAACCAGTTCCAACACCAACACCAGAGAAGAGGGGAGTTATTGCGTTAAATGATCAAGTGATGAAGGAAGCTAAGAAGTGTCTAAAGGAGAAAGGTATTAGAGCTGAAGATGTGAAGAATCTACCTCCTATATGTAACATCCCAAAAATCATGATTTGTAAAGTTTGCATATCATTCATGCATTCATAAGCATTTGGGTCATTTTCAAATAAGATTTCAAAACAGAAGGAAATTGTTGCCTATTATTTTATGTAGTAAAGGCAATGGATTTATTTTTCACTCTCAAATTATGAGAATACTTTGTTTCAACAAGAAAGGTTTGAATGTTGATTCCAAAGCTTGTTCAAAGTTTCAAAACAAAAATCTAGATTTAAAACCATTTATATGCCTATTATAAATATTTAATTAAGACATGGTTTTAATCCTATTTTAATTGGACCAAAGAGTTTGTGATCAAATAGCAAGATTTTTATACACAAATATATGCTTGGAATACTTTACAAAAATCCAGAACAAATTTGAATTCAAACTCATTTGAATAGCATTTAAAAAAAATTGAAGAAAATCAAACCAGAAATAGAAAAGGAATAAAGAAAAAGAAAAGGGCTTGTGCCAGCCTTTCGGCCCAGCAACAGAGCCAGCCCCGCAAGCACACCCGGGCCTTTCCCCTCTATTTCTCACAAGCCTACCCCGTTCTCACTGACCGGTGGCCCCAGACGCAACACAATCATTGTCCCCAAACCCCGCACCCCCCGACACCGTCGTCGCCACCGTTACCACCATCACTGCCGCGATTGAAGCAGGCTTAATTGCCGATCAATGCCGCGTAATCCCCTTGCCCCACACCAGCTATTTAACCCCCTCCCCTCTCCGCTCCTTTCCCCTCACTCAACGCTCCTTCTCCGCCACCGGGCTGCCCACAATTCTATTTGCACCGCCGCAGTACCGAGCGTCTCCAGCGACTGAATTCCGGTGAGCCCGACCACCCCTTTCCTTCTGGTTCAAACAGGTGTGGTCCTCATGTACTTGTGCATCTTCTGACGCCTCTGGTGTGCCTGCGCGTGACCAAGGTCGCCGTCCCCATCCACCTCTACAAATGACAGAGCAATCTAGGTAAAACCCGAGCGCCCCTTGCCTTCTCCCTGACCCTATCATGTTTGCTTGATCTTTGTGCACGCACTGATTCCCTTGGTTTGTGCTAGGGTGGTCTAGAACGTCGCCAACGTTGCCGTCCGCACGAACCCGACGCTGTCCGCAACTCCGACGAGCTCCCACGGCCGCAGCAGCTTGCCCCCGTCCAAACCGAAGCCACCTTGAGCATCCTCGCAGCTTCGCGACGCTGGTAAGCATCGCCACTGCCCCTAGCCCCCTCAGGAATCGCTGGAGCACTGCTTCCAGTAGCGCCACCGCCGCCAGCACCCATTCGCGCCGCCCATCTGTGGTCAGAGTAGTGGGCGCCGTTAGATCTAGATCTAGATCTAAGGGGTAAGATTAGATCACTTCTTCGAAGCGATATTAGTAGATCTGGCCATACACTTTCACTTAAATCCAACGACTCTGGATGATCGATCCAACCAAAACAGTATTAGCCAATCAGAGACACCCACAAACTTGTAAATTTAAAATCTGTTTTTGAATCTATTAGTTATTCAAACTTGTAAATTCAATAACTTTTGTTATGTTTATCCAAAAATACAAATAATATATCATTGGAATCACAAAAATAAATCCTACACATCTGTGGGCTTAGTTTTGTAAATTGCTTTAGTTAAAATAGAATTTTATGCAGAGACATTTGTAGGCCTATTTTGTGTATAAAAATTATTTGGAAATGTTTTAAAAGCCAAATTAAGTTTATTTGGTGAATAAATGTTTAGTTTATTGTTAAGTACTGTTTTACTTGGCTTGTTTGGTTTAGAAAAATAATCACATGGCATTTTGCACGAATTCATATATTTTTGCTTGATTATTTGAAATATGATTTTGGTGCTAGTGGTGATTGTGACTATGAGGATTGTTGTTACTCCCCCAACTACCAAGGCAAGTGGTGCTTCATATTTTTCCCAATATTTTGACTATGCATTTGTGGTATTTTGTATAGGGCTTGCATGATAATTTTTGCTAAGTATCTATATTCTATGCTTGGGAAATCCTAGTAGTAGTAGAATTGTTAGAATTTTCTCTAAGTTAAGATACTTGCTATTGTCATGCTTAGCCTAGCTAGAAGCAACCAAGGGTGGAATATATACATATGCTATGGAAATTTTGCTAAGTCTTTGACTTGTGTTTTATCTAATAAAACAACTAAGTGAATGAATCACCTGGGTGGAATGGTATGATGGTTTGTGTTGAGTGGTTACACAAGGCCCATGTCTATGGTTACCTTGTGTATCACACTTGTGGAAAGCCACCCAGGAACAAAGGGATTTGAGATACTTGGAGTTTAGAAGCTTCTAGTGCAACCACATGGCATATGGGCTCTGCCTTGATCATATAGGTTGCAGTAACTTAGCCATTTGGACAGTTGGTGGTAGGGTGATAGGTTGGAACGCGTCCATTTGGTCTAAGGGAAGGCTTCTGAAAGGTCTCGTCTTGATGAATGTCAAGTCTTGTGGGGAAAGTGCACCACTTCTCGAGAAGGAAAAAATCTAAGTACTTAGCCGTGTCCCCGGCAATGGACAACTTGAGCATCAAGACACTAAAGCTATCAAGAATCTCCTCATCCCAATTTCTAAGTTAAAAACTTGTGGTTGAACAAGGGTAAAGGTTCACCAATGTCTATTGGTGGTTCCTTGGGAGTTTTTGCCAAACAAAAACTTATTATTTTCATCTGATAGGTAAAACCTATTTTGAGCAAATCAAGCCTAAGCTACACTTAGCCAAATTCATGTAGAAGCTAGATACTATTATTCTACTAAGGTATCACTTGCCAATACAACCCAATGTATTGACCCACTGTGGCTGTAACTTGTGATGTTGCAGGTTACTCTGATGAGGATTAGGGTTATGAGTCTACACTCAACATGCTTGCCTGTGGCACATGAAGATCATGACTTTTATTTATATTGTTAAGTTAAACTCTTGTACTAGCCTATGGCTATGGAGTTGTAAAAGACTATGTTATCTCTAGAATGACGATGTAATAATGACCTTTGATTCTGTGTACTTCATCTTAAACTATGGATGCTAGCGTTTGATCCAGGGACTAGCATTGCAATCACAGGGACCTTTACCTTTATAAAGGTGGGGTATTACAAATGGTATCAGAGCACTGTGTTGCCTGTAGGATTATGACCCTAGGTTGGATTAGACTAAGAAACCACTAAGGAAAAAATTTCAACACTTTGAAATATTTCCACACTTGTCTTTTCTTCTCGTAAAATTTTCTAATCTTATTTCTCATCTCTATTTGTAGATGAACTCCATCAACGAAGCTGTGACGAAGGGACCACTCATGACCATGACTTTGGAGTGTGAGACTGAATTTCCCAAGGCACTCAAGAACCTTATGGTTACCATGGGGATACATGGTGCAGCTGTGTACAAGGGATTCCCTGTGATGGATGAAGGAGAAGAGTATTGGTGGGTGCAACTTCAATTGTACAAAAACATGGAAGACAACCACAAGGAGTCAGGATTTTGCATGCTCACCAACTCTGAAATGCACACAACATTCTTTGACTCTGCAATAAATGTAGCTTGGAATGCCATCAAGAAGCTTGGTGATAGACTCAAGTGCGGAATGCTCAACACCCAAAATGACCTTAGAGAAGAAAAGAAGCATACCCAAGAATTAGAGACTACCAACCAACAACTAAGGGGAGACATCATAGACTTAATATGGGAGTCTTGTGAACAAGATAGACAAATGGCTACTAAGGATGCCCTGATAGCTATTTTGTCTAGTGAGTGAAAATTGTAACGTACTTCTTTAGTTGGACCACCACACTTATCGATTTTACTTCCAAATTTTTTTCGAAGTTATGTTGAACCTTTGGTGTTTGTAATGAATTTATGTATGCCATGACTTGTGTGTTTGTTGCTAAAATATGTGCTTGTGATATTTTGTCCCGTGAAATTTCTCTACCTGTGTTGGCTCTAACGTTTCTCTATCTTATAAAAATATATGCCTAATGTTGTTATTAACACGGCCGAGGAGTTCAAGGGAACTCGTTTTGGTACTCGTCTCATTGAGCTCACTAGTGTGCTCAACCTTCCAATTCCTAGCATCACGACACTTCAGCTCACCAAGTTCGAGAGGAAGGACCTATGGGGCTTCAGAGTCACACAGCCGGGATGCCAAGCAGAGCCACCCACGGAGGCTATCACTTTCAAGATGATGCATGACGACAAGGAGAGAGGCTTATATGTAGTCATGCAGGAGTTACTTGGATGCCTAGTAGGGAGGAACTCCACCGAGCTTACAGGTCTTTACTTTCACCCCTTCAGGAGACGCAACGAGGAGGGTGAGGCTATAGAGTACGATGATGCTACTAGAGAGACGATGGAGCCGATTCGTGTGTACCTTCAGGACCTAGAGGGTCTTATTAGACACCTTGATACTGATAGGACCAACGTCATGCTTCGCAATGACGAGCTCCAGGTTCAGCTACGAGAGAAGGACAAGCTCTTTGTAGAGAAAGACGAGATCGTCAAGGAAATGGAGGCCAAATTTGAAATTCAGGACAAGAAGTTCAAGAGCTAGCAGAAAAGAGTCCAAGACGGGAACAGGAAGATCCGGGAGATGAAGGAAGAGTTAGAGGCCAAGGACTTCGAGCTTGAGCATCAGCAGGGAGTGATCAAGAGGCTTCACTCATAGAAGAGGGCTATTAGGGACAAGATTGAGGCCTTGTCTACTAGTGTTGAGGAGTACAAGACCGCCATGGAGAATGCAGGTCTTACCCTTGTTGATGTGGAGATTGATGACGAGGAGTAGTGTAGACTACTCGATTATCTATCATCTACCGTACTTTGATTATTGAGTCGCAGTGACAATCCAACATGTGGATGGCTTGCTATGGTGTGTTTGTATTTTTCAAAACTTGTTGTTTATGTCGTTCAAACTCTATGTTATTTTGATGCTTGGTTATTGTGATGGTTCTATGTGATGTATTGTGCATGTTAAGCATCTATCGGTATCTTATTCTTATCCTTATTAAAACCACATATGCCTCCTCGACATGCCAACCCCTACCAAAACAACAACAACAACTATGTCACTCCCGAGATGCAACAGTTGATGCCAACATTCATGCAGAACCAGAACTAGAATAACAACAACAACAATAACAACAACAACAACAACCAGAATAATCCGCCAGAATTTGACATGCTCACCAGATTTCTAAGACTAAGGCCTGCAATGTTCTCGGGAACCACTGATCCAATGTAGCCAATGACTGGTTACATTCAGTGAACAAGGACTTAGTGACTGTTGGCTGCACTGATGAAGAAAAGGTCAGGTTCGCAACACATCTTCTTTAAGGGCCAGTAGAAACTTGGTGGGACAACTTTCAGATCACCACTCCCATTGAGGATATGACTTGGGCTATCTTTGAGGATGGATTCCGTACAACTCACATCTCATCCGGAGTGATGAATTTGAAGAAAAAGGAGTTGCACAATCTGAAACAGCGTCACCGCAGTGTGGCTGAGTACATTGAGGAATTCAACAATCTGGCGCGTTATGCACCGGATGAAGTTGATACAGATGCCAAGAGGAAGGAGCAATTCCTCGAAGGACTGAATGATGAGTTGAACCTGCAGCTGTCTGTTGCCTATGTTCCAACCTACCAATCACTTTGTGACAAGGCTACCATTTTGGAAAACAAGATGAAACAGGTTGAGAGCAGGAAAAGGAAGCATAACTTTGCTAAGCACAACTCGGGATCGTCTCACAAGCGTTCCCATCATGATTATAGTGGGAGTTTTGGATCCCACAAACATGGAAAGTACAACAACCACCACAGCCACAACCATCATCATGACAATAGGCATCACCACAGTCATGATAATGACAAGTATAAGAACCACAAGAGTGGACACAAGAGCCACCACAGTGGAAGTGGAAGTCAGCCTGTAAAGAAAGATCTCAGTCAGGTTGAATGCTTCAAGTGTAAGAATATGGGGCACTATGCTAATGAGTTCCCATAAAAGAAAGTTGAAGGTGCCAACAAGCCCAATCCCTTCCAAAAGGGACAAGTGAACCACATCAATGTGGAAGAAATTTATGAAGAATCTGATGCCGTGGCTGGTAAGTTCAAACTTAATTCTGTTCCAGCACTTGTTCTTTTTGATACTGGCGCATCACATTCATTCATATCAAGAGAATTTGTTGATATAAATGGACTTCCAGTTGAAACTATTGGGTGTCCTATAAAAGTAAGTTCTCCTGGTGGAGAAATGATAGTGAACTCGGGATGTCATGATCTAGTGATAGAATTTGAGAGGTATAAGTTTCCGTTTAGTTTGATAATCTTAGGTTCCCAAGGATTGGATGTTATTTTTGGAATGGATTGCATGACTAAATACGAAGGAGTACTAGATTGTGCCAATTGTACCGTCACACTCACAACCCCGAATAAGAAACGGATTAGATTCAAGTCTAACTTTGAATCAAAAGGGAGTAAGCTTAATTCTCTTAAGGGAGTTAGCATAGACAGTGTGCTAATTGTGAGAGAATATCCAGATGTGTTTCCGGAGGAATTACCTGGAATGCCGCCAGATAGAGGTGTTGAGTTTCTGATTGACTTGCTGCCAGGATCAGGACCAATAGCAAAGATACCATACAAGATGTCAGTTGATGAGTTGAAAGAACTCAAGAAACAACTTGGAGAAAATTTACATAAAGGATTTATTCAACCAAGTTCTTCATCTTGGGGAGCACCAGCCTTGTTTGTGGAAAAGAAATATAGCAGTCAAAGGTTATGCATAGATTACCGTTCACTCAATGAGGTAACTATCAAGAACAAGTATCCTTTGCCTAGAATCAATGATTTGTTTGATCAGTTAGAGGGAGCCCGTGTGTTCTCAAAGATTGATCTCCTGTCAGGCTACTTTCAGCTAAAGATAAGGGAACAAGACATACCTAAGACTTCTTTCACCACTAAGTATGGATTGTATGAGTACAGCGTGATGCCATTTGGTTTGACAAATGCACCAGCCTACTTCATGAATATGATGAAAAAGGTGTTCATGGAATTTCTTGACAAGTTCGTTGTCATTTTCATCGATGACATTTTGATCTACTCCAAGAGCAATGAAGAGCATGAAGAACATTTGCGATTGATACTTGAGAAGCTTACAGAGCATAAGCTATATGCCAAATTCAGCAAGTGTGAATTCTGGCTGAATGAGGTTGGATTTCTTGGACACATTGTATCAGGAGATGGTGTAGCACTTGATCCCGCAAAAGTGTTAGCTGTAACTGAATGGGAATCCCCTAAGTCAGTGAAAGAAGTTTGTAGTTTCCTTGGCTTGGCAGGATACTATAGAAGTTTCATTGAGAATTTCTCAAAGGTAGCTAAGACAATGACGGAGTTACTTAAGAAAGAAAAGAAATTTGATTGGACTAAAGGATGTGAACTCAGTTTCCAAGAATTGAAGAAGAGACTAGTGACAGCACCAGTCTTATGTCTGCCAGATTTGGAGAAGGATTTCCAAGTGTATTGTGATGCATCTCACCAAGGATTAGGTGCAGTTTTGATGCAAGAAGGGAAAGTTGTGGCTTATGCCTCGAGACAACTCAAAACTCATGAAGTGAATTATCCTACTCATGATTTGCAGTTAGCCTCTGTTGTCCATGCACTCAAAACATGGAGACATTATATTTTAGGAAAACGATGTGAAGTATTCATAGAGCACAAAAGTTTGAAGTATATCTTGAATCAGAAAGAAATCAACATGAGATAAAGAAGATGGCTAGAGCTCATCAAGGACTATGAATTAATTTTGCAATACCACCCCGATAAAGCAAATGTTGTAGAAGATGCATTAAGCCGTAAGGCTTATGTGAATGGCCTTACTAAGGGAGAATTGCCAGATGATCTATGTATGCAATTCAAAGATCTCAGATTGGAGATAGTGCCTGAAGGACATCTCATGGCATTGGATGTTCAACCCACATTGTTGGAAAAAATCAAGGAAGCCCAAAAGACGGACAAGGAAATTGAAGAGATTAAGGAAAAGATTGGCAAGGGAAAAGCCAAAGGATTCCATCAAGACGAATATGGTACTTTATGGTATGGAAAACGAATCTACATTCTGCAAGATCCGTAGCTTCGGAAACTGATTGTACAAGAAGCACACAACTCACCGTATTCCATTCCTCCGGGTAAAACCAAAATGTACATGGATGTGAAGGAAAGATTTTGATGGAATAATCTCAAGAAGGACATCGCCGAACATATTTCTTTGTGTGATGTATGTAGTAGAGTGAAAGAGGAACACCAAAAACCAGCAGGATTGTTACAACCACTACCTATTCCTGATTGGAAGTGGGACAAGATTGGCATGGATTTCATCACCAGACTGCCAAGGACTAGATCAGGATATGATTCCATTTGGGTCATAGTAGATCTCCTAACTAAACTGGGTCATTTCATACCCGTGAAGACAACCTAGACAAGTGCTAAGTTGGCCAAGATTTATATGAATAGGATTGTGTGTCTACATGGAGTACCCAAGAGTATTGTGTCTGATAGGGGAACTAAATTCACTTCCCATTTTTGGAGGCAACTGCAAGAGTCATTTGGGAACAAGATTGGAATTCAGCACTGCTTTTCATTCCTAGACTGATGGACAGACAAAAAGGACCAACCAGATTTTAGAGGATATGTTGAGGGCATGTGCCCTATATTATGGAGCTAGTTGGGATGAAAGTCTGCCTTACGTACAATTCTCTTACAACAACAGCTATCAAGCCAGTATTGAGATTGCACCGTTTGAATTTCTCTATGGGAGAAAGTGTACTACACCATTGCTATGGAATGGTGTTGGAGAAAGAAACATGTTTGGGCCAGAACTAATCAAGGAAGCTGAGGAGAAAGTCAAGTTGGTAAAGGACAGATTGAAGATAGCACAATCCCGATAAAAGAGGTACACAGATCCCAAGCATAGAGAAGTCACCTATGAGGTGGGTGATAGAGCTTATCTTAGAGTATCACCACTTCGTGGAGTGAAGAGGTTTGGAGTCAAAGGAAAACTGGCCCCAAGATATGTTGGACCATTCAAGATTCTTAGCCGTAAAGGAGAAGTGGCATATGAGATTGAATTGCCTAAATCATTGTCTGCTGTTCACAATGTATTTCACGTAAGTCAGCTAAAGAAATGCCATCCGGAGATGGAGGAGACTTCTTTGAAGGATATTATACCATTGGAAGAGGTCCAATTGGAAAGTGATCTCGACTATGAGGAGAAGAATATCAAGATCCTTGAGACTGCAAAAAGAGTTACTCGGACTAAGACTATCAAATTTTGCAAAGTTCAGTGGAACCACCATTCCAAAGAGGAAGCAACTTGGGAAAGAGAAGATGATCTTCGGAAAGACCACCCTCACCTATTTGCTAGACAATCCGAATCTCGAGGGCGAGATTCACCTTAAGGGGGTTAGATTTGTAACATCCCAAAAATCATGATTTGTAAAGTTTGCATATCATTCATGCATTCATAAGCATTTGGGTCATTTTCAAATAAGATTTCAAAACAGAAGCAAATTGTTGCCTATTATTTTATGTAGTAAAGGCAATGGCTTTATTTTTCACTCTCAAATTATGAGAATACTTTGTTTCAACCAGAAAGGTTTGAATGTTGATTCCAAATATTGTTAAAAGTTTCAAAACAAAAATCTAGATTTAAAACCATTTGTATGCCTATTATAAATATTTAATCAAGGCATGGTTTTAATCCTATTTTAATTGGTCCAAAGAGTTTGTGATCAAACAACAAGATTTTATACACAAATATATGCTTGGAATACTTTACAAAAATCCATAAGAAAATTTAATTCAAACTCATTTGAATACCATTTGAAAAAGATTTCAGAAAATCAAACCAGAAATAGAAAAGGAATAAAGAAAAAGAAAAGGGCCCGCGCCAGCCTTTCGGCCCAGCAACAGAGCCATCCCAGCAAGCCCACCCGGGCCTTTCCCCTCTATTTCTCACACAACGCAAGCCTACCCCGCGCTCACTGACTGGTGGCCCGAGACGCCACGCAATCATCGTCCCCAAACCCGGCACCCCCTGACCCCGTCGTCACCGCCGTTACCACCATCACTGCCGCGATTGAAGCATGTTTAATTGCCAATCAATGCCGCGTAATCCCCTTGCCCCTCACCGGCTATTTAACCCCCTCCCCTCTCCGCTCCTTTCTCCTCACTCAGCGCTCCTTCTCCGCCACCATGCTGCCCGCAATTCCATTTGCACCGCCGCAGTACAGAGCGTCTCTGACGACTGAATTCCGGTAAGCCCAACCGCCCCTTTCCTTCTGGTTCAAACAGGCATGGTCCTCATGTCCTTGTGCATCTTCTGACGCCTCTGGTTTGCCTGCACGTGACCCAGGTCGCCGTCCCCGTCCACCTCTGCAAACGACAGAGCCGCCGCTCAACTCCGTCGAGCAATCTAGGTAAAACCCGAGCGCCCCTTGCCTTATCCCTGACCCTATCGTGTTCGCCTGATCTTTGTGCACGCACTGATGCCCTTGGTTTGTGCTAGGGCAGTCCAGAACATTGCCAACGTCACCGTCCGCACGAACCCGACGCTGTCCGCAACTCCGACGGGCTCCCACGGCCGCAGCAGCTCGCCCCCGTCCAAGCTGAAGCCACCTTGAGCATCCTCGCAGCCTTGCGGCGCTGGTAAGCATCGCCACTGCCCCTAGCCCCCTCTGGAATCGCCGGAGCACCGCTGCTAGTAGCACCGCTGCAGACATCAGCCATTCGCGTCCCCCATCTGTCGTTAGAGTAGTGGGCGTCGTTAGATCTAGATCTAAGGGGTAAGATTATATCACTTATTCGAAGCGGTATCAGCAGATATGGCCATACACTTTCACTTAAATCCAAAAAATACAAATAATATATCATTGGAATCACAAAAATAAATCATACACATATGTGGGCTTAGTTTTGTAAATTTCTTCTGTTAAAATAGAATTTTATGCAGATACATTTCTAGGCCTATTTTGTGTATAAAAATTATTTGGAAAATGTTTTAAAAGCCAAATTAAGTTTATTTGGTGTATAAATGATTAGTTTATTGTTCAGTACTGTTTTACTTGTCTTGTTTGGTTTAGAAAAATCATCACATGGCATTTTGCATTAATTCATATATTTTTGCTTGATTATTTCAAATATGAATTTGGTGTTATCATTTTATGTGTAGATTTTGGTGCTAGTGGTGATTGTGACTGTGAGGATTGTTGTTACTCCCCAAACTACCAAGGCAAGTGGTGCTTCATATTTTTGTCCCAATATTTTGACTATGCATTAGTGGTATTTTGTATAGGGCTTGCATGATAATTTTTTCTAAGTATCTATATGCTATGCTTGGGAAATCCTAGTAGTAGTAGAATTGTTAGAATTTTCTCTAAGTTAAGATACTTGCTATTGTCATCCTTAGCCTAGCTAGTAGCAACCAAGGGTGGAATATATACATATGCTATGGAAATTTTGCTAAGTCTTTGACTTGTGTTTTATCTAATAAAACAACTAAGTGAATGAATCACCTGGGTGGAATGGTATGATGGTTTGTGTTAAGTGGTTACACAAGGCCCATGTGTATGTTTAACTTGTGTATCACACTTGTGGAAAGCCACCCAGGAACAAAGGGATTTGATATACTTAGTGTTTAGAAGCTTCTAGTGCAACCACATGGCATATGGGCTCTGCCTTGATCATATAGGTTGCAATAACTTAGCCATTTGGACAGCTGGTGGTAGGGTGATAGGTTGGAACGCGTCCATTTGGTCTAAGGGAAGGCTTCTAAAAGGTCTCGTATTGATGAATGTCAAGTCTCGTGGGGAAAGTGCACCACTTCTCGAGAAGGAAAAAATCTAAGTACTTAGTCGTGTCCACAGCAATGGACAACTTGAGCATCAAGACACTGAAGCTATCAAGAATATCCTCATCCCAATTTCTAAGTTAAAAACTTGTGGTTGAACAAGGGTAAAGGTTCACCAATGTCTATTGGTGGTTCATTGGGAGTTTTTGCCAAACAAAAACTTAGTGTTTACAAATGATAGGTAAAACCTATTTTGAGCAAAGCAAGCCTAATCTACACTTAGCCAAATTCATGTAGAAGCTAGATACTATTATTCTACTAAGGTGTCACTTGCCAATACTATTACAATGTATTGACCCACTGTGGCTGTAACTTGTGATGTTGCAGGTTACTATGATGAGGATTTGGGTTATGAGTCTACAATCAACATGCTTGCCTGTGGCACATGAAGATGAAGACTTTTATTTATACTGTTAAGTTAAACTCTTGTACTAGCATATGGCTATGGAGCTGTAAAAGACTATGTTATCTCTGGAATGACGATGTAATAATGACCTTTGTTTCTGTGCACTTCATCTTAAACTGTGGATGCTAGCGTTTCAACCAGGGACTAGCATTGCAATCACAAGGACCTTTACCTTTATAAAGGTGGGGTCTTACATATAGAATAATTATGTAAGCCAATTCCCCACTCATATACTATTGAGGTACACTCTCTCCAACACTTTGATGAAGGTGATATCCCTTATGGTAAGCCTCCTGATCAATGCTTAGAGGAACTTGACATTTTTATTGTTAAACAAGGTAATTTTAATAAACAAGTTCAGAATCATTTATTGTAAAACTCTAGAGCTATCAATGAGTTCAAAGATATTGTGGAAAGGACTTATAATGATATTAAAATGCTTTGTAAACGCTTTCAAATGGTTCAAACCCAACTTGATCAACTTGCTAAGGTACAAAAGGATATGCTAGTTAATGCCTCAGGAGATAAACATGCTTATGGAATTAAAACTAGGAGAGGTATAGCTACTCAATATCCTTTATATCCTGAAGGACACCCTAAAAGAATTGAGAAGGATTCTCAACAGGGTGAGAATAGTGGTAGTCCTCGTAAGAGAAAGAAAAAGAAACATAAGATAGTTGAGGAACCCCTTGAACCTGCTGTAGATCCTAATAGTATATTAGTCTCTGATGCTGAAATCGAGAGTGGTAATGATAAAAATGAGTCTCCTGATAAGGAGGAAGGTGAGGAAGAACCTGAGAAGCACACTAAGAACACTAGGTACACAAAGGAAGATTTTATTGCTAATAAACATGGTAAAGAGAGAGAACCTTGGGTGCAGAAACCCATGCCTTTTCTAGGTAAGAAACATAAGTCAAAGGAGGAAGAACACTACAACATGTTTTGTGAGTGGGTGAAACCTTTATTTTTGCAAATTCCTTTGACTGATGCTATTAAGTTGCCTCCTTACTCAAAGTATATGAAGGACATTGTCTCTAATGAAAGGAAGATTGCTAATGAGGAGATTTCTACTTTGCTTGCTAATTACTCATTCAGTGGTAAGGTTCCAAAGAAACTTGGTGATCCAGGTATACCAACTATTCCCTGCTCTATTAAGAATAATTATGTTAGAACTGCTTTATGTGACTTGGGAGCTGGAGTTAGTGTTATGCCTTTTTCTCTCTACAGAAGACTCCAGCTAGAAAAGTTGATACCAACTGATATATCTTTGCAAATGGTTGATAAGTCAACTACTATTCATGTTGGTATATGTGAGGATGTTCCTGGCTCATAATTGCTTGGTTTTGACTGATTTTGTTGTGCTTGAAATGCCCGAAGATGATAATATGTCTATTATTCTTGGGAGACCTTTTCTTAATACTGCAGGTGCTGTCATTAATTGTAATCAAGGAAAAGTAACATTCAATATTGATGAAAAAGAGCATACTGTTTATTTACCAAAGAAGGTTTTTAAGAGCTATTCCCTGAATTCCATTGAAAATATTGAGAGCATCAAGGTTGGAGAAATATATTGTCCCATTCCACAAGAAAATTTTGAAACTATTATGATTGGGACCATTGCTATCAAGTATGAGGTAACATAATGACCTTGTGGAATGCAAAGTTTTGTGTCATATAAGATTGTTTTGGTAACAAGACTTGATCAACCTTGTTAATAAAAGGATTTTAATGAACAAAATAATGTTTTCACTGTGGTTATACTTGCTTTCTTTTACTTTTCTCCTTCCTAGTCTTTGCCTTTCTTTTTCTAGCTTTGGTTTTGTTAGTTGTTTGCTTGTTAGTTTGTCTTAGAGCTTCTGTAGTTTGGCTTTTGGTTTGCTTTTGCTTCTTCTGAAAAAACTGTTTCTATGAGAAAATCAATTTTCATACCCTGAAAATTGGCCAAAAATAAAGTTTCCCGAAAAATCCCAGAAAATTCAAATTAACTTTTTCCTCGAAAAAAGGGGCAGAGGGACACCTAAAGTGACCCAGGGGGCCACCCCAGGACACCACACCCATGGTAGGCGCGGCCTACCTGTGGGTGGCGCCTGGGGGGGTCTGGCCCACCTGGGCCCCTTCAAGGTGCCCCCTCACAACCATCTTCTTTCTCTCTCCCGAAAAACACCGGAAAACTTGCTCAAGCTCGAGTTCTTGTTGTTCTTGATCGCGATTTTTGATCGCCTTGCTCAGCCCATCTTTGCTGCTGATTTTTGGAGAGATGTCTCATTGGTATGTGCATCCTCCACTTGTCCAATTAGATTTGTGATTGGTAGATTGTATCTTGAGTATTTTGCTGCTATAGGTGTCAGGTTGTTTGAGCTTGCATGCTTGTTCTATGCTTAGAAATTTTATTTTAATGCATGTGTAGTCCTATAGAAAGTTCCTATAGTAGTTGCTCATCATTTATCAACTTAGAAATCACTTGGTTTTATGCTTGTCTAAAATTTCAGAAAAGAGAGGTCATGGACCACCACACATTTGGTGAAATATTTGAGGGTGATGCACCTAGAAGGGCAAGGCTTCCAAGATCATCCACTAGTGTCAGGACCTCATACAATGAGTATATCTCCGCCTTCCAAGATCTCTGTGATTTGGTGACGAGGGAGATGAGGGGGATGCGCATCCCTCCGCCTTTCATTGCCAAACCTTCTTGCGGGCTGTTGGGATTCTTGATGATTTTATGACCTTGGTTCAGAGGGTTGGTCTAACAAGTCTTATGCAGGATGAGAGCGTGCAATATGCTAAGCTCACTAAAACATTTGTGGAGAGCTTCTCCTTCACTCACAGCTTGTTCCATCCAGATGTTTCCTTCAAAGTTTATGGCAGGTCTTACCATATGACATTGAAGAAATTTTGTGAAGCTCTAGGACTTGGTACAGCTGGGTCAGCAAAGAAGATTCCAGCTCAACCCGCTGATTTGTTGGATCTCTATCGCGGAATAACCAATGATGATAACCGTAGAGCTCAACAGGGAAAGATAAGAAACATTCAGCTTCCAGCCATCAGGTACTTCACTTACTGTATTGACACCAGTGTTCTTGGTAGGGAGAACACTAGAAATATTTCCAGTTATCATTTGGCTTTCTTAGCTGCTGCGCTCAACAATGAAACCAAGTACAATCTTGGTTCTCTCATTTCTCATCGCTTAACTGCTAAGGGACCCATTTATGGGGGAATTATTGCTACGTGTGTTGCTGCTGCCTTAGACATTGTTTTTGACCCAAATGAGACAGCCTTGGCTCCTGAGAGGTTTGATCTTCCTACCATGAAGGCGCATCACTTTGTCACCACTAGCTCTACCCTTGAGAACTTGGTTTATAGAATGTTGTTTATTGACGGGGAAGAGAGTGAGATCCCTCTCCCCCCAAACCACTTTGTTCAGTATTTCTCAGGGACCTTTGTCATGCTCCAAAGGAGGAGATAGATGAGATGCTGCGCTCTCTTACCTTCCATGGGCACTATCAGGAGGAAGCCCCCTCATATGACCATGTAGTACACTACACAGGGGAGTCCTCGAGCTCGTACCAGGGTGAGGGAGCCTCCTGGTCATACTACGGAGTTGCACCTACTTGGGCACCATGGGATTGAGCCCCACTTAGGCCAACAGCCTAATATTGGGGGGAGGTCTACCGACATCACACTCATCTATATATCATGTTTAGTCGGTTCTTTGTATATCCATTGTTTCGTTTTCTTTTTGGTTCTTGTTGCTTCTTTCTCAAAAACAAAAAAATACCAAAAATATTTTCGTTGTTTCTCTTGGTTTGTTTATTTGTTTCTTTGCCTTGGTTTTCCTTAAAAGAAAAAATCCAAAAAGATTTTGCTTTGTTTGGTTTGTTTTTGCTTTGTTGGCTTGTTTGAAAAATCGAAAACACCAAAAATATTTGTTGTTCTTCTCTGGTTTTGTGAGTTCTTTGCAGGGTTAAGCTGTCCTCAGTGGATTTTGGTTTCATGTTATTATTCAAGTCACACAAGTGAAGGGCAATAATGAAGATTAAGACAACTCGAGGTGTTCTAAGAGGCTAGTAACAAACTCTATTTGTTTCCTTTTTGTACATATACTCATCATTGTGAGCATGCTTAGTCTGTTCATTGTAAGGAGTGTGTTACTGATGGATGCTTAGTAGTTCTTGCTTGTCTATGATTAGCTCCAGCTTGCTAATAGTTTGTAGCATGTCATATGAATGTTTGCTTGCATTGTTTTATTCATATTTTGGTATGATATTGTGGTATCCTCCTCTGGAAGTTTCATGTGAATCGACTTGGCACATGCTCACGCATGCATATGACTAAACAGTAGTCATTAAGCCTCCATGATTTATTTTTCCTCGGAGTTCTAGTATCACTTTCATGCCATAATTAGTCATGTTTTCCTGCAAGCATGGTTATGACAGTTATTGCTCTCTCGTTTGTCGCTCCCTCTCTTTTGCTAGCCTTCACTTGCACTTAGTATAAGCTCTACCTGTGTTTCCAACTCCCCAAAACCAATATTGCCACTGTGTCCACCATACCTACCTATTAGCATTGTTTGCTATTTCAGTGCATATTCAATATGCCTTGTTTTCTTCCAAATAAAATGTTTGTCTGTTTTGAGAAAGTTAGTTAGTAAAGCTCTCACGAACTTGATGGCATACTTTGTTCCTTGCACTTAATAATCCTCAACCATTGTGACCTGTCCATGAAAGTTATATGCTTGCTGATTATATGATGGGAGTCAGCAGAACCGTGCTATCACGGAGAATGCTTTCAACACCATTTGGATATCCTATCCAGTTGATACTTTGTTCTTTTGTTTACGGATGTCGACGATGTGAAATAAAAGGGGAACTTGTGAGTTCATTGAATCTATACATTGTGTTAGAGAAACGCCTGGGCCGCTAGCCTAAGCCATGCCTAATCATGGTGGAAACTTGCAGCATCACCATAATGAGCATTCCGTGAAGCATCCTCAATAAAAATCTATGCACATAGTAAATAAAAATATCGCTGAGATGCTCATTGTCTGCTTGCCTTATCATTTTTATCATGGGATAGTTCCTGTATCATGTGCAAGGGGTACCCCGTTGGCGGTTATCTATGATATGCATGTATGAACAATGACAAGAACTTACAGGTAACCAAAGTTGAGTAGCATGCGGAGCGACCCACATACTCAAGGGACTTGGGATTTCCAATTTATGGCCTGTCAAAGCTAATGAGTACCTTCCTTTCAGCATTGGGAAGCCTTTAAAACTTTTCAAAACCTTTTCACAACCTTGTTGAGTCACCACTTATTCTATGAGAACCTTCTTGAGAGCATAGTTGTCATTCCTGTGTTTGTCTCAAAACTTGGTTAATTATGTCATGACTTTGATGCTTTATCTCTGATATTTTTACTTCTAGTCTTCACTTGAACTTCAGAGGTTCCTCGGCATTTATATTCTGCTCTATAAACAAAGGAAAGAGAGATACCACTCTATCATACCTTACTATGAGCATTGCAATGTTGCTTATGTATATGTTTCATGCTACTTATTATTACTGAGTTGGTTTCTCTTCATAGCTTGCAATGACTATTGAGTAGACTTAGTTTCATACTTCTTATTATGAATAGTTTAAGCATCTACTCCTGTGCTTACAATATATACATCATATGAAACAAATGTGTTCGTGAAAGTTCTTTTATTGCACTTAGTTTTCAAATGAATTGCTTGAGGACAAGCAAAAACCTAAGCTTGTGGGAGTTGATACGTCCAAAACGTATCTACTTTCCCGAACACTTTTGCTATTGTTTCTCTTCTAAACTTGTGTGATTTGGATACAACTAACACGGACTGACGCTCTTTTCAGTAGAATTACCTTGGTATCTTGTTTTTGTGTAGAAAATCAACTATTAGGAAAAATCCCGAAAAATATGCCAAAAATTATATTTGATCAGAACACCCACGGAGCTAGAAGACGAGAAGAAGAAGGGGCCTAGGGTGCCCACACCCTGCCAGGCGCGGGCCCACCTCTGGCTAGCCTAGGGGGGTGCTGCCACCCCAGGCACCCCTAGGCCTCCCTCTGTGCCTATAAGTTGCCTCTTGACCTAAAAACCGAGGGGGGTTCGATAGTTTTCCAAAAAGAGTTCTGCTCCGTCGCCGCCACCAGAAACCAAGATTCGGATCTAGAAACTCCGTTCTGGCACCCTGCCGGGACGGGGAATTTGGAGAGGATCATCACCATTGTCATCACCATCGCATCTCCATCAACCATCGATGTTTCCCTCATCCATGAGTGAGTAATCCCCAGCTTGGGATGGTATGGATTGGTTGAGTTCTATCATGTAATCTAATAAGATCTGTTAGGGCATAGTGCCTAGTATATCTATTAGTGCTATTTGACTTTGTTGCAACTTGTTGTGCTTAATGCTTGTCACTAGGGCCCGAGTGCCATGATCTTAGATCTGAACTTATTATTGAATCATTATGATACTATTGTTTGTGATCTTATCTGCATGTTGTGTGCACATATCATTGTCCGGATCCAAAGGTCCCAAAGTGACAGTAATTGGGACAACCGGAGGGGATGGGTATGGTGTGAGGATCACATGTGTTCACGGAGTGTTAATGTTTTTCTCCGGTGCTCTATTAAAAGGAGCACCTTAATTGCTAGTAGTTCCCTAGAGGCCCCGCTGCCACGGGCTGGCTGGACAGAAGATGTTGTGCAAGTTCTCATTGCGAGCACGTATGACTATATATGGAGCACATGCCTAGGATTTTTTAGTACTTGGATGCTTGTTATTATATATTTGCATTGCCCTAGATCTTGAAGTTACATGTTTAGACTCATCCATGCAACGCCCGTCCATCTATCCCTATGCCTACCGCAGTCGAATCCCACTGTTACCGCTACTGTGAATATTGCTCCTGTTTCACTACTGCTGTTGCTTTGCTGTTGCTACTACAAACTATTGCTACTGATAAACTTATGTGAGCAAGAACTATTTCCAAGTACAGTTGAATTGACAACTCAGTTATTAAGGCTTGTAAGTATTCTTTGGCTCCCCTTGTGTTGAATCAATAAATTCGGTAATACTTCCCGTGAAGACTGTTGCGATCCCCTACACTTCTGGATCATCAGGCATCTTTTGGAATTTCTACTCATGTATAAGAATATGGAAGGAATTCTTGATGAATGGAGGAAGTGACTGTGGAGCTAAACAATGACGCGGATCTTTTCCTCTAGTGGACATCCGTGCAGTCCTTTTGAGCTTGACAGGGTTGCCACCACTCCAATGCTTGCAATGGTGGAGCTGGTGTGCGGACGCTGATCTTCCTCCACTTCTTCTTCTACTTCAACCCCGATCTCCTCCTCCTGCTTGGGGTCTTGGAGATCATCTTCCACCAGCTTCTTACCCTTGTCGTCGTTGGCGGAGACCATGGTTCTTCTAAACTTGAGAATATCTCCTACAGAAACATATCGAAACGAAAACACGACAAGGAGATGATATACGGTCCTCGAGAGATCCGGGTGATTATATATCACAAAGTTTAACATCAAAAGGAAGGTACTGGGCAAAAATGTGTCGAAGACGAGCTCCGAGGTGGCCACACCACCTGGTGGCACGGCTAGGCTGGCCCGCTCCAAGTGGTGGTGTGAGCCCCCCGGACTCCGTTTCTATCCCTGTTTCGACTCATTATCTTACTTATTAAATAAAAACTACCAAAATATAAGCTAGAAAGTTTTTTGCGGACTTTTTCTTACTAGAACTGTTACTTATTCGAAAACGGCCTCTATAGATTCCTGAATTTGGTCTTTAATAAATTCTTCCAGAGTCACCACTTGAATAATGTCAAAATCTTCATTATAAGAATCTCCAGAAATATAATGTTTGAGCGTTATTGAAGAATCTCCACTTGAGCCCATTTACAACTTGTGTAGTGTTGTCTCTTATTGAAGAAATTTTTATTGCACCTGAACGATACACCTCTTCAATAATAAAGGGTCCTTCCCATTTTGAGAGTAATTTTCCTGCAAAAAATCTGAGACGAGACCTATACAATAGAACTTTCTCACCAACATGGAACTCTCTCTTAAGAATTCTCCTATCATGCCATCTTTTAACTCTTTCTTTAAAGAGTCTAGCATTTTCGTAAGCTTCACTTCTCCACTGATCTAAAGAACTCAAGTCAAGCAATCTTTTCTTACCAACAAGTTTAAAATATCTATTAAGTTCTTTCACTACCCAATAAGCTTTGTGTTCTAATTCTAAAGGCAAGTGACAAGCTTTTCCATAAACCATTTTGTAAGGAGACATTCCCATAGGATTTTTATATGCAGTTCTATAAGCCTATAAAGCATCATTCAACTTTCTAGCCCAATTTTTTCGAGATCTATTAACAGTATTTTTCAAAATAGATTTAATTTCTCTATTTAATAGTTATACTTTCCCATTGGTTTGGGGATGATAAGCTGAAGAAATTCTATCATTAACATCATATTTAGCAAGGGTCTTCCTAAAACCACCGTGAATAAAATGAGAACCTCCATCAGCCATAAGATATCTAGGCACTCCAAACCTAGGAAAAATAATATCCTCAAGCATTTTTAAAGAGGTCTCACCATCAGCACTTTTTGTAGGTATGGCTTCTACCCACTTAGTAACATAATCAACTTCAACAAGAATATGAGTATACCCTTTTGAAGGAGGAAAAGGACCCATAAAGTCAAATCACCAACTATTAAATGGTTTAATAACAAGAGAATAACTCATAGGCATTTCATTGCGTCTAGAAATATTACCAACTCTTTGACATTCATCACATGATAAAATAAACTTTCTTGCATCTTTAAAAAGAGTAGGCCAATAAAATCCTGATTGTAGAACCTTTTGTGCGGTTCTATCTCTAGCACGATGCCTTCCATAAGCACTACCGTGACATTTTCTCAATATCCCCCATTGTTCATATTCTGGAACACATCTTCGTATAATACCATCCACTCCTTCTTTATATAAATGTGGGTCATCCCAAAAATAATGCCTAAGATCATAAAAGAACTTCTTTCTTTGCTGACCTGTAAAGGTTGTAGGCAAATACTTGGATACAATAAAGTTAGCGTAATGAGCATACCAAGTACTCTCTCGCGAGCTCACCTTTATTGCAACTAACTTTTCATTTGGAAAACTATCATTAACAAGCATAGGATCAAAAGAAATGGTTTCCAATCGAGACAAAATATCAACAACAGGATTTTTAGCACCTTTCCTATCCACAATATGTAAGTCGAACTCTTGTAAAAGTAACACCCATCTAATAAGCCTAGGCTTAGCATCTCTCTTTGTCATAAGGTATTTTAGTGCAGCACGATCAGTATGAATAGTGACTTTTGAATCAACAATATAAGGTCTAAACTTATCACAAGCAAAGACTAAAGCTAAGAACTCTTTTTCAGTAGTAGCATAATTCCTTTGAGCAGCATCAAGAGTCTTACTAGCATAATGAATAACATTCATCTTCTTATCTATTCATTGTCCAAGAACAGCACCTATAGCAAAATCACTGGCATCACACATAATTTCATAGGGTAAATTCCAATTAGGTGGTTGGACAATATGAGAAGTAGTTAAAGCTTTATTTAGAGTTTCAAAATCTTCCTTTTAATTATCATCAAAAACAAAGGGTACATAATTTTGGAGAAGATAAGTAAGAGGCTTTGATATCTTGGAGAAATCTTTAATAAACCTTCTATAGAAACCAGCATGACCAAGGATACTACGAATACCTTTAACATTCCTAGGACAGGGCATTTTCTCAATTTCTTCAATTTTGGCTCTGTCAACTTCAATACCTCTTTCAGAAATTTTATGTCCAAGGACAATTCCTTCATTAACCATAAAGTGGCATTTCTCCCAATTAAGAACAATATTAGTTTCTTCACAGCTCTGCAAAAATTTATCAAGATTGTGCAAACAATTATCAAAAGAAGTTTCATAGACTAAGAAATCATCCATGAACACTTCCACAATTTCTTCACAATAACCATGAAAGATAGCAGACATACATGTTTGCAAAGTAGCAGGAGCATTACACAAACCAAAAGGCATACGCCTATAATCATAGGTTCCATAAGGACATGCAAAAGTGGTTTTCTCCTGATCTTTCGTCCTAATAACAATTTGAGAAAACCCAGAATAGCCATCAAGAAAACAAAAATGAGTCTTCTTAGACAACATTTCTATCATTTGATCAATAAAAGGTAGAGGATAATGATCTTTCTTAGTAACTTTGGTCACCTTTCTAAAATCAATGCACATCCTATAAACAACTACTACCTTTTGAGGAATAAGCTCATTATTTTCATTACGCACAACAGTAATTCCTCCTTTCTTAGGGACACAATGAATAGGACTAACCCACTGACTATCAGCAATAGGAAAAATAATGCCAACATTAAGAAGTTTTAGTACCTCATTTCTTGCCACTTCCTTCATCTTAGGATTTAGACGGCGTTGATGTTCAACAACTAGTTTTGCATCAGGTTCTATCTTAATAGCATACTGACATATAGTAGGAGAAATCTCTTTTAAATCATCAAGACTATAACCCATAGCTCCTCGGTGTTTCTTCAGTACTTTTAATAATCTTTCCTCTTCCTTTCCTAAAAGTTTAGAACTAATAATAATAGGACATATTTTCTTCTCATCAATGTAAGCATATTTAAGATCATTAGGTAGAGGTTTTAGATCGAAAACCAGATCCTTTTTAGGTGGTAATGTGGTACCCAAATCTTCCATAGGTAGATTATGCTTAAGCATCTTAGGTTGACGAAGAAGAATCTCGTCAATCTCATTTCTTTCTTCCATGAAGATCTCAGTTTCATGATCTTCCATATATTGCTACAGAGCATTGTTAGGAGCAAGATCAATAGAAGCAAGTTGTTCAACTCTAAAATCCTTGTTAGGCAATTCATTTTCATAAGGAGCTTTAGCAAATATGGAAAAATTAAACTCATAAGATTCATCAAGTTTAGTTAAAATTTTCTCCTTCTTACAATCTATAATAGCTCCACAGTGTTCAAGAAAGGTCTACCAAAAATGAAAGGACATGTTTTACTAGCAGCTAAACCAAGTATAGAAAATCAGCAGGATATTTAGTCTTACCACAAAGAACTTCCACATCTCGTACAATACCAATTGGAGAGATGGTCTCTCTATTAGCAAGATGAATAACCACATCAATGTCTTCAAGTTCACAAGGACCGATTTCATGCATAATTTCTTTGTAAAGCTCATAAGGAATAGCGCTTGAGCTTGCACCAATATCACATGAACCATAATAGCAATGCTCACCTATTCTAACATAAATCATAGGGACACTAGCTTTCCTAGTTCTACTAGGATATGAAACAATATTAGAAGCGTCTTCACAAAATATGATGTGCCCATCTTCTACATTTTTAGTGACAAGGTCTTTCACAATTGCTAACGTAGTTTCAACATTTATTTGTTCATCAGGTTCTACAGCTTTCTTTGTACTTTTGTTAACCACACTAGTTATCATAGAATGTTCCTTTACTTTAGTAGGAAAAGGTATTTTCTCAATATAAGGTTCAGGAAAAATACGATCAACAATACAAACTTCAGTATTTCTAGCAGGAACACAATTAACGGTATCTTTATATGGCGCATGGTACTTGTTCCAATCTTTTTTTGGAATTTCAATATAAGAGGCGAAGGCCTTAAAAAATTTACTAGAATTTGAGAATCAAGACCATAAGCAGCACTAATATTATGAAAGTCATTAGTTCCCATAAAATATGCAATGCATTCATAATCATAAAATATACCTAACGTTCTTCCTTTGTCATTATCCCATGCTATAGTATTTCGTTGAATACAGTCGAGAAAATACCATTTAGTTTCTTCTTTAATAGATGTAAATGATCCAGCACAAGAAGAATCCAATAAATCCTTATCATGAAGAGAAAGCCTTGCATACAAGTTATTAATGATAACATTATTGGGGAGCTGATGAATGGGACATTTGAGAACTAGTAACTTCAATCTCCCCCAAGCTTGGGCAATACTCTCTCCATCATGAGGCCAAAAGTTATATATTTGATTCCGATCTTTATGAATCTCGATGGGAGGATAGAATTTAGAATAAAAGAGAGGTACAATTTCATCCCATTCAATAGATCAGCCATTTTTCAGCAACTTATACCATTCCTCAGCTCTGCCATTCAATGATATATAGAATAGCTTTTTCTAACTTGAACAACTCGCATAATTCATGTATAAAGAGCAAATGATCACCAGGATGGACAGTTCCTTCTCCAAAATATTAGTTATCCATAATAGGATTAACAATTTTAGGAGGTATTTAAAAAGTATCCAATTCAGCAGACAGGGGTTCATCTACTACCTTAGCAGGGGTAGTAGTTTTCCCAAATAGGAAACTAAGTGTGTTATCCATAATGAAAATAAAATAACAGATAGAAATAAAAACAATACTCACAGTAGAGTTTCCTTTACCAATTTCCACTTTTTAATAGCGCTAGACTCTCCGGAAACGGCGCCAGAAAATAGTCTTGATGACCCACAAGTATAGGGACTGTATCATAGTACTTTTGATAATTAAGAATGTTGAACCCAACGAGGAGCAGAAGGTGTTGACGAGCGGTTTGGGTCAAGGATTCACTATAAATACTAGTAAATGGATTTTTAGGAGTTTTTGATAATGCAAATAAATAAAGTGCGAGTAAATAAAAGACAATAATAATAATTTTAGCGAGTGGCCCAATCCTTTCTTCAGCAAAGGACAAGCCAGTTGTACTACTTATGATGACCAAACATTCTCGAGGACACATGGGAATATTGTCAAGTGCTTTCGCTTCTTATAGTCGATTAATCTTCTTTGATTGGATAAGTGTCATGTGGGTGAACCTATGCTAATGCACTACCCCATACTTGGACTAATACATACTTGTGATTATACCGCAACTACAAGAAAGTAATTAAGATAAAAAATCTAAACACATCATTAAACTCTGAGATCCTACACTCCCTTATACAATGGTTTCCTAATGGGGACTTAGGTTTCTATCACTCCGGCAACCGCAGAATTAGTTGCCAAATACACAATGAGTTCCCTAGGACCATAAAGGTGAAGTATCATGTAGTCGATGTTCACATGACACCACTAGAAGAATAACACCATAACTTAAATATCAAACCATTAAATATTACTCAACATAATTCCACTACTAACAACATGACTTCTCCCATGTCCTCAAACACTAAACGTACTACTCACGAGACATGTTATGGATCGAGATTAGAGATGAAATAATTACAAGTAACAATCTGTTTTTTCAACATGAACACTAATCCAATGGTTCCACTCAATAGCATCAACTACAACAACTAATCAACACCGGGAAAGTTCCCCATTGAACTATGCAAGATTTAGCTCAATTGTTACAGCGGTATGGCATGGTGGTGATGGTGCTGGTGGAGATGATGATCATGATGATGATAATGATCCCGATGAAGTCTAGCTTGATGGCGGTGTCGATGGATGATCTCACCTCTCCAGGAAGGAATTTCCCCGATAGACTTCTGCCTATCAGAGAGCTCTTACTCTCTCTGTAGTTTCCGCCCCGTAGAGGCGGCGGAATATTTCTGCGTTGGTTCCCCTGAGTCTTACTTTTTCGGGGGTTACATATACACGGAAGGGCGGCACCAGAGGTGGACCAGGGTGGCCACACCACCTGGTGGCGCGGCCTAGGGGGGGCCCGCACCTAGGGGTGGTGTGGGCCCCCTGTGGCCCATCTCCACTCCATATTCTGGCTTTCTTCATCTTCTGGAAAAATAGGAATTTCCGTATATTTTCTAGGATTTTATGATGTTCGGAAATATTGCATCTGGACAGCGCTTTTTCCATCGGAATCCTGACTCCTGCAGTTAATTCTCCAAGAATCATCAAACATGCAAAATATATCAAATACCATAAGTATCATCTCTAAATATGAAATATATCAATGATTAACAGTAAATAATGATATAAAATAGTGATGCAAAATGGACGTATCAACGTGTTTTGGACCCAAAGCAAGTACATGGGGGCCACCCCTCTAAGCTACCCATAACGAAGTCGGCCTACTCCGAATACAGACCCAGAGGTTGCGAGATCGGCTGAGAGATCAGAGGCCATAGGTATATGTTGGTCCACGTAGAGATAAAACAAAACTATTTCCTCTAACGTGGTGATCCCAAGATCTAGCCAAGGTAGAAAGCCACGAGGATTACCACTAAACGTGCAGTTGCAGATTACTGATGAGGCGCGTTAGTTGAATGCAGTGCAGTCCTCGCGATCTTGATCCAATCAATGATCATCGTGGTGTTCATCGTACAACACCTCCGCTGGTATCCACATGTATAAGAAGGAGCGCCGGCGGTGAATTGCTAGGTTTGTTAAGGCGGCAGGAGTGCTGTGGAGCTAGGGTTTCCAACGCATGGAATGACCTAACCGTTAACCCTCCTGGGTTTCTGTGCCCCACCATATATAGGGAGTGAAAGTGTGTTCCACTCACTCGTGGTCCAGTCACTAAAGCCCATAATATGAGTCACTATGAGTCCGACTCATTGACTTAGTCCAAAATCCGACTTGAATCCAACCCAACCAGATTTCTAGTTCAGATCCAATATGAACTTGCTCTCGCTCTTAAGTGTGTGACCCCGCATGCTCATGGTAACTTGGACACGATTAGAGTCCTACTCTCAATCGATCAGTCGGTAGCGGTTCCTAGCAGATCGTGCCGACTCCCAAGTACCAAAGAGTCATGATGACATGCCTTTCCAATGCGACTTGCGTCCGAGTCCCTTCTGCATCATGATATACCTTGTCAGACTATAGATGAATAATTGTCATCCCTTAAATAGTATGAGTCTCTTCTCGATCCGAGATAAGTGATTCATCCGACTAACTCTTAGTCGATCGTCTCGGTTAACACTTAATCGAGTTGTGCATGGACATACTTTCTTAATCATATCATCTGAGAGGTACTAGAGAATATCTCTCCAACTGGAGGGGGAAAATCCCATCTTGGTTATTCACATTACGCAGCTTGATTCTCTGCCAACCCGAACTCTTCCTTTATAACCGCCTAGTTACGGATCAACATTTCATAGGACGTAAGGGACTGCGCAACAACCTCAGGTCTAAGGATTACATTGATTGAGATATACAAATGAAAACTTGTTCATTGTACCTTGATATGGGTCAATCCTACTCGCTAAACTCTTTAGCCAAATCCGTGTATGTCGTAATAGCATCTCCATGACCATGACAAGTGGAACCGAGTCATCAGCCGACTTTCACATTGGTCTAAGTTGTGTGTCCAGCACAACCTCGATTACCAAGGATATTTAGTATAAACAACATGAATTTCTAGTTCCACAACTAAATCAAATATGCAATGATACACATCAGATGTTTATACAAGGACAACTTAATATCTTTATGAATACAATGGGAAATATCATTATACATGATTGCCTCTAGGGCATATTCCCAACAGCCTCCCACTTGCACTAGAGTCAATCTTCCGACATCACATGTCTAAGCATGTAATGCCCATATCTCTTAGGTGTGCCTCATGCTTCGGCTATGGTAATGGCTTTGTCAACGGATTCGCAATATTTGCATCCGTGTGTACCTTGCATAACTTGGTATCCCCCTGATCCACGAACTGCCGAGTCAGGTGGTAGCGCATGAGTATGTTCTTGTTCTTTTGGTGTTGTCTAGGTTCCTTGTATTGTGCAATAGCACCATTGTTGTCACAATACACGTTGAACTGATTGGACGAGCCCTGAACCACACCAAAATCCATGAGGAAATTTCTCATCCAAACAACTTCCTTTGCTGCCTCTGAGGCAGCAATATAGTCAGCCTCTATTGTAGATGCAGACACAGTCTCTCGCTTGGAACTCTTCCCACTCACAACCCCTCCGTTTATCACAAACATATACCCAGATTGCAAAAGAGAATCATCATAGTCCGTAAGATAACTCAAATATGTGTAATCCTTTACACTAAGTTCATATTCACCTCCATAAGACTACAACGACTGGGCTCGTCGGTCGTCGTAGAATGCGCCTCTTTGACGACGAAAATCTCGGCTCGACCATGGCCGAAGGAAAACTTTTTTTTCCGGTTTCGCGTCCTTCTACTACGACGAAACCTCTAAAAATATGGAGGAAGCTCGACGGGCGCATAGCAGAAGTAATATTTCCGCTTCCTCGCGAGATGTTGACTCGCCGAACTGAAGGGAATATGCCCGGTGTCAACACCGGAATTTTTAAATCCCAGATGCCTGTTATGCTATACCTCGCAATCCCAGGATTACCATTTTTGCGAGACATAACAGAATTGGATACCATAGTACATCATCCATTACAACCGTACATAAGTTCTTACACAAATAGGGATCTCATGATCCAGTTCTTAAAACAACATCAAGCAGCGGAATACGTAATAATAATGGTAGCGTAGGCGAAGCTCCATCTTCGGGGTCACAGGCAATGCTGACAATGGTAGATGATCGTAGTTGTCGTAACCTTCCTGGGGTCCATCCTCCAGGTACTCCTCTTCATAGCCTGGCCATGGGAATCGGCAGGGACAAAGCCATGAGTACTCTTTAAGTACTCGCAAACTAATACTAACAAGTGAGAGGGTTTTTTGATAATAGGACACTAGGCTCTAGGGTTGTTTTGCAAAAGCCATATTTATCTCTACTAAGTTTAGAAGCAACGAATGCTAGTTGAAGTTTTATAACACCTAAATGGAAACTGGTATTTCATATCACAACCCTGTTGTGGTCAAGTCAAAGTCTCACTTTGTTTCATAAGTCATTTTGAAAAGTATGACGAGGGAACAGTATGGACACTCCAATTGTCCATAACCGCGGATGCGGCTATTCGAATAGTTTGACACTCTAGAGAGATTGTACACTTTCACCACAACATTCGATACATCCGTCAGGACCAAATTCTGAATTCACCATACTCAGTATGTGGATAATCAATCCTAACCTTTCAATTACACGCCCTAGTATAAGGACCTCTCCTGTGAGTTTGGCCTCCCAACCATGACCAACTGTCATCTTGGGTACTGCACAGGTGGACCATCTTCACAAGGTAGCCTCAGCTCAGACCTTGGCCGTGAGGGAACTAATACTAAGGTATATAAGTTTCCAGTCAAGCCCTACCCAATCTTCAGGTATTGTGGTTGTACGATAAAATTGGAATGGTATCGCATCTAGACAACCATCAGTTTTATAAAGGGTAAGGCTCATGCCTCAACATTTTCATCACCAAAATCATCAAGTGTTCGGAAACACATGTCCAAAACATTTCAATAGAATGATCCATCATTCCAAGGTTTTCATAACAATTTTTCCACCAAGTATTCCCATCTAAAGTTGATCAAGTTTTATGCTTAGCACTATCATCTACAGGTGGGGGTAAACATTAATGAGGGGTGGTAAACTAGTGGAGTTTTAACTAAGTTCAATCTCATGCCTTAGGATGACATCAAGATTATCTAGCTTAGGCCAAATTTTATGCTCTTTATGCAACCTTCACAATATATCTTTCTAGAATCTACAAGTCAGTTAAGTAGACTCCAAGTAATAGCTTTGATAAAGAAATAAAATAGAAAGCTTGTAAGTAAAACTAGGATTGGGTATCATCAAATATGTCCAACCAAGCATGCTTAGTGCATTGCATAGGTTATCTAACTTTCATAACTGCAAGTGTTAGCTTGCACATTCAACTAGTAGTATTAGGCTTGCATGATTGTCAATATAAGCTTGCCTTGTGAAGAGCAGTGGTTGAAGTTCTCCTCGGCTTCTTCTTCGTAGTATCATCCTTCCTCCTCGTATCCTTGGTTGGTACTAGCGTCTATAATTAAATACGAGGTACACAATCACCAAACAATACTTAACTACTTGCAATCATCACACACAAGGGTCCTATAGATGATCTAACATCATCTCTAACCTTACAAGATTAAGGCTTGGTTTAATTCCTTTTATTTTTAGAAAAGTAATTTCTACTCATTGAAAAACTACTTAAGATTTAATATTCTCCAAACCAAACATGGGATCATGTTGACACATGTCATCACCACATATTTTAGTCCATGGGAATATGATTTAAAGTGGTGTCACAATTTAATAAGGTTTTACCCTTTTATTTTAATTAATTAAAGTGGCTAGAAATGCATATGTAGCATTCTTTTATTACGTGAACATTATTTCTGTAAGTAAACCTATATATTTTTATATATTCTGAAAGGTATGGTTAAATGTGATTTTTGAGAGTTGGAATCAACTCAAAAGCTATTATGGTTTAAATTTGAAAAATGTTTGAATGCATAAAAGCTTCTGCCTTGTTATTTTTACCATGGGTGATCTATAGATCCAAATGACTTGAATCCAACGGGCTTGGATTTAGCATTCCCAGACCTTTCTAACAAAATTAGTTTCATTCAATTTGGTGCACTGAATCGACATGGGTTGATTTTTGAAAATGGGTACACAAGTGTGTTTTAAATTAAATGGGAAAGGTTTAATTCAAATAACTGGGCTGCGCGGGAAAAGTTAACGGGCCGGCCTGCTAAGCGTAGCGCTTCCGCGGGATGCTTAAGTGGCTGTCCCCACTCGTCAGTGAGACAGGGGTGCGAAGCGGTATGGGGCGATGTGAGTCGTTCGATTTGGTTCTAATCCAACGGCTGAGAGTCATCGTCGACGTTGGGCAACGCCGGCGAGACAGAAACCTAGCACGGCCAGTGGGGGTTGTTGGGGGGCTCACCGGGGTGCATGCGAGGCGGGCGAACGACAAAGTCGATGATGGCGAACTCAGGGGTGGTCGCGGCAGCTCCTGGGGTGGACGAAATCGATGGCGCCCTTCTTCTCCAGAGGCGGCGGGCTCCGGTGAAATTCCGGAGATGCATGGCTCGCCTTGCTCCGGGACTAAGGTGGGGTGGTTCTGGGTGAGAGAGGAGTGGAATGGTGTGAAGAATTCGAGTAGGGGAGTACTCTATTTATAGTCTCGATGGTGAGACCGAACGGCATGGGCGGGCAACGGTGGCGACATGGCTACGGGCTGCTAGAGGCATGGCCGGCGGTGGCGATCGCTTGGTGGTCTCCTGGAGATGCTCTACGGCTTTAATGCGTTTGTAGGGGCGGTGCGATTTGGTCTGGAACACGCGACGCTCTGCACGGCAGAGGCGGCGTCTTCGACGGCGAGCGGTGGCTGTGCGTCACGGGGCGGCGAACGGGGATGTCTGGCGGTCTCCTGGGTCGGTGGTGATCGTGTATGCACGCGGTGAGGGCGGCGCGCGGTCTGTGGGCTTCAGTCGAGGGTGGCGCTCTGGCGCATGCTCGGCACGGTTGGCAGAGGCACGAGCGCGGCGTTCCTGGGTGCTCTGGTCGGTGTCTTCAAGGCAGGGCTGGTAGAGAGGGGGCGGTGAGGCATGGGTGATCTCCGAGACAAGGTTGGCGTGGCTAGTTTCCTTCCTAGCATGCTGTCTACACTGGGGTGGCAAGGGTGGCTTCGGCTGTTCACCATTGATGATATTGGCAAGCTCACAGTGGTGCTAGTGCTTGGTTAATCTTGCTAGATGATCTACTGAGATGGTTGTGAGCTAGATAGGGAACCAGTTAGGCTCAAAACACTGCACACTATAGTGTTTTGATTTTGTTTGATTTGTGTCTGCCAAGTGTTTGATAAAATGGCCGCATGAATTCAAGTTTTGAATTTTGAAAAGATTTTTGGTGGGTGTGCTAGATTGGTGCTGGTGAGTCTGCAGATGCTTGGGTTTTGAAAGTTGAGCTTGTTTGAGTGGTTTTCGAAAAAGTGGTATCTTCCCATATGATAAAGATTCAATTTTGAATTGTCATTTAAACTATGTATTTGAAAGTTTCTGGATGATCACAAAGTGGGCCTTGATACCTTGTTATGAGTACAATCAAGGGGTGCAAAGATCCAAGTTTTTGTTAACCCTAATTTTGATGCTTAGAGTTTGATGATCCAAGTTCAATATTTTTGGGATGTTACAAACCTTCCCCCCTTAAACAAAATCTCGTCCCGAGATTTGAAAAAGGACGAAAAGATTACCTAGGATTTGAAGAGATCGGGAAACTCTGTCCTGATGTGATCTTCGTGCTCCCAGGTAGCTTCCTCTTCGGTGTGGTTGCTCCACTGAATCTTGAGACACTTGATGCTTCGGGTTCGGGTAGTTCGAAAAGCTTCTTCCAAAATACGGATGGGTACTTCAGGATAGGTCAGGTCATCGTTGATCTCTATGGTCTGGTGGTCGATATTTTTGAACACTTCGGTCTTCACGGATCCATCGAGACACTTGCGAAGTAATGAGATATGGAACACATTGTGCACGGCTGACATCTCTTCGGGTGGTTCCAATTGATACGATACTTCTCCTCGACGGTTCAGAATCTTGAAATGTCCAATATATCTGGGGGCTAACTTTCCTTTGAGTTGGAAACGCTGCATTCCCTTCAATGGCGACACTTTCAGATAAACAAAATCTCCTATGTTGAAGGCGAGATCTCTACCTCTCTTGTCGGGGTAACTCTTTTGTCTGGATTGGGCTGTCTTGAGGTGCTCACGAATCTTGTGAACCTTCTCTTCTACTTCTCGTAGGATGTCGGGTCCGAAGACCTGACTCTCTCCTACTTCCGACCAGTTCAAAGGGGTGCGACACTTCCGTCCGTACATGAATTCAAAGGGGGCCATTTGCAAACTGGCTTGATAACTGTTGTTGTATGAAAATTCTGCGAAGGGCAGACAGTCTTCCCACTTGGATCCATATTCTAACACACATGCTCTCAGCATATCTTCGAGTATTTGATTTACTCGCTCCGTTTCTCCATCGGTCTGAGGGTGATATGCGGTGCTGAAATCTAGACGGGTTCCTAAACCTTCTTGGACTTTCTTCCAAAATCTTGAGGTAAACTGAGTTCCTCGATCCGATACGATGTTCTTGGGGACTCCATGCAAACTAACGATTCTAGCGATGTACAACTCTGCTAGTTTCGAACTCTGATATGTGGTCTTGACGGGTAAGAAATGGGCGACTTTGGACAATCTGTCCCCTATGACCCAGATAGAGTCATTTCCCCTACTAGAAGTAGGCAGTCCAGTGATAAAGTCCATTCCTACAAAATCCCATTTCCATTCCGGAATCTGCAAGGGTTGCAACAATCCAGCGGATCTTTGATGTCCTGCCTTGACTCGCTGACATATATCACACTTGGCGATATAGCTTCCGATTTCTCTCTTCATCTTATGCCACCAAAATTGCTCTTTCAAATCTTGATACATCTTAGTTCCTCCGGGATGGATAGAATAAAGAGTATCATGAGCCTCCTTCAAGATAACTTCTTTCAACTTAGAATCTGATGGTACACAAAGGCTTCCTTTGTACCACAAAACTCCTTCTTCGTCCTTGGTGAATCCGGGTACTTTGCCTGTACCGATACGACGCTTGATTCCGTCAATACTAGAATTTACCTTTTGCGCCTCTTTAATCTGACTGATCAAAGTGGGCTAGAGTTCTATGCTAGCCAAAAATCCTTCACTTACTAATTCCATTCGAAAATCTTCCATCTCTTTGTGCAAACTTGGTTGCTCCTTCAAAATCATGGAGTTCAAGCGGCACAGCAATCTGCTAAGGGCATCAGCTACCACATTGGCTCTACCAGGGTGATAGTGAATGTCCAGATCGTAATCCTTGATTATCTCAATCCATCTTCTCTGCCTCATATTCAGCTCCTTCTGAGTGAATATATACTTTAGGCTCTTGTGATCCGAATAAATCTCACAACGGTTTCCCATCAGGTAATGCCTCCATGTCTTCAGGGCTAGAACTACGGCTGCGAGTTCGAGGTCATGGGTTGGGTAATTTTTCTCATGTTTCTTCAGTTGTCAAGATAGATAAGATATAACTTTGCCTTCTTGCATTAGCACACATCCGAGACCGATCTTGGATGCGTCACAATACACATCGAAGGGCTTCGTGATATCTGGCATGATCAAGATTGGGGCTGAAATCAATCTTCTCTTGAGTTCTTGAAAACTCGCTTCACATTTGTCGGTCCATTCAAACTTCTTGTCCTTCTTCAGCAGTTTGGTCATGGGTCCGGCGATACTAGAGAATCCTTCTACGAATTTGCGGTAATATCCCGCCAATACGAGAAATGCACGAACTTGGGTTTGAGTGGTTGGGGCTTGCCAATCTTCTACATCTTTCACTTTGGCAGGGTCAACGGCAATTCCTCCGGCTGATACAATGTGGCCGAGGAATCCTACCTCCTGTAACCAGAATTCACATTTTATAAACTTTGCATACAGCTGATGCTCTCTAAGGGTTCCAAGAATGGTCCTTAGGTGTAGCTCATGTTCTTCTTCTGATTTGGAATAGATCAGAATGTCATCGATGAAAACAACGACAAACTTATCCAGGAAGTCCATAAAAATCTTATTCATGAGATTCATGAAATAAGCAGGGGCATTGGTTAGTCCAAAAGACATGACTATGTACTCATACAATCCATATCTGGTGGTAAAGGCAGTCTTTGGAATATCCTCTGCACGAATTTTGAGTTGATGATAGCCAGTTCTAAGATCAATCTTAGAGAACACCTTGGCACCGGTCAACTGATCAAACAAATCTTCTATCTTGGGCAAGGGGTACTTGTTCTTGATGGTGTCATCATTAAATTTCCGATAATCCGTACACAAACGGTTACGTCCATACTTATTGTCCACAAACAAGACAGGTGATCTCCATGGTGACGCACTTGGTTGAGTCAATCCAATTTCCAGCATGGAATCCAGTTGCTTCTTCAGTTCTGCGAGCTCTGACGGGTTCATACTATAGGGTCTCTAGGCTATGGGTCCTGTTCTAGGGATTAGTTCGATGATAAACTCGATATCCCGATCTGGGGGCATACCGGGCAAAACATTTGGAAATACATCGTGGTATTCACAGACTATCCGGAGTGGTCAATGGTAGGTTGGGCTATACTCTTGTTGCACTTGAATTGGCGAGGTAAGGTTTCAGATATATGCTCGACTGATATTCCGGCTGTACTGGTCATGGTTATGACTTTCTTGGAACAGTCAATTAATCCTTTATGTTTGGACATCCAATCCATTCCTAGTACTACTTCCAAACCTTTAGTTCCGAGTACTATCATATTTGCATAAAAATCTATGCCATGGATTCGGATAGGGACGGCTTTGCAAATTTGCCTAGCCTTAGTGGTTGATCCGGGAATTTGAACAATCATAACATGCTTCAGTTTGGTTGGTTGAATTTTTCTAGTGCATGCAAATTCTTCGGTGAAAAATGAATGCGATGCACCAGAATCAAACAACACTCTTGCAAGTACTGAATTAACAAAAAACATACCCAGCACGACGTCTAGCGCTTCCTGAGATTCTTCAGCATGCATGAGAAAAAGACGGCCGTTGTGGTTGAGTGAATTCCCTGGGGCAAATCTTCTTCCTGGCTGAACACGACGCTGCTGCTGAGCTGGGACATTGGCATTTGGGGTTGTAGCATTCTTCTTGTTGGGGCACTCGTTGGAATAGTGGCCTTTATTTCCACAGTCATAACAAGTCACTTGTGACTTGTCCTTGGCTGCAACAGGCACAGCATTGCTTCCAGTCCTAGGGGCAGTGTTGGTGTTGGCGGTAGCATTGTTGTTGTTGAATTTGGGTGGGGCACGATTGAAATTGCTAGCGTTTCCAGGGTTGTTGTGATTTCCTCCGGGCCTAGGGTTTCCACGGTTGGGGTAGGTCGGACGGTTCATGGGGGGTCTGTTGGTTCTTGGAGCAAATCCTGGAGATGTATTGGGGCGATACTTTGGGGTCTGATGGGTTCCTGGTTGATGCATCATGTGACGGTTGCGGTTCTCTTTGGCTTGGTTGATCTTTCCTTCCATCTGGATAGCTGAGTCGACAAGGGCTTCAATATCAGCAAAGGGGATATTGACTAACACAGTCTGCATCTCGTCATGCAGACCATTCAGGAATCTTTCTTTCTTCTGGGCTTCGGTGTCAATCTCATTCGGGGCATACCTAGCTAATGACAAAAATTTGTCACGGTATTCCACTATAGTCATCCTTCCTTGCTTCAGCTCTCTGAACTCGTCTCTCATTCTCTTGATCAAACCGGGTGGCACATGGGTTCTGCTAAACTTGACCTTGAATTCTTCCCAAGTCATCATCTGGCCTCTGGTCATTACGCGAACACTGTTCCACCATGCCTTGGCATCTCCTGCTAGATAGTGGGTGGCGAACAGAACTTTCTCCTTGGCTTCCACTCCGGCAACTTCTAGGTTATTTTCCATGGTTTGCAGCCAATCATCGGCGTCTAGGGGTTCTTCTGACTTAGTGAAAATATGTGAGTTGGTATTCTGGAAATTCTTGAGCTTAGATCCATGGTTTTCCTGATTTCCATGACCTTGGTTGTTGTGGGATAGCTGGGCTATCTGCTGAAGGGTGGCTAGGTTGGCTTGACGTTCCGCTCTTTCAGCTTCACGGTCAGAAGTCAACATTTGCAGAATCTGCAACATCGGGTCCGGGGATGAACCACTTCCTCCACGTGGCATCTGAAGAACGAGATAGATCATGAGGAAAGAGGGAAATTTGTAAGTTTTTGGGTCTTTGAAATTTTTTTAAAGTTTGACTGAGATTTTCTAGCAACTTGCTTTTTCATTCCTTCATAGCACAAGATACAACACACACCACCACAAAGAAAAACAGATGGTTTTAAGAACCATTCCGAGAACTACGATACAGTGGGACCGAATACTACTCACTACGCTAGTGCTCAAGTGCTACTACTCCTCGGAATCTGTGGCCTCATCATCGATGAAGGCGAAATCGTCTTCATCGGTGAAGAAATCCATAGCCTGATCCTCCAGAAAATCATCGTCATCGCTGAGATAGGAGTAGGGGTCTCCACGAAGATCCTCTCTAGCATTCTCCCTTTCCTCCAACTACATGTCTCTCTCGTGGATGGTCTCCTCCAAAGATGCGATGCGGTGGCAAAGGCGGGCAATGATGTGCTCCTTCTTGTCGAGCTGACGGCAACGAGACTTGCGATCCTTTGCTAGCATGGCGATGGTTTGGTCCTTCGTCTTGATGATGGCAGACTTGTGGTTGGAGTAGTCACGGTAGTTATCCAACTCCTGCTGACAATCGTACATCATGAAGCTAAGGTGGTCCAATTGAGTCTTCAGCTCAGGGTGGTATGGGGCTTCTAGTGGTTGTCCATTTGCATCATGCCTTGGGCAAAACTCAAAGCGAGTACCCTTGATCTGATTGATGCTCTGCCCACACAGACGGGAAAGAGCTTCCTGCATGGCCCTGGCAAGTCCATCGAGCCAGTTGTTCTCTCTTAAGGTAAACTGAATTCCTTCCGCAGTGGGAGGTTCAATCTTTCCTCTGAGACTTGCAACAATTAGCCACTGTAGATCTTCTCATCCTTGATAATTGAGCTGAGCTCCGAAGAACTCGGGGTGCGGACGCTCCAGAAGTTCCAAAATCTGGTCCAAATCCCTCTCAAAGATAAGGTCTCCTCCATTCCCCAACTGATAAAACTTGTTGTACTTCACGTCCATCTATAAGAATATAGGATGAGTAAGTTAGTAGAGTGATCGAGTGTGTCAAAATTTTATGTATTTTGCAAGAGTTTTTGAGGAACATGAATTTTTATGAAAGAATCAAAGGGATAAGAATGACAATAAGTTTTTGTAAATATTTGTTTTCTTTGGTTTTGAAACTAAGTTTTTGATTCAAATGTCCAGTCTAACTAGGGTCTCCTATGGTCAGGATGGCTCTGATACCAACTTGTCAACACCCGGATTTTTAAATCCCAGATGCCTGTTATGACATACATCGCAATCCCAGGATTACCATTTTTGCGAGACATAACAGAATTGGATACCATAGTACATCATCCATTACAACCGTACATATGTTCTTACACAAATAGGGATCTCATGATCTAGTTCTTAAAACAACATCAAGCAGTGAAATACGTAATAATAACGGTAGCATAGGCGAAGCTCCATCTTCGGGGTCACAGGCAATGCTGACGAAGGGAGATGATCCTAGTTGTCGTAACCTTCCTGGGGTCCATCCTCCAGGTACTCCTCTTCATAGTCTGTGATGAGGATGTGCCTACCGGGGTATACCCAGCAGGCCGTTTTCGACTGGCCCAAGAATTGGTGAGTGGGCCTGCAAGACGGCGACTGGATTGAAGCCCAGCGAGGAACCAAGCGACTGGAAGCTGAAGGCCCAGACGAGTAGATAGGCCCAGTCGGATTAGGTTAAACGAGTACCGAAGCTTTAACTGAATCAGTTGAGATATGTAAACCCTAGGGGAGGTGAGCCTATATAAACCTCCCTAGAGGGCGAGTAGAGATACGTTCCATCATACCCCCAAGCGACTCGCCGCCTAGCCGCCGAGCTCGCCCATTATACCACCTCCATAATACAATCTAGCAGGAGTAGGTCTTTACCCTCCGGGGGGCCGAACCTGGGTAAAACCCTGAGTCTCCGCCCTCATCTCGCACCGCAGATGGCTGGCCGCCCTTGCCCCTCGTTCTACTACTCGCTGCCGATTGCAGCATCTGCCGTGACCATTCCCTCGACAGTGGCGCCCACCGTGGGGCCTGGCCGGTCTGGCCGGTGTTCTGCGGCGAGATCCAATCTGCCCATCAACGAGACGGTCGCCACCGGCCGCATGATAGCGATCGGCGAGATGCTCCAAATCTTGCCGAGCAGCTACGTCCCGGCGGCGCGACCCGTCACGCACAGCGTGATCCTGCCGGTCGGCACGATCAGCCTCTTCGTCGGCCTCACCGACGTCATCGTCTCGGAGGACTCGGCTCGCATCCGCGAGTCGCCGTCACGCGATCGGCTCTCCGAGAGCCAGATCCGCACGATCCATCGCCTCGGCTCCGAGTACAATTCAGCCCACACCGACGTGGCCGAAAACTCAGCGGCCGCGGAAGACGCGGCCCTCAACGACGACGCCGACTCGGCGACCCCGGCGTCACTCGCCGGGTCCATCACCGCGGCTTCACCCGCGGGCTCCATCACCTAGGTCTCCAACATGGGAGACTTTGAGGACCCCTCCATCCTCGGGATCTTCGAATTCGACTCCGGGTCGGAGAACTCCGCCGACCTCCGTGACGGAACCGGCCGCCACGCTGCGACCTACATGGCGACCGGCACCGATCCGCCGGAGGATCCATTCTCCACCCCAATCCCTCCTAACGCCACGGCGACGGAGGTCGAGGAACTCCGCCTGAAACTGGCGGAGGAAGTGCGCAAGGAGCAAGCCGAGCACGAAAAATTTCGCCTCGAGCAGGTGACGGCGCAGGAGCTATCGCGCTACCACCAACAGCGGATCAGGTCGCGCCTGAACCCCACCGTTCAGGGGCGCGCCCTGAACTTTGACGACGAAAACGACCCGGCCCGCATGGCCGAGCGCGCGATTGCGAGAACGCGCCACCAGGAGGAAGTGCCCGACCCCCGCCAGGATCGACGGCGATGGGCGCCCCGCCTCCACCCAACCGCACACCCCCAGGGACCAGCCGCGGATAGTAGTCTCCTCACGGGAGCGAGACGCAAACGGCCTCCCACTGTTCTCCACCACGATGGACAACCTCGTGGCAGGCCGGGCAGCAGCCGACAGCATCACGGCCACCGGCGATGGCACCCTGCAGATCCAATACGTCAGGGCCCTGCTCGCAAAGGCCGTCGAGCAGCAAAGAGCGGGCGCCGACTTGCAGGGTCGAGTATACTCGCGTTCGTCGGGAAGCAGGGCGGCCTCAAGCGGCCGCCCAGCGGCGGCAAACACCCTCAACTGCCCGCCACCAGAGCCACTACAGCTCCAACACCGACACGCGAACGCGGCACTCTCCACCAACGACCCCAGGCCAGCGACCAACTTCGTCGCCGCCAACGGGCAACCCATCGACGCCCGCACCCATATCATCAACAACCAAAGCTGGCGCGCACGCCAGCCAGACGACCTGCGACACACCCTAACCAATCGCCGCGACGGCGAGCCCATGGGGTCGCTCAGTCGAATCGGCCCCAAGTGCTTCGGACCAATGATCCGAGGCGAGAAGTACCCGCCAAACTTCAAGGCGCCGAAGGAGATAGAAAAGTACGACCCCTCGTACGACCCCGCCGTCTGGCTCGACACATACCTCATGGCAATGGGGATCGCAGGCCACACTGACCTTCTAGCCGCCCGTTACCTCCCCCTGATGATGGAAGGGACGTGCAGGCAGTGGATCAACACCCTCCCCCAGGACAGTATCGACTCCTGGGAAGAGATGCGCGACGCCTTCGTCAGGCATTTCGAGTGCTCCTACACCCGCGCCACCACCATTGAGGACCTGGAGCGATGCGTCCAGGGACCCCGCGAGTCGACCCGCAACTGGGTCCAACGGTGGCAAGAACTCTGGTACAACGCGGTCGGCATCCACCCGGACACCGCGATGCATTGCTTCAAGACTTCGTGCCGCTACGAGCCAATGGTCGCCAAGCTCAAGCGACACTCTCGCACACTCGACAACATCCCTGACCTCCTCGAGATTGCCAAACAGTACGCGGAGAAAGATCCAAACCAGGAAACTGACGACGAGTCAGGAGGTCAACGCCGCACGAGCGGCAACGACAGCGGACGACGATCCGACCTACGCTACAGCAACACTCGCCTCACCGGCAAGCGCCGCAGTGACGGGCGAGTCGACTTCGTCGCCAACGCTGGGCACGCGCAACGCGAGCCCAAGAGCTTCCGCCGCAATGGAGGACAACGCCGCGACGGCAGCAACTACAAGGCCAAGCCAAGGTTCGACCCCGCGGCCCTCCTTAACCAACCATGTGCGTTTCATAGCAGGGACGGGAAGCCCGCAACGCACACCACCGCCGACTGCCACACCCTCAGGGAGATCGAGAAGGCACGGCGAGCACGGGAGGACCCCGACAACAACCCGCCAAACGGCGGAAAATTCGGCAAAGTGGCCGGCTCGCTCCACACCTTCACGGGCTACAACACGAAGCGCGAGAAGAAGGTCATCGCCCACGTCGTCGCCGTCAACACGGTGGCCCAGGTGGACGTTCCCCAGTTCCTCAACTGGTCGGAGCAGCCCATCACCTGGAGTCAACAAGACCACTCGCCATGCATCGAGTACCCAGGTCGAGTCGCCCTGGTGGTCAAGCCTAAGGTCGGCGACTACTGGCTCCCCAAGACATTGATGGACGGCGGAAGCTCCATCAACATCATGTACCTAGACACCTTCAGGCGGCTGCGGCTCCCGCAGTCGATGATCGAGACGACCCACACCACGTTCCACGGCATCGTCCCCAGTCGGAAGGCGTACCAGATCGGCAAGGTCACGCTGCCAGTCACCTTCGGCACACCAGCAAACTTCCGCACCGAGCGGATCGTCTTCGAGCTCGTGCCCTTCGACAGCCCCTACCATTGCGTCCTGGGGCGCCAGGCGTTCGCCAAGTTCATGGCAGCGCCCCACTACGCGTACAACGCGATGAAGCTCCCCAGGCCGTGCGGCGTCATCACCATCAACAGCGACCCCGACATGACCGCCGAGTGCGAGTCCAAAGGTGCCGAGCTCGCTGACGCCATCATCGCGGCGGAGACCAACCACGCTGATGAGCTCGCCAAGTACGCGAGCGGGGTCAACAACGACGACCCCACCATACTCAAGAAGCCCAACTCGGAGGGCGCAAACACCTCCACCTTTGAGGCCACTACGCACACCCGTACCGTCGAGCTGGTCCCGGGCGACTCCAGCCAGACGGTGACGATCGGGACGGGCATGAGCCCGGCATAGGAAGGCGCGCTCATTGAGTTCCTCCGTGAGAACAGGGACATCTTCGCATGGAAGCCCTCTGACATGCCCGGTGTCCCCATGGAGCTCGCTGAGCACAAGCTAACCGCCGACCCCAAAGTGCGACCTGTCAAGCAGTCGCTGCGGCCCTTCAATGAAGAGCGCCGCCGAGCAATCGCCGAGGAGGTGCAGCGTCTACTCGCTGCAGGCTTCATCCGGCCAATCAAATACTCCAAGTGGCTGGCAAACCTAGTCCTGGTCGAGAAGAAAAACGGGACCTGGAGGATGTGTATCGACTACACAAACCTAAACAGCGCCTGCCCAAAGGAGCAGTTCGTCCTCCCGCGTATCGACCAGATAATCGATTCCACCGCGGGCTCGGAGTCGCTGTGTTTCCTCGACGCCTATTCTGGTTACAACCAGATCAAAATGGTTGTCGAGGACGAGGAGAAGACGGCGTTCATCACGCCATTCGAAGCCTTCTGCTACACCGCCATGACCTTCGGCCTCAAGAACGCCGGGGCGACCGACCAGCGGTGCATGCAAGAATGCCTTGCGAGCCAAATTAGCCGCAACATCCACGTCTACATCAACGACGTGGTCGTAAAGTCCGCTCGCCAGGGCGACCTACTCGCCGACCTGGCGGAAACGTTCGCCAACTTGCGAAAATACAAGATAAAGCTCAACCCAGGCAAATGCACCTTCGGTGTACCTGCAGGACAACTACTGGGGTACGTCGTCTCCAAACGAGGGATTGAGGCGAACCCCATGAAGATCGACACGATCGCCCGGCTCGGCAAACCCGAGTGCCTGCGCGACGTCCAGAAACTGGCCGGGCGAGTAGCGGCTCTCAATCACTTCATCCCCTGCTTGGGCGAAAAGGCGATGCCCCTATACCGCCTGACGCGCAAGAACCCCACCTTCCAGTGGGACAAGGAGGCGGACGACGCGCTGCGCGATCTCAAAAAGGTGCTACTCGCCGCACCGCTACTCGCCGCCCCCGCCGACAAAGAACCCATGCTGGTTTACGTCGCGGCTTCCGAGCGCGTCGTCAGCGCCGTAATGGTCGTCGAGCGACCGAAGGAAGGAAAGGAGCGCCCAGTACATCGACCGGTCTATTACATCAGCGAGGTCCTCACCGAGTCGCGGCAGCGGTACCCCAGTACCAAAAGCTGGTATACGCGGTGTTCAGAGCCCAGCGGCGCCTGCCGCACTACTTCCAGGAACACCCAATCACGGTCGTGTCCTCAGCACCACTACAAGACATCATCCGCAACCGCGAGGCGACCGGACGGGTCGCCAAGTGGGCCGTCGAGATCGCCGTCCACAACATCAAATACGAGCCACGAAAAGCGATCAAGTCGCAGGCCCTAGCGGACTTCATCGCCGACTGGGAAGAAGCCCAGGAGCCAGAGAAGCTGCCATACCTTCATTACTGGAGCATGCACTTCGACGGCTCCAAGAACGCGGACGGCGCAGGCGCAGGGATCGTGCTAACTTCACCAAAGGGCGATAAGCTCCGCTACATCCTCTTCCTCGACTTCACACCCTGCACCAACAACATGGCCGAGTACGAGGCCTTACTCCACGGCATGCGAGCGGCCAAGGAGATGAATGTCAATCGCTTACGCTGCTACGGCGACTCCGACCTCGTCGCAGGGCAAGTCGCTAGCACCTGCGGCGCCGTCTCCCCCACCATGGCGGCGTACCGCCAAGCAGTGGACAATTTGGGCGGACACTTCACAGGCTACTCCGTCGAGTGGATCGACAGGCGGAAGAACGAGGAGGCCGACGCCCTCTCTCGCATCGGGTCGGCTCGACTCGCACCACCCGCCGGCGTCTTCCTCGACACGATCACCAAGCCATCAGTCTCTCCCCCAAGGGAGATCGACATCGGAGTCCCGCTCCAACCAGAGGCAGCCCTGGTCGCACTCGTCAACGACCCAGACGACTAGACCAAGCCCTACATCGCCTACCTGGAAGCCGGCACCTTGCCGGCAGATGAGGCGGAAGCTCGGATGATTGCCCGTCAATGCAAGTCCTACGCCATCATCGACGGCGAGCTCCACAAGCGCAGTGTCACCGGCGTGTTCCAACGCTGCGTCCAACCCGCCGAAGGACGCAAGATCCTCCACGACATCCACTCCGGTGACTGCGGCCACCACGCCGGCGCCCGCTCTCTTGTCGCCAAGGCTATGCGACATGGCTTCTACTGGCCCACCGCACACTCCGACGCTGTCGACATTGTCCAGCGGTGCGCCGGGTGCCAGAAGTACGCCAACCAGACGCACGTGCCGAGCTCAGCGCTCAAAATAATCCCCATCACCTGGCCATTCGCTGTGTGGGGTATGGACATGGTAGGCCCCTTCAAGAAGGCTCCCTCTGGCTACACCCACCTCTTGGTCGCGGTCGACAAATTCACAAAGTGGGTGGAAGCCAAGCCAGTTCGGAAATGCGATGGGAAGACCGCCACCAAATTCCTACGCGAGATCATATATCGCTACGGGTTCCCAAACAGCATCATCACGGACAACGGCACCAACTTCGCCAAAGGAGCCATGGCCGAATTCTGCGAAGAGCACCACATTCGGCTCGACCTCGCGTCAGTCGCCCACCCGGAATCCAACGGCCAGGCGGAACGAGCCAACCAGAGCATCCTCCATGGCCTGAAGCCGCGACTCCAAGTACCACTCGAGCGCACCGCCGGGTGCTGGGTCGAGGAGTTGCCCTCTGTCATCTGGGGGATCCGCACCTCGGTCAACAGGTCGACAGGTTTCACCCCCTTCTTCATGGTCTACGGCGCCGAGGCAGTCATGCCTACCGACCTTGAGCACGACTCGCCACGGATCGTTCACTACATGGAGGCCACAAACGAGCTCGCCCGCCAAAACGGGGTCGATCAACTCGACGAGGCACGTGACCTGGATCGGTCACGCACCGCTATCTACCAACAGGGACTCCGCCGCTACCATAGCCGGCGGGTGAAAACTCGCACCTTCCAAGAGGGCGACCTGGTGTTACGCCTCATCCAGGACAAGAAGGGCATGCACAAGCTCTCCCCTCCGTGGGAAGGGCCCTTCGCCATCGGGCGAGTACTCGGCAACGACGCCTACTACCTCATCGACATCCGCGGGGACGGCGAACTCGACGTCAAGCGACCTTGGAATGTAAACCTCCTACGGAAGTTCTACTCCTAGAACCCCACATATGTATTCTCCAGTCGCTATGAAATAAAAAGAAAAGGTTACCGCAAATTGCGCCTACTCTCCATGTCTTGTGCCACTCGCACTCGTAATAACAGCATTACGCTAACCGCAGAAGTCAACCTTTGGTACAGCGATCGGCACGGCTAAGTAGTGCGGTGCAAGAGCACTGAGTCACCTCAGGTCGTGCATCGTCCACGAAAAACGCCTACCCGGAGCCCCATTGGAGTCGCCTAGCCCGACTGGTTCTACGAACCAAGACAACTGCCTACGCTTCTTACAGCGACCATGGTCCTCCGCATCCTTGACATAGCGACTCGAACGGCTAGGTACCACGCTCGGGGACTGCAGACCAGTTCACCTCGAGCGGTCCGGGAAAACGCCAAGTAGGAGAGCATGCCCAGGACTCGCCACGCGACTGACCCCACAGGCCAGGCAGGAGTGACGCGCACAAACTAACGCGCCAAGTCCTCACTCACCCTCGAGTCGCGCCTGGAACAGCCAAGTACCACGCTCGGGGACTCGGCCACCCGACCTCGTTCGCGCACGGGAAAATGGCAAAGTACAGAGCGTTCAAGGGAGTCGCCTAGCAACTGGCTCTTCGAGTCTGGGCGAGTCGACCACAATAATAAAACACACAAAAACAACAAACATATCACATACGAGGTAAACCCCACAAAAGGGCGGACGCGCTCGGGGACTCGTTCAAACATCAATCACAAACACTTGACAAATACCAAAATAGACACGATGTCTCATTCGATAGCATGTTGCATTGTCTCATATTACAAAATATGCCCGCATGGCAGACCTGCCGCTAATGCTACAAGGCAAATTATCCTATTCTGCAGGCTTAGTCGACGACTCGCCAACATCTCGGTGATTGCGGATGAACGGCGTGTACGGGTTCGACGGATACGTCGTCAGTTCACCCGCCATCGCCGCGCGGAAGGGCTGCTCGACCTTGAAGTCACGATGCGGCGGCTCAGGGTCGCTAGGCGCGACGACCGTCTCCTGGTACGGAAGGAGGTCGCCCATTGCCCAGACACGCTCCGAGTACGTGGCGGCGCGGTCCTGCAACTTGAGGACCTGGGAAAGCTCCACCACGCCAGTCGACGATGGGTAGCCACTCATCACATCGTCGATGTCGAAGTCCTCGGGGAAGTGGGCAAGCCCAAGACTAAGTGTCGTCGCCGCTCCACGCCGAAACGCCGACCGCGTCATGAACTCAACGACCGCGGGCGCCTTCTCCAAATACTTCCACACCTCAACGAGGTCGCTGGGAATTACTTCCGTGGGCGATATCTCTTGGAGATAGGCACGGATGCACGTCGCTGACAACGTTGCCGAGTCGACAATCGTGCTTACGCATTGCCGCGCGTCGAACGAGCTTGCCTCTTCCGCGCTATCGATGATGCGACCTGCGAGTAGAAGACAATAATAAATGCGACGGATACCACAAAAGGCACAACTACTGGCAGAGGCAGACGCACTTACCAATCAACGGGCGGGCGAGATCCGTGATGAAGCATTGAAGCGAAGTGTGGTCATCCTGAAGCCCAGCAACAAGGGCGTCCGACACCTTGCGATCCTCTTCGGCAGCTGCAATGGTGGCCTTGGCTCGCCCATCAGCCGAGCTCGCTTCTTCCTTCGCCTCCCGCAGCTCGCGCTCGAGGACGGCGATCCGCTGTTCAGCAGAACTCAAAGCCGATTGCGCCGCTGCCAATTCACCCGCGGGGACATGTCCCTGACGAGCCTCCTCTGCCTTCGCGGCAACCGCCTGAAGCCCGTTGTTCGCCTCCTGGACGAGGGCCAGTTCCTTCTCCGCGCGGTGCTTCGCTGCCAATCGATCATCTGATTCAAGCTGCAGACCCTGCACATCACCAAAAAAAGGTTAATCGAAGCAAAATTGCTAAGTGCCCACCCGCTGAAATTCAGCGAGCACGCACTCGGGGACTGGCATTCAAGAAAATTCCTAAGTGCCCACCCGCTGAAATTCAGCGAGTGCACACTCGGGGACTGGCATTCAAGAAAATTCCTAAGTGCCCACCCGCTGAAATTCAGCGAGTGCACACTCGGGGACTGGCATTCAAGAAAATTCCTAAGTGCCCACCCGCTGAAATTCAGCGAGTACGCGCTCGGGGACTGGATACGAAAAATAAATATAAGACACTAAAAGAATCAGGCCGTTTCAAAGCACCGACCTGATCCTCGGGGACTGGATGTACCTGGATGGCTGCGCCAAGCATGCCGTGGAGTTGTATCGCGTCCACGGACGCGAGTAGAGCCGGCGTATGCCCACGACGTTGGTCGATTTCAGCATCGGCGATCCCAGGAGCGTGGCTCGATGGCGAAGTTCCACTCGCCGCGGCCGCCTTGGCCATAAAGCGCGGGAAGGTGGCGATAGAGGCACCCGCCCCAAAGGAGGTCGGATCGGCTGTTCCAGGCGAGGGAGCGCCCTCCTTCGTGGACGCGGCCGCCTCTGTTGCGGGTCCAGCCGGTGCGGCCGCCGTGTCGTCAGAAATCGTGACGATGGTGTCACCCTTGGCCTTCTTGCCACCATCCGCAGGGATGGTGACTTCGTCCGCTTTCCTCTTGCGGGAAGAATCCTCTTCGCTGACAACGGGTGGCACCTTAGCCACGGTCGGGTGACCCATCCTCTTCACCCCGGTCCTGTACATCAATCGTATAAGCGAGATAATTCAAGCGATTTTGGAAGACGAAGGAAGGCGAGTGTACTCACTTGGCGACCGGAATGAAGCGCAGCCACGTACGGAGGTCGGCTGGCTTCTCCAGTTCAGGGCCTAGTCGGCGGCTGAGCCCCATGTCCAGGACGTCGGGTGCCCAAGACATGGACAGCTTCTTCGTCGTCGAGGCTGCAACCGGAGCCTCTGTAACCTCTTCGACAGGAGCTTCCCAGCGAGGCAAAGCCACTACGGCAGGAGCACCCCCCAGCCCCGAGACTGGGGCAAATGGTGGAGGCATCGTTGCCAGGGGCACCTCGATGGTGGCCGTGTCCAGCGCAGCTGTCGTCGGCGTCGTTTCATCCTTGGCCGGGCTGGGGGCGTCAGAACTGCTCACTGAATGCGGTGGCGAGGCCGGCCTTGTCGGCTTCATCTTCGCCTTCCTCGGAGGGGCCTTCGCTTCCTTTCCCTTCTTCTTCTTTTGCTTGCCTCGACCTCGCGTTGACGCTGCCCACGGGTCTTGCGGAGCAGCAGGGCGACTTCTTCTTCGGATTCATCGTCGTTGTTGCCCTCATCACTCCCGGCATCACCCTTGGCGGGAGGCGACTCGCCCATGTCTTGGACAGACGAGCTCGAGTTCTCGTCGTCTGAAGGTGGGAGCCATCCTTCCACCACTTGGAATAGCTGCAAAGAACACAAGATGAAATCAGAATTACCGCGACTGCAAAAACTGCGACTGCGAGCAAAGTAAAGCGATTACCGTTGGGGCTGGACGCTTCGTGGTGTAAGGGGCGACCCCGGCCTGTGCGTCCAGGTACACCGCCTGAGTGATTTTCTTCAGTGCTGGGAGGTAGTCTTCGAGCTTCCACTCGGCGAGGAAGGCCTTCGTCGAGTCGTCCAGACCGGTATACTGGTACATGTAGTGCTCGCGCCGCGCCAACGGGACGAGTCGCCGCCCGAGCCAGCAGTTGTGCAGATTTATCGTCTGGAGGCCCTTCTTCTTCAGACCGCGGATGGTCTGAAGCATTTCGTCAACGACCATCCGCTGGTCGTTGGGGAGCTTGCCGATTTGAAGGCGACGCGGCTCGGACCGGTTGGCGAAATACCGCGGAATCGCCGACTCGCCCTCCGGGGTCGCCTCGGCTGCGTAGAACCACAATTTCTTCCAGTCGCTCGCCGCCTTGGCGGGCAGCATCAGGTCGAAGAATGAAGCCTTCGACTTCAGCTGGAAGGTTAGGCCACCCGCGGCTAGCATTGGGCCGCTCGCTTCCTCGCGGCTGATCCGTCCATGAAACAGATCTTGCCACAGAGGGAAGTAGGGCCGGCAGCCCAAGTAGCACTCGCAGAACGCCACGAAGATAGCGAGCTGCTCGATGCTGTGGGGACCCAGATCCGATGGCTGGATCCCATAGTAGGCGCAGAAGCGACGGAATAATAGGGACGTGGGGAACCCTAGCCCCCGTTCAAGATGGCTGGTGAAGCAGATGAACTCCCTCTCTCGCGGGTTCGGAGTCACCTCTCCGGCCGCGGGGATGCGCCAGTAGCCGGCTTGCAGGATCCCGACCTCCTCGAAGGAAGCCATTTGCGCCCTGGTGCACTTTGATCTGCCCCAAGGTTCGGTGGAGAGGGCCATGGCGGAAAGATTTGTGGGGGCTCGGAGGATTTCCGGTTGGCTGGGTCGCGATTCGGAGGGAGGTGAAAGGTGCGCGCAGTCGGAGGAAATGGTGAGAAGGTCGATTTCTGATCGCCTGCCATTCCTCTTATATAGCGGTTGTTACCCGCCAAATCAAAGAACCGTTACCGCGCGATGATTACGCCAAAAGTTACCGTTGGATTACTCCAATGGCTAGTTTGACCACGTTTAACGGTCCAACTTCAGCCACTCGGCTCGCCGAACCAACCACTATGACAGTGTTTCGCCGACTCGACTCGCCAAAGCCGCGAGCAGTATGACTAGTTTTTCCTTTATACAGGAGCCCGCCGCCGATTCGACTGGATGTCTATTCAGCAGCCGTATGCTCCGATTGCCAGCAGCCACCTATGCCTAATCGACGCCGGCCTCGGGGACTACTGATGGGGATGTGCCTACCGAGGTATACCCAGCAGGACGTTTCTGACTGGCCCAAGAATTGGCGAGTGGGTCTGCAAGACGGCGACTGGATTGAAGCCCAGCGAGGAACCAAGCGACTGGAAGCTGAAGGCCCAGGCGAGTAGATAGGCCCAGTCGGATTAGGTTAAACGAGTACCGAAGCTTTAACTGAATCGGTTGAGATATGTAAACCCTAGGGGAGGTGAGCCTATATAAATCTCCCTGGAGGGCGAGTAGAGATACGTTCCATCATACCCCCAAGCGACTCGCCGCCTAGCCGCCTAGCTCGCCCATTGTACCACCTCCATAATACAATCTAGCAGGAGTAGGTCTTTACCCTCCTGGGGGGCCGAACCTGGGTAAAACCCTGAGTCTCCGCCCTCATCTCGCACCGCAGATGGCTGGCCGCCCTTGCCCCTCGTTCTACTACTCGCTGCCGATTGCAGCATCTGCCGTGACCATTCCCTCGACAGTCTGGCCATGGGAATCGTCAGGGACAAAGCCACGAGTACTCTTTAAGTACTCGCAAACTAATACTAACAAGTGAGAGGGGTTTTTGATAATAGGACACTAGGATCTAGGGTTGTTTTGCAAAAGCCAGATTTATCTCTACTATGTTTATAAGCAACGAATGCTAGTTGAAGTTTTATAACACCTAAATGGAAAATGGTATTTCATATCACAACCCTGTTGTGGTCAAGTCAAAGTCTCACTTTGTTTCATAAGTCATTTTGAAAAGTATGACGGGGGAACAGTATGGCCACTCCAACTGTCCATAACCGCGGACGCGGCTATTCGAATAGTTTGACACTCTGCAGAGATTGTACACTTTCACCACAACATTCGATACATCCGTCAGGAACAAATCCTGAATTCACCATACTCAGTATGCGGATAATCAATCCTAACCTTTCAATTACAAGCCCTAGTATAAGAACCTCTCCTATGAGTTTGGCCTCCGAACCATGACCAACTGTCATCTTGGGTACTGCACAGGTGGACCATCTTCACAAGGTAGCCTCAGCTCAGACCTTGGCCGTGAGGGAACTAATAATAAGGTATATAAGTTTCCAGTCAAGCCCTACCCAATCTTCGGGTATTGTGGTTATACGATAAAATTGGAATGGTATCGCATCTAGACAACCATCAGTTTTATAAAGGGCTAAGGCTCATGCCTCAACATTTTCATCCCAAAATCATCAAGTGTTCAGAAACACATGTCCAAAACATTTCAATAGAATGATCCATCATTCCAAGGTTTTCATAACCATTTTCCACCAAGTATTCCCATCTAAAGTTGATCAAGTTTTATGCTTATCACTAGCATCTATAGGTGGGGGTAAACATTAATGAGGGGTGGTAAACTAGTGGAGTTTTAACTAAGTTCAATCTCATGCCTTAGGATGACATCAAGATTATCTAGCTTAGGCCAAATTTTATGCTCTTTATGCAACCTTCACAATATATCTTTCTAGAATCAACAAGTCACTTAAGTAGACTCCAAGTAATAGCTTTGATAAAGAAATAAAATAGAAATCTTGTAAGTAAAACTAGGATTGGGTATCATCAAATATGTCCAACCGAGCATGCTTAGTGCATTGCATAGGTTATCTAACTTTCATAACTGCAAGTGTTAGCTTGCACATTCAACTAGTAGTATTAGGCTTGCATGATTGTCAATATAAGCTTGCCTTGTGCAGAGCAGTGGTTGAAGTTCTCCTCGGCTTCTTCTTCGTAGTATCCTCCTTCCTCCTTGTATCCTTGGTCGGTACTAGCGTCTATAATTAAATACGAGGTAAACAATCACCAAACAATACTTAACTACTTGCAATCATCACACACAAGGGTCCTATAGATGATCTAACATCATCTCTAACCTTACAAGATTAAGGCTTGGTTTAATTCCTTTTATTTTTAGAATAGTAATTTCTACTCATTGAAAAACTACTTAAGATTTAATATTCTCCAAACCAAACATGGGATCGTGTTGAAACATGTCATCACCACATATTTTAGTACATGGGAATATGATTTAAAGTGGTGTCACAATTTAATAAGGTTTTACCCTTTTATTTTAATTAATTAAAGTGGCTAGAAATGCCTATGTAGCATTCTTTTATTACTTGAACATTATTTCTGTAAGTAAACCTATATATTTTTATATATTCTGAAAGTTATGGTTAAATGTGATTTTTGAGAGTTGGAATCAACTCAAAAGCTATTATGGTTTAAATTTGAAAAATGTTTGAATGCAGAAAAGCTTTGCCTTGTTATTTTTACCATGGGTGATCTATAGATCCAAATGACTTGAATCCAACCGGCTTGGATTCAGCATTCCCAGACCTTTCTAACAAAATTAGTTTCATTCAATTTGGTGCACTGAATCGACCTGGGTTGATTTTTGAAAATGGGCACAGAAGTGTGTTTGAAATTAAATGGGAGAGGTTTAATTCAAATAACTGGGCTACGCGGGAAAAGTTAACGGGCCGACCTGCTAAGCATAGCGCTTCCGCAGGCTGCTTAAGTGGCTGTCCCCACTCGTCAGTGAGACAGGGGGTGCGAAGCGGTATGGGGCGATGTGAGTCGTTCGATTTGGTTCTAATCCAACGGCTGAGAGTCATCGTCGACGTTGGGCAACGCCGGCGAGACAGAAACCTAGCGCGGCCAGTGGGGGTTGCTGGGGGGCTCACCGGGGTGCAGGCGAGGGTCGGCGAGGCAGGCGAACGACGAAGTCGACAACGGCGAACTCAGGGGTGGTCGCGGTAGCACCTGGGGTGGACGAAATCGATGGCGCCCTTTTTCTCTAGAGGCGGCGGGCTCTAGTGAAATTCCGATGATGCACGGCTCGCCTTGCTCCGGGACTGAGGTGGGGTGGTTCTAGGTGAGAGAGGAGTGGAATGGTGTGAAGAATTCGAGAGGGGGAGTCCTCTATTTATAGTCTCGACGGTGAGACCGAACGGCATGGGCGGCGACGGTGGCGACATGGCTATGGGCTGCTAGAGGCATGGCCGGCGGTGGCGATCGCTTGGTGGTCTCCTGGCTATGCTCTACGGCTTTAATGCGTTTGTACGGGCGGTGCGGTTTGGTCTGGAACACGCAACGCTCTGCGCGGCAGAGGCGGCGTCTTCGACGGCGAGCGGTGGTTGTGCGTCATGGGGTGGCGAACGGGGATGTCTGGCGGTCTCCTGGGTCGATGGTGATCGTGTATGCACGCGGTGAGGGCGGTGCGGTCTGTGGGCTTCGGTCGAGGGTGGCGCTCTGGCGCATGCTCGGCACGGTTGGCAGAGGCACGGGCGCGGCGTTCCTGGGTGCTCTGGTCGGTGTCTTCGAGGTAGGGCTGGTCGAGAGGGGGCGGTGAGGCATGGGTGATCTCCCACACAAGGTTGGCGTGGCTAGTTTCCTTCCTAGCTTGCTGTTTACACTGGGGTGGAAAGGGTAGCTTCGGCTGTTCACCATTGATGATATTGGCAAGCTCACAGTGGTGCTAGTTCTTGGTTAATCTTGCTAGATGATCTACTGAGATGGTTGTGAGCTAGATAGGGAACCAGGTAGGCTCAAAACACTGCACACTATAGTGTTTTGATTTGTGTCTGCCAAGTGTTTGATGAAATGGCCGCATGAATTCAAGTTTTGAATTTTGAAAAGATTTTTGGTGGGTGTGCTAGATTGGTGCTGGTGAGTCTGAAGATGCTTGGGTTTTGAAAGTTGAGCTTGTTTGAGTGGGCATGGGAGTTAAATTGGTCAAAATGACCATTCCTTTATTTTATTTGTTTTGATTTACTTGTCTTTGGGAAAAGTGTGGGAAATGTTTTAGATGATGTTTATTTCACCTAAGAAACATTTTACAAGCAAGGAAACACACAAACAAGGTGGTTCAAAAGAATTTAAAATTCAATGCATATTCATATGCATGCATTCATAACTTTATTTAGAAAAGTTTTTATTAACCCTAATTTTGATGCTTAGAGTTTGATGATCCAAGTTCAATATTTTTGGGATGTTACACCCTGAGAGGCAATAATAAAGTGTTTATTATGTGTATTCCAAGTATATGATATATGTTTATTTTGCATGCTATAATTGTATTATACAGAAACATTAATACATGTGTGTTTAATAAACAAACAGAAAGTTCCTGGTTATGCCTCTCTCATAAACTAGTTCGTTGATTAACAAGATGATCACAGTTTCCTGATCATAGACATTGGATGTTGTTAATAACGAGATCACAACATTAGTGTAATGATGTGATGAACATTCATCCGAAGTATAGCATTATGATCAAAGTCATTGAGTTTATATTGCTATAAACAACTTACAAAGTGATCCTAATCCTTAGACCATGAGATCATGCCAATCACTAACACCGGAAGAGTTTCTTGTTGACATCGAACGTCACACCGTAACTAGGTGATTATAAAGATGGCTTCAAAGCTACTAAAGTGTTATGATGAGAATCATGGATCAAGAGTGGAATTTGTTCATCCCGATGACGGATAGATATACTCTAGGCCCTCTCGGTGATATCACATTGGTTAGCTTGCAAGCAAGTGATTTGATCACTATAATGTTATATCACGGGAACGAGAAAAGAGTGCATGTTAGTAACGAGATCAAACTAGGTATGGAGATACCGATGATCGAATCTCCGATATGTAATATATCGTAAAACAAAGGGATTAAGATACAAGCATAAAAGGTTCCGGCGATCACAGGAAAGTCATCGTTGAATGTGTGGGAGTCAGTATGGATCTCCAGGTCCTGGTACTAATTATTAATCCGAGAAGGGTCTCGATCATGTCTGCATTATTCGCGAACCATAGGGTGACACACTTAAGGGACACTGACATCCAGTTGGATCAAATGTTTCACGCCGGAAAGAATAACAAGCGCAGGGATTTTTTCATTAGATACCGAAACAGGTTTTCGGATGATATTGCAGAAAGTGTTTTTATATGTGAAATAGAATTCTTGCAAGGGGTTATATGTGAATGTTCGTCATTAAAGTAATTGACAAAATTCTGAATAAATAAAAAGAGTTTTATTTAATGAGAGTTTGCATTAAATTTGGTGGAAATTTAATAGCAAGTTTGTGTGGGATTTTGAGTGGAGGGAATTTAAAGGAATTTTGTGAGTGGAGTGTCCACCCACATAAAGAGGGGAGGGCAAGGGGGCAACCCCATGCGCCGGCCACCCCCTTGGGGTTCCCCCCTCTCCTATAAAAGGCACCCCCCTCCTCACTTCTCACTCACACCTCCTCGTGAAGGATCTCTCTCCCCCTCTAGAATTTATTCCCCATGGTCTCGGACTAGCGAGATACATGTTCCCGATGGCTATTCAGCCCCCATGCTGCGAACCCTACAGTGGTATGAGAGCCGGATCTATGCGTATATGCTTTACACGGGTAGTACACATATGAGTATGTGGGCGATCATGATCATTTTGTTGCTCCTTAGTTGTAATTTTGGATATTGGTGGCATAGTGGGATGAAGTGTCCCGGACAAACTTTACATGTCCTCGCACATGAGACCTGTTCCACGCTTGACATGCAACTAGTTTGCATAAGTGGCTAGCGGGTGTTTGTCTCTCCTACTATAGTCAATATCTATTTTGCAACAAGTTGTCAACAATTTGGTTATCCTCGTTGTGGTTCATGTTCGTAGGTAAGAACGGTTCTATCTTCAAAAGCCCTAAGCCACGTAAAACCTGCAATGGATAAATTAGAGGCGTCTAGTTTAGATTGTTGCTGGGCTAGTGTTATGATATGGTGATGTTGTAAGTATAAGATGATACTCTTACAACACACATGGCGTGTAAGTTCCATTGACCTTGGACTTACACATAAAGGTATGATAGTGATCATACCACGGTGCACATGATAGAGATCATATGCCGGAACCATATCATTTCACTAACAAACATGTGATGTTTGATAGCATCTTATATTGCTTGTTTAGAGCTTTATTATCATAATAAGATGATCCCTCATTTAAATATCAAGATAAGAATGTGTTCTTCCTTTAGCATGCACGGATTATGTTTTCGTCGCTCCAAGACATCACATGATGATTGGGTGTTCTTGGATCCACAACCATATATCGGGTGTAAGACAGTTACACGCGCGAATACTAAGGTTCTAACTTGGCGAGCCTAGCATGTACAGACATGGCCTCGGAACACGGACCGAAAGGTTAAGCATGAGTCATATAGTAGATATGATGCCCATTTGATGCTCTCCTTTGAAGCTACACGGACTCACGTGATGATCGGACTTGGTGTAGTGGATTTGGTTCATGTAATCACCAAAAAGGCACGAGGGATGTCGTTTTTGAATGGGAGTTCATACATAATGTGGATTAGTTGAACTCAATCTATCGTAAACTTAGTCTAAACTTTACAAATTCTGTTGTAGATGGCACCACCTGCTTTTAATTTCAATGTGTTCATGGAGAAAGAGAAACTTGCAACGAACGGTAGCAACTTTACCAAATGGGCCACGAATTTGAGGATTCTCCTCTCTGCTGCACAAAAGAAATATGTGCTACAAGCGCCGCTAGGCCCCCCACCTTTTGAGGATGCCCCTGACGAGGAGAAGAATGTCTATCAGACTCGTCAGGAGGACCACAACTTAGTTCATTGCGGCATATTGTATGGGCTAGAGCCAGAACTTCGAAAGCGTTTTGAAAACGACAATGCATTTGATACAATGGGTGAGTTGAAAATGATTTTTGACACACATGCTGTTGTAGAGAGCTACAATGCTTCAGAAAAGTTCTTTAGCTGCATGATGGAAGAGCACAGCTCCGTTAGTGAGCATGTACTCAAGATGTCGGGTTACACCGATAATCTTGTGTCCTTGGGAATATCGATTCCCATTTACTTAGGCATCCATCGTGTTCTACAGTCTCTACCACCTAGCTATAAGGCATGAAGAAGTCTCTCCCCGAGCTTCTGTCAATGCTTAAAACTGCAGAAGTGGAGATCAAAAGGGAACATCAAGTGTTGCTGATCAATAAGAACACTGGTTTCAAGAAAGACAAGAAGGCAAAACAGAAGGGAAGTAAGGGCGGCAAGCCGGTTACCGTGCCTGAAAAGAAACCCCGAGTTGGACCTAAGTCTGATACCGAGTGCTACTATTGTAAGGGGACTGGCCACTAGAAGCGCAACTGCCCCAAGTATTTGGCAGACAAGAAGGCCGGCAAGGCAAACAAAGGTATATATGATATACATGTTATTGATGTGTACTTGACTAGTGCTCGTAGTAGCAGCTTAGTATTTGATATCGGTTCAGTTGCTAATATTTGTAACTCGAATCAGGGGTTGCGGAACAAGCGACCGCTAGCAGGTGGTGAGGTCAAGATGCGTGTCGACAATGGATCAAGCGTTGATGTGATCGCCGTTGAAACGCTGCCTCTCTATTTACCGTCAGGATTAGTAATAAACTTGAAGAATTGTTAACTGGTGCCAGCACTAAGCATGAACATTGTATCTGGGTCGTGTTTGATGCAAAGTGGTTATTAATTTAAATCCGAGAACAATGGTTGTTTTATTTATATGAATGAAATCTTTTATGGTCATGCACCGATGATGAATGGTTTATTTCTTTTGTATCTCGATAATAATGTTACACACATTCATAATGTTTATGTTAAAAGAATTAAACTAAATGATGATATATCTGCATATATGTGGCACTGTCGTCTAGGTCATATTGGCGTTAAACGCATGAAGAAGCTCCATTCGAATGGACTTTTGGAATCACTTGATTTTGAATCATTTGATACATGTGAGCCATGCCTTATGGGCGACTAGAACGCCGTTTTCTGGTTCAATGGAACGGGCGACATATTTATTGGAAATCATACATTCTGATGTATGTGGTCCAATGAGTGTGTCGACGCGAGGTGGATATCGTTATTTTGTTACTTTCACAGATGATTTGAGTAGATACAGTTATATTTACTTGATCAAACACAAGTCTGAAACATTTTAAAAGTTCAAGGAATTTCAGAATGAAGTGGAAAATCATCGTAATAGAAAGATCAAATTTCTACGGTCCGACCGTGGAGGTGAGTATCTAAGTTACGAGTTTAGCACTCACATGAAAGAGTGTGGAATTGTTTCACAACTCACACCTGCTGGAACACCATAGCGAAATGGTGTGTTGGAACGTCGTAATCGTACTTTATTAGATATGGTTCGATCTATGATGTCTCTGACGGACTTGATGTTGTCATTTTGGGGTTATGCACTAGAAACTGCTGCATTCACTTTAAATCGGGCACCATTTAAATCCGTTGAAAAGACACCGTATGAATTATGGTTTGGAAACAAACATAAGCTGACATTTCTTAAAGTTTGGGGATGCGATGTTTATGTAAAGAAACTTCAACCGGATAAACTCGAACCCAAAGCAGAAAAATGTGTCTTCATAGGATACCCTAAGGAAACTATTGGGTATTCCTTCTATCACAGATCCAAGGGCAAGATTTTTGTTGCCAAGAATGGATCCTTTCTAGAGAAAGAGTTTCTCATGAAAGGTGTGAGTAGTCGGAAGGTAGAACTCGAGGAGGTTATTGAACCTTCTCTTCAAAGTATGGCGAGTAGCACAGTGCCGAAAGTTGTTCCGGAGTTGGCTTCACCAGTTGAAGAAGGAACTAATGATAATGATCATGAAACTCTGAAAGAGAGTACTACCGAACCTCGCAGGTCTAGAAGGACGCGTGCAGCTCCCGAGCTGTATGGAAATCCTGTCATGAATTTCATGGTTGATGAAAATGATGACCCTGCGACGTATGAAGAAGCGATGATGAGCCCAATGGTTAGAAGCCATGAAATCCGAGATGGAATCCATGTATGAAAATCAAGTTTGGAACTTGGTGGACTTATCTCACGACCGAGAGGCCGTGGAGAACAAATGGATTTTCAAAAGGAAAACTGATGCTGATGGTAATGTAACCATCTATAAAGCTCGACTTGTCGCAAAGGTGTTTCGACAAATTCAAGGAGTTGACTACGATGAGACATTCTCTCCCGTAGCGATGCTAAAATCAGTTAGAATTATGTTAGCAATTGATGCATATTTCGATTATGAGATATGGCAGATGGATGTCAAAACCGTGTTTCTCAATGGTAATATTGAAGAAGAGTTGTATATGATACAACCAAAGGGTTTTGTCGATCCTAAGTATGGTAACAAGGTGTGCAAGCTTCAGCGACCCATCTATGGATTGAAGCAAGCATCACTAAGTTGGAATCTCCGCTTTGATGAGGTGATCAAAGAGTTTGGATTAGTCCAAACTTATGGAGAAGCTTGTATTTACAAGAAAGTGAGTGGGAGCAATGTGGCATTTCTGTACTATATGTGGATGACATATTATTGATCGTAAATGATATAGATCTTTTAAACAGTGTTAAAAGTTATCTAAACAGCAAATTTTCAATGAAGGACCTAGGTCAAGCATCATACATATTAGGCATAAATATCTATAGTGATAGATCTAGGCGCCTAATAGGGCTATCACAAAGTACATACCTTGATAAGGTTTTAAAGAAGTTTGAAATGGAAGATAGTAAGAAGGGGTTCTTACCTATGACACAAGGCACGACATTGAGTAAGACTCAAAGTCCGGCTACGGTGGAAGAAAGAGAGAAAATGGACAAAGTCCCCTATACTTCATCCATAGGCTCTATAATGTACGCCATGCTATGTACAAGACCGGATGTGGGACATGCTATTAGTTTGACTAGTAGGTACCAATCGGATCTAGGTTCGGAACACTAGAAAGCGGTCAAGAATATCCTTAAGTACTTGCGAAGAACTAAGGATATGTTTCTTGTATACGGACGTGAAGAAGATCTCGCCGCTAAGTGTTATGTTGACGCTAGCTTTGACACTGATCGGGATGACTCTAAATCTCAATCCGGATACGTATTTCTCATGAATTGCGGAGAAGTTAGTTGTAGGAGGCCGAATATGTTGCTGCTTCGGAAGCGGCTCAGGAAGCAGTTTGGATGAAGGAGTTCATATCCGAACTAGGTGTGGTTGCAAACGCGTTGGACCCAATGGTGATATATTGTGACAACAATGGTGCCATTGTGAATGCCAAAGATCCAAGGTCTCACAAGAATTCCAAGCATATTAAGCGCCGGTTTCACTCCATCTGCGAGCATGTCAAGGATGGAGATATAAAGATTTGTAAAGTACATACGGATCTCAATGTAGCAGATCCGTTGACTAAAACTCTCCATAGAGCAAAACATGATCTACACCAGAACTCCATGGGTGTTAGATACATCACTATGTAACTAGATTATTGTCTCTAGTGCAAGTGGGAGACTGAAGGTAATATGCCCTGAGAGGCAATAATAAAGTGTTTATTATGTGTATTACAAGTATATGATAGATGTTTATTTTGCATGCTATAATTTTATTAATACGGAAACGTTAATACATGTGTGTTTAATAAACAAACAGAAAGTTCCTAGTTATGCCTCTATCATAAACTAGTTCGTTGATTAACAAGATGATCATAGTTTCCTGATCATAGACATTGGATGTTGTTAATAACAAGATCACAACATTAGTGTAATGATGTGATGAACATTCATTCAAAGTATAGCATTACGATCAACGTCATTGAGTTTATATTGCTATAAACAACTTACAAAGTGATCCTAATCCTTAGACCATGAGATCATGCCAATCACTAACACCGGAAGAGTTTCTTATTGACATCAAACGTCACACCATAACTGGGTGATTGTAAAGATGGCTTCAAAGCTACTAAAGTTTTATGTTGAGAATCATGGATCAAGAGTGGAATTTGTTCATCCCGATGACGGATAGATATACTATGGGCCCTCTCGGTGATATCACATTGGTTAGCTTGCAAGCAAGTGATTTGATCACTAGAATGTTATATCACGGGAACAAGAAAAGAGTGCATGTCAGTAACGAGATCAAACTAGGTATGGAGATACCGATGTTAGAATCTCGGACATGTAATATATCGTGAAATAAAGGGATTAAGATACAAGCGTAAAAGGTTCCGACGATCACAGGAAAGTCATCGTTGAATGTGTGGGAGTCAGTATGGATCTCTAGGTCCCCTACTGATTATTGATTGGAGAAGGGTCTCGATCATGTCCGCATTATTCACGAACCGTAGGGTGACAAACTTAAGGGACATTGACATCCAGTTGGAGCAAATGTTTCATGCCGGAAAGAATAACAAGCGCAGGAATTTTTTTCAGTACTGAAACAGGTTTTCGGGTGAAATTGCAGAAAGTGTTTTTGCATGTGAAATAGAATTCTAGCAAGGGGTTATATGTGAATTTTTGTCATTAAAGTAATTGACAAAATTCTGAATGAATAAAAAGAGTTTTATTTAATGAGAGTTTGCATTAAATTTGGTGGAAATTTAATAGCAAGTTTGAGTGGGATTTTGAGTGGAGGGAATTTAAAGGAATTTTGTGAGTGGAGTGTCCACCCACATGAAGAGGGGAGGGCAAGGGGGCAGCCCCGGCCACCCCCTTGGGGTTCCCCCTCTCCTATAAAAGGCACCCCCTCCTCACTTCTCACTCACACCTCCTCGTGAAGGATCTCTCGCCCCCTTTAGAATTTATTCCCCATGGTCTCAGACTAGCGAGATACATGTTACCGGTGGCTATTCTGCAAGAAAGGGTTGTGCTTCCGCTGCATCGCTGGAGCGAGGAGGCAGAGGTTGCTCGGTGAATTGTACGTGTGTGCGAGCATAGATGCGTTGTTGCTTTGCGGCGCTAGGACTTCCTCTCGATCTTGAGATCGGCAAGAGATCGTCTACATCAACCACGAGTTCAACTTGTTAAGCTCTATCGGTCTTCAAGGGTATGTTCTATACGGATATACATCTGCCCGTTGTTTGTATCTAGTAGATAGATCTTGGTACATAGTTCCCATCATAGGAAATTTTTGTTTTCTATGCTGCAAACCGTACACAAAGTATTTTTTTGCGTGTGGGTCTCGAACGTCAATGACTATAGCGGACCAAACTTTTCGGTCACGCCTCCATGATTTGAACTTGATAACATTGTTCGATGCCGCTTCCGTTTAGTCAGGCTGATGGGTCCCACATGTCTGACTCACATTAGAGGAATCGTCTGTCTGATGGAATTTTTTTCCTTTCCTGGTCCGAACTTGATAGCGTCACTCGATGAATATGTCGTTTAATCAGGCTTCTAGGTCCCATGTGTCATCCTCACACTAGAAGAAACATGTGCATGATGTATTTTTTTCCTTGGCTCATGCCTCCCTGATATGAACTTGATTATGTTGCTCAACCTATCTGCCGTTAATCACGATGTCGGGACCCACATTCCAGCCTCTCATTACAAGAATCGTGTGTATGATGGAATTTTTTTCCTTCGCTCCCTCTACCCTATTTAGAACTTCATTGCACTGCCATTTAATCACGCATCTGGGCCCACCTGTCATCCTCTCATTAGAAGAAACATGTGTATGATGATTTTTTGCCCTCGGTCATGCTAACCTATTCCGAACTTGATAGTGTTGCCAGATGCATAATCATGCAGCTGAACCCCATGTGTCATACTCTCATTAGAATAAATGTGTGTATGATGGAATTTTTGATCCTGGTTGTGCCTCCGTGTTAGCTTGATAGCGTTGCTCTCTACATCAGCCGTTTATTCAGGTTGGTGGGTCCTATATGTCAGAATCTCATTGATTTTTTTCTTCTCTAGTGCTATCCCGTTCCAAACTAGATAGCGTTGCTCGACGAATCTACTGTTTGGTCACGCAGCTGGGTTCCACATGTCAGCATCTCATTAGAAGAACATATGTATGTTGGACTTTTTTCTCTTCCACGCCTCCGTGTTTCGAACTTGGCAAAGTTGCTCGATGCATCAGCCATTTATACATGCTCTAGGCCCCACATGTCAACATCTAATTAGAAGAAACGTGTGCATGTTAGACTTTATTATAGCTCGCACCTCTGTGTTTCGAAGTTGGCAACGTTGCTCGATGCATCAGCCATCATACAAGATGGTGGGTCCCCCATGTCAGTCTTCCATTAGAAGAAACGTGTGCGTGATGGACTTTTTTATTGCTAGCTCCTCCGTGTTTCAAACTTGGCAACGTTGCTCGATGCATAAACCGTTTATACAAGCTGGTGGTCCACCATGTCAGCCTCTCATTAGAAGAAACATGTGCATGCTGGAATTTTTTCTCGCTCGCACCTCCCTGTTTCGAACTTGGCAACGTTGCTCGATGCATCAGCCGTTTATACAGGTTGGTGGTCCCCCATGTTAGTCTCCCATTAGAAGAAACAGGTGCATGCTGGACTTTTTTCGCGCTAGCTCCTCTGTGTTTCAAACTTAGAAACGTTGCTCGATGCTTCAGCCGCTAATACAAGCTGGTGGGTCCCCCATGTCGGCCTCTAATTAGAAGAAACATGTGCATGCTGGATTTTTTCTCACTCGCGCCTCTTGGATTCGAACTTGCCAATGCTGCTTGATGCCTTCACTGTATATGCTTTCGCTGCTGGGTCCCACATGTCGGCGTCATCTGTACAGGAAACGTGTGTATGTTGAACATTTTTTCCGGTCTCCTCTGTTGGTTTGACCGTTGTAATGTTTCTCGATGCGGCAAACGTGTATGGTCTTGCTGCCAGGGCCCACGTGTCGGCCTCTCTTGTATAGTAAGATTGATGGGCGCTAGCTGTAGGCAGGTGGTTCGGCCATGTCAGCTTCTTAGTATAGAAATATTGCTACAGATAAAATGGTAATCTTGAAGGGATACGGGTAGGCTACACTAGTCCAAATCAAAATTTTCTACCACGTAAACCAGGATTACTGTTGTCATAGATCACAAGATTACAACTAGACGCGCAGTTGAGGAATTGATGAAGCGCGTCGAGGCAGTGCAGACGTTCCACATCTCCTCCTTCTCCTCGTCCCACGAGAATCTCCCCTTGCGCGGCTCGTCCAAGTGCCATAGATGCGGCACCTCCGAGGTATCCACACGTGCGGGGTGGAAGCGTCAAACGCCGGATTGCTAGGTCCACGCGTGCAACACAGGCGAGAGGTGTGGCGGCTGGGTGGAATGGTCTAAGGTCTAACCTTGGTCATCTCACCCCACCCTCTCTTATGTAGGCGTCCCTAGTGGGCTTCTATATTAGCAGCCCATTAGTAGCCTAAGCCAGGTCTAATTCGGATCCAATCCTCATTAGGCTTCCAGCCCCTTAAGTGTGTGACCCTATAGGTTCATATACGTATAGACATGAAACGAATACACTTATTCTGCCAATAGTTGGTAGCAGCCTCTAGCAAGACGTGCCAACTCCTAAATGCATACAAAGATCATATTGGAAGAACCATCACAAGGTTTAGTACATGTTTTTCCCTTTGCCTCATGATATTTGGTCTAGCTCCAAGCTGACCTCTCTTTCTCGATACAGTGAGTCGTCTTGCTAGAGAGGGGCAAATCCCATCTTGATTGACCATGCCTTGCAGCATGCTTCAGGACAAAACCGAAAGCTACCTTTGTAACTACTCTGTTACGGTGCAACATTTGATAGCCCCAAAGTAGGTCGATCCACATCTCAAGTACATGCGACAATCTCAGGTCTAAGGAAAAAACGTACACGATGTGTAGAGAGAGAGCGGCAACTAATTGCCAGTCTCAGGTTGGGTCAGTCCAACCCCATGTTCATAACATGTGTCCACATCATTGGTTTGACATCTCCATGTCTATGACTTGCGAAACATGGTCATCAACCAATAGATGTGCTAGTCTAATATTCACATGTGTCCTCACATGAACTCCGACTAGGGACAACTATTAAATAACCATACAAGTAATGATTTTCACAAACAATTCACATAATTGCCAATCAATACAAGTTGCCTGATATGGATATTCAAGGAACATTATAGTAACTCATGGATACATATGAAATATAATCATCTCTATGATTGCCTCTAGGGCATATTTCCTTCAAATCTACATAGCAACACTATAAGTGTAGGATTCGAACTTCAAACTCGAGACTTCAGCACAGGTAAACTGCATGACTTGCCACTACGCAAATAAAATGTTATGCTTTTATAAAACGTTAAAAAATGTATTCTAACATAGTATATAACCTATTTATTGTCTCCTAAATTTTCTAGTCCATGTGCTATGTTTGATTGCTGGCATCTAAACTAAACAATGTTATACATAATGTAGTACGTAGTAGTTTCTACTTAAAAACATGGAAGTCCGAATTGAAGAAAAAAGGACGAGGTAGGCGTTGATGGGCTATTTGCCAGGGGATATATTCCATGGACTCTTTGCGGCAGCCGAGTGACCCAGAAAAGGCCGAATTAGAATGTCTTGGGCTATAATAAGGCCGGATGGCTAATTTCTTTTGGCCGGATTTGAAACAAAAAGTCTACTTGGGAGAAAACAAGGTATAAAATATTCACTGATATTTCTTGGAAATATGTTGAAAAACTAGAACAAACACCCCGTGCCCGCCAAAACTTTCCGCCGAGACCCCAAACTCCTTCAATCGACCAACCAGCCCCTGTCTCTTTAAATTTTATGCCGTAGATTCACCGGATTAGAACCAAGATGCGAACTTCTCCACACGCCTTTTAAAAAATACTTCTCGATGACTTTCTATCAGAAGTGTCGGCCTACCATGATTGTCTGCGCCGTTCTTCACGAGACGCACTGGCGGGCGGTCAGCTGGGCGATCGCCACGCTTCACCTTCTAGATTCAGGCACTAGATATTCTTATTGGCTTTGCTTCGTACTCCACCTCTCCTAGAAATAGTTAAAGCTTCTGACCATGTAGATTTACATGGTTCTTGAAGATTTGACTAGATAAATCTAGAGTAAAGCTCTGGAAAGAGTTGGAAAACATCTTAAAAGGACTTGGCAGAGATCCTGTGCAAGATTTTTACCTGATATATTCCCCATCCTCCTTTGATATGATGGATCATTTGGCTGTTGATGTACTTGACGACGAAGTACTTAGAGGTACAATACAGTATGGATGGATGTACCCTATAGAACGTCCACTTCGCAATTCCAAGGAGCGGGAAGATATCCATAGACAAATTGCTAAGTGAATGTTCTAAAAAGACATATTCATATATAAATAGGCTTTACAAAAATTAGATATATTTAGATGTCTGACTTGGATATGTTTTGTAGGTTCTTCAGAGAAATAAAAGTACAAGAAAATTTTGTTCCACCAATAAAAAGACCGGAAGGAGTAATAAGGTCTAAGGATCATGTAATATGCTCAAATTGCACTATGAATTGTCCACATGGGATAACCTCTTGTATATTTTGTAAAACTAGATTTCGGAGCTTGAATTTCTAGCCCTTATCTGTGGTCCTGATGATGGGAGTATAACAACAGCTTCACCTAGAATTTCCAACGGTGTCTGCCATAGCGATGATGTACCTTCTGTGGAGACTAATGCAGCAGGAGGGTGTCCTGATGAACCTGCACTAGATTGTGTTTAAACTCGAAATCCCGCACTTGACATTGTCATCCCATGGAAAATAAGGTTGTGGATCTGGTATACCACCTTCTGTAGAACAAGATGCTTGATGTAATCTCTGTCATTCTATGACTTGTACGATTAGTTATCTTAATGTAATTGAATTGCATGTCCCACTCAATCAATTAAAATGGAAAATATTTTGCCTTGTTTCAAATAAAGAATCGCATGTCTCCTTGTGTTAGTGGATCCAAAGAAGATACGGTTTTCCGTTCAAGTCATGTGAACAAATATGTTTGTATGCAGAGTCATAAAAGTTGATTGGATTGTTTAAAAAAAAGGTGTTTGGGTAACAAACAAATTCAACATAAAGTTGCCAGATCAATTACAAGAGCATAATGACATTACAAGAAAAGAAACAAAACCATATTTTCACCATGCTTGTGAAAAGGAGATGATACATGAACCATGCCAAGAATTGGCAGAGGCTAATTCCCCTGCAACTCAGTTCGCATTGCTTTATCATTGATAATACTTAAGCATCCAAATATGATTACATACTTGTAGTTGTTCCGGTTCCACACTATAGTTCAACAGCCAAAAGCGCAAGGTAGCTCCATAATACAGGTTCCAAAGAAAAGTATACAAATCATAAGAAAGACAAATCCATATCACAGTTCACCACCTTCAGGTGCAACAGTGTCTGCAGATTGTAAACCCAATTTCACTACCTCCTTCAGGTGGCACGATGATTTCGGGAGCAGGATCAGCAGCGCCAGCACCGGTAGCATGAGTCTCCATAATAGGTGAACTATCCAGCACCACAATGTCCACTGGAGGCTCTTAACTTCCAACTCCAGCCGCATGAGTCTCAGCCGATGGTAAAACCAATCCACCACCTCCATCGTTTAGAACGATGATGGAAGGTGCATGCTCATCAATACCAGCTGCAGCTATGTGAGTCTCCATAGAATGTAAACAAGGTGGCGTCTCCACAGAAGGTGAACAAGGTGGCGTCTTAGGTGTAGCAATCTGACATCCATTTTAAACTCTGTCATCAAGAAACTGAGAGTCTTCTTCAACTTTGTGCTTCTGCAGTTATAAGATAAACGGATATTATAACCAAAGCATCTGCGAGGGACGCAAGAACATAAGAATCTCCGAGGGACGCAAGAACATATGTCATTCTATTGATTTACCTTGTCATCCGGTATTGCAGAATTCACAGAATTGGAAACTATTTCATCAAGAATCCTCTTTTGGCTCCATCCCCTATCTCCTTCTGCAGTAAGTTGTAATATTGTTATCAAATTACTTAATGACGTTGATCGTCAAACATATGCAAATGTAGAAAAGTTTGCGTTGTCAAACTACCAAATTTGAACTGATCCCCACTGTTCTCAGTTATGGGGTCTAGCCTAGAAACCAAGCTTCCATGCAATCCTAGTGTACAAAAAATGATGCATACCCGAGATAAGAACTACTCTACACATGACAATGTTGCACATAAATGTGAGAATGGTTTTGACATAACCAGGTGGGTTGGATTGGTTTCCCTGCGTGGGCTTATGTAGTTTGGTTGCAAATAGGCTAATTCTGACACCAGTTTGGTTTTGTTCAGTTTTATGTAGCAAACAGTTTGGTTTAATCAGGTATGGGTCCAAATAGTTCCGGTTACAAATAGTTTAACCCATGGTTAATACCCCTTTGGTGAGATTAGTTTAGGCCTTTTTGCTGAAACTTTCAGCTTAATGCTCGTGCTGCTCAAGTGTGTTATTGTTCTTGGTCGTACCTAGACACTCAGGCTAACCGGCACCAGTACAAGTGTATGGGGCGGACTCACCTACGTATACTGCTGTCTACCTCCTGCATGTGCTCGTCAAACTGCACCGAGTAGCACAAGGACCCAATAGAGCAAACAATTTACAACCCATTTAGTAATTTGTTTTAACCCATGGATGGGCACTTGGTTTGGTTCGATTTGGGTGCAAGGTTGAGTGGGTTTGGTTCTGGTTGGGTTGATACTATTTTTAAATGGTTTTTAGTTTGGGTTGGGCAAATGGGAAAAATCATTCGGGTTCAATTGGGGTATGGGGCAGTTTTCAAACCATCCCCAGGTTTAGCTGCGCCAATAGACAATAAAAATTTAACTTCATCATCAATTATACCATGAAAGTTTAGCGTGATTCTAGATACACTCATTTCATAAAAGCTAAAACATTTTATATTTGAAATGGAGGGAATAGGTACGAGTGTTGTAGTATTTCACAAAACGCCATTTCCGCCACGAGACAGGGATGACATATGCGACGCCGCCCTACAGAAGGTTGCCGTACCGATCTCGCCGCCACCCATAGAGCACGGAGCCGAGGAGCTGGTCGGCAACAATATAGAGCGATAGGCTAGAGCAATGTAGTAGATGGAGGAAGGGACTGACTTGTATGTGTGTGTGGGGAGGCCGGTGAGGGAGTGAAATCCAGGTTTTCTCAGAAGGAACGCGCTGCCACGTGCACCGGCGTGTGCAAAACTCCCTCCCTCTCTCTCTTCTGTGGTAGCTACTAACTCCAGCTAGCTTCATCTAGACTAGCACACTGTCATACAGTACTTCCTTGTCAAATCACAGGCGATACATAATGAGCGACATGTTTTTACTTGTAAACCTGGAAACTTCATGATCCACCGCATGTAGTTAGAGTATAGTACCTACACATCCAACTTACCTACAATAGCTTGTTACAAGACCTAAACTGCAGTGAAAAAAGACCACAAAACTTCTAAACAACTAGTATATCATACAACATTCTGGAAGAAATTAGATAGTACTAGTAGAGTTATAACTATAATCCTAAATAAGGTTCTTTTACGAGCTTGGTGAAACATACATACTGGAGAAACTACCAAGTTTACAAAAGGAGTTTGGTCATCCGGAGTATTTTCAAGCCTGGCCGGGTGCGAAACTAAATGTCGAATAGTACTACCATCAGCCGAAAGAAAGAGTTGAACAAAAGGCTGAGACCAAATGAGCTATCCTTGAACCAGCTCGTTCCACTCCATGGCGTCTGAGATGCTTGGGATGAAACAAAATGAAGTCTCCAACCATATCCAGCAACTGTTGGTGTGGAAACGAATAGCTGCATCACTATTCAGACTTCAGTGGAAAATTTCAGGATTCGTCATGTACTCGCAACCAACTACTTGGTGTGAGGTGTAAAAACAGTTCCTTCTCGGCAGATGTCCTAACAGATCATTTGCACCGCCTAATGTAATGTTTATCGGATAGTTCACGCCAAGGAAAAGAGAATATGATCCAAGGCCAGTAACCCTTTTCCATGGGTTAGCTGCATGTAACTCGCTTGTGTTCATCGAGAACACCATGTAGTCAAACCTAGAAGAATAGGTGCGACTGGTGTGACCATAGTGAACAACACTAGTATCATTAGCAATTGCATTGCCTGGTAAACCTGATGTATAGACTAGAAGAAGTCTTGAACCATTGGCAGATATTGGTAGCCACCACATACCAAGATCCTCCTCCTCATCGTCATCAGCAAGCTCATATGTCACGTAAAGCACATCGCGTGGTGACTGGATAAGCAAAGGACCTTCAAAGGGAAAGGAAATGTAACATGAAAATGAAACTGATATTGATCTGCCATTGTAGAAGTTGATATACTATTTTCAAAAATCTTTATTATAATTAGTATGTTTGATTGCGTAAAAAAATGCCTACCTTGGGAGATGTTATGAAAATTCTCCTTTTTTTTGAAATGGGGATATGACTAAAATTCTTCGATACACATCGTTTGATTCAAAGGATAAAATGAAATAGAAAATAGTCCTATAGGATCTTGCAATATAAAGTTCGTAGGGAGAAAAATAAAAGGTTCGATCTACAAATTTTTGGTGTGTTGTATACCAAAGGAGAACCAACAAGGATTATTTCTAGGAGGCTTAATATCTTACCTTATCTTACGTTATGGTAGGAAAATTTCCCATTTGATTGAGAAAATTGCAGTTACCACCAGCCTTTCTTGCATTTATTGCACAAAACACAGAAACAATGTCGTTTTTGTACATAGCACAGGTGTGACTTAATTTTTTGCACCTGACCCAAATGAACAACTTAGCCTTGTTAACTAGCTATTTGTGCCTCCTTTTGCTTGCAGCATAACATTAAAACATAAATATTTTAAAATAAATATATTACCAAAAAATATTTTTTGACAGAAGCACCAAAAAATATATTACCAATAAATAAATATATTACGAAAATAAATATTTACTAGTATTTGCATGTCTCTTAAAACAGACAAATGCATATACATGATTTTCACATGGGACATAAAAAATGTTGAAATAAATGAGGTCTTTTTCATTTTCAGATACATGATTTTGTGATTTTTATGTAGCCTACAATGCAATATATTATGTACCAAAACTATGCAAATAATTAAGTCACAAACTATGCTAGCTACGATTATTTTCTTATTTCTATGTTTTTGTGTAAAAAATACTACAAGGACTGATGTTAAATGCAATTTATCAAGGCTAAGCTATTAATTTAGGCTGGATGCAAATAATAAGCAATAAACTATGATAGCTGCAAAAAATGGCTTGTTTTCGTGTTTTGTGCAACAAACGCGACAAAGGGTGGTGGTAGCTGCAATTTTCTTCATAGGATTTAATCCTACAAATTTCCCATGCAAATCCTTTGAATCAAACTGGCCCTAAATATTCACCCATACTTTATCGATGTTGATTAAATTTATAATTTTTTGAGCTTTACCTATTATAATACTACTATATAGCGATGATATATCATATGTCTAGTATTTGAGTCTCACATAAGTACTACTAGTAGAAACTATATTTTCCATGGGATATACTTGGGCACAAAGCAATTCTATCAAAAGAACTCAATCCTATGAATCAAACTACTTAAATGTAAGAAAACTTCATAAAGATTGCATTCCTCTGAAATTCCTAGGTAATTCCTGCCAAACAAAGAGACTAAAATTCCTACTAACCAATGAAAGTTCAGAAAAATTAGCTTACAACAATTTAGGAATAATATCAGAATCTCACCTAAGTGCTACAAGTAGATATCATATTTTCCAAGGGATCTAGTAGGAGTGTGGCACCACGGATTTACGGTCTGAGCATACCCATTATGCCTGCAATTCACGTTCCCATGATCAGTGAGCCGTGAGCATAACCGACAAGTACCATTACAACATCCAAGAATTTAACAAATACAAGTACTTACAATATGGCCAATATGGCGATTACAACAACCATGGCGGAAGTCTTCAAGCATAGAGCCCATGTCATTCCTTAACCTACAGGCAACCGACTGGGAAGATGGCCTAGCTCGCATAGATGTCAGCAACTCCATCGTTTCTCTCGACCATCTGAAAGTCTGGCCAAGTAAATAGCCAGGGACAATGCCGATGAGTACTTTGAATGTACTCGCAAACCACCTTAAGATAACAATAAGTAAAGGATATGCAGTATGGCTGTGGTAGGATGGCCCCATAAGAGGTTCTTTTGTAAATTAGTTTCTCTTGTAGATATAGCATGTCTCTATATCTTTGTTGAAAACTTCTGTAAAACATTTGGGAATTTTTTTTGAAATATTTTAGGAAAACACTAGGGTCATTTGTTTCTCCTTCCGGTCATCTCATGACCAAACTCCTTCGTCCATTTCCTGACCATCCCATGGTCAAAACATTTTTGAGCCATTGCTTTTCCGAGGTCCTTTTTTAAAACAAAACCATCACCCACCGTAAAGACGCCAGCACAACCGTCCATGACCGAGGACTCGGCTATTCGAATATATTTACACTCTATAGAGGTTGTACACTATACCCACACCATCCGATTACCCGTCCCTGATCTACACCGATCGTGGGTCGACTAACTAGTCAAGACCTTCTGAATGCCCTCTCCGATACAAGTGCCTACCCTATGAGGTTAATCCCCTCAAAACCGGGACTCCCTATATAGTCACAAGCCAACCGGAGCGTGTTTTGCACCCCGCAGGGCGTGCTCTTTCAATGAGGGGCTCATAGTATTGTCTGGCCGCCATTTAGACGGTATTTAACTTCCTAGACCGATGTTCCACATGGGCCTTTACAGGGGAAAGCCCAGCCTCGGGGAATTTGTTCTTCCCCATAGTAGTTTGAGACACCTATACCGGATTAGACAAACTTCTAGCCCAGCCCCTTCCCATTCCAGAGTAATGTGGTTGCACGGGTTACTTGTTCTAGCATAGTAAACTGTACAGCCCAGCGTGTTTTTGTAAACATTTTTCCTCCATCCGTTGCCGAATCATTTTTGTAAAACAAAAACCTTTCTCATTTTCCAAACCACTTGGTAAGCCAAGCCTCACCAAGGTTTTCTCATAAAATATTTTTGTAAATATTTTCCCGGGGTCTTCCCATCCTACACTTTGTTTAGGCTGAAATGGGGTCTCCAAGGGGGTATGGTGTTAAACACCATCTGCCATACTAAGGGCAGTTGGTATCATAAAGCAGGGTTGTACCTAATGGTACTAAGTGGTAATGGTTTGGAGGAGCCAAACATTTCCCACCTAAAACATAATATAGTGAAATAATGCAATTTTCATAAACGAGTAGAAACCACATGCATAGATAATAAAATAGGACAAGGCCTATGAGAAAGAAGGTGGCTTGCTTGTGACCAGCAAGATGTCCCTTGACGGTGTTAGATAACCATAAGACCGATAATAACAATAATAAGAATAACCCGATCCTTCCTTCTTCTCGGCGTCACACAATCACATCTATCGTCGTTCAAGCATACATGCAAACCAACAATACACCAATCAATACTAGGCATGCAAGCATCAAACCATACAGCAAGTAAAGTATAGATACATGATGTACATCAGTGGGATGTTGGATGATTGGTTGATGAGATTAGCAAAGGATTTGGAGGAATTATTGAAAAGCTTCCCTTTGGATTTATAGTCTAGGAAACACCTATGAGAAGGGTTTTTGACCAAGGCCTTGATCTGTATGATACCATTGTATAAAAATGATACCATCAAATAGGTACTGATAAAATGAAGCCAACAAAAGTGGTTTCACTATTTTATCAATTCCCAATGATTTATAGTTGCTTTTATAGTGATTAAAACTCTAGTTTTAGGAAATAATTCACCAGAACTTCTCTGGAGTTCCAAAAATAATTTCCTTGGTTGGTTAGGTAGTATTGGATGGACTGAATCAAGAGGATTTGGAATGTCCTCAAAAAAATTACCAGAATGCCCTTGAGAAATTCCCAAATACAATACTATATTATATTTGTCATTTTCATAAGATTTAATTTATATAATATTTTTAGGTGATTCAAAGTACACATGTTAGGTATTCATATTACCTTTCGGTAGAAATTGGAATCACTCCTTGTGGATTTATAGAACTCAAATTCTGAATTTATTGGTGAACGAACCATGCTCAGAAATGTTTAATTCGCCATATTTCAGTAAAAGCTCAATAATTCTTGGGCTCCCGGGTTTGGATACATATTGGTGTAGAGGTTTACTGGGAGTTGGAATTAGGTCAATACCTCATTTGGTTTAACCTAGAGAATTTCCTAAAGGCAGAAAAGGCCTAGTTTTGTTATTTTCACTAGATGCAAACTAGGAAGCCATTTTAGGTGGGTCTAGTGGGAATAGCAACGCCTGGCTACTACCTTTCATCACCAATTGTTTTTGCTCCAATTGGGAAAACTAAACTCTCTAGGAGATTTTATTAGTAAACATGACACCTCTGAGTAGATGATTTATCGTATTTAAACTAAATATCAAAAGGGATAGTCAATGCCTCTACATGATAGGGAAAACACTTTTGTATCCAAGGAAAATTAGATCTGGGCGTTTTGGATTATTTTTCATTTTTTAATAGAATTAAACCAACCGGGTATAAAACAGATCTGTAATTAAATTATTAAAGAGAGGGAGGCAAAGTTTACTGGGAGAATTTCGATGGGGTGTGGGCCGCGCAACAGGGAACTCGGCCCCCCAGGCGCTACGGCAGGCGGCGAGATCCGTTTTGAAAATGGCTAGGGAGGGGCCCAGCTGTCAGGGAGACAGGGCACCAAAGGGGTACGTAGCCGCGATGGCCGTTGGATCAAGAGGTGTTGGACCGCCACTAGCCGTCTTCCTCGCAGAGAGCAGGACGACGGGGATGAAACCCTAGGTCACCCGTGTGGGGGTGGGGAGCTCACCGGAGGAGGTTTTAGGCGATGGGAGGTGGCAGAGGTGAGGCAGGAATCGGTGTCGAGCACAACGAGGGGCGGGACGTTGGGGTTCTTCCGCGGAGGTCGTCATGGCACCTGCACCGCCGGAGCAGGCTTCGGTTCTCGCCGGAGAAGCTCGGGGGAGGCCTGCATGTCGATGGAGAGGCGACTAGGAGGATGCGGCGAGGTCGTGTAGGGTGTAAGGATGGTCCTGGAGGGGCTGCAGAGGCCCGAGCGACCCATACTCGCGGGAGGGAGATTCCTTCGGGTGGATGCCGACGGTGGTGGCCTCTGGTCTTTCCTGGAACAGAAGAGAGCAAGGGGAGATAGGTTAGGCCGTGGCGGTTAGAAATCAGCATAGAGATAGGAAGGGGAGTGTCTTGAGAAGATGGCATGCTCAACTCTTCGAGGAAGGCCGAGAGGAGCTTCTCTCCTTTCCCACGGCGATGGGGGGGCAGGTATCTAGATCTAGAGCTTGGGAAGGGTAGCTGGCGGGGAGGGAGGTGAAATGAGGCAGTGGGGGAGTGTTGTACTAGCCTCTGGCCTAATAAACCAAGTGGGGGAGGTGTTTGATGGACTAGGTCCATTTTGAGCATGGGGGAGTGGTGCTGCTCGAGGACAGGGCAAGAGGGGCGATGGAGAGATAGGTGTGGGGGCCTCTGGTCGTGCTAAGTGACAGGGGTGAGAGGGTATCTGCTTCTATGGCATTAATAAGAGGGTACAAGACAAGGAGGCTTTGTCTCCCTCTCAACAAGAGCAAAAGGACAAGAACTAGGGTTTGGTTACTATAGACCTACAGTGCCACGACCAGGGGGAGTGCTGAGTACTAGAGTGAAGTGCTGGACAAGCTTGGGGGAAGATTGGATTTGATTTGAGGCAAGGTTTGACTAGATTGCGATATTTGATCAAAACTTGAGTTGTGAAGGAAGTCCAAGAATTTACATTGGCCAAGATGGGGAAAGGGTACTGGTAGAAGGATATGGTCCTTGTACACCTCCAAGATTTATTTGGGATTTTTCTAATGATTAAAGGTGCACTTAATCTCCATTAATCAAAAAGTGCAGAATTGGTATCTAAAAGATAAAGTGATATTTTTACCTTAGACAAGGTGGGTTTTTTATGTGAAATGGTCTTAAATACCATAACACACATTGGATAAAATTGTTTGAATTTATTGATGTGGAAAAGAATTTTTGGGGAATTATTTCTTGTTTTTGCCATTTAAGAAGAAGGGCAAAAATAAATAATAAATAATCTCAAAAATATTTATTTTTGAGTTGGAAAGATGGGATATGATAATTAGGCCTCAAATGTGCCTTGATTTGGCAAGGTAATTTGGAGAAAAACAAACTTGCCATTAAAGACAAGGCTTTTGAGAATTTGTTAAGTGGATGAAATAAAATAGTTTAATAATCCAAATAATTGTGGGAATTATTTGGGGATGCTTATATCCAAGGTATACTATGTAAACTTGATGTAGGCATCAAGGTCAACCTTGGTTTTGAAGAAAAGTAGTGGAAAGGGTGGAAACTAGATTCTTGAGGATCTAGGGTTTAGTTATTCTGATGCCACCTAAACAGGATTGGATTAGGGAGCTCAGAGCTCACCTTGGTACAAGGGGTACATGTATGGATAGACCATGTCATATAGATGATCATGGAAGCAAGATTTGGGCTTGATTGCATTTGAGGTGATCTAGAGGGGATGGCAAACTTTGTTGAAAATAAGGCTGCCATAGAAGATACATCAGGTAGCCTTCTAAACCATGTGGGTTTAAACAACACAAGGATCTAATGGAAACAACTGAATTGTGGATTGGTAGTCCATGATTAGTAGATCATAAACAGGTAAAGAGTTGGTCAAGGGGAGGTAGCATATAGATGTGAGCTTCTGCCAAAGAAGACAAGATGATAAGATTTGCACAAAAGATTTTTTATCTTGACTACAAAACCATCATGGATGAGTGGGACATATAATGGCTTAGACAAGGGAAAGAATGGTATTTGGTAGTACTAATGATGTACTACAGGATGGTTCAGATACATTCTCAAGAATTCTCATGGGTTGGAAGAGGTAGAGCTCCAAAGATTGAATCTAGAGAAGAATTCCAGACTTGGCCATTTTGGCAGATTTGGAGATTTTGACTAGTAGGCAAGGGGGATACATTTGAGGAGGTAGCAAGGGTTTAACCTTTCCATTAAATGGTTTATGTTGAGTTATAGATTGAAGATAGGGGATCAAACTTGGATTGGGTCTCCTCTAGGTTGGAAACCATCAAGAGGGGTTATCCCTAGACAGAGATAAGCATGAGATGAGATGATGACTTGAGTGGTTTAGGATAGATCCAGACTTGGCTGCTTGCTTTGAGATTGATGATCCCGAGCATGGGTTGGGTACTAAGGGATGAGCTACTAGATTATCTCACTCTAGTTCCTAAGCAAACAAGGCAGTCAGCAGATCAAGGCAATTCATCAGACAGCGGATCAAGGCAATTCATCAGACAACAGATCATGGCAATTCATCTAACTACTACTAGGGTTACCATCAAGCCTATCTTTAGGTAAGGATGGGTATGTTGAAAAGGGGTTTTGTTTTGAAGTAAGATAAGTACCATCTTGGTATACCAAGATTGAGATGAAAAGGTTTTAATAAGGTTTTGGAAAACCCAGAGATAAAAATAGTTGAAGGTTTTGTCTTGAAAACATAAGGAGAGTATATATATATGTCTCCATAGTTTTGGCAATAGAAACTAGTAAAGTATTTGGTTGGGTCAAAGTCATCTTGGCTCGGGTTTTGAAATGCCAGAACATTTGAGAATATGAAAGATGAGCCAAGACATCTCTTTTGTAAAATAGTTTTTTGTAAACTAGGGTTGAGATGAGGAGTACACAACTAATACACAAACATGTGCTTGAGCACAAGCAAACAATTAAGCACACTTTTCAAGAAAAATTTTTTGTTCCCCCTGATTTTTGCCTTTTGGACATTTAATTAGGTTTGCTGAAATTGGGATGTTACAGACCTTTCCCCCTTAAAATAATCTCGTCCCGAGATTAGAGAGAAGTAGGGTTTGGGTGATAACATCTGCTTTACAATTTCAGCGATAGAAATTAATAGGCGCTAATAAGTTTTACAAAGAGACGACGTGGTTAGTTCCAGATAGGAGCTGTGGGGCTTCTGATCGGGTGGTTTTAGATGAAACAAGTGGAAAAGACACAGTCTTTTCCCCTTAGGGCAAGTCTAGGTAAGTTTAGCATAGACGGGGTACTTTCTTCTTGAGGTGGGATGGCAGGTTGAGCCTTCTATATTCGTTTTCCTCGTGGTCGACTTTAGGGGTCTATAGGGTTTTTGGGCGGGAAAGACGCAGTCTTTACCCCTTAGAGAAAAAATAGGGGTTCTTGGTGAAGTAGCCGACTTTCTTGATTGGAGTCGTATGCTCATGCTGGGGGATGGCACTGAACCTTTGATCCTAAGGTGGTTACCTTCTGTCGACCTTGTACCGCTTTGTGGAAGGCATCGATGCCAGTTCATGTAGTAATAGTCGTAGCGGGAGAGGCGTTTAACTAGCTTCCAGTGAGTTAGTTATGAGCTAAGTAGGGGTCCAATGGGTTGGAGATTGCCGTTGGCTGTTGGCAGTCTCGGAACGTGGTTCTTTAGATAGGGTTTTTTTCAGGTTCGGTCTAATGCAATGTCGTCGGTAGAACATGCAAAGAAGGTTAGTATCCTTGCATATCATCCAACAAGGTTCACTCAGAAATCAGCAGATTTGCGCTGGCCATTGTGAAGGTACTTGAAGCCTTGCTGAACAGGTTTCGAGACGATCCATCACTTGCTAGAAGTTAGCGGAGTAAGTAAGTAGGATACAAAGGACTATGTCGAGAGTGATCCTTGAATCTTGTAGCCATCCTTGGGTTGCTTTCTACTCCTTAGAGAGTAGTATTGGCAGCACCGGGTAGTCTTGTCGACTTAGTTCTATACGTCTCGGTGTTGGGAGGATCGAGAAGTCTTCTGCCGATTGTTGATGATCTATGTTTTCTGTTCCTCTGATGACTCTTGAGGTGGTGCTTGAGGCAGGTTCTTGGATCGGATATTTTCCTGTATTATCATGTTGTAAGCGGTCGTCTGTGTGAGTGGAAAGACGCAGTCTTTCCACCTTAGGGCTTCACTTGAGGTCGTCGGGGTTGGGGCAGATCCTTTGTTTTGGGGAAAAGCGTGATGCTTGAGTTGAGATCCTCTAGTGACGCCTTATTACGACTATCTCCCTATGGTGGTTACCTAACAAAACCGTATGGGTTATCTCGGGGCGGTTTAAGCGGTTAGCGATGCTTCTTCTTGGTCCTTCGTCGGGGTGGGGCATGTTAGCTTCATAATGGTGGTCATAACTCGAGCTCTTTGTGTTTATTTGAGGGATGACGGAGTATCCTCGCTGTCTTCGGCATCCTTATCTTCTGTTTTATTGGGGTGTTTGTGTGATGACGGGATCTCCTTGTTCCTTTGGCAAGGGTTTAAATAGGGTCCTTGTTCCTTTGGGGCAATTGGAACTAGGGCACGAGTAGGAGTTGTCAGGGGTTTCTTTATGTGGCCATCCTTCTGAGGAGTGGTTTCCAGCTATGGGGTTGTGAGGTTTAGCATCAGGATATGCCTACAAGGTGTTCATACAATAAGATCGAGTGATCCGAGGAAGACAAGCAACACATTTCAGGCATCACACAAGCACAAGACAAGCATGTAGAGCATACCATAGATACTAAGGGGATGAGTACACGTCATAAGGGGAATCCTATATTAGGGATGCTAATCCTAAGTATGAACATTACATGGGTCTTGACCTCTGTCTTGCCATTTGTTGTCGTCGGTGCCGTACTTGATCAATTTGGGGGCGATGAAGGACACCGATGGTAGAGCGATCTTGTAGTGTTTTTAGTCATTGGTAGATCCTTTGTTGTGCTTGTCTCGGTGTCTTCATCTCATAGTCTCCAAATTGGACTTTGTTGGAAACGGAACTTTTGAAGTAGACGAGATATAGAGTTATCCATTTTCGATTCTTTTAAATCAGAGAAGATAAGATATGAAATCTTTTGAAAAGCTTTTGAGAAATAGTTTTCAAAAGCCGGTGTTTCCAGAAATAGGGGTTGTCCTGTCTAACGTCCATGCTAACTAAGGTCTACTACAGTCAGGATGGCTCTGATACCAAGTCTATGGCACCCCGGATTTATGGTCTGAGGATACCCGTTATGCCTGCAATTCATGTTCCCATGATCAGTGAGCCGTGAGCATAACCGACAAGTATCATTAAAACATCCAAGAAGTTAACGAATACAAGTACTTACAATATGGCCAATATGGCGATTACAACAACCATAGCGGAAGTCTTCAAGCATAGAGCCCATGTCATGCCTTAACCTACTGGCAACCGACTGGGAAGACGGCCTAGCTCGCATAGATGTCAGCAACTCCATCGTTTCTCTCGACCATCTAAAAGTCTAGCCAATTAAATAGCTAGGGACAATCCCGATGAGTACTTTGAATGTACTCGCAAACCACCTTAAGATAACAATAAGTAAAGGATATGTAGTAGGGTTGTGGTAGGGTGCCCCATAAGAGGTTCTTTTGTAAATTAGTTTCTCTTGTAGATATAGCATGTCTCTATATCTTTGTTGAAAACTTTTGTAAAACATTTTGGAAACCTTTTTGAAATATTTTAGGAAAACACTAGGATTGGGTCACCCATTTGTTTCTCCTTCCGGTCATCTCATGACCAAACTCCTTCCTCCATTTTCCCGACCATCCCATGGTCAAAACATTTTCGAGCCATTTCTTTTCCGAAGTCCTTTTTGAAAACAAAACCATCACCCACCGTACAGCCGCCAGCACAAGCTTCCATGACCGAGGACTCGGCTATTCGAATAGATTTACACTCTGCAGAGGTTGTACACTGTACCCACACCATCCGATTACCCATCCCTAATCTACACTGATCGTGGGTAGACTAACCGGTCAAGACCTTCCGAATGCCCTCTCCGATACAAGTGCCTACCCTATGAGGTTAATCCCCTCAAAACCGGGACGCCCTATATAGTCATAAGCCAACCGGAGCGCGTTTTGCACCCTGCAGGGTGTGCGCTTCCAATGAGGGGCTCATTGTATCGTCTGGCCGCCATTTATATGGTATTTACCTTCCCTAGACCGATTTTCCACATGGGCCTTTACAGGGGAAAGCCCAGCCTTCGGGAATTTGTTCTTCCCCGTAGTAGTTTGAGACACCTATACTGGATTAGACAAACTTCCAGCCCAGCCCCGTCCCATTCCATAGTAATGTGGTTGCACGAGTTAATTGTTCCAGCATAGTAGACTGTACAACCCAGCATGTTTTCGTAAAAAAATTTCCTCCATCTGTTGCCGGATCATTTTTGTAAAACCAAAACCTTTCTCATTTTCAAAACCACTTGGTAGGCCAAGCCTCACCAAGGTTTTCTCATAAAATATTTTTGTAAATCTTTTCCCGGGGTCTTCCATCCTTCACTTTTGTTTAGGCTAAAACGAGGTCTCCAAGGGGGTATGGTGTTAAACACCATCTACCATACTAAGAGCAGTTAGGTATCATAAAGCGGGGTTGTACCTAATGGTACTAAGTGGTAATTGTTTGGAGGATCCAAACATTTCTCACATAAAACATAATATAGTGAAATAATGCAATAATAATAAACGAGTAGAAACCACAGGCATAGATAAAATAATAGGAAAAGGCCTATGATCAAGAAGGTGGCTTGCCTGTGACCGGAGAGATGTCCCTTGGCGACGTTAGATAACCAGAATACCGATAATAGAAATAATAACAATAACCCGGTCCTTCCTTCTTCTCGGCGTCACACAATCACAACTATCTTCGTTCGACATACATGCAAACCAACAATACACCAATCAATACCAGGCCTACAAGCATCAAACCATACAACAAGTAAAGGATAGATACATGATATACATCAGTAGGATGTTGCATGATTGGTTGATGAGATTAGCAAAGGATTTGGATTCATTAGGGAAAAGCTTCCCTTTTGATTTATAGTTTAGGAACTACCTACGAGAAAGGTTTTTGACCAAGGGCTTGATCTGTATGATACATTGTATAAAAATGATACCATCAAATAGGTACTGATAAGATGAAGCCAACCAAAGTGGTTTCACTATTTTATCAATTCCCAATGATTTATAGTGGATTTTATAGTGATTAAACCTCTAGTTTTAGGAAATAATTCACCAGAACTTCTCTAGAGGTCCAAAAATTATTTCCTTGGGTGGTTAGGTAGTATTGGATGGACTGAATCAAGAGGAGTTGGAATCTCCTCAAAACAATTACCAGAATGCCCTTGAGAAATTGCCAAATAGTACCGTATTATATTTGTCTTTTTCATAAGATTTAATTTACAGAATCTTTTTGGTTGATTCAAAGGACATATGTTAGGTATTCATATTACCTTTCTGCAGAAATTGGAATCACTCCTTGTGGATTTACAGAACTCAAACTCTAAATTTATTTGTGAACAAACCATGCTCAGTAATGTTTAATTCACCATATTTCAGTAAAAGCTCAATAAGTCTTGAGCTCCTGAGTTTTGATACTTATTGGTGTAGAGGTTTACATGGAGTTGGAATTAGGTCAAAACCTCATTTGGTTTAACCTAGAGAATTTCCTAAAGGCATAAAAGGCCTAGTTTTTTATTTTCACTAGATGCGAACTGGAAAGCCATTTTAGGTGGGTCCAGTGGGACATGCAAGGTCTGGCTACTACCTTCCAGCACCAATTGTTTTTGCTCCAATTGGAAAAACTAAACTCTTTGGAAGATTTTATTAGTAAAAAGGACACCTCTGAGTAGATGATTTATCATATTTAAACTAAATGTCAAAAGGGATAGACAATGCCTTTGCATGATAGGAAAACACTTTTGTATCCAAGTAAAATTGGATCTAGGCGTTTTGGATTATTTTTCATTTTTTAAAAGAATTAAATCAAATGGGTATAAAACAGATCTGTAATTAAATTATTAAAGAGAGGGAGGAAAATCTTACTCGGATGATTTCGATCGGGTGAGGGCCGCGCAGTAGGGAACTCGTCCCACCCAGGCGCCACGGCACGCGGTAGGATCCGTTTTGAAAATGGCCAGAGACAGGGCGCCGAAGGGGTACGCAGCCGCGATGGTCGTTGGATCAACAGGTGATGGACGGTCGCTGGCCGTCTTCCTCGCAGAGATCAGGACGACGGGATGAAACCCTAGGTCGCCCGGGGCGGGGGTGGGGAGCTCACCGGAGGAGGTTTGAGGAGATGGGAGTTGGCCGAGGTGACGCGGGAATCGGTGGCGAGCACAACGAGGGGCGGGACGTTGGGGTTCTTCCGCAGAGGTCGTCATGGCGTCTGCGCCGCCGGAGCAGGCTTAGGTTCTCCCCGGAGAAGCTCGGGGGAGGCCGGCATGTTGATGGATAGGCAAATAGGACGATGCAGCAAGGTCGTTTAGGGTGTAAGGATGGTTCTGGAGGGGTTGCAGAGGCCCAAGCGACCCACACTCGCGGGAGGGAGATTCCTTCGGGTGGATGCCGACTGTGGTGGCCTCCGGTCTTTCCTGGAATGAAAGAGAGCAAGGGGAGATAGGTTAGGTCGTGGAGGTTAGAAATCAGCAGAGAGAGAGGAAGGGGAGTGTCTTGAGACAATGGCATGCTCAACTCTTCGAGAAAGGCCCAGAGGATCTTCTCTCCTTTCCCATGGAGATGGGGGGCCAGGGATCTAGATCTGGAGCTTGGGAAGGGTAGTTGGAGGGGAGGAGGTGAAATGAGGCAGTGGGGGAGTGTTGTACTGGCCTCTGGCCTAATAAACCAAGTGGGGGAGGTGTTTGATGGACTAGTTCCATTTTTAGCATGGAGGCGTTGTGCTGCTCGAGGACAGGGCAAGAGGGGCGATGGAGAGAGAGGTGTGGGGGCCTCTGGTCATACTAAGTGACAGGGGGTGAGAGGGTAGCTGCTTCTATGGCATTAATAAGAGGGGACAAGACATGGAGGCTTTGACTCCCTCTCAACAAGAGCAAAAGGACAAGAACTAGGGTTTGGTTACTGTAGATCTATAGTGCCACAACCAGGGGGAGTGCTGAGTACTGGAGTGACGTGCTGTACAAGCTTGGGGGAATATTGGATTTGATTTGAGGCAAGATTTGACTAGTTTGCCATATTTGATCAAAACTTGAGTTGTGAAGGAAGTCCAAGAATTTACATTGGCCAAGATGTTGAAATGGTACAGGTTGAAGGATATGGTCCTTGTACACCTCCAAGATTTATTTGGGATTTTTCTAATGATTAAATGTGCACTTAATCTCCATTAATCAAAAACTGCGGAATAGGTTTCTAAAAGCTAAAGTGATATTTTTACCTTACACAAGGTTGGTTTTTGATGTGAAGTGGTCTTAAATACCATAACACACATTGGATAAAATTGTTTGAATTTATTAAGGTGGAAAACTATTTTTGGGGAATTATTTCTTATTTTGCCATTTAAGAAGAAGGGCAAAAAGAAATAATGAATAATCTCAAAAATATTTATTTTTGAGTTAGAAAGATGAGATATGATAATTAGACCTCAAATGTGCCTTGATTTGGAAAGGTGATTTTGAGAAAAACAAACTTGCCATTAAAGACAAGGCTTTTGAGAATTTGGTAAGTGGAGGAAATAAAATAGTTTAATAATCCAAATAATTGTGGGAATTATAAGGAGATGCTTATATCCAAGGTAGATGATGTAAACTTAATGTAGGCATCAAGGTCAACCTTGGTTTTGAAGAAAAGTAGTGGAAAGGGTGGAAACTAGATTCTTGAGGATATAGGGTTTAGTTATTCTGATGCCAAATAAACAGGATTGGATTAGGGAGATCAGAGCTCACATTGGTACAAGGGGTACATGTATGGATAGACCATGTAATATAGATGATCATGGAATCAAGAGTTGGGCTTGATTGCATTTGAGGTGATCTAGAGGGGATGTCAAACTTTGTTGAAAATAAGGCTGCCATAGCAGATACATCAGGTAGCCTTCTAAACCATGTGGGTTTAAACAACACAGGGATCCAATGGAAACAAGTGAAATGTGGATTGGTAGTCCATGATTATTAGATCATAAACAAGCAAAGATTTGTTCAAGGGGAGGTAGCATATAGATGTGAGCTTCTTCCAACGTAGGCAAGATGATAAGATTTGCAGAAAAGATTTTTATCTTGACTACAAAACCATCATGGATGAGTGAGACATAGAATGGCTTATCCAAGCACAAGAATGGGATTTGTTAGTACTAATGATGTACTACAAGATGGTTCGGATACATTCTCAAGAATGCTCATGGGTTGGAAGTGGCAGAGCTCCAAAGATTGAATCTAGAGAAGAATTCCAGACTTAGCCATTTTGGCAGATTTGGAGATTTTGAGGGGGTGGCAAGGGTTTACCCTTTCCATTAAATGTTTGATTTTGAGGTATATATTTATGATAGGGGATCAAACTTGGATTGGGTCTCCTCTAGGTTGGAAACCATCAAGAGGGATTATCCCTGGATAGAGATAAGCTTTAGATGAGATGATCACTTGAGTGGTTTAGGATAGATCCAGACTTGGGTGCTTGATTTGAGATTGATGATCCCGAGCATGGGTTGGGTCCTAAGGGATGAGATACTAGATTATATCACTCTAGTTACTAAGAAAACAAGGCAGTCAGCAAATCAAGGCAATTTATCAGACAACAGATCAAGGCAATTCATTAGACAACAGATCAATGCAATTCATCTAACTACTACTAGGGTTACCATCAATCCTAGCTTGAGGTAAGGATGGGTATGTTGAAAAGGGGTTTTGTTTTGAAGAAAGATAAGTACCATCTTGTTATCTCTACCAAGATTGAGATGAAAAGGTTTTAATAAGGTTTTGGAAAACCTAGAGATAAAAATAGTTGAAGGTTTTGTCTTGAAAACATAAGGAGAGTATATATATGTCTCCATAGTTTTGGCAATAGAAACTAGTAAAGTATTTGGTTGGGTCAAAGTCATCTTGGCTCGGGTTTTGAAATGCCAGAACATTTGAGAATATGAAAGATGAGCCAAGACATCTCTTTTGTAAAATAGTTTTTGTAAACTAGGGTTGAGATGAGGAGTAAACAACTAATACACAAACAATTGCTTGAGCACAAGCAAACAATTAAGCACACTTTTCAAGAAAAAGTTTTTGTTCCCCCTGATTTTTGCCTTTTGGACATTTAATCAAGGTTGCTGAAATTGGGATGTTACAAGGAGCAAAGCAATACTATGAGCGGAACTCAATCATATGAACCAAACTACATATATGTAAGAAAACTTCCCAAAAATTGCATTCCTCTAAAATTCCTAGGGAATTCCTTCGAATCAAAGAGGCCAAAATTCCTACAAATTCCTACTAACCAATGAAAGTTCAAAAAAATTAGCTCACATCAATTTAGGAATAATATCTGAATCTCGCGTAAGTACTACATGTAGATATCATATTTTCTATGGGATCTACTAGGAGCAAAGCAATACTATCAGCAGAACTCAATCATATGAATCAACCTACTTATATGTAAGAAAACATCCCAAAGATTGCATTCCTCTGAAATTCCTAGGGAATTCCTTTGAATCAAAGAGGCTAAAATTCATATGGAATTCCTACTAACCAATGAAAGTTCAGAAAAATTAGCTTACATAGATTTAGGAATAATATCTCAATCTCGCGTTAGTACAAGCAGATATCATATTTTCCATGGGATGTACTGGGAGCAAAGCAATACTATCAGCATAACTTAATCATCTGAATCAAACTACTTATATGTATGAAAACTTCCCAAAGATTGCATTCCTCTAAAATTCCTAGGGAATTCGTTCAAATCAAAGAGGCTAAAATTCCTACTGTGTGGAATTCCTACTAACAAATGAATGTTCAGAACAATTATCTTACATAGATTCAGGAATAAAGCTAATAAAATGCGTAGCGAGGAGAATTTACCAGTTTCAAAGGCTTCCATGCATAAACACTGCCGTTCTCGGTCACGGCGAACACACAGTCGTGTTGGATAATAGCATCATAGTATCTGAAGTAGCGTTGTAACTCGTTCACACAAACTGACCATCCATTACTATCATTCCCCTTAAGGACATCAATCTTGAATTCGAAGATGGCGACAAGAGAGAAATCCTTGTAACCCCTAGCAACTGTCGGAACTTGGCAAATGACTATCTTCTGCAGTTCAGTACGTCGACCTTCAGCAGCATCATCCTAGAATGTAAGTGCAGAACCTTCGGTCGTTCAAACCCCGGCACTTGCGGAAGAACAATACTATGACGAGTGTACACGTTGACAAGGTCCCATATAATATTTGGCCCAACCATGAGGATCCAATCTCCATTGCCGCCTGCTCGCTGCTCATCAAAACCATTTGGCATCACAACATCGGAGGAAAACCTGTCTAGCAATGTCGGCTTGCACGGGATGCCTGCCACTTTGATGTAGTTTTTGGATTCCCACGGTCTCACCCTCAGGTGAGAATTAAGAACACATGGGAGGCCAAACAAATGAGAAACAAGCATAGTTGCGCTCTCTTTTATGGATTGAAGAATATGTTTGGACGAACCGATGAGGCTCGCGGTGATGGTGGCATCGCAATGGTTGATGAATACTTCAAGGGGGCCTTCGGTGAACACAATCTGAAACTGATCAGGATCTTTACTAACCTTGCTCGATCTCACCATGGAAGGAGGCTCCGGATGGTGTTTTGGGGTTTTTGTGGGTGGGTGGGAGGGAGAGGAGGAGAGGGAAGATCTTTGGCGAGAGATGGCAGCAGGGTGAGATGGAGAAGACAAAGGCTGATGATACAGAGTACTAGTCCTGCCGAAGGTGGGCGAGTGGGCAGTGGGACTCCAATTGAGGCTAGTTGCAAGGAGCTCCAACTAAGGTTTCCTCTCTCGGAAAAAAGGAACTCCGCCTCTTGGAGAAGGAAGGTGCAATGTGACGAGGGTAGCTACTAGAGTAGTACTACTGTCTAGTAGCTGTAGGGCCTCATCATAGCATGTTATTAGTGGAGTAGCTTTAACATCCCAAAAATATTAATCAAGATTATCAAGTTCTAATCACCCAAGTTTAGGGCTAACAAAAACTTTTGTTAAATAAAACCAATATGAATGCTTGTGTGTATGTGATGAATGCATGAATGCTTGCCATGACTTGTTTGATTGCTATGAATGGAAAGTATTGGTTTAAAGATGAAAACAACATCATATAATTCATTTCCAAGCAGAATCAAATCAATAGAAATTAAAATATGAACAATATGAGCTAATGGTCATTTTGACCAAAGTTAACCACTAGACCACTTTAAGTGTTTCTAGTCCAAGATTTCTAATAGAAACAAATCCAATTATTTTCACCCCTTGCTAGACAGAGTAAAAGTGAACCCAAGCCTACCTTGCAAACCCATAGAAACATTTTGCAAATCTATGACAAGGATAATTAAAAATGTAATCTAGTTCATATGGTAAGATCACCATTTCTCAAAACCCAACCAAATCAGTTCACCTTGACAAATCCAAGCAACCAGAGACTGCCAAGTATGTGACCAGTACACTAACCAAATTTCATCCAAACATTCAAATATAAACCTCTTGCGGCCATTTCATCAAACACCTTTTGAGCACAAATCAAATAAAACAACAAACACTATTTTGAGCAGTGTTCTTGCCAAACTTGTTCCCTCTACAACTATCACCACACTCCCAGTATGTCACCCACCTTGTCTATGCAACTCTAGCCCACTGTTTACACGACCATGTCATCAATGGCCACCATGGCCGAGCACATTTGCCACCCCCACCGGCGACAGCATGATGCAAGCGTCGTTAGCCTCGCCAACCATGTCTGGCATGCTGCCCGTGCCTCACTGCCCCCTCCAGACCAGCCCTAGCTCGAGGACAGAGAGAGGAGATGCTGGAAACGTCGTGCCCTCGCCGTTGTCAACCATTCTGATGCGCACCACAATTCACGCTTCGTTCCCACTCAACCCGACCACCTTGAGCTCTCGCCACGTTCTAGCACAATCACCACCGTGCCAGGAGACAAAAGGACATGCTCGTTCCCTCGACCGTGCCCCATAGCCGCCACACGCCGTGAAGTTCACCGTCGGTACCGCGTAGAGCACCGCCCCGTTCCGACCGCTATATACCACCATTTACTGAGCCACGATGCCCGTGATGATTTCCATACGACCGCCCACTGTCCTAGCCCCCGAACCATGCCGCTAGCTCGTTGTGCCATCGCCTCCGTCGACCTCTGCGCTCGCCTTGCTGCCCCTCTCGCCCCGCTATAAAAAGGGAACCCCTCCCGCACCATTTATCCACACTCCCACACTCAGCACTCCTCACTGATCCTCCCCCACTTCTTCCCAGAGCAAGGCAAGCTCTCCCTCGCCGGAATTTAGCCGGAGCACGCCGCTGCTAGAGGAGAAGGGCGCCGTCGATTCAGGCCACCGCAGGAGAAGCCGCCAGTACCAGGAGAACCTCCGGAGCCGCCTTGTTCGTTTGGCCCCATCGCCGACCCTCGCCTGAGCTCCGGTGAGCCTCCGCCGACCCCCACTGGCCGTGCTAGGGTTCGTACCCGTCGTGTCCTGTTCCGATGAGGACAACGGCCGTGAGCCGTTCATCTTGAATCTAATCCTACGGTCAAAACCATCCCATACCCCTTCGGCACCCCCTGTATCACTCACGAGTAGGGACACCACTTAAACCAGCCCGTGCGCATGCTGTGTGCAGTGGGCCGGCCCATCTAGCTCTCCCGTGCGACCCAGTTAATTCAAACTTAGGTTTTTCAATTTAGTTCAAACTCTAGTTATGTATTTTGATTCAAAAATCAATTCAAAGAGTTTCACTGAACCAAATTGCATTAAACTAATTTTGTTAGCAAGGTATGGAAATTATTAATCCAAGCCCATTGGAGTCAAACCATTTGGAATTATAGATCTCCCATGGTAAAAATAACAAGTCAGAGACTCTTCTGCATTCAATCATTTTTCAAAATACAACCATAAATGCTTTTGAGTTGATTCCAACTCTAAAAATCACATTTTATAAGACCTTTCTGAATATATAAAAAGATATAGGTTTACTTGCAGTAATAATGAACAAGTAATAAAATAATGCCCCAAAGGCATTTCTAGTCACTTTAATTAATTAAAATAATAAGGTTAAACCTTATTAAATTGTGACACCACTTTAAATCACATTCCCAAGTATTGAAATATGTGGTGATGACATGTGTCAACATGATACCATATTTTAATTGGAGAATATTAAATCTTAAAAAGTTTTAAATGAGCAGAAATTACTTTTCCAAAATAAAATAAATAAGAGTATGCCTTTAATCCTTGTGATGATGCTAGATCATCTAGTGTGAACAATTGTATGCCAAATAGAAGTAGTTAACTATTGTTTGGTGATTGTGTACCTCGTATTTATTTATAGACGCTAGTACCGACCAAGGATACGAATAGGAAGGAGACTAATACTACGAAGAAGAAGAAAAGAACTTCAATCACTGCACTAGTCAAGGCAAGCAATCCTAGCAAGCTAACACTTGCATGATAACTATGCAAACTAGAGGCCTTAGGCATATTTGGATAAACCACTTTATTATACTAAATCCTAGTTTTACTTGCAAGCTTGATTATTTTATTTCTTTAGCAAAGCCCTTTATTTATGTTTACTTAGTGACTTGTGAATTTTGGAAAGGTATTAGTGGTATCATAAAGAGCATAAAACTTGACCTAAGTTAGATAGAACTAGATGTCATACTGAGGCATGAGATTACACTTAGATAAGACACACCTGATTAGCACCCCTCATTAGTGATTACCCCCAACTTTAGTGGCTAGTGCTAAGTATAAAACTAGATCACATTAGATGGGAATACTTGGTGAAAATGGTTATGAAAACCTTAGAATGGTGAGTCATTCTAATGAAATGTTTTTACATGTGTTATGAACACTAGATGATTTTGATGATGAAAATGTGGAGGCACAAGCCTTAGCCATTTATAAAACTGATGGTTGCGTTCGGATGCGATACCATTCCAACTTTACCGTACAACCACAATACCCAAATTTGGGTAGGGCTTGAATAGAAGTTTATATATCTTAGTATGGGTTCCCTTGCGGCCGAGGTTTGAGCTAAGGCTTCCTCGTGATGATTGTCCACCTGTGTGGTTCCCAAGATGATAGATGGTCATGGTTGGGAGGCCAAACTCATAGGGGAGGTGCCTATACTAGGGTGTGTAATTGAAAGGTTAGGATTGATTATCTGCATACTGAGTATGGTGATTCAGGATTGTTCCTGACGGATATATCGAATGTTGTGGTGAAAGTGTACCACCTCTAATGAGTGTCAAGATATTCGAATAGCCGCGTCCGCGGTTATGGACAGTTGGAGTGGCCATACTGTTCCGTCGTCAGATGTTTTCAAAATGATTAGTGAAATGAACTATGACTTTGACTTGAACACAACAGGGTTATGAACTTGAAAACTAAGTTCCCACTTAGGTGTTATAAAACATTAAACTAGTTTTCTTTGCTTCTAAACTCATTTAGGGATAAACCTAGATTTTTGCAAAACAACCTAGAGTTTAGGATTCCTACTTGAATCACTTTACTTGATAGTGATAGTTTGTGAGTACTTAAAGAGTACTCATGGCTTTGTCCCTTGCTATTCCTGTGGCCAGACTATGAGGAGCACTACCAGTATGATGGACAACAGGAAGTCTACGACAACTAGGATCATCTCCCATCGTTAGCATTGCATGTGACCCTGAAGATGGAGCTTCGACCATGCTACTATTATTATTATTCCGCTGTGTTGATTGTATTAAGACTGGATCATGAGATCCTGTATTTGTAAGACCTATATTATGGTTTGTAATGGATGATGAACTATGGTACCAATCTGTTATTTCTTGCAAAAATGGTAATCCTGGGATTGCGATGTATGGCATAATAGGCATCTGGATTAAAAATCCGGGTGCTGACAGTAGCTATGTAGAGGTCCCAACCTGATCAGGTAGAGATCCCTATGTTTACAATGCTAGTCCCTGGATTGAATAGCTAGCATCCACAGTTCAGTATGTAATATCAAGAAAACAAAGGTCATATTACAACTTATAACTAGGAATAAAATAATTCATTACATCTTACCTATCTCATATGGCTATCTCATAACAATGCAGCAAAAATAACTATATAGCATGGAGTCCTTCATCTTCATATGCCACAGGCAATCATGTTGGTTGTAGACTTGTAATCCCTACTTAACAAAATTCACTAACACCAAACAAACCTACAACATAAGAAGTTACAGCCACAAGGGTCAATAAATTTGAATTGTATTGGAAAGTGATGCTATGGTTGAATAGTGGTATCTAACATCTATATGAATTTGGCTAGGTGTAGCTTAGGCTTGCATAGCTCAAAATAAGGTTTTCCTTATTAGTTAAAAAACACTAAGTTTTTGTCTATGAAAATCACCCAAGGAACCACCAATATAAATTGGTGAACCTTTAACCCTTGTTCAACCACAAGTTTTTAACTTAGAAATTAGGATGAGGAGATCCTTGATAGCTACAATGTCTTGATGCTCAAATTGTCCATTTTCGGGGACACGACTAAGTACTTAGATTTTACCCTCTCGAGAGGTCGTGCACTTTCCCTACAAGACTCGACATGCATCGAGACAAGATCTTTCAGAAGCCTTCCCTTAGACCAAATGGACGCGTTCCATCCTATCACCCCTACCACCTTCTGTCTATCTCTCTAAGTTATTGTAACCTATATGATCAAGGCAGAGCCCATATGCCATGTGGTTGCACTAGAAGCTTCTCAACACTTAACATCTCAAATCTCTTTGTTCCTGGGTGTCTTTCCACAACTGTTATACACAAGGTAGCCATCAACATGGGACTTGTGTAACCACTCAACACAAACCATTCTCACCATTCCACCCAGGTGATTCATTCACTTGGTTGTTTTATTAAGCAAAATCACAAGTCATAGACATAGAAATATTTCATAGCATGAATAATCCACCCTTTTCTTCTATTATCTAAGCTAAGCATAACAGTAACAAGAATCTTAACTTAGGGAAAATTTCACTAAGACAACATCTACTAGGATTTCCCAAGGCATAGCATATATACTTAGTAAAAAGTCCATGCAAGTCCTACTCAAAATATCACTAATGCATAGTCAAAATAATAGGACAAAATATATGAAGCACCACTTGCCTTTTTAGTAGAGAAACTAGGTTCACTCCTTGTCATGCAATTGTTCACTACAATTCAATCAAGCAAGCACATATTCAAAACTAGCATTCAAACAATTCACCACATAAAATAATAAAAACAAGGAAATGCATGCAAGAGATTCTTTTATTGAAAAAGTGGTGTCTAATAAGGTTCTAAACATGTCAAAACACCTATTGGTCATTTATACAGTGGAGAATCATTTGGAAACAAGTTAGTGAAAATAACTCCTTTTAAATCATTATTGTTTTGCTAGAAATGCATTTATTCAAAGTATTAATTTCTAGTGTTAACCAAATATGTTTTTAAACACAAATGTTAGTGTTTAAGGTCAGAGTGTTTAAAAAAAAAATCCATTTGCAAAAGGTTTCACTCAAAAATCATTTGTAAAACAATTTTTATATCCAAAATAGTCCTAATAATGTTTCTGCAAAAAAACCTAATTTTCCAGAAGAAAAATACTAAAATAAGAAAAAAGTTTCCATTTTTCTGATTCCATTGATATAAAGTTTGTAATTTTTGGACAAGCAGAACAAAAGTTATGATTTTTGCGAGTTTTAAACATTCAAATTCATGTCTGGAATTTTAAACAGAAAGAACAGGCCACGCGTCATGTTCTCATTGGATGGTACCGCTTCGGCAGGATCGCGCTACACGGGCCGTAGGATTTATTTAGATCTGTGCGGCTTAGATCATCCAATACCGATTCACCTAAGCGATCTAACTTAACCACTTGATCTGTATCCAACAGCTCAGAGATCATCAACCAGAGACAGGCGGCGATAGCGATGGATGCACGGCGGCGGCGCTCTGCCTGCGGTGGTCTGGCTATACTAGGAAGCGAGAGAAGGGGAGGAGGGGCTCACCTGGTTCGCTGTGGCGAGTAGATGCTCAACATGGTCGCCATCGACGAAGGGGCGCACGGGTGTGACGGAAATTCCTCGCCGGAGATGTCCCTAGCGTCGGGCACGCACAGTCGTTGTCGGAGGCGACGCTATGGGGCACGCGAAGACAAGAGGAGGACGACACTAGATGCGTAAGGAAGAGCAGAGTGCGAGAGTGTCAACGATGGGTAAAGGGGCGGTCAGAGATTACCGGGAGAGGTTGCTGGAGTCGAGGCAGGAGACGGTGGCGCTCAAACATAGTCGATATTCTAGGGCGCGCATGAGCAAGCAAAGGCCATGGGAAGATGCGCAAGTCGATGTGGAGCAAGCTAGCATGCACTAGGGGGTAGGTAAAGGGTTGAGCTCACCGGAATTTGCACCAGAGCTCGTCGGAGGCAGTGAGGTTCGAGCGAGAAATTTGGGCACCCTAGGGGCTATTTGGATGCATCGACTGAGGGGAAAGAGAGGGAAGCAGTTAAGAGGGCATGGTCGCAGGGTCGATTTACTGCAGCTTTTACGCGAATTGAAGCCGAGAAATCAATGGAAGAAACGGCGAGGAGGAGTTGGGGGCGGGGTCATCGGGTAAAGAAAACGATGCCAGATGGCTATGGGGCCTGGATGTCAGCGAGGTCAGGGGTACCGATGCGGGTGATAAAAGAACGAGGCAGAGAGAGAGGGGAGGTGCCGAGTGGGCTGTGATGGGCCTAGTTGGGCCTGGTTTGCTGGGGGTTTGTTGGGTTGGGTGTTTTCTTATTTTTTTCTTCCCTGTTTCTTTTTCCTTTTCCAATTCTAATTTCTGTTTTAATTTGTATCAAATGTTTCAAACTTCTATTTGATTTCAAACCTTTTCTAAACCTTTTCAGTAGGTTTTATCTGTTTATTAATGTGTTTAAATAGTCCACTTTGAATTATTTCAAATATTTTATTATGCTTTAATATTTACTTAAATGAGGCTTTTGTGTTTATAAAATTAAATATGGTTCAAACCCATATTATTTTATTCAAATAATTATTTTATTCTTTTTAAGTTAATTAGATAACTTTTAATCCATTTGGGCAATTTCAGTTTTTTTCATGTTTTAATTAATCATTTATATTAGGATTTTTTGTCTTCATTCAAATAAAATTGAATATGGTTAAAGGCCCATATAATTTTATATAAATAATATTTATTCCTTTATTTTTATTTGGATTATCTTTATTCCATTTGCTTATGGATTTGGCCTAGATTTAATTTGACTTTTAAATATTCCTTAATTATTTCTTTATTTGTCTTATAAAATCCAAATCTTTTTATTTATAGTTCCAAAATTGGTGATTCCAATTTGTGTAATTTTATTTAATATTTGTTTATCCTTTTAGGATTATTTTTCTCACAATTTGGTATTGATTTTTGTTAGGATCTTTATTAGCCTTGGAAATTATTTCCTTTATCTTATTAAATTCATAAGTTTTTATCCATGGCTCCAAATTGAATGAAACCAATTTCCATGGTTTTATAATATTTTTTTATCAAATTTGATCATTTATAAATGTTTGTTGCTAAATATATATATGGAAAAAATCCATAGTCTTGGAGTGATTTTTGGGAATATTTTCTTTCACTAGGGTTTTAGAGTTTTTGGTTTAAGTTTTCCCAAGTGTTTTAAATTCAAGATTCTTTCTATGCATGAATTCATTTGATCTTTTGAATATTTGTTTGTTTCTTTCTTATTCTAATTTTGTTCAAGTAGGGTTTGGATGTTTCCATTTAGAAGCAAAAAGTTTCTTTTCACTCTAAATTTAAACAATTGTTTATTTTATTTATTTATTTTTCACCTTTCAAAATTTGGAGAATTTTGGGATGTGAAAGACTACCACCCGTAAAAGGAATCTCGTCCCAATGTTCGGGAAGGCTAGAGGTTACAAGTCGGCTTCAGGACAACTAGGGTACTACCACCCTTAAAATATTTTCAACTAGATTACATCTTGCCTTACTGGGTATCTTGATGTAACGTCTTTGGACAGTTGTTTGCATAGTGTCCCTTATTTCCACATTTGAAACATGTGACAAGGTTGATATCCCTCATAGGTTTGCTTATCTTGACTTTCTCCTTTTCAGGACAATGTGATGCATAATGGCCTAGCTCTTTGCATTTGTTGCACATCACTTGGCTATTATCCTTCTTCTTCTTGGGTCTCTCCAAAGCTAGGAGGGCTCTTAGTTCATGTGCCTCATACTTCACCACAAATGTGGGAAAACTTCCTCAGTTCTTTGAACGGTTCCTAGGATAACGTCCATGTTTCCTCTTTTGTCCACCATGGTGAGTTACAATGTATGGAGGTGCATACTAAGGTTTGAATTTGTCTTCATCATTCTTGGTAGAAGTTGTTCCTTTATGGAGGTTTCCAAGCACTTGATGCATTCCATCTTGTTTCATCTATTGAACTATAGGATAGATGGGGCATTGGATAGGGACATTGTAATTTCCTTCAAATAGGAAACAAGAAACTGGAGAAGTGGGGCATTGTTTAGTTGGATGTTTCTCTTCACAATTAGGGCATTGATCCATATGCTCTTTGTGAGTGTGTCCTATGTCTCTACAAATTTTGCAGGCTTGAGTTCATTCTATAATATCATCCTTGATATTATTGTTGTCTTCATCTCTTTGGAAGGGTTGCTTCTCATGTTAATCATCTGATTGGTCATCCTTTGCAACAATTGGGATTGGGTTTCCAAGAATTTTTGCATGGCTGGGTCTAACTCAATGTTATTGGTTAAAAATTGGCTTGTCACTTGATTCAACTGGGCTTGGGTTGCTAGTAGTTGTTCTCTCATGTGGATGTTTTGGCTGTTGTTACCATCCTTGATGTTGGAGTTCTGGTCTCTTGGAGAAGTCATCTTTTTGGGTTGGAATGGGATTAGATTAGCCAAAAGATTTCTAGAGTAAGAATTCTACTCACACACAACAATTCACACAAAGCAATGTGAAAGCAATCATAATCCTGCATTCCAGTCAAAACAACAAGATTCAAGCATATTTTTAAGCAATAAGATATTTTGGCTACACCACATAAGTTGGTGTTATCAATAAATCGATTTAAACTAAATACTAGTATGGTGGTCCAACTATGGGGTTCACTTGAGATCATTCCATTCTTCTTAGTTATTACTTCATGGACAAGATCATGGTATCCTTGGAAGAAATTATTGCATCTTGATCATTAAGCTCAAGGGTGATGATGGTTCCTCCCAAGTTGTATTTCTTTAGTCTTCAAGTCTTGAGTAATACTTCTTGTCTCACTTGTAGTCCTTAGTGATGTCCAAGTTGAAGTCCTTGGTGAAACTGAGGTTGAAGTCATTGGTGATGGTGAAGTCCGTGCTCATGTTGAAGTTTTTGTCCATTAAGTTGAAAAAGGGAGAGATGTAGAATCAAAACAAAAAGGTTGAGGAAAGAGTTTACAAGATTGTTTGTAAATATGTTTGAACAAATACAACTCTTATTTTCCTAACGGGTTTTGTCCAATCCTAGGGTTACAATCCTACAGGCAACACATTGCTCTGATACCATTTGTAGAGGTCCCAACCTGATAAGGTAGAGATCCCTATGTTTACAATGCTAGTCCCTAGATCGAATAGCTAGCATCCACAGTTTAAGATGTAATATCAAGAAAACAAAGGTCATATTACAACTTATAACCAGGAATAAAATAATTATTTATATCTTACATAGCTCATATGGCTATCTAATTACAATGCAGCAAAATAAACTATATAGCATGGGGTCCTTCATCTTCATATGCCACAGGCAATCATGTTGGTTGTAGACTTGTAATCCCTACTCAACAAACTTCACTAACACGAAACAAACCTGCAACATAATAAGTTACAACCACAAGGGTAAATACATTTGAATTGTATTGGCAAGTGATACTATGGTAGAATAGTGGTATCTAACATCTATATGAATTTGTCTAGGTGTAGCTTAGGATTGCATTGCTCAAAATAAGGTTTTCCTTATTAGTTGAAAACACTAAGTTTTTGTTTGTCAAAATCACCCAAGGAACCACCAATAGAAATTGGTGAACCTCTAACCCTTGTTCAACCACAAGTTTTTAACATAGAAATTCGGATTAGGAGATCCTTGATAGCTTTAATATCTTGATGCTCAGATTGTCCATTTCCGGGGACACGACTAAGTACTTAGGTTTTACCCTCTTGACAGGTGGTTCACTTTCCCCACAAGACTCGACATGCATCCAGACAAGATCTTTCAGAAGCCTTCCCTTAGACCAAATGGATGCGTTCCATCCTATCACCCCTACCACCTTCGGTCCATCTGGCTAAGTTATTGCAACCTATATGATCAAGGCACAACCCATATGCCATGTGGCTGCACTAGAAGCTTCTCAACACTTAACATCTCAAATCTCTTTGTTCCTGTGTGTCTTTCCACAAGTGTGATAAACAAGGTAGCCATCAACATGGGCCTTGTGTAACCACTCAACGCAAACCATTATCAGCATTCCACCCAGGTGATTCATTCACTTAGTTGTTTTATTAAGAAAAATCACAAGTCATAGACTTAGAAATATTTCATAGCATGAATAATCCACCCTTGTATTCTATTAGCTAATCTCAGCATAATAGTAAGAAGAATCTTAACTTAGGTAAAATTTCACTAAGAAAACATCTACTAGGATTTCCCAAGTCATAGTATATATGCTTAGTAAAAAATCCATGCAAGTCCTACTCAGAATATCACTAATGCATAGTCAAAATAATAGGACAAAATATATGAAGCACCACTTGCCTTTTTAGTAGAGAAACTAGGTTCACTCCTTGATCTTGCAATTGTCACACTCTTCAAAGTTCACTACAATTCAATCAAGCGAGCACATATTCAAAAATAGCATTCAAACAATTCACCACATAAAATAATAAAAACAAGGAAATTCATGCAAGCATGCAAGAGATTTTTTATTGAAAAAGTGGTTTCTAATAAGGGTTCTAAACATTTCAAAACACCTACTGGTCATTTATACAGTGGAAAATCATTTGAAAATAAGTTAATGAAAATAACTCCTTTAAATCATTTTTGTTTTTCTAGAAATGCATTTATTCAAAGTATAAATTTCTAGTGTTAACCAAATATGTTTTGAAACACAAATGTTAGTGTTTAAGGTTAGAGGGTTTAAAACAAATCCATTTGCAAAAGGCTTCACTCAAAAATCTTTTTTAAAACAATTTTTATATCCAAAATAGTCCTAATAATGTTTATTTAAAAACACCTAGTTTTCCGGAAGGAAAATACTAAACTAAGGCCATAGTTGCAAAGTTAAAATAATTCTGGTTCCATTGATATAAAGTTTGTAATTTTTGGACAAGAAAAACAAAAGTTATGATTTTTCCAAGTTTTAAACATTCAAATTCAATTCTGGAATTTTAAACAGGCACAACAGGCCACGCGTCATTTTCTCATTGGCTAGTACCGCATTGGCAGGATTGCTCTACGCGGGCCGTAGGATTTAATTAGATGTATGCGGATCAGATCATCTAATACCGATTCACTTAAGCGATCTAACATAACCACTGGATCTGTATCCAATAGCTCAGAGAGCATCGACCAGAGATGGGCGGCGCTGGCGACGGATGCGTGTCTGCGGCGCTCTGCCTGCGGTGGTCCAGATATTCTAGGAAGCAAGATGAAGGGAGGAGGGGCTCACCGGGTTCGCTGTGGCGAGTAGATGCTCAACATGGTCGCCATCGACGAAGGGGCGCACGGGTGTGACGGCGATTCCTTGCCAGAGATGTCCCTGGCGTTGGCCAAGAACTGTCGTTGTCAGAGGCGAAGCTACGGGGCACACGAAGAAAAGAGGAGGACGGAGTTAGATGCGCAAGGAAGAGCAGAGTGCGAGAGCATCAACAAGGGGCAAAGGGTTGGTCAGAGATTACCAGGATAGGTCGCCGGAGTTGAGGCAGGAGACGGTGGCGCTCAGACGTAGTCATTGCCGAGATTCTAGGGCACGCGCGAGCAAGCAGCGGCCACGGGCAGATGCGTGTGTCGATCGGGAGCAAGCTAGCATGAACTAGGGGGCAGGTAAAGGGTTGAGCTCTCCGGAATTTGCACCGGAGCTCGTCGGAGGTAGTGAGGTTCGAGCGAGAAATTTGGGCAGCCTAGGGGCATGTGGGATGCGTCCACTGAGGGGAAAGAGATGGAAGAGGGAGGCAGTTAAGAGGTCATGGTCGCGGGGTCGATTTACTGCAGAGTTTACGTGAATTGAAGCCGAAAAATAAATGGCAGAAACGGCGAGGAGGAGTTAGGGGCGGGTCAGCGGGTGAAGACGACGATGTCAGGTGGTTGTGGGGCCTTGACGTCAGCAAGGTGAGGGGTACGGGTATGGGTGAGAAAAGAACAAGGCAGAGAGAGAGGGGAGGTCCCGGGTCGGCTGTGCTGGGCCAAGTTGGGCCTGGTTTGCTGGGGGGTTTGTTGGTTTGGGTCTTTTCTTATTTTTTTTCTTCCCTGTTTCTTTTTCCTTTTCCAATTCTAATTTCTGTTTTCATTTGAATCAAATGTTTCAAACTTCTATTGATTTCAAACCTTTTCTAAACCTTTTCAGTAGGTTTTATCTATTTATTAATGTGTTTAAATATTCCACTTTGAGTTATTTCAAATATTTTATTATGCTTTAATATTTATTTAAATGAGGCTTTGGTCTTTGTAAAATTAAATATGGTTCAAACCCATATTATTTTATTCAAATAATTCTTTTCTTATTTTTAAGTTAGTTAGATAACTTTTAATCCATTTTGGAAATTTCAATTTTTTTTCATGTTTTAATTAATCATTTATATTAGGAACTTTTGTCTTCATTCAAATAAAATTGAATATGGTTAAAGGCCCGTATAATTTTATTTAAATAATCTTTATTCCTTTATTTTTATTTGGATTATCTTTATTCCATTTTCTTATGGATTTGGCCAATATTTAATTTGACTTTTAAATATTCCTTATTTATTTTTTCTTTGTCTTATAAAATTGAAATCTTTTTATTTATAGTTCCAACATTGGTGATTCCAATTTGTATAATTTTATTTAATATTTGTTTATCCTTTTAAATCCTTTTAGGATTATTTTTCTCACAACTTGGTATTGATTTTTGTTAGGAGATTTATTAGCCTTGGAAATTATTTCCTTTTATCTTATTAAATTCATAACTTTCTATCCATGGCTCCAAATTGAATGAAACCAATTTCCATGGTTTTATAATATTTTTTTATCAAATTTGATAATTTATAAATGTTTGTTGCTAAATATTTATATGGAACATGTCAACACCCGGATTTTTAATCCTAGATGCCTGTTATGCCATACCTCACAATCCCAGGATTACCATTTTTGCGAGACATAACAGAATTGGATACCATAGTACATCATCCATTACAAACGGTATATAAATTCTAACACAAATAGGGATCTCATGATCCAGTTCTTAATACAACATAAAGCAGTGGAGAACGTAATAATAACGGTAGCGTAGGCGAAGCTCCATCTTTGGGGTCACAGGCAATGTTGACGATGGGAGATGATCCTAGTTATCGTAACCTTCCTGGGGTCCATCCTCCAGGTACTCCTCTTCATAGTCTGGCCATGGGAATAGCCAGGGACAAAGCCATGAGTACTCTTTAAGTACTCGCAAACTAGTACTACAGGTAAAGGGGTTTTTGGATAATAGGACACGAGGCTCTAGGGTTGTTTTGCAAAAGCCAGATTTATCTCTACGAAGTTCCAAAGCTAATCACGATTTTATAACTCCTAAGTGGGATCTTGTAACTCATGTCACAACCCTGTTGTGGTCAAGTCAAAGTCTCCATTTCACAAGTCATTTTGAAAAGTCTGACGGGGGAACAGTATGGCCACTCCAACTGTCCATAACCGCGGACGCGGCTATTCGAATAGTTTGACACTCTGCAAAGATTGTACACTTTCACCACAACATTCGATACATCCGTCAGGAACTAATCCTGAATTCACCATACTCAGTATGCTGATAATCAATCCTAACCTTTCAATTACACGCCCTAGTATAAGCACCTCTCCTGTGAGTTTGGCCTCCCAACCACGACCAACTGTCATCTTGGGTACTGCACAGGTGGACAATCTTCACAAGGTAGCCTCAGCTCAGACCTTGGCCGTGAGGGAACTAATACTAAGGTATATAAGTTTCCAGTCAAGCCCTACCCAATCTTCGGGTATTGTGGTTGCACGATAAAATTGGAATGGTATCGCATCCAGACAACCATCAGTTTTATAAAGGGCTAAGGCTCATGCCTCAACATTTTCATCACCAAAACCATCATTTTGTTCAGAAACACATGTCCAAAACATTTCAATATAATGATCCATCATTCCAAGGTTTTCATAACCAGTTTTCCACCAAGTATTCCCATCTAAAAGTTGATCATGTTTTATGCTTAGCACTAGCATCTATGAGTGGGGGTAAGTACTAATGAGGGGTGGTGGACTAGTGGAGTTTCAACTAAGTACAACCTTATGTCTTAGGCTGATATCAAGATTTCTAACTTAGGCCAATTTTTATGCTCTTTATGCAACCTTCACAAATCTTTCTAGTATCTACCAATTTCTTAAGTAAACTCTAAGTAAGAGCTTTGATAAAGAAATAACGTAAGAAGCTTGCAAGTAAAACTAGGATTGGTTTATCAAGTGGATATGATCACATATGCTTAAGGCATATAGTGGGCATAGTAACAAATAGTGGTTTGTGGCATCAGTAGGGTATCTTGCAAGGGTTAGCTTGCATTGGTCCACTTAGTTAATAAAGTATGCAAGTATTGGCTTGTATAGGTATAGTATCAGCTTGCCTTGTGCAGAGCAGTGGTTGAAGTTCTCCTCGGCTTCTTCTTCGTAGAATCCTCCTTCGTCCTCGTATCCTTGGTCGGTACTAGCGCCTATGAATAAATACGAGGTACACAATCACCAAACAATACTTAACTACTTGCAATCATCACACAAAAGGGTCCTATAGATGATCTAGCATCATCTCTAATATTACAAGGTTAAGGCTTGGTTTAATTCTTTTTATTTTTAGAAAAGTAATTTCTACTCATTGAAAAACTACTTAAGATTTAATATTCTCCAAACCAAACATGGGATCATGTTGACACATGTCATCACCACATATTTTAGTCCATGGGAATATGATTTAAAGTGGAGTCACAATTTAATAAGGTTTTACCCTTTTATTTTAATTAAATAATGTGTCTAGAAATGCATATGTAGCATTCTTTTATTACTTGAACATTATTTCTGTAAGTAAACCTATATATTTTTATATATTCTGAAAGGTATGGTTAAATGTGATTTTTTAGAGTTGGAATCAACTCAAAAGCTATTATGGTTTAAATTTGAAAAATGTTTGAATGCAGAAAAGCTTCTGCCTTATTATTTTTACCAGGGGTGAGCTATAGATCCAAATGACTTGAATCCAACGGGCTTGGATTCAGCATTCCAAGAACTTTCTAACAAAATTAGTTTCATTCAATTTGGTGCACTGAATCGATCTAGGTTGATTTTTGAAAATGGGTACAGAAGTGTGTTTGAAATAAAATGGAAAAGGTTTAATTCAAATAACTGGGTGCGCGGGAAAAGTTAACGGGCCGGCCTACTAAGCGTAGCGCTTCCGGGGGCTGCTTAAGTGGCTGTCCCCACACGTCAGTGAGACAGGGGGGTGCGAAGCGGTATGGGACGATGTGGGTCGTTCGATCTGATTCTAATCCAACGGTTGGGAGTCATCGTTGACGTTGAGCAACGCCGGCGAGATCGAAACCTAGCGCGGCCAGTGGGGGTTGCTGGGGGCTCACCGGGGTGCTGGCGAGGGTCGGCGAGGCGGGCGAATGACGAAGTCGACAACGACGAACTCAGGGGTGGTCACGGCAGCTCCTGGGGTGGACGAAATCGATGGCGCCCTTCTTCTCCAGAGGCGGCGGGCTCCGGTGAAATTCCGGTGATGCACGGCTCGCCTTACTCCGGGACTGAGGTGGGGTGGTTCTGGGTGAGAGAGGAGTGGAATGGTGTGAAGAATTCGAGCGGGGGAGTCCTCTATTTATAGTCTCGATGGTGAGACCAAACGGCATGGGCAGGCGATGGTGGTGACATGGCTACGGGCTGCTAGAGGCATGGTCGGTGGTGGCAATCGCTTAGTGGTCTCCTGGCGATGCTCTAGAGCTATAATGCTCTTGTAGGGGCGGTGCAGTTTGGTCTGGAACACGCGACGCTCTGCGCGGCAGAGGCGGCGTCTTCGATGGCGAGCAGTGGCTGTGCGGCATGGGGCGGCGAACGGGGATGTCTGGCGGTTTCCAGGGTCGGTTGTGATCGTGTATGCACGCGGCGAGGGCGGCGCGCGGTTTGTGGGATCTGGTCAAGGGTGGCGCTCTAGCGCACGCTCGGCATGGTCGCTGGCGGTCTGGGCGCGGTCCGTGCATGTGGTCCAGTGGCTGGCAGGGTTCAAGCGCTGGACAGGGAGTGGCGGTGGACGGTGGGCTGCCTCCCAGACATGTTGTTTTGGCTTGGTGCTTGCTCTGGCTAGCTAGCCATTGTCGAATGGCAAGGGGGTGCTCGGGTTGACATGGCATGGAGCAAAGGGTAGGGGCTAGGGTTGGTCCAAGCACTGGTTGGCACTGGGGGAGACAAGGGTGATCAATGGTGAACATACCTTAGCCTAATTACTGCTCCAAACAGTGAAGTTAGGCCAGTTTGATTTGAATCTGCCAAGTGTTTGATGAAATGGCCGCAAGAATTCAAGTTTTGAATTTTGAAAAGATTTTTGGTGGGTGTGCTGGATTGGTGCTGGTGAATCTGCAGATGCTTGGGTTTTGAAAGTTGAGTTTGTTTGAGGGGTTTTTGAAAAAGTGTGATCTTTCCATATGATAAAGATTCAATTTTGAATTGTCATTTAAACTATGCATTTGAAAGTTTCTGGATGATCACAAAGTGGGCCTTGATACCTTGTTATGAGTACATTCAAGGGGTGCAAAGATCCAGAGAAGTTTCTGTTAGGTTCTGAAAGTTTGAGACAGCCAAAGTAGGCATGGGAGTTAAATTGGTCAAAATGACCATTCCCTTATTTTACTTGTTTTGATTTACTTGTGTTTAGGAAAGGTTTGGGAAATGTTTAGATGATGTTTATTTCACCTGAGCATCTATTTACAAGCAATGGAACACATAAACAAGGTGGTTCAAAAGGATTTCAAATTCAATGCATACTCATATGCATCCATTCATAATTTTATTTAGAAAAGTTTTTGTTAACCCTAATTTTGATGATTTGAGTTTGATGATCCAAGTTTAGTATTTTTGGGAAGTTACAAACCTTCCCCCCTTAAACAAAATCTCGTCCCAAGATTTGAAAAAGGACGAAAAGATTACCTAGGATTTGAAGAGATCGGGAACCTCCGTCCGGATGTGATCTTCGCGCTCCCAGGTGGCTTCCTCTTCTGTGTGGTTGCTCCACTGAATCTTGAGAAACTTGATGCTCCGGGTTCGGGTAGTTCGAAAAGCTTCTTCCAAAATACGGATGGGTACTTCGGGATAGGTCAGGTCATCGTTGATCTCTATGGTCCGGTGGTCGATATTTTTGAACACTTCGGTCTTCTCGGGGACTTCGAGACACTTGCGAAGTAATGAGATATGGAACACATTGTGCATGGCTGACATCTCTTTGGGTAGTTCCAATTGGTACGATACTTCTCCTCGATGGTTCAGAATCTTGAAAGGTCCGATATATCTAGGGGTAACTTTCCTTTGAGTTGGAAACGTTGCATTCCCTTCAATGGCGACACTTTCAGATAAACAAAATCTCCTATGTTGAAGGCGAGGTCTCTACGTCTCTTGTCGGCGTAACTCTTTTGTCTGGATTGGGCGGTCTTGAGGTGCTCACGAATCTTGTGAACCTTCTCTTCTGCTTCTCGTAGGATGTCGGGTCCAAAAATCTGACTCTCTCCTACTTCTGACCAGTTCAAAGGGGTACGACACTTCCTTCCGTACATGAATTCAAATGGGGCCATTTGCAAACTGGCTTGAAAACTGTTGTTGTACGAAAATTCTGCAAACGGCAGACAGTCTTCCCACTTGGATCCATATTCTAACACACATGCTCTAAGCATATCTTTGAGTATTTGATTTACTCGCTCCGTTTGTCTATCGGTCTGAGGGTGATACACGGTGCTAAAATCTAGGCGGGTTCCTAAACCTTCTTGGACTTTCCTCCAGAATCTCGAGGTAAACTGAGTTCCTCGATCCGATACGATGTTCTTGGGGACTCCATGCAAACTAAAGATTCTAGCGATGTACAACTCTGCTAGTTTCGACCTCTGATATGTGGTCTTGACGGGCAAGAAATGGGAAACTTTGGACAATCTGTCCACTATGACCCAGACAGAGTCATTTCCCCTACTAGAAGTAGGCAGTCCAGTGATAAAGTCCATTCCTACAGAATCCCATTTCCATTCCGGAATTTGCAATGGTTGCAACAATCCAGCGGGTCTTTGATGTCCTGCCTTGACTCGCTGACATATATCACACTTGGCGATAAAGCTTCCGATTTCTCTATTCATCTTATGCCACCAAAATTGCTCTTTCAAATTTTGATACATCTTAGTTCCTCCGGGGTGGATAGAATAAAGAGTATCATGAGCCTCCTTCAAGATAACTTCTTTCAAATCAGAATCTGATGGTACACAAAGGCGTCCTTTGTACCACAAAACTCCTTCTTTGTCCTCGGTGAATCCGGGTACTTTGCCTGTACCGATACGACGCTTGATTCCGTCGATACTAGCATTTACTTTCTGCACCTCTTTAATCTGACTGATCAAAGTGGGCTGAAGTTCTATGCTAGCCAAAAATCCTTCACTCACTAATTCCATTCGAAAATCTTCCATCTCTTTGTGCAAACTTGGTTGCTCCTTCAAAATCATGGAGTTCAAGCGGCACGGCAATCTGCTAAGGGCATCTGCTACCACATTGGCTTTACCAGGGTGATAGTGAATGTCCAGGTCGTAATCCTTGATTAGCTCAATCCATCTTCTCTGCCTCATATTCAGCTCCTTCTGAGTGAATATATACTTTAGGCTCTTGTGATCCGAATAAATCTCACAACGATTTCCCATCAGGTAATGTCTCCATGTCTTTAGGGCTAGAACTATGGCTGCGAGTTCGAGGTCATGGGTTGGGTAATTTTGCTCGTGTTGCTTCAATTGTCGCGAGAGATAAGAGATAACTTTGCCTTCTTGCATTAGCACACATCCGAGACCAATCTTGGATGCGTCACAATACACATCGAAGGGCTTCGTAATATCCGGCATGATCAAGATTGGGGCTGAAATCAATCTCCTTTTGAGTTCTTGAAAACTCGCTTCACATTTGTCGGTCCATTCAAACTTCTTGTCCTTCTTCAGCAATTGGGTCATGGGTCTGGCGATACTAGAGAATCCTTCTACAAATTTGCGGTAATATCCCGCCAATCCGAGAAAAGCACGAACTTGGGATTGAGTGGTTGGGGCTTGCCAATCTTCTACATCTTTCACTTTGGCAGGGTCAACGGCAATTCCTCCGGCTGATACAATGTGACCGAGGAATCCTACTTCCTGTAACCAGAATTCACATTTGCTAAATTTTGCATACAACTGATGCTCTCTAAGGGTTCCAAGAATGGTCCTTAGGTGTAGCTCATGTTCTTCTTCTGATTTGGAATAAATCAGAATGTCATCGATGAAAACAATGACAAACTTATCCAGGAAGTCCATAAAAATCTTATTCATGAGATTCATGAAATAAGCGGGGCATTGGTTAATCCAAAAGACATGACTGTATACTCGTACAATCCATATCTGGTGGTAAAGGCAGTCTTTGGAATATCCTCTACACGAATCTTGAGTTGATGATAGCCAGTCCTAAGATCAATCTTAGAAAACACCTGGGCACTGGTCAACTGATCAAACAAATCTTCTATTTAGGCAAGGGGTACTTGTTCTTGATGGCGACATCATTCAACTTTCGATAATCCGTACACAAACGGTTACCTCCATCCTTCTTGTCCAGAAACAAGACAGGTGATCTCCATGGGGACGCACTTGGTTGAATCAATCCAATTTCCAACATGGAATCCAGTTGCTTCTTCAGCTCTTATAGTTCTGACGGGTTCATACTATAGGGTCTCTGGGCTATGGGTCCTGTTCCGGGGATTAGTTTGATGTTAAACTCGATATCCCGATCTGGGGAATACCGGGCAAAACATCTGGAAATACATCGGGGTATTCGCAGACTATCCGAACTTGGTCAATGGTAGGTTGGGCTAGACTCTTGTTACACTTGAATTGGCAAGGTAAGGTTTCAGATATATGTTCGACTGATATTCCGGTGGTACTGGTCATGGTGATGGCTTTCTTGGCACAGTCAATCAATCCTTTATGTTTGGACATCCAATCCATTCCTAGTACTACTTCCAAACCTTTAGTTCCGAGTACTATTAGATTAGCATAAAAATCTTTGCCATGGATTCGGATAGGGACGGCCTTGCAAATTTGCCTAGCCTTGGTGGTTGATCCGGGAATTTGTAAAATCATCACATGCTTCAATTTGGTTGGTTGGATTTTACTAGTGCAGGCAAATTCTTCGGTGACAAATGAATGTGATGCACCAGAATCAAACAACACTCTTGCAAGTACTGAATTAACAGAAAACATACCCAGCACGACGTCTGGCGCTTCCTGAGCTTCTTCAGCATGCATGAGAAAAAGATGGCCATTGCGGTTGAGTGAATTCCCTGGGGCAAATCTTCTCCCTGGCTGGACACGATGCTGCTGCTGAGCTGGGGCATTGGCATTAGGGGCTGTAGCATTCTTCTTGTTGGGGCACTCGTTAGAATAGTGGCCTTTATTTCCACAGTCATAACAGGTCACTTGTGACTTGTCCTTAGCTGCGACAGGCATAGCATTGCTTCCAGTCCTCGGGGCAGTGTTAGGGTTGGCGGTAGCATTGTTGGTGTTGAACTTGGGTGGGTCACGGGTGAAATTGTTAGAGTTGTCGGGGTTGTTGTGATTTCCTCCGGGTCTAGGGTTTCCATTGTTGGGATAGTTTGGACGGGTCATAGGGGGTCTGTTGGTTCTTGGGGCAAATCCTGGAGATGGGTTGGGGCGATACTTTGGGGTCTGATGGGTTCCTGGTTGATGCATCATGCGACGCTTGTGGTTCTCATTGGCCTGGTTGATCTTTCCTTCCATCTGGATAGCAGAGTCGACAAGGGCTTCAATATCAACAAAGGGGATATTGACTAATACTGTCTGCATCTCGTCATGCAGACCATTCAGGAATCTTTCTTTCTTCTTGGCTTCAGTGTCTATCTCGTCCGGGGCATACCTAGCTAATGACAAAAATTTGTCACGGTATTCCACTACAGTCATCCTTCCTTGCTTCAACTCTCTGAACTCGTCTCTCATTCTCTTGATCAAACCTGGCGGCACATGGGTTCTGCTAAACTTGACCTTGAATTCCTCCCAGGTCATCATCTGTCCGCCGGTCATTGCACGAACACTGTTCCACCATGCCATGGCATCTCCGGCTAGATAATGGGTGGCGAATAGGACTTTCTCGTTGGCTTCAACTCCGGCTACTTCTAAGATATTTTCCATGGTTTGCAGCCAATCATTGGCGTCTAGGGGTTCTTCTGACTTGGTGAAAACGGGTGGGTTGGTATTCTGGAAATTCTTGATCTTAGATCCATGGTGGTCCTGATTTCCATGGCCTTGGTTGTTATGGGCTAGTTGGGCTATCTGTTGCATAGTGGCTAGGTTGGCTTGACGTTCCGCTCTTTCAGCTTCGCGGTCAGAAGTCAACATTTGCAGGATCTGCAACATCGGGTCCGGGGCTGAACCACTTCCTCCACGTGGCATCTAAAGGTTGATATAGATTATGAGAAAAGAAGGAAATTTCTAAGGTTTTGGGTTTTTGAAAAGTTTTTAGAGTTTGACTCAGGTTTTTCTGGCAACTTGCTCTTTCATTCATTCATAGCACACAGTACAACACACACCATAACAAGGAAAAACAGATGGTTTTAAGAACCATTCTGGAAACTACGATACAGTGGGACTGACTACTACTCACTACGCTAGTGCTCAGTGCTACTACTCCTTGGAGTTTGTGGCTTCATCATCTTCAGGATCATCGATGAAGGCAAAATCATCCTCATCGGTGAAGAAGTCCATGGCCTGATCCTCCAGAAAATCATCGTCATCGCTGAGATAGGAGTAAGGGTCTCCACGAAGATCCTCTCCTGCATTCTCCCTTTCCTCTAACTGCATGTCTCTCTCGTGGATGGTCTCTTCCAGAGATGAGATGCGGTGGCGAAGACGGGCAATAATGCGCTCCTTCTTGTCAAGCTGATGGCGGCGAGACTTGCGATCCTTTGCTAGCATGGCTATGGTCTGGTCCTTCGTCTTGATGATGGCAGACTTGTGGTTGCAATAGTCACGGCAGTTGTCCAACTCCTGTTGATGATCATACATCATGAAGCTAAGGTGGTCCAATTGAGTCTTCAGCTCGGGGTGGTATGGGGCTTCCAGTGGTTGGCCATTCGCATCACGTCTTGGGAAAAACTCAAAGCGAGTACCCTTGATCTGATTGATGCTCTGCCCACACAGACGGGAAAGAGCTTCCTGCATTGCTCTGGCAAGTCCATCGATCCAGTTGTTTTCCCTCAAGGTAAACTGAATTCCCTCCGCGGTGGGAGGTTCAGTCTTTCCTCGGAGACTTGCAACAATTAGCCACTGCAGATCTTCTCCTCCTTGATCATTGAGCTGAGCTCCGAACAACTCGGGGTGTGGATGCTCCAGAAGTTCCGAAAGCTGATCCAGATCCCTCTCAAAGATAAGGTCTCCTCCATTCCCCAACTGATAAAACCTGCTGTACTTCACGTCCATCTATAAAAATAGAGGATGAGTAGATTAGCAGAGTGATCAAGTGTGTCAAAATTTTATCTATTTTGCAATAGTTTTTGAGGAACATGAAGTTTTATTAAGGAATTAATGAGGTAAGAATGAGAATAAGTTTTCGTAAATATTTTTATTCTTTGGTTTTGAAACTAAGTTTTTGGTTCAACGTCCAATCTAACTAGGGTCTCCTATGGTTAGGATGGCTCTGATACCAACTTGTCAACACCCGAATTTTTCAATCCTAGATGCCTATTATGCCATACATCGCAATCCCAGGATTACCATTTTTGCGAGACATAACAGAACTTAATACACATCAAGCAGCGGAATATGTAATAATAACGGTAGCGTAGGCGAAGCTCCATCTTCGGGGTCACAGGCAATGCTGACGATGGGAGATGATCCTAGTTGTCGTAACCTTCCTGGGGTCCATCTTCCAGGTACTCCTCTTCATAGTCTGGCCATGGGAATAGCCAGGGGCAAAGCCATGAGTACTCTTTAAGTACTCGCAAACTAATACTAACAGGTAAGGGGTTTTTGGGATAATAGGACACTAGGCTCTAGGGTTGTTTTGCAAAAAGCCAGGTTTATCTCTACTCAGTTCCAAAGCTAGTCACAATTTTATAACTCCTAATTGGGATCTTATAATTCAGGTCACAACTCTGTTGTGGTCAAGTCAAAGTCTCAACTTGTTTCACAAGTCATTTTGAAAAGTCTGACGGGGGAACAGTATGGCTACTCCAACTGTCCATAACCGCGGACGCGGCTATTCGAATAGTTTGACACTCTGCAGAGATTGTACACTTTCACCACAAGATTTGATACATCCATCAGGAACAAATCCTGAATTCACCATACTCAGTATGCGGATAATCAATCCTAACCTTTCAATTACACGCCCTAGTATAAGAACCTCTCCTGTGAGTTTGGCCTCCCAACCATGACCACTGTCATCTTGGGTACTGCGCAGGTGGACAATCTTCACAAGGTAGCCTCAGCTCAGACCTTGGCCGGGAGGGAACTAATACTAAGGTATATAAGTTTCTAGTCAAGCCCTACCCAATCTTCGGGTATTGTGGTTGTACGATAAAATTGGAATGGTATCGCATCCAGAAAACCATCAGTTTTATAAAGGGGCTAAGGATCATGCCTCAACATTTTTATCACCAAAATCATCAAGTGTTTGGAAACACATGTCCAAAACATTTCAATAGAATGCTCCATCATTCCAAGGTTTTCATAACCATTTTTCCACCAAGCATTCCCATCTAAAAGTTTATCAAGTTTTATGCTTAGCACTAGCATCTACAGGTGAGGGTAGTACTAATGAGGGGTGGTAACTAGTGGAGTTTCACTAAGTCCAACATTATATCTTAGGCTGATATCAAGGTATCTAGCTTAGGCCAAATCTTATGCTCTTTATGCAACCTTCAGCACAACTGTCTGGTATCTACCAAACTCTTAGGTAGACTCTAAGTAAGCTTTGATAAAGAAATAAAGTAAGAAGCTTGCCATAAAACTAGGATTGTTTTAACAAGTAGGTAGGATTGCAAGTATGGGTTCGTGGCATCAGTAGGGTATCTGGCAAGGGTTAGCTTGCATCAGTGTCAATATAATCTTGCATAGGTCAACTTGTTTAGTAAGGCTTGCTAAGTTAATAGCTTGCAAGTATTGGCTTGCATTGGTATAGTATCAGCTTGCCTTGTGCAGAGCAGTGGTTGAAGTTCTCCTCGGCTTCCTCTTCGTAGTATCCTCCTTCCTCCTCGTATCCTTGGTCGGTACTAGCGTCTATGAATAAATACGAGGTACACAATCACCAAACAATACTTAACTACTTGCAATCATCACACACAAGGGTCCTATAGATGATCTAGCATCATCTCTAACATTACAAGGTTAAAGCTTGGTTTAAATCTTTTATTTTGAGAAAAGTAATTTCTACTCATTGAAAAACTACTTAAGATTTAATATTCTCCAAACTAAACATGGGATCATGTTGACACATGTCATCACCACATATTGTAGTCCATGGGAATGTGATTTAAAGTGGTGTCACAATTTAATAAGGTTTTACCCTTTTATTTTAATTAATTAAAGTGGCTAGAAATGCTTATGAAGCATTCTTTTATTACATGAACATTATTTCTGCAAGTAAACCTATATATTTTTATATATTATGAAACGTAAGGTTAAAAGTGATTTTTGAGAGTTGGAATCAACTCAAAAGCTTTTATGGTTTAAATTTAAAAAATGTTTGAATGCAGAAAAGCTTCTGCCTTGTTATCTTTACTATGGGTGATCTATAGATCCAAATGACTTGAATCCAACGGGCTTGGATTAAGCATTCACAGACCTTTCCAACAAAATTGGTTTCATCCAATTTGGTGCACTGAATCGATCTGGGTTGATTTTTGAAGTTGGGTGCTGAAGTATGTTTGAATTTAAAAAGAAAAGGTTTAATTTGAATTGCTGGGCTGCGCAGGAAATTCTAACGGGTCGGCCTGCTAAGCACAGGGCTCCCGCGGGCTTCTTAAGTGGGTGCCCCCACTCGTCAGTGACACGGGGCTGGGCGAAGCGGTATGGGGCAACGTGGATCATTCGATCTAGTTCTAATCCAACGGCTGAGGGTCATCGTCGAAGCGAGACAGCTCCGGCGAGAACGAAACCTAGCACGGCCAGTGGGGGGTGCTGGGGGCTCACCGGGGTACGGGCGAGCGTCGGCGAGGTGGGCGAACGACGAAGTCGACAACGGCGAACCTCCTAGTACCGGTGGCTTCTCCTAGGGCGGCTCCAATTGCTGGCTCCCTTCTTCTCCGGCAGCGGCAGGCTCCAGTGAAATTCCGGCGAGGTGGTGCTTGCCTTGCTCTGAGAATGGTGTGGCACGGTCAGTGAGGAGAGGGGAGTGAGATGGTGTGAAGAAATCGTGTGGGGGTGGCCTCTATTTATAGTCGAGCGAGGGAACCGTCTGGGCGCACGGTGAGCTCGTCGGGGGCGACGTTACAGGCAGCTAATGGCATGGTCAAGGGTAGGGGACGGTGCTGTGTCTCCTGGCGATGCTCAACGACATGGTCGCGAGCCATGGGGCGGTGTGGTTTGGTCTGGAACGGCCGTTGCTCTGCGTGGCAGAGGCGGCGTCTTCGACGGCGGGCGGTGGCTGTATGGCACGGGGCTGCTAATGGGGATGTCTGGCGGTCTCCTGGGTCGGTGGTGATCGTGTGTGCGCGCGGTGACGGCGGCGCGCGGTCTGTGGATGCTGGTCGAGGTTGGCGCTCTGGCGCACGCTCGGCATGGCCTGGGCGCGGCTTGTGCGCATGGTCCAGGGCTTGGCAACGCTCGTGGCTGGGATAGGCAGTGGCGGTGGACGGTGGGCTGCCTCCCTGACAAGGTTGGCACGGCTAGTTTTTCCTCTAGCCTGCTGTCGACTATGGGGTGGCATTGAGGTGCTCGGCTGTTCACCATTAATGACAATGGCAAGCTCACAGGGGTGCTAGTGTTGGGCTAATCTTTCTAGATGATCTACTGGGTTGTGTGTGAGCTAACTAGGGAACAAGTTAGGCAAGAATCACTGCACACTATAGTGTTTGATGTTTTGTTTGATTTGTGTCTGCAACCTGTTTGATGAAATGGCCGCATGAAGTCAAGTTTTGAATTTTGAAATGAATTTTGGTGGGTTTGCTAGATTGGTGCTGGTGAGTCTGCAGATGCTTGGGTTTTGAAAGTTGAGCTTGTTTGAGTGGTTTTTGAAAAAGTGGGATCTTCCCATATGAAGAAGATTCAATTTTGAATTGTCATTTAAACTATGCATTTGAAAGTTTCTGGATGGTCACAAAGTGGGCCTTGATACTTTGTTATGAGTATATTCAAGGGGTGCAAAGATCCAGAAAAGTTTCTGTTAGGTTTTGAAAGTTTGAGAAAGCCAAAGTAGGCATGGGAGTTAAATTGGTCAAAATGACCATTCACTTAATATATGTGTTTTGATTTACTTGTCTTTAGGAAAAGTGTGGGAAATGTTTTAGATGATGTTCTTTTCACCTAAGAAACATTTTACAAGCAATGGATCACACAAACAAGGTGGTTTTTAGAGAAATTAAAAATCCATGCATTCGCATATGCATGCATTCATGGGTTTACTTAGAAAAGTTTTTGTTAGCCCTAAACTTGATGATTAGTGTTTTGATGACCTAAGGTTGATATTTTTGGGATGTTACACTAGTTTACAAAAACTATTTTACAAAAGAGATGTCTTGGCTCATCTTTCATATTCTCAAATGTTCTGACATTTCAAAACCTAAGCCAAGATGACTTTGACACAACCAAATACTTTACTAGTTTCTATTAACAAAATTATGGAGACATATATATACTCTCCTTATGTTTTCAAGACAGAACCTTCAATTACCCTTATCTCTGGGTTTTCCAAAACCTTTATTAAAACCCTTTCATCTCAATCTCGGTAGAGATACCAAGATGGTACTTATCTTACTTCAAAGCAAAACCCCTTTCAACATACCCATCCTTATCTCAAGCTAGGCTTGATGGTAACCCTAGTACTAGTTGGATAAGTAACAAGATGAATTGCCTTGATCTGTTGTTTGATGAATTGCCTTGATCTGTTGTCTGATGAATTGCCTTAATTTGCTGCTTGCATTGTTTGCTTAGGAACTAGAGTGAGCTAATATAGTATCTCATCCCCTAGGACCCAATCCTTGCTTGTGATCATCAAGCTCATATCAAGCATCCAAGTCTTGACTTATCCTAAGCCACTCAAGTGATCATCTCCTCTCATGCTCAGATCAATCCAAGGGATAATCCCTCTTGACGGTTTCCAACCTAATGGAGACCCAATCCAAGTTTGGATCCCCTCTCTTCAAACTATACCCCAACATCAACCTCTTGAGAGAAGGGATAAACCTTTTCCACCCCCTCTCAATTGTTTCCCTCTAGTCTACTAGTCAAAATCACCAAATCTGCCAAAATGACTAAGTCTGGATTTCTTATATAGATTCAATCTTTGGAGCTCTACCTTCTCCAACCTATGTGCATTCTTGAGAATGCATTTGAACCATATTGTAGTACGTATTTAGTACTACGAAAGCCTACTCTTTCCCTTGGCTAATCCATTCTAATTCCTACTCATCCATGATGGTTTTGTAGTCAAGATACTAATCTTTTATGCAAATCTTATCATGTTGCCTATTTTGGCAGAAGCTCCCATCCATGTGCCACCTCCCCTTGACCAACTCTTTGCTTGGTTATTACCTACTAAACATGGCCTATCAATTCCCTCTTAAGTTTTTTCCATTGGATCCTTGTGCTTCTTGAACCCACATGGTTTAGGAGGCTACCTAATGTATTTGTTAAGGCAGCCTTATTTTCAACAAAGTTTGCCATCTCATCATGATCACCTCAAATACAAACAATCCCAACTCTTGTTTCCATGATCATCTACATGACATGTTTTATCCATCCCTGTACCACTTGTACCAAGGTGAGCTCGGAGCTCCCTAATCCAACCTTGTTTAGGTGGTATCAAAATAATTAAACCCTAGATCCTCCCAAATCTAGTTTCCATCCTTTTCACCACTTTTCCACAAAACCAAGGTTTACCTTGATGCCTACATCAAGTTTTCATCATCTACCTTGGATATAAGCATCCCCAAATAATTCCCACAATTATTTGGGTTATTAAACTATTTTATTTCTTTTACTTACCAATTTCTCCAAATCCTTGTCTGTAAAGGCAAGTTTGCTTTTCTCCAAATCACCTTGCCAACTCAAGGAACATTTCATGCCTATATATCATACCCCCTCTTTCCAACTCAAAAAAAATATTTTTGAGATCCTTTATTATTTCTTTTTGCCCTTTTTTCTTAAATGGCAGAAATAAGAAAAAATTCCTTAAAAATACTTTTCCACCTCAATAAATTCCAATAAAATTCTCCAAGGTGTAATATGGTATTATGGACCATATCACACCAAAAACCAAGCTTGTCCAATGTAAAACTTCCATCTTAGTTTCCATAATCTACCTCAACACTTTTTTAAAGAAGTGCATTTAAATGGGAATATAATCATTAGAAAAATCCCACTTAAATCATGGAGAGATTATTTGACATACTCCACCTACGAGTACCATTTCCACATTTTGTCCAATACAATATTTCCAACTTTTTTCACAAGCACACGTTTGATCAATGTTGTTAAGTCAATGCAAACTTTATTCAAACCAAAGCCAAACCATCTCAAATCTTCCCCAGCACTACTCCCCAGCATCATCACTCTCCCCTGGTCAACCAACACTGTAGCCTGCCCAACACCTCTTGTCCCACATGGTTGTTTATGAGAGAGACAAAGGTCATGTCCAATCCAACCATTAAAACTTGGGTAGCTACAGCACCCCCACCCCCTCTCAGTTCCCTAGCACGACCAGGGCCCCCTCTCTCACCTCCCCACCGCCCGTGAGGCCCAATCCCCAAGCAGCACCCCCTCTTCCATGCTCAACATGGACATAGTCCATCCAACACCCTACCCTTTGGTTTATAAGGCCCTAGGCCAGTACAACTCACCCCTCTGCCCTCATTTTCCCCCTCTCCCCTCCTTTGACTCCCCCAAAACTCCCCATCCCCCTCTATTGCTCTTTCTTGCTCGAGAGAAGGAGGGAAAGAAGCTTTAGCCTCCTCACTCTCTTCAAGATAGGCTACTCCCTCAGCCCTCCTCTCCCTCTGCATGTCACACCAATGGACTCCCCTTGCTCCTATGGTGCTAACCATACCCTTTTCTTTGACATGCAGCAGCTCCTGGAGCCTCCCCGACGAACTCTGGCGAGCTCCACTTTGGTCGTCTTCGCGCGAACTCCTCCCCGACGTCTAGATCCCTCGTGCCGACCATCCCCGGAAACCCTGGCGTGCACCGCGTCGCCCCGTCCCCTCCACGACCACCCTCGAGCCCCCTGTGAGCATCCCCGCTCTTCCCTGACCTCCCCTAGGGTTTCCTCTCTCCCTCGCCGTCATTGGGAAGGAGATGACGCCGGGCCGTTGGATGTCCTCTAATCCAACGGCCAGGGTCTCCCCTTACCCATTCGTCTGGCAGGCCTACGGCTGGGTCATAGTCGGTTGCGCGTCACTAGCGCGCGTCCGTTGCTGCTAGGCCGGCCTTCCCCTACGCGACGCACTTCCTCTCTTGATCTGGCGCAATGACCCCCAGCCCCTCTCCCCTTTCTTTTTAATTTCAGATCTGGGAAGAGCACCTTGGTTTAGATCCAAACAAATTAGTAAAACCCCGTATTTTGGCCAGATCTGGACCAAATTGTTGCCTAAAATAATTCTGATAAATCCCCTACTAAGATCTATTCAGTACACAAATTTTTATCTCCAGAGAGGTCTACTACTCCAATTGACCCAAATCCAGTTGTTATTGGAAGGTACTAACCATACACTTCATATCCCACTGGCCCCATCTTAGTTTGCTTCATGGATTGCTGGTAGCAAAATTAGTAAAATCAGGTAAGTAATGCCTTTGGTAAATTCCCTAGGTCAAACTAATTGGGATTCTGACCTAATTCCAACTCTCGGGTGACACCCATAACTATATCCTACATAATCCAGCATCTCATAATTTTTGGAGTCTCTGTAGAATTTTAGTGAATTAAACTCTTCTGTGCATGGTTTATTCACTAATAAAAACATTACACTAGCTCTGCAACTCCAAAAAGGTTGATTCCAATTTCTACAGAAAGGTATGTTCAATACCTAGCATGTGTACTTTTAATCCTCTAAAAATCTTCTATAAAATAAATCTGATGAAAAATACAAATCTTGTCCAGTGCTGCCTTTGGGAATTTCTCAAGGGCATTCTGGTAGTTGTTTTGAGGTGATTCCAACTCCTCTTGTTTCATTCCATCAAATACTACCTAATACAATGGGATTCTTTCCCTAATGCCTCCAAAGCCTCTTCCAATCCCATCGAATCAAACCTCCAACATCCTACTGATGTTTATCATGTATTTATCATTTGCTTGCTGTATGGTTTGATTATTGTATACCTTGTATTGATTGCAATGTTGTTTGTTTGCAAGTATGCTCGATAAGGGCGATAGTTGCGATTGTGAGACACCGAGAAGAAGGAAGCATCAGGGTTATATTTATTATTGTTGTATTGGTATTCTAAGGAAGTCAAGGGACATCTCGCTGGTCACAGGCAAGCCACCCTTCCTGAACTCCTATATTAACCTACTATTGTTTATCAATTTTTTATATCTCATTTATAAGCTGTACGATTAAAATTGCATGTTTTATTTAAAATAAAAGTGTGTGAGTAACTTGGCTCCTCCAAGTTATGGATAAGTGTCCCTCAAGACACCTACACTATTAACACCTACTTTACCCCTTTAGATTGAGGCTAAGGTGATTAGCATCTTCCCTCTTGGAACCCGCAGATTTTCAATGATAAAACTATTTTGGGTTTTACCCTACTACAAAGTTTTCAAAATAAAACCCTTGGAAACAAGCATCATTTCCAAGTGGAAGTTTTACTAAAGAAGATATGAGGTGGATGAAGAGAAAGTCAAGCAAGAGAAAGAGAAGGGATGTTCTAAGCCAATGTCCGGAACAATTTATCCGTGCAACCACATTACCCTAGTCACTGGGCTTAGCTCGTAGGTTATGGTCTTTAGAAAGGGCTGCTCGTACTCGCTAAAGGGGAGAAATCCCCTGAAATCCGGGATGCCATGGGCAAGGTACCAGTGCAAAAATTGGGTCTCTCGCGGACGGTATGCTTTTTGGCTAGTACGGGAGGAAGTTATTGTCACTATTGCTATCTGCCAGACTATGGTATGGAGATAGGGTTTAGTACGGGAGGAAGGAACAGGGTCGTCGTACCCCATACTCGTACCGGAGAGAACAACCCAAAAGGAAAAGCCACCGTTGCTAGGGATGGACAAATGAAAGTATAGGTTTGATTATCCGAACCCCTGTCTACCCTGTGTAGCAGGCCGTGGTATTATCCCGGCGGATGTATTGATTCTTGTGGGTAAAATGCACAAACTCTGCAGAGTCTAATCTATTCGAATAGCCGTGTCCACGGTCAAGGACGGTTGGAATGGCAAGTGCTAGGAGTACCCTTCCGTTATGTTGTGATAAAATAAAGGACGTGACTTGGTCACGAGGAAAGATAAGAACAAGTTTGGTTTTGACCAGTGATGGTCGAAGATGTTTAAAAATGGTTTTACAACAAAAATGTTTTTAAATCTTTTTAGCAAGGGTGTGGAGATGTCTGGATTTTCTAAAAGGAGGCCTATTTTGCAAAAACTATTTTTCAACAAAGATGTAGAGATGCCAATGTTAGGTCTTTCAGAAAACAACTTAGTATAGAGCTATCTCGCCACAGCCAGATATGCATTACCTTATTACCATTGTCTCGATGGTTTGCAAGTACATTCAAAGTACTTACCGGCATTGTCCCTGGCTATTTACTTGGCCAGATTGAAGATGTTAAGAGAAGGAACGAAGGTGCTGACGTCTATGCGAGCTAGGACGACTTCCTAGTCAGTTACCTGTAGGTTAAGGCATGGGCTCTGCACTGAAGACTTCCGGTACTTGTGTTGTAATCGCCATAATGGCCCCTTTGTATGTTTGTACTCGTTACTATATGGATGTTGTAATGATACTAGTCGGTTATGCTCACGGCTCATTGATCATGGGAACGTGAATTTTATGCATAACGGGTATTCTCGGACCGTAAATCCGGGGTTCCACAGGTCACCCATCCTTAAATTGCTCTAGGCTAAGCACGCTTAACCTCAGAGTTCTTTTCTAATGTGCTTCCAGAAAAGAAGTTGCAACTTGTTGGTATGAGTAACCTATCAATCCTATTAAGTCCTGCTACAGGGTCTCACATAAACCCACCCTTAGAAGATCAACGCCCTCGTCGATGAACCACAAGACAGGAACGTCCCTTCTTGGCATACGTCTGTGCGCCTAGTGCTGGCACATGTGCCATGACGTGTCCACTCCGGACCACACGCGCCATGCTCCACATGTCCGCCACTGTCCCGCACACGCCCGTATAACCACGAGGGTCGGCTCTGATACCACTTTGTAACACCTCGTCCACTAGCCCCGGGGGGTGTCACTCCTGGTAGCTTAATAGGATATCTAGACTGGACCCATAGACCAACACTAGTCTTTTCTGTACACTTTGTCCTCTCTCATGCGCACCCAGTAGCCACTTCCTGGTCGGTCACCGATCATAGAATTGATCTAGGCCAAGCACGCTTAACCTTAGAGTTCTTTTTGAATGAGCTTCCCGAAAAGAAGTTGCAGCTTGTTGGTATGAGTATCCTATCAATCCTATTAAGTCATGTGTTGGATCTCAAAGAGCATGCGTCCATTGCGAGGAAGGCGCCGAGAAGAGCTTGCAAGGAATTGCCTAGGGTCAACGGGGAAGCGGGGGTGCCGTCGGGGCGGCGGGGAAGCAGCAGGGAGATGACGGCACCACTGGCGGCAGGAAGTCAAGAGGAAGGTGCAGGGTACACTACAAGAAATTTTTCCTTCTGTGATGACTTGGCCCGTCGGTCGTCATAGAAGGCGTGTCTTCCGCGAAGAAATTCTCGGCTCGACCATGGCCGATGGAAATCTTTTTTATCGGTTTCGCACCCCTCTACTACGATGAAACCGCTAAAAACATGGACGAAGCTTGACAGGCGCATGGCAGAAGTAAGATTCTCGGTTCCTCGCGAGATGTTGACTCACCGAAGTATTTTTTGGCGTGTGGGTCATGTACGACAGTGACTCTACCAGACCACGCGCCTCCCTGATTTGAACTCAATAAAGTTATTCGATGCCTCTTCCATTTAGTCAGACTGCTAGGTCCCACATGTCTGCCTCTCATTAGAGGAATCTTGTGTATGATGAATTTTTTTTCTTCCCTCTTTCGAACTTGATAGCATTTCTCGATGCATCTGCCGTTTAATCAGACTGCTGGGTCCCACGTGTCATCCTCACATTAGAAGAAGTGTGTGCATGATGGATTTTTTTCCTTGGCTCGTGCCTCCCTGATTTGAACTCAATAATGTTGCTTGATCTATCTGTCGTTAATCACACTGCTAGGTCCCACATACCAGCCTCTCGTTATAAGAATCGTGTGTATGATGGAATTTTTCCTTCGCTCCCGCTACCCTGTTCTGAACTTGATAGCGCTGCTAGATGAATCTAAATTTTAATCATGCAACTGTGACCCACATGTCGTCCTCTCATTAGAAGAAACATGTGCATGATGGATTTTTTCTTGTCTCGTGCCTCCCTGATTTGAACTCAATAACGTTGCTCGATCTATCGGTCGTTAATCACGCTGCTAGGTCCCACATGCTAGCCTCTCATTAGAAGAATCGTGTGTATGATGGAATTGTTTCCTTCGCTCCCGCTATCCTGTTCTGAACTTGATAGCGCTACTAGATGCATCTACTGTTTAATCATGCAGCTGGGCCCCACGTGTCATCCTCTCATTAGACGAAATGTGTGTATGATGGAATTTTTCCCTCGGTCGCGCCTCAATGTTAACTTGATATCTTTGCTCAGCGAATATGTTGTTTGGTCATGCATCTTGGTCCCACATGTCAACATATCATTAGAAGAAATGTGTGCATGTTGGAATTTTTTCTCGCTCGCGCCTCCCTGTTTCGAACTTTGCAAAGTTGCTCGATGCAACACTATATAAGGTCTCGATGATGGGTCCCACATGTCATCCTCTCTAAAAAAGAAACATGTTATGATGGATCCCACATGTCATCCTCTATGTATAAGGTCTCGCTGATGGGTCCCACATGTCACCTCTATTGTTCTGACCTTGGTCTGTTGCTAGGTTCTAGATGTCAGCCTCCTATGTGCATGACACGTGTCTAGGCTAGATCCCAGATGTTAGCTGAAAGAACATTTCATGATCTCTAGTGTTTTGGGTGTTAGATAACAATACCAACAAATATTTAATGTGTATTGAAGTTTTGTAGATCTTGGTCTATTCAAAAGCAGAAAAACAGTGTGTTGGGGACATATTATCCGCCCCTGCCAAGGGACGATAATCCGGCCCACCCCTAATCTCCAAGAGTAGCCAAGGCGCGGTGCACTGCATGGGGGGCAGAATTTCCCGCAGATTGTCTGGCCAGGGCTGGAGCTTTTGCCCCGGCCAGATAATCCTCTGCTTAGGGGGTGGATAATCCATCCCAAGGAATTTGCAAAGGGAGCCAAGGCGAAGAGCATTGCATGGGGGGCAGAATTTCCCCCGGATTGTCTGTCCAAGGCTAGAGTTTTTGCCTTGGCAGATAATACGCTCCCCCAAGGAATTTGCGAAGGGAGCCAAGGCGCAGCATACTGGATAGGGGCGGAATTTCCCCTGGAAATTCCGATTTTGGGGCGGATTTTTTCCCAGGAGTGATAATCCGGCCCCTCTTGGGCCGGATAATCTGGCCCCCAAAGTGTCCAACGGCTTGTTTTGGCAGGGGTTATATATACCCCAATTGGTCCTCTTGCCAGAACTCTAGATTCATTCAAAAAAGTTTAGACATGTTCTTCAAACTCCAATCAGAGATCTCAATCTTCATCCACCCAAAGGCTTCGATGTTTGGGGAATCGAAGGAGGAAGCCTCGATCTTCATCAATAGAAATCGAGTGCTCCACTTCCCTTCATTCACTTGGGTGATTCTTGATCTAGTATTTCTTGCAAATATCTAGATCCTAGTTTTGATTATTTGACAATCCTTGTTCTTCTGGCAGCTTGTTGTCATAACGGGAGCCTCCAATTCAGTTGTAGATGTGTGCCCCGCTAGCATTATAAAGGCACCGGTTCCCGCCTCAAAGGGAACCAATGGTGGACAGGTGGATCAGGCTTTTGGTGGCAATATCCATCGGAGAATAGGGTGAGGCTTTTTATAGCCTGGTGGTCTTAGAACCGCCCACCCCTCCAAGACAGACGTACTTCCCTTAAAAAGGAAGGAAATGTGGTCAAACAAATCCCTATGTTTATGTGTGCTCCACTATGGTTTCCTTATTTGTCACATCCCAAAATTTTCCAAATTTTGAAATGTGAAAAATAAATAATTGTTGAAATTTAGGGTGAAAAGAAACTTTTTGATTCCAAAGGGAAACATCAAAACCTATTTTGATAAAATAGAATCCTAGAGGTATTTAAAAGAGATAAACAAATAATAAATAAAGTTATAAAAGTTGGAATCACCATTTTTTGGATCTTTAGATAAAAATATATATGGTTTTTGAATAAGGACTATTTTAAAGAGCCAAATTAAATCTTGGCCAAGCAATGGAAATAAAATATTTTTTTTAATAAAAAGAGTAACGGATTATTTAAATAAAATCATGAGGATTTATTAATATCCAATTTTATTTAAGTAAAGACAATTTCCTATTTTGAATGAACATTAAAACTTAATAAAGTATTTTAAATAAAAATTCAAAGTGTTTTATTTTTAAAATAAAACCTACTGAAAAGGTTTTTGTAAAATTTAGATTTCAAATAGAGTTTTAAAACATATTTAAATCCTATTTGAAATAAAGACTAAGGTCTATTTATTTTTAATAAATAATAAACCCTAAATTAATTAGTCTATTTTGGATTTGAGAATATGTTAAATAACAGTATTAAATTCTACACAAAGTTTGGTAGAGGATTGAATTCAAATAGTGTTTAAATTGTTTGAATGAAAATCAAAACAGAAATTCATAAGGGAAAAAGAAAAACATTCTATACAAAAAAAAGAATCAAAGCTAGCCTAGGAGCAAGGCCTAATCCAGCCCAACTCACAGCCCACCTCCTCCCCTATCGCAAACTGTTTTTCACCCAGAGGCTTACCCGTGCAGCAGCTGACGACTGGACACCACACGCACCCCCTTTCTCTCACAGAAAACCAGACCCCGCCCGTCAGTTCTTCGTCTTCACCCGCGACGACCACGCCCTCTCTCCGTCGGCCGTTTCTGGCCTGAATTCAATCGCTTAAATTCGAGTAACTCTGCGAGTAATTTGCCCCCATGACAACGCCCTCTTAAGCGCCTGCCTTCCCTCTACCTTTCCCCTCAATTCCCCACACTTCTCGGCCCCTAGGCTGCCTGAATCGCTCGCGACAACGCCACTGGCTCCGACGAGCTTCTCCATCGGTTCAGGCGAGAACAGCCACCCCCGCTGTCTCCGCTCCACACGAACTTGCTCGACATCATCCCCTGCACCTCCCAGTGGTTCCAGCTAGCCAGCGCATGCTTCGGAACATCGGCAAGGACAGCACCCAAGCGCCACCGTCGACTGCCACTTCTCTGGCAAAGCCCCCTGGTAAAATCTGACCGCCCTAACCCATCTAGCTCACACGCGTGTATTCGCCATGACCTTGCACAACTAATGGCATTTTTTTCTTGTCTTGGCATGACCTGTAGCCCCGCCCCCGTCGATAAACAGAAGCACCCGACGCCGCCGCTAACTCCGACGAGCAATCGTCGCTTCTCCCGTGCGCCCCTCGAGTATCTGACCCCACCTTGAGCTTCACTGCAACCACACGAGCACGGTAAGCATCTCCGCTCCTCTCCGTGCGATCTAAATCGCCGGCAACTTATCTGACAGAGCCGCGCCGCCGTCCGCCGCCGCCAACACCGCCAGTCCATGGTCGAGTAGATGTGGTCCGTTGGATTTGGATCGAAGGAATAGGATTAGATTTAATCGAAAGGGTATGCGTCAATCTGTGTCGTGCGATTTAAGTGAGATCCTGCAGCCAGTATAGCTCAATCCAAACGAAACAGTACCGTCCAATAGGATAGCGCCACGTGTTCAGAGTTTGTTTAAAACAGAAATTTTGATCTATTAGATATTCAAACTTGCAAAATTCATAACTTTTAATCTACACGTCCAAATTCTACAAATTTTATATCAATGGAAACAACAGAACAAGTATTTTCCAACCATGCACTTTGTTTAGTGATTTGCTTCTAGAAACTTAGTTGTTTTTGCAGAAACTTGTGTAGGCATAATTTGAATATAAAATTTTTTCTAGAAATATTTTTATGGTAAAATCTTTCGCAAATGGGTTGTTTTGAACCTACTGACCATAGAAACCAACTTATGGATTTAAAAATGTATTTTGTGAAGCTAAAGAATAAATCTTTGAATAAGAGCATTTCTAGTCAAATAAAAATATTGTTTATATGTTAAAAATACTTTTTGAGTAAAATCTTTGGAAAATGATTTGAGTTAAACTCTCTGGCCCTAAAGACCAAGTTTTGAGATTTAAAAATATATTTGATGAACCCTATAAAATTATTACTTTGCAAAAAGGCATTTCCAACAACATAAAATATCACTTTGGTATAATATTTGGTTTATGGGGTGAAACCTTTTGCAAGTGGTTTTAATATTAAACACTTGACCTTAAAACACTAACATGTTGTGTTTCAAAATATTTTACAAACTCTAGGGATTATCATTTTGATTTAAATCATTTCTAGCAAAACAAAATGATTTAAATGGCCATTTTCACCTACTTGAATTTAAATGGTTTTACCACTTTTGTAATGACCAATATGAGCTTTAAAATGTTTAGAGCCTAATAGAAACCATTTTTCCAAATAAAACCATCTTTTGCATGCTTGCATGCATTGCCTTGTTTCTATTATTTTATGTGGTAAATTGTTTGAATGCTAGTTGAATATGTGTTTGCTTGATTGAATTGTAGTGAAGTTAGAAGAGTGTGATATTTGCAAGATCAATAAGTGAACCAATATTCTATACTAAAAAGGCAAGTGACACTATCATCCATGTCCTACTATTTTCATTACACTTAGTGGATTTTTGTAGCATGCATGATAGGACTACTATATTTTTATGATATGTTATATCCTATTTAGGATATCCTTATATCTTCCTTAGTGAAAACATTGTATTTGTAGTATGCTTATCCCTGCTATATATTTGGGATGGGATACATGATACGAGTATATAAAGTGTTGGAAAAATATATGTTTTATATAATAAAACAAGTACTCAATGAACCACCTGGGTGGAAAGAGGATACTTAATTTTGGACAAGGTGGCAACAAAGGGAACCATGTTTATATGGCTATCTTTTTGTATGTGCACTAGAAGAAAACCACCCAGGTACTTAGAGATTGAACATGTTTCTCGTACAGTGTCTTCCGTGTACAGCCACATGCTAAATGGGCTCTAGCTTAGTCAACTACATAGTGGAAGACCCATGCATTGGCATCTTCAGGTTAACTAGAATTGTGTAGGGAAATATATCCCTACATTGGTGCAAGGTAGACATGCTAGCATTTTGTAATGGGAGGACTCCTATGGAAAGACTTTGTCACATTCTCGATCTGCCAGTACTCCATTTTGGTGAGTACTTATCCAGCGGCCACTGGTGGCGTCAAGACGAGATTGTGTTATGTGGGTGAAGTGTACAACTTCTGCAGAAGATCAAATTATAAGTACTAAGACGTGTCCCTGGTTATGGAAAACTCTGAGCAACTAAGGCCTGAAGCTATGGAAGATCTCGACATTCCAATTTCTCAAAGTAAAACTTGATGGTGACAACAAGGGATTAGAAGCACTTGAAGTTTTCCAAGGAGTTCAGAAAGATTTGACAAAAGATCAAAGCTATTTTGAAAATATAGGATAAAATTATATTGTTTTCTTCAAATGAGCCTAAACCCTACTTAGCCAAATATGCATGTAATGATAGGATCCAGTTATTTCTATATAGTAGTGAAACTTGCCAATACAATTCAAATGTATTGACCCTTGTGGCTGTAACTTATAATGTTGCAGATTTGTTTGATGTTAGTGAACTACGTTGATTAGGATTTCAAGTCTACAACCAACATGATTGCCTGTGGCACTTTGAAGATGAAGGACTCCATGCTATAGTTATTTCTGTTGCATTGTAATGAGATAGCCAAATGAGCTATGTAAGATGTATTGAATTATTTTATTCCTGGTTATAAAGTTGTATTATGACCTTTGTTTCTTGATATTACATCTTAACTGTGGATGCTAGCTATTGATCCAGGGACTAGCATTGTAGACACAGGGATCTCTACCTTATTAAAGGTTGGGACGTCTACATTATTCCTCACTTTTACTCGCTTAGTAGTTAGATTTGCATATAGGGAAATTCTTAGGTATTTCATATCTAGGGAATTTACCTTTGTGTCAAGCCTAAAATTGAAAAAGAACTAAAAATTTTGAGTAGCACCTATTCACACCCCCCTCTAGGTGCCCATACGATCTATTCCAATCGGTATCAGAGCCTCGGCTCTTTATTGGGGCTTAACCTCCTAAGAGAAGTATGGGTACTAAAGGATATGGGAGTTAGGATGTTGACATGCTCACCATGAATTATATCAAGTGGATGGAAACAAACTTGATTAATTATATGGAGAATAAAATGGAAGAGATGCGTCAAATGATTGTGCGTCTCTCCATGCCTGCAGCCGCACCTCCATCTACCTCTGAGGCCGCCACGCCGCACTCTAAGGAGAAGGATAACACTAACTCCAAGGAGGACGATGTGGTAGGTGATGACATTAGTAAGAGCTCCTCCTCAAAAAAGGGAAGTGGTAAGGAGGAATATAGTGAGGTTCCTCTTGTATATTCACCTAATCCACCTATCCCTCACCCTCATAGAAACAATAGGAGTGATCCACCCAATCTTACTACATATCCTTTTAATCAATGGCAATTTTTTAATGAAGTATCATGTGTGGAGCTCGTCCATTGAGTTATGAAAAATCATTCAGAATAGTCTACATTTTGGAGATCCAAACAACTTGACAAGAAGATAGGTTGTGGACATCCAACCCAATGCAACGTATCTACAAATTATTCAGTTCGGTGTGGGTCCCAAGTACATGCCCTACAAAGAACATCTCAGCACCTCAAAGGAAGCTCTGGATTCCCTCACCGAACTCTTAATTGGAAATGAAAGCATGAGAAGGAATAGGTATGATGCTTTGAGTAACCAAGCTGAAGGTTTTTATACGATGGATGGCGAGGATCACGATGATATGTATAGAAGACTCAAGTCAATAGCCACCATATTCAAAAATCATGGTGCTACCCATGTTGATGACACATGGATGAAGAGAAAGTATGTAAGTGCACTTATTCCATTTGATCCTACTTATGTGATGAGCCTCCAAGGTAGACATAATTACCATCAAATGACTTCTAATGAGGTCATGGAAGAAATGGCAGCTTTCAAAGTGTCCGCCAAGAATGCCTAAGACGCTCGTGCTTGAGCCATTGGAATACAAAAGTGAGTAAATGTGGCCTTGAAAGAAAATGTTGTTGAACAAGACAAAGATGACTTTGAAGTTATGGACTGTCTCGAGGATGTCAAGAGGGCACATATTGAGTACATGGCCTTCTATGCAAGGAATTTTTGGAAGGACCCCTCCAAAGCCAAATCTGAACTTGAACGCAAGAAATCAAATGGACGAAGGGAAAATGGTCCTAAACTGAGAACATGATTCAATTGTGGAGACTGGCTGCACTTTGTGGCTGAGTGTCCCTATCAACGTAGAGAAGATAATGTAGGAAGACTCATTCTCAAGGAAAAGTCAAAGGCACCATGGAATAAGCAATTTGTAAAGAAGAATGCGTCAAACAAGATGCAACCAAAGATCGTCTTGGTAGCTCAAGAGGAGTATTCATTCTCAAATGAAGACAAAGAAGATGATGATAACTCACGTGAGGTGGCTGCCATAGCCATAACATCTACACCGAATTCTCTATTCGAATCACCAAACGAGAAAGTTATGAATAAGAACGTCACTTACCTTATGGAAAGAGGTTCTGAGGTATCATCTTCCAACACTTCCTTTCCTAAGACTACAATGAATATTGACATGGATGATCCTACTATTCTTAAGGTTAAGGAGGAAATTATTGCTTTGGATTACTTTATCACTAACTTGCAAGGTGAACATAAAATGCATTTTGGGGATCTTATGAATCAACTAGCTCAAAACTAAGATCTCCTTGAATAAATGGAAGAATTGAAAGAGAGGATGCCATGGAGATTGCATCCCTAAAAAATGCTCTAAAAGAAGAAGATACTAGAGTCTCTCTAGAAGAGAGACTTGAGTCAAGCGAGGAGTCACATGATGAAGTTGTAGCCAATCTTATCAAGGAACAGGATAATGTTATTACCAAGGCAAAGAAATTAAAAAGGAAAATTTTGAATTTGGGGCTGCTCATGCTAGACTCTCCGAGAAATTGGAGAAACTTGACATTGCTCACAAGGCTTTGGAGAGTGAATACTCCATTATCAATGAGTCTCATGATCATCTCCAGATTTGATTGACCAAGTATGATATTCCTAGCACCTCTACATCAACTTGTGCTCGTGAAGAAAATGCTAGGTTGAAAGATGAGCTTGCCAAGGCATCTACTCCAAAAGGTAAGGAAGTTCTAGATGAGCTCCTTTGCAAGCAAAGAACAAACTATGGAAAAGAGGGACTTGGTTATTTATCCAAGTCCAAGAAGAAGAATAAAAAGTAAAAGAATACCAAGAATGCTCAAGAAAAGACAAGCACCGCTGAAAACAACATCACAAAGGATAAAACTGATTATATTGGTTTTGCAGGGATCAATAATCCTAATTATGAGTTGTTTTGTGATTATTACGGTGATGTATATGCTAGTTTTGTTGGTCCTTATGATAGTTATATTTCTTGATCTATTTGGGTCCCAAAGACCCTTGCTACTAACATGAGAGGACCCATTGAAAACTGGGTACCTAAAACCAAGAAGTTACTTTCTTGCAGGGCTATGCTTTTGGTGGATCTAAATGGGTTCTAGATAGTGGATGCACTAGTCATATGACCAGAAGCAAAGACATAATCATGGAGATGAGGACTAATAACAATCAAATAACCGCCTCCTATGGTGATAAATCAAAATCTGAGGTATTGGGTCTTGGCAAGGTTGTGGTTTCCCACGATATCTCTCTCATGGACGTCATGCTTGTTGAGAACCTCAGTGACAATTTACTTATTGTGCATGCCCTTTGTAAGATGATCATTGTGGTTTTTATTGATGATGATTTAATGGTACTCTTGTGGAGCAAGTCTCTAAAGTTCGCTTTCGTTGGGTATGTTGAAAATGACCTGTATGTGGTGGACTTTTCAGGAAAACCCACTGCAGGTCCTATGTGCTTATTCGGAAAGGCCGACGCAGGATGGTTATGGCATCACCGTCTAGCCCATGTCAACATGAGAACTTTGCAAAGTCTTCAAAAGGGTGGCCACATTATTTGACTAAAAAAAGTTTCCTTTGCCAAAGATCGTGTTTGCAGGCATGTGTTGAAGGAAAGATGCATGACTCTCCCCACAAGAGGAAGACAATTATTTCGTCTAAGAGGATTTTGGAGCTACTTCATGTGGATCTCTTTGGTCCTCCGTATCATGCGAGCCCCGGTGGGAAGAAGCATTGCCTGGTCATAGTTGATGATTACTCAAGATACACATGGGTCTACTTCTTCAGGATGAAAAGTAAGACTCAACAAACTGACATTGACTTTTCCAATGAGGTACAACATCAACACAATGTCCCAATATTGGCAATAAGAAGTGATAACTTCTCCGAGTTCAAGAACTACACCTTAAATGTTCTAAGCAAAGAGGGGATAAGACATCAATATTCCACTCCGTACACCCCTCAACAAAATGGTTTAGTCAAGAGGAAAAACCGGACTTTAATGGACATGGCAATGTCTATATTGGTTGAATTCAAGTCACCATACAACTTCTGGGATGAAGCTATTTCCACAGCATGTCACTCGTCAAACCGGGTTTACCTTCGCAAGATCTTGGACAAGACACCGTATGAGATACTTACCGGTAACAATCCCAACATATCATATTTTCGGGTGTTCAGTTGTAAGTGTTTCTTTCTCATTAAAGGAGTTCGTTTGTCTAAATTTGAGTCTGCGGCTTTAGACGGTATTTTTGTTGGTATGGTGCCGAATCCCACACTTATAGAGTCTACAATAAGCTCTCCGGAACTATTGTAGAATCTTGTAGTGTGATTTTCGAGGAAAATAATGGCCCCCATGTGGGGAAAGTTGTTGTTTTTGATGCAGATGCTAATATACCCCAAGATGCCATACGAAGAATGGGCATGGGATTTTTCACCCATTGAGGAACCCCTTGTGGTGGATAGGGAAGGAAAATGCTCTACCCAAGTAGAGCCCTCATCTACACAAGATCAACAATCTCTACCTGCTGGAGAAACTACTTCACCAACACAACAACCTTCTGAAGTGCATACATCATCTAAAGAAACTAGAAGCTCCAGGCCGGATTTTCTGGACCTTCACCAACTCATGCCAGAAACAATTAGGATGCCCAGGAAGAAGCTGATACTCTTAGGCCGGATTATCCGGCCCCTCCCTTGGACGGATTATCCGGCCCTGATAATTCTGAATAGCAGCAAACTCCTATCATGGCTTCTAATCAAGATTAAGGGAGAGCTTCTTCGACACCTGTCCGCCCAGAACCAACAATGGATCAAGGTCAAGCAAATAGTCAAGACGAAGACTCAAATGATGAATAAATCCCTCGAAAAAATAACAGGGAGATTAAAATCGTTGCGAAGCTCGTGCTGAAATAAACCTCGAACTAAGAGGTCATACACTTGATAAAGTTGTTGGAGATCTGAGAAGAATGGTGTCCACGAGAAGGGAATTAGCAAGCTTCGGTGATCATCAACTTCACATATCTATGGTGGAACCTAAGAAAGTTTTTGAAGCTCTTGAAGATCCAGATTGGGTTGTTACTATGCATGAAGAACTTAATAATTTCAAGCGCAACAAGGTCTGGAAGCTAGTAGAGAAGCCCAAAGATTGCCACAATTTTATCGGCAAAAAGTAGATTTTCAAGAACAAGCAAGATGAGAATGGAGTTGTCGTAATAAACAAGGTAAGATTGGTAGCACGAGGTTTCTCTCAAGTGGAAAGCGTCGAATTCGGCGAAACTTATGCTCCTATGGCTCGCCTTGAGTCTATCCATATACTCCCTACTTATGCACCTCAACATAACTTTAAATTATACCAAATGGATGTTAAGAGTGCTTTACTCAATGGTCCTCTACATGAGTTGGTATATGTCAAGCAACCCCCAGGTTTCGAGGATCCTAACTTTCCAAACCATGTTTACAAACTCGATAAGGTGCTCTATGGCCTTAAACAAGCCCCATATGCGTAATATGAGCACCTTAAAGATCTTTTCTTAGACTGTGGCTTCGAGGTTGGATAGATAGATCCCACTATTTTTACTAAAAAGGTTAAGGGGGAGCTTTTGGTATGCCAACTATATGTAGACGATATTAACTTTGGCTCTACTAGCCAAGCTTTTAATGATGAATTTTCAAAGCTTATGACTGACAGGTTTGAGATGTCTATGATGGGAATTAAGGTTCTTTCTTGGATTCGAGATCAAGCAACTAAGAGAAGGAACCTTCATTAATCAAGAAAATAACATCCAAGACATGCTCAAGAGGTATAACATGACGGATCTTAATGGAGTTTCTAGACCAATGAAGACTAAATGCCATATTGAACTCAATCCCAATGGTAAAGATGTGGACCAAAAGGTATACCGGTCCATGATCGGATCTCTTCTTTACCTTTGTGCATCTAGACCCAATATTGTGTTGAGTGTAGGAGTGTCTGCAAGGTATCAAGCTGCTCCTAAAGAAAGCCACTTAGTGGCGGTCAAGAGAATCTTCCGGTAATTGGTTCATTCCCCAAACTTTGGTCTTTGTTATCCCAAGGGCTCGTATTTCTCTTTATGGGGATATACGGACTCAGATTGGGATGGTGACAGGGATGATAGGAAATCAAGTTCTGGAGTCTATCAATTATTTGGCAGGTCTTTAGTATGTTGGTCTTCAAAGAAACAAAGTTGTATATCTCTCTCCACCACCGAAGCTGAATAAGTGGCTGCTGCAAGTGCATGTACTCAATTATTGTGGATGAGGCAAACTTTAAAGGAATATAGTGTCAACTATGATAAAGTGCCACTTTTGTGTGATAATGAAAGTCCAATCAAAATTGCATACAATCCGGTGCAGCATACTGATACGTCCGAAACGTACCTATAATTTTTGATGCTCCATACTTGTTTAGTATCTACTTTGATTTGCTTTGTTTACACTTGGAGGTGTTTTTATATCTTTTCTGGAACTAACCTATTTACAAGTTGCCACAGTGCCAGTTGTCTATTTTCTTCTATTTTTGGTTCCAGAAAGGCAGAAAATCAATATTCTCGAAATTGGATGGGACAAATGCCAAATTCAATATTTTACCGTGGGGGACACGAATACAGAAGACGATACGGAGAAGAAAACCATGGCGGCCAAATCCCCCCTAGGCGCGGCCAAGGGTGGGCCCGCGCCTGGGCAGGGTGTGGCCCCCCTGGTTGCCTCCCGGCCTCGCCTCTTTGCCTATAAGAATCCCCCGATGCAGAAACCCTAAGGACCCGATCAAAACTCCACAAAACCTTTTGTACGCACCGCCACCGTTGTCCCTAGATCTGGGGAGGGGATCTAAAGTTCTTAACGGCACCCTGCCGGAGGGGAAATCATCCCGGAGTCCTTCTCTCTGGTATGAAGCGTGAGTAGTTCCACCTTGGACTATGGGTCCATGTAGTAGCTAGATGGTTGTATCTCATCCTTTGTGCTTTCACGTATAGATCTTGTGATCTCCGTTCATGATAAAGATCTAATATATTTGTAATCATGCATGTTGTGTTTGCGGGGATCCGATGGATATTGAGATTACTATGTCAGATTGATTAATGGTTTTGTCTTTATGATTCTATCATGTCTGTGTTGTTTGTGATCTTGCATGCTCTCCGTTGTTAGTAGCTATCTTGGCCAAGTAGTTGCTAGTGACTCCAAGAGGGGGTATTTATGCTCGATAGTGGGTCCATGCCTCTAGTTTCCAAGGGAAGTGACAAAAATCTCTTCGGTTGTAGATGTGATGTTGCCACTAGGGAGAAAACAACGATCTCTTATTCATGGAACAAGTGGATTGTTTACTTGACACACTTTGCTTAAAGAAGTTGTTTGTTGCTTGCAACTTATTACTGGAGGGGGTTCGGATGATAGCTTGAAGGTGGACTTCTAGTCATAGATGCAGTTGGATGGCTATCTATGTATATTGTTGTATTGCCCAATCGAATCTCATAGGATCTTTTTGTCTGGTATTGCATTGTTATGCCTTGCTCGGTTCCTGTTAATTGCCCTGCTGTAATTTGTTTCCCCTTCATGCCATGTTGTTTATCTAAGGAGAGCACCTCTAGCGAACTATGGACCCCGGTCCAATCTTTACCATTGATACATCTTCCACTGTTACTTGTTTACTTGCTGCAAACCATTACCTTCCACACAATACGTTTAATCCTTTGTTACAGCAATCGGTGAGATTGACAACCTCACTGTTAGTTGGGGAAAGTCTTGAGTTTGTGTTGTGCAGGTCTCCGCGTTGCTTGCAACACATGTGTGACGTTTCCTTCCTCCTACTGGTTCGATAACCTCGGTTTCTTACTGAGGGAAGACTTTCTGTTGTGCTTCTTCACACCTTGCTCTTGGGGTTCCCAACAGGCTCCACATCAACTGAGCCATCACATACAAGGACAAATCATAATGAGATTCGGAATCACTTTATTCGGGAACATGTTGCTCAAGGCTATATTGACTTATCTTTTTTGAGCACGAAGAACCAACTTGCTAATATTTTCATGTAGCCACTTGATGAATCAAGGTTTGGTTACTTGAGGAATGAGCTAAATATTGTGGATTCAAGGATCTTAGCTTGATTACTCTTGCATACTCACCTATGCATATTCCTCGATTTGGTTTATGTGAAGGCATGGATATAGGGGGAGTGTGGTCCTAATTGATTGGGATAAACCTTCCCCCCATAATGCTCAAATCAAGAAAAATCATTTCTCTTAATATCATCATGTGATATGTGAGTTATTGATGAACATTGGTTTTGAACTCAAGATATATCTTCGTGGTGTCATGCTATTCGCTCCAACATGGTGGCTTCGGCCACCACCCTCTTCCTTAAGAAGAGTTGGTTCCTTATGGATCTCTTTGGATTTTATTGCATATCTTGTGTTCTTATGGAAAACACACCCAACCTTGGCTTTTATTCAATTTGTTCTTGCAATGTTGGGCATGTAGAACCATATCAGTTTGGTTGTATAAACCCAAGCCTTTTCCCAATCCCCGAGCCCTCTATTCTTGTATACAAGTCCATTGATACCTTCCAAGGATTTTTGTTTGGGATGTGCTGGCCTCAAACTGTGTATAACAGAATATTTAGAAAGGGCCGGATTATCTGCCCCTAGTGAGGGCTGAATGAGCCTCACCTGGCAGTTTTTCTCTTAAGACTAGGGCGACGGGGGGAAGGGCTCAAACACAGCAACACTTCCTCCTCGACCCCTTATCTCCTCCCCAGCCTCCGCTGGCCGCCTTGCCACTCCCTAGAGTCGATTCGACCACCGGATTCTCGGGGCCCTCACCGGATTTTCTTCCCAGCGCCTTTGGGTACCCTCTCCTCCGAGTTCTTCTTCCAATGAGTGAGGGTAACTCCCCCATTCTTCTCGTTTGTATGGAAGTTGTTTTTTGTGGTGTAAACTCGGTTTAGAGGTTACTCTTGGATTCATATGCATGCTAGGAACCGTAGTCTAGCAACCCTAGTTCCCTTCTACTTTGGTACTTTGAATCTGTGGGTGCTCTAAAATTTTCGCCAAGGCTGGATTATCTGGCCTGGAAAGTTTGCCCCTTTTCGGATTTTCACAGTTTCTAGTATCTTGTGTATTGGGCATGTGGATTGTTTTACTACTGTTCTTAGCAATCCTACTACACTTGTGTGTGTGCTTATCTACTTTCTACCTATCTTATTCACTTCACAGGTGGTTCGAGTGCTCCTAAGACATACAAACGCCATCCTCGTGCCCGTTATTTTAGACCCAACAAAGATGGTATTCTCGTGGACGAGGTCGAATTGAGGAGGCATCAAAGAGAGGCTGAAAATATGGTTGAGCATGCTAGGAAAGCAAAGATGACCACTGAGAGGAAGGGCAAGCAGGCTCAGATCAACTAGAAGAACATGGATATCCTTGAGTATTCTGCCATTCGCCAGCGTGACGTATATGCAGAGGCTGATAGTGATGAGCTGCTTGAGGACGGTCTCCTTTGGTCTGCCCATTTCAGGTATATTCATGATGACATCTACTCCTCTCTCAACATTCGCCCCAAGTGCCCTCTGGATATGAATGAGGCAAAGACAAAGCCGTGAATTGTTGAGGCTTTAGATGTGACTGAGAGGATCGGGCTGCACCACCTAATGACTCTGTAGTGCAACTATGATACCTCAGTGGTGAAGCCTTTCTTCTCAAAACTCTTGTGATCTGTGGAGATGAGCTCTGCACAATGAAGTGGATGACAGGTAGCACCCCTATTCAGTCTGACTTCCGCACTTTTGGTCAGGTGCTTGGTAACCCCTTTCATGGTTGTGACACTCCTTATGGTCATCGCATTACCACTCCTATGAAGCCCAACAAGGACACTTCACTATCTCCTTGCCTTTCTTCCAATGGCGTTGTTGGCACTCTCTCCAGTCTCTCTCTACTGTATATAGTGCTAGTTGGTCCTTATAGGGATTGCGTTACTCCGAGTGGGGGCAACAATGATAGTATTCGTGGTCACCTTGTTCAACTGCTTGCTTTCTCTCATGAGTGTACCACAAATGAAGATGCGACAGTGGGATACAAGCTGGACGTCATGGATTTCATTTATCACGAGATGAATGATGCTATGTTCAATAGGATCCCCATTTGTTATGCTCCTTTCATCATGATGATCATCAAGTATATGCTTCCCTATGAGGATTTCAGTGGTCACATTGATGGAGCGCACAAGGCCAAGAAGATCTATAACAAGTCTCGGAAGGCCTCTCATCCCTCTTTAGCAAAGAGTCCTTCATGAGAGATGCTCGGGCTAGTGGGCATAGCCCACCAGTGACATCTATGTCCCGCGAGGTCAAGCGACTGAAGTGGTTCCAGAGGAACATCTTGTGCATGGGGGTAGATAATCGCAAGGGGCGGTACGAGGCATACAAGAAGTGCCAAGATATGGCCCACACCTAACAACTCATTCTTCACCATGTGTCAGGGGCATCAGGTCATCCTCCAGCTCCTTCGTCTCCCACTCAATATGCTCAGTGGAACACCTCCGGACTCAACTATGGAGAGCTCGAGCGCCACTTGTTTCCTGCCCCGGAGAGGGAGCCCACCCCTCCGACTAATGATGAGGATGACGACGAGTATCATGATGAGGAAGGGGACGGGGACGAGGATGATGACAAGGAGGACTACGAGGAGTGATCTCTTGGGGCGTTAGCATCGCTCTTCTTCCTTTTTGGCATTTTCATGCCAAGGGGGAGAAGTAGTTATATTTAGGTTTCCTTGGATTTGCATGGGTCGAGCGCAAGCACTTGCATTTTTATCGTTATTCTCTATCGCGTTGCGTGTGCCCATTTAGCGTTGAACTTTTATTTGTGAGCTTGTTTTGTATGAGAATATGTGGTTTGTGTGGAACTATGGTTCATGTGTGGATTTGTCATTGGAATTATCATTGTGGATTTTATCTGTCGGGTTTTATTGATTCATATATTCTATGGAATTCTGGCATATCTATGGAATTCTGGCATTATATATATGGATTCATCCAAGTGGTGTGATGTTTCAAGTCCTCAAAGAATTCTTATCAAATTGGCTATCTTTATATTACAATTGGATAATCCGGCCCCCAAAGTGTCCAACGTCTTGTTTTGGCAGGGGGTATAAATACCCCATTTGGTCCACATGCCAGAACTCTTGATTTATTCAAAAAAGTTTAGAACTATTCTTCAAACTCCAATCCGAGATCTCAATCTTCATCCACCCAAATGCTTCGATCTTTGGGGAATCGAAGGAGGAGGCCTCGGTCTTCATCAACAATAATCAAGCGCTCCACTTCCCTTCATTCACTTGGAGGATTCTTGATCTAGTATTTCTTGCAAATATCTAGATCCTAGTTTTATTATTTGATAATACTTGTTCTTGTGGCAGCTTGTTGTCATCACGGGAGCCTCTAATTCATTTGTTGATGTGTGCCCCGCTAGCATTGTAAAGGCACCAGTTCCTGCCTTGAAGGGTACCAATAGTGGAAAGGTGGATCAGTCCTTTAGTGGTGAAATCCATCGGAGAATATGGTGAGGCCTTTTGTGGCGTGGTGGTCTTAGAACCGCCCACCCCTCCAACGCAGACGTACTTCCCTTAACAAGGAAGGAACCGCGGTCAAACAAATCACTGTCTCTCCGTGTGGTCCACTATGGTTTCCTCGTTCCTCACTTTTAATCGCTTAGTAGTTAGGTTTGCATATAGGGAAATTCTTAGTAATTGCATATCTAGATAATTTACATTTGTGTCTAGTCTAAAATTGAAAAAGAACTAAAAATTTGGAGTAGCACCTATTCACCCCCTCTAGGTGCCCATACAATCCATTTCACCAGCCTCCATTTGAAACAAACGTGTGTATGTTGGACTGTTCTTTGGGTCAAGTCCGCCGTTCTGACCTTGGCAACATTGCTACATGCAACAGCAGTTTATCTAGGTCCTAGGTATTAGCCTTTTTAAAATGTTAATCTATAATCTATTGTTGGGTCCCACATGTCAGCGCTAGTATATAATAACAGATATTGCCACGACCTCTATTTTGACCTTGGTACGATGTTGGGTCCCAAATGTCAGCCTTCTTTGTGCAAGAAAAATGTTTATGCTAGGTCCCACATGTCAGCCTCTATTTCAAAGAAATGTGTGTATAGTTGGACAGTTTTTTGGGTCGAGTCTATTCTAGATGCAGGAGCAGTTTATCTAGGTCCCAGATGTTAGCCTCAGAGAACAAAAAATGTTAAGGTATACTTCGTTGTTGGGTCCCACATATCAGCCTTATATATAATAACAGAAATTGCCACGACCACTATTTTGACCTTGGTACATTGTTAGGTCCCATATGCCAACGTTCCATGTGCAGGAAACGTATCTATGATGGGTCCCATATGTCAGCCTCTATTTGAAAGAAATGTGGTATATATGTTGGACTTTTGGGTCGAGTTTGTCGTTCGGACCTTGGCGACATTGCTAGATGTAGCAGCAGTTTATCTAGGTCCCAAATGTCAACCTGTCGTGGTGGTGTCACGACAGATGTCATGGGTAGGCTTAAGTTTGGGGCCGAATGGACGCTTGCGGTAACAGATAAGTCAGTGCATAGTCTAGCCGCGCACGAAGAACAAGATGAACTCTCCACTCTTAGGATTTCTTATTGATCCAAGAATTTAGAGTAGTTTGAGCATAGCCTTAGGGCACTAGTTTCCTACTTGGTCCAACCTCCTTAAACCCTATCTATGCCCCTCCTTATATAGGATATGGCCAGCTAGGTTACATCCCTTTGAGTCCTAGGGTTACTATTTGGATCTTGGTCCTTACTGTGTGGGCCGGGTCATGGGATTGCCCAGAGCCCTTGACCCAGTCCATAAATCCATACAGCTAACGGTCTTCTCGTACGTAGCCTCTAGCTCTTTTGGCGTCATACTGCGGCTTTATACGTCAGCCCTTGCTTTGGGCGTCACCCGGCTCCTTTTGTGTCACCCGGCGTCGCCCTTCTCTTTTGACCATACTTTACCATGGTCCCTCCTGAATCTCACTCGGAAAGTTGCCACGCGTCCTTTCTGACTCGGCCTTCCCTCTTGAGTCCCGGCTCGTTGTCTCCTGCAAGGTAAACAAGTTTTTTCTACGCGGGCCGACATAGTTTCTATGTCAGCCACGCCTAAACCTCGTACCAGGCCGTCGATACCCGGCCAGAGGTTTCTTTGACTCGTCATACCCCAAGATGAGCAATGTTTTTACCCCTTATGACCCTACCAGGGGTTATCCCCCCGACACTAGTCCTCGAAGCTGGTGAGGCCTAGCTGTTTTTGCTGTTAGGCATCTCCAGGCTCCTTTAATGTGCTTGGAACTTCCATTTCTGTCAGCATTTACTGCTTATGGCACACTATTTGGAGTAACCCCGATATTTTCCGAGTCTATCTAGCCCCTTTCGAGTCTCATCTTTGACTTTCTGGGTCATTTTTGCCTCGTGCCGAGTCATTTTTGACGCTGCCGAGTCATTCTGGGCTTGCCCTAGTCACTAACAGGCTGTAATCATGAGTGCTTGCCTAAAATTTTGTCTCAAATCCTGACTGCAAAGTGACGACGATGCAGTAACTCCCTGTCACTGTGGCAGTCCCATCTCTCAGCGCCTCGTCTCCTGCGCAACGTCACGTGGCTCTGGATTTTCCATGTATCGCCTACACGTGGCGCTCACTGATGCGCTTACTAGGCCAAATACACGGCAACATAGTGGCCACACGGCGCAAAGGGATCCCACGCCAGGGTTTTTTACTTTAATTAAGTAGGGGTGCAAGGAACTTAACTTCCTTTTCCTGTTCAGTTTCCCCCTTGCCTTCTTCTTCTTCCTTGCGCCTCCCAATCCTAAACTGCCTCCTTGCGGTTCCTTTCTCCTGCCGCTCCTCTCCAGCGATTCTTTTCTCCTCCTTTCGATTCTCTGACGGGTCCTTGTGTCTCCAGGCCTCTTCCAACAGCGGAAGATCCTGAACCACGCGATATTATGGATGCCCGTGATGCCAGTGAGGAGGAGGAGGAGGAGCATGAGGCCGTCGGCGAGCGCGGTGGCTAGGAGGGCTCTGAGGTCATGGTGGAGGAACTTGAGTGGCTGCGCTCCACCAGGCGCATTCCGCTCGAGGTTGATTATCGCCTCCCCCTAGGTGAGATCGTTCCCAAGCCCGAGCCCAACGAGAGGGTGGTTTTTATCTCGCACTTCCAGCATGGCTTTTCTCTTCCAGTTAGCAATTTCTTCATGTATTTTCTTTCCACCTTCCAACTGCAAACTCATCATCTGCCCGCCAATGCCATTGGCTCTCTTTCTTGTTTCATATCGCCATGCGAGGGCTATCTTGGTATCTGGCCCACTGTTCTTCTTTGGGCCAAGTATTTTACTTTCCGGATCCAGGTTTTGTAACATCCCAAAAATATTGATCAAGGTTATCAAATTCAAATCACCGAAATTAGGGTTAACAAAAACTTTTGCTAATAAAAAATCAATATGAATGCATGTGTGTATGTGATGATTGTATGAATGCATGAATGGACTTTTGTGATTGATGTGAATAGCAACGAATGGTTTAAAGATGAAAACAACATCATCTACATCATATCCAAGCAGAAACAAATCAAGAGAAATTCAAAAATAAACATGTAAGGTTCCCAACCTTTAGTAAGGTAGAGATCCCTGTGTTTACAATGCTAGTCCCTGGATCAATAGCTAGCATCCACAGTTAAGATGTAATATCAAGAAACAAAGGTCATAATACAACTTTATAACCAGGAATAAAATAATTCATTACATCTTACATAGCTCATTTGGCTATCACATTACATTGCAGCAGAATATCTATAAAGCATGGGGTCCTTCATCTTCAAAGTGCCACAGGCAGTCATGTTGGTTGTAGACTTGTAATACTAATCAATAAACTCCACTAACATCAAACAAACCTGCAAAATAATAAGTTGCAGCCACAAGGGTCAATACATTTGAATTGTATTGGCAAGTTTCACTACTATGTAGAAATATTTGGATCCTATCATTACATGCATATTTGGCTAAGTAGGGTTTAGGCTCTTTTGCAGAAAGCAATATAGTTTTATTCTATCTTTTCAAAATAGTTTTTGATCTTTTGTCAAATATTTCTGAACTTCTTGGAAACTTCCAAGTGCTTCGAAATCCCTTGTTGTCACCCTCAAGTTTTAACTTTGAGAAATTGGAATGTCGAGATCTTCCATAGCTTCAGGCCTTAGTCGCTCAATATTGTCCATAACCGGAGACACGGCTAAGTACTTAGAATTTTGATCATCTGCAGAAGTTGTACACTTTACCCACAAGACACAACCTCATCTTGATGCCACCAGTGGCCGCTGGATAAGTACTCACCAAGATGGAGTACTGGCAGAATGAGAATGTGACAAAGTCTTTCCATAGAAGTCCTCCCAATACACAATGCTAGCTTGTCATCCAGGCACCAATGTAGGGTTTCAAGTTCCCTTACACAATCCTAGTTAACCTGAAGATGCCAATGCATGGGTCTTCCACTATGTAGTTGACTAAGCCAGAGCCCATTTAGCATGTGGCTGTACACGGAAGCCACTGTACGAGAAACATGTTCAATCTCTAAGTCCCTGGGTGGTTTTCTTCTAGTGCACATACAAAAAGAGATAGCTATATAAACATGGTTCTTTTTGTTGCCACCTTGTCCAAAACTTGAGTATCCTTGTCCACCCAGGTGGTTCATTGAGTACTTGTTTTATTATATAAAACATAAGTCTTTTCAACTCTTCATATAATCATATCATGTATCCCATCCCAATATATAGCAGGGCTAAGCATACTACAACTACAATGTTTCCACTAAGGAATATATAAGGGTATCCTATTAGGATTTAGCATAGCATAAAATATAGTAAACCTTTCCATGCATGTTACAAAATCCACTAAGTGTAATGAAAATAGTAGGACTTGGATGATAGTGTCACTTGCCTTTTTAGTAGAGAATGTTGGTTCACTTCTTGATCTTGCAAATATCACACTCTTCTAATTCCACTACAATTCAATCAAGCAAACACATATTCAACACAACATTCAAACAATTTGTCACACATAAAATAACAATAACAAGTTCATGCATGCAAGCATGCAAAAGATAGTTTTATTTGCAAAAGTGGTTTCTACTAAGCTCTAAACATTATAAAGTTCAAAAGTGGTCATTTACTAAAGTGGTAAAACCATTTGCAAAAGGTTTTATCTATAAACCATTTTTAAAACAAATCAATATTTTATGTGGTTGAAAATGCTTTTAGCAAAGCAGTATTCTTTAAAGAGTTCACCAAATATGTCTTAATTCTCAAAACTTGGTGTTTAGGGTCAGAAGGTTTGAATCAAAACATTTCCCAAAGGTTTTACTCAAAAATCATTTCCATATCAAAATCAATATTTTTATTTGACTAGAAATGAGCTAATTCAAGTACTTATTCCTAAACTTCACAAAATTCATTTTTAAATCCATGAGTTGGTTCCTAAGGTCAGTAGGTTCACAACAAACCATTTTGCAAAGATTTCACATTAAAATTGTATCTAGAACAATTTTTATATTCATAATAAGCCTACACATATTTCTGCAAATTCAACCAATTTCCCAGAAGCAAATCATTAAACAAATTGCATGGTTGCAAAGTACTTGTTCTACTGATTCCATTGATATAACATTTGCAATTTTTGGACGTGTGGAACTGAAGTTATGAATTTTTCAAATTTGCATATCAATCAGATTCTAAATTCTGTTTTAATCTAAACCTTGTCCACGTGGCGCAATATAACTGGACGATACCGCTTCGGTTGGATCGAGCTCTCTAGACCGCTGGATTTCATTTCAATCATACGGCTCAGATGCGCACATACCCCTTCGTCTAAGTTCTAATCACAGCCACTGGATCCTGATCTAACGGACACGGTGCCTCTGACCATGGTTGGGCGGCGCTCGACGGCAGCGCGTGGCGGCGACGCTCGGCTAACGGCAGTTCCGGCGATACAGGAAGCAAAGGAAGGAAGGAAACAGCTCACCGTGCTCAGGGGAACGTGGCGATGCTCAACGTGGTCGCGAGGAGGCAAGGGGCGCACAGGGACGGGAGTAATCGCTCGTCGGAGTTGCTGCGGGCGGCGGTGCTCCCGGGCTGTCGTTGCTGGCATCGTTTAGGACCGCGCTAAGACAAAGTAGAGGCACGGTTAGGTGCACACGAGGGTCGCGAGTAAGGGAGCATCACTGAGAGGTGCTGGGGCGGTCTGAGCTTACCAGGGGAGGTTGCCGGAGCAATGGCAGACGGCGGTGGCGAGTTGAGCTTGTCCTTGCCGACGCTCTGGGGCGAGCGCGGGCGAACGAGTGGCACAGGAGATGCGCCAGGAGGTGGGGAATAGACTCGCGTGCATAGAAAGGTGAGGGGCGGATGTGGTTCGCCGGAATGGGCCGGGGAAGTCGTCGGAGACAGAGAAGCTTGAGCTCGAAATTCTGGCAACCTAGTGGCAGAGGGGAGGTGATGTTTGGGGGGAAAGAGAGAGCGGAGAGGGGCGCTTATACCCGCGTGATCACAACGAGGAATTACTCGGCCATTTACGCGTATTGATGGCGGCAGTAACTCGGCAGCAACGGCAGGGCGACGAGATCGCGAGATTGAAGACGACCGCGTGGCAGTGGGGTCCATCTAACACTGAGGGGGAGAGAGAGAGGACGTTGGGTCCACTGCTCAGCATCTATGCGGGTGTGTTCGCGCGTAGAAAACGTTTCGCTGAGGGGGGAGAGTTGGGCTACGACTGGGCCTTGCTGGGCTTGCTTAGTTGGGTTGTTTTGTTTCACTTTTTTTTATTCTGTAAGCTTTTTCTTTTTCTATTTGATTTTATGTTTTGATTTTCAAACTAACAATTCAAACTCCAAATGAATTCAAACTTCCACGAAACTTTGTATTGATTTTAGTTCTGTTTAACAACATAATCCAAAGTCCAAAAACTAAATAATTTTTATTCTTTTTAGGATCCGTTTAATAATTAAATAAATAGATCTTAGTTATTAATTCAAATAGGATTTGATTTATTTTAAAACTCTATTTGAAATCTAAAATAATATCAAAATCATTTCAGTAGGTTTTATTTGAATAAATAAAACACTTGGAAAACTTGTTTAAAATAAAATAACAAGTTTTAGTGTTTATTTAAAATGGAAAAGCCTTTACTTAAATAAAATTGGATATTAATAAATCCTCATTATTTTATTTAAATAAACCTTTACTCTTTTTATCAAAATTGAAATGTTTTATTTCAAAAGCTTGGCCAAGATTTAATTTGGATCTATAAAATAACCTTTATTTATAATTCTACCTTTGCTTTTGAAAATCAAATCCTTTCATTAAAAGATCCAAAAATAGTAATTCCAACTATTTTAACTTTATTGTTTATTTATCTTTTTAAATCCCTTTAGGATTTTTATTTGATCCAAATAGGTTTTGATATTTCCAATTGGAATCAAAAAGTTTCTTCTCACCCTGAATTTCAACAAAGTTTTATTTTGTTTATTTATTTTTCACATTTCAAAATTTGGAAAATTTTGGGATGTGACAGGCTACCACCCTTAAAATAAATCTCGTCCCGAGATTTGGGAAGGCTAAAGGTTACAGGTTGGCTTCAAGGCAACTAGGGTACTACCGCCCTTAAAATAAATCTCATAGGGTTCCATTGATGGTTCACTTGACTATAGGTTCAACACTTAATATCCAGAAAAGGAATCCTTATTTGACTCTTCTGAGTTAACTAGTTTCTGACATCCACTTCTTCTATCTCTTCAAAGTTTCCATCCATGTCAATGTGGTTCACATGTCCTTTCTGGGTCACATTGGAGTCATGTCCATTGGCTCTTCTAGCATCCTTTTTCTTTTTCTTCTCAAGACAGTCTGATGCATAGTGTCCAAGTTCGTTGCAGTTATAGCACTGCAACTGGCTAATGTCTTTCTTCCTGAAAGTGTCATGTTGGTTCTGACCAAGGTCATCTCCATTGTCAGTATCATTTCCATTATTATCACTTCCATTGTTGTTGTGGTGATACTAATGTGGTTCAGAATCTTTATTGCTCTTTTTGAATGAATGCTTCTTCTTTGTTGATCCTGAGTAATTCTTGAGTTTATGTTTCCTCTTTCTGTTCTCAACTTGATTCATCTTGTTTTCCAAAATAGTGGATTTGTCACAGAGTGATTGATAAGTTGGGACATAGGCAACAGCTAGCTGCAGGTTCAACTCATCATTAAGTCCTTCAAGAAATTTTTCCTTTCTCTTAGCATCTGTATCAACTTCATCCGGTGCATAGCGTGCCAGATTGTTGAATTCTTCAATATACTCAGCCACACTGAGGTGACGCTGTTTCAGATTGTGAAACTCCTTTTTCTTCAAGTACATTACTCCAGGTGAGATGTGAGTTGTTCTGAATCCATCCTCCAAAATAGCCCAAGTTACATCTTCAAGGGGAGTGGTGATTTGAAAGTTGTCCAACCATGTTGCTGCTGGTCCTTCAAGCAGAAATGCTGCAAACCTTACTTTTTCTTCATCGGTGCAGCCAACAGTCACTAAGTCTTTGTTCACTGAACGTAACCAGTCATTGGCTTCCATTGGATCAGTTGTTCCAGAGAACCTTGCAGGCCTAAGTTTTAGAAACTTGGTAAGCATGTCAAGTGCTGGAGGATTATTCTGATTGTTGTTGTTGTTGTTGTTGTTGTTGTTGTTGTTATTGTTGTTGTTCTGATTCTGTATTAGTGTGGTCATCATCTGCATCAGTTGAGTTTGCCCTGTCATCAACTGCTGCATCTCAGGAGTGATGTTGTTGTTTTGGTTGGGGTTGGCACGTCGGGGAGGCATCTGTTGGTTTGATAGGGATAAGTAATGATGGATAGGTTTTTAAGAAGTTCTAACACACAACTCAAAACCTACCAAGTTCAATCAAACAATCAAGCAATCATCAAGCAACTATTCACTTATCAACTTATGAGTTTAACTCATGAGTTGAAGGAAACAACAAGTTTTCTTGAAATAGTTAACTTAGTATAGTCATACCTCATAGGTCAATATGATCCATACTCTAACTCGATATCAATGTCTTTGGTAGGCAATCTGATGTCTCTTGGTTTTCACTTGTAGTCCTTAGTGCTGTCTAAGTTGAAGTCCTTGGTGAAACTAAAGTTGAAATCACTTGAAGATGTTGAAGTCATTAGAGTTGATAAAGTCCTCGGTGAAACCAAAGTTGAAGCCATTGGTCATGGTGAAGGCTTTATCCATCAAGTTTAAAACGAAGAGATGTAGAATCAAAACCAAAAGGTTGAGGAAAGAGTTTACAAGATTGTTTGTAAATAAGTTTTGGAACAAATACAAATCCTATTCTTCTAAGGGCTTTCGTCCAATCCTAGGGTTACAATTCTACAGGAAACACAGTGCTCTGATACCATCTGTAAGGTTCCCAACCTTTAATAAGGTAGAGATCCCTGTGTTTACAATGCTAGTCCCTGGATCAATAGCTAGCATCCACAGTTAAGATGTAATATCAAGAAACAAAGGTCATAATACAACTTTATAACCAGGAATAAAATAATTCATTACATCTTACATAGCTCATTTGGCTATCACATTACATTGCAGCAGAATATCTATAAAGCATGGGGTCCTTCATCTTCAAAGTGCCACATGAAGTCATGTTGGTTGTAGACTTGTAATCCTAATCAATAAACTCCACTAACATCAAACAAACCTGCAACATAATAAGTTGCAGCCACAAGGGTCAATATATTTGAATTGTATTGGCAAGTTTCACTACTATGTAGAAATATTTGGATCCTATCATTACATGCATATTTGGCTAAGTAGGGTTTAGGCTCTTTTGCAGAAAGCAATATAGTTTTATCCTATCTTTTCAAAATAGTTTTTGATCTTTTGTCAAATCTTTCTGAACTTCCTGGAAAACTCCAAGTGCTTCAGAATCCCTTGTTGTCACCCTCAAGTTTTAACTTTGAGAAATTGGAATGTCGAGATCTTCCATAGCTTCAGGCCTTAGTTGCTGAATATTGTCCATAACCGGGATCACGGCTAAGTACTTAGAATTTTGATCTTCTGCAGAAGTTGTACACTTTACCCACAAGACACAATCTCATCTTGATGCCACCAGTGGCCGCTGGATAAGTACTCACCAAGATGGAGTACTGGCAGATTGAGAATGTGACAAAGTCTTTCCATAGAAGTCCTCCCAATACACAATGCTAGGTTGTCATCCAGGCACCAATGTAGGGTTTCAAGTTCCCTTAAACAATCCTAGTTAACCTGAAGATGCCAATGCATGGGTCTTCCACTATGTAGTTGACTAAGCCAGAGCCCATTTAGCATGTGGCTGTACACGGAAGCCACTGTCTGAGAAACATGTTCAATCTCTCAGTCCCTGGGTGGTTTTCTTCTAGTGCACATAAAAAAAGAGATAGCCATATAAACATGGTTCTTTTTGTTGCCACCTTGTCCAAAACTTGAGTATCCTTGTCCACCCAGGTGGTTCATTGAGTACTTGTTTTATTATATAAAACATAAGTCTTTTCAACTCTTCATATAATCATATCATGTATCCCATCCCAATATATAGCAGGGCTAAGCATACTACAACTACAATGTTTCCACTAAGGAATATATAAGGGTATCCTATTAGGATTTATCATAGCATAAAATATAGTAAACCTTTCCATGCATGTTACAAAATCCACTAAGTGTAATGAAAATAGTAGGACTTGGATGATAGTGTCACTTGCCTTTTTAGTAGAGAATGTTGGTTCACTTCTTGATCTTGCAAATATCACACTCTTCTAATTCCACTACAATTCAATCAAGCAAACACATATTCAACACAACATTCAAACAATTTGTCACACATAAAATAACAATAACAAGTTCATGCATGCAAGCATGCAAAAGATAGTTTTATTTGCAAAAGTGGTTTCTACTAAGCTCTAAACATTATAAAGTTCAAAAGTGGTCATTTACTAAAGTGGTAAAACCATTTGCAAAAGGTTTAATCTATAAACCATTTTTAAAACAAATCAATATTTCATGTGGTTGAAAATGCTTTTAGCAAAGCAATATTCTTTAAAGAGTTCACCAAATATGTATTAATTCTCAAAACTTGGTGTTTAGGGTCAGAAGGTTTGAATCAAAACATTTCCCAAAGGTTTTACTCAAAAATCATTTCCATATCAAAATCAATATTTTTATTTGACTAGAAATGAGCTAATTCAAGTATTTATTCCTAAACTTCACAAAATTCATTTTTAAATCCATGAGTTGGTTCCTAATGTCAGTAGGTTCACAACAAACCATTTTGCAAAGATTTCACATTAAAATTGTATCTAGAACAATTTTTATATTCATAATAAGCCTACACATGTTTCTGCAAATTCAACCAATTTCCCAGAAGCAAATCATTAAACAAATTACATGGTTGCAAAGTACTTGTTCTACTGATTCCATTGATATAAAATTTGCAATTTTTGGACGTGTAGAACTAAAGTTATGAATTTTTCAAATTTGCATATCAATCAGATTCTAAATTCTGTTTTAATCTAAACCTTGTCCACATGGCGCAATATAACTGGACGATATCGCTTCGGGTGGATCGAGCTCTCTGGACCGCTGTATTTCATTTAAATCATACGGCTCAGATGCGCACATACCCCTTCGTCTAAGTTCTAATCACAGCCACTGGATCCTGATCTAACGGACACGGTGCCTCTGACCATGGTTGGGAGGCGCTCGACGGCAGCGCGCGGCGGCGACGCTCGGCTAACTGCGGTTCCGGCGATACATGAAGCAAAGGAAGGAAGGAAACAGCTCACCGTGCTCAGGGGAACGTGGCGATGCTCAACGTGGTCGCGAGGAGGCAAGGGGCGCACAGGGACGGGAGTAATCGCTCGTCGGAGTTGCTGCGGGCGGCTGTGCTCTCGGGTTGTCGTCGCTGGCGTCGTTTAGGACCGTGCTAAGACAAAGTAGAGGCACGGTTAGTTGTGAACGAGGGTCGCGAGTAAGGGAGCATCACTGAGAGGTGCTGGGGCGGTCTGAGCTTACCAGGAGAGGTCGTCGGAGCAATGGCAGACGGCGGTGGCGAGTTGAGCTTGTCCTTGCCGACGCTCTGGGGCGAGCGCGGGCGAACGAGTGGCACGAGGAGATGCGCCAGGAGGTGGGGAACAGGCTCGCATGCAGAGAAAGGTGAGGGGTGGCTGTGGTTCGCCGGAATTGGCCGGGGAAGTCGTCGGAGACAGAGAATCTTGAGCTCGAAATTCCGGCAGCCTAGTGGCAGAGGGGAGGAGATGTTTGGGGGGAAAGAGAGAGCGGAGAGGGGCGCTTATACCCGCGTGATCACATCGAGGAATTACTCGGCCATTTACGCGTATTGATGCCGGCAGTAACTCGGTAGCAAAGGCAGGGCGATGAGGTCGCGAGATTGAAGACGACCGCGTGGCAGTGGGGTCCATCTGACAGTGAGTGAGAGAGAGAGGGCGTTGGGTCCACTGCTCAGCGTCTCTGCGGGTGTGTTCGCGCGTAGAAAACGTTTCGCTGATGGGGGAGAGTTGGGCTGCGACTGGGACTTGCTGGGCTTGCATAGTTGGGCTGTTTTGTTTCACTTTTTTTTATTCTGTAAGCTTTTTCTTTTTCTATTTGATTTTCTGTTTTGATTTTCAAACAAACAATTCAAACTCCAAATGAATTCAAACTTCCACCGAAGTTTGTATTGATTTTATTTCTGTTTAACAACACAATCCAAAGTCCAAAAACTAAATAATTTTATTCTTTTTAGGATCCATTTAATAATTAAATAAATAGATCTTAGTTATTAATTCAAATAGGATTTGATTTATTTTAAAACTCTATTTGAAATCTAAAATAATATCAAAATTATTTCAGTAGGTTTTATTATAATAAATAAAACACTTGGAAAACTTGTTTAAAATAAAATAACAAGTTTTAGTGTTTATTTAAAATGGAAAAGCCTTTACTTAAATAAAATTGGATATTAATAAATCCTCATTATTTTATTTAAATAAACCTTTACTCTTTTTATCAAAATAGAAATGTTTTATTTCAAAAGCTTGGCCAAGATTTAATTTGGCTCTATAAAATAATCTTTATTTATAATTCTACCTTTGCTTTTGTAAATCAAATCTTTTCATTAAAAGATCCAAAAATAGTAATTCCAACTATTTTAACTTTATTGTTTATTTATCTTTTTAAATCCCTTTAGGATTTTTATTTTATCCAAATAGGTTTTGATATTTCCAATTGGAATCAAAAAGTTTCTTCTCACCCTGAATTTCTACAAAGTTTTATTTTGTTTATTTATTTTTCACATTTCAAAATTTGGTAAATTTTGGGATGTGACAAAACAAAATGAGCTAATGGTCATTTTTGCCAATCTTGCTCACTAGAAAACTTTGAGTGTTTCTAGTCCAAGATTTCAAACATAAACATTTCCATTTCTCTTCACCCCTTTCTATACAAAGTAAAAGTGAACCCAAGCCCACCTTTCAAACTCAGAGAAACATTTGGCAACTTGATTCAAATGAAAATTCAAAATTGAATCTATATCATATGAGAAGATCACCAATTCTCAAAAACCAACCAAACCAGTGCACCTTGACAAAACCAACTAACCAGAGACTACCTAGCATGTTACTAGTACACCCACCAATTTTCATCCAAAAATTCAAATTCAAATCTCTTTCGGCTATTTCATCAAGCACCTTGCAAACACAAATCAAACAAAACATCAAACACTATACTGAGTAGTGTTTGTGCCTAACTTGTTCCCTCTCTAGCTCACAACACCTTCTCATTAGATGATCAAACTAAATTAATTAGCCCTAGCTCACTGTGAGCTTGCCATTGTCATCAATGGTGAGCATGTCGAGCCCCAAATGGCCACCCCATTGTTGATAGCAAGCTAGAAGCTTCCCTAGACTGGCCAACCTTGTCGGGGACACAGACCATCGTCCACCGCCACCCCCTGTCCAGAGCCCCAGCACTGCCAGCCCCTGGATAACTCAGCCCGAGCGTGTCCAGCTTCTCTGTAAGCATGCCGAGAGAGTGCCAGAGCGCCACACTTGACACGCGAGCACAAACCGTGTGCCGCCCTCGCTGCTTGCGTGCGTGATCACCACCGCCCAGGAACCGCCAGGACATGCCCGTTCGTCTCCACGCGACCAGGACAGCCCGTGCGCCATTAAAACCTCTGTCGGACCCGCCTAGAGCACCGCAATGTTCCGACCGCATCGCACCGCACTCGCAACCATGCCATTGAGCTTTGCCAGGAGGCAGAGCACCGTCCCCTACCATTTCCCATGCCACAAGCTCACTGTGACGACGACCACGACGAGCTCCACCCGTTCCCTTCGGTCCCCTCTTGGCACTATAAATGGAGGCCACCCCCGTTCGGATTCAGCACACCATCACACTCCCCTCTCTCTCAGAACCACCCCACCTCATGCCTGTTGCAAGGCAAACAGCACATCACTGGAATTTCGCCGGAGTCTGCCGCGGAGGAGGAGAAGAGGAGCCAGCGATTGGAGCCGCCCTAGGAGGAGCTGCCGATACCATGAGGTTCGCCGTTGTCGACTTCATCGTTCGCCCCCATCGCAGACCCTCGCCTGATCCCTGGTGAGCCTCATATGACCCCCACTATCCACACTAGCGTTTAGTCTCGCCGGTGTTGCCAGATTTAGATGACAAGCCCCATCTGTTAGATTAGATGTTGATCCTACAACACAAATCACCCCGTACCCCTTCGCACCCCCTGTCTCACTCACTGGTGGGGACAACCACTTAAACCCACTCGTGCGCGCGCTCTGTGCCGTGGGCCGGCCTAGTTGCACTCCCACGCTACCCAGTAATTCAAATTTAGGTTTATTAATTTAGTTTCAAACTTAGTTCTGTACCTAGATTCAAAAATCAATCCATAGAGATTCACTGAACCAAATTGCATGAAAGTAATTTTGCTAGAAAGGTACTGGAATTCTTAATCCAAGCCCGTTGGATTCAAACTATTTATATTTGTACATCACCTACAGTAAAAATAACAAGGCAGAAGCTTTTCTCCATTCAAACATTTTTCAAAATTCAACCGTAAAAGCTTTTGAGTTGACTCCAACTCTCAAAAATCAATTTAACAAGTCTTTCTGAATATATAAAAATATGTAGGTTTACTTGCAGAAATAATGGCCAATCAATAAAAGAATTCCCCATAGGCAATTCTAGTCACTTTATTTAATTAAAATAAAAAGGTTAAACCTTATTAAATTATGACACCACTTTAAATCACATTCCCATATACTGAAATATGTGGCGATGACATGTGTCAACATGATCCCATGTTTTATTTGGAGAATATTAAATCTTAAGTAGTTTTTCAATGAGTAGAAATTACTTTTCTAAATTAAAATAAATAAGACAAGTGCTTTAATCTTTGTAATAATAGTGATGATGCTAGATCATCTAGTGTGAACCTTTGTGTTCTAAATAGATTAGTTAAGAATTTTTTGGTGATTGTGTACCTTGTATTTATTTATAGATGCTAGTACTGAACAAGGATACGAGGAGGAAGGAGAATACTACTAGGAAGAAGCCAAGGAGAACTTCAACCACTTCTCTGCACAAGGCAAGCTACCACTTTCAAGTTTCTTAACCATGCAAGCCACCTTAGCAAGCTTACACTTGCAATTATGCAAGTTATCCTAGCAAGCCTTACTATACAAGTTAACTTACCAAGCTACTATCTTTGCAAGCTAAGCTAAACCATGCAAGTTTACTTGCTAGATTACACCACTTGATACCCAATTCCTAGTTTTATTTGCAAGCTTAGTTATTTTATTTCTTTATCAAAGATTTCTATTGGAGTTACTTAGTGACTTGTAGATTTCAGAAATATATTTAAAGGTAGCATAAACAGCATAAAACTTGGTCTAAGTAAGATAATCTTGATGTCATCCTGAGGCATGAAATTGAACTTAGATCATTCCCATTTGTTTACCACCCCTCATTAGTGTTTACCACCACTTGTAGATGCTAGTGATAAGCATAAAATGTAAGATCCCTCCTTTGTAAAGGAAACGATCCCTGTGATTGCAATGCTAGTCCCTGGATCAATGCTAGCATCCACAGTTTAAGATGAAGTACACAGAAACAAAGGTCATTATTACATATCATTCCAGAGACAAACATAGTCTTTTACAAACTCCATGGCCACAAGCCTAATACAAGAGTTCAAATTTATAATAAGATAAATAAGTCTTCATCTTCATGTGCCACAGGCAAGAATGCTGAGTGTAGACTCATGACTCCTAATCATCATCAGAATAACCTGCAACATCACAAGTTACAGCCACAGTGAGTCAATACATTGGAATAGTATTGGCAAGTGATACCTTAGTATAATATTGGTGGACTAGGTACTATATGCAATTTTGGCTAAGTGTAGCTTAGGCTTGCTTTCTCAAAATAGGTTTAGCCTATTAGTTGAAAACACTAAGTTTTTCTTTGACAAAAACTTTCCCAAGGAACCACCAATAGACATTGGTGAGCCTTCACCCTTGTTCAACCACAAGTTTTTACTTAGAAATTGGGATGAGGAGATTCTTGATAGCTTCCATGTCTTGATGCTCAAGTTGTCCAATACCAGAGACATGGCTAAGTACTTAGATTCTTCCATCTGCAGAGGTTGTGCACTTTCCCCACAAGACTTGATTTTCACCAAGACAGGACCTTTCAGAAGCCTTCCCTTAGACCAAATGGACGCGTTCCAACCTATCATCCCACTACCACCAACTATCCAAATGGCTAAGTTATTGCAACCTATATGATCCAGCAGAGCGCATATTGCCAAGTGGCTGCACTAGAAGCTTCTTAACATTTGGCTTCTCAAATCCCTTTGTTCCTGGGTGGCTTTCCACAAGTGAGATACACAAGGTAAACCATAGAAATGGGCCTTGTGTAACCACTCAACATAACCCATTCTTTCCATTCCACCTAGGTGTTTCATTTACTTAGTTGTTTTATTAAGCCAAAACATAGTCCAAAGACTTAGAAATATTTGATCATAGAATGAATATACCCCCATCCTTGGTTGCTACTAGCTAGGCTAAGCATGGCATTGATAAGACTTAGAAATATTTCTAGCAATTCTAAAACTACTAGGGTTTCCCAAGCATAGCATATAGATCAAAAATATCCATGCAAGACTAGCAAAATATTTCTAATGCATATTTGAAAACATAGGAATAAATTCATGAAGCACCACTTGCCTTGGTAGTTTGGAGAGTAGCTACAATCCTCACAATCACAATCACTATTTGCACCAAAATCTACACATAAAATGATAACACCAAATCACATACAAAACAAATACAAGCAAAAATATATGGATGCATGCAATATTATATGTGATGATTTTGTATACTCAAAAAGACAAGTGCACAGTACTGATTCATAAACAGGTTCAAAACTTGCCAAACAACCTTTATTTGAACATTAAAACATTTCTCAAATAATTAATATACACAAAATAGGCCTACACATGTTTCTGTAAAAATAACCATTTTAACAGAAACAAAAAATTAAACACATTGCATAAATGGAAAGGGTTTTCTCTCCTGATTCCATTGATATAAAATTTGTCAAATTTGGACGTGGGAATCAAAAGTTATGAATTAAACAAGTTTAAACATCTAGTAGATCTAAATTCAGATTTTAAATCAAACTAACAGACACGCGGCGTGGTCCTATTGGTTGGTACCGGTTCGGGCGGATCATGCTTGCGAGCCACAAGATCTAAGTGACGATGCACGGCTCAGATTAAAGCATACCGCTTCGCCCTCTAATCTAATCCTAGCCTCTAGATCTGGATCCAACGATCCTTGATGCTTTGACCACAGATGGGCGTCGCAATGGCTGCTGGCGGCGGCGACGGCTCTGTCGGCGATTGATTGGCGATTATAGCGAGGGCTGGGGATAGTGGTGTTGCTTACCGGCGTCACAAAGTCGCGAGGAAGCTCGAGGTGCTGCTGGCGTGGACAGGGGCATGTTGATGTGGCCGTAGGAGCTCGTCGGAGTTGAGCGTAGCGTCGGGTGCTCGATGACGAAGACGTTGGAGACGCTCTGGATCACCCTAGCATGAACCAGTAGTATCAGGAGGTGCACAAGACTACGACGAATACTATTGGATCAAGGAGAAGTCGAGGGCCGGTCGGGCTTTACCTCAATCGCTCGTCGGAGTCGAGCGACGGTTCTGTTGTTTGCGGGCACGAACGGTGACAGCAGCCTGGGTCATGAGAAAGCAAAACAAAAGGCATCAGTGAACGCGCAAGGACACGCTGGTCACGCTGGTTTGAACCAGAGACAGGGGGTGGTCAGAGCTCACCGTGATGGATCGTCGGAGATCGTCGGTGTTGCGGCGGTGTGGGCAAGACTATGGGCAGCCTAGTGGCGTGGAGAGGAAATTGAGTGAGGGGAAATGAGCAGCGAGGAGAGGGGGTCTTATAGCTGGAGTAGGGGAGATAATCTCGCGAGGAAACGCCGGCAATCAATCCCGCATCAATCGCGGCAGTGATGAGGTAACGGCGGCGTCAACGGGGTCGTGGGGGTGTGTGGCTGGAGACGATGCTTGCGTGGCGCTTGGGTCCACCAGTCAGTGAGCGCGGGGTCGATTGGGTGCGCGTGAGAGAGAAAGGGGAAAACCACGGGTGGGCTTAGTGGGGTGGTTTTGCTGTTGGGCTAGATTAGCAGCGCCAGCCTTTTCTTATTTCTTTACTCCTTTTCTTTTTCTATTTGAATTTCTAGGAAACATTTTCATATGATTTCAAAAGACATTTGAATTCAAACCTTTTCTGAATTTTGTAGAGTGTAACACTCATATTTCTGGGCATAAAAACATGTGGTCTCTCTGTATTAGCTTGGTCCTATTGATCAAACAAAATAAACAGTGACATAGCACTTGATTTGGTCAAGTTTTGAATTTGGTGTTTTAAATCCATATTTGTTTTGTAAATTTTGGTTTAAGCACTAGCAATCAAGCAAAACAATCTGAGAGCAACAAGGTTTGGTACTTGAACAAATAACCCCTCATTGGAAAGTAACATTTGATTTAATGTTGTTCACATAAAATCATAGCTCTCAAATTCTGTTTTCTTTCAAATGAGTTTGAGTTTTGATCCCTAAATGATATGCATGCATGCATGATATGAAATCTTTGAAAACATGATTTTAGGGATGTTACATAAAACTTGATCACTTTAGATGGGAATACTTGGTAAAAATGGTTATGAAACCCTTAGAATGATGAGTCATTCTACTGAAATGTTTTGACATTTTTTTTGAACACCAGATGATTTTGATGATGAAAATGTTGAGGCATGAGCCTTAGCCATTTATAAAACTGATGGTTGCCTGGATGTGATACCATTCCAATTTTACCGTACAACCACAATACCCAAAATTTGGGTAGGGCTTGACTGGAAGTTTATATACCTTAGTATGGGTTCCCTTGCGGCCAAGGTTTGAGCTGAGGTTACCTTGTGAAGAATGTCCACCTGTGCAGTTCCCAAGATGACAGTTCGTAACGGTTGGGAGGCTAAACTCACAGGAGAGGTGCCTATACTAGGGCGTGTAATTGAAAGTTTAGGATTGATTATCCACATACTGAGTATAGTGAATTGAGGATTGTTCCTGATGGAAGTGTACCACCTCTGTAGAGGTGTCAAACTATTCGAATAGCCGCGGCCGCGGTTATGGACAGTTGGAGTGGCCATACTATTCCGTCGTCATATGTTTTCAAAATGACTTGTGAAATGATTCATGAATTTTACTTTACCACAACAGGGTTGTGATATGAAACTCAAGTTCCCACTTAGGTATTATAAAACTTTCAACTAGCTTTCTTTGCTTCTGAACTCAGTAGAGATAAATCTGGCTTTTTGCAAAACAACCTAGAGCCTAGTATCTCCTACTCAAAAACCACTTCACTTGCTAGTATTAGTTTGCGAGTACTTAAAGAGTACTTATGGCTTTGTCCCTGGCTATTCCCGTGGTCGGTCTATGAAGAGGACTATCAGGAGGATGGACCGCAGGAAGGTTATGACAACTAGGATCATCTCCCATCATCAGCATTGCCTATGCCCATGAAGATGGAGCTTCGCCCATTCTACCGTTATCATTACATTATTCCGCTGCTATGATTGTATTACGACTGGATCATGAGATCCTCTATTTGTTGTAAGACCTTATGTATGGTTTGTAATGGATGATGTACTGTGATATGCAATCTGTTATCTCTCGCAAAAATGCTAATCCTGGGATTGCGATGTATGGCATAACATACATCTGGGATTAAAAATCCGGGTGTTGACAAGTTGTTATCAGAGCCATCCTGACCATAGGAGACCCTAGTTTAGAATGGACGTTTGAATCAAAAACTTAGTTTCAAAACCAAGGAAGTGAGTATTTACGAAAACTTATTCTCATTCTTATCACTTAGACTCTTTCATGAAAATTCTTGTTCCTCAAAAATTCTTGCAAACTTATCTAAAATTTGACACACTTGATCACTATACTAACTTACTCATCCTATATTCTTATAGATGGACGTGAAGTATAGCAAGTTCTATCAGTTGGGGAATGGAGGATATCTCATCTTTGAGCGTGACCTGGACCAGCTTTCGGAACTTCTGGAGCGCCCGCACTCCAAGTTCTTTGGAGCTCATCTCAACGATCAGGAAGGAGAGGAACTTCAATGGCTGATTGGTGCAAGTCTCCGAGGAAAGATTGGAGACCCCACCTCAGAGGGAATCTATTTCACCATTAGAGAGAACAACTGGCTCGATGGACTTGCCAGGACCATGTAGGAAGATCTTGCCCGTATGTGTGCGCGGAGTATAAATCAGATCAAGGGTACCCGCTTTGAGTTCTGCCCAAGGCGTGATGTTATGGGACAGCCACTGGAGGCACCATATCACCCTGAGCTGAAGAATCCAGTCGACCACCTCAGTTTCACGATGTATGACCGACAGAAAGAGTTGGACAATGCCCGCTCCTACGCCAACCACAACTATGCCATCGCTGTCCAGAAGGATCAGACCATCTCCATGATGGTAAAGGATCGCCAGTATCGTCGCCGTCAGCTTGACAATAAGGAGCGCATCATTGCCCGCCTTCGACATAGGATCACAAAGTTGGAGGAGACTGTCCATGAGAGGGACATGCAGCTCGAGGAAAGGGAGACACTACTAGAGAAAACCTTAGGAGAGGCGCATATCATATGCGCCTCTAGGTTTGAGCCTCGCCTATTTTTTATGCGAAGCGCATATGCGCCTCCTATACTTCACATATGCGAGGCGCATATCGATATGCACATATCGAGGTGCATATCGATATGCGCCTCGCATATGTGAAGTATAGGAGGCGCATATCGATATGCGCCTCGCATATGTGATGTATAGGAGGCGCATATTATATGTGCCTCGTATATGTTTCACAATGCACCTCGTATATTTATAGTATACGCACCTCCTATAGTGTCCTATATGCGCCTCCTATAATATTTTTGAAATTCAAGTTTTATAGATTACTATAAATAACAGTATATGGATATTTAAATATAGAATACAGTCCATAATACAGTATAAACAACACATAATTTTTCAGAAACTTGCAATTGGCCAAAGAATAATAGAACCAACATGAATACAATACATTACACATCAATCGCGATATACGAGTTCATACATCAAGTAGAATCAACAAGTGCCAAGTTCTCACACAACACGAAGTGTTTGTGCCACAAAAGGTGTCTTGGCGTTCCATGAAGGAGACCTTGGGATTGGGCATCACTGTCTTTGGTTTTGCAGAAAAATTTGGGGCTCCCTAACAACGATCTTGCGTTCCATGAGGTGGATCTTGTCGTCGGCTCTTTGTCGGTGGTCTTGGGGCTCCAATTCATGGCCCCGATGCATCCTGGTTTTCTTCATTTGTAAAACAACTGTCCAAACAATCTCTGGTTTTCTTCATCCCAAGCTATACCATTTAGAACATCAATAGCCTGGAAAAGGAAACAGATGTAAAGTCGTGTCACTTCTGATACTGATTTGGATTACATTTTATGTGTGTAATTATACAATTAGGCAATGAACCATAGACTGCTCACCCTATAGTCAGCATCCAACCAGTGCTCCCTGCAAAATTTCAAGGACCCAAGCACTAATTATTATCTCAAATACTTGCACTATAGGGGAACGGAACGATTATCTTAGCAAACATTAAAATAGAGCAATTTATGAAGAAACTTAGTGGTACGGAATATGCAAGTCACTTGGGACATACCTCATCTCATGAAGAAAGATCCAGCTCACCACCAGGCCATCTTCATGAGAAACTCTAGCTGAGAACTGAACAGTCTGTTTGTTGCTATTCTTGAAGAGAGCCTCAAAATTCAGCACTAGAGGGGTCATGTAACCCAATTCGAGAACGAAAATCATAGTGATCGACATTACAGGAAGAGCTTCATGTACCTTCTTGACATGGAACAGTTGCACAATAATGAAGACACAAGATCAGAGCCATGGTGCTTTCACGATGGCCTTCTCGCCAACCATGAAGTAATACCTCGAGAAATCTGACTGGTTCGAGAACACCACATAGGCACGCGTCGGTGGCGCAGTGCATCCGGTTGACAAACATGTACCTCTGGCAAACCCTAGCGACGAGGAAGCGGTGACGTTTCCACTGCCGTAGTCCATCCTGAACGGGCACTTGAGCAGCGACTTCACGGCAGCGCACGAGAAGTTCCTCCCATCGAACAGCTGGAGCGCGCCACGCCCATTAGCCGGCGGCTGGGTGTAGGATGCGCTCTCGTCATAGGCGTAGCCCTGCTCAGGGTAGGCGAGGAAGGCGACGGGCTCGAAGAAGCCGCCCACGGGGGGACGGGGCGGTGGTTTCGAGGCGGCCGGTGATGAAGGGGCTGGTGAGGTTGGTGTTGGGGCTAGGGAAGCGGACGCGGAGCACGACCAGGAGGAGCACGATGGGTGCGCCATCGGCAGAGCGGCCGGCGCCCGTGCCGACCATGCAGAGTTCACCCGTTGCAAGGGAGTAGTAGCCATCAAGGTCGAAGTTGAGGGATCCGTGGTGGCCGACGAAGCGCGGGTGGTGGGGCCTGAACGACCGGCCGACATCGTACTTGATGAGGAACCGGCCGCCGCGGTGGGGGTAGGGGATGTGGCGTCCGCCCGAGAGGGAGAGCGTGGCGGCGACATGGAGGAGGGATGCATCGGCGGTGTGGTGGATGGAGATGGGGAGGAGCGAGAAGGTGCGGGGGAGGAAGGAGGATAACACCAACTGCATAGCTGGATCCAAGGATGGGAAGGAGCCGCGTGCACCACGATTACGATTAATGATGAACTAATATATCACGCGAGGCGCATATGGCCGTAATGCGCCTCGTATAATATATAGTCCTAGTCAAATAGCGCAGTGCGCTTGTTGTTGTCGAGAAACACACATCAGCCCAGTGGTTATATCCCTTGTGCTATTTTGAACTCTGGCCACTCAGGTTCAATCTTGGTGGCAACAATTTTTTCGAAACTTTTTTTAAAGGCTATTTTTTCATATAAAAACATCGTCCAAACACAATATAAACTATAAAATATACTACAAATATTTAAAATATTCAAATATTGGAAAAACAACAAAAGTGAGTATTATGAATGTGTCTCGTTGATACATAATATTCTCAATGCAATATTATAACAAACAAAAAATTATAATTATGAATGTTTTGATACACAATAGTAGGTCTAATGGAGGAGAAAGAAGTGAGACAAGTGAGTGGGGTGGTAGTTGCCTCCAGGTTATAGGAGGCACATATTGCATAACATGTGCCTCCTATAATTCAAACTATAGGAGGCGTATATAGCAATATGCGCCTCGCCTATGCGGCCACCTACCTCCATCCGGGCCCGCAGGAGTTACTTGAGGCACATATTACCATATGCGCCTCGCATATTAAATAATATAGGAGGCACATATGACCATATGTGCCTCGCATATTCGAGCACCTACCATCACGCGGGGCCACAAAGATTATGTGAGGCGCATTCTGCCCATATGCGCCTCTCCTATCTGATATATAGGAGGCGCATATGACCAGAATGCGCCTCGCATAATCTGGGGCTGCTTGATTTCGTCCATACGAGGATTATAGGAGGCACATTCTTATCATATACGCGTCGCCTATTTTTATACTAGAGTCGCATGGAGAAGGAGTGCGCCTCTCCTATTTTATAGGAGGCACATATGGTCTAAATGTGCCTCCTATAAGCATGTCTCCTATAGCCTTTTCTCTAGTAGTGAGAATGCAGGGGGGATATCCATGGAGACTCCTACTCTTTCCTTAGTGATGATGATGACTTTCTGGAGGACAAGGCCATGGACTTCTTCACCGATGAGGATGACTTCGCCTTCATTGATGATGATGAGGATGATGAGGACAACAATTCCGAGGAGTAGTAGCATTTGAGCACTAGCATTAGTGAGTTGTATCTGGTCACACTGAATCATAGTTTTACAGAATGGTTCCTAAAACCATCTGTTTTTCCTTGTTGTTGTGTGTGACTGTATCATGTTCTATGAATGAATGAATGCAAAGCAAGTTGCTAGAAAAATCTGAGTCAAACTTTGAAAACTTTTCAAAAACAAAACCCCGAACCTTAGAAATTTCCCTCTTTTCTAATGATCTATCTCAATCTTCAGATGCCTCGCGAAGGAAGCACTTCATCCCCGGACCCGATGTTGCAAATCTTGTAACTGTTGGTTTCTAACCACGAAGCTGAAAGAGCCGAACATCAAGCCAACTTAGCCAACCTTCAACACATAGCTTAGATGGCCAACAACAATCAAGGCGATGGAAACCAGGACAACCATGTAGGGGTTCGTAGCATGGAAAACAAAAAAATTCTACCGCATGCACACAAACAAGCCAATATCTATCTAGTAGATTATAGCAACGAGTCAATTAGAGTACTCACCCTCGAAGATTCCAAAGCGGTTAAAGAGAGCATATTCTCATGGGTGATGTAGTCGTACACTTGCCGGTCTCAAGATCGTGTAGAAGATCCTTCCTGCACTGAGTTCCGGCAGCGCTTCCGTAGTCGGTCACTCATTCGGTACTCGATGAACACCTTCCTCTCCCTTGTTATAGAAGGTAGCGGAGGTTGTAGTTCTCCCCTCGTGATTCCGGCAACACGACGACGTGGTGTCGGAAGTAGAGGGAAGATCCCGCAGGGCTTCTCCTAAGCCGGTGCGGGTTATGGTGGATCTAGGGTTTCCAGTGATGTAGGTTTATAAGTCTAGAGAGGAGGAGGTGGTGTCAGCGGCGGCTAGGGCGACGGCGACGGGCCGCCGGCGGCGGCGGGAAGCGGCGGCGGTGGCAAGCGGCTTGGAGGTGGGGAGGGCTGGTTGTGGTACTTTGGGGTAGCCCCTCCCCTCTATTTATGAGAGGGAGGGAAGCTTGGGAGAGGGGAGTTTGAAACCTTACCAAACCTAGGTTGGAGAGAAGGAAGGACTCTTTCCTTCTTCCACTAGGAAACTATTTTTCCAGATTGACTTTTCAAACCTCCCTTTTGACTTTCAATTTAGAGCTTTATTTCTCTCTCCCAAATGCACAACCAAGTGACCTAGGATATGATCCAATCATTACACTTAACCACGACACATTCATGAACCATTCCCCTTCAGGTCCGGTGAACCTTCTAGACCCTTCTAGAACCTCTCCGATGAAAACATCGAAATCATTCCCGAACTCCGGAATCGGACTTTCCTTATATGAATCTTCTTCTCCGGACCATTCCGGATCTCCTCGTGATATCCCGGATCCCATCCAAGACTCTGAACAACATTCGGTCTCCCTACTTACATTCCATATCTACTAAACAACATTGAATCCGTCAGTGTGTCTCCCTATGGTTCATCAATTATGCGGACATGGTCGAGACACTTCTCCGATCAATATCCAATAGACGAATATGGAAATTCATATGGCTCCCACATATTTCCATGATTACTTTGCGATCGAATGAACCACTTACATACGAAACCATTTTCCCTTGTCTCGTGATAGTTTACTTATCCGAGGTTTGATCGTCGGTATCTCTGCATACCTAGTTCAACCTCGTTACCGATAAGTACTCTTTTATCGTTCCCGTGATATGTTATCCCTTGTGAGCCAGTCACATGCAAGCTAATTGGATGAAATTCCATTGAGAGGGCCCAGAGTATATCTATCCGTCATATGGATGGACAAATCCAACTCTTGATCCATGTGCCTCAAAAACACTCAATGCCACCTTTATAGCCACCCAGTTATGGTGTGGTGTTTGATGTCATCAAAGAATCCTTCCGGTGATGGTGGTTAGCATGATCTCATGGTCGAAGGAATTAGGTTACTATGTATCAGAAAGCTTATAACAAATGAAATATTGAAATGACTTGATCTTTATGCTACGCTTATTTATAGGAGTATGTCCATCATATCATTCTCCTAATGATACGATCTTGTTGTCAATAACATCTCAATGTTTATGATCGAGAAACCATGATCATCTATTAACCAACAAGCTAGTATTATAAAGAGGCTTTACTAGGGACTCTAATTTAGTTTACAAATCACACAAGTATTAATGTTTTTGGTTAATACTATTATAACATCAATGTAAACCTTTATCATAAACACAAAGATATAATAATAACCACTTTTATTATTTCCTCTAGGGAATATCTCCAACAGTCTCCCATCTTGCACTAGAGTCAACTAATCTAGATTACATGGTAATATACCGAACACCCATGGCGGTTTCGTGCTGGTCATGTTTTGACCTCGGGATAGGTTTAGTCAACGGATCCGCCACATTCAGATCTGTGTGTACCTTGCAAATCTTTATGTCACCATCTTGGACATGCTCTCGAATAGCATGAAAATGTAGCTTGATGTGCTTCAGCTTCTTGTGTGACCTTGGTTCTTGCGCATTGGCTATGGCGCCCATGTTATCACAGTAGATAGATATTGGGTCCAGCGCACTGGGAGCCACACCGAGCTTTGTAATGAACTCCTCCATCCATATCGCTTCTTGTGAAGCCTCCAAAGCAGCTATGTATTCCAATTCAGTTGAAGATCTCGCCACAATGCTTTGCTTTACACTCCTCTAGCTAACTGCTGCACCATTCAAAGTAAATACGTATCCAGATTGAGATTTAGAATCATCTGGATCAGTGTTCCAACTAGCATCGGTGTAACCATTAACAACGAGTTGTTCATCACCTCCATAAGAAAGAACCATATCCTTAGTTCTTCTCAAGTACTTAAGGATGTCTTTGATTGTTGTCCAATGATCCACTCTTGGATCACTTTGATATTTGCGAGTCAAACTAACAACATATGCAATGTCGGGTCTAGTACATAAAATGGCATACATGATAGATCCTATGGCTGAGGCATAGGGAGTCTTACTCGTCCTTTCTCTATCTTCTGCTGTTGTAGGACTTTGAGTTTTACTTAAGGCCGTGTTGGGCAACATGGGCAAGAACCCTTTCTTGCTATCTTCCATTCCAAACCTCTTTAGAACTTTGTTCAAATATGTACTTTGTGAAAATGATATTAAGCGTCTTGATCTATCTCTATAAATCTTTATGCCTAATATGTAAGCTGCTTCGACAAGATCTTTCATTGAAAAACTATTATTAAAATATTGATTGACACTATTAAGAAGGTCTACATCATTCCCAGTCAACAATATGTCATCCACATATAGTACTAGGAATGCTACAGAGCTCCCACTCACTTTCTTGTAAATACAAGCTTCTCCATAAGTTTGTATAAAACCAAATCTTTTAATTACCTTATCAAAACATTGATTCCAACTCCGGGATGCTTGCTTCAACCCATAAATGGACAGTTGAAGTTTGCATACCTTTTTAGCATCTTTAGGATCGACAAAACCTTTGGGTTGTACCATATACAACTCTTCATCAAAGTCTCCACTGAGGAACGCCGTTTTGACATCCATCTACCATATCTCATAATCATAATATGCAGCGATTGTTAATAAAATCCTCATAGACTTTAGCTTCGCTACCGGTGAGAAAGTCTCATCGTAGTTAACTCCTTAAATTTGTCAAAACCCTTTTGCGACAAGTCAAGTTTTATAGACAGTAACATTACCATCAGCATCTATTTTCTTCTTGAAAATCTATTTGTTCTCGATGGGCTTCCGGCCATCCGGTAAGTCCACCAAAGTCCATACTTGGTTTTCGTACAAGGATCCAATCTCGGATTTCATGGATTCTTGCAATTTATTCGAATCTGGGATCATCATCGCTTCGTCATATGTCGCAGGGTCATCGGTGTTGTCCACCAACATGACACTCATAACGGGATAATACCAATCAGGAGTGGTACAAGTTCTCGTTGACCTGTGAGGTTCCGTAGTGACTTCAACCGAAGGTTCATGATCAACATCATTAGCTTACTCTCTTATTGGTGCAGGCGCCACAGGAACTACTTCCGGTGCTGCGCTACTCTCAAGTCCGAGAGAAGGTTCAACAACTTCATCGAGTTCTACTTTCCTTCCAGTCACTTCTTTCGAGAGAAACTCTTTCTCTAGAAAGGATCCATTCTTGGCAACAAAGATTTTTCCCTCGGATGTATGATAGAAGGTATACCCAAAAGTTTCCTTTGGGTATCCTATGAAGACGCATTTTTCCGTTATGGGTTCAAGCTTGTCAGGCTGTAACTTCTTTACACGAGCTTCGCAACCCCAAACTTTAAGGAATGACAATTTAGGTTTCTTCCCAAACCACAATTCATATGGTGTCGTTTCAATGGATTTAGATGGTGCCCTATTTAAAGTGAATGCGGCTGTTTCTAATGCATAACCCCAAAGTGATAGCGGTAAATCTGTAAGTGAAATCATAGAATGAACCATATCTAAGAGAGTTCGATTACGATGTTCGGACACACCATTACGTTGTGGTGTTCCCGGTGGTGTCAATTGTGAAAGTATTCCGCATTTCTTCAAATGCTCGCCAAACTCGTAACTTAGATACTCACCTCCACGATCAGATCATAGAAATTTAATCTTCTTGTTATGTTGATTCTCTACCTCACTTTGAAATTCCTTAAACTTCTTGAAAGTTTTAGACTTATGTTTCATGAAATAGATATACCCATATCTACTCAAGTCATTTGTGAAGGTAAGAACATAACGATAACCACCACGTGATGCTACAGTCATCGGGCCACACACATCGGTATGTATGATTTCCAATAAGTCTGTAGCTCGCTCCATCATACCAGAAAATGGAGTCTTAGTCATTTTACCCATCAGACATGCTTCGCATCTTTCAAGTGATTCGAAATCAAGTGATTCAAGAAGTCCATCGGAATGGAGTTTCTTCATACGCTTCACTCCAATGTGACCAAGACGATAGTGCCACATATAGGTCGAGTTATAGCTCAATTTCAAACGTTTTGCTTCAATGTTATTAATATGTGTATCACTACAATCGAGATTCAACAAGAATAGACCATCTATCAAAGGTGCATGTGCAAAAAACATATTACTCATATAAATCGAACAACCATTATTCTCGGATTTAAACAAGTAACCGTGTCGCAATAAACAATATCCCGATATAATGTTCATGCTCAACGCAGGCACCAAAAAACAATTATTTAAGTATAAAACTAATCCTGATGGTAGATGAAGAGGTAGCGTGTCGACCTCGATCACATCAACCTTTGATCCATTTTCAATCCGCATCGTCACCTCGTTCTTCGCTAGTTTCCGTCTATTCTACAGCACCTTTTTCAAGTTACAAATATGAGCAACCAAACTAGTATCAAATACCCAGGCACTACTACGACTACTAGTGAGATACACATCAATAACATGTATATCGGATATACCTTTCTTCTTGATGTTGTCGTTCTTCAAATCCGCCAAGTACTTTCGGTAATTCCGCTTCTAGTGACCTTCTCCCTTGCAGTAAAAGCACTCAGTATCAGGCTTAGGCCCAGCCTTGGTCTTCTTCACCAGTGCGGTAATTTTCTTACCGCCCTTCTTGATGTTTCCCTTTTTCTTAGACTTGCCTTGCTTCTTGAATTTGGTGGTCTTATTTACCATCAACACTTGGTGATGTTTCTTGATCTCCACTTCCATAGACTTTAACATGGAGAAGAGTTCGGGCAAGAACTTATAAATGTTTTGCATATTGTAGTTCATCACAAAGTTCTTGTAATGTGGTGGAAGTGATTAGAGGACACAGTGAATCCCCAAAGCATTAGGAATCACTATACCCAAGCTTTGAAGCTTGCTTGCGTGCGCAGACATCTTAAGAACGTGCTCTCTAACGGATCTGCCCTCTTCCATCTTGCAGTTAAAGAACTTTTAAGAAGCCAAATAACTCTCAACTGCCGCGTGAGCCTCAAATATCATTTTGAGTTCACGGGCAATATCATGTGGGTCATGGTTCTCAAACCTTTTCTAAAGATCCAATTCCAAACCATACAAGATAGCACACTAAAATGTGGAGTACTGATTCTTCCAAGTGAGGAAAACATTCTTCACCTCATCGGTAGCATCAGCTGCAGGTGTGTCACCCAGCGGTGCATCCAGCACATACGTCAAATTACCAGCATTGAGGATAATCCTCAAATTGCGGAGCCAATCCACGAAGTTGCTTCCATTGTTTTTCAACTTTTCTTTCTCTAGGAACGCATTAAAATTGATTGTAGGGGCCACCATTGATCTACAACATATTTGCAATATTTTAGACTAAGTTTATGACAAATTGAGTTCTAATTAATAGTTAAATTAATCTAGGTGAACTCCCACTCAAAACAATATCCCTCACATTGTTTTAGTGATCACATGAACCAAATCCACCACATCAAAACCGATCATCACGAGAGTTGATGTAGCTTCAATGGTGACCAATCAACATGTTCATCATATCTACTATATGACTCATGCTTTACCTTTCGGTGATCCGTGTTCCGAGACCATGTCTGTACATGGTACGCTCGTCAAGATCAAACCTTAGCTTCTGCATGAGAAAATCTGGCTTGCTCCCGTTGTATACACTCTCAGAATCTAACACACCCGATCATCACGTGGTGCTTCGAAACAACGAGCTTTAGCAACGGTGCCTACTAAGGATGAACACTTTATAACTTGAATTTTTTGTGAGTGGGATCATCTTATAATGCTACCATCGTGAACTAAACAATAAAAGATGCATAAAAGGATTAACATCACATGCAATTCCAAATATGTGATATGATATGGCCTTTCTTCTTGTGCTTCCAATCTCCATCTTCAAGCATGAACATGATCTCCATCATCACCGGCATTGCGTCAAGGTCAATGGCGTTGCTCCATGGTTGTCGTCCACCAGCATCAACTACTACAACTACTTTGAATAATAGACATGCAGGTCTTAACGGAATTAAAAAAAACAACCATATGGCTCCTGCCGGTTGCCAACTTACAATAAGGAACATTGCATACATCACATATAATCACAATCATGTCCACATCACATCACAGCACACCCCTGCAAAACAAACTTAGACACCTCTAATTTTCTTTGCATATTTTATGTGGTTTGGGGCTTTCAATAAGTGTGGTTCTAACTTACGAAAAAGAACCACAACGTTGGTGCTTGAACTATCAAGTGCCCGTTGTAAATTGAATCAATACTATGATGAGAGAGACAGGCACCTGCAAAGCCTCATATGCAATACAAGTTGCATGTTAAGCATGGAGCAAGTCTCATGAACGATGTCATGTAAGGTTAGCCCGGCCGGGCCGCTTCATCCCATCATTCCACAAGATGCAAAGTACACAAAAAGCAATTGATAATAAAAGCACCACCGCCCATAATGACCATTGTGTTCTACTCGTGAAACAGATCTATATATAGCCACGGCTCTGATATCACTGTAGGGGTTCGTAGCATGGAAAACAAAAATTTGCTACCGCATGCACATAAACAAGCCAAGATCTATCTACTAGATTGTAGCAACGAGTCTATTAGAGTACTCACCCTCGAAGATTCCAAAGCGGTTAACGAGAGCAGATTCTCGTAGGTGATGTAGTCGTACACTTGCCGATCTCAAGATCGCGTAGATGATCCTTCCGGCGCTGTGTTCCGGTAGCGCTTCCGCAGTCGGTCACAGGTTCGGTACTCGATGAAGAACTTCCTCTCCCTTGTTCCAGTAGGCAGCAGAGGTTGTAGTTCTCCCCTCGCAATTCCGGCAGCACGACGACATGGTGTCGGAAGTAGAGGGAAGATCCCACAAGGCTTTAACTAAGACGGTGCGGGTTATGGTGGATCTAGGGTTTCCGTCGATCTAGGTTTAGAAGGCCGGAGAGGAGGAGGTGGTGTCGGCGGCATCTAGGGCGACGGCGCTAGGGCGGTGGCGACGCGGCTTGGACGTGGGGATGGCTGGTTGTGGTGCTTTGGGGTAGCCCTCCCCTCTATTTATGAGAGGGAGGGCAGCTTGGGAGAGGGGAGTTTGAATCCTTCCCCAAACCCAAGTTGGAGTGAAGGAAGGACTATTTCTTTCTTCCACTAGGAAACTATTGTTCCAGTTTGACTTTTCAAACCTCCCTTTTGACTTTGAATTTAGATCTTTGTTTCTCTCTCGCAAATGCCCAACCAAGTGACCTAGGACATGATCCAATCTGTCCACTTAACCATGACACATTCATGAACCATTCCCCTTCTTGTCCGGTGAACCTTCTAGACCCTTCTAGAACCTCTCCGATGAAAACATCAAAATCATCCCCAAACTCCGAAATCGGACTTTACTTATATGAATCTTATTCTCCGGACCATTTTGGATCTCCTCGTGATATCCCGGATCCCATCCGATACTCGACATTCGGTCTCCCTACTTACATTCCATATCTACTAAATAACATTGAATCCTTAAGTGTGTCTCCCTACGGTTCGTGAATTATGTGGACATGACCGAGACATTTCTCCGATCAATAACCAATAGAGGAATCTGGAAATTCATATGGCTCCCACATATTTATACGATTACTTTGCGATCGAATGAACCACTTACGTAAGAAACCAATTTCCCTTTGTCTCGCGATAGTTTACTTATCTAAGGTTTGATCGTCGGTATCTCTGCATACCTTGTTCAAGCTCGTTCCCGTGATATGTTATCCCTTGTGAGCCAGTCACATGCTTGCAAGCTAATTGAATGACATTCCACCAAGAGAGCCTAGAGTATATCTATTTATCATATGGATGGACAAATCTCACTCTTGATCCATGTGCCTCAACACATACTTTCCGAACACTTAATGCTACCTTTATAGCCACCTAGTTACGGTGTGGTGTTTGATGTAATCAAAGCATCCTTCTAGTGATGGTGATTAGCATGATATCATGGTCAAAGGAATTAGGTTACTATGTATCAGAAAGCTTATAGCAAATGAACTATTGAAATGACTTGATCTTTATGTTACGCTTATCTATAGGAGTATGTTCAGCATACCATTCTCCTAATGATATGATCTTGTTATCAATAACATCTCAATGTTTATGATCGAGGAACCACGATCATCTATTGACCAACAAGCTAGTATTATAAAGAGGCTTTACTAGGGACTCTAATTTAGTTTACAGATCACACAAGTATTAATGTTTCCGGTTAATACTTTTATAGCATGAATGTAAAAATTTATCATAAACACAAAGATATAATAATAACCACTTTTATTATTGCCTCTAGGGCATATCTCCAACAAACCATGGATCAAAGCTCAAGAACTTTCAGAACACCAATCCACCTGTCTTCACTAAGTCTGAAGAGCCCCTAGATGCCGTTGATTGGCTGCAAACCTTGGAGAACAACTTGGAAGTCGCAGGAGTGGAGGCTAATGAGAAAGTACTGTTTGCCACCCACTATCTGGCAGGAGATGCAAGAGCACGGTGGAACAGTGTTCGTGCCATGAATGGAGGACAAATGATGAGTTGGGAGGAATTCAAAATCAAGTTTAGCAGAACCCATCTGCCACCGGGTTTGATCAAGAGGATGAGAGCTGAATTCAGAGAATTGAAGCAAGGACGGATGACAGTAGTTGAGTACCATGAATTTTTTTTTCATTGGCTAGGTATGCACCAGATGAGATTGACACTGAAGACAAGAAGAAGGAGAGATTCTTGAGTGGTATGCATGATGAGATGCAGACAGTTTTAGTTAACATTCCTTTTGCTGACATTGAAGCCTTAGTGGATTCTGCCATTCATATGGAAGGCAAGATCAACCAAGCCAATGAGAACCGCAATTGTAGAATGATGCATCAACCAGGAACCCATCATACCACTAAGTATCTTCCCAACCCATCTCCAGGATTTTCCCCAAGAACCAATAGACCCCCGATGAACCGTCCGACCTATCCAAACCGTGGAGGAAACCCAAGGCCCAGAGGAACCCACAACAACCCTGGCAACTCCAACAATTTCAACCGTGCACCACCCAAGTTCAATAACAATAATGTCGCCACCAACCCCAATACTGCCCCGCGAACTGGAAGCAATGTTGTGTCTGTTGCAGCTAAGGACAAGTCTCAGGTGACTTGTTATGAATGTGGAACCAAGGGTCACTATTCCAATGAGTGCCCCAAGAAGACTGCAGCAGCCCTCAATGCAAATGCCCCAGCTCAGTAGCAGCGTCATGTTCAGCCCGGAAGAAGGTTTGACCCAGGGAATTCGCTCAACTGCAACGGCCGTCTGTTTCTCATGCATGCTGAAGAAGCCCAAGAAGCGCCAGATGTCATGTTGGGTATGTTTTCTGTTAACTCGGTACTTGCAAGAGTGTTGTTTGATTCTGGAGCATCGCACTCATTTGTTACTAAAGAATTTGCATGCACTAGTAAGATTCAACCAACGAAATTTAACCATGTTATGATAGTTCAAATACCTGGTTCAACCACCAAAGCTAGACAAATTTGCAAGGCCGTACCTATCCGAATCCATGCAATAGATTTTTATGCTAATCTAATAGTACTTGGAGCTAAAGGTTTGGAAGTAGTACTAGGAATGGATTGGATGTCGAAACATAAAGAATTAATCGACTGTGCCAAGAAAGCCATAACCATGAACAGTACAGCCGGAATATCACTAGAGCATGTATCTGAAACCTTGCCCCGTCAATTCAAGTGCAACAAGAGTCTATCCCAACCAAACATTGACCAAGTCAGAATAGTCTGTGAATACCCCGATGTATTTCCAGATGTTTTACCTGGTATGCCCCCAGATCGGGATATCGAGTTTATCATCGAACTAATCCCTAGAACCAGACCCATAGCCCAGAGACCATATAGTATGAACCCGTCTGAATTAGTGGAGCTGAAAAAGCAACTAGATGCTATGCTGGAGATAGGATTGATTCAACCAAGTGCGTCCCCATGGAGATCATCTGTCTTGTTTGTGGACAAGAAGGATGGAGGTAACCAACTGTGTACGAATTATCGGAAGTTGAACGATGTCACCATCAAGAACAAGTACCCACTTCCAAAGATAGAAGATATGTTTGACCAGTTGACTGGTGCCAAAGTGTTTTCTAAGATTGATCTTAGAACTAGCTATCATCAACTCAAGATTCGTGTAGAGGATATTCCAAAACTTCCTTTCCCACCAGATATGGATTGTATGAGTACACCGTCATGTCTTTTGGATTAACCAAAGCCCCCGCTTATTTCATGAACCTCATGAATAAGATTTTTATGGACCTCCTGGATAAGTTTGTTGTTGTTTTTTATCAATGACATTCTGATCTATTCCAAATCAGAAGAAGAACATGAGCTACACCTAAGGACCATCCTTGGAACCCTTAGGGAGCATCAGTTGTATGCCAAGTTTAGCAAATGTGAATTATGGTTACAGGAAGTAGGATTCCTCGGACATGTTATATCAGCCGGAGGAATTCTCGTTGACCCCGCAAAGGTGAAGGATGTTGAAGATTGGCAAGCACCAACCACTCAAACCCATGTTCGTGCATTTCTCGGATTAGCGGGATATTACCGCAACTTCGTAGAAGGATTCTCGAGCATCATGAGACCCATGACCCAATTATTGAAGAAGGATAAGAAGTTTGAATGGACGGACAAATGTGAAGCGAGTTCTCAAGAACTCAAGAAGAGATTGATATCAGCCCCAATCTTGATCATGCCGGATATCACGAAGCCCTTCGATGTGTATTGTGACGGATCCAAGATCGGTCTCGGATGTGTGCTAATGCAAGAAGGCAACGTTATCTCTTATCTCTCGCGACAATTCAAGCAACACAAGCAAAATTACCCAACCCATGACCTCGAACTCGCAGCCGTAGTTCTAGCTCTAAAGACATGGAGACATTACCTGATGGGAAATCGTTGTGAGATTTATTCGGATCACAAGAGCCTAAAGTATATATTCACTCAGAAGGAGCTGAATATGAGGCAGAGAAGATGGATTGAGCTAATAAAGGATTACGACCTGGACATTCACTATCACCCTGGTAAAGCCAATGTGCTAGCAGATGCCCTAAGCAGATTGCCGTGCCGCTTGAACTCCATGATTTTGAAGGAACAACCAAGTTTGCACAAAGAGATGGAAGATTTTCGAATGGAATTAGTAAGTGAAGGATTTTTGGCTAGCATAGAACTTGAACCCACTTTGATCAGTCAGATTAAAGAGGCGCAGAAAGGAAATGCTAGTATCGACGGAATCAAGCGTCGTATCGGTACAGGCAAAGTACCCGGATTCACCGAGGACGAAGAAGGAGTTTTGTGGTACAAAGAACGCCTTTGTGTACCATCAGATTCTGAGTTGAAAGAAGTTATCTTGAAGGAGGCTCATGATACTCTTTATTCTATCCATCCCGGAGGAACTAAGATGTATCAAGATTTGAAAGAGCAATTTTGGTGGCATAGGATGAAGAGAGAAATCGGAAGCTATATCGCCAAGTGTGATATATGTCAGCGAGTCAAGGCAGGACATCAAAGACCCGCTGGATTGTTGCAACCTTTGCAAATTCCGGAATGGAAATGGGATTCTGTAGGAATGGACTTTATCACTGGACTACCTACTTCTAGTAGGGGAAATGACTCTATTTGGGTCATAGTGGACAGATTGTCCAAAGTCGCCCATTTCTTGCCCGTCAAAACCACCTATCAGAGTTCGAAGCTAGCGGAGTTGTACCTCGCTAGAATAGTTAGTTTGCACGGAGTCCCAAAGAACATAGTATCGGATCGAGGAACTCAGTTTACCTCGAGATTCTGGAAGAAAGTCCAAGAAGGTTTAGGAACTCGCCAAGATTTCAGTACCGTGTATCACCCTCAGACCGATGGACAAACAGAGCGAGTAAACCAAATACTCGAAGATATGCTTAGAGCATGTGTGTTAGAATATGGATCCAAGTGGGAAGACTGTCTGCCGTTTGCAGAATTTTCATGCAACAACAGTTACCAAGACAGTTTGCAAATGGCCCCATTTGAATTCATGTACGGAAGAAAGTGCCGCACCCCTTTGAACTGGTCGGAAGTAGGAGAGAGTTAGATTTTCGGACCTGACATCCTACGGGAAGCAGAAGAGAAGGTTCACAAGATTCGTGAGCACCTCAAGACAGCCCAATCCCGACAAAAGAGTTATGCCGACAAGAGACGTCGAGACCTCGCCTTCAACATCGAAGATTTTGTTTATCTGAAAGTGTCGCCATTGAAGGGAATGCAGCGTTTCCAACTCAAAGGAAAGTTAGCCCCCAGATATATCGGACCTTTCAAAATTTTGAACCGTCGAGGAGAAGTATCTTATCAACTGGAACTACCTGAAGAGATGTCAGCTGTGCACAATGTGTTCCATATCTCGTTACTTCGCAAGTGTCTCGAAGTCCCCGAGAAGACCGAAGTGTTCAAGAATATCGATCACCAGACCATAGAGATCAACGATGACCTAACCTATCCCGAAGTACCCATCCGTATATTGGAAGAAGCCTTTTGAACCACCAGAACCCGAAGCATCAAGTTTCTCAAGATTCAGTGGAGCAACCACACAGAAGAGGAATCTACCTGGGAACACGAAGATCACATCAGGACGGAGTTTCCAGATCTCTTCAAATCCTAGGTAATCTTTTCGTCCTTTTTCAAATATCGGGACGAGATTTTGTTTAAGGGGGGAAGGTTTGTAACATCCCAAAAATATCAACCTTAGATCATCAAATTCTAATCATCAAAATTAGGGTTAACAAAAACTTTTCTAAGTAAACCCATGAATGCATGCATATGTGAATGCATGGATTTTTAATTTCTTTAAAAACCACCTTGTTTGTGTGATCCATTGCTTGTAAAATGTTTCTTAGGTGAAAAAACATCATCTAAAACATTTCCCACACTTTTCCTAAAGACAAGTAAATCAAAACACATATATTAAGTGAATGGTCATTTTGACCAATTTAACTCCCATGCCTACTTTGGCTGTCTCAAACTTTCAAAACCTAACAGAAACTTTTCTGGATCTTTGCACCCCTTGAATATACTCATAACAAAGTATCAAGGCCCACTTTGTGATCATCCAGAAACTTTCAAATGCATAGTTTAAATGACAATTCAAAATTGAATCTTCTTCATATGGGAAGATCCCACTTTTCCAAAACCCACTCAAACAAGCTCAACTTTCAAAACCCAAGCATCTGCAGACTCACCAGCACCAATCTAGCAAACCCACCAAAGTTCATTTCAAAATTCAAAACTTGATTTCATGCGGCTATTTCATCAAACAAGTTGCAGACACAAATCAAACAAAACATCAAACACTATAGTGTGCAGTGATTCTTGCCTAACTTGTTCCCTAGTTAGCTCACACACAACTCAGTAGATCATCTAGAAAGATTAGCCCAACACTATCACCCATGTGAGCTTGCCATTGTCATTAATGGTGAACAGCCGAGCACCTCAATGCCACCCCATAGTCGACAGCAGGCTAGAGGAAAAACTAGCCGTGCAACCTTGTCTGGGAGACAGCCCACCGTCCACCGCCACTCACTGTCCCAGCCGCGAGCGTTGCCAAGCCCTGGACCACGCGCACAAGCCGCGCCCAGACCATGCCGAGCGTGCGCCAGAGCGCCAACCTCGACCAGCATCCACAGACCGTGCGCCGCCCTCACCGCGCGCACACACGATCACCACCGACCCAGGAGACCACCAGACATCCCCATTAGCAGCCCCGTGCCATACAACCACCGCCCGCCGTCGAAGACGCCGCCTCTGCCGCGCAGAGCACCGGCCGACCAAACCACACCTCCCCATGCCTCGCGACCATGTCGTTGAGCATCGCCAGGAGACACAGCACCGTCCCCTACCCTTGCCCATGCCATTAGCTGCCTGTAACGTCGCCCCCGACGAGCTCACCATGCGCCCCGACGGTCCCCTCGCTCGACTATAAATAGAGGCCACCCCCGCATGATTTCTTCACACCATCTCACTCCCCTCTCCTTACTGACCGTGCCACACCATTCTCAGAGCAAGGAGAGCACCACCTCGCCGGATTTTCACTGGAGCCTGCCGCTGCCGGAGAAGAAGGGAGCTAGCGATTGGAGCCGCCCCAGGAGAAGCCACCGGTACCAGGAGGTTCGCCATCGTCGACTTCGTCGTTCGCCCGCCTCGCCGACCCTCGCCCGTACCCCGGTGAGCCCCTAGCACCCCACACTGGCCGTTCTAGGTTTCGTTCTCACCGGAGCTGTCTCGCGTCGACGATGACCCTCAGCCGTTAGATTAGAACTAGATCGAACGATCCACGTTGCCCCATACCGCTTCGGCCAGCCCCGTGTCACTGACGAGTGGGGACACCCACTTAAGCAGCCCGCGGGAGCCCTGTGCTTAGCAGGCCGGCCCGTTAGAATTTCCCGCGCAGCCCAACAATTCAAATTAAACCTTTTCTTTTTAAATTCAAACACACTTCAGCACCCAACTTCAAAAATCAACCCAGATCGATTCATTGCACCAAATTGGATGAAACCAATTTTGTTGGAAAGGTCTGTGAATGCTTAATCCAAGCCCGTTGGATTCAAGTCATTTGGATCTGTAGATCATCCATAGCAAAAATAACAAGGCAAAAGCTTTTATGCATTCAAACATTTTTCAAATTTAAACCATAAAAGCTTTTGAGTTGTTTCCAACTCTCAAAAATCACTTTTAACCTTACCTTTCAGAATATATAAAAATATATAGGTTTACTTGCAGAAATAATGTTCAAGTAATAAAAGAATGCTTCATAAGCATTTCTAGCCACTTTAGTTAATTAAAATAAAAGGGTAAAACCTTATTAAATTGTGACACCACTTTAAATCACATTCCCATGGACTACAATATGTGGTGATGACATGTGTCAACATGATCCCATATTTGGTTTGGAGAATATTAAATCTTAAGTAGTTTTCAATGAGTAGAAATTACTTTTCTCAAAATAAAAGGTTTAAACCAAGCTTTAACCTTGTAATGATAGAGATGATGCTAGATCATCTATAGGACCCTTGTGTGTGATGATTGCAAGTAGTTAAGTATTGTTTGGTGATTGTGTACCTCGTATTTATTCATAGACGCTAGTACCGACCAAGGATACGAGGAGGAAGGAGGATACTACGAAGAGGAAGCCGAGGAGAACTTCAACCACTGCTCTACACAAGGCAAGCTGATACTATACCAATGCAAGCCAATACTTGCAAGCTATTAACTTAGCAAGCCTTACTAAACAAGTTGACCTATGCAAGCTTATATTGACACTCATGCAAGCTAACCCTTGCAAGATACCCTACTGATGCCACAAACCCATACTTGTGATATGACTACTATATGCCTTAAGCATATGTGATCATACCCACTTGATAAACCAAATCCTAGTTTTATGGCAAGCTTCTTACTTTATTTCTTTATCAAAGCTTACTTAGAGTCTACCTAAGAGTTTGGTAGATACCAGACAGTTGTGCTGAAGGTTGCATAAAGAGCATAAAATTTGGCCTAAGCTAGAAACCTTGATATCAGCCTAAGATATAATGTTGGACTTAGTGAAACTCCACTAGTTACCACCCCTCATTAGTACCACCCCCACCTTTAGATGCTAGTGCTAAGCATAAAACTTGATAAACTTTTAGATGGGAATACTTGGTGGAAAAATGGTTATGAAAAACCTTGGAATGATGGATCATTCTATTTAAATGTTTTGGACATGTGTTTCCAAACACTTGATGATTTTGGTGATGAAAATGTTGAGGCATGAGCCTTAGCCCCTTTATAAAACTGATGCTTGTCTGGATGCGATACCATTCCAATTTTATCGTACAACCACAATACCCGAAGATTGGGTAGGGCTTGACTGGAAACTTATATACCTTAGTATTAGTTCACTCCCGGCCAAGGTCTGAGCTGAGGCTACCTTGTGAAGATTGTCCACCTGTGCAGTACCCAAGATGACAGTGGTCATGGTTGGCAGGCCAAACTCACAGGAGAGGTGCTTATACTAGGGCGTGTAATCGAAAGGTTAGGATTGATTATCCGCATACTGAGTATGGTGAATTTAGGATTTGTTCCTGACGGATGTATCGAATGTTGTGGTGAAAGTGTACAATCTCTGCAGAGTGTCAAACTATTTGAATAGCCGCGTCCGTGGTTATGGACAGTTGGAGTGGCCACACTGTTCCCCCGTCAGACTTTTCAAAATGACTTGTGAAACGAATTGAGACTTTGACTTGACCACAACAGAGTTGTGACCTGAATTACAAGATCACATTTAGGAGTTATAAAATTGTGACCAGCTTTGGAACTTAGTAGAGATAAACCTGGCTTTTTCCAAAACAACCCTAGAGCCTAGTGTCCTATTATCAAAAAAACCCCTTACTTGTTAGTATTAGTTTGCGAGTACTTAAAGAGTACTCATGGCTTTGTCCCTGGCTATTCCGATGGCCAGACTATGAAGAGGAGTACCTGGAAGATGGACCCTAGGAAGGTTACGACAACTAGGATCATCTCCCATCGTCAGCATTGCCTGTGACCCCGAAGATGGAGCTTCGCCTACGCTACCGTTATTATTACGTATTCCGCTGCTTGATGTGTATTGAGAACTGGATCATGAGATCCCTATTCGTGTAAGAACTTATGTATCGTTTGTAATGGATGAAGTACTATGGTATCCAATTCTGTTATGTCTCGCAAAAATGGTAATCCTGGGATTGCGATGTATGGCATAACAGGCATCTAGGATTGAAAAATCCGGGTGTTGACAGAGTTGGTATCAGAGCCATCCTGACCACAGGAGACCCTAGTTAGATTGGACGTTGAACCAAAAACTTAGTTTCAAAACCAAAGAATAAAAATATTTACAAAAACTTATTCTCATTCTTACCTCTTTAATTCCTTAATAAAACTTCATGTTCCTCAAAAACTCTTGCAAAATAGATAAATTTTGACACACTTGATCACTCTGCTAATCTACTCATCCTCTATTTTTATAGATGGACGTGAAGTACAACAAGTTTTATCAGTTGGGGAATGGAGGAGACCTTATCTTTGAGAGGGATCTGGATCAGCTTTCGGAACTTCTGGAGCGTCCACACCCCGAGTTCTTCGGAGCTCAGCTCAATGATCAAGAAGGAGCGCATTATTGCCCGTCTTCGCCACCGCATCTCATCTATGGAAGAGACCATCCACGAGAGAGACATGCAGTTAGAGGAAAGGGAGAATGTGGGAGAGGATCTTCGTGGAGACCCTTGCTCCTATCTCAGTGAGGACGATGATTTTCTGGAGGATCAGGCCATGGACTTCTTCACCGATGAGGATGATTTCGCCTTCATCGATGATCCTGAAGATGATGAAGCCACAAACTCCGAGGAGTAGTAGCACTGAGCACTAGTGTAGTCAGTAGTAGTCCGTCCCACTGTATCGTAGTTTCCAGAATGGTTCTTAAAACCATCTGTTTTTCCTTGTTATGGTGTGTGTTGTACTGTGTGCTATGAATGAATGAAAGAGCAAGTTTCCAGAAAAACCTGAGTCAAACTCTAAAAACTTTTCAAAAACCCAAAACCTTAGAAATTTCCTTCTTTTCTCATAATCTATATCAATCTTCAGATGCCACGTGGAGGAAGTGGTTCAGCCCCGGACCCGATGTTGCAGATCCTGCAAATGTTGACCTCTGACCGCGAAGCTGAAAGAGCGGAACGTCAAGCCAACCTAGCCACTCTGCAACAGATAGCCCAACTAGCCCATAACAACCAAGGCCATGGAAATCAGGACAACCATGGATCTAAGCTCAAGAATTTCCAGAATACCAACCCACCCGTTTTCACCAAGTCAGAAGAACCCCTAGACGCCGATGATTGGCTGCAAACCATGGAAAATAACTTAGAAGTATCCGGAGTCGAAGCCAACGAGAAAGTCCTATTCGCCACCCATTATCTAGCCGGAGATGCCAGGGCATGGTGGAACAGTGTTCGTGCAAAGACCGTAGGCCAGATGATGACCTGGGAGGAATTCAAGGTCAAGTTTAGCAGAACCCATGTGCCGCCAGGTTTGATCAAGAGAATGAGAGACGAGTTCAGAGAGTTGAAGCAAGGAAGGATGACTGTAGTGGAATACCGTGACCATTTTTTGTCATTAGCTAGGTATGCCCCAGATAAGGATATCGAGTTTATCATCGAACTAATCCCCGTAACAGGACCGATAGCCCAGAGACCCTATAGTATGAACCCGTCAGAACTAGAAGAGCTGAAGAAGCAACTGGATTCCATGTTGGAAATCGGATTGATTCAACCAAGTGCGTCCCCCTGGAGAACACCTGTCTTGTTTGTGGATAAGAAGGATGGAGGTAACCGTTTGTGTACGGATTATCGAAAGTTGAATGATGTCACCATCAAGAACAAGTACCCCTTGCCTAAGATAGAAGATTTGTTTGATCAGTTGACCGGTGCCTAGGTGTTTTCTAAGATTGATCTTAGGACTGGCTATCACCAACTCAAGATTCGTGCAGAGGATATCCCAAAGACTGCCTTTACCACCAGATATGGATTGTATGAGTATATAGTCATGTCTTTTTGTAGAGGGAGTGGCCCAACCTTTAAATAACATAAGGTGGTGTCCCTTGTGCTTACAATGCTAGTCCCTGGATCAATAGCTAGCATCCACAGTTTAGATGTAATATCAAGAAACAAAGGTCATAAAATAACTTTATAACCAGGAATAACATAATTTTATTACATCATACATAGCTCATTTGGCTATTACATTACATTGCAGCAGAATAACTATAGTCACGGGGTCCTTCATATTCATAGTGCCACAGGCAAATGCTGGTTGTAGACTTTGTAATCCTATTCAATCAATCTTCACTAAAATCAATCAAACCTGCAACATTACAAGTTACCGCCACAAGGGGTCAATACATTTGAATTGTATTGGCAAGTTTCACTACTTTGTTGAATATGAGTGGATCCTATTATTACATGCATATTTGGCTAAGTAGAGTTTTAGGCTCATTTGCTTAAAGCAATAATTTATCCTATCTTTTCAAAATGGTTTTGGTCCTTTGTCAAATCCCTTTTTTCCAAGTCCCTTGAACTCCTTGGTAGACACTCAAGTGTTCAAGTTCTTGTTAAAATCCCTTGAGCTCCTTGGTAACCCCAAGTGCATCAAGTTTTATAAAATCTCATGAGTTCCTTGGTAACCCCAAGTGTTCATGTTTTCATCAAAATCTCTTGAGCTCCTTGGTAACCCCAAGTGCATCAAGCTTAACAAAATCTCTTTGAATTCCTTGGTAGACACTCAAGTGCATCAAGTTTTTATTATAGAAGTTGGAATGTCGAGATCTCCCATAGTTCAAACTTTAGTTGCTCAGTATTGTCCATAACCGGGGACACGGCTAAGTACTTAGATTTTATTATCTTCTGCAGAAGGAGTACACTTTACCCACATGTCACAATCCCATCCTTTTGCCACCAGTGGCCTACTGGATTAATGCTCACCAAGATGGAGTACTGGCAGATTGAGAATGTGACCAAGTCTTTCCAAAGGGTCCTCCCATACACCATTGCTAGCTTGCCTTCAGCACCCATGTAGGATTCCAGGTCCCCATGTCCAGTTAACTGAAGACAGTGCATTGGTCTTCCCATTGTAGTTGACTAAGCCAGAGCCATAATAGCATGTGGTTGCACACGAAAGCCACAATTGGAGAAACATGTTCAATCTCTAAGTTTCCTAGGTGGTTTTCTTTTGGAGCACAACACAAAGTGATTCCCATAGACATGGTTCCTTTTGTTGCCACCTTCTCCAAAACTTAAAGTATCCTCCACCTAGGTGGTTCATTGAGTCCTTGTTTTATTATGTAAAACACAAGTCCTTTTCTCAACCTTTGTAAAATCTCAACATGTATCTCTCTTCAAAATATAGCATGGCTAAGCATGTATCAACTACATTGTTTTCTCTAAGGAAGGTATAAGGTATCCTATTAGGATTTAGCATAGCATAAGTATAAAATTTGTTTTCATGCATGTTTCAAAATCCACTAAGTATAGAAAATAGTAGGACTTTAGATGATAGTGTAACTTGCCTTTTTGGTAGGGAATGATGGTTCACTCCTTGATCTTGCTAGTCTCACACTTTGTTAATTTCACTACAATCAATCAAACAAACACCAAATCAACTAGCATTCCAAACAATCAACCAAACAACAATTCACACACATAAAACTATGGGATCTAAGTCATGCATGTAAGTATGCAAGTGATGGTCCTATTTGCAAAGATGTTCTTCAGTAGGCTTCTAAACTTTGTAAGTTCCAAATTGGTCATTTTTCCAAAGTGGCAAAGTCATTTGCAAAAAGGGTTTTGTCCAAAATCCATTTTTAAATCCAATCCTCATTTTATGTAGTGGAAAATATTTTTATCAAAGTAACAACTTTAAGTTGTTCACCAAATGAGTTGCTATTGCAAAACTTGGTGTTTTGGGTTAGTAGGTTTGTTTCAAATCATTTTCCCAAAGTTTTTACTCCAAAAACATTTTTAAAATAAAACCATTATTTTCATTTGGCTAGAAATGGCTAAGTCAAATAATCCATCTTAAATTTTACGAAATCCATTTCCAAGACCATGGGTTGGTTCCTAGGGTCAGTAAGTTCACATCAAAACAATTTGCAAAGGTTTTAACCTTATAAACACTTTTGAATCATTTTTCTACCCTAAATAAGCACACAAATGTTTATGCAAAAATAAACACTTTAATGGATAGTATTTGCTAAACTAAGGGCATGGTTGGCTAGGGTTTGTTCCACTGATTCCAACGGTATCAAATTTGTAAATTTTGGACGTGTGGATCGAAAGTTACAAAGGTTTGAAATTGCAACTTAAATCTGATTTCCAAATTCTGTTTTAAACAGACCTGGCCACGCGTCGCATTCTGGTTGGACGGTACCGGTTCGGCCGGATCGGTGTTGCGGTGCGTTGGATCTAGTTAGATCGTGTGGTCCAGAGAACGTACCCCTTCGCGGCTTAAGTGATCTATCGCAAGCGTCGGATCGAGATCCTACGGTGCTAGCGTGTTTGACCATAAGCGAGCGGCGCCGGCGGTGGCTAGCGGCAGCGACGGTCAGACAGTGGCGGCGCTGGCGAAATAGGAAGCGAGAGAGGGAGGGAGTAGGCTCACCAGATTCGCAGGAGGCTGGGGAAGCTCGTCGTGTGGTCGACGGGGCAAGGGGCGCTCTGGTACAGCTGCGATTGCTCGCCGGAGTAGAGAACAACGTCGGGTGGTCCTGGTCGTGGTCGGAGTCGTCGCTACAGGTCACGAGAAGAACAACCGAGGGCATGGTTAGACGCAGGAGATCACGGAGATGCTGTGTGCGTGAACGAGAAGAAGAGGGGCGGCCGGAAACTACCTGTGGGGTTCATCGGAGTTGGAGCGGACGACGGCGTCGTTCAGAGCTTGTTGCAGACGTTGCTCCGGGGCGCCCGCGGTGGAATGAAAAGCACAGGGAGATGTGTCTAGGAGTGGAGAATCTACTAGCGTGCTCAGGGAGGCAAGGGGCGGCGAAGCTCGGCTGGAATTCGATGAGGAGGGTCGTCGGAGACAGAGGAGCTTGGGAAAGAATTGGGGCGTCTGGGAGCGCGTTGAGATGGGGCGACAGAGGGGAAGTAGGGAGGAGACATGAGCGTTTAAGCCCGCGTGATCAACGCGGGTAACGGTGGTCGCGTTAAAGAAAATTAAGGCCGCGAATTCATCGGCAGGAACGGTGTCGATGGGAGGGAGAAGGAGCCGCGCGGGTGAGAAGGAAGAACAGGAGGAATGGGGTCTAGTCGTCAGTGGGAAAAGGAGTGAGGGAGAGGTCCACCAGTCAGTCACACTGCGGGTTAAAGATTAAGTGCAAAACGTTTCCTTCGGGAGAGGAAAGCTGGGCTGGTTGCGGGGCTTATTGGGCTGGCCGGCTGGGTTGGTCTGTTTTCATATTTTTTTCCTTCCTGGACGTTTTTCTTTTTCCAAAACCTTTTTCTATTTTGAAATTCAAATAATCAATTCAACAAACAATTCAAACAACAATTCAAGACAACTTCCACCAAACTTTTAAAATGAGTTTTTGGTTCTGTTCATCAACATAAACCAAATCCCAAAATAAAATAATATTTTATTCTTTTTAGGATCCATTCATTAATTAAATAAAATGTACCTTTAGTTATTTAATCAAATAGGGTTTGATTTAATGAATAAAATCTCTATTTGAAATCTAAATATTTTCAAAACCATATCAGTAGGTTTTATTTGGAAATAAAATACTTGGAAAACTTATCTTTAAACAAATAAATAAGTTTTGTTATTTTGGAAATAGTAAAACCTTTATTAATAAAACTTGGATATTAAATCCTTATTGATTTTATTTTAATTAAACCTTTACTATTTATTATCAAAACAAAATGTTTTATTTCAAAAGCTTGGCCAAGGTTTAATTTGGCTCTATAAATTAATTTCTTATTTTTAAAACCCTTCCTTTTTCTTTTGGAAATTAAATCCTTTTATCTAAATGATTCAAAGTAGTAATTCCAAAATATTTTATTTTCCTCTATTTAAATGTTTATCTTTTCAAAAACTCTTTAAGAATTTATTTGATCCAAATTGGTTTGAAGTTCCAATTGAATTCAAAAAGTTTCTTCTGGCTCTGAAAATCAAACAAAGTTTTATTTTTATTCATTTATTTTCACATTACAAGATTTGGAAAATCTTGGGATGTGACACTTTTGGATTAACCAATGCCCCCGCTTATTTCATGAATCTCATGAATAAGATTTTTATGGACTTCCTGGATAAGTTTGTCGTTGTTTTCATTGATGACATTCTGATTTATTCCAAATCAGAAGAAGAACATGAGCTACACCTAAGGACCATTCTTGGAACCCTTAGAGAGCATCAGCTGTATGGAAAATTTAGCAAATATGAATTCTGGTTACAGGAAGTAGGATTGCTCGGTCACATTGTATCAGCCGGAGGAATTGCCGTTGACCCTGCCAAAGTGAAAGATGTAGAAGATTGGCAAGACCCAACTACTCAAACCCAAGTTCGTGCTTTTCTCGGATTGGCGGGATATTACCGCAAATTTGTAGAAGGATTCTCTAGTATCGCCAGACCCATGACCCAATTGCTGAAGAAGGACAAGAAGTTTGAATGGACCGACAAATGTGAAGCGAGTTTTCAAGAACTCAAAAGGAGATTGATTTCAGCCCCAATCTTGATCATGCCGGATATCACGAAGCCCTTCGATGTGTATTGTGACGCATCAAAGATTGGTCTCGGATGTGTGCTAATGCAAGAAGGCAACGTTATCTCTTATCTCTCGCGAAAATTGAAGCAACACGAGCAAAATTACCCAACCCATGACCTCGAACTCGCAGCCGTAGTTCTAGCCCTAAAGACATGGAGACATTACCTGATGGGAAATTGTTGTGAGATTTATTCGGATCACAAGAGCCTAAAGTATATATTCACTCAGAAGGAGCTGAATATGAGGCAGAGAAGATGGATTGAGCTAATCAAGGATTACGACCTGGACATTCACTATCACCCTGGTAAAGCCAATGTGGTAGCAGATGTCCTTAGCAAATTGCCGTGCCGCTTGAACTCCATGATTTTGAAGGAGCAACCAAGTTTGCACAAAGAGATGGAAGATTTTTGAATGGAATTAGTAAGTGAAGGATTTTTGGCTAGCATAGAACTTCAACCCACTTTGATCAGTCAGATTAAAGAGGCGCAGAAAGGAAATGCTAGTATCGACAGAATCAAGCGTCGTATCGGTACAGGCAAAGTACCCGGATTCACCGAGGACGAAGAAGGAGTTTTGTGGTACAAAGAACGCCTTTGTGTTCCATCAGATTCTGAGTTGAAAGAAGTTATCTTGAAGGAGGCTCATGATACTCTTTATTCTATCCATCCCGGAGGAACTAAGATGTATCAAGATTTGAAAGAGCAATTTTGGTGGCATAGGATGAAGAGAGAAATCGGAAGCTATATCGCCAAGTGTGATATATGTCAGCGAGTCAAGGCAGGACATCAAAGACCCGCTGGATTGTTGCAACCTTTGCAAATTCTGGAATGGAAATGGGATTCTGTAGGAATGGACTTTATCACTGGACTACCTACTTCTAGTAGGGGAAATGACTCTATTTGGGTCATAGTGGACAGATTGTCCAAAGTCGCCCATTTCTTGCCCGTCAAAACCACCTATCAGAGTTCGAAGCTAGCGGAGTTGTACATTGATAGAATAGTTAGTTTGCACGGAGTCCCCAAGAACATAGTATCGGATCGAGGAACTCAGTTTACCTCGAGATTCTGGAAGAAAGTCCAAGAAGGTTTAGGAACTTGCCTAGATTTCAGTACCGCATATCACCCTCGGACCGATGGACAAACGGAGCGAGTAAACCAAATACTCGAAGATATGTTTAGAGCATGTTTGTTAGAATATGGATCCAACTGGGAAGACTGTCTGCCATTTGCAGAATTTTCATACAACAACAGTTACCAATCCAGTTTGCAAATGGCCCCATTTGAATTCATGTACGGAAGAAAGTGCCGCACCCCTTTGAACTGGTCGGAAGTAGGAGAGAGTCAGATTTTCGGACCCGACATCCTACGGGAAGCAGAAGAGAAGGTTCACAAGATTCGTGAGCACCTCAACACAGCCCAATCCCGACAAAAGAGTTACGCCGACAAGAGACGTCGAGACCTCGCCTTCAACATCGGAGATTTTGTTTATCTGAAAGTGTCGCCATTGAAGGGAATGCAGCGTTTCCATCTCAAAGGAAAGTTAGCCCCCAGATATATCGGACCTTTCAAAATTTTGAACCGTCGAGGAGAAGTATCTTATCAACTGGAACTACCCGAAGAGATGTCAGCTGTGCACAATGTGTTCCATATCTCGTTACTTCGCAAGTGTCTCGAAGTACCCGAGAAGACCGAAGTGTTCAAGAATATTGATCACCGGACCATAGAGATCAACGATTACCTAACCTATCCCGAAGTACCCATCTGTATATTGGAAGAAGCCTTTCGAACCACCAGAACCCGAAGCATCAAGTTTCTCAAGATCCAGTGGAGCAACCACAAAGAAGATCACATCAGGACGGAGTTTCCAGATCTCTTCAAATCCTAGGTAATCTTTTCGTCCTTTTTCAAATCTCGGGACGAGATTTTGTTTAAGGGGGGAAGGTTTGTAACATCCCAAAAATATCAACCTTAGATCATCGAATTCTAATCATCAAAATTAGGGTTAACAAAAACTTTTCTAAGTAAACCCATGAATGCATGCATATGTCAATGCATGGATTTTTAATTTCTTTAAAAACCACCTTGTTTGTGTGATCCATTGCTTGTAAATAGATGCTCAGGTGAAATAAACATCATCTAAACATTTCCCAAACCTTTCCTAAACACAAGTAAATCAAAACAAGTAAAATAAGTGAATGGTCATTTTGACCAATTTAACTCCCATGCCTACTTTGGCTGTCTCAAACTTTCAAAACCTAACAGAAACTTTTCTGGATCTTTGCACCCCTTGAATATACTCATAACAAAGTATCAAGGCCCACTTTGTGATCATCCAGAAACTTTCAAATGGATAGTTTAAATGACAATTCAAAATTGAATCTTCTTCATATGGGAAGATCCCACTTTTCCAAAACCCACTCAAACAAGCTCAACTTTCAAAACCCAAGCATCTGCAGACTCACCAGCACCAATCTAGCAAACCCACCAAAATTCATTTCAAAATTAAAAACTTGATTTCATGCGGCCATTTCATCAAACAGGTTGCAGACACAAATCAAACAAAACATCAAACACTATAGTGTGCAGTGATTCTTGCCTAACTTGTTCCCTAGTTAGCTCACACACAACCCAGTAGATCATCTAGAAAGATTAGCCCAACACTAGCACCCCTGTGAGCTTGCCATTGTCATTAATGGTGAACAGCCGAGCACCTCAATGCCACCCCATAGTCGACAGCAGGCTAGAGGAAAAACTAGCCGTGCCAACCTTGTCTGGGAGGCAGCCCACCATCCACCGCCACTCACTGTCCCAGCCGCGAGCGTTGCCAAGCACTGGACCACGCGCACAAGACGCGCCTAGACCATGCTGAGCGTGCGCCAGAGCGCCAACCTCGACCAGCATCCACAGACTGCGCGCCGCCCTTACCGCGCGCACACATGATCACCATCGACCCATGAGACCTCCAGACATCCCCATTAGCAGCCCCGTGCCATACAGCCACCGCCCGCCGTCGAAGACGCCGCCTCTGCCGTGCAGAGCACCGGCCGACCAAACCACACCGCCCGATGCCTCGCGACCATGTCGTTGAGCATCGCCAGGAGACACAGCACCGTCCCCTACCCTTGCCCATGCTATTAGTTGCCTGTAACGTCGCCCCCGACGAGCTCACCATGCGCCCCGACGGTCCCCTCGCTCGACTATAAATAGAGGCCACCCCTGCACGATTTCTTCACACCATCTCACTCCGCTCTCCTCACTGACCGTGCCACACCATTCTCAGAGCAAGGTGAGCACCACCTCGCCGGAATTTCACTGGAGCCTGCCGCTGCCGGAGAAGAAGGGAGCCAGCGATTGGAGCCGCCCCAGGAGAAGCCACCGGTACCAGGAGGTTCGCCGTTGTCGACTTCGTCGTTCGCCCGCCTCGCCGACCCTCGCCCGTACCCCGGTGAGCCCCCAGCACCCCACACTGGCCGTGCTAGGTTTCGTTCTCGCCGGAGCTGTCTCGCGTTGACGATGACCCTCAGCCGTTAGATTAGAACTAGACCGAACGATCCATGTTGCCCCATACCGCTTCGGCCAGCCCCGTGTCACTGACGAGTGGGGACACCCACTTAAGCAGCCCGAGGGAGCCCTGTGCTTAGCAGGCCGGCCCGTTAGAATTTCCTGCACAGCCCAGCAATTCAAATTAAACCTTTTCTTTTTAAATTCAAACACAGTTCAGCACCTAACTTAAAAAATCAACGCAGATCGATTCAGTGAACCAAATTGGATGAAACCAATTTTGTTGGAAAGGTCTATGAATGCTTAATCCAAGCCCGTTGGATTCAAGTCATTTGGATCTGTAGATCATCCATAGGAAAAATAACACGACAGAAGATTTTCTGCATTCAAACATTTTTCAAATTTAAACCATAAAAGCTTTTGAGTTGTTTCCAACTCTCAAAAATCACTTTTAACCTTACCTATCAGAATATATAAAAATATATAGGTTTACTTGCAGAAATAATGTTCAAGTAATAAAAGAATGCTTCATAAGCATTTCTAGCCACTTTAATTAATTAAAATAAAAGGGTAAAACCTTATTAAATTGTGACACCACTTTAAATCACATTCCCATGGACTACAATATGTGGTGATGACATGTGTCAACATGATCCCATATTTGGTTTGGAGAATATTAAATCTTAAGTAGTTTTCAATGAGTAAAAATTACTTTTCTCAAAATAAAAGGTTTAAACCAAGCTTTAACCATGTAATGTTAGAGATGATGCTAGATCATCTATAGGACCCTTGTGTGTGATGATTGCAAGTAGTTAAGTATTGTTTGGTGATTGTGTACCTCGTATTTATTCATAGACGCTAGTACTGACCAAGGATACGAGGAGGAAGGAGGATACTACGAAGAGGAAGCCGAGGAGAACTTCAACCACTCCTCTGCACAAGGCAAGCTGATACTATACCAATGCAAGCCAATACTTGCAAGCTATTAACTTAGCAAGCCTTACTAAAAAAGTTGACCTATGCAAGCTTATATTGACACTGATGCAAGATAACCCTTGCAAGATACCCTACTGATGCCATAAACCAATACTTGTGATATGACTACTATATGCCTTAAGCATATGTGATCATACCTACTTGATAAACCAAATCCTAGTTTTATGGCAAGCTTCTTACTTTATTTCTTTATCAAAGCTTACTTAGAGTCTACCTAAGAGTTTGGTAGATACCAGACAGTTGTGCTGAAGGTTGCATAAAGAGCATAAAATTTGGCCTAAGCTAGAAACCTTGATATCAGCCTAAGATATAATGTTGGACTTAGTGAAACTCCACTAGTTACCACCCCTCATTAGTACCACCCCCACCTGTAGATGCTAGTGCTAAGCATAAAACTTGATAAACTTTTAGATGGGAATACTTGGTGGAAAAATGGTTATGAAAAACCTTGGAATGATGGATCATTCTATTGAAATGTTTTGGACATGTGTTTCCAAACACTTGATGATTTTGGTGATGAAAATGTTGAGGCATGAGCCTTAGCCCCTTTATAAAACTGATGGTTGTCTGGATGCGATACCATTCCAATTTTATCGTACAACCACAATACCCGAAGATCGGGTAGGGCTTGACTAGAAACTTATATACCTTAGTATTAGTTCCCTCCCGGCCAAGGTCTGAGCTGAGGCTACCTTGTGAAGATTGTCCACCTGTGCAGTACCCAAGATGACAGTGGTCATGGTTGGGAGGCCAAACTCACAGGAGAGGTGCTTATACTAGGGCGTGTAATCGAAAGGTTAGGATTGATTATCCGCATACTGAGTATGGTGAATTCAGGATTTTTTCCTGACGGATGTATCAAATGTTGTGGTGAAAGTGTACAATCTCTGCAGAGTGTCAAACTATTCGAATAGCCGCGTCCGTGGTTACGGACAGTTGGAGTGGCCATACTGTTCCCCCGTCAGACTTTTCAAAATGACCTGTGAAACGAATTGAGACTTTGACTTGACCACAACAGAGTTGTGACCTGAATTACAAGATCCCATTTAGGAGTTATAAAATTGTGACCAGCTTTGGAACTTAGTAGAGATAAACCTGGCTTTTTGCAAAACAACCCTAGAGCCTAGTGTCCTATTATCCAAAAAACCCCTTACTTGTTAGTATTAGTTTGTGAGTACTTAAAGAGTACTCATGGCTTTGTTCCTGGCTATTCCCATGGCTAGACTATGAAGAGGAGTACCTGGAAGATGGACCCTAGGAAGGTTACGACAACTAGGATCATCTCCCATCGTCAGCATTGCCTGTGACCCCGAAGATGGAGCTTCGCCTATGCTACCGTTATTATTACGTATTCCGCTGCTTGATGTGAATTGAGAACTGGATCATGAGATCCCTATTCGTGTAAGAACTTATGTATCGTTTGTAATGGATGAAGTACTATGGTATCCAATTCTGTTATGTCTCGCAAAAATGGTAATCCTGGGATTGCGATGTATGGCATAACATGCATCTAGGATTGAAAAATCCGGGTGTTGACAACTGTGATCTTGCCATTGTCATCAATGGTGAGCATGCTAAGCCCCAAATGGCCACCCCATTGTCGACAGCAAGCTAGAAGCTTCCCTAGCCTCGAAAAACTTGTCGGGGACACAGACCACCGTCCACCGCCACCCCCTGTCCAGAGCCCAAGCACTGCTAGCCCCTGGACCACTCAGCCCGAGCGTGCCCAGCTTCTCTGCAAGCATGCCGAGAGCGCGCCAGAGTGCCGCACTCGACATGCGAGCACAGACCACGCGCCACCCTCGATGCTTGCATGCGTGATCACCACCGCCCCAGGACATGACCGTTCATCGCCACGCGACCACGACAGCCCGTGCGTCATTAAAACCTCCATCGGACCCACCCAGAGCACCGCAATGTTCCGACCGCATCACACCGCCCCACGCCTACCAACCATGCTGTTGAGCTTCACCAGGAGGCAGAGCACCGTCCCCTACCGTCGCCCATGCCACTAGCTCACTGTGACGATGACCACGACGAGCTCCACCCGCGCCCTTCGGTCCCCTCTTGGAACTATAATAGATACCACCCCCGTTCGATTTCAGCACACGATCACACTCCCATCTCTCTCAGAACCACCCCACCTCATCCCCAGAGCAAGGCGAGCAGTAGGTCGCCGTAATTTCGCTAGAGTCTGTCGCGGAGGAGGAGAAGAGGAGCCAGCGATTGGAGCCGCCCCAGGAGGAGCTGCCGGTACAAAGAGGTTTGCCGGCATCGACTTCATCATTCTCCCCCATCGCCGACCCTCACCTGAGCCCCGGTGAGCCTCACACGACCCCCACTGTCGGTGCTAGGGTTTAGTCTCGCCGGCGTTGCCCGACGGAGACGACAAGCCCTAGTCGTTAGATTAGATGTTGATCCTACGGCCCAAATCACCCCGTACCCCTTTGCACCCCTTGTCTCACTGACTGGTAGGGACAATCACTTAAACCCACCCGATCGCGCACTGTGCACCATGGGCCGGCCTAGTTACACTCCCGCGTGACCTAGTAATTCAAATTTAGGTTTATTAATTTAGTTTCAAACTTAGTTCTATACCGAGATGCAAAAATCAATCCAGAGAGATTCACTGAACCAAATTGCATGAAACTAATTTTTCTATAAAGGTACTGGAATTATTAATCCAAGCCCGTTGGATTCAAACCATTTATATTTGTAGATCACCTATAGTAAAAATAACAAGGCAGAAGCTTTTCTGCATTCAAACATTTTTCAAAATTCAACCATAAAATCTTTTGAGTTGATTCCAACACTCAAAAATCACATTTAACAAGACCTTTCTGAATATATAAAAATATCTAGGTTTACTTGCAGAAATAATGGTCAAGCAATAAAAGAATGCCCCATAGGAAATTCTAGTCACTTTATTTAATTAAAATAAAAAGGTTAAACCTTATTAAATTGTGACACCACTTTAAATCACATTCACATGTACTGAAATATGTGGTGATGACATGTGTTAACATGATCCCATGCTTTAGTTGAAGAATATTAAATCTTAAGTAGTTTTTCAATGAGTAGAAATTACTTTTCTAAAATAAAATAAATAAGACAAGTGCTTTAATCTTTGTGATAATAGTGATGATGCTAGATCATCTAGTGTGAACATTTTTGTGCTAAATATAGTAGTTAAGAATTGTTTAGTGATTGTGTACCTTGTATTTATTTATAGACGCTAGTACCGAACAAGGATACGAGGAGGAAGGAGAATAGTACGAGAAAGAAGCCGAGGAGAACTTCAACCACTGCTCTGCACAAGGCAAGCTACCACTTGCAAGTTTCTTAACCATGCAAGCCATCTTAGCAAGCTTACACTTGCAATTATTCAAGCTATCCTAGCAAGCATTACTATACAAGTTACCTTAGCAAGCTACTATCTTAGCAAGCTAAGCTAAGCCATGCAAGTTTACTTGCAAGCTTACACCACTTGATACCCTATTCCTAGTTTTATTTGCAAGCTTAGTTATTTTATTTCTTTATCAAAGCTTGCTATTGGAGTTACTTAGTGACTTGTAGATTTTAGAAAGATATTTAAACGTAGCATAAAGAGCATAAAACTTGGCCTAAGTTAGATAATCTTGATGTCATCCTGAGGCATGAGATTGAAATTAGATCATTCCCATTTGTTTACCAACCCTCATTAGTGTTTACCACCACTTGTAGATACTAGTGCTAAGCATAAAACTTGATCACTTTAGATGGGAATACTTGGTAAAAATGGTTATGAAAACCTTAGAATGATGAATCATTCTACTGAAATGTTTTGACACGTGTTCTTGAACACTAGATGTTTTTCATGAAAATGTTGAGGCATGAGCCTTAGCCCTTTATAAAACTGATGGTTGTCTGGATGAGATACCATTCCAATTTTACCGTACAACCACAATACCCGAAATTTGGGTAGGGATTGATTGGACGTTTATATACCTTAGTATGGGTTCCCTTGCGGCCAAAGTTTGAGCTGAGGCTACCTTGTGAAGATTGTCCACCTGTGCAGTTCCCAAGATGACATTTGGTCATGGTTGGGAGACCAAACTCACAGGAGAGGTGCCCATACTATGGCATGTAATTGAAAGCTTAGGATTGATTATCCACATACTGAGTAGGGTGAATTCAGGATTTTTCCTGACGGATGTATTGAATATTGTGCTGAAAGTGTACCACCTCTGCAGAGTGTCAAACTATTCGAATAGCCGCGTCTGTGGTTATGGACAGTTGGAGTGGCCATACTATTCTGTCGTCAGATGTTTTCAAAATGACTTGTGAAATGATTCATGACTTTGACTTGACCACAACAGGGTTGTGCTATGAAACTCAAGTTCCAACTTAGGTGTTATAAAACTTTCAACTAGCTTTCTTTGCTTCTAAACTCAGTAGAGATAAATCTGGCTTTTTGCAAAACAACCTAGAGCCTAGTATTTGTTTGCCAGTACTTAAAGAGTACTCATGGCTTTGTCCCTGGATATTCCTGTGGCCAGACGATGAAGAGGACTATCAGGAGGATGGACCACAGGAAGGTTACGACAACTAGGATCATCTCCTATTATCAGCATTGCCTGTGACCATGAAGATGGAGCTTCCCCCATGCTACTATTATCATTACGTTATTCTGCTGTTATGATTATATTAATACTGGATCATGAGATTCTTTATTTGTTGTAAGACCTTATGTATGGTTTGTAATGGATGATGTACTCTGATATCCAATCTGTTATGTCTCGCAAAAATGGTAATCCTAGGATTGTGATGTATGGCATAACAGGCATCTGGGATTAAAAATCTGGTTGTTGGAAAGTTGTGCCTGATCCCGGCGTCCCTCGCGCTGAGAAGAGGCCTACCAGGTGTGGTGCTGCTAGCATCACGCCCAGGAGGGATTCGATCTTTCCTCGGGTCACTGGCATTGACTCTTGTAAGAAGTGGCATATAACCTTTTTTGATGTCAAGAATATGCGGGTCCAATGACTACATCCGGCTTCCCCCTTCAAGGATGAGGTTCCCAGCAAGGAGCTATGGAAGCTTGACCCGGGCGACAAGAATCCGGCTGTGAACAAGGCTCACGGGATAATCGAGAGGCTACTCACGTCGGAGGAGAACTTCTACTTAACTGAGGAAGACCTCATGTGTGCCTTCATTGCATGCCGAGTCAGCCCTATCCAGGCCAGAAGCCACAAGATGTGCTTCATGAGCGGCCCGCGAGATCCTACCCGGCATTCCACTCTAGAGCTCACCAATGATTCAGTGTCCTGCCGAGTCAGCTCGATCTTTAAGCTGAACTTAGCGGAGAACTGGGCCGGAGCTGCCTCCCTTTCAGCCGAGATAGGCCCATCCTGTGGGTAAGCATCCGAGTCGTTGAATCGCAAATGACATAACTTTACTTGCATTTACTCGCTATTCTGTTTCTTTATTTATTTCATTATGTTTGTCTTTCGCAGAATATCGTTCACTAGGTTGATGACAGTATCGTTCCTCCTGGCGGTTATTTTGATGATCGCTCTAATGCTGACGAGGTTGAGTTTGACCTGGAGTGCTTCATGCCGATCCCGCATGCTGCTGCTGATCCTGCTTCGGGTAAGACCTTTACTCAAAATCCTTTGCGAGATTGGTCTAATGATGACGATGTGGACTGTGAAGTCTTGGAGGTACTTGTCCTTTGACCTTAAAGTTCTGACATGTCCCATTGAGTTTTTTATTCACTGATACAGCTGGCCAAGTCCACAAGGAACCTCCTCTCAGCGTAGGCAGGTATGGCAAGATCCCAGCAGCTAAGCCGAATAAACGGCATGGGGCCTCCTCCAGCACTCAGCCTTCTAAGAGGCGCCGAGTCGATCCTGCCTCTCCTCCTGCAGCCACGTCCTCGCAGTCTCGCAAGACCACCTCTCGCTGAATAATTCGTCGCGCCCCGCGCGACCCAACCATCTCCAGGTAACTTTGGCTCTCTGTTACCTTTCATTTTGTTTCTCTCTTTATGTATTCGTTCTCTTATAAGCTTATGTTCTTATTCTCAGCGTTGCTATGTCCGCCAACCAATCTTCTCCTAGTATGGCTTCTTCCCAGTCAAGGCCTGTGTCATCTCCTCGCTCTGATCCTGTCGTGCAGAGCCCCGCTCGGGTTACAACTCCCACTACTAAGGCTCGTGAGTCTCGGAGTGAGGCTGATCCAGCGACGCGCCCGTCTGAGGTGATCCGGCCTCCCTCTCGAGTTGCTCTTTCTGAACAGAACCCTGAACTTGGCGCCAGAAATATCAGTGCCGAGTCCGCCCAAAAGATTTCTGAGTCTGCTCCCCTACTGTCGGTTTGCTAGTTGATGCGGCCGTCGTTCCTCCGTCAGTTGCTAAGCTTACTCAGTCGGCTCGTGTATCCTCAACCAGTCCCAGACCTACTCCTTCTACCTTTTTAGCTAAAGATAAGACCCAGCCTGCTGCTCAAGGACAAACTCGCTCCGCACCTAGCAAGCCCTCAGATTCCAGGAAAATGACTTTGATTCACACCCCAGGTTCCGCTCCGCAGATTCGGCCCACACCACCAACAATGACACCTGCTACCGCGGGTCAGTTGGGCGAATCTGCCGTTGCCGGGTCTAGCAACGTTTCCAAATCTGGTGCCTTGCACAACAGTGCCGCCGCTACCTGTGCCGGGGTGGGGACTAGCCTGAAGAAAGGGTAAGTCATAACTAGGACGCTCAGCGGTCAAGGACTTGGTTCTGTAGAGCGCTATGCATTTTCCTAGAATGCAGCCGGCGAACAAGAAGTGAGCTCTAGTTCTGGCCTGAAGCTGAAGCTGGGCCCTAAGGCTATTTCTAAGATTACTCAGCAGGCCATCGCCTTGATGGCCAAAGCAGACCATGTGAATGAGGTGTGCAGTTTCCTTACTCTTTTGCATACTGAATATTTCTATATTATACATAATCCCTAGTCCCCAAGGTTACTGTCGAGTAAGGAACTTATTCGGCTGTTAGCTCTTAGTTTGAACCTATCCTTTATTTCCTTCTGCCAAGGTTGCATGTTGGATTTTTGATCCCTAGTCCCCGAGGTTATTGCCGAGTAAGGAACTTATTCGGCTGTACGCTCATCCTCTTGCATAAACCTTCTGACTGAGTCTTTTTTGTGTAGCTGACACATAACGATCATACCAAGGTGCATCAGGCTCTTATCCTGGAGTATCGGAAGCTTGACCTTGCTCACCAGGATCTGAAAGTTGAGGCTCAGGGCCAAGGTACTTTTCATACTCGGCTTGCTTTTATTCGATAGACCTATTTTTTCTTCATCCTCTTGAATCTTCCTCGTTGTCTTTCCATAGCTTCTGCCCAATCCACCATCAATGCGCTGCATAAACAGATCAGCAACACGAGAAAGTAATTCCCTTTTCCTTAGAAATCTTATGTCTACTCAGTAGTTACTCATTTTCCATTTTTATTTTGGAAAATACGATATGGTTTGCTATTACTGACGAGTCGCATATTCTGAATAAGAAGATCAGCACCAAGTCGAGCTCCAGAAGGAGCGGGACGAGGTGACCCGGCTAAAGTAGCAGATGGCAGATATGGCAGTCTGAGTTTAAGGGCATGCGCGAAGAACTTGCCGAGAAAGATGGCCAACATGCTGCCAGTGCTAAAAAGACTAACCAACTGCTCAAGGAGGCCGAGTTACAAGTTCAATCGGCGCATCAAGACCTGGAAGCTCTACGAGACAAGGCTAATATCTGGCAGAGCAAGCTCGGCACAATCAACTCATTTCTCGGTAGTGAGTTCTTACTCTTTTCACTGTACTTCTATCCTTAGTGTTTTCCCCTTTTCCATTGTTTTTTTATGTTCCTCCGTGTTTGCAGAGAACTTACCTGAGGATTACATGTTCTCCTTAAGGCCAATGAAAAAGGTGCGGGCTGAATCTAGGGCTCTAGCTGAAGGTGAGACCATCGACGAGCATCTTGTAGCGCTCTCAGAGCGTGTGACCACATTGAAGCCATGAGGCGCCGGATGCTCTGCCCGGATGAGTGGCCGGATGAGTATGTGCCCACTCTTGTTGAGCCCTTGGCTGCCAAGTTAATTCTCACTGAAGAAAGGCTAGATAAGTGGCACGAGTTGGCCGGTCGTGTCGCAGGGGACAAGGTCCTTACTTTTGTGCTCTCCTGGTATGAGGATATCAATCTTGATGTCCTCCAGCATATGGGGGCTAAAGCCAAGTGGATCCACGAACATGATCTTATCAAGAAGCGCCAAGAGTGAGCATATGAAATGGTGGAGTATTCTTTGGTGCAAGCCTGGTGCGATGGGCCCAGCTTCCTTGATCTTGCCGAGCCACTTGACGAGACTGTTGATGATGATGGCGCTAACAGCGAGGCCACCGAGTCAGACAGTCCTGAAGACTCGGCTGATGCACCTGACTCGGCCAACACTCCAGTTGACTCTCCTAGCTCCAGACCCAAGAACGCTTCGAGTCCAGCTACCTCTTAAGCTGGTTATATCAAAAACACTTAATTCTGATGAGATCCCCGATATGCCGGGTGCAAATGTAATATATTCTGCACTTATTTTGGGTGTGTGCCTTGCTAAGGCTTGAACTTCTATCTTGCTTGAATGTGAATCATCCAGGGGCAAGTCCTCGAGTTTCATTTGCCGTTTTCCTTATCCTTGAATTTGGCTCTTCTATACCTTTTTGGCGTTCAACATAAGAGTCTCAAAGTTCTAAGGATTCAGTTAGCAGATATGAAACTAGACAACTTGACCTAGCATCATTCGACATACAAACCGATATATCCTGCAATGGGTTATTTAAAAGCATACATAGAGCCGACTAGCGTTTCCCCATTTACTTATCCGGTGTTCATGTTTACTCGTCGTTGATCTTTTCGTCTTGCTTGCCATGAAGACGTGTTTTCGGACAATAGCATAGTCGAAATGTTGATTCCATACGAGTAAACGTTACTTATTCCGAGATAAGTTTAAGTGTAAACGCTAGACGACATAAAATTTTCAAGAATAAACATGAGGGGATGTCCCCGAGTCAGTTTTTCGAGTCATACCATTTTATTATTAGCACATAGCCGGCATAATTATCCGACATATGAGAGTTTGAGAGATGCATACACTACTTCTCCTAAGTGTAGAAAGGACGTAGAAATGCCACATTCCGTGGCCTTTTAGTCTCATCACCCGATCTGTCTGCCTTGTTCTTTTGTGCTTCACGAGCATCTATTAGGTAATATGAATCATTGTGCAATGCTTTGCTTGCAATGAATGGTCCTTCCCATGGGGGTGATAGTTTATGCATCCCAGTTGTGCGTTGCACTAGTCTGAGCACTATATCCCCTTCTCGGAAAACACGAGGTTGAACTTTTTGGTTATGATAGCGTCGGAGACTTTGTTGGTATATGGTGGATCTGGATAATGCCAATTCTCTTGATTCTTCGAGTAAGTCCACTCTATCTTCTCGTGCCTCTTTTACCTCGGCTTCCGAGTATTGCCTTACTCTTGGCGGTTCATGTTCTATGTCGGCAGGCAAAACTTCTTCTGCCCCATACACAAGGAAGAATGGTGTATAGCATGTTGATCGATTCTGAGTTGTTCTTAAGCTCCACAGTACTGAAGGTAATTCCTCGATCCAGCAACCAGGTGATCTCTAGAGTGGTTCCATTAGGCGGGGTTTTATCCCGGATAGAACTAAGCTGTTAGCTTGTTCAACTTGTCCATTTGATTCTGGATGGGCGACTGACGCTACGTCAAGTGTTATTCGATTTTTCCCACAGAATCGAGCGAAAGCTCCTTTAGAAAAGTTTGTGCCATTGTCAATGATCACACTGTGCGGGTGACCATATCTCAGGATTATGTCTTTTAGGAATGTGACAGCTGTTTTTCCATCTATTTTTTTGATGGGCTTCACCTCTATCCATTTGGTAAACCTGTCAACCATTACCATTATGTGAGTCATGCCGCCCCTCACTGGTTTGAATGGTCCTACCATATCCAGGCACCATACTGCGAATGGCCATGTGATTGGTATAGTTTTTAACTCAGCCGCTGGTAAATGTGACTTTGATGCGTAACGTTGGCAGCCGTTGCATTTCCTCACTAGGTCTTGCGCTTCTGCCAGCGCACTTGGCCAGTAGAATCCATGTCGGAATGCCTTGGCTACCAATGCTCTTGATGAGGCATGGTGCCCACATTCTCCTTGGTGAATATCCAATAGTATTTCTTGGCCTTTTTCTGGACTTATGCAACATTGCAATACGCTCGTCACACTTCTTTTGTACAACTCCTTATTAATTATCGTGAATGCTTTTGCCCTTCTTTCTGTTTGTCTTGCCAATATCTCATCATCAGGAAAAGTTCACTCCTTCAAGTAGTTGTATATTTGTTGCGCCCAGGCTGGTATCACTGGTGCCAGATCTGTTTGTCCATCAATTTCCATTGGCTCAGCCGACATATGTTCTGCCTACATGACCTGAGGAGTCCCTGAGTGTGATTCGGTAGCCCCTGGGTTGGGCGGAATAGTCTCCGAGTTACTCGAACCTGCCCCTGTATCAATGTCCATTGGCACAGCATCTAACTCTTGGCTTGCCGGGATGAATATTGACTCGGATTCTGGCGATGGCTTGATTGATGGTTTTCTAAGATGTTCGAATGCTACTCCTGATGGGATTGCTTGCCGAGATGATCCTAACTTAGATAACACATCAACAACCTCATTTTCTGCTCTGGTTATATGATGAAACTCACATCGGCCAAAGTATCTCGAAATCTGCTGCACATGAAAACGATACAGTGTCATGTTTGCATCCAATGCGTCCCAATGCCTAGACACTTGCTGGATAACCAAATCCGAGTCACCAAAACACATGATCCTTTTGATGCCAATTTCTTTGGCCACTTTTATCCAATGGACAAGTGCTTCATACTCAGCTACATTATTGGATGCAGCGAAGTGGATCTACAACACATATTTGAGTTGATTCTTCTTTGGTGATGTGAGTACTATCCCGGCACCCAGGCCCATCTTTGTCTTGGATCCGTCAAAGTGCATTCTCCAGTAATTCGGGTCTAGAAGTGGTGGTTTATATTGCATTTCCATCCAATCCACGAAGAAATCCGCTACAGCTTGAGATTTTATTGCATCTGGCCTGTCATATTGTGGAGTATATGGTGCTAGCTCTATGGCCCATTTTGCCACTGGGCCACTGGCATCTTTGTTGGCCAATATATCCGAGATAGGTGCCTCGCATATTACCCGGATTGTGTGTTCTTGGAAATAGTGATTCAGCTTCTTTGCTTCCATATACACCCCATATGTCATTTTTTGGTAATGGGGGTAGTTTTTCTTTGATGTAGAGAGGACTTATCTCAGGTAATAAACTAGCCTTTGGACTAATTTGCCCTCTTCTTCATGTTCTACCACTATTACCGCATTGACAACTCTATTGGTTGCTGCAATATAGAGCAACATTGGCTCTTTGGATAATGGTGAAGCTAATATTGGTTTTGTTGCCAACATCTTTTTGAGATCATGTAAAGCGCTATCAGATTGCTATGTCTATGTAAATTCATATGATTTCTTCATTAGTTGATACAATTCTAAGGCTTTTTCGCCTAGCCGACTCACAAACCTACTCAACGAGGCCAGGCATCCTATAAACTTCTGGACATTGTTGAGGTTTTTCGCCAACTCCATTCTTTCGATGGCCCTGATCTTTGTCAGGTTAGCCTCGATTCCTTGCTGGACACGAGAAATCCGAGTAACTTTCCAGCCGGGACACCAAACGTGCATTTTTCCGGGTTAAGTTTCATCCGGAATCTTCTTAAATTTGCGAATGTTTGACGCAAGTCCTCGATTAGAGTATGACTTTGTTTGGTTTTTATTACCACGTCATCGACATATACTTGAATTTTTTTGTCCAGTTGGCCTTGCAAGCATTTTTGCATGCATCTTTGGTATGTTGCACCTACATTTCTCAATCCGAATGGCATGGTACGATAGCAATAAGTCCCATACGGGGTGATAAAAGCTATCTTTATTTGATCATCCAAATTTAGAGGTATCTAGTGGAAACCAGAGTACGCAACCACAAATGACAACAACTCACACCCGGCAGTAGATTCAATGACTTGATCAATCCGTGGCAGGGGGAATGGATCTTTTGGACACGCCTTATTGAGGTTCGTGTAGTCAATAAACATGCGCCATAACACTGCCATGTTTGGGTCGTCCTTTTTCTTTTCAACCAAGACTGGATTTGACAACCAATCTAGGTGCAATACTTCCATGATAAACCCGGTAGCCAAGATCCTGGCTATCTTGGCGGCTATCACTCTCCTCCTATCTTCAGCGAAGAGGTGGAGGGGTTGCTTCACCGGCTTTGCATCTGGCCTTACATGAAGAGAGTGCTCAGCCAGCTCCCTCCGAACTCCTTGCAGGTCTTTGAAGGGAATATGCCCGAGAGGCAATAATAAAGTGTTTATTATCGTATTCCTTATTTATGATAAAAATTTATTTTGCATGCTATAATTGTATTAATATGGAAACGTTAATACATGTGTGTTTAATAAAAATTAGAAAGTTCCTAGTTATGCCTCTCTCATAATCTAGCTTGTTGATTAACAAGATGATCAAAGGTTTCCAGATCATGGACATTGGATGTTGTTAATAACAAGGTCATAACATTGTTGGAATGATTGTATGAACATGCATCCGAAGTATAGCATTACAATCAATGTCATTGTGTTTATATTGCTATAACATCATACGAAGTAATCTTAGTCCTTAGACCATGAGATCATGTCAATCACTAACACCGGAAGAGTATCTTGATAACATCAAACGTCACACCATAACAGGGTGACTATAAAGATGGGTTCAGTGCTACGAAGGTGTTATGTTGAGGCTCATGGATCAAGAGTGGAATTTGTCCATCCGATGACGGATAGATATACTCTGGGCCCTCTCAGTGAAATCACATTAGTTAGCTTGCAAGCAAGTGATTTGATCACTAGAATGTTATATCACGGGAACGAGAAAAGAGTACATGTCGGTAACAAGATCAAACTAGGTATGAAGATACCGATGATCGAACCTTGGACATGTAATATATCAAGAGACAAAGGAATTGAGTTACATGCGTATGAGGTTCACACGATCATAGAAGTCATCGTTGAATATGTGGGAGTCAGTAAAGATCTCTAGGTCCCGCTGCTGATTATTGATTGGAGAGGGGTCTCGATCATGTCTACATTATTCGCAAACCGTAGGGTGACACACTTAAGGGATATCGATACCATTTGGAGCAAATAATATGACAGATAAAGAAAAAGGAAAGCACATGAATTTATTTCACTAGACACTGGAACTGTTTCGGTTGAAATTGCTGAAACTGGTTCTTCATGTGAAGGGGTTTTATGTGAATGTTTGTTAATTAGAATAATTAAAAAAATTCTTAATAAATAAATAAAAGAGTTTTATTTAAATGAGATCTTGCATTAAATTTGGTGGAAATTTAATGCATGTGAGTGGATTTTTGAGTGGAGGCTTTTTATGGGAGTGGAGGCTTTTCATTTTGAGTGGGAACTCCACCCACATGAATGTGGAAGATGTGGGGGAAGCCACCATGGGTTGTGCACCATGCCCCTTGGGGTTCCCCCCTCTCCCTATAAACGGCCTCCCTCTCCTCCTATCAAAACACACCTCCTCGCGAAGGATCTCTCTCCCCCTTTAGAATTTTCCCATGGTCTCGGATCTGTGAGATACATGTTCCCGGTGGCTTTTTCTAGAAGGGTTTGTTGCTTCCGCTGCTTCGCTGGAGCGAGGGCGCGGAGGTTGTCGGGGTACCCGGACGTGTGTTCGGTCACGGATGCACCACTGCTTTGCGGTGCTGGACGTGATGGTGCTGGACCGGCTAGACCAGATGGACTTCATCACGATCTTGAGATCGGCAAGCGTTCGACTCCATCATCCATGATTACAACCTCATTAACGCTATACGGTCTTCAAGGGTATGTATTCTATGGATGTATATCCACCCGTTGCTTGTATCTAGTAGATAGATCTTGGTGCTTTGTTCCCATCGTAGGAAATTTTTTGTTTTCTATGTTGCGAACCCTTCAGTGGTATCAGAGCCGGATCTATGCGTAGATTCTTTGCACGGGTAGTACACATATGAGTATGGGGGCGATGATGATCATTTTATTGCTTCTTAGTTATACTTTGGATATTGGTGGCATAGTGGGATGAAGCGGCCCGGACAAACTTTACATGTCCTCGCACATAAGACCTGTTCCACGCTTGACATGCAACTAGTTTTTCTAAGTGGCTAGCAGGTGTCTTTATCTCCTACTATAGTCAATATATAATTTGCAACGAGTTGTCAACAATTTGGTTATCCTCGTTGTGGTTCATGTTCGTAGGTAAGAACGGTTCTATCTTCGAAAGCCCTAAGCCACGTAAAACTTGCAATGGATAAATTAGAGGCGTCTAGTTTAGATTGTTGTTGGGCTAGTGTCATGATATGGTGATGTTGTAAGTAAAAGTATAAGTCGATACTCTTACAACACACATAACGTGTAAGTTCCATATACCTTGGCCTTACGCATAAAGGAATGATGAGGATCATACCACGATGCACATGATGGAGATCAAGTGCAAGAACCATATCATTTCACTTATTCACATGTGATGTTTGTTGCATCTTATATTTCTAGTTTGGCGTTTTATTAGCATAATAAGATGATCCCTCGTTTAGATATCAAGATAAAAATGTGTTCTTTCTTATGTATGCACCGACTATGTTTCGCCGCTTCAAGACATCACGTGATGAACGGGTGTACTTGAATCCACGAGCATATCTCGGGTGTAAGACAGTTTTACACACGCGAATACTAAGGTTCTTACTTGGCGAGCCTAGCATGTACATACATGGCCTTGGAACACGGACCGAAAGGTTAAGCATGAGTCATTTGGAAGATATGATGCCCATTTGATGCTCGCCTGTGAAGCTACACCGACTCACGTGATGATCGGACTTGGTGTAGTGTATTTGGTTCATGTAATCACCCAAAATACACGAGGATGTCGTTTTTGAGTGGGAGTTTATTTATAATTTGGATTAGTAGAACTCAATTTATCATAAATTAAATCAAAGTGAATTTGCATAATTTTTTGTAGTCATTGGCATTCGTTCACCACCTTATGCTTAGTTGTAGTTGAGATAATAGAACTATAGAATTCTAGATATTTACTTTAATAACTGGTATCATATTGTGTTGAGTGTCAATCTAAAGTTTTAATTCCTATTGCAAACTTTCAGCAAACTCTGTTTACTCCGTGAAGTTTAATAATTAGTATTAAATATAGAGTGACAATTCAAGTGTTAGTATCTAAAGTATCATGTTTGCCTCCATGATTCTTGATTTAAATATCGAGATTATCTAGGAGCTGAAAGAATTGTTTCAGAAACCATCATGTATGGCAGATATAACGATATCTAAAACAATGTTTTGGTTGCAATATGATAGAGTATAATATATGTTCTCATATTGGATGAGAATTTGCGAAGGTTGGAGATGCTAAACATCCTAATCATCCAAAAGTGTTTTGGAAAGTAACATTATACTCATGATTCGCCTTCATAAGCTACATTATCTTGATCATGAAAGTCGTCATGATAAGGATGAATACAAGATGTATGTAAAGTGTTTACTACACTAAAAGATTACTAAAGAATGGTTTTTGAAAGAATACCGATCATTTGATGATGGTGATCTACTTCAAAGTGCAAGTCCAAAGGTATTATTATTTGAATATACATGCTTTTGACTATGTGTCATGTATATGGCGCCACTGTTGATGTTGATAGATTATTTTAAAAAGGAAAAGGAAATTGAAAGAGCATTTCCTATCCCTAGTGATTTTGGTGTTTTATAACAACACACATATCGGACTAATTATTTTCCAAGTGTATCGCAGGTGCATTGAAAAAGGTTTTGCAATGGTTAAACAACAGTCCAGAACTTTCTGCCTGGCGCGGTACCAAAAAGCGGTAGTACCGCTTTTTGCTACCGGACGCGGCAGTAGTTTTTGATCAGTTGTCAAAAAGCCACTGTCGGGCTAGGTACTAAAAAGCGGTAGTACCGCATTTTAGTACCTAGCACGACAGTAGATTTTTGACCACTTGTCAAAAGTTACTGCCCAGTCCGGTACTAAAATGCGGTAGTACCGCATTTTAGTACCTAGCGCGGCACAGACTTTTTCCAACCTATAAAAGGCCATAGCTCTCCCCGGTACTAAAATGCGGTAGTACCGCATTTTAGTACCTAGCGTGGCAGTAGCCTTTTGTATGTTGGCAAAAGGCACTGGCATTTTGCTACCTTGCGTGACAGAAGTTTTTCGACCAAGTTGCTGATTCCATTACCCGTCCTGTAGTACCGTTTCCCATAAGCGGTACTACCGCTTGACGGTAGCGCCACATTTTGGTATCGCTGTGTCCAGGGCATATGAAGTTTGAAAGTTGCTCTTCCGGTACCAGGTCCGGTAGTACCGGAGTTTTCCGGTAGTACCGCTTAAGCTTCCGGTACTACCGCTGCATTAAAGGCTCCAATGGCCAGATTTCTTGGAGGGGTATAAATACCCCTTCACCTACCTTGGGACAAAGTGCTCATCCACATTAAAGTCAAGACCACCATTGGAGCCACCAAATCTTCAAGATCTCCTCAATCCACCACCCAAAGTCTTTGATATTTGGGGAATCGAAGGAGGAGGCCCCAATCTACTACTTCACCAAAAGAGATCTTCATTTCCCCCTCATTTCATTGAGGGCCCCTTTGCTCTAGTGTTTTCTTGGAAACCCTACTTCTTGTTTTGGTTCTTACAATCTTGTCTTTGATTGCTTTGACAGCTTTCTTGTATTTGGGAGCCTCCGATTAAGTTGTGGATGTGTGCCCCAAACTTGTAAAGGTGCCGGCTTCCACCTTGAAGGTTGCCGATATAGTGGAAGGTGAATCGATCTCGTTGGGATGAGATTCATTGGAGAACAAGGGAGGCCTCTCGTGGCGTTGGTGGTTTGAAACCACCCCCTCTCCAAACGTAGACGTACTTCCCCTCAAATGGAAGGAACTACGGGAAACAAATCCTTGTGTCTCCGTGTCCACCACTTTGGTTACTTCTATCCTTTATCGCACTTTACTTACTTGATCTTACTTAGTTGTGCATTATCTTGTTCATGTTTGTCATATAGGTAAATTCACCTTAGTTGCATTATCTAGAGAATTTACCTTATTGTTAAACCCTAATTTGAAAAAGAAGAAAATTTGAAGTAGCAGCTATTCACCCCCCCCCCTCTAGGTGCCCATACGATCCTTTCAATTGGTATCAGAGCCTCGCCTCTTTATTTGGGCTTTACCGCCTAAGAGAATATGGGTAGCCAAGAAGGGGAAGGTGATGGTGAGCATACTACGGTGACCATGGAAGATCTCAAAAACTTGGAAACAAGATTGAGCTCTTCCTTGGTCAACGAAGTCAAGAAGATGCTTGAGCAACTTCTTAAAGACAAAGATGGCTCATCATCCCTTTATCCTCAAGGGGATCCTCCATCTGTTTTACCTAAAGGGGATACTCCCATATCTCCGGAGTTTAGAATGGTTGGGGGTAAACAAGACAACACTAATTCCTCCACACAAAATGATGGTGGGAAGGGTGAGCACCGTCATTCATGGTACTCTCCCGACCCTCCAATCCCTCACCCTCATGTATACAATAGAGGTGACCCACCTAATCTTGAAGAATCCGCTACCTTTGCTCAATGGCAATCACTAATGAGAACTCATATGCGCAGCTCTTACATTGAAATATGGAACATCATCGAGCATGGACTCTTTATTAGGGATCCAGACAACCTGAAAAGAAGATAGGTTGTGAATAGTCAACTCAATGCCACTGCTTTTCATATGATTCAACAAGGATTGGGGACAAAGTATTATCCACACATTGAGCACTTTAGCATTGCCAAGGAAGCTTGGGATGGCCTCACTATATTGTTTGTTGGAAATGAGAGTATGAGGAGGAACCGATATGATGCTCTAAGCAATGAAGCTGAAGGCTTCTACATGAAAGAAGGTGAAGATCACGAAGACATGTACCGAAGGCTCAAGACCACCGCCACCGCGTTTAGAAATGTGGGTGCCTCACATGTGGATGATGCATGGATAGGGAAATATGTGAGTGCACTCATGCCCTTTGAGCCCACAGACTTGAAGAGCTTACAAGGAAGACATAACTACCATCTCATGACCTCCAATGAAGTTATGCAAGAGATGGCCGCTTTCAAGGTTGCCGCCAAGAATGCCAAAGATGCCCGTGCTCGTGCCCTTGGTATGAGCAATGTTGTCAATGTTGCTTTGAAGGCCAAAGTTGTGGATCATGGAGATGAAGATGATAGTGATGAAGGACTGTCCATGGACCATCCCGATGAAGTAAAGATTGCTCATAGTCAATATATGGCCTTCTATGCAAAAAACTTTTGGAAAAATCCCGCCAAGGCCAAGATGGAAATGCAACGTAGAAGCAATCCAAATGGGAAAAGAGAAAACAATACTAGATTGAGAACTTGCTTCAATTGTGGTGACTGCTATCACTTTGTGGCTAGTTGCCCTTATGAGAAAAGAGAAGATCACGGGGGTAAGCTTGTGTTGAAGAAGACTCTCAAAGGACCTTACAAGAAACCTTTCATCAAGAAGAATCCCATCAACAAGAAGTCAGGAGAAATTGTCTTGATCACTTCTACTCTACTCCCATCATCAAGAAGAATCCCATCAACATGAAGAATACTTCTCTGACAATGAAGATGATGACGATGAGGTAGAGGAAACTTCTAATGGTGTGGCTGCTTTAGCCACCACTTCTACTCCGACATTCTCTCTCTTCGATTCTCCAAATGAGAACTCTCCCACCAAGAATGTCACTTGCCTTATGGCAAGAGGAACGGAGGTATCCTCATCATCCCACTATACTCCCTTAGATAATGATGAAATTGCTGATGAGATGTCTCTTGATGTTAAAAAGGAATTAATTGTCTTTGATGAGTTTACGACTAACCTAGAAGGAGATGCTAAGTTACATTTTTGAAACATCTTAGATCAACTTTCACATACTCAAGAGATTCTAGATGTGAGATGTAAACTTGGGCATGAACACATGATTGAGATAGAGGCTTTAAACAATGCTCTAGAAGAAGAACAAGAAACTAGGTTGTCACTTGAACTAAAACTAGAAGGGCTTGATGAGGCCAATGACACTATTGTTAACAAACTCATCAAAGAGCGTGATCATGCTATTGCTAAATACAAAAGGGCTAAAAAGGACGATATTGAGTTTGGTGTGGTTCATGAAAAACTTGCCGAGGACTTTAGTTTGCTTAACAAGGCCCACAAGGCTTTGGAGAGTGAACTCTTGTCACTCACAAAGTCCCATGAAACGCTTCAAACTCAATTGGCCAATATTCCTTCACCTAGTAACTTCATTCCATCTAGTATACAACTATTCTTGAAGAGAATGCTAGGTTGAAGGGGGAGCTTGCTAAGACAACATTTCCACAAGGCAACAAGTCCATTGATGATCTTTTGAGCAAGCAAAGGCCTAGTGGTGATAAAGGGGGCATTGGTTTTGTCTCCAATACTAAGAAGAAGAAGAAGAAGAAGAAGAAGAAGAAGGCCAAGCCCGCACAAGAGACCAACAAGACCATTGTGGATAGTAATACCACAAGTGGTAAAACTATGTCTCATGATGACTTTGCGGGAAGTGCTAACCCTCACTATGTTCTGATGCGTGATTATTATGGTGATGTGTATGCACAATATGTTGGCCCTTATGATGGGTATATTTCTTGGTCTATTTGGGTTCCCAAGCCCCTTGTTGCTAACAAAACAGGACCCATTGAAAAATGGGTACCTAAAAATCAGCTTGATCTTTTGTAGACTTATGCTTCCGGATGGTCAAAGTGGGTGCTTGATAGTGGTTGCACAAGTCATATGACCGGAAGCTCGTCTATTGTCAAGGACTTAAAGCCAAATGATGATCAAATCACCCTAACATATGCCGACAAGTCAAAGTCTAAGGTAATGGGTTTCGGCAAGGTTGTGGTTGCTCACGATATTACACTCGTGAACGTCATGCTTGTTGAGACCCTTGGATACAATTTACTTTCAGTCCGTGCTCTTTGAAAGATGGGTTTTTCGTCTTTGTTGATGATGATATTGTGGTCCTCATGTGGAGCAAGTCTCTCAAGGTCGCTTTCGTTGGGTACGTCGAACATGACTTGTATGTGGTGGACTTTTCGGGGCAAGACACTACAAGTGCGATGTGCTTATTCGGAAAGGCCGATGTGGGCTGGTTATGGCATCGCCGACTAGCCCATGTCAATATGAGAACTTTGCAAAGTCTCCACAAGGAGGGCCATATTGTTGGACTAAAAGAAAATGTTTCCTTTGCCAAAGATCGTGTCTACAGGGCATGTGTTATAGGGAAGATGCATGATGCTCCTCACAAGCCTAAGAGCTGCATCATGTCCACCAAGATTTTGGAGCTCCTCCATGTGGACCTCTTTGGTCCTCCATCTCATGCAAGTCTTGGTGGGAAGAAATATTACTTGGTGATTGTTGATGACTTTTCAAGATACTCTTGGGTTTATTTCTTCAAGTTGAAGAGTGAGACCCAAAAGACCTTCATCGACTTCATCAACTTGGTTCAACGATAATACAATGTTCCCGTGTTGATTATAAGAAGTGACAACGGCACCGAGTTCAAGAACTACACCTTGAATGATTTCCTTAGTGATGAGGGGATAAAACATCAATATTCCGCTGCATACACCCCTCAACAAAATGGTGTGGCCGAAAGGAAGAACCGAACTCTTATTGAGATGGCTAGGACCATGTTGGCGTAGTTGAAATCTCCATACAACTTGTGGGCCAAAGCCATCTCCACCGCTTGCCATGCTTCAAACCGGCTCTACCTCCGCAAAGAAATCAACAAGACTCCATATGAAAAACTTACCGGTAACAAGCCCAACATATATTACTTTTGGGTGTTCGGTTGTAAGTGTTTCTATCTCATAAAAGGTGTTCGTTTGTCCAAATTCGAGTCTAAAGCATTAGAGGGTATTTTTGTTGGCTATGGTCTCGAATCTCACACTTATAGAATCTATGATAAGCTCTCCGGATTCGTCATCGAATCTTGTAGTGTGACCTTCGAAGAATATGATGGTCCCCAAGGGGGGCGTGTTGATGCTTGTGATGCAGATGATGAAATGCCTCACGATGCCATAGGAAGAATGGGTGTGGGATATATCTGCCCCATTGAGGAACCCCTTATGGTGGATCGAGAAGAACTATGCTCCACTCAAATGGAGCCCTCATCTTCACAGCATCAACATGCTCCATCCACCGAGGAGGGCAATGACACAAACCAAAGACAAGATATGGACCCTCAACATGATGATCATAGTGCTTCTAAAAAAAAACATGATGATCATAGTGACAACTCTAGTCAAGGGGAGCTTGATTCTTTCGCCCGGGTGTCAAGTGGTGCCAAGGAAATTGCTCAAGGGAGGTCCATACAAACTGCTTTGAAAAAAGCTCAAATTGATTCTAGAAGAGCACTTGATCATGACCAAGGTTAATCTTTGCCTCTAGATGAAGAGAATGATTCCAATGATGATCAAGGTCAAGTTAATGGTCAAGACGAGGATCAAAATGACGAAGAGGGTCCCCCAAGAAACAACACGGAGATCCACGCTCGTCGCGAAGCTAGAAAAGAAAGAATGTTGGAATTAAGAGACCACACTCTACAAAATGTAGTTGGTGATCTAAGGAAAGGTATTTCCACAAGAGCATAATTGAAGAGGTTCAGTGAACATCAAGCACACATCTCCATGATTGAACCAAAGAAAGTGTGGGAAGCTCTTGAAGATTCGGATTGGTTAGAAGCTATGCACAAAGAACTCAACAACTTTGAGAGAAACAAATTATGGAAGTTAGTAGAGAAGCCAAAGGATTGCCGCAATGTTATTGGAACAAAGTGGATATTCAAGAACAAGCAAGATGAGCATGGAATTATAGTAAGAAACAAGGCTAGATTGGTTGCACAAGGGTATTCTCAAATTGAAGGCATTGACTATGGAGAGATTTATGCACCCGTGGCTCGCCTTGAGTCCATCCGTATCCTTCTTGCTTATGCGACACATCATAACTTCAAGTTGCAACAAATGGATGTAGAAAGTGCATTTATTTATGTCCCATTAAATGAATTAGTATATGTTAAGAAACCCCTGGGATTTGAGGACCCCAACTTCCCAAACCATGTCTACAAACTTGATAAGGCGCTCTATGGGCTCAAGCAAGCCCCACGCACGTGGTATGAGCACCTTAGAGAATTATTGTTTGACCGTGGATTTGAGGTTGGGAAAATCGATCCCACTCTTTTTACTAAGAGGGTCAATGGGGAGCTTTTTGTATGCCAAATATATGTTGATGATATTATCTCTGGCTCATCTAACAAAGCCTTTAATGATGAATTCTCAAAGCTTATGACTAGTAGATTCTGGATGTCTTTGATGGGAGAGTTGAGAGTATTTCTTGGCTTTGAGATCAAGCAAGTTAGAGGTGGGGCATTCTTAAATCAAGCCAAGTATACTCAAGATATGCTCAAGAGATTCAAAATGCAAGATCTAAATGGAGCTCCTACTCCCATGGCTACAAAGACTCATCTAGAACAAAATCCAAATGGTAAAAATGTGGATCAAAAGGTATACCGGTCCATGATTGGTTCTTTGCTTTACCTTTGTGCATCTAGACCCGATATTGTGTTGAGTGTAGGTGTGTGTGCAACATATCAAGCGTCTCCTAAAGAAAGCCATTTGATGGCGGTCAAGAGAATCTTTTGATATTTAGTTCATACCCCATTTTATGGTCTTTGGTATCCTCGAGGCTCAACATTTGCCCTTTGTGGATACACGGATTCGGATTGGGCGGGTGATAAGGATGATAGAAAATCAACATCCGGGGCTTGACAATTTCTTGGTAGGTCCTTGGTATGTTGGTCTTCTAAGAAGCAAAATTGTATATATCTCTCTACCGCCGAAGCCGAGTATGTCGCTGCCGCTAGTGCTTGCACTCAATTGCTATGGATGAGGCAAACTTTAAAGGAATACGGTGTCCATAGTGACAAAGTTCCTCTTCTATGTGAAAATGAAAGTGCCATCAAGATTGCATACAACCCGGTGGATCACACAAGGACAAAGCATATTGAGATTCGTCATCACTTCATTAGAGATCATGTTGCTCGAGGTGATATTGATCTATCCTATGTGTCAACCAAAGATAAACTTGCCGATATCTTTACGAAGCCACTTGATGAAGCAAGGTTTTGCTACTTGAGGAATGAAATAAATATCGTAGATTCAAGGAGCTTGACTTGATTATCTTGTACTCTCACCTAATATTCTACCCATATTTGGTTTAGGTGTAGGCATTGTCGTGGGAATGGTCACGGCAGATGCTGCAATCGGCAGCGAGTAGTAGAACGAGGGGCAAGGGCGGCCAGCCATCTGCGGTGCGAGATGAGGGCAGAGACTCAGGGTTTTACCCAGGTTCGGCCCCCCGGAGGGTAAAGACCTACTCCTGCTAGATTGTATTATCGAGGTGGTACAATGGGCGAGCTCGGCGGCTAGGCGGCGAGTCGCTTGGGGGTATGATGGAACGTATCTCTACTCGCCCTCCAGGGAGGTTTATATAGGCTCACCTCCCCTAGGGTTTACATATCTCAACCGATTCAGTTAAAGCTTCGGTACTCGTTTAACCTAATCCGACTGGGCCTATCTACTCGCCTGGGCCTTCAGCTTCCAGTCGCTTGGTTCCTCGCTGGGCTTCAATCCAGTTGCCGTCTTGCAGGCCCACTCGCCAATTCTTGGGCCAGTCGGAAACGGCCTGCTGGGTATACCCCGGTAGGCACATCCCCATCAGTAGTCCCCGAGGCCAGCGTCGATTAGGCGTAGGTGGCTGCTGGCAGTCGGAGCATACGGCTGCTGAATAGACATCCAGTCGAATCGGCGGCGGGCTCCTGTATAAAGGAAAAAACTAGTCATACTGCTCGCGGCTTTGGCGAGTCGAGTCGGTGAAACACTGTCATAGTGGTTGGGTCGGCGAGCCGAATGGCTGAAGTTGGACCGTTAAACGTGGTCAAACTAGCCGTTGGAGTAATCCAACGGTAACTTTTGGCGTAATCATCGCGCGGTAACGGTTCCCTGATTTGGCGGGTAACAACCGCTATATAAGAGGAATGACAGGCGATCAGAAATCCACCTTCTCACCATTTCCTCCGACTGCGCGCACCTTTCACCTCCCTCCGAATCGCGACCCAGCCAACCGGAAATCCTCCGAGCCCCTACAAAACTTTCCGCCATGGCCCTCTCCACCGAGCCGTGGGGTAGATCTAAGTGCAGGAGGGCGCAGCTGGCTTCCTTCGAGGAGGCCGGGATCTTGCGAGCCGGCTGCTGGCGCATTCCCGTAGACGGAGAGACGACCCCGAATCCGCGAGAGAGGGAGTTCATCTGCTTCACCATCCATCTTAAACGGGGGCTAGGGTTCCCCACGTCCCTGTTCTTCCGGCGCTTCTGCGCCTACTACGGGATCCAGCCTTCGGATCTGGGTCCCCACAGCATCGAGCAGCTCGCCATCTTTGTGGCGTTCTGCGAATGCTACTTGGGCTGCCGGCCCTACTTCCCTTTATGGCAAGATCTGTTCCACGGACGGATCAGCCGCGAGGAAGCGGACGGCCCAATGCTAGCCGCAGGCGGCCTAACTTTCCAGCTCAAGTCGAAGGCTTCATTCTTCGACCTGATGCTGCCCGCCATGGCAGCGAGCGACTGGAAGAAATCGTGGTTTTACGTAGCCGAGGCGACCCCAGAGGGAGAGACGGCGATCCCGCGGTACTCCGTCAATCGGTCTGAGCCGCGCCGTCTCCAAGTCGGCAAGCTCCCCAACGACCAGCGGATGGTCGCCGACGAGATGCTCCAGACCATCCGCGGTCTGAAGAAGAAGGGCCTCCAGACGATAAACCTGTACAACTGCTGGCTCGGGCGGCGGCTCGTCCCGCTAGCTCGGCGCGAGCACTACATGTACCAGTACACGGGCCGGGAAGACTCGACGAAGGCCTGCCTCGACGAGTGGAAGCTGGAGGACTACATCCCAGCACTAAAGAAAATCACCCAGGCGGTATACTTGGACGCACAGGTTGGGGTCGCCCCCTACACCGCAAAGCGTCCAGCCCCAACGGTAATCACTTCACTTCGCTCTCAGTCGCAGTTTATGCAGTCGCGGTAATTCTAACTTCATCTCATATTCATTGCAGCTATTCCAAGTGGTGGAAGGGTGGCTCCCACCGTTGGACGACGAAAACTCGAGCTCGTCCATCCAGGACGTGGGCGAGTCGCCTCCCGCCAAGGGCGATGCCGGGAGTGACGAAGGTGATAGCGACGACGAGTCCGAAGAGGAAGTCGCCCCACTGCTCCGCAAGACCCGTGGGCAGCGTCAACGTGAACTTGAGGCAGGTAAAAGCCTCGAGTGTGACGACGACGACGAGCTTCCAGAAACCACCTCGCGCCGCCAAGCGACTCCATCGAAAAAGAAGAAGAAGGAAAAGGAGGTGAAGGTCCCTCCGAGGAAGGCGAAGACGAAGCCGACAAGGCCGGCCTCGCCACCGCATTCAGCGAGCAGTTCTGACGCCCCCATCCCGGCCAAGGATGAGATGCCGCCGATGACGGCCGCGCTAGACACGGCCACCATCGAGGTGCCCCTGGCAACGATGCCTCCGCCATTCGGCCCAGTCTCGGGGCTGGGGGATGCTCCTGCCGTAGCGGCTTCGCCTCGCAGGGAACCTCCTGTCGAAGAGGTTACAGAGGCTCCGGTTGCAGCCTCGACGACGAAGAAGCCGTCCGTGTCTTGGGCACGCGACGTCCTGGACATGGGGCTCAGCCGCCGACTAGGCCCTGAACTGGAGAAGCCAGCCGTCCTCCGTACGGGGCTGCGCTTCATCCCGGTCGCCAAGTGAGTACACTCGCCTTCCTTCGTCTTCCAAAATCGCTTGAATTATCTTGCTTATACGAGTGATGTGCAGGACCGGAGTGAAGAGGATGGGTCACCCGACCGTGGCTAAGGTGCCATCCGTTGTCAACGAAGAGGATTCTTCCCGCAAGAGGAAGGCGAACGAAGTCACCGTCCCTGCGGATGGTGGCAAGAAGGCCAAGGGTGACACCGTCGTCACGATTTCTGACGACACGGCGGCCGCACCGGCTGGACCCGCAACAGAGGCGGCCGCGTCCAAGAAGGAGGGCGCTCCCTTGCCTGAAATGGCCGAGCCGACCTCCTTTGGGGCAGGTGCCTCTATCGCCACCTTTCCGCGCTTCATGACCAAGGCGGCCGCGGCGAGTGGAACTTCACCCTCGAGCCACGCTCCTGGGGCCGCCGATGCTGAAGTCGACCAACGTCGTGGGCATACGCCGGCTCTCCTCGCGTCCGTGGACGCGATACAACTCCACGGCATGCTTGGCGCAGCTATCTAGGTACATCCAGTCCCCGAGGATCAGGTTGGTGCTTTGCAGCGGCCTGATTCTTTTAATGTCTTATCTTTATTTTTCGCATCCAGTCCCCGAGTGCGCACGCGCTGAATTTCAGCGGGTGGGCACTTAGGAATTTCTTTGAGTACCAGTCCCCGAGTGCGCACTCCCTGAATTTCAGCGGGTGGGCACTTAGGAATTTCTTTGATTGCCAGTCCCCGAGTGCGCACTCGCTGAATTTCAGCGGGTGGGCACTTAGGAATTTCTTTGATTGCCAGTCCCCGAGTGCGCACTCGCTGAATTTCAGCGGGTGGGCACTTAGGAATTTTTTTGATTGCCAGTCCCCGAGTGCGCACTCGCTGAATTTCAGCGGGTGGGCACTTAAGAATTTTGCTTTGATTAACATTTTTGTGATGTGCAAGGTCTGCAGCTTGAATCGGCTGACCGATTGGTGGCGAAGCAGCGCGTGGAAAAGGAACTGGCCATCGTCCAGGAGGCGAACAAAGGGCTTCAGGCTGTTGCCGCGAAGGCAGAGGAAGCTCGCCAGGGGCTTGTCCCCGCTGGTGAATTGGCGGCGGCGCAATCGGCTTTGAGTTCGGCTGAACAGCGGATCGCCGACCTCGAGCGCGAGCTGCGGGAAGCGAAGGAAGAAGCGAGCTCGGCTGATGGGCGAGCCAAGGTCGCCATTGCAGCTGCCGAAGAGGATCGCAAAGTGTCGTATGCCCTTGTTGCTGGGCTTCAGGACGACCATACGTCGCTTCAATGCTTCATCACGGATCTCGCTCGCCCGTTGATTGGTAAGTGCGTCTGCCTCTTTCAGTAGTTGTGCTATTTGTGATGTCCGTCGTATTCATTATTGTCTTCTACTCGTAGGTCGCATCATCGATAGCGCGGAAGAGGCGAGCTCGTTCGACGCGCGGCAGTGTGTAAGCATGCTTGTCGACTTGGCAACGTTGTCGGCGACGTGCATCCGTGCCTATCTCCAAGAGATATCGCCCACGGAAGTGATTACCAGCGACCTCGTTGAGGTGTGGAGGTATTTGGAGAAGGCACCCGCGGTCGTTGAGTTCATGACGTGGTCGGCGTTCCGGCGCGGAGCGGCGATGGCACTTAGTCTTGGACTTGCCCACTTTCCCGAGGACTTCGACATCGACGATGTGACGAGTGGCTACCCATCGTCGACTGGCGCGGTAGAGCTTTCCGAGGTCCTTAAGTGGCAGGATCGTGCCGCCGCGTACTCGGAGCATGTCTAGGCAATGGGCGACCTCCTTCCGTACCAGGAGACGGTCGTCGTGCCGAACGACCCCGAGCCGCCGCATCGTGATTTCAAGGTCGAGCAACCCTTTCGCGCGGCGATGGCGGGTGAACTGACGACGTATTCGTCAAACCCGTACACGCCGTTCATCCGCAATCGCCGGGATGTTGGCGAGTCGTTGTCTAAGCCTGCAGAATAGGACAGTTTGCCTTGTGGCGTTAGTAGCAGGTCTGCCATGCAGGCATATTTTGTAATAGGAGACAATGCAACATGCTATCAAATGAGACATCGTGTCTATTTTGGTATTTGTCAAGTGTTTGTGATTGATGTTTGAACGAGTCCCCGAGCGCGTCCGCCCTTTTGTGGGGTTTACCTCGTATGTGTTATGTTTGTTGTATTTGTGTGTTTGTGATTGTGGTCGACTCGCCCAGGCTCGAAGAGCCAGTCGCTAGGCGACTCCCTTGAACGCTTTGTACTTCGCCGTTTTCCCTTGCGCGAACGAGGTCGGGTGGCCGAGTCCCCGAGCGTGGTACTTGGCTGTTCCAGTCGCGACTCGAGGGTGAGTGAGGACTTGGCGCGTTAGTTCGAGCGCATCGCTCCTGCCTGACCCGTGGGGTCAGTCGCGTGGCGAGTCATGGACATGCTCTCTTACTTGGCGTTTTCCCAGACCGCTCGCGGTGAACTGGTCTGCAGTCCCCGAGCGTGGTACTTAGCCGTTCGAGTCGCTACGTCAAGGATGCGGAGGACCATGGTTGCTGTAAGAAGCGTAGGCAGTTGTCTTGGTTCGTAGAACCAGTCGAGCTGGGCGACTCCAATGGGGCTCCGGGTAGGCGTTTTTCATGGACGATGCAAGGCCTGAGGTGATTCAGTGCCCTTGCACCGCACTACTTAGCCGTGCCGATCGCTGTACCAAAGGTTGACTTCTGCGGTTAGCGTAACGCTGTTATTACGAGTGCGAGTGGCACAAGACATGGAGAGTAGGCGCAATTTGCGGTAACCGTTTCTTTTTATTTCATAGCGACTGGAGAGTACATATGTGGGGTTCTAGGCATAGAACTTCCGTAGGAGGTTTACGTTCCATGGTCGCTTGACGTCGAGTTCGCCGTCCCCGCGGACGTCGATGAGGTAGTAGGCGTCGTTGCCGAGTACTCGCCTGATGGCGAATGGCCCTTCCCACGGAGGGGAGAGCTTGTGCATGCCCTTCTTGTCCTGGATGAGGCGTAACACCAGGTCGCCCTCTTGGAAGGTGCGAGTCTTCACCCGCCGGCTGTGGTAGCGGTGGAGTCCCTGCTGGTAGATAGCGGTGCGTGACCGAGCCAGGTCACGTGCCTCGTCGAGTTGATCGACCCCGTCTTGGCGGGCGAGCTCGTTTGCGGTCTCCGTGTAGTGGATGACCCGCGACGAGTCGTGCTCGAGGTCGGTGGGCATGACTGCCTCGGCGCCGTAGACCATGAAGAAGGGGGTGAACCCTGTCGACCTGTTGACCGAGGTGCGGATCCCCCAGATGACAGAGGGCAACTCCTTGACCCAACACCCGGCGGTGCGCTCGAGTGGTACTTGGAGTCGTGGCTTCAGGCCATGGAGGATGCTCTGGTTGGCTCGTTCCGCCTGGCCGTTGGATTCCGGGTGGGCGACCGACGCGAGGTCGAGCCGAATGTGGTGCTCTTCGCAGAATTCGGCCATGGCTCCTTTGGCGAAGTTGGTGCCGTTGTCCGTGATGATGCTGTTTGGGAACCCGTAGCGATATATGATCTCGCGTAGGAATTTGGTGGCGGTCTTCCCATCACATTTCCGAACTTGCTTGGCTTCCACCCACTTTGTGAATTTGTCGACCGCGACCAGGAGGTGGGTGTAGCCAGAGGGAGCCTTCTTGAAGGGGCCTACCATGTCCATACCCCACACAGCGAATGTCCAGGTGATGGGGATTGTTTTGAGCACTGAGCTCGGCACGTGCGTCTGGTTGGCGTACTTCTGGCACCCGGCGCACCGCTGGACAATGTCGACAGCGTCGGCGTGTGCGGTGGGCCAGTAGAAGCCATGTCGCATAGCCTTGGCGACAAGAGAGCGGGCGCCGGCGTGGTGGCCGCAGTCACCGGAGTGGATGTCGTGGAGGATCTTGCGTCCTTCGGCGGGTTAGACGCAGCGTTGGAAGACGCCGGTGACACTGCGCTTGTGGAGCTCGCCGTCGATGATGGCGTAAGACTTGCATCGACGGGCGATCATCCGAGCTTCCGTCTCGTCTGCCGGCAAGGTGCCGGCTTCCAGGTAGGCGATGTAGGGCTTGGTCCAGTCGTCTGGCTCGTTGGCGAGTGCGACCAGGGCTGCCTCTGGTTGGAGTGGGACTCCGATGTCGATCTCCCTTGGGGGAGAGACTGATGGCTTGGTGATTGTGTCGAGGAAGACGCCGGCAGGTGGTGCGAGTCGAGCCGACCCGATGCGAGAGAGGGCGTCGGCCTCCTCGTTCTTCCGCCTGTCGATCCACTCGACGGAGTAGCCTGTGAAGTGTCCGCCCAAATTGTCCACTGCTTGGCGGTAGGCCGCCATGGTGGGGGAGACGGCATCGCAGGTGCCAGCGACTTGCCCTGTGACGAGGTCGGAGTCGCCGTACCAGCGTAAGCGATTGACATTCATCTCCTTGGCCGCTCGCATGCCGTGGAGTAAGGCCTCGTACTCGGCCATGTTGTTGGTGCACGGTGTGAAGTCGAGGCAGAGGATGTAGCGGAGCTTGTCGCCCTTTGGTGAAGTTAGCACGATCCCTGCGCCTGTGCCGTCCGCGTTCTTGGAGCCGTCGAATTACAGGCTCCAGTAATGAAGGTATGGCAGCTTTTCTGGCTGCTGGGCTTCTTCCCAGTCGGTGATGAAGTCCGCTAGGGCCTGCGACTTGATCGCTTTTCGTGGCTCGTATTTGATGTTGTGGACGCCGATCTCGACGGCCCACTTGGCTACCCGCCCAGTCGACTCGCGGTTGCGGATGATGTCTTGCAGTGGTGCTGAGGACACGACCGTGATTGGGTGTTCCTGGAAGTAGTGCGGCAGGCGCCGCTGGGCTCTGAACACCGCGTATACCAGCTTTTGGTACTGGGGGTACCTCTGCCGCGACTCGGTGAGGACCTCGCTGATGTAGTAGACCGGTCGCTGTACTGGGCGCTCCTTTCCTTCCTCCGGTCGCTCGACGACCATTACGGCGCTGACGACGCGCTCGGAAGCCGCGACGTAAACCAGCATGGGTTCTTTGTCGGTGGGGACGGCGAGTAGCGGTGCGGCAAGTAGCACCTTTTTGAGATCACGGAGCGCGTCGTCCGCCTCCTTGTCCCACTGGAAGGTGGGGTTCTTGCGCATCAGGCGGTATAGGGGCATCGCCTTTTCGCCCAAGCAGGGGATGAAGCGACTGAGAGCCGCTACTCGCCCGGCCAGTTTCTGGACGTCGCGCAGGCACTCGGGTTTTCCGAGCCGGGCGATCGTGTCGATCTTCGTGGGGTTCGCCTCAATCCCTCGTTTGGAGACGACGTACCCCAGTAGTTGTCCTGCAGGTACGCCGAAGGTGCATTTTCCTGGGTTGAGCTTTATCTTGTATTTTCGCAAGTTGGCGAACGTTTCCGCCAAGTCGGCGAGTAGGTCGCCCTGGCGAGCGGACTTTACGACCACGTCGTCGATGTAGACGTGGATGTTGCGGCCAATTTGGCTCGCAAGGCATTCTTGCATGCACCGCTGGTAGGTCGCCCCGGCGTTCTTGAGGCCGAAGGTCATGGCGGTGTAGCAGAAGGCTCCGAATGGCGTGATGAATGTCGTCTTCTCCTCGTCCTCGACAGCCATTTTGATCTGGTTGTAACCAGAGTAGGCGTCGAGGAAACACAGCGACTCCGAGCCCACGGTGGAATCGATTATCTGGTCGATCCGCGGGAGGACGAACTGCTCCTTTGGGCAGGCGCTGTTCAGGTTTGTGTAGTCGATACACATCCTCCAGGTCCCGTTTTTCTTCTCGACCAGGACTGGGTTTGCCAGCCACTTAGAGTATTTGATTGGCCGGATGAAGCCTGCAGCTAGTAGACGCTGCAGCTCCTCGGCAATTGCTCGGCGGCGCTCTTCATTGAAGGGCCACAACGACTGCTTGACAGGTCGCACTTTGGGGTCGGCGTTTAGCTTGTGCTCAGCGAGATCCCTGGGGACACCGGGCATGTCAGAGGGCTTCCATGTGAAGATGTCCCTGTTCTCACGGAGGAACTCGATGAGCGCGCCTTCCAATGCCGGGCTCATGCCCGTCCCGATCGTCACCGTCTGGCTGGAGTCGCCTGGGACCAGCTCGATGGTACGGGTGTGCATAGTGGCCTCAAAGGTTGAGGTGTTTGCGCCCTCCGAGTTGGGCTTCTTGAGTATGGTGGGGTCGTCGTTGTTGACCCCGCTCGCGTACTTGGCGAGCTCATCAGCGTGGTTGGTCTCCGCCGCGATGACGGCGTCAGCGAGCTCGGCACCTTTGGCCTCGCACTCGGCGGCCATGTCGGGGTCGCCGTTGAGGTGATGACGCCGCACGGCCCGGGGAGCTTCATCGCGTTGTACGCATAGTGGGGCGCTGCCATGAACTTGGCGAACGCCTGGCGCCCCAGGACGCAATGGTAGGGGCTGTCGAAGGGCACGAGCTCGAAGACGATCCGCTCGGTGCGGAAGTTTGCTGGTGTGCCTAAGGTAACTCGCAGCGTGACCTTGCCGATCGGGTATGCCTTCCGACCGGGGACGATGCCGTGGAACGTGGTGTGGGTCATCTCGATCATCGACTGTGGGAGCCGCAGCCGCCTGAAGGTGTCTAGGTACAGGATGTTGATGGAGCTTCCGCCGTCCATCAATGTCTTGGGGAGCCAGTAGTCGCCGACCTTAGGCTTGACCACCAGGGCGACTCGACCTGGGTACTCGATGCGTGGCAAGTGGTCTTGTCGACTCCAGGTGATGGGCTGCTCCGACCAGTTGAGGAACTGGGGAACGTCGACCTGGGCCACCGCGTTGATGGCGACGGCGCGGGTGATGACCTTCTTCTCGCGCTTCGTGTTGAAGCCCGTGAAGGTGTGGAGCGAGCCGGCCACTTTGCTGAATTTTCCGCCGTTTGGCGGGTCGTTGTCGGGGTCCTCCCGTGCTCGCCATGCCTTTTCGATCTCCCTGAGGGTGTGGCAGTCGGCGGTGGTGTGCGTTGCGGGCTTCCCTTCCCTGCTATGAAACGCACATGGTTGGTTAAGGAGGGCCGCGGGGTCGAACCTTGGCTTGGCCTTGTAGTTGCCGCCGTCGTGGCGTTGTCCTCCGTCGCAGCGGAAGCTCTTGGGCTCGCGTTGCGCATGCCCGGCGTTGGCGACGAAGTCGACTCGCCCGTCACTGCGGCGCTTGCCGGTGAGGCGAGTGTTGCTGTAGCGTAGGTCGGATCGTCGTCCGCTGTCGTTGCCACTCGTGCGGCGTTGACCTCCTGACTCATCGTCAGTTTCCTGGTTTGGATCTTCCTCCGCGTACCGTTTGGCGATCTCGAGGAGGTCGGGGATGTTGTCGAGTGTGCGAGAGTGTCGCTTGAGCTTGGCGACCAGTGGCTCGTAGCGGCACGAAGTCTTGAAGCAATGGATCGCGGTGTCCGGGTGGATGCCGACCGCGTTGTACCAGAGTTCTTGCCACCGTTGGACCCAGTTGCGGGTCGACTCGCGGGGTCCCTGGACGCACCGCTCCAGGTCCTCAATGGTGGTGGCGCGGGTGTAGGAGCACTCGAAATGCCTGACGAAGGCGTCGCACATATCTTCCCAGGAGTCGATACTGTCCTGGGGAGGGTGTTGATCCACTGCCTGCATGTCCCTTCCATCATCAGGGGGAGGTAACGGGCGGCTAGCAGGTCAGTGTGGCCTGCGATCCCCATTGCCATGAGGTATGTGTCGAGCCAGATGGCGGGGTCGTACGAGGGGTCGTACTTTTCTATCTCCTTCGGCGCCTTGAAGTTTGGCGGGTACTTCTCGCCTCCGATCATTGGTCCGAAGCACTTGGGGCCGAGTCGACTGAGCGACCCCATGGGCTCGCCGTCGCGGCGATTGGTTAGGGTGTGTCGCAGGTCGTCTGGCTGGCATGCGCGCCAGCTTTGGTTGTTGATGATATGTGTGCGGGCGTCGATGGGTTGCCCGTTGGCGGCGACGAAGTTGGTCGCTGGCCTGGGGTCGTTGGTGGAGAGTGCCGTGTTCACGGGTCGGTGTTGGAGCTGTAGTGGCTCTTGTGGCGGGCAGTTGAGGGTGTTTGTCGCCGCTAGGCGGCCGCTTGAGGCCTCCCTGCTTCCCGACGAATGCGAGTATACTCGACCCTGCGAGTCGGCGCCCGCTCTTTGCTGCTCGACGGCCTTTGCGAGCAGGGCCCTAACGTATTGGATCTGCAGCGCACCGTCGCCGGTGGCCGTGATGCTGTCGGCTGCTGCCCGGCCTTCCACGAGGTTGTCCCTCGGGGTGGAGAACAGTGGAAGGCCGTTTGCGTCTCGCTCCCGTGAGGAGACTACTATCCGCGGCTGGTCCCTGGGGGGTGTGCGGTTGGGTGGAGGCGGGGCGACCATCGCCGTCGATCCTGACGGGGGTCGGGCACTTCCTCCTGGTGGCGCGTTCTCGCAGATCGCGCGCTCGGCCACGCGGGCCGGGTCGTTTTCGTCGTCAAAGTTCAGGGCGCGCCCCTGAACGGTGGGGTTCAGGCGCGACCTGATCCGCTGTTGGTGGTAGCGCGATAGCTCCTGCGCCGTCACCTGCTCGAGGCGAATTTTTTCGCGCTCGGCTTGCTCCTTGCACACTTCCTCCGCCAGTTTCAGGCGGAGTTCCTCGACCTCCGTTGCCGTGGTGTTAGGAGGGATTGGGGTGGAGAATGGATCCTCCGGCGGATCGGTGCCGGTCGCCATGTAGGTCGCAGCATGGCGACCGGTTCCGTCACGGAGGTCGGCGGAGTTCTCCGACCCGGAGTCGAATTCGAAGATCCTGAGGATGGAGGGGTCCTCGAAGTCTCCCATGTTGGAGACCTGGGTGATGGATCTCGCGGGTGAAGCCGCGGTGATGGACCCGGCGAGTGACGCCGGGGTCGCCGAGTCGGCGTCGTCGTCGAGGGCCGCGTCTTCCACGGCCGCTGAGTTTTCGGCCACGTCGTTGTGGGCCGAATTGTACTCGGAGGCGAGGCGATGTATCATGCGGATCTGGCTCTCGGAGAGCCGATCGCGTGGCAGCGACTCGCGGATGCGAGCCGAGTCCTCCGAGACGATGACGTCGGTGAGGCCGACGAAGAGGCTGATCGTGCCGACCGGCAGGATCACGCTGTGCGTGACGGGTCGTGCCGCCGGGACGTAGCTGCTCGGCAAGATTTGGAGCATCTCGCCGATCGCTATCATGCGGCCGGTGGCGACCGTCTCGTTGATGGGCAGATTGGATCTCGCCGCAGAACACCGGCCACACCGGCCAGGTCCCACGGTGGGCGCCACTGTCGTGGGAATGGTCACGGCAGATGCTGCAATCGGCAGCGAGTAGTAGAATGAGGGGCAAGGGCGGCCAGCCATCTGCGGTGCGAGATGAGGGCGGAGACTCAGGGTTTTACCCAGGTTCGGCCCCCCGGAGGGTAAATACCTACTCCTGCTACATTGTATTATGGAGGTGGTACAATGGGCGAGCTCGGCGGCTAGGCGGCGAGTCGCTTGGGGGTATGATGGAACGTATCTCTACTCGCCCTCCAGGGAGGTTTATATAGGCTCACCTACCCTAGGGTTTACATATCTCAACCGATTCAGTTAAAGCTTCGGTACTCGTTTAACCTAATCCGACTGGGCCTATCTACTCGCCTGGGCCTTCAGCTTCCAGTCGCTTGGTTCCTCGCTGGGCTTCAATCCAGTCGCCGTCTTGCAGGCCCACTCGCCAATTCTTGGGCCAGTCGGAAATGGCCTGCTGGGTATACCCCGGTAGGCACATCCCCATCAGGCATGGACATAGGGGGAGTCCGGTCCTAATTGATTGGACCATCCCTCCCCCCATTGTGCGCAAAGTAAACAAAATCATTCCTCTTAATATCATTTTGTGATATGTGAGCTTAATGATGAGTTTCGGTAATGGACCCAAGATATATCTTCGTGGTGCCAAGCCGAGTATACTCAAACATGGTGGCCTAGGCCACCGCCTCCTCTCAATCAAGAGGTTGATGTGCTTACTCGTGTTTGTCACTTTTGAATTAGTTTTTACTCATGCTTGTCATATTTTGATTTGTTTTCATTGATATTAGCCTCATGCACTCGAGTTTGGTTCTTGACATCCTTTTCTCGATTTTTAGAGTGCATGTGCTTCCCAGTACAATTATCCCTCGACAAAACTCATCTACTCTACACAAGAACCTTCCACTTTATGTGTCCTGGCTCTCTGTTCTGGTGGTTACGGTACTACCGGTGCTCACTAGCGGTACTACCGCCAAACGGTACTACCGTAAAAGGCTAGCGGTACAACCGCGTCTGGATCAGTTTCCATGGTCCTGTCTGGAAACTTCCCTGGTGCGGTACTACTGGTAGTTGTCTATGGTACTATAGCGTAGCGGTACTACCGCTCGTGGCTCTAGTACTACCGCTCGTGCGTTTCGGTTAAGATTGGAGACGTGGGAGAGGCACCTCTCACTGCCTCATTAGTCCCCCGTCTCCACTCCTCACCACCGCCGCCGCCGGAGCAGGAGAACGCCGCCGGAGCCCCGCCCCCCTTCTCCTTTTCCCAGATCCACACCGGATCCAGCCTCCTCGCGGGCTCCTCCTCATTTTCCACCGCCATGGACACCGGTACTATCGCCCTCCTCTTCTTCTCACTTGTTTTCTCCATTGAATCTAGGGTGACTTTGATTCTTGGCTAAAACACGTATTCTTGTGGTTGTACCGTGTGCTATCTACCAGATCTACCTCTTAGACCGATGGAATTCATGTTTTTACATCAATTTTACTGCCCGTACATGGATCTATGTCTCAAATCTGCACTGTGGTCGCTGGCCGGTAGTACCGAGAATCTTTTTCCACGTGCAAAGGGTTCCCGGGGATCTCGCAAATGCTCCAAATGTCACCATGAGATTGAGGACTATGAGTTAGAGTCAGAGGCTGAGTCAGAAGAAGAGATCATGCCTCAACCGAGCACCCGTCTGAAACTGCAAACAACTCGTGGTCATCGTGGTGGGGGGGTCAAGCAAAGTGCTGGTCATGGTAAGGCTCCTCCACCTCCTCCTCCCTCCGGTCCTCGCAAGAGCCACAGTTCAGGGCCATCTGGGCCAAAGCTGCTATCTGATTTGTCTGAGTCCGAATTTCATGAACTGCGGACTGTCAATCCATATGTGGCTGCTCAATCTCAAGCTCGGCGAGGTAGCCTTTTCTATACGGATTTCCCGGAGCGGGTGTTCCATGAGATACTCATGAAAGATGACAAACTTGTGGTCCCTCAAAAGTGGATCGAGATGAATCATGTGAGGAAGAATCTGCAATACTTTGGTGAAGCTCTTGACATTTGCACCAACATTGGCTTGCTTCCTATTATGGAGTTCCGGTGCAACTATGACCCAATGCTCCTTACTCAGTTCTATGCAACCGTTAACTATGCCAAGAATCAGACTCGGACACTCACCTGGATGACCGAGGGTGTTGTCAAGAAAGCAACCTTGGCTGAGTTTGCGGCTATTCTTGGGTACAAAGACCGTGGCAGGGACACTCCCGTTGGCTTTCGGTGCCACAACAATGATTACCCCATGAAGAAGGATGCTCTTGCACCACTGTACATTCGGGGGCATGGTATCCCTGGAAAGATCAAAGGGCTTCTACCTACATATGACATCTTGCATTGCATTTTCCATGAGACTGCCGCCCCCGAGCTGGGAATGTTGATGAGATACATGCCTTCATGGTGGATATCATGCTCGCCACCTTTCACCACCGTGACTCCGGCCAACCTATGGATGTGATGGATGTTATTTGGAATGAAATGGTTTGTGCCACTTTTCAAAGGAGGGTGCCTCCTTTTGCTCCGTATATCATGGCTCTCATTATTAGCAAGTGCCCCGTGATTTCCCGTGACATATATTCTCTTCGCCTTGTCACTCACCGCCACAAGAATCTGTTGATCAAGACCCATCTCAAACCACGCAATGCCGATGGTTAGATTGTTGATGAGGATGGGAACCCTGTTGTGGAGGGATCCGGTGATGCTGATGATGCCCGGAAGGATGCTGACTTTGTGGTCTCACGTCGCAAGCCTGCTCAGCCATCTTGGGCCAAGAGGATTGAGGCCAAACTCAAGAAGGTATTCTACTTCCAAGTGGACAATCAAAAACGCATGTACGAGGCCCATGTCTATGCCAAGAAGTATGTGCTCGTCAGAAGGAAATGATGGAGGCTCAAGGTTTGACCGTCTCCAAGGGCTCCGAGAACAACATTACCCCAGAAGACCAATGGATCTCCAAGCACAGCCACTTGGATGATGATGCCACCTCCTCCTTCCGTGCCCCGCCAATTGATGATGATGCATGGCATGCATATGATGATGATGATTACGAGTGATCTCCGGGACGTTAGTGTTGCTCTTGTCCCTTTTTGGCGTCTTGATGGCAAAGGGGGAGAAGTTGCACATTAGGTATGCGGGATTTGCGAGGGAAAAGTCACAAGCTCATTCTTGCCATTGATTTTTATTCGCTTGTGAACTTTATTAGCTTGCCTCTTATTAGGTGCAACTTATTATGTGTGAACTAACTATTTGTGCTATGTATGGTGAGACTATGTGGTTATCGTATGGATCCATCTTGTGTGTAATATGGCTATTCTCATTTGGATCCATCTTATGTGGTGTATGTGACGACCTTCCCCATTCCTAATCAATATTGGTCATCACATGTTATTTAGCAAACGTATGTGCTCTAAGTGCGACATCTACTCCCAAGTAACTTATTAGATAGAATGGGCCTTGATTCTACATATCCAGGGGGAACCCCATCTCTATCTTGTCATCATTGGATTGCCCTGCAAAATGTGTGTTGTCATCAAACACCAAAAAGGGGGAGATTGAATGAGCATTTCCTATCCCTAGTGATTTTGATGTTTTATAACAACACACATATCGGACTAATTATTTGCCAAGTGTATCGCAGGTGCATTGAAAAAGGCTTTGCAATGGTTAAACAACAGTCCAGAACTTTCTACCTGGCGCGGTACCAAAAAGCGGTACTACCGCTATTTGCTACCGGACGAGGCAGTAGTGTTTGATCAGTTGTCAAAAAGCCACTGCCGGGTTAGGTACTAAAAAGCGGTAGTACCGCATTTTAATACCTAGCGCGACAGTAGCTTTTTGGCCACTTGTCAAAAGCTACTGCCCGCTCCGGTACTAAAATGCGGTAGTACCGCATTTTAGTACCTAAGCGGCAGAGACTTTTTCCAACCTATAAAAGTCCATAGCCCGCCTCGGTACTAAAATACGGTAGTACCGCATTTTAGTACCTAGCGTGGCAGTAGCCTTTTGTATGTTGGCAAAAGGCACTGGCTGCCTAGGTAGCAAAATGCGGTAGTACCGCATTTTGCTACCTTGCGTGACATAAGTTTTTCGACCAAGTTGTTGATTCCATTACCCATCTGGTAGTACCGTTTCCCATAAGTGGTAGTACCGCTTTACGGTAGCACCACATTCTGGTACCGCTATGGCCAGGGCATATGAAGTTTGAAAGTTGCTCTTCCGGTACCAGGTCCGGTAGTACCGGAGTTTTCCGGTAGTACCGCTTAAGCTTCCGGTACTACCGCTGCATTAAAGGCTCGAACGGCCAGATTTCTTGGAGGGGTATAAATACCCCTCCACCTACCTTGGGACAAAGTGCTCATCCACATTAAAGTCAAGACCACCATTGGAGCCACCAAATCTTCAAGATCTCCTCAATCCACCACCCAAAGTCTTTGATCTTTGGGGAATCGAAGGAGGAGGCCCCGATCTACTAATTCACCAAAAGAGATCTTCATTTCCCCCTCATTTCATTGAGGGCCCTTTTGCTCTAGTGTTTTCTTGGAAACCCTAGTTCTTGTTTTGGTTCTTACAAGCTTGTCTTTGATTGCTTTGACAACTTGCTTGTATTTAGGAGCCTCCGACTAAGTTGTGGATGTGTGCCCCAAACGTGTAAAGGTGTCGGCTTCCACCTTGAAGGTTGCCGATATAGTGGAAGGTGAATCGATCCGGTTGGGGTGAGATTCTTCGGAGAACAAGGGAGGCCTCTCGTGGTGTTGGTGGTTTGAAACCACCCCCTCTCCAAACGTAGACGTACTTCCCCTCAAAGGAAGGAACTACGGGAAACAAATCCTTGTGTCTCCGCGTCCACCACTTTGGTTACTTCTATCCTTTATCGCACTTTACTTACTTGCTCTTACTTAGCTGTGCATTATCTTGTTCATGTTTGTCATATAGGTAAATTCACCTTAGTTGTATTATCTAGAGAATTTACCTTATTGTCAAACCCTACTTTGAAAAAGAAGAAAATTTGAAGTAGCACCTATTCACCCCCCCCCCTCTATGTGCCCATACGATCCTGTCAGAAATGCTGAAAGAGAATCTATAAAATATATTTGACAGAAAAGAAAAGACTGGAAATATCCAGTTTAGGCATATAGATGATATACATGTGATGGTTGTATTCTTTGCTTGATAAACAATGTGGTTCTTGGGTATTGGATACCGAATTGGTTGGTATGAAATTTCATACAGAACAATGCAATTCATGAACCACGATGTCCTAAGTAACTAGCAAGAGAATATGTGATGATATTCATCGAAAACAAACAAGCGTTTGTTTGTATTTCTCATTGATCTCAAAGCTTGCCTTCAAGATTTGTTTTAATAATCGTTATTTAAATCAGGTATTATGAGAACAAAGATTGTTCAAATAATTACCGTATTCCATATAAGATGGATGATTTGCAAATCTAGTTGGAGAAATCACATCCATAAAAACTAATGCTAAAATTTCGCAAGACATATAATTGAAAGATCACTTACGAAGTAACATTGTCGTTTAAATTATATTTGAAAGAAAACATGAAGAATCTCCATATTCATGGATTTTTGGAGTCTTTTATTTGATCAAGTGACGCTTGTGAGACTTTCATCGGGATAATTAAAACTTTGTTCAAAAGGCCAAAGAAGAACGATCGACTAAATTATTGGAATTTATACATATCGATGTATGTAGTCCATTATGTGTATTCGTATGCGATGGATTTCAACTTCATATGCTTTCTCCGGAAATTTGAGTGAATATTCACTTAATGAGAAAGAAGTATGAAATATTTGAAAACATTTCAAAGACTTTCAAGATGAAGTGGAGAATCATTGTAACAAGAAAATAAATGATTTATGATTTTATAATAAAGGGATTTATTTGAGTTGCAAGTTTAGCAAAACACCTAGATTTACATATCCCAAAACACCATAGGAATATGGAGTGTTTGAGATTTGTAATAAAACCTTGTTTGACATGGTTGGATCAAAGGTGTTATATATAAAACTGCCATTATGTTTTAATAGATTAAATCTTTAGAGACTATCGCTTTTACACTGAAAAGAGCTCCATCTTGATCTGTTGAAATGACACCATGTAAGTTATGGTTTGGGGTAAAACCCAAGTTGTCCTTTCTTAAATTTTGGTCGGATGAGCATGCATTTGTAGGTTATTTTGAATAACCATTGGTTATTCCTCCATAACACCGATGACAAAAGGGTTTGTCGCTTGATACGTGAAGTTTCTTGAAAAAGGAATTTTTCGCAAAAGTTAAGTGGGAGGACAATAGAACTTTGATAAGGTTAACGAACCTTAGTTATATGTGCTGAGCTGCGCAGCGCCGGAAAATGTTCCAGAGGCAGCCACAATGCTCATGGATCATGTGCCTCAAAGGTTGTTGTAACATCCCAAAAATACTAAACTTGGATCATCAAACTCTAATCATCAAATTTAGGGTTAACAAATTCTTTTCTAATTAAAAATACATATGTGTGTGTATTAAAATTTGGATTCCTTTTAATTGCCATGGTTCTGTGTTTCTTTGCTTGTAAAATGATTCTTAGGTGAAATAAACATCATCTAAACAATCCCCAAACTTTTCCCAAAGACAAACAAGTCAAAATAATCAAATTAGAGGAATGGTCACATTGGCCAAATTAATTCCCATGCCTACTTTGGCTATCACAAGTTGTCCTTTCTTAGAGGAACTTAACAGAAACATGTATGTATCTTTGCACCCCTTGATAGTACTCATAATAAGGTACCAAGGCCCACTTTGTGATCATCCAAAAACCTTCAAATGCTTAGTTTAAATGATAGTTTAAAATTGAATCTATTTCATATGGGAAGATCCAGCAATTTCAAAAACCACCCAAACAAGCTCAATTTTCAAAACCCAAGCACCCACAGAATCCTCAACACATGCCTAGCACACCCACTAAAAATCTTTTCAAAATTCAAAACTTATGTTCATGCGGCCAATTCATCAAACAGGTTGTAGATTCAAATCAACAAAATCAAAAACACTATGTTGAGAAGTGTTTTGAGCCAACCTTGTTCCCTCTCTGGTTACAACTAGCCTTAGTAGATCATCTAGCAACCATAACTAACCTCTAGCACCACTGTAGGCTGGCCATTGTCATCAATGGTGAGCAGGCCGAGAGCACCCATGTCACCCCAGTGTGGACAGCAAGCTAGGAGAAGAACTAGTCGTTCCAACCTTGTCTAGCGTGCAGCCCATGCCTCACCGCCCCCTCTCGACCAACCCTAGCTCGAAGACAGTGACCAGAACCGCCAGGAACGCCGTGCCCGCGCCACTGTCGAGCATGCCGACGTGCACCGTAGAGCACGCGCCGTTCCCACGCAGCCCGACCACCTCGAGCCCTCGCCGCCCGCCAGCATGCACCCTGCCATCCCAGGAGACCACCAGACATGCTCGTTTCACCGCCCGTACCCCGTAGCCACCGCTCGCCGTAGAGTTCGCCGCCTCTGCCTCACATGGCATCGCACGTTCCCGACCATTTGCCACCGCCCCTACACGCGCATTTAAGCTCTAGAGCATCGCCACGAGACCGCCCGCCGATCGCCAACCTTGGCCATGCCTCTAGCCGCCCGTAGCCGTGTCGCCGCCGTCGCCTGCTGTAACATCCCTAAAACCATGATTTCAAAGATTGCATATCATTCATGCATGCATATAGAATTGAGATCAATTTCAAACTCATTTCAAGAAAATAGAAGCACATAGGGCTATCATTTCATGTGAGCAAACTTAATTCAAATGATCATCCTCATTTGAGAGCTTAGTGTTTTAAAACCAAGTTTGGTTGCTTCCTTGTTGATTGGATTGAGTGTGGAATTTGAACAAAATTTTACAAAATAGAAATGGTTCCAAAAACCATTTTCAAACATTTGCAAACCAAGTGCAATGTCCCTGTTATTTGTTTTTCCAAAAATGACCAAGCCAACTCAAAGTGACCACATGGTTTTATGCCAAGTTTTGTGACTATTGCACACTACAAAAATCCCAAAAAGATTTGAATTCAAAAAGAGTTTGAAGTCATTTGAAAACCAATCCAGAAAATCAAAACAGAAAAAGAAAAGGAATAAAGAAATGGAAAAGGGTCGGCGCCAGGAATCTTGCCCATCAACAGAAGCAGCCCAACTAGCCCACCCGGGGCACCTCTCTCTCTCGCACGCGCCGACGCACCCGTGTTGTCACTGACACCCAGACTCCACCTCCCTTCTTCTTATTTCACTGACAAGTGGACCCGTGACCCCGTCGTCGTCTTCGTCAATCACGCGCGCCTGCGCCGCTCTCCCCGCCGTTACTCGCCGCAGTCACTGCTGCGTTAAATTCCCTTGATTCCGCGAGTAACTCCACGCCCCGCTCCGGCTATAAGAACCCCTCGCCGCCGCGGTCATTTCCCCCACTCTCCTCGCTCACTCCGCCACCAGGCTGCGCGCTTTCGACCTCAAAACCCCGCAGCACCGACGACCTCCGGCGACTGATTGCAGTGAGCTTCGACCGCCCCCCTTTCTCTGGTTCAAACTATCGTGCCTAGCGTGATCTCGTGCATCTCCTGACACCTTTCGTTTGCATTCTCGTGACCCAGAACGCCGTCCCTGTTCGTGCCTGCAACCGACCGAGCCGCCGCTCAACTCCGGCGACCAATTACGGTAAGCAGAGCGCGCCCCTTGCCCCCTCTTGCATACGAGGATGTTCGCCACTGTCTTGCGCGTCTCCTAATCCATTTGGTTCGTGCTAGGGCGACGCGAAACCTCGGCAACTACATCGTCTGCAACCTCCCGACGCCATGCACGACTCCGACGAGCTCCAGCAGCCCCTGCCGTGCGCCCCTTGCCAAGCCACCTCCACGTTGAGCTTCGCCTCGACCCTGCGATTCTGGTGAGCACACTCTTTCCTCCCCGGGCGACCTAGAATGCCGGCACCGCCACGGACAGAGTGCTCCGCCGCTCGCCGACGCCGCGCGCCGCCAGACCTTGGTCGTTTGATCAAGAGCCATTGGATCTAGATCCAACACGTGCGATACAACTACTTAGCGAAGCGTTACGTTTTGATCTGAACCGTGAATAACCACTTAGATCCTACAGCTCGCGTGCGTGATCCAACGCGAACAGGTACGCGCCAGTAAGATTAGGACGCGTGGCTAGGGTTTGAATTAAAACAGAATTTGAAATCAGATTTGTATCCAAATTTGATTTGCTTGTAACTTTTGATTCCCACGTTAGATTTTAGCAAATTTTATACCGTTTTAATCAGGGGACAAGCCCTTTCTGTTTATGCAATGTTTTTAGTATTTAGCTTCTGTTAAAATGATTTTATTTGCAGAAACTTGTTTAGGACTATTTTGAGTATAGAAATTGTTTAGGAAATTGTTTTAGTGTCAAATAAACTTGGTTTAGCAAGTTTTTGACTTGTTTGTGATTCAGTACTATGCACTTGCTTGGTTGAGTATCAAAAATCATCACTTAGCATCTTGCATGCATGCATATATATTTTTGCTTGTATATGACTTGTATGTGATAGTTGTTATATTTTTTATGTAGACTTTGGTGCTAGTGATTGTGATTGTGAAGAGTGCTACTCTCCCAACTACCAAGGCAAGTGGTACTTCGTGAATATTACTATACCAATATTCTCATACAAGCATTAGAAATATTTTGCGAAGTCTTGCATGTTACTTTTTTGCCAAATGCCATGTTGGGAAATCCTAAGTAGTTGTAGAATTGCTAGGGAATTTCTAAGTTAAGTTACTATCTATGCCATGCTTAGCCTAGCTAGTAGCAAACAAGGGTTGGTAAAATATATACATGCTATGATGAAAATATTTCTAAGTCTATGGACTTATGTTTTTCTTAATAAAACAACTAAGTCAATGAATCACCTGGGTGGAATGGGACTTGATTGGTGGTTTTTGGTTGAGTGGTTACACAAGGCCCATGGCTATGGTTTACCTTGTGTATCTCGCTTGTGGAAAGCCACCCAGAAACAAAGGGATTTTAGAGGCCAAGTGTTGAGAAGCTTCTAGTGCAGCCACTTGGCAATATGGGCTCTGCCTGGATCACATAGGTTGCTAGAACTTAGTCAGTTGGACAGTTGGTGGTAGTGGGATGATAGGTTGGAACGCGTCCATTTGGCTAAGGGAAGGCTTCTGAAAGGTCCTGTCTTGGGAAACCAAGTCTGGTGGGGAAAGTGCACAGCCTCTACAGATGGAAAAATCTAAGTACTTAGCCAAGTCCATGGCAATGGACAACTTGAGCATCAAGACATGGAAGCTATCAAGAATCTCATCACTCCAACTTCAAAGTAAAAGCTTGTGGGTGAACAAGGGTGAAGGACCTCAATGTCTATTGGTGGTTCCTTGGGAAAGTTTTGACAAAGAAAAACTTAGTGATTTCAACTAATAGGAAAAACCTATTTTGATCAAAGCAAGCCAAGCTACACTTAGCCAAAATGCATATAGTAATGTAGTCCACCTAAATTTTTACTAAGGTATCACTTGCCAATACTATTCCAAAGTATTGACCCACTGTGGCTGTAACTTGTGATGTTGCAGGTTACTCTGATGAGGATTAGGTGTCATGAGTCTACACTCAACATGTTTGCCTGTGGCACATGAAGATGAATACTTATATTTATTTACTTATTCAAACTCTTGTATTAGGCCTATGGCCTTGAGTTGTAAAGACTATGTTTTATCTCTGGAATGGATGTAATAAATGACCTTTGTATCTGTGTACTTCATCTTAAACTGTGGATGCTAGCAATGATCTAGGGACTAGCATTGCAATCACAGGGATCCTTTTCCTTTACAAAGGAGGGATCTTACAGATGGTATCAGAGCACTGTGTTGCCTGTAGGATTATGACCCTAGGATTGGAAACCACTAAGGAAAAAATTTCAACTACTTCTACACTTGTCTATTCTTCTCATAAACTTTTCTAATCTTCTTTCTCATCTCTAATTGTAGATGAATTCCATCAACGAAGCCGTAAGGAAAGGGACACTCATGACCATGACTTTGGAGTGTGAGACAGAGTTTCCCAAAGCTCTCAAGGACCTCATGGTGGCAATGGAAATACATGGTGCAGCTGTGTACAAAGGCTTTCCAGTGATGGATGAAGGAGTTGAGTACTGGTGGGTGCAACTTCACTTGTACAAAAACAAGGAAGACAACCACAAAGAAACAGGATTCTGCATGTACACCAACACTGTGGTGCACACCACATTCTTTGAGTTAGCAAGAGAAGCAGCTTGGAGGACTATCAAATAACTTAGTGCTAGAGTCAAGTGCAGAATGCTCAACCTCCAAAAAGACTTGAAGAAAGAGAAGGAACATACTCAAGAGTTGGAAGCTACCAACCAAACCTTAAGAGGAGACATTATAGACTTAGTGATGGAATCATGTGAGCAAGATAGGCTGATTGCTTCTAGGAACATTGTGTTAGCCAACAGATCCAGTGAGATAGGATTGTAAACATACTTCGTTAGTTGGACCACCACCTATCACCCTATTTTCCAAATGATGCCTTAAAATAAGATTGAACCTTGGTTATTGTAATGGTTTCATGTATGCATGACTTGTGTGTTTTGCTTCCCAAGGATATGTATGTGATGTTTTGTCTTTTGTTTTATCTTGAATTGTGTTGTTCTAACTTTTCTATCTTATAAATAGATGCCTATTACCATCAGCACTGTTGAGGAGTTCCAGGTTACCCGCTTTGGTCCTCGTATCGTTGAGCTTACCACTTTGCTCAATCTCCCTCTTCCCACCATCATGGTGCATCCCCTCACCAAGTTCGAGAGGAAGGACCTCTGGGGCTTCAAGGTGAACCAGCCCGGTCACCAGACAGAGCCTACTATGGAGGCCATCGTTTTCAAGCTTATGCACGATGACAGGGAGAGAGGCATGGAGGTAGTTATGCATGATCTGATACAACGTCTGCTAGGACGACACTCCCGACAGGTTAGAGGCACCCACTTCCACATCTTCGGAAGACGTGATGAGGACGGAGAGTCCATCGACTTTGAGGACGACTCGAGGGATGCAGCAGAGCCGATACGCCTGTACCTCCAGGACTTAGAGTCTCTCATTAGTCACGTGGACACGGACATGACCAAATTCATGCTCAGCAATGATGAGCTCCAGGTGCAGCTTCGCGAGAAGGACAAGCTCTTCGTGCAGCAGGACGAGATAGTCAAGGAAATGGAGGCAAAGTTCGAGACCCAGGACAGGAAGTTCAAGAGTCAGGAGAAGCGTGTCCAGGATAGGAACAAGAAGATCTGGGACATGACTGAAGAACTGCAGTCCATGGACTTCGAGCTAGAGCAGTAGCAGACGGTGATCGAGAGGCTTCATTCCCAGAAGAGGGCTCTCAAGGCCAAGATAGAGTCCTTGACCACTAGCATTGAGGAGAACAAGGCCGCGATGGAGAACGCAGGTCTTACCTTTGTCGAGGAGGAGATTGATGCCGATGAGTAGACTTGACTACTCGTTTATCTTTTATTATCATACTTGTTATTTGAGAACTTGTTATTGGACCATCCGACATGTGGATGGCTTGCTACTTGTGTGTTTTACCTTGTGAACTTGTTATTTTGTTGTTGAACCTATATCTTGTGTTGCATGCTTTGTGTTTGCTTATGTGATGTAATGTGCATGAAAGCATCTATGGGTATCTCATTCTTATCTCTATTTGAACAAACCACAGATGCCTCCCCGTCGTGCAAACCCCAACCCCAACAACAACAACAACAACATCACTCCAGAAATGCAACAAATGATGACTGCTCAAACCCAGCTGATGCAGATGATGACAACATTCATCCAGAACCAAAACAACAACAACAACAACAATAACAACAACAATAACAACAACAACCCTCCGTGCTTTGATATGCTCACCAGGTTCTTGAGATTGAGGCCAGCTAAGTTCTCAGGGACGACTGATCCCATGGTGGCCAATGATTGGTTACGCTCAGTAAACAAGGACTTGGTAACCGTGGGCTGTACGGATGCTGAAAAAGTCAGATTTGCAGCACATCTGCTGGAAGGGCCAGCCGCCACTTGGTGGGACAACTTCCAGATCACCACTCCCATAGATGAAGTGACATGGGCTATCTTTGAGGATGGCTTTCGCACTTCTCATATCTCATCAGGAGTGATGAGCCTGAAAAAGAAAGAGTTCCACAATCTGAAGCAGCGCCACCGCAGCGTGGCTGAATACATTGAGGAGTTCAACAATCTGGCGCGTTATGCACCGGATGAAGTTGACACTGATGCCAAGAGAAAGGAAAAATTTCTTGAAGGCTTGAATGATGAGCTGAATCTGCAATTGGCTGTGGCCTATGTTCCCACTTATTAGTCGCTCTGTGACAAGGCTGCTATTTTGGAGAACAAAATAAAACAAGTGGAAAGCAGAAAAAGGAAGCACTCCGACAAGCACAGCTCGGGATCGTCTCACAAACGATCTCACTATGATGATAGCGGAAGCTCAGGATCCCACAAGCATGGGAAATTCAACAAGCACCACAACCACAACCGTCATGACAACAAGCATCATCGCAGTCATGACAATGACAAGTACAAGAACCACAAGAGTGGACATAAGAGCCACCACAGTGGTAACGGAAGTGGAAGTGGAAGTCAGCCTGTTAAGAGAGACATCAGTCAGGTTGAATGCTTCAAATGCAAGAAGATGGGGCATTATGCAAATGAGTGCCCTGAAAAGAAAGTTGAAGGACCTATCAAGCCCAACCCTTTCCAGGAGGGATAGGTAAACCACATCAATGTGGAGGAAGTCTATGAGGAGCCTGATGCTGTTGCTGGTAAGTTCAGACTTAATTCCATTCCAGCATTTGTACTCTTTGATACTGGTGCATCTCATTCATTCATATCAAGAGCATTTGTTGAAAGAAATGAACTACCGGTAGAAACTATTGGGTGTCCTATAAAAGTAAGTTATCCTTGTGAAGAAATGATAGTGAATTCTGGATGTCATGATCTAGTCATAGAATTTGGGAAGTATAAGTTTCCCGTTAACTTGGTAATTCTAAACTCCCAAGGATTGGATGTCATTCTGGGAATGGACTAGATGACCAAGTACAAAGGAGTGATAGATTGTGCCAGCCATACTGTCTCACTCACAACTCCGGAAAATAAAAGGATCAGATTCAAGACTAGCTTTGAAGGAAAAAAGAGTATGCTTAATTCTCTTAAGGGGGTTAGCATGGACAGTGTGCCAATTGTGAGTGAGTATCTAGATGTGTTTCCGGAAGAATTGCCGGGAATGCCACCAGATAGATATGTGGAATTTCTGATAGATTTGGTACCAGGGTCTGGACCAATAGCAAAGAGACCGTATAAAATGTCAGTTGATGAACTGAAAGAACTCAAGAAACAACTTGGAGAACAGTTGCAAAAAGGATTTATTCAACCAAGTTCTTCTTCTTGGGGAGCCCCAGTTTTGTTCGTGGAGAAGAAAGATAGAAGTCAAAGGTTATGCATAGATTACCGTTCACTCAACGAGGTAACTATCAAGAACAAATATCCTTTGCCTAGAATCAATGACTTGTTTGATCAGCTAGAAGGAGCATGTGTGTTCTCAAAGATTGATCTCCGGTCAGGCTATTTTCAACTCAAGATAAGAGAACAAGACATACCAAAAACAGCATTCACTACAAGGTATGGATTGTACGAGTATACCGTAATGCCTTTTGGCTTGACCAATGCTCCAGCATACTTCATGAATATGATGAACAAGGTGTTCATGGAATTCCTTGACAAGTTTGTTGTCGTTTTCATTGATGACATCTTAGTCTACTCCAAGAGCAAAGAAGAACATGAAGGACACTTACGATTGATACTTGAGAAGTTGAGAGAGCATAAACTTTATGCCAAATTCAGCAAGTGTGAGTTCTGGTTGGAAGAAGTTGGTTTTCTTGGTCATGTTATGACAAAGGATGGAGTAGCAGTTGATCCTGCTAAGGTTTCAGCTGTGACTGAATGGGAATCTCCCAAGTCAGTGAAGGAAGTTCGTAGTTTCCTTGGCTTAGCAGGTTACTACAGAAGGTTCATTGAGCATTTCTCAAAGGTTGCTAAGCCCATGACTGAATTGTTAAAGAAAGACAAGAAGTTTGCTTGGTCTGAAGGTTGTGAACTCAGCTTTCAGGAGTTGAAGAAGAGACTTGTGACGGCACCAGTCTTGTGTCTGCCAGACTTGGAAAAGGATTTCCAAGTATATTGTGATGCATCTCATCAAGGTTTGGGTGCCGTACTTATGCAAGACGGTAAAGTTGTGGCTTATGCTTCGAGACAACTCAAAACTCATGAAGTAAACTATCCTACTCATGATTTAGAGTTAGCCTCTGTCGTTCATGCACTCAAAACATGGAGACACTATCTTTTGGGAAAGCGTTGTGAAGTGTTCACGGATCACAAAAGTTTGAAGTATATCTTCACTCAGAAGGAAATTAATATGAGACAAAGAAGATGGCTAGAACTTATCAAAGACTATAACCTAAGTTTGCAATACCATCCCGGTAAAGCAAATGTTGTAGCAGATGCTCTAAGCCGTAAGGTTTTCGTGAATGGCCTTACCAAAGGAGAATTGCCAGATGATCTGTGTACCCAATTTAGAAAACTCAGATTGGAGATTGTGCCTGAAGGACATCTCATGTCTTTGGATGTTCAACCCACTTTGTTGGACAAGATCAAAGAAGCCTAGAAGATTGATAAAGAAATCGAAGAGATTAAAGAAAAGATTGGCCAAGGAAAAGCCAAAGGGTTCCATGAAGACAAACAGGGTACTTTATGGCATGGGAAACGTATTTGTGTTCCACAAGATCCGGAGCTACGGAAACTGATTTTGCAAGAAGCACACAACTCTCCATATTCTATTCATCCGGGTAACACCAAAATGTACATGGACATGAAAGAAAGATTTTGGTGGAATAATCTCAAGAAGGACATCGCCGAACATATTGCTTTGTGTGATGTGTGTAGTAGAGTGAAAGCGGAGCACCAGAAACCAGCAGGTTTGCTTCAACCACTACCTATTCCTGATTGGAAGTGGGACAAAATTGGTATGGATTTCATTACCGGATTACCAAGGACCAGGTCAGGATACGACTCTATTTGGCTAGTAGTGGATCGCCTAACCAAAGTGGCTCATTTCATACCCGTGAACACAACCTATACACGTGCTAAGTTAGCCAAAATCTACATGAGTAGAATTGTATGTCTACATGGTGTGCCCAAGAGTATTGTGTCTGATAGGGGAACTCAATTCACTTCCCATTTTTGGAGACAGCTACATGAGTCATTGGGAACAAGGTTGGAATTCAGTACTGCTTTTCATCCTCAAACCGATGGACAAACAGAAAGAACTAATCAAATTCTTGAAGACATGTTGAGGGCATGTGCCCTAGACTATGGACCCAGTTGGGATGAAAGTCTGCCTTACGCAGAGTTTTCTTATAACAACAGCTATCAAGCCAGCATTGAGATGGCACCGTTTGAGTTTCTCTACGGAAGAAAGTGCACCACCCCATTGTTATGGAATGGTGTGGGAGAAAGAAGTTTATTCGGGCCAGATCTTATCAAAGAAGCCGAAGAGAAGGTCAAATTGGTTAAGGACAGGTTGAAGATAGCATAGTCCCGACAGAAAAGCTACGCAGGTCCTAAGCGTAGAGAAGTCACCTACGAAGTTGGTGATAGAGCTTATCTTAGAGTATCACCACTTCGTGGAGTGAAGAGATTCGGAGTCAAAGGAAAGTTGGCACCAAGATATGTTGGGCCATTCAGAATTCTGAGTCGCAAAGGAGAAGTTGCCTATGAAATTGAACTGCCAGAATCTTTGTCAGCTGTCCATAATGTGTTTCATGTGAGTCAGCTTAAGAAATGTCACCCAGAAATGGAAGAAACTTCTTTGAAGGATACTATACCTTTGGAAGAAGTTCAACTAGAAAGTGATCTCACTTATGAAGAGAAACCTATCAAGATTCTTGAGACTGCAGAAAGAGTCACCAGGACAAAGACTATCAAGTTTTGCAAAGTGCAGTGGAATCATCATTCCGAAGAGGAAGCAACATGGGAAAGAGAAGATGATCTTTGGAAAGACCACCCTCACCTATTTGCTAGCCAATCCGAATCTCGAGGGCGAGATTCACCTTAAGGGGGTTAGATTTGTAACATCCCTAAAACCATGATTTCAAAGATTGCATATCATTCATGCATGCATATAGAATTGAGATCAATTTCAAACTCATTTCAAGAAAACAGAAGCACATAGGGCTATCATTTCATGTGAGCAAACTTAATTCAAATGATCATCCTCATTTGAGAGCTTAGTGTTTTAAAACCAAGTTTGGTTGCTTCCTTGTTGATTGGATTGAGTGTGGAATTTGAACAAAATTTTACAAAATAGAAATGGTTCCAAAAACCATTTTCAAACATTTGCAAACCAAGTGCAATGTCCCTGTTATTTGTTTTTCCAAAAATGACCAAGCCAACTCAAAGTGACCACATGGTTTTATGCCAAGTTTTGTGACTATTTCACACTACAAAAATCCCAAAAAGATTTGAATTCAAAAAGAGTTTGAATTCATTTGAAAACCAATCCAGAAAATCAAAACAGAAAAAGAAAAGGAATAAAGAAATGGAAAAGGGCCGGCGCCAGGAATCTGGCCCATCAATAGAAGCAGCTCAACTAGCCCACCCGGGGCACCTCTCTCTCTCTCGCACGCGCCGACGCACCCGCAGAGTTACTGACACCCAGACCCCACCTCCCTTCTGCTTATTTCGCTGACAAGTGGACCTGTGACCCCGTCGTCGTCTTCGTCAATCACGCGCGCCTGCGCCGCTCTCGCCGCCGTTACTCGCCGCAGTCACTGCTGCGTTAAATTCCCTTGATTCCACGATTAACTCCACGCCCCGCTCCGGCTATAAGAACCCCTCGCCGCCGCGGTCATTTCCCCCCACTCTCCTCGCTCACTCCGCCACCAGGCTGCGCGCATTCGACCTCAAAACCCCGCAACACCAACGACCTCCGGCGACTGATTCCGGTGAGCTTCGACCGCCCCCCTTTCTCTGGTTCAAACTATCGTGCCCAGCGTGATCTCGTGCATCTCCTGACACCTTTCGTTTGCATTCTCGTGACCCAGGATGCCATCCCCGTTCGTGCTCGCAACCGACCGAGCCGCCGCTCAACTCCGACGACCAATTACGGTAAGCAGAGCGCGCCCCTTGCCCCCTCTTCCATACGAGGATGTTCGCCACTGTCTTGCGCGTATCCTAATCCATTTGGTTCATGCTAGGGCTACGCGAAACCTCGGCAACTACATCGTCTGCAACCTCCCGACGCCGTGCACGACTCCGACGAGCTCCAGCAGCCCCTGCCGTGCGCCCCTTGCCAAGCCACCTCCACGTTGAGCTTCGCCTCGACCCTGCGATTCTGGTGAGCACACTCTTTCCTCCCCGGGCAACCTAGAACGCCGGCACCGCCACGGACAGAGCGCTCCGCCGCTCGCCGTCGCCGCGCGCCGCCAGACCTTGGTCGTTTGATCAAGAGCCGTTGGATCTAGATCCAACGCGTGCGATAGAACCACTTAGCGAAGCGTTACGTTTTGATCTGAACCGTGCATCACCACTTAGATCCTATGGCTCGCGTGCGTGATCCAACCCGAACCGGTACGCGCCAGCAAGATTAGGACGCGTGGCTAGGGTTTGAATTAAAACAGAATTTGAAATCAGATTTGTATCCAAATTTGATTTGCTTGAAACTTTTGATTCCCACGTTAGATTTTAGCAAATTTTATACCGTTGGAATCAGGGAGACAAGCCCTTTCTGTTTATGCAATGTGTTTAGTGTTTAGCTTCTGTTAAAATGATTTTATTTGCAGAAACTTGTTTAGGACTATTTTGAGTATAGAAATTGTTTAGGAAATTGTTTTAGTGTCAAATAAACTTGGCTTAGCAAGTTTTTGACTTGTTTGTGATTCAGTACTATGCACTTGCTTGGTTGAGTTTCAAAAATCATCACTTAGCATCTTGCATGCATGCATATATATATTCTTGCTTGTATATGACTTGTATGTGATAGTGGTTATATTCTTTATGTAGACTTTGGTGCTAGTGATTGTGATTGTGAAGAGTGCTACTCTCCCAACTACCAAGGCAAGTGGTACTTCATGAATATTACTATACCAATATTCTCATACAAGAATTAGAAATATTTTGCTAAGTCTTGCATGTTACTTTTTTGCCAAATGCCATGTTGGGAAATCCTAAGTAGTTGTAGAATTGCTAGGGAATTTCTAAGTTAAGTTACTATCTATGCCATGCTTAGCCTAGCTAGTAGCAAACAAGGGTTGGTAAAATATATACATGCTATGATGAAAATATTTCTAAGTCTATGGACTTATGTTTTTCTTAATAAAACAACTAAGTCAATGAATCACCTGGGTGGAATGGGACTTGATTGGTGGTTTTTGGTTGAGTGGTTACACAAGGCCCATGGCTATGGTTTACCTTGTGTATCTCACTTGTGGAAAGCCACCCAGGAACAAAGGGATTTTAGAGGCCAAGTGTTGAGAAGCTTCTAGTGCAGCCACTTGGCAATATGGACTCTGCCTGGATCACATAGGTTGCTAGAACTTAGTCATTTGGACAGTTGGTGGTAGTGGGATGATAGATTGGAACGCGTCCATTTGGCTAAGGGAAGGCTTCTGAAAGGTCCTGTCTTGGGAAACCAAGTCTGGTGGGGAAAGTGCACAGCCTCTGCAGATGGAAAAATCTAAGTACTTAGCCAAGTCCATGGCAATGGACAACTTGAGCATCAAGACATGGAAGCTATCAAGAATCTCATCACTCCAACTTCTAAGTAAAAGCTTGTGGGTGAACAAGGGTGAAGGACCTCAATGTCTATTGGTGGTTCCTTGGGAAAGTTTTGACAAAGAAAAACTTAGTGATTTCAACTAATAGGAAAAACCTATTTTGAGCAAAGCAAGCCAAGCTACACTTAGCCAAAATGCATATAGTAATGTAGTCCACCTAAATTTTTACTAAGGTATCACTTGCCAATACTATTCCAAAGTATTGACCCACTGTGGCTGTAACTTGTGATGTTGCAGGTTACTCTGATGAGGATTAGGTGTCATGAGTCTACACTCAACATGTTTGCCTGTGGCACATGAAGATGAATACTTATATTTATTTACTTATCCAAACTCTTGTATTAGGCCTGTGGCCTTGAGTTGTAAAGACTATGTTTTATCTCTGGAATGGATGTAATAAATGACCTTTGTATCTGTGTACTTCATCTTAAACTGTGGATGCTAGCAATGATCCAGGGACTAGCATTGCAATCACAGGGATCCTTTTCCTTTACAAAGGAGGGATCTTACACCTGCCCATCCCTCTCGGTCTCGCCGTCGAGCCTATAAAAGGAGACGACCCCAGCTCGATTTCTTCACACCATCTCACTCCCCTCATCTCACTGATCATTCCACCCCTTAGCCGGAGCACGAGGAGCAGCAGTTCGCCGCAATTGCGCCGGAGCAGGACGCCTCTGGAGAAGAAGGGAGTCGTTGATTTCAACCACCCCTGGAGCTGCCGCGACTACCCCTGAGTTCGCCGTCGTCAAATTCGTCGTTTTCCCACCTCTCCGTCGCCACTAGAGCCCCGGTATGCCCCCTATGCACCCCCACCGAGCCGCTAGGGTTCGAGCTCGCCGGTGACTTGTTCATCGTCGACGACGACCCTCAGCCATCGATCTTCATTCTAATCCAACGCACCACGTCACCCCGTACCGCTTCGTGTTTTATGAGGCACTGACCAGTAGACCCCCCTGTCATTTGCGCCCCGCGCTGCGGAGTGACACTGGGCCGGCCCAATAACCCTTCCCGCGCAGCCCACTCGTTTGAATTTAGCTTTTTCTATTTATATTCAAACTCAGTTCTATACCAATTTTCAAAAATCAACCCAGCTTGATTCAGTGAACCAAATTGCATTAAACCAATTTTGTTAGAAAGGTGTTGAAATTCTTAATCCAAGCTCGTTGGATTCAAATCATTTGGATCTGTAGATCAACCCTGGTAAAAATAACAAGTCAGAAGCTTTTCTCCATTCAAACATTTTTCAAATTTCAACCATAATAGCTTTTGAGTTGATTCCAACTCTCAAAAATCATATTTGATCATACCTTTCAGAATATGGGTTTACTTACAGAAATAATACTCAAGTAATAAAAGAATGCCACATAGGCATTTCTAGTATCTTTAATTATTTAAAATAAAAAAATAAACCTTATTAAATTGTGACACCACTTTAAATCACATTCTCATGTACTGAAATATGTGGTGATGACATGTGTCAACATGATCCCATGTTTGAGTTGGAGAATATTAAATCTTAAGTAGTTTTTCAATGAGTAGAAATTACTTTTCTAAAAATAAAATAAATAAGACAAAGGCTTTAATCTTGAATGTTAGTGATAATGCTAGATCATCTATAGAACCCTTTTTGTGTGCTGGTTGAAAGTAGTTAAGTATTGTTTGGTGATTGTGTACCTCGTATTTATTTATAGAAGCTAGTACCGACCAAGGATACGAGGAGGAAGGAGGATACTATGAAGAAGAAGCCGAGGAGAACTTCAACCACTGCTCTGCACAAGGCAAGCCTATACTGATACTGATACTGATGCAAGCTAATACTTGCTTGTTACCATGACCACTAGATGCCTTAAGCATATGTGATCATACCCACTTGATACCCCCTCCTAGTTTTACTTGCAAGCTTTATACTTTATTTCTTTATCAAAACTATTACTTAGAGTCTACTTAAGTGACTTGTAGATTCTAGGAAGATAATTGAAGGTTGCATTAAGAGCATTAAATTTGGCCTAAGCTAGATAATCTTGATGTCACCCTAAGGCATGAGATTGAAATTAGTTAAACTCCACTTGTTTACCACCCCTCATTAGTACTCACCCCCACTTGTAGATGCTAGTGCTAAGCATAAAACTTGACCAACTTTAGATGGGAATACTTGGCGGAAAATGGTTATGAAAACCTTAGAATGATGTGTCATTCTACTCAGATGTTTTGACACGTGTTTCCGAACACCAGATGATTTGGATGATGAAAATGTTAAGGCATGAGCCTTAGCCCTTTATAAAACTTATGGTTGTCTGGATGCGATACCATTCCAATTTTACCGTACAACCACAATACCCGAAATTTGGGTAGGGCTTGACTGGAAACTTATATACCTTAGTATGGGTTCCCTCACGGCCAAGGTCTGAGTTGAGGCTACCTTGTGAAGATTGTCCACCTATGCAGTACCCAAGATGACAGTTGGTCATGGTTGGGAGGCCAAACTCACAGGAGAGGTGCTTATACTAGGGCGTGTAATTGAAAGGTTGGGATTGATTATCCGCATACTGAGTATGGTGAATTCAGGATTTGTTCCTGACGGATGTATCGAATGTTGTGGTGAAAGTGTACAATCTCGGTAGAGTGTCAAACTATTCGAATAGCCGCGCCCGCGGTTATGGACAGTTGGAGTGGCCATACTGTTCCCCCTCAGATGTTTTCAAAATGACTTATGAAATGAATTGATATTTTGACTTGACCACAACAGAGTTGTGATATGAAATACAAGTTCCCACTTAGGTGTTATAAAATTTCAACTAGCTTTTCTTGCTTCTGAACTTAGTAGAGGTAAATCTGGCTTTTTGCAAAACAGCCCTAGAGCTTAGTGTCCTACTACAAAAACCCCCCTTCACTTGTTAGTATTAGTTTGCGAGTACTTAAAGAGTACTCATGGCTTTGTCCCTGGCTATTCCCATGGCCATACTATGAAGAGGAGTACCAGGACGAAGGACCCCAGGAAGGTCATGACAACTAGGATCATCTCGCATCATCAGCATTGCCTGTGACCCCAAAGATGGAGCTTCGCCTACGCTACTTTTATTATTACGTTATTCCGCTCCCTGAGTTCTATTAAGAACTAGATCATGAGATCCTTATTTGTGTAAGACCTTATGTATGGTTTGTAATGCATGATGTACTGTGGTATCCAAATCTGTTATGTCTCGCAAAAATGGTAATCCTGGGATTGCGATGTATGGCATAACAGGCATCTGGGATTAAAAATTCGGGTGTTGACAAGTTGGTATCAAAGCCATCCTGACCATAGGAGACCCTAGTTAGACTGTCCGTTTGAATCAAAAACTTAGTTTCAAAACCAAAGGAAGAAAATATTTACAAAAACTTATTCCCATACTTATCACCTTGTTTCTTTCATAAAAATTCATGATCCACAAAAATCTTGCAGAATACCTAAAATTTGACACACTTGATCACTCTACTAACTCATCCTATATTATTATAGATGGACGTGAAGTACAGCAAGTTTTATCAGTTGGGAAATGGAGGAGACCTTATTTTTGAGCGGGATTTGGACCAGCTTTTGGAACTACTGGAGCGTCCGCACCCTGAGTTCTTCGGAGCTCAGCTCAATGATCAAGGAGGAGAAGATCTGCAGTGGCTAATTGTTGCAAGTCTCCGAGGAAAGATTTAACCCCCCATTGTCGAGGGAATTCAGTTCACCTTAAGAGAGAACAACTGGCTCGATGGACTTGCCAGGGCCATGTAGGAAGCTCTTGACCGTCTGTGTGGGCAGAGTATCAACCAGATCAAGGGTACCCGCTTTGAGTTTTTTCCAAGGCGTGATGCTATGGGAAAGCCACTAGAATCCCCATACCACCACGAGCTGAAGACTCAATTGGACCACCTTAGATTCATGATGTACGATCGTCAGCAGGAATTGGACAATTGTCGTGACTACTCCAACCACAAGTCCGTCATCATCAAGACGAAGGATCAGACCATCGCCATGCTAGCGAAGGATCGCAAGTCTCGCGGCCGTCAGCTCGACAAGAAGGAGAGCATCATTGCTCGTCTTCGCTGCCGTATCTAGGATTTGGAAGAGACCATCCACGAGAGAGACATGCAGTTGGAGTAAAGAGAGAATGCCGGAGAGGATCTTCGTGGAGACCCCTACTCCTATCTCAGCGATGATGCTGATTTTCTAGAGGATCGGGCTATGGACTTCTTCACCAATGAGGATGATTTCGCCTTCATCGATGAGGATGAGGATGATGAGGATGACGACTACACCGACTCCGAGGAGTAGTAGCACCTGAGCACTAGTGTAGTGAGTTGTATTCAGTCCCACTGTATTGTAGTTTCCAGAATGGTTCTTAAAACCATCTGTTTTTCTTGTTTTGTGGTGTGTGTTTGTATCGTGTGCTATGAATGAATGAATGAAAAGCAAGTTGCTAGAAAATCTGAGTTAAAAACTTTCCAAAGTCCCTGAACCTTAGAAATTTCCCTCTTTTCTCATGATCTACCTCAATCTTCAGATGCCACGCGGAGGAAGTGGTTCATCCCCGGACCCGATGTTGCAGATCCTGCAAATGTTGGTTTCTGACCGTGAAGCTGAAAGAGCCGAACGTCAAGCCAACCTAGCCACCCTTCAGCAGACAGCTCAGCTAGCCCACAACAATCAAGGCCAAGGAAATCAGGATAACCATAGATCTAAGCACAAGAATTTCCAGAATACCAACCCACCTGTTTTCACTAAGTCGGAAGAGCCCCTAGACGCAGACGATTGGCTGCAAACCATGGAAAACAACCTAGAAGTCGCCGGAGTGGAAGCCAACGAGAAAGTTCTTTTCGCCACTCACTATCTAGCCGGAGATGCAAGAGCATGGTGGAATAACGTTCGTGCAATGACCGGAGGACAGATGATGACCTGGGAGGAATTCAAGGTCAAGTTCAGCAGAACCCATGTGCCACCGGGTTTGATCAAGAGAATGAGAGTTGATTTCAGAGAACTGAAGCAAGGAAGGATAACCATAGTGGAATACCGTGACAAATTTTTGTCATTAGCTAGGTATGCCCCGGATGAGATCGACACCGAAGCCAAGAAGAAAGAGAGATTCTTGAATGGTCTGCATGATGAGATGCAGACGGTGTTGGTCAATATCCCCTTTGTTGATATTGAAGCTCTTGTCGACTCTTCCATCCAGATGGAAGGAAAGATCCACCAAGCGAATGAGAACCACAAGCGTCACATGATGCATCAGCCAGGAACCCATCAGACCCCAAAGTATCGCCCTAACCCATCTCCAGGATTTGCCCCGAGAACCAACCGACCCCCGATGAACCGTCCAACCTATCCCAACCGTGGAAACCCGAGGCCAGGAGTAAATCACAACAACCTCGGCAACTCTAACAATTTCAACCGTGCACCACCCAAGTTCAACAACAACATTGCTGCCGCCAACACCAACACTGCCCCGAGGACTGGAAGCAATGTTATGCCTATTGCACCAAAGGACAAGTTGCAAGTGACTTGTTATAACTATGGAAATAAGGGTCACTACTCCAATGAGTGCCCCAAGAAGAATGCCGCAACCCCCCAATTCCAATGCCCCAGCTCAGCAACAGCGTCGTGTCCATCCCGGAAGAAGGTTTGCCCCAGGGAATTCACTCAACCGCAACGGCCATCTTTTTCTCATGCATGCTGAAGAAGCTCAGGATGCGCTAGACGTTGTGCTGGGTATGTTTTCTGTTAATTCAGTACTCGCTAGAGTGTTGTTTGATTCTGGTGCATCGACTCATTTGCACCAAAAATTTGCATGCACTAGTAAGATTTAACCAACCAAACTGAAGCATGTTATGATTGTTCAAATCCACGGTTCAACCACCAAAGCTAGGCAAATTTTCAAAGCCGTCCCTAACCGAATCCATGGCATAGATTTTTATGCTAATCTGATAGTACTTGGAACTAAAGGTTTGGAAGTAGTACTAGGAATGGATTGGATGTCCAAACATAAAGGATTCATTGACTGTGCCAAGAAAGCCATAACCATGACCAGTACAGCCGGAATATCAGTCGAGCATATATCTGAAACCTTACCTCGTCAATTCAAGTGCAACAAGAGTATAGCCCAACCTACCATTGACCAAGTCCGGATAGTCTATGAATAGCCCGATGTATTTCCAGATGTTTTGCCTGGTATGCCCCCAGATCGGGATATCGAGTTTATCATCGAACTAATCCCTGGAACAGGACCCATAGCCCAGAGACCATATAGTATGAACCCGTCTGAACTAGCAGAACTGAAGAAGCAACTAGATGCCATGTTGGAAATTGGATTGATTCAACCAAGTGCGTCACCATGGAGATCACCTATTTTATTCGTGGACAAGAAGGATGGAGGTAACCATTTGTGTACGGATTATCGGAAGTTGAATGTTGTCACTATCAAGAACAAGTACCCATTGCCCAAGATAGAAGATATGTTTGATCAGTTGACCAGTGCCAAAGTGTTTTCTAAGATTGATCTTAGAACAGGCTATCATCAACTCAAGATTCGTGCAGAGGATATTCCAAAGACTTCCTTTACCACCAGATATGGATTATACGAGTATACTTTCATGTCTTTTGGATTAACCAATGCCCCCGCTTATTTCATGAATCTCATGAATAAGATTTTTATGGACTTCCTGGATAAGTTTGTCGTTGTTTTCATCGATGACATTCTGATTTATTCCAAATCAGAAGAAGAACATGAGCTACACCTAAGGACCATTCTTGGAACCCTTAGAGAGCATCAGCTGTATGCCAAGTTTAGCAAATGTGAATTCTGGTTACAGGAGGTAGAATTCCTCGGCCACATTGTATCAGCCGGAGGAATTGCCGTTGACCCTGCAAAAGTGAAAGATGTCGAAGATTGGCAAGCCCCAACCACTCAAACCCAAGTTCATGCATTTCTCGGATTGGCAGGATACTACCGCAAGTTCGTAGAAGGATTCTCGAGTATCGCCAGACCCATGACCCAATTACTGAAGAAGGACAAGAAGTTTGAATGGACGGACAAATGTGAAGCGAGTTTTCAAGAACTCAAGAGGAGATTCATTTCAGCCCCAACCTTAATCATGTCGGATATCATGAAGCCCTTTGACATGTATTGTGATGCATCCAAGATCGGTCTCGGATGTGTGCTAATGCAATAAGGCAAAGTTATATCTTATATATCTCGACAACTGAAACAACATGAGAAAAATTACCCAACCCATGACCTCGAACTCGCAGCCGTAGTTCTAGCCCTGAAGACATGGAGGCATTACCTGATGGGAAATAGTTGTGAGATTTATTCGGATCACAAGAGCTTGAAGTATATATTCACTCAAAAGGAGCTGAATATGAGACAGAGAAGATGGATTGAGCTAATCAAGGATTACGATCTGGACATTCACTATCACTCTGGTAAAGCCAACATGGTAGCAGATGCCCTTAGCAGATTGTTGTCCCGCTTGAACTCCATGATTTTGAAGGAGCAACCAATCTTGCACAAAGAGATGGAAGATTTCCGAATGGAATTAGTGAGTTAAGGATTTTTGGCTAGCATAGAACTTTAACCCACTTTGATCAGCCAGATCAAAGAGGCGCAGAAAGGAATGCTAGTATCGACGGAATCAAGCGTCATATCGGTACAGGCAAAGTACCCGGATTTATCGAAGACGAAGAAGGAGTTCTGTGGTACAAAGGACGTCTTTGTGTACCAGCAGATTCTGAGTTGAAAGAAGTTATTCTCAAGGAAGCTCATGATACTCTTTATTCTATCCACCCCAGAGGAACTAAGATGTATCAAGATTTGAAAGAACAATTTTGGTGGTATAAGATGAGGAGAGAAATCGGAAGCTATATCGCCAAGTGTGATATATGTCAGCGAGTCAAGGCGGGACATCAAAGACCCGCAGGATTGTTGCAACCATTGCAGATTCCAGAATCGAAATGGGATTCCGTTGGAATGGACTTTATCACCGGATTAACTACTTCTAGTAGGGGAAATGACTCTATCTGGGTCATAGTGGACAGATTGTCCAAAGTCGCCCATTTCTTACCAGTCAAGACCATATATCAGAGTTCGAAGCTAGCGGAGTTATACAACGCTAGAATCGTCAGTTTGCACGGAGTCCCCAAGAACATCGTATCGGATCGAGGAACTCAGTTTACCTCGAGATTCTGGAAGGAAGTCCAAGAAGGTTTAGGAACCCGACTAGATTTCAGCACCACGTATCAGCCTCAGACCGACGAATAAACGAAGCGAGTAAATCAAATACTCGAAGATATGCTGAGAGCATGTGTGTTAGAGTATGGATCTAAGTGGGAAGACTGTCTGCCGTTTGCAGAATTTTCATACAACAATAGTTATCAAGCTAGTTTGCAAATGGCCCCATTTGAATTCATGTATGGAAGGAAGTGTCGCACCCCTTTGAAGTGGTCGGAAGTAGGAGAGAGTCAGATTTTCGGACCCGACATCCTACGAGAAGCAGAAGAGAAGGTTCACAAGATCCGTGAGCACCTCAAGAATGCCCAGTCCAGACAAAAGAGTTATGCCGACAAGAGACGTAGAGACCTTGCCTTCAACATAGGAGATTTGGTGTATCTGAAAGTGTCTCCATTGAAGGGAAGGCAGCGTTTCCAACTCAAGGGAAAGTTAGCCCCCAGATATATCGGCCCCTTCAAGATTCTGAACCTTCGAGGAGAAGTGTCGTATCAATTGGAACTGCCCGAAGAGATGTCAGCCGTGCACAATGTGTTCCATATCTCATTACTTCGCAAGTGCCTCGAAGTTCCGGAGAAGACGGAAGTGTTCAAGAACATTGATCACCGGACCATAGAGATCAAGGATGACCTGACATATCCTGAAGTACCCATCAGTATTTTGGAAGAAGCTTTCAGAACAACCAGAACCCAAGGCATCAAGTTTCTCAAGGTTCAGTGGAGCAACCACACAGAAGAGGAAGCTACCTGAGAGCGCGAAGATCATATCAGGATAGAGTTTCCTGATCTCTTCAAATCCTAGGTAATCTTTTCGTCCTTTTTCACATATCGGGACGAGATTTTGTTTAAGTGAGGAAGGTTTGTAACATCCCAAAAATACTAAACTTGGATCATCAAACTCTAATCATCAAATTTAGGGTTAACAAAAACTTTTCTAATTAAAAATATGAAAGCATCCATATGTGTGTGTATTACAATTTGGATTCTTTTGAATTGCCATGGTTCTGTGTTTCTTTTCTTGTAAAATGATTCTTAGGTGAAATAAACATCATCTAAACAATCCCCAAACTTTTCCCAAAGACAAACAAGTCAAAATAATCAAATTAGAGGAATGGTCACTTTGGCCAAATTAACTCCCATGCCTACTTTGGCTATCTCTAATTTTCAGAACTTAACAGAAACATGTATGGATCTTTGCACCCCTTGATAGTACTCATAATAAGGTACCAAAGCCCACTTTGTGATCATCCAAAAATATTCAAATGCTTAGTTTAAATGACAGTTTAAAATTGAATCTATTTCATATGGGAAGATCCCACTATTTCAACAACCACTCAAACAAGCTCAATTTTCAAAACCCAAGCACCCACAGAATCCTCAACACATCCCTAGCACACCCACTAAAAATCTTTTCAACATTCAAAACTTAAGTTCATGCGGCCATTTCATCAAACAGGTTGGAGATTCAAATCAACAAAATAAAAAACACTATGTTGAGCAGTGTTTTGGGCCAACCTTGTTCCCTCTATGGTTACAACTAGCCTTAGTAAATCATCTAGCAACCATAACTAACCTCTAGCACCACTGTAGGATGGCAATTGTCATCAATGGTGAGCAGGCCGAGAGCACCCATGTCACCCCAGTGTGGACATCAAGCTAGGAGAAGAACTAGCCGTGCCAACCTTGTCTAGCGTGCAGCCCATGCCTCACCGCTCCCCCTCGACCAGCCCTAGCTCGAAGACAACGACCAGAACTGCCAAGAACTCCGCGCCCGCGCCAAGTCAAGCATGCCGACGCGCACCGCAGAGCACGCGTCGGTCCCACGCAGCTCGACCACCTCGAGCCCTTGCCGCCCGCCAGCATGCACCCTATCGTCCCAGGAGACCACCAGACATGCTCGTTTCACCGCCCGTACCCCGTAGCCACCGCTTGCCGCGGAGTTCGCCGCCTCTGCCTAGCAGAGCATCGCACATTCCCGATCATTTGCCACCGCCCCTACACGCGCATTTAAGCTCTAGAGCATCGCCAGGAGACTACCCGTCGATCTCCAACCTCGGCCATGCCTCTAGCCGCCCGTAGCCGTGTCGCCACTGTCACCTTCCCATCCCTCTCGATCTTGCCGTCGAGCCTATAAAAGGAAACGACCCCCGCTCGATTTCTTCACACCATCTCACTCCCCTCATCTCACTGATCATTCCACCCCTTAGTCGGAGCACGAGGAGCAACAGTTTGCCGGAATTGCGCCGGAGTAGGCCGCCTCTGGCGAAGAAGGGAGCCGTTGATTTCGACCACCCTGAGTTCGCCGTCATCGACTTCGTCGTTTGCCCGCCTCGCGGTCGCCACTGGAGCCCCGGTATGCTCCCTATGCACCCCCACCGAGCCGCTAGGGTTTGAGCTCGCCGGTGACTTGTTCATTGTTGACGACGACCCTCAGCCGTCGATCTTCATTCTAATCCAACGCACCACATCACCCCATACCGCTTTGTGTTTTATGAGCCACTGACCAGTAGACCCCCCTGTCAGTTGCGCCCCGCGCTACGAAGTGACACTGGGCCGGCCCAATTACCCTTCCCGCGTAGCCCACTCGTTTGAATTTATCTTTTTCTATTTATATTCAAACTCAGTTATGTACCTATTTTCAAAAATCAACCCAGCTCGATTCAGTGAACCAAATTGCATGAAACCAATTTTCTTAGAAAGGTGTTGAAATGTTTAATCCAAGCCCGTTGGATTCAAATCATTTGGACCTGTAGATCAACCCTAGTAAAAATAACAACGCAGAAGCTTTTATGCATTCAAACATTTTTCAAATTTCAACCATAACAGCTTTTGAGTTAATTCCAACTCTCAAAAATCACATTTGATCATACCTTTCAGAATATATAAAAACATATGGGTTTACTTACAGAAATAATATTCAAGTAATAAAAGAATGTCACATAGGCATTTCTAGTCACTTTAATAATTTAAAATAAAAAACTTAAACCTTATTAAATTGTGACACCACTTTAAATCACATTCTCATGTACTTAAATATGTGGTCATGACATGTGTCAGCATGATCCCATGTTTGAGTTGGAGAATATTAAATCTTAAGTAGTTTTTCAATGAGTAGGAATTACTTTTCTAAAAATAAAATAAATAAGACAAAGGCTTTAATCTTGAATGTTAGTGATGATGCTAGATCATCTATAGAACCCTTTTTGTGTGATGATTAAAAGTAGTTAAGTATTGTTTGGTGATTGTGTACCTCGTATTTATTTATAGACGCTAGTACCGACCAAGGATACGAGGAAGAAGGAGGATACTACGAAGAAGAAGCCGAGGAGAACTTCAACCACTGCTCTACACAAGGCAATCCTATACTGATACTGATACTGATGCAAGCTAATACTTGCTTGTTACCATGACCACTATATGCCTTAAGAATATGTGATCATACCCACTTGATACCCCCTCCTAGTTTTACTTGCAAGCTTTATACTTTATTTCTTTATCAAAGCTATTAGTTAGAGTTTACTTAAGTGACTTGTAGATTCTAGGAAGATAATTGAAGGTTGCATAAAGAGCACTAAATTTGGCCTAAGCTAGATAATCTTGATGTCACCCTAAGGCATGAGATTGAACTTAGTTAAACTCCACTTGTTTACCACCCCTCATTAGTACTCACCCCCACTTGTAGATGCTAGTGCTAAGCATAAAACTTGACCAACTTTAGATGGGAATAATTGGGGGAAAATGGTTATGAAAACCTTAGAATGATGAGTCATTCTACTGAGATGTTTTGACATGTGTTTCCGAACACCAGATGATTTGGATGATGAAAATGTTAAGGCATGAGCCTTAGCCCTTTATAAAACTGATGGTTGTCTGGATGCGATACCATTCTAATTTTACCGTACAACTACAATACCTGAAATTTGGGTAGGGCTTGACTGGAAACTTATATACCTTAGTATGGGTTCCCTCACGGCCAAGGTTTGAGCTGAGGCTACCTTGTGAAGATTGTCCACCTGTGCAGTACCCAAGATGACAGTTGGTCATGGTTGGGAGGCCAAACTGATAGGAGAGGTGCTTATACTAGGGCGAGTAATTGAAATGTTAGGATTGATTATCCGCATACTGAGTATGGTGAATTCAGGATTTGTTCCAAACGGATGTATCGAATGTTGTGGTGAAAGTGTACAATCTCTGTAGAGTGTCGAACTATTCGAATAGCCGCGTCCGCGGTTATAGACAGTTGGAGTAGCCATACTGTTCCTCCGTCAGATGTTTTCAAAATGACTTATGAAATGAATTGAGATTTTGACTTGACCACAACAGAGTTGTGATATGAAATACAAGTTCCCACTTAGGTGTTATAAAATTTCAACTAGCTTTTCTTGCTTCTGAACTTAGTAGAGGTAAATCTGGCTTTTTGCAAAACAACCCTAGAGCTTAGTGTCCTACTACAAAAACCCCCTTCACTTGTTAGTATTAGTTTGCGAGTACTTAAAGAGTACTCATGCCTTTGTCCCTGGCTATTCCCATGGCCAGACTATGAAGAGGAGTACTAGGACGAAGGACCCCAGGAAGGTTACGACAACTAGGATCATCTCCCATCGTCAGCATTGCCTGTGACCCCGAAGATGGAGCTTCGCCTACACTACTTTTATTATTAAGTTATTCCGCTGCCTGAGTTGTATTAAGAACTGGATCATGAGATCCTTATTTGTGTAAGACCTTATGTATGGTTTGTAATGGATGATGTACTGTGGTATCCAAATCTGTTATGTCTCGCAAAAATGGTAATCCTAGGATTGCGATGTATGGCATAACAGGCATCTGGGATTAGAAATCCGGGTGTTGACAGTTGTGGTCACGGAGGTATAAGTTCCTATTGAACCAAGTAGGTCGGATAAACAATCAAATGCTAAGATTTGAGAGTAAATCATTGTTGTTTGACAATGATGAACCGACTACATGCAAAGAAGCGATGATGGGCCCTGACTCTGTGAAATGGCTTGAAGCCATAAAATTCGTGATAGTTCCATACACGAGAAATCAAGTTTTTGAACTTGGAAGACCCTCCGGAAAGGTGTAATAACCTATCGGTCATATTTGGATCTATAAAGAAACAGACATGGATGTTTCACATCTATGAAATAGTCAACATGTCGTAAAAAAAATTAAGACAATGTTCAAGCAGTTGACTATGACAAGATTTGATCTTTCATAGTGATATTTAGTCTGGACGGATTAAAGTAGCAACCACTACATATAATTTGGTATATGGTAGATGAATAAACAAAACAAAGTTCTTCTAAAATAATGGTTACCTAGGACGTGTGCATGACATGATCCAAAGGGTTTTGTTAATTCAAAGGATGTTAAAAAGGGCATGCAAACTTGAATGGTTGAAGTAAGCATCGCGGAGTTGGAATCTTCACTGTGATGAAACTATTAAATAAGTTTAATTTCATCAGGAGATGATGAAGATGCTTGCATTTGCAAGAAATTAAGTGGGAGCACTGAGACATATTTCTAATACATTATGTGGAGGACATCTTGCTAATTGGAAATGTTGTATCTTTTATTGACAAAGGTTAATAATTTCATTTCGATGAAAGACTTAGGCAAAACCCGAATATTTAGCATGAATGTCTACATGGATAGACTGTGACGCTAATATGGTTTTGCCAAACGTACATATATGAGATATTGAAGGGGTTCAATATAGAAACGACGAGAAAATGATCTTGTCGCATGGAAAAGAATTGAATCAAGATTCAAGTGTATCGACACTTGATTAGTGAAACAAGATTCAAGTTCTTTGACACTTGATGAGTGAAATCACAAGAATGTTTTGATCAATCATACCATGATATGTACACATCCAGATATGTCCTATGCTCTAAGTGTTATGAGCATATACTAGGATGAACCATAAAATGATCATTAGACGATAGTAAGGAAATTCTTATGATATTTTGGAAGAAATAAGAACATATTTGTGTAGAGGTGACAAACAATTACAAATATTTCATTATAAAGCGTTACATTGATACTAGTTTTTTCAAAAGACACAAATTAAGTTTATCTCAATTTATACTATGGGTAGATCAATGAAATGGAAAGGAGTTTCCATGACGGATTTGGATGAATTCCAAAGTTAAGACATTGTGACAGATACTACAACAAAAGGCTAAGTATATGACCGCTATAGTAGCAGCAAAGGAGGGCATTTGTGTAAAGTAGTTTGTTATCAAACTAAGGTGTGGTTCGCAATGGTCTAACACTAAAGATATATTGTACGACAATTAGTATCAACATGATTTAACCCAAAGGAACTAAAGGTCTCACCAAAAGACCAAATTTATACAATGCCATCTCATTTGAGAATGAGTGATGCGTGAAGACGCAAAGACATGCAAATACACACAGACCTGAAAGCGTCAGATCCGTAGATTATGTTAACCACTTGCAATCACGTATATGGAACACCAGAAAGCCATAGGTGTTCAATACGCAAAGTTTTCCAACTAGATTATTGTCTCTAGTACAAGTGGGAGACTAAAGGATATATGCCCGAGAGGCAATAATAAAGTGGTTATTATCATATTCCTTATTGATGATAAAAGTGTATTTTGCATGCTATAATTGTATTAATATAGAAACGTTAATACATGTGTGTTTAATAAACAAATAGAAAGTTCCTAGTAATGCCTCTCTCATAATCTAGCTCCTTGATTAACAAGATGATCAAAGGTTTCCAGATCATGGACATTGGATATTGTTAATAACGAGGTCACAACATTGTTGGAATGATGTAATGAACATGCATCTGAAGTATAGCATTACGATCAAGGTCATTGTGTTTATATTGGTATAACATCATACGAAGTAATCTTATTCCTTAGACCAGGAGATCATGTCAATCACTAACACCGGAAGAGTATCTTGATAACATCAAACGTCACACCATAACAGGGTGACTATAAATATGGGTTCAGTGCTACGAAGGTGTTATGTTGAGGCTCATGGATCAAGAGTGGAATTTGTCCATCCCGATGACAGATAGATATACTCTGGGCCCTCTCGGTGATATCACATTAGTTAGATTGCAAGCAAGTGATTTGATCACTAGAATGTTATATCACGGGAACGAGAAAAGAGTACATGTCGGTAACGAGATCAAACTAGGTATGGAGATACCAATGATCAAATCTCGGACATGTAATATATCGCGAGAAAAAGGATTGAGTTACATGCGTATAAGGTTCACATGATCACAGAAGTCATCATTGAATATGTGGGAGTCAGTACGGATCTCTAGGTCCCACTGCTGATTATTGATCGGAGAGGGGTCTCGATCATGTCTACATTATTTGCAAACCGTAGGGTGACACACTAAAGGGATACTGACACCACTTGGAGCAAATAATATGCCAGAGAAAGAAAAAGGAAAGCGCAGGAATTTCTTTCACTAAACACCAGAACTGTTTTGGTTGAAATTGCTGAACCTCGTTCTGCATGTGAAATTGAATACTAGCAAGGGGTTTTATGTGGATGTTTGTTAATTAGAGTAATTAACAAAATTATGAATAAATAAATAAAATAGTTTTATTTAAATGAGAACTTGCATTAATTTTGGTGGAAATTTAATGCATGTGAGTGGATTTTTGAGTGGAGGATTTTTTATGGGAGTGGAGGAATTAAATTTTGAGTTGGATTTTCACCCACATGAATGTGGAAGAGGTGGGGGCAGCCACCATGGGCTGTGCGCCATGCCCCTTGGGGTGCCCTCCTCTCCCTATAAAAGGCCTCTCTCTCCTCCTCTCAAAACACACCTCCTCGCGAAGGATCTCTCTCCCTCCTTTAGAATTTCCCCATGGTCTCGGATCAGCGAGATACATGTTCCAGTGGCTTTTTCTGGAAGGATTTGTTGCTTCCGCTACTTCGCTGGAGCGAGGGAGCGGAGGTTGTCGGGGTACTCGGATGTGTGTGCGATCACGGATGCACCACTGCTTTGCGGTGCTGGACGTGATGGTGCTGGACCGGCTGGACCAGATGGACTTCATCACGATCTTGAGATCGGCAAGCGTTCGACTACATCATCCATGAGTACAACCTCGTTAATGCTATACGGTCTTCGAGGGTATGTATTCTATGGATGTATATGCACCCGTTGCTTGTATCTAGTAGATAGATCTTGGTTCTTTCTTCCCATCATAGGAAATTTTTTGTTTTCTATGCTATGAACCCTTTAGTCTTGTGTGGACTATGCAAAGATATCCCGATTCTCACGGAGGAAGCTGGTGAGCTCGCTTTCCTATTTGTCAGATAGCCTAGCACCAATGGTAACTGTGCACTCTGGGAAGGCCTCATCAACCTTTATCTTATTTGTTTCCTCGGTGGCCTGGAAAGATACACTTTCGTGCGGGTTAGTGAGTGTGAGCATAGACATGTGTGCTTCCTTGTCTAGTGCTGCAACTTCCATCATTTGCTGCTTTTCCTGAGCTATTACCAGCGACTCGGCCACCGAAGATTCGGCAGAGGCACATGCAATAGATCTTTTGTAGTCACCCTCAACTATGATAACCCCGAACGGACCTGGCAGCTTCATCTTTAATTAAGAAATATGAGGAGTATCCATAAACTTTGCCATAGCTGGCCTGCCTATTAAGGCATGGTATGAGCTGACCAGGTCTACCACCTCAAACTCTATGGCTTTAGTGTGACAGTTTACTCTGTTGTTGAATAAGACATCCACCCAGATCTTACCAATTGGCTCACAGGACAGTCCCGGCAAATACCATGGAAGGTTGTCTTAGTCGGCTCCAACATGTTCATAGTGATGCCTAACTTGAGCATGGTATCCTTTTACATGATATTGATGCTACTGCCATCATGTATCAGTACCTTGGAGAACTTCACATTGATATCTGGGCCCATGAACGTTGGATCCAAGACAAGAGCATAACCTCCTAGCGTTGGCATGATCTTGGGGTGATCCTTTATGCTCCAAGTTATCTCCTGTTCAGACCAATGCATGTATTTTGGTATTGCCGGCATTGTGGCGTTCACTTCAATCATCCATCTCTGTTGACTTTTCTTGTCATTTGGCTCTGTGACAAATACGACATAACTTTGGTGATGCTCTCTGTACTCGTTTCTGGTACCATGGCTGATATGAGCGTCATCACCTCTTGGGTTATACACCTGGTGCACAACCTCTCTTTTTTCTTGGTTGTGATATCTTGGTTGCCTGTTCACATATCTATGCTCGGCTCCAACAGATTGAGCATTTCCTCCTGTGAGCGGTGGTGGGGGAGGTGGTGGTAACTGTTGAGTCGGAGAGTCCACTCTGTCTCCCTTCTGAAACCAAGTGCACTATCTTGTTGTGTGATTTGTCGGCTTACTTGGACTTGGCGTGTGGAACTTACAGGGTTGATCCAACATCATTTCATAAGTATATTTCCGACTGTCTCGATATGGTTTACTCTTCTCGTATGGACTTTTGCCATCAATCTTTGGTATCCATTGTTGTTGCCCATTTGTCCTTTGATGTTGGCTACTTCCAGCATCTGGATGATCCTGACTTACGGCTGCGACTTGAGTCAAACCATACCTGTAGTCTGGCCTTTCATATCTTCTCTTGCTTCCATACTCGGCCCTTTCTTGGCGCCTTTACAACCCGGCTGCGTCATAGATCTGAGTCTCAGTCATGTCGTCTGCCGTCATAAGCAGAGGCTGATTCGGATCTCCTAACGCTTATGAGTCGGCTATCCTTATCATTTCTGCCAGGCTTGCCGGCATATCTCTCTGTAACCTTTACCACAGTACACTTTCATGCATGCATCCTAGTGCAAACCATGCAATGGCCTGAGATTCAATTAACCCTTCACAAGAGTTGCGCATTGTGCACCACCTTGTGAGGAATTCCCTGTCTTTCATTCGGCCTTTGCTTGCACATAGCTAGCTGTTGTGGACGATTCGGCCTCTTGTATGTGCTTGTGAAATTGCTCACAAAAGCCTCTTGGAAATCAATCCAGCTGTTGATGCTTCCGGGTGGCAAGTTATTCAGCCACACGCTCCCTGGTCCTTCTAGCATTTGCGGTACATATCGCACTGCCCATCTCAGATTTCCCTGCGCGATTTTTACTGCAGTTCCATAATCTATGATCCAGTCTTCTGGCTTTGTTCTCCCATCGCATGTTTTTGTTCCTCTGGCCAGCTGAAAGTTTGGCACTAGCGGCTCTTTCATGATCCTTGGGCCAAAACATGGTGTACCCTGTGGACCTTGCGATTCGATTAGTTCTTCCATCTTTATCTGGTCGTGCTTTAGCCTTGCATCATCCGATTGGAGATTTCTGCCTCCGAGCCTTGCTCTCATTGCTTGATAGACGTGATCCGGCAATTCACACCCATCATTTACCACTGTCGAGTAACCATCATTGTATCTGTTGGTGTTCGGGTCTGCGGCTTGATGCATTGCTTTCCCCGCTCTTTGTTGTCTCCTTTCGGGTTGAGGTAGTGGAGGATTCGGAGCTAGGTTTCCTCCTCCTGCGGAGTGAGTTCCACGCCTAGGTTGAGGTGCAAAGTTCTTGCCCCCATTGTCATTTCTTTGTCCTTCTTTCCTTTCTCGGCTAGTGTTTTCTTGGTTCTCATTTCCCTGAGCGACATTTCTTCTTGTTCCATGCGAACATGCTGAGTTTGCTTGGATCATTGCCGGGTCATAAGCAACCATCTGCTTGTTCCTTCCTGAATCTACACTTTCTTTTCTCTGTCTCGGCGCTGCTCCTGGTGAGGAGGTTGTATGGCCTGCTGATCTCACCAGGATAGGAGTTGCCGAGTGAACCAGCTGCGACCTTCTAGCTACACCCGGATTTGCCCTATAGTATGCTTCATTCAACATTCATGCTGCTCTCACCAATTCATTGACTCGTTCCTTTTGTTTTCTCTTTGCCTCACCCATTAGATGGGGTAACTCGGACATTTCCGCCTCTGCGGATATCAAATTTGCTACTGTCGTGTTGTATGTCGGCCGCACGGCTGTTTCATTGCTGTTCTCTAGTGTTATTTTAGACGTTGCGTCTGCCAGCTCTTCGTTGAGGTTCCTTCCTCTTAACCTTGTCGCATCAAGCCGGGTCTTAGCGCCCTTGAATCGATTTGCCAAGTTGAGCTCTCGGATCGTGATATCCACATCTTGCTTTAACTGTGCTAAATCCTTTGCCTTCTCCAAGACTTTTATCCTAGCCTCCTCTAAATCGGCCTGCACACATGCTGGATCAGCTGCTGGCGCTACTGGCTCTGCTAATTTTTCTATCGCTTCTTGCAACTCTTTGGCTCTCTTACTCCTAGATATGTTATCTGGTTTCTCCAGCGGTCCTTTCGCTATTCTCGCTTCCCTTGGCGTCTCTTCTGGGTTTCCCCCCTCAGCATTCTCATTCACCACAGGGGCTACTGGAGGTGCTGGGGGTGCGACGGGTTTGGAGTTGTCATCATTACCTCAACGGAGACGACTTGATGAAGCTTTCCTACGGCGTGAACAGAAGGTTGTTCCGGCTCCAGGATGACGCGCTCCGGGTACACGCGCTCCATATGTACCGCGACGTAGACCTGGTGCTCGCCGAACTTAATGAAGCGACCGCCCCTTGGGAACGGCTTGGTCCCGAAGCAGCCCGCGTTGTCGCTGACGAAGTTGAGTGCCCCGAACCTCTGGATGAGGCTAGAGTACACGCGTTCGCCCGTCTTAGCAATGATGTTGCCCGTCCGAATGAAAACTCCAGTAAGCTCCTGCTTCTGCCCCACGGTGGGCGCCACTGTCGTGGTGGTGTCACGGCAGATGCCATGGGTAGGCTTAAGTTGGGGGCCAAATGGAGTGCACGGTCTAGCCCCGCACGAAGAACAAGATGAACTCTCCACACTTAGGATTTCTTATTGATCCAACAAGTTTACAAGTGCTCCTAGAGCTGTTTGAGCATATCCTCAGGGCACTAGTTTCCTACTTGGTCCAACCTCCTTAAACCCTAGCTATGCCCCTCCTTATATAGGCGATGGCCATCTAGGTTACATCGCTTTGGGTCCTAGGGTTACTGTTTGGATCTTGGTACCTATTGTGCGGGCCGGGTCATGGGTTGCCCTGAGCCCTTGACCCAGTCCATAAAGCCATACAACTAACGGTCTTCTCGTACGTAAACTCCAGCTCTTTTGGCGTCATACTGTGGCTTTGTACGTCAGCCCTTGCTTTGGGCTTCACCCGACTCCTTTTGTGTCACCCAGCGTCGCCCTTCTCTTTTGACCATGATTTACCATGGTCCCTCCTGAATCTCACTCAGAATGTTTCCACGCGTCCTTTCTGACTCGGCCTTCCCTCGTGAGTCCCGGCTCATTGTCTCCTGCAAGGTAAACAAGTTTGTACTACGCGGGCCGATATAGTTTCTATGTCGGCCACACCTAGACCTCGTACCCGGCCGTAGGTTTCTTTGACTTGGCATACGCTAAGTTGGGTAATGTTTTTACCGCTTATGACCCTACTAGGGGTTATCCCCCCGAAACAACCTCAAAGTACAAAAAGATGACTCTATAATAACACAAATTGCCTAGGATTCGAACTCGAGACCTCGGCAGCGGTAAACTATGTGCCTTGCCACTGCAAAAGAATAGTTAATATAATAGAATCGTTAAACGATATTTCTATAACTTACATACTTGTCCCTTAAAAAGACATTTTTGACCATGGTTATCTCCCATCAAATAATAAGGTGGCGCTCCTGGTAGCTAAACTAGAAACTACTAAATAATGCAGTAGTTTCTACAGAAAACGGTCACATAATGGAGTAGTTTCTTAAAAACATGGGCAGGAAGAGTTTTTAAAAAATGAGAGGTGGGGGGTAATGCCCAAAACGCCGAATTAAAAAGAGTTTGGCTATTCTATATGGGCTGCTCTACATGGGTTATACTCCAGAGGCTATTCTCCAGGGGCTCCTTTCTCAAATTTCACTGGGTTGTGCTCAGCAGTCCCCTGACACCTAAAGTCCCACATTAAAATGTTCAGGGCTATGCTCCATGGGCTCCTTGCTCAAATTTATCTAGGCTGTGGTCCGCAGTCCCCTGACCCCAAAAAGGCCGAATTTAAATATTTTAGGATAAAGAGGGGCCGAATAGGCTTAGATTTCTTATCATGGTATATAAAAAATGCATTATACTGTGGCTCAGCCGTATTCGAAACAAATAGCACAGAGAGGGAAGAGTAAAGAATGATAATTCTTTTTGGTAGATATTCATGTAAAATTCAGAAGTACGGAATAAGATAGAAAAAATTATCGATAGATTCGTAGTTCAACGACATTTCAAAGTGAGAAATTCAGCAATAGAGACACTGAAATAAAATAGCAATATAAAGAGAACCAGTTCTTGTTTCATCTCTAAAAACCTTATCGCGTGATCAGTTTGCCCTTTTATCCAAACAAAGTCGACCATTGGAGCATGCAAAACTGACGATCAAGTCTGCTTTGAGTACCTTCTTCTCACATCAATGCCTGTGTGACCCCCCGTATGTAACCCAAAATGCCCAAGTATCATCTAGATTGTGACATGGCCATGTTTCAAAATAAAAGCAAGATTATCTACTAACCTTGATTTAAACAAGTACCAGTACATCAGTATTAGTTCCACAAAATGCTTTAGTAATAGCAACGACAGAACAATTGAGAGATTCAGTAGCTTTCCTGCTTAAAATTCAATAGCAGTACACATAGAATAAGTTCTTTTTTCTAGGTCAAAAAACCTTCGTGCATGATCAATTTTCCCTGTTCATTGAATAGACTGGATCGTTGCAGTAAGGAAAACTGACAATCAAGTCTGCTTCTATGCGAATACCACCTCCTTTCGTCTGTGACCCCCCATATGCAACCCAAAATGTCCAAGACTCATATACTAGTATATAATTGTGACAATGCTAGGTTTCAAAAGAAAAGCAAGACAATCTGCTGCACTTGATCTAAACAAGTAACAGTACATCACTATTAGTTCAATAAAATACTTTGATAATAGCAACGACAGAACAAAGGCAAAGCAAATCCATCTCCTTCCCTTGACCTAAACAAGTACTACCAGTATATAGTAGAAAATACTCCTAAGTACAAGAACTAGTACTATATTAGTACTACTATGCATCTAAAATCCACCCTCCAACACACAGAGATCCCTGAGCGGGATAAATAAATTCTAAGTTAATTGAGAATTCTCCCCTGCAATTAATGCATATTGAGTAATACAGGCCCAGGATAATATGAGATGTTTCATGGTACACCAACATGGAATGTTTTTCCTTCTAGATGATTCCCGGCACCGCCCTGCTCCCAAGCATGAAGGAACTGCAGATTGCACCCTTCCAAAACCCCAGCTCTCTTGAAGGGTGATAGACAGTGAACTACACATTATACAAGGGTGACGAGCACGCGTTCGGCCTGACGCACATGATAGGTACGATGATGTTGGCCGACACGCGCATGTCAAATAGCATAGTAAACACCGTACCATCATCCCCTGATCTGATGTTCTCTACTCTCGATGAGCGTGGTGCCAACAGCGGCTGAGAAATGTACGTACAATTTCTAAAGGGAGTAAGAATTGGCAGAATAAACTACTACATGCGAAATATTATAAGGAAAAAATGATAAAGTAAATATGAGTAATTTTACTGTGATAAAACATACATAGTACTCCCTCTGTTTCAAAATATAGGATGGTTTAGCTTTTGTGAAGTGTATCTAGACCCCTATATAGTATATGGGTTCACTCCGAACTACACAATAAAAGAGTCCAGATACACTCGTTTCACAAAAGCTAAAATATCTTAGGGCCTATTTGATTCAAAGGATTTCTAAAAGAATTATATATCCGTAGGAATTTATACTATATAGTGTGTTTGTTTCAAAGGAATGAATCCTACAAATTTTCCTACACTACGATCTTATAGGATTTCTAAGAAGAGGTGAGACCTCTTGGAAAAATTCCTCCATGTCTATGAAAACTATGACATGTCCTTAAACCCTATAAATTTAATGTGTTTTTCATGCGGTGCAATCAAACAGCTAATTTTACTGATCCCTGCAGTTTTTATTACTATAGAATTTCAAGTGTCATGCCATTCTATTCATGCATTTTTCTATTCATGTGTTCTGCAAATCCTTTGAATCTATTTTTAAACGGAGGCAGTACCTATGGAGTACATGTCCAAGGCCTATGTTTCAAAGGAAAAGCTACTTGATCTAAGCAAGTAGTGCTAGCTCCTAGTATAAAGCCATGTTTAAAAGGAAATGCTAGATCATCTCCAGCGATTTGATCCAAACAAGTACTACCAGTACATACTTCAAAATACAATAGCCCAAGCAGAACTAGAAACAATATACTCCCAAGTATAAGAACTAGTACCATAGTAATGTACTGTACTACGTTGCAGCGAAAATCCATATTTCTGACACACTGAAACCCCTCGACTAGAATCAACATCAATATTTAATCCCAAATTTGAAAGGCAGATCATCATCAGAGTCAAGACGGTCATATCTATCATCTACCACATTTTGGATGCAGAATGAGTAATCCAGGATGAACATATCATGTTTATTAATTAGAAAATTCCAGAAATATTTAGTCATACTGACAGCGGCTGGCGACGCGCTGCTCTTCGGCTAAAAAAATAGTCTATATTTGGCGAACTCCTCTAGGTCCCTTCTCATCATTGAAGGTTTATATAAGTGCAAATCCACCATGAACCACGGAAACTTAAATGCCAGCAACCTAACGCACTGGACGGATACGGCGAGGCCATAGTGGAGCATGTCAAATCGCATGGTAAACACCATACAATTGTTCCCGAATACGACGGTCTATACTCTCCATGAGCCAGGTGCCAGCAAAGGCTGAGAGATGTACCTGTGTTCCACGCCATAGTGTAAACTGTGCACTTCCATCAAGTGGGCTTTTTTGAGGTACGCGAGGAACACTATGGGCGGGGCGGTGAACTCGCAGCCAAGCTCAGGGCAGTTGCACGGGCCATGCGGGAATGCCATCTTGTGGTTGAGGAAGTCATGGAAGGTGACCAATGTCCCGCATCCGTCATTGGGGCAGCTTCTACCTTCTCCGCCAGCGACTTGGTAGCGCAACTCCTTGGAGCATGGGGCCAGTCGGACGACACTGGTAGTGTCCATACGCATAGCGTTTTCTCTGAAGGCGTTTTTGACGAACTTGCTCCAACCACTGTATTGAATGATGTGCATCGAAACCTCCATTGAGTCCGGATGGACTGGGGGCAAAGGTGGATTCAAATATTATTGTTAGGTTTTCTTGGAGGAGAGTGATGGCGTCCTGCAAGAATCGATGCAGCACGCGAGAAATGGCTAGAAAAATTGCGAAGTGAGCCCTTGAGGGGATCCAAAATGCGGCTAGCCAGAGTTGGCCAAATGGGGATCGACGGAGATGGAGAAGATGGGAGGCTCTTTGAACGAGGGGTGTTTGTGTGTTGCCTCATCATTCTTCTGTAGTGCGCAACTGTATCGAGGATGTTGACTAGAGTTATAGCTAGACTAGCAAGCGGTCACGTCCTGGCTCAGTATTGTATTGTCTCATCATATAGACTATCTATAAATAATACCATGAATAAGTTTTATTGTATTTCAGGAAAGGACATGAACCCACATTTCTCGAGTAAATTATATTTAGTACCACAGTTGGGCCAGGGTAACAGGTTATTGCCACTTCTGCATTTTTTGCAGATATGTACCGCTTTTGGGGCAAGCTGTTACAAATAGGTTGGAGTAAATATTTTTTGGCTAATCATGTTTTAACAGCTAAACTAACATGATGGGCCCACAATTAAGCAATGACATTAACCTAGGGCCACCTGTCATCCCTCTCATCTTCTTCCTCTCCTCCATCTCTCTTTTCTCGTATCCTTCTTCTAGAGAAGCTTATCTCTTCATCATTCATTGTTCCTTTTGGCCCTCGTTTTTGCTCAATCTGGTAGCAAATATAGAGAAGCAAATCTAACCAGCCCATTTAATAAACAAAGCAGATGTAGGCAAAGCAGCTAACATAGAATATATAGTATAGTACTTAACAAGGTTCGACAATTAGGCTACTCAGTAGCAGCGAATAATTTCAACACAGACAATACAAAAGAAGCTGCTTTACAACAACAACATCACAAAAGATCAGTAGAACCTCTTGGCCTTTGTCTCCTCCCTCTGGAGCTTCCTCTACTTTTTACTTCCCATTCCCTTGAACTTTTTCTCCTTGCGGTTGATCGGGGGCATGCGACCCTCTTTGATGGCCACCTTCTAGAGGTTGCGGAGGTGAAAGCCGAGTGCCATGTGCTTGGCTCTAAAGGAATGGACATTCACATTGTGGACAGAGGTGGTCACGTCCTCAGCATGCTTCACGAGGCAGTTGAAGTCAGTGGCGTGGAGTCTCCTCTCGCAGAAGAGGCACCTGTAGATGTCGTATTGGCCGTACTTCAGCCCAATCAGTACCTAACAGTCTTGGTGTTCTTAGACTCGTCGTCGCTGCAGACATCGCTGCTATCCACCTGTTGGAAAAACAGTATCATGCAATAAGGACATGTTTGAGATCCCTTGATTATTGGGATTGATTATTTGCATAGATATCCCATGATTATTCTCATAAATTAAGCGAGTGGGTTAAATTCCCCAATCCCCAAATCTCAAACAAAATCAAATACTGATCCCAACTACTGGTCGGTGCTAGTACCAACTAGGGAATCCCTTAACTAGAGCTCGAAGGACAAATAAAATAGGATTTAAATACAAACATGGGATTCATCAAAACACAAGAGCATTAGCTTCTGCAAAAAGATCTAGCATCCAACGATTGAAAATGCCAACAGCTGAACCCTAATAACACATGATCTAGCATCCAACGATGGGAATAGGGGAAGAACAAGGGTAGGGGAGAAAACCCTAGTTACCTCCGACCATGGGTCGACAATGTTGGTGTCGTAGGGGTTCTCTGGGCATATGTACTCCTGATCCTCGTAGGGGTCCCAATCGAGCAGGATCTTCCCGCGACCGGAGGGGGGCTCCTCACTGGCGGCTTTGGCGTTAGCAGGGATAGGGACGATAGCTGACTGGGATGCCTCGATGGGGGCCTGGACGAGGACGAGGACCTCCTCGTTGGTGGCCTTAGAGGTGACGATGGACAATGCGCCATTCTTCTCCATCGCCGGCATGGTTGGTGTTTTCAGGGGTGTTTGCTGAAGGTGATGGGACAGTGGAGACGTCTGCGTTAGTGAGTGATTGAGAGTGGGGAGGCGGAGAGGGAGATGGCATCTATAATAAAGGTGAAGGTAAGGGACATTTCGTTGCACCACCGTGCACCGCGTAACCGCGTACGCTACTGCACCATGCACGGCCACACACATCCGCTAATATTGCCACATGCACTCTGACACGTGTACCGTTAGGTGTACTCAGTTATAACCTCGAGATTAACACTGCCAATTTGGTTGTACTCAGTTTTTCCCTCGATTACTAACACTACTACGTGCAATATACTCAGTTTTACAATCCGGTAGCTGAGCCATGATCTTCCTAGTAGTACTAGTAAGTTGCATGTGCCTTGCATGTGATACATGCATAATATACAAAAGTATAACATATCATCACTATATTTAATTATAATAGGTAAAGTTCAAAACATTTATAAAACTGAGCCAGATCTATAAATTATGGGTGTATATTTGATTCTTTGCACATCTATAAATCTTGGTCGTTTGGGTTAAAACCCAATAATGTCTATATACATGGTAGAACAATACTGTAAAGTTGTTTTTCCAATACTCATCAAATCCCATGGTTAACGTTTTCATGGAACGTAGCGCACACGACATGATAGGGCGTGTCATGCGTAAATATTCTCATCTTTTTTTTCTTTTTCTTTATTTCACGTGATTGTTTCAAAAGGGGTTCAAAATTGTCAAGATGCAAAATATTAGCAAGAAGTCAAACCAGTCGTCAAAACTCTCGGTGGTTTTTGATATATTAATTGACCTCCCGATGGGTACCTTCAAACGCTTTTTCATAAACTCACAAAGCAGCCTAAGATTTACTAGCAGTAGTCAAATTTGACTTAATTTCAATAAATCGGCATAAATTCATTCAAGTGGGCAGAGTTAAATAGGAAGTTCGAGAACTCATAAAACATGGGAGATCGTAAGGACAACATGTTGGTCCACTATATATGTGTGAAAACTTGGCTTGTGGTATTCAGATCTATGTTCTTCGGACTTTCTTTACGGGAAAGAACAATCTCGTCATCACTCGGAAAATTGAGAATGTTCTTTCCTCATAGTTGGAACACATTGATGGCATTGGTTAATACAATAATATGCACCCATCTACCTCCGAAAAGACATTTAATTCAAGAGCAATCTATCGCTCTACTGGTATCTAAAGTTTGACCTTATTTTGTTAAATTGTCAAGATGCAAAATCTTAGCAAGAGGTTGAAGCTATCATCAAAACTCTCAGTGGTTTGATATATTAATTATGCCCCCCGATGGGTACCTCCAAAAGCTTTTTCACAAACTTTCAAAGAAACCTACAATTTATTTCTAGTTTCAAATTTGACCTAATTTCAATAAATTGACATAAATTCATTCAAGTGTGGGCTCAGTTAGCTAGGAAGTTTGAAATCTCATAAAACAATAGAATCGTAAGTACAACATGTTATTCAAATATATATGTCTGTAAACTTGGCTTGTGGTATGCATATCCAATATTATTCGAACTTTTCTTTACGGAAAAGAACTATGTTGTCATCACTCGAAAAAATGAGAATTGAATTTTCTTTTCTCATAGTTCAAACTCACACAGATGACATTGTTTACTACAAGAATATGCACCCATTTCCCTCTGAAAATACATTTAATTCAAGATAAATCTATCGCGCTTACTTGTTGAGCTCAAGTTTGACCAAATTTCATTAAATTGTCAAGATGAAAAATCTTAGCAAGAAGTTGGACCTGTCGTCTAAAATCTCGGTGGTTTTTGATATATCAGTTGTGCCTCCTTGATGGGTACCTCCAAAAGATTTACTTGTAGTTGAAAATTTTCACCTAATATCAGTAAATAGACATAAAGTCATTCAAGTGGAAAGAGTTAGCTAGGACAAAGTTTTAAAACTCCTAAAACATGGGAAGTAATCATAAGTACAACATGCTTGTCCACTATATATGTCTGAAAGCTTGGCTTGTAGCATTCAGATCCATATTATTCAGAATTTTTTTCGGAAATGAACATTCTCGTCATCACTCTGAAAAAATAGAATGTCATTTCCTGATAGTTGGAAACTCACACCAACAGTATTGTTTACTACAAGAAGATGCACCCATCTACCACTCGGAAATTACATTGAATTCGAGAGTAATCTATCACGCTTACTTGTAGCTCAAGTTTGACCAAATTTTGTTAAATTGTCAAGATGAATAATCTTAGCAAGAAGTTGAACTTGTAGTCAAAACTCTCGGTTGTTTTTGATATATTAATTGACCCCCCAATGGGTACCTCCAAAATCTTTTTCGTAAAACTTTCAAAGCAACCTAAAATTTATTCGTTGTTCAAATTTGACCTAATTTCAATAAATCAACATAAAGTCACTCAAGTGGGCAGAGTTATCTAGGGAGCTTGAAAACTCATAAAACATGGAAATCTCAATTAAGTACAACATGTTCGTCCACTTAATATGTCTAGAATCTTGGCTTGTGGCATTCAGATTCATATTCTTCGGACTTTCTTTATAAAAAAGAACAATCTCGTCATCACTTGGTAAATTGAGAATGTTCTTTCCAGATATATGGAAACTCACACCGATAGCATTGCTTGCTACAAGAAGACGCACCCATCTACCTCTAAAACTACATTTAACTCAAGAGCAATTAATCTACCGCGCTTACTTGTAGCTCAAGTTTGACCTAATTTTGGTGAATCGACAAAGAAGTTAGTGAAGTGTGCGAAGTTAGCTAGGAAGCTTGAAAAATAGAATTATATATAAAAAATTGGTCCACTTTGTGTGATAATTGGGAGGGTTGCGTTTTGTTCTAACTGTGGTAGGTCACATAGGAGCGAGGTGCTTCAGTTAACATGGTCGGTGGAAGTACAAGCTACATCAAGGACCTTGTAAAAAATCAAATTTACATCCAAGTCAATGCATTTAGCACAAGGTCCCTAAAACTAAGCAATGAAGTGTTTTTTGAGGTTTGCGCACACTAGCATTCACTGGCTAAATACTATCAACAGAATCTTCTAGATGGTAAGAATGGAAAAGAAGATCCAACGTTTAGCAATGTTTGGATTTGCTAGTCTTGATCCAAAGGTCAATGTTCAAAGTTATCTATACACTATATAGTTTTATTGAAAAAATAGATAAGATAATAAGTACTACTGCGAATGGTCGGTATTTTGAATAACCTTTCCCTCCTGATGTTTGGGAAGCAAGTGAAAATTTTGAAACCGAAAAAGTTTGAATCCTTTTGCCCCCAAGGACCAAAGTGTTTTCCTTCATATGTACTACTCCTAATCCACACCAACACGGTTGCCGAACACACTAGAGAAACTGAGATGCCCTCTCAAAAAAAGAAACAGAGCCATCGTACCGAGGCACAGGTGTGCAGCGCCACGCTTTGGATGAGGGAGAGATCAGCCCGGCTCGTGTGTGAGGGGAGATGGGTGGAGAGATGAGAGGCAGCAAAGGAGAGAGAAAACACATTTCCAATGTTTTTTTGCGTGCATAGGTCCTGAAATTTTCTACTAGTAGATCCAGGAGTACCTCTTGTCAGGAACCCATCATAAACTTTTATCTAACATCGAACCGCCTTCAACTCGTCTTCTCTCTTTGCTGCTGCCCACTTCCCCTCCTTACGTTTTATTCTCTCTTCATGTATAACGCATGGATAGAGGTTAGCATTTGTATAAGAAAAAGAAATAATACTGTAGTACGAGTAATAAGCTCCACCAGAGTGTAAATGAGATGATTCGTGGGACCCACTATACTGAAGACACTAACTTGGTCATACACTACCAAGTGGGCCCATTATTTGATTTTTCCATAGGGCATCCGCAATGTGTAAAAAAGCACACCTTAAGGCATATAGTAGTACATACATTGTGGAGAAAATAAAGTTACTTTTTGCCCATAAAGAATAGAAAAATCATTTCCCCTCCCTCCTCTCTCTTGCATGAAGAAATATGACCAATCTATGTGGGTCCTACCTTGTGGCAAATGTTGACCTATACATTATGGTAATTTTCATAAGCCGTGTGGGTCCTACATTTCGGATGCCCTTAGACACTCGTGCTCCTACATTACGGATGCTCTTAGACACTCGTTCTTTGTACTCCCATATCCACCGCGCTAAACTCGATTTTTTTTTGTGAAATTCATTTAACAAGTGTAGTTAGATAGGACTGTAAAAACCATCTTCGGTTCGATCAGAACAAGCCCATCAGTCCTGGCCCGTCACGAACCGCGACTAGTGCTAGCTCTAGTCCCGGTCCGTGAGGCCTCCAATGGCTAGAAATGGCCATAAGCATTAGTCCCGGGACGGACCAGAGCATTAGTCCCGGTCCGTAATACGGCCCGGGACTAATAAGATGGAGCGTGGCAACAACTCTTTTCGGAGACTATTAGTCCCAGGTCGTATCATGGCCCGGGACTAATTGTCCATCACTATATATACAGCTCCCTGGCCAGCTTCCCTAAAGCATATGGTGGCCATTTTTCTCAAAGAAAGCAAGAGAGTTCATGCCATTTTTTTTCTCAAGATTTGTCAAGATTTAGTTTGCAACACCTAAATCCAAAGCTTTAAAAGGATAGAACTTCATTCTTTCATCTCTTATTGCTACTTTAGGTCTATATAATGCTCTAGAAGTATAGAGATATGGATCAAATGCATATGCATGCTCTAGAAGTAGCTAGAAGGATTTTGATATATATGTGTAACAAATTTTGATTAGGCACATAGTTACTGAAAATTGAAATGTGTAATTTTAGAGTTTAAAAGCTTTGAATGGAATGAGGTTTTCACTGATAGAACAATAATAAAAAACTCCACATTTATCATGTTGATTGTTTTCTCCAATTCTCAAATTGGTGCATGTAAATTTTTCAAAATTCAAAATTAATGCTCTAGAAGCTCTCAATATAACTTGTAATAATTTTATCATGTTGTGTAATGGTTTTTGATATACTTTTACTATAATTCAGATGGTTCGGGAATGGATGTACGGTACTGACCGACGTTATGGCGAGTTCATTAATGGCGTGCATGAATTCATCTGTGTTGCTGATGCAAACAAGCACAATGGTTTTGTATTCTGTCCATGTAATGGATGTAGGAATCAGAAGGATTACTCTGACTCTAAAACCCTTCACAGCCACCTGTTGAAGTCCGGCTTCATGCCCAGTTATAATTGTTGGACCAAGCACAGAGAGAGAGGGGTTATAATGGAAGACAATAAATAAGAGGAGGAGGATGACAACTATCATGGTTTCCCTGAGTACGGAGATACTTCCATGGGGGATGCTGAAGGGGAGGATGAAGAAGAGACACATGATGAACCCGCTGATGATCTTGGTCGGACCATTGCCGATGCACGAAGAGATTGTGAAACTGAAAAGGATAGGGAGAAGTTCAATCACATGCTAGAGGATCACAAAAAGTTGTTGTACCCAAATTGCGAAAATGGTCTTAAAAAGCTGGGCAGCACACTGGAATTGCTGTGATGGAAGGCTGAGTGTGCTATACCTAACTCCTCATTTGAAAAGTTGCTGAAAATGATGAAGAATATGCTTCCAAAAGATAATGTATTGCCTGCCAATACATACGAAGCAAAGAAGGTTGTCTGCCCTCTAGGTTTAGAGGTTCAGAAGATACATGCATGCCCTAATGACTACATCCTCTACCGCGGTGAGGAGTATGAGAATTTAGATGCATGCCCGGTATGCACTTCACTTCGGTATAAGATTAGACGAGATGACCCTGGTGACGTTGAGGGCGAGCCCCCCCGGAAGAGGGTTCCTGCGAAGGTGATGTGGTATGCTCCTATAATACCCCAGTTGAAACGCTTATTCAGAAACAAAAAGCACACCAAGTTGTTGCGATGGCATAAAGAGGAACGTAAGTCAGGCGGGATGTTGAGACACCCCGCTGATGGGTCGCAATGGAGAAAAATCGATAGAAAGTACCAGGACTTTGCAGATGACGCAAGGAGTTTAAGGTTTGGTCTAAGTACAGATGGCATGAATCCCTTTGGGGAGCAAAGCTCCAGTCACAGCACCTGGCCCGTGACTCTATGCATCTATAACCTTCCTCCTTGGTTATGCATGAAGCGGAAGTTCATTATGATGCCAGTGTTGATCCAAGGTCCGAAGCAACCCGGCAAAGACATTGATGTGTACCTAAGGCCATTAGTGCAAGAACTTTTACAGTTGTGGCACGAACCTAGGATACGCGTGTGGGATGAGCACAAGCATGAAAAATTTAACCTCCGAGCATTGCTTTTCGTAACAACCAATGATTGTCCTGCTCTTAGTAACCTTTCAGGACAGTCAAACAAGGGATACAACGCATGCACACACTGTTTAGATGAGACTGCAAGTATATATTTGGAACATTGTAAGAAGAATGTATACAATGAGCATCGTCGATTTCTTTTGGTAAAGCATCCCTTAAGAAAGAAAGGAAAGCATTTCAACGGTCTGGCATGTCACCAGACGAAGCCTAAGGAGCGTACTGGTGCTGATATATTTGATATAGTCAAAGATTTGGATCAACTGGTAACCTTTGGAAAGGGTCCTGGAGGAAAATCTGTTCCGAAAAACGCTAAAGGACACGCACCCATGTGGAAGAAGGAATCTATATTTTGGGAGCTACCATATTGGAAATTCTTAGAGGTCCGCTCTGCAATCGATGTGATGCATGTGACGAAGAATCTTTGCATGAACCTGCTAGGCTTCTTGGGCGTGTATGGGAAGACAAAAGATACACCGGAAGCACGAAAGGACCATCAACGTACGAAAGACCCAGATGGCCTGCATCCAGAATGGTTTCAAGGTCATGCCAGCTACGCTCTTAGCAAACAAGAGAAGGAAATATTTTTTGAATGCCTAAGTAGTATTAAGGTCCCGTCTGGCTTCTCGTCGAACATAAAGGGGATAATAAATATGGCAGAAAAAATGTTCCAAAACCTAAACTCATGACTGCCACGTGATTATGACGCAAATGCTTTCGATTGCATTGAGGGGGCTTCTATCAGATAATGTTCGAGTACCCATTGTGAAGCTATGTGCATTTCTCAATGCAATCTCTTAGAAGATAATCAATCCTGAAGATCTACCACGGTTACAGAATGATGTGGTCCAATGTCTTGTTAGTTTTGAGTTGGTGTTCCCACCATCCTTCTTCAATATTATGACGCACCTGCTGGTTCACCTAGTCGAAGAGATTTCCATTCTCGGTCCTGTATTTCTACACAATATGTTTCCCTTTGAGAGGTTCATGGGAATAATAAAGAAATATGTTCGTAACCGTGCTAGGCTAGAAGGAAGCATCTCCAAGGGCTATGGAACAGAGGAGGTCATTGAATTTTGTGTTGACTTTGTTCCTGACCGTAAGCCGATTGGTCTTCCTCAACCGCGGTATGAGGGGAGACTGAGTGGAAAGGGTACTCTAGGAAGGAAATCAATAATATGTAGAGACGGACATTCTTACACCAAAGCACATTACACCGTTCTACAGAATTCTACCTTGGCAGCCCCATATATCGAAGAACACAAGAAAATCTTACGCTCCAACAACCTTGGAAAGCATGACTCTTGGATTAGAGATGAACACATGAAGAGTTTCGGCGGTTGGTTGCAACATCTCATAAAAAACAACACTCTTGGAGATCAGCTATACTTGTTGTCTAGGTCACCATCTTCGACTATATCGACTTTCCAAGGGTACAAGATAAATGGGTATACATTTTACACGATATCCCAAGATAAAAAGAGCACCAACCAAAACAGTGGTGTCCGCTTTGATGCAACAGACAACAATGGGTCAAAGACCACATATTATGGTTACATAGAGGAGATATGGGAACTTGACTTGGACCTACTTTTAAGGTCCCCTTGTTTCGGTGCAAATGGCTCAAGCTGACGGGAGGAGGGGTTGAGGTAGACAAGAAATACGGAATGACATCGTTGGATCTCAACAATCTTGGGTACTTAGACGAACCATTCGTCCTAGCCAATGATGTGGCCCAGGTTTTCTATGTGAAGGACATGTCTACCAAACCTAGAAAACGAAAAAATAAGAAAAAGAATACATCAGACGATGAGCCAAAGTGCCACATAGTTCTTTCAGGAAAAAGAAACATCGTGGGAGTGGAGGACAAGACAGACATGTCAGAAGATTGTGATAAGTTTCATGAAATTCCGCCCTTCGCGGTGAAGGATGACCCAAGCATCATGTTAATGAATGAAGATGCTCCATGGATACGACGGGATCAGAAAGGAACACACGCGAAGAAATGATATGTAATAATTGAAACATTTTATGAGTGAAGATGTTCCATGCATGTGTCCATTTTTATAGTGTTGTCTGAAAACAATCTTGAGTGTGTTAGTCCCGTTTTGTGGCTGGACCGGGATTAAAGGAGGGCCTTTAGTACCGATTCATACTTACCATTAAGATCTGATCTCCAAACGCGTGATGTCACATATTAGGGAGTGCCTCTATGACCAGTTTCTTGGAGATTCCGGAGGACTGGGCTCCGTCGGCATCTCCCTGAAACTAGCCATAGTGGTGTCCCTGCTCTCGAAAACCATCTTGCAGCTTGTAACTTCTCTAACTAGATCAATACGCCTGGGAGCTAACTAATTTCACATATTAGGGAGTGCCTCTATGAACAGTTTCTCGGAGATGCCGGAGGACTGGGCTCCGTCAGCATCTCCCTGAAACTGGCCGTAGTGGTGTCCCTGCTCTCGAAAACCATCTTGGAGATGCCTCAAACTGGCTGGAGGACTGGACTCACAAGGATGCCTATTTATAGTATAAGCAGCTCGGCATAATGTCGACACTCACGACATAATGTCGACACTCACCCCTATTATTAGTGCTGACTCATCTTTAGTCCCGGTTGGTGTCTCCAACCGGGACTAAAGGTTCATCTTTAGTCCCGGTTGGTGACACCATCCGGGACAAGGTACAAGCCGCACAACATAATGTCGACACTCACCCCTATTATTAGTGTTGCCTAGCCCAGTCTGCCGCAATCCCTTCAGTCGCGGTTGGTTTCTCCAACCGGGACTAAAGATGAACCCTATCTTTATATAGGCATTTCCCTCTATTTATTAGGTAACACTCAAGACATTTATTAATATTAAAAACCGGGACAAACCAGGACTAGCTAACACTCAGGACTAAAGCCCCCCCTTTAGTCATAATCAAGCCTAGTCCTATCGTACGCAGCTTCAGGGTCTTCATCGTCATCGTCATCGTCATCATCATCGTCACCTGCCACTCCGGGGATCCTCAGCCCATCCATGTCATATACCAGGGGCCATTCCAGCGTCGGATTCACGGCGGGCAGGAGAGGGGTCTCCTGCAAGACGATGCCGCTACCGCCGGGACAGTGTGGGGCCTGTGGCGGGTGGACTCGTGGGCACCGTAGGCGAGGATGGTCTCCCCCGGCGATGTAGCTCATCACTCCGATGATAGTACGGTTCGCCCACCATAGATGACGGCCGGCTTCATGGTGGTTCACCGGTGGCGGGCCATCACCCTCGTACCTGGCGAGCTCCCTTTCCCGCCTATTAGCGAAGAAGGCATTCCAGGTGTCGTAGTTGTCAGGATCCCACTGGGGATCCATCCGCTGCTCCGGCGTGAGCTCGTGGTAGAAGTGGTTTGTGATGGCCGCCTGGCGTGCGGAACCTTGAGGGACAGGAGGGACAGGAACCCCTCCAGCGCTCAGCATCCAGCCGGCGGGCGGCCGGTAGCCCGGCGGACAAGGGTAGTTGGAGGCGCACAGCGCCTCGGTCTCCTCGAGGGTCAGAATGGCCCAGTAGGCGTTGTCCATTGTTCTAAGAGCGGAAGGTGTAGATTTGTGGATAGCCATGGCACGATCTCCCTAAATATAGAGGGAAAGGGCGGGAAAACTTGGCGTGAAGCTTTGGGAAATGGTGGGAAATATCTTTAGTACCGGTTAGTGACTACATCCGGGACTAAAAGGTCTCGTAGAAAGGAAAGGGCGCGAAAACTTGGCGTGAAGCTTTGGGAAATGGCGGGAAATATCTTTAGTCCCGGTTAGTGACTACATCCGGGACTAAAAGATCTCGTAGAAAGGAAAGGGCGGGAAAACTTGGCGGGAAGAGGTGGGAAATGGCGGAAAATATCTTTAGTCCCGGTTTGTGACTACAATCGGGACTAAACGGATATTATATTAAGATTCACTATATTTTTCTGATAATAATAGACATATTATTTGTTTTATTTGGATTATTATAATAAAATATATGATTTTTCAAAGTTTTTATATTTGATTTGAATTAAAAAAGAAAATTTACATCTGAAATAATTTATAAATGATGCAAACAGATAAATGGATATTATATTAAAATTCTTTATATTATTCTGATAATTATAGACATATTATTTGTTTTATTTGGATTATTACAATAAAAGATATGATTTTTCAAAGTTTTTATATTTGATTTGAATTAAAAAAGAAAATTTACAAATGAAATAATTTATAAATGTTGCAAACAGATAAATGGATATTATATTAAAATTCTTTATATTTTTCTGATAATAATAGACATATTATTTGTTTTATTTGGATTATCACAATAAAAGATATGATTTTTCAAAGTTTTTATATTTGATTTGAATTAAAAAAGAAAATTTACAAATGAAATACTTTATAAATGATGGAAACAGATAAATGGATATTATATTAAAATTCTTTATATTTTTCTGATAATAATAGACATATTATTTGTTTTATTTGGATTATTACAATAAAATATATGATTTTTCAAAGTTTTTATATCAGTTTTGAATTAAAAAAGAAAATTTAAAAAAAACAAATAGTCACGGGTCGTGGCTGGACCCGGGACTAAAGGGTGAGTGCGCGCGCGAAAACGAACGGCCGAAAAAACCCTTTAGTCCCGGGCCGTGGCTTAGCCCGGGACTAAAGGGGGGGGGTCTTTAGTCACGGGTTAAGCCACGGCCCGCGACTAAAGACCCTTTAGTCGCGGGCGGTGGCTTAGCCCGGGACTAAAGGGTCTGTCCCTATATATACGAGCGCTCGCCCCTGGCGCGCCGAGCCAGCCTTTAGCATGCCACGAAGACGAAGACGAAGACGAGGCGCCATCGACGCAGAGAACACAGGGGAGGTGCTGCCTGCCGGCCGGCCGATTCCCGTGCCGCCGCCGACCTCGTCTCCGTACCGCAGAGCCGCCGCCCGCCGAGCCTCCGTGCCGCCCGCCGCCGTACGTGTCGTGCGCGTCGTACCGCCGCGTCGCACCGCCTCGCCGCGTCGTCGTGCCGCGCCGCGTTGCATCACCACGCCGGAGGTGGTTAATTATTTAATTTTGTTTTTGTATTTAGGTTTTTATTAGTAGTAGGAAATGTTAGTATTTAGGTTTTGATTAGTAGTAGAAATGTTAGTAAATGTTAGTATTTAGGTTTTGATTATAATTAGTCTAGTAGTATAATTAGTCTAGGAAATGTTATAGTTAGGTTTTTGTAGTAATATTTATTATTATTATTATTAGTAATCTTCAGGTTTTGTATAAATCTTTAGGAAATGTTAGTATTTATATTATTATTATATTATTAGTAAATGTTAGTTTTTTTAAAATTTTCTTGTTATATTTTTTTCTATAGTTTTTATAGTTTTTAGGATTAGTTATTGTTTTAGTTATTAGGATTAGTATTAGGATTATTACAATTAGGATTATTATAATTAGCGGTTTATTAGGGTTTTTTGTTATATTTTTTTTATAGTTTTTTTATAGATTTTTTATATTAGGGTTTTTTGTTTTAGTATTAGGATTATTGTTTTAATTAAAATATTAGAATTAGGATTAGGATTATTGTTTTAGTGATTTTTTTGTTTTATTTATTAAGATTAGAATTAGGATTAGGATTAGGGTTATTTTTTTGTTTAAGTTATTATAATTAGGATTATATTGTTTTAGTTATTGGGGTTTTTCTAACCTTTTAAACTCTCTTTTTGTTATAGATAATTAATTCATGGATCCATCCAAAGATCCTGATCGCATCGGTGAAGGTTTTCTTCAGGGCATGATAAGAGGTGAAATTCCTCTTAATATTACTACTGGGGCCGAAGATATTTTGCCTGAGGAAGAGATATCCTCATATCTGAATCCATCCGGTGATGGACTAGAGGAAAACCAAATTTACCAAGGGGAAGACCAGATGGACGAAGGGCAAACAAATAACAACAATAATGATGGCCCCTCGACAGGATCCGGCGAGGTACACATATATATATAAAGTCTCGTGTTACCTCTATTCATTAACTGATCTAGATATATATTAATCACTCTCTCTTCTTCTTTTAGCCCACCGGATCGAAGCAATCGACAGCTCGAACGAAACAAAGGCCAAACAAAAAGTTGGATGGTAATCAGAGGTTCACCATCGAAGAAATATATGATGATGGTGAACCGATTGCTCCAGAGAAGCACCGGAGGATGTTTATAAATCAATGCGGGGTGCTTGTTAGGGACAACCTGCCGATCACCATCCAAGAATGGAATAAGTCAAAGAAACCGGGTGAAGAATCCAACAGCTATGTCACCGATGATGCCAAAGATGACCTTTGGCAGAAGCTCATAGCGCATTTCATACTACCTCCAGAGTATGAGGAATTTGAGGTAGATGGTATTACCCCAAGGTCGGGTGGGCTTGAAAATAGAGTGAAAGTCAAGGAGTGGGCACTAAGCAAGATGGCTGAACTGTACAGGAACCACAAGAAAAATTTATACGCGAAATATGTCGTGAAAAAGAAAACTCCAGACTTCAAAGGAGTAAACGAGAAGTTGAGAGAACAGTGTCCCGATTTTGTACAGTACAAGCAATCTGATAAAGCAAAGGCAAAGTTGGCAAAGAACGCGTTAAATGCTGCCAACAAGAAATACCATCATAAAATGGGGACAGGTGGCTACAAGAGTGCCATCCCTAAGTGGGAAACTATGGAGAAGGATATGAGGGCTAGAGGCGTCACTCCTGGTACAGATGGATGGCCCGAGAGGTCAAAGCACTGGTGGTACGGGCACGGGGGATCCTTGGACCCAGAAATAGGGAAGACATTATTTCATGATAAAATTCTAAAACCCTCACAAGACCTTATTCAAGCAATGAACGATGCTCAATTGGGATTGTTCCGTACCGAGAGAGAGAACGACGAGCTGACACGCGCCCTAGGGAATCCTGAAAAGGGAGGACGAATACAAGGCAAAGGCGCCAGTGTCTCGTGGAAGAAAGGGTTTCCTCTGTACGATGCCAGTTACAGAAGCCGTCAGAGAAAGAAGGACCAGGAGGCAGACCGGATCTCCAGGGTAGAGCAGGACCTAGCTGATCTGAAGAACCTCATGCATGAAATTAGCCAAAGGCCGCCGTCGTCAACTCACCCGCGGTCTGATGATCCTGCATTGGATCTTAGCCAACAGAGAAGCAGCGTGGCTTCCACGGAGGTCCGTGCTGATGATCAAGCACTGCTGGATGATGCACCGGCTCCTCACTACCCCGTGGATGATGTCAGAGAGATGGCACAATGTGAGCTACATCATCCAATGAAAAAACCTGTCCTTCAAGGTGGCGATCGGCACTGCTTTACCTTGTCTACCTGGAGCACTCCACCATTCACTTCCGATTCCACCAGGCTATGCTCGTGTCACGGTGGATGACATAGTGGAGGATTTTTCGGACCTAGAGATTGAAATCACTACGCCTGAAGGCCTTATGAAACTAGGAGATGTCAAGAGCAACATCATTCTATGGAATAAGAAGTACATCAAGTTTCCAGGCTCGGCGCCAAGGCCACCGACTCCAAGGAATCCAAATCCACCCCACATCGAATATCGTCAACCTCCAAGTCCACCCCAACCCGATTATTGCCAACCTCCAAGTCCACCCCAACCCGATTATTGCCAACCTCCAAGTCCACCCCAACCCGATTATCGCCAACCTCGTCCACCCCGCCCCGCTGACGATCGCCGCAGCAGGAGTACATCAACTCGATCTCCGCCTCTGCCTCCGTGCAATACTACTACCTCGTCGAAGAAACGGAAGTTCGACGGTCCCCCGCGCCCAACATCAAAGAAAGGTCAAACGCCAAAGATAGTCGATATCCCGCCGGCTCTTCCAAAGAGACCTTATGACAAGACCGACGAGGAAACTAACGCGGATGTGGCTGCCCAAGTTAAGGCGCATTTTGCACCCAAAAAGCCTGAGCCAAAGCCGGTATATAACGAAAAAACAAAAAAGTGGGCAAGTCCTTTCTTGAGCAACCATCCCAGATATGGATGAATCTGGAATCAGACTATGACCGGGAGATTATTAAGCAAGCACAGAAGAAAAAAACACAAGTGCAAAAAGCGGGAAGCAAGTTGCCCATATCGGAGCACAGAAGAATCAATCGGTCGCCCCGCTCAAAGTCATTTCAGACCTCGACAAGGCCTTCAGAGCTGAAATGGATATGGACATGCAAATAATGGACCCTAGAGCCCGTAATAATGCTGCACTTATGGGAATCACTGTATCGGAGGCCAAAGCACTTGCTAACAAAGAAAATATGTCTCTTGGTCAATATTTAGGCTATGAAGATACGCCAGTGGGTCAGATAGTACGGCAGTATGTCCAAGGGCAGCCTCTAGTCAGTAATGAGGAGCTCGCGCGTCTATCCACACATATGCAAAATCTGCATGAATGGTACATGTCGCAAGCAGAAAAAAAGCATCATAAAGATTGGTTTCCGGTGGACGTTAGAAAGGAGCATCACTTCAAACCATACTCGATACAGGTTCAAATGACCGAACTGTTTCAGTTATACAACCAGCGCGCCCTCGACAAATCTATCATTGGTTTCTACTGTCTGTAAGTTATTTATTTCTATAATTAAGTTTGTAGCTTTAGCTCGTTCATTGCATTTAATATATTATCCTAACTATATATCCTTTTGTATGATGATATTATATTCCGCAGAATGAAGATGCTTGAATGCAAAAGAGCTAGAAGATACGATGTTGGGTTCATTGACCCATATATCATTAATGAATATACGTTAAAGAATCACCCCAAAGACGTGGAGGAAGACCTGTCCAGGTTCTTAACCGAGCATATTTTTGTTAAGGAAATACTATTTCCTTACAACTTCAAGTGAATGTTTATATCTTGTACACATTTTATTTTTGCTTACTGGATGAGCTATGCATGTATGCTTATGTAAATGTCCACAGATTCCACTAGATCATGCTAAACATTCAAGTTGACAACTCCGTAGTTGAAGTCCATGACTCATTAAGTTGGGACCAAGAGAAGTGGAGCGACATGAAAGCAATGCTCCATAAGTAATTTCAATCATTATCGCATTATATCGTCCTCTTTCATTCATTTCCTGATATCAAGTAACTAATAACTCCTTTGTTCATTTTCTTTGCCGAGCAGGTGTTGGACACGGTTCAAACAGAAAATACCAGGTCCATTCAAAGAGGATCTAACTTATAAAATGGCGAAGAGTTTACAGCAGCCACCGGGAACTCATTTATGTGGATACTACGTCTGCGAGTACATCCGAGAGTTGACCAGTGAGCGGAAAGTTGACTCACATTATATTTATGATTTGCGGGAGAAACTAGAGCCAGACCAGTGCATAAGAGCAATTCAAGAGGAGCTGGTGGCATTTATGATGAAGGAAGTCCTTGATGTACATGGAGAGCATTATGCGGATGACGTGGAACTCGATTTGCCTTAGTCATCTCCATGTAGCTCATATGATATATATATTCATCAATGACCATGTAATTTCAAAACATTTCCTTTTGATATGATTGATTATATGTATGCTTGCAAGGGATCGATCTTATATAAATGCATCGACGTTTAGTGTGTATGTAGTAGTGTATAATATGTCTACTGAAATATATTTTTTTATAGTGAAACACAAAACGAAAAAGGAACAAAATGGAAAAAAAAGGAAATACACAATCTCTGCCGCGGCAGAGAAATGTGGTGTTTCTCTGCCGCGGCAGGAAACCTTTTAGTCCCGGGTGGTGTTACAGCCTGGGACTAGAGGGTTTCCGCCCCCCGCGGCGCTGAAACAGCCACGTGGCTGTTATCAGTCGCGGGCCGTTGCGAGCCGGGACTAGAGGGGGGGGCTCTAGTCCCGTTTTCGCAGTCCCAGGCCAAAAACCGGGACTAGATCCCGTTGCGGCCCGGGACTGGAGGCCCTTTTTCCACCAGATGATCCACTATATGTCTGACAACTCCCACGGTCAACAATGCTCACTACCCCAAGATGCACCCATCTACTGTGGGAACTCCATCTGGTCGTAAACTATGATGTTGATTGATATGGCCTTGACAACCTTGATCGTTCGGGTTGAAACCAAATAATGTCTATAAATGGTAGAACAAAAATGCAAAGCTTATTTTTCAAAAACTCGTCAAATCGGATGGTTAACTTTTCATGGAACATAACGCACACGACATGATAGGGCATGTGATGCGTAAATCTTTTAATTTCTTTTTTCTTTTTCTTTATTTCATGTGATCATTTTCAAAAGGGGTTCAAAATTGTTAAGATGCAAAATCTTAGCAAGAATTCAAACCAGTCGTCGAAACTATCGATGGGTTCTGATATATTAATTGACTTCCCAATGGGTACCTCTAAACGTTTTTTCAAAAAACTCACAAAGCAGCCTATGATTTAATAGCAGTAGTCAAATTTGACATAATTTCGATAAATTTTTATAGAGTCATTCAAGTGTGCAGAGTTATCTAGGAAGTTTGAGAACTCATAAAACATGGGAAACGTAGGTACAACATGTTGTTCCATTTCATATGTTTGAAAACTTGGCTTGTGGTATTCAGATCTATGTTCTTTAGACTTTCTATATAGGAAAGAACAATCTCATCATCACTCGGAAAATTGAGAATGTTCTTTCCTCATAGTTGGAAACTCACACTTACAGCATTATTTAATTCAATAAAATTCACCCATCTACCTCCGAAAATACATTTAATTCAAGAGCAATCTATCGCGCTTACTGGTAGCTCAAGTTTTACCTTATTTTGTTAAATTTTCAAGATGCAAAATCTTAGGTAGAAGTTGAAGCTATCGTCAAAACTCTTGGTGGTTTGGTATATTAATTATGCCCCACAATGGGTACCTCTAAAAGCTTTTTTGCAAACTTTCAAAGCAACCTACAATTTACTTGTAGCTTCAAATTTGACCTAATTTCAATAAATTGACATAAATTCATTTGAGTGTGGGCTTAGTTACTAGGAAGTTTGAACTCATAAAACATGGGAATCATAAGTATAACATGTTGGTTCAATATATATGTCTATAAACTTGGCTTGTGGCATTCAGATCCAGTATTATTCGAGCTTTTCTTTATGTAAAAGAACTATGTTGTCATCACTCAAAAAATTGAGAATTGAATGTTCTTTCCTGATAGTTTGAAACTCACACCAACGACATTGTTTACTGTAAGAAGATGCACCCACTTACCTCTAAAAATACATTTAATTCAAGGGAAATCTATCGCTCTTACTTGTGTAGCTCAAGTTTGACCAAATTTCGTCAAATTGTCAACATGAAAAATCTTAGCAAGAAGTTGGACATGTCGTCTAAAATCTTGGTGGTTTCTGATATATTAGTTGTGACTCCCTCATGGGTACCTCCAAAAGATTTTTGTAAACTTTCAAAGCAACCTATAAAACATGGGAATTAATCATATTAGTTTACATGTAGTTCAAATTTTTCACCCAATCTTGGTAAATAGACATAGTGTCATTCAAGTGGACATAGTTAGCTAGGACGAAGTTTGAAATCTCATAAAACATGGCAATTAATCATAAGTACAATATGTTGGTCCACTATATATGTTTCAAAGATTGGCTCATCGCATTCAGATCCATATTCTTCAGACTTTCTTTTCAGAAATGAACAATCTCGTCATCACTTAGAAAAATTAGAATGTTATTTCCTGATAGTTGGAAACTCACACCGACGGTATTGTTTACTACCAGAATATGCACCCATCTACTGCTCTGAAATTACATTTAATTTGAAAGTAATCTATCGTGATTACTTGTAGCTCAAGTCTGACCTAATTTTGGTAAATTATTAAGATGAATAATCTTAGAAAGAAGTTGAACCTGTTGTCAAAACTCTCTGTGATTTCTAACATATTAATTGACCCCTTTATGGGTACCTCCAAAAGCTTTTTCGTAAAACATTCAAAGAAACCTAAAATTTACTCGTTGTTCAAATTTGACCTAATTTTGATAAATCAGCATAAAGTCACTCAAGTGGGCAGAGTTAGCTAGGGAGTTTGAAAACTCATAAAACATGAAAATATCAATTACGTACAACATGTTGGTCCACTTAATATGTTAGGAATCTTGTCTTGTAGCATTCAAATCCATATTGTTTGGACTTTCTTTATGAAAAAGAACAATCTCGTCATCACTCAGGAAATTTAGAATGTTCTTTCCAGATAGTTACAAACTCACACCGACATCATTGTTTACTACAATAAGACGCACCCATCTACCTCTAAAATTACATTTAATTCAAGAGGAATTGATCTAAAGCGCTTACTTGTAGCTCAAGTTTGACCTAGGTTTGTTGAATCGACAAGAAGTCATTGAAGTGTGTGAAGTTATCTAGAAAGCTTGAAAAATGGAATTATATAAGAGACTCTGGTCTGCTTCATGTGATAATTGGGGCAGTTGCATTTTGTTCTACCTATGGTAGGTCCTGTAGGAGCAAGGTGATTCAGTTAACATGATCGGTGGAAGTACAAGTTACATCAAGGACCTCGTAAAAATGAAAATTACATCCAATTTCATGAATTAAGCACAAGGTCCCTAAAACTAAGTAATGAAGTGTGTTTTGAGGTTTGCGCATAGTACCATTCATTGTGCTAAAGACTATCAATAGAATCTTCTAGATACTAAGAATGGAAAAAAAGATCCAACGGTTGGCAATGTTTTGATTTGCCATTTTTGATCCAACGGTCAATGTTTGAATTTCGAAAATGGAAAAATACTTAAACTTGGGAAACTATAAGAAAGGATTGTCCACTTTGTATGAAAATTTATTAGGGGCATTATTTGTTCTTTAATTTATTCTACCAATAAAAATGCTTGAAAAACTCATTTGATGGTATGGCCTATTATACCATGTACTTCGTGCGTACTTTCTTGGGTTTCAGGCCAAATGACCAAGGTCATCATAAAATTTTTGTGAAAACCGTGTGGTGGCACTTTATTTTTCTGACCGGGGTATGTCCCGAGGGAGAGAGATGCTTCAATTAACACGGTCACATGATGTGTACATATATGTTACACCAACGACCTCATAAAATAAATAATTACATCCAAGTCAATATATTTAGTACAAAGGACCGTGAAATCAAGCAAGGAAAAGTAGTTGGGTCTTGCTCGTTCTCCGTCGCGGGGCTGAGCCATGCTCTTCCTAGTAGGTTAAGTAAGTTGCACGTGCTTGCACGTGAGTCTCGCATAATATATAGATGTATGACTTACCATTTTTTATATAAAATTATAATATGTGAAGATGAAAATTAATTATAATTTTGAGCCACATCCATAAAGTATTGGGTGTATATTTGGGTTTTATCTCATCACATGATTTATTTTTATAGATTCTATTTTCATCCAAATTATATCTAGAATGGAGTGAATGTATTCATCCAAATTTAGACAAAATTGCAATATACTCCCTTCGTTCATTGATATATGACGTATAGTTTTCTGTAAAAAAAAACTCCAGAATATAAGGTATATGGTGGGATCATGGGATTTTTTACATAATTTAGGAGTCAGACTGATTTGGAGAGCTGAGATACTGATATTTACCTATTTTCCTCTATTCTCATATCGGTCACCTACATGTATTAACATCTAGAAGTATCGAATTTTTTTCATTTTAGCCAATGCATTAATATTCGTGCAAGCAAACTATACACCTTCTATCAAGGAATGGAGGGAGTACCATTCTGAGGAAAAGCAGGACCATCTCCACACGTATACTAGATCGCAGCCATACCTAACAGTGGGCAGATGGAACAATTTCAAAGAACACTTAAATCCTAAATATAAACACTATCAGCAAACTCACTTTATAGCCAAAATACACCCTTCCTGGTGCCAAAATAGACCTTGTCTCCGAGTACTGGAACTTTACAACTAAATTAACTAGTAATACATCATTACCATCACGTTAGGATCACTAGCCGAAGTTTAAGATCAACTCATGTCGATGTAAACGCAGAAAGAGAATACCCTCTGGTACTATCCAACAGACGCAGTTATGTACCATGGTGGCACCGTGAGGAATGTTAGATCTTTGAGGACGATACTTCAGGGCGACACGCAGCTCATCGGCTCCATTACCCCATTAACGGTGTCCCTCAAGAAGTCCGCTGGCGACTGCGGTCCAGTCGCGCATAGCTTCACCCTGTACCGGGGCCATGAGCACGTGGCCGCCCTGACGCACACCAAGGAAATGGCGGCGGCCTGGCCGAGCTCGCCGACGATGAGGGTGCACACGCTAGTGTCATCACCATAGAAGATGACCATGGATGGCGGAAAGGACGGTAGTAAACTCCATGGGATGGCCGTACGATATCCTATGCACTTGTACTGTGTGGTCACCGTCGAGGTGGATAAGGAGCTCGACCGACAAGGCGGTGAAAATGCAGCTGACCTCCGTGCAGCCGCACGGGCTGTATGGGCACGCGGTCCTGTAGTCATCTAGATAGTGGTAGGCGACCATGGTGAGACAATCTTCGTGGGGGCATGCAACAGTTATCGGTGCTAGCTCGTCTTTTTCCATCGCCGGATAGAATCTTGGTGAAATCCTCCATAACACGTGGTGTTGGAGTGATTCCTAGAATCTTGACTCGCCGATGTAGTGCCTACAGTCCAGAATTTTTATGCCGCATTGAGGTAATTGAATATGGGGTCCCTTGATCCATCCTAGGGCTATCCTCCTGCATAAAATGGAGTAACAGAACCTTCCCACGTGAAGGTCTACTCCTAGAGAGAGCTAGAGAAGGCTACAGGAAGTTGACAGGTGAGAGTAAAGCATGTATCACACTGTATAGTAACAGAACCTTCCCACGTGAAGGTCTACTCCTAGAGAGAGCTAGAGAAGCCTGGAGTCTGATGCAAAGTGTATAGTGCTACAGGGAGAGATCGAGGACTGCATGCATGTCTTCAACATGATCTGCATTTTATTCTATCTGCTTGTCTCTTCTGGCTCTTTCGCTTCTCTCTCTATTTTTTAGAGGAAAAGGGCACCTACCCCGGTTCCATGACTCATAAAACCAAGTTTACATATCCATAGGTAAAACGTCAATATCGATGCCCCGGTACACAAAACCTCAGCACAGTTCCATTTCTTTCTTGTGGTTAAGCTTGTCTAGATACAGCTACTAGGATTAATTTATAAAAAACAGGTCCGGAATTTTGAAACTCCACGGAGTAGTAACCGGAGTAGAACAGTAGAAGTAGTAGTAGTACAGTTCTACTAATACTGTAGTAATACGTGTCTTTTATACTCGAGTAGTACATCGCTTTTTACTCTGGTAGGTATAGGCATTTGCGGGGGGTGGGGGGGGACAGGTGGCGGTAGCTATTTATATGTTTTTACTAGGTAGTACTCAAGTACTCCTACTCTAAGTGACTTCATGAAGTGAAACTACAGTAATGTACTACTCAGATGCAGCTGTCATCACAAGATTCCTAGTGACATGCCAGAGACATAGGTGTTGAGATGCATGTCCTTGCTGCCAAGGCAATTCATTTCACTCCTCTCTATTTCTCGGTAACTTTCTTCTCTTTGCTTGTGTGTTCTCGCTCTTCATTTATCGGCATGGCGTGCAGCCTCCTGATTCTGATGTTTGCATGTCTTCTAGATTCTTCTTACATATAGATGGTTGCGTGCTTGCTTGATTTTGCAGGCGACGCATCCTTTTTTACGTGTCACGATGCTGGCTAAGGGATAGCACGTTGGGTGCAGTCGAGTTTTCATATCAGTGTTACATTAAATAATTTAAATGAATGTCAAGCAAGGAGATGATTTATGTAAGTACGATGTATAGAGGTTATTTTTTATCCAGGGACTTTGATAGTAGTACTTCGTATTTTACTACGAATACATGCGGGTTCCTAGGTTTCTTCCTTTTAGTAGGAGTATTAGTTACCTAAAATAACATGATGACTAATTGACTTTGCTTTCTTGATATTGACACCCCTCTTCCCTCGAACACATGAAGAAATTAAGGGGAGTAAGTAATACAAGAGATTTTATTGCATCGTAGTGGGAGATGAAATGAAAAGTGTAGTACTTACTTCATAATATTTAATCTCCGAACCTTATTCCATATATGTATTACTAGAGGTTAAATTAATCATAAGACTTCTTCTTCTTGGACCTGGATCCTTCCGTTGTCACCTTCCTGTTGGCGTCGGCCTTCCGCTTCCAGTGGCAAACCCCAACTCTCGTCGTCTTCTTCTTCAAGCCTCCCGCCTCCTTCTCCTCCTCTTATTATTGCCAGTGTACAAGGGATCGATTGCACTCTTCTTGGAGACGACGTCTCGTACCTAGAGATGTGGCCATAGATCTTCCGACCCCTCATCCTCCTGCTTCCTCTTCTTCTTGCCTGAGAAGGGTGGATCGAGTGAACTCTTCTCGAAGACAACGGTTCTATCATAGATGAAATATAAACCATCCTCCTCCTCCTCTATGCGCTCTGGAGGCTTCCCCTCCATCAGATGACGGTAAGAAGGGTCCTCGTTGGAAAAATTAACTTCCGGTGTGTCACTGGAATCCCCGCTATCACCATGGTAGGGACTGATATCCCCGTTGGCCCATGCAATGGAATCGTCAACGGAGGTGCACTGATCGGAGTAGATGTGCGCCATTTTTGTGAGAGTGGTGGCTTGGACGGCCAAAAGGGAGGCGAGGGGAGAGACAAAGATAAAGTTCTTCAACGTGTGCGTCGTGCCTCGATCGGGAGAGGTGGTCATTGTTGATGGCCGCTTAAAAAGGCATGCTTGGGACATCCAAATGTTTCCATGTGCAATAGGAGCAGTCTGGCAGTTCCCTTCCACCGTTGAAAAAATATCGAATGGTTGGTACACTATATATTGGGGTATGATAAGATAATAAAAGTATCACATATCATTAGGATCTTTCGGGTTTGTGCGTAGTGTTCATTGTGCCAAGGACTATCAATAGAATTTTCTACATGCTAGAATGGAAAATAAGATCCAATGGTTAACTGTAACACCCTCGGATTGACCCTATGCAAGTTTTAGCGATTCCTACCAAACCCATATAGAAACGATTCAAATATGCCCACCAGGCACTTCCGTGCGGGTGGAAATCAAAGTAATACCATTATATATTAGTCCATGATAGAACCCACGAAACATATATATACAACAACGACTCAAAGAGTCAAGAATATAGATATACAGTACAAAGATCCAAAACACCTTGAAAACAACACACATCCGAATACAGATAAGATGAAAATTGATCTAAGAGCCCTGAAGAATAACCAATGGCGCCCATAACCCTGCCCAGGACAAGCCGGAAGGGTAACCCTGCTAACAACGTCGATCTTAAACCAGCTAAAAAAGGGGTGCCGGCAAAGGGCAAAGGAAAAAGAGAGCGGTCAGTAGTGAGGCTAGTACACGGCGAGTCTTAGAATTTGGTGGTTCTTGCCTATATAGGTATGGTGGACTGAAGACTAAACAACCTCTAGAGACTCGAGGCAACTGTCAGCTATCAGAAAGATATGAGAAAGACCTATTCCGAACCAATCTAATACTACCACCGATCATACCCATCCTAGTATTTCCCCTCAGGACCAAACGAGGAAGTCATGCCAAGGAAACTCACACAGTTGACAATTTTATCCATTCATTCCATGGTGGTTATCCAACTTACTAGTCATATCGGATACAAGTCATATTATAATAGTAAACCTTAGTTATAGTTGTCTATGATCGAGAACTATGCTCCAAGTCGTCCATAACCGCAGACACAGATTTTCCAAAAGATTTAACCCTGCAGGGGTGCACCAAAGTTTCCACAGGCACCTACACCCTTGTTGTCAGATCAGGTAGGTACAAGCTCATAAAACATACACCCAACGATATGTCGACGAGGTTTCAGACACGACGTTTCCCAGACCCAAAGCAAGCACATGGGGGCCACCCCACTAAGCTACCGTAACAAAGTCGGCCGGTCTCCGGGATGGATCCAGGGTATGTGAGAACGGTTATAAACGACTAGGAACCCAAAAGTCTGTCTGGGCTTGTCGATACCACAAAATCATGCCGCAATCCAAAATAGTACAAGCACTCCACGCGCAAAGCAGTAAATTATGGCATAATTACATGATAGTAATAACGCCGCAAAACTAGTTTGTGGCCCCTCGTATAGTACTTTGAAATCAGGTACTAAATTGATGGGGGTGCCCACACACCCCACCTGTGGTTAGCGCGCTCGATCTCTGAACAAGTGTCAAGAACTCGGGTCCTAGGTGGACACAAGTGGGCGGTTAAAAACCAAATATTGTCTATTACCCGCAGGTGCATCTGCATTATTTACCAACTTTCAATATTAGTTATTACATGGTAATTAAATCCATGGTCATCTCTACCATTATGCATGTGTCAACCACCCAACAACGATGGAACATCGACGACACGAAGTAGCACCTGAGGAAGCAAGTATGACTCGCAAGGCCGATTGTCTATAAATAAATAAGCAATAGGAGGTGTCCAAGCCAATATAGAAGCTGCAAGGAATATAACTGGTGCACGTAATCTAAAGCATCGCAACACGGATAGCAATAGATCAACAAGACGAAGTAAAGGCTATAAAAGAAAAATAGGTAGAAAGGGGGAGAATGATCGCCTGAAAATATTTCCGAATGTTCATGCAAAGATTGGGTCGACACTCGCATCAGATCATCGGCCTAATCTGTGAAGAAGCAAAACACTAGAAAAAACATCGGATGCACTATTTAATACTATGCAAGAAGATCAGGCATGATGCATATATGATGTATGCCATGGCTAGGATGCGATGCAATTAGTCAAAAATCAGCGGAACCGGGGTCCCTACAATTATTTATATGATTTAAGTTGTTTAGATACCCCGCAAATTAAATATTGAATTAACAAGGAAAATTAAGTTATCAGTTCGCTACACAAATATAAATGGGGCCAATATAAGACTAGAAAAGCCCGCATATGATCTTCATATTTAATTATGAAGTGAATCGGCATACGGCCCCCAAACCACACAATATGTATGCAACATGAAAATTTATATGCAACTTATGGATATCATTTATAAAAATAGGGGTTTCGGAAAAGGGGTCACACATCGGTTCGGCGATCTTGGGTTTTCGAGGGATCGGGTCGAGAAGGAGAATATGGCGTTTTGAGGGGTCCGATCTTCGCCTCCGAGAACGGGGTCTTGGCTTCTATGAAGATCTTGCGGTTTCCATGAAGGATATGCCTTTGGGGCCTCGGTCGTCAGACTCGGGTTCGACGCCGATGTTCATCGGGTTTGGCCGGGTCGGGTCGATCTTGTCTTTGCGAGTGCGGCGCTCGAATTTCATCAACACCTCCACGCAATGTTCGTGGTAGTCGGCTGCAAAGGGACCAACACCGGAACGTTGCATGGGGGCATGTCCAACCTGGATATCACCGCAAACACGTTGTGGGCAAAACTGATGCTGCCAAGATGGGGCAGCGGCTTCACACAGACGAAATAGAAGAGACGAGGACGATGGTCAGCACTAAAAGAGGTGACTGACATGGGGAAGAGAGCGGGAGGGTGGAGGACGGCGGCGGCAAGCTCGAGGGACAGGGGTCGTGGTGTCCATAAACACGGGAGGCATGTGACGTGGCTGCCACGATTGGCGGTTGCAGAAGGGTGTAGAATGGGGGAGGAAGGCCGAGGACGGCGCGCTTCACGGGAGGAGGACGGAGAGGCGGTACCGCGCGCATGGCCGGGGAGAGCTCGATGCAGCGACAGGACTAGAGGACCAGCAAGGGCGTAGGAAGCTCACAGGAGGTGTGGGGCCGATGGCGACAGGGACCAGCGAGGAAGGGCATGACAGGGAGGAGGGGCTCAGGCAGGAAGCACCGGGAGGCAGAGCTGGCGCAGGCTGGAGAGGTGGTGGTAGAAGGGTGCAGGGAGGCGGCGGGATCATGACATTATAGACAGCAAGATGGGTGGCAGCAGGGAGCAGGATGGCGGCTTCGCAGACGAGAGGGAGGTGACCAGAGAGGGGCTTGGTTTGATGCCGGTGCCCTGTAGAGGCGACACGAGTGGTTGCTGGAGGGGTGGAGGTGAGGGAGACGAGGTGGGGTTAGGGCCATGATGGATGGGTGGGGATCGAGGACGGGGACGGGATCGGGTGGGAGCGTGCTTTACGTGCGGGGTCGCTCGCATCCGCGGGGGAGTGGGGCCGGGGTGACGTGGTGAGCAAGGTGGGGTGGGCTAGGCGGGAGTGGGGGTTCCATGAGTGGAACGTTTCAAGGGTGGGGCATGGCGCATGGCTGTTGTGTGCTAAGGGAGTGGCGATGACAGGTGGGATTTAGTGTGGCTAGGGTTTGGGGTTGGGTAGGGGATAAGGTGGGTGGGGTCGGGGTCTAGGTTTAGGGTTTCTTTTGTCGGGCCAGGGTTGTAGGTTGCGGCCTACTGGGCTCTTTGGGCCTGGCCGGTGGCGGCCTCCTCCGGATCAAAATAGTTTTAATATTTTATTTTTGTTTTAAAATTACTTTGTGAATAGTTTTAGAAAAATAAAAGATTTGGGGGTACCGAGAGTGTTCAATTTGAAATAAAGACAGGAGTAATTAGGAAAAAATAGGGCTTTTAGCAAAATAGTTTTAGGTGAATAGATGCATGATGATGTCATGATTATGCACAAGATAGGTATAACAGGTGATTTTCTGGTAGTGGTTTTACCCGGGGTTCTACAATTCGACACCACTAACAGTGGATCTCGCCATCGAGATCTGCCTCATGGTACAGAGAAGAAGGCCAATGATCTGGATCTTCTCTCTTCTTGTATATCCTTGATGATGTGTAGCTCAGATCACTGTAGAGCTTCGTTGGGATACCCCAAGAGGAAGGTATGATGAGCACAGCAACAAGTTTTCCCTTGGTAGAAACCAAGGTTATCGAACCAGTAGGAGGAAGGAAACGACTCAAAGGTGTTGCTAGCAACTTGGAAACTAGCACAACACAAACTCAAGACTTTGCCCCAACAAACAGTGAGGTTGTCAATCTCACCGGTTTGCTGAAAACAAAGGATTAACTGTATGGTGTGGAAGGTACCGGTTGCTTGCAGAAAGTAAACAATAACCGTGGAAGATGTATCATTGTTAAAGATTGGACCAGGGTCCACAGTTCACTAGAGGTGTTCTCTTTAAGATAAACAATATAACATGTTGGGTAAAGAAATTGCAGGGGGGAATTGACAGGACAGAAAAAGGCATAACAATGCAATACTAGACATTCATGATCCTATGAGATTTGATTGGGTATTACAACAAGATACATAGACCTCTATCCAACTGCATCTATGAATAGTAATCCACCTTTAGGTTATCATCCGACCCCCCTCCAGTATTAAGTTGCAAGCAACGGATAACTGCTTTAAGCAAGGTGTGTAAAGTAAACAATCCACTTGTTCCATGAACAAGAGATCGTTGTTTTCTCCCTAGTAGCAACAACACATCTACAACCTTAGAGATTTCTGTCACTTCTCCAGATTAAATAGAGGCATGAACCTACTATCGAGCATAAATACTACCTCTTGGAGTCACTAGCATGTACTTGGCCAAGATAGCTACTAGAAACAGAGAACATGCAAGATCTCAAACAACACTGACATGGTAGAATCAATAAGATAGAATCATTAACCAATCTGACATAGTAATCTCAATATCCATCGGATCCCCGCAAACACAACATGCATGATTACAAATAGATGATCTTGATCATGAACGGAGCTCACAAGATCTAAACATGGTAGCACAAAGGAGGAGAAACAACCATCTAGCTACTACATGGACCTGTAGTCCAAGGTGGAACTACTCACGCATCACACCGGAGGCTGGCATGGTGAAGAATAAGGCCTCCGGGATGATCTCTCCCTTCCGGCAGGGTGCTGGGAAGAGCTTCAGATTGACCCCCCCCCCCCGATCTAGGGACGATGGTGGCGGCGGCTACAGACTGTTTCATGGAAGATTGATTGGGTACTTAGGGTTTAGGTATTGGGGGCTTCTTGTAGGCAAAGAGGGAGGCCGAGGGGGTGCCCGAGGTGGCTGCACCCCCTAGGCACGGGCCAGGGGTGTGGCTCACTCGAGGCCCTCTCCATCTCGTATTCTGGCTCCATGTTCCCCACGGTAAAATATTGACTTTAGCTTTTGTCCCGTCCAATTCCGAGAATATTCATTTTCTGACTTTTCTGGAACCAAAAACAGAAGAAAACAGGCAACTGGCACTGTGGCATCTTGTTAATAGGTTAGTCCCAGAAAACATATAAAAATACCTCAAAGTATAGACAAAGCAAAGCAAAGTAGATACTAAACAAGCATGGACCATCAAAAATTATAGATATATTTACGACGTATCAAGCATCCCCAAGCTTAATTCCTACTCTCCTCGAGTAGGTAAGTGATAAAAAGAATAATTTTTTAGGTGACATGCACCACCAAAATCAAGATCAAACCATTTGCAAGCATTGCGCGCTGGGATCAAAGTACTCTAAACATGAGCATGAAAGAAGAAGTTCTAACAATAAGACAAAGTAACTATGCATGCAACATGAAAGGATACAAACAAAGATCATGAATAACAATGCATTGAAGGATGTTTGTTTGTTTCACATATAGAAAACATAGCATAGTGGCATTCAGCTTGTCCCTCATGGAGTAGCAATAAATGCATAGGATACCTTAAAAGTTCATAAGAGTGACTAGATACAAATAGTTCAAGAGCAAGCAATATCAACAATATGAATCAATCAATAAGTTTTGGGACAATGCACATAGAACTAAGGATGGAAACTGTGCTCTCTTAATTCGTGCCTAAGGATAGAAGGTGGAGACTCAATATAAAAGTGGAAGAAAGGCCCTTCATAAAAGGGAATCAGGTATTTCAAGTCTCATAAAGAGCTTCCAAAAATTATGGTACTTGTTATCTTTCAGCTCTCATTGCCCCTATCATAAGCATCTTGAAGTGATTAAGGTTAAAGTGAACAAACTATGGAGTATATGCTTTACAAAGTATAAGTTGGCAATCTCATGTCCCTTGAGTACGAGGGCTGCTCCTCATGCTACTGAACTTTAGTCACTGGTAAGTTCTTGTCATAGTAAGTACATGTGTATCATAGAGAACCGCCAATGGGGTAACCCTTGCACATGATACAGGAGCTATCCCATAATTAAAATGACAAGGCAAGCAGACAATGAGCATCTCATCAATCTTATTATTTACCATGGGAAAATGGTGCTTTTTTATCTCTTTCCTCTTTTCAATGTGTCTCTTTTTTTATAACAAGAAAGCTTCATAGATTGCTCAGTATGGTGATGCTGCAAGTTTCCATCATGCTTAGGCATGGCTTAGGCTAGCGGCCCAGGCGTTTCTCTAACACACATACATAAATCCATGGACTTACAAGCTCCCCTTTTATTTCACACCGACGACATCCGCAAACAAAAGACCATGATATCAACTAGGTACAATGTACAAGTGCAATGTTGAAAGCATTCCCCATGATAGCATGTTTCTGCTAATTCCAACGTATAAGTGCAAGAATATACAACATAGATGAAAAAATGGTTCAGGTTTATTTAGGGGCAAGAAAAATAAAGTGTGCCATCAACTTTGTGATATCTTTAATCACTAAGTTTCACATAACAAAGTGACTTTTTAATTGGAAGGTAGATAAAACAAGAATATACTTGGAATGGTGTAACACACCATGCATAGGAATTTATAGTGGACACTTTGGAATAACTTGGTTGCTTGGGAGTTGTTTGCATGAGTAGAACTTACTCATACAAGTGGAGGCTAGCAAAACACTGGGAGAGACCAACTAAGAGAGCAATAATGGCCATAATCATGCAGAGCGACAAAACATTACTAATCAAAGCAAAGAGTGGTACTACAAGACAAAAACTAAATGATCATAGAGGGTAAGGTTACTGGTTCATGGTCATAACATGGTGTGATCATGCGCCAAGTCAACCCAAACAAAGCATCAAAGGAGAATACCACAATACTATGTTTTTGTATGCTAAAACAACGCATGATTCTTTCAAGGCACATTAAGCAATCCCAATTGTTTGGAACAAGTCATGCTACATCAATAATCACTAAGGATAAGGTCAAGACAACATCTAGCATGACATGATAAAGTCTAAGTCACAGTCAAAGCAAGCTCCTCTTGTACTACTAAAGCAAGAACTTCCTACTCATTTCCAACACCAATCAACTTATTTGAAACAACACGGCGAAAATGGGTGCCCAAACTACTTTATTCAAGCAAACTAAGCAAACAAAAACCAAAAATGAAAACTAAGAGGCTCCAAGAACAACACAACAGTGCATGAAACAATACAAACGAAGTGTCTAGAAAGACCTGAGATTTTTATTGATGAAGAAGCGGATGCCTTGGGAATCCCCAAGATTTGATGCTTGTACCTCTTGAATATTTCTTGGGGTGACACGGGGTGGCATCCCCAAGCTTGAGCTTTCATCCATTCTTCATCTCATTACATCATTCTTCCTTTACACCTGAAAATTTTCCTTCATACAAAACTTCACACAATCTTCATTAGAAACATTAGTTCATTCAAAAGATAATAGACCTTTGGGGTTTGTTTTAAAACAGAAAAACTTTCACTAAAGACACAAGATACTGTAGCAATTCCCTAAAAAATCTCAATTAACCAAAAAGAACTCAAAAAAAATCAATAAGAAGCAAATTCAAATAATGGCAGAAATCTGTCAAAACAGACCAATAGGTAGAAACCGATTTTTTCGAAGACCTTATGTTGCTCAAATAAAAAAGTGTTGAACTAAGCTAAGTTGGTTAACAACCTGGGGGATTTGTTCAAAAAATTAAACCTCAATCCGACTTACACATATTTTATACAATTTTTTTACAGTGGAGCATAAAAATCTGTTTCGGGACAGCAACTCCCCAAATCTTACTTCCCTCTCATTAGAGGTTATTATTGGCACAAAAATCAAATAAAAAGGATAATGAGAGGTCATTAAAGAAGTAATAACTTCTAATACTCAAGAAAACTATTGGGTTATCGCCCAAGAAATACTTTTCTTTAACGTCTTTAAGTTAGGCACAAGAAGCAAGAATCAAGTATTTTCAAATGAAGAGGCATTAACATCAAACCTTGCTTTCAAAGGAGGAGCAAAAGGCAACTTCTCTCTCCTCATAGGGAAGTGTTCAATACCTTTCTTGAATGGAAATTGATATTTAATGGTTCCTTCTTCATATCAATGATGGCACCGACTATTCTAAGAAAAGGTCTTCCCAAAGTAATAGGACAAGAAGAATTGTATTCAACATCCAAAACATAGAAATCAAAACGGACATAGGCATTATTAACCATAATAAGAACATCATTAACACTTCCCATGAGTTTCTTTTTAGCATTACCATCAAGCGGGACATACATATAGAAATCTTTCAAAGGTGGCAAATCAAGAATTTCATAAATCTTTATTCGCATAATAGAGACACTAGAACCAAGGTCACATGAAGATTTGAGATCAAAGCATTCACTTGCATATTAATGATGGGTTCCCAACTATCTTGTACCTTCATAGGAATAGAAGATTTCTGTTTCAACTTTTCTTCCTTAATTTTAATATGAGCATTTGTAATGTGTTTGGTGAAAGCCACATTCATATCACTAGCATTAGGACTTTTAGCAAGCTTTTGTAGGAACATAATCACTTTAGAAATATTGCAACCATCAAGATCAAAATCAAACTTACCATCACTGGTAGTAGACTCATTGGGTTTAGGCATTGTGGTAGGAGGAATAGGGACTTCTTGTGGTTTAGTGGCATCCATATTAGTGGTGGTGATAGTGCAAACACTATTGTTTCTAGCAATTTCATCTTCTATTTCCCACTTAGCATGTATTTGAGCAAACAGTCTAAAATTTTCATCAATAGTAACTTGTATGGCATGAGTAGCAGCAAAGGTACTTTCCAAGTTTTCAGGTTTAGCAGCCATTTTATTAATCAAAGAAGACTGTTCTTTAGACAAATAGGAAATATTTTTATCAACATTCAAAAGCTTTACCTCCACAGTTTTGTTGAAAATGGTTTGTTTACTAATAAAGTCTTTATGCATGACTTAAAGTTCAAAGGGATCACTTCTAGTACTATTGTAGGAGTTTCCATAGGTATTGCCATTATTAGGAGGATAAGGCCTATAATTATTGTTACTACCTAAATTATTCCTATAGGCATTGTTGCTGAAATTGTTATTTCTAATGAAGATCACATCAACTTTTTTTGAGGGTAAAACAGTAGGGGAAAACTCCACGGCAATTTTTATAGATCATAATGAGTTACATAAGTAAATATTTACAAGTTCAAGGCCACCTTAGAGAGGGAAAACAATACAAGGCTAACTATCTCCTATCCAGATTGTTGTTGATCCAGGCTTTGAAATCCTAGAAGTACTTTTTCTTGATTCTGAACAGAACCCATCTTAATTCTTGAGAAACAATAGCCCTCCATTCATCAAGGGAAGCACGCTTGTTGTTCAAGATTTCATTGTTTCTGCAAATCTAGATGCCCCAAGCCCCTAGTATAATAATTTCCATTACAAAGGGGACTTTTAATCTGCGCTTTAAATCAGCCAAAGCCTTAAAGAGAGTTAAATCATTATCTCCGACAGGGCAGATGTCATCCCAACATGCTTTTGCAAAAGGGCAGTCCCAAAATAAATGATTTAAGGTTTCCTCACTGATGCAACCAGAAGACACACAATATATGAGGTCAGAGAAAATCTTTTTCTCTTCAAAAGGTTTCTGGTGTTTAGTCTATCAAGGAGCAAAAGCCAGAAGAAGAACTTGTGCTTTTGCTGCCAAGAAGACTTCCATAACCAGGAGAAATGAGGCTGAACTGCAAAATGCCCAGATAAGGATGAATAGGCCTTTTTAACAGAGAAAAAGTCACTTCCCCAAATGTAGCTCCAATTGTCTGTTTCTCTCTGAGTCCCCTCACTGATAATGTGTTCCAGGCACTGATAGTCAGAATAAGCTTGCTGGGACAGAGGAAGAAATAAATGGTCCTGCATGTTGGGTGTCTGAATAAACTCACTAACAAAGATATGTGGATTTTTTGCAAAAGACAGTAAATGAGGGAACTTATGCTGCGGGCATTCTTCCTTCCACATATCAGTCCAAAATAGGGTGGACTTGCCATCACCCACCGAGCATTTTTGCAATTCCCTTGAAGATGTCAACTAGCTTCAAGTGAGTTTTCCACCAAAAGGACCCCTCTTAACCTCTTCCTGGCTATTTTCCATTGCTATAGTAAGTGTTCCAGACAAGATGAACCCAGGGAATATCTTTGTGGTTATAGAATTTATCCAAATTTTTCAAAAGAAGAGCCAAGTTTTGAATGTTAAGATCAAGCACACCCTAGACTCCATGAGCCTTTGGTCTACAAACTTTGTTCCAGGACACTAGTGCTTGTCCTCTAGCTTGGACATCAGTGGTCTTTTTCCTCCACAAACATTGCCTCATGTACTTGATCAACTGATCTTTAATAGTGGCAGGAAGTTCAAAGTAGCTCATATAATAAATGGGAAGGGAAGATAAGATAGATTTAACCAATTGTAGCTTTCCCCCATAATTTAGGAAATCTCCAATACCACATAATCTTCTCTCCACTCTCTAAACAATGGGCAGAAAATGTTCCACTTCAGGCTTGTTGATGCTTAAAGGCAATCCAAGATAAGTGAAAGGTAATGATCCAGTGAGACAGGAAATTGTATTTCCAAAATGCCTTAGTCTATCAGGATCCAAGTTGATTGGCATCATACTGGATTTAGAATAATTTACCTTGAGGCCAGTGGAAAGAGAAAAAGTATGAAGCAGAGCTTTAAGGCACATCAATTGTTTTGAATCAGCTTTAAGGACCAACAAGGTGTCATCTGCATACTGGATTACAGGGAAATCTGGGTAGAGAACACCTTCCAAGGGAGGCGATAGCAGCCCAAGGCACATTGCTTTGTTGAGAATGGACTGGAGAATATCAGCAGCAAGAACAAACAGAAGGGGGATAAGGGATCCCCTTGCCTTACTCCTCTTCTATAGTACTTTTTTCCCCAGGCACTCCATTTAGCAGTACAGCAGATGAAGCAGATCCAAAAATCAAATGAATCCAACTAATCCATTTCACACAAAAACCTTTGGCTTTGAGGATATTGATGATGGTGGAATGTTCAATTTTATCAAAAGCCTTTTCAAAGTCAAGCTTCAGAATTAAAATTTCTTCCTTGGAATTATGACATTGATAAAGCAATTCAAAGACCCATCCTAAGCAATCATGAATAGATCTTTGCTTCAAGAATCCATATTGATTTTTGTGGACAAGCTTAAGTATAATTTTTTGAAGTCTATTGGCAAGGAGTTTGGTTATAATCTTGAAGACATTGTTTAGCAGATAAATAGGCCTGAAATCTACAGGTGTCAGAGGAGACTCATTTTTTGGAATAAGGGTGATAAAAGAAGCATTAATGCTTTACAAAGAAGTCTTGAATTCAAAAAAATCCAAAAGAAGTTGTTTAACATCCTCCTTATTAATAGGCCAGTAGTGTTTAATGAATTCATTATTAAAACCATCAGGGCCAGGGGACTTGTCATTAGGTAAATATTTAATCACATCTTCAATTTCTATACCAGAGAAAGGTTGTTCTAAAGCATCCCTATCCTCATAGTTCATACATTCACCTGCCAACTCACTAAGATTAAAGTGCATTTTAGGCTTATCTGAAGTGCCCATTCTATCCTTAAAGGCATGCCAAAGGAGGTCAGCCTTACAGAATGAGCAAGAATCTCCTCATTGGATTCATTTTTTGAGCATGGAGATGTAGTTATGTCTGAAACTTATGGTAGCTTTTGAGTGAAAAAAATTGTGTTCTCATCACCCAATTTGACCCATTTGACCTTGCCTCTTTGCTTCCAATAAGCATTCTGATCTTGTAGCAGTGAGATTACAAGAGATTTCAGCAGGTCCCTGAGATTCCATTCCAGTACAATAAGAGTTATCATTTCTTCCAAGACGTCCAAGAGATCAATAGTTGCATTGACATTACTAATTTGTGCTTTCAAACAAGGCAAATTCTTTGCCCAGATTTCCAGCCCTCTTCTGACATTTTTTAATTTAGCATTAATTCTCTTAGCAGAGTCAGGGAAACCAGCTGGAATGTTCCAAGCATTTTGGACATTTGCTTTAAAATCAGTGTAATGCCTCCAGTAGTTCTCAAATCTGAAAACCTGGGATTTTGGAATCTTTGTGCCAATAGAGATGATACAAGGCAGATGGTCAGAGGTTGGCTTGGTGAGAGGGACAACAAAAGTTGAAGGGTAGCTTTGTGTCCAGGAGGCAGAGGTAAAAAACCAGTCCAGTCTCTACAGAAGAGGTTCCTTTTGCATGTTGCTCCAAGTGAAATATCTACCTTTAAGGGGTAACTCGATGACCCCAGGTTGCAAATGGATTCATTAAAGAGGAGAATGTCATTTACATCTCCCCCTGCCTATTCCTGTCAGAGGGTTTTCTAATGAAATTGAAATCACCCACAATGAGCCAATCCATATCATCAAACATATCAATATTTGCAAACCATTCTAAGAATTCTGCTTTTTTTCAGGTAGACTAGGCCCATAAATATTGGTGAGAATCCAGGTTTCATTGGACAAAAGGGAGGTCAAGGTGATGGAAATGGAAAACTCATTTTGAAAAGAGAGTTGTCTAGAGAACAAAGTGTTGTTCCAAATGATAATCAGACCCCCAGAAGCCCCCATGGAGGGAAGGAATTCAAATTTGTCAAATTTGGATGGACCAAAGTTTCTGAGGTAAGAAATATCAAACTCTTCCCTCTTAGTTTCCCGGAGACAAATAATGTCACAAGTAGATTCATCAATCTTATTTCTGAGAGCAACCCATTTTTTATCAGAGTTAATGCCCCTGATGTTCCAATTCAAGATCTTCCATATTCATTTATTATCCATAAAAACCATATTGGGGGTTTGAATTAGGGGTGATACAACCAATGCCATCACCCAATTGAAAATATCATAACCAAATAAGCAAAAGGCACTCCACAACTTAATCCCACTGACAGGTTCAACATCCACAACCACAACAGGTAGCAAGCATAGCAGGGGACAACTATTACATGGTTCAGAATAGGGAACCAACAAGGTTCCAGCAAAAGACAGTTTAAGATACATGCATTGGACACCTAAATAGAGGGCTTCTTCTTGGCTTGCTGTCCATAGGTACCAGCAGCCCCAGATTTCTTCTTGCCCCCAAGATTTAAGGTTGAGGAGCCATTCCCTTTGTTAGTGCCCTTGGCAGGAGCCTTGACTGCAACTTGAGTGGCTTTCCCTTTCTTGAGCAGCGATTTGTCCAAGTCACCATCCTTGACCTTGCAGAGAGAAGCAGCAAGGTTTTTAACCACTTTAGGATTTAAACATGGGGGAGCAGCATTATAGGTTAGACTGCCTGAAATTGAGCAGTTTATATGTCTTTTGAAACCCCCATTTAATTCAAAAATTCAAGGACTTCTTCTCACCTCAGTTTCAACCAGAGGTTCCTTGCCCTTTCTCTTTATGGAGGGAGTGGAAGGAGAGCTAGATGACTGCTTGGCCTCAATGCCCAGACAAGAAGGAGCCATCTATGAAATGCTTTCATTAGGGATATGAAAGAGATTGAATTCTCCTTAGAAATAGGTTCTTTAATAATTTCCCAGAGGGGGGAGGTAAGAAATCTTGTGACCCAATTGAACTTTTCAGGAGTAGCAAGCATGAGAGTAATAAAATTAAACCAACTTGCAGGAATGTCACACATGAGTGAGCCCCTTGATGATGAATCCTTTTAAAGATGGGGTGCAAAATAACTTTCCCAAAGTTCTAATCCTTGTTGAGAGAAGCCCTGTTTTGCAGAATGGACATCAGGGATGGAAATGAAAGTTCTGACCATGCCAACCTGGAGATGAGCTTCATTAGGGGAGAGGAGGTGCTGATCTTCCAACATCCAGTCATTGTTTTCCCCAGCCTCAGCACGAGTGTCCATTGGGCTCTCAACCCTCCCTTCCTCATCAGAGTTGAAATCATCCTCCTCTAGGTAATTCTGGAGGATGTTCTGCAGTCCTTCCCCAATACCAACTCCCTGAGGCTCCTCATTAACTGCATGATCCCCAACACATGCAGGATCAGCATTAACAGAGTCATCATCATCTGACTCCCAATCATGCACAAGTACAGCACCAGTAACTGCACTGTTAACATCCTGAGGGGGAGATTGTGGTCATCCACAGGCATATCTTCACCAGGGGCAACCACAAGGCCCTGCACTGGGGCAGCAGCAGCTTCCCATGGGTCCCATCCCTCATTGTTTCCACCAGGAGGAGGAGGAGGCGATACCAACCACTAACCCCAGCCACCAGCCTCACCAACAGGAGCATGTGGGGGTGGGGGAGGAGGGGGGATCTGGGGCCCAAAGACAGGAAGAGGATGTGGGTCCTCATTGTCAGCAGGCAGTGGGTCCTCCTCAGGTGGACCCCCCCCCCCAAGCAAGTAACTCTGTAAAAACCTCAATAGAAAAGGTCCAAGATTCAGTCTCCACCAAGTCACCAATAGTGAACCTCACACTCTTGGGGATCTCCACCAAGTTAGTTACTCGCACTTTTGCCAGAATTCTTCCCTTATGAGCCTGGTCCCGCTCCCAAAGAAGAACCTTCCCAATATCAGCAAAAACAACATTCAGATCTTCTGTGTGCCAGTGGTCCAAAGGAGGTCCAACTAGCATCACCCAGCACTCATTGTTGAATTGGGTCCTTCTCCAATTTTCACCCTCATTGTGCTTAACAAAAGAGACATGCACATCTTGGAAAGGAATGGGGCTGGCCGCAATGAGCCTGTCCCTATCACTAAGATGGTGGAATTGCACATAGGCGGTCCCAAAATGACAAGCCTGGATATCCCGAAAATTCACCCGAACTTCATTATTGAGGAAGTCTAGCAGAACATCTCGAATATTCTCGAAAGGGACCTGGCCAGGGGGAGGGGATTAATGGAGGCAATAGCATACTATTCATGCGCCTTAGACCGATGCGGAACCACCACCCGCTTGATGCGGGTTCTTCCAGCCACCTGTAGAACTTGAAAGCCGCCCGGAAGAAACAACATAGGGTCAATTGGAATGTTGGCCATTGTACCAGATTTCGCCGACGACGAGCAAGGCAAGGAGGTTGGGGTTTCCGCAGGCGAGGGAGTTTAGGTGACAGAAATTCTGGCAGTTTTTTTGCAAGGAAATGAAGAATTCCTTAAAACCGTTGTATATAGTGGGCCGAAAGAGAGGTGAATTTGGCTGGGCCTTGAACCACCCCAGGTAAGAGTTATCAAGCCACAGACGTTTTGGGAAGGTTGGGAATTTCAGTAAAAGAATAAGACCAGGGAGCTTAATTGTCGCGCGATTTTCGCCACCTTTGGGCCCGCCAGGCGTTACTAGAGGTTTAGATCTGCCATCAGCAAGAACCTGAGCGTAAGACCAATTTTTATTATGTGAGTTATTGCCACACTTACTGTGTTCAGCGAGACCAGGCGAGGAATCCGCAGCCGCGACCGGGAATTCAAGCCGTTGAAAAACCGATTGCACCTTTTTGACATGTTTGATCGAAGGATATTTTTTGGGGCTTTTCTTTTTGTACGTGACAACCTTCCAATCTCCAGCAGATTCCTTGTAAAATTCCTTTTCTTCAAAAATCCAATTTGGGCCACCATTACCCCATAGGTTAATACGAACCATAAAAGAATCACAAGAAATTTTGAAATATTATAAATTTCAAAACCCACAGCTCTTGAAGCAACCGAGAATCAAAAGGTTCTGTCTTGCAGAAATATCACTTGGAATTTAGAAGCCAAACCACCAAAACAAGATTGGAGTGCAATACCAACCTTATGAATATCCAATTTAAAATTTGCTCTTCCAAAAGAACAAACCAGATAGAAAGGCTTCTTTCTGAAACCACCAAGAAAGTTAACTTGATGCCTGAATTTCTTCATAAGATTCATCTCAAAATCCTGCCCTAAAGAGAAATCCAGGACAGGTCGCTTCACTTACTGATCCTCCTGAAGTACTTCCTTAGGAAAATCCTTGGTGAAATCTAGGGTTTTTGGACCGGTCTTCTTTACATTGAGAGAATTATCCAAAACCGAAGAGCTAGGCAAGATCTGAGTACCAACAATAACCTTTTTGACTTGAAGATCAATAGTAACAACAGATGCCACAACCTCACCTTGGATCAAATATCTAGCATCAATGACCACCTCATTATGGTTGAGAAGAACTAATCTGTTTGCACTAGGAAAAAACATCAAAAAACCCTTAGTAGGCTCCATATCATCAGCCAGCAAGGAGGAGCACTGATCGGAGTAGATGTGCGGCATTTTTGTGAGAACGGTGGCTTGGACGGCCAAAAGGGAGGTGAGGGGAGAGACAAAGATAAAGTTCTTCAACGTGTGCGTCGTGCCTCGATCGGGAGAGGTGGTCATTGTTGATGGCCACTTAAAAAGGCTTGCTTGGGACATCCAAATGTTTCCATGTGCAATAGGAGCAGCCTGGCAGTTCCCTTCCACCGTTGAAAAAATATTGAATGGTTGGTACACTATATATTGGGGTATGATAAGATAATAAAAGTATCACATATCATTAGGATCTTTCGGGTTTGTGCGTAGTGTTCATTGTGCCAAGGACTATCAATAGAATTTTCTACATGCTAGAATGGAAAATAAGATCCAATGGTTAACTGTAACACCCTCAGATCGACCCTATGCAAGTTTTAGCGATTCCTACCAAACCCACATAGAAACGATTCAAAATATGCCCACCAGGCACTTCCGTGCGGGTGGAAATCAAAGTAATACCATTATATATTAGTCCATGATAGAACCCACAAAACATATATATACAACAACGACTCAAAGAGTCAAGAATATAGATATACAGTACAAAGATCCAAAACACCTTGAAAACAACATACATCCGAATACAGATAAGATGAAAATTGATCTAAGAGCCCTGAAGAATAACCAATGGCGCCCATAACCCTCCCCAGGACAAGCCGGAAGGGTAACCCTGCTAACAACGTCGATCTTAAACCAGCTAAAAAAAGGGGTGCCGACAAAGGGCAAAGGAAAAAGAGAGCGGTCAGTAGTGAGGCCAGTACACGGCGAGTCTTAGAATTTGGTGGCTCTTGCCTACATAGGTATGGTGGACTGAAGCGGCAACGCAACATGCACTGAACAACCTGTAGAGACTCGAGGCAACTATCAGCTATCAGAAAGAGATGAGAAAGACCTATTCCGAACCAACCTAATACTACCACCGATCATACCCATCCTGGTATTTCCCCTCGGGACCAAACGAGGAAGTCATGCCAAGGAAACTCACACAGTTGACAATTTTATCCATTCATTCCATGGTGGTTATCCAACTTACTAGTCATATTGGATACAAGTCATATTATAATAGTAAACCTTAGTTATAGTTTTCTATGATCGAGAACTATGCTCCAAGTCGTCCATAACCGCGGACATAGATTTTCCAAAAGATTTAACCCTGCAGGGGTGCACCAAAGTTTCCACACGCACCTAAACCCTTGTTGTCAGATGAGGTAGGTACAAGCTCATAAAACATACACCCAACGATATGTCGACGAGGTTTCAGACACGACGTTTCCTAGACCCAAAGCAAGCACATGGGGGCCACCCCACTAAGCTACCGTAACAAAGTCGGCCGGTCTCCGAGATGGACCCAGGGTTTGTGAGAACGGCTATAAACGACTAGGAACCCAAAAGTCTGTCTGGGCTTGTTGATACCACGAAATCATGCCGCAATCCAAAATAGTACAAGCACTCCACGTGCAAAGCAGTAAATTATGGCATAATTACATGATAGTAATAACGCTGCAAAACTAGTTTGTGGCCCCTCGTATAGTACTTTGAAATCAGGTACTAAATTGATGGGGGTGCCCACACACCCCACTTGTGGTTAGCGCGCTCGATCTCTGAACAAGTGTCAAGAACTCGGGTCCTAGGTGGACACAAGTGGGCGGTTAAAAACCAAATATTGTCTATTACCCGCGGGTGCCTCTGCATTATTTACCTACTTTCAATATTAGTTATTACATGGTAATTAAATCCATGATCATCTCTACCATTATGCATGTGTCAACCACCCAACAACGATGGAACATCGACGACACGAAGTAGCACCTGAAGAAGCAAGTACGACTCGCAAGGCCGATTGTCTATAAATAAATAAGCAATAGGAGGTGTCCAAGCCAATATAGAAGCTGCAAGGAATATAACTGGTGCATGTAATCTAAAGCATCGCAACACGGATAGCAATAGATCAACAGGACGAAGTAAAGACTATAAAAGAAAAATAGGTAGAAAGGGGGAGAATGATCGCCTGAAAATATTTCTGAATGTTCATGCAAAGATTGGGTCCACACTCGCATCAGATCATCGGCCTAATCTGTGAAGAAGCAAAACACTAGAAAAAACATCGGATGCACTATTTAATACTATGCAAGAAGATCAGGCATGATGCATATATGATGTATGCCATGGCTAGGATGCGATGCAATTAGTCAAAAATCAGCGGAACCGGGGTCCCTACAATTATTTATATGATTTAAGTTGTTTAGATACCCTGCAAATTAAATATTGAATTAATAAGGAAAATTAAGTTATCAGTTCGGTACACAAATTTAAATGGGGCCAATATAAGACTAGAAAAGCCCGCATATGGTCTTCATATTTAATTATGAAGTGAATCGGCATACGGCCCCCAAACCACACAATATGTATGCAACATGAAAATTTATATGCAACTTATGGATATCATTTATAAAAATAGGGGTTTCAGAAAAGGGGTCACACATCGGTTCGGTGATCTTGGGTTTTCGAGGGATCGGGTCCGAGAAGGAGAACATGGCATTTTGAGGGGTCCGGTCTTCGCCTCCGGGAACGGGGTCTTGGCATCTATGAAGATCTTGCGGTTTCCATGAAGGAGATGCCTTCGGGGCCTCGGTCGTCGTACTCGGGTTCGACGCCGATGTTCATCGGGTTTGGCCGGGTCGGGTCAATCTTGTCTTTGCGAGTGCGGCGCTCGAATTTCATCAACACCTCCACGCAATGTTCATGGTAGTCGGCTGCAAAGGGACCAACACAGGAACGTTGCATGGGGGCATGTCCAACCTGGATATCACCGCAAACACATTGTGGGCAAAACTGATGCTGCCAAGATGGGGCAGCGGCTTCACACAGACGAAACAGAAGAGACTAGGACGATGATCGGCACTAAAAGAGGTGACTGACATGGGGAAGAGAGCGGGAGGGTGGAGGACGGCAGCGGCAAGCTCGAGGGACAGGGGTCGTGGTGTCCATAAACACGGGAGGCATGTGACGGGGCTGCCACGATTGGCGGTTGCAGAAGGGTGTAGAATGGGGGAGGAAGGCCGAGGACGACGCGCTTCACGGGAGGAGGACGGCGAGGCGGTACCGCGCGCATGGCCGGGGAGAGCTCGATGCAGCGATGGGACTGGAGGACCAGCAAGGGCGTAGGAATCTCACAGGAGGTGTGGGGCCGATTTCGACTGGGACCAGCGAGGAAGGGCGTGACAGGGAGGAGGGGCTCAGGCAGGAAGCACTGGGAGGCAGAGCTGGTGCAGGCCGGAGAGGTGGTGGCAGAAGGGTGCAGGGAGGCGGCGGGATCATGACATTATAGACAGCAAGACGGGTGGCAGCAGGGAGCAGGATGGCGGCTTTGCAGACGAGAGGGAGGTGACCAGAGAGGGGCTTGGTTCGATGCCGGTGCCCTACAGAGGCGACACGAGTGGTTGCTGGAGGGGTGGAGGTGAGGGAGACGAGGTGGGGTTAGGGCCATGATGGATGGGTGGGGATCGAGGACGGGGACGGGATCGGGTGGGAGCATGCTTTACGTGCGGGGTCGCTCGCGTCCGCGGGGGAGTGGGGCCGGGGTGACGTGGTGAGCAAGGTGGCGTGGGCTAGGCGAGAGTGGGGGTTCCATGAGTGGAACGTTTCAAGGGCGGGGCAGGGTGCACGGCTGTTGTGTGCTAAGGGAGTGGCGATGACAGGTGGGATATAGTGTGGCTAGGGTTTGGGGTTGGGTAGGGGATAAGGTGGGTGTGGTCGGGGTCTAGGTTTAGGGTTTCTTTTGTCGGGCCAGGGTTGTAGGTTGCAGCCTACTGGGCTCTTTGGGCATGGCCGGTGGCGGCCTCCTCCGGATCAAAATAGTTTTAATATTTTATTTTTGTTTTAAAATTCCTTTGTAAATAGTTTTAGAAAAATAAAAGATTTGGGGGTACCGAGAGTGTTCGATTTGAAATAAAGACGGGAATAATTAGGAAAAAATAGGGCTTTTAGCAAAATAGTTTTAGGTGAATAGATGCATGATGATGTCATGATTATGCACAAGGTAGGTATAACAGGTGATTTTCTGGTAGTGGTTTTACCCGGGGTTCTACAATTCGACACCACTAACAGTGGATCTCGCCATCGAGATCTGCCTCATGGTAGAGAGAAGAAGGCCAATGATCTGGATCTTCTCTCTTCTTGTATATCCTTGATGATGTGTAGCTCAGATCACTGTAGAGCTTCGTTGGGATACCCCAAGAGGAAGGTATGATGAGCACAGCAGCAAGTTTTCCCTTGGTAGAAACCAAGTTTATCGAACCAGTAGGAGGAAGGAAACGACTCAAAGGTGTTGCTAGCAACTTGGAAACTAGCACAACACAAACTCAAGACTTTGCCCCAACGAACAGTGAGGTTGTCAATCTCACCGGTTTGCTGAAAACAAAGGATTAACTGTATGGTGTGGAAGGTACCGGTTGCTTGCAGAAAGTAAACAATAACCGTGGAAGATGTATCATTGTTAAAAGTTGGACCGGGGTCCACAGTTCACTAGAGATGTTCTCTTTAAGGTAAACAATATAACATGTTGGGTAAAGAAATTGCAGGGGGGAATTGACAGGACAGTAAAAGGCATAACAATGCAATACTAGACATTCAAGATCCTATGAGATTTGATTGGGTATTACAACAAGATACATAGACCTCTATCCAACTGCATCTATGAATAGTAATCCACCTTTAGGTTATCATCCGACCCCCCTCCAGTATTAAGTTGCAAGCAACGGATAACTGCTTTAAGCAAGGTGTGTAAAGTAAACAATCCACTTGTTCCATGAACAAGAGATCGTTGTTTTCTCCCTAGTAGCAACAACACATCTACAACCTTAGAGATTTCTGTCACTTCCCCAGATTAAATAGAGGCATGAACCCACTATCGAGCATAAATACTACCTCTTGGAGTCACTAGCATGTGCTTGGCCAAGATAGCTACTAGAAACAGAGAACATGCAAGATCTCAAACAACACTGACATGGTAGAATCAATAAGATAGAATCATTAAGCAATCTGACATAGTAATCTCAATATCCATCGGATCCCCGCAAACACAACATGCATGATTACAAATAGATGATATTGATCATGAACGGAGCTCACAAGATCTAAACATGGTAGCACAAAGGAGGAGAAACAACCATCTAGCTACTACATGGACCTGTAGTCCAAGGTGGAACTACTCACGCATCATACCGGAGGCTGGCATGGTGAAGAATAAGGCCTCCGGGATGATCTCTCCCCTCCGGCAGGGTGCTGGGAAGAGCTTTAGATTGCCCCCCCCCCCCCCGATCTAGGGACGATGGTGGCGGCGGCTACAGACTGTTTCGTGGAAGATTGATTGGGTACTTAGGGTTTAGGTACTGGGGTCTTCTTGTAGGCGAAGAGGGAGGCCGAGGGGGTGCCCGAGGTGGCTGCACCCCCTAGGCACAGGCCAGGGGTGTGGCTCACTCGAGGCCCTCCTCCATCTCGTATTATGGCTCCATGTTCCCCACGGTAAAATATTGACTTTGGCTTTCGTCCCGTCCAATTCCGAGAATATTCATTTTCTCACTTTTCTGAACCAAAAACAGAAGAAAACAGGCAACTGGCACTGTGGCATCTTGTTAATAGGTTAGTCCTAGAAAACATATAAAAATACCTTAAAGTATAGACAAAGCAAAGCAAAGTAGATACTAAACAAGCATGGACCATCAGAAATTATAGATATATTTACGACGTATCAAGCATCGCCAAGCTTAATTCCTACTCTCCTCGAGTAGGTAAGTGATAAAAAGAATAATTTTTTAGGTGACATGCACCACCAAAATCAAGATCAAACCATTTGCAAGCATTGCGCGCTAGGATCAAAGTACTCTAAACATGAGCATGAAAGAAGAAGTTCTAACAATAAAACAAAGTAACTATGCATGCAACATGAAAGGATACAAACAAAGATCATGAATAACAATGCATTGAAGGATGTTTGTTTGTTTCACATATAGAAAACATAGCATAGTGGCATTCAGCTTGTCCCTCATGGAGTAGCAATAAATGCATAGGACACCTTAAAAGTTCATAAGAGTGACTAGATACAAATAGTTCAAGAGCAAGCAATATCAACAATATGAATCAATCAATAAGTTTTGGGACAATGCACATAGAACTAAGGATGGAAACTGTGCTCTCTTAATTCGTGCCTAAGGATAGAAGGTGGAGACTCAATATAAAAGTGGAAGAAAGGCCCTTCATAAAAGGGAATCAGGTATTTCAAGTCTCATAAAGAGCTTCCAAAAATTATGGTACTTGTTATCTTTCAGCTCTCATTGCCCCTATCATAAGCATCTTGAAGTGATTAAGGTTAAAGTGAACAAACTATGGAGTATATGCTTTACAAAGTATAAGTTGGCAATCTCATGTCCCTTGAGTACGAGGGCTGCTCCTCATGCTACTGAACTTTAGTCACTGGTAAGTTCTTGTCATAGTAAGTACATGTGTATCATAGAGAACCGCCAATGGGGTAACCCTTGCACATGATACAGGAGCTATCCCATAATTAAAATGACAAGGCAAGCAGACAATGAGCATCTCATCAATCTTATTATTTACCATGGGAAAATGGTGCTTTTTTATCTCTTTCCTCTTTTCAATGTGTCTCTTTTTTTATAACAGGAAAGCTTCATAGATTGCTCAGTATGGTGATGCTGCAAGTTTCCATCATGCTTAGGCATGGCTTAGGCTAGCGGCCCAGGCGTTTCTCTAACACACATACATAAATCCATGGACTTACAAGCTCCCCTTTTATTTCACACCGACGACATCCGCAAACAAAAGACCATGATATCAACTAGGTACAATGTACAAGTGCAATGTTGAAAGCATTCCCCATGATAGCATGTTTCTGCTAATTCCAATGTATAAGTGCAAGAATATACAACATAGATGAAAAAATGGTTCAGGTTTATTTAGGGGCAAGAAAAATAAAGTGTGCCATCAACTTTGTGATATCTTTAATCACTAAGTTTCACATAACAAAGTGACTTTTTAATTGGAAGGTAGATAAAACAAGAATATACTTGGAATGGTGTAACACACCATGCATAGGAATTTATAGTGGACACTTTGGAATAACTTGGTTGCTTGGGAGTTGTTTGCATGAGTAGAACTTACTCATACAAGTGGAGGCTAGCAAAACACTGGGAGCGACCAACTAAGAGAGCAATAATGGCCATAATCATGCAGAGCGAAAAAACATTACTAATCAAAGCAAAGAGTGGTACTACAAGACAAAAACTAAGTGATCATAGAGGCTAAGGTTAATGGTTCATGGTCATAACATGGTGTGAGCATGCGCCAAGTCAACCCAAACAAAGCATCAAAGGAGAATACCACAATACTATGTTTTTGTATGCTAAAACAACGCATGATTCTTTCAAGGCACATTAAGCAATCCCAATTGTTTGGAACAAGTCATGCTACATCAATAATCACTAAGCATAAGGTCAAAACAACATCTAGCATGACATGATAAAGTCTAAGTCACAGTCAAAGCAAGCTCCCCTTGTACTACTATAGCAAGAACTTCCTACTCATTTCCAACACCAATCAACTTATTTGAAACAACACGGCGAAAATGGGTGTCCAAACTACTTTATTCAAGCAAACTAAGCAAACAAAAACCAAAAACGAAAACTAAGACGCTCCAAGAACAACACAACAGTGCATGAAACAATACAAACGAAGTGTCTAGAAAGACCTGAGATTTTTATTGATGAAGAAGGGGATGCCTTGGGAATCCCCAAGATTTGATGCTTGTACCTCTTGAATATTTCTTGGGGTGACACGGGGTGGCATCCCCAAGCTTGAGCTTTCATCCATTCTTCATCTCATTACATCATTCTTCCTTTACACCTGAAAATTTTCCTTCATACAAAACTTCACACAATCTTCATTAGAAACATTAGTTCATTCAAAAGATAATAGACCTTTGGGGTTTAGTTTTAAAACAGAAAAACTTTCACTAAAGACACAAGGTACTGTAGCAATTCCCTAAAAAAGCTCAATTTCCCAAAAAGAACCCAAAAAAATCAATAAGAAGCAAATTCAAATAATGGCAGAAATTTGTCAAAACAGACCAATAGGTAGAAACCGATTTTTTCGAAGACCTTATGTTGCTCAAATCAAAAAGTGTTGAACTAAGCTAAGTTGGTTAACAACCTGGGGGATTTATTCATAAAATTAAACCTCAATCCGACTTACACAGATTTTATACGAATTTTTTTTACAGTGGAGAATAAAAATCTGTTTCGGGACTGCAACTCCCCAAATCTAACTTCCCTCTCATTAGAGGTTATTCTTGGCACAAAAATCAAATAAAAAGGATAATGAGAGGTCATTAAAGAAGTAATAACTTCTAAGACTCAAGAAAACTATTGGGTTATCGCCCAAGAAATACTTTTCTTTAACGTCTTTAAGTTAGGCACAAGAAGCAAGAATCAAGTATTTTCAAATGAAGAGGCATTAACATCAAACCTTGCTTTCAAAGGAGGAGCAAAAGGAAACTTCTCTCTCCTCATAGGGAAGTGTTCAATACCTTTCTTGAATGGAAATTGATATTTAATGGTTCCTTCTTTCATATCAATGATGGCACCGACTGTTCTAAGAAAAGGTCTCCCAAAGTAATAGGACAAGAAGAATTGTATTCAACATCCAAAACATAGAAATCAAAAGCGACATAGGCATTATTAACCATAATAAGAACATCATTAACACTTCCCATGAGTTTCTTTTTAGCATTATCATCAAGCGGGACATACATATAGAAATCTTTCAAAGGTGGCAAATCAAGAATTTCATAAATCTTTATTCGCATAATAGAGACACTAGAACCAAGGTCACATGAAGATTTGAGATCAAAGCATTCACTTGCATATTAATGATGGGTTCCCAACTATCTTCTACTTTCCTAGGAATAGAAGATTTGTGTTTCAACTTTTCTTCCTTAATTTTAATATGAACATTTGTAATGTGTTTGGTGAAAGACACATTCATATCACTAGCATTAGGACTTTTAGCAAGCTTTTGTAGGAACATAATCACTTTATAAATATTGCAACCATCAAGATCAAAATCAAACTTACCATCACTGGTAGTAGACTCGTTGGGTTTAGGCATTGTGGTAGGAGGAATAGGGACTTCTTGTGGTTTAGTGGCATCCATATTAGTGGTGGTGATAGTGCAAACACTATTGTTTCTAGCAATTTCATCTTCTATTTCCCACTTAGCATGTAGTTGTGTAAACAGTCTAAAATTTTCATCAATAGTAACTTGTATGGCATGAGTAGCAGCAAAGGTATTTTCCAAGTTTTCAGGTTTAGCAGCCATTTTATTAATCAAAGAGGACTGTGCTTCAGACAAATAGGAAATATTTTTATCCACATTCAAAAGCTTTACCTCCACGGTTTTGTTGAAAATGGTTTGTTTACTAATAAAGTCTTTATGCATTACTTAAAGTTCAAAGGGATCACTTCTAGTACTGTTGTAGGAGTTTCCATAGGTATTGCCATTATTAAGAGGATAAGGCCTATAATTATTGTTACTACCTAAATTATTCCTATAGGCATTGTTGCTGAAATTGTTATTTCTAATGAAGATCACATCAACTTTTTTTGAGGGTAAAACAGTAGGGGAAAACCCCACTTCAATTTTTATAGATCGTAATGAGTTACATAAGTAATTATTTACAAGTTCAAGGCCACCTTAGAGAGGGAAAACAATACAAGTCTAACTATCTCCTATCCAGATTGTTGTTGATCCAGGCTTTGAAATCCTGGAAGTACTTTTTCTTGATTCTGAACAGAACCCATCTTAATTCTTGAGAAACAATAGACCTCCATTCATCAAGGGAAGCACGCTTGTTGTTCAAGATTTCATTGTTTCTGCAAATCTAGATGCCCCAAGACCTCAGTATAATAATTTCCATTACAAAGGGGACTTTTAATCTGCGCTTTAAATCAGCCAAAGCCTTAAAGAGAGTTAAATCATTATCTCTGACAGGGCAGATGTCATCCCAACATGCTTTGGCAAAAGGGCAGTCCCAAAATAAATGATTTAAGGTTTCCTCACTGATGCAACCAGAAGACACACAATTATATGAGGTCAGAGAAAATCTTTTTCTCTTCAAAAGGTTTTTGGTGTTTAGTCTATCAAGGAGCAAAAGCCAGAAGAAGAACTTGTGCTTTTGCTGCCAAGAAGACTTCCATAACCAGGAGAAATGAGGCTGAACTGCAAAATGCCCAGATAAGGATGAATAGGCCTTTTTAACAGAGAAAAAGTCACTTCCCCAAATGTAGCTCCAATTGTCTGTTTCTCTCTAAGTCCCCTCACTGATAATGTGTTCCAGGCACTGAGAGTCAGAATAAGCTTGCTGGGACAGAGGAAGAAATAAATGGTCCTGCATGTTGGGTGTCTAAATAAACTCACTGACAAAGATATGTGGATTTTTTGCAAAAGACAGTAAATGAGGAAACTTATGCTGCGGGCATTCTTCCTTCCACATATCAGTCCAAAATAGGGTGGACTTGCCATCACCCACCGAGCATTTTTGCAATTCCCTTGAAGATGTCAACTAGCTTCAAGTGAGTTTTCCACCAAAAGGACCCCTCTAAACCTCTTCCTGGCTATTTTCCATTGCTATAGTAAGTGTTCCAGACAAGATGAACCCAGGGAATATCTTTGTGGTTATAGAATTTATCCAAATTTTTCAAAAGAAGATCCAAGTTTTGAATGTTAAGATCAAGCACACCCAAGACTCCATGAGCCTTTGGTCTACAAACTTTGTTCTAGGACACTAGTGCTTGTCCTCTAGCTTGGACATCAGTGGTTTTTTTCCTCCACAAACATTGCCTCATGTACTTGATCAACTGATCTTTAATAGTGGCAGGAAGTTCAAAGTAGCTCATATAATAAATGGGAAGGGAAGATAAGACAGATTTAACCAATTGTAGGTTTCCCCCATAATTTAGGAAATCTCCAATACCACATAATCTTCTCTCCACTCTCTGAACAATGGGCAGAAAATGTTCCACTGCAGGCTTGTTGATGCTTAAAGGCAATCCAAGATAAGTGAAAGGTAATGATCCAGTGAGACAGGAAATTGTATTTCCAAAATGCCTTAGTCTATCAGGATCCAAGGTGATTGGCATCATACTGGATTTATAATAATTTACCTTGAGGCCAGTGGAAAGAGAAAAAGTATGAAGCAGAGCTTTAAGGCACATCAGTTATTTTGAATCAGCTTTAAGGACCAACAAGGTGTCATCTGCATACTGGATTACAGGGAAATCGGGGCAGAGAACACCTTCCAAGGGAGGAGATAGCAGCCCAAAGCACATTGCTTTGTTGAGAATGGACTGGAGAATATCAGCAGGAAGAACAAACAGAAGGGGGGATAAGGGATCCCCTTGCCTTACTCCTCTTCTACAGTACTTTTTCCCCAGGCACTCCATTTAGCAGTACAGCAGATGAAGCAGATCCAAAAATCAACTGAATCCAACTAATCCATTTCACACAAAAACCTTTGGCTTTGAGGATATAGTTATGTCTGAAACTGATGGTAGCTTTTGAGTGAAAAAAATTGTGTTCTCATCACCCAACTTGACCCATTTGACCTTGCCTCTTTGCTTCCAATAAGCATTCTGATCTTGTAGCAGTGAGATTACAAGAGATTTCAGCAGGTCCCTGAGATTCCATTCCAGTACAATAAGAGTTATCATTTCTTCCAAGACGTCCAAGAGATCAATAGTTGCATTGACATTACTAATTTGTGCTTTCAAACAAGGCAAATTCTTTGCCCAGATTTCCAGCCCTCTTCTGACATTTTTTAATTTAGCATTAATTCTCTTAGCAGAGTCAGGGAAACCAACTGGAATGTTCCAAGCATTTTGGACATTTGCTTTAAAATCAGTGTAATGCCTCCAGTAGTTCTCAAATCTGAAAACCTGGGATTTTGGAATCTTTGTGCCAATAGAGATGATACAAGGCAGATGGTCAGAGGTTGGCTTGGTGAGAGGGACAACAAAAGTTGAAGGGTAGCTTTGTGTCCAGGAGGCAGAGGTAAAAAACCAGTCCAGTCTCTCCAGAAGAGGTTCCTTTTGCATGTTGCTCCAAGTGAACTATCTACCTTTAAGGGGTAACTCGATGAGCCCCAGGTTGCAAATGGCTTCATTAAAGAGGAGCATGTCATTTACATCTCCCCCTGCCTATTTTTGTCAGAGGGTTTTCTAATGAAATTGAAATCACCCACAATGAGCCAATCCATATCATCAAACATATCAATATTTGCAAACCATTCTAAGAATTCTGCTCTTTTTCAGGTAGACTGGGCCCATAAATATTGGTGAGAATCCAGGTTTCATTGGACAAAAGGGAGGTCAAGGTGATGGAAATGGAAAACTCATTTTGAAAAGAGAGTTGTCCAGAGAACAAAGTGTTGTTCCAAATGATAATCAGACCCCCAGAAGCCCCCATGGAGGGAAGGAATTCAAATTTGTCAAATTTGGATGGACCAAAGTTTCTGAGGTAAGAAATATCAAACTCTTCCCTCTTATTTTCCCGGAGACAAATAATGTCACAACTAGATTCATCAATCTTATTTCTGAGACTAGCCCATTTTTTATCAGAGTTAATGCCCCTGATGTTCCAATTCAAGATCTTCCATATTCATTTATTATCCATAAAAACCATATTGGGGGTTTCAATTAGGGGTGATACAACCAATGCCATCACCCAATTGAAAATATCATAACCAAATAAGCAAAAGGCACTCCACAACTTAATCCCACTGACAGGTTCAACATCCACAACCACAACAGGTAGCAAGCATAGCAGGGGACAACTATTACATGGTTCAGAATAGGGAACCAACAAGGTTCCAGCAAAAGACAGTTTATGATACATGCATTGGACACCTAAATAGAGGGCCTCTTCTTGGCTTGCTGTCCACAGGTACCAGCAGCCCTAGATTTCTTCTTGCCCCCAAGATTTAAGGTTGAGGAGCCATTCCCTTTGTTAGTGCCCTTGGCAGGAGCCTTGAATGAAACTTCAGTGGCTTTCCCTTTCTTGAGCAGCGATTTGTCCAAGTCACCATCCTTGACCTTGCAGAAAGAAGCAGCAAGGTTTTTAACCACTTTAGGATTTAAACATGGGGGAGAAGCATTATAGGTCAGACAGTCTGAAATTGAGCAGTTTATATGTCTTTTGAGACCCCCATTTAATTCAACAATTCGAGGACTTCTTCTCACCTCAGTTTCAACCAGAGGTTCCTTGCCCTTTCTATTTATGGAGGGAGTGGAAGGAGAGCTAGATGACTGCTTGGCCTCAATGCACAGACAAGAAGGAGCCATCTGTGAAATGCTTTCATTAGGGATTATGAAAGAGATTGAATTCTCCTTAGCAATAGGTTCTTTAATAATTTCCCAGAGGGGGAGGTAAGAAAGCTTCTGACCCAATTGAACTTTTCAGGAGTAGCAAGCATGAGAGTAATAAAATTAAACCAACTTGCAGGAATGTCACACATGAGTGAGCCCCTTGATGATGAATCCTTTTAAAGATGGGGTGCAAAATAACTTTCCCAAAGTTCTAATCCTTGTTGAGAGAAGCCCTGTTTTGCAGAATGGACATCAGGGATGGAAATGAAAGTTCTGACCATGCCAACCTGGAGATGAGCTACATTAGGGGAGAGGAGGTGCTGATCTTCCAACATCCAGTCATTGTTTTCCCCAGCCTCAGCACGAGTGACCATTGGGCTCTCAACCCTCCCTTCCTCATCACAGTTGAAATCATCCTCCTCTAGGTAATTCTGGAGGATGTTCTGCAGTCCTTCCCCAATACCAACTCCCCGAGGCTCCTGATTAACTACATGATCCCCAACACATGCAGGATCAGCATTAACAAAGTCATCATCATCTGACTCCCAATCATGCACAAGTACAGCACCAGTAACTACACTGTTAACATCCTGAGGGGGAGATTGTGGTCATCCACAGGCATATCTTCAGCAGGGGCAACCACAGGGCCCTGCACTGGGGCAGCAGCAGCTTCCCATGGGTCCCATCCCTCATTGTTTCCACCAGGAGGAGGAGGAGGCGATACCAACCACTGACCCCAGCCACCAGCCTCACCAACAGGAGCAGGTGGGGGTGGGGGAGGAGGGGGGATCTGGGGCCCAAAGACAGGAAGAGGATGTGGGTCCTCATTGTCAGCAGGCAGTGGGTCCTCCTCAGGTGGACCCCCCCCCCCCCCAAGCAAGTCACTCCGTAAAAACCTCAACAGAAAAGGTCCAAGATTCAGTCTCCACCAAGTCACCAATAGTGAACCTCACACTCTTGGGGATCTCCACCAAGTTAGTTACTCGCACTTTTGCCAGAATTCTTCCCTTATGACCCTGGTCCCGCTCCCAAAGAAGAACCTTCCCAATATCAGAAAAAACAGCATTCAGATCTTCTGTGTGCCAGTGGTCCAAAGGAGGCCCAACTAGCATCACCCAGCACTCATTGTTGAATTGGGTCCTTCTCCAATTTTCACCCTCATTGTGCTTAACAAAAGAGACATGCACATCTTGGAAAGGAATGGGGCTAGCCGCAATGAGCCTGTCCCTATCACTAAGATGGTGGAATTGCACATAGGCGGCCCCAAAAGGACAAGCCTGGATATCCCGAAAATTCACCCGAACTTCATTATTGAGGAAGTCTAGCAGAACATCTCGAATATTCTCGAAAGGGACCTGGCCAGGGGGAGGGGATTAATGGAGGCAATAGCATACTATTCATGCGCCTTAGACCGACGCGGAACCACCACCCGCTTGATGCCGGTTCTTCCAGCCACCTGTAGAACTTGAAAGCCGCTCGGAAGAAACAACATAGGGTCAATTGGAATGTTGTCCATTGTACAGAATTTCGCCGATGACGAGCAAGGCAAGGAGGTTGGGGTTTCCGCAGGCGAGGGAGTTTAGGTGACAGAAATTCTGGCAGTTTTTTTTTTGCAAGGAAATGAAGAAGTCCTTAAAACCGTTGTATATAGTGGGTCGAAAGAGAGGTGAATTTGGCTGGGCCTTGAACCACCCCAGGTAAGAGTTATCAAGCCACAGACGTTTTGGGAAGGTTGGGAATTTCAGAAAAGGAATAAGACCAGGGAGCTTAATTGCCGCGTGATTTTCGCCACCTTTGGGCCCGACAGGCGTTACTAGAGGTTTAGATCCGCCATCAGCAAGAACCTGAGCATAAGACCAATTTTTATTACGCGAGTTATTGCCACACTTACTGTGTTCAGCGAGACCAGGTGAGGAATCTGCAGCCGCGACCGGGAATTCAAGCCGTTGAAAAACCGAGTGCACCTTTTTGACATGTTTGATCGAAGGATATTTTTTGGGGCTTTTCTTTTTGTACGTGACAACCTTCCAATCTCCAGCAGATTCTTTGTAAAATTCCTTTTCTTCAAAAATCCAATTTGGGCCACCATTACCCCATAGGTTAATACGAACCATAAAAGAATCATAAGAAATTTTGAAATATTATAAATTTCAAAACCCACAGCTCTTGAAGCAACCGAGAATCAAAAGGTTCTGTCTTGCAGAAATCTCACTTGGAATTTAGAAGCCAAACCACCAAAACAAGATTGGAGTGCAATACCAACCTTATGAATATCCAATTTAAAATTTGCTCTTCCAAAAGAACAAACCAGATAGAAAGGCTTCTTTCTGAAACCACCAAGAAAGTTAACTTGATGCCTGAATTTCTTCATAAGATTCATCTCAAAATCCTGCCCTAAAGAGAAATCCAGGACAGGTCGCTTCACTGACTGATCCTCCTGAAGTACTTCCTTAGGAAAATCCTTGGTGAAATCCAGGGTTTTTAGACCGGTCTTCTTTACATTGAGAGAATTATCCAAAACCGAAGAGCTAGGCAAGATCTGAGTACCAACAATAACCTTTTTGACTTGAAGATCAATAGTAACAACAGATGCCACAACCTCACCTTGGATCAAATATCTAGCATCAATGACCACCTTATGGTTGAGAAGAACTAATCTGTTTGCACTAGGAAAAAACATCAAAAAACCCTTAGTAGGCTCCATATCATCAGCCAGCAAGGAGGAGCAGAGAGCATGCCATTTAAAACCAGTGTCCTCATCTCTTCCAGAAATGGTAGGAGATCTACCAAGAAATCCAGATGCAGACACCAAAAAATCATTGACACGAGAGAGGTGAGAGGGGAACCTCAAAACAGATCCAATAGAAATCTTCTCCCCATTTTCCAAACATCTGCCCTAAAGAGGAGAGCCTTTGGCATTGAGAAGAACCAGCCAAGAATCAGCCGAGAGAACGAGTGATCCCTCAAGAAACTTACCACCTGTGGTCACACCAGAGTAGGTGATCTTCCAACAACCACCTGAGGAGTCCATGCAGATCCCACGCCGGAGGCGGACCAACGGTCACCTCAGAGGAGCCTCATGCCTTGGAAATCGTGCCTCGTGGATGGCCTTGATTACCTGCCTAGGACGCGTCTCCCTAGAATCTTCCAACCGGAGAGTAGTAACTGACAACTCAGTTGTTAAGGCTTGCAAGATCACATCAACTTGCTCTTCTTGAGCAACCAAAGAGGCTAAGGGAACATTATTTGGATCTATATGAGCTTTTCCATTAGCAAGCATAGCCATGATAACATCAATATTATCACTCAAAGAATAGGTTTCTTCCACATAATTTACCTTCTTACCGTGTGGATCTCTCTTAGTGTGCCATTCAGAATAGTTGACCATCATATTATCAAGGAGCTTTGTTGCAACACGCAAAGTAATGGTCATAAAGGTACCTCCAGCAGCTGAATCCAACAGGTTTCTTGAAGAGAAGTTTAAACCTGCATAAAAAGTTTGGATAATCATCCAAGCAGTCAGTCCATGAGTGGGACAATTTTTTACCAAAGATTTCATTCTTTCCCAAGCTTGAGCAACATGTTCATTATCAAGTTGTTTAAATTTAATTATTTCACTTCTCATAGATATAATCTTAGCAGGAGGATAGCATTTTCCAATAAAAGCATCTTTGCACTTAATCCAAGAATCAATACTATTTCTAGGCAAGGATAGCAACCATTCTTCAGCGTTTCCTCTCAAGGAGAAAGTAAACAATTCGATCTTAATAATATCTCCATCTACATCCTTATATTTTTGCATCTCACAAAGTTCAACAAAGTTATTGAGGTGGGAAGAAGCATCATCAGAACTAGCACCAGAAAATTGCTCTTTCATCACAAGATTTAACAAAGCAGGCTTAATTTCATAAAAGGTAGCATCAAGAGAAGGTCGAGCAATAGGTGTACTCAAGAAATCATTGTTGTTTGGGGTAGTGAAGTCACACAACTTGGTGTTCTCAGCAGATTTTATTTTTGCAAAGGTGGAGCAAACCAATAGCAGTAGTAACTAGAGTAGGAACTAATTTTTTTGTGTTTTGATAAAAGAAAGCAAACCAAATGAAACTATTTTTTTGGAGTTTTTGATTAAAAAGGCAAACAAAACAGAGCGAAAGAAACTAATAAAAACAAAAACAAAGTAAAGAAAAAGGTTGTGAAGGACACCCCTTGTAAAGCCGTCCTTAGCCTCCCCGGCAACGGCGCCAAAAATAGCTTGATGATGTGTAGCTCAGATCACTGTACAGCTTCGTTGGGAGACCCCAAGAGGAAGGTATGATGAGCACAGCGGCAAGTTTTCCCTCAGTACAAACGAAGGTTATCGAACCAGTTGGTGGAAGGAAACGACTCAAAGGTGTTGCTAGCAACTTGGAAACTTGCACAACACAAACTCCAGACTTTGCCCCAACGAATAGTGAGGTTTTCAATCTCACCGGTTTGCTGAAAACAAAGGATTAACTGTATGGTGTGGAAGGTACTGGTGGCTTGCAGAAAGTAAATAGTAACAATGGAAGATGTATCAATGGTAGAGATTGGACCGGGGTCAACAGTACAGTAGAGATGTTCTCATTAAGATAAAGAACATAATATGCTAGGTAAACAAATTACAGTGGGGCAATTGATAGGACAGAGCAAGGCATAACAATGCAATACTAGACATTCATGATCCTATAAGATTTGATTGGGCATTACAACAAGATACATAGACTGCCATTGAACTGCATCTATGACTAGTAAGCCACCTTCAGGTTATCATCCGAACCCCCTCCAGTATTAAATTACAAGCAACGGATAACTGCTTTAAGCAAGGTGTGTAAAGTAAACAATCCACTTGTTCCATGAACAAGAGATCATTGTTTTCTCCCTAGTAGCAACATCACATATACAACCTTAGAGATTTTTGTCACTTCCCCATATTAAATAGAGGCATGAACCCACTATAGAGCATAAATAGTCCCTCTTGGAGTCACTAGCATCTACTTGGCCAAGATAGCTACTAGAAACAGAGAGCATGCAAGATCTCAACCAACACAGACTTGATAGAATCATTAACCAATCTGACATAGTAATCTCAATATCCATCAGATCCCCGCAAACATAACATGCATGATTACAAATAGATGATCTTGATCACGAACGGAGCTCACAAGATCTAAAAATGGTGGCACAAAGGAGGAGAAACAACCATCTAGCTACTACATGGACCCGTAGTCCAAGGTGGAACTACTCACGCATCATACCGGAGGCTAGCATGGTGATGAAGAAGGCCTCCAGGATGATCTCTCCCCTCCGGAAGGGTGCCGGGAGGAGCTTCAGATCCCGCCGATCTAGGGACGATGGTGGCGGCAGCTACAGAACGTTTCGTGGAAGATTGATCAGGTACTTAGTGTTTAGGTATCAGGGGCTTCTTATAGGCGAATAGGGAGGTCGAGGGGGTGCCCGAGGCGGCTGCACCACCCCGGGCGCAGGCCAGGCCAGGCCGCGCGGCTAGGGGGTGTGGCCCCCTCGAGGAACTCCTCCGTCTCGTCTTCTGGCTCTGTGTTCCCCACGGTAAAATATTGACTTTGGCTTTGGCTCCAAGAATATTCATTTTCTAACTTTTCTGGAACCAAAAACAGAAGAAAACAGGCAACTGGCACTATGGAATCTTGTTAATAGGTTAGTCCCAGAAAACATATAAAAACACCTCAAAGTGTAGAAAAAGCAAAGCAAAGTAGATACTAAACAAGCATGGAACATCAAAAATTATAGATACGTTTACGACGTATCAATCCTCGTGACACCACTAACAAAGATTCTTTATCCATCTTGAAATCAACGACACCGCCAACAAGGTTGTTGCTCACATTCGTCGAGAGAACACTCCGGCGAAATACAGACGAAGGCAGAGGTCTCAAAAGGTAAGGCCACCTCTAACTTCCGTGGAAGGAGTAAAATTGCCTGATCCACAGATTCGATGTACAAGAGCGAATGATAAGAGTAGTCGGATGGTGATCAGTCCATCACACACCCAGAGCATTACTCTGCACGTGAATAGGAGAATTATGTAACCAGCTCTTGGAATTCATACTGAAGATCTTGAAAACCGATGTTCGGAATCAAAAGAATGATGTAGGCTCTTCATCAAATCTGATACAGATGAGGTCGTCGCATTGAAAAACATAGGAAGATACAAAGAAAAAAATTAGTGAATTTTTGGTTCACTAAAAGGTACAACAGATGAAATATTCCTCAGATAGCATGAAGCCCGGATGTGTAAACGCTGTTACAAGAGGAAGGAAGCGAAACCCTGAAGGTACGATGGAAACCCAACCAAAATACTTCCTGCACTCGAAGAAAAGATAAGAAAGCAGATTTAAAACACGCCGAGGTAAGAGGAGAATAGAAAAGGGGTAAGGAGTAAAAGCAGATCTAATTTGATCTATACAACCGATTTTCCAAAATAGTTTTGAAACTCTTCAACGGCAGTTAGCTAGGTTACCCTACAGGATGGACCAGTGGGGTATCGTAACTGCTGAGCTCTGGTACCACTCTATAACACCCTCGGATCGGCCCTATGCAAGTTTTACCGATTCCTGCCAAATCCGCATAGAGACGATTCAAAGGTGCCCACCAGGCACTTTCGTGCGGGTGGAAAATGAAGTAATACCATTACACATTAGTCCACGATGGAACCCACAGAATAGATATATACAACAACAACTCAAAGATTCAAGAATATAGATATATGGTACAAAGATCCAAATCACCTTGAAAACAATACAAATCTGAATACGGATAAGATGCAAATTGAGCTAAGAGCCATGAAGAATAACCAATGGCGCCCATAACCCTACCCAGGCCAATCTGAAAGGGTAACCCCGCTAACAACGTCGATCTCAAACCAGCTAAACAAAAGGGGTGCCGGCAAAGGGCAAATCAAAAATAGAGGGGTTGGTACTGAGGCAAGTACATGGCGAGGCCTACTATGGTGGACTGAAGCGGCAGCGCAACATGCACTAAACAACCTATAGAGACTCGAGGGAACTATCGGCTATCAGAAAGAGATGAGAAATAGCTATTCGGAACCAACCTAATACTACCACTAATCGTACCCATCCTGGTATTTCCCCCACAAGACCAAACGAGGAAGTCATGCCAAGGAAACTCACACAGTTGGCAATTTTATCCATTCATTCCATGGTGGTTATCCATCTTACTAGTCATATCGGATACAAGTCATATTATAATAGTAAACCATAGTTATAGTTGTCTATGATCGAGAACTATGCTCCAAGTCGTGCATAACCATGGACACGGCTTTTCGAAAAGATTTAACCCTGCAGGGGTGCACCAAAGTTTCCACACGCACCTACACCCTTGTTGTTAGACCAGGTAGGTACAAGATCATAAAACATACACCCAATGGTATGTCGACAGGGTTTCAGACACGATGTTTCCCAGACCCAAAGCAACACATGGGGGCCACCCCACTAAGCTACCCGTAACAAAGTCGGCCGGTCTCCGAGATGGACCCAGGGTTTGCGAGAACGGCTGTAAATGACTGGGAACCCGAAAGTGTGATTGGTCTTGTCGATACCGCAAAATCATGTCTCGATCCAAAACAGTACATGCGCTCCACAAAAATAGTAAATAAAGCAGTAAAGCATGGCATAAGTATATGATAGTAATAATGCCGCAAACTAGTTTGTGGCCCCTGGTATAGTACATTGAAATCAGGTACTAAATCGATGGGGGTGCCCACACACCCTACTTGTGGTTAGCTCGCTCGATCTCTGAACTTGTGTCAAGAACTCGGGTCCTAGGTGGACACAAGTGGGCGGTTAAAAACCAAATATTGTCTATTACCCACCGGTGCCTGTACATTATTTACCTTCTTTCAATATTAGTTATTACACGGTAATTAAAGCCGTGATCATCTCCACCATTAAGCATGTGCCAACCACCCAACAACGATGGAGCATCGATGACACGAAGCAGCACCTGATCAAGCAACTACGAATCGCGAGGCCTACTATCTATCAATCATCAGGCAATAGGAGCTGTCCAAGACAATATAGAGGCTACAAGGAATATAACTAGTGCACGGAATCTAAAGCATCACAACATGGATATCAATAGATCAATAGGAGGAAGTAAAGACTATAAAAGAAAAATAGGTAGAAAGGGGGAGAATGCTCGCCTAAAAAGATTCTCGAAGGTTCATCCGAAGATCGGGTCAACACTCGCATCAACTCATCGACCTAATCTGTGAAGAAGCAAAACACTAGAAGAACCATCAGATGCACTATTTAATACTATAGTATAAGATCGGGCATGATGCATATATGATGTATGACATGGCAAGGATGCGATGCAATTAGGCAATATTAAGTAGAACTAGGATCCTGACAATTATTTAGATGATTTAAGTTGTTTAGATACCCCACAATTTAAATGTTGCATTAACAAGGCAACTTAAGTTACTAGTGCGCTACACAAATTTAAATGGGGCCAATATAAGACTAGAAAAGACCGCATATGGTCACCATATTTAATTATGAAGTGACTCGGCATAAGACCCCCAAACCACACAATATTTATGCGACATGAACATTTATATCATTTATAAAAGGTTTCAGAAAAGGGATCACACATGGGTTCGATGATCTTGGGTTTTCGATGGATCGGGTCCGAGAAGGAGAACATGGCGTTTCGAGGGGTCCGGGCTTCGCCGCCGGGAACAGGGTCTTGGAATCTATGAAGATATTGCGGTTTTTGTGAAGGAGATGCCTTCAAGGCCTTGGTCATCAAACTTGGGTTCGGCCCCCGATGTTCATCGGGTTTGGTCGGGTTGGGTCGATCTTGTCTTTGCGAGTGCGGCGCTTGAATTGCATCAACACCTCCATGCAATGTTCGCGAGAGTCAGCTGCAAAGGGACCAACAAGGGAACTCTGCACAAGGCATGTCCCACCTGGACATCACCACAAACACCTTGTGGGTAAAACCGAAGCTACCAAGATGGGGCAGTGGCTTCACACAGACAAAATAGAAGAGACGAGGACGACGATCGGCACTGACAGAGGCGACTAACATGGGGAAGAGAGCGGGAGGGTGGAGGACGGCAACGGCAAGCTCGAGCGACAGGGGTCGCGGCTGCCGCAGACACGGGAGGCGCGGGACAGGGGTGCCACAGTTGGCGGTTGTAGAACGGGGGAGGAAGGGTGAGGAAGGCGGCGCTTCACGGGAGGAGGACGATGGTGCTTCATGGGAGGAGGACGGCGAGGCGGTACTGAGTGCATGGCCAGGGCGAGCTCGATGCAGGGGCACAGGAAGCTAGCAGGAGGTGCAGAGCCAATGGCAACAGGAACCGGCGAGGAAGGGCGCGACGGTGAGGAGGGGCTCAGGCAGGAAGCATCGGGAGGTGGAGGCGGCGTAGGCCAGAGAGGTGGTGACAGAAGGGTGAAGGGAGGCCGACGGGCTCATGGCACTATAGACGGCAAGACGAGCAACAACAGGGAGGAGGACGGCGGCTTCGTAGACAAGAGGGAGGTGACCAGAGAGGGGCTCGGTTTAACGGCGGTGCCCTGAAGAGGCGGTGCAAGCGGTCGCTAGCGGGATGGAGGTGAGGGAGACGGGGTGGGGTTGGGGTCACGATGGATGGGTGGGGATCAAGGACGGGGACAAGACCGGGTGGGAGCGTTCGTTACGTGCGGGGTCGCTCGCGTCCACGGGGCAGTGGGGCCAAGGTCACACGGTGAGTGAGGTGGGGTGGGCCAGGCGGGAGTGGGGGTTCCATGAGTGGAACGTGTCAAGGGTGGGGCAGGGCGCGCGGCTGTGATACGTCATAAATGTATCTATAATTTTTGATGCTCCATGCTTGTTTTGTACCAACTATCTTATGTTTTGTCTACACTTTGAGGCATTTTTATACATTTTATGGAACTAACCTATTAACAAGATGCCATAGTGCTGGTTCTTGTTTTCTGCTGCTTTTTGTTTCAGAAATGCTAGTAAAGAAATATTCTCGGAATTGGACGAAACCAAATCCAAAGTTCCTATTTTTCCAGACACTACACGGAGTCCGAAGGAGAGACGAAGAAGCGCCATGAGGCAGCTGCACCAGGGGACCGTGCGGGTCCACCCTAGGTCGCGCCGCCCTATGGTGTTGGCCCCTCGGGCGCCACCGACCTTTCCCCTTCGCCTATATAAACCCCCTCGAGGAGAAAAGCCAAAGGACCCGATCAGAAATCCATGAAAAAGTCCATAGCCGCTGCCACCATCATCCCTAGATCAGGAGGGATCTGAGGATCTTCTCGGCACCTTGCCGGAGAGGGGAGATCATCCCGGAGGCCTTCTTCATCACCATGCCATCTTCCGGAGTGATGCGTGAGTAGTTCATCCTTGGACTATGGGTCCATAGCAGTAGCTAGATGGTTGTTTCTCCTCTTTTGTGCTATCATGTTTAGATCTTGTGAGCTGCCTATCATGATCAAGATCATCTATTTGTAATCCTACATGTTGTGTTTATTGGGATCCGGTGGATATTGAGTACTACATCAAGATTGATTATTGATTCTATCATGTCTATGTTATTTGTAATCTTGCATGCTCTCTGTTTCTAGTAGTTAATCTGGCCAAATATTTGTTTGTGACTCCAAGAGGGAGTATTTATGCTCGATAGTAGGTTCATGCCTCTAGTAATATGGAGGAGTGACAGAAACCTCTAAGGTTGTAGATGTGATGTTGCTACTAGGGATAAAACAGCAATCCTTTGTCCAAGGCCAATTGTATTGTTTACTTTACACGCCTTGCTTAATGCAATTATCTGTTGCTTGCAACTTAATACCCAAGGGTTGTTCGGATGATATCCCGGAGGTGGATTATTAGTCATAGATGCAGTTGGATTACGGTCTATTTATGTTGTAATGCCCAAACAAATCTCATAGCGATCATCATGACATGTACATGCATTGTTATACATTCTCAATCTGTCAAGTGACCAACTGTAATTTGTTCACCCAACATGTTATTTATCTTATGGAGAGACACCTCTAGTGAACTGTGGACCCCGGTCCATTCCTTCCCACTGATATTCAATCTACTGTCTACTATTTATATTCTGCAATTACTTTCTTCCACACTATACGTTTAATCCTTTGTTTTCAACAAACCGATGATCTTGACAACCTCACTATAAGTTGGGGCAAAGTATTGTGGTTGTGTTATGCAGGCTCCATGTTGCTAGCAACACCTTGGGAGCTTGTTCTTTCTCCTACTGGTTCGATAACCATGGTTTCACAACTGAGGGAAAACTTGTTGTTGTACTCATCATACCTTGCTCTTGGTGTCTCCCAACAGGCTATACATCAACCGAGCCACATCAAGATTTTTTGGCGCTGTTGCCAGGGAGATACAGGACGGCTTCAATCTCTTCCTCCTCGTCGAAAAGCTTTTCTGGGAGAAAGAAGATTTCTGCAAGGGTAGTCTCTCACAACCAATCTCTTTACTTTGTTTTTGTTTTGCTTTGTTTCTTTATTTTTGTTTGTTTTTCTTCTTTTTATCAATAACACAAAAAAATTAGTTCATACCTTAGTAGATATTTCTATTGGCTTGCTTCTTTTATCAAAAAACACAAAAAAAATTAGTTCCTACTTTAAGTTGCTTTTATGTCTAGTGTTGTTCCAATCACTATGTCACCTGAGGAAATGATCTTCACTTTCAAACAAGGAAATAAGGAGAGTTTAAAAGAATCTTGGTCTAGAATTTCTAATTCCTATGATAAAACTAAACCTAAAATGACTCTAGGCTTGCTTCTTAGCAGTTTCTACTTTGGTCTTGCTCTTTGTTATAGATATGCTTTAGATGTTGTAGTAGGAGGAGATTTCCTTCATTGTGATGGGGATGAAGCTTTTAATGCTATAAAAAAGTTGATTACAACATATAACTTGCCTAGTAAACTTGATCCATCCTTAATAAGCATCTATGCTATATTAAGCACTCTTGAGACAAGTACATCTAGTTTAAAAGAATGCTACAATATGCATAGAGAGCATCATGATTACGTTTCAATAAATTATGAACCATCAAAATGGTTCCCTACAGTAAAAGTTGCTATACATGATGAAACTTTTCAAGCTCGTTGTGATATTATGTCTGATTTCTGTCTTATGCCTAAAGATATTTATGAATCTCTGAATCTTTGGGAACTTCCTGAGGGGGAGAAGAAATATCTCTTACCAATAATGCCACTATATTACTCATTGGAATAGCTGAAGGAGTGTTTACAAAAGTCCTAGGGAAAATGGTATCAACTGATTATCTTGTTATTGAGTGTGTAGGAGAAGGACAAATTACACTTGGGAGATCGCTCCTAAAACTCCTTGGAGCAATAATATATGTGGGAAAAGGCACCATGCATTTCACCTCCCTACCAAGCAACCATACGATCCCCATAGGTAAGAATAAAGGTAAGAGAGGTAGACGTAAGAAGTTGATTTTGATGCTTCTTCATTTGCCTAGTTGAAAGGCGTTAAAGAAAAGCACTCTTGGGAGATAACCCAATTTTTATTTCAGTAAGTTTTTCTTTTGTTGAGTATTGAACATTATTGCCTCTGTAATAACCTCTCCTTATCCTATTTATTTGGTTTTTGTGCCAAGAATAGCCTCTAATGAGAGGGAAGCAAGATTTGGGGAAGCTGTTGTCCCGAAACAGATTTCTGTGCTTCACTGTAAAAAATTGTGAAAATTCCCAGAAAGTCGGATTAAGCTGAAATTTTTTGTGTGCATGACCCTGGTATTTAGTCAACTTTCGTTAATTTTTCCCTTTTCTATTCGAGCAACAGAAGATTTTTGAAAAAATCGTTCTTTACCTTCTGGTCTGTTTTGATAGATTTCTGTCATTATTTGCATTTGCCTCTTAATCGGTTTATTTTTTTTAGTTCTCTTTGATACAGTAGCTTATGTTTTAATGGATGATTTACTTGAGTTGAAACTGAACCCAAAGGCTTATTATATTGAATACACTAATGTTGCTAATGAAGATTGTATGAAGTTTTGTATGAAGGAAATTTTCAAGTGTAGGAAGAAAATGATGTGATGAGATGAAGTATAGACAATAGCGCAAGCTTGGGGATGCCACCCGTGTCATCCCAAGAAATATTCTATAGGTACAAACGTCAAATCTTGGGGATGCCCAAGGCATCCCCCTCTTCATCAACAAAAATCTCAGGTTTTCTTTCAAGACACTTTATTTTTTGCTTCATGCGCTATTGTGTTGTTCTTGGAGCGTCTTTATTATTTTTTTTTTTTTTGCTTTGTTTGCTGTAATAATTTGGTCGTACCCCAACACACCTATTTTGTAGAAGTCACACCTAGTTCTTCATTGCTTAGAACACTCTAGTTTTCACTCCAATTGTTCTATGAGTGTTCTCTTTTGCTAGCACTGCATTTAGCTTTAGTTTTCTTATGATTTTTGCTTAGAACTTTTTAGTTATTCTTTTTAGTTAGGTGAGACAAGATCTCTGATCTTTATTGACTATTATCTTTGTGATTTGTTTCAAATAAGTCGATTGGTGTTGGAAAAGGGTAGAAAGTTTCATTCTTATAGTGGTACAAAAGGAAGCTTGTTTTGACTGTGACTTAGACTTTATCATGTCATGTTAGATGTTTCTTTCACCATATGCTTAGTAATTATTGTTGTATCACTTCTTTCAAACAATTGAGATTGCTTAATGTACCATGAAAGAATCATGCATTGTTTTAGCATACAAAATCATAATATTGTGGTATTCTCCTTTGATGCTTTATTTGGGTTGACCTGGCACATGCTTACACCATGTTATGACTATGAACCAGTCACCTTAGCCTCTATGATCATTTAGTTTTTTACTTGTGATATCACTTTATTCTTTGATTAATAATGTTTTGTCGCTCTGCATGATTATGGCCATTATTGCTCTCTTAGTTGGTCGCTCCCAGTCTTTTGCTAGCCTCCACCTGTACTGAGTATGAGCTCTACTCGTGCATCCAAATCCCAAGAAACCAAGTTATTCCAAAGAGTGCACTATAAACTCCTATGGATGGTGTTTTACGACATTCCAAGTATATTCATGTGTTTATCTATCTTCCAAATTAAATATTTGTTATGTGAAAATTAGTTGTTAAAGCTCTCACGAACTTGATGGCACACTTTATTTTCTTGCACTTAATAAACTTGAACCATTGTGCCCGTCTATGTTGCATATATGCTTGCAAATTATAAGTTGGGAGTTAGCAGAACCATGATGTTATGGGGAAAACTTTCGACATTGCACTTACTCTATTTAGTTGATATCATGTTCTTTTGTTTATGGATCTCGGCAGTGTGAAATAAAAGGGGAGCTTGTAATCTCATGGAGTTTGTATATGTGTTAGAGAAACGCCTGGGCGGCTAGCCTAAGCCATGCATAATCATGGTGGAACCTTGCATCATAACCATATTGAGAATTCTATGAAGCATCTTTAGAAAAAAATAGAAAAATAAGAAAAAAAAGGAGAAAAGAAAGCACCATGCTCATGGTAAACAAAAAGATCGCTGAGATGCTCATTGTATGTTGCCTTGTCATTTTGATATGGGATAGCTCTTGTGTCATGGGGCAAGGGGCACCCTGTTGGTGGTTCTCTATGATATACATATAATCACAATTACAAGAACTTGTCTGTGACCAAAGTTGAGTAGCATGAGGTTTGGTACTCGTACACAAGGGGCGTGAGATTTTCAACTTGTGATTTATCAAGAATATAACTCATATTTGTCTCACTTTAACACTAACCACTTCAGGATTCTTATGATAGGGACAATGAGAGCTCAAAGATAGTAAGTACCATAATTTTTGGAAGCTCTTTATGAAACATGAAATCCATACTTCCCTCTGTGAAGGGGCCTTTCATTTTACTTTTTGTTGAGTCTCCGTCTTCTATCTTTATGCACCAATTAAGATAGAATAGTTGTCATTCTTAGTTCAATGTGCATTTTCTCATAACTTGTTGATTGATTCATAATTATGGTATTGCTTGTTCTTAAATTATTTGTATCTAGTCACCCTTATAAACTTTGAAGGTGTCCTATGCATTTATGTTTTGCTATTCCATGAAGGACAAGCTGAATACCACTCTTGTTATGTTTTCTATATGTGAAACAAACAAACGTCTTTCAATGCATTGTTATTCATGATCTTTTGTTTATGTTGCCTTTCATGTTGCAACACAGTTTCTTTGTCGTATTGTTCGAACTATATCTTTCATGCTTATGTTAGAGTACTTTGATCCCAGCTATCAATGCTTTATAATACCTTGATCAAGATTATGATGGTGCATGTCACCTCAAAAATTATTCTTTTTATCACTTACCTACTAGGGGACGAGCAGGAGTTAATCTTGGGGATGCTTGATATGTCGTAAACGTATCTATAATTTTTGATGCTCCATGCTTGTTTTGTACCAACTATCTTATGTTTTATCTACACTTTGAGGCATTTTTATACATTTTCTGGAACTAACCTATTAACAAGATGCCATAGTGCCAATTCCTGTTTTCTGTTGTTTTTGGTTTCAGAAAAGATAGTAAAGAAATATTCTCGGAATTGGACGAAACCAAAGCCAAAGTTCCTATTTTTCCAGACACTACACGGATTCCAAAGGAGAGACGAAGAAGCACCACGAGGCAGACGCACCAAGGGGTCGCGCGGGTCCACCCTAGGTCGTGCCGCCCTATGGTGTGGGCCCCTCGGGCGTCCATAGACCTTGCCCCTTCGCCTATATAAACCCCTCAAGGAGAAAACCCTAAGGACCCGATAAGAAATCCACGAAAAAGTCCGTAGCCGCCGCCACCATCGTCCCTATATCGGGACGGATCTGAAGCTCTTCCCGGAACCCTTTTGGGGAGGGGAGATCATCTTGGAGGCCTTCTTCATCACCATGTCAGCTTCCAGAGTGATGCGTGAGTAGTTAATCCTTGGACTATTGGTCCATAGCAGTAGCTAGATGGTTGTTTCTCCTCTGTTGTACTATCATGTTTAGATCTTGTGAGCTGTATATCATGATCAAGATCATATATTTGCAATCCTACATGTTGTGTTTGTTGGGATCCGATGGATATTGAGTACTACGTCAAGATTGATTATTAATTCTATCATGCCTATGTTATTTGTGATCTTGCATGATCTCCATTGCTAGTAGTTACTCTAGCCAAGTATTTGCTTGTGACTCCAAGAGGGAGTATTTATGCTCGATAGTAGGTTCATGCCTCTAGTAATCTAGAGGAGTGATAGAAACCTCTAAGGTTGTAGATGTGATGTTGCTACTAGGGAGAAAACAACAATCCTTTGTCCAAGGGCAATTGTATTGTTTACTTTACACACTTTGCTTAATGCAATTATCTGTTGCTTGCAACTTAATACCCGAGCGTTATTTGGATGATGTCCCAGAGGTGGATTATTAGTCATAGATGCAGTTGGATTACAGTATATGTATTATGTTGTAATGCCGAAACAAATCTCATAGCGATCATCATGACATGTACATGCATTGTTATTCATTCTCAATCTGTCAATTGTCCAACTGTAATTTATTCACCCAACATGTTTTTTATCTTATGAAGAGACACCTCTAATGAACTATGGACCCCTGTCCATTACTTCCCACCGATATTCAATCTATTGTCTACTGTTTACTTTCTGAAATTACTACAAGCAATTACTTTCTTCCACACTATACGTTTAATCCTTTGTTTTCAGCAAACCAGTGAGCTTGACAACCTCATTGTAAGTTGGGGAAAATTATTGTGGTTGTGTTGTGCAGGTTCCACGTTGCTAGCAACACCTTGGGAGCTGGTTCTTTCTCCTACTGGTTTGATAACCTTGGTTTCACAACTGAGGGAAAACTTGTTGTTGTGTGCATCATACCTTGCTCTTGGGGTCTCCCAACAGGCTCTACCTCAACCAAGCCACATCAGGCTGTTGTGTGCTAAGGGAGTGGCGGCGGCAGGTGGGATTTAGTGTGGCTAGGGTTTGGGGTTGGGTAGGGGATAAGGTGGGGTGGGGTCGTGGTCTAGGTTTAGGGTTTCATTTGTCGGGCCAGGGTTGTAGGCTGCTGCCTACTGGGCGCTTTGGGCCTGGCCGGTGGCGGCCTTCCCCGGATCAAAATAGTTTTAATATTTTATTTTAGTTTTAAAATTCTTTTGTAAATAGGTTTAGACAAATAAAAGATTCGGGGGGACCAAGAGGGTTTGATTTTAAATAAAGAGTGGAATAATTAGGAAACAAAAATAGAGATTTTAGCAAAATAGTTTTAGGCGAATAGATGCATGATGATGCACAAAGTAGGTATAACAAGCGATTTTCTGGTAGTGGTTTTACCCAGGGTGCTACATTAAAATTGTTGGGATTTGCCATTCTTGATTCATTTCTCATTGTTCAGAGCTACTCGTACACTATATAGTAGAAAGATTTGCACGAAGTCACGTGCCACTTCCTATAATTCCAAAACATTGGTAGTGATGCTATATGTGCATGACCGAGGAACTTTTAGATAATCTCAAGCAAAACATGGCCGCATTAATCAATGAGTGTGAATAGACATAAGAATTGCAAGGACGGATTACTTGTGGAGCCTAGCAACTCAACATTTTTCTTCGTTTTTATGAAAACATTGTCATTGCTTACCTGATGGGTGGCCTTGTTGTCGTTGCTCAGGCACACTAGATTATTCACGTTAGCGGAATAGTGGGTTCACAAAAATTTCTTTTAAACATAAGATTGAACATTCGCAGCCACAGTGATTCAAAAAAATTCGATAAAGGGGTCTTATTTATTGGGTGACCGAGTGGTTGACCCCACATGTCACTATCATGTAGACATGATTTTTGTTAGAAAGGGAAATCACTAATAAATTCTTATAGGAAAGCTAGAAAATCAGAGATTGGGTTCCATTGATGAACCTTCATGGTCCTCTTCCTATAGCAACCTTTTAGCAATTCAATATATAAACATTATTGTACATGCTCTAAAACTCAATAATTCGTTCTTTTTAAATAATAACAATAGTGATTAGCTTGACTAATCAATTGCGGTCTACGTATGTTGTACTACTATACTTCATAGGATATGCCATATGCTAAACAACTTTCAAAAAATTCTAAAGGAAAACGTAGTCGCATTAATCAATGAGCGTGAAGGGACAATAAGAGTCGCAAGGATAAAATACTTGTGGGGACTAGTAACTTTCACATTTTTTTGTGATGAAAACATTGTTGTTGCTTACCTTATGGGTGGTTTCATGTCATCGCTCAGGCGCACTAGATTAATAACCTCGGCGGAATAGTGGATTCCAAAATTGTTTTCTTCAAATAGAAGTTTGAATATTCCAAACCATAATGATTTAAAATTTATCGATAAAAGGTTTTTTATTTTTTTAAAGCTCATGGTGCTTTATTATTACACCTGATTCCCCAGCCCTACGGGCCTACCAATCTACTATTATTACTTGGACTATGGATAAATTCAAATTTAGTCGAGTTGGTTGGGGCTTCAGTCATAATTTTAGGTCTCACTACCTGTCTTGGTGACAACAATTTTCATACGCATCATTATGTGATGAATGGATATAATAAGAAAATATATTAATGCCATAATATTTTAGTGCCTATCAAAGCAATACTTCAACTTTCTCTCTTCTCAGTTTCTTAAAAGAAGGGGTCTGACCTCTTTCTAAAATTCTTAAAAAAACATAGATTTGGAGAATACTTCAGTTTAAAACCGTATTTTTTGTTGGACCCAAACACTGAAAGGTATTTAATATTTTAGTTTATTCAAAAAAAAATGTTTCCTAAATACTTTAAAAATACTTGTATGCCAAACAGGGCCTTAATATATGAAGCGGACCAATATGAGTCATGGATGATCAATAGTTAGATGCCAAATGGGCCCTTAATTTCTGAACATGGGCCATCAATGATCAGCGATGTGACTGCCTTTGGTTCTAGAGAGTACGGCTTAGATTTAGTCGAGAAAGAAAATCTCCCACTATCCCCGAAATATTTCGCGCCCCTGTGTTACAAACATACTGGAATTCCCTTTCCATCCCTAGTTAAGGCGGTTCTTTGGGTATTCAATCGTAATTTCCAAGTTCACTACCTCTATAGCCCTCCCTACCCCCCCCCCCCCCAACACACACACAATCCTTTCCCGCAACTGGGCAAGCCCTACGGAAAATCCTAGATCTAACCTTCACCATCTTACCCTAAATCTTCTTCTTCACCACTGTCATCCAGCGCTCGGAGCAACCCCTATTGTGCTTCCACAAGCACCGCCAGTAATCTTCTTCTTCTCCCCTATCGTCCAGCGCTCGAAGCAACTGATAGCTGTGAGATTCGATAAATTTTTAATGGTCTTTCTTGATGGTTTTCGTCTTGATTTGATGGTTTTCTAGCTTTACCTAAAGCTAATACTTCGGTAGCAAAGAAAACTTGGTTTTCAGTGTATGTTTCAGGTTCCGAATATCAACAGAAGGTTTCAACAGCAAAAAATCAAGTCTCTTCTTGGAAGCAATCGAGGAAGGCAACCAGTAGGTTTAACGACCAACTATATGGCGGGAATATTTTCTCTGGCCATATAGTTTTGGCCGTATAGTTGCCGCGGCCTTCGTCTTGTCAAAAGGAACAACTTTCATGAAGGAGGCATACAGGAAAACAGATCACAACAGCCACCGTTCCATATAGAAGGGAGAAATAAGAGATCCGGAGAAGAAGGGGAAGACGTTCTCCATCTCGCTCCACGATATTCAACCTCCAAGCCACAACACCTCCATAGCCATTACTTGTACTTGAGAGAGAGAGAGAGATCTTCACCTTCCAAGATTAGGGTTTGAGATTGTTTCTTCCTATCTTGAATTGTGTTGGATTAATTTTCTATTCTTATTGTGGATCTCCACGGTAATATTGAGAAGAAATCTTCATATTCACTTATATCGATGATGCTTTCTTCTCTCATGTGTGAGTAAGTTCCTTTGGGCATGGGAGATGTAGGAGATTGGTGAGATGTGGTGTGCCTATATATTTTCCATTAATTTGTGATTGATTTTAATTACTATATTGTGTCTGCTTGACTATTTGTGGGATGCCTAATGCTTGTTGTCCAATTAGGGGCCCAGACAACATGATACTATGTTCTACATAGATAAGATCTTGTTTTCTAGCAGACCGGCGACCCAAGAGTGACATGGGGATATCAATGGACAACTAGTTTAACTCGAGGAGCATGAGGAACCACTGTGCCTATTGCACTAGTCCGATCCAAGGAGCTTAATTGCTAAGAAACCTAAAGGATCTTAATTTCCTAGTGACTTACCATTCTTTTGGTAACAGACTAGTAGGATTATTGAAGTTGGGTTAAAACGTACCAAGAGGATTTCCGGCTAATTATGGGTTTCTTTCCTACACACACGCTTATAAGATTATAATTGTTACACTTATCACTCATCCACTTGGCACAATAACTATCACCATGAACTGTATCTCCCCACGCCTGCTTTGTCATCTGCAGAAAACAACAAACAATCGAAATTTTCTTTACTTTTATGGTTTTTATTTCTAAAGTTTACATTTTAGTTTTATTTAAATACATATAATTTAATCCAATTTTTGTTCTTATTTCAACACTTGAAGTCAATTCACTCGAATACATGTGACAACTTTGAGTGTGATAGAGACTTCATTCATAAACACATTCCTTTGGGCTCCCTTTGGGATCGATATCTTAACTTCGAAACGAGCTACAACCGATCTGTGCACTTGTAGACATCAAGCTATTTTCTGGTGATGTTGTCGGGGATCTAAGCTCTAAGTGTTTATCTCTTCACATTTCAGGTGTTACTACTACCAAATTGTCTCCCTCGAAGACAAAGTGTCTACATGCTCTGGTAGGACCTATCTACCAAATTATTTTGATCGCGTTCCTGCTCAAAGGCGCGAAGAAATTATTGAAAAACTTTTGAGATCAAATAAGATTGAAGTTGAATACCTGAGTGATTTTATAGAAATCATGTCGATTCAAAGGACAACTGCCAAGAAACCTGAGAAAACTCTCAGAGAATAAATGCTCCAAATCCTACTTATATTAAACAACCAATAGAATTTCCTAATCCTGGAGTTAGAGAATATCAATTTGATGGTGATATTATTAAAATTTTGCAGGAAAAAGATTTTAGTGGAAGGGAAGATGAAGACCCAAGAAGACATCTTAGAGAGTTCGATGATGTGATAACATCAATTGGACCAAAAGGTTTGCCTAGAGATTTCTCGCGTCTAAAATTATTCTGTTGGTCTCTTAAAGGTAAGGCTCTAAACTAGTTATATTCTCTCCCTCGTCATTACATAAATTGCTGGGAAAACTGTATTTTAAAATTCATAATCAAATTTAATCCTTTTAAAAAGGCATCTTCAGTTAGAACGTGGGAGAACACTACCCACAAGCTTGGGATAGATTTTTTGGAATGATCAATAGTATTCCTAATCATGGCTATTCCGAATCAACTGTTTGGCATTTATTTTACCACGGTCTTAACACTCAATGCAGAGAGTTGCTTGATTTAACAGCAGGAGGATCGATAAATACTTTAAATGCTAAAGACAGTTTGGAACTGATGTCCACTAGGGCTAAGAATGATTCTCTTTATAATCCAGATTTTGGTACTAAGCTGGAAAAAGGAATACTTCATATAACCCCAAATCTTATGCCTGAAGTACGCAAAACAATGAAAGAGAAAGGTATACCTTCTGAACTTGTTAAGGAAAACAATGTAGATTTGTTACAGATTTTTACCAAAGAAGATGAAACTAGGAAAGCTTTTCCAGAATTAAAATATCGACATGCCAAATCTCATATTAACCTACATCAGCAATTTCAAATACATAAGAAGATTTTGACAGAACTCATGGAAAGTTATGATGAGATTGGCCAAGAATTAAAATTATTTAACAAGTACCTTAGTATGATTGAAACCCAATGTGAATAAATAGCATATAGTTATCAGTTTTTCTTCAAGATGATATAAATATTCCTTTTTCTATAATGTTCTTACAAGGGGAGGTGCAGTTGTTACAGGACCATTAGGACCACCGGAATATGAAGCTGAAAAATATTGAGGGGGGAAAACCTTGCTCAAAGCAAGCCAAGAAGAGGATACACTGGTGGTATAGTTCGGATCTGGCGAAAGGAAAATCTAATTTTTACTGTCCCCGCAACTATATGGCGAGAACTATATATCCCAACCGTATAGTTCCCGTCCATATTTCCTTGGCGTTTTGCGAGTGCTACCTCGGCTGTGGCCCATATTTCCCCCTGTGGTAGGAGCTATTCCACGGGCGGGTCGTACGCGAAGGGGCAGGCGGCCTGATGCTAGCAGTAGGCGGCCTCACCTTCCAGCTGAAATCCAAGGCTTCTTTCCTCGACCTCATGCTGCCGAAGAAGGCGGCGAACGAGTGGAAGAAGCACTAGTTTTACATCGTCGAATCGACTCCCGACGACGAGGTGGCACTTCCGATGAACTCCGCCGACCGGCCCGAGCCGCGCCGGCTCCAAGTCGCCAAGCTTCCGCTTGACCAACGAATGGTGGTCGATGAGATGTTGACGATGATTCGTCAACTGAAGAAGAACGGCCTCCAAAACATCAACATGTACAACTGCTGGCTCGGGCGACGGCTGGTGCCCCTGGCTACCATGCTCACTGGATGTACGAGTACACGGGCAAGGACGACGCGACCAAGTCCTGCATCGCCGAGTGGAGCGCTAACGATTACTCTCTCGCGCTAAGGAAGATTACTGATGCGGAATACCTTGACTCGAAGTCCGAGATTCCCCCATATACCATGAAGCGCAAGGCGCCACCGGTAAGTCTGCCCCTCCTTATTCATTTCGCAGTCGCAGAGATGCAGTCGCGGTTTTGCTGATCGTGTTTTGTTTGTGCAGCTATTCCAAGTGGTGGAAGGTTGGCTTCCACCTGCTGATGAAGAAATTTCAAACGAGTCCGTCGAGGGCGAGATCGGATCTTCCTCCGACAAGGATAATGTCGAAGGCGACGATGATGACGATGATGATGACAAAGATGATGAGGCCATAGAGGTCGCCGCATCCGCGGTTCGGAAGACCAGCGGATAACGGCAACACGAGCTTGAGGCCAGCAAGAGCCTCGAGGCTCATGACGGCGGGCGAAGACGAAGCCCTCGAACACACTTCACGATGCACGGCCACGCCGTCGAAGAAGAAGTCGTCTAAGAAGAAGAAGGGGTGGCCAAAGCGGTGTCGCCGGCCCGATCCGAGACTAGCGTCGAAGCGACCAGCGCGGCTGACGAGGCCGGGGCCAGCGCGCCGGCGCAGGCGACTGTGGCGGCTGGCGCTGCCGTGGTGGAAGAGTAGGTGCCATTGGCATCGCTTCCACCGCCTCTCTCCGCAGTCTCCGGGCTTGGAGCTGCTCCACCCGCGGTGGCGTCACCATTGAGGGAGGCACGTGCATCGACCTCTAGGGAGCTTCCTGTCGCGGCCTCATCCTCAAAGAAGGCCTCCGTGTCATGGGCTCCGAGCCTACTCGAGACGGGCCTTAGCCGGAAGCTGGGGCTATAATTGGAGAAGCCGGCGCACATCCGCACCGGCCTGCGCTTCATCCCAGTCGCCAGGTAACCGTCCTGATGTTTTCTCTCGGTTTACTGGTGTGTAATTGTCAGGTAAGCTCGCTAAAGACTCCTTTCTATAGGACTAGCGTGAAGAAGATCGGTCACCCCTCGATGGCCAAAGTCCCAGTAAACGCCGCAGGGGCGATGGGCGATCCCTCAAAGAAGAGCAAGGGCGACGACTCTGAGGCGCCTGCTGAGGGCGCGAAGAAGGCGAAGGGCCTCATCTCGGACAAGTCGGTCGACGCGTTCAGTAAGGCGCTAACTGGGGCGGATGAGGCTATGAAGGCCGTCGTGGATGCGGGGTCGCACCAGGTGGAACCTGCGGCATCGGTCAGGCCGGTGGGCCCTTCGACGAGTGCTGCGGGAGCGGCGGTGACGACCTTCCCTCGCTTTGTGGCGAGGGCCTCCACCGTAAGTGTATCGGTGCAGTCAGCCCAAGCGCCTGAAGTTTTGGGCTCGAAGGTCAAGCAGCGTCGCGGGTGCAAACCTCTGGTGGTCACGTCGGTGGATTCGATCAAGCTGCACAGCATGCTGGGTGCGGCTATTCAGGTATATCCAGTCCCAGAGGATCTGGTCGCTGAATTTCAGCATGTAGATTCTTATTGTTTTTCTTCGATGTCCAGTCCCCGAGTGGATATTTGCTGAATTTAAGTGGCGAAGCGCTTAGGAGTTTCTTCGATGTTCGCTGATGTTTGTCCATGTATATGCAGGGACGCCAACGGGAGTCGGTGGATCGATTGTTCGCCAAGGAGCGTCTGGAAAGAGATGTCCGCTCCTTGCAAGATGTGAACAAGTAGCTTCAAGCGACTGCGGGTAAGTTTTCGAGGTGCCCTTCTCCATAAATGTCTTTTTATAATATTGTACTCACGCTCACGTTGTTGCAGAGGGGCATGCGACCGTGGTGGCGAAGGCTTGTGAGGGGATGATCCCCGCTATCGAGTTGATGGCTGCCCAGTCGTCGTTGACCGCCACAGAGAAGCGAGTCGCCGATCTAGAGCGAGAGCTCAAGGCTGTGAAGGCGGAAGAGAACTCGGCGAATGAGCTGGCTAAGGCGGCTGTCACTGCCGCAGCGGAAGAGCGGAAGGTGTCGGATGCTCTCGTTGCAGGGCTACAGACTGACTTGTCCGGTCTCCAAGATTTCGTTACGGAGCGCTGTCGTCCCACTAACATTGTGCACCCTTCTGACGTTGAGTTTCTTGTGTCTTGCAGGGAAGATTCTTGATGACGAGCCCGAGGCGCAGTCGTACGAAGCGCGGCAGTGTGTCGACATGCTAGTGGACTCTGCCGCCCTTTCGGCGACCTGTATTCGTGCGTATCTTGAGGAGATCTCGCTGACGGAGGTGATCCCCAGTGAACTCACTGAGGTCTGGCCATACCTGGAGAAGGCTCCGGCGGTTGTGGAGTTCGTGTCGCAGTCGGCTTTCCGCCGTGGGGCTACGACTGCGTTGAGCCTTGGGCTTGCGCACTTCCCTGACGATTTTAACCTTGATGATGTCACTAGCAGGTACCCCTCGTCGACTGTCTCAGTCGAGATCTCCGACGTACTCTGAACGGGTGTTGGCGATGGTCGATCTTCTGCCATATCAGGAGACGATCGTCACCCCGAATGACCCCGAACCGGCGAACCGTGACTTCAAGGTGGAACAGCTGTTCCGAGCGGTGATGGAGGGTGCCTTGACGATTTATCCGTCGAACCCGTGGATTCCCTTCATCCATATCCGCGGTGGCGGTGGCGCGTCGTTGTCGAAACCTGCGGAGTAGGCCACTTTGCTGATTAGCGTCAGTTGTAAATATTTTATGCCTGCCCTTGTAAGTGAACAAAATTTGTTGCCGTGATGAATGCATGTATGCTTTTGTCAGCTTTGATTTAAGTTTGGGTTATTTTGTTGTGCGAGTCCCCGAGCGCGTCCGCCCTTTTGTGGGGTTTACCTCGTGTCTTTGTGTGTATGTTTGTTGTTATATTGTTGGTTAGTTGAGGTCGACTTGCCGTGGCTTGGAAATCCAGTCGCATGCGACCCCAAGGGGTGCTCTATACTTAGCCGTTTTCCCGGAAACGAACGGGGTCGGTTGGGCGAGTCCCCGAGCGTGGTACTTAGCCGTTCTAGTCGCATGCCCAAGGTAGGTGAGGATGAAGGGCGTCGTGTTTGGCGCGTCGCTCCACCTGGCTCGTAGAGTCAATCGCATGGCGAGTCCAGGACGCGCTCTCATACTTGGTGTTTTCCCTAGTCACGCGGGTTTGGACTGGCATCAGTCCTCGAGCGTGGTACTTGACTGTTCGAGTCGCTGCGCCAAGGATGTGGAGGACTGGGTCGCTGTGAGAAGCGAATGCGGTTGTCTTGGCCCGGTGAGCCAGTCGAGCGAGGCGACTCCCATGGGGCTTCGGGTTGGCATTTTTGTGGACGACAGAAGGCCCGAAATTTATCGGTGCCCTTGTGCCGCACTACTTAGCTGTGCCGGTCGCGTGCCCAAGGTTGACTTCCATGGTTAGCATAACGCTGTTTTTACGAGTGCGAGTGGCACAACATCTGGAGAGTAGACACAATTTGTGCGAATCGATCATCTTTATTTCATAGCGGCGGGAGTACATGTCGGAGTTCTAGGTGTAGAACTTCCTTAGGAGATTTACATTCCACGGCCGCTTGACGTCGATGAGGTAGTAAGCGTCGTTGCCCAGGACTCGCCCTATGGTGAATGGTCCATCCCACGGGGGGAGAGAGCTTGTGCATGCCCTTCTTGTCCTGGATCAGTCGCAAGACCAGGTCGCCTTCCTAGAAGGTGCGAGTCTGAATTCGGTGGCTATGGTAGCGGCGGAGTCCTTGCTGGTAGATGGTAGTACAGGAGAGAGCTAGGTCGCGTGCTTCGTCGAGCTGGTCGACCCCATCTTGGCGTGCGAGCTCATTGTTGGCCTCCGTGTAGTTAACGACCCGAGGCGAGTCGTGCTCGAGGCCGGTTGGCATGACGGCTTCAGCGCCATACACCATGAAGAAGGGAGTGAACCCAGTCGACCTGTTGATGGAGGTGCCGATGCCCCAGATGACGGAGGGGAGCTCTTCGAGCTAACACCCCGGGATTCGTTCGAGGGGAACCTGCAGTCGCTGCTTCAGGCCGTGGAGGATGCTCTGGTTGGCGCGTTCCGCCTGACCATTAGACTCCGGGTGGGCGACTGAGGTGAGGTCGAGCCATATGTTGTGCTCTTCGTGATGTTGGTGCCGTTGTCCGTGATGATGTTGTGCGGGAATCCGTAGCGGTAGATGAGCTCGCGTAGGAATTTGGCGGCGGTCTTCCCGTCGCAATTGCGGACTGACTTGGCTTCCACCCACTTGGTAAACTTGTCGACTGCGACCAGGAGGTGGGTGTACCTGGTGGGGGCCTTCTTGAAGGGGCCCACCATGTCCATACCCCATACGGAGAATGGCCAGGTGATGGGGATGGTCTTAAGTGCCGAGCTTGGTACGTGTGTTTGGTTGGCGTACTTCTGGCACCCAACGCAGCGTTGGACGATATCAACCGCGTCGGCGTGTGCGGTGAGCTAGTAGAAGCCATGTTGCATGGCCTTAGTGAATAGGGATTGGGCGCCAGCGTGGATGTCTTGGAGGATTTTGCAACCTTCCGCGGGCTGCACGCAGGGTTGGAACACGCTGGTCACGCTGCGCTTGTGGAGATCGCCGTTGATGATGATGAAGGATTTGCAGCGGCGCACGATCATGCGGGCCTCCGTCTCGTCTGTGGGTAGGGTCCCTCCCTCGAGGTAGGTGATTTATGGCGCGGTCAAGTCGCTTGGCTCACGCTATCATTGCGACTAGGGCTGGTTCTGGTTGTAGTGGTATCCCGATGTCGATCTTCCTTGGGAGAGAGACAGACGGCTTGGTGATGGTGTCAAGGAATACACTGGCGGGTGGCGTGTGTCGAGTCGACACGATGCAAGAGAGGGCATCATCCTCTTTGTTATTGCGCCGGTCGATCCACTCCACAGAGTAGCCAGCGAAGTGGCCCCCCCAGCTGGCCCACTCCTTGGCGGTATGCCGCCATGGTGGGGGAGACGGCATCGTAGGTGCCGGCGACTTGTGCGGCGACGAGGTCAGAGTCGTCATAGCAGCGCAGGTGGTTGATGTTCATCTCCTTGGCGGCTCGCATGCCGAGAAGGGGGCCTCGTACTTGGCCATGTTGTTGGTGCAGGGGGTGAAGTCGAGATACAATATGTAGCGCAGCTTGTCGCCCTTAGGGGACATGAGGATGATCCCTGCCCCTGCGCCATCTGAGTTCTTAGACCCATCAAAGTGGAGCGACCAGTAATAGAGGTACGACAACTTCTCTGGCTACTGCGCCTCCTCCTAGTCGGCGAGGAAGTCAGCCAGGGCCTGCGACTTGATTGGCTTGCGCGGCTCGTACTTGATGTTGTGGACGCCGATCTCGACGGCCCACTTGGATACTCGTCCAGTCGCTTCGCGGTTGCGAATGAAGTCCTGCAACGGTGCTGAGGAGACGACCATGATTGGGTGCTCCTGGAACTAGTGCGGCAGTCGCTGCTAGGCTCGGAAGACCGCATATACAAACTTCTGGTACTGCGGGTAGCGCTGTCGCGACTCGGTGAGGACTTCGCTGATGTAGTAGATAGGTCGCTGCACCGGGCGCTCCTTGCCCTCTTCTGGTCGTTCGACGACCATGACGGCGCTGACGACTCGCTCGGACGCCGCGATGTAGACGAGCATGGGCTCCTTGTCGGTTGGGGCGACGAGCAGCGGGGCCACGAGTAGCACTTCTTTGAGCGCGTGGAGTGCGTCGTCGTCCTCCTTGTCCCACTAGAACGTGGGGTTCTTGCGCATTAGGCGGTAGAGAGGCATTGCCTTCTCGCCTAGCCGGGGGACGAAGCGACTGAGAGTCGCGACTCGCCCGGCCAACTTCTGGACGTCGCGCTAGAATTCGGGTTTGCCGAGCCGGGCGATCGTGTTGATCTTGGTGGCGTTCGCCTTGATGCCTCGCTTGGAGACTACATACCCCAACAACTGTCCAGTAGGTACACCGAAGGTGCACTTTCCTGGGTTAAGTTTGATCCTGTACCTCCGCAGGTTTGTGAAGGTTTCGGCCATGTCAGCGAGTAGATCGCCCTGGTGAGTGGACTTTACAACCACGTCGTTGACATAGAAGTGGATATTGCGGCCAATTTGGCTCGCCAGGCACTCCTGCATGCACCTTTGGTAGGTCGCCCCGGCGTTCTTGAGGCCGAACATCATGGCGGTGTAGCAGAAGGCCCTGAATGGCGTGATGAACGCCGCCTTGTCCTCGTCCTCGACTGCCATTTTTATCTGGTTGTAACTAGAGTAGGCGTCAAGGAAACACAGCGACTCCGAGCCCACAGTCATGTCAATAATTTGATCGATTCGCGGGAGGATGAACTGCTCCTTTGGGAAGGCGCTATTGAGGTTTGTGTAATCGATACACATTCTCTAGGTCCCATTCTTCTTTTTGACCAGGACTGGGTTTGCCACCCACTTGGAGTACTTGATTGGCTGTATGAAGCCTGCAGGGAATAGACGCTACACCTCCTCGGCAATTGCTCGGTGACGCTCTTCATTGAAGGGCCTTAGCGACTGCTTGACAGGTCGCGCTTTGGGGTCGGTGTTGATTTTGTGCTTAGCGAGTTCCCTCGGGACACCAGGCATGTCGGATGGCTTCCATGCTAAGAGGTCGCGATTGTCACATAGGAACTCGATGAGCGCGCTTTCCTATGTGGGGCTCATGCTTGTACCGATCGTCACCGTCTGGATGGAGGCCCCTGAGACTAGCTCGACAGAGCGCGTGTGAGTGGTGGCTTCAAACGTGGCCGAGCCACCATTTTCCGAGTTGGGCTTCTTGAGTATTGTGGGGTCGTCATTTTCGACACTGCTCGTGTATTTGCCGAGCTCCTCCGCATGGTTAGCTTCTATGGCGATGACGGCGTCGTAGAGCTCGGCGCCCTTTGCCTCGCACTCTGCGGCCATGTCGGGGTCACCGTGGACGGCGATGATGCCACAAGGCCCTGGGAGCTTCATCGCGTTATACAAGTAGTGTGGCGCCACCATGAACTTGGCGAACGCTTGCCGCCCCAAGACGCAATGGTAGGGGTTGTTGAAGGGCACCAGCTCGAAGACGATCCGCTCAGTGCGGAAATTCACTAGTGTGCCGAAGGTGACTGGTAGCGTCACCTTGCCGATCGGGTACGCCTTCTGACCGGGGACAACACTGTGGAAGGTGGTGTAGGTCGTCTCGATCATCGACTGCGGGAGCCGCAGTCGCCTGAATGTGTCCACGTAGAGTATGTTGATGGAGCTTGCGGCGTTCATCATTTTTTGGGGAGCCGGTAGTCGCCCACTTTGGGCTTTACCACCAGGGCGACTCGCCCCGGATATTTGATTTGTGGTGAGTGGTCCTCGCGGCTCTAGGTGATCCGTTGTTCGGACCAGTTGAGGAAGCGGGGGACGTCAACTTGGGATATCACGTTAATGGCGACGACACGGGCGATGACCTTCTTCTCACGCTTGGTGCTGAACCCGGTGAAGGTGTGGAGCGAGCCAGCCTCGTTGCCGAATGACCCACCGTTTGGCGGGTGGTTGTCGGGGTCTTCCCGCGCGCGACATGCCTTCTCGATCTCCCTCAGGGAGTGGCAGTCGGCAGTCATGTGCGTGGCGGGTTTTCCCTCCCTGCTGTGGAACACACAGGGCTGGTTAAGAAGGGCCATGGGGTCGAATTTTGGCCTTGCCTTCTAGTTTCCGTTGTCGCGGTGTTGGCCTCTGTCACGGCGGAAGCTCTTGGGGTCGCGTGGCGCGTATCCCGCGTTGGCGACAAAGTCGACTCACCCATCATCGCGGTGTTTTACGGTGAGGCGAGTGTTGATGTAGCATAGCTCGGGTCGCCTCCCGTTGTCATGGCCGCTTGTGCGGCGGTTTCCACCCGACTCATCGTCGGTTTCTTGGTTCGGGTCCTCCTCTGCATACCGCTTGGCGATCTCGAGGAGGTATGGGATGTTGTCGAGTGTTTTGTACATCCGCTCGAGTTTGGCGACCAGTGGTTCGTAGCGGCAGGAGGTCTTGAAGCAATGGATCACCGTCTCCAGGTGGATATCGGCTGCGTTAAACCACAGGTCTTGCCACCTTTGGAGCCAGTTACGGGTCGACTCGCGGGGCCCCTGAACGCTAGTGGCGCGGGTGTAGGAACCCTCAAAGTGCCTAACGAAGGCATCACGCATATCCTCCCAGAAATCTATGTTTTCCGCTAGGAGGGTGTTGATCCATTGCCGGGTCGCTCCCTCCATCATCAGGTGGAGGTAGCGACCGGCGAGCAGGTCGGTGTGGTCGGTGATTCCCATCGCCATGGGGTATGTATCCAGCCACACGAACGGGTCGTACGAGGGGTCGTTCTTTTCGATCTCCTTTGTCGCTTTGAAGTTCACTGAATATTTTTCGCCTCGGATCATTGGTCCGAAGCACTGGGGGCCGACTCGACTGAGAGAGCACCTGGTGTCGCCATCACGGCGGTTGGTGAGGGTGTGCCTCAGGTCGTCGGGCTGGTGTGCACGCCAGCTTTGGTTGTTGATGATGTGGGTCCGCGCATCGACTGGCTGCCAATTGGCGGCGACCATGTTGTTCGCCGGTCGAGGGTCGTGGTTGGAGCTGTAGGGGCTCTGGTGGAGGGCAATTGAGAGTGTTTGCCATCATTGGGCGGCCGCTCGAGGACGCCCTGCTTCCTGCAGAGCGGGAGTACATGCACCCCCGCGAGTCGGCGCCTGCATTTTGTTGCTCGACAGCCTTGTCGAGTAGGCCCTTGGCGTACTGGATCTGCAGCGCGCCTTCCCCGGTCACGTTGAGGCTGGCGACCATGGATCGAATCGTGATGACGTTGTCCATGGGGGTGGAGAACAGCGGGAGGCTGTTCACATCCCTCTCTTGCGGGGAGATCATGATCCTTGGCTGGTCTGGAGGGGGCGTGCGACCGGGCGGTGGTGGGGGGCGCCTTTCGAACGTTGCGCTTGGAGGTGGCCGGGCACTTCCTCCTGGTGGCCCGTTCTCACAGGCCACGCGATCGGCCATGCGGCCCGGGTCGTTCTCGTCGAAGTTCAGGGCGTGGCCCTGAATGGTGGGGTTCAGGAGCGTACTGATGCAGCGCTGGTGGTAGAGCGAAAGCTCCTGCACCGTCGCTTGCTCGAGGCGAAATTTTTCGCGCTCGGCTTGTTCCTTGCAGACCGCCTCCTCCAGGCGCAGGAGAATTTCCTTGACCTCTGTCACCGTCGCGGTTGGCGGGATCGGCATGGAGAAGGGGTCTGGCGGAGCGCTCATGCCGCTCGCCATGTAGGTCGCTACGAAGTGACTGGATCCGGCATAGAGGTCGCTGGAGTTCTCCGATCCGGAGTCAGAGTCAAAGATCCTGAGGATGGAAGGATCCTTGAAGTCCCCCACGTTGGACACTTGAGTTATGGAGCCCGCGGGTGACGCGGCGACAATGGATCCGGCGACTGACGCCGGGGTCGCCGAGTCAGCGTCGTCGTTGAGGGCCGCGTCGTCCGCGGCCGTGCTGGTCTCGGCCACGTTGTTGTTGGCTGAGCCGTACTCGGAGGCGAGGCGATGGATGGTGCGGACCTGACCCTTAGAGAGCCGATCGCGTGGTGGTGACTCGCGGATGCGATCCAAGTCCTCCCAGACGACGACATCGGTGAAGCCGGTGAAGAGGCTGATCGTGTCGACTGGCATGATCACGCTGTGCGTGACCGGGCGCGCCGCTGGGACGTAGCTGCTCGGCAAGATCTGGAGGATCTCGCCGATGGCGATCATGTGACCGGTGGCAATCGTCTCATTTATTGGCAAGTAGGGTCTCGCGACAGAACATAGGCCTGACCGGCCAGGACCCACGGTGGGTGCCACTGTTGTGGGAATGGCCACGACAGATGCTGCAATCGGCAGCGAGTAGTAGAACAAGGGGCAAGGGCGGTCAGCCATCTACGGTGCGAGATGAGGGCAAAGACACAGGGTTTTACCCAGGTTTGGCCCCCCGGAGGGTAAAGACCTACTCCTGCTAGATTGTATTATCGAATGAGTACAAAGGGTGAACTCAGCGGCTAGGCGGCGAGTCAAAGGGGTGTATGATGGAACGTAAGTTCTATTCGTGTCCTAGGGAGGTTTATATAGAGTCACCTCGCTAGGGTTTATAGATCTACAACCGAGTTGGATAAGGACTCGGAGGGTGTTTGACCTAATCCGACTGGGCCTAGCTATGCTTCTGGGACTCCAGCTTCTAGTCGCCTAGCTTCTTCTTGGGTCGTGATCCAGTCGCTGTCCTGTATGGCCCACTCGTTGGCAGTATGGGCCAATAGGAAAAGTCATGTTGGGTATACCCCACTCGGCATATCCACATCAGCCGGCCCACTTAATAATTATCAGGCCTTGGCTGAGCCTGACTTCTAACACGGTTTTATTGATAGTTAACTACACTAACTGGCCGTTAACGGCGTTCGTTACGTGGCAGTTTGCATGACGTCAGCAGTCAACACGGCTGGCGAACAGATCTACGATGAATCGACTTTTGGTGGCTGAAGGATGCGATACGCCACAGTCTAAAAAAACCGTGATAGATTCATTTGTGACGGGGCTTTTACCACGAAGGGCATCCGTCATAAAAGGATTTTTAACTACAAAAATCATCCGTTGTAAAAGGACATTTTTCTTGTAGTGGTAGGTGGATAGGGACGGGGCTCACGCTAGGGGAGACGGGATCAACAGGATCGAGGTGGGGTCGTGAAGCCGGCGGTTTGCATGCGATGTACAAGGGAGCATGTCTTGGGTCGGTTGCGTGTAGGTGTGTGCGACCATGTCGAGTGCGCTGTGTGTGTAGCGTTGCGGCGCGTAGTGTGTGGCGGTGCGGGTGAGTGCGGCATGTGGGTGGCGGCAGGTAGTAGGTTGTGTCTAGGTTTAGGGTTAGGTTTAGGTGGGGTAGGTTTAGGGTTGGGCCGGGTAGTAGGTGGTCTGGCCGATTGGGCCTTTGGCTTGACCGGCTGGATTGCCTCACTGTAAAACATTTTTTATATTATTACATTATTTTTTTATTTTTAAAAGCCTTTAGTAAATAGTGTTTAGATAAAACTAAATATCCGGAAGGGATGGGTTTTAATTTGAAATTAAAGAAGGGCCTATTTAGAAAACAAGATAGGCTTCTAATGAAAATAATTTTAGATAAAATATGTATGATGATGCACAAAGTAAAAAACAACAGCAATTTTGTAGTAGTGGTTTTTCTTGGGGTGCTATATGTAGTTACAAGTGGGTTGCGACTAAAATTTTTCAGTTATAACTAGGTTGTGACTGAGTTTTTATTACAAGTGGGTTGCAACTAGTAAAAATGTTTGATTTGCATCATGATTCGTCTTAGCATCAGGGTTTCAAATGGGTTGCAACTGATGTTTTCGGGTTTCTAGTGGATTTCAACTGATGTTTTCGATTGCAACTGATTTTTTCCAAGAAGTGAGTAGTCTTTGAGAAAACATTGATAACTATTGGATTTGTATTGTGATTAGTAGTTGCAAGGGCCGTAACTAGAAATTTCTAGTTAAAAAAGTGGTTGCAATTGATATTTTGCCTGATGTAAGTGGGTTGCAACAAAAATGTTTCTAGTCATTTGATTTTGGTCGTCATTCATGTTACCATAGTAGTTGCATGTGGATCGCAACTAAAGTTACTAGTTCCAAGTTGGTTGCAACCTAGTTTTTTAGGTCGTATTTGGTTGCAAGTGAGAAAAAATTTATGGCTAATAGATTTGCATAATAATTCATGCTAGCATGGTAATTACAAGGGGTTGTAACTTAGATTTTTCATTGACAAGTAGGTAGCAAGTAAGTCTTTCCTAGATGCATGTGTGTTGCAACTAATAAAAATGTTTGAATTTTTTATACAGGCAGTGATTCGTGTTAGCATCAGAGTTGCAAGTGGGATGCAATTGATATTTTCCGGTTGCAAGTGGGGCGCAACTAACCTTTTTCAAGTGAGTTATATTTAAGGAAAAAATTGCTAACTATTAGATTTGTGTCGTGATCCGTAGTTGCAAGTGAGTCACAACTCAAAATTTCTAATTGCAAGTGGTTTGAGACTGGTTTTTTTCCAGATGCAAGTAGGTTGCAACTGGTTTTTTCTAGATATAAGTAGGTTGCAACTAAAAACTGTTGATGATATTTGATTTGCGTAGTATTTTGTTTTAGCATGAAAGTTGCATGTGGGTTGCAACTGAGATTTTCCATTTGAAAGTGAGTTGTAACTTAAATTTTCAATTTTAGTTGGCTTGCACATGAGAAATATGTTTATGGTCCTTAAATTTGTTTCGTTATTCAGGCTAGCATGGTAGTTACAAATAAAATTTTAAAGTTGCAAGGAGATTACAACTAAGTACACCCATATGCAGGTGATTCATGTTAGCACGAGGGTTACGGGTGTGTTGTAACTAAGGATTTGGATGCAAGTGGGTATATAAATGGGTGACATCTATCTTTTTTTAAAACTCAGTTGCGATGTACATGTAATTTTGCTTTTTTGTTACATGTTTTATCAACATACATGAACTATTTGGGTTTATTCTAATTCCTACGTCCCAATTAGTTGACACAGATTTGTCTAGATATGTATGTATTTAGACACATTAGATATATACAAATCTAGATAAATTTGTGTCAACTAATTTAGGATGGATGAGATATTGTTTTTAATTTGACAAACATTTTGGATGTGTTCTTTATCTTTCTATGAAAAATTTTCATGACGACCTTTATTTGGTGATCTCAGTCTTTGGACGCGTGGGGTAGGATCCATGCACATGCACAAAATAAATATAAAGGTAACAAGAAGTACAAGTTACTCAGCAAAACGCAGAACACGGCCCCTTTCCAGCTAGGAATGAAAACTGAGTGGAAATGGACGAAATTGATGTCACATTATTTTTATATTTTTGTGCGTAACCAGAAACGAATATAGAAACCCGAAAAAACAAAAGTGATATTGTCGGAAAAATATAAAAATTGAAAGAGAAACCTTGAATCGTATAAAAAATCTCAAACATTTAAGAAAATTAACAAAATTGTTCCATATTCTAGCACGATACTCGATTTAGAAGAGAATAAGGAAAATGATAAATCATGGAAGTCTCCTTAAACACATTAAGAGATTATATGGTTTTTGGTTTGGGATTTTTGCTTTGAAAGTTTGGCTTAATAAGATCATGCAATTGGCCAGATAGATCTGGTCATGTATATCAAATCTAAAACAAAATTTCTATATTAGTCAAAAACGAAAATTCTATTTTCGTATTTGTTCCAACAAAAAATGTTGTTCCTCTTTTGTTTCTATTTCTGGCAAAAAAAGTTTCTGTTTCATTTAGCAAAATTACGTTTTCATTTCTGTGTTTCTATTTCTTTACTTTTTTCATGGAAAGTGAGAAACTTTCCGCCTCATTTTCATCCCTATATCCATCTTAGTTAAATCCATCGAATACAATACACGTCAATTGAAAAAAAAATAGTAATACAAAGGCGATACCATACGCACCCTTGGCCGGGTCGGAAACAACCACTAGCGGACACACATCATACCTACAATCAGAAACCAGCGGGATAGGTCGAGAACTCCTAAGTTCGCAGGTGACTAAGAGCCATGCCCATAATTTTATATGTAGTACCGTTTATATACACTTCCTATTTCATAATATAAGGTTTTTTAGCAAGTTGTTTTAGCTTGCTAAACACAAGGTATTTGTTATATGTTGATCCAAATTCTACAAAGTATAGGCCAACTTCTGACGAGTGGAGCGAGGCCCGTCGCCGGGAGGCTTGGGCCGATATATAAACCCCTTGTAAGCCGCCGGTTGGGAGAGTTGCATCTGTGAAATCCCGGCGTTTGTAAACACTCCTCGATATAGTGAAGTTTCGCTGGCTGGCGCCCGTGGTTTTTTCTTCTCTTTGTTGGAGAGGTTTTTCCACGTTAAATCTGTGTCCCCCTTGCTGTGTTTCGTTTTTCGTTCTTCGTTATCTTCTTGTCGCGATTGTAACAAGTGGTATCAGAGCCCCCAGGTTCTAATCTAGGGTTTGCGACATGTCGTCATTGAAGTTCGATCTACCACAGCTGGACTACACCACAAGATTCTCCTTGTGGCAGGTGAAGATGCGGGCGATTCTCGCCCAAACTTCTGATCTGGATGAAGCGCTGGATGGATTCGGTGAAAAGGATGCTAAGACCTGGTTCGCTGAAGAGAAGCGGAAGGACCGTAAGGCTTTGTCTTTGATTCAACTTCATCTGTCCAATAATATTTTGCAGGAAGTACTGGAGATGAAATCTGCTGCTGCCCTATGGGAAAAACTGGAAACGATCTGCATGTCAAAGGATCTAACCAGTAAGATGCATGTGAAGATGAAGTTGTTCTCGCATAGATTGCAGGAAGGTGGATCGGTAATGAATCACTTATCTCTTTTTAGAGAGATTATTTCTGATTTGCAATCTATGGAAGTAAAATATGATGATGAGGATCTAGCCCTATTACTCTTATGCTCGCTGCCTAGTTCTTATACACACTTTCGTGATACAATGTTGTTGAGCCGTGATAAGATAACCCTTGATGAAGTGCAAGATGCCCTCAAACAGAGGGAAAAGATGAAATCTATGGTGCAGGCAGATGGGGCGTCCTCCAAGGCTGAAGCTCTACAGGTTCGTGGCAGGACCGAGCAGAGATTTAACAACCATGGCAACCGAGATAAGAGCAAAGACGGCAGAGGTCGTTCGAAGTCCAAGGGAAAGGACAAGTTCTGCAGGTATTGTAAGAAATCTAATCATGTTATTGATGATTGCTGGAAGCTGCAGAATAAGGAGAAAAGGAACGGTACTTACCAACCGAAAGATAAGGATCAAGGCAATGGTAAGGCTGCTGTTGTTTCTGATAGTTCTGATGGTGAATGCTTAGCTGTTTTTGCTGCTTGTGCTTCTCGTGATGATGAATGGATACTTGATACTGCATGTTCGTTTCATATTTGCTGTAACAAAGATTGGTTCAGTTCATATGAGTCTGTGCAGACTGGAGATTTTGTGCGTGTGGGGAATGACAACCCATGCCATATCGTTGGTGTTGGATCTGTTAAGATTAGGACACATGATGGCGTGACACGCACGTTGAGTGAGGTGAAGCACATACCAAGCATGGCCAGAAATTTGATCTCCCTGAGTACCATGGACGTTGATGGATACAAGTATGCCGGTGGGCATCGAGTTCTGAAGGTATCAAAAGGTTCTCTTATTCACATGATAGGTGATATGAATTCTGCTAAATTATATGTTCTTAGAGGTAGCACTTTGCCTGGTATTGCTGCTGCTGTTACTTCTAATGATTCTGATGATTGTGGTAAAACACATCTATGGCATATGCGTCTTGGGCATATGAGCGAACAAGGCATGGCAGAGTTGGTCAAGAGAGAGCTGATTGATGGTTGCAACTTGAGTAAGTTTGAGTTCTGTGAGCACTGCATCTTTGGTAAGCATAAAAGAGTTAAATTCAATGCTTCTGTTCATACCACCAAAGGCATATTAGATTATGTGCATGCTGATGTATGGGGTCCGTCCCGTAAGACTTCTATTGGCGGTGCTAATTATATGCTTACTATTATTGATGATTACTCAAGAAAGGTGTGGCCTTATTTTCTGAAGCATAAATCTGATGTTTTTGATGTTTTTAAGAAGTGGAAAGTTATGGTTGAAAAACAGACTGAGAAGAAGGTAAAGGTACTACGTACGGACAATGGTATGGAATTCTTTTCTAATGAGTTTGAGGAGTTTTGCAGTAACGATGGCATGATCAGGCATCACACCATCCCATATACTCCTCAGCAGAATGGCGTGGCAGAACGCATGAACAGAACCATCATCTCGAGGGCTCGTTGTATGTTGTCTAATGCAGGTATGCATAGGCGTTTCTGGGCTGAAGCAGCCAACACAGCGTGTTACCTCATCAACAGGTCACCTTCTATTCCACTTGAGAAGAAAACTCCTATTGAGGTATGGTCAGGTTCACCTGCTGATTATTCACAGTTGAGAGTTTTTGGTTGCAATGCTTATGCTCATGTTGATAATGGAAAGTTAGAGCCTAGAGCTGTCAAGTGCATATTCCTTGGTTATGGTTCAGGAGTTAAGGCATATAAACTATGGAACCCTGAAACAAAAAGGATTTTGTTGAGTAGGAACGTTGTTTTCAATGAATCCGTTATGTATCATGACAGCTTGCCATCAGATCCCTCTCCTGTTGCTATTGGAGAGGAGGGAGTTCGTGTGCAGGTGGAGCACCTGCAGAAAACTGTTGATAATAATGCTGTTGTTGATGATACTCATGAGGAAAATATTGATGATGATGTTGTTCAGCACTCACCTACTGTTTTGCAGCAGCCATAGGAATCTATTGCTGCTGATAGACCGAGACGTAACATAGTTCCACCTCGTCGTTTAATTGAAGAGTGTAATCTTGTACATTATGCTTTGAGTTGTGCTGAACAGGTGGAGAACGATTCTGAACCTGCTACATATAATGAAGCCATTGCATCCGTTGACCGCGAGAAGTGGGTATCTGCTATGCAAGAAGAGATGCAATCGCTTGAGAAAAATGGCACATGGGATGTTGTGCGCTTGCCTAAACAAAAGAAGGCGGTCCGCTGCAAGTGGATCTTCAAGAAAAAGGAAGGTCTATCTCCCAAAGAGCCTTCAAGGTACAAGGCAAGGTTAGTAGCAAAAGGGTTCAGCCAGATTCCAGGTATTGATTACAATGATGTGTTCTCTCCAGTTGTGAAGCATAGTTCCATTCGTACTTTCTTTAGTATTGTGGCTATGCGTGATCTTGAGCTTGAGCAGTTAGATGTCAAGACTGCTTTTCTGCATGGAGAGCTTGATGAGGAAATATACATGGACCAACCAGAAGGGTTCATAGTGCCTGGTAAAGAGGATTTTGTGTGCAAATTAAAGAAGTCTCTTTATGGCTTAAAGCAATCTCCAAGACAGTGGTATAAAAGGTTTGATTCATTTATGATCTCACATGGTTTTGAGAGGTCTCAATATGATAGTTGTGTTTATATCAAGTTTGTTGATGGGTCACCTATATACTTGCTGCTATATGTTGATGATATGTTAATTGCTGCCAAGGGCATGAAAGAAATCACTACTTTGAAGGCACACCTAAGTAGTGAGTTTGAGATGAAGGATCTTGGTGCTGCTAAGAAGATCTTAGGTATGGAGATTACCCGAGATAGAAAATCTGGTTTGTTATTTCTTAGTCAGCAAAGTTACATTAAGAAAGTTCTTCATCGTTTTAATATGGATGGTGCCAACTCAGTTAGTACTCCTATTGCTTCTCACTTTAAATTGTCAGTTTCTCAATGTCCTACTACTGATGAAGAGTTTGAGTACATGTCAAAGGTGCCGTATTCTAGTGCTGTTGGTTCTTTGATGTATGCCATGGTTTGTTCTCGTCCTGATTTATCATATGCTATGAGTTTGATAAGTAGATACATGGCTAATCCTGGTAAAGAACATTGGAAGGCTGTTCAGTGGGTTTTCAGGTACCTTCTTGGCACTTCCAATGCTTGTTTGAAGTTTGGCAGGACCGGTGAGGGACTCGTTGGCTATGTGGATTCAGATTTTGCTGCCGATTTGGATAAGAGAAGATCCCTCACAGGTTATGTGTTTAATGTTGGAGGTTGTGCTGTTAGCTGGAAGGCTACATTGCAGGCTGTTGTTGCACAATCTACTACTGAAGCTGAATACATGGCTATTGCTGAAGCTTGCAAAGAATCTGTTTGGTTGAAAGGTTTGTTTGCTGAGCTTTGTGGAGATGATTCTTGCATTAATTTGTTTTGTGACAGTCAAAGTGCCATATACCTTACAAAAGATCAGATGTTCCATGAGAGAACTAAGCACATTGATGTCAAGTACCATTTTGTTAGAGACATTGTTGCTCAAGGTAAATTAAAGGTATGCAAGATCAGCACTCATGATAATCCTGCTGATATGATGACTAAACCTGTTCCTGTTGCTAAGTTTGAGCTTTGCTCGAACTTAGTTGGTTTAACTGATTAGCCCAAGTGGCTATTGGCGCCGAAAGTATTTGCTTTGTTTGTTCAGGGAGATGGTTGCTGTTGATGCTACAAGGAGGAATTTGTCTCAAGGTGGAGTTTGTTATATGTTGATCCAAATTCTACAAAGTATAGGCCAACTTCTGACGAGTGGAGCGAGGCCCGTCGCCGGGAGGCTTGGGCCGAGTGTTTACGGTACGGATCGTCGAAGACCTAGGTTTCCACCGATATATAAACCCCTTGTAAGCCGCCGGTTGGGAGAGTTGCATCTGTGAAATCCCCGGCGTTTGTAAACACTCCTCGATATAGTGATGTTTCGCTGGCTGGCGCCCGTGGTTTTTTCCTCTCTTTGTTGGAGAGGTTTTTCCACGTTAAATCTGTGTCCCCCTTGCTGTGTTTCGTTTTTCGTTCTTCGTTATCTTCTTGTCGCGATTGTAACAGTAGTAGTAATTAAATGCTTAAAGAATATTGGGGACCAGGTAGAGAGAGAGGGAACCGCGCCGGCCACCTCCTCGTCTTCCTCTCCTCGCTCGCTCAGTTCTTCGCGCGTGGTGGATCTGACCGGCGGCGCAGCTCCCCCTCGTCCACCCGCGCCCCTTCGCAGTTCACATCCTCCTCCTACCATGCCCCCGTCTTCGCGCCGCTCGGCCCGCCCAACCACCTCCTGCGCCCCTCCTGCGCCGGTGTCATCCCGCCGCCTTTGGCCCCCTCAGCCACCTCCTGCGCCCCTCCTGCGCCGGTGTCATCCCGCCGCCTTTGGCCCGCTCAGCCACCTCCTGCGCCTCACCATGAGGCAGCGATTGGTGGGGGAGGAGAGGAGTCGGAGGCGCCGCATTGGGAAGGAAAGGACGCGGCGGACTGGGGGACGAGGGAGAAGGTAGGATATTTTCATCGGGCTCTCAACGTGGCAAGGTTTTCATCCGGCTTAACGAGAGGAAAATAAAAAAGCGACGCAATGAGACAACCTCCGATGTCTTTGCTCCCAGTCCCACGCGCGTGTGGCCCCCGGTCGTCATGCACCCATCTAAGGCAAGTTGTAGCACCCTGGATAAAACTACTACCAGAAAATATCTTACTAGTTACTACTTTGTGCATCATCATGCATGCATCGGTTCGCCAAAAACATTTTACTAAAATACCTATTTTATTTTTAGATATTCTCTCTTTGCTCAAATCGAAACCCTAGATCCGTCCAGATTTTTTTAGGCTAAAAACTTTTTGCAAATGTTTTGTTTTAAAAGAAATAAAATCATACATAACAAAACTATTTTTGTTAGAGGGGGAGGCAGCTCAGTCGGCCAGGCCAGAAGGCCCAGCCAACAGGCCACCTACTACCTCACTAGAACAAACCCTAACCCTAACTAGGCAAACCCTAGATCTACCCTGTCTAAACCCCAATCCCAGCCGCCACACCCTCACCGCGCGCGCACCGCATCTAGCTTCCATCGCTAGCAGCAGCCACCTAACCCGGTCGCCACCCACACACGCACACACTTGCCTGGAACCACTCCGACACGCTTCGCACATCGTCCACCAATTCCCGTCCCACCGCTCGATCCGCACCTGTCCCGCTCGGCCCTACCCAGACTCGCTGACTCCGTCCCCGTCCTCCCCCACTAGCTCCCTCGATCTCCCTTCCGCAATCCCGTGCGCTCACCCCGCGAGTGCCGCCACCTCTCGCCCTCACTTCAATCGACCCCGCGACTCTCCCGTGCTCTGCCACCCTCGGCACCTCTGCTCGCGAGCGCACTGCCACACCAGCGGCCGTGCGCACCGCCACCAGGCCTCGCGCTGCCACCTCCTTCCCGCAGCGGCTACCTCTGCAACCCCTCTGTGGCCCTGTGCCTCACCTCGGCTCGCGTCCGTCGCCTTTCGGCCCTGCCTCGACCTCCATTTCCTCGTTGCCGGGGCTCCTCCCGCCTCCCCGCAGCCGCGGCCCGAGCTGCCATCGATGGCCTTCCTAGGCGCCCCCTTCCTCCTCCTCGAACGCCGGCGTGGACCTGCGCTACCCCTTCCCGCTGCAGAGCTTGTCCTCCGTGAGCCCCACGTCGAGCGCGCCCGCCAAGCTCTGCCATGGTGCCTCCCCGCTTCCGCCCTACCTCTCCTCCATCCTCCTGCGAGCAGCGCCGTAGCGCTGGTCGTCTTCAGCTGTTGCCTTCTCCCAGCACCACCCATGCCCTCCGGCACCCTGCACGACCCTCCCCGTCAACCTCTAGTTCTGGGTTGTGCTGCTGCCTGGCCACGAGTCCGTGTCCTGGCCGTATGCTTGCTTGGTGCCATGTTCGGTGTAAATACCTGCAGTGAACTGGTGTCATGTTGCCAGATTCTTTGGGCATGCTTTCCCCCGGTATGTTGGTTAGTGAGATGACATAGGAAGGTTGACAAGATGGTGTGGTGTGATATTGTGATCTCCGTCGACAATCTCTCGACAAAATTATTACAGAATCTACAAATCAAACAAGGCACCCAAGATCTTCTAAATGGAACTCGAAGAACCGACAATCGAAGTCGAAGCCGCCAAGTTCTCCATCCCGGAAACCTTGATGCCTCAGGCACGGAGCGCCGAGGATGCTGTCACGGAAACCGAAAGACCCTCGTCCCTGGATTCGAAGACCAAACCCCGAAGACCGATCCGGAGATTCCCCCTTCGAGCCCCAAGTTCGCCGAACCCCAATGTGTGACCCTATCTAAACCTACCCTATTTTTATAATATGAGATATACTTGTTGCGTTTAAATTATCATGCTTGCACACATATCATGTGGGTTTGGGGGCATTATGCCGATTCACCTCATAATTAAATATGAAGACCATCTGCGGGCTTTTCTAGTCTTATGCCCCATTTAAATTTGTGTAGCGAAATGATGACATAATTTCGTCTTGTTAAGACAATATTTAAATTGCGGGGTATCTAAATAACATGAACCATCTAATTAATTGTCAGGAGCCCAGTTCCGCTTAATATTGCCTAATTGCATCGCACCTTTGCCATGTCATACATCATACGTGCATCATGCCCGATCTTCTGTCGTAGTATTAAATAGTGCATCCGGTGTTTCTTCTAGTGCTTTGCTTCTGCATGGATTAGGCCGATGAGTTGATGCGAGTGACGCTCGTTCTTCGGATGAATCTTCGGCTATGTTTTTAGGCGAGCATTCTCCCTCTTTCTACCTATTTTATATTTCTACTATTTATTTCCTCCTATTAATCTATTGCTATCTGTGTTGTGATGCTTTAGATTTTGTACACCAGTTATATCTCTTGCAACCATTATATAGCCTTGGACACCTCCTATTGCATGTTGATTGATAGACAGTTGGCCCTGCGAGTCGTAGTTGCTTGCTCAAGTGTTTCTTCGCGTCGTCGATGTTCCATTGTTGTTGGGTGGTTGACACATGCTTAATGGTGGAGATGATCATGACTTTAATTATCGTTTAACAACTAAAATTTAAAGTAGGTAAACAATACAGAGGCACCGATGGGTAATAGACAATATTTGGTTTTTAACTGGTCACTGGTCTACCGTAGGACCCCGAGTTCTTGACACCTGTTCCCAGATCGAGCGCGCTAACCACAGGTGGGGTGTGTGGGCACCCCCATCAATTTAGTACCTGATTTCAATGTACTGTATTGGGGGCCACAATGTAGTTTGGGGCTTTATTACTATCCTGTACTTATTCCATGCTTTACTGCTTTATTTACGATTGGGTGTGGAGCGCCTGTACTGTTTAGGAACAAATGCGGAGTGTTTTCACGGTATCGACAAGCCCAGTCACACTTTTGGGTTCCCAATCATTTACAGACATTGACGCAAACCTCTAGGTCCGTTCCGGAGCCGGCCAACTTCGTTGCGGGTAGCTTTGTGGGGTGGCCCCCCATGTGCTTGCTTTGGGTCTGACAAACGTCGTGTCTGAAACCCCGTCGACATACAGTTGGGTGTATGTTTTGTGATTTTGTACCTACCTGATCTAACAACAAGGGTGTAGGTGCGTGTGAAAACTTCGGTGCACCCCTGGAGGGTTAAATCTTTTCAAGAAGCCCTGTCCGCGGTTATGGACGACTTGGACCACAGTTCTCGATCATAGACAACTATAACTAAAGTTTACTGTTATAATTTGACTTGTATCTGATATGACTAGGAAGTTGGATAACCACCATGGAATGAATGGATAAAACTGCCAACCGTGTGAGTTTCCTCGGCTTGACTTTCTCGTTTGGTCTCGAGGGGGAAATACCAGGATGGGTTTGTTTGGTGTTAGTATCAGGTTGGGACCGAATAGGTCTTTCTTATTCGTCTCTGATAGTCGCCAGTTGTATCGAGTCTCTATAGGTTGTTTAGTGCATGCTGCGGTTCCGCTTCAGTCCATCATACCTATGTAGGCGAGGACCGCCGAATTCTAAGACTCGCCGTGTACTGGCCTCATTATTGACCGCTCTCTTTTTCCTTTGCCCTTTGTCGCCACCCATTTTGTTTAACAAGGTTTTGAGATCGACGTGGTTAGCAGGGTTATCCTTCCGGCTTGGCCTAGGCATGGTTATGGACGCCATTGGTTATTCTTCAGGGCTCTTAGCTCAATTTGCATCTTGTCCGTAGTCGGATGTTGTATCGTTTTCCAGGTGATTTGGATCTTTGTACTGTATATATGTATTCTTGACTCATGGAGTCGTGTTATATATATATATATATAGCTCTGCTATTCAAGAACCACTTCCTGAATAACTATTCAGGAACCCCTGTTACTATTCACATGAACACCAGGAACCCTCTGTTAACTTCCAGGCCTGCACGAGTTAACTTCTTTTTCTTTCTAAGTTAACTTCCAAAATGTAACAGTAATAGTGAATGTTTACTTTTACTGTGTAAGTTAACTTCCGCGACCATTCTTAACTACCTCATGTGCGCAAGTTAACTACCTCTTCTATGCTAGTTAACTTCCTGACGGAGCATCGATAATTTGTGTTTTCGTGGACTGTATATTAACTTCCGCGACCATTCTTAACTACCTCATGTGCGCAAGTTAACTACCTCTTCTATGCTGGTTAACTTCGTGACGGAGCATCGATATTTCGTGTTTTCATGGACTGTATATTGATCGCAGTTTTTGAACCACTTATCGGAATGATGCATGCGATTTACCGTTGAAAGGGTATGGCAATTTCGCATCTTTTTCGTAAATAAAGTTTTCCAAATTCGGTATATTTTTAAAATACTATCAAATATACTAAACAGTTTTTTTTCGCGAATTTCTTTGTTACTGTACTGTTTTTTGGGATTTATTTTCAAACCGATTGTCGGAATGATGCATGTGATATACCGTTGGAACGGTATAAAAATTTCGCAACTTTTTTGTAAATAAAGTTTTCCCAAATTCCTTACGGTTTTAAATTAATTTTAAATATATCAAACTTTATTTTTGCATGACATTTTCAATTTCATACAGTATCTTGTGCAACTTAACTTCGGCGCCTCCTATTAACTTTTCGGCGAACACGAGTTAACTTCCGTTTCTTTTTCATGTTAACTTCCGCTCGGGGAAGGGGTGGTGAGATTTCTCTGATTATTAACTTCTATTTTTTCACACGAACACCAGAAACCCCTTGTTAATTTCCACGTGTGTACAAGTTAACCTCCTAGAAGAAGTTTGCAAGGTGCTAACCCCCATCATGTGCTAACTACCATGTATTTTTTCAATTAACTTCCAAAAAAATACGAAACCAGACACACTAGTAATTTGCAAGTTCCTCTTAGCTCACCATAATATTCTAGCAGTTAACTAGCAGAATTTACGGCAGTTAACTAGCAAGATTTGTGGCAGTTAACTAGCAGGATTTTAGGCACACACCTCAGATTTTTGCAGGGACACCCCTTTCCGCCTGATAGGTGCCATGAATACCGGCGGTATCTCGCCTGCACCGATGCGGCGGATGGTTGGTGCCCTCGCCGGGGAATCCGGCACCTCCTCCTCGCGTCTGCCGCTACTGCAGCTCGCTCGCCTGCACCGGCGCACCCTAAAAGAAGGTCGTTATGTCGGGAACAAGATGGAAACTCCGGCGCCTCCTCCCTCGCGTCGGCCTCCGCCGACGCTCGCTCGTCGGTGTCGGCGCAGCCCAGAAGAAGGTCTTTCGCTTGGGAAAAAGCGGGGAACTCCGGCGCCTACTCCCTCGCGTCGGCCTCCGCCGCCGCTAGCAACTCCGGCGCCTCCTCCCTCGCGTCGGCCTCCGCCGCCGCTCGCTCATCGGCGCCTGCGCAGGTCTCCGATCGTGGGGCAGGGCTTTGAAGGAAGGGGCGTGGTCGGGGCGTCCGGGTCGTGGTCGGGATGTCCGGGTTGTGCTAGTTTTGGGTTAACAAACACTTTGCAAAAAGTAGGTGGTTCCTAGATAGTTATCTAGGAACCTCTTAAGGGGGTGTTTCTGAATAGTCCTGTCGTATATATATATATGTTCTATGGGTTCCATCGTGGACTATTGGGTAATGGTATTACTTCGTTTTCCACCCGCACGCAAGTGCCTGGTGGGCACCTTTGAATCGTTTCTATGTGGGTTTGGCGGGAATTGCTGAAACTTGCATAGAGCCGATTTGAGGGTGTTACACAAGGGGAGTTGAGAAAAGAACCAGACACATCCAACGGCTGGAAACACAAAAGGTAGCAGAACTGCACCGCTCGGAAATGATCCAACGACCAACGACGTGCGCTCACGAGGGAGCTCCGGGAGGCCGAGTAGTGCACGCTGGTTTATAGGAGTAATATTCCATGTGGTGTGTACATACGACTAATCTTATTCTCTTCTTAGCTACGAGGATGATGTCTACGAGGGGGAGGGGATGCCCGGCCCCAGCGGCACCAACCGGTTCCATTCCAGGGGTCGACGAGTCCCGAACGAATCCTATCCCCATCTCTTCCTTTGTCCATGCCGCTGCCCCTGCACTAGAGGGTGACGAGGAGGTCGTCTGGTATGAGGAGGATGTCTACAAGGGGAAGGGGATGCCCGGCCACGGCGGCGCCAGCCGCTTCCATCCCAGAGGTCAACAAGGTGTCCTCATAAGGGAGGAGTAGGAGGGATACAAGCAGTAGAAAAGAGGGAGGCGGTAGAGGTCGATGAGGCGTGTAACACCCCGGCCTCTCCGGACCGATGGTTGTCACTCCTGGCAGCTCAATAGGATCTCTAGACTAACCCCAGAGACCAACACTAGTCTTGTCTGCGTACTTTGTCCTCACTTCTGTGCACCCGGTACCCATTTCCCGGTCGGTCACCCATCCTCAAATTGCTCTAAACCAAGCACGCTTATGTAGGGGTTCGTAGCTTGGAAAACAAAAAAATTCTACCGTATGCATACAAACAAGCCAAGATCTATCTACTAGATTGTAGCAACGAGACGATAGAGGAACTCACACTCGAAGATTCCAAAGTGTTTAACAAAAGCGGATTCTCGTGGGTGATGTAGTCATACTCTTGACGATAGACGATCCCCGCGTTCCGGCAGCGCTCCTGCAGTCGGTCACATGTTCGGTACTCGATGAAGACCTTCCTCTCCCTTGTTCCAGTAGGCAGCGGGGGTTGTAGCACTCTCCTCGCAATTCCGGCAGCACGATGGCGTGGTATCGGAAGTAGAGGGGAGATCTCGCAGGGCTTCGCCTTAAGCCGGAGCGAGTATGGCCGGCAGCTAGGGCTTGGGAGATCCCCAACTCGGCGGCTAGGGCAAACCCTAGGGGCGGCGGCGACTTGGTGGAGGACGGCGGGTAGGGCTAGGGTTTGGTGGAGAGAGGTGTAGGCTAGAGGGGGCACACCTGCCCCTTCTTTTATAGGTGGGAGGGCGCCGGCCAGGGGGAGGGAGTCCTCCCCCAAGTCGGCCTCCTTGGCCGGCGGTGGAGGGAGGAGGACTTCCTCCCCAAGTAGGTTTCCTACTCTCCCTCCACCAAGCAAACTTGCCGTTTGACTTTTTAAATTGGCGTTTGACTTTTCAAACTAGGATTTGATTTATCCCTTTATTTTGCTCAGCCATGATACCTAGTACATGATGCAACCATTCCATATTGTCATGACACATTCATGTACCCTTCCCCTCCGGAGTGCCGGACCTTCCGGAACCTTCTAGAACATTCCTGATGAAAACACCGGAATCATTCCCCAACTCCGAAACAGGACTTTCCTTATATGAATATTATTCGCCGGACCATTGCGGATCTCCTCGTGATATCCCGGATCCCATCCGAGACTCCGAACAACATTCGGTCTCTTACTCATCATTCAATAACTACTCAACAACATCGAATCCTTAAGTGTGTCTCCCTACGGTTCATGAATTATGACGACATGATCGAGACACTTCTCCGAACAATAACCAATAGAGGAATCTGGAAATTCATATGGCTCCCACATATTTCTATGATTACTTTGCGATCGAATGAACCACTTACATACGATACCAATTTCCCTTTGTCTCACGATAGTTTACTTATCCGAGGTTTTGATCGTCGGTATCTCTACATACCTAGTTCAACCTTATTACTGATAAGTACTCTTTTCTCGTTCCCGTGATATGTGATCCCTTGTGAGACAGTCACATGCTTGCAAGCTAATTGGATGACATTCCACCGAGAGGGCCCATAGTATATCTATCTGTCATATGGATGGACAAATCCCACTCTTGATCCATGTGTCTCAACCAATACTTTCCGGATACTCAATGCCACCTTTATAGCCACCCAGTTTCGGTGTGGTGTTTGATGTCATCAAAGCATCCTTTCGGTGATGGTGATTAGCATGATCTCATGGTCGAAGGAATTAGGTTACTATGTATCAGAAAGCATATAGCAATTGAACTATTAAAATGACTTGATCTTTATGCTACGCTTATCTATAGGAGTATGTCCATCATACCATTCTCCTAACGATATGATCTTGTTGTTAATAACAACTCAATGTTCATGATAGGGAAACCACAATCATTTATTAACCAACAAGCCAATATTATGAAGAGGCTTTACTAGGGACTCTAATTTAGTTTACAAATCACACAAGTATTAATGTAAATATTTATCATAAACACAAAGATATAATAATAACTACATTTATTATTTCCTCTAGGACATATATCCAATAGTCTCCCACTTGCACTAGAGTCAACTAATCTAGATTACATGGTAATATACCGAACACCCATGGCAGTTTGGTATTGGTCATGTTTTGCCCTCGGGAGAGGTTTAGTCAAAGGATCCGCCACATTCAGATCTATGTGTACTTTGCAAATCTTTATGTCACCATCTTGGACATGTTCTCGAATAGCGTGAAAACGTAGCTTGATGTGCTTCAACTTCTTGTGTGACTTTGGTTCTTGCGCATTGGCTATGGCGCCCATGTTATCACAGTAGATAGACATTGGGTCCAGCGCACTTGGAACCACACCGAGCTCTGTAATGAACTCCTTCATCCATATCGCTTCTTGTGAAGCCTCCGAAGCAGCTATGTATTCCGATTCAGTTGAAGATCTCTCCACAACGCTTTGCTTTGCACTCCTCCAGCTAACTGCTGCACCATTCAAAGTAAATACGTATCCAAATTGAGATTTAGAATCATCCGGATAGGTGTTCCAACTAGCATCGATGTAACCATTAGCAACGAGTTGTTCATCACCTCCATAAGAAAGAACCATATCCTTAGTTCTTCTCAAGTACTTAAGGATGTTTTTGACCGCTGTCCAATGATCCACTCCTGGATCACTTTGATATCTGCTAGTCAAACTAATAGCATATGCAATGTCGGGTCTAGTACATAGCATGTCATACATTAGAGATCCTATGGTTGAGGCATAGGGAGTCTTACTCATCCTTTCTCTATCTTCTGCCGTTGCTGTACTTTGAGTTTTACTCAAGTTCGTATTGGGCAACATGGGCAAGAATCCTTTCTTTCTATCTTCCATTCCAAACCTCTTTAGAACTTTGTCCAAATATGTACTTTGTGACAATGAAATTAGGCGTCTCGATCTATCTCTATAAATCTTTATGCCTAATATGTAAGCTGCTTCGCCAAGATCTTTCATTGAAAAACTATTATTCAAATATTCATTGACACTATTAAGAAGGTCTACATCATTCCCAATCAACAATATGTCATCTACATATAGTATTAAGAATGCTACATATATCCCACTCACTTTCTTGTAATTACAAGCTTCTCCATAAGTTTGTATAAAACCAAAACTTTTGATTACCTTATCAAAACTTTTGATTCCAACTTCGGGATGCTTGCTTCAACCCATATATGGACCTTTGAAGTTTTCATACCTTGTTAGCATCTTTAGGATCGACAAAACCTTTGGGTTGCATCATATACAACTCTTCATCAATGTCTCCATTGAGGAACGCTGTTTTGACGTCCATCTGCCATATCTCATAATCATAATATGCAGCGATTGCTAACATAATCCTCACAAACTTTAGCTTTGCTACTGGTAAGAAAGTCTCATCGTAGTCAACTCCTTGAATTTGTCGAAACCCTTTTGCGACAAGTCGAGCTTTATAGACAGTAACATTACCATCAGCATTTGTTTTCTTCTTGAAAATCCATTTGTTCTCGATAGCCTTTCGGCCATCCGGTAAGTCCACCAAAGTCCATACTTGGTTTTCGTACATGGATCCAATTTCGGATTTCATGGCATCTTGCCATTTATTGGAATCTAGGCTCATCATCGCTTCCTCATATGTCGCAGGGTCATCGGTGTTGTCCACCAACATGACACTCATAACGGGATCATACCAATCAGGAGTGGTACAAGTTCTCGTTGACCTGCGAGGCTCTGTAGCAACTTCAACCGAAGTTTCATGATCATCATCGTTAGCTTCCTCTCTTACTGGTGTAGGCACCACAGGAACTTCTTCCGGTGCTGTGCTACTCGCAAGTTCGAGAGAAGGTTCAACAACCTCGTCGAGTTCTACTTTCCTTCCAGTCACTTCTTTCGAGAGAAATTCCTTCTCTAGAAAGGATCCATTCTTGGCAACGATGATTTTGCCTTCGGATCTATGATAGAAGGTATACCCAATAGTTTCCTTCGGGTATCCTATGAAGACGCATTTTTCCGCTTTGGGTTCAAGCTTGTCCGGCTGTAACTTCTTTACATAGGCTTCACAACTCCAAACTTTAAGGAACGACAATTTAGGTTTGTTCCCAAACCATAATTCATACGGTGTCGTTTCAACGGATTTAGATGGTGCCCTATTTAAAGTGAATGCGGCTGTTTCTAATGCATAACCCCAAAATGATAGCGGTAAATCTGTATGTGACATCATAGAACGAACCATATCTAAGAGAGTTCGATTACGACGTTCGGACACACCATTACGCTGTGGTGTTCCCGGCGGTGTGAATTGTGAAAGTATTCCAAATTTCTTCAAATGCTCGCCAAACTCGTAACTTAGATATTCACCTCCACGATGAGAACAGAAATTTAATCTTCTTGTTACGTTGATTCTCTACCTCACTTTGAAATTCCTTAAACTTCTCGAAAGTTTCGGACTTATGTTTCATGAAATAGATATACCCATATCTACTCAAGTCATCCGTGAAGGTAATAACATAACGATAACTACCGCGCGATGCTACACTCATTGGACCACACACATCGGTATGTATGATTTCCAATAAGTCCGTAGCTCGCTCCATCATACCAGAAAATGGATTCTTAGTCATTTTACCCATCAGACATGCTTCACATCTTTCAAGTGATTCGAAATCAAGTGATTCAAGAAGTCCATCGGAATGGAGTTTCTTCATACGCTTCACTCCAATGTGACCAAGACGACGGTGCCACATATAGGTCGAGTTATCGCTCAATTTCAAACGTTTAGCTTCAATGTTATTAATATGTGTATTTCCACTATCAAGATTCAATAAGAATAGACCATCTATCAAAGGTGCATGTGCATAAAACATATTACTCATATAAATCGAACAACCATTATTCTCGGACTTAAACAAGTAACCGTGTCGCAATAAACAAGATCCCGATATAATGTTCATGCTCAACGCAGGCACCAAAAAACAATTATTTAAGTATAAAACTAATCCCGATGGTAGATGAATAGGTAGCGTGCCGACCGCGATCACATCATCCTTTGATGCATTTCCAACGCGCATCGTCACCTCGTTCTTCGCTAGCTTTCGTTTATTCTGCAGTACCTGTTTCGAGTTACAAATATGAGCAACCGAACCAGTATCAAATACCCCGGCACTACTACGAGTACTAGTGAGATACACATCAGTAACATGTATATCGGATATACCTTTCTTCTTGATGTTGCCGTTCTTCAAATGCGCCAAGTACTTTGGGCAATTCCGCTTCCAGTGACCCTCTCCCTTGCAGTAAAAGCACTCAGTATGAGGCTTAGGTCCAGCCTTGGTCTTCTTCGCCGGTGCGGTAACTTTCTTACCACCCTTCTTGAAGTTACCCTTTTTCTTAGACTTTCCTTTCTTGAATTTGGTGGCCTTATTGACCATCAACACTTGGTTCTCTTTCTTGATCTCCACTTCTGCAGATTTCAACATGGAGAAGAGTTCTGGCAACTGCTTGTTCATGCTTTGCATATTGTAGTTCATCACAAAGTTCTTGTAACTTGGTGGCAGTGATTGGAGGACACGGTAAATCCCCAAAGCATTAGGAATCACTATACCCAAGCTTTGGAGTTTATTTGCGTGCCCAGACATCTTAAGCACATGCTCACTGACGGAGCTGCCCTCTTCCATCTTGCAGTTAAAGAACTTTTCAGAAGCCTCATAACTCTCAACTGTCGCGTGAGTCTCAAATATCAATTTGAGTTCACGGACAATATCATGTGGGTCATGGTTCTCAAACCTTTTCTGAAGCTCCAATTCCAAACCATACAAGATAGCACACTGAACTGTGGAGTACTGATTCTTCCGAGCGAGGTAAACGTTCTTTACTTTATCGGTAGCATCAGCTGCAGGCGGGTCACCCAGCGGTGCATCCAGCACATAGGTCAAATTACCAGCATTGAGGACAATCCTCAAATTGCGGAACCAATCCGCGAAGTTGCTTCCATTGTTTTTCAACTTGTCTTTCTCTAGGAACGCATTAAAATTGATGGTAGGGGCTGCCACTGATCTACAACATACTTGCAATAGTTTAGACTAAGCTTATGACAAATTGAGTTCTAATTAATAGTTAAATTAATCTAGGTGAACTCCCACTCAAAACAATATCCCTCACATTGTTTTAGTGATCACACGAACCAAATCCACCACATCAAACCGATCATCACGAGAATTGATGTAGCTTCAATGGTGAACAATCGACATGTTCATCATATCTACTATATGACTCATGCTTTACCTTTCGGTGATTCGTGTTCCGAGACCATGTCTGTACATGCTAGGCTCGTCAAGATCAAACTTTACCTTCTGCATGAGCAAATATGGCTGGCTCATGTTGTATACACTTGAAGAATCTAACACACCCGATCATCACGTGGTGCTTCGAAACAACAAGCTTTAGCAACGGTGCTTACTAAGGATGAACACTTTAAAACTTGAAATTTATGTGCATGAGGGATCATCTTATAATGCTACCGTCGTTAACTAAGCAATACAAGATGCATAAGGATTAACATCACATGCAATTCATAATATGTGATATGATATGGCCTTTCTTCTTGTGCTTCCGATCTCCATCTTCAAGCACGAACATGATCTCCATCATCACCGGTATGGTGTCAAGGTCAATGGCGCCGCTTCATGGTTGTCGTCCACCAGCTCCAACTACTACAACTACTTTGAATAGACACGCGGGTCTTAACAGAATTTAAAGACAACCATATGGCTCCTGCCGGTTGCCAACTTACAATAAGGAACATTGCATACATAAAATATAATCACAATCATGGCCATATCACATCACAGCACACCCCTACAAAACAAAGTTAGACGCCTCCAATTTCTTTGCATATTTTACGTGGTTTTGGGCTTTCAATAACTGTCGATCTAACTTACGAACAAGAACCACAATGTTGATGTTTGAACTACCAAGTGCCCATTGTAAATTGGATCTATACTATAATGGGAGAGACAGACACCCGCAAAGCCACTTATGCAATACAAGTTACATGTTGAGCGTGGAGCAAGTCTCACGAACGATGTCATGTAAGGTTAGCCCGGGCCACTTCATCCCATCATACGCAAGATGCAAAGTACACAAGAAGCAATTGATAATAAAAGCACCACCGTCCATAATGACCATTGTGTTCTACTCGTGCAACAGATCTACATATAGACACGGCTCTGATACCACTTTAGGGGTTCGTAGCATGGAAAACAAAAAATTTCTACCGTATGCATACAAACAAGCCAAGATCTATCTACTAGATTGTAGCAACGAGACGATAGAGGAACTCACCCTCGAAGATTCCAAAGCGTTTAACGAGAGCGGATTCTCGTGGGTGATGTAGTCGTACTCTTGCCGATCTCAGGATCGTGTAGACGATCCTTCCGGCGCCGCGTTCTGGCAGCGCTCCCATAGTCGGTCACACGTTTGGTACTCGATGAAGACCTTCCTCTCCCTTGTTCCAGCAGGCAGCGGAGGTTGTAGCACTCTCCTCGCGATTCTGGCAGCACGAGGCGTCGTACCGGTAGTAGAGGGGAGATCTCGCAGGGCTTCGCCTTAAGCCGAAGCGAGTATGGTGGACTATGAGAGAGGCCTTGGCGATCTAGGGTTTAGAGGAACCAAGGATAGAGGGCTAGGCCGGCAGCTAGGGCTTGGGAGAGCCCCAACTCGGCGGCTAGGGCAAACCCTAGGGGTGGCGGCGACTTGGTGGAGGCCGGCGGCTAGGGCTAGGGTTTGGTGGAGAGAGATGTAGGCTAGAGGGGGCACCCCTGCCCCTTCTTTTATAGGTGGGAGGGCGCCGGCCAGGGGGAGGGATTCCTCCCCCAAGTCGGCCTCCTTGGCCGGCGGTGGAGGGAGGAGGACTTCCTCCCCAAGTAGGTTTCCTACTCTACCTCCACCAAGCAAACTTGCCGTTTGACTTTTCAAACTAGGATTTGATTTATCCCTTTATTTTGCTCAGCCATGATACCTAGTACATGATACAACCATTCCATATTGTCATGACACATTCATGTACCCTTCCCCTCCGGAGTGTCGGACCTTCCGTAACCTTCTAGAACATTCCCGATGAAAACACCGGAATCATTCCCCAACTCCGAAACAGGACTTTCCTTATATGAATCTTATTCTCCGGACCATTCCGGATCTCCTCGTGATATCCCGGATCCCATCCGAGACTCCGAACAACATTCGGTCTCTTAATCATCATTCCATAACTACTCAATAACATCGAATCCTTAAGTGTGTCTCCCTACGGTTCGTGAATTATGCGTACATGATCGAGACACTTCTCCGAACAATAACCAATAGAGGAATCTGGAAATTCATATGGCTCCCACATATTTCTACGATTACTTTGCGATCGAATGAACTACTTACATACGATACCAATTTCCCTTTGTCTCACGATAGTTTACTTATCCGGGGTTTTGATCATCGGTATCTCTACATACCTAGTTCAACCTTGTTACTGATAAGTACTCTTTTCTCGTTCCTGTGATATGTGATCCCTTGTGAGCCAGTCACATGCTTGCAAGCTAATTGGATGACATTCCACCGAGAGGGCCCAGATTATATATATCCGTCATATGGATGGACAAATCCCACTCTTGATCCATGTGTCTCAACCAATACTTTCCGAATACTCAATGCCACCTTTATAGCCATCCAGTTACGGTGTGGTGTTTGATGTCATCAAAGCATCCTTCCGGTGATGGTGATTAACATGATCTCATGGTAGAAGGAATTAGGTTACTATGTATCAGAAAGCATATAGCAATTGAACTATTAAAATGACTTGATATTTATGCTACTCTTATCTATAGGAGTATGTCCATCATACCATTCTCCTAACGATATGATCTTGTTGTTAATAACATCTCAATGTTCATGATAGTTAAACCACAATCATTTATTAACCAACAAGCCAGTATTATGAAGAGGCTTTACTAGGGACTCTAATTAGTTTACAAATCACACAAGTATTAATGTTTCCTTGTTAATACTGTTATAGCATGAATGTAAATATTTATCATAAACACAAAGATATAATAATAACTACATTTATTATTGCCTCTAGGGCATATCTCCAACAGCTTAACCTCAGAGTTCTTTTCAGATAAGATTATGGAAAATAAGTTGAAACTTGCTGATATGGATATACTATCAATCCTATTAAGCCATACGCCAGAGTCCCACATACACCCACCCTTAGAAGATCTATGTCTTCATCAATCAACCACAAGCTAGCAACGTCCCCTCTTGGCATACCTCTGTGCACCTAGTGCCGACACATGTGCCATGTCGTGTCCACTCCAGGCCACACACTCCATGCTCCACATGTCTGCCACTGATCCACACATGCCCGTGTAACTGCGAGGGTCGGCTCTGATACCACTTGTAACACCCTGGCCTCTACGGACCGGTGGCTGTCACTCTTGGCAGCTCAATAGGATCTCTAGACTAACCCCACAGACCAACACTAGTCATTTCTATACACTTTGTCCTCACTCGTGCGCACCCGGTACCCACTTCCTGGTCAGTCACCCATCCTCAAATTGGTATAGGCCAAGCATGCTTAACCTCAACAGTTCTTTTCAGATGAGCTTCCGGAAAAGAAGTTGTAACTTATTAATATGGAAAAACTATCAATCCTATTAAGCCATGTGCCAGGGTCTCACAAGGCATCCTCATAAGGGATGAGGAGGAGGGCTACAAGCGGGAGAAGAGAGGGAGGCGGCCAAGTGGGGGAAGGCCCTCGTCGGGGTCGAGGGTGGCTGTCACGGACGCGCAGAAGGGAGATGCGGCCCGGCCTCGAGATCAGGGAAGAGCCTTGATTTAATTGAATGAGATCCATGCTCCCAAGATATGCAAATACGACACTGTATACTAAGCACGTATATTCACATTAATACACAGGGCTCCTTTGGCGGTGGCCAGCGATGGGGGTATCGCCAGTCTCTACGGGCATGTTTGGTTGGGCCAGAGCCCGTTTCTTGCACCGCGTGGGCAGAAGTAAGCCCGTTTGGAGACCCGGGCTGCATGGAATCTTTGCACTGCACGATTCTTAAAGCAGTCAAAACTTGGCCGCTGGGAACGCTGAAATCGGTCGTTTCCACGTAGCCAGGCCCTGGCGAGCACCGCAAGCCTGCTACTTGCACGCGTGGGGAAGAGCGAGAGACGGGACGTTTTCTCCTTAACCCCCACGCCACTCTGCTCACCGCCCAGTCCCACTCCCATCACCATGATTCCCGACCATGGCTGCTGCTCCTCCGCCTCCCACCCTCCATTCTGCGGCGTCAGCATCGGAGAGGTGAGAACGCATAGCCTATGGGCTTCCGTTCAACTCGAGAAGCTCACCGGCTGCGACGAGGCGGCCCTCGCAAGGGCGCTTAGGGCTCCCGCACACATCTACATGCGCGGAACTAGGGCGACCATGGCGGTGGCGGCTACAGCGACTATGACCGTGGAGGAAGCGGCATATGCGGCCAAGCAGGCCGGAGAAGCCCCTGCCAGAGTTGGGGTTGCCCTTGACTCGTCAGATAGGTTTTTTTCGGCCGCGTCTGCGGCCCCAATCCTCGCGCCTAGAGCTTATTCCCTCGCTCCGGCGGCGCATTCTACGGCTCCCTCGTCATCGACTGTGCCACCGCCGACCAGGGTAAGTTACCGATCTACATACCGGTTAGGGTTTGGCCCCAAATTGGCGGCGGTTAAGGCTCGATCTTTGGTTGTTCTTGCACAGTTTGGGGCTTTACGTAGTATGTAGCAACGGATTTCGTAGTGTGCACGCAAATTTTGGAATTTTTGTTGCCCGACCCCTCAATTTGGAAGTTGTCCTAGTGACATGGATATGCCCTACGGGTACACGATGTTCGCCTACCTGGTCCATCCCGACGGAAGGCCCACTCGATGAGCTGCCAGAGTGCATGACGGCTATGATGTTTCGGATACTATAAAGCCCATATGGACACGGACTCCCAAGCGCACAAGACAATGAAAGCTCAAGACTAGAGTTTGAATACAACATGTGACCTACTCATATTGGCACCCGAGACCTAGTATCCCAATATATAAAGAGTAGGAGGGTCCAACAAGGAGAACACGACGCTGTGCCATAAACTCTCCAATAGACAGATCTGCGATCTCCACCGCCACAACAGATCTACAGATCTCCTCCAACTCATACACACACTTCAAGCCAGATTGCATTTGTGCACCCCGTGTAACCTTCGGTTCCGCCATCAATCATGAACAGACAAGCAGGAGTCAGGTTTTTCCCCCGGGGGCCTGAACCTGGGTAAACCTCGTGTCCCTTTGCTGCGTGTCTGTTAACCGTCTCATGATCTCCAGCATCTCCATCTTCTCCAAACCCAAGTCTATAACAATGGGCATTGACGAGTTGAATCCTCGTCAATTGGCGCCGCCTGTTGGAACTAGGGATGCTAATGTTGCGATCATGACGGCCCCCTCGTCGGCAATCTACGATCCCTCGCCCTCCAGGAAGAAGATCTACTTCGCCGGGCAGGATACCTCGTCATCAAATGGCGGCTAGATCGCATCTGGCGACGACTTCGTTATCGTGCCCAAGCCAGGAAGATCAGATGCCTCCATGTTTGTCGCCGACACCATCGTCATGTTCATCACGCGCACACGCGCCTCGCGCACCCGCCGAGGAATCTTCGGGTCACCATGGAGGCCGGGCCAGCTCTCGCCTCTTGTTCCTTGCGTCCAAAGAGTAGCTGGGACCAACAATACTTGATGCTCCAAATTCAAGAAGAAGTCACGCCAGAAGCGTTAAAAAAATTAAACTCTATTGTGATCAAAAGAAAACAGCAAACCTTGTTCGTCTCGGAACTATCGAAACTAGAGTCACCCTGCTACATGCAGTCAGTTTGGATCTAGCCAGCTCACGTGTAGGCAGAGAAAAAAGAATCAGAGCGGAAGTTCATATCAGGCCAGCTCACATGCGCATAGACAAAGGAAAAACAAGTGCTAGTCGTTTCACGTCAAGAAAGCCACGGTAGGAAAATTAAAATCGGAAGCATCCACATCAAAGTTTGGTACAAGAGAAAACTCCATGCAAAGGACCTCACGCCCTCACGTCGACCAGTTAAAAAAGTAAAGGAAGAGAATTCTAGAAGGATCAAAAGCTTCGGTGACCCTCAGCCGCGACCGGCTCCGGTTCACCATATTGGCTCTCGAGGTCAACTTGACTACATCGACTCTACACTCACGGGCTACACCGACTCTCCTGTGAGCTGCCTGTTGGAATATTTGCCTAAATAGGTCCAGCCCATTTATTATATGCTAATAAATTCCTAAAATCCTAAAGACCCATTTGGCCCATTCATGCTAGGCAAAAGCTGGGACAAATGTTTAGTCTCACATTGCTAGTTGAGTGGAAGTTGGACCAGCTTATAAGGTGAGATCTCCTACTACTTCGTAAAAGGATGAGAAGAAGAAGGTGAGAGTTCTACACGCGCGCTTCTCCTCCTCGCTTGCCTTGCCACACCTCGCCGCGGAATTCTCACTGAGCTGAGCTTTATTTTGCCATGCATAAATGGTATATGAATAGTTGTACAGAAGCTGAAACGTTTTACTTTGAGTGGACTTTTAATACGAGTTAAATGAATACGAACTGAGTGGAGGATGTCCGGTGGGATGCCGCCTGCTTCATCTTCCGTTCATTCGTTTCATCTTTCTACGCATTTTGTCTACCTTCCCCTCTGTTCCTATAAGAGAGAGAGGCCGCGCCTCCTCTCAGACACACTGCCACACATCATTTGTGCCTCCAATTCTAGAGCACTGTGCTACTTAGATATTCTCCATCCCGTCTTGCGGCGTGCACCGCGAGCCGAGACAGTAGGCCTCCGAGACCCCGCTGCTTCGAGTCCTGTACGAGAGGCGATAAGGTTTTTGGAGAGCGCTATCGGCGCGACTACTGTCTTCGTCACGGACTCCTTCATGGATAGCGACTGCGGCGACGTCTTCCCCGACGAGGACTTCTTCCCTGACATCAGCACCCTCTTCCTCAACGACATGGCCAACGATGGTTCCAACGCCGTCGGTTGCTCTTCTGCTATTGCCGTGTATATCTTCTTTCTCAATCTTGTTCCGATCGTATCTAAAGTTTTACGCCTTGCAGTTTGTTTGGTTATATGCCTTAATATGTATTCGCTATTTCACATGATTAGTATATTGCCTATTATTCTAATCATGTTTTATCTAGCGTTTATTATGGATAAATCGCTTGGTAAATTGCTCTTTTATTCAACAATCCAAAAACCTTATTTCAGGCAATTTGCCCCAAGTGGCTTTGTTGCTTATATGAAGCCACATGTGTTCGAAGGTGTGAATTACAAACTATGGCGTGCGAAAGCAGTGCTCTGGTTTCAGACCATGAGCTGCTATAACGCCATCTATGGCGCACCTTAGGGAGAACTTAATCCCGCTCAGGAAGAGGCGTTCCAAAAACTTGAAACCACTTTCAAGGCTGCCTTGATCAGCATCCTTGGCGACAATGTTATTGATTCATATCTGTCATTTAGCAATGGAAAGGATATGTGGGATGCGCTCGAGAGAAAATTTGGAGTCTCCGATGCTGGCAGTAAACTGTATGTCATGGAACAATTCTATGACTATAAGATGGTTGATGACCGCCCCATTGTGGTGGAGGCTCATGAGATACAGTCACTTGCCAGGGAGATTGAGCACTTCACTTGTGTGTTACCGAACAAGTTTGTTGTCGGAGGCATTATTGCCAAACTTCCTCAGTCATGGAGGAATTTTGCTACTTCTCTAAAGCACAAGAGATAAGAGTTCTCCGTGACAGATCTCATTGGGACTCTTGATGTGGAAGAGAAGGCGAGAGCAAAAGACACACATGCTCGAGGTACCGAGGGAGGTTCTAATGCCAATCTGGTACAGAAAAGGAACTTCCAGCCTCACAAGTTCAAGAACAAAGGCAAGTTTGACGACAAAGGAAAGTTCGATGGAAAGAACAAGGCCTCACAGTCCACCGGCTTCAAGAAGAAGACTAATAAGAGGAAAGGTGCTTGTCATGTGTGCGGTGATCCTAATCATTGGGCTCCTGCTTGTCCCAACCGCTTTGACAAGCGCCAGTATGGGAAGGGCACTAAGACTACTAATGTTGTCATGGGTGACGATGAGATGAAAGATGTTGGGTATGGTACATTACCTACTGTTCTTTTATTATGTCATTCTCCTAATTAGTGGATTGACACGGGCGCTAATGTACATGTCTGTTCTGATATTTCCATGTTTTCTTCATATCAGGTCAGATGGGGAACGGCTCGCATGCTTCTGTTCATGGTGTTGGTACGGTCGATCTGAAGTTCACTTCAGGAAAGACCGTGCGCCTGAAGAACGTGCATCATGTTCCCTCAATAAATAAAAATCTTGTTAGCGGATCTCTTCTGTGTCGAGATGGCTACAAGATTGAATTCGAGTCCAATAAATTTGTACTTTCGAAGTATGGAACCTTTGATGGTAAAGGCTATGAGTGCGGAGGCTTGTTCCGCTTATCTCTATCAGACATTTGTAATAAAGTTGTTAATCATATTTACACGAATTTTGAATCAAATGTCTGGCACTCTCGTCTTTGTCATATTAATTTTGGTTGTATGAAGCGGCTAGCCAAAATGAATTTAATCCCTGCTTTCACAACTGTTAAGGGATCTAAGTGCCAAGTCTGCGTGCAATCTAAATAACCTTGCAAGTCACAAACGACTGCAGAAGTGTGAAATTTAACACCAATAGAGCTCATACATTCTGATCTTTGTGAGATGAATGGTGTGTTGAAAAAAGGTGGAAAGAAATATTTCATTAATTTGATCGATGACTCTACGATATATTGTCATGTGTATCTTCTGAAATCGAAAGATGAGGCTTTGAGTTTCTTCAAAATCTATAAAGCTGAGGCAGAGAATCAACTTGATCGAAAGATTAAGAGGCTTAGGTCTGATCGTGGTGGAGAGTATTTTTCCAACGACTTTGATTGTTTTTGTGCGGAACATGGCATAATTCATGAGAGGACGTCTCCCTACTCACCCCAGTCAAATGGAGTAGCCGAAAGAAAGAACCGTACTCTAACAGATTTGGTTAACGCCATGTTAGACACATCGGGTCTTTCTAAGGAATGGTGGGTGGAGGCACTATTGACTGCGTGGCATGTCCTAAATCGAGTTCCCACAAAGAATAAAGAAATTACTCCATTCGATGAATGGGAGAAGAAAATATTAAAACTCTCTTACTTACGTACTTGGGCTTGTTTGGCAAAGGTTAATGTACCAATCCCCAAGAAGCGCAAGCTTGGACCAAAAACCATTGATTGTATTTTTCTGGGCTATGCTTTCCATAGCATTGGTTATAGATTCTTGATAGTAAAGTCTGAAGTACCTGACATTCATGTCGGTACAATCATGGAGTCGACTGATGCAACTTTCTTTGAAGATATAACCTAACTCATCAAATCCGGAGATACCTAGTTCATCTAATCAGGAATTTGCTACATTCTCTAAACCTACCATTCCAATTGCACACTCTAAAAGTCCTAAGGAGGATGATAATGAAATTCCTAAAAGGAGCAAGAGACAGAGGACTGCAAAGTCCTTTGGTGATGATTTCATTGTGTACCTTCTGGATGACACTCCTACTTCCATTTCAGAAGCATATGCATCTCCTGATGCTGACTACTGGAAGGAAGCCGTCCATAGTGAGATTAATTCCATCTTAGCTAATGGAACATGGGAGATCACTGAACGCCCTTATGGGTGCAAACCTGTAGGGTGCAAGTGGGTGTTTAAGAAAAAGCTTAGACCTGATGGTACCATTGAGAAGTACAAGGCACGGCTTGTAGCCAAGGGATATACTCAAAAAGAAGGTGAAGACTTCTTTGGAACTTACTCACATGTTGCCAGATTGACCACCATTCGAGTATTACTCTCCTTGGCTGCCTCTCATGGTCTTCTCGTTCATCAAATGGACGTTAAGACATCTTTCCTTAATGGAGAGTTGGATGGGGAAATTTACATGGATCAGCCAGATGGCTTTGTGGTAAATGGTCAAGAAGGAAAGGTGTGCAAGTTGTTAAAGTCTTTATATGGCCTAAAACAAGCCCCTAAGAAATGGCATGAGAAGTCCGAAAAAACTTTAACTGCTGCAGGCTTTGTTGTAAATGAAGCTGATAAATGTGTGTACCATCGCCATGGTGGGGGTGAGGGAGTCATCCTTTGTTTGTATATTGATGACATACTGATTTTCGGAACCAACCTTAATGCAATTAAGGAGGTCAAAGATTTCTTATCTCGTTCCTTTGAGATGAAGGATCTGGGAGTAGCTGATGTCATCCTGAACATCAAGCTATTGATAGAGGATGATGGTGGGATTACACTGCTTCAGTCCCACTATGTGGAAAAGATCTTGAGTCGTTTCGGGTATAGCGACTTCAAGATTTCTCCTACACCGTATGATCCTAGTGTGTTGCTTCGAAAGAATCGAGGAAATGCTAGAGACCAATTGAGATACTCTCAAATCATTGGCTCGCTTATGTATTTAACTAGTGCCACGAGGCCTGACATCGCCTTTGCTATAAGCAAACTCAGTCGATTTGTTTCAAATCCAGGAGATGATCACTCGCATGCTCTTGAGAGAGTTATGAGATATCTAAAAGGCACTGCGAGCTATGTCATACACTATACCGGGTATCCGAGGGTACTAGAGGGTTATAGTGATTCAAATTGGATATCTGATGCTGACGAGATAAAGTCCACGAGTGGATATGTATTCACACTTGCTGGTGGCGCTGTTTCTTGGAAGTCTTGCAAGCAGACCATCTTAACGAGGTCAACTATGGAAGCAGAACTCACATCATTAGACACAACCACTATTGAAGCAGAGTGGCTCCGTGAACTCTTGATGAACTTGCCTGTGGTTGAAAAACTAATACCCGCAATCCTTATGAACTGCGATAATAAAACTGTGATTTTCAAGGTAAATATTTCTAAGGATAATATGAAGTCATCAAGACATGTGAAGAGGAGACTGAAATCTGTCAAGAAAATGAGAAACTCCGAAGTTATTGCATTGGATTATATCCAAACATCTAAAAACTTGGCAGATCCCTTCACAAAGGGTCTATCACGCAATGTGATAGAAAATGCATCGAAGGAGATGGGTATGAGACCCACAATTTGAGCTTTCGACAATGGTAAACCACTCTATGTGATCGGAGATCCCGTGAATTAGAATTGGGAGACAAGCTGTTGGTTAGCTGAGAGGAAAGTATCCCTACTTTAATAAACACCACTCCATAAAGATGCAATACTTTCCTATTCTGCACGGCAGATAGATTTATTATCTTAATGTGTTCTAAGTGGCTTATCCTAAGCAAAGATGTTGTCCTGCAGAACATTTTTTGAAGAACACACCTATATGAGTCTGACTGTTAAAATGTCGCAGTCTATGAGAGTAGGGTGCTCTCTAATAAACTCATGAAAGGTCATGGAGTATGACGTATAAGCTCCACCCACGGGGAAGTCCCACGGTAGCCTAGTATCGGTCAAGACTTTTTGTGAATCTAGGTTTGCAGCAAACTTGTAGTTCAAGGCATAGTCCACTGTACAAGTTGCGGCCTAGTATAACATAAAGCTCTAGGTGGAACTTCAACTCAATAGTCTCCACTACAGTACCGGTATATAAACAATGTTTTGGAACCAAAGGCAAACTTCATGTGCCTCTGGGATCTGGTGGGGGATTGTTGGAATTTTTTCCTAAATAGGCCCAGCCCATTTATTATATGCCAATAAATTTCTGAAATCCTAGAGGCAAGGCAAGAGCATGGACAAATGTTTAGTCCCACATTGCTAGTTAAGTGGAAGTTGGACCAGCTTATATGGTGAGCTCTCCTACCACTTGGTAAAAGAATGAGAAGGAGAAGGAGAGAGTTCCACACGCGCGCTCCTCCTCCTCGCTCGCCTCGCCATGCCACGCCTCGCCTCGTTACATCATGACGCGCGCGTCGCGGGTTGCCGGAATCTCGCCGAGCCGAGCTTTATTTTGCCACACATGAATGGTATATGAACAGTTGTACAGAAGCTGAAACATTTTGCTTTGAGTGGACTTTTAATACGATTTAAATGAATATGAACTGAGTGGAGGCTGTCCGGTGGGCTGCCGCCTGTTTGCTTCATCTTTCGTCCATTCGTTGCATCTTCTGCGCGTTCTGTCTACCTTCCCCTCTATGCCTAAAAGAGAGAGGTTGCGCCTCCTCTGAGACACACTGCCACACATCCTTTGCGCCTCCAGTTCCAGAGCACTGCGCTACTTAGATCTTCTCCATCCCGTCTTGCGGCGTGCACCGCGAGCCGGGACAGTAGGCCTCCGAGACCCCGCTGCTTCTAGTCTTGTACAGGAGAAGGGTGATAAGGTTTTTGGGGAGCGCTATCAGCGCGACTACTGGCTTCGTCACGGACTCCTTCACGGATAGCGACTGCGGCGACGTCTTCCCCGACGAGGACTTCTTCCCCGACATTAGCACCCTCTTCCTCGACGACATGGCCAACAACGGTTCCAACACCGGCGGTTCCTCTTCTGCTACTGCCGTGTATATCTTCTTTCTCAATCTTGTTCTCATCGTATCTAAAGTTTTACGCCTTGTAGTTTGTTTGGTTATATTCCTTAATATGTATTCGCTATTTCACATGATTAGTATACTGCGTATTATTCTAATCATGTTTTATCTAGCATTTATTATGGATAAATCGCTTGGTAAATTGCTCTTTTATTCAACACGGCGGCCTTTGGCTCCGGCGACTCGCGGACTTCTTCGACTCTGGCGATCTGCTACGATCTTCGGCTCCAGTGACTCAAGGGATCCCTCCGCTTCGGCGACCTGGTGTGGTCTTCAGCTCTAGCGACCTAGGGGTTCCTTCGACTCCAGCGACCCACGGAGTCTTCGGCTTCGACGACCCGGGGGCTCCTTCGACTCCCGCGACCCTCTGCAGTCTTCGACTGTGGTTATCCGCTACAATCTTCGACTCTCGTGACCACGACCCGTAGGTCATATCGGCCGTCGTGACCGAGATCCGCCGATTGCGTTGGCTCCCGCGACCCGTTCACCTCATGGACAACAAATAAAGCTAAGTTCACCTCTACTTAGAGATGACTCTTTTTTAACTCACACTCGAAACACTCGAGGGTGTGCCCTCTTCGAGTAACCTAATGTGCCATCGGCTCCACGCACTCGAGCACCTCATACACGATAGCCCGAGTAGCTAATTTTGCCTGATCGTCGAATCCTTAAACTTCGAGTGCCTCCGCAAGGTACTGAGATTAAGGGTAATCAGGCTAACGAAAGGGCCTAGCAAACAGTGAAAAAGTGTTGACTCGATTGGCACCAGAATTTTACTTTACAAGCCGACAAGCAACTATTCTTTACAAGATACAAAGTGCTTCATAATTCTTTGCATTTTCTGCACCTTACAAGGACGTTGACTGCATCAAGCTATTCTATCGGGTCCTCCTACAGAGTCGACCAGCGCCAGTCGTTTCCATGGACGCCAAGACCTGAGTCGATGCGTTCCTTGGATGACCACGTTAGTTGCCGATAGACGTGACGCTGGCCATGCACCCAATAGAAGCGACTACATCGACTCCATCCGCTTTGATGCATGACTCCGCTACGTCAACTCCGACACTACAAGAAATGTGCTAATTTTTTACCATCCATATTGGTCATTGAATGGTCATTGTTATCCATTTTATGACCTTCTTGTGACCAAAAACACATGTTCAAAAGCTGAGAGTCACTGACGGACTATAAAAACCTTTCCTGTGAATTGGTCATAGACTATTATGAGCAACATAGATGATTTGGTCATAGACTATCTAGCATGTCCACGTAAGCCAATCTGACGTAGAATCTGATGTGTCAACAAATTCAGCCCAGTTCAGTTTAGTGCTTTACATGGCCTAGCCCAACAATTATGGCCTTTACTGTTCATTTATTTTTAATTTCTGGTGTTCTCTTTGGCCCAACATTTCATTTTTTCAATTTCTTTTCAAAATTGGTCCCACATGTCAGATGGGTCCTACATGTCACAATTGGTCCCACGTGTCAAAATTCAGGTCCCATTTATCAGAGCAGTCCCACTTGTCAGAATAATTTCATGTATTGTTCTACAAGTCAAAAATATCCAAACTATCAGATTATTCATATACTTGGGTCACACTAGAACATTGCATACATAAAAAAATATTTCATAAGAACAACGATCAGGAAATTCATCACCAAACAATCATATTACAGTCTGCCCATATATCAGGATATGAATGATAAGTGGCATCTGTCTGCCCAGTTTTACCCACGACGCAAAGACGTGGTGCATAGGAAAGAGCATCCTACAAGTACACACTACAGAGGAAAGAGCATCCTGCTCCATGCTCGCCCTGCTACACGTGCGCGGCCATTTGCCTCTTTGATCAGCTGTCTTGATCGTGCTGCCACACCTGAGATCTCCGTCCTTGACCTCCTCCTGTGCTGCTACTCTGCTGGTCCTTTGTTGCATCGCTGCTTCGCGAGCTCGCTGCTGGCCTAGTCGCGCCATCGTCCCGATCTCGTCGTCGTCCTTGACCTCTTCCTGCTCCGCATGAAAATGTTTGACATGCATGTATAGACACATAGGAAATAGAGCTAAAATATCAGTACATGGAGATCACTAGTACATAGGAAATCAATAGAGCTAAATTAAGAACACCGATAGAGCTAAACACCCGGTGCTCTTATTAAGAATGTCAATGACTTAATACTCCAACAGAGCTACATCTTTTCTAGAATGGATTTTGTTTGGAAACTTTGTACTCCAACAGAGCTACATATTTTTCTCGAATGGATTTTGTTTGGAAACTTTGTACTCCAACAGAGCAAACTTAACAACAATAACAGAGCTAGCTATAGGAAATCACTGTTCAATCTAGTGAATAGTACCTGCACAACCTACAACATTGTAACAAGTAGTAGCATTTTTTATTCTCTCATGAACACGAATCAGACCCAGAAAAGTGAGTTATCCATTCTAGTGTTCTACTAGCAATTAACAATAAAAGTAATCAAAACTATGTAGCTTCATAGGATGGCACTCGGGACTGGATGCATAGTACTGATGAAAGAAACATACCTGATCATATCAGATTGGTTTCATGGTAAAAACTGATGCATAATATTTTGGATGAAAGAAGGCAGGCAGGTAAAAATTGATGCATGGTAACCATCCTGATTATTAAAGGACAAGGACAACAATATGAACTCTATGAAAGAAACAACTCAACAACGTTGGAAGGGACTATTTATGAAATAGAACAAGCATATTAGATTTCCTATGCCACCTTCATTCAAGAAGGCAAGCATAGCATGTGTTGTATGCAAGAGTTCTCTCAAGAATGGACAATCTGATGGATTTAAATTTAAGATCTTACAAATGCACCACACATGTATAGACTAGGTCAGGGAGAGAGAGTGACCTGGGGACAGCCGCCTAGCAAGCAACTTCCTTAGCAACAACAACAACTTCATCTTCTGAACTAATCTCGACGAGCTCAGCATGTATTGTTCATGCCCATGGTGACCTAAAATGTAGAATAATTCATAAGGAAAATGGAAACTTAGGAAGTCTAGACTAGTTGAATAACTGTAGTGTTTACAATAAGTACACAAGTACTAGTAGTAAAATAAAAGCAGAAGTGCATATGTTCTTAGTAGTGGTAGTACTTAGGACAAGCAACAACACATGTTCTTACTAGTAGAAGTACTTTAAAACATGCTTTACTCTACTCCCAGTAGAAAAAACTGGTAAGAAATATATAGTAGAGGTACTTGGAATAAGCCTATCAGTAAGAAAAACATGTTCTATATTCCACCCATATGGTGAAGGCAGTTAAGTTATCAACTAGAGAAAATATGCACTACACAAATGCCTATCATCAAGAAAAGCTACACTACACAGATTCCAGCCCCAAAGCACACCATGCCTAGCATCAAGCAAAGTGAACCCTGCTCGGCCCAAACGACCACAGCGATCCCACCTGGTTAGATTGAACTAGTTCTTTTGTGTAATATATAATTCTTTAAGCAACTAAACAATTGTGGGGAAAGTGTTAACTATACAATTAGTAAAACATAGGGATGAAGATTATAAAATCTAACCCTACCAAAGTATACAACAACCTAGCATTCATGAAAAAGCAATGGTATACTACTATACATGTACTAAGATGGAATTACCCTAGCTCGATAATCTTATATACTTAAGTGCCATATACATTTTTATGTATTGAATTAAGAAAGTTGAAAACATAGTACTTCCTAGAGAACATCTATAGCTACTTATTGAGTATATATAGTCCTTGGATTACATGGTAGCATAGCTACTGTTGTTGGAAGTAAGCAAATAAGAAACAAGTGCAAGGTACCAGATAATTGCACATCTTTGTAGTTCAAATGAGTAGAAACAATGCTTCTAATATCCTTACATGTTGAATATCCTAACAAACCACTTCAGGAAAATATCCTTACATGTTGAAGCGGTCCACATAAGCGATCAAGTTGACCGCCAAACAAGGGTGTCCAAATCTCCCAGAACGTCCAACCTAGATAGATGTCGAAATAGTTGACACCACTAGAACACCATAGTAGGGCACCAGCACCACCAGAACACCATTGGAGGGCACCACCAAAACTAGAACAGCAAGGTGTCATGGGAAAAACTGAATGTCAGCACGCATTCAACACACATCAACTACTAGAAGAGGCGTATGCACGAGAGAATTGAGGTATATACATATTATATACCTATATTGCTATACATGAATAAGTAGTACTACTGCTACTAGCGGAAGAGATGATGTATAGTATATAAGTAGAACACAAGCAGATGGATCACAAATTAACATCACACCCTATGCTATCTGATCATATCAAATTGAGCTAGACGCACAAAATCTATGGAAATGCAATCACTAGCAAACAAACAATAATAGTAGGGTGAACCAGATCCTAATACTAAGTTATTTAGACCATATCTTCATGTTTGTGTGCATGTGGTAAATATTTCGTTTCCAGAATTTTGGGATTCTCCATAAAAATCTAAATCATGAATTAGTACTTTGCTAGTAGTACTGATACAAAAAGGTGAGGTTACCTGAACGACAGCGTTGATGGGGTGGAGTGGATCCAGCGGCGTCGTCGTTGGGGTGCTCCCTCCCTCGTAGTTGGGGTGCCACCGATTAACAGAGACAAGGGAGGCGAAGGAGGGGCAATGGAACGGCATCAGTCAATCAATCAAAAAAAACCTAACAAGAACAAGAGACAGTAGGAATTCTGTATGATTACCTTCTGCCTGCTTTTCTTGGACCTTGGAGATTCATTGCCACTGCCGGGAGCGGCGGCCACCAGGATCAGAGGAGGTGGAAAGAACATCCTAGGAGAGCACCCGCCGCGGGTTCTTCGGCGCTCGAGCTTCGGTCTCTTCGCCTTGATCTGTGTTGGTCCGACGACAGGGACAAGCTCCTAGGCCGCTTCCTAGGCTGCCCGGCCGACATCCCCGCGGGCGGTGGTGGGCGGAGACTGGGTTGGGAGTCGATGGTGCGATGGTGGAGTGGGAGATCACAGTGGCCGTGTGGCAGTAGTAGTCGTCCAGTGACGCGGGCATGGCGTAGTGCTCCAGCCGTAGTTCAGATCGGCATTGTTGTTGCTCTGGTCGGCTAAGCGACCACGTAGCTAGATCTGGCGACCCCGACATGGCGGGATACGGGAGTGGAGGGGGAGGTGGTGAGCATGCTAGCAGATGATTGGATCTGGGGAGGCGGCGGCGTGGTTTGGATCTGGGAGGATGGAAGGTAGAAGTGGGCGGTGTAGGAGATGGTTAGGGTTTGGAGGGGCTGGGTCAGGATCCTACGTGGAGTGGCAGCGGTGGTGTCTGCGTGTGGGGAGTGGAGGCCAAGATGCCATGTCATCTGGTCCGTCCATTCTGCTCTGATCCAATGACTCTCCTATCATCTCATCTTTATTGAAGGCTCTAAACCAGTGTTACCCGTCTATGAACATTTCGTGTTAGTAAATCATGAACATATTCACATAATTGGTCATAATATTTCTAGGTTTGGACTCTCCCAAATGCCCTACGACTAGTTGGTTTAGAATGGTCATAGATCTATGACCAAAAAACCCATGGTCGTTAAGAAAAGGTCAGTAGTAAGCATATTTCTTGTAGTGTGACTGCAACGTTGACTCTTGGTTCCTTATGCATGAGGCGCTGACTCGATGCACTTCCGGGTCAGATATTTCTCCTCGCATGAGTCTCCACTAGATTCTACGACTCGACTAAACACTCAGGGCTACTCCTATTAGGAGCGCTGGTCACGCACCCGATGTACTTCCGGGTCAGCGGTATGCCCACGAGATTGTCGACTGCAACTGCACGATACAAGACTCGAGTCTCTGCCCGAGTCTACGACTCCGCCAGACACTCGGGGGCTACTCCGAACTGGAGCACTGGTCGCACACATACAAGATCTTCAAATGGCATGCTTCGATTCCTCACTCTAATCAACGATTTGATTGAGGACTCAGGGGATACTCCCATAGGGAGCGCTGGTTGCGAATTCAAAAAAGTGCTGGCATCGATGGCATTCGCAAGATCATTCGAAGAACTTCCGGTTCACCGTAACGTGCAACTGATGACTATAAGTTTCTGCTTGAGACTACGACTCGAACAGACACTCAGGGGCTACTCCCATAGGGAGCGCTGGTCACACACCTTATAGTCCATCGTGTTGAGTACGTCCATAATGCTGACTCCTTTACAACAAGCGAACAAATTTAGCTGACCTGATGAAATTTCGGGTGAAGTGCTTCACACTCAACAGAACTTTCGACTCCGACATCCAAATGCAAGGTTCAAGACAACTAAGCCTCCACCCGAATCTATGTTTTGGATGGACACTCGAGGGCTACTGACATGGATATGCCCTACAGGTACCCAATGTTAGCCTACCTGGTCCATCTCGATGGAAGGCCCACTCGACGACCTACCAGGGTGCATGAAGCCTATGACATTTCGGCTACTATGAAGCCCATATGGACACAGACTCCCAAGAACACAAGACAAGGAAAGATCAAGACTAGAGTTTAAATACAACTTGCAACCTACTCGTATTGGCACCCGATACCTAGCCTCCCCATATATAAAGGCTAGGAGGGTCCAACGAGGAGGACACGACGCTACGCCATAAACCCCCCCAATAGACAGATCTGCGATCTCCACCGCCACAATAGATCTACAGATCTCCTCTAACTCATATACACACCTCATGCCAGATTGCATCTGTGCACCCCATGTAACCTTGGGTTCCACCATCAGTCAAGAACAGACAAATAGGAGTAGGGTTTTCCCTCCGGGGGCCTGAACCTGGTTAAACCTCGTGTCCCCTTGTTGCGTGTCTATTAACTGTCTTGCGATCTCCAGCATACCCATCTTCTCCAAACCCAAGTCCATAACAAAGGGCATTGAAGAGTCAAACCCTCGTCACCTGGGCCATTGCCTAATTGGGAAACATAGCCGATTCCTCAATTTGGGTCTGGTCCTGGGGTATTTCCCGATTGGGGATACTAGTCCATGTGTCTACCATGATTCCTCCATGTTCGTACCATGTGCATTGCCAAATTTGGCAAAGCTTATTGCTCCCAGATTTTTGCTGACCTTATTTTGCTTCCTGCCAAGGTGGTTAAGTTTGAATGCGAGACTGTAGGGAGGGGCTGGCACCGCCCACCGGGTTATCAGTATGTTCTCCCGACCAACCACTGGCAATTCAAGCCAGTGGTCCTCGGCAGGGTGGAGGCGGCGTCGCAGCCGCAGAGCAAGAAAGACCGGCAGCCGAAGCTTGTCCACTATACCATCACCAAGGTCCCGTGCTGGTTCATCATCCAGCTGGACCTGGCGGACCTCCACATACTTGTGATCCTGTCGGTGTTGTAGTTTGGCCTTAGGACCTGGATTAAGCAACCATTGTCGTGCGTTGTGCAAGTCACGGCCTGCCGCTGGTGCGCCGAGTGGGTGCAGGTGGACTAGTTCGCTGGACAGGTTGTCTTCAGGAAGAACTGGCCGGAGCTGGTCTACAAGTACGACCTGGAGGGCGACGACGTCATAGAGTTCAAGATGAAGCCCTTAGTCATCAACATAACAATCTACAAGGCGGGCTCCTCCAGCACTAGGCAGTACACCTACCCAGAACATGGCTAGCCTGCGGCGCCGTTCATGTCGATGCATATGTAAGTTTGTAAGTACTAATGATGGACAACTGATAGCTGTGAGATTCAACCCATTTTTTTATGGTTTTTATTGATGGTTTTCGTATTGATTTGATGGTTTTCTAGATTTACCTAACGCTAATACTTCCATAGTGAAGAAAAGTTGGTTTTCAATCTGTGTTTCAGGTTATGAACATCCACAGAAGGTTTTAACAACAGAAATACAATATTCAGGCAAAAACAAGAAAGTCTCCTTTTGGAAGCAATCGAGGAAGGCAACCAGAAGGTTTAACGATCAACTAAACGTCGGGAATATTTTCTCTGGATGTATAGTTCCCGCCATATAGTTTCCACCGCCTTCGTCTTGTCAAAAGGAACAACTTTCGTGAAGAGGCCATACGCGGAAACACAACACAATAGCCGTCATTCAATCCAGAAGGGGGAAAGAGTAGATCCGGAGAAGAAGGGGAAGACGTTCTTCATCTCTCTCCACGATCTTCAACCTCCTAGACGCCACACCACCATAGCCATTACTTGTACTAGAGAGAGATAGATCTTCACCTTGCAATATTAGGGTATGAGATTGTTTCTTCCTATCTTCATTTGTGTTGGATTGATTTTATATTCTTATTGTGGATCTCTACAGTAATATCGAGAAGAACTCTCTTTATGTAATTATATCGATGATGCTTTCTTCTCTTATGTGTGAGTGAGTTCCTTTGGGCGTGGGAGATGTAAGGGATTAGTGAGATGTGATGTGCCTCTATATTTTCCATTAGTTTGTGATTGATTTTAATTACTATATTATGTGTGCTTGACTATCTGTGGGAGGGCTAATGCTTGGTGTCCAATTAATGGCCCAGACAACATGATACTCTGTTCTACATAGATAACATCTTGTTTGCTAGCAGACCGGTGACCCCAAGTGACACGGGGATATCATTGGAAACTAGTTGAACTCGAGGAGCATGAGGAGCCACTTTGCCTATTACATAGTCTGATCCAAGGAGATTAATTGGTAAGCAACCTGAAGTATCTTAATTGCTTAGTTACTGATCATGGTTTTGGTAATAGACTGGTAGGATTATTGAAGTTGGGATGAAATATACCAAGAGGAGTTCTGGCTAATTATGGGTTGCTCTCCTACACACATACTTATAAGATCATAATTGTTACACTTATCACTCATCCAATTGGCATAGTCACTATTACCATGAACTGTATCTCCCCACGCCTACTTTTTCATCTGCAGAAAACAACAAACAATCGAATCGTTCTTTACTTTTATGCTTTTTATTTCTAAAGTTCAAATTTTAGTTTTATTTAAATACATTCAGTTTAATCCAAATCTTATTTCAACACTTGTAGTCAATTCACTCGAAGACATGTGACAACTTTGAGTACGACAGAGACTTCATTCATAAACACTTTCCTTTGGGCTCCTAGTGGGATCAATATCTTAACTTCAAAACTAGCTACAAACGATTTGTCCACTTGCAGACATCACAATATTTTCTGGTGCCATTGCTGGGGAGCTAAGCGCTAAGTGTTTTTCTCTTGACATTTCAGGTGTTAGTACTACAAAAATGGTCTCCCTAGGAGACAAAGGATCTACACACTCTGTTAGGACCTATCTACCATATTATTTTGAGCGCGTGCCTATTCAAAGGCGCGAAGAAATTATTGAAAAACTTTTGAGATCAAATAAGGTTGAAGTTGAAAACCTAAGTGATTTCATGTAAATCATGTCCATTCATAGGACCACTCCCAAGAAACCTGAGAAAACTCTCAGAGAATACAGTGCTCCAAATTCTACTTATCTTGAACAACCAGTAGAATTTCCTAATCCTCGAGTTAGAGAATATTGATTTGATGGTGAGATTATTAAAATTTTGTAGGAAAAAGCTTTCAGTGGAAGGGAAGATGAAGACCTAGGAAGACATCTTAGAGAGTTCGATGATGTGATAACATCAATCGGACCAAAAGGTTTGCCTAGAGATTTCTCCCCTCTAAAATTATTCCGTTGGTCACTTAAAGGTAAGGCTCTAGACTGGTTATATTATCTTCCTCGACATTACATTAATTGCTGGGAAAATTGTATTGTCAAATTCATAAACAAATTTAATCCTTTTAAAAAGGTAACTGAAATTAGAAAGAATATAGGCAACTTCAGTCAGAACGTGGAAGAAAACTACCAGCAAGCTTGGGATAGATTTTTTGGAATGATCAATAGTATTCCTAATCATGGCTATTCCAAATCAACTGTTTGCCACTTATTTTACCACAGTCTTAATACTCAATGTAGAGAGTGGCTTGACTTATGAGCAGGAGGATCGATAAATACTTTAACTACTAAAGCATGTTTGGAACTGATGTCCACTAGGGATAAGAATGATTCTCTTCGTAATCTTGATTTTGGTACTAAGCTAGAAAAAGGAATACTTCGTATAACTCCTGATATTATGCATGAAGTACGCAAAACAATGAAAGAAAAAGGTATAGCTTATGAACATGTTAAGGAAAATAATGTTGATCTGTTATAGATTTTTACTAAAGAAGATGAAACTAGAAAATTTTATCAAGCATTAAAACATCGACGGGCTAAATCTCACAATAACCTACATAAGCAATTTCAAAGATATAAGAAGATTTTGGGAAAACTCACGAAAAATTATGATAAGATTGGACAAGAAATAAAATTATTTAAGAAATACCTTAGTATGATTGAAACCCAATGTGAACAAAAAGCATCTGGTTATTAAATTTTTCTTCAAGATGATATAAATATTCCTATTTCTACTAATGTTGTTACAAGGGGAGGTGCAATTGTTACAGGACCATTCGGACCACTAGAATATGAGGCTGAAAAAGATCGAAGGGAAAAGGCCTTGCTCAAAGCAAGCCAAGAAGATGACACACTTGTGGATCCTCAAGATGAAACCGCTCAAGAAACACAAGACCAAACCTTGGAGGAGCAAAATGATGCACAGGATGCCCGCTATGACTCTGATGCAGAGACTATTGATCCAAGAGAAGAAAAAGAGATAAGCAATGAAGATGAAGATGTTGCAGGAGAAAATAAGAAAAGCGATAGCAGCACCAAAAGGAAACAACTAAAGAGCCTCATCCCACACAAAAGGTAAAAGACAAGAATAAGAAAGGTGAGCAAAAACTTCCATATCCAGATCGCAAAAAGAAAGCACCAGATCAGGTAATCTATGACTCTTTCAAAAAGGCACTTGGTGATCTTCGTGTAGAAATTCCATTTGCGGAAGCAATAAAAGTTCCTACCTATTCTAAATTTCTCCTTGATATTCTTAATAGAAAGAAAGAAATAACTGAAACTGTTGCCATGTTGACTAGTTATCCTACTAATGGGAGGCTATTGTGTAAATTGGGAGATCCCGGAAGACCAACTATTTCATGCTCAATTGGCAAAATTGATATGCACAATGCTTTGTGTGATTTAGGTCCAGGAGTTAGTGTAATGCCATACTCCCCCTATTAAAGGTTAGGATTGGGGGAGTATTCCCCTTCTATCACTTTACATATGGCTAATAAATCCACTAAAAAACCCATTGGTATGATTGATGATGTTCTACTTAGAATAGATGAGCATGTTATTCCCACTGATTTTTTTATTCTTGAAATTCTAGAGGATGGAAAATTATCTATAGTACTTGGAAGACCTTTCCTTAGCACTACGGGAGTGTTAGTTGATTGTGCTGAGGGAAAAATAATCTTCAATGTTTATGATGTTGAAATCATCTGGTATTTTCCAAAGAAGCTAGAAGCAGGAGAAAGGTATATTCCACGGGCAAAACGAGTTCAAGTAGTAAGTGCCCTTGATAAGGGGCAACCCAAGGTAAGAATTCGAGAACAGAGAAGGGGTTGAAATATTCAACCATTCTTAATAAAATGCTTAATGGGATTCAACCCATCACATTAATAAAATAAGTTGAAGAATAAAATTTTCATTGCATTCCTACAACTTGTTCACGGACATTCTTGCGGAAGCGTGCCCTTAAAGATGCATCTGTCAAAAAGTAGTAGAAATATCGACTGAATAAGCATAGATTAAGTGTAAAAATTAAGTTTGAGTTTTATCAGCAAGAAATAGCCTAAACATATTGTTCAGACTAAAAAGTGAATCTCTGAAAATTTGGGCAAAAAAGCATGCTCTAGGAGGTTTAACGACCAACTATACGGCGGGAATATTTTTTCCAGCCGTATAGTTTTGTCCTTATAGTTATCTACCCCCTTTCTCACAAATTGTACCTCGGGGTACATAAGGTTTAACGACCAACTATACAGCGGGACCTTTTTGATCCGTCCGTATAGTTGTGCCCGTATAGTTGAGATCTGGCATAAAGAAACCCTAATTTTCGATGCCACCACAACTATATAGCGGGAACTACATATCCCGCCCATATAGTTCCCGCTGTATAGTTCGCGCGACCTCTTAAATGAGCCGGCAGGGTTCGGGCTCTTCCTCCTCCTCATTTTTTCTCTCATATTCTCTCTCCAAACCGCTCAAAACCCACGTAGAATTCTTGATTCTTCGCGGATTTCGTTTGTTTGAGTTGGGGAATCAACATATCGGTATGTTTCTCTCCCTATCCAAGCTTTATTTTCAGATTTCCATGGTTTAAACTCTCACATTGATCTAGTGGATGAACTCAATCTTGTTTGATTTTCCCTTTTGATTTCTTACGTTAGGATTAAATTTATGCACGTAGAATCGTTCGTATATCATATAGAAACTATATGCCTAAGGTTTTATGGTGAAAATTTTCAGTACATCAACATGAACAAGCTTGGTGGCCTTTTCCACAAGATCAATCGCCAACATGGTGAGGACTCGGGACTCCGGGATGAGCTCGACAACAAGTACTCCATGGTTTCATCAAGGAGGATGATGCCCACATGTTGGTCGATGATTGCTTTCTCACCACAGCATGGTTGAAGGTGGATTTCGACAACATGTGTGCAAATGCAGGGCTATCACTCTTCGCCTATGCAAGCGACTACACCTACACTGAGCTCACCTTTGAGTTCCTCGCCTCCTTCTACGGTGACTACAAGGAGAAAGGTAATGCATGCATGGTAAGATTTACCATAAACCAGCAGCTATATCAAATCGCTTTTCAACAATTTTGTGAAGCTTTTGAATTTCCTCAAGATGGGGAATGAACTGTTACAAATTTATATAGCATCTCAAGTGTAGAAACTTGGGAGGTTATTTATGTTAACGGTGGCAGAGACTTCTACCAGAAGAAGATGTCCACCATTCAGAACCCGACAATCTGCTACTTCGCCTTGTTTCTCGCCAACACTCTCTTGGGAAGAGGAGATACCGGTTCCATGGCCAATGCAGACATGGCCATGATTACCAAGGCACTCTTCCCAGATGCACCGCAGAGTCCCAATCATGCGGCTCTATTCCTCCATCACCTCCGCCACCAGAGCAACAAAGAGAAATGTGACATTCGCATTGGTGGATTGGTAACCCACCTTGTCCAAGACTATGGAATTAAAATACCTGTTATGCAACCTATTGATGGCTCCATACTTATGGATGTCAAAGATATAACTGCTTGTGGCTTCCTCGGTGTATGCCGAGCTGACAAGAGGCTCCGAGCATATCAGTTTTATTATCTTGATGCCTCACAGGATGAGCAGGTGTCGTTGCTGTAGGAGTTCGTAGCATGGAAAATAAAAAAAATCTAATGCATGAACAAACACAAGCCAAGATCTATCTACTAGATTGTAGCAACGAGTCGATTAGAGTACTCACCCTCGAAGATTCCAAAGCGGTTAACAAGTTCTCTCCTCGCGATTCCGGCAGCATGACAGCATGGTGTCAAAGTTAGAGCGGAAATCTCGTAGGGCTTCGCCTTAAGCCGGAGCGGGTTATGGTGGAGTAGTAGGGTTTCCCCGGCATCTAGGGTTTAGAATCCGGAGAGGAGGAGGTGGGACGGCGGCGGTTAGGGCAGCGACGGCGGTGCAGCGGCGGCTAGGTGGGGTGCGGCTTGTTGTGGTCTTTGGGTGGCACCCCCTCCCCTCTATTTATGAGAGGGGCGGGCAGCTAGGGAGAGGGGGAGTTTGAATCCTTCCCCAACTCCCTCTCCTTCTAGGCGTGTGGTGGAGGGAGAGAATGATTCTCTCCTTCCTCCACCAGGAAAAATTGTCCCAGTTTGACTTTTCAAACTTGCCTTTTGACTTTCAATTTTGGAGTTTAATTTCTTTCTTTTAAACGCCCAGCCAAGTGACCTAGGACATGATGGAATCATTCCACTTAGTAATGACACATTCATGTACCCTTCCCCTTCCGGTCCGGTGAACCTTCTAGACCCTTCTAGATCATTCCAGTGAAAACACCGAAATCATTCCTGAACTCTAGAATTGGACTTTCCTTATATGAATCTTATTCTCCAGACCATTCCAGATCTCCTCATGATATACTGTATCCCATCCAAGACTCCTAACAACATTCGGTCGTCCTACTTACATTCCATATCTACTAAAAACATCAAATCCTTAAGTGTGTCTCCCTACGGTTCATGAATTATGTAGACATAAACGAGACTCTTCTCTGATCAACAACCAACAAATGAATCTAGAAACTCATATGGCTCCCACATATTTCTACAATTACTTTGTGATCGAATGAACCATTTACATACGATACCAATATCCCTTTGTCTCGCGATATTTTACTTATCCGAGGTTTGATTGTCGGTACCTCTGCATACCTAGTTCAACCTCGTTACCAATAAGTACTCTTTACTCATTCCTTTCATATGTGATCCCTTGTCAGCCAGTCACATACTTGCAAGCTAATTGGATGATATCCCACCGAGAGGGCCCAGATTATATCTATCTGTCATATGGATGGACAAATCCCACTCTTGATCCATGTGCCTCAACACATACTTTTTGAACACTCAATGTCACCTTTATAGCCACCCAGTTATGTTGTGGTGTTTGATGTCATCAAAGTATACATCCGGTGATGGTGATTAGCATGATCTCATGGTCAAAGGAATTAGGTTACTATGTATCAGAAAGCTTATAGCAAACGAACTAATAAAATGAGTTGATCTTTATGCTACGCTTATCTATAGGTGTATGTCCATCATACCATTCTCCTAATGATATGATCTTGTTGTTAACAACATCTCAATGTTCATGATCCTGAAACCACGATCATCTATTAACCAATAGGCTAGTATTATAAAGAGGCTTTACTAGGGACACTAACTAGTTTACAGATCACACAAGTATTAATGTTTCCGGTTAATAGAATTATAGCATGAATGTAACCATTTATCATAAACACAAAGATATAATAATAAATACTTTTATTATTGCCTCTAGGGCATATCTCCAACAGTTGCCATGTCCACGAGCTTTCTCAATTTTGGATAAGGACCACTGGATCCTCACCAAAGATCAAGTGATGGAGATCATGGCTGAACTCCAGCCTAACCAAGAAGAAGAACAAGAAGGAGAGAAGCAGGATGAGGAGGAGCAGGACAATCCTGCTTGGGAAGGATAGCAGCAGGAACAAGAAGGACCCTGGGACCCATGGCCCAATCAGCAGCAACAGCAGCAGGGGTTCAACAACGTCCCATATCAAGAATTTTTGCATCTCAACCAGTGCATTGGGGAAATCGACCACACTCTTCAGGGAGTGAATGAGGATGTTAGTTCCCTAACTAACAGCTTCAGTCACTTCATGACCAACTTCCCCAACTACTACTAGCAATACATGTACCCTCCGCCAAATGATGGAAACAAATAAGCATGGCAATAGCCTAAGTTTGGGGGAGGTTTGAAAACCTCCAAACTTTGCATTCATATTTTTATTCCTTCTTTTTATTTATTTTACTTCTTACAAAATTGCATGTTTACTTTAAGTTTTCCATTCCTAAATCAAAAACACAAAAAAAATATTATAACTTCTATTGCAAATTTGTTTCTTTGTTTCTCTCGGAGATTGCTCAATTTCAGGTGACTTGGCTGTTGGGGATATGCTATATGGGTATCCCCATAGCATGTATCCTATCTAGATAACCCGGGTGGCCCACAGTAGGTAGCATGTCCCCTGGCCTGCTGGGCCGCCCAGTTAGATGGATCCAGAAGGGAGGGCCATGCTGGATAAAGGAAGGCTATAGTGGAGTCACCGACGTACCTGGAGCCTTGGGGTGCAAGACACGCAAGACTAGTTGTAAGCAGTGTAGGACTCTGTAACCTGTCCGGCTAGGACTTTTCCCTGTAACCCTAGGACCTGGCGACTATATAAGTCGGGCCTATGGGAGCCTTTAGGGCACAATCTCACACAACCTAGTGTCGACTACGACACACCTCGCACAGTGAACCAATCCTTGTAACTCGGCATATTACCATTATAGTGATTTATAGAAGGAATAGGATTCCGCCACCGTCGTGGGATATGAACCTAGGTAAGCTGTGTTACCTCGTACCCGTCAACCGTCCGCCTTCCCCAACGTCTCTAAACACGCACTATGAGGACCCCTCCATGGCGTACTCGTCGTCAATACCACGACAGTTGGCGCCCACCGTGGGGCAAGAGGCGCTTCAGGCTCTTCAGCGGGCGAGGACCAAGATCTTCGCGGGAATCGGCAAAACTGTGGCCATCGGTCGTGTTCTCTTCTCCGGAAACATTCTGATCGTCCCTCCTGACAAGTTCTGGATAACGACGAAGACAAACCCTACACGATGCTCGATCGTCCCCATCGGAGATATCCACCTCTTCATCGGCGACATCGACTCGGGCACTAGTTCCCTGGGAGTCAAAGGAGCATCAAGACCCACACGGATTGCCTACGGGCAGGATAGATTCGCGGAAGGATCGATGTCGGATCTCTCCTCAGAGTTTGCCGGCAGAGATCAAAAAAATTCAAGGCCCATCCAAACTGCCCCTGTGCAGGATATAATGGTTGAAGATCACCGCAAGTCCGTCTGCTTCGTGCGCGCATCTGGACAGCAGAGATCCAAGTTCATCGACGTAGTTACCATCTTCGATATGGCGCGTTGCGTACAGAGAGAGGGAGAAAACCCCCGCGATTACCTTGCCAGGTGGCTCCGTATACGAGCCGATGTGGCGCATTACCCCAATGATGATGCTATGTATCACTTTGTGGAAGGACTGGACCAAGGAATGCTTCTCTGGCATTCTCTAAGGCGGCAGCAGGCTTCAGGATGCCTCACCTTCGAAAGCATGGTGAACACCGTCAACAACTACGTGGAGGCTGGGGAGGAAGCTTAGACCGCTCTTGCGCTCATTGACGGAGCACCACCGCTTCAGCCACCGCCACCACCGCCTCCCGCCGCCATCGCCGTAGCTATGCCACCGCCTCCAGTCATCGTCGCTGATGTTCCACCTCCACCCCCGTCATCGAGGAAGCCCCGGCACCCTCCGACTCTGTGATCGATGTGCTCTACACCGACTTCAGTGCAGATTCAGAGGAGATATACTTCAGTTCGGAGGAGTTAGACTCTGCCATGCAGGAGATGGAGGAGGATTACAAGCGCGACAAAACAAACCAACAACATCGTCATGTCCCGAGAGGTGTTCGTCACCATTGGGACGGCGATGGATGAAGATCAACTCGGAAAAGCTCCGCCTACAGTGCTAGTCAAGGGGAAGGGACCACCTGTTGCTACCGACAATGATCGCGCAAAGGACATGCCCTCTCCGCCTAACCCAGTGCAGCATCCGCAGGAACTCGGCACTAGCCCGAGAAACAACAAGACCGCAAACCCGCCTCCTCCAGCATCTACGTCTGCTGCTGCCCAAGTCACTCCAGCTGATAGAGTGATGTACGACAATCTCCTCGTCGAGCCTATGACCGTGGCTCGTATTTGCAATGTAGTCCAGCTTGACGAGAAGCGCCAGCAGCTGCTGGAGGAAGCGCATGCCATCACGGAGCAAGGCGCAAATCTAGATCGAGATGTGGCCAACGTGCAGAAGTCAATAGAGAAAGCTTGAGCAATGGAGGCCAAGTACAAGATTCTGCAGCAGCGGCAGAAGGCCAAGAAAGCTCCAGCTCGCGTCATCAACGATCCTGGTGTGCGGCGAAACCTAGGATGGGCTCCCTCGAAGCTGGCACACGCCAAGCCTTACATTTACAGTGAAGGAAGGCAGGTGATGCCCACTCCTCTCCTCAACCTCGTTGTCGGCAAGACCCTTCTGGAGTAGGATAGATCACCCGAAGCGGTGGACCAAGTCTATGACCTAGTGGCCAAGTCGGTGAAACAGCAGGAAAAGGCCACCATGTGTTTTGCCAGTCTAGCCAACATAAGCCGCCAAGGGACAGATCTCCTCTTGATGTCGGGTCTTAGACAGGCTCATCAGAATGAACACGGAGGGATGCGCACAACAGGAAGGATGTTATCCCCATATTCTCGGACCATGGAGGTAAGGCCCACCCTCATCGCCCATCGCCACGGCCCCGCTCCCCCCAAGACACCAAGGCTCACCATCGTATGGATATGCCTCCGCCAAGGCAGAGCAGCATCCTCATCCGCGACAATGCGGAACAGACCCGTCATGACGGAGAACGCAACCAAGGACACAAGAGCAGGTCGCACCATGACCCTCCGCGTCCGACAAGCAACCGCAACAAGCATGAGGCGTTGTAGGAGGGTAACAGCAAGAAGGATAACCCACCGCCACCTCCACCTCCATCACCACCCAGCAGCCAGCATGGCGGAGGAGGCCCGCATCATTCACGCAGCCCATCCCCTGATGGCAAGAAGGACAAAAGAAGCCCGGAGCCATACGATGCACGTTCGTGTCTAGACAAGATCCACATGGCCCGGGAAGGACCATACCTGGGACCATGTTGCTTTGAACCTGTGATATGGTCCGCAACTTACCCCAAAGGTTTCCGGATTGACAAGACCATCAAGCCCTATGACGGCACCGCCAAGCCATCTACATGGTTGCAGGACTATGATAACGCGGTGGAGATCTCCGGGGGTAACCCCAACGTCGTTGTCAAGTACCTCCCATTGATGTTGGCGGGTACGACCCGTCAATGGATTGATGACCTTCCGGAAAGATCCATCTGCAATTGGTTGGACATGCAAGAAGGGTTCACCAAGAACTTAGAGGGTACGTACAAACGTCCCTGCACTATTGGCGATCTACAGTGGTGTGTGCAGGAGAAAGACGAGACATCTCGCGCCTACCTCTCCCGCTGGTTGGATATGAAGAATTCCTACGCAGGAGTGCACGCCCTGACTGCCATGGCCGCCTTCATCGATGGGTTGGAAAGGGGCACGTTGCTCCGACATAAACTAAAGCGCTTGCAGGACAATCACCAGCTAGACTTGAGCTAGATGATTCAGTTGGCCAGTGAGTTCGCGGCTACCGACAACGATGCTCGCGGCTCTCTGCCGGCAACGGCTATTCCAACTCAAGCTCGGAGGAACAGCAGCACCGAGCGTAATACCTCACCAAAAGAAAAGCAAACCCCCGACATGGTCGCTATGACTTTTGTAGGACAAGGTGATGGTGTACAGCGTGACCGAGGACGGGGAGCAGGCCGTGGGCAGTAGCAAGGAAGTGAAACTACCTCAGTAGCGCTCCGCGTTCCCCAAACCTACGAGGATTACCGCGATATGCCGTTCCTCGTACACCTTGACGCCAATGACAAGGCCACCCACACCAACCACCACTACAAGTTCATCAAAGACCTCAAGGAGGACCCAGAGTCCAGCTACAAGCGAAGTCGAAAGAACAGACCGTGAGGAAAGGGAAAGGGGAAGAAGAAGGAGGAGGAGTCCAAGGATTCAAGTGACATGGACGAGGACGTTAACCCCAAGCACGCCGCCAAGAGCGACGGCAAAGGCAAGAACACCTTCAAAAAGAAGGCGGCAGTTTTCCACACTTTCCTTGGCACCCCCACAGTCCGACAACAGAAGACCTCCATGAGGATACTGATGTCCACTCTACCCCCAGTCCCCCAATTCCTACGCTGGTCATAGATTCCAATTAATTGGGACAGGAAGGATCACCCAGACCTCATCCCAACGGAGAACCAATACGCCATGGTCATCAACCCCCTGATTAACGGCAATGAGTTCACCAAATGTATGGTGGATAGTGGAAGCAGCATCAACATCATGTACCTGGATACACTGCAGAAGATGAACTCGATGAAGGCAAACCTAAGGCGGACCAACACCATCTTCCACGGCGTAGTCCCTGGTCGGGAGGCTCGGTCCCTTGGGTGCATCACACTTCAGGTTGCTTTTGGTGTTGTTAATAATTACCGCCAAGAGGGCATGACCTTTGAGGTGGTCCCCTTCAAGAGCGTGTACCACGTCATATTTGGCCGCGACATATTCCACACCTTCATGGCCAAGACATTCTTCGTCTACAACAAACTCAAGATACCCGGACCAAACGGTGTCATCGTCGTATCTGGAAGCTTTACCAAAGCAAGGGACTGCAAGATTGGAGAAGCAGCCTACGCAGAAGCTATCCTTTACAGCGAAGAATTCAAGGAGATCCAGAGCAAGGTCGATGCCTCGGAGATGCCTGCGTCAAAGAAACAGATTTCTGACTCCGCCCCAGCATTCAAGGCCGCCATCGAGACCAATCCGGTGGAACTTGTGGTAGGCGATGCCTCCAAGACCACCGCCATTGGGACGAACCTGGACCCTAAATAGGAAAGCACGCTCGTTGAGTTCCTCCGTGAGAATAGGGACATCTTTGCCTGGCAACCTGCTGACATGAAAGGTGTACCTAGGGAACTTGCCGAGCATAGATTGAATATTGATCCAAAATGTAAACCAGTGAAACAACCTCTACAACGCTTTGGAGATGAGAAGATACGCACGATAGGCAAATAGATAGCTAGGTTACTTAAGGCTAGTTTTATCCGAGAAGTCCTTCACACCCAATGGGTGGCCAATCCTGTACTTGTCCCCAAAAAGGGAACTAAATAATTAAGAATGTGCGTTGATTACACCGGCTTGAACAAGGCATGTCCCAAAGATCCGTTTGCTTTGCCTCGCATTGACCAAGTCATTGACTCAACGGCTGGCTCGGAACTTTTGTGTTTTCTTGATGCATACTCAGGATACCACCAGATCAAGATGAGGAAGTCAGACCAATTGGCCACTTCGTTCACTACACCCTACGACATGTTTTGCTATGCCACAATGCCCTTTGGGCTGAAAAATGCAGGTGCTATGTACCAGTGGACAATGCAATGTTGCCTACACGATCAAATTGGTCGGAACGTTCACGCCTATGTGGAAGATATAGCGGTGATGTATAAAAAGTCAAACGACTTAGTGTCCGACTTAAAAGAAACCTTTGATAATCTCCGGAAATACAACATGATGCTTAACCCTAAGAAGTGCGTCTTCGGGGTTCCAGCTGGCAAATTGTTGGGATTCATCGTTTCCCAGCGTGGAATCGAGGTCAACCCGAAGAAAATCAAGGCCATCCTAAACATAAACCATCCGACATGCCTAAAGGACATACAACGACTAACAGGTTGTGTTGTAGTAGTTATTCGTTTCGTCAGCCGACTTGGAGAGAAGGCTCTGCTATTGTACAAGTTGCTGAAGAAGGCAGACAAATTCACGTGGATGGACGAGGCAGATGCAGCATTGAAGCAGCTCAAGGAGATACTTTCCTCAGCGCCTATCCTCGCAGCACCCGAGCCTGGGGTGCCCATGTTAATTTACATGGCGGCCACCAACCGGGTAATCAGCATCGTCGTCGTGGTAGAGCAGAAGGAACCAGGCTATGAGCACGGAGTTCAACGACCAGTTTACTATGTAAGTGAGGTCTTGACGGAGTCCAAGCAGCGTTGCCCGCACTACCAAAAGATAGCTTATGGAGCATTCCTTGCTTCTCGGAAGCTGAGGCACTATTACCAGGAGCACCCTATCATAGTGGTGAGCAAGACTCCACTATCCGACATTATCAACAACAGCGACGCTATAGGAAGGGTCGCAAAGTGGGGCATTGAACTTGCCTCCTTCGAGATCACCTACAAGATACACGACGCTATCAAATCACAAGCCTTGGTGGATTTTATCGCAGATTGGACGGAGATGCCAGATGCTACCCCAATACCGGAGCCAGAATACTGGGTGATGCACTTTGACGGATCAAAGATACTCAATGGCTCGGGGGCTGTTGTACTGGTACAGTCACCAACTGGGGACAAGCTACACTACGTTCTGCAGATCCACTTCGAGGCTACGAACAACATGGCAGAGTATGACGCACTCATTCACGGACTACGCATAGCCAAGGATATTGGCATCAAGCACATAGTTTGTTGTGTAGATTCCGACTTGGTTGCCCAGCAGGTGGCTAGCACCTGGAATGCGCGGAACCCTATGATGGCGGCATACCGAGACGAAGTGGACAAGATAGCCAAAAGCTTCTTGGGCTACGAGGTCAAGTATGTACCTAGGGAGCAAAGCGAGGCGGCTGATCTACTATCTAAGCTTGGATCAGGGCGCAAACGAATTCCTCCTGGCGTTTTCCTAGAGCATTTACGGACACCATCCATGAAGGGAGCGGACATCGACAACCTGGACAGAGTGAACTCTTTCGTCCACATGGTGGCAAAGGTCCCTCCGGCTTGGACAAGACCGTTCATGGAGTATCTCGAACACGGAACTTTGCCCGATGACAAGGTCGAAAGACGGCAAATAGTACGTCGAGCAAAGGGCTATACCATAATCAATGGAAAACTCTACAAAAGAAGCACTACTGGTGTATACCTTAAGTGTGTTTCCCAGCAATAAGGTATTGAAATCCTACACGAAATACATCTCGGAGATTGCGGGCATCATGTCGCTCCCCGATCATTGGTCGCTAAAGCTTTCCGGCAAGGATTCTACTGGCTGACCGCAAAGGCGGGCGCCAACAAGCTGGTTGAGACATGCATGGGATGCCAGTACTATGCTAGACAACCACATGTTCCTGCTAAAGAATTGCGAACAATACCAATAACTTGTCCTTTTGCTTTCTGGGGGCTGGACATGGTTGGTACGTTGCAGACGACACCATGTGGGTTTACGCATCTGCTAGTAGCAGTTGACAAATTCACCAAATGGATAGAAGCTAAATCCATTAGAAAGCTCGATGGGGCAACTTCCCTTAGGTTTGTCCGGGATCTAGTGGTGATATTTGGTCTCTCACATAGCATAATCACCGAAAACGGTAGCAACTTATCACTCGGAGAAGTGGAGGCTTATTGTTGCGACAAAGGCATCCGACTTGACCTTGCATCTATGGCACATCCACAGTCCAATGGTTAGGTTGAGCGGACCAATGGATTAATTCTGCAGGGGATCAAGCCACGTCTTGAGGCACCGCTACATAGAGCAGCTAGAGCCTGGCGGAAGAATTTCCATCTGTGCTGTGGAGTTTACAAACTACACCCAACAGATCGACCAGCTACTCCCCTTACTTCATGGTATATGGAGCAGAAGCCATCCTGCCTTCCGACATCCTTCAAGATGCACCAAGAGTTGCCGCCTACGACGAAGATGATGCTGAAGAATCCAGATGCCTAGATGTTGACCTTCTCGAGGAGGAGCGCGTATTGGCATGCCAAAGATCCGCCATCTACCAGCAGAAGCTACACAGCTACCATAGTCGCCACGTTCGGCATCGCTCGTTTAAAGAGGGGGATTTGGTGCTCCAACTTAAGCAGAAGAAGTCACACAAATTATCCCCACCATGGGAAGGACCGTTCATCATAAGCAAGGCGCTACTCAATTGGTCTTACTAACTCTTTGACAATCATGAACTGAAGGACAGACCCAATGAGGATCATAAGTGTAAGCGACGTGACCCGGATGATGACTATCGGAGCTTGATCGGCCATGGAACATAGCACAGCTACGTCCTTTCTACACTTAGCATTTTTTATCTATTGTGTACCTCTTATATGATCAATGAAATAAACCTCTCTGGTTCACTCATATTTCTGAGTCTTTTACCTCCTTTAGAGTTCATTTTTGGATCGTATAAAATCTTTATGCGCAAGTTTTGCAATTGCACTTGTGAAAATTCCGCCTACGGGCGTTAGCTTAAGTTTTCTGGTCTACATGTTTTTTGTCGTTTTTATGTGGATTCTGGAGTAGTGACTTTTGGCACTTATTGTCGGCGATTTTGTGCTTAGGTAATTGATAGTGCCATTGGGCATCATAGCCTAAGCACATAGTTCCGACAACGAGTCTTCCGACTCACGAAAAGTCAAGAATAAAAACCAAAGTAATGGATAAGCCAGCACTTGCTTAAAAAATATATACATGCTGGAACCAATTCTTGAGTAACAGGAAAAAACAACCATTGTTTTCCGCCTTAAGTTAAAAAGTAGTTTTTTCTGCATACAAATTACAGAGGAAACTAATATTACATATGGTTTTTCATTCCTCTAGCATAGGCGACTTGGATGAAGCATCATCAGCAGCAGGAGAGTCATCCTCCTTGAAGTCGGTGGTGTTGAGGGGCTCAGAGGAGCTTTGGCTGCCGCCATCAATGGTTTTCATGGGCACGAAGACGTTAGGTTGGACCAACTCGGTGACTCTGGTGCCAAAACTCGTGAGTGACACCAAGATAGCTTCGTGATCTATCTTTTGGCCTTCATCGTCTACGTCGGGGATACCGGAGGTCACCGTGTCGATGTTGGCATTTTTGTAGTGCGCCTTGACCATTGACAGCGCCATCCTCGCGCCAGCCCGGGTACATGAAGCTTTCCAGCTCGTGATACGCTCGGGGGATCGGAGAAGGATCTTCGTGAACTTCGCCACGAAATCCACCGCTTTGATGTTAATCTGGAGGGGCTTGGCTATCTCCTTGGTCTACTTGATGGAGGTATTAATAAAGTTGGGGGGCAAGGACCATACATTCCTTTAGCCGAGGAGGCGACTGGGTTAACCCAATAGGAGGTGCAAATTTCCGACAAAGGAACGCATGAGTTCAATAACACAAAAATATTCAGAGTATCTAGCTTACAGAAGTACAAGGCCGAGAATCACTTACCGAAGATGCTAATCTCGGCCTGCTGGAGAGTTTCCGCCAGAGAATCTCGTTCTTGTCGGAGGATTTTGTATGCATCAAGATTGCGCTGAGTCTGCTCATCGGTAGCTTTCTTCTGCTCTTTCAGCATTGCGATCTCCTCCTTCAAGTGGTTCATCTCTTCGTTGGCGGACTCTTGCAGGGCTTTCATGGACTCCTCATGCATCTTCAGCATATCCTTCCTCTCCTGCTTAAGAATCTTGTTTTCACCATCCAGCTGTTGAATATGCTTGGATTGTTCAACAATATCCTTAGCCTTGGAAATGGCTTTTGCAAGCCAGAGAAAGAACAAGTACACATTGAGTACTCGGAGAATGTTGGCACAAGACCAAGTCGGAATACAAAAAAGAAAGGAAAACCAGACGCTTGCTCTTGGTGATTTGTTCCTTCAAGAAGGCAGTTTTACCCTTTTTGGCTTCCAAGTCCGCACGCATCTTCTGGTACTTCTCGTTGGCCACGCCTCTCCGAGCATTCTCATTCTGTGGAAAGAAAATTCAACACTGTTAGTCTACTTGGAGCATCTAGCCGGATAACTATCCACCTAGAGGCTTGGAGGCTATAGTGAGAGTTTTTAACTTAGCAGTATGCTTGGTCTTTCTTTAAGCATCTAGTCGGAACTAATTCAGTTTTCAACTAGAACCTTGGGGTCTACAGTATAAAGTTTTTAACCCCAGTCATATGCTTAGTCTTTCTTTAAGCATGTAGGAACTAATTTAGTTGCAACTACAGTCTTGGGGGTTACAATATCGAAATTTACAAACACTGCGTATGCTACTCTAAAAGCATCTAGTCGGAATAATTCATTCAAACTATATGCTTGGGGGCTACAATGAGAAGTTTTCTGGTTTAGTATCTTTTAGAGCATTTAGATGCAAAAACCTATGGTTTTCCGTCTAAATCCTCGGGGGCTATAGTAGGATACTCATATGAAAAGCAAAAGGCAAATAAAACTTACAAGTGCAATGATCTTGAGGCTGGTAGCATTCTCAGCAAGCAGCTTGCCAAAAGAAAGGTTGTTTCCTTGCAAGATTTCTGCTTGCCGGAGAAGCTCCTCAAGATCGCATGTCGGATATGTCGGTGCCTTACTAGGAACCAAAGCGGAGATACTCGGCATAAGTGCCGGGTAGACTATCTTCAGGAACTCTACGGTTTTCTTGGGGGCGAAGACGCCGCCTTCGGCAGACGTACCACTCTCCACCATCGCCTTACCACTACCGATGGCATCCTTAGCTGGAGCTTCAGCCATTTGGGTTGCGGCGCTTTCTTGCGTTTCCTGTTCGCTGACAACGGCAAGCTCCGCGGACGCACCTGAGTACACTTCCATGGCGGAAGGGCCAGATGCATCTTTGGCCTGTGATATTGTCGGAGCAGGCGGAGGCTGGACGCTGGGAGTAACAGGGGTGATGGCGGGAGATGCGTGGGGAGACACATCACGATGCAACATATCCTTAATGTTTCTAGAAGCCCCCAATGTTTTGGAGGTCTTCTTCAAACTGGTAGTGGCCTTCTTCCTGAAACGTGCAAAAAGTATAAGTACAGGAATAAGACAAGCAAAGGACAATGTCAGAGAGAAAGAAGCTTACACAAGAGGCGGTGATTTGGAAAAGGGGATCCCGGTAAACTTTCTTTTCTACTCCTCCAGGGCGGCAGTAGTTTTCTTGGAGGCTCCACCCTCCGTCTTCTTCTTCTTGCCTCCGTCGGCAGTGTCAGAGGTGGAGCTCTTCCACTTTCGTGCCAACGGGACATCATCGTCGGACACGACGGTGACTTCCTTCATCTTTGGGTCATAGATTTGGACAACCATGCTATCCTCCTCTAGACTGCTAAGCTGTTAAGACAAATCCCACAAGTGTTAGATGAGATGGTAATGGCTAGACGGAAGAACTGGAGTATATGTACTACACGAAAAACAAACAGGTATCTTTGGGCACTTGCCCTCCTCGAACATGTCATAGGTGATGGTGAAGCCACGCTTCCTATCCTTCACCTTGATGGTGTCCTTGAGGAGGATCTTGACGGAGTCGCTGGAGAAGTTATCCTCGGAGATGCATCAACTTCGAGCGGTGCTGCAGAGGCTAGATCCGCCTGACGAACTAGCACATGGCCAGGTCCAATCCGGTCAGACCCGTCTCTACGAACCACTCTATCCGCCTTATAGCGCGGGAAGCATCAATGTCAGAGGGAAGGGAGGCCTGGGTTCTCCATGTCAAGGCTTCGGCGGCAGCTCCATCGACGAAGTCCGGATACATTGCTTCTGGGCCAGCCAGAGGATATCTGGGCCATAGAAGTATGTCCGTTTCCAGTTCTTACAAGACTCATGGCCGACGATGTTGGGGAATCGCCGGCCAGGCCGGATCTGAAAGTAATCGTGCCACAGTTCCTGAGCTCGTCCTTGCCGGCTCCGGCTTCCCGCTTGACGGTGAAAAAATAAATGAAGAGATTAGCCTAGGCCTAATCCCTAAGTAACCCTCATAGAGCGCCTCGTAGTTGCTTAGCGCGAAGATGCTATTGGGGGAGAGGTTCTGAGGCTGTACTCGGTAATGGTTGAGGACATCTAGGAAGAAATTGGAGATGGCCAGGGAAACGACGCGTACCAGTTGAGCTTTGAGGTACACCTTCTCTCCGGCTTGGGGAGAAGGGGTGACCTCGCCGGCCGGCGCCGCCCGCCAGGCAAGCCCCTCCATCGCAGGGAGGTAGCCCTCGACAAGAATCTCCTTAATATCGCGGCCCGTGATGCCCGAACCGTGCCAGTCCCCTTATGGGAGTCGTTTTCCTCCTCTAGCAGCTCCAGCGCCTCTGGATTGTGGTCGCCGTCGGTGGATTCGACCACGTGGATTTGGGGATCACCAGGCCCTCTGGGGACACGAGGACGGTGTTCGCCGGCTTCGACGCGGCATCGCCTGACGCCGCCATGGAGGGGGTAGAACTGCTGCTAGCCATTGTGGAGGTTAAGGTGGTGACTAAGAAAGGTTGAAGGGCTAGGGTTTTTCGCACAACGCGCGGAGAGCTCAAGGAGGCGCTCGCTGGAGGAAGAAGACGACGCAGGAGGAGAATGAGGTGAAAAGTAAAAATTCCACCGCTGTTACAATTTATAACCTCTGGCGTTAAGATTCGTGCAATATGATCGAATGGTTGACGTGTGGGCGACATGTCCGGGAGTGTGCGCGGAAATTTCGCCACATTACCAACCGTCGCCGCCAACAGTTCGTATCGCTCGCGCGGGAAAAATGGACATGATTATGTTCTCTACATGTGTGAGTTACGAGGCGTTGCTGACCTACGTCTACGTCGCCCTAGCTGTCACTGGCAGATGAACCATCACATCGGAAGATTCCGCCATGGACGGATCCAATCCGGCTACGGAAGAGTACGATAGAAGATTCAGCAATTCTCCGACTTACAAATTGAAGACGGAGAAAACCTTGCAGGGTTCTTTGGGAGGACTGATGATTTGCCGACATTCATTTAGACGGAGCATTCACCTTGAAGAGGCAAGACGGCGCAAGATCTCAGAGTTCTCCGGGGGCTACTGTTGGGGATATGCTATATGGGTATCCCCATAGCATGTCTCCTATCCGGATAACCCGGGTGGACCACAGTTGGTAGCATGGCCCATGGCCTGCTGGGCGGCCCAGTTAGATGGATCCAGAAGGGAGGCCCATGCCGGATAAAGGAAGGCTACGGTGGAGTCACCGACGTTCCCGGAGCCTTGGAGTGCAAGACACGCAAGACTAGTTGTAAGCGGTGTACGACTCTGTAACCTGTCCGGCTAGGACTTTTCCCTGTAACCCTAGGACCTGGCAACTATATAAGTTGGGCCTATGAGAGCCTTTAGGGCACAATCTCACCTAGTGTCGACTACGACGCACCTCGCACAACAAGCCAATCCCTGTAACTCCGCATATTTCCATTATAGTGATTTATAGCAGGAGTAGGATTCTGCCACCGTCGTGGGATCTGATCCTGGGTAAGCTGTGTTACCTCGTACCCGTCAACCTTCTGCCTTCCCCCACGTTTCTAAACACACGCTGTGATGACCCCTCCATGGCGTACTCGTCGTCAATACCACGACATTGGCAATAGGGAAACATAGTGGGGTTAAACTCAAGTACAAGAATGAAGCAAGTAAGTGGATGTATCACATTCCTTTCATCACCTCTTCTGCAATTTTAAATTGACCCTACAACTATTTGCTCGCTTGCACTTGAGTCACTCCCCACTTAGCTTGTTACCCTATAAATTCTATTCCCTTGCTAGTGTCTCGTTTTTAGCTTTGAAATAATGAGCAATGAACTTGGTTAAAATATTTCCAACATTTTTACAACAAGAAAAAGCATCCAAAAGATGACTTGAGTCCATGTTTATCCCAAAGGATTTAATTTTATAAATTACTCAACCCCTTTGAGCCTAATGTAATGGACTTGATAACACTTTTGAATGAAATTGTTTGATAAAATGTACGCTTTAAAGTAATAGAGATTATGCCACTGCTTTTCTAATAGTTAAAGTATGATATTGCTTTACACGTGTCATTACAACACTATCGTGCTCCATGGGGAACTATTAACTCCGCTGGCCAACGAACGATCTAAATGTGGGAAACCACTTGATTTCGGCTATTGAGTTATGTAAGCGTCTGTAGCTGCAATGCTATGACAAGTAAAAAAATTAGTCTCCTCGTGATCTCACGTTCCAAGTGAAGTTGTAGTACTCCTCTGGACCACTATTTCTCAACATTTATCTATTAGCATGGTCACGAGTGCGCAACACAATCCCAATTAACATGTTAAAAATAGTGGCATGATTTCTCTATGGAAGAGATGAAATTTTTGAAAAGCAAGGAAAGGAAAAAGGTGCTTTGAGAGTCTTGAAATTTTGACGTGGGAGTAGATGAGTTGTTCTTAAATTGAATGTTTTTGGTGCAAACTTGAGTACTCCTAATTGATTAAAGAAACAAGATAAAAAAAAGTTCTCATCTCTCAGCAAAGAGAGAAACCAAAAGAATTTGTTTCACTTTCCTAGCTAAACTATTGACACTTGCTCAGGCATATAATTTATTTGCTAGCAAGATATACGTGGTTAGGAAGTGGACTCAGTGCAATCTTGTGAATACTTGTATGATCATGTTTAAGATTGCAGGAATTGTGAAGAAAGGAATTTGACACCGATTTGAGCTTGTAAGTTCTTCTATTTTGGTCTCTAATCTCCTCTATTCTTCTTATTTTCTTGTCACTCGAAGGAGATCAACATATAAGCTTGGGGACTTGATAGCTGTGAGATTCGACACATTTTTTATGGTTTTCGTCTTGATTTGATGGTTTTCTAGCTTTACCTAATGCTAATACTTCGGTAGCGAAGAAAACATGGGTTTCAATATATGTTTCAGGTTCTGAACATTAACAGAAGGTTTTAACAACAGAAATAGAATATTCAGAAGAAAACAAGCAAGTATCTTTTTGGAAGCAATCAAGGAAGGCAACCAGAAGGTTTAACGACTGATACGTCCAAAATGTATCTACTTTCCTGAACACTTTTGCTATTGTTTCTCCTCTAAACTTGTGTGATTTGGATACAACTAACACGGAGTGACGTTGTTTTCAGCAGAATTACCTTGGTGTCTAATTCTTGTGCAGAAAATCAAATATCAGGAAAAATCTCGGAAAATATGCCAAAAATCCCATTTCACCAGAAGATCCACGAAGCCAAAATATGAGACGAAGTGGAGCCCTGGGGGACCACACCCCCTGTCGCACGGGTGGGCCCAGCCTGCGCCTGGAGGGGGTGTGGCCAGCCCAGGCACCCCCTCGGGCTCCCTCTTCGCCTATAAGATGGCTTCTAACCTAAAAACTTAGGGGGGGTCCACGTTTTTTTGCAGAAAGAGTTCCGTTGCGCCGCCACCACCAGAAACCATGATTCAGAACCAGAAACTCCATTCTGGCACCCTGCCGGGACGGGGAATTTGGGGAGGATTATTGCCATCATCATCACCAACGCCTCTCCATCAACCATCAATGTTTCCCTCATCCATGAGTGAGTAATCCCCCATTGTAGGCTATGGGGATGGTAGGGATTGGATTAGTTCTATCATGTAATCGAATAAGATTGTTAGGGCATGTTGCCAAGTATCTCTATTAGTGCTATTTGAATTTGTTGCAACTTGTTGTGCTTAATGCTTGTCACTGGGGCCCGAGTGCCATGATCTCAGATCTGCACTTATTATTGAATCATTATGCTAGTATTGTTTGTGATCTTATCTGCAAGTTATGTACACATATCATTGTCCGGATACAAAGGCCCTAAAGTGACAGAAATTGGGACAACCGGAGGGGATGGCTATGATGTGAGGATCACTTGCTCCGGTGCTCTATTAAAAGGAGCACCTTAATTGCCAGTAGTTCCCTTCAGGCCCCGCTGACACAGGCTGGCAGGACAAAAGATGTTGTGCAAGTTCTCATTGCGAGCACACATGACTATATATGGAGCACATGCCTATGATTGTTTAGTACTTGGATGATTTATCTTATTTATCTGCAATTGCCCTAGATATTGAAGTTACATGTTTAGACTCGCCCATGCAATGCCCGTCCATCCATCCCTATGCCTACCGCACTCATATCCTTCTGTTTGCTACTACTGTTACTATTGCTCTTGTTTTGCTGGTGCTTTGTTGTTGCTACTACCAAACTATTGCTACTGATAAACTTCTATGAGCAAGAACTATATCTAGGTGAAGCTGAATTTACAAGTCAGTTGTTAAGGCTTGCAAGTATTATTTGGCTCCCCTTGTGTCAAATCAATAAATTGGGTAATACTTCCCTCGAAGACTATTGCGATCCCCTATACTTGTGGGTCATCAAGACTATTTTATGGCGCTATTACCGGGGTGCATAGCTTTATTTGTAAGTTCACTTGGATCTATTATTGTTCACTGCTACTCCTTTCATCATGGGGAAGTCTCGTCATGGAAAGTTCCCTATTGTACCATCCACTATAAGAAGAGGTACAGTCCTAAACACCTCTGTTGCTCTTGATTCACCGTCTGTTATAAGTAAGCTTGTTACACCACCACCACATACTCATGCTACACACACTGCTACTACTGCTGAATCTGAAACTGCTTTTGATACTCATGATGTTACTTCTATTGTGCTTGATGCGAGTGGTTCATTAGGTCCTTCCCTAGATGCTACTATGGCTAGTCTAGGAAATACTGAAACTCCTAGTGAAGACACTGGTACACCTGTTAGCTCAACTGAGTCTAGAGAGAGATATAATATTAATGATTGTTACACTTAGTTTACTGATGAATTTATTGAAGAGTGTCGAAACACACATGGTGCTCGTGCTATTAAGAGTCTCCTTGAGAGACGTACCATTATTCCTAAATTGTCCTATGATCCTATGTTTGCCACCTCTCCCATAGATATTAAAGATAAAGATTATGATTTCTCTCTTGATTTATCCTATTTATATATTGTTGAGAAGGAACCTTTTTGTGGGACTAAAAATGAGAGTGTTGTGGCTCATATGAATGAGCTTTCCACTATGAGTGCTTTATTCTCTGATGATTTTAATATGCACAAGTACTTTGTTACAAATATCTTCCCTTTTTCACTAAAAGGAGAAGCTAAGGCTTGGTCTTGATTGCTTCTTTCTTCCAGAAATATTTTCCTCCCAGTGCTAGACATGCTGCTTTGTAGAGACTTTTTGGTTTTAAACAGGGAGAAGAAGAGAAATTACCTGCGCCATGGACAAGATTCTATGCCTTGATTCATGCACATCCTGGATGTCCATTGCCTAAAAATGGGCTTCTTGATATTTATTATAATGGACTAACTGATGATTCTAGGACATACCTAGATAGCTTTGCTGATTGTGTTTTCTAGAAAAGAACTCCTACAGATGCTGAAGAATTAATGGCTAAAATAAGCAAGAATTATGATGATTGGACTTCAACTGAGCTAAATACACCTGAGCCTATTACTCCTGAACCAGCTGTGCCTGAACCAGTTTCAACACTAAAAGGACTATATCTTCCCATGATGTTTTTGGTGTTAATGATAATACCAACTGTGTTTTTAATTGTGCGCTTGAGTTTCAGGGGAAACGTTGTTGTTGTCTCCTTCTATTGTGGTGGATGCTCTCTTGGGATCTCATGAAGACGGTGGCCTTTTAGTCTTCTCCTGGTTTCTCTCCGGTTGTTGTTTGTAGGTCACCGTATTATTAAGAGGGGGTCCACTTTGGAAGGCTGTGGGAAATCACTTGTTCTTGCACAAACCTATATACACCGCCACAGCCATCCCATTATCCCGTGAGAGAGCGTATTCCTGTTCTGTTGGAGCCTTTTGTGTCTCACCGGGCCGGAAGTTCCGCTCAGATTTTTTCTGCGGGCTGTTCTACACTTTGTTCCGACGCTAGTTCCACCCCAAGTTCCGATGGTGAATCAGTAACCTTCTGTATGAAGTTTTCTATTTGCCGGAACTTGCATCGGAACTTGTCCTGCCAAAAGATCCTGAGCGGAACTTCCGCCCAGACGCCGGAACTTCCGGCCAGATTCGGTTCGCGACCCAGAAGTTCCGCCCCTTGTTCCGCTCCAAGTTCCGGTGGTTGCTCAGTAACCTTCTGTTTTGAAGCGTTCTATTTGCCGGAACTTGGTCGGAACTAGCATCGGAAGTTCACCGGAACTTCCGGTCTGTTTTGACAGGAACTTCCGGTTGCGCTTCTGGAGCGGGCGTCAACGGTCAGATGACCGTTGGAGCCAGGCTGGACGGAACTTCCGGCCTCTCACCGGAACTTCCGCTGAGGACGTGGGGGCTGTAACGGTTCAGCGCGAGGGGGCCTATTTAAGGAACCCCTCTTCTTCCTCCCACCCTCTCTCGAATTTTGCTCTCTCCTCCATTAATGCTTGAGCTTCACCTCACTATATCTCTCTCTCTAGCCACTCAAATGACTTGATCTTTTGAGAGGTGAGGGAGGTGACCTAGATCTACACTTCCACCAAAGAAGATTTGATTTCCCCCACCCATCCTTTGTGGATCTTGTTGCTCTTGGGTTTATTGGAACCCTAGACGGTGTAGGGCATCCTCGGAGCTAAGGCTTGCGTTCTAAATCTTCGAGGTGTCTTTGAGGGCCTCCAATTGAGTTGTGGAGCCTCCCCCTCAACCTTGGTGTAAAGGTTTAGGTTGGCGCCTTCAAGGTCACCGGTTAGTGGATTGTGAGGCCTCCTTTGTGGCGGAGCTCACCGGAGAAGAAGGTGAGGCCTTTGTGGCGCTCGGGTGACCTTGTGTGGCCCCGACACCTCTCCAACATAGACGTAGCTCCTTGGGAGTGAACTACGGGAATTACATCTCCGTGTCCCCTCTCCGGTTACTTTGTTCCCCTCCTTTACTCCTTGCTATTTACTGTTTTTGTAGTTGGTGTTTATTTTCTTGCATTTAGGTTGTTCACTTAGTTGCATCTCTAGATAACTTCCTTTCACGTTGAGCCTAAAAGTGAGAAACAAATTAAAATTGGGTAGATGCCTATTCACCCCCCTCTAGTCGTATCAAGTCGGTACTTTCAATTGGTATCAGAGCCAAGGCTCTTATTTCGGGCTTTACCGCCTAAGAGACTATGGCCGACGAAGTGGGTAGTGAAACCGAAAAATCCAAGAACTTGGCCACTATGGATGACCTCAATCAATTGGAGTCGTCCATGATGTCCAAGTTCGAGGAAATGATGACTCTCTTGCAGTCTCTCAAGCCAAACCCCATGGTTGCTCTTGACACACCCCAACCCACCGAGGTTCCTCCCACCGTTACGGTGTCCGCTCCCGGGGTAACTCCCGCGGCTGCCACCACTCACTTGGGAGTCGGTTTTGTTGCTCAAACCTCTACCAACGTTCCAAGTGAGAACATCGAGGATCCCAAGAACCCAACTGCCAAAGAGGAAAATGGAGGAAAGGACTACTCGGCGGTACCCCCACCGCCGAAGTACACTCCGGATCCACCCATCCCCATGCCACACATTATACCTCAAGGAGCACCACCCATGCTAGATACTTCTAATTTCGCCAATTGGCAATATCTAATGCGCTCACATATTTCCATCTCGTCTATTGAGTTAATGAGGATTGTGGAGGATGGATTCTCTCCATATGACCCAAAGAAGTTGACACGAGGTGAAGTGGTGGACAAGCAACTCAATGCCACAGCTTTGGGAATGATTCAAAAGGCCTTGACTCCAAAGGATTTTGCTCACATTCGCCAATTTGACACCGCCAAGGAAGCTTGGGATCAACTCACCGAGCTCTTTGTTGGGAATGAAAGCATCCAAAGCTCCAAGTTTGATAAGATCAACAACGAGTGCGATGGTTTAGCAATGCAAGATGATGAGACCCCCGAAGACATGTATAGGCGCCTTAAGGTCCTTTGTTCCACTATGAGGGACCTTGGGGCTCACTTTGTTGATGACAAGTTTATGAAGAGGAAGTTCATTCAAGCTCTCCTCCCATTTGAAGAACAAAAGCTCAACTCTATCAAGGGAAGAACCAACTTTCACTTAATGACCTCCCAAGAAGTCTTGAGTGAAGTAATTGCCATGACTATTGCCAAGAAGAATGCGGAGTCCGCTCGAGCTAGAGCCATTGGGTCAACCAAAGTGAATCTTGCTTTGAAGGCCAAGGATATTGAAGTTGATGATGATGATACATCAAGTGAGTGATCTCAAGAGGACCTCAAATGTGCCTTCAACGAACATCTTGCTCTCGCTTCAAGGGCCTTTTGGAACAAGTCCGGATTCAAGTCAAGATCAAGGGACAACTCAAGATTCAACTCACCCAACAAGTCTCCCAAAGCAAGGTCGTGCTACAATTGCAACGACAAGAGTCACTTCGTGGCCAAGTGTCCCTTTGATAACCGTGAAGACAATGGTGGTCGTCTCATTCGCAAGATCAAGTCAAGACCTCCTCATCCCTTGAACAAGAACTACGCCGTCAAGAACGCCACTAACAAGGAACGAGCAATTGTGGTCCATGAAGAATATCTTTCGGGCACGGATGAAGATGATGATGATGAAGTTCATGGTGGAAAGATTGTGGGAGTTGCTGATATTGCCACTACCTCAACTCCACGTCTATCCCTATTCGACTCGCCAAATGAAAATGTCATCTTCTCCAACCAAAAGTGCTTCATGGCCAAGGCCACCGAGGTAACACCAAAACCCACTCCTCAACCTATCTCTAGTGAGCCTTCCTCTCTTGATCTTGTTAGTCTAGAGGTGAAGAAAGAGATAATTCACATGTGTGAATTTGTTTCTACCTTAGATGAACAAACTAAAAACTGCTTTGAGTCCTTACTTGCACAACTTGACAATGCTAGAGATGCCTTAGATGAAAAGGAAGAACTTCTTGACTTGCTAAGTAAAAATGAAAGAGATGCCGCCGATGAAATTGCCTCTCTCACTCAAAGTCTTGAGGATGAACAAAATATGAGAATTAATCTTGAAGAAAATGTGTCTAAGCTTGTAGATGATCATAACACACTTTGTGCTCTACAATTAAAGAACGTGACCATGCTCTTGCTTTGATTAAGGTTCTCAAGAAAGAAAATGCTGAGTTTGTGAGTGGTCATGATAGGACTCAAAAGGATCTTGAGAAACTCAAAGAGGAACACAAAGCCTTGGAGAGTAAATTCTCAAATCTTTTTGAAGCCCATGAACAGCTTCAAACTCAATTAACTTGTGATCTCCCTAAGTCTTCCGCTGTGCAAATTATAGACTTGTCTAGCTCTCCTAACCCTTGTTGCAAGCATGAGCATCTCATAGAGGAAGTCAAGGTGTTGAAGGATCAACTTGCCAAGACTAAGAAGAAGAAGAAGAAGAAAAGAACAAGGGCATGGCCCAAGGGGTACCAAATGGCCTAACACTCTTGCAAAGTGACAACTTTGCCAGAAAGAACAATCCCTCTTATATTATTTGCAAATCTTATGATGGTCATGTATATGCTAGATACGTGGGAACGTCTTACACGCATGATTATCATTGGGCCATTTGGGTGCCAAAGGCTCTTGTCACTAACAAAAGGGGACCCATTGCAAAATGGGTACCTAAAACCAAGGCTTGATTTTCTTGTAGGACTATGCTTCCGGTGGATCAAAATGGGTGCTTGATAGTGGTTCCACGAGTCATATGACCGGAAGCAAGTCTATCATGACCGAATTGAGGCCCAATATTACCAACACCATGGTCTCCTACGGTGACAAAACAAGCTCTCAGGTTTTGGGTTTTGGCAAAGTGGTGGTAACCCCGGATGTATCCTTGGTTGACGTCATGCTTGTCAAAACTCTTGGTTACAACTTACTCTCAGTTCGTGCTCTTGCTCTTATGGGTCTTTCTTCTTTCTTTAATTCTCATACCGTGGTCCTCATGTGGAGCAAGTCTCTCAAGGTGGCTTTTGTAGGATATGTAGAACATGACTTGTATGTGGTGGAATTTTCAGGGACCACTACTCCTCATGCTCTATGTCTCTATGCTAAAGCCGACAAGGGCTGGTTGTGGCATCGCCGCCTAGCCCATGTTAACATGAGGACTTTTCATAGACTTCACTCCGAGGGCCACATCCTTGGAATTAACGATGTTTCTTTTGCCAAATATCGTGTTTGCAGGTCTTGTATTGAAGGGAAGATGCATGAAACTCCTCACAAAGCACTCAATTAGATCACTACCGAGAGGTGTTTGGAGCTCTTGCATATGGATCTCTTTGGTCCTCCCTCTCATGATAGCCTTGGATGCAAGAAGTATTGCTTGGTTATTGTGGATGATTTCTCAAGATACACTTGGGTGTTCTTTTTCAAGTACAAGAGTGAGACTCAACAAACCATCATTGACTTTGCTAATGAGGTTCAACGGAAGCACAATGCAACTATTCTCTCAATTCGAAGTGACAATGGCACCGAGTTCAAAAACTATACCTTGGATGAGTTTCTCAGTGATGAAGGAATCAAGCATCAATACTCCACTCCCTACACCCCTCAACAAAATGGAGTTGCTGAAAGGAAGAATTGCACATTGATGGATGCGGCTCGGTCTATGCTAGCTGAGTTCAAGTCTCCATACAACTTTTGGGCCGAGGCCATCTCCACCGCTTTCCATGCAACCAACCAGCTTTATCTCCGCAAGAAAAAGAACAAGACCCCCTATGAGCTTCTCACCGGGAAAAAGCCTAATGTTAGCTACTTTCGGGTGTTTGGTTGCAAGTGCTACATTCTCAAGAAAGGAGTTCATTTGTCCAAGTTTGAATCCAAGGCTCAAGAAGGAATTTTCGTTGGATACTCAAATCAGTCTCATGCTTATAGAGTCTACAACAAAGCCAATGGAAGAGTTGAAGAAATGAGCAACGTGAAGTTTGATGAAAATCATGAGTCTCTTATTAGGCAAGATGGTGTTTGTGATCCAAGTGATGAAATTCCTCCCAAGTCCATAAGAAGAATGGGTGTGGGCTTCCACCTCCCCATTGAGGATCCCCTTATGGACGAAGGAGAAGGACCAAGCTCTACTCAAGTGGAGCCCTCACTTTCACAAGATCATCTTGCCCCTCAAGGACCTACTTTCTTGGCACAAGCTCCCCCAAGCTCTTCCGAAGCTTCCCATGCTCATGACTCTCCAAGCTCCAAAGAACAAGCTCTTCATCAACAACATCAACCTCCCCATGATGGGGCTCCTCCTCAAGGCACCTCCCACGGACAAGCTCTTCATCAACCTCATCAACCTCCCCAATATGGGGCTCCTCCTCAAGGTCATGGCTCTCCCCAAGGTCAAGCTCGTCGAGATCAAGAGCAAGTCAATGATCCTCAAGGATCCTCTCCAAGTGAAAACTCCCCTGAAGTGGAAATTGATGAAGATGACCCTCGTGTTTGTGCTTATAGTCAAGGCGGCGGCTCAATTGGTGACAATGACCAAGTGGTAGCTCAAGAATCTCGAGTTGAAGCACAAGCCCGCCGTCAAGCCTATCGTCTCGCCAAGCTTTTTCGAGATGTCCATATCCTTGATAATGTCTATGGAGATTTCAATAAATGTTCCACTACTAGGAGGCAACTAGCTTCCTTTAGCTCTCACCATGCGTTTATCTCTCTTGTGGAACCACAGAAAGTCTTCGAAGATCTTGAAGATGATGATTGGCTTGATGCTATGAATGAGGAACTTCACAACTTCAAGAGGAACAATGTTTGGACATTGGTTGAGCGGCGCAAAGACTGTCAAAACGTCATTGGAACCAAGTGGGTCTTCAAGAACAAGTGCAATGCGAATGGAATTTTCCTGCGCAACAAGGCAAGGTTAGTTGCCCAAGGATACTCACAAGTTGGGGGCATCGACTACGGTGAGAATTACGCCCCCGTTGCTCGCCTTGAATCCATTCCTATGGTTCTTGCCTTCGCTACCCATCATAACTTTAAGTTGCATCAAATGGATGTTAAGAGTGCTTTTCTTAATGGTCCTTTGAAAGAGTTGGTATACGTCAAGCAACCTCCGGGTTTTGAAGATACACTTTTTCCGAACCATGTCTACAAGCTCAATAAGGAACTCTATGGCCTCAAGCAAGCCCCACGTGCGTGGTATGATTGCCTTAGGGGGCTCTTGTTAGACCGTGGCTTCGAAGTGGGACTCATTGATCCCACTCTTTTTACTAAGAAAGTTGGAGGCCACTTGTTCGTATGCCAAATCTATGTTGATGACATTATTTTTGGGTCTATTAACAAAACTTTTAATGAGGATTTTGCCAAGCTCATGACCGATCGCTTCGAGATGTCCATGATGGGGGAGTTGAAGTTTTTCCTTGGGTTTGAAGTCAAGCAATTGAGGAAAGGGACTTTCATCAACCAAGCCAAGTACATCCAAGACATGCTCAAGAAGTTCAAGTTTGATCAAGTCAAAGGTGCCAAGACTCCCATGCCAACTAAGGGCAAGGAGATACCCGCCAAGGCAAGCGTGCCTGCCAACCATCCTCTAACATTCCTCCTGAGATTGATGAAGAAGATGTTGAGGTTGTGCGTCCGACCACTCAGACTACTCGTCATAAGGCTGCTGCTACTCGCAGTGCTGCTGCTGCTGCAGGGAAGAGGCCTACTCTTGCTCAGAAGGCCACTGCTGTTGGGCCAGACATGACCAAAGCCAAGATTTCCAAATGGTCTCAGAAAGCTTACTCTGCATTCAGGCGCACGGATCCCTATCTCGTGGCTCGTGACCATCATTGCTTGGACCCTCACTTTCACAACTGCCGTCAGGAACAGATATATGAAGAAATCTATGCATCAAAGAAGCAATTCGTGGTTGCTCCTCAGAAGTACATCAATGTGACTCACATGGAAGAGAAGCAAGTTTACTTTGGCGAGGCTCTTGATATTTTCCAGAAGTTTGGGCTGGTTCCCCTCATGGAGCACCGTCAGAACTTTGATGTGACTGCTATTGCTCAGTTTTACTCAACTCCGTTTATTCACATGCAGTCCTCTACTGAAGGTGTGTTGAAGTGGATGACCAGGGACGTGTTTCTTACCGCCACTTGGTCTAAGTTTGCTGAGCTTCTTGGCTATCCCATTCAGCCTGGCCGCAGGGCAAATGATTGGCGTGTTCATGGTCCTGAAGCTGCTGATCCTGAGGTCCTAGAGCCTCTCTACATTTAAGGGTGGGGATCCGTTGGGTTTGTGAATCATCTGCTTCCAGTTTTTGACATCATGTGTAGGGTGTACTTGAACACCATCTCTCCCAAGGCCGGTAACTTTGATCAGTTCCATGGGTATCAGGTTGACCTCATGCATCAGACTTTTCTCCGCCGTGACACTGATAATCCCATGGATGTTATGCACTTCATCTACTCTGAGTTGTGGGCAGCTATTATTGAAAAGCGCTCCTGCATCTATGCTCCCTTCATTCAGACTCTCATCAATCACAAGTGGCTTGAGACGACTGGCACTCGCTTTCCTCAAGACAACATCACCATTCATGAGGAGAATAAGCTGCGTGTGAGTAAGCACCAAAAGCCTCGTTCTCAAGAAGAAAAGGATGCTGCACTCCAGAAGGTCTGCGATGAAGCTCGTGGTCCCTCCTCTTCTCCTGGGGGATCTCGTGCTGGTGGTCCGTCTCTCCAGAGGCAGCCCTCTTGGGCAAAGAAGCTGCTTAGGAAGGTGAAGAAAACTTTCTGCTTTCTGCAGGACCGCGAGTATCAGGCCTATGTTGATCAGCGTCACAATGTTCAGCGCCAGAAGGCCATCATGACCGCTCTCAACATTCCTAGCTCACCGGTCACTAGCTCTGTCACTGTTCCCAAGGATGATTGGATTCGCGACAACTGCCACTGGTCCGAGGATGAGTCTGAGGAGGAGGTCACTGGTCCGTCGCCTGAGCAGGGTCCTTGGGTCCCTAAGTCTGCTCCTTCTCCCTCTCATGGCTGGGACGATTAGCTTGATCTTCTCTTCCTTTTTGGTGTCTCGATGCCAAAGGGGGAGAAAGATGTCTATTAGGCTGTCTACGGGATTTGCATGGGTTGAGTCGCGAGCCTGTTCTTGCCTTTGCTCTTTTCTTGCTCGCGAACTCTCTAGTTTATTTGTGTGCCTGTGGTTTTATGTCCGTGAACTTATGTGATGTGTGCTTGTGGACCTTGTGGTATGTTATGTTTGAGACTATCTGGAATCTTTGTGGTATCTTATAAATTGCCGTGAGTGTGGTATATTGTTGTCATCTTATGAGCTCATGCATATGGTGGTGGAGCCTCATTGCTCTTATTGTTATTATTACTCCTTTTGTCTCCACCACATTTGGTTGGTTCTGGTATGATCTTTATCCTTTCTTGTACCTTGCACTTGTGCTATCTTTGCAATTGGTAGGGGGAGCCTCCGTGTATGTGTGCCAGTCTAGTCTCTTCTTTACCTTGCACACATACAGGGGGAGCTTGTCCCGTCCATTGCAAAGATTGCTTTGATTCTATGCAAATCTTTGGGATTGTCATCTAACACCAAAAAGGGGGAGATTGAAAGGACTATATCTTCCCATGATGTTTTTGGTGTTAATGATAATCCCAACTGTGTTTTTAATTGTGCGCTTGAGTTTCAGGGGAAACGTTGTTGTTGTCTCCTTCTATTGTGGTGGATGCTCTCTTGGGATCTCATGAAGACGGTGGCCTTTTAGTCTTCTCCTAGTTTCTCTCCAGTTGTTGTTTGTAGGTCACCGTACTATTAAGAGGGGGTCCACTTTGGAAGGTTGTGGGAAATCACTTGTTCTTGCACAAACCTATATGCACCGCCACAACCATCCCATTATCCCGTGAGAGAGTCTATTCCTGTTCTGTTGGAGCCTTTTGTGTCTCACCGGAACTTCCGGCCTAGGGCGGAAGTTCCGCTCAGATTTTTTCTACGGGCTGTTCTACACTTTGTTCCGACGCTAGTTCCACCCCAAGTTCCGATGGTGAATCAGTAACCTTCTGTATGAAGTGTTCTATTTGCCGGAACTTGGGCCGGAACTTGCATCGGAACTTGTCCTGCCAAAAGATCCTGAGCGGAACTTCCGCCCAGACGCCGGAACTTCCGGCCAGATTCGGTTCGCGACCCAGAAGTTCCGCCCCTTGTTCCGCTCCAAGTTCCGGTAGTGGCCCAGTAACCTTCTGTTTTGAAGCGTTTTATTTGTCGGAACTTGGTTGGAACTAGCATCGGAAGTTCACCGAAACTTCCAGTCTGTTTTGACCAGAACTTCCGGTTGCGCTTCTGGAACGGGCGTCAACGGTCTGATGACCGTTGGAGCCAGGCTGGGCGGAACTTCCGGCCTCTCACCGGAACTTCCGGTGAGGTCGCGGGGGCTGTAACGGTTCAGCGCGAGGGGGCCTATTTAAGGCACCCCTCTTCTTCCTCCCACCCTCTCTCAAATTTTTCTCTCTCCTCCATTAATGCTTGAGCTTCGCCTCACTAGATCTCTCTCTCTAGCCACTCAAATGACTTGATCTTTTGAGAGGTGAGGGAAGTGACCTAGATCTACACTTCCACCAAAGAAGATTTGATTTCCCCCACCCATCCTTTATGGATCTTGTTGCTCTTGGGTTTCTTGGAACCCTAGACGGTGTAGGGCATCCTCGGAGCTAAGGCTTCCGTTGTAAAGCTTCGAGGTGTCGTTGAGGGCCTCCAATTGAGTTGTGGAGCCTCCCCCTCAACCTTGGTGTAAAGGTTTCGGTTGGCGCCTTCAAGGTCACCGGTTAGTGGATTGTGAGGCCTCCTTTGTGGGGGAGCTCACTGGAGAAGAAGGTGAGGCCTTTGTGGCGCTCGGGTGACCTTGTGTGGCCCCGACACCTCTCCAATGTAGACGTAGCTCCTTGGGAGTGAACTACGGGAATTACATCTCCGTGTCCCCTCTCCGGTTACTTCGTTCCCCTCCTTTACTCCTTGCTATTTACAGTTTTTGTAGTTGGTGTTTGTTTTCTTGCATTTAGGTTGTTCACTTAGTTGCATCTCTAGATAACTTCCTTTCTTGTTGAGCCTAAAAGTGAGAAACAAATTAAAATTGGGTAGACGCCTATTCACCCCCCTCTAGTCGTATCAAGTCGGTACTTTCAAACACCAATACCAAAGAAGAGGGGAGTAATTGCATTAAATGATGAAGTGATGAAGGAAGCTAAGAAATTTCTAAAGAAGAAAGGTATTAGAGCTAAAGATGTGAAGAATCTACCTCCTATAGAAGAATTATGTAAGACAATTCCCCACTCATCTACTATTGAGGTACACTCCCTCCACTTTGATGAAGGTGATATTCCCTATGGTAAGCCTCCTGATCAATGCTTAGAGGAACTTGACACATTTATTTTTAAACAAGGGAATTTTAATAAACAAGTTCAGAATCATTTATTGGAAAACTCTAGAGCTATTAATAAGTTGAAAGATATTGTGGAAAGAACTGCTAATATTATTAAAATGCTTTGTAAACACTTTCAAATGGTTCAAACCCAAATTTATCACCTTGCTAAGGTACAAAAATATATGCTAGTTAATGCCTCAGGAGATAAACATGCTTATGGAATTAGAACTATTAGTGGACCAGCCACTCAAGATCCTTTATATCCTAAAGGACACCCTAAAAGAATTGAGAAGGACTCTCAGCAAGGTGAAAGTAGTGGTAGTTATCGTAAGAGAAAGACAAAGAAACATAAAATAGTTGAGGAATCACTTGAATCTACTATAGATCCTAATAGTATATCTGTCTCTGATGCTGAAACTGAGAGTGGTAATGATAAAAATGATGCTCCTGATAAGGAGGAAGTTGAGGAAGAACCTGAGAATCACACTAAGAACACTATGTACAATAAGGAAGATTTTATTGCTAAAAACATGGTAGTGAGAGAGAACCTTGGGTGTAGAAACCTATGCCTTTTCCAAATAAGAAACACAAGTCAAAGGAGGAAGAGCACTACAACAAGTTTTGTGAGTGGATGAAACCTTTATTTTTGCAAATTCCTTTGACTGATGCTATTAAGTTGCCTCTTTATTCAAAGTATATGAAGGATATTGTCTCTAATAAAAGGAATATTCCTAATGAGGAAATTTCTACTCTGCTTGCTAATTATTCCTTCAATGGTAAGGTTCCAAAGAAACTTGGTGATCCAGGTATACCAACTATTCCTTGCTCTATTAATAATAATTATGTTAGAACTTCTTTATGTGATTTGGGAGCTGGAGTTAGTGTTATGCCTTTTTCTCTCTACAAGTGACTCCAGCTAGAAAAGTTGATACCAACTGATATATCTTTTCAAATGGCTGATAAGTCAACTACTATTCCTGTTGGTATATGTGAGGATGTTCCTGTTCAAGTGGCTCATAATTGCTTGGTTTTAACTAATTTTGTTGTGCTTGAAATGCCTAAAGATGATAATATATCCATTATTCTTGGGAGACCTTTTCATAATACTGCTGGTGCTGTCATTAATGACAAATAGCATATTGTCTCTTTCCCCAAGAAGGTTGCTAAGAGCTATTGCCTGAATTCCATTGAAAATATTGAGAGCATCAAGGTTGGAGAAATATATTGTCCCATTCCACAAGAAAATTTTGAAACTATTATGATTGGGACCATTGCTATCAAGTTTGAGGTAACATAATCACTTTGTGGAATGCAAAGTTTTGTTTCATATAAGATTGTTTTGGTAACAAGACTTGATCAACCATGTTAACAAAAGGATTTTAATGAACAAAATAATGTTTTCACTGTGGTTATACTTGCTCACTTTTACTTTTCTCCTTCCTAGTCTTTGCTTTTTCTCTTGTTAGATTTGGTTTTGCTATTTGCTTGCTTGTTAGAGTGTCTTAGAACTTCTGTAGTTTTGGTTTTTGTTTGCCTTTTCTTCTTCTAAAAAAATCTTTTCTGCGAGAAAATCAATTTTCATACCCTGAAAATTGGCCAAAAATAAAGTTTTCTGAAAAGTCCCAGAAAATTCATATTAAATTTTTCCTCGGAAAAAGGGGCAGAGGGACACCTGGAGTGGCCCAGGGCCCCCCCAGGCCAGCACACCCCCTGGTGGCACGGCTAGCCCCAGGTGGCGCCTGGCCAGGGTGTGGCCCACATGTGGCCCTCCAAGTTTCCTCCTCCCAGCCATCTTCCTTCTCTCTCCCGAAAATCACCGGAAAAATTTCTAAAGCTCAAGTTCCTGTTGTTCTTGCTCCTGATTTTTGATCTCCTTGCTCAGCCCATCTTTGCTGCTGATTTTTGGAGGGATTGCTCCTTGGTATTTTGCTGCTATAGGTGACAGTTTGTGTGATCTTGCATGCTTGTTATATGCTTATAGATTTCATTTTTATGCATGTGTATCCCTCTAGCAAGTTCCTATAGTAGTTTCTCATCATTTATCAACTTGGAAATCACTTGGTTTGATGTTTGTCTAAAAATTTTAGGAAAAAAAAGGTCATGGACAACCACACCTATGGTGAGATATTTGAGAGTGATGCACCTAGAAGGACAAGGCCTTCAAGATCATCCTACCGAGTTAGGCCCTCATACAATAAGGATCTCATTACACCGCGATTTGGTGACGAGGGAGATGAGGGGGATGCGCACCCTTCCACCTTTCCTTGTCCTACCTTTTTGCGGGCTGCTGGGATTATCAATGATTTTCTAACCTTGGTTCGGAGGGTTGGACTAATGAGTTATATGCAGGATGAGAGTGTGCAGTATGCTACACTCACTAAAACCTTTGTGGAGAGTTTCTCTTTTTCTAATAGCATGTTCAAACCAGATGTGTCTTTCAAAATCTATGACAGGCCTTACTCCATGACGTTGAAGAAATTTTGTGAGATCCTATGTATTGGTACAGCTGGGACGGTGAAGAAGATTCTAGCTCAACCCACTGATTTGTTGGAGCTCTATCGCAGGATAACCAATGATGATGACCGTATATCCCAGCGGGGAAAGATAAGAAACATTCAACTCCCAGCTATCAGGTACTTTGCTTACTATCTTGCCACTAGTGTTCTTAGAAGGGAGAACACTAGAAATATTTCCAACTATCATTTGGCCTTCCTAGCTGCTGCGCTCAACAATGAAACCAGGTAGAACCTTGGTTCTCTCAATTCTCGTCACTTAGCTGCCAAGGGACCATTTATGGGGGAATTATTGCTGCACGTATTATTGCTGACTTAGACCTTGATGTTGATCCAAATGATACAGTTTTGGCTCCTCAGAGGCTTGACTTAGCTGCCATGAAAGGGCATCACTTTGTCACTTCTGGCTCTACCCTTGAGACTCTGGTTTATAGAATGTTGTTTACTGACAGGAAGAGAGAGAGATTCCTCTGCCCCAAACCACTTTGTTCAGTATTTCCCAAGGACCTTTGTCATGCTCCAAGGAGGAGATGGATGAGAAGCTGCGGATTCTTGGCTTCCATGGACACTATCAGGGGGACGCAAGGAGGAGATGGATGAGAAGCTGCGGATTCTTGGCTTCCATGGACACTATCAGGGGGACGCGCCCTCATACGACCCCTCTATGCACTACACAGGGGAGTCCTCGAGATCGTACCAGGACGAAGGGCCTCCTCATCGTACTACGAAGGTGCACGTTCTTGGTCACCACCGAGTTGAGCCCCACTTAGGACAAAAGCCTAAGCTTGGGGGGAGGTATACCGACATCACACTCATCTATATATCATGTTTCGTCGGTTCTTTGTATATCCATGGTTTTGCTTTCTTTTTGGTTTTTGTTTCTGCTTTCTTAAAACACAAAAATACCAAAAATATTTTTGTTGTTTCTCTTGGTTTGTTTCTTTGATTTTTAGCTTTGATTTGCTTTAAAGAAAAATCCAAAAAGGTTTTGCTTTGTTTGTTTTTCTTTGTTTGCTTGTTTTAAAAATCGAAAACACCAAAAATATTTGTTGTTCTTCTTTGGTTTTGTGAGTTCTTTGCAAGGTTCAGCCATCCTCAGTAGAGTTTGGTTTCATGTTATTATTCAAGCCACACAAGTGAAGAGCAATAATAAAGATTAAGACAACTTGAGGTGTGGTAAGAGGCTGGTAACGAACTCTATTTGTTTTCATTTTTGTACATATACTCATCATGGTGAGCATGCTTAGTCTGTTCATGTAAGGTGTATGTTATTGATGGATGCTTAGTAGTTCTTGCTTTCTTGTGATTAGCTCCATCTTGCTAATAGTTTGTAGCATGTCATATGAATGTTTTCTTGCATTGTTTTATTCATGACTTGGTATGATATTGTGGTATCCTCCTCTGAATGTCTCATGTGAATCGACTTGGCACATGCTCACGCATGCATATGACTAAACAATAGTCAGTAAGCCTTGATGATTTATTTTTCCTCAGAGTGCTTGTATCATTTTCATGCCATAATTAGTCCTGTTTTGTTGCAAGCATGATTATGACAGTTATTGCTCTCTTGTTTGTCGCTCCCTCTCTATTGCTAGCCTTCACTTGAACTGAGTATGAGCTCTGCTTGTGCATCCAACTCCCCAAAACCATTATTGCCAACAGTGTCCAACATACCTACCTATTAGCATCATTTACTATTCAGTGCATATTCTGAAGGGTTCGCAGCATAGAAAACAAAAAATTTACTACGTTGGGAACTATGTACCAAGATCTATCTACTAGATACAAACAACGGGCGGATGTATATCCGTAGATAACATACCCTTGAAGACCGACAAAGCTTAACGAGTTGAACTCGTGGTTGATGTAGACGATCTCTTGCCGATCTCAAGATCGAGAGGAAGTCCTAGCGCCGCAAAGCAGCAGCACATCCGTGCTCGCACACACGTATAAGACACCGAGAAACCTCCACCTCCTCGCTCCAGAGATGCAGCGGAAGCACAACCCTTTCTTTCCGAATAGCCACCAGGAACATGTATCTTGCTAGTCCGAGACCATGGGGAATAAATTCTAGAGGGGGAGAGAGATCCTTCACGAGGAGGTGTGAGTGAGAAGTGAGGAGAGGGGTGCCTTTTATAGGAGAGGGGGGACCCCAAGGGGGTGGCCGGTGCATGGGGGCTGCCCCTTGCCCTCCCCTCATTCATGTGGGTGGACACTCCACTCACAAAATCCTCTTCAAATCCCTCCACTCAAAATCCCACTCAAACTTGCTATTAAATTTCCACCAAATTTAATGCAAACTCTCCTTAAATAAAACTCTTTTTATTTATTCAGAATTTTTTCAATTACTTTAATGACAAACATTCACATATAACCCCTTGCTAGAATTCTATTTCACATGCAAAAACACTTTCTGCAATTTCACCCAAAAACCTGTTTCGGTATCTAGTGAAATAAATTCCTGCGCTTGTTATTCTTTCTGGCATGAAACATTTTATCCAATTGGATGTCAGTGTCCCTTAAGTGTGTCACCCTACGGTTCGCGAATAATGCGGACATGATCGAGACCCTTCTCTGATCAATAATCAGTAGCAGGACCTGGAGATCCATACTGACTCCCACACATTCAACGATGACTTTCCTGTGATCATCGGAACCTTTTACGCTTGCATCTTAATCCCTTTGTTTCACGATATATTACATGTCCGAGATTCGATCATCGGTATCTCCATACCTAGTTTGATCTTGTTACTGACATGCACTCTTTTCTCGTTCCCGTGATATAACATTCTAGTGATCAAATCACTTGCTTGCAAGCTAACCAATGTGATATCAGCGAGAGGGCCCAGAGTATATCTATCCGTCGTTGAGATGAAAAAATTCCACTCTTGATCCATCTTTATAATCACCCAGTTACGGTGTGACGTTTGATGTCAACAAGAAACTCTTCCGGTGTTAGTGATTGGCATGATCTCAGGGTCTAAGGATTAGGATCACTTCGTCAGTTGTTTATAGCAATATAAACTCAATGACTTTGATCGTAATGCTATACTTCGGATGAATGTTCATCACATCATTACACTAATGTTGTGATCTCGTTATTAACAACATCCAATGTCTATGATCAGGAAATTGTGATCATCTTGTTAATCAACGAACTAGTTTATGAGAGAGGCATAACTAGGAACTTTTTGTTTGTTTATTAAACACACATGTATTAACCTTTCCGAATTAATACAAATATAGCCTGCAAAATAAACATCTATCATATACTTGGAATACACATAATAAACACTTTATTATGCCTCTCAGGGCATATTCCCTTCAGTCTCCCACTTGCACTAGAGACAATAATCTAGTTACATAGTGATGTATCTAACACCCATGGAGTTCTGGTGTAGATCATGTTTTTCTCTAGGGAGAGTTTTAGTCAATGGATCTGCTACATTGAGATCCGTATGTACTTTACAAATCTTTATATCTCCATCGTTGACATGCTCGCGGATGGAGTGAAACTGGCGCTTAATATGCTTGGAATGCTTGGGAGACCTTGGCTCTTTTGGATCTGCAATGGAACCATTGTTGTCACAATAGATCACCATTGGGTCCAACGCGTTTGCAACCACACCTAGTTCGGATATGAACTCCTTCATCCAAGCTGCTTCCTGAGCCGCTTATGAAGCAACAACATATTCGGCCTCCGTTGTTGATCCCGCCACCACAGGTTGTTTGGAGCTCCTCCAACTAACCGCTCCGCCATTCATGAGAAATACGTATCCGGATTGAGACTTAGAGTCATCCGGATTGGTGTCAAAGCTAGCATCGACATAACACTTAGCGACGAGCTCTTCTTCACCTCCGTATACAAGAAACAAATCCTTAGTTCTTCGCAAGTACTTAAGGATATACTTGACCGCTTTCCAGTGTTCCAAACCTGGATCTGATTGGTACCTACTAGTCAAACTAATAGCATGTGCCACATTCGGTCGTGTACATAGCATGGCGTACATTATAGAGCCTATGGCTGAAGCATAGGGGACTTTGTGCATTTTCTCTCTTTCTTCCGTCGTAGCCGGACTTTGAGTCTTACTCAATGTCATGCTTTGTGTCATAGGTAAGAACCCTTTCTTACTATCTTCCATTTTTAACTTCTTTAAAATATTATCAAGGTATGTACTTTGCGATAGCCCTATTAGGCGCCTAGATCTGTCTCTATAGATCTTTATGCCTAATATGTATGACGCTTCACCTAGGTCCTTCATTGAAAATTTGCTGTTTAGATAACTTTTAACACTGTTTAAAAGATCTATATCATTTCCGATCAATAATATGTCATCCACATATAGTATCAGAAATGCCACATTGCTCCCACTCACTTTCTTGTAAATACAAGCTTCTCCATAAGTTTGGACAAATCCAAACTCTTTGATCACCTCATCAAAGCGGAGATTCCAACTTCGTGATGCTTGCTTCAATCCATAGATGGATCGCTGAAGCTTGCACACCTTGTTAGCATCCTTAGGATCGACAAAACCCTTTGGTTGTATCATATACAACTCTTCTTCAATATTACCATTGAGACACGCGGTTTTGACATCCATCTGCCATATCTCATAATCGAAATATGCAGCAATTGCTAACATAATCCTAACTGATTTTAGCATCTCTATGGGAGAGAATGTCTCATTGTAGTCAACTCCTTGAATTTGTCGAAACCCCTTTGCGACAAGTCGAGCTTTATAGACGATCACATTACCATCAGCATTAGTTTTTCTTTTAAAGATCCATTTATTCTCCATGGCATTTCGGTCGTGAGGTAAGTCCACCAAGTTCCAAACTTGATTTTCATACATGGATTCCATCTCGGATTTCATGGCTTCTAACAATTTGTTGGAATCCGGGCTCATCATCGCTTCTTCATACGTCACAGGGTCATCATTTTCATCAACCATGAAATTCATGACAGGATTTTCGTACAGCTCGGGAGCTGCACACGTCCGGCTATACCTGCGAGGTTTGGTAGTATTCTCTTTTGGAGTTTCATGATCATTATCATTATTTCCCTCTTCAACTAGTGAAGCAAACTCCGGAACGACTTCCGACGCTGCGCTACTCACCATACTTTGAAGAGAAGGTTCAATAACCTCTTTGAGTTCTACCTTCCGACTACTCAAACCTTTCGCGAGAAACTCTTTCTCTAGAAAGGATCCATTCTTGTCAACAAAAACCTTGCCCTCGGATCTGTGATAGAAGGAATACCCAATAGTTTCCTTAGGGTATCCTATAAAGACGCATTTTTCCACTTTGGGTTCGAGTTTATCCGGTTGAAGTTTCTTCACATAAACATCACATCCCCAAACTTTAAGAAATGACAGCTTAGGTTTGTTTCCAAACCATAATTCATACGATGTCTTTTCAACGGATTTCGATGGTGCCCGATTTAAAGTGAATGCAGCAGTTTCTATTGCATAACCCAAAAATGACAACGACAAGTCCGTCAGAGACATCATTGATCGAACCATATCCAATAAAGTACTATTAGGATGTTCCGACACACTATTTCGCTGTGGTGTCCCGACAGGTGTGAGTTGTGAAACAATTCCACACTCTTTCATGTGAGTGCTAAACTTGTAACTTAGATACTCACCTCCACGATCGGACCGTAGAAATTTGATCTTTCTATTATGATGATTTTCCACTTCATTCTGAAATTCCTTGAACTTTTCAAAGGTTTCAGACTTGTGTTTCATCATGTAGATATAATCGTATCTACTCAAATCATCCGTGAAAGTAACAAAATAACGATATCCACCTCGCGTCGACACAATCATTGGACCACATACATCAGAATGTATGATTTCCAATAAATATGTCGCCTGTTCCATTGAACCGGAAAATGACATTCTAGTCATGTTGCCCATAAGGCATGGCTCGCATGTATCAAATAATTCAAAATCAAGTGATTCCAAAAGTCCATCCGAATGGAGCTTCTTCATGCGTTTAACGCCAATATGACCTAGGTGGCAGTGCCACATATATGCGAATATATCATCATTTAGTTTAATCCTTTTAGCATCAAAATTATGAATATGTGTAACTATATTATCGAGATCCAATAGAAATAAACCATTCATCATCGGTGCATGACCATAAAAGATTTCATTCATATAAATAGAACAACCATTGTTCTCGGATTTAAATGAATAACCACTTCGCATCAAACACGATCCAGATACAATGTTCATGCTCAGTGATGGCACCAGATAACAATTATTCAAGTTTATTACTAATCCCGACGGCAAGTGAAGAGGTAGCGTTCTGACGGCGATCACATCAACGCTTGATCCATTGCCGACACGCATCTTGACCTCACCCCTTGCTAGAGGTCGCTTGTTCCGCAACCCATGATTCGAGTTACAAATATTAGCAATTGAACCGGTATCAAATACCCAGGTGCTACTGCAAGCACTAGTCAAGTACACGTCAATAACATGTATATCATATATACCTTTGTTTGCCTTGCCAGCCTTCTTGTCTGCCAAATACTTGGGGCAGTTGCGCTTCTAGTGGCCAGTCCCCTTACAATAGTAGCACTCGGTATCAGACTTAGGTCCAACTCGGGGTTTCTTTTCAGGCATGGCAACCGGCTTGCCGCCCTTACTTCCCTTCCGTTTTCCCTTCTTGTCTTTCTTGAAACCAGTGTTCTTATTGATCATCAACACTTGATGTTCCTTTTTTATCTCCACTTCTGCAGTTTTAAGCATTGACAGAATCTCGGGGAGAGACTTCTTGATGCCTTGCATATTATAGTTCATCACGAAGCTCTTATAGCTAGGTGGCAGAGAGTGCAGAACACGATGGATGCCTAAGTCAATGGGAATCGATATTCCTAAGGACACAAGCTTATCGGCGTAACCCGTCATCTTGAGTACATGCTCACTAACGGAGATGTTCTCTTCCATCATGTAGCTAAAGAACTTTTCTGAAGTATTATAGCTCTCTACAGCGGCATGTGTGTCGAAAATCATTTTCAACTCACCCATTGTATCAAATGCATTGTCGTTTTCGAAACGATTTCGAAGTTCCGGCTCTAGCCCATACAATATGCCGCAATGAACTAAGTTATGGTCCTCCTGACGAGTCTGATAGACATTCTTCTCCTTGTCAGGGGCATCCTCAAAAGGTGGGATGCCTAGTGGCGCTTCTAGCACATATTGCTTTTGTGCAGCAGAGAGGAGAATCCTCAAATTCATGGCCCATTCGGTAAAGTTGCTACCGTTCGTTGCAAGTTTCTATTTCTCCATGAACACATTGAAATTAAAAGAAGGTGGTGCCATCTATAACAGAATTTTTAAAGTTTAGACTAAGTTTATGATAGATTGAGTTCAACTAATCCATATTATGAATGAACTCCCACTCAAAAACGACATCCCTCGTGCCTTTTTGGTGATTGCATGAACCAAATCCACTACACCAAGTCCGATCATCACGTGAGTCGGTCTAGCTTCAAAGGCGAGCATCAAATGGGCATCATATCTACTATATGACTTACGCTTAACCTTTCGGTCCGTGTTCTGAGGCCATGTCTATACATGCTAGGCTCGCCAAGTTAGAACCTTAGTATTCGCGTGTGTAACTGTCTTACACCCAAAATATGGTCGTGGATCCGAGAACACCCAATCATCACGTGATATCTTGGAGCGACGAAAACATAATAGGTGCATACTAAAGGAAGAACACATTCTTATCTTGATATTTAAATGAGGGATCATCTTATTATGCTAATAAAGCGCTAAACAAGCAATATAAGATGCAATCAAACATCACATGTTTATTAGTGAAATGATATGGTTCCCGCATATGATCATCTATCATGTGCACCGTGATATGATCACTATCATACCTTTATGTGTAAGTCCAAGGTCTATGGAACTTACACGTTATGTGTGTTGTAAGAGTATCATATCATACTTCTACTTACAACATCACCATATCATAACACTTAGCCCAACAACAATCTAAACTAGACACCTCTAATTTATCCATTGCAAGTTTTACGTGGCTTAGGGCTTTCGAAGATAGAATCGTTCTTACCTACGAACATGAACCACAATGAGGATAACCAAATTGTTGACAACTCGTTGCAAAATAGATATTGACTATAGTAGGAGAGACAGACACCCGCTAGCCACTTATGCAAACTAGTTGCATGTCAAGCGTGGAACATGTCTCATGTGCGAGGATATGTAAATTTTATCCGGGCCGCTTCATCCCACTATGCCACCAATATCCAAAATTACAACTAAGGAGCAACAACATGATCATCATCGCCCACATACTCATATGTGTACTACCCGTGTAAAGCATCTACGCATAGATCCGACTCTGATACCACTGAAGGGTTCGTAGCATAGAAAACAAAAAATTCCTATGTTGGGAACTATGTACCAAGATCTATCTACTAGATACAAACAATGGGCGGATGTATATCCGTTGAGAACGTACCCTTGAAGACCGACAAAGCTTAACGAGTTGAACTCGTGGTTGATGTAGACGATCTCTTGCCGATCTCAAGATCGAGAGGAAGTCCTAGCGCCGCAAAGCAGCAGCGCATCCGTGCTCGCACACACGTACAAGACACTGAGCAACCTCCGCCTCCTTGCTCTAGTGATGCAGCAGAAGCACAACCCTTTCTTGCTGAATAGCCACCGGGAACATATATCTCGCTGGTCCGAGACCATGGGGAATAAATTCTAGAGGGGGAGAGAGATCCTTCATGAGGAGGTGTCAGTGAGAAGTGAGGAGAGGGTTGCCTTTTATAGGAGAGTGGGGGAACCCCAAGGGGGTGGTCGGCGCATGGGGGCTGCCCCCTTGCCCTCCCCTCATTCCTGTGGGTGGACACTCCACTCACAAAATCCTCTTCAAATCCTTCCACTCAAAATCCCACTTAAACTTGCTATTAAATTTCCACGAAATTTAATGCAAACTCTCATTAAATAAAACTCTTTTTATTTATTCAGAATTTTGTCAATTACTTTAATGAAAAAATTCACATATAACCCCTTGCTAGAATTCTATTTCACATGCAAAAACACTTTCTGCGAATTCACCCGAAAACCTGTTTCGGTATCTAGTGAAATAAATTCCTGCGCTTGTTATTCTTTTCGGCATGAAACAATTGCTCCAATTGGATGTCAGTGTCCCTTAAGTGTGTCACCCTACGGTTCGTGAATAATGCGGACATGATCGAGACCCTTCTCCGATCAATAATCAGTAGCGGGACCTGGACATCCATACTGACTCCCACACATTCAACGATGACTTTCCTGTGATCGTCGGAACCTTTTATGCTTGTATCTTAATCCCTTTGTTTCACGATATATTACATGTCCGAGATTTGATCATCGGTATCTCCATACCTAGTTTGATATCGTTACTGACATGCACTCTTATCTTGTTCCCGTGATATAACATTCTAGTGATCAAATCACTTGCTTGCAAGCTAACCAATGTGAGATCACCGAGAGGGCCCAGAGTATATCTATCCGTCATCGGGATGACGAAATTCCACTCTTGATCCATGAGTCTCAACATAACACTTTAGTACCTTTGAATCCATCTTTATAATCACCTAGTTACGGTGTGATGTTTTATGTCAACAAGAAACTCTTCCGGTGTTAGTGATTGGCATGATCTCATGGTCTAAGGATTAGGATCACATCGTAAGTTGTTTATAGCAATATAAACTCAATGACTTTGATCTTTATTGTCACATTCCAAGATTTTCCAAATCTTGTAATGTGAAAAATAAATAAACAAAATAAATTATTGTTGAAAATCAGGGTGAAAAGAAACTTTTGTTTCTAAAAGGAAACTTAAAATCCCATCTTGAACAAACTTTAATTAAAGTTTGAATTCAACAAAATTCAAATCTACAGAAATGCATTCCTCAATGAATGTATCTGGAAATTTAAACACTTGGAAAATAAATCCAAACCCTAAACCCTAATGGAATAAAAATCATTTCCAAGTTATCTCCAAGCCTATGGATTTGATCCATATAAAAATTTGTCAACAAAAGATCAAGAATGACAAATAGAAATATTATAAAGCCATAGAAATTGGTTTCACTTAATTTGGAGCCATAAATAAAAAACCTATGAATTTAATTAAGATAATTCCTTTAAAAATAGAATGGGCTCTTCTGATAAGCCTGAAATGCATTTCAATCTGAATGACTTGGTTGGTGACTGCTTAAGCCAGGAAGAAAGGGATGCTTTGGAAAAACCTTTCTCTGATGAGGAGATTGATGAAGTCATCACAAATTTGCCTAATGATAAGTCCCCTGACCCTGATGGTTTTAATAATGAATTCATGAAGCTTTACTGGCCTATTATTAAGGATGATGTGAAGCATCTACTTGTGGAGTTCTATGAAGGGAATGCCTCTTTGGAAAGCATTAATTCTTCTTTTATCACCCTCATTCCAAAAATTGCTGCTCCTTTGACTCCTGCTGATTTTAGGCCTATTTCTTTGCTAAATAGTGTCCTTAAGATTATCACCAAGATTCTAGCTAACAGACTGCAAAAAGTCATTCTTAAACTTGTTCACAAGAATCAATATGGTTTCCTCAAGCAACGATCTATCCAAGACTGTTTAGGTTGGGCATTTGAATTTCTTGATCAATGCCACAAGTCAAAGGAGGAAATTTTAATTCTTAAGCTAGATTTTGAGAAGGCTTTTGACAGAATTGAGCATTCTACAATCATCAATATCCTTAAAGCCAAAGGTTTTGGAGCTAAATGGATTTCTTGGATTCAGATGATCTTTGGGTCTGCTTCTTCCTCTGTGCTTTTAAATGGTGTGCCTCAGAATTTTTTTTACTGTAGAAGGGGTGTCAGGCAAGGAGATCCTTTGTCTCCTTTATTGTTTGTTCTGGCTGCTGATCTCCTTCAAAGTATCCTCAATAAGGCAATGAACCTGGGTCTTCTTTCTTTGCCCACTGAGAATGTGTTCTGTCCTGACTTCCCTATGGTTCAATATGCAGATGACACTTTAGTAATCCTTAAGGTTGATTCTGAGAAACTCTTGTGCCTTAAGGCAATCCTACATACTTTTGTTCTCTCCACTGGACTCAAAGTCAATTATTCCAAATCCAGCATGATGCCAATTAACATGGACTCTGAGAGGCTTGGGCATTTTGCTAATACCCTTACTTGCCTCACTGGTTCCTTGCCTTTTACCTATCTTGGTTTGCCTCTGAGCTTGAATAAACCTGTTGTGGAACATTTCCTGCCTATTGTTCAGAGAATTGAAAGAAGGTTGTGTGGAATAGCTGACTTTCTTAATTATGGGGGGAAACTGCAGTTAGTCAAATCTGTGTTATCTTCCCTTCCCATATATTACATGAGCTGTTTTGATCTTCCTGTCACTATCAAGGAGCAGTTGATTAAATATATGAGGCAATGCTTCTGGAGAGACTTCTGATGTTCAAGCTAGAGGTACTGCTCTTGTAGCATGGAAGAAAGTTTGTAGACCCAAGAACCAGGGAGGATTGGGAGTTCTAGACCTTAATGTTCAAAATTCTGCTCTTCTTTTGAAGAATTTGGATAAGTTTTATAATCATAAGGATATTCCTTGGGTTCACCTGGTTTGGAATACTTATTATTGTAATGATAAGCTCCCTGGAAGAAGTCTTGAGGGATCCTTTTGGTGGAAAGCTCATCTAAAACTGATTGACATTTTTAAAGGACTTGCAAAGTGCTTGGTTGGAAATGGGAAATCCACACTATTCTGGTCTGATATGTGGAATGATAGCTGCCTCCAACATAAGCTTCCTCACCTCCTCTCATATGCAAAAAACCCTCACATCTCTGTCAGTGAGTTCCTGCATACTGCAAAATACTCAGGACCTTTTCTACCTTCCTTTGTCCCAACAAGCTTATCAGGAATATCAAAGTCTTGAACAAATTCTCAATACTGGCAGGGAAGGGGAATCTGATTGTTGGTCTTACATTTGGGGCAGTAATTTTTTGGTCAAAAAGGCTTACTGCTCCTTAGTTGGTTACCAACCGGTTCAGCCACATTTCTCTTGGTTATGGAAATCTTCTTGCCAGCAAAAGCACAAATTCTTCTTCTGGCTCTTACTGCTTGATAGACTCAACACTAGAAACCTTCTGAAAAGGAAATGTTTCTCTCTAGCATCTTATGACTGTGTCTTCCAGGGCTGCAACAGTGAAGAAACCAGCCTACATTTGTTTTGGGAATGCCCCTTTGCAAGAGCCTGTTGGGCTGAAATTTCACAGGTCAATTTGGCTGATCAAAATATCTTTGAAGTTTTGGCCAGTATTAAAAAAGATCTCAATGTCCCTTTTGCAATGGAAATTCTGATACTTGGAACTTGGGGCATTTGGATCTGTAGAAATATTGAAATTTTCAATAATCAGCATGCGTCGATGGAGACCTGGAAGGCTATTGTAGCCCAGGAATTAAGATGGGTCCTTTATAGAATTAAGAAGAAGTATCATCAGGGCCTTAAAGTTTGGATTGAAACCAATTTAGACAGGAGATAGCTGATTAGAATGTTATCCCTCTTCTTTGAGGTGGATTGAGATTGTAAATATTCTTTTATAACTCTCTATAATATATAAAAATTGCAGTGGGGTTTTTTTGCCCTACTGTTTTACCCTCAAAAAAAAGGAAAAGTAATTTCCAAAGCTAATAAAGCACTTATCTAAAACCCATACAATTGGTGAGCAAATAATACTAAAAGGTATTTAAAAGGATAAATAAATATCAAATAAGATTTTACAAATTGGAATCACCAAGTTTGGATCTCTAAATAAAAAGATAAGGATTTTATAAGATGAAGAAAGAAATATTGAATAAAGAATATTTAAAGACCAAAATAAATCTTGGCCTAATTCATAAGCAAATGGAATGAATATAATCCAAATACAAATAAAATAAAAGGATAAATAATTTCCAAAATAAAAATAAAATGGCATTAACCATTCTATCCCTATCTTAAGAAAGACAAATCTCTAATAAGAATGATCATTTAAATCATGAGAAAATAATATTTTGGAATTTACCCAAGTGGGCTTAAAGCTGTTTAATTAACTTAATTAAGATTAAAGAAATTTTGCAAATAAAATTTAGGGAATTAAAACTATAGTTAATTCCATTTGAATCAAAACAAATACCCAATATTAAATGATCAATAATTCATATTAAATACCTTCCAAATAATTCAAGATGAATTATTTGAACCCAAATAAACAAATAAAAACCTACTGAAAGGTTTTGGAAAGTTTTAAGAATTTAAATGGTGTTTGATAATATTATTAAATCTTATTGGATTTAAAACTAGAGCCTACTTTGAATAATTAAAAGACCTTAAAAAGAATAAATAAATTATTCTAAAAATGATTACAGAATGTTTTACTAATCAATATTTCAACCTACACAAATTTTGGCAAAGGTTTGATTTCAAATGAGTGTTTGAATTGGTTTGTCAAAATCAAAACAGAATAAAGGAAATGGAAAAAGATAAAACAAACAGAACAAAAAAAAGTGAAAGGAACAACCCAGCCCAACAAGGCCCAGCCAGCCCACCTCTCCCTCTCACCCGAACGAACCGTTTTTCACCAGAGAAAGAACACGCGAGGACACTGAACGATGGACCCCCACTCTCCCTCTCCTTCTCTCACTGATAGACGAACCCCACGACCACGTCAGCTTCTTCCCCTCGCGACTTGTTCTTCCTCGCCGTTTCTGCATTGATCTTGCGGGAGTAAATCGCGTCAATGCAAAGAGTAATTCCCGTCATCAATCACGCTTTTTAAATCCTCTCCCTCTCCTCTTCCTTTCCCCTCAAACCCCGCTGCCAGTAAGCCACCAGGCTACGCCAATTCTGCCTTGCTTTGGCGCTGCTCCGACGAGCTACACAAGCGAATTCCGGTAGCCCCTCACCGCCCCTTTCCCCCTAGACCACTCTGACATACTCCCCACCTCCTGGCACACCTCCCAGTGTCGCCCGTTCATCCACGCATGCTGTGAATCATCGACAACGTCATCACTAAGCAAGCGCCGCCGCCTGCTACCTCTCCGGCGAGCTACTGACGCCCAACTCATGCACCCCTTGCTCACTGGTGAGTATTCTCGTGATCCTTGAACTCATGCGCACCTTCCTGATGCGTTATTTTTCTCGTTTGCGTCCCAGAGACTCGCCCCCGTCGACGACCGTACGAACCCGAGGCGCAGCTCAACTCTGGTGAGCGATTAAGGTCATCCTCGTGCGCCCCTTGCCTTCCCGCTGGTACCTTGATCATCAACGCGACTCCGCGAATCTGGTAAGCATCTCCCCCACTCCTCTCGCTTCCTGTAGCCACCGCAGCACCGCTAGCAGAGCGCCGCCGCCGCGCGCCACCGTCATCGTGCCGCCAGTTCTTGGCAAGGCAATAGGAGCCGTTCGATGCAGATCGTAAGGATCGATAGAATCACTTAACACCGAAGGGGTATGCAACCTATGCCGCTCGATCTAACTTGATCCAACGCACCAGAGAGCGTGATCCGAGCGAAGCGGTATCAGCGAATCAAAACCAGCCACGTGTCTCTCTTGTTTTGAATTAAAACAGATTTGATCTATTAGATGCTAGATTTTGTAAAATCTATAACTTTTAATCTACACGTCCAAATTTTGCAAACTTTATATAAATGGATTCAGAAAAACAAGCACTAGACAACCATGCACTTTGTTTAGTAAAAAGCTTCTGTTAAATTGATTGTTTTTGCAGAAACTTGTGTATGCTAGTTTAGAATATAAAAATCGTTCTAAAAAGATTTTGGGGATAAAATCTTTGGCAAATGGTGTGTTTTGAACCTACTGACCATAGTAAACAAATTGTGGTTTCAAAAATGTATTTGGTGAAGAAAAAGAATAAATCTTTGATTTAAACCATTTCTAGTCAACTAAAAATATGGGTTAATCATTAAAAATGGTTTTGGAAGAAAACCTTTGATAAATGTTTTGGAAATAAACTCTCTGACCCTAAACACAAAGTTTTGTGGTTTGAAAACATATTTTGTGAAACCAATAGAATTTTGCCTTATTAAAGCATTTCTTCACCACATAAAATAATGACTTGATCTAAAAATGGTTTATAAAGTAAAATCTTATACAAATGATTTTGCCACTTTATAAAATGACCATTAGGTGTTTACAAATGTTTATGAACCATTAGAAACCACTTTTACAAGTAAAACAGTCGTTTGCATGTTTACATGCATTACTTTGATTCTATTATTTTATGTGATGAATTTCTTGAATGGTAGATTGAAATATTGTTTGCTTGATTGAATTGTAGTGATTTGAAGTGAGTGAACATTGCAAAGATCAAGGAGTGAACCTATACTCTCTACCAAAAAGGCAAGTGATGCTTCATACTTTTGTCCCAATATTTTCACTATGCATTAGTGATATTTCTAAGTAGGACTTGCATGAAATTTTGCTAAGTGTAAACTATGCCATGGGAAATCCTAGTAGATGAAACATTATTAGAAATTTCCTAAGTTAAGATTCCTACTACTATCATGCTTAGCTTAGCTAATAGAAAACAAGGGTGGAATATATATACATGCTATGGAAAATTTCTAAGTCTGAGGACTTGTGTTTTGTTTAATAAAACAACTAAGTGAATGAATCACCTGGGTGGAATGGAAGGAATGGTTTGTGTTGAGTGGTCATGCAAGTCCAGTATGCTGGGGAAAACTTGGGAATCACCAAGTCTAGTATGCTGGGGAAAACTTGGTGTCTCACTTGTGGATGGCCACCCAGGAACAAAGAGATTTGAGATGCCAAATGTTGAGAAGCTTCTAGTGCAGCCACTTGGCAATATGGGCTCTGCCTGAATCACATAGGTTGCTAGAACTTAGCCATTTGGACAGTTGGTGGTAGTGGGAATGATAGGTTGGAGCGCGTCCATTTGGTCTAAGGGAAGGCTTCTGAAAGGTCCTGTCTTGGTGAAAATCAAGGCTTGTGGGGAAAGTGCACACCTCTGCAGAGTGTAAAATCTAAGTACTTAGCCATGTCCCTGGAAAAGGACAATTTGAGCATCAAGACATGGAAGCTATCAAGAATCTCATCATCCCAATTTCTAAGTTAAAAACTTATGGGTGAACAAGGGTTGAAGGATCACCAATTTCTATTGGGAGATGCCTTGGGAAAGATTTTGTCAAGCAAAAACTTAGTGTTTTCAAGTGATAAAGGAAAATCTATTTTGAGAAAAGCAAGCCTAAGCTCCACTTAGCCAAATGCATATAGATGATAGACTCCACTATACTACCATAGTATCACTTGCCAATATAATTCAAATGTATTGACCCTTGTGGCTGTAACTTGTTATGTTGCAGGTTTGATTGTTATTAGTGAAGTTTAATGATTAGGATTACATGTCTACAACCAACATGTCTGTCTGTGGCACTTTGAAGATGAAGGACCCCATGTTATTGTTATATTCTGATGCATTGTAATGAGATAGACAAATGAGCTATGTAAGATGTAATAAATTATTTTATTCCTGGTTATAAAGTTGTATTATGACCTATGTTTCTTGATATTACATCTTAACTGTGGATGCTAGCTATTGATCCAGGGACTAGCATTGCAATCACAGGGATCTCTACCTTATTAAAGGTTGGGAACCTTACAGATGGTATCAGACCATTGTGTTGCCTGTAGGATTTGTAACCCTAGGAATGGACAAAACCCCTTGGAAAAATAGGAGTTGTATTTGTTCCAAAAACATATTTACAAACAATCTTGTAAACTCTTTCCTCAACCATTTTGGTTTTATTCTACATCTCTTCTATTTCAAACTTGATGGACAAAGCCTTTCCCATGGCCAAAGACTTCATCATGTGCAAAGGATTTCATCAACTCTAATGACTTCAACATCTTCAACTCTAATGACTTCAACATCTTCAACTCTAATGACTTCAACATGTTCGACATTTTCACCAAGGACTTCAATCTTGGATATCACTAAGGACTACAAGTGAGACAAGAAATGTTGCTCAAGACTTGAAGACTAAGGAAACACAACTTAGGAATCATCATCACCTTTGAAGTTTTGTGACCAAGAATTTTCCCAAGGAAACCATGATCTTGTTCAAGAAGAATCAACCAAGTAGGATGGAAAGATCTCAAGTGAACCACATAGATGGACCACCATATTGAGTATATATCAAACACACCAACTTATGTGGTGTAACAAAAATATTTTTGGTTGCCTAAAAATGTGCTTGAAACTTGTTGTTTGAGTGAAATGTCTGTTTGTGATTGCTTGCACATTGCTTGTGTGAATTGTGATGTGTGTGATTAGAATTATTCCCTTAGAAATACTTTGCCTATTCTAATCCCAATCCAACCCAAACAGATGACTTCTCCAAGAGACTCCAACATCAAGGATGGTGACAACAACAACCAAGAGATCAACATGAGGGACCAACTGCTTGCAAGACAAACCCAGTTGAACCAAGTGACAACTCAGTTTTTAGCCAACAACAATGAGTTAGACCCAACCATCCAAAAAGTTTTGGAAACCCAATCCCAATTGTTGCAAGGGATGGCCACTCAAATGATCAACATGGGAGACAACTCTCCCAAGGAGTTTATGACAACAAGGATGACAAAGATGTTATTCTAGAAGGAACCCAAGCTTGCAATATTTGTGGAGACAAGGATCACACTTCCAAGGAGCATGAAGATCAATGCCCCAACTGTGAAGAGAAACATCCAGCTAACCAATGCCCCACATCCCAAGCTACTTGTTACCTATGTGAAGGAAACAATCATGTCCCTATCCAATGCCCCATCTATTCCATAGTTGAACAAAGGAAACAAGGTGGAGTGCAACAACTGATTGCAGACTACCATGAGAGAGCCAAGTCTACCAAGAAGGATGAAGACAAAGGAAAATCTCAGCTTGCACCTCCATGCAACATGACCCAATTTAAAGGACCAAAAAGGAGACATATGTATTATCCAAGGAATAATAGAAGGTCAAGGAGACCAGGAACTGTTCCTACCTTTGAGATAACATATGAAGAACATGAACTAGAAGCACTCCTAGCTTTGGAGAAACCCAAGAAAAAGAAGGACAAAAGCCATGTGCAATGTGGTCATTGCAAAGAAATGGGACACTATGCTAGTGAATGTCCAGAGAAGCAGAAGTATAAGGAGATTAGCCAAGTGTGGTGCAACAACTGCAAAGAGCTAGGCCATTATGTAGCAACTTGCCCACAGAAGATACGTGATGAACTCAATCTTATCACCTGTTACAATTGTGGTAACCAAGGACATTATGCAACAACTGTCCAGAAAAGATGAAGCACAAGATAAACAAGCCTATGAAGGATCTCAGCCAAGTCACATGTTTCAAATGTGGAAACAAAGGAAACTATGCAGATGTTTGCCCAGAGAGATTTCAACAGGATCCCAAGAAGGCCAATATGTAATCTAGTTGGAAAATTTTTAAGGGTGGTAGTACCCTAGATGCTTTGAGCCAACTTGTAACCCTAGCCCCCCCAAATCTCGGGACGAGATTTATTTTAAGGGTGGTAGCCTGTCACATTCCAAGATTTTCCAAATCTTGTAATGTGAAAAATAAATAAACAAAATAAATTATTGTTGAAAATCAGGGTGAAAAGAAACTTTTGTTTATAAAAGGAAACTTAAAATCCCATCTTGAACAAACTTTAATTAAAGTTTGAATTCAACAAAATTCAAATCTAGAGAAATGCATTCCTCAATGAATGTATCTGGAAATTAAAACACTTGGAAAATAAATCCAACCCCTAAACCCTAATGGGATAAAAATCATTTCCAAGTTATCTCCAAGCCTATGGATTTGATCCATATAAAAATTTGTCAACAAACATTTACAAAAGATCAAGAATGACAAATAGAAATATTATAAAGCCATAGAAATTGGTTTCACTTAATTTGGAGCCATACATAAAAAACCTATGAATTTAATTAAGATAAGGAAAAGTAATTTCCAAAGCTAATAAAGCACTTATCTAAAACCCATACAATTGGTGAGCAAATAATCCTAAAAGGTATTTAAAAGGATAAATAAATATCAAATAAGATTTTACAAATTGGAATCACCAAGTTTGGATCTCTAAATAAAAAGATAAGGATTTTATAAGATGAAGAAAGAAATATTGAATAAAGAATATTTAAAGACCAAAATAAATCTTGGCCTAATCCATAAGAAAATGGAATGAATATAATCCAAATACAAATAAAATAAAAGGATAAAGAATTTCCAAAATAAAAATAAAATGGCATTAACCATTCTATCCCTATCTTAAGAAAGACAAATCTCTAATAAGAATGGTCATTTAAATCATGAGAAAATAATATTTTGGAATTTACCCAAGTGGATTAAAAGCTGTTTAATTAACTTAATTAAGATTAAAGAAATCTTGCAAATAAAATTTAGGGAATTAAAACTATAGTTAATTCCATTTGAATCAAAACATAATACCCAATCTTAAATGAATAATAATTCATATTAAATACCTTCCAAATAATTCAAGATGAATTATTTGAACCCAAATAAACAAATAAAAACCTACTGAAAGGTTTTGGAAAGTTTTAAGAATTTAAATGGTGTTTGATAATATTATTAAATCTTATTGGATTTAAAACTAGAGCCTACTTTGAATAATTAAAAGACCTTAAAAAGAATAAATAAATTATTCTAAAAATGATTACAGAATGTTTTACTAATCAATATTTGAACCTACACAAATTTTGGCAAAGGTTTGATTTCAAATGAGTGTTTGAATTGGTTGTTCAAAATCAAAACAGAATAAAGGAAATGGAAAAAGATAAAACAAACAGAACAAAAAAAAAGGTGAAAGGAACAACCCAGCCCAACAAGGCCCAGCCATCCCACCTCTCCCTCTCACCCGAACGAACCGTTTTTCACCAGAGAAAGAACCCGCGAGGACACTGAACGATGGACCCCACTCTCCCTCTCCTTCTCTCAATAACAGACGAACCCCACGACCACGTCAGCTTCTTCCCCTTGCGACTTGTTCTTCCTCGCCGTTTCTGCATTGATCTTGTGGGAGTAAATCGCGTCAATGCAAAGAGTAATTCCCGTCATCAATCATGCTCGTTAAATCCTCTCCCTCTCCTCTTCCTTTCCCCTGAAACCCCGCTGCCAGTAAGCCACCAGGCTGCGCCAATTCTGCCTTGCTTTGCCGCTGCTCCGACGAGCTACACGAGCGAATTCCGGCAGCCCCTCACCGCCCCTTCCCCCTAGACCACTCTCACATACTCCCCACCTCCTAGCGCACCTCCCAGTGTCACCCGTTCATCCGCGCGTGCTGTGAATCATCGACAACATCATCACTGAGCAAGCGCCGCCGCCTGCTACCTCTCCAGCGAGCTACTGACGCCCAAATCATGCGACCCTTGCTCACTGGTGAGTATTCTCGCGATCCTTGAACTCATGCGCACCTTCCTGATGCGTTATTTTTCTCGTTTGCGTCCCAGAGACTCGCCCCATCGATGACCGTATGAACCCGAGGCGCAGCTCAACTCCGGTGAGCGATTAAGGTCATCCTCGTGCGCCCCTTGCCTTCCCGCTGGTACCTTGAGCATCACCGCGACTCCGCGAATCTGGTAAGCATCTCCCCCACTCCTCTCGCTTCATGTAGCCACCGCATCACCGCTAGCAGAGCGCCGCCGCCGCGCGCCACCGTCGTCGCACCGCCAGTTCTTGGCAAGGCAATAGGAGCCGTCCGATGCAGATCGTAAGGATGCGATAGAATCACTTAACACCGAAGGGGTACGCAACCTGTGCCGCTCGATCTATCTTGATCCAACGCACCAGAGAGCGTGATCCGAGTGAAGCGGTATCAGCGAATCAGAACCAGCCACGTGTCTCTGTTGGTTTGAATTAAAACAGATTTGATCTATTAGATGCTAGATTTTGTAAAATCTATAACTTTTAATATACACGTCCAAATTTTGCAAACTTTATATCAATGGATTCAGAAAAACAAGCCCTATCCAACCATGCACTTTGTTTAGTAAAAAGCGTCTGTTAAATTGATTGTTTTTGCAGAAACTTGTGTATGCTAGTTTAGAATATAAAAATTGTTCTAAAAAGATTTTGGGGATAAAATCTTTGGCAAATGGTGTGTTTTGAACCTACTGACAATAGGAAACAAATTGTGGTTTCAAAAATGTATTTGGTGAAGCAAAAGAATAAATCTTTGATTTAAACCATTTCTAGTCAACTAAAAATATGGGTTAATCATTAAAAATGGTTTTGGAAGAAAACCTTTGAGAAATGTTTTGGAAATAAACTCTCTGACCCTAAACACAAAGTTTTGTGGTTTGAAAACATATTTTGTGAAACCTATAGAATTTTTCCTTATTAAAGCATTTCTTCACCACATAAAATAATGACTTGATCTAAAAAATGTTTTATAAAGTAAAATCTTATACAAATGATTTTGCCACTTTATAAAATGACCATTAGGTGTTTACAAATGTTTATGAACCATTAGAAACCACTTTTACAAGTAAAACAATATTTTGCATGTTTACATGCATTACTTTGATTCTATTATTTTATGTGATGAATTTCTTGAATGGTAGATTGAAATATTGTTTGCTTGATTGAATTGTAGTGATTTGAAGTGAGTGAACATTGCAAAGATCAAGGAGTGAACCTATACTCTCTACCAAAAAGGCATGTGATGCTTCATACTTTTGTCCCAATATTTTCACTATGCATTAGTGATATTTCTAAGTAGGACTTGCATGAAATTTTGCTAAGTGTAAACTATGCCATGGGAAATCCTAGTAGATGAAACCTTAGTAGAAAGTTCCTAAGTTAAGATTCCTACTACTATCATGCTTAGCTTAGCTAATAGAAAACAAGGGTGGAATATATATACATGCTATGGAAAATTTCTAAGTCTGAGGACTTGTGTTTTGTTTAATAAAACAACTAAGTGAATGAATCACCTGGGTGGAATGGAAGGAATGGTTTGTGTTGAGTGGTCATGCAAGTCCAGTATGCTGGGGAAAACTTGGGCATCACCAAGTCCAGTTTTCTGGGGAAAACTTGGTGTCTCACTTGTGGATGGCCACCTAGGAACAAAGAGATTTGAGATGCCAAATGTTGAGAAGCTTCTAGTGCAGCCACTTGGCAATATGGGCTCTGCCTGGATCACATAGGTTGCTAGAACTTAGCCATTTGGACAGTTGATGGTAGTGGGAATGATAGGTTGGAGCGCGACCATTTGGTCTAAGGGAAGGCTTCTGAAAGTTCCTGTCTTGGTGAAAATCAAGGCTTGTGGGGAAAGTGCACACCTCTGCAGAGTGTAAAATCTAAGTACTTAGCCATGTCCCTGGCAAAGGACAATTTGAGCATCAAGACATGGAAGCTATCAAGAATCTCATCATCCCAATTTCTAAGTTAAAAACTTATGGGTGAACAAGGGTTGAAGGATCACCAATTTCTATTGGGAGATTCCTTGGGAAAGATTTTGTCAAGCAAAAACTTAGTGTTTTCAAGTGATAAAGGAAAATCTATTTTGAGCAAAGCAAGCCTAAGCTCCACTTAGACAAATGCATATAGATGATAGACTCCACTATACTACCATAGTATCACTTGCCAATACAATTCAAATGTATTGACCCTTGTGGCTGTAACTTGTTATGTTGCAGGTTTGGTTGTTATTAGGGAAGTTTAATGATTAGGATTACAAGTCTACAACCAACATGTCTGCATGTGGCACTTTGAAGATGAAGGACCCCATGCTATTGTTATATTCTGCTGCATTGTAATGAGATAGCCAAATGAGCTATGTAAGATGTAATAAATTATTTTATTCCTGGTTATAAAGTTGTATTATGACCTATGTTTCTTGATATTACATCTTAACTGTGGATGCTAGCTATTGATCCAGGGATTAGCATTGCAATCATAGGGATCTCTACCTTATTAAAGGTTGGGAACCTTACAGTAATGCTATATTTCGGATGAATGTTCATCACATCATTACACTAATGTTGTGATCTCGTTATTAACAACATCCAATGTCTATGATCAGGAAACTGTGATCATCTTGTTAATCAACGAACTAGTTTATGAGAGAGGCATAACTAGGAATTTTCTGTTTGTTTATTAAACACACATGTATTAACGTTTCCGTATTAATACAATTATAGCATGCAAAATAAACATCTATCATATACTTGGAATACACATAATAAACACTTTATTATTGCCTCTCAGGGCATATTCCCTTCATATTCATTATGCCTTGTTTTCGTCCAAATAAAAAAATTAATGTTTTGAGAAAGTTAGTTAGTAAAGCTCTCACGAACTTGATGGAACACTTTATTCCTTGCACTTAATAAACCTGAACCATTGTGACTGTCCATGAAAGTTATATGCTTCCAAATTATAGGATGGGAGTTAGCAGAACCGTGCTATCACTGGGAAGGCTTTAAACACTTATGGATACATATCCAGTTGATACCATGCTCTTTTGTTTGCGGATGTCGTCGGTGTGAGATAAAAGGGGAGCTTGTGTGTTCATGGAGTTATATATATGTGTTAGAGAAACGCCTGGGCCGCTAGCCTAAGCCATGCCTAATCATGGTGGAAACTTGCAGCAAACCATAATGAGGAATCTATGAAGCATCCTCAATAAAAACCTATGCAAATAGCAAATAAAAAGATCGCTGAGATGCTCATTTTATGCTTGCCTTGTCATTTTGATTATGGGATAGCTCCTGTATCATGTGCAAGGGGTACCCCATTATCGGTTCTCTATGATATGCATGTATTTATGATGACAAGAACTTATAGGTAACTAAAGTTGAGTAGCATGAGGAGAGGCCCTCGTACTCAAGGGACATGGGATTTCCAGTTTATGGTCTGTCAAGCATATAACTCATATTGGACCTCACTTTCACCATGAACCACATAAAGATGCCTATGATAGGGGAAATGAGAGCTCAAAGCTAATGAGTACCTTACTTTCAGCATTTGGAAACCTTTCAAACCTTTCAAAACCTTTTCAACTCCTTTTTGAGTCACCACTTATTCTATGAGCACCTTCTTGAGAGCATAGTTGTCATCCTTGTGTTTGTCTCAAAACTTGGTTAGTTATGTCATAAATTTGATGCTTGTATCTCTGATATCTTTACTGCTAGTCTTCACTTGAACTTCAGAGGTGCCTTGGCATTTATATTGTTCTCTACAAATAAAGGCAAGCGAGATACCTGATGACCCACAAGTATAGGGGGTGTATCGTAGTAGTTTCGATAAATAGGAGTGTCGATCCCAACGAGGAGCAGAAGGTGTTGACTAGTGGTATGGAGCAGGAACTCTCTGCAAATACTTAGCAAACAGATTTTTAGTGGTTTTCTGATAAAGCAACAAAAAAAAGTGCAAGTAACAAAGAACAAACGCAGCAAGTGTCCCAATCCTTTTTTAGCAAAGGACAAGCCGGTGGAAATACTTATAAGGACCAAACGTTCTCGAGGACACATGGGAATTCTATCAAGTGCTTTCGCTTCAAATAGCTGAGTACTCTTCTTTTGTGTTGTAAGTGTTGTGTGGGTGAACTTGTGCTAATGTACCGACCTTACTTGGACTAATACATACCTGTGATTAAACCTCCTGCAAACATCTATAACTATAGGAAAGTAATTAAGATATAAATCTAACCATAGCCTTAAACTCTGAGATCCTACACTCCCTTGTGCAAAGGTGTCCTAACGGGGGTTCAGGTTTCTGTCACTTCGGTAACCCCACAATTAGTATCCAAATACACAATGCATTCCCCTAGGCCCATAAATGGTGAAGTATCATGTAGTCGACGTTCACATGACACCACTAGAAGAATAGAACCACAACTTAAATACTAAACCACTGAATAATAACTCAACACAAATCAACTAATAACAACATGACTTCTCCCATGTCCTCAAGAACTAAACGAACTACTCACAAGACATCATATGGATCAAGATCAAAGATGATATGATAATGGATAACAATCTGAACATAAACAATAATCCAATGGTTCCACTCACAAGCATCAACTTCAATACTAATTAACATCAGGAAAGTTTCCCATAAGAACTAAAGCAATATCCAACACAATTGTTCAAGCGGGACGGAGTGGTGATGATGGTGCTAGTGGAGATGATGGTGTGGATGATGATGATCCCGATGAAGCCTAGCTTGACGATGGTGTTGATGGAGACAATCTCCCCTCTCCAGGAAGGAATTTCCCCGGCAGAAATCTGTCTGCCAGAGAGACCTTTCTCTCTCGGTGTTTTCCGCCCCGTAGAGGTGGCGAAAATATATCTATGGTTGCTCCCCTAGCCTTAGGGTTCCGTAGGGAAGATATAGGCGAAGGGGTGGAGTCCGGATCCGGGCAGGTGGGCCACATCTGCCCTAGGCGCGTGATACGTCGAAAACGTATCTATAATTTTTGATGCTCCATGCTTGTTTAGTATCTACTTTGCTTTACTTGTCCACACTTTGAGGTGCTTTTTACATGTTTTTTGGTACTAACCTATTAACAAGTTGCAATAGTGCCAGATGCCTGTGTTCTGTTGTTTTTGGTTTTAGAAAAGTTAGTAAAGAAATATTCTCGGAATTGGACGGGACAAAGGACAAAGTCAATTACTTTCTATGGGGAACAAGAAGTCTAGAGGAGAGCCCGGGAGGCCAGCCAGAGGGGCCAAACCCACCCCAGGCGTGGGTGCTCCCCCCCCCCCCCCCCGCGCCTGGCTAGGGTTTTGTCACCTTGGCCTCCGCCTCGGCCTCCCCCTTTGCCTATAAGAAGCCCTCGATGTAGAAACCCTAAGTACCAGATCCAAAATCCACGAAACCGTTTATAGCCGTCGCCACCATCGTCCCTAGATCAGGGGGATCTGAAGTTCTTCCCGGCACCCTACCGGAGGGGAGATCATCCCGGAGGCCTTCTCTCCGATATGATTCATGAGTAGTTCCACCTTGGACTATGGGTCCATGTAGTAGCTAGATGGTTGTATCTCCTCCTTTGTGCTTTCATGTATAGATCTTGTGAGTTCTGTTCATTATCAAGAACTAATATATTTGTAATCATGCATGTTGTGCTTGTGGGGATCCGATGGATATTGAGATTATTATGTTGGTTTGATTAATGGTTTTGTCTTTACGATTCTATCATGTCTGTGTTCTTTGTGATCTTGCATGCTCTCCGTTGTTAGTATCTATCTTGGCCAAGTAGTTGCTAGTGACTCCAAGAGGGGGTATTTATGCTCGATAGTGGGTTCATGCCTCTAGTTTCCAAGGGAAGTGACAGAAATCTCTTTGGTTGTAGATGTGCTGTTGCTACTAGGGAGAAAACAACGGTCTCTTGTTCATCGAACATGGGGACTGTTTACCTTACACACTTTTCTAAAAGTAGTTGTCTGTTGCTTGCAAATTAATACTAGAGGGGGTTCGGATGGTAACCTGAAGGTGGACTTCTAGTTATAGATGCAGTTGGACGACGGTCTATGTATATTGTTGTATTGCCCAATCAACCTCATAGGATCTTTCTGACTAGTAATTTCATTGTTATGCCTTGCTCAGTTCCTGTTAATTGCCCTGCTGTAATTTGTTTACCCTTCATGCCATGTTGTTTATCTAAGGAGAGCACCTCTAGTGAACTATGGACCCCGGTCCAGTCTTTACCATTGATACATCTTCCACTGTTACTTGTTTACTTGCTGCAAACCATTACCTTCCACACCATACGTTTAATCCTTTGTTACAGCAAACCGGTGAGCTTGACAACCTCACTGTTCGTTGGGGCAAAGTCTTGAGTTTGTGTTGTGCAGGTCTCCATGTTGCTTGCAACACCTGTGTGACGTTTCCTTCCTCCTTTTGGTTCGATAACCTCGATCTCAACTGGGGAAAAACTTGCTTCTTGCTCTTCACACCCTGCGCTTGGGGTTACCAACAAAGTTCCACGTCGAGCACCATCAAGTCTTTCTGGCGCCGTTGCCGGGGAGGCTAAGGACGTCTTCACTAGGGGAGTCCTTCACTTCATTTCTCTTTACTTTGTTTTTAGTTTGCTTTTTTATTTTGCTTGGTTTTGTTTGCCTCTCTTCAACCCCCCCCCCAAAATAGTCTAGTTTGGTTTGCTTGCTTTACTCAAAAACACAAAAAAATTAGTTCCTGCTCTAGCTGTTGCTGCTATTTTTGGCTTGCCCACCTTTGCCAAAATGAACTCTGCTGAGAACACCTAGTTGTGTGACTTCGCTAGCACCAACAACAATGATTTCCTATGCAGTCCTATTGCTCCACCTGCTCCTGATGCTACCTTTTATGAAATTAAGCCTGCTTCGTTGAATCTTGTGATGAGAGAGCTAGTTCTGATGATCCTGCTGCCCATCTTAATAGCTTTGTTGAACTTTGTGAGATGTAGAAGTATAAGGATGTATATGGAGATATTATTAAGCTCAAGCTTTTTGCTTTGTCCTTGAGGGGAAAATCTAAAGAATGGTTGCTTTCTTTGCCTAAAAATAGTATTGATTCTTGGACTAAGTGCAAAGATGCTTTTATTGGAAAGTACTATCCTCCTGCTAAGATTATATATATGAGAAGTGACATTATGAAATTTAAACAACTTGATAGTGAACATGTTGCTCCAGCTTGGGAAAGAATGAAATCTTTGGTTAAAAATTGCCCTACTCATGGACTCACTGCTTGGATGATTATCCAGACTTTTTATGCAGGTTTGAACTTCTCCTCAAGAAATCTGTTTGATTCAGCTGCTGGAGGTACTTTCATGGGCCTCACTTTGGATGCTGCAGCAAGGCTCCTTGATAATATGATGGTTAACTACTCTGAATGGCATGTTGAGAGAGCTCCACATGGTAAGAAGGTAAATTCTGCTGAGGAAACTTCCTCTTTGAGTGAAAAGATTGATGTTATTATGGCTATGCTTGTTAATGGGAAAGCTCCTCTAGATCCTAATAGTGTTACCTTAGCCTCTTTGGTTGCCCAAGAAGTGCAAGTTGATGTCAACTTCATTAGAAACAACAATTTTGGCAACAATACTTATGGCAATTATAGGCCTTATCCTCCTAGTGGAAATGTTTATCAGGATATATCTGGAATGCCTAGTGAAGAGAGGATTCTAGAAGTTGAGAGATCCACTAAAATTTTATGTAAATGCAATATGAGGAAAACAAGATTTTCACTAAAACTATGTAGTAACAATCTATTATCTTGAAAAACATTAGTCTTCAGCTTGAGAATCTAAATAGAGAAATTCCTAGTTACAGTAAAAAAAATTGAGTGCTGAGAAAAATATATCCTCTTTGTCTGAAGATCAAACTTCCTTGGTTAATAAAATAGCTGCTAAATCTAAAACTATGGAAAACACCTTTGCTATTGCTCATTCCATACAAGTTACTATTGATGAAAATGTTAGGCTATTAGATCAACTTCATGATAAGTGGGAAAGGGAAGCTGAAATTGATAGAAACAATAGTGTGCGCACTATCACCACTAAACCCAAGTAGCCCCTACTACTAGTAATGCCAAGTTTGACTTTGATATTGATGGTTGCAATATTTCTGAAGTGTTCATGTTCTTGCAAAAGCTTGATAGAAGTCCTGATGATAGTGATATGCATGTTGCTTTCACCAAACACATTACAGATGCTCTTGTGAAAATTAAGGAAGAAAAGTTAAAACACAAAGCTTCTATTCCTAGGAAAGAGAAGATAATTGGGAACCCATTATTAATATGCAAGTGACATGGTTATACCCTACGGGTACACGACATTAGCATACCTAGTCCAGCCCAAGGAAGGCCCACAAGAATATACGCGGCCTGTGGAGATTTTCGGGTGGCCCAAGCCCATGACATCTTCGGATCCTTGGAGAGCAAGACTAGAACAGATAGAATATTCAAAGGGGCAAACCCTAAACTTGTAACCAACTCGATCTGTGCCCGAGACCTGCCTAACTCTATATAAAGGCTAGTAGGGCACGGCGAGGAGGGCATCCTTGTTCCACCGCATACACACCTCCATGCCAGATTACATCTGCGCACCCCTGTAACCTTCGGTTCCGCCGTAATCAAGAGCAGACAAGCAGGAGTAGGGTTTTCCCTCTAGGGGCCTAAACCTGGGTAAATCTCGTGTCCCCTGGTTGCTTGTCTGTTAACGGTTTCGTGATCTCCAGCACCCCCATCTTCTCCAAAACCCAAGCTCATAACAATGGGTATTGACGAGTCGAAACCTCGTCAATTGGCGCCGTCTGTGGGAATCGGGGGCGCTGATAGTGCGATCGTGACGGTCCAGACCAAAGCGATCTACAATTCCTCGGTGACGGAGAGCCATCTCCTCTTCGGCGCTTTTGACTTTGCTGCCCACTCACTAGCCACCGTGAAGGACTTCGAGCCCGTAGGCGACGGACTCGAGATTCTGTTCGGGAGCTTCTGCTTCCAGGTGGGACAGACCGGCACTCTCTGCATCCCAGAGCGGGTGCCACTGCCATCGATCAGGCCTGCCTCGTGGGCCCCGCATCCCAGTATGCTACGCACGTCAACACTGACAGATGAGTCATACGACAGCAGCAGCTGCAACTCAGATCTGTGCGACCCCCCGTCTAATGTAGCCCGACCTACGGTCGTTACTACATCACGGTCTCCAACTTACGCAAAGTCGTCATGGACTCCAAAGGTGAATCCATTCCTCTATGTGATCTCACTTCCTACCCTATTGAATGGTATACTACTTCATACTCCATCCTATGGCCATGATAGGTTCACATTGACAAGTACGGAGGCAAGGGAGGAAGCCCGGAACATCAAGCCCGACAAGACGGTGGCTTGGAAGAGAAGACGGAAGAAGGCAGGGTCCTGCAGTACTAACGCTCCCATCAGCGGTACTACCGGGCACCGGTACTACCGCCCAACATGACCGGTACTACTGCCCGGTACTGAAGCCTGCGCCATCGCCACTGGATGCCCCGGTACCGGCTTGCGGTACTACCGGATACCATGAGCGGTACTACCGGTGATGACCGGTACTACCGGTCCTAAGTCCGGTACTACCTGTCATGCCTGTGCATGCGCGCACTAGTTGGGCCACAGCCTATTCCCTTTACTTACCTATTCTCCTAGTTTATCCCCAAACTAACATTGTTTAGTGGATGGCCTATAAATAGAGCCCCCACCCCTCATGTATCCCTTAGGCATAGATAATAGACTAAAGACAACCCCCATTTTGTGGAATCTCTGGTTTTGCCTCATCCCCTTTCCCAAGGGGACCGACTATCGTCACCAACCTCGATTGGACTTTGCATCATGCATCCATTGTTGAATAAGGCCTTGGAGTTCGGTGTCTCATCTCTAAGTTGTCAAGACCCTCCCCAAGGTGTTCTTCCCTCTCCGATGTGGATTTGAGGGAGCACGTTGGCCGATCTTTCCTTGCGAGGATTCTATCGGACCGGTGGCCGCCGTTAGGGAGCAATCGGCCTTGTATCGTGTGAGTTTTGTGTGTGTGCATCGTGTTCTTCGTGAGGTGTGTGTTCACTTCCACTACCGTCTCCCTTTCCCCTCGCTTTCCCATCGATTTGACCACGAGATCCGTGAAGATCGGGCCACCCAAGAGGTTAACCCCCTTTATCATCTGGTATCAGCAGCTTTTGGTTGCCACGGATTTCTCATCGATTTGGTCTTTTCCCCATAAATTCAAAAATTCCACCAAAAATAGCCCCAATTCGTGTTTTGGATCGATCTGTCATTTGAGTGCGTTTTGGTAGGTTTTGATCCGTGGATTACTTGCTAAACTTGTTGATCTACCTTCCTTTGCGTTCCCATAGCCTAATTCCTTGATTTTCCCCTTCAATTTGGTGTTCTTCTTGAAGATTTTCCGCCCAAATTGCCCCAAAATCACAAAAACGCGTCAAATCTGGGCGTCCTGGGACCAACCGGTACTACCGAGCTCAAAACCCGGTACTACCGCACCTTCCCGGTACCTAAACGGTACTACCGGTCCTCCGAAAACCCGGTACTACCGCTCCAAAAACCGGTACTACCGCCCGGTATTGAACAGAAAAAACAGATTCCCAGATTTCAGCCGCTCACCGTTTGGAGCATAACTTTTGCATTCGAACTCGGATTTTGGTTTTCTTTAGCTCGTTTCGAAGAGGAGAAGGAGCTCTACATCATCATCCATGTTGTTCATGCTATCTACTCCATCTAAATTCCGTGAGCAAGGAGGAATCCAACAATAAAGGGTAAAGATCGTCGACGAAAGGTATAAACATTCCGCGACTTCTCCCCACTTGCATTCCTTTGTGAACCCCACTATATTTGCGAGCAACAAAAACCTATTGAGACTAGTTCCTCTTATGATTGCTTGGTCTATGCACATTTGATACCTTGTAGAATTCTGAGCAAACGTTGTGAGCGCTATCTCATATAGTTATCTTGTATAGTTGTTGGCACAAGGAAGAGGCAAGGGAAACATAGAAAGAAAAAGAAAAAAAATATATAAAAAGTAAAAAAAGAAAAAAAAAGAAATATACATGTGCCTCATAGAATAGGAAGCGCAAGCTCGATGAACATCATATAGGTGGTACTTATTGTGCATATCTTGTAGCCCACCAATTTTGTGCAATCGAACTAGCGTCTCTCCTTGTACTTGTGTGACATGAGCTTATAGTATTTGATAGGTAATAATTTGGTTCTTAGCTCACTTTTTCCGTCGCACAAGTCCCATTTATCCCATCGTGTGTGTTTCCTTGTACATAATTCCTATCTTGTGGATTGACTTGTTTTTTCTTTGTGATCATTCTGGTTCTTTACTTTCCAATACAACATCTTGATTTCGGCTTGGTTCTTGACATGCCACTTTCCATACCTATCTACCATAGGCCTTGTGTGTGAGTGTTTTTTTGTTGGTAGTTGGTTTTGGTGTTCCGCGTGAACTTCACTTTTCTTGGTTTATTGCTCTCAAGTGTGGCCACTTGCACGATACGATCTTCCAAGGTAAAGTAAGGTTCGATGTTGTATCCCTAACACCCTCTACCACTTCCATATACAACACTTGGTCTTGTGAAGCATGTCTAGGGACTCTAGGATCGAGGATGATTTCTATGAAAAATCCACGATGAGCCACCATGCCTATGTCTCCACAAGCATGGATAACATGATGGAGCACTACACCAACGATGGCTCCACATGCTTGGGTGACATGGAGTGCTACAACAACAACTACTCCCCAAGCATGGGCGACTTCAATAACGACAACGACAAGCTCCTCAAGTCGCACCGCCCAAGACGGAGCCTACACCTAGAGTGCGCCAAGGTGCACCATCAAATGGACAAGTTGGAGAGCGACCTCCACAACTTCAAGAAGGACATGGACAACGACTTCGACAAAACCATGAGCAGGTTCGCGAAGATTAATGATGCTTTGCACTCATTACAACAACTCACCAAGAAGAGTGCCAAGGACAAGGGTCATCGTCGCAAGCGTCCTGTGGATGACAATGTGCGCCGCCTACATCAACCATCGGCAAGGCACGCCAATGACCTTCGTCGACACTGTCACAAGGCACCTTCAACTACTAGTGCCACCACCAAAATGGCACCGAGAGAAAGCCTTCTTCCATGCCATCAAGCTTCAACGACTACGCTTGCATTCGAAGACCTCATGAACGAGGAAAATGAAGACATATACTTCTCCAAGTTGGATAGCATGAGCCTACCTCCACCACTACTACAAGATGGCCACAAGATGGTCGAGCATGGGATTTTCCCTTCGACCATGGAGGCGAGCAATGATGCCCATCTTATGGCATCCAACCTTGAAGGTGACAAGGTCACGAATGGTGAGCATGGGATTTTACCTTCACCAAAGGAGGCGCAAGGAGTTGAGGAAACCGAGCCTATCCCTATATGCTTGAGTGATGATGTGGTACCAATCCCATGTGAGTATGAGAGCCACTTAGCCCACTTGAGTGAGAACAAGAGTGATATGAGTGACTCCACCTTATGTGAGATTGAGTGCTCCCACTTTGAGGGCATGAGTGATACTCCTAGTGAGTTGAGAGTGGTAGTTGATAGGTCAAGTGAGACCATTTCGATTTATAACAACTTACCCTCTACCTCTAGTGTGTTCTCTTGTGTTGTGCTAGGTTCCATGGAGGAAGACGCGCCAAGCCATGAAGCAATGATGCCTCAATTGAAGAAGATGTACATGGTGCACAAAGATGATGTTATGCCATGGCTACATCAAGAAGACGAAGTCGTCCACAAGGAGGCCACTACTTCCACAACACCCACTTCATATGAGAGGTATGGCCAAGGCAACAATAAGGGTGTTGATGATGGCATGATCCCACTAGTGGACATGATGAATTGTGAGGATATGCATGTTATGGATGATACTTGTGACATTACTTATGCTTCATCCGTATTCCCATGTGATGCTTTGCCTTTGCATAATATTGATCATGTGGAATTGTTTGATTGCGATATCATTGCCATAAACATGCCATGCTATGCATCTTGTGTGTATCCTCCAATTGCTTCAGATTTGTCTTGTCATGCTAGTCATTCAATTTCTCATGTTGCTTGCGATAAGATGAATGCTTGCTATTTCACTTGTTTTGCTTGCAACAATATTGATAATATGCGTTATAATGAGATGGCCCCCATATCTTTCTCAATTTTTGGAGATTTTGATGATTGCCCTGATAAGCATGTTCCCCACTTGCATACTCACCATGCATCTATGTCATACTTGATTGACATTAATGGTGATGTGCACAAGAAGAGATATGTCATGATGGATGATGTATATCTCTACCATGCACACACGTTCTTCCTTTGGTGTATGATGTGTGTAGGTACCCGCACAAGAATGTCAACCTCGGTTGAGCACGAGTTGACAAAAAGAGCTCTAGAGAGCATCCCACAAGTGAGTTCAAGATCGAACCCAGGTCTGATACCTTTTGCATGCTTTGCATCTTTCATGTTGACAAATTGCTCTTTCCTATGGTTTTCTTGCAAGCATGTTAATGGTATTATCTCCCCTTATGACAATCATGTTTCTTTGCTATTGGATTTTGATGCTTTGTGTGTTGCAACAAAACTGTTGAACAATTTCTCTTTCCGATGTTTTGTGTGCAACCATAATGCCATTAAGAGCATCTATTGTCATGAGAGCTTCCAAGAATCTCATCTTGTCGTTGCAACAAACATAAGGACCACTTTCTCTTTCATTTTGTTTGTTTGCAAACATGTTGTTTTTGCTTCCGCTTGGAATACTCATATTCCCATGATATTTGCTTTCGATGATTTGTGTGTGACATCCAACATGTCGAACAATTTCTCTTTCCAATGGTTGGTTTATACACATAATGATGTTGTTTTGGATATTCCTCCTTTTGTGTTTTTGCCAAATTCTCCTAGTTTTGCATCAAAGGTGTTGATCAAATTTCTATTCGACTGCTTTGAATGACAAAATAAGATGTTATATGGAGTTTTTGAGTTCCCACATTTGGATGATTTTGCAAAGATTTCCATGCACTTTGACCTTGCATATGCATCCCGTTTGCTATACTTGAGTTGTGCTAATTGTGTTGTGAACAAGAATGGACATGCCACAAATGACATGCTCCTCTATCACACACAAACATATGTTGCTTGGTCTTTGTTGTATCAAGGTACAAATGCATAAACATCAACCTCTATGGACCATGTGTTGACAAGAAGAATCGAAGAGAGTTACCATGGCCACCCTTCATCGAGCTATCTCTACAAGCTAAGGTGACTTCCTTATACTTGAGGACTCATGCTATAATCTTCATGAATTGGCTACGCTTTGAGTGTTGCTTCGCTTTTGTCGTGAGCTTTGTAGGCTTCATGGAAGGTGAAGGAACATTGAAGTGTTGTCAAGTCAATCTTCCCGAGGACGACTATATGGTGAACCCCAAGATCAAGGATGTCCTTCGACCTCTTCTACTTCGTGATGAACATGGAGAGTCAAGGACGACTCTTTTTGAAGGGGGAGATGATGCAGCCCGACCTACGGTCGTTACTACATCAAGGTCTCCAACTTACGCCAAGTCGTCATGGACTCCAAAGGTGAATCCGTTCCTCTATGCGAGCTCACTTCCTACCATATTGAATGGTATACTACTTCATACTCCATCCTATGGCCATGATAGGTTCACATTGACAAGTACGGAGGCAAGGGAGGAAGCCCGGAGCATCAATCCCGACAAGACGGTGGCTTGGAAGAGAAGACGAAAGAAGGCAGGCGCCTGCGGTACTACCACTCCCATCAGCGGTACTTCCAGGCACCGGTACTACCGCCCAACATGACCGGTACTACCGCCCGGTACTGAAGCCTGCGCCATCGCCACTGGATGCCCCGGTACCGGCTTGCAGTACTACCGCCCGCAAGCGGTACTACCGCATACCATGAGCGGTACTACCGGTGATGACCGGTACTACCAGTCCTAAGTCCGGTACTACCGGTCATGCCTGTGCCTGCGCGCACCAGTTGGGCCACAGCCCATGTATTCCCCTTTACTTACCTATTCGCATAGTTTATCCCCAAAATACCCTTTTTTAGTGGTTGGCCTATAAATAGAGCCCCCACCCCTCATGTATCCCTTAGGCATAGATGATAAACTAAAGACAACCCCCATTGTGTGGAATCTCTAGTTTTGCCTCATCCCCTTTACCAAGGGGACTAACTATCGTCACCAACCTTGATTGGACTTTGCATCACGCATCCATCATTGAACAAGGCCTTGGAGTTCGGTGTCTCATCTCCAAGTTGTCAAGACCCTCCCTAAGGTGTTCTTTCCTCTCCGATGTGGATTTGAGGGAGCATGTTGGCCGATCTTTCCTTGCGAGGATTCTATCAGACCGGTGGCCGCCGTTCGGGAGCAATCGGCCTTCTATCGTGTGAGTTTTGCGTGTGTGCATCAAGTTCTTCGCGAGGTGTGTGTTCGCTTCTGATACCGTCTCCCTTTCCCCTCGCTTTCCCATTGATTTGACCACGAGATCCGTGAAGATCGGGCCACCCAAGGGGTTAAACCCCTTTATCACCGTCGAATGAAGGAACCTACGGTTCCGGATCCGAAAGCTACAGGAGCAACGATCCAATCCGTGAGAGCTACCAGTGCGTCGTGGTCATCCAAAGCAACGTGGAACAACCACCAGGTTCGAGTGCCCACGTGCCACCACCCAACCCATAGGGTAGAAACGGAGAAAACAGGAGGCAACCATCCCTCCCACCCAACGAGGACGACCCCGATGCCGATCAAAGAATTCACCTCAACGAGGAAGGATGGCACCAGGCACGCGAAGCCGTGGCGGGCAACAAGGTCCTGCCTATGGACGCTTCACAGGACCTGCTGATGGCATACCACCTGCTCCTCATCGAAGAACACAAAAAGCAGGTGAAGATGCAAGAGGTACTCGATAAACGCAAGCAAGCGGCCTCGGAGTCTAGTGCGCGGCGAGCTGTGCTCTACACCGCTGGCGGCTCCAGCTCGCACGGCAACAATGCCAACAAGCATCGCTCTCGCACAGAGCACATGGATCCCGCTGCACGTCGCGAGGTCACTTGAACCCTCAACATGTCCTTCATGGAGATGGACGCCAACGACAACGTCATCCTGAAGACACCGCAAGCTGCGATCATGGCAGCCACCACATATCTCGCGTCCCATCCACCTCTGGTGGAGGACCCGAAGAGAGCTATGCACAAGTTCGCACTAGCCTGACTCGGACTCTTTGGAGCTGCGCTACACGAGGAGGCACCTACGGATCCAAAGAAGAAGGTTACGATCAGATTCAATCGTAGCCCCACACACTCATTGGACGAGGAGGAAGACGAGCACGATCTGCCTCGATGATGCAAGAGCCCAAGACGCTGCAGCCGACTACGACGCTCGAAGCGACCTCGCTCAGCGCAAGGTCGACAAAGCACGCACCAAACGCGTGTGCTCATCCGAATCCGAAGAGGATGATGATGGAGAACTCTGCGGAGCTCGATTCTTCAGCAGATCTGTTCAGCGAACACTGATGCCAAGAAAATTTCAAGCCCCATTCGGACACTCTGATGTTCGATGGCACGCAGGACCCTAAGGCGTGGCTCAGCAACCACCTGTCGTCCGTCAAGCTGCACGGCGGAAAAAAAACACTGCCCTGCAGGGCCTTCAGCTACAGCTGACAGGCGCAGCCCGGATCTGGCTCAGCAGCCTATCCTCAGGTTCCATCCGAAGCTGGGAGGAACTGTCTTATAGTTTCATCCGAAACTTTAAGGGTACCAGCAAGAGGCCAGCCTCGATCGAGGAGCTGCGGGCCTGCACTCAACCAACGGGCGAATCCATTCGCTCGTACATACCACGTTGGTCCAACATCAAGAACTCCACGACACACATCTCCGAGGAGATAACGATCGATGCCTTCAAAGATGGCGTCAAACGCAAGGACTTCAAGGAAGAACTTGGGCGAGTCTAGCCCAAGACACTCGACCACCTCATGGACATCACCAATAGCTCGGCAGATGGCGAAGGTTCCGTCCACCGAGCACATTCGGACGAGGAAGGTGACTATGGCCGTAGACGTGAGCGTCGTAGCAAGCAAAGATCGCACGTCTATGACGATCGCGACGGACCTGACATGGTTGCGGATGGCTACGCCGACCGCCGCAATGAAAACAACCGCAGCAGCTGCGGATACCGTGGAAACAACTTCCGTGATGGAGGATGCCCAATGCAAACGTGGCAGCTCCGTGGCCGCGACGACGAACCCTCAGAATACGAAAAGTTGTCGGGCCCATGCACCATCCACTTCTACATCGACAAGCAGGATGGCAAAAAGAAGGCAAGCCACATGATCAAGGACTTCCGCGAGTTCCAGAAACTCAGCGAGGGCTTCGCCCAGATGAGACAGCAGATCCCGAACCCTGGGTTCGGACGCACCTGCACCAGGCGACATCGCCCACGGAGCTCCTCCACCACCACCCGTGGGACCTTCGAATATCGCGATCGTGCCCGTGCAAAACAATAGTGTAAATGGGTACCCCGTGCCAAAAGTATCGCTGATGATCCAAAAGGGGCGCCCAACAAACAGGGTGCAAAAGAAGATCACCCGCCAAGTCAGCCTGGTTGTGACCGCTCCACCCGCCATCCCTGAGTACCTCAGTGGTTCGGAGTCCTACATCACATTCAGTCGTTCTGATCACCCCCCGCCAGATCCCCTGCCCAGGTCATGCTTCCCTGGTGCTTGAGGCGCAAATCGGAGGGTTTGAGATGAGTCGCGTCTTCATGGACGGCGGCAGCAGCATCAACCTGATGTTCGCTAGCACCCTAGCAGCAATGCGGATCCCGCTGTGCAGCCTGGAAAAATCCGACACAATGTTCCATGGCATAGTCTAGGGAAGGGCATATTTCCCCTGTGAAAAATATGGCTCGATGTCATCTTCGGCAAACTCGAAAACTTTCGGTGTGAGCGGCTTGAGTTCGAAGTGGTGGAATGGCCATCACAATACCATGCCATCCTCGGATGCGTGGCATTCGCAAGGTTCCTGGAAGTACCGCACTATGCGTACCTCCTACTTAGGATGCCAGGACCTAGAAGCATCATCACGGTCCAAGGCAGCTTCACCCGATCCGACCACTGCGACAGAGACTTCAATAGATTCTCCTAGTCGTTCGACATGCAGGAGGAACTCACAAGGCTCCGGGAGGTGACAGACAACGGGGCACCCCCAGTCTCCAGGGAAAATGCACCTGATATGTCATTCGACTCAATAGTCAACACGAAAAAGGTGCAAGTCCAACCGACGGATGCCTCCAAGGCGGCGTTGATTGCCAATGACCTTAGCATCGCATAGGAAAGCGCGCTCGTCGAATTCCTCCATGAGCTCTCGGAAATCTTCGCCTGGTGTCCTGCGGACATGCCAGGAGTTCCCAGGGAATTCGCCGAGCATGCACTGAATGTGTTTCCAGACGCCAAGCCCGTCAAGCAGTCCATCCGACAATTGTCTGAGCCACGGGCCGAAGCCGTCAGAGTCGAAGTCAACAGAATACTCGACGCCGACTTCATCCGGGAGATCAAGGAGAGCGAGTGGCTTGCCAACACTGTGTTGGTACCTAAAAAGGACACGGACATCCTGTAGATGTGCGTGGACTTCACATCGCTCAACAAGCACTGCCCAAAGGATCACTTCCCTCTCCCTCGGATCGATCAGATCATTGATCCGACTGCAGGATGCGAGAAACTCTCCTTCCTTGATGCCTAATCATTCTACAATCGGATTCGCCTGAAGGTCGAAGATCAGGATAAAACGACGTTCATCACGCTGTTCGGAGTATTCTGCTACAACACAATGCCCTTCGGGCTGAAGAACGCAGGTGCCACGTACCAGCGGTGCATGCAGGCATGCCTGAAGAGCCAGATCGGCCGCAACATATAGGGCTATGTCAACGACATAGTCGTCAAGACAAAGGAGGCCAAGACACTGATTGACGATCTCCGCAGGACGTTCGACAACCTTGATCACTACAAGATCAAGCTGAACCCAGAAAAGTGCGCCTTCGGCGTCCCATCTGGCCAACTGCTTGGCTACTTCATCTCCCAGCGAGGGATTGAGGCGAACCAGAAGAAAATCCAGGCCATACTAGCAATGGAGAAGCCAAAGAACCTCAAAGGTGTCTAGCAGCTAGCTGGGCGCATCGCGGCGTTGAGCAGATTCATCGGCCGCATGGGTGAGAAGGCCCTGCCTTTCTACCAGCTACTATGGAAAGCAGAAAAATTCGAGTGGACACCTGAAGCAGACAAAGCATTCTAAGATCTGAAGCGGCTGCTCTCCACCTCGCCCGTCCTGGTCACACCAAAGGAACGCGAGCCTTTGCTGCTATACATAGCAGCCACGCATCAGGTGGTCAGCACCGTGCTCGTGGTCGAACGACCCGAAGATGGCAAGACCGATGGGGTCCAATGCCCAATCTACTACCAAAGCGAGGTATTGACACCAACAAAACAGAGGTACCCTCACTACCAGAAACTCGCCTACGGCGTGTTCATGACGGCTCGTCGGCTGAGCCACTACTTTCAGGAGCATCAGGTGATAGTCATCAACGAGGCGCCACTGAACAGCATCCTGAACAACCCCGAAGCTACAGGACGCGTGGCCCTGTGGGGCATTGAGCTATCCCCTCTAGACATAGTCTACAAGAAGCATCATGCGATCAAATCTCAGGTCCTCCCGGACTTCCTCGTCCACTGGATGGAGCTACAGCTGCCGGACACCCCGGATATTACGAAGTCATGGACGATGCACTTTGATGGCTCCAAGCACGAGGCTAGAGCAGGAGCCGGTGTCATACTGACGTCCCTGCCAGGAGACAAGTTGAAATACGTCCTCCGGATGAAATTTCGTGCCTCCAACAACGAAGCTGAATACGAGGCCCTCATCCACGGCATGAAGATGGACAAGATCTGTGGCGCAACGCGCCTAGTCATGTACGGTGACTCGAACCTCGTCGTCCAGCAGACGATGAACGAGTGCGACGCTCACGCCGCTAACATGATCGCACCGCGTGCTCTACAACTCACTCTAAGGAGACTTTGACGGCTGCAAGCTTCGGCATGTTGGAAGAGAAAGCAACGAAGAAGCCGATAGACTTGCCAACATTGGCTCCACCTGCGCACGGGTGCCACCAGGTGTGTTCCTCGAAAAAATCTACGTGGCTTCCATCAAAAGGACATTCCCCAAGGGATCAAGCAAAGTACTCAGGGGCTGCGCTACCCGAAGGACAGGAAGGACCCGAAAAACTCGACACGGAGGTTGCGTTGGTCAACCTGATGCAGGTCATGGAAATCAAAGAAACATGCATGCAACCGTACCTTCGGTACCTGATAAACATAGAATTGCCTGATGACCCGACAGATGCCCGGTGCATATCTTGCTGGTCCAAGGCCTTCACCATCATCAATGGCAAGCTGTACAAGCGCAGCATTTCGGGTGTACTCCAAAGTTGTGTCACCATGGGTGACAGCAAAACCATCCTCCAAGACATCCATGAGGGCATCTGTGGCCATCACGCGGGCAGCCGCGCCCTCGTCGCCAAAGCTCTACGAGCTGGATTCTACTGGCCAACGGCGATGAACGATGCCAAGGACATCGTCCAGATGTGCAACGACTGCCAAAGGTTTGCGGATAAACCACACGCACCAGGGTCGGAGCTCAGGCCCATACCCTTCGCCTGGCCCTTCGCCCAATGGGGCCTCGACATGATCGGCAAACTGCCCAAGTCTTTGAAAGGAGGCCACGTCTACCTCCTGGTCGCAGTCGACAAGTTCACCAAGTGGATCAAAGCCATGCCCGTCACCAACCAAAAGGGCAAAACAGCCGTCAAGTTCTTTGAGTCCATAGTCTACAGGTTTGGCGTGCCGCACAGCATCATCACGAACAACGGGTCGAACTTCATATCCAAAGAATTCCAGGACTTCTGCGAAGGCCTTGGGATCAACATATCATATGCCTCCGTGGCGCACCCACAAACCAACGGGCAGGTCAAAAAGTCCATAGGCCTCGTAGGCGGCGGCATCAAGAAATGCCTACTTAGCCCACTCGAACGGCTCGCGTGAGCCCAGGCAGAAGAGCTACCCTCCGTCCTCTGGAGCTTGCGCACAACGCCAAACAGCTCAACTGGCTACACGCCCTTCTTCATGGTGTACGGAGTCGAAGCCGTGTTACCTGCAGAAGTACGCCATAAGGCCCCACGGGTCGTCGCCTACAGCGAAGCCGAATTGACGGCCGCGGTCAAAGACGCTGTCGACACACTCGATGAGGCACGCGACATCGCCGTGGCTCGCTCGGCGGTCTACCAGCAGTGCCCCTGCAACTATCACAGCCGCCGACTGCGCCCAAGGTCCTTCGTCGAAGGAGACCTCGTTCTACAACTCAAGCAAGAGCGGCCGAAGAAGCTCGAGTCACCCTGGGAAGGACCCTACGTCGTCACCGAAGTCATCCCAGGTGGCGCCTACCGCCTCAAGCACGTGGATTCTGGAGTCGCATACTCCAACCCATGGAACGTCGCACAATTGTGACACTTCTACCCCTAGCTATCCCTCTTTACTTTCAATAAGGCTACTCAGCTGAACAATGTACCTCCTCATTACAATATGAATAAAAGCTAAGTGTCTCGCCCGAAAATTTATCCCTTTTTCTTATAGTACTTTCTGTTGCAACACACTCGGGGCTCCGCCTCACCACACGACTTTGTCGACTGAGGATAACGCATGTAAACCTGAGTAGCTGACCACGTCAGGCTAACGAAAAGGGCATGCATACAACCAAGCACCACGTGCTAATACAAGCAACCTTTACAACAAAGGGCACAACAAGCCATTCGAAATATATACAAGTTTTACATCTATCTTTTTTATAGAGCCTACCTATTCTGAAGGATCACCTACGCCCGATGCTCGAAAAGATCTACAATCTCTACGGCATACTGCCTAACAGCCGTGTAACGTGGGCGCATGTCCCATAGGCCACCATTTGATCGAGGGGGCGGCCTAGCCACCATAGCCGCAAGATCAACATCAGGGCGATGCAGCCGAACAAGGGAAAGGGCGGCCTTCACCACCGCAACCAGCTGGTGCCGCACCAACTCCCTGACGTGACCTACGTATCGAAATTTCGCCAGCAAACCCCATAGAGTCGAAGGCGCCTCATCAAGGGGAAACATGACATGCAGAACCGACGCCAGAGAAGTCTTCAACTGCCTTAGCACCCATGACACCTGATGAGCATGATCCTGCACAGTCGCAAGGACCATGGCCCGGTCGCGGTCCATCCAAAAAAAGCCTCCGGCTTCCATATCCTGTTGGGCTAGGCAATTGATCCGAACTGCAACGTGCTCCTTCTCCTCCCTCGGAACAAGGTTGGCACATGCAGGAAAATACAGAGTAAGATGACACGCAAGCAAGGATCATCGAAAAACGAGCAGCAGCTCAAGAAAACTTACACTATAGCTGCTCGGCCAACTGCCGCAGCTCCCCCATCAGATACTCCTCCCTGGCGGTAGCCGCTCCGCCTTCGACTTCCACACATCCGCATGGCCTCGGACGCCAAGTATCTCCTTCTCAAGACTGCGGACGCGGTCACAAAGAAAAACAAGATGAGACACATCATCCAAAGATGGTCGCGGCTGAGGAGCAGTCGAAGTATTCACGGGAGCATCACCCGAAGGTCCCTAAAGGAAAGCAAGCACGAATATGAACAAAGCATGTCTTGGGCAACAACTCGAAGCTTCATTTATATACATCAAAAGCCACAGCGTGGCACAATGAGAAATTGTTCATCACCAAAATCATACATTACAAAAGAAGTTAGACTATCCTAGAGTTACAACGATGAAGCCTAAGCAGTCGCATCCGGAGTGGCCTCGGATCCAGAGTGCCTGCCCCTAGCTTCTCCTTGCTGCCTCGTCGCATAGTCTGCTAGCAGGTCGATAATCTTCAGACCATACCACTTACAACGAGAAGCAAAGAGAGCAAAGGCTACCTCGGAGCCGTCAGAAGCTGTTGGCATCTGGGAGGTGACCTGATGAAGATCCAGTTCCACTCCAGACGCCATGGCCATGGCCAGCCCCATGGAATCACCAATGCCCTTCTGCTTGCGCTTGTAGGTCGTAGGTGCATCCTCTGATAGCGCATCCGCCAAAGAATCAACATCCTCAAGGGCAGCGCCCTTGGTAATGATGTCCTTGTAGAAGCGCCCGAGGATCTCCTTGGCCTTGGCAAGGGAGCCATCAGCAGTACCGGAGCGGTCTTCTACCGCCGCGGTGGCATCGTCCAGAGCGCTCGCGTGCTCCAAGGCACTGCAATCGAATTCAATGCCCGAAGCATTTGGAGCAAAATAAAGACAAAGTAGGAATCGAATAAGGGCATGGAGACAAAGCAGCCGAAAAACCAAAGACAGGCAAAAGCACTTACCGGAAACGGCCTTGGCAGCAGCCATCAGCTTTTTGGCCACCTCCTTCTCGCTCACAGACGCAATAGTGGTGAGCTGCTCTTCGTGATCCGAAGCTTCCTGCTGAAGGCGCTCCTTGGCCGCGGCTGCGTCAGCCAACTCCTGCTGAAGGCACTCCTTCGCCCCAATGGCATCCTCAGCTTTCTTCTCTGCTTGCCCAAGGCTCTTCTTGAGAGCATCAAGCTGGCGAAGGGTGGCGTTATTTTCATCTGCAAAAGCACCAAGAATACATAAGCAACACAAGCTATAGACAAGCAAGCAGACGAAAAAGAACAAGATCAACTCAACACGTACCTTGAAGTTGCCGCATGCTGGCCTCCAGCGCCAGATGCTGCTGCACAAGCAGGTTCGCATTGTGCACAAAGGGATACGGAAGGAAGTAAAAGAAAACAATCAAGAAAGGGGCTCGGGGGCTGCGCCCCGCAAGGAGCACAACGTCGAGAAAAAATGACCCGACAAAGACTCGGGGGCTCCCCCAGGACAAAAGGGAAAAATAACTTACATTCTCAGACGGGGACTCCGAAGGTCCCGGTGTAGTCTTCTAGGAGACGATCACTCGAGCCTCCTGCGGAGAGGGCTTTGGAGCATCGCCCCCAGAGGTGGCCACCGTCTGAGAGGGATGGGGCGTCAGTTTTGACTCCCTACGGCCTCCTGAGTGGCCTCATTAAAAGAGCCCTCAGAGGAGTGGCTGCAAGGAAAACACTCAAAAAAAAATAAGACAAGAAACGAAGAACGCATAGCATCCGAAGGTACTTACGAGTCGATGTCGCTCAAGTCAAATACAGGCAGCGCCCTCTTCTCTTTCTTCTCTTCCTTCTTCCTCTTGGCCGACGGCTGCAGCGCTATATCCCACACGGGCACAACTGGGATAGGTGAGGAAGAAGCGCCGTCATCTCCGTTGTGGCGCACAAGGAAAGACGGGTCCCTAGGCGTCGGCGGAGTCGAGGCATCCCAGGACTCACTCGAACTCCGTACCCTCTTTCGGGTCTACCCCTCGCTCGCCTCAGGGGCTTCCTCAGTCGGCGACTGTGCCAGCGGAAGCTCGGACTCGGAGTTCACAACCTCGTTGTCCAGCGCAATTGGAAACCTTTCGGGTAGTGGAGGCACTATGCCAGCCACCTTGAGCTCCTACACACTGAAGACATAAACGTTCAGTACAAGCAATCATAAGGAAGAGCACTCGAAAAAAGGCGCTACGCGCATGTCACAAATCTACTCCTGCGGAACTGGTCTTGCGGCACTGAAAGGGGGCATCAGCGACTTCCCCGGAAGGTCCTATCGGACTTGTACTTTAGCAGTGGCTGAATAACTCTGTCGAGGTCCCCCCTGGAGAGCTCGTCAGCTGAAACTCTCGTCGGGTCATGGCGGCTAGAGTAAAGGAACATCGGATGTGCCCTAGCTTGGAGTGGCTGCACCCGACGTTTGAGGAAGGTGCGGAAGGGCCTCCACCCGACGGTAGAGATCCTCTACCTCCTCCACCTCGCCCTCCAGGATATGGTTCTTCCAGGATCTCTTCTTCAAGATCTCCTGGGTGGAGTCGAAAGGGGCAAGGTCGAAGTTTTTCCTGTCCACTGTGGAGTCGCGGATATAAAAATACTTCCTCGGCTAGTATTGGACGGACTCAGACATAGAGAAAGAGAAGAAAAGAACAGTAGATCGGATGGAAATGATGCAGCCGCCAAGCGGATAGACGCCGCCGGTGCCAGACTGCCTCTTCACGGAATAGAGCTTCCGGAAGAGGCCAAAGTGCGGCTCGATACTGAGCCAGCACTCGCAAAAAGAAATGAAGCACGTGATGTGGGGAATAGAATTGGGCAAAAGATGGTTCAGTTGGATGCCATAGATGAACAATAGTCCACGAAGAAAATCGTGGACTGGGAGCGAGAGTCTGCAAAGAACGAAAGCGACAAACATCACCCGAAACCCTGCGGGTGGACGGGGAGTTACCTCATCGCCGGGTATCTTGACGGCCTCCTTATCCTACGGGATTAAACCCGCATCACAAAGCTTGCGCAGGTCACCCTCGCGCGTCTCCGAACGCCGCCATCCACCATCGGTGATGCGACTGGCGGTGGTACTTTTCTTGCCGTCGGCAGCAGCACTTGTGCCCACTCCGGTGGAGGCCTTCTTTGACTTCACCATCGTGGCGCGTCGACGGCGACGGTGTGCGTGCAAGAATGAGCAGGGGGACGATCGAAGAACGTCTAGTGCGTGCAAGGATGAGCTCGTGAAAATGGAGGCAGCGGAAGAAAATGGCTAAGGGTGAAAACAACTACAGTTTTCCCCACAGTTATAAGGATGAAGACGATGAACAGGGACTGTTCATCTAGAAGCCCTCACGCCAGGATCAGATCCAACTGTCCATGTATCAACACAGCAGCGAACCATCGCTCGCACGCCGTCCACTACGCATGGAAACCGAGGAGACGCCGTAATTCTCGCCACGTCGCGCATGACCAGTCAACTCCAAGTCAGAAAGTGGGACCCACGTTCGTCCAGTCACGTCACCTCTGGCACCGCAGACGGTTGAGGTCACCGATCGTCAGCACTGACGTCATCAAAACCACACTAGCAATGGTTAGAAATCTTCGGCTGACAGCTAAAAGTACTCACTCGAATCTACGATTCGAGCAACTATTCAGGGGCTACTCCTATCAGGAGCGCTGGCCGCGCACCCGAGGCATGATTAAGGTAGCACACCAATGTTGATTCTTCGAGTCCTACGCCGAGTCTATGACTCCACTACGGACTTGGGGGCTACTCCGATAGGGAGGATTGATTCAAGCATCAAAAAAAATTGTGTCCTACGGACCTGAAGCTAACAACAGCTGAGTTAAAGTATCTGCTCGAGTCTACGACTCGAACAGACACTCGGGGGCTACTCCCATAGGGAGCGCTGGTCGTGCACCCTATGAATTTTTCGACTGAAATCCTTTGGATCAAAATGCAAAAACTTTTGGCAACTTTTCCCCATCCAACGCTAAGTCAGTAACATCCTCCTTGGCCACCCGAAACACCTCTGTGGTGATAAATTTTTGGATGCTGTGTCTACGATGCAAAGATAAGACCTACAGATACCGTCTGATGGCCTGGTAACGCACCTGACTGCTCTCTACTAGTAATAACCCGTGCCAACAGGCGCGATGAAAATCCCGATGGACGCGTTGGGTAAATCATTCGAAAAATACTGGGATTCGACTCCTATAAGACCTCAACGGCCTGAGTCGAATTATGCCAGCATTTGTTCCTGATTTGAGTCTAGGGACTTGAGTCTGAAGAAGATAGTGTTGTTTTGTTCGAAGACAGTTAACTGACCCTGATCCGTTAGGAGAGTCGGGCACACGCATCAATAATCCCTACAAACTAAAATCACTCTTTTCTCTGATGAACAGAAACAGCTGCAGCCGAAAGATTGAAGAGTTCAAAGCCAAATCTATGATTCAACTGGACACTCGGGGGCTACTGACATGGTTATACCCGACGGTACACGACATTAGCATACCTGGTCCAGCCCAAGGAAGGCCCACAAGCATATATGCGGCCTTTGGAGATTTTCTTGTGGCCCAAGCCCATGACATCTTCGGATCCTTGGAGAGCAAGACTAGAACAGATAGAATATTCAAAGGGGCAAACCCTAAACTTGTAACCGACTCAATCTGTGCCCGAGACCTGCCTAACTCTATATAAAGGCTAGGAGGGCACGGCGAGGAGGGCATCATTTTTCCACCGCATAAACACCTCCACGCCAGATTACATCGGCGCAACCCTGTAACCTTCGGTTCCACCGTAATCAAGAGCAGACAAGCAGAAGTAGGGTTTTCCCTCTGGGGGCCTGAACCTGGGTAAATCTCGTGTCCCCTGGTTGCTTTTCTGTTAACCGTTCCGCGATCTCTAGAACCCCCATATTCTCCAAAACCCAAGCTCATAACAATGGGTATTGACGAGTCTAAACCTCGTCAGCAAGCGAATGACTTTGATCTCAAAGCTTCATGTGATCTTGGTTCTAGTGTCTCTGTTATGCCTAGGAAGATTTATGAAATGCTTGATTTGCCACCATTAGAAGATTGTTATTTGGATGTCCCACTCAATGATAATGCTAAGAAGAAACTCGTGGGGAGTATTAATGATGTTCTCATTATGGTTAACAATGCTTATGTCCCTGTTGATTTCTATGTTTTGGATGTTGAATACAATGCTTCTTGTCCTATTACTTTGGGAAGACCTTTTCTTAGAACAATTGGTGCCATCATTTATATGAAAGAAGGCACCATTAAATATCATTTTCTATTAAAGAAAGGTATTGAACACTTCCCTATGAGGAGAGACAAGTTGCATTTTGCTCCTCCTTTGAAAGCAAGATTTGATGTTAATGCTTCTTCATTTGAAAATACTTGATTCTTCTTGCTTCTTGTGCCTAACTTAAAGGCGTGAAAGAGAAGTACTTGTTGGGAGATAACCCAAGAGTTTCCTTGATTCTTGGAATTTATTATTTCAGTAATGACCTCTCCTTATCCTTTTTGTTTGCTTTTTGTGCCAAAAATGACCTCTCATGAGAGGGAAGTAAGATTTGGAGAGTTGCTGTCCCGAAACAGATTTATGTCCTCCACCAAAAAAATCGTGAGGAGTCTCTGTAACTTGGATTGAGCTCAAAATTTACGAATATATCCCCCAGTATGTTATCTAACATTCGTTAGTTCAACACTTTTTGATTTGAACAACAGAAGATGTTAGAAAAAATTGGTTTCTACCTTCTAGTCTGTTTTGACAGATTTCTGCCATTATTTGCATTTGCATCTTATTGATTCCTTTTTGAGTTCTCTTCAGGTAAATTGAGCTTTTTGAAAGAGTTACTACAGTAGCTTGTGTTTTAGTGAAAAGACTTGCTGTTTCAAAGCTTTGCCAGAGGTCTAATATCTTTTGAATAAGCTAATGTTGCTAATGAAGATTGTGTGAAGTTTTGTGTGAAGGAAAAATTTTAGGTGTAGAGAAATAATGATGCAATGAGATGAAGAATGGACAAAAGCTCAAGCTTGGGAGGTACAAGCGTCAAAGCTTGGGGATGCCCAAGGCATCCCCTTATTCATCGATAAAAAGCTCAGGTCTGTCTAGACACTTTGTTTTTATTGTTTCATGCACGGTTGTGTTGTTCTTGGAGTGTCTTAGTTTTCGTTTGCTTTCCTTAGGTTGTTTAGTTTGCTTGAATAAAGTAGTTTGGACCCCCATTCTCGCTGTGTTATTTTGCAAGTAAGTTTCTTGGTATTTGGAAAGGAGTAGTAAGTTCTTGCTTGAAGTGCAAGAGGAGCTTGCATTGACTGTGACTTAGAATTTAGCATGACATGCTAAGTGTTGTTTTAGCATTATGCTTAGTGATTATTGTTGTAGCATGTCTTTTTCCAAACAATTGGGATTGCTTAGTGTGCCTTGAAGAAATTATGTGTTGTTTTAGCATGCAAAAGCATAGTATTGTGGTATTCTCCTTTGATGCTTTACTGATCATTTATTCCTTGACTTGTAGTACCACTCTTTGCTTTGATTAGTTTTCTTTGTTGCACTTCATGATTTTGGCCATTATTGCTCTCTTAGTTGGTTGCTCCCAGTCTTTTGCTAGCCTCCACTTGTATGAGTAAGTTCTACTCATGCCTTCAACTCCCAAGAAACCAAGTTATTCCAAAGTGTCCACTATAAATTCCTATGCATGGTGTGTTACACCATTCCAAGTATATTCTTGTTTTCAACTATCTTCCAATTAAAAACTATTTTGTTATGTGAAATTTAGTGATTAAAGCCCTCACGAACTTGATGGCACACTTTATTCTTTGCCCCTAATAAACTTGAACCATTGTGACAACTTTGTTGTATATGCTTGCACTTATAAGTTGGAATTAGTAGAACCGTGTTGTCACGGGGAACGTTTTCAACATTGCACTTGTACCTTGTTGTACTCAGTTGATATCATGTTCTTTTGTCTATGGATGTCACCGGTGTGAAATAAATAGGGAACTTATAAGTCCATGGAGTTTGTATTCTGTGTTAGGGAAACGCTTGGGCTGCTAGCCTAAGTCATGCCTAATCATGGTGGAAACTTGCAGCATCACCATAGTGAGCTATCTATGAAGCATCCTCAATAAAAAGCTATGCATATGGTAAATAAAAAGATTACTGAGATACTCATTGTCTGCTTGCCTTGTCATTTTGGTTATGGGAAAGCTCCTGTACCATGTACAAGGGGTACCCCATTGGCGATTCTGAACGATATGCAAATACTTACAGTGACAAGAACTTACATAGACCCAAAGTTGAGTATGCATGAGGTGTGGCCCTTGTATTCAAGGGACATGAGATTTCCAACTTATACTTCGTCAAGCATATACTCCACCTTTGCCACTTTAACCTTAACCACTTCAAGATGCTTATGATAGGGGCAATGAGGGCTGAAAGCTAACAAGTACCATAATTTTTGGAAGATCTTTTTGAAACTTGTAATCCCTGCTTCCTTTAAAAAAAGGCCTTTCTTCCACCACTATTGAGTCTCCACCTTCTACCTTTAGGCACCATTAAGAGAGCATAGTTGTCATTCTGTGTGCAGTGTTCCAAAGCTTATTAATTGATGCATATTGTGATATTACTTGCTCTTGTGCTACTTTTTTCTAGTCACCCTTGTGAACTTTGCAGGTGTCCTATGCATTTTATTGCTACTCTATGAGGGACAAGATGATTGCCAATATGCTATGTTTTTTGCATGTGAAACAAACAAATGTTTTTCAATGCATGTTATTCGTGATCTTTGTTTGTTGCTTGTCATGTTGCATGCATAGTTACTATGTCCTATTGTTAGAACTCCATCTTTCATGCACATGTTTAGAGTTCTTTGATCCCAGCTTTCAATGCTTGCAAATGGCTGGATCTTTATTGTGAGGATGCATGTCACCTCAAAAATTATTCTGTTTATCACTTACCTACTCGAGGACGAGCAGGAGTTAAGCTTGGGAATGTTGATACGACGGAAACATATCTATAATTTTTATGCTACATGCTTGTTTAGTATCTACTTTGCTTTACTTGTCCACACTTTGAGGTGTTTTTTACATGTTTTCTGGTACTAACCTATTAACAAGTTGCAACACTGCCAGATGCCTATTTTTTGCTGTTTTTGGTTTCAGAAAAGTTAGTAAAGAAATATTCTCGGAATTGAACGGGACAAAGGACAAAGTAAATTACTTTTCGTGGGGAACAAGAAGTCCAGAGGAGAGCCCGGGAGGCCGGCCAGAGGGGCCAGACCCACCCCAGGCGCGGGTGGGCCCCACCCCGCGCCTGGCTAGGGTTTGGTCGCCCTGGCCACCGCCTCGGCCTCCCCCTTCACCTATAAGAAGCCCCCGATGCAGAAACCCTAAGTACCCGATCAAAAACCCACGAACTCGTCTGTAGCCGCCGCCACCATCGTCCCTAGATCGGGGGGATCTGAAGTTCTTCCCGGCACCCTGCCGGAGGGGAGATCATCCCAGAGGCCTTCTCTCCGGTATGATTCGTGAGTAGTTCCACCTTGGACTATGGGTCCATGTAGTAGCTAGATGGTTGTATCTCCTCCTTTGTGCTTTCATGTATAGATCTTGTGAGCTCCGTTCATGATCAAGATCTAATCTATTTGTAATCATGCTTGTTGTGTTTGCGGGGATACGATGGATATTGAGATTATTATGTTGGTTTTATTAATGGTTTTGTTTTTATGATTATATCATGTCTGTGTTGTTTGTGATCTTGCATGCTCTCAGTTGTTAGTAGCTATCTTGGCCAAGTAGTTGCTAGTGACTCCAAGAGGGGGTATTTATGCTCGATAGTGGGTTCATGCCTCTAGTTTCCAAGGGAAGTGACAGAAATCTTTTCGGTTGTAGATGTGTTGTTGCTACTAGGGAGAAAACAACAATCTCTTGTTCATGGAACATGTGGCCTGTTTACCTTACACACTTTGCTTAAAGCAGTTGTCTGTTGCTTGCAACTTAATACTGGAGGGGGTTTGGATGATAACCTGAAGGTGGACTTCTAGTCATAGATGCAGTTGGATGGCGGTCTATGTATATTGTTGTATTGCCCAATCAACCTCATAGGATCTTTTTGACTAGTAATTACATTGTTATGCCTTGCTCAGTTCCTGTCAATTGCCCTGTTGTAATTTGTTTACCCTTCATGCCATGTTGTTTATCTAAGGAGAGCACCTCTAGTGAACTATGGACCCCGGTCCAGTCTTTACCATTGATACATCTTCCACTGTTACTTGTTTACTTTCTGCAAACCATTACCTTCCACACCATACGTTTAATCCTTAGTTACAGCAAACCAGTGAGCTTGATAACCTCACTATTCGTTGGGGCAAAGTCTTGAGTTTGTGTTGTGCAGGTCTCCACGTTGCTTGCAACACCTGTGTGATGTTTCCTTCCTCCTTCTGGTTCGATAACCTCGGTCTCAACTGAGGTAAAACTTGTTGCTTGCTCTTCACACCCTGCGCTTGGGGTTACCATCAAAGTGCCACGTCGAGCACCATCAGCATGGCCTAGGGTGGGCTCGCGCCTAGGGGGTGTGAGCCCCCTGCGGCCCTTTTTCGTCCCTCCTTCTGGCTTCCTCGGTCTTCTATAAAATATAATTTTCCCATATTTTTCTGGTATGTTTCTGATCTTTGCAAAATTGCATCAAAACGCCTTCTTTTCATCAGAATCCACACTCCGGCAGTCCATCCTCCAAGAATCAGCCAACATGCATAAACAGATGAAAAGCCATAAGTAATACCTCATAATAAGACAAATATCAATGAATAGAGGTAGATTATGATATAGAATGGTTATGCAAATTGGCGTATCAACTCCCCTAAGCTTAGACCTTCGCTTGTCCCCAAGCGAAAACTACGCTCAGTAAACATGTCCATAGGTTTATGGAGCGAAGTGTCGATAAAAGAATACAAACAAGAAGCATCACACTTACCAATACACAACTCATAGAAGAAAGCAACTCACCATTATATAACTTAGCCTGTAACCAAGTACAACAGTCACAATAGAGATGCATAAAGATAAATCATAATTGGAATTGGAAAACTTTTTCTTGGTCAGAAATAGCTGACAAACAGTTTCACAAAAAGCTTTTTGTAGAAGTTTTCACAGCAAGAGCACTCTTTGCACAAAACGGTTTTTCACAATGAAGGCTTTCAAAGCAATACTCAATAGATAAGAGTTTTGTGCAAACAAGGAAGAGAAAGAACATGATTTAATAAATCACCATATGAATGCTTGAAACACAACTCAAATGCTTGCTGGAGATAGAGAGGAAGTAGGTTTAATGACTCAACTTAGAAAATAGGAGAAACGTCCCTTCATAGAGGGTAGCAGGGATTACAAGTCATAAAGAGCTTCCAATAGATTATGGTACTTACTAGCTTTGAGCCCTCATTGCCCCTATCATAGGCATCTTGAGATGATTAAGGTTAAAGTGCACAAAGATGGAGTATATCCTTGACGAAATATAAGTTGGCAATCTCATGTCCCTTGAATATGAGGGTCACTCCTCATGCTACTCAAATTTGGTCACCGGTAAGTTCTTGTCATTGTAAATACATGCGTATCATAGAGAACCGCCAACGAGGTACCCCTTTCACATGGTACAGGATCTATCCCATAACCAAAATGACAAGGCAAGCAGACAATGAGCATCTCAGTGATCTTTTTATTTACTATATGCATAGATTTTATTGAGGATGCTTCATAGATAGCTCACTATGGTGATGCTGCAAGTTTCCACCATGATTAGGCATGGCTTAGGCTAGCGGCCCAGGCGTTTCTCTAACACAAAATACAGACTCCATGGACTTACAAGTTCCCTATTTATTTCGCATCGTTGACATCCATAGACAAAATAGCACGATATCAACTGTGTACAAAGTACAGGTGCAATGTTGAGAACGTTCCCTATGATAGCACGGTTCTGCTAATTCCAACGTATAGATGCAAGCATATACAACTTCGATGACACGATGGTTCAAGTCTATTAGGGGCAAAGAAATAAAGTGTGTCGTCAAGTTCATGAGAGCTGTACTAACTAGTTTTCACATAACAAAATACTTTTTAATTCGAAAGGTAGATGAAGCTTGAGGATTTGCTTGGAATAGCAAAAGCTACTAGGTAGATATGGTGGACACAAGTGGCAAAGGTTTTGGTTCAAAGGGATTTGGAAACATGAGAAGTGTTGCGGTGACCCAGCATACCACTGCATGTGTAGTACACTATAGTCGTTGACATGACACCCACAAAACACCGTTCCGTAAATATCACATCCCTCAGAGTGGTACAACAGAAACATTGCGGGTCCATATTACAAACATTCACACGTTATTATTATTACAATACCAGAAGTTCAAGACTTCAAAAGGTTTCAACTTACAAAACAAAATATAAAGTGTTTCAGCAGAAATTAAAAGTAGCAACTCCGACTAGGAGTTGAGCTCAGCAGCTTATTCTATAGAGTTCATGCTTCTCGGCTCCATTAGTTACTACTGACTAGGATACTTAGTTGGACTCATTATCTTCAACACCATAGCGGATTTCATAATCCACTCCTTCAACACCTCCTGACAGGTCAGGCTCCTCGTAGAACACATCTTCTTGACATTCAGCTGCATACATTGGCACGTCTTCGGGATCCTCAGAGTTTAAGCAAGGGATCAAAGGAAAGGATGAGTAACAGCGTTACCCAACAAGTTCATTATATGCAAGGTCGGAAGTTTGATGCTCTAACTACCACCTCAGACTATAAATCCTTGGCATTATGCAGTTTTTGTAAATCTTTCTTCACAGATTTATTTTATTCAGAAATTCTATGACCATCAGCCTTCACAGGTTGACCAGAACTTTCATGGAGCTCCTTTCCTGCCGCGTTCGTAGCTCCTTCCCGGAACAGGGAGTAACAAGTTACAATTCTTACACTCTGCAGAGGTGCGTTACTTTACCCATGAGAGATCAACTCCTTGTTGCAAAACCGGGCGTACTTTCCTGTCCACAATTCCATGATGTGGGTCCCAGTAGTTGGTCCAAGCCAATCACTGCCCCCTTCGTGACCTCGCCTGCCTCCTTGGTGTACACCATGCCCACATAATGAATTACGGCAATGGTTTGTACGAACCGTTAGATGCCAGAACTATCGTGGGACGATGAGGGTTCCCACCCATATGTTGCATATCCTCTAAGAATTACCAATTAATATGCACGCTACGAGGATAACATCCATGACCTGCACATCCGGCTTCATGCGAGAGGAAGAATATACAGCTGACTTCTCTATCCCATTCCTAATCTCATGGCTAACACGAAATATACGGCGCTAGAATCACTGAAGTCAGGGGTGATTAAGTCCCTGATTGATCATCATTATTGCAATTATAACTCTAAGTTCTATGGTTCCATTATATCATCACTTAGGATGATATCTAAGATTTCTTTATTTGTGAAAATAATATTTTCTTTCTTTAGAGTATATATGATAACACACCATTTGCAAATACTTTGATAAATACTCTTCAAAGGATATGAGCAAGTGATGAACTTGCCATGTGATGGCAAGGTAGTGAAGTCTGATGCTTGCACTGGACCTTGAGCTTCTATGTCTACAAAAACATCATTATTGCCCGGTAAGGACAATATTTAAAGAAGCAAAATGAATATGCAAAGTAATGTAATGCATCATTTAACTTGATATGCATTGTCCCCGTTATTATAAAAATTCTTTTAAATAATAAAGGATTTATAAATATTAATTTTTAATATTTATAATAGAATATTGTATTCTTTTATTTTATTTCCCTTTTATTGGAATTTTATTGATTTAATAATTCCTTTAAGAATTATCACTTAAATATAAAAAATTGTTATTAAATATTTGTTTAGTATTTTTATAAAATACTACAACATTAATATATAATGAAAGTGATTTTTATTTATTTTTATCATCTTTCAATAATTTTGTAAAATTCCATAAGGAATATAAAAATTACAAAATACTTAACAAAATTTATATGTCTAACATTTTATTTCTTAATTTATGTGGATAGTTTGGATTATTGTGAATCCAATAATATTTTATTTATAATTTTTGGACTTTTATTTTATTTTCTAGTGTTTATTTAAGTTCAGGGGCATTTTGGTCTTTTCCTATTTATTAAAAATAGACTCTAAATGATTTGGGCTGGCCTTTTGGGTTTATTAGGCCCTTGTGGCCCAGCAGGGCAAAGGAAAAACAGCACCCCGAAGGGTCCCTGGCCCAACCCATCCCATCACTCACTGTCTTCTCTCTCGAGCTCACCCCACTCCTTCTCCTTCCCCAACCCCGTGGTCAGTGGTGTCGCCGTCGGTGATTCCCGCCATCGTGGACCGTCCTGGCCGCCGTAGTGGTATAGGAAGAGGTTGTCGACCCTGCTCTTCCCTCCTGTCCAACTGGATTTGGACTTGGAGCCCTTCTGCGACCAAATCGATGTCGTCCCGAACCCTAGGGTTTCGGGTTAGCGTTGATCCTGGCGCCGCCGCTGCTGTCATGCGCCGTGTAGATTCACCTTGCCCCTAGGCGTGGCTATGGTCGCCTCTATCGGCCCCTCTGTTTCCTCTTCTATTCTACAGCGAGGACCTTCGGTAAGTCATTCCTCTCCCCTCGTGCTCTCTGTACTAGGCCATCCTATGCTAGATGTTGGTGGTGACCTTCCTCGCTACTGTCTTGTCCTGATTAGGGTTCTTGGTTCTGCTTAGGGTTCATACCCTGCTGTGGATTAGATACTGATGAATTGGATCATGTGTTGATGATCTCTGAATCTGTTAAGTGGTGATTAGCTGTGACTTACTGTTCATGATTAGCTGTGGTGATGCTAGTGGTGTACTGTTGATGATTCCATGATTAAATTTCATATGATTCAGATGATACAGTTGCTCTGAAAACAATACTTGGTAAAGCTAGTGGTTTTGATAACTTACCACTGTCATTACTTGGTTAATGACAGTGAGTATGGTGTGATGAAGTCACTGTCTTAGTATTGTTGGCTTGAGAATTCATGTATAAATTGAGATCAAAATGGTCTCTTACAGTGAAGACATATATATATGAATATCTTGTTTATGATTCCTATGTTTAAGAACAGGAAAGTGATTTATAATTGGTTGATTGTATCTGTGAAGATTGTATGCTTAACCTGCTTAGTTTAGAACTGTTCTTGTGAAACCATCCTTGTATGGCACACAAGACTAGATTCATTAACTTGGTGTGGTTTTATTCAAGATTAAGATTTGGCTTGGCCTAATAGATAAGTGAAATCCTCTTTCCTTGTATCCCTAGAACCAGTGATGTTGGTCTGAGGTTTTAGGGATTTAGACCTCTATCTTGTTGATTCACAGGGATGGTTTCTCGTAGTGATACCAGCTACTATTTCTTGAATCAAAGTTTGCGAAAAATGATTGTAAGCTTGATAACTTATATATATCCATAAGATTAAATTCTATGGTGCTACTCTAATTGTAGAGATGTGCCTAGAGTTTTAAATCTTAGCTATGTTCATTCTTGAATTGAAATATAGCTTGATAACTAGATCAATGATGTTGTTTTGAGATTTAGTTGGATCTTTACACCTTTTTGATTGCTTTTATAGTTTAAAACCTCAGTGATGGATTCACTCCACTTGGGTGCTTTCTGGGAGTTTGAATAAGAGTCAGATCATGTATGTTTGTCTAATCTTAGACAGATAGATTATTTGATGGTCTATTTACTCACCACTGTCACTTGATGTTGTGGTTGCTAGTGGTTGATCTTGTGGTAGCTTGATCTGGTGCTCCCCTGGTATTTCTAGCTCCTAGCTTGTCCTTTATATAGACCATCATTTCCTGATCCTGATGGCTTGATCTTGGTCTTGCTATCCACCTGATCTACCCCCTCCTTATGTCACCATCTTGGTGATGTGCTCCAGGGATTTGGTTGGTTTGATCTAGCTTGGCTTTGGCTTGGTTTAGCTGCTGGCTGCTATGCTTGGTGTGTAAGAGCAATGGAATGGTGTGAAGATTGGTTTCCCACGGCTGTGTTGATGGTCTTGTTTGGTTGTGCTGCTGATGTGGTGTTGACAGCGGACACCATGCAGTTTTGTGTGTGTGCTGCTTGTGTGCCTGCTACACAGTTGTGGACATGTTCTGAATTTTGAAAGTTACTTTCATCTGGTTACTTCTACTTGGCTGGTGAAACTTGCCCCTCCTTGGTGTTATTTTACTTATGGCTTAAAATTATGAAAGATACATTCTTTCATATTGGTGAAACTTGCCCCTTATATACTCAATGATGAAAAAGTGAACAGTGCACTTCACTGTCAACTTCTGAGAGTAAAAATAATTCTAATCCTAATCTTCTTTTTCTTTTAAGTTTATTTTTATTTTGCAGGTACCAGATTTCAAGATCAAGACTTTAGTTTAGGTTTTTATTAGTCACTTGTAATAACTATCATATTAAATTGTAATCTTTAATTTATTCCTTTGTACTCTTTATTTTTATTCTTTTGTAATAAAGATTGTACTATTATCAATAAAGAAATATTATTCTTTATTTATTTGCTATTGTAAAGATTGTGGATGATTCTCATAAGTTACATTTTTGTAACTTATTTATTGAATAAAATTATGAAATGGATATTCATATTCTTAATTGCTCTCTTTATATAAAGTTTGAGTTATTATTGGTTAACTCTTAATTAAATCAAAGATTCAAACATCATTCAAAAATCCTTTTGAATTATAATTCAAACACTCAAGTTTTAAATTGAAATTTCATTTCCCAAAACACATAAGTCCACAAAGATCATATCAAAGTCTATAACAATCATCCTTCAAGACTATACCTAATCTCAAAGTATGAAAGAAACTTTGATCACTTTAGGTTTTTATTTGGCGAAAAATTTACCCACATTTTCACAGATGAATGCATGCAACATCTTAAATTCCTAAATCTACCCTTCGTTAGTTCCTAAATGCTAGGATGTTACAGACTTCCCCCTTAAATTAAACTTCGTCCCGAAGTTTGTTGAGATGTACCTGAATAGTTCTGGATAGGCTTTCCTTAAATCCTCTTCTTTCTCCCAAGTGGCTTCCCTTTCAGGGTGATGTTACCAATGTACTTTGCAGTACTTGATTGCTCTATTTGAAGGAGATATGCCTACTGGGGTATGCCCAGCAGGACGTTTCCTATCGGCCCAAGCTGCCAGCGAGTGGGCCTGCAGGACGTCGACTAGATCGAGACTTGGCGAGGACTCAGGCAACTGGAAGCCCAGAAGCGTATCTAGGCCTAGTCGGACTAGGTCAAAGACCCTCCGAATCCTTAACCTATTCGGTTTTAGATCTATAAACCCTAGCGAGGTGAGCCTATATAAACCTCCCTAGGGTACGCAGAGAGGACACGTTCCATCATACACCCTAGCGACTCGCCGCCTAGTCGTTGAGCTCGCCCTTGTACTTTCTCTGTAATACAATCTAGCAGGAGTAGGTCTTTACCCTCCGGGGGGCCGAACCTGGGTAAACCCTTGTGTATCTGCCCTCATCTCACATCGCAGATGGCTGGCCGCCCTTGCCCCATGTTCTACTACTCGCTGCCGATTGCAGCATCTGCCGTGGCCATTCCCACGACAGTGGCGCCCACCGTGGGGCCTGGCCGGTCAGGCCGGTGTTCTGCAGCGAGATCCAATCTACCCATCAACGAGACGATCGCCACCGGCCGTATGATCGCAATCGGCGAGATCCTGCAGATCTTGCCGAGCAGCTACGTCCCGGCGGCATGCCCCGTCACGCGCAGCGTGATCATGCCCGTCGGCACGATCAACCTCTTCATCAGCTTCACCGACACCACCACCTTGGAAGACCCGGCTCGCATCCTCGAGTGGCCGCCACGCGACCAGCTCTCTGAGAGCCAGGTCCGCACCATCCACCGCCTCGCCTCCGAGTACGACTCGGCCCATAGCAACGTGGTCGAAACCACCATGGTCGCGGACGACGCGGCCCTCAACGACGACGCCGACTTGGCGACCACGGCGTCGGCTGCCGGATCCATCATCACCGCTTCGCCCGCGGGCTCCATCACCTAGGTCTCCAACGTGGGAGACTTCAAGGACCCCTCTATCCTCGGGATCTTCGACTTTGACTCTGGGTCGGAGAACTCCACCGACCTCCATGACGGGTCTGGTCGCCATGTTGCGGCCTACATGGCGAATGGCGCGGACCCCCTGCCAGACCCCTTCTCCACGCTGATCCCACCGAACACAACAGCAACGGAGGTCGAGGAACTCTGCCTGCGGCAGGAGGAGGCGGTCCGCAAAGAACAAGTCGAGTGCGAAAAGTTTCGCCTCGAGAAGGTAACGGCGCAGGAACTCTCACGTTACCACCAACTCCGCATCAGGTCGCGCCTGAACCCCACCATTCAGGGACGCGCCGTGAACTTCGACGACAAAAACGACCCGGCTCGTGCGGCCGAGCGCGTGATCTACGAGAACGTGCCACCGGGAGGGAGTTCCCGGCCACCGCCAGGCGCGACGGCTAACGGCGCCCCACCACCACCACACGGCCGCACGCCCCCCGGGATCAGCCAAGAATCCTGGTTTCCTCGCGGGAGCGCGACGCGAAGGGCCTCCCGCTGTTCTCCACCCCGATGGAAAACGTCGTCGCCAGTCGGGCCGCGGTCGACAACATCACTGTGATCGAGTAAGGCGCCATGCAGATCCAGTACGCCAAGGCTCTACTCACCAAGGCAGTTGAGCAACAAAACGCGGGGGCCGACTCACAAGGTCGCATGTACTCGCGTTCGTTAGGCAGCAGAGGCGGCTGCTCGTGGTGGCAACCACCTGAGCCCTGCAGCTCCAACATCGACCTGCTCACGCGGCGCTCTCCACCAACGACCCGCGGCCGGCGAACAACCTTGTCGCCACCAACGGGCAGCCAGTCGACGCACGCACCCACATCATCAACAACCAGAGCTGGCGCGCATGCGCCTGATGACCTGAGGCATGCCCTCACCAACCGCCGCGACGACGAACCACAGGGACCGTTGAGCCGAGTCGGACCCTAGTGCTTCGGACCAATGATCCGAGGCGAAAGATACCCGGCGAATTTCAAGGTGCCGAAGAAGATCGAGAAGTACGACCCCTCGTACGACCAGTCCGTGTGGCTGGACACCTACCTCATGGCGATGGGAATCGCCGGCCACACTGACCTACTCGCTGCTCGCTACCTCCCCCTGATGATGGAGGGAGCATGCCGGCGGTGGATCAAGACCCTCCCCGTGGATAGCATCAACTCCTGGGAGGAAATGCGTGACGCCTTCGTCAGGCACTTCGAGGGTTCCTACACCCGCGCCACCACCATTGAGGAAATGGAGCAATGCGTCCAGGGACCCCGCGAGTCGACCCGCAGCTGGGTCCAACGTTGGCAAGACCTGTGGTATAACGTGGCGGGAATCCACCCGGACACCACGAGCCAGTGTTTTAAGACCTCGTCCGCTACGAGCCCCTGGTCGCCAAGCTCAAGCGAGTGTATAGAACACTCAACAACATACCGGACCTCTGGGAGATCGCCAAGCGGTACGCGGAGGAGGACCCAAACCAAGAAACTGACGACGAGTCAGGAGGAAATCGCCGCACGAGCGGCCACGACAACGGGAGGCGACCCGAGCTACGCTACAGCAACACTCGCATCACCAGCAAGCGCCACGGTGATGGGCGAGTCGACTTCGTCGCCAACGCCGGATACGCGCCGCGCGAACCCAAGAGCTTCCGCCGCGACGGAGGCCAGCGCCGCGATGGCGGCAACTACAAGGCGAAGCCGAGATTCGACCCCACGGCTCTCCTCAATCCATAGCAGGGAAGGGAAGCCCACTACGCACACGACCTCTGACTGCTACTCCCTAAAGGAGATTGAGAAGGTAGGGCACGCACGGGAGGACCCCGACAACAACCCGTCAAATGGCGGAAAATTCGCAGCGTCGCCGGCTCGCTCCACACCTTCACAGGCTTCAACACGAAGCGCGAGAAGAAGGTCATCGCCCGCGTCGTCGCCTTCAACGTGGTGTCCTAGATAGACATCCCCCAGTTCATCAACTGGTCCGACCAACCAATCACCTGGAGCCGTGAAGACCACTCGCACAGGATCGAATATCCGGGCCGAGTCGCCTTGGTGGTCAAGCCCAAGGTGGGGGACTATTGGCTCTCCAGGACATTGATGGACGGCGGCAGCTCCATCAACATTCTATAACTGGACACGTTCAGGCGACTGCGGCTCCCGCAGTCGATGATCGAGACGACCAACACCACCTTCCATGGCATCGTATCTGGCCGGAAGGCGTACCCAATCGGCAAGGTGATGCTGCCAGTCACCTTCGGCACACCAGCAAACTTCCGCACCGAGCGGATCGTCTTCGAGCTGGTGCCGTTCAACAACCCCTACCACTGCGTCCTGGGGTGCCAGGCGTTTGCCAAATTCATGGCGGCGCCCCATTACACATACAACGCGATGAAGCTCCCCAGGCCGTGTGGCATCATCACTTTCCATGGCGATCCCGACATGGCCGTAGAATGCAAGGCTAAAGGCGACGAACTCGGTGACTCCGTCATCGCAGCAGAGGCCAACCATGCTGAAGAGCTCGCCAAGTACGCGACCGGGGTCAACAATGACGACCCCACCATACTCAAGAAGCCCAACTCGGAGGGTGGCAGATCCACCGCCTTCGAGGCAACAACGCACACCCGCACCGTCGAGCTGGTCCCAGGTGACTCCAGCCAGACGGTGACAATAGGGACGGGCATGAGCCTGGCATAGGAAGGCGCGCTCATCGAGTTCCTACGTGAGAATCGCGACATCTTCAAAAATGGGTGGAGGCCAAGCGAGTCCACAAGTGCGACGGGAAGACCGCTACAAAATTCCTCTGCGAGCTCATCTATCGCTATGGGTTCTCAAACAACATCATCACAGACAACGACACCAACTTCGCCAAGGGAGCCATGGCTGAGTTCTGTGAGGAGCACAACATCCGACTCGACCTCGCCTCAGTCTCCCACCCGGAGTCCAATGGCCAGGCGGAACGCGCCAACCAGAGCATCCTCCACGGCCTGAAGCCACCGCTGGGTGATGGGTCGAAGAACTCCCGTCCGTCATCTGGGGCATCCGCACATCCGTCAACAGGTTGACGTGGTTCACCCCCTTCTTCATGGTATACGGTGTCGAGGCAGTCATGCCAACCGACCTCGAGCACGATTCACCTCGGGTGGTCAACTACACGGAGGCTGACAACGAGCTCGCACGCCAGGACGGAGTCGACCAGCTCGACGAAGCACGCGACCTAGCTCGCTCCCGCACCGCTATCTACCAGCAAGGGCTTCGCCGCTACCACAGCCGGCGAGTACGGACTCACACTTTCCAGGAAGGCGACTTGGTACTGCGTCTAATCCAGGACAAGAAAGGCATGCACAAGCTCTCTCCCCCTTGGGAGGGACCATTCGCCATCGGGCGAGTCCTGGGCAACGACGCCTACTACCTCACCGATGTCCGAGGTGACAGAAAACTCGACGTCAAGCGGCCATGGAATGTAAACCTCCTATGGAAGTTCTACTCTTAGAACTCCAGACATGTACCCCTACCCGCTATGAAATAAAGCAGATCGATTCGCGCAAATTGCGTCTACTCTCCATGCCTTGTGCCACTCGCACTCGTAATAACAGCGTTACGCTATTAGCAGAAGTCAACCTTTGGTAACGCGACCGGCACGGCCAAGTAGTGCGGTACGAGGGAACTGGAAAAATTCAGGCCTCGTACCGTCCACGAAAAAAGCTAACCCGGAGCCCCATTGGAGTCGCCTAGCTCGACTGGCTCCCCAAGCCACGACAACTGCATTCGCTTCCCACAGTGACCCAGTCCTCCACATCCTCGGCGCAGCGACTCGAACGGCAAAGTACCATGCTCGGGGACTAACACCAGCCCAAAGAAGAGCGGCTAGGAAAAAATGCCAAGCAAGAGAGCGCGCCCGGGACTCGCCATGCGACTGGTCTTACGGATCAGGCGGAGTGACGCGCCTAACACAACGCGCCTAGTCCTCACCTACCTCGGGCATGCGACTAGAACGGCCAAGTACCACGCTCGGGGACTCAGCGACCCGACCCTGTTCGTGCCCGGGAAAACGGCCAAGTAAAGAGCAACCCTGGGAGTCGCCATGCGACTGGCTCCTCGAGCCATGGCGAGTCGACCCTAATTCATCAACAGTTCACACAACATATAAAAAAGAGGTTAACCCCATAAAAAGGGTGGACGCGCTCGGGGACTCGTACAACCAACACTCAAACCACAAAAGCAATGACAAAATAAACCGCGCATTCCGTCATAGCAAAAATATTTGTTTGCATACAAGGAGAATTACATGATTATCTTACGCTAACGCCGAATGGCAAAACACTTTATTCCGCGGGCTTTAAAGAGGAGGCGCCGCCATCCTTGCGGTTGCGGATAAAGGGAACCCAGGGATTCGACGGGTACGTCGTGAGCTCACCCGCCATCGTCACACGAAATGGTAGCTCCACCTTGAAGTCACGGTGCGCCGATTCGGGGTCATTGGGGGCGACTACCATTTGCTGATAGGGAATAAGGTCGCCCATCACCCACATGCGGTCGAAGTACACCGCGGCTCGCTCCATCAGCTTCAACACCTCGGCAATCTCGACCGATCCCGTCGACAAGGGGTACCCGCTTGTGATGTCGTCAAGGTCGAAATCATCACAAAAATGTGCGAGCCCAAGGCTCGGCGCAGTCGCTGCTCCACGACGGAAGGTCGACCGCGTCATGAACTCCACGACCGGTGGGGCCTTCTCCAGATAGCGCCACACCTCGACGAGGTCGCTGGGGATCACCTCCGTGGGCGAGATCTCCTGAAGATACGCCCGGAGGCAGGTCGCTGACAGCGCGGCTGAATCGACCAGGGTAGTGACGCACTGCTGCGTGTCGTACGACTGCGCCTCTTCGGCGTTATCAGTGATCAGGCCTGCAACACACAAGCAAACAGTGAGTGAAGAACTAAAATAACAATGTGGTACGCACGCTCGAGGAGTGGCTGGAGGAAAACCTCACCAATCAGCAGGCGGCAGAGGTCCATGGTGAAACTTTGAAGAGCCGAGAGGTCATTCTGCAACCCGGCGACGAGTGCGTCCAACACCTTCCGCTCCTCAGCAGCAGAAGTAACGGCCGCCTTGGATTGTCCTTCTGCTGAGCTTGTTTCCGCCTTCACCTCTTTAAGCTCACGCTCCAGTTCCGCGATTCGCTTCTCTATGGCGCTCAAGGAAGACTGAGCCGCCGTCAATTCACCAGCCGAAACAAGGCCTTGGCGAGCCTCCTCCACTGCGGCCGCACTATCCTCTGCTTCCACAACAAAACGGTCACAAACGCAACAAGTTCACGACAAGCGCCAAACAAGACAGACACTCACCCGCAGTCGCTCGAAGCTTTTCGTTCGTATCCTGAATAGCGAGAAGCTCCTTTACCACACGGTGCTTGGCAGCAAGCTGCTCGGCCGACTCTCGTTGCAAGCCCTATGCAATAATCACAACGTCAGCAACAAAAATGCCTAAGTGCCCAGCCGCTGAAATTCAGCGACTAGACACTCAGGGACTGGATGACAAAATTCCTAAGTGCCCAGCCACTGAAATTCAGCAACTGGACACTCGGGGACTGGATGACAAAATTCCTAAATGCCTAGCCGCTGAAATTCAGTGACTAGACACTCGGGGACTGGATGGCGGAAAAACAGTAAGAATCCGACCACTGCAATTTAGTGGCCAGATCCTCGGGGACTGGACATACCTGGATGGCGGCACCTAGCATGCCGTGAAGCTCCATCGCGTCCACCGACGAAAGCACGAGCGGAGTGTGCCCGCGACGCTATTCGACCTCCATACCGGCGGCCCCAGGGAATTGGCTCGATGGCACCGAGGCACTCGACGTGGCGGCCCTCGCTACAAAGCGAGGGAACGTCGCCACCGTGGCCCCCGCGCCACCCGAAGGCAGCCCGGTCGCCTCAATCAAAACCATGGGCACTGCCTGTTGTGACTCCGCATCCTCCTTGGCCTTCAGAGCTACGTCCACCGCAATTGGGGTTTCGCTATGGGCAGCCGCTGGCTCGTCAGAGATCGTGATGACTTCATCGCCTTTTGTTCTCTTGGTCCCTTCAGCGGGAGCCTTAACCTCGTCGCCCTTCCTCTTCTTCAAGGGATCAGCCGGCGCCTCCGCGGCGACCGATGGAACCTTGGCCATCAAAGGGTGACCTATCTTCTTAACTCCAGTCCTGCGAAACAACTCCGTCAATAACACTCGCCAATCAAAACACGAATCAAGCAGACAGATGAAAGGTCGAGGAACACTCACTTGGCGACTGGGATAAATCGCAGGCCGGTGCGAATGCTGGATGGCCTCTCCAGTTCTGGCCCCAGTTTCCGACTGAGGCCCATCTCAAACACGCTCTGTGCCCAAGACACCGACGGCTTCTTCGAGGATGAGGCCGTGGCAGGAGGCTCGGTGGCAATTGTCGCAGGAGCTCCTCTCGGCGGCGAGGCCCCTGCGGCTGGATCGACCACCAACCCGGTGACTAGGGCGAACGGCAGCGGCAGTGATGCCAGTGGCGCCTCGCCTTCCGCGACAGTCGCACCAGTCACTATAGCCGTGCGCGCCGCTGTTTCTTCGGCTGCGGTGGTAGCATCGGAGCTACTCGCGGACTGAGGCGGAGACGCCGGCTTGGCCGGCTTCGTCTTCTTCTTGGGTGGCGGTGGCTTCTTATTCTTCGACGGAGTCGCCTCACGCTGTGAGGTATGCTTGGGGATCTCGCCGTCGTCATCATGGGCCTCGAGGCTTTTGCTGGCCTCGAGTTCACGCGGGTGCTGCCCACGAGTCTTGCGGACTGTCGGGGCAGCAACCTCCACGGCTTCGTCGCCATCGTCCTCGTCATCGCCATCGCCGCCCTCCTCAGTCCTGACGTCACCCTTGTCAGGCAATGACTTGCTCTCGTCTTCAGCGGACGAGTTCGAGTTCTCGTCATCTGCGGGTGGAAGCCAACCTTCCACCACTTGGAATAACTGCAATAATCAAACAACGTTAGCACAACTGCGAATGCAAAAACTGCGACTGCGAGTGCAAGGGAAATAAAAACTCACTGTTGGAGTTGGGCGCTTCGCGTTATAGGGTGCGACCCCAGCCTTTGCGTCAAGATACACCGCCTGGGTGATCTTCTTCAGGGCCAGGGTGTAGTCATTAAGTCTCCACTTGTCGTAATAGGACTTCGTCAGGTCGTCCTTGCCCGTGTACTCGTACATATAGTGGGCACGGTTGGCCAGAGGCACGAGTCGTTGCCCGAGCCAGCAATTGTAGAGGTTGATGGTTTGGAGGCCCTTCTTCTTAAACTTGCGGATGGTCTACAACATTTCGTCAACGACCATCCGTTGGTCCAGCGGAAGCTTGATGACTTGGAGCCGACGCGGCTCGGGCCGGTCGGCGGAGTACCTTGGAAGCGCCACCTCGTCGCCTGGCGTCGAATCGGTCATGTAGAACCAGCTCTTCTTCCACTCATTCGCTGCCTTGGCGGGCAGCATCAGATCGAAGAACGACGCCTTCGATTTCAGCTAGAAGGTCAGGCCGCCCGCGGCTAACATTGGGCCTCCCGCCTCTTCGTGGCTGATCCTCCCATGGAACAGATCTTGCCATAGGGGAAAGTATGGCCGACAGCCCAGGTAGCACTCACATAACGCCACGAAGATGTCGAGCTGCTCGATGTTGTGCGGCCCCAGGTCCGACGGTTGGATGTCGTAGTAGGCGCAGAAGCGGCGGAAGAAGAGGGAAGTGGGGAATCCGAGCCCCCGCTCCAGGTGGCTGGTGAAGCAAACGAATTCCCCCTCGCGCGTATCTGGAATCACATCCCTGGCCGCGGTATGCGCCATCTCCCGGCGCGGAGGATCCCTGCCTCCTCGAACGATCTCAGCAGCGCCTTCGTGCACTTGGATCTGCCCCATGGTTCCGCAGGAGGGGCCATCGGCTGGGGGATCGGGGGCTACGAATCGCTCTGGGTCTCTCTGGTCGCTACGCAGAATGGAGGAACGAGAATGCGTGAGTTCGGAGGAAGTGAGGGAAGCATTTTCCTCTCACACGTCACTCTCCTTATATAGTGGTTGTTACCCGCCATTTTCGGGGAGCCGTTACCACGCGGTAATTATGCCGATATTACCGTTGGATTACCCAACGGCTAGTTTGACCAAGCTGACGGTCCAACTTCTTCCACTCGACTCGCTATCTTCAGCGATTCGACGATTCGCTGACTCGATCACTATAACAGTGACTTGATTATTCGCCGACCTATTCGCCAAGCTGCGATCTGAACAGATGCCGCTATTATGATTCAAATGACTAGTTCTTTCCTTTGTTCAGGAGTCCACCGCCGATTCGACTAGGCGTCCGAATTGGACCCGCATAATCCAACTGCCAACAAACACATGAGACGAATCAACGACGGCCTCGGGGACTACTGATGGGGATATGCCTACCGGGGTATTCCCAGCAGGACGTTTCCTATCGGCCCAAGCTGCCAGCGAGTGGACCTGCAGGACGGCGACTGGATCGAGACTTGGAGAGGAGTCAGGCAACTAGAAGCTAGAGGCCCAGAAGCATAGCTAGGCCCAGTCGAACTAGGTTAAAGACCCTACGAATCCTTAACCAATTCGGTTGTAGATCTGTAAACGCTAGCGAGGTGAGCCTATATAAACCTCCCTAGGGTACGCATAGAGGACACGTTCCATCATACACCCTAGCGACTCCCCGCCTAGTCGTCGAGCTCGCCCTTGTACTTTCTCCGTAATACAATATAAAAGGAGTAGGTCTTTACCCTCGGGGGGCCGAACCTGGGTAAACCCTTGTGTCTCCGCCCTCATCTCGCACCGCAGATGGCTAGCCGCCCTTGCCCATGTTCTACTACTCGCTGCCGATTGCAGCATCTACCGTGGCCATTCCCACGACACTATTCCTCAACCTTTTCCAGTTTTCCTCCAAAATTTTACAGGGCTTTTCAACATAGGTCAATTCTACTTGTAGTTCTATCGCCTGATGTGTGATTGCATCATCTGGAACTTTCAAACATTTACTAAGTTGTGACACATGGAAAACATTGTGCACTTGAGCCAATCTTGATGGTAAATCTAAAGCATAAGTTATAGTTATGTTCTGACTCAAAATCTTGAATGGTCTGATGTATCTTGGACTTAATTTTCCTTTAACTCCGAACCTTTTCACCCCTTTCATTAGACTTACTTTCAAGTATACCATGTCTCCCACTTCTGGATGCCATGATCTTCGACTTTGATCAGCATAACTTTTCTGCCTACTTTGGGATATTTTCAGTCTATCCCTAATCTTATCAATGATATCTTTTCTTTCTTTGATATAGTATGGCGCAAATTCTTTGCTGCTACCAGGCTCATACCAACATATTGGTGATCTACACTTTCTTACATACAGAACTTGGTATGGGGCTGCCTTCAGACTACTCTGGTAGCTGTTATTGTTGGAAAATTTTGCCAATGGTAGATGATCTTCCCATGTACCTCCAAAATCTAATGCACAATCCCTTAACATGTCTTCTAGTATTTGATTTGTTCTTTCTATTTGACCACCTGTCTCAGGATGATAGGCTGTGCTGAAATCTAACTTTGAACCAAGTGCTTCATGCAATTGCTTCAAAAATGCTGAAGTAAACACTGATCCCCTATCAGTTACGATCTTTTTGGGTACTCCATGCTTACTTACTATCTCTCTGACGTAAACTTCAACTAACTTCTCGGCATTATCTTTCTGATTTACCAGAATAAAATGTGCACTCTTAGTGATTCTGTCCACAATTACCCATATCATATCCTTCCGTTTAGGTGTCATGGGCAATCCTGTGATAAAGTCCATACCTATTTCTTCCCACTTCCATTCGGGAATTTCCAAAGGTTGTAATGGTCCAGCTGGACTTTGATTTTCAGCCTTAACCATTTGGCAAGTATGACATTCTGATACATATTTAGCAATGTTCCTTTTCATGTTATTCCACCAGAATAGTTCTTTCAAATCCATATACATCTTAGTACTTCCTGGATGTATAGAGTACGGTGTTTCATGTGCTTCTCTGAGTATGACATTACGAATCTCAGTCACATTTGTAACACAAAGACGGTCTTGAAACCATAAGGACTCGTAATCTCCAAGGCGAAAAACTGATTTTTGCCCTTGAGATATCCTCCGAATTTCCTCAGCAATAAAAGGATCTTCTGCTTGATGTATAAAAATTTTGTGCTTAAGCTCACTGTCCTGCTCTGCAACTACCTGCATAGTAGCTAATCCTCAAAGAACCTTCGTTCTAATGAATTGAAGCTCTAATCTTTCCAAGTCCATTTGTAACTCTTTTGGTAGCTCCGGATTGCTAGGCTGAATATCTGTACTCTTTCTGCTTAAAGCATCAACTACCATATTTGCTTTCCCTGGGGTATAGTTGATTGTTAAATCATAATCTTTGATTAGTTCCAACCAACGCTTTTGTCTCATATTCAATTCCTTTTGAGTAAAGAAATATTTGAGACTTTTATGGTTAGTGTATAACTCACATCTGGATCCATATAGAAAATGCCTCCATCCTTTTAGTGCAAAAACCACTGCTTCTAACTCTAAATCATGAGTTGGATAGTTGACTTCATGTGGTTTTAGTTGTCTTGAACCATAAGCAATGACTTTCTGATCTTGCATTAATACACAACCCAAACCTTCTTTAGATGCATCACAGTATACTGTGAAGTCCTTCCCTATTTCAGGAACTGCTAAGATTGGAGTTGTGGTTAACCTAGTCTTCAACTCCTAAAAACTTGCTTCACACTTCTCATCCCAATTGAATGGTGTATTCTTTCTTAGCAATTTGGTCATTGGTCTAGCTATTTTGGAGAAACCTTCAATGAATCTCCGATAATAACCAGCCATTCCTAAGAAACCTCTAATTTGCTTCACATTGGTTGCTGCAGTCCACTCTAGTACTGACTAAACTTTAGATGGATTTATAGCAATTCCATCCTTACTGATCACATGGCCAAGAAATTCTACCTCATCTAGCCAAAATTCACACTTACTAAACTTAGCATAGAGTTTATGTTCCCTTAGTGTCTGCAATGCTATTCTCAAATGATCAGCATGTTCTTCCTTATCCTTGGAATATATTAGAATATCATCAATAAAAACTATGACGAACTTATCCAAATATGGCATGAAGATTTTGTTCATCAAATTCATGAATATTGCTGGTGCATTGGTCAAACCAAATGGTACTATCAGCTACTCATGGTGTCCATATCTTGAGACAAATGCTTTCTTTGGAACATCTTCCGGTTTACTTTTTATTTGATGTATCCAGATCTTAAGTCGATCTTTGAGAATACTCCAGCTCCTTTCACTTGATCAAACAAATCTTGGATCCTTGGTAAAGGATACTTATTCTTGATAGTAATGTTGTTCAGATTTCTATAATCTCCACACATCCTTCTTCCACCATCTCTCTTATCCACAAAGATTACTGGTGTTCCCCATGGAGATACACTTTCCTGAATAAATCCTTTTCTGGCTAACTCATCAATTTGCTCTTTGAGTTCTTTTAACTCTTTGGGTCCCATCTTATCTGGTGCTTGAGCTATTGGTGCAGTACCAGGAATTAGGTCAATAGTGAACTCTATCTCCCGGTCTGGTGGCATTCCCAGTAGCTCTGCTGAAAAAACATCTTGAAACTCATTTACTATAGGAATATCTTCCAATTTTACCTCTTTCATCGAGTTCAACTGCAGATCCACCATAATATGATTGTGCTTATCTGCTTGGTAAACTATCCTTGCTTCACTTGGAGTTTTGATTGAGACAGTTTTCTCCTCACAATTTATCTGAGCCCCATGCTCCATCATCCAGTCCATCCCCAGCACTACTGCAATTCCCTTCAAAGGAATCACATAAAGGTCTGCAAAGTAGGTACAACCACAGATCGAGATAACCTCATCTTGTTTGATGTGGCGTACAGTCACATTTCCCCTACTGTAACTATGGTCATAGGGTTTTCTAACGTTGCCCTTCTAATCCCGAATTTATCACAGAATTCTTCAGAAATGAATGAAGTAGTTGCACCAGTATCAAATAGATCTTTGCCGGGATTGGTAAAGATATTGAGTGTACCTATCACTGCATGCTCCGAATTATCCACCTCCTCGAGGGTTGCATAGTTCAGTTTCCCAGTAGGTATGTTCCTCTTGCCATTATTGTTCTTTCCATTATTTGCTCCTTTATTGGGCTGTCCATTTCCTCCACTGGTTTGTCCTCCTCCCTTGTTAGGCCAACATCCTGGTGTTTTGCTCGGACAATCGGGCTTGATATGCCCCTTCTGACCACAACCATAACAGATCACTACAGGCTTTTTGCATTCCCTCTGGAAATGCCCTAGAATTCCACAATTGTTACAAATAACATTCCTTCTCAGATTGGATTGATTTCCACCACTGTCCTTGTTATTGTTATTGTTATTGTTGCCATAGTTCTTGTTCCGAGGTTTGAACTCTAGATTGGGTTTAGGTTTGCTTGCCTGAATTCTCTTGTTTTCCTTTTTGGCTTTCTTCCTCCTATCCTCTTGGACATTCTTATAGTCATCTCCGAAAGTAATGGCTGCATCCAGCAACTGCTGATAAGTTTGTTTATTAGTTAACCTTAGCTGCATTTTCACAAATGGGTTTAACCCACGCAGAAAACGCTTCTTCCACTTCTCTTCAATGTTAACATCCTCCTTAGCATAGCGAGACAGTTGACTAAACTCCCGGATATACTTTATGACACTAGTATATCCCTGTTGAAGCTCCTCAAATTCTCTCCGCTTCAACTCCATAACACTTTCCGGAACATGATATTCACGGAATCTCTGCTTGAACTCCTCCCAGGTGAACTCCCTTCCTGGTTGTTGCATGGCCAACTGATTCTCCCACCATGATGCTGCAGGTCCAGTCGGAAGATGAGTTGCATACCTCAATTTCTCCTCATCATTGCAACCTACATTCTTCAATTTTCTTTCTGTATCTGCTAGCCAATCTTGTGCATCCATTGGTTCAGGGGCTGATGCAAAAGGTAACGTCCTTGCATTCTAGAAGTCACATAGACTCACTCCTCCACCTTTAGGTGCCCTCTGATTTGCTCGTCCCAGCAGCTCTTCCATGAAATTTTTCTAGGTCTCTTGCATCATTTGCATACACTTCATAAAGTTTTGCTCCATTAATGGCCTCATTGGTGGTGGTGGTGGCAATGCTCCCTGATTTGCTGCATCTACATCGGCCTTCTCCTTGGCCTCTCGCTCCATCCGCTGCTGCTCAGTTTCGTTTTCTACACCCGTATCCATGACCCTCTAGTCCTGCAACATAAAGTGAATACTCATAATTACATCATGCGCATGTGTTCTGAGCTCGACTTTACGCACAGAACTAGTCACACAATGAAGATCCAAAAAAATCCAAATATGCATTTCACATATTATACATAATATCATAATAATACAAAGTCATTACAACATATACCATATAGGTATAATCACAACACTACCTTATTCATCTAACTATCTTATTTCTTGGAGTACAATACACGGTACTTGATACCTACCTCTACATAGTTTCCTACTTCTAGTAGTAACTACGCTCATCATACATGACTGATGTCCAACTGTGATGACGTGTCGTTCATCGCACAGTTTGTGAAACAAATGGCCTTCCAGACGGAACATACTCAGTATCTGAAGTGTCAGGACTTAAGTCATTACTCAACCTGAGCGCATTGACTCCCTCCAGCTCAGCTGAAAAGCATTCAGAAACATATTCAACATTATCTCCCACTTGCATATCTTGAGCTTCATTCCTTGAGTTGTCAACAGAATACGCAGATCCCACTGATTCCCAGGTGCTCCTCTGGGCAAGATAGTTAAACACTGGATAATGTATATTCCCTGGGTTTTGAGAAGATGTTGATGATTCAAACAGTCTCTCCTCAAGATCTTCTTCTTCATCCTGATTATCTATCGACATGGAATTTCTACTACTGTTCCTAAGGTTAATTCTTGCACCCATCCAGCTAGATTGTCCAACATTTCTGTCAGAACCATCTGTGGACATCTGGTGTTCATGAGATCCTTCATATGATCCCCTTCTCCAACCATCATAATTCTCAATAGGAAGTTCTGAATCAGAACCATCCTCTGAACCCTGTGGTAATGCGTACCTCATATCCATAGTAGGATCATGTATAGGTTCAGGTCTTGGTGAATAAGGATATGGTATAAAAGATTCAGGATCTATAGGTATATCCTTAAAGATAGGTGTTGCACTACTACTGCTTCCTTCTCTAACCAGAATGCTAACTGCTTTCTCCTTTCCGGATCAGTTAGATCCTCTAACATGTCATTTTTATCTTCGAAAATCACTTGATGTGTCTTATAAAAAGACGCAACGAGTGGTCGGTATCTATCCATAAACTTGGAAGCTAACTTCGGATGCTTCTTAACCAAAGTAAGATGATCCGGTATAGGCTCTGAGTCTATAGAATCATGAGGTATCACAGAAAATGTGCTACCTTCTAACTCCTTGGATTTATGCTCCCGGATATTAGCTATCGCCTCCACAACAGCAACATGATATGCTGCTAAGTGACTCCTACCTTCACCTATAGGTAGATCGTGATACAATCCAAGCTCCTCTGGAAGTTGGATACTCACACGATACTTGGATAACATCCGGCCATGTAACATCCCAAAAATATTAAACTAGAATCATCAAACTCTAATCATCAAAATTAGGGCTGACAAAAAACTTTTCTAAAATAAAATAAGAAAGCATTCATATGTGTATGCATCCTATTTGGAATTCTTTTGAATTGCCTTGTTTATGTGTTTCTTTGCTTGTAAAAGGATTCTTAGGTGAAATAAACATCATTTAAACAATCCCCACACTTTTACCAAAGACAAATAAATCAAAACAAACAAAATAAGGGAATGGTCATTTTGGCCAATTTAACTCCCATGCCTACTTTGGCTGTCTCTAACTTTCAGAACCTAACAGAAACTTGTTTGGATCTTTGCACCCCTTGATACTACTCATAACAAAGTATCAAGGCCCACTTTGTGATCATCCAGAAACATTCAAATGCATAGTTTAAAGGACAATTCAAAATTGAATCTTTATCATCTCGGAAGATCCCATTTTTTCAAAAACCACTCAAACAAGCTCAACTTTCAAAACCCAAGCATCTATAGACTCACCAGCACCAATCTAGCACACCCACCAAAAATCTTTTCAAAATTCAAAACTTGAATTCTTGCGGCCATTTCATCAAACACCTTGCAGATACAAATCAAACAAAATCTAAACACTATTTGGAGCAGTGATTTGAGCCTAACTTGTTCCCTCTCTGGATACCACTAGCCTTAGTAGATCATCTAACAACCTAAACTAATCTCTAGCACTACTGTAAGCTAGTCATTGTCATCAATGGTGAGCAGGCCGAGTGCACCCTTGCCACCCACATGTCGACAGCAAGCTAGGAGAAGCACCAAGCCTAGACAACATGTCTCGGAGCAAGCTAACACCCCACCGCCACTCCCTGTCTAGCGCTCGAACCTTGCCAGCCCCTGGACCACACGCACCTACCATGCCAAGCTCGCCAGCAACCATGCCGAGAGCGTGCCCCGTGCGCCACGCTCGACAAACGCCCACATACCGCGCGCCGCCCTCGCCGCATGCATACGTGATCACCACCGTCCCAGCAACCCCGCAGACACGCTCGTTCGCCGCCGCATGGACCACGCATGCTGTGCGCCATAAAAACTTCCATCGGGCACGCGCAGAGCACCGCCGCGTTCCGACCGATCCGCACCGCCCCACGCCTCGCCACCATGTCGTTGAGCTTCGCCAGGGAGCACAGCACCGCCCCCTACCGTCGCCCACGCCGATAACCCTCTGTGCCGTCGACCACGACGAGCTCACCTTGCGCCCGTCGGTCCCCCTCTCGCCACTATAAATAGAGGCCACCCCTCGCCGAATTGAGCACACCATCTCACTCCCCTCTCCTCGCTGATCGTTCCACCCTGTTCCTGGAGCAAGGCGAGCAGCGCATCACCGAAATTTCACCGGAGCCTGCCGCTACTAGAGAAGAAGGGGGCCAGCGATTGGAGCCGCCCCAGGAGAAGCTGCCGGTACCAGGAGGTTCGCCGTCGTCGACTTCGTCGTTCGCCCGCCTCGCCAACCCTCGTCTGAGCCCCGGTGAGCCCCCGACGACCCCCACCTGCCGCGTTAGGTTTCTGTCTCGCCGGCGCAGCCTGACGTGGACGATGAACCAGGGTCATTAGATTAGAACAAGGTCCCTAAGTCCACGTTGCCCCGTACCGCTTCGCACCCCCTCGTCTCACTGACGCGTGGGGACAGCAACTTAACCAGCCCGCAAGTGTTGTGCTTAGCAGGCCAGCCCAGTATCGTTTCCGTGCAGCCCAGTCGTTTGAATTTAACTTTTTCCATTTTATTTCAAACACAGTTTAGTTTCAAAAATCAACCCAGCTCGATTTAGTGCACCAAATTAAATGAAACCAATTTTGTTAGAAAGGTCTTGCAATGATGAATCCAAGCCCGTTGGATTTAAATCATTTGAATCTATAGATCAACCTTGGTAAAAATAATAAGGCAAAAAAAATTCTGCATTCAATCATTTTTCAAATTTAAACCATAAAATCTTTTGAGTTGATTCCAACTCTCAAAAATCACATTTGATCATACCTTTCAGGATATATAAAAACATTTGGGTTTACTTACAGAAATATTGATCAAGTAATAAAAGAATGCCACATAGGCATTTCTAGCCAATTTATTTAATTAAAATAAAAGGGTAAAACCTTATTAAATTGTGACACCACTTTAAATCACATTCCCATGGACTAAAATATGTGGTGATGACATGTGTCAACCTGATCCCATGTTTAGTTTGGAGAATATTAAATCTTAAGTAGTTTTTCAATGTGTAGAAATTACTTTTCTAAAAATAAAAGGAATTAAACCAAGCTTTAACCTTGTAATGTTAGTGATGATGCTAGATCATCTATAGGACCCTTTTGTCTGATGATTGAAATTAGTTAAGTATTGTTTGGTGATTGTGTACCTCGTATTTATTTATAGACGCTAGTACCGACCAAGGAAACGAAGAAGGAGGATACTACGAAGAAGAAGCCGAGGAGAACTTCAACCACTGCTCTGCACAAGGCAAGCCTAATACTACTAGTTGAATGTGCAAGCTAACACTTGCAATTTAGCAAGCTTATACTAATATTGACGCAAGCCAATACTTGCTTGTTACCATGCCACCTATATGCCTTAAGCATAGATGATCATACCCATTTGATAACCCCATTCCTAGTTTTTCTTACAAGCTTTATAGTTTATTTCTTTATCAAAGCTAGTACTTAGAGCTTACTTAAGTGAATGGTAGATTCTAGAGAGAATTGAAGGTTGCATAAAGAGCATAAAATTTGGCCTAAGCTAGATAATCTTGATGTCATCTCAAGGCATAAGATTGAACTTAGTTGAGAACTCCACTAGTTTACCACCCCTCATTAGTACTCACCCCCACTTGTAGATGCTAGTGCTAAGCATAAAATTTGGTCAACTTTAGATGGGAATACTTGGTGGAAAATGGTTATGAAAACCTTGGAATGATGGATCATTCTATGGAGATGTTTTGGACATGTGTTTCCGAACACCAGATGATTTATGGTGATGAAAATGTTGAGGCATGAGCCTTAGCCCTTTATAAAACTGATGGTTTTCTGGATGCGATACCATTCCAATTTTACCGTACAACCACAATACCCGAGAATTGGGTAGGGCTTGACTGGAAACTTATATACCTTAGTATTAGTTCCCTCACGGCCAAGGTCTGAGCTGAAGCTACCTCGTGAAGATTGTCCACCTGTGCAGTACCCAAGATGACAGTTGGTCATGGTTGGGAGGAAACTCACAGGAGAGGTGCTTATACTAGGGCGTGTAATTGAAAGGTTAGGATTGATTATCCGCATACTGAGTATGGTGAATTCAGGATTTGTTCCTGACGGATGTATCGAATGTTGTGGTGAAAGTGTACAATCTCTGCAGAGAGTCAAACTATTCGAATAGCCGCGTCCGTGGTTATGGATAGTTGGAGTGGCCATACTGTTCCCCCGTCAGATGTTTTCAAAATGACTTATGAAATGAATTGAGACTTTGACTTGACCACAACAGAGTTGTGATACGAAATACAAGTTCCCACTTAGGTGTTATAAAATTTGATTAGCATTCTCTTGTTTCTGAACTTAGTATATGTAAATCTGGCTTTTTGCAAAACAACCCTAGAGCTTAATGTCCTATTACAAAAACCCCCTTCACTTGTTAGTATTAGTTTGCGAGTACTTAAAGAGTACTCATGGCTTTGTCCTTGGCTATTCCCATGGCCAGACTATGAAGAGGAGTATCTGGAGGATGGACCCTAGGAAGGTTATGACAACTAGGATCATCTCCCATCGTCAGCATTGCCTGTGACCCCGAAGATGGAGCTTCTCCTACGCTACCATTATTATTACGTATTTCCGCTGCTTGTGTTGTATTAAAAACTAGATCATGAGATCCTTATTTGTGTAAGACCTTATGTATGGTTTGTAATGGATGATGTACTGTGGTATCCAATTCTGTTATCTCTCGCAAAAATGGTAATCCTGGGATTGTGATGTATCGCATTAAGGGCATCTGGGATTAAATATCCGGGTGTTGACAAGTTGGTATCAGAGCCATCCTAACCATAGGAGACCCTAGTTAGACTGGACGTTTGAATCAAAAACTTAATTTCAAAACCAAAGGAAGCAAATATTTACAAAAACTTATTCCCATTCTTATCACTTGATTCTTTCATGAAAATTCATGTTCCTCAAAAACTCTTGCAAAATACATTAAATTTGACACACTTGATCACTATACTAACTTACTCATCTTATATTCTTTTAGATGGACGTGAAGTACAGCAAGTTTTACCAGTTGGGAAATGGAGGAGACCTTATCTTTGAGAAGGATTTGGACCAGCTTTCGGAACTTCTGGAGCGTCCGCACCCCGAGTTCTTCGGAGCTCAGCTCAATGATCAAGGAGGAGAAGATCTGCAGTGGCTAATTGTTGCAAGTCTCCGAGGAAAGATTGAACCTCCCACTGCTGAGGGAATTCAGTTCGCCTTAAGAGAGAACAACTGGCTCGATGGACTTGCCAAGGCCATGCAGGAAGCTCTTGCCCGTCTGTGTGGGAAGAGTATCAACCAGATCAAGGGTACCCGCTTTGAGTTTTTCCCAAGGCGTGATGCTAATGGACAACCACTGGAAGCCTGTAAGATCCCTCCTTTGTAAAGGAAAAGATCCCTGTGATTGCAATGCTAGTCCCTGGATCAATAGCTAGCATCCACAGTTTAGATGTAATATCAAGAAAGAAAGGTCATATACAATTTTATAACCAGGAATAAAATAATTTTATTACATCAAACATAGCTCATTGGCTATTTACATTACATTGCAGTGGAATAACTATAGTCATGGGTCCTTCATCTTCAAAGTGCCACAGGCAGACATGTTGGTTGTAGACTTGTAATCCTAATCAATCAATCCTCACTAAAATCAATCAAACCTGCAACATTAAAAGTTACAGCCACAAGGGTCAATACATTTGAATTGTATTGGCAAGTGATACTTTGGTAGTATAGTGGAGTCTATCATCTATATGCATTTGGCTAAGTGGAGTTGAGGCTTGCTTTGCTCAAAATAGATTTTTCCTATCATTTTGAAAATACTAAGTTTTGTTTGGCAAAAACTTTCCAAGACATCTACCAATCAAAGACTGAAGATCCACTCAGGGCATCTACCAATCAAAGACTGAAGATTTACTTGGCAAAAACACCCAAGGTATCTACCAATCAAAGACTGAAGATCCACTCAGGGCATCTACCAATCAAAGACTGAAGATCCTTTTAACCCTTGTTCACCCACAAGTTTTATTTAGAAATTGGAGTGATGAGATTCTTGAAGTTTCCATGTCTTGATGCTCAAATTGTCCTTTACCAGGGACATGGCTAAGTACTTAGGTTTTACACTCTGCAGAGGTGGTGCACTTTCCCCACAAGCCTTGGTTTCCCAAGACATGATCCTTCAGTAGCCTTTCCTTAGTCAAATGGACGCGCTCCAACCTATCATCCCATCTACCACCCACTGTCCAAGAGACTAAGTTCTAGCATCCTAAGATCATGGCAGAGCCCATAATGCCAAGTGGTTGCACTTGAAGCTTCTCAACATTTGACATCTCAAATCTCTTTGTTTCCTGGGTGGCCATCCACAAGTGAGATACACAACCCAAGTCCATGGCCTTGTGAACCACTCAACATAAACCATTCTTTCCATTCCACCCAGGTGATTCATTAACTTAGTTGTTTTGTTAAATAAAAACAAGTCCTTAGACTTAGAATATTTTTCCATAGTGTGAATATAAACCACCCTTGTTTTCTAGTAGCTAGGCTAAGCATGGCATGGCAACTTATCCTTAGGGAATTTTCCTAGCAACTCTAGCATTCTATTCTAAATAGGATTTCCCATCATCAAATGACAAAAGTAGCATGCAAGTCCTAACAAAATATATCTAATGCATGTATAAAATATAGGAATGGAATATTCATGAAGATATCACTTGCCTTTTTGGTAGAGGGTATAGGTTCACTCCTTGTCCTTGCAACACTCACACTCTTCAAGTCACTACAATTCAATCAAGCAAGGCACAAACTTAATCTACCCATCAAGCAAAACTACACACATAAAATAACAAAGTCAAACAAACAATTTTTCACACACAAAGTAATGGGATCTAAGTCATGCATAAGCATGCAAAGGTTGGTTCTATTTGCAAAGGTGGTCTCCACTAGGCTTCTAACTTTGTAAGTTCCAAATTGGTCATTTACCAAAATGGCAAAGTCATTTGCAAAGAGGGTCTCTATTAGGTTTCTAAACTTTGTAAGATCCAAAATGGTCATTTACCAAAGTGGTAAAGTTAAAGAAATGCATGCAAGCATGCCAAGCTTTGCTTTGTTTGTAAAAGTGGTTCCTAATGGGTCATAGACATTTGGGCACACCTATTGGTCATTTTGTGAAGTGGCTAAGTCATTTGCAAAAGGTTTCACTATAAAACCATTTGCAAAACAAAGTGTCATTCTATGTGGTGTAGAAATATTTTTACTAAGGCACTAACCTATAGGGTTCACCCAATGAGTTGCTATTGCAAAACTTGGTGTTTGGGTCAGTAGGTTTGGTCCAAAACATTTTCTCAAAGTTTTCTTTATGAAAGCATTTTCATAAACAAAACAATGGTTTTTAATTAGCTAGAAATGGACTAAACCAATTAATCCATTCTAAATTTTTCAAAAATCATTTTCCAAACTATGGGTTGGTTCCTAGGGTCAGTAAGGTCACAACAAACTAATTGGCAAAGGTTTTAACCCTAAAATCATTTTTAAATGATTTTTCTAATGTTAGCAAGCACACAAAAGAATCTGCAAAATCAAACAAGCTAACAGATACTATTTTCTAAACTAAGGGTAGGGTTGGCTAGGGCTTGTCTTGCTGAATCCAACGACATCAAATTTGTAAAATTTGGACGTATGGATCCAAAGATACATGGGTTTGAAAATGGCAAAAGTTTCTGTTTTTAAATCTCTTTTAAACAGATCTAGTGCCACGCGTTGCGCTATGATTGGCCGGTACCGGTTCGGCCGGATCGGCAATGTGGAGCGTTGGATCAAGTTTGATCACACGGCACAGAGGACATACCCCTTCGCGGTTAGTCATTCTATCGTAACCGATGGATCGGGATCGAACGGCTGCGGCAGGCTCGACCTAAAGTGGGCGGCGCTGCGGTGGCTAGCGGCGGCGGAGCGGTCGGTCGACGACGGAGGCGACGCTACAGGAGGTGAGGGAGAAGGAGGGGTTGCTCACCGGGCTCAGGAGATCACGGTGGTTCTCAAGGTACTGCTGGCTTGACAAGGGGCGCTCAGGGGCAGTCGCAATTCCTCGTCGGAGTTGGGAACGGCGGCGGTTGGCTCTCGGTTGTCGTCGTTGGCGTTGCTGTGGATCACCTCAAGGCAAACGAAAAGCACGGTCAGATGCGCCAAGACACGACAGAGGTGTGTGCGTGATCTAGAGGGTTCGGGGCGGTCGAGGCTTACCGGGGAACGTTGCCGGAGAAGAAGCAGACGGCGGTTGCTCACAGTTGACGACGAGGCGACGCTACGGTGTGAGCTAGGACACGAGGACGATGGCATTAGTTGCGGAAGAAGTCACTGGTCTTAGGCGCATCATTGAAAAGAAGAGGGGCGGCTGAAAGCTACCTGTGGAGTTCGCCGGAGTTGAAACAGACGGTGGCGACGGTGGTCGTTGTCGAAGGCGAGGTTACAGGGTACCCGCGGTCGAGTTTGATGCACTGGCAGATGCGCCTAAGAGTGGTGAAGCTGCCAGCGTACTCAGGGAGGCTCGGGGCGGTGAGGTTTCGTCGGAATCGTCACCGGACCACGTCGGAGCAGAGGGCGGTGTGCGGCGCAATTCGTCCAGCCTGGGAGCAGAGAGAGGGAGTGGTCTGGGGGAAATGGAAGAGAAGAGGGAGGCGTTTAAGTAGGCGTCGTCGCGGCGAGGGATCAACGCAGCATTAACGCGAATTCAAGCTGCGAAATCAAAGCCTGCAACGGCCGGTCGAGGAAGAAGGCGTGGTCAGCGGGTGGGGAAGGAGAACAGTGGACAGTGGGGTCCAGCGGTCAGTGGGGAAATAAGTTGGCGAAGGGTCCACCTGTCAGTCTCTTAGCGGGTTCCTTTCGCGGTGCAGAAAACGGTTCGGGGCGTGGGAGAGAGAGGTGGGGTCGTTTCATCAGCGAGTGAGGGGAAGAGGAGTGGGTCCTGGTTGTCACTCTCTGTGCGGGTCGGTTTCTGAGTGAGAAAAGGTTTCTTCGGGGGGGAGAAGACTGGGCTGGTCTGGGCCTATTGGGCTGGGTCTGCCTTTTCCTATTTTTTTTATTCTGTCTAAACACTTTTCTTTTTCTATTCTATTTTCTGTTTTGCAATTCAAACAATTTATTCAAGCAATTTCAATCAACACTCAATCAATTCAAACAGCAAACTTTTCATTTGAATTTGGTTCTGTTTGACAACATAATCCAAATCTCAAAATAAAATAATATTTTTATTTATTTTAGGATCCATTTAATAATTAAATAAAATGGATCCTTAGTTTATTAAAATAGGGTTTTGATTTATTTAAATAAAATTTCCATTTGAAATCCAATTATTTTCAAAACCAAACCAGAAGGTTTTATTTGAAAAATAAAAGAATACTTGGAAACTTATTTAAATAAATAAATAAGTTTTGGTGTTTTAATTAAAATGGGAAAGCCTTTACTTAAATAAAATTGGATATTTAAATCCTTATTATTTTATTTAAATAATCCTTTACTCATTTTAATCAAAGCAAAGCCTTTTAATAAAAGATTTCAAAGTAGTAATAAAATACTTGATGTTCATTTAAAATGGAAAAAGCCTTTACTTAAATAAAATTGGATATTTAAATCCTTATTATTTTATTTAAATAAACCTTTATTCATTTTATCAAAACAAAATATTTTATTACAAAAGTTTGGCCAAAATTAATTTGGCTTATCTTTTCATTTGAAACCAAAGTCTTTTATTAAAAGATCTAAAACAGTGTTTCCAAAACAATTTATTTTCCTTTATCAAAGGTTTATCTTTTTAATCCCTTTAGGATTATTTGATCACCAATTGGTATGGGATTTTGGTAAGGCTTTAATAGCTTTGGAAATTCAATTTCCTTATCTTAATATATTCACAAGATTTTGTCTATGGTTCCAAACTAAGTGAAACCAATTTCTAAGGTCTTACTTGATCCTTTGTGATTATTTATTGGTCAAATTTGGTATGGATCAAATCCATGGATTTGGAGATAACTTGGGAAATGATTTCCTTCCATTAGGGTTTAGGGATTTGGATTTATTTTCCAAGTGTTCAAATTTCCAGATACATTCATTGAGGAATGCATTTCCCTTGATTTGGATTTTTGTTGAATTCAAACTTTAAAATCCCATCTTTAACAAACTTTGGCGAAAGTTTTTCTTTTAGAAACAAAAGTTTCTTTTCTCCCTGATTTTCAACAAAATTTTATTTTATTTAATTTATTTTACACATTACAAGATTTGGAAAATCTTGGGATGTGACAGGCTACCACCCTTAAAATAAATCTCGTCCCGAGATTTGGGGGGGCTAGGGTTACAAGTTGGCTCAAAACAACTAGGGTACTACCACCCTTAAAAATTTTCCAACTAATCTAGATGTTGGCCTTCTTGGAATCCCGGGGAAGCTTCTCTGGGCAAACATTTGCATAGTGTCCTTTATTTCCACACTTGAAACATGTGACTTGGCTGATATCTCTCATAGGCTTGTTTATCTTGTGCTTCATCTTTTCTTGACAATTGCTTGCATAATGTCCTGGTTCTTTGCAATTGAAACACATCACTTGGCTGATATCTTTCTTTTCCTTTGGTATCATTGCCTCTTGTTTGTTTCCTTGGTTCTTCTTCTTCTTGGGTTTCTCTAAAGCTAGGAGTGCTTCTAGTTCATGTTCTTCATATGTTATCTCAAAGGTAGGAATGTCTACTGGTTTCTTTGACCTTCTATTTCTCCTTGGATAATTCATATGTCGCTTCTTTGGTCCTTCAAATTGGGTTGTATTGCATGGAGGTGCAAGTGGAGATTTTCCTTTGTCTTCATCTTTCTTGGTAGAAATTGTTCCCTTATGGAGGTTTCCAAACATTTGATGCATTCCATCTTGCTTCATTTGTTGAACTATAGGATAGATGGGGCATTGAATAGGGACATGATTATTTCCTTCACATAGGAAGCAAGTAACTTGAGATGTGGGGCATTGGCCAACTGGATGTTCCTCTTCACAATTGGGGCATTGATCTCCATGCTCCTTGGAAGTGTGGTCCTTGTCTCCACAAATATTGCAAGCTTGAGTTCCTTCTAAAATAACATCTTGGTCATCCTTGTTGTCATAAACTCCTTTGGAAGAGTTGTCTCCAATGTTGATCATTTGAGTAGCCATCCTTTGCAACAATTGGGATTGAGTTTCTAAAAACTTTTGCATGGTTGGGTCTAATCCATTGTTGTTGGCTAAAAGCTGAGTTGTCACTTGGCTCAACTGGGTTTGGTTTGCTAGTAGTTGTTCTCTCATGTTGACCTCTTGATTGTTGTTGTTGGTGTCATCAACCTTGATGTTGGAGTCTCTTGGAGAAGTCATCTGTTTGGGTTGGATAGGGATTAGAATAGGCAAAAGGTTTTTCTAAGGAAATAATTCTAATCACACACATCACAATTCACACAAGCAATTTGCAAGCAATCACAAACAAACACTCCACTCAAACAACAGTTTCAAGCACATACTTAGGCAACAAAATATTTTTGTTACACCACATAAGTTGGTGGGTTTGACTTATCTAAAATATGGTGGTCCATCTATATGGTTCACTTGTGATCTTTCCATCCTTCTTGGTTGATTCTTCTTAATTGAGATCTTTGTATCCTTGGAGAATTCTTGTGTCTTGGTCACAAATCTTCAAAAGTGTTCATGGTTTCTTCTAAGTTGTGTTTCCTTAGTCTTCAAGTGAAATGTTACTCAAGACTTGTAGTCTTTAGTAGTATCCAAAGTTGAAGTCCTTGGTGTACATGTTGCAGATGTTGAAGAAGTTGAAGTCATTAGAGTTGATGAAGTTGAAGAAGTCCTTTGCACATGGTGTAGTCTTTGGTCATAGGGTAGGCTTTTCCATCAAGTTTGAAATAGAGGAGAAGTAGAGTTGAAATCAAAATGGTTGAGGAAAGAGTTTACAAGATTGTTTTGTAAATAAGTTTTGGAACAAAACAATTCCTATTTTTCTAAGGGTTTTTGTCCAATCCTAGGGTTACAAATCCTACAGGCAACACAATGATCTGATACCATCTGTAAGATCCCTCCTTTGTAAAGGAAAAGATCCCTGTGATTGCAATGCTAGTCCCTGGATCAATAGCTAGCATCCACAGTTTAGATGTAATATCAAGAAACAAAGGTCATATACAATTTTATAACCAGGAATAAAATAATTTTATTACATCAAACATAGCTCATTAGCTATTTACATTACATTGCAGCAGAATAACTATAGTCATGGGTCCTTCATCTTCAAAGTGCCACAGGCAGACATGTTGGTTGTAGACTTGTAATCCTAATCAATCAATCCTCACTAAAATCAATCAAACCTGCAACATTAAAAGTTACAGCCACAAGGGTCAATACATTTGAATTGTATTGGCAAGTGATACTTTGGTAGTATAGTGGAGTCTATCATCTGTATGCATTTGGCTAAGTGGAGTTGAGGCTTGCTTTGCTCAAAATAGATTTTTCCTATCATTTTGAAAATACTAAGTTTTGTTTGGCAAAAACTTTCCAAGACATCTACCAATCAAAGACTGAAGATCCACTCAGGGCATCTACCAATCAAAGACTGAAGATTTACTTGGCAAAAACACCCAAGGTATCTACCAATCAAAGACTGAAGATCCACTCAGGGCATCTACCAATCAAAGACTGAAGATCCTTTTAACCCTTGTTCACCCACAAGTTTTATTTAGAAATTGGAGTGATGAGATTCTTGAAGTTTCCATGTCTTGATGCTCAAATTGTCCTTTACCAGGGACATGGCTAAGTACTTAGGTTTTACACTCTGCAGAGGTGGTGCACTTTCCCCACAAGCCTTGGTTTCCCAAGACATGATCCTTCAGTAGCCTTTCCTTAGTCAAATGGACGCGCTCCAACCTATCATCCCATCTACCATCCACTGTCCAAGAGACTAAGTTCTAGCATCCTAAGATCATGGCAGAGCCCATAATGCCAAGTGGTTGCACTTGAAGCTTCTCAACATTTGACATCTCAAATCTCTTTGTTTCCTGGGTGGCCATCCACAAGTGAGATACACAACCCAAGTCCATGGCCTTGTGAACCACTCAACATAAACCATTCTTTCCATTCCACCCAGGTGATTCATTAACTTAGTTTTTTTGTTAAATAAAAACAAGTCCTTAGACTTAGAATATTTTTCCATAGTGTGAATATAAACCACCCTTGTTTTCTAGTAGCTAGGCTAAGCATGGCATGGCAACTTATCCTTAGGGAATTTTCCTAGCAACTCTAGCATTCTATTCTAAATAGGATTTCCCATCATCAAATGACAAAAGTAGCATGCAAGTCCTAACAAAATATATCTAATGCATGTATAAAATATAGGAATGGAATATTCATGAAGATATTACTTGCCTTTTTGGTAGAGGGTATAGGTTCACTCCTTGTCCTTGCAACACTCACACTCTTCAAGTCACTACAATTCAATCAAGCAAGGCACAAACTTAATCTACCCATCAAGCAAAACTACACACATAAAATAACAAAGTCAAACAAACAATTTTTCACACACAAAGTAATGGGATATAAGTCATGCATAAGCATGCAAAGGTTGGTTCTATTTGCAAAGGTGGTCTCCACTAGGCTTCTAACTTTGTAAGTTCCAAATTGGTCATTTACCAAAATGGCAAAGTCATTTGCAAAGAGGGTCTCTATTAGGTTTCTAAACTTTGTAAGATCCAAAATGGTCATTTACCAAAGTGGTAAAGTTAAAGAAATGCATGCAAGCATGCCAAGCTTTGCTTTGTTTGTAAAAGTGGTTCCTAATGGGTCATAGACATTTGGGCACACCTATTGGTCATTTTGTGAAGTGGCTAAGTCATTTGCAAAAGGTTTCACTATAAAACCATTTGCAAAACAAAGTGTCATTCTATGTGGTGTAGAAATATTTTTACTAAGGCACTAACCTATAGGGTTCACCCAATGAGTTGCTATTGCAAAACTTGGTGTTTGGGTCAGTAGGTTTGGTCCAAAACATTTTCTCAAAGTTTTCTTTATGAAAGCATTTTCATAAACAAAACAATGGTTTTTAATTAGCTAGAAATGGACTAAACCAATTAATCCATTCTAAATTTTTCAAAAATCATTTTCCAAACTATGGGTTGGTTCCTAGGGTCAGTAAGGTCACAACAAACTAATTGGCAAAGGTTTTAACCCTAAAATCATTTTTAAATGATTTTTCTAATGTTAGCAAGCACACAAAAGAATCTGCAAAATCAAACAAGCTAACAGATACTATTTGCTAAACTAAGGGTAGGGTTGGCTAGGGCTTGTCTTGCTGAATCCAACGACATCAAATTTGTAAAATTTGGACGTATGGATCCAAAGATACATGGGTTTGAAAATGGCAAAAGTTTCTGTTTTTAAATCTCTTTTAAACAGATCTAGTGCCACGCGTTGCGCTGTGATTGGCCGGTACCGGTTCGGCCGGATCGGCAACGTGGAGCGTTGGATCAAGTTTGATCACACGGCACAGAGGACATACCCCTTCGCGGTTAGTCATTCTATCGTAACCGATGGATCGGGATCGAACGGCTGCGGCAGGCTCGACCTAAAGTGGGCGGCGCTGCGGTGGCTAGCGGCGGCGGAGCGGTCGGTCGACGACGGAGGCGACGCTACAGGAGGTGAGGGAGAAGGAGGGGTTGCTCACCGGGCTCAGGAGATCACGGTGGTGCTCAAGGTACTGCTGGCTTGACAAGGGGCGCTCAGGGGCAGTCGCAATTCCTCGTCGGAGTTGGGAAAGGCGGCGGTTGGCTCTCGGTTGTCGTCGTTGGCGTTGCTGTGGATCACCTCAAGGCAAACGAAAAGCACGGTCAGATGCGCCAAGACACGACAGAGGTGTGTCCGTGATCTAGAGGGTTCGGGGCGGTCGAGGCTTACCGGGGAACGTTGCCGGAGAAGAAGCAGACGGCGGTTGCTCACAGTTGACGACGAGGCGACGCTACGGTGTGAGCTAGGACACGAGGACGATGGCATTAGTTGCGGAAGAAGTCTTTGGTCTTAGGCGCATCATTGAAAAGAAGAGGGGCGGCTGAAAGCTACCTGTGGAGTTCGCCGGAGTTGAAACAGACGGTGGCGACGGTGGTCGTTGTCGAAGGCGAGGTTACAGGGTACCCGCGGTCGAGTTTGATGCACTGGCAGATGCGCCTAAGAGTGGTGAAGCTGCCAGCGTACTCAGGGAGGCTCGGGGCGGTGAGGTTTCGTCGGAATCGTCACCGGACCACGTCGGAGCAGAGGGCGGTGTGCGGCGCAATTCGTCCAGCCTGGGGGCAGAGAGAGGGAGTGGTCTGGGGGAAATGGAAGAGAAGAGGGAGGCGTTTAAGTAGGCGTCGTCGCGGCGAGGGATCAACGCAGCATTAACGCGAATTCAAGCTGCGAAATCAAAGCCTGCAACGGCCGGTCGAGGAAGAAGGCGTGGTCAGCGGGTGGGGAAGGAGAACAGTGGACAGTGGGGTCCAGCGGTCAGTGGGGAAATAAGTTGGCGAAGGGTCCACCTGTCAGTCTCTTAGCGGGTTCCTTTCGCGGTGCAGAAAACGGTTCGGGGCGTGGGAGAGAGAGGTGGGGTCGTTTCATCAGCGAGTGAGGGGAAGAGGAGTGGGTCCTGGTTGTCACTCTCTGTGCGGGTCGGTTTCTGAGTGAGAAAAGGTTTCTTCGGGGGGGAGAAGACTGGGCTGGTCTGGGCCTATTGGGCTGGGTCTGCCTTTTCCTATTTTTTTTATTCTGTCTAAACACTTTTCTTTTTCTATTCTATTTTCTGTTTTGCAATTCAAACAATTTATTCAAGCAATTTCAATCAACACTCAATCAATTCAAACAGCAAACTTTTCATTTGAATTTGGTTCTGTTTGACAACATAATCCAAATCTCAAAATAAAATAATATTTTTATTTATTTTAGGATCCATTTAATAATTAAATAAAATGGATCCTTAGTTTATTAAAATAGGGTTTTGATTTATTTAAATAAAATTTCCATTTGAAATCCAATTATTTTCAAAACCAAACCAGAAGGTTTTATTTGAAAAATAAAAGAATACTTGGAAACTTATTTAAATAAATAAATAAGTTTTGGTGTTTTAATTAAAATGGGAAAGCCTTTACTTAAATAAAATTGGATATTTAAATCCTTATTATTTTATTTAAATAATCCTTTACTCATTTTAATCAAAGCAAAGCCTTTTAATAAAAGATTTCAAAGTAGTAATAAAATACTTGATGTTCATTTAAAATGGAAAAAGCCTTTACTTAAATAAAATTGGATATTTAAATCCTTATTATTTTATTTAAATAAACCTTTATTCATTTTATCAAAACAAAATATTTTATTACAAAAGTTTGGCCAAAATTAATTTGGCTTATCTTTTCATTTGAAACCAAAGTCTTTTATTAAAAGATCTAAAACAGTGTTTCCAAAACAATTTATTTTCCTTTATCAAAGGTTTATCTTTTTAATCCCTTTAGGATTATTTGATCACCAATTGGTATGGGATTTTGGTAAGGCTTTAATAGCTTTGGAAATTCAATTTCCTTATCTTAATATATTCACAAGATTTTGTCTATGGTTCCAAACTAAGTGAAACCAATTTCTAAGGTCTTACTTGATCCTTTGTGATTATTTATTGGTCAAATTTGGTATGGATCAAATCCATGGATTTGGAGATAACTTGGGAAATGATTTCCTTCCATTAGGGTTTAGGGATTTGGATTTATTTTCCAAGTGTTCAAATTTCCAGATACATTCATTGAGGAATGCATTTCCCTTGATTTGGATTTTTGTTGAATTCAAACTTTAAAATCCCATCTTTAACAAACTTTGGCGAAAGTTTTTCTTTTAGAAACAAAAGTTTCTTTTCTCCCTGATTTTCAACAAAATTTTATTTTATTTAATTTATTTTTCACATTACAAGATTTGGAAAATCTTGGGATGTGACAAAGCCCCATACCATCATGAGCTGAAGACCCAATTGGACCACCTTAGCTTCATGATGTACGATCGTCAGCAGGAGTTGGATAATTGTCGTGACTACTCCAACCACAAGTCCGCCATTATCAAGACGAAGGATCAGACCATCGCCAGGTTAGCGAAGGATCGCAAGTCTCACCGCCGTCAGCTCGACAAGAAGGAGCGCATCATTGCCCGTCTTCGCCACCGTATCTCGTCTTTGGAGGAGACCATCCACGAGAGAGACATGAAGTTGGAGGAAAGGGAGAATGCCGGAGAGGATCTTCGTGGAGACCCTTACTCCTATCTTAGCGATGATGATGATTTTCTGGAGGATCAGGCTATGGATTTCTTCACCGATGAGGATGATTACGCCTTCATCGATGATGATGAGGATGATGAGGATGACGACTACACCGACTCCAAGGAGTAGTAGCACTTGAGCACTAGAATAGTGAGTAGTATTCGGTCCCACTGTATCGTAGTTTCCAAAATGGTTCTTAAAACCATATGTTTCCCTTTGTTGTGGTGTGTGTTTGTATCGGGTGCTATGAAAGAATGAATGAAAAGAAAGTTGCTAGAAAAATCTAAGTCAAACTTTAAAAACTTTTCAAAATCCCAAAACCTTAGAAGTTTCCCTCTTTTCTCATGATCTATCTCAATCTTCAGATGCCACGCGGAGGAAGTGGTTCATCCCCGGACCCGATGTTGCAGATCCTGCAAATGTTGGTTTTGGACCGCGAAGCTGAAAGAGCCGAACGTCAAACCAATTTAGCTACCCTGCAACAGATAGCTCAGCTTGCCCACAACAATCAAGGCCACGGAAACCAGGACAATCATGGATCTAAGTTCAAGAATTTCTACAACACCAACCCACCTGTTTTCACTAAGTCAGAAGATCCCCTAGACGCCGATGATTGGCTGCAAACCATGGAAAATAACTTAGAAGTCGCCGGAGTGGAAGCCAATGAGAAAGTTCTGTTCGCCACCCACTATCTATCCGGAGATGCCAGAGCATGGTGGAACAGTGTTCGTGCCATGACCGGAGGACAGATGATTACCTGGGAGGAATTCAAAGTCAAGTTCAGCAGAACCCATGTACCACCGGGTTTGATCAAGAGGATGAGAGATGAGTTCAGAGAACTGAAGCAAGGAAGGATGACCGTAGTGGAATACCGTGACAAATTCTTGTCATTAGCTAGGTATTACCCGGATGAGATCGACACCTAAGCCAAGAAGAAAGAGAGATTCTTGAATGGTCTGCACGATGAGATGCAGACTGTGTTAGTAAATATCCCCTTTGTTGATACTGAAGCCCTTGTCGACTCTGCTATCCAGATGGAAGGAAAGATCAACCAAGCCAATGAGAACCGCAAGCGTCGCATGATGCATCAGCCAGGAACCCATCAGACCCCAAAGTACCGCCCTAACCCATCTCCAGGATTTTCCCCGAGAACCAACAGACCCCCGATGAACCATCCGACCTATCCCAACCGTGGAAACCCAAGGCCCGGAGGAAATCACAACAACCCCGGCAACTCTAGCAATTTCAACCGTGCCCCACCTAAGTTCAACAACAACAATGCTACAGCCAACACCAACACTGCCCCGAGGACTGGAAGCAACGCTGTGCCTGTTGCAGCAAAGGACAAGTCGCAAGTGGCTTGTTATGACTGTGGAAATAACGGTCACTACTCCAACGAGTTCCCCAACAAGAAGAATGCCGCAGCCCCCAATGCAAATGTCCCAACCCAGCAGCAGCGTTGTGTTCAGCCAGGAAGAAGGTTTGCCCTAGGGAATTCACTCAACCGCAACGGCCGTCTTTTTCTCATGCATGCTGAAGAAGCTCAGGAAGCGCCAGACGTCATGCTGGGTATGTTTTCTGTTAATTCAGTATTTGCAAGAGTATTGTTTGATTCTGGTGCATCGCATTCATTTGTCACCGAAGAATTTTCCTGCACTAGTAAGATTCAACCAACAAAACTGAAGCATGTTATGATCGTTCAAATTCCCGGTTCAACCAACAAGGCTAGGAAAATTTGCAAAGCCATCCCTATCCGAATCCATGGCATAGATTTTATGCTAATCTGATAGTACTCGGAACTAAAGGTTTGGAAGTAGTACAAGGAATGGATTGGATGTCCAAACATAAAGGATTGATTGACTGTGCCAAGAAAGCCATCACCATGACCAGTACAGCCGGAATATCAGTCGAGCATATATCTGAAACCTTACCTCGTCAATTCAAGTGCAACAAGAGTATAGCCCAACCTACCATTGACCAAGTCCGGATAGTCTGTGAATACCCCGATGTATTTCCAGATGTTTTGCCTGGTATGCCCCCAGATCGGGATATCGAGTTTATCATCAAACAAATCCCTGGAACTGGACCCATAGCCCCGAGACCATATACTATGAACCCGTCGGAACTAGAAGAACTGAAGAAGCTACTGTATGCCATGTTTGAAATTGGATTGATTCAACCAAGTGCGTCACCATGGAGATCACCTGTTTTGTTTGTGGACAAGAAAGATGGAGGTAACCGTTTGTGTACAGATTATCGGAAGTTGAATGATGTCACTATCAAGAACAAGTACCCCTTGCCCAAGATAGAAGATTTGTTTGATCAGTTGACCGGTGCCAAAGTGTTTTCTAAGATTGATCTTAGAACTGGCTATCATCAACTCAAAATTCTCGCAGAGGGTATTCCAAAGACTTCCTTTACCACCAGATATGGATTATACGAGTATATTGTCATGTCCTTTGGATTAACCAATGCCCCCGCTTATTTCATGAATCTCATGAATAAGATTTTTATGGACTTCCTAGATAAGTTTGTCGTTGTTTTCATCGATGACATTCTGATTTATTCCAAATCGGAAGAAGAACATGAGCTACACCTAAGGACCATTCTTGGAACCCTTAGAGAGCATCAGCTGTATGCCAAGTTTAGAAAATGTGAATTCTGGTTACAAGAAGTAGGATTCCTCGGTCACATTGTATCAGCCGGAGGAATTTCCGTTGACCCTGCAAAAGTAAAAGATGTCGAAGATTGGCAAGCCCCAACCACTCAAACCCAAGTTCGTGCATTTCTCGGATTGGCGGGATACTATCGCAAGTTCGTAGAAGGATTCTCGAGTATCGCCAAACCCATGACCCAATTGCTGAGAAAGGACCAGAAGTTTGAATGGACCGACAAATGTGAAGCGAGTTTTGAAGAACTCAAGAGAAGATTGATTTCAGCCCCTATCTTAATCATGCCGGATATCACGAAGCCCTTCGACGTGTATTGTGACGCATCCAAGATCGGTCTCGGATGTGTGCTAATGCAAGAAGGCAAAGTCATATCTTATCTATCTCGACAACTGAAACAACATGAGCAAAATTACCCAACCCATGACCTCAAACTCACAGCCTTATTTCTAGCCCTGAAGACGTGGAGGCATTACCTCATGGGAAACCGTTGTTAGATTTTTTCGGATCATAAGATCCTGAAATATATATTCACTCAGAAAGAGCTAAATATGAGGCAGATAAGATGGATTGAGCTAATCAAGGATTACGACATGGACATTCACTATCACCCCGGTAAAGCCAATATGGTAGCAGATGCCCTTAGCAGATTGCCGTGCCGCTTGAACTCCATGATTTTGAAGGAGCAACCAAGCTTGCACAAAGAGATGGAAGATTTTCGAATAGAATTAGTGAGTGAAGGATTTTTGGCTAGCATACAACTTCAACCCACTTTGATCAGCTAGATCAAAGAGGCGCAGAAAGGAAATGCTAGTATCGACGGAATCAAGCGTCATATCGGTACAGGCAAAGTACCCGGATTCACCGAAGACGAAGAAGGAGTTCTGTGGTACAAAGGATGCCTTTGTGTACCAGCAGATTCTAAGTTGAAAGAAGTGATTTTGAAGGAAGCTCATGATACTCTTTATTCTATCCACCCCGGAGGAACTAAGATGTATCAAGATTTGAAGGAACAATTTTGGTGGCATAAGATGAAGAGAGAAATCGGAAGCTATATCGCCAAGTGTGATATATGTCAGCGAGTCAAGGCGGGACATCAAAGACCCGCTGGATTGTTGCAACCATTGCAAATTCCGAAACGGATATGGGATTCTGTTGGAATGGACTTTATCACCGGATTGCCTACTTCTAGTAGGGGAAATGACTCTATCTGGGTCATAGTGGACAGATTGTCCAAAGTCGCCCATTTCTTACCCGTCAAGACCACATATCAGAGTTCGAGCTAGCAGAGTTATACATCGCTAGAATCGTCAGTTTGTATGGAGTCCCCAAGAACATCGTATCGGATCGAGGAACTCAATTTACCTCGATATTCTGGAAGAAAGTTCAAGAAGGTTTAGGAACCCGCCTAGATTTCAGCACCGCTTATCACCCTCAGACCGATGGACAAACGGAGCGAGTAAATCAAATACTCGAAGATATGCTGAGAGCCCGTGTGTTAGAATATGCATCTAAGTGGGAAGACTGTCTGCCGTTTGCATAATTTTTGTACAACAACAGCTATCAAGCTAGTTTGCAGATGGCCCCATTTGAATTCATGTACGGAAGGAAGTACCGCACCTCTTTGAACTGGTCGGAAGTAGGAGAGAGTCAGATTTTCGGACCCGACATCCTACGAGAAGCAGAAGGGAAGGTTCACAAGATTCGTGAGCACCTCAAGATAGCCCAGTCCAGACAGAAGAGTTACGCCGACAAGAGACGTCGAGAACTCCCCTTCAACATAGGAGATTTTTTATATCTAAAAGTGTCGCCATTGAAAGGAATGCAGCGTTTCCAACTGAAAGGGAAGTTAGCCCCCAGATATATCGGACCCTTCAAGATTCTGAACCGTCGAGGAGAAGTGGCATATCAGTTGGAACTACCCGAAGAGATGTCAGCCATGCACAATGTGTTCCATATCTCATTACTTCGCAAGTGTCTCAAACTCCCGGAGAAGACTGAAGTGTTCAAGAATATTGATCACCGGACCATAGAGATCAATGATGACCTGACCTATCCTGAAGTACCCATCCGTATTCTGGAAGAAGCTTTCCGAACCACCAGAACCCGAAGCATCAAGTTTCTCAAGATTCAGTGGAGCAACCACATAGAAGAGGAAGCTACCTGGGAGCGCGAAGATCACATCAGGACGGAGTTTCCCGATCTCTTCAAATCCTAGGTAATCTTTTTTTCCTTCTTCAAATATCGGGACGAGATTTTGTTTAAGGGGGGAAGGTTTGTAACATCCCAAAAATATTAAACTAGAATCATCAAACTCTAATCATCAAAATTAGGGCTAACAAAAAACTTTTCTAAAATAAAATAAGAAAGCATTCATATGTGTATGCATCCTATTTGGAATTCTTTTGAATTTCCTTGTTTATGTGTTTCTTTTCTTGTAAAAGGATTCTTAGGTGAAATAAACATCATCTAAACAATCCCCACACTTTTCCCAAAGACAAATAAATCAAAACAAACAAAATAAGGGAATGGTCATTTTGGCCAATTTAACTCCCATGCCTACTTTGGTTGTCTCTAACTTTCAGAACCTAACAGAAACTTGTTTGGATCTTTGCACCCCTTGATAGTAATCATAACAAAGTATAAAGGCCCACTTTGTGATCATCTAGCAACATTCAAATGCATAGTTTAAAGGACAGTTCAAAATTGAATATTTATCATATGGGAAGATCCCACTTTTTCAAAAACCACTCAAACAAGCTCAACTTTCAAAACCCAAGCATCTACAGACTCACCAGCACCAACCTAGCACACCCACCAAAAATCTTTTCAAAATTCAAAACTTGAATTCTTGCGGCTATTTCATCAAACACCTTGCAGATACAAATCAAACAAAATCTAAACACTATTTGGAGCAGTGATTTGAGCCTAACTTGTTCCCTCTCTGGACACCACTAGCCTTAGTAGATCATCTAACAACCTAAACTAATCTCTAGCACTACTGTGAGCAGGCCGAGTGCACCCTTGCCACCCACATGTCAACAGCGAGCTAGGAGAAGCATCAAGCATAGAAAACATGTCTGGGAGCAAGCTAACACCCCACCACCACTCCCTGTCCTGCACTCGAACCTTGCCAGCCCCTGGACCACACGCACAGACCATGCCAGGCACGCCAGCAACCATGCCGAGACCGTGCCCCGTGCGCCACGCTTGACAGACACACACAGACCACGCGCCGCCCTCACCGCATGCATACGTGATCACCACCGTCCCAGCAACCCCGCAGACACGCTCGTTCGCCGCCGCACGGACCACGCACGCTGTGCGCCATAAAAACTTCCGTCGGGCACGCGTAGAGCACCGCCGCGTTCCGACCAATCCGCACCGCCCCACGCCTCGCCACCACGTCGTTGAGCTTCGCCAGGGAGCACAGCACCGCCCCCTACCGTTGCCCACGCCGATAGCCCTCTGTGCCGTCGACCACGACGAGCTCACCTTGCGCCCGTCGGTCCCCCTCTCGCCACTATAAATAGAGGCCACCCCCAGCCGAATTGAGCACACCATCTCACTCCCCTCTCCTCACTGATCGTTCCATCCCGTTCCCGGAGCAAGGCGAGCAGCGCATCGCCGAAATTTCACCGGAGCCCGCCGCTGCTGGAGAAGAAGGGGGCAGCGATTGGAGCCACCCCAGGAGAAGTTGTCGGTACCAGGAGGTTCACCGTCGTCGACTTTGTCGTTCGCCCGTATTGCCGACCCTCGCCTGAGCCCCGGTGAGCCCCCAATGACCCCCACCTGCCGTGTTAGGTTTCTATGTCGCCGGCGCAGCCCGACATGGACGATGAACCAGGGTCGTTAGATTAGAACAAGATCCCACGGTCCACGTTGCCCCGTACCGCTTCGCACCCCCTCGTCTCACTGACGCGTGGGGACAGCAACTTAACCAGCCCGCGTAAGCGCTATGCTTAGCAGGCTGGCCCAGTATTGTTTCCCGCGTAGCCCAGTTGTTTGAATTTAACTTTTTCCATTTTATTTCAAACACAGTTCTGTACCTAGTTTCAAAAATCAACCCAGCTCGATTTAGCGCACCCAATTGAATGAACCCAATTTTGTTAGAAAGGTCTTGCAATGCTGAATCCAAGCCCGTTGGATTTAAATCATTTGAATCTATAGATCAACCTTGGTAAAAATAACAAGGCAGAACCTTTTCTGCATTCAAACATTTTTCAAATTTAAACCATAAAAGCTTTTGAGTTGATTCCCACTCAAAAATCACATTTGATCATACCTTTCAGAATATATAAAAACATTTGGGTTTACTTATAAAAATATTGTTCAAGTAATAAAAGAATGCCACATAGCCATTTCTAGCCACTTTATTTAATTAAAATAAAAGGGTAAAACCTTATTAAATTGTCACACCACTTTAAATCACCTTCCCATGGACTAAAATATGTAGTGATGACATGTGTCAATATGATCCCATGTTTGGTTTGGAGAATATTAAATCTTAAGTAGTTTTTCAATGAGTAGAAATTACTTTTCTAAAAATAAAAGGTATTAAACCAAGCTTTAACCTTGTAATGTTAGTGATGATGCTAGATCATCTATAGGACCCTTTTGTGTGATGATTGAAATTAGTTAAGTATTGTTTGGTGATTGTGTACCTCGTATTTATTTATAGATGCTAGTACCGACCAAGGATACGAGGAAGAAGGAGGATACTATGAAGAAGAGGCCGAGGAGAACTTCAACCACTGCTCTGCACAAGGCAAGCCTAATACTACTAGTTGAATGTGCAAGCTAACACTTGCAATTTAGCAAGCTTATACTGATATTGACGCAAGCCAATACTTGCTTGTTACCATGCCACCTATATGCCTTAAGCATAGATGATCATACCCATTTGATAACCCCATTCCTAGTTTTTCTTACAAGCTTTATAGTTTATTTCTTTATCAAAGCTAGTACTTAGAGCTTACTTAAGTGAATGGTAGATTCTAGAGAGAATTGAAGGTTGCATAAAGAGCATAAAATTTGGCCTAAGCTAGATAATCTTGATGTCATCCCAAGGCATAAGATTGAACTTAGTTGAAAACTCCACTAGTTTACCACCCCTCATTAGTACTCACCCCCACTTGTAGATGCTAGTGCTAAGCATAAAATTTGATCAACTTTAGATGGGAATACTTGGTGGAAAATCGTTATGAAAACCTTAGAATGATGGATCATTCTATTGAGATATTTTGGACATGTGTTTCCGAACACCAGATGATTTATGGTGATGAAAATGTTGAGGCATGAGCCTTAGCCCTTTATAAAACTGATGGTTGTCTCGATGCGATACCATTCCAATTTTACCGTACAACCACAATACCCGAGAATTGGGCAGGGCTTGACTGGAAACTTATATACCTTAGTATTTGTTCCCTCACGGCCATGGTCTGAGCTGAGGCTACCTTGTGAAGATTGTCCACCTGTGTAGTACCCAAGATGACAGTTGGTCATGGTTGGGAGGCCAAACTCTAAGGAGAGGTGCTTATACTAGGGCGTGTAATTGAAAGGTTAGGATTGATTATCTGCATACTGAGTATGGTGAATTCAAGATTTGTTCCTGACAGATGTATCGAATGTTGTGGTGAAAGTGTACACTCTCTGCGGAGTGTCAAACTATTCGAATAGCCGCGTCCGCGGTTATGGACAGTTGGAGTGGCCATACTGTTCCCCCGTCAGATGTTTCAAAATGACTTATGAAATGAATTGAGACTTTGACTTGACCACAATAGAGTTGTGATACGAAATACAAGTTCCCACTTAGGTGTTATAAAATTTGATTAGCGTTCTCTTGTTTCTGAACTTAGTAGATGTAAATCTGGCTTTTTGCAAAACAACCCTAGAGCTTAGTGTCCTATTACAAAAACCCCCTTCACTTGTTAGTATTAGTTTGCGAGTACTTAAAGAGTACTCATGGCTTTGTCCCTGGCTATTCCCGTGGCCAGACTATGAAGAGGATTACCTGGAGGATGGACTCCAGGAAGGTTATGACAACTAGGATCATCTCCCATCGTCAGCATTGCCTATGACCCCGAAGATGGAGCTTCGCCTACGCTACCATTATTATTACGTATTTCTGCTGCTTGTGTTGTATTAAAAACTGGATCATGAGATCCTTATTTGTGTAATACCTTATGTATGGTTTGTAATGGATGATGTAATGTGGTATCCAATTCTGTTATATCTCGCAAAAATGGTAATCCTGGGATTGCGATGTATGGTATAACAGGCATCTGGGATTAAAAATCCGGGTGTTGACAGGCCATCAAGGTAAGTTATAGTATTCACTGGAATTCTAGTTGGACAACTAAAGATCTTTAAAAGTTGACGACGTTGTTCTGTGAATCATCCTTGATAATCATCAAGAGTCTCCTCTTTCCTTACCAAAGTCTGTTTTGAAAACTTTGGTGCCATAACTCTGTATATCAGAAAAATAGTTTTGACTAGTAACCAATAATATATTGCATCATAACAAAGAATTATCGCACTAAAACATATAACGGAATATTCTCATTTGAATACCCATTATATTACTTTTAGAGAATTCTTTATCGTTGCTAAACTTTCCTACAGGTAATACCCTTTACTTGGTTTCCAACCTAAGGTCAAAGCAGTTTGCTCTGATACTAACTACGGTGACCCAGCATACCACTCCATGTGTAGTACACTATAGTCGTTGACATGACACCCACAGAACACCGTTCTGTAAATATCACATCCCTCAGAGTGGTACAACAGAAACATTGCGGGTCCATATTACAAACATTCACACGTTATTATTATTACAATACCAGAAGTTCAAGACTTCATAAGGTTTCAACTTACAAACCAAAATATAAAGTGTTCCAGCGGAAATTAAAAGTAGCAACTCCGACTAGGAGTTGAGCTCAACAGCTTATTCTATAGAGTTCATGTTGCTCGGCTCCATTAGTTACTACTGACTAGGATACTTAGTTGGACTCATTATCTTGAACACCATAGAGGATTTCGTAATCCACTCCTTCAACACCTCCTGACAGGTCAGGCTCCTCGTAGAACACATCTTCTTGACATTCAATTGCATACATTGGCACGTCTTCGGGATCCTCAGAGTCTAAGCAAGGGAATAAAGGAAAGGATGAGTAACAGCGTTACCCAACAAGTTCATTATATGTAAGGTGGGAAGTTTGATGCTCTAACTACCATCTCGGACTATAAATCCTTGGCATTATGCAGTTTTTGTAAATCTTTCTTCAAAGATTTATTTTATTCAGAAATTCTATGACCATCAGCCTTCACAGGTTGACCAGAACTTTCATGGAGTTCCTTTCCTGCCGCGTTCGTAGCTCCTTCCCGGAATAGGGAGTAACAAGTTACAATTCTTACACTCTACAGAGGTTCGTTACTTTACCCATGAGAGGTCAACTCCTTGTCGCACAACCGGGCGTACTTTCCCGTCCACAATTCCATGACGTGGGGCCCAGTAGTTGGTCCAAGCCAATCACTGCCCCCTTCGTGACCTCGCATGCCTCCTTGGTTTACACCATGCCCACATAATGAATTACGGCAATGGTTTGTACAAACCGTTAGATGCCAGAACTATCGTGGGACAATGAGGGTTCCCACCCATATGTTGAATATCCTCTATGAATTACCAATTAATAAGCACGCTATGAGGATAATAGCCACGACCTGCACATCCGGCTTCATGCGAGAGGAAAAAGATATAGCTGACTTCTCTGTCGCATTCCAAATATCATGGCTAACGCGTAATATACGGCGCTAGAATCACTGATGTCAGGGGTTATTAAGTCCATAACTGATCATCATTATTGCAATTAGAACTCTAAGTTCTATTGTTCCATTATATCATCACTTAGGATGATATCTAAGATTTCTTTATTTGTGAAAATAATATTTTTTTTCTTTAGAGTATATATGATAACACACCATTTGCAAATACTTTGATAAAGACTCTTCAAAGGATATGAGAAAGTGATGAACTTGCCTTGTGATGGCACGGTAGTGAAGTCTGATGCTTGCACTAGACCTTGAGCTTCTATGTCTACAAAAACGTCATTATTGCCCGGTAAGGACAATATTTAAAGAAGCAAAATGATTATGCAAAGTAATATAATGCATCATTTAACATGATATGCATTATCCCCATTATTATAAAAATTCTTTTTAATAATAAAGGATTTATAAATATTAATTTTTAATATTTATAATAGAATATTGTATTATTTTATTTTATTTCCTTTTTATTGGAATTTTATTAATTTAATAATTCCTTTAAGAATTATCACTTAAATATCAAAAATTGTTATTAAATATTTGTTTAGTATTTTTCTAAAATACTACAACATTAATATATAATGAAAGTGATTTTTATTTATTTTTATCATCTTTCAATAATTTGTAAAATTCCATAAGGAATATATAAATTACAAAATTCTTAATAAAATTTATATGTCTAACATTTTATTTCTTAATTTATGTGGATAGTTTGGATTATTGTGAATCCAAAAATATTTTATTTATAATTTTTGGACTTTTATTTTATTTTCTAGAGTTTATTTAAGTTCAGGGGCATTTTGGTCTTTTCCTATTTATTAAAAACAAACTCTAAATTATTTGGGCTGGCCTTTTGGGTTTATTGGGCCCTTGTGGCCCAGTAGGGCAAAGGCAAAATAGCACCCCGAAGGGTCCCTGGCCCAACCTAGCCCATCACTCACTGTCTTCTCTCTCGAGCTCACCCCTCTCCTTCTCCTTCCCCGACCCTGTGGTCAGTGGTGTCGCCGCCAGCGATTCCCGCCGTCATGGACCGTCCTGGCCACCGCCGTGGTGCAGGAAGAGGTTGTTGACCCCGCTCTTCCCTCCTGTCCAACTGGATTTGGACTTGGAGCCCTCCTGTGACCAGATCGATGTCGTCCCGAACCCTAGGGTTTGGGGTTGACGTTGATCCTGGCGCCGCCGCTGCTATCGTACGCCGTGGTGATTCACATTGCACCTAGGCGTGGCTATGGTCACCGTCGTGGCGCTGTATGGGTCGCAGTGCCCCCTTGGGGGTGCTCCCCGTTCCACCATGGTCGTCGGCCCCTCTGCTTCCTCTTCTATTCTACAGCGAGGACCTTCGGTAAGTCATTCATCTCCCCCGTGCTCTCTATACTAGGCCATCCTATGCTAGATGTTGGTGGTGACCTTCCTGGTTACTGTCCTATCCTGATTAGGGTTCTTGGTTCTGCTTAGGGTTCATACCCTACTGTGGATTAGATACTGATGAATTGGATCATGTGTTGATGATCTCTGAATCTGTTAAGCAGTGATTAGTTGTGACTTAGTGCTGATGATTAGCTGTGGTGATGCTAGTGGTTTACTGCTGATGATTCCATGATTAAATTTTGTATCATTTAGATGATACAGTTGCTCTGGAAACAATACTTGGTAAAGCTAGTGGTTTTGATAACTTACCACTGTCATTACTTGGTTAATGACAGTGAGTATGGTGTGATGAAGTCACTGTCTTAGTACTGTTGGCTTGAGAATTCATGTATAAATTGAGATCAAAATGGTCTCTTATAGTGAAGACATATATATATATATATATATGAATATCTTGTTTATGATTCATGTGTTTAAGAACAGTAAAGTGATTTATAATTGGTTGATTGTATCTGTGTAGATTGGATGCTTAACCTACTTAGTTTAGAACTGTTCTTGTGACACCATCCTTGTATGGCACACAAGACTAGATTCTTTGACTTGGTGTGGTTTTATTCAAGCTTAAGATTTGGCTTGGCCTGATAGATAAGTGAAATCCTATTTCCTTGTATCCCTAGAACCAGTGATGTTGGTCTGAGGTTTTAGGGATTTAGACCTCTATCTTGTTGATTCACCGGGATGGTTTCTGGTAGTGATACCAGCTACTGTTTCTTGAATCAAAGTTTGGGAAAAATGATTACAAGCTTGATAAGTTATATAGATCCATAAGATTAAATCCTAAGGTGCTACTCTAATTGTAGAGATGTGCCTAGAGTTTTAAATCTTAGCTATGTTCATTCTTGAATCGAAATAGAGCTTGATAACTAGATCAATGATGTTGTTCTGAGATTTAGTTGGATCTTTATACCTTTTTGATTGTTTTTATAGTTTAAAACCTCAGTGATGGATTCACCCCACTTGGGTGCTTTCTGAGAGTTTGAATAAGAGTCAGATCATGTATGTTTGTCTAATCTTAGACAGATAGATTATTTGATGGTCTATTTACTCACCACTATCACTTGATGTTGTGGTTGTTAGTGGTTGATCTTGTGGTAGCTTGATCTGGTGCTCCCCTGGTATTTCCAGCTCCTGGCTTGTCCTTGATCTAGCCCATCATCTCCTAATCCTGATGGCTTGATCTTGGTCTTGCTATCCACCTGATCTACCCCATCCTTATGTCACCATCTTGGTGATGTGATCCTGGGCTTTGGTTGGTTTGATCTAGCTTGGCTTTGGCTTGGTTTAGCTGTTGTGCTTGGTGTGTATGAGCAATGGAATGGTGTGGGGATTGGTTTCCCACGGATGTGTTGATGGTTTTGTTTGGTCTTGCTCCTGCTGTGGTGTTGACAGCACACACCATGCATTTTGGTGTGCGTGCTTCTTGTGTGTCTGCTACACAGTTGTGGATATGTTCTGAATTTTGAAAGTTACTTTCATCTGGTTACGTCTACTTGGCTGCTGAAACTTGCCCCTCCTTGCTGTTATTTGACTTATGGCTTAAAATTATGAAAGATACATTCTTTCATATTGGTGAAACTTGCCCCTTATATACTCAATGATGAAAAAGTGAACAGTGCACTTCACTGTCAACTTCTGAGAGTAAAAATAATTCTAATCCTAACCTTCTTTTTCTTTTAAGCTTATTTTTGTTTTCCAGGTACTAGATTTGAAGATCAAGACTTTAGTTTAGGTTTTTATTTTTCCTTGTAGATTAGTCACTTGTAATAACTATCATATTCAATTGTAATCTTTAATTTATTCTTTTGTACTCTTTATTTTTATTCTTTTGTAATAAAGATTGTACTATTATCAATAAAGAAATATTATTCTTTATTTATTTCCTATTGTAAAGATTGTGGATGATTCTCATAAGTTACATTTTTGTAACTTATTTATTGAATAAAATTATGAAATGGATATTCATATTCTTAATTGCTCTCTTTATATAAAGTTTGAGTTATTATTGGTTAACTCTTAATTAAATCAAAGATTCAAACATCATTCAAAAATCCTTTTGAATTATAATTCAAACACTCAAGTTTTAAATTCAAATTTCATTTCCCAAAACACATAAGTCCACAAAGATCATATCAAAGTCTATAACAATCATCCTTCAAGACTATACCTAATCTCAAAGTATGAAAGAAACTTTGATCACTTTAGGTTTTTATTTGGCGAAACATTTACCCACATTTTCACAGATGAATGCATGCAACATCTTAAATTCCTAAATCTACCCTTCGTTAGTTCCTAAATGCTGGGATGTTACAAGTATACCTTCTCAAAACAGGTTTTTGGCTAGCAAGGCTGGGTAGCAAGCAAGAGGGTTGAAAGAAACAAGCAAACATACGAGTAATAAAGCCAAACATGCAATCTTCCTTGAGGACACAAAAGATCTTAAATAGAGAATACTGAGCTTATGAGCCAACAAGAAAGAAAACAAATGATACAAAATACCTGTAATATGTTTTCTCTTTTTCTTTCAAACTTCAAAAAGTATTGCTACTGACCAGAACTCGGTTTGCCAAAACCAATTTAGATCCACTTGATGATCCCAAAGTGATGCCAATACTGATCAACAAGATCCATCATATAATAGAGATTGCAAACTAAAATAAGAAGTGCAAAAGGTAAAATATGAGACTTCTCATTAATATTCCAATAAAGGCACTCACATCAAGGGATACATAGATAATCAACTAAAGGAGAGATACTTCCACATGCAAACCAAACTATAAGATAACCTCTCTACCAAAGATATGAATCCACTAAAAAGGTAAAAGATAAAAGATAATGGTGGTGATACCACGGCACTCCCCCAAGCTTGGAACAAGCCAAGGGGATTCCAAATCTGGTGACGAATTACTCCTTTGGTGCTGGTGGTGTTCTCTTGATAAGCTCTTCAATAAGTTTCTTCAAATCCTCCTTATCGAAGGTCAGAGTACGAATCAATTCTGAATTATGTTCAATGTAGATCATGATCAATTCGGACCGAGGATCCCAGTCCTTGTTATTTTTCCTCCACTCTTCCTTCTTAGAGTGTTCCTTCCCTGCATGGTATAAGGAGGAAGTGTCCGTGGAGCAAGAATATGACGCGGAGGTTTCCCTCCTGTGGACATCCGTGCTGTCCTCTTAAGCTTGGTAGGTTTTGCCACCAATCCAATGATCGCAATAGTAGTGCAGGTGTCCGGTTGTTTGTCCTCCTCCATGTCTCCTTCATAACCTACCAAAATTTCCTCCTCCTTGGGTTTGTGAGGATCGTCTTCCTCGGGCTTCTTGCCTTTGTCGTTGGCGGAGACCATGGTGCTCTAAACTTGAGAAGATTTCCTGAAAGAAACAGATTGAAACAAAAACACGACGATAACAGGATACACGAACCTCGGGGGATCCGGGGGTTATATATTACGAAGTTTCAATGCATAAGGAAGGTTCTGATACGAAAAAGAGGCGGAGTCGGAGCTCGGGGGTGGCACACCCCCTCCAGGCGCGGCCAGGCAGGGGCCCGCGCCTGGGGTGAGTTTGTCCACACCGGACTCTGTCTCCTCTTTTGTTCCATCTCGTAACTTCCCTTATGTATTTAAAACGTCAAAAATATAAAAAGATTGGGGTTTCACGAACCTTCTGTTTTCACCACTTTTACCTATACAAAGACGAACTCTACAGACTCCTTTTCTCCTTCTCCTACGATTTTCCTTTCCTCACAAGGCAATACACAAAATTCAATGGCAACATTAGTGTAAGCAAAACAACAAACCTTTAGGTCCACACTTCAACTGAAATCTATCAAAACAAAAGCTTCTATAAGAGGCAAATGCAAATGATAACAAAAATCTGTCAAAACAGACCAGCAGGTAAAGATTGATTTTTCCGAAAACCTTCTGTTGCTCAAATGAAAAAGTTCAGAACTAATGAAAGTTGGGTAACAACTTGGAGAACAATCTTAGAAAAATACAGCTCCATCTGACGTACTGAGCTCCCTCACAAATTTTTATGGTGCAGCACAAAAATCTGTCCCAAGACAGCCACTTTTCACAACTCTTCTACTTCACAAAAGTAGTTGAACTTGACACAAAAACCAAAACAAAAAAGGATAAGGATCGTTAATTACTGAGGTAATAACTTCCAAGAATCGACAAAACTCTTGGGTTATCTCCCAACAAGTACTTTTCTTTAATGCCTTTAAGTTAGGCTTGAAACTTTCAAAGATGCTCACAAAGGAGATATATATCTGGAGTGAAAAAGAGCATCAAGAAGCAAATAACCAACACACTTGAGTCTAACCCACTTCCTATGCATGGGGATATCATGAGAAAACAAATTTTTGAAACAAAAAGCCACTAGCATAGGAAGACAAAACAAATGCAACTTCAAAGCTTTCAACATAAACGAGGAAAATTAACATTATTGAGATGCATAAAACCATGTTTCCCTCTCTCATAATAACTTTCAGTAGCACTTTGAATAAAGTTGACCATATAACTATCACTGGATACAACTTTATCATCTAAATAAGCATACTTATAATCACCAAAAAGAGGTCCAAGGTCATAAACCGGATCAATAGAAGCAAGTTGTTCCATCCTGAAATCTTTATTAGGCAAGCTGTTTTCACAAGGAGCTTTAGGAAATTTGGAAAAGTTAAACTCATAACAATCTCCATCAAACTTAGTTAAAACTTTCTCCTTCTTACAATCTATAATATCTCCACAAGTGTTCAAGAAAGGTCTACCACAAATAATAGGACAAGTTTTGCTAGCTGCTGAATTAAGCACTAGAAAATCAGCAAGATACTTAATCTTATCACAGAGAACCTCCACATCTCTTACAATACCAATAGGGAAAATGGTTTCCTTATTTGCAAGGTGAATAACCACATCAATGTCCTCCAGCTCACAAGGACTAATTTCATGCATAATTTCCCTGTAAAGCTCATAAGGAATAGCACTAGAACTAGCACCAATATCACACAAACCATAATAGCAATGATCACAATTTTAACAGAAAGCACAGGAACACTAGCTTTTCTAGCCTTACTAGGATGAGATATAATATTAGAAGCGTCTTCACAGAAGACAATATGCTCATCCTCTATATTTCTAGAGTCAAGATCTTTCAACAGGTTCAATATTCAATTGCTCATCGGGCTCCACAGTTTTCTTAGTACCTTTCTTTTTTGCACTAATTATCATAGAGTACTCCTTTACCTTAGCTGGGAAAGGTATTTTCTCAACATGAGGTTTAGGCACAATATGATTAGTAGTACAAACTCCAGTACTTATAACAGAACATGACTAACAACATATTTATAAGGTGCATGGTACTTATTCCACTTCTTCTTGTGAATTTCTATGTAAGAGGCAAAGGCCTTAAAATAGTTGGCAATACTTTGGGAATCAAGACCAAACTCATTACTAATATCATGGAAGTCATCAGTTCCCATAAAAGATTTAATGCATTCATAATCATAGTTTATACCTGACTTTCTTCCTTTGTCATTCTCCCAAGATTTAGTGTTCTCTTGAATACGGTCTAATAGATCCCATTTAGCTTGTTCCTTCATACGTGTGAATGATCTAGCACAAGAAGCATCTAGTAAATCTTTATCATAAAGAGAAAGCCTACCATAAAAATTATTGATAATAATATTGTTCGGGAGTTCATGAATAGGACATTTAAGCATTAATAACTTCAATCCCCCCCCCCCCCCAATATTGAGTTGTAATCTCTCCATCACGAGGACAAAAGTTATATATCAGATTTCTATCCTTATGAATCTCACTGGGAGGATAAAATTTAGAATAAAAGAGAGAGGTCATTTCCTCCCATAACTGGTGATACCTGCACACTTAAAATCCATAACATGATCAACAATACTTGTAGGTATCTTAAAAGGATCTATCTCAACAGGTGGTGGTTCATCTACTACGCTAGCAGTGGTAGTAGTTTTCCCAAACAGAAAACCAAGTGGGTTATCCATATTGGAAACAAAGTAACAAGCAGTAACAAAAGAAATACTCACAATAGAAGTTTCCTTTACCAGTTCCACTCTTCAATAGCGCTTCACTCCCCGACAACGGCGCCAAAAAATAGTCTTGATGACCCACAAGTATAGGGGGTGTATCGTAGTACTTTCGATAAATAGGAGTGTCGATCCCAACGAGGAGCAGAAGGTGTTGACTAGTGGTATGGAGCAGGAACTCTCTGCAAATACTTAGCAAACGGATCTTTAGTGGTTTTCTGATAAAGCAACAAAACAAAGTGTAAGTAACAAAGAACAAGCACAGCAAGTGGCCCAATCCTTTCTTAGCAAAGGACAAGCCGATGGAAATACTTATAAGGAACAAACGTTCTCGAGGACACATGGGAATTCTGTCAAGTGCTTTCGCTTCAAATAGCTGAGTACTCTTCTTTGGTGTTGTAAGTATTGTGTGGGTGAACTTGTGCTAATATACCGACCTTAATTAGACTAATACATACTTGTGATTAAACCCCCTGCAAACATCCGTAACTACAGGAAAGTAGTTAAGATATAAATCTAACCATAGCCATAAACTCTGAGATCCTACACTCCCTTGTGCAAACGTGTCCTAACGGGGGTTCAGGTTTCTGTCACTCCATAAACCCCACAATTAGTAGCCAAATACACAATGCATTCCCCTAGGCCCATAAATGGTGAAGTGTCATGTAGTCGACATTCACATGACACCACTAGAAGAATAGCACCACAACTTAAATACTAAACCATTGAATAATAACTCAACACAAATCCACTAATAACAACATGACTTCTTCCATGTCCTCAAGAACTAAACGAACTACTCACAAGACATCATATGGATCAAGATCAAAGATGATATGATAATGGATAACAATCTGAACATAAACAATAATCCAATTGTTCCACTCACAAGCATCAACTACAATAGTAATTAACACCGAGAAAGTTTCCCCTAAGAACTAAAGAAATATCCAACACAATTGTTACAGCGGGACAGAGTGGTGATGATGGTGCTGGTGGAGATGATGGTGTGGATGATCATGATACCGATGAAGCCTATCTTGACGATGGTGTTGATGGCGACGATCTTCCCTCTTCGGGATGGAATTTCCCCGGCAGAAATCTGTCTGCCGGAGATATCTTTGTCTCTCGGTGTTTTTCGCCCCGGAGAGGCGGCGGAAATCTATATGTGGTCGCTCGCCTAGCCTTAGGGTTCCGTAGGGAAGATATAGGCGAAGGGGCGGAGTCGGGAGCCAGGCAGGTGGGCCACACCTGTCCTAGGCGCCGCCTAAGGTGGGCCCCCTGCGGCCCTTCTTTGTCCCTCCTTCTGGCTTCCTCAGTCTTATGGAAAAATATAATTTTCCCATATTTTTCTGGTATTTTTTTGATCTTTGCGAAATTGCATCAAAACGCCTTGTTTTCCATCAAAATCCAGACTCCGGCAGTCCATCCTCCAAGAATCAGCCAACATGCATAAACATATGAAAAGCCATAAGTAATACCTCATAATAAGACAAATATCAAGGAATAGAGGTAGATTATGATATAGAATGGTGATGCAAATTGGGCGTATCAATACCACTCTATCATTGTCCGGATCCAAAGGCCCCAACGTGACAGAAATTGGGACAACCGGAGGGAATGGCTGTGATGTGAGAATCACATATGTTCATGGAGTGTTAATGCTTTGCTCTGGTGCTCTATTAAAAGGAGAACCTTAATTTCCAGTAGTTCCCTTGAGGCCCCGCTGCCACGGGCTGGCAGGACAAAAGATGTTGTGCAAGTTCTTATTGCGAGCACACATGACTATATATGGAGCACATGCCTATGATTGTTTAGTACTTGGATGCTTTATATTATTTATCTGCAATTTCCCTAGATCTTGAAGTTACATGTTTAGACTCATCCATGCAACACCCGTCCATCCATCCCTATGCCTACCACACTCATATCCTACTGTTTGCTACTCCTATTACTAATGCTCTTGTTTTGTTGTTGCTGCTTTGCTATTGCTACTACCAAACTGTTGCTACTAATAAACTTCTTTGAGCAAGAACTATTTCCAGGTGCAGCTAAATTGACAACTTAGTTGTTAAGCCTTGCAAGTATTCTTTGGCTCCCCTTGTGTCGAATCAATAAATTGGGTAATACTATCCTCGAAGACTGTTACGATCCCCTATAATTGTGGGTCATCAACGACCACCTAAACGACGGGAATATTTTCTTCAACTGTATAGTTCCCGCCATATAGTTTCCACCGCCTTCGTCTTGTCAAAAGGAACAACTTTCGTGAAGAGGCCATACGTGAAAACACAACATAGCAGCCGCTGTTCTATCCAGATGGGAGAAAGAGGAGATCCGGAGAAGAAGGGTAAGATGTTCTTCATCTCGCTCCACGATCTTCAACCTCCTAGACACCACACCCCCATAGCTATTACTTGTACGAGAGAGAGAGAGAGAGAGAGAGAGAGAGAGAGAGAGAGAGAGAGAGATCTTCACCTTGCAAGATTAGGGTTTGAGATTGTTTCTTCCTATCTTGAATTGTGTTGGATTGATTTTCTATTATTATTGTGGATCTCCATAGTAATATCGAGAAGAACTCCCTTTATTTAATTAAATCGATGATGCTTTCTGCTCTCATGTCTGATTAAGTTCCTTTGGGTGTGGGAGATGTAAGGGATTAGTGAGATGTGATGTGCCTATATATTTTCCATTAATTTGTGATTGATTTTAATTACTATATTATGTGTGCTTGACTATCTGTGGGATGTCTAATGCTTGTTGTCCAATTAAGGGCATAGACAACATGATACTTTGTTCTACATTGATAAGATCTTGTTTGCTAGCAGACCGGCGACCCCCGAGTGACACGGAGATATCAATGGAAAACTAGTTGAACTCGAGGAGCACGAGGAGCTATTGTGCCTATTGCATTAGGCTGATCCAAGGAGCTTAATTGCTAAGCAACCTGAAGGATCTTAATCACCTAGTGACTGACCATGGTTTTGGTAATATACTAGTAGGATTATTGAAGTTGGGATGAAATCTACCAAGAGGAATTCCGGCTAATTATGGGTTGCTCGCATACACACATACTTATAAGATTATAATTGTTACACTTATCACTCATCCACTTGGCACAGTCACTATCACCATGAACTATATCTCCCCGCGCCTACTTTGTCATCTGCAGAAAACAGCAAACAATCGAAACGTTCTTTACTTTTATGCTTTTTAGTTCTAAAGTTTATATTTTAGTTTTATTTAAATACATTAAGTTTAATCCAAATCTTATTCTTATTTCAACACTGGCAGTCAATTCACTCAAAGACATATGACAACTTTGAGTGCGACAGAGACTTCATTCATAAACACTTTCCTTTGGGTTCCTCGTGGGATCGATATCTTACCTTCGAAACTAGCTAAAAACGATCTGTGCACTTGCACACGTCAAAAACTAGATGGTGAACTTAGTAGGTTCTTTTCATTAGGGATGAAAACCCCCGGTGGTGGTTCAGGGACATGGTATGCCCATGTTGATGGTTTGTTTCATCAGGGGTTAAGCCCCTGGTGGTGGTTCGGGGCATGGGATGCCCCTTCTGATGGTTCTTTTGATCAGGAGTCAAGTTTAGAACCCCTGATTGCTATCTGTAATGGTGACTGTTACTCTTATGATGATGATTTGAATGTGTAGGTAGCAATGTTTATGTCTGCATATGGCTTTTATGGTGTGTCTTGTGGGCATCTAAATGTTCTTGTGATCATGTGTTGTCTGTGTGTTGCGGTGGTAAGATCACCATATTTGAAATGGGTGATCATAATCCATGTGATCATATGCAAAGCACCACACCAAACACCTATAAAATGCATTATCAGGAAAATATAAGAATCTAGGCAACAAAACAACTAGACCTATTTGCAGGAAACGAAGATGTAGGAGTCCAAACAACTGGTCCAAGTTGGCCCAAGTAAAATCTCCCCAACACCCAGCGGGCCAAATGGAAAAAACAGAAAATCTTGGGCCAAGCAACCAAACACGCCCTATGACTTCGAGCTGGAAGGAGGGCGGATGCTTTGGAAGATGGAGTACCGGCCAACCGGAGCGCCAGGGGCGGAGACAGGGCGAGAGGGGCTAGACCCCCCCCCCCCCCCCCAAGGTGCGGCCCCCCTAATAATGTGATGAACTTATTAATAGGCTAATTAATTATAGGTGCAACTAATTGACGCATATTTTAATGTATAGTGGAGCTAATTGACGCAGATAATTAGGACTCAAAGCCCACGCTGCTACATGTACCTATGTACGCACTAAAGCCCAGCCCAGCTTAGGCATCCTCTTGGAGATTGGTTCTTTTCACCGTAACTCTGTTTTGTTTGCGGCGGCCAAGCAGTCATATCCTATCCCTAATATCAATTTGATCTGCCATGGCGCATGTGGCAGCTTGCAAACCATGCCCAGAGATCGCCGCTAGGAAACTCTGATGTTGTGCGCGCCATCGTTCCGACCTCTTTGTGAAGTGTTGATCATGCCGCATCGACGACTGCGGCGGCATATCATACACACGACATCGACCACCCAATTATACCCATCAAGTACCCAATCTTGAGGTATGCTGATAATTTTATAAAATTAGTTGATCAATTGTTTTTCAGCGCTGCATGCACTCAAGAGAGTCGAGCCTGTAATTGCTAGCCGATCGGTAACAATTTTCTAATCAAACCAGATAGATACGGTAGCAGAAAATCCAACAGTTTATCTGTAATCAGCATTTTAAAGTTAAGAGTAAACCTTATATTTATATGTCCTAGTTATGCAGGCTAAGCCTCTGATTCTTTTACCCAAAACAGTTTGTTCTGATTTTTTATCTCTCCACTATTGACAACTCAAGGGAAAACAATCTAGATTAGCAGCTTTCCCAGACACCAAACAGAAAAAAATTGCCTCGGCACCACCTCCCACCCCCCCCCCCCCCCCCCCCCCCCGCCGTATGTCTGAATCCTGGCTCCTCCCCTGCGGAGCGCCAAATGAGTTCTTCGCCGTTAAACCAACCCCGAGCATCTTAAAAATGCCTAGCAATACGGCAAGGAATCCATATAATCTAAAGAAAAATAAAAAAACTCTTCAGCTAGGTGGGGAGGCAGGCGGATAGCAAGTTTACAGCTGAAATTAATTAAGCTGAAGATATGTGAATTGAACTTATGCAATGTACATCTCTGAGCTGAACTATATATACAGAGTAGGTGAATATCTTATGCAAGAGGAAGCATAGAGTTTATTCACCTAAATCGAAAGAGACAAAAATACAATACTTTTTTAAAATGAAATAAGTCATGGTACGACCAATGCATTTCAGAGGAGAAGAAGTCTTACAAGCTACAAGTGACTAGACAAAACATGGTCACCAAAGAGAACTTCACTCTGGCCTTCGAATGTCTCATGAAGATGAAGTTGATGGAGGAGAAGGAACCTCATGAATTACAGGTCGTATGCAGAGGATGCAGAATACAGGCCACTAGCATTGTCCTTACGACGAATAGTGTTAGAAAGTTGGACATTCTGCAGCAGGATCCAGAGGGACGTAAATTGTCTAGATGGTCACGCCATCACCGGTAATTCTGTTTAAGACGGTCGTCCATTTTAACTTGGCTAGGCGTGTTAGTAGCAGTATCTTCTGTCGGCACAGTTGCTGCAATGTTAGGTAATTAGTTATTTTTGCAGCTTTATATTCTTGGCTATATTATGCAGTTGTTTTCTTTATAGTTCTTTTGGATAGAAACGTGTTATCTTTCTTATAGTCAAAAAATGCATAGACAAAAAATGACAATCACTATGCATCTTACATCATTCCTCATTAATAAATTTAAGAGTCATCTCGTGCTAGATGAGAACGTTTTCACTAATTCACTTCTAAATCAGATATACAACACGTCATTATCTCGTGTGGTACACGAGGACCATTCCATAGTGGGCTAAAGTTTAAATGAGATGCCAAATCTATGGTAAGGTGAGATAAAACTTTTGAGCCGATGACAATGTTAGAGCAACGATGGACGAAGAGAATGGAATTTGCTGCAAATGAGTGGTGCGAAGAAATATAATAATTTTGTTTTCTTAAAAGGTGAGGTTGGCAAAGGAGGCATAACTACTTAGGACATCTCCATCGGTTCTATCCAAACGGTACGAGCGTGTTTTAATCGGCCCATATGGATGCGTGGGACGTGCGCGATGCTCCAGTGGTACTGTGGGGGGCCCGGATTAATCCTCCGAGAATCCCTATTATGCATACACCATGATTTCATGATCAGTCTGTTGTGGCACATAACCAACAAGTATCAAAGTAAACATACATTACTTAAGCGGATACATGTCATACCTAATTTTCCATTATGGCTACGCCAATCATCATCAATAGAACTTTATCGAAGCATAGAGTCGAGCCCTTCCTTAACCTACACGCATCTGACTGGGAGAACGTCCTAGCTCGCATAGTCGTGAACTTCACCTTCTTCTCGATATCTGACCAAGTTAATAGCCAGGGACAATGCCAGTGCATACTTTGAATGTACTCGCAAATCACCTTAAGAGAAGATAATATCAGGAGGATATGCAATATGGCTATGGTAGTTGGGGAGACCGGTTTATAGGATAGATAACTGTACTATCAAGAGGGGCTCTCAAGTGAGTAACTCGATCATATCTTTCAGAGAGAGCTCAAACCTTTGCATAATTAGCATCATACTTTCTTGGTTGATTGTATTTTATCCATGTGAGGTTCTAGAGCTTGGGGTAATATTCATAAAAAGCTCTAGTTCATCAAAAACAGATTTTCCTTTTATATCCTATTGCGTTTTTTATCCTTGAGGTTTTCCAGTTTCTCACCACGGTAGGTATCTCACATTATAATACATGAAATGTTCTCACTTGGTGGTATCCAATATTTTAGTTGGGTAGCTCTTGTCGTCCCCTTTCCAACAAAATTGTTTTCGGGTCAATCGGAGTTTCCAAACTCTAGATATCGCCATTTGAAGTTTGCCTCTTATTTGGTTATTTCATCCCTGGCTAAAACAAAAGGTTGATGTAATATCAAGACCGGAGTCTCCGGTGTGGTCCGGAGTTACACCAAAAGTCCCTGGAGGGGCCTCCAAAATTTGCCCAGGACGCACTACATATGGGGTCTGGGGATCGACCGGAGTCTCCGTCGTGGCTAGACCGGAATCTCTGGTGTACAGCAGACCGGAGTCTTTGAAGAGTTTCCGGAGGAGTTTTTTCCAGGCCGGCTGGGATAGTCTGTATGGTGGTCCGGAGCTCGATACAGAGATTGGCAGGAGTCTCCGGTGTATACCGGGGTCTCCGGTCTACGGTCCGGAGTCTTCGGTCTGACAAGTCCCCAACGGCCAGAAAACGGTCAGAAATATATGGGCCTATAAAAAGGGCCCTTCTACCCCAATGGACTTTGCTCGAGTTTTACAAGCTTTCTCCTCCATTCTTGACCCTCTTGAGCTTGCTCCCCTTCAATCCCCCCTTTGATTCTTTCATATACTTTAGGGATTTGAAAGAGGAGATCTTGATCTACAATCCCACAAATCAATCCCTCCTCTAAGTGAGGGGCACATCTTGGGATCTAGATCTTGGAGTCTTTTGTGGATTTCCTCCATTGTTCTTCCTCTTTTATTCCCCCACAAGCTTTTGTAGCTTTGGTGGAATTTGGGAGAGAAGGATTTGAGCACTACTTGTGTTCTTGCCATTGCATTTGGTGCATCGGTTTGAGTTCTCGGTGAGGATTCGATTGAGTGAAAGGTGAGAAGCTTTTTACTCTTGGGTTCTTGGAACCCTAGACGGTTTGGTGGTTTTGTAGGTTCTTGGATTACTTGGGGCCTCCAATTAATTTGTGGAGCTTTCCCCAAGCTTGTTTGTTGGGAGCCTCCAATTAAGTTGCGGAGAAGTGCCCCAATCTTGTGAGAGGTTCCGGATTGCCACCGACAAGTGCACCGATAGTGAAAGCGTAGATCGATCCAGTTGGGGTGAGATTCACAGTATAATAGGGGAGGCCTTTTGTGGCATTGGTGGTTTGATACCACCCCCTCTCCAAACTATACGTACTCCCTGTTGGGAGGAACTCGGTAAAATATCATCGTCCCCGCGTGCCTCGGTTATCTCTATACCCGAGCTCTTTACTTATGCACTTTACATTGTGATAGCCTTCGTGCTTCAAGTAATCTATATCTTGCTATCACATTGTTGCTTGTATTGCTTAGCATAAGTTGTTGGTGCATATAGGTGAACCCTAGTTGTTCTAGGTTTTGTGCTTGACAAAGTAAACACTAGTTTTTTTCCGCCTTTGTTGAGCATCTCTCTGAAAAGTTTTTAACTGCCTATTCACCCCCCCCCCTCTAGGCGGCATCTGTATCATTTCACAAGATCTAGAGCTTATTGGCGTGCCCAGACATCTTAAGCACATGCTCACTAATGGAGCTGCCCTCCTCCATCTTGTAGTTAAAGAACTTTTCAGAAGCTTCGTAACTCTCAACTGCCGCATGAGCCTCAAATATCATTTTGAGTTCACGGACAATATCATGTGGGTCAAAGTTATCAAACCTATTTTGATGCTCCGATTCCAAACCATACAAGATAGCACACTGAACCATGGAGTACTGATTCTTCCGAGTAGGGAAATTTTTTCTCATCATCGGTAGCATCTTCTGCAGGCGGGTCACCTGGCGGTGCATCCAGCACATAGGTCAACTGACCATCATTGAGGACAATCCTCAAATTGCGGAACCAATCCACGAATTTGATTCCATTGTTTTTCAACTTTTCTTTCTCTAGGAACGCATTAAAATTGATGGTAGGGGCCGCCATTGATCTACAACATAATTGCGATAGTTTAGACTAAATTTATGACAAATTGAGTTCTAATTAATAATTAAATTAATCTACTCAAAACAACATCCCACGTATTGTTTTAGTGATCACACGAACCAAATCCACTACATCAAAACCGATCATCACGAGAGATGATGTAGCTTCAAAGGCGAACAATCAACATGTTCATCATATCTACTATATGACTCATGCTTTACCTTTTGGTGATCCGTGTTCCGAGACCATGTATATACATGCTAGGCTTGTCAAGATCAAACCTTAGTTTCCGCATGAGAAAATCTGGCTTGCTCCCGTTGTATACACTCACAGAGTCTAACACACCCGATCATCACTTGGTGCTTCGAAACAACGAGTCTTGGCAATGGTGCCTATTAAGGATGAACACTTTATAACTTGATATTTTTGTGAGAGGAATCATCTTATAATGCTACCGTCATGAACTAAGAAATACAAGATAAATAAAAGGATTAACATCACATGCAATTCAAAATATGTGATATGATATGGTCTTTCTTCTTGTGCTTTGGATCTCCATCTTCAGGCACGAACATGATCTCCATCATCACCTGCGTGTCATCAAGGTCAATGGCACCGCTCCATGGTTGTCGTCCACCAGTATCAACTATTACAACTACTTTGAATAATAGACACGTAGGCCTTAACGAAATTTAAAATACAACCATAAGGTTCATGTCGGTTGCCGACTTACAATAAGGAACATTGCATACATCATATATAATCACAATCATGGCCATATCACATCAGCACACCCCTGCAAAACAAAGTTAGACGCCTCTAATTTTCTTAGCATATTTTACGTGGTTTGGGGCTTTCAATAAGTACCATTCTAAATTACGAACAAGAACCACAAAGTTGATGCTTGAACTATCAAGTGCCCATTGTAAATTGAATCTTTACTATGATGGGAGAGACAGACACCCACAAAGCCACTTATGCAATACAAGTTGCATGTTGTGCATGGAGCAAGTCTCATGAACAATGTCATGTAAGGTTAGCTCGGGCCGCTTTATCCCACCATACCGCAAGATGCAAAGTACACAAAAAGCAATTGATAATAAAAGCACCACCGTGCACAATGACCATTGTGTTCTACTCGTGCAACAGATCAACATATAGACATGGCTCTGATACCACTGTAGGGGTTCGTAGCATGGAAAACAAAAAAAAATCTACCGCATGAACACACACAAGCCAAGATCTATCTACTAGATTGTAGCAACGAGTCGATTAGAGTACTCACCCTTGAAGATTACAAAGCGATTAACGAGAGAAGATTCTCGTGGGTGATGTAGTCGTTCACTTGCCGATCTCAAGATCACGAAGACGATCCTTCCAGCACTGCGTTTCGACAGCGCTCCCGCAGTCGGTCACATGTTCGGTACTCAATGAATACCTTCCTCTCCCTTTTTCCAGCAAGCAGCAGAGGTTATACTTCTCTCCTCGCGATTATGGCAGCACGACGGCGTGGTGTCAGAGTTAGACGGTAAATCCTGTAGGGCTTTGCCTTAAGCCGAAGTGGGTTACGGTGGAGTAGTAGGGTTTCCCCGGTGTCTAGGGTTTATAAGCCGGAGAGGAGGAGGTGGTTCAGCGGAGGCTAGGGCGGCGACGACGGTGCGACAGCAGCGTGGTGGCGGCGGCAGAAGGCGGCTAGGTGGGTTGGGGCTTGTTGTGGTCTTTGGGGGGCACCCCCTCCCTCTATTTATGAGAGGGAGAGGCATCTAGGGAGAGGGAGTTTGAATCCTTCCCCAACTCCCTCTCCTTATAGGCGCGTGGTGCAAGGAGAGAAAGTTTCTCTCCTTCCTCCACTAGGAAATATTGTCCCAGTTTGACTTTTCAAACTTGCCTTTGGACTTTCAATTTTGGAGTTTAATTTATTTCTTTTAAACGCCCAGCAAAGTGACCTAGTACATGATGCAATCATTCCACTTAGTCATGAAACATTCATGTACACTTCCCATTCTGGTCCGGTGAACCTTCTAGACCCTTCTAGATCATTCTGGTGAAAACACCGGAATCATTCCCGGACTCCGGAATTGGACTTTCCTTATATGGATCTTATTCTCTGGACCATTCCATATCTCCTCGTGATATCCCGGATACCATCCGAGACTCCTAACAACATTTGGTCTTACTACTTACATTCCATATCTACTAAACAACATTGAATCCTTAAGTGTGTCTCCCTACGGTTCGTGAATTATGCATACATGAACGAGACTCTTCTCCAATCAATAACCAACAGAGGAATATGGAAATTCATATGGCTCCCATATATTTCTACGATTACTTTGTGATCGAATGAACCATTTACATATGATACTAATATCCCTTTGTCTCGTGATATTTTACTTATCTGAGGTTTGATTGTCGGTATCTCTGCATAACTATTTCAACCTCGTTACCGATAAGTACTCTTTACTCATTCCTATGATATGTGATCCTTTGTGAGCCAGTCACATGCTTGCAAGCTAATTGGATGACATTCCACCGAGAGGGCCCAGAGTATATCAATCCATCATATGGATGGACAAATCCCTCTCTTGATCCATGTGCCTCAACACATACTTTCCAAACACTCAATGCCACCTTTATAGCCACCCAGTTATGATGTGGTGTTTGATGTCATCAAAGTATCCATCCGGTGATGGTAATTAGCATGATCTCATGGTCGAAATAATTAGGTTACTATGTATCAGAAAGCTTATAGCAAACAAACTAATAAAATGACTTGATCTTTATGCTACGCTTATCTATAGGAGTATGTCCATCATACCATTCTCCTAAGGATATGATCTTGTTGTTAACAATATCTCAATGTTCATGATCCGGAAACCACGATCATCTATTAACCAACAAGCTAGTATTATAAAGAGGCTTTACTAAGGACTTTAATTAGTTTACAAATCACACAACTATTAATGTTTCAGGTTAATACAATTATAGCATGAATATAAACATTTATCATAAACACAAAGATATAATAATAACTACTTTTATTATTGCCTCTAGGGCATATCTCCAATAGTTTCCATGTCCACGAGATTTCTCGATTTTGGAGAAGGACAACTGGATCCTCACCAAAGATCAAGTGATGGAGATCATGGCTAAACTCCAGCCTAACCAAGAAGAAGAAAAAGGAGAGCAGCAGGATGAGGAGGAGCAGGACAATCCTGCTTGGGAAGGACAGCAGCAGGAATAGGAAGGACCCTGGGATCCATGGCCCAATCAGCAGCAACAGCAGTAGGGGTTCAACAACGTCCCCTATCAAGAATTTTTGCATCTCAACCAGCGCGTTGGGGAAATCGACCACAATCTTCAGGGAGTGAATGAGGATGTTAGTTCCCCAACTAACAGCTTCAGTCACTTCATGACCAACTTCCCCAACTACTACCAGTTGTACCCGTACCCGTCGCCAAATGACGGAAACAAATAAGCATGGCAATAGCCTAAGCTTGGGGGAGGTTTGAAATCCTCCAAATACTTTGCATTCATATTTTTATTCCTTCTTTTGATTTATTTTAATTCTTCAAAAATTTCATGTTTACTTTCAGTTTTGCATTCCTAAATCAAAAACACACACAAAATATTGTAACTTCTATTGCAAATTTGTTTCTTTGTTTCTCTTGGATAATTCTCTATTTCAGGTGACTTGGCAATAGGGAAATATAGCAGCGTTAAACTCAAGTACAAGAATGAAGCAAGTAAGAGGAGATATCACATTCCTTTCATCACCTCTTCTACAATTTTAAATTGACCCTACAACTATTTGCTTGCTTGCACTTGAGTCACTCCCCACTTAGCTTGTTATCCTCTAAATTCTATTCCCTTGCTAGTGTCTCCTTTTTAGCTTTGAAATAATGAGCAATGAACTTGGTTAAAATATTTCCAACATTTTTACAACAAGAAAAGGCATCCAAAAGATGACTTGATTCCATGTTTAGCCCAAAGGATTTGATTTTATAAACTACTTAACCCCATTGAGCCGAATGTAATGGACTTGATAGCACTGTTTGATAAAATGGACGGTTTGAAGTAGTAGAGATTATACCACTGCTTTTCTAATAATTAAAGTAAGATATTCTAATAATTAAGGTAAGATATTGCTTTACGCATGTCATTATAACACTATCGTGCTCCATGGGGAACTATTAACTCTGCTGGCCAACGAACGATCTAAATGTGGGAAACCACTTGATTTCGGCTATTGAGTTATGTAAGCGTCCGTAGGTGCAATGCTATGACGAGTAAAAAATTTAGTCTCCCCGTGATCTCACGTTCCAAGTGAAGTTGTAGTACTTCTCTGGACCACTATTTCTCAACATTTATCTATTAGCATGGTCACGAGTGTGCAACACAGTCCCAATTAACATGTTAAAAATATTGGCATGATTTCTCTATGGAAGAGATGAAATTTTTGAAAAGCAACAAAAGGAAAAAGGTGCTTTGAGAGTCTTGAAATTTTGACGTGGGAGTAGATGAGTTCTTCTTAAATTGAATGTTTTTGGTGCAAACTTGAGTACTCCTAATTGATTACAGAAACAAGAGCAAAAAGTCTCTCATCTCTCAGCAAAGAGAGAAACCAAAAGAATTTGTTTCACTTTCCTAGATAAAATATTGACACTTGCTCGGGCATATGATTTATTTGGTAGCAAGATATACGTGGTTAGGAAGTGGACTCAGTGTAATCTTGTGAATACTTGTATGATCATGTTTAATATGGTAGGAATTGTGAAGAAAGGAATTTGACACCGATTCGAGCTTGTAAGTTCTTTTATTTCAGTCTCGAATCTCCTCTCCTTATTTTCTTGTCACTCGAAGGAGAGCAACATCTAATCTTGGGGAGTTGATAGCTGTGAGATTCGACACATTTTTTATGGTTTTCGTCTTGATTTGATGGTTTTCTAGCTTTACCTAATGCTAATAATTCGGTAGCTAAGAAAACTTGGTTTTAAATATATGTTCCATATATGATCATCAACAGAAGGTTTTAACAACAGAAATACAATATTCAGAAGAAAACAAGAAAGTCTCTTGTTGGAAGCAAGCGAGGAATGCAACCGGAAGGTTTAGCGACCAACTAAACAGCGGGAATATTTTCTCTGGCCGTATAGTTACCGCCGTATAGTTGCCACCCGCCTTCATCTTGTCAAAAGGAACAACTTTCATGAAGAGGCCATACGCGAAAACACAACATAGCAGCCGCCGTTCTATCCATAAGGGAGAAAGAGGATATCCGAAGAAGAAGGGTAAGATGTTCTTCATCTCTCTCCACGATCTTCAACCTCCTAGCCACCACACCCCCATAGACATTACTTGTACGAGAGAGACAGAGAGAGAGAGAGAGAGAGAGAGAGAGAGAGAGAGATCTTCACCTTGCAATATTAGGTTTTGAGATTGTTTCTTCCTATCTTGAATTGTGTTGGATCGATTTTCTATTCTTATTGTGGATCTCCACAGTAATATCGAGAAGAACTCCCTTTATTTAATTATATCGGTGATGCTTTCTTCTCTTATGTGTGAGTAAGTTCCTTTGGGCGTGGGAGATATAAGGGATTGGTGAGATGTGATGTGCCTATATGTTTTCCATTAGTTTGTGATTTATTTTAATTACTATATTATGTGTGCTTGACTATCTGTGGGATGCCTAATGCTTGTTGTCCAATTAAGGGCCTAGACAACATGATACTTTGTTCTCCATAGATAAGATCTTGTTTGCTAGAAGACTAGCGATCCCCGAGTGACATGGGGATATCAATGGAAAACTAGTTGAACTCGAGGAGCACGAGGAGCCACTGTGCCTATTGTATTAGTCTGATCCATGGAGCTTAATTGCTAAGCAACCTGAAGGATCTTAATCGCCTAGTGACTGACCATGGTTTTGGTAATAGACTAGTAGGATTATTGAAGTTGGGATGAAATCTACCAAGAGGAGTTCCGGCTAATTATGGGTTGCTCGCATACACACATACTTATAAGATTATAATTGTTACACTTATCACTCATCCACTTGGCACACTCACTATCACCATGAACTGTATCTCCCCGCGCCTACTTTGTCATCTGCAGAAAACAGCAAACAATTGAATCGTTCTTTACTTTTATGTTTTTTATTTCTAAAGTTTATATTTTAGTTTTATTCAAATACATTCAGTTTAATCCAATTTTTATTATTATTTCAACACTTGCAGTCAATTCACTCGAAGACCTGTGACAACTTTGAGTGCGACAGAGACTTTATTCATAAACACTTTCCTTTGGGCTCCCCGTGGGATCGATATCTTAACTTCAAAACTAGCTACAAACGATCTATGCACTTGCACACATCAACAACTAGATCGTGAACTTAGTAGGTTCTTTTGATCAGGGATGAAAACCCCTGGTGGTGGTTCAGGGACATGGTATGCCCATGTTGATGGTTTGTTTCATCATGGGTTAAGCCCCTAGTGGTGGTTCAGGGCATGGGATGCCCCTTTTGATGGTTCTTTTGATCAGGTTGCTATCTGTAATGTTGACTGCTACTCTTATGGTCATGATCTGAATGTGTAGGTAGCAATGTTTATGTCTGCATATGACTTTTATGGTGTGTCTTGTGTGCATCTGAATGTTCTTGTGATCATGTGTTGTGTGTGTTGCGGTGGTAAGATCACCATATTGGAAATGGGTGATCATAATCCATGTTATCAGATGCAAAGCACCACATCAAACACCTATAAAATGCATCATCAGAAAAAAATACAAGAATATAGGCAACAAAACAACTATATTTGTAGGAAATGAAGATGCATGACTCCAAACAACTGGTCCAAGTTGGCCCAAGTAAAATATCTCCCAACACCCAGCGGGCCAAACACACACTACGAGTTCGAGCTGGCAGGAGGGCGGATGCTTTATAAGATGGAGTACCAGCCAGCCAGAGCGCTAGGGGCGGAGGCAGGGCGAGCAGGGGCTAGACCCCACACACACACACACACACACACACACACAAGGTGCGGCCCCCCTAATAATGTGCTGCACTTATTAATAGCCTGAGTAATTATAAGTGCTACTAATTGACACAGATTTTAATGTATAGTGGAGCTAATTGACGCAGATAATTAGTACTCAAATCCCACGCTGCTACATGTACCTATGTATGCACTTAAGCCCAGCACAGCTTAGGCATCCTCATGGAAATTGATTCTTTTCACCATAACTCTATTTTGTTTGTGGCGGCCAAGCAGTCGTATCCTATCCCTAATATCAGATCGATCTGCCATGGTGCCTGTGGCAGCTTGCAAACCATGCCGAGAGATCGCCGCTAGGAAACTCTCATGTTGAGCGCGCCATCGTGCCGACCTCTCTATGAAGTGTTGAACATGCCGGATCGCCAACTGCTGCGGCACATCATATACACGACATCGACAGCCCAATTATACCCATCAAATACTCAATCTTGAGGTACACTGATAATTTTATACAATTAGTTGATCAATTTTTTTCAGCGCTGCATGCACTCAAGAGAGTCGAGTCTATAATTTTTAGCCGATCGGTAACAATTTTCTAATCAAACCAGATAGAAACGGTAGCAAAAAATCCAACATTTCATCTATAATCAGCATTTTAAAGTTAAGAGTAAACCTTATATTTATCTATCCTAGTTATGCAGGATAAGCCTCTAATTCTTTTATCCAAAACAATTAGTTGTGATTTTTGATCTCAACATTATTGACAACTCAAGGGAAAAAATCTAGATTAGTAGCTTTCCCAGACACCAAACAAAAAAAACTTTGCCTCGGCACCACCTCCCCCCCCCCCCCCCCCCCCCCCCCCATGTCTGAATCCTGGCTCCGCCCCTGCGGAGCGCCAAATGAGTTCTTCGCCGTTGAACCAACCCCGAGCATCTTAAAAATGCCTGGCAATACGGCAAGGAATCCATATAATCTAAAGAAAAAGAAAAAAACTCTTCAGCTAGGTGGGGAGGCAGGCGGATAGCAAGTTTACAGCTGAAATTAATTAAGCTGAAGATATGTGAATTGAACTTATGCAACGTACATCTCTGAGCTGAACTATATATACAGAGTAGGTGAATATCTTATGCAAGAGGAAGCATAGAGTTTCTTCACCTAAATCGAAAGAGACAAAAATACAATACTTTTTTAAAATGAAATAAGTCATGGTACGACCAATGCATTTCAGAGGAGAAGTCTTACAAGCTACAAGTGACTAGACAAAACATGGTCACCAAAGAGAACTTCACTCTGGCCTTCGAATGTCTCATGAAGATGAAGTTGATGGAGGAGAAGGAACCCCATGAATTACAGGTCGTATGCAGAGGATGCAGAATACAGGCCACTAGCATTGTCCTTACGGCGAATAGTGTTAGAAAGTTGGACATTCTGCAGCAGGATCCAGAGGGACGTAAATTGTCTAGATGGTCACGCCATCACCGGTAATTCTGTTTAAGACGGTCGTCCATTTTAACTTGGCTAGGCGTGTTAGTAGCAGTATCTTCTGTCGGCACATTTGCTGCAATGTTAGGTAATTAGTTATTTTTGCAGCTTTATATTCTTGGCTACATTATGCAGTTGTTTCTTTATAGTTCTTTTGGATAGAAACGTGTTATCTTTCTTATAGTCAAAAAATGCATAGACAAAAAATGACAATCACTATGCATCTTACATCATTCCTCGTTAATAAATTTAAGAGTCATCTCGTGCTAGATGAGAACGTTTTCACTAATTCACTTCTAAATCAGATATACAACACGTCATTATCTCATGTGGTACACGAGGACCATTCCATAGTGGGCTAAAGTTTAAATGAGATGCCAAATCTATGGTAAGGTGAGATAAAACTTTTGAGCCAATGACAATGTTAGAGCAACGATGGACGAAGAGAATGGAATTGGCTACAAATGAGGGGTGTGAAGAAATATAATAATTTTCTTTTCTTAAACGGTGAGATTGGCAAAGGAGGCATAACTACTTAGGACATCTCCATCGGGTCTATCCAAACGGTCTGAGCGTGTTTTAATCGGTCCATACGGATGCGCGGGACGTGCGCGATGCTCCAGCGGTACTATGGGGGCCCCGGATTAATCCTCCGAGAATCCCCGTTATGCATACACCACGATTCCATGATCAGTCTATCGTGGCACATAACCAACAAGTATCAAAGTAAACATCCATTACTTAATCGGATACATGTCATACCTAATTTGTCATTATGGCTACGCCAATCATCATCAACAGAACTTTATCGAAGCGTAGAGTCGAGCCCTTCCTTAACCTACAGACAGCTGACTGGAAGAACGTCCTAGCTCACATATTTGTGAACTTCACCTTCTTTTCAATTTTTCACCAAGTTAATATCCAAGGACAATACCGGTGCATACTTTGAATGTACTCGCAAACCACCTTAAGAGAAGATAATAACAGGAGGATATACAATATGGCTATGGTAGTAGGAGAGCTCCAAGAGAGGTTTTTTCTCAAATATTTTCCCTTGTAGGTACAGTATGTACATATCTTTGTTGAAAACCTTTGTAAAGATTTTGAAAACCTTTTTGAAAAGTTTTGGAAAAACACTAGGATTGGGTCACCCATTTTTATTTTCTTCTGGTCATCCCATGATCAAACTCCTTTACTTCCTTTCCGACCATCCCATGGTCAAAACACTTCCAAAGCCTTTGATTTTCCAAAAATCCTTTTTGAAAACAAACCCGCGCTGCTCTACAGTAGTTTGTCCAACCCGTCCATAATCGCGGTCACGGTTATTCGAGTAGATTTATACTCTGTAGAAGTTGTACACTTTACCCACATCATCCGGTTACCCTCCCTAATCACCTACAGATCGTGGGTCGAATAACCGATCAAGACTCTCTAGATGTCACTCTAGTATAGGTTCTACCCTATGAGTTGTTCATCTCAACACCGGGACATCTGGGCCAAAGACCAACAGGAGCGCATTCTGACTCCTCGAGAGTGGGCACTTTCAATTAGAGGAGCATAGTATCGCCCGGCTGCTCCCGAGGGTAGTTCGCAATTCCTCCAGGTGACTGGCTAACAGTTGACTCTTTCTGTAAAGGAACCCCGGCATTAGAAGGAGCTGATTCCTTATAAGTAGTTGTGAGAATTCCCACACTAGAGTAGAAAACTTCAAGTCCAGCCCTGTCCCATTCCAGAGTAATATGGTTGCACGGGTTAAGTTGTTATAGCTAAAGCTGCAAAGAACCGGGTGCATTTTCGTAAACATTTTTCCTCCTCTTTATTTCATCATTTTGTAAAAAAAAAACCTTTTTATTTCTTCAAACTTCCCTTGTTAGGTCAAACCTCGTCAAGGTTTTACCATAAAACATTTTTGTAAAACTTTTTCCGGGGTCTTCCCATCCTATAGTTTTAATTCGGCTAAAGCGGGTCTCCAAAGGGTTTATGGTGTTGTAAACCATCTACCATACTAAGGGAAAGTAGGTGTCATAAAGATGTGGTTGTACTTATTGATGAGTGCATATTTGCATCATGTTTTATATTATTATTTTGCATTTTAGTGGTAGGATCTTGGTATTTTACAGCGTTCGCGCGCACCTTTTATGTTAGTTTTCATCGGGATCAGATCAGATGATGGATACGATGGACACAATTCTTGGACCAGTTATATTGGAGTGAAAAGGAGCCAAAAACAACATAAATTGCTTATTTGGGAAACATTAATAACACTAGAATAAAACTGAAGCAATTGGAGGGTACAGAAGGGTTAACGACCAACTATACGGCGGGAAGAAATATTTCGTCTGTATAGTTCCCGCCATATAGTTGGCGCCAACATGGCCTCCTCAAATAGTTTCACCCCATGCAACTGGATCGGAGAGACGACATACAGAACACCTAGAAATCGCCAAAACCTCACCTCCGGAAGGCATATAGAGGGGGAACTCATCCACCGGGGATCCATCTTCGGCCTACGCATACCCAGGAGGCTAAGGCATAGATCTTCATCATCAACCTCTGCATCACTACCATCTCCATCCATCCCATCTACATCTTGTCTAGATCTTCTTGTAATTTCCATACTCGTTATGGATTTATACAAGTACTATTCATCTATGATAGATTCCATTGTATTTGCCATGATGTTGATTGCCTCCATGTCTGAGTATATCATTAGCTCTTGGGGAGATGGAGAAACCCTAGCATGAGATAGAAATAAGATAAATTTTATTGTGATATTCATCGTTGTGATCATGTGTTAGAGTGCCTTCATCTTGATGTTGGGAGAAGTCGACCTCTCAATATTTGCCTCTTTTTTTGACACAAAGATAGTGGGTAAGTCCTCCACTGTGTCATTTTCATATATATAAAAGAGTGGGAATGTACAGGGGTTGCAAAAACAGAAAATTACAAGGTGTCTAGCCAGGCCTGCATGCCCTGAAGTAGGGTAGGTTTAATTCTGTGTCTAATGTCAGCTACTGACATTTTAAATATATTGTAACAAGATTCCATACTCCTATGTTGTTGTTCAAATATGATATAATTCATGTGATTCCATATGCTCCAACATCCTGCCATCATAGTTATATTGAAGAATTTATTAGACGATCTGTTATTGGCCTCCAGGATCATATCCATTATATGGAGATCTGTGTTCCATTCTTCCCCTAGCTTCCACCATATGTTTTTACTAAAATCACACCTGAAGAATAGGTGTTCCACAGTTTCTCGAATACTTTCATCACATAGAACACATGTGCCATCTTCCACATGGAAGTTTTTTCTCATGAGTAGATCTCTGGTGTTAAGTCTATCATTTAGGAGTAGCCAGAAGAAGAATTTGTGCTTGGGGAAACATGGAGATTTCCAAATCCACTCAAATGGTTTTGGAGCATCCAGAGCTTTGATAAGGAAGTCATATACCTTCTTAGTGGAGAATCTGTCACCACCCCATGGGAATGTCCATTTGTCCTTATCCAAATCAGTTATTTTTGTCTCCGGGATGTTAGATAAACTGTTCATTTGATTTTCTGCAATGAGTGATAATGGCAGGTGGAACATTTTAAGCATCTCATCCTCATGGAGAAACTGATTGGCCTCTTGGGTGCTGATCTTTGGCTTTTTGGCAAAAGATAAAAGTTTAGGGAACTTGTTACATAGTGTAGTGTCATACCATCTGTCATGCCAAAGCATGGTACTTTTTCCCTCACCAGGTGTTACAGTAGTCATATTCTTGAAATCATGTAGGAATGAGAGATAGTTCCTCCACCAAAACGATCCCTTGCTGGAATTGTAATCTCGAACTAAGCCATTTTGGTAGTATGCCTGCCAAATTGTAGCGGTCCCAACCTTTAATAAGGTAGAGATCCCTGTGTTTACAATGCTACTCCCTGGAACAATAGCTAGCATCCACAGTTAAGATGTAATATCAAGAAACAAAGGTCATAATACAACTTTATAACCAGGAATAAAATTATTCATTATATCTTACATAGCTCATTTGGCTATCTCATTACAATGCAGCAGAAATAAGTATAGCATGGAGTCCTTCATCTTCAAAGTGCCACAGGCAATCATGTTGGTTGTAGACTTGTAATCCTATTCAACACACACTTCACTAACATCAAACAAACCTGCAACATAATAAGTTACAGCCACAAGGGTCAATACATTTGAATTGTATTGGCAAGTTTCACTACTATGTGGAAATAAGTTGAAACCTATCAATATATGCATATTTGGCTAAGTAGGGTTTAGGCTCATTTGTAGAAAGCAATATGGTTTTATCCTATCTTTTCAAAATAGTTTTGATTTTTCAATCAATCTTTCTAAACTCCTTGGAAAACTCCAAGTGCTTCTAATCCCTTGTTGACACCATCAAGTTTTACTTTGAGAAATTGGAATATCGAGATCTTCCATAGCTTTAGGACTTAGTTGATCAGAGTTGTCCATAACCGGGGACACGGCTAAGTACTTATAATTTGATCTTCTGCAGAAGTTGTACACTTTACCCACATGACACAATCTCATCTTGAGGCCACCAGTGGCCGCTGGATAATTACACACCAAATGGAGTACCGGCAGATCGAGAATGTGACAAAGTCTTTCCATAGAAGTCCTCCCAATACACAATGCTAGCTTGTCTACCAGGCACCAATGTAAGGATATATTTCCAATACATAATTCTAGTTAACCTGAAGATGCCAATGCAAGGGTCTTCCACTATGTAGTTGACTAAGCCAGAGCCCATTTAGCATGTGGATGTACACGGAAGCCACTGTACGAGAAACATGTTCAATCTCTAAGTCCCTGGGTGGTTTTCTTCTAGTGCACATACAAAAATATAGCCATATAAACATGGTTCCCTTTGTTGTCACCTTGTCCAAAATTGAGTATCGGCATTCCACCCAGGTGGTTCATTGAGTACTTGTTTTATTATATAAAACATATATTTTTCCAACACTTCATATAATCATATCATGTATTCCATCCCAAGTCTATAGCAGGGCTAAGCATACTACAACTATGATGTTTTCACTAAGGAAGATGGATTTCCTAATAGGACATAGCATAGCATAATAACATAATAGCCCTATCATGCATACTACAAAAATACCACTAAGTGTAGTGAAAATAGTAGGACATGGATGATAGTGTCACTTGCCTTAGTAGTTGGTGGTGTTGGTACACTCTTCGCAATAACACACTTGACAATCCACACAATCTATCAAGCCAAACAACCAAGACAAAACATACACAAGATCAACACTAATGGCAACACAAAAATCATGCAAAGCATGCAAACATGCAAGATGGTAATTTTTATTGTACAAATTTTTATAACAAGGTTCTGAACATTACTAAATGATTTATGAACATTTTATATTTTCAAGATTACAAATGCAACCATTTGTGCAATTGTAGCAATTAGCAACATTTTCTAACAGTTGGAAAGGCCATTCTTATTAAATAATTTCCACGGTCTTATTTATACTAGAATAAAATTATATTTTGGTTTTAGTGTACAGAGGGTTCAATTTACAACCATTTGCAAAAGGATTTACTTAAAAATAATTTACACAACAACTTTTATACTCAAAATACTCCAGAAATGGTTCTGTATAAAACGTGATATTAACCGAATCAAAAATACGGAATTATGTCTCCACTGTGTTTTACTCGTTTATGTGAATCCATAGACATATTATTTGCTAAATTTGGATATACAGAACTAAAGATATAATTTTTATGGTGAAAATGACCAATTAAACCATTTAATTTGTAAATCAAATTTTTTACAGAGAATAAGTAATATTATTGCACAAATGCATTCTACAGAATCTTAGCTTTTCAGGGATACCAAATTTATAATTTTTGGACTTCTAAATCTTTTTCTATGAATTATACGAGTTCGTACTAAAATCTAGAAAAGTCAAACTCGGAATTGACTGAAATTGACTTTGACTAATCTGACTGAGTTGACTGTTGACTACACTGATATCATGATAATGTCAGATTTGACTACAGAAAAAGTTGCTCGGATGGAAAAACTTTCTACATGAAAGTTGTAGATAACAACTAGATCTATCTACTGTTCAAAGGAAATTGAATTTGGAGCAACGAGGTGGGTGTAAATGGATTATACCTTCTAAGATCTGAATCTTTGACTGCGTTTTTTTTCTGCTCGATGAAGGAAACAAGGTGAAACCAGTGGGAATGGAACCGTCTTGACGAGGGGAACATCTTCCGTCTTCAATCCACCGCGATCCGAGGTCGTTTTGAAGGTCTATTTGGGTGGAGAAGATTGGGGAGAATTTTGAACGAAAATGGAGGTATGATGAGTTGAAAACTTTGACCTTTACTGGAGTGGGGTTTATATAGAGGAGGGTGGGGGCTGGATTAAAGGAGATTAAAGAGGGAGAGGAATTAGGGGATATTTAGTGCAATTTAAGAGGGCAATTGAGAGTCATTTAGGAGCATTTGATACAAATAAGGTGCTCCTTGTTTCCTGGTTCACGTACATACACCCTCATGGTGGCCTCTTGGCCGATCGGCCTGGTTGGGCCGGCCCAGTTTGGCTGGCCTGGCCGGCCTTCTTTTTTGTTTTATATTTTTTTTTTCTATTTCTTAATTCTTTCATAACTTTTGATTTAGAGCTCTAAATTTACCAATTCAAATTTCTGCGGGTTCGTAAATTCATGGGCAATATTTTAGGACATAAATTTTATATATTTGGAAATATTTATTTTTCTCAATTATTAATTATTCAATTATTGTACGATTGCGTGTGTGCGATATTGGCCTAGTTGCAGGGTAATATATTTGGAATGACTTGGATTCTTTCCTTATTTGAACTTGATTCGATTTAGTTCCACTTTATATGGATAACCATGAATTAAAGTTTGAAAATATGAGAGGATAATTTTATAAAATCTTAAAATAGCTCACATAAGCTATGGTGCTTATTTTAAAACGAGACTCTTTGCTTTTATTTTTGGTTCAAAACAAAACAAAGGTTGTTTGAAAAATGTAAAAGAAGTAGTTGAGATGTATAGATGGTTTTAGTTGAGAACTTCCTCAAGATTAAAAATAGATTTTCAAATACAGGAAGTTTGTGAAAAATATTTTGAAGGGGAACCTTGCAAATTATAATTTTGAAGTAGAGGAGATATATGGATAATCTTGATGCTTTGATTTTAGGGTTTTTTTAATGCTATTTTTATTTTAAGGAGTACCTTTATTTGGGGTAAAACTTTTGTAATAGTTTAAAAGGTTTTAATGTTTCCAATTAGAAGCAAAAAAGTTTCTTTTCCCCATAAATTTCAATAATTATTTCTTTTGTTTATTTATTTTTCACATTTCAAAATTTGGAAAATTTTGGGATGTGACACAAATAAGATTAACCCAAGGGATGTCCAAACAGCTGAAGAATTTCTATAGATTTTTTATCATCATGGCTTTGTTGTGTTGCCTAAAGTTTAGAATACCCAATCCACCTACCTTTTTAGATAGGCAAACTTTGTCACATGCCACAAGACATTTGCCCTTTTTCTTAGTGTCCTTGCCATGCCATAGAAAGGTTCTGGTGGATTTGTTCACATGGTCAATATGGGAGTAATGTAGCTTCATAGCACACATTATGTGATTAGGCATTGCAGATATTACAGACTTGATAACTGTTACCCTGGAGCAGTCGGATAGCAAATTCGATATACCAGCAAGTCTTTTTTCAACCTTGCTAATCATAGGGGTTAGGTCTTCAACACTTGGTTTCGTGGTGCCCATTGGAAGGCCTAGGTAGGTAAATGGAAGAGATTCAACTTTACATCCAAAGGTGTCTACAAGGGTACTGCATCTATCAGTGGACAGATTAATGGGAACCACAGATGATTTATGATAATTTATCTGAAGCCTAGTTGATTTTGTGAAATCCACAAGCAGATTCTTTAGACTATTGAGTTGATCCTGATCAGCTGGTAATATTAGAAGGGTGTCATCGGCATACTGAAGAATAGGGTAATTTTGACCATATGATTGATCAACAGGGAGTGATAACTCATTGGTTTGCCATGCATTATTGATAATGATTTGCAGCAATTCAGAAGTGGCCACAAATAGCAGTGGTGAGAGTGGGTCACCCTGCCTGACACCTCTTTTGCAAATAATATTTTTACCATGGACTCCATTGACAATGACAGAAGTGTTTACACTAGTGAGAATCTTATTGATCTAGCCAATGATTTTATGCCCAAATCCAAAGTATTTGAGCATTGTGATGATAGTACTATATTCAATCATGTCAAATGATTTCTCAAAATCATGCTTTAAGTTAATGATCTCTTTCTTTGATTTATGAAAAATATGGAGATATTCAAATGCCCAAGCTAGACAATCATGTATTGTTCTAGATTTGATAAAACCATATTGGTTCTTGCTGACAATGGGAATAATTATATTCTGAATTATGTTAGCAATTAATTTTGTCAGAACCTTGAGTGTCATGCTGACTAGAGAGATAGGCCTATAATCAAAAGGTCTCATAGGATTTGGTACTTTGGGGATCAGTGCAATGTGTGCAGTATTAATGCTTTGAATATCCAGCTCACCATTGTGGAATCTGTTACATAGGTTATAGAACTGTTGTTTGATGATGTTCTAAAATTTCTTCATGAAGTATCCATAAAATCCATCAGGGCGAGGTGATCTGTCATTTGGCATATGCTTGATTATATCATCAATTTCTAGAGTGTTGAATGGTTCTTCCAGTGATGACAGATCATGAGGGGTTATGAGACTCTGTTAGTCAGACATTTGTTGGGAATATGCTATATGGGTATCCTCATAGCATGTCTCCTATCTGGATAACCCGGGTGGCCCACAGTTGGTAGAATGGCCCATGGCCTGCTGGGCGGCTCAGTTAGATGGATCCAGAAGGGAGGCCCATGTCGGATAAAGGACTATGGAGGAGTCACCGACGTACCCAGAGCCTTGGAGTGCAAGACACGCTAGACTAGTTGTAAGCAGTGTAGGACTCTGTAACCTGTCCGTCTAGGACTTTTCCCTGTAACCCTAGGACCTGGCGACTATATAATTCGGGCCTATGGGAGCCTTTATGGCATGATAACTTAGACTCTCTAGTCACCTCGCACAGCGAACCAATCCCTGTAACTCGGCGTATTGCCCTTATAGTGATTTATAGCAGGAGTAGGATTCCACCACCGTTGTGGGATCTGAACCTGGGTAAGCTGTGTTACCTCATACCCGTCAACCGTCCGCCTTCCCCCATGTCTCTAAACACGCACTATGAGGACCCCTCCATGGCGTACTCGTCGGCAATACAACGACAGTTGGCACCCACCATGGGGCAAGAGGCGCTTCAGGCTCTTCAGCGGGCGAGGACCAATATCTTCGTAGGAATCGGTAAAACCGTAGCCATCGGTCGTGTTCTCTTCTCCGGCAACGTTCCGATCATCCCTCCCGACGAGTTCTGGATCCCGGAAAAGACGAACCCTACGCGGTGCTCGATCATCCCCATCTGAGACATCCATCTCTTCATCGGCGAAACCGACTCGGGCACTAGTTCCCTGGGAGTCGGAGGAGCGTCAAGACCCGCACGGACCGCCTACGGGCAGGATACGTTCGCGGAAGGATCGATGTCGTACCTCTCCTCGGAGTTTGCCGACAAAGATCGGAAAAATTCAAGGCCCACCCAAACAGCCCATGTGCAGGATATAACGGTGGAAGATCGTTGTAAGTCCACCGGCTTCGTCCGTGCATCTGGACAACAGAGATCCAAGTTCATCGGAGTGGTGACCATCTTTGATCTGGCGCGTTGCGTTCAGAGAGAGGGCGAAAACTCCCGCGATTACCTTGCCAGGTGGCTCCGTATACGGACCGATCTGGCGCATTACCCCAATGATGATGCCATGTATCATTTTGTGGAAGGACTGGACCAAGGTACGCTTCTCCGGCATTCGCTAAGGTGGCAGCAAGCTTTAGGACTCCTCACCTTCGAAAGCATGGTCAACACCGTCAACAACTACTTGGAGGCTGAGGAGGCAGCTCAGAGAGCACTCGTGATCATTGACGGAGCCACTCCGCCTCAGCCTCCACCGCCGCCGCCTCCATTCGTCGTTGCCGCAGCTGCGCCACCACCCCCAGTCATCATCGCTAATGTTGCACCTCCACCCCCCCCCCCCCCCCCGTCATCGAGGAAGCCTCGGCACCCTCCGACTTTGTGATTGACGCGCTCTACGCCGAATTCAGCGTAGATTTAGAGGAGATAGACTTTATCTCGGAGGAGCTAGACTCTGTCATGCAGGAGATGGAGGAGGATTACAAGCGCGACGAGCAGGCCAACAACGTTGTCACGTCCCGAGAGGTGTTCGTCGCCATTGGGACAGCGATGGATGAAGATCAACCCGGACGAGCTCCGCCTACAGCGCTGGACAAAGGGAAGGGACCACCTGTTGCTGCCGACAATGATCGTGCAAAGGACATGCCCCCTCCGCCTAACCCAGTGCAGTAGCCGTAGGAACTCGGCACCGGTCCGAGCAACAACAACACCGCAAACCCGCCGCCTCCGGCATCTACGTCCGATGCTTCCCAAGTCACTCCAGCTGATAGAGTGGTGTACGGCAATCTCCTCGTCGAGCCTATGACCGTGGCTCATATTCGCAATGTAGTCCAGCTTGACGAGAAGCGCCAGCAGCTGCTAGAGGAAGCGCAGACCATCGCGGAGCAAGGCGCAAAGCTAGATCGAGATCTGGCCAACGCGTAGAAGTCAATAGAGAAAGCTAGAGCAATGGAGGCTGAGTACAAGACTCTGCTGCAGCAGCAGAAGGCTAAGAAAGCTCCAGCTCGCATCATCAATGATCCTGGTGTACGGCGAAACCTAGGATGGGCTCCCTCAAAGCCGGCACAGGCCAAGCCATACATTGACAGTGAAGGCAGGAGCGTGACACCCACTCCCCTCCTCAACATCGCCGTCGCCAAGACCCTTCTGGAGCAGGATAGATCACCCGAAACGGTGAACCAGGTCTAAGACCTAGTGGCCAAGGAGGTGAAACAGCAGGAAAAGGCCTCCTCTCAGAGGCTTGAGTCTGACCCAGTGTTTTGCCAGTCTAGCCAGCATAAGCCGCCAAGGTATAGATCTCCTCTTGATGTCGGGTCTCAGACGGGTTCGTCAGAACAAAGACGGAGGGATGCACGCAACAGGAAGGATACTATCCCCATATCCTACGACCATGGAGGCAAGGCCCAACCTCGTCGCCCATCTCCACCGCCCCGCTCCCCCCGACATCGCGAAGATACCAAGGCTCACTATCGTACGGATATGCCTCCGCCAAGGCAGAGCGGCATCGTCATCTGCGACAACACAGAGCAGACCCGTCATGACGGAGAACGCAACCAAGGACACAAGAGCAGGTCACGCCATGACCCTCTGCATCCGACAAGCAACCGTGACAAGCGTGAGGCGTCGTAGGAGGGTAACAGCAAGAAGGCTAACCCACCGCCACCTCTGTCTCCAACACCACCTAGTAGCCACCATGGCGGAGGAGGCCCGCGTCGTTCACGCAGTCCATCCCCTGATGGAAAGAACAAGAAAAGAATCCCGGAGCCATACGATGCACGTTCGCGTCTGAACAAGATCCACGAGGCCCAGGAAAGACCATACCTGGGACCATGTTGCTTTGGACATGTGATACGGTCCGCAACTTACCCCAAAGGTTTCCGGATTGACAATACCATCAAGCCCTATGACGGCACCGCCAAGCCAGCTACATGGTTGCAGGACTACAGCAACACAGTGGAGATCGCAGGGGGTAACCCAATGTCGCCGTCAAGTACCTCCCATTGATGTTGGCGGGCTCGGCCCGCCAATGGATTGATGACTTGCCGGGAAGATCCATCTGCAATTGGTTGGACATGCAAGAAGCGTTCACCAAGAACTTCGAGGGTACGTACAAACGTCCCTGTACTGTTGGCAATCTACAGCGGTGCGTGCAAGAGAAAGACAAGACATCTCGCACCTACCTCTCTCGCTGGATGGATATGAAGAATTCCTGCGCAGGAGTGCACGCTCAGACCGCCATGGCCGCCTTCATCGATGGGTTGGAAAGGGGAACCTTGCTCCGACATAAGATGAAGCGCTTGCAGGACAATCACTAGCTAGAACTGAACCAGATGATTCAGTTGGCCAGTGAGTTCGCAGCTGCCAACGATGATGCTTGCGGCTCCCTACCGGCAACGGTCGTTCCAACTCAGGCTCGGAGGAACAGCAGCACAAAGAAGAAGACCCCACCAGAAGAAAAGCAAAACTCTGACATGGTTGCTATGACCTTTGCAGGACAAGGTGATGGCGGACAGCGTGGCCGAGGACAGGGAGCCGGTCGTGGGCAGCAGTGAGGCAGTGAAACTACCTCGGCAGTGCTCCGCGTTCCCCAAACCTATGAGGAGTACCATGATATGCCATGCCTCATACACCTCGACGCCAATGGCAAAGCCACCCACACCAATCGCCATTGCAAGTTCATCAACGACCTCAAGGAGGACCCGGAGTCCGTCTACAAGCAAAGTCGGAAGAACAGACCGCGAGGTAAGGGCAAGGGGAAGAAGAAGGAGGAGGAGTCCAAGGATTCAAGTGACATGGACGAGGATGTTGACCCCAAGAACGCCTCCAAGAACGATGGGAAGGGCAAAAAACCTTCGAGAAGAAGGCGGCAGTTTTCCACACTTTCCTTGGTACCCCCACCATCCGACAACAGAAGACCTCCATGAGGATACTGATGGCTACTCTACCCCCAGTTCCCCAGTTCATGCGCTGGTCGGAGATTCCAATTACTTGGGACAGGAAGGATCACTTAGACTTCATCCCTACGGAGAACCAATACGCCATGGTCATCAACCCCCTGATTGATGGCAACAAGTTCGCTTTTGGTGATGTCAATAATTACCGCCAAGAACGCATGATCTTTGAGGTGGTCCCCTTCAAGAGCGTGTACCATGTCATATTTGGCCTCGACATATTCCACACCTTCATGGCCAAGACATGCTTCGTCTACAACAATCTCAAGATACCCGGACCAAACGGTGTCATCACTGTATCCGGAAGCTTTACCAAAGCAAGGGACTGCGAGATTGGAGAAGCATCCTATGCAGAAGCTGTCCTCTACAGCGAAGAATTCAAGGAGATCCAGAGCAAGGTTGATGCCTCAGAGATGCCCGCGTCGAAGAAACATATTTTTGACTCCGCCCTAGCATTCAAGGCCGCCGTCGAGACCAAGCCGGTGGAACTTGTGGTAGGCGATGCCTCCAAGACCACCGCCATTGGGATGAACCTGGACCCTAAATAGGAAAGCGTGCTTGTCGAGTTCCTCCGTGAGAACAGGGACATCTTTGCCTGGCAACCTGCCGACATGAAAGGTGTATATAGGGAACTTGTCGAGCACAGCTTGAATATCGATCCAAAATGTAAACCAGTGATACAACCTCTACGACACTCCGGAGACGAGAAGAGACGCGCCATAGGCAAAGAGATAGCTAGATTACTTAAGGATAGTTTTATCCGAGAATTCCTTCACACCCAATGGGTGGCCAATCCTGTACTTGTCCCCAAAAAGGGAACCAAATAATTAAGAATGTGCGTTGATTACACCGGCTTGAACAAAGCAGTCCCAAAGATCTATTTGCTTTGCCTCGCATTGACCAAGTCATTGAATCGACTGCTAGCTCGGAGCTTTTGTGTTTTCTCGATGCGTACTCAGGATACCACCAGATCAAGATGAGGAAGTCGGACCAATTGGCCACTTCGTTCACTACACCATACGGTACGTTTTTCTATGTCATGATGCCCTTTGGGCTAAAAAACGCAGGTGCTACGTACCAGCGGACAATGCAACATTGCCTACACGATCAAATTGGTCGGAACGTTCACGCCTATGTGGACGATATAGCGGTGATGTCTAAAAAATCAAATGACTTAATCTCCGACTTAAAAGAAACCTTTGATAATATCCGGAAATACAAAATGATGCTTAACCCTAAGAAGTGCGTCTTCGGGGTTCCAGTCGGAAAATTGTTGGGCTTCATCGTTTCCCAGCACGGAATCGAGGTCAATCCGGAGAAAATCGAGGGCATCTTAAACATAAACTGTCCGACATGCCTAAAGTACATACAACGGCTAACAGGTTGTGTTGCAACAGTTAGTCGGTTCGTCAGCCGACTTGGAGAGAAGGCTCTGCTGCTATACAAGTTGCTGAAGAAGGCGGACAAATTCACATGGACGGACGAGGAAGATGTAGCATTGAAGCAGCTCAAGGAGATACTTTCATCAGCGCCTATCCTTGCAGCACCCGAGCCTGGGTAGCCCATGTTAATTTACATGGCGGCCACCAATCGGGTAATCAGCATCGTCGTCGTGGTAGAGCGGAAAGAACCAGGGCATGAGTACGGAGTTCAACAGCCAGTTTACTATGTAAGCGAGGTCTTGACGGAGTCCAAGAAGCGTTACCCGCACTACCAGAAGATAGCTTATGGAGTGTTCCTTGCTTCTCGGAAGCAGAGGCACTACTTCCAGGATCACCCTATCACAGTTGTGAGCAAAGCTCCACTGTCTGACATCATCAACAACAACGACGCTACAGGAAGGGTCGCGAAGTGGGGGCATTGAACTTGCCGCCTTCGGGATCACCTACAAGAGACGCGACGCTATCAAATCACAAGCCTTGGTGGATTTTATCGCATATTGGACGGAGATGCCAGATGCTACCCTAATGCCGGAGCCAGAATATTGGGTGATGCACTTTGACGGATCAAAGCTACTCAACGGATCGGGGGCTGGTGTACTGCTGCAGTCTCCAACCGGAGAAAAGCTGCACTACGTTCTACAGATCCACTTCGAGGCTACGAATAACATGGCAGAGTATGAAGCACTCATTCATGGACTACGCGTATCCAAGGATATTGGCATCAAGCGCATAGTTTGCTGTGGAGATTCCGACTTGGTTGCCCAGCAGGTGGCTGGCACCTGGAACGCGCAGAACCCTATGATGGCGGCATATCGAGACGAAGTGGACGAGATAGCCAAGATCTTCTTAGGCTATGAGGTCAAGTATGTACCTAGGGAGAAAACGAGGTGGCTGATCTGCTGTCTAAGCTTGGATCAGGTCGCAAACGAATTCTGCCTGGAGTTTTCCTGGAGCATCTACGGACACCATCCGTGAAGGGAGTGGACGCGGAAAACCCAGACAGATTTGACTCTTTCGTTCACATGGTGACAAAGATCCCTTCGGCTTGGACAAAACCGTTCATGGAATATCTCGTACATGGAACTTTGCCTGACGACGAAGTCGAAAGACGGCAAATAGTACGTCGAGCAAAGGGCTATACCATAATCAATGGACAGCTCTACAAAATAAGCACTACTGGTGTATACCTTAAGTGTGTTTCCCAGCAAGAAGGTATTGAAATCCTTAGCGAAATCCATCTCGGAGATTGCGGGCATCACACCGCTCCTCGATCGTTGGTAGCTAAAGCCTTCCCGCAAGGATTCTACTGGCTGACCGCGAAGGCGGACACCGACAAGCTGGTTGAGACATGCATGGGATGCCAGTATTATGCCTGACAACCACATGTTCCTGCTGAAGAATTGCGAACAATATCAATAACTTGGTTGTTTGCAGTCTGGGGGCTGGACATGGTTGGTCCGCTGCAGATGGCACCATGTGGGTTTACGCATCTGCTAGTATCAGTTGATAAATTCACCAAATGGATAGAAGCTAAACCCATTAGAAAGCTCGATGGGGCAACTGCCCTTAGGTTTCTCCGGGATCTTGTGGTGAGATTTGGTCTCCCACATAGCATTATCACCGACAACTACAGCAACTTGTCACTCGGATAAGTGGAAGATTATTGTTGGGAGAAGGGAATCCGACTTGACCTTGCATCTATGGCACATCCACAGTCCAATGGTCAGGTTGAGCGAGCCAATGGATTAATTCTGCAGGGAATCAAGCCACGTCTGGAAGCACCGTTGCATAGAGCAGCTGGAGCATGGGCGGAGGAATTACCATCTATGATGTGGAGTTTACGAACTACACCCAACAGTTCCACCGGCTACACCCCTTACTTCATGGTATATGGAGAAGAAGCCATCCTTCCTTCCGACATCCTTCATGATTCACCAAGAGTTTCCGCCAACGACAAAGATGACGCTGAAGAATCCAGACGCCTAGATGTGGACCTTCTCGAGGAGGAGCACGTATTGGCATGCCAAAGATCTGCCATCTACCAGTAGAAGCTACATAGCTACCATAGTCGCCGCGTTCGGCATCGCTCGTTTAAAGAGGGGGATCTAGTGCTCCTACTTAAGCAGAAGAAGTCACACAAATTATCCCCGCCATGGGAAGGACCGTTCATCATAAGCAAGGCGCTGCTCAATGGGTCTTACTACCTCGTTGACAATCGTGAACTGAAGGATAGACCCAACGAGGATCATAAGCGTAAGCGACGTGACCCGGATGATGACTACCCGGAGCTTGATCGGCCATGGAACATAGCATAGCTACGTCCTTTCTACACTTAGCATTTTTTATCTATTGTGTACCTCTTATATGATCAATGAAATAAAGCTCTATAGTTCACTCATATTTCTCAGTCTTTTTCCTCCTTTAGTGTTTATTTTTGGATTGTATAAAACCTTTATGCACAAGCTTTGTGATTGCACTTGTGAAAATTCCGCCTACGAGCGTTAGCTTAAGTTTTCTGGTCTACACGTTCTTTGTTATTTTTATGTGGATTCTGGAGTAGTGACTTTTGGCACTTATTGTTGGTGATTTTGTGCTTAGGTTATTAATGGTGCCATTGGGCACCATCGCCTGAGCGCATAGTTCCGACAACGAGTCTTCCGACTCATGAAAAGCCAAGCATAAAAACCAGAGTAACGGATAAGCCAGCACTTGCTTAAAAAATATGTACATGCTGGAACCAGTTCTTGAGTAGCAGGAAATAACAACCATTGTTTTCCGCCTTAATTTAATAAGTAGTTTTTTCCGCGTACAAATTCCAGAGGAAGCAAATATTACATATTGTTTTTCATTCCTCTGGCGCAGGCAACTTGGATGTGGCATCGTCAGTAGCAGGAGAGTCATCCTCATCGAAGTTGGCGGTGTTGAGGGGCCCAGAGGAGCTTTGGTTGTCACCGTCAATGGTATCCATGGGCACGAAGATGTTAGGGTCGACCAACTCGGCAACTCTGGTATCAAAACCCGCGAGTGACGCCAAGATAGCTTTATGATCTATTTTCTGGCCATCGTCGTCCACGTCGGGGATACCGGAGGTCACCGTGTCTATGTCGGTGTTTTCATAGTGAGCCTTGACCATTGACAGCGCCATCCTGGCGCCGGCCCGGATACATGAAGCTTTCCAGCTTATAATATGCTCGGGGGCTCGGCGCAAGATCTCCTTAAACTTCGCCACGGAATCCACCGCTTTGATGTTAATCTGGAGGGGCTTAGCTATCTCCTTGGTCTGATTGATGGCGGTGTTGATAAAGTTGCCGGCAAGGACCATGCATTCTTTTGGCGGAGGAGGCGAATGGGTCAACCCAATAGGAGCTACAAATTCCGACAATGGAATGCATGAGTTCAATAACACAAAAAGTTCAGAGTATATAGCTTACAGAAGTACAAGGCGGAGAATCACTTACTGAAGATGCTAATCTCAGCCTGCTGGAGAGTTTCCGCCATGGAGTCCCGTTCTTGTCGGAGGATCTTGTATGCTTCAAGATTGTGCTGATTTTGCTCATCGGCAGCTTTCTTCTGCACTTTCAGCATCGCGATCTCCTCCTTCAAGTGGTTCATCTTCGTGTTGGCGGACTCTTGCAAGACTTTCATGGAGTCCTCGTGCATCTTTAGCATATCCTTCCTCTCCTGTTTAAGGATCTTGTTTTCGCTATCCAGCTGCTAAATATGCTTAGATTGCTCCACAATGTCCTTGGCCTTGTCAATGGCTTCTGCAAGACGGAGAAAGAACAGTGCATAATGAGTACTCGGAGAATGTTGGCACGCGACCAAGTCGGAATACGAAAACGAAAGGAAAAACAGACTCTTGCCCTTGATGATTTGTTCCTTCAAGAAGGCAGTTTTACCCTTTTCGGCTTCCAAATCTGCACGCATCTTCTGGAACTTCTCGTTGGCCACACCTCTCCGAGCATTTTCATTATGTGGAAAGATAATTTAACGTTGTTTAGTCTACTTTGAGAATCCAGCCGGATAACTATCCACCTAGATACTTGGGGGATACAGTGAGAGTTTTTTAACTTGGCAATATGATTAGTCTTTCTTTAAGCATCTAGTCGGAACCGATTCAGTTTTCAACTAGAAGCTTGGGGGATACATTATAAAGTTTTTTAACTCAGTCATATGCTTATTCTTTCTTTAAGTATCTAGTCGGAACTAATTCAGTTACAACTAGAGACTTGGGGGCTATAGTATTGAAATTTACAAACACTACGTATGCTACTCTAAAAGCATCTAGTCGGAATAATTCATTCAAACTATATGCTTGGGGGCTACAGTGAGAAGTTTTCTAGTTTAGTCTCTTTTAGATCATTTAGATGCAAAAACCTATGGTTTTCCGTCTAAATCCTCGGGGGCTACAGTGGGATACTGATATGAAAAGTAAAAGGCAAATAAAACTTACAAGTGCAATGATCTTGAGGTTGGTAGCACTCTCAGCAAGCAGCTTGCCAAAAGAAAGGTTGTTTCCTTGCAAGATTTCTGCTTGCCGGAGAAGCTCCTCAAGACCGCATGTCGGAGATGCCGGCGCCGCACCAGGAACCAAAGCGGAGCTACTCGACATAAGTGGCGGGTAGACTATCTTCGGGAACTCTATGGTTTTCCTAGGGGCGAAGACGCCGCCTTCGGTAGACGTACCACTCTCCACCATCGCCTTACCGCTACCGATGGCATCCTTAGCCAGAGCTTCAGCCATTTGGATTGTGGTGCTTTCTTGCGTTGCATGTTCGCCAACAACGGCAAGCTCCGCGGACGCACCTGAGTCCACTTCCATGGCGGAAGGGCCAGATGCATCTTTGGCCTGTGAGCTTGTCAGAGCAGGCATAGGCTGGACGCTGGGAGTAACAGGGGCAATGGCGGGAGATGCGTGGGGAGACACTTCACGATGCAACATATCCTTAATGTTTCTAGAAGCCCCCAAAGTTTTGGAGGTCTTCTTCAAACTGGTAATGGCCTTCTTCCTGAAACGTGCAAAAAGTATAAGTACGATAATAAGAAAAACAAAGGACAATGTCGGAGAGAAAGAAGCTTACACAAGAGGGGGTGCTTTGGCAAAGGGGATCCCGGTAACCTTTCTTTTCTCCGCCTCCAGGGCGGCAGTGGACTTATTGGAGACTCCACTCTCCGTCTTCTTCTTCTTGCCTCCGTCGGCAGCGTTAGAGGTGGATCTCTTCCACTTTCGTGCCAACGGGACATCATCGTCGAACACGACGGTGACTTCCTTAATCTTTGGGTCATAGATTTGGACAGCCATGCTATCCTCATCTAGACTGCTGAGGTGTTAAGTGAAGTCCCACAAGTGTTAGATGAAGATGGTAATGGTTAGATGGAAGAACTGGAGTATATGTCATACACGGAAAATAAACATCATACCTCTGGGCACGTGCCCTCAACGAACATGTCGTAGGTGATGGTGAAGCCACACTTCCTATCCTTCACCTTGACGATGTCCTTGGGGCGGAGCTTGACGGAATCACTCGAGAAATTGTCCTCGGAGATGCGGAGGCTATCCTTCCTATCCTTGGTGTACTCATGCATCAGCTTTGAGCGGTGGTGTAGAGGACGGATCCGTCTGATGAACCAGCACATGGCTAGGTCCAACCCGGTCAAACCAGTGTCTACGAACCACTCTATCCGCCTTATGGCGCGGGAGGCTTCGTCATTGGAGGGAAGGGTGGCTTGGGACCTCCATGTCGGGGCTTCAGCGGTGGCTCCATCGACAAAGTCCGGATACGTTTCTTCTCGGCCAGCCAGAGGGATATCTGGGTCGTAGAAGTACGTCTGTTGCCAGTTCTTGCAAGATTCATGGCCGACGATGTCGGGGCACCGCCGGCCAGGCCGGATCTTAAAGCTAATTGTCCCGCAGTTCCTAAGCTCGTCCTTGCTGACTCCAGCTTCCTGCTTGATGGTGAAGAAATAAATAAAGAGATCTAGCCTAGTCCTAATCCCTAAGTAACCGTCACAGAACGCCGCGTAGTTGCTAAGCGCGAGGATGCTATTGGGGGAGAGGTTCTGAGGCTGTACTCAGTAATGTGTAAAGACATCTAGGAATAAATTGGAGATGGGCAGGGAAACGCCGCGTACCAATTGGGCTTTGAGGTACACCTTCTCTCCGTCTTGGGGAGAAGGGATGACCTTGCCGACCGGCGCCGCCTTCCAGGCAAGCCCCTCCGCTGCAGGGAGGTAGCCCTCGACGAGCAGCTCCTTGATGTCGCGGTTCGTGATGTCCGAGCCACGCCAATCCCCTTTGTGGGAATTGCTTTCCTCTTCCAGCAGCTCCAGCACCGCTGGATTGTGGTCGCCGCTGGTGGATTCGACCACCACAGACTTGGGGATCACCAGGCCCTCTGGAGGCACGAGAACGGTGCTCGCCGGCTTCGCTGCAGTATCGCCTGACGCCGCCATGGAGGGAGCAGAGCTGTTGCTTGCCATTGGAAGGGGGGAGGTGGTGATTGGAAGGATTGAAGGGCTAGGGTTTTTTTCAAAACACGCGGAGAGCTCGAGGAGGCGCTTGCTGGAGTAAGAATACGACGCACGAGGAGAATGAGGTGAAAAGTAAAAATCCCACCGCAGTTACAATTTATAAGCTCTGGCGTCAATATTCATGCAAGACGATCGAATGGTTGACGCATGGGCGACGTGTGTGGGTGCGTGCGTGGAAATTTCGCCATGTTTCCAACCGTCACCGCCAACAGTTCGTATCGCTCGCGTGGGAAAAACGGACATGATTGTGTTCTCTACATGTGTGAGTTACGAGGCATTGCTGACCTATGTCTACAACATCCTAGTTGTCACTGGCATATGAACCATCACATCGGAATATTCCGGCATGGACGGATCCAGTCCGCCTACGGAAGAGTATGAAATAAGATTCAGCAATTCTCCGACTTACAAGTTGAAGACGGAGAAAACCTGCAGGGTTCTTTGGGAGGACTACAAGATATTGCTTGACGATTTGCCGACATCCATCTAGACGTAGCATTCACCCTGAAGAGGCAAGATGGCGCAAGATCTCGGAGTTCTCCGGGGGCTACTGTTGGGGATATGCTATATGGGTATCCTCATAGCATGTATCCTATCCGGATAACCCGGGTGGCCCATAGTTGGTAGCATGGCCCATGGCCTGCTGGGCGGCCCAGTTAGATGGATCCAGAAGGGAGGCCCATGCCGGATAAAGGAAGGCTACGGAGGAGCCACCGACGTACCCGGAGCCTTGAAGTGCAAGACACGCTAGACTAGTTGTAAGCAGTGTAGGACTATGTAACCTGTCCGGCTAGGACTTTTCCCTGTAACCCTAGGACCTGGCGACTATATAAGTCGGGCCTATGGGATCCTTTAGGGCACGATAACTTAGACTCTCTAGTCACCTTGTACAGCGAACCAATCCCTGTAACTCGGCGTATTGCCCTTATAGTGATTTATAGCAGGAGTAGGATTCTGCCACCGTTGTTGGATCTGAACCTAGGTAAGTTGTGTTACCTCGTACCCGTCAACCGTCAGCCTTCCCCCACGTCTCTAAACACGCACTGTGAGGACCCCTCCATGGCGTACTCGTCGGCAATACCATGACAACATCATCTCAGTTTCTTTGGTTTTCCCCAACCTGTCTCTAAAAGCAGTCCATAAAAGGACAGCTTTGTGATCATGGTCAGTGACTTCATTGTCCTGTTCATCTAATAAAACTGCAATATAATTGTTTCTGAAGTTTCTGGTAGCAATAGAGTGGAAAATTTTGGTATTTTCATTACCAAGTTTTGCCCACCTGATATTGGCTCTTTTCCTCCAATATAGTCTCTTGGCCTCAAGCAGTTTATATAAATGTGATTTAAGAATTTTCCTGAAATTCACTTCAGGCATGGACAATATCCTCTCTTCCTCTGAACCATCCAAGAGTGATAAGACAAAATTGCAATTGTCAATGGTAGTGTTGAGGTTTGAGAGTGTTTTGCTCCATTTTTTGATAGCATGCCTCAAATTTTTGAATCTAGTAGCCAGGTCATGTGCATCATTTTTGTATAATCCTTTGTTAATCCAATTGTTTTGAACAATATCAGACAGTCCCTCAAATTCTAACCAATATTCTTCAAATCTGAAGAGTTGAGATTTTTGTATATCAGTGTTGACTCGTATCAGAATGGGAACATGGTCAGATCCTAATATAGCCATAGGTGATGCCATTGTGTTTGGGAAAATGGTAGTCCACTCATGTGATGTTAAAATCTAGTCAAGTTTCTCAAGAAGTGGTTGTTGCTGCATATTAGACCAGGTGAATGATCTGCCTTTCAATGGTATCTCCTCCAGATCATGTTCTTGGATGATGGAATTGAAGGTGTGAATATTAGAGATATTTCCCCATGTTCTGTTCCTATCCTCTGAGCTTCCAATCATATTAAAGTCTCCCATGATAATCCACAGCTTATAAGATGTTGAATCAATGTTCATAAACCAGTTGGTGAATTCATACCTGCCTTCATTTGTGCATAGTGCATATATATTGGTAAGATATATCTCCTCACTAGTAATATTGCAAATGAGCTTAACAGTGAGAGGGAATGCAGATTGGTTGACCACACAGCCATTGAACATATGACCATTCTAGATAGTGATCAAACCTCCAGAGTTGCCAGTAGAAGGTTGATATACAAATTTTCCTAATCTCCTGGGATGGAACTTCTTAATATAATAGATGTCAAATATTTCCCTCTTAGTCTCTTGTAGACATATAATGTTGCAGCTGCTCTGAGTGATTTTATCAGCAAGATCATCACACCTTTCCTGGGAATTAATACCTTGAATGTTCCAATCTAGAATTTTTATTTGTCTACTCATTGGAAAATTTTGGTAGGAGCAGTGTGGTGATTATACAGGTATTGTATATCTGATGTGTACGCGTTCTTGTAGACAATTGTTGGGCCTCCAAGTGCAGAGGTTTGTAGAACAACAACAAGTTTCCCTTAAGTGGATCACACAAGTTTTATCGAACTCAGGGAGGAAGTGGTCAAAGGTATTCCCTCTCAAGCAATCCTGCAATCAAGATACAAGAAGTCTCTTGTGTCCCCAACACACCCAATACACTTGTCAGGTGTATAGATGCACTAGTTCGGCGAAGAGATAGTGAAATACAAGTGGTAATGGTGCCAGAAAAGAGCTTCTGACTTGTTGTTGACGTGGGGTAACGGTGCCAGAAAATAGCTGAAGGCGTGGATGAACAGACTAGAGGCAAACTGAAGGAAGCAAGCAAAGATGCAACAGATCTAGTAGCAAATGGTGTTTCAATGCTTAGAAACAAGGCATAGGGATCATACTTTCACTAGTGAACACTCTCTCATTGTAGTGACCACGGATCAAGTAAGATCCTAAGTCCCTGTGATTAACATGCTAGTCCCTGGATCAATAGCTAGCACTCACAGTCGATGAAATATCATGTAAAACACAAGTCTTTATTACATGAATCGAATAATACAGAGTTTACATTATTACAACAGAAGCGATATAAATACAACTTGGAGTCCCATCAATGCCACAGGCAGGTTGAGTGAAGACCCGCGATCCTAGCGCACCTTTCAACGATCTCCGAAATTCTGCACATGAAACGTACAGCTAACAAGTTGGGTCAATACTTTGAATGTATTGGCAAATTACACCAAAGAGAGAATAGACTATCTCTACATGCAAGGCTGGTATAGGCTGTAGAGTTTATTTGCTCAAAGCTAATTTTCTTAAGTAGAGAGAAGAATAGATGATTGCCCTACTTTGCAAACATTTGCTTAGATAAAAATAAGGTCGAGTGGCACACGAGGATATTACGCACCAAGTGTCCAAACAACCAAACACTTGGATATTACGCACCAAGCGTCACTTGGATATTACACACCAAGTTCCCAAATTCCCACCCATTAGCGATATTACGCACGCCATGGGGTTTCAAAAACTTTGTTTTTAGAAAAGAGAGAGGAAGATCCTTCAGAGGCTCCATCCTTCAGACGCTCATTGTTGTTCTGTTACCGTGAACACGGCTGATCGATCAGATTGCAATACTCTCGGGAGTTTGTGCACTTTACCCACAATCCACGATCAAGTCCTTTTACAGACCAGACCATGGTGAGGCTTTCCCTTAGTAGCCCCTCTACCTTTCGGATCCAACCGTGCCAAGAATCCTCCAAATGTTGGTACCCAGGTGAGGTTTCCCACTAAGTACTAGGCCAAGACAGAGCCCATAATGTATTGTGGTTGCACTGGAAGCTTCTGAATTCTGAAACATGGCAGACTTCTTTGATTCCTGGGCGGCCGTCCTCCACCAAAATCACACTCGTTGACCCGACAACCATTTCGCCCAGAAGAAAACTTAGTTTTATTTTGAAGTGGATTTGAGAAGAAAAGTTTGCTCTAGAGAGCCTTTATACTTAGAAAAATTATTTGTCTTTCAAACCCCCAACGGTACTTTGTATATATAGCATAGCAAGCAATACTTAGTAAAAACAGGGGTAACCTATTGGGATAGGAAATCCTAAGTATAGAGCTACTCATGGCATACTACAAAATCATCGCACTTGCAAAATAATACTGAGGAAAATTCTACTAGATCATCCTACACATGCATATTACAGAATTTTGAAGATCACATGCATAGAATCAAAACTGGGACAAAAATTATGAACAAGTGGTGTAACTTGCCTTGGTATAATTTGATGAGGATTACTTGTTCGTAGAACTCATTCGCGCACTCCGAATAACTAACGTATACAAACATTACACAAATAAGCATCCATCGCAAATGAAGAGCCAAAAAAAATGTGGTAAGTAAACAAATACCCAAACATGCAGCATGTGATAAGATCCACATTATTTATTTAATATATAATAGTATAGTCATATTGTTCTATGCGTGTGATTATAGCCAATTTGCAAAGGATTAGTTTGAAAGGAATTGTAGATTTCATATTATGGTCAAATAAAGGCTAGCTTTATATCACGAGTGAACAGATCTAACCATGTATATATTAAAGGTTTGTGATTACTATCAGGATGGATACTTCAATTATAAACTCAACGCAAAAAGATTTGACTTACATAAGGTTATGGATCTAAAGATATGACCAAAACAAGGTTTAAATAACATATTCGAAAATTTGATAATCCGAAAAATTTAGTGTCACTGTATTGGAAATTTATTTACAATTCTAACGCAAAAAAAAAATCATCTGATTTTTACCCCTAGATGAAACGATACTGAATTTTTGAAGTGGAGGCATGTAGACTAAAGGTGCAATCGATCTGATCATAAAAGCACACGACGTGCATGTTGAAAAAAAAACATAGCGACATGATTGGGCCGACGTAGTATGTTACATGATGTTTACCAACTTTTACACGTGCAGACCGCGAGGAAGAAATGCGACGACGCGGCCTCAGATATGGTTCGTCAACGCTGCTGTTGTGGTCCTCGGGGATTGGAGAGAGTGACGTCTTTGTCCTCCCTCGGCGCGCCTCCTGCGGTGGCCATAGTCGACGACATCGAGTCTGACGGCGGCGCCGTGCCGGGTGCAAAAAAAAAGTGATCCTGGCAATGCTCTGGGTAGCGGCTGCAGTTCCGTCTCGATGCAGCAGACCTGACAGCGTGATCGATGACTCCTGCAGCGGCCATGGTTGCCTAACGTGCAACATCTCCGGTGAACTCCGGCATGTTATTCTGCGTGGTCCGGTGCTCCTGCTCGCGAGAAAAAGATTAGGATGGACACCTCAAAAAGAAGGAAGTATAGGAGAAAAGAATAGATCTCACGAACTGCCGTGGGCGACGAAATCATCTATTGGAGCTCCAGCGAAGCAGCAACTCCGACGAGATTGGATTGAAGCATAGAGTGCAGAAAATATTTGGGATTTTAGGGGGATTCGGGAGAGGAGGAATCGGGGTATATAAGGGGTGGATTTCGTGCAGTAGGGGTAAGGGATTTCACGAATCGGGAGATTTTTCTGGGAGTTTGCTTCGGTTTGAAAGAACACGTCAAGAACTTGGACTTCTGCCTGGAACTAGATGATGACATGCGGACCACTTATGTCAGGGAAAGAAATAAACAAAAATAAAAATAGAGGACGGGAGGGAGATGGGTAACGTGGTTTGGTCGGCTTGCCTGACACGTACTCGGTTGGTATCGGTGACATGTACAATTCTTTTCTTTTCTTTTTCTTTTTTTTTACACATAGGACATTTAATATGATTTAATACTATGTCAATTAATTTCCAAGGTTTTTAGAAACAATTGAAAGCAGTAAGTAATAATGTCCAAGAAATTATTTATCAAGCCCGAATGCAAATTTATAAATCATATATTAATTTGTGGACCCTATCAAACGTAACTCTCTAATATAGATTTAGGGTTCAAAATATTATTGAAAATATTTATAACTCTAAGCCGCAAAATAATATCTTATAAGAGATTTCAAACCCGTTATTGTGAAGAAATCGTTTTATCTTCGCTCGTTTGATTTTATTTAAATAGAAAATTGTTCACAAAATTCCTAGGATGTAATTAAAAATCAAAACAACACCAATTAGAATATCTCCAGACGTGTTTCTTATATTCGTAAATGTCATATTATTTCCTCTCTTATGAAAATGAAACAAGTGTTTGGAAAATATCCAAGTATCCAAAGGAAAAAAAGAACACGAATAAAAAGCAAAACAATGATTTCTTGCATTTGTATAAAAGTTCCCCACCAAATGGATAGTCATGTTAATCCACTCTTTTTAATATGTCTTAGTAAAATTTTAAGCAAATCATCAAAAGTTTTTTTTTCATTCAAAAGTTTCAACAAGGTCAAACAATTTACTTATTTTATTTATTTTAACATTCCATAATTAGGATAATTTTGGGATGTTACAGACTACCACCCTTAAAAGAAATCTCGTCCTCGAGATTTGAGAAGGCTAGAAAGAAATAGGTTTGAGTTACACTAGGATGCTACCATCCTTAAAAGATTGTATTTGTTGGGTTCTCCGGGTACAATGATTTGGAAGCTTATCTCACACTAACATAATTCACCGTAGCCTGATGGATGGATTGAACTTCTTTCCATTGACATTGCGATTGCGATTTCCACCACCATTCTTCCTTTTCTCGGGACAATCTGACGCGTAATGCCCGGTTTCTCCACACTTGTAGCATGTCACCTGGCTAGGATCTTTCTTGGGATTCTTGTTGCTACATCTATTACCATTACCTTTATTGTTTTCATCCTTTCCAGCCACATTATCCTGTTCTCGACAATCAACAGATAATGCCCAGGATTGTGACACTTGAAGCATATGGCTTTGCTTAGATCCTTCCTCTTCCTTGGTAAGGATAACATGTCGTGGCACATTCCATCTCTAACTTGCTGATTCACTTGTTTTACTATCGGGTAGAGGTGACATTGCGAGGGGTTGTGGTTGGTCCCTTCGCATAGGAAGCATGTAACTTGAGAGGTGGGGCATTCTTCAGATGGGTGTCTTTGTTCACAATAGGGGCACTGATCACGATGCTCCTTGGAGGTAGGTCCTATTTCACCATAGATCGTGCAAGCTGAAAGTTTTGGGACTTCAACCTCTTGAGTTTTTGGTATACGAGTGACGAAACGAGATTGTAGTAGAACCTCTTTAAATTCTTCCCAAGATATCATCCCTTGATGATCATTAATGACGTGTTGCATCTCCCACCAGGTTGCAGCCTCGTCCTTTAGGAATTGGGTGGCATAATGAACCATTCTATTGGCTTCAATGTTGGCATCCCTCATTCTTTCTTCAACCTGGTGCATCCACTTCTTTGCGTCGTCGTGGCTCTTACGCTTGGTGAAGTTAAGTTCCTTGTCCTTCTTATTGATATGGTCCATCTGTCGAGTTGACCAAGGTTTAGAGTAGGAACGAATAGAGTATGGAAGAAGAAGAATAACCCATACAAGAAATTTTATTTAGAAAATAGGTTTTCATTAGCTAAGGTAATAAACCATACAAGATAGCAAACAATTTATCGCATCTATATTTAGCGAAATCTTATTCGGGTTTGGTTCCTAATAGGTCACTTGGAATATTCGAGGCTTCGAGTCTCCAAAAGTCTTCGTGCTCTTGATAGTCTTCATGTTCTTCATAATCTTCAATCTTTCGAGTTCTTTAGTTAATAACATTAACTTAAGGCCTTTGAAGTCTTTAATCTCATAGCTTCAGTCTTGGAACATCTTTCATGGAGGTCTTTAAGTCCCGACTTAGTCGAAACATTGAGATGATCTTCTTTGAAAAGGTAATCTTGAGAAAAGTTTCCTCTTGAAGTGTGTAGTGGTCATTTTCTAATGTTGAAAAGAAGAGACTTAAGAAATTTTAAAACCCCAAAGGTAGATGATAAGTATGAGACTTTTCTGAATTAACTTAGAAAATATTTATCCTAAGGTTTTTCCATGTCTAGGGTCACGATCTACAGTCAACTTATGCTCTGATACCATCTGTAGTGACCTCGGATCAAGTAAGATCCTAAGTCCCTGTGATTAACATGCTAGTCCCTGGATCAATAGCTAGCACTCACAGTCGATGAAATATCATGTAAAACACAAGTCTTTATTACATGAATCGAATAATACAGAGTTTACATTATTACAACAGAAGCGATATAAATACAAATTGGAGTCCCATCAATGCCACAAGCAGGTTGAGTGAAGACCCGTGATCCTAGCGCACCATTCAACGATCTCCGAAATTCTGCACATGAAACGTGCAGCCAACAAGTTGGGTCAATACTTTGAATGTATTGGCAAATTACACCAAAGAGAGAATAGACTATCTCTACATGCAAGGCTGGTATAGGCTGTAGAGTTCATTTGCTCAAAGCTAATTTTCTTAAGTAGAGAGAAGAATAGATGATTGCCCTACTTTGCAAACATTTGCTTAGATAAAAATAAGGTCGAGTGGCACACGAGGATATTACGCACCAAGTGTCCAAACAACCAAACACTTGGATATTACGCACCAAGCGTCACTTGGATATTACACACCAAGTTCCCAAATTCCCACCCATTAGCGATATTACGCACGCCATGGGGTTTCAAAAACTTTGTTTTTAGAAAAGAGAGAGGAAGATCCTTCAGAGGATCCATCCTTCAGACGCTCATTGTTGTTCTGTTACCGTGAACACGGCTGATCGATCAGATTGCAATACTCTCGGGAGTTTGTGCACTTTACCCACAATCCACGATCAAGTCCTTTTACAGACCAGACCATGGTGAGGCTTTCCCTTAGTAGCCCCTCTACCTTTCGGATCCAACCGTGCCAAGAATCCTCCAAATGTTGGTACCCAGGTGAGGTTTCCCACTAAGTACTAGGCCAAGACAGAGCCCATAATGTATTGTGGTTGCACTGGAAGCTTCTGAATTCTGAAACATGGCAGACTTCTTTGATTCCTGGGCGGCCGTCCTCCACCAAAATCACACTCGTTGACCCGACAACCATTTCGCCCAGAAGAAAACTTAGTTTTATTTTGAAGTGGATTTGAGAAGAAAAATTTGCTCTAGAGAGCCTTTATACTTAGAAAAATTCTTTGTCTTTCGAACCCCCAACGGTACTTTGTATATATAGCATAGCAAGCAATACTTAGTAAAAACAGGGGTAACCTATTGGGATAGGAAATCCTAAGTATAGAGCTACTCATGGCATACTACAAAATCATCGCACTTGCAAAATAATACTGAGGAAAATTCTACTAGATCATCCTACACATGCATATTACAGAATTTTGAAGATCACATGCATAGAATCAAAACTGGGACAAAAATTATGAACAAGTGGTGTAACTTGCCTTGGTATAATTTGATGAGGATTACTTGTTCGTAGAACTCATTCGCGCACTCCGAATAACTAACGTATACAAACATTACACAAATAAGCATCCATCGCAAATGAAGAGCCAAAAAAAATGTGGTAAGTAAACAAATACCCAAACATGCAGCATGTGATAAGATCCACATTATTTATTTAATATATAATAGTATAGTCATATTGTTCTATGCGTGTGATTATAGCCAATTTGCAAAGGATTAGTTTGAAAGGAATTGTAGATTTCATATTATGGTCAAATAAAGGCTAGCTTTATATCACGAGTGAACAGATCTAACCATGTATATATTAAAGGTTTGTGATTACTATCAGGATGGATACTTCAATTATAAACTCAACGCAAAAAGATTTGACTTACATAAGGTTATGGATCTAAAGATATGACCAAAACAAGGTTTAAATAACATATTCGAAAATTTGATAATCCGAAAAATTTAGTGTCACTGGATTGGAAATTTATTTACAATTCTAACGCAAAAAAAAATCATCTGATTTTTACCCCTAGATGAAACGATACTGAATTTTTGAAGTGGAGGCATGTAGACTAAAGGTGCAATCGATCTGATCATAAAAGCACACGACGTGCATGTTGAAAAAAAAACATAGCGACATGATTGGGCCGACGTAGTATGTTACATGATGTTTACCAACTTTTACACGTGCAGACCGCGAGGAAGAAATGCGACGACGCGGCCTCAGATATGGTTCGTCAACGCTGCTGTTGTGGTCCTCGGGGATTGGAGAGAGTGACGTCTTTGTCCTCCCTCGGCGCGCCTCCTGCGGTGGCCATAGTCGACGACATCGAGTCTGACGGCGGCGCCGTGCCGGGTGCAAAAAAAAAGTGATCCTGGCAATGCTCCGGGTAGCGGCTGCAGTTCCGTCTCGATGCAGCAGACCTGACAGCGTGATCGATGACTCCTGCAGCGGCCATGGTTGCCTAACGTGCAACATCTCCGGTGAACTCCGGCATGTTATTCTGCGTGGTCCGGTGCTCCTGCTCGCGAGAAAAAGATTAGGATGGACACCTCAAAAAGAAGGAAGTATAGGAGAAAAGAATAGATCTCACGAACTGCCGTGGGCGACGAAATCATCTATTGGAGCTCCAGCGAAGCAGCAACTCCGACGAGATTGGATTGAAGCATAGAGTGCAGAAAATATTTGGGATTTTAGGGGGATTCGGGAGAGGAGGAATCGGGGTATATAAGGGGTGGATTTCGTGCAGTAGGGGTAAGGGATTTCACGAATCGGGAGATTTTTCTGGGAGTTTGCTTCGGTTTGAAAGAACACGTCAAGAACTTGGACTTCTGCCTGGAACTAGATGATGACATGCGGACCACTTATGTCAGGGAAAGAAATAAACAAAAATAAAAATAGAGGACGGGAGGGAGATGGGTAACGTGGTTTGGTCGGCTTGCCTGACACGTACTCGGTTGGTATCGGTGACATGTACAATTCTTTTCTTTTCTTTTTCTTTTTTTTTACACATAGGACATTTAATATGATTTAATACTATGTCAATTAATTTCCAAGGTTTTTAGAAACAATTGAAAGCAGTAAGTAATAATGTCCAAGAAATTATTTATCAAGCCCGAATGCAAATTTATAAATCATATATTAATTTGTGGACCCTATCAAACGTAACTCTCTAATATAGATTTAGGGTTCAAAATATTATTGAAAATATTTATAACTCTAAGCCGCAAAATAATATCTTATAAGAGATTTCAAACCCGTTATTGTGAAAAAATCGTTTTATCTTCGCTCGTTTGATTTTATTTAAATAGAAAATTGTTCACAAAATTCCTAGGATGTAATTAAAAATCAAAACAACACCAATTAGAATATCTCCAGACGTGTTTCTTATATTCGTAAATGTCATATTATTTCCTCTCTTATGAAAATGAAACAAGTGTTTGGAAAATATCCAAGTATCCAAAGGAAAAAAAGAACACGAATAAAAAGCAAAACAATGATTTCTTGCATTTGTATAAAAGTTCCCCACCAAATGGATAGTCATGTTAATCCACTCTTTTTAATATGTCTTAGTAAAATTTTAAGCAAATCATCAAAAGTTTTTTTTTCATTCAAAAGTTTCAACAAGGTCAAACAATTTACTTATTTTATTTATTTTAACATTCCATAATTAGGATAATTTTGGGATGTTACAGACTACCACCCTTAAAAGAAATCTCGTCCTCGAGATTTGAGAAGGCTAGAAAGAAATAGGTTTGAGTTACACTAGGATGCTACCACCCTTAAAAGATTGTATTTGTTGGGTTCTCCGGGTACAATGATTTGGAAGCTTATCTCACACTAACATAATTCACCGTAGCCTGATGGATGGATTGAACTTCTTTCCATTGACATTGCGATTGCGATTTCCACCACCATTCTTCCTTTTCTCGGGACAATCTGACGCGTAATGCCCGGTTTCTCCACACTTGTAGCATGTCACCTGGCTAGGATCTTTCTTGGGATTCTTGTTGCTACATCTATTACCATTACCTTTATTGTTTTCATCCTTTCCAGCCACATTATCCTGTTCTCGACAATCAACAGATAATGCCCAGGATTGTGACACTTGAAGCATATGGCTTTGCTTAGATCCTTCCTCTTCCTTGGTAAGGATAACATGTCGTGGCACATTCCATCTCTAACTTGCTGATTCACTTGTTTTACTATCGGGTAGAGGTGACATTGCGAGGGGTTGTGGTTGGTCCCTTCGCATAGGAAGCATGTAACTTGAGAGGTGGGGCATTCTTCAGATGGGTGTCTTTGTTCACAATAGGGGCACTGATCACGATGCTCCTTGGAGGTAGGTCCTATTTCACCATAGATCGTGCAAGCTGAAAGTTTTGGGACTTCAACCTCTTGAGTTTTTGGTATACGAGTGACGAAACGAGATTGTAGTAGAACCTCTTTAAATTCTTCCCAAGATATCATCCCTTGATGATCATTAATGACGTGTTGCATCTCCCACCAGGTTGCAGCCTCGTCCTTTAGGAATTGGGTGGCATAATGAACCATTCTATTGGCTTCAATGTTGGCATCCCTCATTCTTTCTTCAACCTGGTGCATCCACTTCTTTGCGTCGTCGTGGCTCTTACGCTTGGTGAAGTTAAGTTCCTTGTCCTTCTTATTGATATGGTCCATCTGTCGAGTTGACCAAGGTTTAGAGTAGGAACGAATAGAGTATGGAAGAAGAAGAATAACCCATACAAGAAATTTTATTTAGAAAATAGGTTTTCATTAGCTAAGGTAATAAACCATACAAGATAGCAAACAATTTATCGCATCTATATTTAGCGAAATCTTATTCGGGTTTGGTTCCTAATAGGTCACTTGGAATATTCGAGGCTTCGAGTCTCCAAAAGTCTTCGTGCTCTTGATAGTCTTCATGTTCTTCATAATCTTCAATCTTTCGAGTTCTTTAGTTAATAACATTAACTTAAGGCCTTTGAAGTCTTTAATCTCATAGCTTCAGTCTTGGAACATCTTTCATGGAGGTCTTTAAGTCCCGACTTAGTCGAAACATTGAGATGATCTTCTTTGAAAAGGTAATCTTGAGAAAAGTTTCCTCTTGAAGTGTGTAGTGGTCATTTTCTAATGTTGAAAAGAAGAGACTTAAGAAATTTTAAAACCCCAAAGGTAGATGATAAGTATGAGACTTTTCTGAATTAACTTAGAAAATATTTATCCTAAGGTTTTTCCATGTCTAGGGTCACGATCTACAGTCAACTTATGCTCTGATACCATCTGTAGTGACCTCGGATCAAGTAAGATCCTAAGTCCCTGTGATTAACATGCTAGTCCCTGGATCAATAGCTAGCACTCACAGTCGATGAAATATCATGTAAAACACAAGTCTTTATTACATGAATCGAATAATACAGAGTTTACATTATTACAACAGAAGCGATATAAATACAAATTGGAGTCCCATCAATGCCACAAGCAGGTTGAGTGAAGACCCGTGATCCTAGCGCACCATTCAACGATCTCCGAAATTCTGCACATGAAACGTGCAGCCAACAAGTTGGGTCAATACTTTGAATGTATTGGCAAATTACACCAAAGAGAGAATAGACTATCTCTACATGCAAGGCTGGTATAGGCTGTAGAGTTCATTTGCTCAAAGCTAATTTTCTTAAGTAGAGAGAAGAATAGATGATTGCCCTACTTTGCAAACATTTGCTTAGATAAAAATAAGGTCGAGTGGCACACGAGGATATTACGCACCAAGTGTCCAAACAACCAAACACTTGGATATTACGCACCAAGCGTCACTTGGATATTACACACCAAGTTCCCAAATTCCCACCCATTAGCGATATTACGCACGCCATGGGGTTTCAAAAACTTTGTTTTTAGAAAAGAGAGAGGAAGATCATTCAGAGGCTCCATCCTTCAGACGCTCATTGTTGTTCTGTTACCGTGAACACGGCTGATCGATCAGATTGCAATACTCTCGGGAGTTTGTGCACTTTACCCACAATCCACGATCAAGTCCTTTTACAGACCAGACCATGGTGAGGCTTTCCCTTAGTAGCCCCTCTACCTTTCGGATCCAACCGTGCCAAGAATCCTCCAAATGTTGGTACCCAGGTGAGGTTTCCCACTAAGTACTAGGCCAAGACAGAGCCCATAATGTATTGTGGTTGCACTGGAAGCTTCTGAATTCTGAAACATGGCAGACTTCTTTGATTCCTGGGCGGCCGTCCTCCACCAAAATCACACTCGTTGACCCGACAACCATTTCGCCCAGAAGAAAACTTAGTTTTATTTTGAAGTGGATTTGAGAAGAAAAATTTGCTCTAGAGAGCCTTTATACTTAGAAAAATTCTTTGTCTTTCGAACCCCCAACGGTACTTTGTATATATAGCATAACAAGCAATACTTAGTAAAAACAGGGGTAACCTATTGGGATAGGAAATCCTAAGTATAGAGCTACTCATGACATACTACAAAATCATCGCACTTGCAAAATAATACTGAGGAAAATTCTACTAGATCATCCTACACATGCATATTACAGAATTTTGAAGATCACATGCATAGAATCAAAACTGGGACAAAAATTATGAACAAGTGGTGTAACTTGCCTTGGTATAATTTGATGAGGATTACTTGTTCGTAGAACTCATTCGCGCACTCCGAATAACTAACGTATACAAACATTACACAAATAAGCATCCATCGCAAATGAAGAGCCAAAAAAAATGTGGTAAGTAAACAAATACCCAAACATGCAGCATGTGATAAGATCCACATTATTTATTTAATATATAATAGTATAGTCATATTGTTCTATGCGTGTGATTATAGCCAATTTGCAAAGGATTAGTTTGAAAGGAATTGTAGATTTCATATTATGGTCAAATAAAGGCTAGCTTTATATCACGAGTGAACAGATCTAACCATGTATATATTAAAGGTTTGTGATTACTATCAGGATGGATACTTCAATTATAAACTCAACGCAAAAAGATTTGACTTACATAAGGTTATGGATCTAAAGATATGACCAAAACAAGGTTTAAATAACATATTCGAAAATTTGATAATCCGAAAAATTTAGTGTCACTGTATTGGAAATTTATTTACAATTCTAACGCAAAAAAAAAATCATCTGATTTTTACCCCTAGATGAAACGATACTGAATTTTTGAAGTGGAGGCATGTAGACTAAAGGTGCAATCGATCTGATCATAAAAGCACACGACGTGCATGTTGAAAAAAAAACATAGCGACATGATTGGGCCGACGTAGTATGTTACATGATGTTTACCAACTTTTACACGTGCAGACCGCGAGGAAGAAATGCGACGACGCGGCCTCAGATATGGTTCGTCAACGCTGCTGTTGTGGTCCTCGGGGATTGGAGAGAGTGACGTCTTTGTCCTCCCTCGGCGCGCCTCCTGCGGTGGCCATAGTCGACGACATCGAGTCTGACGGCGGCGCCGTGCCGGGTGCAAAAAAAAAGTGATCCTGGCAATGCTCTGGGTAGCGGCTGCAGTTCCGTCTCGATGCAGCAGACCTGACAGCGTGATCGATGACTCCTGCAGCGGCCATGGTTGCCTAACGTGCAACATCTCCGGTGAACTCCGGCATGTTATTCTGCGTGGTCCGGTGCTCCTGCTCGCGAGAAAAAGATTAGGATGGACACCTCAAAAAGAAGGAAGTATAGGAGAAAAGAATAGATCTCACGAACTGCCGTGGGCGACGAAATCATCTATTGGAGCTCCAGCGAAGCAGCAACTCCGACGAGATTGGATTGAAGCATAGAGTGCAGAAAATATTTGGGATTTTAGGGGGATTCGGGAGAGGAGGAATCGGGGTATATAAGGGGTGGATTTCGTGCAGTAGGGGTAAGGGATTTCACGAATCGGGAGATTTTTCTGGGAGTTTGCTTCGGTTTGAAAGAACACGTCAAGAACTTGGACTTCTGCCTGGAACTAGATGATGACATGCGGACCACTTATGTCAGGGAAAGAAATAAACAAAAATAAAAATAGAGGACGGGAGGGAGATGGGTAACGTGGTTTGGTCGGCTTGCCTGACACGTACTCGGTTGGTATCGGTGACATGTACAATTCTTTTCTTTTCTTTTTCTTTTTTTTTACACATAGGACATTTAATATGATTTAATACTATGTCAATTAATTTCCAAGGTTTTTAGAAACAATTGAAAGCAGTAAGTAATAATGTCCAAGAAATTATTTATCAAGCCCGAATGCAAATTTATAAATCATATATTAATTTGTGAACCCTATCAAACGTAACTCTCTAATATAGATTTAGGGTTCAAAATATTATTGAAAATATTTATAACTCTAAGCCGCAAAATAATATCTTATAAGAGATTTCAAACCCGTTATTGTGAAAAAATCGTTTTATCTTCGCTCGTTTGATTTTATTTAAATAGAAAATTGTTCACAAAATTCCTAGGATGTAATTAAAAATCAAAACAACACCAATTAGAATATCTCCAGACGTGTTTCTTATATTCGTAAATGTCATATTATTTCCTCTCTTATGAAAATGAAACAAGTGTTTGGAAAATATCCAAGTATCCAAAGGAAAAAAAGAACACGAATAAAAAGCAAAACAATGATTTCTTGCATTTGTATAAAAGTTCCCCACCAAATGGATAGTCATGTTAATCCACTCTTTTTAATATGTCTTAGTAAAATTTTAAGCAAATCATCAAAAGTTTTTTTTTCATTCAAAAGTTTCAACAAGGTCAAACAATTTACTTATTTTATTTATTTTAACATTCCATAATTAGGATAATTTTGGGATGTTACAGACTACCACCCTTAAAAGAAATCTCGTCCTCGAGATTTGAGAAGGCTAGAAAGAAATAGGTTTGAGTTACACTAGGATGCTACCACCCTTAAAAGATTGTATTTGTTGGGTTCTCCGGGTACAATGATTTGGAAGCTTATCTCACACTAACATAATTCACCGTAGCCTGATGGATGGATTGAACTTCTTTCCATTGACATTGCGATTGCGATTTCCACCACCATTCTTCCTTTTCTCGGGACAATCTGACGCGTAATGCCCGGTTTCTCCACACTTGTAGCATGTCACCTGGCTAGGATCTTTCTTGGGATTCTTGTTGCTACATCTATTACCATTACCTTTATTGTTTTCATCCTTTCCAGCCACATTATCCTGTTCTCGACAATCAACAGATAATGCCCAGGATTGTGACACTTGAAGCATATGGCTTTGCTTAGATCCTTCCTCTTCCTTGGTAAGGATAACATGTCGTGGCACATTCCATCTCTAACTTGCTGATTCACTTGTTTTACTATCGGGTAGAGGTGACATTGCGAGGGGTTGTGGTTGGTCCCTTCGCATAGGAAGCATGTAACTTGAGAGGTGGGGCATTCTTCAGATGGGTGTCTTTGTTCACAATAGGGGCACTGATCACGATGCTCCTTGGAGGTAGGTCCTATTTCACCATAGATCGTGCAAGCTGAAAGTTTTGGGACTTCAACCTCTTGAGTTTTTGGTATACGAGTGACGAAACGAGATTGTAGTAGAACCTCTTTAAATTCTTCCCAAGATATCATCCCTTGATGATCATTAATGACGTGTTGCATCTCCCACCAGGTTGCAGCCTCGTCCTTTAGGAATTGGGTGGCATAATGAACCATTCTATTGGCTTCAATGTTGGCATCCCTCATTCTTTCTTCAACCTGGTGCATCCACTTCTTTGCGTCGTCGTGGCTCTTACGCTTGGTGAAGTTAAGTTCCTTGTCCTTCTTATTGATATGGTCCATCTGTCGAGTTGACCAAGGTTTAGAGTAGGAACGAATAGAGTATGGAAGAAGAAGAATAACCCATACAAGAAATTTTATTTAGAAAATAGGTTTTCATTAGCTAAGGTAATAAACCATACAAGATAGCAAACAATTTATCGCATCTATATTTAGCGAAATCTTATTCGGGTTTGGTTCCTAATAGGTCACTTGGAATATTCGAGGCTTCGAGTCTCCAAAAGTCTTCGTGCTCTTGATAGTCTTCATGTTCTTCATAATCTTCAATCTTTCGAGTTCTTTAGTTAATAACATTAACTTAAGGCCTTTGAAGTCTTTAATCTCATAGCTTCAGTCTTGGAACATCTTTCATGGAGGTCTTTAAGTCCCGACTTAGTCGAAACATTGAGATGATCTTCTTTGAAAAGGTAATCTTGAGAAAAGTTTCCTCTTGAAGTGTGTAGTGGTCATTTTCTAATGTTGAAAAGAAGAGACTTAAGAAATTTTAAAACCCCAAAGGTAGATGATAAGTATGAGACTTTTCTGAATTAACTTAGAAAATATTTATCCTAAGGTTTTTCCATGTCTAGGGTCACGATCTACAGTCAACTTATGCTCTGATACCATCTGTAGTGACCTCGGATCAAGTAAGATCCTAAGTCCCTGTGATTAACATGCTAGTCCCTGGATCAATAGCTAGCACTCACAGTCGATGAAATATCATGTAAAACACAAGTCTTTATTACATGAATCGAATAATACAGAGTTTACATTATTACAACAGAAGCGATATAAATACAAATTGGAGTCCCATCAATGCCACAAGCAGGTTGAGTGAAGACCCGTGATCCTAGCGCACCATTCAACGATCTCCGAAATTCTGCACATGAAACGTGCAGCCAACAAGTTGGGTCAATACTTTGAATGTATTGGCAAATTACACCAAAGAGAGAATAGACTATCTCTACATGCAAGGCTGGTATAGGCTGTAGAGTTCATTTGCTCAAAGCTAATTTTCTTAAGTAGAGAGAAGAATAGATGATTGCCCTACTTTGCAAACATTTGCTTAGATAAAAATAAGGTCGAGTGGCACACGAGGATATTACGCACCAAGTGTCCAAACAACCAAACACTTGGATATTACGCACCAAGCGTCACTTGGATATTACACACCAAGTTCCCAAATTCCCACCCATTAGCGATATTACGCACGCCATGGGGTTTCAAAAACTTTGTTTTTAGAAAAGAGAGAGGAAGATCATTCAGAGGCTCCATCCTTCAGACGCTCATTGTTGTTCTGTTACCGTGAACACGGCTGATCGATCAGATTGCAATACTCTCGGGAGTTTGTGCACTTTACCCACAATCCACGATCAAGTCCTTTTACAGACCAGACCATGGTGAGGCTTTCCCTTAGTAGCCCCTCTACCTTTCGGATCCAACCGTGCCAAGAATCCTCCAAATGTTGGTACCCAGGTGAGGTTTCCCACTAAGTACTAGGCCAAGACAGAGCCCATAATGTATTGTGGTTGCACTGGAAGCTTCTGAATTCTGAAACATGGCAGACTTCTTTGATTCCTGGGCGGCCGTCCTCCACCAAAATCACACTCGTTGACCCGACAACCATTTCGCCCAGAAGAAAACTTAGTTTTATTTTGAAGTGGATTTGAGAAGAAAAATTTGCTCTAGAGAGCCTTTATACTTAGAAAAATTCTTTGTCTTTCGAACCCCCAACGGTACTTTGTATATATAGCATAACAAGCAATACTTAGTAAAAACAGGGGTAACCTATTGGGATAGGAAATCCTAAGTATAGAGCTACTCATGACATACTACAAAATCATCGCACTTGCAAAATAATACTGAGGAAAATTCTACTAGATCATCCTACACATGCATATTACAGAATTTTGAAGATCACATGCATAGAATCAAAACTGGGACAAAAATTATGAACAAGTGGTGTAACTTGCCTTGGTATAATTTGATGAGGATTACTTGTTCGTAGAACTCATTCGCGCACTCCGAATAACTAACGTATACAAACATTACACAAATAAGCATCCATCGCAAATGAAGAGCCAAAAAAAATGTGGTAAGTAAACAAATACCCAAACATGCAGCATGTGATAAGATCCACATTATTTATTTAATATATAATAGTATAGTCATATTGTTCTATGCGTGTGATTATAGCCAATTTGCAAAGGATTAGTTTGAAAGGAATTGTAGATTTCATATTATGGTCAAATAAAGGCTAGCTTTATATCACGAGTGAACAGATCTAACCATGTATATATTAAAGGTTTGTGATTACTATCAGGATGGATACTTCAATTATAAACTCAACGCAAAAAGATTTGACTTACATAAGGTTATGGATCTAAAGATATGACCAAAACAAGGTTTAAATAACATATTCGAAAATTTGATAATCCGAAAAATTTAGTGTCACTGTATTGGAAATTTATTTACAATTCTAACGCAAAAAAAAAATCATCTGATTTTTACCCCTAGATGAAACGATACTGAATTTTTGAAGTGGAGGCATGTAGACTAAAGGTGCAATCGATCTGATCATAAAAGCACACGACGTGCATGTTGAAAAAAAAACATAGCGACATGATTGGGCCGACGTAGTATGTTACATGATGTTTACCAACTTTTACACGTGCAGACCGCGAGGAAGAAATGCGACGACGCGGCCTCAGATATGGTTCGTCAACGCTGCTGTTGTGGTCCTCGGGGATTGGAGAGAGTGACGTCTTTGTCCTCCCTCGGCGCGCCTCCTGCGGTGGCCATAGTCGACGACATCGAGTCTGACGGCGGCGCCGTGCCGGGTGCAAAAAAAAAGTGATCCTGGCAATGCTCTGGGTAGCGGCTGCAGTTCCGTCTCGATGCAGCAGACCTGACAGCGTGATCGATGACTCCTGCAGCGGCCATGGTTGCCTAACGTGCAACATCTCCGGTGAACTCCGGCATGTTATTCTGCGTGGTCCGGTGCTCCTGCTCGCGAGAAAAAGATTAGGATGGACACCTCAAAAAGAAGGAAGTATAGGAGAAAAGAATAGATCTCACGAACTGCCGTGGGCGACGAAATCATCTATTGGAGCTCCAGCGAAGCAGCAACTCCGACGAGATTGGATTGAAGCATAGAGTGCAGAAAATATTTGGGATTTTAGGGGGATTCGGGAGAGGAGGAATCGGGGTATATAAGGGGTGGATTTCGTGCAGTAGGGGTAAGGGATTTCACGAATCGGGAGATTTTTCTGGGAGTTTGCTTCGGTTTGAAAGAACACGTCAAGAACTTGGACTTCTGCCTGGAACTAGATGATGACATGCGGACCACTTATGTCAGGGAAAGAAATAAACAAAAATAAAAATAGAGGACGGGAGGGAGATGGGTAACGTGGTTTGGTCGGCTTGCCTGACACGTACTCGGTTGGTATCGGTGACATGTACAATTCTTTTCTTTTCTTTTTCTTTTTTTTTACACATAGGACATTTAATATGATTTAATACTATGTCAATTAATTTCCAAGGTTTTTAGAAACAATTGAAAGCAGTAAGTAATAATGTCCAAGAAATTATTTATCAAGCCCGAATGCAAATTTATAAATCATATATTAATTTGTGAACCCTATCAAACGTAACTCTCTAATATAGATTTAGGGTTCAAAATATTATTGAAAATATTTATAACTCTAAGCCGCAAAATAATATCTTATAAGAGATTTCAAACCCGTTATTGTGAAAAAATCGTTTTATCTTCGCTCGTTTGATTTTATTTAAATAGAAAATTGTTCACAAAATTCCTAGGATGTAATTAAAAATCAAAACAACACCAATTAGAATATCTCCAGACGTGTTTCTTATATTCGTAAATGTCATATTATTTCCTCTCTTATGAAAATGAAACAAGTGTTTGGAAAATATCCAAGTATCCAAAGGAAAAAAAGAACACGAATAAAAAGCAAAACAATGATTTCTTGCATTTGTATAAAAGTTCCCCACCAAATGGATAGTCATGTTAATCCACTCTTTTTAATATGTCTTAGTAAAATTTTAAGCAAATCATCAAAAGTTTTTTTTTTCATTCAAAAGTTTCAACAAGGTCAAACAATTTACTTATTTTATTTATTTTAACATTCCATAATTAGGATAATTTTGGGATGTTACAGACTACCACCCTTAAAAGAAATCTCGTCCTCGAGATTTGAGAAGGCTAGAAAGAAATAGGTTTGAGTTACACTAGGATGCTACCACCCTTAAAAGATTGTATTTGTTGGGTTCTCCGGGTACAATGATTTGGAAGCTTATCTCACACTAACATAATTCACCGTAGCCTGATGGATGGATTGAACTTCTTTCCATTGACATTGCGATTGCGATTTCCACCACCATTCTTCCTTTTCTCGGGACAATCTGACGCGTAATGCCCGGTTTCTCCACACTTGTAGCATGTCACCTGGCTAGGATCTTTCTTGGGATTCTTGTTGCTACATCTATTACCATTACCTTTATTGTTTTCATCCTTTCCAGCCACATTATCCTGTTCTCGACAATCAACAGATAATGCCCAGGATTGTGACACTTGAAGCATATGGCTTTGCTTAGATCCTTCCTCTTCCTTGGTAAGGATAACATGTCGTGGCACATTCCATCTCTAACTTGCTGATTCACTTGTTTTACTATCGGGTAGAGGTGACATTGCGAGGGGTTGTGGTTGGTCCCTTCGCATAGGAAGCATGTAACTTGAGAGGTGGGGCATTCTTCAGATGGGTGTCTTTGTTCACAATAGGGGCACTGATCACGATGCTCCTTGGAGGTAGGTCCTATTTCACCATAGATCGTGCAAGCTGAAAGTTTTGGGACTTCAACCTCTTGAGTTTTTGGTATACGAGTGACGAAACGAGATTGTAGTAGAACCTCTTTAAATTCTTCCCAAGATATCATCCCTTGATGATCATTAATGACGTGTTGCATCTCCCACCAGGTTGCAGCCTCGTCCTTTAGGAATTGGGTGGCATAATGAACCATTCTATTGGCTTCAATGTTGGCATCCCTCATTCTTTCTTCAACCTGGTGCATCCACTTCTTTGCGTCGTCGTGGCTCTTACGCTTGGTGAAGTTAAGTTCCTTGTCCTTCTTATTGATATGGTCCATCTGTCGAGTTGACCAAGGTTTAGAGTAGGAACGAATAGAGTATGGAAGAAGAAGAATAACCCATACAAGAAATTTTATTTAGAAAATAGGTTTTCATTAGCTAAGGTAATAAACCATACAAGATAGCAAACAATTTATCGCATCTATATTTAGCGAAATCTTATTCGGGTTTGGTTCCTAATAGGTCACTTGGAATATTCGAGGCTTCGAGTCTCCAAAAGTCTTCGTGCTCTTGATAGTCTTCATGTTCTTCATAATCTTCAATCTTTCGAGTTCTTTAGTTAATAACATTAACTTAAGGCCTTTGAAGTCTTTAATCTCATAGCTTCAGTCTTGGAACATCTTTCATGGAGGTCTTTAAGTCCCGACTTAGTCGAAACATTGAGATGATCTTCTTTGAAAAGGTAATCTTGAGAAAAGTTTCCTCTTGAAGTGTGTAGTGGTCATTTTCTAATGTTGAAAAGAAGAGACTTAAGAAATTTTAAAACCCCAAAGGTAGATGATAAGTATGAGACTTTTCTGAATTAACTTAGAAAATATTTATCCTAAGGTTTTTCCATGTCTAGGGTCACGATCTACAGTCAACTTATGCTCTGATACCATCTGTAGTGACCTCGGATCAAGTAAGATCCTAAGTCCCTGTGATTAACATGCTAGTCCCTGGATCAATAGCTAGCACTCACAGTCGATGAAATATCATGTAAAACACAAGTCTTTATTACATGAATCGAATAATACAGAGTTTACATTATTACAACAGAAGCGATATAAATACAAATTGGAGTCCCATCAATGCCACAAGCAGGTTGAGTGAAGACCCGTGATCCTAGCGCACCATTCAACGATCTCCAAAATTCTGCACATGAAACGTGCAGCCAACAAGTTGGGTCAATACTTTGAATGTATTGGCAAATTACACCAAAGAGAGAATAGACTATCTCTACATGCAAGGCTGGTATAGGCTGTAGAGTTCATTTGCTCAAAGCTAATTTTCTTAAGTAGAGAGAAGAATAGATGATTGCCCTACTTTGCAAACATTTGCTTAGATAAAAATAAGGTCGAGTGGCACACGAGGATATTACGCACCAAGTGTCCAAACAACCAAACACTTGGATATTACGCACCAAGCGTCACTTGGATATTACACACCAAGTTCCCAAATTCCCACCCATTAGCGATATTACGCACGCCATGGGGTTTCAAAAACTTTGTTTTTAGAAAAGAGAGAGGAAGATCCTTCAGAGGCTCCATCCTTCAGACGCTCATTGTTGTTCTGTTACCGTGAACACGGCTGATCGATCAGATTGCAATACTCTCGGGAGTTTGTGCACTTTACCCACAATCCACGATCAAGTCCTTTTACAGACCAGACCATGGTGAGGCTTTCCCTTAGTAGCCCCTCTACCTTTCGGATCCAACCGTGCCAAGAATCCTCCAAATGTTGGTACCCAGGTGAGGTTTCCCACTAAGTACTAGGCCAAGACAGAGCCCATAATGTATTGTGGTTGCACTGGAAGCTTCTGAATTCTGAAACATGGCAGACTTCTTTGATTCCTGGGCGGCCGTCCTCCACCAAAATCACACTCGTTGACCCGACAACCATTTCGCCCAGAAGAAAACTTAGTTTTATTTTGAAGTGGATTTGAGAAGAAAAATTTGCTCTAGAGAGCCTTTATACTTAGAAAAATTCTTTGTCTTTCGAACCCCCAACGGTACTTTGTATATATAGCATAGCAAGCAATACTTAGTAAAAACAGGGGTAACCTATTGGGATAGGAAATCCTAAGTATAGAGCTACTCATGGCATACTACAAAATCATCGCACTTGCAAAATAATACTGAGGAAAATTCTACTAGATCATCCTACACATGCATATTACAGAATTTTGAAGATCACATGCATAGAATCAAAACTGGGACAAAAATTATGAACAAGTGGTGTAACTTGCCTTGGTATAATTTGATGAGGATTACTTGTTCGTAGAACTCATTCGCGCACTCCGAATAACTAACGTATACAAACATTACACAAATAAGCATCCATCGCAAATGAAGAGCCAAAAAAAATGTGGTAAGTAAACAAATACCCAAACATGCAGCATGTGATAAGATCCACATTATTTATTTAATATATAATAGTATAGTCATATTGTTCTATGCGTGTGATTATAGCCAATTTGCAAAGGATTAGTTTGAAAGGAATTGTAGATTTCATATTATGGTCAAATAAAGGCTAGCTTTATATCACGAGTGAACAGATCTAACCATGTATATATTAAAGGTTTGTGATTACTATCAGGATGGATACTTCAATTATAAACTCAACGCAAAAAGATTTGACTTACATAAGGTTATGGATCTAAAGATATGACCAAAACAAGGTTTAAATAACATATTCGAAAATTTGATAATCCGAAAAATTTAGTGTCACTGGATTGGAAATTTATTTACAATTCTAACGCAAAAAAAAATCATCTGATTTTTACCCCTAGATGAAACGATACTGAATTTTTGAAGTGGAGGCATGTAGACTAAAGGTGCAATCGATCTGATCATAAAAGCACACGACGTGCATGTTGAAAAAAAAACATAGCGACATGATTGGGCCGACGTAGTATGTTACATGATGTTTACCAACTTTTACACGTGCAGACCGCGAGGAAGAAATGCGACGACGCGGCCTCAGATATGGTTCGTCAACGCTGTTGTTGTGGTCCTCGGGGATTGGAGAGAGTGACGTCTTTGTCCTCCCTCGGCGCGCCTCCTGTGGTGGCCATAGTCGACGACATCGAGTCTGACGGCGGCGCCGTGCCGGGTGCAAAAAAAAAAGTGATCCTGGCAATGCTCCGGGTAGCGGCTGCAGTTCCGTCTCGATCCAGCAGACCTGACAGCGTGATCGATGACTCCTGCAGCGGCCATGGTCGCCTAACGTGCAACATCTCCGGTGAACTCCGGCATGTTATTCTGCGTGCTCCGGTGCTCCTGCTCGCGAGAAAAAGATTAGGATGGACACCTCAAAAAGAAGGAAGTATAGGAGAAAAGAATAGATCTCACGAACTGCCGTGGGCGACGAAATCATCTATTGGAGCTCCAGCGAAACAGCAACTCCGACGAGATTGGATTGAAGCATAGAGTGCAGAAAATATTTGGGATTTTAGGGGGATTCGGGAGAGGAGGAATCGGGGTATATAAGGGGTGGATTTCGTGCAGTAGGGGTAAGGGATTTCACGAATCGGGAGATTTTTCTAGGAGTTTGCTTCGGTTTGAAAGAACACGTCAAGAACTTGGACTTCTGCCTGGAACTAGATGATGACATGCGGACCACTTATGTCAGGGAAAGAAATAAACAAAAATAAAAATAGAGGACGGGAGGGAGATGGGTAACGTGGTTTGGTCGGCTTGCCTGACACGTACTCGGTTGGTATCGGTGACATGTACAATTCTTTTCTTTTCTTTTTCTTTTTTTTACACATAGGACATTTAATATGATTTAATACTATGTCAATTAATTTTCAAGGTTTTTAGAAACAATTGAAAGCAGTAAGTAATAATGTCCAAGAAATTATTTATCAAGCCCGAATGCAAATTTTATAAATCATATATTAATTTGTGGACCCTATCAAACGTAACTCTCTAATATAGATTTAGGGTTCAAAATATTATTGAAAATATTTATAACTCTAAGCCGCAAAATAATATCTTATAAGAGATTTCAAACCCGTTATTGTGAAGAAATCGTTTTATCTTCGCTCGTTTGATTTTATTTAAATAGAAAATTGTTCACAAAATTCCTAGGATGTAACTAAAAATCAAAACAACACCAATTAGAATATCTCCAGACGTGTTTCTTATATTCGTAAATGTCATATTATTTCCTCTCTTATGAAAATGAAACAAGTGTTTGGAAAATATCCAAGTATCCAAAGGAAAAAAGAACACGAATAAAAAGCAAAACAATGATTTCTTGCATTTGTATAAAAGTTCCCCACCAAATGGATAGTCATGTTAATCCACTCTTTTTAATATGTCTTAGTAAAATTTTAAGCAAATCATCAAAAGTTTTTTTTTCATTCAAAAGTTTCAACAAGGTCAAACAATTTACTTATTTTATTTATTTTAACATTCCATAATTAGGATAATTTTGGGATGTTACACTCATATAAATATCCTCTTTTCATGATACTACTCTCCGGTTGGACACTCTAATCATCGGTAGAGCTATAACAGCACTCCTCAAAGTCTGCCTTCCCCAATCTAGATAACCCCACACTGTCACCTTAAGCGCTAGATGGTTCTAACAAACACCACAATTTCATAGAGACATCCAACTCCAAATATAACTCATAACAAATATTAAATCTAGCCAAAGTGCCACACATGGTATACACGCTGTCACTTTCACACATGTGGGGAAAAGCATAGATCTATTAAAGCACAAAGAGTATTTATGTAAACTCAAACCTAAGTGCCACCATAGTGTGCAAGCTGTCACTTTCACACACATGGGGAGAGCAGAGATTTAATGAAGCACTTGAGTAGCAAGGTAGATCTACTTGATTACAAAGCTCATGACCACAACAAGATCATGCATAGAGAGAGAGAGATGAACACATAACTACAGGTAGAGCCCTTAGCCCTGAGGAAGAACTACTCCCTCCTCATCATGGGAATCAGCAACGGTGATGAAGATGGTGATGGAGATTGATGGAGATGGCTCCGGGGGCACTTCCACGTCCCGGAAGGGTGCCGGAACAGAGACTTTATATCCCACGGATCTCCCTTTTGGTGGCGGCGGCGCTACGGAGGTTTTCGTGGATTTCTTCTGGATTGTTTAGGGTTTTTGGGTCAGAGGCTTCTTATAGGAAAAGGGGGAGGCCGAGAAGGCGGCCAGAGGGCCCACACCCTCCCCAGGCGCGGGCCATGCTTGGCCACGCCCAGGGGGGTCTGGCCACCCTCTGGTGCCTCTCCGTCCATCCTTTTGGATTCGTGTCCCTCACGAAAAGTTATTGATTTTGGCTATTGTCCCGTCCAATTCCGAGAATATTGATTTTCTGCCTTTCTGGAACCAAAAATAGAAGAAAATGGGCAACTGGCACTGTGGCATCTTGTTAATAGGTTAGTTCCAGAAAAGATATAAAAACACCTCAAAGTGTAGATAAAGCAAAGCAAAGTAGATACAAAACAAGCATGGAGAATCAAAAATTATAGATACGTTTCCGACGTATCAACATCCCCAAGCTTAACTCTTCCTTGTCCTCGAGTAGGTAAGTGATAAAAAGAATAATTTTTGAGGTGACATGCACCCTCACAATAAAGATCCAACCATTTGCAAGCATTGAAAGCTGGGATCAAAGAACTCTAAACATGTGCATAAAAGATGGAGTTCTAGCAATAAGACATAGTAACTATGCATGCAACATGAAAGGCTACAAACAAAGATCATGAATAGCATGCATTGAAAAACTTTTGTTTATTTCACATACAGAAAACATAGCATAGTGGCATTCAGCTTGTCCCTCATGGAGTAGCAAATAGATGCATAGGACACCTCCAAAGTTCACAAGGGTGACTAGAAACAAGTAGCACAAGAACAAGTAATATCACAATATGCATCAATCAATAAGCTTTGGGACACTGCACATAGAATGACAACTATGCTCTCTTAATGGTGCCTAAAGGTAGAAGCTGGAGACTCAATAATGGTGGAAAAAAGGCTTTTTTTGTAAAGGAAGCAGGGATTACAAGTTTCAAAAAGAGCTTCCAAAAATTATGGTACTTGTTAGCTTTCAACCCTCATTGCCCCTATCATAAGCATCTTGAAGTGATTAAGGTTAAAGTGGCTTGACAAAGTATAAGTTGGCAATCTCAAGTCCCTTGAATACGAGGGCCACACCTCATGCTACTCAACTTTAGTCACCTGTAAGTTCTTGTTAGTGTAAGTATTTGCATATCATAGAGAACCGCCAACGGGGTACCCCTTGCACATGGTATAGGAGCTTTCCCATAACCAAAATGACAAGGCAAGCAGACAATGAGCATCTCAGCAATCTTCTTATTTACCAAGGGAATATGGTGCTTTTTCTCTCTTTCCTCTTTTCTCAATGTGTCTCTTCTTTTATAAGAAGAATGTCACTATGGTGATGCTACAAGTTTCCACCATGATTAGGCATGGCTTAGGCTAGCGACCCAGGCGTTTCTCTAACACAAGATACAAACTCCATGGACTTACAAGTTCCCATTTTATTTCACACCGGTGACATCCATTGACAAAAGAGCATGATATCAACAGAGTACAAAGTACAAGTGCAATGTTGAAAACGTTCCCCGTGATAGCACAGTTCTGCTAATTCCAACGTATAAGTGCAAGCATATACAACAAAGATGACACAATTGTTCAAGTTTATTAGGGACAAAGAATATAAAGTGTGCCATCAAGTTTGTGAGGGCTTTAATCACTAAGTTTGCACATAACAAAATAGTTTTTAACTGGAAGATAGCTGAAAACAAGAATATACTTGGAATGGTGTAACACACCATGCATAGGAGTTTATAGTGGACACTTTGGAATAACTTGGTTTCTTGGGGGTTGGATGAATGAGTAGAGCTTACTCATACAAGTGGAGGTTAGCAAAAGACTGGAAGCAACCAACTAAGAGAGCAATAATGGCCATAATCATGCAGAGCGACAAAACATTACTAATCAAAGCATAGAGTGATACTACAAGTCAAGGACTAAATGATCATAGAGGCTATGGTGACTTTTTCATAGTCATAACATGGTGTGAGCATGTTCCAAGTCAACCCAAGCAAAACATCAAAGGAGAATACCACAATACTATGCTTTTGCATGCTAAGACAACGCATAATTTCTTCAAGGCACACTAAGCAATCCCAATTGCTTGGAACAAGACATGCTACAGCTATAATCACTAATCATAATGTCAAAACAATGCCTATCATGTCATGCTAAAGTCTAAGTCACAGTCAATGCAAGCTCCTCGTGCACTTACAAGCAAGAACTTACTACTCCTTTCCAACACCAAGCAACTTATTTGAAACAACTCACAAAGATAATAATCAACAAAGATCAGTAAGCTTGTCTCACAAATCCACAAAGAAGAACTAAAAAGTTCTAAGCTGAAAGCACAAGAAAACTAAGGTTGAACGCAGTGCTAGCAAAAGTGAACACTCATAGAACAATAAGAGTAAAAACTAGAGTGTTCTAGGCAATGAAAACAGTGTGTCTCTCTCCAAAAAGGTGTTTTGTGATCAACCAACTTTATTCAAGTAAACTAAGCAAACAAAAACCAAAAACGAAAACTAAGATGCTCCAAGAACAACACAACTATGCATCAAACAATAAAAACGAAGTGTCTAGAAAGACCTGAGCTTTTTATTGATGAAGAAGGGGATGCCTTGGGCATCCCCAAGCTTTGACGCTTGTACCTCTTGGATATTTCTTGGGGTGACACCGGGGTGGCATCCCCAAGCTTGAGCTTTTGTCCATTCTTCATCTCATTACATCATTCTTTCTCTACACCTGAAAGTTTTCCTTCATACAAAACTTCACACAATCTTCATTAGCAACATTAGCTTATTCAAAAGATATTAGACCTCTGGAAAAGCTTTGTAATAGCAATGTTTTTCACTAAAAACACAAGCTACTGTAGTAACTCCTTCAAAAATCTCAATTCACCTAAAGAGAACTCAAAAAGGAATCAATAAGAAGCAAATGCAAATAATGGCAGAAATCTGTCAAAACAGACCAGCAGGTAGAAACTGATTTTTTAGAAGACCTTATGTTGCTCAAATAAAAAAGTGTTAAAATAAATAAAGTTATACAACATACTGAGGGATTTATTCGTAAATTTTCAGCTTAATCCGAGTTACAGAGACTCCTCAAGAATATTTATGGTGGAGGACAGAAATCTGTTTCGGGACAGCAACTCCCCAAATCTTACTTCCCTCTCATTAGAGGTCATTCTTGGCACAAAAAGCAAACACAAAAGGACAAGGAGAGGTCATTACAGAAGTAATAACTTCTAAGACTTAATAAAACTCTTGGGTTATCTTCCAACAAGTACTTTTCTTTAACGCCTTTAAGTTAGGCTTGATAGTTTGAAAAGATGCTCACATAAGTAATATGAATTGAATTAAAAGAGAGCATCAAGAAGCAAATTCAAAACACATTTAAGTCTAACCCACTTTCTATGCATAGAAATTTTGTAAAGAAACAAGTCATGAAAGCATAAAGCAACAAGCATAGGGAAGCAAGTTATGGGGCAAAGGTGTCCGATCTTTCGATGAGATGGCGATAATCGATTTGGTGGAGTTCGGGCTTGACGATCCGACTACACGTGCGAGCACGAGCGCCAATGCAATCGCTAGGCCAATCTCCTGGAGGTTACCGATCCTGCGTGAACACGATCAGCCTGACCAGCGAGGGTCTTAATTCCTACCTGAAATCGAGAACAAGAACCAATATTGCAATCAAGATATTGCGGATTAAGAGGAAAGCTTTATTGAAGAGGTGGGATCCTGAATAGGTGCGAAGTACAAGAGGCCTCTGCGACGCTCGAGCCTTGGCGAAGTTGCGACTATGGCTAACTTAATGTCTAAACAAAATCCGAGTCTAGGGGGTCGGCTATGGGGAGTATTTAAGGGCGAAAAGGTGGGGTTTCGGCCAACCATGGAAGTGGTGGCCAAATCCAACCCTAGAAGTCCTTTTCCCCTCAAATACGGACTCTAAAAAGTGGCTAATTAAAATCCTGCGAAAATTACATGGGCTTGGCCCAAAATAAAGGTGTCGCAGCACCATATTAAGCTATGGACGAATTCGTAAAGTATTGATCTTGAATATTTCGTCCAAGCCTTCTTTCTTTATTATGGTGGCCTCAAAGTTCTGAAATCTTCATCCGTGGCCTTCTCTTGGATCATCACATGCTTGCTGCCATCTCCATGCACGGCCATGCTCCAATGCTTGTCCCTCTCATCCATGCTTGGTCCATCATTCCTAAGAGTAAGAAATATATCTGATTTAGGCAGCATCATATTCTCATGTATGTGAGGAATAGTTCCAAGAAACGAAAGTACCTGATAGTTAAGTTGTTTGGCACGAGATCTTGTGATGGGTCCTTGTATGTGTGTTGTTGTAGGTACAACGGTTGTATCAATAGTAGGGATGTCCACATCAGCAAGACAAATGCAACTTAAAAAATTTCAACATAAAGAGGGGAAACTTAATATTGTTGAGATACATAAGACCATGTTTCCCTCTCTCATAATAACTTTCAGTAGCATACTGAACAAAATTAACAATATAACTATCACATAAAACATTCTTATCATGAGCCACATGCATATAATAATTATTGCTCTCCACATAAGCATAGTCATTCTTATTAATTGTAGTGGGAGCCAATTCAACAAAATAGCTATCATTACTATTCTCATCACCATAATCATCAAATATAGGAGGCATATTGTAATCACAATTAATTTACTCCCCAATAGTAGGTGGACTGAAAATATCATACTCATCATTGTAATCATCATATATTGGAGGTTTGGTATCATCATAAGCAATAAAATAGCTATCTTCCAAAGCTGGGGAACTAAAAAGATCATTTTCATAAAAACTAGCTTCACCAAGCTTAGACGTTTCCATAGCATTAGCAACAATGGTTTCCAAAGAATTCATACTAATAACATTGCTATTAGCATGCAAATAAAGCTCCATAGGTTTTTTAATTTTCTCTTCAAACACTTCATGTCCTAACTCAAGATAGACACTTTAAAGCTCTCTAATTTTTTTGTTGTTTTCCATTAAGACTAACTAGTAAAAACAAGAAACAAAAAGACAAAATTGCAGAATCTAAAGGAAATAACTTTGAGCACTCACACCGGAGGATGTGAGTACCTTTTACCTTACCTCCCCGGCAACGGCACCAAAAAAGAGCTTGATGTCTACGCATTTCTATTATTGTAGACACTTGTTGGGCCTCCAAGTGCAGAGGTTTGTAGAACAGCAGCAAGTTTCCCTTAAGTGGATCACCCAAGGTTTATCGAACTCAGGGAGGAAGTAGTCAAAGGTATTCACTCTCAAGCAATCCTGCAATCAAGATACAAGAAGTCTCTTGTGTCCCCAACACACCCAATACACTTGTCAGGTGTATAGGTGCACTAGTTCGGCGAAGAGATAGTGAAATACAAGTGGTAATAGTGACAGAAAAGAGCTTCTGACTTGTTGTTAACGTGGGGTAACGGTGCCAGAAAATAGCTGATGGCGTGGAGGAACAGACTAGAGGCAAACTGAAGGAAGCAAGCAAACATGCAACTGATCTCGTAGCAAATGGTGTTTCAATGCTTAGAAACAAGGCCTAGGGATCATACTTTCACTAGTGAACACTCTCTCATATAAATATCCTATCTTCATGATACTACTCTTAACTACTCTCCGGTTGGACACTCTAATCATCGCTAGGGCTATAACAGCACTCCTCAAAGTCTGCCTTCCCCAATCTAGATAACCCCACACTATCACCTTGAGCTCTAGATGGTTCCAACAAACACCACAATTTCATAGAGACATCCAACTCCAAATATAACTCACAACAAATATGCAATCTAGCCAAAGTGCCACACACGGTATGCACGCTGTCACTTTCACACACGTGGGGAAAAGCATAGATCTATTAAAGCATAAAGAGTATTTATGTAGACTCAAACCTAAGTGCCACTAGATCTACTTGATTACAAATCTCATGACCACAACAAGACCATGCATAGAGAGATAGAGATGAACACGTAGCTACCGGTAGAGCCCTTAGCCCTGAGGAAGAACTACTCCCTCCTCATCATGGGAATCAACAACGGTGATGAAGATGGCGATGGAGATTGATGGAGATAGCTCCGGGGGCACTTCCCCATCCCGGCAGGGTGCCGGAACAGAGACTTTCTGTCCCCCGAATCTCCCTTTCGGTGGCGGAGGTGCTATGGAGGTTTTCGTGGATTTCTTCTGGATTGTTTAGGGTTTGTGGGTCGGAGGCTTCTTATAGGCGAAGGGGGAGGCCGAGGAGGCGGCTAGAGGGCCCACACCCTCCCTAGGCGCGTGTCATGCTTGGCCGCGCCCAGGGGGTCTGGCTACCCTCTGGTGCCTCTCCGTCCCTCCTGGATTCGTGTCCCTCACGGAAAGTTATTGACTTTGGCTTTTGTCCCGTCCAATTGCGAGAATATTGATTTTCTGCCTTTCTAAAACCAAAAACAGAAGAAAACAGGCAACTGGCATTGTGGCATCTTGTTAATAGGTTAGTTCTAGAAAATATATAAAAACACCTCAAAGTGTAGACAAAGCAAAGCAAAGTAGATACAAAACAAGCATGGAGCATCAAAAATTATAGATACGTTTCCGATGTATCAATATCATAGATGTTAAGACATGAGAAATGAGGTATGATGAAGTAACATCTATAGGTATGCACACAAAGATTGCTATTGTGGGACCAGATAACTGGAATAATACATCTCAGGCAGATATCATAGCAATGTAAAAAAAGCAATCAGATAGTGACTCAAGTACTGATGGAATAACAAAATCACAGAGTATTGTTTACAATACATCCCAGATAAGATAAGGTAATAGTTTTGCACTGAACACAACAGAAACTTATGATGAGATATATATGATGTCTGACACATGACCTTGATAGAAATAAAGTAGGAATTAAAACCTAGGATAACAGAGAAGCTAATGTCCCTGCTCTTGTACTCAGGACCAGTGGGATTACACATTGTCATTAGAACTGTCATAGTTCAGTTGAGCAGCAGAGACCTGAAGGTAATATGCCCTGAGAGGCAATAATAAAGTGGTTATTATATATATTCCAAGTATATGATAGATGTTTATTTTGTATGCTATAATTGTATTAATACGGAAACGTTAATAAATGTAAGTTTAATAAACAAACAGAAAGTTCCTAGTTATGCCTCTCTCATAAAATAGCTCATTGATTAACAAGATGATCAAGGTTTCCTGATCATGGACATTGGAAGTTGTTAATAGCGAGGTCACAACATTATTGGAATGGTGTGATGAACATTCATCCGAAGTATAGCATTACGATCAAAGTCATTGAGTTTATATTGCTATAACATCATATGAAGTGATCCTAATCCTTAGACCATGAGATCATGTCAATCATTAACACTAGAAGAGTATCTTGATAACATCAAACGTCACACTATAATAGGGTGATTATAAAGATGGGTTCAGTACTACTAAATTTTAATGTTGAGTCCCATGGATCGAGCGTGGGATTTGTTCATCCCGATGACGGGTAGATATGCTCTGGGCCCTCTCGGTGATATCACATTGATTAGCTTGCAAGCAAGTGATTTGATCACTAGAATTTTATATCACAGGAACGATCAAAGAGTACATGTCAGTAACGAGATCAAACTAGGTATGGAGATACCAATGATCGAATCTCTAACATGTAATATATCGCGAAACAAACGGATTAAGATACTAGCGTAAAAGGTCCTCGCGATCACAAGAAAGTCATCGTTGAATGTGTGGGAGTCAGTATGGATCTCCAGGTCCCGCTTCTGATTATTGATCTGAGAGGGGTCTCGATCATATACGCATTATTCATGAACCATAGGGTGACACACTTAAGAGACACCGACACCATTTGGAGCAAAAGTTTCATGCTGAAAAGAATAACAAGCGCCAGAATTTATTTCACTAGATAGGTATCGGGTTTTCGGGTGAAATTGCAGAAAGTATTTTTGCATGTGAAATAAAATACTAGCAAGGGGTTATATGTGAATGTTTTTCATTAAAGTAATTGAAAAAATTCTGAATAAATAAAAGGAGTTTTATTTAATGAGAGTTTGCATTAAATTTGGTGGAAATTTAATGGGAATTTGAGTGGGTTTTTTAGTGGAGAAAATCGAAGGGCATTTTGTGAGTGGAGTGTCCACCCACATGAATGGAGGGAGGGAAAGGGGCAGACCCCATGCTCCGGCCACCCCCTTGGGGTTCCCCCTCCTCCTATAAAGGGAGCCCCCCTCCCTCTCTCTCACTCACACCTCCTCGTGAAGGATCTCTCTCCCCCTCTAATATTTATTCCCTAGGGTCTCGGACTAACGAGATACATGTTCCTGTTGGCTATTCGGCAAGAAAGAGTTATGCTTCCACTGCATCGCCGGAGCGAGGAGGCGGAGGTTGCTCGGTGCCTCGGACGTGTGTGCGAGCACGGATGCGTCGCTGATTTGCGGCGCTAGGACTACCTCTCGATCTTGAGATCGGCAAGGGATCGTCTACATCAACCACGAGTTCAACCTCGTTAAGCTTTGTCGGTCTTCAAGGGTATGTTCTCTATGGATGTATATCCGCTCGTTGCTTGTATATAGTAGATAGATCTTGGTACATAGTTGTTCCCATCGTTGGAAAATTTTTGTTTTCTATGCTGCGAACCCTACAATGGTATCAGAGCAGGATCTATGCGTAGATGCTTTGCACGGGTAGTACACATATGAGTATGTGGGAGATGATGATCATGTTATTGCTTCTTAGTTGTACTTTGGATATTGGTGGCATAGTGGGATGAAGCGGCCCGGACAAACTTTACATGTCCTCGCACATGAGACATGTTCCACGCTTGACATGCAACTAGTTTTGCATAAGTGGCTAGCGGGTGTCTATCTCTCCTACTATAGTCAATATCTAATTTGCAATGAGTTTTCAACAATTTGGTCATCCTTGTTGTGGTTCTTGTTCGTAGGTAAGAACGGTTCTATCTTCAAAAGCCCTAAGCCACGTAAAACTTGCAATGGATAAATTAGAGGCGTCTAGTTTAGATTGTTGCTGGGCTAGTGTCATGATATGGTGATGTTGTAAGTAGAAGTATAAGTCGATACTCTTACAACACACATAACGTGTAAGTTCCATAGACCTTGGCCTTACACATCGAGGTATGATAGTGATCATACCACGATGCACATGATGGAGATCGAGTGCAAGAACTATATCATTCCACTTATTAACATGTGATGTTTGTTGCATCTTATATTGCTTGTTTGGTGTTTTATTAGAATAATAAGATGATCCCTTAGTTAGATATCAAGATAAAAATGTGTTCTCCCTTAATTATGCACCGATTATGTTTCGTCGCTCCAAGACATCACGTGATGATCGGGTGTTCTTGGATCCACGATCATATTTCGGGTGTAAGACAGTTACACACGCGAATACTAAGGTTCTTACTTGGCGAGCCTAGCATGTACAAACATAGCCTCGGAACACGGACCGAAAGGTTAAGCATGAGTCATATGTAAGATATGATGCCCATTTTATGCTCGCCTTTGAAGCTACACCGACTCACGTGATGATCGGACTTGGTGTAGTGGATTTGGTTCATGTAATCATGAAAAAGGCACGAGGTATGTCGTTTTTGAGTGGGAGTTCATTCTTAATTTGGATTAGTTGAACTCAATCTATCATAAACTTAGTCTAAACTTTACAAATTCTGTTGTAGATGGCACAACCTGCTTTTAATTTCAATGTGTTCATGGAGAAAGAGAAACTTGCAACAAACGGTAGCAACTTTACAGACTGGGCCATGAATTTGAGGATTCTCCTCACTTATCAACAAAAGAAATATGTGTTAGAAGCGCCGCTAGGCCCCCCACTGTTCGATGATGCCCCTGATGAGGAAAAGAATGTCTATCAGACTCGTTAGGAGGACGACAACTTAGTTGCGGCATATTGTATGGGCTAGAGCCAGAACTTCGAAATCGTTTCGAAAACGACAATGCATTTGATACAATGGGTGAGTTGAAAATGATTTTCGACACACATGCCGCTGTAGAGAGCTATAATACTTCAGAAAAGTTCTTTAGCTACATGATGGAAGAGAACAGCTCCGTAAGTGAGCATGTACTCAATATGTCAGGTTACACCGATAAGCTTGTGTCCTTGGGAATAACGATTCCCATTGACTTTAGCATCCATCGTGTTCTCCAGTCTCTGCCACCTAGCTATAAGAGCTTTGTGATGAAATATAATATGCAAGGCATGAAGAAGTCTCTCCCCGAGCTTCTGTCAATGCTTAAAACTGCATAAGTGGAGATCAAGAAGGAACATCAAGTGTTGATGATCAATAAGACCACTGGTTTCAAGAAAGACAAGAAGGGTAAACAGAAGGGAAAGAAGGGTGGCAAGCCGGTTGCCGTGCCTGAAAAGAAACCTTGAGTTGGCCCTAAGTCTGATACCGAGTGCTATTATTGCAACGGGACTGGCCACTGGAAGCGTAACTGCCCCAAGTATTTGGCAAACAAGAAGGCCGGCAAGGCAAATAAAGGTATATATGATATACATGTTATTGATGTGTACTTGACTAGTACTCGCAGTAGCACCTGGGTATTTGATACCGGTTCAGTTGCTAATACTTGTAACTCCAATCAGGGGCTGCGGAACAAGCGACCGCTAGCAAGGGGTGATGTCAAGATGCGTGTCGGCAATGGATCAAGCGTTGATGTGATCGCCGTTGGAATGTTACCTATCCACTTACCATAGGGATTAGTTATAAACTTGAATAATTGTTACCTGGTGCCAGCACTGAGCATGAACATTGTATCCGGATCATGTTTGATGTGTAGTGGTTATTCATTTAAATCTAAGAACAATGGTTGTTCAATTTATATGAATGAAATCTTTTATGGTCATGCATCGATGATGAATGGTTTATTTTTGTTGGATCTCTATAATAATGTTACACATATTCATAATGTTGATGCTAAATGGATTAAACTTAATGATGATATATCCGCATATATGTGGCATTGTCGTCTAGGTCATATTGGCGTTAAACGCGTGAAGAAGATCCATTCGGATGGACTTTTGGAATCACTTGATTTTGAATCATTTGATACATGTGATCCATGCCTTATGGGCAAGATGACTAGAACGTCGTTTTCTGGTTCAATGGAACGGGCGACAGATTTATTGGAAATCATACATTGTGATGTATGTGGTCCAATGAGTGTGTCGGCGCAAGGTGGATATCATTATTTTTTTACTTTCACGGATGATTTGAGTAGATATGGTTATATCTACTTGATGAAACACAAGTCTGAAACCTTTGAGAAATTCAAGGAGTTTCAGAGTGAAGTGGAAAATCATCATAATAAAAAGATCAAATTTCTACGGTCCGACCATGGAGGTGAGTATCTAAGTTACGAGTTTAGCACTCATATGAAAGAGTGTGGCATAGTTTCACAACTCACACTTGCCGGAACACCACAGCGAAATGGTGTGTCGGAACGTTGAAATCGTACTTTATTAGATATGGTTCGATCTATGATATCTCTGACGGACTTGCCACTGTCATTTTGGGGTTATGGACTAGAAACTGCTGCATTCACTTTAAATCGGGCACCATCTAAACCCGTTGAAAAGACACTGCATGAATTTTGGTTTGGAAACAAACCTAAGTTGTCATTTCTTAAAGTTTGGGGATGCGATGTTTATGTGAAGAAACTTCAACCGAATAAACTCGAACCCAAAGAGGAAAAATGCGTCTTCATACGATACCCTAAGGAAACTATTGGGTATTCCTTCTATCACAGATCCGAGGGCAAGGTTTTTGTTGCCCAGAATGGATCCTTTCTAGAGAAAGAGTTTCTCGCGAAAGGCGTGAGTAGTCGGAAGATAGAACTCGAAGAGGTTGTAGAACCTTCTCTTCATAGTATGGCAAGTAGCGCAGCGCCAGAAGTAGTTCTGGAGTTGGCTTCACCAATTGAATAGGGAACTAATGATAACGATCATGAAGCTCCTAAAGAGAATACTACCGAGCCTCGTAGGTCTAGAAGGACGCGTGCATCTCCTGAGCTGTACGGAAATCCTGTTATGAATTTCATGGTTGATGAAATTGATGACCCTGCGACGTATGAAGAAGCGACGATGAGCCCGGATTCCAACAAATGGTTAGAAGCCATGAAATCCGAGATGCAATCCATGTACGAGAACCAGTTTTGGACCTTGGTGGACTTACCTCACGACCGAAAGGTCGTGGAGAATAAATGGGTTTTCAAAAGGAAAACTAATGCTGATGGTAATGTAACCGCCTATAAATCTCGACTTGTCGCAAAGGGGTTTCAACAAACTCAAGGAGTTGACTATGATGAGACATTCTCTCCCGTGGCGATGCTAAAATTACTTAGGATTATGTTAGAAATTGTTGCATATTTCGACTATGAGATATGGCAGATGGATGTCAAAACTGCGTTCCTCAATGGCAATATTGAAGAAGAGTTGTATATGATACAACCAAAGGGTCTTGTTGATCCTAAGGATGCTGACAAGGTATGCAAGCTTCAGCGATCCATCTATGGACTAAAGCAAGCATCCCGGAGTTGGAATCTCCGGTTTGATGAGGTGATCAAAGAGTTTGGATTTGTCTAAACTTATGGAGAGGCTTGTATTTACAAGTGAGTGGGAGCAATGTGGCATTTCTGATATTATATGTGGAAATGATATTATTGATCGGAAATGATATAGATATTTTAAACAGTGTTAAAAGTTATCTAAACAGCAAATTTTCAATGAAGGACCTAGGTGAAGCGTCATACATATTAGGCATAAAGATCTATAGGGATAGATCTAGGCGCCTAATAGGGCTATCGCAAAGTACATACCTTGATAACATTTTAAAGAAGTTTAAAATGGACGGAAGTAAGAAGGGGTTCTTACCTATGTTGCAAGGCAAGACATTGAGTAAGACTCAAAGTCTGGCTACGGCGGAAGAAAGAGATATAGTGGACAAAGTCCCCTATGCTTCAGCCATAGGCTCTATAATGTACGCCATGTTATGTACAAGACCGGATGTGGCACATGATATTAGTTTGACTAGTAGGTACCAATCGGATCCAGGATCGGAACACTGGATAGCGGTCAAGAATATACTTAAGTACTTGCGAAGAACTAAGGATATGTTTCTTGTGTACGAAGGTGAAGAAGAGCTCGTCGCTAAGTGTTATGTCGACACTAGCTTTGACACCGATCCGGATGACTCTAAGTCTCAATCCAAATACGTATTTCTCATGAATGGTGGAGCGGTTAGTTGGAGGAGTTCCAAACAACCCGTGGCGGCGGGATCAACAACGGAGGCCGAATATGTTTCTGCTTCGTAAGCGGCTCAGGAAGCAGTTTGAATGAAGAAGTTTATTACCGAACTAGGTGTGGTTGCAAGCGCGTTGGACCCAATGGTAATCTATAATGACAACAATGGTTCCATAGCCAATGCCAAAGAACCAAGGTCTCACAAGAATTCCAAGCATATTAAGCGTCGGTTTCACTCCATCCTCGAGCATGTGAAGGATGGAGATATAAAGATTTGTAAAGTACACACTGATCTCAATGTAGTATATTGTCACATCCCAAGATTTTCCAAATCTTGTAATGTAAAAAAATAAATAAACAAAATAAATAATTGTTTAAAATTAGGGTGAAAAGAAACTTTTATTTCTAAATGGAAACTTAAAATCCCATCTGGAACAAACTTTGGTTAATGTTTGAATCCAACTAAATCCAAATCAAGTAAAATGCATTCCTCATAAATGCATCTGGAAATTTAAACACATTGAAATAAACCAAAACCCTAAAACCCTAATGGAAGGAAATCATTTTCAAGTATCACTAAGACCATGGTTTTGATCCATATAAAAAGTTGCCAAGCAAACATTTAAAAATGATCAGGAATGACAAATGGAAATATTATAAGACCATATAAATTGGTTTCACTTAATTTGGAACCATAAATAAAAACTTATGAATTTAAATAAGATAAGGAAAAGGAATTTCCAAAGCTAATAAAGCACCTATCCAAAAATCCATACCAAATGGTGAGCAAATAATCCTAATGATATTTAAAACGATAAACAAATATTAAACAAGATTTTACAAATTGGAATCACCAAGTTTGGATCTCTAAATAAAAAGATAAGGATTTTATAAGATGAAGAAAGAAATATTAAATAAGTATTATTTAAAGACCAAATTAAATCTTGGCCTAATCTATTAAGCAAATAGAATGAATAGAATCCAAATCCAAATAAAATATTGGATAAAGAATTTCCAAAATAAAATGAAATGACATTAACCATTCTATCCCTATTTTAATAAAGACAAATCTCTAATAAGAATAATGTTATAATTCTTGAGAAAATAGTATTTTGGAATTTACCCAAGTGAAATAAAAGTTGTTTAATTCAACTTAATGAAGATTAAAGAATCTTCCAAATAAACTTTAGGGAATTAAAACTATATTTAATTCCATTGGAATTAAAAAAATACCCAATTCAAATGATTTAAGAATCATATTAAATACTTTCCAAATAATTCAAGATGAATTATTTGACACCCAAATAATCAAATAAAAACCTACTGAAAAGATTTGGAAAGTTTTTAGAAACTTAAATGGTGTTTGAAAATATTATTAAATCTTATTTGATTTAAAACAAGGGCTTATTTGAATAATTAAAAGACCCCAAAAAGAATAAAATTTTATTCAAAAATTGACTTCAGATTATGTTACTAATCAGTATTTAAACCTACACAAATTTTGGTTGAGGTTTGAATTCAAATGGATGATTGAATTGATTAAATAAAATCAAAACAGAATATTAGAAAAGGAAAAAGAAAAACAATCTGAATAAAAAAAATGGAAACGAACCCAGCCAGCCCAGCTAGCCAAACAAGGCCCAGCAAGCCCATTCCCCACCCCACCCGCAGTGAACCATTTTCACTCACAAATCAACCCACAGCATCGCTGACAGATGGACCCCACCCCCACACTCTCTCTCTCTCTCGCTGCCAGACGACCCCACAGCCACCTCACCATCGTCTCCACCCGCGCGTAGACCACGCCCTTCTCCCCCTGCCGTTACGCCGGCGGTTTCTTCGCTTAATTGCTCGGTAATGGCGCAATAACCCAGCCCGTGATCCCGCCTACTTAACCGCCTCTCCCTCCTCTCTGTTTCCCCCTCAGTTCCCCACCCTAGTGCACCCCCAGGCTGCTTAATTTCCTCCAAGAACGCCACTGTCTCCGGCGAACATTTTCTTCAATTCTGGCCAGCCTCCTCCGCCCTCGCCTCCTCTAGCACACAACCATGACCCCCAGACCCTGGCGCACCTCCCAGTGGCATCAGCTCGCCCCCGAGCGCCCCAGAACCTCGGCAACAACGACGACCACCGCCGCCACCGTCTGCTTTCTCTCCGGCGAAGCCTCTGGTAAGAATCTGACCGACCCTCTCTTTATCTTTCACGCACGCATCCTCGCCACGTCCTTGCGCATCTAACCATGCTTTCCATTTTCTCTGGCATGCTCTGAAGCCTCGTCTTCAACCTCGCCTGAGCACGCCCGACGACTCCACGAACTCCGGCGAGCGATTGTCGTGAACCCCGTGGGCCCCCTGCCACATCTCGAACACGTTGAGCATCGCCATGTACTCCTGAAACCGGTGAGCCACTCCTTTTACCCTCTTGCTTCTTGCATCGCCGGCGACGCCGTAGCCAGAGCCAGCTCCGCCACCTGCCGCCGCCAGCGCCGCTGCATCTTGGTCAAAGCAGTAAGGTCCATTGGATCTTGATCTGACGGTTAAGATTAGAACTAAGCGAAGGGGTAAGTAGCAACCTGTGCCGTGCGATCAAGTTAAATCCTACGGTCTGAATCGCTCGATCCAACTGAAACGGTACCGACGAATAGGAACTAGACACGTGGCCTCTGTTTGTTTTAAAAAACCAGAAACTTATCTATTAGATGTTCCAATTTGAAAAATTCATAACTTTCAAACCACACGTCCAAATTTTGCAAATTTTATATCAATGGATTCAGAAAAACAAGTACTTTCTGACCATGCACTTTGTTTAGTAAATTGCTTCTGTTAAATTGATTGTTTTTGCAGAAACTTGTGTATGCATGTTTAGAATATAAAAATTGTTCTAAAATGATTTTTGAGATAAAATCTGTGGCAAATGTTTTGTTTTGAACCTACTGACCATATAAATCAATTTGTGGTTTAAAAAACATATTTGGTGAAGCAAAAGAATAAAACCTTGAATTAAAGCATTTCTAGTCAAATAAAAATATGGTTTAATTGTTAAAAATTATTTTGGAGGAAAACCTTTGGGAAGTGTTTTGATTTAAACTCTCTGACCCCAAACACAAAGTTTTATGATTTGAAAATGTATTTGGTGAACCCTATAAGACTATTGCTTTGCTAAAGACATTTTCAACCACATGAAATAATGACTAGGTTTAAAAATGGTTTATGAAGTAAAATCTTTTGCAAATGGTTTTGCCACTATATGAAGTGACCATTAGGTGTTTTCAAATGTTTATGACCCATTAGAAACCACTTTTACAAATAAAACAATCTTTTGCATGTTTGCATGCATTGTTTTGTTTCTATCATTTTATGTGATGAATTGCTTGAATGGTAGATTGAAATATTGCTTGCTTGATTGAATTGTAGTGCTTTGAAGTGTGTGAACATTGCAAAGATCAATGAGTGAACCTATATTCTCTACCAAAAAGGCAAGTGATGCTTCATACTTTTGTCCCATTATTTTCACTATGCATTAGTGATATTTCTAAGTAGGACTTGCATGGAATTTTGCTAAGTGTGAACTATGCCATGGGAAATCCTAGTAGATGAAACCTTAGTATAATTTCCTAAGTTAAGATTCCTACAACTATCATGCTTAGCTTAGCTAGTAGAAAACAAGGGTGGAATATATATTCATACTATGGAATATTTCTAAGTCTGTGGACTTGTGTTTTGTTTAATAAAACAACTAAGTGAATGAATCACCTGGGTGGAATGGAAGGAATGGTTTGTGTTGAGTGGTTCACAAGGACCATTTCTATGGTTTACCTTGTGTATCTCACTTGTGGATGGCCACCCAGGAACAAAGAGATTTGAGATGTCAAATGTTCAGAAGCTTCAAGTGCAGCCACTTGGCATTATGGGCTCTGCCTGGATCATATAGGTTGCAATAACTTAGCCAAATGGACAGTTGGTGGTAGGGGTTTGATAGGTTGGAGCGCGTCCATTCTGGTCTAAGGGAAGGCTTCTGAAAGATCTTGTCTTGGTGAAACCAAGTCTTGTGGGGAAAGTGCACCACCTCTGCAGAGTGTAAAAATCTAAGTACTTGGCCATGTCCCTGGCAAAGGACAATTTGAGCATCAAGACATGGAATCTATCAAGAATCTCCTCGTCCCAATTTCCAAGTTAAAATGTTGTGGTTAAACAAGGGTTGAAGGATCACCAATTTCTATTGGGAGATGCCTTGGGTGATTTTGTCAAGCAAAAACTTATGTTTTCAAATGATAAGGAAAATCTATTTTGAGCAAAGCAAGCCTAAGCTCCACTTATCCAAATGCATATAGATGATAGACTCCACAATACTACCATAGTATCACTTGCCAATACAATTCAAATGTATTGACCCTTGTGGCTGTAACTTATTATGTTGCAGGTTTGTTTGATGTTAGTGAAGTTTATTGATTAGGATTACAAGTCTACAACCAACATGTCTGCTTGTGGCACTTTGAAGATGAAGGACACCATGCTATTGTTATATTCTGCTGCATTGTAATGAGATAGCCAAATGAGCTATGTAAGATGTAATAAATTATTTTATTCCTGGTTATAAAGTTGTATTATGACCTATGTTTCTTGATATTACATCTTAACTGTGGATGCTAGCTATTAATCCAGGGACTAGCATTGTAAACACAGGGATCCCTGTCTTATTAAAGGTTGGGAACCTTACAGATGGTATCAGAGCATTGTGTTGCCTGTAGGATTGTAAACCTAGGATTGGACAAACCCCTTAGAAAAATAGGAGTTGTATTTGTTCCAAAACTTATTTACAAACAATCTTGTAAACTCTTTCCTCAACCATTTTTGTTTTGACTCTACATCTCTTATATTTCAAACTTGATGGACAAGCCTACCCCATGGCCAAAGACTTCACCATGTGCAAAGGACTTCATCAACTCTAATGACTTCAACATCTTCAAGTGATTTCAACCCTATTCTCAACAAGGACTTCAACCTTGGATATCACTAAGGACTACAAGTGAGACAAGAAATCTTGCTCAAGACTTGAAGACTAAGGAAACACAACTTGGCAATCATCATCACCTTTGAAGTTTGTGACCAAGATGCAAGAAATTCTCTAAGGATACAAACACCTTGTTCAAGAAGAATCAACCAAGAAGGATGGAAAGATCTCAAGTGAACCATATAGATGGACCACCATATTTAGTTTAAGTCAAACCCACCAACTTATGTGGTGTAACAAAAATATTTTTGTTGCCTATAAATGTGCTTAAAACTTGTTGTTTGAATGGAATGTTTGTTTGTGATTGCTTGAACATTGCTTGAGTGAATTGTGATGTGTGTGATTAGAACTATTCCTTAGAAATCTTTTGCCTATTCTAATCCCAATCCAACCCAAACAGATGACTACTCCAGGAAATTCCAACATCAAGGATAGTGACAACAACAACAACCAAGAGAACAACATGAGGGAACTCATGGTAACCCAAACCCAGTTGAACCAAGTGACAGCTCAATTTATAGCCAACACCAGTGAGGTAGATCCAACCATGCAAAGGTTTTTGGAAACCCAAACCCAATTTTTGCATAAGGTGATAGATCAAATGATCAACATGGGAAACAACTCTTCCAAAGGAGTTTGTGACAACAAGGATGACAAAGATGATATTCTAGAAGGAACCCAAGCTTGCAATATTTTTGGAGACAAGGATCACACTTCCAAAGAGCATGAAGATCAATGCCCCAATTGTGAAGAGAAACATCCAGCTAATCAATGCCCCACAACCCAAGCTACTTGTTACTTATGTGAAGGAAATAATCATGTCCCTATCCGATGCCCCATCTATTCCATAGTTCAACAAAGGAAACAAGGTGGAGTGCAACAACTGATTGCATACTACCATGAGAGAGCCAAGTCTACCAAGAAGGATGAAGACAAAGGAAAACCTCAGCTTGCACCTCCATGCAATATGACTCAATTTAAAGGACCAAAAAGGAGACATATGTATTATCCAAGGAATAAGAAAAGGTCAAGGAGACCAGGAAACTTTCCTACCTTTGAGATAACATATGAAGAACATGAATTAGAAGCACTCCTAGGTTTGGAGAAAGCCAAGAAGAAGAAGTATAAGGAAATTAGCCAAGTATGGTGCAACAACTGCAAAGAGCTAGGCCATTATGTGTCAACTTGTCCATAGAAGATACGTGAAGAACTCAATCTTATCTCATGTTATAATTGTGGTAACCAAGGACATTATGCAAGCAACTGTCCAGAAAAGATGAAGCACAAGATAAAGCCTATGAAGGATCTCAGCCTTGTCACATGTTTCAAGTGTGGAAACAAAGGACACTATGCAGATGTTTGTCCAGAGAGATTTCATCAAGACCCCAAGCAAACCAAGATGTAATTTAGTTGGAAAAATTTTAAGGGTGGTAGTACCCTAGATGCTTTGAGCCAACTTGTAACCCCTAGCCTCCCCAAATCTCGGGACGAGATTTATTTTAAGGGTGGTAGCCTATCACATCCCAAGATTTTCCAAATCTTGTAATGTAAAAAAATAAATAAACAAAATAAATAATTGTTGAAAATTAGGGTGAAAAGAAACTTTTATTTCTAAATGGAAACTTAAAATCCCATCTGGAACAAACTTTGGTTAATGTTTGAATCCAACTAAATCCAAATCAAGTAAAATGCATTCCTCATAAATGCATCTGGAAATTTAAACACATGGAAATAAACCAAAACCCTAAAACCCTAATGGAAGGAAATCATTTTCAAGTATCACTAAGACCATGGTTTTGATCCATATAAAAAGTTGCCAAGCAAACATTTCAAAATGATCAGGAATGACAAATGGAAATATTATAAGACCATATAAATTGGTTTCACTTAATTTGGAACCATAAATAAAAACTTATGAATTTAAATAAGATAAGGAAAAGGAATTTCCAAAGCTAATAAAGCACCTATCCAAAAATCCATACCAAATGGTGAGCAAATAATCCTAAAGATATTTAAAATGATAAACAAAATATTAAACAAGATTTTACAAATTGGAATCACCAAGTTTGGATCTCTAAATAAAAAGATAAGGATTTTATAAGATGAAGAAAGAAATATTAAATAAGTATTATTTAAAGACCAAATTAAATCTTGGCCTAATCCATTAAGCAAATAGAATGAATAGAATCCAAATCCAAATAAAATATTGGATAAAGAATTTCCAAAATAAAATGAAATGACATTAACCATTCTATCCCTATTTTAATAAAGACAAATCTCTAATAAGAATAATGTTATAATTCTTGAGAAAATAGTATTTTGGAATTTACCCAAGTGAAATAAAAGTTGTTTAATTCAACTTAATTAAGATTAAAGAATCTTCCAAATAAACTTTAGGGAATTAAAACTATATTTAATTCCATTGGAATTAAAAAAATACCCAATTCAAATGATTTAAGAATCATATTATATACTTTCCAAATAATTCAAGATGAATTATTTGACACCCAAATAATCAAATAAAAACCTACTAAAAAGATTTGGAAAGTTTTTAGAAACTTAAATGGTGTTTGAAAATATTATTAAATCTTATTTGATTTAAAACAAGGGCTTATTTGAATAATTAAAAGACCCCAAAAAGAATAAAGTTTTATTCAAAAATTGACTTCAGATTATGTTACTAATCAGTATTTAAACCTACACAAATTTTGGTTGATGTTTGAATTCAAATGGATGATTGAATTGATTAAATAAAATCAAAACAGAATATTAGAAAAGGAAAAATAAAAACAATCTGAATAAAAAAATGGAAACGAACCCAGCCAGCCCAGCTAGCCCAACAAGGCCCAACAAGCCCATTCCCCACCCCACCCGCAGCGAACCGTTTTCACTCACGAATCAACCCACAGCGTCGCTGACAGATGGACCCCAACCCCCCACACTCTCTCTCTCGTTGCCAGATGACCCCACAGCCACCTCACCATCGTCTCCACCCGCGCGTAGAACATGCCCTTCTCCCCCTGTCGTTCCGCCGGCGGTTTCTTCGCTTAATTGCTCGGTAATGGCGCAATAACCCAGCCCGTGATCCCGCCTACTTAACCGCCTCTCCCTCCTCTCTGGTTCCCCCTCAGTTCCCCACCCTAGTGCGCCCCCGGGCTGCTTAATTTCCTCCAAGAACACCACTGTCTCCGGCGAACATTTTCTTCCATTCCGGCCAGCCTCCTCCGCCCTCGCCTCCTCTAGCACACAAGCGTGACCCCCAGACCCTGGCGCACCTCCCAGTGGCATCAGATCGCCCCCGCGCGCCCCAGAACCTCGGCAACGATGACGACCACCGCCGCCACCGTCTGCTTTCTCTCCGGGGAAGCCTCTGGTAAGAATCTGACCGCCCCTCTCTTTATCTTTCACGCACGCATCCTCGCCACGTCCTTGCGCATCTAACCATGCTTTCCATTTTCTCTGGCATGCTCTGAAGCCTCGTCTTCAACCTCGCCTGAGCATGCCCGACGACTCCACGAACTCCGGCGAGCGATTGTCGTGAACCCCGTGCGCCCCCTGCCATATCTCGAACATGTTGAGCATCTCCATGTACTCCTGAACCCGGTGAGCCACTCCTTTTACCCTCTTGCTTCTTGCATCGCCGGCAACGCCATAACCAGAGCCAGCGCCGCCACCTGCCGCCGCCAGCGCCGCTGCATCTTGGTCAAAGCAGTAAGGTCCATTGGATCTTGATCTGACGGTTAAGATTAGAACTAAGCGAAGGGCTTGTGTTTTGTTTAATAAAACAACTAAGTGAATGAATCACCTGGGTGGAATGGAAGGAATGGTTTGTGTTGAGTGGTTCACAAGGACCATTTCTATGGTTTACCTTGTGTATCTCACTTGTGGATGGCCACCCAGGAACAAAGATATTTGAGATGTCAAATGTTGAGAAGCTTCAAGTGCAGCCACTTGGCATTATGGGCTCTGCCTGGATCATATAGGTTGCAATAACTTAGCCAAATGGACAGTTGGTGGTAGGGGTTTGATAGGTTGGAGCGCGTCCATTCTGGTCTAAGGGAAGGCTTCTGAAAGATCTTGTCTTGGTGAAACCAAGTCTTGTGGGGAAAGTGCACCACCTCTGCAGAGTGTAAAAATCTAAGTACTTAGCCATGTCCCTGGCAAAGGACAATTTGAGCATCAAGACATGGAATCTATCAAGAATCTCATCATCCCAATTTCTAAGTTAAAATCTTGTGGTTAAACAAGGGTTGAAGGATCACCAATTTCTATTGGGAGATGCCTTGGGTGATTTTTTCAAGCAAAAACATAGTGTTTTAAAATGATAAGGAAAATCTATTTTGAGCAAAGCAAGCCTAAGCTCCACTTAGCCAAATGCATATAGATGATAGACTCCACAATACTACCATATTATCACTTGCCAATACAATTCAAATGTATTGACCCTTGTGGCTGTAACTTATTATGTTGCAGGTTTGTTTGATGTTAGTGAAGTTTATTGATTAGGATTACAAGTCTACAACCAACATGTGTGCCTGTGGCACTTTGAAGATGAAGGACCCCATGCTATTGTTATATCCTGCTGCATTGTAATGAGATAGCCAAATGAGCTATGTAAGATGTAATAAATTATTTTATTCCTGGTTATAAAGTTGTATTATGACCTATGTTTCTTGATATTATATCTTAACTGTGGATGCTAGCTATTGATCCTGGGACTAGCATTGTAAACACAGGGATCTCTGCCTTATTAAAGGTTGGGAACCTTACACAGATTCATTGACTAAAACTTTCCCTAGAGCAAAACATGATCAACACCAGAACTCCATGGGTGTTAGATTTGTCACTATGTAACTAGATTATTTTCTCTAGTGCAAGTGGGAGACTGAAGGGAATATGCCCTGAGAGGCAATAATAAAGTGGTTATTATGTATATTCCAAGTATATGATAGATGTTTATTTTACATGCTATAATTGTATTAATACGGAAACGTTAATACATGTGTGTTTAATAAACAAACAGAAAGTTCCTAGTTATGCCTCTCTCATAAACTAGCTCGTTGATTAACAAGATGATCAAGGTTTCCTGATCATGGACATTAGATGTTGTTAATAACGAGGTCACAACATTATTGGAATGGTGTGATGAACATTCATCCGAAGTATAGCATTACGATCAAAGTCATTTAGTTTATATTGCTATAACATCATACGAAGTGATCATAATCCTTAGACCATGAGATCATGTCAATCACTAACACTGGAAGAGTATCTGGATAACATCAAACATCACACCGTAACAGGGTGATTATAAAGATGGGTTTAGTACTACTAAAGTGCTATGTTGTGGCCCATGGATCGAGAGTGGAATTTGTTCATCCCGATGAATGATAGATATGCTCTGGCCCTCTCGGTGATATCACATTGATTAGCTTACAAGCAAGTGATTTGATCACTAGAATGTTATATCACGGGAACGAGAAAAGAGTACATGTCAGTAACGAGATCAAACTAGGTATGGAGATACTGATGATCGAATCTCGGACATGTAATATATCACGAAACAAAAGGATTAAGATACTAGCGTAAAAGGTTCTCGCGATCACAAGAAAGTCATCGTTGAATGTGTGGGAGTCAATATGGATCTCTAGGTCCCGCTTCTGATTATTGATCTAAGAGGGGTCTCAATCATGTCCACATTATTCGCGAACCGTAGGGTGACACACTTAAGAGACACTGACACCATTTGGAGCAAAAGTTTCATGCTGAAAAGAATAACAAGCGCAGGAATTTATTTCACTAGATACCGAAACGGGTTTTCGAGTGAAATTGCAGAAAGTGTTTTTGCATGTGAAATGAAATACTGGCAAGGGGTTATATGTGAATGTTTGTCATTAAAGTAATTGACAAAATTCTGAATAAATAAAAGGAGTTTTATTTAATGATCGTTGACATTAAATTTGGTGGAAATTTAATGGGAATTTGAGTGGGTTTTTTAGTGGAGAAAATTGATGGGCATTTTGTGAGTGGAGTGTCCACCCACATGAATGGAGGGAGGGAAAGGGCAGCCCCCATGCACCGGCCACCCCCTTGGGGTTCCCCTCCTCCTACTATAAAAGTAGCCCCCCTCCCTCTCTCTCACTCACACCTCCTCGTGAAGGATCTCTCTCCCCCTCTAGTATTTATTCCCCATGGTCTCGGACTAGCGAGATACATGTTCCCGATGGCTATTTGGCAAGAAAGAGTTGTGCTTCTGCTACATCGCTGGAGCAAGGAGGCGGAGGTTGCCGTGCCTTGGACGTGTGTGCGAGATGGATGCGTCGCTGATTTGTGGCGCTAGGACCGCCTCTCGATCTTGATATCGGCAAGAGGTCGTCTACATCAACCACGAGTTCAACCTCGTTAAGCTTTGTCGGTCTTCAAGGGTATGTTCTCTACGGATGTATATCCTCCCATTGCTTGTATCTAGTAGATAGATCTTGGTACATAGTTGTTCCCATCATAGGAAAAAATTTGTTTTCTATGCTGCGAACCCTATAAGACCTCCCTAGGAGGAATCTGACAAAAGTTGGTGCCAATAGCTTGAATGGTGTCTATAGTTAGAACAGATGGGGGTGCTCTGTCATTGTACACCACAATAGATTCAAAGTGCCTTGACAAATTCATAGGAGTAACCTGAGAGTTGGAAGCATGCTCATCAGCACTGGCTTTATTCTTGAATCCCGCATTAAGACTGGCAATTCTACAGCTCCTCCTGACAAATCTGACTATATTGAGTTCAGGCTTCTTCCTCTTTGACTTGGGGAAGTTGTCTGTCTTAGGAATAACAGTGATACTGTCAGAGCTGTCAATAGGGACAGGGATGAAGCTAGGACCTGCCACATTGCCTATAGCATTGCTTATATAAGCCAACTGAGAAGCATAATTAACCTCCATATGTAGATTGTTCTGTTGATTGGCATGTGAATTAGTAGGGACAATGTTGATCTCAAGAGTATATTTAACTGTGTTTATTCCATTGTTCTTGGCCTCACTCATCTGGACTATAGCTCCAGTGATGGTGCTGCCAGCAAGATTGGGAATGTTCCCATGTTCCTCTCCCATCAGGTTAACAAGCAGGTTGGATAAGCTGGCAATGGAGTCTTGATCAACAACTGGCACATTCTGAATTTTAGGATTTTCAGGTTGCAGAGAAGGGGTGAAAGGTTCCAAGTTCACAACAGCATCATTTTGTGCATGTGCAGCAGGTGCAGCATTGGCCACAGCAGCATGTACAGGTGCAGCATTTTTATTGTCTGCAACATTCTCCTCCATCATGTGATCATGTTGTGCATCATGCCAAAACCCTTGGTGGATAATGGGCACAGGGTGAGGATTTCCACCATTGGGTGGCAGTGGATCTTCATCACCAACCATACCACCAAGCATAGTAGTAGATAGAAGAATCATGGGGCACGTCCATGAATCTCCATTGCCATCATCAGAAACATTTTTTCCCACAACCACACTCAGGGGGAGAGTATCAATGTCATAGGCGCGTAATTTGACCAGAATTCTAGCTTTGTTTGATAGATCCTTGTTCCAAACAAGAAATCTACCAAATGGGATGAATGTTTTCATAACAGACTCAGGATCCCAAAGCTGTTGTGGGTAGTTGAGTAACATGCACTAGATATCATGGGTGAAAACAATAGAACAACAATTAATACCACTATCCTCATTGACAATCCTCTGCACACTATCACCTATCTTATATGGACTACCTCCAAATGCAGCATCTCTATCAGTGACAGTAGTAGAGCGAAACAGAGCAGTACCCATGGCACTCTGAGATGTACTACGAACTTGCAGACCCAATCCATGTAGAAACTCACCATTATGGCAACAGAGTCGACGAAGTTAACAGCATCAGGATTTGGAGTGAGGGTGGCGAACGCCCAGTCATCAGCATAGATTGGTGTGTTGATACGTCCAATTTGCATCACCATTCTATATCATAATCTGGCTCTATTCATTGATATATGTCTTATTATGAGGTATTACTTATGTTTTTTCCTCTGTTTTTGCACGTTGGATGAATCTAGGAGGATGAACTGCCGGAGTCAGGTTTCTGATGGAAAAAAGAGGTGTTTTGATGCAATTTCGTGAAGATCAGAAAAATACCAGAAAAATATTGGAAAATTATATTTTCCAAGAAGACGGAGGAAGCCAGAAGGGGAGGCATAGCCGGGCCATAGGGGGCCTACACCCCCTAGGCCAGGGCCCACCTTGCCCCGCGCCTAGGGCAGGTGTGGCCCACCTGGCCGGCTTCCGACTCCATCCTCTCGCCTAAATCTTCCTCACGGAACCCTAATACCAGGGGGCAACCACAGATAGATTTCCGCCGCCTCTACGGGGCAAAAAACACCGAGAGAGAAAGATCTCTACGGCAGACAGATTTCTACTAGGGAAATTCCTTCCTGGAGAGGGGAGATCATCGCCATCAACACCGTCATAAAGATAGGCTTCATCAGGATCATCATCATCATCCACACCATCATCTCCACCAGCACCATCATCAACACCACTCCATCCCGTTGTAACAATTGTGTTGGATCTTGCATTAGTTCATAGGGGAAACTTTCCCGGTGTTAATTACTATTGTAGTTGATGCTTGTGAGTGGAACCATTGGATTGTTGTTTATGTTCATATTATTATCCAGTACCATATCATCTTTAATCTTGATTCATATGATGTCTCGTGAGTAGTTCGTCTAGTTCTTGAGGACATGGGAGAAGTCATGTTGTTAGTAGTGGATTTGTGTTGAGTTATTATTCAATGGTTTAGTATTTAAGTTGTGGTGCTATTCTTCTAGTGGTGTCATGTGAACGTCGACTACATGATACTTCACCATTTATGGGCCTAGGGGAATGCATTGTGTATTTGGCTACTAATTGTGGGGTTGCCGGAGTGACAGAAACCTGAACCCCCGTTTGGACACCTTTGCACAAGGGAGTGTAGAATCTCAGAGTTTAAGGATTTGGTTAGGTTTATATCTTAATTAGTTTCCTATAGTTGCGGATGCATGCAGGGGGTTTAATCACAAGTATGTATTAGTCCAAGTAAGGTCGGTACATTAGCACGGGTTCACCCACACAACACTTACAACACCAAAGAAGAGTACTTAGCTATTTGAAGCAAAACCACTTGACAGAATTCCCATGTGTCCTCGAGAACGTTTGGTCCTTATAAGTATTTCCACCGGCTTGTCCTTTGCTAAGAAAGGATTGGGCCACTTGCTGCGTTTGTTCTTTGTCTTTATTACTTGCACTGTGTTTTGTTGCTTTATTAGAAAACCCCTAAAAATCCATTTGCTAAGTATTTACAGAGATTTCCTGCTCCATACCACTAGTCAACACCTTTTGCTCCTTGTTGGGATCGACACTCCTATTTATCAAAAGTACTACGATACCCCCCCCTATACTTGTGGGTCATCATGCGTCATCGCAAAGTAACACGTAGTTGCGTTCAGTGCGTAGAGGACCAGGTGGGATGTCCGTCATACCGGGGGGAACATGGGGAGCAGGATCAACTGGATAGTTCGTCACAGTCGCATTCGACGAGCACAGGATGATATGAGATGGAGGTGGCGGCGGGGTTTGTGGTGGCGGAGATGTGTAGGGTAGCTGTTCTGGAGAAGCCAAGACGGTAGAGGTAGGTGGAACAATATTGCGAGATATTCTCCGGTAAAAAGTTTTTTTGTTGTCAAAGATAGACAAGGTCCAGAGATGTGCCCATAGTTGTAGCATTTACGGCAATGGACACGATTGCGGCAGTCAAAACATAAATATTTCCACCGGCCTGCCCTTTGCTAAGAAAGGATTGGGCCACTTGCTGCGTTTGTTCTTTGTCTTTATTACCTGCACTGTGTTTTGTTGCTTTGTTAGAAAACCCCTAAAAATTCGTTTGCTAAGTATTTACAAAGATTTCCTGCTCCATACCACTAGTCAACACCTTCTGCTCCTCGTTGGGATCGACACTCCTATTTATCAAATGTACTACGATACACCCCCTATACTTGTGGGTCATCAAGACTATTTTATGGCGCCATTTTCGGGGAGTGAAGCGCTATTGAAGAGTGGAACAGGTAAAGGAAACTTCTACTCTGAGTATTTCTTTTTGTTTATGTTTGTTACTTTGTTTCCAATATGGATAACCCACTTGGTTTTCTGTTTGGGAAAACTACTACCAGTGTTAAGGTAGTAGATGAACCACAACCTATTGAGATAGATCCTTTTAAGATACCTACAAGTATTGTTGATCGTGTTATGGATAATTACTATTTTGGGGATGGAACTGTCCACCCTGGTGATCATCTGCTTTTTATCCATGAATTATGCAGGTTGTTTAAGTGTGCAAGTATCACAACTGAATAGGTGAATAAGAAGTGTCACATCCCAAAATTTTCCAAATTTTGAAATCTGCAAAATAAATAAACAAAATAAATAATTATTGAAATTTAGGGTGAAAATAAACTTTTGTTTTAAAGTGGAAACATCAAAACCCATCTTGAACAAACTTTGAATAAATTTTTAATCCAACTAAATTCAAATCAAGTGAAATGCATTCTTCATAAATGCATCTTGAAAATTCAAACTTAGAAAAATTAAACCAAAACTCTAGAACCCTAATGGAAGAAATCATTTCCAAGATCTCTCTAAGACTATGGAATTGATCCATATAAAAATTCAGCAACAATCATTCTAAAATGATCAAGAATGGCAACTCAAAAATATTATAAAACCATAGAAATTGATTTTGTTCAATTTGGAACCATAGATAAATACTTATGAATTTAATAAGATGAAAGAAAATAAATTCCCAAAGCCAATAAAGCTCCTATCTAAATCCATACCAAATTGTGAGAAAGTAATCCTAAAAGGATTTAAAAGGATAAAGAAATATCAAATAAAATTTTACAAATTGGAATCACCAAGTTTGGATCTTTAAATAAAAATATATGGATTTTATAAGATAAGGAAAGAAATAAATAGATAGGGAATATTTAAAATCCAAATTAAAATTTGGCCAAATCCATAAGCAAGTGAAATAAAGATAATCCAAATAAAATAAAGGGATAAAGAATATTTAAATAAAATTATATGGCATTAACCAAATTATATTCCCTTTGAATAAAGACAAAATCCCTAATAGAAATGAATAATTAAATTATGGGAAAATAATAAGTGGAATTTGCCCAAGTGGAATAAAAGTTATTTAATTAACTTAAATGAAATAAAAGAATCATTTAAATAAAAATTATATGGGAATAAAACCATATTGAATTTTATTTGAATGAAGACAAGTGCTCAATTTAAATGATTAATGAATCATATTAAAACATTCCAAATAATTCAAAGTGAATTATTTAACACCCTATTAAATAAATAAAACCTACTGAAAAAGGTTTTCATAATAATTAAGATTCAAATAGGAGTTTGAAAATATAAATAAAACCTTATTTGAATAAAGGCAAGTGCTTATTTTTAATAAATAATAAAACCATAAAAAGAATAAAGAAATTATTCTAAAAATGGTCTTAAAATACATGTTTAAACTGAAAGGATTGATTGACTGTGCCAAGAAAGCCATCACCATGACCAGTACAGCCGGAATATCAGTCGAGCATATATCTGAAACCTTACCTCGTCAATTCAAGTGTAACAAGAGTATAGCCCAACCTACCATTGACCAAGTCCGGATAGTCTGCGAATACCCCAATGTTTTTCCAGATGTTTTGCCCGGTATGCCCCCAGATCGGGATATCGAGTTTATCATTGAACTAATCCCCGGAACAGGACCCATAGCCTAGAGACCCTATAGTATGAACCCGTCGGAACTGGCAGAACTAAAGAAACAACTGGATTCCATGTTGGAAATTGGATTGATTCAACCAAGTGCGTCGCCTTGGAGATCACTTGTTTTGTTCGTGGACAAGAAATATGGAGGTAACCGTTTGTGTACGGATTATCGGAAGTTGAATGATGTCACCATCAAGAACAAGTACCCATTGCCCAAGATAGAAGATTTGTTTGATCAGTTGACCGGTGCCAAAGTGTTTTCTAAGATTGATCTTAGAATAGGCTATCATCAACTCAAGATTCTTGCAGAGGATATCCCTAAGACTGCCTTTACCACCCGTTATGGATTATACGAGTACACTGTCATGTCCTTTGGATTAACCAATGCCCCCGCTTATTTCATGAATCTCATGAATAAGATTTTTATGGACTTCCTGGATAAGTTTGTCGTTGTTTTCATCGATGACATTCTGATTTATTCCAAATCAGAGGAAGAACATGAGCTACACCTAAGTACCATTCTTGGAACCCTTAGAGAGCATCAGTTGTATGCCAAGTTTAGCAAATGTGAATTCTGGTTACAGGAGGTAGGATTCCTCGGCCACATTGTATCAGCCGAAGGAATTGCCGTTGACCCTGCAAAGGTGAAAGATGTCGAAGATTGGCAAGCCCCAACCACTCAAACCCAAGTTCGTGCATTTCTCGGATTAGCGGGATATTACCGCAAGTTTGTAGAAGGATTCTCGAGTATCACCCGACCCATGACCCAATTGTTGAAGAAGGACAAGAAGTTTGAATGGACAGACAAATGTGAAGCGAGTTTTAAAGAACTCAAGAGGAGATTGATTTCAGCCCCAATCTTAATCATGCCGGATATCACGAAGCCCTTCGATGTGTATTGTGATGCATACAAGATCGGTCTCAGATGTGTGCTAATGCAAGAAGGCAAGGTTATATCTTATCTATCCCGACAATTGAAACAACATGAGCAAAATTACCCAACCCACGACCTCGAACTCGTAGCCGTAGTTCTAGCCCTGAAGACATGGAGGCATTACCTGATGGGAAACCGTTGTGAGATTTATTCGGATCACAAGAGCCTGAAGTATATATTCACTCAGAAGGAGCTAAATATGAGACAGAGAAGATGGATTGAGCTAATCAAGGATTACGATCTGGACATTCACTATCACCCTGGTAAAGCCAATGTGGTAGCCGATGCCCTTAGCAGATTACCGTGCCGCTTGAACTCCATGATTTTGAAGGAGCAACCAAGCTTGCACAAAGAGATGGAAGATTTTCGAATGGAATTAGTGAGTGAAGGATTTTTGGCTAGCATCGAACTTCAACCCTCTTTGATCAGCCAGATCAAAGAGGCGCAGAAAGGAAATGCTAGTATCGACAGAATCAAGCGCCGTATCGGTACAAGCAAAGTACCCGGATTCACCGAAGAAGAAGAAGGAGTTCTATGGTACAAAGGACGCCTTTGTGTACCCGCAGATTCTGAGTTGAAGGAAGTTATTTTGGAAGAAGCTCATGATACTCTTTATTCTATCCACCCCGGAGGAACTAAGATGTATCAAGATTTGAAGGAGCAATTTTGGTGGCATAAGATGAAGAGAGAAATCGGAAGCTATATCGCCAAGTGTGATATATGTCAGCGAGTCAAGGCAGGACATCAAAGACCCGCTGGATTGTTGCAACCATTGCAGATTCCGGAATGGAAATGGGATTCCGTTGGAATGGACTTTATCACTGGATTGCCTACTTCTAGTAGGGGAAATGACTCTATCTGGGTCATAGTGGACAGATTGTCTAAAGTCGCCCATTTCTTACCCGTCAAGACCACATATCAGAGTTCAAAGCTAGAGGAGTTATACATCGCTAGAATCGTTAGTTTGCATGGAGTCCCCAAGAACATCGTATCTGATCAAGGAACTCAGTTTACCTCAAGATTCTGGAAGAAAGTCCAAAAAGGTTTAGGAACCCGCCTAGATTTCAGCACAGCTTATCACCCTTAGACCGATGGACAAACGGAGAGAGTAAATCAAATACTCGAAGATATGCTGAGAGCCTGTGTATTATAATATGGATCTAAGTGGGAAGACTGACTGTCGTTCGCAGAATTTTCATACAACAATAGTTATCAAGCTAGTTTGCAAATGGCCCCATTTGAATTCATGTATGGAAGGAAGTGTCGCACCCCTTTGAACTGGTCGGAAGTAGGAGAGAGTCAGATCTTTGGACCCGACATCCTACGAGAAGCAGAAGACAAGGTTCACAAGATTCGTGAGCACCTCAAGACAGCCCAGTCAAGACAGAAGAGTTACGACGACAAGAGACGTCGAGACCTCGCCTTCAACATAGGAGATTTTGTATATCTGAAAGTGTCGCCATTGAAAGGAATGCAGCGTTTCCAACTCAAAGGAAAGTTAGCCCCCAGATATATCGGAACCTTCAAGATTCTGAACCGTCGAGGAGAAGTGGCGTATCAATTGGAACTACTAGACGAGATGTCAGCTGTGCACAATGTGTTCCATATCTCATTACTTCGCAAGTGCCTCGAAGTTCCAGAGAAGACCGAAGTGTTCAAGAATATCGATCACCAGACCATAGAGATCAACGATGACCTGACCTATCCCGAAGTACCCATCTGTATTTTGGAAGAAGCTTTCAGAACCACCAGAACCCGAAGCATCAAGTTTCTCAAGATTCAGTGGAGCAACCACACGGAAGAGGAAGCTACCTGGGAGCGCGAAGATCACATCAAGACGGAGTTTCCCGATCTCTTCAAATCCTAGGTAATCTTTTCGTCCTTTTTCAAATCTCGGGACGAGATTTTGTTTAAGGGGGGAAGGTTTGTAACATCCCAAAAATATTAAACTAGAATCATCAAACTCTAATCATCAAAATTAGGGTTAACAAAAACTTTTCCAATTAAAATATGAAAGCGTTCATATGTGTGTGCATTAAAATTTGGATTCTTTTGAATTGCCTTGCTTGTGTGTTTCTTTGCTTGGAAAATGATTCTTAGGTGAATTCAACATCATCTAAACAATCCCCACACTTTTCCCAAAGACAAATAAATCAAAATAAACAAAATAAGGGAATGGTCACTTTGGCCAATTTAACTCTCATGCCTACTTTGGTTGTCTCTAACTTTCAAAACTTAACAGAAACGTGTTTGGATCTTTACACCCCTTGATAGTACTCATAACAAAGTACCAAGGCCCACCTTGTGATCATCCAAAATATTTGAATGCATAGTTTAAAGGACAGTTAAGATTGAATCTATATCATATGGGAAGATCCCACTTTTTCAAAAACCACTCAAACAAGCTCAACTTTCAAAACCCAAGCATCCACAGACTCACCAGCACATGCCTAGCACACCCACCAAAAATCTTTTCAAAATTCAAAAATTGAATTCATGCGGCCATTTCATCAAACACCTTGCAGATTCAAATCTAACAAAATCAAAACACTATAGTGTGCAGTGTTTTGGGCCTAACTTGTTCCCTCTCTGGACACGACTAGCCTTAGTAGATCATCTAACGACCCTAACTAATCCCTAGCACCATTGTAAGCTTGACAATGTCATCAATGGTGAACAGCACGAGAGCACCCATGTCACCCAGTGTGGACAGCAGGCTAGAGGAAGAACTAGCTGTGGCAACCTTGTCTGGGAGGTAGCCCATGCCTCACCGCCCCCTCTTGACCAACCCTGCCTCGCAGACAGCAGCCAGAACCGCCAGGAACGCCACGCCCGTGCCGCTGTCGACCATGCCGACGTGCGCCGCAGAGCATGCGCCGTTCCCACTCAACCAGACCACCTCGAACCCTCGCCGCCCGCCAACATGCTCCCCACCGTCATAGGAGACCGCCAGACATGCCCATTTCACCGCTCGTGCCCCGTAGCCACCGCTCGCCGTCGAAGACGCCGCCTCTGCCGCGCAGAACGTCGAGCATTCCAGACCGTTTGCTACCGCCCCTACGCACGCATTAAAGCCGTAGAGCATCGCCAGGAGACCACCGATCGATTTCCACCCTCGCCCACGCCTCTAGCAGCCCGTAGCCATGTCGCCACCGTCGCCTGTCCATCCCATTCGGTCTCGTCGTCGAGACTATAAATAGAGGCCTCCCCCGCTCAAACTCTTCACACCATCTCACTCCCCTCTCCTCACTGATCATTCCACCTCGTTCCTGGAGCAAGGAGAGCAGCGTAGCGCTGGAATTTCACCGGAGCCTGCCGCTGCTGGAGAAGAGGGGAGCCAGCGATTGGAGCCGCCCCAGGAGAAGCTGCCGGTACCAGGAGGTTCGCCGTCCTCGACTTCATCATTCGCCCGCCTCGCCGACCCTCGTCTGAGCCCCGGTGAGCCTCCCACGACCCCCACCTACCGCGTTAGGGTTCTGTCTCGCCGGCGCAGCCCGACGTGGACGATGAACCAGAGCCGTTGGATTAGAACTAGATCCAACGCACCACGTTGCCCCGTACCGCTTCGCACCCCCCGTCTCATTGACGCGTGGGGACAGCAACTTAACCAGCCCGCGTAAGCGCTATGCGTAGCAGGCCAGCCCATTTTCTCTTCCCGCGCAGCCCACTCGTTTGAAATTGGATTTTTCCATTTTCATTCAAACACAGTTCTGTACCTAGTTTCAAAAATCAACCCAGCTCGATTCAGTGAACCAAATTGAATAAAACCAATTTTGTTAGAAAGGTCTGGAAGTGCTGAATCCAAGCCCGTTGGATTCAAATCATTTGGATCTGTAGATCACCCTTGGTAAAAATAACAAGGCAGAAGCTTTCCTGCATTCAAACATTTTTCAAATTTAAACCATAATAGCTTTTGAGTTGATTCCAACTCTCAAAAATCACAAGTAACCATACCTTTTAGAATGTATGAAAACATTTAGGTTTACTTACAGAAATAATGTTCAAGTAATAAAAGGATGCCACATAGACATTTCTAGTCACTTTATTTAAATGAAATAAAAGGTTAAATCTTATTAAATTGTGACACCACTTTAAATCACATTCCCATGTACTGAAATATGTGGTGATGACATGCGTCAACATGATCCCATGTTTGGTTTGGAGAATATTAAATCTTAAGTAGTTTTTCAATGAGTAGAAATTACTTTTCTAAAAATAAAATCAATAAGCCAAATGCTTTAATCTTGTAATGTTAGTGATGATGCTAGATCATCTATAGAACCATTGTGTGTGATGATTGAAAGTAGTTAAGTATTGTTTGGTGATTGTGTACCTCGTATTTATTCATAGACGCTAGTACCGACCAAGGATACGAGGAGGAAGGAGGATACTACGAAGAAGAAGCCGAGGAGAACTTCAACCACTGCTCTGCACAAGGCAAGCCAATACTTGCAAGCTATTCACTTACCAATCTTATACTGATACTGATGCAAGCCTTACTAATCAAGTTGACCTATGCAAGCTAACACTTGCAAGATACTATACTTATGCAAGCCTAATACTACTAGTTGATTGGGCAAGCCAATACTGGCAAGCTATTAACTTAGCAAGCTTATACTGATACTGATGCAAGCCTTGCTAATCAAGTTAACCTATGCAATGCACTAAGCATGCTTGTTTAGACACAATTGATGATACCCAATCCTAGTTTTACTTGCAAGCTTTCTACTTTATTTCTTTATCAAAGATACTACTTAGAGATTACTTGAGTGAATTGTAGATTCTACAAAGATAATTGAAGGTTGCATAAAGAGCATAAAATTTGGCCTAAGCTAGATAATCTTGATGTCATCCCAAGGCATAATATTGAACTTAGTTAACTCCACTAGTTTACCACCCCTCATTAGTACTTACCCCCATTTGTAGATGCTAGTGCTAAGCATAAAACTTGATCAACTTTAGATGGGAATACTTGGTGGAAAAATGGTTACGAAAACCTTGGAATGATGGATCATTCTATTGAGATGTTTTGACATGTGTTTCCAAACACCAGATGATTTTGGTGATGAAAATGTTAAGGCATGAGCCTGAGCCCTTTATAAAACTGATGGTTGTCTGGATGCGATACCATTCCAATTTTACCGTACAACCACAATACACGAAGATTGGGTAGGGCTTGACTGGAAACTTATATACCTTAGCATTAGTTCCCTCCCGGCCAAGGTCTAAGCTGAGACTACCTTGTGAAGATTGTCCACCTGTGCAGTACCCAAGATAACAATTGGTCATGGTTGGGAGGCCAAACTCACAGAAGAGGTGCTTATACTAGGGCGTGTAATCGAAAGGTTAGGATTGATTATCCGCATACTGAGTATGGTGAATTCAGGATTTTGTTCCTGGCGGATGTATCGAATGTTGTGGTGAAAGTGTACAATCTCTGCAGAGTGTCAAACTATTCGAATAGCCGCGTTCGCGGTTTTGGACAGTTGGAGTGGCCATACTGTTCCCCCGTCAGATGTTTTCAAAATGACTTGCGAAATGAATTGAGAATTTGACTTGACCACAACAGTGTTGTGGCATGAAATACAAGTTCCCACTTAGGTGTTATAAATGTTCAACTAGCTTTCATTGCTTCTAAACTTAGTAGAGTTAAATCTGGCTTTTTGCAAAACAACCCTAGAGCTTAGTGTCCTACTACAAAAACCCCCTTCACTTGTTAGTATTAGTTTGCGAGTACTTAAAGAGTACTCATGGCTTTGTCCCTGGCTATTCCCATGGCTAGACTATCAAGAGGAGTAACAGGAGGATGGACCCCAGGAAGGTTACGACAACTAGGATCATCTCCCATTGTCAGCATTGCCTGTGACCCCGAAGATGGAGCTTCGCCCATGCTACCGTTATTATTACGTATTCCGCTGCTTGAGTTGTATTAAGAACTGGATCATGAGATCCTTATTTGTGTAAGACCTTATGTATGGTTTGTAATGGATGATGTACTGTGGTATCCAATTCTGTTATGTCTCGCAAAAATGGTATTCCTGGGATTGCGATGTATGGCATAACAGGCATCTGGGATTAAAAATCCCGGTGTTGACACTAATTGGATGACATTCTACCGAGAGGGCCCAGAGTATATCTATCTGTCATATGGATGGACAAATCCCACTCTTGATCCATGTGCCTCAACCCATACTTTCCGAACACTCAATGCCACCTTTATAGCCACCCAGTTACGGTGTGGTGTTTGATGTCATCAAAGCATCCTTCCGGTGATGGTGATTAGCATGATCTCATGGTCGAAGGAATTAGGTTACTATGTATCATAAAGCTTATAGCAAATGAACTATTGAAATGACTTGATCTTAATGCTACGCTTATCTATAGGAGTATGTCCATCATACCATTCTCCTAATGATATGATCTTGTTGTTAACAACATCTCAATGCTCATGATCGGGAAACCATGATCATCTATTAACCAACAAGCTAGTATTACAAGGAGGCTTTACTAGGGACTCTAACTTAGTTTACAAATCACACAAGTATTAATGTTTCTAGTTTAATACTATGATAGCATGAATGTAAACATTTATCATAAACACAAGGATATAATAATAACCACTTTTATTATTGCCTCTAGGGCATATCTCCAACAGGGAGTGCCGCGGTATCACCATCATTATCTTTTATCTTTTACCTTTTTAGTGGATTCATATCTTTGGTAGAAAAGTTATCTTATAGTTTGGTTTGTAATGTGGAAGTATCTCTCCTTTAGTTGATTATCTATGTATCCTTGGTGTGAGTCCTTTATGGTTTATTAATGAGAAGTTTCATCTTTTACTTTTTGCACTTCTTATTTTAGTTTGCAATCTCTATTATATGATGGATCTTGTTGATCAGTATTGGAATCACTTTGGGATCATCAAGTGGATCTAAATTGGATTTGGCAAACCGAGCTCTGGTCAGTAGCAACACTTTTTGAGGTTTGAAAGAAAAAGAGAAAAAGCTTACAGGTATTTTGTATCATTTATTTTCTTTATTGTTGGCTCATAAGCTTAGTATTCTTTATTTAAGATCTTTTGTGTCTTCAAGGAAGATTGCATGTTTGGCTTTATCACTTATAGGCTTGCTTGTTTCTTTCAACTCTTTTTCTTGCTACCCAGCCTTGCTAGCCAAAAACCTGTTTTGAGAAGGCATACTTCTCATGTTTCCAATCCCTTTGAACCAAAACCTTTGCCATTTGTGTCCACCATATCTACATATTAGCAATTGCTATTCCAAGCAAATTCTCAAGCTTCATCTATCTTTTGAGTTAAAAAGTATTTTGTTATGTGAAAACTAGTTAGTAAATCTCTCACGAACTTGCTGGCGCACCTTATTTCCTTGCCCCTAATAGACTTGAACCATTGTGTCATCGAAGTTGTATATTCTTGCATCTATATGTTGGAATTAGCAGAACCGTGTTGTCACGGGGAACGCTTTCAACATTGCACTTGTACGTTGTACACAGTTGGTATCATGCTCTTTTGTTTGCGGATGTTGTCAGTGTGAAATAAAAGGGGAGCTTGTAAGTCCATGGAGTTGTGTATGTGTGTTAGAGAAACGCCTGGGCCACTAGCCTAAGCCATGCCTAATCATGGTGGAAACTTGCAGCATAACCATAGTGAGCAATCTATGAAGAATCCTCAATAAAAACCTATGCAAATAGCAAATAAAAAGATCGCTGAGATGCTCATTGTCTGCTTGCCTTGTCATTTTGATCATGGGATATCTCCTGTGTCATGTGCAAGGGGTACCCCGTTGGCGGTTCTTTATGATACGGATGTACTTACAATGACAAGAACTTACCAGTAACTAAAGTTGAGTAGCATGAGGAGCGGCCCTCATACTCAAAGGACATGAGATTGCCAGCTTATATTTCGTCAAGCATATACTCCATATTTGTGCACTTTAACCTTAGTCATCTCAAGATGCCTATGATAGGGGCAATGAGGGCTCAAAGCTAGTAAGTACCATAATCTTTTGGAAGCTCTTTATGACTTGAAATCCCTGCTTCCCTCTATGAAGGGAACTTTCTCCTATTTTCTAAGTTGATTCAGCAAACCTACTTCCTCTTTATCTCCAGCAAGCATTTGAGTTGTTGTGTTGCAAGCATTCATATGGTGATTTATTCAATCATGTTCTTATCTCCTTTGTTTGCACAAGACTCTTATCTATTGAGTATTACTTTGAAAGCCTTCATTGTGAAAAACCTTTTTGAGCAAAGAGTGCTCCTGTTATAAAACTTCTACAAAAAGCTTTTTGTGAAACTGTTTTCTAGCTGTTCTCTGACCAAGAACAAGAGTTTGCCAATTCCAATTATGATTTATCTTTATGTATCTCTATTGTGACTCCTGTACTTGTAGCAAGCTATTTTATATAATGGTGAGTTGCTTTCTTCTATGAGTTGTGTAATGGTAAGTGTGATGCTTCTTTCCCGTATTATTTTTATCGACACTTCACTCCATAAACCTATTGACATGTTTAGTGAGCTCAGCTTCGCTTGGGGACAAGCGAAGGTCTAAGCTTGGGGGAGTTGATACGTCCAATTTGCATCACCATTCTATATCATAATTTGCCTATATTCATTTATATATGTCTTATTATGAGGTATTACTTATGTCTTTTCCTCTGTTTTTGCATGTTGGATGAATCTTGGAGGATGAACTGCCGGAGTCAGGTTTCTGATGGAAAAAGAGGTGTTTTGATGCAATTTCGCAAAGATCGGAAAAACCCAGAAAAATATTGGAAAATTATATTTTCCCAGAAGACGGAGGAAGCCAGAAGGGGAGGCGTAGCCGGGGCACAGGGGGCCCACACCCCCCTAGGCGCGGGCCCACCTTGCCCCGCGCCTAGGGCAGGTGTGGCCCACCTGGCCGGCTCCCGACTCCGCCCTCTCGCCTAAATCTTCCTCACTAAATCCTAATACCAGGGGGGCGACCACAGATAGATTTCTGCCGCCTCTGCGGGGCGGAAAACACCGAGAGAGAAAGATCTCTCTGGCAGACAGATTTCTGCCATGGAAATTCCTTCCTAGAGAGGGGAGATCGTCGCCATCAACACCGTCATCAAGCTATACTTCATCGGGATCATCATCATCACCCACACCATCATCTCTACCAGCACCATCATCACCACTCCATCCTGCTGTAACAATTGTGTTGGATCTTGCATTAGTTCATAGGGGAAACTTTCCCGGTGTTAATTACTATTGTAGTTGATGCTTGTGAGTGGAACCATTGGATTATTGTTTATGTTCATATTATTATCTAGTACCATATCATCTTTAATCTTGATTCATATGATGTCTCGTGAGTAGTTCGTCTAGTTCTTGAGGACATGGGAGAAGTCATGTTGTTAGTAGTGGATTTGTGTTGAGTTATTATTCAATGGTTTAGTATTTAAGTTGTGGTGCTATTCTTCTAGTGGTGTCATGTGAACGTCGACTACATGATACTTCACCATTTATGGGCCTAGGGGAATGCATTGTGTATTTGGCTACTAATTGTGGGGTTGCCGGAGTGACAGAAACCTGAACCCCCGTTTGGACACCTTTGCACAAGGGAGTGTAGAATCTCAGAGTTTAAGGATTTGGTTAGGTTTATATCTTAATTAGTTTCCTATAGTTGCGGATGCATGCAGGGGGTTTAATCACAAGTATGTATTAGTCCAAGTAAGGTCGGTACATTAGCACGGGTTCACCCACACAACACTTACAACACCAAAGAAGAGTACTTAGCTATTTGAAGCAAAACCACTTGACAGAATTCCCATGTGTCCTCGAGAACGTTTGGTCCTTATAAGTATTTCCACCGGCTTGTCCTTTGCTAAGAAAGGATTGGGCCACTTGCTGCGTTTGTTCTTTGTCTTTATTACTTGCACTGTGTTTTGTTGCTTTATTAGAAAACCCCTAAAAATCCATTTGCTAAGTATTTACAGAGATTTCCTGCTCCATACCACTAGTCAACACCTTTTGCTCCTTGTTGGGATCGACACTCCTATTTATCAAAAGTACTACGATACCCCCCCCCCCTATACTTGTGGGTCATCATGCGTCATCGCAAAGTAACACGTAGTTGCGTTCAGTGCGTAGAGGACCAGGTGGGATGTCCGTCATACCGGGGGGAACATGGGGAGCAGGATCAACTGGATAGTTCGTCATAGTCGCATTCGACGAGCACAGGATGATATGAGATGGAGGTGGCGGCGGGGTTTGTGGTGGCGGAGATGTGTAGGGTAGCTGTTCTGGAGAAGCCAAGACGGTAGAGGTAGGTGGAACAATATTGCGAGATATTCTCCGGTAAAAAGTTTTTTTGTTGTCAAAGATAGACAAGGTCCAGAGATGTGCCCATAGTTGTAGCATTTACGGCAACGGACACGATTGCGGCAGTCAAAACATAAATGATCATTATCTACCAGGAAACATGTGCACTTAAATGGCTTAATGACATGCCCATAAAATTGGATACCAGTGTTAATTGATCGGTCAGGTGCAAGCTTAGTAGTAGAACTAAATTGGCCATTATGATCAACCCGTGAATTGAGGATCTCATGCCGAGATACACGATCATGTGCAAGAACAGGGTTTTGAATTTGATTACCGTTGATCGATCGAGCTACAGCCTCATATGAATTCCTAGGACCAATAGGAACAAGATTTGCACCAGATAGAGGAGTTTGTTTAAGTACCAAAGTGGGGGATGACATAGTACCTTGTTAAGTATATGATCCATAGTTTGAACCAGGAGACCTCTTTTTGCCTTTGTGTTGAACCAGAGTCCATTGTCGCTCCTCTTCCTCAATATTTGCCTCTTGTGGGGACTTGATGGAGGGAACTACTTGTTGGTAGAAGTAGGTGTGTTAGCACTTACAGTGACTATAAAGCTTTTGGCACTCCTTACGTATCAACTTAGGAATCGAGGAAACTCACAAAACACTATCCATGCCATGGGATACGTCCTACGGGATTAAGTCCCTTAATAGCGCAGTTATTCAATTGATGTTGATTGCTGTCTGTTGTGGTTATGAGGATGATGTGAGCAGTGATTGCTGCCTAATTGTCCAAATACGGAGTTCCTCCCACACATACTTAGTTGAGAATGTTCATGATAATAATATTTACCTTAGCCCTTTATAATGCTAGTGGTGTATCCGCTAATCCCTGAGAACGCTTTTCCCACCTGAAGTTTCAAATCTCTTTAACATACACAATACTTACTTTCTGTATTCAGTTTTGTTTACTTTGCTCATTGTTCTCTTATACCAAAAACCCAAAAACACCTTTTTACACAATACTCGCATTTTATCTTGTTACTTAGAACTTTATTTCAGCATTTCTACTTTAGTATTTAATTCAAGAATTCTTAGACTTCAGACTCCTGCTCCCTGTGGGATCGATATCTTTATTTCAAAACTAGCTACAAATGATTTGTATACTTGTAGTCATCAAGCTATTTTCTGGCGTTGTAGGTCTTTTAGTTTTTGCTTATTTACTTTAGTCTTGCTAACTTTTGTTTTGAGTTACAGGTTTCCACCAACATGGAGTTTGAGCATATGACTAGTGCTAACCCACTTAGCCACTTTGGGAAGCCCTATGATATTTATTTAGAGACAACTCCAACAAGAAGACAAGGGGGTTTGAAATAAATCCTCTACTACTTGGTATTCTACACAAGAAACAATTTACTGGAGATGAAGAAGATCCTGATCCATATGAGCATATTGCATGCATCAAAGATATATGTGGCACTTTCCAATTACCAGGGTATACTGCTAAAGAGGTAAGGCTAAAACTCTTTAGTCAAACTTTGACAAGTACAACTCTCTCATGGTATAGATCTTTACCCTCAGAAGCCACTACTACCTGGGATAATTTAGCTTGTGAATTTCTATCCAAATATTATCTATTATCAAAATCTTTTGGAATCATGCGTCTTATAATGACTTGGAGAAACCATCCTAATTAAGGACTAGTAAAAGCTTATATAAGATTTAAAGATTTTCTTAATCAATGTCCTCATCATGATTTACCTGAATGGTATTTATTGCATATCTTTTATGGAGATTTAATTGAACCTAATAAAATTGAACTAGAATATTGCGCGAGAGGATCTTTTATGGATTTACCTATAACTAAAGCTTGGGCTTTACTTAGTAGAATTCGCGGTCATACAGTTTCATGGAATTTTGGTCTAGGAAGTGAAGGGGGCATATAAATACATTATGGTTGTATTCATGACTATAATAAGAAAGGCCATGTTAATGAATTATCTAAAGAACTTTATTTAGATTTAGATCTTGTGTTGCAAGTTGTAAAAGCTTTTACAGAACACATCAAAGCTCCAAAAGAGGGTTCGACCAAGTATGATCCACCACCCGAACCTGAGAAGAAAAGAGAAGTTCAAGTAACATCGGCCTTCCTAGAACCAATGTATCATATACCTTTCCCTAAGACTGCACAGAAGAACATTTTGGAATATGAATAGGTTAAAGTAGTACAGGAGAAGAAAGAAGAGGAAAGTGTGCCAGGAGTTGAAGAATACCTGGATGAAACCAAAGATGAAGAGGTAACCAAGGAAGAAATTATGGCTATGTGTGCACATTGTAACATAGTTAAACTTGATGAAGATACTTCTATATTGTTTGAAGGTAAAACTAAGGTAAAAGATGTGGGTAAGTGATACGCCCAATTTGCATCACTATACTATATCATAATTTACTGTTATTCATTGATATATTTCATATTAAGAGATGATACTTATGTTATTTCATCTATTTTTGCATGTTGGATGATTCTTGGAGGATGAATTGCCGGAGTCAGGATTCTAATGGAAAAAGCGGTGTTTGGATGCAATTTTCGTGAAGATCAGAAAATACATGGAAAATCATTTTTTTTTCCAGAAGAAGAAGGATGCCAGAGGATGAGATGGGCCACAGGGGGCCCACACCCCCACCATGTGCGGGCCACCCTAGGCAGCGTCACCAGGGGTGTGGCCACCCTGGCCCACCTCCTTCTCCGCCCTTTCGCCTATATATTCTCCTCGAAACCCTAATACATGGGGAGCAACCACAGAAAGATTATGCCGCCTCTATAGGGTGGAAACTATAGAGAGAGAAAGAGCTCTTCGGTAGACAGATTTCTGCCAGGGAAATTCCTTCCCGGAGAGGGGAGATCGTCGCCATCAACGCCGTCATCAAGCTAGACTTCATCGGGATCATCATCATCACCACCACCATCTCCACTAGAACCATCATCACCACTTCATCCCGTTGTAACAATTATGTTGAATCTTGCATAGTTCTTAGGGGAAACTTTCCCGGTGTTGATTACTTTTGTAGTTGATGCTTGTGAGTGGAACCATTGAATTATTGTTTATGTTTAGATTGTTATTCATCATCATATCACCTCTAATCTTGATCCATGTGATGTATCGTGAGTAGTTCGTTTAGTTCTTGAGGACATGGGAGAAGTCATGTTGTTAGTAGTGCAATTGTGTTGAGGTATTATTCAACGGTTTAATATTTAAGTTGTGGTGTCATGTGAACGTCGACTACATGATACTTCACCATTTATGGGCCTAGGGTAATGCATTGTGTACTTGGCTACTAATCATGGGATTGTCGGAGTGACAGAAACCTGAACCCCCGTTAGAAAACCTTTGCACAAGGGAGTGTAGGATCTCAGAGTTTAAGGTTGTGGTTAGGTTTTTTATCTTAATTTCTTTCTTGTAGTTGCGGATGCTTGCAAGGGATTTAATCATAAGTATGTATTAGTCCTAGTAAGGTAGGTACATTAGCACAGGTTTACCCACACAAACACTTATCAAACCAAAGAAGATTAATCAACTATATGAAACGAAAGCACTTGACAGTATTCCCATGTGTCCTCGAGAATGTTTGGTCCTCATAAGTATTACAACCAGCTTGTCCTTTGATAAGAAAGGATTGGGACACTTGCTGCAATTATTTGTTGTCTTTATTTACTTGCACTTTATTTCTTTGCTTTATCAAAAAAACCTAAAAATCTGTTTGCTAAGTATTTATAGAGATTTCCTCCTCCAAACCACTAGTCAACACCTTCTGCTCCTCGTTGGGACCGACACTCCTATTTATCGAAAGTACTACGATACACCCCCTATACTTGTGGGTCATCAAGACTATTTTCTGGCTCCGTTGCCGGGGAGTGAAGCACTATTGAAGAGTGGAACTGGTAAAGGAAACTTCTACTGTGAGTATTGCTTTTTATTTCTGTTTGTTACTTTGTTTCCAATGTGGATAACCCACTTGGTTTCCTATTTGGGAAAGCTACTACCACTGCTAGGGTAGTAGATGAACCACCACTTATTGAGATAGATCCTTTTAAGATACCTACAAGAATTGTTGATCGTGTTATGGATAATTATTATTTTGGGGATGGAACTGTCCATCCTGGTGATCACTTGCTTTTTATCCATGAATTATGCGGGTTGTTTAAGTTTGCAGGTATCACAATGGAACAAGTTAAGAAGAAGTTACTCTCTATATCATTGAAAGGAAGAGCTGAAGAATGGTATAAGTTGCTGAAAAATGGACAATCTATGGAATGGGAGGAATAGTACCTCTCTTTTATTCTAAATTCTATCCTCCTAGTGAGATTCACAAGGAAAGGAAGCAAATATATAACTTTTGGCCTCGTGATGGAGAGAGTACAACCCAAGCTTGGGGGAGATTGAAGTTACTAATGCTTAAATGTCCTATTCATGAACTCCCTAAAAATATTATTATCAATAACTTTTATGCAAGGCTTTCTCTTCATGATAAAGATTTACTAGATGCTTCTTGTGATGGATCATTCACACGTATGAAAGAAGAAGCTAAATGGGATCTTCTAGACCGTATTCAAGAGAATGCTGAAGCATGGGAGAATGACAAAGGAAGAAACTCAGGTATAAATTATGATTATGAATGCATTAAATATTTTATAGGAACTGATGACTTTCATGATATTAGTACTGAGTATGGTCTTGATTCTCAAAGTATTGCCAACTATTTTAAGGCCTTTGCCTCTTATATAGAAATTACTAAAAAGAAGTGGGACAAGTACCATGCACCTTATAAAGATGTTATTAATCATGTTCCTGTTAGAAACACTGAAGTTTGTACTGTTGATCCTATTTTGACTGAACCTTATATTGAGAAAATACCTTTCCCTGCCAAGGTAAAGGAACATTCTATTATAGCTAATGTGGTTAGCAAAAGTACAAAGAAAGTTGTTGAACCTGATGAACAAATAAAAGTTGAACCAGTAGTGGCCATTGTGAAAGACCTTGTCACTAAAAATGTAGAAGATGGGAACATTATCTTTTGTGAGGATGCTTCTAATATTGTCTCTCATCCTAGGAAAGCTAGTGTCCCTGTTCTTTCTGTTAGAATTGGTGATCATTGCTATTATGGTTTATGTGACATTGGTGCTAGTATTAGTGTTATTCCTTATGGGCTTTACAGAGAAATTATGCATGAACTTGGTCCTTGTGAACTTGAGGACATTGATGTGGTTATTCACCTTGCTAATAAGGAAACCATTTCCCTACTGGTATTGTAAGAGATGTGGAAGTCCTTTGTGGTAAGATTAAATATCCTGCAGATTTTCTAGTGCTTGGTTCAGCTGCTAGTAAAACTTGTCCTATCATTTTGGTAGACCCTTTTTGAACACTTGTGGAGCTATTGTAGATTGTAATAAGGAGAAAGTTTTAACTAAGTTTGATGGAGGATCTTCTGAGTTTAACTTTTCCAAATTTTCTAAAGCTCCTTATGAAAATAATTTGCCTAATGAGGATTTTAGGGTTAAACAACTTGCTTCTATTGATCCAGTTTATGACCTTAGACCTCTTTTTGATGATTGTAAGTATGATCATTCTGATGAAAAAGTTGTTTCTTGTGATATTTATATTGTCAACTTTATTCAAAGTGCTAATGAAAGTTATTATGAGAGAGGGAAACATGGTTTTATGCATCTCAATAATATTAAGTTTCCCCGCTTTATGTTGAAAACTTTGAAGTTGCATTTGTTTTGTCTTCCTATGCTAGTAGCCTTTTGTTTCAATAATTTGTGTTCTTATGAAACCCCCTTGCATATGAAGTGGGTTAGACTCAAATGTGTTGGATATTTGCTTCTTTATGCTCTCTTTCACTTCAAATATGTGAGCATCTTTTGAAATTATCATGCCCATCTTAATGGCTATAAAGAAAGAGCTTTTGGGAGACAACCCTTTTTAGTTTGCTTTCGGTTTTTGTTTCTTTGAGTCTTGGAAGTTATTAAGTCTATAATAACCACTCCTTATCTTACTTTTGTTTGGTTTTTGTGTCAAGATCAACCTCTTTTGAGAAGTAGAGGAGTTGTGAAAAGTGTTGTCCTGGGACAGATTTTTGTGCTGCATTGTAAAAATTCGTGAAATATATTAGTATCTAGGATGGAGTTGTAATTTTCTATGCTTGTTCCCCAAGTTGTTATCCAATTTTCATTAGTTTTGCACTTTTTGATTTGAGCAACAGAAGATTTTCGAAAAAATCAATCTTTACCTGTTGGTCTGCTTTGACAGATTTCTGCCATCATTTGCATTTGCCTCTTAAATCAACTTACTTCTAAATTATTTTTGGGCTTGTGAAAGGAGTTGCTACAGTATCTTTTGTTTTGATGGATTTCAGTTGAAGTTTGAACCCAAAGGTTTATTATTTTTGCATACACTATTGTTGCTAATGAAGATTGAGTGAGGCTTTGTATGAAAGGAACTTTCAAGTGTTGGAGAGAAGGAATCTGCAGAGTCCGTCTTTGAGTAGGTAAAAGTGCTAAAAATAGAAGGTTCACGAAAAACTTTTATCGTTATATTTTTGCTGTTTGTATTCCATATGGAAGGTTACGAGACAAAAAAGAGGAGGAAACGGAGCCTGGGTGGGCCACTCCTCCCAGTGGCACGGGCCCTGCCTGGCCGCGCCACCAGGGGGTGTGACCACCCCGGAGTCCGTCTTTGTCCCATTATCTCCCAGTACCTTCCTTATGTCGTAAAACTTCATAATATATAACTCCCTAGATCCCCTAAGGTTCATATACCGTGTTCTCGTCATGTTTTTGTTCCGATCTATTTTTGTCAGGCAGATTCTCAGTTTTGGAGCCACAATGTCTTCCTCTGGATCACCCATGGAGGATTCCTCCGCGGACGTCATCAACCCGTACATGTATGAGTTGAAGACTCACCCCAAGGAGTTGTTACTCAAGGATGGGAAGGTATAGATAAAATAAGTTCAGGGCCCTAAAGGAGAAGGCGGTCTGGAAGATAGGATGGAAGCATTGGAGCAGGAAGTTTTTAGGTACAATAAGATGGCGGAATGCGAAGTGGACATCATCCATAAGATAAGTTCAGAACTCATCGCCAAGCACAAGAGGGTGACTGCCGAGCTTCAAGATGAAATCCTCTCACTCCATCAGACCACCAACCAATTACAAGCATAGCTCTATGACACGCAAAATCAAAACTGTGAGTATGAGGCTAGGTTTAAACGCATAAGCTTTGCTGCTAGTTTCAGGATATTTAAAACCAAGACATCCTTTGTGGATGGGGAGCCTTTACCTTGGAAGTCTAACGATGACAAGGGAACACCACCACCACCGAATGAGTAATTCGTCGTCAGGTTTTGGCATCCCCTTGGTTTGTTCTAAGCTTGGGAGAGTGTCGCGGTATCACATCATTATCTTTCATCTTTTACCTTTTTAGTAGATTCATATCTTGAATGGAGAAGTTATCATATAGGATGGTTTGCATTGTGGAAGTATCTCTCCTTTAGTTGGTTATCTATGTATCCCTTGGTGTGAGTGCCTATATGGAATATTAATGAGAGGTTTCATCTTTTACTTCTTGCACTTCTTATTTTATTTTGCAATATCTATTATATGATTGATCTTGTTGATTAGTATTGGTATCACTTTGGGATCATCAAGTAAATCTAAATTGGTTTTGGCAAACCGAGCTCTGGTCAGTAGCAACACCTTTTGAGGTTTGGAAGGAAAAGAGAAAAGCACTTACAGGTATTTTATATCATTTTCCTTCTTTCTTTATTGGCTCATAAACTTAGTATTGTTTATTTAAGATCTTTTGTGTTTTCAAGGAAGATTGCATGTTGGGCTTTATCACTTGTATGTTTGCTTGTTTCCTTCAACTCTTTTGCTTTCTACCCAGCCTTGCTAGCCAAAAACCTGTATAGAGAGGGAAAACTTCTCGTGCATCCAATCCTTTAAACCAAAACCTTTGCCATCTGTGTCCATCATATCTACCTATTAGCATTATTGCTATTCCAAGTAAATTCTCGAGTTTCATCTATCTTTCAAATTAAAAATTCTTTTGTTATGTGAAAACTGGTTAGTAAAGCTCTCATGAACTCGATGGAACGCCTTATTTTATTGCCCTTAATAAACTTGAACCATTGTATCATCTATGTTGTATATGCTTGCACCTATACGTTGGGAATTAGCAGAACCGTGTTGTCACGGGGAACGCTTTCAACACCTGTAAATATCTACCCCGTTGATATCATGATCTTTTGTTTGTGGATGTCGTTGATGTGAAATAAAAGGGTAGCTTGTAAGTCCATGGAGTTATGTATATGTGTTAGAGAAACGCCTGGGCCGCTATCCTAAGCCATGCCTAATCATGGTGGAAACTTGCAGCATAACCATAGTGAGCAATCTATGAAGCATTCTTATTATATATAAAAAATAGAGATAGAAAAGAGGAAAGAAGAGAAAAAACCATTTTCCCATGGTAAATAAGAAGATTGTTGAGATGCTCATTGTCTGCTTGCCTTGTCATTTTGATATGGGATAGCTCCTGTATCATCGGGCAAGGGGTACCCCGTTGGCAGTACTCTATGATACACATGTACTTACTATGACAAGAACTTATCGGTAACTAAAGTTGAGTAGCATGAGGAGCAGCCCTCGTACTCAAGGGACATGAGATTGCCAACTTATATTTTGTCAAGCATATACTCCATCTTTGTTCACTTTAACCTTAATCACCTCAAGATGCTTATGATAAGGGCAATGAGAGCTCAAGGCTAGTAAGTACCATAATGTTTTGAAAGCTCTTTATGAAACTTGAAATCCCTGCTTCCCTCTACGAAGGGCCTTTCTTTTACTTCTTAGTTGAGTCAGTAAATCTATTCCTCTCTATATCCAGCAAGCATTTGAGTTGTTGTGTTTCAATCATTCATATGATGATTTATTCAATCATGTTTCTTATCTTCCTTGTTTTGCACAAGACTCTTATCTGAATGAATATTACTTTGAAACCCATCATCGTGAAAAGCCTTTTATGTTTGAGCAAAAGGACTCTTGTTATAAACTTCTTTACAAACGCTTTGCTTGAAAACTATTTGTCAATTGTTCTCTGACCAAGAACAAAGTTTGCCATTACCAATTATAATTTATCTTTATGCACCTTTATTGTGACTCCCATACTCGTTGCAAGTTAAGTTATATAATGGTGAGTTGCTTTCTATTATGAGTTGTGTATTGGTAAGTGTGATGCTTCTTGTCCGTATTCTTTTTATCGACACTTCACTCCATAAACCTGTGGGCATGTTTACTGAGCTCAGTTTTCGCTTGGGAACAAGCGAGGTCTAATCTTGGGGGAGTTGATACGCCCAATTTGCATCACTATTCTATCATAATTTACTGTTATTAATTGATATATTTCATATTAAGAGATGATACTTATGTTATTTCATCTATTTTTGCATGTTGGATGATTGTTGGAGGATGAACTGCCAGAGTCAGGATTCTGATGGAAAAAGCGGTGTTTGGATGCAATTTTCGCGAAGATCAGAAAATACCAGAAAATACATGGAAAATCATATTTTTACAGAAGACGAAGGATGCCGGAAGGGGAGGCTGAGATGGGCCACATGGGGCCCACACCCCCATGCGCGGGCCACCCTGGGTCGCGCCACCGGGGGGTGTGGCCACCCTGGCCCACCTCCTTCTCCGCCCTTTCGCCTATATCTTCTCCTCGAAACCCTAATACACGGGGAGCGACCACAGAAAGATTTTGCCGCCTCTGCAGAGCGAAAACTACAGAGAGAGAAAGAGCTCTCTGACAGACAGATTTCTGCCAGGGAAATTCCTTCCCGGAGAGGGGAGATCGTCGCCATCAACACCGCCATCAAGCTATACTTCATCGGGATCATCATCATCATCCTCACCACCATCTCCACCAGCACCAGCATCACCACTTCATCCCACTATAACAATTGTGTTGAATCTTGCATAGTTCTTAGGGGAAACTTTCCCGGTGTTGATTACTTTTGTAGTTGATGCTTGAGTGGAACCATTGAATTATTGTTTATGTTCAGATTATTATTCATCATCATATCATCTCTGATCTTGATCCATATGATGTCTCATGAGTAGTTCGTTTAGTTTTGAGGACATGGGAGAAGTCATGTTGTTAATAGTGCAATTGTGTTGAGGTATTATTCAATTGTTTAATATTAAAGTTATGGTACTATTCTTCTATTGGTGTCATGTGAACGTTGACTACATGATACTTCATCATTTATGGGTCTAGGGGAATGCATTGTGTACTTGGCTACTAATTGTGGAGTTGTCGGAGTCACTACAAGGAATGTGTTAACTTGTGACCTTCTCATAGTGACGAGAAACAAAATCGTCATAGATCTATGACGATTTCGCACAAGATGGTCATAGGCCATTTGGAGAGGTCAAAATCCTATAAAATTATGACGATTTGTGTCAAAATCGTCGTAATTTTATCATATAAATCATCATAACCTGCATGATACAGCTTAGAGCATTATTTATAAATAATTATGACTAATTTAAATCGTCATAATTTGTAAAATAGAATATATTGAAATAACTAATCAGCCACATCAAAAATTATGTCTACATGTCATGTCTATGTGTCAATATTTGTATATGTATATCTATATGTCAAACTAATAAAACTACAAACAGAAACCTCCTTCTTGAGAATAATGGAAAAAAAGCATCCAAATGGAGCGCTCCCTGGAATCAAACCCGCGACCAAGACCGCTGCGGTTTTCACATTCGTTGCCAACCATCATGCCATAGATCATTTGATGTACATACACTGCGGTAAGTTTATATAAATCCAGCTTTCGTCTCTTGAGCATTGGCCACAAAAATTGATTAGGTCCGGTCTACGAAGTAAATAAGGTTTTCTTGGGCCGGCTTGAGTTTCTCGTTCGGTATATTATATTTGGGCCATCTTGGCTGGTCCGGTTATGAGTTTTTTTATGTTTTTTTAATTTTTTTGTATCTTTTTTATAAGAAGTTCAAAATAGTTGATTTTTATCTCTATTTTTTATAAAATTCAGTAGATCATCTTAGGTTATTAATTGGGAATACTTTTATTATTTAACAATAGTGGATTTACTAATTCCAAATTAGTCCATAGTAGAGACACTATAATAATTGAAAATATGATTTTGAAATTAGGATTTTTAATTCAAAATTTTGTGTGAGTGCAATGGATATTTGCATTATTCCAAGTTTGGTATTTTTCCTTAATACTATGTCACAGAATATGATGTCACGCGAAGGATTTACATTGTTCGGAACATTTTATAAATTCTTATGCCTGTTTCAAATAATGGTCAAAACAGCGGGCATGAAGGTTCTTAGCTAGGGGTCTAGACTCGTTAAACTTGCATTGGATCTCTGAAGAAACATGATATTGTGAGTCTAAAAATGATTTTTCCAAAAAATCATTGGCATCTGATCATATACCTGTCGTTCAAATCGGACACACTTCCTACCGATTCGGCCGGAATTTGTCTTATTTGCCAGGGGTGGACAGAAAGGTTTGAGATACCCCGGCTGGGACATTGTACATGTAAGATGGTCTAGTATTTTTGAAAAATGTGGTGGTAACATTCTAAAACTTTCATTTGGTGGTTGCTTCATAAAACACCTAGTTTTTTGACACTCAGAAAATAGAAAATGGATTTTCCGTGCAACGAAAAATAAAACTTCCTCCTGTAACATTGTTCGCCATCCCAAGATGCACACGCATGCACAATACGGGCACATTATGACAAACTATGTCCTGATTCTAGCCATAACACTCGTCGTTCGACCCGAAAGCCATGAAACCTCAAACATGATAAGTCATTTCTGAGGAGGTTTTTTCGAGACGCAATCAATTTACAAAGTTTGATATTTTTTCTTGCAACTATGTCACATAAAATGACGCCACGCGAAGGATTCTCATAGTTCGGACCGTTTTTGAATTTTTTTATGCCCGTTTCAAACAATGGTCAAAACGGCGGGCATGAAGGTTTTTTAGCTAGGGGCCGAGCCTCGCTAAACTTGCATTCGATCTCTGATAAAATAGCATACTATGAGTCTAGAAATCATTTTTTCAAAAAAACATGGGCATCAGATAATGTACCTGTAGTTCAAATCGGACTCACTTCCTGTCGATTCAGAAGGAATTTGTCTTTTTACCGAGGGTGGATAGAAAGGTTTGAGATACCCCTACTGCGACATTGTCCATGTATGATGGTCTAGTATTTTTAAAAAATGGGATGGTAGCATCGCGCAACTTTCATTTGGTGGTTGCTTCACAAAACGCCTAGTTTTTGCGCTGGGAAAATGTAAAATGGATTTTCCGTGCGACGAAAAGAAAATCTTCCTCCTGCATCTTTGTTCGTCATATCATGATACATATGGGTGCACAATATGAACACATTATCACAAACTATGCCGTGATTCTGACCAGAACATTGGTCGTTTGGCCAGAAAGCCATCAAACCTTAGACATGATACGTCATTTCTAAGAAGGTTTTTTTGAGACATTTGCAATATAGCAAGTTTGGTATTTTTTCATGAAACTATGCCAAATAATAGACGCCACGCGAAGGATTTGCATTGATCGGACTGTTTTTTAATTTTTTATGCACGTTTCAAACTATGGTAAAAAAGGCGAGCATGAAGGTTCTTAGCTAGGGGCTAAGTCTCGCAAAACTTGCATTGGATCTCTAAACAAACATCATATTGTGAGTCTAGAAATCATTTTTGCAAAAAAAACATGGGCATCAGACAATGTACATGTAGTTCAAATCGGACTCACTTTCTACCGATTCGGCAGGAATTTGTCTTTTTCACCGAGGGTGGACGAAAAGGTTTGAGATACCCTTACTGGGACATTGTCCATGTATGATGGTCTAGTATTTTTGAAAAATGGGGTGGTAGCATCGTGCAACTTTCATTTGATGGTTGCTTCACAAAACGCCCAGTTTTTTACGCTTAGAAAATGGAAAATGGATTTTCCGTGCGACGAAAAGAAAAATTTCCTCCTGCAACTTTGTTCTCCGTCTCATGATACATATGGGTGCACAATATGGGCATATTATCACAAACTATGCCGTGATTCTGGCCAGAACATTGGTCGTTTGGCCCGAAAGCCATGAAACCTCACACATGATAAGTCATTTCTGAGAAGGTTTTTTTGAGACACTTGCAATATAACAAGTTTGGTATTTTTCCTTGAAACTATGTCACATAATAAGATTCCACGCGAAGGATTTGCATTGATCGGATCGTTTTTAAATTTTTTATGCCCGTTTCAAACTATGGTCAAAACAGCGGGCATGAAGGTTCTTAGCTAGGGGCTGAGTCTCGCAAAACTTGCATTGGATCTCTGAAGAAACATCATATTGTGAGTCTTTAAATCATTTTTGCAAAACAATATGGGCATCAGATAATGTACCTGTAGTTTTGTGAACCGACCAATCAAAAGACAGGAAATCGCCTCCCACAGATCATCCTTATTGTCCTGATCTGGACCGTTCAGTTCCGATCCAACGCCTAGCCACTCACCTGAAGAAGCACGCCCTACTGGCCTACTCCCCAGTCCACACCGCACCCATAGCCCGATCTCGATCCCTCTTCCTTTCCTGACCCAAAACCTAAGGCAAAATTCTCTTCTTCTCGGACGCGAGCCCCTCCGCCTCCCCGACTCAAACCCTAACACCGGCGACGCTTCTCCCCTTGCCGGTCGGCGCCACCCCGAATCCCACTACCCTGGACCTCCTTCCCTCTGCCATCTCCACCTCCTTTGACTTAATTCCACCTGGCCCTGCCACCACCTCCCCAGATCTGAAGCCAACGTGCCCGACACGCTTCGTCATCAGCACGCTCGCGGCCATGGTAGTGGATGCGCTCCGTCGCACCCGGCCTTTGTTGCGCCCCAGATCTCCCTCTCCATCTTCTCCCCTACCCGATGACAAACACGGAAAGTAGCATGTCGTGGTATTGCCGACGAGTATGCCATGGAGGGGTCCTCACAGTGAGTGTTTAGAGACATGGGGTAAGGCGGACGGTTGACGGGTACAAGGTAACACAGCTTACCCAGGTTCAGATCCCACAACGGTGGCAGAATCCTACTCCTGCTATAAATCACTATAAGGGCAATACACCGAGTTACAGAGATAGGTTCGCTGTGCGAGGTTGTGTGTATCGATCTATGATCGTATGAGATTGTGCCCTAAAGGCTCCCATAGGCCTGACTTATATAGTCGCCAGGTCCTAGTGTTACAGGGAAAAGTCCTAGCCGGACAGGTTACAGAGTCCTACACCGTCTATCACTAGTCTTGTGTATCTTGCACTCCAAGGCTCCGGGTACGCTGGTAACTCCACCGTAGCCTTCCTTTATCCGGCATGGGCCTCCCTTCTGGATCCACCTAACTGGGCCGCCCAGCAGGCCATAGGCCATGCTACCGACTATGGGCCACCCGGGTTATCCGGATAAGAGACATGCTATAAGGATACCCATATAGCATATCCCCAATAGTAGCCCCCGGAGAACTCCGAGATTTTGCGTCGTCTTGCCTCTTCACGTGGAATGCTCCATCTAGATGGATGTCAGCAGATCGCCAAGCAACATCTTGTAGTCCTCCCAAAGAACCCTGCAAGGTTTTCTCCGTCTTTGATTTGTAAGCCAGAGAAATGCTGATTCTTCCATCGTACTCTTTCGTAGTCGGATTAAATCCGTCCATGCCAGAATCTTCGATGTGACGGCTCATCTACCCATGTCAGCTAGTATGCTGTAGGCTTAGGTCAGCGACGCCTCGTAACTCACACATGCAGAGAAAGCAAATCCGGTTTTCCTGCGCGAGCGATACGAACCGTTGGCGGCGGCGGTTGGAGACGTGGCGAAATTTCCGCGCATGTTCATGAAAACGTCGTCTACGCGGCAACCGTCCGATTAGCTGCACGAATCTTGACGCCGAGGATGATAAATAGTAACTGTGGGGAATTTTCCACTTTTTAGCCCATTCTTATCGCGTCGTCTTCTTCCTCCAGCCGCACGTCTCCTCGAGCTCTCCGCGAGAAACCTCGAAAACCCTAGCTTCTATCTGCGTCAGTCGCATCTGTCCATCACTCCATGGCCAGCAGCAGCTCCTCCCCATCGATGGCGGCGTCGAGCGAAGCCGCGGTGAAGCCGGCAAGCTCCATCGTCGTGCCCCTAGAGGGCTTGGTCATCCCCGCATCAGCGGTGATCGAGTCCACCGGCGGCGACCACAATCTGGCGGCGCTAGAGCCACTGGAAGAAGAGCCAGACTTGCATAAGGGTGACTGGTGCGGCTCGGACATCACCGACCGCGACATCCAGGAGATGGTCGCCGAAGGTTACCTCCCTGCGATGGAGGGGCTTGCCTGGCAGGCGGCGCCGGCCGGCGAGGTGACACCTTCTCCCCAAGCCGGAGAAAAGGTGTACCTCAAGGCTCAGCTGGCACATGGCGTTTCCCTGCCCATCTCCGACTTCTTCCTCTCCGTCTTGAACCACTACAAGGTCCAACCCCATAACCTCTCCCCCAATAGCATCTTAGTGCTTAGCAACTTCGTGGCACTTTGCGAGGGTTACCTAGGGATAAGGCCTAGGTTAGACTTGTTCGTGTACTTATTCACCGTCAAACATGAAGCCGGACATAGTAAGGAGGATCTTAGGAACTATGGCACCATAAGCTTCAAGATTCGACCTGGCCGGCGGTTCCCCGACATCGTCGGCCACGAGTCCTGCAAGAACTGGCAGCGGACATACTTTTACGGCCCCGACATTCCTTTGCCGGGCCGAGAAGTGACGTACCCGGACTTCGTGGATGGAGCCGCCGCTGAAGTTTCTACATGGAGATCCCATGCCTCCCTTCCCTCCGACCTCGACGCTTCTCGCGCAATAAGGCGGATAGAATGGTTCATAGAGACAGGTTTGACCGGCTTGGACCTAGCCATGTGCTGGTTCATCAGGCGAATCCAACCTCTACAGCACCACGCGAAGTTCATGCACGAGTATACCAGTGATCGAAGGGATACCCTCCGGATCTCCGTGGATAACTTCTCGAGCGACTCCGTCAAGCTCTGCCTAAAGGACATCGTCAAGGTGAAGGATAAGAAGCGTGGCTTCACCATCACCTACGACATGTTCGTAGAAGGCAAGTGCCCAAAGGTAAGTATTTATTTTCTGTGTACGACATATGCTCCAGTTTTTCCGTCTTGTCGATACCATCTTATCTAACACAGTGATTTCTCACTTAACAGCTTAGCGATCTAGATGAGGGCAACCTGGCTGCCCAAATATATGATCCAAAGATGAAGGAAGTCATGGTCGTGTCCGACGACGATGTCCCGTTGGCGTGAAAGCGGAAGAGCGTCACCTCTGACGCTGCCGACGGAGGCAAGAAGAAGAAGACGGAGGGTGGAGCCTCCAAAAAGACTATCTCCGCCCTGGAGGCGGAAAAGAGAAAAGCCACCGGGATTTTTGCCAAAGCGCCCCCCCCCCCTAGTGTAAGCTTCTCATTCTCCGACATTGTCTATTTATCTGTCTTGTTCCTGCACTTATGCATTTTGCACGTCTCAGGAAGAAAGCCACGACCAGCCTCAAGAAGACCTCCAAAACTTTGGGGGCTTCTAGAAATATCAAAGACATGTTGCATCGCGACGCCTCCCTCGCCATCGCCCCTGCTACCCCTGCCGTCAAGCCTTCGTCTGCTCCGACAAGCTCGCAGGCTAAGGAGGCACCAGGCCCTTCCGTCATGGAAGTGGATTCTGGCGCCTCTACCGAACTCGCTATTGTCGGCGAGAAGGCGACGCAGGAGAGCACCACTCACCAAATGGCTGAAGCTCCGGCTAAGGATGCCATCAGTGGCAGCAAGGCGGTGGTGGAAGCTGGTACCTCTGCCGAAGGTGGTGCCCTTGCTCCCCAGAAACCCTTTGAGTTTCCAAAGATAGTTTACCCGGTGCTCACGCCGAGTAGCCCCCAAGCCTCTAGTTGTAACTGAATTAGTTCCGACTAGATTCTTTAAGAAAAGCTAAGCAGATTCCGAGTTAAAAACTTTATACTGTAGCCCCCAAGCTTCTAGTCGAGAACTGAATTAGCTCCGACTAGATGCTTAGAGAAAAGCTAAGCATATTGCTAAGTTAAAAACTCGCTGTAGCCCCCGAGCGTCTAGGTGGAAAGATTCCGACTAGGTGCTCCAAGCAAACTAAACAACGGTTTAACTTTTTACTTTTTTCCACAGAACGAGAATGATCGGAGGGGCATGGCCAACGACAAGTACCAGAAGATGCGTGCAGATCTTGAAGCCGAAAAGGGTAAAACTGCCATCTTGAAGGAACAGATCATCAAAAACAAGAGTCTATTTTCTTTTTGCGCATTTCTGTCTTGTTTCTGTGCCTTCATTCTCTGAGTACTCACTGTGTACTTTGTTTTCTCCGACTTGCAGAACATGTCGCCAAGGCCAAGGACATTGTCGAGCAGTCCAAGCACATCCAGCAGCTGGACAGCGAGAACAAGATCCTTAAGGAGGAGAGGAAGGAGATGCTGAAAATGCATGAGGACTCCATGAAGGACCTGCAGGACTCCGCCTCCGCGGAAATTAATCGCTTGAAGGAGGAGCTTGTGATCTTAAAAGATCAAAAGCAAGCTCTGATGAGCAAAACCAACGCCACAGCGAGGCGTTTAAGCTCCTCCAACAAGAGAAAGAATCCCTGGCGGACACCCTCTGGCAGGCTAAGGCCAGCATCTTCAGTAAGTTTTGCTCCGCCTTGTATTTCTGCAGTCTGGATATTTATAATTTATTGAACTCATGCGCTCTTTGTCGGAATTTGCAGCTCCTATGGTTTTAACCCGCTCGCCTCCTTCGGACAAGGAATGCATGGTTCTTGCCGGCAACTTCATCAACACCGCCATCACCCAGGCCAAAGAGATTGCCAAGCCCCTCCAGATATATATCAAGGCCTCGGACTCCGTGACGAAGTACTCGGAGATTCTGCGTCGAACCCCCGAGCGTGTTACAAGCTGGAAAGCTTCATGTGCATGGGCTGGCGCAAGGATGGCATTGTCAATGGTGAAGGCACACTACAAAGATGCCGACATCGACACGGTGACCTCTGGTATCCCTGACGTTAACGATGACGGCAAAGAGATTGATCACGAAGCCATCTTGTCATCACTCGTGGGTTATGACACCAGAGTTGCCGAGTTGGTGGACATCGACGTCTTCGTGCCCATGAACACCATCGAAAGCGTCAACCAAGACTCCTCCGAGTCTCATCATAGTGCCGACGTTGAGGGTGATTCTCCGGCTGGTGACTATGCTGCTTCCAAGTCTCCTGCGCCCAAGGAATAAAAAACACTTTGTAATATTTTTTCCCCTTTGGTGTATGCATGGAAAAAACTTGGTGATGTAACCTTAAGGCGGAAAACAATGGTTGTTATATCCTGCTACTTAAGAACTAGTTTCCAGCATGTATATATTTTTAGCAAGTGCTGGCTTATCCATTACTTTGGTTCTTATGCTTGACTTTTCGTGAGTCGGAAGACTCGTTGTCGGAACCAAGCGCTTAGGTGATGATGCCCAATGGCACCGTCAATAACCTGAGCACAAAATCGCCGACAATAAGTGCCAAAAGTCACTACTCCAGAATCCAGATAAAAACGACAAAGAACGTGTAGACCAGAAAACTTAAGCTAACGCCCATAGGCGGAATTTTCACAAGTGCAAACGCAATACTTGTGCATAAAGGTTTTACATGATCCAAAATTGAACACTAAAGGAGGTAAAAGACTTAGAAATATGAGTGAACCAAAGAGCTTTATTTCATTGATCATATAAGAGGTACACAATTAGATAAAAAAATGCTAAGTGTAAAAAGGACGTAGTTGTGCTATGTTCCATGGCCGATCAAGCTTCGGGTAATCATCATCCGGGTCACGTCGCTTACGCTTATGATCCTCGTTGGGTCTATCCTTTAATTCACGATTGTCAACAAGGTAGTAAGACCCATTGAGCAGCGCCTTGCTTATGATGAATGGTCCTTCCCATGGCGGGGATAATTTGTGCGACTTCTTCTGCTTAAGTCGGAGCACCAAATCCCCCTCTTTAAACAAGAGATGCCGAAGGCGGCAACTATGGTAGCTGCGTAGCTTCTGCTGGTAGATGGAGGATCTTTGGCATGCCAAAACGCGCTCCTCCTCGAGAAGGTCCACATCTAGGTGTCTGGATTCTTCAGCGTCATCCTCGTCGTAGGCGGCAACTCTTGGTGCATCATAGAGGATGTCGGAAGGCAAGATGGCTTTTGCTCCATATACCATGAAGTAAGGGGTGTAGCCGATGGATCTGTTGGGTGTAGTTCGTAAACTCCACAACACAGATGGCAATTCTTCCGCCTAGGCTCCAGCTGCTCTATCTAGCGGCGCCTCAAGACGTGGCTTGATTCCCTGCAGAATTAATCCATTGGCTCTCTCAACCTGACCATTGGATTGTGGGTGTGCCACAGATGCAAGGTCAAGTCGGATGCCTTTCTCCCAGCAATAAGCCTCCACTTATCTGAGTGACAAGTTGCTTTCGTTGTCGGTGATAATGCTATGTGGGAGACCAAATCTCACCACTAGATCCCGGACAAACCTGAGGGCAGTTGCCCCATCAAGCTTTCTAATAGGTTTGGCTTATATCCATTTGGTGAATTTTTCAACTGCTACAAGCAGATGCGTAAACCCACAAGGTGCCGTCTGTAACGGTCCCACCATGTCTAGCCCCCAGACTGCAAATGGCCAATTTATTGGTATTGTTCGCAATTCTTCAGCAGGAACATGTGGTTGTCGAGCATAATACTGGCATCCTGTGCATGTCTCAACCAGCTTGTCGGCGTCCACCTTCCCGGTAGCCAGTAGAATCCTTGCCGGAAGGCTTTCGCGACCAACGATCGGGGATTGGCGTGATGCCCGCAATCTCCAAGATGGATTTCGCGCAGGATTTCCATACCTTCTAGCTGGGAAACACACTTTAGGTATACACCAGTAGTGCTCCTTTTATAGAGTTGCCCATTGATTATGGTATAACCCTTTGCTCGTCGTACTATTTGCCGTCTTTCGACTTTGTCGTCGGGCAAAGTTCCGTGTTCGAGATATCCCATGAACGGTTTTGTCCAAGCCGGCGGGACCTTAGTCATCATGTTGACGAAAGAGTCAGCTCTATCCAGGTTGTCGATGTCGGCTCCCTTCACGGATGGTGTGCGCAGATGCTCTAGGAAAACTCCTGGCAGAATTCGCCTGCGCCCTGACCCAAGCTTGGACAGCAGATCAGCCGCCTCGTTTTGCTCCCTAGGCACATACTTGACTTCGTAGCCCAAGAAGCTCTTGGCTATCTCGTCCACTTCGTCTCGATATGCCGCCATCATAGGGTTCCGCGCATTCTAGGTTCTAGCCACCTGCTGGGCAACCAAGTCGGAATCTCCACAACAAACTATGTGCTTTATGCCAATATCTTTGGCTACACGTAGTCCGTGAATGAGTGCTTCATACTCCGCCATGTTGTTTGTAGCCTCGAAGTGGATCTGCAGAACGTAGTGTAGCTTGTCTTCTGTTGGTGACTGTAGCAATACACCAGCCCCCGAGCCATTGAGCAGCTTTGATCCGTCAAAGTGCATCACCCAGTACTCTGGTTCTGGCAACGGAGTAGCGTCTGACATCTCCATCCAATCTGCAACAAGATCCGCCAAGGCTTGTGATTTGATAGCGTCGCGTCTCTTGTAGGATATCTCGAAGGCGGCAAGTTTAATGCCCCACTTCGCGACCCTTCCTGTAGCATCGCTGTTATTGATAATGTCGGACAGTGGAGTCTTGCTCACCACTGTGATTGGGTGCTCCTGAAAGTAATGCCTCAGCTTCCGAGAAGCAAGGAATACTCCACAAGCTATCTTTTGGTAGTGCGGGTAACGCTGCTTGGACTCCGTCAGGACCTCGCTTACGTAGTAAACTGGTCGTTAAACTCCGTGCTCATAGCCTGGTTCCTCTCGCTCTACCACGACGACGATGCTGATAACCCGGTTGGTTGTCGCCATGTAAATTAACAGGGGCTCTCCAGGCTCGGGTGCTGCAAGAATGGGCGCTGAGGAAAGAATCTCCTTGAGCTACTTCAATGCTGCGTCTGCTTCGTCCGTCCACGTGAATTTGTCCGCCTTCTTCAGCAACTTGTACAGTGGCAGGGCCTTCTCTCCAAGTCGGCTGACGAACCGACTAACTGCTGCAACACAACCTGCTAGTCGTTGAATGTCCTTTAGGCATGTCGGACGGTTTATATTTAAGATGGCCTTGATTTTCTCTGGGTTGACCTCGATTCCACGTTGGGAAACGATGAAGCCCAACAATTTGCCGGCTGGAACCCCGAAGACGCACTTCTTAGGGTTGAGCATCATGTTGTATTTCCGGAGATTATCAAAGGTTTATTTTAAGTCGGAGATTAAGTCGTTTGACTTTTTAGACATCACCGCGATATCGTCCACATAGGCGGGAATGTTCCGACCAATTTGGTCGTGAAGGCAACGTTGCATTGTCCGCTAGTAGGTATCACCTGCATTTTTCAGCCCAAAGGGCATCGTGACATAGCAAAACATGCCGTATGGGGTAGTGAACGAAGTGGCCAATTGGTCCGACTTCCTCATCTTGATCTGGTGGTATCCTGAGTATGCATTGAGAAAACACAAAAGTTCCGAGCCAGCCGTCGAGTCAATGACTTGGTCAATGCGAGGCAAAGCAAATGGATCTTTGGGGCACCCTTTGTTCAAGCCGGTGTAATCAACGCACATTCTTAATTCATTGGTTCCCTTTTTGGGGACAAGTATAGGATTGGCCACCCATTGGGTGTGAAGGACTTCTCGGATAAATCTAGCCTTAAGTAACCTAGCTATCTCTTTGCCAATGGCGTGTCTCTTCTCATCTCCAAAGCGTCGTAGAGGTTGTTTCACTGGTTTGCATTTTGGATCAATGTTTAAGCTGTGCTCGGCAAGTTCCCTAGGTACACCTTTCATATCGGCAAGTTGCCAAGCAAAGATGTCCCTATTCTCACGAAGGAACTCGACGAGCGCGCTTTCCTATTTGGGATCCAGGCTCATCCCAATGGCGACGGTCTTGGAGGCATCGCCTACCACAAGTTCCACCGGATTGGTTTCGATGGCGGCCTTGAACGCAGGAGCGGAATCGGAGATCTGCTTATTCGACGCGGGCATCTCTTAGTCATTAACCTTGCTCTGGATCTCTTTGAATTCTTCGCTGTAGAGGACAGCTTCTACAACGGCTGCTTCATTAATCTCGCAGTCCCTTGCCTTGGTAAAGCTTCCGGATACGGTGATGACACCGTTTGGTCCGGGTATCTTGAGTTTGTTGTAGACGAAGCATGGCTTGGCCATGAACGATTGGAATATGTCGCGGCCTAATATGACGTGGTACACGCTCTTGAAGGGGACTACCTCAAAGGTCATGCGCTCTTGGCGGTAATTATTAACATCGCCAAAGGCAACCTGAAGTGTAATGCACCCAAGGGACCGAGCCTCCCGACCAGGAACTACGCCGTGGAAGATGGTGTTGATCCGCCTTAGGTTTGCCTCCATCAAGTTCATCTTATGCAGTGTATCCAAGTACATGATGTTGATGCTGCTTCCACTATCCACCATGCACTTGGTGAACTCCACGCCGTCAATCAAGGGGTTGATGACCATGGCGTACTAGTTCTCCGTGGGCACAAGGTCTGGGTGGTCCGTCCTGTCCCAAGTTATTGGAACTTCCGACCAGCGCAGGTACTGGGGGACTGGAGGGAGAGCGGCCATTAGGATCCTCAGAGAGGTCTTCTGTTGTCGGACGGTGGGGTGCCAAGGAAAGTGTGGTAGACCGGAGCCTTCTTTGCGAAGGGGTTCTTGCCCTTGTCGTCGCTCTTGGCGGCGTGCTTGGGTTCAACGTCTTCGTCCATGTCACTTGAATCCTTCGACTCCTCCTCCTTCTTCTTCCCTTTGTCCTTGCCTCGCGGTCTGTTATTCCGACTTTGCTTGTAGCCGGACTACGGGTCTTCCTTGAGGTCGTTGACGAACTTGAAGTGTTGATTGGTATGGGTGGCCTTGCCGTTGGCGTCGAGGTGTACGAGGCACGGCATATTGCGGTACTCCTCGTAGGTTTGGGGAACGCGGAGCGGCGCCGAGGTGGTTTCACTTCCTCGTTGCTGCCCGCGGCCAGCTCCCCTTCCTCGGCTATGTTGTACGCCTTCTCATCGTCCTACAAAAGTCATAGCGACCATGTCGGTAGATTGCTTTTCTTATGGAGCGGTTTTCCGCTTTGTACTGCTGTTCCTCCGAGCTTAGGTTGGAACGGCCGTTGCCGGCAAAGAGCCACGAGCATCATCGGCGGCAGTTGCGAACTCACTAGCTAACTGAATCATATGATTCAAGTCAAGCTGGTGATTGTCCTGCAAGCGCTTCAGCTTATGTCGGAGCAACGTGCCCCTTTCCAACCCATCGATGAAGGCGGCCATGGCGGTCTGAGCGTGCACTCCTGTGCAGGAATTCTTCATATCCAGCCATCGGGAGAGATAGGCGCGAGATGTCTCGTCTTTTTCTTGCTCGCACCGCTGTAGATCGCCCACAGTGCAGGGACGCTTGTATGTACCCTCAAAGTTCTTGGTGAACGCTTCTTGCATGTCCAGCCAGTTGTAGATAGATTTCTCCGGCAAGTCGTCGATCCATTGACGGGTCGTGCCCGCCAACATTAACGGGAGGTACTTGATGGCGACGTTGGGGTTGCCTCCGGCAATCTCCACCGAGCGGTCGTAGTCCTGCAACCATGTGGCTGGCTTGGCGGTGCCGTCATAGGGCTTAATGGTCTTGTCAATCCGGAAACCTTTGGGGTAAGTTGCGGACTATATTGCAGGTCCAAAGCAACGTGGTCCCAGGTATGGTCCTTCCCGGGCCTCGTGGATCTTATCGATCCGCGAACGTGCATCGTATGGCTCCGGGTTCTTATTATTTTTGTCAACATGGGATGGGCTGCGTGAACGACGCGGGCCTCTTCCACCATGGTGACTGCTTGGCGGCGACGGAGGCGGAGGTGGCGGTGGGTTAGCCTTCTTGCTGTTACCCTCCTACGATGCCTCACGCCTATCACGGTTGCTTGTCGGACGTGGAGGGTCATGGTGTGACCTGCTCTTGTGTCCTTGGTGGCGCTCTTCATCACGACGGGTCTGCGCCACGTTGTCGCGGATGACGATGCCGCACTGCTTTGGTGGGGGCATATCTGTACGATGGTGAGCTTTGTAGTCTTCCTGATGTCGGGGGGATCGGGGCGGTAGCGATGGGCGACGAGGTCGGGCTTTTTCTCCATGATCGGAGGATATGGGAATAGCATCCTTCCTGTTGTGCGCATCCCTCCGTCTTCGTTCTGATGAACCCGTCCAGGACGCGACATCCTGAGGAGATCTGCCCCTTGGCGGTTTGTACTGGCTAGATCGGCAGAGCGATGGGTCAGACTCAAGCCTCTGAGAGGTGGCCTTTTCCTGCTGCTTTATCGCCTTGGCCACTAGGTCATAGACCTGTTCTACTGCCTCAGGCGATCTATCCTGCTCCAGAAGGGTCTTGGCGACGGCGAGGTTAAGGAGTGGGGTGGGCATCACCTGATTGCCTTCACTGTCAATGTATGGCTTGGCCTATGCCGGCTTCGAGGGGGTCCATCCTAGGTTGCGCTATACACCAGGATCGTTGATGACGCGAGCCGGAGCTTTCTTAGACTTCTGCTGCTTTAGCAAAGTCTTATACTCGGCCTCCATTGCTCTAGCTTTCTCTATGCACTTCTGCGTGTTGACCAGATCTCGATCTAGTTTAGCGCCTTGCTCCGCGATGGCTTGCGCCTCCTCCAGCAGCTGCTGGCGCTTCTCGTCAAGCTGGGTCACGTTCCGGATATGAGCAACGGTTAGTGGCTCGACAAGGAGATTGCCGTACATCACTCTATCAGCTGGAGTAACATGTGCTGCTGCCAACGTAGATGCTGGAGGTGGCAAGTTTGCGGTGTTATTGTTGCTCGGGACGGTGCCGAGTTCCTGCGGCTGCTGCACTGGGTTAGGCGGGGGAGGCATAACCTTTGCGCGATCATTGTCAGCAGCAATAAGTGGCCCCTTCCCCTTGTCCAGCGCTTTAGGCGGAACTTTTCCGGGCTGATCTTCATCCATCGCCGTCCCAATGGTGACGAACACCCCTCGAGACGTGACGGTGTTGTTGGCTTGCTCGTCGCGTGAGTACTCCTCCTCCATCTCCTGCATAGCGGAGTCTAGCTCTTTTGGGCTAAAGTCTATCTCCTCTGAATCCGCACTGAAATCAGCATAAAGCGCGTCAATGACAGAGTCGGAAGGTGCCAGGACTTCCTCGATGACGGGCAGTGGAGGTGCAACGGCCTCGACGATGACTGGAGGTGGTGGTGCTGCTACGACGATGGCGGCTGGAGGCGGTGGTGGCGGTGGTGGCGGTGGCTGAATCGGAGGGGCTCCGTCAATGAGCGCAAACGCTGTCTGAGCTGCCGCTTCGGCCTCCTCGTAGTTGTTGACGGTGCTCACCATGCCTTCAAAGGTAAGGCGTCCTGACGCCTGCTGCCGTCTTAGAGAATGTCGGAGAAGCGTGCCATGGTCCAGTCCTTCCACGAAGTGATAGATAGCATCATCATTGGGGTTTTCGCCCTCTCTCTGAACGCAGCGCGCTAGATCGAAGATGGTAACCACGCTGACAAACTTGGATCTCTGCTGTCCAGACGCACGGACGAAGCCGGCGGATTTGCAGTGATCTTCCACCTTTATATCCTGCACAGGGGCGGTTTGGGTGGGCCTTGAATTTTTCCGATCTTTGCCGGCAAGCTCCGAAGAGAGATCCGACATCGATCCTTCCGCGAACGTATCCAGCCCGTAGGCGGTCCGTGCGGGTCTTGATGCTTTCCGATCTTTGTCGGCAAACTCCGAAGAGAGATCCAACATCTCCGCGAACGTATCCAGCCCGTAGGCGGTCCGTGCGGGTCTTGATGCTCCTCCGACTCCCAGGGAACTAGTGCCCGAGTCAGTTTCGCCGATGAAGAGGTGGATGTCTCCGACAGGAACGATCGAACACCGCGTAGGGTTCGTCTTCGCCGGGATCCAGAACTCATCAGCAGGGACGATCGGAACGTTGCCGGAGAAGAGAACACGTCCGATGGCAACGGTTTTGCCGATTCCCGCAAAGATCTTGGTCCTCGCCCGCTGAAGATCCTGAAGCGCCTCTTGCCCCATGGTGGGCGCCAACTGTCGTGGTATTGCTGACGAGTACGCCATGGAGGGGTCCTCACACTGCGTGTTTAGAGACGTGGGGTAAGGCGGACGGTTGACGGGTACGAGGTAACACAGCTTACCCAGGTTCAGATCCCACAACGGTGGCGGAATCCTACTCCTGCTATAAACCACTATAAGGGCAATACGCCGAGTTACAGAGATAGGTTCGATGTGCGAGGTTGTGTGTATCGATCTATGATCGTATGAGATTGTGCCCTAAAGGCTCCCATAGGCCCGACTTATATAGTCACGAGGTCCTAGGGTTACAGGGAAAAGTCCTAGCCGGACAGGTTACAGAGTCCTACACCGTCTATCACTAGTCTTGTGTATCTTGCACTCCAAGGCTCCGGGTACGCTGGTAACTCCACCGTAGCCTTCCTTTATCCGGCATGGGCCTACCTTCTGGATCCACCTAACTGGGCCGCCCAGCAGACCATAGGCCATGCTACCGACTATGGGCCACCCGGGTTAGCCGGATAAGAGACATGCTATAAGGATACCCATATAGCATATCCCCAACATAGCGCCACCCGTATCCTTCTCTACCCATCACCTTCTGTTCATCCTCCTATAATCCTTTGTATCTGTTGAAACAGGATCCCACGATGTAGATCTTCGTGAAGAGCTGCGTGCTGCCTCAGAGGCCTCCTCCACCGGCCTGGTCTTCCTCGCCGACGCTAGTGCATGCGTGCTTTGCGAGGAGGGCGCTGAATCTGGCTGCTCCTGGCGTATCCAGCACCGTCGAACTGGTGGGAGACATGGCTACCGATGGCGCCAAGACCACCATGCCTGCGCTCTGGCTCTACGGTATCCTGCGCACCTTCATCACCCTCATATGCTACAGGTGAGACCCTATCTAGCTCCTATAGATCATCCTATATCTGTCTTGCTGATAGCATTACTAGTTGATCCTGCCTTTTAAAGTCCAACTGAACTTTAGGTAGCATTACTAGTTGTTCCTGCTCCTAAATCTGTCTTGGTGAAATCTTCAATGTAGCAATGCTCTGAAGTAATAAGTACAATTGAACCTTCTAAAACCATTACTAGCTACTCCTGAATTCTGATCATATTGTGCTACTATGTAAATACAATTGAACTTTGTATGGGTTAATTAATTACAATAGTTAGGGCTTATCTAATAGCATGAGATGATTCCTAAAAGAAAACAACAAGGCCTATATGTACTGTTGTAAAAGATTGATAGAGGTAGATCTGGCATCTTTGTTGCACTCTACTATGCATCTTTTTAGTTGTTTCAAATTTAACCTTCATAAATAAGACAAGATTTGTGCCTTTGTTTTGAGTAGACCTGAGACAACGTTTACAGAAAATATAAAAATAAAGGAAATAAAATAAATTTTACACTAGTAAGTAAGTGGTCAAAATTCTTGTGGTTTGAAATATTTCTGCCCATAATGGTGGCTGCTGCTTTTTGTATATACTGTAAAGATGGTGTTATATGCTGATATTTTAGGCTCTCTCTTTCCATATTCTACTTCCTGCTGTTGTGTGTAATTGTTATCCTATTTTACCATCAATTTTGAACCTTAGTTCATCATACTTCGTTAAGTATAACATTAGAAGCTTACAGCTAAAAGCAGGTTACAGCATTGTTGCTGCTAGTAAGATAGTTATATATATTGATGCTGCTGTTGTAGGGAGGGGTTTAGGAACGATCAAAACTAATAAGTGTAATTGAAGAACCATATTGTCCTTGTAGTTTAAGTAAAAGAATTTACAAGTTATAATAGCTTCTGTTGTATTTATGTGTTGTCCTGAATTAATTTGAATAGATTTTTATTTTATTTTATATGTGATGGTAATAATATCTCTGTTACTTATGTGACATGATATGCCATAATAATTCCTCAGCTACTAGGCATATATGGCTATGGCTTCGAGAAGTGCTCTACCATCCAGCAGCGCGCATCATCACGCGTCGCGACGTCATTGCCCAGGCCTAGTACGGGACCGGCAAGACCTCTATGATTTTGCTCTCTGTCTGCCAGATCGATGATTCCAATGTCCGTGAATACGGTTCCTCCTTCTCTCAAATAAATCTCGAAACATAAATTTTATTATTATTGTACAGTGTGTTATTATTGTACTAGATTATATTTCCTAGTTTCCTCGCTAGATGTAGATGTACTTTTTTGTGAGGGACAAGCTAAGATATTTACGTATATCAACCCTTGCATAGATGTTACTCTCTAATGTTCTGCACAGATGTTACTAATATATAGGTTTAATGTTCTTAAAAGCAAGTTAGTTCATGTTAGGATTAGAGTAAGTTTAAAAATAACCCAGTATGTTGCCATTTTCTAACCACATGCGAACCTTTTAAGTACACGTCCTTTTTCATTTGTGCCAGCTTATAATTTGATATCGGGTTCCCTCACTGGTTGTATATTAGTATTTCTTAGCGTATGTATGATAGATCAATATTGTTTGTATATCAGTGACCGCATAGATCGTACTTTATAAGAAGATGATACTTTTCTTGGCTTTGCTATACATTAGCTTTTCTTTGCTTGTATATCCGTGTGATTTTTAGGTCATGATTACACATCACAGAGAGCATTTCTCATCAATTTTAGTTCATGATTATACATCTAGGGATTATACAGATGCGACTTACTTTTCCTACTTTTATTGATGCTAGGAATAAGACTACTCTTTTAAATTGAAGTTTAGAGTCAAACTTGTGGATAATTTTATTTAGTTGTGCTGCCATGATGATCTCAATATGAGATGGTAAACATAACATAAATAAGCAAAATGAGACATGTTTTCTTTGAAAGATAATGTAATTGTTTGTTGTCAACAATAATCCAACTAGAACTGGTTTTGTGCAGGAAATAAAGTACAAGAGTAGGCCTTTGGCATCAAATGATCAGGGGAGTCTCTATTTCAGGTAACTAGGAACACTAGTGGTTATTGTGGCCAGTCTCTATTTCATGTATGGTTTTTACTGTTGGCTTGATACGGTTAGGCATTGTAGCTTTCTCACATGTGAAAGCATTAACTCGTGGACTAATTTGTCTTTGGATGGTCGTTGTCATGCCGGGACGAGCCTACAACGAAATATTTTTCTTGGGCGTTGGTGCTAGGTAGCCAGCTACTGGGACGTGAAGGCGGAGGAAGTGCACACCATGAGCAGTTGGCATGTTGCCTTGGTGTTGGTGGATTCGTCGGGTTCTGATGATGCGGCAACAAGGAATAAGGGACCTCGATGTTAGGTTCCTAGTCCAGCCGGACCGACCGACATGCTTTCTTTCTTCATTCTTCTACTCATGATGCATGTTTCCTCGTGTCAGTTCTGAAAGATCCATTTTGTGTTATGTATGTGATTCGAAGCATGGAAATTTTGTAATTTCATTAATTGTTGTCAAATCCTGATGGATTATGGTTGTTATCAAAACAATATCATGTATTCCTCTGTTCTGATTAAATTATTTATTCTTTAGTTGCTGTCAAATCTTGTAACTGACAGGTGGGACCTAATTACTTGAGTTAGTCTGACAATTGGGACCCATCTGACTGGTTGGATTAGCCCAAAAAGAAACGGGCCTCTAAGGCCTAGGCCTAGGCCCAAAATTAAAAATGCTATAAAATGTCTAAGTTCCAGAAGAGAATCAGCCTATAAAAGGCCAAGACCTTGTATATAGAAGGTTGGAATTGTTGGGCTTGGCCAGTTTAGACCATCAAAATGGACCGGGCTGATTTGATACTACGACGATTTCGTTTCATCACAATTTTTTCACGTAAGATTAGCCATATAGGATCTGACGTGGTTAGGGTAGATCGCACGTGACGATATCATCATAGACGGTTATCACGATTTCGTAAAAATGTCATTATGTGCAATTACTGACGCTTAGTTTTTTACGATATGTTTTTCGTCATAAGATCGTCATATATTATAGACAATGACGATTCTGTGATGAAAATGGAGGGTCATGTATCAGAAGATTCCTTGTAATGAGTGATAGAAACCTGAACCCCCGTTAGGAAACCTTTGCACAAGGGAGTGTAGGATCTTAGAGTTTAAGGTTGTGGTCAGGTTTTTTATCTTAATTACCTTTTTGTAGTTGCGGATGATTGCAAGGTGTTTAATCACAAGTATGTATTAGTCCTAGTAAGGTCGGTACATTAGCACAGGTTCACCCACACAACACTTATCAAACCAAGGAAGATTAATCAACTATATGAAACGAAAGCACTTGAAAGTATTCCTATGTGTCCTCGAGAACGTTTGGTCCTTATAAGTATTACAACCGGCTTGTCCTTTGCTAAGAAAGGATTGGACCACTTGCTGCAATTATTTGTTGTCTTTATTTACTTGCACTTTATTTCCTTGCTTTATCAAAAAAACCTAAAAATCCGTTTGCTAAGTATTTACATAGATTTCCTGCTCCAAACTACTGATATGACAATCATGTTAACCACTAAAAATCTTAGAATTCCAATGGGATTAGTTGAATATGCAACTGTCACAATTGGCAATAAAAACTTCCCTATCGATTTTGTAGTTATTGATATGCCAGCCGACACTCTTTGCCCAATTATATTTGGAAAAAACGTTTTGAGCAATGTAGGTGCCACAGTCGACTTCAAAAAGTAGGTTGTATCCCTCAAGCTTGGGAAAGCGGAAAAATAATTCCACTTTTCCAAATTTAAAGAGAAACCTCTACTTATACAAGAAGAAGAGAAAGAGAAAACTATTGAAGAGATGACAGCTCTTTTCTTAAGTAATCAAGAAGAAGAAATAAATGAAGACTCAAATTGTGAAGAAATAATTATGGAGGACAGGTCCCTAAAATAATTAGAAAGTGAATTTGATTCACTTCCCATCTTAGAACCTCCAACTTATGAAGCTTTTGAAGAACTAGAAAAGAGGAGGGATGAAGAATTACCACCCCTAGAATTAAAAAATTTATCAGATAATCTTAAATATTGATTCTTGGATAATACTAATAAATTCCCTGTTATTATTAGTGCTAAACTTTCAGCAAAAGAAGAATAAGAACTCAAGAAGGTACTTAAGGAGCATCGCAAGGCCTTTGGGTACTCAATGGACGATTTGAAGGGCATTAGTCCCATGATAACCGTCCATCAAATATTCATGGAGGAAGGTGCTAAACCAGTTACAGAATTTAATAGAAGGTTAAAGCCTGAAATGAAGGAAGTGGTAAGAAAATAAATAGTATGTCTACTGAATGCAGGTATAATCTATCTTGTAAAAGAAAGTGAATGGGTAAGTCCTGTTCATTATGTTCCTAAGAAAGGCGGCTTTACTGTTGTTCCTAATGAAAACAATGAATTGATACCTACTATAACTATTGTTGGACATAGGATGTGCATAGATTTTAGGAAATTGAATAAGGAAACTAGTAAACATAACTATCCTTTACCGTTCATAGATCAAACTTTAGAGAGGTTAGCAAACCACACTCATTTTTGCTACTTGGACGGATACTCTGGTTTTTCTCAAATAGTTGTTAATCCTGATGACCAACTTAAAACTACTTTCATTAGTCCTTATGGTTTATATGCTTACCGACGCATGCCATTTGGTTTATGCAATGCTCCAACTACTTTTCAAAGATGCATGGCTGCTATTTTCGCAGATTTTATAGAACTGATAATGGAAGTATTTATAGATGATTTTTATGTCTATGGAACTTCGTTTACTAGTTGCTTGGATAATCTCAAAAGAATTTTGTAGCGTTGCAAAGAAACCAACCTTTTTCTAAATTGGGAGAAGTGCCATTTTATGGTCAAAGAAGGCATAGTCCTTGGACATAAGGTATCACGTAAGGGTATTGAAATAGATAGGGTTAAAGTTGAAGCAATAGAGAGAATGCCACAATCAAGGGACATACAAGGTATAAGAAGTTTTCTTGATCATGTGGGTTTTTATAGAAGGTTCATTCGGAATTTCTCTGGGATTTCTAAACCTTTAACTAATTTTTTGCAAAAGGGAGTAAGATTTAATTTTGACGATAAATGCCTTATTGCCTTTGATAAACTAAAATATGATTTATCCCAGGCCCCTATCATTAAACCACCTATTTGGGATATGACTTTTGATTTAATATGTGAAGCTAGTGATGATGTTGTAGGAGTAACTCTGAGACAACACATAGGTCGCAGATTTAATATTATATATCATGCTAGTAGAACTCTCAATAGTGCTCAAAAGAATTATCCTAAGGAAGAAAGAGAACTCTTTGCTGTATTTTTCTCTTGCGATAAATTTTGCTCTTATATAGTTGATGCAAAAGTAAGAGTTCATACGGATCATGATGGTTTAAAAGAATTCTTTGAGAGGAAGATTCATAAGACAAGACCGATCTGTTGGATCCTTTTACTTCAAGAATCTGAGTTGCGGATTATGCAGAGACAAGAAGCAAAGGTAGTGGATGCATCATCTATATTTTCCCAGCAAGACACTAATCTTATTGAGAGGGACTTTAGTCCTGGTGATTTTTGTTTGCAAGAATTATTAGATGAACTAAGGTCAATCCCTCCAAAAGAGAATAAATCCTTGTTGTTGGAAGAGCTTGTCATCCCCGAATAAATAGATGGTATGTGCAAATTAAGTATTCTTACTCTAATAAGTGTGTTATATTCATAGTTTTACTTCTAAGAATTTTTACCTTTGAATTCTTCTTGTTTTTCTGAAGTTTTTTAGGGGTATCTGTAACTATACGGGCGCAACTATACGACCGGAGAAAAATCTCCCGCCATATAGTTGGTCGCTAAAGGTACTTTATCCCCCTCGTAAAATAATTTTTGGTCTGCAGTATCTATACACTCGCAACTATACGTCTAGAGAAAAATCTCCCGCCGTATAGTTGGTCGTTAAAGCTTCTGTATCATCAACCCTTTTTCATTCTGATTTATAATCATCTATAATAAAAAAAATGTTTTGTCGGTTCCTAGTCGGTAATCTAACCGACCTAGACTCGTATTTTTGGAAGTACCTGCACTGAACCAACTATACGGTCGGAGCTATACATGTCGCGACCGTATAGTTTGTCGTTACGGAGAAGGACTACTCCAAAATCGTGATTTCTTTTCCTAATCTGCGGATTCTTTTCTTGGGTGTGAATTTGGTGTTTCTAGCGAGTTTTACCGACCTCTGATCCCTCTTATATACTGCCATTGTATCTCTCTCTAATAATAATCACTAGGAAAAATCTAGCATGTGTTATCCCATCCCAGGCCGTGGAAAACCCATGCGGCTCATTGCTCCCAGGGACCTTTCGAGAAGCCCGTCTATTCTCATCACGAGGAGGTGGCGAGGTTTATCCTGAGGTACAGAGTACGCCGAGCCAAGCTTCTACAACAGCGGTCCCGATAAAGGCTAGAGCGACGTTTACATCTGCCGCAACGTCTATGATACCACGGAGATCGACTGGGCGATGATGAAGAGAACACAAGAAGAGAGGAAGGCCACAAGACGCATGGAAAAGGGCGTGTGGAGACGGTCAAGTTCATCACCAGGGACCCCAGGCCGCACAAGCGTAAGGAAATACCCAACATTGGTGCAGGTGCTAGCAAGGAATCGGCGTTGCCCCGCTCGAGGCCTACCACTAGGGCTCGCATAAGGGGAAAACCCCAAGAAGAGTGGAGGAATAGTTTCTACTTCCCTGATCCATCAATAATGGATGAGGAAGAAGAAATTGTCCCCAGGACGAAGGATCGTGTGTGGGCACTAGATATATATCAGAAGAAGGAGCTACTCCATTGCGTTGAAGTCCGTCACCGCCTCAAGGAGATAGAGAAGAAGGATGATCTTCTCCTAATGGTGACTAAACTTGCAGATAGGGTGGATACCTTGCAATCTGATTTGCGCAGGTGCTACAGCCGCATCACTGCCCTGGAGGACACCAACAAGAAGCTACGCACCGTGGTGCTACACGCCATGGCGCCACAGTAATCTGAGAATAAATCACGGTATCAAATAATCGCGAGGGATTATTTGTTCCTGCCTGGCTTGATTCCAAGCTTGGGGAGATCTTTAAGACCTTGTAATCTATCTTATAAGTTTTTATTACTATTCTAGTTTTGCATTAGTTTGAGCTCATAAATAAAGTTTGCATCATTAGAATCCCCTTCAGGAATAGTTGATCCCTTTATGAAATTTTGATTTTATTATAATATATGGAGCATTATTGAGTTTGAGTTTGTCTTATTGGATATATGAATGGCTTGAGTATAATTTTACTTACACTTGATGATAGCAATAGAAGTATTCCGCACCATTGGTATTAACGGAACATATAAAGATAATTTGATCGATATGTTGTAGGTCAATGGTTTGATTTACAAGAGAAGAAGTTATGTAATTAGTTAAGTTGAAAAAGAAAAACCTTGAACAAAGGAGAAATCAAAGGTGCTATCAAATAGAGTGAGAACAAGTTGAGGTAGAATATTCAAGTTATAAAGATGCTTCATATATATTTGGAATTTGGTAATTGAGATCGTTAAACTTTGGACTCCTACATGAAGTGGAATGTATGGCTAGCTCCTTTGCACAACACTTAAACAAAAGTGTGAGCATGAATATATAGAGAAAGAAGAAAAGAAAGATGAAGAAAAAGAGCAAATGTGCAAAGAGCAAATAGTCATATACCACTATATTGTAGTAAGACAAAGAGACATTTGAGATTTTGAATCCCAAGTGAATATGTTAATCCTTGAAACACTTGGGACTACCTCACTAACTCATTCGGTCGAACCGAATACTTTTACATCATGTTGAGAGTAATCTTTTGTGAACTGTTAATTGCTAAGGTGTGGAAGCCTGCTATTATTATTCGGATGGTTCTAGTAAGGTACTATTCATGAACTTATTTCTATGTATCCTAAATGATAAACACATGCTTAAACTTCCTCATTTATTTTATCGACTCATCTTCATGAATATGAGGATCACATCCATTAAGCTAAACTTGATCGGGACGAGCAAGAGTCTATGCTTGCGGAAGTTGATGAGTGCATATTTGCATCATGTTTTATGTTATTATTTTGCATTGTAGTGGTAGGATCTTAGTATTTTACAACGTTCGCGCGTGACTTTTATGTTTGTTTTCACCAGGATTAGATCAGATGATGGATACCATGGACACAATTCTTGGACCAGTTATATTGGAATGAAAATGAGCCAAAAACAACATAAATTGCTTATTTGGGAAATATTAATAACACCAGAAGAAAACCCGAAGCAATTGGAGGGTACAGAAGGGTTAACGACCAACTATACAGCGGGAAGAAATATTTCGGTCGTATAGTTGGCGCCGACACCGCCTCCTCAAATAGTTTCACCCCGTGCAACTAGATCAGAGAGAGGACATATAGAACACCCAAAAATCACCGAAAACTCACCTCCGAAAGGCATCCAGAGGGAGAACTCATCCATCGGGGATCCATCGCCGCCCTATGCAGATCCAGGAGGCTAAGGCATCGATCTTCATCATCAACCGCTGCATTACCACCATCTCCATCCATCCCATCCACATCTTGTCTAGATCTTGTTGTAATTTCCATACTCGTTGTGGATTTATACAAGTATTATTCATCTATAATAGATTCTATTGTCTTTTCCATGATGTTGATTGCCTCCATGTCTAAGTAGATCATTAGCTCTTGGGCAGATGGAGAAACCCTAGCATGAGATTGAAATAAGATAAAATTTATTATAATATTCATCGCTGTGATCATGTGTTAGATTGTCTTCATCTTGATGCTGGGATAAGTCGACCTCTCAATATTTGCCTCTTGTGGGGACTTGATGGAGGGAACTACTTGTTGGTAGACAGAGGTGTGTTAGCACTTACGGTGACTATAAAGTTATTGGCACTCCTTACGTATCAACCTGGTAATCGAGGAAACTCAAAAACACTATCCATGCCATGGGATACGTCCTACGGGATTAAGTCCCTTAATAGCGCAATAATTCAATTGAAGTTGATTGTTGTCTGTTATGGTTATGAGGATGATGTGAGCAGTGGTTGCTGCATAATTGTCCAAATACGGAGTTCCTCCCACACATACATAGTTGAGAATGTTCATTATAATAATCTTTACCTTAGCCCTTTATAATGCTAGTGGTGTATCCGCTAATCCCTGAGAACGTTTTTCCCACCTGAAGTTTCAAATCTCTTTTACATACGCGATACTTACTTTCTATATTCAGTTTTGTTTACTTTACTCATTGTTCTCTTATACCAAAAACCCTAAAACACTTTTTTATACAATACTCGCATTTTATCTTGTTACTTAGAACTTTATTTCAGCATTTTTATCTTGCCTAAATGGAAACAAGTGAAGTGTGAATTGATAGACCATGATTATAATATCATAACCATATAGAGAGTTGGCCAAGGGAAGGTAGCATATGGAAGTGAGCTTCTGTCCAATTAGGCAAGATGATAAGATTTGTAGAAAAGATTATTATCTTGTCTACAAAACCATCAAGGATGAGTGGGTCCAAGAAGAGTTTAGCCAAGGACAAGAGTGGGCTTTGGTAGTACTAATGATGTACTAAAATATGGTTCTAGTACATTCTCAAGAATGCACATAGTTTAGAGTAGGTGGAGTTCCAAAGATTGAATCCAGATAAGGATTCCAGACTTTGTCAAATTTGGCAGATTTTTGGATTTGGGCAAGTAGGAAGGAGGGAAGGATTTGAAGGGAATGCAAGGATCCATTATTATCATCAAGTTGATGTTGTTGAAGGATATCTTGTGTAGAGGAGATTCATCCTTGTATTTGGTATTTATTGAGTTGGATGCTAATACAAATGATTAGCTCAGGATTGATCTGGTTAAGTGGATTTGAGGGTCACTTGAGTGACTTAGGATAGATCCAGTTTAGAAGGCTTGGTTTAAGATTTTGTGATCTTAACCATTGTTTTGGTCCTAAGGGATGAGCTACTAGATTAGCTCACTCTAGTTCCTAAGCAAACAAGTCATCACACATAGCAGAGCAAAGCAAATCATCAAACAGCTAATCAAGGCAATTCATCTTATCAAACTTTTCCAACTACTACTAAGGTTACCATCAATCCTAACTTGAGGTAAGGATGGGTATTTGAGATGTTGCATTTTGAAGTAAGATAAGGGCCTCTAGGTATTTCTACCAAGATTGGAATGAAAAGGTTTTAGCAAAGGTTTTTGGAAAACCTAGAGTTAAGAGTAGTTGAAGGTTCTATCTTGAGAACATAAGGAGATTATATATAGTTCTCCATAGTTTTGTTAATAGAAACTAGTAAAATATTTTGTTATGTCAAAGTCATCTTGGCTCAAGTTTGAAATGCCGGAACCTTTTAGAAAATGAAGGATGAGCCAAGACATTTTTTTTGTAAAATAGTTTTTGTCAACTAGGGTTGATGTAAGGAGTATATCATCCATTACACAGTCAGGTGTATGAGCACAAGCAAACTATCAACAAACATTGCAACACTTAACAAGAAAAAGTTTTTATTCCCACTAACTTTTGCCTTTTGGACAACAAATGAGGATTGCTGGAATTGGGATGTTACAGGTATGACCTATCCGGATTAAGTTAGGCCGGACCGACCCATCCATGACCCAAATCTGATGCCTGGATAAGTCTGTCTGAACGCGGACACAGACTAGTCCAGAAGCAGTCACACAATGGACATTTTTCTCTTGAACTGGCTTGTCCGTTTTTGTTTGTTTGGGTCACACAATGGACCTTCTTCTCTTAGACAGCCGGACCATGACCCAAAACCGCTGGTGGTTCAATCCAAACGGACTAAGATGCACTTAGGAGGTGGAAGATAGAAACGATATTTGTCAGAAAACGCTTTTCGACGAGTTCAACTCCATTATTTCAATAAGATGTCTAACTTTAAATCAACCCGTAGAGCAACCCACAGACACTATGTAGTAGTTTATAAATACACGCGATAAATTTTGTAAGGGCATACCTACATCTCAAGTGACTGAGATTTAACTAAATCTTAAATCTCTAAATCTTAAATCTCAGTCACCTGACGTCACGCTGAGAATTCTAGCCCAGTTTATCGCTGCAGGCGACAGTTCAGTGTCCTTCCTTTGCTATGTGTGTCTGTCGCTCTCTATCTCCTCCCATTTCAGTTTTGAAACTTTGCAAAATGGACATACAGGCTAAAAACAGTGCATCAGTATAAAAAATGATCCCATACATAGAAGTTTGTTGGAGATATGCCCTAGAGGCAATAATAAATGTAGTTATTATTATATCTTTGTGTTTATGATAAATGTTTACATTCATGCTATAATAGTATTAACAAGGAAACATTAATACTTGTGTGGTTTGTAAACTAAATTAGAGTCCCTAGTAAAGCCTCTTCATAATACTAGCTTGTTGGTTAATAAATGATTGTGGTTTCCCTATCATGAACATTGAGATGTTATTAACAACAAGATCATATCGTTAGGAGAATGATATGATGGACATACTCCTATAGATAAGCATAGCATAAAGATCAAGTCATTTTAATAGTTCAATTGCTATATGCTTTCTGATACATAGTAACCTAATTCCTTCGACCATGAAATCATGCATATCACCATCACCGGAAGAATGCTTTGATGACATCAAACACCACACCGTAACTGGGTGGTTATAAAGGTGGCATTGAGTGTTCAGAAAGTATTGGTTGAGACACATGGATCAAGAGTGGGATTTGTCCATCCATATGATAGATAGATATACTCTGGGCCCTCTTGGTGGAATGTCATCCAATTGGCTTGCAAGCATGTGACTGGCTCACAAGGGATCACATATCACGGGAACGAGAAAAGAGTACTTATCAGTAACGAGGTTGAACTAGGTATGCAGAGATACCGATGATCAAAACCTCGGATAAGTAAACTATCGTGAGACAAAGGGAAATTGGTATCGTATGTAAGTGGTTCATTCGATCACAAAGTAATCATAGAAATATGTGGGAGCCATATGAATTTCCAGATTCCTCTATTGGTTATTGATCGGAGAAGTGTCTCGATCATGTCCGCATAATTCACGAACCGTAGGGAGACACACTTAAGGATTCGATATTGTTGAGTAGTTATGGAATGATGAGTAAAAGACCGAATGTTGTTTGGAGTCTCGGATGGGATCCGGGACATCACGAGGAGATCCGGAATGGTCCGTAGAATAAGATTCATATAAGGAAAGTCCTGTTTCGGGGTTGGAGAATGGTTCCGGTGTTTTCATCGGGAATGTTCTAGAAGGTTCCAGAATGTCCGGCACTCCGGAGGGGAAGGGTACATGAATGTGTCATAACAAGTTGGAATGGTTGCATCATGTACTAGGTGTCATCGCTGAGCAAAATAAAGGGATAAATCAAATCCTAGTTTGAAAAGTCAAACGCCAATTTGAAAAGTCAAACGACTATTTTGCTTGGTGGAGGGAGAGTAGGAAACCTACTTGGGGAGGAAGTCCCTCTCCCTCCACCGCCGGCCTAGGAGGCCGAGTTGGGGAGGGACTCCCCTCCCCTTGGACGCGCCCTCCCACCTATATAAGGAGGGGCAGGGCTGCCCCCTCCAAGACCTACACCTTGCCCTCTCCAAACCCTAGCCCCAAGCCGCCGGCGCCACCACCTCCTGCTGCTGCCGCCGCCTAGGGCAAACCCTAGCCGCCGACTTGGGCTTCCCCAAGCCCTAGCCGTCGGCCTAGCCCTCTCTCCTTGGTGTGTCTAAACCCTAGATCACCGAGGCCTCTCTCATAATCCACCATACTCGCTCCGGCTTAAGGCGAAGCCCTGCGAGATCTCCCCTCTACTTCCGGTACCACGCCGTCGTGCTGCCGGAATCGCGAGGAGAGTGCTACAACCTCTGCTGCCTGCTGGAACAAGGGAGAAGAAGGTCTTCATCGAGTATCGAACGTGTGACCGACTGCGGAAGCGCTGCCGGAACGCAGCGCCGGAAGGATCTTCTACGCGATCTTGAGATCGGCAAGAGTACGACTACATCACCCACTAGAATCCGCTCTCGTTAAACACTTTGGAATCTTCGAGGGTGAGTTATTCCATTGACTCGTTGCTACAATCTAGTAGATAGATCTTGGCTTGTTTGTTTGTATGCAGTAGAAATTTTTTGTTTTCCATGCTACGAACCCCTAAAGTGGTATCAGAGCCGTGTCTATATGTAGATCTGTTGCACGAGTAGAACACAATGGTCATTGTGGGCGGTAGTGCTTTTATTATCAATTGCTTCTTGTGTACTTTGCATCTTGCGGTATGATGGGATGAAGCGGCCCGTGCTAACCTTACATGACATTGTTCATGAGACTTGCTCCACGCTCAACATGCAACTTGTATTGCATAAGTGGCTTTGCGGGTGTCTGTCTCTCCCATTATAGTATAGATCCAATTTACAACGGGCACTTGATAGTTCAAACATCAACGTTGTGGTTCTTGTTCGTAAGTTAGATCGACACTTATTGAAAGCCCCAAACCACGTAAAATATGCAAAGAAATTAGAGGCGTCTAACTTTGTTTTGCAGGGGTGTGCTGTGATGTGATATGGCCATGATTGTGATTATATTTGATGTATGCAATGTTCCTTATTGTAAGTTGGCAACCGGCAGGAGCCATATGGTTGTCTTTAATTTATGTTAAGACCCACGTGTCTATTCAAAGTAGTTGTAATAGTTGAAGCTGGTGGACGACAACCATGGAGCAGTGTCATTGACCTTGATGCAATGCCGGTGATGATGGAGATCATGTTCGTGCTTGAAGATGGAGATCGGAAGCACAAAGAAGAAAGGCCATATCATATCACATATTATGAATTGCATGTGATGTTAATCCTTTATGCATTTATAAGATGATCCCTCATGCACATGAATTTCAAGTTCTAAAGTGTTCATCCTTAGTAAGCACCGTTGCTAAAGCTTGTTGTTTCAAAGCACCACGTGATGATCGGGTGTGTTAGATTCTGCAAGTGTATATAACATGAGCAAGCCAGATTTGCTCATGCGGAAGCTAAGGTTTGATCTTGACGAGCCTAGCATGTACAGACATGGTCTCGGAACACGGATCACCGAAAGGTAAAGCATGAATCATATAGTAGATATGATGAACATGTCGATTGTTCGCCATTGAAGCTACATCAACTCTCGTGATGATCGGTTTTGATGTGGTGGATTTGGTTCATGTGATCACTAAAACAATGTGAGGGATATTGTTTTGAGTGGGAGTTCACCTAGATTAATTTAACTATTAATTAGAACTCAATTGGTCATAAACTTAGTCTAAACTATTGCAAATATGTTTTAGATCAATGGCGGCCCCTACCATCAATTTTAATGTGTTCCTAGAGAAAGAAAAGTTGAAAAACAATGGAAGCAACTTCGCGGATTGGTTCCGCAATTTGAGGATTGTCCTCAATGCTGGTAATTTGACCTATGTGCTAGATGCACCGCTGGGTGACCCGCCTGCAACTAATGCTACCGATGAAGTAAAGAATGTTTACCTCGCTCGGAAGAATCAGTACTCCACAGTTCAGTGTGCTATCTTGTATGGTTTAGAATCGGAGCTTCACAAAAGGTTTGAAAATTCAGACCCACATGATATTGTCCGTGAACTCAAACTGATATTTGAGACTCACGCGGCAGTTGAGAGCTATGAGGCTTCTGAAAAGTTCTTTAACTGCAAGATGGAAGAGGGCAGCTCCGTCAGTGAGCATGTGCTTAAGATGTCTGGGCACGCAAACAAACTCCAAATCTTGGGTATAGTGATTCCTAATGCTTTGGGGATTTACCGTGTCCTCCAGTCACTACCACCAAGTTACAAGAACTTTGTGATGAACTACAATATGCAAAGCATGAACAAGCAGTTGCCAGAACTCTTCTCCATGTTGAAATCTGCAGAAGTGGAGATCAAGAAAGAGCACCAAGTGTTGATGGTCAATAAGACCACCAAATTCAAGAAAGGCAAGTCTAAGCAAAAGGGACACTTCAAGAAGGGTGGTAAGAAAGTTACCACACTGACGAAGAAGACCAAGGTTGGACCTAAGCCTGATACTGAGTGCTTTTACTGCAAGGAAGAAGGTCACTGGAAGCAGAATTGCCCAAAGTACTTGGCGGATTTGAAGAACGGCAACATCAAGAAGAAAGGTATATTCGATATACATGTTATTGATGTGTATCTCACTAGTACTCGTAGTAGTTCCTGGGTATTTGATACTGGTTCGGTTGCTCATATTTGTAACTCGAAACAGGTGATGTAGAATAAATGAAAGCTAGCGAAGAACGAGGTGACGATGCGCGTAGGAAATGGATCAAAGGTTGATGTGATCGCGGTCGGCACGCTACCTCTTTATCTACCATCAGTATTAGTTTTATACTTAAATAATTGTTATTTGGTGCCTGCGTTAAGCATGAACATTATATCGGGATCTTGTTTATTGCGAGACGGTTACTTGTTTAAGTCCGAGAATAATGGTTGTTCGATTTATATGAGTAATATGTTTTATGCACATTCACCTTTGATAGATGGTCTATTCTTATTGAATCTCGATAGTGGAAATACACATATTAATAACATTGAAGCTAAACGTTTGAAATCGAGCGATAACTCGACCTATATGTGGCACTGTCGTCTTGGTCACATTGGAGTGAAGCATATGAAGAAACTCCATTCTGATGGACTTCTTGAATCACTTGATTTCGAATCACTTGAAAGATGCGAAGCATGTCTGATGGGTAAAATGACTAAGACTCCATTTTCTGGTATGATGGAGCGAGCTACAGACTTATTGGAAATCATACATACCAATGTGTGTGGTCCAATGAGTGTAGCATCGCGCGGTGGTTATCGTTATGTTCTTACCTTCACGGATGACTTGAGTAGATATGGGTATATCTATTTCATGAAACATAAGTCCGAAACTTTCGAGAAGTTTAAGGAATTTCAAAGTGAGGTGGAGAATCAACGTAACAAGAAGATTAAATTTCTATGTTCTGGTCATGGAGGTGAATATCTAAGTTACGAGTTTGGCGAGCATTTGAAGAAATGCGGAATACTTTCACAATTGACACCGCCGGAAACACCACAGCGTACTGGTGTGTCCGAACGTCGTAATCGAACTCTCTTAGATATGGTTCGTTCTATGATGTCACTTACAGATTTATCGCTATAATTTTGGGGTTATTCATTAGAAACAGCCGCATTCACTTTAAATAGGGCACCATCTAAATCCGTTGAAACGACACCGTATGAATTATGGTTTGGTAAAAAACCTAAATTGTCGTTCCTTAAAGTTTGGGGTTGCGAAGCCTATGTAAAGAAGTTATAGCCGGACAAGCTTGAACCCAAAGCAGAAAAATGCGTCTTCATAGGATACCCAAAGGAAACTATTGGGTATACCTTCTATCATAGATCCGAAGGCAAAATCTTCGTTGCCAAGAATGGATCCTTTCTAGAGAAGGAATTTCTCTCGAAAGAAGTGACTAGAAGGAAAGTAGAACTCGACGAGGTTGTCGAACCTTCTCTCGAACTTGTGAGTAGCGCAACACCGGAAGAAGTTCCTGTGGTGCCTGCACCAACAAGAGAGGAAGCTAATGATGATGATCATGAAACTTCGGTTGTAGTTGCTACAGAACCTCGCAGGTCAACGAGAACTCATACCACTCCTGATTGGTATGATCCCGTTATGAGTGTCATGTTGGTGGACAACACCGATGACCCTGCGACGTATGAGGAAGCGATGATGAGCCCAGATTCCAATAAATGGCAAGAAGCCATGAAATCCGAAATTGGATCCATGTATGAAAACCAAGTATGGACTTTGGTGGACTTACTGGACGGCCGGAAGGCTATCGAGAACAAATGGATTTTCAAGAAGAAAACATATGCTAATGATAATGTTACTATCTATAAAGCTCGACTTGTCGCAAAAGGGTTTCGACAAATTCAAGGAGTTGACTACGATGAGACTTTCTCACCAGTAGCGAAGCTAAAGTCTGTGAGGATTTTGTTAGCAGTCGCTGCATATTGCGATTATGAGATATGGCAGATGGATGTCAAAACAACGTTCCTCAATGGAGACATTGATGAAGAGTTGTATATGATGCAACCCAAAGGTTTTGTCGATCCTAAAGATGCTAACAAGGTATGCAAACTTCAACGGTCCATATATGGATTGAAGCAAGCATCCCGAAGTTGGAATCAACGTTTTGATAAGGTAATCAAAAGTTTTGGTTTTATACAAACTTATGGAGAAGCTTGTATTTACAAGAAAGTGAGTGGGAGCTCTGTAGCATTCTTAATACTATATGTAGATGACATATTGTTGATTGGGAATGATGTAGACCTTCTTAATAGTGTCAAGGAATATTTGAATAATAGTTTTTCAATGAAGGATCTTGGCGAAGCAGCTTACATATTAGGCATAAAGATTTATAGAGATAGATCGAGACGCCTAATATCATTGTCTCAAAGTACATATTTGGACAAAGTTCTAAAGAGGTTTGGAATGGAAGATAGCAAGAAAGGGTTCTTGCCCATGTTGCCCAGTAAAACTCAAAGTCCAGCAACGACAGAAGATAGAGAAAGGATGAGTAAGACTCCCTATGCCTCAGCCATAGGATCTCTAATGTATGCCATGCTATGTACTAGACCCGACATTGCATATGCTGTTAGTTTGACTAGCAGATATCAAAGTGATCCAGGAGTGGATCATTGGACAGCGGTCAAAAACATCCTTAAGTACTTGAGAAGAACTAAGGATATGGTTCTTTCTTATGGAGGTGATGAACAACTCGTTGTTAATGGTTACACCGATTCTAGTTGGAACACCGATCCAGATGATTCTAAATCTCAATATGGATACGTATTTACTTTGAATGGTGAAGCAGTTAGCTGGAGGAGTGCAAAGCAAAGCATTGTGGCGAGATCTTCAACTGAATCGGAATACATAGCTGTTTCGGAGGCTTCACAAGAAGCAATATGGATGAAGGAGTTCATTACAGAGCTCGGTGTGGTTCCAAGTGCGCTGGACCCAATGTCTATCTACTGTGATAACATGGGCGCCATAGCCAATGCGCAAGAACCAAGGTCACACAAGAAGCTGAAGCACATCAAGCTACATTTTCACGCTATTCGAGAACATGTCCAAGATGGTGACATAAAGATTTGCAAAGTACACACAGATCTGAATGTGGCGGATCCGTTGACTAAACCTCTCCCGAGGGCAAAACATGACCAACACCAAACTGTCATGGGTGTTCGGTATATTACCATGTAATCTAGATTAGTTAACTCTAGTGCAAGTGGGAGACTGTTGGATATATGCCCTAGAGGCAATAATAAATGTAGTTATTATTATATCTTTGTGTTTATGATAAATGTTTACATTCATGCTATAATAGTATTAACAAGGAAACATTAATACTTGTGTGGTTTGTAAACTAAATTGGAGTCCCTAGTAAAGCCTCTTCATAATACTAGCTTGTTGGTTAATAAATGATTGTGGTTTCCCTATCATGAACATTGAGATGTTATTAACAACAAGATCATATCGTTAGGAGAATGATATGATGGACATACTCCTATAGATAAGCGTAGCATAAAGATCAAGTCATTTTAATAGTTCAATTGCTATATGCTTTCTGATACATAGTAACATAATTCCTTCGACCATGAGATCATGCATATCACCATCGCCGGAAGAATGCTTTGATGACATCAAACACCACACCGTAACTGGGTGGTTATAAAGGTGGCATTGAGTGTTCGGAAAGTATTGGTTGAGACACATGGATCAAGAGTGGGATTTGTCCATCCATATGACGGATAGATATACTCTGGGCCCTCTTGGTGGAATGTCATCCAATTGGCTTGCAAGCATGTGACTGGCTCACAAGGGATCACATATCACGGGAACGAGAAAAGAGTACTTATCAGTAACGAGGTTGAACTAGGTATGCAGAGATACCGATGATCAAAACCTCGGATAAGTAAACTATCGTGAGACAAAGGGAAATTGGTATCGTATGTAAGTGGTTCATTCGATCGCAAAGTAATCGTAGAAATATGTGGGAGCCATATGAATTTCCAGATTCCTCTATTGGTTATTGATCGGAGAAGTGTCTCGGTCATGTCCGCATAATTCACGAACCGTAGGGAGACACACTTAAGGATTCGATATTGTTGAGTAGTTATGGAATGATGAGTAAGATACCGAATGTTGTTCGGAGTCTCGGATGGGATCCGGGATATCACGAGGAGATCCGAAATGTTCCGGAGAATAAGATTCATATAAGGAAAGTCCTGTTTCGGGGTTGCAGAATGGTTCCGGTGTTTTCATCGGGAATGTTCTAGAAGGTTCCAGAATGTCCGGCACTCCAGAGGGGAAGGGTACATGAATGTGTCATAACAAGTTGGAATGGTTGCATCATGTACTAGGTGTCATCGCTGAGCAAAATAAAGGGATAAATCAAATCCTAGTTTGAAAAGTCAAATGCCAATTTGAAAAGTCAACGACTATTTTGCTTGGTGGAGGGAGAGTAGGAAACCTACTTGGGGAGGAAGTCCCTCTCCCTCCACCGCCGGCCAAGGAGGCCGAGTTGGGGAGGGACTCCCCTCCCCTTGGTCGCGCCCTCCCACCTATATAAGGAGGGGCAGGGCTGCCCCCTCCAAGACCTACACCTTGCCCTCTCCAAACCCTAGCCCCAAGCCGCCGGCGCCACCACCTCCTGCTGCTGTCGCTGCCGCCTAGGGCAAACCCTAGCCGCCGACTTGGGCTTCTCCAAGCCCTAGCCGTCGGCCTAGCCCTCTCTCCTTGGTGTGTCTAAACCCTAGATCACCGAGGCCTCTCTCATAGTCCACCATACTCGCTCCGGCTTAAGGCGAAGCCCTGCGAGATCTCCCCTCTACTTTCGGTACCACGCCGTCATGCTGCTGGAATTGCGAGGAGAGTGCTACAACTTCCGCTGCCTGCTGGAACAAGGGAGAGGAAGGTCTTCATCGAGTACCGAACGTGTGACCGACTGCGGAAGCGCTGCCGGAATGCAGCGCCGGAAGGATCGTCTACGCGATCTTGAGATCGGCAAGAGTACGACTACATCACCCACGAGAATCCGCTCTCGTTAAACACTTTGGAATCTTCGAGGGTGAGTTATTCCATCGACCCGTTGCTATAATCTAGTAGATAGATCTTGGCTTGTTTGTTTGTATGCGGTAGATATTTTTTATTTTCCATGCTACGAATCCCTACAAAGTTGTCTCCATATTAAAATGTAATTAATACATAAAAATATCTTTATTTCTCCTAAATTATTTACAAAAATCATGTTAAATATTTGTGCAAGAATGTTTTTTAAGTCTTAGTTGCAATAAAATTGCAAATTAATTTAAGTTAGAAAATTCAATACAAATTGATATTCTCAAAATCGCTGACCGTAATCACCCGCTATCACCCAAAATTCCGAACGAATGTCTCACGTAACATAAACAATGTGCAGTCAATTGCATGATCCATACTAAAAACCTACAAATCTAGTTTGATTTTGCAATTAAAACCGTGGCGAGCTCGATAATGGTAGTGTGAGTGTGGAGAAATATAAGATTAGGGGGATTTGAGCGGAAAAGTATCAGGAAATGGGGATTTGCTTGCCGGCGGCCGCAGGAGCACCGAGGAGTGTAGTCACTGATGCCGCCCGCGTGCCCGCCACGCTCGCCTCCCAAGCTTCCCCTATGGTAGCCGCCAATGCGCCCTCACTGGTCGCCGCCCGCACGCGCTCTGCTTGCACACCCACCGCCCACGCGCGTGTCTTGGCCACCGCCTGCAAGGCCGTCGCCATCGCCACGGGCGCGCCCATTGCGGTCACCGCTACCGCACCCATCAAGGAGTCTTCCTCCTTTCTCTTCCGTCTTCCCCTTTGTGCGTTCGTTGTCTCCATTTCTATCTCCTAGGACCATGATTTCGAAATATACATGTATATCATCTCTTCGGCTAGCTAGCACCCAATATCCTAGGTGTCTAAAAGACCATAGACATTTTGGTCCCACACATAATAGTTGCATAAAAAAGTTATGTGTTGAACACTGTATAATTAAATATGATAAAAAATATGAAAAAAATTCATTATATTTAAAAAAAAGATCATGAATGTTTATAACGTAGATATCATTGTATAAAATTAACTATGATTTTTTCCTTTTATTTAACCTATTATTGTATCCTTAGGACCCCTTTCTTCTTCACGTCTTTCTTGTCAAAAGTGGACATCAATATACACGACTCTTATTTCGCCACGTTGTATGACCGGAGTCTCATGGAAAAACAATTCGAAAGTGCCTTAGTTAGCATACAACAAAACAAATCAGAAAACCAAAACAAAAAACAAATGTCGCCGGTTCAAAGCATACAAAAACAAATTGCATCTAGTTTCACATGGTTGGAATGAACTTGCATCTAGTTGCAACTGGACCCTCGGTGGGCCCCAATTACAAGGAAGTTACAACTGAGCCCTCGGCAAGCTTAGTTACAAGCAAGTTGCAACTGGCCCGCCGACGGGTCCTCCGATTACAATCAAGTTGCAACTGGCTCTTAGCGGGGGCTCAATTATAAGCAAGTTGCAATTTCCTCCCACCCTATCGATGGGTGCTCAGTTACAAGAAAGTTTCAATTGTCTCGCCGACGGAGTTCCCCTGACAGGGCTCAATTACAAGCAAATTCCAACTGCCCATCCTCCCCCGATGGGTGCTCAGTTACAAGCAAGTTACAACTTTCATCGTCCCCCGACGAGTGCTCAGTTATAAGCAAGTTTCAACTAGTTCACCGACGGGGTCCCCTCCTCCCCCACGAGAGCTCAGTTACAAGGAAGTTGCAACTGACCCCTGACGGGGTCCCCCGGTTGCAATCAAGTTGCCCTCGGCGAGGGCTCAATTACAAACAAGTTGCAATCCCCCCACCGACGGGTGCTTAGTTACAAGCTAGTTGCAACTATATCACCAACGGTGTCCCCCCAATTGTAATCAAGTTGCAAGTTGCCCTCGGCGAGACTTAATTACAAGCAAGATGCAAAACTACAGTCCTCTCCCGACAGGTGTTCAATTACAAGCAACTTGCAAACTGGCCGCCGATGGGGTCCCCTGGTTGCAATCAAGTTGCAACTGACCCCCTTGGCGGGCCCCCACTTACAAGCAAGTTGCAACCAGGCCCTCAGCAGGCTTAGTTACAAGCAAGTTGCAACTGCCCCTCCTACCTCGACAGGTGCTCAGTTACAAGCAGGTTGCAAACTGGCCCATCGACGGGGTCCCCTGGTTGCAATCAAGTTGCAACTAGCCCCACTTGGCGGGGCCCAAGTTACAAGCAAGATGCAACTAGGCCCCGGCGGGCTCAGTTACAAGCAGTTGCAACTGCCCCGCTGATGAGGGCCCCCGATTGCAATCAAGTTGCAATTGGCCCCCTCGGCGGGTCCCCAGTTACAAGCAAGTTGCAATTGGGACCCAGGAGGGCTCACTTGCAAGTAAGTTGCAATTGCCCCTCCCCAAGGTGCTTAGTTACAAGCAAGTTGCAAAACTTCCCTCCTCCCACGACATGTGCTCAGTTACAAGCAAGTCGCAACTACCAGCCGACGGGGTTCCCTAGTTGCAATCAAGTTGCAATTGGCCCCCTCCATGGGTCCCTAGTTACAAACAAGTTACAACTGGGTCCCCGGTGGGCTTAGTTACAAATAAGTTTCAACTGCCCCTTGCCGACGGGTGCTCAATTACATGTAAATTGCAAAACTACCCTCCTCCCCCGACAGGTGCTCAGTTACAAGCAAGTTGCAACTGTCTGTCGACGGGGTCCCCCCATTTGCAGTCAAGTTGAAATTGGCCCCCCTCCGCGGGTCCCTAGTTACAAGCAAGTTGCAACTAGGCCCTACGTGGGCTCAGTTACAAGTAAGTTGCAATTTTCCCCCTTTCCAACGGGTGCTTAGTTACAAGCAAGTTACAAAACTGCCCCTCCTCCCCCGATAGGTGCTTAGTTACAAGCAAGTTGCAAACTGGCCCGCCGACGGGGTCCCCCGGTTACAATCAAGTTACCACTGCCCCCCTCGGCGGGCCCCAGTTACAAGCAAGTTACAACTAGGCCCCTAGCGAGCTTAGTTACAAGCAAGTTGCAACTTCCCCCTCCCCGACAGGTGCTTAGTTACACGCAAGTTGCAAAACTGCCTCTCCTCCCCGACGGGTTCTTAGTTACAATAAAGTTGCATTAGGCCTCCTCGGCGAGGCCCCAGTTACAAACAAGTTGCAACTGCATGCCAACGGGGGTCCCCCGGTTGCAATCAAGTTGCAATTGGGCCCCTCGATGGGTCCTGGGTTACAAGCAAGTTGCAAGTGGGCCCCCGGCAGCCACAGTTACAAGTAAGTTGCAACTGCCCTCCCCGACGGGTACTCAGTTACAAGCAAGTTGCAACTGCCCGCCAACGGGGGTCCCCCGGTTGCAATCAAGTTGCAAATGACCCCCTTGGCGGGTCCCCAGTTACAAGCAAGTTGCAACTAGGCCCCGGCGAGCACAGTTACAAGTAAGTTGCAACTGCCCCTCCCGATGGATGCTTAGTTACAAGCAAGTTGCAACTGCCCGCTAATGGGCGTCCTCCCGATTGCAATCAAGTTGCAAATTCCCCCCTCGGCGGGTCCCCAGTTACAAGAAAGTTGCAACTGGTCCCCTGGCGGGCTTAGTTACAAGTAAGTTGCAACCGTCCCTCACTGACGGGTGCTCAGTTATAAGCAAGTTGCAACTTCCTGCCAATGGGGGTCTCTCCGGTTGCAATCAAGTTGCAATTGATCCTCCTCGGTAGTTCCCCAGTTACAAGCAAGTTGCAACTGGGCTCCCGACGGGCTCAGTTACAAGTAAGTTGCAACTGCCCCTCCCAACAGGTGCTCAGTTAGAAGCAAGTTGAAACTTCCTGCCAACGCGGGTCCCCCGGTTGCAATCAAGTTGCAATTGGCTCACTTGGCGGGTCCCTAGTTATAAGAAAGTTGCAACTAGACCCCGACAGACTCAGCTACAAGTAAGTTACAATTAACTGTCGGCAAAAGGAAAACAACCACAAAAATGAACAAAATAGAGGAAAAGACACACAACCGTGTCCACCTCTCGTTCTCTCCCCATTAAAATTATGAATCGACTAGTGAAAGTCGATAGAAAAACAACCCAGATTGGTGATAGTGATAGCCCACGAAGAGGCACAAAAACCAGCCCATAAACACAAAGGCAAAGCGCGAGCGAGCGCGCGGCACATCTCCAAAAATCAAAAGATCGCAGGGATGCAGCCTAGACAATAGCCAAGACATCCTGGTTTGCAAGGTCGTAAAGTAAATGATCCGACGGTATATTAGGTGACTGAGACTTAACTAATTCTCAGACGCCTAAGTATTAGCAAAATCGGTAAAAAATAATAAAACAAAAATAATAATCGCCGCCATAATGAAACGACCACAAAAAACAAGTACAAACACAAAACTGGTTTAGAAACAACACATGAAAACCGGTTTAGAAAAAACAAATAAAAACTAGGGCAAAAAAACCAAATGTCAGCTCACAGAACAACCCCAATCGAAGCCGCTACCGTCGCGTGATGGAAGCCAGATCGATGAAAATATATTTAGCAAAAAAACAGCGTCTAGAATAGCTCACGAAAAAAAATTCCGCAACAGCACAACACATACATGTGATGGGAACAACCCACACAAAACACACGACGGGATATCTCAACTCAAAAACAGTCTCCGCTTAAAAAAAAAAGCTCGGAAACAGTCCAGACACTCCGGTTTACACAAATCCTAAAGCATATGATTCAGACGGTTAAATAAATAACCGATTCTCAAACGCAGAATTAGCAAAACCGATTTTATAAAGAAGGATAAGCCAAATCAGAAAAGAACACAAGGAAAACAGGTGAGACGAGAGGGGGGCCACCTCCGCTCCGCGGCGACGAAAAGCCAAACAAACCAACGCAAGCAAAGGGCGGATCTCCCATTCCTGGCGTCTCCGCTTCCGCCTCCACGTGCGCCGTCGGCTTCGCCTTTCTAGGGTTCCGCCGCCGGTGATGGAGCCGGCGGGAGGTTCCGCCGATCTCCGAGGTTCCGGGTCCGGCGCCTCCGCCGTTGCCATGGCGTCTGGCTTTCGCCGGTACGGCCTCAATTTCTCCGCCTCCAGCCTCCTCCAGGCTCCGCTCGTCGCGCTCCTCGAATACTCAGGCGTCGTTCCCTCTGGCCCGGGCCCACAGACGGTGCAGCAGGTGGTCCCTGCGTCGTCGTCGTCGTCTGAGGCTGAAGGGCTACTGTCCACCGCCGCGGCCGGCGACGGAGAGGTCTCGATTCGGATCCAGGGTGGCCCCGGCGACCCGGACGCGTCGGGACCCACGGCGACAGGCACCTCGCCGCAGGACTCGATTGAGGCGACCGCCGCCTCCGACGTTGACCCGGCCTCCGTCGCGGGAAGGGGAGGCGGTTCCGACGCCGAGGCAAGCGGCGGTGGCAGTGGCGGAGCAACTGGGAATGGTACCGGGGACCGCGCGTACCAACGGTACGACGTGCACCACGTCGCTCGGTGGATCGAGCAGATACTGCCATTCTCGCTGCTCTTGCTCGTCGTCTTCATACGCCAGCATCTCCAAGGTTTGATACACATTTCCCTGCCCTCATTGAAGATGTCTTCTAGGCGAAATGTGTGCTGTCTGTCTTAATGTTGTGGCGATTATGAGCTGTGTAACCTTCCTAAGATTATTAAACAAAACAGAGCTCTGTTTAGAGCACAAGTCCTAAAGAGCATGGTTGGCTGTTCTAATGACCATGATAGCTTTCATACGTTCTAGTATGAAAGACAGTGTGTTTCTAGTATTGTGGATGTTAAACAAAGACAGTGTGTTTCTAGGAGCACGCACTTAGTTCTGATGGTTAATGCTTGCAATCTAGCAGTGCTATGATGTATTTTCCTTTGTCATAGCGTCTATTTGACTTCCCATTGTGTGGGGATTATTTAGCTAATTTTGCTTTACGAGTACAGTTAGTTCCTTTCCTTTTTGCGTTGAAGGAATATAACTGGTTCTGATGGTTAATGCTTGTAGCTAAGCTGTAACATGTTCCATTGTGATTTGTCATGGCGTCTATTTAACTCTCTAATGCTTTTGGGTGTTATTTATTTTTGGGTCATTATAGTTGGGTAGAAACATGGGTTTGATTCACCATTTAGTGACATGTATTCAGTGTGGAATATATTTATAGTGGGGTCTTGGGAGTTATCTCCCATTACTTAACTTTAATGGACTGGCTCAAATCAGGGTTCCTCTATTAGGTGAGAGCCACCCCTTTTCTTTCCCAATCCGGTAAAACTTGAGATTGCTTGATGAAGTATTCCAACTAGTCTTCTATGCTTATAAATAAAGACATTTTCTTCCTACCTTAAGCAGTGACTCAAAAGGAATGTATCAGCATCGACCAATAACTAGAACTTTCTTGTACAATGTGTTTATATTCTCATGGTTTTGCAGTTATACTTAATGTGTTTACATTTCAATTGATGCAAATTAAAATTAGCTCTGTATCAGTAATACTGGTGTGACTAACATATACATGTAGAATAATTCCATCTATTTGGCCGGTTTTATTTCTATCTTATCCATTTATATTATCCTCTACCTGTATAATTTATGGGCAGAGGAGTTACAAGAAGTCATACAGAGTTTGATTTGAAGTTCCTCCTTCAGTTATATATATCTGTGTTACTTTTCGGGTAATGGTGCAATAAAAGAGTCTACTTGCAGAATAATGTAAGGATTGATCTGCAGGTTTCTTTGTCACAATTTGGATTGCTGCTGTAATGTTCAAGTCAAATGATATATTGAAGAAGCAAACTGCTTTGAAGGTTTGATACTTTATTTCCAATTTTGTATAGCCTACTGAGGCAGCCTTTCCTTTAGTCATCCTCGTGAATTTGAATGGACTCATGATGACTGTATGAAACAAAGAGATGTTTCATTGATGATTTGTATTGATAACTTCATCATCATAAAAGATTGTCAAATAATCACTTTGAGGCCATAATTAATTGCTCCAGTGAGCTTTTAGTCATAATGGCCTTCCTTTTATCCCTTGAATAGTTTGGAAATTACTATAGAAAATGATTTCAATGCAGCTGATGTTCAGTTAAATTTCTACTATTAGCATTAGGTCATCTAATAGCATGCAGCTCAGGCAGAGCCATGTTTTTTTGTGGCCAAACAAGTTGGAAACCTGTTTGTTAGATCATGAAAACACTTCGAATGGGCAGCATATTGATATGTCTAAGTCTCTTATTTTTCCTCTTTTACAGGGTGAGAGAAAAGTTGCTATGCTTGTTGGAATCACTTTAATCTTCATGATCCATGTGTTCGGCATATATTGGTGGTATAGGAACGATGATCTTCTTAGACCTCTGTTCATGCTTCCTCCAAAAGATATACCACCATTCTGGCATGCAATTTTTATCATCATGATCAATGGTATAGCTACTGCCTGAAAAGTTCTCAATGTTCTCACAATACTCTATTGTGCAATAGCTGAATCTTCTCCAAGTTAGATAGAACTGCTTTATGGAGCTATTGGCTATTCAGTTTATGTTGCCCTATTTGAATCATTTTCTACGTTAACTAAATAATTTCATTTTGGAACTGCCAATTGACTAATTCAGCTCACTAATTTGACTGGTTGCTAGTGTAGCATAATTGGAGTTAGCCTTGTTCTTTTCTCCCATTAGCTAGTTTCTTAGAAACTTACGTGCTCTTTTAATGCCTTCATTCCTTTGAGTTTGTCAGCTTCTGTCGATTGATATTCACCATCAGAGCAATTGTAAAAAGTTTCAAAACGGAAAATTAAGTATGTTGGAATACCTATTTCAATATTTATCTGCACCAGAAATCTGGGAACGCTAGAAATATAGCATGAACTTGATTGTGTTCAGTTCAGAGTTTTGAGACTACTGCACTTATACTGGCAACTCATATTTCATGTTTAGCCAAAAACAATTCTTCATAGCTGTGCCTATGCTACATGATCATCTTTTACTTAGAAAAAATATTTTTCTAGCAGGAAATATTTTAATCTGTCTGTAGGTTAGAATAGTTGGTACCATGGTATGTCACGTTGACATTTATAGACAATAATTGCCTGCAGATACAATGGTCCGCCAGGCAGCAATGACCGTCAAGTGCATTCTACTTATGTACTATAAGAACAGCAGAGGTCGTAACTACCGTAGGCAGGTGATAATCTCTTCTACGTTATTGTGCTTGTAATTTTCTTTACTGATGTTCTTGTTGTCATGTTTATAGCACCCTTGTTTATAACTACCGGGCAGGGACTACAAAGCTAATTGTAGGCATGAAATTTCTCTTACTTCTCCAAACTGGACGATTTGTTGTTCTTAGAGCAATTCTCTGTCCATAGTAGTGGTATTTTTTCAAATTTTCAGTAAATTAGTGTGCGCAGCTGGTGAATGCTTTATGCATTCTCACAATAGCAGATAGTTAACAACATTCACACACCTAGGTAGAATGGTATAGTTTTCTCACAATAGTCTCTGACGGTATGCCGCTTACTGAATAATGGTGAAACATCATTTGTTCGAATTTTGCTGTTGGCTTCATCTGCTATATGTTCTGGAATAACATGTATGCCAGGAATTCCATGTTTAGAACAACTCTCTGAGGTATTCACTCTGGTATTAACGTGATGTTCCAAACATTGGTTTTCCTATCGTTGTGTTTTGTTTCTTGTTTCTATGAGATGAGCCATATCTCAAAGCCAGCTAGGTTCCTACTTTAAACTCTCTCTGTATTAGATGCTGACAATTCGCTTTGATTCTTCGTTAAAACTGACTTGCTTTTACCTTGTTCTGAAGTTTTTCATATTCTTATTTTCTTAGGGTCAAATGCTAACACTTGTGGAGTACCTTCTGCTTCTGTATCGTGCTTTATTGCCGACTCCTGTTTGGTACCGGTTCTTTCTGAACAAGGAATATGGAAGTCTGTTCTCATCTTTAACCACTGGTCTTTACCTGACTTTCAAGTTGACTTCCGTAGTTGAGAAGGTACTACTATTATTTATTGCATTTCGCGTGCAAATTCATGGGCCAATAACATAAAACATTGTCTTGCACATGTTGTCCACCTTCTCATATTTGGCCATGTGTCCTTCAGGTTCAATCATTCTTATCTGCAGTGAAGGCATTGTCACGTAAAGATGTGCATTATGGGTCTTATGCCACATCAGAACAGGTGAAAGATCATTTGCTGTCAAGTGCCTGAACAAAAACTGAAATATGCTGTGAATAACCCCTACAACTCTCCATGTTCAACTGCTTAATAAAGTCCCCTAAAGTATTAGAGTCAGGTTGATACATGCCACTGTCAACTTCTTGTAGTATTAAAAAACCGCCATAATAAAGACTTAGCAAAAATGCCACTGCCTGACTGCGAACACTTGGATACTTTGACAAATGGCACTAAGACAGAATCCTATCGAATTAACCCTTTTTGTACCGGAAATATTTATTAATCGTTTTTTGCGGTGGCATTTTCAAATGCGCGAAGTTGGCAGATATATCGAATTAACCTAAAATGTAACTCTTGTTGCATGTAGTTTTTAGCAGTTTCTTGTGTTAGAGTCAAAACTCTTGCTAACACCGTTTCGAAAAAAACTCTTGCTAAGAGGAGTTTCATGTTACTTAACTCTGGTTGATTTTTCTTATTGCAACACAAAACAGTGAGGAAATTTGTAAATTTTTGTTGCTCTTATTATTTAAAGACATTTCATCACATTATTATTTAATTATTTACCTTCTATTCAAGTTCTCAGTTATCCACGATGTACAGAATATAAAACAATAAATAGGCCCTGTTGGTTATTTTGTCATTTTATCTAGGAGTTATGAGTTTTCCAATTGCTAACGTATCGGTGTGTTGGTGGAACTCACTGCAGGCAATCGCTGCCGGTGATATGTGTGCCATCTGCCAGGAGAAGATGCATGTTCCTGTTCTACTTCGCTGTAAACACATTTTCTGTGAGGATTGTGTCTCTGAATGGTAACACCTTTTGCTTATATGTTTTTTATCCTGCATTATTTGGTCATTTGAGGCTTTGTTGTGTAAGGCATCTAGTTTGATATACAATTCATTCTTGCATGTTCTTTATGTCTGGATATGTGATATGTTCTTGAACTTTCACTGCTCTTGTACGAATTTGCAAGAGATATGGTTTACAGGATGATGAACCACTTTGCTACTTTAGTTTGACCAGAGGTTCAAGAGTTCATATGAACCAGACCTTTTCGTGACGCTGCAGAAGATACATTTCTGCTATGAGATAGTGTTTAGTTGGAGAAAAATGAGATCTATTTGTCTTTCTTTTGGTACTCAAGTGTTCCAATGTTAAGTTTTATGCCTTAATTTTACCTGTATTCTATCTGGAACCAATGACGGCTATCCTTTTTTTGTTCTAGGTTTGAGCGAGAACGGACTTGCCCCTTGTGTAGAGCACTGGTAAAGCCTGCTGACATTCGGTCATTTGGTGATGGTTCTACAAGTCTGTTCTTCCAGTTGTTTTAGACTCCAAATGGAAAACCCTAACATAGAACGATCAATCACAAGCAATTGGTTATAAGAGAGTTCAAGTGGAAGTCCTTCGTTCCTTATCTTGCAGCACCATAATGTAACAATGTTCTCGAAAATTATCTGACTGCGACCATTATGTTCATCCATATGTTCAAGCGATAGTTAGAGATCTGTCAGTTGCAACATCAGCATAAGTTCGCATCGGAAGGGAATCCTGGTCTGGATTGTTGAAGGAATCTACTCCTGTGAACCATGAACCTCCTGCATCTTGCTGTGGCTTGTGCGATGTAAAATTGGTAATTCTTTTAAAGAAGTTAAGTGTCTTGTATAATTGGAGCCTGCAAGTTTTGCTTGCTAGCAAGAAGTATGTTTGAGGAAGTGGTAGGAATTTAACCTGTAAAGCTGTGATACATGAAAATGTTGAAAACCATATAAATTGTAATCATCACAGACAGTAAATATTACAAAGACTACAATGTTGACACAATTTTATGCTTTGCCCTTTTTTCTTTGCTGCTGATATAATCTGAATCTGCGATTGCTTGTACGAGTAACAGTCACGCCCCAGTTTCTTCCCTAGCGCATAACAAATCAAATTAGCGATTTATTTGATTTTCCCGCTACCAAAATATGACACGGGTCCAACATTCTTGCGTAATCAAACGATAGCCTCTGCTGCTCCGCCAAGGTGGAAGGCGACTCATCCACGGTTGTGGTGGATCTAGGCGATGGGGGACGATGTTGGGGGAGAGCTTGGCAAAGGTGTAGGAGTGGTCGTTGGCGGAGCTGTTGGTGTGGTTGTAGGAGCAGAACTTAGGCCCAGTTCTTTTAGGGCTTCTCCGAGAAGTCGTCCTCCCCCAGCTTTTTGGAGAAGCCGGTTAAAAAATTTGCGAGGCTTCTAAAATAGTTAAGTCTAAACAAATTTGAAAGCCTCGCAAAATATTTGAACCGGCTTCCCCAGAAAGCTGGGGGTAGGGCAGCTTCTGGGAGAAGCCGCCAAAAGAACCGGGCTGTCAACACCTGGATTTTTCAATCTTAGATGCCTGTTATGTCATACATCGCAATCCCAGGATTACCATTTTTGCGAGACATAACAGAATTGAATACCATAGTACTTCATCCATTACAAACGATACATAAGTTCTTACACAAATAGGGATCTCATGATCCAGTTCTTAATACAACATCAAGCAGCGGAATACGTAATAATAACGGTAGCGTAGGCGAAGCTCCATCTTCGGGGTCACAGGCAATGCTGACGATGGGAGATAATCCTAGTTGTCGTAACCTTCCTGGGGTCCATCCTCCAGGTACTCCTCTTCATAGTCTGGCCATGGGAATAGCCAGGGACAAAGCCATGAGTACTCTTTAAGTACTCGCAAACTAATATTAACAGGTAAGGGGTTTTTGGATAATAGGACACTAGGCTCTAGGGTTGTTTTGCAAAAAGCCAGGTTTATCTTTACTAAGTTCCAAAGCTAGTCACAACTCTATAACTCCTAAGTGGGATCTTGTAATTCAGGTCACAACTCTGTTGTGTTCACGTCAAAGTCTCAATTTATTTCACAAGTCATTTTAAAAGTCTAACGGGGGAACAGTATGGCCACTCCAACTGTCCATAACCGCGAACGCGGCTATTCGAATAGTTTGACACTCTGCAGAGATTGTACACTTTCACCACAACATTCGATACATCCATCAGGAACAAATCCTGAACTCACCATACTCATTATGCGGATAATCAATCCTAACCTTTCAATTACACGCCCTAGTATAAGCACCTCTCCTGTGAGTTTGGCCTCCCAACCATGACCACTGTCATCTTGGGTACTGCACAGGTGGACAATCTTCACAAGGTAGCCTCAGCTCAGACCTTGGCCGTGTGGGAACTAATACTAAGGAATATAAGTTTCCAGTCAAGCCCTACCCAATATTCAGGTATTGTGGTTGTACGCTAAAATTGGAATGGTATCGCATCCAGACAACCATCAGTTTTATAAAGGGCTAAGGCTCATGCCTCAACATTTTTATCACCAAAATCATCAAGTGTTTGGAAACACATGTCCAAAACATTTCAATAGAATGATCCATCATTTCAAGGTTTTCATAACCATTTTTTCCCACCAAGTATTCCCATCTAAAAGTTGATCAAGTTTTATGCTTAGCACTAGCATCTACAGGTGGGGGTAGTAATAGTGAGGGGTGGTAACTGGTGGAGTTTCACTAAGTCCAACCTTATATCTTAGGCTGATATCAAGGTTTCTAGATTAGGCCAAATTTTATGCTCTTTAAGCAACCTTCAGCACAACTGTCTACTATCTACCAAACTCTTAGGTAGACTCTAAGTAAGCTTTGATAAAGAAATAAAGTAAGAAGCTTTCCATAAAACTAGGATTGGTTTAGCAAGTAGGTATGATCACATATGCTTAAGGCATATAGTATTCATATCACAAGTATGGGTTTGTGGCATCAGTAGGGTATCTTGCAAGTGTTAGCTTGCACATTCGCTAGTAGTATTAGGCTTGCATAGTAATTAGCTTGCATAGGTATAGTATCTTGCAAGTGTTAGCTTGCCTTGTGTAGAGCAGTGGTTGAAGTTCTCCTCGGCTTCCTCTTCGTAGTATCCTCCTTCCTCCTCGTAGTATCTTTGGTCGGTACTAGCGTCTATGAATAAATACGAGGTACACAATCACCAAACAATACTTAACTACTTGCAATCATCACACACAAGGGTCCTATAGATGATCTAGCATCATCTCTAACATTACAAGGTTAAAGCTTGGTTTAAAACTTCTTATTTTTAGAAAAGTAATTTCTACTCATTGAAAAACTACTTAAGATTTAATATTCTTCAAACTAAACATGGGATCATTTTGACACATGTCATCACCACATATTGTAGTCCATGGGAATGTGATTTAAAGTGGTGTCACAATTTAATAAGGTTTTACCTTTTTATTTTAATTAACTAAAGTGACTAGAAATGCTTATGAAGCATTCTTTTATTCCTTGAACATTATTTATGCAAGTAAACCTATATATTTTTATATATTCTGAAAGGTATGGTTAAATGTGATTTTTGAGAGTTTGAATCAACTCAAAAGCTTTTATGGTTTAAATTTGAAAAATGTTTGAATGCAGAAAAGCTTCTGCCTTGTTATTTTTGCTATGGGTGATCTACAGATCCAAATGACTTGAATCCAACGGGCTTGGATTAAGCATTCACAGACCTTTCCAACAAAATTGGTTTCACCCAATTTGGTGCACTGAATCGATGTGGGTTGATTTTTGAAGTTGGGTACAGAAGTGTGTTTGAATTTAAAAAGAAAAAGGTTTAATTTGAATTGCTGGGCTGCGCGGGAAATTCTAACGGGCCGGCCTGCTAAGCGCAGTGCTCCCGCGGGCTGCTTAAGTGAGTGTCCCCACTCGTCAGTGACACGGGGCTGGGCGAAGCGGTATGGGGCAACGTGGATCGTTCGATCTAGTTCTAATCCAACGGCTGAGGGTCATCGTCGACGCGAGACAGCTCCGGCGAGAACGAAACCTAGCGCTGCCAGTGAGGGGTTCTGGGGGCTCACCGGGGTACGGGCGAGGGTCGGCGATGCGGGCAAACGACGAAGTCAACGACGGTGAACCTCCTGGTACCGGTGGCTTCTCCTGGGGCGGCTCCAATCGCTGGCTCCCTTCTTCTCCGGCAGCGGCAGGCTCCAGTGAAATTCCGGCGAGGTGGTGCTCGGCTTGCTCTGAGGATGGTGTGGCACGGTCAGTGGGGAGAGGGAAGTGATATGGTGTGAAGAAATCGTGCGGGGGTGGCCTCTATTTATAGTCGAGTGAGGGGACCGTCGGGGCGCACGGTGAGCTCGTCGGGGGCGACGTTACAGGCGGCTATAGGCATGGGCAAGGGTAGGGGACGGTGATGTGTCTCCTGGCGATGCTCAACGACATGATCACGAGGCATGGGGCGGTGCGGTTTGGTCTGGAACGGGCGGCGCTCTGCGCGGCAGAGGCGGCGTCTTCGACGGCGGGCGGTGGCTGTATGGCACGGGGCGGCAAACGGGGGTGTCTGGTGGTGTCCTGGGTCGGTGGTGATCGTGTATGCACGCGGTAAGGGCGGCGCGCGGTCTGTGGGTGATGGTCGAGGGTGGCGCTCTGGCGCACGCTCGGCATGGTCTGGGCGTGTCTCGTGCACGTGGTCCAGGGCTTGGCAACGCTCGCGGCTGGGACAGGCAGTGGCGGTGGACGGTGGGCTGCCTCCCAGACAAGGTTGGCACGGCTAGTTCTTCCTCTAGTCTGCTGTCCACAATGGGGTGACATGGGGGTGCTCAGCTGTTCACCATTAATGACAATGGCAAGCTCACATGGGTGCTAGTGTTGGGCTAATCTTTCTAGATGATCTACTGGGTTGTGTGTGAGCTAACTAGGGAACAAGTTAGGCTCAAAACACTGCACACTATAGTGTTTGATGTTTTGTTTGATTTGTGTCTGCAACCTGTTTGATGAAATGGCCGCATGAAATCAAGTTTTGAATTTTGAAATGAATTTTGGTGGGTTTGCTAGATTGGTTCTGGTGAGTCTGCAGATGCTTGGGTTTTGAAAGTTGAGCTTGTTTGAGTGGGTTTTGAAAAAGTGGGATATTCCCATATGAAGAAGATTCAATTTTGAATTGTCATTTAAACTATGCATTTGAAAGTTTCTGGATGATCACAAAGTGGGCCTTGATACTCTCTTATGAGTACATTCAAGGGGTGCAAAGATCCAGAAAAGTTTCTGTTAGGTTTTGAAAGTTTGAGACAGCCAAAGTAGGCATGGGAGTTAAATTGGTCAAAATGACCATTCACTTAATATATTTGTTTTGATTTACTTGTCTTAAGGAAAAGTGTGGGAAATGTTTTAGATGATGTTCTTTTCACCTAAGAAACATTTTACAAGCAATGGATCACACAAACAAGGTGGTTTTTAAAGAAATTCAAAATCCATGCATACACATATACATGCATTCATGAATTCATTTAGAAAAGTTTTTGTTAACCCTAAACTTGATGATTAGTGTTTTGATGATCTAAGTTTGATATTTTTGGGATGTTACAAACCTTCCCCCCTTAAACAAAATCTCGTCCCGAGATTTGAAAAAGGACGAAAAGATTACCTAGGATTTGAAGAGATCTGGAAACTCCGTTCTGATGTGATCTTCGTGTTCCCAGGTAGCCTCCTCTTCTGTGTGGTTGCTCCACTGAATCTTGAGAAACTTGATGCTTCGGGTTCTGGTAGTTCGAAAGGCTTCTTCCAATATACGGATGGGTACTTCGGGATAGGTCAGATCATCGTTGATCTCTATGGTCTGGTGATCGAAATTCTTGAACACTTCGGTCTTCTCGGGGACTTCGAGACATTTGCGAAGTAACAAGATATGGAACACATTGTGCACCGCTGACATCTCTTCAGGTAGTTCCAGTTGATACGATACTTCTCCTCGACGGTTCAGAATTTTGAAAGGTCCGATATATCTAGGGGCTAACTTTCCTTTGAGTTGGAAACGTTGCATTCCCTTCAATGCCGACACTTTCAGATAAACAAAATCTCCGATGTTGAAGGCGAGGTCTCGACCTCTCTTGTCGGCGTAACTCTTTTGTCGGGATTGGGCTGTCTTGAGGTGTTCATGAATCTTGTGAACCTTCTCTTCTGCTTCTCGTAGGATGTCGGGTCCGAAAATCTGACTCTCTCCTACTTCCGACCAGTTCAAAGGGGTGCGACACTTTCTTCCGTACATAAATTCAAATGGGGCCATTTGCAAACTGGCTTGGTAACTATTGTTGTATGAAAATTCTGCAAACGGCAGACAGTCTTCCCACTTGGATCCATATTCTAGCACACATGCTCTAAGCATATCTTCGAGTATTTGGTTTACTCGCTCCGTTTGTCCATCGGTCTGAGGGTGATATGCGGTACTGAAATCTAGGTGGGTTCCTAAACCTTCTTGGACTTTCTTCCAGAATCTCGAGGTAAACTGAGTTCCTCGATCCGATACTATATTCTTGGGGACTCCATGCAAACTAACGATCCTAGCGATGTACAACTCCGCTAGCTTCGAACTCTGATAGGTAGTTTTGACGGGCAAGAAATGGGCGACTTTGGACAATCTATCCACTATGACCCAAATAGAGTCATTTCCCCTACTAGAAGTAGGTAGTCCAGTGATAAAGTCCATTCCTACAGAATCCCATTTCCATTCTGGAATTTGCAAAGGTTGCAACAATCCAGCGGGTCTTTGATGTCCTGCCTTGACTCGTTGACATATATCACACTTGGCGATATAGCTTCCGATTTCTCTCTTCATCTTATTCCACCAAAATTGCTCTTTCAAATCTTGATACATCTTAGTTTCTCCGGGATGGATAGAATAAAGAGTATCGTGAGCCTCCTTCAAGATAACTTCTTTCAACTCCGAATCTGCTGGTACACAAAGGCGTCCTTTGTACCACAGAACTCCTTCTTCGTCCTTGGTGAATCCGGGTACTTTGCCTGTACCGATACGCCGCTTGATTCCGTCGATACTGGCATTTCCCTTTTGCGCCTCTTTAATCTGACTGATCAAAGTGGGCTGAAGTTCTATGCTAGCCAAAAATCCTTCACTTACTAATTCCACTCGAAAATCTTCCATCTCTTTGTGCAAACTTGGTTGCTCCTTCAAAATCATGGAGTTCAAGCGGCACGGCAATCTGCTAAGGGCATCGGCTACCACATTGGCTTTTCCAGGGTGATAGTGAATGTCCAGGTCGTAATCCTTGATTAGCTCAATCCATCTTCTCTGTCTCATATTCAGCTCCTTCTGAGTGAATATATATTTTAGGCTCTTGTGATCCGAATAAATCTCACAACGGTTTCCCATCAGGTAATGTCTCCATGTCTTTAGGGCTAGAACTACGGCTGCGAGTTCGAGGTCATGGGTTGGGTAATTTTGTTCATGTTGCTTCAATTGTCGCGATAGATAAGATATAACTTTGCCTTCTTGCATTAGCACACATCCGAGACCAATCTTGGATGCGTCACAATACACATCGAAGGGCTTCGTGATATCCGGCATGATCAAGATTGGGGCTGAAATCAATCTCCTCTTGAGTTCTTGAAAACTCGCTTCACATTTGTCGGTCCATTCAAACTTCTTGTCCTTCTTCAGCAATTGGGTCATGGGTCCGGCGATACTCAAGAATCCTTCTACGAATTTGCAGTAATATCCCGCCAATCCGAGAAAAGCACGAACTTGGGTTTGAGTGGTTGGGGCTTGCCAATCTTCTACATCTTTCACTTTGGCAGGGTCAACGGCAATTCCTCCGGCTGATACAATGTGACCGAGGAATCCTACTTCTTGTAACCAGAATTCACATTTGCTAAATTTTGCATACAACTGATGCTCTCTAAGGGTTCCAAGAATGGTCCTTAGGTGTAGCTCATGTTCTTCTTCTGATTTGGAATAAATCAGAATGTCATCGATGAAAACAACGACAAACTTATCCAGGAAGTCCATAAAAATCTTATTCATGAGGTTCATGAAATAAGCGGGGGCGTTGGTTAATCCAAAGGACATGACTGTATACTCATACAATCCATATCTGGTGGTAAAGGCAGTCTATGGAATATCCTCTGCACGAATTTTGAGTTGATGATAGCCAGTCCTAAGATCAATCTTAGAAAACACCTGGGCACCGGTCAACTGATCAAACAAATCTTCTATCTTAGGCAAGGGGTACTTGTTCTTGATGGTGACATCATTCAACTTCCGATAATCCGTACACAAACGGTTACCTCCATCCTTCTTGTCCACAAACAAGACAGGTGATCTCCATGGGGACGCACTCGGTTGAATCAATCCGATTTCTAGCATGGAATCCAGTTGCTTCTTTAGTTCTTATAGTTCTGACGGGTTCATACTATAGGGTCTCTGGGCTATGGGTCCTGTTCCGGGGATTAGTTCGATGATAAACTCGATATCCCGATCTGGGGGCATACCGGGCAAAACATCTGGAAATACATCGGGGTATTCGCAGACTATCCGAACTTGGTCAATGGTAGGTTGGGCTATACTCCTGTTACACTTGAATTGGCGAGGTAAGGTTTAAGATATATGCTCGACTGATATTCCGGCGGTACTAGTCATGGTGATGGCTTTCTTGGCACAGTCAATCAATCCTTTATGTTTGGACATCCAATCCATTCCTAGTACTACTTCCAAACCTTTAGTTCCGAGTACTATTAGATTAGCATAAAAATCTATGCCATGGATTCGGATAGGGACGGCTTTGCAAATTTGCCTAGCCTTGGTGGTTGATCCGGGAATTTGTACAATCATCACATGCTTCAATTTGGTTGGTTGAATTTTACTAGTGCAGGCAAATTCTTCGGTGACAAATGAATGCGATGCACCAGAATCAAACAACACTCTTGCAAGTACTGAATTAACAGAAAACATACCCAGCACGACGTCTGGCGCTTCCTGAGCTTCTTCAGCATGCATGAGAAAAAGACGGCCATTGCGGTTGAGTGAATTCCCTGGGGCAAATCTTCTCCCTGGTTGGACACGGCGCTGCTGCTGAGCTGGGACATTGGCGTTGGGGGCTGTAGCATTCTTCTTGTTGGGGCACTCATTGGAATAGTGGCCTTTATTTCCACAGTCATAACAGGTCACTTGTGACTTGTCCTTGGCTGCGACAGGCACAACATTGCTTCCAGTCCTCGGGGTAGTGTTGGGGTTGGTGGTAGTATTGTTGGTGTTGAATTTGGGTGTGGCACGGGTGAAATTGCTAGAGTTGCCGGGGTTGTTGTGATTTCCTCCGGGTCTAGGGTTTCCACGGTTGGGATAGGTCGGACGGGTCATAGGGGGTCTGTTGGTTCTTGGGGCAAATCCTGGAGATGGGTTGGGGCGATACTTTGGGGTCTGATGGGTTCCTGGTTGATGCATCATGCGACGCTTGCGGTTTTCATTGGCCTGGTTGATCTTTCCTTCCATCTGGATAGCAGATTCTACAAGGGCTTCAATATCAACAAAGGGGATATTGACTAACACCGTCTGCATCTCGTCATGCAGACCATTCAGGAATCTTTCTTTCTTCTTGGCTTCGGTGTCTATTTCGTCCGGGGCATACCTAGCTAATGACAAAAATTTGTCACGGTATTCCACTACAGTCATCCTTCCTTGCTTCAACTCTCTGAACTCGTCTCTCATTCTCTTGATCAAACCTGGTGGCACATGGGTTCTGCTAAACTTGACCTTGAATTCCTCCCAGGTCATCATCTAGCCTCCGGTCATTGCACGAACACTGTTCCACCATGTCCTGGCATCTCCGGCTAGATAATGGGTGGCGAACAAGACTTTCTCGTTGGCTTCCACTCCGGCTACTTCTAAGTTATTTTCCATGGTTTACAGCCAATCATCGGCATCTAGGGGTTCTTCCGACTTGGTGAAAACGGGTGGGTTGGTATTCTGGAAATTCTTGATCTTAGATCCGTGGTTGTCCTGGTTTCCATGGCCTTAGTTGTTGTGGGATAGATGGGCTATCTGTTGCAGAGTGGCTAGGTTGGCTTGACGTTTGGCTCTTTCAGCTTCGCGGTCAGAAGTCAACATTTGCAGGATCTGCAACATCGGGTCCGGGGCTGAACCACTTCCTCCACGTGGCATCTGAAGATTGATATAGATCATGAGAAAAGAGGGAATTGCTAAGGTTTTGGGTTTTTGAAAAGTTTTTGGAGTTTGACTCAAGTTTTCTAGCAACTTGCTTTTTCATTCATTCACTTATAGCACACAGTACAACACACACCACAACAAGGAACAACAGATGGTTTTAAGAACCATTCTGAAATCTACGATACAATGGGACCGACTACTACTCACTACGCTAGTGCTCAGTGCTACTACTTCTCGGAGTCTGTGGCTTCATCATCTTCCGCATCATCGATGAAGGTGAAATCATCCTCATCGGTGAAGAAGTCCATGGCCTGATCCTCCAGAAAATCATCGTCATCGCTGAGATAGGAGTAAGGGTCTCCACGAAGATCCTCTCCGGCATTCTCCCTTTCCTCTAGCTGCATGTCTCTCTCGTGGATGGTCTCTTCCAGAGATGAGATGCGATGGCGAAGACGGGCAATAATGCGCTCCTTCTTGTCGAGCTGACGGCGGCGAGACTTGCGATCCTTTGCTAGCATGGCGATGGTCTGATCCTTCGTCTTGATGATGGCAGACTTGTGGTTGCAATAGTCACGGCAGTTGTCCAACTCTTGTTGACGATCATACATCATGAAGCTAAGGTGGTCCAATTGAGTCTTCAGCTCGGGGTGGTATGGGGCTTCCAGTGGTTGTCCATTTGCATCACGCCTTGGGCAAAAATCAAAGCGAGTACCCTTGATCTGATTGATGCTCTGCCCACACAGACGGGAAAGAGCTTCCTGCATTGCTCTGGCAAGTCCATCGAGCCAGTTGTTTTCCCACAAGGTAAACTGAATTCCCTCCGCAGTGGGAGGTTCAATCTTTCCTCGGAGACTTGCAACAATTAGCCACTGCAGATCTTCTCCTCCTTGATCATTGAGCTGAGCTCCGAAGAACTCGGGATGCGGACGCTCCAGAAGTTCCGAAAGCTGATCCAGATCCCTCTCAAAGATAAGGTCTCCCCCATTTCCGAGTTGATAAAACTTGCTGTACTTCACGTCCATCTATAAAAATAGAGGATGGGTAGATTAGCAGAGTGATCAAGTGTGTCAAAATTTTATCTATGTTGCAAGAGTTTTTGAGGAACATGAAGTTTTATGAAAGAATTAAAGAGATAAGAATGAGAATAGGTTTTTGTAAATATTTGTTTTCTTTGGTTTTTGAAACTAAGTTTTTGGTTCAACGTCCAACCTAACTAGGGTCTCCTATGGTCAGGATGGCTCTGATACCAACTTGTCAACACCCGGATTTTTCAATCCTAGATGCCTGTTATGCCATACATCGCAATCCCAGGATTACCATTTTTGCGAGGCATAACAGAATTGGATACCATAGTACTTCATCCATTACAAACGATACATAAGTTCTTACACAAATAGGGATCTCATGATCCAGTTCTTAATACAACATCAAGTAGCGGAATACGTAATAATAACGGTAGCGTAGGCGAAGCTCCATCTTCGGGGTCACAGGCAATGCTGACGATGGGAGATGATCCTAGTTGTCGTAACCTTCCTGGGGTCCATCCTCCAGGTACTCCTCTTCATAGTCTGGCCATGGGAATAGCCAGGGACAAAGCCATGAGTACTCTTTAAGTACTCGCAAACTAATATTAACAGGTAAGGGGTTTTTGGATAATAGGACACTAGGCTCTAGGGTTGTTTTGCAAAAAGCCAGGTTTATCTTTACTAAGTTCCAAAGCTAGTCACAACTCTATAACTCCTAAGTGGGATCTTGTAATTCAGGTCACAACTCTGTTGTGTTCATGTCAAAGTCTCAATTTATTTCACAAGTCATTTTAAAAGTCTAACGGGGGAACAGTATGACCACTCCAACTGTCCATAACCGCAAACGCGGCTATTCGAATAGTTTGACACTCTGCAGAGATTGTACACTTTCACCACAACATTCGATACATCCGTCAGGAACAAATCCTGAACTCACCATACTCATTATGCGGATAATCAATCCTAACCTTTCAATTACACGCCCTAGTATAAGCACCTCTCCTGTGAGTTTGGCCTCCCAACCATGACCACTGTCATCTTGGGTACTGCACAGGTGGACAATCTTCACAAGGTAGCCTCAGCTCAGACCTTGGCCGTGAGGGAACTAATACTAAGGAATATAAGTTTCCAGTCAAGCCCTACCCAATATTCGGGTATTGTGGTTGTACGCTAAAATTGGAATGGTATCGCATCCAGACAACCATCAGTTTTATAAAGGGCTAAGGCTCATGCCTCAACATTTTTATCACCAAAATCATCAAGTGTTTGGAAACACATGTCCAAAACATTTCAATAGAATGATCCATCATTCCAAGGTTTTCATAACCATTTTTCCCCACCAAGTATTCCCATCTAAAAGTTGATCAAGTTTTATGCTTAGCACTAGCATCTACAGGTGGGGGTAGTAATAATGAGGGGTGGTAACTGGTGGAGTTTCACTAAGTCCAACCTTATATCTTAGGCTGATATCAAGGTTTCTAGATTAGGCCAAATTTTATGCTCTTTAAGCAACCTTCAGCACAACTGTCTACTATCTACCAAACTCTTAGGTAGACTCTAAGTAAGCTTTGATAAAGAAATAAAGTAAGAAGCTTGCCATAAAACTAGGATTGGTTTAGCAAGTAGGTATGATCACATATGCTTAAGGCATATAGTATTCATATCACAAGTATGGGTTTGTGGCATCAGTAGGGTATCTTGCAAGTGTTAGCTTGCACATTCGCTAGTAGTATTAGGCTTGCATAGTAATTAGCTTGCATAGGTATAGTATCTTGCAAGTGTTAGCTTGCCTTGTGTAGAGCAGTGGTTGAAGTTCTCCTCGGCTTCCTCTTCGTAGTATCCTCCTTCCTCCTCGTAGTATCTTTGGTCGGTACTAGCGTCTATGAATAAATACGAGGTACACAATCACCAAACAATACTTAACTACTTGCAATCATCACACACAAGGGTCCTATAGATGATCTAGCATCATCTCTAACATTACAAGGTTAAAGCTTGGTTTAAAACTTCTTATTTTTAGAAAAGTAATTTCTACTCATTGAAAAACTACTTAAGATTTAATATTCTCCAAACTAAACATGGGATCATTTTGACACATGTCATCACCACATATTTTAGTCCATGGGAATGTGATTTAAAGTGGTGTCACAATTTAATAAGGTTTTACCTTTTTATTTTAATTAACTAAAGTGACTAGAAATGCTTATGAAGCATTCTTTTATTCCTTGAACATTATTTATGCAAGTAAACCTATATATTTTTATATATTCTGAAAGGTATGGTTAAATGTGATTTTTGAGAGTTGGAATCAACTCAAAAGCTTTTATGGTTTAAATTTGAAAAATGTTTGAATGCAGAAAAGCTTCTGCCTTGTTATTTTTGCTATGGATGATCTACAGATCCAAATGACTTGAATCCAACGGGCTTGGATTAAGCATTCACAGACCTTTCCAACAAAATTGGTTTTACCCAATTTGGTGCACTGAATCGATCTGGGTTGATTTTTGAAGTTGGGTACAGAAGTGTGTTTGAATTTAAAAAGAAAAAGGTTTAATTTGAATTGCTGGGCTGCGCGGGAAATTCTAACGGGCCGGCCTGCTAAGCGCAGTGCTCCCGCGGGCTGCTTAAGTGGGTGTACCCACTCGTCAGTGACACGGGGCTGGGCGAAGCGGTATGGGGCAACGTGGATCGTTCGATCTAGTTCTAATCCAACGGCTGAGGGTCATCGTCGACGCGAGACAGCTCCGGCGAGAACGAAACCTAGCGCAGCCAGTGAGGGGTGCTGGGGGCTCACCGGGGTACGGGCGAGGGTCGGCGAGGCGGGCGAGCGACGAAGTCGACGACGGCGAACCTCCTGGTACCGGTGGCTTCTCCTGGGGCGGCTCCAATCGCTGGCTCCCTTCTTCTCCGGCAGCGGCAGGCTCCAGTGAAATTCTGGAGAGGTGGTGCTCGGCTTGCTCTGAGGATGGTGTGGCACGGTCAGTGGGGAGAGGGGAGTGAGATGATGTGAAGAAATCGTGCGGGGTTGGCCTCTATTTATAGTCGAGTGAGGGGACCGTCGGGGCGCACGGTGAGCTCGTCGGGGGCGACGTTACAGGCGGCTATAGGCATGGGCAAGGGTAGGGGACGGTGCTGTGTCTCCTGGCGATGCTCAACGACATGATCGCGAGGCATGGGAAGGTGCGGTTTGGTCTGGAACGGGCGGCGCTCTGCGCGGCAGAGGCGGCGTCTTCGACGGCGGGCGGTGGCTGTATGGCACGGGGCGGCAAACGGGGGTGTTTGGCGGTGTCCTGGGTCGGTGGTGATCGTGTATGCACGCGGTGAGGGCGGCGCGCGGTCTGTGAGTGATGGTCGAGGGTGGCGCTCTGGCGCACGCTCGGCATGGTCTGGGCGTGTCTCGTGCACGTGGTCCAGGGCTTGGCAACGCTCGCGGCTGGGACAGGCAGTGGCGGTGGACGGTGGGCTGCCTCCCAGACAAGGTTGGCACGGCTAGTTCTTCCTCTAGCCTGCTGTCCACAATGGGGTGACATGGGGGTGCTCGGCTGTTCACCATTAATGACAATGGCAAGCTCACAGGGGTGCTAGTGTTGGGCTAATCTTTCTAGATGATCTACTGGGTTGTGTGTGAGCTAACTAGGGAACAAGTTAGGCTCAAAACACTGCACACTATAGTGTTTGATGTTTTGTTTGATTTGTGTCTGCAACCTGTTTGATGAAATGGCCGCATGAAATCAAGTTTTGAATTTTGAAATGAATTTTGGTGGGTTTGCTAGATTGGTTCTGGTGAGTCTGCAGATGCTTGGGTTTTGAAAGTTGAGCTTGTTTGAGTGGGTTTTGAAAAAGTGGGATATTCCCATATGAAGAAGATTCAATTTTGAATTATCATTTAAACTATGCATTTGAAAGTTTCTGGATGATCACAAAGTGGGTCTTGATACTCTGTTATGAGTACATTCAAGGGGTGCAAAAATGTAGAAAAGTTTCTGTTAGGTTTTGAAAGTTTGAGACAGCCAAAGTAGGCATGGGAGTTAAATTGGTCAAAATGACCATTCACTTAATATATTTGTTTTGATTTACTTGTCTTAAGGAAAAGTGTGGAAAATGTTTTAGATGATGTTATTTTCACCTAAGAAACATTTTACAAGCAATGGATCACACAAACAAGGTGGTTTTTAAAGAAATTCAAAATCCATGCATATACATATACATGCATTCATGAATTCATTTAGAAAAGTTTTTGTTAACCCTAAACTTGATGATTAGTGTTTTGATGATCTAAGTTTGATATTTTTGGGATGTTACACGGGCCTTAGTATTGTTGTGGCCGTCGGCTACGGCGGTGCAGGTATCCGCATGTCTTCCAAGATTCGGTGCAGGTGTCCGTATGTCTTCTAAGATTCGCATGCGGTGCTCCATGTACCATGCCTTCACCTCATCGTCCATCATCGTTGTATCGCCGCCCATTAGAAACGCCATGTATGTGTTCCTCTTCTTGGCCGCAACGCTGGTTAGATTGACCTTTGAGGCCTTGCTTCTACAGCATCACGGTCCATCTCGTGTTGTTCTTCTCCTCCCTCATGACAGAGAACCTATTGGTGTTGGCGATACACTGCTTGATCGAGGGCTGCAGCCTTTCGCCGGCCGGCTCGTATCCCTAGTCAGCTTGGCTTTCTTGTGTCCATCAGGACGCCTTTCCGCCATTGCTGGCGCCGGCATGTCTAGATTGTAGACACCGCCTTTGCCCTTGACGAGTGTCAGGCGGACTTCCTTCCGGTTGTCATTATTTATAGGCTTAGGCTGTGTTTGTTTGGACTGCAGCTGTTGAAAATCAGCTATAGAGAATCAGCCATGGAAAATCAACGGTAGAAAGCAGCTGTGTGAAGCAGAGATTTGGTGTTTGGAAAGAGTACTTTTGACTACTACGGTTGCTGGTTGTAGGACTGAAATGTCTAAAATGTCCCTGATGGCAGAATATAATGTATAAGTGTTGACATAAATTAAGATGTTTCTAACAATTTTCTTAAATAACATGTTCAAGGGCTTAATTACCTTAAATTGCTTATATTTCGGCTAAAGCAATTGTAAGCATATTTTTAGAAGAATATTGTTACAGAACAAAGATGCACAAGTCTCCGAAATAACACATATGGTCCTTTAAAAAAGAAATAACACATACGGACATGCATTATCTTGGAATCATCCATGTAAAAAAACAAAAACAAAAAGAAGGATGTGGCTTGTCAGAGCTCGATCCCGGGTGTTGGAGGACGGCGGCGTACTCGGGCGTTGGAGGTGGACGCTGTTGGCAAGGCGTTGGTGGCGGACGCTACTGGCGGAGCTGGGCGTTGGAGCCGAGCTCGGGTCGTTAACGGCGACGCCGGCGACAGGGACAGGGGCACCGGGGCACTGAGGCTCGGGGAAGGATGGCGCTAGAGGCGGCTGTGCTTTGGAAGGGGATTGGTCGAGTTGGGGTGAGGTCGGCTGAGGCGGCGCTGCCTCGCGGGGAGCGGCGGGGCTCGGGCGGCGACGACGGCGGTTGATGGCGAGGAGGACGCGCGGGGTCAGGACAGTCGAGGCCGGCGGTGGTCGCGTCCAGGGCGGCGCTAGAGGTGGGATGGAGAAGGGGCGGCGGAGGGGCATGGTGGCCGGCGGCAAAATCTTGCCTGCCATGGGAACCGGAAGAGGAGGTGGGGAAAGAGGGGTGGGGGCGTCAAGCAGGATGGGTTGGTAGGGATGGCAGTTTTTTCATTAATACTGTGAATGGAAGGGGGCACTTTGGTCCGGTCCAACTCGGGAAGCGGCGAAAAGTGCCTCGCGGCCAGCTTCCAGGTTCGCCCGGTTTCTAGTTCATTTGGCTGCAGCGCTTGCTATAATCACTTTTCTATTTCACGTGTTTGTGTTTGTTTCAGCTTATGATTCTAGGACCCAAAAGAAAACAAACACAGCCTTAAGCCTGAGTAGCCGCGAGCGATTTGTGACCATATGCCGTGCAGAGCTGCTGGTGGGCCTATGCCGCTCTGTGTCGTTGGCCGTGGGCCGGAGGGGCTGGTCCTCACCTTGCACCTGGGTTCAAATCTGGCCAACAGGCTGGCCCGGCACGGCCCAGGCCCAACACGTGCTAAATGGTCCTGGCCTGGCACGGCCCGCCTAGCTCACGTGCCGTGCTGGGCCGGCACAGGGGCCTGTCCTTGAGGCCCGGGCACGGAGCCTAACGGGCCGGCCCATGACACGTGAGGCACGCGGGCTTCTTGTTGTTTCCTGCTAGCCTATCTAAGGTCCGAATATGTACTAAATTACTAACGTTGGCTTGTCCTAGTGGTCGAGCGGGCGTGGGAGGACGCTAAGGTCGCGAGTTCGACCCCCTCCCATGCCTTTTTGAGCCTATATTCCACAATTTATCGCTGGTGGCAGGCTTAATGGGCCATGCCGGGCCGGCCCGCATGCCTGAAGCCGTGGCACAGGCACGGCCCCAACGCTTGACGGGTCGGCACAGGCCTAGCATGCCCCGGGCCAGGCCGGTGCCGGGCTTTTCTCGCGGGCCCACGTGCTGGCACGTCAGAGCGCGGCCCGTTGGCCAGGTTTAGCTGGCGTTCTCCTTGCAAGGAATTGGCTTCCCGTCGAAACCCTACTCCCACACCCACGGTTCAATCCCCTTTCCGTTTCACAGGCCGACGCAGCATGCAGAGGCATGGAGGTGTTGGTGTGGGGGATGGCGCCGGCGTCGGGGCAGAGGTTGTTGAGGGCGTCGGGGTTGCGGATCTTCCGCGTGAAGGCAACATGGGATGTACCGGCACAACAAGGTGTGGATGTCAAGGGAATCCGAGACCAGCACATGGGCCTGCGAGAGTTCTACGTCCTGCAGGACCTCCTCGGCTTTGACCATCCCAGCGAGGACGTCAAGTGGACCATGAATTGCGCCATCTACGAGCTCCCATCGCTCGACCGTCCAGCAGCAGGTTGGGCCTCGCTGGCAAGCAGCAGCAGGTCCTGGTGCAGCAACATGTCGAAGACCGGCAGGAGGTCCGACCTCTCACCCCATGTGGTTTGTTGGGACGCAGGTCGTGTGCGTATCCGTCCTCTCTCCTGCCAGCATCTTGGTGTAGCGAGTGTTTGCAAGTCCTCTTCCTATTTGTGTTGCCATGGTTGAACTTTCTTTTTTCTGAGAGTGTGCACTTCAACTGTTTGAGTAAAAGCATGTTCTGGAGAAGTGAGTTCTTCTTACTTGATTTTTTGTTCAAGACGTCCCTACCGTATAAGCATAATAACTACATTCTCGTATGTTTTGCTTGATTTAATTTCACTTCTATCTTTGACATTGTAGACGTGCATACTGGCCATATGTAGTAAATACTTGATGGAAAGATTGTTAGGAAAATGAGCACACAACCGGGAGAGTAGAGCTGTATGGAAGGGCATTGCATGTATTGGTACTTTTACTAATAAATTTTTTAGGTGACCTATAGTTTTATTTCGTCTTACTGTATTGTCAGACTAATATGTATCGATAGCATGGTCTTTAATTTTAGATAACAGATGACGCGCCTTTCGAGTTTATCATCCTAGAGAGCACACTTGAATCAACCTACTTCTTCATTGAGTCGCAGGTGCCACATTGTACACTATTGTTCTCTGTCTCTTTGAGTTGTGGCCATGCCTCAAGTGATGTAGTATTGTATTAGGCAATTTACAACTTTTGGTGCATGGTAAGCTTAATTGGTGAAGCAGGAATTTGTCCGAATTAACTGATAATGGTTCTCAATCGTTAATTTCGTTTCTTTTTCGCCGTAGTTAAAGTACATTGTTGTGCCGCTTACTCTATACGATCCACAATCCGCTCCGTATTCTAAAAAGAACATGTATTGGTGGTGAAATAAGTAGTGGTGAAATATATACTTGACTTTTGGATTAATATAATGACTGTTTACTATGGCTTGCCGGTTTTGCCATTTTATATATACATATAAGGTTGTTGAAGGTGAGAGTCGGTCCCCTTTCTTTTCAGCGAGAAGAGCAGAGCAAAATTTGCAGAACTTCACAAGCACTTCAGGTATAAAAGTTCATTAATTAGTTTGTTATTCAATTACATTTAGATTTCTAAAGCAATGGTTTTGCTACATAATCATATGTGTCACTACTACCCATAATTATCAGATAGCATTTCCTTTGCGAAGATCTCCTTGGTTTCTGTAGTTTACTCAATTTTCATACACATGTCCTCAGTTTGTGTTATATTGTTTTTGCATATGGTGGATTTTGATTGTATCCCTGTAATTCTATAATGAATTATATGATTAATATGGTCGTTTTGACCCTTGATTATAGACAATTCTATCATTATTTGTCAGGTTCTATTAGTGGATCTAGGGTCTAATCTACCGCGGTCATGAATACAGAGAGGGCAAAGATTTGGCCACTCCACAGAAGGTTGCAAAACTGCCCTCCCTGGCCAACGAGCCACGAAGACTATGACTCGCTGGTGGCGGTAGGCTACTCCATCGTCTGAAGAAAGCGATGACACAATGATGTGTCTTGGATCTGGGAATGATGGCTTCTGATTTCTCTAATCTGGCGAGTGCTCCAGCTACGTCAAAGAGAGACAATGAAAGACATCCTCATCGATATCTATAGGTGTGTGATCAAGCTCAGTCCCCCTAATATACTTTGTACTTCAACACAAGTTAACCAACTTAATTTGCCTGAGTCTACTCATAGAGCAGTATGCTTTACCTGAATCTTTAAATGAACCCTAACGAACAGTATTACTTTTTATTAATCCAAGAACAGTAGTATCATAAGTATAGTATGTGTTGCGAACTCAGGCGCAGTCTAGGTGTATAGGACAGAGTAAGAGTAGGAAAAACCTACAAGCTTTATAGTACAAAACTCCATTGCTCGGGACACGAGTTGCAAATGTGCGTCGGCTACAGCACAAGCAGTAACATATGCCCCATGCAACACACCCTTGGGGCTGGTCGTCACCCTCGATCTATGTGTTTGCCAGAAGCGGACATGAGGGGCATGGATATGGTGTAGTATATGTTGTTAGCTGTCGCCTATCATTTCAAGCCATGGGCAGACGCGGACACACATGATACTCGATGAACCAAAGCTGGAGGATACATGTTTTGCGATGTTTGAAATTTGATCTTTTTTTGTGTTTTCTTTGCTCATATAGAGAGCTCATATAAGAGAGGAGCGTTTTGGAGCGTGGCTCTAGGGAGCCCGATAATTTAAAAAAACTAGGAATGATATTTCAAAGTTTAAAAATATTCTGAAAAGAATTACATGTGTACATATATATATATATTCTACAAGTCTATAAAGTTTCAATATAAAATACTTCATTTCTAGGCTGCACAAAAAGACAAAATTTTGAAAGTCTTTCTTGATTTACCTACCTATTGTGTACACCTTCATATAGTACTTAGAATCAAGTGATATTGATTAATTACCTATGTCTCTCAGGTATTGGTGGTTCTTATAATTAGATAATATGTTAATTTATTACTGCAAATCCCATTCATATTTAAGCTGGGCTTTCTCTATGATTTTAGTTCCTTCTACGGTACATGGTTCTCGCTATATAGTTGCAAAATGTGTCATAATAGAATTCCAGTACTATATTCTCCATAAAAACAGACTGGGAATTTAGATAGTGGGTCTTTAAAATATTATACATATGTACTTTGTGTGGATTACACATAGTTTAAAGAAACTAATCTGTAATGTGCATCGATTGTTTAATGTAGTACTAAAGAAGAACTGCATCATGAGGATCAACGAGTATCATAGAAAATGTTAGGAATTCTGTACGAGAACGTCACTAATGGTTTGATGTGACTTTGGTGCATTTCATGCAAGTTGCCATGCACATTAGAACAAAACCAATCTGAGTCAGTTTTCATGAACCAATTGAAGCTAATCCTATTTAGTAATTTCAACTTGCTTTACAAAATTAGTAGACATATCTGATTTTCCTTCAGCACTCTCGCTAGCATTAGTGGCACACAAGCTTTTTTTGTGTCCATGTGCCTTTGTTTGCACGGACATACTTGCAAGTCTCAATCAAACATCATGTCCAATTGTTTCTTTTATTGCCAGTTTTGTTTGAAACTCATTTCGGATTACCTGATTTGTATCTCACTTTCAACATGGCCAAAGACAAGTCCTGCATGGCAAGTTCAAAATAATGGACCCGTTTCCAGTGATATCTACATGTCTGAAGTGTCCCTTTTTATGCGTTATCATGATTCTGTCTTATTTTTCCGTCTGTTGTCAGTAGTGTTCATTTGGATTTCTATTGCATGACCCCATGGTATCAACCAGATGATCTCATCGCTCTAGGAAAGGTTGATGATTAAATAAGCTTCCAGTTTGAAGTGATATGTACAGGGGTGCCCGGTTTACATGTTAGTCATGATTCTTTCTTATTTTTCGTTTGTTTTCAGTAGTGTTCATTTGGATTATTATAGCATGACCCCATGGTATCAACCAGATGATCTCATCCCTAGGAAAGGTTGATGATTAAATGAGCTTCTAGTTTGAAATATATTTTGCAGTATATTTATGGTTTTAACTGTTTCCTTCTAAAATATACAATTTTGTTCATTGCTTTTAGTTTTGTGTTCCGCGGCATTGTTCAAGACGGCCCAGTCAAACGGCTCGAGCTTGAGCTTTCCTTATTCACAGCAGCTTACATGAGTGGTAGGAGTTTCTAAAGGGCATTATATACCATAAATGCTTTACACTATATTGATGGTCTGAATAGATGATTGTTGACTACGTATCAGCTTAAATTTTGGCTAATAAATCATTGTAAGAATAATCAGTGGATGGGCCAACATGATTTTTGAGTCGCCGTATAGTCGCTGACTAATCGCCAAGTCGTCGCGGCATGGCTGGGTCGCGCAGGCGACTTGACTCACAGAGCAAGTCGCGCCACGTCACTGGCTCGATGGTGATTTCCTGCGCAACTTTTGCCTCAGGATTTCAGCGACTTGATGCCCGAGGACGGCGGCGCAGGAGGAGGCAGAGCATGGCGGTGGCGCAGAAGAAAAAGGTCGAGGAAGACGTGAGCCGCGGGGACGCTCGGGAGGAGGTCGAGGTGGCTGGCGGCGGCCGGAGAGAGGGCGCCGGGGTGGAGGATCGGAGGCCGGCCACGGGAGCTCGGGAAAGGAGGCGCTCGGGAGCTCGATGGGATCTGGATGAAGAGTGGTGGTTGGTGGGAGAGCTCTCTCTCGATTAGGGTTTTGGTTGGTCCAGGCCTTGGGCCGCGCGGCAGGGATCTGGGGTTCTCTCGATTAGGGTTTTGGTTGGTCCAGGCCTTGGGCCGCGCGGCGGGGATTTGGGGGTTGTAGGCCAGGCTGCAATAGATAACATGTCAACGTTGCTAAAAAAATAGATAACAGGCCAACTTGACGTGCACTGCAACAGGACGACTTGGGGCGACTATACGAGCTGAGTCGTTGACTCAAGTCGGTAAGTCACGAGCCGCAGCCTCGGCGACTTGACTTGACTCGGCGACTCAAAAATCATGCGGGCCAGTAATAATATATTCACAATCCTGGTGTCCTGGACTATAATCATTCCTGCTACTAGCGATTTTTGTTATCGAGAAATAAGAGTATTTGGTAACTAGCTTTCTCTCTATATGACTTCTGATCTATACATAACTTAAGAAACTGAATTAAATTTTTTTTTTTGCGAGAAAGGCACAGTTTATATTAACCACGGATCCTTACAGATCAGTCCAGAAACAAGCAAGAAATTACAACTTGGTCCTTCTACTTCTTCCTGGACCCCGACGCCGGAGACGGCAACGAGAACGTTACGCCGGCGCGCCGCCGCACGACCTCCCCTAAGCCTTGGAATAGGAGGATCCCCTGCATGGACGGGAAGTCGACGCCACTCGGCTCCGAGGAGCCTCCGCCCTGCACCGCCACCACCATCGACGAGGTCAACGCAAACTGCATCTTCCAACTTCTGTACATCGCCGTTCCATCGCCACGCAGGAACCGGCCGGGGAAGACCGCACAGCGCGGATCCACCGATCCGCAGGTGCCAGGGAAGCAGGTGCGCCCGCCACGGAGCTCCACCGAGCGCCGTCGCCGGAGAGGACGCGAACCTGCACCAAAAACAACACCGACGACACCTCCCACTCCACGACGCCGCCATCTGAGAGCCCAACAAACCCTACACTAACTACGACCGTGAGACGGGGATCCCCCGCCCTCCCGCTGCCGGAGCGGCCGTCGGAGGACGAGGGATCCAGCGGATCGACGGTGAGGAGGTGGATTGGCCGGAGGTGAAAAAATCGCCCCTTTCTGCTACAGTGGCGAGAAGGGGAGACGTCCAGGGTCGTCTAGAAACTGAATTAAATTGTGTTATAATTGAACTAACCAATAGAATTGGAGCTATTATTTGTCTTTCTATCACCGCATCATAAAGCGTGTGCTTTGTTTTCCTTACAATCTGAGGTTTTTAGCTTCCTTCAAGTCTCTACTGGTTTTTAGGCCAATAGACACTCAAAATATTTGTATGGCTAACAACTTATCTGATGTAGTGTGCTTTGTTTCCTCCAATATTACTCGACTCATCTTACTGTAATGAAGTATACCTGAAGAGAAGTTAGGATCTCAAAAAATAATCGCAAATAATCGCGGTATGCAACTTCTTTCCAACATGGAGTATGGGGTTTGTCCCCTTCTTTAAAAGATTATAAGCATGGTGGTCTGTGAGCGTTCTGGGAACATCTGCGGAGCGCCTTGCCGTTTTTATCTCTGGTTGTGGGCCTTTGTTGCTGACTAACGCTGCTTGTGGGCCGAATGGGTGGGCCTTTGCGTGTGCGCTGGAGCTGGAGGGAAGTGCGTCCTCCTCCTCAACACATCCGCATACCTCCCCTTCCTCTCTCTCCCGTCCCTGTCGTGCCTGACGCCACCCTCTCTGCTCTCTCTCTCTCTCTCCACATCATAACTCACCGCCGTCTACAATCACCAGCCACGACAATGACCGGTGCTTCCCTGCTCTCCCAGAGCCTGCATCGAGCTATGGCGGCCGAAAAGGAGGCACAACGAGCGGAGCTGGAGGCCCTCCGGCCGAAGAGACATCGGGCGGACGCCAGGAGGTGCGACATGGCTCGACGAAGTTGCGGGGGACAAGGGCGCGACCCCACCAGCGTGGCCTGAGGACTGCCATACGTCAAGCAGCCACACTCATCTTCCTTACTCTCCATGTGTTCTAGGTTTTCGTCCACCGACGCAGCGTGAGATTAGGCGAGGGCGAGCTAAGAGTGCTTGAAGGCAAAGATTTCCACTGCGATCCCCTCAAGTAACAGCTGCACAGGTTTGTTTCCTCCAGCAATTAGTACATCGAGATCTTCCCAGGAAATTTTCTATTAATGCCGAATCTTCTCCCTCCTCACTGCCGATGTACCTAATCGTGGGTTAAATTCTTTGTTGACGGCAGACTGGCCTCTTCATCGGAAACATTAGGTGGCTTGCCGGAAACCTCATGACACCATCGACGACGGTCAGGCGGGCACACGCCTACCAACATCTGACGAGCTCTCCGAGGGCCAAGATGGTGTGCACCGGCAGAAAGCTTGACGTCATTAGTAACTTACATCCGTGTATCTTCGTGGTATGATTCCTTACTGTTTGCGGAGATAATCTATCTGCATCCATCGTATCTAGATGTGTTAATTTATGTCTTCTATGTATATGTTTACAGGCTCTTAGCTACCTGTGCATGGGACGTACAGAGAACTGCGCGCCTCAGCTAATTGAAAGTCCAATTCACCGACGATTTATCTTAGTATACACGCGTGTTGCATCCCTGGATCCCTATAACTTCATGCAACAGATATTCTACACCTGCTATTAATTAGGTTCTGCATTATAAGTTAACTGATTGCTATACCAGATGTTCCTACATGACAAGCCTTATTCATTGAAAGAATGGAGGTAGTAATTACTAATTGATGCAATGCTTTTTTTACCTACACACCTGCACATGTTTCCAAGTCCTGGTATGTCACTTAAACTCCTTTTCCAATACAATCCATTTACTAATTTACATTGTTTATTAGTTCAGATTATTTTAAGTATCATCTTATGCATGAGAGTTTGGGGCAATTAATTGAAGATACTGATCTTTTCAGCAATATAATTTCGAATTGTTTATTCCTCGAAATATTGACGATTCTATATATGTAGTAGAAAAGGCAGTTTTTTAACCCCTATATTTATGTGAAATTAATATGCGTGCTCTGAATGAATACAATAAGCTTTGGTAATGGTGTTTTCTTGGTACGATTGATTAATTAAAAGATGAACCTGCCCATCGCTCTGCTGTTATGTTTCTGAAAAGTAAGGTATGTATACCATGATTTGTATGCTCACACTCAGCCACTCAAGCAATTTTCTTAACCTTGACATTATATTTAAATATGGAGATTCATTTATTTTCCTTTTTGGCAAGACTATTGCTAGGTTCCAAAATTTTCAGTGTATATATGTGGCTGCATTGGCGAACACCAGGGAATTATTTCAGATATTTTATAGAATGTGTATATTAAAATGTTATATCAACTACTCAAATACTCGATGGCATAGGATTTCTTAATGATGATAAGGACTGCGCCATTTCTTCCTCAATTGAGTTTCCTTTTTTGATCTACTGGCGTTGTGAAGATAGAGGCCCATTGGTCTAAAAGAAGATGGAGGTCTGTGCTAAAATATGATTTCGTAATTATGGTTTCCACTTTAAGTTTAGTGGACATAGTTTGGTTAGTCTGCAACGATTATTAAATGTACCAGGATGAATTATTTAATTATTTCATCTCATGTCGACGAGCATTTAAATGTATATTGAAAATTGATATTGATATTTGTCTGTCTTCTGAAGATTGGTACTACACTCAGGGTGATTGATTCTACACTTGGGCAGGACGCCTCAGTTTGCGCAGTTGTATTACTTAATGGTTGAAGCGGGGCTTCCTCTGAAGTCGTTGGGGCTACTTGCCTCTCTGTTATCTCTACCTGATAGGCCCCTCTAGCTTGATTCGGTGTATCGTCTTTTACATGACGGTTAGTACCTTGGCCTGGCTGCAGGTGATGAGGCTTCCACTTTGTTTGCATGTCGTTATTCAGTTTAGTGCAGAGATATGCCTTCGTTTTCTCCTTCCGGGCCAGGGTATAAATGCAGTATGTATCCTCACACAATAATATCTGAAACATAGAAAGCTGTGTCAGTATTGATCATGCATGTTATTAGGTCGATGTATCTGCATTTCTACTTCCTTTCGTGCCTGTATAGCATATATAGTTCTAGCATCCATAGCCAATTATAACATCCATGGAAGCAATGTCATGGTTAGGAGCATGCTTACCAGATATGTTTACAGTCTGCTTTAGTGCTGCTTTGGTGATACTCTAAAACAACATGTAGAAATGCATGAAATATGTTTGCCAGAACGAGACTAAAAGTCCAAGGTAAATTCTAGCATTTCAGTAGACTAGACTTTGTTTGAGATATAGGTACCAGTTATAGCGTCAGATAAACCATCAATGATTGAAAACTTGAAAGGTCTTCTTCTCTGGAATTGCTCGGAATCTCACATGCAAACCAATTGAGGTTATGGTTTCTCGGTACAGTTCGGATGGTTCACTTCCTTTTTAGATAACAAAATCACCAGGAAAATATGATGGCAGATATCGCTATCTCATTGTTTTCCTTGTTGAGATCTTCAAAAATTTGTTTTTTCTCTGAGGTTTTCTTCACTTCCTTTGTTAGATACTTTGGTACGACGAGGTTGTATATGTTTAGTAGCAGCGAGACCACAAAGGAGGAAAAAGTTGAACAGCTTGGTCTTCTGCATTCAGCAATAGCTTCACGCGCATAAATTTCCTAGAAAGGTAAGCAAGATTTAGTAGGGAGTTAATTTATAAGATTAATCTAGTGGAGTAAACATAAGTAGGGGAGGCACCGGTGCCTCATTCACACCTTAGTATAATTACTGATTGTGAGATTTGCATTTTTATCCTATTGTGATTGCTCATTTAGCATGTGGTGCAATTTAATCTGTTTTTTATTTGTGCCCATTTCTAGGTGTCTCTCAAATTGCGGGTTATTTGTCAAATTAGCTGTTTTTCTGATAAATTCCGCAATATAATGATTCTGGTGCTAAGTGTCTACTGCATCACTTACCAAAGGGTCAATTTCAGCACCCCGTGTTCGAACAGATACAACTACTATAAGAAATCTGACCATGGTACTTAAGTAATTTGGTCTTTGAGTATCACACAGCATGCCTCTATCAACTAAATAATTTCACAGATTTTGTGTTATGAATATTTGTACTACTTTTGATATGTTCACTGAGGATGATTGTTAAAGAAGACTCGATTCGTGTTGAATGTAAGTTGGATGAAGGTGTGGTGCAAGTGATATTAAATTGTTTGACCGTAAGTGGAACTATAGAATTGAGTGAAATGACATTGAGTGGTCTGTGGTAATTCGATGTATGAATGAAATGTTGTTAAACATTACGTATGTGTATTGTAACTGTCTGATAATTTTATTCCTTGGCTCTGAATTATGTTATTTGAGAAATAACATGGTTACTACAGAATTATTCCTTTACTTTGTTTTTTCTATTGATTTATATTATGTGTGTACATATATCCTTTTTAAACAACATGAGTAGTGGGTTTGCCTCTTTCTCTTTTTGAATTACCTATATCCTTAGTTCTAAGCAGCACACCATATATATATATATATATATATATATATATATATATATGGAAAATAGCCAGCTAAACACAGGCATAGCTGCACATAGCCTATTCACCGTTGATTCTCTCTTCTTTTGATATAGGGAGCACATGTATCCAGACCCAGGATGTTGGCTTAATAGTAACGCCGTTAGTGTTCCTTTGATGCATGCATGAAGCTCTAGCAAAACAAAGCTTATCAAATTTTATTTAGGTGAGTCAAACCCTAATATACAACATACGGTAAACCCTAACCCTAATATACTACACGGTAAACCCTAATATACTACATGCATGAAGCCCTAGCAAAATAAAGCTTATCAAATTTCATTTAGGTGAGGCAAACCCTAATATACAACATACGGTAAACCCTAACCCTAATATACTACACGGTAAACCCTAATATACTACATGCATGAAGCCCTAGGCAGAGTCGTAGATGCGCATAGGCAGAGCACCGTTAGATTTAGGAATCAAATGCATGCAACCTCTAGATGGAAGTGGGGTGGAACATGGATGAGCTAACGGTGTTAGTTTGTGCATGCATGCAAGAATCTAGGGTTTGGCTTGGATTCCAAATTAGCACACTGTTTTGGCTACAAAAATTTTAGCATCTAAAATGAGAAGGGATTGAGAACAAGGATTAAAACAGGTTTTGCATGCAGAAGCTTTAGACTATGTGCCATGCAAAAGAGTGCCTTAACAGAGGTTGTTTTGGTATGTGTTTGGTGGCCGCATGCATCCATGAGAATGTGAAGAAAACGAAACAAAGGTTGTTTTGTTTATTGCGGCGGCCCTAGCTATGGGAGCAAAACAACGCTTGTTTGATATTAGGGTTTGTCGCATATAGTATATTAGGGTTAGGGTTTACCGCATGTTGTATATTAGGGTTTGCCTCACCTAAATAAAATTTGATAAGCTTTATTTTGCTAGGGCTTCATGCATGTAGTATATTAGGGTTTACCGTGTAGTATATTAGGGTTAGGGTTTACCGCATGTTGTATATTAGGGTTTGCCTCACCTAAATAAAATTTGATAAGCTTTGTTTTGCTAGGGCTTCATGCATGCATCAAAGGAACACTAACGGCGTTACTATTGAGCCAACATCCTGGGTCTGGATACATGTGCTCCCTATATCAAAAGGGGAGAGAATCAACGGTGAATAGGCTATGCGCAACTATGCCTGTGTTTAGCTGGCTATTTCCCATATATATATATATATCCCATCTATTTTGTACAGACAACTATATAAATAGCTAGCAAAATTTGGACATTTTGCCTGAATTGCAGTGTCGTTACACATTTGCTTATAGCTTCATTAAAATGGAGTAACATCGTTTTGTCGAAGAGTGTGAAAACATAAGCAAATTTGTAATGTCTCTATCAAATCTTTTATTGAACAGAGACATGGTTATGTGTGATATGAATACACAATATGATATCTTGGGAGAAATTAATAACGGACTAATCATGAAATATTTCGGATACAAAACGAATGGATTGGTAGCTCTTGTTCATCCTCAATTTACAAAACTGATTCTATCCAAACTTCCGGAATTGGACGACTGCAATGTGAAATAGCTTTGGCTGCTGATATACACAAAATATATAATGAGCATATCAATAGCCACTGTAGAGGTTGGGGTAATCTAACAAACCCCTTTCTTAAGAGCATGCGTGAATGCAAATAACTTGGGAGTCATGGACCAAAGGAAAAAATATTCAAGTTACACCTAAGCTATAATCAAGGTAGGGTTTTACAGTGCCAACTATCAGTAGATCTATTGCCAAGTTCCGCTCAACATCCAGTCAACGTTTAACCTTAGAATTCTCAACGGAGTATAGTAATAGGAAGAAGGGTCAAAACTTGTATGTTTTGCACCAATGGGTGTCGCATAATAAAAGGTTCTACTATGTCTTGTTACTTTTGGTATTAGAAAGCATGTCAGTGGCCCAATATTTTCAAGACCACTCAAGAAATTTATACCTTTGTTGTGTATTATAAATCTTTGGGGAGGCTAATTACTTGTAATATGTAGAGAACCTAATTTGGAACGACAAAACTTATATGAAAAGATAAATAAAGAGCATGCTGATGGGGCCATTCTAAATCTAATGTACAATCCATTGCCTTGAAGCAATGATGTGATATACCTTTATGACAAGTCTACTGGATAGACATATTCAGAATGCAAACGAGTCCCATGCTTTCTACGAATATTAAGTTGCAACTAAATGTGATATAATCCAATATAATAACAAAAAAAATTATCCAATGACATACATGGATTATCTGATCTGATCGATATGACAACACAAGCAAGCAAGGTCAAACTTATTTTAATTATATTTCCTAAAAGAGCATGATATTTAATGATTTAATTCGATCCTAAGCAGAAATTTCAGAACCACATTTAGGCTAGATCCAATGAGTCTAGTAAAAAAGGAAGGACCTCACACATAGAGTCAAAGAGACTATATAATGCAGATAGCAAATGAAATTATGTTCACTTTACAGTCTTGGCTTTGACAACATTCCATGGCTTCAAATCTAAAAAATACATACTAATTTACCATCAGCACAAACCTGAGCTGACGACATTTTCCAGTATTCAAGATTCTACTATCAAAACAATCTTATGAATTGCAATTAGAAAAGAAATACTCACAAGGAGCTAACAGGTTCATGATTGTATTTTCACAATAAACTTACAAAATACATTTAAAAAATCACGTATTCGCAAGCAGCTAACAGGTAATGGAATAAATATATCAAAGTTGGTGGATACCTTGATTAATATCAGAGTAAAAAGCAGAAATACTGCAGTTGCCATTTTCTCCATGCAATAAGAAATACAAACTTGCAGTAAGAAGAGGTTGACCTCTTTGCACTAAGGGCAGGTAAATGAGAAACCATAATCACGAAACAGAGGACCAAAATAAGTTGGCAGATAATTTATGAACCATTTTACCTGGAAATTCCATAGGATGATTGTATATACATATTACTTCCTAAAGTGCAACACGAAATCTTCCAGGTAGTATAATTCAGTTAGATCAAATGAATCAAGCCCTACAAAGAAAAACATCACTAAAGTTAGAAGAACCAACAAAGAGGCTGTTTGTAAAAGTTATCATGAAAAGTACTTGGCATGATCAACATGTACATGGGACCTTCCAGTAACAAAGCCTTTTTGAGAGATGTAATGCCACCTGTGTTGCAACATTTATATGGAATACGATCTTCAGGAGACATAGATGCAAAATTTCAGTAAACATACATAAGGCTGATTCTTTAAATTGTACAAATCAAAGGCTACAGATGAATTACCTTGTTAAACACCACCAAACATTAATATTTCCCAAAGTTGTTGGAAGAATTCTATCTTAATCCAGAAAAGAAATGCTAATATTTTTCAACTGTCAGTTCAGTTGAGTGCGTCGAATGACACAAAGGAAAAAATAATACTTTGCCTGCAAAAAAAGATATAATGAAAATCATTTACATGAGATATATGTATGGGCAGATGAGAAAAAAATGATAACCAATAGAAAAATATTTCATACATTTACTGTTTATGTTTAGCAAATAAAAAACAGTGTATGGAGTGCACGCATGATGCGAAGTTGCGCACATGATACCTAATTTTCTAGGCTATCATTACAGTTTAATTTTACTTGTATAATTTGTAAGAAGCAATTGGGGTTCTGGAGATGCTTCTTACCGTGTGAAGCTGGACCCAGCAAATTTGTTCTTGCATATTGCATCACAAGTGATACATGAGTGATTCTTTTGTGTTCATCACCCGGGGGTCCTCCGGACCTCACCCAACATAAACGACAAGACAAAATTGCAGCAAAAATCCGAGAAAAGGTATCGAGAATTACCGTAACATAGATCTTAGATGAACACCATTAGTCGCAACATGACAGCAAAAAACCCTCACCAGCTTTTAGGGACAGACAGATCTAGGTACCCTCGCTGTCGGCCATGGGATGCCACCGTCTACGACGAGCGCACCCCCTTGTAGGCATATACGGCACGCCAGCACCGAGGGCCGAATACCCTCGTGGTGTAGTCTCATCCCCCTTCTTCTCATATGTAGACACCAAGAGGCTGCGAGCCACATCCAGATAGACTTGATGGCATCAGAGATCGAAAAGTACAGCAGCGGACGAGTGAGATCAGAAAAGAGGCAAGGGGCAGGAGAGGCCAACGATAGTGTTTCACCATTGTGTCGATTGGATTAGCGGATGAATCTCCACGAGGACGGAGGCCGCATGAACGAAGTGAATTTTTTATTGGGCCGCAAAAGCGGATGGAGCACGGCACGAGGCCCGATGAACGAGAGGTTGCATGGGTAGTTTGTGGAGTAGCAGCCTTTTAAGGGTAAGAAAGCCGTGATGGGTGTTAGGATATGGTAATATTTGCCAACGATGCTCCGTGTTAGAGCAAAAAAATATGCACTGTTGGAGATCTAATCAGACGGACGAGAGCGCCAAATCGCTGTGGTTTGCTCTAGGTGGTTCCATTATACTGTTACTTAATAGGTTGCTTTGTTTTTCTATACTGAACTGTCTGTATAAATATCAGTTATAAACCTCTCAAAAAATTAGTTATTAAACAATAGATCAGCCAGAACATATACAATGTAGTTTCAAAAAGGTTTTAAATAGCAAGTCAGTCTAAGCCACGTTGTGCAACGGTTACTGCTTGACACCTAACTGACATGCTAGATCACATCGGTCCCTCACATCAGTTAGACCTTAGGCCAACATGACTACAATGTGTAAAAATATTGAGCGCCTACACTGAATACACTACACAGAACAAGCTATGTGTCAACGCCTAACAGGCGGCGCGCTGAAGCGCGCGTGCCCATCTAGTAAGTGTTTATCCTTGAGAAAATATGGAGAAACTTGAAGTCGCTACCATTGTTGTCATGGTGGTAGGCGTCGAACATCCGCAACATATACAAAACCAAATAGGCGCAATGGTCGGCGAACACAACTGACGGCTGAGAAAGACATTCGTTCAGCGGCAAGGGGCGGAAGCGAGCTTACCTAGCGCTCATAATTGGCGCCGCTGGGAGGGCTTGGACCTCCTCTTGAAGCCATGCCATTTGCTCCAACCTTTTTGGCTAATTTACCAATGGTTGTCCATGGCCTTCTCGCCGCGTTCTATGTGGATCATGTTGAACTCGGGATCACAAAGCTTGCGCTCGTCAAAACGATGTCTTCCCCCTCTTCCAATAGTGCTTAGAATTTTGATTCACATAGGTGATCACGCCCATGCTCACTGACTTCCACGCTTCGACGAGAAACTCGTATTATTTGGCGCTCCACTTGATGCGAGCCTTAGCCGTCACACGAGTTTTGGCCGCCTTTCCCTTCTCCTTCTTGTTCTTATTCTTCTTCTTCCAATTTGCCTCGGACATCGCCGGTTCTTCCTTGTCGGCCTCACTATCCTCCTGGTATTCTTCCGGCTCGCCTTCCTCTTGGCCGTCACCGGTCGCCTACGAGTCCATGGCGCCCGTTTCCTCTTGCGTGAAGAACCCTAGGCACGACCCGATGGCCGTTGAGCCTGATGCGATGAGCTCGCTCTTTTAGGTGTCGCATGTCATACCGTCGAGCACGCTGCAGGTGTCGGCGATGGTGCCATTGAACCGGTGTGACGAGCTGGCTACATGGCTTGGGGCAAAGGGGAGAGGTCCGCATGTAGCGCATACGAGCTTGCGTAGGCCGGAGAGCCGCCGTAGGGGAGTTGTTGTCAGCGTTGAATACGGGGGGATCATGAGGAAGTGGGTGTAGGAAGGCGAGGTTGGGGTTGAAGTCGCCGAGCAGGTCACCGTCGGCGTACTCAGACAAGGGCGAGAACCTCAAAATGTAGCGTGATGTGGCCATGGCCCTCTTGGAGCAACATCGGCCAGGACACCATGTAGTTTGTCGGGGATGCGACACTTGCTTGGTTGCTCCACACACCGCCTGGAAAGTACTGGCTGCTATGCGGCGGAAGACACGACCTCTCCATGGCCATCTTCGCCCGTGCCGCTTGAACCGCCTCGGCCTGCCTAGCCTTGAAATTCACATCCCTCTCCCAGTGTTCATATGAGAGCAGCACCATGTGCTTCATGTTGACCGCCCACTCGGCGTTGGTCATGCCCGACGGCCCCTTCTTCCCTGCTCTCTGCTTTGGTGACTGACGAGGTTTCGACTCGTCAATGCCCATTGTTATGAGCTTGGGTTTTGGAGAAGATGGGGGTGCTGGAGATCGCGGAACGGTTAACAGACAAGCAACCAGGGGACACGAGATTTACCCAGGTTCAGGCCCCCGAAGGGAAAACCCTACTCCTGCTTGTCTGCTCTTGATTACGGTGGAACCGAAGGTTACAGGGGTGCGCAGATGTAATCTGGCATGGAGGTGTGTATGCGGTGGAAAAAGGATGCCCTCCTTGCCATGTCCTCCTAGCCTTTATATAGAGTTAGGCAGGTCTCGGGCATAGATCGAGTCGGTTACAAGTTTAGGGTTTGCCCCTTTGAATATTCTATCTGTTCTAGTCTTGCTCTCCAAGGATACGAAGATGTCATAGGCTTGGGCCACCCGAAAATCTCCACAGGCCGCGTATATTCTTGTGGGCCTTCCTTGGGCTGGACCAGGTATGCTAATATCGTGTACCCGTAGGGTATAACCATGTCAGTAGCCCCCGAGTGTTCAGTCAAATCGTAGATTCGGCTGAGGACTCTTCAATCTTTCGGGTGCAGCTGTTTCTGTTCATTAGAGAAAAGAGTGATTTTAGTGTGTAGGGATTATTGATGCGTGTGCCTGACTCTCCTGACGGATCAGGGTCAGTTAACCGTTTTCGGACAAAACAACACGATCTTCTTCAGACTCAAGTCCCTAGACTCGAATATGGAACATATGCTGGCGTAATTCGACTCAGGCCGTTGAGGTCTTATATGAGTCAAATCCCAGTATTTTTCGAATGATATACCCAACGCGTCCGTCGGGATTTTCATCGCGCTTATTGGCACGGGTTATTACGAGTAGAGCACAGTCAGGTGCGTTACCAGGCCATCAGACGATATCTGTAGGTCTTATCTTTGCGTCGCAGACACAACATCCGAAATTTTATCACCGTGAAGGTGTTTTGGGTGGCCAAGGAGGATGTTACTCACGTAGCGTTGGTTGGGGCAAAGTTACCAAAAAGTTTTTGCATTTTGATCCGAAGGATCGCAGTCGAAGAATTCATAGGGTGCGCGACCAGCGCTCCCTATGGGAGTAGCCCCCGAGTGTCTGTTCGAGTCGTAGACTCGAGCAGAGACTTTAACTCAGCCGTTGTTAGCTTAAGGTTCGTAGGACACAATTTTTTCGGATGCTTGAATCAATCCTCTCTATGGGAGTAGCCCCCGAGTCCGTAGTGGAGTCGTAGACTCGGCGTAAGACTCAAAGAATCAACATTGGTGTGCTACCTTAATCATGCCTCGGGTGCGCAGCCATCGCTCCTAATAGGAGTAGCCCCCGAGTAGTTGCTCGAATCATAGATTCGAGTGAGTACTTTTAGCTGTCAGCCGAAGATTTCTAACCGTTGCTAGTGTGGTTTTGATGACGTTAGTGCTGACGATCGGTGACCTCAACCGTCTACGACGCCAGAGGTGACGTGACTGGACGAATGTGGGTCCCACTTTCTGACTTGGAGTGGACTGGTCATGCGCGACGTGGCGAGAATTACGGCGTCTCCTCGGTTTCCGTGCATAGTGGATGGCGTGCGAGCGACGGTTCGCTGCTGTGTTGACACATGGACGGTTGGATCTGATCCTGGCATTAGGGATTCTAGATGAACGGTCCCTGTTCATCGTCTTCATCCTTATAACTGTGGGGGGAAATTGTAGTTTGTTTTCACCCTTAGCCAGTTGCTTTCGCTGCCTCCATTTTCACGAGCTCATCCTTGCACGCACTAGACGTTCTTCGATCGTTCCCCTCCTCATTATTGCGTGCACACCGTCGCCGTCGACGCACCACGATGGTGAAGTCAAAGAAGGCCTCCACCGGAGTGGGCACAAGTGCTGCTGCCGGCGGCAAGAAAAGTACCACCACCACTCGCATCGCCGATGGTGGATGGCGGCGCTCGGAGACGCGCGAGGGTGACCTGCGCAAGCTTTGTGATGCGGGTTTAATCCCGCAGGATAAGGAGGCCGTCAAGATCCCTGGAGATGAGGCGTCTTTGACTCTATGGGGTTTGCTGGTGAAATTTCAAGACATAGGTCACGTTAGGGAGTTGGTGCGGCACCAGCTGGTTGCGGGGGTGAAGGCCGCCCTTTCCCTTTTTCGGCTGCATCGCCCTGATGTTGATCTTGCGGCTGTGGCGGCTGGGCCACCCCCTCGACCAGATGGTGGCCTATGGGACATGCGCCCACATTACACGGCTGTTAGGCAGTATGCCGAAGAGATTGTAGATCTTTTTGAGCATCGGGCACAGGTGATCCTTCAGAATAGGTAGACCCTATAAAAAATATAGATGTAAAACTTGTATATATTTCGACTGGGCTTGTTGTGCCCTTTGTTGTAAAGGTTGCTTTTATTAGGACGTGGTGCTTGGTTGTATGCATGCCCTTTTCGTTTGACGTGGTCAGCTACTCAGGTTTACATGCATTATCCTTAGTCGACGAAGTCGTGAGGTGAGGCGGAGCCCCCGAGTGTGTTGCAACAAAAAGTAGTATACGAAAAATGGATAAATTTTCAGGTGAGACACTTAGCTTTTATTCATATCATAACGAGGAGGTATATTGTTCGACTGAGTAGCCTTATTGAAAGTAAAGATGGATAGCTAGGGGTAGAAGCGTCGCAATTGTGAAACATTCCATGGGTTGGAGTATGCGACTCCAGACTCCACGTGCTTGAGGCGGTAGGCGCCACCTGGGATGACTTCGGTGACGACGTAGGGTCCTTCCCAGGGTGACTCGAGCTTCTTCGGTCGCTCTTGCTTGATTCGTAGGATGAGATCTCCTTCGACGAAGGACCTTGGGCGCAGCCGGCGGCTGTGATAGTTGCGGAGGCTCTGCTGGTAGACCGCCGAGCGAGCCGCGGCGATGTCACATGCCTCGTCGAGTGTGTCGACGGTGTCTTCGAGCGCGGCCGTCGACTCGGCTTCGCTGTAGACGACGACCCGTGGGGCCTTATGGCGTACTTCTGCAGGTAACATGGCTTCGGCTCCGTGCACCATGAAGAAGGGCGTGTAGCTAGTTGAGCTGTTTGGCATTATGCGCAAGCTCTAGAGGATGGAGGGTAGCTCTTCTGCCCAGGCTCATGCGAGCCGTTCGAGTGGGCTGAGTAGGCGTTTCTTGATGCTGCCGCCTACGAGGCCGTTGGCCTTTTCGACCAGCAAGTTGGTTTGCGGGTGAGCCACGGAGGCATATGATATGTTGATCCCAAGGCCTTTGCAGAAGTCCTGAAATTCTTTGGAGATGAAGTTCGACCTGTTGTCCGTGATGATGCTGACATGGTTATACCCTACGGGTACACGACCTTAGCATACCTGGTCTAGCCCAAGGAAGTCCCACGAGAATATACACGGCCCATGAAGATTTTCGGGTGGCCCAAGCCCATGACGTCTTCGGATCCTTGGAGAGCAAGACTAGATTAGATAGAATATTCAAAGGGGCAAACCCTAAACCTGTAACCGACTCGGTCTGTGCCCGGGACCTGCCTACCTCTATATAAAGGCTAGGAGGGCACGACAAGGAGGGCACTTCGCATACCACCGCATACACACCTCCACGCCAGATTGCATCTGCGCACCCCTGTAACTTTCGGTTTCACCGTAATCAAGAGCAGACAAGCAGGGGTAGGGTTTTCCCTCTGGGGGCCTGAACCTTGGTAAAACTCGTGTCCCCGTGTTGCTTGTTTGCTAACCATTCCGCGATCTCCAGCATCCCCATCTTCTCCAAAACCCAATCTCATAACAATGGGCATTGACGAGATTAAACCTCATCAGATGTTGTGCGGCATGCCGAACCTGTAGACTATGGACTCGAAGAACTTGACGGCCGTTTCGCCCTTTTGTTTGGTGACGGGCATGGCTTCGATCCACTTGGTCAAATTGTCGACTGCGACCAGGAGGTAGACGTGGCCTCCTTTCAAAGACTTGGACAGTTTGTCGATCATGTCGAGGCCCCATTGGGCGAAGGGCCAGGCCAAGGGTATGGGCCTGAGCTCCGACCCTGGTGCTGTGGTTTATCCGCAAAACTTTGGCAGCCGTTGCACCTCTGGACGATGTCCTTGGCATCGTTCATGGCCGTTGGCCAGTAGAATCCAGCTTGTAGAGCTTTGGTGACGAGGGCCCGGCTGCCCGCGTGATGGCCGCAGATGCCCTCGTGGATGTCTTGGAGGATGGTTTTGCCGTCACCGATTGTGATGCACCTTTGGAGTCACCCAAAATGTTGCGCTTGTACAGCTCACCATTGATGATGGTGAAGGCCTTGGACCAACGAGATATGCACCGGGCATCTATCGGGTCGTCAGACAATTCTATGTTTATCAGGTACCGAAGGTACGGTTGCGTCCATGTTTCTTCGATTGCCATGACTTGCATCAGGTTGACCAACGCGACCTCCTTGTCGAGTTTTTCAGGTCCTTCCTATCCTTCGGGTAGCGCAGCTCCCGAGTGCTCTGCTTCTTCGGGTGATCCCTTGGGGAATTTCCTTTTGATGAAAGGCATGCAGATTTGTTCGAGGAACACACCTGGTGGCACCCGTGCGCGGGTGGAGCCGATGTTGGTGAGTCTATTGGCTTCTTCTTTGCTTTATCTTCCAACGTGCCAAAGCTCGCAGCCGTCAAAGTCTCCTTCGAGTGAGTTGTAGAGCGCGTGGTACGCGATCATGTTAGTGGCGTCAGAGTCGCACTCATTCATCGTCTGCTGGACGATGAGGTTCGAGTCACTGTAGATGACTAGGCGCATTGCACCGCAGATCTTGGCCATCTTCATGCCGTGGATGAGTGCCTCGTATTAGGCTTCATTGTTGGAGGCCCGAAATTTCATCCGGAGGACGTATTTCATCTTGTCGCCTTGCGGGGACGTCAGTATGATGCCGGCTCCTGCTCCAGACTCGCGCTTGGAGCCATCAAATTGCATCGTCCATGACTGCGTCATATCCGGGGTGTCCGGCAGCAGTATCTCCATCCAGTGGACGAGGAAGTCCAGGAGGACCTGAGATTTGGTCGCATGACGCTTCTCGTAGACTATGTCTAGAGGGGATAGCTCGATGCCCCACAGGGCCACGCGTCCTGTAGCTTCGGGGTTGTTCAGGATGCTGTTTAGTGGCGCCTCATTGACGACCATCACCTGATGCTCCTGGAAGTAGTGGATCAGCCGATGAGCCGTCATGAACACGCCCTAGACAAGTTTCTGGTAGTGAGGGCACCTCTGTTTTGTTGGTGTCAATACCTCGCTGAGGTAGTAGATTGGGCGTTGGACCCCATGGGTCTTTCCATCTTCGGGTCGTTCGACCACGAGCATGGTGCTGACCACCTGATGCGTGGCTGCTATGTATAGAAGCAGAGGCTCGCATTCCTTTGGTGTGACCAGGACGGGCGAGGTGGAGAGCAGCCGCTTCAGATCTTCAAATGCGTCGTCTGCTTCAGGTGTCCACTCGAATTTTTCTACTTTGCGTAGCAGATGTTAAAAATGCAGGGCCTTCTCACCCATGCGTCTGATGAATCTGCTCAACGCCGCGATGCGCCTAGCTAGCTGCTGGACACCTTTGAGGTTCTTTGGCTTCTCCATGGCCAGTATGGCCCGGATTTTCTTCGGGTTCGCCTCAATCCCTCGCTGTGAGATGAAGTATCCAAGCGTCTCGTGGAGATCAAGGTTGGGACGCCGAAGGCGCACTTTTCTGGGTATAGCTTGATATTGTAGTGATCAAGGTTGTCAAACGTCTCGCGGAGATCGTCGATCAGTGTCTTGGCCTCCTTTCTCTTGACGACTATGTCGTCGACATAGACCTGTATGTTGCGGCCGATCTGGCTCTTCAGTCATGCCTGCATGCACCGCTGGTACGTGGCACCTGCGTTCTTCAACCCGAAGGGAATTGTGTTGTAGCAGAATACTCCAAATGGCGTGATGAACGCTGTTTTCTCCTGATCTTCGACCTTTAGTCGAATCTGATTGTAGCCTGAGTAGGCGCCGAGGAAGGAGAGTTTCTCGCATCCTGCAGTCGAATCGATGATCTGATCGATCCGAGGAGAGGGAAGTGATCCTTCGGGCAGTGCTTGTTGAGCGATGTGAAGTCCACGCACATCCGCAGGATGTCCGTGTCCTTTTTAGGGACCAGCACAGTGTTGGCGAGCCACTCGCTCTCCTTAATCTCACGGATGAAGTCGGCGTCAAGTAGTCTGTTGACTTCGACTCCGACGGCTTTGGCCCGTGGCTCGGATAATCGTCGGATGGACTGTTTGACGGGCTTGGCGTTTGGAAACACATTCAGTGCATGCTCGGCGAATTCCCTGGGAACTCCTGGCATGTCCGCAAGACACCAGGCGAAGATCTCCCAGTGCTCACAGAGGAATTCGACGAGCGCACTTTCCTATGCGGGGCTGAGGTCATTGGCGATCAGCGCCGTCTTGGAGGTATTTGTTGGGTGGACTTGCACCTTTTTCGTGTTGACCGTTGAGTTGAATGACATGTCGGGTGCGTTTTGCCTAGAGACTGGGGGTGCCCCGTTGTCTGTCACCTCCTGGAGCCTTGTGAGTTCCTCCTGCATGCCGAACGACTAGGATATTCTGTTGATGTCTCTATCACAGTGGTCGGATCGGGTGAAGCTGCCTTGGACCGTGATGACGCATCTAGGTCCTGGCATCTTGAGTAGCAGGTACGCATAGTGCGGTACTGTCAGAAACCTTGCGAATGCCACGCGTCCGAGGATGGCATGGTATTGTGATGGCCAGTCCACCACTTCGAACTCGAGCCGCTCACACCGAAAGTTTTTGGATTTGCCGAAGATGACATCGAGCCATATTTTTCCCAGGGAAAATGTTCCTTCCCTGGGACTATGCCGTGGAACGTTGTGTCGGATTGTTCCAGGCTACACAGTTGGATCCACATTGCTTCTAGAGTGCTAGCGAACATCAGGTTGATGCCGCTGCCGCCGTCCATGAAGACACGGCTCATCTCAAACCCTCTGATTTGTGCCTCAAGCACCAGGGCAGCATGAACTGAGCGGGGGATCTGTCGGGGGTGATTTGAATGACTGAATGTGATGCAGGACTGCGAACCACTGAGGTACTCATGGATGGTGAGTGGAGAGGTCACAACCAGGCTAACTTGGCGGGTGATCTTCTTTTGCACCCTGTTTGTTGGGCGCCCCTTTTGGATCATCAGGGACCCTTTTGGTGCAGGGTACCCGTTTACGCCGTTGTTTTGCACGGGCGCGATCGCGTGATTCGAAGGTCCCACGAGTGGTGGTGGAGGAGCTCCGTCGGCGATGTCGCCTGGTGCAGGTGCGTGTCCGAACCCAGGGTTCGGGATCCGCTGTCTCATCTGGGCGAAGCCCTCGACGAGTTTCTGGAACTCGCGGCAGTCCTTGAGCATGTGGCTGGCCTTATTTTTGCCATCCTTCTTGTCGATGTATAAGTGGATGGTGCATGGGCCTGACAACTTGTCGTATGCCAAGGGTTCGTCGTCACGGCCGCGATGCTGCCACGTTTGCATTGGGCGTCCTCCATTGCGAAAGTTGTTTCCACGGTATCCGCCGCTACTTCGGTTGTTTTCGTTGCGGCGCTCGACGTAGCCAGCCGCAACCATGTCGGGTCCGTCGTGATCGTCGTAGACACGCGATCTTCGCTTGCTACGGCGCTCACGTCTGCGCCCGTAGTCATCTTCCTCGTCCGAATGTGCTCGGTGGATGGAATCTTCGCCATCTGCCCACTTGTTGGCGATGTCCATGAGGTGGTCGAGTGTCTTGGGCTTGACTCGCCCAAGTTCTTCCTTGAAGTCCTGGGATTTGACGCCATCTTTGAAGGCGCCGATCGTTCTCTCCTCGGAGATGTGTGCCGTGGAGTTCTTGATGTTGGACCAGCGTAGTATGTACGAGCGAATGGATTCGCCTGTTCGTTGACTGCAGGCCCGCAGATCCTCGATCGAGGCTAGCCTCTTGCTGGTACCCTTAAAGTTTTGAATGAAACTGTACGCCAGTTCCTCCCAGCTTCGGATGGAACCCGAGGATAGGCTGCTGAGCCAGATCCAGGCTGAGCCTGTCAGCTGCAGCTGAAGGCACTGCAGGGCAGTGTTTTTGTTTCCGCCGTGCAGCTTGACGGACGACAGGTGGTCGCTGAGCCACGCCTTAGGGTCCCGCGTGCCGTCAAACTTTGGAGTGTCCGAAGGGAGCTTGAAATTTCTCGGCATCCATGTTCACCGAACAGATCTGCTGAAGCATCGAGCTCCATAGAGTTCTCCGTCATCATCCTCTTCGGATTCGGATGAGAACACGCATTTGGCGCGTGCTTTGTCGACCTTGCACTGAGCGAGGTCGCTTCGAGCGTCGTAGTCGCGGCTGCGACGTCTTGGGCTCTTGCATCGTCGAGGCAGATCATGCTCGTCTTCCTCCTCGTCCGATGAGTGTGTGGGGCTACGGTTGAATCTGACCGTAACCTTCTTCTTTGGCTTCGTAGGAGCCTCCTCGTGGAGCGCAGCTCCAACGAGTCCGAGTCCGGCTAGTGCGGACTTGTGCATAGCTCTCTTCGGGTCCCACACCGGAGGTGGATGGGACGCGAGATATGTGGTGGCTGCCATGATCGCAGCTTGCGGCGTCTTTGGGATGACGTTTCCGTTGGCGTCCATCTCCATGAAGGACGTGTTGAGGGTTCGAGTGACCTCGCGACGTGCAGCGGGATCCATGTGCTCTGTGCGAGAGCGATGCTTGTTGGCATTGTTGCCGTGCGAGCTGGAGCCGCTAGCGGCGGAGAGCGCAGCTCGCCGCGCGCTAGACTCCGAGGCCGCTTGCTTGCGTTTATCGAGTACCTCTTGCATCTTCACCTGCTTTTTGTGTTCTTCGATAAGGAGCAGGTGGTATGCCATCAGCAGGTCCCGTGAAGCATCCACAGGCAGGACCTTGTTGCCCGCCATGGCTTCGTGTGCCTGTTGCCATCCTTCCTCGTTGAGTTGAATTCTTCGATGGGCATCGGGGTCGTCCTCGTTGGGTGGGAGGGATGGTTGCCTCCTGTTTACTCCGTTTCTACCCTGTGGGTTGGGTGGTGGAACGTGGGCACTCGAACCTGGTGGTTGTTCCACGTCGCTTTGGATGACCACGACGCACTGGTAGCGCTCACGGATTGGATCGCTGCTGCCGCAGCTTTTGGATCCGGAACTGTAGGTTCCTTCATTCGACGAGGGGTCGCACATATCTGAGTTGCAGCTGCTGCTGTCGTATGACTCATCTGTCAGCATTGACGTGCATAGCACGCTGGGATCCGGGGCCCATGAGGTGGGCCTGATCGATGGCAGTGGCACCCACTCTGGGAGGCGGAGAGTGCCGGTCTGTCCCACCTAGAAGCAGAAGCTCCCGACCAGAATCTCGAGTCCGTCACCTACGGGCTCGAAGTCCTTCATGGTGGCTGGAGAGTGGGAGGTGAAGTAGAAAGCGCCGAAAAGGAGATGGCTCTCCGTCGCCGAGGAATTGTAGATCGCTTTGGTCGGGACCGTCACGATCACACAATCAGCGTCCCCGATTCCCACAGACGGCGCCAATTGACGAGGTTTCGACTCGTCAATGCCCATTGTTATGAGCTTGGGTTTTGGAGAAGATGGGGGTGCTAGAGATCGCGGAACGGTTAACACAAAAGCAACCAGGGGACACGAGATTTAACCAGGTTCAGGCCCCCAGAGGGAAAACCCTACTCCTGCTTGTCTGCTCTTGATTACAGCGAAACCGAAGGTTACAGGGGTGCGCAGATATAATCTGGCGTGGAGGTGTGTATGCGGTGGAAAAAGGATGCCCTCCTCGCCGTGCCCTTCTAGCCTTTATATAGAGTTAGGCAGGTCTCGGGCACAGATCGAGTCGCTTACAAGTTTAGGGTTTGCCCTTTTGAATATTCTATCTGTTCTAGTCTTGCTCTCTAAGGATCCGAAGATGTCATGGGCTTGGACCACCCGAAAATCTCCACAGGCCGCGTATATTCTTGTGTGCCTTCCTTGGGCTGGACCAGGTATGCTAATGTCGTGTACCCATATGGTATAACCATGTCAGTGACAGTTCGAGGAACCATTAATTTTTTCGGTGGCATGATGGGCGGAAAATGCTGGGAGCTGCCGCAGATGGGAGGGAGATGGGTGTATGTAGAAAGGAAAATGAGGGAAATAGAAAAAGGAGAAAAACCGGCTTCTATCACCGACAAAGCTATCCCACTTGTGTTTCCGCTACTTTCGACGCCCCATGCGCCCCCAAGGCATTGGGTTTGGCTTGTGTTGACCGGACGAAGTTTTCACCCAATCCGGCAGAAAAAAAAGCTCATGGGGGGTTGGCTGGAGATGTTCTTAGTATGTGTTATCTCATTTTCATTGATATTAGCTCGTAGTGTCTGACTCCGCTCTTTATGTACGATCACAAGAAAAAGGGGTTCCGTGAGATAGGTAGGACCGAGTGTTTTTCCCTTTTTAGAAAAAATCATAGCTCAAATTGAAATATCATTTAAATTGAGTTTCTGAATTGCAAAGCGTTTTCATTTTTGGGTTTCTTGTGTCATATTATATATACGCACTTCCCATGTTACTATGTATGTACTACTCATCTTTACTATTAAATTAGAGTTGGTATCAAATATTAGAAGAATCTGGAATATCGAATTGCTGAAAAAATGCCCACCAAACATCTGACGCTTTCGGTCATTCTTGGAAGTCGCCCCTCATCTCCCGCACAAACATTCAAACACCCATCAAGTAGAAAAAAACATTAAAACACCCAAAACCCCCTTGTTATTGTTAGGAAATAATAGCCGTTGGATGTTAGCATTAGTTTTAGGCTAACATAGCAGTTAAGATTTCTTTAGACTAACTGCTTGCAATTAGCATTGTTCATTTTCAAAGAGGCACTCTGTCTATTAGAAGAGACACTAAAGATGTAGCCAACATTGTATAGTGTCCGTTCAGGTTCTATATATGTACCTGAACAGTTCACTCGATGGATTCATTCATTACTCTATATGTTAATTCTGTTAATTCTGAGAGAAACAAAGCATTCTGAGGCTACTTGGGTGTTCGTCCTGTAGTATGGTTTTTTTTTTGAGAAAAAAAGGGTTGGTTGACACATCCAACTTATTCTTTCTCCACCAGGCCTCGCTACAGGCGGTGTTCAGAGAGAACAAGGGTTCCGCCGCCGCCGTCCTCGCCCCAACCCCCGCTCTCCTCCAGCTGCTTAACCCGGCGCTTACCCTGCCGCCGCCCTCGCCCCACCCCCGCCCTCCTCTAGCTGCTTAACCCGACGCCTACCCCGCCGCCGCCGCTCTCCTCGGATCAAGTCGCGGACCGCCTCTCCACACGCAGCGGCCTCTGAAGCCCGGCGCGGACGGCCGAACCCATCTCTCCACCGGTAGCGGCGACCGACAACCGACACGAACGACCGAGTCCGCCTCTCCATCCGCAGCGGCGACCGGTGACGACCGAGCCCACCTCTCCATGCGCAGCGGAGACGACTGCCAAGCACACCTCTCCAGGTGCAGCGCCGACAATCGAGTCCGCCTCTCCGCGCTCAGCGGCGACGGCACCGACAACCGAGCCTTCCTCACCACGTGCAGCAAGCGACCGCCACCAATCTACGTCCCCTCGATCGAGTCCACCGCACGACGTCCTCCTTGCTGCCAACAGTATAAATTGAACTCCTTGCAACTTTGTAACCTCAATTTGTTCCAATTTTGTTTTTAATTATTTGCATGTTCATGGAAAGAAAGTGTTCTTTGGAGAGGTTAAGTGTTCTTGTGCCGATAATTTAATATATGTGATATCAATTGTTCTTTCCATATATCTTATTGTTCATAATTTAATTCTATCTGATACCTTAAGCCTTAGTATTCATCGTGTTCATCATGTTCAGCAAATTTCTTGCAACCATTTTGCATTTCAGCATTGTTAATGATGTGACATGTATTACCGTGAAAGCTGATTGATATACAAAGTTTTGCGTCTATTTCTCGGCGGGGGTTCATTGCCTCGTATTTGAATGAAGAAATACCTAATAGTTGTGACCTCATACCCAACTGTCCAATCCATGCCTCACTTGCACATGAACCCACTGCCAGTACGATGATTCAGGCCGCCATAACGGTGGCCGTCTTGATGAGGAGGCGCGGTGAAGTTGGTACAAATGAGTTGTGTGCTTGAGGTTGACTGGCATAGAGCCGAGAACAATGATTTGAGGATGCCTCTCTGAACCTGAACCCACTGGGAGCACGGGGATTCGGACTGCGCTGCCTGTGTGTTCCTCCTCGTGGGAGAGCTGCCACCTCCACCATCGGGGTTTCCATCCGTCGAACCGACATAGAGCTGTCTGGTGCGCAGTCTTCCAAGTTTCGAAGAGGCAACCACTTCATTCCATCAGCCTTCGACGCATCAGAGCGCTGCCTCCGTCCGGCTGACGGGTCTAGCCTTCCAGTTCCTCGACCCGCGTCTCCTGCGACCAGGCCACTGCCACTTTGCCGTGGGCTCTGCCTCCACCACCGAATCTTTTTTGTGGTTATGAATGCTAGGAGCTAAACCTATATGGTGTTGTGGCCGATATACTAGAAAGAGTTCACAAAATTAAAGCTAATTGTGTTCGTTCTACCAGTTAACAGTATGAAGTAGTCCACATAGACTCAATGGTTGCAATGGTTAATTCAGATTATGCACTATAAGATCCATATGTTGTAGTGTTCCAATTACTTCTAATTACTTTTGTGATTCTTCCAGTAACATACTATTGTATCCTTCAAACCTTCGCCCCTAGATGTATCATGTATTATTTCTTCATCAGAAAGTAAGCAATGTATTTTTGATTGCTACAGCCTACAGGTAAAGCAAGCAATGTCTTTGGAGTGCGAGTAGAAAAGATGATGAGTTTCTCTACCAAGAGGACAAATAAACTTTCCCAAGTAGTAAGAATTTAAAAATTAATTTGTTTAGGTACCGTGCCATCCAAACAAGAATTTAGAAATTTTTAGTTATTGCATTATTATCATGATCTAGAGTTGTTTGCCCTCCCCCTTCATTTCTTCTAGAAGTGTTCAAAAATTATATATCTTCTCGCAGCGGCGAGTATGGATTGTAATCGTGCTTGGCTCTAGATAATTGTCTCAAACGCCAAGGAGTAGGTAAGCCTCCCTAATTTTATTATCTAGTATCGTTACATCTTCTATTTTCTTTCTTGAAGTTCTAGGCATTTTTTCCTAACTGGTTTAGTTTACTATGAAGTCAAAAGACTGAGGGGTTTTTTAATCGATTTTTGTCACATATATGAAATCCCTCACTGTCATAAGGTGTGGCCCATGTAACCAGACTGTTTATCTCAATTATTGTATTTTCTTATTAGATATAAGTTAGAGTTTTCCTTACATTTTATGTTGTCCATTTTAAGTAAGCTAGGTAGATCACTGGTGTTAAGTAACAATTTTAATGTTCTCTTAATTTTCATGTGAAATTGTGTTTGGAGATCTACGAGTGCTTTTGGTAAATAAATTCATCTGTAGTGTAGTAAATAAATAATTGTTCTACATGAATTTTTCCATGAATTTATGTGTTCTGCAATAGTAACTTATTTTTGTAACCTACTGATTGAATTGATGTGTTCTGCAATACTCACTCTGTCACAAATTACTCTGCATTTTAGGTTTAGTCAAAGTCAAACTTCATAATCTTTGACTATATATTAGAAAAAATATAAATATCTAAAATATGTAATAAATATACTTAGACTCACCATAAAACATACTTTTATATTGTATGGGATTGATATTATAAATGTTTATATTTTGTTAAATATGCTCGGTCAAGTTTTAACATGTTTGACTTTGACCAAACCTAGAATGCAAAGTAATTTGGGACGGAGGGAGTAGTAACATACTTTTTATAGTCCACTCCGAACTTGTTTACATTTTTGCTACAAAGGAAATATGTCTATTGAACTAAAATTTTGGCATTTTGCTGTAACACAGATATATTACATTGCAAAGCTCTCCCTGTACATACACATGGTCTTTCTTAAGCCAATTGTTTCAATTTGTGATTGTATCATAACAGTAGAGACGAAAATTGGAAAGCTGATTGCTTCTGGATTATGGAGGTTTGGACATAAAAGCTACTCATGCCTTTGTTTTCATACCTCTTTCATCATTTTGGTGCTTTCTTTTATTCTGGTTGTAGTACATCTTCCAAAGAGTAAAAAGTGTGAGGCCTATGGATACAAATTTATCATGCACTGAGCCATCGATACTGAAAATATACTAATTAAACTAGATATTGAAACATACCTATATTTGCTAGAATATACGGACAAATTATATCGCAGCCCTCTTTTCAAGATCACAGTGTCATTGTACATTAAGCTTCCCGAATATCTACTTATTACATTATTAGTTGGATAGCATGCATGTTAAACGGATTTGTTAACCTAAATTTCAAACCATTCATACTAATAGCATATTCTATTAGTACTCCTTTTTTGGGTATCTTATACTAATTTAAAGGGTGATTTTATAGTAAGCCTCCCAAAGATGTATGTAGACTGTGTCTGAACATAGATGTCAAACTGCTTTCCTAACATAAATGTCGGATAGCTCATATGAGCATAATTATATAATTGCTCCATTTCTTTTTTATTTTGACCTCTCATACTAATTTCAGGTACAAGTTTGAGACCGGTGTCAAGATAGTTAAGACTTTGCATCAATGTTGGAAACAATTACTTGGTGGAAACATTTGGATTGGATGAATCTACTTTCATAATATACTAAACTACTCTTCGATGGATGTTCGCATTTATCCTGAAATTATTAGCTCATATGAGTTGATCCATTATTGCACAGTCTTCTAAACCACTATGACATAAAATTCTTATTTTATAGGTGGTATATTGTTGTGGGTAAATGTACTTTTTGAATTGTTGGTTAGAATAATTTATATGGCCAGAAATACTACTGCTGCAAAACTGGGACACTGTATAAACCATGGCGTCTACCTACAATTACATATGCTCAACATGATTTTGTCCGACTGTGTCTCAGAATGAAAGGCCCATGAATGTATCGCACTAGCCATGCCATGCAACAACGACAAGTAGGCGGCGCGGCGAAGCCCGCATGCCTGTCTAGTTTACTTCAATCTTTCAACTCTTCTCACGTTAACATGCACCCACTGCTCTAAAACAGAGAGCAAATAGGCTAAGAAAATATCACCGGAGTAGTAGACAAAAGTTTTAGGGAACAATCCGATAAAAGAATAATTATATTTAGTGGAGAGTGCTACCACTAACACAATTTTAAGAAAAACAAAATACTTCCAAATTCTTACTAAGAGAAAGGAAGATGTTATGACTATAACTGGGAGTAACAAAACAATAATTGGTTAAAGAAGAGCCACATTTACACTTCCTATGGTTACTACTATTGTAATTCAGAATGCATCCTTGTATCATGAGTGTACACGTACCCTTATATGAGAAAGAAAGAATATTTTCTTTAAAAAAGCAATCAGATATGAGGAACAAACTCTTGAGAAATTCCCTTCATTTTCATCTAGATTATACTTTACATACATTAAACATTAAACCCGTACCTTTTGTTGCGTACAAATTATTTTTTCAAATCTTGATAAATTCAAGACTTTTTTTAGGACCAAACGACTTCATTAAAATAGAGATATAGTTTTGGTTACAGTCATAGGAAAAAGCCGCTGTCCACCGTTATAGGAAAAAGAGTTACTGATCGAGTCTACTCCTATTTGCATTACATATATTGTGACTTCGTGTGCTGCACAGTTCTGACTTCTGAGAGCGTTTGGCAAGAGAACAACTCCAACTTGGTTGTACCGAGGCATACTCTCTGAAATCATGCATGGTTCCCCTCCAATGGGACAAAGAAGTCTCACATGTGGCAAATTCTTTAGCAATCGGCTTACAGCCACTTTCGAAGATCATTGGGTTCCTTGCCCAGCTTGCAGTGAGGAGGGCACCCTCCATTGCTTCAACTTCCTCCGCACTTTGACAATTCGACAGTATTTTTCCTACTGCCACCACCGTTTTGCCACGATGATCGCAGATAACAGTGCCCACGGCCGCTGCACCTGTTTCATCAACAAAGGAACCATCAACATTAGTCTTCAGCCATCCATCAGGAGACGGTTCCCAGTGGTACTGGTTTTTTTGTTTGAGTGTTCGCCCCTTATGTTTTCAGCTGTCTCCATGTTCTGAACTGGTTATTTTTCTTTGTCTTCAGTCCGTGAGGTTGTAGGGGTGTCTCCATATGCTATAACATCAGAAAACTCACTAGATCATGATGACGTGCATTGCTGCGCCAGTCTATTTTGGACAGTAGATCGTTAGAAATCGATGCAAGTTTATGCAATAAGTTGACTAAAAAGTTAAGCTTATATCTAAAGTGAAAATTATGTATATATATTATTCTCCGAGTGCTCCTTTGTGCATGAACTCGTCAAGTCGTCATGATATTTTTATATTTTTGATAGCAACGTAATGTACTTGACATTTTTTGTATCAGCATATTATAGCCATATATATGTTACTTCCTGTCACGAAAGTTTGGGTGCTGGCAAGGAAAGTTTTTCTCATACGGAGACAAGCTTATTCTTATCAATTCTGTACTCACTAGTTTACCGATGTTCATGTTATCCTTCCTTGAGATACTTAAAGAGGTTAGGAAGAGATTGGGTTTTTATCGCTCTCGCTTTTTTTGGCAGAATGATGAAAACAAAAAGAAATATCGGTTAACAAAGTGGAATATTATTTGTCGCCCCAAGGACCCGGGAGGTCTTGGGGTAGAGGTGTTGGAACTTAAAAATAAATGTTTGCTCAGCAAATGGCTTTTCAAACTTTTAAATGAAGAGGGCATGTGGCAAGAGCTGCTACGCAATAAATACCTTAGGAATAAAACGCTTTCCCAAGTAAAGGTAAAATCCACATATTCTTTTTTGGAAAGTGCTTATGAGAATCAAGGATGAATTCTTTCAAAAAGGATCTTTTGTTGTTGGGAACGGGTTGAGAACCCGGTTCTGGGAGGATAGTTGGCTAGGTGATACGCCACTGGCGCAACAATATCCCTCTCTCTATAACTTTGTGCGGCGGAAAAACGTTTCAATTGCACAAGTTTTAGCCAACACATCTCTAAATATTGAGTTCCGAAGATCGTTAATAGGAAATACATGGGATATATGGTTACATTTAGTTCAGCATTTGATGGGAGTTAGCCTCTCGAACGAACATGACTATTTTAAATGGAAATTGACTGCATCTGGTTCTTGTACGGTCAAATCAATGTATGTAAATTTGTTGAATGTGACTACTCCTTTCCCGCGACGATACTTATGGAAACTAAAGGTACCACTAAAAATTAAGATTTTTATGTGGTTTATTTACAGAAAGGTTTTACTAACAAAAGATAATTTAGCTAAGCGAAAATGGAATGGTTGTATGAAATGTGTTTTCTGTGATTCGCCAGAATCCATACATCACTTGTTTATCGTTTGTCCCTTTTCTCGTCTTGTTTGGAGAATTGTTGAGTTCACTTTTAACCTGCCACCTTTGGCCAACATAACAAACATGTTCGGAAATTGGCTTAATGGGATGGGGAAAGAATGGTAAAGCTAAAATCCGTATTGGCATTTGTCCATTGCTATGGTCTTTATAGAATGCGAGGAAGGACCTCTTTTTTAACAGATTTGACACTATCAATTTCTTGCAGGTTATTCGAAAAGCTACACACTTGATTCATATGTGGTCCTATCTTCTACTAGAGGACCCGCGGCCGCCTATGGATATTGGATGCATTCAGTTGGAGACGGTCGTTTTGGCTTTCTACAATCAGGCTGGGTGGCGGCATGCTAAAAGGATAGATGTTGCTTAAGCATGTGCTCTTTTTCTGGTTTAGGTGGCTAATTTTTTTAGCCACTTTAAGTGATCCATAAGTTTATAATTCCAGATTTTGTACTCTTATGGTTTGAGACTTTTTAAACGCTGCAATAAAAGGCTGTGTGCATCAATTGATGCAGAGGCCGGGGTATACCCCATTTCGAAAAAAAAACCAAATATGCAGCTCAAGGGAAGAGAGATAGTAGAAATGAGTAATGTTTAAGAGTGTTCACTTCACATATCATCAAATAAATTAGAGAAAATTATGTCTCCATCCACTTCTTTCTATCTAAATCGGACAAATAGTTTAGCATGCCGTGCCGTGTGTATAAGAAAGAAATTAGCAGGGAAATTATTAGAAAAGAAATTAGCAGGGGCCATTGCTCGTTTAAAAAAATAAAAAATGAAAGTGTCTAGGAGAAACTAGACACTACTCATATATATATCAGATAAGGTGAGATTTAAACTTGGGCTGTCTAGCACAACACCTCATGTGCTAACCAAAAGACCCGCAAGCCTTTCTCATTGCTTGTTTCGGATCAGGGGAGAATGTTTGTAACTGTTGTGACCTCGGATCGATAAAGATCCCAAGTCCTTGTGATTTACTTGCTAGTCCCTGGATCAATAGCTAGCACTTACAGTCGATAAATATCATGTAAAATACAAGTCATTATTACATGAATAATCTAGAGTATGAATTTATTACATCTTTGTATAACTTATAGCTAGATCAAAATAAACAGTGGAAACTTAAATAAACTTGAGTCCATCAACGCCCCAGGCTAGTTGATTGTAGACTTGTGATCCCTATGCATCTTTCAGTTTTCGGATTCTGCACATAAAACGTGCAACCAACAAGTTGGGTTAATACTTTGAATGTATTGGCAAATTACACCAAGGAAAGAATAAGACTAACTCTACATGCAATGTTAGAGTAGGATTTTTGGTTCTTATGCATAAAGACAATTTCTCTCTAAGTAAGATGAAAAGAGGAAGAGTTTTATCCTACTTTGTGAATATTTTATTAATGTCGTGGTGGTGTCACGACAGATGCCATGGGTAGGCTTAAGTTGGGGCCGTATGAACGCAAGAGGAATCCAGGAAAGCAGTACGCAGTGAATCTGCACACGAAGAATATGGAAGAACCCTAGGGACAATCAATGTGTCTTGAGTTAGAACTCTTATTATTTCTGTTTGTTGTATTACAAGTGCTCCATGACCTGTTTGCTAGGTTGCTACCAAGATCTATAGGAAGAAGAAGAAGTGTCCTGTCTTGTGGCTCTTGTTGCCCTCTCCTTGTAACCTTAGCTCTATCTCTCTTTATATAGTGGATGGGGGAATCTAGGTTACACTATGGTTTGTAAGGTTCATAGGATGGACTTCTACTTTACCCAGCGGTCCGTGTTACAGGGCCTGTCCTCTGGTCCAGGGCCTGGTCATCAAAGTGGAGCATGCCAACGGTACTAGAGTACACAACACCAGTCCTTTGGATGTCACCCGGCTTAGGTGCCACCCGGTACTTTAGGAGTCAGCTGACAACGCTCTCCTTAGCGATCAGCTTTGGCCCACTGGGTATAGTGGCCCTGTAGCACCGCCAGGGCCATGCGCCAACTTGTTTGGTGACGCATAGAGCCAGAAGCGTCCGTAGGAAGGAGAGTCTCTCCCTTCATGACTCGGCTCTACCTCGATGACTCGGCCCGGGGTACCTAAAAGTAAGAACCACACATATGTTTGTGCCGACATAATTTATATGTCGGCTGGGCCTTGCCGTTATAACTCGCCTTTCGTTTACTTGGCCTATGTCGGCCTAACTCGTATAAGGTGAATCCAAGTCAACCTTAAGTTTCACCTCTTATGACCCTACCTGGGGTTATCCCACTGACATTATTCCCCGAAGCTGTCAAGGTCTAGCAGTTTTAATTGAATAGGCCTTGGCATGTTCCTTTAGTGAGTTTGGGACTTCTCTTTTCCATCCGACTTATATTAAGCTAGCTCGACTATTTGGATCCGACATTGGTTGCTGGCAACATCTTTTCAAGTCTCATCTTAGTCTTTAATCTTTGCCGGGTTTCCCTTGGCTTAATATTATTTTATTACGGGCGGCGCGTAATTATTACGCTTTGCCACATTTTGTTCCATAATCATGACGCGCCACACTATTTATATAGCACAATGACGTATGTCGCTGTAGCTGTCACGTCACACAGCGCCTCGGTTAACACATTGACCAATCTGTTGTGGCGTGGAGAGCGGTTGCTGTGCATGTGGAGCCACCTGATGCGGCAGTTGCTCGCGTATACAACCATAGTGTGGCTCCCGAGCGCAACCGAGCCCACTACAGCGATTTTCACCGCGCCCTTAAGTAGGGGAGTGGGGGATAGAAACCCCCATTGCCTCTTTAGTTTCCCCCTTTTCTTCTTCCTTGCATCGCTGCTCCGTGCCCTTTGTTCTTGTTCTTCTCTGCCACTGCCTCTAGCTTTCTCCTCCGCCGCCGTTCTTATCCTCAGGAGAGGTGTAGCTACCCCGCGCTATCTCTTGCGGTGCTACGACGGGGCCATGGCAATCCAAGCCGCTTGAGGCACATCAAGAACCGGAGGAAGCCATGGACCCCCCCCCCCCGCGACGTCATTCCTGTCGAGGAGGTGTAGGTGGGTGATGCCACCGACGAGCGTGGCTCGTGGGAGGGGTCTAAAGTCTCCGTCGAGGAGCGTGAGTGGCTCTGTTCATCATAGTGGATCCCATTAGAAGTTGAATGCTGCCGCCCCGTCGGTGAGGTTGCTCCAAACCCTCTTCCAGGAGAATATGTTGTGTTCATGTCTCACTTCGAACGCTGATTCGCTCTTCCCTTGAGTAATTTTGCCAAGAAATTCTTCGAATATTTCCATCTGCAACCGCATCACCTTCCTGCGAACGCCATGGGTTCACTGTCTTGTTTTACTCGGCCTCTGGACTACAGTCCAGCTTTGGCCAAGTACTTCTAGTTATGAATCCAAGTCATTCTAGAGTCGGATGTTCCTTCAGGTAAGAAACAACCGACTCAGTGTGGAGACGCCAGTATCACCCCTAGGAGGAAATCCATTTTCCTCCGATTCCAAGGCCTAGATTCCTGAAAGAAGTGGCAGAGGATGTTTTTCTATGTCAAAAACTCCACCGACCATGATTTGATTCGGCTGTCTGCCTTCAATGTCAATGTGCTTGACAAGCACAACTAGAGGTTTGACCCAAAAGGGAAAACCCGACAGTTAATGAGGCCCATGATATTCTAGAGAAGATGGTGGTGGAGGGCGTGCAACCAAGCCTGACGGGGGAAGATCTCATGCGCACTTTCATTAGTCGCCAAATCAGCCTCTCTAGCTTCGCCCCACAAGATATGTTTCATGAGCGGTCGCTTTGACCCGACGCGCCACTCGAGCTATGATCTCACCAAGGCGCAGGTTGCCAAACGAGTCAACTCCATCTTCAAATTAACGATGGTGTCTTACTAGGAATGGGGCATTGTCCCCTACGACCGCACCAACCTCGTTCCCTGGGTAATCTTCCAGCTATTTACTCGGCCAATTTTCTTTGCTTGTTTCCATTTAATTGACTCAGACTATTTGCTCTTTGCAGAAGTTTACTCAACAAACATATGAAAACGCCAACCCGCCTCTTGCCTTTGATGAGGACCGTGATACCCCCGACTTGGAGGAGTTTGATTTGGAGGATTTCATGCCTATCCCGCACGCCGACATTGGGCCTTCTCCAGGTAAGAATCCTATTCGTGAGCCTTTGAGGGAGTGGCCGAATGATGATGATGATTATGATGATGCCGAATGTCAGATTTTGGAGGTACTTGATCCTCAGCCTATATCTTTTGCTCATCCCGTTGGTTCTGCATCTGCTGATGTAGACGGTCAAGTGCACGAGGATGCGCCCCTCACTATGGGAGACCGGGTCAAACCCAAGAAGCGGGGCGTTGCGGCAGCTACTGAAGCTGAGCCGGCCAAGCCCTTCAAGAAACGCAAGGTCATGATGAGAGCCTACCATAATCCTGTTGTTGCCGGGTAAGTTCCCTTGGCTAACATTTATCCTCTTTGTATTTTCTATTTCTCTCTTCCTTTCTTTGATCTCATATAAGTATATATTTTCTATTCCTCAATTCTGCCGTGATCGCGGCTCAGTCAGCTAGTTGCATTGCCTTCGAGATTCCCGCTCCACCCCCTCCTACTTCGGATGAGACTCATGTTCCGAGTATAGCCCGAGGGCCTCTCCTTCTGTGCCAGATGTTCCAGCATCCCAGCCTGCAGCAAGTCTCAAGACTCGAAAGGAGGATGAGCCAGGAGAGAAAGCACCAGCTCCCGTAAAGGAAAAGAGACTCGAAGCCAGCAGCACTAGCATCGGGTCAACTGATGTCGAAAGTTCAGTTATTCAACCAGAACAACAGTAACAACAGAAGAAGAAAACCCCCAGCCATCTCAGCAGCAACAACCTTCTCACTCGGTTCCATTGACTCAACAACATAAGAAACATCCAATTCCACTTTCCCAGCAGCCCAGCAAGAGCCAGTATCACTCGGCTCAGCCGAGTCAATCGAAGACCATAGCATCAAAGACAATGGCATCAAGGTAGCAAAAGCTTAGCTGTGGCCAGACCACGACTCAGTCGCAGTCCCAATAGCAACCAACAACAAAGACATCAGCAACTGCGGATTTGCTGACTAAGACTGTGGCTGCTTCCGAGTCAGTCAACACTGATAAACAGCCTGTGCTTCATGTTAGCCCAAATGCTGCTAGAAGTGGCATTGATGCATCTGCCAAGGGCAGAGGTCTTGTCATGACTCAAACAGTCAGTGGCCAAAGTCTCGGCTCTGCCGAGAAATATGCACTTGAATGGAATGCTGCCAATGACAAAGAAGTTTCTTCCCACAATCCTTCTGCACTAGCATAGCAAGGATTGGCCATTGGTCCTTAGACTGTGGCCAAGATGATGCACTCGGCTATAGACACATTTGAAATGGATCGTATGGGCACCTAGAGGGGGGGGGGGTGAATAGGTGCTACTCAATTTTTAGTTCTTTTTCAATTTTAGGCTTGACACAAAGTAAATTCTCTAGATATGTAACTACGAGAATTTCCCTATATGCAAACCTAGCTACTAAGCACATAAGGAGAGGAGCGAGGAAACCGTAGTGGAGCACGCAGAGACACAAGGATATCTTTTACCGCAGTTCCTTCCTTGTTAAGGGAACTACATCTGCGTTGGAGGGGTGGGCGGTTCTAAGACCACCACGCCACAATAGGCCTCACCCTATTCTTCGATGGATCTCGCCACAAAAGGCATGATCCACCTTCTCCACTATTGGTACCCTTCGAGGCGGGAACCGGTGCCTTTATAACTCTACCGGGGCACACACCCACAACTGAATTGGGGGCTCCAGTAATGACAACAAGCTATCACAAGAACAAGGTTTATCAATATAAACAAAAGCAAGGATCTAGATATTTGCAAGAAATACTAGATCGGTGATTCTCCAAATGAATGGAGAGGAGATGAAGCGCTTGATTGCAGTAGTTGAAGATCGAGTTCTCCTCCTTCGGTTCCCCAAGGGACGGGGCCTTTGGGTGGATGAAGGTGGTGCTCTCTTGGATGAAGGTTGAAGAACAGATCCTGTATTTTTGGAATGAATCAAGAGTTCTGGCAGGAGGGGGAAGGCTGGCTGAAATACCCCCTGCCCAGATCTTGCCATTGGAGAAGTTTGGGGGTGGATTATCCTCTCCCACTAGGGGCGGACTATCCGCCCTGGGGGAAAAGTCCGCCCCCAGGACGGAAACTCCGAGGGAAAATTCTCCCCCATACAGAAGGTGACGCCGGTCTTGACTTGGTGAAAAATCTCGAGGGGGAGGATAATCCGCCCCCCTCAAGGAGCGGACTATCCGCCTTGGGGGAAAAGTCCGCCCCCAGGACGAAAACTCCGGGGGAAAATCCGCCCCCATATAGAAGGTGAAGCCATGTCTTGGAGAAAATCCAGGGGGGCGGGCTATCCGCCCCCCGTAGGGGCGGATTATTCGGCTTGGCCGGAAAATCCGTCAAATACTCGGCCCCCCGTTTGAGGGTTGCGCCCTTCTAAGTTTGGGGAGGGGCGGATTATCCGCCCCTGGTAGGGGCGGATTATCCGCCCCCCCAAAATAGTTTACTTTTCCTTTTCATGTTAGATATCTGCAACACTTCAACACACATTAAATAATCCTTGATATTGTTATCTAACACACAAAACACTAGGGATTATGAAATGTTCTTTCAATCTCCCCCTTCTTGGTGTTAGATGACAATACTAGGATTTGCAATAAAACCTACTAATAACACCTTAAGGAAATGAAAGAGGCTCCCCCTAAATGTGTGCATATTTGTAACACCCCAGTTTTAGCTAATCCATATTAGGGTTTTGATTGTGCATTGCATAAGCATCATCTATCTTGCTAAGACTAAACTCAATCAAGATCAAACACAAAATCCTAAACCCTAGCTATTTTACCTCTCTTTCTACAAGCAATTCAACAGGTTTTGAATATTTTCAAAAGACTCAAAATGTTTGGATCCCAAATAGTATAAAGGGGTCCCTGCTGTATTTTCATATTTACAAAAGCCTCTAGTATTTTAAAATAGTTCAAAACATATTTGGAATTCAAATATACAAAAGAGAATAGCTAAATAGAAAAAGAAAAGTTTCTGGAAAATAAAAACTAAAGCCAGACCTCTCAAGCCGCAGCCTAGGCCGGCCCAGCTCCCCTCTCCCCTCTGCCTGCCGCACACCCGCAGCTCCTGCGGCCCAGCAACCGGCCCAATCCAGCCCATCCTAGGCCCGATATCGGTTCAACCGTCTTCCCTGTCGTCGTCTTCGATCCCGATGGAGGAATCTCCTGCGTGTCACCGCCTCCGCCGCCCGCCTGCGCCAGGATGCCCGCCGTGCGCTGTGATGTACGCTACCGACGTCCCTGAGGTCTACAAGTACTCCTCCGCCGCCGAGACGAACCCTAGATCCTCCTTTTCCCCAATTTCTGGTGCCATGCTGAAACCCTAGCTGCTCAGACGCCAGCAAACCCCGCTCCCTCCGGCATCCCTGAGCCCTGCCGAGATGCCCTAGAGAACCGTCGTGCTCCCTTCGTTCATCTATCGGAAGGAATTGGACCCGGGAGCCCGCAATCGAGCACAACATCCGCGCCTTCCCTGCCGCCGGCCGCCACAGTCATCGCTCCGATTCCTCGCCGTCTGAGCTCCCCTCGCCTCCCCGTCATCACCGTCACGCTCGTGGTGAGCCGCTGGTGCTCAGGCACCCATTCTTTCCCTCCCTCGTGCTCTCCATCGCCCCCGCATCATGTGCCTGTAGTCGCCGCTACCGTTTGTCATCGCCGGCGTACCATATCTGAGCGGCGCCACCACTGTTTGGTAGCCCGCGCCGCGCTCTCTCCGATGCCTCCAACCACGCACGCGTGCAAGCCCCAATCACCTGCCCCGCATCCGATCTGAGAGATTGATGATGTCACCGTGACGTCACAGTGATGCAGTAAAGCTATTTTCTTTTCTGAAATGTTTCTTTAATTATTTTCTGGAATATAAATAAAACCATGTGGGCCTCACCTGTCAGGTTTTCATAAATGTTTTCAGAAATGAATAAAACTATGACATGTGGGCCCAAGTGAATAAATATTTAATATAATCCAAAAATGTTTTATAATTTCCTAAAATGATTTAAAATGGATTTAAATTGATAAAAATCATAACTAATTCATTTTAAGTCAGAAAAATACAAATAATATATCAAAATGTTCAGAAAAATGAGACCTACCTCTTTAAGCTATAATCATGCATTGTTGAACAACTTTCAAGACAAGTTTAATTAGAAGAACTTAGTAACCCCTCTCATATACATCCGGAGTTTTCCCGAATTAGGGTTTTCACCCCTCGGAACCCCGATTAAACTGCCGAGCATGCTTTAGGGTTACATTTCAATACAAATTAACTTTTCATATCATCATCCTTGTTTGAGCATTGCATCGATGCCATTGTTGATTGTTTCCCTCTCTTTCCGGTGTTTGGTTCTTCTCGGTAGAATACGACATTGAGATCAAGATCAAAGGCCGAGATCAACACCGTCGAAGTTCGAAGATCGACGAACAATACTTGACCAATTGTAACCAAGTCAAGTACAAGGTTCTCGAAGATCTGCTTATTGGTTATCAACTATTAAAGGCAAGCATAGCCCTACCATGATATAATCCTATGATTTCGAAAGCATTTCTATTCTTGCCATGATGCATACGATTCTACTGTGGTCTTTTATCATTATAAAGTATCCTAACTGTTGCATTACTACCTTTGAGCTTATATTAGCTGATCCACTCTCCTAGCATAACTAGGTTTGGCTTGTGTGCACTGCTAGAGCTATTATATGTGTCCTGCTTAGCCATGCATAGCTGTTGAGTCTGGTCCATCCAGATGATGTATCAGATGCAGAGAATCTAGTATGACAGGAGTTCGAGATATACTAATGAGGTGATATGAGATTAAATATGCTAAGGCTTGTATGGGAGGCCATGGTGGGATGTGGTTTTTCTAGTCCCATGCTCGCCACCACTAGGACCTGAGTTCTTGCCTTTGGAACCGAGATGAGGGTACAACCACACGGGGCTTGGGAACCCCTCGCCTGATTAACTTGCCTAGTAGATTCCATGAGTCACATAGTTCGGGTGTTCCATTCGACATATGCATAGAAAATCTTTTGAAAGATTTGCCGGGTGAAAGGTGCATCATAACAGGTAGGTAAGCGTGGCCGGGGTTGCTTGGGGTCGATGAAGCCCCTGGTAAACCAACCTCGCCTCACATCTTTAAGTACCGGCTTCAGGATTTGACCCGTTACGGCGGAACCATACTTATTGCGTGACTCATGGTCTCCGCGAAAGAAAGATAAAGGTCGTGGCCAACCACCCTCTCCCGGCCTTCCAAGGAAGATGGCTAATGTACTGGCATTAAGAGTCGGTTGGTACGTGTGGGTAAAGTTGTACACCCCTGCAGGGTTAAATCTTTTCGAAAAGCCGTGTTCACGATTATGAACGCTTGGTGACCAGATTCTATGATCATAGAGAATTATAACCTAATCGTAAAACTTGGCAGATCAACGTGTGCTTAAGGATGCTTCCACATGGGTACGAGGGGGTGATCCTAGTTGGTAGATGATGATGACTTGGTGGATATCCAAAGATGATGATCAATATTTCAGAGATGTCGCTCTCTTATCCCCTTTTAAAACACTCTGATTAGACGAGCTTCTTCTCCCCCTTGTTTTATAAACAAAGATGGCTTTACGCAAAACAACTCCACCAGCCATAAGTCTTGTGGAGTACACCCTGTACTCACCCTTGCTTTGTTGATACTTTTGGCAGAGTGCGGTGACCCAGGATACCACTGCATGATGCAGTACACTATAGTCGTTGACATAACACTAATGAAACACCGTTCACTAGTATTACATCCCTCAAAGTGGTACAACAGAAACACAGCAGGTCCAAGACATGACTATAGGTTACAACTCAACTCTTTACACAAGATCCAGAGAACACTCCAGGTTAAAGAGAGAGAAAGAATATTCTTACAAAGAAGAATCAGAAATAAAAAACTCAAAACTATCATACTATTAAGACTAGTATTTTAACTAATGGTCTGGCATTGCTGCTATTGCAATATACTACAGAAATAGGTTCTATGGCTAGAGATTATATTCCTATCTAGTCAGAAACTTCGTCATCACTTGAGTTGATGTATATGTTGACTTCCTTGACTTCATTGAAGAGCTCAAGCTTTTGATGATGATTCCTGGAGCATAACTTGATGTAGACCTCGCCTATACTAGCTTTCGAACCTAGCAAGGGTTAAGAAGATACTTTGAGTACGAGCGTACTCAGCATGTTCACTAGAAAAGGAGTGTTTGATGCACTATATCTATAGCCACAGACCGTAGGTCGTAGGCAATGCAAGTTTTCATAAACATTTCTTCAAAGGTTGCTTTTATTCTGAAAAGCTATGTCTGTCAGCCTTCACGGGTTTACCAGAACTTTCATGGATTTCCTTTCCTGCCGCGTTCGCAGCTCCTTCCCGAAACAGGGAGTAACAAGTTACAGTTCTTACACTCTACAGAGGTGCGTTACTTTACCCATGAGAGACCTTAGCCTTGTTGCACAACCAAGTCATGACCTTGTCCATACTTCCTTGGTATGGGGCCCAGTCTAAGATCCAAGCCAATCACTGCCCCTTCGCGACCCCGCATGCCTCCTTGGTGTACACCATGCCCACATATTGAATTACGACAATGGTTTGTACAGACCGTTAGATGCCAAAACTATCGTGGGACGTTGAGGGTTCCCACCCGTATGCTGCATATCCTCTACGAATTACCAATTAATATGCATGCTACGAGTGATAATAGCCATGACCTGCACATCCGGCTACATGTGAGAGGAAGAAGATACAGATGACTTCCCTGTCCCATTCCAAATCTCATGGTTAACGCGTGATATACGGCGCAAGAATCACTGGCGTCATTGGTTGTTAAGTCCTAGATAATATGTTCCTTTACCACCGGAACTTTCATAGTAGGTTATTACCACACATATCTCTCCCTGTAGTAAAGTGTATCAAGAACACTTCTCTGAGCAAGACAAGAACACATACTTATCTATCATCAGAGCCACCCACTGGATAATAACCACACAGATTATTCCGCCATCTCACCACATCTCTAATTCTGGTTGCTCACTAGAGCCATCCAAGAGCTAGGAGGGGCAAGTATACCAGAAGAAAAAACCATAGCAAATCCAATAGATCAAGTCAGGAACTAGGAGAAGAGGGATGTATCAGTAGGTAAATAACCTATAATCACATTATTATGAAAATAGTGTTTTCGGACCTTTTTCAAATGCAGGTGATGACAACACTGGATTTGCAAAATACTTCACAGAAAATAATCAAAGGACATGAGAAAGTGTGAACTTGCCTTTTGTGATTGCAAGATTATGCACTCACGGTCTTCGAGACAATATAAGATCCAATATCTAAAATCAACATCATTGGTCCGATAAGGACTAATGTTTAAATAAGCAAGATGCTGTTATGCATAAGTAATGTTATGCATTTTGTAAAATTCCCAAAGTGAATCCCCAATGTTTTGAGTGAAGTGAATTTAGGTGATTATTTTAAGAGTTAGTTTATCTTCAAATTTTACTTTATAAGTAATGACATTTATAAGGAACTTAAGTGATAATAATTCTAGATATACAGGTAAAGTATAAAGTAATGTTATTATGTTTAATTGTCATTTTGTGACTAAGATAAGAGTCCTTGGTTTTAGTTGTTAGGAGTTGAAGAATTTATTATGAGATTATTCTTTGAAGTGGAAAAAAGAATAACATTTGAAGAAAAGATTTCCTTCCTATGGTTTAAACAACCCTGATAGCTTTTAGAATATGATTGATAGAATGTGATTGATGTTGTTTATGCTTGCTTGAATAGTCTGAACTTGAGATGCTTTATTTCTTAATTGAAATAGACTAAAGTTAACTATAAAAACATAAGTGGTGTATTAGACCTGTTGTTTATAAGCTTTGAGACTAAAGTTAACTTTAAAAGGGTAAGTAAACTTAAGATGTAATATATTTTAATTATTGCTAAGTTTTAGATTTATGATAGGTATAACTAAGGTGTGGAATTATTCACTTTATATTTTAGTGAATGCTTATAAAGTTATTTTGAAGGTTGTGGTTTTAAATCTTTATTTAAAGTTTCAAAATATATTATAAAGTTAATAATTTACACTTAAGTTTTATTATTAACCTTAGTTTTGGTTTAGAACTTTAGTAATTTGATTTTTAGGGTATTAATATTTCTTAATAAATATAATTATTTCTTACTTAAGAAATGTTCTTAAAGAATTTTCAAAAATATATATTGGATAAGGATTTATTATTTTAAAATATTAAAAAATTTCTACTAATATATTTAGTATTTTTCTAGTGTAATAGATTTATTCAAGACTTTGAAAATGATTTTTATTTTATTTTTAAGTATTATTTTTATATTTATAAAATTCCATAAAGGATCAATTGTCTTTGAATATTACTTTAAAATTTATTTATAAAAAAATAAGTATTATTTTTATAAAATAGTAGATTTATTATTATACATAAAAAATATTTTTATTCATTTTTAGGATTTTTCCTTATTTTTATGAAATTTCTCTCCGGATGTAATGGTGTTAATATTTATCTACATTTTATTTATATTAACAAGTAAGTTTCTATGTATATATTATTCTTGTGGTCATTTTGACATATCATATGTATTTTTGAGATTTTTCTCTATTTTTTTCTAGGGTATAAATTATGTTCAGGGGTAGTTTGGTCATTTAGTGATTTAAGTATTATTTTCTTATTTTTCCTTTGGAATTGGGACAGGCTTACCAACGGGCCCATTTGGACCCAACTTGGCCCAACTGGCATAGGGTCAAACCCACCCTGGCCCCCAGCCATCCTACCACTCTCTCTCACATCTCACATCCTCGTTTATTTCCCCTCCTGGTTGCTGGCAATGTTGACGTCGTCGCCCACCCGATGCCAGCGAGGCAGGCCGTTGTGGTTGCCGCCGATGGTCGCCGGTGCTTTGCCTCCCACAGGCCGACCTGTCCCTCCAATTGGATTTATTCTTAAAGCCCTCTCGAGCTCGCCTCTTCCATTTTCTATGCATCTAGGGTTTTGGTATCCTGGCTTCGCCGAGCTCCAGTGATGGTTTGATGTTGTCCTGGTGGTGGATTGAGGTTGGTGAAGATGGGGTGTGTTCTTGGGTTGGTGCAGCTTGGCGCAGGTCGCAGGTTGTAGCTCGGCGCAGGCTCAGGTGTCGCATGTGCCACTGTGCCATGGTCATTGCTACTACGACCACCCCACCGGTCTGCTTCCTCTTCAAACTCCAGCGAGGACCACGGGTAAGTGGGGAATCTTCTTTCTTTTCCTCACTTGATTCCTTTCTAGATTTCTTTTTGTGATGATGAAAGCATCCTAAGTAGCATCGATGCTCTATCCTAGGTGTGATAAGAATCTGATCTTCTTTGAATTGTTCTCTGCTAATTAGCAGATGGATCAAATACATGTGATTGTGCAAGCTATCACCCTAATGATCTATTAGGGGGAGGATATTATGTTGATGAATTGGATTGTCTAGCTTGTGGTTATTGTTACCCTCTGATCTAAAGTCTGGTGCAAGTATCTTGCTTTCACAGTACCACTATTCTGTAATTGTTGCTTGTATAGCTACCTTTGGCTATTACTTTGATTAGGAAATTAATGGTTTTGCTAAAAGAATATTGTTGAATTGGGAGTTGGTTAGTATGATAATATGCTAGGCTTTGAGTTATTGGCCCTTTGGTTAAATAATGATCTGGAGTCTGTATTGGACTAAACTTAGCTACCTATGTTGACAGATAGTGTTAAAATGATTCCTGATTATATAATTAGGAAAATGATTACTAGCTGTTTGTGGTATGTTAGTGGCTTCTCATGACTTAGTTATATTTGTGGAGCCTCCAAATAGGAGTGTGCACAATATAACTTAGGTAAGATGATTTGCTCCTTAAATAATTAAAGTGATTTGTATGGAATTAATGCTTATGATGCTGGTGTCACATCCCAAGATTTTCCAAATCTTGTTATGTTAAAATAAATAAATGAATAAAATAAAACTTTGTTGATTTTCAGGGTGAGAAGAAACTTTTGATTCCAATTGGGAACTTTCAAAACCTATTTGATCAATTAAAATCCTAAAGGGATTTAAAAAGATAAATAAACATTAAAGTTAAAAATATTTGGAATTATTATTTTTGGATCTTTTAGTAAAAAGATTTAGTTTTCAAATGAAAAGTAAGAAATATAAATAAGGATTATTTTATAAGCCAAATTAAAGCTTGGCCAAGCCTTTGAAATAAAATATTTCTATTTGATAAAAAAATAGTAAAGGTTTATTTAAAATAAAATAATAAGGATTTAATATCCAAGTTTATTTAAAAATAAAGGTTTTACTATTTTAATTAAAAATCAAAACTTATTAATTTATTATAAACAAGTTTTCCAAGTATTTTATATTTTCAAATAAAACCTACTGATTTGTTTTTGATATTATTTTAGATTTTCAAATGGAGATTTTGAATAAATCAAAAACCATTTGATTTAATAATTAAGGCCCATTTTATTTAATTATTAATGGACCCTAAAATAAAAATATTATATTATTTTGGGACTTGGAATATTGTTGTTAAACAGAACCAAAACTCAAGGCAAAGTTTGGAGGAGTTTTGAAATCTTTTGAGTGTTTGTTTTGTTGTTTGAATTTCAAAACAGAAAATCGAAATAGAAAAAGATAAAGCAATTAGAAAAAAAATAGAATCAGACCTGACCCAACTCACCTGGCCCAGGAAGCCCAACTCCAGCCCAGCTTCTTCCCCACGCGCGAAACGTTTTTCACCCACAGACAGACCCACTCAGCGACTGACTGGTGGACCCTCTCCCTATCTCACTCCCTCGCTGACGCCCAGACCCCACTGCCACCTCAGCATCGTCTTCAACCCCCAGACCCCGCCCTGCCGTTGCAGACAAGAAACGCTGGCGTTGATTACGCGTTAATGGCCGCGTTACTCCACCCCGCTACCACGCCCATTTAACCGCCTGCGTCTTCCCTCTCTTTCCCCCCAGACCCCGCACCACCGGAGCCACCAGGCTGCCCTGAATTCCCTTGCCTTGCCACTGCTCCGGCGAGCCTTTCTAGCAAATTCCGGCCACACCTCCCCGTCCCTTGCCTCCCTGAGCACACGGCCGTGACCCCCAGCCTCTGGTGCTTCTCCCTGTGCCTTTCGTTCGCCCGCGCTCACCCCAGAGCCTCGACTTCGACAACCGCTGAGCGCCGCCGCGTCTGCTTCTTTCTCCGGCGACCTCCCCTGGTAAGTCTCGATCGCCCTGGCACCTCCTATTGATGCTCACTTCATCAGCAGATCAAACCGCGTCTAACCATGCCCTTATTCTTCCTCAGGGTGATCTGCAATGTCGCCTTCGACGACCTCCAGAGCCGCCTGACGCCGCCACCTACTCCGGCGAGCAATCCCCGTCGCGTCTGAGCGCCCCTCGACGAACCGACCATTCCTCGAGCTTCACCTCAACCTCGCGAGCACGGTGAGAATCTCCACTTCTATCCTTGCTTCCTGTAACAGCCGCTAGCACATCGTCTGACCGCGTGCCGCCGCTCACCGCCGCCCATTATTGACCAAGAAGTCGTGTCCGTAGGATCTAGATTGGACGAACACGATAGAAGCTAGACGAAGGGGTAAGTAGCATCTCAGCGCCGTGCGATGTAATTTAATCCAACGGCCTGCATCGCTCGATCCACGCGAAGCGGTACTGACCAGTAGAAACGTGCCGCGTGGCACTAGTTGATTTAAAACAGATTTTAGAATCTGATTTAGATGCAAATTTGTAAACCTTATAACTTTTGATCCACACGTCCAAAATTTGCAAATTTTATATCAATGGAATCAGTGGAACAAACCCTAGACAACCATGCAATTTTTTTTAGTAAAAAGCTTCTGTTAAATTGTTTGTTTTTGCAGAAACATTTGTATGCTTGTTTAGGTTATAAAAATTATTCCAAAATGATTTTGGGGTTGAAATCTTTGCAAAATTGGTTTGTTGTGAACCTACTGACCCTAGGAACCAACTTATGGATTTAAAAATGTATTTTGTGAAGCTTAGGAGTAAATAATTGAATTAACTCATTTCTAGTCAAATAAGAATATTGATTTTGATATGGAAATGATTTTTGAGTAAAACCATTTGGAAAATGATTTGATTCAAACCTACTGACCCTAAACACCAAGTTTGGTGAATTAACAACTTGTTTGGTGAACAATATAAATTTTTGCCATACGAAAAGCATTTTTCCATCACATGAAATAATGATTTGATTTAAAAATGATCTATAGATAAAACCCTTTTGCAAATGGTTTTGCCATTTTAGAAAATGACCACTTTGAGCCTTGCAATATTTAGAGCCTAGAAGAAACCATCTTTGCAAATAAAACTATCTTTTGCATGCTTGCATGCATGACTTAGTTTCTATTATTTTTATGTGTGCTAAATTGTTTGATTATTGTTTGGAATGCTAGTTGAATTTGTGTTTGCTTGATTGACTTGTAGTGAAGTTAGAAGAGTGTGAGATTAGCAAGATCAAGAAGTGAACCAACATTCCCTACCAAAAAGGCAAGTGACAATATCATCCATACTTAGTGGATTTGAAACATGCATGAAAAGGATTTCTATACTTTATTCTATGCTAAATCCTATTAGGATACCCTTATATATTCCTTAGTGAAAACAATGTAGTTGTAAAATGCTTAGCCATGCTATATATTTTGAGAAGGGATACATGTTGAGATTTTATGAAGTTGAGAAAAGACTTATGTTTTATATAATAAAACAAGTACTCAATGAACCACCTGGGTGGACAAGGATACTCAAGTTTTGGAAAAGGTGGCAACAAGAGGAACCATGTTTAGATGGCAATCTCTTTTTTGTTGTGCACTAAAAGAAAACCACCTAGGGACTTAGCGATTGAACATGTTTCTCGTACAGTGGCTTCCGTGTACAGCCACATGCTAAATGGGCACTGGCTTAGTCAATTACATTATGGAAAACCCATGCATTGGCCTCTTCAGGTTAACTAAATGAGGGAACTCGGAACCCTACATTGGTGCCTGAAGACAAGCTGGCATTATGTATGGGAGGACCCTATGGAAAGACTTCGTCACATTCTCAGTCTGCCAGTACTCCATCTTGGTGAGTACTTATCCAGCGGCCACTGGTGGCAACAAGATGGGATTGTGTCATGTGGGTAAAGTGTACCACTTCTGCAGAAGATAAAAATCTAAGTACTTAGCCGTGTCCCCGGTTATGGACAATACTGAGCAACTAAGGCCTGAAGCTATGGGAAATCTCGACATTCCAATTTCTAAAAGCAAAATTGTAAAGTGACAACAAAGACTTGAAGCACTTGGGGTGTACCAAGGAGCTCAAGAGATTTTGGCAAAGACTTGAAGCACTTGGGGTGTACCAAGGAGCTCAAGAGATTTTTTACAAAGACTTGAAGCACTTGGGGTGTACCAAGGAGCTCAGAAAGATTTGACAAAAGATCAAAACCATTTTTGAAAAGGTAGGATAAATTATTGCTTTCTGCAAATGAGCCTAAAACCCTACTTAGCCAAATATGCATGTAATGATAGGATCCACTTATTTCTACATAGTAGTGACACTTGCCAATACAATTCAAATGTATTGACCCTTGTGGCTGTAACTTGTAATGTTGTAGGTTGGTTTGGTGTTAGTGAAGTTGATTGATTAGGATTACAAGTCTACAACCAACATGTTTGCCTGTGGCACTTCGAAGATGAAGGACCCCATGCTTATAGATATTCTGCTACAATGTAATGTAATAGCCAAATGAGCTATGTAAGATGTAATAAAATTTTGTTATTCCTGGTTATAAAGTTGAATTATGACCTTTGTTTCTTGATACTACATCTTAACTGTGGATGCTAGCTATTGATCCAGGGACTAGCATTGTAAACATAGGGATCTCTACCTTATTAAAGGTTGGGAAACTTTACAGATGGTATTAGAGCATTGTGTTGCCTGTAGGATTTGTAAACCTAGGATTGGACAATACCCCTTAGAAAAATAGGAGTTGTATTTGTTCCAAAACTTATTTACAAACAATCTTGTAAACTCTTTCCTCAACCATTTTGGTTTTGATTCTACATCTCTTCTATATTAAACTTGATGGATAAAGCCTACCCCATGGCCAAAGAATTCACCATGTGCAAAGGACTTCTTCAACTCTAATGACTTCAACATCTTCAACTCTAATGACTTCAACATCTTCAACTCTAATGACTTCAACATCTTCAGCATGTTCACCAAGGACTTCAATCTTGGATATCACTAAGGATAAGTGAGACAAGAAATCTTGCTCAAGATTTGGAAACTAAAGAAACACAACTTAGAAGGAGCCACATCACCTTTGAAGTTTTTGAGACCAAAAGTTTTCCCAAGGAAACCATAATCTCATGTAAAAAGAATCAACCAAGAAGGATGGAAAGATCACAAGTAAACCATATAGATGGACTACCATATTTAGTTTAAGCCAAACCCACCAACTTATGTGGTGTAACAAAATATTTTTGGTTGCCTAAAATATGTTTGAAACTTGTTGTTTGAGTGGAATGTTTGTTGTGATTGCCTGCACCTTTCTTGTGTGAATTGTGATGTGTGTGATTAGAATTATTTCCTTAGAAAATCTTTTGCCTATTCTAATCTCAATTCAACCCAAACAGATGACTACTCCAAGAGACTCCAACATCAAGGTTGATGACAACAACAGCAACCAAGAAGACAACAGGGGGGAACTCATAACAACCCAAAACCAGTTGAACCAAATGACAGCTCAATGCATAGCCAACACCAGTGGGGAAGATCCAACCCTGCAAAAGTTTTTGGAAAACCAAGCCCAAATGTTGCATAAGGTGACAGATCAAATGCTCAACATGGAAAGCAACTTTTCCAAAGGAGTTTGTGACAACAAGGATGACAAAGATGTTATTCTAGAAGGAACCAAATCTTGCAACATTTGTGGAGACAAGGATCACACTTCCAAGGAACATGGAGATCAATGCCCTAACTGTGAAGAGAAACATCCAGTAGGCCAATGTCCCACCTCTCAAGCTACTTGTTACCTATGTGAAGGAAATAACCATGTTCCTATCCAATGCCCCATCTATTCCATAGTTGAACAAAGGAAACAAGGTGGAGTGCAACAAATGATTGCAAACTATCAAGAGGGATCCAAGTCTACTAAGAAGAATGAGGACAAAGGAAAATCTCCACTTATATCTCCATGCAATACAACCCAATTTAAAGGACCAAAGAAGAGGCATATGAATTATCCAAGGAGAAATAGAAGGTCCAAGAAACAAGTAGACATTCCTACCTATGAGATAACATATGAACAACATGAACTAGATGCACTCCTAGCTTTGGAGAAACCCAAGAAAAAGAAGGACAAAAGCCATGTGCAATGTCATCATTGTAAAGAAATGGGACACTATTCCAGTGAATTTCCAGAGAAACAGAAGTATAAAGAGATTGGCCAAGTATGGTGCAACAATTGCAAAGAGCTAGGCCATTATGCAGCAACCTGTCCACAAGAGATACGTGAAGAACTCAAACTTATCACATGTTTCAATTGTGGTAACCAAGGACATTATGCAAGCAACTGTCCAGAAAAGATAAAGAACAAGATAAACAAGCCTGTGAAGGATCTCAGCCTTGTCACATGTTTCAAGTGTGGAAACAAAGGACACCATGCAGATATTTGCCCAGAGAAGTTTCCCCAAGATCCCAAGAAGGCCAATATGTAATCTAGTTTGGAATTTTTTCAGGGTGGTAGTACCCTAGATACTTTGAGCCAACTTGTAACCCTAGCCTTCCCAAATCTCGGGACGAGATTTATTTTAAGGGTGGTAGCCTGTCACATCCCAAGATTTTCCAAATCTTGTTATGTAAAAAAAATAAATGAATAAAATAAAACTTTGTTGATTTTCAGGGTGAGAAGAAACTTTTGATTCCAATTGGGAACTTTCAAAACCTATTTGATCAATTAAAATCCTAAAGGAATTTAAAAAGATAAATAAACATTAAAGTTAAAAATATTTGGAATTATTATTTTTGGATCTTTTAGTAAAAAGATTTAGTTTTCAAATGAAAAGGAAGAAATATAAATAAGGATTATTTTATATGCCAAATTAAAGCTTGGCCAAGCCTTTGAAATAAAATATTTCTATTTGATAAAAAAATAGTAAAGGTTTATTTAAAATAAAATAATAAGGATTTAATATCCAAGTTTATTTAAAAATAAAGGTTTTACTATTTTAATTAAACATCAAAACTTATTAATTTATTTTAAACAAGTTTTCCAAGTATTTTATATTTTCAAATAAAACCTACTGATTTGTTTTTGATATTATTTTAGATTTTCAAATGGAGATTTTGAATAAATCAAAAACCATTTGATTTAATAATTAAGGCCCATTTTATTTAATTATTAATGGATCCTAAAATAAAAATATTATATTATTTTGGGACTTGGAATATTGTTGTTAAACAGAACCAAAACTCAAGGCAAAGTTTGGAGGAGTTTTGAAATCTTTTGAGTGTTTGTTTTGTTGTTTGAATTTCAAAACAGAAAATCGAAATAGAAAAAGATAAAGCAATTAGAAAGAAAAAAAATAGAATCAGACCTGACCCAACTCACCTGGCCCAGGAAGCCCAACTCTAGCCCAGCTTCTTCCCCACGCGCGAAACGTTTTTCACCCACAGACAGACCCACTCAGCGACTGACTGGTGGACCCTCTCCCTATCTCACTCCCTCGCTGACGCCCAGACCCCACTGCCACCTCAGTGTCGTCTTCAACCCCCAGACCCCGCCCTGCCGTTGCAGACAAGAAACGCCGGCGTTGATTACGCGTTAATGGCCATGTTACTCCACCCCGCGACCACGCCCATTTAACCGCCTGCGTCTTCCCTCTCTTTCCCCCAGACCCCGCACCACCGGAGCCACCAGGCTGCCCTGAATTCCCTTGCCTTGCCACTGCTCCGGCGAGCCTTTCCAGCAAATTCCGGCCACACCTCCCCGCCCCTTGCCTCCCTGAGCACACGGCCCTGACCCCCAGCCTCTGGCGCTTCTCCCTGTGCCTTTCGTTCGCCCGCGCTCGCCCCAGAGCCTCGGCTTCGACAACCTCTGAGCGCCGACGCGTCTGCTTCTTTCTCCGGCGACCTCCCCTGGTAAGTCTCGACCGCCCCGGCACCTCCTATTGATGCTCACTTCATCAGCAGATCAAACCGCGTCTAACCATGCCCTTATTCTTCCTCTGGGTGATCTGCAACGTCGGCTTCGACGACCTCCAGAGCCGCCTGACACCGCCACCTACTCCGGCGAGCAATCCCCGTCGCGTCTGAGCGCCCCTTGACGAACCGACCACGCCTCGAGCTTCACCTCAACCTCGCGAGCATGGTGAGCATCTCCACTTCTCTCCTTGCTTCCTGTAACAGCCGCTAGCACATCGTCTGACCGTGCGCCGCCGCTCACCGCCGCGCAGCGCCGCCCGTTATTGACCAAGCAGTCGTGTCCGTAGGATCTAGATCGGACGAACGCGATAGAAGATAGACGAAGGGGTAAGTAGCATCTCAGCACCATGCGATGTAATTTAATCCAACGGCCTGCATCGCTCGATCCACGTGAAGCGGTACTGACCAGTAGAAACGTGCCGCGTGGCACTAGTTGATTTAAAACAGATTTTAGAATCTGATTTAGATGCAAATTTGTAAACCTTATAAATTTTGATCCAGACGTCCAAAATTTGCAAATTTTATATCAATGGAATCAGTGGAACAAACCCTAGCCAACCATGCAATTTGTTTAGTAAAAAGCTTCTGTTAAATTGTTTGTTTTTGCAGAAACATTTGTATGCTTGTTTAGGTTATAAAAATTATTCCAAAATGATTTTGGGGTTGAAATCTTTGCAAAATTGGTTTGTTGTGAACCTACTGACCCTAGGAACCAACTTATGGATTTAAAAATGTATTTTGTGAAGTTTAGGAGTAAATACTTGAATTAACTCATTTCTAGTCAAATAAGAATATTGATTTTGATATGGAAATGATTTTTGAGTAAAACCTTTTGGAAAATGATTTGATTCAAACCTACTGACCCTAAACACCAAGTTTGGTGAATTAACAACTTGTTTGGTGAACAATATAAATTGTTTCCATACTAAAAGCATTTTTCCATCACATGAAATAATGATTTGATTTAAAAATGATCTATAGATAAAACCCTTTTGCAAATGGTTTTGCCATTTTAGAAAATGACCACTTTGAGCCTTGCAATATTTAGAGCCTAGAAGAAACCATCTTTCCAAATAAAACTATCTTTTGCATGCTTGCATGCATGACTTAGTTTCTATTATTTTTATGTGTGCTAAATTGTTTGATTATTGTTTGGAATGCTAGTTGAATTTGTGTTTGCTTGATTGACTTGTAGTGAAGTTAGAAGAGTGTGAGATTAGCAAGATCAAGAAGTGAACCAACATTCCCTACCAAAAAGGCAAGTGACACTATCATCCAAGACCTACTATTTTCAGTATACTTAGTGGATTTGAAACATGCATGAAAAGGATTTCTATACTTTATGCTATGCTAAATCCAATTAGGATACCCTTATATATTCCTTAGTGAAAACAATGTAGTTGTAAAATGCTTAGCCATGCTATATATTTTGAGAAGGGATACATGGTGAGATTTTATGAAGTTGAGAAAAGACTTATGTTTTATATAATAAAACAAGTACTCAATGAACCACCTGGGTGGACAAGGATACTCAAGTTTTGGAAAAGGTGGCAACAAGAGGAACCATGTTTATATGGCAATCTCTTTTTGTTGTGCACTAAAAGAAAACCACCCAGGGACTTAGAGATTGAACATGTTTCTCATACAGTGGCTTCCGTGTACAGCCAAATGCTAAATGGGCACTGGCTTAGTCAATTACATTATGGAAAACCCATGCATTGGCCTCTTCAGGTTAACTAAATGAGGGAACTCGGAACCCTACATTGGTGCCTGAAGAAAAGCTGGCATTATGTATGGGAGGACCCTATGGAAAGACTTCGTCACATTCTCAGTTTGCCAGTACTCCATCTTGGTGAGTACTTATCCAGCGGCCACTGGTGGCAACAAGATGGGATTGTGTCATGTGGGTAAAGTGTACCACTTCTGCAGAAGATAAAAATCTAAGTACTTAGCCGTGTCCCCGGTTATGGACAATACTGAGCAACTAAGGCCTGGAGCTATGGGAAATCTCGACATTCCAATTTCTAAAAGCAAAATTTTAAAGTGACAACAAAGACTTGAAGCACTTGGGGTGTACCAAGGAGCTCAAGAGATTTTGGCAAAGACTTGAAGCACTTGGGGTGTACCAAGGAGCTCAAGAGATTTTTTACAAAGACTTGAAGCACTTGGGGTGTACCAAGGAGCTCAGAAAGATTTGACAAAAGATCAAAACCATTTTTTAAAAGATAGGATAAACTATTGCTTTCTACAAATGAGCCTAAAACCCTACTTAGCCAAATATGCATGTAATGATAGGATCCACTTATTTCTACATAGAAGTGACACTTGCCAATATAATTCAAATGTATTGACCCTTGTGGCTATAACTTGTAATGTTGTAGGTTGGTTTGGTGTTAGTGAAGTTGATTGATTAGGATTACAAGTCTACAACCAACATGTTTGCCTGTGGCACTTCGAAGATGAAGGACCCCATGCTTATAGATATTCTGCTGCAATGTAATGTAATAGCCAAATGAGCTATGTAAGATGTAATAAAATTTTGTTATTCCTGGTTATAAAGTTGAATTATGACCTTTCTTTCTTGATATTACATCTTAACTGTGGATGCTAGCTATTGATCCAGGGACTAGCATTGTAAACACAGTGATCTCTACCTTATTAAAGGTTGGGAACCTTTACAGATGGTATTAGAGCATTGTGTTGCCTGTAGGATTTGTAAACCTAGGATTGGACAATACCCCTTAGAAAAATAGGAGTTGTATTTGTTCCAAAACTTATTTACAAACAATCTCATAAACTCTTTCCTCAACCATTTTGGTTTTGATTCTACATCTCTTCTATATTCAACTTGATGGATAAAGCCTACCCCATGGCCAAAGACTTCACCATGTGCAAATGACTTCTTCAACTCTAATGACTTCAACATCTTCAACTCTAATGACTTCAACATCTTCAACTCTAATGACTTCAACATCTTCAGCATGTTCACCAAGGACTTCAATCTTGGATATCACTAAGGATAAGTGAGACAAGAAATCTTGCTCAAGATTTGGAAACTAAAGAAACACAACTTAGAAGGAGCCATCATCACCTTTGAAGTTTTTGAGACCAAAAGTTTTCCCAAGGAAACCATAATCTCATGTAAAAAGAATCAACCAAGAAGGATGGAAAGATCACAAGTAAACCATATAGATGGACTACCATATTTAGTTTAAGCCAAACCCACCAACTTATGTGGTGTAACAAAATATTTTTGGTTGCCTAAAATATGTTTGAAACTTGTTGTTTGAGTGGAATGTTTGTTGTGATTGCCTGCACCTTTTTTGTGTGAATTGTGATGTGTGTGATTAGAATTATTTCCTTAGAAAATCTTTTGCCTATTCTAATCTCAATTCAACCCAAACAGATGACTACTCCAAGAGACTCCAACATCAAGGTTGATGACAACAACAACAACCAAGAAGACAACAGGGGAGAACTCATAACAACCCAAAACCAGTTGTACCAAATGACAGCTCAATTCATAGCCAACACCAGTGGGGAAGATCCAACCCTGCAAAAGTTTTTGGAAAACCAAGCCCAAATGTTGCATAAGGTGACAGATCAAATGCTCAACATGGAAAGCAACTTTTCCAAAGGAGTTTGTGACAACAAGGATGACAAAGATGTTATTCTAGAAGGAACCAAAGCTTGCAACATTTGTGGAGACAAGGATCACACTTCCAAGGAACATGGAGATCAATGCCCTAACTGTGAAGAGAAACATCCAGTAGGCCAATGTCCCACCTCTCAAGCTACTTGTTACCTATGTGAAGGAAATAACCATGTTCCTATCCAATGCCCCATCTATTCCATAGTTGAACAAAGGAAACAAGGTGGAGTGCAACAAATGATTGCAAACTATCAAGATGGATCCAAGTCTACCAAGAAGAATGAGGACAAAGGAAAATCTCCACTTATACCTCCATGCAATACAACCCAATTTAAAGGACCAAAGAAGAGGCATATGAATTATCCAAGGAGCAATAGAAGGTCCAAGAAACAAGTAGACATTCCTACCTATGAGATAACATATGAACAACATGAACTAGATGCACTCCTAGCTTTGGAGAAACCCAAGAAAAAGAAGGACAAAAGCCATGTGCAATGTCATCATTGTAAAGAAATGGGACACTATTCCAGTGAATTTCTAGAGAAACAGAAGGATAAAGAGATTGGCCAAGTATGGTGCAACAATTGCAAAGAGCTAGGCCATTATGCAGCAACCTGTCCACAAGAGATACGTGAAGAACTCAAACTTATCACATGTTTCAATTGTGGTAACCAAGGACATTATGCAAGCAACTGTCCAGAAAAGATGAAGCACAAGATAAGCAAGCCTATGAAGGATCTCAGCCTTGTCACATGTTTCAAGTGTGGAAACAAAGGACACCATGCAGATATTTGCCCAGAGAAGTTTCCCCAAGATCCCAAGAAGGCCAATATGTAATCTAGTTTGGAAATTTTTAAGGGTGGTAGTACCCTAGATACTTTGAGCCAACTTGTAACCCTAGCCTTCCCAAATCTCGGGACGAGATTTATTTTAAGGGTGGTAGCCTGTCACATCCCAAGATTTTCCAAATCTTGTTATGTAAAAAAAATAAATGAAAAAAATAAAACTTTGTTGATTTTCAGGGTGAGAAGGAACTTTTGATTCCAATTGGGAACTTTCAAAACCTATTTGATCAATTAAAATCCTAAAGGGATTTAAAAAGATAAATAAACATTAAAGTTAAAATATTTGGAATTATTATTTTTGGATCTTTTAGTAAAAAGATTTAGTTTTCAAATGAAAAGGAAGAAATATAAATAATGATTATTTTATATGCCAAATTAAAGCTTGGCCAAGCCTTTAAAATAAAATATTTCTATTGGATAAAAAAATAGTAAAGGTTTATTTAAAATAAAATAATAAGGATTTAATATCCAAGTTTATTTAAAAATAAAGGTTTTACTATTTTAATTAAACATCAAAACTTATTAATTTATTTTAAACAAGTTTTCCAAGTATTTTATATTTTCAAATAAAACCTACTGATTTGTGTTTTATATTATTTTAGATTTTCAAATGGAGATTTTGAATAAATCAAAAACCATTTGATTTAATAATTAAGGCCCATTTTATTTAATTATGAATGGACCCTAAAATAAAAATATTATATTATTTTGGTACTTGGAATATTGTTGTTAAACAGAACCAAAACTCAAGGCAAAGTTTGGAGGAGTTTTGAAATCTTTTGAGTGTTTGTTTTGTTGTTTGAATTTCAAAACAGAAAATCGAAATAGAAAAAGATAAAGCAATTAGAAAAAAAAAATAGAATCAGACCTGACCCAACTCACCTGGCCCAGGAAGACCAACTCCAGCCCAGCTTCTTCCCCACGCGCGAAACGTTTTTCACCCACAGACAGACCCACTCAGCGACTGACTGGTGGACCCTCTCCCTATCTCACTCCCTCACTGACGCCCAGACCCCACTGCCACCTCAGCGTCGTCTTCAACCCCCAGACCCCGCCCTGCCATTGCAGACAAGAAACGCCGGCGTTGATTACGCGTTAATGGCCATGTTACTCCACCCCGCGACCACGCCCATTTAACCGCCTGCGTCTTCCCTCTCTTTCCCCCCAGACCCCGCACCACCGGAGCCACCAGGCTGCCCTGAATTCCCTTGCCTTGCCACTGCTCCGGCGAGCCTTTCCAGCAAATTCCGACCACACCTCCCCGCCCCTTGCCTCCCTGAGCACACGGCCGTGACCCCCAGCCTCTGGCTCTTCTCCCTGTGCCTTTCGTTCGCCCGCGCTCGCCCCAGAGCCTCGGCTTCGACAACCTCTGAGCGCCGCCGCGTCTGCTTCTTTCTCCGGCGACCTCCCCTGGTAAGTCTCGACCGCCCCGGCACCTCCTATTGATGCTCACTTCATCAGCAGATCAAACCGCGTCTAACCATGCCCTTATTCTTCCTCGGGGTGATCTGCAACGTCGCCTTCGACGACCTCCAGAGCCGCCTGACGCCGCCACCTACTCCGGCGAGCAATCCCCGTCGCGTCTGAGCGCCCCTCAACGAACCGACCACGCCTCGAGCTTCACCTCAACCTCGCGAGCACGGTGAGCATCTCCACTTCTCTCCTTGCTTCCTGTAACAGCCGCTAGCACATCGTCTGACCGCGCGCCGCCGCTCACCGCCGCCCGTTATTGACCAAGCAGTCGTGTCCGTAGGATCTAGATCGGACGAACGCGATAGAAGATAGACGAAGGGGTAAGTAGCATCTCAGCACCGTGCGATGTAATTTAATCCAATGGCCTGCATCACTCGATCCACGCGAAGTGGTACTGACCAGTAGAAACGTGCCGCGTGGCACTAGTTGATTTAAAACAGATTTTAGAATCTGATTTAGATGCAAATTTGTAAACCTTATAACTTTTGATCCACACGTCCAAAATTTGCAAATTTTATATCAATGGAATCAGTGGAACAAACCCTAGCCAACCATACAATTTGTTTAGTAAAAAGCTTCTGTTAAATTGTTTGTTTTTGCAGAAACATTTGTATGCTTGTTTAGGTTATAAAAATTATTCCAAAATGATTTTGGGGTTGAAATCTTTGCAAAATTGGTTTGTTGTGAACCTACTGACCCTAGGAACCAACTTATGGATTTAAAAATGTATTTTGTGAAGTTTAGGAGTAAATACTTGAATTAACTCATTTCTAGTCAAGTAAGAATATTGATTTTGATATGCAAATGATTTTTGAGTAAAACCTTTTGGAAAATGATTTGATTCAAACCTACTGACCCTAAACACCAAGTTTGGTGAATTAACAACTTGTTTGGTGAACAATATAAATTGTTGCCATACTAAAAGCATTTTTCCATCACATGAAATAATGATTTGATTTAAAAATGATCTATAGATAAAACCCTTTTGCAAATGGTTTTGCCATTTTAGAAAATGACCACTTTGAGCCTTGCAATATTTAGAGCCTAGAAGAAACCATCTTTGCAAATAAAACTATCTTTTGCATGCTTGCATGCATGACTTAGTTTCTATTATTTTTATATGTGCTAAATTGTTTGATTATTGTTTGGAATGCTAGTTGAATTTGTGTTTGCTTGATTGACTTGTAGTGAAGTTAGAAGAGTGTGAGATTAGCAAGATCAAGAAGTGAACCAACATTCCCTACCAAAAAGGCAAGTGACACTATCATCCAAGACCTACTATTTTCAGTATACTTAGTGGATTTGAAACAAGCATGAAAAGGATTTCTATACATTATGCTATGCTAAATCCTATTAGGATACCGTTGTATATTCCTTAGTGAAAACAATGTAGTTGTAAAATGCTTAGCCATGGTATATATTTTGAGAAGGGATACATGTTGAGATTTTATGAAGTTGAGAAAAGACTTATGTTTTATATAATAAAACAAGTACTCAATGAACCACCTGGGTGGACAAGGATACTCAAGTTTTGGAAAAGGTGGCAACAAGAGGAACCATGTTTATATGGCATTCTCTTTTTGTTGTGCACTAAAAGAAAACCACCCAGGGACTTAGAGATTGAACATGTTTCTCGTAAAGTGGCTTCCGTGTACAGCCACATGCTAAATGGGCACTGGCTTAGTCAATTACATTGTGGAAAACCCATGCATTGGCCTCTTCAGGTTAACTAAATGAGGGAACTCGGAACCCTACATTGGTGCCTGAAGACAAGCTGGCATTATGTATGGGAGGACCCTATGGAAAGACTTCGTCACATTCTCAGTCTGCCAGTACTCCATCTTGGTGAGTACTTATCCAGCGGCCACTGGTGGCAACAAGATGGGATTGTGTCATGTGGGTAAAGTGTACCACTTCTGCAGAAGATAAAAATCTAAGTACTTAGCCGTGTCCCCGGTTATGGACAATACTGAGCAACTAAGGCCTGAAGCTATGGGAAATCTCGACATTCCAATTTCTAAAAGCAAAATTTTAAAGTGACAACAAAGACTTGAAGCACTTGGGGTGTACCAAGGAGCTCAAGAGATTTTGGCAAAGACTTGAAGCACTTGGGGTGTACCAAGGAGCTCAAGAGATTTTTTACAAAGACTTGAAGCACTTGGGGTGTACCAAGGAGCTCAGAAAGATTTGACAAAAGATCAAAACCATTTTTGAAAAGGTAGGATAAATTATTGCTTTCTGCAAATGAGCCTAAAACCCTACTTAGCCAAATATGCATGTAATGATAGGATCCACTTATTTCTACATAGTAGTGACACTTGCCAATACAATTCAAATGTATTGACCCTTGTGGCTGTAACTTGTAATGTTGCAGGTTGGTTTGGTGTTAGTGAAGTTGATTGATTAGGATTACAAGTCTATAACCAACATGTTTGCCTGTGGCACTTCGAAGATGAAGGACCCCATGCTTATAGATATTCTGCTGCAATGTAATGTAATAGCCAAATGAGCTATGTAAGATGTAATAATATTTTGTTATTCCTGGTTATAAAGTTTAATTATGACCTTTGTTTCTTGATATTACATCTTAACTGTGGATGCTAGCTATTGATCCAGGGACTAGCATTGTAAACACAGGGATCTCTACCTTATTAAAGGTTGGGAACCTTTACAGCTGGTCTGAAGCAGCTGTGGAATGAGGACAAATTTACTTGGAATTTAAAGTTGAAAGGCTAGCATAATTACTGTTATTATGGTACAGTGCATCCTTGGATGATCTCTAGCCATGACCAGCTAATGTTAAACTGACTTTGCTTGCTAGATATATTGAGAAACAATTTAGTTCCTGTGCATAGGAACACAGAATGATTATGCATAATTGATTCCTAGATTAGCTTTTGGGAAGATGATAGGATCTTGTTGTGTTTGGATAACTTGTGAGCTAGTTAATATGTAAGGATCCTTCTGGTGGCTTTAGCTGACCTTGGGCTGCTACTGTGGTGCCTCCAACCTTGGAGAGTGCACAACAGTAGCTCATGTAGCATGGCTTGCTACAGAGAATAACTACAGTGGTGTAGTTTGTGTTGATATAAACAAGAGAGAAACTTAGCTTGTGATGCAAAAGGCTGAAGCTAATTTGGTGGCTAAAAATGCAAATTCTTTCTCTTGCATTGATCTTAGCTCTAGGATGATATTGGAGTAGCACTTCTACCTAGTCTGATAGCTCTCTCTCTCCATCCTCATGCTCTAAACAATATGATAAGAACAGATACTAAAAGTTGTCTTGATATACTGATAGAAATGGATAAGTGCTTAATTTCTTGGCTCCGCCCATGATGCATAGGCTGAGGCTTTGATGATGCTTGTATAAATTACTTATTGCTTGCTTATGAAAATTATCTAGTGATGATCTGGTACTCCACTTGAGTATAGGTATGAGGATTTTCTATCACCCCATCCATTTTCTAGGATGCAATAGTAAGATCACATATAAAGGCATGATATTAAATGGATAACCTGTGGTTCTGAAGCTGTGGTTGCTCTTGGGAAACTTGTCCTACTGATGTTGTTGATGTCCTGGTAAGCTTGTGATTCAACTGCTGATACATCCCTCTTCTCCTAGTTCCTGACTTGATCTATTGGATTTGCTATGGTTTTTTCTTCTGGTATACTTGCCCCTCCTAGCTCTTGGATGGCTCCAGTGAGCAACCAGAATTAGAGATGTGGTGAGATGGCGGAATAATCTATGTGGTTATTATCCAGTGGGTGGCTCTGATGATAGATAAGTATGTGTTCTTGTCTTGCTCAGAGAAGTGTTCTTGATACACTTTACTACAGGGAGAGAGATATGTGAGAACAGTCCCTAGAAGTTCCCTTCAGCTACCTTTGCACTGTTATACCACTTACTGTGGTAGTGACAACACATGCCATGCATGTGTTGTGTGAGCTACTTCCCTGCTTCATCCATCATGTGGATCAGATCAAGTACACCGGATCTTTTGTTGGAATTACTACTTTTCCTTTTACCTGTCACTAGTTTGGTGAAACTTGCCCCATGCCTGTGATGCATAGACTGAGGCCCTTTTTGGAATAAGAACAAATTGCACACTTTGGCCCCTTTTTATCAGTTACTCAATGATGAGTTTTGCAATGCACTTCATTTCCTAATCTGAGAGTAGCATAACCCCACATAATCTCTGTTTTCCATTTCTGGAACTTTGTTTTCTTTTGAGTTGTTTTGCAGGTACATAAGGATAAGCAGAAAAGAAGGTTCAAGAAATAATATAGGAAAATACTTTAGGTTTTCTTTTTTATCAATCAATGTAATTTCTTTTCTGTTTGATTATTGTAAAGACATTGTATTATTGTACTTTATTTAATAAAATTACTTGTTTTCCTTTTCTTTTATGGTTCATTTGGAAAGACAATGTAATATTGTATAATATTAATAAAGTTAAATTTTATTTCTACTTGTAATCTAAATTCTTGTAATATTTATATCTTGTTTAAAAAAAAATATGAATTCCATTCTATTATTGTTGTAATTCTTTTTCCTTTTGTATTTAAATTTCAATTATCTTTTCTAATTGGATATCTGTAACTCTTGTATCTTATTTATAAATAAAGTTCATCTCTTATTTCCTAATACAATTCAATTTCCATTTACTATTTTATTTCAAATCCTTTTTGTATTCAAATTTATTAATTAAATATTCAAATTTTGAATTGTCTTTCCCTCCAACACAAAAGTATAGTAGGGGTCATGTCGAAATCCATCGCACCTGTTCTGATGTTTCCATCAGAACAAGAGAGACCTCGATTCCTCTATAGCTCCTTTTGTTTTTCGCGAAAATTCCCCAGATTTTCTGATGCATGAATGCAATGCTCACACCTGCGTCCTCTATAATTCTAGGTGCTAATCCTGGGATGTTACACAGAGTAAGTGTTCCCTGAAGATCAGTTTGGTACTACATCGACATCGACGAGTAGCTTGGGGTTCCCGGCCGGCAGCTTGGAATCTATGGTCTGGGACGTCATCGTTATGCTTCAGGCCTCTTAAGCCATTTGTTATGTTTGCTATACTTAATAGCATAATTTGCCTTCCGTTGTTTGATATTTGTGGTTAGTGACATCTGCTTATAATAATTTGGTTCTCTGCTCAATTATGAGCTTGCTATAATAAATTTTTGTGTCGTAGGGTCACTGTTGTGTTACCGATTCTTCACTGGATATTCGCGAGCTCAAGATTAAGCTTATGTCAGATGGAGGTCTGGGATTTGTTTAGCCCTGATCCCGAGGGTGTCACAATATATATAGTTTGCATTTGAATACAAATGCACACACTAAAGAGCAAGCCAATTTCATAACAAAGACAATTAAAACAAGGTGAGTAAGGAAACAAAGTCATACCACCGGGAGTGAAACCCACAATATTTATGTAATTAATAGATAATTCCATAATTCCATATGCCATCAATACAATACCATACTCCATAGATAAATCCAGAATTGCATATGAGTAGTTCCACAAGATAAATCCAGAATTCCAAAGATCCATACACGATCACAAAGTAACACACGACAAAGTCTTATACAAACCAAGCACACAAAGTTCAACGCTAAAAGGGCACAAGCAAGCAAATTAAACGAAAGGAACAGAGGCAAGTGCTTGCACCCGACCCATGCAATTCCGTGACCTAATATAACTACTTCTCCCCCTTTGGCATCAAAACGCCAAAAAGGAAGAAGAGTGATGCTAGCGCCGCAGAAGATCACTCCTCCTCATCCTCGTCCTCGTCGTAGTCATCCCCGTCCCCTTCCGCGTCATCATACTCATCATCATCAGCAACTGGAGGAGTAGGCGCCCTCGATGGTGGAGGAAACAGGTGACTCTCGAGCTCTCCATAGTTGATCCCAGAAGTGTTCCACTGAGCATATGGCTTCGGAGCTGTAGGAGCTGGTGGGAGGCCAGTTGCACCTGACACATGGTGAAGAATGAGCTGCTGGGTGTGAGCCATCTCATGGCTCCTCCGGTACTCCTAATAACGGCCCTTGTGAGTATCTATGCCCATGCAAAGAATGTGCCACTGAAACCAATTGGGCTGCTTGACCTCACGAGCCATTGGGGACTCAGTGGGACGACGACCACTAGCCCTTGCATCACACATGAAGGACTCAGGGGCAGTGGAAGGGTGACAGGTCTTCTAAGCCTTGTTGTAGATCTTCTTTGGTTTGTGAACACCATCCAAACCTGTGCCAAAGTACTCATGTGGCAGCATGTGCTTGATGAGCATCATAATAAAAGGAGCATATGGGATGGAGAGCCGGTTGAGCATCTCATCAGTAATCTCATGATAGATATAGTCCATAACATCCAACTTATAACCTGTAGATGAGCCAGCATTGGTGGTACACTCGTGAGCAAAGGCAAGCAGGGGAACCAGGTGACCACGGATCTTATCATTGTTTCCCCCACTTGGAGAGATGTTGTCCCTAAACATGCCAACAAGGGTGGCATACAAAGGAGAGAGGCTAGTGAAGGTACCAACAATGCCATTAGGTGTCAGACATGGAGCAAGCACAATGTCCTTGGATGGTCTGAGTGGAGAAATGATGCGGTGGCCAGAACCTGTGTCACGCCCATGGAAAGAATACCTAAGGACCTAACCAAAGGTGCGGAAGTCAGACTGGATCATTGTTGTCCCGGTCATCCACTTCATAGTGCGAAGCTCATATCCGCAGATCACAATTGTTGAGAAAAACTGCTTCACCACCGAGGAATCATAGGGACACCATAGAGTCATAAGGTGATGAAGCCCCATCTTGTTAGTCACATCCAAAGCTTCACAGAGTCTTGCCTTGGATTGGGCCTCAGTCATATTCAGAGGATGCATAGGGCGAATCTTGAGAGGAACATAGACATCATCATGAATATACCTAAAGGGAGAGAACCAAAACATGGAGTCCCCTGGAGACCCATCACTGTCAGCATCTGCATAGTAATCAGTTTGGCGCATGGATGAGTACTCAATGCTGTCCATGGCCTTGTAGTTGGGCCGGGACCGCTTGCCCTTTCCCTTGCGAGATGCAACCCTCTTTGCTTTCTTTGCTGCCTCAGCCATCCGTTCAGACTCTCTTGCCAATCTGCGGACCTCAGTTTTGTCAACAAACTTACCCTCTGTAGTGGCTTGAGATAACGGGCACAGGGACAATGCTTGTAGGTCTTAGGAGCACGTGAACCACCTATGAAAAGCATGGGAGAGGTATCATGGGGATAAGCACACACACAAGTCCAAGAGGAATATTAGAAATAGTAGGAAAACAATCCATGGGCCAGAGATGTGCATTTGTGAAAATCTGAACCAAATCAGAATAGACAATGAGTCTCTAGGCCGGATTATCCGGCCCTGGAAGGGGCGGATAATTCACCCCCGCAAATTTTTTCTGGTTCATCCCAGATTCACCAAGGAAAAATAGATCGGGCACAAGGGTTGCAATACTACTGATTCTAACAAACAGGGGAAACACAAAGTATCTTCTACAACAGGATTTCCACCAAAAACAATGAATCTCATACAAAAGAGATGGACGAGGGAGTTACCCTTACTCATTGGAGGAAAAGCTCGGAGGAGAAGGTACCCGGAGGCGTGGGGAACAAGATCCGGGGAGGGCCCGGAGAATCCGGTGGTTGAATCGACTCCGGGGAAGGGCAGAGGATCCGGCGGCGGCTTGGGGTAGAGCACGGGTTGGGGGAGGACTGGCTGCTCTATTTGAGCCCTTCCTCCTCGAACCTGCCCTTAAGAGGCAGATTTCGCCCGGGGCGGATAATCCGCCCCCAACTTGGGGCGGATAGTCCGGCCCCTTCTGAAATTCTGTCAACACAGATTCAGGTCGGAGTACTCCTTGCAAAACCCCTCGAAAGTGTATGAAGGACTTGTGTGGAAGAATAGATGGTTCAAGGAGGGAAAAAGGCTTGGGTTTAGAGCAACAAACTAAGATGGTACTACACACCCAAAGTTGCAAGAACAAAACAACCAAAAGCTAAAATTGGGTGTGTATTCCATAAGAACAAGAGATATGCAAGAAAATCCAAAGGGAGCCGTTAGAAACCAACTCTTCTCAAGGAAGAGGGAGGTGGCTGAAGCCACCATGTTGGAGCGCAAGGCATGACACCGCGAAGATGTAGCTTGAGTTAAAAACCAATGCTCATCGATGACCCACATATCACAAAATGATATTAAGGGAAATGATTTTCCTTGCTTTTGGCATTATGGGGGGAGTGTTATCCCAATCAATTAGGACCACACTCCCCCTATGTCTATGCCCGCATCTAAGCCAAATACATGAAGAAGAGTAAGTGAGTATGCAAGGGTAGTCAAGCCAAGCTCCTTGAATCTACGATATTTAGCTCATTCCTCAAATAACAAAATCTTGCTTCATCAAGAGGCTCCGTGAAGATATCAGAAAGTTGGTTCTTCGTGCTCACAAAAGATAGCGCAATATAGCCACGAGCAACATGATACCAAATGAAATGATTACGAATCTCAATATGTTTTGTTCTTGTATGCTACACCGGATTGTAAGCAATTTTGATAGCACTTTCATTGTCACATAAAAGAGGCACTTTGTCACAATTGACACCATATTCCTTTAAAGTTTGCCTCATCCATAATAATTGTGTACAAGCACTTGCAGCAACAACATATTCAGCTTCGATGGTTGAGGAGTGATATGCAATTTTGTTTCTTTGAAGGCCAACACACTAGAGACCTGCCCAACAATTGATATGCACTAGAAGTTGATTTTCGATCATCTTTGTCACCAGCCCAATCTGAATCAGTGTACCACAAAGATAGAAACTGGAGCCTTTGGGATACCATAAACCAAAATTTGGGGAATGAACCAAATATCTGAAGATTCTCTTGACCGCCACTAGGTGGCTTTCTTTAGGAGCGGCTTGGTACCTTGCACAAACTCCTACATTCAACACGATATCGGGCCTAGATGCACAAAGGTAAAGGAGAGAGCCGATCATGGATCGGTATAACTTTTGGTCCACGTCTTTACCCTTTGGATTAAGCTCAAGATGACACTTAGTTTGCATTGGAGTAGCAACGCTATTGAGATCCGTCATCTTGAACCTCTTGAGCATGTCTTGGATGTACTTAGCTTGATTAATGAAAGTTCCCTCTCTAAGTTGTTTGATCTCAAATCCAAGAAAGAACCTCAATTCTCCCATAATAGACATCTCAAACCTGTCAGTCATAAGCTTTGAAAATTCATTGTTAAAAGCTTGGTTAGTAGAGCCAAAAATAATGTCGTCTACATATAGTTGGCATACAAAAAGCTCCCCATTAACCTTCTTAGTAAAAAGAGTGGGATCGATTTGCCCAACTTTAAATCCACGGTCTAACAAAAGCTCTTTAAGGTGCTCATACCACACACGTGGGGCTTGTTTAAGGCCATAGAGCGCCTTATCGAGTTTGTAGACATGGTTCGGAAATTTGAGATCTTAAAATCCCGGGGGTTGCTTGACGTATACCATCTCATGTAGTGTACCATTAAGAAAAGCACTCTTAACATCCATTTGCTACAATCTAAAATTATGATGAGCAGCGTAGGCAAGGAGGATACAGATGGACTCAAGATGAGCCACAGGAGCATAAGTCTCGCCGAAATCAATTCTTCATGCATTGCAACCACCCAATCGGGATCTTCAAGAGCATCAAAGACCTTCTTTGGTTCAACCATTGAAATGTAAGATTGATGATCACAGAAGCTGGAAAGTTATCTTATAGTTGACATCCTTCTTCTTAGATCACCGACAACCTTGTCAAGAGTGTGACCCCTTAACTCAAGGTTCTAATCAGCGCGAGCCTTGCGTCGAGCCTCAATTTTCTTATTGTTTCTAGAAGGAGTTGATTCAACATTTGGATCCTTGTCTTGTCCACTACCTTGCCCTTGATCTTGACATGAGCTGATAACAGGAGCTTTTTGCTGAACAGGTTCTTTAGGGCCGGACAATCCGCCCCTGGGAGGGGCCGGACTATCCGTCCTGGGAGATGCTGCAGCAACTTCTTCTTTCTTAGAGTCCCTAGTAGAAAAGGGAGTTCCAGGGCCGGATAATCCGCCCCTTGGGGCCGGAGAATCTGGCCTGGAATTTTCTTGGTCGTTATGTTCTTCTTGAAATCCACTGGAGCGAGTTGGAGTGCCAGGGGCGGACAGTCCGCCCCTTGGAGGGGGCGGATAGTCTAGCCTGGGACTATCATTTTGTCCAGAAGACTGATGATCTTTAGCAGGTTGCGGTGTTGGTGTAGAGGTTTCTCCAGCAGTAGGGGCTTGTTGATCTTGTGTAGATGAGGGCTCCACTTGAGTGGAGCATTGTCCTTCCCGATCCGCCACAAGGGGTTCCTCAATGGGGCGGAAAAATCCCACACCCATTCTTCTTATGGCATCCTGGGGTATTTCAGCATCTGCATCACAAACATCAACTTGACCCACATGGGAGCCATCATTTTCATCGAATTCCACACTACAAGATTCCACAACAATTCCGGAGAGCTTGTTATAGACTATAAGTGTGGGATTCGGCGCCGTAACCAACAAAAATACCTTCTAAAGCTTTAGACTCAAATTTTGACAGACAGACACCTTTGATAAGAAAGAAACACTTACAACCGAATACCTAGAAGTACGAAATGTTGGGCTTGTTACCAGTGAGTATTTCATATGGAGTCTTGTCCAAGATCTTGCGGAGGTAGAGATGATTTGATGAGTGACAAGCGGTGGATATGGCTTCAGCCCAAAAGTTGTAACGAGACTTGAATTCAGCCAACATCAATCTAGCCATATCCATCAAAGTGCGGTTCTTCCTCTCGGCTACACCATTTTGTTGAGGGGTGTACGCAGCGGAATATTGATGTCTTATCCCCTCTTCACTTAGAAACTTATTCATGTGTAGTTCTTGAACTCAGAGCCATTGTCACTTCTTTTTGCAAGATGGGAACAATGTGTTGACGTTGAACCTCATTGGCAAAGTTAATGACCGTTTGTTGAGTCTCACTCTTTAGCTTGAAGAAATAGACCCCTGTGTATCTTGAGTAATCATCGACTATGACCAAGCAATATTTCTTCCCACCAAGACTGGCATGAGATGGATGACCAAATAAGTCCACATGAAGTAATTCCAAGATTCTCTTAGAAGAAACAATAGTCTTCCTCTTGTGGGGAGAGTCATGCATTTTGCCTTCAACACAAGCCCTGTAAACACGATCTTTGGCAAAGGAAACATTTTCTTTTAGTCCAAGGATGTGGCCACCCTTGTGAAGACTTTTGCAAAGTTCTCATGTTGACATGGGCTAAACGGCAATGCCATAGCCAGCCCACGTCGGCCTTTCCGAATAAGCACATCAGACCCGAAGTGGTTTTCCCCGAAAAGTCCACCACATATAGGTCATTTTCGACTTACCCAAGGAAAGCGACCTTTAGAGACTTGCTCCACAAGAGTACCACCAAATCATCATCAATGAAAATAGCAAAGCCCATCTTACCAAGGGAACGAACAGAAAGTAAGTTGTAACCGAGGGTCTCAACAAGCATGACGTCCACGAGAGAGATATCGTGGGCGACCACAACCTTGCCAAGACCCAATACCTAAGATTTAGACTTATCACCATAGGAGACTGTAATATTATCATGATTGGGTCGCATCTCCATGATGATCTCCTTGCTTCCGGTCATATGACTAGTGCATCCACTATCCAGCACCCATTTAGACCCACCAGATGCATAACTCTGCAAGAGAATTACTTCTTGGCTTTAGGTACCCATTTTTCAATGGGTCCTCTCATGTTAGTAACAAGGGTCTTTGGAACACAAATAGACCAAGCAACATATTCATCAAAAGGAACAACATAGTAAGCATACACATCGCCATAATAATCACAAAAGAGTTCATAATTTGGATTGTGAGACCCTGCAAAACCAATATGGTTAGTTTTGTCTTTTGTGACATTCTTCTCAGCGGTGCTTGTATTTGGTTGTTCACCCTTGGCCTTCTTCTTCTTGTTCTTCTTCTTCTTGGACTTGGAGACATATCCAAGTCCCTCTTTACCAAGATTTGATCTTTGCTTGCCAAGTACCTCATCAAGAACACCCTTATCTTTGGGAGTGGTGTCATTGAAAAGCTCATCTTCCACACTAGCATTTTCCTTGTGAATATATGTTGATTTAGATGTGCTAGGAACATCATACTTGGTCAATCGAATTTGGAGCTGATCATGTGACTCATTGAGAATGGATAATTAAATTTTCAAAGCCTTGTGAGCGATGTCAAGTTTCTCCAATTCCTTGGAGAGTCTAGCATGAGCAGCCCCGAAGTCAATCTTTTCTTTCTTTAACTTCTTTGCTTTGGCAACTGCATTATCACGTTCCTTAACAAGCTTTGCCACCATTTATTCATGTGACTCTTCAATAGACTCAAGCCTCTCTTCAAGAGAAGCCCGAGCCTCTTCTTCTTCTTCTTCAGCATTTTTTAAGGACACAATTTCCATTGCATCCTCCCTTTCAATTCTGCCCTTTTCTTCAAGAATCACTTCATTTTAGGACAGCTGGTCCATAAGAGCCTCAAAATGTATTTTGTGCTCACCTTGCAAGTTAGTGAAGAAATAGTCCAAAGCAATAATCTCTTCTTTAACCTTAAGACTAGTAGGATCATCCATGTCAATCATAGCCTTAGGAAAAGAAGTGTTAGAAGTTGATAACTCAGAACCTCTTGCCATGAGACAAGTAGTGTTCTTGTTGATGACGTTTTCGTTTGGAGAGTTGAAGAGAGATGTTGGTGTAGATGTGGTGGCTATAGCAGCTGTAGGGGTTCGTAGCATGGAAAACAAAAATTTTCTACCGCATACAAACAAACAAGCCAAGATCTATCTACTAGATTGTAGCAACGAGTCGATGGAATAACTCACCCTCGAAGATTCCAAAGCGGTTAACGAGAGCAGATTCTCGTGGGTGATGTAGTCGTACTCTTTCCGATCTCAAGATCGCGTAGACGATCCTTCCGGCGCCACGTTCCAGCAGCGCCCCCGCAGTCGGTCACACGTTCGGTACTTGACGAAGACCTTCCTCTCCCTTGTTCCAGCAGGCAGCGGAGGTTGTAGCACTCTCCTCGCGATTCCGGCAGCATAACGGCGTGGTACCGGAGGTAGAGGGGAGATCCCGCAGGGCTTCGCCTTAAGCCGGTGCGAGTATGGTGGAGCTTATGAGATAGGCTATTAGTGGTCTAGTAATTAGACACACCAATTAGAGGGCTCTAAACCAATTAGAAGGCTCTAAACCAAAATAGCTCTAAACCGGGGTTTAGATCTAGGGTTTAGTTTAGAGGGGTAGGAACTAGTGTGTCTAGAGGAGGAGGCCCTGCCCCTCCTTTTATAGGTGGGAGGGGATGGCCGGCCAAGGGGAGGAGTTCCTCCCCAACTCGGCCTTGGGAGGTGCGCCGGCCAAGGGGAGGAACCCTCCTCCAACTCGGCCTCCACCTCTCCTCCTCTTTCTCCTCTTTCCGAAAACTGGCAGTTTGACCGAAAACTGGCAGTTTGACTTTTTCAATTAGGATTTGAATTAACCCTTTATTTCGGACAGCGAGAACACTTAGTACATGATGCAATTATTCCAACATGCAATGACACATTCATGTACCCCTCCCCCCTCCGGAGTGCCGGACATTCCGGGACCTTCTAGAATGTTCCCGATGAAAACACCGGAACCATTCCCCAACTCCGAAACGGGACTTTCCTTATATGAATCTTATTCTCCGGACCATTCCGGATCACCTCGTGATATCCCGGATCCCATCCGAGACTCCGAACAACATTCGGTCTCTTTCTCATAATACCATAACTACTCAAACAACGTCGAATCCTTAAGTGTGTCTCCCTACGGTTCGTGAATTATGCGGACATGATCGAGACACTTCTCCGAACAATAACCAATAGAGGAATCTGGAAATTCATATGGCTCCCACATATTTCTACGATTACTTTGCGATCGAATGAACCACTTACATACGGTACCAATTTCCCTTTGTCTCACGATATGTTACTTATCCGAGGTTATGATCGTCGGTATCTCTGCATACCTAGTTCAACCTCGTTACTGATAAGTACTCTTTTCTCGTTCCCGTGATATGTGATCCCTTGTGACCCAGTCACATGCTTGCAAGCTAATTGGATGACATTTCACCGAGAGGGCCCAGAGAATATCTATCCGTCATATGGATGGACAAATCCCACTCTTGATCCATGTGTCTCAACCAATACCTTCCGAACACTCAATGCCACCTTTATAGCCACCCTGTTACGGTGTGGTGTTTGATGATATCAAAGTATCCATCTGGTAAAGGTGATATGCATGATCTCATGGTCGAAGGAATTAGATAACTATGTATCAGAAAGCATATAGCAATTGAACTATTAAAATGACTTGATCTTTATGCTACGCTTATCTATAGGAGTATGTCCACCATATCATTCTCCTAACGATATGATCTTGTTGTTAATAACATCTCAATGTTCATGATAGGGAAACCACAATCATCTATTAACCAACAAGCTAGTGAAGTATAGAGGCTATACTAGGGACTTCAATTTAAGTTTACAATTCACACAAGTATTAATGTTTCCTCGTTAATACTATTATAGCATGAATATAAACATTTATCATAAACACAAAGATATAATAATAACTACATTTATTATTGCCTCTAGGGCATATCTCCAACAGTCTCCCACTTGCACTAGAGTCATCTAATCTAGATTACATGGTAATATACCGAACACCCATGGCAGTTTGGTGTTGGTCATGCTTTGCCCTCGGGAGAGGTTTAGTCAACGGATCCGCCACATTCAGATCTGTGTGTACTTTGCAAATCTTTATATCCCCATCCTGGATATGTTCTCGAATAGCGTGAAAACGTAGCTTGATATGCTTCAGCTTCTTGTGTGACCTTGGTTCTTGCGCATTGGCTATGGCGCCCATGTTATCACAGTAGATAGACATTGGGTCCAGCGCACTTGGAACCACACCCAGCTCTGTAATGAACTCTTTCATCCATATCGCTTCTTGTGAAGCCTCCGAAGCAGCCATGTATTCCGATTCAGTTGAAGATCTCACCACAACGCTTTGCTTTGCACTCCTCCAGCTAACTGCTGCACCATTCAAAATAAATACGTATCCAGATTGTGATTTAGAATCATCCGGATCAGTGTTCCAACTAGCATCGGTGTAACCATTAACAACGAGCTGTTCATCACCTCCATAAGAAAGAACCATATCCTTAGTTCTTCTCAAGTACTTAAGGATGTTTTTGACCGCTGTCCAATGATCCACTCCTGGATCACTTTGATATCTGCTAGTTAGACTAACAGCATATGCGATGTCAGGTCTAGTACATAGCATGGCATACATTAGAGATCCTATGGCTGAGGCATAGGGAGTCTTACTCATCCTTTCTCTATCTTCTGCCGATGTCGGACTTTGAGTTTTACTCAAGGTCGTATTGGGCAACATGGGCAAGAACCCTTTCTTGCTTTCTTCCATTCCAAACCTCTTTAGAACTTTGTCCAAATATGTACTTTGTGACAATGATATTTGGCGTTTCGATCTATCTCTATAAATCTTTATGCCTAATATGTAAGCTGCTTCGCCAAGATCCTTCATTGAAAAACTATTATTCAAATATTCTTTGACACTATTAAGAAGGTCTACATCATTCCCAATCAACAATATGTCATCCACATATAGTATTAAGAACGCTACAGAGCTCCCACTCACTTTCTTGTAAATACAAGCTTCTCCATAAGTTTGTATAAAACCAAAACTTTTGATTACCTTATCAAAACGTTGATTCCAACTTCGGGATGCTTGCTTCAATCCATAGATGGACCGTTGAAGTTTGCATACCTTGTTAGCATCTTTAGGATCGACAAAACCTTTGGGTTGCATCATATACAACTCTTCATCAATGTCTCCATTGAGGAATGCTGTTTTGACATCCATCTGCCATATCTCATAATCATAATATGCAGCGATTGCTAACATAATCCTTACAGACTTTAGCTTCGCTACTGGTGAGAAAGTCTCATCGTAGTCAACTCCTTGAATTTGTCGAAACCCTTTTGCGACAAGTCGAGCTTTATAGACAGTAACATTACCATCAGCATCTGTTTTCTTCTTGAAAATCCATTTATTCTCGACGGCCTTCCGGCCATCCGGTAAGTCCACCAAAGTCCATACTTGGTTTTCGTACATGGATCCAATCTCGGATTTCATGGCTTCTTGCCATTTATTGGAATCTGGGCTCATCATCGCTTCCTCATATGTCTCGGGGTCATCGGTGTTGTCCACCACCATGACATTCATAACGGAATCATACCAATCTGGAGTGGTACGAGTTCTCGTTGACCTCCGAGGTTCTGTAGCAACTTCGACCGAAGTTTCATGATCATCATCATTAGCTCCCTCTCTTATTGGTGCAGGCACCACAGGAATTTCTTCCGGTGCTGCGCTACTCGCAATTTCGAGAGAAGGTTCGACAACCTCGTCGAGTTCTACTTTCCTTCCAGTCACTTCTTTCGAGAGAAATTCCTTCTCTAGAAAGGATCCATTCTTGGCAACGAAGATTTTGCCTTCGGATCTATGATAGAAGGTATACCCAATAGTTTCCTTCGGGTATCCTATGAAGACGCATTTTTCCGCTTTGGGTTCAAGCTTGTCCGGCTGCAACTTCTTTACATAGGCTTCGCATCCCCAAACTTTAAGGAACGACAATTTAGGTTTCTTCCCAAACCATAATTCATACGGTGTCGTTTCAACGGATTTAGACGGTGCCCTATTTAAAGTGAATGCGGCTGTTTCTAATGCATAACCCCAAAATGATAGCGGTAAATCTGTAAGTGACATCATAGAACGAACCATATCCAAGAGAGTTCGATTACGACGTTCAGACACACCATTACGCTGTGGTGTTCCCGGCGGTGTCAACTGCGAAAGTATTCCACATTTCTTCAAATGCTCACCAAACTCGTAACTTAGATATTCACCTCCACGATCAGAACGTAGAAATTTAATCTTCTTGTTACGTTGATTCTCTACCTCACTTTGAAACTCCTTAAACTTCTCGAAAGTTTCGGACTTATGTTTCATGAAATAGATATACCCATATCTACTCAAGTCATCCGTGAAGGTAAGAACATAACGATAACCACCGCGCGATGCTACACTCATTGGACCACACACATCGGTATGTATGATTTCCAATAAGTCCGTAGCTCGCTCCATCATACCAGAAAATGGAGTCTTAGTCATTTTACCCATCAGACATGCTTCGCATCTTTCAAGTGATTCAAAATCAAGTGATTCAAGAAGTCCATCGGCATGGAGTTTCTTCATACGCTTCACTCCAATGTGACCAAGACGACAGTGCCACATATAGGTCAAGTTATCGCTCAATTTCAAACGTTTAGCTTCAATGTTATTAATATGTGTATTTCCACTATCGAGATTCAATATGAATAGACCATCTATCAAAGGTGCATGTGCATAAAACATATTACTCATATAAATCGAACAACCATTATTCTCGGATTTAAACAAGTAACCGTCTCGCAATAAACAAGATCCCGATATAATGTTCATGCTCAACGCAGGCACCAAATAACAATTATTTAAGTATAAAACTAATCCCGATGGTAGATGAAGAGGTAGCGTGCCGACCGCGATCACATCAACTTTTGATCCGTTTCCCACGCGCATCGACACCTCGTTCTTCGCTAGCTTCCGTTTATTCTGCAGCTCCTGTTTCGAGTTACAAATATGAGCAACCGAACCAGTATCAAATACCCAGGCACTACTACGAATACTAGTGAGATACACATCAATAACATGTATATCAAATATACCTTTCTTCTTGATGTTGCCGTTCTTCAAATCCGCCAAGTACTTTGGGCAATTCCGCTTCCAGTGACCTTCTCCCTTGCAGTAAAAGCACTCAGTTTCAGGCTTAGGTCCAGCCTTGGTCTTCTTCGTTGGCATGGTAACTTTCTTACCACCCTTCTTGAAGTGTCCCTTTTGCTTAGACTTGCCTTTCTTGAATTTGGTGGTCTTATTGACCATCAACACTTGGTGCTCTTTCTTGATCTCCACTTCTGCAGATTTTAACATAGCAAATAGTTCTGGCAACTCTTTGTTCATGTTCTGCATGTTGTAGTTCATCACAAAGTTCTTGTAACTTGGTGGTAGTGATTGGAGGATGCGGTAAACTCCCAAAGTATTAGGAATCACTATACCCAAGCTTTGAAGTTTATTCGCGTGCCCAGACATTTTAAGCACATGCTCACTGACGGAGCTACCCTCTTCCATCTTGCAGTTAAAGAACTTTTCAGAAGCTTCATAACTTTCAATTGCCGCATGAGTCTCAAAAATTAATTTGAGATCCTCGACAATATCATATGGGTCCGACTCTTCAAACCTTTTCTGAAGCTCCGATTCTAAACCATACAAGATAGCACACTGAACTATGGAGTACTGATTCTTCCGAGCAAGGTAAACATTTTTTTACTTCATCGGCAGCATCAGCTGCAGGTGGGTCACCTAGCGGTGCATCCAGCACATAGGTCAAATTACCAGCTGTGAGGACAATCCTCAAATTGCGGAACCAATCCGCGAAGTTGCTTCCATTGTTTTTCAACTTTTCTTTCTCTAGGAACGCATTAAAATTGATGGTAGGGGCTGCCATTGATCTACAACATATTTGCAATTGTTTAGACTAAGTTTATGACAAATTGAGTTCAAATTAATTAATGAAATTAAACTAGGTGAACTCCCACTCAAAACAACATCCCTCACATTGTTTTAGTGATCACACGAACCAAATCCACTATATCAACACCGATCATCACGAGAGCCGATATAGTTTCAATGGCGAACAATCATCATGTTCATCATATCTGCTATATGATTCATGCTTTACCTTTCGGTGATCCGTGTTCCTGAGGCCATGTCTGTACATGCTAGGCTCGTCAAGATCAAACCTTAGCTACCGCATAAGCAAATCTGGCTTGCTTACGTTGTATTCACCCGCGGAATCAAAGACACCCGATCATCACGTGGTGCTTCGAAGCAACAAGCTTTGGCAATGGTGCATACTAAGGGTGAACACTTTAGAACTTGAAATTTATGTGCATGAGGGATCATCTTATAATGCTACCGTCGTCTACTAAGCAATACAAGATGCATAAAGGATTAACATCACATGCAATTCATAATATGTGATATGATATGGCCTTTCTTCTTTGTGCTTCCGATCTCCATCTTCAAGCACGAACATGATCTCCATCATCACCGGCATAGCATCAAGGTCAATGACGCTTCTTCATGGTTGTCGTCCACCAGCTTCAACTATTACAACTATTTTGAATAGACACGCAGGTCTTAACGGAAATTAAAGACAACCATATGGCTCCTGCCGGTTGCCAACTTACAATAAGGAACATTGCATACATCAAATATAATCACAATCATGGCCATATCACATCACTGCACACCCCTGCAAAACAAAGTTAGACGCTTCTACTTTCTTTGCATATTTTACGTGGTTTGGGGCTTTCCATAAGTGTCGTTCTAACCTACGAACAAGAACCACAACATTGATACTAGCATTGTTGATTACCCGTTGTAAATTGGATCTTTACTATGCTAGGAGAAACAGGCACCCGCAAAGCCACTTATGCAATACAAGTTGCATGTTAAGCGTGGAGCAAGTCTCATGAACGATGTCATGTAAGGTTAGCCCGGGCCGCTTCATCCCAACATACCGCAAGATGCAAAGTACACGCAAAGCAATCTACAATAAAAGCATCAACGCCCACAATGACCATTGTGTTCTACTCGTGCAACAGATCTACATATAGACCTGGCTCTGATACCACTGTAGGGGTTCGTAGCATGGAAAACAAAAATTTTCTACCGCATACAAACAAACAAGCCAAGATCTATCTACTAGATTGTAGCAACGAGTCGATGGAATAACTCACCCTCGAAGATTCCAAAGCGGTTAACGAGAGCAGATTCTCGTGGGTGATGTAGTCGTACTCTTTCCGATCTCAAGATCGCGTAGACGATCCTTCCGGCGCCACGTTCCAGCAGCGCCCCCGCAGTCGGTCACACGTTCGGTACTTGACGAAGACCTTCCTCTCCCTTGTTCCAGCAGGCAGCGGAGGTTGTAGCACTCTCCTCGCGATTCCGGCAGCATAACGGCGTGGTACCGGAGGTAGAGGGGAGATCCCGCAGGGCTTCGCCTTAAGCCGATGCGAGTATGGTGGAGCTTATGAGAGAGGCTATTAGTGGTCTAGTAATTAGACACACCAATTAGAGGGCTCTAAACCAATTAGAAGGCTCTAAACCAAAATAGCTCTAAACCGGGGTTTAGATCTAGGGTTTAGTTTAGAGGGGTAGGAACTAGTGTGTCTAGAGGAGGAGGCCCTGCCCCTCCTTTTATAGGTGGGAGGGGCTGGCCGGCCAAGGGGAGGAGTTCCTCCCCAACTCGGCCTTGGGAGGTGCGCCGGCCAAGGGGAGGAACCCTCCTCCAACTCGGCCTCCACCTCTCCTCCTCTTTCTCCTCTTTCCGAAAACTGGCAGTTTGACCGAAAACTGGCAGTTTGACTTTTTCAATTAGGATTTGAATTAACCCTTTATTTCGGACAGCGAGAACACTTAGTACATGATGAAATTATTCCAACATGCAATGACACATTCATGTACCCCTCCCCCCTCCGGAGTGCCGGACATTCCGGGACCTTCTAGAATGTTCCCGATGAAAACACCGGAACCATTCCCCAACTCCGAAACGGGACTTTCCTTATATGAATCTTATTCTCCGGACCATTCCGGATCACCTCGTGATATCCCGGATCCCATCCGAGACTCCGAACAACATTCAGTCTCTTTCTCATAATACCATAACTACTCAAACAACGTCGAATCCTTAAGTGTGTCTCCCTACGGTTCGTGAATTATGCGGACATGATCGAGACACTTCTCCGAACAATAACCAATAGAGGAATCTGGAAATTCATATGGCTCCCACATATTTCTACGATTACTTTGCGATCGAATGAACCACTTACATACGGTACCAATTTCCCTTTGTCTCACGATATGTTACTTATCCGAGGTTATGATCGTCGGTATCTCTGCATACCTAGTTCAACCTCGTTACTGATAAGTACTCTTTTCTCGTTCCCGTGATATGTGATCCCTTGTGACCCAGTCACATGCTTGCAAGCTAATTGGATGACATTTCACCGAGAGGGCCCAGAGAATATCTATCCGTCATATGGATGGACAAATCCCACTCTTGATCCATGTGTCTCAACCAATACCTTCCGAACACTCAATGCCACCTTTATAGCCACCCTGTTACGGTGTGGTGTTTGATGATATCAAAGTATCCATCTGGTAAAGGTGATATGCACGATCTCATGGTCGAAGGAATTAGATAACTATGTATCAGAAAGCATATAGCAATTGAACTATTAAAATGACTTGATCTTTATGCTACGCTTATCTATAGGAGTATGTCCACCATATCATTCTCCTAACGATATGATCTTGTTGTTAATAACATCTCAATGTTCATGATAGGGAAACCACAATCATCTATTAACCAACAAGCTAGTGAAGTATAGAGGCTATACTAGGGACTTCAATTTAAGTTTACAATTCACACAAGTATTAATGTTTCCTCGTTAATACTATTATAGCATGAATATAAACATTTATCATAAACACAAAGATATAATAATAACTACATTTATTATTGCCTCTAGGGCATATCTCCAACAGCAGCCACCTCTCGAGAGCTATCATCCTCGTCTTCATCTTCACTTCCCGAAGAATATTCTTCTTGAGTTACTAGAACAATCTTTGGTTGCTTCTTGAAAGGAGCATTCTTCTTTACAAATTGTTTCTTGCGTGGAGCCTTTGGCTTTTCCTTGAGAATAAGTCTTCCTCCATTACCTTCCCTACTTTGATACGGACACTCGGCTACAAAGTGCAGCTGGTCTCCACAGTTGAAATAAGTTCTCAGCTTGGGACCGTTTTCCTTTCTTCCACATATGCTCCACTCTTGCGTTCTAGTTCAGATTTGGCCTGGCCAGATCCTTCCAAAATTTTCTAGCATAGAAGGCCATGTATTGTCCATGAGTTCCTTTTACATCGTCGGGACAGTCCATACCTTCTATGTCATCTTAATCATGATCTGCCACACTTGTCTTCAAGGCCACGTTGACTCCCTTTTGCATCCCCATAGCTCGTGCACGAGCATCTTCGACATTCTTGGCAGCCACTTTGAATGCTGCCATTTCTTGCATTACCTCATTGGATGTCATAAGGTGGTAGTTATGCATTCCTTGGAGACTCTTTAAATCTATGGGCTCAAATGGCATAAGAGCACTGACATACTTGCGCTTGATCCAAGCATCATCAACATGAGAGGCACCATGATTCCTGAAAGTGGTGGCTATTGACTTGAGCCTCCTATACATGTCCTCGTGGTCTTCTCCATCCAACATATAGAATCCTTCATCTTCATTTCTCAAGCATCATATCTATTTCTTCTCATACTTTCATTTCCAATGAAGAGCTCGGTGAGGGCATCCCAAGCTTCCTTAGCTGTACTAAGATGCTGAATGTGTGGCATGTCTTTGTCACCCACACTAAGCTGAATCATGTGTAGAGACGTAGCATTGAGTTGACTGTCAACAACCTCTCTTCTTGTTAGGTTGTGGGGATCTCCAACATGAAGACCATTCTCTATGATTTTCCACAACTCAATGGAAGAGCTGCACACATGAGACTTCATAAAAAATTGCCATTGATTAAACTAGATGCTGAAAGTTTGGGTGGATCACCCCTATTATGTATATGTGGGTGTGGGATAGGTGGATCAGGAGAATACACATGGGAAACCTCATTGTATCCTTCCTTACCACTATCATTTTTTTAGGAGGAGCTCTTGCTAGTGCCATCACTAACCACTTCGTTATCTTTAGAATTGGTTTTACCCGTTTCCTTGGATTGCAGAGTGGTAGCCTCAGAGGCAGATGGAGGTGATGCTGCGGATGTGGAGAGACGCATTATCAATTGACACATCTCTTCCATCTTAGCCTCCATTGAACTAACCAAGGTTGTTTCCAACGTCTTGAGATCATTCATGGTGACTACCTCCAGAGCATCACTCCCATCTCCCTTGGAACCCATACTTCTCTTAGGCGGTTAAGCCCGAATTAAGAGCCGGGTCTCTGATACCAATTGAAATGGATCGTATGGGCACCTAGAGGGGGGGTGAATAGGTGCTACTCAATTTTTAGTTCTTTTTCAATTTTAGCCTTGACACAAAGTAAATTCTCTAGATATGCAACTATGAGAATTTTCCTATATGCAAACCTAGCTACTAAGCACGTAAAGAGAGGAGCGAGGAAACCGTAGTGGAGCACGCGGAGACACAGGGATATGTTTTACCGTAGTTCCTTCCTTGTTAAGGGAAGTACATTTGCGTTGGAGGGGTGGGTGGTTCTAAGACCACCACGCCACAATAGGCCTCACCCTATTCTCCGATGGATCTCGCCACGAAAGGCTTGATCCACCTTCTCCACTGTTGGTACCCTTCGAGGCGGGAACCAGTGCCTTTATAACTCTACCGGGGCACACACCCACAACTGAATTGGGGGATCCTATAATGACAACAAGCTGTCACACGAACAAGGTTTATCAATATAAACAAAAGCAAGGATCTAGATATTTGCAAGAAATACTAGATCAGTGATTCTCCAAATGAATGGAGAGGAGATGAAGCGCTTGATTGCAGTAGTTGAAGATCGAGTTCTCCTCCTTCGATTCCCCAAGGGATGGGGCCTTTGGGTGGATGAAGGTGGAGTTCTCTTGGATGAAGGTTGAAGAACAGATCCTGACTTTTTCGAATGAATCAAGAGTTCTGGTAGGAGGGGGAAGGCCGGCTTAAATACCCCTACCCAGATCTTGCCATTGGAGAAGTTTGGGGGCGGATTATCCGCCCCCACTAGGGGCGGACTATCCGCCCTGGGGGAAAAGTACACCCCCAGGATGGAAACTCCGGGGGAAAATCCACCCTCGTACAGAAGGTGACGCCGGTCTTGACTTGGTGAAAAATCTCGACGGGGCGGATTATCCCCCCTCAAGGGGCGGACTATCCGCCCTGGGGGAAAAGTCCGCCCCCAGGACGGAAACTCCGGGGGAAATATGCCCCCATACAAAAGGTGATGCTACGCTTGTCTTGGAGAAAATCCTGGGGGCGTACTATCCGCCCCCCGTAGGGGCGGATTATCCGGCCTAGCCGGAAAATCTGTTAGATACTCCGCCTCCCTTCCGAGGGTTGCGCCCTTCTGAGTTTGGGGAGGGGCGGATTATCCGCCTCCCAAAAATAGTTTCCTTTTCCTTTTCAAGTTAGATATCTGAAGCACTTCAACACACATTAAATAATCGTTGATATTGTTATGTAACACACAAAACACTAGGGATTATGAAATGTTCTTGCAACATTGATGCGTGCCGACAAAATTAATGAGGTATGCCCGCTCCACTCTTTTGTGTTTTGAGTATTCATATATATCTCCTAATACTCGAGGTTATGGCTAAGTAATGTATTTACTCGGTCATAAGCTTAAACCAAATCACCACTCACTGGCTGTTTTCCAAAATTAAAATCTAGTTTTTATTCGGCTTGAGACTTATAACATTATATGCTTATTTTTTCTTAACCTTCATAGGTCTCCTACAATACTCACACGAAAACCTTCCAGTCCTTGCTCTGAAAGTATATGAAGATCTCTACTGATCACAAGGAGTTGCAGGCCAAGATGAAGGGCCAGGGTATGTCCAGTTACTCGGCTAACTTGTTTTTCAGCCTTTGCCTCTTTGCCGGGTTAACCCTATCCCTTTATAACTTTAGCTGCAGCTGAGGCCAATGTGGAGGAGCTACATAAGAAGATTTCTGATGTAGAAGGTATCCCCTTTTGCTTGTGACTTTATTTTTGCATTGCTTAGACCCGTGTCTCCATAGTTTTATATCTCGGTGTAGCCGAGAAATCCTTACTTGCAGAAAAACTTCAAGATAGTGTGTCTATGACGGAACTGATGGATCATTTTCTGGAACAAGCAGGGCAGCACCAGGTCAATCTCAAAAAGGAGTGCGACGAGATATCCCAACTTTAGCAACAAATTGCTGACATGGAGAAAAAGCATGTGGGTGAGATAGAGGGTTTGTGCCAGGAGTTCTAGGAGGAGAAGGACCAACTGAAGGGCAAGTTTGAAAAGACCAAAGAGCTGCTTAAAAGAGCTGCTTAAGACCGTTGAGTCTTTGTTGACCTTGGCTCAGCAATATTATGATGCCCTCTAGACAAAGTCCAAAACCTGGCGGGCTGAACTCGGCTGAATCAAACTTTATCTCAGTAGTGAGTTCTTAATCTTTATTATGCTCTCCGAGATTCTTTTATGACTTAGTCTTTTTCTGACATTTGCCTATTTTCTGCAGAGAACTTCCTTGAAGCCACTATGTTTGCCATCAAAGTTGTTGAGAAGGCCAGATCCAAGGCAGGCGAGTCTATCGCTTCCACCGCCGAGTACACCATCAACGAGAATTTGGTTGTCCTTTCTGCTCAAACAAAAACAATTAAATCTTATGGGGTTGATATTCTTAAAGCCGGGATTCATGTCTTCAGGACATTATGGCCCCAAGAGAAAACTCCCAAGAAGATTCCAGAGTTGGCCGAGAAGTTGATGCTCGCCGAGGAGAGATTGGATCAATGGCGCGACTCAGCTGGCTGGGATTCTACTGACAAATCTCTTGGCTTTGTGATTTCTTGGTATGAGACCATCAATCTTGATGTCTTGCAGAACATGCGAGAGGGTGCCAAATGGACCAGTGACCCAAAACTCATTCGGCAGCACCAGGAGCGAGCTTACTCCTTTCTGCAATACACAAATGTGCATGCCTGGTGCGATGGTCTAAGTTCCTTAGACCCGGTGGAGGAGGTTGAGGAAGAAATCGAAGGTGAAGAAGAGGAGGGCGACAACAAAGAGGTGATTCAGATTCCCCTACGATAGCTGATGCGCTTATCCCGGATGCCGACACTCATGCTTCAGGGTTAGGCCCTGCCGGCTCATCTTCTGGCGCTGCATCCTCTTAGGCTAAGAAATTTAAATTTGTTAGATCCCTAGTATGTCGGGTGTAGATGTAATATATACTGGGGTTATTTTGGTGATCCGTTGCAGAATGTTGAACTTCTAAAGTTTGGGCTTGAAGCCGAATCACTTTGGGGCAAGTCCCCGAGTTTCTTTTCTTGTTGTCTCAATTTCATAACTTTGCTCTTGTCTACCTTATTTGGCGTTCGACATTAGAGTCTCAAGGTCATAAAAATCAAGTTAACAATACTCGAAACTTTGAGATTTGAAATAAAGTCATCTGACATAAAATCCTACACATCCTGCAAGGTGTTAGTCGAAAGCAAAATGTCGGCTCGCTCTTTTTTCCTTTCCTTAGTCATTTTTCTTGTTTATTCACCTCTTACCTTTTTATCTTGCTTTCCATGAAGCCACATTTCAGAAAGCAGCTAAGTCAAAGAGTTGACCCTTGGTGTTTATATATTACTAATGCGAGATAAGAAATAGAGAGCAAAGCCATCCGACATAAAATAATGAAATACTGAAGTAAAGATAGACAAAGTTACAACGAAGGAGTCCCCGAGTCAGTTTTCGGGTTCCGACCCTTTCATTAATATCACATAGCTGGCATACATGTCTGACATATGAGAGTTAAGAGATACATACGTTGTTCCCCTAGGTATAGAAAGGGCGAAGCAATGCAACATTCCATGGACTCTTGGTTTCCTCACCTGACCTATCCGCCTTGTCCTTCTAAGGATCTTGAGCATCTATAAGATAATATGCATCATTTTGCAAATATTTTCTCACAATGAAAGGTCCCTCCCATGGGGGTGATAATTTGTGCATTCCAGCAGTGCGTTGCACTAATCTGAGCACTAGATCCCCTTCCCTGAAGACACGAGCGTTTATTTTCTGGCTATATAGCTGATACGTGATGACCCACAAGTATAGGGGATCGTAACAGTCTTCGCGGGTAGTATTACCCAATTTATTAATTCGACACAAGGGTAGACAAAGAATACTTGCAAGCCTTAACAACTAAGTTTTCAGTTCAGCTGCACCTGGAAATAGTTCTTGCTCACAGAAGTTTATCAGTAGAAACAGTTTGTAGTAGCAACAACAGTAGCAGTAGTAACAGTAATGGTAACAGTAGGATTCGAGTGCGGTTGGCATAGGGATGGATGGAAGGGCATTGCATGGACAAGTATAAACATGTAACTTCAAGATCTAGGGCATTGCAGATAAATAATAACAAGCATCCAAGTACTAAACAATCCTAGGCATGTGCTCCAAATATAGTCATACGTGCACGCAATGAGAACTTTCACAACATCTTCTATCCAGCCAGCCCATGGCAGCGGGGCCTCTAGGGAACTACTGGCAATTAAGGTGCTCCTTTTAATAGAGCACCGGAGCAAAGCATTAACACTCCGTGAACACATGTGATCCTCACACCACAACCATCCCCTCCGGTTGTCCCAATTATTGTCACTTTGGGGCCTTTGGATCCGGACAATGATATGTGTACACAACTTGCAGATAAGATCACAAACAATACTATCATAATGATTCAATAATAAGTTCAGATCTAAGATCATGGCACTCTGGCCCTAGTGACAAGCATTAAGCACAACAAGTTGCAACAAAGTCAAATAGCACTAATAGAGATACTAGGCACTATGCCCTAACAGATCTTATTCGATCACATGATAGAACTCATCCAATCCCTACCATCCCCAAGCCTACAATGGGGGATTACTCACTCATGGATGAGAGAAACATCGGTGGTTGATGGAGATGCATTGGTGATGATGATGGCGATGATCCTCTCCAAATTCCCCATCCCGGCAGGGTGCCAGAATGGAGTTTCTGGATCCGAATCTTGGTTTCTGGTGGCGGTGGTGGAGCGGAACTCTTTCTAGAAAACTATCAAACCCCCCTCGGTTTTTAGGTCGAAAAGCAACTTATAGGCGCATAGGGAGGCCAAGGAGATGCCTAGGGAGGCTACACCCCTCTAGGCGTGGGGTCAAGTGGCCCCGCGCCTGGGGTGGGTGTGGGCCCCCCAGGACTCCTCTCCGTCTCCCCGTTTGGCTCCATGGATCTTCTGGTGAAATATAATTTTTGGCATATTTTCGGGGATTTTTCTTGATAGTTCATTTTCCGCACAAAACAAGACACCAAGGTAATTCTGCTGAAAACAGCGTCAGTCCGTGTTAGTTGTATCCAAATCACACAAGTTTAGAGAAGAAACAATAGAAAAGTGTTCGAGAAAGTAGATACGTTTTGGATGTATCAACTACCGCCAAGCTTAGATTATTGCTTGTCCTCAAGCAATTCAGTTGAAAACTGAGTGCGATAAAAGAACTTTCACGAACACTTTGCTTCATATGATGTATATATTCTCAGCACATGAGTAGATGCTTAGACAGTTCATAATAAGAAGTATGCAACTAAGTCTACTCAATAGTCAATGCAAGCTATGAAGAGAAACTAACTTAATAATAATAACTAGAATGAAACATAAACATAAGCAACATTGCAACGCTCATAATAAGGTATGATAGAGTGGTATCTCGCTTGCCTTTGTTTGAAGAGCACAATATAAATGCCAAGGCACCTCTGAAGTTCACATGAAGACTAGAAGTAAAGATATCAGAGATACAAGCATCAAAGTCATGACATAATTAACCAACAAACACAATAATGACAACTATGCTCTCAAGAAGGTGCTCATAGAATAAGTGGTGACTCAACAAGGTTGTGAAAACGGTTTTGTGAAGGTTTGAAAGGCTTCCCAATGCTGAAAGGAAGGTACTCATTAGCTTTGATCTCTCATTGCCCCTATCATAGGCATCTTCATGTGGTTAAGGTGAAAGTGAGGTCAACTCTGAATCATATGCTTGACAGACCATAGACTGGAAATCCCAAGTCCCTTGAGTACGAGGGTCGCTCTGCATGCTACTCAACATTGGTCACCTGAAAGTTCTTGTCATTGTAAATACATGCATATCATCTAGAACCGCCAACGGGGTACCCCTTGCACTTCGTACATGAGCTATCCCATAACCAAAATGACAAGGCAAGCAGACAATGAGCATCTCAGCAATCCATTTATTTACCATATGCATAGCTTTTTATTGAGGACGTTTCATAGATGCTCATTATGGTGATGCTGTAAGTTTCCACCATGATTAAGCATGGCTTAGGCTAGCGACCCAGGAGTTTCTCTAACACAATGTATAAACTCCATGAACTCACAACCTCCCCTTTTATTTCACATCGTCGACATCCGTAAACAAAAGAGCAAGGAATCAACTGGATGATATATCCAAAAAGTGTTGAAAGCGTTCCTCGTGGCAGCACGGTTCTGCTGACTTCCAGCATATAATTAGCAATCATATAACTTTCATGGACTAGTCACAATGGTTCAAGATTATTAAGCGCAAGGAATAAAGTGTGTAAACAAAAGAAATAAATGTTGAAAATTTAGGGTGAAAAGAAACTTTTTGTTTCAAAATGGAAACATCAAAACCCTTCTTGAACAAACTTTGAATAAAAGGGAATCCAACAAGATTTCAATCAAATGAAATGCATTCATCAATGAATGTATCTTGAACTTTAAACTTGGAAAGGTTAAACCAAAACCCTAATGGAAGAAAATCATTTCCAAGATCTCTCAAAGACTATGGATTTGATCCATATAAAAATTCAGCAACAATCATTTTAAAATGATAAAAAATGATAAAAAAATATTATAAAACCATAGAAATTAGTTTCATTTAATTTGGATCCATGGATAAAAACTTATGAATTTATTAAGATAAAAGGAAATAATTTCCAAGGCTAATAAAGCTCCTAACTAAAATCCATACCAAATCTTGAGAAAAATAATCCTAAAAGTATTTAAAAGGATAAACAAATATTAAATAAAATCATACAAATTGGAATCACCAATTTTGGAACTATAAATACAAAGATATGGATTTTATAAGATAAAGAAAGAAATAAATAAATACGGAATCTTTAAAAGCCAAATTAAATCTTGGCCAAATCCATAAACAAATGAAAGTTTATTGAATAATAAAAAGGAGTAAAAGATTATTTAAATAAAATCATAAGGATTAAACAATATCCAATTTTATTTAAATAAAGACAAATTGCCTAAATAATAAATCCCAAGAAAATTATTTAGAAGACAATTTAAACCTTGAATTAAATCCATAAGCAAATGGAATAAATATAATCCAAATCCAAATAAAATAAAGAGATAAAGAATATTCAAATAAAAGTATATGGGACTAAACCATATTCTAATTATATTTAAATGAAGACAAAATCCCTAATAAAAAATGATTAAATAAATCATGGGAAAATAAATGAAATTACCAAAGTGGATTAAAAGTTATCTAATTAACTTAAAAAGAATAAAAGAATTATTTGAGGAAATAAAATGGAATGGAAACATATTTAAATCTTATTTAAAATAAAGACAAATATCTAGATTAAATAAATAACAAACCATATGAGAATATAAGAAATATTCTAAGATGGATTATGTAAATACAATATTAAATAAGATTAAACTTACTGAAAAGATTTTAGAAAAGGTTTGATAAAAATCTGAATTAAAAGTGAGCTTTTGAATCATATTAAGTATTACTTGAAAATAAAGATAAAAGCCCTTTTTAAATAAATAATGAATCACATTAAAACATTTTGAATTGTTCAAAAATAGACTTTCAAAACACACTAATAAATAAGTGCAAAACTTACTGAAAAGATTCTGGATATTTTAATACACACAAATGGTTAAAACCATTTGAATAAATTCAAAATAGAAAATGAAAATAGAAAAAGAAAAAGGTTTCAGGAAGAAAAAAATAAAGAAGCAAACCAGCCCACTAACTTGGCCCAGCAAGCCAGCAAGCCCATACTCACTCTCTCCCCGCGATCCGTTTTTCTTACCGCAAACCCTACCCCCTCAGTCCCTAACAGCAAGGCCCCACCAAACCCCACTCAGCTCGCTGACAAACGGACCCCACCGAGCACGTCATCGTCGTCTACCCCGCGACCCGTTCTCCCCTCTCCCTCACTACCGTTCTCTATCGATTAATTCCTTGCGTAAATTCGAGTTAATGGCTGCGTGATTATTGCCCCTGACCTTGCCCTCTTAAACGACTGTCTCCCCTCTACCTTTCCCCCTAGACGCCACACCCTCTCTATCCCTAGGCTGCCCGATTTGCTCACCCGAACACCTCCTGCTCCGACGAGCTTTCCCGGTGAATTCCAGCAAAGCCAGACCACCTCCCGCTCCCTGGCACCCACTAGCTTGTTCCCCATCATCTAACATACCTTCCCGTAGCCTCGGTTCGCCTGTGCAATCCCCACAACACCGGCAACATCTTCGACTGAACGTCACTGCCGTTTGCCACTTCTCCTACGAGCTCCCGTGTTAATTTCCGACCGCCCCTCTCCTCCTTGTTGACACTCGTGTAACCAGCACCATCTTGCGCATCTGACCCACTGTTTCTCTTGCCTTGGCATGACACGTAACGTCGCCAACGACGACAGCCCGAGCGTACCATCGCCAGAAGGAACTCCGGCGAGCAATCTACGCCAACCTCATGCGCCCCTGTCCCTGCGAAGACGACGTTGAGCATCTACACGCTTCAGCGAATCTGGTGATCCATCCCACTCCTCCTATCGCTTCCTATAGTCGTCGTTACGCCACCGCCAGAGCGTCGCTGCCGCGCGCCACTGTCGAGCGCCGCTAGTACTTGGTCAGAGCGCCCTGAGCCGTTAGATATTGATCTAGTGGTCACGATAGAATCTTAAGCGAAGGGGTAAGTTTGCATCTGTGCCGCACGATTCTATTTATATCTGACGAGTGACACTGACCAATCCGTGCGAAACGGTATGCTCCAATAGGATTGCTCCACGTGGCTCAGGCTTTGTTTTTAAAACAGAAACTTTTCAATTAGATGCTAGATTTTGTAAAATCCATAACTTTCAATCTACATGTCCAAATTTTGCAAATTTTATATCATTGGAATCAGGAAAAATAATAATTTCCAACCATGCCCTTTGTTTAGTGATTTGCCTCTGTAAAATTGGTTTTTTTTCAGAAACATGTGTATGCCTATTTTGGTTATAAAATTTATTCTAAAAATGATTTTAGGGTAAAATCATTGGCAAATGGTTTGTTTTGAACCTACTGACCATAAAACCAACTTTTAGATTTAAAAGTAAATTTTGTGACACTAAGGAATTAATCCTTGAATAAAAGCATTTCTAGTTAAATGAAAATATTGATTATGGTTTAAAAATGCTTTTTGAGTAAAACCTTTTGAAAATGGTTTGATTTAAATTATGTGACCTTAAACACCAATTTTTAGGATTTAAAAATATGTTTGGTGAACCCTAGAAAATTATTACTTTGTTTAAAGGCATTTCCAACAAAATAAAATATTGCTTTGATTTAAAAATAGTTTTTAGGTGAAACCTTTTGCAAATGGTTTAATATTAAACACTTGACCTTAAAGCACTAACATTTGTGTTTAAAAATATATTTGTCGAACACTAGAAATTATTACTTTGATTTAAATCATTTCTAGCAAAACAAAAATATTTAAATGGCCATTTTCACTAAATTGATTTAAAATGGTTTTGCCACTTTTATAAATGACCAGTAGGTGTTTTAAAATGTTTATAGACTATTAGAGACCACCTTTCCAAATAAAATACTCTTTTGCATGCTTGCATGCATTGTTTTGTTTTCTTTATTTTATGTGGTGAATTGCTTGAATGCTAGATTGAATTTGTGCCTTGGTTGAATTGTAGTGAAATCTGAAGAGTGTGACTATTACAAGATCAAGGAGTGAACCTATATTCTCTACTAAAAAGGCAAGTGGTGCTTCATACATTTTGTCCTATTATTTTTCACTATGCATTAGTGATATTTTTGAGTAGGACTGGAAATTTTCTAAGTATAAGCTATGCCATGGGAAATCCTATATGATGTCTTAGTAGAATTATCCTAAGTTAGGAAACTTTCCATGTGATCATGCTTAGCTTAGCTAGTAGAAAACAAGGGTGGATTATATTCATGCTATGAAATATTTCTAAGTCAATGACTTGTGTTTTGTTTAACAAAACACCTATGTGAATGAATCACCTGGGAGGAATGGTGTGAAAGTTTTATGTTGAGTGGTTACACAGGGCCCCATATTCATGGCCTACCCTAGTGTATCTCACTTGTGGAAAGCCACCCAGGAACAAAGAGATTTGAGATGTCAAATGTTGAGAAGCTTCTAGTGCAACCACGTGGCATTATGGGCTCTGCCTTGATCATAGAGGTTGCAATAACTTAGCCTGATGGACAGTTGGTGGTAGGGGGTGATAGGTTTGGAGAGCGTCCATTTTGGTCTAAGGGAAGGCTTCTGAAAGATCTTGTCTCGATGCATGTCGAGATTGTGGGGAAAGTGCACCACCTCTCGAGAGAGTAAAATCTAAGTACTTAGTCGTGTCCCCGGCAATGGAAAATTTGAGCATCAAGACATGGAAGCTATCAAGAATCTCCTCATCCCAATTTCTAAGTTAAAAACTTATGGTTGAACAAGGGTAAAGGTTCACCAATGTCTATTGGTGGTTCCTTGGGTGATTTTGACAAACAAAAACTTAGTGTTTTCAACTTATAAGGAGAACTTTATTTTGAGCAAAGCAAGCGTAAGCTCCTCTTATCCAAATGCATATAGATGATAGATACCACTATTCTACCATAGTATCACTTGCCAATAAAATTCAAATGTATTGACCCTTGTGGCTGTAACTTATTATGTTGCAGGTTTGTTTGATGTTAGTGAAGTGTGTTGATTAGGATTACAAGTCTACAACCAACATGATTGCCTGTGGCACTTCGAAGATGAAGGACTCCATGCTACATAGTTATTTCTGCTGCATTGTAATGAGATAGCCAAATGAGCTATGTAAGATGTAATGAATTATTTTATTCCTGGTTATAAAGTTGTATTATGACCTTTGTTTCTTGATATTACATCTTAAACTATGGATGCTAGCTATTGATCCAGGGACTAGAATTGTAAACACAGGGATCTCTACCTTATCAGGTTGGGATCTCTACAACCTCCCCCCAAGCTTAGGCTTTTGGCCTAAGTGGGGCTCAATAGCGCGGGTAGTAATCCCACGCTGGTGGGTCATCATAGGAATGATCATAGTCAGGCGCTTGCAGTGAAGAAGAAGACGCACCCCAATCAAATGAGGGTTGCTAGTATGAAGCCTCTCCCAAGTTGGAGGGCTGAACCGAATTGTCTTCGGCATCCTCTTCAACATTCTCCTCTTGCTGGGAGAGTTCTCCCACATAAGTGTCAATCTCCTACTCCGTAAGTGACCATCCTTGCCTGTTATTGAAGTTAAACAAAGCAGGTGCAGACAAATAAACTATTTTCTCAATCCTACCCTTTCTTCGACCTTGCTGGGCAAAAGATAGTTCATATGGTAAACTTCTGACACTAGCCCCCAAGGAAACAAAACCATGCTGAATCATGGATTCAATATCAAGCCTCTCTATGGGGAACTGAAAATCTGAATAATGAGGCTCTAAACCATGGAAAGCTAGCAACCTAGAAGCAATGAGACCTCCACAAATTCCACCCTTCTCGCGGTTTGTGGTGAGACGGTGAGCTATAAGAGCACCCAAATTATAAGATCTATTCCTATTCAGAGCAGCTGCAATAAAAGCTAGATCAAAAGAAGACAACTTTCTAGCAATCTTTCTAGCAAGAACACACTTGGTAATGAAATAGGAAAAGTATCTAATAGCTGGGAGCTGAATGTTCTGAATTTTACCACTTTCCTTTGAGAAGTCGAAACCTTGGCAAATCTCAGCATATAAATCCATAAGTGACTTGGGACTCTCCTTGATCTTCTCACAAGATCCCCACTGAGGTACTCTAATTGCTGCACAGAAACCAGCAAGAGGCAGGTCGACAGGTATATTATATATTTTGTAATGGACCATGGGATTAGAAGTAGACCAAGTGAACCAGAAATCCTGCACAAAAGCCATGGTTAGCTTAACATATTGGAGTGGTTCACCTTCAAAAAAGTGTTCCAACCTTGCATTAGTAACCATAGTTTGGAAATCTTGGAGGATACCCGAAGCTCACATAAATTCATGGCAGGGATATATGGAAGGAAAAACTGCCTCCTCACGATGAACCTTCATTGGATCATGCACCATCAAGTCATATTGGTTCAGTGGATAAGCACTCATATTCCTTGCTCATACTTGATAGCAATGGTCCCAATCATAATAGTTTCAAAATTTTCTTGTGGAATGGGACAATATATTTCTCCAACCTTGATGCTCTCAATATTTTCAATGGAATTCAGGCAATAGCTCTTAACAACCTTCTTGGGGAAATAGACAGTGTGCTCTTTGTCATTAATATTGAATGTTACTTTTCCTTGATTGCAATTGATTACAACACCTGCAGTATTAAGAAAAGGTCTCCCAAGAATAATAGACATATTATCATCTTCAGGCATTTCAAGCACAACAAAATCAGTTAAGACCATCCAATTATGAGCAACTTGAACAGGAACATCCTCACATATACCAACAGGAATAGTAGTTGACTTATCAGCCATTTGCAAAGAAATATCAGTTGGTATCAACTTTTCTAGCTGGAGTCTCTTATAGAGAGAAAAAGGCATAAAACTAACTCTAGCTCCCAAATCACATAAAGCAGTTCTAACATAATTATTCTTAATGGAGCAAGGAAGAGTTGGTATACCTGGATCACCAAGTTTCTTTGGAACCTTACCATTGAAGGACTAATTAGCAAGCAAAGTAGAAATCTCCTCATTAGGAATCTTCCTTTTATTAGAGACAATATCCTTCATATACTTTGAATAAGGAGGCAACTTAATAGCATAAGTCAAAGAAATTTGCAAGAATAAAGGTTTCATTCACTCACAAAACTTGTTGTAGTGTTCTTCCTCCTTTGACTTGTGTTTCTAACCGGGAAAAGGCATAGGTTTCTGCACCCAAGGTTCTCTCTCTTTACCATTCTTATTAGCAACAAAATCTTCCTTTGTGTACCTAGTGTTCTTAGTGTGCTTCTCAGGTTCTTTCTCACCTTCCTCCTCATTAGGAGACTCATTTTTATCATTACCACTCTCAGTTTCAGCATCAGAGACATATATACTATTAGGATCTACAGTATGTTCAAGTGGTTCCTCAACTATCTTATGTTTCTTTTTCTTTATCTTACGAGGACTACCACTATCCTCACCTTGTTGGGAATCCTTCTCTATTCTTTTAGGGTGTCCTTCAGGATATAAAGGGTCTTGAGTAGCTATACCACTCCTAGTTCTAATAACATAAGCATGTTTATCTCCTGAAGCATTAACTAGCATATCCTTTTGTACCTTAGAAAGTTGATCAAGTTGAGTTTGAACCATTTGAAAGTGTTTACAAAGCATTTTAATATCATTAGAAGTTCTCTCCACAATATCTTTCAACTCATGGATAGCTCTAGAGTTTTCCAATAAATGATTCTGAACTTGTTTATTAAAATACCCTTGTTTAACAATAAAAGTGTCAAGTTCCTCTAAACATTGATCAGGAGACTTACCATAAGGAATATCACCTTCATCAAAGTGTTCGAGAGAGTGTACCTCAGTAGTAGATGAGTGGGGAATTGGATTACATAATTCTTCTATAGTAGGTAGATTCTTCACATCTTCAGCTCTAATACATTTCTCGTTTAGACACTTCTTAGCATCCTTCATCACTTCATTATTTAATGCAATAACTCCTCTCTTCTTTGTTGTTGGTGCTGGAACTGGTTCAGGAGTAATAGGCTTAGGTTTATTCAGCTCAATTGAAGTCCAATCATCATAATTCTTGCTTATCTTGGTCATTAATTCTTCAGCATCTGTAGGAGTCCTATTCATGAAAAAACAATCAGCAAAGCTATCTAGGTAGGTCCTAGAATCATCAGTTAGTCCATTGTAATAAATATCAAGAAGCTCATTTTTAGGTAATGGACATCCAGGATGTGCATGAATCAAGGCACAGAACCTTGTCCGTGACTCAGGCAATTTCTCTTCTTCTCCCTGTTTAAAATCAAAAAGTTTCTGCAAAGCAGCATGTCTAGCACTGAGAGGAAAATATTTCTGGAAGAAAGAAGCAATTAAGCAATCAGGGCTATCAATGGAACCAGGAGGTAATCTCTTAAACCAAGCCCTAGCTTCTCCTTTTAGTGAAAAGGGAAGATCTTAGCAACAAAGTACTTGCGCATCTTAAAATCATCAGAGAACAAAACACTCATAGTAGAAAGCTCATTCATATGAGCCACATCACTCTCATTTTCAGTCCCACAAAAAGGTTCTTTCTCAACAATATGTAAATAAGATAAATCAAGAGAGAAATCATAATCTTCATCTTTAATATCTATGGGAGAAGTGGCAAATTTAGGATCAGAGGACAACTTAGGCATGGTAGCACGTCTAGCAAGGAGACTCTTAATAGCACTAGTACCATGTGTGTTTCGGCACTCTTCAACAAAATCATCAGTGAACTCAATGTAACCATCATTAATATCATAACTCTCACTAGCATGTGAGGTAACAGGTCTAACAGTGTCTTCACTAGGAGTTTTGGTATTTCCTAGACTAGCCATAGTAGCATCTAGAAAAGGACCTAGTGAACCACTCGCATCAAGCACAGTAGAAGTAACATCATGAGTATCAAAAGCAGTTTCAGATTCAGCAGTAGTAGCAGTGTGTGTAGCATGTGTATGTGGATGTGGTGGTGGTGTGACAAGCTTACTTATAACAGATGGTGAATCAAGAGCAGCAGAGGTGTTTAGGACTGTACCTCTTCTTATAGTGGATGGTAAAATAGGGAACTTTCCATCACGAGACTTCCCCATGATGAAAGGAGTGGCAGTGAACAATAATAGATCCAAGTGAACTTATAAGTAGAGCTATGATCCCCGGCAACGGCGCTAGAAAATAGTCTTGATGACCCACAAGTATAGGGGATTGCAACAGTCCTCGCGGGTAGTATTACCCAATTTATTGATTCGACACAAGGGGAGCCAAAGAATATTTGCAAGCCTTAACAACTGAGTTGTCAGTTCAGCTGCACCTGGAAATAGTTCTTGCTCACAGAAGTTTATCAGTAGCAACAGTAGAGCAACAACAACAGTAGCAATAGTAACAATAATGGTAACAGTAGGATTCGAGTGCGGTAGGCATAGGGATGGATGGAAGGGCGTTGCATGGACAAGTCTAAACATGTAACTTCAAGATCTAGGGCATTGCAGATAAATAATAACAAGCATCCAAGTACTAAACAATCCTAGGCATGTGCTCCAAATATAGTCATACGTGCTCGCAATGAGAACTTGCACAACATCTTTTGTCCAACCAGCCCGTGGCAGCGGGGCCTCTAGAGAACTATTGGCAATTAAGGTGCTCCTTTTAATAGAGCACCGGAGCAAAGAATTAACACTCCGTGAACACATGTGATCCTCACACTACAGCCATCCCCTCCTGTTGTCCCAATTATTGTCACTTTGGGGCCTTTGGATCCGGACAATGATATGTTTACACAACTTGCAGATAAGATCACAAACAATACTATCATAATGATTCAATAATAAGTTCAGATCTGAGATCATGGCACTCGGGCCCTAGTGACAAGCATTAAGCACAACAAGTTGCAACAAAATCAAATAACACTAATAGATATACTAGGCACTATGCCCTAACAGATCTTATTCGATTACATGATAGAACTCATCCAATCCCTACCATCCCCAAGCCTACAGTGGGGGATTACTCACTCATGGACGAGAGAAACATCGGTGGTTGATGGAGATACGTTGGTGATAAGGATGGCGATGATCCTCTCCAAATTCCTCGTCCCGGCAGGGTGCCAGAACGGAGTTTCTGGATCCGAATCTTGGTTTCTGGTGGTGACGGTGGAGCGGAACTCGTTATGGAAAACTATCGAACCCCCCACGGTTTTTAGGTCGAAAAGCAACTTATAGGCGCATAGGGAGGCCGAGGAGGTGCCTGGGGAGGCTGCACCCCTTCCAGGCGCAGGGTCAGGTGGGCCCGCGCCTGGGGTTGGAGTGGGCCCCCCAGGCCTCCTCTCCGTCTCCCCTTCTGGCTCCGTGGATCTTTTGGTAAATATAATTTTTGGCATATTTTTCGGGATTTTTTCTGATAGTTCATTTTTTGCACAAAAACAAGACACCGAGGTAATTCTGCTGAAAATAGCATCAGTCCGTGTTAGTTGTATCCAAATCACACAATTTTAGAGAAGAAACATTAGCAAAGTATTCGAGAAAGTAGATACGTTTTGGACGTATGAATACGTCGGAAACGTATCTATAATTTTTAATGTTCCATGCTTGTTTAGTATCTACTTTGCTTTGCTTTGACCACACTTTGAGGTGCTTTTCATATGTTTTCTGGTACTAACCTATTAACTAGTTGCCACAGTGCCAGTTGCCTGTTTTCTGCAGTTTTTGGTTCCAAAAAAGCTATTAAGGAAATATTCTCGGAATTGGACGGGACAAAAGCCAAAGTCAATATTTCACCAAGGATAACACGGAGTCAAGAGGAGAGACGGAGGGGCGCCATAGGGCAGCCGCACCCCCCAGGCGCGGGGCCACCCTAGGCCGCCCCTAGGCAGGGTGTGGGCCCCTGGCCACCTCCCAGCCTCGCCTTTTCGCCTATAACTAGCCCCCGATGCCTAAAACCTAAGCACCCGATTAATATTCCACAAAAATGTTTATAGCCGCCGCCACCATCGTCCCTAGATTGGGGGATTTGAAGCTCTTCCCGGCACCCTGCCGGAGGGGAGATCATTCCGTAGGCCTTCTTCTTCATCGTGCCAACCTCCGGTATGAAGCGTGAGTAGTTCCACCTTGGACTACGGGTCCATATAGTAGCTAGATGGTTGTATCTCCTCCTTGTGTTTTCATGTCTATATCTTGTGAGCTCCGTTCATGATCAAGATCTCATCTATTTGTAATCATGCATGTTGTGTTTGCGGGGATCCGATGGATATTGAGATTACTATGTCAGATTGATTAATGGTTTTGTCTTATTGATTCTATCATGTCTGTGTTGTTTGTGATATTGCATGCTCCGTTATTAGTAGCTATCTTGGCCAAGTAGGTGCTAGTGACTCCAAGAGGGGGTATTTATGCTCGATAGTGGGTTCATTCCTCTATTTAATCAAGGGAAGTGACAGAAATCTCTAAGGTTGTAGATGTGCTGTTGCCACTAGGGAGAAAACAACGGTCTCTTGTTCATGGAGAAAGTGGATTGTTTACCTTACACACTTTGATTAAAGAAGTTGTCTGTTGCTTGCAACTTAATACTGGAGGGGGTTCGGTGATAACCCAAAGGTGGACTTCTAGTCATAGATGCAGTTGGATGGCGGTCTATGTATCTTGTTGTATTGCCCAATCAAATCTCATAGGATCATTATGACTAGTATTGCATTGTTATGCCTTGCTCAGTCCTGTCATTTCCCTGCTACAATTTGTTTACCTAGCATGCCATGTTTGATTATATAAGGAGAACACCTCTAGTTAACTATGAACCCCGGTCCAATTTTACCATTGATACATCTTCCACTGTTACTGTTTACTTGCGGCAAACTATCATCACCTTCCACACCATACAGTTAATCCTTTGTTACAGCAACCGGTGAGATTGACAACCTCACTGTTAGTTGGGGCAAAGTCTTAAGTTTGTGCTATGCAGGTTTCCACGTTGCTTGCAACACCTTTGAGACGTTTCATTCCTCCTACTGGTTCGATAACCTTGGTTTCTTACTGAGGGAAGACTTGCTGCTATGCTGCTTCATACCTTGCTCTTGGGGTTTCCTGACGAAGCGCTCCACATTGATGCAGCGCCATCAATAGCGTCAGAGACTTTGCTGGTATATCACAGATCTAGATAATGCCAATTCCCTTTTCTCTTCAAGTAGGTCTACATCATTCTCTCGAGCTTCTTTTACCTCGGCCTCAGTGTACCGAGTAATTCTTGGAAAATCATGCTCTATGGCGGCGGTAATACAACTTCTGCCCCATATACGAGGAGAAATGGCGTATAGCCAGTTGAACAATTTGGAGTGGTTCTCAAACTCCACAGTACTAAGGGTAATTTCTTTACCGAACAACCAGGTGTTCTCTGGAGTGGTTCTATTAGCCTAGGATTTATCCCGGCTAGGACGAGCCCATTTGCTATTTCAACTTTACCATTTGATTCTGGGTGAGCTACCGATGCTACATCGAGTCTTATTCGTTTATGCATACAGAATCAAGAAAATTCTCCTTCGGAAAAGTTTGTGCCATTATGTGTTATTATCCTGTGTGGATAACCATATATTAGGATTATATCATTTAAGAATGTCACGGCTATTTTTACATCACATTTCTTGATAGGCTTTACTTCTATCCACTTGGTGAACTTGTCGACCATGACCAATATATGAGTCATATTGCCTCTTGTAGGCTTGAATTGTCCCACCATGTCCAAGCACCACACATCAAATGGGCAAATGATAGGTATAGTTTTCATCTCAGATGCTGGCGTATGTATCTTACTCGAATATCTTTGGCAACCATTGCATTTCTTCACTATATCCTCTGCATCTTGTAGTGCACTAGTCTAGTAAAACCCATGCTTAAATGCTTTGGGCACTAAGGCTCTGGATGAGGCGTGGTGCCCACATTTTCTTGCCCTTGTTCTGAGCTAACACAACATTGTAGTACATTGTTACGCTTCTTTTTTACATCTCTCGATTGATGATGATATAAGCCTTTGCCCTTATTTGTACTCACCTAGCCGAAGTTTCATCACTCGATAGGGTTCCATCTTTCAGGAAATCGAATATTGGTTATGCCAAAGTTGGCATAACATGTGCTGGGGAAACCTCGTCATAAATTTGCATTGGCTCAACCGACATTGCTTCTGCCAAGATACCATAAAAAGTCCCCGGGTTTGATTCGGCAGTCCCCGGGTTGAATGGAACAATCCCCGGGTTACTCAGATCTACCGCCACGTCTATATCCTTTGGTACCACATAAGGCTCTTGGCTTGTTGGGATAAAGATTGATTCTGATTCAGGTGACAACTTGATTGAGGGCTTCCTGAGGTGCTCCAACTATATTCCGGGCGGTATTGCTTTCCGAGATGATCCTAGCTTTGACATAACGTCAACTGCTTCATTTTCCTCTCGAGGTATATGATGGAACTCACACCCGTCAATGTACCCCAAAATTTGCTGGACATGGAAACGATACAGTGCCATGTTCGCATCCAAAGCATCCCAATGACAAGATACTTGCTGAACCACCAGATCCGAGTCACAAAAACATTGAATTCTCTTGATGCCAATCTCTTTTGCTACTTTTATCTCATGGACAATGTAACATCCCATCATTTAGGAACCAATGAAGGGTAGATTTAGGAATTTGTGCATATGCATGCATTCATATGTAAAATGCGGGCAAATTTTTCGCCAAACTAAAAAACCTAAAGTGATCAGAGTTTCTTTCACTCTTTGTGTGTAGGGATAGCTATTGGGAGTGACCATTATAAATTCTGACATGATCTTTTTGGATAAGTGTGTTTTGGAGGGGAGAATTGAATTCAAATTTGAAATTTGAATTTATATTTAAAAAAATTAAGAATTATTATTAAAAAATAAATTATAAACTAATTTAGTAATCCCATTTTTTATAATATTAAGAGATAATAAATAATATTGGAATTCAATATAAAGCAATTCAAATAAGAAATGACTCTTTATTTCTTATCTTTATTCCATATACATTTTCTCCTTTACAATGATGAACTCATCAAGGATTCAGTACAACAAAGGAATTGCAACAAATGAAATTCAAATAATAAACTGTTACAATAGAATTACAAAAGTAATAAAATAAGATATTACAAAACCTTTACAAATGAATCAATAAAGATTATATCTATCTATCTATCTATCTATCTAAACCTATACTAGCATCTTGCATATCCGGATCTTGTACCTAAAACAAAATGCAAAAACAAACAAAAAGTAAAATAAATATTAGTGGTTAGGATACTCTCAGTAGAGAGCAATGAGGTGCACTGCTCATAATACATCATTGAGTATTGTTAAAAGGGGCAAGTTTCACCAATATGAAAGAACCGGTTCTTTCATAAACCAATAAGCCACAACACAACTTACAACAACAAGTAAAAGGGGCTAGTTTCACTAGAACAGTAAAATGTTAAAAGATCCAAAGGTAAAGACATCTCATTGATCTGATCCAAATGGTGTACTAAGCACACAGGCAACACACTCACCTAAATGCATGGTGAGAGCTGTCAACACAGCAGCAACCACACAAGCAAAAGAAAGAATCCAGCCGTGACAAGGCTCACAACAGAACTTTATCATTCTCAAACAACACACCAGGAGCACAGCAAGCCTGTCAAATCCTAGCCAAATCACCAGCCAAACCACACTCACAAGATCATCCAGTATCACCAGATGGTGACATAAGGAGGGGGAGGATCAGGTGGAGAGCAAGGCCAAGTTACAGGAGCTAGGAGGTGAAGGGCAAGATCAAGGCCAAGATACAGGACCAGAAGGAGAAGGACAAGCTCAAGCCAGCAGCATCATCATCAATATCTAGCCAACCAAACTAACCAGCCACAACACCAACAACAATCAACTGTTGTGGTGAGTGAAGTAAAACCATCATATGATCTCATTATCTTCTCTAGACTAAGATTCATGTGTTGTTTACATCTAAATCTCTCAGAAATCACCCAAGTGGGGTGAATCCATCATAGAGAATCTTTTAGTAAAAATTACACTTAAACTCCACCAAATCAACCAGGATCTCAGACCAGCATCATAGATCCTGGAGATAACTAACAATTCATATCTTCCAACATATTTTCATATAGCTTATAAATTCTGGGCACATCTCCTAATGGAGTAGCACCTCAGATTTCATAAACCCTACGAACCAATATAAATCTATGATCAAACTAACTATCTTAGCCAATTAGGATCCAAGATTCAGTAACCAACAAGGATACTTGAACCTTTCTATTAGGGACAACAATATAGGAAACTAGTTCCTATGCATCAGACCCACATCACAGGCAGATTAGTTTAAGAAGAATATTCCCATTTAACCTTGATTCAAATCCCATACTAAGCAACAGAATCAAGAAAATTGTAGAAACCAACAACTTGTGTGCCATAGCTAAATGGTGTCACAAGAACAGGTTCTATAAGCCAAGCAAAACCATTACTTAGTTATCAAAAAATAAAGTGGCAAGCCACTGGATATCATTTTCCTGAGACTACACCTCAAAAATCATCATCAAGCTTATCTATGCATCTACAGAGTATCATTAAAGTAAAATGATTAAACCCAATCTGTTTATAACCATGCAAGCCAACATGTATAAATACAGTGAGTAATCACTGACAGTATTACTGTCAACACTAATGTACTGACATTAGATGAAACCACAAATCACCACCAGATAGATTCCACAGTAACAAAATCATCTTAGCCAAGCTCAACTATCCACTGGAATCAACACTATAGAGCCACTAGCATAAGATAATCAAATCAGGACAGTAAGCACTGAAGTGCAATTGATCACAATGCCCATTAGGCGCCACTACTAGTTTAGTTCATCATTTACAATTAAACATAGGGAGGAACCCTAGAATAGGTATGAACCCTAATCAGGGAAACACGGAAAAGTCACACATCTTAGCTCATGAGGGGCAGAGGACAAATAACCACAAGGAGGAAATCTAGATAAACTCACCATAGGCCCTCGCTAAAGATTAGTAGAGGAAGCAGAGATGCCGACGAGATCACGGCGGCACGGGGAGCACCCAAGGTGCACTGCAACTTGCACCGAGCCGAGGCGGCGGCCACAAAAATGTCTAAAGACGAGCAACACCACCACCGCAACCACAACACCACGAAAGCACCACTTGGGGCAGCGGTGAAGGCGTCACCGGCATCACCCCAAACCCTATGGTTCGGGACGGGGCTATCCTGGCCACAGGAGTGCTCTAAATACAAATCGAATTGGACCAAACGATGGAGCATGGTCAACAACTACACCATGCACCACGGCGGTGGCCAGGGAGGACCACGACGGCGAGGTCAGCGACCATGTGGTCGAGGATGAGAAGGAATGGGCTCGAGAGAGAGAGTGGAGGCAGTGACTGGGCCGATAAGGCCAGTACCCCTTCGAGGAGATCTTTTGACCAGGCCAATTGGGCTAAGGTGGGCCCAAAAAGCCCAATGGGTTGGCCCAACTCTAACAGAAATTTTAATAAATAAGTAAAATACCAAAATACCCTTAGAACACAATAAATTCTAGATAATAAATTAAAAATCAGAAAAATACAAACAATATATGTTTAGACTCATAATAAAATAACCTATTAATTTAAATTAAGAAACCATTTTTAATAAATGGATTTTATGGTTAGGGATTTTATAATATATATTCCTTATGGAATTTTATAAAATTCAAGAAAATACCTAAAAATCAATAAAAATAACTTTATTATATTTGGTTATTATTGTATTTTAGAAAATACTAAATAAATATTTAAAGATACCAAAATAAAATCTATCTTATTTAAATGCTAATTCTTAAAGAGAATTATTAAGAAAATAAATATAAGAGTTAATATTAAATAAAAATAGCTTTTAACTCTATTAATAATATATTACACTATAAAATAGTGAAAATAATATTTATAAAATATTCAGGTTATTCCTTAAAAAAATGAATTTCTTAAGTTCCTAAAAATATTCCAAAAAACTAAAATAATGGGTAAAACACATAAAGAAAATAAATAACAAATAATGCATTACATTACTATGCATGTTCATCTTTGCTTCTTTAAATATTGTCCTTACCGGGCAATAAGGATGTTTTGTAGACATAGAAGCTCAAGGTCCAGTGCAAGCATACGACTTCACTACCTTGCAATCACAAGGCAAGTTCATCGCTTGCTCATGTCCTTTGAAGAGTCTTTATCAAAGTATTTATAAATTGTGTGTTATCATCTATGTTTCGAGGAAGGAAAAGCATTATCTTCTCAATTAAATAAATTGATGATATCATCCTAAGTGATGATATAGCGGGCAGTAGAACTTAAGTTTCTATCTGCAACAAGGATAATCACCTAGGAATTAACAACCCATGACATTAGTGATTCTAGCAACGTATATAATGCGTTAACCATGAGATTTGGAATGGGACGGGCACCTCTGCAAGACGACCTTTCGTATGGAGGCAAGACGACCTTAACGTGACGTTGTGATTCCTTGTGCGGATCCAACATATGGGTGGGCACCCTTAGGCCCCACGTTTTTGGTGTCTAGATTATCTATGGGTGGCCGTCGGAGGTATAGCCGGACCTATATGGTACTTGCCAGGGGCATCACCAGCTCATAGAGTCTTCAGGAACTCATCAGGGTTTAGCCTGCCCGAAAGGGGGCTTAACGGAGGTGAGCCAGCCCCGAAGGATCGTGTAGACATATGGGGTCGCAGAAAGGGCAGTGATTGGCTTGGATCACCTACTGGGCCCCACATCATGGAATTGTGGATGGGGAAGTACGCCCGGTTGTGCAACAAGGAGTTGATATCTCATGGGTAAGGTAACGCACCTCTGTAGAGTGTAAGAACTGTAACTTTTTACTCCCTATTCCGAGAAGGAGCTACGAACGCGGCAGGAAAGGAACTCCATCAATGTTCTGGTAAACCTGTGAAGGCTGATGGGCATAGTTTTTAAAAATAAAATCAATCTTTGAAAAAAGATTTACAAAAACTTCATAGTGCCAAGGACTTATTCTCCGAGGTGGTAGTTAGAGCATCAAACTTCCCACCTTGCATATAATGAAGTTTCTCGGTAACATTGTTACTCACCTTTTCCTTTGATCCCCTGCTTAGACTCTGAGGATCCCGAAGATACCCTAATGTATGCAGCTGAAAGCCAAGAGGAGGTCTTCTATGAAGAGCCGATCTGTATGGTGCTATAGAAGGGGTGGACTACGATGTCTTCTATGGAGGAGATCACAATGAGTCAAAATAACTATCTTAGTATTAGAAACCAATTGAGCCGAGCAACATGAACTTTATATAATAATAAGTTGCTGAGCTCAATTCAGAGATGAAGTTGTTACTTTAAAACTTCCGCTGAAACACTTTATATTTTGTTTGTAAGTTGAATCTTTTGAAGTCTTGAACTTTTGGTATTGTAATAATAATAATGTGTGTATGTTTGTAATATGGACCCGCAATGTTTCTGTTGTACCACTCTGAGGGATGTGATATTTACGGAACAATGTTCTATGGATGTCATGTCAACGACTATAGTGTACTACACATGCAGTGGTATGCTGGGTCACCGCAGTTGGTATTAGGGTGTAGAGGTCCCAACCTTTAATAAGGTAGAGATTCCTGTGTTTACAATGCTAGTCCCTGGATCAATAGCTAGCATCGACAGTTAAGATGTAATATCAAGAAACAAAGGTCATATTACAACTTTATAACCAGGAATAAAATAATTCATTACATCTTACATAGCTCATTTGGCTATCTCATTACAATGCAGCAGAAATAACTATAGCATGGGGTCCTTCATATTCAAAGTGCCACATGCAATCATGTTGGTTGTAGACTTGTAATCCTAATCAACACACTTCACTAACATCAAATAAACCTGCAACATAATAAGTTACAGCCACAAGGGTCAATACATTTGAATTGTATTGGCAAGTGATACCATGGTAGTATAGTGGAGTCTATCATCTATATGCATTTGGATAAGTGGAGCCTAGGCTTGCTTTGGTCAAAATAGATTTTCCTTATCATTTGAAAACACTAAGTTTTTGCTTGACAAAATCACCCAAGGCATTCCCCAATAGAAATTGATGATCCTTCAACCCTTGTTCAACCACAAAGTTTTAACTTAGAAATTGGGATGAGGAGATTCTTGATAGCTTCCATGTCTTGATGCTCAAATTGTCCTTTGCCAGGGATTTGGCTAAGTACTTATATTTTACACTCTACAGAGGTGGTGCACTTTCCCCACAAGACTTGGTTTCACCAAGACAAGATCTTTTAGAAGCCTTCCCTTAGACCAGAATGGACGTGTTCCAACCTATCATCCCCTACCACCAACTGCCCATTTGGCTAAGTTATTGCAACCTATGTGATCTAGGCAGAGCCCATAATGGCAAGTGGCTGCACTTGAAGCTTCTCAACTTTTTACATCTCAAATCTCTTTGTTCCTGGGTGGCCATCCACAAGTGAGATACACAAGGTAAACCATAGAAATGGGCCTTGTGTAACCACTCAACACAAACCATTCCTTCCATTCCACCCAGGTGATTCATTCACTTAGTTGTTTTATTAACCAAAACACAAGTCCTTGACTTAGAAATATTCCATAGTATGAATATATTACACCCTTGTTTTCTATTAGCTAAGCTAAGCATGATAGTAGTAGGAATCTTAACTTAGGAAATTTCTACCAAGGTTTCATCTACCAGGATTTCCCATGGCATAGTTTATACTTAGCAAAAATTCCATGCAAGTCCTACTTAGAAATATCACTAGTGCATAGTGAAAATAATGGGACAAAAGTATGAAGAATCACTTGCCTTTTTGGTAGAGAATATAAGTTCACTCCTTGATCTTGCAATGATCACACTCTTCAAATTCCACTACAATTCAATCAAGCAAGCAAGAATTTAATCTACCATTCAAGCAACATCACATAAAATAATAGAAACAAAGCAATGCATGCAAGCATGCTAAAGATTGTTTTATTTGGAAAAGTGGTTTCTAATAGGTTATAAACATTCTAAAACACCTAATGGTCATTTTATAAAAGTGGCAAAACCATTTGCAAAAGATTTTACTTATAAATCATTTTTAACCCAAATCAATATTTTATGTGATTGAAAATGCCTTTAGCAAAGCAACAATCTTTATAGGGTTCACCAAATACATTTTTAATTCTAAAACTTGGTGTTTGGGGTCAGAGAGTTTAAATCAAAATATTTCCCAAAGGTTTTTCTCCAAAAAGTATTTTCAACATATAAACAACATTTTTATTTGACTAGAAATGTTCTAAATCAAACATTTATTCTATTGCTTCACAAAATATGTTTTTGAATCCACAAGTTGGTTTATATGGTAAGTAGGTTCAAAAAAAACCATTTGCCAAAGATTTTATCACAAAAATAATTTTAGAATGAATTTTATATTCAAAACATGCCTACACAAGTTTCTGCGAAAACAACCATTTTACCAGAAGTAATTCATTAAACAAAGTGCATGGTTGGCTAGTGTTTGTCTTTCTGATTCCATTGATATAAAATTTGAAAAAATTGGACTTGTGGATCAAAAGTTATAGATTTTACAAAATCTAGCATCTAATAGATCAAATTTTCTAATTCAGATCAGACTCTGGCCACTTGGAATGATTTGATTCGTTGGTACCGGTTCACACGGATCAAGCAACATGGTGCGTTGGATTAAAATGAGATCGTGCGGCACAGAATCACTCGTACCCCTTCGTTTAAGTTTCTATCCTATCCACGCGATCTAGATCCAACGGTGTACAAGGCCTGACCATATCTGAGCGGCGCTAGCGGCGGTGGTTGGCGGCGGCACGGTAAGACGGCGGTGGACCTGGCGATTTAGGAAGAAAGGGAGGTAGAGGTGGGCATTACCAGTTTCGCCGTGAAGTACTGATTCTTGTCGTTACCTCGGTTGGCCAAGGGGAGCACGGAGGCGTTGACGATTGCTCGCCGGAGAGGTGCCTGGCGACGGGTTTGGTCTGCCGTAGTCGGGGACGTTGCTACAGGGAACGGGAGAGCGAACTGTCAACACCTGGATTTTTAATCCCAGATGCCTGTTATGCCATACATCGCAATCCCAGGATTACCATTTTTGCGAGACATAACAGAATTGGATACCATAGTACATCATCCATTACAAACCGTACATAAGTTCTTACACAAATAAGGATCTCATGATCCAGTTCTTAATACAACACAAGCAGCGGAATACATAATAATAACGGTAGCGTAGGCGAATAGGAGATGCTGACGATGGGAGATGATCCTAGTTGTCGTAACCTTCCTGGGGTTCATCCTCCAGGTACTCCTCTTCATAGTCTGACCACGGGAATAGCCAGGGACAAAGCCATGAGTACTCTTTAAGTACTCGCAAACTAATACTAACAAGTAAAAGGGTTTTTTGATAATAGGACACTAGGCTCTAGGGTTGTTTTGCAAAAGCCAGATTTATCTCTACTAGTTCAGAAGCAAGAGAAGCTAGTCACAATTTTATAACTCCTAAGTGGGATCTTGTATCTCATGTCACAACTCTGTTGTGGTCAAGTCAAAGTATTAATTCATTTCACAAGTCATTTTGAAAAGTCTGACGGGGGAAACAGTATGGCCACTCCAACTGTCCATAACCGCGGACGCGGCTATTCGAATAGTTTGACACTCTGCAGAGATTGTACACTTTCACCACAACATTCGATACATCCGTCAGGAACAAATCCTGAATTCACCATACTCAGTATGCGGATAATCAATCCTAACCTTTCAATTACACGCCCTATTATAGGCACCTCTCCTATGAGTTTGGCCTCCCAACCATGACCAACTATCATCTTGGGTACTGCACAGGTGGACAATCTTCACAAGGTAGCCTCAGCTCAGACCTTGGCCATGAGGGAACTAACACTAAGGTATATAAGTTTCCAGTCAAGCCCTACCCAATCTTCGGGTATTGTGGTTGTACGATAAAATTGGAATGGTATCGCATCTAGACAACCATCAGTTTTATAAAGGGCTAAGGCTCATGCCTCAACATTTTCATAATAGAATGATCCATCATTCCAAGGTTTTCATAACCATTTTTCCACCAAGTATTCCCATCTAAAGTTGATCAAGTTTTATGCTTAGCACTAGCATCTACAAGTGGGAGTGAGTACTAATGAGGGGTGGTAAACTAGTGGAGTTTAACTAAGCTTAATCTTATGCCTTAGGATGACATAAAGATTATCTAGCTTAGGACAAATTTTATGCTCTTTATGCAACCTTCAAATATCCTTCTAGTATCTACAATTCACTTAAGTAAACTCTAAGTTAAAGCTTTGATAAATAAATAAAGTATAATGCTTGTAAGTAAAACTAGGATCGGTTTATCAAGTGGTTATGATCATATATGCTTAAGGCATATAGTGGCATGGTAACAAGCAAGTAATGGTTTGTTTGCATCATTGCAAGTATAGGCTTGCATAGGTAAAGTGTCTTGCAAGTGTTATATTGCACATTCAACTAGTAGTATTAGGCTTGCATCAGTATCAGTATAAGCTTGCTAAATTGCAAGTGTTAGCTTGCAAGTATTGGCTTGCATAGGTCAACTGGATTAGTAAGGCTTGCCTTGTGCAGAGCAGTGGTTGAAGTTCTCCTCGGCTTCTTCTTCGTAGAATCCTACTTCCTCCTCGTATCCTTGGTCGGTACTAGCGTCTGTAAATAAATACGAGGTACATAATCACCAAACAATTCTTAACTACTTGCAATCATCACAAAAAAGGGTCCTATAGATGATCTAGCATCATCACTAACATTACAAGATTAAAGCTTTGTTTAATTCCTTTTATTTTTAGAAAAGTAATTTCTACTCCTTGAAAAACTACTTAAGATTTAATATTCTCCAAACCAAACATGGGACCATGTTGACAAATGTCATCACCACATATTTTAGTCCATGGGAATGTGATTTAAAGTGGTGTCACAATTTAATAAGGTTTTACCCTTTTATTTTAATTAAATAAAGTGACTAGAAATGCCTATGTGGCATCCTTTTATTACTTACACATTATTTCTGTAAGTAAACCCATATATTTTTATATATTCTGGAATCAACACAAAAGCTATTATGGTTTTAATTTGAAAAATGTTTGAATGCAGAAAAGCTTCTGCCTTGTTATTTTTACCAAGGATGATCTACAGATCCAAATGACTTGAATCCAACGGGCTTGGATTCAACATTCCTAGACCTTTCTAACAAAATTGGTTTCATTCAATTTGGTTCACCGAATCGACCTGGGTTGATTTTTGAAACTAGGTACAGATGTGTGTTTGAAATAAAATGGAAAAGGTTAAATTCAAACAACTGGGCTGCGCGGGAAGCGATACTGGGCTGGCCTGCTAAGCACAGCGCTTACGCGGGCTGGTTAAGTGGCTGTCCCCACGCGTCAGTGAGACAGGGGGTGCAAAGCGGTATGGGACGATGTGGTGCGTTCGATCTGGTTCTCATCCAACGGCTGAGGGTTATCGTCGACGTTGGACAACGCCGGCGAGACAGAAACCTAGCGCGGCCAGTGGGGGTCGTCGGGGGCTCACCGGGGTTCAGGCGAGGGTCGGCGAGGCAGGCGAACGACAAAGTCGACGATGGCGAACCTCCTGGTACTGGCAGCTTCTCCTCGGGCGGCTCCAATCGCTGCCCCCTTCTTCCCCAGCAGCGGCAGGCTCCGGTGAAATTCTGGCGAGGGGCTGCTCGCCTTGCTCCGGCAACGGGGTGGCACGATCAGCGAGGAGAGGGGAGTGAGATGGTGTGCTCAATTTGGCTAGGGGTGGCCTCTATTTATAGTCGCGACGACGAGACCGAACGGTGGCGACCTGGCTACGGGCGGCTAGAGGCATGGCCGGCGGTGGCGATCGCTTGGTGGTCTCCTGGCGATGCTCTATGGCTTTAATGCGCGCGTAGGGGCGGTGCGGTTTGGTCTGGAACACGCGACGCTCTGCGCGGAAGAGGCGGCGTCTTCGATGATGAGCGGTGGCTGTGCGTCATGGGGCGGCGAACGGGGATGTCTGGCGGTCTCCTGGGTCGGTGGCGGTCATGTATGCACACGGCGAGGGCGACACGTGGTCTGTGGGCATCGGTCGAGCGTGGCGCTCTGGCACATGCTCGGCATGGTTGCTGGCGAGCTGGGCGCGGTCCGTGTGTGTGGTCCAGGGTTTGGCAATGCTCGCGGCTGGGACAGGGAGTGGCGGTGGAGTGTTGGCTTGCCCCTAGACATGTTGTTTAGGCTTGGTGCTTGCTCTAGCTAGCTAGCCATGGTCGGCTGGCAAGGGGGTGCTCGGGTTGGCATGGCATGGGGAAAATGGTAGGGGCCAGGGTTTGTCCAAGCACTGGTTGGCACTAAGGGAGACAAGGGTGATCAATGGTGAACATTGCTTAGCCAAGTTACTGCTCAAAACAGTGATGTTAGGCCAGTTTGATTTGTTGCCTCCAAGTGTTTGATGAAATGGGCGCAAGAATTCAAGTTTTGAATTTTGAAAAGATTTTTAGTGGGTGTGTTAGGTTGATGCTGGTGAGTCTACAGATGCTTGGGTTTTGAAAGTTGAGCTTGTTTGAGTGGTTTTTGAAAAAGTGCGATCTTCCCATATGATAAAGATTCAATTTTGAATTTCCATTTAAACTATGCATTTGAATGTTTCTGGATGATCACAAGGTGGGCCTTGATACTTTGTTATGAGTACAATCAAGGGGTGCAAAGATCCAGAAAAGTTTCTGTTAGGTTCTGAAAGGTTGAGACAGCCAAAGTAGGCATCGGAGTTAAATTGGTCAAAATGACCATTCCCTTATTTTATTTGTTTTGATTTACTTGTCTTTGAGAAAAGTTTGGGAATTGTTTAGATGATGTTTATTTCACCTAAGCATCCATTTAAAAGCAAAGAACGCACAAACAAGTTGGTTCAAAAGAATTCCAAATGAAATGCATACTCACATGCATGCTTTCATAATTTTATTTAGCAAAGTTTTTGTTAATCCTAAATTTGATGATTAGAGTTTAATGATCCAAGTTTAGTATTTTTGTGATGTTACAAACCTTCCCCCCTTAAACAAAATCTCGTCCCGAGATTTGAAAAAGGACGATAAAGATTACCTAGGATTTGAAGAGATCGGGAAACTCCGTCCTGATGTGATCTTTGCGCTCCCAGGTAGCTTCCTCTTCTGTGTGGTTGATCCACTGAATCTTGAGAAACTTGATGCTTCGGGTTCGGGTAGTTCTAAAAGCTTCTTCCAAAATACGGATGGGTACTTCGGGATAGGTCAGGTCATCGTTGATCTCTATGGTCCGGTGATCGATGTTCTTGAACACTTCGGTCTTCTCTGGGACTTCGAGACACTTGCGAAGTAACGAGATATGGAACACGTTGTGCATGGCTGACATCTCTTCGGGTAGTTCTTATTGATATGACACTTCTCCTCGACGGTTCAGAATCTTGAAGGGTCCGATATATCTGGTGGCTAACTTTTTTTTGAGTTGGAAACGCTGCATTCCCTTCAATGGCGACACCTTCAGATACACAAAATCTCCTATGTTGAAGGCGAGGTCTCTACGTCTCTTGTCGGCGTAACTCTTCTGTCTGGACTGGGCTGTCTTGAGGTGCTCACGAATCTTGTGAACCTTCTCTTCTGCTTCTCGTAGGATGTCGGGTCCGAAAATCTGACTCTCTCCTACTTCCGACCAGTTCAAAGGGGTGCGACACTTCCTTCCATACATGAATTCAAATGGGGCCATTTGCAAACTAGCTTGATAACTATTGTTGTATGAAAACTCTGCAAACGGCAGACAATCTTCCCACTTGGATCCATATTCTAACACACATGCTCTCGGCATATCTTCGAGTATTTGACTTACTCGCTCCGTTTGTCCATCGGTATGAGGGTGATATGCGGTGCTGAAATCTAGGCGGGTTCCTAAACCTTCTTGGACTTTCTTCCAGAATCTCGAGGTAAACTGAGTTCCTCGATCCGATACGATGTTCTTGGGGACTCCATGCAAACTGTCGATTCTAGCGATGTATAACTCCGCTAGTTTCGAACTCTGATATGTGGTCTTGACAGGTAAGAAATGGGCGACTTTGGACAATCGGTCCAATATGACCCAGATAGAGTCATTTCCCCTACTAGAAGTAGGTAGTCTAGTGATAAAGTCCATTCCAACAGAATCCCATTTCCATTCCGGAATCTGCAAGGGTTGCAACAATCCAGCAGGTCTTTGATGTCCTGCCTTAACTCGCTGACATATGCCACACTTGGCGATATAGCTTCCGATTTCTCTCTTCATCTTATGCCACCAAAATTGCTCTTTCAAATCTTGATACATCTTAGTTCCTCCGGGATGGATAGAATAAAGAGTATCATGAGCCTCCTTCAAAATAACTTCTTTCAACTCAGAATCTGCTGGTACACAAAGGCGTATTTTGTACCACAAAACTTCTTCTTCGTCTTCGGTGAATCCGGGTACTTTGACTGTACCGATACGACGCTTGATTCCGTCGATACTAGCATTTCCCTTCCTTGCCTCTTTGATCTGACTGATCAAAGTGGGATGAAGTTCTATGCTAGCCAAAAATCCTTCACTCACTAATTCCATTCGAAAATCTTCCATTTCTTTGTGCAAGCTTGGTTACTCCTTCAAAATCATGGAGTTCAAGCGGCACGGCAATCGGCTAAGGGCATCTGCTACCACATTGGCTTTACCAGGGTGATAGTGAATGTCTAGATCGTAATCCTTGATTAGCTCAATCCATCTTCTCTGTCTCATATTCAGCTCCTTCTGAGTGAATATATACTTCAGACTCTTGTGATCCGTATATATCTCACAACGATTTCCCATCAGGTAATGCCTCCATGTCTTCAGGGATAGAACTACGGCTGCGAGTTCGAGGTCATGGGTGGGGTAATTTTTCTCATGTTGCTTCAGTTGTCGAGATAGATAAGATATAACTTTGCCTTCTTGCATTAGCACACATCCGAGACCGATCTTGGATGCGTCACAGTACACATCGAAGGGCTTCGTGATATCCGGCATGATCAAGATTGGGGCTGAAATCAATCTCTTCTTAAGTTCTTGAAAACTCGCTTCACACTTGTCGGTCCATTCAAACTTCTTGTCCTTCTTCAGCAATTGGGTCATGGGTCTGGCGATACTCGAGAATCCTTCTACGAATTAGCGGTAATATCCCGCCAATCCGAGAAATGCGCGAACTTGGGTTTGAGTGGTTGGGGCTTGCCAATCTTCTACATCCTTCACTTTGGCAGGGTCAACGGCAATTCCTCCGGCTGATACAATGTGACCGAGGAATCCTACCTCTTGTAACCAGAATTCACATTTGCTAAACTTTTGCATACAGCTGATGCTCCCTAAGGGTTCCAAGAATGGTCCTTAGGTGTAGCTCATGTTCTTCTTCTGATTTGGAATAAATCAGAATGTCATCGATGAAAACAACGAAAAACTTATCCAGGAAGTCCATAAAAATCTTATTCATGAGATTCATGAAATAAGCGGGGGCATTGGTTAATCCAAAAGACATGACTGTATACTCGTACAATCCATATCTGGTGGTAAAGGCAGTCTTGGGAATATCCTCTGCACGAATTTTGAGTTGATGATAACAAGTTCTAAGATCAATCTTAGAAAACACTTTGGCACTGGTCAACTGATCAAACAAATCTTCTATCTTGGGCAAGGGGTATTTGTTCTTGATGGTGACATCATTCAACTTCCGATAATCCGTACACAAACGGTTACCTCCATCCTTCTTGTCCACAAACAAGACAGGTGATCTCCATGGTGACGCACTTGGTTGAATCAATCCAATTTCCAACATGGAATCCAGTTGCTTCTTCAGTTCCTCTAGTTCTGACGGGTTCATACTATATGGTCTCTGGGCTATGGGTCCAGTTCCAGGGATTAGTTCGATGATAAACTCGATATCCCGATCTAGGGGCATACCGGGCAAAACATCTGGAAATACATCGGGGTATTCACAGACTATCCGGACTTGGTCAATGGTAGGTTGGGCTATACTCTTGTTGCATTTGAATTGGCAAGGTAAGGTTTCAGATATATGCTCGACTGATATTCCGGCTGTACTGGTCATGGTTATGGCTTTCTTGGCACAGTCAATCAATCCTTTATGTTTGGACATCCAATCCATTCCTAGTACTACTTCCAAACCTTTAGTTCCGAGTACTATCAGATTTGCATAAAAATCTATGCCATGGATTCAAATAGGGACGACTTTGGAAATTTGCCTAGCCTTGGTGGTTGATCCGGGAATTTGAACAATCATGACATTCTTCAGTTTGGTTGGTTGAATTTTACTAGTGCATGCAAATTCTTCGGTGACAAATGAGTGCGATGCACCAGAGTCAAACAACACTCGTGCAAGTACTGAATTAACAGAAAACATACCCAACACGACGTCTGACGCTTCCTGAGCTTCTTCAGCATGCATGAGAAAAAGACGGCCATTGCGGTTGAGCGAATTCCCTGGGGAAAACCTTCTTCCGGGCTGAACACGACGCTGTTGCTGAGCTGGGGCATTAGCATTGGGTGCTGCAGCATTCTTCTTGTTGGGGCACTCGTTGGAGTAGTGACCCTTATTTCCACAATAATAACAAGTCACCTGTGACTTGTCCTTTGCTGCTACAGGCACAACATTGCTTCCAGTCCTCGGGGCAGTGTTGGTGTTGGCGGCAGAATTGTTGTTGTTGAACTTGGGTGGGGCACGGTTGAAATTGCTAGAGTTGCTGGGGTTATTGTGATTTCCTGTGGGCCTAGGGTTTCCACGGTTGGGATAGGTCGGATGGTTCATCGGGGGTCTGTTGGTTCTTGGGACAAATCCGGGAGATGGGTTAGGGCGATACTTTGGGGTCTGATGGGTTCCTGGCTGATGCATCATGCGACGCTTGCGGTTCTCATTGGCTTGGTTGATCTTTCCTTCCATATGGATGGCCGAGTCGATAAGGGCTTCAATATCCGTAAAGGGGATATTGACTAACACTGTCTGCATCTCATCATGCAGACCATTCAGGAATCTTTCGTTCTTCTTGGCTTCGGTGTCGATCTCATCCGGGGCATACCTAGCTAATGACAAAAATTTGTCACGGTATTCCACTACAATCATCCTTCCTTGCTTTAGTTCTCTGAACTCGTCTCTCATCCTCTTGATTAAACCCGGTGGCACATGGGTTCTGCTGAACTTGACCTTGAATTCCTCCTAGGTCATCATCTGGCGTCCGGTCATTGCGCGAACACTGTTCCACCATGCCCTGGCATCTCCGGCTAGATAGTGGGTGGCGAACAGAACTTTCTCGTTGGCTTCCACTCCGGCGACTTCTAGGTTATTCTCCATGGTCTGTAGCCAATCGTCGGCATCTAGGGGTTCTTCTGACTTAATGAAAATAGGTGGGTTGGTATTCTGGAAGTTCATGAGCTTAGATCCATGGTTGTCCCGATTTCCGTGGCCCTGGTTGTTGTGGGCTAGCTGAGATATCTGTTGCAGGGTGGCTATGTTGGCTTGACGTTCCGCTCTTTCAGCTTCACAGTTAGAAGTCAACATTTGCAAAATCTGCAACATCGGGTCCGGGGATGAACCACTTCCTCCACGTGGCATCTGAAGATTGAGATAGATCATGAGAAAAGAGGGAAATTTCTAAGGTTTCGGGGCTTTGAAAAGTTTTTAAAGTTTGACTCAGATTTTCTAGTAAATTGCTTCTCATTCATTCATTTTTTGCACATGATACAAACACACACCACAACAAAGAAAAACAGATGGTTTTAAGAACCATTCTGAAAACTACGATATAGTGGGATCGAATACTACTCACTATGCTAGTGCTCAAGTGCTACTACTCCTTGGAATCGGTGGCTTCATCATCTTCATCATCATCGATGAAGGCGAAATCATCCTCATCGGTGAAGAAATCCATAGCCTGATCCTCCAGAAAATCATCGTCATCGCTGAGATAGGAGTAGGGGTCTCCACGAAGATCCTCTCCGGCATTCTCCCTTTCCTCCAACTGCATGTCTCTCTTGTGGATGGTCTCCTCCAAAGACGAGATACGGTGGCGAAGACGGGCAATAATGCGCTCCTTCTTGTCGAGCTGATGGCGGCGAGACTGGCGATCCTTTGCTAGCATGGCGATGGTCTGATCCTTCGTCTTGATGATGGCAGACTTGTGGTTGGAGTAGTCACGACAGTTATCCAACTCCTGCTGACGATCGTACATCATGAAGCTAAGGTGGTCCAATTGGGTCTTCAGCTCGTGATGGTATGGGGCTTCCAGTGGTTGTCCATTAGCATCACGCCTTGGGCAAAACTCAAAGCGGGTTCCCTTGATCTGGTTGATGCTTTGCCCACACAGACGGGAAAGAACTTCCTGCATGGCCCTGGCAAGTCCATCGAGCCAGTTGTTCTCTCTTAAGGTAAACTGAATTTCTTCCGCAGTGGGAGGTTCAATCTTTCCTCGGATACTTGCAACAATTAGCCACTGCAGATCTTCTCCTCATTGGTCATTGAGCTGAGCTCCGAAGAACTCGGGGTGCGGACGCTCCAGAAGTTCCGAAAGCTGGTCCAAATCCCTCTCAAATATAAGGTCTCCTCCATTCCCCAACTGGTAAAACTTGCTGTACTTCACGTCCATCTAAAAGAATATAAGATGAGTAAGTAGAGTGATCAAGTGTGTCAAAATTTTATGTATTTTGCAAGAGTTTTTGAGGAACATGAATTTTCATGAAGAATCAAAGGGATAAGAATGAGAATAAGTTTTTGTAAATATTTGTTTTCTTTGGTTTTGAAATTAAGTTTTTGATTCAAACGTCCAGTCTAACTAGGGTCTCCTATGGTCAGGATGGCTCTGATACCAACTTGTCAACACCCGGATTTTTAATCCCAGATGCCTGTTATGCCATACATCGCAATCCCAGGATTACCATTTTTGCGAGACATAACAGAATTGGATACCATAGTACATCATCCATTACAAACCGTACATAAGTTCTTACACAAATAAGGATCTCATGATCCAGTTATTAATACAACACAAGCAACGAAATACGTAATAATAACGATAGCGTAGGCGAAGCTCCATCTTCGGGGTCACAGGCAATGCTGACGATGGGAGATGATCCTAGTTGTCGTAACCTTCCTGGGGTCCATCCTCCAGGTACTCCTCTTCATAGTTTGACCACGGGAATAGCCAGGGACAAAGCCATGAGTACTCTTTAAGTACTCGCAAACTAATACTAACAAGTAAAATGGGTTTTTGATAATAGGACACTAGGCTCTAGGGTTGTTTTGCAAAAGCCATATTTATCTCTACTAGTTTAGAAGCAAGATAAGCTAGTCACAATTTTATAACTCCTAAGTGGGATCTTGTATCTCATGTCACAACTCTGTTGTGGTCAAGTCAAAGTCTTAATTCAATTACACGCCCTAGTATAGGCACCTCTCCTGTGAGTTTGGCCTCCCAACCACCAACTGTCATCTTGGGTACTACACAGGTGGACAATCTTCACAAGGTAGCCTCAGCTCAGACCTTGGCCGTGAGGGAACTAACACTAAGGTATATAAGTTTCCAGTCAAGCCCTACCCAATCTTCGGGTATTGTGGTTGTACGATAAAATTGGAATGGTATTGCATCCATACAACCATCAGTTTTATAAAGGGCTAAGGCTCATGCCTCAACATTTTCATCACCAAAATCATCTGGTTATCGGAAACACATGTCAAAACATTTCAATAGAATGATCCATCATTCCAAGGTTTTCATAACCATTTTTCCACCAAGTATTCCCATCTAAAGTTGATCAAGTTTTATGCTTAGCACTAGCATCTACAAGTGGGAGTGAGTACTAATGAGGGGTGGTAAACTAGTGGAGTTTAACTAAGCTTAATCTCATGCCTTAGGATGACATAAAGATTATCTAGCTTAGGCCAAATTTTATGCTCTTTATGCAACCTTCAAATATCCTTCTAGTATCTACAATTCACTTAAGTAAACTCTAAGTTAAAGCTTTGATAAAGAAATAAAGTATAAAGCTTGTAAGTAAAACTAGGATAGGTTTATCAAGTGGTTATGATCATATATGCTTAAAGCATATAGTGGCATGGTAACAAGCAAGTAATGGTTTGTTTGCATCATTGCAAGTATAGGCTTGCATAGGTAAAGTGTCTTGCAAGTGTTAGCTTGCACATTCAACTAGTAGTATTAGGCTTGCATCAGTATCAGTATAAGCTTGCTAAATTGCAAGTGTTAGGTTGCAAGTATTGGCTTGCATAGGTCAACTTGATTAGTAAGGCTTGCCTTGTGCAGAGCAGTGGTTGAAGTTCTCCTCGGCTTCTTCTTCGTAGAATCCTCCTTCCTCCTCGTATCCTTGGTCGGTACTAGCGTCTATAAATAAATACGAGGTACAAAATCACCAAACAATTCTTAACTACTTGCAATCATCACAAAAAATGGTCCTATAGATGATATATCATCATCACTAACATTACATGATTAAAGCTTGGTTTAATTCCTTTTATTTTTAGAAAAGTAATTTCTACTCATTGAAAAACTACTTAAGATTTAATATTCTCCAAACCAAACATGGGATCATATTGACACATGTCATCACCACATATTTTAGTCCATGGGAATGTGATTTAAAGTGGTGTCACAATTTAATAAGGTTTTACCCTTTTATTTTAATTAAATAAAGTGACTAGAAATGCATATGTGGCATCCTTTTATTTCTTAAACATTATTTCTGTAAGTAAACCCATATATTTTTATATATTCTGAAAGGTATGGTTGAATGTGATTTTTGAGAGTTGGAGTCAACCCAAAAGCTGTTATTTTTTAATTTGAAAAATGTTTGAATGCAGAAAAGCTTCTGCCTTGTTATTTTTACCAAGGATGATCTACAGATCCAAATGACTTGAATCCAACGGGCTTGGATTCAGCATTCCCAGAACTTCCTAACAAAATTGGTTTCATTCAATTTGGTTCATTGAATCGACCTGGGTTGATTTTTGAAACTAGGTACAGAAGTGTGATTGAAATAAAATGGAAAAGGTTAAATTCAAACAACTAGGCTGCGCGGGAAGCGATACTGGGCCGGCCTGATTAGCACAGCGCTTACGCGGGCTGGTTAAGTGGCTGTCCCCACGCATCAGTGAGACAGGGGGTGCGGAGCGGTATGGGACGATGTGGTGCGTTCGATCTGGTTTCAATCCAACGACTGAGGGTCATCGTCGATGTTGGACAACGCCGGCGAGACAGAAACCTAGCACGGCCAGTGGGGGTCGTCGGGGGCTCACCGGGGTTCAGGCGAGGGTCGGCGAGGCGGGTGAACGACAAAGTCGACGACGGCGAACCTCCTGTTACTGGCAGCTTCTCCTGGGGCGGCTCCAATCGCTGGCCCCCTTCTTCTCCAGCAGCGGCAGGCTCCGGTGAAATTCCGACGAGGGGCTGCTCGCCTTGCTCCGACAACGGGGTGGCACGATCAGTGAGGAGAGGGGAGTGAGATGGTGTGCTCAATTCGGCTGGGGATGGCCTCTATTTATAGTCGCAACGACGAGACCGAACGGGATGGGCAGGCGATGCTGGCGACATGGCTATGGGCGGCTAGAGGCATGGCCGGTGGTGGCGATCGCTTGGTGGTCTCTTGGCGATGCTCTACGACTTTAATGCGCGCGTAGGGGCGGTGCGGTTTGGTCTGGAACATGCGACGCTCTACGGGGAGAGGCGGCGTCTTCGACGGTGAGCGGTGGCTGTGCGTCATGGGGCGGCGAACAGGGATGTCTGGCGGTCTCCTGGGTCGGTGGCGGTCATGTATGCACACGGCAAGGGCGGCGCGTGGTTTGTGGGCGTTGGTCGAGCATGGCGCTCTGGCGAGCTGGGCGTGGTCCGTGCGTGTGGTCCAGGGTTTGGCAATGCTCGCGGCTGGGACAGGGAGTGGCGGTGGAGTGTTGGCTTTCTCCTAGACATGTTGTTTAGGCTTGGTGCTTGCTCTGGCTAGCTAGCCATGGTCGGCTGGCAAGGGGGTGCTCGGGTTGGCATGGCATGGGGCAAAGGGTAGGGGCTAGGGTTTATCCAAGCACTGGTTGGCACTGAGGGAGACAAGGGTGATCAATGGTGAACATTGCTTATCCAAGTTACTGCTCAAAACAGTGAAGTTAGGCCAGTTTGATTTGTTGCCTCCAAGTGTTTGATGAAATGGCCGCAAGAATTCAAGTTTTGAATTTTGAAAAGATTTTTGGTGGGTGTGCTAGGTTAATGCTGGTGAGTCTGCAGATGCTTGGGTTTTGAAAGTTGAGCTTGTTTGAGTGGTTTTTGAAAAAGTGGGATCTTCCCATATGATAAAGATTCAATTTTGAATTTCCATATAAACTATGCATTTGAATGTTTTTGGATGATCACAAGGTGGGGCTGGATAATTTGTTATGAGTACAATCAAGGGGTGAAAAGATCCAGAAAAGTTTCTGTTAGGTTCTGAAAGTTTGAGACAGCCAAAGTAGGCATGGGAGTTAAATTGGTCAAAATGACCATTCCCTTATTTTATTTGTTTTGATTTACTTGTCTTTGAGAAAAGTTTGGGAATTGTTTAGATGATGTTTATTTCACCTAAGCATCCATTTACAAGCAAAGGAACACACAAACAAGTTGGTTCAAAAGAATTCCAAATGAAATGCATACTCACATGCATGTTTTCATAATTTTATTTAGCAAAGTTTTTGTTAATCCTAAATTTGATGATTAGAGGTTGATGATCCAAGTTTAGTATTTTTGGGATGTTACACGAACGGAGGATGTTGTTAGCTTTGTACGCAAGTCATGTACAAGTGTGCATCAAAGGGAGGGCAAGGGGTGGACAGTACTTACGGGAAAGATTCGCCGGAGAAGTGGCAGACGACGACGGCGCTTAGATGTTGAGGTTGCCGAGGCTGTGGGTCAAGCGCGAGCAAGCCGAGGCTACTGGGAGATGCAGTGGTTGATGGGGAACATGCTCGTGTGGTCGAGGAGGCGAGGGGCGACGGGGTATGGCCGTAATTTCTCGCAAAGCTCGTCGGAGACAAGGGCAGTCGAGGCTGAAATTTGGGCAGCCTAGTGGCTCTGATCGAGTGAGATATGAGGGGAAATAAGGAGGAGGGCTAGGCGATTTAACACGCATGATTTCTGGCCATTTCAACGCGGCAATAACGAGGACTGAAGCGAGCTTAAACGGGTAGAAACTGCCGGCGAGGTTAGCGCGGGTGGGGCCGGGGCGTCAGCGAGAGAGAGAGAGAAAAAGAGTGGGGTCCAGATGTCAGCGAGGACGCAGGTCGTTTCTCTGGTGCAAAGCGTTTTCTGTGGGGAGAGAGGGAGTGGGCTGATGCTGGGCTTTGTGGGCCAGGTTGGGTTGGGGTGGTTGGTTCCATTTTTTTGTACTAATTGTTTTCCCTTTTCTTTTTCTATTTATCTGTTTTGATTTTTATTCAAACAAACCAAGCACTATATGAATTCAAACTTCAACCAAACTTTTTGTATATTCAAATACTGTTTATTAATACATTCTGGAGTCAAATTTAGAATAATTCTTTTATTCTTTTTGGGGTCTTTTATTTATTTTATTAATAATCATTTATCTTTATTTCAAATAGGTTTTAATGTGTTTTATGACTTTATTTGAAATCCATATTTTACCAAACCTATTTAGTAGGTTTTATTCATTTATTAGGGTGTCACATATTTCACTTTGAACTATTTGGAATTTTTTTTAATATGATTTATTAATCTTTTAAATTGGGTATTTGTTTTATTCCAATGATATAAATTATGGGTTTAATTCCACAAAATTTATTTAGTTGATTTCTTTGATCCTATTTAAGTTAATTAAATAACTTTTATTCTAGTTGGGTAAATTCCAAATACTATTTTCTCATGATTTAATTAATCATTCTTATTAGGGAATTGTCTTTATTCAAATAGAAATAGAATTTGGTTAATGCCACTTTATTTTATTTGGAAAACTCTTTATCCTTTTATTTTATTTGGATTTGGATTATATTCATTCCATTCGCTTATGTATTAGGCCAAGATTTAATTTGGTCTTTAAATATTCCTCATTTAATATTTCTTTCTTTATCTTATAAAATCCATATCTTTTTATTTAAAGATCCAAACTTAGTGTTTCCAATTTGTAAAATCTTATTTAACATTTGTTTATCCTTTTAAATGTCTTTAAGATTATTTGCTCACCATTTGGTATGGATTTTTAGATAGGTGCTTCATTAGCTTTGGAAATTCAATTTCCTTATCTTATTAAATTCATAAGATTTTTATCTATGGCTCCAAATTAAGTGAAGCCAACTTATATGGTTTTATAATATTTCTATTTGTCATTCTTGATCATTTTGAAATGTTTGTTTGACCAATTTTATATGGATCAAATCCATAGGCTTAGAGATAACTTGGAAATGTTTTTATTCCTTTAGGGTTTTAGGGTTTTGGTTTAATTTCCAAGTGTTCAATTTTCAAGATGCATTTAAGAAGAATGCATTCCACTTGATTTGGATTTAATTGGATTCAAACATTAACCAAAGTTTGTTCAAGATGGGATTTTAAGTTTCCATTTAGAAACAAAAAGTTTCTTTTCACCCTAAATTTCAACAATTATTTATTTTGTTTATTTAATTTTCACATTACGAAATTTGAAATTTTTTGGGATGTGACAGGCTACCACCCTTAAAAGAAATCTCATCCCGAGATTTGGGAAAGATAGGGGTTACAAGTTGGCTCAAAGCAACTAGGGTACTACCACCCTTAAAATTTTTCCAACTAGATTACATCTTGTCTTGCTTGGGGTTTTGATGAAGCTTCTCTGGACAAACATCCGCATAGTGTCCTTTGTTTCCACACTTGAAACATGTGACAAGGCTGAGATCCTTCATAGGCTTTATCTTGTGCTTCATATTTTCTGGACAATTGCTTGCATAATGTCCTTGGTTACCACAATTGTAACATGTGACCAGATTGAGCTCTTCTCATATCTTCTGTGGACAAGTTGACACATAATGGCCTAGCTCTTTGTAGTTTTTGCACCACACTTAGTTGATTTCCTTATACTTCTTCTTCTTCTCTGGACATTCATTGGCATAGTGTCCCATCTCTTTGCAATGGCAACACTGCACTTGACTTTTGTCCTTCTTCTTCTTGGATTTCTCCAAAGCTAGGAGTGCTTCTAGTTCATGTTCTTCATATCTTATCTCAAAGGTGGGAAAGTTTCCTGGTCTCCTTGATCTTTTCCTTGTATAATACATATGTTTCCTCTTTGGTCCATCAAATTGTGTCGTATTGCATGGAGGTGCAAGCTGAGATTTTCCTTTGTCTTCATCCTTCTTGGTAGAAGTTTTTCCCTCATGAGGGTTTACAATCTGTTGATGCACTACACCTTGTTTCCTTTGTTGAACTATGGAATAGATGGGGCATTGGATAGGGACATGATTATTTCCTTCACATAGGAAACAAGTAGCTTGAGATGTGGGGCATTGATTAGTTGGATGTTTCTCTTCACAATTAGGGCATTGATCTTCATGCTCTTTGGAAGTGTGATCCTTATCTCCACAAATATTACAAGCTTGGGTTCCTTCTAGAATATCATCCTCGTTGTCATAAACTCCTTGGGAAGGATTGTCTCCCATGTTGATCATTTGATTTGTCACCTTTTGCATCAATTGAGTTTGGGATTCCAAAAACCTTTGCATGGTTGGGTCTAACTCATTGTTGTTGGCTAAAAACTGAGTTGTCACTTGGTTCAACTGGGTTTGGGTTACTATGAGTTCTCTCATGTTGATCTCTTGGTTGTTGTTGTTGTCACCATCCTTGATGTTGGAGTCTCTTGGAGTAGTCATCTGTTTGGGTTGGATTGGGATTAGAATAGGCAAAAGATTTCTAAGGAAATAATTCTAATCACACACAACACAATTCACACAAGAAATGTGCAAGAAATCACAAACAATCATTCCACTCAAACAACAAGTTTCAAGCACATTTTTAAGCAACAAAATATTTTTGCTACACCACATAAGTTGGTGGGTTTAATTTAAACTAAACATGGTGGTCTAACTATATGGTTCACTTGAGATCATTCCATCCTTCTTGGTTGCTTCTTCATGAACAAGATCCTTGTATCCTTGGAAAAATTCTTGTGTCTTGGTCACAAAATTTCAAAGGTGATGATGGTTCCTTATAAGTTGTGTTTCCTTAGTCTGCAAGGCTTGAGTAGTATTTCTTGTCTCACTTGTAGTCCTTAGTGATATCCAAGTTGAAGTCCTTGTTGAAAATAAAGTTGAAGTCATTTGAGTTGGTGAAGTCCTTTGCTCATGTTGAAGTCTTTGCTCATGGTTGAGGCTTTGTCCATCAATTTTGAAATAGAAGAGATGTAGAATAAAAAAAAAAGGTTGAGGAAAGAGTTTACAAGATTATTTGCAAATAAGTTTTGGAACAAATACAACTCCTATTTTTCTAAGTTTTTTTTTCCAATCCTAAGGTTACAAATCCTACAGGCAACACAGTGCTCTGAAACCATCTGTAGAGGTCCCAACCTTTAAAAAGGTAGAGATCCCTATGTTTACAATGCTAGTCCCTGGATCAATAGCTAGCATCCACAATTAAGATGTAATATCAAGAAACAAAGGTCATATTACAACTTTATAACCAGGAATAAAATAATTCATTACATCTTACATAGCTCATTTGGCTATCTCATTACAATGCAGCAGAAATAACTATAACATGGGGTCCTTCATCCTCAAAGTTCCACAGGCAATCATGTTGGTTTTAGACTTGTAATCCTAATCAACACACTTCACTAACATCAAACAAACCTGCAACATAATAAGTTACAGCCACAAGGGTCAATACATTTGAATTGTATTGGCAAGTGATACCATGGTAGTATAGTGGAGTCTATCATCTATATAGATTTTATATGGATCAAATCCATAGGCTTAGAGATAACTTGGAAATGTTTTTCTTCCTTTAGGGTTTTGGTTTAATTTCCAAGTGTTCAATTTTCAAGATGCATTTAAGAAGAATGCATTCCACTTGATTTGGATTTAATTGGATTCAAAAATTAACCAAAGTTTGTTCAAGATGAGATTTTAAGTTTCCATTTAGAAACAAAAAGTTTCTTTTCACCCTAAATTTCAACAATTATTTATTTTGTTTATTTATTTTTCACATTACAAAATTTGGAAAATTTTGGGATGTGACACAGGGAAAATTGCTTTGACCTTAGGTTGTAAACCTAGTAAAGGGTATTACCTGTAGGAGGGTATTGCAACGATAAAGAATTCTCTAAAAGGTTATAATGGGTATTCAAATGAGAATATTCCATTATAAATTTTAGTGCGATAATTCTTTGTTATGATGTAATATATTATTTATTACTAATAAAAATATTTTTTTGATACAAAGTAATGGCAACAAAGTTTACAAAACAAAATTTGGTAAGGAAATAGGAGACTCTCGATGATTATCAAGGATCATTCACTGATTAGCTTCGCCAACTCTTAAGGATTTTTAGTTGTCCAACCAAGATCCCAGTGAATACCATAACCTATTATGACGGTCGTATGTTACCCAAGTATCGTGTGAGTATCCAACTTCTAGAGGAGCTTGGGTTATATCACGATCTACCTATAGGTGAAGGTAGGAGTCATTTAACAGCATACTGATACGAGATCGGAAACGTATCTATAATTTTTGATGCTCCATGCTTGTTTAGTATCTACTTTGCTTTTGCTTTGTCTACATTTTGAGGTGTTTTTATATCTTTTCTGGAACTAACCTATTAACAAGTTTCCACAGTGCCAGTTGCCTATTTTCTTATGTTTTTGGTTCCAGAGAGGCGGAAAATCAATATTCTCGGAATTAGAAGGGACAAAAGCCAAAGTCAATATTTTACCGTGGGGGACATGAAGCCAGAAGACGAGACAGAGAGGCGAGCCAGGGACGCCACACCCCCATAGGCGTGGGTGGGCCCACCCCGCGCCTGGGTAGGGTGTGGGCCCTTCATCCTCCTCCGAGCCTCGCCTCTTCGCCAATAAGATGCCCCCGATGTAGAAACCCTAGGCAACCGATCAAAACTCCACGAAACCTTCTATAGCCGTTGCCACCGTCATCCCTAGATCGGGGGGGGGGGATCTGAAGTTCTTCCCGGCACCCTGCCGGAGGGGAAATCATCCCGAAGGCCTTCTTGTCCGGTATGAAGCGTGAGTAGTTCCACCTTGGACTATTGGTCCATGTAGTATCTAGATGGTTGTATCTCCTCCTTGTGCTTTCATGTATATATCTTGTGAGCTCCATTCATGATCAAGATCTAATATATTTGTAATCATTCATGTTGTGTTTGCGGGGATCCGATGGATACTGAGATTACTATGTCAGATTGATTAATGGTTTTGTCTTATTGATACTACCATGTCTGTGTTGTTTGTGATCTTGCATGCTCTCCGTTGTTAGTAGCTATCTTGGCCAAGTAGTTGCTAGTGACTCCAAGAGGGGGTATTTATGCTCGATAGTGGGTTCATGCCTCTAGTTTCCAAGGGAAGTGACAAAAATCTCTTCGGTTGTAAGATGTGCTATTTCCACTAGGGAGAAAACAATGGTCTCTTGTTCATAGAACAAATGGATTGTTTACCTTACACAGTTTTCTTAAAGCAGTTGTCTGTTGCTTGCAACTTAATACTGGAGGGCGTTCGGATGATAACCTGAAGGTGGACTTCTAGTCATAGATGTAGTTGGATGGCGGTCTATGTATATTGTTGTATTTCCCAATCGAATCTCATAGGATCTTTTTTTCTGGTATTGCATTGTTATGCCTAGCTTAGTTCCTGTGAATTGCCCTGCTGTAATTTGTTTACCCTTCATGTCATGTTTTTGATCTAAGGAGAGCACCTCTAGTGAACTATGGACCCCGGTCCAATCTTTACCGTTGATATATCTTCCACTGTTACCTGTTTACTTTCTGCAAACCATTTCCGTTCACACCATACGTTTAATCCTTTGTTACAGCAAACCAGTGAGCTTGACAACCTCACTGATTCGTTGGGGAAAAGTCTTGAGTTTGTGTTGTGCAGGTTTCCATGTTGCTTGCAACACCTTTGAGACGTTTCCTTAAACCTACTGGTTCAATAACCTCGTTTTCTTATTGAGGGAAAATTTGCTGCTGTGCTGCTTCACACCTTACTATTGGAGTTTTCCGACGAAGTGATTCCCAGCACCATCAAGCTTTTTCTGGCGCCGTTGCCGGGGAGGCGAAGGACGTCTTCACAAGGGGAGTACTCCTCAACCTTACTCTTTACTTTGTTTTTAGTTTTCTAAGTTTCTTTTGCTTAGTTTTGTTTGCCTCTTTTCAAAAACTCTAAAAAATAGTTTAGTTTGGTTTGCTTTTTCTTATCAAAAACAAAAAATTAGTGTCTGCTCTAGTTCCTGGATTGTTATTGCCTTGCTTGGTCATGCTTTCTATCAATGGATGGTTTCTTTGAAACTAGTTCTTATTGGCAAGGTGGGTTCACGGAAGAACAAACGTATTATTATAAGGAACACCGTTTGTCACAAAAAGGGAAACACTTATGGGAAAATATTGATAGGTTGAATACTATTGCTAGAGACGTGTTCTCTACTTATAATGTTACTTATTGCTTTGATAAATCTTGTTGCTGTAGCAGGTATAAACACCTCCCTTTTCAATGTGAGTATAATGATAATGTGACCATATCCTATTATGTTAAAGGAAATTATGACTTTGATGATGTGGAACAAATTGAAGAATTTATTTCCTTCAAGGGTGCATTTGAACTTGCCAGCTTGCTTGAAAATACTGATGTTGCACCTTATGAATGTGAGGTTTATGAGATACTTAAATTTTGCTTTGATAATTATAAGTAAGAAAATGGCTATATTCTTGAATATTTTAATAGGCGTTTTCCACAAATGGAAGAGACTAATGCCTTGCAGGAGCCTATGGAAGATGAAATTGTTGAAACTGGAAGCTCATTAGATGAAAAAGAGGGGGAGGGTGATGAACAAAAGGAGGAAGAATGGATTATTTACCCATACCTTCTAATGAGAGTAACTCTTTATCCCTTACATTATTTGATTGTCCCCCATGCTTACCAAAGGAGGATGAATGTTATGTTCCTGTGGATCATTTTGAAATATCTACTTTGGATAAACCTGTGGAGGTTTTAATCCCACTGTTTTTGAGCTTGATAGAAATTATGAGTTTGTAGATCATGAAAATAATGCTTTTTGTATATCTATATTGTTGAGTTTATTCATGAGGCTACTGAAAATTATTATGAGAGAGGAAAATATGGTTGTAGAAGTTTTCATGGTACTGAAACACCTCTCTATGTGCTGAAAGTTTGAAGTTACTCTTGTTTCATCTTCCTATGCCTGTCACTTTGTTCTTTGTGAATTTGTTTGCATACAAGATTCCTATGCATAGGAAGAGGGTTAGATTTAATGTGTTTTAGATTTTCTTCTTGATGCTCTCTTTTACCTCAATTCATATTTCTTATGTGAGCATCTTCTCAAACTATCGTGCCTAACTTAAAGGCGTTAAAGAAAAGTACTTGTTGGGAGATAACCCAAGAGTTTTCTTGAGTCTTGGAAGTTATTACTTCAGTAATGACCTCTCCTTATCCTTTTTGTTTGCTTTTTGTGCCAACAATGACCTCTAATGAGAGGGAAGTAAGATTTGGGGAGTTGTTGTACCAAAACAGATTTCTGTCCTCCACCATAAAAATTCATGATGAATCTCTGTAAGTCGGATTAAGCTAAAAATTTATGAATAAATTCCCCATTATGTTATCTAAATTTAGTTATTGAAACACTTTTTTAGTTTAGTTATAGAAGATTTTTGAAAAAATCGGTTTCTACCTGCTGGTCTGTTTTGACAGATTTTTGCCATTATTTGCATTAGCTTCTTATTGATTCCTTTTTGAGTTCTATTTTGGTGAATTGAGCTTTTTGAAGGAGCTGCTACAGTAGCTTGTGTTTTTAGTGAAAAGTTTTGCTGTTACAAAGCTAAACCCAAAGGTCTATTATCTTTTGAATACACTAATGTTGCTAATGAAGATTGTGTGAAGTTTTGTATGAAGGAAAATTTTCAGGTGTAGAGAGAGAATGATGTAATGAGATGAAGAATGGACAAAAGATCAAGCTTGGGGATGCCACCCCGGTGTCAAACCCAAGAAATATCCAAGAGGTACAAGCATCAAAGCTTGGGATGCCCAAGGCATCCCCTTCTTCATCAATAAAAAGCTCAGGTCTGTCTAGACACTTCGTTTTTATTGTTTCATGCACTGTTGTGTTGTTCTTGGAGCGTCTTAATTTTCGTTTGGTTTGCTTAGTTTGTTTAGTTTGCTTGAATGAAGTAGTTTGTACCCCTGTTCTCGCTGTGTTATTTTCAAATAAGTTTCCTGGTGTTGGAAAGGAGTAGGAAGTTCCTGCTTGAGAGTGCAAGAGGAGCTTGCATTGATTGTGACTCAGACTTTAGCATGACATGCTAGGTGTTGTTTTGACCTTACGCTTAGTGATTATTGCTGCAGCATGTCTTATTCCAAACAATTGGGATTGCTTAGTGTGCCTTGAAAGAATTATGCGTTGTTTTAGCATGCAAAAGCATAGTATTGTGGTCTTCTCCGTTGATGCTTTGTTTGGGTTGACTTGGCACCTTATCACACCATGTTATGACTATGAACAAGTCACCATAGCCTCTATGATCATTTAGTCCTTGACTTGTAGTACCACTCTATGCTTTGATTAGTAATGTTTTGTCGCTCTGCATGATTATGGCCATTATTGCTCTCCTAGTTGGTTGCTCCTAGTCTTTTGCTAATATCCACTTGTATGAGTAAGATCTACTCATGCTTCCAACTCCCAAGAAACCAAGTTATTGCAAAGTGTCCACTATAAACTCCTATGCATGGTGTGTTACACCATTCCAAGTATATTCTAGTTTTCAGCTATCTTCCAATTAAAAGTATTTTGTTATGTGAAAACTTAGTGATTAAAACCCTCACAAACTTGACGGCACACTTTATATTCTTTTCCCCTAGTAAACTTGAACCATTGTGTCATCTATGTTGTATATGCTTACACTTATACGTTGGAATTATCAGAACCATACTGTCATGGGGAACGTTTTCAACATTGCACTTGTACTTTGTACACAGTTGATATCATGCTCTTTTGCCTATGGATGTCACCGGTGTGAAATAAAGAGGAAGCTTGTAAGTCCATGGAGTTATGTATTTTTTGTTAGAGAAACACCTGGGCCGCTAGCCTAATCCATGCCTAATCATGGTGGAAACTTGCAGCATCACCATAACGAGCTATCTGTGAAGCATCCTCAATAAAAAGATATGCACATAGTAAATAAAAAGATCGATGAGATGCTCGTTGGCAGCTTGCCTTGTCATTTTGGTTATGGGATAGCTCCTGTACCATGTGCAAGGGGTACCCCGTTGGCGGTTCTCTATGATACACATGTACTTACTATGCCAAGAACTTACAGGTCACTGAAGTTGAGTAGCATGAGGTGTGGCCCTCGTATTCAAGGGATTTGAGATTGCCAACTTATACTTTGACAAGAATATACTCCATAGTTTGTTCACTTTAACCTTAATCACTTCAAGATGCTTATCATAGGGGTAATGAGGGTTGAAAGCTAACAAGTACCATAATTTTTGGAAGCTCTTTTTGAAACTTGAAATCCCTGCTTCCCTTTATGAAGGGACTTTCTTCCACTATTATATTGAGTCTCCACCTTCTACCTTTAGGCACCATTAAGAGAGCATAGTTGACATTCTTTGTGCAGTATCCCAAATCTTATTGATTGATGCATATTGTGATATTACTTGTTCTTCTGCTACTTGTATCTAGTCACTCTTATAAACTTTGAAGGTGTCCTATGCATCTATTTGCTACTCCATTAGGGACAAGCTGAATGCCACTATGCCATGTTTTCTGTACGTGAAACAAACAAACGTTTTTCAATGCACGTTATTCATGATCTTTATTTGTAGCCTTTCATGTTGCATGCATAGTTACTATGTATTATTGTTAGAACTCCATCTTTCATGCACATTTTTAGAGTTCTTTGATCACAGCTTTCAATGTTTGAAAATGGTTTGATATTGGTTTTAATGGTGCATGTCACCTCAAAAATTATTCTTTTTATCACTTACCAACTCGAGGACAAGCAGGAGTTAAGCTTGGGGATGCTTGATACGTCGGAAACGTATATATAATTTTTGATGCTCCATGCTTGTTTTGTATCTACTTTGCTTTACTTTGTCTACACTTTGAGGTGTTTTTATATCTTTTCTGGAACTAACCTATTAACAAGTTGCCATAGTGTCAGTTGCCTGTTTTCTTCTATTTTTGGTTCTAGAAAGGCAGAAAATCAATATTCTCGGAATTGGACGGGACAAAATACAAAGTCAATATTTTACTGTGGGGGACACAAAGCCAGAAGACGAGACGGAGAGGCGAGCCAGGGCCGCCACACCCCCTAGGCGTGGGTGGGCCCATCCCGCACCTGGGTAGGGTGTGGGCCCTCCGGCCGCCTCCTAGCCTCGCCTCTTCGCCTATAAGAAGCCCCCGATGCAGAAACCCTAGGAAACCGATCAAAACTCCATGAAACCTTCTGTAGCCACCGCCACCGTCGTCCCTAGATCGAGGGGGATCTGAAGTTCTTCCCGGCACCCTGCCAGAGGGGAAATCATCCCGGAGGCCTTCTTCTCCGGTATGAAGCGTGAGTAGTTCCACCTTGGACTACGGGTCCATGTAGTATCTGGATGGTTGTATCTCCTCCTTGTGCTTTCATGTATAGATCTTGTGAGCTCCGTTCATGATCAATATCTAATCTATTTGTAATCATGCATGTTGTGTTTGCGGGGATCCACTGGATATTGAGATTACTATGTCATATTGATTAATGGTTTTGTCTTATTGATACTATCATGTCTGTGTTGTTTGTGATCTTGCATGCTCTCCGTTGTTAGTAGCTATCATGGCCAAGTAGTTGCTAGTGACTCCAAGAGGGGGTATTTATGTTCGATAGTGGGTTCATTCCTCTAGTTTCCAAGGGAAGTTACAGAAATATCTTTGGTTGTAGATGTGTTGTTTCCACTAAGGAGAAAACAACGGTCTCTTGTTCATAGAACAAGTGGATTGTTTACCTTACACACTTTTCTTAAAGAAGTTGTTTGTTGCTTGCAACTTAACACTGGAGGGGGTTCGGATGATAACCTGAAGGTGGATTTCTAGTCATAGATGCAGTTGGATGGCGGTCTATGTATATTATTGTACTGCCCAATCGAATCTCATAGGATCTTTTTGTCTGGTATTGCATTGTTATGCCTAGCTCAGTTCCTGTCCAATCTTTACCATTGATATATCTTTCACTGTTACCTATTGTAATTTGTTTACCCTTCATGCTATGTTGTTTATCTAAGGAGAGCACCTCTAGTGAACCATGGACCCCGGTCCAATCTTTACCATTGATATATCTTTCACTGTTACCTGTTTACTTGCTACAAACCATTACCTTCCACACCATACGTTTAATCCTTTGTTACAGCAAACCAGTGAGATTGACAACCTCACTGATTCGTTGGCGGAAAAGTCTTGAGTTTGTGTTGTGCAGGTCTCCATGTTGCTTACAACACCTTTGAGACGTTTCCTTCCTCCTACTGGTTCGATAACCTTGGTTTCTTACTGAGGGAAAACTTGCTGCTGTGCTGCTTCACACCTTGCTCTTGGGGTTTCCCGACGATGTGCTTCCCAACACCATCACATACCATGTTGCTGTTGTGGAGGCGATAACCAATATCCAAGAGCATAAATCCCAGGAGTTATAAGGGAGCACATTTTCTGTGATTTCTCATGACTCTATAGACTCGGAGCCAGTACCGGATCATCTTACCTTGGTAAAGAAGCATCCTAAGTTAGATTCCAAGTTTATGGATCGATATCGAACACTTGTTCCGTATTTTTATAAGACACATTAAGTCATAGTAGAGGATAAAAATGACATTTTAGAGGATAACTGATCCAGAAAGAAGGAAACAGTTTGCATTCCAGTTGGAAAATGAAGCAAGGAGTAGTGCAAAACCAATATTTAAGGATGTACCTATAGATCCCAATTCATTTACACCACATCCTTATTCACCCAAACCAGAACCTACTTATGATCCTAATTTAGATATGAGGTATTTTGTGTCGCATGTTTCTAAGGAAGGATCTGATTGAGAACTTCCTATCGGGATTTCTGATGGATGGAGAATCGTGTCATTTGAAGGATCCCTAGGGAATCAAATGTCAGTAGATGGGTCTGACAGAGATGTTGTACAATCCAGCTGGATGGGTGCGAGAACCAATCCGAATAACAGTAGTAGAAATACCATATTCGTAGGAAGTCAGGATGAGGAAGAAGATCCTCAGGAGAGAGTGTTTGAATTGTAAACACCTTCTCAAAACCCAGGGAATGTACATTATCCAGTGTTTAACTATCTTGCCCAATAGAGCACCTATGGGGCAGTGGAATCTGCGTATTCTGTTGACAACTCTAGGAATGAAGCTCAGGAGATGCAAGTGGCTGATAATGTTGAACAGGTTTCTGAATACTTTTCAGCTGAGCTGGATAGAGTCAATGCACTTAGGCTGAGTAGTAACTCAAGTCCTGATACATCAGATACTGAGTATGTTCCATCTGGAAGGCCATTTGTTCCACAAACTATGCGACAGATATCACGTCGTCACGGTTGGACTTCAGGCATGTATGATGAGCGTCGCGGATACTAAAAGCATAGGGTACTTATTATAAAGTAGCTGGTATTGCGTATTGTAATCTGAGAGAAAGTTGTTGTTAATAAGCGAGGTAGTGTTTTAAATGTGTTATGGTACTTATATGGTACAGGTTGTAATGGCTATGTATTTACTATGTAGTTTGTAATGTATAATATGTGAAATGCATATTTGGATCTTATTTGGGTTTTGTTTTCCATTGTGTGACTAGTTCTGTGCGTAAAGTTGAGCTTAGAACACATGTGCGTGATGTAATTATGAGCATTCACTTTATGTTGCAGGACTAGGGGGTCATGGAATCGGGTGTAGAAACCAAATCCGAACAGCATCGCAGATGCAGATGCTAAGGAGAAGGCAGATGCAGATGCTGGAAATCAAGGAGAATTACCACCACCACCACCAATGAGGCCACTAATGGAGCAGAAATTTATGCAATACATGGAAATGATGCAAGAACACCAAAACAAATTCATGGAAGAGTTGTTGGGACGAGCTGGAAATCAGAGAGCACCTGAAGGAGGAGTGAGTCTTTCCGACTTCCAGAATGCAAGGTCGTTACCTTTTGCATCCACCCCAAAACCAATGGATGTAGAGGATTGGCTAGAAGATACTGAGAGGAAGTTAAAGACTGTAGGTTGCAATGATGAAGAAAAGCTAAGGTATGCAACTCATCTTTTGATTGGACCTGCAGCATCATGGTCGGAAAATCAGCTAGCAATGCAACCGCCAGGGAGAGAGTATACCTGGAAAGAGTTAAAGCAGAGGTTCCGTGAGTACCATGTTCCTGAAAGTGGGATGGAGTTGAAGTGTAGGGAGTTTGAGGAGCTTCGGCAAGGTTATACTAGTGTCATGAAGTACATCCTAGAGTTTAGCCAATTGTCTCGTTGTGCTGAGGATGAAGTAAGCACTAAGGAGAAAAGGAATAAGCATTTTCTGCGAGGGTTAAATCCGTTCGTGAAGATGCAGTTAAGATTGGCCAATAAACAAACATTTCAGCAGTTGCTGGATGCAGCCATCACTTTTGAAGATGACTATAAGAATGTTCAAGAGGACCGAAGGAAAAGAGCCAAGAAGGAAACAATGAGGATTCAGGCAAGTAAACCAAAGCCCAATTTGGAATTTAAGCCGAGGAATAGACCCTACAACAACAACAATTCCAACCGGAGTGCAAATCCAATCGGGAGGATTATTATATGCCATAATTGCAAACTTCCAGGGCAGATGAGCAGGGATTGCCAGAGACCAGTGATAATTTGCCATGATTGTGGCCAGAGGGGTCATATAAAGCCAAACTGTCCGAGTAAACCACAAGGTGGTTGGCTTGCTAAATGTGAAGTGATACGCCCAATTTGCATCACCATTCTATATCATAATCTACCTCTATTCATTGATATTTGTCTTATTATGAGGTACTACTCATGGCTTTTCACCTGTTTATGCATGTTGGATGATTCTTGGAGGATGGACTGCCGGAGTCTGGATTCTGATGGAAAAGAAGGCGTTTTGATGCAATTTCGTGAAGATCAGAAAAATACTAAAAAAATACGGGAAAATATTATTTTTCCAGAAGATTGAGGAAGCCAGAAGGAGGAGCGAAGAAGGGCCGCAGGGGGCCCACACCCCCCTAGGCACGGGCCCACCCTGGGCCGCGCCTAGGGCAGGTGTGGCCCACCTGCCCGGCTCCCGACTCCGCCCCTTCGCCTATATCTTCCCTACGGAACCCTAACACCAGGGGGCGACCACAGATAGATTTCCGCCGCCTCTGCGGGGCGGAAAACATCGAGAGAGAAAGATCTCTCTGACAGATATATTTATGCTAGGGAAATTCCTTCCCGAAGAGGGGATATTGTCGCCATCAACACCGTCATCAAGCTAGACTTCATCGGGATCATCATCATCATCATCCACACTATCATCTCCACCAGCACCATCATCACCACTCCGTCCCACTTTAACAATTGTGTGGGATATTGCTTTAGTTCTTAGGGGAAACTTTCCCGGTGTTAATTACTATTATAGTTGATGCTGGTGAGTGAAACCATTGGATTATTGTTTATGTTCAGATTATTATCCATTATCATATCATCTTTGATCTTGATCCATATGATGTCTTGTGAGTAGTTCGTTTAGTTCTTGAGGACATGGGAGAAGTCATGTTGTTATTAGTGGATTTGTGGTGAGTTATTATTCAATGGTTAGTATTTAAGTTGTGGTGCTATTCTTCTAGTGGTGTCATGTGAACGTCGACTACATGATACTTCACCATTTATGGGCCTCGGGGAATGCATTGTGTATTTGGCTACTAATTGTGGGTTTGCCGGAGTGACAGAAACCTGAACCCCTGTCAAGACACCTTTGTACAAGGGAGTGTAGGATCTCAGCGTTTAAGGATGTGGTTAGATTTATATCTTAATTACTTTCCTGTTGTTACGGATGTTTGCAGGGGGTTTAATCACAAGTATGTATTAGTCCAAGTAAGGTTGGTACATTAGCACAGGTTCACCTACACAACACTTACAACACCAAAGAAGAGTACTCAGCTAGTTGAAGCGAAAGCACTTGACAGAATTCCCATGTGTCCTCGAGAACATTTGGTCCTTATTAGTATTTCCACTGGCTTGTCCTTTGCTAAGAAAGGATTGGGCCACTTGTTGCGTTTGTTCTTTGTTACTTGCACTTTGTTTTTTTACTTTATCAGAAAACCATTAAAAATCGTTTGCTAAGTATTCACAGGGATTTCCTGCTCCATACCACTAGTCAACACCTTCTGCTCCTTGTTGGGATCGACACTCCTATTTATCGAAAGTACTGTGATACACCCCCTATACTTGTGGGTCATCAATACTATTTTCTGGAGCCGTTGCCGGGGAGTGAAGCGCTATTGAAGAGTGGCACTTGTAAAGGAAACTCCTACTGTGAGTTTTTTTTTGTTACTGCTTGTTACTTTGTTTCCAATATGGATAACCCACTTGGTTTTATGTTTGGGAAAACTACTACCACTGCTAGGGTAGTAGATGAACCACCACCTGTTGAGATAGATCCTTTTAAGATACCTACAAGTATTGTTGATCGTGTTATGGATAATTATTATTTTGGGTATGGAACTGTCCGTCCTGGTGATCATTTGCTTTTTATCCATGAATTATGCGGGTTGTTTAAGTGTGTAGGTATCACAACTGAACAGGTGAAGGAAGAAGCTAAATGGATCTACTAGACCGTATTCAAGAGAACACTGAAGCTTGGGAGAATGATAAAGGAAGAAAGTCAGGTATAAACTATGATTATGAATGCATTAAATCTTTTATGGGAACTGATGACTTCCGTGATATTAGTAATGAGTTTGGTCTTGATTCCCAAAGTATTGCCAACTGTTTTAAGGCCTTTGCCTCTTACATAGAAATTCCCAAGAAGAAGTGGAATAAGTACCATGCTCCTTATAAAGATGTTAATTATGTTCCTGTTAGAAGTACTGAAGTTTGTACTACTAATCATATTGTGCATGAAACTCATGTTGAGAAAATACCTTTCCCAGCTAAGGTAAAGGAGTATTCTATGATTATTAGTGCAAATAACAAAAGTGCAAAGAAAACTATGGAGCCTGATGAGCATTTGAATATTGAATATATGGTAGCTATTGTGAAAGACCCTGTCACTAGAAATATAGAGGATGAGCACATTGTATTCTATGAAGACGCTTCTAATATTATTTCTCATCCTAGTAAGGCTAGAAAAGCTAGTATTCCTGTGCTTTCTATTAAAATTGGTGATCATTGATACTATGCTTTATGTGATATTGGTGGTAGTTCTAGTGCTATTTCTTATGAGCTTTACAGGGAAATTATGCATGAAATTGGTCCTTGTGAGCTTGAGGAAATTTATGTGGTTATTCACCTTGCAAATAAGGAAACCATTTGCCCCATTGGTATTGTAAGAGATGTGGAGGTTCTTTGCGATAAGATTAAGTATCCTGCTGATTTTCTAGTACTTAATTCTGCAACTAGCAAAACTTGTCCTATCATTTTTGGTAGACCTTTCTTGAACACTTGTGGAGCTATTATAGATTGTAAGGCGGAGAAAGTTTTAACTAAGTTTGATGGAGATTCTTATTAGTTTAACTTCTCCAAATTTTCTAAAGCTCCTTGTGAAAACAACTTGCCTAATAAAGATTTCAGGATGGAACAACTTGCTTCTATTGATCCGGTTTATGACCTTGGACCTCTCTTTGGTGACTGTAAGTATGCTCATTTTGATGGTAGAGTTGTTTCCTGCGACAGTTATATTGTCAACTTTGTTCAAAGTGCTACTGAAAGTTATTATGAGAGAGGGAAACATGGTTTTATGCTTCTCAATAATGTTAAGTTTCTCTGTTTTATGTTGAAAGCTTTGAAGTTGCATTTTGTTGGGGGGTGACCCCAGGTAGGGTTAAGATAGCGGAAAGAAGGAAAGAACCTCTCTTACCATAGGCCGAATTATGAGCTAACTCGGCCGAATCTTCCAAGACTCGGCCGACTGAGCCATGGCTTGGCAAGAATCGAGTGAGTAACACCTTACTCGGCCGACGTGTGAGTTAATTCGGCCGAATAAGATTAATCAGTTCGTATGTAGGTGAAGGCTGTGCCGAGTCATGTAAGACGAGGCCAAGTAAAGGGAGACTTGTAGGAGAAGGATAAGGATCCTAGAGTCAAACCCTAGTTACTAGCTAGGAGGAATCTACACAAGGCCAAGCACTAAGGACAAAGAGCAGAGCCACAGAGGGGCAGACTAGCGTCACAGAGGTGATAGTGGGGATGCCCGAGGATCACATGCGGGGGTCTTTGGATCTTTGCCACCGATAGAACGGGGACACGGAAAGGAGTCCGCCGAGGTACTACTTTGGGACAAGCATATTCCAGGAATATGCTTGCCACGTCAGCCCTAGGAGAAACCAAGGGACCCCTTTATAAGGAGGGGCACGGGTTCCTGGAGGGGGATCGATTCATTAGAGATAGAAGGGGTTGGGTACAAGTCTTCTTCCTCCTCTCTCTCGAATACAGCTCAAGGAGCATTGTAATCTAATAGGGCAGAAATAAAGATCTATGTACTAGTCTGTTGTGTGTAGAAATATCTACCTCTTCCCTCCCCAGATCCCTCTAGCATCCATTGGCCCCATACTTTAGCCTACCCATGACATCTGCCGTGACACAACCACGATAGTTGGCGCACACCGTGGGGCCCGCAGTGGTGCTAGCCGGAGTCAAGATCCGGACGGGAAACTTCATCCACACCGGCGAGCGGGTTGTTTCTGGCCTAGTCCAGAGATTTGATATCTGGGACTGCGTCAGTGACAACGCTAGCAGTTTCAGGAGAAGAGCGCCCCCTCGCAACGGTGTCTTCATCAACCTGGGCGCTCACAAGATCTACGTCTGCATAGACACCTCCCGTGTCTACCCGCGCTGAGTTGTCCACGCAGGAGATCCTCCCCTCAGTGCTGCCAGCGGTCAGCGTGACATTCGCCCCGCAGGCAGCGTTGAGGTGATGATGACGGCTCCGGCACCAGCGTCAGGAGCAGGCGCAGGATCAAGCAAGGACCCGACGGTAGGAGGACAGGTAACGACGAATCAAGCCACTCCAAGGCCAGCCGCTGCAGATCCTCAGGTGACCAGGGCGGCCGAGGAGCAGGAGGTAACCCCAAAAGCGACAAGGGTAAGGTGGCCACCAATAGAGAGGCCGGAGAATATCCTCCAGGCAACGATAGATAACTTAACTACCCCTGTAGCGCTGATAGTTGATCTGGCAAACGCACATGCGGAGTTAGAAGAAACTAGACTAAAAGTATTAGAGGAGGCAAAAAAGGTGTCGGCTTTGCAGGATTCCTTTAACAGGACGTTGCGAGAATATGCTAGAGCAAACAAGCTAGACATGGCCATAGACCGAGTAGATGATCTAAGGTTTAGAGGAAAGAACCTCATGAATGATATTAACAAAGAGCATGAAGCTCGACCAGATGATTCGGTAGATCTAGGATTGCCGAGGTATAGTACCCCGACAAAGAACCTCATGGCAGCGAATGCCACGGCCCTAGAGTTGGAGGGGTTAAGCGGGGGAGCCCGGCAAAAGCATCAAGAAAGAGTTCATGAGATGGTACGCATTGCGAACCAGCAAAATAAAGAAATGCTCAGGGATAACCTGGCGAAGCCAGGAGCTTCCTGCATGGTTCATTCGGCAGGAGATGCCCCCACATTATCCGCAGCGGCGGCATCCTCACCCGGAAATAATGCACGGAAATACAAGACAGTAACTTTGGGAAAGAGAAACAAGCAAATTGTTCCGTATGACCCGATGAATGCGGGGAAGTTCAATGATAATTGAGGCAATGGAAGCTGAGGTAACAGCGGGGATAGAAACCCCGACCGTGCAAACAAAGAGCACGAAAACCTCGGAAGGGGAAACCATGAGAACAATAATCCGGCGGAAGGAAGGAGATGCCCTCCGCAGGATCATCAGCCGAGGTATGAACCTCGGCAGGAATGAGAAGCAAGACAGGCTCCACGCAATCAGGCAAATGACCGATACAATGATGGTTACTCGGAGATGGAGTATGTAGAACATGGTGGGCAGAACCACTATGGGATGCAGGAGAGAGCTATCTATAGAAACTTGCCACCGACTGACGCAAGGTTAAAGCTGGACAGTCTGTATCGGTCCGAGCTATTGGAAGAGAAGGGCCCACCCGGCCTGGCGTGTTTCGGATCCCGGATTATGGGTGAACCACCCGTGCCGAACTTTTAGCTGGCAAGGGGCACGAAAATGTACAATGGGAGTACGAAGCCGCAAGATTGGCTAATTGATTATGCCACGGCCGTAAAATAGCAGGAGGAAATTTAAGGTGGGCTATAAGATACGTGCTACAGATGTTGGAAGGACCGGCCAGAGTTTGGCTGAATAATTTGCCAACAGGAAGTATTAACTGTTGGCTGGATTTTGAGGAAATGTTTGTCAGTAATTTCACCAGCACATATAAGAGGCCAAACAGACCAAAACAGCTCGCTATGTGTAAGCAGAAGCCGAATGAGACGGATAGAGACTTCTTGACTCGTTGGTGTAACCTTAGAAACTCATGCGAAGGAGTTATCGAGTCTCAAACAATTGCCTGGTTCGCTCGGGGGTGCAGATATGGAAGTGTATTGTGGCAGAGATTGTAGAGAGATATGCCAACCACGTTGGCAGAAACAATCAGAATAGCAGATTCGTAGTCCTTGGGCGATCCGACTCAACCAGAGCTAACATCGGCAGAACATCGCGAGCAACATGATCATTATGCTCGGGATGGTGCCGGATCATCATGACGCAATGATTACAGAGGAAGAAGAAGGGATTAGAGGCCAGATTATAGATACAGTTCTAATCAAGTGGCGGCGGTGGTACAGGATCAGCCGAGTCATGGGAACCATCAACGGCAGAAGAATGGCCCTCAGCAGTGGACACCGAGGAACGAGGGAAAGAATAACTGGACACCCGAACAAAAGAAACAATGGCAAGAAAGGCCGAAGTACACGTCTGAATCCATGTTAGATCAGCCATGCAAATTCCACATGCCAAACCCAGCCAAGCCAGCCAATCACACAACTCTTCAGTGCGCTTGGATGAAAAGTTCAATGGGAAACCCGACGGCCATGCAAGCACCACCGCATCCGGCGCATCACTAGCAATAGCCACAGTTTATTAGGGGGAATGCGCAACAGCTAATGTTACCACCACCTCCTCCGAGGTATGAGAACCCGGACCGGAGGGACACAGTGCATCAGGTGACAAATCAGAACCAAGATGGGAGGGGAAACCCCCGGAACAACTGACGCAATGACTACAGGGAGCATCACCAATCCTACTGTGTATTCACAACAGAACAACAAGACAAACAGAGCGTACATCACCGACATATGGAAGTGATTGCAGTTATGCCGGCAGTACCGATATATGTGCCATGGTTCGATCAAGAGATAACCTGGAGCATAAGAGATCACCCAAAAATAATGCCGAACCCAGGATCATATGCCTTAGTACTGGACCCAATGTTTGTCGGTCCGAGCATCAATGTGAAGTTCTCAAAGGTGCTGATACATAATGGGAGTAGCATCAACATCATGTACAAAGACAGAATGCACAAACTCGGAATAACTCTGAATATGCTGCAGCCAACAAGGACGACATTCCATGGGATAGTTCCGGGGCTCTCATGCAAACCCATTGGGAAAGTCCGAGTAGATGTATTATTCGGCACAAGAGAGAATTGTAGAGAGGAGAATCTGGAGTTTGAAGTGGTGGATCTAGAAAGTTGCTATCATGCTTTACTCGGACGGCCAGCATGGGCTAAATTTATGAGCAGCTGTCACATTACTTACTTGAAAATGAAGATGCCAGGACCTCAAGGGGTAATAACAGTGGCTGGAGATTATAGGAAATCAATGGAATGTGCTTCAGCCGGATCAAATATGGCCGAATCATTGGTAATTGCAAGAGAGAAAAGAAAAATTCAGGAGGTAGCAGCTCTGTCTCAGTCGGCACAGCTAAATATGCCGGCACTAGCTAAACCGCATGGAAATGTATCTTTCCAGCCAACTAAGGAAATGAAAAAGATCCAGATCGATGATCAATTCCCAGAGCGCACCATCACAATTGGTGCTGGCCTAAATGACAAATAGGAAAGCGATCTCACCAACTTCCTCCGTGAGAATCGGGATATCTTTGTGTGGTCAACACAGGACCTGCAAGGTGTACCGAGGGAGTTGGCTGAGCACTCTTTGCATGTAAGGCCAGGAGCAAGGCCGGTGAAGCAACCTCTCCGCCGCTTCGTCAAAGACAGGAGAAAGATAATAGGGGATGAGATAGCTCGGCTCCTTGCAGCCAGGTTTATCATGGAAGTGCTTCATCCGGATTGGCTATCAAATCCGGTGTTGGTAGAAAAGAAAAAGGATGACCCAAATGTAGCCGTCGTCTGGCGAATGTGCATCGATTACACGAACCTTAATAAGGTGTGTCCCAAAGATCCTTTTCATTTACCTAGGGTAGACCAAGTCGTTGATTCGATCGCAGGCTATGAGCTATTATCATTTGTAGACGCGTATTCTAGTTCCCACCAGATACCGTTAAACCCGACTGATCAAATAAAGACTACGTTTATCACCACATATGAGGCTTATTACTATCGCACCATGCCATTCGGCCTGCGTAATGCAGGAGCCACATACCAAAGATTCATGCAAAAATGTCTGCATGACCAAATTGGAAAAAATGTACAAGTATATGTCGATGATGTGGTTGTAAAAACCAAAGAGAGAAACACGCTCCTAGAAGATATTCGGCAGACATTCGCGAACCTGAGAAGGTTCCGAATGAAACTTACCCCAGAAAAATGTACCTTTGGTGTGCTGGCTGGAAAATTACTCGGCTTCCTCGTATCTAGCCGAGGTATAGAGGAAAATCCAACTAAGATCACAACAGTTGAAAGAATGGAACTGCCAAAATGCCTAAATGATGTACAAAAGTTTACAGGGTGTCTTGCCTCCTTGAGTCGATTCGTGAGTCGGCTAGGTGAAAAAGCATTACCTTTGTATCAATTGATGAAAAAATGCGACAATTTCACCTGGACGCCTCAGTACAACAGTGCATTTCATGAATTAAAAAAGATGCTGGTCACGACACCGATCCTGGCTTCTCCATTGTCAAAAGAGCCTATGCTACTCTATGTGGCAGCCACAAATAGAGTAGTAAGTGCGGTAGTTGTTGTGGAACGAGAAGAAGATGGTAAGTCGGTACAAAGACCGGTATATTACCAAAGTGAGGTGTTATCGGCCTCCAAGTAGAATTACCCGCACTACCAGAAAATGGCTTACGGAGTATACATGTCGGCCAAGAAACTCAAAAATTATTTCAAAGAACACCCAATAAAGGTGATTTGTGAGGCGCCCATAGCCGAAATACTAAGCAACAAAGATGCGAGTGGCCGAATAGCCAAATGGGAAATTGAGTTATCACCTTATGCTCCATAGTTCGATAGGCGAGATGCAATTAAATCTTAGGCAGTAGCCAACTTCTTTGTAGAATGGGCCGAGGTACAATATAAGCCCCCATTGCCAGATCCGAACTATTGGACGATGCACTTTGGCGGGTCCAAGTTAAGAAATGGACTAGGAGCAGGGATAGTGCTAACCTTGCCGAAAAAGGATCAGTTGAAATATGTGTTGCAAATACATTTCGCTGCATCGAACAATGTAGCTGAATATGAAGCTCTCGTTCATGGCCTGAAAATGGCAAAAGAGATCGGCATACGTCAGATTTTGTGTTACGGGGATTCAGACCTCGTAGTACAACAAGTATCAGGGAATTGGGATGCACTAGATGCGAATATGTCCCTTATCGATTTCATGTGCAGAAAATCAGTGGCTTCTTTGATGGGTGTGAATTCCATCAGATACCTCGGGCAGAAAATGATGCTGCAGACACACTATCGAAGCTCGGATCCACCAGACAGTCAATTCCCCCCGGTATAGCTCTGGAACACCTGAGAAAACCGTCAATAACGCCTTCGCCAGAATCCGAGTCAATTCGTATCTCGGCAGAACAGATAGAACGGTGTGTCCCAATGGAAATCGACAAAGAACATGATCCGAATTACTCGAGGGTTAATTCGGCCGACCAATGGTTGGATCAGGAGAAGCCCACAAATATTATGTCGGTGGAAATAATGGAAATTGACAACATAATTTTCCCATAAAAAATCGTACCAACATGGGCATAACCCATATTCTCATTCCTTAAAGAAGAAATCTTGCCGAAAGATGAGGTTATGGCCAGGCAGATAGTGAGAAGAGCAAAATCCTACACAATCATAAATAATGAGCTTTATAAGAGAAGTGTGACAAATGTACTGCAATGATGCGTTGACTTGGCAGAAGGACAGGAAATCCTCTTGGATATACATCAAGGAGAATGTGGGCATCACGCCTCGTCCAGAGCTCTAGTGGCCAAAGAATTTAGGCATGGATTTTATTGGCCAACTGCGCTGAAGGAAGCAAAGGAATTGGTAGAAAAGTGTAATGGCTGCTAGAGATATGCCAACAAGATACATCTGCCTTCATCCGAGTTAAAAATGATACCAATCACTTGGCCCTTTTCTGTGTGGTGTTTAGATATGGTAGTTCCATTTAAGCCGGATCGCGGTGGAATGACTCACATTCTGGTCATGGTGGACAAATTCACAAAGTGGATAGAAGTAAAGACAATAAGAATATATGACGGGCCCACAACGGTGAAATTCCGCAAAGATATTATCTTGAGCTATGGATACCCACACAGTATCATCATGGATAATGGCACAAACTTCGTTGAAGGAGATTTTGCTAGATTCTGCCAAGAAAAATACATAAGACTTGATGTTGCCTCGGTGGCTCACCCGACATCAAATGGGCAGGTAGAAAGATCAAATGGACTCGTATTGTCAGGGATAAAACCTCGTCTGATTGAACCGCTTTAGAGGTCGGCGGGATGCTGGATTGAGGAGCTTCCAGCAGTGCCGTGGAGTCTCAGGACCATCCCAAATAGATCGACGGAGTATACTCCGTTCTTTCTTGTATACGGGGCATAAGCTGTACTTCCAGCCGACATAATGCACGACTCGCCAAGAGTGGCCCAGTATACAAGTGCCGAAGTAAACGAAATATCACAGCAAGATGATGTGCATTTGCTTGAAGAAGCAAGAGAATTGGCACTATCAAGATCAGCTATTTATCAGCAAGAGCTCAGACGATATCATAGCAAGAAGGTCAGTCCAAGAGTTTTTAAAGGAGATCTAGTTCTTCGGCTAGTGCAACGCACAGCTGGCATGCATAAGCTCTCACCCCCATTGGAAGGACCATTTATCATGAGAAAAGAATTACACAACGATGCATACTACCTAATCGACGCTCAGAAACCAGAAAAGAACAAGGCCGGAGATGAATCAAAAAGATCATGGAACGTGGCCTTACTTCGTCCGTTCTACACTTAGAAGCCCTGTTTTGCATCTTGTGACGTAATGTACCAAATCGATGTATCAGACGTGTATCAAGAATAACTCGGGGACTACCCATATTATTGGTCATTTTTAACTATGTATGAAACTTCGGCAACCCGAGCAGTGACTCGGGGACTGCCTCATGTTACTCGTCATTTTTTAACTACGTATGAAATTTCGGCAGCTCGAGCAGTGACTCGAAAACTGCCCCCAATTGGTTGTCGTTTTTTCACTATGCATGAAACTTTGGCAACCCGAGCAGTAACTCGGAGACTGCCTCATGTTGTTTGTCATTTTTTGCGCATGTATGAAACTTCGGCATCCGAGCAGTAACTTGGGGACTGCCTCATATTGTCTGTTATTTTTTGACGTATGTATGAAAATTCGGTGACTCAAGCAGTAACTCGGGGACTACCCCATACTGTTTGTCCATTTGGGTATATATGGAACCTCGGGAGCCCAAGTAATAACTCGGGGACTGCCCCGGCTAATCTATCATCAATCACAGATGCAATATAAAATTGCTTCGGCGACCATAGAAATAACATAGAGGAAACGACCAACAATTTGTACTATCATAGTCACACGAATCACAACATCAGCAATTCGAGATATAACGAGGAAAGTACCCTATCTATATCGTTTTACCAGCAGATGCCTCAGAAAAGGTAGTAACTCCATCAGTGTAAATGATGTATGGGCTTAGGTCTCATAGTCCTTTAAAGGGGAAATTGCAAAACCGAAAGTTCTACAACTAAGAATAGATAAGAAACACAAGATGGATGCCAAACAAAAATCAGACATATGAAAAATATGATCCGGATTTATGAAGTTAAAGTTTGGAAAAGCAAAGATACGAATCACATAAACTCAATTAGTAGAGTAATAACAATTACCAGGGCATTAGAGGCCAAAGGAAAAACGGTTCACATTGTACCAAAAGGAGGATAACTGTTTTAAAGACAACATACACCCGGCATACCGGGGACTTAAAACAAATAAGAGTTGTTGAACCTAAACATCGGCAGAGGCCGAATCACCTATGGGAGGGAGAGTAGTAGCACCAGGAGTTTCGGACATGGGTGTCTCGGACGCAGTCAGGACGACCTCGGCTTCCTGCAAAGGTGCATCTTTAAGAACTGGGGGCTTCGAGGTTGTTTGGGCCTCTGCAGAGGTTACCTCGGCATCAATGGAGGCCGTAGTAACTCCTTGTTCAAGATCTGGCTGCTGGGAGACATCACCTTGGGCTCGAGAAGCTTCGGTTCCTTTGGAGGAGGATCGAGCGTCGCCATCCCCATCTGAGCTATCGTTGGAATCATCGGCATTGTCGGAACCTTCCTCCAATCCTTCTTGATCAGCAGAATCACCACTAGACTCATCTTCAGCCTCAGCATCATCAGCCGAGTTAGGAAGAAAACTCGGCCCCTCGATCCAATGATGCACGTCAGCATACTCGATAAGCTGGAAGGCACGGGCTTGGCGACGAGCAACAAAATCCGGATTCTCAATCAAAGGAGAGTCAGTGTGCAAGTTCATCAAGATATCGAGGGAGAGATCCTCATACCATGACAAAACAGCTGTAAGCGCCATATCAGCACCAGCCCGTCCGGCAGATTCCCTCCAAAGGTTCAGTTGAGTCTGGGATTCCATCAACCTCGCCACAAGCACTTCTACTTCGTCAATCTCCAGCTCATTCGGCCAGAGCACATGGTAGGCTCGAATAGCTGCTCGCACCAGATCTTTGCCCATAATTTTCATTGGCCCAATAGCGACAACAATGGCAATCAAGAAATCTTCCATGGAATATTCTTGATCCGGAGCAATGGGAACACCTCGGCGCTCACGAGCAGAAATCACACCCTTGGAGCTCACAGGTTTAGCTTCCGAAAAATGATCTACAGGAAAGGAAGTCATATAAGTTAAGACAAGCAAGGGGAAAAGAATAACTCGACAAGAAACAAAAACTTACAGTGGATATAACTCAGCATTTTCTGGAGGTCCAGGGACCAGTCGGCTTTACTCTTCTCAAAACGAGCCAGTTCTTCACTCATCGCCTGGTTCTTTAGCTCGGCAGCATCAAGAAGCTCCTTATCCTTCTGAAGCTGCAGACTTAGTCGATTTTTCTCTTCAGAGAACTCTTGATCAACCTTCTCTAATTCAGACTTCTGGGAGAGCTTAAGAGATTCAACCTTGGCGCGTAACCGGGTTATCTCGTCATCCTTTTCTTTAAGTTGTGCCGAGTGAGCGGTAGCTTGTTCTAAAAAATGGAGCATCATATCAGGCATGGATATGCATTCTTGATGCAACGCTACAAGTGTTTGTAACTTGGCTATACCAAAGTCGGGAGGTCGTAAGATATCCAATATTTACCTCGAACAAAAGTCAATAAATTAAAAAGCATAAGGAGTAACTAACCTTCAAGAATGCCAACTTTCTTGGTAAGACGGGTATTCAGATTATTGACACTAGATGCACAACAGCAAGATAGAAGTTGGTACAGAAACTAAAATTTTCTTACAAGGGTAAAACAAACTAAGCGAACAAAATAGTTTACCAGTTTTCTTCACAACAGGGACAATTTGGTCAAATTTATCTTGAATCTTCTTGTGCGCAAAGAGCAACCTTTGAAATTCGGCTGTCCAACAATCATGAGCAACCTGAAGATACAAACAAATTACACAAATAAGTATGACAGATCCGAATCAAGGAAAACTTGACTCGAATCTAGATGGCTGGATATTCAAAAGAAAAACAGATCTGAATCAAGTAAAACTTGACTCGAATCTAGATGGCTGGATATTCAAAAGCAAAACAGATCTGAATCAAGTAAAACTTGACTCGAATCTAGATGGCTGGATATTCAAAAGCAAAACAGATCCGAATCAAGTAAAAATTGACTCGAATCTAGATGACTGGATATTCAAAAGCAAAACAGATCCGAATCAAGCAAAACTTGACTCACATCTAGATGATTGGATATTCAAAAGCAAAACAGATCCAAATCAAGAAAAAATTGACTCGCATCTAGATGGCTGGATACTTAAAGTACGACAGATCCGAATCAAGTAAAACCTAACTCGGATCTAGATGGCTGGATATTCAAAAGTAAGACAGATCCGAGTCAAACGAAACTTGACTTGGATCTAGATGATGGAATATTCCAAACTATGGTTGATCCGAATCACGAAGAAATTTGACTCGGTAAGTAGGTGTATTTGAAACAAGTTAAAGCTTCCAAACAAATAACAAATCATCCGGTTCCAAGCTTCGGGGACTAGTGTGTATATAGTATTATACTCCCTCCTTTTCAGGGCTTAAGGCGTCCTCGTTTTGCGTGTTTTTTCTTTGACCAAGAATTACTCTAAATACGTAAAGAGTTTTGGTATAAAACTAGTATCACTGGAAAGTATTTTTCAATACGAATCCAACGGTACTAATTATGTACAATATAATCAATATTTTGTTGTTCAATTTTTTCGGTCAAAATTTTCTTTGGAAAGTGTGTGCGCCTTAAGCCCTGAAACGGAGGTAGTATGAATAATAGATGAAGTATCAATTGAGACGCTTACCTCGTTCATCGAATCACTTTCGAGGACGATCTTGGCAGCCATATGCAAGCGACTACTGATGTTGGAAAGCTAGAACGGTTGGATACTCGGGTTGCCTTCAAGTTGATCGGCGGCATTCCAGTTTTTGGCATACTCCACCAGCGAACCGAGGCTATTCCCGCTCTCAGTGCGAGTCAACACTTTACCTTGGACCTGTTGCATAACTGCCGCCGCCGGACTCTTACGAAGAATAAGTTGAGTGTCGGCGGCAAGGGCGACACCAGGTTTAGCAATAGAAGCTCCTTTACGAAGCATGTCAGCAATGCTGGGCTAAGAAGAGCTTGTTGGCCCCTTCTGAGATGGCAAGGATTTAGCGGCAACAACTTTCTTGCCCTTGGCAGAAACTTTGGCAGGGGCAACAACTTCATCGCTGGGGGCCACGTCCTTGGCGGCAGGAGGAAAAAATGTCTCCAAAGGGGCCGGGTTGGTGGTAACCTCGGTGGAAATTGGAGCAGGAGCTGGAATGGTGATGGTCGAAAGATCATTTGGGGAAACCTCGGGAGTTTTGAGGGGGACAGCAGAGTCGACCGGGCGATCTGGCATAGAGGTATCATCAGAGACAACAGGGGGAGCAATGGGCTCATCTCGGCAAGGGGACGCGCCAGTCGGCACTAGAGGAGAGTCAACACAAGGAGGACTGGGAACCCGAACATCCTCCGGGGGTGAGGGAGAAGACGACTGAGTAGTATGAGATGTCATACTCGGACCGCTTGGCTTGGCAGAAAGTGGGGCTCTGCAAAGAATTAAAAGTTGATTCAGAGATAGAAAACGAGAAACAAGAAATACAAATGAGAATGTATAGGGAAACTTACCCAGTAACTCCAGGCATAGCCTTACGCCTCAGAATGTGCTAAGAAGATTTCTTAGTTCGCTTCCGAGGGGCGGCATCGGAAGGGTCCATCGAGGCAGTATGCTTCTTGGAAACAACAGGAGATTTGAAAGCGAGAGGCTCGACATCGTGCACCTGGCCAGCTTGATTAGCTGGGAAAGAAGGAGCCAGAAATGGGTAATAGATAGGCATCACGGCAACTACCTCGAGAATTTGTACGTCGTCCGAATCACCTTCATCAGCAGGGGCTGAGGTCTTACTCCAGGTACGAACAGGAGCAGAGTTCGACTTAGGAACGAACTCCTCCAGATCAGGTTCTCCGTTGTCCGGGGTATTGCGGTCAGCAGGACAAGGAAGAGCCAAAACCTCGGCATCTTCTACGGTCTGCTCAGGAAACCTCTACGAGAAAAGCGAACAAAGGTTAGCGGAAATAAAGGAAAAATAACTCGGGTCAAACCACCTATGTTCGATTTACCTGAGGGGGAGGATTCTCGCGGGTGAATGGTTTCATTCCCCACTTCCTTTCCTCGGACATTTCGGTCTTGAAGATTGCCCGGACACGCTTATAGATTTGATAATCATCGAGATCAACCATGGAAACTCGGTTAGGATCCAAAGGACCACTCATGTAGCAAATCTTGTGAGAACGAAGCCGGAAGGGGTAGATTCGGCTGCTAATGAACGCAGTCATCAGATCTTCGCCCCGAAGTCCAGCCTGAGTTAATTCCTTGAGCCGAAGCTCGAATGCCTCGGCAAGAGCGTGAGACTTCTTCGGGTTATAAGGCCAGTTCTTCTTCGAAGGAGGACCAATGGAGAAAGAAGGAAGCCGAATCTTGTCGTCCGCTCCGGTATTTTTGACATATAAAAATGATCTATGCCATTTCTTACAAGATTCGAGACCCGCAACACGGGGAAACACGGAGTTTTTCCGAGGAGTAATAGAGGAAGCCCCACATTGGGTTAAGGATTTCTCAAAGGGATGGAGAGATTTGTCTGGCACAATGTTAGCTCGGATTTGTAATAACTTGGACCATATGTCTACTAATGGCCAAAGGCCTAAGTATCCCTCCGAAGCCGAGATAAAGGCCGACAGAGAAGCTACGGCGTTAGCCGGCAGATGATGTGGCTGAAGCCCGAAGTAATCTAAGAAACTCCTAGCAAAATCACTAAGAGGGAGGCCAAATCCACGGGCAAAGTGAGACATGAAAACTATGTATTCTCCCTCGTCTAATACGAGGGAAGATTCTTTTTCGGGTAAGCGACACCTTACCTCGGCCGGGACATGGCGGGTCTTGTGCAACCACTCGACATCTCGATGAGTAACTGTGGAACCTTGCAAGGAGCTCCGTTCTGGACCCGCCATGAGATCCTCTTCCCCGATGAGGGCGCCACTGACAGAACTAGACATGGGCTCGCCGGAGGAATCGACAGAGGAGTAACTGGCGGCGGGGAGAGGCCTAGAGGTGCAGGGCCCCGTCGCGACGGCGACGGAAGCGACGACGGAACAGAGAAACAACCGCCACAGAAATTGAGAAAAACGAAAAGAACAACTAGGGCAGAGGCCTAGCAGCAGCACGACGGAGAGGCACACCAGCGAGAATGCAACAGCAGGGGGGCGGCGGCAGGCTCGCAAGAGCTGGAAAGCCGCGGCATGGCCGTCAAGGAAGAACCGTGGTGGCACCGTTAATAGAGAACGAATAGCGGTGGCGGAGCTGGGAGGAAGACAAAGGGAGTGGGGAGGGGAAAAGTGAATCGACCCACCCCCACTCCCCTCCTTATAACCGCGTACGGTAAGCGGTAGTGCGATCGTGGCTATGCTGCGGTAACTGCATAATCGCGTTAATTAACCAACCACTCACAGAGAGTGGAGCCACAATGAGGGCCACAGGCTGCGAGAGGAGATCAGGCCATCTGACCGATGAGTTTATCGAAGTGTCACTGCACCGACGCGACGGGCGCAGTAATCACTGTAGCATGTCAACTACCACTATAGCGGAACAAAAAACTAGGCAGAAGTGATGATTGGTGCACGTAAGATGAGACTTACTCTAGAAGCCAAGTAGATAGCCCGGAGAAGAGAAAATGACTCGGAGCACAATTCATAACTCGGTAAAAGAGGATGAAGGGAAGGAGGACAGCTAAAAAAGAGAGCATCAGCTAAGAAATACCTCGGACAAGAAATTAGAACGAATGAATGTCTGGAAACTGATGTGGCCCGACCGAAGTTTCCGACAGGACCGCACCAGCTTCGGGGACTAATGTTGGGGGGATGACCCTAGGTAGGGTCAAGATAGCGGAAAGAATGAAGGAACCTCTCTTACCACATGCCGAGTTATGAGCTAAGTCGGCCGAATCTTCCAAGACTCGGCCGACTGAGCCATGACTTGGCAAGCACCAAGTGAGCAACACCTTACTCGGCCGACGTGTGAGTTAAGTCGGCCGAATAAGATTAATCAGTTCGTATGCAGGTGAAGGCCGTGCCGAGTCATGTAAAACGAGGCTGAGTAAAGGGAGACTTGTAGGAGAAGGAGAAGGATCCTAGAGTAAAACCCTAGTTACTATCTAGGATGAATCTACACAAGGCCAAGCACTAAGGACAAAGAGAAGAGCCACAGAGGGGCAGGCCAGCGTCACGGAGGTGACAGTGGGGATGCCCGAGGATCACATGCTGGGGTCTCTGGATCTTTGCCACCGATAGAAGGGGGACAAGGAAATGAGTCCGCCGAGTTACTACTTTGGGACAAGCATATTCTAGGAATATGCTTGCCATGTCAGCCCTAGGAGGAACCAAGGGACCCATTTATAAGGAGGGGCACGGGTTCCTGGAGGGGGATCGATTCATTAGAGACAGAAGGGCTTGGGTAGTAGTCTTCTTCCTCCTCTCTCTCGAATGCAGCTCAAGGAGCATTTGTAATCTGATAGGGGGGAAATAAAGATCTATGTACTAGTCTGTTGTGTGTAGAAATATCTACATCTTCCCTCCCCAGATCCCTCTAGCATCCATTGGCCCCATACTTTAGCCTACCCATGGCATCTGCCGTGCCACAACCACGACACATTTGTTTTGCCTTCCTATGCTAGTGGCTTTTTGTTTCAACAATTAGTTTTTTCATGATACCCCCATGCATAGGAAGTTGGTTAGACTCAAATGTGCTAGTTATTTTCTTCTTGATGCTCTCTTTCACTTCAAATATATATCTCCTATGTGAGCATTTTCGAAACTTTCAAGCCTAACTTAAAGGCATTAAAGAAAAGTACTTGTTGGGAGATAACCCAGGAGTTTGGTTGAGTCTTCGAAGTTATTACCTCTGTAATAACCGCTCCTTATCCTTTTTGATTTGGTTTTTGTGTCAAGTTCAACTACTTTTGTGAAGTAGAGGAGTTGTGAAAAGTGGCTGTCCTGGGACAGATTTTTTGTGCTGCACCGTAAAAAATCGTGAGGGATATCAGTACGTAGGATGGAGCTGTATTTTTCTAAGCTTGTTCTCCAAGTTGTTACCCAACTTGCATTAGTTCTGCACTTTTTGATTTTAACAACATAAGGTTTTCGAAAAAATCAATCTTTACCAGCTGGTCTGTTTGACAGATTTCTGCTATCATTTGCATTTGCCTCTTTTAGAAGCCTTTGATTTGATGGATTTCAGTTGAAGTGTGAACCTAAAGGTTTGTTGTTTTGCTTACACTAATGTTACCGTTAAAGTTTGTGTATTGCCTTGTGAGGAAAGGAAAATTCTAGGAGAAGGAGAAAAGGAGTCTGTAGAATTCGTCTTTGAATAGGTAAAAGTGGTGAAAACAGAAAGTTCGTGAAACCCCAATCTTTTTATATTTTTTATGTTTTTAATACATAAGGGAAGTTACGAGACGGAACAGAAGAGGAAACGGAGTCCATCTTGGACAAACCCACCCCAGGCGCTGGCCCTTGCCTGGCCGCGCCTAGAGGGGGTGTGCCACCCCCGAGCTCCGACTCCGCCTCGTTTCCGTGTCAAAACCTTCCTTATTCTTTGAAACTTCATAATATATAACCCCTGGATCCCCCGAGGTTCTTGCATCGTGTTCTCATCGTATTTTCGTTTCAATCTGTTTCTGTTAGGAAATCTTCTCAAGTTTAGAGCACCATGGTCTCCGCCAACGACAAAGGCAATAAGCCCGAGGAAGACAATCCTCGCAAACCCAAGGAGGAGGAAATTTTGGTAGGTTATGAAGGAGACATGGAGGAGGACAAACAACCAGACACCCGCACTACCGTCGCGAGCATTGGATTGGTGTCAAAACCTATCAAGCTTAAGAGGACAGCACAGAGGTCTACAGGAGGGAAATCTCGATGTCATACCCTCTCTCCACTGTCACCTCCTCCAAGTACCAAGAAACCCTTCCACACTCTTATACATGAGCGTCAATTTCAACATGTGCCCAAAGGGAACTTGCCCTCGATGTGGGATATGCCTCGTTCTAACCATGCAGGGGAGGAACACACTAAGAAGGAAGAGTGGGGAAAGAATAATAAGGACTGGAATTCTCGGTCCGATATGATCATGAACCACATTGAGCAAAACTCGGAATTGATTCGTACTCTAACCTTTGAGATTGAGGAGTTAAGGAAACTTATTGAATATCTTGTCAAGTGTCGAGGGAATGGTCACGACAGATGCTGCAATCGGCAGCGAGTAGTAGAACGAGGGGCAAGGGCGGCCAACCATCTGCGGTGCGAGATGAGGGCGGAGACTCAGGGTTTTACCCAGGTTCGGCCCCCGGAGGGTAAAGACCTACTCCTGCTAGATTGTATTATGGAGGTGGTACAATGGGCGAGCTCGGCGGCTAGGCGGCGAGTCGCTTGGGGGTATGATGGAACGTATCTCTACTCGCCCTCCAGGGAGGTTTATATAGGCTCACCTCCCCTAGGGTTTACATATGTCAACCGATTCAGTTAAAGCTTCGGTACTCGTTTAACCTAATCCGACTGGGCCTATCTACTCGCCTGGGCCTTCAACTTCCAGTCGCTTGGTTCCTCGCTGGGCTTCAATCCAGTCGCCGTCTTGCAGGCCCACTCGCCAATTCTTGGGCCAGTCGGAAACGGCCTGCTGGGTATACCCCGGTAGGCACATCCCCATCATCAAGAGAACACCACCACCACTGAAGGAGTAATTCGTCATCAGGTTTGGCATCCCCTTGGCTTGTTCCAAGCTTGGGGGAGTGTCGCGGTATCACTACCATTATCTTTTATCTTTTACCTTTTTAGTGGATTCATATCTTTGTAGAGAGGTTATCTTATAGTTTGGTTTGCATGTGGAAGTATCTCTCCTTTAGTTGATTATCTATGTATCCCTTGGTGTGAGTGCCTTTATTGGAATATTAATGAGAAGTCTCATCTTTTACTTTTTGCACTTCTTATTTTAGTTTGCAATCTCTATTATATGATGGATCTTGTTGATCAATATTGGCATCACTCTGGGAGCATCAAGTGGATCTAAATTGGTTTTGGCAAACCGAGTTCTAGTCAGTAGCAATACTTTTTGATGTTTGAAAGAAAAGAGAAAGAGCTTACAGGTATTTTGTATCATTTATTTTCTTTCTTGTTGGCTCATGAGCTTAGTATTCTTTATTTAAGATCTTTTGTGTCTTCAAGGAAGATTGCATGTTTGGATTTATTACTTCTATGTTTGCTTGTTTATTTCAACTTTCTTGCTTGCTACCCAGCCTTGCTAGCCAAAACCCTGTTTTGAGAAGGCAAACTTCTCATGTTTCCAATCCCTTTGAACCAAAACTTTTGCCACTTGTGGCCACCATATCTACCTAGTAGCTTTTGCTATTCCAAGCAAATTCTCAAGCTTCATCTACCTTTCAAATTAAAAAGTATTTTGTTATGTGAAAACTAGTTAGCAAAGCTCTCATGAACTTGATGGCACACCTTATTTCTTTGCCCCTAATATACTTGAACCATTGTGTCATTGAAGTTGTATATGCTTGCATCTATACGTTGGAATTAGCAGAACCGTGCTGTCACGGGGAACGTTTTCAACATTGCACCTATACTTTGTACTCAATTGATATCATGCTCTTTTGTCTATGGATGTCAACGGTGTGAAATAAAGAGGGAACTTGTAAGTCCATGGAGTATGTATTTTGTGTTAGAGAAATGCCTAGGCCACTAGCCTAATCCATGCCTAATCATGGTAGAAACTTGAAGCATCACCATAGTGAGCTATCTATGAAGCATCCTCAATAAAAAGATATGCATATAGAAAATAAAAGATCGTTGAGATTCTCATTGTCTGCTTGCCTTGTCATTTTGGTTATGGGATAGCTCTTGTACCATGTGGAAGGGGTACTCCATTGGCGGTTCTCTATGATACGCATGTACTTACAATGACAAGAACTTACCGGTGACCAAAGTTGAGTAGCATGAGGAGTGGCCCTCATATTCAAGGGACATGAGATTGCCAACTTATATTTCGTCAAGCATATACTCCATCTTTGTGCACTTTAACCTTAATCATCTCAAGATGCCTATGATAGGGGCAATGAGGTCTCAAAGCTAGTAAGTACCATAATCTTTTGGAAGCTCTTTATGACTTGTAATCCCTAGTACCCTCTATGAAGGGACCTTTCTCCTATTTTCTAAGTTGAGTCAGTAAACCTACTTCATCTCTATATCCAGCAAGCATTTGAGTTGTTGTGTTGCAATCATTCATATGGTGATTTATTCAATCATGTTCTTTATCTTCCTTGTTTGCACAAAACTTTTATCTATTGAGTATTACTTTGAAATCCTTCATTGAAAAACCTTTTCGAGCAAAGAGTGCTCCTATTGAAAACTTCTACAAAAATCTTTTTGTGAAACTTTTTGCCAGGTGTTCTTTGACCAAGAAAAAGTTTGCCAATTTCAATTATGATTTATCTTTATGCATATCTATTGTGACTGCTGTACTTGGTTGCAAGCTAAGTTATATAATGGTGAGTTGCTTTCTTCTATGAGTTGTGTAATGGTAAGTGTGATGCTTCTTGTTCGTATTTTTTTACGACACTTAACTCTATAAACCTGTGGACATGTTTAGTGAGCTCAATTTTTGCTTGGGGACAAGCGAAGGTCTAAGCTCGGTGGAGTTGATACGCCCAAATTGCATCACCATTCTATATCATAATCTACCTCTATTCATTGATATTTGTCTTATTATGAGGTACTACTCATGGCTTTTCATCTGTTTATGCACGTTGGATGATTCTTGGAGGATGGACTGCCAGAGTCTGGATTCTGATGGAAAATAAGGCATTTTGATGCAATTTCATGAAGATCAGAAAAATACCAAAAAAAATATGGGAAAATATTATTTTTCTAGAAGATTGAGGAAGCTAGAAGGAGGAGCAAAGAAGGGCCGCAGGGGCCCACCCTGGGCCATGCATAGGGCAGGTGTGGCCCACCTTCCCGGCTCCCGACTCCACCCCTTTGCCTATATCTTCCCTACGGAACCCTAACACCAGGGGGTGACCACAAATAGATTTCTGCCACTTCTGCGGGGTGGAAAACACCTAGAGAGAAAGATCTCTCCGGCAGACAGATTTCTGCCGGGGAAATTCCTTCCCGGAGAGGGAAGATCATCGCCATCAACACCATCATCAAGCTAGGCTTCATCAGGATCATCATCATCCACACAATCATCTCCACCATCACCATCATCACCACTCCATCCCGCTGTAAAAATAGTGTTGGATATTGCTTTAGTTCTTAGGGGAAACTTTCCCGGTGTTAATTACTATTGTAGTTGATGCTTGTGAGTGGAACCATTGGATTATTGTTTATGTTCAGATTGTTATCCATTATCATATCATATTTGATCTTGATCCATATGATGTCTTGTGAGTAGTTCGTTTAGTTCTTGAGGACATGGGAGAAGTCATGTTGTTATTAGTGGATTTGTGGTGAGTTATTATTCAATAGTTACTATTTAAGTTGTGGTGCTATTCTTCTAGTGGTGTCATGTGAACGTCGACTACATGATAGTTCACCATTTATGGGCCTAGGGGAATGCATTGTGTATTTGGCTAATAATTGTGGGGTTGCCGGAGTGAAAGAAACGTGAACCCCTGTTAGGACACCTTTGCACAAGGGAGTGTAGGATCTCAGAGTTTAAGGATGTGGTTAGATTAATATCTTAATTACTTTCCTGTAGTTATAGATGTTTGCAGGGTGTTTAATCACAAGTATGTATTAGTACAATAAAGGTCAGTACATTAGCACAGGTTCACCCACACAACACTTACAACGCCAAAGAAGAGTACTTAGCTATTTGTAGCGAAAGCACTTGTCAGAATTCCCATGTGTCCTAGAGAACGTTTTTTCCTTATAAGTATTTCCACTGACTTGTCCTTTGCTAACAAAGGATTGGGCCAGTTGCTGCGTTTGTTATTTGTTACTTGCACTTTGTTTTGTTGCTTTATCAGAAAACCACTAAAAATCTGTTTGCTAAGTATTCACAGGGATTTCCTGCTCCATACCACTAATCAACACCTTCCGCTCCTTGTTGGGATCGACACTCCTATTTATCGAAAGTACTGTGATACACCCCCTATACTTGTGGGTTTGCATGGAGGACAAACCAGTAGAAGGAATGGACAACCCAATAAAGGAGGAAGCTTTGTCAAAAACAATAATGACAAGAGGAATAGGACTACCGGAAAGCTGAATTGTGCAACCTTGGAGGAGGTGGATAAGTCCGAGCATGCAGTGATAGGTATGCTCAATATCCTTACCAATCCCGGAAAATTTCTATTTGATACCGATGCAACTACTTCATTCATTTCTGAAGAATTCTGTGATAAATTCGGGATTAGAAGGGCAGCGTTAGAAAACCCTATGATCGTGGTGATGGCAGGGGGAAATGTAGTTTTACGCCACATTAAACAAGATCATGTTATTTCGATCTGTGGTTGTACATACTATTCGGACCTTTATGTGATTCCTTTGAAGGTAAATGCAGTAGTGCTGGGTATGGACTGGATGACCGAACATGGGGCTCAGATTAATGGTGAGGATAAAACTATCTCAATCGAGACTCCAAGTGGAGCAAGGATAGAAAATCAGGTAGATAAGTACAATCATATCATGGTAGATCTTCAGCTGAACTCAATGAAGGAGGTCAAGTTGGAGGATATTCCTGTAGTAAATGAGTTCCAAGATGTTTTCCCAGCAGAGTTACCAGGAATGCCACCAGATCAGGAGATAGAGTTCACTATTGATCTAATTCCAGGTACAACACCAATAGCTCAAGCACCATACAAGATGGGTCCGAAAGAATTAAAAGAGCTTAAAGAGCAAATTGATGACTTAGCCAGGAATGTATTCATTCAAGAAAGTGTATCTCCATGGGGAACTCCGGTGATCTTTGTAGATAAAAGAGATGGAGGACAAAGAATGTGTGGGGACTATAGAAATCTAAACAATGTTATCATCAAGAACAAGTACCCATTGCCAAGAATTCAAGATCTGTTTGATCAAGTTAAGGGAGCCGGAGTATTTTCCAAGATTGATCTAAGATCAGGATACCAGATAAAAATCAAACCGAAAGATGTTCCAAAGACACCATTTGTCTCAAGGTATGGACACCATGAGTATCTTGTCGTACCGTTTGGTTTGACCAATGCACCACAATATTCATGAATCTGATGAACAAAATCTTCATGCCGTATTTGGATAAGTTTGTCATGGTGTTTATTGATGATATTTTGTTATATTCAAAGGATAAGGAAGAGCATGCAGATCATTTGAGAATAGCATTGCAGATCTTAAGAGAACATAAGCTTTATGATAAGTTCATCAAGTGTGAATTTTGGTTGGATGAGGTAGAATTCTTTGGTCATGTGATCAGTTAGGATGGGATTGCTGTAAATCCATCCAAAGTTCAATCAGTATTAGAATGGAATGTACCAACCAATGTGAAGCAAATTCGAGGTTTCTTGGGTATGGCTGGTTATTATCGGAGGTTCATTGAAGGTTTCTCCAAGATAGCTGGACCAATGACAAAATTGCTAAGAAAGAACACACCATTCATGTGGGATGAGAAGTGTGAAGCAAGTTTTCAAGAGTTGAAGACTAGATTAACTACCGCCCCAATTTTAGCAGTTCCTAAAACAGGAAAGTATTATACAGTATATTGTGATGCATCTAAAGAAGGTTTGGGTTGTGTGTTAATGCAAGATCGTAAAGTAATTGCTTATGGATCTAGACAACTGAAACCACATGAAGTCAATTATGCAACACATGCTTTGGAACTAGCAGCAGTAGTCTTTTCCTTGAAAGGATGAAGACATTTTCTCTATGGAGCAAGGTGTGAGTTATACATTGACCACAAAAGTCTCAAATGCTTCTTCACTCAAAATTAATTAAATATGAGACAGAAGCGTTGGTTAGAGATAATCAAATATTATGATCCGACAATCAATTATACCCCTAGAAAGGCCTAGCAGATGCTTTAAGCCGAAAGAGCACAGATATTCAGCCTAGCAATCGAGAACTACCAAAAGAGCTATAGATGGATTTGGAGAGGTTGGAAATTCAATTCATAAGAAAAGAGACTCTTGGAGGACTAGCTACCATGCGAGTAGTTGCAGAACAGAATAGTGATCTCAGGCATGAAATTTTTAGACATCAAGCTAAAGATACTTTTATTGCTGAAGAAATTCGGAGGATATCTTAAGGTCAAATATCGGTTTTTCGCTTAGGAGATTATGGATATTTATGGTTTCAAGACCGTCTTTTTGTTCTAGATGTGTGAGAAATTCGTGAAGTAATACTTCGAGAGGCACACGAGACACCATATTCCATTCATCCTTGAAGTACCAAGATGTACATGGATTTGAAAGAATTATTTTGGTGGAATAACATGAAATGAGACATTGCAAAACATGTGTCGGAATGCCATACTTGCCAAAGGTTTAAATATGAACATCAAAGTCCAGCAGGACTGTTACAACCCTTGAAAATTCCGAGTGGAAATGGGAAGAAATCGGTATGGATTTCATCACGGGATTACCCATGACACCAAAACGGAAGGATATGATATGGGTGATTGTTGATAGACTCACTAAGAGTGCACATTTTATTCCAGTAAATTAGAAAGATAATGCCGAGAAGTTAGTTATGTCAAGGAGATAGTAAGTAAGCACGGAGTGCCCAAGAAGATCGTAACTGATAGAGGATCTGTCTTTACTTCAGCATTTTGGAAACAATTAGATGAAGCACTTGGTTCAAAGTAAGATTTCAGCATAACCCATCATCCAGAAACTGGGGTTCAGACTGAAATAACCAATCAAATATTGGAAGACATGCTTAGGGCTTGTGCATTAAACTTTGGAGGTTCATGGGAAGATCATCTACCCTTAGCACAATTTTCCTATAACAACAGCTATTAGAGTAGTCTGAAGGCAGCTCCATATCAAGTACTCTATGGAAGGAAATGTAGATCACCAATATGTTGGTATGAGCCTGGAAGTAGCAAAGAATTTGCGCCAGACTCTATCAAGGAAAGGCAAAATATCATCGATATAATCAAGGATAGATTGAAAATAGCTCAAAGTAGACAGAAAAGTTATGCAGATCAAACTCGGAGATCATGGCATCCTGAAGTAGGAGATATGGTATATGTCAAAGTAATCCCAATGAAAGGAATTAAGAGGTCCAGAGTTAAAGGAAAATTGAGTCACAGATATATTGGACCATTCAAAATACTGAGTCAGAACAGGACTATATCTTATGCTTTAGAGTTACCACCAAGATTGGCTCAAGTTCATAATGTTTTCCATGTGTCACAACTCCGCAAATTTCTTAAGGTTCTTGATGATGCAATCACACATCAAGAGGTGGAATTACAAGCAGATTTGACATATGTTGAGAAACCCTGTAAAATTCTGGAAGAGAACTGGAAAAGGTTGAGAAACAGGGCAATCAAGTACTGCAAAGTACAGTGGGAGCATCACCCTGAGAGGGAAGCCACCTGGGAGAAAGAGGATGACTTAAGAGAAGCCTATCCTTAACTATTCAGGTACACTTCGCAAACTTCGGGAAGAAGTTTAATTTAAGGGGGGAAGTCTGTAACATCCTAGCATTTAGGAACCAACGACGGGTAGATTTAGGAATTTGTGCATATGCATGCATTCATCTTTAAAATGCGGGTAAATTTTTCGCCAAACTAAAAAACCTAAAGTGATCAGAGTTTCTTTCACTCTCTGTGTGTAGGGATAGCTATTGGGAGTGATCGTTATAAATTCTGACATGATATTTTTGGATAAGTGTGTTTTGGAGGGGAGAATTTGAATTCAAATTTGAAATTTGAATTTATATTTAGAAAAATTAAGAATTATTATTAACAAAAGGAATTATAAACTAATTTAGTAATCCCATTTTTTATAATATTAAGAGATAATAAATAATATTGGAATTCAATATAAAGTAATTCAAATAGAAATGACTATTTATTTCTTATCTTTATTCCATATACATTTTTTCCTTTACAATGATGAACTCATGAAGGGTTCAATACAACAAAGGAATTGCAACAAATGAAATTCAAATAATAAAATGTTACAATAGAATTACAAAAGGAATAAAATAAGATATTTCAAAACCTTTACAAATGAATCAATAAAGATTATATCTATCTATCTAAACCTATACTAGCATCTTGCATATCCAGATCCTGTACCTGCAACAAAATGCAAAAACAAACAAAAAGGAAAATAAAGACTAGTGGTTAGGATACTCTCAGTAGAGAGCAGTGAGGTGCACTACTCATAATACATCATTGAGTATTGTGAAATGGGGCAAGTTTCACCAATATGAAAGAACAAGTTCTTTCATAAACCAATAAGCCACAACACAGCTCTCAAAATCAAGAAAAAGGGGCTAGTTTCACCAGGAGAGTAAAATGTTAAAAGATCCAAAGGTAAAGACATCTCATTGATCTGATCCAAATGGTGTACCAAGCACACATGCAACACACTCACCTAAATGCTTGGTTATAGCTGTCAACACAGTAGCAGCAGCCACACAAGCAAAAGAAAGAACCCAGCCGTGACAAGGCTCACAATAGAACCTTATCATTCTCAAACAGCACACCAGGAGCACACCAAGCCTGTCAAATCCTAGAAAAATCACCAGCCAAACCACACGCACAAGATCATCCAGTATCACCAGATGGTGACATAAGGAGGGGTAGGATCAGGTGGACAACAAGGCCAAGTTACAGGAGCTAGGAGGTGAAGGGCAAGATCAAGGCCAAGATACATGACCAGAAGGAGAAGGAGAAGCTCAAGCCAGCAGCATCATCATCAAGATCTAGCCAACCAAACCAACCAGCCACAACACCAACAATAATCAACTGTTGTGGTGAGTGAAGTAAAACCATCACATGATCTCATTATCTTCTCTAGACTAAGATTCATGTGTTGTTTTACATCTAAATCTCTCAGAAATCACCCAAGTGGGGTGAATCCATCATAGAGAATCTTTTAGTAAAGATTACACTTAAACTCTACCAAATCAACCAGGATATCAGACCAGCATCATAGATCCTGGAGATAATAAACAATTCATATCTTCCAACATATTTTCATATAGCTTATAAATTCTGGGCACATCTCCTAATGGAGTAGCACCTCAGATTTCATAAACCCTATGAACCAATATAAAGCTATGGGCAAACTAACTATCTTAGCCAATTAGGATCCAAGATCCAGTAACCAACAAGGATTCTTGAACCTTTCTATTAGGGACAGGAATATAGGAAACTAGTTCCTATGCCTCAGACCCACATCACAGGCAGATTAGTTTAAGTAGAAGATTCCCATTTAACATTGATTCAAATCACATACTAAGCAACAGAATCAAGACAATTGTAGAAACCAACAACTTGTGTGCCATAGCTAAATGGTGTCACAAGAACAGGTTCTATAAGCCAAAAAAACCATTACTTAGTTATCAAAAATAAAGTGGCAAGCCACTGGATATCATTTTCCTAAGACTACAACTCAAAAATCATCATCAAGCTTATCCATGCATCTACAGAGTATCATTAAAGTAAAATGATGAATCCCAATCTGTTTATAACCATGCAAGACAACATGTATAAATACAGTGAGTAATCACGTACTGACAGTAGATGAAACCACAAATAACCACCAGATAGATTCCACAGTAACAAAATCATATTATCCAAGCTCAACTATCAACTGGAATCAACACTATAGAGCCACTGGCATCAGATAATCAAATCAGGATAGTAAGCACTGAAGTGCAATTGATCACAATGCCCATTAGGCGCCACTACTAGTTTAGTTCATCATTTACAATTAAACATAGGGAGGAACCCTAGAATAGGTATGAACCCTAATCAGGGAAACACGGAAAAGTCACACATCTTATCTCATGAGGGGTAGAGAATAAATAACCACAAGGAGGAAATCTGGATAAACTCACCATAGGCCCTCGCTAAAGATTAGTAGAGGAAGCAGAGATGCCGACGAGATCACGGCGGCACGGGGATCACCCAAGGGGCACTGCAAGTTGCATCGAGCTGAGGCGGCGGCCACAACAACGTCTGAAGACGAGCAACAACACCACCGGAACCATAGCACCACCAAAGCACCACTTGGGGCAGCGGTGAAGGCGTCACCGGCACCACCCCAAACCCTAGGGTTCGGGACGGGGCTATCCTGGCCACATGAGTGCTCTAAATCCAAATTGAATTGGACCAAACAATGGAGCATGGTTAACAACTACACCATGCACCACGATGGCGGCCAGGGAGGACCACGACGGCGAGGTCAGCGACCACGTGGTCAAGGATGAGAAGGATTGGGGTCAAGGGAGAGATTGGAGGTGGTGACTGGGCCGATAAGGCCAGTACCCCTTCAGGGAGATCCTTTGACCAGGCCAAATGGGCTAAGGTGGGCCCAAAAAGCCCAATGGGTTGGCCCAACTCTAATAGAAATTTTAATAAATAAGTAAAAGACCAAAATACACCTAGAACGCAATAAATTCTAGATAATAAATTACAATTCTGAAAAATACAAAGAATATATGTTTAGACTCATAATAAAATAACCTATTAAATTAAATTAAGAAACCATTTTTAATAAATGGATTTTATGGTTAGGGATTTTATAATATATATATTCCTTATGGAATTTTATAAAATTCAAGAAAATACTTAAAAATCAATAAAAATAACTTTTATTATATTTGGTTATTATAATATTTTAGAAAAATACTAAATAAATATTTAAAGATACCAAAATAAAATCTGTCTTATTTAAATGCTAATTCTTAAAGAGAACTATTAAGAAAATAAATATAAGACTTAATCTTAAATAGGAATTAGCTTTTAACTCTATTAATAATATATTACATTATAAAATAGTGAAAATTATATTTATAAAATATTAAGGTTATTCCTTAAAAAATGAATTTCTTAAGTTCCTAAAAATATTCCAGAAAACTAAAATAATGGGTAAAACACATAAACAAAATAAATAACAAATAATGCATTACATTACTATGCATGTTCATCTTTGCTTCTTTAAATATTGTCCTTACCGGGCAATAATGATGTTTTGTAGACATAGAAGCTCAAGGTCTAGTGCAAGCATTCCGACTTCACTACCTTGCAATCACAAGGCAAGTTCATCGCTTGCTCATGTCCTTTGAAGAGTCTTTATCAAAGTATTTATAAATTGTGTGTTATCATCTATGTTTCAAGGAAGGAAAAGCGTTATTTTCTCAATTAAATAAATTGATGATATCATCCTAAGTGATGATATAGCGGGCAGTAGAACTTAAGTTTCTATCTGCAACAAGGATAATCACCTAGGAATTAACAACCCATGACATTAGTGATTCTAGCGACGTATATAATGCGTTAACCATGAGATTTGGAATGGGATGAGCACCTCCGCAAGACGACCTTTCGTATGGAGGAAAGACGACCTTAACATGACATTGTGATTCCTTGTGCGGATCTAACATATGGGTGGGCACCCTTAGGCCCCACATTTTTGGTGTCTAGATTATCTATGAGTGGCTGTCGGAGGTATAGCCGGACCTATATGGTACTTGCCAGGGGCATCACCAGCTCATAGAGTCTTCGGGAGCTCCTCAGGGTTTTAGCCTGACCGAAAGGGGGCTTAACGGAGGTGAGCCAGCCCTGAAGTATCGTGCAGACATATGGGGTCGCAAAAAGGGCAGTGATTGGCTTGGATCACCTACTGGGCCCCACATCATGGAATTGTGGATGGAAAAGTACGCCCGGTTGTGCAACAAGGAGTTGATCTCTCATGGGTAAGGTAACGCACCTCTGCAGAGTGTAAGAACTGTAACTTGTTACTCCCTATTCTGGGAAGGAGCTACAAATGCGGCAGGAAAGTAACTCCATCAAAGTTCTAGTAACCTGTGAAGGCTGATGGGCATAGTTTTCAATAATAAAATCAATCTTTGAAGAAAGATTTACAAAAACTGCATAGTGCCAAGGACTTATTGTCCGAGGTGGTAGTTAGAGCATCAAACTTCCCACCTTGCATATAATGAACTTGCTGGGTAACGCTGTTACTCACCTTTTCCTTTGATCCCCTGCTTAGACTCTAGGGATCCCGAAGATACCCCAATGTATGTATCTGAAAGCCAAGAGGAGGTCTTCTATGAAGAGCCGATCTGCATGGTGCTGTAGAAGGGGTGGACTACGATGTCGTCTATGGAGGAGAGCACAATGAGTCAGAATAACTATCTTAGTATTAGAAACCAATTTAGCCGAGCAACATGAACTTTATATAATAATGAGTTGTTGAGCTCAATTCGGAGATGAAGTTGTTACTTTAAAACTTCCGCTGAAACATTTTATATTTGGTTTGTTAGTTGAATCTTTTGAAGTCTTGAACTTTTGGTATTGTAATAATAATGTGTGTATGTTTGTAATATGGACCCGCAATGTTTCTGTTGTACCACTCTGAGGGATGTGATATTTACAGAACAGTGTTTTGTGGATGTCATGTCAACGATTATATTGTACTACACATGCAGTGGCATGTTGGGTCACCGCAGTTGGTATCAGAGCAAATTGCTTTGACCTTAGGTTGGAAACCTAGTAAAGGGTATTACCTGTAGGAGGGTATTGGAACGATAAAGAATTCTCTAAAAGGTTATAATGGGTATTCAAATGAGAATATTCCGTTATAAATTTTAGTGCGATAATTCTTTGTTATGATGCAATATATTATTGATTACTAATAAAAATATTTTTGTTATACAAAGTAATGGCACCAAAGTTTACAAAACAAACTCTGGTAAGGAAATAGGAGACTCTCGATGATTATGAAGGACCATTCACTACTTAGATTCGTCAACTCTTAAGGATTTTTAGTTGTCCAACCAAGATCCCAGTGAATACCATAACCTATTATGATGGTCGTATGTTATCCAAGTATCGTGTGAGTATCCAACTTCCAGAGGAGCTTGGATTATATCACGATCTACCTATAGGTTAAGGTAGGAGTCATTTAGCAGCATACTGATACGTCGGAAACGTATCTATAATTTTTGATGCTCCATGCTTGTTTAGTATCTACTTTGCTTTGCTTTGTCTACACTTTGAGGTGTTTTTATATCTTTTCTGGAACTAACCTATTAACAAGTTGCTATAGTGCCATTTGCCTATTTTCTTCTGTTTTTGGTTCCAGAATAGCAGAAAATCAATATTCTCGGAATTGGACGGCACAAAAGCCAAAGTCAATATTTTACCGTGGGGGACATGAAGCCAGAAGACGAGACAGAGAGGCGAGCCAGGGCCGCCACACCCCCCTAGGTGTGGGTGGGCCCATCCCGCGCCTTTGTATGGTGTGGGCCCTTCGGCCGCCTGCCAGCCTCGCCTCTTCGCCTATAAGATGCCCCCGATGCAGAAACCCTAGGCAACTGATCAAAACTCCATGAAACCTTCTGTAGCCGCCGCCATCGTCGTCCCTAGATTGGGGGGATCTGAAGTTCTTCCCGAACCCTGCCGAAGGGGAAATCATCCCGGAGGCCTTCTTCTCTGGTATGAAGCGTGAGTAGTTCCACCTTGGACTACGGGTCCATGTAGTAGCTACATGGTTGTATCTCCTCCTTGTTCTTTCATGTATATATATTGTGAGCTCCGCTCATGATCAAGATCTAATCTATTTGTAATCATGCATGTTGTGTTTGCGGGGATCCGATGGATACTGAGATTACTATGTCAGATTGATTAATGGTTTTGTCTTATTGATACTACCATGTCTGTGTTGTTTGTGATATTGCATGCTCTCCGTTGTTAGTAGCTATCTTGGACAAGTAGTTTCTAGTGACTCCAAGAGGGGGTATTTATGCTCGATAGTGGGTTCATGCCTCTAGTTTCCAAGGGAAGTGACGGAAATCTCTTCGGTTGTAGATGTGCTATTTCCACTAGGGAGAAAACAACGGTCTCTTGTTCATAGAACAAATGGATTGTTTACCTTACACAATTTTCTTAAAGAAGTTGTCTGTTGCTTGCAACTTAATACTGGAGGGGGTTCAAATGATAACCTGAAGGTCGACATCTAGTAATAGATGTAGTTGGATGGAGGTCTATGTATATTGTTGTATTGCCCAATCGAATCTCATAGGATCTTTTTGTATGGTATTGCATTGTTATGCCTAGCTCAGTTCCTGTCAATTGCCCTGCTATAATTTGTTTACCCTTCATGCCATGTTGTTTATCTAAGGAGAGCATCTATAGTGAACTATGGACCCCGGTATAGTCTTTACCATTGATATATCTTCTCCTGTTATCTGTTTACTTGCTGCAAATCATTACCGTCCACACCATACGTTTAATCCTTTGTTACAACAAACCTGTGATCTTGACAACCTCACTGATTCGTTGGGGCAAAGTCTTGAGTTTGTGTTGTGCAGGTTTCCACGTTGCTTGCAACACCTTTGAGACGTTTCCTTCCTCCTACTGGTTCGATAACCTCGATTTCTTACTGAGGGAAAATTTTCTGTTGTGCTGCTTCACACCTTGCTATTGGAGTTTCCCGACGAAGTGATTCCCAGCACCATCAAGCTTTTTCTGGCGCCGTTGCCGGGGAGGCTAAGGACGTCTTCACAAGGGGAGTCCTCCTCAACCTTACTCTTTAATTTGTTTTTAGTTTTCTTAGTTTCTTTTGCTTGGTTTTGTTTGCCTCTTTTCAAAACTCCAAAAAAAATTAGTTTAGTTTGGTTTGCTTTTTATTATCAAAAACACAATTTTTTTGTTCCTGCTCTAGTTGCTGGACTGTTATTGCCTTGCTTGGTCATGCTTTCTATAAATGGATGGTTTCTTTGAAACTAGTTCTTATTGGCAAGGTGGGTTCACGGAAGAACAAAAGTATTATTATAAGGAACACCGTTTGTTACAAAAAGGGAAACACTTATGGGAACAAATTGATAGGTTGAGTACTATTGCTAGAGACGTGTTCTCTACTTATAATGTTACTTATTGCTTTGATAAAGCTTGTTGCCGTAGGATGTATAAACACCTCCCTTTTCAATGTGAGTATAATGATAATGTTACCATATCCTCTTATGTTAAAGGAAATTATGACTTTGATGATGTGGAACAAATTGAAGAATTTATTGCCTTCAAGGGTGCATTTGAACTTGCCAGCTTGCTTGAAAATACTGATGATGCACCTTATGAATGTGAGGTTTATTAGATACTTCAATTATTCTATGATAATTATAAGGAAGAAAATGGCTATATTCTTGAATATTTTAATAGGAATTTCCAAAAAATGGAAGAGACTAATGCCTTGCAGGAGCCTATGGAAGAAGAAATTGTTGAAACTGGAAGCTCATTAGATGAAAAATAGGGGGAGGGTGATGAACAAAAGGAGGAAGAATGGATTATCTACCCATGCCTACCTTCTAATGAGAGTAACACTTTATCCCTTACATTATTTAATTGTCCCCCATGCTTACCAAAGGATGATGAATGTTATTTTCCTGTGGATCCTTTTGAAATATCTACTTTGGATAAAACCTATGGAGGTTTTAATCCCACTGTTTTTGAGCTTGATAGAAATTATGAGTTTGTAGATCATGAAAAGAATGCTTGATGTGATAGCTATATTGTTGAGTTTATTCATGAGGCTACTGAAAATTATTATGAGAGAGGAAAATATGGTTGTATAAGTTTTCATGGTACTGAAACATCTCTCTATGTGATGAAATTTTTGAAGTTACTCTTGTTTCATCTTCCTATGCCTGTCACTTTTTTCTTTGTGAATTTATTTGCATACAATATTCCTATGCATAGGAAGAGGGTTAGACTTAAATGTGTTTTTGATTTTCTTCTTGATGCTCTCTTTTACCTCAATTCATATTTCTTATGTGAGCATATTCTCAAACTATCGTTCCTAACTTAAAGGCGTTAAAGAAAAGTACTTGTTGGGAGATAACCCAAGAGTTTTCTTGAGCCTTGGAAGTTATTACTTCAGTAATGACCTCTACTCATCCTTTTTGTTTTCTTTTTGTGCCAAGAATGACCTCTAATGAGAGGGAAGTAAGATCTGGGGAGTTGCTGTCCCTAAACAGATTTCTGTCCTCCACCATAAAAATTCGTGAGGAATCTCTGTAAGTAGGATTGAGCTGAAAATTTATGAATAAATTCCCCAGTATGTTATCTAACTTTCGTTAGTGAAACACTTTTTTATTTTAGTGACAGAAGATTTTCGAAAAAATCGGTTTCTACCTGCTGGTATGTTTTGACATATTTCTGCCATTATTTGCATTAGCTTCTTATTGATTCCTTTTTGAGTTCTCTTTTGGTGAATTGAGATTTTTGAAGGAGTTGCTATAGTAGCCTGTGTTTTTAGTGAAAAGTTTTTCTGTTACAAAGCTAAACCCAAAGGTCTATTATCTTTTGAATACACTAATGTTGCTAATGAAGATTGTGTGAAGTTTTGTATGAAGGAAAATTTTCAGGTGTAGAGAGAGAATGATGCAATGAGATGGAGAATGGACAAAAGCTCAAGCTTGGTGATGTCACCCCGGTGACACCCCCAAGAAATATCCAAGAGGTACAAGCGTCAAAGCTTGGGATGCCCAAGGCATCCCCTTCTTCATCAATAAAAAGCTCAGGTCTGTCTAGACACTTCATTTTTATTGTTTCATGCACTGTTGTGTTGTTCTTGGAGCGTCTTAATTTTTGTTTGGTTTGCTTAGTTTGTTTATTTTGCTTGAATAATGTAGTTTGGACCCCCGTTCTCGCTGTGTTATTTTCAAATAAGTTGCTTGGTGTTGGAAAGGAGTAGGAAGTTCCTGCTTGAGAGTGCAAGAGGAGCTTGCATTGACTGTAACTTAGACTTTAGCATGACATGCTAGGTGTTGTTTTGACTTTATGCTTAGTGATTATTGTTGTAGCATGTCTTGTTCCAAACAACCGGGATTTCTTAGTGTGCCTTGAAAGAATTATGCGTTGTTTTAACATGCAAAAGCATAGTACCGTGGTCTTCTCCTTTGATGCTTTGTTTGGGTTGACTTGGCACATGCTCACACCATGTTATGACTATGAACAAGTCACCATAACCTCTATGATCATTTAGTCCTTGACTTGTAGTACCACTCTATGCTTTGATTAGTAATGTTTTGTCGCTCTGCATGATTATGGCCATTATTGCTCTCCTAGTTGGTTGTTCCCAGTCTTTTGCTAACCTCCACATGTATGAGTAAGATCTACTCATGATTCCAACTCCCAAGAAACAAAGTTATTCCAAAGTGTCCACTATAAACTCCTATGCATGGTGTGTTACACCATTCCAAGTATATTCTTGTTTTCATCTATCTTCCAATTAAAAGTATTTTGTTATGTGAAAACTTAGTGATTAAAGCCCTCACAAACTTGATGGCACACTTTATATTCTTTTCCCCTAATAAACTTGAACCATTGTGTCATCTATGTTCTATATGATTCCACTTATACGTTGGAATTAGCAGAACCGTGTTGTCACGGGGAACATTTTCAACATTGCACTTGTACTTTGTACATAGTTGATATCATGCTCTTTTTCTATGGATTTCACCGGTGTGAAATAAAGAGGGATCTTGTAAGTCCATGGAGTTATGTATTTTGTGTTAGATAAATGCCTGGGCCGCTAGACTAAGCCATGCCTAATCATGGTGGAAACTGGCAGCATCACCATAATGAGCTATCTGTGACGCATCCTCAATAAAAATCTATGCACATAGTAAATAAAAAGATCGCTGAGATGCTCATTGTCTGCTTGCCTTGTCATTTTGGTTATGGGATAGCTCTTGTACCATGTGCAAGGGGTACCCTGTTGGTGGTTCTCTATGATACACATGTACTTACTATGACAAGAATTTACAGGTGACTGAAGTTGAGTAGAATTAGGTGTGGCCCTCGTATTCAAGGGACTTGAGATTGCCAACTTATACTTTGTCAAGCATATACTCCATAGTTTGTTCACTTTAACCTTAATCACTTGAAGATGTTTATCATAGGGGCAATGAGGGCTAAAAGCTAACAAGTACCATAATTGTTGGAAGCTCTTTTTGAAACTTGAAATCCCAACTTCCCTTTATGAAGGGTCTTTCTTCCACTATTATATTGAGTCTCCACCTTCTACCTTTAGGCACCATTAAGAGAGCATAGTTGCCATTCTTTGTGCAGTGTCCCCAAACTTATTGATTGATGCATATTGTGATATTACTTGTTCTTGTGATACTTGTATCTAGTCACTCTTATAAACTTTGAAGGTGTCCTATGCATCTTTTTGCTACTCCATGAGGGACAAGCTGAATGCCACTATGCCATGGTTTATGTATGTAAAACAAACAAACGTTTTTCAATGCATGTTATTTATGATCTTTGTTTGTAGCCTTTCATGTTGCATGCATGGTTACTATGTCTTATTGTAAGAACTCCATCTTTCATGCACATGTTTATAGTTCTTTGATCCCATCTTTCAATGTTTGAAAACGGTTTGATCTTGGTTTTAATGGTGCATGTGACCTCAAAAATTATTCTTCTTATCACTTACCTACTCGAGGGCGAGAAAAAGTTAAGCTTGGGGATGCTTGATATGTCGGAAACGTATCTATAATTTTTGATGCTACATGCTTGTTTAGTATCTACTTTGCCTTACTTTGTCTACACTTTGAGGTGTTTTTATATATTTTCTAGAACTAACCTATTAACAAGTTGCCACAGTTCCAATTGCCTATTTTCTTCTATTTTGGTTCCAAAAAGGCAGAAAATCAATATTCTCGGAATTGGACGGGACAAAAGCCAAAGTCAATATTTTACCGTGGGGGACACAAAGCTAGAAGACGAGATGGAGAGGCGAGCCAGGGCTGCCACACCCCCTAGGCGTGGGTGGGCCCACCCCACGCCTGGGTAGGGTGTGGGACCTCCGGCCGCATCCCAGCCTCGCCTCTTCGCCTAAAAGAATCCCCTGATGCAGAAACCCTAGGCAACCGATCAAAACTCCACAAAACCTTCTGTAGCCACCGCCACTGTCATCCCTAGATCAAGGGGGGGTCTGAAGTTCTTCCCAGCACCCTACCGGAGGGGAAATCATCCCGGAGGCCTTCTTCTCAGGTATGAAGCGTGAGTAGTTCCACCTTGGACTAAGGGCCCATGGAGTAGCTAGATGGTTGTATCTCCTCCTTGTGCTTTCATGTATAGATCTTGTGATCTCCGTTCATGATCAAGATCTAATCTATTTGTAATCATGCATGTTGTGTTTGCGGGGATCCGATGGATATTGAGATTACTATGTCGGATTGATTAATAGTTTTCTCTTATTGAGACTATCATGTCTGTGTTTTTTGATCTTGCATGCTCTCCGTTGTTAGTAGCAATCTTGTCCAAGTAGTTGCTAGTGACTCCAAGAGGGGGTATTTATGCTCGATAGTGGGTTCATGCCTCTACTTTCCAAGGGAAGTGACAGAAATATCTTCGGTTGTAGATGTGTTGTTGCCACTAGGGAGAAAACAACGGTCTCTTGTCCATGGAACAAGTGGATTGTTTACCTTACACACTTTGCTTAAAGCAGTTGTCTGTTGCTTGCAACTTAATACTGGAGGGGGTTCGGATGATAACCTGAAGTTGGACTTCTAGTCATAGATGCAATTGGATGGCGGTCTATGTATATTTTTGTATTGCCCAATCGAATCTCATAGCATCTTTTTGTCTGGTATTGCATTGTTATGCCTAGCTCAGTTCCTGTCAATTGTCCTGCTGTAATTTGGTTACCCTTCATGCCATGTTGTTTATCTAAGGAGATCACCTCTAGTGAACTTTGGACCCCGGTCCAATCTTTACCACTGATATATCTTTCACTGTTACCTGTTTACTTGCTGCAAACCATTACCTTACACACCATACGTTTAATCTTTTGTTACAGCAAACCGGTGAGATTGACAACCTCACTGATTCGTTGGCGGCAAAGTCTTGAGTTTGTGTTGTGCAGGTCTCCAAGTTGCTTGCAACACCTTTGAGACGTTTCCTTCCTCCTACTGGTTCGATAACCTCGGTTTCTTACTGAGGGAAAACTTGCTGCTGTGATGCTTCACACCTTGCTCTTGGGGTTTCCCAACGAAGTGCTTCCCAGCACCATCACATACCATGTTGCTGTTGTGGAGGCGATAACCAATATCCGGGAGAATAAATCCCAGGAGTTAGAAGGAAGCACATTTTCTATGATTCCTCATGATTCTATAGACTCGAAGCCAGTACCGGATCATCTTACCTTGGTAAAGAAGCATCCTAAGTTAGCTTCCAAGTTTATGGATCAATACCTAACACTTATTGCGTCTTTTTATAAGACATATCAAGTCATAGTAGAGGATAAAAATGACATGTTAGAGGATAACTGATCCAGAAAGAAGGAAACAATTAGCATTCCAGTTGGAAAATGAAGCAAGGAGTAGTGAAAAACCAATATTTAAGGATGTACATATAGATCCCAATTCATTTACACCACATCCTTATTCACCCAGACCAGAACCTACTTATGATCCTAATTTAGATATGAGGTATTTTGTGTCGCAGGTTTCTGAGGAAGAATCTGATTCAGAACATCCTATCAGGATTTCTGATGGATGGAGAATCGGGTCATTTGAAGGATCCCTAGGGAATCAATTGTCAGTAGATGTGTCTGACAGAGATGTTGGACAATCCAGCTGGATGGGTGCGAGAAACAATCCTAATAACAGTAGTAGAAATACCATATTCGTAGGAAGTCAGGATGAGGAAGAAGATCCTGGGGAGAGAGTGTTTGAATTTTCAACACCTTCTCAAAACCCAGGGAATGTACATTATCCAGTGTTTAACTATCTTGTCCAACAGAGCACCTGTGGGGCAGCAGAATCTGCGTATTCTGTTGACAACTCTAGGAATGAAGCTCAGGAGATGCAAGTGGCTGATAATGTTGAACATGTTTCTGAAGACTTTTCAGCTGAGCTGGATGGAGTCAATGCACTTAGGCTGAGTAATGACTCAAGTCCTTATACATCCGATACTGAGTATGATCCATCTGGAAGGCCATTTGTTCCACAAACTGTGCGACGGATATCACGTCGTCACGGTTGGACTTCAGGCATGTATGATGCGCGTTGCAGATACTAAAAGCATAGGGTACTTATTATAAAGTAGTTGGTATTGCGTATTGTAATCTGAGAGGAAGTTGTTGTTAATAAGTGAGGTAGTGTTTTAAATGTGTTATGGTACTTATATGGTACAGGTTGTAATGACTATGTATTTACTAAGTAGTTTGTAATGTATAATATGTGAAATGCATATTTGGAACTTATTTGGGTTTTGTTTTCCATTGTGTGACTAGTTCTGTATGTAAAGTTGATCTTAGAACACATGTGAATGATGTAATTATGAGCATTCGCTTTATGTTGCAGGACTAGGGGGTCATGGAATCGGGTGTAGAAACCAAATCCGAACAGCAGCGCATGCATCACGAGGCTAAGGAGAAGGAAGATGCAGATGCTAGAAATCAAGGAGAATTACCACCACCACCAATGAGGCTGCTAATGGAGCAGAACTTTATGCAATACATGAAAATGATGCAAGAACACCAAAACAAATTCATGGAAGAGTTGTTGGGACGAGCTGGAAATCAGAGAGCACATAAAGGAGGAGGAGTGAGTCTTTCCGACTTCCAAAATGCAAGGCCGTTACCTTTTGCATCCACCCCAAAACCAATGGATGTAGAGGATTGGCTAGCAGATACTGAGAGGAAGTTAAAGATTGTAGGTTGCTAAGATGAAGAAAAGCTAAGGTATGCAACTCATCTTTTGATTGGACCTGCAGCATCATGGTGGGAAAATCAGCTAGCAATGCAACCGCCAGGGAGAGAGTATACCTGGGAAGAGTTAAAGCAGAGGTTCCGTGAGTACCATGTTCCTGAAAGTGTGATGGAGTTGAAGCGTAGGTAATTTGAGGAGCTTCAGCAAGGTTATGCTAGTGTCATGAAGTACATCCGAGAGTTTAGCCAATTGTCTCATTATGCTGAGGATGAAGTAAGCACTAAGGAGAAAAGGAATAAGCATTTTCTGTGAGGATTAAATCCGTTCGTGAAGATGCAGTTAATATTGGCCAATAAACAAACTTTTCAGCAGTTGCTGGATGCAGCCATCACTTTTGAAGATGACTATAAGAATGTTCAAGAGGACCGAAGGAAAAGAGCCAAGAAGGAAACAAAGAGGATTCAGGCAAGTAAACCAAAGCCCAATTTTGAATTTAATCCGAGGAATAGACCCTACAACAACAACAATTCCAACCAGAGTGCAAATCCAACCGGGAGGAATATTATATTCCATAATTGCAAACTTCAGGGCATATGAGTAGGGATTGCCAGAGACCAGTGATAATTTGCCATTCTTGTGGCCAGAGGGGTCATATAAAGCCAAACTGTCCGAGTAAACCACAAGGTGGTTGCCTTGCTAAAGGTGGAGTGATACGCCCAATTTGCATCACCATTCTATATCATAATATATCTCTATTCATTGATATTTGTCTTATTATGAGGTACTACTCATGGCTTTTCATCTATTTATGCATGTTGGATGATTCTTGGAGGATGGACTGCCGGAGTCTGGATCCTGATGGAAAAGAAGGCGTTTTGATGCAATTTTGCGAAGACCAGAAAAATACCAGAAAAATATGGGAAACTATTTTTTTTCCAGAAGATTGAGGAAGCCAGAAGGGCCGCAGGGGGCCCAAACCCCTCTAGGCGCGGGCCCACCCTGGGCCGTGCCTAGGGCAGGTGTGGCCCACCTGCCCGGCTCCCGACTCCGCCCCTTCGCCTATATCTTCCCTACGGAACCCTAACACTAGGGGGGCGACCACAGATAGATTTCCGCCGCCTCTGTGGGGCGGAAAACACCGAGAGAGAAAGATCTCTCTGGCAGACAGATTTCTGCCAGGGAAATTCCTTCTCGGAGAGGGGAGATCGTCGCCATCAACACCGTCATCAAGCTAGGCTTCATCGAGATCATCATCATCATCATCCACACCATCATCTCCACCAGCACCATCATCACCACTCCGTCCCGCTGTAACAATTATGTTGGATATTGCTTTAGTTCTTAGGGGAAACTTTCCTGGTGTTATTTACTATTTTAGTTGATGCTTGTGAGTGGAACCATTGGATTATTGTTTATGTTCACATTGTTATCCATTATCATAACATCTTTGATCTTGATCCATATGATGTCTTGTGAGTAGTTCATTTAGTTCTTGAGGACATGGGAGAAGTCATGTTGTTATTAGTGGATTTGTGGTGAGTTATTATTCAATGGTTAGTTTTAAGTTGTGGTGCCATTCTTCTAGTGGTGTCATGTGAATGTCGGCTACATGATACTTCACCATTTATGGGACTAGGGGAATGCATTGTGTATTTGGCTACTAATTGTGGGGTTGCCGGAGTGACAGAAACCTGAACCCCTGTTAGGACACCTTTGCACAAGGGAGTGTATGATCTCAGAGTTTAAGGATGTGGTTAGATTTATATCTTAATTACTTTCCTGTAGTTACGTATGTTTGCAGGGGGTTTAATCACAAGTATGTATTAGTCCAAGTAAGGTTGGTACATTAGCACAGGTTCACCCACACAACACTTACAACACCAAAGAAGAGTACTCAGCTAGTTGAAGCGAAAGCACTTGACAGAATTCCCATGTGTCCTCGAGAACGTTTGGTCCTTATTAGTATTTCCACTGGCTTGTCCATTGCTAAGAAAGGATTGGGCCACTTGCTGCGTTTGTTCTTTGTTACTTGCACTTTGTTTTGTTGCTCTATCAGAAATCCACTAAAAATCTGTTTGCTAAGTATTCACAGGGATTTCCTACTCCATACCACTAGTCAATACCTCCTGCTCCTCGTTGGGATTGACACTCCTATTTATCGAATGTACTGCGATACACCCCCTATACTTGTGGGTCATTAATACTATTTTTTGGCGCCGTTGCCGGGGAGTGAAGCGCTATTGAAGAGTGGAACTGGTAAAGGAAATTTCTACTATGAGTATTTCTTTTGTTACTGCTTGTTATTTTGTTTCCAATATGGATAACCCACTTGGTTTTCTTATTGGGAAAACTACTACCACTGTTAGGGTAGTAGATGAACCACCACCTGTTGAGATAGATCCTTTTAAGATACCTTCAAGTATTATTGATGGTATGGAACTGTCCATCCTGGTGATCATTTGCTTTTTATCCATGAATTATGCAGGTTGTTTAAGTGTGCAGGTATCACAACTGAACAGGTGAAGGAAGAAGCTAAATGGGATCTACTAGACCGTATTCAAGAGAACACTAAAGCTTCGGATAATGACAAAGGAAGAAAGTCAGGTATAAACTATGATTATGAATGCATTAAATCTTTTATGGGAACTGATGACTTCCGTGATATTAGTAATGAGTTTGGTCTTGATTCCAAAAGTATTGCCAATTGTTTTAAGGTCTTTGCCTCTTACATAGAAATTCCCAAGAAGAAGTGGAATAGGTACCATTCTCCTTATAAAGATGTTGTTAATTATGTTCCTATTAGAAGTACTAAAGTTTGTACTACTAATGTCAACACCCAGATTTTTAATCCCAGATGCCTGTTATGCCATACATCGCAATGCCAGGATTACCATTTTTGCGAGACATAATAGAATTGGATACCACAGTACATCATCCATTAAAAACCGTACATAAGGTCTTACACGAATAAGGATCTCATGATCCAGTTCTTAATATAACTCAATCAGCAGAAATACGTAATAATAAAGGTAGCGTAGGCGAAGCTCCATCTTCGGGGTCACAGGCAATGCTGACAATGGGAGATGATCCTAGTTGTCGTAACCTTCCTGGGGTCCTTCGTCCTGGTACTCCTCTTCATAGTCTAGCCACAGGAATAGCCAGGGACAAAGCCATGAGTACTCTTTAAGTACTCGCAAACTATTGCTAATCAAGTGAAGGGGGTTTTTGTAGTAGGATACTAAGCTCTAGGGTTGTTTTGCAAAAAGCCAGATTTACTTCTACTAAGTTCAGAAGCCAGAAAAGCTAGTTGAAATTTTATAACACCTAAGAGGGAACTTTGAATTTCATATCACAACTATGTTGTGGTCAAGTCAAAATCTCAATTCATTTCACAAGTCGTTTTGAAAACATCTGACGGGTGAACAATATGGCCACTCCAACTGTCCATAACCGCGGACGCGGTTATTCGAATAGTTTGACACTCTGCAGACATTGTACACTTTCACCACAATATTTGATACATCCGTTAGGAACAAATCCTGAATTCACCATACTCAGTATGCGGATAATCAATCCTAACCTTTCAATTACAAGACCTAGTATAAGCACCTCTCTTGTGAGTTTGGCCTCCCAACCATGACCAATTGTCATCTTGGGTACAACACAGGTGGACAATCTTCACAAGGTAGCCGCAGCTCAGACCTTGGCCGTGAGAGAACCCATACTAAGTTATATAAGTTTCCAGTCAAGCCCTACCCAAATTTCGGGTATTGTGGTTGTACGGTAGAATTGGAATGGTATCGCATCCAGACAACCATCAGTTTTATAAAGGTCTAAGGCTCGTGCCTTAACATTTTCATCAACAAAATCATCTGGTGTTCGGAAACACATGTAAAAACATTTCAGTAGAATGATCCATCATTCCAAGGTTTTCATAACCATTTTCCACCAAGTATTCCCATCTAAAGTTGATCAAGTTTTATGCTTAGCACTAGCATCTACAAGTGGGGGTGAGTACTAATGAGGGGTGGTAAACAAGTGGAGTTTACTAAGTTCAATCTCATGCCTTAGGATGACATCAAGATTATCTAGCTTAGGCCAAATTTAATGCTCTTTATGCAACCTTCATTTATCTTTCTAGTATCTACAATTTACACAAGTAAACTCTAAGTAATAGCTTTGATAAAGAAATAAAGTAGAAAGCTTGCAAGTAAAACTAGGAATGGGTTTATCAAGTGGGTATGATCACATATGCTTAAGGCATATAGTTGGCATGGTAACAAGCAAGTATCAGCTTGCATAGGTCAAATTGATTAGTAAGGCTTTCCTTGTGCAGAGCAGTGGTTGAAGTTCTCCTCGGCTTATTCTTCGTAGTATCCTCCTTCCTCCTCGTATCCTTGGTCGGTACTAGCGTCTATGAATAAATACGAGGTACACAATCACAAAAAAATACTTAAATACTTTCAATCATCACACAAATGGGTTCTATAGATGATCTAGTATCATCACTAACATTACAAGATTAAAGCTTTGGTCTTATTTATTTTATTTTTAGAAAAGTAATTTCTACTCAATGAAAAACTACTTAAGATTTAATATTCTCCAACTCAAACATGGGATCATGTTGACACATGTCATCAACACATATTTTAGTACATGAGAATGTGATTTAAAGTGGTGTCACAATTTAATATGGTTTAACCTTTTATTATTTTAAATAAAATAAGCGACTAGAAATGCCTATGTGTATTCTTTTATTACTTGAACATTATTTCTGTAAGTAAACCCATATGTTTTTATATATTCTGAAAGGTATGAACAAATGTGATTTTTGAGAGTTGGAATCAACTCAAAAGCTATTATGGTTTAAATTTGAAAAATGTTTGAATGGAGAAAAGCTTCTGACTTGTTATTTTTACCATGGTTGATCTATAGATCCAAATGATTTGAATCCAACGGGCTTGGGTTAAGCATTTCAATAACTTTCTAACAAAATTGGTTTCAGTCAATTTGGTTCACTGAATCGAGCTGGGTTGATTTTTGAAACTGGGTACATAACTAAGTTTGAATATAAATAGAAAAAGCTAAATTCAAACGAGTGGGCTGTGCGGGAAGGGTTATTGGGCCGGCCCAGTGTCACTCCGCAGCGCGGGGCGCAACTGAAAGGGGGGGTTCCACCAGTCAGTGGCACATAACACGCGAAGCAGTACGGGGCGATCTCGGCCGCACAATCTAAGTCTAATCGAATGGCTACGGCTCATCGTCCACGCCGGACAGCGCCGGCGAGACAGAACCCTAACGCGACAGGTGGGGGTCATGGGAGGCTCACCGGGGCTCAGGCGAGGGTCGGCGATGGGGGCGAACGACGAAGTCGACGATGGCAATTCTCCTGGCACCGGTAGCTCCTCCTGTGGCGGATCCAATCGATGGCTTCCTTCTTCTCCAGCAGTGGCAGGCTCCGATGAAATTCCGGCGATGCGCTGCTCGCCTTGCTCCAGGAGTGAGGTGGGGTGGTTATGGGTGAGAGGGGAGGGAATGGTGTGAAGAAATTGAGCGGGGGAGGCCTCTATTTATAGTGGCGAGAGGGGACCGACGGGCGCGAGATGAGCTCGTCGTGGTCCACGACACAGAGGGCTATCGGCGTGGGCGACGGTAGGGGCGGTGCTGTGCTCCCTGGCGAAGCTCAACGACGTGGTGGAGAGGCGTGGGGCGGTGCTGATCGGTCGGAACGCTTCGGCACTCTGAGCGTGTCCGATGGAGGTTTTGATGGCGCACAGCGCGCGTGGTCCGCGCGGCGGCGAACGGGCGTGTCTGCGCGGTTGCTGGGGTGGTGGTGATCACGTGTGCACGCGGCGAACGGGCGTGTCTGCGGGGTTGTCGAGGGTGGTGCACGGGCGCCCTCTCGGCATGATCGCAGAGAGGCTTGGCATGGCTTGGGCGTGTGGTCTTGTAGCTAGCATTGCTCGAGGCTGGGAGAGGGAGTGGCGGTGGGGTGCTGGCTAGCTCCGAGACAAGGTTGGCGAGGCTAGTGTTGCTCGTAGCTTGCTGATGACCATGGGGTGGCAATGGTGCTCTCGGCCTGCTCACCATTGATGACAATGGCCAGCTTACAGTGGTGCTAGAGATTATTTAAGGTTGCTAGATGATCTACTAAGGCTAGTTGTAACTAGAGAGGGAACAAGTTAGGCCGAAAACACTGCTCAACATAGTGTTTTTAATTTTGTTGATTTGAATCTGCAACCTATTTGATGAAATGGCCGCATAAACTTAAGTTTTGAATTTGGAAAAGATTTTTGGTGGGTGTGCTAGGCATGTGCTGGTGATACTGTGGATGCTTGGGTTTTGAAAATTGAGCTTGTTTGAGTGGTTTTTGAAATAGTGGGATCTTCCCATATGAAATAGATTCAAATTTAAACTGTCATTTAAACTAAGAATTTAAATGTTTTTGGATGATCACAAAGTGGGCCTTGGGACCTTGTTATGAGAAATATCAAGGGGTGCAAAGATTAATACATGTTTCTGTTAATTTCTGAAAGTTAGGGATAGCCAAAGTAGGCATGGGAGTTAATTTGGCCAAATGACCATTCACTTAATTTGTTTGTTTTGATTTGTTTCTCTTTGGGAAAAGTTTGGGGATTGTTTAGATGATGTTTATTTCACCTAAGAATCATTTTACAAGCAAAGAAACACAGAACCATGGCAATTCAAAAGAATAAAAAATTTAATACATACACATATGAATGCTTTCATATTTTTAATTGGAAAAGTTTTTGTTAACCCTAAATTTGATGATTAGAGTTTGATGATCCAAGTTTGGTATTTTTGGGATGTTACAAACCTTCCCCCCTTAAACAAAATCTCGTCCCGAGATTTGAAAAAGGACGAAAAGATTACCTAGGATTTGAAGAGATCGGGAAACTCCGTCCTGATGTGATCTTCGCGCTCCCAGGTAGCTTCCTCTTCTGTGTGGTTGCTCCACTGAACCTTGAGAAACTTGATGCTTCGGGTTCTAGTAGTTCTGAAGGCTTTTTCCAAAATACGGATGGGTACTTCGGGGTAGGTCAGGTCATCGTTGATTTCTATGGTCCGGTGATCGATATTCTTGAACACTTCACTCTTCTCTGGAACTTCGAGGCACTTGCGAAGTAATGAGATATGGAACACATTGTGCACGGCTGACATCTCTTCGGGTAGTTCCAACTGATACGACACTTCTCCTCGATGGTTCAGAATCTTGAAGGGGCTGATATATCTGGGGGCTAACTTTTCTTTTAGCTAGAAACACTGCATTCCCTTCAATGGCGACACTTTCAGATACACAAAATCTCCTATGTTGAAGGCGAGGTCTCGACGTCTCTTGTCGGCGTAACTCTTCTGTCTGGACTGGGCGGTCTTGAGATGCTCACGAATCTTGTGAACCTTCTCTTCTGCTTCTCGTAGGATGTCGGGTCCGAAAATCTGACTCTCTCCTACTTCCGACCAATTCAAAGGGGTGCGACACTTTCTTCCATACATGAATTCAAATGGGGCCATTTGCAAACTGTCTTGATAACTATTGTTGTACGAAAATTCTGCAAACGGCACACAATCTTCCCACTTAGATCCATACTCTAACACACATGCTCTCAGCATATCTTTGAGTATTTGATTTACTCGTTCCATTTGTCCATCGGTCTGAGGGTGATAAGCGGTGCTGAAATCTAGTCGGGTTCTTAAACCTTCTTGGACTTTCTTCCAGAATCTCGAGGTAAACTGAGTTCCTCGATCCGATACGATGTTCTTGGGGACTCCATGCAAACTGACGATTCTAGCGATGTATAACTCCGCTAGCTTCGAACTCTGATATGTGGTCTTGACGGGTAAGAAATGGGCGACTTTGGACAATCTGTCCACTATGACCCAGATAGAGTCATTTCCCCTACTAGAAGTAGGCAATCCGGTGATAAAGTCCATTCCAACGGAATCCCATTTCCATTCTGGAATCTGCAATGGTTGCAACAATCCAGCGGGTCTTTGATGTCCCGCCTTGACTCGTTGACATATATCACACTTGGCAATATAGCTTCCGATTTCTTTATTCATCTTATGCCACCAAAATTGCTCCTTCAAATCTTGATACATCTTCGTTCCTCTGGGGTGGATAGAATAAAGAGTATCATGACCTTCCTTCATAATGACTTCTTTCAACTCAGAATCTGCTGGTACACAAAGGCGTCCTTTGTACCACAGAACTCCTTCTTCGTCTTCCGTGAATCCGGGTACTTTTCCTGTACCGATACGACGCTTGATTCCATCGATACTAGAATTTCCTTTCTGCGCCCCTTTGATCTGGCTAATCAAACTGGGTTGAAGTTCTATGCTAGCCAAAAATACTTCACTCACTAATTCCATTCGGAAATCTTCCATCTCTTTGTGCAAGCGTGGTTGCTCCTTCAAAATCATGGAGTTCAAGCGGCACGGCAATCTGCTAAGGGCATATGCTACCACGTTGGCTTTACCGGGGTGATAGTGAATGTCCAGATCGTAATCCTTGATTAGCTCAATCCATCTTCTCTGTCTCATATTCAGCTCCTTCTCAGTGAATATATACTTCAGGCTCTTGTGATCCGAATAAATCTCACAACGGTTTCCCATCAGGTAGTGCCTCCATGTCTTCAGGGCTAGAATTACGGCTGCAAGTTCGAGGTCATGGGTTGGGTAATTTTGCTCATGTTGTTTCAGTTGTCGAGATAGATAAGATATGACGTTTCCTTCTTGCATTAGCACACATCTAAGACCTATCTTGGATGCGTCCCAATACACGTCAAAGGGCTTCGTGATATCTGGCATGATTAAGACTGGGGCTGAAATCAATCTCCTCTTGAGTTCTTGAAAACTCACTTCACATTTGTCTGTCCATTCAAACTTCTTGTCCTTCTTCAGCAATTGGGTCATGGGTCTGGCGATACTCGAGAATCCTTCTACGAACTTGCGGTAATATCCCACCAATCCGAGAAATGCACGAACTTGGGTCTGAGTGGCTGGGGCTTGCCAATCTTCGACATCTTTCACTTTTGCAAGGTGAACGGCAATTCCTCCGGCTGATACAATGTGACCGAGGAATCCTACTTCCTATAACCAGAATTCACATTTGCTAAACTTGGCATACAACTGATGCTCTCTAAGGGTTCTGAGAATGGTCCTTAGGTGTAGCTCATGTTCTTCTTCTGATTTGGAATAAATTAGAATGTCATCGATGAAAACAACGACAAATTTATCCAGGAAGTCCATAAAAATCTTATTCATGAGATTCATGAAATAAGCGGGGGCATTGGTTAATCCAAAAGACATGACGGTATACTCGTATAATCCATATCTGGTGGTAAAGGAAGTGTTTGGAATATCCTCTGCGCGAATCTTGAGTTGATGATAGCCAGTTCTAAGATCAATCTTAGAAAACACCTTGGCACCTGTCAACTGATCAAACAAATCTTCTATCTTGGGCAATGGGTATTTGTTCTTGATAGTGACATCATTCAACTTCCGATAATCCATACACAAACGGTTACCTCCATCCTTCTTGTCCACGAACAAAACAGGTGATCTCCATGGTGACGCACTTGGTTGAATCAATCAAATTTGCAGCATGGCATCTAGTTGCTTCTTTAGTTCTGCTAGTTCAGACGGGTTCATACTATATGGTCTCTAGGCTATGGGTCCGGTTCCGGGGATTAGTTCAATGTTAAACTCGATATCCCGATCTGGGGGCATACGAGACAAAACATCTGGAAATACATCGGGGTATTCACTGACTATCCGGACTTGGTCAATGGTAGGTTGGGCTATACTCTTGTTGCACTTGAATTGACAAGGTAAGGTTTCAGATACATGCTCGACTGATATTCCGGCTGTACTGGTCATGGTTATGGCTTTCTTAGCAAAGTCAATTAATCCTTTATGTTTGGACATCCAATCCATTCCTAGTACTACTTCCAAACCTTTAGTTCTGATTACTATCAGATTAGCATAAAAATCTATGCCATGGATTCGGATAGGGACGGCTTTGCAAATTTGCCTAGCTTTGGTGGTTGAACCTGGGATTTGAACAATCATAACATGCTTCAGTTTTGTTGGTTGGATCTTATTAGTGCATGCAAATTCTTCGGTGACAAATGAGTGCGATGCACCAGAATCAAACAACACTCTAGCGAGTACTGAATTAACAGAAAATATGCCCAGCACGACGCCTAGCGCTTCCTGAGCTTCTTCAGCATGCATGAGAAAAAGACGGCCGTTGCGGTTGAGCGAATTCCCTTGGGCAAACCTTCTTCCGGGCTGAACACGACGCTGTTGCTGAGCTGGGGCATTTGCATTGGGGGCTGCGGAATTCTTCTTGGGGAACTCATTGGAGTAGTGGCCCTTATTTCCACAGTCCTAACAAGTCACTTGTGACTTGTCCTTTGCTGCAACAGGCACAACATTGCTTCCAGTCCTCGAGGCAGTTTTGGTGTTGGCGGTAGCATTGTTGTTGTTGAACTTGGGTGGGGCACAGTTGAAATTGCTAGAGTTGCCGGGGTTGTTGTGATTTTCTCCGGGCCTCGTGTTTCCACAGTTGGGATAGGTCGGACGGTTCATCGGGGGTCTGTTGGTTCTTGGGGAAAATCCTGGAGATGGGTTAGGGCGATACTTTGGGGTCTGATGGGTTCCTGGCCGATGCATCATGCGACACTTGCGGTTCTCATTGGCTTGGTTGATCTTTCCTTCCATATGGATGGAAGAGTCGACAAGAGCTTCAATATCATCAAAGGGGATATTGACCAACACAGTCTGCATCTCATCGTGCACACCATTCAAGAATCTTTCTTTCTTCTTGGCTTCGGTATCGATCTCATCTGGGGCATACCTAGCTAATGACAAGAATTTGTCACGGTATTACACTACGGTCATCCTTCCTTGCTTCAGTTCTGTGAATTCATCTCTCATTCTCCTGATCAAACCCGATGGCACATGGGTTATGCTGAACTTGACCTTGAATTCCTCCCAGGTCATCATCTGTCCTCCGGTCATTGCACGAATGTTGTTCCACCATGCTCTTGCATCTCCGACTAGATAGTGGGTGGCGTACAAAAATTTCTCGTTGGCTTCCACTCCGGCGACTTCTAGGTTGTTTTCCATGGTTTGCAGCCAATCATCTGCGTCTAAGGGCTCTTCTGACTTAGTGAAAACAGGTGGGTTGGTGTTCTGGAAAGTTTTGAGCTTAGATCCATGGTTGTCCTGATTTCCTTGGCCTTGATTTTTGTGGGCCAGCTGAGCTATTTGCTGAAGGGTGGCTAGGTTGGCTTGACGTTCAGCTCTTTCAGCTTCGCGGTTAGTAACCAACATTTGCAGGATCTGCAACATCGGGTCCGGGGATGAACCACTTCCTCCGCGTGGCATCTGAAGATTGAGATGGATCATGAGAAAAGAGGGAAATTTCTAAGGTTCAGGGACTTTGAAAAGTTTTTAAAGTTTGACTCCGATTTTCTAGCAACTTGCTTTTCATCCATTCATTCATAGCACACGATACAAACACACACCACAAAACAGGAAAAACAGATGGTTTTAAGAACCATTCTAGAAACTACGATACAGTGGGACCGAATACAACTCACTACGCTAGTGCTCAAGTGCTACTACTCCTCGGAGTCGGTGTAGTCGTCATCCTCATCATCCTCATCGTCATTGATGATGGCGAAATCATCCTCATCGGTGAAGAAGTCCATAGCCTGATCCTCCAGAAAATCATCATCACCGCTGAGATAGGAGTAGGGGTCTCCACGAAGATCTTCTCCGGCATTCTCCCTTTCCTCCAATTGCATGTCTCTCTCGTGGATGGTCTCCTCCATATCCGAGATACGGTGGCAAAGACGGGAAATGATGCGCTCCTTCTTGTCAAGCTGACGGCAGCGAGACTTGCGATCCTTCGCTAGCATGGCGATGGTCTGATCCTTCGTTTTGATGATAGCTTACTTGTGGTTGGAGTAGTCACGACAATTGTCCAATTCCTGCCGACGATCGTACATCATGAAGCTAAGGTGGTCCAACTGAGTCTTCAACTCGTGGTGGTATGGGGCTTCCAGTGGCTGTCCCATATCATCATGCCTTGGACAAAACTCAATGCGGGTACCCTTGATCTAGTTGATACTCTGCCCACACAGACGGGCAAGAGCTTCCTGCATGGCCCTGGCAAGTCCATCGAGCCAGTTATTCTCTCTTAAGGTGAACTGAATTCCCTCGGCAATGGGGGGTTCAATCTTTCCTCGGTGACTTGCAACAATTAGCCACTGCAGATCTTCTCCTCCTTGATCATTGAGCTGAGCTCCGAAGAACTCGGGGTGCAGACGCTCCAGAAGTTCCAAAAGCTGGTCCAAATCCCACTCAAAGATGAGGTCTCCTCCATTCCCCAACTGATAAAACTTGCTGTACTTCACGACCATCTAAAAGAATATAGGATGAGTAAGTTAGTAGAGTGATCAAGTGTGTCAATTTTTATGTATTTTGCAAGAGTTTTTGAGGAACATGAGTTTTCACGAAAGAATCAAAGTGATAAGAATGGGAATAAGTTGTTGTTAATATTTGTTTCCTTTGGTTTTGAAACTAAGTTTTTGATTCGAACGTCCAGTCTAACTAGGGTCTCCTATGGTCAGGATGGCTCTGATACCAACTTGTCAACACCCGGATTTTTAATCCCAGATGCTTGTTATGCCATACATCGCAATCCTAGGATTACCATTTTTGCGAGACATACCAGAATTGGATACCACAGTACATCATCCATTACAAACCGTACATAAGGTCTTACACGAATAAGGATCTCATGATCCAGTTCTTAATAAAACTCAAGCAGCGGAAATACGTAATAATAAAGGTAGCGTAGGCGAAGCTCCATCTTCGGGGTCACAGGCAATGCTGACGATGGGAGATGATCCTAGTTGTCGTAACCTTCCTGGGTTCCTTCGTCCTGGTACTCCTCTTCATAGTCTAGCCACGGGAATAGCCAGGGACAAAGCCATGATTACTCTTTAAGTACTCGCAAACTATTGCTAATCAAGTGAAGGGTTTTTTTTGTAGTAGGACACTAAGCTCTAGGGTTGTTTTGCAAAAAGCCAGATTTACTTCTACTAAGTTCAGAAGCAAGAAAAGCTAGTTGAAATTTTATAACACCTAAGAGGGAACTTTGAATTTCATATCACAACTCTGTTGTGGTCAAGTCAAAATCTCAATTCATTTCACAAGTCGTTTTGAAAACATCTGACGGGGGAACAATATGGCCACTCCAACTGTCCATAACCGCGGATGCGGCTATTCGAATAGTTTGAAACTCTACAGAGATTGTACACTTTCACCACAATATTCGATAGATCCATTAGGAACAAATCCTGAATTCACCATACTCAGTATGCGGATAATCAATCCTAACCTTTCAATTACAAGACCTAGTATAAGCACCTCTCCTGTGAGTTTGGCCTCCCAACCATGACCAACTGTCATCTTGGGTACTACACAGGTGGACAATCTTCACAAGGTAGCCTCATCTCAGACCTTGGCCGTGAGGGAACCCATACTATGGTATATAAGTTTCTAGTCAAGCCCTACCCAATTTCGGGTATTGTGGTTGTACGGTAGAATTGGAATTGTATCGCATCCAGACAACCATCAGTTTTATAAAGGGCTAAGGCTCATGCCTTAACATTTTCATCAACAAAATCATCTAGTGTTCGGAAACACATGTAAAAACATTTTAGTAGAATGATCCATCATTCCAAGGTTTTCATAACCATTTTCCACCAAGTATTCCCATCTAAAGTTGATCAAGTTTTATGCTTAGCACTAGCATCTACAAGTGGGGGTGAGTACTAATGAGGGGTGGTAAACAAGTGGAGTTTACTAAGTTCAATCTCATGCCTTAGGATGACATCAAGATTATCTAGCTTAGGCCAAATTTAATGCTCTTTATGCAACCTTCAATTATCTTTCTAGTATCTACAATTTACTCAAGTAAACTCTAAGTAATAGCTTTGATAAAGAAATAAAGTAGAAAGCTTGCAAGTAAAACTAGGAATGGGTTTATCAAGTGGGTATGATTACATATGCTTAAGGCATATAGTTGGCATGGTAACAAGCAAGTATCATCTTGCATAGATTAACTTTATTATTAAGGGTTGCCTTGTGCAGAGCAGTGGTTGAAGTTCTCCTCGGCTTCTTCTTCGTAGTATCCTCCTTCCTCCTCGTATCCTTGGTCGGTACTAGCATCTATGAATAAATACGAGGTACACAATCACCAAACAATACTTAACTACTTTCAATCATCAGACGAAGGGGTTCTATAGATGATCTACTATCATCACTAACATTACAAGATTAAAGCTTTGGTCTTAGTTATTTTATTTTTAGAAAAGTAATTTCTACTCATTGAAAAACTACTTAAGATTTAATATTCTCCAACTCAAACATGGGATCATGTTGACACATGTCATCACCACATATTTCAGTACATGAGAATGTGATTTAAAGTGGTGTCACAATTTAATAAGGTTTAACCTTCTATTATTTTAAATAACATAAGTGACTAGAAATGCCTATGTGGCATTCTTTTATTACTTGAACATTATTTCTGTAAGTAAACCCATATGTTTTTATATATTCTGAAAGGTATGAACAAATGTGATTTTTGAGAGTTGGAATCAACTCAAAAGCTATTATGGTTTAAATTTGAAAAATGTTTGAATGGAGAAAAGTTTCAGACTTGTTATTTTTACCAAGGTTGATCTATAGATCCAAATGATTTGAATCCAACGGGCTTGGGTTAAGCATTTCAGTACCTTTCTAACAAAATTGGTTTCATTCAATTTGGTTCACTGAATCGACCTGGGTTGATTTTTGAAACTGGGTACATAACTAAGTTTGAATATAAATAGAAAAAGGTAAATTCAAACGAGTGGGCTGTGCGGGAAGGGTTATTGGGCCGACCCAGTATCACTCCGCAGCGCGGGGCGCAACTAACAGGTGGGTTCCACCAGTCAGTGGCTCATAACACGTGAAGCGGTATGGGGCGATCTCGGCCGCACGATCTAAGTCTAATCGAACGGCTATGGCTCATCGTCCACGTCGGGTAGCGCCGGCGAGACAGAACCCTAACGCGACAGATGGGGGTCGTAGGAGGCTCACCGGGGCTCAGGCGAGGGTCGGCGATGGGGGAAAACGACGAAGTCGACAACGGCGATTCTACTGGCACCGGCAGCTCCTCCTGTGGCGGCTCCAATCGATGGCTTCCTTCTTCTCCAGCAGTGGCAGGCTCCGGTGAAATTCTGGCGATGCGCTGCTCGCCTTTCTCTGGGTGTGAGGTGGGGTGGTTCTGGGTGAGAGGGGAGTGGAATGGTGTGAAGAAATCGAGCGGGGGAGGCCTCTATTTCTAGTGGCAAGAGGGGACCGACAGGCGCGGGCTGAGCTTGTCGTGGTCGATGGCACAGAGGGCTATCGGCGTGGGCGACGGTAGGGGCGGTGCTGTGCTCCCTGGCGAAGCTCAACGACGTGGTGGCGAGGCGTGGGGCGGTGCTAATCGGTCGGAATGCTTAGGCGCTCTGAGCGTGTCCGATGGAGGTTTTGATAGCGCACAACGCGCGTGGTCCGTGCGGCAGCGAACGGGCGTGTCTGCGGGGTTGCTGGGGTGGTGGTGATCACGCGTGCACGCGGCGCGCGGTCAGTGGGCGCGTGTCGAGGGTGGCGCACGGGCGCGCTCTCGGCATGCTCGTAGAGAGGCTTGGCATGGCTTGGGCGTGTGGTCCAGTAGCTAGCATTGCTCGAGGCTGGGACAGGGAGTGGCGGTGGACTGCTGGCTAGCTCCCAGACAAGGTTGGCGAGGCTAGTGTTGCTCGTAGCTTGCTGTCGACCATGGGGTGGCAATGGTGCTCTCGGCCTGCTCACCATTGATGACAATGGCCAGCTTACAGTGGTGCTAGAGATTATTTAAGGTTGCTAGATGATCTACTAAGGCTAGTTGTAACCAGAGAGGGAACAAGTTAGGCCGAAAACACTGCTCAACATAGTGTTTTTAATTTTGTTGATTTGGATCTGCAACCTATTTGATGAAATGGCCGCATGAACTTAAGTTTTGAATTTTGAAAAGAGTTTTGGTGGGTGTGCTAGGAATGTGCTGGTGATACTGTGGATGCTTGGGTTTTGAAAATTGAGCTTGTTTGAGTGATTTTTGAAATAGTGGGATCTTCCCATATGAAATAGATTCAAATTTAAACTGTCATTTAAACTAAGAATTTAAATGTTTTTGGATGATCACAAAGTGGGCCTTGGTACCTTGTTATGAGTACTATCAAGGGGTGCAAAGATCCATACATGTTTATGTTAAGTTCTGAAAGTTAGGGATAGCCAAAGTAGGCATGGGTGTTAATTTGGCCAAAGTGACCATTCACTTAATTTGTTTGTTTTGATTTATTTGTCTTTGGGAAAAGTTTGGGGATTGTTTAGATGATGTTTATTTCACCTAAGAATTATTTTACAAGCAAACAAAAACCGAACCATGGCAATTCAAAAGAATCCAAATTTTAATACATACACATATGAATGCTTTCATATTTTTAATTGGAAAAGTTTTTGTTAACCCTAAATTTGATGATTAGAGTTTGATGATCCAAGTTTGGTATTTTTGGGATGTTACAACTAATCATATTGTGCCTGAACCTCATGTTGAGAAAATACCTCTACCAGCAAAGGTAAAACAGTATTCTATGATTATTAGTGCAAATAACAAAAGTGCAAAGAAAACTGTGGAGCCTGATGAGCATTTGAATATTGAATCTATGGTAGCTATTGTGAAAGACCCTGTCACTAGAAATATAGAGGATGAGCACATTGTCTTCTATGAAGACGCTTCTAATATTATCTCTCATCCTAGTAAGGCTAGAAAAGCTAGTGTTCCTATGCTTTCTGTTAAAATTGGTGATCATTGCTACTATGGTTTATGTGATATTGGTGCTACTTATAGTGCTAGTCCTTATGAGCTTTACATGGAAATTATGCATGAAATTGGTCCTTGTGAGCTTGAGGACATTGATGTGGTTATTCACCTTGCAAATAAGGAAAACATTTGCCCTATTGGTATTGTAAGAGATGTGGAGGTTCTTTGCGGTAAGATTAAGTATCCTGCTAATTTTCTAGTACTTAATTTTGCAGCTAGCAAACCTTGTCCTATCATTTTTGGTAGAACTTTCTTGAACACTTGTGGAGATATTATAGATTGTAAGAAGGAGAAAGTTTTAACTAAGTTTGATGGAGATTCTTATGAGTTTAACTTTTCCAGATTTGCTAAAGATCCTTGTGAAAACAGCTTGCCTAATAAAGATTTCACGATGGAACAACTTGCTTCTATTGATCTGGTTTATGACCTTAGACCTCTCTTTGGTGACTGTAAGTATGCTCATTTTGATGGTAGAGTTGTTTCCTGTGACAGTTATATTGTCAACTTTGTTCAAAGTGCTACTGAAAGTTATTATGAGAGAGGGAAACATGGTTTTATGCTTCTCAATAATGTTAAGTTTCCCTGTTTTATGTTGAAAGCTTTTAAGTTGCATTTTTTTGTCTTCCTATGCTAGTGGATTTTTGTTTCAACAATTCGTTTTTTCAGGATACCCCCATGCATAGGAAGTGGGTTAGACTCAAATGTGCTGGTTATTTGCTTCTTGATGCACTCTTTCACTTCAAATATATATCTCCTATGTGAGCATTTTTGAAACTTTCAAGCCTAACTTAAAGGCATTAAAGAAAAGTACTTGTTGGGAGATAACCCAAGAGTTTGGTTGAGTCTTGGAAGTTATTACCTCTCTAATAACCGCTCCTTATCCTTTTTGATTTGCTTTTTGTGTCAAGTTCAACTACTTTTGTTAAGTAGAGGAGTTGTGAAAAGTGGCTGTCCTTGGACAGATTTTTTGTGCTGCACCGTAAACATTCGTGAGGGATCTCAGTAAATAGCATGGAGATGTATTTTTCTGAGATTGTTCTCCAAGTTGTTACCCAACTTTCATTAGTTTTGCACTTTTTGATTTGAACAACAGAAGGTTTTCGAAAAAATCTATCTTTACCTGCTGGTCTGATTTGATAGATTTCTGCTATCATTTGCATTTGCCTCTTTTAGAAGCCTTTTTTTGATGGATTTCAGTTGAAGTGTGAACCTAAAGGTTTGTTGTTTTGCTTACACTAATGTTGCAATTAAAGTTTGTGTATTGCCTTGTGAGGAAAGGAAAATTCTAGGAGAAGGAGAAAAGGAGTCTGCGGAGTTCGTCTTTGAATAGGTAAAAGTGGTGAAAACAGAAGGTTCGTGAAACCCCAATATTTTTATATTTTTGATGTTTTTAATACATAATGGAAGTTACGAGACGGAATAGAAGAGGAAACGGAGTCCGGGGTGGACAAACCCACCCAGGAGCGGGCCCCTGCCTGGCCGCTCCTGGAGGGGGTGTGCCACCCTACACATAAAGGAATGATGAAGATCATACCACGATGCACATGATAACAATCAAGTGGAAGGACCATATCATTTCATTTTTCACATGTGATGTTTTTTGCATCTTATATTGCTTGTTTGGCATTTTATTAGCATAATAAGATGATCCCTCATTTACATATCAAGATAAAAATGTGTTCTTCCTTAAGTATGCACCAACAATGTTTCTCCACTTCAAGACATCACGTGATGATCGGGTGTACTTGAATCCATGAGCATATCTCGGGTGTAAGACAGTTTTACACACGCAAATACTAAGGGTCTTACTTGGCGAGCCTAGCATGTGCATACATGGCCTCGGAACACGAACCGAAAGGTTAAGGATGAGTCATATGCTTGATATGATGACCATGTAGATGCTCGCCTTTGAAGCTACACCGACTCACGTGATGATCAGACTTGGTGTAGTGGATTTGGTTCAGTAATCAACAAAAAGACACGAGGGATGTCGTTTTTGAGTGGGAGTTCATTTCTAATTTGTATTAGTAGAACTCAATTTATCATTAATTAAATCAAAGTGAATTTTCATAATTTGTTGTAGTCATTGGCATTCGTTCACCACCTTATGCTTAGTTGTAATTGAGATAATAGAACTATATAATTTTGGATATTTACTTTATGAACTGGTATCGTATTGTGTTGAGTGTCAATCTAAAGTTTAAAGTACTATTGCAAACTTTGTTTACTCTATGAAGTTTAATAATTGGTATTAAATCGAGAGTGACAATTCCAGTGTTAGAATCTAATGTATCATGTGTGCCTCCATGATTCTTGATTTAAATATCGAGATTATCTAGGAGCTGAAAGAATTGTTTCAAAAACCATCATATGTGGCATATATAATGATATATGAAATAGTGTTTTGGTTGCAATATGATAGAGTAAAATATATGTTCTCATATTGGATGAGAATTTGCAAAGGTTGGAGATGCTAGACATCCTAATCATCCAAAAGGGTTTTGGAAAGTAACATTATACTCACGATTCACCTTTATAAGTTATATTAGCTTAATCATGAAATTCGTTGTCGTCGGATTGTCGACAAGTATGCGATAGGGGGTCCTAGTGGCATTGGAAGGATGGGGTGTGAGACGTCGGATGTTCCAGGAGCGGTGACCACAAGTTTACCCAGGTTCAGATCTGACTGCGGTGATCGGATCCTACTCCTGCTAGCAACCCAGTAATATATCGGTGTAAGTTGGATGTTACAACGGATTACAAGAGATCTTCGCCTGTGCGAGTTGATTGTGGTGTTACGATTGATTGGTTGCCCTAAAGGCTCCATATGGCCGGTTTATATAGTCACCGAGGCCTAGGGTTACACGGAGAGACCTATCCAGCCACGTTACAGAGTCGGTAACTATGTATAGCTTGGACTACAAGTAATACTACATGCCTAAGTTGGTAACACTTCTGGGCCTTTTCGTAGCCGGAACTGGCTCCTCCTCTTTCTATGGCTGGGCCGCCCGTGAAGCAAAGATCTAACCAACATTGGTGGGCCACCCTGGTCAGCGAGTCCTGTGGGTATACCCGAAAAGCATATCCCCAATAGTATCCCCCGGAAGTCACCAAGATCTGAAGTCGGATAAATCGTCTAGCTTGATGGTTTCTTCATCTTGAGAATCTTGAAGGGTTCCCGAAAACTTCTTTCATTAATGTAGGATTACGAGTCAATCGATTCGAATATATTTTGTTCTGACCTTAGTATTTTCCTTTCTTGGTTTGAACGTAAGCCGGATTTTTTAGCGGCGTGCGGACTGACAACTTTTCAGACCAGGTCCTGTCGCTGAGAAGATTTCCATTAGCACGCCCGTTGGTGGGTCCGTACCTTACGGAACAGAACACCGTTTCAATGCCTGCGTGAAAATCGAGGGGGCGGAAGAGTCGCGAGGAAGCTAACTCCCCCTCTCCTATACGTGTGGCGACAATCGCGTGTGTCATCGCATGAATATTGACGTAAAGGTAAATAAAGAGGGGAGAAAATGCTTTCTCTCAGATTCACCTCTTCATCGATTAATTCATTGCTTCCTTGTACTCCTCGAGCGCTCCGCACCAGTTCCCATCTACACACCGTTGATAAAAAATCTCTCCTTCCCTCACCAGCCCTTTTTCCTCCAAGAACCATGGCCTCTGCCTCGTCCTCAAGAGCGGCGACGGCGGGTTCTTCAGCGGCAGAAGAAAAGAAGATGTGGGGTCTTTAGATCCCCAACGCCATGGACAACACGGAGCTCCAAGTCATGGAGGATGAAAGGTTCATCGTCGCCGGTGCGTGGCTGAGCGCCTCGGGACACGCCATTCACGCGCCACTCGACGGCGAGAGGGTGTTGTTCGGCACTCATGTCGAGCGTGGCCTCAGCTTTCCACCATCGGACTTCCTCGTCGACGTCCCCAATCACTACGATGTGCAATTCCATAACCTTCCTCCCAACTCCCTACTTGAGCTCAGTACTCACACAACTTTGTGCAAGGGATTTCTTGGCATTAGGCCAAGTCTCACCCTTTTCCGGTACTACTATGGTACTCCGAAGAATTCCATTAGTGCCGGTGGGCATTATGTCACCGGTACTCTTAGCTTAGTCCTTAGGAGGAATCGGATCTATCCTAGGATTACCGCTAGTGAGTCCGTCAAACGCTGGGCCGGAACATTCTTCTATCATAAGGATATTCTGGTTGCTGGAAAGGTGGAAGGTCTACGGGCGAAAGGTCTTTCGGTGCTCCGTCGGATATTTTGATCCTCGCCAAGAGGCGGATTGAGTATTTGATGAAGCATGAGGGACTCCATGAATCCGATTTGATCCACTGCTGGCTGGAGCGTCGGATTCAGCCTCTCCAGCACCAAGAGACCGCCTCATGCACCAGATCACGAGCGACAAGAAGGACATGATGAGGGTCAGTTCTAGCCGGCTCTCACCGAAGGACTACAAGACCCTTATGCAATATTTGATTAAGGAAAGAGTGAAACGGAAAGTTCTGGAAGTTTCCATGAATATGTATACGACCAATCGTCCTTCGGTAAATATTTCGACTCTGCTTTTGCGTTTCATCGTTCTTTTCTGTTCTTTCTCTGACTCTATTTTCATCGATGATTTTTTACTTTGTTAGCTCGATAAACTCTCCGAGTTCGAGCTAGCTCCACTAGAGGGCTATGCTTCAGACGACACGAAGGCAACGGAGGATGATGAGGTGCAAGAAGTTGCTGCCCCCACCTCCAAGAAACGTAAGGCGAAGGAAGTTTTTGCTGTTGGTAGCCAAGTGCTGCCAGTGGTTAAAAAGTAGGCACCCTACCTTTCATTTTTAGTACTCTTGTACCTTTATTTCTTTCCAGAGCACACCTAATATTTAGGATTTTCGTGTTCTAGAGTTAAATCAGCGTTGAAGAGCAAGATAAAGCCGAACAGCAATCCGGGCAAGCAGATGCACCAGCAAAAGCTTGTTATTTCCCCTGTTGTGCCGCCATCGACCCCAACAAGTACTCCATCAGCACAGGGAGCTTCTGCATCCCCTGATGCTGGCAAAATCTCGAAAGCCGTGGTCATCGTTGATGACCAGGCAACTAACAAGGGTGAACCCCTCAAGGGTAATGATCCCATGGTAATTCCTACATGAATGATGGATAAGGTGGTTCACTCCGCTGTCCCTGGCCTCAAGAGGAAAGAAAAGGAAGAGATCCTCAGACTGGCTCAATCTAGTCTTTAGAAGCAAACCTTGACTCCAGAGGCAGTGAGCCAAGAGGAGGAAGACGTCAAGCTGGTTAGCCTCCTGGACCAAATTTTGGTCCGGGATGCTAAAGTCGCATCTGGCAAACTTCAGGCAACGGATGTTCCATCCCTCACCCTTACCGAGAAGGTGTTTCATAGCACCAAACTTGGATTTGAAAAGATGCACCTGGAACACATTGTAAGTTTTCGATTCTTATTTGCATTTGTTATCATATCCTCTATCCCCCAAGCATAAAGCCGGATAACACATCATTGGATCCGAGTTGATGATTTTAGGTTGCAAAAGAATGATGTAGTGTAGCCCCCAAGGCTCTTGCTGTGATTTTACTTAGCTAAATTTGTAGCCCGAGTCTTAGTAGACGTCTGACGGTATTTCGTCTCTAAAACTTACAGAAAATTGCATCTTCCAACGAGGAATTGCTCAAGAATATTTCCAATAAGCGCAAAGAAATCAAAGCTTTGGGCCTTGAAAATTTGAAGTTGAAAATTGAGAAAGATGAAGCAGAAGGTAAACTTTTCCGGCTTCCTCTTTGTCAGTTATCTGTTTTGTCATAGTCGAATTTGCTTTTTCAGACTGATATTTTTGTCTTTGTAGAATTTTTATGTCAATCCAGCAAGATGTTGGAGCAGGCCAAAAACTTCAAGGTCTTGGAGATAGAAAATGCTGAACTCCAGGACAAGCTTGAGAAGCTAACTTTGGAATCAGAGAAATCCATAGCCGCAGTCCTGGAGTCAAGCAATCACGAGACCGTGAGGCTCGAGAAGCTCCTAGCCCTCCGAGACAAGGAACTTGTTGATCTCAAGAAGGACTTTGATATCCAGAGGGATCTTGCTCGTGCCTCAGCTAGTGAACTACACAGCCTCCGCAAAGAGCATGCTGAATGGAATCACTCCGTTCTTGGTAACATTTCCGAATCTTTTCTTTGTGTTGTTCATTTTTGGACTTTCTTTTTCAGTCGAATTTTGAATTTTTGGTTCTGTCCTAGACCCCCTGAATCTTTTCGACTCTCCTACTTCTAAACCTCGCCTCGAGCATATTAAGCTCATCAGAGATGTCTTGTTCAACTTCCGCCAAACTCTAGAAGTGGTTAGTGAGTCCGTCAAGCTTTCCGACTTGCACACGATGTCAGTGCTCGACGTGAGGGACAAAGTCATGGAGATTCCGAAGTTGATCGAGGACTGGAAGATCTCCTATGCTCGGACTGCTGCGCAAATAGCTCTGACCATGGTGATGAGCCACCATAGAGAGATGGAAATGTGGCACGTCACCAAGGGCATTGCCGAGGAGGATGATGAGGGTAACCCGCAAGACATCATAAACAATTTCTATGCATTATAAACAATTTCTATGCATTATCTTTAACTTATGGCAATGTAATGATGGATAGAATGTTTACTTTGTGCTGGTCTGTAAAAACTGATACCTTTACTATCTTAACACTTTTTCTTATATATTTTTATGCATGTGCTTGAAAATTTCTAAAGAACTTTGTGTTCATATATATATATATGCCTATACTTATCAGTTTATCTGGCTCTCTGCCTCGTCCCTTTCATGGGTCGGCCAAACTTTAGCACGGAAACTTTCCCGAGCAACGGAGCGCAATTGTTAAACCAGTTTAAACTCGGAAACAAAGCCGGCTTCTAGTACCAACAACTCATTACTCGAAAAATGCCCACGTCTAAGAAATCAGATAAAGAATCAAAGCATAGACAATACTTTAAACATTATACCATAAGGTAACATTTTTAGATATTCAAAAATTGTAACCAGAACGAACATGAGCATAAAGTACTTTCAAGCATTCTAAGATTTTTGAAAAAATTACATGCTCTTTTGGAAATAAGATGGCAAAAACGTCTCAAAGATAACAATATGAGGAAACCAATACTTTATTTCACTTTGAACATGTACATATATGATTACAAGGAAATATAACTAAGAATAGAAGGGACGTAGCTGTGCAATATTCCATGGACGGATTATTTCATTCGGGTCTGTGCTACCACCAACTATCTTCCTTTTCCGAGTATCAGGTCTTTCCTTGACTAGTCTCATGTCGGTTAAATAATATGACCCATTATGCAGAACTCTGCTAACCATAAAAGGTCCTTCCCAAATTGGGGAAAGTTTATGCTTTCTCTTTTGCAAAAGTCGGAGAACCAAATCGCCTTTTCTGAAAGATCGGTTTTGCACACTCTGACTGTGATACTTGCGCAACTTTTGTTGATAGGCTCTAGATCTGTGCTCAGCAACGACGCGTACTTCTTCGATTATATCGAGATCATCTTACTGAGAAACTTCTGCATCTTCTTCAATATATGCTTTAACTCATGGAGCCTGATGAATCAGATCACTTGGAAGAACTGCTTCTGCACCATAAACCAAGAAGAAAGGAGTATAGCCGGTTGACCTGTTAGGAGTTGTACATAAGCTCCATATCACAGACGGTAATTCTTTTTTCCAAGCCCCCGCGGCCCGATGAAGCGGTGCCTTGAGGCGAGGTCGGATTCCTTGTAGTATAAGGTCACTAGTTCTTTCAACTTGTCCATTGGCTTGTGGATGTGCACCTGATGCAATATCAAGTCGGATCCCATGTTCTTCGCAGAATTCAGCAAGTTCACCCATTGAAAAGTTGCTCCCGTTGTTAGTAATTATACTATGCTGATATCCGAATCTGATGATTACGTCCTCGACGAATCTTCTGGCTGTGGCTCCATCACAACTTGTTACGGGTTTAGGCTCAATCCATTTTGTAAATTTATCCACCATCACTAGTAGGTGAGTAAATCCACATTTTGCCGTGCGAAATGTCCCTACCATATCATGCCCCCAGACCGCGAACGACCATGTAATAGGGATTATTCGTAGTTGTTCAGCCGGAATATGTGCCTGATGAGCGTACTTTTGGCAGCCTTTGCACATTTTGACCAGTTTATCGGCATCCGCCTTAGTTGTAAGCCAAAAGAATCCGTGTCGAAAAGCTTTTGCCACTAAGTATCTGGCTGCAGCGTGGTGACCACACTCACCTTCGTGGATTTCTCTTAAAATTTCCACTCCTTCTTCCAAAGAGATACATCTTTGAAATTCGTGAGAAACACTCCGTTTATAGAGATCACCGTTTATTATAGTGTAGGCTTTTGCTCGTCGGACAATCTGCCGGCTCAAGACTTTGTCTTCGGGTAGTTTTCTGTCTATCAGGAAATCAAGATAGGGTTTTGTCTTGCTGGGAAATACAGCCAGGACTGCTATTAAAGGTGATTCGGATTTCATCGGATAGTCCTCATCAACTCCGACTATGGAGGGGACCCTTAAATGCTCTAGAAAAGCTGCATCCGGTATTTGTTTCCACGCAGAGCCTATTCTTGATAGTGAATCCGCTTCCTCGGTTTCTGCTCGAGGGATGTGTTGATCATCACAACCCTCAAACGATTTGGATAGTTCATCCAAAATAGATTTATATGCTTCCATGTGTTTGTTTGCGTTGTAGATATCAGATACTTTCTGAGCAACTAAATCCTAGTCTCCATAACACATGAGTCTTGATATGCCAATGTTTTTGGCCATGCGTATTCCATGTAGCAGTGATTTGTACTCGGCAATATTATTAGTTGCTGTGAAGTGGATTTGCAACACATAGAACAGCTTATCTCCTTGGGGTGATTTGAGCACCACGCCAGCCCCCGAGCCTCCTCGTGCTTTTGATCCATCAAAGTGAAGGGTCCAAAATTCCGAGTCTGGAGGGCCTGTGTTTCCTGTCGTTTCTGTCCAATCGACCACAAAGTCAGCGAGAATTTGGGACTTGAATGCTGTACGTTGTTTGTACTCAATGTCGAAAGCTGCAAGATCTATTCCCCACTTTGTTACACGTCCTGTGGCATCGCGGTTGTTGATTATATCTCGCAGAGGAGCTGTGCTCACTACTGTGATCTTGTGCTCTTGAAAATAGTGGTGTAGCTTTCTAGATGCAAAGAACACTCCATAAGCTAGCTTTTGATGATGTGGATACTATTGCTTTGATTCTGTCAGGACCTCACTTATATAATAAGTTGGACGCTGCACCTTATGCTCATGGCCTTCTTCCTCACGCTCAACAACTGTTACCACGCTTATGACCTTGTTGGTCGCTGCAATGTAGAGTAACATAGGTTCCTGAGGTTCTGGCTCTGCGAGAACTGGTGTGTTTGAAAGAAGATCTTTCAAAATTTGCAGGACAGTTTCGTCTTCTGGGGTCCAGACAAATTTGTCGGTTTTCTTTAAGAGTTTGTACAAAGGTGCGGCTCTTTCACCGAGCCGGCTGACGAACCGACTCACTGCTGCAATGCAACCAGTGAGGCGATGTACGTCCTTCAGGCGAGTCGGCCTGGTAATGTTTAAGATAGACTTTATTTTGTCCGAGTTCACCTCTATGCCTCGCTTAGAGACGATGAACCCTAACAATTTGCCGGCTGGAATTCCAAAGAAACACTTCTTCGGATTTAACATTATACTGAATTTTCGTAGACTAGCAAACATTTCATCCAAGTCAGAAATTAAAGTTTCCTTCTTTTTGGATATAACAGCTATGTCATCTACGTATACATGGATGTTGCGTACGATTTGGTTGTTGAGACAATGTTGCATGGTACATTGATATGTTGCTCCTGCATTCTATAAGACAAATGGCATAGTTTTATAGCAGAAGGTTCCGAAAGGAGTGACGAAAGACGTCTTAATTTGTTTCTACTTTTTCATTGGTATTTGGTGATATCCGGAATATGCGTCGAGAAAACAGAGTAATTCCGACCTTTCTATTGAGTCGATAACTTGATCGATTCTTGGCAAAGGGAACGGATCTTTTGGGCATGCCTTGTTCAAAGCGGTATAATCAACACACATCCTTAAATAAATGGTGTCCTTTTTAGGGTCAATTACAGGATTTACCACCCAATCTGTATGGATGACCTCTGTTATGAAATTCGCTAACTCTAGGCGGGCCAATTCCTTGGCTATTGCTTTGCGTTTTTCATCACCAAACCGTCGTAAGGACTATTTGACGGGTTTAGCGTCTAGGTACACATTAAGAGAGTGCTCGGCAAGTTCCCTAGGTACTCCAGTCATGTCAGATGGCTGCCATGTGAAGATATCACTATTAGCTTTGAGAAACTCGATGAGCGCCCTTTCCTATGCATGGCTTAAGCCTACCCCTATGTTGGTCATCTTGGAGGGATCATCTTCCGTCTGCGACGTCTTCTTCGTCTCTTCCGACGCCTTGAACTACAAACTTGGCTTCAGCACCTCGTTCTTCGTAGCGAGCATCTCGGACGGATTGATGGTCTTCTTGATCTCCTGGTACTCCTGGGCGTGCAGCACGGCTTCAGCGAAGGCAGCAGATCCTCCGTCGCACTCTCGCACCTTCCTCGGATTTCCTCGTACGGTGATTACGCCCTTTGGACCTAGAAGTTTAATCATGTTGTAGATGTAACAGGGACGGGCCATGAACGCCCAGTAAACCGGACGTCCAAAGATGGCATGGTAAGCACTTTTGAACGGTACCACCTCAAAAGAAAGTGGCTTGGTCCGGTAATTGTCTCGGGTTCCGAATGTCACGTCCAGAGTAATCTCACCCAGAGAATCCACCTGTCTCCTTGGTACAATTCCATGGAAAGTTACACTGCTGTAACTCAGCTGGCTCTCGTGTAGCTTCATGCGGTGGAGTGTCTCAATGTAGAGGATGTTGATGCTGCTCCCACCGTCCATGAGTGTTTTTGAGAAACCATAGCCATCAATAAGAGGATTGACAACTAGAGGGTACTTTCCCCGACGATGTGGTTTCCTTGGGTGATCTGAACGATCTAAGGTGATGGTTACCTCTGACCAGTCTAGGAATTGTGGGACAGACGGAACCGTGGCATTGATCTCACAAAGAACCGCCTTTTTGTCCTTAGCTGGTTGGGATCCAAGGAAGCATACGTATGTGTCTTTCTTTGTCGGAAAAGTTTCTTTCCATCCGGATTGGGCTCTGCAGCGGCTTCCGCTTCTTCCAGGTCGGAATCTTCCTTGGGCTCCTTTCCTTTCTCGGAATTTTTCTTTCCTTTTCATCGCTTGGCCCTGTAGCCAGTGGATTCGTCTTTCTTGATGTCGTCATTGAAACGACACTCGGAAGTTTTATGGGTAGATCCTCCATTACAATCCATGTGGTGGACACATGGATTATTGGCAATGTCAGCCCAGGTATAGGTTCTTCCAGGTTGCTGGTCTCCTCTGCCCTAGATTCGGGAAGTTCCTCGGCCTCTACCCCGTCCGCCTTCATGCCCTCCTCATCCTCCAGATCCGAACATTGCGTTGACATCCGTGTTGTCCGGAGCTGGCTTTTCGTCCGAGGTGTTCTTGCGCTTATGAGTTTGTTTTGGCTGTTTGGCCACATTGGGATTGGCCAGAATATTTAGCAGCCCTTCTGAATCATCATTGGGGTCAGCATATTTGCTTGTCGTCTCTATCATTTCTCCCAAATATGTGACGTGGTCACACTTCAGCCTGTGATGTAAAATTCCGACTGGAAGTTCTGCAATAAAATCTTCTATCGCAGTTTGCTCGTTTACTCCTTCACAGGAGTTCTTCGTATCGATCCAGCATCCGAGGTAATCCTGGCAGGATTCTCCGGGTCTTTGGGTGCAACGCTACAAGTCTCTGATTATGCAGGGCCTCCTGTATGTTCCCTCGAAGTTTGAAAATAACGCACTTTGCATATCATACCAGTTATGAATTGAATTCTCTGGCAGCTCACTGAGCCATGATCGAGCCGTCTTCCTCAGCATCAGTGGGAGATATCGGACTGCAACCAAGCTATTTACTCCTTTGGCGATGCAACAAGCCTGGAAAAAATCCTGGAGACAAGTGTTTGGCGGAGCTGCACCCGTCATAGGGCTGAATATGTTTGGCAATGCCAAAGTCAACCGGAAATTTGGTCTGACGTATACGTGGACCAAAGCACTTGGGTCCCACGTACACATCTTCTTCCTCGTACCACCGCGCTTCTATGTTCGATTCGATGCGATGGCGAGCATCATTTGGCGAGAGACATCTGTGCCATGGAGGCTCAGATCTTCTGCACGGTGGAGTCAAATTTCTTCTTCTCCTCTCACCATTGTCGCCTCCGCCCCTGCGGCTCCCATGGCTACGACGTTATCCTTCATGGTCGCTGCTGGGAGGCGATGGTTTCCCTAGTGGATTATTTCCGGTTGGGTTTCTTGGTGGTGGTGGTGGAGCCTCATTATGCTGACTCTGATGCCTGTTTCTTCGGGCACCATCCCTACTTGCTTCAGGACGATCCGGATCATCTCTTCGTCCAGCGTTGCCAACCGGATATCCTGGTGGTGACATCCTTAGCTGATCTTGCTCTTCTTGCTAGCGGCATGTTTCAGGGTCTTCTCTATAGCGGTTGTTTTGCTGACGATGGTCTTGATGAGGAACCATTGTCCTGATGGCATCGTCGAACGCAGCCGGAATAACTCTTGACCAGTCACGTGCTGGCCTGCGAGAGTGGCGATTTGAGCTAGTTCTTGAATTCTCTTCTTCTCCACAGGGACGAAAATGTTGACTCGTATCCCTGCGAATCCTTACGTCAGCGCTTTGGTTAGCGCCAGTATGGCAAAACTCGGATTTTGAGGCCAGCTTGCCACTAAATGCGCGGCCGTCTTCTGCTGCTTAAATCCTTTGTCCAGCAACACGACGCACTGCTGGACGTGCAGCGGAGACGGATTGTTGGCGAGGATGGCTCGAGCTGCAGCAGCATTTTCCACCGGCATGCTGTAGACTCGGATCTTCTCTCCATATTTTCTGTCGAATAGATCTTTGTGGATATACGGATTCTTGTTAGCAAGAAATGGACCTCCCCTTGTTTTGTTTGGATGTCGCTTGAAATCTGACTGATATCTGGCAGGATCACTGTCTAACTGTTGTCTCATCTCGACGAGGCGCGTGGCCTCTTCAAGTAGAAACAAGCGGTGCTTTTCCAGGTCCTCAGCCCTTTTCTCTAGCGCCTCCGACGTAAGATCCGAAGGCGTTGGGATTGGAATTGTGAGAGCATCTCCGTAAATTTCACGTGCACCCTTGGTGACAACGTGTCCATCCACAGGAGGATCGATCGGGGTGGTATTAATCGGATCTCCGTCTTGATTCTCCATCTCGATCTCCTCATCAACTTTTTCTTCATTGGTTTCCTCGACGTCCGTCTCTGCCGGTGTCGGATTCTTGTTCTTCTTCTTCTTATTTGACCGCCCAGTAGCATTAACGTGCGTACCAGTGGCAAAGAAGGCTTTTGGTTCGGTACCGGGGGATAAACTTTCGTCGATACTTTCCGTCATGGTTGGTTTGTGGACCTCGGAGGAATCTCCGGTGTCCATGTCATCCTGGGAAGTGTAGCTTTCATCCATGCTATCATATGGACTAGGTGGATTTTCCGGATCACCTTGCGTTTGCTTGGAGACATGCTCTTGTTCATACTCCTCCATCTCTTTGTCGAAGTCTCGAAGTTCCTGCGACGTGATTGACTCTGCTGGGGAGCCAGGTAAGTCGGCGTTTTATTTGATTGCGTCTAGGACCGAGTGTCTACCAGCTCCAGCATCGACAAAGTCGGATCCAGTGCTTATGTGGTATACGAAGCAGTGCTTCTTCTTGTTAAACAATGTGGTTCTTGGGTATTGGATATAGATGATATACATGTTATGGTTGTATTCTTTGATTGTTAAATAATGTGGTTCTTGGGTATTGGATACCGAACTGGTTGGTATGAAATATCATACAGAACAACACAATTCGTGAACTATAATGGCCTAAGTAACTAGCAAGAGAATATGTGATGATGTTCATCGAAAACAAACAAAACGGTTGTTTGTATTTCTCGTTGACATCAAATCATGCCTACAAGATTTGTTTTAACGATTGTTATTTAAATCAGGTATTATGAGAACAAAGATTGTTCAAATAATTACCCTATTCCATATAAGATGGATGATTTACAAATCTAGTTGGAAAAATCACATCCATAAAACTAATGCTAAAATTTCGCAAGACAAATTATTGGAACATCACTTACAAAGTGACATCGCTATTTAAATTATATTGGAAAGAAAACATGAAGAAACTCCATTTTCATGGATTTTTGGAGTGTTTGATTTGATCAAATGACACTTGTGAGATTTTCCTCGGGATAATTAAAACTTCGTTCAAAGGCCAAAGAAGAACGAACGACTAAAATATTGGAATTTATACATATCGATGTATGTAGTCCATTATGTGTAGTCGTAAGCGATGGATTTCAACTTCATATGCTTTCTCCGGAAATTTGTGTGAATATTCACTTAATGAGAAAGAATTATGAGATATTTAAAAACGTTCAAAGACTTTAAAGATGAAGTGGAAAATCATTGTAACAAGAAAATAAATAATTTATGATTTTATCATCAAGGGATTTATTTGAGTTGCAAGTTTAGCATCTCCCGAAACACCATAGGAATATGGAGTGTTTGAGATTTGTAATGAAACCTTGCTTGACATGGTTGGATAAAAGGTGTTATTTATAACACTGGCATTATGTTTTAAAATATTAAAGCTTTAGAGACTACCGCTTTTACACTGAAAAGATCTCCATCGTAATCCATTTAAATGACACCATGTAAGTTATGGTTTGGGGTAAAATCCAAGTTGTCCTTTTTTAAATTTTGGTATGCTAAGCATAAGTAAGATGTTTACAACCAAAGTTGGATGAGCATGTCTTTGTAGGTTATTTTGAATAACCATTTGGTATTCCTCCATAACACCGAAGACAAAAGCGTTTGTCGCTTAGAACGTCGAGTTTCTTGAAAAAGAAATTTTTCGTAAAAGTTAAGTGGGAGGACAATAGAACTTTGATGAGGTTAACAAACCTTAGCTATATGTGCTGAGTTGCGCAGTGCCAGAAAATGTTCCCGAGACAGCCATAATGCACATGGCTCACGTGCCTCAAAGGTTAGGGTCACGGAGGTCTAAGTTCCTATTGAACCAAGTAGGTCGGATAAACAATCAAATGCTGAAATTTGAGAGTAAATCATTGTTGTTTGACAATGATGAACCAACTACATGCAAAGAAGCGATGATGGGCCCTGACTCCGTCAAATGGCTTGAAGCCATAAAATACGTGATAGTTCCATACACGAGAAATCAAGTTTTTTGAACTTGGAAGACCCTCCAGAAAGGTGTGAAACCTATCGGTCGTATTTTGATCTATAAAGAAACAGACATGGATGTTTCACATCTATGAAATAGTCGACATGTCGTAAAGTATTTTACGACAATGTTCAAGGATTTGACTATGATAATATTTGATCTTTCATAATGATATTTAGTCTGGACGGATTAATGTAGCAACGACTACATATAATTTTGTATATGATAGTTGAATAAACAAAACAAAGTTCTTCTAATACAATGGTTACCTAGGACGTGTATACGACACGGTCCAAAGGGTTTTGTGTAACACCCAAATTTTTAGTTAAACATATTGAGGGATTTGATTGTGCATTATGATGATCATCATATTACAAAATGCATGCAATAAGAAATAAACCAAAACCCTAATACCCTTCCTCTCTGAAAAACTTCTGCAAATGGTTTTGAAAATGTTTGAAAAGTATAACATGTGTGGAGCCCAAGCAGTATAGAGGGCCCCTATGTGTTTCAAATAATTTTATAAAGTTCTGGTATTTTCAGAATGTTCAAACTAGAAAAGGATTTGAAAATACAAAAGGACAAATAGAAACAGAAATAGAAAAACAGTTTCCATGAAAAAAAAAGGAATCCTAGCCACCTGGGACAAGACCATCTTTCCCCTCTCTCTCTGTTGCCCAGTGCGCGGCACCCAGCAGCCCAGCAGAGGACCATGCCAGCCCACCCATGGCCCAATACCGGTTCGAACCCCTCCCGTTGTCTTCCTCCAGACAGGCAGGGAGCTGCCTGTCGTCGCTGGCGTCGTCGATCCCGCCGCCTACTCCCCGTCATCCATCGCTCCCTGGGGGAGGATAATATCACTTCATCGACCCCTTGGTTGTCCTCATCAACTCACACTTTCCCCAATGACCTCTCTCTTCCCTCCCGCACAAGAGCCTGAACCCTAGCCGGCCAGGCGTCGCTCGTCGCCGTCGCTCCCGGCCTCCCCGAGCCCCGCTGAGCATCCCAGGAGCTCTGCCTTGCCGCCCTCTTCTTCCCCGTCGAAGGAATCAAGGAGGGGCGTTCTGTATCGTCACCATCGACATCGTCTTCTCCGAGCCCGACGGCCACCACAATTGCCATCGCCGTTGCTTCAAGCCCCCTCCAGCCTCTCCGTCGAGCTTTTCAGCTTCAGGGTGAGCACGCGGTTCTCCCAAACCCTCTGTCCCCGTCCCTCGCCGTCAGCCGCCGTAGTTCCCCATCGTGGAGGTGGCTCCGGCAGCCATTTCTGGGCGTCTCCACCGTAGATAGGCTCCCCGCGTCGCTCCGCATCGAGCCGTAGAAACCGCGCATCCCCGCTCTCCCTCAAACGCTGCCCCACTGCCGATCTATGGCTCAACGCTGCATGACATCACGCGTGCGTCAATAGGACGTCAGCACGTGGGGTCTGACCCAGTCAAGCCCTGGTCCAGGTCCCACCTGCCCACGTGGACGTTGAGGTGGCTCTGGGGTCCCTTAGGCAGCCACTGTGGCTAGGTGTTTCTGGGTATAAAAAGTAATTCCCATTTGGTTTAATAATTTTCAGAAATTGATATAAACTTGTAAATTCAATAATTAATGATTTATAAGTCAGAAAAATACAAATAATATATCAAAATGTTCAGAAAAATGAGAACTATCTCTTAAAGATATAATCATGAATTGTTTAACAACTTTCATGACAAGTTTAATTAGAACAACCTAGTAATCCGTCCTAGGTGATTCCGGAGTTTCCCCGAGTTAGGGTTTGCACCCCTCGGAACCCCGATTAAATTGTCGAGCATGCCTTAGGGTTACTTTTCGATACAATTTAACTTGTCATATCGTCATACTTGCTTGAGCATTGCATCGATGCCATGTGTTGATTGTTTCCCTTTCTTTCCAGTATTTGGTTCTTCTCGGTAGAATACCATATCGAGATCGAGATCGAGATCAAAGACCGAGATCAAGACCACCGAAGATCGAAGAACAATAATTGACCAACTATAATGAAGTCAAGTACAAGGCTTCCGAAGATCTTCTGATTGGATATCAATAGGAAAAGGCAAGCATAGCCCCACCATGATATAATCCTATGATTTAGAAAGCATTTCAATTCTTGCCATGATGCACACGATTCTACTGTGGTATTTTATCGATAGATAGAGTATCATACCTATTGTATTGTTGGAGATATGCCCAAGAGGCAATAATAAAGTGGTTATTATCATATCTTCACACTTATGATAAATGTTTACATACCATGCTATAATTGTATTAACCGGAAACATTAATACTTGTGTGATTTGTAAACTAAAATAAGAGTCCCTAGTAAAGCCTCTTGTTAAACTAGCTTGTTGGTTAATATATGATCATTGTTTCCTGATCATGAACATAGAGATGTTATTAACAACAGGGTCATATCATTAGGAGAATGATGTGATGGACATACTCCTATAGATAAGCGTAGCATAAAGATCAAGTCATTTCAATAGTTCAATTGCTATATGCTTTCTGATACATAGTAACCTAATTCCTTCGACCATGAGATCATGCATATTGCCTTTACTGGATGGATGCTTTGATGTCATCAAACACCACACCGTAACAGGGTGGCTATAAAAGTGGCATTGGGTGTTCAGAAAGTATTGGTTGAAACACATGGATCAAGAGTGGGATTTGTCCATCCACATGACGGATAGATATTCTCTGGGCCCTCTCGGTGAAATGTCATCCAATTAGCTTGCAAGCATGTGACTTGGTCACAAGGGATCACATATCACGGGAACGAGAAAAGAGTACTTATCAGTAACGAGGTTGAACTAGGTATACAGAGATACCGACGATCATAACCTCGGATAAGTAACATATCGTGAGACAAAGGGAAATTGGTATCGTATGTAAATGGTTCATTCGATCGCAAAGTAATCGTAGAAATATGTGGGAGCCATATGAATTTCCAGATTCCTCTATTGGTTATTGTTCGGAGAAGTGTCTCGATCATGTCCGCATAATTCACGAACCGTAGGGAGACACACTTAAGGATTCGACGTTGTTTGAGTAGTTATGGTATTATGAGAAAGAGACCGAATGTTGTTCGGAGTCTCGGATGGGATCCGGGATATCACGAGGTGATCCGGAATGGTCCGGAGAATAAGATTCATATAAGGAAAGTCCCGTTTTGGAGTTGGGGAATGGTTCCGGTGTTTTCATCGGGAACATTCTAGAAGGTCCCGGAATGTCCGGCACTCCGGAGGGGAAGGGGTACATGAATGTGTCATTGCATGTTGGAATGATTGCATCATGTACTAAGTGTTCTTGCTGTCCCAAATAAAGGATTAAATTGAATCCTAAATTGAAAAAGTCAAACGGCTAGTTTGAAAGTCAAACGGCAGTTTTTGGGAAGTGGGAGGAGAGGAGGAAACCGAATTGGGGGAGGAGTCCTCCTCCCCAAGCCGGCGGCCAGCCCTAGGCCGAGTTGGGGAGGGACTCCCTCCCTCCCCTAGCGCGCCAGCCCTCCCACCTATAAAGGGAGGGGCAGGGCTCCCCTCCCAACACAACACAAGACACACAAGTTTCCTATCCTCTAAACTAAACCCTAGATCTAGACCCCGGTTTAGAGCTATTCGGTTTAGAGCCTTCTAATTGGTTTAGAGCCTTCTAATTGGTGTGTCTAATTACTAGACCACTAATAGCCTCTCTCATAAGCTCCACCATACTCGCACCGGCTTAAGGCGAAGCCCTGCGGGATCTCCCCTCTACTTTCGGTACCACGCCGTTGTGCTGCCGGAATCGAGAGGAGAGTGCTACAACCTCCGCTGCCTGCTGGAACAAGGGAGAGGAAGGTCTTCGTCGAGTACCGAACGTGTGACCGACTGCGGGAGCGCTGCCGGAACGTGGCGCTGGAAGGATCGTCTACGCGATCTTGAGATCGGAAAGAGTACGACTACATCACCCACGAGAATCTGCTCTCGTTAAACACTTTGGAATCTTCGAGGGTGAGTTATTCCATCGACTCGTTGCTACAATCTAGTAGATAGATCTTGGCTTGTTTGTTTGTATGCGATAGAAAATTTTTGTTTTCCATGCTACGAACCCCTACAGTGGTATCAGAGCCGTGTCTATATGTAGATCTGTTGCACGAGTAGAACACAATGGTCATTGTGGGCGTTGATGCTTTTATTGTAGATTGCTTTTTGTGTACTTTGCATCTTGCGGTATGTTGGGATGAAGCGGCCCGGGCTAACCTTACATGACATCGTTCATGAGACTTGCTCCACGTTTGACATGCAACTTGTATTGCATAAGTGGCTTTGCGGGTGCCTGTTTCTCCTAGCATAGTTAAGATCCAATTTACAACGGGTAATCAACAATGCTAGTATCAATGTTGTGGTTCTTGTTCGTAAGTTAGAACGACACTTATTGAAAGCCCCAAGCCACGTAAAATATGCAAAGAAAGTAGAGGCGTCTAACTTTGTTTTGCAGGGGTGTGCAGTGATGTGATATGGCCATGATTGTGATTATATTTGATGTATGCAATGTTCCTTATTGTAAGTTGGCAACCGGCAGGAGCCATATGGTTGTCTTTAATTTCTGTTAAGACCTGCGTGTCTATTCAAAATAGTTGTAATAGTTGAAGCTGGTGGACGACAACCATGAAGAAGCGTCATTGACCTTGATGCTATGCCGGTGATGATGGAGATCATGTTCGTGCTTGAAGATGGAGATCGGAAGCACAAAGAAGAAAGGCCATATCATATCACATATTATGAATTGCATGTGATGTTAATCCTTTATGCATCTTGTATTGCTTAGTAGACAACGGTAGCATTATAAGATGATCCCTCATACACATAAATTTCAAGTTCTAAAGTGTTCACCCTTAGTATGCACCGTTGCCAAAGCTTGCTGCTTCGAAACACCACGTGATGATCGGGTGTCTTTGATTCCGCGGGTGACTACAACGTAAGCAAGCCAGATTTGCTTATGCGGAAGCTAAGGTTTGTCTTGACGAGCCTAGCATGTACAGACATGGCCTCAGGAACACGGATCGCCGAAAGGTAAAGCATGAATCATATAGTAGATATGATGAACATGTCGATTGTTCGCCATTGAAACTATATCAACTCTCGTGATGATCGGTTTTGATGTGGTGGATTTGGTTCGTGTGATCACTAAAACAATGTGAGGGATATTGTTTTGAGTGGGAGTTCACCTAGATTAATTTAATTATTAATTAGAACTCAATTTATCATAAACTAAATCAAAGTGAATTTGCATAGTTGTTGTAGTCATTGGCATCCGTTTACCACCTTGCGCTTAGTTATAATTGAGATAATAGAACTATAGAATTCTGGTTAGTTACTTTACGAACTGGTATCGTATTGTTTTAAGTGTTAATCTAAAGTTTAAAAGTCCTATTGCAAACTTTCAGTAAGTTCCGGTTACTCCATGAAGTTTAATAATTGGTATTAAAACAAGAGTAACAATTCCAAGTGTTAGTATATAAGTATCATGTTTGTATCCATGATTCTTGATATTCAAAGGATTCCCTTAATATCAAGATTATCTAGGATCTGAAAGAGTTGTTTCAGAAACCATGATGTGTGGAAGATATTGTGATATCTGAAACGAAGTTTTGGTTGCAACATGATAGAGTATAATATGGCAAAAGTCATGTTCTCATATTTGATGAGAATTTGCAAAAGGGTTGGAGACACTTGTTGTCCTAATCCTCCAAAAGGTTTTGGTTAGCAACATTATACTCATAATTCATCGTTATAAGCTAAAAGTAGCTTGATCATGGACGATTCCATGATAAGGGTGAATATTTGATGTAGGTAAAATGTTTACTACACCAAGAGATTACTAAAGAAAGGAATTTGAAAGAACACCAAATATTTGATGATGGTGATCTACTTCAAAGTGCAAGTCCAAAGACATTGGTATTTAATTATACACGCTTTGGACTAGATGTCATATGTATGACTCCACTATTGATGTTGATAGATTCTTTCAAACTGAAAAGGAAATACTGAAAGAGAATCTCATAAATATATGGCAGAAAAGAAAAGACTAGAATCGTTCAGTTTAAGTATGTAGATGATATACATGTTATGGCTATATTCTTTGCTTATTAAACAATGTGGTTCTCAAGTATTTGATACTGAATTTGTTGGTGTGAATCGTCATACGAAACAACAGAATTCATGAACTACAATGGCCTAAGTAACTAGCAAAAGAATATGTGATGATGTTCATCAAGAACAAAATAAAGGGTCATTGTGTTGCTTGTTAAACATCAAAGCTTGCCTTCAAGATTTGTTTTATCAGGTATTATGAGAACAAAAGGATTGTTCAAATAATTGCCGTAATCCATAAAAGATGGATGATTCGCAAATCTCGTTGGAGACATCACATCCATAAAACTAGTGCTAAAAATGTCGAAAGACAAATTGATTGAAAGATCACTTAGGAAGTGACATCGCCGTTTGAATTATATTGGAAAGAAAACATGAAGAAACTCCATGTTGATGGAATTTTGGAGTCTTCTGATTTTTGATCATATGACGCTTGTGAAACTTTCCTAGAGATAATTAAAACTTCGTTCATAGGCCAAAAGGGAACGAATGACTAGCTTATTGGAACTTGTACATATTGTTGTACGAAGTCCGTTATGTGTAGTCAAGAGCGATGGATTTCAACTTCATATGCTTTCTCCGAAAATTTGAGTGAATATATGAATATTTACTTAATAAGGATGAAGTATGAAACATTTGAAAAGTTCAAAGACTTTCAAGATGAAGTGCAAAATCATTGTAACAAGAATATGAATAGTTTATGATAAAGATCATAAAGGAAGATATTTGAATTACAAGTTTAGCATAATACCTAAGATTTAAGGAATCGTTCCGTGGATTTGCATTTTCCCGAAACACCATAAGTGTATGGAGCGTTCGAGATATGTAATTAAACCTTGTTTGACATGGTAAGATCAAAGGTATAATTTATAAAACTGCCATTATATTTTAAAGATTAAAAGCTTTAGAGATTACCGTTTTTCCACTGAAAAGAGCTCCATCATAATCCGTTGAAATGACACCATATAAAGTTATGGTTTGGGATAAAACCCAAGTTGTCCTTTCTTAAACATTGGTATGCTATGCATAAGAAAGATGTGTGCAACCAAAGTCGGATGAACCTGTCTTTGTATAAACTGTTCCTCCATAAAACACCGGAGACAAAAGTGTTTGTCACTTAAAACGTCAAGTTTCTTTGAGAAGGAATTTTTCGTGAAAAGTTAAGTGGGAGGACAATAGAAACTTTGATAAGGTTAAAAGAACCTTAGCTGTATGTGCAAAGTTGCGCAGCGCCGAAAAGTGTTCCGGAGGCGGCAACAATGCTCATGGTTCACGTACCTCAAAGGTTGTGGTCACGGAGATCCAAGTTCCTATTGAAACAAGTAGGTCGGATGAACAATCAAATACCAAGATTTGAGGGTTGAATCATTATTTGAGAATAATGAACCGACTACATGCAGAGAAGCGATGATGGGCCCTGACTCCGTAAAATGGCTTGAAGCCATAAAATCCGTGATAGTTCCATACACGAGAAATCAAGTTTTGAACTTGAAGGACCCTCGAGAAAGGTGTAAGACCTTATAGTTGTGTCTGGATCTATAAAGAAATAGACATGGATGTTTCACATCTAGTCGACATGTTGGGAAAGAGTTCACAACAATGTTCAAAGGTTGACTATGACAAGATTTGATCTTTCATAGTGATATTTAGTCTAGACGGATTAATGTAGCAACCACTACATATAATTTGTTATATGGTAGTTGAATAAACAAAACAAGTTCTTCTAATAGAATCGTTACCTAGGACATGTGCATAACACGGTCCATAGGGTTTTGTTAATTCAAAGGATGCTAAAAAGCATATGCAAATTTCAATGGTTGAAGTAAGCATAGCGGAGTTGGAATCTTCACTGTGATGAAACTGTTAAAGGAGTTTAAAAGTTCATCAGAGACGATGGAGATGCTTGCATTTGCAAGAAATTAAGTGGGAGCGCTAAGACATGTTTCTAATACATTATGTGGAAGACATATTGTTGATTGGAAATAATGTATCTTTTATTAACACATATTAAGAATTTCATCCCGATGAAAGACTTAGGCAAAACCCAAATATTTGGCATCAATAGACGCTAATATGGTTGTGCCAGAAGTACATAGATAAGATATTGAATGAGTTCAATATAGAAACTACAAGAGAAGGTTCTTGTCGCACAGAAAGGATTGAATGAGTTCAATGTTGATGATATATTCAAGTGTATTGACATTTGGTAAAGTGAAACAAATAATCAAGTATAGATTGATACTTGATGTATGAAATCACAAAGAGTATTTATATCAATCATACTGTGATATGTACAAATCCAGATATGTCCTATGCTCTAAATGTTGAGAGCATATACCAGAATGATTCGTAAGATGATCATTGGACAATAGTAAGGATATTCTTATGATCTTCTGAAAGAACTAAGAGTATAATATTTGTAGAAGTGACAAATAGATGGTTAGTTCATTGTAAAAGTACTACATTGATACTAGCTTTGTCACAAAGTACAAATTAAGTTTATCTCAAACTAAACTAAGGGTGGCACAATATAATGGAAAGTGAGTTCCATAATGGATTTGGATGATTTCCAAAGTTAAGACATTGTGACAGATACTACAACAAAAGGCTAAGTATATGACTGCTATTATAGCAGCAAAAGAGGGCATTTGTGTCAAGTAGTTTGTTATCAAACTAGGTGTAGTTCACAGCGGGATAATACTATGAAGATATATTGTACGACAATATTGTCAACATGTTTTAACCCCAAAGAGCTAAAGGTCACACCGAAAGACTAAATTTATACAAAGCCATCTCATTAGAGAATGAGTGATGCGTAGAGACGCAAAGACATGCAATTACACACGGACCTGGAAGTGTCAGATCCGGAGATCAGTTGACCACTAGCAATTGTGTACATACAACACTGGAAAGCCATAGGTGTTATATACACAAAGGTTCGAAACTAGATTATTGACTCTAGTGCAAGTGGGAGACTGTTGGAGATATGCCCAAGAGGCAATAATAAAGTGGTTATTATCATATCTTCACACTTATGATAAATGTTTACATACCATGCTATAATTGTATTAACCGGAAACATTAATACTTGTGTGATTTGTAAACTAAAATAAGAGTCCCTAGTAAAGCCTCTTGTTAAACTAGCTTGTTGGTTAATATATGATCATTGTTTCCTGATCATGAACATAGAGATGTTATTAACAACAGGGTCATATCATTAGGAGAATGATGTGATGGACATACTCCTATAGATAAGCGTAGCATAAAGATCAAGTCATTTCAATAGTTCAATTGCTATATGCTTTCTGATACATAGTAACCTAATTCCTTCGACCATGAGATCATGCATATTGCCTTTACTGGATGGATGCTTTGATGTCATCAAACACCACACCGTAACAGGGTGGCTATAAAAGTGGCATTGGGTGTTCAGAAAGTATTGGTTGAAACACATGGATCAAGAGTGGGATTTGTCCATCCACATGACGGATAGATATTCTCTGGGCCCTCTCGGTGAAATGTCATCCAATTAGCTTGCAAGCATGTGACTTGGTCACAAGGGATCACATATCACGGGAACGAGAAAAGAGTACTTATCAGTAACGAGGTTGAACTAGGTATACAGAGATACCGACGATCATAACCTCGGATAAGTAACATATCGTGAGACAAAGGGAAATTGGTATCGTATGTAAATGGTTCATTCGATCGCAAAGTAATCGTAGAAATATGTGGGAGCCATATGAATTTCCAGATTCCTCTATTGGTTATTGTTCGGAGAAGTGTCTCGATCATGTCCGCATAATTCACGAACCGTAGGGAGACACACTTAAGGATTCGACGTTGTTTGAGTAGTTATGGTATTATGAGAAAGAGACCGAATGTTGTTCGGAGTCTCGGATGGGATCCGGGATATCACGAGGTGATCCGGAATGGTCCGGAGAATAAGATTCATATAAGGAAAGTCCCGTTTTGGAGTTGGGGAATGGTTCCGGTGTTTTCATCGGGAACATTCTAGAAGGTCCCGGAATGTCCGGCACTCCGGAGGGGAAGGGGTACATGAATGTGTCATTGCATGTTGGAATGATTGCATCATGTACTAAGTGTTCTTGCTGTCCCAAATAAAGGATTAAATTGAATCCTAAATTGAAAAAGTCAAACGGCTAGTTTGAAAGTCAAACGGCAGTTTTTGGGAAGTGGGAGGAGAGGAGGAAACCGAATTGGGGGAGGAGTCCTCCTCCCCAAGCCGGCGGCCAGCCCTAGGCCGAGTTGGGGAGGGACTCCCTCCCTCCCCTAGCGCGCCAGCCCTCCCACCTATAAAGGGAGGGGCAGGGCTCCCCTCCCAACACAACACAAGACACACAAGTTTCCTATCCTCTAAACTAAACCCTAGATCTAGACCCCGGTTTAGAGCTATTCGGTTTAGAGCCTTCTAATTGGTTTAGAGCCTTCTAATTGGTGTGTCTAATTACTAGACCACTAATAGCCTCTCTCATAAGCTCCACCATACTCGCACCGGCTTAAGGCGAAGCCCTGCGGGATCTCCCCTCTACTTTCGGTACCACGCCGTTGTGCTGCCGGAATCGAGAGGAGAGTGCTACAACCTCCGCTGCCTGCTGGAACAAGGGAGAGGAAGGTCTTCGTCGAGTACCGAACGTGTGACCGACTGCGGGAGCGCTGCCGGAACGTGGCGCTGGAAGGATCGTCTACGCGATCTTGAGATCGGAAAGAGTACGACTACATCACCCACGAGAATCTGCTCTCGTTAAACACTTTGGAATCTTCGAGGGTGAGTTATTCCATCGACTCGTTGCTACAATCTAGTAGATAGATCTTGGCTTGTTTGTTTGTATGCGATAGAAAATTTTTGTTTTCCATGCTACGAACCCCTACATGTATTACTCCCTTTGAGCTTATATTACCCGATACAATACTCCTATCATAACTAGGTTTGGCTTGTGTGCACTACTTGAACTTATATCTGTGTCCTGCTTAGCCTTGCAAAGTTGTTAGTGCTGGTCCATCCAGATGATGTATCATATGCAGAGAATCTAGTATGGCAGGAGAACGTGAGATGAGATCAGAGGTGATATGAGATTAAACATGCTAAGGCTTGTACGGGGGGCCATGGTGGGATGTTGTCACATCCCAAATTTTAGATTTGGTTCTGCATATCATTCATATCATCGCATCATACTTTTCCATGCAAAACCGTCGGTTGAAAAGAATCGGCGAAACGCTATTTTCTAAACCCTATTCTATTCTGCTACGAGGCTCCTGCGGGAGGCTTTAGTAGGACTAGCGTTGTCCACCCTTGTAGCCTAGTGGTTTCGCTCAAACCTTGACCCTAGATTGTTCCCCTCGATTTTACAAAACCGTAGGAGCAAGAATCGCTCGATTCAGAGCTCGTACAGAAAAGTTATCGCCGTTTCTTTAAAAGTTGAAAAAATGGTCCGAATTTCGGGCCGATTTCCGAGTCCTTTTCCAATTCCGCGCGCCGAATTCGCATAGGACCCCACGAGGGGGCCCCACATAAGAGGCCACCCTGACCTCGGGATCCGCACCCCGCCCCGCCTTCCTACCCGCGAGCCGCCGCCCCGCCTCGATCGCCGCCTCCACCTCGGGATCGCCGCCGCCTGGGTCCCGCCTCGCCGCCAGCAGGTACCCGCCGCGCCGCCGCCTCCTCTTCCCGCCGCCGAGCCGCCGACCCCGCCGCCTGCCGCACCCGCCTCCGCCCCGCAGCGCCCCCGCACCCGCCCTGCAGCGCCGCGCGCGCCTCGCTGCAGCCGCCTGCCGCCGCCGCCTGCTGCTGCGCTTGCGCGCGCCGCTTGCTGCTGCGCCGCCTCGCCTGCTACGCGCGCTGCGCACGCCGCTGCCGCTGCGCTGCAGCTTGCGCGCGCTGCTGCGCCGCTAGCTGCTGCCGCGCGCGCGCACACACACGCAGCGCGCACACACACGCACGCTGCACGCGTGTCGCCTCACGCGTCTTGCGTCGCGCCGTTCGCCCGTGCCGTGCCGCACCGCCGTCGCCACCGCACGCGCCTTTGCCATCGTTTTGACCGCCCCGTACTATGCGCTGATCGTTTCCCCTACCGCGCAGGTAACCGTCGTCGCCGGAACCGATCGTCGCACCATCCGGAGTTCGTTTCGCCGTTTGTCTCCGGTAAGCCTGCAGCCACCATTAGATCTCAGATCAGTGGTTCAGATCAGCCGTTGACCGGTCAGACTCAGGCGTTGACTAGTCAGACGCCCAGTCAGCACCCAGTCAGCAGACACATTGACCAGTCAACAGACACAGTTGACTGGTTAATTTCGTTAATCGTTTTGGTTGACATATTTCGGTAGAAACTTGTAAATTGCGTAGAAATTAAACTGCTTGGCCAAAAATTGCAAATAAAATATGTGTAGATTCAGTGAGTCGTGTAGAATCTCGCTGTACCTTTGGTTCAGGCTTTTGCTGTAAGGTTTAGTACAGTTTAATCAAATAGGTTAATGGCCTTTTCAGAGTAATTAATTCATAGAAAAAGATCCGTAGCTCCAAAAATCGCGTATGATATGTCCCTGGATTCAGTGGAACGAGGGGAATCTCATCGTGAATTAAAAAGATAGGCTTACAGTAAAAACTTCTGCAGAAACTGTCTAGTAGCTTTCTGCAGTGTTTTAATTACTCCGGGAGTTTTATAATTCCTTTTTGAGTAATTCCAATTGGTACTGTTTCTAATCAGCGATGCCTATACGGTGGATTTTTCCCAAGATTTTGCAAACAGTATACCGCCGGTAGTGAATTATTTGAGTTCTAGCTCTAGTTTTGAGCATTACTTTTTGCGTAATAGTTTTCCTTGCGCTAAAACTATTTTCCATGCATGCAATCAGTAGTATTATTGAATAGGATTATGTGGTGCAGCTGTAGCACCAATTCACTTGCCTTGCATACCTTCATGCATCATATTTGTTGCATATGCTTATGGATTGTTTGTTTATGATTGCAATTGTATCGTGTGGATTGTGACGAGTGCAACGCTTGCTCGTGTGTGGATTGTTCTTCCGACCGCTACAACCAAGGCAAGTAGATGCTACTTTGTTCATGATATCGTCCTACTATTTTCAATGCATTGTCGTGTATTTTGTAGATGCATGTGTAGGATGATACTATCGCTATGCTATGTCCTATTATGTGGTAGGGCTTTCCTTATAGATGAACCACCGTTGGTAGATGAGCTTAGCCATGCTATGTTGAACGAGGGCTGGGTGACATCATTGAGACTTGTTTCTAAAAGTATTGGTTTGTGAAAACTAAAACAACTTAATCAATGAATCTCCTGGGTGTGATGGTATTGATAATTTTTGGTGGTTTCATTGTGGAAAGGCACCCAGGTATCGAGAGAAATTGATTGGCTTCTTTATTGTGTAGCTTACGTGTACAGCCATGTGCCAATAATGGAATGGGCGGTTGGTTGGACTTAGTAGGTTGTGGTAACCCGAACCCGCGTATCCAGAGATGTAGAATTTTGGTAGGTTGGACCGGTGCGCGTCGGGATTGAGGAGCTACTTTCCGAACAGTCTCTTCTTGGACTTCTCCCTATCATCACCCAAAATGAGAGTGATGGTACGAGCTGGGCTAGCCAAGTCACATGGGTAAAGTGTACTAACCCCTGCAAGGTGTATAATCTAATCGATTAGCTGTGTCCCCGGTTATGGACAACTCAGTTGCTTGATATTGATTCCATGAAATGTTTCTCGCTCATTCCAACTTCTTAATTGTTTTAATATTGTTGGGTTAACTTAATTGGGATCTTTTCAAAGAAAATCAAAAACTGGTTATGAAAGTAGGACAAATGTATTTGCAAATGCAAGCCAGACACAGCTCCACTTGTCAAATATGCATGTAGATGTTAGAACTATTGTCTCCTTTACTAGATCTACTTGCCATACATTCCATGTATTGACCCTTCGGGGCTGCTACGTTTCATGTTGCAGGTTATTCCGATTCTGAGTAATCGATATAGGCCACGGTACTCCACTCGGCACTTGTTCACTTGTGGGCAATTTGAAGAATGGAGGATATACTTTATTTATGTTGCTACCTGAATAATTTGAGCTAGCCTTGGGCTAAGCTTTTATTGTAATAATGGTACTCTGGAACTTCGTTATTCATGATACACGGATATTTTGCTATGTTATTCATCTTATTCTATTGTGGGCCAATGAACCGATCCAGGGATTGGCATGTCACATAGAAGCCACGGTCTTTTCCGAACCGCGGTGTTACAGGATGGTATCAGAGCCCGTGTGTCGACTGTAGGATCGTGACCTAGTATTGGATTAGGAAGCCATAGATTTATTAAAGCCTATATTAACTCTGTCTTTCATCTTATGCCTTTCACCCTCGTAAATTCTTACCATATGCTATTCTCACACTTTCCTCTTTTACTTGATAGATGGGAGAAGTCAGGACTGAGTATGCCACCATGGAGTCACCAAGACCCTTTGCAAGGCAGTTAGCACAGCTCTCGCAGTCATTGGGATTGCCACTGCCCATGTTCAAGGGAAGAAGGTTGTACACCTATGGATATGGAGAGGATGCATGGGATATCACTACCTTCATATTCAGAGATGCCGCCTTGCCAAACCCCGTGCACTTGATCTACACCAAGACATACTGCAACTGGGGACTTGGTATCAACTTGGCCATACATGAAGCCCTGTCTCGCCAGTGCCATCAAGTCCGACACCTGCTACCAGCAGATTCACCCTACCGTGACTATGGAAGGCGTGATGAAGATGGGCACATTGTGGTTACCCCGGGCGACAGGAACAACATGCCGCCCCGTCGGAGGCACATAGAGGACATGGAAGGGAGAATGGAGCTCTAGCTGAGAAGGTGATGATGATAAAGGAGATTGCAGACTTTGCTAGCAATGGTATGGTGGTCCAAAGACAGGAGATTGACACTCTGCATGAAGCTATGGGAGTTCTGGAGAATGCCCTGATCGCCAGAGATGCAACCATAGCTCATCTTCATGGTACTGTGCAGGAGAATACCCAGAACATACAACAGTTGCAGGGGACCGTCCAGGAAAGGGATCAAACTATTGAAGCTATGACAGCCCAGATTGCCGCTCTCCAAGCGCAGCTGAATCCACCCTCTGATGATGACAATGGAGATGATGGCAACAATGGAGATGATGATGACAGTGGAGACGATGATGATGATGAGGACGAGGATGATGATGATGGAGACGATGATGGTGGAGGAGATGAAGCTGTTGCAGTTGCAGCTGAGAGTGAAGAAGAAGAGGAGGATCCAGAAGAGGTGGAGTTTGAGATCTCAAGTGATGATTCAGGAGAGGTGTACACTCCGCCGCCATGGTTGTATCGCGAGCCGAAGCGTCAACGCATGACCGCAAGACCTACCGCAACCTCTTCAAGGAGTAGATAGAAGTCCACCAAATAGTCCACGTTAGGCAAATTCGTTAGGATTAGTCTCGATCGTTGTGAAGCTTAGTTCGTGTTAGTTTAAGAGTGATTAGTTTATTATTTGTGTACTCCAATATCCCAGGATTTATTTGTGCGATTTTTATGAAAGAGTTATGGCAAGTTTGGTTATCATCTGTGTCTTTTTCGCTGCAGTTTTTCTGCTGATACAGCAGTACTGTACGATTTTTCATATTTTTCTGGTAACTGGGAAAAATCTGAAAACAATTGGGCTGATGCGGAACTCTCTGTACTATATTTTCAAAAATCAGCTAATTTTTCTGACGAGTTTAAGTCAGGCGGAAAAATTCGCGAACGCTGCTGGACTGTTTTGGCAGATTGCTGTTTTGTTGTTTAGTTGATCAATTGTTTAGTTAACCATTGCCAACTCTTGTAAAACTATTTCAGTAGGTATATACTGCTAGGATAACCCCTGGGATGTTGCTGGATCACTTGTTTGTTGATGTGTTGCTTGCTTGTGATTGTCTGCTATTGTTTGTTGTTGATTGATCATATGCATGGGTAGAATCCTATTATCGTAGTTGATTCTTTCTAAACTTACCTGTGCTGAACCGCAGATGCCTCCCCGCCGTCAACCCACTGAGTTGGAGCAGCTCATGGAAGCTCAGGCACAGCTGACCCAAGTGATGACTCAGTTCATGTCAAATCAGAACAACAACAATGGAAACAATCAGCCTCAGGGAGATTCTCTCACCAGATTTCTGAGGCTAAGGCCAGCTAAGTTCTCTACTGCAACGGAACCGATGGTTGCTCTCGACTAGTTGAGTTCAGTCAACAAGGATCTGGTAACTGTTGGATGCACTGATGCTGAGAAGGTGAGGTTTGCCGCTCACCTACTGGAGGGACCAGCCACTTCTTGGTGGGACACATTTCAGATCACCCACCCGCTGGATACCGTGACTTGGGCAATGTTTGAGGAAGGTTTCAGGACCAACCACGTGTCTTCAGGAGTTCTGAGCCTGAAGAGGAAGGAGTTCCGCAACTTGCGCCAAACCAATCGCACCGTGGCCGAGTACATTGAGGAGTTCAACAACCTGTCCCGTTATGCACCTGAGGATGTTGACACTGATGCAAAAAGGAGGGAGAGATTCCTGGATGGCCTCAGTGATGAGCTTTCAGTGCAGCTACTGGTGGTTTATTGCCCCACTTTCCAGGAGCTTATGGACAAGGCCAGGATTTTGGAAGGGAAGCACAAACAGGTGGAAAACCGCAAGAGAAAGAGCAACAATCACCACTCTGGTTCACACCACAAGTCTCGCACTTCATATGATGGATACTCCAAGCATGGAGGGGGTGACCATGGGAGCCATGACCGCCACCACCATGGAGGCGATGGACATCATCATGACAACCATAGGAGCAGCCACCATAGCCACAAGGGAGGACACTCTCACCCCTCAGGAGGACACGGTGGACATGACCGCAACCGCGATCGCAGCTTTGTGAAGAAGGATCTGAGTGAGGTGACGTGCTTCAAGTGTAAACAGAAGGGACACTATGCTGACAACTGTCCGGAGAGGAAAGGACTGAAGACAACCAACAACGAGAAGGCCACAGTGAACCACATGAATGTGGAGGAGATTCCAGATGAGCCTGACCTTGTGATTGGTAAGTTCCCAATCAACACTTACCCAGCACTTATACTTTTCGATACTGGTGCATCGCATTCATTCATATCAAGGGCATTTGTGGATAAGTATAAGATACCTACTGAGTCTATGAAAGGGTCTATTAGAGTGAGTTCACTTGGAGGAGATATCGCCAAGCATATTGCCCTATGTGATGTGTGTGCCCAGCGACCCGGAGATAAGGGAGTTGATTCTGCAGGAGGCTCATAACTCGCCATACTCCATACATCCGGGCAACACAAAGATGTATATGGATTTGAAGAGCAGATTTTGGTGGAACAACATGAAGGGAGATATCGCCAAGCATATTGCCCTATGTGATGTGTGTAGCCGAGTAAAGGCGGAACACCAGAAGCCAGCAGGACTGCTACAGCCGTTGCCTGTGCCGGATTGGAAGTGGGATAGAGTGGGAATGGACTTTATCACATGATTGCCCAGGACCAGGTCAGGATATGACTCTATTTGGGTAGTGGTCGACCATTTGACCAAGGTAGCCCACTTTATACCGGTAAAGACGACCTATACGAGTGCAAAGTTGGCCAAGATTTACATGGACAGGATTGTGTGCCTACACGGAGTTCCCAAGAGTATCGTATCTGATAGAGGCACCCAATTTACCTCACACTTCTGGCGCCAGCTGCACGAGTCACTTGGTACTAGATTGGAGTTTAGCACAGCGTTTCACCCACAGACTGATGGACAGACCGAGAGGGTGAATCAGATTTTGGGGGACATGCTGAGAGCTTGCGCCTTGGCTCATGGCTCTAGTTGGGATGATAATTTGCCGTATGCGGATTTTTCCTACAACAACAGCTATCAAACCAGCATCAAGACGTCACCGTTCGATGTGCTGTATGGGAAACGGTGCCGAACACCATTGCTATGGGATGGAGTGGGAGAACGCCAGTTGTTTGGGCCTGATTTGATCAAGGATGCTGAGGAGAAGGTCGCCTTGATTAGGGACAGGCTGAAGGTAGCACAATCAAGGCAGAAGAGCTACGCTGATGCCAAGCGCAAGGAAGTGGTGTATGAGATAGGTGATAGAGCATATCTCAGAGTATCGCCACTTCGTGGAATCAAGAGATTTGGAATTAAGGGTAAGCTGGCACCTCGGTTTATTGGACCGTATCGGGTCTTAGCACACAAAGGAGAAGTTGCTTATCAGTTGGAGTTGCCAGAGGCTCTGTCCGCTGTTCACAATGTGTTCCACGTATCCCAGCTGAAGAAGTGCCATCCGGAGATGGTGGATACACCATTGAGAGATACTGTACCGCTAGAGGAGGTTCAGCTTGAAAACGACTTGACCTATGAGGAGAAGCCGGTCAATATTCTGGAGACAGCAGAGAGGATTACCCGTACCAAGACGATCAGGTTTTGCAAGGTGCAGTGGAGCCACCACACCGAAGAGGAAGCCACTTGGGAGCGTGAGGATGACATCCGAGAGGACTACCCACACTTATTTGCTAGCCGCACCGAATCTCAAGGACGAGATTCATCTTAAGAGGGTTAGTCTTGTCACATCTCAAATTTTAGATTTGGTTCTGCATATCATTCATATCATCGCATCATACTTTTCCATGCAAAACCGTCGGTTGAAAAGAATCGGCGAAACGCTATTTTCTAAACCCTATTCTATTCTGCTACGAGGCTCCTGCGGGAGGCTTTAGTAGGACTAGCGTTGTCCACCCTTTTAGCCTTGTGGTTTCGCTCAAACCTTGACCCTAGATTGTTCCCCTCGATTTTACAAAACCGTAGGAGCAATAATCGCTCGATTCGGAGCTCGTACGGAAAAGTTATCGCCGTTTCTTTAAAAGTTGGAAAAACCGGTCCGAATTTCGGGCCGATTTCCGAGTCCTTCTCCAATTCCGCGCGCCGAATTCGCGAAGGAACCCACAAGGGGGGCCCACATAAGAGGCCACCCCGGCCTCGGGATCCGCACCCCGCCCCGTCTCCCTACCCGCGAGCCGCCGCCCCGCCTCGATCGCCGCCTCCACCTCGGGATCGCCGCCGCCTGGGTCCCGCCTCGCCGCCGGCTCCGCCGACCCCCGCCGTCAGCAGGTACCCGCCACGCCGCCGCCTCCTCCTCCTGCCGCCGAGTCGCCGACCCCGCCGCCTGCAGCACCCGCCTCCGCCCCGCAGCGCCCCCGCACCCGCCCTGCAGCGCCGCGCGCGCCTCGCTGCAGCCGCCTGCCGCCGCCGCCTGCTGCTGCGCTTGCGCACGCCGCTTGCTGCTGCGCCGCCTCGCCTGCTGCGCGCGCTGCGCGCGCCGCTGCCGCTTGCGCGCGCGCACACACGCTGCACGCGTGTCGCCTCACGCGTCTTGCGTCGCGCCGTTCGCCCGTGCCGTGCCGCACCGCCGACGCTGCCGCACGCGCCGTCGCCGTCGTTTTGACCGCCCCGTACTACACGCTGATCGTTTCCCCTACCGCACAGGTAACCGTCGTCGCCGGAACCGATCACCGCACCGTCCGGAGTTCGTTTCGTCGTTTGTCTCCGGTAAGCCTGCAGCCACCGTTAGATCTCAGATCAGTGGTTCAGATCACCCGTTGACCGGTCAGACTCAGGCGTTGACTAGTCAGACGCCCAGTCAGCACCCAGTCAGCAGACGCATTGACCAGTCAACAGACACAGTTGACTGGTTAATTTCGTTAATCGTTTTGGTTGACATATTTCGGTAGAAACTTGTAAATTGAGTAGAAATTAAATCGCTTGCCCAAAAATTGCAAATAAAATATGTGTAGATTCAGTGAGTCGTGTAGAATCTTACTGTACCTTTGGTTCAGGCTTTTGCAGCAAGGTTTAGTACAGTTTAATCAAATAGGTTAATGGCCTTTTCGGAGTAATTAATTCATAGAAAAAGATCCGTAGCTCCAAAAATCGCGTATGATATCTCCCTGGATTCAGTGGAACTAGGGTAATCTCATCGTGAATTAAAAAGATAGGCTTATAGTAAAAACTTCTGCAGAAACTGTCTAGTGTCTTTTTGCAGTGTTTTAATTACTCCGGGAGTTTTATAATTCCTTTTTGAGTAATTCCAATTGGTACTGTTTCTAATCAGCGATGCCTATGCGGTGGATTTTTTCCAAGATTTTACAAACAGTATACCGCTGGTAGTGAATTATTTGAGTTCTAGCTCTAGTTTTGAGCATTACTTTTTGCGTAATAGTTTTCCTTGCGCTAAAACTATTTTCCATGCATGCAATCAGTAGTATTATTGATATGTGGTGCAGCTGTAGCACCAATTCACTTGCCTTGCATACCTTCATGCATCATATTTGTTGCATATGCTTATGGATTGTTTGTTTATGATTGCAATTGTATCGTGTAGATTGTGACGAGTGCAACGCTTGCTCGTGTGTGGATTGTTCTTCCGACCACTACAACCAAGACAAGTAGATGCTACTTTGTTCATGATATCGTCCTACTATTTTCAATGCATTGTCGTGTATTTTGTAGATGCATGTGTAGGATGATACTATCGCTATGCTATGTCCTATTATGTGGTAGGGCTTTCCTTGTAGATGAACCACCGTTGGTAGATGAGCTTAGCCATGCTATGTTGAACAAGGGCTGGGTGACATCATTGAGACTTGTTTCTAAAAGTATTGGTTTGTGAAAACTAAAACAACTTAATCAATGAATCTCCTGGGTGTGATGGTATGGATAATTTTTGGTGGTTTCATTGCGGAAAGGCACCCAGGTATCGAGAGAAATTGATTGGCTTCTTTATTGTGTAGCTTACGTGTACAACCATGTGCCAATAATGGAATGGGCGGTTGGTTGGACTTAGTAGGTTGTGGTAACCCGAACCCGCGTATCCAGAGATGTAGAATTTTGGTAGGTTGGACCGGTGCGCGTCGGGATTGAGGAGCTACTTCCCGAACAGTCTCTTCTTGGACTTCTCCCTATCATCACCCAAAATGAGAGTGATGGTACGAGCTGGGCTGGCCAAGTCACATGGGTAAAGTGTACTAACCCCTGCAGGGTGTATAATCTAATCGATTAGCCGTGTCCCCGGTTATGGACAACTGAGTTGCTTGATATTGATTCCATGACATGTTTCTCGCTCATTTCAACTTCATAATTGTTTTAATATTGTTGGGTTAACTTAATTGGGATCTTTTCAAAGAAAATCAAAAACTGGTTATGATAGTAGGACAAATGTATTTGCAAATGCAAGCCAGACACAGCTCCACTTGCCAAATATGCATGTAGATGTTAGAACTATTGTCTCCTTTACTAGCTCTACTTGCCATACATTCCATGTATTGACCCTTCGGGGCTGCTACGTTTCATGTTGCAGGTTATTCCGATTCTGAGTAATCGATATAGGCCACGGTACTCCACTCGGCACTTGTTCACTTGTGGGTAATTTGAAGAATGGAGGATATACTTTATTTATGTTGCTACCTGAATAATTTGAGCTAGCCTTGGGCTAAGCTTTTATTGTAATAATGGTACTCTGGATCTTCATTATTCATGATACACGGATATTTTGCTATGTTATTCATCTTATTCTATTGTGGGCCAATGAACCGATCCAGGGATTGGCATGTCACATAGAAGCCACGGTCTTTTCAGAACCGCGGTGTTACAGATGTGGTTTTTTTAGTCCCATGCTCGCCACCACTAGGACCTGAGTTATTTCCTTTGGAACCGAGATGAGTGTACAGCCACATGGGGCTTGGGAACCCCTCACCTAACTAACTTGCCTAGTAGATTACATGAGTCACATAGTTCAGTCTTTCCACTTGACATGCATTTTGGATCTTCTCGAAGGCGGTGAAGGAGGTGCATTCATAACAGGTAGGTAAACGTGGCCGGGGTTGCTTGGGGTAGATGGCGCCCCTGGTACACCAACCTCACCTCACATCTTTAAGGACCGGCTTCGGGATTTGACTCATTACGGCGGAACCATCCTTATTGCGTGACTCATGGTCTCGGCGAAAGCAAGGTAAAGGTCGTGGCCCACCACCCTCTGTCGGCCTTCCAAGGAAGAGGGCTAAAACATTGGCATTAAGAGTCGGTTGGTACGTGTGGGTAAAGTTCTACACCCCTGCAGGGTTAAATCTTTTCAAAAAGCCATGTTCAATGTTATGAACGCTTGGTGACCAGATTATAAGATCATAGAGAACTATAACCTAATCGTAAAACTTGTAAGATCAACGTGTTCTTAAGAATGCTTCCTCATGGGTACGAGGGGGTGATCCTAGTTTGTAGATGACGATGACTTGGTGGATATAAAAATATGATGATCAATATACTTTCGAGATGTTGCTCCCTTATCCCCTTTTAAAATACTCTGAATAGACGAGCTTCTTCTCTCTCTTGTTTTATAAACAAAGATGGCTTTATGCAAAACAACTCCACCAGCCATAAGTCTTGCGGAGCACACCCTGTACTCACCCTTTCTTTGTTGATACTTTTGTAGCAGAGTAAGAGTTCCCTAAAGATCAGATTGGTACGACATCGACATCGACGAGTAGCTTGGGGTTCCCGGCCGGCACCCTGGTATCTATGGGCTGGGATGTCATCATTATGCTTCAGGCCTCTTAAGCCATTTGTTAAGTTTGATATACTTAGTAGCATAATTTGCCTTCCGTTTTTTGATGTTTGTGGTTAGTGACCTCTGCTTGTAATAATTTGGTTCTCTGCTCAGTTATGAGATTGCTCTAATAATTTTGTGTCGTAGGGTCACTGTTGTGTTACCGATTCTTCAATAGATATTCTCGAGCTTAAGGTTAAGCTTATGTCAGACAGAAGTCTGGGATTTGTTTAGCCCTGATCCCAGGGGTGTCACAAGTTTTGGTATCAGAGCAGTACCGACCATAGGAAAACCTTGCTATTGGTCGATGTTGAGTCTAGTGTTTGTGAAAACTATTTCAAAGATGAAAAGTATTTGCGAACTCTAGTATGCTTCTTTTACTCCTTATCCATTTTCACTCTAACTCTAGATCATCTTATCTCGTGTTGATTTGGAAAAGTGTTAATACCCATTCTAGTATGTCAAAGCTTAGGTGCCTTCTGGGCATGTCGTTTCTAAGCCAGTTGGCATAGTGTTGAATTCTCTAGAGTTGTGTGTGTTGTGAATTCCTTGTTACCTTTGCTCTTGTTCAGCTGAGAAATTCCTTTCTATCATGATCTCTCTATCTTTTTGGTCGACAATATTATATTGTTGGTTCCATAGTGTTCTGCTCTAGGCTTCGAGGTACTCCAGAAGTTGTTTCTTCTCTTGGAAGCTACGTCGTGATTACTACCTTGCAGTGTACGCTATGTCACTCAAGTAGTAGTTACTTATTTCTTTGGGTTTTAACCCTTGGACTTGAACCTAAGATCCCTGATTGTGCTGGATTCTAGTGTTGTGAATCTTGTACACGAAGCTGATCTTTAGCCAAAGATCCAATCCTTTGACCCCTGTCGTTAATGTTCACACATTACCTCAGGATGGCTGGTACTACAATTCTAGACTTCAAACTTGTGGTCTTTTTTGCCATTGAATTGTGACAACTAAGGACTTCCCCTACCACATGATATGGCAGATGTTCTTTAATGGAACCAAATAGATCATGACAAGGGTACTCCTCGAGAGTCTCACATCTATACTCGTGACCCTGCCACACCTTTCCTTCTCCGCATTGGTCTTCGAAAGATTGTTGACTTATGCATCCACATCTCGGGATTCTATCCTGAGCATGTTCCTTCTCCCTTGTTGTTTTTCGACCTTTGTCTACTAGTTGGTAGCCAAGTAGTAAATGTGCATCGGTGTCTTCTGAAGCAAGATACTCTTGTGGTTCGTCATGACAAACCATTTCGGAATGTCACGGAGAAACAAACTCTAGTACCTCTTCATATCTAGGACTAGGTCAAAGCGTTGTAATCCGCAGATCAAAAGGCATTGATTGTCTTTCATCTGTTCTACCTTAAAGTATCACACCCTTTTATACTAAGAGGTTGTGCTGAGTTCCATGACCCCTTAATGAAGTGATGCTTTTACACATCTTCACCTACCTTCCTATGATCTTTCGTGCTTGTTAGTGATGCGCATGCGTAATAATGTGGCCATTCGAGAATTCTTAGCAATTATTACTGCTTTGAACTCTAAGGACATTTGTGTCATTCTTAGCGTGATTGGTTAACCCTATCACCAAGCGAAGAATGGTCGTGCAACCAAGTTCGCCATTCAGGTGCACTCGCTTCGGTCAAAGAGTTATACTTGTGTCGAAACTCCGAGACTATGTCTTCTTGCCTTACAAAGCAAGTTTCCTTTCTAACTAAGTGACATATTGGTGGTTCGTGATATTCTAGATGTCTACTAGAAGTATCTCCATGTTGCCAAATGACCGTGTTGTCAAGTTCTTGAGCAAGCAAGTTATCTGAACTGCTCCTTTCTCCAAGGATCCGTACTGGATACCCATGAAGTAGTTGGTTGAGCTTAAACAACAACTTGGAGAGTTGTAAGACAAAAGTTCTATCCAACTCTGTTACTTCTTAAAGGGATGTCTAGTGTTGTAAGTGTTGAAGAAAGATAGTATTTCCTTTGTGGATATTTTATCTTCCCCTACCTTTGATTTGATTTGGATTATCTTCAAATCAAACTCAGTTCCAAGGACTATCTTGATGATGTTGCTACTTGTGATGTTTCACTTGAGTACATCTGCAATGTCTTTGGTCTGACCAATGTCTATGCGTGTTCAAGAAACATATGAGTCCATTTTTTTGGAGTGTCCTGATAAGATTGTTATTGAGCCCATTGATGACATCCTTATTTTCTCCATCATATATTAGATTCATATGGAACAAATTGGCAATGATGTTGGAAACTTTTGAGAACCATCTTCGAGTCATATCGAAGTATGTGTTATAGATGTTAGAAGTAACCTTCTTTGATTCATGTGCAATTGTTGAAAGATGTCGCCGTGGATTCGAGCAGAGTAATCTCCGTTCCTTAAGGATACATTTGTGTTTTATTGTTAGTACTTTATGTGTGTGCAGTTGTATTTTGAAAAGTTGCTAATGCATAGGTCTAGCAATCTAACTCATCTTTTGGAGCTCTACACTAAAGTCCATATCTTGAGAATCTAGTAACTTTACTTATGTGTAAATGTTGCATCCTCTCTATTCGGACATGCTGAGTCTGAAGTATCATACCGCCTAACCAAAGCTGAATCTCAAGAAGCAATGATGGTTGGTGTTCCTCAAGGTTTTGACATAGGTATCTTTTGTAAATCTGGCAAGATTGATGTAACGGTTGACACACTTAGCCGGAAAGACCCTCTGCCATATTCCCTTGATTCAGCAATAACAACCACTCTTCAAGAGGCATATTCTACGATTTATTGTAGGAGTTGTTCTTATGGTTTCCTTTGTATCTGAAGTTTGACCTTTACCTGATGTCTGCTTTCTCGAACATCAAGGAGAATATTTAAAGTAGTGCTGCTAAATGTCTCTCGGTCGATCATCCAGACCCTTTTATGTTGGCAATTTTTTGTTGTGCCAAGTAATTGCAGTCTAAGAATGAAGTTTCTTTCTTCTCGTGTCATCGGGAATCTTCTTAACCATTCATCTTAGTGGTGCAAAGTGATATCATGATCTTTGGCAAAGATCTTGATAGTCCTAGATGAATAAAGAATTTTGCATCGTTTTCTCATTCTTGTTTGAAGAGTGACTATGATTTTGGTAATCAACTGTTCCTCTATATACATGTTCCTTGTGCTCTAATGAGTCCTCTCCACCAAAACACCTCTCTATCTTAAGCCTTCTGCTGGATGAAAGAGTGACCCTTCTGTTTCAAAAGTAGTTCAACAACTTGGTTTTATTGATCCATATCTCTGCAACCTGAAATCTCTACTTAAGTTGTTTAGTAGAGGTTTTCTCTCGAAGTATGTGGTCATGTTCTTTTTGTTGGAAGCTTTCTTCTTCAGAACCTTCAAAACCTCCTGTAAGCTCGATGGTATCAATCCTTATGAAGACCATATGTCTAACAATTTGAAACCTTCTCCTCTTGTTTCCTCCGCTACCTTGATGTGTTTCATGTTCGTCAACTCAGAGTTGTTCCTGAACACTCATCCATGAGTTGACCATGAGATACTATGTGTGTTGTTTAGTGTGTTCCCTCTTATCTCTAGAGTGGCCATGTTTCTCTCTCTCTGTCTCTTTTCCTACCTTTGGAATCTCGGGTCGAGATTCTCGTAAGGGGGATAGGGCTGTAACACACCAATTTTTAGTTAATCATATTTAGGGCTTTGATTGTGCATTATCATGATCATCATATTACAAAATGCATGCAATAAAAAATAAATCAAAACCCTAATACCCTTCCTCTGTTAAAAATTTCTGCAAATGGTTTTGAGAATGTTTGAAATGTACAACATGTGTGGAGCCCAAACAGTATAGAGGGCCCCTATGTCTTTCAAATAATTTTATAAAGTTCTAGTATTTTCAGAATATTCAAACTAGAAAAGGATCTGAAAATACAAAAGGACAAATAGAAACAGAAATAGAAAAACAATTTTCCAGGAAAAAATAAGGAATCCTAGCCACCTGGGCCGAGCCCATCTTTCCTCTCTCTCTCTCTGTTGCCTAACGCGCGGCACCCAGCAGCCCGCAAAGGCCCACGCCAGGCCACCCATGGCCCAATACCGGTTCGACCCCCTCCCATCATCTTCCTCTAGACAGAGAGGGAGCTGCCTGCCGTCGCCAGCACCGGCGCCATCAATCCTGCCGCCTACTCCCCGCCGTCTATCGCTCCCTGGGGGAGGATAATATCACTGCCACGACGCCCTGGCCGTCCTCATCCACTCCCTCTTTACCCAGCGACCTCTCTCTTTCCTCCCGCGTGAGAGCCTGAACCCTAGCCGGCCAGGCATCACTCGTCATCGTCGCTCCCGGCCTCCCCGAGCCCCGCTGAGGGTCCCAGGAGCTCTGACTTGCCACCCTCTTCTTCCTCGTCGAAGGAATCGAAGAGGGGCCTCTGTATCGTTCCCATCGACGTAGTCTTCTCCGAGCCCGATGGCCACCACAGTCACCATTGTCGTTGCTTCATGCCCCCTCCAGCCTCTCCGTCGAGCTTTTCAGCTTTAGGGTGAGCACGCGGTTCTCCCAAACCCTTTGTCCCCGTCCCTCTCGCTCTGTAGAGCCACTGTTGGCCGCTGTAGTTCCCCATCGTGGAGGTGGCTCCGGCAACCATTTCTGGGCGGCTCCGCTGTAGATAGGATCCCCGCATCGCTCCGCATCGAGCCGTAGCAACCGCGCATCCCTGCTCACCCTGAAACGCTGCCCACCGCCGATCTGCGTCTCAACCCCGGCATGACGTCACGCGTGCGTCAATAGGACGTCAGCACACGGGGTCTGACCCAGTCAAGCCCTGGTCCAGATCTCACCTGCCCACGTGGACGCTAAGGTGGCTCTGGGGCGCCTCAGTCAGCCACTGTGGCTAGGTGTGTCTGGGTATAAAAAGTAATTCCCATTTGGTTTAATATTTTCATAAATTGATATAAACTTGTAAATACAATAATTAATGATTTATAAGTTAGAAAAATACAAATAATATATAAAAATGTTGAGAAAAATGAGAACTATCTATTGAAGCTATAATCATGCATTGTTTAACAAATTTCATGACAAGTTTAACTAGAACAACCTAGTAATCCCTCAAAGGTGATTCCAAAGGTTCCCCGATTTAGGCTTTGCACCCCTCGGAACCCCGATTAAATTGTCGAGCATCCTTAGGGTTACTTTTCGATACAATTTAACTTGTCATATCATCATCCTAGTTTGAGCATTGCATCGATGCCATGTGTTGATTGTTTCCCTTTCTTTCTGGTATTTGGTTCTTCTCGGTAGAATACGATATCAAGATCGAGATCGAGATTGAAGACCGAGATCAAGACCATCGAAGATCGATGAACAATACTTGACCAACTATAATGAATTCAAGTACAAGGGTTCTGAAGATCTTCTTATTGGATATCAACAGGCAAAGGCAAGCATAGCCCCACCATTATATAATCCTATGATTTCAAAAGCATTTCAATTCTTGCCATGATGCATATGATTCTACTATGGTCTTTTATCGATAGATAGAGTATACTATCTATTGCATTACTCCCTTTGAGCTTATATTACCTGATACACTACTCCTAGCATAACTAGGTTTGGCTTTTGTGCACTGCTAGAGCTTATATCTGTGTCCTGCTTAGCCTTGCATAGCTGTTAGTGCTGGTCCATCCAGATGATGTATCAGATGCAGAGAATCTAGTATGGAAGGAGAACATGAGATGAGATCAGAGGTGATATGGGGTTAAACATGCTAAGGCTTGTATGGGGGGCCATGGTGGGATGTGGTTTTTTTAGTCCCGTGCTCGCCACCACTAGAACTTGAGTTCTTGCCTTAGGAACCGAGATGAGCGTACAGCCACACAGGGATTAGGAACCCCTCGCTTGACTAACTTGCCTAGTAAATTCCATGAGTCACATAGTTCGGGCCTTCCATTCGACATGCATTCTGGATCTTCTCGAAGGCGGTAAAGGAGGTGCATTCATAATAGGACCGGCTTTGGGATAGATGACGCCCCTGGTAAACCAACCTCGCCTCACATCTTTAAGGACCGGCTTTGGGATTTGACCCGTTACGGGGGAACCATCCTTATTGCATGACTAATGGTCTCGACAAAAGCAAGGTAAAGGTTGTGGCCAACCAACCTATGCCGGCCTTCCAAGGAAGTGGGCTAAAACGTTGGCATTAAGAGTCGGTTGGTACGTGTGGGTAAAGTTGTACACCCCTGCAGGGTTAAATCTTTTCAAAAAGCCGTTTTCATGGTTATGAACGCTTGGTGACCAGATTCTAAGATCATAGAGAACTATAACCTAATCGTAAAACATGGCAGATCAACGTGTGCTTAAGGATGATTCCTCATGGGTACGAGGGGGTGATCCTAGTTGGTAGATGATGATGACTTGGTGGATAACAAAAGATGATGATCAATATACTTTGGAGATGTCGTTCCCTTATCCCCTTTTAAAATACTCTGAATAGACGAGCTTCTTCTCTCTCTTGTTTTATAAACAAAGATGGCTTTACGCAAAAGAACTCCACCAGCCATAAGTCTTGCGGAGTACACCTTTTACTCACCCTTGCTTTGTTGATACTTTTGTAGAAGAGTAAGAGTTCCCTGAAGATCAGATTGGTATGACATCGACATCGACGAGTATCTTGGGGTTCCCGGCCGGTAGCCTGGAATCTATGGGCTGGGACATCATCATTATACTTCAGTACTCTTAGGCCATTTGTTAAGTTTGCTATACTTAATAGCATAATTTGCCTTATGTTTTTTGATGTTTGTGGTCAGTGACCTCTGCTTGTAATAATTTGGTTCTCTGCTCAGTTATGAGCTTGCTGTAATAATTTTGTGTCATAGGGTCACTGTTCTGTTATCGATTCTTCACTGGATATTCTCGAGCTCAAGGTTAAGCTTATGTCAGACAGAGGTCTGGGATTTGTTTAGCCCTGATCCTGTAACATCCCAAAAATACTAAACTTGGATCATCAAACTCTAATCATCAAAATTAGGGTTAACAAAAACTTTTCCAATTAAAAATATGAAAGCATTCTTATGTTTGTGTATTAAAATTTGGATTATTTTGAATTGCCATGGTTCTGTGTTTCTTTGCTTGTAAAATGATTCTTAGGTAAAATAAACATCATCTAAACAATCCCCAAATTTTTCCCAAAGACAAACAAGTCAAAACCAATAAATTAAGTGAATGGTCACTTTGGCCAAATTAACTTCCATGCCTACTTTGGCTATCTCTAACTTTCAGAACTTAACAGAAACATGTATGGATCTTTGCACCCCTTGATAGTACTCATAATAAGGTACCAAGGTCCACTTTGTGATCATCCAAAATCATTTAAATGCTTAGTTTAAAATTGAATCTATTTCATATGGGAAGATCCCACTATTACAAAAACCACTCAAACAAGCTCAATTTTCAAAACCCAAGCATCCACAGTATCCCCAGCACATGCCTAGCACACCCACCAAAAATCTTTTCAAAATTCAAAACTTAAGTTCATGCGGCCATTTCATCAAACAGGTTGAAGATTCAAATCAACAAAATCAAAAACACTATGTTGAGCAGTGTTTTGGGCCAACCTTGTTCCCTCTCTGGTTACAACTAGCCTTAGTAGATCATCTAGCACCTTTAACTAATCTCTAGCACCACTGTAAGCTGGCCATTGTCATCAATGGTGAGTAGACCGAGAGCACACTTGTCACCCCAGTGTGGATAGCAAGCTAGGAGAGGAACTAGCCATGCCAACCTTGTCTAGGAGCTAGCCAGCACGCCACCGCCACTCCCTGTCCCAGCCTCGAGCAATGCCAGCCACGGGACCACACGCCAAAGCCATGCCAAGCCTCTCTGCGAGCATGCCGAGAGCGCGCCCGTGCACCACCCTCGACACACGCCCATAGACCGCGTGCCGCCCTCGCCGCGTGCACGCGTGATCACCACCACCCCAGCAACCACGTAGACACGCCCGTTCGCCGCCGCGCGGACCACGCGCGTTGTGCGCCATCAAAACCCCCGTCGAACCCGCTCAAAGCACCGAAGCATTCCGACCGATTAGCACCGCACCACGCCTCGCCACCACTCCGTTGAGCTTCGCCAGGGAGCACATCATTGCCCCTACCGTCGCCCACGTCGATAGCCCTCTGTACCGTCGACCATGACGAGCTCAGCCCGCGCCCATCGGTCCCCTGTCGCCACTATAAATAGAGGCCTCCCCCGCTAGAATTCTTCACACCATTCCACTCCCCTCTCACCCAGAACCACCCCACCTCACTCCCGGAGCAAGGCGAGCAGCGCATCGCCGAAATTTCATCGGAGCCCGCCGCTGCTGGAGAAGAAGGAAGCCAGCGATTGGAGCCACCCCAGGAGGAGCTGCCGGTGCCAGGAGAATCGCCGTCGTCAACTTCGTCGTTTGTGTGCCTCGCCGTCATCACTGGAGCCCCAGTATGCCCCCATGCACCCCCACCGAGCCGCTAGGGTTCGAGCTCGCCGATGACTTGTTCATCGTCGACGACGACCCTTAGCCGTTGATCTCACTTCTAATCCAACGCACCACATCGCCCGTACCGCTTCGCGTGTTATGAGACACTGACCGGTAGACCCCCCTATCATTTGAGCCCTGCACTGTGGAGTGACACTGGGCCAGCCCATTAACCTTTCCCGCGCAGCCCACTGGTTTGAGTTTAGCTTTTTCTATTTTAATTCAAACTCAGTTCTGTACCTAGTTTCAAAAATCAACCCAGGTTGATTTAATGAACCAGATTGCATGAAACCAATTTTTTTAGAAAGGTACTGAAATGCTTAATCCAAGCCCGTTGGATTCAAATCATTTGGACCTATAGATCAACAATGATAAAAATAACAAGTCTAAAGCTTTTCTGCATTCAAACATTTTTCAAATTTCAACCATAATAGCTTTTGAGTTGATTCTAACTCTCAAAAATCACATTTGATCATACCTTTCAGAATATATAAAAACATATGGGTTTACTTACAGAAATAATGTTCAAGTAATAAAAGGATGCTACATAGGCATTTCTAGTCACTTTGTTTATTTAAAATAAAAGGTTAAATCTAATTAAATTGTGACACCACTTTAAATAACATTCTCATGTACTGAAATATGTGGTGATGACATGTGTCAACATGATCCCATGTTTGAGTTGGAGAATATTAAATCTTAAGTAGTTTTTCAATGAGTAGAAATTACTTTTCTAAAAATAAAATAAATAAGTCCAAAGCTTTAATCTTGTAATGTTAGTGATGATACTAGATCATCTATAGTGTATCTTTGTATGATGATTGAAAGTAGTTAAGTTTTGTTTGGTGATTGTGTACCTCGTATTTATTCATAGACGCTAGTACCGACCAAGGATACGAGGAGGAAGGAGGATACTACGAAGAAGAAGCCGAGGAAAACTTCAACCACTGCTTTGCACAAGGCAAGCCTAATACTACTAGTTAATTGAGCAAGCTAACACTTGCAAGATACTCTACTTTAGCAAGCCTTACTAACCAAGTTGACCTATGCAAGCTAACACTTGCAATTATGAATGTTATATAACCTATGCAATGCACCAAGCATGCTTAGTTAGACACATTTGATGATACCCAATCCTAGTTTTACTTGCAAGCTTTCTACTTTATTTCTTTAACAAAGATATTACTTAGAGCGTACTTGAGTGATTTGTAGATTCTAAAAAGATAATTGAAGGTTGCATAAAGAGCATTAAATCTGGCCTAAGCTAGATAATCTTGATGTCATCCTAAGGCATGAGATTGAACTTAGTTAAACTCCACTTGTTTACCACCCCTCATTAGTACTTACCCCCACTTGTAGATGCTAGTGCTAAGCATAAAACTTGATCAACTATAGATGGGAATACTTGGTGGAAAATGGTTATGAAAACCTTAGAATGATGTCATTCTACCGAGATGTTTTGACATGTGTTTCCGAACACCAGATGATTTTGATGATGAAAATGTTGAGGCATGAGCCTTAGCCCTTTATAAAACTGATGGTTGTCTGGATGCGATACCATTCCAATCATACCGTACAACCGCAATACCCTAAAATTTGGGTAGGGCTTGACTGGAAACTTATATACCTTAGTATTGGTTCCCTCACGACCAAGGTCTGAGATGAGGCTACCTTGTGAAGATTGTCCACCTATGCAGTACCCAAGATGACAGTTCGTCATGGTTGGGAGGCCAAACTCACAGGAGAGGTGGCTATACTAGGACGTGTAATTGAAAGGTTAGGATTGATTATCCGCATACTGAGTATGGTGAATTCAGGATTTGTTCCTGACGGATGTATCGAATGTTGTGGTGAAAGTGTATAATCTCTGCAGAGTGTCAAACTATTCGAATAGACGCGTCCGCGGTTATGGACAGTTGGACCGTTCCCCCGTCAGATGTTTTCAAAATGACTTATGAAATGAATTGAGATTTTTACTTGACCACAACAGAGTTGTGATATGAAATTCAAGTTCCCACCTAGGTGTTATAAAATTTCAATTAGCTTTTCTTGCTTCTGAACTTAGTAGAGGTAAATCTGGCTTTTTGCAAAACAACCCTAGAGCTTAGTGTCCTACTACAAAAACCCCCTTCACTTGTTAGTATTAGTTTGCGAGTACTTAAAGAGTACTCATGGCTTTGTCCCTGGCTATTCCCGTGGCCATACTATGAAGAAGAGTACCAGGAGGATGGACCCCAGGAAGGTTACGACAACTAGGATCATCTCCCATCGTCAGCATTGCCTGTGACCCCGAAGATGGAGCTTCGCCTACGCTACCTTTATTATTACGTTGTTCCACTGCTTGAGTTGTATTAAGAACTGGATCATGAGATCCTTATTTGTGTAAGACCTTATGTATGGTTTGTAATGGATGATGTACTATGGTATCCAAATCTGTTATGTCTCGCAAAAATGGTAATCCTGGGATTGCGATGTATGGCATAACAGGCATCTGGGATTAAAAATCCAGGTGTCGACAGATCCCAGGGGTGTCACATTTTGTTAATTCAAAGGATGCTAAAAGGGCATCTAATCTTCAATGGTTGAAGTAAGCATCGCGGAGTTGGAATCTTCACCGTGATGAAACTGTTAATGGAGTTTTCATCAGGAGACGATGAGGATGCTTGCATTTGCAAGAAATTAAGTGGGAGCGCTGAGACATATTTATAATACATTATGTGGAGGACATCTTGTTGATTGAAAATGATGTATCTTTTATTGACAAAGGTTAAGAATTTCATTTCGATAAAAGTCTTAGGCAAAACCCGAATATTTAGCATGAATGTATACATGGATATACTATGACGCTAATATGGTCATGCCAAACATACATATATGAGATATTCAAGGGGTTCAATATAGAAACGACGAGAAAAGGATCTTTTCGCATGGAAAAGAATTGAATCAAGATTCAAGTGTATCGACACTTGATAAGTGAAACAAGATTCAAGTGCTTTGACACTTGATGAGTACAATCAGAAGAATGTTTTGATCAATCATACCATGATATGTACACATCCAGACATGTACTATGCTCTAAGTGTTATGAGCATATACCAGAATGAATAATAAAATGATAATTTGGCGATAGTAAGGATATTCTTATAACCTTTTGGAAGAATTAAGAATATATTCCATTTGTATAAGAAACAAATAGTTCATTGAAAATGATACTAGTTTTGTCACAAGATACAAAATTAAGTTTATATCAATTTGAAATATGGCTAGCACAATGAAATGGAAAGATGTTTCCATGATAGTTTTGGATGAATTCCAAAGTAAATACCTTGTGACGGATACTACAAGAAAAGTCTAATTATATGACTGCTATAGTAGCAGCAAAGGAGGGCATTTGTGTCAAGTTGTTTGTTACCAAACTAAGGTGTGGTTTGCAACGGGATACCACTAAACATATATTGTACGACAATAGTATGGACATGATTTAACCCCAAGAAACTAAAGGTCTCACCAAAAGACCAAATTTATACAATGCTATCTCATTGGATAATGAGTGATGCGTGAAAACGCAAAGACATTCCAATACACACGGACCTGAAAGCGTTAGATCCATAGATTATGTTAACCACTTGCAATCATGTATATGGAACACCAGAAAGCCATAGGTGTTCAAATATGCAAAGTTTCTAAACTAGATTATTTTCTTTAGTGCAAGTGGGAGACTGAAGGGAATATGCCCGAGAGGCAATAATAAAAGTGGTTATTATCACATTCCTTATTTATGATAAATGTTTATTTTGCATGCTATAATTGTATTAATACGGAAATGTTAATACATGTGTGTTTAATAAACAAAAGAAAGTTCCTAGTAATGCCTCTCTTATAAACTAGCTCGTTGATTAAAAAGATGATCAAAGGTTTCCTATCATGGAAATTGGATGTTGTCAATAATTAGATCACAACATTGTTGGAATGATGTGATAAACATTCATCTGAATTATAGCATTACGATCGAGGTCATTGTGTTTATATTGCTATAACATCATACAAAGTAATCTTAGTCCTTAGACCATGATATCATGTGAATCACTAACACTAGAAGAGTATCTTGATAACATCAAATGTCACACCTAACAGGGTGACTACAAAGATGGGATCAGTGCAAAGAAGGTGTTATGTTGAGGCTCATGGATCAAGAGTGCAATTTTTCCATCCCGATGATCGAGAGATATACTCTGGGTCCTCTCGGTGATATCTCATTAGTTAGCTTGCAAGCAAGTGATTTGATCACTAGAATGTTATATCACGGGAATGAGAAAAGTGTACATGTCGGTAACGAGATCAAACTAGGTATGGAGATACTGATGATCGAATATCGGACATGTAATATATCGCGAGAAAAAGGGATTGAGTTACATGCGTATAAGGTTCACACGATCACAGAAGTCATCGTTGAATATGTGGGAGTCAGTACGGATCTCCATGTCCCGCTGCTGATTATTGATCAGAGAGGGTCTCGATCATGTCTACATTATTCGTGAACCGTAGGGTGACACACTTAAGGGATAGCGATGCCATTTGGAGCAAATAATATGCCAGAGAAAGAAAATGGAATGCATAGGAATTATTTCACTAGACACCAGAGCTATTTCAGTTGAAATTGTTGAAACTGGTTCTGCATCTGAAATTGAAATGTTGTAAGGGGTTTTATGTGAATGTTTGTTAATTCATGTAATTAAATAAAAACTGAATAAATAAATAAAAGAGTTTTATTTAATTATAGATTGCATTAAATTTGGTTGAAATTTAATGGAGGTGAGTGGAATTTTGAGTGGGTGTCTATTTATGTGAGTGGGAGCTCCACCCACATGAATGTGGAAGAGGTGGGGGCACCTACATGGCTGCCACGCCATGGGAGGGGGATGCCCCCTCTCCCTATAAAAGGCACCCCACTCCCTCCTCTCATCTCACACCTCCTCGTGAAGGATCTCCCTCCCTCCTTTAGAATTTCCCCATGATCGTGGATCAGTGAGATACATGTTCCCGGTGGCTTTTTCTGGAAGGATTTTTTGCTTCCGCTGCTTTGCTCGAGCGAGGGCGCGGAGGTTGTCGGGGTACCTGGACGTGTGTCCGATCACATATGCACCACTGCTTTGCGGTGCTGGAATTGATGGTGCTGGACCGGCTGGACCAGATGGACTTCATCACGATCTTGAGATTGGTAAGCGTTCGACTACATCATCCATGAGTACAACCTTGTTAACGCTATTCGGTCTTCGAGGGTATGTATTCCTTGGATGTATATCCACTCTTTGGTTGTATGTAGTAGATAGATCTTTGTACATAGTTGTTCCCATCGTAGGAAATTTTTTGTTTTCTATGCTACGAACCCTACAATTTTTATATTTTATTAGGTCCTTGATGGAACTTGTACTTCCACCGCCGATGTTAGCTCAAGCACCTCACTCCTATGGGACTACCACGGTTAGAAGAAAATGCAACCGCCCCAATTATCACACAAAGTGGACCACCGTTTCTTCTCGCCGATTTAAACTTCCTAACTAATAACTTCACACACTTCACTAACTTCTCGCCGATTTAACGAAATTATGTCAAACTTGAGCTACATGTAAGCGCGATAGATTTCTCTTGAATTAAATGTCTTTTCGGAGGTAGATGGGTGCATCTTCTTGTAATAAACAATGTCGTTGGTGTGAGTTTCCAAATATCTTGAAAGAACATTCATAATTTAATGAAAGTATCTCAATTTTGGATCTATAGGTGCATGATACCCTCCTTGGTTAGTGTTTAATTATGGGTTGAAGGGTTTTGGGTTTTAGTATGTAGGGGTTTAGGGTTTTAGTATTTACGGGTTTTGGGTTTAGGGGTTGTTTATTAGGGTTTAGGAAATTTTCAATAATGTTCAAGCTTTAGGCTTATATTCGTCGAATTTAATGGAATTTCCCAATTTAATGTAAGTATCAAAAATTTGATCAACAAGTGCATGATACTTGTTTGGTCAGGGTTTAGGGGTTTAGTGTTTAGGGTTTTATGGTTTCAGGAATTTTCAATAATGTTCAAGCTGCTTTATGCTTTTAATCATGGAATAGAATTTTGTTATCATAATTTAATGGAAGTATCTCAGATTTGAATCTATAAGTGCATGATACCTGCTTGGTTAGGGTTTAATTATGGGTTGAGGAGTTTAGGGATTAGGGTTTATGGGTTTAAGGTATAAGTTTTAGGGGTTGTTTAGGGTCAAGGGTTTAGGATTTAGGGTTTTAGTATTTAGGGGTATAGGGTTTTAGTATTTAGTGGTAGTTTATTACGGTTTAGGGAACTTCAATAATGTTCAAGCATTATTCTTATATTAGTCGAATATAATGGCACTGCCCAATTTAATGTAAGTATCTGAAATTTTATTTACAAGTGCATGATGCTTGTTTGGTTAAGATTTAGGGGTTTAGTGTTTAGGGTTTTATGGTTTTAGGAATTTTCAATAATGTTCAAGCTGCTTTATGCTTTTAATCATGGAATAGAATGGTGTTACCATAATTTAATGAAAGTATCTCATATTTGAATCTATAAGTGCATGATACCTGCTTGGTTAGGGCTTAATTATGGGTTGAGGGGTTTAGGGATTATGGTTTAGGTAATTTTGAATAATTTTGAAGCTTTATGCTTATATTCATGGAATATAATAGTGTTACCGCAATTTGAATAAAGCATCTCAATTTTTGATATATAAGTGCCTGCTGCATGCTTTGTTAGGGTGTATGTGGGTTGAGGGTTTAGGGTTTTAGTATTTCTAGGTTTAGGTTTTTTTTTAGTGTCGAATGTTTAGGGCATTTTCAATAATCTTGAACCTTTATGCCTTTATTCATCGAACATAATAGTGTTACCCAAATTAATAGAAGTATCTAAAAATTTGATATATAAGTGTGCATCACAGCTGCTTGGTCAAGGTTTAGGGGTTTAATGTTTCGGGTTTTAGGGTTTTGGGGTTTAGTGATTCAGGTTTTAGGGTTTAGGTATTTAGGGGTTTAGGGTTTAGTGTTTTAGGAATTTTCAATAAAGTTCGAGTTGTATGCATGTATTCATGGAATAGAATGACTTAGCAACAATTTATTAATGAAAGTATCTCAAATCTTGATCTATAAGTGCATGATACCTGCTTGTTTAGGATTGTTGATGGGTTAAGGGTTTAGGGAATTAGTATTGAGGATTTAGGGTTTTAGTTTTTTTAGGGGTAGTTTTGGTTTTACGGTTTAGGAATTTATTAATAATATGTCCGATCTTAGGGCTAGGGGTTGAGGGTTTAGGGTTTTTAGGGGTATATGGCTTAGGGGTTAGGCTTTAGGGGGTTAGTGTTTAGGGAAATTTCAATAATGTTCAAGCTTTCGTGAATTAGAATGGCATTAGCACAATTTAGTGAAAGTATCTCAATTTTTAATCTATAAGTGCATGATACCTTCTTGGTGAGGGTTTAGGGTTTAAGGTTTAGGTTTCAGGGCATTTTCAATAATGTTCAAGATTTATGCTAAGATTCGTGGAACAGAATGGCGTTAGCGTAATGTAATGAACATATATCTCAATTGTTGATCTATAAGTGGATGATATACCTTCTTAGTCAGGGTCGTTTAGGGGTTTAAGGTTTAGGGGTTTATAGTTTTGGGAATTTTTAATAATGTTCAAGCTTTATGCTTATATTTGTGGAACAGAATGGCGTTACTACAATTTAATTATGAAAGTATCTCAAATTTGGATCCATGAGTGCATGATACCTACTTGGTTAGGGTTTAATTATGGGTTGAGTGGTTTAGGTTTTAGGGTTTTAGTATTTAGGAGCTGAAGGTTTGGGTTCTAGGGGTTGTGTAGGGTTTAGGGTTTTAGTGGTAACCATGGGATTTGATGAGTTTTGGAAAAAATAGCTTTGCAGTATTATCCTACGATGTATAGACATTATTGGGTTTCAACCGGAACGACCAAGGGTATTCAAGGCCGTATCGATCAAAATCATAGTTTACGACATGGTAGAGTTCCCTCACTAGATGGGTGCATCGTGCGGTAGTAAGCATTGTTGACCGTGGGAGTTTTCACACATATAGTAGTTCATGCGTCCTATCTAACTATAGAAGTTAAATGAATTTCGCAAAGAAAATCGAGTCTAGCGCGATGGAGACGGGAGTACAAGGCACATGTGTCTAAGGGCATCCATAATGTAGGACCCACCCTACTTATGGAAATTACCACAATGTATAAGGTCACCATTTTCCACAAGGTAGGACCCACATAGCTTGTCATATTGCTCCATGAAAGGGGAAATTATTTTTCTATTCTCTATGGGAAACCCACAAGCTTGAGGTAACTTTATTTTGTCCATAATGTACTACTATATGAATTAAGGTGTGCGTTTTTACACATTGCGGATGCCATAAGGAAAAAAACAAATAATGGGCCCACTTGGAAGTGTATGACCAAGATATAAACTCCTATGCAGATGTTAGCGTCATTAGTTTAGTGGGTCCCATGAATCATCTTGTTTAGACACTGTCTAAACGGGGAAGCTAAGCATATTTCTTTTGTTTGGATAGATGCTCACCTCTGTCCAGTCACAGAGAGAATAAAACATACGCAGGGGAAGCGGGAAGCAGCGAAGAGAGAAGAGGAGTTGAAGGCGGTTTGATGTCAGAGCAAAGTTTATTATGATGGGTTCCTGACACGAGGTACTCCCGCCGCCTTAATAGTGTACACTCTACTAGTAGTAAATTTCAGGACCTATGCACGCAAAAAATTGTGTTTCTCTCTCCTTTGGTGCCTCTCATCTCTCCTCGCCACTCTCCCCTCACACACCGGCCCGACTGATCTCTCCCTCGTCCACAACACGCGCTACTCACTTGTGCCTTGGTACGACGACTATGTTTTTTTATTTGTTTTTTAGAGGGCGCCTTTGTTTCTTTGGCGTGTTCGGCAGCCGCGTTCGTGTGGAGTAGGAGGCGTACTTTGGAAGGAAACCACTTTGTTCCTTGGTGGCAAAAAAATCAAACTTCTCTGGTTTCAAAATTTTCACTTGCTTCCCAAACATCACGAGGGAAGATTATTCAAAATATCGGCTGACGAGGGTTGGACTCGTCAATTCCCATTGTTATGGACTTGGGGTTTTGGATATGGAGGGGACGCTAGAGATCACAGAACGGCTAACATATTCTCAATATGAGGACACGAGGTTTACCTAGGTTCAGGCCCCGGAGGGAAAAATCTACTCCTGCTTGTCTATTCTTGATTAATGGTGATGCCGAAGGTTAAAGGGGTGCGAATATGAGATTTGGCGGATTGTGTTCTAGGATGTGAGGTGAGGTCCTCCTCATCGTGCCCTCCTGGCTTTATATGGGGAGGCCAGGTCTCGGGGTAGGTCAAATTGGTTAAAGATTAGGGTTTGACCCTTTGAATTTCTATCTAAAGCTTACTGTGTTATCCAAGGAGTCGCATCCCTCATGGGTCTCGGTCACCCGAATCCTTCTTGGGCTTCACCATCTAGAGAGGGTGATTATATGGGCTTCTGCCAGGCTGGACTGGGTAGACTAACACCGGGCACCCGTAGGGCATACCCATGTCAGTAGCCCCCGAGTGTTCAGTCGAATCGTGTATTCACTTGGAGACTCTTAAGTCTTTTCATTTCTTGCATCCGAACAAGTTTCGGGTTAGTGTGCTGGGTCATAGGGATTGTTGATACGCGTGCCTGGCTCTGCCGACGGATCAGGGTCAGTTAACTCCCTTTGAGCAAAACAACGCTATCTACTTCACACTCGAGTCCCTAGACTGAAATCCGGAATATTGCTGGCGTAATTCGACCCAGGCCGCGGAGGTCTTACAATAGTCAAATTACAGTGTTTTTAAGTTATGTACACAACGCATCCTTCGGGATTTTTCATCGTCCCTGCTAACACAGAATATTACTAGAAGAGCGCAGTCGGAGGCGTGGCCAGGCCATCAAATTGTATCTATAGGTCTTATCTTTGAGTCATAGACATAGCATGCGAAAGTTTATCGCCACGGAGGCGTTTCAGGTGACCAAGGAGAAATTGTCTCTCTAAGCGTTATTTTGACATGAGTTGTTGATTGTGATTTAAGCTTTATTGTAATCGGGAAGGATATAAATCATTTAATTCATATGGTGCGCTACCAGCGCTCCCTATAGGAGTAGCCCCCGATTGATTGTTCGAGTCGTAGACTCGAGGAGAGACTTATAGTCGTCAGTTCGCAATACGGTGATCCAGACGCTCTTTGGATGACCTTGCAAAGCGCCATCAACGCCGACACTTTTTCTAATACGTGACCTGCGCTCCCTATGGGAATAGCCCCCGAGTCCATAATATAGTCATAGACTCGAAGGACTCGAAGAAGGACGCCGATGGTGGCTGGCGGCGGTGGACAATGAGGGAAACATATTTACGGCGCATGCACGAGGCGCACCAGATCCCATGGGATAAGGGTGACTGATGGGGATATGCCGACCGGGGTATACCCAGCAGGACGTTTCCTACTAGCCCAAGCTGCCAGCGTGTGGGCCTGCAGGACGACGACTGGATCAAGACTTGGCAAAGACCCGGATGACTAGAAGGTGGAGGCCCAGAAGCGTAGCTAAGCCCAGTCGGATTAGATCAAGAACCCGCCGAATCCATAACTAATTCGGTTGTAGATATGTAAACCCTAGCAAGGTGAGCCTATATAAACCTCCTTAGGGTACGCATAGAGGACACGTTCCATCATACACCCCAGTGACTCGCCGCCTAGTCTTCGAGGTCGCCCTTTTACTCCGGGGGGCCGAACCTGGTTAAAACCTTGTGTCTCCACCCTCATCTCACACAGCAGATGGCTGGCTGCCATTGCCCTTCGTTCTACTACTCGCTGCCGATTGCACCATCTGCCGTGACCATTCCCACGACAGTGGCACCCACCATGGGGCCTGGCCGGTCAGGCCAGTGTTCTGCGGCGAGATCCAATCTACCCATCAATGAGACGATCGCCACTGGCCGCATGATCGCGATCGGCGAGATCCTCCAGATCTTGCCGAGCAGCTATGTCCCGGCGGCGCGCCCGTCACCCACAGCGTGATCATGCCGGTCGGCACGATCAGCCTCTTCGTTGGCTTCACCGACGTCATCATCTCGGAGGACTAGGCTCGCATCCGCGAGTCTCCACCACGCGACCGGGTCTCTGAGAGTTAGGTCCGCACCATTCACTGCCTTGCCTCCGAGTATGACTCTACCAACAGCAACGTGGCCGAAACCACCATGGTCGCGAACGACGCGGCCCTCAGCGACGACGCCGACTCGGCGACCCCGGCATCGCCCACCAGATCCATCGTCACCACGTCACCCGCGGGCTCCATCACCCAGGTCTCCAACTTGGGAGACTTCGAGGACCCCTCTATTCTTGGGATCTTCGACTTCGACTCCAGGTCGTAGAACTCCGGTGACCTCCACGTCGGATCTGGCCGCAACGTCGCGGCCTCGATGGCGAATGGCGCGGATGCCTCGCCATTCCCCTTCTCCACGCTGATTCCACCAACCGTGACAGCGACGGAGGTCGAGGAACTCCGCCTGCGGCTGTAGGAGGCGGTCCGCAAGGAACAAGCCGAGAGCGAAAAATTTCGCCTCGAGCAGGTGATGGTGCAGGAGCTTTCGCGCTACCACCAACTCCGCATCAGGTCGCGCCTGAACCCCACCGTTCAGGGCCACGCCCTGGACTTCGACGATGAAAACGACCTAGCCCGCATAGCCGAGCGTGCGATCTGCGAGAACGCACCGCTAGGAGGAAGCTCCCGGCCACCACCAGGCGCGACGGCCAACGGCGCCACACCACCACCACCCATCCGCACACCCCCCGGATCAGCCAAGAATCCTGGTCTCCTCGCGGGAGCGAGACGCGAATGGCCTCCCGCTGTTCTCCACCCCGATGGACAATGTCATCGCGAGCCAAGCCGCGGTCGACAACATCACCGTGACTGGGGAAGGCGCCTTGCAGATCCAGTACGCCAAGGCCCTACTCGCCAAGGCCGTCGAGCAACAAAATGCGGCGATTAACTCATAGGGTCGCATGTACTCCCGTTTGTCAAGCAGTATGACAGCCTCGAGCGACCGCCCAATGGTGGCAAACACCCTCAACTGCCCACCACCCGAGCCCCTGCAGCTCCAACACCGACCCGCACACGCGGCATTCTCCACCAACGACCCGCGACCGGAGAACAACTTCGTCGCCGCCAACGGTCAGCCAGTCGACGCGTGACCAGAGCTGGCGCGCCTGCCATCCCGACGACTTGAGGCATACCCTCACCAACTGCCGCGACGACGAACCAAGGGGATCGCTGAGCCGAGTCGGATCCCAGTCCTTCGGACCAATGATCTGAGGCAAAAGATACCTGGCGAACTTCAAGGCGCCGAAGGAGATCGAGAAGTACGGCCCCTCGTACGACCCGTCCGTGTGGCTGGACACGTACCTCATGGCGATGGGAATCGCCGGCCACACCGACCTGCTCGCCGCTCGCTACCTCCCCCTGATGATGGAGGGAGCGTGGTGGCAATGGATCAACACCCTCCCCACGGACAACATCGACTCCTGGGAGGAAATGCGCGACGCCTTCGTCAGGCACTTCGAGGGCTCCTACACCCGCGCCACCACCATTGAGGACCTGGAACGATGCGTCCAGGGACCCCACGAGTCGACCCGCAACTGGGTCGAATGGTGGCAAGACTTGTGGTACAACGCGGCCGGTATCCACCCGGACACCACGATCCACTGCTTCAAGACCTCGTGCCACTACGAGCCCCTGCTCGCCAAACTCAAGAGGGTGTACAAAACACTCGACAACATACCGGACCTCCTCGAGATCGCCAAGTGGTACGTGGAGGAGAATCCAAACCAAGAAACTGACGACGAGTCGGGAGGGAATCGCCGCACGAGTGGCCACGACAACGGGAGACGACCCAAACTACTATACAGCAACACTCGCCTCACCGGCAAGCACCGCGGTGATGGGCGAGTCGACTTCGTCGCCAAAGCCGGGTACGCCCCACGTGAGCCCAAAATCTTTCGCCGTGATGGAGGCCAATGCCGTGACAGCGCAACTACAAGGCAAAGCCGAGGATCGACCCCGCGGCTCTCCTCAACCAGCCATGTGTGTTCCATAGCAGGAAGGGGAAACCCGCCACAGAAACGACCACCGACTGCCACTCCCTGAGGGAGATTGAGAAGGCACGACGCGCAAGGGAAGACCCCGACAACCACCCGCCAAACGGAGGGAAATTCGGCAACGATGCCGGCTCGCTCCACACCTTCGCCGGCTTAAACACGAACCACGATAAGAAGGTCATCGCCCGTGCTGTCGTCGTCCATGCAGTGTCCCAGGTCGACATCCCCAGTTCCTCAACTGGTCCGAGCAACAAATCAACTAGATCCACGAGGACAACTCGCCACAGATCGAATATCCGGGCCGAGTCGCCTTGGTGGTCAAGCCCAAGGTGGGAGACTACTGGCTCCCCAAGACGCTGATGGACAGCGGCAGCTCCATCAAAATCCTGTACCTGGACACGTTCAGGCGACTACGGCTCCCGCAGTCGATGATCGAGATGACCTACACCACCTTCCACGACATCGTCCCCGGTTAGAAGGCGTACCCGATCGGCAAGTTGACACTGCCAGTCACCTTCGGCACACCAGCGAACTTCCGCACCGAGCGGATCGTCTTCAAGCTGGTGCCATTCAACAACCCCTACCCCTGTGTCCTAGGGCGTCAGGTGTTCGCCAAATTCATGGCAGCGCCCCACTACGCGTACAACGCAATGAAACTCCTCGGGCTGTGCGGCATCATCACTATCCACCACGACCCTGACATGGCCGCAGAGTGCGAGGCCAAAGGCGCCGAGCTCGCCGACGCCATGATAGCGGCAGAAGCCAATCACACAGAGGAGCTCGCCAAGTACGCGAGCGGGGTCAACAATGACGACCCCAACATACTCAAGAATCCCAACTCGGAGGGTGGTGGCTCCACCGCCTTCAAGGCAAGGACGCACACTCGCACCGTCGAGCTGGTCCCAGGCGACTCCAGCCAGACGGTGAAGATCGGGACGGGCATGAGTCCAGCATAGGAAGTCGCACTCATCGAGTTCCTACGTGAGAATCGAGACATCTTCGCATGGAAGCCATCCGACATGCTTGGTGTCCCGAGGGAACTCGGTGAGCACAAACTCAACGCTGACCCCAAAGCGCGACCCGTCAAGCAGTCGCTGCGGCCCTTCAACGAAGAGTGCCGCCGAGCAATCGCTGAGGAGGTGAGCGTCTACTCGCTACAGGCTTCATCCGGCCAATCAAATACTCCAAGTGGCTAGCAAACCTAGTCCTGGTCGAGAAGAAAAATAGGACCTGGAGAATGTCTATCGACTACACAACCCTCAACAGCGCCTGCCCGAAGGAGCAGTTCGTCCTCCCGCGGATCGACCAAATCATCGATTCAACCGCGGGCTCGGAGTCGCTATGCTTCCTCGACGCCTACTTTGGGTACAACCATATCAAAATGGAAGTCGAGGACTAGGAGAAGACGGTGTTCATCACGTCATTCGGAGCCTTCTGCTACACCGCCATGACCTTCAGCCTCAAAAACGCCGGGGCGACCTACCAGAGGTGCATGCAGGAGTGCCTTGTGAGCCAAATCGGCTGCAACATCCACGTCTACATCGACAACGTTTTAGTAAAGTCCACTCGCCAGGGCAATCTACTCGCTGACCTGGCGGAAACCTTCTCAAACCTATGGAGGTACAAGATAAAGCTAAACACATGAAAGTGCACCTTCGGCGTACCTACTGGACAGCTGCTGGGGTACGTCGTCTCCAAGCGCGGGATCAACGCGAATCCCGCCAAGATCAACACGATCGCCCAACTCGGAAGTTGGCCGGGCGAGTCACGGCTCTCAGTCGCTTCATCCCCCGGCTAGGTGCGAAGGAGATTCCCCTCTACCGCCTAATGCGCAAGAACCCCACTTTCCAGTGGGACAAGGAGGCAGACGACACGCTCCACGCTCTCAACAAGGTGCTACTCGCGGCACCGCTACTCGCTGCCCCCGTCTACAAGGATCCCATGCTCGTCTATGTCGTGGCTTCCGAGCCAGTCGTCAGCGCTGTCATGGTCGTCGAACGACCAGAGGAAGGCAAGGAGCGTCGGTGCAGCAAACAGTATACTACATCAGTGAAGTCCTCACCGAGTCGCGCCAGCGCTACCCGCAGTAACAAAAATTGGTATATGCGGTCTTCAGAGCCCAGCGGCGACTGCCGCACTACTTATAGGAGCACCCAATAACGGTCGTCTCCTCAGCACCGTTGCAGGACATCATCCGCAACCGTGAGGAGACCGGGCGAGTCGCCAAGTGGGTCGTCGAGATCGGACTCCACAAAATCAGGTACGAGCCGCGCAAGGCGATCAAGTCGCAGGCTCTTGCAGATTTCCTCGCCGACTGGAAGGAGGCCCAGCAGCCAGAGAAACTGTCGTACCTCCATTACTTGAGCCTACACTTCGACAGCTCCAAGAATACAGATGGCGCAGGGGCAGGGATCGTACTCCCATCTCCAAAGGGCGACAAGCTATGCTACGTCCTGTACCTCGACTTCACCCCCTGCGCCAACAACATGGCCGAGTATGAGGCACTACTCCACGGCATGCGTGAAGCCAAGGAGATGAACATCAATCGTCTGCGCTGCTATGGTGACTCCGACCTCGTCGCCGGGCAAGTCGCCGGCACCTGCGATGCAGTCTCCCCTACCATGGCGGCATACCGCCAAGCAGTGGACCAGCTGGGAGGCCACTTCGCGGGCTACTCCGTCGAGTGGATCGTCAGGCGGAAGAACGAGGAGGCCGACGCACTCTCCTGAATTGGCTCGGCTCGTCTCACACCGCCCACCGGCGTCTTCCTCGACACCATCACCAATCCTTCCGTCTCTCCCCCGAGGGAGATCGACATCGGAATTCTGCTGCAACTAGGCGTAGCCCTGGTCGCAATGATCGCCGAGCCAAGTGACTGGACCGTGCCATACGTCGCCTACCTAGAGGGAGGCACCCTACCCGCTGACGAGACGGAGGCCCGGATGATAGCACGCCGCTGCAAATCCTTTCGTCATCATCAACGGCGAGCTCCACAAGTGCAGCGTGACCCGCGTGTTCCAATGCTGCGTCCAACCCGCAGAAGGATGCAAGATACTCCAGGACATCCACGCTGGCGCCTGCGGCCACCATGCTGGCGCCCGCTCCCTAGTCGCCAAGGCCATGCGACATGGCTTCTACTGGCTCACCGCACACGCTGACGCGGTCGACATCGTCCAACGCTGCGTCGGGTGCCAGAAGTATGCCAATCAGACTCACGTACCGAGCTCGGCACTCAAGAACATCCCCATCACCTGTCCATTTGCCATATGGGGCATTGTAACATCCCAAAAATATTAAACTAGAATCATCAAACTCTAATCATCAAAATTAGGGTTAACAAAAACTTTTCCAATTAAAATATGAAAGCATTCATATGTGTGTGCATTAAAATTTGGATTCTTTTGAATTGCCTTGCTTGTGCGTTTCTTTGCTTGGAAAATGATTCTTAGGTGAATTCAACATCATATAAACAATCCCCACACTTTTCCCAAAGACAAATAAATCAAAATAAACAAAATAAGGGAATGGTCACTTTGGCCAATTTAACTCCCATGCCTACTTTGGCTGTCTCTAACTTTCAAAACTTAACAGAAACTTGTTTGGATATTTACACCCCTTGATAGTACTCATAACAAAGTACCAAGGCCCACCTTGTGATCATCCAAAAACATTTGAATGCATAGTTTAAAGGACAGTTCAAGATTGAATCTATATCATATGGGAAGATCCCACTTTTTCAAAAACCACTCAAACAAGCTCAACTTTCAAAACCCAAGCATCCACAGACTCACCAGCATATGCCTAGCACACCCACCAAAAATCTTTTCAAAATTCAAAACTTGAATTCATGCGGACATTTCATCAAACACCTTGCCGATTCAAATCTAACAAAATCAAAACACTATAGTGTGCAGTGTTTTGGGCCTAAATTGTTCCCTCTCTGGACACCACTAGCCTTAGTAGATCATCTAACGACCCTAACTAATCCCTAGCATGACTGTAAGCTTGAAAATGTCATCAATTAATGGTGAACATCCCGAGAGCACCCATGTCACCCCAGTGTGGACAGCAGGCTAGAGGAAGAACTAGCCGTGCCAACCTTGTCTGGGAGGTAGCCCCCTCTCGACCAACCCTGCCTCGCAGATAGCAGCCAGAACCGCCCGGAATGCCGCGCATGTGCCGCTGTCGACCATGCCGACGTGCGCCGCAGAGCACGCGCCGTTCCCACTCAATCAGACCACCTCGAACCCTCGCCGCCCAACAACATGCTCCCCACCGTCACAGGATACCGCCAGACATGCCCATTTCACCGCCCGTGCCCCGTAGCCACCGCTCACCGTCGAAGACGCCGCCTCTTCCGCGCAGAACGTCGAGCGTTCCAGACCGTTTGCCACCGCCCCTACTCGCACATTAAAGCCATAGAGCATCGACAGGAGACCACCGATCGATCGCCACCATCGTCCACGCCTCTAGCAGCCCGTAGCCATGTCGCCACCGTCGCCTGCCCATCCCGTTCGGTCTCGTCGTCGAGACTATAAATAGAGGCCTCCCCACTCAAACTCTTCACACCATCTCACTCCCCTCTCCTCACTGATCATTCCACCTTATTCCCGGAGCAAGGCCAGCAGCGCAGCGCCGGAATTTCACCGGAGCCCGCCGCTGCTAGAGAAGAAGGGAGATTGGAGCCGCCCCAGGAGAAGCTGCCGGTACCAGGAGGTTCGCCATCGTCGACTTCATCGTTCGCCCGCCTCGCTGACCCTCGCCTGAGCCCCGGTGAGCCTCCCACGACCCCCACCTGCCGTGTTAGGGTTCTGTCTCGCCGGTGCTGCCCGACGTGGACGATGAACCACAGCCGTTGGATTAGAACTAGATCCAACGCACCACGTTGCCCCATACCGCCTCGCACCCCCCGTCTCACTAACGCGTGGGGACATCAACTTAACCACCCCGCGTAAGCGCTATGCGTAGCAGGCCGGCCCATTTTCTCTTCCCGCGCAGCCCACTCGTTTGAATTTGGATTTTTCCATTTTCATTCAAACATAGTTCGGTACCTAGTTTCAAAAATCAACCCAGCTCGATTCAGTGAACCAAATTGAATAAACCAATTTTTTTAGAAAGGTCTGGAAGTGCTGAATCCAAGCCCGTTGGATTCAAATCATTTGGATCGGTAGATCACCCTTGGTAAAAATAACAAGGCAGAAGCTTTCCTGCATTCAAACATTTTTCAAATTTAAACCATAATAGCTTTTGAGTTGATTCCAACTCTCAAAAATCACAAGTAACCATACCTTTCAGAATATATAAAAACATTTGGGTTCAAGTAATAAAAGGATTCCACATAGACATTCCTAGTCACTTTATTTAAATGAAATAAAAGGTTAAATCTTATTAAATTGTGACACCACTTTAAATCACATTCCCATGTACTAAAATATGTGGTGATGACATGTGTCAACATGATCCCATGTTTGGTTTGGAGAATATTAAATCTTAAGTAGTTTTTCAATGAGTAGAAATTACTTTCCTAAAAATAAAATCAATAAGCCAAATGCTTTAATCTTGTAATGTTAGTGATGATGCTATATCATCTATAGAACCATTGTGTGTGATGATTGAAAATAGTTAAGTATTGTTTGGTGATTGTGTACCTCGTATTTATTCATAGACGCTAGTACTGACCAAGGATACGAGGAGGAAGGAGGATACTACGAAGAAGAAGCCGAAGAGAACTTCAACCACTGCTCTGCACAAGGCAAGCCAATACTTGCAAGCTATTCACTTAGCAAGCTTATACTGATACTGAAGCAAGCCTTACTAATCAAGTTGACCTATGCAAGCTAACACTTGCAAGATACTATACTTATGCAAGCCTAATACTACTAGTTGATTGGGCAAGCCAATACTTGCAATCTATTCACTTAGCAAGCTTATACTGATACTGATGCAAGCCTTTCTAATCAAGTTAACCTATGCAATGCACTAAGCATGCTTGGTTAGGCACATTTGATGATACCCAATCCTAGTTTTACTTGCAAGCTTTCTACTTTATTTCTGTAGCAAAGCTACTACTTAGAGTTTACCTGAGTGAATTGTAGATTCTAGAAAGATAATTGAAGGTTGCATAATGAGCATAAAATTTGGCCTCAGCTAGATAATCTTGATGTCATCCCAAGGCATAAGATTGAACTCAGTTAACTCCACTAGTTTACCACCCCTCATTAGTACTTACCCCCATTTGTAGATGCTAGTGCCAAGCATAAAAGTTGATCAACTTTAGATGGGAATACTTGGTGGAAAAATGGTTATCAAAACCTTGGAATGATGGATCATTCTATTGAGATGTTTTGACATGTGTTTCCGAATGCCAGATTATTTTGGTGATGAAAATGTTAAGGCATGAGCCTGAGCCCTTTATAAAACTGATGGTTGTCTGGATGCGATACCATTCCAATTTTACCGTACAACCACAATACCCGAAGATTGGGTAGGGCTTGAATGGAAACTTATATACCTTAGTATTAGTTCCCTCCCGACCAAGGTATGAGCTGAGGCTACCTTGTGAAGGTTGTCCACCTGTGCAGTACCCAAGATGACAGTTGGTCATGGTTGGGAGGCCAAACTCACAGGAGAGGTGCTTATACTAGGGAGTGTAATTGAAAGGTTAGGATTGATTATCCGCATACTGAGTATGGTGAATTCAGGATTTTGTTCCCGACGGATGTATCGAATGTTGTGGTGAAAGTGTACAATCTCTGCAGGGTGTTAAACTATTCGAATAGCCGCGTCCGCGGTTATGGACAGTTGGAGTGGCCATACTGTTCCCCCGTCAGATGTATTCAATATCACTTGTGAAATGAATTGAGAATTTGACTTGACCACAACAGAGTTGTGGCATGAAATACAAGTTCCCACTTAGGTGTTATAAATGTTCAACTAGCTTTCGTTGCTTCTGAACTTAGTAGAGGTAAATCTTGCTTTTTGCAAAACAACCCTATAGCTTAGTGTCCTACTACAAAAACCCCCTTCACTTGTTAGTATTAGTTTGCGAGTACTTAAAGAGTACTCATGGCTTTCTCCCTGGCTATTCCCATGGCGAGACTATGAAGAGGAGTACCAGGAGGATGGACCCCAGAAAGGTTACGACAATTAGGATCATCTCACATCGTCAGCATTGCCTGTGACCCCGAAGATGGAGCTTCGCCCATGCTACCGTTATTATTACGTATTCCGCTACTTGAGTTGTATTAAGAACTGGATCATGCGATCCTTATTTGTGTAAGACCTTATGGATGGTTTGTAATGGATGATGTACTGTGGTATCCAATTCTGTTATCTCTCGCAAAAATGGTAATCCTGGGATTGCGATGTATGGCATAACAGGCATCTGAGATTAAAAATCCGGGTGTTGACAGGCATGGACATGGTAGGCCCCTTCAAGAAGGCCCCTCTGGCTTCACCCACCTCCTAGTCGCGGTCGACAAATTCACAAAGTGGGTGGAGGCCAAGCCAGTCCGCAAGTGCGAAGGGAAGACCGCTACAAAGTTCTTACGCGAGCTCATCTATCACTACGGGTTCCCGAACAGTATCATCACGGACAACGGCACCAACTTCGCCAAAGTATCCATGGCCAAATTCTGCGAGGAGCACAACATACGACTCGACCTCGCCTCTGTCTCCCACCCGGAGTCCAACGGCCAGGCGGAACGCGCCAACCAGAGCATCCTACACGGCCTGAAGCCACGACTACAAGTTCCACTCGAGCGAACTCCTGGGTGCTGGGTCGACGAGCTCCCCTCCGTCATCTGGGGCATCCACACCTCCATCAACAGGTCGACGGGGTTCACCCCTTTCTTCATGGTCATGCCAACCAACCTCGAGCATGACTCGCCTCGGGTGGTCAACTACTCGGAGGCCGACAACGAGCTCGCACGCCAATACGGAGTCGACCAGCTCGACGAAGCACGCGACCTAGCTCGCTCCCGCACCGCCATCTCCCGCTACCACAGCCGGCGAGTACGGACCCGCACCTTCCAGGAAGGCGACCGGGTACTGCGTCTGATCCAGTACAAGAAGGGCATGCACAAACTCTCCCCCCTTGGGAGAGTCCTGGGCAATGACGCCTACTACCTCGTTGACGTCTGAGGCGACGGAAAACTCGACGTCAAGTGATCATGGAATGTAAACCTCCTATGGAAGTTCTACTCCTAGACTTCCAGACATGTACCTCCTACCCTCTATGAAATAAAGAATATTGATTCGCGCAACATTTGTCCACTCTCCGTACCGTGTGCCACTCGCACTCGTAGTAACAACGCTATGCTACTCGCAGAAGTCAACCTTTGGTGACGCGATCGGCACGGCCAAGTAGTGCGATACGAGGGCACCGGAAAACTTCAGGCCTCGTACCGTCCAAGAAAGCCAACCCGGAGCCCAATTGGAGTCGCCTCGCTCGACTGGCTTTCTGAGCCAACACAACTGCATTCGCTTCCCACAGAGACTCAGTCCTCCACATCCTCGGCACAGCGACTCGAACGACAAAGTACCACGCTCGGGGACTGACGCCAGTCCAAACAGGAGCGGACAGGGAAAAACGCCAAGTATGAGAGCGCGCCCTCGACTCGCCACGCGACTGGTCCTACGGATCAGGTGGAGTGACGTGCCTAACACAACACCCTGTCCTCACCTACCACGGGCATGCGACTCGAACCGCCAAGTACCACGCTCGGGGACTCGGCTACCCGACCATGTTCGCGCCCGGGAAAATGGCCAAGTACAGAGCACCCCTTGGAGTCGCCATGCGACTGGCTTTCCGAGCCATGGCGAGTCGACCTTAACTAACTAACAGTTCAAACAACACATAAAAACGAGGTTAAACCTATAAAAGGGCGGACTCGGTCGGGGACTCGCACAACCAACAATCAAATCAAAATACACTGACAAAAGAATCCTTGCATTCCTTCAAAGTAGCAAAATTTGTTCGCTTACAAGGGTAGTTACATACTTATACTAACTAACACCAATCGGCAAACTATTCTACTCCGTAGGCTTCGATGATGAGGCGGCACCACCCTTGCGACTGCGGATAAAAGGAAACCACGGATTCGACGGGTACGTCGTGAGCTCACCCCCCATGGCCGCACGGAACAGTTGCTCCACCTTGAAGTCACGGTGCGATGGCTTGGGGTCATTCGGGGAGACGAGCGTTTCCTGGTAAGGAATGAGGTAGCCCATCGCCCACACCCGGTCGGCGTACACTGCAGCTCGCTCGGTCAGCTTCAACACTTCGGCGATCTCGACCGCGCCCGTCGATGAAGGGTACCCGCTCGTGACGTCGTCAAGATCGAAGTCGTCAGGAAAGTGCACGAGCCCAAGGCTCAGCGCAGTCGCCACACCACGACGAAAGACCGACCGCGTCATGAAATCCACAACCACTGGGGCCTTCTCTAGATAGCGCAAAACCTTGACGAGGTCACTAGGAATCACCTCCGTGGGCGAGATCTCCTGCAGATACGCCCGGATGTAGGTCGCTGACAGCGCAGCAGAATCAACCATAGTGGTGATGCATTGCCGCGCGTCGTACGACTGCGCTTCCTCGGCATTACGGTAATTAGGCTTGCAACAGACAAGCAAATAACGAGGGAGGCTCGAGCAAAATAACGTGACCTACTCGCTCGGGGACTCGCCAAAGATAAACTCACCAATCAACGGGCGACAACGCTCCGTGATGAAATCCTGGAGACTAGAGAGGTCAACTTGCAGCCTGGCGACGAGCGCATCTGACATCTTCCGCTCCTCAGCAGCAGAAGCAACAGCTGCCTTGGCCTGCCCATCCGCTGAAGTTGCCCCCGCCTTCTCCTCCTTGAGCTCACGCTCCAAGTCGGCGATTCGCTTCTCCGCGGCGCGCAAGGACGATTGTGCAGCCGTTAACTCACTTGCCGGAACGAGGCCCTGACGAGCCTTCTCCACCGTGGCTGTGCTATCCTCTGCACCAACAACACTATGAATACGAGAAGGACAAGTTTATAACTAGCATCGAGCACGACAAACACTCACCCATAGTCGCTCGAAGCTGCTCGTTCGTGTCCCGAACAACGAGGAGATCCCTCTGCACACGCGCCCTAGCGGCAAGACGATCCGCTGACTCGCGTTGAAGGCCCTGCGCAACCATGGAAACGTCATCAACGAAAAAATTCCTAAGTGCATAGCCGCTGAAATTCAGCAGCTAGCCACTCGGGGACTGAGCAGCAAAAATCCCTAAGTGCCTAGCCGCTGAAATTCAGCGACTAGCCACTCGGGGACTGGGCAGCAAAAATTCCTAAGTTCCTAGCCGCTGAAATTCAGCAACTAGCCACTCCGGGACTGGGCATAAAAAATTCCTAAGTGCCTAGCCGCTGAAATTCAGCGACTAGCCACTCGGGGACTGGGCAGCAAAAATTCCTAAGTGCCTAGCAGCTGAAATTCAGCGACTAGCCACTCGTGGGTGCGGCGACCTCCACGGCTTCGTCGCCATTGTCGTCATCGTCATTATCGTCGCCCCCGTCACTTCTAGCATCGCCCTTATCGGGCGAAGACTCGATGTCGTCTTCGGCGAACGAGTTCGAATTCTCGTCATCTGCGGGTGGGAGCCAACCTTCCACCACTTGGAACAACTGCAACAACCAAGTGAAATTAGGACGACCGCGAATGCAAAACTACGACTGCGAGTGCATAATAAATAAAAGAACTCACCGTTGGGGCTTGGCGCTTCGTGGTGTAAGGTGCGACACCGGCCTTTGCATCAAGATACACTGCCTGGGTGATCTTCTTTAGGGCCAAGGTGTAATCGTTGAGTCTCCACTCAGCATGGAAGGACTTTGTCGGGTCGTCCTTGCCTGTATACTCGTACATATAGTGGGTGCGACTGGCCAGAGGTACGAGCCGTCGCCCGATCCAGCAATTGTAAAGATTGATGGTTTGGAGGCCCTTCTTCTTCAGGTTGCGGATGGTCTGCAACATCTCGTCGACGACCATCCGCTGGTCAAGCGGAAGTTTGGTGACTTGGAGCCGACGCGGCTCGGGACGGTCGGCGGAGTACGTCGGAAGCGCCACCTCGTCGCCTGGCGGCAACTCGGTCACGTAAAACCAGCTCTTCTTCCACTCATTCGCTGCTTTAGCGGGAAGCATCAGATAAAAAGGGACACCTTCGACTTCAGCTGAAAGGTCAGGCCGCCCGCGGCCAACATCGGGCCGCATGTCTCTTCTAGGCTGATCCTCCCATGGAACACATCTTGCCATAGAGGAAAGTATGGCCGACAACCCAGGTAGCACTGGCAGAACGCCACGAAGATGGCGAGCTGCTCGATATTGTGCGGCCCTAGGTCCCAAGGTTGGATGTCGTAGTAGGCGCAGAAGCGGCGGAAGAAGAGGGATGGCTGGTGAAGTAGACGAGTTCCCCCTCGCGCGGATTTGGGATCACCTCTTCAGCACGGGGATGTGCCATCTCCCGGCGCGGAGGACCCCTACCTCCTCGAATGACTTCAGAAGCGCCTTCGTGCACTTGGATCTTCCCCATGGTTCCGCCGGAGTGGCCATCGATTAAGAGATCTAGGGCTATGAGCTGCTCTGGGTCGCTTGGGTCGCTACGCGGAATGGAATATTGGAAATGCGCGAGATCGGAGGAAGTGTGGGAATGTTCTTCCCTCACCTGTCGCTCTCCTTATATAACGGTTACTACCCGCCATCTTCGGAGAGACGTTACCACGCGGGAATTATGCCGATATTACCATTGGATTACCCAACGACTACTTCATCCATTCGAGTCGCTGTCTTCAGCGACTTGACGTCTCGCCGACCTGATCACTATAACAGTGATTTAATTATTAGCCGACCTATTCGCCAAGCTACGATCTTACTAGTCGCCGATATTGAAACTAAAATGACTAGTTTTTTCCTTTATATTCAGGAGTCCACCACCGATTCGACTGGGCGTCCGAAGTGGAACCGCATACTCTGACTGCCAACACACACATGCGATGAATCAACGACGGCCTCGGGGACTACTGATGGGGATATGTCGACCGGGGTATACCCAGTAGGACATTTCCTACTGGCCCAAGCTGCCAGCGAGTGGGCCTGCAGGACGGCGACTGGATCGAGACTTGGCAAAGACCCGGGCGACTGGAAGCTGGAGGCCCCAAAGCGTAGCTAAGCCCAGTCGGATTAGGTCAAGAACCCGCCGAATACTTAACTAATTCAGTTGTAGATCTATAAACCCTAGCGAGGTGAGCCTATATAAACCTCCCTAGGGTACACATAGAGGACACGTTCCATCATACACCCCAGCGACTCGCCGCCTAGTCGTCGAGCTCGCCCTTATACTCTCTCCATAATACAATCTAGCAGGAGTAGGTCTTTACCCTCCGGGGGGCCGAACCTGGGTAAAACCTTGTGTCTCTGACCTCATCTCGCACCGCAGATGGCTGGCCGTCCTTGCCCTTCGTTCTACTACTCGCTGTCATTTACAGCATCTACCGTGGCCATTCCCACGACATTGATTCCATTCTCCGCAATTCGGAGGTGATTCTGGATCCACCCGAAGGCTTCCAGGATAATGTTCTATGATTTCGTCATTCGTGGCCTCTCTCTCCCTGCCCACGAATTTCTTCATGGGCTCCTTTTCCTTTACGGGCTTCAACTCCTTCAGTTGTCGCCCAACTCTCTTTTGCATATTGTGTACTTCATCATGCTATGCGAGTGATAGCTCGGAATCGAGCCGCACTTTGGCCTCTTCAGGAAGCTCTATTCCCTGAAGAGGCAGTATAGAAATGGTGGCGTGTATGCCCTAGGTGGATGCGTAATAGCCATTGGCCCCACCTTCAATAATTCTCCTTCCACCTCTGCGAATCCGTCCAAGGATGGAGGAAAATGTGGTTCTACATCCACGACTCCAAGCTGAACGATCAGCATTACGGGTTGGCTCCCTTCGACGCCAGAAAGGTGATCACCCAAAAGAGCTCGTGGCCGAACGTCGTTCTTGAGCGTGAAACTGAAGTGGTCGAGAAGCTGTACCAGCGGGTGGAGGAGCTCCAGTTGGTGCGAGGCAAAGAGGTCTTCGGTGTTGACATCATCCAGACCTTCCTCAAGCATCAGGTGCAACCCCTCCAGGTGAGGGCGTACTCGATATTTTTGTACTCCGGTGGCAGTGACCCGACAAGAGTGTTGAATGAGGAGTTGTCCTATGCCGACCTCGACAGGGCGCGTCGACCCCTGCTATGCTTCAGGGCCAACGACGAGCTACCGCCGAGGTCGTCGATTGCCCCTTTCAATGCGTAGAAGGAAGTTCCTCAGGTGAATACTTCACTTGCACGTAAATGCATTTTTTGTTTGTGTATTCTACTCTTAATTTTGATGTGAGTCTGTGGTGTTCCGTAAGAACTTAAGGTGTGGAGCATCATGCCTTCCCTTATTGAGAAGTACACGGCTGCTCTAGATGGCCGTGACGCGGAGTCTGATTCGATAGTCTCCCCTGCGAAATCGCCGATGGAATAAGCCCCCGAGCATAGTGAAGGGAACTCTCGCAAGAGAGCCCGAAGAAAAATTCAGATACTACGATGCTGCTGATGCTGAAAGGGCCTTCCTTCCTACAAAAGCATTCTACAGATGAAGGTGCGACTTCCCCATTTCCTGCGGTACCCATCCAGGCCGTGGACCCTCAGCCGAAGGCCAAGAATGTCAAGAAGGAAACACTGTTCCTGAACCTCTCCAACATTCCCTCGTAAGTGTTAGTCCGTTTTTGCTTGATTTTGTTGAATTTGCCTTGCTTGATGCCTTATTGGAATCATCTGCTATGTTGTGCTAGGCAGTCCTGTTTAGGCCAATACATGAAGGATGAAACTGAAGAGATGGCCGTGGACTTGAAAGCGGTGAGCGTCGTAGCTGCAGCGCCCTCCCCAAAGATATCGGCCAACTCCGGTGATGATGCGTGGAGCTCCTCCAAGCCAAGGTCACATGTGGAAGACACAGGCTCCACCTTCGGAGTCTTCGGGTGGTCATGTAGGTATTACTTCATTGTTGTGGGCGAGCCCCCGAGCCCTTTATTCCTCTGATTCTCATTTTCTTTCCATAGCCCTTCCTGCATGAGCTGCAGTGCCTCAGGCAGCGGTACCTCGTGCCACAACGAGCCCCTAGTCGCCAAACTCAAGCGGGTGTACAAAACACTCAACAACATACCGGACCTCCTCCAGATCACCAAGCGGTACGCGGAGGAGGACCCAAACCAAGAAAGCGATGACGAGTCGGGAGGGAATTGTCGCACGAGCGCCCACGACAACGGGAGACGACCCGAGCTACGATACAGCAACACTCACCTCACCGGCAAGCGCCGCGGTGATGGGCGAGTCGACTTCGTCACCAACACCGGGTACACCCCACGTGAGCCCAAAATCTTTCGCCATGATGGAGGCCAACGCCGTGACGGCGCAACTACAAGGCGAAGCCGAGGATCGACCCCGCAGCTCTCCTCAACCAGCCCTGTGTGTTCCACAGCAGGAAGGGGAAACCTGCCACACACACGACCGCCGACTACCACTCCTTGAGGGAGATCGAGAAGGCACGACGCGCAAGGGAAGACCCCGACAACCACCCGCCAAATGGGGGGGGGAATTCGGAAACGACACCGGCTTTCTCCACACCTTCGCCGGCTTAAACACGAAGCGCGAGAAGAAGGTCATCGCCCACGATGTCATCGTCAACGCAGTGTCCCAGGTCGACATCCTCAGTTCCTCAACTGGTCCGAGCAACAAATCACCTGGATCCATGAGGACCACTCGCCACGGATCGAATATCCGGGCCGATTCGCCTTGGTGGTCAAGCCTAAGGTGGGATACTACTGGCTCCCAAGACGCTGATGGACGGCGGCAGCTCCATCAACATCCTGTACCTGGACACGTTCAGGCGACTACGGCTCCCACAGTCGATGATCGAGACGACCTACACCACCTTCCACGGCATCGTCCCCGGTCGGAAGGCATACCCGATCGGCAAGGTGACACTGCCAGACACCTTCGGCACACCAGCGAACTTCCGCACCGAGCGGATCATCTTCAAGCTGGTGCCATTCAACAGCCCCTACCACTGTCTCCTAGGGCGTTAGGCGTTCGCCAAATTCATAGCAGCGCCCCACTACGCGTACAACGCAATGAAACTCCTCGGGCTATGCAGCATCATCACTATCTACGGTGACCCCGACATGGCCGCAGAGTGCGAGGCCAAAGGCGCTGAGCTCGCCGACGCCGTGATAGCGGCAGAAGCCAATCACGCGGAGGAGCTCGCCAAGTATGCGAGCGGGGTCAACAATGACGACCCCACCATAATCAAGAAGCCCAACTCGGAGGGTGGCGGCTCCACCACCTTCGAGGCAAGGACGCACACTCGCACCGTCGAGCTGGTCCCAGGCGACTCTAGCCAGACTGTGATGATCGGGACGGGCATGAGTCCAACATAGGAAGGCGCGCTCATCGAGTTCCTACGTGAGAATCGAGACATCTTTGCATGGAAGCCATCCGACATGCCTGGTGTCCGGAGGGATCTCGCTGAGCACAAAATCAACGCTGACCCCAAAGCGCGACCCATCAAGCAGTCGCTACGACCCTTCAAAGAAGAGTGTCGCCGACCAATCGCCGAGGAGGTGCAGCGTCTACTTGCTACAGGCTTCATCCGGCTAATCAAATACTCCAAGTGGCTGGCAAACCCAGTCCTGGTCGAGAGGAAAAACAGGACCTGGAGAATGTGTATCGGCTACACAAACCTCAACAGCGCCTACCCGAAGGAGCAGTTCGTCCTCCCGCGGATCGACCAAATCATCGATTCAACCGCGGGCTCGGAGTCGCTATGCTTTCTCGATGCCTACTCTGGGTACAACCATATCAAAATGGCAGTCGAGGACTAGGAGAAGACGGCATTCATCACTCCATTCAGAGACTTCTATTACACCGCCATGACCTTCGGCCTCAAAAACGCCGGGGCGACCTACCAGAGATGCATGCAGGAGTGCCTTGCGAGCCAAATCGGCCGCAACATCCACGTCTACATCGACGACGTGGTAGTAATGTCAACACCCGGATTTTTAATCCCAGATGCCTGTTATGCCATACATCACAATCCCAGGATTACCATTTTTGCGAGACATAACAGAACTGGATAACATAGTACATCATCCATTACAAATCGTACATAAGTTCTTACACAAATAGGGATCTCATGATCCAGTTCTTAATACAACTTCAAGCAGCGGAATACGTAATAATAACGGTAGCGTAGGCGAAGCTCCATCTTTGGGGTCACAGGCAATGCTGACGATGGGAGATGATCCTAGTTGTCGTAACCTTCCTGGGGTCCATCCTCCAGGTACTCCTCTTCATAGTCTGGACACGGGAATAGCCAGGGACAAAGCCATGAGTACTCTTTAAGTACTCGCAAACTAATACTAACAAGTGAAAGGGGTTTTGATAATAGGACACTAGGCTCTAGGGTTGTTTTGCAAGAAGCCAGATTTATCTCTACTAGTTCAGAAGCAAGAGAAGCTAGTCACAATTTTATAACTCCTAAGTGGGATCTTGTATCTCATGTCACCACTCTGTTGTGGTCAAGTCAAAGTCTGAATTCATTTCACAAGTCATTTTGAAAAGTCTGACGGGGGAATAGTGTGGCCACTCCAACTGTCCATAACCGCGAATGCGGCTATTCGAATAGTTTGACACTCTGCAGAGATTGTACACTTTCACAAAAACATTCGATACATCCGTCAGGAAAAAATCCTGAATTCACCATACTCAGTATGTAGATAATCAATCCTAACCTTTCAATTACACGCCCTAGTATAAGCACCTCTCCTGTGAGTTTGGCCTCCCAACCATGACCAACTGTCATCTTGGGTACTGCACAGGTGGACAATCTTCACAAGGTAGCCTCAGTTCAGACCTTGGCCGTGAGGGAACTAATACTAAGGTATATAAGTTTCCAGTCAAGCCCTACCCAATCTTCGGGTATTGTGGTTGTACGGTAAAAATTGGAATGGTATCGCATCCAGACAACCATTAGTTTTATAAAGGGCTAAGGCTCATGCCTTAATATTTTCATCACCAAAATCATCTGGTGTTCGGAAACACATGTCCAAAACATTTCAATAGAATGATCCATCATTCTAAGGTTTTCATAACCATTTTTCCACCAAGTATTCCCATCTAAAGTTTGATCAAGTTTTATTCTTATCCCTAGCATCTACAAGTGGGGGTAAGTACTAATGAGGGGTGGTAAACTAGTGGAGTTTCAACTAGGTTAAATCTCATGCCTTAGGATGACATCAAGATTATCTAGCTTAGGCCAAATTTTATGCTCTTTATGCAACCTCCAAATATCTTTCTAGTATCTACAATTCACTGAAGTAAACTCTAAGTAATAGCTTTGATAAAGAAATAAAGTACTAAGCTTGTAAGTAAAAACTAGGATTGGTTTATCAAGTGGGTAGGATCATCTATGCTTAAGGAATATAGTTGGCATGGTGACAAGCAAGTATTGGCTTGCACATTATCATTATAAGCTTGCTACATTGCAACTGTTAGCTTGCCTTGTGCAGAGCAGTGGTTGAAGTTCTCCTCGGCTTCTTCTTCGTAGAATACTCCTTCCTCCTCGTATCCTTGGTCGGTACTAGCGTCTATAAATACATACGATGTACACAATCACCAAACAATACTTAACTACTTGCAATCATCACACAAAAGGGTCCTATAGATGATCTAACATCATCACTAACATTACAAGATTAAAGATTGGTTTAATTCCTTTTATTTTTAGAAAATTAATTTCTACTCATTGAAAAACTACTTAAGATTTAATATTCTCCAAACCAAACATGGGATCATGTTGACACATGTCATCACCATATATTTTAGTCCATGGGAATGTGATTTAAAGTGGTGTCACAATTTAATAAGGTTTTACGCTTTTATTTTAATTAAAGAAGTGACTACAAATGCTTATGTGGCATTCTTTTATTACTTGAACATAATTTCTGTAAGTAAACCTAAATATTTTTATATATTCTGAAAGGTATGGTTGAATGTGATTTTTGAGAGTTGGAATCAACTCAAAAGCTATTATGGTTTTAATTTGAAAAATATTTGAATGCAGAAAAGCTTCTGCCTTGTTATTTTTACCAAGGATGATCTACAGATCCAAATGACTTGAATCCAACGGTCGTAGATTCAGCATTCCCAGACCATTCTAACAAAATTGGTTTCAACGAATCAACCTGGGTTGATTTTTGAAACTAGGTACAGAAGTGTGTTTGAAATAAAATGGAAAAGGTTAAATTCAAACAACTGGGCTGCGCGGGAAGCGATACTGGGCCGGCCTGCTAAGCACAGCTCTTACGCGGGCTGGTTAAGTGGCTATCCCCACGCGTCAGTGAGACGAGGGGGTGCGAAGCAGTATGGGGCGATGTGGTGCGTTCGATCTCGTTCTAATCCAACGGCTGAGGGTCATCGTTGACGTTGTACAACGCCGGCGAGACAGAAACCTAGCGCGGCCAGTGGGGGTCGTTGGGGGCTCACCCGGGTTTCGGCGAGGGTCGGCGAGGCGGGCGAACGACGAAGTCAATGACGGCAAACCTGCTGGTACTGGCAGCTTCTCCTGGGGCGGCTCCAATCGCTGGCCCCCTTCTTCTCCAGCAGCGGCAGACTCCGGTGAAATTCCGGCGAAGTGCTGCTCGCCTTGATCCGGCAATGGGGTGGCACGATCAGTGAGAAGAGGGGAGTGAGATGGTGTGCTCAATTCGGCTGGGGGTGGCCTCTATTTATAGTCGCGACGACGAGACCGAACGGCATGGGCAGACGACGGTGGCGACATGGATACGGGCTGCTAGAGGCATGGCCGGCGGTGGCGATCGCTTGGTGGTCTCCTGGCGATGCTCTACGGCTTTAATGTGCATGTAGGGGCGGTGGCAAATGGTCTGGAACACGCGACGCTCTGCGCTGCAGAGGCGGCTTCTTTGACGGTGAGCGGTGGCTGTGCGTCATGGGGCAGCGAACAGGGATGTCTGGCGGTCTCCTGGGTCGGTGGCGGTCATGTATGCATGCGGCAAGGACGGCGCGCGGTCTGTGGGCGTCGGTTGAGCATGGCGCTCTGGCACATGCTCGGCATGGTTGACAGAGGCACGGGCGCAGCATTCCTAGGTGCTCTGGTCGATGTCGTCGAGGTAGGGCTGGTCGAGAGGGGGCGGTGAGGCATGGGTGATCTCCCAGACAAGGTTGGCACGGCTAGTTTCTCTCCTAGCTTGCTGTCTCCACTAGGGTGGCATGGTGAGCTTCGGTTGTTCACCATTGATGTCATTGCCCAGCTTATGGTGAGTCTAGTGCTTGGTTTAACTTGCTAGGTGATCTACTGAGATGGTTGTGAGCTAGAGAGGGAACAAGTTAGGCTTCAATCACTGCTCACAATAGTGTTTAAGATTTTGATGATTTGTGTGTGCAATGTGTTTGATGAAATGGCCGCAAGAATTCAAGTTTTGAATTTTGAAAAGATTTTTGGTGTGTGTGCTAGGTTGGTGCTGGTGAGTCTACAGATGCTTGGGTTTTGAAAGTGAGCTTGTTTGAGTGGTTTTTGAAAAAGTGGGATCTTCCCATATGATAAAGATTCAATTTTGAATTGTCATTTAAACTATGCATTTGAATGATTCTGGATGATCACAAAGTGGGCCTTGATACTTTGTTATGAGTACAATCAAGGGGTGCAAAGACCCAGAAATGTTTCTGTTAAGTTCTGAAAGTTTGGGAGAGCCAAAGTAGGCATGGGAGTTAAATTGGTCAAAATGACCATTCCCTTATTTTATTTGTTTTGATTTACTTGTCTTTGAGAAAAGTTTGGGAATTGTTTAGATGATGTTTATTTCACCTAAGCATCCATTTATAGTAAAAGGATCACACAAACAAGTTGGTTTAAAAGAATTCAAAATGAAATGCATACTCACATGCATGCTTTCATATTTTAATTTAGCAAAGTTTTTGTTAACCCTAAATTTGATGATTAGAGTTTGATGATCCAAGTTTAGTATTTTTGGGATGTTACAAACCTTCCCCCCTTAAAAAAATATCGTCCTGAGATTTGAAAAAGGACAAAAAAGATTTCCTAGGATTTGAAGAGACCGGGAAACTCCGTCCTGATGTGATCTTCGCGCTCCCAGGTAGCTTCCTCTACTGTGTGGTTGCTCCACTGAATCTTGAGAAACTTGATGCTTCAGGTTCGGGTAGTTCTGAAAGCTTCTTCCAAAATATGGATGGGTACTTTGAAATAGGTCAGGTCATCGTTGATATCTATGGTCCGGTGATCGATGTTCTTGAACACTTCGGCCTTCTCTAGGACTTCGAGACACTTGCGAAGTAACGAGATATGGAACACGTTGTGCACGGCTGACATATCTTCGGGTAGTTCCAATTGATATGACACTTCTCCTCGTCGGTTCAAAATCTTGAAGGCTCCGATATATCTGGGGGCTAAGTTTTCTTTGAGTTGGAAACGCTGCATTCCCTTCAATGGCGACACCTTCAGATACACAAAATCTCCTATGTTGAAGGCGAGGTCTCGACGTCTCTTGTCGGTGTAACTCTTCTGTCTGGACTAGGCGTTCTTAAGGTGCTCACGAATCTTGTGAACCTTCTCTTCTGCTTCTCGTAGGATGACGGGTCCGAAGATCTGACTCTCTCCTACTTCCGACCAGTTCAATGGGGTGCGACACTTCCTTCCGTACATGAATTCAAATGGGGCCATTTGCAAACTAGCTTGATAACTGTTGTTGTATGAAAATTCTGCAAACGGCAGACAATCTTCCCACTTAGATCCATATTCTAAAACACATGCTCTCAGCATATCTTCGAGTATTTGGTTTACTCGCTCCGTTTGTCCATCGGTCTGAGGGTGATATGCGGTGCTGAAATCTAGGCGGGTTCCTAAACCTTCTTGGACTTTCTTCCAAAATCTCGAGGTCAACTGAGTTCCTCGATCCAATACGATGTTCTTGGGGACTCCATGCAAACTGACGATTCTAGCGATGTACAACTCCGCTAGCTTCGAACTCTGATATGTGGTCTTGACGGGTAAGAAATGGGCGACTTTGGACAGTCGGTCCACTATGACCCAGATAGAGTCATTTCCCCTACTCGAAGTAGGCAATCCGGTGATAAAGTACATTCCAACAGAATCCCATTTCCATTCCGGAATCTGCAAGGGTTGTAACAATCCAGCGGGTCTTTGATGTCCTGCCTTGACTCTCTGACATATATCACACTTGGCGATATAGCTTCCGATTTCTATCTTCATCTTATGCCACCAAAATTGCTCCTTCAAATCTTGATACATCTTAGTTCCTCCGGGATGGATAGAATAAAGAGTATCATGAGCTTCCTTGAGAATCACTTCTTTCAACTCAGAATCTGCTGGTACACAAAGGCGTCCTTTGTACCACATAACTCCTTCTTCGTCTTCGGTGAATCCGGGTACTTTGCCTGTACCGATACGACGCTTGATTCCGTCGATACTAGCATTTCCCTTCTGTGCCTCTTTGATCTGACTGATCAAAGTGGGCTGAAGTTCTATGCTAGCCAAAAATCCTTCACTCACTAATTCCATTCGAAAAACCTCCATTTCTTTGTGCAAGCTTGGTTGCTCCTTCAAAATCATGGATTTCAAGCGGCACGGCAATCTGCTAAGGGAATTTGCTACCACATTGGCTTTACCAGGGTGATAGTGAATGTCCAGATTGTAATCCTTGATTAGCTCAATCCATATCCTCTGTCTCATATTCAGCTCCTTCTGAGTGAATATATACTTCAGACTCTTGTGATCCGTATAGATCTCACAACGATTTCCCATCAGGAAATGCCTCCATGTCTTCAGGGCTAGAACTACGGCTGCGAGTTCGATGTCATGGGTTGGGTAATTTTGCTCATGTTTCTTCAGTTGTCGAGATAGATAAGATATAACTTTGCCTTCTTGCATTATCACACATCCGAGACCGATCCTGGATGCGTCACAATACACATCGAATGGCTTCGTGATATCCAGCATGATCAAGATTGGGGCTGAAATCAATCTCTTCTTGAGTTCTTGAAAACTCGCTTCACACTTGTCAGTCCATTCAAACTTCTTGTCCTTCTTCAACAATTGGGTCATGGGTCTGGCGATACTCGAGAATCCTTCTACGAATTTGCGGTAATATCACGCCAATCCAAGAAATGCACGAACTTGGGTTTGAGTGGTTGGGGCTTGCCAATCTTCTACATCCTTCACTTTGGCAGGGTCAACGGCAATTCCTCCTGCTGATACAATGTGACCGAGGAATCCTACCTCCTGTAACCAGAATTCACATTTGCTAAATTTGGCATACAACTGATGCTCTCTAAGGGCTCCAAGAATGGTCCTTAGATGTAGCTCATGTTTTTCTGATTTGGAATATATCAGAATGTCATCAATGAAAACAACGACAAACTTATCCAGGAAGTCCATAAAAATCTTATTCATGAGATTCATGAAATAAGCGGGGGCATTGGTTAATCCAAAAGACAGGACTGTATACTCGTACAATCCATATCTGGTGGTAAAGGCAGTCTTGGGAATATCCTCTGCACGAATTTTGAGTTGATGATAACCAGTTCTAAGATCAATCTTAGAAAACACTTTGGCACCGGTCAACTGATCAAACAAATCTTCTATCTTGGGCAAGGGGTATTTGTTCTTGATGGTGACATCATTCAACTTCCGATAATCCGTACACAAACGGTTACCTCCATCCTTCTTGTCCACAAACAAGACAGGTGATCTCCATGGTGACGCACTTGGTTGAATCAATCCCCCAGCATGGCATCCAGTTGCTTCTTCAGTTCTGCTAGCTCCGACGGGTTCATACTATGGGGTCTCTGGGCTATGGGTCCAGTTCTAGGGATTAGTTTGATGATAAACTCGATATCCCGATCTAGGGGCATACCGGGCAAAACATCCGGGAAATACATCGGGGTATTCACAGACTATCCGGACTTGTTCAAGGGTAGGTTGGGCTATACTCTTGTTGCATTTGAATTGGCGAGGTAAGGTTTCAGATATATGCTCGACTGATATTCCGGCTGTACTGGTCATGGTTATGGCTTTCTTGGCACAGTCAATCAATCCTTTATGTTTGGACATCCAATCCATTCCTAGTACTACTTCCAAACCTTTAGTTCCGAGTACTATCAAATTTGCATAAAAATCTATGCCATGGATTCGGATACGGACGGCTTTGCAAATTTTCATAGCCTTGGTGGTTGATCCGGGAATTTGAACAATCATAACATGCTTCAGTTTGGTTGGTTGAATTTTACTAGTGAATCCAAATTCTTCGGTGACAAATGAGTACGATGCTCCAGAGTCAAACAACACTCGTGCAAGTACTGAATTAACAGAAAACATACCCAGCACGACGTGTGGCGCTTCCTGAGCTTCTTCAGCATGCATGAGAAAAAGACGGCCATTGCGGTTGAGCGAATTCCCTGGGGCAAACCTTCTTCCGGGCTGAACACGACGTTGCTGCTGAGCTGGGACATTGGCATAGGGTGTTGCGGCATTCTTCTTGTTGGGGCACTCGTTGGAGTAGTGACCCTTATTTCCACAATCATAACAAGTCACCTGTAATTTGTCCTTTGCTGCTACAGGCACAGCATTGCTTCCAGTCCTTGGGGCAGTGTTGGTGTTGGCGGTAGCATTGTTGTTGCTGAACTTGGGTGGGGAACGGTTGAAATTGCTAGAGTTGCCCGGGTTGTTGTGATTTCCTCCGGGTCTAGGGTTTCCACGGTTGGGATAGGTCGGGCGGTTCATCGGGGGTCTGTTGCTTCTTGGGGCAAATCCGGGAGATGGGTTAGGGCGATACTTTGGGGTCTGATGGGTTCCTGGCTGATGCATCATACGACGCTTGCGGTTCTTATTGGCTTGGTTGATCTTCCCTTCCATCTGGATGGCTGAGTCGACAAGGGCTTCAATATCAGCAAAGGGGATATTGACTAACACTGTCTGCATCTCATCATGCAGACCATTCAAGAATCTTTCTTCTTGGCTTCGGTGTCGATCTCATCCGGGGCATACCTACCTAATGACAAAAAATTGTCACGGTATTCCACTACAGTCATCCTTCCTTGCTTCAGTTCTCTGAACTCGTCTCTCATCCTCTTGATTAAACCCGGTGGCACATGGGTTCTGCTGAACTTGACCTTGAATTCCTCCCAGGTCATCATCTGGCCTCCGGTCATTGCACGAACACTGTTCCACCATGCCCTGTCATCTCCGGCTAGATAGTGGGTGGCGAACAGAAATTTCTCGTTGGCTTCCACTCCAGCGACTTCTAGGTTATTCTCCATGGTCTGTAGCCAATTGTTGGCATCTAGGGATTCTTCTGACTTAGTGAAAATAGGTGGGTTGGTATTCTGGAAGTTCTTGAGCTTAGATCCATGGTTGTGCTGATTTCCGTGGACTTGGTTGTTGTGGGAAAGCTGAGCTATCTGTTGCAGGGTGGCTAGGTTGTCTTGATGTTCGGCTCTTTCAGCTTCACGGTCAGAAGTCAACATTTGCAGGATCTGCAACATCGGGTTCGGGGATGAACCTCTTCCTCTGCGTGGCATCTAAAGATTGAGATAGATCATGAGAAAAGAGGGAAATTTCTAAGGTTTTGGGGCTTTGAAAAGTTTTTAAAGTTTGACTCATATTTTCTAGCAACTTGCTTTTCATTCATTCATTCATAGCACACGGTACAGCACACACCACAACAAAGAAAAACATATGGTTTTAAGAACCATTCTTGGATCTACGATACAGTGGGACCGAATACTACTCACTACGCTAGTGCTCAAGTGCTACTACTCCTCGGAATCTATGGCTCCATCATCCTCATCATCATCGATGAAGGTGAAATCATCCTCATCGGTGAAGAAGTCCATGGCCTGATCCTCCAGAAAATCATCATCATCGCTGAGATAGGAGTAGGGGTCTCCACGAAGATCCTCTCCGGCATTCTCCCTTTTCTCCAACTGCATGTCTCTCTGGTGGATGGTCTCCTCCAAAGACGAGATACGGTGGCTAAGACGGGCAATAATGCGTTCCTTCTTGTCGAGCTGACGGTGGCGAGACTTGTGATCCTTTGCTAGCATGGCGATGGTCTGATCCTTCGTCTTGATGATGGCTGACTTGTGGTTGGAGTAGTCACGGCAGTTATCCAACTCCTGCTGACGATCCTACATAATGAAGCTAAGGTGGTCCAATTGGTTCTTCAACTTGTGATGGTATGGGGCTTCCAGTGGTTGTCCATTAGCATCACGCCTTGGGCAAAACTCAAAGCGGGTTCCCTGGATCTGATTGATGCTCCGCCCACACAGACGGGAAAGAGCTTCCTGCATTGCCCGGGCAAGTCCATCGAGCCAGTTGTTCTCTCTTAATGTAAACTGAATTCCTTCCGCAGTGGGAGGTTCAATCTTTCCTCGGAGACTTGCAACAATTAGCCACTGCAGATCTTCTCCTCCTTGATCATTGAGCTGAGCTCCAAATAACTCGGGGTGCGGACGCTCCAGAAGTTCCGAAAGCTGGTCCAAATCCCTCTCAAAGATAAGGTCTCCTCCATTCCCCAACTGGTAAAACTTGTTGTACTTCACGTCCATCTAAAAGAATATAGGATGAGTAAGTTAGTAGAGTGATCAAGTGTGTCAAATATTTATGTATTTTGCAAGATTTTTTGAGGAACATGAATTTTCATGAAAAAATCAAAGGGATAAGAATGAGAATAAGTTTTTGTAAATATTTGTTTTCTTTGGTTTTGAAACTAAGTTTTTGATTCAAACGTCCAGTCTAACTAGGGTCTCCTATGGTTAGGATGGCTCTGATACCAACTTGTCAACACCCGGATTTTTAATCCCAGATGCCTGTTATGCCATACATCGCAATCCCAGGATTACCATTTTTGTGAGACATAACAGAATTGGATACCATAGTACATCATCCATTACAAACCGTACATAAGTTCTTACACAAATAGGGATCTCATGATCCAGTTCTGAATACAACTTCAAGCAGCGGAATACGTAATAATAACGGTAGCGTAGGCGAAGCTCCATCTTCGGGGTCACAGGCAATGCTGACGATGGGAGATGATCCTAGTTGTCGTAACCTTCCTGGGGTCCATCCTCCAGGTACTCCTCTGCATAGTCTGGCCACGGGAATAGCCAGGGACAAAGCCATAAGTACTCTTTAAGTACTCGCAAACTAATACTAACAAGTGAAAGGGGTTTTGATAATAGGACACTAGGCTCTAGGGTTGTTCAAAAGCAAGAGAAGCTAGTCACAATTTTATAACTCCTAAGTGGGATCTTGTATCTCATGTCACAACTCTGTTGTGGTCAAGTCAAAGTCTTAATTCATTTCACAAGTCATTTTGATAAGTCTAACGGGGGAATAGTATGGACACTCCAACTGTCCATAACCGCGGACGCGGCTATTCGAATAGTTTGACACTCTGAAGAGATTGTACACTTTCACCACAACATTCGATACATCCGTCAGGAACAAATCCTGAACTCACCATACTCAGTATGCGGATAATCAATCCTAACCTTTCAATTACACGCCCTAGTATAAGCACCTCTCCTGTGAGTTTGGCCTCCCAACCATGACCAACTGTCATCTTGGGTACTGCACAGGTGGACAATCTTCACAAGGTAGCCTCAGCTCAGACCTTGGCCGTGAGGGAACTAATACTAAGGTATATAAGTTTCCAGTCAAGCCTTGCCCAATCTTCGGGTATTGTGGTTGTACGGTAAAAATTGGAATGGTATCGCATCTAGACAACCATCAGTTTTATAAAGGGCTAAGGCTCATGCCTTAATATTTTCATCACCAAAATCATCTAGTGTTCGGAAACACATGTCCAAAACATTTCAATAGAATGATCCATCATTCCAAGGTTTTCATAACCATTTTTCCACCAAGTATTCCCATCTAAAGTTTGATCATGTTTTATGCTTAGCACTGGCATCTACAAGTGGGGGTAAGTACTAATGAGGGGTGGTAAACTAGTGGAGTTTCAACTAGGTTCAATCTCATGCCTTAGGATGACATCAAGATTATCTATCTTAGGCCAAATTTTATGCTCTTTATGCAACCTTCAAATATCTTTCTAGTATCTACAATTCACTGAAGTAAACTCTAAGTAATAGCTTTGATAAAGAAATAAAGTACTAAGCTTGTAATAGAAAACTAGGATTGGTTTATCAAGTGGGTCGGATCATCTATGCTTAAGGCATATAGTTGGCATGGTGACTAGCAAGTATTGGCTTACACAGTATCAGTATAAGCTTGCTACATTGCAAGTGTTAGCTTTCCTTGTGCAGAGCAGTGGTTCAAGTTCTCCTCGGCTTCTTCTTCGTAGAATCCTCCTTCCTCCTCGTATCCTTGGTCGGTACTAGCGTCTATAAATACATACGATGTACACAATCACCAAACAATACTTAACTACTTGCAATCATCACACAAAAGGGTCCTATAGATGATCTAACATCATCACTAACATTACAAGATTAAAGCTTGGTTTAATTCCTTTTATTTTTAGAAAATTAATTTCTACTCATTGAAAAACTACTTAAGATTTAATATTCTCCAAACCAAACATGGGATCATGTTGACACATGTCATCACCACATATTTTAGTCCATGGGAATGTGATTTAAAGTGGTGTAACAATTTAATAAGGTTTTACCCTTTTATTTTAATTAAAGAAGTGACTAGAAATGCTTATGTGGCATTCTTTTATTACTTGAACATTATTTCTGTAAGTAAACGTATATATTTTTATATATTCTGAAAGGTATGGTTGAATGTGATTTTTGAGAGTTTGAATCAACTCAAAAGCTATTATGGTTTTAATTTGAAAAATGTTTGAATGCAGAAAAGCTTCTGCCTTGTTATTTTTACCAAGGATGATCTACATATCCAAATGACTTGAATCCAACGGGCTTGGATTCAGCATTCCTAGACCTTTCTAACAAAATTGGTTTCATTCAATTTGGTTCACTGAATCGACCTGGGTTGATTTTTAAAACTAGGTACAGAAGTGTGTTGGAAATAAAATGGAAAAGGTTAAATTCAAACAACTCGGCTGCGCGGGAAGCGATACTGGGCCGGCCTGCTAAGAACAGCGCTTACGCGGGCTGGTTAAGTGGCTGTCCCCACGCGTTAGTGAGACGAGGGGGTGCGAAGCGGTATGGGGCGATGTGGTGCGTTCGATCTGGTTCTAATCCAACGGCTGAGGGTCATCGTCGACGTTGGACAACACCGACGAGACAGAAACCTAGCGCGGCCAGTGGGGGTCGTTGGGGGCTCACCGGGGTTCAGGCGAGGGTCGGCGAGGTGGGCGAACGACGAAGTCGACAACGGCGAACCTCTTGGTACTGGCTGCTTCTCCTGGGCGGCTCCAATCGCTAGCCTCCTTCTTCTCCAGCAACAGCAGACTCCGGTGAAATTCCAGCGAAGTGCTGCTCGCCTTGCTCCGGCAACGGCGTGGCACGATCAGTGAGGAGAGGGGACGAGACCGAACGGCATGGGTAGACGACGGTGGCGACATGGCTACGGGATGCTAGAGGCATGGCCGGCGGTGGCAATCGCTTTGTGGTCTCCTGGCGATGCTCTACGGCTTTAATGCGCATGTAGGGGCGGTGGCAAATGGTCTGTAACACGCGACGCTCTGGGCGGCAGAGGCGGCATCTTTGACGGTGAGCGGTGGCTGTGCATCATGGGGCGGTGAACGGGGATGTCTGGCGGTCTCCTGGGTCGGTGGAGGTCATGTATGCACGCGGCGAGGGCGGCGCGCAGTCTGTGGGCGTCGGTCGAGCGTGGCGCTCTAGCGCATGCTCGGCATGGTTGACAGAGGCACGGGCGCGGCGTTCCTGGGTGCTCTATGTCGTGGTATTGCCGACGAGTACACCATGGAGGGGTCCTCACAGTGCGTGTTTAGAGACGTGGGGTAAGGCGGACGGTTGACGGGTACGAGGTAACACAGCTTACCCAGGTTCAGATCCCACAACGGTGGCGGAATCCTACTCCTGCTATAAATCACTATAAAGGCAAATACGCTGAGTTACAGAGATAGGTTCGCTGTGAGAGGTTGTATAAATCGATGCCCCAAAGGCTCCCATAGGCCCGACTTATATAGTCGCCAGGTCCTAGGGTTACAGGGAAAAGTCCTAGCCATACAGGTTACAGAGTCCTACACCATCTATTACTAGTCTTGTGTATCTTGCACTCCAAGGCTCCGGGTACGCTGGTAACTCCACTGTAGCCTTCCTTTATCCAGCATGGGCCTCCCTTCTGGATCCACCTAACTGGGCCGCCCAGTAGGCCATAGGCCATGCTACCGACTATGGGCCACCCGGGTTAGTCGGATAAGAGACATGCTATAAGGATACCCATATAGCATATCCCCAACAGTAGCCCCCGGAGAACTCCGAGATCTTGCACCGTCTTGCCTCTTCATGTTGAATGCTCCATCTAGATGGACGTCGGCAAATCGTCAAGAAATATCTTGTAGTCCTCCCAAAGAACCCTGCAAGGTTTTCTCCGTCTTCAAATGGTAAGCCGGAGAAATGTTGAATCTTCCATCGTACTCTTCCGTAGTCAGATTAAATCCGTCCATGCCAGAATCTTCGATGCGACGGCTCATCTACCCATGTCAGCTAGGACGATGTAGGCTTAGGTCAGCGACGCCTCGTAACTCACACATGTAGAGAACGCAATCATATCCGATTTTCCCGCGCGAGCGATACGAACCGTTGACGGAGACGGTTGGAGACGTGGCGAAATTACCGCGCACGTTCACGAACACGTCGTCTACATGGCAACCGTCCGATCAGCTGCACGAATCTTGACGCAGAGTATGATAAATAGTAACCGTGGGACACTTTCCACTTTTTACCTCATTCCTCTCGTGTCATCGTCTTCTTCCTCCAGCCGCACGCCTCCTCGAGCTCTCCGCGAGAAACCTCGAAAACCCTAGCCTCCCTCTGTGTCAGTCGCATCCTTCCAGCTCTCCATGGCCAACAGCAGCTCCTCCCCCTCAATGGCGGCGTCGAGTGAAGCCACGGCGAAGCCGCCGAGCTCTGTCGTCGTGCCCCCAGAGGGCCTGGTCATCCCCGCATCGGCGGTGATTGAAACCACCGGCGGCGACCATAATCTGGCGGCGCTAGAGCCTTTGGAAGAAGAGCTAGACTCGCACAAGGGCGATTGGCGCGGTTCGGACATCACCGACCGCGACATCCAAGAGATGGTCGCCGAAGGCTACCTCCCCGCGACGGAGGGGCTCGCCTGGCGGGCGGCGCCGGCCGGCGAGGTGACACCTTCTCCCCAAGCCGGAGAAAAGGTGTACCTCAAGGCTCAGCTGGTACGCGGCGTTTCTCTGCCAATCTCCCACTTCTTTCTCTCCGTCTTGAACCACTACAAGGTCCAACCCCATAACCTCTCCCCCAATAGCATCTTAGTTCTTAGCAACTTCGCGGCACTTTGTGAGGGTTACCTAGGGATTAGGCCTAGGTTAGACTTGTTCGTGTACTTCTTCACCGTCAAACGTGAAGCCGGACACAGTAGGGAGGAGCTTAGGAACTGCGGCACCATAAGATTCAAGATCCGACCTGGCCGGCGGTTCCCTGACATCGTCGGCCACGAGTCCTGCAAAAACTGGAAGTGGACGTACTTCTACGGCCCCGACATTCCTTTGGCGGGCCGAGAAGTAACATACCCGGACTTCGCGGATGGAGCCGCCGCTGAAGTTTCCACATGGAGATCCCATGCCTCCCTTCCCTCCGACCTCGACTCTTCTCGCGCAATAAGGCGGATCGAATGGTTCGTAGAGACGGGTTTGGCCGGCTTGGACCTGGCCATGTGCTGGTTCATCAGGCGACTCCAACCTCTACAACACCGCGCGAAGTTCATGCACGAGTATACCAGTGATCGAAGGGATACCCTTCGGATCTCCGTGGATAACTTCTCGAGCGACTCCGTTAAGCTCCGCCTGAAGGACACCGTCCAGGTGAAGGATAAGAAGCGTGGCTTCACCATCACCTACGACATGTTCGTAGACGGCAAGTGCCCAAAGGTAGATATGTATTTTCCGTGTACGACATATACTCCAGTTTATCCGTCTTGCCATTACCATCTCATCTAACACGGAGATTTCTAAATTAACAACTTAGCGATCTAGATGAGGACAACCTGGCTGCCCAAATCTACGATCCAAAGATGAAGGAAGTTACGGTCGTGTCCGACGATGATGTCCCGTTGGCGTGAAAGCGGAAGAGTTCCACCTCTGACGCTGCCGACGGAGGCAAGAAGAAGAAGACGGAGGGTGGAGCCTCCAAGAAGACTACCGCCGCCCTAGAGGCGGAAAAGAAAAGATCCACCGGGATTTTTGCCAAAGCACCCCCATTAGTGTGAGCTTCTCATTCTCCGACGTTGTCTTATTTATCTGTCTTGTTCCTATACTTATGCACTTTGCACGTTTCAGGAAGAAAGCCACAACCAGCCTCAAGAAGACCTCCAAGACTTTGGGGGCTTATAGAAATGTCAAAGATATGCTGCATCGCGACTCCTCCCCCGCCATCGCCCCTGCTACTCCTGCAGTCAAGCCTTCCTCTGCCCTGACAAGCTCTCAAGCTCAGGAGGCACAAGGCCCTTCCGCCAAGGAAGTGGATTCTGGCGCTTCTACCGAACTTGTCGTTGTTGGATAGTAGGCGACACAGGAGAGCACTGCTCTACAAATGGCTGAAGCTCTGGCTAAGGATGCCATCGGTAGTGGCAAGGCAGCAGTGGGAGCTGGTACCTCTGCCGAAGGCGGCGCCCCTACTCCCAAGAAACCCTTCGAGTTCTCGAAGATAGTTTACCCGGCGCTCCTGCCGAGTAACACAACTATGGTTCCTGGAGGAGTGTTGTCATCTCCGACGTGCGGTATTAAGGAGCTGCTCCGACAAGCCGATATCTTGCGGGGAAATAGCATTTCCTTTGGCAAGATGCTGGCCGAGAGTGCTACAAACGTCAATATTATTGCACTTGTAAGTTTTACTTTGCCTTTTGCATTTCATATGAGTATCCCACTATAGCCCCCGAGGATGTAGACGGAAAACCATAGGTTTTGCATCTATATGCTCTAAGAGTAACTAAGTTAGAAAGAACTCTCACTGTAGCCCCCAAGCATTTAGATGGAAGAAACTATTCCGACTAGATGCTTTAAGAGTAGCATACGCAGTGTTTATAATTTTCAAATACTGTAGCCCCCAAGCCTCTAGTTGTAACTGAATTAGTTCCGACTAGATGCTTAAAGAAAAGCTAAGCACTTTCTGAGTTAAAACTGTATACTGTAGCCCCCAAGCTTCTAATCGAGAACTGAAGTAGCTTCGACTAGATGCTTAAAGAAAAGCTAAGCATATTGATAAGTTGTAAAACTTTCGCTGTAGCCCCCGGGCGCCTAGATGGAAAGTTTCCGACTAGGTGCTCCAAGCATAGTAAACAACAGTTTAACTTTTTTCCTTTGTTCCACAGAACGAGAATGCTCGGAGGGGCATGGCCAACGACAAGTACCAGAATATGCGCGCAGATCTTGAAGCCAAAAAGGGTAAAACTGCCATCTTGAAGGAACAAATCATCAAAAACTAGTCTATATTATTTTTTGCGCATTCCGTCTTGGTTTTATGCCTTCCTTCTTCGAGTACTCACTGTGTATTTTGCTTTCTCCGACTTGCAGAGCATGTTGCCAAGGCCAAGGATATTGTCGAGCAGTCCAAGCACATCCAGCAGCTGGACAGTGAGAACAAAATTCTTAAGAAGGAGAGGGAAGAGATGCTGAAGATGCACGAGGATTCCATGAAAGCCCTGCAGGATTCCGCCTCCACGGAAATCAATCGCTTGAAGGAGGAGCTTGCGATCTTAAAAGATCAGAAGCAAGCTGCTGATGAGCAAAACCAACACCACAGAGAGGCGTTTAAGCTCCTCCAACAAGAGAAGGAATCCTTGGCGGACACCATCTGGCAGGCCAAGGCCAGCATCTTCAGTAAGTTTCCTCCGCCTTGTATTTCTGTAGTCTGGATACTTAGAGTTTATTGAACTCATGTGCTCCTTGTCGGAATTTTCAGCGCCTCTGGGTTTAACCCGCTCGCCTCCTTCAGACAAGGAATGCATGGTTCTTGCCAGCAACTTCATCAACACCGCCATCACCCAAGCCAAGGAGATTGCCAAGCCCCTCCAGATATACATCAAGGCCTTGGACTCCGTGAAGAAGTACTCGGAGATTCTGCACCGAGCCCCCGAGCGTGTCACGAGCTGGAAAGCTTCATGTGCACGGGCTGGCGCAAGGATGGCGCTGTCAATGGTGAAGGCGCACTACGACGATGCCGACATCAATACGGTGACCTCTGGCATCCCCGACGTGGATGATGACGGCAAGGAGATAGATCACGAAGCCATCCTATCATCACTCGTGGGTTATGACACTAGAGTTGCCGAGTTGGTGGACGTTGACGTCTTCGTGCCCAGGAACACCATCGACAGCGTCAACCAAGATTCCTCCGAGTCTCATCACAGTGCCGACGCTGAGGGTGATTCTCCGGCTGGGGACGATGCTGCTTCCAAGTCTCCTGCGCCCAAAGAGTGAAAAACACTATGTAATATTTGTTTTTCCTTTGGTATATGCATGGAAAAAACTTGATGATGTAACTCAAGGTGGAAAACAATCGTTGTTATTTCCTGCTACTTAAGAACTTAGGTCCCAGCATGTATATATTTTTTTCAAACAAGTACTGGCTTTATCCATTACTTTGGTTCTTATGCTTGACTTTTCGTGAGTCGGAAGACTCGTTGTCGGAACCATGCGCTTAGGTGATGATGCCCAATGGCACCGTCAATAACCTAAGCACAAAATCGCCGATAATAAGTGCCAAAAGTCACTACTCCAGAATCCACATAAAAACAAAAAAGAACGTGTAGACCAGAAAACTTAAGCTAATGCCCGTAGGCGGAATTTTCACAAGTGCAAACGCAAAGCTTGTGCATAAAGGTTTTACATGATCCAAAAATGAACACTAAAGGAGGTAAAATACTCAAAAATATGAGTGAACCAAAGAGCTTTATTTCATTGATCATATAAGAGATACACAATTAGATAAAAAATACTAAGTGTAAAAGGACGTAGCTGTGCTATGTTCCATGGCCGATCAAGCTCCGGGTAGTCATCATCCGGGTCATGTCGCTTACGCTTATGATCCTCGTTGGGTCTATCCTTTAGTTCACGATTGTCAACAAGGTAGTAAGACCCATTGAGCAGCGCCTTGCTTATGATGAACGGTCCTTCCCATGGCGGGGATAATTTACGTGACTTTTTCTGCTTAAGTCGGAGCACCAAATCCCCCTCTTTAAACGAGCGATGCCAGACACGGCGACTATGGTAGCTGCGTAGCTTCTGCTGGTAGATGGCGGATCTTTGGCATGCCAAAACACGCTCCTCCTCGAGAAGGTCCACATCCAGGCGTCTGGATTCTTCAGCGTCATCCTCGTCATAGGCGGCAACTCTTGGTGCATCGTGGAGGATGTCGGAAGGCAGGATGTCTTCTGCTCCATATACCATGAAGTAAGGGGTGTAGCCGGTAGATATGTTAGGTGTAGTTCGTAAACTCCACAGCACAGATGGCAATTCTTCCATCCAGGCTCCAGCTGCTCTATGTAGCGGTGCCTCAAGACGTGGCTTGATTCCCTGCAGAATTAATCCATTGGCTCGCTCAACCTGACCATTAGATTGTGGGTGTGCCACATATGCAAGGTCAAGTCGGATGCCTTTCTCCCAACAATATGCCTCCACTTCTCCGAGTGATAAATTGCTGCCGTTGTCGGTGATAATGCTATGTGGGAGACCAAATCTCACAACTAGATCCTGGACAAACCCGAGGGCAGTTGCCCCATCAAGCTTTCTAATGGGTTTAGCTTCTATACATTTAGTGAATTTGTCAACTGCTACAAGCAGATGCGTAAATCCACAAGGTGCCGTCTGTAACGGTCCCACCATGTCCAGCCCCCAGACTGCAAACGGCCAAGTTATTGGTATTGTTTGCAGTTCTTCAGCAAGAACGTGTGGTTGTCGGGCATAGTACTGGCATCCCATGCATGTCTCAACCATCTTGTCGGCGTCCGCCTTCGCGGTCAGCCAGTAGAATCCTTGCCGGAAGGCTTTCGCGACCAATGATCAAGGAGCGGCGTGATGCCCGCAATCTCCGAGATGGATTTCACGTAGGATTTCCATACCTTCTAGCTGGGAAACACACTTTAGGAATATACCAGTAGTGCTTCTTTTGTAGAGTTGCCCATTGATTATGGTATAACCCTTTGCTCTTCGTACTATTTGCCATTTTTCGACTTCTTCGTCAGGCAAAGTTCCGTGTTCGAGGTATTCCATGAACGGTTTTGTCCAAGCCGGAGGGACCTTAGTCACCACGTTGACGAAAGAGTCAGCTCTATCCGGATTGTCAATGTCGGATCCCTTCACGGATGGTGTGCGCAGGTGCTGGAGGAAAACTGCTGGCGGAATTTGCTTGCGCCCTGATCCTAGCTCAGACAGCAGATCAGCCGCCTCGTTTTGTTCCCTAGGTACATACTTAACTTCGTAGCCCAATAAGCTCTTGGCTATCTCGTCCACTTCGTCTTGATATGCCGCCATCATAGAGTTCCGCGCATTCCAGGTGCCAGCCACCTGCTGGGCAACCAAGTGGGAATCTCCACAGCAAACTATGCGCTTGATGCCAATATCCTTGGCTACACGTAGTCCGTGAATGAGTGCTTCGTACTCCGCCATGTTGTTTGTAGCCTCGAAGTGGATCTGCAGAACGTAGTGTAGCTTGTCTTCTGTTGGTGACTGTAGCAATACACCAGCCCCCGAGCCGTTGAGCAGCTTTGATCGGTCAAAGTTCATCACCCAGTACTCTGGTTCTGGCAACGGAGTAACGTATAGCATCTCCGTCCAATCTGCAACAAAATCCGCCAAGGCTTGTGATTTGATAGCGTCGCGTCTCTTGTAGGTGATCTCAAAGGCGGCAAGTTCAATGCCCCACTTTGCGACCCTTCCTGTAGCATCGCTGTTATTGATGATGTCGGACAGTGGAGTTTTGCTCACTACTGTAATTGGGTGCTCCTGAAAGTGATGCCTCAGCTTCCGAGAAGCAAGGAATACTCCATAAGCTATCTTTTGGTAGTGTGGGTAACGCTGCTTGGACTCCGTCAAGACCTCGCTTACATAGTAAACTGGTCGTTGAACTACGTGCTCATAGCCTGGTTCTTTCCGCCCTATGACAACGACGATGCTAATTACCCGGTTGGTTGCCACCATGTAGATTAAAAGGGGATCACCAGGCTTGGGTGCTGCAAGGATGGGCGCTGAGGAAAGAATCTCCTTGAGCTACTTCAATGCTGCATCTGCTTCGTCCGTCCACGTGAATTTGTTCGCCTTCTCTAGCAACTTGTACAGCGGCAGGGCCTTCTCTCCAAGTCGGCTGACGAACCGACTAACTGCTGCAACACAACCTGTTAGTCGTTGAATTCCCTTTAGGCATGTCGGACGGTTTATGTTCAAGATGGCCATGATTTTCTCCGGGTTGACCTCGATTCCACGCTGGGAAACGATGAAGCCCAACAATTTGCCGGCTGGAACCCCGAAGACGCACTTCTTAGGGTTAAGCATCATGTTGTATTTCCAGAGATTATCGAAGGTTTCTTTTAAGTCGGAGATTAAGTCGTTTGATTTTTTAGACATCACCGCGATATCGTCCACGTAGGCATGAACGTTCCGACCAATTTGGTTGTGAAGGCAATGTTGCATTGTCCGCTGGTAGGTAGCACCCGCGTTTTTAGCCCAAAGGGCATCGTGACTTAGCAAAACGTGTCGTATGGGGTAGTGAACGAAGTGGCCAATTGGTCTGACTTCCTCATCTTGATCTGGTGGTCTCCTGAGTATGCATCGAGAAAACAAAAAAGTTCCAAGCCAGCCGTCGAGTCAATGACTTGGTCAATGCGAGGCAAAGCAAACGGATCTTTGGGACATGCTTTGTTCAAGCCGGTGTAATCAACGCACATTCTTAATTTATTGGTTCCCTTTTTAGGGACAAGTACAGGATTGGCCACCCATCGGGTGTGAAGGACTTCTCGGATAAACCGAGCCTTAAGTAACCTAGCTATCTCATTGCCAATGACACGTCTCTTCTCATCTCCGAAGCGTCGTAGAGGTTGTTTCACTGGTTTACATTTTGGATCTATGTTTAAGCTGTGCTCGGCAAGTTCCCTAGGTACAACTTTCATGTCGGCAGGTTGCCAGGCGAAGATGTCCCTATTCTCACGGAGGAACTCGACGAGCGCGCTTTCCTATTTGGGATCTAGGTTTGTCCCAATGGCGACGGTCTTGGAGGCATCGCCTACCACAAGTTCCACCGGCTTGGTTTCAATGGCGGCCTTGAACGCAGGAGCGGAGTCGGAGATCTGCTTCTTCAACGCGGGCATCTCTGAGTCATTGACCTTGCTCTGGATCTCCTTGAATTATTCGCTGTAGAGGACAGCTTCTGCAACGGCTGCTTCATTGATCTCGCAGTCCCTTGCCTTGGTAAAGCTTCCGGATACGGTGATGACACCGTTTGGTCCGGGTATCTTAAGCTTGTTGTAGACGAAGCATGGCTTGGCCAAGAACGTGTGGAATATGTCGCGGCCGAATATGACGTGGTACACGCTCTTGAAGGGGACCACCTCGAAGGTCATGCGCTCTTGGCGGTAGTTGTTAACGTCGCCAAAGGCTACCTGAAGTGTGATGCACCAAAGGGACCTAGCCTCCCGACCAGGAACTACGCCGTGGAAAACGGTGTTGGTCCGCCTTAGGTTCTCCTCCGTCAAGTTCCTCTTTTGCAGTGTATCCAGGTACATGATGTTGATGCTGCTTCCACTGTCCACCATGCACATGGTGAACTCCACGCTGTCAATCAATGGGTTGATGACCATGGCATACTGGTTCTCCGTGGGCACAAGGTCTGGGTGGTCTGTCCTGTCCCATGTTATTGGAACTTCCGACCAGCGCAGGTACTGGGGGACTGGAGGGAGAGTGTCCATCAGGATCCTCAGAGATGTCTTCTGTTGTCGGACGGTGGGGGTGCCAAGGAAAGTGTGGTATACTAGGGACTTCTTCGCGAAGGGGTTCTTGCCCTTGTCGTCGCTCTTGGCGGCGTGCTTGGGGTCAACGTCTTCATCCATGTCACTTGAATCCTTGGACTCCTCCTCCTTCTTCTTACCTTTGCCCTTGCCGCACGGTCTGTTCTTCCGACTTCGCTTGTAGCCGGACTCCGGGTCTTCCTTGAGGTCATTGACGAACTTGTAGTGTCGATTAGTATGGGTGGCTTTGCCATTGACGTCGAGGTGTACGAGGCATGGCATATCACGGTACTCCTCGTAGGTTTGGGGAACGTGGAGCGGCGCCGAGGTGGTTTCACTTCCTCATTGCTGCCCACGACCAGCTCCCTTCCTCGGCCACGTTGTACGCCCTCTCCTCGTCCTACAAAAGTCATAGCGACCATGTCGGTAGATTGCTTTTCTTCTATGGCGGTTTTCTGCTTTGTACTGCTGTTCCTCCGAGCTTGAGTTGGAACGGCTATTGCCGGCAAGGAGCCACGTCCATCGTCGTCGGAAGCTTTGAACTCACTAGCCAACTAAATCATCTGGTTCAAGTCAAGCTGGTGATTGTCCTGCAAGCCTTCAGCTTGTGTCGGAGCAACGTGCCCCTTTCCAACCCATCGATGAAGGCGGCCATGGCGGTCTGAGCGTGCACTCCTGCACAGGAATTATTTATGTCCAGCCAACGAGAGAGGTAGGCGTGAGATGTCTCGTCTTTCTCTTGCACACACCGCTGTAGATCGCCCATAGTGTAGGGACGCTTGTATGTACCCTCAAAGTTCTTGGTGAACGCTTCTTGCATGTCCAACCAGTTGTAGATAGATTTCTCCGGCAAGTTGTCGATCCATTAACGGGCCGTACCCGCCAACATTAATGGGAGGTACTTGACGGCGACAATGGGGTTCCCTCCGGCAATCTCCACCGCGTTGCCGTAGTCCTGCAACCATGTGGCTGGCTTGGCGGTGCCGTCACAGGGCTTGATGGTCTTGTCAATCCGGAAGCCTTTGGGGTAAGTTGCGGACTGTATTGCAGGTCCAAAGCAACGTGGTCCCAGGTATGGTCCTTCCTGGGCCTCGTGGATCTTGTCGATCCGCGAACGTGCATCGTATGGCTCCGGGTTCTTCTTCTTCTTGTCAACAGGGGATGGGCTACGTGAACGACGCGGGCCTCCTCTGCCATGGTGACTGCTTGGTGGTGATGGAGGCGGAGGTGGCGGTGGGTTAGTTTTCTTGTTGTTACCCTCCTGCGACGCCTCACGTCTGTCACGGTTGCTTGTTGGACGCAAAGGGTCATGGCGCGACCTGCTCTTATGTCCTTCGTTGTGCTTTCTGTCATGACGGGTCTGCTCCGCGTTGTCGCAAATGACGATGCCACACTGCTTTGGTGGAGGCATATCCGTACGATGGTGAGCTTTGTAATCTTCGCGATGTCTGGGAGACCGGGGCGGTGGCGATGGGCGATGAGGTCGGGCCTTTTCTCCATGGTCGGAGGATATTGGGATAGCATCCTTCCTGTTCCGCATCCCTCCGTCTTTGTTCTGAGGAACCCGTCTGGGACCCGATATCAAGAGGAGACCTGTCCCTTGGCGGCTTGTACTGGCTAGACTGGTAGAGCGCTGGGTCGGACTCAAGCCTCTGAGAGGTGGCCTTTTCCTGCTGCTTTACCGCCTTGGCCACTAGGTCGTAGACCTGTTCCACTGCCTCATGGGATCTATCCTGCTCTAGAAGGGTCTTGGCGACGGCGAGGTTAAGTAGTGGGGTGGGCATCACCTGCTTGCCTTCACTGTCAATGTATGGCTTGGCTTGTGCCGGCTTGGAGGGAGCCCATCAATTGTCTCACCCAACAGGAGTTGGAGGCCGGAGGTTTCTTCTGGATGGACCGTGGCCGAGCGACTATGGACGCAACAATGTAGGATCGTGTCCACCAGGTGCTTTAGGTTTTGAAGCATGCAAGATCGTCACTCGCGTCCATCTAGGATTCCATGTTCCCCCTAGATGAGGCTCCATCCAGTTTTCTGGGGCTGCTAGGGAAATTCCATAGTATAGACGTCGTGGAGAATCGTGTGCACCAACAACTTGTTGCGGGTGCAAAGGCGGCACTCGCCCTTGTTCGGCTACACCGTCAGGACGTGGACTTGGCAGAGATAGCGATGGGGCCGCCCCTTTCTCCGGATGGTATGACATGGGATATGCTGCCGCACTATGATGCGGTGGCCCGCCACGCCGAAGATATCATGAACTTCAATGACGAGCGGACAAACATTGTGCATCAGCGCAGTTGAGTCCTGCAGGTGTTGTACAAAGCAATGTAAAATCTGTATAGTTTCAATTTGGCTTTTTATGCCCTTCTACAGTTTGTAAGATGTATTGCAAATAGTGCGTGTTGTTAGTGAGTTGTGCTTGTCCTTTTCGTTATCCTAACGTGGTCATCTACTCAGGGTGATGCATTATTGTAACAGTCGACGAAGTCATGGGGTGAGGCATAGCCCCCAGCGTGTTTAGGAATGTAAATTTGCATAAGAAAGAGATATGTTGGCTAAGGAACTTAGCATTTATTCATCGCATAATAGGGGGTACAAGTTTCGGCTGAGTAGCCTAGGTGAATAGCCTTATTGAAAGTAAAGACATCTAAGGGTAGACGCATTGCAATTGTGCGACGTTCCAGGTATTAGAGTATGCTACTTCGGACTCGACATCCTTGAGGCGGTAGGCGCCACCTGGGATTACTACGATGGCCACATAGGGGAGTTCCCAGAGTGACTCGACATTCAGGTGCCCTTTCTGCTTGAGTCGCATGACAAGGTCTCCTTCGACGAAGGACCTTGGGCGCAGCTATTGGCTATGGTAGTTGCGAAGACTTTGCTAGTACACCGTCAAACGGGCCACCGCGATGATGTGGGCTTTGTCCAACAGGTCAACAACGTCTTCGAGTGCAGTCGTTGATTTGGCCTTGCTGTAAGCAATGACCCGTGGGGCCTTGTGGAGTACCTCAACGGGAAGCATTGCTTTGGCTTCGTGCACCATGAAGAAGGGCATGTATCCGGTGGCGCTCTTTGGCATTGTGCGCAGGCTCCATAGGACAGAGGGTAATTCATCTACACAGGCTCCCTCTAATCGCTCGAATGCATGTAGGAGTCTCTTCTTGATTCCGTTGTAGACGAGGTCGTTGTCATTTTCGACCTGCCCGTTGGTCTGCGGATGCGCCACATAGGCGTATGTGACACTGATGCCAAGCCCTTCGCAGAAGTCTCAGAATCCCTTCGAGGTGAAGTTTGTGCCATTGTCGGTTATGATGTTGTGAGGCACACCGAACCTATAGACAATGGACTGGAAGAACTTGATGGTAGTGGTACTAGTTTGGTTAGTGACAGGCATGGCCTCGATCTACTTTGTGAACTTGTCAACTGCCATCAGGAGTAAGACATGTCCTTTGGGTGATGATTTCTGTAGCTTGCCGAACATGTCGAGTCCCCATTGGGCGAAGGTCCATGCCAGTGGTATGGGCTATAGCTCTCAGCCTAGTGCGTGTAGTTTGTCTGCAAACCTTTGTCAAGCATTGCACTTTTTGATGATGTCCTTGGCATCGCGCATCGCTATTGGCCAGTAGAAGCCAGCTCACAGAGCCTTGGCGACTATGGTGTGGCTGCCGGTGTGGTGACCGTAGATGCCTTCATGGATGTCTAGGAGGATGCTCTTCCTGTCACTGTTGGTGATGCATCGCTGGAGTACCCCGGTGATGCTTTGCTTGTATAGCTCGTCGTTGATGATGGTGAAGGATTTTGATTGGCGAGCGATATGCCTGGCGTCCGTTTGGTCTTCGGGCAGTTGCTTCCTTAGGAGGTACCTGATGTATTTTTGGTTCCATGTTTGCTCGATTTCCAAGACCCGCATAAGGCTCACCAGTTTGACGTCCATCTTTGGTTCTTCAGGTGCCTCTGTTTGTTCGGGTGGCACAGCCCCCGAGTGTCTGGAAGCATCGGTTGTGCCCTTGGTAGTATTGCGCTTAATAAAGGCTCGCAGATCTGTTCGAGGAACACGCCCGGCGATACCGGAGCGCAAGTGGAGCCAATGTTGGTGAGCATGTCGGTCTCTTCATTGCTTTCCCGACAGACTTTCCGGAGTTCGTAGCCATCGAAGTCTCCTTCGAGTGCATTGTAGAGGTCACGGTAGGCGATCATGTTGTTGCTGACGGCGTAGCATTAGTTCATCGTCTGCTGGACAACGAGATTTGAGTCTCCGTAAATGACTAGTCACGTGGAGCCGCAAACATTGGCCATCCACTTGCCATGGATCAACGCCTCGTATTCAGCCTCATTGTTGGATGCATGTAACTTCATCCGCAACACATATCTCATCTTATCCCCTTGGGGGGATGTCAAGATTACTTCATATCTGGCTCCTGTGTCCCATTTGGATCCGTCGAAGTGCATCTTCTAGAGCTAAGACATGTCCGAAGTATCCGAGAGCTGGAGCTCCATATGATGGACGAAGAAGTCAGGAAGTACCTATGACTTGATGGCGGTGTGACGCTCGTAGATGATGTCCCGTAGGGACAACTAAATGCCCCAAAGGGCCACTCACCCCGTTGCCTCGGGGTTGTTAAGGATGTGTGATAGAGGTTCGTCATTGACGACCATTATCTGGTTCTCCTAGAAGTAGTGGCGCAATCGACGCACGGTTATGAATATGTCGTATGCCAGCTTCTGGTAATGAGGGTACCTCTGCTTTGTAGGTGCTAGCACCTTGCTGAGGTAGTACACCGGGCTCTACACCCCATGGGTTTTGCCGTCCTCAGGTCGTTCAACCATGAGTGTTGTGCTGACTACTTGATTTGTTGCAGCAATGTAGAGCAGCATGGGTTCTCTCGCCGTTGGCGTTTCCAGTATAGGAGATGTTGACAGTAGACGCTTGAGGTCTTTGAATGCCTCATCTGCTTCGACCGTCCACTCGAATTTGTCCGATCTGCGGAGTAGCTGGTAGAAGGGGAGAGCCTTTTCACCCATGCGGCTGATGAATCTGCTAAGCGCCGTGATCTGCCCAGCTAGCTGCTAGACTCCTTTGACATTCTTCGTCTTCTCCATGGCTAGTATAGCCTTGATTTTATTCTGGTTGGCTTTGAAGCCCCTTTCGGAGATGATGTACCCGAGCAATTGCCTGTATGGGATGCTAGAGGCGCACTTTTTTGGGTTCATCTTGATCCTGTATCGATCAAGGTTATCGAACTCGCGGATATCGTCGATCAATGTTAGGCTTTCCTTGGTATTTACTACTATGTCGTCGACATAGACTTAAATATTTCGACCAATTTGGTTCTCCAGCCAGGCTTGCCTGCACCTTTGATAGGTTGCGTCTGTGTTCTTGAGCCCAAAAGGAACTGTTTTGTAGGAGAAGACCACAGATGGCGTGATGAAAGCCGTCTTCTCCTAGTCCTCGATGTTCAGCCGAATCTGATCGTAGCCATAGTAGGTGTCGAGGAACGAGATCCTCTCACATCCTATGGTGGATTATATGATTTGATCAATCTGCGGTACGAGAAAGTGATTGGTTGGGCAGTGCTTTTTAAGCTCCATAAGTTCCACACACATCCACAGGATGTCCGTCTCCTTCTTAGGGACAAACACGGGGTTAGCTACCCTGGTGGTTACTTTGATCTCCCTTATGAAGTTGGCATCGAGGAGTCTATTGACTTCAATACAGATTGCTTCTGCTCTTCCCTCAGACATATCGCCTTGGTGTTGAATGTGGAGTCCAATGACATATCGCTTGCATTGGTGGGCTCCGTCGGGTGGACCAGCACCGCCTTGGTGTTGAATGTGGAGTCCAATGACATATCGCTTGCATTTTGCTTCGTGACAGGGGGCAGACTGTTGTCTGTTGACTCCTTCAACCTTGCGAGCTCCTCATGCTGAAAGACTGGGAGATTCTGTTGAAGTCTCTGTCGCAGCTATTAGACTCTGTGAAGCTTCCAGGAACAATGATGACACCGTTAGGTCCTAGCATCTTCAGCATAAGGTACGCATAGTGTGGTACTACCACTAATCTTGTGAATGCTACACACCCGAGGATTGCGTGGTATTGCAAGGGCCAGTCTACCACCTCGAATTCAAGCCGCTCACGGCTGAAGTTCTTAGCGGTGCCGAAGATGACGTCGAGCCATATTTTTCCCAGGGGCACACTCCTTTTCCTAGGACGATGCCATGGAAGGTCCTGTATGATGCCTCTAGGGTGCATAGTGGGATCCACATAGCTGCCAGTGTGCTGGCGAACATTAGATTCATGTTGCTATCGCCGTCCATGAAGATGCCACTAATATCGAATCTGCCGATCTAAGCCTCAAGCACTAGGGCAGAGTGGCCGGGGCAAGGTATTTGCCGGGGGTTATTCGAGCAGTCAAAGGTGATACATGACTCCGAGCCGCTGAGGTATTCAGGTATGGCAGGTGGAGAGGTAACGACCAGGTTTACTTGGCGGGTGATCGTCTTCTGTATCCTGTTGGATGGACGTCCCTTTTGTATCATCATGGCACCCAACGATCATGGCTATGGCTCTGCCCCGTTGTTCTAGGTCGGCGCAGCCGCAGGCTGTGCGGGTCCTCCGGGTGGCGGTGGTGAGGCACTGTATGCGACATTTCCAGGGGCGGAACCAAACCCCTGTGTGGAGCCGTAGTTGGGAGTATCCCTCATGGAGATTCTGAAAGTCCCTGCAGTCCTTGAGAAGATGGTTGACTTTTCCCTTACCATCTTTTTGGTCGATGTAGAAGTGGATGGTGCAGGCCCCGACAACTTGTCAAGTGTGTACGGCTCATCATCCCGAGTGTGGCGTTGCCACGACTGTGCTAGTTTCCTGCTGTCACGGAAGCTACCACTCAAGTAGCCGTTGTTGCGGTTCCCATCTTGGCGGCGGTCCGCGTAGCCAGCCACAACCATATCGACTTACCCGTGGTCATCGTAGACGCAGACTCTTATTTTTCCTTGGCGGTCACGTATGTGGCCAAGGTAGTCTTCGTCATTCAAGTGGTTTTGGTTGACGACATTTTCACCATCTGCCAAGCAGTTCGTGATATCCATCACGTGATCGATGGTTTTGCACTTGATCCTGCCCAGATCCTATTTGAGTTTGTGGCGCCTCATGTCGCCGTTAAAGGCGTCAATTGCCCTCTCCTCCGAGAAGTCCTCGGTGGAGTTCTTGGTGACAGACCAACAATGCACGTAGGAGCAGATCGATTAATTGGACCGTTGGCAGCAAGCGTGTAGCTCCTCGATGGAAGCTGGCCTCTTGTAGGTGCCTTTGAAGTTGCAGATGAAGCTATAGACCAACTCCTCCCAAGTGCAGCTGAAGGCATTGCATGGTTGTATTCCTGCTTCCGCCATGCAGTTTGACCGATGAGATGTGGTCATCTAGCCAGATCTTCGGCTCCTGTCGGCCATAGAACTTGGGACTGTCAGATGGAAGCTTGAAGCCTTTGGGCATCCGAGTCTGTTGTATGGCTCTGCTGAAGCATTTAGCTCCATAGAGCTCCATGTATTCGTCCTCCGATTCTTTGGAGCATGCACACTTTGCACGTGACTTGTCGATTTTGCGCTGCGTCAGCTTATCACGAGCATCATAGTTACGGCTCCTTCGCCACAGGCTACGGCATCGCCACGACAGGTCATACACATCTTCATCGGTTCATGGTTTGCGGCTCTTGGTGAACCTTACCGCAGCCTTTTTTCGTCTATGGGGCTGTTTCACTGATTAGCATGGCTCCTACGATCCTGAGGCCTGCAATCACATATTTATGAATTGCATGCCTTGGATCCCCCACCGGTGGTGGGTTTGAAGGACAGATCGAGTGCCATGGTGGCCTCGCGTATGGCGGCAGGGTTTATGCGTTCTAGCCGAGTACGGCTTTTGTGGATAGCATGGCCGTCGTATCCTTTGGAGGAGGATCCGACGAAAGATGAGAGCGCGACTTGTCGAGCGCTTGACTCATTAGCAGCTCACCTGCGTTGCTCGAGTTCTTTGTTCTGCTCGACTTGCCGATTATGCTCCTCTATAAGGAGCCAGTGATAGCCCATCAGCATGTCAAAAGAGGCGTCGAGTGGAAGAGGGTTGGTACCTCGCACAACCTCCCGAACTCTTTCCCACTAAGCGTCATTGAGATGGATCTCCTGACGAGTGTGACTGCCACCGTTAGCGTCTTCAGGTGGCCTGTTCCTGTTGGGATTTGGCGGGGGTGGGTCGTTGACTCCATTCGCGGCACTAACATCCTTTGGATTTGGAGGGGGGAGGCGGTGGATAGGCTTCGTTGTCAACGTGTCCATTGACGATGGACACGCACATGTATTAGTGGGGGAGATCGTTACTCATGCAGCTCTTAGATCTGGAACCATAGGTGCCTTCCTCCGTAGGAGGGTCGCAGAGGTCAGAGTTACAGCTGCTACTATCATTCAAATAGTAAGTTAGCGATGGTGTGCTTAGGACACCAACTGGTGGCACCCACGAAAGTAGGAACAACTGCCGGAGGTAGTACTCGCTGATGGAAGCGAAGGGTGTCGATCTGGCCCACCTAGAAACAGATGTTCCCGAACATCAACTCGACTCCGTATCCTTCGGAATCGAAGTTTTGCGGGCCGTCGGCGAGTGGACTGTAAAGTTGATGGTTCAAAAGAGGAGGTGGTTCCTCATCGCAGAGGAGTCGAAAACTATAGTGGATGGGGCCGTCATGATCGCGCAATCAACATCCCCAGTTCCCACAGACGGCGCCAATTGACGAGGGTTCGACTCGTCAATGCCCATTATTATGGACTTGGGTTTTTGATCAGGAGACAACCTGGAGATCGTGGAACGACAAACAGATTCGCAATACGGGGACATGAGGTTTACCCAGGTTCAGGCCCTCGGAGGGAAAACCCTACTCCTATTTGTTTGTTCTTCATTGATGCTGATGCTGAAGGTTACAGGGGTGCGCAGATGAGATTTGGCGGACTATGTGCTAGGATATGAGGTGAGCTCCTCCTCTCCATGCCCTCCTGGCCTTTATATGGGGAGGCCAGGTCTCGGGGTAGGTCAAGTCGGTTACAAATTAGGGTTTGACCCTTTTAATTTCTATGTAAAGTTGGTTGTGTTCTCCAAGGAGTCGCATCCTTCATGGTCCTGGTTCACCAGAATCCTTCCTGGGCTTCGTCATCCAGAGCGAGTGATTATATGGGCTTTTGCTAGTCTAGATCGGGTAGACTAACACAAGGCACCCATAGGGCATACCCATGTCATCGGACATTCACAGTAGTACTTATTATCTTATATTTATCTTGTCTTATCTCTTATAATACCATACCACTACAAGTGGATGATACCCCAGCCTGGTCAGGGTCGTTTAGGGGTTTAGGGAATTTTCAATATTATTCAAGATTTATGATTATAATTGTGGAACATAATGGCGTTACCCAGAAAGTATATAAAATTTTTGATCTATAAGTGCATGATACCCTTCTTGGTTAGGATTTAATTATGGGTGGAAATGTTTAGGGTTTTAGTATTTATGGGTTTAGGGTTCAATGTTCAGGGGTTGGTTAAGGGTTTCTGGAATTTTCAATAATGTCCAAGATTTATGCTTATATTTGTCGAATATAAGGGTGTTTCCCAATTTAATGTAAGTATCTCAAATTTGATCTACAAGTGTGCATGATACTTGTTTGGTTAGGGTCTAGGGGTTTAGTGTTTATGATTTTATGGTTTCGGGAATTTTCAATAATGTTCAAGCTGCTTTATGCTTTTAATCATGGAATAGAATGGCATTACCTTAATTTAATGAAAGTATCTCGGATTTGAATATATAAGTGCATGACACCTACTTGGTTAGGGCTTAATTATGGATTGAGGTGTTTAGGTGTTTAGGATTTAGGGAATTTCCAATATTTATGCTTATATTCGTGGAATATAATAGCATTACCGCAATTTAATGAAAGCATCTCAAATTTTGATCTATAAGTGCATGATGCATGCTTGATTCGGGTGTATGTGGGTTGAGGGTTTAGGGTTTTAGTTTTCATGGGTTTAGGGTTTCAGGTTTAGGGGTTTTTAAGGTCGAGTGTTTAGAGCATTTTCAATAATGTTCAATCTTTATTTCTATATTCATCGAATAGAATGGTGTTACCCGAATTAATAAAAGTATATGAAAATTTGATCTATAAGAGTCCATGACAACTACTTGTTCAAGGTTTTGGGGTTTAGTGTTTCGGGTTTTAGGGTTTAGTGATTTAGGTTTTAGGGTTTAGGGTTTAGGTATTTATGGGATTATGGTTTAGGTTTTCAGGAGTTTTCAATAAATTCTGAGCTTTATGCATATATTCATGGAATAGAATGACTTAGCAACAATTTAGTAATGAAAGTATCTCAATTTTTGATCTATAAGTGCATCATACCTGCTTGGTTAGGGTTTTTTATTGATCAAAGGTTTAGGGTTTTAGTATTGAGGGTTTAGGGTTTTGCTCTTTTTTAGGGTTAGTTTAGAGTTTAGGGTTTAGGAATTTTTTTAACAATATGTCTGAGCTTATGGTTAGGGGTTGAGGGTTTAGGGTTTTCAGGGGTATAAGGCTTAGGATTTAGGCTTTAGGCTTTAGGCTTTAGGGTTTAGGGTTTAGGGTTTAGGCTTTAGGGGGTCAGGGTTTAGGGAAATTTCAATAATCTTCGAGCTTTCATGAATTAGAATGGCGTTAGCGCAATTTTATGTAAGTATCTCAAATTTTAATTTATAAGTGCATGATACCTGCTTGGTCAGGGTTTATCGTTATAGGATTTAATGTTTAGGTTTTAGGGCATTTTCATTAATGTTCAATCTTTATGCTTAGATTCATGGAACAGAATGGCATTAGCGTAATTTAATGAGTGTATATCTCAAATGTTGATCTATAAGTGGATGATACACCTTATTAGTTAGGGTCGTTTAGGGGTTTATGGTTTAGGGAATTTTTAATAATGTTCAAGCTTTATGCTTATATTTGTGGAACAAAATGGTGTTACTGCTATTTAATTATGAAAGTATCTCAAATTTGGATCTATAAGTGCATGGTACCTACTTGGTTAGGGTTTAATTATGGGTTGAGTGGTTTACGGTTTAGGGTTTTAGTATTAAGGGTTGAGTGCTTGGGTTCTAGGGGTTGTTTAGGGTTTTAGTTTTTAATGGTAGCCATTGGATTTCACGAGTTTTGAACAAAACAGCTTCGCAATATTGTCCTACCATGTATGTATATTATTGGGTTTCAACCAGAATGACCAAGGGACGTCAAGGCCATGTCGATCGACATCATAGTTTACGACATGATAGAGTTCCCACACTAGTGTGGATCATGCGTCTTATGTAACTACGACGGTTAAATGAATTTCGCAAAAAAAATCGAGTCTAGCGTGATGGAGACGGGAGTACAAGGCACGTGGGTCTAAGGGAATCCATAATGTAGGACCCACCCGACTTATGGAAATTACCACAATCTATAAGGTCACCATTTTCCACAAGGTAGGACCCACATAGCTTGTCATATTTCTCCATGAAAGGGGAAATGATTTGTCTATTCTCTATGGGAAACCTACAAGCTTGAGGTAACTTTATTTTATCCATAATGTACTACTATATTCCTTAAGGTGTGATTTTTTTACATATTGTGGAGGCCTTAAGTAAAAAGCAAAAAATGGGCCCACTTGGTAGTGTATGACCAAGCTATCAAACTCCTATGTAGAAGTTAGTCATCAGTTTACTACGTCCCACAAGTCATCTCGTTTAGACACTGTCTAAATGGTGGAGATGAGCGTATTTCTTTTGCTTGGTCATATGCTCACCTCTTTCCACGCGTAGAGAGAATAAAACGTAGGTAGGGGAAGAGGGCTGCAGCAAAGAGAGAAGAAGAGTTAAAGGCGGTTCAATGATAGATCAAAGTTTATTATGATGGGTTCCTAACACGAGGTACTCCTGCAGCCTTTGTAGTGTACACTCTACTAGTAGTAAATTTCAGGATCTATGCACGCAAAAATCATGTGTTTTCTCTCTCCTTCGCTGCCTCTCATCTCTTCTCACCCATCTACTCTCGCGCACCGGCCCCGCTGATATCTCCCTCGTCCACAGTATGGCGCTACTCACGTGTGCCTTGGTACGACGGCTATGTTTTTTCTTTGTTTTTTGAGAGGGTGGCACTATTTCGGCACGTTCGGCATGTTCGGCATGTTCGGCAGTCGCGTTGGTGTGGAGTAGGAGTACTTAGGAAGGAAACCACTTTGGTCTTTGGCGGCAAAAAAATCAAATTTTTCCGATTTTTTAATTTTCACTTGCTTCCCAAACATCGCCGAGGAAAGGTTATTCAAAAGATCGGCCATTCACAGTAGTACTTCTTATCTTATCTTTATCTTGTATTATCTCTTACAATACAATACCACCACAAGTGGATGATACCCATGCCTGGTCAGGGTCGTTTAGGGGTTTAGGTAATTTTCAATAATATTCAAGCTTTATGCTTATAATCATGGAACATAATGGCGTTACCCAATTTAATGAAAGTATCTCAAATTTGGATCTATCAGTGCATAAGACCCTGCTTGGTTAGGGTTTAATTATGGGTTGAAGGGTTTAGGGTTTTGGTATTTAGGCGTATAGGGGTTGTTTATTAGGGTTTACGGTTTATGGAATTTTCATAATCTTCAAGCTTTATGCTTATATTCGTCGAATATAATGGAGTTTCCCAATTTAATGTAAGTATCTCAAATTTGATCTATACAAGTGTTCATTATACTTGTTTGTAAAGGGTTTAGGGGTTTAGTGTTTAGGGTTATATGGCTTCCGGAATTTTAAAATATGTTCAAGCTGCTTTATGCTTTTAATCATGTAATAGAATGTCGTTACCATTATTTAATGAAAGTATCTCAGATTTGAATCTATAAGTTCATGATACCTTCTTGGTTAGGGCTTAATTATGGATTGAGGGGGTTTTGGATAAAGGTTTAGGGGTTTCGGGTTTAGGGAATTTTCAATAATTTTCAAGGTTTATGCTTATATTAATGTAATATAATAGCGTTACCGCAATTTAATGAAAGCATCTCAAATTTTGATTTATAAGTGCATGATGCATGCTTGGTTAGGGTGTGTGTGGGTTGAGGGTTTAGGGTTTAGTATTTATGGGTTTAGGGTTTAAGTTTTAGGGTGTTTTTCGGGTCGAGGATTTAGTGAATTTTCAATAATGTTCAAGCTTTATGCCTATATTCATCGAACATAATGGTATTACCCGAATTAATAAAAGTATATGAAAATTTGATCTATAAGTGTGCATGACAGCTTCTTGGTCAAGGTTTAGGGGTTTAGTGTTTCGCGTTTTAGGGTTTAGGGGTTTAGTGATTCAGGTTTTAGGGTTTAGGGTTTATGTAGTTAGGAGATTAGGGTTTAGGGTTTTGGGAATTATTAATAAAGCTCATGCTTTATGCATATATTCATGGGATAGAATGACTTAGCAAACAATTTATTAATGAAAGTATCTCAAATTTTGATCTATAAGTGCATGATACCTGCTTTGTTAGGGTTGTTTATGGGTCAAGGGGTTAGGGTTTTAATATTGAGGGTTTAGGGTTTTGGTTTTTTAGGGGTAGTTTAGGGTTTTGGTTGAGGAATTTTTTAATAATATGTCCGAGCTTAGGGTTAGGGGTTGACGGTTTAGGGTATTTAGGGGTATAGGTCTTAGGGCTTAGGCTTTAGGGGGTCAAGGTTTAGGGAAATTTCAATAATGTTCGAGCTTTCGTGAATTAGAATGGCGTTAGCACAATTTAGTGAAAGTATCTCAATGTTTCATCTATAAGTGAATGATAACTGCTTGGTCCGGGTTTAGGGTTACAGGGTTTAAGGTTTAGGTTTTAGGGAATTTTCAATAATGTTCAAGATTTATGCTTAGATTCGTGGAACAAAATGGCATTAGCTAATTTAATGAAAGTATATCTCAAATGTTGATCTATAAGTGGATGATATACCTGCTTACACTACTAGGAAAATGGCTTTAGGTAATCAGCACATCCGTGGCTCACATGGTTGAAGTGCCCCACGGCTAAAACAGGCGTGGCTCACCTATAGGCAGTGCCCTACTAGTAACTAGAACAACCGTGGCGCACATGACCATAGTGCGCCACAGATATGTGTGGGCCAGGGCCCTATTGGCCGCACGCCAGACATCCGTAGCGCACATAGGGTAGGTGCCCTACGGTTGTTAGCGTCAACCGTGGCGCACATGGAGGGGGTGCGCTATGCCTAAGCGCATGCCCCTCTCTGTTGTGAAACGGCCAGACACATCCGTGGCGCACTATGGCATGTGCGCCACGGATGTATAAACTTACTAGTAGGGCACCTTGCCCTAGTGGCCTACGCCTAAATATCCTGCACCAACTCCACACCCCCCCGTGGATCGCCTTTTTAGGCTTTACAAAAAATAAAAGAAAATGATAAACACTTCAAAAAATTAAATCCTTTCATATTTAGGTAGGTAATGTGGTATAGCTTCTAGTAAAATTAACAAACATGAGTTTCGACTTTATTTGCAAAAAAAATTCATGCCACGGTAAAAAGGCCGTAACTTTTGCATACGATATCTAAAAAAATCATATAATATACCAAAATGACGAGAACGAGATTTCGCATCCGCTCGCAACCACCTACGGTCGTTTAGCGATATTTTAGATTTTCAAAATTCGAAAAGAGTAAAAAGTTACGGTCAAAAGATCGTTTTTTCCTGCAGAAAAAAATAGAGGGCGACTTACCCGTAGCGCACCACCACCTAGTGCGCCACGGATAAGCTTGGGCGGGATTCAAATTTTGAATCCTCACCCCGCCCACCTACCCCTATTCCCTCCCTTTTCTCCTTTTCATTCTCCTCCCTCCTCCTTTTCCTTCTCTCTTCTCCTCCTCCTCCTCCTTCTTTCCTTCTCCTCCTTCCCTTGCACTGACGATGGCGACGGTGGCCTTCTCCTCCTGCTTGCTCCGGCATCCTCCTCTCCTTGCAATGACGATGGCGATGGAGGCGGCTACTCCTCCTTGCAGTCACGACGGCGACGACCTCCTTCCTTGGGGCCTCCTCCTCCTTGCAGTCACGAAGAGCGACGACGAGCTCCGACGACCGCCGACGACCTCCTTCTCCTTGTGGCGACCTCCTCCCTTCTCTAGCCACACCTCATTCTCCCTCTCTTCCTCGATGCCGGCGAGGAGTACCACGGCCATGGCCTCCCGCACCTCCCTGCGGTGGTAGGTCGTGGCCACGGCCACCATGCTCCAGCGGGGCGACACAACGGCGGCGATGCGGACCCGATTGCTTTTGCAATTTAAAACGAGGGTGTTTTTTGCATTTTTTTTTGATTTTTGAAAAAAACATCCGTGGCGCACCTGTACCCCTACCCGTGGCGCACCTGGTAGTGCGCCACGCCTATCTCGATATAGCTGTGGCGCACCATGCAGTGCGCCACGGATACGAGATAGCCGTAGCGCGAGGCCCGTGGCGCACCATGCAGTGCGCCACGGATACGAGATAGCCGTAGCGCGAGGCCCGTGGCGCACTGCTAGTGCGCCACAGAAGGCCTTTTCAGGTGCGCCACGAATAGGCGTTTTTCTAGTAGTGTTAGTCAGGGTCGTTTAGGCTTTAGGTTTTATGGTTTTTTAAGGGATTTTTTAATAATGTTCAAGATTTATGATTATATTTGTGGAACAGAACGACGTTACTGCAGTTTAATTATGAAAGTATCTCAAATTTGGATCTATAATTGCATGATACCTACTTGGTTAGGGTTTAATTATGGGTTGAGTGTTTCAGGGTTTAGGGTTTTAGTATTTAGGGGTTGAGGGTTTAGGTTCTAGGGGTTGTTTAGGGTTTAGGGTTTTAGTGGTAGCCATGGGATTTAACGAGTTTTGGAAAAATAGCTTCGCAGTACTGTCCTACCATGTATGGACATTATTGGGTTTCAACCCGAACAACCAAGGGTCGTCAAGGCCATATTGATCGACATCATATTTTACAACATGATAGAGTTCCCACACTAGATGGGTGCATCGTGGGGTAGTAACCATTGTTGATTGTGGGACTTTTCACACATATAGTGGATCATGTGTCCTATCTAACTACAACAATTAAATGAATTTCACAAAAAAATCGAGTCTAGCACGATGGAGACGGGAGTACAAGGCACGCGTGTCTAAGGGCATCCATAATGTAGGACCGACCCGACTTATGGAAATTACCACAATGTATAAGATCACCATTTGCCACAAGGTAAAACCCACATAGCTTGTCATATTGCTCCATGAAAGGGGAAATGATTTTTCTATTCTCCATGGGGAACCCACAAGATTGAGGTAACTTTATTTTATCCACAATGTCCTATTATATGCCTTAAGGTGTGCCTTTTTACACATTGCGGATGCCCTAAGGAAAAAAGAAAATAATGGGCTCACGGTAGTGTATGACCAATCTATAAAACTCCTATGCAGAAGTTAGTGTCATCAGTTTAGTGGATCTGACAAATCATCTCATTTAGACACTGTCTAAATGGTGGAGCTGAGTGTGTGAAGCATTGGAGAAAATCTATGTATAAGAGAATATTTTTGTTCTTAGACCTATGTCTAAACACTTTAGAGGGTGATTCTAGCTAAGATTGTCTTAGACTTGAGTCTAGTACTAGACATATGTCTAAGAGAATCAAATGGCAGACAGACCCACTCATCAGTGTATGATAGACCTTTTTCATTATTTCTTTCTATTCTAGTTGTTGGGACCCCTTACATGTACTAACGGTGGATCACATATGATTTCTTAGACTTGAGTCTGGCCAATTTGGGACAGAGGGAGTACCAAGTATGTACATTATTGGGATTTCAGGAGGTTGTAAAAACAGCTTCACAGTATTGTCCTCTCAGTAGTCTGTACTAGGCGCACTAGTGGCGTAGACAGTCCGTTAGGGTGACCGCCCAGCACACACTCATCCCATTATTGAGTACACAAATATAGTAGGAGTACATAGATAGATAGATTTTGTTTTTCATCGTACTAGTATTTTTTGTGCTTTAAGGCAACCTGGACGTGACTACTACTATTACATTACTACCGACACAATTTCTCCTTTTGGCGGTATAGGATGAATGAATGTGGAACTCTTTGGGTCACATTACTGTACTAGTAGTACTAGTACTAGTATACTAGTAGTAGTACTACTATACTCCATAGTTTTTTAATGCATAGTAAAGTAGTGCAGTAACTGTTTGGTCAAACTGCATGCCACGAGAATTCAGATATCCAAATTTCTACTCCAGCTCGATGGCTCAAGACACGAAACAGCTAGTACTCCTCTAGCCTTCGGCTGTCTCCCAGATCAAAATGAACAAGCAAAATATTGTCTATCTAGGAAATTTCCATGGCCATTTAGTACCTGCAGAGCTTTATTTTCACTCCTTCGAGGCACCTGCAAAAACTGATACTACTACTCCTACTACGTTAGCTATGATGAGGCCCTAGAGCTAGTACTAGACAGTAGTACTACTCTAGTAGCTACTCTCGTCACATTGCACCTTCCTTCTCCAAGAGGTGGAGTTCCTTTTTTTCTGAGAGAGGAAACCTAGTTGGAAATCCTTGAAACTACGGCTCTATTTGTTGGATGTTTGTACAACTATCCTCAATTGGAGGTCCCAGTACCCACTCACCCACCTTCCATAGTACTAGTACTACGCACCATCATCCTTTTTCTTATCCATCTCACAACCGGCAGCTAGCTCCTGTCAACAATCTTCCCTCTCCTCCCACTCCCTCCCATCCACCCACAAAAAACACCAAAACACCATCTGAGTCTCCTTCCATGGTGAGTTCGAGCAAGGTTAGTAAAGATCCTGACCAGTTTCAGAATGTGTTCACCGAAGTCCCCCTTCAAGTACAGATCAACCATTGTGACGCCACCACTGCCGCCAGCCTCGTCAATTCGTCCAAACATATTCTTCAATCAGCAAAAGAGAGCGCAACTACACCTGCTTCTTAGCCATTTGGCCTTCCATGTGTTCTTCATTCTCACCCAACAGTGAGACCGTGGGAATCCAAAAACTACATCAAAGTGGAAGGCATTCCATGCAAGCTAACTCCACTGGACAGGTTCTCCTCAGATGATGTGATGCCAAATGGTTTTGATGAGCAGGGAGCAGGCTAAAATGGAGATTGGATCATCACAGTTGGCCCGATTTCATGTGGGACTTTGTTAGCGTGTACACTTGTCATAGTATTGTTCTTCCGCAAGTTCCACGGTTTGAAGCGATCAAAGATTCTGGACTTACATTCTAGGATGATGCTGATGAAGGTCGACAGACTGAACTTCAGAAGATAGTCATTTGCCAAGTTCCGACAGCTGTTGCGGGATACAAGGATTTCTCTCTTGTTGCCATCTTCGAATTCAAGACTATTGTCCTTAAGGGTAAAGATAGTAATGGATGGTTAGTTTGTGTGAACGAGTTCCAAAGCTATTTCAGATACTGTGACGTTATTATCCAAGACGGTCGTGTGTTCGCCGTGACCGAGAATGGCAGTGTTTGTGCTTGGAAGCCTCTGAAACTTGGTAAATTATCCTCCCTACATACTTTATTAGCTTTATTCCCGAATCAATGTAAGCTAATTTTTCAGAACATTCATTTGTTAGTAGGAATTTCATAGGAATTTTAGCCTCTTTGATTCGAACGAATTCTCTAGGAATTTTAGAGGAATACAATATTTTGGGAAGATTTCTTACATACAAGTAGTTTGATTCATATGGTTGAGTTCTGCTGATAGTATTGCTTTGCGCCTAGTACATCCCACGGAAAATATGATATCTAGTTGTAGTACTTACGCGAGATTTAGATATTATTCCTGAATCGATGTAAGCTAATTTTTCTGAACATTCATTGGTTAGTAGTAATTTCTTAGAAATTTTAGCTTCTTTTATTCGAAGGAATTCCTAAGGAATTTCGGAGGAACGCAATCTTTGGGAAATTTTCTTACATATAAGTAGTTTGATACATATGATTGAGTTCTGCTAATAGTATTGCTTTCCTCCTAGTACATCCCACAGATAATATGATATCTACTTGTTGTACTTACGCGATATTCATATATTATTCATGAATCCTATGGATAAAATTGCAGCTACTACCATCCTAAGTGGCATTTGTTGCACAAAACACGAAAACAAACCATTTTTTGCAGCTAGTACATTTTTTCTTAATTCTTTGCAATATAGCCTAAATTAACATCTTAGCCATGATAACATCTTATATGATAGAGAAAATTGCAGTTAACATCAGTTCTTGTGGTATTTGTTGCACAAAACACATAAATAAGAAAAAAATTGTAGCTAGCATAGTTTGTGACTTAATTATTTGCATAGTTTTGGTACATAATACATTGCATTATAGGATACATAAAAATCACAAAATCGTGTATCTGGAAAGGAAAAAAGACCTCATTGTATTTCAACTTTTTTATGTCCCATGTGAAAATATATTTGGATGCAAATTTGGCCATACATACTACGCATGTATATCCATTTGTATGTTTTAAGATACATACAAATACTGGTAGATATTTATATTGCTAATCTATTTATTTATTGGTAATACATTTTTTTGGTGCGTCAGTCAAAATAGAATTTTTGGTAATATATTTATTTTAAAATATATATGTTTTGAATGTTATGCTGCAAGCAAAACAACACACACGACCAGCTATTTAACAAGGCTAAGTTGTTCATTTGGGTCAAGTGCAAAAAATTAAGCAACAAACTGTGCTATGTGCAAAAATGATTTTGTTCCCGTGTTTTGTGCTACAAATGCCACAAAGGCTGGTGCTAACTGCAATTTTCTCAATCCTATGGAAAAAATTTCTACGATGGTCATTTGAGTGGTAAGATAGGATAAGGTAAGATATTAAACCTCCTAAAAATAATCCTTGTTGGTTCTCCTTTGGTATGCAACACACCAAAATCTTGTAGATCGAACCTTTGGTTTTTTACCTATGAACTTTATATTGCAATATCCTATAGGATTTTTTCCTATTTCATTTGATCTTATGAATCAAACGATGTCTATATAAGAATTTCCATGACATATCCCTATTTGCAACAATGGAGAATGTCCATAGCATCTCCCTAGGTAGGCATATCTTTTTACGCAATCAAACATCCTAACTATAATCTAGATTTCTGAATATCGTATATCAACTTCTACAACGTCAGATCAATATCGTTATTATTTCCATGTTACATTTCCTTTCCTTTTGAAGGTCCTTTGCTTATATAGTCACCACACAATTTTCTTTACATGACATATGGGCATGCCGATGACGACGAGGAGGATGATCCTAGTATGTGGTGGTTAGCAAAATCTCCCCATGGTTCAAGATTTATTCTGGTATACTCATATAGTGTCCCAGACAATGCAATTGCTCATCATACTAGTGTTCATTATGGTCACATCGTTCGCACCTATCCTTCTGGGTTTAAGTGCATGGTGTTCTCGATGGTCACAAGCCAGTTACTTGCAGCTAACCCATGTAAAAGGGTTACTGACCATGGGTCATATTCTCTTTCCCTTGGCATGAACTATCCGATTAACATTGCAGTAGGCGGGGCAAATGATCCGCCATGATATCTGACGAGAAGAAACTGTATTTACACATCACACCAAGAAATTGGCTACGAGTACAGGACGCGTCCTGCAATTTGTCGCTTTAGTCTAAATTGTGATGCAGCTGTTGGTTTCCACAGCAACAGTTGCTGGATATGGTCGGAGACTCCATTTTTGTTCATCCCAAGCTTCTCAAATGCCCTGGAGTGGAACGAGCCAGTTCAAGGATAGGTCATTTGGTCTCAGCCTTTTGCCAAACTCTTTCTTTTGGTTGGTTTAGCTAATGTAAGTACTACTCAATATTTAGTTTCGCACCTGGTTCGGCTTGTAAAATTCTCCGTCTGACCAAACCCCTTTTGTAAACTTGTTAGTTTCTCCAATACGTATGTTTTACCAAGCTCGTAAAAGAACCTTATTTAGGAGTATAGTTGTACTCTACTAGTACTACCTAATTTCTTCCAGAATGTTATACTACTAGTTGTATACTCCTAGCATTTCCATAGTTTTGTTTACTTTTCCAGTGCACTTTAGGTCATGTAATAAGCTACTGTAAGTAAGTTGTACGTGTTGGTACTACGCTCGGAAATTGCATGAAGTGGAACACGAAGTTTCCAGGTTTACCAGTAAAAATATGTCGCTCGTTGTGGCATCGCCAGTGATTTTACAAGGCAGTATTGTATGATGGTATGCTAGTCTAGCTAAATAGTCGATGAAGCTAGCTGGAGTACTACTCATAGTAGTTGCCACATAAGAGAGAGGGAGGGAGTTTTGCACACGTCGGTGAACGTGACAACACGCGTTCCTTCCAAGACAAGATGGATTTAACTCCCTCACCAGACTACCCCAAGCACATACAACAGTCCCTTCTTCCTTTTACTACCGCGCTCTGGCCTCTCGTTCCATATTGTTGCTGACCAGCTCCTCGGCTCCATCCTCTATAGGTGGTGGAGAGATCGGCGCGGCAACCTTCTGTAGGGTGGCGTCGCATCCCTCATCCCTGTCCCGTGGCGTCAATGGCGGTTTGTTAAATACTATAATACTCGTACCTATTCCCTCCATTTCATAATATAAGATGTTTTAGCTTTTGTGAAACGAGTGTATCTAGATTCACTCAGAACTTACATGATAGATTTGATGATATGGGTAATTTTTTATTGTCGATTACACATCATTGTCATGTGTAGAGTAGTTCTTATCTCGGGTATGCATCCTTTTTAGGTAAACTAAGATTGCATGGAAGATTGGTTTCTAGGCTGGATCCCATAACTGAGAATAGTGGGGATCCGTTCAAAGTTGGTAATTCGATAGTGCAAACTTTTCTACATTTGCATATATTTGACAATCAACATAATGTAATTTGTTATCAATATTACAACTTACTGAAGAAGGAGATAGGGGATGGAGCTAAAAAGAGGATTCTTGATGAAATTGGTTCCAATTCTGTGAGTTCTGCTATACCAGATGACAAGGTAAATCAATATAATGACATATGTTCTTGCGTCCCTCGCAGATGTTTTTGTTATATTATATGTTTATCTTGTAACTATAGAAGCACATAGTTGAAGAAGACTCTCAGTTTCTTGATGACAGAGTTGAGAATGGATGTCAGATTGCTACACCTAAGATGCCAACTTGTTTACCTTCTGCGGAGACTGATGCAGCTGCAACTGGTACTGATGAGCCTGCACCTGCCATCGTCGTGGCAGACGATGGAGGTGGTGGATTGGTTTTACCATCGTCTAATACTGGTGCGGATGGACTTGTCAGTGAAAATCCTCCAGCGGACATTATGGTGCGGGATAGTTCACCTATTATGGATACTCATGCTATCGGTGCTGGCACTTCTATTGGTGCTGCTGATCCTCCTCTCGAAATCATCGTTCCACCTAAAGGAGGTGGTGATTTTGGTTTACAATCAGCTGACACTGGTGCACCTGAAGGTGTTGAACTATGATGTGGAGCTATATTTCTTATGATTTGTATGATTTTCTCTGGAACCGGTATTATGGAGCTACCTTACGCTTTTGTCTGTTGAACTATAGTGTGGAACTGGAACTACTCCAAGTATGTAATCATATTTGGATGCTTAAGTATTATCGATGATAAAGAAATGCTAGCTGAGTTGCACAGGAATTGGCCTCTGCCACTTCCAGGCATGGTTCCTGTCTCATCTTCTTTTCACAAGGACAGTGAAAATATGGTTTTGTTCCTTTTCTTGTAATGCCATTATGCTTGTGTTATTGATCTGGCAACTTCATGCTGAATTTGATTGTTACGCAATCGGCTTATGACTCTACATACAAACATATTTGTTCGCGTGACTTGAACAGAAAACCGTATCTTCTTTGGATCCACTAACACAAGGAGAGATGCGATTTTTTTTGAAACAAGGCAAAACATTTGCCATTTTCATTGATAGAGAGGGACATGCAAGTCAATTACATTAAGATAACTAATCATTCAAGTCATACAATTTTAGGGATTTCCATAGGAAATCACCACCTCCAACATCTTGTTCTAGAGAAGGTGGTATACCTGATCCACAACCTTATTTTCCGTGGGACGACAATGTCAAGTGCAGGATTTCGAGTCTAAACGCAATCTAGTGCAGGTTCATCAGGACAACCTCTAGCTAAGTTAGCCACAAAAGGTACAGCGCTATGGCAGACACCATTGGAAATGCTTAGTAGGGCTGTTGTTATACTCCTATCATCAGGACCATAGATAAGGGCCAGAAATTCAAGCTCTGAATCTAGTTTTATAAAATAGACAAGAGGTTATCCCATGTGGACAATTTATAGAAAACTCATAGTGCAATTTGAGCATCTTACATGATCTTGAGACCGTATTAGTCCATCTGGTCTTTTTATTGGTAGAACAAAAAAATTTGGAACTTTTATTTCTATGAAGAACCTACAAAACATAGCCAAGTCAGACATGTGAATATATATAATTTTGGTATAACTTATATTATATATGAAGATGTCTTTGCATAACACTCAGTTAACAAACTGTCTATGGATATCTTCCCGCTCCATGGAAATGCAAAGTGGACGTTCTATAGGGTACATCCATCTACACTATACTGTACCTATAAGTACTTCCTCATCAGGTATATCAACAACCAAATGCTCCATCATATCAAAGAAGGATGTATGATCTATCAGGTAAAAAGCTTGTATAGGATCTATACCAAGTCCTTTTTAAGATGTTGTCCAACTCTTCCTAGAGCTTTACTATAGATTTATGTAGCCAAATCTGCAAACACCTTGTAGATCTATATGACCAGAAGCTTTAACTATTTCTAGGAGATGTGGAGTACAAACCAAGGCCAAGAAGAATTTCTAGTGCCTGAATCTAGAAGGAAAAGCATGGGGATTGCCCAGCTCACCGCCATCCAATGCATCCCGTGAAGAACGACGCGGCCAATCGTGGTAGGCTGGCACTGCTGATAGAAAGGGATCAAGAATTTTTTAAAGGCATGTGGAGAAGTTCATGTCCTAGTTCTAATCCCGTTCATCTACGGTGCAAAATTTTAAGAGAAAGGGGTTGGTTGCTCGATTGAAGGCGCGCCTAGGAAAGTTTGGGGTCTCGGCGAAAGGTTTTGGCGGGCGCGGGGTGTTTGTCCCATTTTGTCACATATTTCACAGAAATATCAATGAATATTTTATACCTTATTTTTCCCCAAGTAGAATTTTTTGTTTGAAATCCAGCTGATCCCCGGCACGTATATTGGGATTTTAAATATCGAGCCCAAACAATTAGCCCATCCGGCCTCACTATAGCCCAAGATCTTCTAATTTAGCCTTTTCTGGGTCACTGGCTGCCGCAAAGAGCCCATGGAAAATAACCATCAACGCCTACCTGGTCCATTTTTCTTCAATTCGTCCTTTTTGAGCACTATCTCCCCACCCCAAAAAAACTTCGACTATCCATGTTTTTTAACTAGAAACTAGTACCTAGTACTTTATGTATAGCATTGTTTAGTTGAGCTGCCAGCAATCACACGTAGCACATGGACATACAAACTTTTGAGACAAATAAAGTAGTTATATATGATGTTAGAATACATTTTTAAATGTTTTATAAAAGCATAACATTTTATTTGCATAGTGGGAAGGCATGCAGTTTACCTGTGATGAAGTTTCGAGTTTGAAGTTTGAATCCTACGCTTATAATGTTGCTATGTAGATTACCATTTTATCTGTAGTAATATTTCTATACTAAGAGGATGACATGGCCGACCCACCTACCTACAGCTAGCGCCCATCAATCTTACTATACAAGAGATCAAGTTTATGAGCGGGTTTCAAAAGTCCAGAGAGGCTGACACGTGGGCCTAGTAGCAAGACCATACACGGTTACCGCATCGAGTAATGATACCAAGGTCAAACCGGCAGAGGCGACCAAAAAAAATTTCAACATACACATGTTTCACATATAGAGGATACAGACATGTGGGACCCAACAGCGAGACCTTGTACAGTGAAGGCACCGAGCAATGTTAGAAAGTTCGAAACAGGGAGGTGTGAGTAAGAAAAATTCTAGCATGCACATGTTTCTTCTAATAGAGGCTGACATGTGGGACTCACCAGCCTGTATAAATGGCTCATGCATCGAGTGAAGCTGCCAAGTTCGAAACAGGTAGGAGAGAGCGAGAAAAAAATCAAGCATGCATATGTTTCTTCTAATGAGAAGCTGACATGGGGGACCCACCAGCCTGTATTAACAGCTAATGCATCATGCAACGTTTCCAAGTTCGAAACACGGAGGCACGAGCAAAGAAAAAAATTCCAGCATGCACATATTTCTTCTAATAAGAGGCTGACATATGGGACCAAGCAATGACCAAACAGAAGATTCGTCGAGAAACGCTATGTAAACAGGGTAGCGCTAGAGAAGAAAAAAATTACATAATACATATGATTCTTCTAATGTGAGGCTGACATATGGGATCCACCAGCCTCGATAAATGGCTGATGCAGTAAGCAACGATATCAAGTTAACATGGAGGCGCGACCGAGGGCAAAAAATCCATCATACACACATGCCTTCTAATGATAGGATGACATGTGGGGCCGAGCTACATGATTAAAGGTAGATGCATCTAACAACGCTATCAAGTTCGGAAAAGTGTAGCGGGAGCGAAGGAACATTTTTTCATCATACACATGATTCTTCTAATGAGAGGCTGACATGTGGGACCCATTAGCGTGATTAACGGCATATTGATCGAGCAACGTTATGGAGTTCAAATCAAGGAGGCACGAGCCAAGAAAACAAAATCAATCATGCTCATGTTTCTTCTAATAACAGGATGGCATGTGGGGCATGGATACGTGATTAAATTGTAGATGCATCTAGCAGCTATATCATGTTCGGAACAGGGTAGCGGGATCGAAGGAAAAAATTACATCATACACACGATTCTTATATTGAGAGGTTGGCATGTAGGACCCAACATCGTGATTAACGACATATAGATCAAGCAACGTTATCGAGTTCATATCTAGGAGGCACGAGCCAAGGAAAAAATTCCATCATACACATGATTTCTCTAATAAGAGGCAGACATGTGGGTCCCAGCAGCCTAACTAAATGGAAGACAATGAAACAACGTTATCAAGTTAAAATCAGAGAGGCACAACCGAAAACTTTGGTACGCTAGAGTAACTGACGTCCGGGATCCACACGACAAAAAATACTTTGGCGAGTCAACATATTGAAAGGAAGCGGAAATATTACTTCTGACACGTGCCCGTCAAGCTTCGTCCATGTTTTTAGCAGTTTCATCGTAGTAGAAGGGCGCAAAACCAAAAAAATAGTTTTGCATCGGCCACGGTCGAGCCGAAAATTTCTTCGCGTAAGACGCACCTTCTATGACGATTGACGGACCCAGTCATTACGGAAGGAAACATTTCTTGTAGTAACTTCTGACATGCGGGCACACAAAATCTCCTCACTGGCATGATCAATGATCTCTCCTCAGAGGCACATGTTCGTCTCTTCTATGCATCATCTATTTTCTTTCTCTTATAAGCTTCCGCACAATGATTTCAACGTCGTGCAGTGGGGTGTCCAGAAAAGTAGGGCCCACATTATGTCACCATCAACTTTTAACCAGATTTGTAGTACAGGTGGCACCTGTTCGGGCGGGAGCACGATGGAGCTCACAAGAAAGGAGGTTCTAATGAAGAACAATAAAGGGTAAATTCAGTTATTTTTTTCTAGATAGGTAAACTCAGTTCAGTTTAATAAAGGATTTGCTAGCTCTCAGACGCATGGGAACATCTTATGTCTGAGTCAACCCTCTCAACATGAAAAAAATGTAGACATCATTTTTGGACAACTTGTAAAAAAAACTTGCATTGTGATATGGTTTTCCATATAGAGTATGAACATTCTGGGCCTCTCCACATCGCGGGTTCTAGTAATGTACGTGCCCATATTTGGTAGATGTAGTTCCATATTGTCATGGTAAACAACGCGAGATCCTAACTTGTTATACGAAAAAATTGTAGTTTTCCAATGGAAATAAATATTTTGTGTGATGGCAATGTGCAGAATATGGCCTAGAATATAATAACCCTAAATTTCACATAAAGTGGATCGTGCTTAATAGATAATTTCAAAGCATCATCCTACTGTTGGGAGAAGAGGATACACAGCTATAATCTATGTGCACAAGTCTCTTCTTCCTAAGGCAAATGCCTCCTGTTTCTGATCATGATACATTATCTGGTTGCATTTGGAAATGGATACTTGAGAAGATTTGGAAATGCATAGTACAAGCTATCGCCATCAAGCAATTCAACCAAGATAATGTTGAGCCTCTCATCTTCACAACACCTACTAGAGGGGAAACAAGCCAGTCTTGATATATTCCAGTAGGAATTTGCCATATGATGTGTGCTTCGCCAAGGTCTTTGCCTTGTGCTTAGGGCCATGGTCAATGCCCACCGAGTGCTGGATCATAATGTCGATGTCCTTGTTGATGACTTTGCCATAGAATGGGAAAAACAGCTTTCTATAATAGCGGAAAGGAATTTGCCCACTCCACAACCCCTAAGTACGTAGCGGTTCTTGTTGTCCCTGCAGAGTCCTCTTCTTTGCCTATGTCTTCATATTCTTCCTGCGGATTTTTAAGTACATAATAACTCTTATAAGGGCATGTTTGATTCGGAGGATAAGAAAAACAAAGGATTCTATATATATCCTGCAAATCAAAGAACAATCATAGGAAATTTTCGTATGGGATTTAGTCCTACAATATCCTATATAGATCTTTTGAATCAAACATTCCCTAAAATATGTAATTAAAATAGACCTCAAGCATTGACATTTATGAATATGAACGACAACATATAATATTCACAGTTGATAATTTTAGTTCACATATCATCGCTATACTATACATTGTAATCATGTTTTTCCTAAATTTTGTAATAAGAATAATAACAAGAATGGAACATTTTTTTGACTATAGGATCAAACAATATTCATGTATGTTTTAATGAAAAAATTATGTGATAGATCAATCAACAATCTAGTAATAGTAATCCCTAAAAACCCTAAAATCAACTATGATTACAACAATTATGTGATAGATCAATAAAATCTACATCATAAGAAGACCGTATGAACAACAACAAACAAATGTAAAATTCTATATGGAAGATCAGCAGATCTAATCAAATCTGCAAAAGAATTGACCATTCGAACCGGAGAATCTGATATGTCTACAACAAGAAGGCGGCAGATCAAAATAATCTTTACATCCAAAAAAACCTACATATGAACAGTAAAATCGGCAAATAGTGAAGCAGAGTAGTACCTCCGTTTCCTCATCAAATACCACCTCCTCGAATCCATCCATCTCCTTGACTTCTTCGATGAAGGGGTCGATGATGGCGTGGGCATAGTTCTCGGCTTCCTCTGGGACAAAGATGCCATCGTCTCCGCTTGCATGCCCCTCATCCAGGTCTGCTGCTGTCACCATCACGTTCTCGTTCACCTGCTCCTTGACGACGACGGCGACCGGATGGACGGAACCCGAAGAATTGACGGCCCAGTGACGAGAGGTGTGTATGCGTGGAGAAGCTGGGCCCGCCACGGAGGCCATGACCATAGAGACATATGCTACGTCTCAAGCTGGCTTCGCCTCCGGCTCATCTCCACGTGTTCCCTTCATGGTGTAGAAAAGGAAGTGGGGAAGGTGGTGCTGCAAAAGGAGCTCTTGTAGCAAGTGCGGCCATGATTTTTTTGACTAGACAGATTGGGCGGAGCAGTCGGCGCTCTTGGAAGATACGAGGAGGAAGAGGTGGTTTAGATATGCAGGGATGGTTGGTTTCCCTCGAGTGTACATGTGTGGGTGTGGACACGTGGATCTGGACTCTGGACTCATACATGATCTCCGCTATCGAATTGCATTATAACACCAGATCCACGAGCATTCTACTACTAGTAGTACTCTGTTTTTAATTAGAGCAAGTCTAGTCGTTCCCTTATCATCTCCCCTAGCTAGCTAGTCTTGATCCAACGGTCATCAATGGAGCCTTTCAAGGTACCCACCATAATGCAGCCAATATATGAGAATGACAAAGTTTTCAAAGATTCAACTTCTTAGCTCGTAATTTCCGGGCGACAAAGTTGATCCTATTATGAAAACATTAAATCAAATAAAGAAAAATACCCAAAAACAAAGACTTACCCATCGCATCATTTTGCGTGTACCACCTACCACAAAAAAGATAAACATTAGTTTTTAAAACTTTTAAAAACTCTGCTTCACAAAATGGACCTACCATGCATGAACATGTTTTAGGCCTAACGACCAAGGACGTGGCCATATCCACATCATAGTTTATGATAATTTTTCCATATTAGGTAGATAGGCGTACCTAGATAAAGAGATAATCTCAAATTTCCAAGTGACAGGAAGGTTTTTTCTGTAAAGCAAGCACTCCCTATATCCCAAAATAGGATGCATGTTGTTTTTGCTCAAAGTCTTACTTTTTAAAGTTTGGCCAACTACATAAAAAATGTATTGATGTTTATAATCCCTAATTAGTATTGTTAGAATTATTATGAATATATCTAAATATAGTGCGCACTATATATTTTAGATGTTGGTAAATTTCTCTATATATTTGATCAAATTTTGAATTTGTTGACTTTGACAAAAAAATATGCGTTCTAGCTTGGGATATACAGTTTAGAGGGAGTAGTAATACAACAAAGAATATGGCTGGAAATGGAGGGGAAACCCAAGAGCAAGAGGGCAACAACGAGGAGGAGTTGAAGGCGGTGTGATATCAGAGCAATCCATGATGATGGGTTTCTGACATGAGGTACTAGTACTACAGCTTTTATAGCATACACACTCTACTACTAAAAGTAGTAATAAATTTCACGTGCAAAACAAATTTTTTCTCTCTAATGCGCTGCCTCTCTCACCATCCATCTCCCTCGGCAATCTCGCGTGCACCGGCCGGCGGATCTATCCCTATTCCACAACCTGGCACTGCGTTGTGCACGTGTGCCTTGGTACGGCGGCACTGTGACTATAGCTGCATTGCTATACAGAGGAAGGAATCACTTGGGGCCCTGGAGGAAAATATCAGTAGAATTCAAACTTTTCTGGTCTCGTCTGAAATCCATGAATGTTCATACATCATACACTACAATAGATAATTTCGTCCCTAATTTTTTCGAAAAATGGCCAAATTTTGACTACAATAGGATTTCAAATCGAGATGTTGAATCTTCCAAAACAGGAACCTTAAAATGGTTTAAAAGGAACTTGACCTAGATATAACACACTTGTAATTCCAATTTTGAGATACTTTCAGCAAATTGCCGTAAAGCCAGATTATTGCACGGATATATAGCTACGAATCTTGAAAATTTATGAAATCTAGTAATATCAATAAAATAGGCTATAGTGGTGGCATTTTAGGGTCTTGTTACTTTGCCCTTCGAAAGTTTGCAAGCGAAGGCATCGTGGGGTCCGAGTTGTGTGCAATCACCGCGATTCGAAAAGTTGGGGGTGGCCAAACACAATATTTTTGAATCTTAGCCGTTATGTCAGGATATTCTATTACAATAGTACCCGTCGTGCCCCTGTCGTGCCCTTCTAAATCACCTTGCACGTGTCGCACGGGAAAATCCATTTATGTAATTTCCTAACCACCAACACTAAATCCGGCGGTAGGGACGGCGGCGGTCCTTTTTCTCCCTCCCCCCACACTGAATCATGTTCAGCGATGACGATAGTCGTTTTACTCTCGACCCACCCACACACACTGAATTTTGCGGCAGCGGCCCCTTTTCTCCCTATCCCGCTATATCCATGCCCAACATGTCTAGCGAGGCTAAGGTGGAAGCTACATCGGTGACTGATCCAGCTCCGTCGGAGCCAGCATCTGGGGCACAACGCCAGACCAGCGAAGCAACGGCGGGGTCTACAACCTAGGTTAGCGAGGATGTCAGCAATAAGTCTGCTAACAGGGTACCTACGAGCAGCGGTTTGAAGAGAAAAGCTAGGCCGGCGGCATAGTCTTCGGCTGAAGTGTGGAGTCTTGCAACCCATATATTGAAGAAAACCACCCGAGATAAGAGCGAGAGGTGAATTTTACTTTTCTATGCCTTGTATTGGAAGTAAATTAGTTACTACAAAGTACAGTTGAATGAACTGAAAGGTCCCCTTTTTAATAAAATTAGGAACAACTTCGATGCAATGGACCTATATGAGTTCACGGTTCATGTTCTCCAGTACACTACAAATCTAGATTTTGGTTACGAGAGGGTTGTGTTCGGGCAGGATGTGCGTCTTCTTGTCAACTGCAAGGATTTTGTTTCTGTGTTACAACTGATAGATATGTTTCATGCTAGGATTACATGGGGATCCAGACAGAGGGAAAGATTGGTGTGGCATAACATGAGTGATAGCTATATGAAAATTGAGCACTCCCATGAGCTTAATATGCTTTGGGAGTGTTATGTAGATGATCGTAAGGTGAAACTTGAAGCGATGACTGATGATATGTGTGCAGATTCTAGAGATCTTGCTAGGAGAGCTTCTGCTAATCGAGTTTATGGAACACTATATGCTAATCAAGCTAAGTTCAATATACACCTAGAGGTGGATTCATACACGACAAAACTTGATGGCAGAGTTAATAAGCCAGTTTCGTCATGTACTGTGGAGATAACCGTCGATTCCAAAAACATAACTCTTGTTGAACTGAGACAGATGATTGTTAAGGAAATCATTATTGGCCCTAAGCAGATAGCACGACTCTAGTGGTGGCATCATAAGAAGCAAGAATTCATATAGGTTTTGGATACCGATGATATGATGCAGATTATGCGACGAATGAAGGAAACCAATAAGGTGTTCTTCCTGGCTGCCATTCCTAATGTTGTTGGAAAGGTTGTAGTGGATGCAGAGGCCTCTATTGTGGCTGAACGGAACAAGGCGATAGACATTGATCGTATCTGATGAGAGCTGCTACCCAGGGCTTGTCATATAGACCACAGGGTTCCCCTTCCTATATTTGTAACAAATATTATTGTTGCTTTGAAACTATGTTGCTATGGTCAGGTTTATTCAGAGATTGCAATCCGATGTTCTGTGAGCTGTTGAGATTTTCAGAAATATCACTCGATGAAACCATCGTTGTTGTAATAAGACATAAGTACATTGTAGTTGACATGATTATGTTTGCTGAGATGATGTGATATACTTGTGATAATATAATGTTCTGTGAGTTGTTTGGATTTTTGTACATATCATTCATTGAAACCATCACTGAACAAGGTGATACATAAGTACCTTGTAGTTGACATGATTATGATGTAATATAATGCTCTATGAGATCAGTAATTTGACTATTCGCTAGATAACTACCTGTTAATTATAAGGAAGTACTATCATGGATGAATGAGTGTAGGTTTTAGGAAAAAACTTACTAAGTAGGAGACAATGATCTATTAGACAGACATGTCTAGGATTTAGGATTAAGGGTTAAGGGGTTAGTGAAATAAACAGTTCATTACACCCTAAAACATAAACCCTAATCCTATATTATCTGATAGATAAGATTTTATTTGTTGATATAATTCAAAGGGAAGTAGGAAGTATAGGATTAATATTACAAATTAAAATGAAGGAAGAGATAAACTATTAGATATGAGATAGTAAAACAGCCATGGGGAATTGTATCAATTAAACCATTGTATCATGCATATTTAGTCAATGTTCAACATTGACGCACATCACTTTCCCCACTCCTCTCTACACTCACTTCCCTCCTCTCTCTCCTCACTGTCGCCAACGCGTCGCCGCAGCTGCATTCGCCATGCAGTCCTGGAACAACAAGGACGACCAGTCGAGTAGCGACAACCTTCTGTTCGACATTGAGTCATCCCTCCCTGATGTTAGTTCCTCTGTTTTCTTGGTAATGGTTAGGCATTTGTAATTACCTTGATCCGAGACTTGAAATGTGCATGCAATCATGCTTGTTTCTAGCTTTTCATTCCCTTATAGGTACCACTCATGATCTACGACCCCGATTGGGAGGGCCTAGATCTCGATTGGATAGTACCATGTCACCATGGCTAAAACTGAGGAAATATGTTGCATTTGAAGGCATTAACACAAGGAGAAGGTTTTTGGGCTATACAAATCAGGTTTGCTTTCGTTACATACAATGGTGACATCAATAAAATTGTTGATAATTAGGTCGCATGTTTTTTTAGGTTGACCCGGTGTGTCAAGCAGTACAGTGGGTGGATCTTGAGTGGCCAGACGAAATTAAGAAATGTTTGGCCCAGTTATGGGATATGTATGAGCTGGAAAGGTCGGGGAGATTTACAGATGCCTCTGATACAGCTGAAAAAAATTACGAGCTCTTGGTAGGAAATAAGGAGCTAGAACAGGAAATCAAGAATTTGCAGTCAGAACTTAATGACACAATCAATGGGAGCTTGGTGGTGGGAACTACATGGAAGCTTCAGTAAGCAGAAAAGGAGAGGGATCAGCTCATGGAAGATAAAAATAAGCTAGAGTACTGCATTGCGGATCTGAAGAAGGAGCACTAGGTGAACATGGACAAGGTACAGAGGATGAAGGAAATTTTAGATGAATAATTTATGTTGTGGTAGTATCTGAAACTAGTTAATTGTAAGACTTGCAATTGTGATATCTTAACTAATCCAAACTCCATCCTTGAGAAAAATAACCTATTAGAAGAAATCATAGTTTGCATAGAGTTAGATCCACGTTTACAAAATCACTACTATATGGATAAAACACGACTTAGTCTGTCAAAAAACATAGCTTGAAAACTAACTTTAGAAGAACTTATAGTTTGCACTGAGCCTGACGTGGAGATGCTCGTTTTTCTTCCTGGGATCCTCCAGTTGGAGGTTCGTTCGATCAGGTCCTCTTTAGTTTTTATATGCTTCCTCAATACTTGGATGTGCACCTCCTGCAGGTTCAAGTGCTCCGTCAGGGATGCGACAAGCTTAACAGTAAGCTTAAGATTATCCACCATGAGCTCCTTGATGATCTCCTCCTTCGCACGCACCAAGGCGATACCTTTCTTGTGAAGTTTCTTCTAGCCGACGATGTCCACCTTTAGATTTTGGCACCTGTCATAAAGGATCGCGACTTATTCTTTCAGGCGGTCATAGGCCAGGTTCTGAAAATTCTGCTTCTCCATTTGGATGGCCATCTTGTCCTTTAGCCAATTTGGCAGGAGATTTTTCTTCTTCTGATGCAACAAATATATGTGGTTAGTTTCTATAATTTAAACAATTAACTAGTGTCAAATTCATAATTTGAAGGACACAGCGGTCTAGGATTGTTCAAAATTTAACAGAATTAACTAGTGGCATAATCCTAATTCCAAAGTCAGAGCAATATAGGTTTTTTTTCCAATTCAACGGGATAAACTAGTGGCAAATTCCTAAATTCAATGTCAGAGCAACATAGGATTTTTTCCAAATCAATGGGATAAACTAGTGGCATGGTCCTAATTTCAATTTCAAAGCAAACTAGGACTATCTCCAACTAACGGTATTGTTGGTTTTTCCAATGTAACCAAATAGTAGTGGCATAGTCATAATCTAAAAGCAAGCTCAGATACATAATGGAAAGAAAGGATGATGTCGATTCATGAGAACACAAGCCCATAATTCAGTTGATATGCAAGTAAGATAAATAGGGAAATATGGAGTTGCTTCAAGTTTCCTTAATTGCACGACATATATAAATTACAAAAGCAATGGAGCATGAATTGAGATTCATGTCCTCTCTACTCGGAATCTGACTTGGGCATTGCCTGATACGCCTCCAGCTTGGCCCTTAGCTCCTCATTCTCCTTATTTAGAGCCTCGAGCACGGTGAGACCTCGGCCCATGTCCTCCTTCATCTGTCTCACTGCATCCAAGCAACAGTCCCTATCACTGTAGGCTTCATTGGCAGCCTTTGCTTTGTTGATGCATTCTATGAGATCCTTGGTGGCTTCCTCCCACTGGAGGATGCATCTATTCTGGAGATTCTTCTTATCATTCATGAGTTGCATAATTAACCTGATGACCAGGTATTTTCTGGTAAAGCTATGCGCGATCAACTTCTATAGCTCATCGATCACCCTCTGTAGATCATCGCTCTCTGCTTCGAGCCTCTTGATGTCAAGTGAAAAATCAAGCGTGATCTCCTTCTATAGAGACAAACACCTTCGAAGGCGCTCATTAGCCTAGATTAGGGTGCATCCACCCTGCAGTTGGTTGTCAATCTTGGCATTGATCGTGGCCACCTTGTCACGGCAATCATCCTTCGCTTGCTGCATCGTTCATGTTATTTAAAATTGGTACTCTATAATCGTAATGCAGGTTTCAGGGAAGGACAATATTTAAATCACAAAAACCCCAATGTGTCTACGAAGAACAATATTGAATAAAAGGATTTAGCGTGGTTCCTACTTGGAGGCTACTTGCGGGCAAACACAATCTAATATTTTCATATTTAGAATCTCAAAAATAAAACCACATGCATGTAAAAAACATTATGAGTGGTAAAAAGTGTGTGGATTTACTACTTTGCTGAGCCGGGGAACAGGGCCGAACGGTTCCTATGATGCCACCACCATCGTGCTGGTTTTAGGGTCCATGGCCTCCCTAGAATATGTAGCAGAGTAACAAGAAGAAGAAGAATAAGTAGACATAGAATAAGAAGAAGACTGTACCGGGAGGAGCCCTCTCCTGCTGAAACATCCATCACCATTCCTAGGAGAGAATGGGCCTCTGTGCGAGGGGGATTGAGCGGCTAGTTGAGAAAGAGGTTTTTGGTGGCGAGCTCCCTCGTCTCTCTCCGCGCGCGCGGTCTATCCACCTCTATTCCGGGGAGCCATGGCGAATGCAGATGGAGGAAGGTGGGGGCAGGAGGAAGAAGAAAGTGATGGGTACGGGAGAATGGTCAAAGAGTCTAGTCCGTGGTATAGTCTTATACAAGACCATCATTTACTCCTGTGCTATCTCAACCTACATCCACCATTCGTTTGTTAATTGATGGCTTATTTTGCTTCCTTCTCATCGAAGGGAGACTAGAAGAACGAGGGAATAAAAACCCATAGTCCGCACGATGGGACTCGATTGGATTGGATTTAATGAGATGGACAGTTCAGTGGGCTTTGGCGCACGCTGCCTAAAATCCCGTTGATAAAAGTGCTAGTGTGGGACTACAAGGAAGTAATTGTGGGTCACACATCTAGCATCCGTGCCTTCTTACAAGCGTATATCACTTGTTCAAGGGGTTGTCATGACGCTCACAACTTCTACATGGACATAGCATGCTGATACGTTGAACTCCACATCAACATGCACACACTGGACACTTCCCGTCGCTGCCAAAGGGAAAATTTTGTGATTTGTTACCTGACTACACTCCCAGTATGTAGATATTTTGCGATGTAGTACAATTTTTACGTGACTAGACAATGAGTATGCGAATTTGAAAAAAAAAACTACGAGTATGCTCCGTGGGCTCCTTATAGGATCGACACCCAACTCTGCATATCCGCCATTGCGCATTCCGAACAACTTCCTCGTGCAGGATGGAACCATGCCATGGCAGTGGAAGATCCTTGTCGCGGCATCATTCACTCCCACCGCAAGCCATCTAAGGCACCACGATGTGTCCAACCGCGCATGGATCCATTGACATCGGCGCTCAAGGACACCACGACGTCAAAGCTTGTCGTACCCGCCATGCCCGAGAAGCGCGATGCACCGGAAGAGACGGAGGAGCGCCAAGCAGCATCCAAGATAGAGGAGTGTTAAAGGAAGGCTTGCGAGAGCACCATGAAGAAGACCAGGAGGAATAGAGGAGCCAGCTATGAGGACGACTCCAACTCAGGAAATGAGGAGGCGTTCATGGATCAGTTAGAGGCAGAAGCGGATGAGAGTGACGTTGACCCGTGGGACTACGAGGAGGAAGATGAATCCGATGAGGAGATGACGTGTATATATGAGGAGATTCCTATCGGCATCGCAAGCAACTACTCCAACTAGAGATTTCATGTTCATTTAAAGAAATCCTGATTTTCCATTTTCTATCCCAAAAAAATGGTGTTTTCTGAAGGAGGTGCAAGATTAGGGCGTGTCTAGGGAGCCCGAGGCAATTTTCACGCATGATACACCATGTTACATGGCCATTCCCGTGATGTGGGTATTTATCTCGTGGTGCAAGCATATACTGTATTTTTCATGAGTTATGGCCCGATAAATGCAGTTTCTAACTCTAGGTACACTATAAGACACTCTCAATTTTCAGGGAAAAATGGTTTGGGGTGCCCCATGGGGTACCTAGGCTTGATGCATGCCTGGGTCCAAAATTGCACCAACCCTTGATTTTGCCTTTTTTTGGACAGCACCACACAAAATCTAAAAAAATAATAAAAATGATAAGTACACAGAAATAACATAGTCATCCACAGTTTAAGATGAAGTACACAGAAACAAAGGTCATTATTACATCGTCATTCCAGAGATAACATAATCTTTTACAACTCCATAGCCATAGGCTAGTACAAGAGTTTAACTTAACAATATAAATAAAAGTCTTCATCTTCATGTGCCACAGGCAAGCATGTTGAGTGTAGACTCATAACCCTAATCCTCATCAGAGTAACCTGCAACATCACAAGTTACAGCCACAGTGGGTCAATACATTGGAATAGTATTGGCAAGTGATACCTTAGTAGAATAATAGTATCTAGCTTGTACATGAATTTGGCTAAGTGTAGCTTAGGCTTGCTTTGCTCAAAATAGGTTTTACCTATCAGTTGAAATCACAAAGTTTTTATTTGTCAAAATCATCCAAGCATTACCAATAGAAGTTGTTGATCGTTCAAACCTTGTTCAACCACAAGTTTTTAGCTTAGAAATTGGGATGAGGAGATTCTTGATAGCTTCCCTGTATTGATGCTCAAACTGTCCATTTCTGGGGACACGGCTAAGCACTTAGATTCTTCCTTCTACAGTGGTGGTGCACTTTCCCCACAAGACTCGACATGCATCGAGACAATACCTTTCAGAAGCCTTCCCTTAGACCAAAATGGACGCGCTCCAAACCTATCACCCCCTACCACCAACTGTCCATTTGGCTACGTTATTGCAACCTATATGATCCAGGCAGAGCCCATAATGCCATGTGGCTGCACTAGAAGCTTCTTAACATATGGCATCTCAATCCCTTTGTTCCTGGGTGGCTTTCCACAAGTGTGATACACAAGGTAGACCATGGATATGGGCCTTGTGTAACCACTCAAAAAAAACCCAAACATACCATTTCACCCAGGTGTTTCATTCACTTAGTTGTTTTATTAAGCAAAACACAAGTCAAAGACTTAGCAATATTTTTCCATAGCATGTATATATTCCACCCTTGGTTGCTACTAGCTAGGCTATGAATGGCAATAGAATGTATCTTAACTTAGAGGAAATAATAACAATTCTACAACTACTAGGATTTCCCAAGCATAGCATATAGATACTTAGCAAAAATTATCATGCAAGCCCTATACAAAATACCACTAATGCATAGTCATAATATTGGGACAAAAATATGAAGCACCACTCGCGTTGGTAGTTGGGGGAGTAACAATAGTCCTCACAGTCACAATCACCACTAGCACAAAAATCTACACATAAAATGATAGCACCAAAATCATATTTCAAATAATCAAGGAAAAATATATGAATGCATGCAAATGCCATGTGATGATTTTTCTAAGCTAAACCGGACAAGTAAAAAAGTACTGAACATTAAACCAAACATTTATACACCAATTAAACTTAATTTGGATTTTAAAATATTTTCCAAATAATTTTTATACACAAAATAGGCCGACAAATGTCTCTGCATAAATTTCTATTTTAACAGAAGAAAATCACAAAACAAAGCCTACAGATGTGTATGATTTATTTTTGTGATTCCAATGATATATTATTTGTAATTTTTGGATAAACAGAACAAAAGTTATTGAATTTACAAGTTTAATCATTTAATTAAATCAAATCTGAATTTTATATCGAAAACCCTGACACGCGGAAGCGTTTGATTGGCGCGTACCGGTTAGCTCTGGATCACACGTCCGTACCGTTAGATCTAACTAAATTCAACGCTCTAGATCAAAACTTACCCCTTCGCATCAGATCTACTCTACACCGCTAGATCTACTCCTAAGGCTCAGATCTACGTGTAACCCTTCGAGGGATGATCTAGTCGCATCCGCTAGATCTAGATCCAGCGAACCACGTCGCTCTGACCATTCGCAAGCGGCGCAAATGGCTACCGCGGCGGCTGCATGTCTGCCGGTGAAGTTCCGGCAAGACCAGAGGGCAAATGCGAAGGTAATGATGCTTACCGAGGTCGTGTAGGCATGGCGAAGCTCAACGTGCAGGTGGACGAGGCTGGGGCGCACGAACACGAATGCAATCGCCCGCTGGAGTGAAGCTTGGCATCGGGGGCTCACGAACGTCGATGGAGGCGAGGCTCTGGTGCGAAATAAAGCAAACGGCGAATGTTAGGAGAAGTGCAAGGCGATAGCAAACAAGCTCGCATGATCCAGAGAGCGAGGCGCGCATGAGGCTTACCGCAATCGGTCGCCGGAGTTCGTCGGGATAACGGCGATGCGAAGAGAAAAGCAAGTAGCCTGGCGGCGTTCAGAGGAAATTGAGTAGGGGAAATGGAGCGGAGGCCGTGGGGTTTATGTAGCCGGAGCTGGGCGAGGAGTTACTCGGCGAATCAACGGCAATAACTCGTGCAATCAATGGCAGTGACGCGGGGAGGAAACGGCAGAGGGCCTGGTCGTGGGCGGGGTTTGGGGACGATGATGACGGGGCATGTGTGACCGAGGCGTCAGTGAGAGGGGGGTGCGTGCGCAGGTGAGAAACAGAGGGGTGTGTGGGTTTCCCGGGTGGGCTTGCTGGGCTGGCTTGCTGGGCCACGGGTGGGTTGGGATAGTTAGTTAGTTAGGTTTATTTTTTTCTCTTTTTCTCCCTTTCTTTTTCTGTTTTGATTTTCTGATTTGAATTTGAATGAGTGTTTTAAATCTGTTTCAATTTGAATTTCTTCCAGAATTTTGTTCTGTATTTCTTGTGTCCAAGGATGTGTAAAACATCTACTTATATTCAAAAATCATTTTGAGTTTGAAATTAAGTATAAAACCATGCCTTTAATAGCATAATGGTAATATGCAATAAGATGGTTTTATGATTGATTTACTTTTGAAATATTTTGTGTGGCTTTGTATTCACTTTCCAATTATCACTGAATAAAGTAATAGGAAGTGAATACAAAGCCACCGAAAATATTTCAAAAGCAAATCAATCATAAAACCATCTTATTGTCTATTACCATTATGCTATTAAAGGCATGGTTTTATATTTAATTTCAAACTCAAAGTGATTTTTGAATATAAGTAGATGTTTTACACATCCTTGGACACAAGACATACAGAACAAAATTCTGGAAGAAATTCAAATTGAAACAGATTTGAAACACTCATTCAAATTCGAATCAGAAAATCAAAAAAAAAGAAAAGGAGAAAAAGAGAAAAAAATAAACCTAACTAACTAACTAGCCCAACCCACCCGCGGCCCAGCAAGCCATCCCAGCAAGCCCACGCGGGAAACCCCCACCCCTCTTTGTTTCTCACCCGCGTACGCACCCCCCTCCCACTGACGCCCCGGTCCCACGTGCCCCGTCATCATCGTTTCCAAACCCCGCCCATGACCAGGCCCTCCGCAGTTTCCTCCCCGCGTCACTGTCGTTGATTGCGCGAGTTATTGCCGTTGATTCGCCGAGTAACTCCTCTCCTAGCTCCGGCTACTTAAACCCCATGGCCTCCGCTACATTTACCCCCACTCAATTTCCTCTGAACGCCGCCAGGCTGCTCGCTTTTATCTTTGCATGGCCGTTGTCCCGACGAACTCCGGCGACCGATTGCGGTAAGCCTCGTGTGCGCCTCTCTCTCTGGCTCACGCGAGCTTGTTTGCTATCGCCTTGCGCTTCTCCTAACGTTCACCGTTTGATTTATTTTGCACCAGAGCGTCGCCTCCATCGACGACCGTGAGCACCCGACGCCAAACTTCACTCCGGCGAGTGATTGCGTCCGTGTTCATGCGCCCCAGCCTCGTCCACCTGCACGTTGAGCTTCGCCGTGACTCCACGACCTCGGTAAGCATCAGCACCTTCGCCTTTGCCCTCTGGTCTCGTCGGAACTTCACCGGCAGACGCATAGCCGCTGCGGTAGCCATTTGCGCCGCCCGCAAATGGTCAGAGCGACGTGGTCCGCTGGATCTGGATCCAGCGGATGCAATTAGATCATCCCGCGAAGGGGTACACGTAGATCTGAGCCTTAGGATTAGATCTAGCGGTGCAGAATAGATCTGTCGCGAAGGGGTAAGTTTTGATCTGGAGCGTTGGATTTAGTTAGATCTAACGGTGCAGACGTGTGATCCAGAGCGAACCGGTACGCGCCAATCAGACGCTGCCGCGTGTCAGGGTTTTTGATTTAAAATTCAGATTTGATTTAATTAGATGATTAAACTTCTAAATTCAATAACTTTTGTTCTGTTTATCTAAAAAATACAAATAATATATCATTGGAATCAAAAAAATAAATCCTACACATCTGTAGGCTTGGTTTTGTGATTTTCTTCTGTTAAAACAGAAATTTATGCAGAGACATTTGTAGGTCTATTTTATGTATAAAAATTATTTGGAAAATGTTTTAAAAGACAAATTAAGTTTAATTTGTGTATAAATGTTTGGTTTAATGTTCAGTACTTTTCTACTTGTCTTGTTTAGTTTATAAAAATCATCACATGGCATTTGCATGCATTCATATATTTTTGCTTGATTATTTGAAATATGAAATTGGTGCTATCATTTAATGTGTAGATTTTGGTGCTAGTGGTGATTGTGACAGTGAGGACTGTTGTTACTCCCCCAACTACCAAGGCAAGTGGTGCTTCATATTTTTGTCCCAATATTTTGACTATGCATTAGTGGTATTTTTTATAGGGCTTGCATGATAATTTTTGCTAAGTATCTACATGCTATGCTTGGGAAATCCTAGTAGTTATAGAATTGTTAGTATTTCCTCTAAGTTAAGATACTTGCTATTTCCATGCTTAGTCTAGATAGTAGCAACCAAGGGTGAAATATATACATGCTATGGAAAAATATTGCTAAGTCTTTGACTTGTGTTTTGCTTAATAAAACAACTAAGTGAATGAAACACCTGGGTGGAATGGTATGTTTGGGTTTTGTTGAGTGGTTACACAAGGCCCATATCTATGGTCTACCTTGTGTAACACACTTGTGGAAAGCCACCCAGGAACAAAGGGATTTGAGATGCCATATGTTAAGAAGCTTCTAGTGCAGCCACATGGCATTATGGGATCTGCCTGGATCATATAGGTTGCAATAACTTAGCCAAATGGATAGTTGGTGGTAGGGGGTGATAGGTTTGGAGCGCGTCCATTTTGGTCTAAGGGAAGGCTTTTGAAATGTCTTATCTCGATGCATGTCGAGTCTTGTGGGGAAAGTGCACCACCTCTGTAGAAGGAAGAATCTAAGTACTTAGCCGTGTCCCTGGAAATGGACAGTTTGAGCATCAAGACATGGAATCTATCAAGAATCTCCTCATCCCAATTTCTAAGTTAAAAACTTGTGGTTGAACAAGGGTTAAAGGATCACCAATTTCTATTGGTAAATGCCTTGGGTGATTTTGACAAACAAAAACTTAGTGATTTCAGCTGATAGGTAAAACCTATTTTGAGCAAAGCAAGACTAAGCTACAATTAGCCAAATTCATGTAGAATCTAGATACTATTATTGTACTAAGGTATCACTTGCCAATACTATTCCAATGTATTGACCCACTGTGGCTGTAACTTGTGATGTTGCAGGTTACTCTGATGAGGATTAGGGTTATGAGTCTACACTCAACATGCTTGCCTGTGGCACAGGAAGATGAAGACTTTTATTTATATTGTTAAGTTAAACTTTGTACTAGCCTATGGCTATGGAGTTGTAAAATACTATGTTATCTCTGGAATGACGATGTAATGATGAACTTTGTTTCTGTGTACTTCATCTTAAACTGTGGATCCTAGCATTTGATCCAGGGACTAGCATTGCAATCACAGGGACCTTTACCTTTATAAAGGTGGGGTCTTACAGGTTTCTACCTTCTGGTCTATTTTGACAGATTTCTTCCATTATTTGCATTTGCTTCTTATTGATTCATTTTTGAGTTCTCTTTATGTGAATTGAGCTTTTTGAAGGAGTTACTACAATAGGTTGTGTTTTTAGTGAAAAGCCTTCCTGTTCTAAAGCTTTGCCAGAGGTCTAATATCTTTGGAATACACTAATGTTGATAATGAAGATTGTGTGAAATTTTGTATGAAGAAAAAATTTAAGGTGTAGAGAGAGAATGATGCAATGAGATGAAGAATGGACAAAATCTCAAGCTTGGGGATGCCACCATGGTGTCATCCTAAGAAATATCCAAGAGGTACAAGCGTCAATGCTTGGGGATGCCTAAGGCATCCCCTTCTTCATCAATAAAAAGCTCAGGTCTGTCTAGACACTTCGTTTTTATTGTTTCATGCGTAGTTGCGTTGTTCTTGGAGCGTCTTACTTTTTGTTTGCTTTGCTTAGGTTGTTTAGTTTGCTTGAATAAAGTATTTTGGACCCCCGTTCTCGCTGTGTTGTTTTGCAAATAAGTTTGCTTGGTGTTGGAAAAGAGTAGTAAGTTCTTTCTTGAAGTGCAAGAGGAGCTTGCATTGACTGTGACTTAGACTTTAGCATGACATGCTAGGTGTTGTTTTGGCATTATGCTTAGTGATTATTGCTGTAGCATGTCTTATTCCAAACAATTAGGATTGCTTAGTGTGCCTTGAAGAAATTATTCGTTGTTTTAGCATGCAAAAGCATAGTATTGTGGTATTCTCCTTTGATGCTTTGCTTGGGTTGACTTGGCACATGCTTACACCATGTTATGACTATGACAAGTCACCATTAGCCTCTATGATCATTTAGTCCTTGACTTGTAGTACCACTCTTTGCTTTGATTAGTATGCTTTGTTGCACTTCATGATTATGGCCATTATTGCTCTCTTAGTTGGTTGCTCCCAGTCTTTTGCTAGCCTCCACTTGTATGAGTAAGTTCTACTCATGCTTCCAACTCCCAAGAAACCAAGTTTTTACAATGTGTCCACTATAAAATCGTATGCATGGTGTGTTTACCGCATCGAGCAATGTTACCAAGGTCAAACCGGCAGAGGCGACCAAAAAAAGTTCAACATACACACGTTTCCTGTATAGAGGAGACGGACATGTGGGACCCAGCAGCGAGACCTTGTACAGTGAAGGGACGAGCAATGTTGCAAAGTTTAAAACAGGGAGGTGTGAGTAATAAAAAATTCTATCATGCACACGTTTCTTCTAATAGAGACTGACATGTGGGACCCACCAGCCTGTATAAACGGCTCATGAATCGAGTGAGGCTGCCAAGTTCGAAGCAGGTAGGAGAGAGCGAGAAAAAAATCAAGCATGCACATGTTTCTTCTAATGAGTGGCTGACATGGGGGACCCACCAGCCTGTATTAACGTCTAATGCATCATGCAACGTTGCCAAGTTCAAAAAACGGAGGCGGGAGCGAAGAAAAAATTCCAGCATGCACACATTTCTTCTAATAAGAGGCTGACATATGGGACCAACAAGTGACCAAACGGAAGATTCGTCGAGAAACGCTATGTAAACAGGATAGCGCTAGAGAAGAAAAAATTACATAATACATATGATTCTTCTAATGTAAGGCTGACATATGGTATCCACCAGCCTCAATAAATGCCTGATGAAGTGAGCAACGATATCAAGTTAACATGGAGGCGCGACCGAGGGCAAAAAATCCATCATACACACATGCCTTCTAATGATAGGATGACATGTGGGGCCGAGCTACATGATTAAAGGTAGATGCATCTAACAGCGCTATCATGTTTGGAAAAGGGTAGCGGGAGCGAAGGAAAAAAATTCTATCATACACATGATTCTTCTAATGAGAGGCTGACAAGTGGGACCCATCAGCGTGATTAACGGCATATAGCTCGAGCAACGTTATCAAGTTCAAATCAAGGAGGCACGAGCCAAGGAAAGAAAATCAATCATGCACATGTTTCTTCTAATAAGAGGATGGCATGTGGGGCCCGGATATGCGATTAAATTGTAGATGCATCTAGCAGCTATATCATGTTCGGAACAGGGTAGCGGGATCGAAGGAAAAAATTACATCATACACACGATTCTTATATTGAGAGGTAGGCATGTAGGACCCAAAATTATGATTAACGACATATAGATTGAGCAACGTTATTGAGTTCATATCTAGGAGGCACGAGCCAAGGAAAAAATTCCATCATACACATGATTCCTCTAATAAGAGGCAGACATGTGGGACCTAGCAGCCTGACTAAATGCAAGAGGCATCAAACAACGTTATCAAGTTAAAATCAGAGAGGCACGACGGAAAACTTTGGTACGCTAGAGTAACTGATGTCCGGGATCCACATGCCAAAAATTACTTTGGCGAGTCAACATATTGCAAGGAAGCGGAAATATTACTTCTGACACGCGCCCGTCAAGTTTCCTCCATGTTTTTAGCAGTTTCGTCGTACTAGAAGGGCGCAAAACCGAAAAAATAGTTTTGCATCGGCCATGGTCGAGCCGAAAATTTCTTTGCGGAAGACGCACCTTCTAGTACGGCTCTTCACTGGCATGATCAATGATCTCTCCTCAGAGGCACATGTTCGGCTCTTCTACGCATCATCTATCTTCTTTCTCTTGTAAGCTTCCGTACAATGATTTCAACGTCGTGCAGTTGGGTGTCCAGAAAGGTAGGGCCCACATTATGTCACCATCAACTTTTAACTAGATTTGTAGTACAGGTGGCACCTGTTCGGGCGGGACCACAATGTAGCTCACAAGAAAGGAGGTTCTAATGAAGAACAATAAAGGGTAAATTCAGTTATTTTTTTCCAGATAGGTAAACTCAATTCAATTTAATAAAGGATTTGCTAGTTCTTAGACGCATGAGAACATCTTATGTCTGAGTCAACCCTCTCAACATGAAAAAAATGTAGACATCATTTTTGGACAACTTGTAAAAAAACTTGCATTATGATATGATTTGCCATGTAGAGTATGAACATTCTGGTCCTCTCATATCGCGGGTTCTAGTAATGTACGTGCACATATTTGGTAGATGTGGTTCCATATTGTCATGGTAAACAATGCGAGATCCTAACTTATTATATGAAAAAATTGTAGTTTTCCAATGGAAATAAATTTTTTGTGTAATGGCAATGCGCAGAATATAGCCTAGAAAGTAATAACCCTAAATTTCACATAAAGTGGATCGTGCTTAATAGATAATTTCAAACCATCATCCTACTATTGGGAGAAGAGGATACAATCTATGTGCACAAGTCTCTTCTTCCTAAGGCAAACACCTCTTGTTTCTGAACGTGATACATTATCCCGGTTGGATTCGGAAATGGATACTTGATAAGATTTGGAAATGCACGGTATAAGCTATCGCCATCAAGCAATCCAACCGAGATAATGTTGATCCTATCATCTACACAACACCTACTAGAGGGGAAACAAGCCAGTCTTGATATATTCCAGGAGGAACATGCCATATGATGTGTGCATTGACAAGGTCTTCGTCTTGTGCTTAGGGCCATGGTCGATGCCCACCGAGTGCTGGATCATAATATCGATGTCCTTGTTGATGACTTTGCTATAGAATGGGCAAAATAACTTCCTATAATAGAGGAAAGGAATTTGCCCACTCCGCAACCCCCTAAGTACGTAGCGGCTCTTGCTATCCCTGGAGTCCTCTTCTTTGCCTATGTCGTCAGATTCTTCCTGCGAATTTTTAAGTACATAATAACTCTTATAAGGGCATGTTTGATTCGGAGGATAAGAAAAACAAAGGATTCTATATATATCCTGCAAATCAAACAACCATCATAGGAAATTTTCATATGGGATTTAGTCCTAAAATATCCTATATAGATCCTTTGAATCGAACATTCCCTAAAAGATGTAATTAAAATAGACCTCAAACATTGATTTTTATGAATATGAACGACAACATATAATATTCGAAGTTGATCATTTTAGTTCACATATCATCGATATACTATACATTGTAATCATGTTTTTCCTAAATTTTGTACTAAGAATAATAATAAGAATAGAACAATTTTTTTGACTATAGAATCAAACAATATTCATGTATGTTTTAATGAAAAAAAATTATGTCATAGATCAATCAACAATCCAGTAATAGTAATCCCTAAAAACCCTAAAATCAAATATGCTTACAACAATTATGTAATAGATCAATCAAATCTACATGATAAGAAGAACGTATGAACAACAACAAACAAATGTAAAATTGCTAGATGGAAAATCAGCAGATCTAATCAAATCTGCAAAAGAATTGACCGTTCAAACCGAAGAATCTGATATGTCTACATCAAGAAGGCGGTAGATAAAAATAATCTACAGATCCAGAAAAACCTACATATGAACAATAAAATCTGCAAATAGTGAAGCAGAGTAGTACCTCGGTTTCCTCATTGAAGACCTCGTCCTCAAATCCATCCCTCTCCTTGACTTCTTCGATGAAGGGGTCGATGATGGCGTGGGCATAGTTCTCGGCTTCCTCTGGGATGAAGATGCCATCGTCTCCGCCTGCATTCCCCTCATCCATGTCTGCTGCTGTCACCATCATGTTCTCGTTCACCTGCTCCTCAACGACGACGGCGACCGGATGGACGAAACCCGAAGAAGTGACGGCCCAGTGACGAGAGGTGTGCGTGCGTGGAGAAGCTGGGCCCGCCACGGAGGCCACGACCATAGAGACATATGCTACATCTCAAGATGGCTTCGCCTCCAGCTCATCTCCACGGGTTCCCTTCATGGTGCAGCAAAGGAAGTGGTGAAGGTGGTGCTGCGAAAGGAGCTCTTGTAGCAAGTGCGGCCATGATTTTTTTGACTAGACAGATTGGGCGGAGAAGTCGGTGCTCTTGGAAGATACGAGGAGGACGAGGTGGTTTATATATGCAGGGATGGTTGGTTTCCCTCGAGTGGACATGTGTGGGTGTGGACACGTGGATCTGGACTCTGGACTCATGCATGATCTCCTCTATCGAATTTCATTATAACACCAGATCCACTAGCATTCTACTACTAGTAATACTCTATTTTTAATTAGAGCAAGTCTATTCGTTCCCTTATCATCTCCCCTAGCTAGCTAGTCTTGATCCAACGGTCATCAATGGAGACTTTCAAGGTACCCACCACTATGCAGCCAATATATGAGAATGACAAAGTTTTCAAAGATTCAACTTCTTAGCTCATAATTTCCGTGCCGACAAAGTTGACCCTATTATGAAATCATTAAATCAAATAAAGAAAAATCCCCAAAAACAAAGACTTACCCATGGCATCATTTTGCGTGGACCACCTACCACAAAAAAAGATAAACATGAGTTTTGAAAACTTTTGAAAAACTCGCTTCACAAAATGGACCTACCATGCATGAACATGTTTCAGGCCAAACAACCAAGGACGTGTCCATATCCACATCATAGTTTATGATAATTTTCCCATATTAGGTAAATAGGCGTACCTAGATAAAGAGATAATCTCAATTTTCCAAGTGACGGAAAGGTTTTTTCTGTAAGCAAGCACTCCCTATATCCCAAAATAGGATGCATGTTGATTTTGCTCAAAGTCGTACATTTTAAAATTTGGCCAACTACATAAAAATGTATTGATGTTTATAATCCCTAATTAGTATTGTTAGAACTATTATGAAATATATCTAAATGTATTGATGTTTATGAACTATTGTTAGAACTATATATTTTAGACGTTGGTAATTTTCTCTATATATTTGATCAAATTTTGAATTTGTTGACTTGGACAAAAAAACATATGTGTTCTAGATTATGATATACAGTTTAGAGGGAGTAGTAATACAACAAAGAATATGGCTCGGAATGGACGGGGGAAACCCAAGAGCAAGAGGGCAACAACGAGAAGGAGTTGAAGGCGGTGTGATATCAGAGCAATCCATGATGATGGATTTCTGACATTAGGTACTAGTACTACAGCTTTTATAGCATACACACTCTACTACTAAAAGTAGTAATAAATTTCACATGCAAAACAAATTTTTTCTCTCTAATTCACTGCCTATCTCACCATCCATCTCCCTCGGCAATCCCGCGTGCACCGGCCGGCGGATCTATCCCTAGTCCACAACCAGGCACTGCGCTGTGCACGTGTGCCTTGGTACGACGGCACTATGACTCTGGCGTGCTCGTCAGCTGCATTGCTATACAGAGGAGGGAATCACTTGGGGCCCTGGAGAAAAATATCAGTAGAATTCAAACTTTTGTGGTCTCTCTGAAATCCATGAATGTTCATACATCGTACACTACAATAGATACTTTCGTCCCTAATTTTTTCGAAAAATGGCCAAATTTTGACTTCAATAGGATTTCAAATCGAGATGTTGAATCTTGCAAAACAGGAACCTTAAAATGGTTTAAAAGGCACGTGGCCTAGATATAACACACTTGTAGTTCCAATTTTGAGATACTTTCAGCAAATTGCCTTAAAGCCAGATTATTGCACGGATATATAGCTAGAAATCTTGAAATTTATGAAATCTAGTAATATCAATGAAATAGGCTACCGTGGTGGCATTTTAGGGGCTTGTTACTTTGCGGTCCGAAAGTTTGCAAGCGAAGGCATCCTAGGGTCCGAGTTGTGTGCAATCACCGCGATTCAAAAAGTTGGGGGGGTGGACAAACCAAATATTTTTGAATCTTAGCCATTATGTCAGGATATTCCGTTACAATAGTACTCGTCGTGCCCTTTTAAATCACCTTGCACGTGTCGCACGGGCAAATCCATTTATGTACTTTCCTAACCACCAACACTAAATCCGGCGGTAGGGATGGCGGCGGTCCTTTTTATCCTCCCCCCACACTGAATCATGTTCGGTGACGAAGGCAGTCGTTTTACTCTCGACCCCCCTCCCCACCCACACACACACTGAATTCGGCGGCAACGACCCCTTTTCTCCGTCATGTCTAGCGAGGCTAAGGTGGAAGCTACATCGGCGACTGATACAGCTCCGTCGGAGCCAGCATATCAGGCACAACGCCAGACCAGCGAAGCAGTGGCGGGGTCTACAACCCAGGTTAGCGAGGATGTCAGCCAGAAGTCTGCTAACAGGGTACCTACAAGCAACGGGTTGAAGAGAAAAGCTAGGCTGGCGGCGGAGTGTTCGGCTGAAGTGTGGGGTCTTGCAACCCATATATCGAAGAAAACCACCCAAGAGAAGAGCGAGAGGTGAATTTTTCTTTTCTCTGCCTTGTCTTGGAAGTAAATTAGTTACTACAAAGTAGAGTTGAATGAACTAAAAGGTCCCCTTTTTAATAAAATTAGGAACAACTTCGATGCAACAGACCTATATGAGTTCACGGTTCATGTTCTACAGTACACTACAAATCTAGATTTTGGTTACGAGAGGGTTGTGTTCGGGCAGGATGTGCGTCTGCTTGTCAATAGCAAGGAGTGTGTTTCTGTTTCGGAACTGATAGATATGCTTCATGCTAGGATTACTTGGGGATCCAGAAAGAGGGCAAAATTGGTGTGGCATAACATGAGTGATAGCTATATGAAACTTGAGCACTCCCATGAGCTTAATATGCTTTGGGAGTGTTATGTAGCTGATCGTAAGTTGAAACGTGAAGTGATGATTGATGATATGTGTGCAGATACTGGAGATCTTGCTACCAGATCTTCTGCTAATCGAGTTTACCGAACACTAAATGCTAATCAAGCTAAGTTCAATATACACCTAGAGGTGGATTCATACACGGCAAACTTGATTGCGGAGTTAATAATCCAGTTTCATCATCTACTGTGGAGATAGCCATTGATTCCAAAAACATAACTCTTATTGAACTGAGAGAGTGATTGGTAAGGAAATCATTATTGGCCCTAAGCATATGGCACGACTCCGTTGGTGGCATCATAAGAAGCAAGAATTCATAGAGGTTTTGGATACCGATGATATGATGCAGATTATGCAACGAATGAAGGAAACCAATAAGGTGTTCTTCTTGGCTGCCATTCCTAATGTTGTTGGAAAGGTTGTAGTGGATGAAGAGGCCTCTGTTGTGGCTGAATAGAACAAGGCGATAGACGTTGATCATATCTGATAAGAGCTGCTACCCAGGGCTTGTCATATAGACCGCAGGGTACCCCTTCCTATATTTGTAACAAAGATTATTGTTGCTTTGAAACTATGTTGCTATGGTCAGGTTTTTCCAGAGATTGCAATCCAATGTTCTATGAGCTGTTGAGATTTTCGGACATATCACTCGATGAAACCATTGTTGTTGTAATAAGACATAAGTACATTGTAGTTGACATGATTATGTTTGCTGAGATGATGTGATATACTTGTTTCTAAGATTATGATTGTTGAGAGATTGTAATATAATTTTCTGTGAGTTGTTGGGATTTTCGGACATATCATTCATTGAAACCATCACTGAACAAGGTGATACATAATTACCTTGTAGTTGACATGATTATGATGTAATATAATGCTATGTGAGATCAGTAATTTGACTATTCGCTTGATAACTACCTGTTAATTAGAAGGAAGCACTATCATGGATGAACGAGCGTAGGTTTTAGGAAAAAACTAAGTAGGATACAATGATCTATTGGACGGACATGTCTAGGATTTAGGATTAAGGGTTAAGGGGTTAGTGAAATAAACAGTTCATTACACCCTAATACACAAACCCTAATCCTATATTATCCGATAGATAAGATTTTATATGTTGCTATAATTCAAACATATTGGGAAGGAGGAAGTATAGGATTCATATTACAAATTAAAATGAAGGAAGAGATAAACTATTAGATATGAGATAGTAAAACAACCATGGGGCATTGTATCAATTAAACCATTGTATCATGCAAATTTAGTCAATGTTCAAAATTGACGCACTTCACTTTCCCCACTCCTTCTCTCTCCACTCACTTCCCTCCTCTCTCTCCTCACCGTCGCTGACGCGTTGCTGCAGCTGCATTTGCCATGCAGTCCTAGAACAACAAGGACGACCAGTCGAGCAGCAACAACCTTCTCTCTGACATCGAGTAATCCCTCCCTGATGTTAGTTCCTCTGTTTTCTTGGTAATAGTTAGGAATTTGTAATTAACTCGATCCGAGACTTGAAATGTGCATGCAATCGTGCTTGTTTCTAGATTTTCATTCCCTTATAGGTACCAATAACGATCTACGACCTCGATTGGGAGGGCCTAGATCTCGATTGGAAAGTCCCATGTGACCATGGGCTAAAACTGAGGAAATATGTTGAATTTGAAGGCATTAACACTAGGAGAAGGTTTTTGGGCTGTACAAATCAAGTTTGCTTTCGTTACATACAATGGTGACATGAAGAAAATTGTGTAGTGTTATTTTGATAATTAGGTCGCGTGTTTTTTTAGGTTGACCCGGTGTGTCAAGCAGTATAGTGGGTGGATCTTGAGTGGACAGACGAAATTAAGAAATGTTTGGCCCTGTTATGGGATATGTATGAGCTAGAAAGGTCGGGGAGATTTACAGATTCCTCTAATACAGCTGCAAAAAATTACAAGATCTTGGTAGGAAATAAGGAACTAGAATAGGAAATCAAGAATTTTCAGTCAGAATTAAATGACACAATCAATGATAGCTTGGTGGTGGGAACTACACGGAAGCTTCATAAAGCAGAAAAGGAGAGGGATCAGCTCATGGAAGATAAAAATAAGATAGAGTACTGCATTGTGGATCTGATGAAGGATCTGAAGAAGGAGCACGAGGTGAACATGGAAAAGGTACAGAGGATGAAGAAAATTTTAGATGAATAATTTATGTTGTGGTAGTATCTAAAACTAGTTAATTGTAAGACTTGCAGTTGTGATATCTTAACTAATCCAAACTCCATCCTTGAGGAAAATAACCTATTAGAAGAAATCATAGTTTGCATAGAGTTAGGTCCATGTTTACAAAATCACTACTATATGGATAAAACACGATTTGGACCGTCAGAACACATAGTTTGAAAACTAACTTTAAAAGAACTTATAGTTTGCACTGAGCTTGACATGGAGATGCTCGTTTCCTTCCTGAGATCCTCCAATTGGAGGTTCATTCTATCAGGTCCTCTTTGGTTTTTATATGCTTCCTCAGTACAAGGACGTGCACCTCCTGCAGGTTCAAGCGCTTCGTCTGGGATGCGACAAGCTTAACAGTAAGCTTAAGATTATCCACCATGAGCTCCTTGACGATCTCCTCCTTCGCACGCACCAAGGCGATTCCTTTCTTGTGAAGTTTCTTCTAGCTGGCGATGTCCACCTTCAGATATTAGCACTTGTCATAAAGGATCGTGACTTATTCTTTCAGGCGGTCATAGGACAGTTTCTGAAAATTCTGCTTCTCAATTTGGATGGCCATCTTGTCCATTAACCAAGTTGGCAGTTTTGGGTTGAGATTTTGCCTCTTCTGATGCAACAAATATATGTGGTTAGTTTCCATAATTTAAACAATTAACTAGTTTCAAATTCGTAATTTGAAGGACATAGCGATCTAGGATTGTTCAAAATTTAACAGAATCAACTAGTGGCATAATCCTAATTCCAAAGTCAGAGCAATATAGGTTTTTTTCCAATTCAATGGGATAAACTAGTGGCAAATTCCTAAATTCAATGTCAGAGCAATATAGGATTTTCCCAAATCAATGGGATAAACTAGTGGCATGGTCCTAATTTCAATTTCAAAGTAAACTAGGACTATCTCCAACTAAGGGTACTGTTGGGTTTTCCAATGTAACCAAATAGTAGTGGCATAGTCATAATCTAAAAGCAAGCTCAGATACATAATGTAAAGAAAGGATGATGACCATTCATGAGAACACAAGCCCATAATTCAGTTGATATGCAAGTAAGATAAACAGGGAAATATGGAGTTGCTTCAAGTTTCCTTCATTGCACGACATATATAAATTACAAAAGCAGTGGAGCATGAACTGAGATTCATGTCCCCTCTACTCGGAATCTGACTTGGGCATTGCCCGATACGCCTCTATCTTGGCCATTAGCTCCTCGTTCTCCTTCTTCAGACCCTCGAGCACGGTGAGACCTCGGCCCATGTCCTCCTTCATCTGTCTCACTACATCCAAGCAACAGTCCCTATCATTGCAGGCTTCATTGGCAGCCTTTGCTTTGTTGATGCATTCTATGAGATCCTCGGTGGCTTCCTTATTCTGGAGATTTTTCTTATCATCCATGAGCTGCATAATTAACCTGATGACCAGGTATTTTCTGGTAAAGCTATGCGCGATCAACTTCTATAGCCCGTCGATCATCCTCTATAGATCATCGCTCTCTGCTTCGAGCCTCTTGATGTGAAGTGAAAAATCAAGAGTGATCTCCTTCTATAGAGACAAACACCTTCAAAGGAGCTCATTAGCCTAGGTTAGGGTGCATGCACCCTGCAGTTGGTTCAAACTTGGCATTGATCGCAGCCACCTTATCACGGCAATCATCCTTCGCTTGCTGCATCATTTATGTTATTTAAAATTGGTACTCTATAATTGTAATGCAGGTTCCAGGGAAGGACAATATTCAAATCACAAAAACCCCAATGTGTCTACGAAGAACAATATTGAATAAAAGGATTGAGTGTGGTTCCTACGTGGAGGCTACATGCGGGCAGACACGATCTAATATTTCCACATCAACAGGCACACACTGGACACTTCCCGTCGCTGCCAAAGGGAACATTTTGTGATTTGTTACCTGACTACACTCCCAGTATGTAGATATTTTGCGACATAGTACAATTTTTACATGACTAGACAATGAGTATGCGAATTTGAAAAAAAAAGACTACGAGTATGCTCCTCGCGCTCCTTATAGGATCGTCACCCAACTCTGGATACCCGCCATTGCACATTCCGAACAACTTCCTCGCGCAGGATGGAACCACGGCATGGCAGTGGAAAATCCTTGTCGCGACATAATTGACTCCCACCGGAAGCCATCTAAGGTACCATGATGTGTCCAACCGCGCATGGATCCATTCACACTGGCGCTCGAGAACACGACGATGTCAAAGCTTGTCATACCTACCATGCCGGAGAAGCACGGTGCACCGGCAGAGATGGAGGAGCGCCAAGCAGCATCCAAGACAGAGGAGTGTTGAAGGAAGGCTTGCGAGACCACCATGAAGAAGGGAATGAGGAATAGAGGAGGCAGCTATGAGGACGACTCCAACTCAGGAAACGAGGAGGCGTTCATGGATCAGTTGGAGGCAGAAGCGGATGAGAGTGATGTTGACGTGTGGGACTACGAGGAGGAAGAGGACTCCGATGAGGAGATGGCGCGTATATATGGGGAGATTCCTATCGGCATCGCAAGCAACTACTCCAACTAGAGATTTCATGTTCATTTAGAGAAATCCTGATTTTCCATTTTCTATCCCAAAAAAATGGTGTTTTTCCGAAGGAGGTGCAAGATTAGGGCGTGTCTAGGGAGCCCGAGGCAATTTTCATGCATGCTACACCATGTTACATGTCCATTCCTATGAGGTGGGTATTTATCTCGTGGTGCAAGCATATACTGTATTTTTCATGAGTTATGGCCCGGTAAATGCGGTTTCTAACTCTAGGTACCCTATAAGACACTCTCAATTTTCAGGGAAAAATGGTTTGGGGTGCCCCATGGGGTACCTAGGCTCGATGCATGCCTATGTCCAAGATTGCACCGACCCTTGCATTGCTGCGACCGCCGATGGATTTCGCCTTTTATTGGACAACACCACACAAAATCTAAAAAATAATAAAAATGTGAAAACAGCTCTTGGAGCCCTTGCATGTGACCCACTGCCCTCATAAAATCATAAGCAAGGCAGAGCAGGTACTCTGGCACCCAAGGCACCACTAGGATGTCTATCGAGTGTGAGTTAACATGGCTTTCAACCCTAAAAGCCCCCTCGCAACCCAGAACATGGAACCACTCCATGGATTGAGCCCAAACCACACACCTAGCTCCTTCTTGGCATCGCAAGCAACTTCTCTAACTAGATAATTCGTGGTCATTTGGAGAAATCCTGACTTTCCATTTTCTGAACCCGAAAAAACAGTGTTTTCCAAAGGAGGTGCAAGATTAGGGCGCGCCCGGGGGGCCGAGGAAATTTTCACGCATGCTACATCATGGTGCATGGCCATTCCCGGGAGGTGGGTATTTATCTCATGGTGCAAGCATATACTGTATTCTTGTTGATTTATAGCCCGGTAAATGTATTTTTATCGTGGTGCACACACTCTCAATTTTCAAGGAAAATGGTTTGGGTTGCCCCATGGGGTACCTAGGCTAGATGCATGCCTAGGTCCAAGATTGCACTGACCCTTGCGTTGCTGCGGCCGCCGGCTGGTTTCCCATTTTTTGGACAACATTGATGACTACAAGTGCACAGATCATTTCTAGATAGTTTTGAAATAAAGATATAGATCCCACAGGGAGCATCAGGCAAAAGACTAAAATGCTTTTAACAAAAACTAAACGAAGTACTTAAGAAATAATTTTAAGATGCAAGAAAAATATAATTGTTTTAATAATTGTTATTGGTTTTTGATTGAGCAAAGCAATTATATAGACTAAAGTAAAACTAAATGTAGGGAGTCGGAATCGCGTATGTAAGAGAGCTTGGAACTACAATAGGGAAAAGGTGTTCTTGGGGAGTGGTGGATACATAGCTAGAAATTTTGATAGAGTAATCAAGATTATCATAAGAAATATTCTCATGACATATATGTATGTGGGAGGATCTCCATATATGGACGAATAGGCAACAACCACTACACACATCATCAGTGATAACCGTAGCTGACAGGTAAACGACATCAATCGTATTATCTCGCTATTAAGGGATTTCTCCCGTGGCATGGACATGGCTTAATGAGTTCTCCTTGCTCCCCCAAGTTACTACATAAAGAATGACAAAAGATTTATAGTCACAGTAAGTACTATCATCCCGCCGTCTACCAACAAGTAATCCCGTTCATCAAGTCCCCATAAGAGCAAAATATTAAGAGGTGCACAACTCTCAACATCAAGATGAAGACAATTACCACATACACATAATGATGTATAACATGATAATTGATACGTTGGAAACGTATCTATAATTTTTGATGCTCCATGCTTGTTTAGTATCTACTTTGCTTTACTTGTCCACACTTTTGAGGTGCTTTTTACATGTTTTCTGGTACCAACCTACTAACAAGTTGCAATAGTGCCAGATGCATGTTTTTTGTTGTTTTTCGTTTCAGAAAAGTTAGTAAAGAAATATTCTCGGAACAAGAAGTCCAGAGGAGAGCCGGAGGGGCCAGCCAAGATGGTCAGACCCACCCCAGGCGCGGGGTGGGGCCCCACCCCGCGCGTGGCTAGGGTTTGGCGCCCCTGGCCGCCACCTCGGTCTCCCCCTTCGCCTATAATAAGCCCCCGATGCAGAAACCCTAAGCACCCGATCAAATCTCCACGAAACCGTCTATAGTCGCCGCCACCATTGTCCCTAGATCGGGGGGATCTGAAGTTCTTCCCGGCACCCTGCCGGAGGAGAGATCATCCCGGAGGCCCTCTCTCCGGTATGATGCGTAAGTAGTTCCACCTTGGACTATGGGTCCATGTAGTAGCTAGATGGTTGTATCTCGTCCTTTGTGATTTCGTGTATAGATCTTGTGATCTCCGTTCATGATCAAGATCTAATTTATTTGTAATCATGCATGTTGTGTTTGCGGGGATCCGATGGATATTGATATTATTATGTTTGTTTGATTAATGGTTTTGTCTTTATGATTCTATCATGTCGGTGTTGTTTGTGATCTTGCTCTCCGTTGTTAGTAGCTATCTTGGCCAAGTAGTTGCTAGTGACTCCAAGAGGCGGTATTTATGATCGATAGTGGGTTTATGCCTCTAGTTTCCAAGGGAAGTGACAGAAATCTCTTCGGTTGTAGATGTGCTATTGCCACTAGGGAGAAAACAACGGTCTATTGTTCATGGAACTTGTGGACTGTTTACCTTACACACTTTGCTTAAAGCAGTTGTCTGTTGCTTGCAACTTAATACTGGAGGGGGTACGGATGATAATCTGAAGGTGGACTTCTAATCATAGATGTAGTTGGATGGCGGTCTATGTATCTTGTTGTATTGCCCAATCGAATCTCATAGGATCTTTCTAACTAGTAATTGCATTGTTATGCCTTGATCAGTTCTTGTCAATTACCCTGCTGTAATTTGTTTATCCTTCATGCCATGTTGTTTATCTTAGGAGAGCACCTCTAGTGAACTATGGAACCCGTTCCAATCTTTACCATGCATTCATCTTCCGTTGTTACTCATTTACTTGCTACAAACCATTACCTTCCACACCATACGTTTAATCCTTTGTTACAGCAAACCGGTGAGCTTGACAACCTCACTGATTCGTTGGGACAAAGTCTTGAGTATATGTTGTGCAGGTCTCCACGTTGCTTGAAACACCTTTGAGATGTTTCCTTCCTCCTTCAGGTTCGATAACCTCGGTCTCTACAGAGGGAAACTTGCTGCTGTGCTCATCACACCTTGCTCTTGGGGTTCCAACGAAGTGTCCCACATCAAGACTGGGTGCACGCATCAAGATTTCTGGCGCCTTTGCCGCGGAGGCTAAGGACGTCATCACAAGGGGAGTCCTTCACTTCCTTTCTCCTTACTTTGTTTTTAGTTTTCTTTGTTTATTTTGCTTAGTTTTATTTGCCTCTTTTCAAAAAACTCAAAAAAATTAGTCTAGTTTGGTTTGCTTGCTTTATTCAAAAACACAAAAAATTAGTTCCCACTCTTGTTGCTGGTCTGGCGCCATTGCCTTGCTTGGTCATGCTTTCTATCAATGGATGATTTCTTTGAAACTAGTTCTTATTGGCATGGTGGGTTCACGGAAGAACAAAAGTATTATTATAAGGAATACCGTTTGTCACAAAAAGGGAAACACTTATGGGATCAAATTGATAAGCTGGATAATATTGCTAGAGACGTGTGCTCTACTTATAATGTTACTTATTGCTTTGATAAATCTTGTTGATGTAGAAGGCATAAACATCTTCCTTTTCAATGTGAGTATAATTATAATGTTACCATATCTTCTTATGTTAAAGGAAATTATGACTTTTATGATGTGGAACAAATTGAAGAGTTTATTGCCTTCATGGGTGCATTTGAGCTTGCCAGTTTGCTTGAAAATACTTATGATGCACCTTATGAATACGAGGTTTATGAGATACTTAAGTTTTGCTTTGATAATTACAAGGAAGAAAATGGCTATATTCTTGAATATTTTAATAGGTGCTTTCCACAAATGGAAGGGACTAATGCCTTGCAGGAGCCTATGGAAGAATAAATTGTTGAAACTAGAAGCTCATTAGATGAAAAAGAGGAGGAGAGTTATGAACAGAAGGAGGAAGAATGGATCTACCGATGCCTACCCTCTAATGAGATTAACTCTTTACCTCTTATATTATTTGATTGTCCCCCATGCTTACTAAAGGAGGATGAATGTTATGTTCTTGTGGATCATTTTGAAATATCTACTTTGGGTCAAAACTGTGAAGGTTTTAATCCCACTAGTTTTGAGCTTGATAGAAATTATGTTTTTGTAGATCATGAAAAGAATGCTTTATGTGATAGCTATATTGTTGAGTTTATTCATGATGCTACTGAAAATTATTATGAGAGAGGAAAGTATGGTTGTAGAATTTTTCATGATATTGAAACACCTCTCTATGTGCTAAAAGTTTTGAAGTTTCTCTTGTCTTATCTTTCTATGCATGTCACTTTGTTCTTCATGAATTTATTTGTGTACAAGATTCCTATCCATAGGAAGTGGACTAGACTTAAATGTGTTCTGAATTTGCTTTTTGATGCTCTCTTTTACTTCAATTCATATTTCTTATGTGAGCATCTTCTCAAGCTATCAAGCCTAACTTAAAGGCGTTAAAGAAAAGTACTTGTTGGGAGATAAACCAAGAGTTTCCTTGAGTCTTGGAATATATTACTTAACTAATGACCTCTCCTTATCCTTTTTGTTTGGTTTTTGTGCCAAGAAAGACCTCTAATGAGAGGGAAGTAAGATTTGGGGAGTTGCTGTCCCGAAACAGATTTCTGTCCCCCAGCAAAAAAATTTGTGAGGAGGCTCTGTAACTCGGGATGAGCTCAAAATTTACGAATAAATCCCCCCGGTATGTTAGCTAACTTTCGTTAGCAAAACACGTTTTGATTTGAGAAATAGAAGATGTTCGAAAAAACCGTTTTCTACCTTCTGGTCTATTTTGACAGATTTCTGCCATTATTTGCATTTGCTTCTTATTGATTCCTTTTTGAGTTCTCTTTAGGTGAATTGATCTTTTTGAAGGAGTTACTACAGTATCTTGTGTTTTAGTGAAAATCCTTGCTGTTCCAAAGCTTTTCCAGAGGTCTAATATCTTTTGAATACACTAATATCTTTTTGTGTGAAGTTTTGTATGAAGGAAAAATTTTAGGTGTAGACAGAGAATGATGCAATGGGATGAAGAATGGACAAAAGCTCAAGCTTGGGGATGACACCATGGTGTCACCCCAAGAAATATCCAAGAGGTACAAGCGTCAAATATTGGGGATGCCTAAGGCATCCCCTTCTTCATCAATAAAAAGCTCAGGTCTGTCTAAACACTTCGTTTTTATTGTTTCATGCACAATTGTGTTGTTCTTGGAGAGTCTTAGTTTTCGTTTTCTTTGCTTAGGTTGTTTAGTTTGCTTGAATAAAGTAGTTTGGACCCCCGTTCTCGCTGTGTTGTTTTGCAAATAAGTATGCTTGGTGTTGGAAAGGAGTAGTAAGTTCTTGCTTGAAGTGCAACAGGAGCTTGCATTGACTGTGACTTAGACTTTAGCATGACATGCTATGTGTTGTTTTGTCATTATGCTTAGTGATTATTGTTGTAGAATGTCTTGTTCGAAACAATTAGGATTGCTTAGTGTGCCTTGAAGAAATTATGCATTGTTTTAGCATGCGAAAGCACAGTATTGTGGTATTCTCCTTTGTTGCTTTGCGTGGGTTGACTTGGCACATGCTTACACCATGTTATGACTATGACAAGTCACCATTAGCCTCTATGATCATTTAGTCTTTGACTTGTAGTACCACACTTTGCTTTGATTAGTATTTTTTGTTGCACTTCAAGATTATGGCCATTATTGCTCTCTTAGTTGGTTGCTCCCAATCTTTTGCTAGCCTCCACTTTTATGAGTAAGTTCTACTCATGCTTCCAACTTCCAAGAAACCAAGTTTTTCCAAAGTGTCCACTATAAACTCCTATGCATGGTGTGTTACACCATTCCAAGTATATTCTTGTTTTCATCTATCTTCCAATTAAAAACTTTTTTGTTTATGTGAAAACTTAGTGATTAAAGCCCTGACGAACTTGGTGGCACACTTTATATTCTTTGCCCCTACTAAACTTGAACCATTGTGACAACTTTGTTGTATATCCTTGCACTTATAAGTTGGAATTAGCAAAACCGTGCTGTCACGGGGAACATTTTCAACATTGCACTTGTACTTTGTACTTAGTTGATATCATGTTCTTTTGTCTATTGATGTCACCGGTGTGAAATAAAGAGGGAACTTGTAAGTCCATGGAGTTTGTATCCTATGTTAGAGAAATGCCTGGGCCGCTAGCCTAAGCCATGCCTAATCATGGTGGAAACTTGCAACACCACTATAATGAGATATCTATGAAGCATCCTCAATAAAAAGCTAAGCATATGGTAAATAAAAAGATTAGTGAGATGCTCATTGTCTGCATGCCTTGTCATTTTGGTTATGGGAAAGCTCTTGTACCATGTGCAAGGGGTACCCCGTTGGAAGTTCTCAATGATATGCAAATACTTACAATGTCATGAACTTAACTGGACCCAAAGTTGAGTATGCATGAGGTGTGGCCCTCGTATTCAAGGGACTTGGGATTGCCAACTTATACTTCGTCAAGCATATACTCCAGCTTTGCCACTTTAACCTTAACAACTTCAAGATACTTATGATAGGGGCAATGAGGGATGAAAGCTAACAAGTATCATAATTTTGGGAAGCTCTTTTTGAAACTTGTAATCCCTGCTTCCTTTGCAAAAAGGCCTTTCTTCCACCATTATTGAGTCTCCACCTTCAATCTTTAGGCACCATTAAGAGAGCATAGTTGTCATTCTGTGTACAGTGTTCCAAAGCTTAGTAATTGATGCATATTGTGTTATTACTTGTTCTTGTGCTATTTGTTTCTAGTCACCCTTGTGAACTTTGAAGGTGTCCTATGCATCTATATTGCTACTCTATGAGGGACAAGCTGATTGCCACTATGCTATGTTTTTTGTATATGAAAAAAGAAACGTTTTTCAATGCATGTTATTCATGATCTTCGTTTGTAGCTTGTCATGTTGCATGCATAGTTGCTATGTACTATTGTTAGAACTCCATCTTTCATGCACATGTTTAGAGTTCTTTGATCCCAACTTTCAATGCTTGCAAATTGTTTTGTTTATCACTTACCTACTCGAGGACGAGCATGAGTTAAGTTTGGGGATGTTGATACGTTGGAAACGTATCTATAATTTTTGATGCACCATGCTTGTTTAGTATCTACTTTGCTTTACTTGTCCACACTTTTGAGGTGCTTTTTACATATTTTCTGGTACTAGCCTAGTAACAAGTTACAACAATGCCAGATGCCTGTTTTCTGCTGTTTTTGGTTTCAGAAAAGTTAGTAAAGAAATATTCTCGGAATTGGACGGGACAAACGTCAAAGTCAATTACTTTCCGTGGGGAACAAGAAGTCCAGAGGAGATCCGGAGGGGCCGGGCAAGGTGGAAAGACCCACCCCAGGTGCGGGTGGGCCACACCCCGCGCCTGGCTAGGGTTTGGCGCCCCTGGCCGCCGCCTCGGTCTCCCCCTTAGCCTATAAGAACCCTCGATGCAGAAACCCTAAGCACCCGATCAAATCTCCACAAAACTGTCTGTAGCTGCCGCCACCATCGTCCCTAGATTGGGGGAATCTGAAGTTCTTCTCGGCACCCTGCCAGAGGGAAGATCATCCCGGAGGCCTTCTCTCCGGTATGATGCGTGAGTAGTTCCACCTTGGACTATTGGTCCATGTAGTATCTAGATGGTTGTATCTACTCCTTTGTGCTTTCATGTATAGATCTTGTGAGCTCCGTTAATGATCAAGATCTAATCTATTTGTAATCATGCATGTTGTGTTCGCGGGGATCCGATGGATATTGAGATTATTATGTTGGTTTGATTAATGGTATTGTCTTTATGATTCTATCATGTATGTGTTGTTTGGATCTTGCATGCTCTCCGTTGTTAGTAGCTATCTAGGCCAAGTAGTTGCTAGTGACTCCAAGAGGTGGTATTTATGCTCGATAGTGGGTTCATGCCTCTAGTTTCCAAGGGAAGTGACAGAAATCTCTTCGGTTGTAGATGTGCTGTTGCCACTAGGGAGAAAACAACGGTCTCTTGTTCATGGAACATGTGGACTGTTTACCTTACACACTTTGCTTAAAGCAGTTGTCTGTTGCTTGCAACTTAATACTGGAGGGGGTTCGGATGATAACCTGAAGGTGAACTTCTAGTCAGAGATGCAGTTGGATGGCGGTCTATGTATCTTGTTGTATTCCCCAATCGAATCTCATAGGATCTTTCTGACTAGTAATTGCATTGTTATGCCTTGCTCAGTTCCTGTCAATTGCCCTGCTGTAATTTGTTTACCCTTCATGCCATGTTGTTTATCTAAGGAGAGCACCTCTAGTGAACTATGGACCACGATCCAATCTTTACCATTGATGCATGTTCCGATGTTACTCGTTTACTTGCTGCAAACCATTATCCACATAATACGATTAATCCTTTGTTACAGCAAACAGGTGATCTTGACAACCTCACTGATTCATTGGGACAAAGTCTTGAGTTTGTGTTGTGCAAGTCTCCACGTTGCTTGCAACACCTTTGAGACGTTTCCTTCCTCCTGTAGGTTAGATAACCTCGGTCTCTACTTAGGGAACTTGCTGCTATGCTCATAAAACCTTGCTCTTGGGGTTCCAACGAAGTGTCCCACGTCAACACTAGGTGCACGCATCAATAATCTCTATCTTATATCAATGATATGCTAGGGTTTCTCCATCTCCCCAAGAACTAATGATCTACTCAAACATGGAGGCAAACAACATCATGGCAATGATAATGGAAATAATCATATACGAATAGTTCTTGTATAAATCCAGAACTAGTATGAGAATTACAACAAGATCTAGATGGGATGTAGATGGGATGGATGGAGATGTTAGTGATGTAGTGGTTGATGAAGATGAAGATCGATGCCTTGGCCTCCCAGATCTGGGTAGGGCGTAGATGGATCCCTTGCACAAGTTTCCCCTCCGGATCCCTTGCGGAGGTGAGGATTTCTCCCACATCTGATGCACGGGGCGAAACTATTTGAAGAGGCAGTGGCGGAGCCAACTATACGGCGGGAACTATACGACCAAAAGAAGTATTCTTGTCGTATAGTTGGTCGTTAAAGCCCCTGCTACCTGCGATTACCTCGGGTTTTCTTCTGGTGTTATCGATATTTCCCAAATCAGCGATTGATGCTGTTTTGGAGTCCTTTTTGATCCAATACAACTGGTCCAAGAATTGTGTCCATCGTATCCATCATATGTCTTGATCCTGGTAAAAATAGATATAAAATGCGCACGAACGTCATAAAATACCAAGATCCTACCACTACAGTGAAAAATAATAATATAAAACATGATGCAAATATGCACTCATCAACTTCCCCAAGCTTAGACTCTTTCTCTTCCCGGGCAAGGTTACCTTAATGGATGTGATCCTCATATTCATGAAGGTGAGTCGATAAAATAAATGAGGCATTTGCAGCATGTGCTTATCATAGAAGACGTATAGGACTAAATTCATGAATAGTACCTTACTTGAACTATCCGAATAATATTAGTAGACTTCCACACCTTAGCATTTAATAGTTCACAAAATATTACTCTCAATATGATGCAAAAGTGTTTCAGTTTGACCGAATGAGTTAGCGAGGTAGTGCCAACCGTTTTAGGATTAACATATTCACTTGGGATTTAAAATCTTGAACGTTTCTTTGTCTGACCACAAGATAATGGTGTATGCCTATTTGCTCTTTGCACATTTTCTTTTCTCTTTTTATGCTCACACTTTTGTTTAAGTGATGTGCAAAAGAGCTAGACATACAATCCACTTCATGTAGGAATTCAAAGTTTTACGATCTCAATTACCAAATTACACTTGTATATGAAGCATCTTTATAGCTTAAATACTCTACGTCGTCTTGTTCTCACTCTAATTTGATAGCACTTTTAATTTTCCTTTGTTCAAGGTTTATTTCTCAACTTAACTGATTAGATAATTTTTCCCTTTGTAAATCAAACCATGAACTTAGAACATATTGACCAAATTATCTTTGTATGTTCCATTAATACCAATGGTGTGGAATACTCCTATTGCTATCATCAATTGCAAGTAAAATTATACTGAAGCCATTCATAAATCTAATAAGACAAGCACAAACTCAATAATGCTCCATATATAATGATGAACTCAGAATTTCATAAAGGGATCGACTATTCATGAAGGGAATTCTAATGATGCACAAGTTATTTCTGAGCTTAAACTAATGCAAAAGTTAAACTTATAAGATAGATTACAAGGTCTTAAAGATCTCCCCAAGCTTGGAATCAAGCCAGGAGGTCCTTGTTGGTACTTATTCCTTCTCATCGGTGAGAAGAACATCGCCTTCTTCCTCTATGTTTCAAGCCTTAGTTATGCTTGCAAGGCGGCTGTTGAGCTCGTCCATGTCAAATTGAAGGTTCAATATATTCTTCTAGAGGAATTTCTTCTCATCTATCAACTCAAAAATAGTTTTAATCAAGTAGCCAACTCTACCATCGATGTCATTGATCTTTTGCTCAAGGTCTTTGCTCATCATCCAGTAGGAGTCAATCCCTTCTACAATAGTTTCAACACATACTTTTGAGGCTTTTTCCAATTGATATATCTTATCATGAATCTCATATGGTGCACCTTCTTAGGGTTGAGAGGTGATAGACCGAGAGGAGGTTTATAATAAGATCCTATGTTGTTATGATAAGGATTAGGGGGATACTCATCCTTGATCTTTCTCTGCTCTGATTACTTCATCATCTCCATCCTCTGCGGGAACATGTCCTCCCAATTTGGGAGAGGCTTGATCTCATTGATCTCCGGGTTGGATGGCAATGATGTTTCTTTAGGTTCTACTTCTTTGATCCTCTTTATGGGCTTCTATTATTTCTTCCTCCAAACCTTGTTGACATGAAAAGGCTACATGGCTTCATTGCATAAATATTTTTAAAAGAAGCTTGTATAGGGATGGCGACGATTTTTGGGGCTGGAGCTATAGCTCTGCGAAAACTTAATGAAAAATGTTAGATGCAATCAACTTTAAAAGGGGAGGTCAAAAATCCTAGCCGTCGCCCATAACGAGCAACTATACGGGGGCGGCCTGTATATGTCCCGTCCTATAGTTGTAAACCGACTTAGCTTTTGATTTTATGGAGGTACCAACTATACGACCGCAACTATATGGGCAGGAATTTAATTCCTGCCGTATAGTTGGTCGTCAAACTTACGGTACCCTGCAATAAAAATTTGGAGATGGGGTAGATAACTATACGACCGTAACTATACAGCGATAAAAAAATATTCCCGCTGTATAGTTGGTCATTAAACTTACTATACCTTTTGAAAACAGAAGAGAAGATGTAAAAACATCTATATGACCGTAACTATAAGGCCAGAATTTTTAGTCCCGCCATATAGTTGGTCGTTAAATCTTTTGGAGCCGCAAAAATTTCCTGTGTCTTCGAGAATTCTTTATTAATCTGAAACTTAATGAAACACCAAGTTTTGACAGAAAAATGACAGCTTAAATTTTCGACCAACATTAACATCCATTGAACAGGATTTTACCACTACCAAACTTCTTCTACTTCACTAGAGCTTTAAGTGTTCCTTATTCAACACAAACTTAACTAAAACTTGATTGAAAGTTTAACGCTTTACTCAAACCTTTATTTCACATGGGCTACCTCCCATGAAGCGCTCTTTTGTGATAAATAGCTTGACCGTGATGATGCTCATTCAGGCTCGATTTTTTTCCTTTTTACAGTTTCCTTTCCTTGTATATATTTTCTTAATCACCTCTTCTGGGGTGATCACACGTATGGTGACTACACTTATATCTTATTTTGCTCGATAATGCTTCAAGCGTTGTTCATTCACCACCCATGAAAGAGAGGGTGTTTTTCCCTGGAGCTTCACCGCTCCCGATGAATAGGCTTCTTCATTTATATAGGGCCTTCCCACTTCGATCTGAGCTTTCCTAGAAATAAATTAAGACGACAATTATAGAGCAACACCTTTTCTCCACTTTTAAAGACCTTATTTTCTATTTTTCTGTCATGCTATCTTTTTACTTTTTCTTTAAATAATCTAGCATTTTCATAAGCCTCAATTCTAAACTCATCTAAAGCATGAATATCTAATAATTTTTTATCCTGCTTCTTTAAAATCCTAGTTTAAGTTCTTGATCGCCCAAAAGGCTTTGTGTTACAATTCTAAAGGTAAATGGCACGCCTTACCATAAACCATCTTATACATTGTTGATCATTTTCAATAACCTAGGGACTCCAATCCTGGGGAATATGACATCCTTGATCATTTTCATGGAAGTAGCTGCATCTTCGTGGATTGTTGGAATAGCTTCAACCCATTTAGTGATATAATCGACACCAACAAGAATATGAGTGTAACCATTTGATTCTACAAAAGTTTCCATGTGATCCATTCCCCATACATCAAATGGTTTAAATATAAGACTATAATTCATTGCCATCTCTTGTCTTTTACCTATATTTCACCTTTTGTGCAAGCATCACAACGTTCCACATACATGTGTGCGTCCTTGAACAAGGAGGACCAATAGAATCTGGATTGAAGTACATTTTATGCACTTCACTTGCCTACATGATGTCCTCGATACGGGCTGTCATGAAAAGCTTGCAAAAATGCATTCATTTCATGGTTAGGAACACACTTTCAAATCATTCCATCAGGTCCATGAAGATGTCAATAAGGATCATCCCAAAAGTAATATTTAAGACCATTACAGAATTTCATTTTTTGATTTCTTGTCATACCAGGAGGTAGAAATTTTCCTCCAAGATAGTTAGCATAATCCGCAAACTAAGGATGAGCGGTTTCAACATTCGCTAAATATTCTACCGGAAATGACTCATTTATATGTATGGGGCAATGAGTATTCCCTCCATTCAAGACAGATGATCTGATACCGGATTATCCTTACCCCTCCGATCTACTATTTGCAAATCATACTCTTGCAATAATAATACCCATCTAATCAACCTGGGATTCGCATCCTTTTTCACAAGGGGGTGATGCAAAGCTTGGTGATCTGTATAAACTATTACCTTAGAATTAATGATGTAAGGTCTAAATTTGTCACAAGCAAAAATATAGCTAGGAACTCTTTTTCTATAGTAGAATATTTTTTTAATCTTATTAAGTGTTCTACTATCATAATGAATAACGTTTAAGTTATTTTCGCCTCGCTGTCCTAAAGCATAGTCACTAGCATCACACATGATTTTGAAAGGTTCATCCCATTTTGGAGATTTCATGATAGGTGCTGAAACTAATTCATTTTTAAGGGTTTCAAAAGTTGCAATGCAATCATGATCTAAGTAGAACGGGGTATCTTTCTCAAGAATGTTAGTGAGAGGCATAGCTTTTTAGCAAAAAAATTATAAAACTCCTATAAAAACCAGCATGTACCAAATATGTTTATAAGTTTTTTATATCCTGCGGTACCGGAAGATTTTCTATAGCATTTATATTAGAATTATCTATTTCTATACCCTTCTCTGAAACCTTATGTCTAAAAACATTATCTTCTCTTACAATGAAACGACATTTCTCCCAATTCAAAACCAAATTTGATTGCCTGCATTTCTACAAAACTTTGGTTAAATTATAGAGAAAATTATCAAATGTTGTTCCACAAAGAACAAAATTATTTGTTAGAACTTCCATAGTCTTATCAACAACATCATCAAAGATTTTTAAAACACATTCTTGAAAAGTTGCAGGTGCAATACATAAGCCAAACGGAATTAATCTATAAGCATATGTGTCATAAGGAAAAGTGAAAGTCGTTTTCTCTTGATCTTCTGTTTGTATAGCAATTTGAGAATAGCCGGAATAACCATCAAGAAAGCAGAAATAAGAATTATTACCAAGTCTTTCTAAAATTTTATCCATAAATGGTATAGGTTCATGATTGTTCTGTGTGTCATGGTTTAGTTTATTAAAATCAATGCACATGCGATATCCAATAATAGGTCTTATAGGAACTAGATCACCATCCTCATTCATAGAAGCATCAAGACCACCTTGTCTTGGTATGCAATGAGTTAGTCTAACCCATTTACTATCAGAAATAGGATATATTATGCCGACATCTAATAAGCGTATAACTTATTTTCTTACTACTTCCATCATTTTCGGATTAAACCTTCTCTGTGTGTCAACTACAGGTACAACATCATCAAGCATGGTAATCTTATGTGTTACAATAGAGGGATCTATTCCTTTAATATCACTTAGAGTATATCCAAAATCTTCATGATGCTTGATCAAGACTGAAATGAGTTTATTTTTTTCATTTTCTGATAATTTTTTACTAATAATAACATGACATTTATTTTCATTCTCTAAGAACTCATACCTAATATAGTCTGAAAGTAGTTTCAATTTAATTGGCAGAGGTTCTTCGTCTCCTTTTCTCACAAGTTCTTCATAGTCATGTGGATTATGCGCTTCCGGAACGGAATCAAGGTAAGCATCCATGTATTCTCTTTCCTCATCATATGGTACCTCCTCCCAATTAATTAGGCTCCTCTCTATTTCATCTTGCTTAGTGCTGAAATGAATTGCTGCTAGCTCGGCAATCGTTTTCCCTTCCATGATATCTTCCACTTCATATGGCCTCTTCTTTAGTTTGGCAAAGTTTGTAACATCCCAAATTTCATCAAATGCAAAACCATGTATTGCATTCATATCATCATAGCATATTTGACTTGCACAAATTTTTTCAAATCAAAACCCTAAATAAAACCATATTTTACCCCTCTTTATATATCATATATGGGGCATGTTTTTATTTTTATTTTCAAAAGACCAAACTGTTTTTGGGTGAACAGATGTGTCTGACACACTTTTGAATTCTAGGATCATAGTACAAAATTTGGAAAATGTTTGAATTCAAACATATTTTAATTAGGGTTTTCAAACCATTCCTAAAAATCAAAACAGAAAAAAAAGGAGAAGGAAAAAATAAAATCCTGCGCTGCCTATTCAGCACAACACCACATCTGGCCCAACAAGACCACCCGGGGTTCTCTTCCTATCCTCCCTTTCTCACCCGCGCGAGCCATACCACGCAGCCACTGACGACTGGGCCACCTCACCCCTTCGTCCCCAAATCCCGCACAGACCATGTCATCGTCGCCGTTTCCTCCATTCACTGCCGCGATTGAAATCGAGTAAATGGAGGTGAATGCTCGCGTAATCCCCGCCCCCGACGCCTGCTACTTAACCCCCCTCTGCCTCGCGGTCATTTCCCCTCACTCGTCACCATCTAATCGCCACTAGGCTGCCCACAATCGAGCTTGCACCGCCACTTCTCGATGCACTCTGGTGAGCTAATTCAGTGAGTATAACGCGCCCTCTTCATCTCGACTACACGAGTGTGTTTCTCTTGTTTTTGTGCAGCTAATCATTCCTCTAGTTTGCCCCAATTCGCCCCAGGTCACTGTCCCCATCAACCGCCGCGAGCACCCAATTGTGAAGCCACCGATGCCACTCATTTTCCCTATGGTGACCTAGGTCGTCGCCGTTGTCTCCACCAGCAACCACCCGATGCCCGTAAGGTTTCCGACGAGCTCCCACGGCCCTACCAACACGCCCCTGTCCAAACCAAGACCACCTTGGGCTTTCTCACACCCACGCGATGCTGGTAAGCCTCAGCACCACCCCTAGCCCCCTCTGGATTCGCCGGAATGTCGCAGGCAGTAGGGCCACCGCCAGCGCCATCAACGTCGCTCGCTTTTGGTCAGTTGGATCTGGCCCGTTAGATTTAGATCTGGTGGTTAAGATTATATCTAGAGTGAAGGGGTGAGTTTTGATTTTGCGCGTTGGATCTGAATTGATCCAACAACACGAAAATGTGATCCACGCAAAGTGGTATGGACCAATAGGAACGCGCCGCGTGTCTGGCTATTTGATTTAAAATCTGTTTTGAATCTATTAGTTGATTTAACTTGTAAAATTCATAACTTTCATTGTCAAAAAATTGCAAATAATATATCAATGGATTCATAAAATTAAGCCCTACACATCTATGGCCTTGTTTTACTATTTTTCTTCTGGAAAAATAGGATTATTTACAGAACCATTTGTAGGCCTATTTTGCATATAAAAATTATTTGGAGAATGTTTGTAATGTAAAGTTGAGTTTGTTTAGACTTTAGATAGTTTACTTTGTTTTCAGTAATGTTTGGTTTGACTTGTTTAGTGTAGAAAATCATTTCATTGCATTTGCATGCATTCATATATATTTTTGTTTGAATATTTGAACATGAATTTAGTGTTATGATTTTATGTGTAGATTTTGGTGATAGTGGTGATTGTGATTGTGAGGACTGTTGCTACTCTCCTAGCTACCAAGGAAAGTGATGCTTCATAATTTTATCCCATTATTTTGACTATTCACTAGTGAAATTTTGAGTAGGACTTGCATGGAATTTTTCTAAGTATATATACTATGCTATGTCTTGGGAAATCCTAGTAGTTATAGTCTTAGTAGATTTTTCCCTAAGTTAATAAAACTTGTTATGTTATCATGCTTAGCCTAGCTAGTATAAAACAAGGGTGGAATATTCATGCTATGAAATTTTGCTAAGTCTATGACTTGTTTTTTGATTAATAAAACAACTATGTGAATGAATCACCTGGGTGAAATGGTATGGTTGGTTTATGTTGAGTGGTTACACAAGGCCCATGTCTTTGGTTTACCTTGTGTATCACACTTGTGGATTTCCACCCAGGAACAAAGGGATTTGAGATGTTTAGTGTTGAGAAGCTTCTAGTGCGACCTCATGGCATATGGGCTCTGCCTTGACCAAATAGGTTGCAAGAACTTAGCAAGATGGATAGTTGGTGGTAGGTTTTTAGGATGGAATGCGTCCATGGTGGTCTAAGGGAGCGCTTCTAAAAAGTCTCATCTCGATGCATGCCGAGTCTTGTGGGGAAAGTGCACCACCTCTCGAGAGGGAAAAACCTAAGTACTTAGATCTGTCCCCGCCAGCGGACAATTTGAGCATCAAAGACATTGAAGCAATCAAGGATCTCCTCATCCCAATTTATAAGTTAAAACTTGTGGTTAAACAAGGGTAAAGGTTCACCAATGTCTATTGGTGGTTCCTTGGGTGTTTTTGTCAAACAAAAATGTAACATCCCAATTTCAGCAACCCTGATTTAATGTCCAAAAAGGTAAAAATCAGGGGGAACAAAAACTTTTTCTTGCAAAGTGTGTTTACTTGTTTGCTTTCTGCTCAAACAACTGTATGTGTATTAGTTGTATACTCCTCATCTCAACACTAGTTTACCAAAAGTATTTTACAAAAGAGATGTCTTGGCTCATCTTTCATATTCTCAAATGTTCTAGCATTTCAAAACCTGAGCCAAGATGACTTTGACACAACCAAATACTTTACTAGACTCTATCAACAAAACTGTGGAGACATATATATATAATATCCATATGTTTTCAAGATAGAACCTTCAACTACTCTTATCCCTAGGTTTTCCAAAACCTTATTAAAACCTTTCATCTCAATCTTGGTAGAGATACCATGATGGTACTTATCTTACTTCAAAGAAAAAGCCCTTTCAACATACCCATCCTTACCTCAATATAGGCTTGATGGTAACCCTAGTAATAGTTGGATAAGTGATAAGATGATTTGCCTTGATCTGCTGGTTAATGAATTGCCTTGATCTGCTGTCCGATGAATTGCCTTGATCTGCTGATTGCATTGCTTGGTTAGGAATGAGAGTGATCTAATCTAGTAGCTCATCCATTAGGACCCAATCTATGCTTGTGATCATCAATATCACATCAAGCATCCAAGTCTGGATCTATCCTAAGCCACTAAGGTGATCACCTGCCCTTCTAATCAGATCAATCCAGGGATAATCCCTTCTAATAAGTTCCAACTCAGCGAAGACCCAATCTAAGCATGGATCCTATCTACTTAGTTAACACTTTAACATCATCTCCTTGATCATGAGTTTGGAACTTAGCATTCTCTCAAAATGATCTACAGTTGCACTCTAGTCTGGAATTCTTATCTAGATTCAATCTTTGGGTCTCTACCTTTTCCAATCTATGTGCATTTTTGAGAAGGTACTTGAACCATATTATAGTACATATTTAGTACTACCAAATCCCACACTTTACCTTGGCTAATCCTTTCTAATTCCCACTCATCCCTGATGGTTTTGTAGCCAAGATAATAATCTTTCCTGCAAATCTTATCATCTTACCTACTTTGGAAGAAGCTCACATCTATATTCCACCTCCCCTTGACCAACTCTTTGCTTGGTTATGATATACTAATCATGTATTATCAATCCCCGGTTGACCTGTTTCCATTGGAGCCATGTGTTTCTTACACCCACATGGTTTATGAGGCTACCTGATGTATCTGTCATGGTAGCCTTATTTTCAACAAAGTTTGCCATCACTCCAAAACCACCTAAAATCCAACCAAGCCCGACTCTTTCTTCCATGATCATCTATATAACATGGTCTATCCACCCATGTACCCCTTGTACCAAGATGAGCTCTGATCTCCATGATCCAATCTTGTTTAGGTGGTATCAAATTAACTAAACCCTAGATCTCCCCTTATCTAGTTTCCACCCTTTCCACCACTTTTATTCAAAACCAAGGTTGACCTTGATACCTACATCAAGTTTACATCATATACCTTGGATATAAGCATCCCCAAATAATTCTCCCAATTATTTGGATGATTAAACTATTTTATTTTCTTTACTTACCAGTTTCTCAACTACCTTGTCTTTAATGGCAAGTTTGCTTTTCTCCAAACCACATTGCCAACTCAAGGTACATTTTATGCCTATATATCATATCCTATCTTTCCAACTAAAAAATAAATATTTTTGAGATTCTTTATTATTTCTTTTTGCCTTTGTTCTTAAATCGCAGAAAAAAGAAATAATTCCCCAAAAATACTTTTCCACCTCAATAAATCACAATAAAATTCTCCAATGTGTGTTATGGTATTTAGGACCATATCACATCAAAAATCAAGCCTGTCCAATATAAAAATATCCTCTTATCTTGCATAATCTACTTCAGCACTTTTTGAAGAAGTGCATTTAAATGGGATTATAATCATCAAAAAAATCCCATTTAAATAATGAGGAGATTATTTGACCTACTCTATCTACCAGTACCATTTCCACACTTTGTCCAATAAAAATTTTCCAACTTCCACACAAACCTCGATTCGATCAATTTTTGCCAAACCAAAACAATCTTGATCCAAACCAACTACAAACACCACCAAACCTTGTCAAGCACTTCACTCCAGCATCATCACACCCCTCTAGTCGACCAACACTGTAGCAGCACTTGACCACTTGTCCTATTGTGCTTGTTTGAAGAGGGAAACAAAGGTCATGTCCTTTCAAAGCCTTTTTAAAACCCTTGCAGCTACTGCACCCTACACCTCCACCCTTTCTGCACGACCAGAGCACGCCCACAGGACCCACTCCACCACCCCCCTGAACCTATCCCTGGCCAGCACCTCCCTCCATACTCATCCATGAGCCACACCCACCATAGACCCCTCTCTTCGGTTTATTAAGGCCACGGGGGACCCCTCCGGCTCTCCCTGGCCTCATTCACTGTCCCCTCCTTCCTATGCCTCTCCCACTAGCTCCCCTCGCTCTATACTGGCCAGAGGAGAAGAAATCCTTCCCTTCGGCCATGAACGAGTTCGAGCTCGAGGTGCTCTCTCCCCTGCCCCCATCCCTCTGCCTGTAGCCTAACCATGACCCCTCCCTCCAAGCTACCACCCACAAGTTCCAGAGCCCTCCCCTTGGTCTGTACTACTGTGTAGAAAAAGAAGAACTACTCTTGGGTGTTTTGGAAGGTTTTACCCTACTCCCTCTATACTCCCTCTTTCCCTCTCGTTCTTACTCTAGAATGATCCCCTACTCAATCCACCTCTGACCGTCACCTGTTTTTGGCATGCATGTGTCAATGGGAGATGCCCCGACGAGCTCCCGAAGGAGCACCGCCGCTGTGGTCACGCGAGACTCCTCCCGAGGTCGCCCCAACACTTTCCGCCCCTCTCCGGACTTATCTTCGACCATCTCCTCTCCCCCTGCAATCCCTTCATCGCCGGTGAGGTACCCTGGCACGCCACCGCGCTGCCCCATGCCGCTAGGGTTTCCTCCCCCGGCGACCAGGCGCTAGGAGGACGACGATCTCTGGGCCGTCGAATCTGCCCAGATCCAATGAACATTGCCACTCCTTTCCCCTTCGCGTGCAAGCGACTAGGGTGGGCCGCAACTGCTCCCCTCGGCCCACTGGGGTAAAGCACTGGCCTGTAACGCCCCCTATCCTTGCTCTATTCTGTAAACCATTTTTAGATCTATTTTTGGGCAGTTTGGTTTTAATCCCGACAAAATTATAAAGCCACTTAAAATATTCAGATACAATTTTTCTTAGGTATATGTATGTCTTTACAAACATGCAGACTTGGTGATGGACTAAATGGAGGATTAAAATAAATAGGATAAATCTTATACTCTGATCTATCTAGTTCACAAATGAATTTCTCGAGAAAGTATGGTATCTCCAAATATATTAAATCCATTAGGTATTTAAAGGAATAATCCAGACCTTTTCTGCCCCATTGGCATAACACCCATTTGCTTCTTAGATTTCAGTTAGAAAAAATAACAAAAACAGGCGCTTTATGACTTTAGTAAATTCTCTAGGTCAAACAAAATGAGTTTTTGATCTAATTCCAACTCCCCTTGGACACACATAACCATGTCTTTCATAATCCAGCAGCTCATAATTTTATGAGTCTCTGTTGAATTTTAGTGAATTAAACTCTTCTGTGCATAGATTTATTCACTAATAAAATCACTACAATATCTCAATCACACCAAAAGTGTTCCAATTTCTACAGAAAGGTATTATCAGTACCCGACATGTTCCCTTGGAATCATATCAAAATCTTCTATAAATTAAATCTGATGAAAAAGACAAATCTGGTCCAGTACTGCCTTTGGGAATTTTTCAAGGGCATTCTGGTAATTGTATTGAGGTGATTCCAACCCCTATTGATTCAGTCCACCCAATGCTACCGAATCACACAAGTAAATAATTTTTGGAACTCTAGAACAGTTCTGGTGAATTATTTCCTAAAACTAGGGTTTTATTCCCTATAAAACCCATTATAAATCAATGGAAATTGATAAAATAGTGAAACCACTTTTGATGGCATCATTTTATCAATACCTATATGAGGGTATCATGTTTGCATATTGATCTTACATAGATCAAGCCCTTGGTAAAAAAACCCTCTCTTAGGTAGTTCCTAAACTATCAATAAAAAGGGATCCATCACCTAATGCCTCCAAATCTTCTTCCAATCCAATCAAATCAAACCTCCAACATCCTACTGATATTTATCCTGTATTAGTCCTTTTGCTTTTTATGGTTTGATGCTTGAATTCCTTGTATTGATTGGTGTGTTGCTGGTTTGCATGTATGCTCGATAACGACGATCGTTGCGATTATGTGACGCCTAGAAGAAGGAAACATTGGGTTTCTCGCATTATTATTGTCTTCGATATTTTGGTATTCTAAAGAAGTCACAGTACATCTCGCTGGTGACAGTCAAGCCACCTTCTTCCTCTTACACCTTGTCCTATTATTTTATCTATGCATGTTTTACCTACCCGTTTATGCAAATTGCATGGTTTTACTATATTATGTTATGTGGGAAATGTTTGGATCCTCCAGCCTTTTACCCCTTAGTACCATTAGGTACAACCCATCTGGATGATACATACCCACCCTTAGTATGGTAGATGGTGTTTAACACCATAACCCCTTGGAGACCCCGTTTTAGCCTAAACAAAAGTGTAGGATGGGAAGACCCCGGGAAAAAGACTTATAAAAATGTTTTATGTGAAAACCTTGGTGAGGCGTGGCCTGCCAAGTGAATTTTGGAAAATAAGAAATATTTTGTTTTACAAAAAAGATGGACAAAAGACGGAGGAAAAATGTTTACGAAAACAGCCGGGCTGGCCAGTTTAGAAGCTAGCGCAATTAACCCGTGCAACCACATTACTCTGGAATGGGACGGGTCTAGGCTAGAAGTTTGACTGATCCGATATAGGGGCCTCACACTACAACAGGGGAAAAGAATCCCCGAATGGTGGGCCTTCTCTGTCCAACGGTCCATGTGTAGCATTGACCGGGAGAAGGAACAAAGGGTCTATGGGCCTCCGCGCGATACTATGAGCCCCTCATTAAAAGTGCACACCCGTCGAGGTGAAAAACACGCTCCGGTTGGCTAGTTACTATATAGGGGGTCCCGGTGTTGAGGGGGTTAACCTCATAGGGTAGGCACTTGTACTGGAGAGGGCATTCAGAAGGTCTTGACCGGTTATGCGACCCACGATCGGTGTGGATCAGGGACTGGTAATCAGATGGTGTGGGTATAGTGTACAAGCGCTGCAGAGTGTAAATCTAGTCGAATAGCCGAGTCCTCGGTCATGGACGATTGTGCTAGCGGCTGTACAACGGTAATGGTTTTGTTTTCAAAAAGGACTTCGGAACAAGAAACGGCTTAAAAATGTTTTGACCATGGGATGGTCGGGAAAATGGAGGAAGGAGTTTGGTCATAAGATGACCGGAAGAAGAAAAAAATGGGTGACCCAATTCTAGTTTATAAAAGGGTTTCCAAAATGTTTTTACAAAAGTTTTTCAACAAAGATATAGAGACATGCTATATTTACAAGAGAAACTAGTTTATAAAAGAACCTCTCTTGGAGCCATCCTACCAACGCTATATTACATACCTTCTATTATTGTCTTCATAAGGTGGTCTGCGAGTACATTCAAAGTACTCACCTGCATTGTCCCTGGCTATTTACTTGGCTAGAATTTTCAGAAGCAAGAGGAACGATGGAGTTTGCTGACGTCTATGCGAACTAGGCCGTCTTCCCAGTCAGTCGCCTGTAGGTTAAGGAATGACATGGTATCTGTGCTTGAAGACTTCCGCTATTGTTGTTGTATTGCCAGAATAGCATTAATGTAAGTACTTGTATTCGTTAATTGTCGATGTTGTAATGATACTTGTCGGTTATGCTCATGGCTCACTGATCATGGGAACGTGAATTGCAGGCATAACAGGTATTCTCGGACCGTAAATCCAGGGGTGCCACAGACTTGGTATCAGAGCCATCATGGCTGTAGGAGACCTTAGTTAGCATGGATGTTAGATATGACCACCCCTATGTATGAAAACCCAAGTTTGCACAAACTATTTTCCTCAAAATATTTTCGAAAGACTTCATATCCCATCTTCTCTGACTTGAACAATTTGAAAATGGATTACTCTATATCTCGTCTACTTCAAATAATCTGTTTTCAAAAACAAAGTCCGAATTGTACACTATGAAGATGGAGATCTCGGAATGAAGAGACACCAAGACAAGCAAAACAAAGGAGCTACCAACGATGAAAGACACTACAAGATCGCCCTACCAATGGAGTCCTTCATTGCCCTCAGATTGATCAAGTATGGCACCGACGACAACATATGGCGAGACAGAAGTCAAGACCCCTCTAACATCCGTACTTAGGATTAGCCTCCCTAAAATAGGATTCCCCTTATGGCGTGTAGTCATCCCCTTAGTACCTATGGTACGCCTTGTTTTCTCGCCATCTTCTTGTGTGATGCTTTTCTGCCTCGGATCACTCGATCTTGTTGGATGATCACCTTGTTGGCGTATCCCGACGCTAACCGTCACAACCATAGCAAAAAACCTCTTCTCATCAGGATGGCCACATAAAGAGCTGTCAGAAGAACAAAACACACACATCATCAACAATCTCCATAAGTCTGCTGGATCCTCCCCAATGACCGACACGTTCAGATTTAAGACGACAAGACTACCCGACGCTGTCAATACTACTCCCCAAGGAGTATAAAGAAACCTAAGACATCAAGTTTCCATGAGGAAGTCGCGAAGCCCCTTCTCTGCTTCTGCTACTAACGACCCACCGAAAAGGATCTCTGAAATCTGCAAACCCCGAGGCGGAGAATGAAGAACTGTCCCCCCCGAGACGGAGAATGAAGAACTATCCCCTTCACGAGTATCAACCCCTCTTCAAGTCACTACCCAGGAAGATCCACTCATCGAAGCAAAACCTCAGAGAAGGCACAACCCTCACTGCTGAAGAGAGGAATGTCCCTCAGACCTCCAAGTAAATATAGTAACTAAAGTTGGTACCTAGCCCAAGGAGGACCTGAAGCTAAGAGAAGCGCCTGTTACACCCATGGAGTCCTGGACCATTTTGCCCGCAACTGTCAAGACCAGTACTGGATGAACCAGAAGCAAGCAACTACGACACCCAAAAATGGCAAAAAAACCAAGCCCCTTCGGTTAAAAGGATCAGGAGGCCGCTATCCCAAGAACCGCCCCTTCCCCCGAGAAAGCACTACCTGCAGGGAAACCTTTCACCCCAGAAAGGCAATAAGACTCTGGATGCTCCTCCAATGTAGTTTCGCACCCTGGAAATCACCCATCCCCAACTTCGATAGAGTCATGTATCACCCAAAACATGTTCTGTAAAACTCTAAGTGCCATGTCGCCCTGTGGCACATACCTGTTTTATAACCTCTTAAGTACCTCCGCCACCGACCGGCTTGAACCTGCTAAAATGTATGGATGTTATGCAAGGGTGATATCCTTATTTTTGTGTTTTACCCAAGACGTTGCATCAGACCAAACCCGGAACGACCCCTTTCCAAAGGAGCTCGTTTCTGAGACCGCCAAAACTCCAATGGTATCCTCCAACCCGTCAGACCCGTACCCCGCTCAGAACTATCTCCCTGGAAGCTGGTAGACGCCCTTTCCGATAGGCCTTCCATCTCATGAAGCAGTTCCGACGATGTCGACAGAAGATAACTACCTCGAAGGAAAGGTGTACCACCTTACCCCGACATCAACATACGGCTCTAATCAAGAAAGTCGGCAACTTCACCAAGAACCCCTAATTTTTCTCTAAGGGGGAAAGACTGCGTCTTTCCCACTCAAAAACCCTATAGACCCCTAGAGTCCACCACTACTTAGCACTAAGCACTGACCACCCATCCAAATCCAAATCATCGACCCTGCAAGAAGTACGACAATTGGTACTTCTCTAGAATCAGAAGATACTCCAAGAAAGTCCTCCACTCCAAGGTCGATCGCCCAGCCAACATCCCGGTGTATCAATACCATGAAGAAAGAAGTCGACCACGAGGATAAAGAATATAGAAGGCTCAACTCACCGTCCCACCTCAAGAAGAAAGTACACCGTCGACTCTAAACTTACCTAGACTTGCCCTAAGGGGAAAATACTACATCTTTTCCACTTGTTTCATCTAAAACCATCTGATCCAAAGCCCCGTAGCTCCGATCAGTAACTAACCATGTCGGCTCTTAGTAAAACTTATTAGCGCCTATTAATTTCCATTGCTGAAATTCTTAAGCGGATGTTATCACCCCAACCTACTACTCCCTAATCTCGGGACGCGATTATTCTAAGGGGGAAAGTTCTGTAACATCCCAATTTCAGCAACCCTGATTTAATGTCCAAAAAGGGAAAAATCAGGGGGAACAAAAACTTTTTCTTGTGTTTACTTGTTTGCTTGTGCTCAGAAAACTATATGTGTATTAGTTGTTTACTTCTCATCTCAACACTAGTTTACAAAAAGAATTTTACAAAAGAGATGTCTTGGCTCATCTTTCATATTCTCAAATGTTCTGGCTTTTTAAAACCTGAGCCAAGATGACTTTGAGACAACCAAATACTTTACTAGACTATCAACAAAACTATGTAGACATATATATAATCTCCATAAGTTTTCAAGACATAACCTTCAACTACTCTTATCCCTAGGTTTTCCAAAACCTTATTAAAACTTTTTCATCTCAATCTTGGTAGAGATACCAAGATGGTACTTATCTTACTTCATAGCAAAACCCCTTTCAACATACCCATCCTTAACTCAATATAGGCTTGATGGTAACCCTAGTAATAGTTGGATAAGTGATAAGATGATTTGCCTTGATCTGCTGGTTGATGAATTGCCTTGATCTGTTGTCTGATGAATTGCCTTGATCTGCTGATTGCATTGTCTGCTTACGAACTAGAGTGAGATAATATAGTATCTCATCCATTAGGACCAAATATATGCTTGTGATCATCAATATCACATCAAGCATCCACGTCTAGATCTATCCTAAGCCACTAAGGTGATCACCTCCCCTCCTAATCGGATCAATCCAGAGATAATCCCTTCTAATAATTTCCATCTCAGTGAAGACCCAATCTAAGCATGGATCTTATCTACTTAGTTAACACTTCAACATAATCTCCTTGATCATGAGTTTGGAACTTAGCATCCTCTCAAAATCATCTACACGTGCACTCTAGTCTAAAACCCTAAATCTGCCAAAATGGCCAAGTATGGAATTCTTATCTAGATTCAATCTTTGGAGCTCTACCTTTTCCAATCTATATGCATTTTTGAGAATGTACTTGAACTATCTTATAGTACATATTTAGTACTACTAAAGACCTCTCTTTCCCTTGGCTAAGCCTTTGTAGTTCCCACTCATCCTTGATGGTTTTGTAGCCAAGATAGTAATCTTTCCTGCAAATCTTATCATCTTACCTACTTTGGCAGAATCTCACATCTATATTGTCAACACCCGGATTTTTAATCCCATATGCCTGTTATGCCATACATCGCAATCCCAGGATTACCATTTTTGCGAGACATAACAGAATTGGATACCATAGTACATCAACCATTACAAACGATACATAAGTTCTTACAGAAACAGGGATCTCATGATCCAGTTCTTAATACAACATCAAGCAGCGAAATACGTAATAATAACGGTAGCGTAGGCGAAGCTCCATCTTCGGGGTCACAGGCAATGCTAACGATGGGAGATGATCCTAGCTGTCGTAACCTTCCTGGGGCCCATCCTCCAGGTACTCCTCTTCGTAGTCTGGCCAGGGGAATAGCCAAGGACAAATCCATGAGTACTCTTTAAGTACTCGCAAACTAATACTAACAGGTAAAGGGGTTTTTGGATAATAGGACACTAGGCTGTAGGGTTGTTTTGCAAAAGCCAGATTTATCTCTACTAAGTTTAGAAGCAACGAATGCTCGTCACAATTTTATAACTCCTAAGTGGGAACTTGTATTTCATATCACAACTCTGTTATGGTCAAGTCAAAGTTTCAAATCATTTCACAAGTCATATTGAAAAGTCTGACGGGGGAACAGCATGGCCACTCCAACTGTCCATAACCGCGGACGCGGTTATTAGAATAGTTTGACACTCTGTAGAGATTGTACACTTTCACCACAACATTCGATACATCCATCAGGAACAAATCCTGAATTCACCATACTCAGTATGCGGATAATCAATCCTAACCTTTCAATTACACGCCCTATTATAAGCACCTCTCCTGTGAGTTTGGCCTCCCAACCATGACCAACTGTCATCTTGGGTACTGCACAGGTGGACAATCTTCACAAGGTAGCCTCAGCTCAGACCTTGGCCGTGAGGGAACTAATACTAAGGTATATAAGTTTCCAGTCAATACCTACCCAATATTCGGGTATTGTGGTTGTACGATAAAATTGGAATGGTATCGCATCCAGACAACCATCAGTTTTAAAAAGGGCTAAGGCTCATGCCTCATCGTTTACATCACCAAAATCATCAGGTGTTTGGAAACAGATGTCCAAAACATTTCAATAGAATGATCCATCATTCCAAGGTTTTCATAAATATTTTTCCACCAAGTATTCCCATCTAAAGTTGATCAAGTTTTATGCTTAGCACTAGCATCTACAGGTGGGGGTAAGCAATAATGAGGGGTGGTAAACTAGTGGAGTTCTAACTAAGTTCAATCTCATGCCTTAAGATGACATCAAGATTATCTAGCTTAGGCCAAATTTTATGCTCTTTATGCAACTTTCAGATATCTTTCTAGTATCTATAATTCACTTAAGTAAGCTCTAAGGAATAGCTTTGATAAAGAAATAAAGTATAAAGCTTGTAAGTAAAAACTAGGATTGGTTGGTCAAGTGGGTTGGATCATATATGCTTAAGGCATATAGTGGGCAGAGTAACAAGTAGTGGTTTGTGGCATCAGTAGGGTATCTTGCAAGGGTTGGCTTGCACTGGTCCACTTAGTTAATAAAGCTTGCACAACATCAGTAGAAGCTTGCTAAATTGAAAGTGTTAGCTTGCAAGGTTAATAGCTTGCAAGTATTGGCTTGCCTTGTGCAGAGTAGTGGTTGAAGTTCTCCTCGGCTTCTTCTTCGTAGTATCCTCCTTCCTCCTCGTATCCTTGGTCGGTACTAGCGTCTATAAATAAATACGAGGTACACAATAACCAAAAAATACTTAACTACTTGCAATCATCACACACAAGGGTCCTATAGATGATCTAACATCATCTCTAACATTACAAGATTAAGGCTTGGTTTAATTCCTTTTATTTTTAGAAAAGTAATTTCTACTCATTGAAAAACTACTTAAGATTTAATATTCTCCAAACCAAACATGGGATCATATTGACACATGTCATCACCACATATTTTAGTCCATGGGAATATGATTTAAAGTGGTGTCACAATTTAATAAGGTTTTACCCTTTTATTTTAATTATTTAAAGTGGCTAGAAATGCCTATGTAGCATTCTTTATTTCGAAAGGTAAACCTATATATTTTTATATATTCTAAAAGGTATGGTTAAATGTGATTTTTGAGAGTTGGAATCAACTCAAAAGCTATTATGGTTTAAATTTGAAAAATGTTTGAATGCAGAAAAGCTTCTGCCTTGTTATTTTTACCATGGGTGATCTATAGATCCAAATGACTTGAATCTAACGGGCTTGGATTCAGCATCCAAATGACTTGAATCTAATGACCTTTCTAACAAAATTGGTTTCATTCAATTTGGTGCACTGAATCGATCTGGGTTGATTTTTGAAGTTGGGTACAGAAGTGAGTTTGAAACAAAATGAAAAAGGTTTAATTCAAATAACTGGGTTGCGCGGGAAAAGTTAACGGGCCGGCCTGCTAAGCGCAGTGCTCCCACGGGCTGCTTAAGTGGGTGTACCCACTCGTCAGTGAGACAGGAAGGGGCGAAGCGGTACGGGGCGATGTGGATCGTTCGATCTAGTTCTAATCCAACGGCTGAGAGTCATCGTCGACGTTGAGCAACGCCGGCGAGAAAGAAACCTAGCGCAGCCAGTGAGGGATGCTGGGGGCTCACCGGAGTGCAGGCGAGGGTCGGCGAGGCGGGCGAACGACGAAGTCGATGACGGCGAACTCAGGGGTGGTCGCGGCAGCTCTTGGGGTGGACGAAATCGATGGCGCCCTTCTTCTCCAGAGGCGGCAGGCTCCGGTGAAATTCCAGCGAGGTGGTGCTCTCCTTGCTCTGGGAACGGTGTGACACGATCAGTGAGGAGAGGGGAGTGAGATGGTGTGAAGAAATCGAGCGGGGGTGGCCTCTATTTATAGTCGAGCAAGGGGACCGACAGGGCGCACGGTGAGCTCGTCGGGGGCGATGTTATAGGCGGCTATTGGCATGGGCGAAGGTAGGGGCGGTGCGGTGTTCCCTGGTGATGCTCAACGACATGGTTTTGAGGCGTGGGGCTGTGCGGCTTGGTCTGGAACATGCGACGCTCTGCGCGGCAGAGGCGGCGTCTTCAACGGCGAGCTGTGTGCCACGGGGCGACGAACGAGGATGTCTGGTGGTCTCCTGGGTCGGTGGGGATTGTGTATGCACGCGGTGAGGGCGGCGCGCGGTCTGTGGGCGCTGGTCGAGGGTGGCGCTCTGGCGCATGCTCGGCATGGTTGCTGGCGAGGTTGGCATGGTTCGTGCGTGTGGTCTAGGGCTTGGCAACGCTCGCGGCTGGGACAGTGAGTGGCGCTGGACGGTGGGCTGTCTCCCAGACATGCTGGCTAGGCTTGCTTTTCTTCCTAGCTTGTTGTCGACATGGGGGTGACATGGGTGTGCTCGGCTGTTCACCATTGATGGCAATGCCAAGCTTATAGTGATGCTAAGGGTTAGTTTAGGTTGTTAGATGATCGACTAAGGCTAGTGGTGTCCAGAGAGGGAACAAGTTAGGCTTCAATCACTGCTCACTATACTGTTTAGATTTTGTATGATTTGTGTCTGCAACCTGTTTGATGAAATGGCCGCATGAAATCAATTTTGAATTTTGAAAAGATTTTTGGTGGGTTTGCTAGATTGGTGCTAGTGAGTCTGCAGATGCTTGGGTTTTGAAAGTTGAGCTTGTTTGAGTGGTTTTTGAAAAAGTGGGATCTTCCCATATGATAAAGATTCAATTTTGAATTGTCATTTAAACTATGCATTTGAAAGTTTCTGGATGATCACAAAGTGGGCCTTGATACCTTGTTGTGAGTACATTCAAGGGGTGCAAAGATCCAAAAAAGTTTCCATTAGGTTCTGAAAGTTTGAGACAGCCAAAGTAGGCATGGGAGTTAAATTGGTCAAAATGACCATTCCTTTATTTTATTGGTTTTGATTTATTTGTCTTTAGGAAAAGTTTGGGAAATGTTTAGATGATGTTTATTTCACCTAAGAATCATTTTACAAGCAAGGAAACATACAAACAAGGTGGTTCAAAAGAATTTCAAATTAAATGCATACACATATGATGCCTTCATAATTTTAATTAGAAAAGTTTTTGTTAACCCTAATTTGGATGATTAGAGTTTGATGATTTAAGTTTAATATTTTTGGGATGTTACAAACCTTCCCCCCTTAAACAAAATCTCGTCCCGAGATTTGAAAAAGGACGAAAAGATTACCTAGGATTTGAAGAGATCGGGAAACTCCGTCCTGATGTGATGTTCGCGTTCCCAAGTAGCTTCCTCTTCTGTGTGGTTGCTCCACTGAATCTTGAGAAACTTGATGCTTCGGGTTCGGGTAGTTCAAAAAGCTTCTTCCAAAATACGGATGGGTACTTCGGGATAGGTCAGGTCATCGTTGATCTCTATGGTCCAATGATCGATATTCTTGAACACATCGGTCTTCTCGGGGACTTCGAGACACTTGCGAAGTAACGAGATATCGAACACATTGTGCACGGCTAACATCTCTTCGGGTAGTTCCAATTGATACGACACTTCTCCTCGATGGTTCAGAATTTTGAAAGGTCCGATATATATGGGGGCTAACTTTCCTTTGAGTTGGAAACGCTGCATTCCCTTCAATGGCGACACTTTCAGATAAACGAAATCTCCTATGTTGAAGGCGAGGTCTTGACGTCTCTTGTCGGCGTAACTCTTCTGTCGGGATTGGGCAGTCTTGATGTGCTCACGAATCTTGTGAACCTTCTCTTCTACTTCGCGTAGGATGTCGAGTTCGAAGATCTGACTCTCTCCTACTTCCGACCAGTTCAAAGTGGTGCGACACTTCCTTCCGTACATGAATTCAAATGGGGCCATTTGCAAACTGGCTTGCTAACTGTTGTTGTATGAAAATTCTGCAAACGGCAGACAATCTTCCCACTTGGATCCATATTCTAACACGCATGCTCTCAGCATATCTTCGAGTATTTTGGTTTACTCGCTCTGTTTGTCCATCGGTCTAAGGGTGATATGCGGTGCTAAAATCTAGACGGGTTCCTAAACCTTCTTGGACTTTCTTCCAGAATCTCGAGGTAAACTAAGTTCCTCGATCCGATACTATGTTCTTGGGGACTCCATGCAAACTGACGATTCTAGCGATGTATAACTCCGCTAGTTTCGAACTCTGATATGTGGTATTGACGGGCAAGAAATGAGCGACTTTGGACAATCTGTCCACTATGGCCCAAATAGAGTCATTTCCCCTACTAGAAGTAGGTAGTCCAGTGATAAAGTCCATTCCTACTGAATCCCATTTCCATTCCGGAATCTGCAAGGGTTGCAACAATCTAGCGGGTCTTTGATGTCCTGCCTTGACTCGCTGACATATATCACACTTGGCGATATAGCTTCCGATTTCTCTCTTAATCTTATGCCACCAAAATTGCTCTTTTAAATCTTGATACATCTTAGTTCCTCCGGGATGGATAGAATAAAGAGTATCATGAGACTCCTTCAAAATAACTCCTTTCAACTCGGAATCTGCTGGTACACAAAGGCGTCCTTTGTACCACAAAACTCCTTCTTCGTCCTCGGTGAATCCGGGTACTTTGCCCGTACCGATACGACGCTTGATTCTGTCGATACTACCATTTCCCCTCTGCACCTCTTTAATCTGACTGATCAAAGTGGGCTGAAGTTCTATGCTAGCCAAAAATCCTTCACTTACTAATTCTATTCGAAAATCTTCCATCTCCTTGTGCAGACTTGGTTGCTCCTTCAAAATCATGGAGTTCAAGCGGCACGGCAATCTGCTAAGGGCATCAGCTACCACATTGGCTTTACCAGGGTGATAGTGAATGTCCAGGTCGTAATCCTTGATTAGCTCAATCCATCTTCTCTGCCTCATATTCAACTCTTTCTGAGTGAATATATACTTTAGGATCTTGTGATCCGAATAAATCTCACAACGGTTTCCCATCAGGTAATGTCTCCATGTCTTCAGGGCTAGAACTACGGCTGCGAGTTCGAGGTCATCGGTTGGGTAGTTTTGCTCATGTTGCTTCAATTGTCGAGATAGATAAGATATAACTTTGCCTTCTTGCATTAGCACACATTCGAGACCAATCTTGGATGCATCACAATACACATCAAAGGGCTTCGTGATATCCGGCATGATCAAGATTGGGGCTGAAATCAATCTCCTCTTGAGTTCTTGAAAACTCGCTTCACACTTGTCGGTCCATTCAAACTTCTTGTCCTTCTTCAGCAATTGGGTCATGGGTCTGGCGATACTCGAGAATCCTTCTACGAATTTGCGGTAATATCCCGCCAATTCGAGAAATGCACGAACTTGGGTTTGAGTGGTTGGGGCTTGCCAATCTTCTACATCTTTCACTTTGGCAGGGTCAACGGCAATTCCTCCAGCTGATACAATGTGACCGAGGAATCCTACCTCCTGTAACCAGAATTCACATTTGCTAAACTTTGCATACAGCTGATGCCCTCTAAGGGTTACAAGAATGGTCCTTAGGTGTAGCTCATGTTCTTCTTCTGATTGGGAATAAATCAGAATGTCATCGATGAAAACAACGACAAACTTATCTAGGAAGTCCATAAAAATCTTATTCATGAGATTCATGAAATAAGCGGGGGCATTGGTTAATCCAAAAGACATGACCGTATACTCATACAATCCATATCTGGTGGTAAAGGCAGTCTTTGGAATATCCTCTGCACGAATTTTGAGTTGATGATAGCCAGTCCTAAGATCAATCTTAGAAAACACTTTAGCACCGGTCAACTGATCAAACAAATCTTCTATCTTGGGCAAGGGGTACTTATTCTTGATGGTGACATCATTCAATTTCCGATAATCCGTACACAAACGGTTACCTCCATCCTTCTTGTCCACAAACAAGACAGGTGATCTCCAAGGTGACGCACTTGGTTGAATCAATCCAATTGCCAGCATGGAATCCAGTTGCTTCTTTAGTTCTGCGAGCTCTGACGGGTTCATAATTTATGGTATCTGGGCTATGGGTCCGGTTCCAGGAATTAGTTCAATGATAAACTCGATATCCCGATCTGGGGGCATACCAGGCAAAACATCTAGAAATACATCGGGGTATTCACAGACTATCCGGACTTGGTCAATGGTAGGTTGGGCTATACTCTTATTGCATTTGAATTGGCGAGGTAAGGTTTCAGATATATGCTCGACTGATATTCCGGGGGCACTGGTCATGGTTATGGCTTTCTTGGCACAGTCAATTAATCCTTTATGTTTGGACATCCAATCCATTCCTAGTACTACTTCCAAACCTTTAGTTCCAAGTACTATCAGATTTGCATAAAAATCTATGCCATGGATTCAGATAGGGACGGCTTTTCAAATTTGCCTAGCCTTGGTGGTTGATCCGGGAATTTGAACAATCATAACATGCTTCAGTTTGGTTGGTTGAATTTTACTAGTGCAGGCAAATTATTCGGTGACAAATGAGTGCGATGCACCAGAATCAAACAACACTCGGGAAAGTACTGAATTAACAGAAAACATACCCAGCACGATGTCTGGCGCTTCCTGAGCTTCTTCAGCATGCATGAGAAAAAGACGGCCGTTGCGGTTGAGCGAATTCCCTGGGGCAAATCTTCTTCCTGGCTGAACACGACGCTGCTGCTGAGCTGGGACATTGGTATTGGGGGCTGTAGCATTGTTCTTGTTGGGGCACTCATTGGAATAGTGGTCTTTATTTCCACAGTCATAACAGGTCACTTGCGACTTGTCCGTGGCTGCTACAGGCACAACATTGCTTCCAGTCCTAGGGGCAGTGTTGGTGTTGGCGGTAGCATTGTTGTTGTTGAACTTGGGTGGGGCACGATTGAAATTGCTAGAGTTGCCGTGGTTGTTGTGATTTCCTCCGGGTCTAGGGTTTCCACGGTTGGGATAGGTCGGACGGTTCATCGGGGGTCTGTTGGTCCTTGGGGCCAATCCTGGAGATGGGTTAGGGCGATACTTTGGGGTCTGATGGGTTCCTGGCTGATGCATCATACGATGCTTGCGGTTCTCATTGGCTTGGTTGATCTTTCCTTCCATCTGGATAGCAGAGTCGACAAGGGCTTCAATATCCGCGAAGGGGATATTGACTAACACCGTCTTCATCTCATCATGCAGACCATTCAGGAATCTTTCTTTCTTCTTGGCTTCAGTGTCTATTTCATCCGGTGCATACCTAGCTAATGACAAAAATTTGTCACGGTATTCCACTACAGTCATCTTTCCTTGCTTCAGCTCTCTCAACTCGTCTCTCATTCTATTGATCAAACCCGGTGGCACATGGGTTCTGCTAAACTTGACCTTGAATTCCTCCCAGGTCATCATCTGGCCTCCGGTCATTGCGCGAACACTGTTCCACCATGCTTTGGCATCTCCGGCTAGATAGTGGGTGGCGAACAGGACTTTCTCGTTGGCTTCCACTCTGGCTACTTCTAAGTTATTTTCCATGGTTTGCAGCCAATCATCGGCGTCTAGGGGCTCTTCTTACTTAGTGAAAACAAGTGGGTTGGTATTCTGGAAGTTCTTGAGCGTATATCCATGGTTGTCCTGATTTCCGTGGCCTTGGTTGTTGTGGGCTAGCTGGGCTATCTGCTGAAGGGTGGCTAGGTTGGCTTGACGTTCCGCTCTTTCAGCTTCACGGTCAGAAGTCAACATTTGCAGTATCTGCAACATCGGGTCCGGGGTTGAACCACTTCCTCCACGTGGCATCTGAAGATTTAGATAGATCATGAGAAAAGAGGGAAATTTCTAAAGTTTTGGGTCTTTAAATTTTTTTAAAGTTTGACTCAGATTTTCCTAGCAACTTGCTTTTTCATTCATTCATTCATTCATAGCACCCAATACAACACACACCACAACAAAGAAAAGCAGATGGTTTTAAGAACCATTCTAAGAACTACGATACAGTGGGACCAAATACTATTCACTACGCTAGTGCTCAAGTGCTACTACTCCTCGAAATCTGTGGCTTCGTCATCTTCATCATCATCGATGAAGGAGAAATCATCCTCATCGGTGAAGAAATCCATAGCCTGATCTTCCAGAAAATCATCATCATCGCTGAGATAGGAGTAGGGGTCTCCACGAAGATCCTCTCCGGCATTCTCCCTTTCCTCCAACTACATGTCTCTCTCGTGGATGGTCTCCTCCAGAGATGAGATGCGGTGGCTAAGACGGGCAATAATGCGCTCCTTCTTATCGAGCTGACGGCGGCGGGACTTGTGATCCTTTGCTAGCAGTGCAATGGTCTGGTCCTTCGTCTTGATGATGGCAGACTTGTGGTGGCAGTAGTCACGGCAGTTGTCCAACTCCTCCTGACGATCGTACATCATGAAGCTAAGGTGGTCCAATTGAGTCTTCAGTTCGGGGTGGTATGGGGCTTACAGTGGTTTTCCATTAGCATCACGCCTTGGGCAAAACTCAAAGCGAGTACCCTTGATTTGATTGATGCTCTGCCCACACAGACGAGAAAGAGCTTCCTGCATGGCTCTGCCCACACTGAATTCCCTCTGCAGTGGGAGGTTCAATCTTTCCTCGGAGACTTGCAACAATTAGCCACTACAGATCTTCTCCTCCTTGATCATTGAGCTGAGCTCCGAAGAAATCGGGGTGCGGACGCTCCAGAAGTTCCAAAAGCTGGTCCAAATCCCTCTCAAAGATCAGGTCTCCTCCATTCCCAAGCTGGTAAAACTTGTGTACTTCACGTCCATCTATAAGAATATAGGATGAGTAAGTTAGTAGAGTGATTAAGTGTGTCAAAATTTTATGTATTTTGCAAGAGCTTTTGGAGGAACATGAATTTTCATGAAAGAATCAAAAGGATAAGAATGAGAATAAGTTTTTGGTAAATATTTGTTTTCTTTGGTTTTAAAACTAAGTTTTTGATTCAACGTCCAATCTAACTAGGGTCTCCTATGGTAAGGATGGCTCTGATACCAACTTGTCAACACCCGGATTTTTAATCCCAAATGCCTGTTATGCCATACATCGCAATCCCAGGATTACCATTTTTGCGAGACATAACAGAATTGGATACCATAGTACATCATCCATTACAAACGATACATAAGTTCTTACACAAATAGGGATCTCATGATCCAGTTCTTAATACAACATCAAGCAGCGAAATACGTAATAATAACGGTAGCGTAGGCGAGGCTCCATCTTCGGGGTCACAGGCAATGCTGACGATGGGAGATGATCCTAGTTGTCGTAACCTTCCTAGGGTCCATCCTCCAGGTACTCCTCTTCATAGTCTGGCCATGGGAATAGCCAGGGACAAAGCCATGAGTACTCTTTAAGTACTCGCAAACTAATACTAACGGGTAAAGGGGTTTTTGGATAATAGGACACTAGGCTCTAGGGTTGTTTTGCAAAAGCCAGATTTATCTCTACTAAGTTTAGAAGCAACAAATGCTCGTCACAATTTTATAACTCCTAAGTGGGAACTTGTATTTCATATCACAACTCTATTGTGGTCAAGTCAAAGTTTCAAATCATTTCACAAGTCATTTTGAAAAGTCTGACGGGGGAACAGTATGGCCACTCGAATTGTCCATAATCGTGGACGCGGCTATTCGAATAGTTTGACACTCTGCAGAGATTGTACACTTTCACCACAACATTCGATACATCCGTCAGGAACAAATCCTAAATTCACCATACTCAGTATGCGTATAATCAATCCTAACCTTTCAATTACACGCCCTAGTATAAGCACCTATCCTATGAGTTTGGCCTCCCAACCATGACCAACTGTCATATTGGGTACTGCACAGGTGGACAATCTTCACAAGCTAGCCTCAGCTCAGACCTTGGCCGTGAGGGAACTAATACTAAGGTATATAAGTTTCCAGTCAAGCCCTACCCAATCTTCGGGTATTGTGGTTGTACGATACAATTGGAATGGTATCGCATCCAGACAACCATCAGTTTTAAAAAGGGCTAAGGCTCATGCCTCATCGTTTACATCACCAAAATCATCAGGTGTTTGGAAACAGATGTCCAAAACATTTCAATAGAATGATCCATCATTCCAAGGTTTTCATAACCATTTTTCCACCAAGTATTCCCATCTAAAGTTGATCAAGTTTTATGCTTAGCACTAGCATCTACAGGTGGGGGTAAGAAATAATGAGGGGTGGTAAACTAGTGGAGTTCTAACTAAGTTCAATCTCATGCCTTAAGATGACATCAAGATTATCTAGCTTAGGACAAATTTTATGCTCTTTATGCAACTTTCAGATATCTTTCTAGTATCTATAATTCACTTAAGTAAACTCTAAGGAATAGCTTTGATAAAGAAATAAAGTATAAAGCTTGTAAGTAAAAACTAGGATTGGTTGGTCAAGTGGGTTGGATCATATATGCTTAAGGCATATAGTGGGCAGAGTAACAAGTAGTGGTATGTGGCATCAGTAGGGTATCTTGCAAGGGTTAGCTTGCATTGGTCCACTTAGTTAATAAAGCTTGCACAATATCAGTATAAGCTTGCTAAATTGCAAGTGTTAGCTTGCAAGGTTAATAGCTTGCAAGTATTGGCTTGCCTTGTGCAGAGCAATGGTTGAAGTTCTCCTCGGCTTCTTCGTAGTATCCTCCTTCCTCCTCGTATCCTTGGTCGGTACTAGCGTCTATAAATAAATACGAGGTACATAATCACCAAACAATACTTAACTGCTTGCAATCATCACACACAAGGGTCCTATAGATGATCTAACATCATCTCTAACATTACAAGATTAAGGCTTGGTTTAATTCCTTTCATTTTTCGAAAAGTAATTTCTACTCATTGAAAAACTACTTAAGATTTAATATTCTCCAAACCAAACATGGGATCATGTTGACACATGTCATCACCACATATTTTAGTCCACGGGAATATGATTTAAAGTGGTGTCACAATTTAATAAGGTGTTACCCTTTTATTTTAATTATTTAAAGTGGCTAGAAATGCCTATGTAGCATTTCTTTTATTACTTCAACATTATTTCTGAAGGTAAACCTATATATTTTTATATATTCTGAAAGGTATGGTTAAATGTGATTTTTGAGAGTTGGAATCAACTCAAAAGCTATTATGGTTTAAATTTGAAAAATGTTTGAATGGAGAAAAGCTTCTGCCTTGTTATTTTTACCATCGGTGATCTATAGATCCAAATGACTTGAATCCAACGGGCTTGGATTCAGCATTCTCATTCCTTTCTAACAAAATTGGTTTCATTCAATTTGGCGCACTGAATCGATCTGGGTTGATTTTTGAAGTTGGGTACAGAAGTGAGTTTGAAACAAAATGAAAAAGGTTTAATTCAAATAACTGGGCTGCGCGGGAAAAGTTAACGGGCCGGCCTGCTAAGCACAGTGCTCCCGCGGGCTGCTTAAGTGGGTGTCCCCACTCGTCAGTGAGACAGGGAGGGGCGAAGCGGTACGGGACGATGTGGATCGTTCGATCTAGTTCTAATCCAACGACTGAGAGTCATCATCGACGTTGAGCAACGCCGGCAAGAAAGAAACCTAGCGCGGCCAGTGAGGGGTGCTGGGAGATCACCGGGGTGCAGGCGATGGTCGGCGAGGCGGGCGAACGACGAAGTGGACGACGGCGAACTCAGGGGTGGTCGCGGCAGCTCCTGGGGTGGACGAAATCGATGGGACCCTTCTTCTCCAGAGGCGGCGGGCTCCGGTAAAATTCCGGCGAGGTGGTGCTCGCCTTGCTCTGGGAACAGTGTGGCACGATCAGTGAGGAGAGGGGAGTGAGATGGTGTGAACAAATCGAGCGGGGGTGGCCTCTATTTATAGTCGAGCGAGGGGACCGACGGGGCGCACGGTGAGCTCGTCGGGGGCGATGTTACAGGCGGCTATTGGCATGGGCGAAGGTAGGGGGCGGTGCGGTGTTCCCTGGCGATGCTCAACGACATGGTTTTGAGGCATGGGGCGGTGCGGCTTGGTTTAGAACATGCGACGCTCTGCGCGGCAGAGGCGGCGTCTTCGACGGCGAGCGGTGGCTGTGCGCCACGGGGCGGCGAACGAGGATGTCTGGTGGTCTCCTCGGTCGGTGGGGATTGTGTATGCGCGCGTTGAGGGCGACGCGCGGTCTATGGGCGCTGGTCGAGGGTGGCGCTCTGGCGCACACTCAGCATGGTTGCTGGCGAGGTTGGCATGGTTCGTGCGTGTGGTCTAGGGCTTGGCAACGCTCGCGGCTGGGACAGTGAGTGGCGCTGGACGGTGGGCTGTCTCCCAGACATGCTGGCTAGGCTTGCTTTTCTTCCTAGCTTGCTGTCTACATGGGGTGACATGGGTGTGGTCGGCTGTTCACCATTGATGGCAATGCCAAGAATACAGTGATGCTAAGGGTTAGTTTAGGTTGTTAGATGATCTACTAAGGCTAGTGGTGTCCAGAGAGGGAACAAGTTAGGCTTCAATCACTACTCACTATAGTGTTTAGATTTTGTATGATTTGTGTCTGCAACCTGTTTGATGAAATGGCCGCATGAAATCAAGTTTTGAATTTTGAAAAGATTTTTGGTGGGTTTGCTAGATTGGTGCTAGTGAGTCTGCAGATGCTTGGGTTTTGAAAGTTGAGCTTGTTTGAGTGGTTTTTGAAAAAGTGGGATCTTCCCATATGATAAAGATTCAATTTTGAATTGTCATTTAAACTATGCATTTGAAAGTTTCTGGATGATCACAAAGTGGGCCTTGATACCTTGTTATGAGTACATTCAAAGGGTGCAAAGATCCAGAAAAGTTTCCATTAGGTTCTGAAAGTTTGAGACAGCCAAAGTAGGCATGGGAGTTAAATTGGTCAAAATGACCATTCCTTTATTTTATTGGTTTTCATTTATTTGTCTTTGGGAAAAGTTTGGGAAATGTTTAGATGATGTTTATTTCACCTAACAAACATTTTACAAGCAAGGAAACATACAGACAAGGTGGTTCAAAAGAACTTCAAATTAAATGCATACACATATGCATGCCTTCATAATTTAAATTAGAAAAGTTTTTGTTAACCCTAATTTTGATGATTAGAGTTTGATGATTTAAGTTTAATATTTTTGGGATGTTACATATATGCCACCTCCCCTTGACCAACTCTTTGCTTGGTTATGATATACTAATCATGGACTATCAATCCCCACTTCACCTGTTTCCACTGGAGCCTTGTGTTTTTACACCCTCATGGTTTAGGAGGCTACCTGATGTATCTATTATGGCAGCCTTATTTTCAACAAAGTTTGCCATCACTCTAAAACCACCTCAAATCCAGCCAAACCCAACTATTGCTTCCATGATCATCTATATAACATGGTCTATCCACCCATGTACCCCTTGTACCAAGATGAGCTCTGATCTCCATGATCCAACCTTGTTTAGGTGGTATCAAATTAACTAAACCCTAGATCCTCCCCTTATCTAGTTTCCACCGTTTCCACCACTTCTCTTCAAAACCAAGGTTGTCCTTGATACCTAAATCAAGTTTACATCATATACCTTGGATATAAGCATCCCTAAATAATTCTCCCAATTATTTGGATGATTAAACTATTTTATTTTCTTTACTTACCAATTTCTCAACAACCTTGTCTTTAATGGCAAGTTTGCTTTTCACCAAACCACATTGTCAAATCAAGGCACATTTGATGCCTATATATCATATACCATCTTTCCAACTCAAAAATAAATATTTTTGATATTCTTTATTATTTCTTTTTGCCTTTTTTTTCTTAAATGGCAGAAACAAGAAATAATTCCCCAAAACTACTTTTCCACCTCAATAAATCCCAATAAAATTCTCCAATGTGATTTATGGTATTTAGGACCATATCACATCAAAAACCAAGCCTGTCCAATATAAAAATATCGTCTTATCTTGCATAATCTACTTCAGCTCTTTTTGAAGAAGTGCACTTAAATGGGATTATAATCATGAGAAAAATCCCATTTAAATCACGAGGAAATTATTTGACCTAATCTATCTACCAATACCATTTCCACACTTTGTCCAATAAAATTTGCCAACTTCCCTCACAAACCTCCATTCGATCAATTTTTGCCAAACCAAAACAATCTTGATCTAAACCAACTCCAAACACCACCAAACCTTGCCAAGCACTTCACTCCAGCATCATCACACCCCTCTGGTCGACCAACACTGTAGCAGCACTTGACCACTTGTCCTCTTATGCTTGTTTGAAGAGGGAGACAAAGGTCATGTCCTTTCAAAGCCTTTTTAAAACCCTTGCAGGTACTGCACCCTACCCCTCCACCATTTATGCACGCCCACAGGACCCACTCCACCACCCCCCTCAACCTATCCCTAGCCAGCACCTCCCTCCATGCTCATCCATGAGCCACACCCACCATAGACCCCTCTCTTCGGTTTATTAAGGCCACGGGCCACCCCTACGGCTCTCCTTGGCCTCATTCACTCTCCCCTCCTTCCCCTGCCTCTCCCACTAGCTCCCCTCGCTCTCTACTGGACAGAGGAGAAGAAATCCTTCCCTTCGGCCATGAACGAGTTCGAGCTCGAGGAGCTCTCTCCCTTGCCCCCATCCCTCTGCATGTAACCTAACCATGACCCCTCCCTCCAAGGTACCACCCACAAGTTCTAGAGCCCCCCTGTCTTTACCACTATGTAGAAAAAGAAGAACTACTCTTTGGTGTTTTGGAAGGTTTGACCCTACTCCCTCTATACTCCCTCTTTCCCTCTCGTTCTTTCTCTAGAATGATCCCCTGCTCAAGCCACCCCTGACCGTCACCTGTTTCTGGAATGCATGTGTCAATGGGAGATGCCCCGACGAGCTCCCGAAGGGGCACCACCACTGTGGTCACGCGAGACTCCTCCCGAGGTCACCCCTACCCTTTCTGCCCCTCTCCAGACTCGTCGTCGACCATCGCCTCTCCCCCCGAAATCCCTTCGTCACCAGCGAGGTCTCCTGGAACACCACCGCGCTACCCCGTGCCGCTAGGGTTTCCTCCCCCGGCGACCAGGCGCGAGGAGGACGGCGATCTCTGGGCCGTCGGTTCTGCCTAGATCCAACGACCATCGCCACTCCTTACCCCTTTGCGTGCAGGCGACTAGGCTAGGCCACAGCTGCTCCCCTCGTCCCACTGGGGTAAAGCACTGGCCCGTAACCCCCTATCCTTTCTCTATTCTTTAAACCATTTTCCAGATCTGTTTTTGGGCATTTGGTTTTAATCCAAACAAAATTATAAAGCCACTTAAAATATTCAGATACAATTTTTCTTAGGTATCTATATTTATTTACAAACATGAAGACTTGGTGCTGGACTAAATGGAATATTAAAATAAATAGGATAAATCTTATACTCAGATCTGTCCAGTTCACAAATGAATTTCTCCAGAAAGTATGGTATCACCAAATGGAGTAAATACATTTGGTATTGAAAGGAATAATCCATACATTTGGTATTGAAAGGAATAATCCATACCTTTTCTGACCCACTGGCCTCACACCCATTTGCTTCTTAGATTTGAGTTAGCAAAAATAACAAAAACAGTCCCTTTCTGACTTTAGTAAATTCTCTAGGTCAAACCAAATGAAGTTTGGAACTAATTCCAAATCCCCTTGGACACACATAACCATATCTTTCATAATACAGAAGCTCATAATTTCATGAGTCCCTGTTGAATTTTAGTGAATTAAACTCCTCTGTGCATAGGTTTATTCACTAATAAAATCACTGCAGTATCTCAGTAACCCCAAAAGTGTTGATTCCAATTTGTACAGAAAGGAATTCTCAGTACCTGACATTTCTCCTTGGAATCACATCAAAAGCTTTTGTACATTAAATCTGATGAAAAAGAAAAATATGGTCCAGTACTGCCTTTGGGAATTTATCAATGGCATTCTGGTAATTGTTTTGTGTTGATTCCATCCCCTATTAATTCATTCCACCCAATACTACCTAATCACCCAAGGAAATAATTTTGGAACTCCAGAACAGTTCTGGTGAATTATTTCATACAACTAGGGTTTTATTCCCTATAAAACCCATTATAAATCAATGGAAATTGATAAAATAGTGAAACCACTTTTGATGGCTTCATTTTATCAATACCTATCTAAGGGTATCATATTTGCACATTGATCTTACACATATCAAGCCCTTGATCAAAAAACCCCTCTCTTAGGTAGTTCATAAACTATCAATAAAAAGGGATCCAGCACCTAATGCCTCCAAATCTTCTTCCAATCCAATCAAATCAAACCTCCAACATCCTACTGATGTTTATCATGTATTAGTACTGTTTCTTGCTGTATGGTTTGATGCTTGAATGCCTTGTATTGATTGGTGTGTTGCTGGTTTGCCTGTATGCTCGATAACGGCGATAGTTGCAATTATGTGATGTCGAGAAGAAGGAAGCATCGGGTTTCGCGTATTATTATTATCTTCGATATTCTGGTATTCTAAAGAAGTCACGGGACATCTCGCTGGTCACAGGCAAGCCACCTTCTTCCTCATACACCTTGTCCTATTATTTTATCTATGCATGTTTTACCTACCTGTTTATGCAAATTGCATGGTTTTACTATATTATGTTATGTGGGGAATGTTTGGCTCCTCCCGCCTTTTATCCCTTAGTACCATTAGGTACAACCCATCTGGATGATACCTACCCACCCTTAGTATGGTAGATGGTGTTTAACACCATAACCCCTTGGAGACCCTGTTTTAGCCTAAACAAAAGTGTAGGATGGGAAGACCCGGGGAAAAAGACATACAAAAATGTTTTATGTGAAAACCTTGGTGAGGCGTGGCCTACCAAGTGAATCTTGGAAAATTAGAAATGTTTTTTTTACAAAAAAGATGAAAAAAATACGGAGGAATTTTTTTTACGAAAATAGCCGAGCTGGCCAGTTTTGAAGCTAGCGCAATTAACCCATTCAACCACATTACTCTGGAATGGGACGAGGCTGGGCTGGAAGTTTGACTGATCCAGTGTAGGGGCCTCATAGTACTACAGGGGCAAACAATCCCCGGAGGGTGGGCCTTCGCTGTCCAACGGTCCATGTGTAGCATCGACCGGGATAAGGAACAAAGGGTCTACGGGCCTCCGCGCGATACTATGAGACCCTCATTGAAAGCGCACACCCGTCGAGGTGCAAAACACGCTCCGGTTGGCTGGTTACAATATAGGGCGTCCCGGTGTTGAGGGGGTTAACCTCATAGGGTAGGCACTTGTACCGGAGAGGGCATTCAGAAGGTCTTGACCGGTTATTCGACCCACGATCGGTGTGGATTAGGGACGGTTAATCGGATGGTGTGGGTACAGTGTACAACCTCTGTAGAGTGTAAATCTATTCGAATAGCTGAGTCCTCGGTCATGGATGGTTGTGGTGGCGGATGTACTACGGTAATGGTTTTGTTTTCAAAAAGGACTTCGGAAAAAGCAATGGCTTAAAAATGTTTTGACCATGGGATGGTCGGGAAAATGGAGGAAGGAGTTTGGTCATAAGATGACCGGAAGAAAAAAACAAATGGGTGACCCAATCCTAGTATTTTCTAAAAACTTTTCAAAAAGGGTTTCCAATATGTTTATACAAAAGTTTTTCAACAAAGATATAGAGGCATGCTATATTTACAAGATAAACTAGTTTATAAAAGAACCTCTCTTGGAGCCATCCTACCACCGCTATATTGCATACCTTCTATTATTGTCTTCATAAGGTGGTTTGCGAGTACATTCAAAGTACTCACCGACATTGTCCTTGGCTATTTACTTGGCCAGACTTTTCAGAAGCAAGAGGAACGATGGAGTTTGCTGACGTCCATGCGAACTAGGCCCTCTTCCTAGTTAGTCGCATGTAGGTTAAGGCATGACATGGGCTCTGCGCTTGAAGACTTCCGCTATTGTTTTATTGCTAGAATGCCATTAATGTAAGTACTTGTATTCGTTAGTTGTGGATGTTGTAATGATACTTGTCGGTTATGCTCACGGCTCACTGATCATGGGAACATGAATTGCAGGCATAATAGGTATTCTCGGACCGTAAATCCGGGGGTGCCACAAAAAACTTAGTGTTTTCAAATTATAAGTCAAAACCTTATTTTGAGCAATGCCAGCCTAAACTACACTTAGCCAAATTCATATAGATGTTAGATACTACTATACTACTATGGTATCACTTGCCAATACAATTCCAAATGTATTGACCCACTGTGATTGTAACTTATGATGTTGCGGGTTACTATCATGGAGACTAGGGTTGTGAGTCTACACTCAACATGTTTGCCTGTGGCACATGAAGATCAAGACTTATAGTTATTTACTTTGTGTTATGAACTCCATGTAATAGCCTTGGGATATTGAGTTGTAAAGGGTATATTATCTCTGGAATGACGATGTAAGATCCCTCCCTTATAAAGGTAAGGATCCGTGTGATTGCAATGCTAGTCCTGGATCAAATGCTAGCATCCATAGTTTAAGATGAAGTACACAAAAACAAAGGTCATTATTACATCGACATTCTAGAGATAACATAGTCTATTACAACTCCATGGCCATAGGCCTAATACAAGATTTCAAGCATAACAATATAAATAAAGTCTTCATCTTCATGTGCCACAGGCAAGCATGTTGAGTGTAGACTCATAACCCCTAATCATCATCAGAGTAACCTGCAACATCACAAGTTACAGCCATAGTGGGTCAATACATTGGAATAGTCTTGGCAAGTGATACCTTAGTAGAATATTAACATCTAGTTACTATATGAATTTGGCTAAGTGTAGCTTAGGCTTTCTTTGCTCAAAATAGGTTTTACCTATTAGTTGAAAACACTAAGTTTTTATTTGACAAAACTTTCCCAAGGATCCACCAATAGAAATTGGTGAACCTTCACCCTTGTTCAACCACAAGTTTTAACTTAGAAAATTGGGATGAGGAGATTCTTGATAGCTTCCATGTCTTGATGCTCAAATTGTCCAATACCAGGGACATGGCTAAGTACTTAGATTCTTCCATCTGCAGAGGTTGTGCACTTTCCCCACAAGACTTGATTTTCACCAAGACAGGACCTTCCAAAAGCCTTCCCTTAGACCAAATGGACGTGTTACAACCTATCATCCCACTACCACCAATTGTCCAAATGGCTAAGTTATTGCAACCTATATGATCCAGGCAGAGCCCATAATGCCATGTGGCTGCACTAGAAGCTTCTTAACAATTTGGCATCTCAAATCCCTTTATTCCTGGGTGGCTTTCCAAAAGTGAGATACACAAGGTAAACCATAGAAATGGGCCTTGTGTAAGCACTCAACACAAACCATTATTTCCATTCCACCTAGGTGTTTCATTCACTTAGTTGTTTTATTAAGCAAAACCTAAGTCAAAGACTTAGAATATTTCTCATAGCTTGAATATAAAATCCACCCTTACTTGCTACTAGCTAGGCTAAGCATGGTAATAGCAAGTATCTTAACTTGGAAGAAATTCTAACATTTCTACAACTACTAGGATTTCCCAAGCATAACATATAGATACTTAGCAAAATAATCATGCAAGTCCTATACAAAATATTTCTAATGCATAGGTATAAAAATATTGGGACAAAAACATGAAGCACCACTTGCCTTGGTATTTTGGGGAGTAGCAACAATCTTCACAACCACAATCACTATTAGCACCAAAATCTACACATAAAATAATGGCACTAAATTCACATATCAAAAATATACAAACAAAAATTTATGAATGCATGCAAATGCCATGTGGTGATTTTCCTAAATCAAACAAGACAAGTATACAGTACTGAATCACAAACAAAGATATTATACACCAAATAAACTATATTTAGTCCTTAAATCATTTTTCAAATAATTTCTATACTCATATTAGGCCTACAGATGTTTCTGCAAAAATAATCAATTTTACATAAGTAAAACATTAAACACATTGCATGAATGGATAGAATTCTTTCTCCTGATTCCAATGATATAAAATTTACAAAATTTGAACATGGGGATCAAAAGTTATGAGTTTTGCAAGTTTGATTCACTAATAGATCAAATTCAGATTTTATATCGAATAACACGCCACGCGGCAGCGTCTGATTGGACGATACCGCTTCGCACGGATTGGCCGATGCGGTGCGTTGGATCTAATTTAAAACCAGCGGCTCTAGTCTGCCCGTACCTCTTCGGCCTGCATCTAATCTACACCACTGGATCTAGATCCAGTGGATCAAAATGCTCTGACCTATAACCGGCGGCGCAGCTGGTTGCTGGTGGCGGCGGCGTTGCTGCCGATGATGCTCCGGTGGTTCTAGGAAGCAAGGGAGAAAACAGAGGGGCTTACCGAGCTCGTGGGGTCGTCGCGGTGCTTGAGGTGGTCGAGGGAGGTACAGGGGCGCACTGACTCGGACGCTATTGCTCGTCGGAGAACCTACAGCCGTCGGTTACGGTCGCTCGTCGTTGTTGGCGAAGATACATGTCACGCCTAGCAAAAAGGATGGTGTCATTTGACACGCGCAAGTCTGGCGAACACGTGAGCATGAGAGAGAGGGAAGGGGGCGGTCGGGGATTACGGGAAGAACTCGCCAGAGTGGACGCGGTTGTCGGTGGCGCTCTGGTATTAACGTTGGCGAGGCTCTCGATGGTCCTAGCATGCACCAGTGGGGTTAAACGGTGCGCAAGGTTGTAGAGATCACACTGGCAAGACCAATAGGCATGGGGCGGAGTGTGCTCACCGGAATTCACCGTCGGACTTCGTCTGTGCAGCGGCGGAGTGAGCTCAAATACGCGCAGCCTGGGGGCGACTGGGTGTGGGTGCTTAGGGGGAAAGGACCACGGTGAGGTGGTTGTTAAATAGCCAGAGCAGGGGCGAAGATTACGCGTTGCATCAATGCAATTGAACACGGCAGTGAAGAGGAGGAAATGGCTGGCGATGATGTGTTCTCGCGCGGGATTTGGGGAAGATGACGATGACGTGGAGAGGGCCCATCGATCAGTGACTGCGGGGGTAGGTTCTGCGCGGGTGACAGAAGGAGCAGAGGGAAATGGCCCCGGGTGGGCTTAGTGGGCTGGGTTCTGTGCTGGGCCAAATTGGCAGCGCCGGCCTTTTCTGCTTTCCTTTTCCTTTTTCTTTTTCTATTTCTATTTCGATTTTTAGGAAACATGTTCAAATGAGTTTCAAATAAGTTTGAATTAAAACCACTTCTGGATTTTTGTAAAGTGAATGTTGTACACATTTGGTTGCAGATCAATGTTGTACACCTTAAAATAATTTGGCACTTTGGAATTTTAAAATAAACAATGTTTTTACCCATTGATTAATAAACACAAAGAAATGGTTTTAAATTTGTTTATTTGTTTTGAAATCTTTGTCCAAGCTTTGGAATTTACCAAACAAACCCCATGAACAAACATCTTTGGTTTAAAACAAATAATCTCTCATTAGAGATTAGCATTGGATCAATGCCTTGCTTACATAAAATAATAGGCATACAAATGCTTCTGTTTTTGTAATAACTTTGAAAATGATCATAAAATGATTATGAATGCATGGATGATATACAAACTTTGAAAACATGATTTTAGGGATGTTACAAATCTAAACCCCTTAAGGTGAATCTCGCCCTCGAGATTCGGATTGCCTAGCAAATAGGTGAGGGTGGTCTTTTCGAAGATCATCTTCTCTTTCCCATGTTGCTTCTTCTTCGGAATGATGGTTCCATTGAACTTTGCAGAATTTGATAGTCCTAGTCCGAGTAACTCTTTCTACAGTCTCAAGAATCTTGATGGGTTTTTCCTCATAAGTGAGATCACTTTCCAATTGGACTTCCTCCAAAGGTATAGTATCCTTCAAAGAAGTCTCTTCCATCTCTGGATGGCATTTCTTTAGCTGACTCACATGAAACACATTGTGAACTACAGACAATGATTCTGGCAATTCAATTTCATAAGCCACTTATCCTTTATGACTCAGAATATTGAATGGCCAACATATCTTGGGGCCAATTTTCCTTTGACTCCAAATCTCTTCACCCCACGAAGTGGTGAAACTATAAGATAAGCTCTATCACCCACTTCATAGGTGACTTCTGTACGCTTAGGATCTGCGTAGCTCTTTTGTCAGGACTGTGCTATCTTCAATCTGTCCTTTACTAGCTTGACTTTCTCTTCAGCCTCTTTGATCAGTTCTGCTCCGAACAAATTTCTTTCTCCCAACCATTCCATAGCAATGGGGTAGTACACTTTCTCCCATAGAGAAACTCAAATGGTGCCATCTCAATACTGGCTTGATAGCTGTTATTGTAAGAGAACTCTGCGTAAGGCAGACTTTCATCCCAACTAGCTCCATAGTCTAGGGCACATGCGCTCAACATATCTTCTAGAATCTGGTTGGTCCTTTTTATGTATCCATCAGTCTGAGGATGAAAAGCAGTGCTGAATTCCAATCTCGTTCCCAATGACTCATGTAGTTGCCTCCAAAAATGAGAAGTGAACTGAGTTCCCCTATCAGACACAATACTCTTGGGTACTCCATGCAGACATACAATCCTACTCATGTAGATCTTGGCTAACTTAGCACTTGTAGAGGTTGTCTTCACGGGTATGAAATGATCCACTTTAGGAGGCGATCCACTACTACCCAAATAGAATCGTATCATGACCTGGTCCTTGGTAATCTAGTGATGAAATCCATGCCAATCTTGTCCCACTTCCAATCAGGAATAGGTAGTGGTTGTAGCAATCCTGCTGGTTTCTGATGTTCCGCTTTCACTCTACTACATACATCACACAAAGCAATATGTTCGGCGATGTCCTTCTTGAGATTATTCCACCAAAATCTTTCCTTCATATCCATGTACATTTTGGTGTTACCCGGATGGATGGAATATGGTGATTTGTGTGCTTCCTGTAAAATTAGTTTCCGAAGATCCGGATCTTGCGGAACGCAGATACGTTTTCCATACCATAAAGTACCTTGTTCGTCTTCATGGAATCCTTTGGATTTTCCCTTGCCAATCTTTTCCTTAATCTCTTCAATTTACTTGTCTGTCTTTTGGGCTTCTTTGATTTTGTCCAACAGAGTGGGTTGAACATTCCATGACATGAGATGTCCTTCAGGCACAATCTCCAATCTCAGGTCTCTAAATTGGGCACACAGATCATCCGGCAACTCTCCCTTAGTAAAGGCCATTCACAAATACTTTACGGCTTAGAGCATCTGCTACAACATTTGCTTTACCGGGGTGGTATTGCAAACTCAAGTCATAGTCCTTAATGAGTTCTAGCCATCTTCTTTGTCTCATGTTAATTTCTTTCTGAGTGAAGATATACTTCAAACTTTTGTGATCTGTGAACACTTCACATCGCTTTACCAAAAGATAATGTCTCCATGTTTTGAGTGCATTGACAACAGAGGCTAACTCCAAATCATGAGTAGGGTTATTTACCTCATGAGTTTTAAGTTGTCTCGAGGCATAAGCCACAACTTTCCCTTCTTGCATTAGAACTGCACCTAATCCATGATGAGATGCATCACAATACACTTGGAAATCTTTCTCCAAATCTGGCAGACATAGGACTGGTGCTGTCACTAGTCTCTTCTTCAATTCTTGGAAACTGAGTTCACATCCTTCAGACCAAGCAAACTTCTTGTCTTTCTTTAGTAGCTCCGTCATTGGCTTAGCTACCTTGGAGAAATTCTCAATGAACCTTCCATAGTATCCTGCCAAGCCAAGGAAACTACGAACTTCCTTTACTGACTTAGGAGATTCCCATTCAGTTACAGCTGACACTTTTGCAGGATCAACTGCTACACCATCTCCTGACACAACGTGTCCAAGAAATCCAACTTCATTTAGCCAGAATTCACATTTGCTGAATTTGGCATACAATCCATACCTAGTGGTGAAAGTTGTCTTAGGTATGTCTTGTTCCCTTATATTAAGTTGAAAATAGCCTGACGGGAGATCAATCTTTGAGAATACATAGGCTCCTTCTAACTGATCAAACAAGTCATTGATTCTAGGCAAAGGATATTTGTTCTTGATAGTCACCTCATTGAGTGAACCATAATCTATGCATAACCTTTTACTTCTATCTTTATTTTCCACAAATAAGACTGGTGCTCCCCAAGATGAAGAACTTGGTTGAATAAATCCTTTCTGCAATTGTTCTCCAAGTTGTTTCTTGAGTTCTTTCAACTCATCAACTGACATCTTGTAAGGTCTCTTTGTTATTGGTCCTGATCCTGGCAGCAAGTCAATCAGAAATTCCACATCTATATCTGGTGGCATTCCCGACAATTCTTCCGGAAACACATCCGGATATTCTCTCACAATTGGCACACTGTCTATGCTAACCCCCTTAAGAGAATTTAGCTTACTCCCTTTTGATTCAAAGTTAGTCTTGAATCTAATCCTTTTGTTATCCGGGGTTGTGAGTGTGACAGTATGATTGGCACAATCTAGCACGCCCTTGTGCTTAGTCATCCATTCCATTCCCAAAATGACATCCAATCCTTGGGAATTTAGGATTATCAGATTAACGGGAAACTTATACCTCCCAAACTCTATGACTAGGTCATGACATCCCGAGTTCACTATCATTTCTCCGCCAGGAGAACTTACTTTTATAGGACACCCAATAGTTTCAACTGGAAGTTCATTTCTTTCAACAAATGCTCTTGATATGAATGAATGCGATGCGCCAGTATAAAAAAGAACGAGTGCTGGAACATAATTGAGTTTGAACTTACCAGCCACAGCATCAGGTTCCTCATAGATCTCTTTCACATTGATGTGGTTCACTTGTCCCTTCTAGAAAGGGTTGGGCTTGTTGGGTCCTTCAACTTTATTTTCTGGGCATTCATTTGCATAATGCCCCATCTTCTTACACTTGAAGCATTCAATCTGACTGAGATCCTTCTTGATAGGCTGGCTTCCACTACCACTTCCACTTCCATTGTAGTGGCTCTTGTATCCACCCTTGTGGTTCTTGTACTTGTCATTATCATGACGACGGTGATGCTTATTGTCATGATGGCGGTTGTGGTTGTGGTGGCTGTTGTACTTTCCATGCTTGTGGGATCCAGAACTCCCACTATCATCATAATGGGAACGCTTGTGAGACGATCCCGAGTTGTGCTTCTCAGAGCTGTGCTTCCTCTTTCTGCTTTCAACCTGTTTCATCTTGTTGTCCAAGATGGTAGCCTTGTCACAAAGGGATTGGTAGGTGGGGACATAGGCCACAGATAACTGCAGATTCAGTTCATCGTTCAGTCCCTTGAGGAACTTCACTTTCCTCTTGGCATCAGTATCAACTTCATCCGGTGCATAACGCGCCAAATTGTTGAACTCCTCAATATATTCAGCCACGCTGCTGTGGCGCTGCTTCAGGTTATGGAACTCCTTTTCTTCAAACTCATCACTCCGGATGAGATGTGAGTTGTACGGAAACCATCATCAAAGATAGCCCATGTCACATCCCCAATGGGAGTAGTGATCTGGAAGTTATACCACCAAGTAGCTGCTGGTCCTTCCAACAAGTGTGTTGCAAACCTGACATTCTCCTCGTCGGTGCAGCCGATAGTTACCAAATCCTTGTTCACTGAACGTAGCCAATCATTGGCCACCATGGGATCAGTAGTTCCCAAGAACTTTGCAGGCCTCAGTCTTAGGAATCTGGTGAGCATGTCAAAACCTGGTGGATTGTTCTGATTGTTGTTGTTATTGTTGTTGTTGTTATTGTTGTTATTCTGATTCTGTATGAAAGTGGTCATCATCTGCATCAGCTGTGCCTGTGCTGTCATCAGTTGTTGCATCTCAGGGGTGACATTGTTGTTGTTCGGGTTGGGGTTTGCACGTCGAGGAGGCATCTGTGGTTTTCAATAACGGTAAGAATGAGATACCCATAGATGCTTAACATGCACAATACATCACATAGACAATCACCAAAACAAGCATCAAAATAACATAAAGTTCAACGACATAAACAACAAGTTTGAAAAGCAAACACACCAATAGCAAGCCATCCACATGTTGGATGGTCATTGCGACTCAATAATCATAAGCATGGTAAATGATAGATAAATGAGTAGTCATCACTACTCCTCTGCATCAACCTCCTCATCAACAAGTGTAAGACCTGCATTCTCCATAGCGGTCTTGTACTCCTCGACATTGGTAGTCAAGGCCTCTACCTTGGCTTTGAGAGCCCTCTTCTGTGAACGAAGTCTCTCAATCACACCCTGTTGATGCTCGAGCTCGAAGTCCTTGGCCTCTAGTTCTGCATTCATCTCTCGAATCCTCTTGTTCCTATGTTGGACTCTTTTTTCTTGGCTCTTGAACTTCCTGTCCTGGCTCTCAAACTTATCCTCCATTTCCTTGACTATCTCATCTTGCTCCGCGAAGAGCTTGTCCTTCTCACGAAGCTGCACCTGGAGCTCGTCATTGCTAAGCATGACGTTGGTCCTATCAGTATCTAGGTGCCTAAGTAGAACCTCTAGGTCCTGGAGGTACAGACGAATCGGCCCTGTCTTCTCTCTAGCAGCATCCTCGAACTCAATAGACTCACCATCCTTGTCGCGTCTTCCGAAGGCGTGTAAGTGAGTACCTCTAAGCTCTCTGGAGTGCCTCCCTAACAAACGCCCAAATAAATCCTGCATGACTACCTCTAAGCCTCTCTCCTTGTCGTCATGCATTAGCTTGAAAGTGATAGCCTCCGTGGCTGGCTGAGTCTGGCGTCCTGGCTGAGTAACTTTGAATCCCCAAAGGTCCTTGCTCTCAAACTTGGTGAGGGGAGGCATGATGATGCTAGGGAGCGGAAGATTGAGCACACTAGTGAGCTCAATAAGACGAGTGCCAAAACGAGTTCCCTTGAACTCTTCAGTCGTGCTGATAGTAACATTAGGCATCTATTTTATAAGGTAGAGACAAGTTAGAATCAACATCAATAGAGTTAAATCACAAGACAAAGAATCACATGCATATCTTTGGCAATCAAACACACAAGTCACGGCATACATAAATCCATTACAAGCATCCAATGTTCAACATAATTTAGACAAAAAAAATTGGAAATAAAATGATAAGTGTGGTGGTCCAACTAACGAAGTACATTACAATCCCATCTCACTTGTCAAGTTGGCTAATAGGGCATCCCTATAGTCTATGATAGAGATGAGAAAGAATATTAGAAAAGTTTACGAGAAGAATAAGACAAGTGTGGAAATTGTTGAGATTTTTTTCCTTAGTGGTTTCTAATCCAATCCTAGGGTTATAATCCTACAGGCAACACAGTGCTCTGAAACCATCTGTAATATCCCTCCCTTATAAAGGTAAGGATCCCTGTGATTGCAATGCTAGTCCCTGGATCAAATGCTAGCATCCACAATTTAAGATGAAGTACACAGAAAAAAAGGTCATTATTACATCGACATTCTAGAGATAACATAGTCATTTACAACTCCATGGCCATAGGCCTAATACAAGAGTTCAATCATAACAATATAAATAAAGTCTTCATCTTCATGTGCCACAGGCAAGCATGTTGAGTGTAGACTCATAACCCCTAATCGTCATCAGAGTAACCTGCAACATCACAAGTTATAGCCACAGTGGGTCAATACATTGGAATAGTATTGGCAAGTGATACCTTAGTAGAATATTATCATCTAGTTACTATATGAATTTGGCTAAGTGTAGCTTAGGCTTGCTTTGCTCGAAATAGGTTTTACCTATTAGTTGAAAACACTAAGTTTTTCTTTAACAAAACTCTCCCAAGGATCCACCAATAGAAATTGGTAAACCTTCACCCTTGTTCAACCACAAGTTTTAACTTAGAAAATTGGGATGAGGAGATTCTTGATAGCTTCCATGTCTTGATGCTCAAATTGTCCAATACCAGGGACATGGCTAAGTACTTAGATTCTTCCATCTGCAGAGGTTGTGCACTTTCCCCACAAGACTTGATTTTCACCAAGACAGGACCTTCCAAAAGCCTTCCCTTAGACCAAATGGACGTGTTACAACCTATCATCCCACTACCACCAATTGTCCAAATGGCTAAGTTATTGCAACCTATATGATCCAGGCAGAGCCCATAATGCCATGTGGCTGCACTAGAAGCTTCTTAACATTTTGGCATCTCAAATCCCTTTGTTCCTAGGTGGCTTTCCACAAGTGAGATATACAAGGTAAACCATAGAAATGGGCCTTGTGTAACCACTCAACACAAACCATTCTTTCCATTCCACCCAGGTGTTTCATTCACTTAGTTGTTTTATTAAGAAAAACCTAAGTCAAAGACTTAGAATATTTCTCATAGCTTGAATATACAATCCACCCTTGGTTGCTACTAGCTAGGCTAAGCATGGTAATAGCAAGTATCTTAACTTAGAAGAAATTCTAACATTTCTCCAACTACTAGGATTTCCCAAGCATAACATATAGATACTTAGCAAAATAATCATGCAAGTCCTATATAAAATATTTCTAATGAATAGGTATAAAAATATTGGGACAAAAACATGAAGCACCACTTGCCTTGGTAGTTTGGGGAGTAGCAACAATCTTCACAACCACAATCACTATTAGCACCAAAATCTACACATAAAATAATGGCACTAAATTCACATATCAAAAATATACAAACAAAAATATATGAATGCATGCAAATGCCATGTGATGTTTTTTCTAAATCAAACAAGACAAGTATACAGTACTGAACCACAAACAAAGAAATTATAAACCAAATAAACTTTATTTAGTCCTTAAATCATTTTTCAAATAATTTCTATACTCATATTAAGCCTATAGATGTTTCTGCAAAAATAATCAATTTTACAGAAGTAAAACATTAAACACATTGCATGAATGGATAGAACTCTTTCTCCTGATTCCAATGATATAAAATTTAAAAAATTTGAACGTGGGGATCAAAAGTTATGAGTTTTGCAAATTTGATTCACTAATAGATCAAATTCAGATTTTTAAAGTGAATAACAGGCCACGCAACAGCGTCTGATTGGACGATACCGCTTCGCACGGATCGGCCGATGCGGTGCGTTGGATCTAATTTAAAACCAGTGGCTCTGATCTGCCCGTACCTTTTCGTCCTGCATCTAATCTACACCACTGGATCTAGATCCAGTGGATCAAAATGCTCTGACCTAAAACCGGTGGTGAAGCTGGTTGCTGGCGGCGGTGGCTTTGCTGCTGACGATGCTCCGGTGGTTCTATGAAGAAAGGGAGAAAACAGAGGGGCTTACCGAGATCGTGGGGTCATCGCGGTGCTCGAGGTGGTCGAGGGAGGGACAGGGGCGCACGGACTCAGCCGCTATTGCTCGTCGAAGAACCTAAAGCCATCGGTTACGGTCGCTCGTCGTCGTTGGCGAAGATACAGGTTGCGCCTAGCAAAAAGGATGGTGTCATTAGACGCACGCAAGTTTGGCGAACACGTGAGCATCAAAGAGAGGAAAGGGGGCGGTCGGGGCTTACTGGAAGAACTCGCCGGAGTGGATGCGGTCATTGGTGGCGCTCTGGTATTGATGTTGGCGAGGCTCTGGATGGTCCTAGCATGCACCAGTGGGGTTAAACGATGCGCAAGGTTGCAGAGATCACACTGGCAAGACCAATAGTCAAGGAGTGGAGGTGCTCACCGGAATTCACCGCTGGAGTTCGTCTGTGCAGCGGCAGAGTGAGCTCAAATACGCGCAGCCTGGGGGCGACTAGGTGTGGGTGTTTGGGGGGAAAGGACCGTGGCGAGGTGGTGGTTAAATAGCCAGAGCAGGGGCGAAGATTACGCGCTGCATCAATGCAATTGAACACGGTAGTGAAGAGGAGGAAACGGCCGGTGACGACGTGTTCTCGCGCGGGATTTGGGGAAGATGACGATGACGTGGAGATGGCCCATCGATCAGTGACTGCGGGGGTAGGTTCTGCGTGGGTGAGAGAAGGAGTAGAGGGAAATGGCCTCTGGTGGGCTTAGTGGGCTGGGTTCTGTACTGGGACAAATTGGCAGCGCCGGCCTTTTCTGCTTTCCATTTTATTTTTCTATTTCTATTTCGATTTTCAGGAAACATTTTCAAATGAGTTTCAAATAAGTTTGAATTCAGACCACTTCTGTATTTTTGTAAAGTGAAAGTTGTACACATTTGGTTGCAGTTCAATGTTGTACACCCTAAAATAATTTGGTACTTTGGAATTTTAAAATAAACAATGTTTTTACCCATTGCTTAATGAAGACAAAGAAATGGTTTTAAATTTGTTTCTTTGTTTTGAAATCTTTGTCCAAGCTTTGGAATTTACCAAACAAACCCCATGAACAAACATATTTGGTTTAAAAAAATAATCTCTCATTAGATAGTAGCATGCGATCAATGCCTTGCTTACATAAAATAATAGGCATACAATGCTTCTGTTTTTGTAATGACTTTGAAAATGATCTTAAAATGATTATGAATGCCTGGATGATATGAAAACTTTGAAAACATGATTTTAGGGATGTTACAGACGATGTAATAACGACCTTTGTATCTGTGTACTTCATCTTAAACTGTGCATGCTAGCATTTGATACAGGAACTAGCATTGCAATCATAGGGGCCTTTACCTTAAAAGGTGGGGTCTTATAGATGGTATCAAAGCACTGTGTTGCCTATAGGATTATGACCCTAAGATGGATTAGACTAAGGAAACCACTAGGAAAATGCAACTCTTTGCAAATTCCACACTTGTCTTTTTCTTTTCGTAAACCTCTCCTAATCTTCTTTCTCATCTCTATTTGTAGATTGCCACCATCAACAAAGCCGTCAAGAAGGGACCACTCATGACCATGACCTTAAAATTTGAGATGGAGTTCCCCAAGGCACTCAAAAATCTCATGGTTAGCTTAGGAATACATGGTGAAGACGTGTACAAAGAATTTCCAGTGATGGATGAAGGAGAAGAATATTGGTGGGTACAACTCCACTTGTACAAAAACAAGGGAGACAACCACAAAGAGTCGGGATTCTGCATGATCACCAACTCAGAAATGTATATGTCATTCTTTGACTCTGCAAGAAATGCAGCTTGGAATGCTATCAAGGAGCTTGGTGAAAGACTCAAGTGTAGAACGCTCAACAACCAAAATGACCTTAGTGAGTAGAAGAAGTATACCCAAGACTTAGAGACCGCCATAAAACGTCTAAGGGAAGATATCATAGACTTAGCATATGTGTGAGAATTGTGACGTACGCCGATAGTTGGACCACCACACTTGTCGTTTTATCGCGTTAAAAATTTGATCATACCAACCTATGTGGTATGGAAAGTTTTTTTCTAAGATATGTTTGAACCTTAGTGCGTGTGGTAGATTTTTGTATGCCATGACTTGTATGTTTTATTGTTGAATTTATGCTTTTGACTTTTGTTTCACTATCTTGTAATTTCTCTTTACTTGTGTTGATTCTAATTTTTCTCTATCCTATGCAATAGATGCCTAGATTTGTTGTCAGCACAGCCGAGGATTTCAAGGGAACTAGTTTTGGTTCTTGTCTTGTGGAGCTCACTAGTGTGCTCAATCTCCCACTTCCTAGTATTAAGGGACTTTAGCTTATGAAATTCGAGAGGGAGGATCTTTGGGGCTTTAGAGTCTCGCAGCCTGGATGCCAGATGGAGTCACTCACCAAGGATATTACCTTCAAGTTGATGCATGATGACAAGGAAAAGGGACTAGACGTAGTCATGCAGGAGCTACTTGGACGCCTCTGTGGACGTCACTCCACCAAGCTCAGGGGCCTCTACCTTCACCCATTTGGGTGACGTGATGAGCAGGGAGAGGCTATAGTGTATGACGATGCTACTAGAGAGACTATCGAGCCAGTGCGTCTATATCTCCAGGACCTAGAGAGCCTCGTTAGACACCTCGACACTGATAGGACCAACGTCATGCTTAGCAATGATGAGCTTCAGGTTCAGTTGAGGGAGAAAGACAAGCTCTTCGCGGAGTAGGACAAGATCATCAAGGAGATGGAAGCTAGATTCGAGAGCCAATACAAGAGGTTCAAGAATAAAGAGAAGAGAGTGCAGGACAGAAACAAGAAGATCAAGGACATGAGAGCCGAGATAGAGCTCAAGGACCTTGAGCTAGAGACTCTGCAGGGAGTGATAGAGAGGCTGCGCTCGCAGAAGAGAGCCTTTCGAGTGAAGATCGATGGCTTGACCACCAACGTGGAGGATTACAAGACAACCATGGAGATAGTTGGACTTACTCTAGTGGACGAGGAGGTCGATATGGAGTAGTGTTGACTACTCAGCTATCTACTTATCTATCATCCTTTTATTTCTCGAGTCGCAATGATCATCCAACATGTGGATGGATTTGTTAGTGTGTTTACTTTTCCAAAACTTGTTGTTTATGTTGTTTTAAACTCTAAGTTTATCTTGTGCTTGTTTACTTGTGATTGTTTCTATGTGATGTAGTGTGCATGTTAGCATCTATGGGTCATATCTCATTACTTATCCTTATTGAAACCACAGATGCCTCCCCGTCGTGCCAATCCCAACCAAAAAACAATAACAACAATGGCAATGAGATGCAGCAGCAGCTGATGACAACTCAAACACATTTGATCCAGATGATGACCTAGTTCATGGCGAATCAGAATCAAAACAACAACAACAATAACAATAACAATAATAATAACAACAACAACAATCAAAACAACCCACTAGCCTTTGATATGCTTACAAGGTTTTTGAGGTTGATGTCTGCAAAGTTCTCAGGAACCACTGATCCCATGGTAGAAAATGACTAGTTACGTTCTGTGAATAAGGACTTGGTCACTGTGGGCTGCACTGATGAAGAAAAGGTCAGGTTTGCAGCACATCTGCTTGAAGGACCAGCAGCCACATGGTGGGATAATTTCCAAATCACCACTCCCATTGAAGATGTGACTTGGGCCATATTTGAGGATGGTTTCCGCACTGCCCATATCTCATCAGGAGCGATGAGTTTGAAGAAGAAAGAGTTCCATAATCTTAAGCAACGTCACCGTAGTGTCGCAGAATATATTGAGGAGTTCAACGATCTAGCGTGCTATGCACCGGATGATGTTGATACTGATTCCAAGAGGAAAGATAAATTCCTTGAAGGATTAAATGATGAGATGTGCATGCAACTATCTGCATATGTCCCAACTTATCAATCACTGTGTGACAAGGCCACCATCTTGGAAAGCAAGATGAAACAGTTTGAGAACAGGAAGAGGACGCATCACTTTGATAAACACATCTCGGGATGGTCTCACAAGCATTCCCATGGTGATGATAGTGGAGGTTCTGGGTCCCACAAGAATGGGAAGTATAACAATCACCACAACAGTAACCGTCACCATGACAACAAGCACCACCGTAGTCATGACAATGATAGATACAAGAACCACAAGAGTGGACACAAGAGCCATCACAGTGGGAATGACAATGGAAGTCAGCCTGCTAAGAGAGACATTAGTCAGGTTGAGTGCTTCAAGTGCAAGAAAACTGGGCACTATGCAAATGAATGTCCAAAAAAGAAGGCTGATGGAGCCAATAAGCCAAACCCATTTAAGAAGGGTCAAGTGAACCACATCAATGTGGAGGAAATCTATGAGGAATCTGATGTTGTGGCTGGTAAGTTTAAGCTTAATTCTTTTCCAGCACTCGTCCTTTTTGATACCGGCACATCGCATTCATTCATATCAATAGCATTTGTTGATAAAAATGGACTTCCAACTGAAACTATTGGATGTCCTATTAAAGTAAGCTCTCTAGGAGGAGAGATGATAGTAAATTTTGGATGTCATGATCTAGTGATAGAATTTGGAAAATATAAGTTTCTAGTTAGTCTGATAATCCTAGATTCCAAAGGATTGGATGTAATTTTGGGCATGGATTGGATGACTATGTATGAAGGAGTAATAGATTGTGCCAATCATACTGTTACACTCACAACCCCGGATAAGAAACGGATTAGGTTCAAGTCCAACTTTGAATCTAAAGGGAGTAAGCTAAATTCTCTTAAGGGGGTTAGAATAGACAATATACCAATTGTGAAATAATACCCGGATGTGTTTCCGGAGGAATTACCAGGAATGACACCAGATAGAGATGTGAAGTTTCTGATTGACTTACTGCCAGGATATGGGCCAATAGCAAAGAGACCCTACAAGATGTCAGTTGATGAGTTGAAAGAACTCAAGAAACAACTTGGAGAACAGTTGCAGAAAGGATTTATCCAACCAAGTTCTTCATCTTGGGGTGCACCAGTTCTGTTTGTTGAAAAGAAGGATAGAAGTCAAAGGTTATGCATAGATTATCGTTCACTCAATGGGGTGACTATAAAGAACAACTACCATTTGCCCAGAATCAATGATCTATTTGATCAGCTGGAAGGAGCCTGTGTGTTCTCAAAGATTGATCTCAGTTTAGGCTATTTTTAGCTAAATATTAGAGAGCAAGACATACCTAAGACTGCTTTTACCACTAGGTATGGACTGTATGAGTATACTGTGATGCTATTTGGATTAACAAATGCACCAACTTATTTCATGAACATGATGAACAAGGTGTTCATGGAGTTTCTTGACAAGTTTGTTGGCGTATTCATCGACGACATATTGATCTACTCCAAGAGCAAAGAAGAGCATGAAGGACATTTCTGTTTGATTCTTGAGAAACTCAGGGAGCACAAGTTATATGCCAAGTTCAGTAAGTGTGAATTTTGGTTGAATGAAGTTGGATTTCTTGCACACATTGTGTTAGGTGATCGTATAGTTGTCGATCTCACAAAGGTGTCAGCTATAACTGAGTGGGAATATCCAAAGTCAGTTAAAGAAGTTTGCAGTTTCCTAGGCTTGGCAGGATACTATAGAAGGTTCATTGATAATTTCTCAAAAGTAGCTAAGCCAATGATGGTGTTACTTAAGAAAGAGAAGAAGTTTGACTAGACTGAATGATGTGAAGTCAGTTTCCAAGAATTGAAGAAGAGACTAGTATCAGCACCAGTCTTATGTCTGCTAGATTTGGAGAAAGATTTTCAAGTCTATTGTGATGCATCTTACCAAGGATTGGGTGGAGTGTTGATGGAAGAAGGGAAAGTTGTGGCTTATGCCTCGAGACAAGTCAAAACTCATGAAGTGAATTATCCTACTCATGATTTAGAGTTAGCCTCTGTTGTCCATGCACTCAAAACATGGAGACACTATCTTTTGGGAAAGCGGTGTGAAGTGTTCACGGATCACAAGAGTTTAAAATATATTTTCACCTAGAAGCAACACAATACGAGACAAAGAAGGTGGCTATAACTCATCAAGGACTATGACTTGAGTTTGCAATACTATACCGGTAAAGAAAATGTTGTAGCAGATGCTTTAAGCCGTAAGGTTTATGTGAATGGCCTTACCAAAGGAGAATTGCCAGATGATCTATGTCCCCAATTCAAAGATCTCAGGTTAGAGATTGTGCCTGAAGGATATCTCAGGTCATTGGATGTTCAACCAACATTGTTGGACAAGATTAAAGAAGCCCAAAAGTTGGATAAGGAAATAGAGGAGATTAAAGGTAAAATTAATAAAGGAAAGGCTAAAGGAGTCCATGAATATGAACAAGGTACTTTGTGGTATGGAAAGTGTATCTGCATTCCATAGGATCCGGAGCTTCTGAAATTGATTCTGCAAGAAGCACACAATTCACCATATTAAATTCTTGTAGGTAACACTTAAACGTACATGGATGTGAAAGAAAGGTTTTGGTGGAACAATCTCAAGAAGGATATTGTGGAACATATTCGCTTATGTGATGTGTGTATTCGAGTAAAGGCGGAACATCAGAAACCAGCAGGGTTATTGCAACCACTACCTATTCCTGATTGGAATTGGGGGTTAAGATCGGTATGGATTTTATCACCGGACTGCCAAGGACCAAATCCGGATATGAGTCTATTTGGGTTGTTGTGGATCGCCTAATTAAAGTGGCTCATTTCATACCCGTGAAGACTACCTATACAAGTGCTAAGTTAGCTAAGATCTATATGAACAGAATTGTATGTCTGCATGGGGTACCTAAGAGTATCGTATCTAATAGAGGAACTCAGTTCACTTTGCATTTTTGGCGACAACTACATGAATCATTGGGAACAAGGTTAGAATTCAGGACAGCTTTTCACCCTCAGACTGATGGACAAACAGAAAGGACCAATCAGATTTTGGAGGATATGTTGAGGGCATGTGCCCTAGACTATTGTGCTAGTTGGGATGAATGTCTGCCATATGCAGAATTCTCTTATAACAACAGCTATCAAGAAAGCATAGAGATGGATCCGTTTGAATTTCTTTATGGAAGGAAGTGTACTAAGCCATTACTCCGAAATGGAGTAGCAGAACGAAATTTGTTCGGACCAGAACTGATCAAGGAGGCTGAAGAAAAAGTTAAATTGGTAAAGGAAAGATTGAAGATAGCCCAGTCCCGACAGAAGAGCTACGCAGATCCAAAGCGTAGAGAAGTCACCTATGAGGTAGGTGATAGAGCTTATCTTAGAGTTGGACCATTCAAGATTTTGAGCCTAAAAGGAGAGGTGGCTTATGAGATTGAATTGACTGAATCACTATCAGCAGTTCACAATGTGTTTCATCAAATGCAAAACCATGTATTGCATTCATATCATCATAGCATATTTGACTTGCACAAAAATTTTCAAACCAAAACATTAAATAAAACCATATTTACCCCTCTTTATATATCATATATGGGGCATGGTTTTATTTTTATTATCAAAAGACCAAAGTGTTTTTGAGTGAACAGATGTGTTTGAAACACTTTTGAATGCTAGGATCACAGAACAAAATTTGGAAAAGGTTTGAATTAAAACAGATTTTAATTAGGGTTTTAAAACCATTTCTAAAAATCAAAACAGAAAAGAAAAATGAGAAGGAAAAAAATAAAATCCTGTGCTGCCTATTCAGCCCAACATCACATCTAGCCCAACAATCCCACCCGGGGTTTTCTCCCTCTCCTCTCTCTCTCACCTGCACGAGCCATACTCCGCAGCTGCTGACGACTGGGCCCAGTGCCACGTGACCCCTTCGTCCCCAAATCCCGCACCCGCAGACCACGTAGTCGTCGCCGTTTCCTCCCCTCACTGCTGCAATTGAAATCAAGTAAATGGCGGTGAATGCTCGCGTAATCCCTGCCCTCGACGCCTGCTACTTAACCCCCTCTGCCTCGTGGTCATTTCCCCTCACTCACCACGATCTAATCGCCACCAGGCTGCCCATAATCAAACTCGAACCTCTGCTGCCTGACGCACTCCGGCGAGCTAATCCAGTGAGTATAGCGCGGCCCTCTGCCTCTCGACCACACGAGTGTGTTCCTCTTGTTCTTGCGAAGCTAGTCATGCCTCTGGTTTGCCCCAATTCTCCCCAGGTCGCCATCCCCGTCAACCGTCGCGAGCACCCGAAGCACCAACTGTTGGATATATGCCCTAGAGGCAATAATAAAAGTGGTTATTATTATATCTTTGTGTTTATGATAAATGTTTACATTCATGCTACAATAGTATTAACCGGAAACATTAATACTTGTGTAATTTGTAAACTCAATTAGATTCCCTGGTAAAGCCTCTTTATAATACTAGCTTGTTGGTTAATAGATGATCGTGGTTTCTCGATCATAAACATTGAGATGTTATTGACAACAAGATCATATTATTAGGAGAATGGTATGATGGGCATACTCCTATAGATAAGCGTAGCATAAAGATAAAGTCATTTCAATAGTTCATTTGCTATAAGCTTTCTGATACATAGTAATCTAATTCCTTCGACCATGATATCATGCTAATCAACATCACCGGAAGGAAGCTTTGATGACATCAAACACCACGCCGTAACTGGGTGGCTATAAAGGTGGCATTGAGTGTTCGAAAAGTATGTGTTGAGGCACATGGATCAAGAGTGGGATTTGTCAATCCATATGATGGATTGATATACTCTAGGCCTTGTCGGTGGAATGTTATCCAATTAGCTTGCAAGCATGTGACTAGCTCACATGGAATCACATATCACGGGAACGAGAAAAGAGTACTGATTGGTAATGAGGTTGAACTAGGTATGCAGAGATACCGACGATCAAACCACGGATAAGTAAACTATTGCGAGACAAAGGGAAATTGGTTTCATATGTAAGTGGTTCATTCAATTGCAAAGTAATCATATAAATATGTGGGAGCCATATGAATTTCCATATTCCTCTATTGGTTATTGATCGGAGAAGTGTCTCGGTCCTGTCCGTATAATTCACGAACCGTAGGGAGACACACTTAAGGATTCGATGTTGTTTAGTAGATATGGAATGTAAGTAGGGAGACCGAATGTTGTTCGGAGTCTCGGATGGGATCCGGGATATCACGAGGAGATCCGGAATGGTCCGGAGAATAAGATTCATATAAGGAAAGTCTGATTCCAGAGTTCGGGAATGATTTCAATGTTTTCATCGGAGAGGTTCTAGAAGGGTCTAGAAGGTTCACCGGACCGGAAGGGGAATGGTTCATGAATGGGTCATGGTTAAGTGGAATGATTGGATCATGTCCTAGGTCACTTGGTTGGGCATTTGTGAGAGAGAAATAAAGCTGTAAATTGAAAGTCAAAAGGGAGATTTGAAAAGTCAAACTGGAACAATAGTTTCCTAGTGGAAGAAGGAAAGAGTCCTTCCTTCTCTCCAACTTGGGTTTGGGAAAGGATTCAAACTCCCCTCACCCAAGCTGCCCTCCCTCTCATAAATAGAGGGGAGGGGCTTCCCCAAAGCACCACAACCATCCCTCCCCACCTCCATGCCGCGCCGCCGCTGCCGCCAGCCGCCGCCGACACCACCTCCACCTCTCTGGCCTTCTAAACCTATATCGCCAGAAACCCTAGATCCACCATAACCTGCTCCATCTTACATGAAGCCCTGTAGGATCTTCCCTCTACTTCCGACGCCACGCCGTCGTGCTGCCGGAATCGCGAGGGGAGAACTACAACCTTCGCTGCCTACTGGAACAAGGGAGAGGAATGTCTTCATCGAGTTCCGAACGTGTGAACGACTGCCGAAGTGCTGCTGGAACGCAGCGCCGGAAGGATCGTCCACGCAATCTTGAGATCGGCAAGTGTACGACTACATCACCCACGAGAATCTTCTCTCGTTAACCGCTTTGGAATCTTCAAGAGTGAGTACTCTAATCAACTCGTTGCTACAATCTAGTAGATAGATCTTGGCTTGTTTGTGTGCATGCGGTAGAGATTTTTTGTTTTCCATGCTACGAACCCTACGGTGGTATCATAGTCGTGTCTATATGAAGATCTGTTGCACGAGTATAACACAATGGTCATTATGGTCGGTGGTGCTTTTATTATCAATTGCTTTTTGTGTACTTTGCATCTTGCCGTATGATGGGATGAAGCGGCCCGGGCTAACCTTACATGACATCATTCATGAGACTTGCTCCATGCTTAACATGCAACTTGTATTGCATAAGTGGATTTGCGGGTGTCTGTCTATCCCATCATAGTATAGATTCAATTTACAACGGGCACTTGATAGGTCAAGCATCAACATTGTGGTTCTTGTTCGTAAGTTAGAACAACACTTATTGAAAGCCCCAAACCACGTAAAATATGCAAAGAAAACTAAAGGCGTCTAACTTTGTTTTGCAAGGGTGTGCTGTGATGTGATATGGCCATGATTGTGATTATATATGATGTATCCAATGTTCCTTATTTTATGTTGGCAACCGGCAGGAGCCATATGGTTGTTTTTTTAATTCTGTTAAGACCTGCGTGTCTATTATTCAAAGTAGTTGTAATAGTTGATGCTGGTGGACGACAACCATGGAGAAGCACCATTGACCTTGACGCAATGCCGGTGATGATGGAGATCATGTTCGTGCTTGAAGATGGAGATCGACAGCACAAGAATAAAGGCCATATCATATCACATATTTTGAATTGCATGTGATGTTAATCCTTTTATGCATCTTGTATTGCTTAGTTCGCAACGGTAGCATTATAAGATGACCCCTCTCACAAAAATTCAAGTTATAAAGTGTTCATCCTTAGTAGGCACCATTGCTAAAGCTCGTTGTTTCGAAGCACCACGTGATAATCGGGTGTGTTAGATTCTGCGAGTGTATAAAACAGGAGCAAGCCAGATTTTCTCATGCGGAAACTAAGGTTTGATCTTGACGAGCCTAGCATGTACATATATGGTCTCGGAACACGGATCACCGAAAGGTAAATCATGAGTCATATAGTAGATATGATGAACATGTTGATTGTTCGCCATTGAAGCTAGATCAACTCTCGTGATGATTGATTTTGATGTGGTGGATTTGGTTCGTGTGATCACTAAAACAATGCGAGGGATATTGTTTTGAGTGGGAGTTCATCTAGATTAATTTAACTTTTAATTATAACTCAATTTGTCATAAACTTAGTCTAAACTATTGCAAATATGTTGTAGATCAATGGCGGTCCCTACCATAAATTTTAATGCGTTCCTAGAGAAAGAAAAGTTGAAAAACAATGGAAGCAACTTCACGGAATCGATCCGCAATTTGAGGATTATGCTCAATGCTGGTAATTTGACTTATGTGTTGGATGCACCGCTGGGTGACCCACCTGCAGCTGATGTTATCGATGAGGTGAAGAATGTTTTCCTCACTCGGAAGAAGCATTACTCCACAGTTCAGTGTGCTATCTTGTATGGTTTGGAATCAGAGCTTCAGGAAAGGTTTGAGAACCATGACCCACATGATATTTTCCGTGAACTCAAAATGATATTTGAGGCTCACGCGGCAGTTGAGAGTTATGAGGCTTCTGAAAAGTTCTTTAACTGCAAGATGGAAGAGGGCAGCTCCGTTAGTGAGCACGTTGTTAAGATGTCTGGGCACGCAAGCAAGCTTCAAAGCTTGGGTATAGTGATTCCTAATGATTTGGGGATTCACCGTGTCCTCCAATCACTACCACCAAGTTACTAGAACTTTGTGATGAACTACAATATGAAAAACATGGACAAGTCGTTGCCCGAACTCTTCACCATGTTAAAGTCTGCAGAAGTAGATATCAAGAAAGAGCTCCAAGTTACCGCACCGACGAAGAAAAAGGGGAACTTCAAGAAGGGCGGTAAGAAAGTTACCGCACTGGCGAAGAAGACCAAGGCTGGGCCTAAGCCTGATACTGAGTGCTTTTATCGCAAGGGATAAGGTCAGTGGAAGCGGAATTGCCCAAATTACTTGGCGGATTTGAAGAACGGCAACATCAATAAGAAAGGTATATCCAATATACATGTTATTTATGTGTATCTCAAGAGTAGTCGTAGTAGTGCCTGGGTATTTGATACTAGTTCGGTTGCTCAAATTTGTAACTCGAAACAGGTGCTGCAGAATAGACGGAAACTAGCGAAGAACAAGTTGACGATGCGTGTTGGAAATGGATCAAAGGTTGATGTGATCGCGGTCTGCACGCTACCTCTTCATCTACCATCGGGATTAGTTTTATACTTAAATAATTGTTATTTGGTGCCTGCGTTGAGCATGAACATTATATCCGGATCATGTTTATTGCGAGACGGTTACTTGTTTAAATCCGAGAATAATGGTTGTTTGATTTATATGAGTAATATGTTCTATGCACATGCACCTTTGATATATGGTCTATTCTTGTTGAATCTCGATTGTAGTAATACACATATTAATAACATTGAAGCTAAACGTTTGAAATTGAGCGATAACTCGACCTATATGTGGCAGTGTCGTCTTGGTCATATTGGAGTGAAGCGTATGAAGAAACTCCATTCCGATGGACTTCCTGAATCACTTGAAAGATGCGAAGCATGTCTGATGGGTAAAATGACTAAGACTCCATTTTCTGGTATGATGGAGCGAGCTACGGACTTATTGTAAATCATACATACCGATGTGTGTGGCCTAATGAGTGTAGCATTGCGCGGTGGTTATCGTTATGTTCTTACCTTCACGGATGACTTGAGTAGATATGGGTATATCTATTTCATGAAACATAAGTCCGAAACTTTCGAGAAGTTGATGGAATTTCAAAGTGAAGTAGAGAATCAACGTAACAAGAAGATTAAATTTCTACGATCTGATCGTGGAGGTGAGTATCTAAGTTACGAGTTTGGCGAGAATTTGAAGAAATGCGGAATACTTTCACAATTGACACCGCCGGGAACACCAAAACATAATGGTGTGTCCAAACGTCGTAATCGAACTCTCTTAGATATGGTTCGTTCTATGATTTCACTTACAGATTTACCGCTATCGTTTTGGGGTTATGCATTAGAAACAGCCGCATTCACTTTAAATAGGGCACCATCTTAATCCGTTGAAATGACACCATATGAATTGTGGTTTGGGAAGAAACCTAAATTGTCGTTCCTTAAAATTTGGGGTTGCGAAGCTTATGTAAAGAAGTTACAGCCCGACAAGCTTGAACCCAAAGCGGAAAAATGCTTCTTTATAGGATACCCGAAGGAAACTATTGGGTATACCTTCTATCATAGATCCGAGGGAAAAATATTTGTTTCCAAGAATGGATCCTTTCTAGAGAAGGAGTTTCTCTCGATAGAAGTGACTGGAAGGAAAGTAGAACTCGACGAGGTTGTTGAACCTTCTCTCGGACTTGAGAGTAGAGGAGCACTGGAAGTAGTTCATGTGGCGCCTACACCAATAAGATAGGAAGCTAATGATGTTGATCATGAAACTTCGGTTAAGTCACTACGGAACCTCGTAGGTCAACGAGAACTCGTACCACTCCTGATTGGTATGATCTCGTTATGAGTGTCATGTTGGTGGACAACATCGATGACCCTGTGACATATGAGGAAGCAATGATGAGCCCAGATTCCAATAAATGGCCATGAAATTCGAGATTGGATCCACGTACGAAAACCAAGTATGGACTTTGGTGAACACGACTGATCGATCAGATTGCAATACTTTCGAGAGTATTGCAATCTGATCGATCAGCCGTGTTCACGGAAACAGAACAACATTGAGAATCTGAAGGATGGAGCCTCTGAAGGATATTCCTCTCTCTTTTCTAGAAACAAAGTTTTGAAAACCCATGGCGTGCGTAATATTGCTAATGGGTGGGAATTTGGGAACTTGGTGTGTAATATCCAAGTGACGCTTGGTGCGTAATATCCAAGTGTTTGGTTGTTTGGACACTTGGTGCGTAATATCCTCGTGTGCCACTCGACCTTATTTTATCTAAGCAAATGTTTACAAAGTAGAACAATCCTCTATTCTTCTCTCTACTTAAGAAAATTAGCTTTATGCAAATGAACTCCAAAGCCTAAACTAGCCTTGCATGTAGAGTTAGTCTTTCCTTCCTTGGTGTAATTTGCCAATACATTCAAAGTATTGACCCAACTTGTTGGCTGCATGTTTCATGTGCAGAATTTCCGAGATCGTTGAAAGGTGCGCTAGGATCGCGGGTCTTCACTCAACCTGACTGTGGCATTGATGGGACTCCAAGTTGTATTTATATCGCTTCTATTGTAATAATGTAAACTCTGGATTATTCGATTCATGTAATAAAGACTTGTGTTTTACATGATATTTCATCGACTGTGAGTGCTAGATATTGATCCAGGGACTAGCATGTTAATCATAGGGACTTAGGATCTTACTTGATCCGAGGTCGCTACAGATGGTATCAGAGCATAAGTTGACTGTAGATCGTGACCCTAGACATGGAAAAACCTTAGGACAAATATTTTCTAAGTTATTTCAGAAAACTCTCATACTTCTCATCATCTACCTTTGGCGTTTTAAAATTTAAGTCTCTTCTTTTCAACATTAGAAAATGACCACTACACACTTCAAGAAGAAACTTTTCTCAAGATTACCTTTTCAAAGAAGATCCTCTCAATGTTTAGATTAAGTTGGTACTTGAAGACCTCCATGAAAGATGTTCCAAGACTGATGATACAAGATTAAAGACTTCAAAGGCCTTAAGTCAATGTTATTAACTAAAGAACTCGAAAGATTGAAGATTATGAAGAACATGAAGACTATCAAGAGCACAAAGACTTTTGGAGACTCGAAGCCTCGAAGATTCCAAGTGACCTATTAGGAACCAAAACCGAATAAGTTTCGCTAAATATAGATACGACAAATTGTTTGCTATCTTGTATGGTTTATTACCATAGCTAATGAGAACCTATTTTCTAAACAAGATTTCTTGTATGGGCTATTCTTCTTCTTTCCATACTCCATTCGTTCCTACTCTAAACCTTGGTCAACTCGACGGATGGACCATATCAATAAGGAGGACAAAGAACTCAACTCCATCAAGCGTAAGAGCCACGCCGATGCAAAGAAGTGGATGCTCCAGGTTGAAGAAAGAATGAAGGATGCCAACATCGAAGTCAACAGAATGCTTCATTATGCCACCCAATTCCTAAAGGACGACGCTCCAACTTGGAGGTAGATGCAACGCACCATTGATGATCATCAAGGGGTGATATCTTAGGAAGAATTTAAAGTAGTTCTACTTCAATCTCGACTCGTATACCAAAAATCCAAGAAGTTGAAGTCCCGAAACATTTAGCTTGCACGATCTATGGAGAAATAGGACATATCACCAAGGAGCATCATGATCAGCGCCCCTACTGTGAAGGAAGGCACCCATCAGAAGAATGTCCCACCTCTCAAGTTACATTCTTCCTGTGCGAAGGGACCAATCACAACCCCGCTCAATGCACCTCTACCCGGTGGTACATCAACTGAATCAACAAGTCAGAGACGGAATGCGCCAAGACCTCATGAAGCTCCGCGAGGACACGACAAATACAAGGGATGGATTCAAGACTCTAGACACCGCACCCAAAGTCATCACTTCGCAATACTCGACATATGAAAGGAATGCCCATTTTCCCCAAACTGGCTCAAGGAAACGATCAAGGCTTCCAAATGTTGAGGTAGAGCATGAAGAACCACAAGACGGGATGTCCTTGCCAAAAAGGAGGAAGGATCTAAGCAAAAGTCCTATGCTTCCAGTGTCACAATCCTGGGCATTATGCTGATAATTGTCCAAAACATGTGAATGTAGCTGGAAAGGATAAAAACGACGATGGTAATAGCAATAGAAGACCTCTATTAGGAGAACTATCATATTTTATACTTATTAGATGTTCTTATATTTCTTGTCTATCTTTTCTATAACCTCTTCTTTTTCAAATTTGTAGTGGTCCATTCTTATGATACCTATATGAGAGTTAGCTAAGTAAAAGAACAAATAGTATGACATAAATAAACATCCTATCAAGTTTGGTTAGGTCTGGACCACCATATTTTATCTCTTTAGGAGATCATCGCTATCGTGTTAGCATATTGTTTTTACCAACTTATGTGGTATGACAATATAGGTTGCTTGCTGGTTTGTACTGAATCATATCGTGTGATTCCATGTTTAGGATCTGTTGTTTTGAAACTCTAAAGTTTCTGGAACTTTCGTGTGGTTTTAAAATTATTTTAATGGTGTGAATTGATTGAAATTCGTGGATTACTGCTGCAGTTTTCTGCCTGACCTGTTGTACCGCGCAATTTTACATATTTTTTTGGTAACTCAGAAAAATCTACAAAAATAGGATCTGGAGCGTAATTACCTGTAGTACATGCACAAAAATTGGCTAAAATCCGTGACGAGTTTAAGTCGGTCAGAAAAATTCGTGAAGTCTGCTGTACCGTTTTGACAGATTTTGTTTATTGCTTATATGTTACTCTATTTTACTCTAGTATTGTTCCCAATGCTTTCAAACTATTTTGTGGTTATATACTACTAAGTTTATACACATGTAATGTTATTATATAGGTGCTTGCTTGTGTGTTGATTTCTTATGATTGTTTCCTTGTTTGTGACATTGATTGCTTCATATAGTTTTGGGTAGGATTATTTTCTTAGTCGTTTCTTTCCTATAGAATCTATCCTTTCCTATCTTCAACCCTCGGAGATATAATGATGTGTTAAGTGGAAGGTTTGACAACACAATGCATTTAGGAAGGGAATGCTCCACCTAATAGAAAAAAGAGGATGTGAAAGTATGAAGTGTTGCACATGATGTTATGTAGTAGATTACCCAACCTGAAAGTTGAAGTATCGATAGCTTAGTTTTAGTAGTAGCTTTGTTGATTGCATACATGGGAGTATACATAGAGCATTAGTTCATGCCCATGGAAACATTCCTCAAGGCAAGTAAGAATGCCCGAGTGATTGAAAAACGTGATTCACCTATCCTCATACAGGGTAATGATTTGGGTGCAGGATGGATTGATCACCATTCCTACTACTCTTATTATTCGCTCTTTTACTGTTGGCTTTGTGAATCTTGAGTGCCCTTTTCAACCTTAGCAGAGAGTCGACGTTGAGCCTAAACCCTAGAATGGTATATTGTTACACCCTTCTAAAAGCACCCATTGCTAAGCATAGGATGTACGGTAAGGATGAATCCCAACCGTGAATCATGGGCACCGTGCAGTAAACGTTCCCTATTTGCCCACCATGAGAGTTTTGCTAGTTTAAGAAGTGCTTTCTCGGAAACTATCAATCATGATGTTTAGAATGTGCTAGAGACATTGTGCCAATAAAAGTCTAAAGGAGAACCAATCTGAGCTAAGTGAATCCTCGAGAAGTGACCTAGTCAATTTTCTTTCAAGGGTGGTAGCATCCTAATGGATCCCAAACCTTTTTTTCTTTCTAGCCTTCCCAAATCTCGGGACGAGATTTCTTTTAAGGGTGATAGTCTGTCACATCCCAAAATTCTCCTAATTTTGGAATGTGAAATAAATAATAAGTTTGATTGATTGTTTGACTATGTTAAAAATTCTCAAAGAGAAGAAACTTTTTGAATAGAAAATCCTCTCAACCATGAATTCAAAATCTTATATTCTTTTGTTTAGACCTAAGTAGCCATATAGGCAAAAGGGCATGGATTGATTATGGATTGTAGAATTGGTGTCCAAGATTTCAAAATGAAAATCATGAAGCATTCATAAGCATTTCATCCATACAAAGATCTCACAAACTGAATCCAAATCCTGGTATCTAAATCCTATAGTTGATTCGCCCAAACGTTCCTAAAGGAAATTAAATTGACTTTATAAAACCCACTATTGCTAAGACAGCGATTATTGCTAAATTATAGCCTAAAAATATCCAATTAATATTACAAAATTTTAGAAACAAAATTGAGCTCATTTGGAGCTAGTATGAAAAAGTTATGGAACAAATACAAACACATAAAGATATAAATAAAATGGAATATACAAGGATTTATAAATCCACTACTCCCAAACTATTAAAAGATTACAAATTTGATCCTATAATGATCTATTCGATTTTAGAAAAATTTAGAAACAAGAATCATGTCGTTTGGAGTTCGTATGCAAAAGATATGAGGAAAACAAGTATAAAAAAAAACCTAAATGGGCCGGCCCACTCGGACCGACCGGAGTAGGCAGTCACGCACGTACACAGGTAGATCGATGGGATCACTTTAAAAAGCGTGCAATCAGTTTTTTGTGACCTATCTCTATTTAAACTGCTATAACTTTTTATCTACAACTCCAAATCAACTTCCGTTTGTTTCTACTTGTTCGCTACTCCAAGGCCTATCTTTACACCATCCTAAATCTCCATATAAACTCGTGGAGCCACGGCTGTACGAGTTTCTATTCTCGAAATCCCGAATCTACATATTTCCGAATCTTATTTCGCTTTTTAACCCATCTAGACTTCGTCTTTTGCCTTCGGTCAAAAAACGAAAGTTGTAGGAATCGTCGAAAACTTTCGATCCCGACAAACCTCACCTCTTTTCATCTACCACAGCCGGAGAATTTCATACCGCAATATTTCAGATCTTACGGTGTAAATCCAAGATCTACTCGCGCTCGTTTCATCAAATCCAAATTCCTTTGGTGAGAAGGTAGGAATAATGATTCCCCACAACTTTCATGTTCTGAGTTTTTCAATTTGACCTACGGATTTGTCTCTCTAACACAGATCTATTTCTTGTCTATTCTGAGCAGAAATCGGGTCAATCTCTTCTTCTAGCCACCGGATCCTATCCAGACGGTCGAGATCCAATCAAACCGGTGCGTGCCATGTCGTCATCCCGGTCATCTTCATCGTCAACACCACATCAACGTAAGGTCAACATCTAGTCCCAGTCAGCATGCAAAGTCAACCTGTCCAGTCAGCGGAATATTCCCTGGAATATTCCGTTCGAATTTAAAATTGCATATTATAGATCTAACTTGTAAAATTCATTAGAAATTCATACCACATCTAAAAATTGCGTATAATATATCAAATTGAAGATAATTTCACGTAGAATCATCTTATAATAATAGATCCAACTTTTACTGTACGTGGTTACTGCAGTAATTTAATTAATTTTAATGGTCTTTTAGGTTAATAAATTCATAAGAAATTATCTGTAACTCCGAAAAATATGAATAATATATCAAATTGAAGCTACTGTAATGTACTTTAAGAATATCTGGTTGGATCTAGACTTTGCAGATTATTTAAACCGTAGCAATTTAATTAGTTTTAGTGGCTTTATAAATCATTAAATTCATAGTAAATTAATTGCTTGTCACAAAAATATAAATAATATACCGATAGAAAGCTGGTTCCATGTAGATCATCAATCTGCAAATGGTTCAGTAAAATACTATAAGGTTTCGTAACAATTAAATAAATGGTTTAATGGCTTATTTAGAGTAATAAATTCATAAGAAAATAAATACTATTCAGAAAATTACAAATAATATGTCCCTGAAATCACAATTCCGTGGAGATTACAGATATAATTTTAGTTTGATTTGTAGGCAACAGAAACTATATGAATCATTTAAAACCCATTAAACACTATTTAAATCATATAAAAAGATCTATAACTCCGATTAGGGTGAATCCAACGCCTACTGGTTCGTATTAACGTCCTCTATCCAGTAAACCCAAGAAACAAATTTAATTCTACAGTTAGAACAGGCGTTACAACAGAACTATCAAAACCCTTATATTGGCAAGTAATCATTAATAACAAGTACCCTATTGCATTGAATGAACTCATACATGCATCATATGATATATTAATGTTCATAAAACTAATTATAACCATTGTGTCATGTTAAATCATCATGCATGTTTTCGATCATCCTTGTTGTGTTTGCTATGTTTGCAATTGTTTTGATTGGAACTACCTTGTCCTCGTATTAGATTGTTCGGAGAGTGTGATTGCTGCGGAGAAATACAATCAACACCCATATTATCAACATAAGGCAAGTTACACCACTTGTTCATAATTTTGTCCCAGTTTTGATTCTATGCATGTGATCTTCAAAATTCTGTAGTATGCATATGTAGGATGTTCTAGTAGAATTTTTCCTTAGTATTATTTTGCAAGTGCGATGATTTTGTAGTATGCCATGAGTAGCTCTATACTTAGGATCTTCCCTCCTAATAGGTTACCCCTGTTTTTGCTAAGTATTGCTTGCTATGCTATATATACAAAGTACCGTTGGGGGGTTCGAAAGACAAAGAATTTTTCTAAGTATAAAGGCTCTCTAGAGCAAACTTTTCTTCTCAAATCCACTTCAAAATAAAACTAAGTTTTCTTCTGGGCGGAATGGTTATCGGGACAATGAGTGAGATTTTGGTGGAGGACGGCCGCCCAGGAATCAAAGAAGTCTGCCATGTTTCAGAATTCAGAAGCTTCCAGTGCAACCACAATACATTATGGGCTCTGTCTTGGCCTAGTACTTAGTGGGAAACCTCACCTGGGTACCAACATTTGGAGGTTCTTGGCACGGTTGGATCCGGAAGGTAGAGGGGCTACTAAGGGAAAGCCTCGCCATGGTCTTGTCTGTAAAAGGACTTGATCGTGGATTGTGGGTAAAGTGCACAAACTCTCGAGAGTATTGCAATCTGATCGATCATCCGTGTTTACGGAAACAGAACAACATTGAGCATCTGAAGGATGGAGCCTCTGAAGGATCTTCCTCTCTCTTTTCTAAAAACAAAGTTTTGAAACCCCATGGCGTGCGTAATATCGCTAATGGGTGGGAATTTGGGAACTTAGTGTGTAATATCCAAGTGACGCTTGGTGCGTAATATCCAAGTGTTTGGTTGTTTGGACACTTGGTGCGTAATACCCTCGTGTGCCACTCAACCTTATTTTATCTAAGCAAATGTTTACAAAGTAGGACAATCCTCTCTTCTTCTCTCTACTTAAGAAAATTAGCTTTATGCAAATGAACTCCAAAGCCTAAACTAGCCTTGCATGTAGAGTTAGTCTTTCCTTCCTTGGTGTAATTTGCCAATACGTTCAAAGTATTGACCCAACTTGTTGGCTGCACGTTTCATGTGCAGAATTTCGGAGATCGTTGAAATGTGCGCTAGGATCATGGGTCTTCACTCAACCTGCCTGTGGATTGATGGGACTCCAAGTTGTATTTATATCGCTTCTATTGTAATAATGTAAACTCTGGATTATTTGATTCATGTAATAAAGACCTGTGTTTTACATGATATTTCATCGACTGTGAGTGCTAGCTATTGATCCAGGGACTAGCATGTTAATCGCAGGGACTTAGGATCTTACTTGATCCGAGGTTGCTACAAGCCTTTACCTTAAAAGGTGGGGTCTTACAAAGTGGAATGTCATTTCCTCTTCTCCAAACAACATTTAAATAGTCTCCTTATTACAATTTGAGATTTGGTGATGGAGACAAAAGGACTCCCTAAAAGGATAGGCCCAAAAGAATCTCGGGGGATATCAACAATATGAAAATCAAGGGGGTACATAAGTGCTCCAATAAAGACATAGATATCTCTAATAACACCTTCCGATTTTATATTAGTTCTATTTGACAATTTAAAAGTAGTGTCAACCGGTTCCACATCTGGATTATTTAAATTGTAGAGAAGTTCCTCATAAAGATATGAAGGCATAATATTTATAGTGGAAATCGGTTCACAAATTCCATATAAGAAAGTTTGCCAAGAATATATAGGAGTCATATGCTTAGAATCTTCGTTACCTCGTACCTTACCTTCGATGAATTCTGACGTTTCAAGGTCTAGCGTAACAACTTCATTATCCATGGTTCGTGCTTCCATAAGATCCTTCAATATAACAATATTTGCATTGCTAGCATCGGGGTTCTTTTCTAGTTTCTCTAATCTTATCTTTATGTGTTCTTACTATCTATGCCTTTTCCATATATTCTCTTGAGTAGGTTCAGAGGACAACCTCTTCTATTGGCGCACCTTTTCTTGCACGCTTCTTTTCTTCGAGGGGCTTATAGGGTTTCCATTTTGTAGGTACCTATAGATGCCCTGCATAATTCTCAATAATTTTCTTTACTGAGTAAGAATCAATACCGAGGGTTTTAATCATTGCACAAGTATTTTCATCTACAAGAAAATCGATAACACAAACATATTCAAAAGAACTATTATAATGCTCTCCTCATCTATAAGATTCTCTATTGTCTCCGTCATTTTTGTTATTAATTTCCAGGCTTTATCATAGGTATAGGATAGAAAACTACCATTAAAAGTGGTATCTAAGCTTGTTCTATTTTTATCATTAATCCCTCCACAAAAAGTGTGAGTGATTAACCAATCAGGCAAACGATGATGGGGGAAATTATCTAGATAACTTTTATACCTCAGATAGCCTTCATATAAACTCTCATCGGGACTATTTCTGAAACTGATAATAGTACCTCTCATCATGTGAGCTTTTCTTTCTGAGTAATGTTTTGATAGGAAATTGATTATCAATTCTGTCCAAGTCCTTCGCGCCTCTGCACAAAAAGATCTATAGCAGTTGCAAACATTATTTGAGAGTATTTGTCTAAACAACTGGACTTTAACCCTATCAAGATTATAGTTATCGAACATAAAGGAACCAAAAAAATCTTCAAAGAATTGTAAGTGCCCATATGGACTCTCTGCATCACTTCCTTCAAATTTCTTAGAGTATAACAATTCAAGTGATAAAGGAGGGATCTTAATACCATTAGGATTTATGCTTTTGTTGACAGCTATAAAAGCGTCCATGGGCGAACCCATTTTCCTAACTGCCTCAAGCTGGATTTAATGATGAGTATTGCCCATTTTTATGGTCCTGCAATTTAAATCAAAGATTAGTACAATGAAAGTAAGAAACTAAAAGTAAAGTGACTTATAACGCTAAGATCCCCAGCAACGGCGCCAGAAAATTGCTTGAGGACTGCAAGTGTGGAGATTGTTTGTAGCTAGTTTAGAAATAAAGATATCAATCCCACAGGGAGCCGCGGGCAAAAGACTAAAAGGCTTTTAACTAAAACTAAACGAAGTACTTAAAAAATAATTTTAGGGGTTGTAAAACTTAAGTAAAATAAACTAAAGTAATTAAATAAACTAAAGTAAAACTTAATGCAGAAAGTAGGAATTGTAGGGGTTCGTAGCATGGAAAACAAAAAATTCTACCGCATGCACACAAACAAGTCAAGATCTATCTACTAGATTGTAGCAACGAGTCGATAGAAGAACTCACACTCGAAGATTCCAAAGCGGTTAACGAGAGCAGATTCTCGTGGGTGATGTAGTCACACACTTGCCGATCTCAAGATCGTGTAGACGATCCTTCTGGCGCTGTGTTCTGGCAGCGCTTCCGTAGTCGGTCACACGTTCTGTACTCGATGAAGACCTTCCTCTCCCTTGTTCTAGCAGGCAGTGGAGGTTTTAGCACTCTCCTCGTGATTCCGGCAGCACGACGGCGTGGTGTCGGAAGTAGAGGGGAGATCTCGCAGGGCTTCGCCTTAAGCCGGAGCGAGTATGGTGGATCTAGAGAGGGCTTTGGCGATCTACGGAATAGAAGCACCAAGGGGGGTGGTGTGGCCGACGGCTATGGCTTGGGGAAGCCCCAAGTCAGCGACTTGGAGGAGGCCCTAGGCGGCGGCAGCACTTGGAGGTGATGGCGCCAATGAGCTAGGGTTTTGGGTGTGAGGGGTAGGGGCGCCCTACCCCTCCTTATAAAGGTGGGAGGGGCCGGTTAGGAGGAGGGAGTCCTCCTCCAACTCCTCCTCCTTGGCCGGCGGGTGGAGGGAGTGGGACTCCTACCCTAGGGAGGTTTCCTACTCTCCCTCCACCAAGCAAACTTCGGATTTGACTTTTCAAATTGGTGTTTGACTTTCAAACTTGGATTTGATTTCTCTCTTCATATTGCCCAGCCAAGTGACCTAGTACATGATGCAACCATTCCACATTGTCATGACACATCCATGTACCCTTCCCCTCCGGAGTGCTGGACCTTCCAGACCCTTCTAGAACATTCCTGGTGAAAACACCGGAATCATTTCCGAACTCCAAAACAGGACTTTCCTTATATGAATCTTATTCTCCGAACCATTCTGTATCTCCTCGTGATATCCCGGATCCCATCTGAGACTCTGAACAACATTCGGTCTCTTACTCATCATTCCATAACTACACAACAACATCGAATCCTTAAGTGTGTCTCCCTACGGTTCGTGAATTATGCGGACATGACCGAGACACTTCTCCGATCAATAACCAATAGAGGAATCTGGAAATTCATTTGGCTCCCACATATTTCTACGATTACTTTGCGATCGAATGAACCACTTACATACGATACCAACTTCCCTTTGTCTCACGATAGTTTACTTATCCGAGGTTTTGATCGTCGGTATCTCTGCATACCTAGTTCAACCTCGTTACCGATAAGTACTCTTTTCTCGTTCCGGTGATATGTGATCCCTTGTGAGCCAGTCACATGCTTGCAAGCCAATTGGATGACATTCCACCGAGAGGTCCCAGAGTATATCTATCTGTCATATGGATGGACAAATCCCACTCTTAATCCATGTGCCTCAACCCATACTTTCCGAACACTCAATGCCACCTTTATAGCCACCCAGTTACGGTGTGGTGTTTCATGTCATCAAAGCATCCTTCCGGTGATGGTGATTAGCATGATCTCATGGTCGAAGGAATTAGGTTACTATGTATCAGAAAGCTTATAGCAAACGAACTATTAAAATGACTTGATCTTTATGCTACGCTTATTTATAGGAGTATGTCCATCATACCATTCTCCAAATGATATGATCTTGTTATTAACAACATCTCAATGTTCATGATCGAGAAACCATGATCATCTATTAATCAACAAGCTAGTATTACAAAGAGGCTTTACCAGGGACTCTAATTTAGTTTAAAATCACACAAGTATTAATGTTTCCGGTTAATACTATTATAGCATGAATGTAAACATTTATCATAAACACAAAGATATAATAATAACTACTTTTATAATTGCCTCTAGGGCATATCTCCAACAGTCTCCCACTTGCACTAGAGTCAACTAATCTAGATTACATGGTAATATACCGAACACCCATGGCGGTTTGGTGCTGGTCATGTTTTGCCCTCGGGAGAGGTTTAGTCAACGGATCCGCCACATTCAGATCTGTGTGTACTTTGCAAATCTTTATGTCACCATCTTGGACATGCTCTCGAATACCGTGAAAACGTAGCTTGATGTGCTTCAGCTTCTTGTGTGACCTTGGTTCTTGCGCATTGGCTATGGCGCCCATGTTATCATAGTAGATAGACATTGGGTCTAGCGCACTTGGAACCACACCGAGCTCTATAATGAACTCCTTGATCCATATCGCCTCTTGTGAAGCCTCTGAAGCAGCTATGTATTCCGATTCAGTTGAAGATCTCTCCACAACGCTTTGCTTTGCACTCCTCTTGCTAACTGCTGCACCATTCAAAGTAAATACGTATCCAGATTGAGATTTAGAATCATCTGGATCGGTGTTCCAACTAGCATCGGTGTAACCATTAACAACGATTTGTTCATCACCTCCATAAGAAAGAACCATATCCTTAGTTCTTCTCAAGTACTTAAGGATGTTTTTGACCGCTGTCCAATGATCCACTCCTAGATCACTTTGATATTTGCTAGTCAAACTAACAACATATGCAATGTAGGGTCTAGTACATCGCATGTCATACATGATAGATCCTATGGCTGAGGCATAGGGAGTTTTACTCATTCTTTCTCTATCTTCTGCTGTCGCAGGACTTTAAGTTTTACTCAAGGTCGTATTGGGCAACATGGGCAAGAACCCTTTCTTGCTATCTTCCATTCCAAACCTCTTTAGAACTTTGTCCAAATATGTACTATGTGACAATGATATTAGGCGTTTTGATCTATCTCTATAAATCTTTATTCCTAATATGTACGCTGCTTCACCAAGATCTTTCATTGAAAAACTATTATTCAAATAATCCTTGACACTATTAAGAAGGTCTACATCATTCCCAATCAACAATATGTCATCTACATATAGTATTAAGAATGCTACAGAGCTCCCACTCACTTTCTTGTAAATACAAGCTTCTCCATTAGTTTGTATAAAACCAAAACTTTTGATTACCTTATCAAAATGTTGATTCCAACTTCGGGATTCTTGCTTCAATCCATATATGGACCTTTGAACTTTGCATACCTTGTTTGCATCTTTAGGATCGACAAAACCTTTGGGTTGCATCATATACAACTCTTCATCAATGTCTCCATTGAGGAACGCTGTTTTGACATCCATCTGTCATATCTCATAATCATAATATGCAGCGATTGCTAACATAATCCTCACAGACTTTATCTTTGCTACTGGTGAGAAAGTCTCATCGTAGTCAACTCCTTGAATTTGTCGAAACCCTTTTGCAACAAGACGAGCTTTATAGACAGCAACATTACCATCAGCATCTGTTTTCTTCTTGAAGATCCATTTGTTCTCGACAGCCTTCCGGCCATCCGGTAAGTCCACCAAAGTCCATACTTGGTTTTCGTACATGGATCCAATCTCGGATTTCATGGGTTCTTGCCATTTATTGGAGTCTGGGCTCATCATTGCTTCCTCAATTGTCGTAGGGTCATCGGTGTTGTCCACCAACATGACACTAATAATGGGATCATACCAATCAGGAGTAGTACGAGTTCTTGTGGACCTACGAGGTTCCGTAGTAACTTCAACCGAAGTTTCATGATCAACATCATTAGCTTCCTCTCTTATTGGTGTAGGCGCCACAGGAACTACTTCCGATGATGTGCTACTCGCAAGTTCGAGAGAAGGTTCAACAACCTCATCGAGTTCTACTTTCCTTCCAGTCACTTCTTTCGAGAGAAATTCCTTCTCTAGAAAGGATCCATTCTTGGCAATGAAGATTTTTCCCTCGGATCTATGATAGAAGGTATACCCAATAGTTTCCTTCGGGTATCCTATGAAGACGCATTTTTCCGCTTTGGGTTCAAGCTTGTCCGGCTGTAAATTCTTTAAGGAACAACAATTTAGGTTTCTTCCCAAACCATAATTCATACGGTGTCATTTCAATGGATTTAGTTGGTGCCCTGTTTAAAGTGAATGCGGCTGTTTCTAATGCATAACCCCAAAACGATAGAGGTAAATCTATAAGTGACATCATAGAACGAACCATATCTAAGAGAGTTCGATTACAACGTTCGGACACACCATTACGCTGTGGTGTTCCCGGTGGTGTCAATTGTGAAAGTATTACGCATTTCTTCAAATGCTCGCCAAACTCGTAACTTAGATATTCACCTCCATGACCAGAACATAGAAATTTAATCTTCTTGTTACGTTGATTCTCTACCTCACTTTGAAATTCCATAAACTTCTCGAAAGTTTCGGACTTATGTTTCATGAAATAGATATACCCATATCTACTCAATTCATCTGTGAAGGTAAGAACATAACGATAACCACCGTGCGATTCTACACTCATTAGGCCACACACATCGGTATGTATGATTTCCAATAAGTCCGTAGCTCGCTCCATCATACCAGAAAACAAAGTCTTAGTCATTTTAACCATCAGACATGCTTCGCATCTTTCAAGTGATTCGAAATCAAGTGATTCAAGAAGTCCATCGGAATGGAGTTTCTTCATACGCTTCACTCCAATGTGACCAAGACGACAGTGCCACATATAGGTCGAGTCATCGCTCAATTAAAAACATTTAGCTTCAATGTTATTAATGTGTGTATTTCCACAATCGAGATTCAATAAGAATAGACCATCTATCAAAGGTGCATGTGCATAAAACATATTACTCATATAACTCGAACAACCATTATTCTCGGACTTAAACAAGTAACCGTCTCGCAATAAACATGATCCAGATATAATGTTCATGCTCAACGCATGCACCAAATAAAAATTATTTAAGTATAAAACTAATCCCGATGGTAGATGAAGAGGTAGCATGCAGACCGCGATCACATCAACCTTTGATCTATTTCCAACGCGCATCGTCACCTCGTTCTTCGCTAGCTTCCGTTTATTCTGCCGTACCTGTTTCGAGTTACAAATATGAGCAATCGAACCAGTATCAAATACCCAGGCACTACTACGAGTACTAGTGAGATACACATCAATAACATGTATATCGGATATACCTTTCTTCTTGATGTTGCCGTTCTTCAAATCCTCCAAGTACTTTGGGCAATTCCGCTTCCAGTGACCTTCTCCCTTGCAGTAAAAGCACTCAGTATCAGCCCTTGGCCCAGCCTTGGTCTTCTTCGTCGGCGCGGTAACTTTCTTACTGCCCTTCTTGAAGTTTCCCTTTTGCTTAGACTTGCCTTGCCTCTTGAATTTGGTGGTCTTATTTACCAACAACACTTGGTGCTCTTTGTTGATCTCCACTGCTGAAGATTTCAACATGGAGAAGAGTTCTGGCAATGTCTTGTCCATGTTTTGCATATTGTAGTTCAACAAAAAGTTCTTGTAACTTGGTGGTAGTGATTGGAGGACACGGTGAATCCCCAAAGAATTAGGAACCACTATACCCAAGCTTTGGAGTTTGTTTGTATGCCCAAACATCTTAAGCACGTGCTCACTGACGGAGCTGCCCTGTTCCATCTTGCAGTTAAAGAACTTTTCAGAAGCCTCATAACTCTCAACTGCCGCGTGAGCCTCAAATATCATTTTGAGTTCACGGACAATATCATGTGGGTCATGGTTCTCAAACCTTTTCTGAAGCTCCGATTCCAAACCATACAAGATAGCACACTGAACTGTGGAGTACTGATTCTTCCGAGTGAGGTAAACATTCTTTACTTCATCGGTAGCAGTAGCTGCAGGCGGGTCACCCAGCGATGCATCTAGCACATAGGTCAAATTACCAGCATTGAGGACAATCCTCAAATTGCGGAATCAATCCACAAAGTTGCTTCCATTGTTTTTCAACCTTTCTTTTTCTAGGAACGCATTAAAATTGATGGTAGGGGCCGCCATTGATCTACAACATATTTGCAATAGTTTAGACTAAGTTTATGACAAATTGAGTTCTAATTAATAGTTAAATTAATCTAGGTGAACTCCCACTCAAAACAATATCCCACACATTGCTTTAGTGATCACATGGACCAAATCCACCACATCAAAACCGATCATCACAAGAGTTGATGTAGCTTCAATGGTGAACAATCAGCATGTTCATCATATCTACTATATGACTCATGCTTTACCTTTTAGTGATCCATGTTCCGAGACCATGTATGTACATGCTAGGCTCGTCAAGATCAAACCTTAGCTTCCGCATGATCAAATCTACCTTGCTCACGTTGTATACACTCGCAGAATTTAACACACCCGATCATCACGTGGTGCTTAGAAACAACGAGCTTTATCAACGGTGCTTACTTTAAAACTTGAAATTGTGTGCTTGAGGGATCATCTTATAATGCTACCATAGCAAACTAAGCAATACAAGATGCATAAAGGATTAACATCACATGCAATTCATAATATGTGATATGATATGGCCTTTCTTCTTGTGCTTCCGATCTCCATCTTCAAGCACGAACATGATCTCCATCATCACCGGTATGGCGTCAAGGTCAATGGCGCTGTTTCATGGTTGTCGTCCACCAGCTTCAACTATTACAACTACTTTGAATAGACACGCAGGCTTTAACGGAATTAAAAGACAACCATATGGCTCCTGCCGGTTGCCAACTTACCATAAGGAACATTGCATACATCATATATAATCACAATCATGGCCATATCACATCACAACACACCCCTGCAAGACAAAGTTAGACGCCTCTAATTTTCTTTGCATATTTTACGTGGTTTGGGGCTTTCAATAAGTGTCGTTCTAACTTACGAACAAGAACCACAACGTTGATGCTTGAACTATCAAGTGCCCGTTGTAAATTGAATCTATACTATGATGGGAGAGACAGACACCCGCAAAGCCACTTATGCAATACAAGTTGCATGTTGAGCGTGGAGCAAGTCTCATGAACGATGTCATGTAAGGTTAGCCCGGGTCGCTTCATCCCATCATACCGCAAGATGCAAAGTACACAAAAAGCAATTGATAATAAAAGCACCACCGCCCACAATGACCATTGTGTTCTACTCGTGCAACAAATCTACATATAGAAATGGCTCTGATACCACTGTAGGGGTCCGTAGCATGGAAAACAAAAAATTTCTACCGCATGCACACAAACAAGCCAAGATCTATCTACTAGATTGTAGCAACGAGTCGATAGAAGAACTCACCCTCGAAGATTCCATAGTGGTTAACGAGAGAAGATTATCGTTGGTGATGTAGTCGTACACTTGCCGATCTCAAGATCGCGTAGATGATCCTTCCGGCGCTGCGTTCCGGCAGCGCTTCCGCAGTCGGTCACACGTTCGGTACTCGATGAAGACCTTCCTCTCCCTTGTTCCAGCATGTAGCGGAGGTTGTAACACTCTCCTCGTGATTCCGGTAGCACGATGGCGTGGTGTCGGAAGTAGAGGGGAGATCTCGCAGGGCTTCGCCTTAAGCCGGAGAGAGTATGGTGGAGCTAGAGAGGTCCTTGGCGATCTAAGGAATAGAAGCACCAAGGGGGGGTGGCCGGCGGCTAGGGCTTGGGGAAGCCCCAAGTCGGCGACTTGGAGGAGGCCCTAGGCGGCAGTAGCACTTGGAGGTGATGGCGCCAGGGAGCTAGGGTTTTGGGTGCGAGGGGTAGGGGCGCCCTACCCCGCCTTATATTGGTGGGAGGGGGGCGGTTAGGAGGAGGGAGTCCTCCTCCAACTCCTCCTCCTTGGCCGGCGGGTGGAGGGAGTGGGACTCCTACCCTAGGTAGGTTTCCTACTCTCCCTCCACCAAGCAAACTTCGGATTTGACTTTTCAAATTGGCGTTTGACTTTCAAACATGGATTTGATTTATCTCTTCATATTGCCCAGCCAAGTGACCTAGTACATGATGCAACCATTCCACATTTTCATGACACCTTCATGTACCCTTCCCCTCCGGAGGGCCGGACCTTCTAGACCCTTCTAGAACATTCCTGGTGAAAACACCAGAATCATTTCCGAAGTCCGAAACGGGACTTTCCTTATATGAATCTTATTCTCCGGACCATTACGGATCTCCTCGTCATATCCTGGATCCCATCGGAGACTCCGAACAACATTCGGTCTCTTACTCATCATTCCATAACTACACAACAACATCGAATCCTTAAGTGCGTCTCCCTACGGTTCGTGAATTATGCGGACATGACCGAGACACTTCTCCGATCAATAACCAATAGAGGAATCTGGAAATTCATATGGCTCCCACATATTTCTACGATTACTTTGCAATCGAATGAACCACTTACATACGATACCAATTTCCCTTTGTCTCACGATAGTTTACTTATACGAGGTTTTGATCGTCGGTATCTCTGCATACCTAGTTCAACCTAGTTACCGATAAGTACTCTTTTCTCGTTCCCGTGATATGTGATCCCTTTTGAGCCAGTCACATGCTTGCAATCCAACTGGATGACATTCCACCGAGAGGGCCTAGAGTATATCTATTCGTCATATGGATGGACAAATCCTACTCTTGATCCATGTGCCTCAACCCATACTTTCCGAACACTCAATGCCACATTTATAGCCACCCAGTTACGGTGTGGTGTTTGATGTCATCAAAGAATCCTTCAGGTGATGGTGATTAGCATGATCTCATGGTCGAAGGAATTAGGTTACTATGTATCAGAAAGCTTATAGCAAACGAACTATTAAAATGACTTGATCTTTATGCTACGCTTATCTATAGGAGTATGTCCATCATACCATTATCCTAATTATATGATCTTGTTATTAACAACATCTCAATGTTCATGATCGAGAAACCACGATCATATATTAATCAACAAGCTAGTATTACAAAGAGGCTTTACCAGGGACTCTAATTTAGTTTACAAATCACAGAAGTATTAATGTTTCCGATTAATACTATTATAGCATGAATGTAAACATTTAGCATAAACACAAAGATATAATAATAACTACTTTTATTATTGCCTCTAGGGCATATCTCCAACAGGAATCACGTATGTAAGAGAGCTTGGAACTACAAAAGGGAAAAAGGAATTCTAAGGAAGTGGTGGATACACCGCTAGCAATTTAGATAGAGTAATCAAGATTATCATAACAAATATTCTCATGACATATATGTATGTGGGAGGAGCTCCATATATGGACAAATAGGCAATAACCACTGCACACATCATCCATCATAACCACAGCTGACAGGTAAACGACATCAATCATATTATATCGCTATTAAGGGATTTCTCCCCTGGAATGGACATGGCTTAATGAGTTCTCCTTGATTCCCCAAGTTAGTACGTAAATAATGAAAACTACTTTATTATCACAGTAAGTTCTATCATCCCTCCGTATACTAATAAGTAATCCCCTTCATTAACTCCCCATAAGAGGCAAATATTAAGAGGTGCACAACTCTGAACATCAAGATGAAGATAATTAACACATACACATAATGATGTATAACATGATAATCTTTATCTTATCTCAATCATATGCTAGGGTTTCTCCATCTCCCTAAGAACTAACGATCTACTCAGACATGGAGACAAACAACATCATGGCAATGATAATGGAAACAATCATAGATGAATAGTTCTTGTATAAATCCACAGCTAGTACGAGAATTACAACAAGATCTAGATGTGATGTAGATGGGATGGATGGAGATGTTGGTGATGCAGCGGTTGATGAAGATGAAGATCGATGCCTTCGCCTCCTAGATATGCGTAGGCCAAATATGGAACCCTTGGGCAAGTTTCCCCTCCGGATCCCTTCCGGAGGTGAGGTTTTCTGCGATTTCTGGGTGTTATGTATGTCATCTCCCTCATCTGATTGCACGGGGTGAAACTATTTGAAGAGGCGGTGGCGGCGCCAACTATACGACGGGAACTATATGGCCAAAAAAAGTATTCCCGTTGTATAGTTGGTCGTTAAAGCCCCTGCTTCCTGCGATCGCCTCGGGTTTTCTTCTGGTGTTATTGATATTTCCCAAATTAGCGATTTACGCTGTTTTTGACTCCTTTTCGCTCCAATACAACAGGTCCAAGAATTGTGTCCATCGTAACCTACATCTGTCCTGATCCTGGTGAAAATAGACATAAAAGATGCACGCGGACGCCGTAAAATACCAAGATCCTACCACTACAGTGCAAAATAATAATATAAAACATGATGCAAATATGCGCTACACTTTGTGAAGCCAAAAAACCGGTGTTTTTCCAAAGGAGGTGCAAGATTAGGGCGCGCCCAGGGGCCCTTGGAAATTTTCACACATGCTACTTTCGTTAATAAGAAGTTTTTGTGTAAGACTTATGATTTTTTGAAAACTGGTCAGAGCCATGATAAACCCCGTTGTCTACCTCGTTAACCTTGCAGAAACTATGGCTATCCCTAACGGCCAATGATAGCCGATGGATAGTAAGGCTAGCGCCCATTGGTAGCCATCATACCGGGTGTTCTAGAAGCCCCCCCTTCCGCAAGTCTAGGTTGATTAAGCGTCCCAATTGTTAGGCACCATTGGATTAGGGAGAATGAAAGATAAGAATTGTCCTTTGCAAGAGCGATCCGCGAGTAGGCAGTTTTGCGTCCCTATTGGCCCTCCCAACCACGAGTGGGCTTACCTCCTTGACTTTATAACCGTGAACGTGTGGCCGAAGCTTAAACCCTCTTCGTTCCCTACAACTCGTGTCAGAACAGGCGTCAAATCCTACCTGAAGAAACGACGCCTTGCCATGGAGAGGCCCGGTCTCATCTTGTAGGAGGACGAGATGTTCACCCACTACGACATACTCACGTCACCGCTAGCGAGGCTACCGGCCGGCTACGAGCTCAGCTACGCTGGGGTTCCCGTGGCGCCACTCTTGCGCGGCAAGGTGCTATCGAGGCAGATCAAGGAGCACTGCTAGCCAGCTGCCGAAGCAGAAGAGGGCAATGGACCAATTACCGCACACGAGCACGTACTAGCCAAGGCACTTCAAGAAGGAGCGGGAGACGTTTCTTTGGTTGTATGTAGAACTCACCGTCAGGAGATCCACCCGAATCTGCGCAACCCCGAAGGGAGACAGTGCTTCTAGGCAGTGCCTGGGCGTATGCCCTCCACCATTATCGATGCAATGCACTGTCCAGAACATGTGAGGAGGAATGTCGCCAAGCTCGTCCTCATCGATTCCGACTCGGAAGAGGCAGACGGCAACGCGGATGACGTCGTGCATGACGAAGACAGTGGGAGCGGCATAGTCGATTATGGTCACTTGAGCCTAAATTTACTCTATGTACGGTAGCTTAATGATCTCTTAGGATAGAATGTCCAAGTTGTAATTGTGTTAGCCAGCGGCACCAAAGCCACCACCGGCAGCTCGGCTACGGCCACCTCTAGATAATCCGGCGGCACCACCGCAGCCATCGAGCCAGCTTTAGTAGGACCATGTGGATGAAGTTGCCATTGCTGGAGATGAAATGTGGCAGATGAGCAGAACCAAGGAGAGAATTAATGCCCATGGCATAGCCGATGCGAGTATCAGCCGTCGCTGAAAAGACGTGGCGAGGCTGATGGGACGGTATGCTATCTCTTCTCCCATCACTTGATGGCACAGTAATAATTTTGGTGTGCGCCAGAGTATAAGGAGACGCGCGTGACCTGTTGTTTGATATGGGAATCCAAGGGAGGTGAGCCTCACCAACTCCATGGCTGTAAGCTCCCTCCTTTATAAAGGAAAAGGATCCCTGTGATTGCAATGCTAGTCCCTGGATCAATAGCTAGCATCCACAGTTAAGATGTAATCTCAAGAAACAAAGGTCATAATACAACTTTATAACCAGGAATAAAATAATTTATTACATCTTACATAGCTCATTTGGCTATCTCATTACAATGCAGCAGAATATAATAATAGCATGGGGTCCTTCATCTTCAAAGTGCCACAGGCAGACATGTTGGTTGTAGACTTGTAATCCTAATCAACAAACTTCTCTAACATCAAACAAACCTGCAACATAATAAGTTACTGCCACAAGGGTCAATACATTTGAATTGTATTGGCAAGTGATACTATGGTAGTATAGTGGAGTCTATCATCTACATGCATTTGGCTAAGTGGAGCTTAGGCTTGCTTTGCTCAAAATAGATTTTCCTTATCATTTGAAAACACTAAGTTTTTGTTTGACAAAAACACCCAAGGCATCTCCCAATAGAAATTGGTGATCCTTTAACCCTTGTTCAAGCACAAGTTTTTAACTTAGAAATTGGGATGAGGAGATTCTTGATAGCTTCCATGTCTTTATGCTCAAATTGTCCTTTGCCATGGACATGGCTAAGTACTTAGATTTTACACTCTGCAGAGGTGGTGCACTTTCCCCACAAGACTTGGTTTCACCAAGACAAGATCTTTCAGAACCCTTCCCTTAGACCAGAATGGACGCGCTCCAACCTATCAAACCCCTACCACCAACTTTCCATTTGGCTAAGTTATTGCAACCTATATGATCCAGGCAGAGCCCATAATGCCAAGTGGCTTCACTTGAAGCTTCTCAACATTTGACTTCTCAAATCTCTTTGTTCCTGGGTGGCCATCCACAAGTGAGATACACTAGGGTAGTCCATAGATATGGGCCCTGTGTAACCACTCAACATAACCCATTCACAACCATTCCACCCAGGTGATTCATTCACATAGTTGTTTTATTAAACAAGACACAAGTCATAGACTTAGAAATATTTCATTGCATGAATATAATCCACCCTTGTTTTCTACTAGCTAAGCTAAGCATGATGGTAGTAGGAGTCTTAACTTAGGAAATTTCTACTAAGGTTTCATCTACTAGGATTTCCCATGGCATAGTTTACACTTAGCAAAATTCCATGCAAGTCCTACTTAGAAATATCACTAATGCATAGTGAAAATAATGGGACAAAAGTATGAAGCATCACTTGCCTTTTTGGTAGAGAATATAAGTTCACTCCTTGATCTTGCAATATTCACACTCTTCAAATCTCTACAATTCAATCAAGCAAGCAATATTTCAATCTACCATTCAAGCAATTCATCACATACAATAATAGTAACAAAACAATGCATGCAAGTATGCCAAACTTTGTTTTTATTTACAAAAGTGTTTTATAATAGGTTATAAACATTCTAAAACACTTATTGGTCATTTTATAAAGTGGCAAAACTATTTGCAAAAGATTCTACCTATAAACCATTTTTAAACCAAAGCCTTATTTTATGTGGTGTAGAAATGCTTTTAATAAGGCAACAATCTATAGGGTTCACAAAATACATTTTCAAATCATAAAACTTGGTGTTTGGGGTCAGAGAGTTTAAATCAAAACATTTCCCAAAGGTTTTCTCCAAAAAGCATTTTTAACAAATAAACAATATTTTTATTTGACTAGAAATGGTTTAAATCAAAAGTTTATTCTTTTACTTCACCAAATACATTTTTGAAACCAGAAATTGATTTCTATGGTCAGTAGGTTCAAAAAAATCCATTTGCCAAAGGTTTTATCTCAAAAATCATTTTAGAACAATTTTTATATTCTAAACATGCATACACAAGTTTCTGCAAAAACAAACAACTTAATAGAAGCATTTTACTAAAAAAAGAGCATGGTCAGAAAGTACTTGTCTTGCTGAATCCATTGATATAAAATTTGCAAAATTTGGACGTGTGGTTTGAAAATTATGAATTTTTCAAATTGGAACATCTAATAGACATTTCTGTTTTTATTTCAAACAGACAGGGCCACATGGCGTGATACTACTCATCGGTACCGCTTCGGTTGGATCGACAGATACAAGCCGTAGGATTTAAGTGGGATCACACGGCTCAGAAGCAAGCGGACCCCTTCGATTAAAATTCTATCGTGGCCACGCGATCAAGATTGGACGATGCACAACGTGCCTACCAGAGATGGGCGGCGCTGGCGGCGGCAGGTGGTGGCGGAGCGGTCAGATAGTGGCGGTGTCGATGCTATAAGAAGCGAGGGAGTGAAAGGAGATGCTCACCGGGTTCGCCATGGCATGGGGAAGCTCAAGGTACTCGCGAGGAGGCAAGGGGCGCACGAGGATGACCTGAATCACTCACCGGAGTTCTCGCTGTTGTCGGGTGCGCACGGTCGTGGTCGAAGATGAGCGCCTGGGATGCAGGCAAGCGAGGAAAGGTATCAGGAGGATGTGCACGGTCTCGGGGGTTGTAGAGGTACTCACCAGCACACGAGGGGCGCACGGGTTTGGTGTCAGTAGCTCGCCGGAGTTGCGGGGGTCGTTGGTGGCGCCCTGGTGAAGACGTTGCCGACGTTCTGGCACGCGCGCGAGTGAGCTAGTGTCACTGGGTGGTTTGTAGGGAGATGGGGAGCAATCCAGTGGGTACTGGGAGCGGAGGGGTGGACGGAGTTGTCGGAATTTGGCCGGAGAAGCTGGCCGGAGCAGTAGGGTTCGAGCTCACGATTCGCTCAGCCTGGGGGCAGAGAGGAGCTGGTGTTTTGGGGGAAAGAGAGAGGAGGCGTGGGCGTTTAAGATAGCATGGTTGAGGGGGAGGATTGATCGCGCATTCAAACGAATTTACGCCCTGAATCAAACGGCAGAAAACGGTCGCGAGGTGAGGGGGAGAAGAAGTCGTGGCGAGGAAGAAGCTTGCGTGGCGGTGGGGTCGTTTCGTCAGCGAGAGAGGGAGTGGGGAGATGGGGTCCATGCGTCGGTGACTCAGCGGGTAAAGACTCAGGTGCGAAGCGTTTTCCGCGGGAGAGAAGCAGTGGGCTGTATTGGGCTTAGTGGGCTGGCCAGGTGGGTTGGGTGTGTTTTCCATTTTTTTATACTGATGGTTTTTCTTTTTCCCATTTGATTTTTCTGTTTTGATTTTGTTTAAACAATTTAAACATTCATTTGAATTCAAACCTTTGTCAAATTTTGTGAAAACTCAAATACTGATTAATAACACATTCCAAAGTCAAATTTAGAATAATTTATTTATTATTTTTAGGGTATTTTAATTATTTAAAATAGGCTCTAGTATTAATTAAATAAGATTTAATAATATTTTTCAATCTCCATTTGAATTCAAATCACCACCAAACTTTTGGTGAATTTTAATTCTGTTTAGCAACATATTTCAAAGTCCAAAATAAAATAATTCCTTTATTCTTTTAAGATCTATTATTAATTAAATAAATAGACCATATTTTTTAATTCAAATAGGTTTTAATTTATTTTAAAACTCTTTTTGAAATCTAAATAGTATCAGTAGGTTTCCATTTGAAAAAGAAAAACACTTGGAAATCTTATTTAAAATTAATTAACAATATTTAGTGTTTATTTAAAATGGAAAAACCTTTACTTTAATAAAAATGGATATTAATAAATCCTCATTATTTTATTTAAATAAACCTTTTCTCTTTTTATCAAATAGAAATATTTTATTTTAAAAACTTGGCCAAAGTTTAATTTGGCTCTTTAAAATAATCCTTATTTATATTTCTACCTATGCTTATCAAAACCACATCTTTTTATTTAAAGATCCAAAATAGTATTTCCAACTATCATAACTTTATTTATTACTTGTTTATCTTTTTAAATCCCTTTAGGATTTTATTTGATCAAAATAGGTTTTGATGTTTCCAATTGGAATGAAAAAGTTTCTTCTCACACTAAATTTCAACAATTGTTTAATTTGTTTATTTATTTTTCACATAACAAGATTTGGAAAATCTTGGGATGTGACAATGGCATGGCCATAATTTTGGTCGTTGTATGGTTAAAACCCCACGATTATTGTTTATGGATAACTAGTTTAAAAATTAATGTACTATTTAACGATATGGAATCTGGTACACACTACACATCACATACCAGTTACAACCACCATATATAAATAAACTACAAATTAATATTTTAGTTTCAATGGAAATTTAAGAAACAATGTTACTATGCCAGCTTCTCTCTACTCCTCTTATTACTATTCAATCCCGCGCAGGACTAAACAACAGTTGATGAGGACTAAAACAAAAATGATCAAAATGCCTAGTAAAACAAGTTTCAAGCTTACCTTTCGTCCGGAGAATCATATAAAGACGAAATTGGTAGGTATTTATTGTTTCTCCTACAGTTAGCCGAAAGATTTTCAATAACATCCTCAATCACCCCAATAACTTCTTCATATTAAAATTCAACTCCATTATTATCGTTTCCCTTCCCCTTCCACTCTTGCTTACCCTTTTCTTTGTTTTTGCCCCCTATCCCTGCCGGCACCTCCAAGTCCTTATCAACTTGCTATTTACCAACGTTTCCCACCACATGCGCATCACCGTTTCCCTCATCATCACGATTTTCCTTCACATGTAGCAGTTCCTCTATGTCATATCGCTGCGCTTCCTCTAGTTCTTCCTAAGAAGACTCATCTTGTGCCTCCATGATGTGAACGGGGATAGGTTCAGCATCTTCAAAATCACGTGGAACTGGGATTTTGCATAGACTCTAGAGATGGCCCAACCCTCCACACTATTTTCACTTAGGCTTCCTTGCTCCTAGTCTCGAACCTTTTTTAGTGAAGGCTTAGATCCTTAGCTTTCTAGGCCTCCTAGGTGGCCTCCTAGGAACTGGTGGTTCTAGTTTGAACCCTGGATCGACTATATCCCAATCATTTTCATCAGACATAGGTGGTATGTTTTCTGCATAAGTTGCAGCAAACTTGTCCATGGACAAATAATTATGAACATAGTTCTCTATTTAAGCACCTCTACCTTGCATCTTTAAGATGAAGTGCAGTGCATGGTGGCATGGCAGACTAGTAACCTACCACTTCCTACATGAACAAGTCTTGTTTCCAATGTCTGCAGTATATCTCCATTCAGTTCCATGCTTGTCTTCTGCATAAACCTCAGCCAATGTACTGGTACTTCTGACCATCCTTTTCTTTATCGCTCTCATTTCCCTAGTTCTTGCATTTAGTAACAAAACCACCTTTGGAACTATTTTATGGCCTACAAATTTTCTCGCACAAATTCTCTGCCTAAAATCTATCTTCACCATTATACACTTTCTTATTGCATCTAACAAAATAACAATTGTAAGTGACTTCATGCTCCTAATCTTAGCACTGAACCTTTATTTTAGATTATTGCAAATATAATGCACTTTGCTTAACTCACCAAACTTGCTTCTGGCCCATAACTTGCTATGATGTTCTTCGAGGTATTCTTTCAACTTTGGCATGGTATACAAGTTCTGCATGTAAGTACCATGCATGCTTTGGGTGTCTGCTGATCACCACAAGTTGTGTTGAAAGGTCTTTCCTTTGAACTTCTTCGTGAAGCTAGTAGAGAGGTGTTGCATGCATTCTCTATCAAACAAAAGATCATGATATCAACTAGATATGTATCCATAAGTGTTGAAAGCGTTCCCCATGACAGCATGGTTCTGCTAATCCCAACGTATCGATGCAAGCATATACCAACTTCGATGACACATTGGTTCAAGATTATCAGGGGCAAGAAAATAAGGTGTGCCATCAAGTTCGTGAGAGCTTTACTTACTAGTTTTCACATAACAAAATAGTTTTTAATTCGAAATATAGATGAAGCTTGAGAATTTCCTTGGAATAGGAAAAATGCTAATAGGTAGATATGGTGGACACAAATGGCACATGTTTTGGTTCAAAGGGATTGGAAACATGAAAAGTATGCCTTCTCAAAATAGGTTTTTGGCTAGCAAGGCTGGGTAGTAAGCAAAAGAGTTGAAAGAAACAAGCAAACCTACAAGTGATAAAGACAAACATGCAATCTTTCTTGAAGACACAAAAGATCTTAAATAAAGAATACTAAGCTTATGAGCCAATCAAGAAAGAAAATAAATGATACAAAATACCTGTAAGCTTTTTCTCTTTTTCCTTTCAAATGACAAAAAGTGTTGCTACTAACCAGAGTTCGGTTTGCCAAAACCAATTTAGATTTACTTGATGCTTCCGAAGTGATACCAATACTGGTCAACAAGATCAATAATATAATAGAGATTGCAAACTAAAATAATAAGTGCAAAAATTAAAAGATGAAAGTTCTTATTAATATTCCATAAAGGCACTCACACCAAGTAATACATAGATAATCAACTAAAGGAGAGATACTTCCACATGAAAACCAACCTATAAGATTACTTCTCTAGCAAAGATATGAATCCACTAAAAAGGTAAAAGATAAAAGATAATGATGTGATACCGCGACACTCCCCCATGCTTGGAACAAGCCAAGGGGATGCCAAACCTGATGACGAATTACTCCTTCGATGGTAGTGGTGTTCCCTTGTTTAGGTTCATAAAATCCTCCAGCATCTTATGAAGCATGTTATTCTCCTCTTGAAGCGTATCCACCTTCATCCTCAAAGCACGGTACTTATCACAAAAATCGTCAGTGGTTGGAAGGGCTTCAACTGCCTCAGGGAAGCATCTGAAGTCTACAATGGAGGCTATGATCCCCTGCATGTTATGAGAAAAAGCATGTACAATGGTAATTGCTCCTACAAAAGTAGGTTTCCTTGCCCTTGTCCCTGTGGTGGTTTTTTCCTCCAACTTTATTTCCTCGACGGGCTTCTTGCCTTTGTCGTTGGCAGAGACCATGACCCTCTAAACTTGAGAAGATTTCCTGACAGAAATAGATCGAAACGAAAACACGACGAGAACACGATTCACGAACCTCGGGGGATCCGGGGGGTTATATATTACGAAGTTTCAATGCATAAGGAAGGTACTGGTACGAAAATGAGGCGGAGATGAAGCTCGGGGGGCTCACACCCCCTCCAGGCGCGGCCAGTTGGGCCCCACGCCTGGGTTGGGTGTGGCCACCCCGGCCTCCGTTTCCTCCTCTGCTTCGTTTCACAACCTTCTGTATGTAATAAAAACATCAAAAATATAAAAATATTAGGCTTTCACGAACCATCTGTTTTCACCACTTTTACCTATTAAAGACGAACTCTGCAGACTCCTTTTCTCTTTCACCTAGAATTTCCTTTTCTCACAAGGCATTACACAAACTTCAATGGCAACATTAGTGTAAGCAAAAACAATAAACTTTTAGGTTCACACTTCAACTGAAATCCATCAAAACAAAAGCCACTAGAGCAACTCCTTTCCAAAAACCGAAAAGAATCTGGAAGGGAATCAATAAGAAGGCAAATGCAAATGATGACAGAAATCTGTCAAAACATACCAGCAGGTAATGATTGATTTTTTCTAAAACCTTCTGTTGGTCAAATCAAAAAGTGCAAAACTAATGAAAGTTGGGTAACAACTTGGTGAACAAGAATAGAAAAATACATCTCCATCCAAAGTACTGATATCCCCCACGAGTTTTTACAATGCAGAACAAAAATATGTCCCAGAACAGCCACTTTTCACAACTCCCCTCCTTCTCAAAAGTAGTTGAACTTGACACAAAAACCAAAACAAAAAGGATAAGGAGCGTTTATTACTGAGGTAATAACTTCCAAGACTCAACCAAACTCTTGGGTTATCTCCCAACAAGTACTTTTCTTTATTGCCTTTAATTTAGGCTTGAAATCTTCAAATATGCTCACCTAGGAGATATATATCTGGAGTAAAAGAGATCATCAAGAAGAAAATAACCAACACATTTGAGTCTAACCCACTTCATATGCATGGGGGTATCATGAGAAAACAAATTGTTGAAACAAAAAGCCATTAGCATAGGAAGACAAAACAAATGCAACTTCAAAGATTACAGCATAAAACGGGGAAACTTAACATTATTGAGATGCATAAAACCATGTTTCCCTCTCTGATAATAACTTTCAGTAGCACTTTGAATAAAGTTGAAAATATAATTGTCATAGGAAATAAATTTATCATTAGGATAAGCATACTTACATTCATCAAAAAGAGGCCCAAGGTCATAAACTGGATCAATAGAAGCAAGTTGTTCCATCCTAAAATCTTTATTAGGCAAGATATTTCACAAGGAGCTTTAGCAAATTTGGAAAAGTTAAACTCATAAGAATATCCATCAAACTTAGTTAAAACTTTCTCCTTCTTACAATCTATAATAGCACCACAAGTGTTCAAGAAGGGTCTACCGACGATGATAGGACAAGTTTTGCTAGTTGCTAAATTAAGCACTAGAAAATTAGCAGGATACTTAATCTTACCACAGAGAACCTCCAGATCTCTTACAATACCAATAGGGAAAATGGTTTCCTTATTATCAAGGTGAATAACCACATCAATGTCCTCAAGCTCATAAGGACAAATTTCATGCATAACTTCCCTGTAAAGCTCATAAGGAATAACACTAGAACTAGCACCAATAACACATAAACCATAATAGCAATGATCACCAATATTAATAGAAAGCACAAGGACACTAGCTTTTCTAGCTTTACCAGGATGAAAGATAATATTAGAAGCGTCTTCATAGAAGACAATGTGATCATCCTCTATATTTATAGTGTCAAGATCTTTCACAATAGCTACCATAGGCTCAATATTTATTTGCTCATCAGGTTCCACAGTTTTCTTAGTACCTTTGTTATTTGCACTAATCATCATAGAGTAATCCTTTAACTTAGCTAGGAAAGGTATTTTCTCAACATAAGGTTCAGGCACAATATGAGTAGTAGTACAAACTTCAGTGCTTCTAACAGGGACATGACTAAAAACATATTTATAAGGTGCATGGTACTTATTCCACTTCTTTTGGGGAATTTCTATGTAAGAGGCAAATGCTTTAAAAAATTGTTAATACTTTGGGAGTCAAGATCAAACTCATTACTAATATCACGGAAGTCATCAATTCCCATGAAGGATTTAATGCATTCATAATCATAGTTTATACCTGACTTTGTCATTCTCCCAAGCTTCAGCGTTCTCTTGAATACGGTCCAGGAGATCCCATTTAGCTTATTCCTTCATACGTGTGAATGATCCATCACAAGAACCATCTAGTAAATCTTTATCATGAAGAGAAAGCCTAGCATAAAAGTTATTGATAATAATATTGTTAGGGAGTTCATGAATAGGACATTTAAGCATTTGTAACTTCAATCTCCCCCAAGATTGAGCTGTACTCTCTCCATCACGAGGCCAAAAGTTATATATCATATTCCTATCCTTATGAATCTCACTAGGAGGATAGAATTTAGAGTAAAAGAGAGAAGCCATTTCCTCCCATTCCATGGATTACCCATTCTTCAGCAGCTTATACCATTCTTCAGCTCTCCCTTTCAAGGATATAGAGAATAAATTCTTCTTCACCTATTCAGTTGTGATACCTACACACTTAGCAAACAGCATAATTCATGGATAAAAACCAAGTGATCACCAGGATGGACAGTTCCATCCCCTAAATAATAATTATCCATAACACGATCAACAATACTTGTAGGTATCTTAAAAGGATCTATCTCAACAGGCGGTGGTTCATCTACTACCCTAATAGTGGTAGTAGTTTTCCCAAACAGGAAACCAAGTGGGTTATCCATATTGGAAACAAATTAACAAACAGAAACAAAAAACAATACTCACAATAGAAGTTTCCTTTACCAGTTCCACTCTTCAATATCGCTTCACTCCCCGGCAATGGCGCCAGAAAATAGTCTTGATGACCCAGAAGTATAGGGGGTGTATCTTAGTACTTTCGATAAATAGGAGTGTCGGTCCCAACAAGGAGCAGAAGGTGTTGAATAGTGGTATGGAGAAGGAAATCTCTGTAAATACTTAGCAAACGGATTTTTAGGGGTTGTCTGATAAAGAAAAAAACAAAGTGCAAGTAATAAAGACAACAAACAACTGCAGCAAGTGGCCCAATCCTTTCTTAGAGAAGGACAAGCCAGTGGAAATACTTATAAGGACCAAACGTTCTCGAGGACATATGGGAATTCTATCAAGTTCTTTCGCCTAATATAGCTAAGTACTCTTCTTTGGTGTTGTAAGTGTTGTGTGGGTGAACATGTGCTAATGTACCGACCTTACTTGGACTAATACATACTTGTGATTAAACCCCCTACAAGCATCCGCAACTACAGGAAAGTAATTAAGATAAAAACCTAACCACATCTTTAAACTCTGAGATCCTACGCTCCCTTATGCAATGGAGTCATAATGGGGGTTCGTGTTTTTGTCACTTTGGCAACCCCACAATTTGTAGCAAAATACACAATGCATTCCCCTAGGCCCATAAATGGTGAAGTATCATGTAGTAGACGTTCACATGACACCACTAGAAGAATAGCACCACAACTTAAATACTAAACCATTGAATAATAACTCAACACAAATCCACTACTAACAACATGATTTGTCCCATGTCCTCAATAACTAAACGAAATAATCACGAGACATCATATGGATCACGAGACATGGTTTCTCCTCAATAACAATCTGAACATAAACAATAATCCAATGGTTCCACTCCCAAGCATCAACTACAATAGTAATCAACACCGGGAAAGTTTCCCCTAAGGTCTATGCAAGTATTCAACACGAATGTTACAGGGGGACGGAGTGGTGATGATGGTGCTGCTGGAGATGATGGTGTGGATGATGATGATGATCCCGATGAAGTCTAGCTTGATGATGGTGTTGATGGCGACGATCTCCCCTCTTTGGGCAGGAATTTCCGTAGCAGAAATCTATCTTCTGGAGAGCTCTTTCTCTCTCGGTGTTTTCCGCACCGCAGAAATCTTTCTGTGGTCGCACCCCTAGTATTAGGGTTCCGAGAGGAAGAGATATGAGAGAGGGCAGAGTCGGAGGCCGGATATGTGGGCCATTCCTCGTCTAGGCGCGGGGCAGGGGGGCGTGCCTGGGGGGTGTGGGCCCCCTGTGGCCCAGCTATGCCTCCCCTTCTGGCTTGCTTTGTCTTCTGGGAAAATATAATTTTCCAATATTTTTCTGGTATTTTTCTGACCTTCACTTGCATCAAAACACCTCTTTTTGCATCATAATCCTGACTCTGACAGTTCATCCTCCAAGAATCATCCAACATGCAAAAACAGGGGAAAAGACATAAGTAACACCTCATAATAAGACACATATCAAAGAATAGAGGAAAATTATGATATAGAATGGTGATGCAAAATGCACGTATCAACCTATATATAATCTCCTTATGTTTTCAAGACAGAACTTTCAACTACTCTCATCTCTAGGTTTTACAACACCTTTCCTAAAACCTTTTCATTCCAACATTTGTAGAAATGCCTAGAGGTCCTTATCTTGCCTTCAAATCACAACCTCTTCCAAACACCCATGCTTACCAGAAGCTAGGCTTGATGGTAGCTTAGTAGTAGTGTGATAGGTTTGATAAAATGAATTGCATTTATCTGCTGGTTGATGAATTGCATTGATCTGCTATGTGTGATGATTGTCTGATTAGGAAGTAGAATGAGCCAAACTAGGAGCTCATCCTCTAGGATCAAACCAATAGTTGGTTATCACCTATTGATGATCCACAAGTATAGGGGATCGCAACAGTCTTCGCGGATAGTATTACCCAATTTATTGACTCAACACAAGGGGAGCCAAAGAATACTTGCAAGCCTTAACAACTGAGTTGTCGATTCAGCTGCACCTGGAAATAGTTCTTGCTCACAGAAGTTTATCAGTAGCAATAGTTTGTTAGTAGCAATAGCAAAGCAACAGCAACAAGTGAAACAAGAGCAATAGTAATAGTAACGATAACAGTAGGATTTGAGTGCGGTAGGCATAGGGATGGATGGACGGGCATTGCATGGACGAGTTTAAACATGTAACTTCAAGATCTAGGGCATTGCAGATAAATAATAACAAGCATCCAAGTAATAAAAAATCCTAGGCATGTGCTCCAAATATAGTCATACGTGCTCGCAGTGAGAACTTGCACAACATCTTCTGTCCAGCCAGCCCGTGGCAGCGGGGCCTCTAGGGAACTACTGGAAATTAAGGTTCTCCTTTTAATATAGCACCGGAGCAAAGCATTAACACTCCATGAACACATGTGATCCTCACACCACAGCCATCCCCTCCGGTTGTCCCAATTATTGTCATTTTGGGGCCTTTGGATCCAGACAATGATATGTGTACACAACTTGCAGATAAGATCACAAACAATACTATCATAATGATTCAATAATAAGTTCAGATCTGAGATCATGACACTCAGGCCCTAGTGACAAGCATTAAGCACAACAAGTTGCAACAAAGTCAAATAGCACTAATAGAGATACTAGGCACTATGCCCTAACAGATCTTATTCGATTACATGATAGAACTCATCCAATCTGTAGCATCCCCAAGACTACAGCGGGGGATTACTCACTCATGGATGAGGGAAACATCGGTGTTTGATTCAGATGCATTGGTGATGACGATGACGATGATCCTCTCCAAATTCCCCGTCCCCGCAGGGTGCCAGAACGGAGTTCCTGGATCCGAATCTTGGTTTCTGGTGGCGGCGGCGGAGCGGGACTCTTTCTGGAAAACTATCGAACCGCCCCCCCAGTTTTTAGGTCGAAAGGCAACTTATAGGCGCAGAGGGAGGCCGAGGGGGTTCCTGGGGTGGCTGCACCCACTCCAGGCGCGGCCAGTGGTGGGTGTGGGCCTCCTAGGCCTCCTCTCTGTCTCGTCTTCTGGCTCCGTGGATCTTCTAGTGAAATATAATTTTTGGCATATTTTCCGGGATTTTTTCTGATAGTTCATTTTCTACACAAAAACAAGACACCAAGGTAATTCTTCTGAAAAAAACGTTAGTCTGTGTTAGTTGTATCCAAATCACACAAGTTTAGAGAAGAAACAATAGCAAAGTGTTCGAGAAAGTAGATACGTTTTGGACGTATCACCTATCCGAACCGAGATTTTAGAAACTAATTCTGCATTATTTGAATAACTGGATTGAAGTGGACTAAAACTCATGAAATAAATCCAATATAATTCATGGAGAGTTTTCATAACCTTCTCTATCTACTAGTACCCTTGACCCACCTTGACAAGACCAAATTATTAGAATTGCTTCACAATCACCTAAATAACCTATATTTTAATTATTACAAATTCAAACTCTCAAACCAAATAAGTCACCACCAAAGTGGTCAACTAAACTTCCACAACACACCACCCTCAATCCTGGCCGACCCCCACCATAGAAAATGCATTGTAGCTTCCCACCTCCTTGTCCTTTTGCACTTGGTGTAAGGGGAGACAAGTAAGGGGTCATGTCTAGCTTCTTTAAAACAATTGCATCAGCAATACCCCCTCTCTACCTTAAACCACACCAAAAACCATTCCCCTCATCCCTCTCCACGCCCACAGCAAGGCCAACCCTAGATTCTCCATCTCTATTCCTCCCCATAGACATGTTCCACCATGAGCCTCTTCCCTTTTGTTTATAACGCAATGAGCCAGCACATCCCATCCTTCCTGGCTCATTTGTCCCCTCTCCCATCCACTCACCTCTCTAGAGAAACCCCTCCCTCTCCTCTGCCCTATCCTGCCCAAGAGAAAGAGAGAGAGAGATCTCAGACTCCCTCAAGGATTCAAGCAAGGCTCCTTCCTCTCTGCTTTTATCTCCCTGCATGTCACCCTACTGTGTTCCCCTACTGTCCCTGACCCTCCCCGGCCCTTCCCTATTGTTTTGCCTACGACCGCCCCTACAAGCTTTCCGGACGATGCTCGGAGCTATCGTCACCGGTGTCACCACGGGAACCTCTCTCTGTCATGGAACCGGCGGTTGCCGCCCATCCCTAGATTCGCTGTGCCACGCTGCATCTTCCCTGCACCTCCTCGCAGCCTCCTAGCACCCCGGGTGAGCTCTCGACCCCTCCCGTAGGGTTTCCGCTCGCCGCTGTGTGTTGGGAGGAGGACGACGTCCGCCCGCCGTCGATCCCCCTCCTAATCCTATGCCCCCCAGCGCCATGTACCACTTGAACCGCCAGGGCCGCGTCTGGCAGGGCTGCGCTAGCACACATCAAGCTGCGCGTTGGGCGAGACCAGTGCCGCAACGCTGTCCCTCGGCGGGATTTTAAATCTGGCACCCACACGCGCCTGGCAAAGCTGGGTGGGTTGAATCCTCCCCACCGGCATAGTTCACCCCTCAGATCTCAACACGGAAGCCCCCAGCTCCTCCTATTTATAAATTGTTTAGCATATCTGTAAAAGAACAGTTTGGTTTAATTACTAAATAAAATGAAAAATATATAGAAATGCCTAGCTCTAAATATTTATAAGTTCCTGAATGTTTCCTTCATCATTTAGTACTTTTGGCTACCATAAATAGTGTACATTTATTTATAATAAATCATTTACCTAAATGTGTCATTTTTATTATATAAATCCGCCAGTAAGTTTCAAGTCCAAATGGAATAAACCCAATTTCCTTTGTTAGGTTCTGAATGCATCTACATCACAGCTTTGGTCCCATCTTATTTTGCTTCCTAAATTACCCTTGGTAAAAACAACAAAAACAGCACATGTATGACTTTAGGCATTTCTCTAGGCCAAACCATAACTGGTATTGACCAAATTCCAATTCCCAGATAACATGCATACAATTATCTATCAAACCCGATGAGCTCTAAATTTATTAAGCCATGAGTGATTTAATGTGAATTAAACTTTTTTGTGCATGGTTTATTTACCAATAAGTTTTCTGCAGTAGTTCTGTAAATACAAAAAGAGTGATTCCGATTTCTAAAGAAAGTTATTCTAAATAGCTACAACGGTTATTTGGAATCACATCAAAATCTCATGTATATTAAGTCCGTTTAAAAAGACAAAACATTGCAGAACTGCCTTTGGGAATTTCCTAAGGGTATTTTTTAAATATTTTGAAGTAATTCCAACTCCGAGTGATCCAGTTCATCCAAATCTACATAACTATCCAGGGAAATAATTTTTGGAACTACAAAACTTTTTTGATGAATTATTTCCTAAAACTAGAGCCTTTCTCACTAGAAAAATCATAGTAAATCAAAGGAATTTGATAAAATAGTGAAAGCACTTTTATTGGATTCATTTTATCAACACCTATCTGATTGTATAATTTTTGCATACTGATATGATACAGAACATGACCTTGGTTTGTAAACCCTTAAGTAAGTAGATTTTGCCTCCAAATGCATTGATGTAAATCCACAAATGATTTCCAAGCATTTCCACTTGCCTTAAATTGAACCACTCAAAACCCACTGTTTTGTAAACTTTCTTTGTTCATTTCTTTATGTATGTATTGATGCTTGTATGTCTTTTATTGATTTTCATTTTCTTGTATGCATGTTTGCTCGATAACGGCGATAGTTGCGATTGTGTGACGCCGAGAAGAAGCATCAGTTTATTATTTTATTAGTATTGGGTATTATTATTATTTTGGTGTTCTAAATAAGTGCATGGACATCTCGCTAGTCGTAGGCAAGCCACCTTCTTTCTCATAACCTTTGTCCTACTGTTTTACTATGCTATGTTTCATATGTGGGAATGTTTGGCTCCTCCAAACCATTACACATTTGTCCCACTAAGTACAACCCCCTTTTCGACACCTACTTGACCCTAGTATGGTAGATGGTGTATAACACCATACACAATTGGAGACTCCATTTTAGCCTAAGCAAAATTATAGGATGGGAAGACCCCGGAAAAGTTTTATGAAAACGTTTTATGGCAAAACCTTGGTGAGGTGTGACCTACCAAGAGAAGCTTGAGAAAAGAAAAAGGGTTTTCTTTACAAAATGATGAAAGAAAGAGGAGGAAAATATTTAGGAAAACACACCCGGTTATTTGCAACTTTAGCTATAACAACTTAACCCGTACAACCACATTACTCTAGACTAGGACAGGGCTGGACTTAATATTTGCTAATCTGCTGTGGAAATTCTCAAAACTACTTATAAGGTATCATCTCCCTCTATTTCCAGTCTTACATTTACGAAAAGGGTCAACTGCGAGACAGTCACCTGGAGGAAGCAGGATCACCGATGTGAGTGACCAGGCGATACTATGATCCCCTCATTGAAAGTGCCGGCTCTAGAGGAGTTGGGATGCACTCCAGTTAGTCCATGGATCTAGACGTACGAGTATTAAGGGGAACAACTCATAGGGTAGGGCCTATGCTAGAGTGGCATCCAGAAGGTCTTGATCGGTTACTCGACCCACGATCAGTGCGAATCTGGGAAGGGTACCCGTTTGATGTGGGTAAAGTGTACAACCTCTATAGAGCATAAATCTATTCGAATAGCCATCTCCATGGTTATGTACAGTTGGACAAACTACCGTAGAGAGTTGTTGGTTTTGTTTTCAAAAAGGACTTTATAATAGAAAGAGTTTTCTAAACCTAGTGGTCTAAAGGACACCAGAGAAAGGGATGTGATGATTGGAGGATCAGGAAAGGAGAGAACCTGGTTGTAAGATCCCTCCTTTATAAAGGAAAAAGGATCCCTGTGATTGCAATGCTAGTCCCTGGATCAATGCTAGCATCCACAGTTTAAGATGAAGTACACAGATACAAAGGTCATTATTACAGTCATTCCAGAGACAAACATAGTCTTTACAACTCCAAGGCCACAGGCCTAATACAAGAGTTTTGAATAAGTAAATAAATAAAAGTCTTCATCTTCATGTGCCACAGGCAAACATGTTGAGTGTAGACTCATGACTCCTAATCCTCATCAGAGTAACCTGCAACATCACAAGTTACAGCCACAGTGGGTCAATACATTGGAATAGTATTGGAAAGTGATACCTTAGTATAATTTAGGTGGAACAGATACTATATGCAATTTGGCTAAGTGTAGTTTGGCTTGCTTTGCTCAAAATAGGTTTTGCCTATTAGTTGAAATCACTAAGTTTTTCTTTGTCAAAAACTTTTCCCAAAGAACCACCAATAGACATTGAGGTCCTTCACCCTTGTTCACCCACATGTTTTACTTAGAAATTGGGATGAGGAGATTCTTGATAGCTTCCATGTCTTGATGCTCAAGTTGTCCTTTTCCAGGGACATGGCTAAGTACTTAGGTTTTTCCATCTGCAGAGGTTATGCACTTTCCCCACCAGACTTGATTTTCACCAAGACATGACCTTTCAGAAGCCTTCCCTTAGACCAAATGGACGCGTTCCAACCTATCATCCCACTACCACCTACTGTCCAAATGGCTAAGTTCTAGCAACCTATGTGATCCACGCAGAGCCCATATTGCCAAGTGGCTGCACTAGAAGCTTCTCAACACTTGGCCTCTAAAATCTCTTTGTTCCTGGGTGGCTTTCCACAAGTGAGATACACAAGGTTCACCAGTCCCCTGGCCTTGTTTAACCACTCAACACAAACCATTCCTTCCATTCCACCCAGGTGATTCATTTACTTAGTTGTTTTATTAGGCAAAACACAAGTCCAAAGACTTAGAAATATTTTCATCATAGCATGTATATTTCACCAACCCTTGGTTGCTACTAGCTAGGCTAAGCATGGCATAGATAAGCATCTTAACTTAGAAATTTCCTAGCAATTCTACAACTACTAGGATTTCCCAACATGGCATATAAGTAAAACATAGCATGCAAGACTAGCAAAATATTTCTAATGCTTAGTAGAAAACATAGGGATAAAAATATTCATGAAGTACCACTTGCCTTGGTAGTTTGGAGAGTAGTTACACTCTTCACAATCACAATCACTAGCACCAAAATCTACACAAAGAATTATAGAAACAAATCACATACAAAACATATACAATCAAAAATATATGCATGCATGCAAAATAATATGTGATGATTTTTAAAACTCAACAAAGCAAGTATACTGTACTGGATCATAAACAAGTTAAAAACTTGCCAAACAACATTTATTTAATCCCTAAAATATTTCCTAAACAATTCATAAACTCAAATAGCCCTACACAAGTTTCTGCAAATAAAACCATTTTAACAGAAGCAAAGCATTAAACACATTGCATAAACATAAAGGGCTTGCTCTCCTGATTCTATTGATATAAAATTTGTCAAATTCTAACTTGGGGATCAAAAGTTATAGCCAAAACAAATTTGAACATCTAATAGATTCAAATCCAGTTTTTTAAATCTAAACCACTGCCACACGTCTTAATCTAATTGTCCCGTACCGCTTCGCTCAGGATCGCGTCTGTGAGCCGTTAGATCAACATAATCTGCACGGCCCAGATCTAACTATACCGTTTCGTTAAGTGATCTAATCTCGCGCGCTGGATCCAGATCCAACGGCCCTGGATCAAACGACCAAAGCTGGGCGGCGCTGGCGGTGGCTACTGGCAACGGCGAGCTCTGCTTACGGCGGCGCAGCGCTACAGATGGCTAGGGGTTGTCAGAGACGCTTACCAGAAACGCTACGACGTGCTGATGCTCAACCTGGCGACGGCTTGGCAAGGGGCACACGAACGCAGTCGTTGGAGCTCGTCGGAGTTGTGGGCGGCGTCTGTTGCTTGATGTTGAGGTCATTGCCGAGGCTCTGCGTCGACCTAGCACAAGCCAGATGGTTTAGGAGACGCGCAAGGGTCTGGCGAACAGGATGGTACCAAAGGGAAGGCAAGGGGCGCTCGATTCTTACCGCTATTGCTCGTTGGAGTCGAGCGGCGGCTCTGGTGGTTGCGGGCGTGAACGAAGACGACGTCCTGGGTCACGAGCAGGCAAACCAGGGGTGTTAGAAGGTGCACAATGAAGTGGCAAGGCTGTCTGCAGGAACCAGAAGGAGAGGGGTGCACGAGGCTCACCGGAATCGGTCGCCAGAGTGCTCTCTGTCTGCGGCGGTGCGAGGATGAATGCAGGCAGCCTGGGGGCACTTAGTGCTCGGAGTTTGGGGGGAAATGGAGAGGGGCAGAGGGGGTTTAAGTAGGATAGGCGGGGGAATGAATTACTCCTGCAATCAACGCAAATTGACGAGCGAATCAACCAGGTAACGCACGGCGTGATTTGGGGAAGAACACGTCACGGTGAGGGTGGAGACGACGACGCCGTGTGGGCCTTGGCTGTCAGCAAGAGAAACAGAGGGGGAGTAGGTCCTGCCTGTTAGTCACTCAGCGGGTGCGGGGGCGAGTGAAGGAAAATGGTTCACGGGGTGGGGGTGCTGGGCCAGTTGGGCCAGATTCGACTAAAGGCTTATTTTTTTCTCTTTTAAGCTTTTTCTTTTTCTGTTTACTTTTCTAAAATGGTTTTCAAACTTCCATTCAAATCTGTTTGATTCCAAAACTTTTCAGGATTTTTGTACAATTAATCTTGTACTCAAATAAGTGTGAAACACATCTGTTCACTCAAACACACTTGGGTCTTTTGAAAATAAAACAAGACCATGCCTTTACGAGGTGTGATAATAGGTATAGAATTGGTTTTTATTTCATATTTTTCTTTGAGACTTTGCTCAAGTTTTTGAACTCACTTGAGTTTGGATTCTAAGCAATATTGAATGATTCACAGTACCTTTCTCAAAACAAGTAGCACAAGGGCTTGATTAAACTTACATAAAATATTGAGCAACAATGCTTCTGTTTTGAAATGTTTTGTTTGAAATGAAACTCATATGATCATGGATGCATGGTTGATATGCATGAGTTTGAAACATGATTTTAGGCATGTTACAAATCTAACCCCCTTAAGGTGAATCTCTCCCTCGAGACTCGGATTGGCTAGCAAATAGGTGAGGGTGGTCTTTCCGAAGATCATCTTCTCTCTCCCATGTTGCTTCCTCTTCGGAATGATGGATCCACTGAACTTTGCAAAACTTGATAGTCTTGGTCCGTGTGACTCTTTCTGCAGTCTCAAGAATCTTGATAGGCTTCTCTTCATAAGTGAGATCACTCTCCAACTGAACCTCCTCCAAAGGTATAGTATCCTTCAAAGAAGTTTCTTCCATTTCTGGATGACATTTCTTAAGTTGACTCACATGAAACACATTATGGACAGCTGACAAAGACTCCGGTAATTCAATTTCATAAGCAACTTCTCCTTTACGACTCAGAATCTTGAATGGTCCAACATATCTTGGGGCCAACTTTCCTTTGACTCCAAACCTCTTCACTCCACGAAGTGGTGACACTCTAAGGTAAGCTCTATCACCAACTTCGTAGGTGACTTCTCTACGCCTAGGATCTGCGTAGCTTTTCTATCGGGACTGTGCTATCTTCAATCTGTCCTTAACCCACTTGACCTTCTCTTCGGCTTCTTTGATAAGTTCTGGTCCGAACAAACTTCTTTCTCCCACACCATTCCATAACAATGGGGTGGTACACTTTCTCCCGTAGAGAAACTCAAATGGTGCCATCTCAATGCTGGCTTGATAGCTGTTGTTATAAGAAAATTCTGCGTAAGGCAGACTTTCATCCCAACTGGCTCCATAGTCTAGGGCACATGCCCTCAACATGTCTTCAAGAATCTGATTAGTTCTTTCTGTCTGTCCATCAGTTTGAGGATGAAAAGCAGTACTGAATTCCAACCTCGTTCCCAATGACTCATGTAGGTGTCTCCAAAAATGGGAAGGGAATTGAGTTCCCCTATCAGACACAATGCTCTTGGGCACTCCATGTAGACATACAATTCTACTCATGTAGTTCTTGGCCAACTTAGCACTTGTATAAGTTGTCTTCACGGGTATGAAATGAGCCACTTTGGTTAGTTGATCTACTACTACCCAAATAGAATCATATCCCGACCTGGTCCTTGGTAATCCGGTAATGAAATCCATACCAATCTTGTCCCACTTCCAATCAGGAATAGGTAGTGGTTGAAGTAAGCCTGCTGGTTTCTGGTGTTCCGCCTTCACTCTACTACACACATCACATAATGCAATATGTTCAGCGATGTCCTTCTTGAGATTATTCCACCAAAATATTTCTTTCATATACATGTACATCTTGGTGTTACCCGGATGAATGGAGTACGGTGAGTTGTGTGCTTCTTGCAAAATCAGTTTCCGAAGCTCCGGATCTTGTGGAACACAGATACGTTTCCCATGCATTAAAGTACCCTGTTCGTCTTCATGGAACCCTTTGGCTTTTCCTTTGCCAATTTTTTCTTTAATCTCCTCAATTTCCTTATCAATCTTTTGGGCTTCTTTTATCTTGTCTAACAAAGTGGGTTGAACATCCAAAGACATGAGATGTACTTCAGGAACAATCTCCAATCCGAGATCTCTAAATTGGGCACACAAATCATCGGGCAATTCTCCCTTGGTTAGGCCATTCACAAAAACCTTACGGCTTAAAGCATCCGCTACAACATTTGCTTTACCGGGATGGTATTGCAAACTTAAGTCATAGTACTTGATGAGTTCTAGCCATCTTCTTTGTCTCATATTAATTTCCTTCTGGGTGAAGATATACTTCAAACTCTTGTGATCTGTGAACACTTCACAACGCTTTCCCAAAAGATAATGTCTCCATGTTTTGAGTGCATGGACAACAGAGGCTAACTCCAAATCATGAGTAGGATAGTTCACTTCATGAGTTTTGAGTTGTCTCGAGGCATAAGCCACAACTTTCCCTTCTTGCATAAGTACTGCACCCAAACCATGATGAGATGCATCACAATATACTTGGAAATCTTTTTCCAGGTCTGGCAAACACAAGACTGGTGCTATCACAAGTCTCTTCTTCAGTTCCTGAAAGCTGAGTTCACAACCTTCAGACCAAGCAAATTTCTTGTCTTTCTTTAGCAATTCATTCATAGGCTTAGCAACCTTGGAGAAATTCTCAATGAACCTTCTGTAGTAACCTACTAAGCCAAGGAAACTACGAACTTCTTTCACTGACTTGGGAGATTCCCATTCAGTTACAGCTGAAACTTTAGCAGGATCAACTGCTACACCATCCTTTGTCATAACATGTCCAAGAAATCCAACTTCATTCAACCAGAATTCACACTTGCTGAATTTGGCATACAATTTATGCTCTCTAAGTTTCTCAAGTATCAAACGCAAATGTCCTTCATGTTCTTCCTTGTTCTTGGAGTAGATCAAAATGTCATCGATGAAAACGACAACAAACTTATCAAGGAATTCCATGAACACCTTGTTCATCATATTCATAAAGTATGCTGGTGCATTGGTCAAACCAAATGGCATCACGATATAGTCATACAATCCATACCTTGTAGTGAAATCTGTTTTAGGTATGTCTTGCTCCCTTATTTTGAGTTGAAAATAGCCTGACCGGAGATCAATCTTTGAGAACACACAAGCTCCTTCTAGCTAATCAAACAAATCATTGATTCTAGGCAATGGGCATTTGTTCTTAATAGTTACCTCATTGAGTGAACGGTAATCTATGCATAACCTTTGACTTCTATCTTTCTTTTCCACAAACAACACTGGGCTCCCCAAGATGAAGAACTGGGTTGAATAAATCCTTTCTGCAACTGCTCTCCGAGTTGTTTCTTGAGTTCTTTCAGTTCATGCACTGACATCTTGTATGGTCTCTTTGCTATTGGTCCAGATCCTGGTAGCAAATCAATAAGGAACTCCACATCTCTATCTGGTGGTATTCCCGGCAATTCTTCCGGAAACACATCCGGATATTCGCTCACAATTGGCACACTGTCTATGCTAACCCCCTTAAGAGAATTTAGCATACTCCTTGCTTCAAAGTTGGTATTGAATCTGATCCTTTTATTTTCTGGAGTTGTGAATGAGACAGTATGGTTGGCACAATCTATCACTCCCTTGTGCTTAGTCATCCAGTCCATTCCCAAAATGACGTCCAATCCTTGGGAATTTAGGATTATCAAGTTAACGGGAAACTTATACTTCCCAAACTCTATGACTAGATCATGACATCCTGAATTCACTATCATTTCTTCGCCAGGAGAACTTACTTTTATAGGACACCCAATAGTTTCTACTGGCAGTTCATTTCTTTCAACAAATGCTCTTGATATGAATGAATGAGATGCACCAGTATCAAAGTGAACAAATGCTGGAACAGAATTGAGTTTGAACTTACCAGCAACAGCATCAGGCTCCTCATAAATTTCCTCCACATTGATGTGGTTCACTTGTCCCTTCTGAAAAGGGTTGGCCTTGTTCGGTCCTTCAACTTTATTTTCTGGGCATTCATTTGCATAATGCCCCATCTTCTTGCACTTGAAGCATTCAACCTGACTGATGTCCTTCTTGACAGGCTGGCTTCCACTGCCGCTTCCATTTCAACTGTGGTGGCTCTTATATCCACCCTTGTGGTTCTTGTATTGGTCATTGTCATGACTACGGTGATGCTTGTTGTCATGACGGTTGTGGTTGTGGTGCTTGTTGAATTTCCCATGTTTGTGGGATCCTAAGCTTCCACTGTCATCGTAATGGGAATGTTTGTGAGACGATCCCGAGCTGTGCTTGTCCGAGTGCTTTCTCTTTCTACTCTCAACTTGCTTCATTTTGTTCTCCAAAATAGCAGCCTTATCACAAAGAGATTGGTATGTGCGAACATATGCCACATCCAACTGCAGGTTCAGCTCATCGTTCAACCCTTCGAGGAACTTTTCTTTCCTCTTAGCATCAGTGTCAACTTCATCCGGTGCATATCGCGCCAGATTGTTGAACTCCTCGATATATTCAGCCACGCTGCGGTGGCGCTGCTTCAGATTATGGAACTCTTTGTTTTTCAGACTCATCACTCCAGATGAGATATGAGCAGTACGAAAGCCATCCTCAAAGATAGCCCATGTCACATCTTCTATGGGAGTGGTGATCTGGAAATTATCCCACCAAGTGGCGGCTGGTCCTTCCAGCAAATGTGCTACAAATCTGACCTTTTCTGCATCAGTACAGCCCACAGTTACCAAGTCCTTATTCACAGAGCGTAGCCAATCGTTGGCCACCATGGGATCAGTTGTTCCTAAGAACTTTGCTGGCCTCAATCTCAAGAACCCGGTAAGCATGTCAAAACCTGGTGGGTTGTTGTTGTTGTTGTTGTTATTGTTGTGATTGTTGTTGTTGTTTTGGTTTTGGATGAGCGTCGTCATCATTTGCATCAGCTGAGTCTGAGCTGTCATCATTTTTTGCATTTCTGGAGTGATGTTGTTGTTGTTGGGGTTGGGATTTGCACGACGAGGAGGCATCTGTGGTTTGTTCAACAGAGATAAGAATGAGATACCCATAGATGCTTTCATGCACAATACATCACATAAACAATCACAAAGCATGCAACATAATGATAAAAGTTCAACAACCAGATAACAAGTTCGCAAAGTAAAACACACACAAATAACAAGCCATCCACATGTTGGATGGTCAAATAACAAGTTCTCAATGACAAGTATGATAATAAATGATAAATGAGTAGTCAAATCTACTCCTCGGCATCAACCTCCTCCTCGACAAAAGTAAGACCTGCATTCTCCATCACGGTCTTGTATTACTCGACGCTGGTGGTCAAGGTCTCTATCTTGGCTTTGAGAGCCCTCTTTTGAGAACGAAGCCTCTCAATCACCGTCTGCTGATGCTCGAGCTCGAAGTCCTTGGCCTGCAGTTCTTCAGTCATGTCCCGGATCTTCTTGTTCCTATCCTGGACTCGCTTCTCCTGACTCTTGAAATTTCTGTCCTGGCTCTCGAACTTCGCCTCCATCTCCTTGACTATCTCATCTTGCTCCGTGAAGAGCTTGTCCTTCTCGCGAAGCTGCACCTGAAGTTCGTCATTGTTGAGCATGACGTTGGTCCTATCAGAATCCACGTGCCTAATGAGAGCCTCTAAGTCCCGGAGGTATAGACGAATCGGCTCCGCTGTGTCCCTCGAATCGTCCTCGAAGTCGATGGACTCTCCATCCTCATCACGTCTACCAAAGACGTGGAAGTGAGTACCTCTAACCTGTCGGGAGTGTCTCCCTAGCAGACGTCCTATCAGATCATGCATGATTACCTCAAGGCCTCTCTCCTTGTCATCATGCATGAGCTTGAAGATGATGGCCTCCGTGGTAGGCTCTATCTGGCGTCCGGGCTGGTTGACCTTGAAGCCCCAAAGGTCTTTCCTCTCAAAATTGGTGAGGGGAAGCACCATGATGGTGGGAAGAGGGAGATTGAGCAAAGTAGTAAGCTCAACAATACGAGGACCAAAGCGAGTTTCCTGGAACTCCTCAACAGTGCTGATGGTAACAGTAGGCATCTATTTATAAGATAGAAAAAGTTAGAACAACACAAATCAAGATAAAACACAAGGCAAAACATCACATACATAACCTTGGAAATCAAAACACACAAGTCATGGCACACATGGATCCATTACAACAACCAAGGTTTAACTTATTTTAAAGCAACATTTGGAAAATAAGGTGATAAGTGGTGGTCCAACTAACGAAGTGTAGCATCCCAATTGTCTAACAATTGCAATGCTACTAGCCTAGTCTATATAAATGCTACTTCCTATATATAATTGTTGCATCGTAATTATATCATGCTCATGTCATCATGCCACCTTGCATTTGAGCATCATATAAAACCCTTTTGTTTTGGTTCCTCTCTCATATGCATTGTTAATTGTATTTGCCTCTTGATATTGTATTTGGTTATTGATATATTGTTTAAATGCCCAAGTTGAGTTGGGGGGCATATCTTTTATTCTACTCCACCACCCTTTCTTTTCACCACCTTATAATTCCACCATCCCATTATCCATGAGCTTGTATTTTATTTTCTTTTGGTATTTAATCTAGCTCATGGGAGATAGGGTGGATCTAATTCTAATTTCTTTTGTTTGGCTTTATTCCACTTCTTGGAAATGCATAAGTATAATGCCATATTATTATTGTTTTCACAAGATTAACTCATGGCATTAAATACTTGCATGGGCCATGCAAAGCTCCACCATCTCTTCTCCTTTGAGTTTTGCCTTTGTTCTAAAGGGGGTCTTGTCTTGTGTTATCATCCTATGTGTTCTTGATCTCTTGTTGATCACACCTTTTTCTTTCATCACCAACACCATCTCCATCTCAACACCTTTTCTTGATCTTGTTTGGTTCATGTTAAAAACCCTACACCCATCCCCCATCCATGCAAGCCATGTGTGGGCATATTCCACCTTTATCCCTAAACCCTAAACCATCTCCCTACCCCTCTCTCCTCACACTTGTCACCTCATGCTTTGGTCATGTTTCAAACCCTAACTACCACCCCATCACCCTCTCTCTCTATCCTCTCTCCTAAGCCCTCTCTCCAAACCCTACCCCATGACCTACCCCCCCTCCATGCCGAAGCATCAACCCCAACCCCTACCACACCTCTCTCATCTCTCCTCTCTCTATCATGTTGGCCCCACCTGACCACCCTCCTACCCCAACCCTAGCACAAACCCTAACCCGAGCCTCACCCTTCTAACCTAGCTCACCCGAGCCTCCCATCTCTCTCTCTCTCTCTCTAGCTCTCTCCCCCTGCCTCAGCAGCCCCACCACGAGCTCCCCTCACTCCCTGACCCAGCTGGCAGCCTGCACCTACCCTGCCCTGGCCTCCCACGCCGAGCCCCTGCTCGAGAGGACAAGGAGGAAAGGTGGCACCCGAGCCACCTTTTTCTTCTCCTCTCTACTGATTCCCCACGGCATCTCCCGAGCCTTCCTTCTTATCTACCCCACCCCGTCCTGGCAGTGCCATCCAGCTCTCGCCTGGGCTCTGCCCTCACCACCCTAGTTCCTCACCGTCCCCTGTTGCTAGCCTACCTGCCACCTCGCCGTCTATCTCGGCCACCCCGTAGCACCGGTGCTGGAGAGGAGGAGAAGAGGAGCCGTGTGTCGAGGAAGGTCGAGGAGACTCCTAGAAGGCCGCCTGTACCTGTCGCGGAGGAGGAGAAGGACCAGAGCCGAAGATCACCGTCGAGCCCGACACAAACCCTAGCTCGCCGTCCGCTTGCATTGTCGAAGCTCTCCTGCGAACCAAGCCGATCCAACCCCACCGAGAGCCCCGCGGTGAGCCACTGACCCCCCTAGACATGCCCCTGTCCATCTTTGCTTCCCGGTTGCGTCGATCGTTTCGTCGAACGCCCTGTGGTCGTCGCTGCTCGCTAAAACCCCAGCCGCTTGCCGTCGCTGCCGTGCTCTGCTTCGGCAATTGCGCACACGCCCGCTTCCGCCCCGCCTAGCCGCATCGACCAACCCTATCCGTGCGTCCTGGGAACCTCGTCTCCGTCGCCTCCGTGCATGCCTGTAGTTGACGCGCGCGAGGTAGACGACGGACGGCTCGCCACACCTCACCTGGCCGCGCAACCACTACCTAGCATCATCCCGCTAGTACCGCGGTTGCTCCGACCCGCCAGCTCCAGCGTGAGGTCATGGGATCGAGCCCTGGGCGCCCCTGTTCTCCTCTGTTGAGCGGCACCGTCAGTTTCGTCAGAAACGGAGGAAGAAAAACAGTAGCGCATGTCCTTTTTGCACATACCCCCTCCCTTTTTGCTCCGATAACCTGCGGTCCGCCTGAGCCCCACCTGTCAGCCGTAGTGACACTTTGCAGAAAGGCACCTAGCTTTTGTGAACCCTCGACCCGCGCTCCCCGTCCGCGCCACGTGGCTGCGTCCGGTTCGCGAGCCGCGCATGGCCCCGCACACCCCCCGGTCCCACCTGTCAACGGCATAGGCTGTATCACTTCGCGGTGAGAAAAGTCCTCTCTGCGTCGTTTCCCGCCAGGTCAGCCCGGGCCCAGGTGTCTGTGTCTGGGGCTAGATCTGGGCGAGTACATCTGGTTTTTCTGCTTTGCTGTTTGATGTAAACTTTTCAAATTTGTTTTAAATTCAAATTCAAATCTGTTTTCAAATATCTTTTAAAATATAATTCCAAATTAAACATGTAATATATGTTTTTGAATCAGAAAAATGTGAGGAATTCAAATATGCTATTCAAAATAGTATTTGAGCACTTAAAAATTTCGAGTTGATCAAAATTACAATAAAATGCCCCTTTGCCTTAATTTATTAATAACTTTTGTTTTATAACTCCAATTTTGACAAATGATATGTCTAAAATGATCAGCTCGACGAGACCTTTCTGTTTATGCATTCCATGTTCTGAATTACAGCATGCATCATATAAATATAAAGGTTACAGCAACTTATTTGAGGATAAAAGGTGACTAAAACTCCAGAAAATGCTTTATTCTTGTATTCCACACCTCACCCATGCCATGCTACATTATTGCCATGCAAATTGTGCATCATTCATCATGGCATGATTGTTTGCTTGTCGCATTTTACTTCATATGCTTGTGCACTTTATTTATGTTGGCCCTTGTTTGTTTGGTTCTTCTTCGAATAGTAGCTGAGCAGGGGATATATCAAGAAACCCAGGAGCACTACCCAGATCCTTCTCTCGCTTCAACTGAGCTGCCAGGCAAGCACTACCCCATGCTTGCATACATATAGTACCTATTGCCTCTATCTTATTCTTGCATCATTGAGTCGCGATTGCATTAATCTGAATCCCAAGTACTGCATAGCCTTTACTTTTAAACCCCACCGAAGCTTGTTCCTCCATCCCATGAGCCATTACTACAGGAATTGTTTGAGCCATGCGGGTCGTAGAACAGCATGTTTAGGGTATGTGAGTGTCTGATGGATAACGAGGTACCTAAACAACTTAACCTGAGTAGTAATGGGATAACTAATGAAAGTGGCACTGGTGAGCAATATCTGCTATTTGGTTTTTCATGCTCACTTGTGTCCTGTAGGACCCCGAGTACTTGATTCCTGTTCCTTGAATATTCGAGCTATCCACATCCGGGAGGCTTATGAACCCCCCTGAGCCAGAGCTTGATTCATTCTTATTTCTTGGGGCCACAAGTAGTTTGGGGCTTTATTACTATCCTGTACTTATGCCATGCTTTACTGCTTTATTTACGATTGTGCGAGGAGCGCCTGTACTGTTTTGGATGCGGAGTGTTTTCGCGGTATCGACAAGCCTAGTCACACTTTCGGGTTCCCAGTCGTTTACAGCCATTGATGCAAACCTTGAGTCCGTCTCGGAGCCGGCCAACTTCGTTGCGGGTAGCTTAATGGGGTGGCCCCCTGAAATATTTCTGAATCCTGTGATCGCTTTGTCGTGAATGCCTCGTTGGGTTTTGATTTGGTTTTTCCGAGGTTGATTGAGTGTGTGTTGCTATTTGTGCACCCCTGCAGGGTAAATCTTTCTGAAAGTCGTGTCCGCGGTTATGGACGACTTGGAGAACAGTTTCTGGATCATAGACAAGTATAACTAAAGTACCGCTTTTAATTTGACTAAGTACCTGACTAGTATATAGTGCAACACTTATGGAATGGATAATAAAACTGCCAACAGATGGGGGGGTGTTCGTCCGCTTCCTCGTTGGTAAGCGAGGAGGAGGATGGATCTGTTAATATTACTGTTATCACTGTTGATGTTAATTCACGGACATCCGTCTATCTTTGGTTAGGCGGATGGTTAGCGAGTATCCCTAGAATTGTTAGGTATTATGTTTTGCTGCAATTGCGTCACCCCAGGTTGTGTCCCCTTTAGAGGCATAAAGACTTGCTGAGTACCCCTAGGGTCTCACACGATAAATTGTTTGATTCAGATGAACAGGTGAACTCGCAAGATGGATACTGGGTGGAGGATACGGACGATGTTGGCAACGATCACTCGGTGTAGAGATTCCGGGAACGGGGATCCGTGAGATCTGTGGGCGGGATGTGTTTATTTTTGGGGCATCTTATGCCGATTTGCTTCTTATCCGTACTCGGATCTTGTTTTCCGCTTCCGCCTGATACTCTGATGTTTGATGTATGAGGAGATATCCGAAACTATTATATCTATCTAGGATATTTGGATCTTGCCGTATGGCGTTGCAATATTTCTATTTCTTTTAGATGGAATGGCTCTGAGGACTGTTGTATGGTCGCTTGCATACATACTCATTTGTGTATGTAGTTGATCCCTTCGCCTGCCGATTACGCCGCTCGTTCTTGTCCCGATGTTTGGAAATGGTTAGGACGGCCGAAAGGTCTACCTATGAGTGGCATTTGGGCCCCACCGTACTATTTTAACCATTTCCGCTCATCCAGGCTTGTAACTAAGAGCGTAATTCACCGAGGTAGTTACACGAAGTACGTTTACAATCCTATCTCACTGGATCTGTTGGCTAACACAATGTTTCTAGAAGCAATCAGTCTATCTTGCTCACATGACTCCATCACTAAGTCTATAATGTCTCCTGTTAACGTTTGGTTGGTAGCTTCCAACTCCTGGGTATGTTTCTTCTCTTCATTTAGGTCACTTTGGAGGTTGAGCATTCTGCACTTGACTCTATCACCAAGTTCTTTGATGGTCTTCCAAGCTTCATCCCTTGCTGATTCAAAGAATGTAGTGTGCACCACTGAATTGGTGAACATGCAAAATCCTTTTTCCTGGTGGTTGTCTTCCTTGTTTTTATACAAGTGAAGTTGCACCCACCAGTATTCAACTCCGTCATCCATCACAGGAAAACCTTTGTACACAGCTGCACCTTGTATCTCTAATGCAACCATGAGGTCCTTGAGAGCCTTGGGGAATTCTGTCTCACACTCCAAGGTCATTGTCATGAGTGGTCCTGTCCTTACGGCTTCGTTGATGGAGTTCATCTACAAATAGAGATGAGAAGAAGATTAGAAAAGTTTACGAGAAGAATAGACAAGTGTAGAAATTGCTGAAAATTTTTCCTTAGTGGTTTCCAATCCTAGGGTCATAATCCTACAGGCAACACAGTGCTCTGATACCATCTGTAAGATCCCTCCTTTATAAAGGAAAAAGGATCCCTGTGATTGCAATGCTAGTCCCTGGATCAATGCTAGCATCCACAGTTTAAGATGAAATACACATATACAAAGGTCATTATTACAGTCATTCCAGAGACAAACATAGTCTTTACAACTCCAAGGCCACAGGCCTAATACAAGAGTTTTGAATAAGTAAATAAATAAAAGTCTTCATCTTCATGTGCCACAGGCAAACATGTTGAGTGTAGACTCATGAATCCTAATCCTCATCAGAGTAACCTGCAACATCACAAGTTACAGGCACAGTGGGTCAATACATTGGAATAGTATTGGCAAGTGATACCTTAGTATAATTTAGGTGGAACAGATACTATATGCAATTTGGCTAAGTGTAGTTTGGCTTGCTTTGCTCAAAATAGGTTTTGCCTATTAGTTGAAATCACTAAGTTTTTCTTTGTCAAAAACTTTTCCCAAAGAACCACCAATAGACATTGAGGTCCTTCACCCTTGTTCACCCACATGTTTTACTTAGAAATTGGGATGAGGAGATTCTTGATAGCTTCCATGTCTTGATGCTCAAGTTGTCCTTTTCCAGGGACATGGCTAAGTACTTAGGTTTTTCCATCTGCAGAGGTTATGCACTTTCCCCACCAGACTTGATTTTCACCAAGACATGACCTTTCAGAAGCCTTCCCTTAGACCAAATGGACGCGTTCCAACCTATCATCCCACTACCACCTACTGTCCAAATGGCTAAGTTCTAGCAACCTATGTGATCCACGCAGAGCCCATATTGCCAAGTGGCTGCACTAGAAGCTTCTCAACACTTGGCCTCTAAAATCTCTTTGTTCCTGGGTGGCTTTCCACAAGTGAGATACACAAGGTTCACCAGTCCCCTGGCCTTGTGTAACCACTCAACACAAACCATTCCTTCCATTCCACCCAGGTGATTCATTTACTTAGTTGTTTTATTAGGCAAAACACAAGTCCAAAGACTTAGAAATATTTTCATCATAGCATGTATATTTCACCAACCCTTGGTTGCTACTAGCTAGGCTAAGCATGGCATAGATAAGCATCTTAACTTAGAAATTTCCTAGCAATTCTACAACTACTAGGATTTCCCAACATGGCATATAAGTAAAACATAGCATGCAAGACTAGCAAAATATTTCTAATGCTTAGTAGAAAACATAGGGATAAAAATATTCATGAAGTACCACTTGCCTTGGTAGTTTGGAGAGTAGTTACACTCTTCACAATCACAATCACTAGCACCAAAATCTACACAAAGAATTATAGCAACAAATCACATACAAAACATATACAATCAAAAATATATGCATGCACGCAAAATGATATGTGATGATTTTTAAAACTCAACAAAGCAAGTATATAGTACTGGATCATAAACAAGTTAAAAACTTGCCAAAAATTATTTATTTAATCCCTAAAATATTTCCTAAACAATTCATAAACTCAAATTAGCCCTAAACAAGTTTCTGCAAATAAAACCATTTTAACATAAGCAAAACATTAAACACATTGCATAAACAGAAAGGGATTACTCTCCTGATTACATTGATATAAATTTTTTCAAATTCTAACGTGGGGATCAAAAGTTATAGCCAAAACAAATTTGAACATCTAATAGATTCAAATCCAGTTTTTTAAATCTAAACCACTGCCACGCGTCTTAATCTAATTGGCCCGTACCACTTCGCTCAGGATCGCGTCTGTGAGCCGTTAGATCAACATAATTTGCACGGCCCAGATCTAACTATACCGTTTCGTTAAGTGATCTAATCTCGCGCGCTGGATCCAGATCCAACGGCCCTGGATCAAACGACCAAAGCTGGGCGGCGCTGGCGGTGGCTACTGGCGGCGGCGAGCTCTTCTTACGGCGGCGCGGCGCTGAAGATGGCTAGGGGGTTGTCGGAGACGCTTACCAGAAACGCGACGACGCGCTGATGCTCAACCTGGCGACGGCTTGGCAAGGGGCGCACAGACGCAGTCGCTGGAGCTCGTCGGAGTTGCGGGCGGCGTTTGTTGCTTGATGTCGAGGTTGTTTCCGAGGCTCTGCGGCGACCTAGCACAAGCCAGATGGTTTAGGAGACGCGCAAGGGTCTGGCGAACAGGACGGTACCAAAGGGAAGGCAAGGGGTGCTCGATTCTTACCGCTATTGCTCGTCGGAGTCGAGCGGCGGCTCTGGTGGTTGCGGGCGTGAACGAAGACGGCATCCTGGGTCACGAGCAGGCAAACCAGGGGTGTTAGCAGATGCACAATTAAGTGGCGAGGCTGTCTGCAAGAACCAGAAGGAGAGGGGCGCACGAGGCTCACCGGAATCGGTCGCCGGAGTGCTCTCTGTGTGCGGCAGTGCGAGGATGAATGCGGGCAGCCTGGGGGCGCTTAGTGCTCGGAGTTTGGGGGGAAATGGAGAGGGGGCAGAGGGGGTTTAAGTAGGCTAGGCGGGGGCGTGAATTACTCCTGCAATCAATGCGAATTGACGAGCGAATCAACCAGGTAACGCACGGCGTGATTTGGGGAAGAACACGTCGCGGTGAGGGTGGAGACGACGATGCCGTGTGGGCCTTGGCTGTCAGAGAGAGAAACAGAGGGGGAGTAGGTCCTGCTTGTCAGTCACTCTGCGGGTGCGGGGGCGAGTGAAGGAAAACGGTTTGTGGGGTGGGGGTGCTGGGCTTAGCTGGGCCAGTTGGGCCAGATTCGACTGAAGGCTTATTTTTTTCTCTTTTAAGCTTTTTATTTTTCTGTTTACTTTTCTAAAATGGTTTTCAAACTTCAATTCAAATCTGTTTGATTCCAAAACTTTTCAGGATTTTTGTACAATAAATCTTGTACTCAAATAAGTGTCAAACACATCTGTTCACTCAAACACACTTGGGTCTTTTGAAAATAAAACAAGACCATGCCTTTATGAGGTGTGATAATAGGTATAGAATTGGTTTTTATTTCATATTTTGTATTGAGACTTTGCTCAAGTTTTTGAACTCACATGAGTTTGGATTCTAAGCAATACTGAATGATTCACAGTACCTTTCTCAAAACAAGTAGCACAAGGGCTTGAGTAAACTTACATAAAATATTGAGCAACAATGCTTCTGTTTTGAAATGTTTTGTTTGAAATGAAACACATATGATCATGGATGCATGGATGATATGCATGAGTTTGAAACATGATTTTAGGGATGTTACACTGGTCAATTGAGGACCGTGGGGATGAATTATGGTGAACCAATCCTAGTGTTTTCCAAAACTTTTCAAAAAGGTTTCCAAAATGTTTACAAAAGTTTTCGACAAAACCTTGTAGATGCTATATCTGCAGGGGAAACTATTTGACAAAAGAACCTCTCATGGAGCCCTCCTACTAACATACCATATCACATATCCTTTTATTATCATTATCTTAAGGTTGTTCGCGAGTACATTCAAAGTACTCACCGGCTTTGTCCCTGGCTATTTACTTGTCCAGATTTACAGAAACACGGAGATGCTGACATCTACGCGAGCTGGGTCGCCTTCCCAGTCAGCTGCGTGAAGGTTAAGGCATGACATGGGCTCTTCAATTGAAGAAGTCAGATGCTGTTGTTTGTACTGCCATAACAACAATTATCTAAGTCTTCTAGTTCGTTAAATTATGGGTGTTGCAACAATACTTGTCTGTTATGCTCATGGCTCACTGATCATGGTAACATGAATTACAGGCATAACGGGGATTCTTGGACCGTAAATATGGGGTCCCACATGCTTCAAAGAATTGACCTACCATGCATGAACATGTTTCAAGCCTAACGAGCAAGGCCGTGGCCATATCCACATCATAGTTTATGATAATCTTCCCATATTAGATAGATAGACGCACCTAGATAAAGAGAAAATCTCAAATTTACAAGTGATAGTAAGGTTTTTTGGAAATCAAGCACTCCCTCTATCCCAAAATAGGATGCATGTAGTTTTTTCTCTAAGTCATACTTTATAAAATTTGGCCAACTACATAGAAAAATGTAACATCCCAATTTCAGCAACCCTGATTTAATGTCAAAAAGGCAAAAATCAGGGGGAACAAAAACTTTTTCTTGTTAAGGTTGCAATGTTTTCTTGCTTGTTTGCTTGTGCTCAAGAAACTATTAGTGTATCAAGTGTTGTACTCCTCATCTCAACACTAGTTTACAAAAAGATATTTTACAAAAGAGATGTCTTGGCTCATCTTTCATATTCTCAAATGTTCTAGCTTTTCAAACTTGATCCAAGAGGATTTTGATAAAACAAAATACTTGACTAGTTTCTATTAACAAAACTATGGAGACCTATATATAATCTCCTTATGTTTTCAAGACAGAACTCCTAGCTACTCTTATCCCTAGGTTTTCCAAAAACCTTTATTAAAACCTTTCCACTCCAATCTTGGTAGGAATACCATGATGATCCTTATCTCCCTTCAAGGCACACCCAACTCAAAATACCCCTCCATACCTCAATCTAGGCTTGATGGTAACCCTAGTAGTGGTTAGACAAGTAATAAAATGAATTGCCTTGATCTGTTGTCTGGTGAATTGCCTTGATCTGATGATTGGCTTGTTTGCTTAGGAACTAGAATGAGCCAATCTGGTAGCTCATACCTTAGGACCAAATCTATTATTGTGATCATCAATCTCATATGAAGCATCCAAGTGTGAATCTATCCTAATCAGATCAATCAGGGGTAATCATCTCCTCTCCTAATCAGATCAATCAGGGGTAATCCCTTCTGATAGTTTCCAACTTAGTGAAGACCCAATCTAAGCATGGATCATACCTACTTAGACATCACATCAACATACTCCATTTAATCAGGAGTTTGGGACATAACATCCTCTCAAAATCATCTACACTTGCACTCTAGTCTAAAACCCTAAATCTGCCAAAATGGCTAAGTTTGGAATTCTTATCTAGATGCAATCTTTGGAGCTCTACCTTTTCCAACCTATGTGCATCCTTGAGAATGTATGTGAACCCACTTCTAGTACATCTTTAGTACTACCAAAGCCTACTCTTGCCCTTGACTAAGCCATTCTATTTACCACTCATCCATGATGGTTTTGTAGTCAGGATACTAATCTTTTCTGCAAATCTTACCATCTTGCCTACTTTGGCAGAAGCTCACATCTATATGCCACCTCCCCTTGTCCAACTCTTTGCTTGGTTATGATATAATGATCATGGCCTATCAACCCCCACTTCACTTGTTTCCATTGGAGCCTTGTGCTTCTTAAACCCACATGGTTTAGGAGGCTACCTGATGTATCTGTTATGGCAGCCTTATTTTCAACAATGTTTGACATCTCATCATGATCACCTCAAATGAAACCAAGCCTAACTCTTGCTTCCATGGTCATCTAGATGACTTGGTCTATCTATCCATATACCCCTTATACCAAGGTGAGCTCTAAGCTCCCTAATCCAACCATGTTTAGAGGGCATTAGAATAACCAAACCCTAGATCCTCCCATATCAAGTTTCCATCCTTTTCACCACTTTTCTTCAAAACCAAGGTTGAAATTGATGCCTACATCAAGTTTACATCATCTACCTTGGATAGAAGCATGCCCAAATAATTCCCACAATTATTTGGATTATCAAACTACTTTATCTCCTTTACCAACCAATTTCTCAACAACCTTGTCTATAAAGGCAAGTTTGTTTTTCTCCAAATCACCTTGCCAAACTCAAGGCATAATTGATACCTATATATCATATCCCATTTTCCCAACTCAAAAATAAATATTACAAGATCCTTTATTGTTTCTTTTTGCCCTTTTTCTTAAATGGCAGAAACAAGAAATAATTCCACAAAAATACTTTTTCACCTCAATAAATTCCAATAAAATTATCCAATGTGTGTTATGGTATGTAAGACCATCTCACATCAAAAACCCAGATTTCCCAATGTAAAATTATTACATTAGCTTCCATAATCTACCTCTGCACTTTTTGAATAATTGAGATTAAGTGCACCTTTAGTCCTTATAAAAATCTCAAATAAATCATATGGAAGTATCCTGATCCTATATAACTTCTAGTACCCTTTCCCCATCTTGGCCAATGTAAATTTTTGGACTTCATTCATAACCCAAGTTTTGATCAAGTTTGGCAAACTAATCAAAACCATTAGCCAAACCCCATCAAACCCCATCAAAGCTTGTCCAATAACACCACCCCAGCACACCTCCCTCTCCCTGGTTGACCACCACTGTAGCAACCACTGTAGCTCACTTAGAACCTTGTATCTAGTGCTTGTTTGACTTGCAAAGTTACCCCATGTGAAACTACCCCTACCTCTAAATATTACCACCTTCCCCCTCTACCACAAACCCAAACCAGAAACCACCTACACCCCTCTCTCACGCCCACAACAAACCAGCCCCTCGTTTTGCCCTTCCCCTCCTTTCTCCCATGGACATATTAAACCATTGATCCATGGTATAAAAAGGGTAGAGCCCCCACCACCCCCTCTTTGCACCTCATTTCTCCTCTACCACTCTCACTCCCCTCCCCCACGAGCCCCTGCTCTCCCCCTTGCTCTGTCCTGCCAGAGGAGAGAAGGAAATGGCCCTTTCGGCGATGGGTGAGCTCGAGCCGAGGTGCCCTCTACCCAGCTCCCTTCCCCTAGCATGCGACCCCTACAGGATCTACTATCCCTGATATATAACCCCTGTCCATCCCTCCCCTGCAGGTACGCTGGAGCCACCGCCGCTGTGCATGCCCGAGAGGAACTCGTCCTGCGAGTTAGAAGCTCTCGAGCCCCTTCCCCCACTGCATGCTTCGTCCTTGAACTTCCCAGCACGGAAGAGACCGAAGCGACCCCTCCCCAGCGGCACGGTCCCCTTCCTGAGACCTCTCCGGCAAGCTCCCGAGCCTGCTCCATCGCGCAGATGTCCGAGACCAAGATCTGCACCAAACAACAGTGTGTTGCCCCTCATCTGGCTCTCCTTCGTGCGCCGCGTCGCCCTGTGGCCTCCTCCCTCGCCGACAACCCCTCAGGTGAGCTCCCCCACACCCGCCGTCGTGAGCTAGGGTTTCCCCTCTGTTTTCTCTGGCCCAGTAAAGAAAAATACCCACCGCCGTCGGTTGCGTTTTGATCCAACGACCATCCTCTTCCCGTACCCCTTCGCAGTCCTAGAGTCGCCGACCACTGGGCCCCACCTAGGTGGGATTTGAATCCCCCTCCCGCTTAGGGAGAAGCCCGGGTGGGCCGATTTCGCCCTGACCGGCCCATCTCCCTTCCGAATCTGGCCCGCGAACCCCCTTAGCCCTTCTTCCTTTTTAAATAAATCCGCCCTGGGCAGAATATACCCATTTGGTTTAAATCAAAAATAAAATGTAAACGACTTGTTTTCTGTCAGATAAAAATATTAACATGTTCCCCAAGGTTTGACCCAACATGCAATATCCTTGTTTACCCAAAGTTTTGCATAGATAAATCATGGAAAATAAAATGGGCAAGTGTTTTCTTTTCACTAATAAATTCCTTCAGGGGGTTTGGTAACTCCAATTGGAGTAAACCCAATTGTTACTGAAAGTTATCAATCATGCCTTTCATGTCACCCTGGCCCCATACCCATTTGCTTCTTAGATTAAGAGTAGCAAAAATAGAAAAATCAGCCTTTTTCTGACTTTAGAAATTTATCCAGGTCAAACCAAGTAAGGTTCTGACCTAATTCTAACTCCCCTTGAACACACATAACAATATCTTCCGTAACCAAGTAGATCATAATTTTATGAGTCTCTGTTAAATTTTAGTGAGTTAAAGTCTTCAATGCATGGTTTAATCACTAATAAAAACTTTACAGTAGCTCTGTAAATCCAAAAAGGTTGATTCAAATTTCTACAGAAAGGTATTTTCATTACCTAAAAGGTGTCCTTAGAATCAACTAAAAATCTTCTGTGAAATAAATACGACAAAAAAGACAAATCCCAGCCAGTATTGTCTTTGGGAATTTCCCAAGGGCATTATTGTAATTGTTTTGAGGTGATTCCAACTCCTCTGGAATAAGTACACAAAATACTACCTAATAACCCAAGGAAATAATTTTTGGATCTACAGAGAAGTTCTGGTGAATTATTTCATAAAACTAGAGCTTTAATCACTATAAAATCCATTATAAATCAAGGGAAATTGATAAAATAGTGAAACCACTTTTGTTAGATTCATTTTATCAATACCTATCTGATGGTACCATTCTTAACTAATGATATCATACAGAACTTGTCCTTGCTCAAAAACCCTCTCTTAGGTATTTCCTAGACCTCAAATCCGAAGGGGTCATCTTCCCATGCTTCCACATCTTCTACCAGTCTAATCAACCCAATCATCCAGCACCCTACTGATGTATATCTTGTGTTGTATGATTTCTTGCTGTAGGTATTGATGCTTGCAAGCATTGTTTTGATTGTGGTCTTGCTTGCTTCCATGTTTGCTCGATGACGGTGATAGTTGTGATTATGTGACACCGAGAAGAATGGAGCATCGGGTTATTCTTATTATTGATATTATTGGTACTCTGGTATTATAAGGAAGTCACGAGAAATTCGTTGGTCACAGGCAAGACAACTTCTTTCTCATACACCTTGTCCTATTATTTTATTTATGCATGTTTTATCTACTCCATTATGCAAAGTGCATTTGCTTTACTATGATATACTTTATATGGGGAATGTTTGGCTCCTCCAAATAATTACCCCTTAGTACCATTAGGTACAACCCAGATTATGATACCTACCGCCCTTGGTATATGGTGTTTAACACCATAACTCGTTGGAGACCCTGTTTTTAGCCGAAGTAAAAAAACTATGGGATGGGAAGACCCCGGAAAAAGGTTTACAAACATGTTTTATGAGAAAAACTTGGTGAGGCTTGGGCTACCAAGTGATGTTGAAAAAGCAGAAAGGTTTTGTTTTAGAAAATGGTCGGACAAATGATGGAGGAATTTTTTTCATGAAAACGCACCCGGTTCTTTGCAGTTTTGCTAGAACAATTAACCCATGCAACCACATTACTCTGGAATGGGACGGGGCTGGGATGGAAGTTTGTCTAATCCGGTATAGGTGTCTCAAACTACTAAGGGGGAGAACAAATCCCCGGAGGTTGGGTTTTCTCCTGTAAAGGCCCATGTGAAACATCGGTATGGAGAAGGTAAATACCGTCTAATGGCGGCCAGACGATACTATGAACCCCTCATTGAAAGCGCACACCCTGTGGGGTGCAAAACGCGCTCCGGTTGGCTTGTGACTATATCGGGCTTCCCGGTTTTAAGGGGATTAACTTCATAGGGTAGGCACTTGTATCGGAGAGGGCATCCGGAAGGCCTTTACCGGTTATTCGACCCACGATCGGTGTAGATCAGGGACGGGCAATCGGATGGTGTGGGTAAAGTGTACAACCTCTGCAGAGTGTAAATCTATTCCAATGGGCGTGTCCATGGTCATGGACGGTTCGGAAAGTTGCTGTAGAGCGGTGCTGGTTTTGTTTTTGAAAAGGACTTTGGAAAATGGGGTGAAAATGTTTTGACCATGGGATGGTCGGGAAAAGAGGAAAGAGTTTGGTCATGATATGACCGAAAGAAAAACAAATGGGTCACCCAATCCTAGTGTTTTCCTAAAACTTTTCAAAAAGGTTTCCAAAATGTTTTACAAAAGTTTCCAACAAAGATATAGAGACATGCTATATCTACAAGAGAAACTAATTTACAAAAGAACCTCTTATGGAGACATCCTACCACAGCCATACTGCATATCCTTTACTTATTGTTATCTTAAGGTGGTTTGCGAGTACATTCAAAGTACTCACCGGCATTGTCCCTGGCTATATACTTGGCCAGATTGCAGATGTTAAGAAGCGATGAAGGTGCTAACGTCTATGCGAGCTAGGTCCTCGTCCCAGTCAGTTGCCTGTAGGTTAGGGCATGACATGGGATCTACGCTCGAAGACTTCCGTTACTTGTGTTGTATTCGCCATAATGGCCACCTTGTCAGTTTTGTACTCATTACTTTATGGATGATGTAATGATACTAGTCGTTTATGCTCACGGCTCACTGATCATGGGAACGTGAATTGTGTGCATAATGGGTATTCTCGGACCATAAATCCGGGGTGCCACAGACTTGGTATCAGAGCCATCCTGACTATAGGAGACCGTAGTTAGCATGGACGTTAGATAGGACCACCCCTATTTCTGAAAACACCGTCTTTCAAAAACTATTTCTCGAAAGCTTTTCAAAAGATTTCTTATCTTATCTTCTCTGATTTAAAAGACTTGAAAATGGATTACTCTATATCTCGTCTACTCCAAAATGTCCCGTTTTCAAAAACAAAGTCCGGCCTGGAGACTACAAAGACGGAGATCCCGAAATGAAGAGACACCAAGACAAGGAAAACAAAGGAGCTACCAACGACGAAATACACTACAAGATCGCCCTACCAACGAAGTCCTTCATCGCTCCCAAATTGATCAAGTATGGCACCGACAACAACAGATGGAAAGATAGAGGTCAAGACCCCCGTCACGTCTGTACTTAGGATTAGCATTCCTAATATAGGATTCCCCTTATGGCGTGTAGTCACCCCTTAGTATCTATGGTACGCTCTGTCTGCTTGTCATCTGCTTGTGTGATGCTTGAAATTTGTTGCTTGTCTGCCTCGGATCACCCGATCCTATAGTATGAACACCTTGTTGGCATATCTCGACGCTAACCCTAGCAACCCCATAGCTGAAAACCTCCCCTCATCAGGAGGGCCACATAAAGAAATCCCCGACAACTCTTACTCTTGCATTAGTTCTAATCAGCCCCAAAGGAGTGACAATCCTAATAAACCCTTTGCTGAATCAACATGGATTATTTGAAAAGAAGATGGAAGATAAGAAGGCCCGAAGGCAACGAGTTTACTCTATCAACAAACCAAAGAAACACAAAAGAGTTCAAGTGAAGACAACCCATCTGAAGCCAAATTTCCTCCACCCCGACTAAGGATGAATAAGAAGCGTCGCTAACCGCTAAAAGTAACCCGAGATAACCTACGGCTTCATTAGGTAATCGTCATAGGAAGGTAGTCGCAATAAGGCGTCACTTGAAGAACACAACTCCAGTATCACGCCTCGCCCCAAGACGAAGGATCGACCACACCCTCGCCGACCCGAAGTAAAGCTCTAAGGTGGAAAGACTATGTCTTTCCACTCTAGTCCAGAAGACCGACCATGAGAAGATAATACCAGAAGATCCACAGTCCAACAACCTTCTGCAAACTCCCACCCCAAGAGTCGTCAGAGGAATAGAAAATAGACATCATCAATAATCTCCACAAGTCTGCTCGAACCTCCCGACACCCGAGACATTCAGAATTAAGACAACTAGACTGCCCGACACTGCCAATACTACCCTCCAAGGAAAATAAAGAAACCAAGAGCATCAACCTCTGAATCTGCAAACCCTAAGATGGAGAATGAAGAACTATCCCCTTCACAAGTATCAACCTCTCTTCAAGTCACCACCCCAGGAGATCCACTCATCGAAGCAAAACATCAGAGAAGGCATTACCCTCACGGCTGAAGAGCTGAATGTCCCTCAGACCCCCGAGTAAGTACAATAACCAAAGTTGGTATCCAACCCAAGGACGGCTACAAGATTCAAGGAGCACTATCGACATAGTCCTTAATACACTACCAACTTACTCCGCTAACCTCTAGCAAGTGATGGATCGTCCCGAAATCTGCTCAGTAAGGCGTCAAGTACCTTCGCCATTGGCAGGCGCAGATCTGCTGAACTCTGGATGGACCCTATTGGATGATATGCAAGAATGATGTCGTTCTTTGCATGTTTTACCCAGGACGTTGCATCAGACCGAACCCGAAACAAAGGACTGCATTCCTAAACCGCCAACCTCCAACGACATACCTCAACCCATCGGACCCCTACCTAGCTCAGAACTAACTAACCAGGAGCTAGTTAAACACCTCTCTCATTACTACCATTGATTCAAGAAGTGGCATCGCCGCCTCCCACAAGATGGTACAATGTCGATAGAAGATAACCACCTCCGGACGAAAGGTGCAGCGCCATCCCCCAGCGTCAGCTATGACTCCAATAAGGAAATCCTGCTATTTCCCCCAAAAACACCTAGTGTCCCCCAAAAACCCGATAGAACCCAGGAGTCAAACGCAAGTTATCATTAAGTGAAGACCACCCTTACAAAATTCGAATCATCGACCCTGCAAGAAGGACGACAATCGGCACTCCTCCAGAATCAGAAGATACTTCAGGAAAGTCCTCCACTCCAAGGTAGGCCACCCAGGCAACACCCCGGTGTATCAAGACCTGGAAGAGAGAAAAGTCGACGAGGTGAAGGAGTAAAGAAGAAAAAAACTCGCTGTCTCTCGTCAAGAAGGAAGTACCCCGTCGATGCTAAACCTACCTAGACTTGGCCTAAGGGGAAAAGACCGCATCTTGTCCACTCGCCTAATCTAACGCCCCCCAAACCCGAAGCCACTCTACTCAGAACTCTATCTAACCATGCCCCTTTATTTGAAGACCCGCTAACTCCTCATACTTCCCTTCCCTGAATTTGTTAAACGGATGTTATTACCCAACTCTACTCCTCCCTAATCTCTGGATGAGAATATTTTAAGGGGGAAAGGTCTGTAACATCCCAATTTCAGCAACCCTGATTTAATGTTAAAAAGGCAAAAATCAGGGGGGAAACCTTTTTCTTGTTAAGGTTGCAATGTTTTCTTGTGCTCAAGCAACTGTTAGTGTATCAAGTGGTGTACTCCTCATGTCAACACTAGTTTACAAAAAGCTATTTTACAAAAGAGATGTCTTGGCTCATCTTTCATATTCTCAAATGGTCTGGCTTTTCAAACTTGAGCCAAGAGGATTTTGATAAAAAAAAATACTTGAATAGTTTCTATTAACAAAACTATGGAGACCTATATATAATCTCCTTATGTTTTCAAGACAGAACTCCTAGCTACTCTTATCCCTAGGTTTTCCAAAAACCTTTATTAAAACCATTCCACTACAATCTTGGTAGGAATACCACGATGATCCTTATCTCCCTTAAAGGCACACCCAACTCAAAATACCCCTCCATACCTCAAGCTAGGTTTGATGGTAACCCTATTAGTTGTTAGACAAGTAATAAGGTGAATTGCCTTGATCTGCAGTCTAATGAATTGCCTTGATCTGCTGATTGCCTTGTTTGCTTAGGAACTGGAGTGAGCCAATCTAGTACCTCATCCCTTAGGACTAAATCTATTCTTGTGATCATCAATCTCATATGAAGCATCCAAGTCTAAGGTGATCATATCCTCTTCTAATTAGATCAATCCGGGGTAATCCCTTCTGATAGTTTCCAACTTAGTGAAGACCCAATCTAAGAATGGATCATACCTACTTATCCATCACATCAACATCCTCCATTTAATCAGGAGTTTGGGATATAGCATCCTCTCAAAATCATCTACACTTGCACTCTAGTCTAAAACCCTAAATCTACCAAAATGGTTAAGTCTGGAATTCATATCTAGATTCAATCTTTGGAGCTCTACCTTTTCCAACCTATGTGCATCATTGAGAATGTATGTGAACCCTCTTGTAGTACATATTTAGTACTACCAAAGCCTACTCTTTCCCTTGACTTAGCCATTCTATTTACCACTCATCCATGATGGTTTTGTAGTGAGGATACTAATCTTTTCCTGAAATCTTACCATCTTGCCTACTTTGGCAGAAGCTCACATCTATATGTCACCTCCCCTTGACCAAGTATTTGCTTAGTTATGATCTAATGATCATGGCCTATCAACCCCCACTTCACTTGTTTCCATTGGAGCCTTGTTCTTCTTAAACCCACATGGTTTAGGAGGCTACATGATGCATCTGTTATGGCAGCCTTATTTTCAACAAAGTTTGTCATCTCACCATAATCACCTCAAATGCAACCAAGCCTAATTATTGCTTCCATGATCATCTATATGACTTGGTATATCTATACATATACCCATTATACCAAGGTGAGCTCTGAGCTCCCTAATCCAACCCTGTTTAGAGGGCATCAGAATAACCACACCCTAGATTCTCCCATATCAAGTTTCCATCCTTTTCAACACTTTTCTTCAAAACCAAGGTTGACATTGATGCCTACATCAAGTTTACATCATCTAACTTGGATAGAAGCATCCCCAAATAATTCCCACAATTATTTGGATTATCAACCTATTTTATCTCTTTTACCAACCAATTTCTCAACAACCTTGTCTATAAAGGCAAGTTTTTTTTCTCCAAATCACCTTGCCAAAATCAAGGCACAATTGATACATATATATCAAATCCCATTTTCCGAACTAAAAAATAAATATTTTGAGATCCTTTATTATTTCTTTTTTCCTTTTTTCTTAAATGGCAGAAATAGAAATAATTCCACAAAAATACTTTTCCACCTCAATAAATCCCAATAAAACTCTCCAATGTGTGTTATGGTATGTAAGACCATCTCACATAAAAAACCCAGATTTCCCAATGTAAAAATCTTACATTAGATTCCATAATATACTTCTGCACTTTTTGAATAATTGAGTTTAAGTGCACATTTAGTCCTTATAAAAATCCCAAATAAATCATATGGAAGTATCCTGATCCTATCTAACTTCAGTACCCTTTCCCCATCTTGTCCAGTGTAAATTTTTGGACTTCATTCATAACCCAAGTTTTGATCAAGTTTGGAAACTAATCAAAACCATTAGCCAAACCACATCAAACCCCATCAAAGCTTGTCCAATAACACCACCCCATCACACCTCCCTATCACTGGTCGACCACCAATGTAGCAACCTGTAGCTCACTTAGAACCTTGTCTCTAGTGCTTGTTTGACTTGCAAAGTTACCCCATGTGAAACTACCCCTACCTCTAAGTATTACCACCTTCCCCCTCTACCACAAACCCAAACCAGAAACCACCTAGACCCCTCTCTCACGCCCACAACAAACCAGCCCCTGGTTTTGCCCTTCTTGTCCTTTCTCCCCATGGACATATTAAACCATTGACCCATGGTATAAAAAAGTTAGAGCCCCCACCATCCCCTCTTTGCACCTCATTTCTCCTCTACCACTCTCACTCCCCTACCCCACGAGCCGCTGCTCTCCCCCTTGCGCTGCCCAACCCGAGGAGAGAAGGAAATGGCCCTTTCAGCCATGCGTGAACTCGGGCCGAGGTTCCCTCTACCCAGCTCCCTTCCCCTAGCATGCGACCCCTACATGATCTATTATCTCTGATCTATACCAGCAGTCCTTCCCTCCTCTGCAGGTACGCTGGAGCCACCGCCTTTGTGCATGCCCGAGAGGATCTCGCCCTGGGAGTCAGAAGCTCCCGAGCCCCTTCCCCCACTGCATGCTTCGTCCCTGCACTTCCCAGCACGGAGGATACCGAAGGGACCCCTACCCAGTGGCACACGCCCCTTCCCGAGACCTCTCCGGCGAGTTCCCGAGCCTGCTCCATTGTGCAGACGCCCGCGACCAAGATCTGCACCAAACAGCAGCGTGTTGCCCCTCAACTGGCTCTCCTTCGTGTGCCGCGTCGCCCTGTGGCCTCCTCCCTCGCCATCAACCCCTCAGGTGAGCTCCCCCACGTCTGCCATCACGAGCTAGGGTTGGCCCTCTGTTTTCTATGGCCCAGCAAAGAAGAAGACCCACCGCCATCTGTTGCGTTTTGATCCAACGGCCATCCTCTTCATGTACCCCTTCGCAGTCCTAGAGTTGCCGACCACTGGGCCCCACCTAGGCGAGATTTGAATCCCCCTCCCGCTCAGGGAGAAGCCCGGGTGGGCTGATTTCTCCCTAACCGGCGCATCTCCCTTCCGAATCTGGCCCGCGAACCCCCTCAGCCCTTCTTCCTTCTTAAATAAATCTTCCCTGGGCAGAATATACCCATTTGGTTTAAATCAAAAAGAAAATGTAAACGACATGTTTTCTGTTAGATAAAAATATTAACATGTTCCCCATGGTTTTCCCCAACATAAAGTATCCTTGTTTACCCAAAGTTTTGCATAGATAAATCATGGAAAATAAAATGGCCAAGTGTTTTATTTTCACTAATAAATTCCTTCAGGGAGTTTGGTAAATCCAATTGGAGTAAACCCAATTGTTACTGAAAGGTATCAATCATGCCTTTTATCTCACCCTGGACCCATACCAATTTGCTTCCTAGGTTAAGAGAAGCAAAAATAAGAAATCAGCCTTTTTTCTGACTTTAGAAATTTCTCTAGGTCAAACCAAGTAAGGTTCTAACCTAATTCCAACTCCCCTTGAACACACATAACCGTATATTACATAAACCAGTAGCACATAATTTTTTGAGTCCCTGTTAAATTTTGGTGTGTTAAACTCTTCTGTGCATGGTTTAATCACTAATAAAAACTTTACAGTAGCTCTGTAAATCCAAAAAGGTTTATTCAAATTTCTATAGAAAGGTATTTTCATTACCTAACATTTGTACTTGGAATCAACTAAAAACCTTCTGTAAAATAAATATGATGAAAAAGACAAATTCCAGCGAGTACTGTCTTTGGGAATTTCCCAAGGACATTCTGTTAATTATTTTGAGGTGATTGCAACTCCTCTTGAATCAGTCCGCCAAATACTACCTAATCACCCAAGTAAATAATTTTTGGAACTCCATATAAGTTCTGGTGAATTATTTCCTAAAACTAGAGCTTTAATCACTATAAAATTCATTATAAATCTAGGGAAATTGATAAAATAGTGAAACCACTTTTGTTGGATTCATTTTATCAATACCTATCTGATGGTACCAATCTTAACCAATGATATCATACAGAACCTGTCCTTGCTGAAAAACCCTCTCTTAGGTATTTCCTAGACCTCAAATCCGAAGGGGTCATCTTCCCATGCTTCCACATCTTCTACCGATCTAATCAACCCAATCATCCAGCACCCTACTGATGTATATCTTGTGTTGTATGATTTATTGATGTAGGTATTGATGCTTGCAAGAACTGTTTTGATTGTGGTGTTGCATGCTTGCATGTTTGCTCGATGACTGCGATAGTTGCGATTATGTGACACCGAGAAGAATGGAGCATCGGGTTATTCTTATTATTGATATTATTGGTACTCTAGTATTATAAGGAAGCCATGGGAAATATTGTTGGTCACAGGCAAGCCACCTTCTTGCTCATACACCTTGTCCTATTATTTTATTTATGCATGTTTTATCTACTCCTTTATGCAAAGTGCATTTGCTTTACTATGATATACTCTATATGGGGAATGTTTGGCTCCTCCAAATAATTACCCCTTAGTACCATTAGGTACAACCCATATTATGATACCTACCCTCCCTTAGCATGTTAGATGGTGTTTAACACCATAACCCCTTGGAGACCTCGTTTTAGCCGAAGTAAAAAAACTATGGGATGGGAAGACCCCGGAAAAAGGTTTACAAAAATGTTTTATGATAAAATCTTGGTGAGGCTTGGCCTACCAAGTGATGTTAAAAAAGAAGAAAGGTTTTGGTTTACAAAATGGTTGGACAAATGATGGAGGAAAAATGTTTACGAAAAAGCACCAGGTTCTTTGAAGTTTTGCTAGAACAATTAACCCGTGCAACCACATTACTCTGGAATGGGACATGGCTGGGCTGGAAGTTTGTCTAATCCGGTATAGGTGTCTCAAACTACTACGGGGGAGAACAAATCCCAGAGGCTGGGTTTTCTCCTGTAAAGGCCCATGTGAAACATCGGTCTGGAGAAGGTAAATACCGTCTAATGGCGGCCAGACGATACTATGAACCCCTCATTGAAAGCGCACACCCTGCAGGGTGCAAAACGCGCTCCGGTTGGCTTGTGACTATATAGGGCGTCTCGGTTTTGATGGGATTAACTTCATAGGGTAGGCACTTATATCGAAGATGGCATCCGAAAGGCCTTGACCGGTTATTCGACCCACGATCGGTGTAGATCAGGGATGGGTAATCAGATGGTGTGGGTAAAGTGTACAACCTCTGCAGAGTGTAAATCTATTCGAATAGCCGTATCAACGGTTATGGACGGTTGGGAAGGTTGCTGTAGAGCGGTGCTGGTTTTGTTTTCAAAAAGGACTTCAGAAAAGCAATGGCATGAAAATGTTTAGACCATGGGATGGTCGGAAAAAATGAGGAAGGAATTTGGTCATGAGATTACCGAAAGGAAAAACAAATGGGTGACACAATCCTAGTGTTTTCCTAAAAATTTTCAAAAAGGTTTCCAAAATTTTTTACAAAAGTTTCCAACAGAGATATAGAGACATGCTATATCTACAAGAGAAACTAATTTACAAAAGAACCTCTTATGGAGCCATCCTACCACAGCCATACTGCATATACTTTACTTATTGTTGTCTTAAGGTGGTTTGCGAGTACATTCAAAGTACTCACCGGCATTGTCCCTGGCTATACACTTGGCCAGATTGCAGATGTTAAGAAGCGACGAAGGTGCTGACGTCTATGCGAGCTAGGCTGTCGTCCCAGTCAGGTGCATGTAGGTTAAGGCATGACATGGGCTCTACGCTTGAAGACTTCCGTTACTTATGTTGTATTCACCATAATGTCCACCTTGTAAGTTTTGTACTCGTTACTAGTATGTTATGATGTAATGATACTAGTCGGTTATGCTCACGGCTCACTGATCATGAGAATATGAATTGTATGCATAACAGGTATTCTCGGACCATAAATCCAGGGTACCACAAAAAATATGTTGATGTTTATAATCCCTAATCAGTATTGTTAAAACTATTATGAAATATATCTTTGTATGGTGCACATTATATATTGTAGACGTTCGTAATTTTCTCTCTATATTTGATCAAATTTTGAATTTGTTGATTTTGACAAAAAATTATACGCGTTCTAGTTTGGGATATACATTATAGAGGGTGTAGTAGTACAACAAAGAATATGGGTCAGAATGGAGGGAGAAACCGAAGAGCAAGAGGGCAGCAACGAGGAGGAGTTGAAGACGGTGCGATATCAGAGCACTCCATGATGATTGGTTTCTGACATGAGGTACTAGTACTACAAGTTTCACAACATACACACTCTACTACTAGAAGGAGTAATAAATTTTTCACGCAAAACAATTTGTATTTTCTCTCTCATTCAATGCCTCTCTCACCATCCATATCTCCCTGGCTACCCCGCACACACCGGACGGATGATCTCTCCCTTGTCCACAGCCAGGCGCTGCGCTGCACACATGTCCCTTGGTATGGCGACACTATGACTAGCGTGCTTAATAGCTGCATTATTGTACAAAGGAAGGAACCACTTTGGTTCCTGGAGGCAAATATCAGTAGAATTCAAACCTTTCTGGTCTCGTCTGAAATCCATGAATGTTCATACATCGTACACCACAATATATAGTTTCGTCCTATTTATTTTGAAAAGGGGCCAAATTTTGAGTATAATAGGCTTTCAGATCGATATGTTGAATCTTACAAAATAGGAACCTTAAAATGGTATAAAAGGCATGTGACCTAGCTATAACACACTCGTAGTTCCAATTTTGAGATACTTCCAGCAAATTGCCGTAAAGCCAAATTATTGCACGGATATATAGCTACGAATCTTGAAAATTTATGAAACCTGGTAATATCAATGAAATAGGATATTATGGTGGCATTTTAGCCATATACTCCCTTATAGTTGATTCACACAAAAACATTGTTGTCACTTTCATTAAATTACGCTAATGCCATTTCATTCCACGAATATAAGCATAAACCTTGAACATTATTGAAATTGCCCTAAAACCTAAACCTTAAACCCCTCAACCATAAACACTCAACCCCTAAATCCTCATCAAGCAGGTATCATGAATTTTTATAACAAAATTTGAGATCGATACTATAACACTACAGTACTGAAAAGACTGTATCTTCTATGCAACATGCTAATCCCTGGATCAGGTCATTGGCTTAGATATAACATAGATGAATAAAAAATAAAATATCCGTGTATTATAAATAATGAAAGATCCAGAGTAATCATTTATTACAATAATGCTTAGCTCGAAGGCTAGCTCAAACTTATTCAAGTATCAAACATAAATAAATAAGTCCTTCAATCTTCAAATTGCCCACAAGCAAACAAGTGTAGAGTGAAGTACCGTGACCTAGCTAATCAGTCAGAGTCAGAATATCCTGCAACATAAAACATAGCAGCCCCGAAGGGTCAATTCATGGAATGCATGGCAAGTAGTGCTATGTAGGGAGACGATACACCTAGCAACTACATGCTTATTTGGCTGGTGGAGCTATGGCTAGCTTGCATTTTTCAAACACTTTGCCTTACTTTATTAAATAGTTTTGATTCACATCAACCCATTAAGTTAACCCATCAAGTTTTAGTAATCAAGAAATAAGGTTGAGTGAGAATATGTCAAAGCATAGATATCAAGAAACTCATTTTTCTATAACCGGGGACACGGATAAGCACTTAGTTTTACACCCTACAGGGGTTTGTACACTTTACCCATGTGCTTGGTTAGCCCAGCTCGTACCACCACACTCATATTGTGTGATGATAGGGAGAAGCCCAAGAAGAGGCCGTTCGGGAAGTAGATCCCCAAACCCCATTGTGAAACAGTCCCAACCTACCATTCACTACATCTCTAGCTACGCTAAGTTCGGGACACCATGACCTACCGAGTCCAACCAGCCACACATTCTTACTGTCACATGGTTGCACACATAAGCTACTGCAATAAATACAACTAATCCTTCTCAGTGCCCTAGGTGGAATTCCCCACCGTTATTCACACTCCGATGACTAATACAACCACTCCTCCCAGGTAGTTCATTGCCATTATGTTGTTTTAATTCAATAAAACATATACTTCATCATATCATGAACCCTTCCCAATATCCACAGCATATCTAATCATATCTACCATAAAGAGGCTCAACTACAAGAGATTTCCCTACCACAATACATAGGATATAACATATCATAGTAATTCCTACACATGTAGCTACGAAAATACACTACACATGCACAAGAGAGAAATAGTAGGAAAAATTCATGAACAAAATAGCAACTACTTGCCTTAACAGTAGGAGTCAACAGTACAATCCTCACAGAAGTAAGTGTTGCACTCGTCACAATCTACATGATACAATATTTGGAACACATAAACAATCATACACAACCATAATAATGCACAATGCATGCTCGACATGTTGAACAAAGTTCAGTAGGACATTACATCATCTGTTCAATATACCTACTTTATGTATGCATGGAAAACATTTTAATGAATCGAAAAAAATATGCAATTTGAAAGTCCAATTAATAGGGCTTTAATAAATTTATTAAGCCCCTGTCGTTGAAAAGTTTGTAAAATCTGGCAAAAATACCACTGTGTAGATATTCCAATTTAGAGTCAGGGCCAACAAGAATCATGCCAAAAGTACTTACAGATATTTTTAAATGATTAAAATATTACAGAAAGAATTTTATTATATGAAAAATATCCCGTACTGTAAACATGCCATTTTAATTCAGAAATAGATTGTACATGTTCTTGTGATTCCAAGGACATATTATATGAAAATTTCTAAACAGTAGTTATTTTATTATGTTCATACTCCAAAAAGGAAATTAACTCATTTAAATAATTAATGCAAGACCTAATAGTAAAAGTCCGAAGCATTTGGGTAACAATGTTCTTGGTAAAATTTTGATTACAATGGTATATTATTTGTAATTTTTGGACCGGTATATCTTTTATAATGAATTTTTGAAGTCAAGACTATTTTTCTGGAATTTTAATGATTTTTTCTAATTGCAGAGGTCAACGCTCACCGAGCTGACTGCTCACGCGGCAGCCACGCGGCGCGTCCGCATTGGGTGGTACTGGTTGGCCTCCCCCTTCTAGTCTTTGCAGTCCGACACGGATCAGATAGACGGGAACGTTTTCTTCCTCACCTGTTCGTGGCTCCTGGCAGTGATGCGGGGCTGTGCTCCGACGGTCCCTGGAGGCGGCGAAGGGCATGACGGAGACATCGGCATGCTACCTCGCTTCCTCGAACATCAGCAATCAGCGGATGGAATGGCTTGGGTTGTCTCAGCTCTGGCGACCTCGTGTGGTCGTTGTGGGGCTCTTGTGAGATGGAAAAAGGGTCAGGGCGAAGCGGGCAATCGAGAGGGAGAGGCCAGAGGAAGAAAGAGGGGTCGGGGCGGTCGGATTCAAGCTTTCACCGAATAATGGCGGTGGCGGCAAAGACAACTTCAGCAAAAGATTCCGCGGTTGTGGCGGCGGGTTTGATGTGTTTTAGGGGGGTTTCGACGAGGGGTAGCTAGGTTATATGGTGCGGGGTTTATCGGGGCGAGGGAGGCCGTACACGGGTGCGACACAGACTCGGACTAGACTAGTGAAGAGGCGGCGGTGGTTGCGTGCTGGCTCGCCCGATTTCCTTTTTTCTTCTTTCTTTTTCTTTTTTGAACCGTTTTTTTCTCTGAATTTTTATTTGAAACTATCTGAATCCTGAACTTAAATTCATTCTTAAAACTAGAATAGCTATAACTTTTGATCTACAGCTCCAATTTGACCGAAACGAAATCCTACAGGTTCGTAATGGAATACTCTATGCATATATGCTTTCCATATGTTTATATAATTCCATTTTATCAGATGCAAGGTTAAACCATACTAGTCTTGTATATTTGACAACATGCAACTCATGTGGTGTTTTGGCAGAAGTTTTGAAACTGATGTTTTTTGCAATGATGATCATGATGCAATGAAATGTATGATATGCAGTACCAATTCTAATAATTGGGATGTGACAACACTAACCCCCTTAAGATGAATCTCATCCCCAAGATTCGGCGTGGCTAGCAAATAGGTGCGCGTGGCCCTCTCGGAGGTCGCCCTCTTGCTCCCAAGTGGATTCTTCTTTGGTGTGATGGATCCATTGAACCTTGCAAAACCTGATTGTCTTGCTACGGGTAAATCTCTCCGCTATCTCCAAAATCTTGACCGGCTTCTCCTCATAAGTCTAGTCATTCTCTAAATGAACCTCATCTAGTGGCACGGTGTCTCTTAGCGGTGTATCCACCATCTACGGATGACACTTCTTTAGCTAGGACACGTGGAACACGTCGTGAATAGCGGACAGAGCCTGTGGCAACTCCAACTAATATGCAACCTCTCCCTTTCACGCTAGGACCTGGTAGGGTCCTATAAATTGAGGTGCCAGCTTATCCTTGATTCCAATCCTCTTAATTCCACGTAGTGGCAAAACTTTGAGGTATGCTCGATCTTCGATCTCATACACCACTTCCTTGTGCTTGGCGTAAACGTATCTCTTCTATCTTGATTCAGCTACCTTCAGCCTATCCCGAATCAAACTGACCTTCTCCTTGGTATCCTTGATCAAATTAGGCCCAAACAACTGACGTTCATCTACATCATCCCATAGCAATGGTGTTTTGCACCTCTTACCATACAACACATCGAACGGTCACGTCTTGATGCTAGACTAGTAGCTGTTGTTGTAGGAAAACTCAGCATAAGGCAAATTCTCATCCCAACTAGAGCCATGAGCCAGAGCGCAAGCTCTCAACATATCCTCCAAAATCTGATTCACCCTCTCTGTCTGTCCATCTGTTTGAGGGTGGAAGGCTGTACTAAACTGCAATCTGGTTCCCAACGACTCATGCAGCTGGGGCCAAGAGTGAGAGGTGAAGTGGGTACCACTATCCGACACGATGCTCTTGGGAACTCCGTGTAGGCACACAATCCTGTTCATGTGGATCTTGGCTTACTTGGCACTGGTGTAAGTGGTCTTCACAGGTATAAAGTGATCTACCTTAGTCAAATGATCCACCACCACCAAAATTGAGTCATAGCCTGACTTTTTCCTAGGCAACCCTATGATAAAATCCATTCCCAATTTATCACACTTCCAATCCGGTATCGCCAATGGTTGTAGCAATCCTGCTGGCTTCTGGTGTTCAGCCTTCACTCTACTACAAACATCACATAAAGCAATATGCTCTGGCGATATCACCCTTCATATTGTTCCACCAAAATCATTCCTTCTAATCCATATACATCTTTGTATTACTTGGATGTATAGAATATGGAGAGCCATGGGATTCCTAGAGAATCAAGTTCCTTATTTCTGGATCATTGGGCACACCCATACGATCCCCATACCACAAGGTTCCTTGCTCATCTTCGCAAAATCCCTCCGCTTGGACCTTGGGTATGTTTTAATTTATTCTCTTTAGCTCACTATCCTTCTTATGAGCTTCACTAATCTTTTCCTGAAGTGTTGGATTGATCTCCATTGCTTCCAAATATGCCTCGGATACAACTTTCAATCTAAGATCCTTGAATTGCACGCATAAATACCTTGGCAAATTTCCCACACTTAGACCATTGGCATAGACCTTGCGGCTTAGTGCGTCTGCCACTACGTTTTCCTTCCTGGGTGATATTGCAGGTTCATGTCATACACTAGTAGAAAAACGACCTTTCGTTTTTTGCAGCTCCAGCCTCTAGTCCCGGCCTTCTTTGAAACTGGGACTAGTGCTAACACTAGTCCCGGTCTGTGAATTCTGCAACGGCTACATGGCCCCATGTCACTAGTGCCGGTCCATGGGCAACCTCTAGTCCCAGCTGGTAACACGGGCCGGGACTAGAGATCTTGTGGGACCCATGGCTATATTTAGTCTGGGTTCTTGTTACAAGCCGGGACTAGAGGTCAACCTCTAGTCTGGGTTATTTTTACCACCCGGGACAACTTATTACCACTGTATATGCATGTTCGACCCAGCCCAAAAGCATGGCCATTTCCTCCAAGTAACATCTCAAGATCATCCTCATTTTTTGTCCAATTCGGTGGCAACTTTCAATCTAAGATTTGGTGGCAACTTTCAATCCAAGATTTGGTGGCATCATCTGTCAATCCAATCTTCTAAAATGGTTAGCAACTTCAATCATTCACCTCTTATTGTTATAGTTTAGCTCAATGCTCTAGAACTAGAATGATGAATTTCATGCTTATAAGTGTAGAGGGAATTTTAGATGTGTAGTTTTAAGCATAGTTTGATTATACAAAAAGCTACTGAAAGTTGAGATGTGCATTTGAAGAGTTTCGGATCTTAGAATTGAATAATTTTTTAACTTCTAGAGCAATAATTAAGTAGTCAACATTTTTACGTTAACAGTTTTGTCCAATTCAAAAATTAGTGCATGTAAAATTTTAATATGATAGAAAATCTTAATTCAAAAATTTGTGCATGTAAAAGTAATTGTAGTAAAAATGATCCAAACTTTTTATATGATAGAAAATTTTAATTATACTGTAGATGAGCCGAGAATGGATGTATGACGCTCCCCGAATGTCTGACGCGTTCATTAAAGGCGTGCATTCTTTCCTCGAGTTGGCTGAGGCAAACAAGCGGAATGGTTTTATGTGTTGTCTGTGTCGTGTTTGTCGGAATGAGAAGGATTACTCTTCATCCAAAACCATTCACATCCACCTGATTCAATCAGGTTTCATGTCTGGCTATATTTGTTGGACAAAGCATGGAGAAAGCGGTGTTATGATGGAAGATAGCGAAGAAGAAGAAGAGAACGATGATAATTATCCAATGTTTCCTGAATACGGTGGCACTAAACTAGAAGACAATAAACAAGAATAAGGTGAAGAACGGGCATTAGATGAGACTGTTGATGATCTTCGTCAGGCCATTCTTGATGCACATAGAGAATGCAAAAATGAAAACGAGAAGAAGAAGTTGGAGTGCATGTTAGAGGATCACAAAAAATTGTTATACCCAAATTGCGAACATGGCAACACAAAGCTTGGTACCACACTGGAATTACTGCAATGGAAAGCAGAGAATGGTTTATCTGACAAGGGATTTGAGAAGCTACTGAAAATTTGGAAGAAGAAGCTTCCAAAGGATAATGAATTGCCTGTCAGTACATACGAGGCAAAGAAGGTCGTCTGCCCTCTAGGACTAGAGGTGCAGAAGATACATGCATGCATTAAATAATTGCATATTATATCGCGGTGAGGATTACGAGAATTTGGATGCATGCCCGGTATGTGGCGCATTGCATTATAAGATCAGAAGAGATGACCCTGGTGATGTTGAGGGCGAGCAATGCCCCAGGAATAGGGTTCCTGCAAAGGTTATGTGGTATGCTCCTGTAATACCACGGTTGAAACGTTTGTTTAGAAACAAAGAGCATGCCAAGTTGTTGTGATGGCACAAAGAAGAGCGTAGGAAAGACTCGATGTTGAGACACCGCCCTGATGAGTCGCAATGGAGAAAAATCGATAGAGAGTACCCGAGATTTGCAGATGACACAAGGAACTTAAGGTTCGGTCTAAGTACAGATGGCATCAATCCTTTTGGAGAGCAGAGCTACAGTCATAGCACCTGGCCTGTAACTCTATGTATATATAACCTGCCTCCTTGGTTGTGCATGAAGCGGAAGTTCATTATGATGCCAGTGCTCATCCAAGGCCCGAAGCAACCGACAATGACATTGATGTATATATAAGGCCATTAGTTGAAGAACTACTACAATTGTGGCGCGACGAAGGTGTTCGTATGTGGGATGAGCACAAACAGGAACCATTTGACCTATGGGCATTGTTGTTCATAACCATCAATGATTGGCCTACTCTTAGTAACCTTTCCGGAAAATCAAACAAGGGATACAATGCATGCACGCATTGTTTAGATGATACTGAAAGTATATATTTGGATAAAGGTAAGAAGAATGTGTACCTAGGGAATCGTCGATTTCTTTCAGCCAGGCATCCCGCAAGAAAGAAAGGAAAGCATTTCAATAGTGAGGCTGATCACCGAAACAAGCCTATCCGACGTACTGGTGATGATATATTTGGTATGGTCAAGGATCTAGAAGTAATCTTTGGAAAGGGCCCTAGCGGTCAATCTGTTCCAAATGACGCTGACGGACATGTGCCCATGTGGAAGAAGAAATCTATATTTTGGGAGCTACCCTATTGGAAAGTTCTAGAGGTCCGCTCTATAATCGACGTGATGTACGTGACGAAGAATCTTTGCGTGAACCTGCTAGGCTTTATGGGCGTGTATGGAAAGACAAAAGATACGCTAGAAGCACGGCAGGACCAGCAAGTTATGGAAGACCGAGACGACATGCATCCAATAAAGACAGATAAAGTACGTCTAAGTGCTGTCAGCTATGCTCTTACCAAAGAAGAGAAGGATTTTTTTTAAGTCCTAAGAAGTATGAAGGTCCCCTCTGACTTCTCGTCGAATATAAAGGGAATAATAAATATGGCAGAGAAAAAATTCCAGAACCTCTACCACGTGCTTATGACACAATTGCTTTCGGTTGCATTGAGGGGGATTCTACCGGAAAATGTTTGACTGCCCATTGTGAAGCTATGTGCATTCCTCGATGCTATTTCTCAGAAGGTAGTCGATCCATAAATTCTACCGAGGTTACAAAATGATGTGGTCCAATGTCTCGTTAGTTTTGAGCTGGTGTTCCCACCATCCTTCATCAATATTATGACGCATCTGCTGGTACACCTAGTTGACGAGATTACTATTTTGGATCTTGTATTTTTACACAATATTTTCCACTTTGAGAGGTTCATGGGAGCCTTGAAGAAATATGTCCATAACCGTGCTAGGCCAGAAGGAAACATCTCGAAGGACTATGGAACAGAGGAGGTCATTGAGTTTTATGTTGACTTTATTCCTGACATTAAGTCGATTGGTGTTCCTGAATCACGGCATGAGGGGAGACTGAGTGGAAAAGGAACACTAGGAAGGAAATCAATAAAATGTAGGGACGGACATTCTTTCACTCAAGCACACTACACGGTTCTGCATAATTCCACCTTGGGAGCTCTGTATATAAAGGAACACAAGGATATTCTACGCTCAAACAACCCGAGAAAGCATGAATCCTTGATTAGAGATGAACACATGAAGACTTTTGGCGGTTGGTTGCAAACACATCTCATGAATAACAACACTGTTTGTGATGAGCTGTCCTTGTTGGCCAGCTCACCATCTTCGACTATATGGACTTACCAAGGGTATGAGATAAATGGGAATACATTTTACACGATCGCCCAAGATAAAAAGAGCACCAACCAAAACATTGGTTTCCTCTTTGATGCAACAAACTACAATGGGTCAAAGGACACATATTATGGTTACATAGAGGAGATATGGGAACTTGACTATGGACCTGCTTTGAAGGTCCCTTTGTTTCAGTGCAAATGGGTCAAGCTAACAGGATGCAGGGTTGAGGTAGACAAAAAATACGGAATGACAACAGTGGATCTCAACAATATTGCGTACATGAATGAAGCATTCGTCCTAGCCAACGATGTGTCTCAGGTTTTCTATGTGAAGGACATGTCTACCAAACCAAGAAAAAGAAAATATAAGCAAACAAATACATCATCAAACGATGAGCCAAAGCGCCACATAGTTCTTTCAGGGAAAAGAAACATCGTAGGAGTGGAGGACAAGACAGAGATGTCCGAAGATTATGACAAGTTTCATGAAATTCCGCCGTTTGTAGTGAAGGATGACCCAAGCATCATGTTACTTGATGAAGAAGCTCCATGGTTAAGGCCACACGGTCATAAGAAAGTCATATGATGTATTCAGAATTTTGACTGCGGCCGTTATTAGATGCAATCAATATGTACATATGCAAGTATATCATTTTGTGAAGCTTTTACAAAGTTTGTTATTTTTTCTGTTTTATAAGAATAATTATACTAACTTTCCATCTGACCGAAGCTTTTAGTCCCGGTTGTAGCCACTAACTGGGACTAAAGATATTTCCCGCAATTTCCCACCGCTTCCCGCCATGTTTTCCCAGCCTTTTCCCTTGACCGAAGCTTTTGGTCCCGGTTGTAGCCACTAACTGGGACTGAAGACATTTCCCGCCATTTCCCACCGCTTCCCACAATGTTTGCCCGCCCTTTTCCTCTATATCTAGGCCGACCGCGCAATCGCTATCAAAACATCCACACCTTCCTGTCTCACAAGAATGGACAACGGCTATTGGGCCATTCTGACCCTCGAGGAGACTGAGGCGCTCTACGCCTCCAGCTACCCTTGCCCTCCGGGCTACCGGCCGCCCGCCGGCTAGATGCTGAGCGCTGGAGGGGTTCCTGTCCCTCCTGGCCCTCAAGGTTCCGCACGCCAGGCGGCCATCACGAACCACTTCTTCCACGAGCTCACGCCAGAGCAGTGGATGGATCCCCAGTGGGATCTCGACAACTATGACACCTGGAATGCCTTTTTTGCTAACCGGCGAGGAAGAGAGCTCTAGGTACGAGGGTGGGGGCCTTCCCCCGATGAACCAAAACGAAGCTGGCCGCCGCCTGTTGTGGGCGAACTGGACTATCATCGGCGTGATGCGCTACATCGCCGGGGGAGACCATCCTCGCCTGTGGTGCCCACAAGGCCACCTGCCACAGAGCCATAAGAAGAAGGCCCCTCCCCCGTCCGGCGGTAGTGGCATCGTCTTCCAGGAGACCCCTCCCTTGCCCACCGTGAATCCGAGGCCGGAGTGGCAGGTGCCCCCGGTATATGCCATGGCTGGGTTGAGGATCCCCGGAGTGGCAGCTGACGATGACGATGATGATGACGATGATGAATAAGACCCTGAAGCTGCGTACTATAGGACAAGGCATGATTATGACTAAAGGGGGCGGCTTTAGTCCTGTGTGTTAGCTAGTCCCGGTTTTTAATATTGAGTGTTAGTCCAGGTTTGTGGCTGGACCTGAACTAAAGGGGGACTTTAGTCCTGATTCCGTAGTCTCAGTTTTTAAATATTAATAAATGTCTTGAGTGTATTAGTCCTGTTTTGTGGTTGGACCGGGACTAAAGGAGGGCCTTTAGTTCTGATTCGTACTACGAATTTCCCAAACTATGAAGATGTTGTCCCGATTCGTACTTACCATGAAGATCTGATCTCCAAACACGTGCGGTCATATATTAGGGAGTGCCTCTATGACCAGTTTCTTGGAGATGCCGGAGGACTAGGCTCCGGCGGCATTTCCCTGAAACTGGCCGTAGTGGTTTCCCTGCTCTCGAAGACCATCTTGCAGCTTGTAACTTCTCTAACTAGATCAATATGCATGGGACCTAACCTAATTTCACATATTAGGGAGTGCCTCTATGACCAGTTTCTTGGAGATGCCGGAGGACTAGACTCCGGCGGCATCTCCCTGAAACTGGCCGTAGTGGTGTCCCTGCTTTTGCAAACCATCGATCTTGGAGATGCCTCAAACTAGCTGGGGGAATGGCCTATTTATAGTATAAGCAGCTCAGCATAGTGTCGACACTGACGACATAATGTCGACAGTCACCCCTATTATTAGTGCTCACTCGTGTTTTGTCCTGGTTGGTGTCTCCAACTTGGACTAAAGGTTCAGCTTTAGTCCCGGTTGGCGACACCATCCGGGACAAGGTAAAATCTGCACAACATAATGTCGACACTCACCCATATCATTAGTGTTGCCTTCCCTAGCCTGCCTGCCCTAGTCCTGCCTTTCCTAGCCTGCTGCAAGCTTTAGTCCCGGTCCATATTTAGTATGCTAATAGATTTACATTATAGATTTCTTTCTGCAAAATTTGATTTATAATACATATTTTTCATCATCACCGAATAAAAGATATTGAAATAATAATATTAATAAATTCAAACTCTAGTATACAAAAGATATTTTTTAATTCAATAAAAATTAGTTTTATAATAGAATATGCTAATAGATTTACATTATAGATCTTTTTTTCTGCAAAATTTGATTTATAATACATATTTTTCATCATCACAGAATAAAAGATATTGAAATAATAATATTAATAAATTCAAACTCTAGTATACAAAATATATTTTTTAATTCAACAAAATATTAGTTTTATAGTAGAATATGCTAATAGATTTACATTATAGATCTTTCTTTCTGCAAAATTTGATATATAATACATATTTTTCATTATCACAGAATAAAACATATAGAAATAATAAATTTAAAAAATTAACCTCTAGTACCGGCCCCAGCCTCCAACCGGGACTAGAGGTTTTTCCGCGCGAGAACGAAGCAGCGCCGCGAAAAGACCTCTAGTCCCGGTTGGAGGCTGGGGCCGGGACTAGAGGTGGTGGGTATAAATACCCGCTGCCGCGTCGGAAATCTCGCTGCCACCCCCGCGCCCGTGCCCCATCGTAGATCTCGCCGCCGCCCACGTCCGTGCCCCGTGGAACTCTTCGCCGGTCGCCGCGCTGCCGCCACTCACCGTTCCCGCGCCGCCGTCAACGTTCCTGCGCGCCGCCGCCGTCATTCCTCAATGTTCCCGCACGCCGCCGCCCCTCAACGGTAAGTGTTTTTTTCTTTTTTTTCTGTTTTTCAATTTAGTTTAAAATTTGTATATAATTTAGATATATATTTATAGTTTTAAGTATATATAATTTAGTTTAGGGTATAATGTAGCAATATCATTATTTAGTTTTAAGTATATATAATTTCGTTTAGTATATAATTTAGATATATATATATATCGTTTTTTAGTTTTAAGTATATATAATTTATTTTAGTATATAATTTAGATATATCATTGTTTAGTTTTAAGTATATAGTTTAGATGTATCTTAGTTAGATATAAATTTCTTAGTATATTATTTAGGTATTTAGGAATATTTTTAGTTTTTAGTATATATAATATTTAAGGATATTTTAGTTTGATATATAATTTTCTTTAGTCATATTATTATTTAGTTTAGCGATATTTATGGATTTGTATATACTATTAGTTAGTATTTAGGATATTTAGAGATTTGTATATATTATTTGTTAGTATTTAGGATATTACTGCTAATATTTAGGAAATTATTACTATTATTAGAATATAATTATTTACCGCATTATTTTGGTCAAATCCATACCTACTTTAGGATATGCCCGGGCATCCTCGTGGCCAACTCGGCTAGAGCGAGGGAGTACTACTCCCTAGAGGTGTTGTACAAGACTGGGCTCCGCCAGGCTGGCACTAGGAGGTGCTACTGTCAGGTACGCGTAGCTTGGTGAGGAATCCGGGTTTTGTCGTGAACCCGGATCTTCTTTGGTGGAGGTCACGTGGCCCAGGCAGGGTGCAGAAGGAGCCGGCCCCCGAGGAGGTGGTACGACATTGCGTCAGGGAGGAGGACGAGCACGTCCGTCACTATATGATGATGTTGGACGCCAGGGTGGCCCCTCATACCTGGTAGGTTATTCAGGCATCTCACCCTAGTTATAGTCCGGTGATGGTTCCGACTATTTGATTGGTCACATCCCGCGGCTCAGGAGCCGGTAGTCGATGTTGAGTTTGAGCGATGTTATCAGACAAGATGTTGTTTTTTATATGATATTACTACTTTGTCGTTATTTGAGATGTATTATGACTTCTTTGTTGTTTTCTGAGATGTTATTCGAGATGTTATATGATATTAATACTTTTTTTGTCATTCGAGATGTTATATAATTTTATTACTCATATCTGCACATTATGTCATAGAAGTTATTCTATGGATTACTTCAACAGTAGAGAAGGTGAAGAGCCTTTATTCGATATGATACTGGGTGGTGGAGGACCGCTCTCCTATCAGGATGGAGCGCTCGTTGATCAGGGTGGGGAAGAAGACTGTGGAGCAGAAGATGGCTCACATTTTCTAAATGAGTCCGGTGAGGGAATAGAGATAGAACCTCAAGTCGAAGCACATATTAGTTTTAATTTCGATGATGGCTTGGAAAATGATGGACAAGCCTTGACAAACTCTGGCGAGGTATATTATTAAGCCTCTTGATCACTAGTAGATAGATGCATTAATTCCTTTGTGTGTATATATATATTAACGAATGTTGTTTCTTATTTTGGACATCCACATCGACCAAGTCAGTTAAAAATAGTAAACGAGGACCGGCCAAAGGGATGCCCGATGATGCGCATCTCACAATTGTTGAGGTCTCTCCAGTGGGCGTCCCGTTGCTTCCCATAAAGAACGCAAACACATTTATTCATCAATATGGATTTGTTGTTAGGGACAACGTCCCGATCAGCATTATCAACTGGAATAAGCCAGCAAAGGCCGATGAGTATTCTATGAGTTATGTCGAGGACAGATACAAAGACATACTATGGGATAAGCTCATTCGCCATTTCACCCTACTAGTCTTACAAAGACATACTATGGGATAGGCCAACAAAGACATCCTCTCGTGGTGCATGAGTTGGCGTGAGGCATATGACACCACTCTTCCATCCTGCATCAACACACTACCTGTACCTTGCCAAGATGCGTCAAAGTACACTTGGAAATCATTCTATAGATCAGGCAAGAACAAGATAGGCGTGGTCACTAGGCGACGCTTCAGTTCCTGGAAACTAGATTCGCATTCCTCGGTCCATTCAAACTTCTTCGCCTTCTTCAACAGTTTAGTCATTGGCTTCACAATCTTGGAGAAATTCTCTATGAACCTTCTGTAGTATCCAGCAAGTCCCAAGAAGCTCCAAATATACCCCACATTATTGGGCACCTCCCATTCTGTAACCAATGATACCTTGCTTTGATCAACTGCGACTCCTTCTCCCGACACCACATGTCCTAGAAATCCAACAGTTTTCAAACAGAATTCACATTTGCTAAATTTGGCATATAGCTTGTGCTCCCTCGGCTTTTCCATAATCAGCCGCAAATGCTTCTCATGCTCCTCATCATTTCTGGAATATATCAATATGTCTTCGATGAACACCACCATAAACTTGTCCAAGTACTCGATGAATACCTTGTTCATCATGGTCATAAAATATGCTGGAATATTTGTTAGTCCAAAATACACAACTGTATACTCATATAAACCATACCTTGTGGTGAAAGCAGTTTTTGGTATGTCCTCCTCATGGATCTTCAGTTGGAAATATCCCGATCTCAGATCAATCTTGGAAAACGCCTTTGCTCCTTCCAAGTGATCAAACAAATCATTTATATTGGGCGGAGGGTATTTATTCTTGATGGTCACTTCATTTAGTGAACGATAGTCCACTACCAACATCTTGCTACTGTCCTTCTTCTCTACAAACAGAATAGGACCACCCCACGATGATGAGCTAGGCAAAATAAATCCGTTGTCCAATTGCTCTCTTAGTTGCATCTTCAACTCCTTCAGTTAATCCACATCCATCTGGTATGGCCTCTTGGCTATTTGTCCAGTTCCCGGCATTAAGTCAATGAGAAACTCCACATCACGGTCCGGTGGCATCTTTGGTAACTCCTCTGGAAACACATCGGGGTACTCTCTCACTACAGGTACTGTGTCCATGCTAACCCCCTTAAGAGAATTTACCTCGGCACTTCTAAGACGCTCTGATGATTTAAACTTAATCCTTGTGCCCCATGGAGTTCTGAGTGAAATTGCTTGTTGTGCACAATCTACTTGGCCATCATGCACAAACAACTAGTCCATACCTAGTATTACATCTAATCCCTATGACTCCAAAACAACCAGGTGTGCTAGAAAACTGTGTGCTCCAATTCCCAGGGTCAGATCACGACAACCTAGACTAGCTAACATTTCTCCTCCCGGTGTACTCACTCTAATGGTCCCTTTTAGAGCCTCAGTGGGTAACTTATGTCTATCCACAAATGCCCTTGATATGAATGAATGCAATGCTCCATTATCAAATAGAACAAGTGCAATATGGTTATCAATTGGGAACTTACCAATCACGAGGTTTGGCTCATCAAGGATCACATCCACATCCACATGGTTCACATCTACCTTCTGATTGGGACCGATCTTACGTCCTACTCCTGGAATCTTCTCTAGGAAGGTGCTTGCATAGTGGCCCAGCTTCTTGCACTTGTAACGCTCCACATTGCTGAGGTCCTTATCGCTCACATAGTTGTGTCCACTATTCCTCCCAGAGTTGCTATTGTAGTTCTTGTGACCATTATGGTGGTGGTCGTTCCCTCCAAGGTGGTGGCTCCTGCTCCTATGACCATCGTGGCGATGGCCATTTCCTCCATAGTGGCCGCGGTCATCACCTCCATGCCTAGAGTGTCCATCATAAGCAGTGCGAGCATGGTGGTGCGATCTGGAAGAGTGACTGTTATGCTTCCTCTTGCGCCTTTCCACTTGCTGTTGCTTCCCTTCCATGATTCTAGCCTTATCCATCAGCTCCTGAAAATTTGTGCAATAAACCACATACAATTGTAGCGAGAGCTCATCACTGAGACCATCCAGAAACCTCTCTCTCTTATTGGAGTCGGTGTCCACATCCTCTGGATCATAACGTGACATATTATTGAATTCCTCTATGTATTCTACCACAATGCGGTTGGTTTGACGCAAATTGTGGAACTCCTTCAAGCTCATGATCCCTGAAGAGACGTGGTTGGTCCTGAAACCTTCCTTGAACATGGCCTAGGTAACTATGTCCAGTGGGTGGGTAATCTGGAAAGTATCCCACTATGAAGCAGTTGGTCCCTCCAGTAGGTGAGAAGCAAACCTCACCTTTTCAGCACCAGTGCATCCGGTAGTCACGGAATCCTTGTTCATCGAATGCAGCCAGTCAAGAGCAACCATAGTTTCAGGTGCAGTGGAGAACTTTGCTTTCCTCAGCCTCGAAAACTTTGCAAGAGCATCACCCTAGGCTGGTTGTTCCCGTTGTTGTTTTTATTATTGTTTGTTGTTCTGGAAAGCCATGAATTGAGTCATCACCTATGCTAGCTATGCCTGCGATGCTATCAACTGCTCCATCTCAGTAGGTTGACGGCGAGGCGGCATCTGCGGTTCACCATAGGTATGTTTAGAAAGAACATCTAGGAAAATTAAAATTCTACCCATGAATTATGATCATTCAACAACAAATAAATCTCAAGAAACCACACACAACAACCACAGCAAAAATCATGAAAACAAGCACTATTCTAGGGGTTTATCCTAGAAGTATACAGCTACAAAATATTTTAGAGGCATTTGCAATAGCTATAAACATAACAGGCCATTGAAAGCATAAAACAGAAAATCTGTCAGAACAGTACAACACTATTCGCGAATTTGTTTGCGTGACTTAGACTCGTCAGAAAATTTAGCTGATTTTTGTGTATATATTACTATTAATTTCGCATCAGGCCCTAGTTTTTCAGATTTTCCCAGTTACCAATAAAATATGAAAAATTGTATAGTACAGCAGAAAACTGCAACAGAAATATCATGAATTTTAACCAAAACTTTGTCATAACTGATTTATAAATTCATACGGAAAATCCTGAAACTTTAGAGTACACAATAGAGCGTCCTAAATACTTTAAACTAACAGTAACGAAGATTTACATTTATCGATGGCTCAATACCAACGAAATATCCTAACAAAGACTAATTGGTGGCCATATCTAACTATTTGATGAAGAGATTTCAGTAGGTCCTTGAATCCATGCGTTAACGCTTTAGTCCATAAGCTATCCATGGCGATGGCGTGTACACCTTCCCTGAATCCTCGCTTGAGTTCTCGAAGCCCACCTCCTCGGGGTCTTCTTCTTCCTCATCCTCTGCTGCAATGGCGACTGCTTCATCTCCTCCACCATTGTTGCCTCCATCATCATCATCATCTTCATTGTTGTCATTGTTCCATCCATCATCATAATCATCATTGCCATCATCTCCGTTGTTGTCATCATTGGTTGGGGGGTTCAACTATGCTTGGAGAGCAGCAATTTAGGATGCCATGTCGACGATTGTGTGATCCCTTTCCATCAAAACTTGGTTCCTCTCTTGGACAGTCCCATTCAGATGCACGATGGTCTGATCCCTCTCCTGGATGGTTCCATTCAGCTGTGCTATGGTCTGATCCATGCCAACAAGAGCTTGCTCCAAGACATTTATAGCAGTGTGCAAGGTATTAATTTCTTGTCCATGAATCACTAGACCATGGCTGGCATGATCAACTATCTCCTTCAGCTGCATCACCTTACGGGCTAGCTCCCCATTTTCGGTATCCATGTCCTCTATATGTTTCTAATGGTACGGCATGTTGTTCATGTTTCCTGGGGTAACCACAATGTTTTCATTCCCATCACGTCTTCCATAGTCACGGAAAGGAGAGTTTTGTGGCAGCTGGTGCTGGTGAAGATGGCATTGGCGTGACAACTCCTCATACATAGACAACTTTACTCCAAACTCCCAGGTGACATACCACTTGGTGAAGACCATATGCCCAGGGTTTGGCATGGTGGGATCTCTGAAGATAATGGTGGTGATCTCCTAGATGGCATCTCCATATACATAGGTATGTAATCTCCTTCCTTTGAACATTGGCAGCGGTATGCCCAATGATTGCGAGAGCTCTCCCAATTGTCTCAGGAAGGTCATTGTTGAGTCGATCCCAGCATACTCAGTCCTGGTGACTTCTCCCATCTATAATTTAAAGAGGAAAGTGTGAGAACAGCAATTGAGGAGAATTTATGACAATGAAAAGCATAAGGATGAAAGACAGAGTCAATATAAACTTAATTAATTTAAGGGCTTCATATTCCAAACCTAGGTCACGATCCTATAGTAGATACACGGGATCTGATACCATTTGTAACACTATAGTACTTAAAAGACTATAACTTCTATGCAATATGACAATCCCTGGATCGGTACATTGGCTTACATACAACTTAGATGAATAACAAAGTAAAATATCCGTGTATCATAAATAACGAAATATCTAGAGTGATCATTTATTACAATAATACTTAGCTCGAAGGCTAACTCAAACTTATTCAAGTATCAAACATAAATAAATAACTCCATCAATCTTCAAATTTCCCACAAGCGAACAAGTTCAGAGTGATGTACCGCGACCTACCTGATCACTACGATTTGGAATATCCTGCAACATAAAACATAGCAGCCCCGAAGGGTCAATACATGGAACATATGGCAAGTAGCACTAAGTAGGGACACAATACACCTAACAACTACATTCTTATTTCGCTGGTGGAGCTGTGGCTAGCTTGCATTTTTCAAGAACTGTGTCCTACTTTATTAAACCGTTTTAATTCACATCAACCCATTAAGTTCACCCATCAAGTTTTAGTAATCAATAAATAAGGATGAGCGAGAATATGTCGTATCATCGATATCAAGCAACTCATTTGTCCGTAAGCGAGACACGACTAAGCACTTAGTTTTACACCCTGGAGGGGTTTGTACACTTTACCCATGTGACTTTCTCAACCCATCTCGTACCACCACACTCATATTGTGTGATGATAGGAAGAAGCCGAAGAAGAGACCGTCCGGGAAGTAGATCCCTAAACCCCACTGCGCACAGGTCCCAACCAACCATTCACTACATCTCTGACTACGCTGGGTTCGGGTCACCATGACCTACTGAGTACAACCACCCACCCATTATTACTTTCACATGGTTGCACACGTAAGCTACTACAATAAATACAACTAATCCTTCTCAGTGCCCTGGGCAGCACTCCTCACCGTTATTCACACTCCAATGACTAATCCAACCACTCCACCTAGGTAGTTCATTGACATTATGTTATTTTCATCAAAAAAAACATATACTTCATCATACCATGAACCCTTCCCTGTATTTACAGCATATCTAAGAACATCTACCATATGGAGCCTCAACTACAAGGGATTTCCCTACCACAATACATAGGATATAGCATAGCATAGTAATTCCTACACATGTAGCTACGAAAATACACTACACATGCACAAGAGAGAAATAGTAGGACAAATTCATGAACAAAATAGCAACTAATTGCCTTGAAGGTAGGAGTCGATAGTACAATCCTCATAGAAGCAAGCATTGCACTCGTCACAATCTACACGATACAAAATTTGCAACACATAAACAATCATACACAACCATAATAATGCACAATGCATGCTTGACATGTTGAACAAATTTTCAGTAGCACATTACATCCTATGTTCAATATGCCTACTATATTTATGCATGGAAAACTTTTTAATGCATCGAAAACAAAATATGAAATTTGAAAGTCCAATTAATAGGGTTTTAATCAATTAATTAAGCCCCTATAGTTGACAAGTTTGTAAAATCTAGGGAAAAAATACCACTATGTATATATTCCAATTTAGAGTAAGGGCCAACAAGAATCACGCCAAAAGGACTTAGAGGTCTTTTTAAATTATTAAAATACTGCAGAAAGCATTTTATTATGTAAAAATACCCCATACTGTAAACCTGTCATTTTAATTGAGAAATAGATTCTACATGTTCTTATGATTCCAGAGACATATTAAATGCAATTTTATGAGTAGTAGTTATTTTATTACAAATATAATACTCCAAAAAGGCCATTAACTCATTTACATAATTACTAATTACTGCAAAACCTTATAGTAAAGTCTGAAGCAATTGCGTAACAATGTTCTACGTAAAATTGTCATTCCAATGGTATAATATTTGTAATTTTAGGACCATTAAATCTTTTCTTATGAATTTTTGAAATCAAGACTATTTTTGGAATTTTAATCCATGCTGACCACGCTGATGCAGAAGCCACGGGGTGCGTCCGCATTGGGCGGTACCGGTTCACCCGACCCCTTCTAATCTTGGCCGTCCGACACGGATCAGACGGATGCGAACATTTTCTTCCTCACTTGTTCATCGACGGCGAGGTGGAGGCGGCGTGGCTCCTGGAGCTGATGCGGGGCAGTGCCCCGACGGTGCCTAGCGGCAGCAAAGGGCACGACAGGGCTCAGCGGTGAGCGGCAGTCCTGAGGATGGCATCGGCGTGCTACCTCGCTTCCTCGAACGGCGGAAATCGGCACAAGGAATGGCTCGGGTTGCGGCGGCTCCGGCGACCTCGCATGGTCGTTGTGGGGCTCCTGTGAGAGGTAAAAAGGGTCAGGGCAAAGTGGGCAATCGAGAGGGAGAGGGTAGAGGAAGAAAGAGAGGTCGGGGCGGTCGGATTCGAGCTTTCACCGAATAATGACGGTGGTGGCGACGACAACTTCGGCGAGAGATTCCGCGGTCATGTCGGTGGGGTAGATGAGTTTTAGGGGGGTTCGAAGAGGAGTAGCTAGGTTATATGGTGCGGGGTTTATCAGGGGCAAGGGAGGCCGTACACAGGTGCAGCACGGACTTGGGCTAGACCAGTGAAGATGGCGGCGGCGGTTGCGGTCCGCGTCGAGCTTGTCACGATTGAGCGGATAATGCCCGCCTATCGGGTGGAAAAAATCAAACACAAAAAAAAAGGTAAAGGTGAGAGAGGGTTGCGCGTGGCTAGGCTGTTACTGGGCTGGCGCTCGAGCACTGGGCTGCTGCACCCGCGGTGATGAGCCCCGGGTGGGCCATCTGGGCCGTTGCAAGCTGGCCGGCGCGCTGGCTCGCGGGATTTTCTGTCAAATCTTAATGAAACATCAAGTTTTGTCAGAAAAATGACAGCTTAAATTTTCAACCAACATTAACATCCATTGAATGGGATTTTAGCATTACCAAAGTTCTTCTACTTCACTAGAGCTTAAATTTTTCTTATTCAACACAAACTTAACTAAAACTTAATTGAAAGTTTAAGACTTTAAGTAAACCTTTATTTCATACGGGTTACCTCCCATGAAGCGCTCTTTTATGGTAAATAGCTTGACTGTGATGTTGCTCATTCAGGCTCGATTATTTCCTTTTTTGCAGTTTCCTTTCCTTGTATATTTTTTCTTAATCAACTCTTCTGGGGTGGTCACACGTATGGTGACTACACTTATATCTTATTTTGCTCGATAATGCTTCAAGCGTTGTTTGTTCACCACCCATGAAAGAGAGGGTGTTTTTCCCTGGAGCTTCACCGCTCCTGATGAATAGGATTCTTCATTTATATAGGGCCTTCCCACTTCGATCTGAGCTTTCCTAGAAACAAATTAAGATGAGAATTCTAGAGCAACACCTTTTATCCACTTTTAAAGACCTTATTTTGTATTTTTCTGTCATGCTATCTTTTTACTTTTTCTTTAAACAATCTAGCATTTTGATAAGCCTCACTTATAAACTCATCTAAAGCATGAATATTTTGATAAGCCTCACTTTAATTTTTTCTCCTACTGCTTTAAAATCATAGTTTAAGTTCTTGATCGGCCAAAAGGCTTTGTGTTCCAATTCTAAAGGTAAATGGCACGCCTTAACGTAAACCATCTTATACAGTCTCATACCCATCGGATTCTGAAACGCAGTACGGTATGCCCAAAGAGTGTCATTCAACTTGTATGACCAATCTTTTCTTGATTTATCCACCATCTTCTCGAGTATGGCCTTTAACTCTCTATTGGAGAGTTTCACTTGACCACTTGTTTGAGGATGGTATGGTGAAGAAACGTGGTGAGTTACTCCATATTTGTAAAGGATTTTCCTGAAAGTTCCTTTCATAAAATGACAACCACCGTCAGTGATTGAAAATCTTGTGACTCCAAACCTAGGGAATATGACATCCTTGATCATTTTCATGGAAGTAGCTGCATCTTCATGGCTTGTTGGAATAGCTTCAACCCATTTAGTGATATAATCGATAGCAACAAGAATATGAGTATAACCATTTGATTCTACAAAAGTTCCCATGCAATTCATTTCCCATACATCAAATGGTTTAATTATAAGACTATAATTCATTGCCATCTCTTGTCTTTTACCTATATTACCCCTTTTATTGCAAGCATCACAATGTTCCACATACATGTGTGCGTCCTTGAACAAGGTGGACCAATAGAATCCGGATTGAAGTACATTTGATGCAGTTCGCTTGCCTGCATGATGTCCTTGATACGGGTTGTCATGACACGCTTGCAAAAATGCATTCTTTTCATGGTTAGGAACACACTTTAAAATCGTTCCATCAGGTCCATGAAGATATAAATAAGGATCATCCCAAAAGTAATATTTAAGACCATTAAAGAATTTCATTCTTTGATTTCTTGTCATACCAGGAGGTAGAATTTTCCCTGCAAGATAGTTAGCATAATCCGCAAACCAAGGTCAGCGGTTTCAACATTCTAAATATTCTACCAGAAATGACTCATTTATAGGTACGGGGCAATGATTATTCCCTCCAATCTAGATATATGATCTGATACCGGATTATCCTTACCCATCCGATCTACTATTTGCAAATCATATTCTTGTAGTAATAAGACCCATCTAATCAACCTGGGACTCGCATCCTTTTTCATAAGGGGGTGTCAACACCCGGATTTTTAATCCCAGATGCCTGTTATGCCATACATCGCAATCCCAGGATTACCATTTTTGCGAGACATAACAGAATTGGATACCACAGTACATCATCCATTACAAACCATACATAAGGTCTTACACAATTAAGGATCTCATGATCCAGTTCTTATTACAGCTCAGGCAGCGGAAATACATAATAATAAAGGTAGTGTAGGCGAAGCTCCATCTTCGGGGTCACAGGCAACGCTGACGATGGGATATGATCCTAGTTGTCATAACCTTCCTGGGGTCCTTCATCCTGGTACTCCTCTTCATAGTCTGGCCACGGGAATAGCCAGGGACAAAGCCATGAGTACTCTTTAAGTACTCGCAAACTAATACTAACAAGTGAAGGGGCTTTTTGTAGTAGGACACTAAGCTCTAGGGTTATTTTGCAAAAGCCAGATTTACCTCTACTAAGTTCAGAAGCAAAGAATGCTAGTTGAAGTTTTATAACACCTAAGAGGGAACTTGAATTTCATATCACAACTCTGTTGTGGTCAAGTCAAATTCTCAATACATTTCACAAGTCATTTTGAAAACATCTAATGGGGGAACAGTATGGCCACTCCAATTGTCCATAACCGCGGACGCGGCTATTCGAATAGTTTGACACTCTATAGAGATTGTACACCTTCACGACAACATTTGATACATCCGTCAGGAACAAATCCTGAATTCACCATACTTAGTATGCGGATAATCAATCCTAACCTTTCAATTACACGCCCTAGTATAGGCACCTCTCCTGTGAGTTTGGCCTCCCAACCATGACCAACTGTCATCTTGGGTACTGCACAGGTGGACAATCTTCATAAGGTAGCCTTAGCTCAGACCTTGGCCATGAGGGAACCCATACTAAGGTATATAAGTTTCCAGCCAAGCCCTACCCAATTTTCGGGTATTGTGGTTGTACGGTAAAATTTGGTATGGTATCGCATCCAGACAACCATCAGTTTTATAAAGGGATAAGGCTCATGCCTCAACATTTTCATCATCAAAATCATCTGGTGTTCGGAAACACATGTCAAAACATCTCAGTAGAATGATCCATTAGGTTTTCATAACCATTTTCCACCAAGTATTCCCATCTAAAGTTGATCAAGTTTTATGCTTAGCACTAGCATCTACAAGTGGGGGTAAGTATTAATGAGGGGTGGTAAAGTAGTGGAGTTTAACTAAGTTCAATCTCATGCCTTAGGATGACATCAAGATTATCTAGCTTAGGCCAAATTTAATGCTCTGTATGCAACCTTCAAGTATCTTCCTAGAATATAAAAATCACTTAAGTAAGATCTAAGTAATAGCTTTGATAAAGAAATAAAGTAGAAAGCTTGCAAGTAAAACTAGGATTGGGTATCATCAAATTTGTCTAACCAAGCATGCTTAGTGCATTGCATAGGTTATCTAACTTTCATAATTGCAAGTGTTAGCTTGATCAATCAACTAGTAGTATTAGGCTTGCATAAGTATTAGTATAAGCTTGCTAAAGTAGAGTATCTCGCAAGTTTTAGCTTGCCTTGTGCAGAGTAGTGGTTGAAGTTCTCCTCGGCTTCTTCTTCGTAGTATACTCCTTCCTCCTCGTATCCTTGGTCGGTACTAGCATCTATGAATAAATACGAGGTACACAATCACCAAACAATACTTAACTATTTTCAATCATCACACAAAGGTGTTCTATAGATGATCTAGCATCATCACTCACATTACAAGATTAAAGCATTTGCATTATTTATTTATTTTTAGAAAAGTAATTTCTACTCATTGAAAAATTACTTAAGATTTAATATTCTCCAAACCAAACATGGGATCATGTTGACACATGTCATCACCACATATTTCAGTACATGGGAATGCGATTTAAAGTGGTGTCACAATTTAATAAGGTTTAACCTTTTATTTTAAATAAAATAAAGTGACTAGAAATGCCTATGTGGCATTCTTTTATTACTTGAACATTATTTCTGTAAGTAAACCTACATTTTTTTATATTCTGAAAGGTATGATCAAATGTGATTTTTGAGAGTTGGAATAAACTCAAAAGCTATTATGGTTTAAATTTGAAAAATGTTTGAATGCAGAAAATCTTCTGCCTTGTTATTTTTACCAATGTTGATCTACAGATGTAAATGATTTAAATCCAACGGGCTTGGATTAAGCCTTTCAATACCTTTCTAACAAAATTGGTTTCATTCAATTTGGTTCACTGAATCGAGCTGGGTTGATTTTTAAAACTAGGTACAGAACTATGTTTGAACTTAAAAAGAAAACGCTAAATTGAAACGAGTGGGCTGCGCAGGAGATGTTAATGGGCCGGCCCAGTGTCACTCCGCAACGCGGGGCACAACTGACACGGGGGTCTACTGGTCAGTGGCTCATTAAACGCGAAACGGTACGGGGCGATGTGGTGCGTTGGATTAGAATGAAGATCGACGGCTGAGGGTCGTCGTCGACGATGAACAAGTCACCGGCAAGCTCAAACCCTAGCGGCTCAGTGGGTGTGCATAGGGGGCATACCGGGGCTCTAGTGACGACGGCGAGGCGGGCAAATGACGAAGTCGACGATGGCGAACTCAGGGGTGGTCGCGGCAGCTCTGGGGGTGGACGAAATCAACGGCTCCTCTTCTCCTCTGCAGCGGCGAGCTCCGGCAAAAATTCCGGCGATGCGCTGCTCGCCTTGCTCCGGCTAAGGGGTGGAATGATCAGTGAGGTGAGGGGAGTAAGATGGTGTGAAGAAATCGAGCGGGGATCGTCTCCTTTTATAGGCCCGACAGCGAGACCGAGAGGGACGGGCAGGCGACGGTGGCGACACGGCTACAGGCGGCTAGAGGCATGGTTGAGGTTGGCGATCGACGGGCTGTCTCCTGGAGATGCTCTATGGTTTAAATTCGCGTGTAGGGGCGGTGGCAAATGGTCGGGAACGTGCGATGCTCTGCGCGGCAGAGGCGACAAACTCTGCGGCGAGCGGTGGCTACGGGGTACGGGCGGTGAAACGATCATGTCTGGTGGTCTCCTAGGACGGTGGGGTGCATGGTGGTGGGCGGCGAGGGCTCGAGGTGGTCGGGTTGCGTGGGAACGGCGCGTACACTGCGGTGCACGTCGGCATGGTCGACAGTGGCGCATACACTGCGGTGCGCGTCGGCATGGTAATTGTCTTCAAGCTAGGGCTGGTCGAGAGGGGGCGGTGAGGCATGGGCTGCATGCTAGACAAGGTTGGCACGGCTAGTTTATCTCCTAGCGTGTTGTCCACACTGAGGTGACATGGGTGCTCTCGGCCTGTTCACCATTGATGTCACTGGCGAGCTTACAATGGTGCTAGAGCTTAGTTAAGGTTGCTAGATGATCTACTGAGGTTAGTGTAACCAGAGAGGGAACAAGGTTGGCTCAAAACACTTCTCAAAATAGTGTTTGTGATTTTGTTGATTTGAATCTACAACCTGTTTGATTAAATGGCCGTATGAACTTAAGTTTTGAATTTTGAAAAGATTTTTGTTGGGTGTGATAGGCATGTGTTGAGGATTCTGTGGATGCTTGGGTTTTGAAAATTGAGTTTGTTTGAGCGGTTTTTGAAATAGTGGGATCTTCCCATATGAAATAGATTCAATTTTAAACTGTCATTTAAACTAAGCATTTAAATGTTTTTGGGTGATCACAAAATGGGCCTTGGTACCTTATTATGAGTACTATCAAGGGGTGCAAAGATCCATACATGTTTCTGTCAAGTTCTGAAAGTTAGGGATAGCCAAAGTAGGCATGGGAGTTAAATTGGCCAAAGTGACCATTCACTTAATTTGTTTGTCTTTGGGAAAAGTTTGGGGATTGTTTAGATGATGTTTATTTCACCTAAGAATCATTTTACAAGCAAAGAAACACAGAACCATGGCAATTCAAAAGAATCCAAATTTTAATACATACACATATGAATGCTTTCATATTTTTAATTGGAAAAGGTTTTGGTAACCCTACATTTTATGATTAGAGTTTGATGATTTAAGTTTAATATTTTTGGGATGTTACAGGGGTGATGCAAAGCTTGGTGATCTGTATGAACTATTACCTTATAATTAATGATGTAAGTTCAAAATTTGTTACAAGAAAAAATTATAGCTAGGAACTCTTTTTCTGTAGTAGCATAACTTTTCTGAATCTTATTAAGTGTTCTACTATCATAATGAATAACATTTAAGTTATTTCCGTCTCGCTGTCCTAATGCAGCTCCTAAAGCATAGTCACTAGCATCACACATGATTTCGAAAGGTTCATCCCATTTTGGAGAATTCATTATAGGTGTTGAAACTAATTCGTTTTTAAGGTTTTCAAAAGCTGCAATGCAATCATGATCTAAGTAGAACGGGGTATCTTTGTCAAGAAGGTTAGTGAGAGGCATAGCTTTTTAGCAAAATCTTTTATAAAACTCCTATAAAAACCAGCATGTCCTAGATATGTTTTCACGTTTTTTATATCCAGAGGTACTGGAAGATTTTCTATAGCATTTATATTAGACTTATCTATTTCTATACCCTTCTCTGAAACCTTATGTCTAAAAACTTTACCTTCTCTTACCATGAAACGACATTTCTCCCAATTCAAAACCAAATTTTACTGCCTGCATTTCTACAAAACTTTGGTTAAATTGTAGAGACAATTATCAAATGTTGTTCCACAAACAACGAAATAATTTGTTAGAACTTCCATAGTCTTATCAACAACATCATCAAAGATTTTTAAAACACATTTTTGAAAAGTTTCAGCTGCAATACATAAGCCAAACGGAATTAATCTATAAGCATATGTGTCATAAGGAAAAGTGAAAGTCGTTTTCTCTTGATCTTCTAGTTGTATAGAAATTTGAGAATAGTCGAAATAACCATCAAGAACGCAGAAATAAGAATTATTACTAAGTATTTCTAAAATTTTATCCATAAATGGTATAGGTTTATGATTTTTATGTGTCTCACGGTTTAGTTTACTAAAATCAATGCTAATGCGACATCCAATAATAGGTCTTATAGGAACTAGCTCACCATCCTCATTCATAGCAGCATCAAGAACACCTTGTCTTGGTATGAAATGAGCTAGTCTAACCCATTTACTATCAGAAATAGGATATATTATGCCGACATTTAATAAGCGTATAACTTCTTTTCTTACTACTTCCTCAATTTCGGATTAAACCTTCTCTGTGTGTCAACTACAGGTACAACATCATCAAGCATGGTAATCTTATCTGTTAAATTAGAGGGATCTATTCCTTTAATATCACTCAGAGTATATCCAAAATCTTCACGATGCTTAATCAAGGCTGAAATGAGTTTATTTTTTCCATTTTCTGATAATTTTTTACTAATAATAACAGGACATTTATTTTCATTATCTAAGAACTAATACCTCATATAGTATGGAAGTCGTTTCAATTCAATTGGCGGAGGTTCTTCATCTCCTTTTCTCACCAATTCTTCATAGTTATGTGGATTATGCGCTTCCAGAACGGAATCAAGGTAATCATCCATGTCTTCTCTTTCCTCATCATCTGGTACCTCCTCCCAATTAATTAGGCGCCTCTCTATTTCATCTTGCTTAGTGCTGAAATGAATTGCGGCTAGCTCGGCAATCGTTTTCCCTTCCATGATATCTTCTACTTCATATGGCCTCTTCTTTAGTTTGGCGAAGTGGAATGTAATTTTTGTTTCTCCAAACAACATTGAAATAGTCTCCTTCTTATTATCAATTTGAGCTTTGGTGATGGAGACAAAAGGCCTACCTAAAAGGATAGGACCAAAAGAATCTCAGGGGATATCAACAATATGAAAATCAAGGGGGTACATAAGTGCTCCAATAAAGACATAGATATCTCTAGTAACACCTTCCGGTTTTATATTAGTTCTATTTGACAATTTAATAGTAGTGTCTACCAGTTCCACATCTGGATTATTTAAATTGTAGAGAAGTTCCTCATAAAGAGATGAAGGCATAATATTTATAGTGGAAATCGGTTCACAGATTCCATATAAGAAAGTTTCCCAACAATATATAGGAGTCATATGCTTAGAAGTTTCGTTACCTCGTACCTTACCTTCGATGAATTCTGAAGTTTCAAGGTCTAGCTTAACAACTTAATTATCCATGGTTCGTGCTTCCATAAGATCCTTCAATATAACAATATTTGCATTGGTAGCATCGGGGTTCTTTTCTGGTTTCTTTAATATTCTCTTTATGTGTTGTTCCTCTCTGTGCCTTTTCCATCAATTCTCTTGAATAGGTTCAGAGGAAAACTCTACTATTGGCGCACCTTTTCTTGCACACTTCTTTTCTTCGAGGGGATTATAGGGTTTCCATTTTGTAGGTACCTGTAGATGCCCTACATAATTCTCAATAATTTTCTTTACTGGGTAAGAATCAATACCGAGGGTTTTAATCATTGCACAAGTCTTTTCATCTGCAAGAAAATCGATAACACAAACATATTCAGAAGAACTATTATAATGCTCTCCTCATCTTTAAGATTCTCTGTTGTCTCCCTCATTTTCGTTATTAATTTCTAGCCTTTATCATAGGTATATGATAGAAAACTACCATTAGAAGCGGTATATAAGATTGTTCTATTTTTATCATTAATACCTCCACAAAAAGTGTGAGTGATTAACCAATCAGGCAAACGATGATGGGGGAAATTATCTAGATAACTTTTATACCTCAGATAGCCTTCATATAAACTCTCATCGGGACTATTTTTGAAACTGATAATAGTACCTCTCATCATGTGGGCTTTGCTTTCTGAGTAATATTTTTATAGGAAATTGATTATCAATTCTCTCCAAGTCCTTGGCGCCTCTACACAAAAAAGATCTATACTATTTGCAAACATTATTTTAGAGTGTTTGTCTAAACAAGTAGACTTTAACCCTGTCAAGATTATAGTTATCGAACATAAAGGAACCAAAAACATCTTCAAAGAATTGTAAGTGCCCATATGGACTCTCTGCATCGCTTCCTGCAAATTTCTTAGAGTATAACAATTCAAGTGATAAAGCATGGATCTCAATACCATCAGGATTTATGCTTTTGTTGACAGCTATAAAAGCGTCCATGGGCGAACCCATTTTCCTAACTGCCTCAAGCTGGATTAAATGATGAGTATTGTCCATTTTTATGGTCTTGCAACTTAAATCAAATATTAGTACAATGAAAGTAAATAACTAAAAGTAAAGTGACTTATAGCGCTACGATCCCTGACAACGGCGCCAGAAAATTGCTTGATGACTGCAAGTGTGGAGATCGTTTGTAGTTAGTTTAGAAATAATGATATCAATGCCAAAGGGAGCAGCAGGCAAAAGAATAAAAGTCTTTTAACTAAAACTAAACGAAGTACTTAAGAAATAATTTTAAGATGCAAGAAAAATAGAATTGTTTGAAGGACTGTTTTTGGGTTTTTGATTGAGAAAAGAAATTAAATAAACTAACGTAAAACTTAATGCAGAAAGTAGGAATCACGTTTGTAAGAGAGCTTGGAACTATAATAGGGAAAAATGCCTTCTAAGGGAGTGGTGGATACACCGCTAGCAATTTAGATAGAGTAATCAAGATTATCATAACAAATATTCCCATGACATATATGTATGTGGGAGGAGCTCCATATATTGACGAATAGGCAACAACCACTGCACACATTATCCATCATAACCACAACTGACAGGTAAACAACACCAATCGTATTATCTCGCTATTAAGGGATTTCTCTCGTGGAATGGACATGGCTTAATGAGTTCTCATTGCTTCCCCAAGTTAGTATGTAAATAATGACAACAGCTTTATTGTCACAGTAAGTGCTATCATCCCTCCGTCTACTAACAAGTAATCCCCTTCATCAACTCCCCATAAGAGGAAAATATTAAGAGGTGCACAACTCTGAACATCCAGATGAAGAAAATTAACACATACACATAATGATGTATAACATGATAATCTCTATCTTATCTCAATCATATGCTAGGGTTTCTCCATCTCCCTAAGAACTAACGATCTACTAAGACATGGAGGGAAACAGCATCATGGCAATGATAATCGAAACAATCATAGATGAATAGTTCTTGTATAAATCCACAACTAGTACGAGAATTACAACAATATCCAGATGTGATATAGATGGGACGGATGGATATGTTGGTGATGCAGCAGTTGATGAAGATGACGATCGATGCCTTCGCCTCCCAGATCTGCATAGGGCAAAGATGGATCCCTTGCGCAAGTTTCCCCTCCGGATCCCTTCCGGAGGTGAGGTTTTATGCGATTTCTGGGTGTTATGTATGTCATCTCCCTCATCTGATTGCACGGGGTGAAACTATTTGAAGAGGCGGTGGCGGCGCCAACTATACGACGGGAACTATACGGCCAAAAAAAGTATTCCTGTCATATAGTTGGTCGTTAAAGCCCCTGCTTCCTGCGATCGCCTCGGGTTTTCTTCTGGTGTTATTGATATTTCCCAAATTAGCGATTTACGTTGTTTTTGACTCCTTTTCGCTCCAATACAACTGGTCCAAGAATTGTGTCCATCGTAACCTACATTTGTCCTGATCCTGGTGAAAATAGACATAAAAGATGCACGCGAACGACGTAAAAATACCAAGATCCTACCACTACAGTGCAAAATAATAATATAAAACATGATGCAAATATGCACTACACTTTCTGAACCCAAAAAACTGGTGTTTTTCCAAAGGAGTTGCAAGATTAGGGCGCGCCCGGGGGCCCATGGAAATTTTCACACATGCTACTTTCATTAATAAAAAGTTTTTTGTGTAAGACTTATGATTTTTTGAAAACTGGTCAGAGCCATGATAAACCCCGTTGACTAGCTCATTAACCTTAACCCCTAAATGTTAGAACCCTAATCCCTCAACTGTTGGGCCACGTAGAGATAAAACAAAAACTTTTCCCTCTAACATGGTGATCCCAAGATCTAGCTGAGGTAGAAGGCCATGAGGTTTACCACTAGACGCGTAGTTGCGGATTACTGATGAAACACGTCAATTGATGCAGTGCAGTACTTTGCGATCCGGTCGTCCTAGTGCTGATCGTACATCACCTTTGCTGGTATACAAATACAAGGAGGAGCACTGGCGGCGAACTGCTAGGTTCATTACGACAGCAGGACTGCTGTGGAGCTAGGATTTCCAACACATGGAATGACCTAACCGATCAACGATTAACCCTTCTGGGTTACTGTGCTCCACTATATATAGGGAGTGAACGTGGGCTCCACTCTCGTGGCCTATTCACTAAAGCTCATATAACACTAGTCAACGCGAGTCCTAATCCGGCATGGGTCCAACCCAACCAGATTTCCGATTCAGATTCAATCCGTACTTGCTCCCACTCTTAAGTGTGTGACCCCGCAGGCTCATGGCTACTTGGACACCATTAGAGTCCAACTCTCAATCGATCAGTCGGTAGGGGCTCCTAGCAGAACATGCCGACTCCCAAGTACCAAAGAGTCACGATGACTTGCCTTTCCAATGCGACTTGCGTCCGAGTCCCTTTTGCCTCACGATATACCTTGTCAGACTATAGGCGAATAATTGTCATCCCTTAAATAGTCCAACTCTCTTCTCGATCCGAGATAAGTGATTCACCCGACTAACTCTTAGTCGATCGCCTAGGTTAACACTTAATAGAGTCGTGCATGGCCATGCTTTTTGAATCATATCATCCGAGAGGGCCCAGAGAATATCTCTCCAAGTGGAGGGGCAAAATCATGTCTTGGTTATTCACATCACGCAACTTGATTCTCAGTCGACCCGAACTCTGCCTTTATGACTGCCTAGTTACGAATCAGCATTTGAAAGAACCTAAGTCGGTGATCCTCAACTCGGACTATGCAATAACCTTAGTTCTAAGCATTACATTGATTGAGATATACAAATTACAACTTGTTCATTGTACCTCAATGTGGGTCAATCCGACTTGCTGAACTCTTTAGCCGAATCAGTGTAAGTCGGAATAGCATCACCATGCCCATGACAAGTGGAACCGAGTCAAGTGTTGATGGTGCATCCGTGTGTACCTTGAATAACTTGATATAACCCGGATCCACGAACTAGCGAATCATGTGGTACCGCATGAGTATGTGCTTGTTCTTCTGGTGTTGTCTAGGTTCCTTGGCTTGTGCAATAGCACCATTGTTGTCACAATACATGTCCAACGGATTGGACGAGCCCTGAACCACACCAAGATCCATGAGGAAATTCCTCATCCAAACAGCTTCCTTTGCTGCCTCCGAGGCGGCAATATACTCAGCCTCTATTGTAGATGCAGACACAGTCTCTTGCTTGGAACTCTTCCAGCTCACAGCACCTTCGTTTATAATAAAAACATATCCGGATTGTGAACAAGAATCATCAGATTCAGTAAGATAACTCGCATCTGTGTAACCCTTTACACTGAGTTCATCTTCACCGCCATAAACCAAAAACATATCCTTGGTATCTTGGTATCTGCTCACAACACTTAGAGCATATGAAACATCTGGCCTAGTACAAATCATGGCATACATGATGGATCCGACTGCAGAAGCAGGCGGAATCGCAATCATCCGACTTTGCTCATTAGTTGTCGTAGGACACTGAGTCTTGCTAAGTTTTATGCCATGGGACATTGGTAAGAACCCCTTCTTAGACGATTCCATGTTGAACTTCTTCAACACTTTGTCCAAATATGTACTCTGACTCAATCCAATGAGCCGCCTTGATCTATCTCTATAGATCCAGATTCCGAGAATATATGTTGCCTCACCCAAGTCTTCCATTGAGAATCTCAATGATTCCTTGGTTTCTTGCAACATTTGGACATCATTTCCAATCAATAATATGTCATCCACATATAAGATTAGAAAGTTTAATTTTCTCCCACTAAACTTCTTGTATAAACAAGAATCATGATCACTCTTGATGAAGCCAAATGATTTGACTACCTCATCAAAGCGAATATTCCAACTCCGAGATGCTTGCTTCAACCCATAAATGGATTTCTGAAGTTTACATACCTTGTCAGCATTAGCCAGATCGACAAAACCCTCGGGCTCTATCATATACACGTCCTCGGTTAAATTTCCGTTAAGGAAAGCCGTTTTGACATCCATCTGCCATATCTCATAGTCGAAATAGGCTGCTATAGCTAACATGATCCGAACTGATTTAAGCAACACTACAGGTGAGAAAGTCTCGTCATAATCAACTCCTTGAACTTGTCGGAACACCTTCACGACAAGGCGTGCTTTATAGACGGAAACATTTCAATCCATGTCAGTTTTCTTCTTAAAGACCCATTTGCATTCGACGGGTCTTGCATCGTCTGCAGGTCAACCAAGTTCCAAACTTGATTTTCATCCATGGACTTTTAACTCAGATCTCATGGCTCTAAGCCATGACTCGGAATCATATCCCACCGTCCCTTCCGAATAATTTTCCGTCTCATCACTATCCAACAGTAAAACATCCCGAACACTTCGCAATCTTGCCGATCTTCGTAGTACAGGTGATGCTGCCGGCTGAGCTGCCACGACCGGCTCAACCTCCAAGGTTTTTGCCGACTTGCTACTAGCCGGTTCCTCTCGAATTTCTTCGAGCTGCACCGTGCTCCCACTTACTCCCCGACTGAGAAACTCTTTCTCAAGGAAGACACCGTTCCGACACTACTAGGAAAAAGGCTGTTCGTGGCGCACCTGAAAAGCCCATCCATGGCGCACTAGTGGTGTGCCACTAGGCGTACGCTGCGGCTAAAAAAGTGCCTGTAGCGCCTCGCCGGAGCAGTGGCCGTGGCCACGACCTACCACCGCAGGGATGTGCGGGAGGCCGTGGCCGTGCTAGTCCTCGTCGGTGTTGAGGCAGGAGGAGGAGGTGCGTCGGGATATGCAGTCGGAGGTGGACGGAGGTATGGTCGGAGGAGGTGGTGGCGGCGACGACGGCTGGAGGACGTGTGGTCGGAGGAGGCGATGACGACGGCGGCTGAAGGAGCTGGTTCCCGTGGTCGTCCTTGGTCGAAGGAGGCGGAAGTGAGGATAAGGAGAAGAGGGAGGAAGAGAAGAAGAGATGGATGAAGGAAGAGAAGACGAAGAGAATAGGAAGAGAAGAAGAGAGGAAGGAAGAGAAGAGGAAGATAAGAAGAGAGGAAGGAAGAGAGGAGGAAAAGAAGAACAGAGGGAGGAAGGAAGAGAAGAGGAAGGAAGAGAGAAGGAGGTAGGTGGGCGGGGTGGTGATTCGAATTTCGAATCCCGCCCAACTTACTCGTGGCGCACTAGGAGGTGGTGCGCTACGGGTAAGTTGCCTCAATTTTTTTTTCTGCAGCAAAAAATCTTGTTTTTGCCATAACATTTTTTTTCGACCTAAATGGGTTGCAAGCGGATCTGGAATCTCGTTCTGGTCATTTTGGTCTATGATACGTTTTTTTTTCGACATCGTATGCAAAAGTTACAGCCATTTTACCATGGCATGACTTTTTTTTGCAGAAAAAGTCGAAATTCATGTTTGTTAATTTTACTAGAAACTAGACCACATTATCTACCTAAATATGAAAGGATTTAATTTTTTTGAAGTGTTTTTCATTTTATTTTAAATTTTGCAAAGCTAAAAAGGCGATCCACGGGGGGGGGGGGGGGGTGGAGTTGGTGTAGGCCACTCAACCGTAGGGCACTAGGGCAGAGTGCCCTACGGCTAAGTTGACCCAGCTGCTGCAGCACACATACCCGTAGCGCACTAGGACAAAGTGCTCTACGGCTAAGTTTCACATCCGTAGCGCACCTTGACATAGTGGGCTACGGGTATGTGTGCTGCGGCCACCTGTGCCCTGGCCCACACATAGCCGTGGCGCACCTCCCCCATGTGCGCCACGCTTACAGCAGTTAGCCGTAGGGCACCTATGGGCAGTGCGCCATGCCTATTTTACCCGTGGGGTACCACTAGTGCGCCACGGATGTGTGGATTACCTATAGACGTTTTCCTTGTAGTGCGAGCGACAAACACTTTGCCCTCTTATCGGTTGTAGAAGTAGTAACCCAAGGTTTCCCTCGGATACCCCACAAAAATACACTTATCTGACTTGTCCATAAGCTTGTCCGACTGAAGTCGCTTGACAAATGCTTCACAATCCCAAATCTTAAGAAAAGACAAACTCGGCTTTTTGCCTATCCATATCTCATGCGGTGTCTTCTCTACTGACTTTCATGGTACGCTGTTTAGTGTGAATGCCGCTGCTTCTAGACAATAACCCCAAAATGATAAAGGTAGATCTATCAAACTCATCATTGATCGTACCATGTCCAACAAGGTCCGATTCCGCCTTTCCAAAACATCGTTCCTTTGTAGTGTTCCTGGCGGAGTAAGTTGAGGAACTATTCCACAACTTTTCAGATGGTCATCAAACTCATGGCTCATGTACTCGCCTCCTCGGTCCGACCGAAGAAGCTTTATTTTCTTGCCGAGTTGATTCTGTGCTCTATTCTGGAATTCTTTGAACTTTTCAAAGGCTTCCGACTTATGTTTCATCAAGTAGATATATCTATACCTACTCAAATCATCAGTGAAGTTAATGAAGTACTCATAACCACCTCTGGCTGTCGTGTTCATTGGTCCACATACATCACTATGTACTAGTCCCAACAAGTCGGACGCCCTTTCACACACTTTGCAAAAGGTGGCTTGGTCCTTTTGCCGAGTAGGCAAGATTCGCATGTCTCGAACGACTCCAAATCGAACGAAGTTAGGAGTCCATCATCATGGAGATTCTTCATGCGTTTCCAACTTATATGACCAAGCCGACAGTGCCAAAAGTAAGTCATATTCAGATCATTTGGTTTCAACCTTTTAACATTTATGTTATAAACCGACTCACCATCAATATTCAAAATAAATAACCCATCCTGGACGGATGCAAAGTCGTGAAACATATAATTCAAATACAAAGAACAACCATTATTATTGATATTCGACTCATAGCCTTGCCTCATCAAACATGAAGCAGAAATGATGTTTCGACTGAGCACTGGAACATAATAACAATTATTCAGTTCCATAATGAATTCGGAAGGTAAATGAAGTTGCATCATGCCGACTTACAACGCAACAACTTTTGCTTTGTTGCCGACTCGAATATCAACCTCGCCTCTTGCTAAGCTCCTAGTTCTTACCAGTCCCTGCAACCAGTTGCAGATGTGAATAACTGTTCCGATATCATATACCCAAGAACTATTAGGTGCATCAGCAAGATAAATGTCTATAACATTGCAAACAAGTTTACCTGAGTCGGAAGTCATACCTCCACTCTTGGCTTTGTCGGCCAAATACTTGCTGCAGTTCCTCTTCCAGTGGCCATCCGCCTTGCAATAGAAGCAAGTGGATCTGGTTGAAGGAGATGGCTTAGTCTCTGAGGAAGCGCTTGGGACCGGGTCCTGAGCCTGCTTTCCTCCCGACTTAGCCTTCTTCTTAGCACAAGAACATTTCTGCACCATCAACACCTGATTGGCGCCCTTCTTGAGATCCGCCTCTGCCTACATGAGCATCCCATGTAATTCAGTGAGCTTCTTATCCATACCATGCAGGTGGTAGTTCGAAATGAACTGTCCATATGCACTAGGAAGAGAGTTTAGAATTATATCCATAGCGAACACTTCGCTAATGGGTAGCCAAGACTCTCCAAAGACTGCATGTAACCAACCATTTTGATCACATGCGGACTCAATGGATCACCATCCTTAAGCTTGCAACTCAGCTAAGCCTAAGAGACTTGATACCTCTCAGTCTTCGCCTGAGCCTGGAACATACTTTTGAGGCTTTCGATCATATCGGAGGCCTCAACATTCTCGAAATGCTTTTGCAAGTCCGGTTCCATGTGATCAAGCATAAGACAGCTAATACCCGTGGACTCATCCTTAGCCCGACGTTGGGCATTGGTGGCAGCAACAGTCGCATTCTCATTCGGCTCATATGGAAGTGGGTTGTCTAGGACATGGTCCTTCTTTTCTTGTTTGAGAACAATTCTCAGATTTCGATACCAGTTGGTAAAATTAGTGTCGTTTAGTTTCTCTTTATCAAGAATGGTTCTCAATGCAAAACCGGATATCTGAGGGTGACTGCTACTTGGTTCCATGATCTACCACAGAAATATGCAAAACACTTAAGACATGTATTCATAAAAGATCAAGCATATTAAACACTTTATTATTTTATGCTCCCACTAGAACCAACACCCTCCGATGGTTACTTAGTGATTCAGGATCCTAAATAAGCAAGTCGGCTAGTGACCTTTAGCATCCCCGCTAGCCGCCAAGTGATCTAGGTAGACAACTCCTCGTCAATCGTATCTCATGCGACTCCTGTTGGACGGGCGGCATGACATGCCCCGGCTCCCGTCCGACTTTTCCCCGAGCCCCACAACCGTTGTGATAGACCCGTCTAGATTACTGAGTGTTTCCGCAGTAAAAGTCCGACTCGAACCCACCTAGTCGGAAAGAATTGGCAGCACCTCAATTTTATGAGCCCAGTACCAAAAATGTCCGACTTGTGATGGTGCAAACAATGGCAGGAAAACCGACTAGACCTTCTTTGAAGGATTAAATTTTACCGACTATCGAATAGAGGTAAAACAGAGACATAACAATAACACAAAATAAAGCAATTATAATGTGAAATGGTATGGCTCCCTTCATGGCGATCTCCATTTCCACAAAGCCTGTAATCCGACTCGTGCCAACTCTTGTCACTTGCCGTCTTACTCCATGTCGCCGACATGTACAACGCCTTGCATGCCTTCCGGGTTCTCCAAACAACTACACTAGCTTAGTAAAGTAAATTACAAGGAGAATCCGACACACAAGTCGTTATACAATAATATGACAGCACCAGGTTTCAGCCGGCTGACAAAACCGTGATTCCCAGATCACTTATGGATTACACACATACATCACATGCACATGAACCATACCATTCACAACTTCCTGCAAAAACAAGTTATGCATAGATACAATATCTACCGGCATTGTGAAACTTGCAACGACATCTAAGGAGCTACGATAGGGCAAAGCCGGCGGTCCCGATTCGCTCAAACTTCGATCCGGACATGGATTCCGACCATTGTTCCGATTCGATCAAACTTTTTGATCTTCGATCACCGCCTCTGGATTTACGTGTCACGTCTACCCCGATGGCGGAAGCCGACCGGTAGGGGTATGTCGTTCCACGACCTCAGCAGTATGATCACAGAAATCAGATCTACCATTCCCTGAGTACAGTTGATCCAATCAACATCATACAACACCGATCTATCTCATATATCGACCACCAAACCAACACAAAGATCTCATCTATAGCCAACCGCATATCATATATGCGAGATCTTGAACCTAAAACCAGAAGCTATCGCTCTGATACCACTGTTGGGCCACGTAGAGATAAAACAAAAACTTTTCCCTCTAACGTGGTGATCCCAAGATCTAGCTAAGGTAGAAGGCCATGAGGTTTACCACTAGACGCACAGTTGCGGATTACAGATGAAGCACGTCAGTTGATGCAGTGCAGTCCTTTGCGATCCGGTCATCCTGGTGCTGATCGTACAACACCTCTGCTGGTATCCACATGTACAAGGAGGAGCACTGGCGGCGAACTGCTAGGTTCGTTACAACGGCAGGACTATTGTGGAGCTAGGGTTTCCAACACATGGAATGACCTCACCAATCAACGATTAACCCTTCTGGGTTACTATGCTCCACTATATATAGGGAGTGAACGTGGGCTCCACTCTCATGGCCCATTCACTAAAGCCCATATAACACTAGTCCAAATCTGGCTTGGGTCCAACCCAACCAGATTTACGGTTCAGATCCAATCCGAACACCCTCCCACTCTTAAGTGTGTGACCCCGCAGGCTCATGGCTACTTGGACGTGATTAGAGTACGACTCTCAATCGATCAGTCGGTAGCGGCTCCTAGAAGAACATGCCAACTCCCAAGTACCAAAGAGTCACGATGACTTTCCTTTCCAATGCGACTTGCGTCCGAGTCCCTTTTGCCTCACGATATACCTTGTCAGACTATAGGGGAATAATTGTCATCCCTTAAATAGTCTGACTCTCTTCTCGATACGAGATAAGTGATTCACCCGACTAACTCTTAGTCGATCGCCTCGGTTAACATTTAACCGAGTCATGCATGGCCATGCTTCCCGAATCATATCATTCAAGAGGGCCCAGAGAATATCTCTCCAAGTGGAGGGGCAAAATCCCGTTTTGGTTATTCAGATCACGCAACTTGATTCTCAGTCGACCCGAACTCTGCCTTTATGACTGCCTAGTTACGAATCAGCGTTTGGCAGAACCTAAGTTGGTGATCCTCAACTCGGACTATGCAATAACCTCAGGTCTAAGGATTACATTGATTTAGATATACAAATGACAACTTGTTCGTTGTACCTCAATGTGGACAATCCGACTCGCTAAACTCTTTAGCCGAATCTGTGTAAGTCGGAATAGCATCACCATGCCCATGACAAGTGGAACCGAGTCATCAAGCCGACTTTCACATTGGTCTAAGTTGTGTGTCCAGCACAACCTCGATGACCAAGGATATTTAGTACAAACAACATGAATGTATAGTTCTACAACCGAATCACATATTCAATGATACATATCAGATGTTTATACAAGGACAACTTGATATCTTTATGAACACAATGGGAAATATCATCATACATGATTGCCTCTAGGGCATATTGCCAACATCAACCCCTCAACCCATAATTAAACCCTAAGCAGGTATCATGCACTTATATATCCAAATTTGAGATACATGCATTACATTGCGGAAACGCTATTCTATTCCATGAATATAACCATAAAGTTTGAACATTATTGAAAATTTCCCGAAACTCTAAACCCCTAAATTCTAAAACCCTAAACAATACCCCCCTAAACCCTAACCAAGCAGGTATCATGCACTTATAGATCCAAAAGTATGAGATACTTTCATTCAATTGCGGCAACGCCATTCTATTCCATGAATATATAAGCATAAAGCTTGAACATTATTGAAAATTACCTAAACCCTAAACCTTTCGCATTCCCACAAATTTGACCCGGGTTAAAAAATCATAGAAAATACACAAAATACTTGTCACGTGACGCCCTCTTAAGTGTACCATGTGCCATCAAAATTTGTAATCTTTATTTTTGAGAACTTTTGGGAAATGTTACATAACAGTATGGCCTGCCATGTATGGGCATTCTTGGGTTTCTGACCAAATGGCGAAGATCATGGCCATTTCCGACCAAATTATTGCCACCCCAACTTTCATAGAGAGTGGAACATGTCTAATGGAAATTCGCAAGTTTTGTCATCTTTCAAGATTTTCGATCTAATTTTGGCCACCTAAATGGACAAATGTCAATCTATGGAAGCTAGACCATATTTGAAGTACATGTAAGTGATAGACTGCTAGTGTTTTTTTAATAATTTTGAAGGAAACCCACCATGCAGTCAATGTTTAGAGGATACCATCCAATGTTTTGAACGAGTCAACTTATTTCTATTTAGCATGAATTTACATTGCTGGAAAATTCCACCTAGCAGTGAAAAAACTAGATAAAATAAAGAGTGTACTACCATAGTTATATTACCGAATAAAGAAGACCACCAGCCAATATAACCAAAAAATGGTAATGCATGTCTCGACCAAAACAGAGGAAAGTACATTACCTGGATAGAGGTGCTAGACCCCAACTTCCTCCCCTAACTAGTCAGTCTTGATCCAATGGTAGTCAATGGAGCCTTTCAAGGTACCCACCACCATGCAACCATATGCGAGAACGACAAAGTTTTGAAAAAAAATCCCAAAAAACAAAGACTTACCCAAAAATAAAGAAATATCCCAAAAAACAAATACTTACCTATAACATCATTTTGCATGTACCACCTACCATGAAAAATGATAAACATGAATTTTGAAAAACTTCTGAAAAACTCGCTTTGTAACATCCCAATTTTAGCAACCCTGATTTGTTGTCCAAAAGGCAAAAATCAGGGGGAACAAAAACTTTTTCTTGTTATTTGTTGCAATGCTTGTTTAATTGTTTGCTTCTATTCATGCAACTGTTTGTGCATTATATAATACACTCATCATCAGTTGACAAAAACTATTTTACAAAAGAGATGTTTTGGCTCAACTTTCATATTCTCAAATATTATGATATTTCAAACTTAAGCAAAGATGATGTTGCCACAACAAAATGTTTTACTAGTTTATATTAACAAAACTATGGATACCTATACATAATGAATTCTGATTCAATAGACCCCTAAAGGAACAAAAAGAAGGAGACAAATTAGATTGATGGCTCAGATCGACCGATACCTCTTCGCGTGTGGGAGCACATGGTCGAGATTCAAAAAAATTAGACCGCGTATGTACTACCCGCCAAAGGCCGTATAGGACTGAAGCACGTCAGTCCGCGTGGATTTTGTTCAAGCAACATGGAAACGTAAGTGTCCAACTCAGATACAACACTTGCACATGTCCGCTATCGTGGAAACACTATGTACGTGGTTTAGGGTGAGTTCTTTTGGCCCCGTTGGCGGACTACCCTCGCGTGCCCTCCTCTAATATAAATGGGGGCAATTCTACCCTTTGGGATGTTTACAACCTTTTCAAAGTGGGGGTCTATGGAATCACACCTCATAATGAATCTGCTTATGTTTTCAAGACAGAACTTTCAAATACTCTCAAATCTAGGTTTTACAACAACTTTCCTAAAACCTTTTCATTCCAACCTTGGTAGAAATACCAAGAGGTCCTTATCTTACCTTCAAATCACAACCTCTTCCAAATACCCATGCTTACCACAAGCTACGCTTGATGGTAAACTTAGTAGTAGTCTGATAAGTCTGATAAAATGAATTGCCTTGATCTCCTGATTGATGAATCGCATTGTTCTGCTATGTGTGATAATTGTCTACTTAGGAAGTAGCATCAGCCAAACTAGGATCTCATCCTATAGTATCAAACCAATAGTTGGTTATCACCAATCCTAACCAAGCTACCCAAGCTGGATCTATCTTGAGTTTCTCAAGTTAAACTCTAATCTACTTAACCAAATCAATCCTGAGCAAATCCCTTGTATTAGCATCCAACTAATCAAAGACCAAATACAAGCATAGATCTCCTTTACCCAAGATATACTTCAGCATCATCCACTTGATGATGAGGATGGACCCTTGCATCCTCTCCAAATCCTCCCCTCTTTCATACTAGTCCAAATCCACAAATACACCAATATTGAATAAGTTTGGAATCCTTATCTGGATTGAATCTTTCGAACTCCACCCACTCAAATCTCTATTCATTCTTGAGAATGTACTTGAACCATCTTGTAGTACATATTTAATACTACCAAAGTCCACTCTTGCCTTTGGATACACCATTGCTGTACCCACTCATCCTTGATGATTTTATAGTCAAGGAAGTAATCTTATGTACAAATCTTATTATCTTTCCTACTTTGGCATAATCTCACATCCACATGCTACCTTCCCTTGACCAACTCCTTGCATGGTTATGGTCTACTAACCATGGTCTATCAATCCACCCTTCACTTGTTTCCGTTGGAGCTTTTTGCTTCTTAAACCCACCTGGTTTATGAGGCTTCATGAAGTCTACAATGGCAGCCTTATTTCCAAGAAAGTTTGCCATCACATCTAAACCACCTAAAATACAACCAAGCCAAACCTTGGCTGCCATGACCATCTATATAAATTTTACTATCTATACTTCTATCCCTTTTACCAAGGTGAGCTCTAAGGTCACTAATCTAACCTAGTTTAGGTGATATAGATATATCAGTGCCCTAGATCGTATAATCCTTGCTCTCTTCAAAAATCCACCTTGTCTTGCAATAACCAAGGTTGCAAATGATTGATACATCAAGTTGGCATCATCCACATTGGATATAATCTTTTACCAAATAGTTTCCATAATTATTTAGAATCTAAAACTATTTAAAATCCCTTCTTAGCAAAATACTCAAAACCTTCCCTACAAAGGAAAGTTTGTTTTTATCCAAACCACTTTGTCAACTCAAGGCACACTTGATGCCTATATATCATATCCTATGTTGCCAACTAAAAAATAAATATTTTTGATGTCTGAGGGATCACCCCCGAGTAGCCTAACCGGACAAGATACAAGGCACCAACATGCAGGCCGGCTGGGCAGCAGGATATAAAACCCAAAGGCAGGCCAGAAAGAAGGCCAGATGAAGACCAAACTCACAAAACCAGTCAGCCAGATAAGAATCACCGGCAAAGTCTGCTAGCCAGTGGGATTAATCCAACCGGCCAGAGCAAGACAAACCAAGAGTCAACTGGCAGAAAGATCTGCCGGATGAGACAAGCAAGGACAAAAGAGTAGCAGGATGGATCCGATCATCCGGCCTAGGAAGATCAGCCATCTAGGACACCCTAGCCGGCCACTCAAGACAGGCAAGGTATAGGGTGACGTAGAGCACAGTGCGCAGTACGCCCAGGACGGTAGACAAGACAGAAAGGAGACTCAGACACTCGGCCCATACCGACGATGTTTACCGATGACGGTTGCAACAGTAGACAATATGTAACAACCCTAGTTTTTTTAATAGTAATTAGGAATTGATTGTGCATTCATGAGCATCATCATCATGTGAAATGCATGCAAGAAAACTAGATCAAATAAAAACCCTAAACCCTAACTCTCCCTCTCCCTAGGTTTCCCTCTTATTGAAACACCTTCTAAATGGTTTTGAATTTTGAAAGTTATAAAATTGTGCATCCCAATATGAATAAAAGGGCCCCCCTCAATAGTTTCAGTTTTATAAAGCCTCTTGTATTTTTAAAAATATTCAAAACAGAACTACAAATGGAATATACAAAGAGAGAATCAAAACAGAATTAGAAAAAGATTTTCTGGAAAAAAAACTGCTCCTAACTCTACCTGGGCCGTAGCCCAGCTCCCCCTCTCATCTCTATGTCGCTCACGCGCACGCAACAGCCCAGCGCGTCCCATCCTCGACTCATACCGCTTCGGCCTTCTCCTCCCTATTTTCTTCCTCCCAACGCCAAGCAGCTCGGTGGAGCTTCCCCGGCCGCCCGATGCTGCTGCGATGACCGCCGCCTCCCACCACCTTCTGGACGAGGATAAGGACCCAAGCATGCCTTTCCCTCTTCCCTATCCTCTCACTTCACCTGGGCTCGCTCCCTCTCTTGCTCGCTCTATGCAAGGCCAAAACCCTACCCTTGGTCTCCTCCGCTCGCCGCCGTTCTGCACTGCCTTGAAGCCGGTAGAGCATGGCAGGATCTTTGACTCACCGTCCTCGTTTGTTTGCCCCTACCCAACCAAGCTGGGGAGCTCACAATCGTCTCCATCGACACCTTGTCTCTGAAGTCGGCCTCCGCTCTCCGACGCCGATTCCGGTGTCTCCGACCTCGCCTGCCCTACCTGACCCCTCTATCTCGATACCGGTGAGCTCACGGTCCTCAAGGACATCTCCACTTCTCCTATCTCTTTCTATGTCATCATGTCGCTGTGCACCGCCGCTTGCCGCCGTCAGCCGTCATCATGGAAGTCGCTCCGGTGACCATCTCATGGCGGCGCCGTCACAGTTAGGCTCCCTGCAGAGCGCCGCGTCAAGACAGCCCTCTCCCGCGCCCCAGCGTTGCCCCTAGCGCCGTGCCCGTGCTCCACCTGGGAGCAATGGCGTCGTTGACGTCATCATGACGTCAGGCTGATGCCATATTCCTTTTTTCCTTTTTGTTTAAATCTTTTTTGTAATTGTTCTATTAATTAAAAATACCTAACATGTGGGCCCCTATGCAAGTCAAATAAACATATTCAGAAATGTTTTCTGACTAAATAAAATGTAAAAGTAATTTCAAATTGTAAATTATTTTATAATATTCCAAAAATGATTTAAAATGTATTAAAAATTGAGAAATTCGTAACAAATTCATTTTTAATCAGAAAAATACAAATAATATATCAAAATGTTCAAAAAAATGAGATCTAACTACTAGAGTTATCATCATGCATTGTTAATCAACTTTCATGACAATTTTAATTAGAGGAACTAAGTGAACCCTCTCATATGCCTCTAAGGTTTCCCCGAGTTTGGGTTTGTACCCCTCGGGACCCCATTTAAATTGCCAAGCATGCCTTAGGGGTTTATTTAAATGGAATTTAACATGTCATATCATCATACTTGTTTGAGAATTTCATTGATGCCATGTGTTGATTGTTTCCCTTCCTTTCCGGTGTTTTGGTTCTTCCCCGGTAGAATACAATATCGGAATCGAGATCGAGATCGAAGCCCGAGATCAACAGCGTTGAAGATCGAAGACCAATACTTGATCAACTATAACCAACTCAACTGCCAGGTGTACGGAAATCTACTTTCTGGATATCAACTGGCAAAGGCAAGCGAAGCCCCATACATACATATGAATCCTATGCTTTCAAAGTATTTCATTCTTTCCATGTTCATACGATTCTAAAGTCTTTTATCGATAGATGAAGTAATTCTATCTAATGCATGTTACCTTTGAAGCCTATATTCCCTGATCCAGTGCTCCTAGCATAACTAGGCTTTGGCTTGTGAAGCGTTGCTAGAGCTGTTACATATGTTGTTCTTAGCCATGCTTAGCTGTTACCACTGGTCCATACGGTTGATGAATCAGAGCTGCGAATGAACCTAGTATGACAGGATGACGTGGTAAGATCAGAGATGAAAGTTAAACATGCTAAGGCTTGTATGGGAGGCCATGGTGGGTTGTGGTTTTTGCAGTCCCATACTTGCCACCCTTAGGACCCGATGTTCTTGCCTCTTGAACCAAGACGAGCATACAACCACACGGGGGCCTGGAAACCTCCTCGACCAACTAACTTGCCTAGTAGATTCCATGAGTCACATAGTTCGGGCGTTCCATTCGACATACGAATTTTGGATCCTCTCGATGGAGGTGAATGAGGTGCATTCATACAGGTAGGTAAGCATGGAAGAGAATGGGAGATGCCCGGCATTCGTGATCTCAAACCCTGTTCACATTATTAGGGACCGACTTCGGGACTCGACCCGTTATGGTGGCATCTCCATAGTGCGTGACTCATGGTCTCGGCGAAAGCAAGGTAAAGGTCGTGGTGAACCACTCTCTGTCGGCCTTCCAAGTAAGAGGGCTAATGATCTGGCATTAAGAATCGGTTGGTATGCGTGGGTAAACTTGTACACCCCTGTAGGTTTATTAATCGTTTTGAAAATCCGTGTCCGCGGTTATGGACGACTTGGGAACGGACGTGAAGATCATAGAGAACTTGAACCTAATCGTAAAACATGGGAAGTTAAGTAATGTGTGCTTAAGGATGCTTCCTTAGGGATCGAGGGGGTGATCCTAGTTAGGTTTAGCTGATGATGATTTGGTGGATATCAAATGATGATCAAAGCTAGAGATACCGCTCTCTTATCCGCTTTTAAAATATTCTGATTAGTCGAGATGGATTTATGCATAATAACTCCACCAGCCATAAGTCTTGCGGAGTACACCATGTACTCACCCTTGCTTTGTTGATACTTTTGCAGCATAGTAAGTGTTACCATAAGAAGATGAGTTCTTTACGTCATCGACATCGATGAGTAGTTTGGAGTTCCCAGTCGGCAGTCTGGGAACTATGGATTGGACGTCATCGTTATGCTTCAGGACTCTTAGGCCATTTGTTAAGTTTGCTATACTTAATAGAATAGTTTTCCTTCCGTTGTTTGATGTTTGTGGTCAGTGACCTCTGCTTGTAATATTTTGGTTCTCTTCTCAGTTATGAGCTTGCTGTAAAAAAATTGTCGTAGGGTCACTGTTGTGTTATCAATTCTCTCTCTGTACGCTTTCAAGATTAAGGTTAGGCTTATATCAGACAGAGGTCTGGGATTTGTCTAGCCCTAATCCCGGGGGTGTCACACAGTAGGATGCACTGTGCATAACTACCATCATGGCGACCACTGGCGGCATGGGCTTAACTGTGGGTACACGCCCTCCATGCCGGCCATTGTAGATGACCTAGGCGGCTGGGGCCCGCCTATGGGACCCGCCAGTCGGCCAGACCATTACCCACGCTGCCTCGGCCTATGTAAGGGGTGGCAGGGGCAACATAGCAAGGATTGGACTCTCCTTGATCATTAGCCAGACCAGATACAACTCGAGGAGCCTTGTAGCCCCTTGAATTCATCCCTATAGTCAGATCGGTAGGAGTAGGAGTTTTACCTCAACCCGAGGGCTCCGAACCTGGGTACTTCTTGTGTCCCTGACGCTTGCTTGTACCCCAATCCCGCCTGTGGACGCCGTCACACACTTCCCTACTTGCTCCCACACCTCTATCTAGCCTTCTTAGGCTCTGTCGTTTCCATATCGACGACATTTGATATCCTTTATTATTTCTTTTTGTCCTTTTTCTTAAATGGAAGAAACAATAAATAATAGCTTAAAAATACTTTTCCTTCCAAATAAATTCCAGGAAAATTCTCCAATGTGTGACATTGTATTTAGGACCATCTCACATCAAAAACCTACCTTGTCCAAAATAAAAATATTAGATGAGCTTCTATAAACTAATTCTGCATTATTTGAACAAATGGATTAGGTGGACTAAAAATCATGAAATAAACCCAATATAATTCATGGAGAGTTTTCATAACCATCTCTATCTACTAGTACCCTTTCCCCACCTTGACAAGGCCAAATTCCTGGACTTGCTTCACAATCACGTAAATAACCTATATTTGAATTATTACAAATTCAAACTCTCAAACCAAACTAGTCACCACCAAAGTGGTCAACTAAACTTCCACATCACACCACCCTCAATCCTGGTCGGCCCCCACTATAGAAAATGCATTGTAGCTTCCCACCTCCTCGTCCTTTTGCACTTGGAGGAAGGGGAGACAATAAAGTGGTCATGTCTAGCTTCTTTAAAACACTTGCAGCAACAATACCCCTTAATCCGCCTTAAACTAGACCAGAAACCACTCCCCTCACCCCTCTCCATGGCCACAGTAAGGCCAACTTGGATTCCCCCTCTCCATTGCACCCCATAGAAAAGTTCCCCCATGAACCTCTCCCCTTCTATTTATAAGTCAATGAGCTAGCACATCCCACCCTTCCTAGCTCATTTGCCCCTCTCCCTTCCACTCACCTCTCTATAGCAACCCCTCCCTCTCCTCTGCCCTATCCTGCCAAAGAGAAAGAGAGAGTGGGCTCTCGACCTCCCTCGAGGATTCGAGCAAGGCTCCTCCCACTCTACTTTTCTCTCCATGTATGTCACCCTATGGTGTTCCCCTACTGTCCCTGACCCTCTCCCTGCTTTTTGTTTTGCCCAGGAACTCCCATTCAAGCTTCCCCGATGAGGCTCGGAGTTTCCGTCGCTGGTGTCACTGTGCGAACCTCTTTCTGTCACGGAATCGATGGTTTCCGCCCATCCCTAGAGTCGCCGCGCCACGCCGCGTCTTCCCCGTACCTCCTCGCAGCCTCCTAGCACCCGCGGAGAGCTCCTGACTCCCTTAGGGTTTCCGCTCGCCGCTGTGCGTCGGGAGGAGGATGATGTTCGCCCAATGTCGATCCCCCTCCTAATCCTACAGCCCCCATCTCCACATACCGCTTCGACAGCTAGGGCCGCGTCTAGCTAGGCTGCACCGGTGCACATTTGGCCGCGCGTTGGGCCGGCCTAGTATCGAGACCCCATCCCTCGGCAAGATTTGAAATCTCGTGCCCTCGTGCCTGGCGAAGCTGGGTGGGCCTAATCCTATCCACCGGCCCAGTTCAGCCCTCATATGTCAGCCTGGAAGCCCTAGCCCCTCCCTTTTATAAATTGTTTAGCAGATCTTTAAAAGAACAGTTTGGTTTAATTACTAAATAAAATTAAAAACAACTAGAAATGCCTAGATCTAATTATCTACATGTTTCGGAATGCTTCCTTCATCATTCAGTTCTTTTGGCTGGCACAAATAGTGTACATTTATTTATAATAAATCATCTACCTAAATGTGACCTTTTTAGTATATAAATCCCATTAAGTTTCATGAGTTAAAATTGAATAAAACCAATTTCCTTTAGTAGGCTCTTAATGCATCTACCTCATAGCTTTGGTTCCATATTATTTTTCTTCCTAGATTTCCCTTGGTACAAACAAAAAAAAAGCACATGTATGAGTTTACGCATTTCTCTAGGCCAAACCATAACTGGTATTGACCAAATTCTAACTCCTAGAGAACATGCATACCATTATCTATCAAACCCGAGGAGCTCTAAATTTATTAAGCAATGAGTGATTTACTTTGAATTAATATATTCTGTGCATGGTTTATTCACCAATAAATTGACTATAGTAGTTCTGTAAATCCAAAAAGGGTGATTAAAATTTCTACAGGAAGGTATTCTAAATAACTACAATGTGTTTTTAGAATTACATAAAAAGAACCTATAGATTAATTATGGTTAAAAAGACAAAACATTGCAGAACTAACTTTGGGAATTTCGTAAGGGCATTCTGTTAAATATTTTGATGTAATTCCAACTCCCAGTGAAACATTTCATCAAATCCTACTTAACCATTCAAGGAAATAATTTTTGGAACTACATAACTTTTATACTGAATTATTTCCTAAAACTAGAGCCTTTCTCACTAGAAAAGTCATAGTGAATCAAAGAAATTTGATAAATAGTGAAACCACTTTTGTTGGATTCATTTTATTAATACCTATCTGATGATATCATTTTTGCATACTGATATAATATAGAACATGACCTTGGTTGAAAACCCTTATGTAAGTAGATTTGGCCTCCAAATACATTAAAGTAAATCCACAAATGATTTCCAAGACTTTCCACTTTCCTTAAATCCAACCACTCAAAACCCACTATTTTGTAAACTTGATTTGTTCATTGCTTGCTGTATGTATTGATTCTTTCATGTCTTGTTTCGATTGGTGCTTTTCCTGTATGTATGTTTGCTCGATAATGGCGATAGTTGCAATTGTGTGACGCCGAGAAGAAGGAAGCATCAGTTTATTATTTCTATTATTATTGGGTATTATTGGTATTCTGGTGTTCTAAAGAAGTCCAGGGACATCTCGCTGGTCGCTGGAAAGCCACCTTCTTGCTCATAAGCCCTTGTCCTACTATTTTACTTATGCATGTTTTATCTACCTATCTATGCAAATTTCATTGTTTTACTATGCTATGTTTTATATGTGGGAATATTTGGCTCCTCCAAACTATTACACATTTGTACCAGTAAGTACAACCCCCTTGCTGACACGTACTTGAACCTAGTATGGTAGATGGTGTATAACAACATACCCCTTTGAATACCCCATTTTAGCCGAAGCAAAACTATAGGATGGGAAGTCCCCGGAAAAGTTTTACAAAAATGTTTTATGGCAAAAACTTGGTGAGGTGTGACCTACCAAGAGGAGTTTTAGAAAAGAAAAAGGTTTTTCTTTACGAAATGATGAAAGAAAGAGGAGGAAAATGTTTATAAAAAAAGCACCCGGTTCTTTGCAGCTTTAGCTATAACAACTTAACCCATACAACTACATTACTCTGGAATGGGACAATGCTAGACTTAATGTTTGATACTCTGGTGTGGAAATTCTCACAACTAATTGTAAGGGATCATCTCCCTCTATTTCCGGGATTTCCTTTAAAAAAGGGTCAACTAGGAGACAGTCACTTGGAGAAAGCGGGATCACCCACGTGAGTGACCGTGCAATACTATCAGCGCATCATTGAAAGTGTCGGCTCTAGAGGAGTTGGGATGCACTCCGGTTGGTCCATGGATCCAGACGTCGTGGTATTGAGGGGAACAACTCATAGGGTAGGGACTATGATAGAGTGGCATCCGGAGGGTCTTGATCAGTTACTGGACCCATGATCAGTGCAGGTTAGGAAAGGGTACCCATTTGACGTGGGTAAAGTGTACAACCTCTATAGAGTGTAAATCTATTAGAATAGCCATGTCTGCGGTTATGGACGGTTGGAGAAACTACTATAGAGTGGTGCTGGTTTTGTTTTCAAAAAGTACTTCAGAAAAAAAGAGTTTTCTGAACCTGGTGGTCTAAAGGACACCAGAGAATGGGATGTGATGATTGGAGGATCAGGGAAGGAGAGAACCCCGTCAATTGAGGACCGTGGGGATGAATTAGGGTGACCTAATCCTAGTGTTTTCCAAAACTTTTCAAAAAGGTTTCCAAAATGGTTTACACAAGTTTTCGACAAAACCTTGTAGATCCTACATCTGCAAGGGAAACTATTTGAGAGAAGAACCTGTCATGGAGCCCTCCTACTACCATAGCCATATCGCATATCCTTTAATTGTCATTATCTTAAGGTGGTTTGCGAGTACATTCAAAGTACTCACCAGCTTTATCCCTAGCTATTTAATTAGCGAGATTTACAGAAACATGGAGATTCTGACGTCTATGCGAGCTAGGCTGTCTTCCCAGCTAGTTGCCTATAGGTTAAGGCATGACATGGGCTCTGCGATGGAAGAAGTCCGCTGTTGTTGTTTGAACCGCCATAACGGCAATTATGTAAATCTTCTAATTCGTTAAATTATGGGTGTTGCAACAATACTTGTTTGTTATGCTCACGGCTCACTGATCATGGGAACATGAATTGCAGGCATAACAAGGATTCTCGGTCCGTAAATCCGGGGTCCCACAGACATGGTATCAGAGCTATCCTGACAGTAGGAGACCTTACTTAGCATGGACGTTAAACATGAAAACCACTATTTCTGAAAACACCGTCTTTCGAAAAATACCTTCTCAAAAGCTTTTCGAAAGATTCTGTATCTTACCTTCTCTGATTTAAATTATTTTAAAATTGTTTACTCTATACCTCGTCTATCTTCAAATATTCCATTTTCAAAAACAAGTCCGACTTGGAAACTGAGAAGACGAAGGTACCAAAAAGAAGAGTAATAGAGACAAGCAAACCAAAGAAACTACCAACGACGAAAGACACTACAAGATCTCCCTGCCAACAAAGTCTTTCATCGCCCCAATTGATCTAGTACGACACAAACCACCACAGATGGCAAGAAACTAGCAACATTCGTATTTATCATAAATATCCGCAATATAGGATTTCCCTTATGGCGCGTAGTCACACCTTAGTGCCTAGGGTACGCCTTGTTTGCTTGTCACAAAATTTTGTGATGTTCGAAAGGTGTTTCTTGTCTTCCTCGGATCGTTCGACCCTATTGCTTAGACCGCTTTTTTGTGTATCCTGACACCAACACCCATAACTCTGTAATTTGAAACCTCTCCTTAGCAGGATGGCCACATAAAGACATCTACGACAACCCCTTTCTGTGCCTTAGTTCTAACCGCCCCAAAATAACAATGACCCTATTAAACCCTCTACCAAACCAACGATAAGTCCTCGCCATAAAATAAATTCCCCAAAACCCTAAACATAAGGATGCCCGAGGACAACAAGTCTACTCCCTCATCGAGCTAGAGCAACACAAGGAGTTGAAGTTAAGACCACCGCTCCAAAGCTATAATTCCTCCACCTCTACTAAAGACCAAGAAGAAGCGTCAGTAACCGCTAATCTAATAGTAGTTAACCCCTAAAGCTTCATTAGATAACAACCATATCAAGGTAGTCACAGTAAGGCGTCACTTGAAGACCTCAACTCAAGTGACACGCCAATGCTCTAATAAGAAGGATATAACCCAGCCTCAACGAGCCTAAGTAAACCACTAAGGTGGAAAGACCGCGTCTTTCCATTCCATTCCAAAAGATCACCTACTCGAAGATAACTCAGGAAGACCTCCAATCCAAGTACCGGCCCCAGATACCACCCCGGGAGTCATCATAGGAACAGAAGATAGACCTCATTCATAATCTTCGAAAGTCTGCTCGATCCGCTCAGTAACCACAAAGCTCGGAATTAAGACGCCAAGACTACCCGACTCCGCCAATACTACTATCCAAGGAGTAGAAAGCAACCCAAATAATCGAGATTCTCTGAAGATGTCGTGAAGCCACTTCCCTACTATATTTGCTAAAGACCCACCTAAAAATACCCCCGACTCTACTAACCCCGAGACGGAAAACGAAAATTGTCCTCCTACGAGTATCAACCCATCTTCGCAGTCTCCACCCCAGGAAGATCCACCCGTCGAAGCAGCCCCCGAAGAAGGCACTACCCTCAATCCTTACGGCCAAAGTTTTCAATATCCTCCACACCCCCGAGGAACTGCAGTAACCAAAGTGAGTACCCAAAACCCAGTATGGCGAAAAGATCGAAGAAGCACTCATGGAGTAGTTTTCGTACCCTACAACCTTACCCTTCTGACATATAGTAAAGTGATGTACCATCTCGGAACCAGTTTGTACAACCCTAAGTACCCCAATGCCTGGCAAACCAGACCTGGTATGATGCCCTTCTTTGTGTGTTTTACCCATGGCGTTGCATCAGACCCAACCCGGAATGACCATACCCCATAGGACCATATTCCTCGACCGCCAACCACAAAAGACATTCTCCCAACCGGTTAAAGCTCTAACCAGCTTCGGAACCTCTCAAGAAGCAACAACTACAAGGTCGACAGAAGATTCCAATTCTAAACAAAAGGTGCAACGCCCTCCCAACCTCACCCTACAACTATAAGAAAGAAAGTATGCGACTTCACCAAGAACCCCTAGTGGCGCTCTAAGTGGGAAATACTGAGTCTTTCCCGCAAAACCAGAACAACCCCGAGAGAATCGTCCCCTAGTCGTCGTCAAGTGATAACCACCCTCTAAAGCAGATTCGTGAACCCTGCAAGAAGGATAACAATCGGCACTTATCCATAAGCAGAAGATACTTCAAGAAAGTCCCCCACTACAAGATCGACCATCCAAGTCACCTTCTCCGGCGTTTCAAGACCAAGAGACAGAAAAGCTGACTTCATTGATAAAGGATTGAAGAAGCCTTAACTCATCGTCCCGCTTCAATGAATCGAGTCTACTCTAAACCTACCTAGAATCATCCTAAGGGGAAAAGACTGTGTCTTTTCCACTTGCTTAACCTAACCACTCAACCGAAGGAACTTAACCCCGAACCGTAGCCAACCAAGCATGTTTTTTGTTTTATCGTCTGAATATTCCACTGCTGAAAACTGGTAAGACGATGTTCTTACACAACCCTACCTATCCCGAATCTCGGGACGAGATTCTTTTAATGGGGAAAGGTCTGTAACATCCCAAATTCAGCAACCCTGATTTGTTGTCCAAACGGCAAAAATCAGGGGAACAAAAACTGTTTCTTGTTATTCGTTGCAATGCTTGTTTACTTGTTTGCTTGTGTTCATGCTACTGTTTGTGTATTAGATAATACACTAATTACCTCAACCTCATTTGATGAAAATATTTTAAAAAAGAGATGTTTTGGCTCATCTTTCATATTCTTAAATATTCCGACATTTTAAACTTGAGCCAAGATGACTTTGCCACAACAAAATGTTGTACTAGTTTCTATTAAAAAACTGTGAAGACCTATATATAATCTCCTTATTTTTTCAAGACAGAACTTTCAACTACTCTCATATCTAGATTTTACAACACCTTTCCTAAAACCTTTTCATTCCAACATTTGTAGAAATACCAAGAGGTCCTAATCTTGCCTTCAAATCACAACCTCTTCCAAACACCCATGCTTACCACAAGCTAGGATTCATGGTAACCTTAGTAGTAGTGTGATAAGTTTGATAAAATGAATTGCCTTTATCTGTTGGTTGATGAATTGCATTGATCTGCTATGTGTGATGATTGTCTGCTTAGGAAGTAGAATGAGCCCAACTAGGATCTCATCCTCTAGGATCAAACCAATAGTTGGTTATCACCTATCCTAACCAAGATACCCAAGCTGGATCTACCTTGAGTCACCCAAGTTAACCTCTAATCTACTTAACCAGCTCAAACATGAGCAAATCCCTTTTATTAGCATCCAACTCGTCCAATACCAAATACAAGCATGGATCCCCTCTACCCAACCTAAACTTCAGCATCATCCAATTTATGATGAGTATGGACCCTTGCATCCTCTCCAAATCCTCCCCTCTTTCATACTATTCCAAATCCACAAATCTGCCAAAATTGAATGTCTGGATTGCTTATATGGATTCAATCTTTGGAACTCCACCCACTCGAATCTGTGTGTATTCTTTAGAATCTACTTGACCCATATTGTAGTACATCTTTAGTAATACCAAAGCCCACTCTTGCCTTTGGATACACCCTTCTTGTACCCACTCATCCTTGTTGGTTTTATAGTCAAGAAAGTAATCTTTTCTGTAAATCTTATTATCTTGCCTACTTTGGCAGAAGCTCACATCCACATGCTACCTTCCCTTGACCAATTCCTTGCATGGTTATGGTCTAATAACCATGGTCTATAAATCCACCCTTAACTTGTTTCCATTTGAGCTTTCTGCTTCTTAAACTAACCTGGTTTATGAGGCTTCATGATAGTCTACAATGGCGACCTTATTTCCAACAAAGTTTGCCATCACATCTAAACCACCTCAAATACAACCAAGCAAACCCTTGGATACCATGACCATCTATATAACGTGTACTATATATCCCTATATCCCTTGCACCTAGGTAAGCTCTAAGCTCACTAATCCAACCCAGTTTAGGTGATATAAAAATGTCAATGCCCTTGATCCTCTAATCCTTGCTCTCTTCCAAAATCCACCTTGTTTTGCAATAAACAAGGTTTCTAATGATTGATACATCAATTTGACACCATCCACCTTGGATATAATATTTTACCAAATAATTTTTATAATTATATGGAACCTAAAACTATTTAAAATCCCTTCTTAGCAAAATCCACAAAACCTTCCCTATAAAGGAAAGTTTGTTTTTATCCAAACCACTTTGTCAAATAAAGGAACACTTGATGCCTATATATCATATCCTATCTTCCCAACTAAAAAATAAATATTTTTGAGATCCTTTATTATTTATTTTTGCCATTTTTCTTAAATGGCAGAAATAAGAAATAATAGCTTAAAAATAATTTTCCATCCAAATAAATTGCAGGAAAAATATCCAATGTGTGACATTGTATTTAGGAACATCTCATATAAAAAACCAACCTTTTACAAAATAAAAATATCAGATGAGATTCTAGAAACTAATTATGCATTATTTGAATAACCGGATTGAAGTGGACTAAAACTCATGAAATAAATCCAATATAATTCATGGAGAGTTTTCATAACCTTCTCTATCTACCAGTACCCTTGAACCACCTTAACAAGACCAAATTATTGGACTTGCTTCAAAATCACCTAAATAACCTATATTTGAATTATTACAAATTCAAACTCTCAAACCAAATAAGTCACCACCAAAGTGGTCAACTAAACTTCCACAACATACCACCCTCAATCATGGCCGACCCCCACCATAGCAAATGCACTGTAGCTTCCCACCTCCTTGTACTTTTGCACTTGGTGGAAGGGGAGACAAGAAAGTGGTCATGTCAAGCTTCTTTAAAACAATTACAGCAGCAATACCCCCTCTCTACATTAAACCACACACCAGAAACCATTCCCCTCACCCCTCTCCATGCCCACAGCAAGGCCAACCCTAGATTCTCCATCTCCATTGCTACCCATAGACATGTTCCACCATGAGCCTCTTCCCTTTTATTTATAGCGCAATGAGCCAGCACAGCCCATCCTTCCTGGCTCATTTGCCTCCTCTCCCATCCACTCACCTATCCAGAGAAACCCCTCCCTCTCCTCTGCCCTATCCTGCCCAAGAGAAAGAGAGAGTGAGGTCTCGGACTCCCTCAAGGATTCAAGCAAGGCTCCTCCCTCTCTTCCTTTATCTCCCTACATGTCACCCTACGATGTTCCCCTACTATCCTTGACCCTCCCCTTGCCTTTTGTTTTGCCTAGGACCGCCCCTGCAAGCTTCCCCGACGAGGCTTCCGTCACCGGTGTCATCACGGGAACCTCTCTCCGTCATGGAACCGGCGGTTTCCGCCCATCCCTAGATTCACCGTGCCACGCCGCATCTTCCCCGCACCTCCTCGCAGCCACCCAGCACCACCGGTGAGCTCCCGACCCCCCATACGGTTTCCGCTCGCCGCTGTGTGTTGGGAGGAGGACGACGTCCGCCCGCTGTCGATCCCTCTCCTAATCATACGGCCCCCAGCGCCCTGTACCGCTTGAACCTCCAGGGCCGCGTCTAGCATGGCTGCGTCGGCACGCATCCGACTGCATGTTGGGCCATCACAGTGCCGCAACCCTGTCCCACGGAGGGATTTAAAATCTGGCACCCGCACGTGCCTAGCGAAGCTGGGTGGGCTGAATCCTCCCCACCGGCATAGTTCACCCCTCAGATCTCATCACGGAAGCCCCCAGCTCCTCCTGTTTATAAATTGTTTAGCATATCTGTAAAAGAACAGTTTGGTTTAATTACTAAATAAAATGAAAAATATCTATAAATGCCTAGCTCTAAATATCTATAAGTTCCTGAATGTTTCCTTCATCATTCAGTACTTTTGGCTACCACAAATAGTTTACATTTATTTATAATAAATCATCTACCTAAATGTGTCCTTTTTAGTATATAAATCCCTAGTAAGGTTCATAAGTCCAAATGGAATAAACCCAATTTCCTTTGTTAGGTTCTGAATGCATCTACCTCACAGCTTTGGTCCCATCTTATTTTGCTTCCAAGATTGCCCTTGGCAAAAACAACAAAAACAACACATGTATGACTTTAGGCATTTCTCTTGGCCAAACCATAACTAGTATTGACCAAATTCCAACTCCCAAAGAACATGCATACCATTATCTATAAAACCCAAGGAGCTCTAAATTTATTAAGCAATGAGTGATTTAATGTGAATTAAACTGTTTTGTGCATGGTTTATTCACCAATAAATTTACTGCAGTGGTTTTGTAAATCCAAAAAGAGTGATTCCAATTTCTAAAGAAAGGTTTTCTAAATAGCTTCAATGGTTATTTGGAATCATATCAGAAGCTCGTGTAGATTAATTCCGGTTAAAAAGACAAAACATTGTAGAGCTGCCTTTGGGAATTTCCTAAGGGTATTCTGTTAAATATTTTGACGTAATTCCAACTCCTAGTGATCCACTCATCAAACTCTACTTAACTATCCAAGGAAATAATTTTTGGAACTACAGAACTTTTCTGATGAATTGTCTCCTAAAACTAGAGCCTTTCTCACTAGAAAATTCATAGTTAATCAAAGGAAATTGATAAAATTGTGAAAGCACTTTTGTTGGATTCATTTTATCAACACCTATCTGATTGTATAATTTTTGCATACTGATATCATACAGAACATGACCTTGGTTTGAAAACCCTTAAGTAAGTAGATTTGGCCTCCAAATTTATGAAACCTGGTAATATCAATGAAATAGGCTTTTGTGGTGGCATTTTAGCCATATACTCCCTTATAGTTGCTTCACACAAAAACATTGTTGTCACTTTCATTAAATTACGCTAACGCCATTTCATTCCACGAATATAAGCATAAAACTTGAACATTATTGAAATTGCCCTAAAACCTAAACCTTAAGCCCCTCAACCATAAACACTCAACCCCTAAATCCTCATCAAGCAGGTATCATGCAATTTTAGATTAAAATTTGAGATCGATACTATAACACTACAGTACTGAAAAGACTGTAGATTTTATGCAACATGCCAATCCCTGGATCGGTTCATTGGCTTACATAGAAATTAGATGAATAAACAAATAAAATATCCGTGTATCATAAATAATGAAAGATCCAGAGTAATCATTTATTACAACAATGCTTAGCTCGAAGGCTATCTCAAACTTATTCAAGTATCAAACATAAATAAATAAGTCCTTCAATCTTCAAATTGCCCACAAGCGAACAAGTATAGAGTGAAGTACCGTGACCTTGCAAATCACTCAGAGTCAGAATATCCTGCAACATAAAACATAGAAGCCGCGAAGGGTCAATACATGGAATGTATGGCAAGTAGCGCTAAGTAGGGAGACAATACACCTAGCATCTATATGCTTATCTGGCTGGTGGAGCTATGGCTAGCTTGCATTTTTCAAGCACTTTGTCCTACTTTATTAAACAGTTTTGAATCACATCAACCCATTAAGTTAACCCATCAAGTTTTAGTAATCAAGAAATAAGGATGAGCAAGAATATGTCATAGCATCGATATCAAGCAACTCATTTGTCCGTAACCTGGGACATGGCTAAGCACTTAGTTTTCCACCCTGCAGAGGTTTGTAGACTTTACCCATGTGCTTGCTCAGCCCAGCTCGTACCACCACATTCATATTGTGTGATGATAGGGAGAAGCCCAAGAAGAGACCGTTCGGGAAGTAAATCCCCAAACCCCAGAGTGCATTAGTCCCAACCTACCATTCACTACATCTCTGGCTATGCTGGGTTTGGGTCACCATGATCTACTGAGTCCAACCAGCCACCCATTCTTACTGTCACATGGTTGCACATGTAAGCTACTTCAATAAAGACAACTAATCCTTCTCAGTGCCCTGGGTGGCATTCCCCACTGTTATTCATACTCCGATGACTAATCGAACCACTCTGTCCAAGTAGTTCATTGACATTATGTTGTTTTAATTGAACAAAACATATACTTCATCATATCATGAACCCTTCCTCGTAGCCACAACATATCTAATCATATCTACCACACAGAGGCTCAACTACAAGATATTTCCCTACCACAATACATAGGATATAGCATATCATAGTAATTCCTACGCATGTAGATACGGAAATACACTACACATGCATAAGAGAAATATAGTAGGACAAATTCATGAAAAGATAGAAACTACTTGCCTTGATGATAGGAGTCAAGAGTACTTTCCTGACAGAAGCAAGCGTTACACTCGTCACAATCTACACGATACAAAATTTGCAACACATAAAAAATCATACACAACCATAATAATGCACAATGCATGCTCGACATGTTGAACAAAGTTTCAGTACGACATTACATCCTCTGTTCAATATACCTAATGTATGTATGCATGGATTTTTTTATTAAATCGAAAACAAAATATGCAATTTGAAAGTCCAATTAATAGGGCTTTAATAAATTTATTAAGCCCCTGTCGTTGAAACTTTTTTCAAAATCTGGGAAAAATACCACTAGGTAGATATTCCAATTTAGAGTCGGGGCCAACAAGAATCATCCCAAAAGTACTTACAGATCTTTTTAAATGATTAAAATATTACAAAAATAATTTTATTATATTAAAAATATCCCGTACAGTAAACATGTCATTTTAATTCAGAAATAGATTCTACATGTTCTTGTGATTCCAGGGACATATTATATGCAATTTTCTAAATAGTAGTTATTTTATTATAAATTTCATACTTCAAAAAGGAAATTAACTCATTTAAATAATTGCTGCAAAACCTTACAGTAAAAGTCCAAAGCAATAGTGTAACAATGTTCTTCGTAAAAGTTTGAGTACAACGGTATATTCTTCATAAAATCAAGACTATTTTTTGGAATTCTAATCCTTTTTTTCTAATTGCAGAGGTCAACGCTGGCCGTGCTGACTGCTGACGCGGCAGCCACGTGGTGCGTCCGCATTGGGTGGTACTGGTTGGACTGCGCCTTCTAATCTTGGTAGTCCGACAAGGATCAGACAGACGGGAACGTTTTCTTCCTCACCTGTTCGTTGACGGCGAGGTGGAAGCATCGTGGATCCTAGCGGTGATGCGGGGCTGTGCTCCGGCGGTCCTTGGAGGCAGCGAAGGGCATGACAGGGATGTCGGCATACTACCTCGCTTCCTCGAACATCGGCAATCGGCGGATGGAATGGCTTGGGTTGCCGCAGCTCCGGCGACCTCGTGTGGTCGTTGTGGGGCTCCTGTGAGATGGAAAAAGGGTCAGGGCGAAGCGGTCAATTGAGAGGGAGAGGCCAGAGGAAGAAAGAGGAGTCGCGGTGGTCGGATTCAAGCTTTCACCGAATAATGGCGGTGGCGGTGACGGCAACTTCAGCAAGACACTCTACGGTCGTGGTGGCGGGTTTGATTAGGGGGGTTTCGAAGAGGGGTAGCTAGGTTATATGGTGCGGGGTTTATCAGGGCGAGGGAGGCCGTACACGGGTCCGGCACAGACTCGGGCTAGACCAACAAGGAGGCGGCGGCGGTTGCGGTCCGCGTCGAGCACGTCACGGTGGAGCAGATGACTAGCAGGGCCCGCCTATCAGGTGGAAAAAACAAATAGAAAATAAAAGGGAAAGGGGAGAGAGGGGTGCGCGCGGCTGGGCTGTTACTGGGCTGGCACTCGTGCGCTGTGCTGCTGCGCGCGGTGGTGGCCCCTGGGTGGGCCATCTAGGCCGCTATGGGATGGCTGGCACGCTGGCTCGCGCGATTTCCTTTTTTCTTCTTTCTTTTTCTTTTTCTGAACCGTTTTCTTCTCTGAATTTTTATCTCAAACTATCTGAATCATGAACTTAAATTCAGTCCTAAAACTAGAATAGCTACAACTTTTGATCTACAACTGCAAATTGAGCGAAACAAAATCCTATAGGTTCGTAATGGAATAATCTATGCATCTATGATTTACATATGTTTATATAATTCCATTTTAGCAGATGAAAGGTTAAACCATACTATTCTTGTATATTTGACAACATGCAACTCATGTGGTGTTTTGGCAAATCTTTTGAAACTGATTTTTTTGCAATGATGATCATGATGCAATGACATGTATGATATGCAGTACCAATTCTAATAACTAGGATGTGACAATACTAACCCCTTAAGATTAATCTCGTCCCCGAGATTCGGCGTGGCTAGCAAATAGGTGCGGGTGGTCCTCTCGGAGGTCATCCTCTTGCTCCCAAGTGGCTTCTTCTTCGGTGTGATGGCTCCATTGCACCTTGCAAAACCTGATCGTCTTGCTACGGGTAAACCTCTCCGATGTCTCCAAAATCTTGATCGTCTTCTCCTCATAAGTCAAGTCATTCTCTAACTGAACCTCATCTAGTGGCATGGTGTCTCTTAGCGGTGTATCCACCATCTACGGATGGCACTTCTTCACCTGGGACATGTGAAACACATCGTGAATAGCAGACAGAGCCTGTGGCAACTCCAACTAATATGCAATCTCTCCCTTGCGCGTTAAGACCCGGTACGGTCCTATAAAATGAGGTGCCAACTTACCCTTGATTCCAAACCTCTTAATTCCATGCAGTGGCAAAACTTTGAGGTATGCTCGATCTCCGATCTCATACACCACTTCCTTGTGCTTGGCGTCAACATAGCTATTCTGTCTTGATTGTGCTACCTTCAGCCTATCCCGAATAAAACTGACCTTCTCCCTGGCATCCTTGATCAAATCAGGACCAAACAGTTGACGTTCATCTACACCATCCCATAGCAATGGTGTTCTGCACCTCTTACCATACAACACATCAAACGCTGATGTCTTGATGCTAGACTAGTAGCTGTTGTTATAGGAAAACTAAGCATAAAGAAAATTCTCATCCCAACTAGAGCCATGAGCCAGAGCACAAGCTCTCAACATATCCTCCAAAATCTGATTGACCCTCTCTGTCTGTCCATCTGTCTGAGGGTGGAAGGCTGTACTAAACTCCAATCTAGTTCCCAACGACTCATGCAGCTGGGTCCAAAAGTGAGAGGTTAAGTGGGTACCACTATCCGACACGATGCTCTTAGGAACTCCGTGCAGGCACACAATCATGTTCATGCATATCCTGTCTTACTTGCCACTGGTGTAAGTGGTCTTCACAGGTATAAAGTGAGCTACCTTAGTCAAATGATCCACCACCACCCAAATTGAGTCATAGCCTGACTTTATCCTGGGCAACCCTGTCACAAAATCCATTCCCAATTTATCCCACTACCAATCCGGTATCGGCAATGGCTGTAGCAATCCTGCTTGCTTCTGGTGTTCAACCTTCACTCTACTACAAACATCACATAAAGCAATATGATCGGCGATATCACCCTTCATATTGTTCCACCAAAATCATTCCTTCTAATCCATATACATCTTTGTATTACCTGGATGTATAGAATATGGCGAGTCATGGGCTTCCTAGAGAATCAACTTCCTTATTTCTGGATCATTGGGCACACACAGACGATCCCCATACCACAAGGTTCCTTGCTCATCTTCGCGAAATCCCTCCGCTTGGCCCTTGGGTATGTTTTCTTTTATTTTCTTCAGCTCACTATCCTCCTTCTGAGCTTCACCAATCTTTTCCTGAAGTGTTGGCTTGATCTCCATTGCTGCCAAGTATGCCTTGACTACAACTTCCAATCTAAGATCCTTGAATTACTCGCATAAATCCCTTTGCAAATTTCCCACACTTAGACCATTGGCATAGACCTTGCGGCTTAGTGCGTCTGCCACTACATTTGCCTTTCCTGGGTGATATTGCAGGCTCATGTCATAGTCCTTAATGAGTGCCAACCATCTTCTTTGCCTCATGTTCATCTCCTTTTAGGTGAATATGTACTTCAAGATATTGTGGTCCGTGAACACATCACAGTGCTTTCCCGTCAGATAGTGTATCCATACCGTGAGTGCATGCACAACTGATGCTAGTTCCAAATCATGCGTACGGTAGTTCCTCTCATGGTGATTGAGTTGGCGCGAGGCATATGACACCACTCTTCCATCCTGCATCAACACACTACCCAGACCTTGCCGAGATGCATCACAGTACACTTGAAAATCCTTCTATAGATCAGGCAAGCACAAGATAGGTGTGGTCACTAGGTGACGCTTCTGTTCCTAGAAACTAGATTCGCATTCCTCGGTTCATTCGAACTTCTTCTACTTCTTCAACAGTTTAGTCATTGGCTTCACAATCTTGGAGAAATTCTCTATGAACATTCTGTAGTATCCAGCAAGTCCCAAGAAGCTCCAAATATCACCCACATTCTTGGGCACCTTCCATTCTATAACCGATGATACCTTGCTTTGATCAACTACGACTCCTCCCGACACCACATGTCCTAGAAATCCAACAGTGCTCAATCAGAATTCACATTTGCTAAATTTGGCATATAGCTTGTGCTCCCTCAGCTTTTCCATAATCAGCCGGAAATGCTTCTCATGCTCCTCATCATTTCTGGAATATATCAGTATGTCGTCGATGAACACCACCATAAACTTGTCCAAGTACTCCATGAATACCTTGTTCATCATGGTCATAAAATATGTCGGAATATTTGTTAGTCCAAAAGACACAGCTGTATACCCATATAAACCATATCTTATGGTGAAAGAAGTTTTTGGTATGTCCTCCTCACGGATATTCAGTTGGAAATATCCCGATCTCAGGTCAATCTTGGAAAACAACTTTGCTCCTTCCAACTGATCAAACAAATCATTTATATTGGGTAGAGGGTATTTATTCTTGATGGTCACTTCATTCAGTGAATGATAGTCCACTACCAACATCTTTCTACTGTCCTTCTTCACCACAAACAAAGTAGGCCCACCCCACGACGACGAGCTAGGCTAAATAAATCCCTTGTCCAATTGCTCTCTCAGTTTCTTCTTCAACTCCTTTAGTTCATCCACATCCATCTTGTATGGCCTTTTGGATATTGGTCCAGTTCCCAGCATTAAGTCAATGATAAACTCCACATCACGGTCCGGTGGCATCCCTGGTAACTCCTCTAGAAACACATCGGGATACTCTCTCACTACAGGTACCGTGTCCATGCTAACCCCCTTAAGAGAATTTACCTCGGCAATACTAAGACGCGCTTATGATTTAAACTTAATCCTTGTGCCCCTTGGAGTTCTAAGTGAAATTGCTCGTTGTGCACAATCTACTTGGCCATCATGCGCAGACAATCAATCCATACCTAGTATTACATCTAATCCCTGTTACTCCAAAACAACCAGGTGTGCTGGAAAACTGTGTGCTCCAGTTCCCAGGGTCAGATCACGACAACCCAGACTAGCTAACATTTCTCCTCCCGGTGTACTCACTCTAATGGTCCCTTTTAGTGCCTTAGTGGGTAACTTATGTCTTTCCACAAATTCCCTTGATATAAATGAATGTGATGCTCCATTATCAAATAGAACAAGTGCAATATGGTTATCAATTGGGAACTTACCAATCATGAGGTTTGGCTCATCACGGATCACTTCCACATCCACATGGTTCACATCTTCCTTCTGGTTGGGACCGATCTTCCTTCTAGGCAGGTACTTGCATAGTGGCCCAGCTTCTTGCACTTGTAACACTCCACATTGCTAGGTCCTTCTTCTTCACATAGTTGTGTCCACTGTTCCTCCTAGAGTCGCTATTGTAGTTCTTGTGACCATTATGGTGGTCTTCGTTCCCTCCAAGGTGGTGGCTCCTGCTCCTGTGACCATCGTGGCGATAGCCATTTCCTCCACAGTGGCCGCGGTCATCACCTCCATGCATAGAATGCCCAGAGTGTCCATCATAAGCAGTGTGAGCATGGTGGTCCGCTCTAGAAGAGTGACTGCTATGCTTCTTCCTTCGCCTTTCCACTTGTTGTTGCTTACCTTCCAGGATTCTAGCCTTATCCATCAGCTCCTGAAATTTTGGGCAATAAACCACAGACAACTGTAGCGAGAGCTCATCAATGAGACCATCCAGAAACCTCTCTCTCTTATTGGAGTCGGTGTCCACATCCTTTGGAGCATAACGTGACAGATTATTGAATTCCTCTTTGTATTCTAACACACTGCGGTTGGTCTGACGCAAATTGTGGAACTCCTTCTTCAAGCTCATGATCCCTGAAGAGACGTGGTTGGTCCAGAAACCTTCATCGAACATGGCCTAGGTAACTATGTCCAGCGTGTGGGTAATCTGGAAAGTATCCCACTATGAAGGAGTTGGTCCCTCCAGTAGGTGAGCAGCAAACCTCGCCTTTTCAGCCTTAGTGCATCCGATAGTCACCCGATCCTTGTTCACCGAACATAGCCAGTCAAGAGCAACCATAGGTTCAGGTGCAGTGGAGAACTTTGCTGGCCTCATCCTCAGAAACCTTGCAAGAGCATCACCCTGGGGCTGGTTGTTCCCGTTGTTGTTTTTGTTATTGTTCGTTGTTCTGGGAAGCCATGAATTGAGTCATCACCTATGCTAGCTATGCCTGGGCTGCTATCAGCTTCTCCATCTCAGTAGGTTGACGGCGAGGAAGCATCTGCGGTTCAGCACAGGTAAGTTTAGAAAGAACATCTACGAAAATTAAAATTCTACCCATACATTATGATCATTCAACAACAAAAAAATCTCAAGAAACCACACACAATCACCACAGCAGCAATCATGCAAACAAGCACTATTCTAGGGGTTTATCCTAGCAGTATACAGCTACAAAATAGTTTAGAGGCATTTGCAACAGCTACAAACGTAACAGGCCATTAAAAGTATAAAACAGAAAATCTGCCAGAACAGTATAGTACTATTCACGAATTTGTTTGTGTGACTTTGACTCGTTAGAAAATTTAGCTGATTTTTGTGTATATAATACTAGTAATTTCGCACCAGGCCCTAGTTTTTCAGAATTTTCCCAGTTAGCAATAAAATATGAAAAATTGTACAGTACAACAGGTACAACAGAAAACTACAACGGGAATATCATGAATTTTAACAAAAACTTTGTCATAATTGATTTATAAATTCACACGGAAAATCCTAAAACTTTAGAGTACACAATAGAGCATACTAAACACTTTAAACTAACAGTAATGAAGTTTTACATTGATCGATGACTCAATACCAACGAAATATCCTAATGAAGACTAATTGATGGCCATATCTAACTATTTGATGAAGAGATTGCAGTAGGTCCTTGAATCCATGCATTAACGCTTCAGTCCATAAGCTACCCATGGCGGTGGTGTGTACACCTTCCCTGAATCCTCGCTTGAGTTCTGGAAGTCCACCTCCTCGGGGTCTTCTTCTTCCTCATCCTCTGATGCAACAGCGACTGCTTCATCTCTTCCACCATCGTTGCCTCCATCATCATCATCATCATCATCACCATCTTCATTGTCGTCATTGTTCCATCCATCATCATAATCATCCTTGCCATCATCTCCATCTCCATCATCTCCGTTGTTGTCATCATTGGGTGGGGGTTCAACTATGCTTGGAGAGCAGCAATTTGGGCTGCCATATCGACGATTATGTGTTACCTTTCCATAAAAACTTGGTTCCTCTCTTGGACAGTCCCATTCAACTGCATTATGGTCCGAGCCCTCTCCTGGATGGTTCCATTCAGCTGTGCTATGGTCTGATCCATGCCAATAAGTGCTTGCTCCAAGACATTTATAGCAGTGTGAAAGGTATCAATTTCTTGTCCCTAAATCACTAGACCATGGCTGGCATGATCAACTATCTCCTTCAGCTGCATCACCTTATGGGCTAGCTCCCCATTCTCAGTCTCCATGTCCTCTATATGTTTCTAATGGGACGGCATGTTGTTCCTGTTCACTAGGGTAACCACAATGTTTCCATTCCCATCACGTCTTCCATACTCACGAAAAGGAGAGTTTTGTGGCAGCTGGTGCTGGTGAAGATGGCATATACGTGACAACTCCTCATGCATAGCCAGTTTACTCCAAACCCCCAGGTGACATACCACTTGGTGAAGAGAAGATGCCCAGGGTTTGGCATGGTGGGATCTCTGAAGATAATGGTGGTGATCTCCCAGATGGCATCACCATATACATAGGTATGTAATCTCCTTCCTTTGAAGATTGGCAGCGGTACGCCCAATGATTGTGGGAGCTCTCCCAATTCTCCGAGGAAGGGCCTTGTTGAGTCAATCCTAGCATACTCAGTCCTGGTGAATTCTCCCATCTCTAATTTAAAAGAGGAAAGTGTGAGAACAACAGTTGAGGAGAATTTATGAGAATCAAAAGCATAAGGATGAAAGACAGAGTTAATATAAACTTAATTAATTTAATGTCTTCCTATTCCAAACCTCGATCACGATCCTATAGTAGATACACGGGCTTTGATACCATCTGTAACACTACAGTACTGAAAAGACTATAGCTTCTATGCAACATGATAATCCCTGGATCAGTTGATTGGCTTACATAGAACTTAGATAAATAACAAAGTAAAATATGCGTGTATCATAAATAACAAAAGATCCAGAGTGATCATTTATTACAATAATGCTTAGCTCGAATGCTAGCCCACACTTATTCAAGTATGAAACATAAATAAATAACTCCTTCAATCTTAAAATTGCCCAAAAGCGAACTAGTGTAGAGTGAAGTACCGTGACCTAGCTGATAACTCAAATTCGGAATATCCTGCAACATAAAATGTAGCAGCATCGAAGGGTCAATACATGGAATGTATGGCAAGTAGGACTAAGTAGGGAGATGATACACCTAGAAACTACATGCTTATTTCGCTGGTGGAGCTGTGGCTAGTTTGCATTTTTCAAACACTGTGTCTTACTTTATTAAACCGTTTTGATTCACATCAACCCATTAAGTTCACCCATCAAGTTTTAGTAATCAAGAAATAAGGATGAGCGAGAATATGTCATAGCATCGATATCGAGCAACTCATTTGTCCGTAAGCGAGACATGACTAAGCACTTAGTTTTACACCCTGCAGGGGTTTGTACACTTTACCCATGTGACTTTCTCAACCCATCTCGTACCACCACACTCATATTATGTGATGATAGGGAGAAGCCCAAGAAGACCGTCCGGGAATTAGATCCCCAAACCCCACTGTGCACCAGTCCCAACCTACCATTCACTACATCTGTGGCTACACCGGGTTCGGTCACCACGACCTACTAAGTACAAACAGCCACCCATTCTTACTGGCACATGGTTGCACATGTAAGATACTGCAATAAATACAACTAATCCTTCTCAGTTCCCTGGGCAGCACTCCCCACCGTTATTCACACTCCGATGACTAATCCAACCACTACACCCAGGTAGTTCATTGACATTATGTTATTTTAATTGAACACAACATATACTTCATCATACCATGAACCCTTCTCTGTATTTACAGCATATCTAAGAACATCTACCATATGGAGGCTCAACTATAAGGGATTTCCCTACCACAATACATAGGATATAGCATAGCATAGTAATTCCTACACATGTAGCTACGAAAATACACTACACATGCACAAGAGAAAAATAGTAGGACAAATTCATGAACAAAATAGCAAATAATTGCCTTGACGGTAGGTGTCGAGAGTACAATCCTCACAGAAGATAGCGTTGCACTCGTCACAATATACACGATACAAAATTTGCAACACATAAATAATCATGCACAACCATAATAATGCACAATGCATGCTTGACATGTTGAACAAAGTTTCAGTAGCACATTACATCCTCTGTTCAATATACCTACTGTATTTATGCATGAAAAACTTTTTAATGCATCGAAAACAAAATATACAATTTGAAAGTCCAATTAATATGGCTTTAATCAATTAATTAAGCCCCTTTCATTGACAAATTTGTAAAATCTGGGAAAAATACCATTGTGTATATATTCCAATTTAGAGTCAGGGCCAACAAGAATCACACCAAAAGTAATTAGAGGTCTTTTTAAATAATTAAAATACTGCAGAAATCATTTTATTATGTAAAAATACTCCGTACAGTAAACCTGTCATTTTAATATAGAAATAGATTCTACATGTTCTTGTGATTTCAGGGACATATTATATGCAATTTTATGAACAGTAGTTATTTTATTACAAATTTAATACTCCAAAAAGGCCATTAACTCATTTAAGTAAAGTCTGAAGCATTTGCATAACAACATTCTACGTAAAATTGTGATTCCAATAGCATATTATTTGTTAATTTTAGGACCAGTAAATCTTTTATTATGAATTTTTAAAATCAGGACTATTTTTTGGAATTTTAATCCTTTTTTTCTAATTGTAGAGGTCAACGCTGACCGTGCTGACGCGGCGCCTCCGCATTGGGCGGTACCGGTTCACTCGACCCCTTATAATCTTGGCCGTCCTACACGGATCAGACGGACGTGGACATTTTCTTCCTCACCTGTTCATCGATGGCGACGTGGAGGCGGCGTGGCTCCTAGAGGTGATGCGGGGTGGTGCTTCGGCGGGGCCTGGAGGCGGCGAAGGGCACGATGGGGCTCAGCGGCGAGCGGCGGTCCTAGGGGTGGCATCTGCCCGCTACCTCGCTGCCTCGAACGGCGGCAATTGGCCGATGGAATGGCTCGGGTTGCGGCGGCTCCGGCGACCTCACGTGGTCGTTGCGGGGCTCCTGTGAGAGGGAAAAAGGGTCAGGGCAAAGCGGGCAATCGAGAGGGAGAGGCCAGAGGAAGATAGAGGGTCGGGGCGGTCGTATTCGAGCTTTCACCGAATAATGGCGGTGGCGGCGATGGCAACTTCGACGAGAGATTCCGCGGTCGTGGCGGCGGGGTAGATTAGTTTTAGGTGGGGGTTAGAAGAGGAGTAGCTAGGATATATGGTGCGGGGTTTATCAGGGGCGAGGGAGGCCGTACACGGGTGCGACATGGACTTGGGCTAGACCAGTGAAGACGGCGGCGACGGTTGCGGTCCGCGTCTAGCACGTCACGGTGGAGCAGAAGACGCCCGCCTATCGGGTGGGAAAAATCAAATAGAAAATAAAAGGGAAAGGGGAGAGAGGTTTACGCGTGGCTAGGCTGTTGCTGGGCTGGCGCTCGCACACTGTGCTATTGCACGCAGTGATGGGCCCTGGGTGGGCCATCTGGGCCGTTGCAGGCAGGCTGGCACGCTGGCTCGCGGGATTTCCTTTTTTTTCTTCTTTCTTTTCTTTTTTTGAACCATTTTGTCCTTCTAATTTATATCTAAAACTATCTGAATCCTGAACTTAAATTCAGTCCTAAAACTAGAATAGGTATAACTTTTGATCTACAACTCCAAATTGAGCGAAAAACTTCCTATAGGTTAGTAATGGAATACTCTATGCATCTATGCTTTCTAAATGTTTATATAATGCCATTTTAGTAGATGCAAGGTAAAACCATACTAGTCTTGATATTTGACAACATGCAACTCATGTGGTGTTTTGGCAAAAGTTTTGAAACTGATTTTTTTGCAATTATGATCATGATGCAACGACATGGATGATATGTAGTACCAATTCCAATAATTGGGATATGATAGATACTTCCATTAAATTGTGCTAACGACATTCTATTTGACGAATATAGTCATATGACTCAAATATTATTGTAAATTCCCAAAACCCTAAGCCTCTAAACCTAAACCCTGGGCCCTATACCCCTAAACCCTAGAAACCCTAACCATTGACCCCTGAACCCTGATAAAGCAGGTATATACCATGCACTTCTAGATCAAAATTTGAGTTGTAATTTGATTAAATTGTTCCTAAGTCATTCTATTCCACGAATATAATGATAAAGCTCGAACTTCATTGAAAATTCCTGAAACCCTAAACCCCTAAATCCTAAAACCTGAAACACTAAACCCCTAAAACCAAAACCTTAAAACTTGAAACACTAAACTCCTAAACCCTAACCAACTAAGCAGTTATCATGCACACTTATATATCAAATTTTGAGATACTTTTATTAAATTGGGTATCTACATTCTATTCGACGAATATAAGAATAAAGCTTGATCATTATTGAAAATTTCCAAAACCCTAAAACCTAAACAACACCTAAACCCTAAACCCTAAACCCCTAAATACTAAAACCGTAAACCTGTAACCCCTCAACCCATAATTAAACCCTAACCAAGCAGGTATCGTACACTTATATATATATCCAAATTTGAGATACTTTCATTACATTGCGATAACACCATTCTCTTCCACGAATATAACCATAAAGTTTTAAAATTATTGAAAAGTCCCTAAGCCCTAAAACTTGAAACACTAACCCCCAAAACCCTTGACAAGCAGGTATCACACACTTATATATATATATATATCAAATTTTGAGATACTTTTATTAAATTGGGCAACGCCATTCCATTCGAGGAATATAACCATGAAGCTTGAACGTTATTAAAAATTCCCTAAACCCTAAACCCTAAAAACCGCTAAAACAAAAACCCTAAACCCCTAAATGCTACAACCCTAAACCCTTAACCCCTCAACCCATAATTAATCCCTAAGCAGGTATCACGCACTTATATATCCAAATTTGAGATACTTCCATTACATTGCGGTCACACTATTATATTCCATGAATATAACCATAAAGTTTGAACATTATTGAAAATTCCTGAAACCCTAAACCACAAAACCCTAAAACCCTAAACCCTAACCAAGCAGGTATCATGCACTTATACAGCCAAAAGTTTGAGATACTTTCATTAAATTACAGTAATGCCATTCTGTTCCTCTAATATATAACCATAAAGATTGAACATTATTGAAAATTCCCTAAACTTGAAACCTTTTGCATTCCCACAAATTTGACCTAGGTGAAAAAAATCATAATAAATACAGAAACAACTTGTCGCTTGATGCCCCCTTAAGTGTACCACGTTCCATGAAAATTTGTAACCTTGACCTTTGACAACATATGGAAAAATTTACATGACAGTATGGCCTGCTATCTATGGACATTCTTGGGTTTCTAACCAAATGGCGAAGATCATGGCCATTTACGACCAAATCGCTACCACCCCAACTTTCACAGAGAGTGGACCATGTCTAATGGACAATTCGCAAGTTGTGTCGTCTTTCAAGCTTTTCCAGCTAATTTTTTCCACCTAAATGGCCAAATGTTAATCTATGGAAACTAGACCATATTTGAAGTACATGTAAGCGATACATTGCTACTGTTTTTTTATAATTTTGAAGGCAACCCACCACGCAATCAATTTTTAGAGGATACCATCCAATGTTTTAAATGAGTCAACTTCTTTCTATTTAGCATGAATTTGCATTGCCGGCAAATTCCACCGAGCAGTGAAAAAACTAGAGAAAATATAGTGTACTATGTTAGTACTATTATCGTATAAAGAAGACCACCAGCCAATATCAACAAAAAATGGTAACATTGTCTCGATCAAAATAGACAAAACAACATTACTTGGATAGAGGTGCTAGCCCCCAACAGCCTCCCCTAGCTGCTAGCCAGTCTTGATACAACAATCATCAATAGAGCCTTTCAAGGTACCCACCACCATGTAGAAAATATACGAGAATGACAAAGTTTTGAAAGATTCAACTTCGATCATAATTTCTGTGCCTACAAAGTCGACACTATTATGAAAACATTAATCAAAATAAAGAAAAATCCCAAAAAACAATGACTTACCCATAGCGTCATTTTGCGTGTACCACCTTCCATGAAAAATTATAAACATGAGTTTTGAAAACTTTTGAAAAACTCGCTTCACAGAATTGACCTACCATGCATGAACATGCTTCAAGACTAACGACCAAGGCTATGGCCATATACATATCATAGTTTATGATAATTTTCCCATATTAGGTAGATAGGCACACCTAAGTAAATAAATAATCTCAGTTTTCCAAGTGATAGGAAGGTTTTTCTGTAAAGCAATCACTCCCTCTATCCCAAAATAGGATACAGGTAGTTTTTGCTGAAAGTCATCCATTTTAAAATTTGGCCAACTACATATAAAAATGTGTTGATGGATATAATGACTAATGAGTATTGTTAGAACTATTATGAAATATATATTCATATGGTGCGCATTAGATATTGTAGATATAGGTAATTTTCTCTATATATTTGATCAAATTTTGAATTTGTTTACTTTGACAAAGAATTATATGCGTTCTAGTTTGGGATATTAGGGAGTAGTACTACAACGAAGAATTTGGCTTGGAATGGAGAGGTGAAACCAAAGAGCAAGAGGACAAAAGTAAGGAGTTGAAGGCGGTGCGATATCAGAGCAGTCCATGATGATGGTTTTCTGACATGAGGTACTACTACTACAGCTTTCACAACATACACACTCTACTACTAGAAGGAGTAATAAATTTTGCAGGAAAAACAAATTTTTTCTCTCCCATTCGCTGCCTCTCTCACCATCCATCTCTCCTCAGCAACCCCGTTCCCACCGGTTGGCTGATCTCTCCCTTGTCCACAGTCAGGCGCTTCCTTGCGCACGTGTGCCTTGGTACGCCGACACAGTGACTCTGGCATGATCGTCGTCAAAATTGATGTATAGAGGAAGGAACCACTTTGGTTCCTGGAGGAAAATATTAGTAGAATTCAACCTTTTCTGGTCTTATCTGAAATCCATGAATGTTCATACATCGTACACCACAATAGCTAATTTTGTCCCTAATTTTTTCAAAAAGGGGAAAAATTTTGAGTACAATAGGCTTTCAGATCGAGATGTTGAATCTTGCAAAACAAGAACCTTAAAATGGTTTAAAAGGAACATGACCTAGGTATAACACACTCATAGTTCCAATTTTTAGATACTTTCAGCAAATTGCGGTAAAGCCAGATTATTGCATGGATATATAGCTACAAATCTTGAAAATTTGTGAAACCTGGTAATATCAATGAAATAGGCTATAGTGGTGGCATTTTAGCCATATAATACCTTTATAGTTTCTTCACCCAAAAACATTGTTGTCACCTTCATTAAATTACGCTAACGCCATTCCATTCCCCAAATATAAACATAAATCTTGAACATTATTGAAATTGCCATAAAACCTAAAACTTAAACCCATCAACCCTAAGCACTCAACCTCTAAACCCTCACCAAGCAGTTATCATGCAATTCTAGATAAAAATTTGAGATGGATACTAAACCCTAAATGCCATTCTATTTCACAAACATAGGCATATGACTCAAACATTATTGAAAATTCCCTAGAAACCCTAACCCTTGACCCCTGAACCCTGACAAAGAAGTTATATACCATGCACTTTTATTAAATTGTTGCTAAGTCATTCTACTCCACGAATATAGGTATAAAGCTTGAATTTAATTTAAGATTCCTAAAACCCTAAACCCTTAAACCCTAGAACTCAAAACACTAAATCCCTAAACTCCTAAACCCTGACCAATTATGCAGTTATCATGCACACTTGTATATAAAATTTTGTGATACTTTTATTAAATTAGGCAACGCCATTCTATTTAATGAATATAACCATGAAGCTTGATCATTATTGAAAATTCCCTAAACCCTAAACAACACCCACCAAAACCCTAAACCCCTAAATACTAAAACCCTAAACCCTCAACCCCTCAACCCATAATTAAACCCTATCCAAGCAGGTATCATACACTTATATATATCCAAATTTGAGATACTTTCATTACATTGCGGTAACACCATTCTCTTCCACAAATATAACTAGAAAGTTTGAACATTATTGAAAATTCCCTAAACCATAAAACTATAAACACTAACCACCTAAACCCTAACCAGGCAGGTATCACACACTTATATAAATATATATATATATATATCAAATTTTGAGATAATTTTATTAAATTGGGCAACTCCATTCCATTTGATGAATATAGCCATGAAGCTTGAATGTTATTGAAAATTTCCTAAACCCTAAACCCAAGAAACCGCTAAAACCACCCTAAACCCCTAAATGCTAGAACCCTAAACCCTCAACCCCTCAACCGATAATTGAACCCTAAGAAGGTATCATGCAATTATATATATATATCCAAATTTGAGATACTTCCATTACACTACGGGAACTCCATTTTCTTCCACGAATATAACCATAAAGTTGGAAAATTATTGAAAATTCACTAAACCCTAAACACTAACCCCCTAAACCCTAACCAAGCAGGTATCACACACTAATATATCAAATTATGAGATACTTTTATTAAATTGGGAAACGTCATTCCATTCGATGAATATAACCATGAAGCTTGAACATTATTGAAAATTCCCTAAACCCTAAAAACCAAAACCCTAAATAACCCCTAAATACTAAAAACCTAAACCCTCAACCCATAGTTAAACCCTAACCAAGTAGGTATCATGCACTTATAGATCAAATTTTGAGAAACTTTAATTAAATTGGGTAACGCCATTCTATTTCATGAGTATAGGCATACAACTCGAACATTAGTGAAAATTCCATAAACCCTAACCCCCCTAAAACCATGACCAAGCAGGTATCATGCACTTATAGATCAAAATTTGAGATAATTTCATTAAATTGTTTCTAAGTCAATCGATTCCATGAATATAAGCATCAAGCTCGAACTTTATTGAAAATTCCCGAAACCCTCAACCATAGACCCATAAAACATAAACCCTAAAACCCCAAAACACTAAACCCCTAAACCATGACCAACAAGCTATCATGCACTGATGGGGATGTACCTACCGGGGTATACCCAGCAGGACGTTTCCGACTGGCCCAAAGAACTGGCGAGTGAGCCTGCAAGACGGCAACTGGATCAAAGCCCGGCGTGGATCCAAGCGACTGGAAGCTGAAGGCCTAGGCGAGTAGATAGGCCCAATCGGATTAGGTTAAACGAGCACCGAAGCTTTAACTGATTCGGTTGAGATATGTAAACCCTAGGGGAGGTGAGCCTATATAAACCTCCATGGGGCGTGTAGAGATACGTTCCATCATACCCCTAAGCGACTCGCCGCCTAGCCGCCGAGCTCGCCCATTGTACCACCTTCATAATACAATCTAGCAGGAGTAGGTCTTTACCCTCCGGGGGGGGCGAACCTAGGTAAAACCCTGAGTCTCCGCCCTCATCTCGCACCACAGATGGCTGGCCGCCCTTGCCCCTCGTTCTACTACTCGCTGCCGATTGCAGCATCTGCCGTGACCATTCCCACGACAGTGGCGCCCAGCGACCTCGTCGTCAGTTCACCCGCCATTGCCGCGCGGAAGGGTTGCTCGACCTTGAAATCACGATGCGGCGGCTCGGGGTCGTTCGGCACGACGACCGTCTCCTGGTACGGAAGGAGGTCGCCCATTGCCCAGACACGCTCCGAGTACGCGGCGGCGCGATCCTGCAACTTGAGGACCTCGGAAAGCTCTACCGCGCCAGTCGACGACGGGTAGCCACTCGTCACATCATCGATGTCGAAGTCCTCGGGAAAGTGGGCAAGTCCAAGACTAAGTGCCGTCGCCGCTCCGCGCCGAAACGCCGACCGCGTCATGAACTCAACGACCGCGGGTGCCTTCTCCAAATACCTCCACACTTCAACGAGGTCGCTGGGAATCACTTCCGTGGGCGATATCTCTTGGAGATAGGCACGGATGCACGTCGCCGACAACGTTGCCGAGTCGACAAGCATGCTTACACACTGCCGCGCGTCGAACGAGCTCGCCTCTTCCGCGCTATCGATGATGCGACCTGCGAGTAGAAGACAATAATGAATACGACGGACACCACAAATGGCACAACTACTGAAAGAGGCAGACGCACTTACCAATCAACGGGTGGGCGAGATCCGTGATGAAGCATTGAAGCGATGTGTGGTCGTCCTGAAGCCCAGCAACAAGGGCATCCGACACTTTGCGATCCTCTTCGGCGGCTGCAATGGCGGCCTTGGCTCGCCCATCAGCCGAGCTCGCTTCTTCCTTCGCTTCCCGCAGCTTGCGCTCGAGGTCGGCGATCCGCTGTTCAGCCGAATTCAAAGCCGATTGCACCGCCGCCAATGCACCAGCAGGGACAAGCCCCTGGCGAGCTTCCTCTGCCTTCGCGGCAACAGCCTAGAGCCCTTTGTTCGCCTCCTGGACGATGGCCAGTTCCTTCTCCGCGCGCTGCTTCGCCACCAATCGGTCAGCCGATTCAAGTTGCAGACCCTGCACATCACCAAAAAGGTTAATCAAAGAAATTCCTAAGTTCCCACCCGCTGAAATTCAGCGAGTGCGCACTCGGGGACTGACAATCAAAGAAATTCCTAAGTGGCCACCCGCTGAAATTCAGCGAGTGCGCACTCGGGGACTGGCAATCAAAGAAGTTCCTAAGGTGCCCACCCGCTAAAATTCAGCGAGTGCGCACTCGGGGACTGGTATTCAAAGAAAGTCCTAAGTGCCCACCCGCTGAAATTCAGCGCGTGCGCACTCGGGGACTAGATGCGAAAAATAAAGATAAGACATTAAAAGAATCAGGCCGCTGCAAAGCACCGACCTGATCCTCGGGGACTGGATGTACCTGGATGGCTGCGCCAAGCATGCCGTGGAGTTGTATCGCGTCCACGGACGCGAGGAGAGCCGGCGTGTGCCCACGACGTTGGTCGACTTCAGCATCGGCGATCCCAGGAGCATGGCTCGAGGGCGAAGTTCCACTCGCCGCGGCCGCCTTGGTCATGAAGCACGGGAAGGTGGCGATAGAGGCACCCACCCCAAAGGAGGTCGGCTCGGCTGTTCCAGGCAAGGGAGCGCCCTCCTTCGTGGACGCGGCCGCATCCATTGCAGGTCCAGCCGGCACGGCCGCCGTGTCGTCAGAAATCGTGACGACGGTGTCATCCTTGGCCTTCTTGCCGCCATCCGCAAGGGCGACGACTTCGTCCGCTTTCCTCTTGCGGGAAGGATCTTCCTCGCTGACGACAGGTGGCACCTTAGCCACGGTTGGGTGGCCCATCCTCTTCACTCCGGTCCTATACATCAGTCGTATAAGCAAGATAATTCAAGCGATTTTGAAAGACAAAGGAAGGCGAGTGCACTCACTTGGCGACCGGAATGAAGCGCAGCCCCGTACGGAGGCCGGCTGGCTTCTCCAGTTCCGGGCCCAGTCGGCGGTTGAGCCCCATGTCCAGGACGTCGTGTGCCCAAGACACGGACGGCTTCTTCGTCGTCGAGGCTGCAACCGGAGCCTCCATAACCTCTTCAACAGGAGCTTCCCTGCGAGGCGAAGCCGCTACGACAGGAGTATCCCCCAGCCCCGAGACTGGGGCGAATGGCGGGGGCATCGAAGCCAGTGGCACCTCAACGGTGGCCGTGTCCAGTGCGGCTGCTGCCGGTGGCGCCTCGTCCTTGATAGGGCTGGGGGCGTCAGAACTGCTTGCCGAGTGTGGTGGCGAGGCCGGCCTCATTGGCTTCGTCTTCCTTCTTGGAGGGGCCTTCGCCTCCTTCTCCTTCCTCTTCTTCTTTGACGGAGTAGCCTGGCGGCATGAGGTCGTCTCCGAAAGTTCTTCTTCATCATCATGACGCTCGAGGCTCTTGCTCGCCTCGAGCTTGCGCTGACGTTGCCCGCGGGTCTTGCGAGCCAGCGGGGCATCTTCTTCCTCGGACCCGTCGTCGCCGTCGCTTTCGTCGCCCCTGGCTTGCGACTCGCCCCTGTCTTGGACGGACGAGCTCGAATTCTCGTCATCCGAAGGCGGGAGCCACCCCTCCACCACTTGGAACAGCTGCAACAAAGGCAAGTTGAAGTTAGTATGACCGCGACTGCAAAGGGACTGCGACTGCGAATGATACGAAGTGATTACCGTTGGGGCTGAGCGCTTCGCGGTATAGGGGGCGACCCCAGCTTGAGCGTCCAAGTACACCGCTTGGGTGATTTTCTTCAGGGCCGCGGTGTAGTCGTCGAGCCTCCACTCGGCCAGGCTAGCCTTTGTCGGGTCGTCCCGGCCGGTGTACTGGTACATGTAGTGCTCGCGCCGGGCCAGCGGGACGAGTCGCCGCCCGAGCCAGTAGTTGTACAGGTTTATCGTCTGGAGGCCCTTCTTCTTCAGACCGCGGATGGTCTGAAGCATCTCGTCAACGACCATCCGCTGGTCGCTGGGAAGCTTGCCGATTTGAAGGCGGCGCGGCTCGGACCGGTCGGCGGAGTACCGCGGAATCACCGTCTCGCCTTCCGGAGTCGCCTCGGCAACATAGAACCACGACTTCTTCCAGTCGCTCGCTGCCTTGGCGGGCAGCATCAGGTCGAAGAATGAGGCCTTCGACTTCAGCTGGAAGGTTAGGCCACCCGCGGCGAGCATTGGGCCGCCCGCCTCCTCGCGGCTGATCCGTCCATGGTACAGATCTTGCCAAAGAGGGAAGTAGGGCCGGCAGCCCAAGTAGCACTCGCAGAACGCCACAAAGATGGCGAGCTGCTCAATGCTATGGGGACCCAGATCCGACGGCTGGATCCCGTAGTAGGCGCAGAACCGCCGGAAGAACAAGGACGTGGGGAATCCCAATCCCCGCTCCAGGTGACTGGTGAAGCAGATGAATTCCCCCTCGCGCGGGCTCGGGGTCACCTCTCCGGCCGCGGGAATGCGCCAGCAGCCGGTGCGCAGGATCCCGGCCTCCTCGAAGGACGCCAGTTGCGCCCTCGTACATTTGGACCTCCCCCAAGGTTCGGTGGATAGGGCCATGGCGGAGGACTTTGTGGGGGGTCGGAGGATTTCGGGTCGGCTGGATCGCGAAGCGAAGGGAGGCGAGAATGCGTGCAGTCCGAGAGAATGGCGAGAAGATAGCTCTCTGATCGCCTGCCATTCCCCTTATATAGCGGTTGTTACCCGCCAAATCAAGAGGCCGTTATTACGCGGTGATTACACCAAAAGTTACCGTTGGATTACCGCAACGGCTAGTTTGACCACGCTTAACGGTCCAACTTCAGCCACTCAGCTCACCAACCTACTCGCTGCGAACAGCGATTCGCTGATTCGACTCGCCAAAGTTGCGAACAGAATGACAAGTTTTTCCTATATACAGGAGCCCACCGACGATTCGACTGGATGCCTGCTCTGAAGCCGCATACTCCGACTGCCAGCAGTCACCTACGCCCAATCGACGACGGCCTCGGGGACTACTGATGGGGATGTACCTACCGGGGTATACCCAGCAGGACGTTTCCGACTGGCCCAAAGAACTGGCGAGTGGGTCTGCAAGACGGCGACTGGATCAAAGCCTGGCATGGATCCAAGCGACTGGAAGTTGAAGGCCCAGGCGAGTAGATAGGCCCAGTCGGATTAGCTTAAACAAGCACCGAAGCCTTAACTGATTCGGTTGAGATATGTAAACCCTAGGGGAGGTGAGCCTATATAAACCTCCCTGCGGGGCGTGTAGAGATACGTTCCATCATACCCCCAAGCGACTCGCCGCCTAGCCGCCGAGCTCGCCCATTGTACCACCTTCATAATACAATCTAGCAGGAGTAGGTCTTTACCCTTCGGGGGGCCGAACCTGGGTAAAACCCTGAGTCTCCGCCCTCATCTCGCACCGCAGATGGCTGGCCACCCTTGCCCCTCGTTCTACTACTCGCTGCCGATTGCAGCATCTGCCGTGACCATTCCCACGACATGCACACTTGTAGATCAAATTTTTAGATACTTTTATTATATTGGGTAACGCCATTCTATTCGACGAATATATGCATACAGATTGATTATTATTCCCTTAACCCTAAACCCTAAACAACCCCTAATGACTAAAACCTAAAACCCTAAACCCTGAACAACCCATAATGAGTAAAACCCTTAACACACATACACCGCAACCAAGCAGCTAACATGCACATATAGATCAAAAATTGAGATAGTTTCAAAGCATTAAGCTTGAACATTATTGAAAATTCCCTAAATCCTAAACCCCTAAAACCTAAACCATAATCCCATATAATATATTAAATCTTACCATCTTTCTAATATATAATGTACGAATAACTTTGAATATTGACCATTGGATCAATACTTGTGAATCCCAACAATTACAGCCGTCAGATCATCTTTTCCATTCTATTAGCATCTGCTAGAAGATATATTGATAGTCTTTAGCATGATGAAGGATATGGACAAACCTCAAAACAAACGTCTCCATCGTTGTAGAATCTTCTCCATCATTTCTCTCCACCATGTTACCAAAATTGACATGTTTTTAATAAATTGCCATATTGTTAATTTACTGCAAGAATTTAGCCGTTAAGATTGATTGGGTTTATCTAGTAAACAGGTTACTTTGTGTGACAATTGGCATGATGTCATATTGAGCCATAATCTTGGAAGTTGATTCACAACCAAAAACAATGTTGTCACTTGGGAAAATGAAAAAAATTCAAATTTGGATTTTCCCTATGTAAAGCAAAGATTTATTGGCCAAGATGCAGCCAATGTACGGAGTGCAAAACATGGACACGGTATCGGCAACTATGGATGTTAGTCAAAAAAGCAACTAAGGCTGTGACCTTGGTCATCTTGTTTGAAAGACGACAGATGCCTCTCAACACATTAAATGCTCAAAAGCGTACATGCATCTGGGTCTATTTGACGGGGACAACATCCCCAAGTGGGAGTGGGAGTAGCGTACCTTAGAAGCTTTAGCTTAAATTTTTTGAGAGAGCGCCGAAATATCCACCCATCCATTCAAACACCCCACCCATTCATTCAAACATCCATCCCCAAACATACTTCACCTTTTTTAGAATGCAAAATTCCTCTTCTATCCCTGCTCTGGAAACAAGAACACGAGGAGCACTGCAATAATAGAGGGATATAGGTGGTAATTTTGCATTCTCCCACGTGCATCTCCCCATCGATGTGCTTCCTTGCCCTCCTTTAATAAGTTTTTACCTTCCCGCCCACTCCGGCCTTACACTGACTTTGTGTACCCACAATGCAAGTGACCCGCATGTCAGTGACCCAAAATTACGGGAAGTAGAGATTCCCATCGTTTGCAGTTCAAAATTCGAACACTTTTTTGCTAAACTGAGATAAACTCGTTAAACACGGCGAAACTAGCTTAGAAAATTGTAAAATTTACGAAACTTGGGCATTATTCGCCAAATAATTCATACTTTGTGATAAAATTGGTGTAGTGAGAATTTGAACCATGTATAGTCTTTGAACCATAAAATAGGTGAGGTGATAAAATTGGTAACGCCATTCTATTCCACGAATATAACCGTAAAGTTTGAACATTATTGAAAATTCCCGAAACCCTAAACCCCTAAATCCTAGGACCCTAAACACTAAACCCCAATCCCTGACCAAGTAGGTATCATGCACTTATAGATAAAACTTGAGATACTTTTATTTAATTACACAATTCCATTCTATTCGATGAATATAAGCATGAATCTTGATCATTATTGAAATTTTCGTAAACCCTAAACCCTAAACAACCCCTAAAGCATAAATCCCTAGGTCTCATTGGTTTGCAGGATTCCCAAAACATAGGAATGGGAAAACCATAAGATTGGATGGCATGACCTCTTAAATCCTATAAGAATAGAAAACTACACAAATTTGGATCAAGTACGTGTTTGAATTACAGGAAAAGAAAAGGAATTCAAAGATGAGGTTAGGGTGAATGGAAATTTTCCTACAAAATAGAGAGGAAAGGAATCCTTTGTAGGAATTACTAAGGATTGTAATACTTTGAATCAAACAACCAAAATAGGTATATTTCCTAAGGGACAAAATCCTTCACAAATCCTTTGAAATTACTTTGAATCAAACAAGACATCAACCCCTAAATACTTAAACCCTAAACTGTCATCCCCTCAACCCATAATTAAACCATAACCATGCAGGTATCATGCACTTATAGATCCAGATTGGAGATACTTTCAGTAAATTGAAGTAACGCCATTCTATTCCATGGATATAACCATAAATTTTGAACATTATTAAAAATCCTGAAACCCTAAAGCCTAAAACCCTAAAAACTACACCCCTATAACCTGACCAAGAAGGTATCATGCACATATAGATCAAATTTGAGATACTTTCATTCATATAAATTGGGTAATGCCATTCTATTTGACAAATATAAGCATAAAGCTTGAATATTATTGAAAAATCCCAAACCCTAAACCCTAAACAACCCCTAAAACCTAAACCCTAAACCCCTAAATACTAAAAAACTAAACCATAAACCATCAACCCATAATTAAACCCTAATCAAGCAGGGTATCATGCACTTATAGATCCAAATTTGAGATACTTTCGTTAAATTGTAGTAACGCCATTCTGTTCCACGAATATAATCATAAAGCTTGAACATTATTGAAAAATCCATAAACCCTAAACCCCTAAACCGTAAAACCACAATACCCAAGACGCAAAACCCCTAAACAACCCTGACAAAGAAGGTATCATCTCCTTGTAGTCAACATTTGAGATATACTTTCATTAAATTATACTAACGCCATTATATTCCACGAATATAAGAATAAAGATTGTACATTACTGAAAATGGCGTAAAACCTAAACCCTAAACCTAATCCCTAAATGCCAAAATTAAACCCGAAAGACTAAACCACTAAACCCTTACCAACAAGCGGCTATCATGCACACTTATAGATCATTTATCTAGAGCATATATGTCGAGTATTTGGTAGCTAATAAGTTTATTTCTACACGATACAAAGTACAAGAACCAAATATACACCTGATACTTTATGGATGGCGCTCAAAATTATAATTATTTTCAAGCTTCACCTATTATAGTTATATATAAATATGATAGGTCATACTTTTATTATTTGATTCTCACGTGTGCAAAGCACATGCAACTTACTTGTCACTATATAGTGTATGAATAATTTTGAACTTTGACTCTTTGACGAAGATTGGCAAATACAAAAATTTATAACCATTGGATCTTATCCATTGTAGCATCTAGAATATCCCGTTGATACTCACGTGCAAGGCACGTGAAACTTACTAGTCTAATTTAATACTACTACTATATTGCTAGATCAAAATATACTCCCTTTCTTTTCTTCTTCAATGACTTCTTTTTCTAACCGTTCGGACACATAGACCACCATTCCTAAAGTTCCCTCCTTCCTTATCTGCCATCCTATAACGGCCACTACTCATCATTCGAGCGGAGGGGATCTCGATATCTAGATCTGCCACCGCCGCCATTAGACCTGCTGCCCCGCTTCCTCCTCGGGACAACCTCTGGTCCACTCAAGCTCATGCTGCTACGCTCCTGAAGATTCTAACAAGGTACACTTTTGTTTTTTGGAAGATTACACTCAACACGTGGCTTCTCTCCTCAACATATTGTTTACTCATTTGCAATCTTGTTTTTCTAAAATCATACTGATGTAATTTGACTTCAGGAAAAATGCTGGTAAACGAAGACTCGAACTTAAAAAGTGATAAGAAGAAGACATCCCATGAGGTAACAAAGATGGATCAAGCAATGAAGAATATTGGAGTTAGCAAAGAATGGGAATGGAGAAGGGAAGCATAGAGTCGAAGAACTGAAGATGAAAATGGAGCTACAGATCGCAAATATCATCCACGGACACAAGATCTAGATGGATGAGTATAGGTTGAAGCTTAGGAAGATCAAAGATATGCTACACAGAAGGATATATGCCTATAATATGCATTCAATATTATTGATATCCTTACCACGATCATAAAAGCAATGTTCAATTATTGTTAGAGTTAATGAGAGACATAAGGTAGTAGGGTTAATTAGAGGCATGAGGTAGTGACGCTATAACTATCGTCACTATAGTAGCGACTGTAATCACGTTGTTCAAACTATTATCAAATCATTTGTAGTATCTGCAAGATTAGGAAGTTGAAACTGAGTAGTAGTACTGTGATCTCTTGTTTATCCCCTTGCGGAGTAGAATTTACTGATGTGCAATTCATACTATCGTGCATCACATGTAGTAGTAAATTACATGCAAACCAACAATCTTCCCTCACGCACCACACTGCTCGCCCACTGTTCCTGTTAGAGATGTCTTGTCAATAGGTACTAAATAATGTTTAAAAAACAAGAAATCAATGGTAATAGAGTACTAATATTTCAATAGAGTCCACCAGTTCTCCTAAACTTTCCCCCTGTATCTAAGAATCTTGGACTCCCCTAAAAATACTCTCTCCTAAAAATTGCCTTACTGCAGCAGCTCACCCAAAAGATATCCCCTATTCTAACAATTTTCAATAACTACTACTCCCTCCTTCTCCCAAAGGGAACTGCTGGACTTGCTCTAACACCCTCCGCCCACCCCCACCCCCACCCCTCACCCCACCCCCCGTCGCTGCCGCCACACATCGGAACCACGTTCTTTTCATCCTCCAGTTTACTAGAGCCGCCATGAGAAACCGGAAGCTCTTCATCAGCCTTGACGTGGGACAACTCCCTCGTCCCAGCACATGACATGCGTCAAGTCCCTCGTGCACTGAACCTAACCCACACTACGTTGGATCTGCTTCACCGACGCTGTTGTGCACTACACACGATAATGTTCACTGACGCTGCACTGGAAACGCACCGATCTGCTTCAAGGAGCCTACCGACAATAACATGATTGCTACCTGACACCACAAAGTTCTATGGTAAGTCCCCTATTTTAGTTTGATGTGCTTGGTAATTATCTTTTTCATCCGAGTTTTACTAAAATAAAGTCTTTCCCATTACTCTATATCTCTAGGATACCCATATTGAAATGATTATATAGTTTATACGAGCCACAACATGTTTAGTTGCTTCATTCATGTCTAGCTAACATACATGATTAGTACTCCATAATGGTTCACTTGCATTTGGTCTAAGGAGAAATGTTCTTTGGGCAATGACTAAATCACTTCCACACTATGCAGTTCCGAGATCCAATAGTTATAGATTGCATAGAGTGTAAGTTCTCGATTCCTATGACTACTACTTCTCTAACTGCAGAATGATCTGATTGTATACATGAGTAAAGCATAGTTTTAGTCGCTTATTTTGTTATGTATGTATTCTGTATGCACTTGATCTGTAAATTACTTGTTTTCCCGTTAATATTACATGTCTGTTGACTAAATGCATTCAATATCTGGTTACTCATTTCATTTTATTATACACAAAAAGATCTCATTTCATTGTACTGAAGTCTATATTATCCTCATAACGATGAAAAATTTGGTTCTTCTTTTATTTTAATTTTGAGTTTATCGATGACTAAAACAACTCCGCCAACCGCAGGTAAATTTACAATAGTCACAGCAAGGCAGCATAGAGAAGCTAGTTTTCCACTTGTGGCACAGTTTCTATTAATTTTAACTCCAACTGCAAATGATCTAGCTAGTTTATATGCGGTACATAATTACTTGTTTTTCTTTTATGGAAAATGCTTTTTTGTCTCGAATAGTTATAGGAAAAGTATTCTATTGTGCTTCTTTTGGCTGTATAGTTGCTGGAATTCATTTGTAGTTTCTGGATATTCTACAAAGTTCTAAAAGTCTACCTACTTGATTCATTATATGCATGTTATCCATACTCTATATAATTCAATGTCTATGAGAAACTTTTTTATTGCTTCCTTTGTTGTATCTATAAAATGATGCTTTCCAAATTCTTCGACAATGTACAATGTGCCACTATAACCTATTTTTTCTTAGTTGCAGACTACAAATAAAGTTGTTCAGGTCGAAGGGATCAGCGACACTTGTGTTGACACTATTCCGTGATAGAAAGTCAGAAAGTCGACAAACTTCGTGATTCTATTGATATTCTTAGGAAGCAAGGAACTGAATCACCTGCAATACTCATCATAGGTCGCAAAGAGATTACAATGCTTTACCTAAGCACATATAAGCATCTTGTTCCTGGTCTAATCAGTGACCTTAGCAGATCAATGTTTTATCTAGTTCTATGTAAACTACTTTTTGCAGACAAAAAGAAACCTCCAGAGTCCAAGAGTATAATTACATGCTTAGAAAGCAAACAAAGGTATCAAACACTAACATCTCTAAAATACGCCAACTGCGTGAAAATATATTTTCAATATCTGACTGCCATTCACTTGATACACTTTTGGCCAACGAAGCTCCTGAAGTATAACTTCTACGATTCGAGTTAACTCTGATCCATATTGAAAGAACATGTGTTCCCCCATGTGTGGTTTTGGTAATTAAAGAAAATGGTCTATGGACTTATGTTTGCATTGAGTTTTTCTTGTACGATTTGTCCATAGACAATGCTTGAACCATATGTTGGTTTCAAGGTTGGAAGAAGAAGAAAGTGAAGAAAATCAAGTGTTGATCAAGGTTTCTAGGAATGATCCAGAGATTGGTCAAGTAGAAGTTGAGCCTATGGAAAGTGTGTCCTGAATAATAATACGAACTCAAGTGTATCTTGCCATACTTATGGTGATCATGGATATGTGAAGATATGCCTAAAAGAGAGGCTCTTCCATAGTGGAGTACGGGGGAGCAAATTCCAAGTCTTCACCAAGCTAGTCCAATCAAGAAAGGTGCTCCATCTTGAGGTGTGGAATATACAAGGAAAATGTTTGATATTGATAGGGTATCTTTCTTACCAGTCTCGTGGTTTTAGTTGGGGAGACCAGTTTATAGGTTAGATAACTGTACTATCAAGAGGGGCTCTCGAGTGAGTAACTTGATCATATCCCTCGATGAGAGCTCAAACCTTTGCATATTTGGCATCATCTTTCTTGGTTCTTATTTGGTTATTATCCATGAGAGTATTTATATCTTGTGTCAATCTCTATAACAAGATCAAGTTCATCGAAAACGGATTTCATATGCATTCTCTATTGTGTTTTTGATATTGGAGGTTTTACCGGTTTGTCTTTTATAGACAGGTTAAACATTTCATCATTTGGTTCTATACTCCCTTGATGGACTATGATGGTTCCCTGCATGATCCTGTAGATCTCATTACTATCTTCGAAACGAGGCCAAGATCATCAAAATCGGAGTCTGAATGCAAAACTTGTGATGGTTTCAGTTTTGCTGTTCCTTCCATTTTTCAGGACGGTAGATTATCCGGCCATGGGGGCGGATTATCCGGCCAATTTTTGGAAAACAGCTAAGGACTTTGAGGCGTGGCTCCCAGTAATGGGGGGCGGATTATTCGCCCCAAATATCCGCCCCCTATACTGAGGGATGCGCCGCGAAGTCCTTAGCCATTTTTTGGCACGGGGAACCGAAATATCCGGGGGAGGGGTGGATTATCCGGCCTGGAAGGTCCCAAACGGTCATATTTCATTGGGGAGCGGTATAAATAGACCCCTTCTTCCTCCTTATGCTGGTTGATTGCATTCTCTCTCTCCTCCATTGTTCTGACCTTCAAAATCTTGCAAATACTCTTAATCCCTCCCATATTTCTTGATTCTTTTGGGGGATTTGAAAGGGGAGATCTAGATCTACAACTCCACCAATCCATCTCTCCTCTATGTGAGGGGTAAATATTGGGATCTAGATCTTGGGGTTTCTTTTGTGGATTTCCTCTTGTGTTCTTCCTCTCTTATTATCCCACTATATTTTGTAGATTTGGTGGAATTTGGGAGAGAATGAATTGAGCACTTCTTGTGTTCTTGCCATTGCATTTGGTGCATCGGTTTGAGTTCTCATTGAGGATTCGATTGGGTGAAAGGTGAGAAGCTTTTTACTCTTGGGTTCTTGGAACCCTAGATGGTTTAGTTGTTTTACCAGTTTGTTGATTACTTGGGGCCTCCAATTAAGTTGTGGAGCTTTCCCCGAGCTTGTTTGTTGGAAGCCTCCAATTGAGTTATGGAGAAATGCCCCAATCTTTGTGAGAGGTTACGGATTTCCATCGACAAGTGCACCGATAGTGAAGAAGTGAACCAGGCCTCTTGTGGCGAGGTTCACAGGAGAATAGGGTGATGCCTTTTGTGGCGTGGTGGTCTTATTACCGCCCACCCCTCCAATGATACGTATTATCTTTATGGGAGGAACTCGGTAATAAATCATCGTCTCCGTGTGCCTCAGTTATCTCTATACCCGAGTTATTTACTTATGCACTTTACTTTGTGATAGCCTTCATGCTTGAATTCTTATATCTAGCTATCACATAGTTGCTTGTTTTTCTTAGCATAAGTTGTTGGTGCACATAGGTTAACCGTAGTTTATATAGGTTTTGTGCTTGACAAAGTAAACGCTAGTTTTATTCCGCCTTTGATAATCCCATCTCATAAAAGTTTTAAACCGCCTATTCCACCCCCTCTAGGCGGTATCTGTATCCTTTTCAATTGGTATCAGAGCCTGGTCTCTCTTTTTGGGCTTCACCGCCTTGAGAGTAAAGATGTCGGCTACGGGATTAGTGCACGATGACATTTTCATATTCAATGGCACATGTTATGAGATTTGGAAAATTCGTATGCTTAATCATTTTCAGGCCATGGACCCAAATTTGGAGCGAATTGTAGATATAGGTTTTTCTCCTCCAATGGATTTCCTTAATCTATCTTGTGAGGATGAGAAAAACTTATATCTCGATGCTCAAGCTTCTAATGTGCTTGTTAATGCTTTGATCCATGTAGTTACTTCTCCGGTCATACCTTTTTGGAGCGCTCATGAGTTATGGACAAAACTTCAAGATAAATATGTTGTGTCCAATATTTTTGAGGATGATTGTGTTGCTTCCACTTCTGGTCGAGATGAGTTCTCATCTTCTACCACTTCACCAACATGTGATTTTTCACAAGGTCATGATATGGTAAGTGGTGATATAAATTGTAATATGGATAGTGTGCTTACTATTTGTAATCCCTCATCTCTATCTAGTTGCAATGATCTATCTTTGGACTTTAACACTTCTAGCACTACAAACTCCTTATATGCTTGTGTTGATAGTCCTTGAATATCATGTATAAATGGCTTGAATAAATCTTATGATGATATGCTTTTGTTGTCTTGTTGCCATGATAAAAATGCTTCTATTTCCTCTAGTGCTTTTGTTTCTAACCATGTAGAGGAAACCGAAGATTCTATGGGCCAAGACAATATTTTGAATGGAGCTACAAATGCAATCGCATCTTCATCTTCTTCCGGTACCCACCTATGCCTTATGGCTAGGGAGTCAAAGGTAAATCCTACTTTGGAACCCAATACCTCTTGTGATGATGAGGATGAGGATAAGGAAAAAGAAGAGTTTGATGTTGATGCTTTATATGAAAAGGGTGAGATTGTTTATCGTGCCCTTGATAAGAATAATATTGCTTGCTCTAACTTTGTTGAAATCTTGTACTTTGCTATTAAGAGCAAAGAACATATTGATAAGTTAGAAGCACAAATTGAGGAGCGTGAGTATGCTAATGAAATTGGTAATCTAAATGAAGATCTTGAAGAGGAACAAACCACTAAGGAATCTCTTGAGGAGGCATTTACTCTATAAGTGTCTAAAGTAAAGGAAACCTGTGATAAACATCTTGAGGTGGCAATTGATCTCAAAAGAAAATATAATGAGCTTGCGAAATTGTCTTGTTCTATTGCTAATTATAATGATGCTTGTGCTACTAACTCTATTTCTTGTGAAGCATCTATTTTGAAGGATAATGTTGAGATAAAAGCTCAACTTGCTTTGCTAACTAGAAATTATGTGAAATTGGAAGAACGTCATGTTATGCTATCAAGCTCTCATGAGGATCTTCTAGCCTCCCATGATAGGCTAAATTTATCTCATGAGGCTATTGTGTTGAAGGTAACATCTAGTGAGACTCATGTGGACATTAGCACTATATCCAGTACAAATGTCATACTTCCATGTGCTAGTCCTAGTAATTCATCATCTCATATTATTGCTTTATCTTATAATTAATTACATCCCATGCCTGGTTTCTCTAACAATGAAGCTTCTACTTCCTCTAGTATTTCTGTTGATACTAACCATGTAGAGGAAATTAAAGAGCTCAAGGCCCAAGTCCCATCTTTGAAGAGGGACTTGAAAAAGTGTCATGAAGGGAGGGCCACACTCAACAAGATCTTGAGGGTGCAAAAATTCCCAAATGAAAAGAGTGGTCTTGGATTCAAATCCAATGTCAAGAACAAGTCCACTAACAAGAAGAAGTTCAAGAGCAATAATAAGAAGGGTTAAGAACAATCACAGCCAAAATTGTTTGCTTCAAGTGCAAAATTGAAGGGCACCATGTTAGATCTTGCCCATTGAATAATAAGACTCTTAGTGAGAAGTAAAAAGGGAAGAGCCCTCAAGTTGAAGGTCACGGGCTACCACAAGTTGAAGAAAGGCCACTTACAAAGAAGAATGAAGATAATACTCCTATGGTGAATAAATTAAGTGTGAAGAAAGGGAAGAAAAGAACTTGCTACATATGTCATGAGAAAGGTGACCTCTATTCGTCATGGACCATTGGTAACTCCTCATGCAAACCTATCATGATTGATGATGTTTATTCTCTTCGTAAGGATGAGGTTGGCAATGTGTTTGCTAAATATATTGGTGCCCAATGTGGTGTCAAGAAAAGAACCATTTGGGTCGCCAAGCCTATTGTTACTAAATTCTTAGGACCCAACTTGGTTGGGGACCATCTAGCTAAAACTTGATCAATAGGTTTGGTTGGAGGGCATTGGAGACTTGGATACATCATGAAGAATTAAGGGAACTTCATCAATTATATTTTCTCAAGCCAAGTCATTTGGATTATCATATATCTATCATATATCCATTGCTACTCCTTGCCGTAACATGTTCTCAACACATTTACATTGAAAGTTACTCGCCCCTTGTGCATGTGTTGGTTTTGTACCTTGCATTTGTTTGTATATGTTGTGCTTACCACTTACCTATCTTGAGTTATCAAGTTTATGTGTGTATGTTGGATTGCACACCATGTACTTGTTTTTTTGTGTTGAGATGTTATTGAATGTATTTGTTATCTTATTTGGCTCTTGTGAGAAATTAATGGACTATCCCATTTTTGGATAGTGGTGTGTTTGTTTTGGGCATTCAACAATCCTAAAATGTGTGTACATGAGGAATGCCACTTAGTATTGATATTTCAAGATTTCTAGTATCTATGTGGTATGCCATACTCATGAGAAATTCAAATTATATAATGTCCATTGGTTTTCTCATGTTGGATCTTTTTTCCTCTTGTCGTGAATATGATCTTGGATATATTTGCAAACTACCACCCGGAAATAATTGCACATCACTTGTCCTTGGACATTTGGTACTATAATAGGTGGTAGGTATTTTGATCATTTTCAATCTATCTTTTGTTTTTGCTTGCCCTATCATTTGCCAAGAAAATGCTTTGTGTTGACTCTCATGTCTTCCTTGCCTCTTATGGATATTTCTTTAACTTGAAATTGTTTAGTTCTCTATTTTTTGATGTAGGTAGATATGATGATACTGTGTGTGTGCATTTTGTATTCAAATGCAAAATCTTAAATAATGCACTAATCATGGGGGAGTTCTGCTATATCATTTAGAACACTCCTTTTATGCCTCTTCACAACATGTTTTGATCCATATCATTTTTTCTGTCTTTGGATGGTTTTTATTGGGGTACTTTGTGCCATCGTGAAAAGTGCTAAGAGTTTGGTGTGGTTGTTTAAACCTTGCTCTTTTCGGGAGTTGGATTTGTCTCATTCCTTTTTTATTATTTTTACCTTTTTAGAATGAGATAAACCCTTGAGCATTTGAGTTTTTTCCATCTCTCTCTCTTTGGTTTTTGTCTAGTTCATTTGTTGGACTTGTGTGTTCTACCATGTATTGATTTGGTTTTTTATATAGTTTTAACAACCTTTTGTCGTGTCACACTTTGGTGTGCCTTCTTGGTTTACTTGGTGTTTTGTTCATATTGTATCTCCTTTGTCTCTTGAAAGTCATGTGCATGCATATTTACTAAATATATATATATTATGGCATGCTTGATTTCCTTGATCCAATATGTAGGGGAAACTCCACCAAATCATAATTGGCTAAGATGTGCATGGAATTTAATTTCATATCAGTATGCACATATTTATGTGGAGTCTCTCCTATGTATTGTAGTTGTCTAACTACTCTGGACCTAATAAGTTTGGGGACCATATTGTACTATAATTTTGTTTTAGGTATATTGGAGATGCATTGGATGCTTGTCTCTTTCATAAGCAAAAAGTGTTGACTCAATGAAAATTAGAGACAATCTAGGATTATCAACGAGCTCATATCTACTTCATCACACCAATGATACCTCGGTAACAAGTATCTCTTACTCATGCATACATATCATCTTCCAACATATGGTAGGTTGCATCTTGGCATGAATTTTATGTATTTGATATGTTTGTGGTTGAATTTCATCAATATACAATAAGATAAAATTGAGCCTTTTGGCCATGCTATCAAGCAAAGATCTTAGTGTTGTATTGTCATGACTTCGTTTTGGATATCTTGCTCTATTTGTTTTAGTATCTAATTTTTGTGTACATGTTTATTTGTGGATCAATATCTTTGTGAGATTGTCTACTTAGAAACTTATATACATGAGACTTGTTACAACTCTTTTTTTGATGTCTTGTTTGTTTCATGTGTGTTGTATGGTCATACTAAGCAATATCATTCATTGAAGACTATGTTGATACGCAATGATCATCCTTGTACTAGTCTTATAATATGCTTTGTCATGCCTCTCACACATCCTTGTGGTTGAGCCCTCTATTATGTTGTCTCTTACTCGTTGCTCAACCATTTGTTTATTGCAAGTTTTATGCCTTGGTATATGCTCTTTTGTACATAGTTGTGTTTTAAATAATATTGAGCGAGTGAGGATGCCATGCTTTGTCCATATTGTATTCAAATTCAAATTATAATTTGTGCACAAACCTTGGGGAGCCTCCTCATATTATTTAGAACAATCTCTTTTCGATCTTATCATAATATCTGTTGGGAATATGCCCTAGAGGCAATCATGTATGATGATATTTCCCATTGTATTCATAAAGATATTAAGTTGTCCTTGTATAAACATCTAATGTGTATCATTGAATATGTGATTTGATTGAGGAACTATACATTCATGTTGTTTGTACTAAATATCCTTGGTCATTGAGGTTGTGCTGGACACACAACTTAGACCAATGTGAAAGTTGACTTGATGACTCGGTTCCACTTTTCATGGGCATGGAGATGCTTTCCAAGTTACACAGATTCGGCTAAAGAGTTTAGCGAGTCGGATTGACCCATATTGAGGTACAATGAACAAGTTGTAATTTGTATATCTCAATCAAAGTAATCCTCAGACCTGAGGTTATTGCATAGTCCGAGTTGAGGATCACCGACTTGGTTCTGTCAAACATTGATCCGTAACTGGGAAGTTATAAAGGCAGAGTTCGGGTCGACTGAGAATCAAGCTGCGCGATGTGAATAACCAAGATGGGATTTTGGCCCTCCACTTGGAGAGATATTCTCTGGGCCCTCTCGTGAGATATGATTTGGAAAGCATGGCCATGCACGACTCGGTTAAGTGTTAACCGAGGCGATCGACTAAGAGTTAGTCGGGTGAATCACTTATCTCGGATCGAGAAGAGAGTCGGACTATTTAAGGGATGACAAATATTCGCCTATAGTATGAAAAGGTATATCATGAGGCAGAAGGGACTCGGACGTAAGTCACATTGGAAAGGCAAGTCGTCATGACTCTTTGGTACTTGGGAGTCGACACGTTCTGCTAGGAGCCGCTACTGACTGATCGATTTGGAGTCGGACTCTAATCGTGTCCAAGTAGCCATGAGCATGCGGGGACACACACTTAAGAGCGGGAGCAAGTTTGGATTGGATCTGAACTGGAAATCTGGTTGGGTTGGACCCGAGCCTGATTTGGACTGAGTCAGTGAGTTGGACTCACATGGACTAGCATTATATGGGCATTAGTGAATGGGCCGCGCGAGTAGAGCCCACGTTCACTCCCTATGTATAGTGGAGCACACCAACCCTAAAGGGATAATAGTTGTTCGGTTAGGTCATTACATGTGTTGGAAACCCTAGATCCAAAGCAGTCCTGCCGCCGTAACGAATCTAGCAGTTCGCCGCCGATGCTCCTCCTTGTACGTCTGGATACCAGCAGAGGTGTTGTGCGATCAGCACCAAGACGATCGGATCATGAGGACTGCACTGCATCAACTAACATGCTTCATCAGTAATCCGCAACTGCGCGTCTAGTGGTAAACCTCGTGGCCTTCTACCTCAGCTAGATCTTGGGATCACCATGTTAGAGGGGAAATTTTGTTTTATCTCCGCGTGGCCCAACAGTGGTATCAGAGCGATAGCTTCTGGTTTTAGGCTCGAGATCTCGCATATGTGATATGCGGTTGGCTGTAGATGAGATCTATGTGCTGTTTTGGTGGTCGATCTATGAGATAGATCGGTTTTGTACGAGGTTGATTGGATCAACTATACTCGGGGAATGGTAGATCTGATTTCTGTAATCATACTGCTGAGGTCGTGGAACGACATACCCCTACCGGTCGGCTTCCGCCATCGGGTAGACTGTGACACGTAAATCCAGATGCGGTGATTGAAGATCAAAGAGTTTGATCGAGTCAGAACAATGGTCGGAATCCATGTCAGGACCGCCAGCTTCGCCCTGTCGTAGCGCCTTAGATGTCGTTGCGAGTTTCACAATGCCGGTAGATATTGTATCTATGCATAACTTGTTTTTGCAGGAAGTGGTGAAAGGTATGGTTCATGTGCATGTGATGTATGTGTGTAATCCATACGTGATCTGCGAATCACGGTTTTTGTCAGCCGGCTGGAGCCTAGGTACTGTCATTTTATTGTATAAACGACCTGCGTGTCGGATTCTCTATGTAATGTATTTTACTTAGCTAGTGTAGCTGTTTGGAGAATCCGGATGGCATGCAAGGCGATGTACATGTCGGCGACATGGGGTAAGACGGCAAGTGACAAGAGTTGGCACGAGTCGGATTACAGGCTTTGTGGAGATGGAGATCGCCATGAAGAGAGCCATACCATTTCACATTATAATTGCTTTATTTTTGTGTTATTTTTATGTCTCTGTTTTACCTCTATTAGATAGTCGGTAAAATTTAATCCCTCAAAGAAGGTCTAGTCGGTTTTCCCGCCAGTTTTTGCACCATCACAAGTCGGACATTTTTGGTAGTGGGATCATAAAATTGAGGTGCTGCCAATTCTTTCCGACTAGGTGGGTTCGAGTCGGACTCTTACTGCGGAAACGCTCGGTAAGCTAGACGGGTCTATCACAACGGTTGTGGGGCTCGGGGAAATGTCGGATGGGAGCCGGGGCATGTGATGCTACCCGTCCAACAGGAGTCGCATGAGATGTGATTAACAAGGAGTTGTCTACCTAGATCACTTGGCGGCTAGCGGTGATGCTAAATCTCACTAGCCGACTTGCTTATTTAGGATCCTGAATCACTTAGCAACCATCGGAGGGGTGTTGGTTCTAGTGGGAGCATAAAATATTAAAATGTTTAATATGCTTGCTCTTTTATGAATACATGTCTTAAGTGTTTTGCATATTTTCTGTTGTAGATCATGGCACCAAGTAGCAGTCACTCTCAGATATCCGGTTTTGCGTTGAGAGCTATCCTTGAGAAATATAAACTAAACGACACTAATTTTACCAACTGGTATCGAAATCTGAGAATTGTTCTCAAACAAGAAAATAAGGACCATGTCTTAGACAACCCACTTCCAAATGAGCCGAATGAGAATGCGACTATTGCTGCCACCAATGCCTACCGTCGGGCTAAGGATGAGTCCACGGATATTAGCTGTCTTATGCTTGCTCACATGGAACCGGACTCGAAAAAGCAGTTTGAGAATGTTGAGGCCTATGATATGATCGAAATCCTCAAAAGTATGTTCCAGGATCAGGCAAAGACTGAGAGGTATCAAGTCTCTTAGGCTTTGCTGAGTTGCAAGCTTAAGGATGGTGATCCACTGAGTCTGCATGTGATCAGAATGGTTGGTTATGTGCAGTCTCTGGAGAGGCTTGGCTACCCCATTAGCGAAGAGTTTGCTACGGATATAATTCTGAACTCTCTTCCTAGTGAATATGGGAAGTTCATTTCGAACTACCACATGCATGGTATGGATAAGAAGAACACTGAATTGCATGGGATGCTCAAGCAGGCAGAGGCGGATCTCAAAAAGGGCGCTAGTCAAGTGTTGATGGTGCAGAATAAGGCTAAGTTCAAGAAGAGTTCTTGGACTAAGAATAAGGCTAAGTCAGGAGGAAAGCAAGCTCAGGACCCGGTCCCAAACACTTCCTCAGGGACTAAGCCATCTCCTTCAGCCGGATCCACTTGCTTCTATTGCAAGGCAGATGGCCACTAGAAGAGGAACTACAACAAGTATTTGGCCGACAAAGCCAAGAGTGGAGGTATGACTTCCGACTCAGATACACTTGTTTGCAATGTTATAGACATATATCTTGCTGATGCACCTAATAGTTCTTGGGTATATGATATCGGATCAGTTATTCACATCTGCAACTCGTTGCAGGGACTGGTAAGAACTAGGAGCGTAGCAAGAGGCGAGGTTGATATTCGAGTCGGCAACAAAGCAAGAGTTCCTACGTTGGAAGTCGGCACGATGCAACTTCATTTACCTTCCGGATTCATTATGGAACTGAATAATTGTTATTATGTTCCATTGCTCAGTCGAAACATTATTTCTGCTTCATGTTTGATGAGGCAAGGCTATGAGTCTAATATCAAGAATAATGGTTGTTCTTTGTATTTGAATGATATGTTTCATGGCTTTGCACCCGTCCAGGACGGCTTATTTATTTTGAATCTTGATGGTGAGTCGGTTTATATCATAAATGTTAAAAGGTTGAAACCAAATGATCTGAATAGGACTTACTTTTGACACTGTCGGCTTGGTCATATAAGTTGGAAACGCATGAAGAAGCTCCATGATGATGGACTCCTAACTTCGTTCGACTTGGAGTCATTCGAGACATGCGAATCTTGCCTACTCGGCAAAATGACCAAGACACCCTTTGCAAAGAGTTGCGAAAGGGCGTCCGACTTGTTGGGACTAGCACATAGTGATGTATGTGGACCAATGAGCACGACATCCAGGGGTGGTTATGAGTACTTCATTACCTTCACTAATGATTTGAGTAGGTATGGATATATCTACTTGATGAAACATAAGTCGGAAGCCTTTGAAAAGTTCAAAGAATTCCAGAATGAAGCACATAATCAACTCGGCAAGAAAATAAAGTTATTCGGTCGGACCGAGGAGGCGAGTACATGAGCCATGAGTTTGATGACCATCTGAAAAGTTGTGGAATAGTTCCTCAACTTACTCCGCCAGGAACACCGCAAAGGAACGGTGTTTATGAAAGGCGTAATCAGACCTTGTTGGACATGGTGCGATCAATGATGAGTCGGACAGATCTGCCTTTATCATTTTGGGGTTATTGTCTATAAACAGCAGCGTTCACACTAAACAGAGTACCATCAAAATCCGTAGAGAAGACACCGCATGAGATGTGGACAGGCAAAAGGCCGAGTTTGTCTTTTCTTAAGATTTGGGGTTGTGAAGCATTTGTCAAGCGACTTCAGTAGGACAAGCTTACATCCAAGTCGGAGAAGTGTATTTTCGTGGGGTATCCGAGGGAAACCTTGGGTTACTACTTCTACAACCGAGAAGAGGGCAAAGTGTTTGTTGCTCGGAACGGTGTCTTCCTTGAGAAAGAGTTTCTCAGTCGGGGAGTAAGTGGGAGCATGGTGCAGCTCGAAGAAATTCGAGAGGAACCGGCTAGTAGCGAGTCGGCAAAAACATTGGAGGTTGAGCCGGTCGTGGCAGCTGAGCCGGCAACAGCACCTGTACTACGAAGATCGGCAAGATTACGAAGTGTTTGTGATGTGTTACTGTTAGACAGTGATGAGCCGACAAATTATTCGGAAGCGATGGTGGGATCTGATTCTGAGTCATGGCTTGGAGCCATGAGATCCGAGTTAAAGTCCATGGATGAAAATCAAGTTTGGAACTTGGTTGATCTGCCAGACGGTGCAAGACCCGTCGAGTGCAAATGGGTCTTTAAGAAGAAAACTAATATGGATGGAAATGTTTCTGTCTATAAAGCACGCCTTGTCGCGAAGGGGTTCCCGCAAGTTCAAGGAGTTGATTACGACAAGACTTTCTCGCCTGTAGTGATGCTTAAATCAGTTCGGATCATGTTAGCTATAGCAGCCTATTTCGAATATGAGATATGGCAGATGGATGTCAAAACGGCTTTCCTTAACGGAAATTTAACCGAGGACGTGTATATGATACAACCCGAGGGTTTTGTCGATCTGGATAATGCTGACAAGGTGTGCAAACTTCAGAAATCCATTTACGGGTTGAAGCAAGCATCTCGGAGTTGGAATATTCGCTTTGATGAGGTAGTCAAATCGTTTGGCTTCATCAAGAGTGATCATGATTCTTGTTTATACAAGAAGTTTAGTGGGAGCAAAGTAAACTTTCTAATCTTATATGTGGATGACATATTATTGATTGGAAATGATGTCTAGATGTTGCAAGAAACCAAGGAATCATTGGAAAAGAGTTTCTCAATGAAAGACTTGGGTGAGGCAACATATATTCTCGGAATCCGGATCTATAGAGATAGATCAAGGAGGCTCATTGGATTGAGTCAGAGTACTTATTTGGACAAAGTGTTGAAGAAGTTCAATATGGAATCGTCTAAGAAGGGGTTCTTACCGATGTCCCATGGTGTAAAACTTAGCAAGACTCAGTGCCCTTCGACAACTGATGAGCGAAGTCGGATGAGTGCGATTCCGTATGCTTCTGCAGTCGGATCCATCATGTATGACATGATTTGTACTAGGCCGAATGTTTCATTTGCTCTAAGTGTTGTGAGCAGATACCAGACTGATCCTGGAGAAATCGACTGGACAACGGCTAAAAATATCCTAAAGTACTTGAGAACGACTAAGGATATGTTCTTGGTTTATGGTGGTGAAGATGAACTCAGTGTAAAGGGTTACACGGATGCGAGTTATCTTACTGACTCTGACGATTCTCATTCGCAATCCGGATACGTGTTTATTATAAATGGAGGTGCTGTGAGCTGGAAGAGTTCCAAGCAAGAGACTGTGTCTGCATCTACAACAGAGGATGAGTATATTGCCGCCTCGGAGGCAGCAAAGGAGGCATTTTGGATGAGGAATTTCCTCATGGATCTTGGTGTGGTTCATGGCTCGTCGAATCCGTTTGACGTGTATTGTGACAACAATGGTGATATTTCACAAGCCAAGGAACCTAGACAACACCAGAAGAACAAGCACATACTCATGTGGTACCACCTGATTCGCCAGTTCGTGGATCAGGGTGATATCAAGTTATGCAAGGTACACACGGATGCAAATATTGCGGATCCGTTAACAAAGCCGTTACCACAGCCGAAGCATGAGGCGCACCTGAGAGCCATGGGCATTAGATGCCTAGACATGTGATGTCGGAAGATTGACTCTAGTGCAAGTGGGAGACTGTTGGGAATATGCCCTAGAGGCAATCCTGTATGATGATATTTCCCATTGTATTCATAAAGATATTAAGTTGTCCTTGTATAAACATCTAATGTGTATCATTGAATATGTGATTTGATTATGGAACTATACATTCATGTTGTTTATACTAAATATCCTTGGTCATTGAGGTTGTGCTGGACACACAACTTAGACCAATGTGAAAGTTGGCTTGATGACTCGGGTCCAATTGTCATGGGCATGGAGATGCTATTCCAACTTACACAGATTCGGCTAAAGAGTTTAGCGAGTCGGATTGACCCATATTGAGGTACAATGAACAAGTTGTCATTTGTATATCTCAATCAATGTAATCCTTAGACCTGAGGTTATTGCATAGTCCAAGTTGAGGATCACCGACTTGGTTCTGTCAAACGCTGATCCATAACTGGGAAGTTATAAAGGCAGAGTTCGGGTCGACTGAGAATCAAGCTGCATGATGTGAATAACCAAGATGGGATTTTGCCCCTCCACTTGGAGATATATTGTCTGGGCCCTCTCGTGAGATGTGATTCGGAAAGCATGGCCATGCACTACTCGGTTAAGTGTTAACCGAGGCGATCGACTAAGAGTTAGTCGGGTGAATCACTTATCTCGGATCGAGAATACAGTCGGACTATTTAAGGGATGACAAATATTCGCCTATAGTCTGACAAGGTATATCGTGAGGCAAAAGGGACTCGGACATAAGTCGCATTGGAAAGGCAAGTCGTCATGACTCTTTGGTACTTGGGAGTCAGCACGTTCTTCTAGGAGCCGCTACCGACTGATCGATTTGGAGTCGGACTCTAATCGTGTCCAAGTAGCCATGAGCCTTCGGGGTCACACACTTAAGAGCGGGAGCAAGTTTGGATTGAATCTGAACTGGAAATCTGGTTGGGTTGGACCCGAGCCTGATTTGGACTGAGTCAGTGAGTTGGACTCACAGGGACTAACATTATATGGGCATTAGTGAATGGGTCGCGCGAGTAGAGCCCACGTTCACTCCCTATATATAGTGGAGCACACCAACCCTGAAGAGATAATAGTTGTTCAGTTAGGTCATTACATGTGTTGGAAACCCTAGATCCAAAGCAGTCCTGCCGCCGTAACGAATCTAGCAGTTCGCCGCCGGCACTCCTCCTTGTACGTGTGGATACCAGCAGAGGTGATGTGCGATCAGCACTAGGACGGTCCGATCGTGAGGACTGCACTGCATCAACTGACGCGCTTCATCAGTAATCCGCAACTGCGCGTCTAGTGGTAAACCTCGTGGCCTTCTACCTCAGCTAGATCTTGGGATCACCACCTTAGAGGGGAAATTTTGTTTTATCTCCGCGTGGCCCAACAATATCAATCTTTCATTTTCTATGTTCCTTTTGTCAAGTGGTTTTCTGGATCTTTTGATTGCTTGCATCATTTGTTGATGCTTCTTCATCTTGTTATTTTTTGCAATATTTTGATCCTCAATATAGCTTGACCTCCTCCTAAGTATTCATCATTGGATATGTGTAAATGTTTTATCATAATAAATTTGTTTCAAATGCACACCTTTGGAGTAATTCTCTCTATATTGGTTGTTTAGAACTATTCACCCATTTGGGCAATCGATGCTAATGGGGGTGAAGTTTTGGAGGGTTTAAGGGAAGTTGGTTTGATGCTTTGAGTTTGTTCTTAAGCATTTTCCTCTCATGCTCTTGCATCTTTGTTGTTGAATTGCATGTTGAATACATAGAGGAAACTCCATCAACAGTAATGGTTCATCACACACGCATATATTATGCGGGAGCTTGCTCTATATATTATGGGCATACCAACATCACATACTTGTGTATTATTTGATGTTGGCGCAACCACTTTTATTCATTGAGTTGATTATATAAACCCTCTCAAAGGATTGTCATCAATTACCAAAATGGGGGAGATTGAAAGAACATGTGTGGCCCCATGTGTGGTTTTGGTAATTAATGACAATGTTCTATGGAATTATGTTTGCATTGAGTTTTTCTTGGAGGATTTGTCCATAGACAATGCTTGAAACATATGTTGGCTTCAAGGTTGGAAGAAGAAGAAAGTGAAGAAGATCAAGTGTTGATCAAGGTTTCTAGGAATGATCCGGAGATTGGTCAAGTAGAAGTTGAGCCTATGGAAAGTGTGTCTTGAATAACAAGATGATCTCAAGTGTATCTTGCCATCCTTATGGTGATCATGGATATGTGAGGATATGCCTAAAAGAGAGGCTCTTCCATAGTGGAGTACGGGGGAGCAAATTCCAAGTCTTCACCACGCTAGTGCAATCAAGTAAGGTGCACCATCTTGAGGTGTGGAATATACAAGGCAAAGGTTTGATCTTGATAGGGTATCTTTCTTACCGGTCTCGTGGTTTTAGATGGGGAGACCAGTTTATAGGATCGATAACTATACTATCAAGAGGGGCTCTCGAGTGAGTAACTTGATCATATCCCTCGGTGAGAGCTCAAAACTTTGCATAATTGGCATCATCTTTCTTGGTTCTTATTTGGTTCTTATCCATGAGAGTATTTAGATCTTGTGTCAATCTCTATAACAAGCTCAAGTTCATCGAAAACGGATTTCATATGCATTCTCTATTGTGTTTTCGATATTGGAGGTTTTACCGGCTTGTCTTTTATAGACAGGTTAAACATTTCATCATTTGGTTCTATACTCCCTTGCTGGACTATGATGGTTCCCTGCATGATCTTGTATAGCTCCTTACTATCTTCGAAACGAGCCCAAGATCATCAAAATCGGAGTCAGAATGCAAAACTTGTGATGGTTTCAGTTTTGCTGCTCCTGCCAGTTTTCAGGAGGGCGGATTATCGGGCCATGGGGGCGGATTATCCGGCCCAATTTTTGGAAAACAGCTAAGGACTTTGAGGCGTGGCTCCCAGTAATGGTGGCGGATTATCCGCCCCCTATACTAAGGGACACGCCGTGAAGTCCTCACTACTAGGAAAACGCGTGTTCGTGGCGCACTTGAAAAGGCCATCCGTGGCGCACTGGCCTCGCGCTACGGCTATCTCCTAGCCGTGGCGCACTACCTGGTGCGCCACGGTTGTGTCGAGATAGGCGTGGCGCACATGCCAGTGCGCCACGGAAAGTAGTCCAGGTGCGCCACGCCTATGAAACGATAACCGTGGCGCACTAGGTGCTGTGCGCCACGGATATATATTTCAAAATTAAAAAAAAAGCAGCAGATCTGGATCTCGTCGTCAGTGCTGTCGCGCGTCGGTGCAGGTCGCCGTCGTCGCCTCGTCGTCGCCTCCTCGTCGTCACCTCGTCGTCGTCGTCTGAACTGCAAGGAGGAGGAGGAGAATAGGAGGAAGAGGAGGAGAAGAAGAGGAGGAGGAGAAGAAGAAGAAGAGGAGGAAGAGGAGGAAGAGGAGGAGAAGAAGAGGAGGAGGAGAAGAAGAGGAGGAGGAGAAGAAGAGGAGGAGGAGAAGAATAAGAGGAGGCCTCGTCGTCGTCAGAACTACAAGGAGGAGGAGAAAGAGGAGGAGAAGAAGGAGCCCGCCGTCTCATCGTCGGAACTGCAAGGAGGAGGCCGCCGTCACCATCTTCACTACAAGGAGGAGGAAGAGGAGGAGAAGGAGATGGAGAAAGAGAAAGAGAAGGAGAAGGAGGAGAATAAGAAGGAAATGAGAAGGGAGGAAAAGGAAAAGGAGAAAAGGAGTAGGTGGGCGGGGTGAGGATTCGAAATTTGAATCCTGCCCAAGCTTATCCGTGGTGCACTAGGTGGTGGTGCGCTACGGGTAAGTCGCCCTCTATTTTTTTTCTGCAGGAAAAAACGGTCTTTTGACCGTAACTTTTTACTCTTTTCGAATTTTGAAAATCTAAAAAATCGCTAAACGACCGAATGCAAAAGTTACGGCCTTTTTACCGTGGCATGACTTTTTTTGCAGATAAAGTCGAAACTCATGTTTGTTAATTTAACTAGAAACTATACCACATTACCTACCTAAATATGAAAGGATTTAATTTTTTGAAGTGTTTATCATTTTCTTTTATTTTTTGCAAAGCCTAAAAAGGCGATCCAAGTGCGGGGGGGGGGGGGGGGGGGGGTGGAGTTGGTGCAGGATAGTTAGGCGTAGGGCACTAGGGCAAGGTGTCCTACTACTAAGTTTATACATCCGTGGCGTACATGCCATAGTGCGCCACAGATGTGTCTGGCCGTTTCACAGCAGAGAGGGGCATCCGCTTAGGCGTAGCGCACCCCCTCCATGTGCGCCACGGTTGACACTAACAACCGTAGCGCACCTACCCTATGTGCGCTACGGATGTTTGGCGTGCGGCCAACAGGGCCCTGGCCCACACATATCTGTGGCGCACTATGGTCATGTGCGCCACGGTTGTTCTAGTTACTAGTAGGGCACCGCCCATAGGTGAGCCACGCCTGTTTTAGCCGTGGGGCACTTCAACCATGTGAGCCACGGATGTGCTGATTACCTATAGCCATTTTCCTAGTAGTGCCTTAGCCTTTTTTGGCATGGGGAACACGGAATATCCAGGGGAGGGGCGGATTATCCGGCCTGGAAGGTCCCAAACGGTCATATTTCGTTGGGGAGGGGTATAAATAGACCCCTTCTTCCTCCTTAGTCTGGTTGATTGCATTCTCTCTCTCCTCCATTGTTTTGACCTTCAAGAGCTTGCAAATACTCTTAATCCCTCCCATATTTCTTGAATCCTTTTGGGGGATTTGAAAGGGGAGATCTAGATCTACAACTCCACCAATCCATCTCTCCTCTATGTGAGGGGAACATATTGGGATCTAGATCTTGGGGTTTGTTTTGTGGACTTCCTATTGTGTTCTTCCTCTCTTATTATCCCACTAGCTTTTGTAGCTTTGGTGGAATTTGGGAGAGAATGACTTGAGAACTTCTTGAGTTCTTGCCATTGCAATTGGTGCATCGGTTTAAGTTCTCATTGAGGATTCGATTGGGTGAAAGGTGAGAAGCTTTTTACTCTTGGGTTGTTGGAACCCTAGATGGTTTAGTTGTTTTATAGGTTTGTGGATTACTTGGGGCCTCCAATTAAGTTGTGGAGGTTTCCTCGAGCTTGTTTGTTGGAAGCCTCCAATTGAGTTGTGGATATCTGCTCCAATCTTTGTGAGAGGTTACGGATTGCCACTGACAAGTGCACCGATAGTGAAGAAGTGAACCAGGCCTCTTGTGGCGAGGTTCATAGGAGAATAGGGTGAGGCCTTTTGTGGCGTGGTGGTCTTAGTACCGCCCACCCCTCCAACGAGACGTACTCTCTTTATGGGAGGAACTCGGTAATAAATAATCGTCTCCATGTGCCGCAGTTATCTCTATACCCGAGCTATTTACTTATGCACTTTACTTTGTGATAGCCTTCGTGCTTGAATTCTTATATCTAGCTATCACATAGTTGCTTGTTTTCCTTAGCATAAGTTGTTGGTGCACATAGGTGAACCTTAGTTTATATAGGTTTTGTGCTTGAAAAAGTAAATGCTAGTTTTATTCCGCCTTTGTTAAGCCCATCCCGTAAAAGTTTTAAACCGCCTATTCACCCCCCTCTAGGCGGCATCTGTATACTTTTCACATATGTACTATTGCACTCTATTTCGTGTAATTTTTGGAGCTTATGTAATAATGTAAATTCTTTTTATCTATGCTATTATTCTTTTAACTCCCTTTCGTTACTTATATATGATTGGCCAATATAATAGACTTAAAAATTGTGCGTCTAGTCAATGCAACAGACCAGGATTATGTTCAACAGTCCTTGAATGGGATATATTTGACCAAAACAGTAACGGGAAGGAATAGTCTCAGGTTCTTAAAAATGTCAGTCGGGCTATAGAATTTACCTTGCGCCTACTATGTTTCAATTGGAGGTATTGTGCCCAATTTCTACACAATTATGCTCATGGATGTGATAATCAGCCTTAAATTCCTGGACAGTTAGCATACAATCTACTAGATTTTTTCTATATTAGTAAATGGACGGTATCCAAATTCATAATCTCAATCGAGTGGCCAAATCACCCACCAACCTTAAAGCATTTCCCGTCCCACCATTTCAAAAACATTGAGGCAAAATCTTCCACCAGGAGTACTATTTTTCTATTTGTAGATAGACGGAGGCTAGCAAAATTCATCATCCTAGTCGACCTTTAAAATCACTCACCGCCCCAAAAGCATTTTGCGCCCCTCCGTTTCAAAAATTTCGGGGCAAAATATCCCACCGACGGACAACCATTTTTCTATTATTACTTGGACGCTAGGAAAATTTAAAATCTCACTGAAGTGGCAAAATTTACCGCCTACGCTGTGTGGATCGAATGCATCCAATTTACAGTCTAGTACCTTTTTATTATTAGATGGACGCTAGCCAAATTCAAAATAACAAATGATCAGCAAAATCACCTGCCGGCCTCGAAGAATTTACCGCCCCACCGATATAACATCCCACCATTTAGGAACTAACGAACGGTAGATTTAGGAATTTAAGATGTTGCATGCATTCATCTGTGAAAATGTGCGTAAATTTTTCACCAAATAAAAACCTAAAGTGATCAAAGTTTCTTTCATACTTTTAGATTAGGTATAGTCTTGAAGGATGATTGTTATAGACTTTGATATGATCTTTGTGGACTTATGTGTTTTGGAAAATGAAATTTGAATTTAAAACTTGAGTGTTTGAATTATCATTCTAAAGGATTTTTGAATGATGTTTGAATCTTTGATTTAATTAAGAGTTAACTAATAATAACTCAAACTTTATATAAAGAGAGAAATTAAGAATATGAATATCCGTTTCATAATTTTATTCAATAAATAAGTTACAAAAATGTAACTTATGAGAATCATCCACAATCTTTATAGTAGCAAATAAATAAAGAATAATATTTCTTTATTGATAATAGTACAATCTTTATTACAAAGAATAAAAATAAAGAGTACAAAAGAATAAATTAAAAATTACAATTGAATATGATAGTTATTACAAGTGACTAATCTATAAAGAAATTTAAAAACCTAAACTAAAGTCTTGATCTTCAAATCTGGTACATGCAAAATAAAAATAAACTTAAAAGAAAAATAAGGTTAGGATTAGAATTATTTTTACTCTTAGAAGTTGACAGTGAAGTGCACTGTTCACTTTTTCATCATTGAGTATATAAGGGGCAAGTTTCACCAATATGAAAGAATGTATCTTTCATAATTTTAAGCCATAAGTCAAATAACAGCAAGGAGGGGCAAGTTTCACCAAGCAAGTAGAAGTAACCAGATGAAAGTAACTTTCAAAATTCATAACATATCCACAACTGTGTAGCAGGCACACAAGCAGCACACACACCAAACTGCATGGTGTGTGCTGTCAACACCACAGCAGCAGCACAACCAAACAAAACCATCAACATAGCCGTGGGAAACCAATCCCTACACCATTCCATTTCTCTTACACACCAAGCACAGTAGCCAGCAGCTAAACCAAGCCAAATCCAACCTAGATCAAACCAACCAAAGCCCAGGATCACATCACCAAGATGGTGACATAATGAGGGGGTAGATCAGGTGGATAGAAAGACCAAGATCAAGCCATCAGGATCAGGACATTATGGGCTAGATCAAGCACAAGCCAGGAGCTGGAAATACCAGGGGAGCACCAGATCAAGCTACCACAAGATCAACCACTAGAAACCACAACATCGAGTGACATTGGTGAGTAAATAGACCATCAAATAATCTATTTGTCTAAGATTAGACAAACATACATGATCTGACTCTTATTCAAACTCTCAGAAATCACCCAAGTGGGGTGGATCCATCACTGAGGTTGTAAACTACAAAAGCAATCAAAAAGGTATAAAGACCTAACTAAATCTCAGAACAACATCATTGATCTAGTTATCAAGCTATATTTCAATTCAAGAATGAACATATCTAAGATTTAAAACTCTAGGCACATCTCTACAATTAGAGTAGCGCCTTAGGATTTAATCTTATGGATCTATATAAGTTATCAAGCTTACAATCATTTTTCCCAAAGTATGATTTAAGAAATAGTAGCTGGTATCACTACCAGAAACCATCCCTATGAATCAACAAGATAGAGGTCTAAATCCCTAAAACCTCAGACCAACATCACTGGTTCTAGGGATACAAGGAAAGAGGATTTCACTTATCTATCATGCCAAGCCAAATCTTAAGCTTGAATAAAACCACACCAAGTAAAAGAATCTTGTCTTGTGTGCCATACAAGGATGGTGTCACAAGAACAGTTCTAAACTAAGCAGGTCAAGCATCCAATCTTCACAAATACAATCAACAAATTATAAATCACTTTCCTGTTCTTAAACACAGGAATCATAAACAAGATATTCATATATATGTCTTCACTGTAAGAGACCATTTTGATCTCAATTTATACACGAATTCTCAAGCCAATAGTACTAAGACATTGACTTCATCACACCATACTCACTGTCATTAACCAAGTAATGACAGTGGTAAGTTATCAAAACCACTAGCTTTACCAAGTATTGTTTTTAGAGCAACTATATCATCTGAATCATATGAAATTTAATCATGGAATCATCAACAGTAAACCACGAGCATCACCACAGCTAATCATCAGCAGTAAGCCACAGCTAATCACCACTTAACAGATTCAGACATCATCAACACATGATCCAATTCATCAGTATCTAATCCACAGCAGGGTATGAACCCTAAGCAGAACCAAGAACCCTAATCAGGACATGACATTAACCAGGAAGGTCACCACCAACATCTAGCATAGGATGTCCAAGTACAGAGAGCACGAGGGGAGAGGAATGACTTACCGAAGGTCCTCGCTGTAGAATAGAAGAGGAAGCAGAGGGGCTGACGACCATGGCGGCATGGGGAGCACCCCCAAGAGGGCGCTGGGACCCATACAGCACCACAGCGGCGACCATAGCCACGTCTAGGGGTGAGGTGAATCACCACGGCGCACGACAGTAGCGGCGGCGCCAGGATCAACGCCAACCCTAAACCCTAGGGTTCGGGACGGCATCGATCTGGTCACAGGAGGGCTCCAAGTCCAAATCCAGTTGGACGGGAGGGAATAGTAGGGTTGACAACCTCTTTCTGCACCATGGCGGCGGCCAGGATGGTCCAAGACGGCGGGAATTGCCGGCGGCGACACCACTGACTACGAGGTCGGGGAAGGAGAAGGAGAGGGGTGAGCTCGAGAGAGAAGACAGTGAGTGATGGGCTGGGTTGGGCCAGGGACCCTTCGGGGTGCTGTTTTGCCTTTGCCCTACTAGGCCACAAGGGCCAAATAAACCCAAAAGGCCAGCCCAAATCATTTAGAGTCTGTTTTTAATAAATAGGAAAATACCAAAATGCCCCTGAACTTAAATAAACTCTATAAAATAAAATAAAAGTCCAAAAATTATAAATAAAATATTTTTGGATTCACAATAATCCAAACTATCCACATAAATTAAGAAATAAAATTTTAGACATATAAATTTTATTATGAATTTTGTAATTTATATATTCCTTATGGAATTTTACAAAATTATTGAAAGATGATAAAAATAAATAAAAATCACTTTCATTATAAATTAATGTTGTAGTATTTTATAAAAATACTAAACAAATATTTAATAACAATTTTTGATATTTAAGTGATAATTCTTAAAGGAATTATTAAATCAATAAAATTCCAATAAAAGGGAAATAAAATAGAAGAATACAATATTCTATTATAAATATTAAAAATTAATATTTATAAATCCTTTATTCTTAAAAAGAATTTTTATAATAATGGGGAGAATGCATATCAAGTTAAATGATGCATTACATTACTTTGCATAATCATTTTGTTTCTTTAAATATTGTCCTTACCGGGCAATAATGATGTTTTTGTAGACATAGAAGCTCAAGGTCCAGTGCAAGCATCAGACTTCACTACCTTGCCATCACAAGGCAAGTTCATCACTTGCTCATATCCTTTGAAGAGTCTTTATCAAAGTATTTGCAAATGGTGTGTTATCATATATACTCTAAAGAAAGAAAATATTATTTTCACAAATAAAGAAATCTTAGATATCATCCTAAGTGATGATATAATGGAACAATAGAACTTAGAGTTCTAATAGCAATAATGATGATCAATTAGGGACTTAATAACCCCTAGCATCAGTGATTCTAGCGCCGTATATTACGCGTTAGCCATGAGATTTGGAATGGGACAGAGAAGTCAGCTCTATCTTCTTCCTCTCGCATGAAGCCGGATGTGCAGGTCGTGGCTGTTATCCTAGTAGCATGCATATTAATTGGTAATTCATAGAGGATATGCAGCAGCATATGGGTGGAAACCCTCATCGTCCCACGATAGTTCTGTGTAACACCACGGTTCTGAAAAGACCGTGGCTTCTATGTGACATGCCAATCCCTGGATCCGTTCATTGGCCCACAATAGAATAAGATGAATAACATAGCAAAATATCCGTGTATCATAAATAACAAAGATCCAGAGTACCATTATTACAATAAAAGCTTAGCTCAAGGCTAGCTCAAATTATTCAGGTAGCAACATAAGTAAAGTAAATCCTCCATTCTTCAAATTGCCCACAAGTGAACAAGTGCCGAGTGGAGTACCGTGGCCTATATCGATTACTCAGAATCGGAATATCCTGCAACATGAAACGTAGCAGCCCCGAAGGGTCAATACATGGAATGTATGGCAAGTAGAGCTAGTAAAGGAGACAATAGTGCTAACATCTACATGCATATTTGGCAAGTGGAGCTGTGTCTAGCTTGCATTTGCAAATACCTTTGTCCTACTTTCATAAACAATTTTTGATTTTCTTTGAAAATATCCCAATTAAGTTAACCCAACAATATTAAAACAATTATGAAATTAGAATGAGCGAGAAACATGTCATGGGATCAATATCAGTCAACTCAGTTGTCCATAACCGGGGACACGGCTAATCGATTAGATTATACACCCTGCAGGGGTTAGTACACTTTACCCATGTGACTTGGCCAGCCCAGCTCGTACCATCACTCTCATTTTGGGTGATGATAGGGAGAAGTCCAAGAAGAGACTGTTCGTGAAGTAGCTCCCCAATCCCGACGCGCACCGGTCCAACCTACCAAAATTCTATATCTCTGGATACGCGGGTTCAAGTTACCACAACCTACTAAGTCCAACCAACCACCCATTTCATTATTGGCACATGGTTGTACACGTAAGCTACAAAATAGAGAAGCCAATCATTTTCTCTTGATACCTGGGTGCCTTTCCGCAATGAAACCACCAAAATTTATCAATCCCATCACACCCAGGAGATTTATTGATTAAGTTGTTTTAGTTTTCACAAACCAACACATTTATAAACAACTTTCAGTGATGTAACCCAGCCCTCGTTCATCATAGCATGGCTAAGCACATCTACCAACTGTGGTTCATCTACAAGGAAAGCCCTACCACATAATAGGTCATAGCATAGCGATAGTATCATCCTACACATGCATCTACAAATTACACGACAATGCATAGAAAATAGTAGGACAATATCATGAACAAAATAGCATCTACTTTCCTTGGTTGTAGCGGTCGGAAGAACAATCCACACACGAGCAAGCGTTGCACTCGTCACAATCTACACGATACAATTGCAATCATAAACAAACAAGCCACAAGCATATGCAACAAAGATGATGCATGAATGCATGCATGAAAAGTGGGTTGACGCTACAGCAACACCACATAATGCTATTCAGTAAAGTTACTGATTGCATGCATGGAAAATAGTTTAGCACAAGGAAAACTATTATGCAAAATATAATGCTCAAAACTAGAATAGAACCCAAATAATTCACCACCGCTACAGTATAGGCATTGCTATTTAGGAACAGTACCAACTGGAATTACTCAAAAAAGAATTATAAAACTCCCTGAATAATTAAAACACTGCAGAAAGCCACTAAATAGTTTATGCAGAAGTTTTTACTGTAAGCCTAACTTTTTAATTCAATTTGAGATTCCCCTTGTTCTACTGAATCCAGGGACATATCATATGACATTTTTGGAGTTACAAATCTTTTTCTACGAATTAATTACTCCAAAAAGTCCATTAACTCATTTAATTAATCTGGACAAAATCTTTCTGCAAAAGTGTGAAACAATGGTACAGCAAGATTCTACACGACTTACTGAATCTACACATATTTTATTTGTAATTTTTGGCCCAGCGGATTAATTTCCACGCAATTTACAATTTTCTACGAAAATCTGCCAATTAAATCGATTAAAGAAATTACCCAGTCAACTTTGACTGTTGACTGGCCTACGTGGGCGCTGACTGGGCGCTTGACTAGTCAGCGCATGGGGCTGACCGGTCAACGGTGGATCTGGGCCGTTGGCCACAGATCGAGCGGCAGAGGGAGGGCGGCGGCGGCGGCTTACCGGCGGGCGACGGCGGCGGCTCGGCGTCGGCGGTCCGGCGGCGGGGTGGAGGTCCGGCGGCGAGGTGGCGCGAAGGGGCGGCGGCGGCTCGGTCCCGGGCGGCGGCGGCGTCGGCCTGCAGGGGAGAGGATTCGGCGGTCAGGCGGCGGCGCTGCGGGGTGGCGGCGCGCACGGGATGAGAGAGGGGAGGCGTGGCGGCGCTTACCGGCGGCGGCGGCGGAGTGCGGGCGGCGGCTTCGCGAGGCGGCGGCGGTGGCTCGCGGGGCAGGGGTCGCGCGCGGGTGGCGGTTGAGAGGAGAGGGGGAGGCGGCGGCTTAAGTGGGGCCCCCACGCGGAGTTCTAGGCGGACACGCCGGCGGGGCGTTGCGGAGACGGGGCCGGTCGGCGATGTCGGCACTGACAGGTGGGGCCCACCTGTCGGTGGCCTGACGCGGGGCGGCGGCGGATTCTATCCGCCGCGCGGGCGGTGGCCGCGGCGCGCGCGCTGGGCGCTGGCTGGGCCGGCGCAGCCCAGCAGGCTGGCGGCTACGCTCTACCTTTTTTTTTGATCTTTTCTTTTTCCCTTTTTCCAATTTAGTAAAACCTCCGTAACTCCCTCATACGAACTCCGAATTGGGCGATTCTTGTTCCTAATTTTTTGTAAAATCAAGGGGATCAACCTAGGGTCAGGGGTGAGTGGATTCCAATTGTCTACAAGGGTGGAAAACACAAGTCCTAGTAAAACCTCCCGCAGGAGCATTTTAGTAAAGTAAAATAGGATTTTGATAATAGCGATTTGTCGAATCACTTCAATCGATAGTTTTGCATGGAAGAACATGATGCAATGACATGAATGATATGCAGAACCAAATCTAAAATTTGGGATGTGACAAGACTAACCCCCTTAAGATGAATCTTGTCCCCGAGATTCGGCGCGGCTAGCAAATAGGTGTGGGTAGTCCTCTCGGATGTCATCCTCACGCTCCCAAGTGGCTTCCTCTTCGGTGTGGTAGCTCCACTGCACCTTGCAAAACCTGATCGTCTTGGTACGGGTAATCCTCTCCGCTGTCTCCAGAATCTTGACCGGCTTCTCCTCATAGGTCAAGTCATTCTCAAGTTGAACCTCCTCTAGTGGTACAGTGTCTCTCAATGGTGTATCCACCATCTCCGGATGGCACTTCTTCAGTTGGGATACATGGAACACATTGTGAACAGCGGACAGAGCCTCTGGCAACTCCAACTAATAAGCAACCTCTCCCTTGCGTGCTAAGACTCGATATGGTCCAATAAACCGAGTTGCTAGCTTACCCTTAATTCCAAATCTCTTGATTCCACGAAGTGGCGACACTCTGAGGTATGCTCTACCACCTATCTCATACACCACTTTCTTGCGCTTGGCGTCAGCGTAGCTCTTCTGCCTTGATTGTGCTACCTTCAGCCTGTCCCTAATCAAGGCGACCTTCTCCTCAGCATCCTTGATCAAATCAGGCCCAAACAACTGACGTTCTCCTACTCCATCCCATAGCAATGGTGTCCGGCACCGTTTCCCATACAGTACGTCAAACGGTGACGTCTTGATGATGGTTTGATAGCTGTTGTTGTAGGAAAACTCGGCGTACGGCAAATTCTCATCCCAACTAGAACCATGAGCCAAGGTGCAAGCTCTCAGCATGTCCTCCAAAATCTGATTCACCCTCTCGGTCTGTCCATTAGTCTGCCGGTGAAACGCTGTGCTAAACTCCAATCTAGTACCAAGTGACTCGTGCAGCTGGAGCCAGAAGTGTGAGGTAAATTGGGTGCCTCTGTCTGATACAATACTCTTGGGAACTCCGTGTAGGCACACAATTCTGTCCATATAAATCTTGGCCAACTTTGCACTCGTATAGGTCGTCTTTACCGGCATAAAGTGGGCTACCTTGGTCAAATGGTCGACCACTACCCAAATGGAGTCATATCCTGACCTGGTCCTGGGCAATCCCGTGATGAAATCCATTCCCACTCTATGCCACTTCCAATCCGGCACGGGCAATGGCTGTAGCAATCCTGCTGGCTTCTGGTGTTCCGCCTTCACTCGGCTACATATATCACATAGGGAAATATGCTCCGCGATGTCTCCCTTCATGTTGTTCCACCAGAATCTGTCCTTTAGGTCCATATACATCTTCGTATTGCCCGGATGTATGGAATACGGCGAGTCATGAGCTTCCTGCAGAATCAACTTCCTTATATCCGGATCGTTGGGGACGCACAAACGATCTCCATTCCACAAGGTTCCTTGCTCATCCTCGCGGAATTCCCTTGCTCGATCCTCCTTCATCTTTTCCTTTACTTCATCAATCTCTTTATCTCCCACTTGAGCCTTCCTGATTCTGTCCTGTAGCATTGGTTGGACTTCCATTGCTGCCAAGTATCCTTCTGACACTACCTCCAGTCTAAGGTACTTGAATTGCTTGCACAAATCCTCAGGCAATTCCGCAATTGTCAGTCCATTGGCGTAAACCTTCCGGCTCAGAGCATCTGCTACTACATTGGCCTTTCCTGGGTGGTATTGCAGGTTCATATCATAATCCTTGATAAGTTCCAACCATCTCCTTTGCCTCATGTTCAGTTCCTTCTGCGTAAATATGTACTTCAGGCTCTTGTGGCCGGTGTACACATCACAGTGTTTCCCCATCAGGTAGTGCCTCCATACCTTGAGCGCATGAACCACTGACGCTAACTCCAAGTCGTGTGTGGGGTAATTCCGCTCATGGTGCTTAAGTTGTCGCGAGGCATATGACACTACTCTCCCATCTTGGATCAGCACACTCCCAAGTCCCTGTCGTGAAGCATCACAGTACACTTGGAAATCCTTCTGAAGGTCTGGTAAACACAGAACGAGTGCGGTCACTAGTCGACGCTTCAGTTCCTGAAAGCTGGCTTCACACATATCTGACCATTCAAACTTCCTCTCCTTCTTCAGAAGTTCTATCATCGGCTTAGCAATCTTGGAGAAGTTTTCAATGAATCTCCTGTAATATCCAGCAAGTCCCAAAAAGCTTCGTATCTCTCCCGCATTCTTGGGTGCTTCCCACTCAGTTACTGCAGTCACCTTTCTTGGATCAATAGCGACTCCTTCTCCTGACACTACGTGTCCAAGAAATCCAACAGTGTTAAGCCAGAACTCACACTTGCTAAATTTGGCATACAGCTTGTGTTCCCTCAGCTTCTCCATAATCAGTCGCAGATGTTTCTCATGCTCGGCATCATCCTTGGAGTATATCAGTATGTCATCAATAAACACCACCACGAACTTTTCCAAGTACTCCATAAATACCTTGTTCATCATGGTCATGAAGTATGCCGGGGCATTCGTTAGTCCAAAAGACATAACTGTATACTCATATAAACCATACCTAGTGGTGAATGCGGTTTTTGGTATGTCCTCCCGGATCTTCAATTGGAAGTAGCCCGATCGCAGATCAATCTTACTAAACACCTTTGCTCCTTCCAGTTGATCAAACAAATCATTTATGTTCGGCAGGGGGTATTTGTTCTTGATGGTCACTTCATTCAGCGAGCGATAGTCCACCACTAATCTCTTGCTGCTGTCTTTCTTCTCCACAAACAGAACAGGTGCACCCCATGACGACGAACTAGGCTGAATGAATCCCTTATCCAACTGCTCTTTCAGCTGCTTCTTCAATTCCTTCAGCTCATCCACATCCATCTTATATGGTCTCTTTGCAATAGGTCCTGTTCCCGGCATCAGGTCGATGAGAAACTCCACTTCCCTGTCAGGTGGCATTCCTGGCAGCTCTTCCGGAAACACGTCGGGGTAATCCCTAATCACAGGCACAGTATCCATGCTAACCCCCTTAAGAGAATTCAGCTTACACCTTCCCGGTCGCGCAGCCGACTTGAATCTAATTCTCTTACCATCCGGGGTTTTGAGTGAAACAGCTCGCTGTGCACAATCTATGTGCCCCCCATGCATAGACATCCAATCCATACCCAGAATAACATCTAACCCTTGTGATTCCAACACTACCAGATGTGCAATGAAGTTGTGTGTTCCAATCCTCACAGTTAAGCCGCGGCATCCCGCACTAGCTATCATATCTCCTCCAGGTGAACTCACTCTAGTAGACTCTTTCATAGAATCAGTAGGTAGCTTATACTTATCCACAAATGCCCTTGATATGAATGAATGCGATGCACCAGTATCGAAAAGTATAAGTGTAGGGTGAGTGTTGATTGGGAACTTACCAATCACAAGATCAGGCTCATCTGGGATCTCCTCCACATTCATGTGGTTCACTGTGGCCTTCTGGTTGTTGGTTGGCTTCAGTCCCTTCCTCTCCGGACAGTTGTCAGCATAGTGTCCCTTCTGGCCACACTTGAAGCATGTCACCTCACTCAGATCGTTCTTCACAAAGCTGCGATCACGGTTGCGGTCATGTCCACCGTGTCCTCCAGAATGGTGAGAGTGTCCTCCCTTGTGGCTGTGGTGGGTGCTCTTGTGGTTGTCATGGCGATGTCCATCGCCTCCATGGTGGTGGCGGTCATGGCTCCCAAGGTCACTCCCTCCATGCTTGGAGTGCCCATCATATGAAGTGCGAGACTTGTGGTGCGAACCAGACTGGTGATTGTTACTCTTTCTCTTGCGGTTCTCCACCTGCTTGTGCTTCCCTTCCAAGATCCTGGCCTTGTCCATAAGCTCCTGGAAAGTGGGGCAACAAACCACCAGTAGCTGCACTGAAAGCTCATCACTGAGGCCATCCAGGAATCTCTCCCTCCTTTTTGCATCAGTGTCCACATCCTCAGGTGCATAACGGGACAGATTGTTGAACTCCTCAATGTACTCAGCCACGGTACGATTGGTTTGGCGCAAGTTGCGGAACTCCTTCCTCTTCAGGCTCAGAACTCCTAAAGACACGTGGTTGGTCCTGAAACCTTCCTCAAACATTGCCCAAGTCACAGTGTCCAGCGGGTCGGTGATCTGAAAAGTGTCCTACCAAGAAGCGGCTGGTCCCTCCAGTAGGTGAGCGGCAAACCTCACCTTCTCAGCTTCAGTGCATCCAACCGTTACCAGATCCTTGTTGACTGAACGCAACCAGTCGAGAGCAACCATTGGTTCCGTTGTAGTAGAGAACTTAGCTGGCCTTAGCCTCAGAAATCTGGTGAGAGCATCTCCCTGAGGCTGGTTGTTCCCATTGTTGTTGTTGTTGTTGTTCTGAGCTTCCATGAACTGGGTCATAACTTGGGTCAGCTGTGCCTGAGCTGCCATGAGCTGATCCAACTCAGTGGGTTGACGGCGGGGAGGCATCTGCGGTTCAGCACAGGTAAGCTTAGAAAGAATCAACTACAATAATAGGATTCTACCCATGCATTATGTTCAAACAACAACAAACAATAGCAGACAATCTCAAGCAAGCAACACATCTACAAACAAGTGATCCAGCAACATCCCAGGGGTCATCCTATCAGTATATACCTACTGAAATAGTTTTACAAGGGTTGGCAATGGTTAACTAAACAGTTGATCAACTAAGCAACAAAAACAGCAATCTGCCAGAACAGTCCAGCAGCGTTCACGAATTTTTCCACCTGACTTAGGCTCGTCAGAAAATTATGCTGATTTTTGCACATACAGTACAGAGAGTTTCGCACCAGTACTATTTTTTTCAGATTTTTCCCAGATACCAGAAAAATATGAAAAATCGTACAGTACTGCTGTATCAGCAGAAAACTGCAACGAAAATAACACAGATAGTAACCAAACTTGCCATAACTCTTTCATAAAATTCACACAAATAATTCCTGGGATATTGGAATACACAAATAAGCAACTAAACACTCTTAAACTAATAGTAATTAAGTTTCACATCGATCGAGACTAATCCTAACGATTTTACCTAACAAGGACTAATTGGTGGTCTTCTATCTACTTCTTGAAGAGGTTGCGGTAGGTCCTTGCACTCATGCGTTGGCGCTTTGGTCCATGGTTCAACCATGGTGGCGGAGTATACACCTCTTATGAATCATCACTTGAGATCTCAAACTCCACCTCTTCTGGATCCTCCTCTTCTTCTTCACTTTCAGCTGCAACTGCAACAGCTTCATCTCCTCCACCATCGTTGTCTCCATCATCATCATCCTCGTACTCATCATCATCATCGTTCCCACTGTCATCATCATCACCATTGTTGCCATCATCTCCATTGTCATCATCAGAGGGTGGATTCAGCTGTGCTTGGAGAGCGGCAATCTGGGCTGTCATAGCTTCAATAGTTTGATCCCTTTCCTGGACGGTCCCTTGCAACTGTTGTATGTTCTGGGTGTTCTCCTGCACAGTACCATGAAGATGAGCTATGGTTGCATCTCTGGCTATCAGGGCATTCTCCAGAACTCCCACAGCTTCAAGCAAGGTGTCAATCTCCTGTCCTTGGACCACCATACCATTGCTAGCAAAATCTGCAATCTCCTTTATCATCATCACTTTCTCAGCTAGAGCTCCATTCTCCCTTTCCATGTCCTCTATGTGCCTCCGACGGGGCGGCATGTTGTTCCTGTCGCCCGGGGTAACCACAATGTGCCCATCTTCATCACGCCTCCCATAGTCACGGTAGGGTGAATCTGCTGGCAGCAGGTGTCGGACATGATGGCACTGGCGAGACAGGGCTTCATGTATGGCCAAGTTAATTCCAAGTCCCCAGTTGCAGTATGTCTTGGTGTAGATCAGGTGCACAGGGTTTGGCAAGGCGGCATCCCTGAAGATGAAGGTGGTGATCTCCCATGCATCCTCACCATATCCATAGGTGTACAACCTTCTTCCCTTGAACATGGGCAGTGGCAATCCCAATGACTGCGAGAGCTGTGCTAACTGTCTTGCAAAGGGCCTTGGTGACTCCATGGTTGCATACTCAGTCCTGACTTCTCCCATCTATCAATTAAAAGCAGAAAGGGTGAGAATAGCATATGGTAAGAATTTATGAGAGTGAAAGGCATAAGATGAAAGACAGAGTTAATATAAGCTTTAATAATTCTATGGTTTCATAATCCAATCCTAGGTCACGATCCTATAGTCGACACACGGGCTCTGATACCATCTTGTAACACCACGGTTCTGAAAAGACCGTGGCTTCTATGTGACATGCCAATCCCTGGATCGGTTCATTGGCCCACAATAGAATAAGATGAATAACATAGCAAAATATCCGTGTATCATAAATAACGAAGATCCAGAGTACCATTATTAAAATAAAAGCTTAGCTCAAGGCTAGCTCAAATTATTCATGTAGCAACATAAGTAAAGTAAATCCTCCATTCTTCAAATTGCCCACAAGTGAACAAGTGCCGAGTGGAGTACCGTGGCCTATATCGATTACTCAGAATCGGAATATCCTGCAACATGAAACGTAGCAGCCCTGAAGGTTCAATACATGGAATGCATGGCAAGTAGAGCTAGTAAAGGAGACAATAGTGCTAACATCTACATGCATATTTGGCAAGTGGAGTAGTGTCTAGCTTGCATTTGCAAATACCTTTGTCCTACTTTCATAAACAGTTTTTGATTTTCTTTGAAAAGATCCCAATTAAGTTAACCCAACAATATTAAAACAATTATGAAATTAGAATGAGCGAGAAACATGTCATGGGATCAATATCAAGCAACTCAGTTGTCCATAACCGGGGACACGGCTAATCGATTAGATTATACACCCTGCAGGGGTTAGTACACTTTACCCATGTGACTTGGCCAGCCCAGCTCGTACCATCACTCTCATTTTGGGTGATGATAGGGAGAAGTCCAAGAAGAGAGTGTTCGGGAAGTAGCTCCCCAATCCCGACGCGCACCGGTCCAACCTACCAAAATTCTACATCTCTGGATACGCGGGTTCGAGTTACCACAACCTACTAAGTCCAACCAACCGCCCATTTCATTATTGGCACATGGTTGTACACATAAGCTACAAAATAAAGAAGCCAATCATTTTCTCTTGATACCTGGGTGCCTTTCCGCAATGAAACCACCAAAATTTATCAATCCCATCACACCCAGGAGATTCATTGATTAAGTTGTTTTAGTTTTCACAAACCAACACATTTATAAACAACTTTCAATGATGTAACCCAGCCCTCGTTCATCATAGCATGGCTAAGCACATCTACCAACGGTGGTTCATCTACAAGGAAAGCCCTACCACATAATAGGTCATAGCATAGCGATAGTATCATCCTACATATGCATCTACAAATTACACGACAATGCATAGAAAATAGTAGGACAATATCATGAACAAAATAGCATCTACTTTCCTTGGTTGTACCGGTCGGAAGAACAATCCACACACGAGCAAGCGTTGCACTCGTCACAATCTACACGATACAATTGCAATCATAAACAAACAAGCCACAAGCATATGCAACAAAGATGATGCATGAATGCATGCATGAAAAGTGGGTTGACGCTACAGCAACACCACATAATGCTATTCAGTAAAGTTACTGATTGCATGCATGGAAAATAGTTTAGCACAAGGAAAACTATTATGCAAAATATAATGCTCAAAACTAGAATAGAACCCAAATAATTCACCATCGATAGTATACTGTTTGTACAATCTTGGAAAAATTCTGCTGTATAGGCATTGCTATTTAGGAACAGTACCAACTGGAATTACTCAAAAAGGAATTATAAAACTCCCTGAATAATTAAAACACTGCAGAAAGCCACTAAATAGTTTCTGCAGAAGTTTTTACTGTAAGCCTAACTTTTTAATTCACTTTGAGATTCCCCTTGTTCTACTGAATCCAGGGACATATCATATTCCATTTTTGGAGTTACAGATCTTTTTCTACGAATTAATTACTTGAAAAAGGCCATTAACTCATTTAATTAATCTGGACAAAATCTTGCTGCAAAAGTGTGAAACAATGGTACAGCAAGATTCTACAGGACTTACTGAATCTACACATATTTTATTTGCAATGTTTGGCCCAGCGGATTAATTTCCACGCAATTTATAAGTTTCTACGAAAATCTGCCAATTAAATCGATTAAAGAAATTACCCAGTCAACTTTGACTGTTGACTGGCCTACGTGGCTGCTGACTGGGCGCTTGACTAGTCAGCGCCTGGGGCTGACCGGTCAACGGCCGATCTGGGCCGTTGGCCACAGATCGAGCGGCAGAGGGAGGGCTGCGGCGGCTTACCGGCGGGTGGCGGCGGCGGCTCGGCGTCGGCGGTCCGGCGGCGGGGTGGCGATCCGGCGGCGGGGTGGAGGTCCGGCGGCGAGGTGGCGCGAAGGGGCGGCGGCGCGGCGAGGTGGCGGCGGCGGCTCGGTCCCGGGCGGCGGCGGCGTCGGCCTGCAGGGGAGAGGAGGCGGCGGTCAGGCGGCGGCGCTGTGGGGTGGCGGCGCGCGCACGGGAGGAGAGAGGGGAGGCACGGCGGCGCTTACCGGCGGCGGCGGCTTCGTGAGGCGGCGGCGGCGGCTCGCGGGGAAGGGGTCGCGCGCGGGTGGCGGTTGAGAGGAGAGGGGGAGGCGGCGGCTTAAGTGGGCCCTCCCCCACGCGGAGTTCTAGGCGGACACGCCGGCGGGGCGTTGCGGAGACGGGGCCGGTCGGCGATGTCGGCGCCGACAGGTGGGGCCCACCTGTCGGTGGCCTTACGCGGGGCGGCGGCGGATTCTATCCGCCGCGCGGGCGGTGGCCGCGGCGTGCGCGCTGGGCGCTGGCTGGGCCGGCGCGGCGCAGCAGGCTGGCGGCGGCGCTCTACCTTTTTTTTTCATCTTTTCTTTTTCCCTTTTTCCAATTTAGTAAAACCTCCGTAACTCCCTCATACGAACTCCGAATTGGGCGATTCTTGTTCCTAAATTTTTGTAAAATCAAGGGGATCAACCTAGGGTGAGGGGTGAGTGGATTCCACATGCCTATAAGGGTGGAAAACACAAGTCCTAGTAAAACCTCCCGCAGGAGCATTTTAGTAAAGTAAAATAGGATTTTGAAAATAGCAATTTGTCGAATCACTTCAATCGATAGTTTTGCATGGAAGAACATGATGCAATGACATGAATGATATACAGAACCAAATCTAAAATTTGGGATGTGACATTCTGGCATCTAACGGTTTGTACAAACCATTGTCGTAATTCATTATGTGGGCATTGTGTACACCAAGGAGGCATGCGAGGTCGCGAAGGGGGCAGTGATTGGCTTGGACCAACTACTAGGCCCCACATCATGGAATTGTGGACGGGAAAGTACGCCCGGTTGTGCAACAAGGAGTTGATCTCTCATGGGTAAAGTAACGCACCTCTGCAGAGTGTAAGAATTGTAACTTGTTACTCCATGTTCCGGGAAGGAGCTATGAACGCGGTAGGAAAGGAACTCCATGAAAGTTCTGGTCAACCTGTGAAGGCTGATGGTCATAGAATTTCTGAATAAAATAAATCTTTGAAGAAAGATTTACAAAAACTGCATAGTGCCAAGGATTTATAGTCCGAGGTGGTAGTTAGGGCATCAAACTTCCCACCTTGCATATAATGAACTTGTTGGGTAACGCTGTTACTCATCCTTTTCTTTTGATCCCTTGCTTAGACTCTGAGGATCCCGAAGACGTGCCAATGTATGCAAATGAATGTCAAGAAAATGTGTTCTACGAGGAGCCTGACCTGTCAGGAGGTGTTGAAGGAGTGGATTACGAAATCCACTATGGTGTTGAAGATAATGAGTCCAACTAAGTATCCTAGTCAGTAGTAACTAATGGAGCCGAGCAGCATGAACTCTATAGAATAAGCTACTGAGCTCAACTCCTAGTCGGAGTTACTACTTTTAATTTTCGCTGAAACACTTTATATTTTGGTTTGTAAGTTGAAACCTTTTGAAGTCTTGAACTTCTGGTATTGTAATAATAATAACATGTGAATGTTTGTAATATGGACCCACAATGTTTCTGTTGTACCACTCTGAGGGATGTGATATTTATGGAACGGTGTTTTGTGGGAGTCATGTCAACGACTATAGTGTACTACACATGTAGTGGTATGTTGGGTCACCGTAGTTGGTATCAGAGCAAATGGCTTTGACCTTAGGTTGGAAACCTAGTAAAGGGTATTACCTGTAGGAAAGTTTAGCAACGATAAAGAATTCTCTAAAAGTAATATAATGGGTATTCAAATGAGAATATTTTGTTATATGTTTTAGTGCGATAATTCTTTGTTATGATGCAATATATTATTGGTTACTAATCAAAACTATTTTTCTGATATACAGAGCTATGGCACCAAAGTTTACAAAACAGACTTTGGTAAGGAAAGAGGAGACTCTTTATGATTATCAAGGATCATTCACAGACCAACTTCGTCAACTTTTAAAGATCTTTAGTTGTCCAACTAGAATTCCAGTGAATACTATAACTTACCTTGATGGCTGGATGTTATCCAAGTATCGTGTGAGTATCCAACTTCCAGAGGAGCTTGGATTGTATCACGATTTGCCTATAGGTGAAGGTAGGAGTCACTTAGCAGCATATCATGTTGCTGTTGTGGAGGTGATAGCTAATATCCGGGAGCATAAAGCCAAGTAGTTAGAAGGTAGCACATTTTCTGTGATACCTCATGATTCTATAGACTCGGAGCCTATACAGGATCATCTTACTTTGGTTAAGAAGCATCCGAACTTAGCTTCCAAGTTTATGGATAGATACCGAACACTCGTTTCATATTTTTATAAGACACATCAAGTGATTGTCGAAGATAAAAATGACAAGTTAGAGGATCTAACTGATTCGGAAAAGGAGGAAGCAGTTAGCATTCCGGTTAGAGAAGGAAGCAAGTAGTAGTGCAACACCTATCTTTAAGGATATACCTATAGATCCTAAATCTTTTATACCATATCCTTATTCACCAAGACCTGAACCTATACATGATCCTACTATGGATATGAGGTATGCAGTACCATAGGGTTCAGAGGATGGTTCTGATTCAGAACTTCCTATTGATAATTCTGATGGTTGGAGAAGGGGATCGTATGAAGGATCTCATGAACACCAGATGTCCACAGATGGTTCTGACAGAAATGTTGGACAATCTAGCTGGATGGGTGCAAGAATTAACCTTAGTAACAGTAGTAGAAATGCCATGTCGATAGACAATCAGGATGAAGAAGAAGATCCTGAGGAGAGAGTGTTTGAATCATCAACATCTTCTCAAAACCCAGGGAATATACATTATCCAGTGTTTAACTATCTTGCCCAGAGGAGCACCTAGGAATCAGCAGGATCTGCGTATTCTGTTGACAACTCAAGGAATGAAGCTCAGGATATGCAAGTGGGAGATAATGTTGAATATGTTTCTGAAGACTTTTCAGCTGAGCTGGAGGGAGTCAATGCGCTCAGGTTGAATAATGACTCAAGTCCTGACACTTTAGATACTGAGTATGTTCCATCTGGAAGGCCATTTGTTTCACAAAGTGTGCGATGAACGAAACGTCATCACGGTTGGACATCATGCATGTATGATGAGCGTAGTTACTACTAGAAGTAGGCAACTATGTAGAGGTATCAAGTACCGTGTATAGTACTCCAAGAAATAAGATAGTTAGATGAATAAGGTAGTGTTGTGATTATACCTATATGGTATATGTTGTAATGACTTTGTATTATTATGATATTATGTATAATATGTGAAATGCATATTTGGTTTTTTTGGATCTTCATTGTTTGACTAGTTCTGTGCGTAAAGTCGATCTCAGAACACATGTGCATTATGTAATTATGAGTATTCGCTTTATGTTGCAGGACTAGAGGGTGTAACATCCCAAAAATCATGATTTCAAAACTGGCATACCATTCATGCATTCATGATCATTTTAGGATCATTTACAAATAAGATTTCAAAAACATAAGCATTTGAATGTCTGTTATTTCATGTAAGCAAGGCATTGACCCAATGCTACTCTCTAGTATGAGATTATTTGTTTTAAACCAGAGATATTTGAACTTAAAGTTGATTGATATTTTCTAAAGCTTGGAAAAAGTTTTCAAAACAAGGTATGAATTTTAAAACCATTTTTATGCCTTTATTAAACAAATGGTAAGGGAACTGTGTTTATTTAAAATTCCATTGGGCCAAGGTATTTTGACTGAACAACTTTGTTCTGCAGCCAATAAGGTACAAATTCTACTTTACAAAAATTTGGAACAGGTTTGAATTCAAACCCATTTGAAAACCCTTTGAATTTGATTCCAAAAAATCAAATCAGAAATGAAAAAATATAAGAGAATAGGAAAAGGGCCGGCGCCACTCTTCCAGCCCAACAATAGATGCAGCCCGCGAAGCCCACCCGGCCATTTCCCCTTTCCCCCTCTCTCTCACGCGCGCAACTCTACCCACGGTCGCTGACGTGCTAGCCCCACACGCCAAGTCATCATGTTCCCCAAAATCACGCGCCACGACCAGCTCTGGCCGTTTCCTCCCTTGTCACTGCCATTGATTTCGCGAGTTAAATGTCGTTGATTCGCTGAGTAACTCACTGCCCAGATTCGGCTACTTAACCCCCTCCCCTCTCCGCTCATTTCCCCTCACTCGGCACACCATCTCCGCCACCAGGCTGTCGGCAATTCGAGTGGCAACGCCGCTGCCCGACGCTCTCCGGCGACCTATTCCGGTGAGAACTCCCCGCCCCTTGCCGTCTCGACCTTGCTGTCATGTTTGCCACACTCCCGTGCATCTAACACTGCTCACGGACCTCCTTTTGGTGGCTTACAGCGTCGTCTTTGTCAACGACCGCGTGTGTCCGACGACGTGCTCTACTCTGACGAGCGACTACGGTAAACCTAGCCCTCCCCCACCTCTCTGGTTCACGCTCACACTCGGACCGTTCCAGTGTGCGTCTAACGCCACCTTTCACTTGCCTTCCTCTGCCTTGTAGCGCCGCCAACGATGATGCCCGAGCACACCCAAAGCCGCCCTCAACTCCGGCGAGGAATTCCCGACGGTCCCGCACGCCCGCATCTTCACCACTTCGACCATCGTCATCACCTCGTCTCCACGCTTCGGTAATGACCCACACCTTTCCCATTTTCCCCCTAGCGCCGCCAGTTCACCGCCGGCAGAAGCGTCGCCGCCGCTCTGGCCATTCGCGCCACCACTCGTTGGTCAAAGCAACGTGTGCCGTTAGATCTGTATCGAAGAGTTTAGATTAGATCTAGATTGAACCGTTATCTTTAGATCTGGCGTGTTGGATCTAACTTGATCCAAAAGAGCGGAAGCGTGATCCAGTGTGAAGCGGTATCGTCCAATCAGGAAGCGCAGCGTGGCTAGGGTTTAAATTTAAAATCTGGAAGTAGATCTATTAGTTGTTCAAACTTCTAAAATTCATAACTTTTGATCCACACGTTCAAATTTTGCAAATTTCATATCATTGGAATCAGGAGAAAGAATTATATCCAATTATACACTTTGTTTAATAAATTGCACCTGTAAAATTGGTTGTTTTTGCAGAGACATTTCTAAGCTTATTTTGTATAAAAAATTATATGGAAAATGTTCTAAGGGACAAATCAATTTTATTTAGTGTATAATTGTTTTGTTTATGATTCAGTACTGTTTCACTTGTCTTGTTTGATTTAGAAAAATCATCACATGGCATTTGCATGCATTCATATATTTTTGCTTGTATATTTTGATATGTGAATTTGGTGCTATCATTTTATGTGTAGATTTTGGTGCTAGTAGTGATTGTGGTTGTGAAGATTGTTGCTACTCCCCCAACTACCAAGGCAAGTGGTGCTTCATATTTTTGTCCCAATATTTTGACTATGCATTAGAGATATTTTGTATAGGGCTTGCATGAATATTTTGCTAAGTATCTATATGCTATGCTTGGGGAATCCTAGTAGTTGTAGAATTGTTAGAATTTTCTCTAAGTTAAGATACTTACTATTTGCCATGCTTAGCATAGCTAGTAGTAACCAAGGGTGGAATATATATACATGCTATGGAAAATATTTCTAAGTCTTTGACTTATGTTTTGCTTAATAAAACAACTAAGTGAATAAATCACCTGGGTGGAATGGAAAGAATCGTTTGTGTTGAGTGGTTACACAAGGCCCATTTCTATGGTTACCATGTGTATCTCACTTTTGGAATGCCACCAAGGAACAAAGGGATTTGAGATGCCAAATGTTAAGAAGCTTATAGTGCAGCCACATGGCATTATGGGCTCTGCCTAGATCATATAGGTTGCAATAACTTAGCCATTTGGACAGTTGGTGGTAGTGGGATGATAGGTTGGAACGCGTCCATTTGGTCTAAGGGGAGGCTTCTGAAAGGTCCTGTCTTGGTGAAAATCAAGTCTTGTGGGGAATGTGCACAACCTCTGCAGATGGAAGAAACTAAGTACTTAGCCGTGTCCCCGGTAATGGACAACTTGAGCATCAAGATATGGAAGCTATCAAGAATCTCCTCATCCCAATTTTCTAAGTAAAACTTGTGGTTGAACAAGGGCGAAGGTTCACCAATTTCTATTGGTGGTTTCTTGGGAAACTTTTTGCCAAACAAAAACTTAGTAATTTCAACTCATAGGTAAAACCTATTTTGAGCAAAGCAATCCTAAGCTACACTTAGCCAAATTCATGTAGTAACTAGATGCTAATATTCTACTAAGGTATCACTTGCCAATACTATTCCAATGTATTGACCCACTGTGGATGTAACTTGTGATGTTGCAGGTTACTCTGATGATGATTAAGGGTTATGAGTCTACACTCAACATTCTTGCCTGTGGCACATGAAGATGAAGACTTGTATTTTATATTGTTAAGTTAAACTCTTGTACTAGCCTATGGCTATGGAGTTGTAAAAGACTATGTTATCTCTGGAATGACGATGTAATAATGACCTTTGTTTCTATGTACGTCATCTTAAACTGTGGATGCTAGCAATTGATCCAGGGACTAGCATTGCAATAACAGGGATCTTTACCTTTATAAAGGTGGGATCTTACAGATGGTATCAGAGCACTGTGTTGCCTGTAGGATTATGACCCTAGGATTGGATCAGAAACCACTAAGGAAAAAAATTCAACAATTTCCACACTTGTCTTTTTCTTCTCGTAAACTTTTATAATCTTCTTTCTCATCTCTATTTGTAGATGAACTCCACCAATGAAGCCGTGAGGAAGGGACCACTCATGACCATGACCTTGGAGTGTGAGACAGAATTCCCCAAGGCCCTCAAGAACCTCATGGTTACCATGGGGATACATGGTGCAGCTATGTACAAAGGATTCCCCGTGATGGATGAAGGAGTTGAGTACTGGTGGGTGCAACTTCACTTGTACAAAGACAAGGAAGACAACCACAAGGAGTCAGGATTCTGCATGGTCACCAACTTAGAAATGCACACAACATTCTTTGACTCTGCAAGAAATGCAGCTTGGAATGCCATCAAGGAGCTTGGTGATAGAATCAAGTGCAGAATGCTTAACACCCAAAATGACCTTAGGGAAGAAAAGAAGCATACCCAAGAGTTAGAGGCTACCAACCAACGTTTAAGAGAGGACATCATAGACTTAGCAATGGATTCATGTGATCAGGATCGACAGATTGCCTCTAGGGATGCCCTGTTAGCCAACTTGGCAAGTGAGATGGGATTGTAATGTACTTCGTTAGTTGGACCACCACACTTATCATTTTATTTCCAATTTTTTTATCTAAGTTATGTTGACACATTTATGCTTGTAATGGATTTGTGTATGCCATGACTTGTGTGATTGTTGCCATAGATATGTTTGTGATACTTTGTCTTGTGATTTTTCTCTATTGATGTTGATTCTAACTTTTCTCTATCTTATAAAAAAATAGATGCCGGCTGTTACCATCAACACGGCCGAAGAGTTCAAGGGAACTCGTTTTGGCACTCGTCTCATTGAGCTCACTAGCATGCTCAACCTTCCACTCCCTAGCATCATGACGCTTCCCCTCACAAAGTTTGAGAGGAAGGACCTTTGGGGATTCAGAGTCACTCAGCCCGGACGCCAGGCAGAGCCAACCACGAAGACCATCACTTTCAAGCTAATGCATGACGATAAGGAGAAAGGCTTAGATATTGTTATGCAGGAGTTACTTGGGCGTCTGGTAGGGATACACTCTAGAGAGATTAGAGGTCTTTACTTTCACCCCTTCGGGAGACGCGACGAGGAGGGCGAGGCTATTGAGTTTGAGGATGCTGCTAGAGAGACGGTGGAGCCGATTCGTCTGTACCTTCAGGACCTAGAGGTTCTTATTAGGCACCTAGATACTGATAGGACCAACGTAATGATTAGCAATGACGAGCTCCAGGTGAAACTTTGCGAGAAGGACAAGCTCTTCACGGAGCAAGAGGAGATAGTCAAGTAAATGGAGGCTAAGTTTGAAAGCCAAGACAAGAAATACAAGAGCCAAGAGAAGAGAGTCCAAGGCCGGAACAAGAAGATCTGGGAGATGACAGAAGAGCTGGAGGCCAAGGACTTCGAGCTCGAGCACCAGCAGGGTGTGATTGAGAGACTTCGCTCACAGAAGAGGGCTCTTAGGGCCAAGATAGAGGCCTTGACTACCAATGTCGAAGAATACAAGACCGCTATGGAGAATGCAGGTCTTACACTTGTTGATGTGGAAGTTGATGTAGAGGAGTAGTGATGACTACTCATTTATCTTTCATTTACCGTGCTTATGATTATTGAGTCGCAATGACCATCCAACATGTGGGTGGCTTGCCATGGTGTGTTTACTTTTACAACTAGTTGTTTACGTCATTTGAACCTTATGTTATTTTGATGCTTGTTTTGGTGATTGTCTATGTAATGTATTATGCATGTTAAGCATCTATGGGTATCTCATTCTTATCCTTATGAAAACCATAGATTCCTCCTCGACGTGCCAACCCCAACCCAAACAACAACAACGTCACCCCCGACATGCAGCAGCTGATGACACCACAGGCACAGCTGATGCAGATGATGACCACTTTTATGCAGAATCAGAATAACAACAACAATAATAATAATAACAACAATCCGAACAATCCACCAGGATTTGACATGCTCACCAGATTCCTAAGACTGAGGCCTGCAAAGTTCTCAGGAACCACTGACCCAATGGTGGCCAATGATTGGCTACGTTCGGTGAACAAGGATTTGGTAACTGTCGGCTACATCAACAAGGAGAAGGTCAGGTTTGCAGCACATCTGTAGAAGGACTAGCATCTACTTGGTGGGATAACTTCCAGATCACCACTCCCATTGAGGATGTGACATGGGCTATCTTTGAAGATGGATTCCGTACAGCTCACATCTCATCCGGGGTGATGAATTTGAAGAAGAAGGAGTTCCATAACCTGAAACAACGTCACTGCAGCGTGGCTAAATATATTGAGGAGTTCAACAATCTGGCGCGTTATGCACTGGATGAAGTTGATACCGATGCCAAGAGGAAGGAGAAATTCCTCGAAGTACTGAACGATGAACTGAATCTGCAGCTATCTGTTGCCTATGTCCCAACCTACCAATCACTTTGTGACAAGGCTACCATCTTGGAGAACAAGATGAAACAGGTTGAAAGCAGAAAGAGGAAGCACAGCTTTGACAAGCACAGCTCGGGATCGTCTCACAAGCGTTCCCATCACGATGATAGTGGGAGTTCTGGATCCCACAAGCATGGAAAGCACAACAAACACCACATCCACAACCGCCATCATTACAACAAGCATCACCGTAGTCATGATAATGACAAGTACAAGAACCACAAGAGTGGATACAAGAGCCACCACAATGGAAGTGGAAGTGGTAGTGGAAGCCAACCTGTCAAGAAGGATCTCAATCAGGTTGAATGCTTCAAGTGTAAGAAGATGGGGCACTATGCTAATGAGTGCCCAGAAAACAAATATGAAGGTGCCAACAAGCCTAACCCTTTCCAGAAGGGACAAGTAAACCACATCAATGTGGAAGAGATTTATGAGGAACCTGATGCTGTGGCTGGTAAGTTCAAACTCAGTTCTGTTCCAGCACTTATTCTTTTTGATACTGGCGCATCGCATTCATTCATATCAAGAGCATTTGTTGATAGAAATGGGTTTCCCACTGAAACTATTGGGTGTCCTATAAAAGTAAGTTCTCCTGGTGGAGAAATGATAGTGAACCCGGGATGTCATGATCTAGTCATAGAGTTTGGGAAGTATAAATTTCCAGTGAGTCTGATAATCCTAAATTCCCAAGGTCTGGATGTAATTTTGGGAATGGACTGGATGACCAAAAATAAGGGAGTGCTAGATTGTGCCAATCATACTGTCACACTCACAACACCGGATAATAAAAGGATTAGATTCAAGACTAACTTTGAATCAAAAGGGAGTAAGATAAATTCTCTTAAGGGGTTAGCATAGACAGTGTACCAATTGTGAGAGAATATCCAGATGTGTTTCCAGAGGAATTGCCGGGAATGCCTCCAGATAGAGATGTGGAATTTCTGATTGACTTGCTGCTAGGATCAGGACCAATATCTAAGAGACCTTACAAGATGTCAGTTGATGAGTTGAAAGAACTCAAGAAAAAACTTGGAGAACAGTTGCAGAAAGGATTTATTCAATCAAGTTCTTCATCTTGGGGATCACCAGTCTTGTTTGTGGAAAAGAAAGATAGAAGTCAAAGGTTATGCATAGATTATCGTTCACTCAATGAGGTGACCATCAAGAACAAATATCCTTTTCCCAGAATCAATGACTTGTTTGATCAGCTAGAAGGAGCCTGTGTGTTCTCAAAGATTGATCTCCGGTCAGGTTATTTTCAGCTTAAGATAAGGGAACAAGACATACCTAAGACAGCTAACACCACTAGGTATGGATTGTATGAGTACACCGTGATGCCATTTGGTTTGACCAATGCACCAGCTTACTTCATGAATATGATGAACAAGGTGTTCATGGAGTTCCTTGACAAGTTTGTTGTCGTTTTCATCGATGACATTTTGATCTACTCCAAGAACAAAGAAGAGCATGAAGGACATTTGCGACTGATACTTGAGAAACTTAGAGAGCATAAGCTATATGCTAAATTCAGCAAGTGTGAATTTTGGTTGAATGAAGTTGGATTTCTTGGACACATTGTGTCAGGGGATGGAGTAGCAGTTGATCCCGCAAAAGTGTCAGCTGTAACTGAATGGGAATCTCCTAAGTCAGTGAAGGAAGTTCGTAGTTTCCTTCGCTTGGCAGGATACTATAGAAGATTAATTGATAATTTCTCCAAGGTAGCTAAGCCAATGACGGAGTTACTAAAGAAAGACAATTAATTTGCTTGGACTGAAGGATGTGAACTCAGTTTCCAAGAATTGAAGAAGAGACTAGTGACAGCACCAGTCTTATGTCTGCCAGATTTGGAGAAGGATTTCCAAGTTTATTGTGATGCATCCCATCATGGATTAGGTGCAGTTCTGATGCAAGAAGGGAAAGTTGTGGCTTATGCCTCGAGACAACTCAAAACTAATGAGGTGAATTATCCTACTCATGATTTAGAGTTAGCCTCTGTTGTCCATGCACTCAAAACATGGAGACATTATCTTTTGGGAAAGCGATGTGAAGTGTTCACAGATCACAAAAGTCTGAAGTATATCTTCACTCAGAAAGAAATCAACATGAGACAAAGGAGATGGCTAGAACTCATCAAGGACCATGACTTGAGTTTGCAATACCACCCCAGTAAAGCAAATGTTGTAGCGGATGCACTAAGCCGTAAAGTATTTGTGAATGGCCTTACTAAAGGAGAGTTGCCAGATGATCTGTGTGCCCAATTTAGAGACATCAGATTAGAGATTGTGCCTGAAGGACATCTCATGTCATTGGATGTTCAACCCACCTTGTTGGACAAAATCAAGGAAGCACAAAAGACGGACAAAGAAATTGAAGAGATTAAGGAAAAGATTGGTAAGGGAAAAGCCAAAGGATTCCATGAAGACGAACAGGGTGCTTTATGGTATGGAAAACGTATCTGCGTTCCGCAAGATCCGGAGCTTCGGAAACTGATTTTACAGGAAGCACACAACTCACCATATTCCATTCATCCGGGTAACACCAAAATGTACATGGATATGAAGGAAAGATTTTGGTGGAATAGTCTCAAGAAGGACATCGCTGAACATATTTCTTTGTGTGACGTATGTAGTAGAGTGAAAGCGGAACATCAGAAACCAGCAGGATTGTTACAAACCCTACCTATTCCTGATTGGAAGTGGGACAAGATTGGCATGGATTTCATTACCGGATTGCCAAGGACCAGGTCAGGATATGATTCTATTTGGGTAGTAGTGGATCGCCTAACTAAAGTGGCTCATTTGATACCCGTGAAGACAACCTACACAAGTGCTAAGTTTGCCAAGATCTATATGAATAGGATTGTGTGTCTGCATGGAGTACCCAAGAGTATTGTGTCTGATAGGGGAACTCAATTCACCTCTCATTTTTGGAGGCAACTGCATGAGTCATTGGGAACAAGATTGGAATTCAGCACTGCTTTTCATCCCCAGACCGATGGACAGACAGAAAGGACCAACCAGATTCTAGAGGATATGTTGAGGGCATGTGCCCTAGACTATGGAGCTAGGTGGGATGAAAGTCTGCCTTACGCAGAATTCTCTTACAACAACAACTATCAAGCCAGTATTGAGATGGCACCGTTTGAGTTTCTCTATGGGAGAAAGTGTACTACCCCATTAATATGGAATGGTGTGGGAGAAAGAAACTTGTTCGGGCCAGAACTAATCAAAGAGGCTGAAGAGAAAGTCAAGCTAGTAATGGATAGATTGAAAATAGCATAGTCCCGACATAAGAGCTACGCAGATCCTAAGCATAGAGAAGTCACCTATGAGGTAGGTGATAGAGCTTACCTTAGAGTGTCACCACTTAGTGGAGTGAAGAGATTTGGAGTCAAAGGAAAATTGGCCCCATGATATGTTGGACCATTCAAGATCTGAGTCGTAAAGGAGAAGTATCTTATGAAATTGAACTACCGAAATCATTGTTTGCCATTCACAATGTGTTTAATGTGAGTCAGCTGAAGAAATGCCATCCAGAGATGGAAGAGACTTCTTTGAAGGATACTATACCTTTGGAGGAGGTTCAATTGGAAAGTGATCTCACTTATGAGGAAAAACCTATCAAGATTCTTGAGATTGCAGAAAGGGTTACATGGACAAAGACTATCAAATTCTGCAAAGTTCAGTGGAACCATCATTCCAAAGAAGAAGCAACATGGAAAAGAGAAGATGACCTTCGGAAATACCACCCTCACCTATTTGCTAGCCAACCCGAATCTCGAGGGAGAGATTCACCTTAAGGGGGTTAGATTTGTAACATCCCAAAAATCATGATTTCAAAGCTTGCATACCATTCATGCATTCATGATCATTTTAGGATCATTTACAAATAAGATTTCAAAAAAAGAAGCATTTGAATGTTTGTTATTTCATGTAAGCAAGGCATTGGCCCAATGCTACTCTCTAGTATGAGATTATTTGTTTTAAACCAGAGATATTTGAACTTAAAGCTGATTGATATTTTCTAAAGCTTGGACAAAGTTTTCAAAACAAGGTATGAATTTTAAAACCATTCTTGAGACTGCAGAAAGGGTTACATGGACAAAGACTATCAAATTCTGCAAAGTTCACTTGAACCATCATTCCAAAGAAGAAGCAACATGGGAAAGAGAAGATGACCTTCGGAAAGACCACCCTCACCTATTTGCTAGCCAACCCGAATCTCGAGGGCGAGATTCACCTTAAGGGGGTTAGATTTGTAACATCCCAAAAATCATGATTTCAAAGCTTGCATACCATTCATGCATTCATGATCATTTTAGGATCATTTACAAATAAGATTTCAAAAACAGAAGAATTTGAATGTCTATTATTTCATGTAAGCAAGGCATTGGCCCAATGCTACTCTCTAGCATGAGATTATTTGTTTTAAACCAGAGATATTTGAACTTAAAGTTGATTGATATTTTCTAAATCTTGGACAACGTTTTCAAAACAAGGTATGAATTTTAAAACCATTATTATGCCTTTATTAAAAAAATGGTAAGGGCACTGTTTTAATTTAAAATTCCATTGGGCCAAGGTATTTTGAGTGAACAACTTTGTTCTGCAGCCAATAAGGTACAAATTCTACCTTACAAAAATTCAGAACAGGTTTGAATTCAAACCCATTTGAAAACCCTTTGAATTTGATTCTAGAAAATCAAATCAGAAATTAAAAAATATAAAAGAATAGGAAAAGGGTCGGCGCCACTCTTCCAGCCCAACAGCAGATGTAGCCCGCGAAGCCCACCTGGCCATTTCCCCTTTCCCCCTCTCTCTCACGTGCACAACTCTACCCACGGTCGTTGACGCGCTGGCCCCACACGGCAAGTCATCATCTTCCCCAAAATCACGCGCCGCGACCAGCTCCGGCCGTATCCTCCCCTGTCATTGCCGTTGATTTCGCGAGTTAAATGCCGTTGATTCGCCGAGTAACTCCCCGCCCAGCTTCGGCTACTTAACCCCCTCCCCTCTCCGCTCATTTCACCTCACTCGGCACACCATCTCCGCCACCAGGCTGCCGGCAATTCGAGTTGCAACGCTGGTGCCCGATGCTCTCCGGTGACCGATTCCGGTGAGAACTCCCTGCCCCTTGCCCTCTCGACCTTTCTGTCATGTTTGCCACACTCCCGTGCATCTAACAATGCTCACGGACCTCCTTTTGGTGGCTTCAGCGTCGTCTTCGTCGACGACCGCGCGTGTCCGACGACGTGCTCTACTTCGACGAGCGACTACGGTAAACCTAGCCATCCCCCACCTCTCTGGTTCACGCTCGCACTCACACCGTTCCAGTGCGCGTCTAACGCCACCTTTCACTTGCCTTCCTGTGCCTTGTAGCGCTGCCAACGACGACTCCCGAGCACACCCGAAGCCGCCCTCAACTCCGGCGAGGAATTCCCGACGTTCCCACACGCTCGCGTCTTCACCACGTCGACCATCGTCATCACCTCGTCTCCACTCTTCGGTAATGAACCAAACCTTTCCCATTTCCCCCTAGCGCCGCCAGTTCACCGCCGGCAGAAGCATCGCCGCTGCTCTGGCCATTCGCGTCGCCACTCGTTGGTCAAAGCAACGTGCGCCGTTATATCTGTATCGAAGAGTTTAGATTAGATCTAGATCGAACTGTTATCTTTAGATCTGGCGCATTGGATCTAACTTGATTTAACTGAGCGGAAGCGTGATCCAGTGCGAAGCGGTATCGTCCAATCAGGAAGCGCCGCGTGGCTAGGGTTTAAATTTAAAATCTGGAATTAGATCTATTAGTTGTTCAAACTTGCAAAATTCATAACTTTTGATCCACACGTTCAAATTTTGCAAATTTTATATCATTGGAATCAGGACAAAGAAATCTATCCAATTAGGCACTTTTTTTAATAAATTGCTTCTATAAAATGAGTTGTTTTTGCAGAGACATTTCTAAGCTTATTTTGTATATAAAAATTATATGGAAAATGTTCTAAGGGCCAAATCAATTTTATTTAGTGTATAATTGTTTTATTTATGATTTAGTACTATTTCACTTGTATTGTTTGATTTAGAAAAATCATCACATGGCATTTGCATGCATTCATATATTTTTCCTTCTATATTTTGATATGTGAATTTGGTGTTATCATTTTATGTGTAGATTTTGGTGCTAGTAGTGATTGTGGTTGTGAAGATTGTTGCTACTCCTCCAACTACCAAGGCAAGTGGTGCTTCATATTTTTGCCCAATATTTTGAATATGCATTAGAGATATTTTGTATAGGGCTTGCATGAATATTTTGCTAAGTACCTATATGCTATGCTTGGGAAATCCTAGTGGTTGTAGAATTGTTAGAATTTTCTCTAAGTTAAGATACTTGCTATTTCCCATGCTTAGCCCAGCTAGTAGTAACCAAGGGTGGAATATATATACATGCTATGGAAAATATTTATAAGTCTTTGACTTATGTTTTGCTTAATAAAACAACTAAGTGAATAAATCACCTAGGTGGAATGGAAAGAATGGTTTGTGTTGAGTGGTTACACAAGGCCCATTTCTATGGTTACCTTGTGTATCTCACTTGTGGAATGCCACAGAGGAACAAAGGGATTTGAGATGCCAAATGTTAAGAAGCTTCTAGTGCAGCCACATGTCATTATGGGCTCTGCCTGGTTCATATAGGTTGCAATAACTTAGCCATTTGGACAGTTGGTGGTAGTGGGATGATAGGTTGGAACACGCCCATTTGGTATAAGGGAAGGCTTCTGAAAGGTCCTGCCTTGGTGAAAATAAAGTCTTGTGGGGAAAGTGCACCACCTCTGCAGATGGAAGAAACTAAGTACTTAGCCTTGTCCTCGGTAATGGACAACTTGAGCATCAAGATATGGAAGCTATCAAGAATCTCCTCATCCCAATTTTCTAAGTAAAACTTGTGGTTGAACAAGGGTGAAGGTTCACCAATTTCTGTTGGTGGTTCCCTGGGAAAGTTTTTGCCATACAAAAACATAGTAATTTCAACTGATAGGTAAAACCTATTTTGAGCAAAGCAAGCCTAAGATACACTTAGCCAAATTCATGTAGTAACTAGATGCTAATATTCTACTAAGGTATCACTTGCCAATACTATTCCAATGTATTGACCCACTGTGGTTGTAACTTGTGATGTGGCAGGTTACTCTGATGATGATTAAGGGTTATGAGTCTAAACTCAACATGCTTGCCTGTGGCACATGAAGATGAAGACTTCTGTTTTATATTGTTAAGTGAAACTCTTGTACTAGCCTATGGCTATGGAGTTGTAAAAGACTATGTTATCTCTGGAATGACGATGTAATAATGACCTTTGTTTCTGTGTACTTAATCTTAAATTGTGGATGCTAGCAATTGATCCAGGGACTAGCATTGCAATCAGAGGGATCTTTACCTTTATAAAGGTGGGATCTTACAGAGGGTCATGGATACGGGTGTAGAAATCGAAACTGAGCAGCAGCGGATGGAGCGAGAGGCCAAGGAGAAGGCCGATGCAGATGCAGCAAATCAGGGAGCATTGGCACCACCACCACCAATGAGGCCATTAATGGAGCAGAACTTTATGCAGTGTATGCAAATGATGCAAGAGACCCAGAACAAGTTCATGGAAGAGCTGCTGGGACGAGAAAATCCGAGGGCACCTGAAGGTGGAGGAGTGAGTCTATCCGACTTCCAGAATGCAAGGCCGTTACCTTTTGCATCAGCCCCTGAACCAATGGATGCATAAGATTGGCTAGTAGATATAGAAATAAAATAGAAGAATGTAGGTTGCAATGATGAGGAGAAATTGAGGTATGCAACTCATCTTCTGACTAGACATGCAGCATCATGGTGGGAGAATCAGTTGGTCATGCAACAACCAGGAAGGGAGTTCACCTGGGAGGAGTTCAAGCAGAGATTCCGTGAATATCATGTTCCGGAAAGTGTTATGGAGTTGAAGCAGAGAGACTTTGAGGAGCTTCAGTAGGGATATACTAGTGTCATGATGTATATCCGGGAGTTTAGTCAACTGTCTTGCTATGCTGAGGAGGATGTTAACACTAAAGAGAAGCGGAAGAAGCGTTTTCTGTGTGGGTTAAACCCATTTGTGAAAATGTAGCTAAGGTTAGCTAATAAGCAAACTTATCCGCAGTTGCTGGATACAGCCATTACTTTCGAAGATGATTATAAGAATGTCCAAGAGGATAGGAGGAAGAGAGCCAAGAAGGAAACCAAGAGAATTCATGCAAGCAAACCTAAACCCAATCTGGAGTTCAAACCTCGGAACAAGAACTATGGCAACAATGACAATAACAATAACAAGGGCAGTGGTGGAAATCAATCCAATCCGAGAAGGAATGTTATTTGTAACAATTGTGGAATTTCAGGGCATTTCCAGAGAGAATGCAAAAAGCCTGTAGTGATCTGTTACGGTTGTTGTCAGAAGGGGTATATCAAGACCGATTGTCCGAGCAAACCACTAGGAGGTTGGCCTACGAAGGGAGGAGGACAAACCAGTGGAGTAAATGGACAGCCCAATAAAGGAGGAAATAATGGCAAGAGGAACAGACCTACCGAGAAACTGAACTGTGCAACCCTCGAGGAGGTGGATAATTCAGAGCATGAAGTGATAGGTATGCTCAATATCATTACCAATCCCGGCAAAGTTCTATTTGATAGTGGTGCAACTACTTCATTCATTTCTGAAGAATTCTGTGATAAATTCAGGATTAGAAGGGCAACGTTAGAAAACCCTATGACCGTATTACGGCAGGGGGAAATGTGACTATACGCCACATCAAACAAGATCAGGTTATCTCGATCTATGGTTGTACCTACTTTGCAGACCTTTATGTGATTCCTTTGAAGGGAATTGCAGTAGTGTTGGGGATGGACTGGATGATGGAGCATGGGGCTCAGATAAATTGTGAGGAGAAAACTGTCTCAATCAAAACTCCAAGTGGAGCAAGGATAGTTTACCAAGCAGATAAGCACAGTCATATTATGGTGGATATGCAGTTGAACTCAATGAAAGAGGTCAAATTGGAAGATATTCCTATAGTAAATGAGTTTCAAGATGTTTTTCCAGCAGAGCTACCGAGAATGCCACTAGACCGGGAGATAGAGTTCACTATTGACCTAATTCCTAGTACTGCACCTATAGCTCAAGCACAATATAAGATGGGACCCAAAGAGTTAAAAGAACTCAAAGAGCAAATTGATGAGTTAGCCAGAAAAGGACTTATTCTGGAAAGTGTATCTCCATGGGGAACACCAGTAATCTTTGTGGATAAGAGAGATGGTGGAAGAAGGATGTGTGGAGATTATAGAAATCTGAACAACATTACTATCAAGAATAAGTATCCTTTACCAAGGATCCAAGATTTGTTTGATCAAGTGAAAGGATATAGAGTATTCTCAAAGATCGACTTAAGATCTGGATACCATTAAATAAAAATCAAGCCAGAAGATGTTCCAAAGACAGCATTTGTCTCAAGATATGGACACCATGAGTATCTGGTAGTACCATTTGGTTTGACCAATGAACCAGCAATATTCATGAATCTGATGAACAAAATCTTTATTCCATATTTGGATAAGTTCATCATAGTTTTTATTGATGATATTCTAATATATTCGAAGGATAAGGAAGAACATGTTGATCATTTGAGAATAGCATTGCAGACACTAAGGGAACATAAACTCTATGCTAAGTTCAGTAAGTGTGAATTTTCGCTATATGAGGTAGAATTCCGTGGCCATGTGATCAGTAAGGATGGAATTGCTTTAAATCCATCTAAAGTTCAGTCACTACTAGAGTGGACTGCACCAACCAATGTGAACCAAATTAGAGGTTTCTTAGGAATGGCTGGTTATTATCGGAGATTCATTGCAGGTTTCTCCAAAATAGCTGGACCAATGACCAAATTGTTAAGAAAGAATACACCATTCAATTGGGATGAGAAGTGTGAAGCAAGTTTTCAGTAGTTGAAGACTAGGCTAACCACAGCTCCAATCTTAGCAGTTCCTGAAACAGGGAAGGACTTCACAATATACTATGATGCATCTAATGAAGGTTTGGTTGTGTATTAATGCAAGATCGGAAAGTCATTGCTTATGGTTCAAGACAACTAAAACCACATGAAGTCAACTATCCAACTCATGATTTAGAGTTAGCAGCAGTGGTTTTTGCGCTAAAAGGATGGAGGCATTTTCTATATGGAGCCAGATGTGAGTTATACACTGACCATAAAAGTCTCAAATATTTATTTACTCAAAAGGAATTGAATATGAGACAAAAGCGTTGGTTGGAACTAATCAAAGATTATGATTTAACAATCAACTATACCCCAGGGAAAGCAAATGTGGTAGCTAATGCTTTAAGCAGAAAGAGTGCAGATATTAGGCCTAGCAATCGAGAGCTACCAAAAGAGTTACAAATGGACTTGGAAAGATTAGAGCTTCAATTCATTAGAACAAAGGTTCTTGGAGGATTAGATACTATGCAGGTAGTTGCAGAGCAGGACAGTGATCTTAAGCACGAAATTTTTAGACATCAAGCAGAAGATCCTTTTATTGCTGAGGAAATTCGGAGGATATCTCACGGGCAAAAATCAGTTTTTTGCCTTGGAGATTATGAGTCCTTATGGTTTCAAGACCGTCTTTGTGTTCCAGATGTGATTGAGATTCGTAATGTCATACTCAGAGAAGCACATGAAACACCGTACTCTATACATCCAGGAAGTACTAAGATGTATATGGATTTGAAAGAACTATTCTGGTGGAATAACATGAAAAGGGACATTGCTAAATATGTATCAGAATGTCATACTTGCCAAAGGGTTAAGGCTGAACATCAAAGTCTAGCAGGACCATTACAACCTTTGGAAATTCCCGAATGGAAGTGGGAAGAAATAGGTATGGACTATATCACAGGATTGCCCATGACACCTAAACGGAAGGATGTGATATGGGTAATTATGGACAGACTCACTAAGAGTGCACATTTTATTCCGGTAAATCAGAAAGATAATGCCGAGAAGTTAGTTGAAGTTTACGTCAAAGAGATAGTAAGTAAGCATGGAGTACCCAAAAACATTGTAACTGATAGGGGATCAGTGTTTACTTCAGCATTTTGTAAGCAATTGCATGAAGAACTTGGTTCAAAGTTATATTTCAGCATAGCCTATCATCCTGAGATAGGAGGTCAAACAGAAAGAACAAATCAAATACTAGAAGACATGTTAAGGCCTTGTGCATTAGATTTTGGAGGTACATGGGAAGATCATCTACCATTGGCAGAATTTTCCTACAATAATAGCTATCAAAGTAGTCTGAAGGCAACCCCATGCCAAGTTCTGTATGGAAGAAAGTGTAGATCACCAATATGTTGGTATGAGCCTGGTAGCAGCAAAGAATCTGCGCCAGACTATATCAAGGAAAGACAAGATATCATTGATAAGATCAGGGATAGACTAAAAATAGCCCAAAGTAGGCAGAAAAGTTATGCTGATCAAAGTCGAAGATCATGGCATCCAGAAGTGTGGACATGGTATACTTGAAAGTAAGTCCAATGAAAGGGGTGAAAAGGTTCGGAGTTAAAGGAAAATTAAGTCCAAGATACATCGGACCATTCAATATATTGAGTCAGAACAGAACTATAACTTATGCTTTAGAGTTACCATCAAGATTGGCTCAAGTGAACAATGTTTTCCATGTGTCACAACTTCTTAAATGTTTGAAAGTTCTAGATGATGCAATCACACATCAAGAGATAGAACTACATGCAGACTTGACCTATGTTGAAAATCCCTGTAAAATTTTGGAGGAAAACTGGAAAGGGTTGAGGAATAGAGCAATCAAGTACTGCAAAGTACAGTGGGAACATCACCCTGAAAGGGAAGCCACTTCGGAGAAAGAAGATGATTTAAGGAAAGCCTATCCAGAACTATTCAGGTACATCTCAACAAACTTCGAGACGAATTTTAATTTAAGGGGAAATTCTGCAACATCCCAACATTTAGGAACTAACGAAGGGTAGATTTAGAAATTTTAGATGGTGCATGCATTCATCTGTGAAAATGTGGGAAATTTTCGCCAAATAAAAACTAAAGTGATCAAAGATTCTTTCATACTTTGAGATTGGGTATAGTCTTGAAGGATGATTGTTATAGACTTTGATATGATCTTTGTGGACTTATGTGTTTTGGGAAATGAAATTTGAATTTAAAACTTGAGTGTTTGAATTATAATTCAAAAGGATTTTTGAATGATGTTTGAATCTTTGATTTAATTAAGAGTTAACTAATAATAACTCAAACTTTATATAAAGAGAGAAATTAAGAATATGAATATCCATTTCATAATTTTATTCAATAAGTTACAAAAATGTAACTTATTAGAATCATCCACAATCTTTACAATAGCAAATAAATAAAGAATAATATTTCTTTATTGATAATTATTACAAAAGAATAAAAATAAAGAGTACAAAAGAATAAATTAAAGATTACAATTGAATATGATAGTTATTACATGTGACTAATCTATAAAGAAAAATAAAAACCTAAACTAAAGTCTTGATCTTCAAATCTGGTACATGCAAAATAAAAATAAACTTAAAAGAAAAAGAAGGTTAGTATTAGAATTATTTTTACTCTTAGAAGTTGACAATGAAGTGCACTATTCACTTTTTCATCATTGAGTATATAAGGGGCAAGTTTCACCAATATGAAATAATGTATCTTTCATAATTTTAAGCCATAAGTCAAATAACAGCAAGGAGGGGCAAGTTTCACCAGCCAAGTAGAAGTAACCAGATGAAAGTAACTTTCAAAATTCAGAACATATCCACAACTGTGTAGCAGGCACACAAGCAGCATACACACCAAACTGCATGGTGTGTGCTGTCAACACCACAGCAGCAGCACAACCAAACAAAACCATCAACATAGCCGTGGGAAACCAATCCCCACACCATTACATTGCTCTTACACACCAAGCACAGCAGCCAGCAGTTAAACCAAGCCAAAGCCAAGCTAGATCAAACCAACCAAAGCCTAGGATCACATCACCAAGATGGTGACATAAGGAGGGGGTAGATCAGGTGGATAGTAAGACCAAGATCAAGCCATCAGGATCAGGAGATGATGGGCTAGATCAAGGACAAGCCAGGAGCCGGAAATACCAGGGGAGCACCAGATCAAGCTACCAAAAGATCAACCACTAGCAACCACAACATCAAGTGACAGTGGTGAGTAAATAGACCATCAAATAATCTATTTGTCTAAGATTAGACAAACATACATGATCTGACTCTTATTCAAACTCTCAGAAAGCACCCAAGTGGGGTGAAACCATCACTGAGGTTTTAAACTATAAAAGCAGTCAAAAAGGTATAAATATCCAACTAAATCTCAGAATAAAATCATTGATCTAGTTATCAAGCTATATTTCAATTCAAGAATGAACATAGCTAGGATTTAAAACTCTAGTCTCATCTCTACAATTAGAGTATCACCTTAGGATTTAATCTTACAGATCTATATAAGTTATCAAGCTTACAATCATTTTTCCCAAACTTTGATTCAAGAAACAGTAGCTGGTATCACTACCAGAAACCATCCCTATGAATCAACAAGATAGAGGTCTAAATCCCTAAAACCTCAGACCAACATCACTGGTTCTAGGGATACAAGGAAAGAGGATTTCACTTATCTATCATGCCAAGCCAAATCGTAAGCTTGAATAAAACCACACCAAGTAAAAGAATCTTGTCTTGTGTGCCATACAAGGATGGTGTCACACGAACAGTTCTAAACTAAGCAGGTTAAGCATCCAATCTTCACAGATACAATCAACCATTTATAAATCACTTTCCTGTTCTTAAACATAGGAACAATAAACAAGATATTCATATATATATATATATGTCTTCACTGTAAGAGACCATTTTGATCTCAATTTATACATGAATTCTCAAGCCAACAATACTAAGAAAGTGACTTCATCACACCATACTCACTATCATTAACCAAGTAATGACAATGGTAAGTTATCAAAACCACTAGCTTTACCAAGTATTGTTTTCAGAGCAACTGTATCATCTGAATCATATGAAATTTAATCATGGAATCATCAGCAGTAAACCACTAGCATCACCACAGCTAATCATCAGCAGTAAGTCAGAGCTAATCACGACTTATTAGATTCAGAGATCATCAACACATGATCCAATTCATCATTATCTAATCCACAACAGGGTATGAACCCTAAGTAGAACCAAGAACCCTAATCAGGACAGGACAGTAACCAGGAAGGTCACCACCAACATATAGCATAGGATGGACTATTATAGAGATCACGAGGGGAGAGGAATGACTTACCGAAGGTCCTCGCTGTAGAATAGAAGAGGAAGCAGAAGGGACGACGACCATGGCGGCATGGGGAGCACACCCAAGGGGGCGCTGTGAACCAGACAGCGCCACGGCGGCGACCATATCCACATCTAGGGGCAAGGTGAATCACCACGGCGCACGACAGCAGCGGCGGCGCCAGGATCAACGCCAACCCTAAACCCTAGGGTTCGGGACGGCATCGATCTGGTCGCAGGAGGGCTCCAAGTCCAAATCCAGTTGGACAGGAGGGAAGAGCAGGGTCGACAACCTCTTCCTGCACCACAGTGGTGGCTAGGACGGTCCACGATGGCGGGAATCGCCGGCGGTGACACCACTAACCACGGGGTAGGGGAAGGAGAAGGAGAGGGGTGAGCTCGAGAGAGAAGACAGTGAGTGATGGGCTGGGTTGGGCCAAGGACCCTTCGGGGTGCTGTTTTTCCTTTGTCCTACTGGGCCACAAGGGCCCAATAAACCCAAAAGGCCATCCCAAATCATTTAGTCTGTTTTTAATAAATAGGAAAAGACCAAAATGCCCCTGAACTTAAATAAACTATAGAAAATAAAATAAAATTCCAAAAATTATAAATAAAATATTTTTGGATTCAATACTCCAAACTATCCACTTAAGAATTAAAATTTTAGACATATAAATTTTATTAAGAATTTTGTAATTTATATATTCCTTATGGAATTTTACAAAATTATTGAAAGATGATTAAAATAAATAAAAATCACTTTCATTTTATATTAATGTTGTAGTATTTTAAAAAAATACTAAACAAATATTTAATAACAATTTTTGATATTTAAGTGATAATTCTTAAAGGAATTATTAAATCAATAAACGGGAAATAAAATAAAAGAAACAAATATTCTATTATAAATATTAAAAATTAATATTTATAAATCCTTTATTATTAAAAATATTTTCTATAATAATGGGGAGAATGCATATCAAGTTAAATGATGCATTACATTACTTTGCATAATCATTTTGCTTCTTTAAATATTGTCCTTACCGGGCAATAATGATGTTTTTGTAGACATAGAAGCTCAAGGTCCAGTGCAAGCATCAGACTTCACTACCTTGCCATCACAAGGCAAGTTCATCACTTGCTCATATGCTTTGAAGAGTCTTTATCAAAGTATTTGCAAATGGTGTGTTATCATATATACTCTAACGAAAGAAAATATTATTTTCACAAATAAAGAAATCTTAGATATCATCCTAAGTGATGATATAATGGAACAATAGAACTTAAAGTTCTAATTGCAATAATGATGATCAATTAGGGACTTAATAACCCCTGACATCAGTGATTCTAGCGCCGTATATTACACGTTAGCCGTGAGATTTGGAATGGGACAGAGAACTCAGCTGTATCTTCTTCTTCTCGCATGAAGCCGGATGTGCAGGTCCTGGCTGTTATCCTTGTAGCATGCATATTAATTGGTAATTCGTAGAGGATATGCAACATATGGGTGGGAACCCTCATCGTTCCACGATAGTTCTGGCATCTAACGGTTTGTACAAACCATTGACGTAATTCATTTTGTGGGCATGGTGTACACCAAGGAGGCATGCGAGGTCGCGAAGGGGGAAGTGATTGGCTTGGACCAAATACTAGGCCACACATCATGGAATTGTGGACGGGAAAGTATGCCCGGTTGTGCAACAAGGAGTTGATCTCTCATGGGCAAAGTAACGCACCTCTACATAGTGTAAGAAATTGTAACTTGTTACTCCATCTTCCTGGAAGGAGCTACGAACGCGGCAGGAAAGGAACTCCATGAAAGTTCTGGTCAACCTATGAAGGGTGATGGTCATAACTTTTCTAAATAAAATAAATCTTTGAAGAAAGATTTACAAAAACTGCATAGTGCCAAGGATTTATAGTCCGAGGTGGTAGTTAGAGCATCAAACTTCCCACCTTTCATATAATGAACTTGTTCGGTAAAGCTGTTACTCATCCTTTCCTTTGATCCCTTGCTTAGACTCTGAGGATCCCGAAGACGTGCCAATGTATGCAGCTGAATGTCAAGAAGATGTGTTCTACGAGGAGCCTGACCTGTCAGGAGGTGTTGAAGGAGTGGATTATGAAATCCGCTATGGTGTTGAAGATAATGAGTCCAACTAAGTATCCTAGTCAGTAGTAACTAATGGAGCCGAGCAGAATGAACTCTATAGAATAAGCTGCTGAGCTCAACTCCTAGTCGGAGTCGCTACTTTTAATTTCCGCTGAAACAATTTATATTTTGGTTTATAAGTTGAAACCTTTTGAAGTCTTAAACTTCTGGTATTGTAATAATAATAACATGTGAATGTTTGTAATATGGACCCGCAATGTTTCTGCTGTACCACTCTGAGGGGTGTGATATTTACGGAACGGTGTTCTATGGGTGTCATGTCAACGACTATAGTGTACTACACATGTAGTGGTATGCTGGGTCACCGCAACCGATTCAAAGAATTTAGCCAAAATATCTCACAACATAGTACCATTTTTCTATTATTATATGGATGATAGCCAAATTCAAATCTCCATCGAACGACAATATCACACATCGACCTTGAAGCATTTTGCGCCTCTCCGTTCCAAAAAGTTTTACATTAAAATTCCTGTCCTACCCTTTGTTCAGGAAAAATGGGTATGCTTAAGTTGGTCGCTAGGGGGCACGATTATTATTATGTTTCTGTTCACCTCTATGATCCTGATTCGCGCAGTTTTTCCCGCTAGCCCTCCCAAAAATCCCAAGCTCCTCTATCCCCTCCATGACCACCGCACGCACTGGTCGGCGGAAATTCCACTGCGGCCTAAGCCGCTTGAGCTGCGATCTCGTGCACCACCACAATGCCTCTTCACCGACACCCACCCCGCCAGATCTAGTTCACTGGGTCTCTCTGCCACTGTACCAGAGCTATAGTATATATCACCATGTCGATGGTGTCATCGACCTCCCAAGCCTGCTTCCCCTCTGACGAATGCTACCCATCATATCGGAGTCGTCTCATAGGTGTCCACCGAATGGGATATAGTTCAACGAGTTCCATGTCCACGACTCCAGACCAGCTGCATGGGTGTCACTGTTCATTGCACCGAATCTGCCTCAGTGATGCTCTCATCCACCGCGCTAAACCTGGGATCGAACGCCCAAGATCTTCTACCCCGACCCCCCAAGATCTGCTTCCATGACCGCCAAAGATCTGCTTCCCCGACCGCCCAAGATCTGCTTCCCCGACTACCCAAGATCTGCTTCCCTGACCGCCCAAGATCTGCTTCCTCGCAACCAGAGCACCCTCAGTGACCTGGACATCACCTGGATGGTACCGATCATGCTTATACGCCTCCCCGACCAAGGTAACCAAATCTCCAACCCCTTTTTGTTTTGTTAGTAGTATAGCAAATCTCCAACCCCTTTTTGTTTTGTTAGCAGTATAGCAAGTTTAAGTTTGTCATCGTGCTAGTACATACAAGTCATTGGGCATGCCTGTTCTTTGTGCTACATACAAGGTCACTGTACATGTTTGTTTGCATTCACTGCTCTACAAATTTCAAGTCATGCACATGTTCTTAGCTACTCCCTACAATAGTAATTTCCTGCTATTGTGTAGTTCTTGCAAAATGTAAAGTCAGTGGAAAATATTAGTGTGGATTCCCTGCTCCAGAGTAACTCAATCTATCTGGTTCGTCCTGAGCTAAGTTCCTGCTATTATTTCCTCCCTAGCATCGTTCTGCTATCCTGTAGTACTGGTTTAAACTCATCGTACTAGTTTGATTATAATTTTTTTGTTGCCATCTGGATCTCTAAAAGCTACAACAATGACTATTTTCTTTTTCTTTGCATAGAGCTCAAAAAGGGAACACTAAACATGTTGGTTTGCATAGCCTCTTGTACAGATTCACAAGCGATGCCATTGTTTCTTTATTTGGTGTTGACTCATCCTAAGAAACCACATAACTATCCTCTACTCTATAGTTCATTCGTGGTTTGCATTCTTGCTCTACAAGTTCACTTATGATGCCATTATAATTTCTATCTGGTTGAATCCTAGCTATGAATGTAACTGCATGCCCATTGTGTAGCTCACTGCAAATTCTGACTCACCCAATGTCTCTTGCATTCCAGGATATACTACTACTTCCATATATATTTGGTGAAATGACCTGGCTGGTTTATATTTGCTAAAATTCTAAGAAAAGCTTTGTTTGATTTCTCAATTCATTTGTAGGCACACTTGTGTAATGCTTGCTTGTCCTTTTCTACAGGTTCACAAGCAACGCCATAATATTTCATATCTAGTGGTTTGTCTTAAGCAGTGACATTGCTATCCTCTATTGTATATAAAGTTCATTTGAGGTTTGCATTCCTCCTCTACAACTTCTCTTATGATGCCATTATAATTTCTATTCGGTTGGTTCCTAGCTACGACAGTAACTATAAGGCCCATTGTGTATCTCACCACAAATTCTGTGTCACCCAATGTATCTCGCATTACAGGATAAACAACTTCTTCCATATATATTTTTTGAAATTACATGACTAATTTATATTTGCTAAAATTCTAAGAAACAGTTTGATTGATTGCTCATTTCGTTGTAGGCACACTTGTCTAATGCTTGTTTTTCCTGTTCTATAGGTTCACAAGCGATGCAATTGATTCCTTATCTGGTTCTCGTTCATCCTAAGCAACGACATAACTAACCTCTACTGTGTAGTTCATAAATGGTTTGCGTTCCTGCTCTACAAGTTTTGATATGATGACATTATAATTTCTATCTGGTTCATTCTTAGGTACGATAGTAAATGCATGCCATTATCTAGTTTGATTTCTCATTTGATTGTAGGCACACTTGTTTAATGCTTTCTTGTCATGTTCTACAGGTTCAAAAGCGATGCCATTATATTTCTTATCTGGTTCTGGTTCGTCCTAAGCAATGACATAACTATCATCTACTTTATAGTTCATTTGTGGTTTGCATTCCTGCTCTACAAGTTCTCGCATGATGACATTATAATTTATGTCCCGTTCATTCTTAGCTACAACAGTAACAGCATGCCACTATCTGGTTTATCCTACTGGTTTATTCTATATATATTTGTTTAAATGACTTGGCTATTTTATATTTGCTAAAATTCTAAGCCACACACATTTTATATTTCTCGTTTCACGGCAGGTACACATGTTTAATGCTTGTTTGTCTTGTTTGTTTGACATGATGTTCAATATATTTGAACCATTGACCAGTAGTAAACTCTAGTTCATAGGTCCCGTCATATTAGTTAAATGAGTAGTTTGCCTTGTTTGATGTATTAACTTGTTATTACTTAGTTTCAAACTGCAATTATTGCTATCGCCATGAAAGAGGGGGATGCAAGATCATGTCTCAAGGTTGTTTTCCAATGTAGATGTCATACTCAAAAGGGAGATGCATGTGATAGATGGAGCAAGCAAATTGAGGACTATTGTCAACTCGATTGTCAACTGAAATGCTGGATTTTATTTCCCTTGAGTTGATAATATGTAATAATTTTAAGTAGTTTGCATTTGATTATGGTACATGGGATTTTTTATTTTCCCGTTTTGTATTGGGACAATGATGGACATTAAAATATGCTCTCAAGTTGCACACCTTTAATGATATTGGAATGGGTTCCTGAAATGCTGAAACTGTAAAAGACCGTAAAAGTAACGGAATACCCACATGGGTGCTTAGTAAGAGTAACATGCCATAAAAGTGACATGCAGAAATAGTAATAGGCCGAAAAAGTAACAGGTCGATACAGTAATAGACCGAAAAACAGTAACGGACCAGAACCGTGATGGGACAGAACAGTGAAAGAGCCAGAAACATAAAAGGCCAAAACAGTAATGGGCCAGAAGAGTAGCATGCCAGGCCAAAAAAGGCCAGGATTGTAGAAACCAGAACTGTGACAGGCTGGATTTGCACCAGGCCAGAACAGTAACAAACCAAGAAACTTACCAGGCTAGAATAGTAATAGGACAGAATGTGAGTAAGAGGTTTATGGGCCTGAACAGTAGTATACCCAAAATTTTATGGTCCATAGCGGGTTACATAAATGGGCCCATTTCAAGCAATGCATGACTATACAGTAATGGTCCCGAAAGTTTATGGATCAAAGAGGAATGCGCAAATGGGACAATTTCAAACAGTACAGGATGAAACAGTAACATGCTGCACAAATGGGCCCATATTCAAACAGTGCTGGTCAAAATAGTAATGATCCCAAACGTTTATGGGCCGCAGCGGGCAGCAGCAATGCACCCATTTCCAACAGTTCATGACGAAACAATAATGAGCCTTGATACTATTGGGCTTTCTTAATAGGCTGGCCCACTTAATAATTATCAAGCCTTGGTTGGGCCTGACTTGTACCATAGTTTATAGATAGTTAACAACGCTAACCGGCTATTAATGGTGTTTGCCACGTGGCAGTTTGCATGACGTCAGTAGTCAACGCGGCTGGCTAACAAATCTACGATGGAACGATTTATCGTGGCTGAAGGGTGCGATCCGCCATGGTCGGAAAAAACTCGTGGTAGATTCATTTGTGACAGGGCTTCTACGACAAAGGGCATCCGTCATAGAAGGATTTTCAACCACGAAAAATGGGCCTCACGAAAATCCTCCGTTGTAAAAGTACACCAAAGTCAGACCATCTAGAATAAATAGAAATACTCAACACCATACGGCAAGATTGAAATATTCTAGATAGAGGCAATAGTTTAGTATACATCATCATACATCACACATGAGAGTATCAAGTGGAAGCGGAAAACAAGATCCGAGTACGGATAAAAAGCAAACTGGCATAAAATTCCTGAAAATGAGAACATCCCGCCCACAGGATCTCAATGATCTCCATCCCCGAAATCTTTACACCTGACAGTTGTTGCCAGCATCATCAGTCTCCTCGACCCAATAACCTTTCTATGGATATACCTGTCCATCTGAACAATATTTATCATGTGAGACTCTAAGGGACTAAGCAAGTCTAGAGTTTACAAGAAAATACCTAAAGAATCTCCTTGATGAACCTACTGATGTCCATGTTTGGAAAATGAATAGAAAAAAGCCAAAGATGGTTAGGATGAAGATGGGAGCTGGGTCAAATGCAATATTGAAGACTGGAGGGGAGAAGGTTGTGAGAAGCTTCAACCTAAAGGAGGATAACATTGTCCTTTTTTTCTTTGATGAAAAATATAATTGAGAGGTACATATTCTAGGTTATCAACTTCCATAGGGTGGCCCATTATAAATGCAATGCTGGTTTCTTAGAGAGTACTAATTATGCTAGATGATTGATTTATGTAATGCATTTTGTATGTAATTCCATAATGTGTAATGGATAAATTTGTATGGATTTCCCCAACTATATCTGGCTAATGTTTAATGCTATCGAGATGCTATATATGTTCTTGAGTTAATATGTCTATTTGGCTGCTGAATCATGATTATGTGTCATGTCAGCTATGATCGAGTTCGAATCAGTATGCTACTATTTAAAATGGTTTACACACACTAGAGATGGTCACTTTAAAAATCCGCTTGGAGGCACACTAGTTTGCAGACGGTCTTTGTTAGAATCCAACTCAGGTCGCCTCACTATTGGAGATGGTCCCTAGTATAGGCAATCTGAGGTTAAGGAGTTCTTGCAAGCATTCAGAAATATTGGACGTCTCCAGCTCGTATATGTTAGATGCATTTTCCTTTTTCCACCGTCTAAGGTCACGTATCTTAGAGCTGCAAAGAAAAAATCGGCTCAGGTGGTGTGCTGTTAGAAGCTATGCGCTTAAGCCGGAACAAGAAACCGTCTGAGTCCTATGGGAAAGTGACTTCTCTAAGTAGCGAGTCCGTACTAGTGAATCCTGAGGCATAGATACTCCATGGACACAAAAGGTCCCACCAAGCTGACGGTGTTGAGCTCCTCGATGCGCGAGATCAGGGCGTCGACCTTGTCTCCCTCTAGGCTCGCTGTGGACAAGCGGCCACTAACTTTCTCGGCTAGAGTGGTTGGGGGCAGGAGATGTGGGATGTCGTCCCGTGCATCCACCAGAAGCCAATGATTCCAAAAGTCTTCCACGCGCTTCGACCATCCCATCGGGAGGCCGAATGTCCCCTCCTTCATAAAGGAGGCGCAACCGGCCACCCAAGAAGTAGAGGTTAGGAATAGGGCGTACATATACCGCAGCAACGCCATAGACGGCTTCACCCCCATGAACATCTCGCACCAGCACGCGAAGATGGCGAGGGTGGTGACGGAGTTGGGCTGCCAATGAAGGGCGCAGTTGTGGTAGTGCTCCAGCACCACCATGAAGAAGGGGAGAACGGCGGGGCTAGCCCTGCTATAACTATGTGGTAGAACAATGGGCACCTAGACCCATGAAGGCCAGACGTATCTACTGATCCTGGACACAATCGGGTCTCTCCCCACTCATTCCATCTCGAGGCGAGTTGCGTGCGGCACCGGTCAGGCCTGGCTTCGGTTTTGATGGTGGAAGGCATCAGCACCTCCCCCAGCCATTCTTCCTCATCATCAACCCGAGAGGGCCCGGCAGGAGGTTGCTTCCCCTTCGTGAAGGTCAAGGCTCCCCGGCGAGACATCGTGTGTGGTGGGCAGGAGCAGATGCGAGGAGGAAGAAACATGCAAGAGTGAGCTACTGATGCGATGCGGAAAGGGGACATATATCGTCTAATAAAGATAGGCCACTCCTTATAGACCGAGATTTGGCCCGAAAGGGCACGCGTACCTTCCATGGGGGCGCCTCGGGACCTGAAGCGACACGTGTCATGCGCATCACCAATCGTCATTTTGGCCGTTCGAGCCTTCATCATCGAGCACAAGACGCACCGGTCCAACGGTTGGGGGCTACTGTTGGATACTTGGTACAGGGGATTCCCCGATCTGTCCATGACTGGCTTGCAACCAATGGTAGGGCAAACATCTCAAGGGGGGAGACCACCAAATTATAATTGGCTAAGATGTGCATGGAATTCAATTTCATATCAATATGCACATATTTATGTGGAGTCTCTCCTATGTATTATAGTTGTCTAACTACTTTGGGCCCAATAAGTTTGGGGACCATATTGTACTTGAATTTTGTTTTAGGTACATTGGAGATGCATTGGATGCTTGTCTCTTTCATAAGCAAGAAGTGTTGACTCAATGAAAATTAGAGACAAGCTAAGATGATCAACAAGCTCCTATCTACTTCATCACACCAATGATATCTCGGTAACAAGTATCTCTTACTCATGCATACATATCATCTTCCAACATATGTTAGGTTGCATCTTGGCATGAATTTTATGTATTTGATATGTTTGTGGTTGAAGTTCATCAATATACAATAAGATAAAATTGAGACTTTTGGCCATGCTATCAAGCAAAGATCTTAGTGTTGTATTGTCATGACTTCGTTTTGGATATCTTGCTCTATTTATTTTTGTGTACATGTTTATTTGTGGATCAATATCTTTGTGAGATTATCTACTTAGAAACTTATATACATGAGACTTGTTACAACTCTTTTTTGGATGTCTTGTTTGTTTCATGTGTGTTGTATGGTCATACTAAGCAATAACATTCATTGAAGACTATGTTGATACGCAATGATCATCCTGGTACTAGTCTTATAATATGCTTTGTCATGCCTCTCACACATCCTTGTGGTTGAGCCCGCTATTATGTTGTCTCTTACTCATTGCTCAACCATTTGTTTATTGCAAGTTTTATGCCTTGGTATATGCTCTTTTGTACATAGTTGTGTTTTAAATAATATTGAGGGAGTGAGGATACCATGCTTTGTCCATATTGTATTCAAATGCAAATTATAATTTGTGCACAAACCTTGGGGAGCCTCCTCATATTATTTAGAACAATCTCTTTTCGATCTTATCATAATATCAATCTTTCATTTTCTATGTTCCTTCTGTCAAGTGGTTTTCTAGATCTTTTGATTGCTTGCATCATTTGTTGATGCTTCTTCATCTTGTTATTTTTTTTGCAATCGTTTGATCTTCAATATAGTTTGACCTCCTCCTAAGTATTCATCATTGGATATGTTTAAATGTTTTATCATAATAAATTTGTTTCAAATGCACACCTTTGGAGTAATTCTCACTATATTGGTCGTTTAGAACTATTCACCAATTTTGGCAATCGATGCCAATGGGGGAGAGGTTTTGGAGGGTTTATGGGAAGTTGGTTTTATGCTTTGAGTTTGTTCTTAAGCATTTTCCTCTCATGCTCTTGCATCTTTGTTGTTGCTTTACAAGTTGAATATATAGAGGAAACTCCATCAACAATAATGGTTCATCACACACACATATATTATGGGGGAGCTTGCTCTATATATTATGGGCGTACCAACATCACATACTTGTGTAGTATTTGATTTTGGCGCAACCACTTTTATTCATTAAGTTGATTATATAAACCCTCTCAAAGGATTGTCATCAATTACCAAAATGGGGGAGATTGAAAGAACATGTGTGCCCCCATGTGTGGTTTTGGTAATTAATGACAATGTTCTATGGACTTATGTTTGCATTGAGTTTTTCTTGTAGGATTTTTCCATAGACAATGCTTGAACCATATGTTGGCTTCAAGGTTGGAAGAAGAAGAAAGTGAAGAAGATCAAGTGTTGATCAAGGTTTCTAGGAATGATCCGCAGATTGGTCAAGTAGAAGTTGAGCCTATGGAAGGTGTGTCTTATATAATAAGATGACCTCAAGTATATCTTGCCATCCTTATGGTGATCATGGATATGTGAAGATATGCCTAAAAGAGAGGGTCTTCCATAGTGGAGTACGGGGGAGAAAATTCCATGTTTTCACCATAATAGTGCAATCAAGAAAGGTGCTCCATCTTGAGGTGTGGAATATACAAGGCAAACGTTTGATCTTGATAGGGTATCTTTCTTACCAGTCTCGTGGTTTTAGATGGGGAGACTAGTTTATAGGATAGATAACTGTAATATCAAGAGGGGCTCTCGAGTGAGTAACTTGATCATATCCCTCGGTGAGAGCTCAAATCTTTGCATATTTGGCATCATCTTTCTTGGTTCTTATTTGGTTCTTATCCATGAGAGTATTTATTCTTGTGTCAATCTCTATAACAAGATCAAGTTCATCGAAAACGAATTTCATATGCGTTCTCTATTGTGTTTTCGATATTGGAGGTTTTACCGGTTTGTCTTTTATACACAGGTTAAACATTTCATCATTTGGTTCTATACTCCCTTGCTGGACAATGATGGTTCCCTACATGATATTGTATAGCTCGTTACTATCTTCAAAACGATCCCAAGATCATCAAAATCAGAGTCTGAATGCAAAAGTTATGATGGTTTCAGTTTTGTTGTTGCTGCCAGTTTTCAGGAGGGCGGATTATCCGGCCATGGGGTCGGATTATTCGGCCCAATTTTTGGAAAACAGTGTCGTGGTATTGCCGATGAGTACGCCATGGAGGGGTCCTCACAGTGCATGTTTAGAGACGTGGGGGAAGGCGGATGGTTGACGGATACGAGGTAACACAGCTACCCAGGTTCAGATCCCACAACGGTGGCGGAATCCTACTCCTGCTATAAATCACTATAAGGGAAATACACCGAGTTACAGGGATTGGTTCGCTGTGCGAGGTGCGTCATAGTTGACACTAGGTTGTCTGAGATTGTGCCCTAAAGTCCTCCATAGGCCCGACTTATATAGTCGCCAGGTCCTAGGTTTACAGGGAAAAGTCCTAGCCGGACGGGTTACAGAGTCCTACACTGCTTACAACTAGTCTAGCGTGTCTTACACTCCAAGGCTCCGGGTACGTCGGTGACTCCTCCGTGGCCTTCCTTTATCCATCATGGGCCTCCCTTCTGGATCCATCTAACTGGGCCGCCCAGAAGGCCGTGGGCCATGCTACCAACTGTGGGCCACCCGGGTTATCCGGATAGGAGAAATGCTATGAGGATACCCATATACCATATCCCGAACAATATCCCCAGAGAACTCCGAGATCTTGCGCCGTCTTGCCTCTTCAGGTTGAATGATCCGTCTAGATGGATGTTGGCAAATTGTCAAGCAACATCTTGTAGTCCTCCCAAAGAACCCTGCAAGGTTTTCTCCGTCTTCAACTTGTAAGTCAGAGAATTGATGAATCTTCTATCGTACTCTTCCATAGCCGGACTGGATCCGTCCATGCCAAAATATTCCGATGTGATGGTTCACCTGCTAGTGATAGCTAGAGCAACGTAGACGTAGGTCAGCAACGCCTCGTAAATCACAGATGCAGAGAAAGCAATCATGTCCGATTTTCCCGCACGAGCGATACGAACCGTTGGTGGCGACGGTTGGCAACATGGCAAAATTTCTGCGCACGCGCCTGCACACGTCGTCCACGCATCAACCGTTCGATCATTCCGCACGAATCTTGACGCCGGAGGTTATAAATTTTAACTGCGGTGGAAATTTTACTTTTCACCTCATTCTCCTCTGCATCATCTTCTTCCTCTAGCGAGCGCCTCCTCGAGTTATCGATGCACCCTGCGAAAAACCCTAGCTTCTCGACCTTCCCCAGTCACCACCGTAACCTTCCAATGGCTAGCAGCAATTCCGCCACCTCCATGGTGGCGTTAGGCGATGCCGCGGCGAAGCCGGCGAGCACCGTCGTCGTGCCCCCAGAGGGCCTGGTGATCCCCAAATCCTCGGTGGTCGAAACCACCGGCGGCGACCATAACCCAGCGGCGCTGGAGCTACTAGAGGAGGAGTATGACTCCCACAAGGGCGACTAGCACGGTTCGGATATTATGGACCGCGACATCAAGGAGCTAATCATCGAGGGTTACCTCCCTCCAACGGAGGGGCTCGCCTAGCGGGTGGCGCCGGCCGGCGAGGTCACTCCTTCTCCCCAAGCCGGAGAAAAGGTGTACCTCAAAGCCCAACTGGTATGCGGCGTCTCCCTGCCCATCTCCAATTTCTTCCTAGTTGTCCTCAACCATTACCGAGTACAGCCTCAGAACCTCTCCCCCAATAGCATCCTCGCTCTTAGCAACTACGCGAAACTTTGTGAGGGTTACTTAGGGATTATGCCTAGGCTAGATCTCTTTATATACTTATTTACCGTCAAGCGGAAAGCCGGAGCCGGCAAGGACGAGCTCAGGAACTGTGGCACCATGAGTCCTATAAGAACTGGCAACGTACGTACTTCTACAGCCCAGATATCCCTCTGGCTGGCCGAGAAGTGACGTACCCAGACTTTTTCGATGGAGCTGCCGCCAAAGCCTCAACATGGAGATCCCAGGCCTCCCTTCCCTCTGACATCGATGCTTCCCACACTATAAGGTGGATAGAGTGGTTCGTAGAGACGGGTTTGACCGGATTGGACCTGGCCATGTGCTGGTTCGTCAGGCGGATCCAGCCTCTGCAGCACCGCTTGAAGTTGATGCACGAGTATACCAAGGATAGGAAGGATAGCCTCCGCATCTCCGAGGACAACTTCTCGAGCGACTCCGTCAAGGTCCTCCTTAAGGACATCGTCAAGGTGAAGGATAGGAAGCGAGGCTTCACCATCACCTACGACATGTTTGTTGACGGCACGTGCCCAATGGTATGATATTTATTTTCCGTGTATGACATATACTCCAGTTCTTTCGTCTACCCATATCCATCTCATCTAACACGTTGGGATTTCACTTAATAGCTCAGCGATCTAGAGGAGGATAGCATGGCTGTCCAAATCTATGATCCAAAGATGAAGGAAGTCACCGTCGTGTCCGACGATGATGTCCCGTTGGCGTGAAAGCGGAAGAGCTCCACCTCTGACGCTGCCGATGGAGGCAAGAAGAAGAAGAGGGAAGGTGGAGCCTCTAAGAAGACTACCGCCACCCTAGAGGTGGATAAAAGAAAGGTTATCGGATCCCCTTTGCCAAAGCACCCCCTCTTGTGTAAGCTTCTTTCTCTCCGACATTGTCCATTGTTTGTCTCAATCCTGTACTTATACTTTTTGCACAGGAAGAAAGCCACAACCAGTTTGAAGAAGACCTCCAAAACTTTGGGGCTTCTAGAAACATTAAGGATATGTTGCATTGTGACGTGTCTCCCCATGCATCTCCCGCCATCGCCCCTGTCACTCCCAGCGTCCAGCCCATGTCCGCTCTGACAAGCTCACAGTCCAAAGAAACATCTGGCCCTTCTGCCATGGAGTGGACTTGCCTCCATGGAGCTTGCCGTTGTCGGCAAACAGGCGACACAAGAAAGTGCTGCAACCCACATGGTTGAAGCTTCGGCTAAGGATGCCATCTGTAGCGATAAGGCAGTAGTGGAGGGTGGTACATCTGCCGAAGGCGGCGCTTCTGCACCCAGGAAGACCATAGAGTTCTCGAAGATAGTCTATCCGGAACTTACGCCGGGTAGATCCTCTTTGGTTCCTGGTGAATCGCCGACATCTCCAACATGCGGTCTCGAGGAGCTTCTCTGGCAAGCAGAAATCTTGCAAGGAAACAGGTTATCCTTCGACAAGTTGCTTGCTGAGAGTGCTACAAACCTCAAGATCATTGCACTTGTAAGTTTTAGTTGCCTTTTACATTTCATATGAGTATCCCACTGTAGCCCCCGAGGATTTAGATGAAAAACCATAGGTCATTGCATCTAAATGCTCTAAGAGTGACAAAGCTAGAAAACTTCTCACTGTAGCCCCCAAGCATATAGTTTGAATGAATTATTCTGACTAGATGCTTTAAGAGTAGCATACGCAGTGTTTGTAAATTTCAATACTGTAGCCCCCAGGCTTCTAGCTGTAACTGAATTAGTTCTGATTAAATGCTTAAATAGAAGATTAGCATATGACTGAGTTAAAACTTTATACTGTAGCCCCCAAGCTTCTAGTTGAAGACTGAATTAGTTCCAACTAGATGCTTAAAAGAAGACTAAGCATAGTGCTAAGTTAAAAACTCTCACTGTAGCCCCCAAGCCTCTAGGTGGATATTTCTCCGGCTAGATGCTCAAAGTAGACTAAACAGCGTTAAAATTTTCCTTTCCACAGAATGAGAATGCTCGAAGGGGCGTGGCCAACGAGAAGTACTAGAAGATGCGCTCGGACTTGGAAGCCGAAAGGGTAAAACTGCCTTCTTGAAGGAACAAAACACCAAGAGCAAGCGTCTGTTTTTCCTTTCTTTTTCGTATTCCGACTTGGTTTTGTGCAAACATTCTTTGAGTACTCACAGTGTACTGTTCTTTCTCCGACTTGCAGAAGCCATTTCCAAGGCTAAGGATATTGTTGAGCAATCCAAGCATATTCAGCAGCTGGATAGCGAAAACAAGATCCTCAAGCAGGAGAGGAAGGATATGCTGAAGATGCACGAGGACTCCATGAATGTCCTGCAGGACTCCGCCAACAAGGAGATGAACCGCTTGAAGGAGGAAATCAAGATCTTGAAAGAGCAGAAGAAAGCTACCGATGAGAAAAATCAACGCCATCATGAAGCGTACAAGATACTCCGAGAAGAACGGGACTCCATGGCAGAAACTCTCCCGCAGGCTGAGATTAGCAGCTTCAGTAAGTGATTCTCCACCTTGTACTTCTGTAAGTTAGATATTCTGAATATTTTTGTGCTTATTTGAACTCATGCGCTCCTTTGTCGAAAATTTGCAGTTCCTATGGGGTTAACCCGGTGGCCTCTTCCGCCAAAGGAATGCATGGTCCTTGCCGGCAACTTTATCAACACCGCCATCAAGCAGACCAAGGAGATAGTGAAGCCCCTCTAGATTAACATCAAGGCGGTGGAATCTGTGGAAAAGTTCTTAGAGATCCTGCGCCGAGCCCCCGAGCGTATTGCAAGCTGGATAGCTTCATGTACACGGTCCGGCGCCAGGATGGCACTGTCAATGGTCAAGGCACACTACGAAAATGCCGAGATCGACACAGTGACCTCCGGTATCCCCGACGTAGACGACGAAGACCAAAAGATAGATCATGAATCTATCCTGTCATCGCTTGCGGGTTTTGACACCAGAGTCGCCGAGTTGGTCGATCCTAACGTCTTTGTGTCCATGAAAACTATTGACAGTGGCAACCAAAGCTCCTCCGAGTCCCTCGACACTGCCGACTTCGAGGAAGGTGACTCTCCTGCTGCTGACGATGCTGCGTCCAAGTCGCCTGTGCCAGAAGAATGAAAACAATTATGTAATATTTGTTTCCTCTGTAATGTGTATGCGGAAAAAACTACATGTTAACTGAAGGCAGAAAACAATGGTTGTTATTTCCTTCTACTCAAGAACTAGTTCCAGCATGTATATATTTTTTGAGCAAGTGCTGGATTATCCATTGCCTTGGTTTTTATGCTTGACTTTTCGTGAGTCGGAAGACTCGTTGTCGGAACTACGCGCTCAGGCGATGATGCCCAATGGCACCGTAAATAACCTAAGCACCAAATCGCCGACAATAAGTGCCAAAAGTCACTACTCTAGAATCCACATAAAAACGACAAAGAAAGAGTTAACCAGAAAACTTAACCTAACGCCCGTAGGCAGAATTTTCACAAGTGCAATTGCAAAGCTTGTGCATAAAGGTTTTTATACGATCCAAAAATGAACACTAAAGGAGGTAAAAGACTCAGAAATATGAGTGAACCAGGGAGCTTTATTTCATTGATCATATAAGAGGTACACAATAGATAAAAATGCTAAGTGTAGAAAGGAAGTAGTTGTGCTATGTTCCATGGCTGATCAAGCTCCGGTTAGATATCATCCGGGTCACGTCGCTTACGCTTATGATCCTTGTTGGGTCTATCCTTCAGTTCACGATTGTCAACGAGGTAGTAAGACCCATTGAGCAGCGCCTTGTTTATGATGAACGGTCCTTCCCATGGCGGGGATAATTTGTGTGAATTCTTCTGCTTAAGTCGAAGCACCAGATCCCCCTCTTTAAATGAGAGATGCCGAATGCGGCGACTATGGTAGCTGCGTAGCTTCTGCTGGTAGATGGCGGATCTTTGGCATGCCAATACACGCTCCTCCTCGACAAGGTCCACATCTAGGCGTCTGGATTCTTCAGCGTCATCTTCGTTTTAGGCGGCAACTCTTGGTGCAGCATGAAGGTGGTCGGAAGGCAGGATGGCTTCTGCTCCATATACCATGAAGTAAGGGGTGTAGCCGGTGGATCTGTTGGGTGTAGTTCGTAAACTCCACAACATAGATGGCAATTCTTCCGCCCAGGCTCCAGCTTCTCTATGTAGCGGTTCCTCAACACGTGGCTTGATTCATTACAGAATTAATCCATTGGCTTGCTCAACCTGACCATTGGACTGTGGGTGTGCCACAGATGCAAGGTCAAGTCGGATGCTTGTCCCAAAAATAAGCCACCACTTCTCCGAGTGACAAGTTGCTGCCGTTGTCGGTGATTATGCTATGTGGGAGACCAAATCTCACCGCTAGATCCCGGACAAACCTAAGGGCAGTTGCCCCATGAGCCTTCTAATAGGTTTATCTTCTATCCATTTGGTGAATTTATCAACCGCGACTAACAGACGCGTAAACCCACATGGTGCCATCTATAGCGAACCAACCATGTCCAGCCCCCAGACTGCGAATGACCAAGTTATTGGTATTGTTCGCAATTCTTCAGCAGGAACATGTGGTTGTTGGGCATAGTACTGGCATCCCATGCATGTCTCAACCAGCTTGTCGGTGTCCGCTTTCGCGGTCAGCCAGTAGAATCCTTGCCGAAAGGCTTTAGCGACCAATGATTGGGGAGCGGCATGATGCCCGCAATCTCTGAGATGGATTTCGCGTAGGATTTCGATACCTTCTTGCTGGGAAACACACTTAAGGTATACTCCAGTAGTGCTTCTTTTGTAGAGCTGTCTATTGATTATGGTATAGCCCTTTGATCGACGTACTATTTGCCATCTTTCGACTTTTTTGTCTGGCAAAGTTCCGTGTTCGAGATACTCCATGTACGGTTTTTTCCAAGCCAGAGGGATCTTTGCCACCATGTGGACGAAAGAGTCAACGCTATCCGGGTTGTCGATGTCTGCTCCCTTCATAGATGGTGTCCATGGATGCTCCAGGAAAACTCCAGGCGGAATTCATTTGCGCCCTGATCCAAGCTTAGACAACAGATCAGCCGCCTTGTTTTGCTCCCTAGGTACATACTTGACCTTGCAGCCCAAGAAGCTCTTGGCTATCTCGTCCACTTCGTCTCGATATGCTGCCATCATAGGGTTCCGCGCATTCCAGGTGCCAGCCACCTGCTAGGCAACCAAGTCGGAATCTCCACAGCAAACTATGCGCTTGATGCCAATATCCTTGGCAACGCGCAGTCCGTGAATGAGTGCTTCATACTCCTCTATGTTGTTCGTAGCCTTGAAGTGGATCTGCAGAACGTAGTGTAGCTTGTCCCCAATTGGTGACTGTAGCGGTACACCAGCCCCCGAGCTGTTGAGTAGCTTTGATCCGTCAAAGTGCGTCACCCAATATTCTGGCTCCGGCATTGGGGTAGTATCTGGCATCTCCATCCAATCTGCGATAAAATCCGCCAAGGCTTGTGACTTGATATCATCGCGTCTCTTGTAGGTGATCTCGAAGGCGGCAAGATCAATGCCCCACTTCGAGACCCTTCCTGTAGCGTCGTTGTTGTTGATAATGTCGGACAGTGGAGTCTTGCTCACCACTGTGATGCGGTGCTCCTGCAAATAGTGCCTCAGCTTCCGAGAAGCAAGGAATACTCCATAAGCTATCTTTTGATAGTGCGGGTAATGCTGCTTGGACTCTGTTAATACCTTGCTTACATAGTAAACTAATCATTGAACTCTGTGCTCATAGCCTGGTTCCTTCCGCTCTACCACGAAGACAATGCTGATTACCCGGTTGGTGGCCGCCATGTAAATTAACATGGGCTCTCCGGGTTCGGGTGCTGCAAGGATAGGCGCTGAGGAAAGTATCTCCTTGAGCTGCTTCAGTGCTGCATCTGTTTTGTCCATCCACGTGAATTTGTCCACCTTCTTCAGCAACTTGTACAGCAGCAGAGCCTTCTCTCCAAGTCGGCTGACAAACCGACTAACTGCTGCAACACAACCTGTTAGTCGTTGTATGTCCTTTAGTCATGTCGGACGGTTTATGTTTAAGATGGCCTTGATTTTCTCTGGGTTGACCTCGAGTCCACGTTGGGAAACGATGAAGCCCAACAATTTGCCGGCTGGAACCCCGAAGACGCACTTCTTAGGGTTAAGCATCATGATATATTTTCCAGAGATTATCAAAGGTTTCTTTTAAGTCAGAGATTAAGTCATTTGATTTTTAGACATCACTGCTATATCGTCCACATAGGCGTGAACGTTCCAACCAATTTGATCGTGTAGGCAAAGTTGCATTGTCCACTGGTACGTAGGACCTACATTTTTCAGCCCAAAGGGCATCGTGCCATAGAAAAACGTGCCGTAGGGGGTAGTGAACGAAGTGGCCAATTGGTCTGACTTCCTCATCTTCATCTGGTGGTACCCTGAGTATGCATCAAGAAAACACAAAAGCTCCAAGCCAGCCGTCGAGTCAACGACTTGTTCAATGTGAGGCAAAGCAAACGTATCTTTAGGACATGCTTTGTTCAAGATGGTGTAATCAACGCACATTCTTAATTCTTTGGTTCCCTTTTTGGGGACAAGTACAGGATTGGCCACCCATTGGGTGTGAAGGACTTCTCGGATAAAACTAGCCTTAAGTAACCTAGCTATCTCTTTGCCTATGGCGCGTCTCTTCTCATCTCCAAAGCGTCGTAGAGGTTGCTTCACTAGTTTGGATTTTGGATCAATGTTCAAGATGTTCTCCGCAAGTTCCCTAGGTACACCTTTCATGTCGGCAGGTTACCAGGCAAAGATGTCCCTATTCTCACAGAGGAACTCGACGAGCGCGCTTTCCTATTTGGGATCTAGGTTCGTCCCAATGGCGGTGGTCTTGGAGGCATCGCCTACCACAAGTTCCACCGGCTTGGTTTCGATGGTGGCCTTGAATGCTGGGCAGAGTCAGAAATCTGTTTCTTCGACACGGGCATCTCCGAGGCATCGACCTTGCTCTGGATCTCCTTGAATTCTTCGCTATAGAGGACAGCTTCCGTGTAGGCTGCTTCTCCAATCTAGTAGTCCCTAGCTTTGGCAAAGCTTCGGATACGGTGATGACACTGTTTGGTCTGGGTGTCTTTAGCTTGTTGTAGAAGAAGCATGGCTTGGCCATGAAGGTGTGGAATATGTCGCGCTGAATATGACGTGGTACACGCTCTTGAAGGGGACCACCTGAAAGGTCATGCGCTCTTGGCGGTAATTATTGACATCACCAAAGGCGACCTGAAGTGTGTTGCACCCAAGGGACCGAGCCTCCCGACCAGGAACTACACCATGGAAGATGGTGTTGGTCCGCCTTAGGTTTGCCTCCGTCAAATTCATCTTCTGTAGTGTATCCAGGTACATGATGTTGATGCTTCGTCCACTATCCACCATGCATTTGGTGAACTCATTGCCGTCAATCAGGGGGTTGATGACCATGGCATATTGGTTATCCTTAGGGATGAGGTATAGGTGATCCTTCATGTCCCAAGTAACTGGAATCTCCGACCAGCGTAGGAACTGGGGAACTGGGGGAAGAGTAGCCATTAGTATCCTCATGGAGGTCTTCTGCTGTCGGACGGTGGGGGTGCCAAGGAAAGTGTGGAAAACTGCCGCCTTCTTCTCGAAGGGGTTCTTGCATTTGCCATCGCTCTTGGCGGCGTGCTTGGGGTCAATGTCCTCGTCCATGTCACTTGAATCCTTGGACTCCTCCTCCTTCTTCTTCCCCTTGCCCTTTCCTCGCGGTCTGTTCTTTCGACTTTGCTTGTAGCCGGACTCTGGGTCCTGCTTGAGGTCGTTGATGAACTTGTAGTGGCGGTTGGTCTGGGTGGCCTTGTCGTTGGCGTCAAGGTGTACGAGGCACGACATATCGCAGTACTCCTCGTAGGTTTGGGGAACGCGGAGCGCTGCCGAGGTAGTTTCACTGCCTCGTTGCTACCCACGACCAGTTCCCCGTCCTCGGCCACGCTGTCCGCCATCACCTCGTCCTGCAAAAGTAATAGCGACCATGTCGGGAGTTCGCTTTTCTTCTGGTGCGGTTTTCCGTTTTGTGCTGCTGCTCCTCCGAGCCTAAGTTGGAATGGCCATTGCCGACAGAGAGCCGCGAGCATCATCGTCGGCAGCTGCGAACTCACTGGCCAACTGAATCATCTGGTTCAAGTCTAGCTGGTGATTGTCCTGCAAGCGCTTCAACTTATGTCGGAGCAATGTGCCCCTTTCCAACCCATCGATGAAGGTGGCCATGGCGGTCTGAGCGTGCACTCCTGCGTAGGAATTCTTCATATCCAGCCAGCGGGAGAGGTAGGCGCGAGATGTCTCGTCTTTCTCTTGCACGCACCGCTGTAGATCGCCAACAATGCAGGGACGCTTGTACGTACCCTCGAAGTTCTTGGTGAACTCTTCTTGCATGTCCAACCAATTGCAGATGGATCTTTCCGGCCAGTCATCAATCCATTGACGGGCCGTGCCCGCCAACATTAATGGGAGGTACTTGACGGCGACGTTGGGGCTACCCCCGATGATCTCCACCGCATTGCCGTAGTCCTGCAACCATGTAGCTGGTTTGGAGGTGCCGTCATAGGGCTTGATGGTCTTGTCAATCCGGAAACCTTTGGGGTAAGTTGCGGACCGTATCATAGGTCCAAAGCAACATGGTCCCAGGTATGGTCCTTCCCGGGCCTCGTGGATCTTGTCTATACACGAACGTGCATCATATGGCTCCGGGCTTCTTTTCTTCTTGCCATCATGGGATGGGCCGCATGAACAACGCGGGCCTCCTCCGCCATGGTGGCTGCTTGGTGGCGACAGAGGCGGAGGTGGCGGTGGGTTAGCCTTCTTGCTGTTACCCTCCTGTGACGCCTCACGCTTGTGGCGGTTGCTTGTCGGACGCAGAGGGTCATAACGCGACCTGCTCTTGTGTCCTTGGTTGCGCTCTCTGTCATGACGGGTCTGTTCCGTTTTGTCGCGGATGACGATGCCATTCTGCCTTGGCAGGGGCATATCCGTACGATGGTGAGCCTTCATTTCTCCGCGATGTCGGAGGGAGCAGGGCGATGGCGATGGGTGACGAGGTTGGGCCTTGCCTCCATGATCGAAGGATATGGGGATAGCATCCTTCATGTTGCGCGCATCCCTCCGTCTTCGTTCTGACAAACCCGTCTGAAACCCGACATCAAGAGGAGATATGTCCCTTGGCGGCTTGTGCTGGCTAGATTGACAAAACGTTGGGTCGGACTCGAGCTTCTAAGATGTGGCCTTTTCCTGCTGTTTCACCGAGACCTGGTCCACCGCTTCAGGTGATCTATCCTACTCCAGAAGGGTCTTGGCGATGGCGAGGTTGAGGAGAGGAGTGGGCATCACCTGCCTGCCTTCACTTTCAATGTATGGCTTGGCCTATGCCGGCTTCGGGGGAGCCCATCCTAGGTTTCGCCGCACACCAGGATCGTTGATGACGCGAGCCGGACCTTTCTTAGCTTTTTGCTACTGCTGCAGAGTCCTGTACTCGGCCTCCATTGCTCTGGCTTTCTCTATTGACTTCTGCGCGTTGGCCAGATCTCGATCTAGCTTTGCGCCTTGCTCCGCGATAGCCTGCACTTGCTCTAGTAGCTGTTGGCGCTTCTTGTCAAGCTAGACTACATTGTGAATATGAGCCACGGTCATGGGCTCTACGAGGAGATTTCCGTACATCACTCTATCAGCTGGAGTAACTTAGGCAGCAGCAGACGTACATGCCGGAGGCGGCAGGTTTGTGGTGTTGTTGTTGCTTGGGCCGGTGCCGAGTTCCTACGGCTGTTGCACTGGGTTAGGCGGAGGGGGCATGTCCTTTGCGCGATCACTATCAGCAGCAACGGGTGGTCCTTTCCCCTTATCCAGCGCTGTTGGCAGAGCTCTGCCGGGTTGATCTTCATCCATCGTCGTCCCAATGGTGACGAACACTTCTCGGGACGCGACGGTGTTGTTGGCCAGCTCGTCGCGCTCGTAATCTTCCTCCATCTCCTGCATGGCAGAGTCTAGCTCCTCCGGGCTGAAATCTATCTCTTCCGAATCTACACTGAAGTCGGCGTAGAGCGCGTCAATCACAGAGTCAGAGGGTGCCAGGGCTTCCTCGATGACAGGGGGTGGAGGTGCAACCATAGGGACGATGACTGGAGGTGGTGGCGCAACTGCGGCGATGGCGGCGGGTGGCGGTGGTGGTGGTGGCTGAAGGGGTGGTGCTCCGCCAATGAGCGCAAGAGTTGTCTGAGCTGCCTCCTCAGCCTCCGCGTAGTTGTTGACGGTGTTCACCATGCTTTCAAAGGTGAGGCGTCCTGAGGCCTGCTGCCACCTTAGAGAATGGCGGAGAAGCGTTCCCTGGTCCAGTCCTTCCACAAAGTGATACATAGCATCATCAATGGGGTAATGCGTCAGATCGGCCCGTATACGGAGCCACCTGGCAAGGTAATCGTGGGGGTTTTCGCCCTCTCGCTGAATGCAACGTGCCAGATCGAAGATGGTAACCATGCCGACGAACTTGGATCTCTGTTGTCCAGACGCACGGACAAAGTCGGCGGACTTGCAGTGATCTTCCATCGTTATATCCTGCACAGGGGAGGTATGGGTGGGTCTTGAATTTTTCCGATCTTTGCCAGCAAACTCCGAGGAGAGATCCGACATCGATCCTTCCGCGAACGTATCCTGCCCATAGGCAGTCCGTGCGGGTCTTGATGCTCCTCTGACTCCCAGGGAACTATTGCCCGAGTCGGTTTCGCCGATGAAGAGGTGGATGTCTCCGATGGGGACGATCGAGCATCACATACGGTTCGTCTTTGCCAGGATCCAGAACTCGTCAGGAGGGACGATCGGTATGTTGCCGGAGAAGAGAACTCGACCGATGGCTAGGTTTCACTGATTCCCGCGAAGATCTTGGTCCTCGCCCGCTGAAGAGCCTGAAGCGCCTCTTGCCCCATGGTGGCCGCCCATTATCGTGGTATTGCCGGCGAGTACGCCATGGAGGGGTCCTCACAGTGCGTGTTTAAAGACGTAGGGGAAGGCAGACGGTCGACGGGTACGAGGTAACACAGCTTAATCTGGTTCAGATCCCACGACGGTGGCGGAATCCTACTCCTGCTATAAATCACTATAAGGGAAATACGCCGAGTTACAGGGATTGGTTCGCTGTGCGAGGTGCGTCGTCGTCGACACTAGGTTGTCTGAGATTGTGCCCTAAAAGCTCCCATAGTCCCAACTTATATAGTCGCCAGGTCCTAGGGTTACAGGGAAAAGTCCTAGTCAGAAAGGTTACAAAGTCCTACACTGCTTACAACTAGTCTAGCGTGTCTTACACTCCAAGGCTCCGGGTACGTCGGTGACTCCTCCGTAGCCTTCGTTTATCCGGCCTGCGCCTCCCTTCTAGATCGATCTAAATGGGCCGCCCAGAAGGCCGTGGGCCATGCTACCAACGTTGGGCCACCCGGGTTAACCGGATAGGAGACATGCTATGAGGATACCCCTATAGCATACCCCCAACCAACAGCTAAGGACTTTGAGGCGTGGCTCCCAGTAATGGGGGCGGATTATCCGCCCCAAATATCCGCCCCCTATAATGAGGGACACGCCGCTAGGTCCTTAGCCATTTTTTGGCACGGGGAACCCGGAATATCTAGGGGAGGGGCGGATTATCCGTCCTGGAAGGTCCCAAACGGTCATATTTCATCGGGGAAGGGTATACATAGACCCCTTCTTCCTCCTTAGGCTGGTTGATTGCATTCTCTCTCTCCTCCATTGTTTTGACCTTCAAGAGCTTGCAAATACTCTTAATCCCTCCCATATTTCTTGAATCTTTTTGGGGGAATTGAAAGGGGAGATCTAGATCTACAACTCCACCAATCCATCTCTCCTCTATGTGAGGGGAACATATTGAGATCTAGATCTTGGGGTTTCTTTTGTGGATTTCCTATTGTGTTCTTCCTCTCCTATTATCCCACTAGATTTTGTAGCTTCGGTGGAATTTGGGAGAGAATGACTTGAGCACTTCTTGTGTTCTTTCCTTTGCATTTGGTGCATCGGTTTGAGTTCTCATAGAGGATTTGATTGGGTGAAAGGTGAGAAGCTTTTTACTCTTGGGTTCTTGGAACCCTAGATGGTTTAGTTGTTTTATAGGTTTGTTGATTACTTGGGGCCTCCCATTAAGTTGTGGAGCTTTCCCCGAGCTTGTTTGTTGGGAGCCTCCAATTGAGTTGTGGAGAAGTGCCCCAATCTTTGTGAGAGGTTACGGATTGCCACCGACAAGTGCACCGATAGTAAAGAAGTGAACCAGGCCTCTTGTGGCGAGGTTCACAGGAGAATAGGGTGAGGCCTTTTGTGGCGTGGTGGTCTTAGTACCGCCCACCCCTCCAACGAGACGTACTCTCTTTATAGGAGGAACTCGGTAATTAATCATAGTCTCCGTGTGCCTCAGTTATCTCTATACCCGAGCTATTTACTTATGCACTTTACTTTGTGATAGCCTTCGTGCTTGAATTCTTATATCTAGCTATCACATAGTTGCTTGTTTTTCTTAGCATAAGTTGTTGGTGCACATAGGTGAACCGTAGTTTATATAGGTTTTGTGCTTGACAAAGTAAACGCTAGTTTTATTTTGCCTTTGTTAAGCCCATCTCGTAAAAGTTTTAAACCGCCTATTCACCCTCCCTCTAGGCGGCATCTATATCCTTTTCACATATGAACTGTTGCACTTTATTTCATGTAATTTTTGGAGCTTATGTAATAATTTAAATTCTTTTTAGATATGTTATGATTCTTTTAACTCCCTTTCGTTACTTATATATGATTGGCCAACATAATAGACTTAAAAATTGGGCGTCTAGTCAATGCAACATACCGTGATTATGTTTAACAATCCTTGAATGGGATATATTTGACCAAAACAGTAAGGGGAAGGAACAGTTTCAGGTTCTTAAAAATGTCAATCGGGCTACAGAATTTACCATGCGCCTACTATGTTTCAATTGGAGGTACTGTGCCCAATTTCTGCACAATTATGCTCATGGATGTGATAATCATCCTTAAATTCCTGGATAGTTAGCATACAATCTACTAGTTTTTTCTATATTACTAAATGGACGGTATCTAAATTCAAAATCTCAATCGAGTGGCCAAATCAACCACCAACCTTAAAGCATTTCCCGTCCCACCATTTCAAAAACATTGAGGCGAAATCTTCCACCAGGAGTACCATTTTTCTATTTGCAGGTAGACGGAGGCTAGCAAAATTCATAATCCTAATCGAACTTTAAAAACACTCACCGCCCCAAAAGCATTTTGCGCCCCTCCGTTTCAAAAATTTCGGGGAAAAATATCCCACCGACGGACAACCATTTTTCTATTATTACTTGGACGGTAGGAAAATTTAAAATCTCAGTCAAGTGGCAAAATTTACCGCCTACGCTGTGTGTATCGAATGCATCCAATTTTCTTTGCAAAAATACTCCATGGTTATGGATGATCAGTTCATGTGATGCTCGGCCTTGAATTCCTGGACATATAGCTTACAGTCTAGTACCTTTTTTTTAGTAGATGGACGCTAGCCAAATTCAAAATAACAAATGAGCAACAAAATCACCTGCCGACCTTGAAGCATTTATCGCCCCACCAATTTAAAAATTTCAGCCAAAATATCTCACAACATAGTACCATTTTTCTATTATTATATGGATGATATCCAAATTCAAATCTCCATCGAGCGATAATATCACACATCGACCTTGAAGCATTTTGCGCCTCTCCGTTCCAAAAAGTTTTACTTTAAAATTCCTATCCTACCCTTTGTTTAGACGACAAATGGGTATGCTTAAGTTGGTTGCTAGGGGGCACGATTATTATTATGTTTTTGTTCACCTCTATGATCCTGATTCGCATAGTTTTTCCCGCTAGCCCTCCCAAAAATCCGAAGATCCTCTATCTCCTCCATGACCACCGCACACACTGGTCGGCGGAAATTCCACTACGGCCTGAGCCGCTTGAGCTGCAATCTCGTGCACCACCACAATGCCGCTTCACCGACACCAACCCCACCAGATCTAGTTCACTGGGTCTCTCTAACACTGTACCAGAGCTATAGTATATATCACCATGTCGATAGTGTCATCGACCACCCAAGCTCTGCTTCCCCTCTGACGAATGCTACCCATCATACCGGAGTTGCCTCACAGGTGTCCACCGGACGGGACATAGTTCAACGAGTTCCATGTCCACGAATCCAGACCAGCTGCACGGGCGTTGTTGTTCATTGCACCGGATGTGCCTCAGTGACGCTTTCGTCCACCGCGCTCAAGTTGGGATCGAACGCCCAAGATCTTCTACCCTGACCCCCAAGATCTACTTCCCTGACCGCCCAAGATCTGCTTCCCCGATCACCCGAGATATGCTTCCCCGACCGCCCGAGATCTGCTTCCCTGACCGCCCAAGATCTGCTTCCTCGCAACCGCAGCACCCTCGGTGACCTGGACATCACCTGCACCGTATCGATGATGCTTAGACACCTCCCGACCAAGGTAACCAAATCTCCAACCCCTTTTTGTTTTGTCAGCAGTATAGCAAATTTAAGTTTGTCGCACTGAACTGCATTTTTGTAATCGTGCTAGTACATACAAGTCATTAGGCATGCCTGTTCTTTGTGCTACATATAAGGTCACTGGACATATTTGTTTGCATTCGCTGCTCTACAAATTTCAAGTCATGCACATGTTCTAAGCTACTCCCTACAATAGTTATTGCCTGCTATTGTGTAGTTCTTGCAAAATGTATTCAGTGGAAAGTATTAGTGTGGATTCCCTGCTCCAGAGTTACCGAATATATCTGGTTCGTCCTGAGCTAAGTTCCTGCTATTATTTCCTCCTTGGCATCGTTCTGCTATCCTATAGTAATGGTTTAAACTCATCGTACTAGTTCAATAATAATTTTATTGTTGCCATCTGGATCTCTAAAAGATGCAACAATGACTATTTTCTTTTTCTTTGCATAGATCTCAAAAAGGGAACACTAAACATGTTGGTTTTCATATCCTCTTGTATAGATTCACAAGCGATGCCATTGTTTCTTTATTTGGTGTTGATTCATCTTAAGAAACCACATAACTATCCTATACTCTGTAGTTCATTTGTGGTTTGCATTCTTGCTCTACAAGTTCACTTATGATGCCATTATAATTTCTATCCGGTTTAATCCTAGCTATGAATGTAACTGCATGCCCATTGTGTAGCTCACTGCAAATTCTGACTCACCCAACGTCTCTTGCATTCCAGGATATACTACTGCTTCCATATATATTTGGTGAAATGACCTGGCTGGTTTATATTTGCTAAAATTCTAAGAAAAGCTTTGTTTGATTGCTCAATTCATTTGTAGGCACACTTGTGTAATGCTTGCTTGTCCTTTTCTACAGGTTCACAAGCAACGCCATAATATTTCATATCTAGTGGTTTGTCTTAAGCAGCGACATTGCTATCCTCTATTGTATATAAAGTTCATTTGAGGTTTGCATTCCTCCTCTACAACTTCTCTTATGATGCCATTATAATTTCTATTTAGTTGGTTCCTAGCTACGATAGTAACTATAAGGCCCATTGTGTATCTCACCACAAATTCTGTGTCACCCAATGTATCTCGCATTACAGGATAAACAACTTCTTCCATATATATTTTTTGAAATTACATGACTAATTTATATTTGCTAAAATTCTAAGAAACAGTTTGATTGATTGCTCATTTCGTTGTAGGCACACTTGTCTAATGCTTGTTTTTCCTGTTCTATAGGTTCACAAGCGATGCAATTGTTTCCTTATCTGGTTCTCGTTCATCTTAAGCAACGACATAACTAACCTCTACCGTGTAGTTCATAAATGGTCTGCGTTCCAGCTCTACAAGTTTTGGTATGATGACATTATAATTTCTATCTGGTTCATTCTTAGGTACGATAGTAAATGCATGGCATTATCTAGTTTGATTTCTCATTTCATTGTAGGAACACTTGTCTAATGCTTTCTTGTCCTGTTCTACAGGTTCAAAAGCGATGCCATTATATTTCTTATCTGGTTCGTCCTAAGCAATGACATAACTATCCTCTACTTTATAGTTCATTTGTGGTTTGCATGATGACGTTATAATTTATGTCTCGTTCATTCTTAGCTACAACAGTAACAGCATGCCATTGTCTGGTTTATTCTTCTATATATATTTGTTTAAATGACTTGGCTATTTTATATTTGGTGACATTCTAATCCACACACATTTTATATTTCTCGTTTCACGGTAGGTACACTTGTTTAATGCTTGCTTGTCTTGTTTGTTTGACATGATGGTCAATATATTTGAACCATTGACCAGTAGTAAACTCTAGTTCATAGGTCCCGTCATATTAGTTAAATGAGTAGTTTGATTTGTTTGATGTATTAACTTGTTATTACTTTTTCAAACTGCAATTATTGCTATCGCCACGAAAGAGGGGGATGCAAGATCATGTCTCAAGGTTGTTTTTCAATGTAGATGTCATACTCAAAAGGGAGATGCATGTGATAGATGGAGCAAGCAAATTAAGGACTGCTGTCAACTCGATTGTCAACTGAAATGCTGAATTTTATTTCCCTTGAGTTGATAATATGTAATAATTTTAAGTAGTTTGCATTTGATTAGGGTACATGGGCTTTTTTATTTTCCTGTTTTGTATTGGGACGATGATGAACATTAAAAGATGCTCGCAAGTTGCACACCTTTTATGATATTGGAATGGGTTCCTGAAATGCTGAAACTGTAAAAGACCGTAAAAGTAACGGGATGACCCACATGAGTGTTTAGTAAGAGTAACATGCCATAAAAGTGACATGCTGAAATAGTAATAGGCCAAAAAAGTAACAGGCCGAAACAGTAAGAGACCGAAGACAGTAACGCACCAGAACCGTGATGGGACAGAACAGTGAAAGAGCCAGAAACATAAAAGGCCAAAATAGTAATGGGCCAGAGCAGTAGCATGCCAGGCCAAAAAAAGGCCAGGATTGTAGAAACCAGAACTGTAACAGGCCAGATTTGCACCAGGCCAGAACAGTAACAAACCAAGAAACTTACAAGTGTAGAATAGTAACATGACAGAATGTGTGTAGGATGTTTATGGGCCTGAACAGTAGCATACCCGAAATTTTATGGTCCATAGCGGGTTACATAAATGGGCCCATTTCAACCAATGCAGGACTATACAGTAATGGTCCCGAAAGTTTATGGATCAAAGAGGAATGCGCAAATGGGACAATTTCAAACAGTACAGGATGAAACAGTAACATGCTGCACAAATGGGCCCATTTTCAAACAGTGCAGGTCAAAATAGTAACGAGCCCGAACGTTTATGGGCCGCATCGGGCAGCAGCAATGTGCCCATTTCTAATAGTTCATGACGAAACAATAATGAGCCTTGATACTATTGGGCTCTCTTAATAGTCTGGCCCACTTAATAATTATCAAGCCTTGGTTGGGCCTAACTTGTACCATAGTTTTATTGATAGTTAACAATGCTAACCGGCTATTAACGGTGTTTATCACGTGGTAGTTTGCATGACGTCAGTAGTCAACGCGGCTGGCTAACAAATCTATGATGGAACGACTTATCGTGGCTGAATACTGCGATCTGTCATGGTCAGAAAAAAACCGTGGTAGATTCATTTGTGACAGGGCTTCTACGACAAAGGGCATCCGTCATAGAAGGATTTTCAATCACGAAAAATGGTCCTCACGAAAATCCACCATTGTAAAAGTACATCCCAGTCATACCATCTAAAATAAATAGAAATATTCAACACCATACGGCAAGATTGAAATATTCTAGATAGAGGCAATATTTTAGTATACATCATCATACATCACACATCAGAGTATCAAGTGGAAGCGGAAAACAAGATCCGAGTACGGATAAAAAGCAAACTGGTATAAAATTCCTGCAAATGAGAACATCCCGCCCACGGGATCTCAACGATCTCCATCCCCGAAATCTTTACACCTGACAGTTGTTTCCAGCATCATCAGTCTCCTCGACCCAGTAACCTTTCTATGGATATACCTGTCCATGTGAACAATATTTATCATGTGAGACTCTAAGGGACTGAAGAAGTCCAAAGTTCACAAGAAAATACCTAAAGAATATCCTTGATGAACCTACTGTTGTCCATGTTTGGCAAATGAATAGCAAAAAGCCAAAGATGGTTAGGATGAAGATGGGAGTTGGGTCAAATGCAATCTTGACGACTGGAGGGGAGTACATATAATGGAGAGGTACATATTCTAGTTCAGCAACTTCCACAGGGTGGCCCATTTTAAATGCAATGCTGTTTTCTTAAAGAGTACTAATTATGCTAGCTGATTGATTTATGTAATGCATTTTGTATGTACTTCCATAATGTGTAATGGATAAATTTTTATGGATTTCCCCAACTATATCTGGCTAATGTTTAACGCGATCGAGATGCTATATATATGTTCTTGAGTTAATATGTCTATCTGGCTGCTAAATCATGATTATGTGTCATGTCAGCTATGATCGAGTTCGAATCAGTATGCTACTATTTAAAATGGTTTACACACACTAGAGATGGTCACTTTAAAATTCCGCTTCGAGGCACACTAGTTTGCAGGAGGTCTTTGTTAGAATCCGACTCGGGTCACCTCACTATTGGAGATGGTCCCTAGTACAGGCCATCTGAGGTTAAGGAGTTCTTGCAAGCGTTCAGAAATATTGGACATCTCCAGCTCGTATATGTTAGATGCATTTTCCTTTTTCCACCGTCTAAGGTCACGTATCTTAGAGCCGCAAAGAAAAATCGGCTTAGGTTGTGTGTTGTTAGAAGCTATGCGCTTGAGCCGGAACAAGAAACCGTGTGAGTCCTATGGAAAATTGACGTCTCTAAGTAGCGAGTCCGTACTACTGAATCCTGAGGCGTAGGTACTCCATGGCCACAAAAGGTCCCGCCAAGATGATGGTGTTGAGCTCCTCGATGCGCGATATCAGGGCGTCGACCTTGTCTCCCTCCAGGCTCGCTGTGGACCAGCAGCCACTAGCCTTCTTGGCTAGAGTGGTTGGGGGCAGGAGATGTGGGATGTCGTACCTCACATCCACCAGAAGCCAGTGCTTCCAGAAGTCTTCCACGCACTTCGACCATCCCATCGGGAGGCCGAATGTCTCCTCCTTCATGAAGGAGCGCAACCGGCCACCCAAGAAGTAGAGGTTAGGCGCAGTACGTACATATGCCACAACAACGCCATAGACAGATTCACCCCCATGAACATCTTGCACCAGCACGCGAAGATGGCGATGGTGGTGACGGAGTTGGGATGCCAATGAAGGGCGCAGTTGTGGTAGTGCTCCAGCACTTCCATGAAGAATGGGAGAACGGCGGGGCTAGCCCTACTATAACTATGTGGTAGAACAATGGGCACATAGACCCATGAAGGCCAGACGAATCTACTGATCATGTCCACACTCGGGTCTCTCCCCACTCATTCCAGCTCGAGGCGAGCTGCATGCGGCACCGGTCAAGCCTGGCTTCGGTTTTGATGGTGGAAGGCATTAGCACCTCCCCAAGCTATTCTTCTTCATCATCAACCTGAGAGGGGCCGGCAGGAGGCTGCTTCCCCTTCGTGAAGGTCAAGGCTCTCCAGCGAGAAAACGTGTGTGGTGGGCAGGAGCAGATGCAAGGAGGAAGAAACGTGCAAGAGCGAGCAACTGATGTGATGCGAAAAGGGCACAGATATCGTCTAATAAAGAGAGGCCACTCCTTATAGACCAAGATTCGGTCCGAAAGGGCATGCGTCCCTTCCATGGGGGTGCCTCAAGACCTGAAGCGACACGTGTCATGCGCATCACCAGTCGTCATTGTGGCTGTTCGACCCTTCATCATCGAGCACGAGACGCACCGGTCCAACGGCTAGGGGCTACTGTTGGATACTTGGTATAGGGGTACCCCGATCTATCCATGACTGGCTTGCAACAAATGGTAGGACAAACATCACGAGGGGGGGGGGAGACCACCCTCACGAGGGGCGCCACTCCAGAGGGCCAGGAGTTAGGGAGCCTCCCAAAGGCCTAAGGTTACCCCGTCGGAGAGTACGACAACAACAATAATGGCATTGGATGCCTCCCCAAAGATTTCCTGAGGAGGGGACCTGGTCAAAGGAGCTACAGGTAGAGTCCAACTAAGAGGACGGACCTCCCCCGCGCTATGGAACGCCGAGACAAAGGAAGGTACGACAGGGCGCTAGGAATGTGTTGGAGATTTTTCCCATGAAGGAACTAGGGTCCAACGATCCCTAGGTTCAAGAGGGGTCTGAACATGCATTATCAAGGAGTCTCTGCGACATTGGCGACAGCGAAGCAAGGATCACGATAGAGAGGTGACACGGTGTTTTTACCCAGGTTCGGGACCCTCGTGAGGAGGTAAAGCCCCTACTCCTTCTTTGTTGTATTGCTCACTTGGCTTCACGAGGGTACAATGGAGGTGAGATCTCTAGGATTCGGATCGCTAAGCATCAATCTGTTCTAAGGTAGGAGGAGGCTTTATAAACGGCAGCGCTAGTCCTCTTCACCCAAAAAAATTGGCGGGAACAGTTGCCACATTCCTGCGTTGAGGCAGAGGCTACCTCTTGTCTTCTTCTGGCCATCTTCCAGCTATCAGGTGTTGTAGTGGACGGTCGCCGTGCTGCCACTCCATCTCGGCTTCTTTACACCAAGGATATGCACCTGGCCCTGCCACCTCCTTGCGTCATCTGCCCCTTCCTTTACCTCAGTGGGGAGGTTGGTATCTTGCTTTTCCAAGGCGGTCTAGCCTCACTGTGGACCATCCGTTGGCGCATCGGCGTGCCCCAAACTGCGAATCCGCCCCTCGTGAGGCAACAGAAGTGGAGGGCGAAGGGTGCCCTGTGCTCCTTGGGCCCCCCTCACGAGGATCTCACTCCTTGAAGACTCCAATGGGGTATGTCTGGATGGGACGTGTTACCCCTGGTGCCAATAGTTCGACAGTAGCCCCCAGTCGCTTGGCTTGCACGCGTCGGATAGGGGGCAAGGACGTCAAGGGACCTTGTGACGCCGGGCCCACGATCAGTCACGGCTGGGCATGACTCGCCATAGAGGTTACCGGCACCTTCCATGTATCCACGCCGCATGTGGCATCCGCCTGATGCAGGAACCGTCCCTCCTATTCAAAGGGGTAGGGGTTCGCACCGCCCATAAAACACCGAACCTTGGAATGGTCGGGACGCTTCATCTCCTTCGATGTTGCCACTCCAGCTATCGGCACTCCGGCCGCCTTCCTGATCAGCTTTTGAGATGGCTCCCAAGAAGTCTTGTACTAGCGCCTCCGTCTTAGGCTTCCCCGCGCCGAACGCGGGAGTTCTACCTAGGTGAACCATCCTCAACACCGAGGGGTTGGAGAAAATAGAGAATCTCATGCCCACTCGCTCGAACGAGTAGGGGGCTTCATGGGCCTAGTGTCCCGGAGTCAGGGAGAGTGGATGGCAACCTACCACCACCGTGGTCTTCATGCTCTCCATCACTGCCGGGCCCATTCCCCCCTTCTCGTCCTTTTTCTTTGGAATCCTGGAGTATTAATGTAACTACCTCGGTGAATTACGCTCCTAGTTACAAGCCTGGATGAGCAGAAATGGTTGAAATAGTACGGTGGGGCCCAAATGCCACTCACAGGTAGACCTCTCGGCGGTCCCAACCATTTCCACACATCGGGACAAGAACGGGCGGCGTAATCGGCAGGCGAAGGGATCAACTACATACACAAATGAGTATGTATGCAAGCCGCCATACAATAGTACATCAGAGCCATTCCATCTAAAAAGAAAGGAAATATAGCAACGCCATACGGCAAGATCCAAATATCCTAGATAGATATAATAGTTTAGGATATCTCCTCATACATCAATCAACAGAGTATCAAGCGGAAGCGGAAGACAAAATCCGAGTACGGATAAGAAGCAAATCGGCATAAGATGCCCCATAAATAAGCACATCCTGCCCGCAGATCTCACGGATCCCCGTTCCCGGAATCTCTACACCGAATGATCGTTGCCCACATCGTCCGTCTCTTCCACCCAGTATCCATCTTGCGAGTGTACCTGTTCATCTGAACCAATAATTTATCGTGTGAGACCCTAGGGGTACTCAGCAAGTCTTTATGCCTCTAAAGGGGACACAACCTGGGGTGACGCAATTGCAGCAAAAGATAAACCCTAGCAATTCTATAGATACTCGCTAACCATCCGCCCAACCAGAGATAGACGGATGGCCGTGAATTAATAACAGCAGTTATAATAGTAATAAAGGTAATCTTAACAGATCCATCCTCCTCCTCGCTTACCGACGAGGAAGCGGACGAACAACCCCCAACCGTTGGCAGTTTTATTATCCATTCCATGAGTGTTGCACTATTTACTAGTCAGGTACCTAGTCTAGTCAAATTAAAAGCGGTACTTTAGTTATGCTTGTCTATGATCGAGAAACTGTGCTCCAAGTCGTCCATAACCGCGGACACGGCTTTCAGAAAGTTTTACCCTGCAGGGGTGCACAAATAGCAACACACACTCGATATGCCTCGGAAAAACCAAATCAAAACCCAACGAGGCAGTCACGACAAAGCAATTACAGGATTCAGAAATATTTCAGGGGGCCACCCCTTTAAGTAGATCCCGCAACGAAGCCGGCCGGCTCCGAGACGGGCTTAAGGTTGTGGAGGCGGCTGTAAATGATTGGGAACCCGAAAGTGTGGCTGGGCTTGTCGATACAGCGAAATCGGGCCACGATCCTAAACAGTACAGTGTGCTCCTCGCACAATTTAAATAAAGCAGTAAAACATGGCATAAGTACAGGATAGTAAATAAAACCTCAAACTAGTTTGTGGCCCCAAGAAATAAGAATGAATCAAGCTCTGGCTCAGGGGGGTCCATAAGGCCTCCCGGATGTGGATAGCGCGAATATTCTTGGAACAGGAATCAAGTACTCGGGGTCTTACGGGACACAAGTGAGCATAAAAACCAAATAACAGATATTGCTCACCGGTGCCACTTCCATTAGTTATCCCATTACTACTCAGGTTAAGTTGTTTAGGTACCTCGTTATCCATCAGACACTCACATACCCTACACATGCTGTTCTACGACTCGCATGGCTCAAACAACTCCTGTAGTAATGGCTTATGGGATGGGGGAACAAGCTTCGGTGGGGTTTAAAAGTAAAGGCTATGCAATACTTGGGATTTAGTTTAATGCAATTGCTACTCGATGATGCAAGAATAAGATAGAGGCAATAGGTACTATATGTGTGCAAGCATGTGGTAGTGCTTGCCTGGCAGCTCAGTTGAAGCAAGGAATGGATCTGGGTAGTGCTCCTGGTTCTCTTGATATATCCCCTGCTCAGCGTCTATTCGAAGAAGAACCAAACAAACAAGGGCCAACATAAATAAAGTGCACAAGCATATGAATAAATGCATCAAGCAAACAATCATGCCATGATGAATGATGCACAATTTGCATGGCATTAAGGTAGCATGGCATGGGTGAGGTGTGGAAACAAGAATAGATCATTATATTGAGTTTTAGTCTCACTTTATTCCCATTTTAGTTGCTGTCCACATTATATTTATATGATGCATGCTTCAAATCAATCCATGGAATGCATAAACAGAAAGGTCTCGTCGAGCTAATCATTTTAGACATATCATTTGTTAAATTTGGATTTATAAATCAAAAGTTATTAATTTATTAAGGTAAAAGGGCATTTAACTGTAATTTAAATAAACTTGGAATTTTAAATGTTCAAAATATATTCTGGATTGCATATTTGAAATCCTCACATTTTTCTGATTTGAAAACATATATTATTTGCTTTATTTGGATTTGTATTTTAAAAGTTATTTAAAAACAGCATTTAAATTTGAATTTGAATTAGTTTGAAAAAGATTTGAATTTAAACAGATTAAGCAGAAACTTTTGTCACTCAGATTAAGCCAGCCACAGTTACTGACCAGTGGGGTCATGCTGACTGGGCGCCACAGGCGCACAGAAACCTCTGTCACCGAGAGCTAAGCCAGCCACAGAGGCCGACAGGTGGGGTCAGGGCCACCGGGGTCCACGGGACAGAGGCGAGCGAGGCAGGCGCTGACAGGTGGGCCGAGCGAGGGAGCGCGGGTTAAGGGTTATAAAAAGGCAGGGGGTTCTCTGCAAAACGGACACTGCGGCTGACGGTGGGCCAAAAGGGGACCGCAGGTTGCACACGCAAAACAACAGGGGGTATTCGCAAAAAGGCCACGCCGTACTGTTCCTCTTCTCTGCCTCTCTGTCGACAGGTCGATGCTCGCCTGGCGCGGCGCGGCGCGCGGGACTCGAACCCGGGACGTTGCAGGCGCGCGCGGGGGCGGCAGCCGTTGCGGTGGCTTGGGCTAGGTGATAGGAGGGCGGATGGGGCCTAGATAGTGCTTCTGCGCGGCGCGGGAGCGAGCAGACGATAGCGCCGCCGGCGCACGCGGTGTGCTCGATGAAACGAAAGGCGGTCCTAGGCGCCGACAGCATGGCGGAGCATGTCCAGGAGGGCCGGGCGCTCACCGAGAGTGTGTCGGAGTAGATGGTTCGGGCTGGGGAGCGGCCGATCGTCGACGAGGCAGGAGCTCCGGCGATCTAGGGTTTCTTCGGGATCACGGTGGTCCAGGCGGTTCTGGTGCTCCTCCTTCGCATCCGCGTGTACCGGGCGTAGCAGGGGACCGTCCTTGATCTCCTAGGCCACTCCCACGTCGTGCTCGCTGGCTGGAACGAGGAGACGGCGGGGTGCAGACGGTGTCCGGCGAGAGGGAGGGTGGCGGCGGTGGAGCAGACGTAGGAGAGCTGGCAGGGTTCTGGGGTGGATCTGGGGGTGTAGCAGGGCGAGGCAGAGCCGTGTGGGGTGGTGGTAGATAGCAGAGAGGGGGAGATGCCGTGGGCGCGGGGTAGATGGTTAAAGGTGGCTCGGTGCCACCTTTCCTTCCCCTCGCTCACGTGCTCGGCAGGCAGGACCAGGGCAGGGGGCTGGCAGGCGGCTTCCAGGTGGGGTCTGAGGGCGAGGCCAAGGGCAGGCTCGGGCTAGGGGCCACAGGGCAGGGAGAGAGGAGAGGGAGAGAGGAGGGGAGGTTCGGCTAGGTTGAAGCTAGGATTGGGAGGAGCCTCGGGTTAGGTTAGGGTTTGGTTGTGTGTGGTGGAGAGGGAAGCTAGGTGGGTCCAGCTAGGTGGCATGGTGGGGTGGCTCGGCTAGGGAGAGAAGAGAGAGAGGCCGAGAGAGAGAAGGCATGTTAGCTAGGGTTTGGTCATGGTGGGATTAAGGAGAGAGGGGGTGGCTTAGGGTTTAGGTTAGAGCTAGCTTTAGAGGGGATGGTAAGAAGAGGAAAGGTGAGGTAGGGTGGTGATAGCTAGGTGATTAGGGTGATGGGGTGGTGGCTTGGGGTTTAAGGGAGATTGCATGCTCCAACTAGATCAAGCAACACAAGAGAGGGGTGTGGTGATGATGGTCTTAAGCAAGCTCAAACAAGATCAAGCTAAGAGGAGAGAGAGATGTGGTTTAAACTCACTCAAAATTCAAATAAAGTCCAAAGAACAAGCAAAAGGTGGGGCTTGCATGGCCCATGCAAACATTTATTGCCATGTTGATTATTGTGAGAACAACATTATTACATGGCATTATTCATTTGCACTTCCAAAATTGGAGTAAGGCCCAAGCAAAAGAATTTAGAAAGAATTCCAAGTGGAGTATATGGAGATGATCACATTGGATTATATTTGGGACCTGCTAGTGTGTATATGCCACTAGGCATTTAATAAGCCCACAAAATATCCCAACATGATGATAACCCCAAAACCACACATATGGAAGCTAGGAAAAGGTCCCACTCACAAGGCATGCAAAGGTGGCCATGTGGCTCTCATGTTTCAATATTGTGAAAACAACATGATGCTAAGATGAGAGCATGTGGAATAGAATTGGATCCATCCCAACCCACATGAGCTAGAGGTAAAACCAATAAGTGCCAAGCTCATATTTAGTTGGATGGTGGAATTATAAGGTGGTGAAAGAAAGGTGGTGGAGTTCATAAAAGATATGCCCCCAACTCAACTTGGGCATTTAAACAATATATCAAGAACCAAATACAATATCAAGAGGCAAATACAATTAATAATGCATATGAGATAAGAACCAAAACAAAAGGGTTTTATATGATGCTCAAATGCAAGGTGGCATGATGACATGAGCATGATATAATTATGATGCAACAATTATATATATGAAGGTAGCATCTATATAGACTAGGCTAGTAGCATTGCAATTGTTAGACAATTGGGATGCTACAACTCTCCCCCACTAAACAAGAATCTCGCCCCGAGATTCCTAGGAAAAAGAAACAACACAAGGAGAGACGGGTGCCCGGAACGAAGGTGACCCTCACGTTCCCAAGAAGATGAAGAACGGAATGGTGCGACCACTACACCTTTCAAAACTTGCTAGACTTGTTGCGAGTCTTGCGTTTTGCTTGAGACACAAAGGGTTAGAAGAGTTGAAGGATTATCGCGAGACAAGAAGGATAGGATGGACGTAGCTCCGGTTTTCCCAAGGAACATGATAACAGAAAAGAACCACTTGCGAAAGAAAGGACAAGATGATGTATCATGGATCAAAATAGACACACCGTTAAGATTGAAGATTTACTGATACTAGAAAGGGTTGATCTTTGTCGCGCCGGAAGAAAAAGAGCTGGTTTGGGGAGGTTTGGAACCACTATGACAATAGCATCGTACCTTCCCTTAGATCTAAGAAATGAAGTTCGGAAACAATATTGCCTTCAAACAATAGAGGCCCTTGATATGAGCAGAAAGATTTAGTTAGACATCGCCGGATTAGATTCTTCTTGCGCCGGTAAGAACCAAAAGATCACGCAATTGAGGTGCGCGGATATAACTTCCAGAGATGGATGTGAAGATAGATCATGGGGGATAGGTTCCTTTCATCTTGTTTGGGGATGTAAAGCACCGGTAGAAAGATGAGGACAGAAAAGAGTTTGCGTTTGTTTCCACCAGATAATTGTATATTTGCTCCGTGTAGGAAAGATAGATCACCAACAAGAGATTATGGATTACTTTCTTCGCGAGAGCACTCCGGAAAAACAAGGACGGAAGTAAAAGTATCGAGGGATAAAGGCCACTTCTAACTTCCGTGGAATGAGTGAAATCACATTAATTCACCAATTCAATGTACAAGAGCGAATGATAAGAGTAGTGGTATGGTAGCTACTCCATCCCGCACTCAAAGCATTACTCCGCACATGAATAAGAAAACCATGCAATCCAATTACCGAAACAGACTGAAGGTATCGACAAGAACTCATGGAACTTCGTTAGACAACAAGGATAGATGCAAACGATTCCCGGATCCAAGATAGATAGGGGTGATGATGTTGTCGTCATACCTGATGTAACAAGCCACCGGAAGATATGAAGGAAGATCATGGAGACAACTGCAAGATTCCACAGACAAAGAAAGATAGCACCACTTGAACAGAAGGATTACGAAAGATCTGAAAAGTCTTCATGGCCTCCGGTGGATTGAGCATAGACGATAGAACGATAGGGTTTCAAAAGATCACTTGACGAGACTGAGGTGAAAGAACTCCATGTTCTTCTTGAAAAGATTGAGAAAGATTTAGTGGTCTTGAGGAAAAACTTTAGCGGAACGACGATGATAACTTGCCAACAAGGAACAACTCCGGATTTGATTGAAGATGAAGGATGGAATTAACAATGGACTTGCTGATTCCAGAGTTGAAGAAGGTGCACTGGGAGAATAGATTATCTGGCCCTTCGGAAGAAAAAGAGATGTCACCTGATTCACATTGCCGATTGGGTCGCCGGTTACAAAGATAAGGAGATCTTGGATAATAAACGATGATAGAGCTTTGCTTATGGTATGAGCTATCAGAGACGAAAAAGATGCAATTCCCTCGTATCCAGGAGAATTGTGCAGATATGGGGTTGAAAAAGATGTGCCGCATGATGAACAGATGATAGACCGCCGTAGTGCCTTGAGAAATTACAATCACCAGCATCGGATCGACACATGTTATGTAATTAGCCCAAGAGAAAAGGAGATGAGAAGAAACTCTAGGATCAAGCGCCGGTGACAAAAGAGTGAGTTAGCATGGACATGCTGATAAAAGAGAGATAGATAATGTTTCACACACGACTGAAAAGGATTGTGGAAACACAGATGTATCAAAGAAAAATTTTCCGCAATTTTCGGCATTAAAATACCGATAGATGCGCAAAATCACTTAGCAGATAGGGATTAGCATCAGATGCCTGCACAGAAGAACATCCCTTAAGAAGATGGCACCGGTTAACAAGGAGTCAGGTAGATCGCGCCGGTTTTCAAAAGACTGTCAATATGGAGTGTACCAACAGTTGATAACCAAAAGGCAGATAAAGATAACAAAAGGATGCAACAGATAGACAAGGAATTACACACACACACACACTTTCTATGGTACTACGGAAACCCAGAACACGTGAATCCTAATTTGAATTTTAAGAAGAGGATTGAAAACGTTACACTTCCTTACCAGAGAAAGGGTGGTGGGTGGGTAAGAAGAAAAATGGAAGCAGTCCTACTCTCACGTTTTGTTTTTCCCTAGTATACATAGCTACCAAAAATATTTGCTAGACAGACAACGACCATTTGGCTGAGACCCTGAAGGTCGGGATGGCTCTGATACCAATTGTAACTACCTCGGTGAATTACGCTCCTAGTTACAAGCCTGGATGAGCAGAAATGGTTGAAATAGTACGGTGGGGCCCAAATGCCACTCACAGGTAGACCTCTCGGCCGTCCCAACCATTTCCACACATCGGGACAAGAACGGGCGGCGTAATCGGCAGGCGAAGGGATCAACTACATACACAAATGAGTATGTATGCAAGCCGCCATACAATAGTACATCAGAGCCATTCCATCTAAAAAGAAAGGAAATATAGCAACGCCATACGGCAAGATCCAAATATCCTAGATAGATATAATAGTTTAGGATATCTCCTCATACATCAATCAACAGAGTATCAAGCGGAAGCGGAAGACAAAATCCGAGTACGGATAAGAAGCAAATCGGCATAAGATGCCCCATAAATAAGCACATCCCACCCACAGATCTCACGGATCCCCGTTCCCGGAATCTCTACACCGAATGATCGTTGCCCACATCGTCCGTCTCTTCCACCCAGTATCCATCTTGCGAGTGTACCTGTTCATCTGAACCAATAATTTATCGTGTGAGACCCTAGGGGTACTCAGCAAGTCTTTATGCCTCTAAAGGGGACACAACCTGGGGTGACGCAATTGCAGCAAAAGATAAACCCTAGCAATTCAATAGATACTCGCTAACCATCCGCCCAACCAGAGATAGACGGATGGCCGTGAATTAATAACAGCAGTTATAACAGTAATAAAGGTAATCTTAACAGATCCATCCTCCTCCTCGCTTACCGACGAGGAAGCGGACGAACAACCCCCAACCGTTGGCAGTTTTATTATCCATTCCATGAGTGTTGCACTATTTACTAGTCAGGTACCTAGTCTAGTCAAATTAAAAGCGGTATTTTAGTTATGCTTGTCTATGATCGAGAAACTGTGCTCCAAGTCGTCCATAACCGCGGACACGGCGTTCAGAAAGTTTTACCCTGCAGGGGTGCACAAATAGCAACACACACTCGATATGCCTCGAAAAAACCAAATCAAAACCCAACGAGGCAGTCACGACAAAGCAATTACAGGATTCAGAAATATTTCAGGGGGCCACCCCTTTAAGTAGATCCCGCAACGAAGCCGGCCGGCTCCGAGACGGGCTTAAGGTTGTGGAGGCGGCTGTAAACGACTGGGAACCCGAAAGTGTGGCTGGGCTTGTCGATACAGCGAAATCGGGCCACGATCCTAAACAGTACAGTGTGCTCCTCGCACAATTTAAATAAAGCAGTAAAACATGGCATAAGTACAGGATAGTAAATAAAACCTCAAACTAGTTTGTGGCCCCAAGAAATAAGAATGAATCAAGCTCTGGCTCAGGGGGGTCCATAAGGCCTCCCGGATGTGGATAGCGCGAATATTCTTGGAACAGGAATCAAGTACTCGGGGTCTTACGGGACACAAGTGAGCATAAAAACCAAATAACAGATATTGCTCACCGGTGCCACTTCCATTAGTTATCCCATTACTACTCAGGTTAAGTTGTTTAGGTACCTCGTTATCCATCAGACACTCACATACCCTACACATGCTGTTCTACGACTCGCATGGCTCAAACAACTCCTGTAGTAATGGCTCATGGGATGGGGGAACAAGCTTTGGTGGGGTTTAAAAGTAAAGGCTATGCAATACTTGGGATTCAGTTTAATGCAATTGCGACTCGATGATGCAAGAATAAGATAGAGGCAATAGGTACTATATGTGTGCAAGCATGTGGTAGTGCTTGCCTGGCAGCTCAGTTGAAGCAAGGAATGGATCTGGGTAGTGCTCCTGGTTCTCTTGATATATCCCCTGCTCAGCGTCTATTCGAAGAAGAACCAAACAAACAAGGGCCAACATAAATAAAGTGCACAAGCATATGAATAAATGCATCAAGCAAACAATCATGCCATGATGAATGATGCACAATTTGCATGGCATTAAGGTAGCATGGCATGGGTGAGGTGTGGAAACAAGAATAGATCATTATATTGAGTTTTAGTCTCACTTTATTCCCATTTTAGTTGCTGTCCACATTATATTTATATGATGCATGCTTCAAATCAATCCATGGAATGCATAAACAGAAAGGTCTCGTCGAGCTAATCATTTTAGACATATCATTTGTTAAATTTGGATTTATAAATCAAAAGTTATTAATTTATTAAGGTAAAAGGGCATTTAATTGTAATTTAAATAAACTTGGAATTTTAAATGCTCAAAATATATTTTGGATTGCATATTTGAAATCCTCACATTTTTCTGATTTGAAAACATATATTATTTGCTTTATTTGGATTTGTATTTTAAAAGTTATTTAAAAACAGCATTTAAATTTGAATTTGAATTAGTTTGAAAAAGATTTGAATTTAAACAGATTAAGCAGAAACTTTTGTCACTCAGATTAAGCCAGCCACAGTCACTGACCAGTGGGGTCATGCTGACTGGGCGCCACAGGCGCACAGAAACCTCTGTCACCGAGAGCTAAGCCAGCCACAGAGGCCGACAGGTGGGGTCAGGGCCACCGGGGTCCACGGGACAGAGGCGAGCGAGGCAGGCGCTGACAGGTGGGCCGAGCGAGGGAGCGCGGGTTAAGGGTTATAAAAAGGCAGGGGGTTCTCTGCAAAACGGACACTGCGGCTGACGGTGGGCCAAAAGGGGACCGCGGGTTGCACACGCAAAACAACAGGGGGGTATTCGCAAAAAGGCCACGCCGTACTGTTCCTCTTCTCTGCCTCTCTGTCGACAGGTCGATGCTCGCCTGGCGCGGCGCGGCGCGCGGGACTCGAACCCGGGACGTTGCAGGCGCGCACGGGGGCGGCAGCCGTTGCGGTGGCTTGGGCTAGGTGATAGGAGGGCGGATGGGGCCTAGATAGTGCTTCTGCGCGGCGCGGGAGCGAGCAGACGATAGCGCCGCCGGCGCACGCGGTGTGCTCGATGAAACGAAAGGCGGTCCTAGGCGCCGACAGCATGGCGGAGCATGTCCAGGAGGGTCGGGCGCTCACCGAGAGTGTGTCGGAGTAGATGGTTCGGGCTGGGGAGCGGCCGATCGTCGACGAGGCAGGAGCTCCGGCGATCTAGGGTTTCTTCGGGATCGCGGTGGTCCAGGCAGTTCTGGTGCTCCTCCTTCGCATCCGCGTGTACCGGGCGTAGCAGGGGACCGTCCTTGATCTCCTCGGCCACTCCCACGTCGTGCTCGCTGGCTGGAACGAGGAGACGGCGGGGTGCAGACGGTGTCCGGCGAGAGGGAGGGTGGCGGCGGTGGAGCAGACGTAGGAGAGCTGGCAGGGTTCTGGGGTGGATCTGGGGGTGTAGCAGGGCGAGGCAGAGCCGTGTGGGGTGGTGGTAGGTAGCAGAGTGGGGGAGATGCCGTGGGCGCGGGGTAGATGGTTAAAGGTGGCTCGGTGCCACCTTTCCTTCCCCTCGCTCACGTGCTCGGCAGGCAGGACCAGGGCAGGGGGCTGGCAGGCGGCTTCCAGGTGGGGTCTGAGGGCGAGGCCAAGGGCAGGCTCGGGCTAGGGGCCACAGGGCAGGGAGAGAGGAGAGGGAGAGAGGAGGGGAGGTTCGGCTAGGTTGAAGCTAGGATTGGGAGGAGCCTCGGGTTAGGTTAGGGTTTGGTTGTGTGTGGTGGAGAGGGAAGCTAGGTGGGTCTAGCTAGGTTGCATGGTGGGGTGGCTCGGCTAGGGAGAGAAGAGAGAGAGGCCGAGAGAGAGAAGGCATGTTAGCTAGGGTTTGGTCATGGTGGGATTAAGGAGAGAGGGGTGGCTTAGGGTTTAGGTTAGAGCTAGCTTTAGAGGGGATGGTAAGAAGAGGAAAGGTGAGGTAGGGTGGTGATAGCTAGGTGATTAGGGTGATGGGGTGGTGGCTTGGGGTTTAAGGGAGATTGCATGCTCCAACTAGATCAAGCAACACAAGAGAGGGGTGTGGTGATGATGGTCTTAAGCAAGCTCAAACAAGATCAAGCTAAGAGGAGAGAGAGATGTGGTTTAAACTCACTCAAAATTCAAATAAAGTCCAAAGAACAAGCAAAAGGTGGGGCTTGCATGGCCCATGCAAACATTTATTGCCATGTTGATTATTGTGAGAACAACATTATTACATGGCATTATTCATTTGCACTTCCAAAATTGGAGTAAGGCCCAAGCAAAAGAATTTAGAAAGAATTCCAAGTGGAGTATATGGAGATGATCACATTGGATTATATTTGGGACCTGCTAGTGTGTATATGCCACTAGGCATTTAATAAGCCCACAAAATATCCCAACATGATGATAACCCCAAAACCACACATATGGAAGCTAGGAAAAGGTCCCACTCACAAGGCATGCAAAGGTGGCCATGTGGCTCTCATGTTTCAATATTGTGAAAACAACATGATGCTAAGATGAGAGCATGTGGAATAGAATTGGATCCATCCCAACCCACATGAGCTAGAGGTAAAACCAATAAGTGCCAAGCTCATATTTAGTTGGATGGTGGAATTATAAGGTGGTGAAAGAAAGGTGGTGGAGTTCATAAAAGATATGCCCCCAACTCAACTTGGGCATTTAAACAATATATCAAGAACCAAATACAATATCAAGAGGCAAATACAATTAATAATGCATATGAGATAAGAACCAAAACAAAAGGGTTTTATATGATGCTCAAATGCAAGGTGGCATGATGACATGAGCATGATATAATTATGATGCAACAATTATATATATGAAGGTAGCATCTATATAGACTAGGCTAGTAGCATTGCAATTGTTAGACAATTGGGATGCTACAATTAATGCATCTAGCTGCTCCACCTCCACCTGTGGAGCGTCATGCTCCTCGTCACCTTTTCGAATTGGTGCGAGACCTTCGTCGGTGTCGCACCCTCCATTGCCTTATTCCGGCACTTCTACCTCCTCCTTGTCCTTGCACCGGAGGACACCCTAGGAGGTGTTGGGTTCTTCGCTAGCGAGGAAGGGGATTTCGCTCCCATCTCCATCCTTGGGGGTCCGTCGGAGTCTTGCCGCGACTAGGTGTTGGTTGAGAACATACGAGCGTGGCCGCAACTCCGTGTCCCAGCGGGGGCTGCCATGGAGAACCCCAGATGGGCTCGTGAGGCTGCTACCTTCATGCGCTCCGATCCCGTCGCGAGGCGCATGGCGCGCTTGAGGATCCAGTTGATTGGAGACATGGTGGTGCAGGAGTATCTTCGGCAGCAGATTGCTCCTCTCCAAGAGCACCAAAGGACCCTCTGGACCCTGGCACCTGGTCAAGACATGTCTAGGCTCTTTGAAGGCCTCTGGGACGAGGAGATGGTGGTAGCTCTCGTGCGCCTGCTTTTGGGTGCACAGTCGGTGGCGGATCTCTCTCCCGGCATATGCCCCTTGTAATTGGAGGGTGATGCGAGCACCGTCCGTATGGAACTCCCCACCTTCAACACGCGAGGAGAGTGGTCTTTGGTCGAGCTTGATGATGAGGGGGCGCAGCTGGGCGATAGACTCACATCACGAGTCGTCAGCCGCAGGAGGATTATCAGCAACGTGTCTTCCTCTAAGAAGGAGGAAGATGCCCCGAGCCTCCCGAGGGGGAGGTCCATGAACTCGTCGGGCAGGCAGAGCACACGGCCACGGCTCGGGCGAGACCGTCCCCTTCCGCTTTCACAGCGCGGGCAGCCGGGAAGCGACCCAGGCCCGATGAAGTGCCTGCTCTCCAGCCCCAGGGGTGCGGAAGGCCGACTGGTCCTTCGTGAAGACAGCGACCGTGGGGTGAGTTTACTTCCGACTTCTCCCTGGGCTCTCTCTCCTCCCTTCCCTCCAGCCCCATGACCATGTTGTTTGACACAGGCGCAAGGAGAAGAGGAAGAAGGACGCAGCCATGTCGGGCCCTGGCGGTTCCTTGGGGCGCAACGGGGACGGTGCTCGTTCCCTTTCGGAGCAATGGAGTCGCTCCCCTGAGGCCGGACGAGACAACCCTGACCTGGTTGTTGTGGGTGAAGATGCTCCATTGATTGAAGAACATGTAGGTGCGCAAGGTGCATCGTCGTCCCGGACTCGATCTAGCCATGCTGACCCTACCGAGGGGAGCCCCCGAGCCTCTGGAAGTGCGGGCCCGAGTGAGCTCACTCTGCCATCTTTGGCAGATCCCTCCCTCGTACAGTCGGAGTCTCTCAGTGCCTATATGGCTGCAACGCATTCCGAGGTTGAGCGGTACCTCGCGGACTTTGCCGCGGAGGAGCACCACCTGGCTGGTGTGTTGCGCCAGCTGGACCTGGAGCACGCTGCCCTAGAGGAGGCCCAGAAGGGATGGGAGGACTGGGGCGAGGTGAGTTCCCCATGTTGTGCTTGTGCTCCTGGAAAAGCTTGGGCTCCGGAGCCCTCTCGAGGCCTGACTTCATCTTCTGGTGGGGCTGGTGCCTCTCTCACGTACCTAAGCGGGGTGGTGGGAACCTCTCGTTCCGCGACCATGCCCTCACTTTTTCCGAGCGGGATGTTGAAGCAGACCGACTGAAAGTTGCCCAGCGGGAAGCGGACATGGCCCTTCGCGAGGAGGTTGTTCGGCTCCACAAGGATGAGGTCGAGCTAGAGAAGAGCCACTTGGAGGTGTGGGATGTGCAACTGGAGATGACCCGCCAGAGCGTCGAGTAGCGCATCCTTGATGTGGACCACTGCAGCGCCAAACTCGATGATTGCCTTCATCGTTGCTATGCGAAGGTGACCGAGGAGAAGGAGCGACTGCAGAAAGCCAACGACAAGTCTCTCTCGCAGCTTCGCCAATCCCTCAGGGTCGAGTACCAGGAGAGAGCCCTCACTCAAGTGGCCCGCTTCACTCGGAAGAAGAGGGAGATGGAGACCTCCCTCCGTTGGGCGGAGGAGCTCCTGGCTGAGGCGATTGTCGAGTTGGATGGCCTGAAGGAGCTTCGGGCCACGCACGAGGACCTCCAGAAGTGCTACAATGAGCATAATAAACTAGAGTGATACGTCCGATTGCTGTAGGGGGAGCGGTGCAGCATGTACTGAGTTCTTGCTCGGCATGCACGCGATACCCTCGCAACCTTCGGGGTGAATTACTTCAATCCCGGGCCTCTTGCCGATGTCGACAGGGACGGTGTCTACCTGGAGCTCTTCTTCCAGATAACCATGATGTTGGAGGGGAGAGCCGCCCTCTACCACGAGTAACACATTAGCATGTGTGAGATGGTGATGTGGACCGTCGCGATCCAGATCTTCTCTACCCTTTAACCGCACGACGGCAACTTCCCCTAGAAGGTGTTGCTGCAGGGCATGGAGCATCCCGAGGGGACTTCGGTGAGCGAGCTTGCCAGCTTCCAACAGCTCGTGGATGAACGTGTGGACGAGTTCTTTCCTCTATTCAAGCAATCTTAAGTGGACTATTCCCCCGAGGCTGATACGACTCCTAAAGAAGAAGTAAATGTTCCTCGTGGAGGTTCGCCGCCCGAGGTTGAAGCTTCAGAGCCATCGGCCTAAGGGGATATTTACCTTGAACCCCCTGCTTATTTTGATGAACTTTGGTTCATTGGCCATGACTAGACCTAGAATGGGTATGTATGTTTGTTCCGTGTGTGTCCATTTGCGCTTTGTCAGAGATCTGTGCTTCCTCCGAGGCCTCTTGAGGAGAGGTCGCCTGGACCTGTGGGAACACCTACATAGCAACGTTAGGAGCCAAGAACGAGGTAACTTACCAACGCTGTCGGAGGGTAAGTTCAGAGCTCGAGGGTTATTTGTCCCAAATGCTCTTGGCTCCAGGAGGGATTAGACCTCGTGAGCCACCCCGTGAGCCTCTTGAGGAGAGAACCATAGGGAAAAAGTTGGGTTGGCTGGTCTCTCGGGGAGAGACCATTGGCCATTACGATTTTTTTCTTAAGGGTCAGGAACCGTGGGTGATGTAACTTGCGGCCGAGGAAGGGGCCGTAAGTTTAGATCTCGATGCTTTAGGTTTCGACAAGGTTTAACTGCGGAGATCTAAGCCTCCCATGCGGTCAGGAGCCATGCGCGAGGTGACTTACGGCCGAGGAATGAACCGTAAGTTTAGAGCTCCACACTTTAGGCCCTAAAGAATTTGAGCTGCGGAGATCGGAGCCTCCCATGCGGTCAGGAGCCATGGGAAAGGAGAATTATGGCCGAGGAATGAATTGTAAGTTCAGTGCTCCACACTTTAGTTCCTGAAGTGTTTCTACTGCGGAGATCTGAGACTCCCATGCGGTCAGGAGCCGTGCGCGAGGTAACTTACGACCGAGGAACGAACCATAATTTCAAAGCTCCACACTTTAGGCCCTGAAGAGTTTGTGTTGCGGTGTCCTGGGCATCCCTTGACACTCGTAAGCCTCCCGAGGGGAGCATCGCAGGGCCCGTGCCTGCCTGTGATCTTCCCGAAGGGGATCCCACGTCCTACATGTTTCTAGTGCCTCTAGTGTTGGCCTATTTCGGTTATACACCATGCGAGGGTTTCAAGCATCGGGAACCGTGGGTGAGGTGACTTATCGTAAGTTGAGAGCTCGAAACTTTGGGTCCCCGACATCGACGGGGAAAGATCTGGCGATAGCACCATCCCAGCCCCCGTGCGCATGGCGGATAGACGAGAACATGACAAGCGCATGGGAAGAAAGGAACAACTAGAAGAACAAACTTGTTTGCAGAAAAGAACGATTAGAAACCGTAAGTGAAAGCAGCCATTCCCTTTCTCAAAAACCCTACCCCGGGGGAAAAGACATTGCTCCGTGCGGAGAGAGTGGGGACAAGAGTCACCTTGGAAGGGTGAAGTCGTGGCCTGTCCTGCGCCTCCTGGGGCGGAGGTGTCCCACGCCCGCCGAGCCCTTCGGCATGGTCGTCACCCTATGATTCCCTCTATAGCCCCTAGGCCTCCCGAGGGACTACAGGTCCAGCCTCTTGGTGCGCGAAGCCTTGCCACACTTACTTCTCCACTGACACCTTCTCTTGATGTCATGATCCTCACTCACCTTCCTAATCCTGATGCATTCCCTGGTGTCATGGCCTTGTCTCTAGTGGAAGACGCAGTACGGACCCTGGTCAGGCGCTCCGTCTGCACCTTGCCGTGCTAGGAGCTGGCCAACACTTCCCTCGGTCTCCATTGGTGTGTCTTCTAGCTCCTTGTCGCCACGGGAGAAGAGGTTGCCCACTTTTGCTTTGGCACAGCGATCGACCACCGCAAAGATCTCGGCAACTGTTGCGAGTCTCTCTCCATGGCGGCCAAACCTGCCGAGCACCCCGGTGTCGGCGAAGGCCACGATGGCCTCCGCGTCTGGATCCCCTTGCAACCCTGACGAGTGTCTGTTCGAAGTGTTGCGGGTATTTGCACATATTCTCACATGGGCCCTGCCTTACCCTCCTGAGGTCATCACAGGTGCATGACCGCCTGTCCGGGTCCCCGAACTTGGAGACGAAAAGTCCGGAAAGCTCTGACCATGAGCTGATGGACCCTTCCGAAAGGTTGAGCAGCCAGGCAAGGGGCCTCCCATGACAAGCCCATGGGGAACCAGTTGTCAAGGATGCGGTCATCGCCTCCCACTGCCTCTATTCCCGTGGTGTAGAGCTGCAAGAACTCCGTGGGGTTGTTCGTTCTGTTGTAGCGAGACGACATCTCTGGCTTGAACTTGGTTGGCCACACCTCCCCGCATAGCATTCGACCAGGGCCGGGTAGCTAAAGCAGCTGATGGCCATGCCTCCTGCAAGGGCCACTATGTTCTGGAGTCCGGCCGTCGATATGATTTGGAGGACCCGGGCTTCATCCCCCAGTGCCTCGCCAGGGATACCCGCGCATCCTCCGTCGACCAAGCGACCTCGCCCCGGGATGGGACTAGTCTGGGGTATGGCGCGGCGGGTAGCCCTGCGACGCCCGAGCCCCCGGGCCTCTCGCAGATTACGGATGGAGGGGGCACGCCATGCGCGATGTCGCCCAGTCGTGCCTCCGTTGTCTCGGGGCTGACCTAGGCGACGTCCATCAGGTCCACGAGACGGTCTTTCCACTCTTCCCCGGTGCCTTCCCAGGCGAGTATCATAGGAGCTCCCTCATCATGAGGCATGCCTCCACTGGGGCGAGTGGGGTCTAGTGCGCCGGGGCCTGTGTTGGGATGTAAGGGGAGTTTTGTCTGTGCGGCTCGGCGAAAGGACGTGTCGAAGAGTGGTCGCCAGCGCTGGAGCGGGGTGTGGTCATGGGGGCGGCATGTCTTGAGCCCCGAGCCTTTTCTCCTACTCCCGCCGGGAGCGATTGTCTCTAGGCTTGCTGCAAGCCACCATGTCGTTGTCATTGTTGAGAGTCTCTTGGCGTGCCTCAGCCCCCTACCTGGCATGCCAGATGTCGGATATTTGTCCCGTGAAGGAACTAGGGTCCAACGATCCCTAGGTTTGAGAGGGGCTAAACCCGTGTTCTCAAGGATTCTCGGGGACGGTGGCGACGGCGAAGCAAGGATCACGGTAGAGAGGTTACAAGGTGTTTTTACCTAGGTTTGGGACCCTCATGAGGAGTTAAAGCCCCTTCACCTGCTTTGTTGTATTTCTCGTTTGGCTTCACGAGGATACATTGGAGGTGAGATCTCTAGGGTTCAGATCGCTAAGGATCGATCAGTTCTAAGGTAGGAGGAGGAGGCTTTATATATGGCAGCGCTAGTCCTCTTCCCCCAAAACATTTGGCGTGAATGGTTGCCACATTCCCATGCTGAGGCATAGGCTGCATCTTGTCTTCTTATGGCCGCCTGCCAGCTGTCAGTTGTTGTAGTGGACGGTCGTCGTGCCGTCTCTCCATCCTAGCTTCTTTACACCGAAGGTATGTGTCTTAACCTACCACCTCCTTGCGTCATTCGCCCCTTCCTTTACCTCATTGGGAAGGGGTGATATCTTGCTATTCCAAGGCAGTCCATCCTCACCGTGGACCGCCCGTTGGCGCATTGGCTAGCCCATGGTGCCCCAAACTGCGAAGCCGCCTCTCGTGAGGCAACCGCAGTGGAGAGCGAAGGGCGCCCTATGCTCCTAGTGCGCCCCCCTCGTGAGGGTCTCACTCCTCGAAGACTCCACTGGGGTATATATTATGGGTCTGACGTCTAGACGGGTCATGGTACCCTCGGTGCCAATAGTCCGACAGGATGACCGAAGCAGGAGCAGGAAAGGAGTCCTCGAGACGGCATAGACTCGGTCCATCTAAATTAGACTCCTAGAGCGGGATCTCGAGGAGCGGCACTATGGACGAACTTCCCTCCCAAGGGCTAGGGAAGAGGCCCGACGCTGTCCTATATAAGGGACCCCTCCTACTACCTTAGAAAGGATCGATCCCCTGTGATCTAAACCCTAGACATTCATCCTACATTGTACCCTCGCGAAGCCAGCGAGCAATACAACAAATCAGGATTAGGGGCTTTACCTCCTCATGATGGTCCTGAACCTGGGTAAAAAACCCTAGTCATCTCTCTATCGTGGTGCTTTCTCCGTTGTGGCAACCATCGTCGAGGTACCTTGGGAACGCATGTTCAGCCCCTCTCGAATCAAGGGATCCTTGGACCCTAGTTCCATCATGGGACAATCTCCAATAGAAACCAAAGCAAAGGCAATCAGTCAAATTCATTACAAGGAGTTCAAGCATCAACGATAATGTTCCTAGCCCAAGCGAGTCATCTCTCGTAGGAACGGTTGGAAAGGAAATTCAGATAATACCAAAAGGACTCGGGGTTGGTCAAAGTAGTTTGAAAAGTAATTACATATTCACCTGAAGACTTCAAAGGTCCTATTTGCGGTCTTCCGATCAATAAACCTGTGTCCCCCTTATGTGTATGCACGCTTCTATTGTCGTAGACAGTGTTGGGCCTCCAAGTGCAGAGGTTTGTAGAACAGTAGCAAGTTTCCCTTAAGTGGATGACCCAAGGTTTATTGAACTCAAGGAGGAAGTGGTCAAAGATATCCCTCTCAAGCAACCCTGCAATCAAGATACAAGATGTCTCTTGTGTCCCCAACACACCCAATACACTTGTCAGGTGTATAGGTGAACTAGTTCGGTGAAGAGATAGTGAAATACAAGTAATATGGATGATTATAAGACAACGGTGCCAGAAAAGAGCTTAACAGGGAGGAAGAGACTAAAGGCAATCTGAAATAAAGGTGGAAGCAAGCAAACATATAACAGGACTAGTTGTAAATGGTGTTTCAAATGCTTAGAAAAAAGGCCTAGGGATCATACTTTCACTAGTGGACACTCTCATATAAATATCTTCCCTTCATTATTCTACTCTGAACTACGCTTCTGTTGGACAACTCTAATCCATGGTAGGGCTATAAAAGCACTCCTTAAAGTTCAAATTCCCCATCTAGATAACCCCACACTGTCACCTTGAGCGCTAGATGGTTCCAACAAACAACACAATTTCATAGAGACATACAACTCAAAATATAACTCATGATAAGTATTTATGTAATCTCTAGCCTAAGTGCCACACGGTGTGCACACTGTCACCTTCACACACATGGGGATAACCGGAGATTACAATTAAAGCACTTGAGTAGAAGAGTAGATCTACTTGATTACAAAGGTCATGATCATAATAAGATCACGCACAGAGAGAGAGATATGAACACATAGCTACCAATAGAGCCCTTAGCCTCGAGGGAGAACTACTCCCTCCTCATCATGAGATTCAGCAACGGCGATGGATATGGTGGTGGAGATCGATGGAGATGGCTCCGGGGGCAATTCCTCGTCCTGGCAGCATGCCAGAACAAAGACTTCTGTCCCCCGAATCTCCTCTTTGGTGGCGGCGGCGCTGCGGAACTTTTTGTGGAGATCTGATCCGCGTAGGGTTTACGTCTCGAGGAGACGTATATATTGGCGAAAGGGCGAGGTCGGTGGAGCCTCGAGGGGCCCACACTAGGGGTTGGCACGGCCAGCGGGACCCGTGCCACCCCTAGGTGTGGTTGCCTCGTAGCACCTCCTCGTCTCTCCTCTGAACTTCGTGTCTGCTCCAGTAAAATATTGACTTTGGCTTTTGTCCTGTCCAATTCCGAGAATATTTCTTTTCTGGCTTTTCTGAAACCAAAAACAACAGAAAACATGCAACTGGCACTATGGCATCTTGTTAATAGGTTAGTCCTAGAAAATGTATAAAAATACCTCAAAGTGTAGACAAAACATAAGAAAGTCGAGACAAAACAAGTTTGGAGCATCAAAGATTATAGATACATTTACGACGTATCAAGCATCGCCAAGCTTAACTCCTGCTCTTCCTCGAATAGGTAAGTGATAAAAAGAATAATTTTTGAGGTGACATGCACCATTACAATCTTGATCAAGGTATTTGTAAAGCATTGATAGCTGCGATCAAAGTACTCTAAACATGAGAATGAAAGATGAAATTCTAACAATAAGACATAGCAACTATGTTGTAACATGAAAAGGTACAAACAAAGATCATGAATAACAATGCATTGAAAGGCATTTGTTTGTTTCACATATAGAAAACATATAAAGAGTGGTATTCAGCTTGTCCCTCATGGAGTAGCAAAACATAAATGCATAGGACACCTTCAAAGTTCATAAGGGTGACTAGATACAAATAGTTCAAGAACATGCAATATCAACATGATGAATCAATCAATAAGTTTTGGGACAATGCACATAAAACTAAGAATGAAAACTATGCTCTCTTAATTGGTCCATAAATATAGAAGGTGGAGACTCAACATAAAAGTAAAAAAGAAAGGCCCTTCACAGGAATGCAGGGATTTCAAGTTTCATAAAGAGCTTCCAAAAATTATTGTACTTATTAGCTTTGAGCTCTCATTGCCCCTATCATAAGCATCTTGAAGTGATTAAGGTTAAAGTGAACAAAATATAGCGTATATGATTGACAAATCATAAGTTGGCAATCTCATGTCCCTTGAGTACGAGGGCCGTTCCTCATGCTACTCAACTTTAGTTACCGGTAAGTTCTTGTCATTGTAAGTATATGTGTATCATATAGAACCCCTTTACCCATGACACAGGAGCTATCCCATATCAAAATGACAAGGCAACAAACAGTGAGCATCTCAGCGATCCTTTTATTTACCATGAGCATGGTGCATATTTTTTATTTTTCTCTTCTCTCTTTTTTCTATATTTTTCTAAGGATGCTTCATAGATTTCTCACTATGGTGATTCTCCAAGTTTCCACCATGATTAGGCATGGCTTAGGCTAGTGGCCCAGGCGTTTCTCTAACACATATACATAACTCCATGGACTTAAAAGCTCCCCTTTGATTTCACACCGCCGACATCCATAAACAAAAGAGCATGATATCAACTGGGTAGATGTTTACAAGTGTTGAAAGCGTTCCCCGTCACAGCACGGTTCTGCTAATTCCGAACTTATAAGTGCAAGCATATACAACATAGATGACACAATGGTTCAAGTTTATTAGGTGCAAGAAATAAAGTGTGCCATCAAGTTTGTGAGAGCTTTAATCACTAATTTTCTCATAACAAGTTTAATTTGGAAGATAGATAAAACAAGAATATACTTGGAATGGTGTAACACACCATGCATAGGAATTTATAGTGGACTATTTGGAATAACTTGGTTTCTTGGAAGTTGGATTCATGAGTAGGGCTTACTCGGTACAAGTGGTGGCTAGCAAAAGACTGGGAGCGACCAACTAAGAGTAACAAAATATTATCAATCAAAGCATAAAGTGATATCAGAAGTCAAAAACTAAATGATCATAGAGGCTAAGGTGACTGGTTCATAGTCTTAACATGGTGTAAGCATGTGCCAAGTCAACCCAAATAAAGCATCAAAGGAGAATACCACAATATTATGCTTTGTATGCTAAAACAACGCATGATTCTTTCAAGGCACATCAAGCAATCTCAATTGTTTGGAACAAGTCATTCTACATCAATAATCACTAAGCATATGTTCAAAGCAACATCTATCATGACATGATAAAGTCTATGCCACAGTCAAAACAAGCTCCTTTTTGTACCACCTAAGCACGACGCTTCCTACTCTTTTCCAACACCAATCGACTTATTTGAAACAACTCACAAAGATAATAATCAATAAAGATTAGTGATCTGGTCCCACAAATCCACAAAGAAGAACTAAAAAGTTCTAAGATGAAAGCACAAGAAAACTAAGGCTAAACACAGTCCTAGCAAAAGAGAACACTCACAAGACAATAAGAATGAAAACTAAAGTGTTCTAAACAATGAAAACGGAGAGTGTATCTCTCCAAAAGAAGTGTGCTGGGATCCAACCAACTTATTGAAGCAAACAAAGCAAAATAAACCAACAACGAAAAATAAGACACTCCAAGAACAACACAACAGTGCATGAAACAATAAAGAATTGTCTAGAAAGAGACCTGAGATTTTTATTGATAAAGAAGGGGATGCCTTGGGCATGCCCAAGCTTTGACACTTGTACCTCTTGAATATTTCTTGGGGTGACACGGGGTGCCATCCCCAAGCTTGAGCTTTTGTCCATTCTTCATCTCATCACCTTGTTCTTCCCCTACACTTGAAAATTTCCTTCATACAAAAATTCACATAGTCTTTATTAGCAACATTAGTGTATTCAAGATAATAATCCTTTGGGTTTAGTTTCAACTCAAGTAGAACTTCCATTAGAACACAAGCTATTCCTTTTAAAAGTTCAAATTATGAAAGAGAACTCAAAAAGAAACTGATTAAGAGGCAAATGAAAATAATGGGAGAAATATATCAAAACAGACAAGCAGGTAAAACCGAATTTTTCGAAGACCTTCTGTTGCTCAAATCGAAAAGTGTTGAACTAAAGAAAGTTAGATAACAACCTGGGGCATAATCTCAGAAAATTACAGCTCAATACGATGTATAGGGATTGTTCACGAATTTTTACAGTGAAGCACAAAAATCTATTTCGGGACAACAACTTCCCCAAATCTTACTTCTCTCTCATTAGATGTTATTGTTGGCACAAAAATCACACAAAAAGGATAAGTAGAGGTTATTAAATAAATAATAACTTCCAAGACTCAACAAAACAAAAAACCTACTGAAATTTGGGTTATATCTCAATTAGCACTTTTCTTTAACGCCTTTAAGTTAGGCATAATAATTTTGATGATGCTCACATAATAAATATGAATTTAAGTAAAAGAGAGCATCAAGAAGCAAATTTAAAACAAATTTAACTCTAACCCACTTCCTATGCAAAGGAATTTTGTAAGAAAACAAACTATTGAAACAAGAGGCTACTAGCATAGGAAGGCAAAACAAGTGCACCATCAAAACTTTCAACATAAAGAGGGGAAACTTAATATTATTAAGATGCATAAAACCATGTTTCCCTCTCTCATAATAACTTTTAGTAGCATCATGAATAAAATTAACAACATAGCTATCACATAAAACATTCTTATCATGAGCCACATGCATATAATAATTATTACGCTCCATATAAGCATAGTCATTATTATTAGTTGTAGTGGGAGCAAATTCAACAAAATAGCTAACATTGTTATTCTCATCAGCATAATCATCAAATATAGGAGGCATATTGTGATCATAATTAATTTTATCCTTAATAGTAGGTGGACTGAAAATATCATATTCATCATTGTAATCATCATATATGGGACGTATAGTATCATCATAACAAATTTTCTCCTCTATAGTAGGTGGACTGAAAACATCATATTCATCATTGTAATCATCATATATTGGACGTATAGTATCATCATAACAAATTTTCTCTTATAAAGCTAGGGAACTAAATAGATCATTTTCATAAAAACTAGCTTCCCTAAGCTTACACGTTTCCATAGCATTAGTAATAATGGTGTACTAATAACATTGCTATTAGCATGCAAATAAAGTTCCATAGGTTTTTAAATTTTCTCTTCAAACACTTCATGTCCTAACTCAAGATAAATACTATAAAGCTCTCTAAAGTTTTTGTTGTTTTCCATTAAGCCTAACTAGTGAAAATAAAAAAGAAACAAAAAATATATAATTGCAGAATCTAAAGGAAATAACTTCGAGCACTCACACACCAGCAACAGTACTAGAAGATAGCTTAGTAGCCAGAGGATGTGAGTAACTTTTACCTTACCTCCCTGGCAACAACACCAGAAATAAGCTTGATGTCTACGCATGCTTCTATTCTTATAGACAGTGTTGGTCCTCAAAGTGCAGAGGTTTGTAGAACAGCAGCAAGTTTCCCTTAAGTGGATCACCCAAGGTTTATCAAACTCAGGGAGGAAGTGGTCAAAGGTATCCCTCGCAAGCAACCCTGCAATCAAGATACAAGAAGTCTCTTGTGTCCCCAACACACCTAGTACACTTGTTAGGTGTATAGGTGCACTAGTTCGGCGAAGAGATAGTAAAATACAAGTAATATGGATGATTATAATACAACGGTGCCAGAAAAGAGCTTGGTAGGGAGGAAGAGACTAAAGGCAATCTGAAATAAAGATGGAAGCAAGCAAACATGTAGCAGGACTAGTTGTAAACGGTGTTTCAATGCTTAGAAACAAGGCCTAGGGATGATACTTTCACTAGTCGGACACTCTCAGATAAATATCTTCCCTTCATTATTCGACTCTGAACTACTCTCATGTTGTACAACTGTAATCCACGGTAGGGCTACAAAAGCACTCCTTAAAGTTCACATTCCCCATCTACATAACCCCACACTATCACCTTGAGTGCTAGATGGTTCCAACAAACACCACAATTTCATAGAGACATCCAACTCAAAATATAACTCATGATAAGTAAGTGCCACACGGTGTGCACACTGTCACCTTCACACACGTGGGGATAACCGGAGATTACAATTAAAGCACTTGAGTAGCAGAGTATATCTACTTGATTACAAAGCTCATGATCACAATAAGATCACGCATAGAGAGAGAGATGAAGACATAGCTACCGGTAGAGCCCTTAGCCTCGAGGTAGAACTACTCCCTCCACATCATGGGAGTCACCAACAGCGATGGAGATGGTGGTGGAGATCGATGGAGATGGCTCCCGGGACAATTCCCCATCCCGGCAAGGTGCCGGAACAGAGAGTTATGTCCCCCGAATCTCCTCTTTGGTGGCGGCGGCGCTGCGGATCTTTTTGTGGAGATCTGATCTGTGTAGGGTTTATGTCTCTGGGAGACGTATATATAGGTGAAAGGGCAAGGTCATTGGAGCCTCGAAGGGCCCACAGCAGGGGCTAGCGCAGCCAGGGGGACCCGCGCCACCTCTAGGTGTGGCCGCCTCGTTGCGCCTCCTCGTCTTTCCTCTGGACCCCGTGTCTGCTCCGTTAAAATATTGACTTTGGGTTTTGTCCCGTCCAATTCTGAGAATATTTCTTTTCTGGATTTTCTGAAACCAAAAACAGCAGAAAACAGGCAACTAGCACTGCGGCATCTTGTTAATAGGTTAGTCCTAGAAAATTTATAAAAATACCTCAAAGTGTAGACAAAACATAAGAAAGTTGATACAAAACAAGCATGGAGAATCAAAAATTATATATATGTTTCCGACGTATCACCCCCATCTTGGAGGAGCTCGAGGAGCAATTGTCAGAGCTGGTCGTTCTCTTCAGGGAGGGAGCCGCTACCTCAGCACTCATGGCCTTGGAATTCATAGCTCCCTCGTCAGCCTCGTCCTTGATAGACCCGTCTGGAGTAAACTCCCTATAGAATGCAGACAACAAAGCACAGTCATACGGAAAAAGTTAAGCAACGCAGTCAAAGTAAGAAGATTCCAAATACTCACGTGGCAATGTCGTAAAGTTCGAATACTTCCACCTTCTTATACTTCTTCGCCCGTGGCTTAAGAGCCACATCTCGAAGGGCACCATCGGAATTTGCCTAGTGGCATCCATGACACGAGCAGGCCCTTTTGGGGATGTAGGCGTCGAGGAATCCGAGCCTTCACTACGGCCTCTGTTGCGAGAGTTGCCATCACTATACTCGGGGGCTTCCTACTCCAGAGATTGAGCAGTAGGGACAGTCGAACCCGACTCGTCCATGTCCCCACCGTCAGGAGAGGCAATCATGCATCCACCTTCAGAGCCTATAAAATACAAGAACACAACAGTTGCAATCACATATCACAATCATAACAGCACAAAGGAAAGGCGTAGCAAGGAGGTTACCTCTAGAATAGGGTTGGTCGCACCGAAGGGCGCAGTCGATGTCTCTACTAGAAGGGACCTGATTTTCCTCTCAATCTCTAATGATGAGTAGTCCTTGGCAGAAATCTGCATCAGGTCACCAGCTCGATCATACAGAAACATCGGTTACCCCATGGCATGCAGAGGCTGCACCCGACATTTCAGGAAGACACGACTGATGTCGAGTCTAGTGACCTCCTGGCCACGCCTCAACTGAAGATCCTTCACCCACTCGTATAATCCTTTGACATCATCAGTCTCTCCTGAAGGACCCTCATTCTTTTAGGCTCGCTTCCTCTTGGTCTCCACACTCGCGTCAAATGGTGGAAAGCCATAAACCTGGCCCGATAGCTTCTGGTCGCGGATGTAGAACAATTTGGTCCTCCACCCTTGAGCTGATTCGACGAGGTTGAAGTTGAAATATTGTTGGGGCAGATGTATATGCCGTACCTTCCAACTTGGTAGACACCGGCTCCAACACCTTATTGCGTCTTGAGGGCGTACAATTTGTTGAAGAGGCTGAAGTGTGGCTCTATTCTGAGCCAACACTCGCGCAAGGTAATGAAACATGAAAGGTGGAAGATGGAATAGGGTGACAACTGATGCAGTTGATTCCCATAGATAAAAAGGAGGCCACGAACGAAATCGTGTAGTGGAAGAGAGAGGCCCCGAAGTACGAACGCCAAGAACATGATGTGAAACCTAGTAGGAGGATAGGGAAATACCTCGGGGTCAGGGATGTGGCAATTGTCTTCCTTCTATGGGATCATCCCGGTCTGGTGATTCTGTTGAATGTAATCCCATGGACCCTACGCTCTAAATCATAAGCCGGTATAAACCAAAAGTGCATAAGGTGTCCTACCGAGGAGGCCCAAGGAATACTCATGTGTAGGTCCCGTCTGAGCGAAACAGGGCACGGTACCGGCCAACCACCATATCCACTTCTCGTGGTTATAGCTTCATGTGCGAGACACGTAGCCATCTGGACTACAAGTCAAGCATACACAAATCAGTATGTATGCAAATTACATACAAAAGTGCATCAGATCCAAACCATCTAAAAGAAATAGAAATATTCAATGACATACGGCAAGATCCAAATATCCTAGATAGAGATAATAGTTTAGGATACATACTCATACATCACACATCAGAGTATTATGCGGAAGCGGAAGAAAAGATCCGAGTATGGATTAAAAAGCAAATTGGCATAAGATGCCCTGGAAATAAGAACATCCCTCCCACATGATGTCAAGATCTCCATGCCCCGTAATCTCTACACCTGATGATCATTGCCACCATCATCGGTCTCCTCCACCTAGTAACCTTCATGTGAATATACTTGTCCATCTGAACAATATTTATTATATGAGACCCTAGGGGGCTCAGCAAGTCTTTATGCATCTAACTGGAACATCTATCTAACCAATGATAGACCGACGCTCATTAATTAAACAACAATTAATTACCCAAGAGATATAACAACATAAGTAAACATCGCTCTCCCACCTGCCCATTCCCAAATGAGAAGGCAGAAGAACATTACATCCGTAGGAAATTTTATTAATTATCCCATGAATATTGCACTATTACTAGTCAAGTTTTAGTCATATTAAAAGTGGTACTTTAGTTATGCTTGTCTATGATCGAGAAACTATGCTCCAAGTCGTCCATAATCGCAGACATGGCTTTCAGAAAGATTTACCCTGCAGGGGTGCACAAATAGGAACACACGCATGATCAACCTCAGAAAAAAACCAACAAGGCATCTCGACAAAGCATTTGCAAGATTCATAGATGTTTTCAGGGGCATCCCACTAAGCACCACGTAACAAAGTTGTCCGGCTCCAAGACGGACCTAGGGTTTGTGTCGATGGCTATAGAATACTAGGAACCCGAAAGTGTGACTGGACTTTTCGATACCATGTAAACGTAGCACAATTAATAAGCAGTACAGTAGTAAATGCTCCTCGGGCAAAAATAGTAAATAAAGAAGTAGCATGCCATAAGTACATGATAGTAATAACGCCCCAAAATAGTTCTTTGTCCCAAAATATTAAATGTGACTCAATCTAAGACTAAGGGGATTCATGGTCCCACATGCGGATAGTGCAATAGTCAAGGAACAGGTATCAAGTACTCGGGGTCCTATGGGACACAAGTGAGCATAAAGAACCAAATAGCAGATATTGCCTGCCGGTGCCTCTTTCTTTAGATATTCCATTACTACTCAATTTAGTTGTTTACGTACCTCATTATTCAAGAAAATCACAAACCCTACACATGCAATTTTACGACTTGTATAGCTCAAACAACTCTTGTAGTAATGGCTCATAGTATTGAGGGAACAAGCTTCAGTGGGGTTTAAAAGTAAAGTCTATGCAATACATGGGATTCAATTTTATTCGTGACGTAATTCATGATGCAAGAATAAGACAAAAGCATTAGGTACTATATGTAGTGCAAGTATGGGAAATTTCTTGCCTGGCAGCTCAGTTGCATAATAGGAAGGATTCGGGTAATACTCTTGAGGCTTCTTATATTCTCCTTGCTTAGCGTCTATCCGGATAAAAACCAAACACACAAGGGGCCAAAATAAATACATTGCACCATCATATAAAGAATATGCAACAATCAAACAAGTTATTCCATGATGGAATGATTCACAATTACATGGTATAACATAGCATGGCATGGGTGAGGTGTGGGGTACAAGAATAAAGCCATTTATTAGGTTTTTAGTTATGTTTTGCTTGCATAAACCTTGTTGGTCCGTTAATGTTTATATGACGCATGCTTCAAAACATATCATGGAATGCATAGTTAGAACGGGCTTGTCGTGCTGATCGTTTTACACATATTATTTGTTGGAGAGTTACGGATTTAAAGTTGTGCATTTATGATAAAAGGCACTTAAGTGATATTGAATAATTAGAAAATTTTAAATTTCTCAAATGATATTTTAAATACCATATTCATAATACTCATGTTTTTCTGATTCAAAAACATATATTATTTATATTATTTGAATTTATGAATTTAAATTAAAATTAAATTCAAAATTATTCAAATGGCATCAAAGTCAAAGGTTTGACTAGTTTGAATCAGATCTAAAAAGATTTGAATATATGGTTGAATTCATATTTTAAATCTAAACACTTTCCATATTAAAGTTTTAGTTGATTTTGAATTTATTCACATGTTATTAACATTTTTAATTTAAATAGAATATATAAACAGTTTGAAATTTGATTTGAATTTGTTTTGGGCTTTTTGCACCAAAGGGGTTTCTACCCACAGTAGATGACTTGTGGGGCCGCAAGGTGTGCTGGACTACTACGTGCATGGGTGAGCTGGGCGTGACAATTGGCGGAGTGAGGGGCCATGGGTTGAGAGGCTGAATGCTGCAGGAGTCTAAATAGAAAAGCTTCCAAAGGTGGCTGTTGTTTTACTGACGAAACTAAACCCGGTCATCGCGATTGAGGCTAGCTGGTTCAATTTGTGGAGGAAGATGGCAAAAAAACGATGAGGAATTTCGTGATGCCGTAAAAAGAAGAAATGCAGAGGAAGTCAAGACCTTCAGCTCTCATGAAGGGATAATCACTGGATATCGAGTGTAGAGCTAGGTAAAAATCAATGAATTGAGAGGGTTCGCGCATTGCCGGACTGACGTAAAACATCAGAGAATATAGAGAGAGCATGCTGACTTTGCGAGACAATATTGATCGATCTACTAGATGATTTTGTGAGCCATCAAGGCACTCCTGTAACCTTCGGTTCCTTATTTAATCGAGAATAGACAAGAAGGAGTACGTTTTTCCCTCCTGGGGCCAGAACCTGGGTAACCACCATGTCCTCGTGTTGGTATCCTGTTAGCCAAACGATATCTCCAGTGCACCCCTCTTCCTCAAACCTAAGTCCATTAACAATGGGCATTGACATGTTAACCCCACGTCAATAGGTCTAGCAAGAACTTAGACCGCGGGAGGGGGTTCCCTCACGAGCCTCCCAGTAAGTCTCTTGAGGATAAGGCCATAGGGCAAATTCTTATCATGTTGGATCCTCGAGGAGGAGACCGTAGTTCTAGCAAGAACTTAGTACACTGGAGGGGTGCCCTCATGAGCCGCCCCGTAAGCCTCTTGAGGAGAAGTCCGTAGTACAAATGCTTATGATTTTGGCTCCTAGAGGAAGATACCATAAGTCTAGCAAGAACTTAGGCCGCTGGAGGGAGGTGCCTTCAAGATCCACCCCGTAAGCCTCTCAGGGAGAAGGCTGTAGGGCGAATGCTTATCTCATTGGATCCTCGAGGAGGAGACGTAGGTCTAGCAAGAACTTAGGCTGCTGAAGGGGGTGCCCTCACGTGCTGCCCCATAAGCCTCTCGAGGAGAAGCCTGTAGGGCAAATGCTTATCCTATTGGCTCCTCGAGGAGGAGACTGTAGGTCTAGGAAGAATTTGGGCTGCTAGAGGGGGATGCCCTCACGAGCCGTCGCCTAATCCTCTCGAGGAGAAGGCCGTAGGGGAAACCGTGGGAAAACTCCTTATCCTATATGTGTCGTGCGAGGGTTTGAAGCACCAAGAACCGTGGGTGAGGTGACTTATCGTCGGAGCTAGTCCGTAAGTTCAGAGGTCAACACTTTAGGAATTGGCATTGACAGGGAGTGACCTGGCGATGGACACCGTGCCTAGCCCCCAGCTCGCGTGACATATGTAGGAGAACTTTGTCCATGCATGGTTAAAAATGTTTTCTCGAAAAAAGAGGAAATAGCAAAGTTGGCGTGGGCGCAAGATCAAAAAAACCACCAAAGAGGTTCGATCTTATTACAATGACGATGTGGTCTGCACAGGGTCTTACAATAGATAAGGTTGTAGACGATGAGACTTTGAGAGTCACCATCAATGTTGGGTGGCCAGACGCGCCGCTCGAAGAGGTTTGTCCGCCTTCCTGACGCCTGGCGCTGCTCCTAGGATGGTGGCCTTTAGGCGCTGTCGGGGAGGTAGTTGATGTTGCACGCACGCTGGGTGTAGTTCATAGGGAAGTTGGGAGCCCCCGGGTCAGCGCCACCCTCGTGAGGCTCTCCAGCGCTGGTGAGACTAAGATGGGAGGTCCCAACCTCCTCCCATGATTGCGAGCGCTATCGTAGGATTGATGACAAGTACGCCATAGTGGGTCCTAACAACATTCAGTGATGGTGTGTGAGCTTTACGGTGTTCCAGGGATGGTGAGCATAAGTTTACCCAGGTTCAGATCTGATTGCAGTGATCAAATCCTACTCCTTCTAGCAACCCGGTAATATATCGGTAGAGCCAGATTTTACAGCGGATTACAGGAGAGGTTCACCTAAGTGAGTAGATTGTGGTTGTGCCCTAAAGTCTCACGTAGGCCTAGCTTATAAAGGCGTCAATACCTAGGGTTATAGTAGACACCTATCCAGCTACGTTATAGAGTTGGTACTAGTTATAGCTTGGACTACAAGTAATACCAAAGACCTAAGTCGGTAAGTCTTCTAGGCCTTGTCGTAGCCGGAATTAACTCCATCTTCTTAACTGACTAGGTCACCCGTGGAGCAAATCTCTAACCTGATAGTGGGCCACCCTGATCAATGAGTCATGTGGGTATACCGGGAAAGTATATCCCCAACAGTACCCCCCTGAAGTCTCCAAGGTCTAGAGTTGGATTAATCGTCTAGCTTGATTGTTCTTCGGCTTGTAGGAAGGGTTCCCGAAAACTTCATTCAATGTGTAGGATTCTCATCTGAGTAGAATATGTCTTCTAGATTTCAGTTATTTCCATGGTCGTTTTCAAACTTGAGCCGGATTTTGGACGGTAATGTCGCCTGACAAATTTTCAGGCCCCGTCTTGTCACTAACAAATGACTTGTCAGCATGATTATTGGTGGGTCCGCATTGCATGCAACCGAGGCATTTGTTCAATGCCGGCACAGAAATCGAGGAGGCGAAGGCTTCACTAGGAAAGTACTAATCCCTTTCCGCGACGCGTGGAGCAATTATCGCGCATTCATGATGACTGCAAGTGCACAGATTGTTTGTAGCTAGTTTTGAAGTTAAGATATTGATCCCACAGGGAGCCTAAAGGTAAGTGTTTATGGGTGAAGTCTCTGTCACACTCAATGTTGTCATAGGTCTTCGAGTGAATTGACTGCAAGTGTTAAAATAAGAATAAAATTTTGATTAAATGAATATGTTTAAATAAAACTAAAATGTAAACTTCAGAAATAAAAAGCATAAAAGTAAAGAACGATTGATTGTTTGTTGTTTTCTGCATATGACAAGGTAGGCACGGGGAGATACGGTTCATGGGGATAGTGAATGTGCCAGGTGGGTGAGTGATAAATGTAACAATTATAATCTTATAAATATATGTGTAGGCGATCAACTCATAACTAGCCGGAACTCCTCTTGGTAGATATCATCTAAACATCAATAATCCTACTAGTCTGTTACCAAAACCATGGTTAGTCACTAGACGATTAAGATCCTTCGGGTTGCTTAGAATTAAGCTCCTTGGATCAGACTAATGCAATAGGAATATTGGCTCCTCGTGCTCCTCGAGTTCATGTAGTTTTCCATTGATATCCCCGTGTCACTTGGGGGTCGCCGGTCTGCTAGCAAACAAGATCTTATATATGTAGAACAAGGTATCATGTTGTCTGGGCCCTTAATTGGACAACAAGTATTAAGCATCCCACAGATAGTCAAGCACACATAATATAGTAATTAAAATCAATCACAAAGTAATGGAAATTATGTAGGCACATCACATCTCACCAATCCCTTACATATCCTACACATAAGGGAACCTACTCACACATGAGAGAAGAAATCATCATCAATATAATTAAATAAAGGGACTTCTTCTTGATATTACCATGGGGATACACAATAATAATAGTAAATAAATCTAACACAATTCAAGATAGGAAGAAACAATCTCGAACCCTAATCTTGCAAGGTGGAGATCTCTCTCTCAAGTACAAGTAATGGCTATGGGGGTATGTTGGCTAGGAAGTCGAAGATCATGGAGCGAGATGAAGAACGTCTTCCCCTTCTTCTCCGGAACTCTTCTTTCTCCCTTCTGGATGGAAAGAAGGTTGTTGTGTTGTGTTTTCGTCCTCGACTCCTTCACAAAAGTTATCCCTTTTGACAAGATGAAGTCGGTGGCAACTATACGGCGGGAACTATACGACCGGAGAAAATTTTCCTGCCTTGTAATTTCTCGTTGAACCTACTGGATGCCTCCCTTGTTTTCTTCCAAAAAGAGACTTGCTTGTTTTCGCCTAAATATTGTGTTTTTGTTGTTAAATCCTCATGTGGATGTTCCGAACCTGAAAAACACTTGAAAACCCAAGTTTTCTTCGCTACCGAAGTATTAGCATTAGGTAAAGCTATAAAACCATCAAATCCAGACAAAAACCATAAATAAAACCATAAAAAATGTGTCGAATCTCACAGATATCAATTCACACTAATCTTGGCACAACTAGGGTTTATAAGGGGTAAAAAGTCTCCTCATTTTCTTCCACTTGTGCCATTTCACTCTTTCTTCTCCGCAATGCTATGCACTCCTCGTCTTCCTCCTTTCCCTCTTCGCTCCTCAGAGATCCACTAGCGCCACCACATTAGGGTTAACCAACCACCAAATGGCTGTTGCATCTAGCTTCGGCGCTCTCGTGGCTTCTGTAGTGGAGGATAATGTAGGGTTCGCAGCATTGAAAACAAAAAAATTCCTACGATGGAACAACTATGTACCAAGATCGATCTACTAGATACAAGCAACGGGTGGATATACATCCATAGAGAAAATACCCTTGAAGACCGAAAAAGTTTAACGAGGTTGTACTCATGGATGATGTAGACGAACGCTTGCCGATCTTAAGATCGAGAAGAAGTCCAGCGCCACAAATCTGCAGTGCATCCGTGCTTGCACACATGTCCAAGCCATCGAGCAACCTTCGCCTCCTCGCTCTAGCGATGCAGCAGAAGAAACAACTCTTTCTTGCCGAAAAGCCACCGGGAACATATATCTCGCTAGTCCGAGACCATGGGGGATAAACTAGAGGGGGAAAGATCCTTCACGAGGAGGTGTGAGTATGAGAGAGGGAGAGGGGGCTTTATATAGGAGGGAGGGGTCACCCCAAGGGTGTGGCCGGCGTGTGGGGGCTTCCCCCTCCCCTCCTCCATTCATGTGGGTGGAGCTCCCACTCACTTTTTATCCCCTTCATTTCTCCACTCAAAATCCCACTAAAAAATCCCATTAAATTTCCACCAAATTTAATGCAATCTATCTTTAAAGAAAACTCCTTTATTTATTTATTCAACATTTTTTCAATTACTTTAATGGACAAACGTTCACATAAAACCCCTTGCTAGTATTCCATTTCACATGCAGGAACACTTTCAGCAATTTCACACGAAACAATTCTGGTGTCTAGTGAAATAAATTCATGCGCTTTGTAAATCTTTTCAACAAGAAACTATTTGTTCCAAATGGTGTCGGTGTCTCTTAAGTGTGTCACCCTACGGTTCATGAATAATGCGTACATGATCGAGACCCCTCTCGGATCAATAATCAGAAGCAGGACCTAGACATCCATACTGACTCCCACACATTCAATGATGACTTCTTATGATCGTGAGAACCTTTTATGCTAGAATATTAATCCCTTTGTTCCGCGATATATTACATGTCCGAGATTCGATCATCCGTATCTTCATACCTAGTTTGATCTTGTTACGGACATGTACTCTTTTCTCGTTCCCGTGATATAACATTCTAGTGATCAAATCACTTGCTTGCAACCTAACCAATGCAATATCACCGAGAGGGCCCAGAGTATATATATCCATCATCAGGATGAACAAATTCCACTCTTGATCCATGGGCCTCAACATAACACCTTAGTAGTACTGAACCCATCTTTATAGTCACCCTATTACGGTGTGACGTTTGATGTTATCAAGATACTCTTCTAGTGTTAGTGATTGACATGATCTCATGGTCTAAGGATTAGGATTACTTCATATGATTTTATAGCAATATAAACATAATGACTTTGGTCGTAATTCTATACTTTGGATGAATGTTCATCACACCATTCCAATAATGTTGTGACCTTGTTATTAACAACACCCAATGTCTATGATCAGGAAACCTTGATCATCTTGTTAATCAACGAGCTAGTTTATAAGAGAGGCATAACTAGGAACTTTATGTTTGTTTATTAAACACACATGTATTCACGTTTCCGTATTAATACAATTATAGCATGCAAAATAAACATCTATCATATACTTGGAATATACATAATAACAACTTTATTATTGCCTCTTAGGGAATATTCTCTTCAAATAAGAAATATCGCAGGGTGTGGATTCCCTTCATCTTGGACGACGAGAAGCTTCAAGCTATGGAGGAGGAGGGTCTCCTCTCAAGGTATATCCACCAGAAGAACAAGATCCTCTAGATCATGAAGAATCTGAGGAAGCACCTAAAGCACTTTCCCGGAAGCACAAAACTCTAGTTGTTTCAGTTGGCCCACAAATGGTGCCAGTCGTCAAGAGGTAATCCTATCCTATCAGACCTTCTTTTTTTGACTGTGTTCTTTCTAGATGATAACGATTGTAATCTATTATTGTACAGAGCTAAGTCATTGATCAAGGGAACGGGAAAGCCAGGAAAAGTTCTGCACCAGCAGAAGTTATATATGTCTACGCATGCCACTATGCCTCCAACTCCCAATCCGACCAAACCCTCATCGTTAGAAGACATTCTGTCTTCGAACGCTATAGGTGCTGAGTGTGTGAACTTAGGTTCAGAAACCGATGTCACCATGGGTTTCTTGGGAAATGATAAGGGTGAACCCTCTAAGGGCAATGATCCCTCAGCAAAAAGTGTTGTAGACGATCCCCTGAAGATTCGAGGTGGCCTCACTAGGAAAAGCGCTGAAGAGCTTAAGAAACTTGCTCATGACTGCCTGGAGTGTCGGTATATTACATCAGAGGAGGAGGCCCAATAAAATGAGGATGTGAATCTTGTCGATCTATTGGATCAGGTTCGTCGTCATGACGAGAAGATCTAGGCTGGTACAATTACGCCTCCACCTTTCGTCCCTTTGACGCTTGCTGAGAAATTTTCTATTGAGATCACCAACATCCTCCACAAGCTACAAAATAAGCATGTTGTAAGTTGTTTTTTAGACTCTTCTTACTATATTTATATCTTATCCTCTAGCCCCCCAGTAATGAATTTGGATAGAAATCCGGATTTATGATTTTATAGGATGCTAAAGAATGAAGTAGTGTATCTCCAAGGCTCATGCTGAAATTTAACTTAGTTAAAATTGCAGCCCGAGTCTTAGTAGACTTCTGACTCTGGTTATTATTCTGACTTACAGAAAGTTAATGTTTACAACCAGGAAGTGTTGAAGAACATTTGTGACAAGCAGAGATCGGTAAAAACTCTGCGACTTGAAAATTCTCTTCTAAATGTTGAGAAGGATGAAGCTAAAGGTAAGCTTTTCCGGCTAAATCTTCTCGGATTTTATTCCTTTTTTGAATTTCTTGAATTCGACTGACTCTATTTGATATTTTCTCTAGATTTGCTTAATTATTCTTGTAAGCTTATGGAGGAAGCCAAGAATTTCAAGGGCTTGGACTCGGAGAATGCCGGACTTCAGGACCAAATCCAGAAGTTAAGAGCTGACCATGAATGTAGCGTCAGCAACATTTTGGACTCCATCAACATGGCTACAAAGGAGAGTCACTGAGTCATTGCTCTCATGGAAACATAATTCTTGGAATATAAGGAAGAACTAAACCGGCAACAACACACCACTCGGACTTGCTGACTTTTTTTGTCGGATTTTTGTTGATTCTCCTTATTCCACAGAGCCTCTCAATCTCCTGGATGCTCTTCGTCCGAGTCCCACACCAGCCAACTTGATTTAGCTAGAGATCTAATCCACGATTTCCGCCAATATCTTGAAGAGATTAGTGAGACCGTTGATCTCCCCAAATTGTACAAGATTTTAGCTTTTGAGGTGGGCGACAAGGCGAACGATATTCGCAAGCTAGTCTAGGACTAGAAAATGTCGTATGCTCGTACATCAGCACAAAATGGCCGAACAATGGTAACGAGCCACCATGGAAACATGGAAACATGAAGATGGCAATCCCCAGAACCTCAGTGACATTTGGAATTCCTATGCCGGATATGCTTGTTGTGTGACTGAGATGACCAACTTTGAGAAGCCATTTTTAAAATCCGTCGAAGTGCCTCCAAGCCACCCAACCGAAGATGAAGCTTCCGAAGATGACGAAGAGACTGAGTCTGACATCCCTGTCTCAGAGAAAGATCAGGGTGAATTGGGAGGTAGCACTAGCCAGCCGGCAAATCTTTCCCTCCACCGGAAACATAGATTTCACCAGAAAACTTTGCATTATTGTGAAGCAAGCATGATGTAATAGTTAAACTACTTTATTTTGTGGTGCTGCTACGTAAGAACTGGTCGTTTTATCATCCTTTCTGCCCTGTCCATTTCATGAGCCAGCAAACCTTTAGCCTGAAAACTTTGCCGAGCAACGGAGATCTCTTGCTAAACCAGTATAAACTCGGAAACAAAGCCGGATTCCAGTACCAACAATTCATTACTCAGAAAATACCCGCATCTGAGAAGTCGGATAAAAAACCGAAGTATAAATATAAAATGAGATTTATGTCCAAAGGCCACATTTTTATAGGTTTTCAAAAATCATAACCAGAACAAACATGAGCATAAAGTATTTTCAAGCATCCTAGGATTTTTAAAATTGACATGCTCGTTTGGAAATAAGATTGTAATGAACTTCTCATAAAATTTTGAGGTAACCAATACTTTCTTTCACTTTTTTCACATGTACATATGATTACAAGAAAATAAAATTAAGAATAAAAGGGACGTAGATGTGCAATATTCCATGGAATATCAAGCTCATCCTGGTATATAATACCGCCAGCTCTCTTTATCTTCCGAGTACTTTCCTTGATTGGTATCATATCAGTTAAATAATATGACCCATTATGTAGAACTCAGCTGATCATAAAAGGTCCTTTACAAATCGGGGACAGTTTTTGCTTTCTTCTTTGCACGAGTAGGAGAACCAAATCACCCGTTCTAAAAGAATGATTTTCCACTCTTTGACTATGATACTTGCGTAACATCTGCTGATAGGTTGTAGATATGTGCTCAGAAATGAAAAAAACTTCTTTGATAATATAGAGATCATCTTGCAAGAAACTTATGCGTCCTCTTTGATATATTCCTTGACTCAGGGAGTTTGATGGACTAAATCACTCGAAAGTATTGCCTCTACACCATAGACCAAGAAGAAAGGAGTGTATCCAGTTGACCCGTTAGCAGTACTTCGTAAGCTCCATATCACAAACGGTAATTCTTCCGCCCAAGACCCCGCAACATGAAAAAGTGGTGCTTCGAGACGAAGTCAGAGTCCTTGCAAAATGAGATTGTTTGCCCTTTTGACTTGTCCATTGGCTTGTGGATGTGCGACTGATGCAATATCAAGTCGAATCCCTTGATCTTCGTATAATTAGGCTAATTCTCCCATGGAAAAGTTTCTCCCGCTGTCATTAATAATGGTGTGTGGATAACCGAACCGGATAATTACATCCTCGAAAAACTTTCTGGCTATGGACCCATCGCAGTTTGTTACAGGTTTGTCCTCAATCCATTTTGTAAATTTATCCACCATCACTAAGAGATGTGTAAATCCACACTTCTCCGTTTTGAATGGCCCTATCATATCAAGCTCCAAACCGCAAATGGCCATGTTATAGGGATTGTTCGTAGGTGCTCTGTAGTGACCTGGGATCAAGTAAGATCCTAAGTCCCTGTGAATAACATGCTAGTCCCTGGATCAATAGCTAGCACTCATAGTCAATGAAATATCATTTAAAACACAAGTCTTTATTACATGAATCGAATAATCCAGAGTTTACATTATTACAACAGAAGCGATATAAATACAACTTGGAGTCCCATCAATGCCACATGCAGGTTGAGTGAAGACCCGTGATCCTAGCGTACCTTTCAAAGATCTCCGAAATTCTGCACATGAAACGTGCAGCCAACAAGTTGGGTTAATACTTTGAATGTATTGGCAAATTACACCAAGGAAGGAAAGACTAACTCTACATGCAAGGCTAGTTTAGGCTTTGGAGTTCATTTGCATAAAGCTAGTTTTCTTAAGTAGAGAGAAGAGAAGATTGTCCTACTTTGTAAACATTTGCTTAGATAAAATAAGGTCGAGTGGCACACGAGGATATTACGCACCAAGTGTCCAAACAACCAAACACTTGGATATTACGCACCAAGCGTCACTTGGATATTACACACCAAGTTCCCAAATTCCCACCCATTAGCGATATTACGCACGCCATGGGGTTTCAAAACTTTGTTTTAGAAAAGAGAGAGGAAGATCCTTCAGAGGCTCCATCCTTCAGACGCTCATTATTGTTCTGTTACCGTGAACACGGCTGACCGATCAGATTGCAATACTCTCGAGAGTTTGTGCACTTTACCCACAATCCACGATCAAGTCCTTTTACAGACAAGACCATGGCGAGGCTTTCCCTTAGTAGCCCCTCTATCTTCTGGATCCAACCGTGCCAAGAACCTCCAAATGTTGGTACCCAGGTGAGGTTTCCCACTAAGTACTAGGCCAAGACAGAGCCCGTAATGTATTGTGGTTGCACTGGAAGCTTCTGAATTCTGAAACATGGCAGACTTCTTTGATTCCTGGGCGGCCGTCCTCCACCAAAATCTCACTCGTTTTCCCGACAACCATTCCGCCCAGAAGAAAACTTAGTTTTTTTTTGATGTGGATTTGAGAAGAAAAGTTTGCTCAAGAGAGCCTTTATACTTAGAAAAATTCATTGTCTTTCGAACCCCCCAACGGTACTTTATATATAGCATAGCAAGCATTACTTAGCAAAAACAGGGGAACCTATTAGGAGGTAAATCCTAAGTATAGGGCTACTCATGGCATACTACAAAATCATCGCACTTGCAAAATAATACTAAGGAAAATTCTACTAGAACATCCTACACATGCATACTACAGAATTTTGAAGATCACATGCATAGAATCAAAACTGGGACAAAATTATGAACAAGTGGTGTAACATGCCTTATGTTGATAATATGGGTGTTGATTGTATTTCTCCGCAGCAATCGCACTCTCCGAACAATCTAATACGAGGACAAGGTAGTTCCAATCAAAACAATTGCAAACATAGCAAACACAACAAGGATGATCGAAAACATGCATGATGATTTAACATTACACAATGGGTATAATTATTTTTATGAATATTAATATATCATATGATGCATGTATGAGTTCATTTAATGCAATAGGGTACTTGTTATTAATAATTACTTGCCAATATAAGGGTTTTTATAGTTATGTTGTAACGCCTATTCTAACTGTAGAATTAAATCTGTTTCTTGGGTTTACTGGATAGAGGACGTTAGTACGAACCAGTAGGCGTTGGATTCACCCTAATCGGAGTTATAGATCTTTTTGTATGATTTAAATTGTGTTTAATGGGTTTTAAATGATTCATACAGTTTCTGTTGCCTAAAAATCAGACTAAAATTATATCTGTAATCTCAACGGAATTGTGATTTCAGGGAGATATTATTTGTAATTTTCTGAATAGTATTTATTTTCTTATGAATTTATTACTCTAAATAAGCCATTAAACCATTTGTTTAATTGCTGCGAAACCTTATAGTATTTTACTGAACCATTTGCAGATTGATGATCTACATGGAACCAGCTTTCTATCGGTATATTATTTATATTTTTGTGATATGCAAATAATTTTCTACGAATTTAATGATTTCTAAAGCCACTAAATCTAATTAAATTGCTACGGGGTAAATATTCCGCAAAGGCTAGATCCAACCAGATATTATTAAAGTACATTACAGTAGCTTCAATTTGATATATTATTCATATTTTTCGGAATTACAGATAATTTCTTATGAATTTATTAACCTAAAAGACCAATAAAACTAATTAAATTACTGCAGTAACCACGTACAGTAAAAGTTGGATCTATTCTGATAAGATGATTCTACGTGAAATTATCTTCAATTTGATATATTATACGCAATTTTTGGACGTGGTATGAATTTCTAATGAATTTTACAAGTTAGATCTATAATGTGCAATTTTAAATTTGAACGGAATATTTCAGGGAATATTCCGCTGACTGGACATGTTGACTTTGCATGCTGACTGGGACTAGATGTTGACCTTACGTTGACGTGGCATTGATGAGGAAGATGACCGGGATGACGACATGGCACGCACCGGTTTGATTGGATCTCGACCATCTGGATAGGATCCGGTGGCTAGAAGAAGAGATTGACCCGATTTTGACTCAGAATAGACAAGAAATAGATCTGTGTTAGAGAGACAAATCCGTAGGTCAAATTGAAAAACTCAGAACATGAAAGTTCCGGGGAATCATTATTCCTACCTTTTCACCAAAGGAATTTGGATTTGAAGAAACGAGCGCGAGTAGATCTTGGATTTACACCGTAAGATCTGAAATATTGCGATACGAAATTCTCCGGCTGTGGTGGATGAAAAGATGTGAGGTTTGTCGGGATTGAAAGATTTCGACAATTCCTACAACTTTCGTTTTTTGACCGAAGGCAAACGACGAAGTCTAGATGGGTTAAAAAGCGCAATAAGATTCGGGAATATGTAGATTCGGGATTTCAAGAATAGAAACTTGTACAACCGTGGCTCCATGAGTTTATATGGCGATTTAGGATGGTGTAGAGATAGGCCTTGGAGTAGGGAACAAGTAGAAACAAACGGAAGTCGATTCGGAGTTGTAGATAAAAAGTTATAGGAGTTTGAATAGAGATAGGTTTGAGAAAACAGGTTTTGCACGGTTCTTAAAACATCCAAGCGATCGATCGGTCACGTAGCTCCTGGCTGGCTGGTTCGGTCCGCCTGGGCTGCCGGCCCATTAGTTTTTTTTTCTTTTTCTTTTTCTATTTACTTGTTTTCCTCATATCTTTTGCATACGAACTCCAAATAACATGATTCTTGTTTTTAAATTTTTCTAAAATCGAATAGATCATTGTAGGATCATATTTGTAATATTTTTACTAGTTTTCAAGTAGTGGGTTTATAAATCCTTGTATATTCCATTTTATTTATATCTTTATTTATTTGTATTTATTCCATAACTTTCTCATACTAGCTCCAAATGAGCTCAATTTTGTTTCTAAATTTTTTTAATATTAATTGGATCTATTTAGGCCATAATTATCAATAATTTATGCCTTATCAACAGTGGGTTTTATAAAGTCAATTTAATTACCTTTAGGAACATTTGGGCGAATCAACTATAGAATTTAGATACCAGGATTTGGATTCAGTTTGTGAGAACTTTGCATGGATGTAATGAAATGCTTATGAATGCTTCATGATTTTCATTTTGAAATCTTGCACACCAATTCTAAAATCCATAATCAATCCATGCCCTTTTGCCTATATGGCTACTTAGGTCTTAACAAAAGAATATAAGATTTTGAATTCATGGTTGAGAGGATTTTCTATTCAAAAAGGTTCTTCTCTTTGAGAATTTTCAACATAGTCAAACAATCAATCAAACTTATTTATTTATTTCACAATCCAAAATTAGGAGAATTTTGGGATGTGACATGCTCAGTCGGAACGTGTGCTTGACGGACATACTTTTAGCATAAACATGTTGGGTCTTACATCGTAGTATTAAATATTTCATCGGTTTCTCTTCCTAGTGTTTTTCTTCTTCACCGGATAGAATGATGAGTTGATGCGAGTTGTGACAAGCCTTCGGTCACCGACTTTGTCTCACATGCAAGCATTCTCCCCCTTCTACCTATTTTGCATTTATAATCCTGACTTCCTTCTATTGATCTACTGATATCCGTATTGTCAATGTTTTAGTACCATACCTCTATTTACCCGCTCCACTGTATTTCCTTGTTTGATTAGCTAGCTTTGTCCCTGCGAGTTGTAGGCATGCTTCGTATCGCTCTCATGCAGGTGGAACATGATACTTTGATATTATTGGTGATAAGATAATTAATCGGTCGTTGATGGTTATGGCTTCACCTAATGATAAGGCCCTTGGAGGGACCACCTTTGGGAACTGCTTGAGTTGACCTAGGACCTGTTCGTTCTATGATACAAGTTCTGAGTTGATCGTGCTAACGAAATGTGGGTGCCTATGGGATCCCCCTCTCAACTATTGGCAGTATTCGTTTATCCAGAGGGTCACAAATTGGTTTTCCATTTTGTGCATACGCATAATATGTCTTTGCACATGGTGACTATGATATGTCTTCAAACTTGATATTTTGGTGGACATCAGCTACATTGCATACATAAACGCGGTTTGTTCGAGAGGTCAACTTCCATAATGGAGATCCGATCCTTCTCAACCATGGTCACAAATGTTGTACCTCCCTTGAGAATCTTCGTGCCTCCTTGTTGAGACAATACAGTAGGTGATGCCTCTGGATACCTTCGTAGCTATGGGACAGTTCTTGATGTGAGATTTGGAAGGCACACATAATATGTTGCTTGAAGGGTTAAACATGTGTTTGGATACAGTAGTGCATCCCTGCAGGGTAAATCTTTTTGAGAAGTCGCGTGTCCACGGTTTGGACACCTCAGGAGTACAGTGTCATGATCATAGACAACACCACTGATGATTAACCTCTAATAATATGACTAGTAATTAAGAGAGGACTTCCTCGACTAGTCTTCGAGGGGGAAATATACATATGGGTTATGTTTGGTGTTATATATTATAGTTACCATATAGCACCCTCTTACATTGCTCTAATTTCCAAAGTGTAGCATGTCTCTATAAGTTAGATAGCGCAAGTTTTTCTGCCATTGAGCCCACCTAACCAATGTAGGCGAGGACCGATGAATTCTAAGACTCGCCGTGTATTGACCTTAGTACTGACCGCTCTCTTTCTGTTTTTCCTTTGCCCTCCGTCGGCACCCTTTGGCTTTGACAGGTATGTTATTGATGAAGTTATTACCCTTCTGGCTTGGCCTGGGCAGGGTTATGGACACTGCTTAGTTATTCTTCATGACTCTTACTCCCATTTGGTTCTTATCCGTACTCGGATACTATTTCGCTTTCTTCCTAAGTTGTATCTTTGAATTGTACAAGATATTGTATATATATGTATCTTGTGGACTGTATTGTAAACTACTGTGATGTAACTACTTGTTGAAAATCCCACCCACACGAAAGTGTCTGGTGGGCGTCTTTGAATTGCTTCCATGCAGATTTTGGCGGAAAATGCTGAGATCTGCATAGAATCGATTCGAGGGCTTTACAGGCATAATCTATTTTGGACATTTAAAACGTGTTTGAGACAAGGAAAAACATGAGGAATTCAATTTGTAATAATTTTTAAACTTTTGATAGACTAAAAACTGGACCAAATAGTTAAATGCTTTTCTATATAAGTAAACCTTGTTATTTACCTCACTTTAAATGTATAACTTGGAATCTAACATATGATGTGTCTAAATCGATCAACGCGATGAGCCCTTTCCAACCATGCTGTCCTTATATGCGATTGCATCATGCATCATAGAGAACTTGTAAAACAAGAACTATTTATGCAAGGAAAACATGATGAATAAAATTGGAAAATAATTATTTATTGTTAATAATGCCTCACTAATGTTGTAGCATCAATGTTCTACACAAATTACATCTTTTCAACATGGTTTGTATCATTAACTTGCCATACCATGCCATGCATCATATCATGATCATGTCGGTTCTTCCGCATTAGTTGTAATTGCTGCATCGTTTTTTATTTTTACTGCTTTGCTTCTTCCTGGATAGGGCGATGATATGTTGTGAGCTTCGACAAGTTATTTGGATATGTATTTTTGGTAATGGTTCCTAGAGAACATTCTTCCCCCTGCTACCTATTTTATCTTAATGGTTTTACTTCTCTCTATTGCTATTTGTGTTGTGATGCTTTAGTTTCTGGTACCATTTATACTTATTGCAGCCTATATTTGCCTTGGTCACTTCATATAGCCCATTGTTTTGGTAGATAGCTAGACTTGCGAGTCGTGGTTGCTTGCTTAGGTGTTGGTTTGAGTCGTTGTGTTCCACATTTGTTGGGAGGTCATCACATGCTTAATGGTGGAGATAATCATGGTTCTACTTACAATTTGATAATAAAAATGTTGTTAGTAGATATAACTAATAAATAGGCACTTATGGGAAATACTTGAGATCTGGTTTTTATCCCGCCCACTTGTGTCCACCTAGAACCCGGGTACTTGATGCATGTTACTTGACTATTGCACTATCCACATGTGGACCCATGGATCCCCTTAGTATGATCTTGATTCACATCTTTTTTTTTGGGGGCACAATTAGTTTGGAGATCTACTACAATATTGTACTTATGCCATGCTTTAGTGCTTTATTAACTACTGTTGCTCGAGAAGCGGTTTTCTACTATATTGTTTTGGAACCCCGTGCCATCTTTACGTTGTTTGGACAAGCCCAGACACACTTTCGGGTTCTCAGTGTTTCTTAGTTGTTGTCGCAAACCCTGGGTCTGTATCAGAGCCGGCCGATTTCGTTGTGGGTAGCTTAGTGGGGTGGCCCCTGGAAATCATTTTTGAATCATGTGAATTCTTTGTCATGATGCCTCTTTGCTATCATTTGGTTTTTACCGAGGTTGATCATGCGTGTGTTTCTATTTGTGTAGCCCTGCAGGGAAAATCTTTTTGAAAAGTTGTGTATGCAGTTATCAACTACTTGGGGCATAGTCTCTTGGGCATAGACAACTCAAATTAAAGTAATGATATAAATTTGACTTTGGCATGAGTAGTAATCAGCTCCACTACAATTAAATGAATAATAAAAAATGCTAACAACTAATGGAATTTGGATATCTTATGCTATCTATATCTCACAAGTAATTATGGGAACTTTAATGGAATGGTTAATAAAACTGCCAACTGTGTGCGTTCCTTGGAATGACTTCCTCGTCTGATCTCGGGGGGGGGGGGGGAACTCCAGGACGGGTTATGTTGGTGTTAGTATCAGGTTGGTTCCGAGTAGGTCTCTCTTATCCCTCTCTAATAGCTGACAATTGTATCGAGTCTCTATAGGATGTTTAGTGCATGCTTTGTTGCCGCTTCAGTCCACCATACCCTTGTAGGAGAGAGCCACCAAATTCTAAGATTCTCCATATACTGGCCTCAGTACTGACCACTCCATTTTCCCTTTGCCCTTTGTTGGCACCCCTTTGCTTTGATAGGTATGAGATCGATGATGTTAGAAAGGTTTCCCTTCCGGATTGTCTTAGGCAAGGTTATGGACGCCATTTGTTATTCTTCGGGACTTTTAGTCTAATTTTCAACTTACCTGTACTCGGACATTGTATCGTTTTCAACGTGTCTTAGATCTTTGTAATGTATATTTGTATTCTTGACTCGAGGAGTTTTTGTTGTATATATATGTTCTTGTGGGTTTCATCGTGAACTATTGTGTAATGTATTACTTAGTTTTACACCCCCATTCAAGTGCTTGGTGGGCATCATCACATCGTTTTTATGCGGGTTTGGTGGGAATCACTAAAATCTACATTGGGACGACTCGAGAGTGTTACAAATTTCCTCCTCGGTCTAGGAAGGATTCGTTGCTACTCATAAATTCAAAATAACTAGCTTGAGGAACAATGGTACTTCTAAGCTAAGCACCATCAGAGAATTGCAATTTTGTTGGTTACGGTCCTGATTGCTTAACTCCACTATCCTATGTGTGTGAATTTATTCCTCTAGGTCTATGCTATTCTATCCTATTCGAATTTCTATTCCATTGTCTATGCCTTGAATTCCTCCCGAGAGATCAGGTTCATCGTAATAAACCTCCTCATCAATGGTGTTTCCTAAAACAGTCATGTCTTCGATATTCATGGTACCTAAGCAAGGGTTTTAAGAAGTATAGATTGAGTACGAGCGAACTCAGAAAATTCTATAGTGGTTGTCTGATATTCTATATAAAGTCATGGATAAGAATCCTAGTATTATGCTTAGTTGTCAAAATCGTTTTTAAGAAAAGGTGAGTTTTAGGGTAGGGACGTCATAGGCTCCCACCGCTGATCTCCTCTCTATATCTCAGCCTGACTTAGGATATGAGAACATATGAAAGGAAAAGGTACGGCTGACTTCTCTGACCCATTACAGAACTTGTGGCTAGCGTGTTATTGTAGGCATAAGAATCACTGAATACATTGGTTGTTGATCCTAGGTGTATACCCGGTACAATGTAATCTCCACCATATGGTTTCCCATACCTTAACCATGATTCCACCACCCAACAACTTAAATTATCTGACTACTCTGAGTCGGTAATACATATTTCATATTTATTATAAAATAGTTTTTTCTTTTCAATGCAGGTGATAAGATTTTGAAAAAACTTTCTAAAATATGTCAATGGACATGTAAGCATTCCTTTGTAATGCATATTGCAAGTTTTGTCTTACAAAGTATGCAAGACTGAACTTGCCTAGATTTTTCGGATTGAGACAATCCGAGGGTTCTATACTATTTTGGACCTCAGTTTCTACAAAGAAGCATCATTGTCCGATAAGGACAATGTATAAAATCCAAATGCATGCTTAAGGGTCCTAGATAATTATTTATTTTTAGTTGGTTGTTTTATTCCCCCTAATTTAGGTGTTTTAGGTTTTATTAAGGTACTTCCTATGGTGAATTTTATATCACTTAGAAATTTTCATATATTCTACAAGATTTTATTTTGTCAAGTCTTAGCTATAATATTTTTTGGAATTTTATTTGCACTCAAAATTCATATTTAATTATGGTTTCTATCATATTTTACTGGGTTAAATTCTTATATTTGGGGTATTTATTCTTCTTTTTTATTATTTAATTTTGTTAGAGAGTTTTATTAGAGGGTTGTTTATTATTTGATTAAATAATTCCAAAAATAGGAATTCTCGTTCCCTATATTTTTCCCTATTTGGAGCTATTTTTACTTTATTTCTTTGGAGTTTGCTATTTCTTTAGGGTTTTAGTTCTTTATTTATTGATTTATATTTTTCATCACTTCATGACTATTTTTAAAAATCCTTAAAAATTTATCTTTGTATTCTACTCAGTTTTCTTAGTTCAGGGGTATTTTTATTTTATATTTCTAAATTTCCTAGGGTTCCTTTCGTTGAATAAGTATTTATAAAATTGTGAAAAGACCAAAATACCCTTGGGTCCACCACTTAGTGCAAGCACTTAAGTGACTGGACCCATTTGGTCCACACATGATGTTTCCCCCTCACTCTCTATGTCTCTCACTCGTTCTCACCCCCTCTCTCTCTCGCGCGCGCACCTGAGGCGATGGCGATGGTGTCGATGCCGCTCTTCCTTGTTGCCCCGGTCGTCTTTGTCCTCTCACCCATCGTCGTGCTTCCACTCAATTACTCCCCTCCTCCTACTCTACTCTTTGACTGCTGATATATCCAAAACGTATCTACTTTCCTGAACACTTTTGCTATTGTTTCTCCTCTAAACTTGTGTGATTTGGATACAACTAACACGAACTGACGATGTTTTCAGCAGAATTACCTTGGTGTCTAGTTTCTGTGCAGAAAATCAACTATCAGGAAAAATCCCACAAAATATGCCAAAAATTATATTTCACCAGAAGATCCACGGAGCCAGAAGACAAGACTAAGTGGAGCCCTAGGGGGCATACCACTACCAGGTGCGGGTGGGCCCAACCCGCACCTAGGAAGGGTGCGACCACCCCAGGCACCCCCTCGAGCTCCCCCTTCGCCTATAAGTTTCCCCTTGACCTACAAACCAAGGGGGGTTCGACGTTTTTCCAGAAAGAGTTCTGCTACGCCGCCACATCAGAAGCCGCGATTCGGATCCAGAAACTCCGTTCTGGCACCCTGCCAGGACGGGGAATTTGGGGAGGATCGTCACCATCGTTATCACCAACGCCTCTCCATCAACCATTAATGTTTCCCTCATCCATGAGTGAGTAACCCCCTTCTATAGGCTATGGGGATGGTAGGGATTGGATGAGTTCTATCATGTAATCGAATAAGATTGTTAGGGCATAGTGCCTATTATCTCTATTAGTGGTATTTGACTTTCTTGCAACTTGTTGTGGTTAATTCTTATCACTAGGGACCGAGTGCCATGATCTCATATCTGAACTTATTATTGAATCATTATGATAGTATTGTTTGCGATCTTATCTGCAAGTTGTGTACACATATCATTGTCCGGATCCAAAGGCCCCGAAGTGACAAAAATTGGGACAACCGGAGGGGATGGCTGTGGTGTGAGGATCACATGTGTTCATGGAGTGTTAATGCTTTGCTTCGGTGCTCTATTAAAAGGAGCACCTTAATTGCCAGTAGTTCCCTAGAGGCCCCGCTGCCACGGGCTGGCTGGACAGAATATGTTATGCAAGTTCTCATTGCGAGCACGCATGACTATATATGGAGCACATGCCTATGATTGTTTAGTACTTGGATGCTTGTCCTTATTTATCTGCAATTCCCTAGATCTTGAACTTACATGTTTAGACTTGTCCATGCAACGCCCGTCCATCCATCCCTATGCCTACCGCACTCGAATCCCACTATTTACTGCTACTGTTATTGTTGCTCTTGTTTTGCTGCTACTGTTGCTTTGCTGTTGCTACTACAAACTATTGCTACTGATAAACTTCTGTGAGCAAGAACTATTTCCAGGTGCAGCTGAATTGACAACTCAGCCATTAAGGCTTGCAAGTATTCTTTGGCTCCCCTTTTTTCGAATCAATAAATTGGGTAATACTACCCACGAAGACTATTGCGATCCCCTATACTTGTGGGTCATCAAGACTATTTTCTGGCGCTGTTGCCGGGGAGTGTAGCTTTATTTGTAAGTTCACTTGTATCTACTATTGTTCACTGCTACTCCTTTCATCATGGGGAAGTCTCGTGATGGAAAGTTTCCTATTTTACCATCCACTACAAGAAGAGGTACAGTCCTAAACACCTGTGCTGCTCTTGATTCACCGTCTGTTATAAGTAAGCTTGTTACACCACCACCACATACTCATGCTACACACACTGCTACTACTTCTGAGTCTGAAACTGCTTTTGATGCTCATCATGTTACTTCTACTATGCTTGATGCGAGTGGTTCATTAGGTCCTTTCCTAGATGCTACTTTGGCTAGTCTAGGAAATATTGAAACTCCTAGTGAAGACACTGTTACACCTGTTAGCTCACCTGAGTCTAGAGAGAGATATGATATTAATGATGGTTACGTTGAGTTCACTGATGAATTTGTTGAAGAATGCCGAAACACACATGGTACTAGTGCTATTAAGAGTCTCCTTGCTAGACATACCATTATTCCTAAGCTATCCTCTGATCCTAAGTTTGCCACCTCTCCCATAGATATCAAAGATAAAGATTATGATTTCTCTCTTGATTTATCCTATTTAGACATTGCTGAGAAAGAACCTTTTTGTGGGACTGAAAATGAGAGTGTTGTGGCTCATATGAATGAGCTTTCTACTATGAGTGCTTTATTCTCTGATGATTTTAAGATGCGCAAGTACTTTGTTACTAAGATCTTCCCTTTTTTCACTAAAAGGAGAAGCTAGGGATTGGTTAATAGATTACCTCTTGGTTCCATTGATAGCCCTGATTGTTTGATTGCTTCTTTCTTCTAGAAATATTTTCCTCCCAGTGCTAGAAATGTTGCTTTGTAGACACTTTTTGATTTTAAACAGGGAGAAGAAGAGAAATTGCCTGAGTCATGGACAAGTTTGTATGCCTTGATTCATGCACATCCTGGATGTCCATTACCTAAAAATGAGCTTCTTGATATTTATTATAATGGACTAACTGATGATTCTAGGACATACCTAGATAGCATTGCTGATTGTGTTTTCAGGAAAACGACTCCTACAGATGCTGAAGAATTAATGGCTAAGATAACCAAAAAATTATGATGATTGGACTTCAAATGAGTTAAATACACCTGAGCCTATTACTCCTGAATCTGTTATGCCTGAACCAGATCCAATACCAACACCAAAGAAGAGGGGAGTTATTGCATTAAATGATGAAGTGGTGAAGGAAGCTAAGAAATGTCTTAAGGAGAAAGGTATTAGAGCTGAAGATGTGAAGAATCTACCTCCTATAGAAGAATTATGTAAGCCAATTCTCCACTCATCTACTTTTGAGGTACACTCTCTCCAACACTTTGATGAAGGTGATATTCCTTATGGTAAGCCTCCTGATCAATGTTTAGAGGAACTTGAAATTTTTATTGTTAAACTAGGTAATTTTAATAAAGAAGTTAAGAATCATTTATTGGAAAACTCTATATCTATCAATGAGTTGAAATATATTGTGGAAAGAACTTCTAATGATATGAAAATGCTTTGTAAACACTTTCAAATGCTTCAACTCTAGCTTGATCAACTTGCTAAGGTACAAAAATATATGCTAGTTAATGCCTTAGGAGATAAACATGCTTATGGAATTAGAACTAGGAGTGGGATAGCTACTCAAGATCGTTTATATCCTGAAGGACACCCTAAAATAATTGAGCAGGATTCTCAATAAGGTGAAAGTAGTGGTAGTCCTCGTAAGAGAAATAAAAAGAAACATACAGTAGTTGAGGAACCACTTGAACCTTCTATAGATCCTAATAGTATATCTATCTCTGATGCTGAAACTGAGAGTGGTAATGGTAATAATGATGCTCCTGATAAGGAGGAAGGTGAGGAAGAACCTGAGAAGCACACTAAGAACACTAGATACACTAAGGAAGACTTTATTGCTAAGAAACACGATAGTGAGAGAGAACCTTGGGTGCAGAAACCTATGCCTTTTCCAGGTAAGAAACACAAGTCAAAGGAGGAAGAACACTACAACAAGTTTTGTGAGTGGATGAAACCTTTTTTTAGCAAATTCCTTTGACTGATGCTATTAAGTTGCCTCCTTATTCAAAGTATATGAAGAATATTGTCTCTAATAAAAGGAAGATTCCTAATGTGGAGAATTCTACTTTGCTTGCTAATTATTCCTTCAATGGTAAGGTTCCAAAGAAACTTGGTGATCCAGTTATACCAACTATTCCTTGCTCTATTAAGAAAATTATGTTAGAACTGCTTTATGTGATTTGAGAGCTGGAGTTAGTGTCATGCCTTTTACTCTCTGCAAGAGACTCTAGCTAGAAAAGTTGATACCAACTGATATTTCTTTGCAAATGGCTGATAAGTCAACTACCATTCCTGTTGGTATATGTGAGGATGTTCCTGTTCAAGTCGCTCATATTTGCTTGGTTTTAACGGATTTTGTTGTGCTTGAAATGTCTGAAGATGATAATATGTCTATTATTCTTGGGAGACCTTTTCTTAATACTGCATGTGCTGTTATTAATTGCAATCAAGGAAAAGTAAAATTCAATATGAATGACAAAGAGCATACTATTTATTTCCCCAAGAAGGTTGTTAAGAGCTATTGCCTGAATTCCATTGAAAATATTGAGAGCATCAAGGTTGGAGAAATATATTGTCCCATTCCACAGGAAAATTTTGAACCTATTATGATTGGGACCATTGCTATCAAGTATGAGGTAACATAATCACCTTGTGGAATTCAAAGTTTTGTTCCATATAAGATTGCTTTGGTAACAAGACTTGATCAACCTTGTTAACAAAAGGATTTTAATGAACAAAATAATGTTTTCACTTTGGTTATACTTGCTTTATTTTACTCTTCTCCTTCCTAGTCTATGCCTTTTCTTTTGTTATCTTTAGTTTTGTTAGTTGCTTGCTTGTTACAGTGTCTTAGAGCTTCTGTAGTTTGGATTTTGGTTTGCTTTTGCTTCTTCTAAAAAAGCTGTGTCTACGAGAAAATCAATTTTCATACCCTGAAAATTGGCCAAAAATAACGCTTCCCGAAAAATCCTAGAAATTTCAAAATAATTTTTTCCTCAAAAAAAGGGGCAGAGGGACACCTAGAGTGACCCAGGGGGCTACCCCAGGTACCCACACCCATGGTGGGCGCGGCCTACCTACAGGTGGCGCCTAGGTGGGGTGTGGCCCACCTGGGCCCCTCCAAAGTGTCTCCTCCCTGCCATCTTCTTTCTCTCTCCCGAAAAACACTGGAAAACTTGCTCAAGCTCGAGTTCCTGCTGTTCTTGCTCACGATTTTCGATATCCTTGCTCAGCCCATCTTTGTTGTTGATTTTTGGAGGGATTGCTCCTTGGTATGTGCCTCCTCCACTTGTCCAATTAGATTTGTGATTGATAGATTATATCTTGAGTATTTTGCTGCTATACGTGACAGGTTGTGTGAGCTTGAATGCTTGTTATATGCTTGGAGATTTCATTTTGATGCATGTGTAGTCCTCTAGCAAGTTTCTCTAGTAGTTTCTCATCATTTATCAACTTGGAAATCACTTTGTTTGATGTTTGTCTAAAAATTTCAGAAAGGAAGATGAGTGCTTATCCACTAAATCAATATGACCTGGTGGTTCCTGAGCCAATGAAAGTTCATCGTGAGGAAGGAGTTTTTCCTTCGATATATCCATGTCATGAATTTATGAGAACTGCGGGAATCTCCCAGGATTTCCAAACTATGATTGCCAATGCACGGTTGGAACACTTTCTTGAAGGTGAACCATTTCAGTATGTTAACCTAACCATGGATGTTGTGCAGGACTTCCGGTTTACTTAGTCTTCATCTAATCCCATGGTCCATTACAAGATATACAATATAGCTGCCGAACTGCCTTTTGCTGATTTCTGTGCAGCAATTAGAGTACCTCCGTGGGGATCTTGTGAGAATATCATGGACATGCCCAAGTCACTTATGGATTTATATGCTGAGATTTTCCAAGGTCTCGACTTCTCAAAGGAAAGTGGTAAAATTCGGAACATTTAGTTCCCAGCCATTAGATATTTTGCATATTTCATTACCAACTGTGTTCTTTCTAGAAAGATTGCTAGGAAGTTATCTTATTTTGATCTAGATTTTATCATAGCTACTTTGAATAGGAATAGATATTATAACATGGGTGTCTTGATAGCTTACCGTCTCACCACCAACCATGAGAAGGGTGGAATTTGTGGAGGTCTCATTGTTTCTAGGTTTCTAGCTTTCCATGGTTTAGAGCCTCACCATTCAGATTATCGGTTCCCTATAGAGAGGCTTGATCGTGAATCCATGTTTCAACATGGTTTTGTTTCCTTGGGGGGTAATGTGAGAAGTTTACTGTTTGAACTATATTTTGCCTAGTGAGGTTGGAGAGGGGGTAGGACTGAGAAAATAGTTTATTTGCCTACACCTGCTTTGTTTAACTTTGATAACTGGCAAGGATGGTCCCTCACAGAGGAGGAGGTTAACACATATGTGGCGGAGCTCTCCCAGCAAGAGGAGAATGTTGGAGAGGATGCCGAAGATGATTCGGTTCAGCCCTCCAACTTGGGAGAGTCTTCATACCAGCAACCCTCATTTGATTGGGGCGCATCTTCTTCCTCATCGCAAGCGCCTGGCTATGATCATTCCTATGATGACCCACCAGCTTGGGGTTACTACACGCGCTATTTGTCATGGGAATGAACATGGCAGATGCTGCAATCAGCAACGAGTATTAGAACGAAGGGCAAGGGTGGCCAGCCATCTGCGGTGCAAGATGAGGGCGGAGACACAAGGTTTTACCCAGGTTCGGCCCCCCGGAGGGTAAATACCTACTCCTGCTAGATTCTATTATGGAGAGAGTACAAGGGCGAGATCGACGACTAGGCGGCGAGTCGCTGGGGTGTATGATGGACCGTGTCCTCTATGCGTACCCTAGGGAGGTTTATATAGGCTCACCTCGCTAGGGTTTACATATCTACAACCGAATTAGTTAAGGATTCAGCGGGTTCTTGACCTAATTCGACTGGGATTAGCTACGCTTCTGGCCCTCCAGCTTCCAGTCGCCTCGGTCTTTACCAAATCGCGATCTAGTCGCCGTCCTGCAGGCCCACTCGCTGGCAGCTTGGGCCAATAGGAAACGTCCTGCTGGGTATACCCCGGTCGGCATATACCCATCATTAGTCCCCGAGGCCGTCTCTGATTCGTCACAGGTGTTTGTTGGCAGTCAGAGTATGCGGGTCCAATTCAGACGCCCAGTCGAATTGGCGGTGGACTCCTGAACAAAGGAAAGAAATAGTCATTTTAGTCACAATAACGACGACTAATCAGATCGCAGCTTGGCGAATAGGTCGGCGAATAGTTAAGTCACTGTTATAGTGATCAAGTCGGCGAATCGTCAAGTCACTGAAGACAGCGAGTCGAGTGGATGAAGTTGGACCATCGACGCTGGTCAAAGTAGCCGTTGGTAATCCAACGGTAATATCGGCATAATTACCGTGCGGTAATGACTCCCCGAAGATGGCGGGTAGCAACCACTATTTAAGGAGAGCGACGGGTGAAATAAAAACATTCCATACTTCCTCCGATCTCACGCATTCCCAATCTTCCATTCCGCGTAGCGACCAAAGCGACCCAGAGCAGCCCATAGCCCTAGATCCCTTAATCGATGGCTCCTCCGGTGGAACCATGGGGCAGATCCAAGTGCACGAAGGCGCTGCTGAAGTCGTTCGAGGAAGCAGGGATCCTTCGCGCCGGGAGATGGCGCATCCCCGCGGCCGGAGAGGTGATCCCAAATCCGTGTGAGGGGGAATTCATATGCTTCACCAGCCATCTGGAGCGGGGGCACGGATTCCCCACTTCCCTCTTCTTCCGCCGCTTCTGCGCCTACTACGACATCCAACCGTCAGATCTAGGGCCGCACAGCATCGAGCAGCTCGCCATCTTCGTGGAGTTCCGCGAGTGCTACCTAGGCTGTCGGCCATACTTCCCTCTATGGCAAGATCTGTTCCATGGGAGGATCAGCCGCGAAGAGGCAGGCGGCCCGATGTTGTCCGCGGGTGGCCTGATCTTTCAGCTGAAGTCAAAGGCGTCCTTTTTTGATCTGATGTTGCCCGCTAAAGCAGCGAATGAGTGGAAGAAGAGCTAGTTTTACGTGACCGGGTCGCCGCCGAGCGACGAGGTGGCGCTTCCGACGTACTCCGCCGACCGGCCCGAGTTGCGTCGATCCAGGTCACCAAACTTCCACTGGACCAGCGGATGGTCGTCAACGAGATATTGCAGACCATCCGCAACCTGAAGAAGAAGGGCCTCCAAACCAGCAATCTTTACAATTGCTGGCTCGGGCAACGGCTCATGCCTCTGGCCAGTCGCGCCCACTATATGTACGAGTACACAGGCAAGGACGACCCAACGAAGTCCTGCCATGACGAGTGGAGAATCGATGATTACACGTTGGCCCTGAAGAAGATCACCCTGGCGGTGTATCTTGATGCAAAGGACGGGGTCACACCTTACACCGCGAAGCGCCAAGCCCCAACGGTGAGTTCTTTTATTTCTCATGCACTCGCAGTCGCAGTTTTGCTTTCGCGGTCGTGCTAATTTCGCTTGGTTGTTGCAGCTATTCCAAGTGGTGGAAGGTTGGCTCCCACCCGCAGATGACGAGAATTCGAACTCGTCCGTGGAAGACGACAGCGAGTCTTCGCCCGATAAGGGCGATACTAGAAGTGACGGGGGCGGCGATGATGACGATGACGACAGTGGCGACGAATCCGTGGAGGTCGCCGCACCCACGGTTCTCAAGACCCGTGGGCAACATCAACGCGAGCTCGAGGCCAGCAAGAGCCTCGAGGCCCACGACAACGACGACGACGAGCTTCCCAAGCACACCTCACAACGCGAAGCCACACCATCAAAGAAGAAACCGCCGCCACCGAAGAAGAAGAAGAAGTTGGTTAAGCCGGCATCACCGCCTCGGTCCCTGAGTAGCTCCGATGCTACCAGCGCAGCCGAGGGGAGCTCCCGCAGCGATCGCCACTGAACCTCCTGCCGCTGCCTCGTCCTCGAAGAAGCCGCCGGTGTCTTGGGCGCAGGGCATGTTCGAGACGGGCCTCGGTCGGAAACTGGGGCCAGAGCTGGAGAAGCCGGCCAGTATTCGTACTGGCCTACATTTTATCCCGGTCACCAAGTGAGTATTTCTCAACCCTTTCATTTGTTTGCTTGATTTATGTCCGACTGGCGAGTTTTACCGACGGAGTTGTTCCGCAGGACTGGAGTGAAGAAGATAGGTCACCCTTCGATGGCCAAGGTTCCATCGGTCGCCGCGGAGGCGCCAGTCGACCCTTCGAAGAAGAGGAAGGGCGACGAGGTCGAGGTGCCTGCTGAAGGTGCCAAGAAAGCAAAGGGTGACGAGGTCGTCACAATCTCGGACGAGCTGGCGGTCGCCCCGAGCGAGGCTCTGATTGCAGTGGACGCAGCCCCGAAGGCCATGGAGGACATGGAGTCACAGCGGGCAGAGCCCACGACCTCAGTTGGGGTGACAGGCCCACCTTCGAGTGGTGTGGGAGCCGCGGTGGCGACGTTCCCTCGCTTTGTAGAGAGGGCCTCCACAGTGAGTGAATCGGTGTCGTCGAGCCAATTGCCCGAAGCCGCCGGCACGGAGGTCGAGCAGCGCTCTCGGGCATACTCCATTCGTGCTCCAATCGGTGGATGCAATGGAGCTTCATGGCATGCTAGGTGCTGCCATTCATGTATGTCCAGTCCGCGAGGATCGGATCACTGAATTTTAGTGGTTGGATCCTTATTGTTTTTCGAGTCCAGTCCCTGAGTGGCTGGTCGCTGAATTTCAGCGGCTAGGCACTTAGGATTTTTGCTGCCCAGTCCCCGAGTGGCTAGTCGCTGAATTTCAGCGGCTAGGCACTTAGGAATTTTGCTGCCTAGTCCCCGAGTGGCTAGGCGCTGAATTTCATCAGCTAGGCACTTAGGAATTTTTTCGTTGCTGACGTTTCCATGGTTGCGCAGGGCCTTCAACACGAGTGAGCGGAACGGCTTGACGCTAGGGAGCGTGTGCAGAGGGAGCTCCTCATTTTTCAGTACACGAACGAGCAGCTTCGAGCGACTGAGGTGAGTGTTTTTCGTGCTAGATGCTGGTTATGAACTTGTCCTTCTCGTATTCATAGTGTTGTTGGTGCATAGGATAGCACAGCCACGGTGGAGAAGGATCGCCAGGGCCTCGTTCTGGCAAGTGAGTTGACGGCTGCATAGTCGTCCATGAGCGCCGCAAAGAAGCGAATCGCCGACCTAGAGCGTGAGCTCAAGGAGGCGAAGGCGTAGGCAACTTCAGCGGATGGGCGGGCCAAGGCAGTCATTGCTTCTGCTGCTGAGGAGCGGAAGATGTCAGATGCGCTCATCGCTGGGCTGCAGGATGACCTCTCTAGTCTCTAGGATTTCATCACGAAGCGTTGTCGCCCGTTGATTGGTGAGTTTATCTTTGGCGAGTCCCCGAGCGAGTAGGTCGCGTTATTTTGCTAGAGCCTCCCTCATTATTTGCTTGTGTGTTTCAGGACTGATTACTGATAATGCCGAGGAAGCACAGTCGTACGACGCGCGGCAATGCATCACCACTCTGGTTGATTCTGACGTGTTGTCAGCGACCTGCATCCGGGCGTATCTGCAGGAGATATCGCCCACGGAGGTGATTCCTAGCGTCCTCGTCGAGGTTTGGTGCTATCTAGAAAAGGCCCCGGTGGTTGTGGATTTCATGACGCGGTCGGCCTTTCGTCGTGGTGCGGCGACTGTGCTGAGCCTTGGGCTCGCGCACTTCCCTGACGACTTCGATCTTGACGATGTCACAAGCAGGTACCCTTCGTCGACAGCGCGGTCGAGATTGCCGAAGTGTTGAAGCTGACCGAGTGAGCTGCCGTGTACGCCTACCGGGTGTGGGCGATGGGCGACCTCATTCCTTACCAGGAAACGGTCGTCGCCCCGAATGATCCCGAGCCGGCGCACCGCGACTTCAAAGTGCAGCAGCCATTCCGTGCGGCCATTGCGGCTGAGTTCACGACGTACCCGTCGAATCCGTGGATTCCTTTTATCCGCAGTCGCAAGGGTGGTGGCGCCTCATCATCGAAGCCTGCGGAGTAGAGTAGTTTGTCGATCGGCGTTAGTTAGTATAAGTATGTAACTACCCTTGTAAGCGAACAAATTTGCTGCTTTGAAGGAATGCAAGGATTCTTTTGTCAGTGTATTTTGATTTGATTATTGGTTGTGCGAGTCCCCGAGATCGTCCGCCCTTTTATAGGGTTAACCTCATTTTTATGTGTTGTTTGAACTGTTAGTGAGTTAAGGTCGACTCGGCATGGCGCAGAAAGCCAGTCGCATGGCGACTCCAAGGGGTGCTCTGTACTTGGACGTTTTCCCGGGCGCGAACAGGGTCGGGTAGCCGAGACACCTAGCGTGGTACCTGGAGGTTCGAGTCACATGCCCGAGGTAGGTGAGGACAGGGCGCGTTGTGTTTGGCGCGTCGCTCCACCTAATCCGTAGGACCAGTCGCATGGCGAGTCTAGGGCGCGCTCTCATACTTGGCGTTTTTCCCTGGCCACTCCTATTTGGACTGGCGTTATTCCTCGAGCGTGGTACTTTGCCGTTCGAATCGCTGCGCCAAGGATGTGGAGGACTGGGTCGCTGTGGAAGCAAATGCAGTTGTCTTGGATCAGAAAGCCAGTCAAGCGAGGCGACTCCAATGGGGCTTCGGGTTGGCTTTTTTCGTGGACGGTACGAGGCCTGAAGTTTTCTAGTGCCCTCGTATCGCACTACTTGGCCGTGTCGGTCGCGTCACCAAAGGTTGACTTCTGCGAGTAGCATAGCGTTGTTGTTACGAGTGCGAGTGGAACGAGATACGGAGAGTGGACACACGTTGTGCGAATCGATCTTCTTTATTTCATAGCAGGTATGAGGTACATGTCTGGAAGTCTAGGAGTAGAACTTCCGTAGGAGGTTTACATTCCACGACTGCTTGACATTGAGTTTTCCGTCACCTCGGACGTCGACGAGGTACTAGCCATTGTTTCCCAGGACTCGCCCGATGGATAATGGTCCCTCCCACGGGGGGCGGAGAGTTTGTGCATGCCCTTTTTGTCCTGGATCAGACGCAGTACCAGGTCGCCTTCCTGGAAGGTGCGAGTCCGTACTCGCCAGCTATGGTTGTGGCGGAGCCCTTGCTGGTAGATGGCGGTGCGGGAGAGAGATAGGTCGCGTGCTTCGTCGAGCTGGTCGACTCCGTCTTGGCGTGCGAGCTCGTTGTCGGCCTCCGCGTAGTTGATACCACCCGAGGCAAGTCGTGCTCGAGGTCGATTGGCATGACGGCCTCGGCGCCGTACACCATGAAGAAAGGGGTGAACCCCATCGACCTGTTGATGGAGGTGCAGATGCCCGAGTTAACGGAGGGAAGCTCTTCGACCCAGCACCCAGGAGTTCGCTCGAGTGGAACTTGTAGTCGCGGCTTCATGCCGTGGAGGATGCTCTGGTTGGCGCGTTCCACCTGGCCGTTGGACTCTAGGTGGGCGACTGAGGCGAGGTCGAGTCGTATGTTGTGCTCCTCACAGAATTCGGCCATGGCTCCTTTGGCGAAGTTGGTGCCGTTGTTCGTGATGATGCTATTCGGGAACTCGTAGCGATAGATGAGCTTGCATAAGAACTTTGTAGTGGTCTTCCCGTCGCACTTGCGGACTGGCTTGGCCTCCACCCACTTTGTGAATTTGTCGACCGCTACTAGGAGGTGGGTGAAGCCGGAGGGGGCCTTCTTGAAGGGGCCTACCATGTCCATGCCCCATACGGCGAATGGCCAGGTGATGGGGATGGTCTTGAGCGCCGAGCTCGGTACGTGAGTCTGATTGGCGTACTTCTGGCACCCGACGCAGCGTTGGACGATGTCGACCGCATCTGCGTGTGCGGTGAGCCAGTAGAAGCCATGTCGCATGGCCTTGGCAACTAGGGAGCAGGCACCAGCATGGTGGCCACAGTCGCCAGCGTGGATGTCCTGGAGGATCTTGCGTCCTTCTGCAGGTTGCACATAGCGTTGGAACACGCTGGTCATGGTGCGCTTGTGGAGCTCATAGTTGATGATGGCAAAGGATTTGCAGCAACGTGCTATCATCTGGGCCTCCGTCTCGTCAGCGGGTAGGGTGCCTCCCTCCAGGTAGGCGACGTATGGCACGGTCCAGTCACTTGGCTCGACGATCATTGCGACCAGGGCTGCGTCTGGTTGCAGCACAATTCCGACGTTGATCTCCCTGGGGAGAGACAAAAGGCTTGGTGATGGTGTTGAGGAAGATGCCGGCGGGCGGTGTGAGCCGAGCTGAGCCAATGCAGGCGAGTGCGTCGGCCTCCTTGTTCTTCCGCCTGTCGATCCACTTGACGGAGTAGCCCTCGAAGTGGTCTCCCAGCTGGTCGACTGCTTGGCGGTATGCCTTCATGGTAGGGGAGACTGCATCGCAGGTACCGGCGACTTTCCCGGCGACGGGGTCGGAGTCACCGTAGCAGCACACACGATTGATGTTCATCTCCTTGGCTGCTCGCATGTCGTGGAGTAGCGCCTCGTACTCGTCCATGTTGTTGGTGCAGGGGGTGAAGTCGAGGTACAGGACGTAGCGTAGCTTGTCGCCCTTTGGAGATGTGAGTACGATCCCTGACCTTGTGCCATCTGCATTCTGGGAGCCGTCGAAGTGTAGGATCCAGTAATGGAGGTACGGCAGTTTCTCTGGCTGTTGGGCCTCCTCCCAGTCGGCGAGGAAATCTGCGAGAGCCTGCGACTTTATCACCTTGCACGGCTCGTACCTGATGTTGTGAGCCTGCGACGGCCCACTTGGCGACTTGCCCGGTCGCCTCACGGTTGCAAATGATGTCCTGCAAATGGTGATGAGGAGACGAACCGTTACTAGGTGCTCCTGGAAGTAGTGCGGCAGTCACCGCTGGGCTCTGAAGACCGCATATGTAGCGCTGGCGCGACTGGCACGACTCGGTGAGGACTTCGCTGATGTAGTATACTAGTCGCTGCACCGGGTGCTTCTTGCCTTCCTCTGCTCGTTCGACGACCATGACGGCGTTGACGACTCGCTCGGAAGACGCGACGTAGACGAGCATGGGCTCCTTGTCGATGGGGGCGGCGAGTAGCGGTGCCGCGAGTAGCACCTCCTTGAGAGCGTGGAGAGCGTCGTCTGCCTCCTTGTCCCACTAGAAAGTGGGTTTCTTGCGCATTAGGCGGTAGAGGGGCATCGCCTTCTCGCCTAGCCGGGGGTTGAAGCGACTGAGAGACACGACTCGCCCGGCCAACTTCTGGACATCGCACAGGCACTCGGGTTTACCGAGTTAGGCGATCATGTAGATCTTGGCGGGATTCTCCTTGATCCCGCGCTTGGAGACGACGTACCCCAGCAGCTGTCTAGTAGGTACATCGAAGGTGCACTTTCCTAGGTTTAGCTTTATCTTATACCTCCGCAGGTTGTCGAAGGTTTCCGCTAGGTCGGCGAGTAGATCGCCCTGGCGAGTGGACTTTACTACCACATCATCGATGTAGACGTGGATGTTGCAGCCGATTTGGCTATCAAGGCACTCCTACATGCACCTCTGGTAGGTCGCCCCGGCGTTTTTGAGGCCGAAGGTCATGGCGATGTAGCAGAAGGCTCCGAATGGCGTGATGAACGCCGTCTTCTCCTCGTCCTCGACTGCCATTTTGATCTAGTTGTACCCAGAGTAGGCATCAAGGAAGCATAGAGACTCCAAGCCTGTGGTTGAATCGATTATTTGGTCGATCCGCGGGAGGACGAACTTCTCCTTCGGGCATACGATGTTGAGGTTTGTGTAGTCGATACACATTCTCCAGGTCCCATTTTTCTTCTCGACCAGGATTGGGTTTGCCAGCCACTTGGAGTATTTGATTGGCGTATGAAGCCTGCAGCGAGTAGATGCTACACCTCCTCGGCGATTGCTCGGCAGCACTCTTCGTTGAAGGGACGCAGCGACTGCTTGACGGGTCGCGCTTTGGGGTCGGTGTTGAGTTTGTGCTCAGCGAGTTCCCTCGGGACACCAGGCATGTCGGAGGGCTTCCATGCGAAGATGTCGCGATTCTCACGTAGGAACTTGATGAGCGCGCCTTCCTATGCTGGACTCATGCCCGTCTCGATCGTCACCGTCTGGCTGGAGTCGCCTGGGACCAGCTCGACGGTGCGAGTGTGCGTCGTTGCCTCGAAGGCGGTGGAGCTGCCACCCTCCAAGTTGGGCTTCTTGAGTATGGTTGGGTCATCATTGTTGACCCTGCTAGTGTACCTGGCGAGATCCTCTGCGTGATTTGCTTCTGCCGCTATGACAGCGTCGGCGAGCTCGGCGCCTTTGGCCTCGCACTCTGCGGCCATGTAGGGGTCGCCGTGGATAGTGATCATGCCGCACGGCCTGGGGAGTTTAATCGCGTTGTACGCGTAGTGAGGCGCTGCCATGAATTTGGCGAACGCCGGACGCCCCAGGACATAGTGGTAGGGGCTGTTGAATGGCAACAGCTCGAAGACGATCCGCTCGGTGCGGAAGTTCGCTGGTGTGCTGAAGGTGACTGGAAGCGTCACCTTGCTGATCGGGTACGCCTTCCGACCGGGGACGATGCCGTGGAAGGTGGTGTAGGTCGTCTCGATCATCGACTGCGGGAGCCGTAGTCGCATGAACTTGTCCATGTACAGGATGTTGATGGAGCTGTAGCCGTCCATCAGCGTCTTGCGGAGCCATTAGTCTCCCACCTTGGGCTTGACCACCAAGGCGACTCGGCCCGGATATTCGATCCATGGCGAGTGATCCTCGTGGCTCCAGGTGATTTGTTGCTCGGACCAGTTGAGAAACTGGGGGATGTCGACATGGGACACTGCGTTGACGGCGACAACGCGGGCGACGACCTTCTTCTCGTGCTTAGTGTTGAAGCCGGTGAAGGTGTGGAGCGAGCCGGTGCTGTTGCTGAATTTCCCGCCGTTTGGCGGGTGGTTGTCGGGGTCTTCCATTGCACGCCGTGCCTTCTCAATCTCCCTTAGGGAGTGGCAGTCGGCGGCTGTGTGCGTGGCGGGTTTCCCCTCCCTGCTGTGGAACACACAAGGCTGGTTGAGGAGAGCCGCGGGGCCGAACCTCGGCTTCGTCTTGTAGTTTCCGCCGTCGCGGCGTTGGCGTCCATCACGGCGAAAGCTTTTGGGCTCGCGTGGGGCATACCCGGTGTTGGCGACGAAGTCGAATCGCCCGTCACCGCGACACTTGCCGCTGAGGCGAGTGTTGCTGTATCATAGCTCGGGTCGTGTCCCGTTGTCGTGGCCGCTCGTGCGGCAATTCCCTCCCGACTCGTCGTCAGTTTGTTGGTTTGGGTCCTCATCCACGTACCGCTTGGACATCTCGATGAGGTCCGATGTTGTCGAGTGTTTTGTACACCCGCTTGAGTTTGGCAACCAGGGGCTTGTAGCGGCACGAGGTCTTGAAGAAGTGGATCGCGTTGTTCGGGTGGATTCCGGCCGCATTGTACCACAGGTCTTGCCACCGTTGGACCCAGCTGCGGGTCGACTCGCGGGGTCCCTGGACGCATCGCTCCAGGTCCTCGATGGTGGTGGTGCGGGTGTAGGAGCCCTCAAAGTGTCTGACGAAGGCGTCGTGCATTTTCTCCCAGGAGTCGATGTTGTCTGCGGGGAGGTTGTTGATCCATTGCCGGCACGCTCCCTCCATCATCAGGGGGAGGTAGCGAGCGGCGAGTAGGTCCGTGTGGCCGGAGAATCCCATCTCCATGAGGTACATGTCCAGCCACACGGACAGGTCGTACGAGGGGTCGTACTTCTCGTTCTCCTTCGGCGCCTTGAAGTTCATCGGGTATCTTTCGCCTCGGATCATTGGTCCGAAGCACTAGGGTCCGACTCAGCTCAGCGACCCCCTTGGTTAACCGTCGTGACGGTTGGTGAGGGTATGCCTCAAGTCATCGGGCTGGCGTACGCGCCAGCTCTGGTTGTTGTGATGTGGGTGCGCGCGTCGACTGGCTGCCCATTGGCGGCGACGAAGTTGTTCTCCGGTCACGGGTAGTTGGTGGAGAGTGCCGCGTGTGCGGGTCGGTGTTGGAGCTGCAGGGGCTCGGGTGGTGGGCAGTTGAGGGTGTTTGCCACCATTGGGCGGCCGCTAGAGGCCGCCCTGCTTCCTGACGAATGGTAGTACATGCGACCCTGTGAGTCAACTCCCCCATTTTGTTGCTCGACAGCCTTGGCGAGTAGGGACTTGGCATACTGGATCTGCAGGGCGCCTTCCCGGGTCACGATGATGTTGTCGACCATGGCTCGGCTCGCAATGACGTTGTCCATCGGGGTAGAGAACAGCGGAAGGCCATTCGCGTCTCTCTCCTGCGAGGAGACCAGGATTCTTGGATGATCCCGGGGGGCGTGCGGCCGGGTGGTGGTGGTGGGGAGCTATTGGTCGTCGCGCCTGGTGGTGGCCGGGATCTTCCTCCTGGTGGCGCGTTCTCGCAGATCGCGCGCTCGGCTATGCGGGCAGGGTCGTTTTCATCGTCGAAGTTCAGGGCGCGGCCCTGAACGGTGGGGTTCAGGCGCGACCTGATGCGGAGTTGGTGGTAGCGCGAAAGCTCCTGCATCGTCACCTGCTTGATGCGAAATTTTTTGCGCTCAGCTTGTTCCTTGCGGACCGCCTCCTCCAGCCACAGGCGGAGTTCCTCGACCTCCGTCGCCGTCGCAGTCGGCAGGATCAGCGTGGATAAGGGGTCTAGCAGGGTGTCCGCGCCATTCGCCATGTAGGCCGCGACGTTGCGGCCAAAGCCGACGTGGAGGTCGCCGGAGTTCTCCGACCCGGAGTCAAAGTCGAAGATCCCAAGAATAGAGGGGTCGTTGAAGTCTCCCATGTTGGAGACCTGGGCGATGGAGCCCGCGGGTGACACGGTGACGATCGATCCGGCGGCTGATGCCGGGGTCGCCTAGTCGGCGTCGTCGTTGAGGGCCGCGTCATCCGCGACCATGGTGGTTTCGGCCATGTTTCTGTTGGGCGAGGCGATGGATGGTGCGGACCTGACTCTCAGAGATCCGATCGCGTGGTGGCGACTCGCGGATGCAAACCGAGTCCTCCAAGATGATGACGTCGGTGAAGCCGACGAAGAGGCTGATCGTGCCGACCGGCATGATCACGCTGTGCGTGACAGGTCGCGCCGCCAGGATGTAGCTGCTCGGCAAGATCTGGAGGATCTCGATGATCGCGATCATGCAGCCGGTGGCGATCGTCTCATTGATGGGTGATATTGGATCTCGACGCAGAACACTGGCCTGACTGGCCAGGCCCCACGGTGGGAGAGTCTTCATACCAGCAGCCCTCCAACTTTGGAGAGTCTTCATACCATCAGTCCTCATTTGATTGGGGCGCGTCTTCTTCTTCATCGGAAGCGCCTGACTATGATCATTCCTATGATGACCCACCAGCTTGGGGTTACTACCCGCGCTATTTGTCATGGGAATGGCCACGACAGATGCTGCAATCGGCAGTGAGTAGTAGAACGAAGGGCAAGGGCGGCCAGCCATCTGCAGTGCAAGATGAGGGCGGAGACACGAGGTTTTACCCAGGTTCGTCCCCCCAGAGGTTAAAGACCTACTCCTTCTAGATTGTATTATGGAGGGAGTACACGGGCGAGCTCGACGACTAGGCGGCGAGTCGCTGGGGTGTATGATGGAACATGTCCTCTATGCGTACCCTAGGGAGGTTTATATAGGCTCACCTTGCTAGGGTTTACAGATCTATAACCTAATTAATTAAGGATTCGGTGGGTTCTTGACCTAATCCGACTGGGCTTAGCTACGCTTCTGGGCCTCCCGCTTGTAGTCGACTGGGTCTTTGCCTAATCTCGATCCAGTCGCCGTCCTGCAGGCCGACTCGCTGGCAGCTTGGGCCAATAGGAAACGTCCTGCTGGGTATACCCCGGTCGGCATATCCCCATCACTATTGAGCCCCACTTAGGACAAAAGCCTAAGCTCGGGGGGAGGTATACCGACATCACACTCATCTATTCATCATGTTCGGTCGGTTCTTTGTATATCCATTGTTTCGCTTTCTTTTTGGTTTTTGTTGCTGCTTTCTCAAAAACACAAAAATACCAAAAATATTTTCGTTGTTTTGCTTGGTTTGTTTCTTTGATTTTTAGCTTTGGTTAGCCTTAAAGAAAAATCCAAAAAGATTTTGCTTTTCTTGGTTTGTTTTTGCTTTGTTTGCTTGATTTAAAAAAATCAAAAACACCAAAAATATTTGTTGTTCTTCTTTGGTTTTGTGAGTTCTTTGCAGGGTTCAGCCATCCTCAGTGGATTTTGGTTTCATGTTACTATTCAAGTCACACAAGTGAAGGGTAATAATGAAGATTAATACAACTTGAGGTGTGGTTAGAGGCTGGTAACGAACTCCATTTGTTTTTCATTTTTTTACATATACTCATCATTGTGAGCATGCTTAGTCTGTTCATTGTAAGGAGTATGTTACTGATGGATGCTTAGTAGTTCTTACTTGTATGTGACTTGCTAAATGTTTCATGTGAATCGACTTAGCACATGCTCGTGCATGCATATGACTAAACAATAGTCAGTAAGCCTTGATGATTTATTTTGCCTCAGAGTTCTTGTATCACTTTCATGCCATAATTAGTCCTGTTTTGTTGCAAGCATGATTATGACAGTTATTGCTCTCTCATTTATCGCTCCCTCTCTATTGCTAGCCTTCACTTGCACTGAGTATGAGCTCTACTTGTGCTTCTAACTCCCCAAAACCAATATTGCCAACTATGTACACCATACCTACCTATTAGCATCATTTGCTATTTCAGTGCATATTCTATATGTCTTGTTTTCTTCTAGATAAAATGTTTGTCTGTTTTGAGAAAGTTAGTTAGTAAATCTCTCACGAACTTGAAGGCACACTTTATTCCTTGCACTTAATAGTCCTGAACCATTGTGACCTGTCCATGAAAGTTATATGCTTGAAAATTATAGGTTGGGAGTTAGCAGAACTGTGCTGTAACGGGGAACGCTTTCAACACTTTTTGGATATTTTTATCCAGTTGATACCTTGGTATTTTGTTTGCGGATGTCGTCGCTGTGAAATAAAAGGGGACCTTGTAAGTTCATGGAGTATATATATATGTGTTAGAGAAATGCCTGGGCCGCTAGCCTATGCCATGCCTAATCATGGTGGAAACTTGCAGCATCACCATAATGAGCATTCTGTGAAGCATCCTCAATAAAAAGCTATGCACATAGTAAATAAAAAGATCGCTGACATGCTCATTGTCTGCTTGCTTTGTCATTTTGATCACGGGATAGCTCCTGTATCATGTGCAAGGGGTACCCTGTTGGTAGTTCTCTATGATATGCATGTATGTACAATGACAAGAACTTGCAGGTAAACAAAGTTGAGTAGCATGCGGAATGGCCCTCATAATCAAGGGACTTGGAATTTCTAGTTTATAGTATGTCAAGCATATAACTCAGATTGGACCTCACTTTCACCGTAACCATATGAAGATGCCTATGATAGGGGCAATGACAGCTCAAAGCTAATGAGTACCTTCCTTTCAGCATTTGGAAGCCTTTCAAACTTTTCAAAACCTTTTCACTTCCTTGTTGAGTCACCACTAATTCTATGAGCACCTTCTTGACAGCATAGTTGTCATTCTTGTGTTTGTCTCAAAACTTGGTTAATTATGTCATGAGTTTGATGCTTGTATCTCTGACATTTTTACCTGTCGTCTTCACTTGAACTTCAGAGGTGCCTTGGCATTTATATTGTTTTCCACAAACAAAGGCAAGCGAGATACCACTCTATCATACCTTACTATGAGCATTGCAATGTTGCTTATGTTTATGTTCCATGCTACTTATTATTATTGAGTTGGTTTCTCTTCATAGCTTGCAATGACTATTGAGTAGACTTGTTTGCATACTTCTTATTATGAATGGTTTAAGCATCTACTCATGTGCTGAGAATATATAAATCATATGAAGCAAATGTGTTCGTGAAAGTTCTTTTATCGCACTCAGTTTTCAACTGAATTGCTTAAGGACAAGAAATAAGCTAAGCTTGGGGGAGTTGATACGTCCAAAACGTATCTACTTTCCCAAACACTTTTGCTATTGTTTCACCTCTAAACTTGTTTGATTTGGATACAACTAACACAGACTCACATTGTTTTCAGCAGAATTACCTTGGTGTCTAGTTTTTGTGCAGAAAATCAACTATCAGGAAAAATCCGGGAAAATATGCCAAAAATTATATTTCGCCAGAAGATCCACGGAACCAGAAGACGAGACGGAGTGGAGGCCTCGGGGGCCCACACCCCTGCTAGGTGCGGGTGGGCCCAGCCCGTGCCTAGGGGCGTGCAACCACCCTAGGAACCCCCTCGGGCTCCCTCTTTGCCTATAAGTTGCCCCTTGACCTAAAAACCGAGGGGGTTCGACGTTTTTCCAGAAAGAGTTCTGTTGCGCCGCCACCACCAGAAGCGGCGATTCGGATCTAGAAACTTTGTTCTGGCACCCTACCGGGACGTGGAATTTGGGGAGGATCGTCGCCATCATCATCATCACCAAAGCCTCTCCATCAACCATCAATGTTTCCCTCATCCATGAGTGAGTAATCCCCAGCTGTAGGCTATGGGGATGGTAGGGATTGGATGAGTTCTATCATGTAATAGAATAAGATTGTTAGGGAATAGTGCCTAGTATCTCTATTAGTGCTATTTGAATTTGTTTCAACTTGTTGTGCTTAATGCTTGTCACTAGGGCCCGAGTGCCATGATCTCAGATCTGAACTTATTATTGAATCATTATGATAGTATTGTTTGTGATCTTATCTGCAAGTTGTGTACACATATCATTGTTCGGATCCAAAGGCCCTGAAGTGACAGAAATTGGGACAACCGGAGGGGATGGCTGTGGTGTGAGGATCACATGTGTTCACGGAGTGTTAATGCTTCGCTCCGGTGCTCTATTAAAAGGAGCACCTTAATTGCTAGTAGTTCCCTAGAGGCCCCGCTGCCACGGGCTGGCTGGACAGAAGATGTTGTGCAAGTTCTCATTGCGAGCACGCATGACTATATATGGAGCACATGCCTATGATTGTTTAGTACTTGGATGATTGTTCTTATTTATCTGCAATGCCCTAGATCTTGAAGTTACATGTTATACTTGTCCATGCAACGCCCGTCCATCCATCCCTATGCCTACTGCACTCGAATCCCAGGTATTACTGCTACTGTTACTATTGCTCTTGTTTTGCTGCTAGTGTACAAATTGTTGCTACTGATAAACTTCTGTGAGCAAGAACTATTTCCAGGTGCAGCTGAATTGACAACTCAGTTGTTAAGGCTTGCAAGTATTCTTTGGCTCCCCTTGTGTCGAATCAATAAATTGGGTAATACTACCCACGAAGAATATTGCGATCCCCTATACTTGTGGGTCATCAACTGCACAGATTCATTGTTTTCGCCTCCAATCACTCGCGTGCAACCCTTCACCCGATCTAGGGTTTCGGTGAAGGCATCACAGTGGTTCTCTAGCGCAACTTCAATGTTCTCCTCGACGTTGACATGGTTCCTAGTGGTGTCTATGTTGCCTCCTCTAGCTACTACGTCAGGTGCAGGTTGAGATGCCCCCTACGGGGTACTCCCAGTGTCGCCCTCTACTTCCATTTCTACTTTACTTCCTCTTCTTAATTAGTGGTGAGTTGGGTTCCACTTTTTGAGGTAATCCCTCTCCTCTCTATTTTATTTCTACAACAATCTCTGCTACATGTTGATTTGGGGATTTCCCCAACTTCAAGGGTTCTTCTTCTACTGTTTTACCTCAAATTTCAATTCTAGGGTTCCTAGTAGCTTCTATGGTGTTCTAGATGGTTCTAGGGTTCTCTATCTTGTTACTTTATGCTTAGATGTTTTGCAGAGTTCATTTTTTAGGTTTCCTGCCAAGGTTAATTAGTCCGGTGTTACTGTTTGGAGATCTTTGTGTCTAAGCACGATCTTCTATTTATGGTTTAAGGTAGTGTCGGGTTGCTATGGTTAATAGTGTACTGATCCTTTCATTTGCATGATCAATACCCTAATTATCTTATTAATTATAACCTAAGTTCTTATATTTATTAGATTGTAATTTTTTATTAGTTTTTAGTTAAAATCTATAACTCAAGTGAGTTTTAGGTTTCTTAGTTATTCTATAATACTTCCCCTATTTAGAATTAGAATCTATAGTTCAATTAGGTTTGATAATTAGCTTATATTCTGAATCTAGGGTTTGTCTCTTTATGCAGACACATTGTTGAGATGTCATTGATAGTCTTCATCCTCTGGACTCATAATTCCTAGGGGGTGAAGAGGATGATGCTCATGATTTCATTTCATGGATCAATTGACAATTGGCATTGTTACTGTTTAGTTAATCTTTGTTCATTTCCTTTCTATTCTTGATAATCTCACTCAATTAAACCAATCAGTTTATTAAATCAAGGTTTAATGGTTGTGCATAGGATATAGGCATTTGCTTATGATCTGTTATGCCTCTTAAGTGAGTGTACACATACTATAATCCAATGCATGTGCTTGTGATTTCTTCCTAGCAACAAGATCATTATTACACATGATCTATTGGTTATAACTATTAAAGCTACTGCTACTATTCTACCATTTCCCCTAATTATAATTCTACCCATCTAAAAGTTTCTAAGCTAAAACCTTTGTAGTTTCCTAGGATTGCTTGATCAAGATCTGCAGTAGCTTATCCTTCTTCTTCCTCTAGCTCTTGAAGTGTTCTTCAAGTTCCTCTTCCTCTTCCTTCTTCTGCCTCATAGATCTCTCTCTGAACTAGTGTGTGTGTGTGTTTAGTCTGAGCTAGACTAGTTACTTGTGATCTCTGGGGTGTCATATGGTCCTCTATCTATAGTGATCCTAAATGGATGTGGTGTGGACACCAATGTCATGCATTTAGGTGATTAATCTGCTTGTGTATGTGTGAACTTCCTACGTTGGAAACTTATTCATAGGTGGCATTCTACTTCCGAAGGTTAATCCCATGCTGATTTTAACTTATGTGTGTATGCCAAAACTGGCATATAAGTCCTTTGTTTACATGTGCAAGGGGTATGTATTTGCATATGCCTAATCAGGTGAAGGAACTAGGGTCCAACGATCCCTTGGTTCGAGAGGGGTCTGAACACGCGTTCCCAAGGAACCTCGGCAACGGTGGCGATGGCGGAGCAGGAACCATGACAGAGAGATGACACAGGGGTTTTTTTACCCATGTGACGAGGTAAAGCCCCTACTCCTTTGTTGTATTGCTCGCTTGGCATTGCGAGGGTACAATGGAGGTTGAATTTCTAGGGTTTAGATCACAGGGGATCAATCCTTTCTAAGGTAGGAGAAGGGTCACTTTTATAGGGTGGTGTCGGGACTCTTCCCCCATCCCTTGGGCAGGAAGGGCGTCCACAGTGCCTCTCCTCGAGATCCCGGTCTAGGACACTACTTTACATGGACTTGGTCCAGCTCGCCGTGCTCCACTATGTACTCCTTTAAAGCGTCCTTTGTCCATTTCTCTTGTCTTCATCCGACGCTCTATGCTTTTCCCGCTTTCACCAAAATGGCAACTCGGGGAGCCTTCCACAATGAGATCACATGACCCTCCCCTGCGAAAGAAGGGTGGACCGAGCCTTCTTTACCGAGGCAGCCGTCGCCATGGAAGCACTATACTTCCTGTAGGGGCCATAGTTCGTACTCCTTGCGAAGTTACAGTTCTTCCCAGGATACACTCGGAGGTATCCGAGGCTCGAAGGCGTTACATGATTCCATAGCTATAGGAGATATACCCAAGAGGAAATAATAAAGTGGTTATTATTATATCTTTGTGTTTATGATAAATGTTTACATCCCATGCTATAATTGTATTAACAGAAAACATTAATAATTGTGTGTTTTGTAAACATATAAAGGTCCCTAGTAAACCTCTTGTTAAGCTATCTTGTTGATTAGTAGATGATCATGGTTTCCTGATCATGGACATTGGATGTTATTAATAACAAGGTCATATCATTAGGAGAATGATGTGATGGACACACACCCAAAGTAAGCATAACATAAGATCAAGTCATTAGGTTCGTTTTGCTACAAGCTTTTAGATACATAGTAACCTAATCCTTCGACCATGAGATCATGTTAATCACCATCACCGGATGAGTACTTTGATGACATCAAACGCCACTTCCGTAACTGGGTGCTTATAAAGGTGGCATTGGCTATTCTGGAAGTATGTGTTGAAGCGCATGGATCAAGAGTGGGATTTGTCCATCCATATGACGGATAGATATACTCTGGGCCCTCTTGATGGAATGTCATCCAATTGGCTTGCAAGCATGTGATTAGGGCCCCCTTCTTTTCAGCTTCTTGGCCAGCTGCTCCCAGAAGCTACCCTCGACCAGCTTCTCCTAGAATCTCATCTGCCAAAATCGTTTATACTTTTAAATTGACATTGAAACTGCTAGTTAAGAAGTTCAAACGAATTTTGAAGATGAGATTCTGGGAGAAGCTGGTCGAGGATAGCTTCTGGGATAAGCTGGCGAAGAAGCTGAAAAGAAGGGGGCCTAGGTCATAAGGGATGTCATATCATGGAACGAGTAAAGAGTAATTATCGATAACGATGTTGAACTAGGTATGGAGATACCGACGATCGAACCTCGGATAAGTAAAGTATCGCGTGACAAAGGGAATCGTTACTATATGTTAATCGTTCATTCGATCACAAAGTCATCATTGAATATGTGGGAGCTATTATGGGTCTCCAGATCCCGCTATTGGTTATTGATCGGAGAGGTGTCTCGATCATGTCTGCATAGTTCGCGAACCATTGGATGACACACTTAAGGTTCGATGTTGTTTAAGTAGATATGGAATATGAGTTGGAGATCGAATGTTGTTTGTAGTCTTAGATTGGATCCAGGACATCACGAGGATATCTGGAATGGTCTGGAGAATAAGATTCATATAAGGAAAGTTATTTTCCGGTGTTCGAAAATGTTTTCGGTGTTTTGACCGGAAGCTTCTAGAATGTTCTAGAGGGGTCATCAGTGGGCCCACCATCCCGGGATGGGCCAGTTGGGCTGTGTCATGTCTCAGGGGCCCTAGGCGCCAGCTGCACCAATCCCAAGCGGGCCAATCGGCCAGCACAAGGGAAAGAGTCAAACCGTAATTTGGAAAGGGGGGAGACTTGGGGGACAAGTTTCCACCTCTTCCCCCCTTGGCCGAGTTTGGGGGGGACTCAGTTAGGGCTGGGAACCCTTGTCTGCCCCCCCATCTATATAAGGAGGGGTGGGGGTGCTCCCCCTCTTATCCCTTGTCCAAGGCGCCGCCAGCCCTAGCCGCCACCTCCTCCCTCCTCCATCTTCCTGCCGCGGCTTAGGTGAAGCCCTGCAGGGATTTTTCCTCAACCACCATCACCATGTCGTCATGCTACTGGGATTCTGAGGGGATATACTACCTCTGCTTCCCACTGGAATAGGGAGAGGAAGGTCTTCATCGAATCCGTACATGTGACCGAGTGCGGAAGCATTGCCGGAACACGGCGCCGGAAGGATCGTCTACGCGATCTTGAGATTGGCAAGTGATCGACTACATCAACCACGAGTATCTGATCTCTTTAAATGCTTTGAATCTACGAGGGTTAGTTCTCTTCAATCTTGTTGCACCGATCTCGTGGATTAGATCTTGGCTTTGCCATAGATTGGATCTTGCTTTTATGTGTTCTTGCGATAGAAAATTTTTATTTTCCATGCAACAAACCCTGCAGTAGCAGTCGCCCTCGAGGTGGGTGCCTCATGATGCCTGCCTGGTTTGGTCCCCTCTAGAGGCATGCCACCTCTCAAGGGTGAGGATTCCCTCGGCGCGGGGCTCGTTCACTTTAGGGACATGGCACACCGGTTGCCAGGGATCCGATAGTAGCCCCCGGGCGCTTGACCTGCAACGTGTCCCCTTGTGGGACCGAAGGGGCAAGCTGCCCTAAATGGTGGACGAGCCCCCGCGCTTGTTTGGTCAAAGGGGACTTGGTGTGCTTGAATCTTGGCCATGAAGCCCAACCGGCTGCGCACTCTCGCCCATAGATTTGGAGTGCACTGTTCCTGCTCTAGGAGTTGTTCCCACTATGTAACGGCGCGTGGGGCCTAGCGGTTGATTCCTTGTGTGCGGCGGTTAAATTAGGGGGTGGGTAAGGAATATTTTCACTTCCACACCACCGCTTTCTTCCTTCCTTTCTTGCGCTCTTGAACCAAAACTTTCGCCACTTTCCATGGCACCCAAGCATTTCTCGACTAAGGAGAGGGCAAGGCGGTGGAGACTCCGCAGGTGAAGCGCAGCCACGGGTGACCACATGGAAGCGACCAAGGGAGGTGCGGCGGTCGTGATGCGGCTATCACCGTGATTGCACCCGCGGGGATGAGATTGGCCTAGGGAGAGGCTACCGTTAGGCGCGGGCCCGGTCGCCCCCGCAGAAGTGGTAGGGGTCACCGCGAAGGGCGTGGTGGTAGGCTTGGAGCTGAATACGGGCCGAACACTCCCACCGTTGCTGAGGCCCCCACTCCGGAGGCCCCCGCTCCCGTGGTCATGAAGATCGAGGATGAACCTAAACCTAAAAGGCTCATCTATTTCCTCGTCATACTCAATGACCTGGACTGGTTCGTGAGGATGGAGCTCCCCGAGTGATTCGTGCTCGTGATTGCGCATGACCTTCGAGACAAGGTGCAGTTATGCCACTCTAGGGGCACGATAAGTGGGAGGTGAGCATCGACACCTTCTCGTGGGTCAAGAAGTTCATTTCCGGCTGCTGGCATCGCTTCCTCTCCGACCACCACATCCATCGCGGCTTTATGCTGCAATTTTTGTATGCCAGCAGGGGGACTTCTCCATCTCAGTGTTCGATACATAGCTGTGCCGCGTCAACTATCCTCCTCACCTCCGGGCAGCCCGATAGGTGTAGCCGCTATGATGCTGCCGAGGGCGTAGAGCTCGGCCCTTGAAGTGGTGGTGCCGAAACAGTTGTCAGCCGCTTTTACCTTGTAACTAGGACTTTAGGATGAACTTGCCTGTATGGTCCCTTGTTCTGTTTGCCTCCTTTTGTATGTTCTCGTTGTGTATATAGTTCCTTGCGTGTTCATGGTGTAGTGCCTACTTGACGAGGCCGGTGGTGACGGCTTGTGCCTTCTGCCCGCGGGGACGGTTCTCTTGAGGCATCGAACGCGTCTGTCGGCAGGATAAGTGTCCTGGGACGATGCCCTCGTGAGGCGAGGTTACGGGCACAGCGCTTGAGGAGGTGATTCCTGAAGACGGCGCTTGCGGGGCGCTGCTGACTGGGCTCCTTTAAGCCGACAGGCCGGACTGTCACGCGAAATTCTCTGCTTGACAAGGCCCACGAGGCTCTTAGCGCCTCAGGAGGGTAGCCCACTATTCTTGCAGGGAATAGCTTAGGATATTGGGCCTTTGGGTGCCCAGGCGGCTTGATGTAGCTTGCCGATCACAATGGTTTTGGGCAGTCCTCTCGAGGAGACACTCCAACGCGTGTCCTCGTGGAGGGATCCTGCGCTAGCTTCTAGGGCCCGTGTTCTCGAGCGGGGCCACGTCCTCGCGAGGCTCGTGGTGCTGGTTCTTGATCATGCGGGCTGATGTGCTGCTTACCTTTCGAAGGAAGGGGAGCATTCCCTAACGCAGTTGCCCAAGCGTGGGCCCATGACCGGGGTTGTCTCCTAAGCTATTCTGCAGGTCCCTGGCAGAGTATTGTAGGGCCGGTACCTGGTGTAGGCGAGGCAATCCGATGATAGATCTCTCAACCCGCGAGTAGGGGTCGTGACACGGAGGGGCTTCGCCTCGTGTGCCTTTCCTGAGGGCCTCCCGAGGGGATGACCATAGAGTGTGAACACATGTAGCTGGAGACCTAAAACAAGCTTATGCAAAGTGTTGTAAGCTCTAGGAGTCTTAGGTGAGGTAACTTACCTCTGACTAGGGCTTTAAGTTCAGAGCTCACGCTCTAGGCCCTGCGAAGTTTAACCGCTGGAGAGGGTGTCTCTAGGGTCGCCCCGGAAACCTCTCAAGGAGAAAGCCGTAGGACTTAGTGTTTTTCCCGCCAGCCCCCATGTTAAGGCTTTTGTGGGTCTCACACGAGTATTACATAAATATCAGGAACCATGGGTGAGGTCGCTCATAGCCGGACCTAGTCCGTGAGTTCATAGATCGACACTTTAGGTCCTGAAAAATCTCGGATTGCGGAGGAACAGGGCCTCATGAGCCTTCACTAAGGCATTTTTCATTTTGAGGTCTAGGAGCGTGGGTGACATAACTCATAGCCGGACCCAGCCCATAAGTTCAGAGCTCACGCTTTAGGTCCTGGACAGGTTGAAGGAGAAATAGGGCCACGAAAGCCGCCACGTAGACATTATCAGGAGAGGGTCGTAGGTAAAAACACACATACCGCTTGGTTTTTATTTTTAAGGTCCAAGATTATGGGTGAGGTAACTCATAGCCTGACCCAGTCCGTAAGTTCAGATCTCACGCTTTAGGTCCTGGACAGGCTGAGGGAGGAAACAGTCCTTGTGATCCGTCTCTTAAAAGGGGGGTTTCAAATATCAGGAATCGTGAGTGATGTAACTCATAGATGGACCTAGTATGTAAGTTCAGAGCTCACACTTTAGGTCCTGAACAGGCTAACGGAGGATCAGGGCCTCACGAGCCATTGCTAAAATGTTTTTCTTTTTTAGGTCCAGGAGCGTGGGTGAGGTAACTCGTAGCCGGACCCAGTCCGTATGTTCAGAGCTCACACTTTAGATCCTAGACGGATAACGGAGGGAAATGATCCCTCACAATATGCCCCATAGACCTTACCAGGAGAGGTCCGTAAGGAAAAACACACATACCGCTAGAGCTCGATACATGCGCCGCGCGAGGTACACAAGCACCAGAGGCCATAGGTAAGGTCACTTATGGTCGGAGCAAGTCTGTAAGTTCATATCTCGACACTTTAGGCTCTGATGATGTCGGGCAGTGACCGGTGATGGGTGATGTCTACGCACTTCTATTCTTGTAGACAGTTATTGGGCCTCCAAGTGCAGAAGTTTATAGAACAACAACAAGTTTCCCTTATGTGGATTATCCATGGTTTATCGAACTCAGGGAGGAAGTGGTCAAAGGTATCCCTCTCAAGCAATCATGCAATCAAGATACAAGAAGTCTCTTGTGTCCCCAACACACCCGATACACTTGTCAGGTGTATAGGTGCACTAGTTCGGTGAAGATATAGTGAAATACAAGTGGTGACGGTGCCAGAAAATTGCTTGACGGTGAGGTAAAGACTAAAGCAAGCAAACATGCAACAGATCTAGATGCAAACGGTGTTTCAATGTTTAGAAACAAGGCCTAGGGATCATACTTTCACTAGTGAACTCTCTCTCATATAAATATCCTCTCTTCATGATATTACTCTTAACTACTCTCCGGTTGGACATTCTAATCATTGGTAGGGCTATAACAACACTCCTCAAAGTCCGCCTTCCCCAATCTAGATAACCCCACACTGTCACCTTGAGCGCTAGATGGTTCCAACAAACACCACAATTTCATAGAGACATCCAACTCCAAATATAACTCATAACAAATATTCAATCTAGCCAAAGTGGCACACACGGTATGCACGCTTTCACTTTCACACACGTGGGGAAAAGCATAGATCTATTAAAGCACAAAGAGTATTTATGTAGACTCAAACCTAAGTACCACCATTGCGTGCATGCTGTCACTTTCACACACATGGGGAGAGCAGAGATCTAATGAAGCCCTTGAGTGGCAAGGTAGATCTACTTGATTAAAAAGCTCATGATCACAATATGACCATGCATAGAGAGAGATGAACACATAGCTACCGGTAGAGCCCTTAGCCTCGAGGAAGAACTACTCCCTCCTCATCATGGGAATCAGCAACGGTGATGGAGATGGTGGTGGAGATCGATGGAGATGCCTCCGGGGGCACTTCCCTATACCTGCAGGGTGCCAGAACATAGACTTTCTGTCCTTCGAATCTCCCGTTCGGTGGCGGCGGTGCAGCGGAACTTTTTTTGGAACTATGATGGATGCTTTAGGGTTTTCGGGTCGGAGGATTCTTATAGGAGAAGGAGGCAAGGTCGGTGGAGGGCCAGGGGCCACACCCTCTGTGGGCGCGGCCTTGGGTGGGCCCACGCCCACCTAGGGTGTGGCCACCCTGTTTTCCTCCTCCGTCTCGTCTTCGATTTTCTGTTTCGCTCAGGGAAAAATATGAACTTTGGCTTTTGTCCCGTCCAATTTCGAGAATATTCATTTTTTTAGCTTTCTGAAACCAAAAACAACAGAAAACAGGCAACTGTCACTGTGGCATCTTGTTAATAGGTTAGTACCAGAAAGTGTATAAAAATACCTCAAAGTGTAGACAAAACATAGCAAAGTAGATAGTAAACAAGCATGGAACATCAAAAATTATAGATACGTTTCCGACATATCAAGCATCCCCAAGCTTAACTCATACTCGTCCACGAGTAGGTAAGTGATAAAAAGAATAATTTTTGAGGTGACATGCACCATCAAAACCAAGATCAAACCATTTGCAAGCATTGAAAGCTGGGATCAAAGAACTCTAAACATGTGCATGAAAGATGGAGTTCTAACAGTAAGACAAATTAACTATGCATGCAACATGAAAAGATACAAACAAAGATCATGAATAACATGCATTGAAAAACGTTTGTTTGTTTCACATACAGAAAACATGGCATAGTGGCATTTAGCTTGTCCCTCATGGAGTAGCAAAATATATGCATAGGACACCTTCAAAGTTCACAAGTGTGACTATAAACAAGTAGCACAAGAGCAAGTAATATCACAATATGCATCAATCAATAAGCTTTGGGACACTACACACAGAATGACAACTATGCTCTCTTAATGGTGCCTAAAGGTAGAAGGTGGAGACTCAAATAATGGTGGAAGAAAGGCCCTTCTCAAGGTAAGCAGGGATTTCAAGTTTCAAAAAGAGCTTCCAAAAAGTATGGTACTTGTTAGCTTTCAGCCCTCATTGCCCCTATCATAAGCATCTTGAAGTGGTTAAGGTTAAAGTGAACAAAGATGGAGTATATGCTTGAAAAAGTATAAGTTGGCAATCTCAAGTTCCTTGAATACAAGGGCCACACCTCATGCTACTCAACATCAGTCATCTATAAGTTATTGTCATTGTAAGTACATGCGTATCATAGAGAACCGCCAACGGGGTACCCCTTGCAGATGGTACAGGAGCTATCCCATAACCAAAATGACAAGGCAAGCAGACAATGAGCATCTCAGTGATCTTTTTATTTACTATATGCATAGCTTTTTATTGAGGATGCTTCACAGATAGCTCACTATGGTGATGCTGCAAGTTTCCAGCATGATTAGGCATGGAATAGGCTAGTGGCCCAGGCGTTTCTCTAACACAAAATACATACTCCATGGACTTACAAGTTCCCTCTTTATTTCACACCGGTGACATCAATAGACAAAAGAGCATGATATCAACTGAGTACAAAGTACAAGTGTAATGTTGAAAACGTTCCCCATGACAGCACGCTTCTGCTAATTCCAATGTATAAGTGCAAGCATATACAACATAGATGACACAATGGTTCAAGTTTATTAGGGGCAAAGAATATAAAGTGTGCCATCAAGTTTGTGAGGGCTTTAATCACTAAGTTTTCACATAGCAAAAATACTTTTTAATTGGAAGATAGCTGGAAACAAGAATATACTTGGAATGGTGTAACACACCATGCATAGGAGTTCATAGTGGAAACTTTGGAATAACTTGGTTTCTTGGAAGTTGGAAGCATGAGTAGAGCTTACTCATACAAGTGGAGGCTAGCAAAAAACAGGGAGCAACCAACTAAGAGATCATAATGGCCATAATCATGCAGAGTAACAAAGCATTACTAATCAAAGCATAGAGTGGTACTACAAGTCAAGGACTAAATGATCATAGAGGCTATGGTGACTTTTCATAGTCATAACATGGTCTGAGCATGTGCCAAGTCAACCCAAACAAAGCATCAAAGGAGAATACCGCAATACTATGCTTTTGTATGCTAAAACAACGCATGATTCCTTCAAGGCACATTAAGCAATTATAATTATTTGGAACAAGTCATGCTACAGAAAGAATCACTAAGCATAAGGTCAAAACAAGATCTAGCATGACATGATAAAGTCTAAGAGACAGTCAAAACAAGCTCCCTTTTGTACCACTATAAGCATGAAACTTTCTACTCTTTCCAACACCAACCAACTTATTTGAAACAACTCACAAAGATAATAATCAATAAAGATCAGTGAGCTTGTCTCACAAATCCACAAATAAGAACTAAAAAGTTCTAAGCTGAAAGCATAAGAAAACTAAGACTGAACGCAGTGCTAGCAAAAGTGAACACTCACAAAACAATGAGTGAAAATTAGAGTGTTCTAGGCAATGGAAACAGAGTGTGTCTCTCTCCAAAAGAAATGTGGTGTAACCAACCATCTTACTCAAGCAAACTAAGCAAACGAAAACCAAAAAAGAAAACTAAGACGCTCCAAGAACAACACAACAATGCATGAAACAATAAAAACAAAGTGTCTAGAAAGACCTAAGATTTTTATTGATGAAGAAGGGATGCCTTGGGCATCCCCAATATTTGAAGCTTGTACCTCTTGAATATTTCTTGGGGTGACATGGGGTGGCATCCCCAAGCTTGAGCTTTTGTCCATTTTTCATCTCATTACATCATTCTTTCTCTACACCTGCAAATTTTCCTTCATACAAAACTTCACACAATCTTCATTAGCAACATTAGTGTATTCAAAAGATAATAGACCTTTGGTTTAGTTTCAAAACAGCATAACTTCCACTAAAGACATAAGATACTGTAGCAACTCCTTCAAAAATCTCAATTTCCCAAAAATAACCCAAAAAGGAATCAATAAGAAGCAAATGCAAATAACGGCTAAAATCTGTCAAAACAGACCAGCAGGTAGAAACCGATTTTTTTGAGGACCTTATGTTGCTCAAATCAAAAAGTGTTGAACTAACGAAAGTTAGCTAACATACTGGGGGATTTATCCGTACATTTTCATCTCAATCCGACTTACAGATCCTCCTCGCGGATTTTTATGGTGGAGGACAGAAATCTGTTTCGAGACAGCAACTCCCCAAATCTTACTTCTCTCTCATTAGAGGTCATTCTTGGCACAAAAACAAACAAAAAGGATAAGTAAAGGTCATTACAGAAGTAATAACTTCCAAGACTCAAGAAAACTCTTGGGTTATCTCCCAACAATTACTTTTCTTTAACGCATTTAAGTTAGGCTTGATAGTTTGAGAAGATGCTCACATAAGAAATATGAATTGAAGTAAAAGAGAGCATCAAGAACCAAATTCAAAACACATTTAAGTCTAACCCACTTCCTATGCATAGGACTCTTGCAAAGAAACAAGTCATGAAAGCATAAAGCACCAAGCATAGGAAAGCAAAACAAGTGTAACTTCAAGACTTTCAACATAAAGAGGGGAAACTTAATATTATTGAGATGCATAAAACCATGTTTCCCTCTCTCATAATAACTTTCAGTAGAAACATGAACAAAATTAACAATATAATTATCACATAAAACATTCTTATCATGAGCCACATGCATAAAATGATTATTACTCTCCACATAAGAATAGCCATTCTTATTAATTGTAGTGGGAGCAAATTCAACAAAATAGCTATCTTCCCAAGTGTGTTCATTTGGAATCATATCATCATTGGAAGTAACATGGATAGCACTAATAGCACAACAATTCTTAATATTATCATTTTCAGAATTGGTGCTAAAGAGATTTTCAATATCAAAAGTAGTGTGCTTTTCCTAATCATGATCACTAATATAGGTAACAGGCATAGGGACATCATCTAGTTTAGACTCATCAGCAAAACCTATGATAGGAGCAACATGCTTAGGGGAAGATATTGTTTCCTCTCTCCTTCTACTCCTCCTCTTCTTCTTCTTCTTCTTCTTCTTCTTCTTCTCCTCTTTAGGAGGGAGAGGCTTTAAAGGAAGATTCTCCACATACCCTGGTTTATTGTTAGAGACAATAGAAGAAACTTTGGAGGATTCCTCCTTTTCATTAATAAGAACAAAACTCATATCAGTCCTGTCATATTTTGGTAAAATATCATCTTTTATAAGATTCTGTATGTAAGTATTCGCGTGGCAATTATCAACACAATAAAGATGACACCCATGCAGGACGCAATTCATACCAAAAGCACTCATGTCTACCAAAGAAATTTTTCTTGATAACTCTTCACACCCTAAAAACAATGTAAGTTCATCATGTTGATTATCAGTGATCGCGTTATCACAATACAAGCTTGCGGTACTCATTGGATTATAAAGGTCATTAGTATGGCCTGAGCATTGAAAATTGAAATGACCCACTTCATAGCATAGTTCACAAATAAAAGGATAGAGGGCACAAATTGTTTTACCAGGATCATTTAGAGCCTTATCCCACCTTCTGGTTTTTTCATTCTAGTGTGTGATACAATATTCTTCTTCTATTTTATTCTCACAAGGTCTATGCATACCATAAAAATTAACATGCTTATAAGAAATAGTAGTTTCAGAAGTTTGACCATGTTTATTGCAATCATTAATAACATAATCATTTTCCATGCAAGTGTCTTTAAAAGTTTCATGATACATGTACCACTTTTCTTTAGGAGCATTAATATGGGAAGCAAAGGCTCTATAATATTTAACAAGAATTTGAGGATCAATACAATATCTAGCACTAAGCTCTTGAAAATTAGCAGTTTCAGCGAAAGAATTAATGCAATCATACTCATAGTTTATACCTGGTTTTTTACCTTTGTCGTTATCCCAAACTTCGGTATTGCTTTGAATTGTTTCAAGAAGATCCCACTTAGCCTTGACCTCCTTACTTGTGAAGGATCCTTCTAAACAAGTATCCAGATAGTCCTTGTAATGTCCTAAAAGCCTTGCATAAAAATTATTGATAACAATATTATTGGGGAGGTCATGAATGGGACATTTGAGAATTAGTGACTTCAATCTCCCCCAAGATTGGGCAATACTTTCTCCCTCATGAGGCTGAAAATTATAAATATAATTCCTATCTTTATGAATTTCATGAGGTGGATAAAATTTAGAATAAAAGAGAGATTCAAGTTCCTTCCAGTCCAAATGATGAGGATCATCTATGTAGCATCCCAATTGTCTAACAATTGTAATGCTACTTGGTCTAGTAATATAATGGCTACTTTATATATATAATTGTTGCATCATAATTATATCATGTTCATGTCATCATGCCACCTTGCATTTGAGCATCATATAAAACCCCTTTTTCATTTGGTTCTTCTCTCATATGCATTGTTAATTGTATTTGCCTCTTGATATTGTATTTGGTTATTGATATATTGCTAAAGGCCCAAGTTGAGTTGGGGGCATATCTTTTATTCCAATTCCACCACCTCTCTTTGTCACCACCTTATAATTCCACCATCCAACCAAATATGAGCTTTGCACTTTATTGGGTTTTACCTCTAGCTCATATGAGTTGGGATGGATCCAATTCTTTTTCCACATGCTCTCATATTAGCATCATGTTGTTTTCACATTATTGATATGTGGAGCCACCTTTGCATGCATTATGAGTAGTGCTCCTTTTCCTAGCTTTCATATGGATTATTATGGATTTATGCTCATATTGGGATATTTTTGGGACTATTAAACATCTAGTGGAATATACACACTAGCAAGTCCCAATTATAATCAAATGTGCTCATCTCCATCTACTCCATCTGGAACTTTCATTTAAATTCTTTTGCTTGGCCTTACTCCACATTTTGGGTAATGCATAAGAATATTGCCATGATTATTATTTTGTTTTCACAAGGTTAAAACATGGCATTTAATGTTTTTGCATGGGCCATGCAACCATCTCCATCTTTTGTCCTCCTTTGTTTTATTTGATTTTTAGTGAATCACCTCTATCCTTCTCTACCATTCCTTTTTGTTTGATTTTGTTTGAGTTTGCTAAAACCCTACACCATCCCCATCCATGCAAGCCATGTGTGAGCTTGTCCATCTTTATCTCTAAGACCCTAATCTCTCTTACCCCCTCTCTCTTTTCTATCTCTAAACTCTCTCCACCTTTGTCTCATCCTCTCTTTTGGCTAGGTCTTGTTTGAGCTTGGCTTGATCTTGCTTGATCTTGTCAAAGGAAAGCACACCACCTAATCTCTCTCTCTCAAAACCTTAGGACCTCATCTCTCCTCTCTCTAACCAAGCCACCACCACCATGACCTACCCCCCACCCTAACCACTCCATGCCGAGGCACCCCTCTCTCTACCTAAACAAAACCCTAACCAAGCCCTTCACCTAGCTAACCCGAGGATACCCCTCTAACCTAACCCGAGCTACCCCTCCCCTCTCTCTCTCTCTCTCGGCTTCCCCCTCTCTCCCTACCAGGCAGGCCCACCACGTTACACCCCTTATCTGCCCCACTTCTATCTTTGGCTTCAAGACAAGGAGAAGAAGGAGGGAGAGACCTAGCCCGATCACCCCTCCTCACCTTTTTCAAAAGCCACCACCCCATGTGCCCTACCCTCCTCCCTCATCTGTCCACACCTCACCCCACCCAGATCCCATCCAGGAGGCGCCCAAGCCCCCTCCCCTTCTCCTTCTTCCTCGCAAGCTGCCATGACCCTCTCCTCCTCCTAAACCCTAGCCACGACCTCCTCTGCCCTTCGCTGTTCTGGTGGACGTCAAGACGATCTAGGAGTTCCAGCACCTTCCCCTGCCTCTTCACCGTCGTCCTGAACCTGCCGCCGTGCCTGGACCTCGCCGGAGCGTCGCCGTCGCCACCATGCCGAGAGGGAGCCGATGGAGCCGTCCACGAGCCCGGCGCCAGACCCCCTCCACCTCCGCCCGATCTACCACGCCGGCGACACCACGGTGAGTCCCTGCGCCTCCCAGACACGGCCCCCTTCTTCCTCCTGCACCGTAGTTCTGCCTCCTTCCGTCGAGCGCTCTGCGCGCGCCGCGTACCGTGCACGGGCGGGCAGCCGCAGCCCCAGGTCCCCCCTGGCCCTCTGTTCCTCGTCGAAGCCCGACCAGCACAGCCCACCCCCGTAGTTGCTCCCCGCACGAAAGTTGTAGCCCTACGTCCCCTCGTCGTTTTTCGTTTTTGGGTCGATACGTTTCGTCCAGCGGATGCGCCGTCATCGTCGTCGGAAGACGGCCAGGTCCGTCGTCGTCAGAGCCGCGACCGTCAGAGCGCGGCAGCGGCCGGTGGCCTTTTTGCGCTGGAGCCCCTGCCCTTTTTCCCGCCTAAACCCGCAGTCCCAGAAGCCCACCTGTCAGCCTCAGTGCGTTTTTGCATAAAAAACCCTAGAAGATCCTGGCCACCACGGACCGACCCCTCCCCGCGCCTGGGATCGCCCACGTGTCAGCGCCCGATAGCCCGCGCGCGTGCTGTGGCCCTGCCACTTGGAGGCCCACCAGTCAGCCTCTGTGGCTGGGTTTCCCCTCGGTGAGAAAAGCCCCGCGTGGACCACGTCGGCCAGCTTGTGGCTGAGTCAGCGCCTGGCCCACTCGTCAGCGGCTGTGGCTAAAACTCTCTGAGTATAAAAAGTATCGGTGGTTTTTCTGTTTAATCAAAATATTTTCAGAAATGTTTTATATGATTATAAAATCTGTTTTAATATAACTTTCCAAATATAATTCCAAATAATACAAATAATATATGTTTTGAAATCAGAAAAATATGAGGAATTCAAATATGCCATTCAAAATATATTTTGAACACTTTAAATTTTCAAGTTGATTAAAATTACAATAAATGCCCTTTTACCTTAATTAATTAATAACTTTTGTTTTATAACTCCAAATTTGACAAATAATATGTCTAAATTGAGTAGCTCGACGAGACCTTTCTGTTTATGCATTCCATGTTCTGAATTGCAGCATGCATCATATAAATATAATGTATACAGCAACTTAATTGAGGATAAAATGGGGCCAAAACTCAATAAAATGATTTATTCTGGTATTCCACACCTCACCCATGCCATGCTACTTTATTGCCATGCAAATTGTGCATCATTCATCATGGCATGATTGTTTGCTTGTCGCATTTTAACCATATGCTTGTGCACTTTATTTATGTTGGCCTTGTTTGTTTGGTTCTTCTTCGAATAGACGCTGAGCAGGGGATATATCAAGAGACCCAGGAGCACTACCCAGATCCTTCTCTCGCTTCAACTGAGCTGCCTGGCAAGCACTACCACATGCTTGCATACATATAGTATCTATTGCCTCTATCTTATTCTTGCATCATTGAGTCGCGATTGCATTAAATTGAATCCCAAGTATTGCATAGCCTTTACTTTTAAACCCCACCGAAGCTTGTTCCTCCATCCCATGAGCCATTACTACAGGAGTTGTTTGAGCCATGCGAGTCGTAGAACAGCATGTGTAGGGTATGTGAGTGTCTGATGGATAATGAGGTACCTATACAACTTAATCTGAGTAGTAATGGGATAACTAATGAAAGTGGCATCGGTGAGCCATATTTGCTATTTGGTTTTTCAGGCTCACTTGTGTCCCGTAGGACCCCGAGTACTTGATTCCTGTTCCTTGAATATTCGCGCTATCCACATCCGGAAGGCTTATGAACCCCCCTGATCTAGAGCTTGATTCATTCTTATTTCTTGGGGCCACAAACTAGTTTGAGGTTTTATTTACTATCCTGTACTTATGCCATGCTTTACTGTTTTATTTAAATTGTGCGAGGTACTGCACCTGTACTGTTTAGGGCCATGACACGTTTTCGCTGTATCGACAAGCCCAGTCACACTTTCGGGTTCCCAGTCGTTTATAGCCGTCCCCACAAACCTTGAGTCCGTCTCGTAGCCGGCCAGCTTCGTTGCGGGTAGCTTAATGGGGTGGCCCCCTGAAATATTTCTGAATCCTGTGATCGCTTTGTCGTGACTGCCTCGTTGGGTTTTGATTTGGTTTTTCCGAGGTTGATCGAGTGTGTGTTTCTATTTGTGCACCCCTGCAGGGTAAAACGTTCTGAAAGCCGTGTCCTCGGTTATGGACAACTTGGAGCACAGTTTCTCGATCATAGACAACTATAACTAAAGTACCGCTTTTAATTTGACTAAGTACCTGACTAGTAAATAGTGCAATACTCATGGAATGGATAATAAAACTGCCAACGGATGGGGGGTTGTTCGTCCGCTTCCTTGTCGGTAAGCGAGGAGGAGGATGGATCTGTTAATATTACCGTTATAACTGTTGTATTAATTCACGGACATCCGTCTGTCTCTGGTTAGGCGGATGGTTAGCGACTATCTATAGAATTGTTAGGGTTTATCTTTTGCTGCAATTGCGTCACCCCAGGTTGTGTCCCCTTTAGAGGCATAAAGACTTGCTGAGTACCCCTAGGGTCTCACACGATAAATTGTTTGATTCAGATGAACAGGTAAACTCGCAAGATGGATACTGGGTGGAGGAGACGGACGATGTGGGCAGCGATCATTCGGTGTAGAGATTCCGGGAACGGGGGTCCGTGAGATCTGTGGGCGGGATGTGTTTATTTATGGGGCATCTTATGCCGATTTGCTTCTTATCCGTACTCGGATTTTGTCTTCCGCTTCCGGCTGATACTCTGATGTTTGATGTATGAGGAGATATCCTAAACTATTATATCTATCTAGGACATTTGGATCTTGCCATATGGCGTTGCAATATTTCCTTTCTTTTTAGATGGAATGACTCTGAGAACCATTGTATGGTGGCTTGCATACATACTCATTTGTGTATGTAGTTGATCCCTTCGCCTGCCGATTACGCCGCCCGTTCTTGTCCCGATGTTTGGAAATGGTTGGGACGACCGGAAGGTCTACCTGTGAGTGGCATTTGGGCCCCACCGTACTATTTCAACCATTTCTGCTTATCCAGGCTTGTAACTAGGAGCGTAATTCACTGAGGTAGTTACAATTGGTATCAGAGCCATCCCGCCCTTCAGGGTCTCAGCCAAATGGTCGTTGTCAGTCTAGCAAATATTTTTGGTAGCTATGTATACTAGGGAAAAACAAAATGCGAGAGTAGGACTGCTTCCACTTTTCTTCTTACCCACCCACCCACCTTTTTCTGGTAAGGAAGTGTAACGTTTTCAATCCTCTTCTTAAAAATTCAAACTAGGATTCACGTGTTCTGGGTTTCCGTAGTACCATAGAAAGTGTGTGTGTGTGTGTGAAATTCCTTGTCTATCTGTTGCATCCAATTTGTTATCATAATCTGCCTTTGGTTATCAACTGTTGGTACATTCCATACTGATAGGCTTTTGAAAACCGGCGCGATCTATCTGACTCCTTGGTAACCGGTGCCATCTTTTTAAGGGTGTCCTTCCTTCTAGCAACTCCACATTCTGTGAAATCATCAGTTGCTAATCTCTACCTGATAAGTGATTTTGCGCATCTATTGGTATTTTAATGCCGAAAAATGCGGAAAATTTTTCTTTGATACATCTGTGTTTCCACACTCCTTTTCAGTCATGTGTGAAACATTATCTATCTTCCTTTTATCAGCATGTCCATGCTAACTCATTCTTTTGTCACCGGCGCTTAATCCTGGAGTTTCAATTCATCTCTTTTTCTCTTGGGCTAATTACATAACATGTGTCGATCCGATGCTGGTGATTGTAATTTGGTTCTCGACATAGCTATATGACACTTATCATGAGTGGAATATGGAAAATGCTATCAACGCTATCCTCCAAATGGTGACGGTTATCTCCTATGATTTTGAGTACACCGTGATCATATCTATGCATATTCGAGCATCTTTGGCAATCCGGAGTTTCTCAAGGCACTACGACGGTCTATCATCTGTTCATCATGCTGCACATCTTTTTGAACTCCATATCTGCAAAATTCTCTTTGAGACGAGGGAATTGCATCTTTTCGTCTCTGATAGTTTTGCTTAAGGTAAGAGCTATCATCGGTTCTTATCCAAGATCTCTTTATCTTTGTAACCGGTGATCCAATCGACAATGTGAACCAGGTGACATCTCTTTTCCTTTGAAGGACCAGATAATCTATTCTTCCAGTGCATCTTCTTCAACATGAACCCGTGCTCTTAATATTGATCTTTCTAAGAGCGTTGAGCTCAGGAAGTGTTCGAGCACTTGTTCGTTTCTCCCGCCTCTTGAACTTGATATTCTGGGAATATCCTGTTAATCCATGGTGGTATATGTTGTTAATATGCTTGCCTACTCGATATCTATGGGAGGACATGGAAGATCATCTGTGTCTCTTTCTCTCAAGCTTTGTTAACACTGCCGTGTGCAAAGTTCTCAAAGCGTGAATTCTGACTTTTTGAAGTCACCTATCTCGGCCACGTCCTTCTGCTAAATAGATCGCTTCAATTCTGGAATCAGCAAGTCCTTTGTTAATTCCATCTTCCACCTTCAACCAATCCGGAGTTGTTCCTTGTTGGCAAGTTATCATCGTCGTTCCGCTAAAGTTTTCCTCGAGACTGCTAAATCTCTCTCAATCATTTCAAGAAGAACATGGAGTTCTTTTCACCTCTATCTCGTTAAGTAATCTCTTGAAACCCTCTCGCTCTATCGTCTATGCTCAATCCACCGGAGGCCATGAAGACCTTCCAGATTTTGTATTCCTTCTGTTCAAGTTGGTGCTATCTTTTCTGTAGCTGTTGAATCTTGCAGTTGTCTCCATGATCTTCCTTCATATCTTTCCGGTGGCTGGTTACTTCAGACATGACGACAACATCATCATCTTTATCTATCTATGAATTCGGCGAATCGTTTGCATCTATCCTTGTTTTCTAACGGAGTTCCATGAGTTATCCTTGTCAAAACCTTCCGTCTGTTTTGGTAGTTGGGTTGCATGGTTTTCTTATTCATGTGCGGAGTAATGCTTTGAGTGCGGGATGGAGTAGCTACCATACCACTACTCTTATCATTCGCTCTTGTACATTGAATTGGTGAATTAATGCGATTTCACTCATTCCACGGAAGTTAGAAGTGGCCTTTATCCCTCGATACTTTTACTTCCGTCTTTGTTTTTCCGGAGTGCTCTCTCGAAGAAAGTAATCAATAATCTCTTGTTGGTGATCTCACCCTTTCTACACGGAGCAAAATCCTCAATTATCTGGTGGAAACAAACGCAAACTCCTTTCGGTCCTCGTCTTTCTACCGATGCTCTACATCCCCAAACAAGATGAAAGGAAACTATCTCTCTCTTTGTTTCATGAAATCTTTTTCTGTGGTAAAGCCAATTATGGTTGATGCCATCAGCCGCAAATCTATTGCATTAGCCTCAAGGCTAAAGAAAGCAATAAGTATCTCTACAATAAACTCCAGACCCTCCATATTCTTTGCTTCTCAGGATTCCACCATGATCTGGCTTCACATCCGTCTCTGGAAGTTATATCCGCGCACCTCAATTGCGTGATCCTTCGGCCTTACCGGCGCAAGAAGAATCTAATCCGACGATGTCTATCTAAATCTTTCTGTTGATATCAAGGGACTCTATTGTTTGAAGGCAATATTGTTTCCGTACTTCATTCCTCAAATCTGAGAGAAGATACGATGCTATTATCATAGTGGTTCAAACCTCTCCAATCTAGCTCTTTCCTTCCGGCGAGATAAAGATTCATCCTCTCTCGTATCAGTAAATCTTTAATCTTAATGATGTGTCTTTCTGTATCCATGATACATCATCTTGTCCTTTCTTTCTCAAGTGGTTCTATTCTTTTATCATGTTTCTTGTGAAAACCGGAGCTATGTTCATCCTATCCTTCTTGTCTCACAACAATCCTTCAACTCTTCTAACCCGTTGTTTTTCGAGCAAAACGCAAGACTCGCAACAAGTCTAGCAAGTTTTGCAAGGTGTAGTGGTCGCACCATTCCGTTCTTCATCAACTTGGGAACGTGAAGATGAGCTCCGTGCCAAGTATCCTACCCTCTTTGTGTCTTCTTCTTCTTCCTAGAATCTCGGGGCGGGATTCTTGTTTAGTGGGGGAGAGTTGTAGCATCCCAATTGTCTAACAATTGTAATGCTACTTGGTCTAGTAATATAATGGCTACTTTATATATATAATTGTTGCATCATAATTATATCATGCTCATGTCATCATGCCACCTTGCATTTGAGCATCATATAAAACCCCTTTTTCATTTGGTTCTTCTCTCATATGCATTGTTAATTGTATTTGCCTCTTGATATTGTATTTGGTTATTGATATATTGCTAAAGGCCCAAGTTGAGTTGGGGGCATATCTTTTATTCCAATTCCACCACCTCTCTTTGTCACCACCTTATAATTCCACCATCCAACCAAATATGAGCTTTGCACTTTATTGGGTTTTACCTCTAGCTCATATGAGTTGGGATGGATCCAATTCTTTTTCCACATGCTCTCATATTAGCATCATGTTGTTTTCACATTATTGATATGTGGAGCCACCTTTGCATGCATTATGAGTAGTGCTCCTTTTCCTAGCTTTCATATGGATTATTATGGATTTATGCTCATATTGGGATATTTTTGGGACTATTAAACATCTAGTGGAATATACACACTAGCAAGTCCCAATTATAATCAAATGTGCTCATCTCCATCTACTCCATCTGGAACTTTCATTTAAATTCTTTTGCTTGGCCTTACTCCACATTTTGGGTAATGCATAAGAATATTGCCATGATTATTATTTTGTTTTCACAAGGTTAAAACATGGCATTTAATGTTTTTGCATGGGCCATGCAACCATCTCCATATTTTGTCCTCCTTTGTTTTTATTTGATTTTTAGTGAATCACCTCTATCCTTCTCTACCATTCCTTTTTGTTTGATTTTGTTTGAGTTTGCTAAAACCCTACACCATCCCCATCCATGCAAGCCATGTGTGAGCTTGTCCATCTTTATCTCTAAGACCCTAATCTCTCTTACCCCCTCTCTCTTTTCTATCTCTAAACTCTCTCCACCTTTGTCTCATCCTCTCTTTTGGCTAGGTCTTGTTTGAGCTTGGCTTGATCTTGCTTGATCTTGTCAAAGGAAAGCACACCACCTAATCTCTCTCTCAAAACCTTAGGACCTCATCTCTCCTCTCTCTAACCGAGCCACCACCACCATGACCTACCCCCCACCCTAACCACTCCATGCCGAGGCACCCCTCTCTCTACCTAAACAAAACCCTAACCAAGCCCTTCACCTAGCTAACCCGAGGATACCCCTCTAACCTAACCCGAGCTACCCCTCCCCTCTCTCTCTCTCTCGGCTTCCCCCTCTCTCCCTACCAGGCAGGCCCACCACGTTACACCCCTTATCTGCCCCACTTCTATCTTTGGCTTCAAGACAAGGAGAAGAAGGAGGGAGAGACCTAGCCCGATCACCCCTCCTCACCTTTTTCAAAAGCCACCACCCCATGTGCCCTACCCTCCTCCCTCATCTGCCCACACCTCACCCCACCCAGATCCCATCCAGGAGGCGCCCAAGCCCCTCCCCTTCTCCTTCTTCCTCGCAAGCTGCCATGACCCTCTCCTCCTCCTAAACCCTAGCCACGACCTCCTCTGCCCTTCGCTGTTCTGGTGGACGTCAAGACGATCTAGGAGTTCCAGCACCTTCCCCTGCCTCTTCACCGTCGTCCTGAACCTGCCGCCGTGCATGGACCTCGCCGGAGCGTCGCTGTCGCCACCATGCCCAGAGGGAGCCGATGGAGCCGTCCACGAGCCCGGCGCCAGACCCCCTCCACCTCCGCCCGATCTACCACGCCGGCGACACCACGGTGAGTCCCTGCGCCTCCCAGACACGGCCCCCTTCTTCCTCCTGCGCCGTAGTTCCGCCGCCTTCCGTCGAGCGCTCTGCGCGCGCCGCGTACCGTGCTCGGGCAGGCAGCCGCAGCCCCAGGTCCCCCTGGCCCTCTGTTCCTCGTCGAAGCCCGGCCAGCACAGCCCACCCCCGTAGTTGCTCCCCGCACGAAAGTTGTAGCCCTACGTCCCCTCGTCGTTTTTCGTTTTTGGGTCGATACGTTTCGTCCAGCGGATGCGCCGTCATCGTCGTCGGAAGACGGCCAGGTCCGTCGTCGTCAGAGCCGCGACCGTTAGAGCGCGGCAGCGGCCGGTGGCCTTTTTGCGCTGGAGCCCCTGCCCTTTTTCCCGCCTAAACCCGCAGTCCCAGAAGCCCACCTGTCAGCCTCAGTGCGTTTTTGCATAAAAACCCCCAGAAGATCCTGGCCACCACGGACCGACCCCTCCCCGCGCCTGGGATCGCCCACGTGTCAGCGCCCGATAGCCCGCGCGCGTGCTGTGGCCCTGCCGCTTGGAGGCCCACCAGTCAGCCTCTGTGGCTGGGTTTCCCCTCGGTGAGAAAAGCCCCGCGTGGACCACGTCGGCCAGCTTGTGGCTGAGTCAGCGCCTGGCCCACTCGTCAGCGGCTGTGGCTAAAACTCTCTGAGTATAAAAAGTATCGGTGGTTTTTCTGTTTAATCAAAATATTTTCAGAAATGTTTTATATGATTATAAAATCTGTTTTAATATAACTTTCCAAATATAATTCCAAATAATACAAATAATATATGTTTTGAAATCAGAAAAATATGAGGAATTCAAATATGCCATTCAAAATATATTTTGAACACTTTAAATTTTCAAGTTGATTAAAATTACAATAAATGCCCTTTTACCTTAATTAATTAATAACTTTTGTTTTATAACTCCAAATTTGACAAATAATATGTCTAAATTGAGTAGCTCGACGAGACCTTTCTGTTTATGCATTCCATGTTCTGAATTGCAGCATGCATCATATAAATATAATGTATACAGCAACTTAATTGAGGATAAAATGGGGCCAAAACTCAATAAAATGATTTATTCTGGTATTCCACACCTCACCCATGCCATGCTACTTTATTGCCATGCAAATTGTGCATCATTCATCATGGCATGATTGTTTGCTTGTCGCATTTTAACCATATGCTTGTGCACTTTATTTATGTTGGCCTTGTTTGTTTGGTTCTTCTTCGAATAGACGCTGAGCAGGGGATATATCAAGAGACCCAGGAGCACTACCCAGATCCTTCTCTCGCTTCAACTGAGCTGCCTGGCAAGCACTACCACATGCTTGCATACATATAGTATCTATTGCCTCTATCTTATTCTTGCATCATTGAGTCGCGATTGCATTAAATTGAATCCCAAGTATTGCATAGCCTTTACTTTTAAACCCCACCGAAGCTTGTTCCTCCATCCCATGAGCCATTACTACAGGAGTTGTTTGAGCCATGCGAGTCGTAGAACAGCATGTGTAGGGTATGTGAGTGTCTGATGGATAATGAGGTACCTATACAACTTAATCTGAGTAGTAATGGGATAACTAATGAAAGTGGCATCGGTGAGCCATATTTGCTATTTGGTTTTTCAGGCTCACTTGTGTCCCGTAGGACCCCGAGTACTTGATTCCTGTTCCTTGAATATTCGCGCTATCCACATCCGGGAGGCTTATGAACCCCCCTGAGCCAGAGCTTGATTCATTCTTATTTCTTGGGGCCACAAACTAGTTTGAGGTTTTATTTACTATCCTGTACTTATGCCATGCTTTACTGTTTTATTTAAATTGTGCGAGGTACTGCACCTGTACTGTTTAGGGCCGTGACACGTTTTCGCTGTATCGACAAGCCCAGTCACGCTTTCGGGTTCCCAGTCGTTTACAGCCGTCCCCACAAACCTTGAGTCCGTCTCGTAGCCGGCCAGCTTCGTTGCGGGTAGCTTAATGGGGTGGCCCCCTGAAATATTTCTGAATCCTGTGATCGCTTTGTCGTGACTGCCTCGTTGGGTTTTGATTTGGTTTTTCCGAGGTTGATCGAGTGTGTGTTGCTATTTGTGCACCCCTACAGGGTAAAACTTTCTGAAAGCCGTGTCCACGGTTATGGACGACTTGGAGCACAGTTTCTCGATCATAGACAACTATAACTAAAGTACCGCTTTTAATTTGACTAAGTACCTGACTAGTAAATAGTGCAATACTCATGGAATGGATAATAAAACTGCCAACGGATGGGGGGTTGTTCGTCCGCTTCCTCGTCGGTAAGCGAGGAGGAGGATGGATCTGTTAATATTACCATTATAACTGTTGTATTAATTCACGGACATCCGTCTGTCTCTGGTTAGGCGGATGGTTAGCGAGTATCTATAGAATTGTTAGGGTTTATCTTTTGCTGCAATTGCGTCACCCCAGGTTGTGTCCCCTTTAGAGGCATAAAGACTTGCTGAGTACCCCTAGGGTCTCACACGATAAATTGTTTGATTCAGATGAACAGGTAAACTCGCAAGATGGATACTGGGTGGAGGAGACGGACGATGTGGGCAGCGATCATTCGGCGTAGAGATTCCGGGAACGGGGATCCGTGAGATCTGTGGGCGGGATGTGTTTATTTATGGGGCATCTTATGCTGATTTGCTTCTTATCCGTACTCGGATTTTGTCTTCCGCTTCCGCCTGATACTCTGATGTTTGATGTATGAGGAGATATCCTAAACTATTATATCTATCTAGGACATTTGGATCTTGCCGTATGGTGTTGCAATATTTCCTTTCTTTTTAGATGGAATGACTCTGAGAACCATTTTATGGTGGCTTGCATACATACTCATTTGTGTATGTAGTTGATCCCTTCGCCTGCCGATTACGCCGCCCGTTCTTGTCCCGATGTTTGGAAATGGTTGGGACGGCCGAAAGGTCTACCTGTGAGTGGCATTTGGGCCCCACCGTACTATTTCAACCATTTCTGCTCATCCAGGCTTGTAACTAGGAGCGTAATTCACCGAGGTAGTTACCATCTAGTAGCTCATACCATTCCCTTGCTTTGTCCCTAAGTGAGAAAGGGAATAGCTTCCTCTTAAATTGGTCCATTGAAATACCTGCACACTTGAACACTCGCATAATTCTTGTATAAAGAGTAAATGATCATTGGGATGGACATTTCCATCTCCAAAATAGCAGTTATTCATAACACGTTCAAAAATTTCAATATGTATTTTAAAAGAGACACTTTCAGTATGTGGATTTGAAATATCACAAGTATCATTAGAATTACCACAGATGTGAGATAAAATATCATTAGAGCAATTTTTTTCCCTAAAGCTGGGGAACTAAAAAGATCTTTCTCATAAAAACTAGCTTCCCCAAGCTTAGACGTTTCCATACCATTAGTAACAATGGTGTTCAAAAAATTCATACTAATAACATTGCTATTAGCATGCAAAGAAAGTTCCATAGGTTTTTTAATTTTATTTTCAAACAACTCAAATTCTAACTTAGGAAAAATACTAAAAAGCTCTCTAATTTTTTTGTTGATTTCCATTAAGCCTAACTAGTGAAAACAAGGAACAAAAAGACAAAATTGCAGAATCGAAAGGAAATAATTTCGAGCACTCACACCAGAGGATGTGAGTACCTTTTACCTTACCTCCCCCGCAATGGCGCCAGAAAATAGCTTGATGTCTACGCACTTCTATTCTTGTAGACAGTTGTTGGGCCTCCAAGTGCAGAGGTTTGTAGAACAGCAGCAAGTTTACCTTATGTGGATTACCCAAGGTTTAACGAACTCAGGGAGGAAGTGGTCAAAGGTATCCCTCTCAAGAAATCATGCAATCAAGATACAAGAAGTCTCTTGTGTCCCCAACACACCCAATACACTTTTCAGGTGTATAGGTGCACTAGTTCGGCGAAGAGATAGTGAAATACAAGTGGTAACGGTGCCAGAAAATAGCTTGACGGTGAGGTAAAGACTAAAGCAAGAAAACATGCAACATATCTAGATGCAAACGGTGTTTTAATGTTTAGAAACAAGGCCAAGGGATCATACTTTCACTAGTGAACACTCTCTCATATAAATATCTTCTCTTCATGATATTACTCTTAACTACTCTCCGGATGGACACTCTAATCATTGGTAGGGCTATAACAACACTCCTCAAAGTCCGCCTTCCCCAATCTAGATAACCCCACACTATCACCTTGAGCGCTAGATGGTTCCAACAAACACCACAATTTCATAGAGACATCCAACTCCAAATATAACTCATAACAAATATTCAATCTAGCCAAAGTGCCACATACGGTATGCACGCTTTCACTTTCACACACGTGGGGAAAAGCATAGATCTATTAAAGCACAAAGAGTATTTATGTAGACTCAAACCTAAGTACCACCATGGTGTGCACACTGTCACTTTCACACACATGGGGAGAGCAGAGATCTAATGAAGCCCTTGAGTGGCAAGGTAGATCTACTTGATTAAAAAGCTCATGATCACAATATGACCATGCATAGTGAGAGAGATGAACACATAGCTACCGGCAGAGCCCTTAGCCTCGAGGAAGAACTACTCCCTCCTCATCATGGGAATCAGCAACGGTGATGGAGATGGTGGTGGAGATCGATGGAGATGGCTCCGGTGGCACTTCCCTGTCCCGTCAGGGTGCCGGAATAGAGACTTTTTGTCCCCCGAATTTCCCCTTCAGTGGCGGCGGCGCAGCGGTACTTTGTCCGAAAGTATGATGGATGCTTTAGGGTTTTCGGGTCAGAGGATACTTATAGGAGAAGGAGGCAAGGTCGGTGGAGGGCCAGGGGGCCCACACCCTCTGTGGGCGCGGCCTTGGGTGGGCCCGCGCCCACCTAGGGTGTGGCCAACCTGTTTTCCTCCTCCGTCTCGTCTTCGATTTTCTGTATCGCTCAGGGAAAAATATGAACTTTGGCTTTTGTCCCCTCCAATTCCGACAATATTCATTTTTTAGCTTTCTGAAACCAAAAACAGCAGAAAACAGGCAACTAGCACTGTGGCATCTTGTTAATAGGTTAGTACCAGAAAGTGTATAAAAATACCTCAAAGTGTAGACAAAACATAGCAAAGTAGATAGTAAACAAGCATGGAACATCAAAAATTATAGATACGTTTCCGGTGTATCATTGGGCACCGTGCCTAGCCACCCGCTCGCATGGTGCACGTGAGGGAACTCGGTTAGGTAGGGTTTTCACAGAAGACCTACAGGCGCGGAGCACAAGATCCAAAAAACTGCTAAGAGTTCAAGCTTATTATAGCACCCTCGTGGTTCACACATGATTTTACTAAAGATAAGGGTGCAGGGGATGAGAGTTTCTCGAGGGTCGCCTTAAAAATTCATGGATTCAAGCGTGTTGCTTGGAGAGGCTTGTCCGCCCTCCCGCTGTCGTGAACTCCAATTCGTCTGGAAGCCTAGCTGCCCTCTAGAGGGCTGTCGGTCTTGTCCGCGCGTTGGTGAGGACGGTGCCTGGATCCTCCTGAAGGCTTGGTTGCCGACCGTGACCTGCCCCTCGCGAGGCGGGTATAACGCGGTTGTCGCCCTCTTCGCCATGGCGCTCTCCAGAGCCACCATCTTCCTCCTCCTCGTAGATCCCCCAACATAATCCAATGTGTCCACGTCCTCGAGGTAGACAATGTCCGCTGCTTTGTAGGCATGCTCGAGGGATCATACGGCCTCCACTTCGTCGCAGCAGACCGCGATGGTTTCGCAATTGCCTCAGGGCATCTTGAGGATTTTGTAGGCATGGTGACTGGCCTCCATGAACTTGTCCAGAGTGGGGTAGCCAAGGATGACGTTGTATGGGAGCTCGATGTGATCCACGTCGAAGTCAACAAGCTCGGTGCGGTAGTTGTGGCGCGTCCCGAATGTGATGGAGAGGCGCACATGCCCGATGGGTATGGTGGTTCCATCTGTCACCCTGGAGAACGGCATGGTTGGCACCTTCCTATCATAGGGCACCTACAGCTGGGAGAACGTCATGGTGGAGATCATATTTAGGCCAGCCCCACCGTCGATGAAGTCTTCGCGACCGCGATGTTGTTGATGGTGGGGGTGCAGATCATGGGGAGAGTTCCTATGGGCCTGGTGGAGACGGGGTGGTCACGAGCATCGAAGGTGATGGGGTACTGAGACCACTTGATCTTCAAGGGCGAGACTCCTGGCCCGATAGTGGCAACCTCGTGAGTGAGAATCTTGAAGTGTCGGTTAGACAATGGGGCATGGGAATCGACAAGGATGCAGGCGATAGCCCCTGCGGTACTTGGTAGCCCCAGGGTCCTCAGCATGGCCCTTCTCAGGCTGCAGGGGGAGCTATTGCATGGCTTTGTCCTGGTGCCCTGCCTGGGCCCTTGTTTTGTTTGCCTCCTTTCGTATGTTCTTGTTGTGCCTAGAGTTCGTTGCATGTTTATGGCATAGTGCATGCTTGACGAGGCCGGTGGTGATGTCTTGTGCCTTCTACCCGCGGGGACGGTCCTCTTGAGCCATCGAACGCGTCTGTCGGCAGGATAAGTGTCCTGGGACGACGCCCTCGTGAGGCGAGGTTATAGGCACAACGCTTGAGGAGGTGATTCCTAAAGATGGCGCTTGCGGGGCGCTGCTGGTTGGGCTCCTTTCAGCAAACGGGATAGACTGTCACGCGGAATGCTCTGCTTGACTAGGCCCGTGAGGCTCTTAGCGCCTCAGGAGGGTAGCCCCCTGTTCTTGCAGGGAATAGCTTAGGCTATTGGGTCGTTGGGTGCCCAGGCGTCTTGCGGTAGCTTGCCGATCGCAAGGGATTTGGGCATTCCTCTCAAGGAGAGACTCCAATGCGTGTCCTCGTGGAGGGATCCTGCACTAGCTTTTGGGGCCCTCATTCTTGAGAGGGGGCGTGGCCTCGCTAAGCTCGCGATGATGATTCTTGATCATGCAGGAGGAGGCGTTGCGCACCTTCCGACGAAAGGGGAGCGATCCCTGAGGCAGCTGCCCAGGCTTGGGCCCATGACCGGGGTTTTCTCCCAAGCTATTCTGCAGGTCCCTTGGTGGAGTATTATACGGCCGGTACCTGGTGTATCCGAGGCGATCAGATGTTAGATCTCTCAACCCGCGAGTAGCGGTCGTGACGCAAAGGGTCTTCTCCTCGCGTGCATTTCCTGATGGCCTCCCAAGGGGATGACCATAGCGTGTGAACGCATGCAGTTAGAGTCCTGAAACGAGCTTATGCGAAGTGTTCTCAACACTAGGAATCGTAGGAGAGGTAACTTACCGCCGACTAGGTTTGTAAGTTCATAGCTCACGCTCTAGGCCCTGTGAAGTTTAACCGCTAGAGAGGGTGTCTCCAGGGTGGCCCCGGAAGCCTCTCGAGGAGAAAGCCATAGGACTTAGTGTTTTTCCCGCCAGCCCCCGTGTCAAGGGTTTTGTGGGTTTCACACGAGTTTTTCATAAATGTCAGGAACCATGGGTGAGGTGACTCGTAGCCGGACCTGGTCCGTGAGTTCAAATATCGACACTTTAGGTCCTGAAAAAGATTGGATTGCGGAGGAACGGGGCCTCATGAGCCGTCACTAAGGCATTTTTCTTTTTGAGGTCCAGGAGCGTGGGTGAGGTAACTCGTAGCCGGATGTAGTCCGTAAGTTCATAGATCACACTTTAGGTCCTGGACAGGCTGACGGAGGAATAGGGACCCGAAAGTCACCACGTAGACCTTACTAGGAGATGGCCATAGGGCAAAACACACATACCGCTGTGTTTTTCTTTTTAAGGTCCAGGAGTGTGGGTGAGGCAACTCGTATCCGGACCCAGTCCATAAGTTCAGAGCTCACACTTTAGGTCCTGGACATGCTGATGGAGGAACAGGGCCTCGTGAGCCGTCTCATAAAAGGGGTGGTTTCAAATATTAGGAACCGTGGGTGAGGTAACTCGTAGCTGGACCTAGTCCATAAGTTCAGAGCTCACACTTTAGATCCTGGACGGCTAACGGAGGGAAATGATCCCTCACAAACCGCCCCATAGACCATACCAAGAGAGGGCCATAGAGAAAAACACACATACCACTGGGCTCAATACATGCGCCACAACATAAGCACCAGAGGCCGTAGGTAAGGTCACTTATGGCCGGAACAAGTCTATAAGTTCAGAGCTCGACACTTTAGGCTCTGATGATGTCGGTGAGTGACTGGTTTCATGCACCAGCCTAGCCTACTACTTGTGTCGTGCACGTGAGGGAACTCAGTTAGGTACGGTTTTCAGAGAAGACCTTTCCGACGGAAAAACCAAATGGCAAGACGTGCGCCGAGCACAAGATCCAAAAAACTGCTGAGATTTCAAGCTTATTACAGCACCACCGTGGCTCACATGGTATCTTACTAAAGATAAGGCTGCAGGGGATGAGAGTTTCTTGAGGGTCACCTTCAAAAAGTCGTGGAGTCAAGCGCATTGCTTTGAGAGGCTTGTCCGCCTTCCTGTTGTCGTGAGCTCGTGTTCGGCCGGTAGCCTAGCTGCTCTCTAGAGGGCTGTCGGTGTTGTCCGCGCACTGGGTGCAGCCCATCGGGGTGTCAGGAGCCCTCGGGTCGAGGTAGTTCTCCGAAGCCTCTTTAGTACTCACACGAGGCGAGGACGGTGCCTAGATCCTCTTGAAGGCTCGGGTGCCGACTACGCCCTACCCATCGCGAGGTGGGTACAACATGGTCGCCGCCCTCTTGGCCATGGCGCTCTCCTGAGCCACCACATGCCTCTTCCTCGTAGAGCCCCCAACGTAATCCAATGCATCCACGTCCTCGATGTAGGATATGGCCGCTGCTTTGTAGGCGTGGTCGAGGGAGCGTAGGGCCTCCACTTCGTCGCAGCGGACCGTGATGGTTTCGCCATTGCCTCCGGGCATCTTTAGGATTTTGTAGGTGTGGTGAGTGGTCGCCATGAACTTGGCCAGCATGGGGTAGCCGAGGATGACGTTGTACAGGAGCTCAATGTGAGCCACTCGAAGTCTACGAGCTCAGTGCGGTAGTTGTGGCGCGTCCCGAATGTGACAGAGAGGCGCACATGCTTGATTGGTATGGTGGTTCCATCTGTCACCCCAGAGAATGTTATAGTTGGCATCAGCCTGTCATAGGGCACCTACAGCTAGGGGAACGTCTCGGTGGAGATCACATTCAGGCCGACGCCACTGTCGATGAGAGTCTTCGTGACCGTGATGTTATTGATGGTGGGGGTGCATATCATGGGGAGAGTACCTACCGGACTGGTGGAGACAGGGTGGTCACGAGCGTCGAAGGTGATGGGGTACTGAGACCACTTGAGCTTCGAGGGAGAGACTCCTGGCCTGATGGCAGCAACCTTTTGAGTGATCAGCTTGAAGTGCCGGTTAGATAGCGGGTCCTGGAAACCGCCAAGGATGCAAGCAACAACCCCCTCCGGTACATGGTAGCCCCCAGGGTCCTTAGCACGACCCTTCTCAGGATATGGGGGAGCTGTTGCATGGCGTTGGCCTGGTAGCCTGCCTGGGGCACGTCACGACATCCGCAGTTGTTGTTCCAGATCTTTCCTCCATGGTGGCCGCCTCTCGCCCTGTCGTGCTCGCCACCGGGCCTTCCCCTCCTATGGTTGTTGTGCATGTCGCGGAGCTTCTTGAGCTCATAGCAGTCATCGGTGGGGTGCCCACTCCTCTTGTGGAGGTGACAATATGCGTTGTCGTCCTGCTCCCCTTCGTCGCGCTCCTCGCGAGGGCTCTTACGGTCGGGTTCTCCAGCTAGGACGATGGCGGTCTTGCTCTTGGTTATTTTTCCTTACTCTTGGATGAGCTCGAGGCCTTGGGGGTGATTTCTGCCTCGGTGAGGCCGAACATCCACCCCGCCTCTGCCTTGGCGCACTTCTCAACCATGACAAAGAGATCGGCAGCCGTGGTGAGGTTCTCGCCTCGGATGCCGATCCTCTCCCTCATCTTGACGTCCTTGATGCCCTTAGAGAAGGCGGTGATGACGTTGGAGTCTGAGATCTCGGGGATCTTGTTGTGGAATCAGCTGAAGCTCTGCAGGATCTTGAAGAGGGTCGCTCCAGGTTGATGGCGCACCTGGAAGAGGTTGAAGTGCAGGAGCAGGCGTTCATAGCTCCCCTCGAAGTTCGCGATGAAGATGGATCTAAGCTTGGCCCACGAGTCGATGGATTTCTTTGGAAGGTTCATTAGCCAAGTGCTGCTCGTCTCCTTGAGGCATAGGGGAAGCCAGTTCGCCATGATATTGTCGTCACCTCTCGCGGCCCCGATGCCCTGGTGTAGAGCTGCAAGAACTTGCACATGTTGGTTGTTCCGTCATAGCATGCAGGCTTCTCCGGGCGGAAGTTGTGCGGCTAGACCACATGGCAGAGTGCCTTCATGAGGGCGAGGCAGCCGTTGGCCTACACCGCCTTGCCGTTGGCGAGGGCCACACATTTCTTCTGGCCTGCAGCAATGATTTCTTCGGCGAGACGGTCCCCGCGCCCGCGCGACCGCACCATGACCACGGGGGGGAGGGAGATGATCTGGCAGTTGTTGGCCACCGTCAGGGTCACCTATTAGGGCGTGGGGGCCCCATGGAGATGTTGGGACTGCCTCGAGCCCCAGCCCCTAGTGCCTGATCCTTCCCTCGAGACCCCTGCTCCGGCGGGGAGAGCGTGGAAACTTCGAGGAGCTCGGCGATCTGGTCACACCACCTCTTCTTGCCTGGCTCGGCCGGTGGGTGATCCAAGAGCTCCTGCACCATGCTCTTGGTGGCCTCGGGCGTGAGACACTCGTCATGCCCACGCGAGGACACGGTGCGGGAGAGCGAGGTCGCACCATGCGAGGAGGATGGGGATTCCCTTGATGGATGGTAGGTGAAGCCCCTGTCATCCTTGGTCCATGGGCCCTGCTCAGAGGGGGTGGGTCACGGAGTCAGCTCGGTCTTGGCCTTGCTTGCCGCACGACAGAGCGTACGCTCGGCCGTGGGTCTCGACGCATGTCGGCATGTGGCCGAGGTTGGTGAAGGTCTTGGAAGCGCGCCTCAGCCCCCTACCTAGTGCGCCAAATGTCGGAGATATACCCTGTGAAGGAACTAGGGTCCAATGATCCCTTGGTTTGAGAGGGGGATGAACACGCATTCCCAAGGAACCTCGGCGATGATGGCAATGGCAGAGCAGTGATACGTCGAAAACGTATCTATAATTTTTGATGTTCCATGCTTGTTTAGTATCCACTTTGCTTTGCTTTGTCTAAACTTTGAGGTATTTTTATATGTTTTCCAGGACTAACCTATTAACAAGATGCCACAGTGCCAGCTGCATGTTTTCTTCTGTTTTTTGTTCCAGAAAAGGCAGAAAATCAATATTCTCGGAATTGGATGGGACAAAAGCCAAAGTCAATATTTTACCGTGGGGAACACGCAGCCAGAAGACGAGACAGAGGAGGGCCTCGGGGGGGCCACACCCCCTGGCCACACAGCCAGGCCTGGCCTATGCCTAGGGGGTGCAGTCTCCTCGGGCACCCCCTCAGCCTCCCTCTTCGCGAATAAGAAGCCCTCGATACCAAAACCCTAAGTACCCGATCAATTTTACACGAAATAGTCAGTAGCCCCTGCCACCATCGTCCCTAGATCAGGGGGAACTAAAGCTCTTCCCGGCACCCTGCCGGAGGGGAGAGATCATCCTGGAGGCTTTCTTCAACATCATGCCAGCCTCCGTTATGATGTGTGAGTAGTTCCACCTTGGACTATGGGTCCTTGTAGTAGCTAGATGGTTGTTTCTCCTCCTTTATGCTACCATGTTTAGATCTTGTGATCTCCGTTCATGATCAAGATCATCTATTTGTAATCATGTGTTTGCAGGGATCAGATGGATATGGAGATTACTATGTCAGATTGGTTATTGGTTCTATCTTATTGATTCGATCATGTCTGTGTTGTTTGAGATCTTGCATGCTCTCCGTTTCTAGTAGCTATCTTGGCCAAGTAGATGCTAGTGACTCCAAGAGGGAGTATTTATGCTCGATAGTGGGTTCATGCCTCTATTTAATATGGGGAAGTGACAGCAATCTCTAAGGTTGTAGATGTGATGTTGCTACTAGGGAGAAAACAACAATCTCTTGTTCATGGAACAAGTGGATTGTTTACCTTACACACTTTTATTAAAGCAGTTATCCTTTGCTTGCAACTTAATACTAGAGGGGGTTCGGATGATAACCTGACGGTGGATTACTAGTCATAGATGCAGTTGGATGGCGGTCTATGTTTCTTGTTGTATTTCCCAATCAAATCTCATAGGGTCATGAATGTCTAGTATTGCATTGTTATGCCTTGCTATGTCCTGTCAATTCCCCGCTGTAATTTGTTTATCCAGAATGGTATGTTGTTTATCTTAAGGAGAACACCTCTAGTGAACTATGGACCCCGGTCCAATCTTTACCATTGATACATCTTCCACTGTTACGGTTTACTTTCTGCAAAACACCATTACCTTCCACACGATGCAGTTAATCCTTTGTTTTCAGCAAACCGGTGACACTGACAACCTCACTGTTCGTTGGGGCAAAGTCTTGAGTTTGTGATGTGTAGGTTTTCAAGTTGCTAGCAACACCTTTGAGTCATTTGCTTCCTCCTACTGGTTCGATAACCTTGGTTTCTTTCTGAGGGAAAATTTGTTGTTGTGCTCATCATACCTTCCTCTTGGGGTTTCCCAACGAAGTTCTACAGTGATCTAAGCTGCATCATGCTGTTTTCTGGCGCCGTTGCCGGGGAGTGTAAGGAAGGCTTCACAAGGGGAGTCCTTCACATCCTTTCTCTTTACTTTGTTTTTGTTTTTCTTAGTTTCTTTCTTGTTTTGTTTTCCTCTTTTTATCAAAAAAACTACAAAAAATTTACTTTTGTTTGGTTTGCTTTCTTTTATAAAAAACAAACAAAAAAATAGCTCCTGCTCTAGTTGCTGTTGTTGTTGGTTTGCTCCACCTTTGCAAAACTGGAATCTGCTGAGAACACCAAGTAGTGTGACTTTACTAGCACAAACAACAATGATTTCCTAAGTACACCTATTATCCACCAGCTCCTGATGCTACCTTTTATGAAATTAAGCCTGCTTTGTTGAATCTTGTGATGAAAGAGCAATTTTCTGGTGCTAGTTCTTTGTTGAACGTGGTGAGATGAAAAAATATAAGGATGTAGATGGAGATATTATTAAGCTCAAGTTGTTTCCTTTCTCCTTTAGAGGAAAAGCTCAAGAATGGTTGCTATCCTTGCCTAGAAATAGTATTGATTCTTGGATTAAGTGCAAAGATGCTTTTTTTGGAAAATATTATCCTCCTTCTAAGATTATATCTATGAGAAGTGAAATAATGAAATTTAAACAACTTGATAATGAACATGTTGCTCAATCTTGGGAAAGAATGAAACCTTTGGTAAAGAATTGTCCCACCTCATGGACTGAGTGCTTGGATGATTATCCAGACTTTTTATGTAGGTTTAAACTTCTCCTCAAGAAACCTATTGGATTCTGCTGCTGGAGGTACCTTTATGACCCTTACTTTGGGTGCTGCAACAAAGCTCCTTGTGTAGGGGTTCGTAGCATGGAAAACAAAAATTTTCTATCGCATACAAACAAACAAGCCAAGATCTATCTACTAGATTGTAGCAACGAGTCGATGGAATAACTCACCCTCGAAGATTCCAAAGTGTTTAACGAGAGCAGATTCTCGTGGGTGATGTAGTCGTACTCTTTCCGATCTCAAGATCGCGTAGACGATCCTTCCAGCGCCACGTTCCGGCAGCGCTCCCGCAGTCGGTCACACGTTCGGTACTCGACGAAGACCTTCCTCTCCCTTGTTCCAGCAGGCAGCGGAGGTTGTAGCACTCTCCTCGCGATTCCGGCAGCACAACGGCGTGGTACCGAAAGTAGAGGGGAGATCCCGCAGGGCTTCGCCTTAAGCCAGTGCGAGTATGGTGGAGCTTATGAGAGAGGCTATTAGTGGTCTAGTAATTAGACACACCAATTAGAGGGCTCTAAACCAATTAGAAGGCTCTAAACCGAAACAGCTCTAAACCGGGGTCTAGGTCTAGTTTCTAGTTTAGAGGATAGGAACTTGTGTGTCTTGTGTTGTGTTGGGAGGGGAGCCCTGCCCCTCCCTTTATAGGTGGGAGGGCTGGCGCGCTAGGGGAGGGAGGGAGTCCCTCCCCAACTCGGCCTAGGGCTGGCCGCCGGCTTGGGGAGGAGGACTCCTCCCCCAATTCGGTTTCCTCCTCTCCTCCCACTTCCCAAAAACTGCCGTTTGACTTTCAAACTAGCCGTTTGACTTTTTCAATTTAGGATTCAATTTAATCCTTTATTTGGGACAGCAAGAACACTTAGTACATGATGCAATCATTCCAACATGCAATGACACATTCATGTACCCCTTCCCCTCCGGAGTGCCGGACATTCCGGGACCTTCTAGAATGTTCCCGATGAAAACACCGGAACCATTCCCCAACTCCAAAACGGGACTTTCCTTATATGAATCTTATTCTCCGGACCATTCCGGATCACCTCGTGATATCCCGGATCCCATCCGAGACTCCGAACAACATTCGGTCTCTTTCTCATAATACCATAACTACTCAAACAACGTCGAATCCTTAAGTGTGTCTCCCTACGGTTCGTGAATTATGCGGACATGATCGAGACACTTCTCCGAACAATAACCAATAGAGGAATCTGGAAATTCATATGGCTCCCACATATTTCTACGATTACTTTGCGATCGAATGAACCATTTACATACGATACCAATTTCCCTTTGTCTCACGATATGTTACTTATCCGAGGTTATGATCGTCGGTATCTCTGTATACCTAGTTCAACCTCGTTACTGATAAGTACTCTTTTCTCGTTCCCGTGATATGTGATCCCTTGTGACCAAGTCACATGCTTGCAAGCTAATTGGATGACATTTCACCGAGAGGGCCCAGAGAATATCTATCCGTCATGTGGATGGACAAATCCCACTCTTGATCCATGTGTTTCAACCAATACTTTCTGAACACCCAATGCCACTTTTATAGCCACCCTGTTACGGTGTGGTGTTTGATGACATCAAAGCATCCATCCAGTAAAGGCAATATGCATGATCTCATGGTCGAAGGAATTAGGTTACTATGTATCAGAAAGCATATAGCAATTGAACTATTGAAATGACTTGATCTTTATGCTACGCTTATCTATAGGAGTATGTCCATCACATCATTCTCCTAATGATATGACCCTGTTGTTAATAACATCTCTATGTTCATGATCAGGAAACAATGATCATATATTAACCAACAAGCTAGTTTAACAAGAGGCTTTACTAGGGACTCTTATTTTAGTTTACAAATCACACAAGTATTAATGTTTCCGGTTAATACAATTATAGCATGGTATGTAAACATTTATCATAAGTGTGAAGACATGATAATAACCACTTTATTATTGCCTCTTGGGCATATCTCCAACAGTCTCCCACTTGCACTAGAGTCAATAATCTAGTTTCGAACCTTTGTGTATTCAACACCTATGGCTTTCCGGTGCTGTATGTACATGATTGCTAGTGGTCAACTGATCTCCGGATCTGACACTTCCAGGTCCGTGTGTAATTGCATGTCTTTGCGTCTCTACGCATCACTCATTCTCTAATGAGATGGCTTTGTATAAATTTGGTCTTTCGGTGTGACCTTTAGTTCTTTAGGGTTAAAACATGTTGACAATATTGTCGTACAATATATCTTCATAGTATTATCCCGCTGTGAACTACACCTAGTTTGATAACAAACTACTTGACACAAATGCCCTCTTTTGCTGCTATAATAGCAGTCATATACTTAGCCTTTTGTTGTAGTATCTGTCACAATGTCTTAACTTTGGAAATCATCCAAATCCATTATGGAACTCACTTTCCATTATATTGTGCCACCCTTAGTTTTAGATTGAGATAAACTTAATTTGTACTTTGTGACAAAGCTAGTATCAATGTAGTACTTTTACAATGAACTAACCATCTATTAGTCACTTCTACAAATAATATATTCTTAGTTCTTTCAAAAGATCATAAGAATATCCTTACTATCGTCCAATGATCATCTTATGAATCATTCTGGTATATGCTCTCAACATTTAGAGCATAGGACATATCTGGATTTGTACATATCACAGTATGATTGATATAAATACTCTTTGTGATTTCATACATCAAGTATCAATCTATACTTGATTATTTGTTTCACTTTACCAAATGTCAATACACTTGAATATATCATCAACATTGAACTCATTCAATCCTTTCTGTGCGACAAGAGCCTCTCTTGTAGTTTCTATATTGAACTCATTCAATATCTTGTCTATGTACTTCTGGCACAACCATATTAGCGTCTATTGAAGCCAAATATTTGGGTTTTGCCTAAGTCTTTCATCGGGATGAAATTCTTAATATGTGTTAATAAAATATACATTATTTCCAATCAACAATATGTCTTCCACATAATGTATTAGAAACATGTCTTAGCGCTCCCACTTAATTTCTTGCAAACGCAAGCATCTCCATCGTCTCTGATGAACTTTTAAACTCCTTTAACAGTTTCATCACAGTGAAGATTCCAACTCCGCTATGCTTACTTCAACCATTGAAATTTGCATATGCTTTTTAGCATCCTTTGAATTAACAAAACCCTATGGACCGTGTTATGCACATGTCCTAGGTAACGATTCTATTAGAAGAACTTGTTTTGTTTATTCAACTACCATATAACAAATTATATGTAGTGGTTGCTACATTAATCCGTCTAGACTAAATATCACTATGAAAGATCAAATCTTGTCATAGTCAACCTTTGAACATTGTTGTGAACTCTTTCCCAACATGTCGACTAGATGTGAAACATCCATGTCTATTTCTTTATAGATCCAGACACAACTATAAGGTCTTACACCTTTCTCGAGGGTCCTTCAAGTTCAAAACTTGATTTCTCGTGTATGGAACTATCACGGATTTTATGGCTTCAAGCCATTTTACGGAGTCAGGGCCCATCATCGCTTCTCTGCATGTAGTCGGTTCATTATTCTCAAATAATGATTCAACCCTCAAATCTTGGTATTTGATTGTTCATCCGACCTACTTGTTTCAATAGGAACTTGGATCTCCGTGACCACAACCTTTGAGGTACGTGAACCATGAGCATTGTTGCTGCCTCCGAAACACTTTTCGGCGCTGCGCAACTTTGCACATACAGCTAAGGTTCTTTTAACCTTATCAAAGTTTCTATTGTCCTCCCACTTAACTTTTCACGAAAAATTCCTTCTCAAAGAAACTTGACGTTTTAAGTGACAAACACTTTTGTCTCCGGTGTTTTATGGAGGAACAGTTTATACAAAGACAGGTTCATCCGACTTTGGTTGCACACATCTTTCTTATGCATAGCATACCAATGTTTAAGAAAGGACAACTTGGGTTTTATCCCAAACCATAACTTTATATGGTGTCATTTCAACGGATTATGATGGAGCTCTTTTCAGTGGAAAAACGGTAATCTCTAAAGCTTTTAATCTTTAAAATATAATGGCAGTTTTATAAATTATACCTTTGATCTTACCATGTCAAACAAGGTTTAATTACATATCTCGAACGCTCCATACACTTATGGTGTTTCGGGAAAATGCAAATCCACGGAACGATTCCTTAAATCTTAGGTATTATGCTAAACTTGTAATTCAAATATCTTCCTTTATGATCTTTATCATAAACTATTCATATTCTTGTTACAATGATTTTGCACTTCATCTTGAAAGTCTTTGAACTTTTCAAATGTTTCATACTTCATCCTTATTAAGTAAATATTCATATATTCACTCAAATTTTCGGAGAAAGCATATGAAGTTGAAATCCATCGCTCTTGACTACACATAACGGACTTCGTACAACAATATGTACAAGTTCCAATAAGCTAGTCATTCGTTCCCTTTTGGCCTATGAACGAAGTTTTAATTATCTCTAGGAAAGTTTCACAAGCGTCATATGATCAAAAATCAGAAGACTCCAAAATTCCATCAACATGGAGTTTCTTCATGTTTTCTTTCCAATATAATTCAAACGGCGATGTCACTTCCTAAGTGATCTTTCAATCAATTTGTCTTTCGACATTTTTAGCACTAGTTTTATGGATGTGATGTCTCCAACGAGATTTGCGAATCATCCATCTTTTATGGATTACGGCAATTATTTGAACAACCCTTTTGTTCTCATAATACCTGATAAAACAAATCTTGAAGGCAAGCTTTGATGTTTTAACGAGCAACATAATAACCCTTTATTTGTTCTCGATGAACATCATCACATATTCTTTTGCTAGTTACTTAGGCCATTGTAGTTCATGAATTCTGTTGTTTCGTATGACGATTCATACCAACAAATTCAGTATCAAATACTTAAGAACCACATTGTTTAACAAGCAAAGAATATAGCCATAACATGTATATCATCTATATACTTAAACTGAACGATTCTAGTCTTTTCTTTTCTGCCATATATTTATGAGATTCTCTTTCAGTATTTCCTTTTCAGTTTGAAAGAATCTATCAACATCAATAGTGGAGTCATACATATGACATCTAGTCCAAAGCTTGTATAATTAAATACCAATGTCTTTGGACTTGCACTTTGAAGTAGATCACCATCATCAAATATTTGGTGTTCTTTCAAATTCCTTTCTTTAGTAATCTCTTGGTGTAGTAAACATTTTACCTACATCAAATATTCACCCTTATCATGGAATCGTCCATGATCAAGCTACTTTTAGCTTATAACGATGAATTATGAGTATAATGTTGCTAACCAAAACCTTTTGGAGGATTAGGACAACAAGTGTCTCCAACCCTTTTGCAAATTCTCATCAAATATGAGAACATGACTTTTGCCATATTATACTCTATCATGTTGCAACCAAAACTTCGTTTCAGATATCACAATATCTTCCACACATCATGGTTTCTGAAACAACTCTTTCAGATCCTAGATAATCTTGATATTAAGGGAATCCTTTGAATATCAAGAATCATGGATACAAACATGATACTTATATACTAACACTTGGAATTGTTACTCTTGTTTTAATACCAATTATTAAACTTCATGGAGTAACCGGAACTTACTGAAAGTTTGCAATAGGACTTTTAAACTTTAGATTAACACTTAAAACAATACGATACCAGTTCGTAAAGTAACTAACCAGAATTCTATAGTTCTATTATCTCAATTATAACTAAGCGCAAGGTGGTAAACGGATGCCAATGACTACAACAACTATGCAAATTCACTTTGATTTAGTTTATGATAAATTGAGTTCTAATTAATAATTAAATTAATCTAGGTGAACTCCCACTCAAAACAATATCCCTCACATTGTTTTAGTGATCACACGAACCAAATCCACCACATCAAAACCGATCATCACGAGAGTTGATATAGTTTCAATGGCGAACAATCGACATGTTCATCATATCTACTATATGATTCATGCTTTACCTTTCGGCGATCCGTGTTCCTGAGGCCATGTCTGTACATGCTAGGCTCGTCAAGACAAACCTTAGCTTCCGCATAAGCAAATCTGGCTTGCTTACGTTGTAGTCACCCGCGGAATCAAAGACACCCGATCATCACGTGGTGTTTCGAAGCAGCAAGCTTTGGCAACGGTGCATACTAAGGGTGAACACTTTAGAACTTGAAATTTATGTGTATGAGGGATCATCTTATAATGCTACCGTTGTCTACTAAGCAATACAAGATGCATAAATGATTAACATCACATGCAATTCATAATATGTGATATGATATGGCCTTTCTTCTTTGTGCTTCCGATCTCCATCTTCAAGCACGAACATGATCTCCATCATCACCGGCATAGCATCAAGGTCAATGACGCTTCTTCATGGTTGTCGTCCACCAGCTTCAACTATTACAACTATTTTGAATAGACACGCAGGTCTTAACAGAAATTAAAGACAACCATATGGCTCCTGCCGGTTGCCAACTTACAATAAGGAACATTGCATACATCAAATATAATCACAATCATGGCCATATCACATCACTGCACACCCCTGCAAAACAAAGTTAGACGCCTCTACTTTCTTTGCATATTTTACGTGGCTTGGGGCTTTCAATAAGTGTCGTTCTAACTTACGAACAAGAACCACAACATTGATACTAGCATTGTTGATTACCCGTTGTAAATTGGATCTTAACTATGCTAGGAGAAACAGGCACCCGCAAAGCCACTTATGCAATACAAGTTGCATGTCAAACGTGGAGCAAGTCTCATGAACGATGTCATGTAAGGTTAGCCCGGGCCGCTTCATCCCAACATACCGCAAGATGCAAAGTACACAAAAAGCAATCTACAATAAAAGCATCAACGCCCACAATGACCATTGTGTTCTACTCGTGCAACAGATCTACATATAGACACGGCTCTGATACCACTGTAGGGGTTCGTAGCATGGAAAACAAAAATTTTCTATCGCATACAAACAAACAAGCCAAGATCTATCTACTAGATTGTAGCAACGAGTCGATGGAATAACTCACCCTCGAAGATTCCAAAGTGTTTAACGAGAGCAGATTCTCGTGGGTGATGTAGTCGTACTCTTTCCGATCTCAAGATCGCGTAGACGATCCTTCCAGCGCCACGTTCCGGCAGCGCTCCCGCAGTCGGTCACACGTTCGGTACTCGACGAAGACCTTCCTCTCCCTTGTTCCAGCAGGCAGCGGAGGTTGTAGCACTCTCCTCGCGATTCCGGCAGCACAACGGCGTGGTACCGAAAGTAGAGGGGAGATCCCGCAGGGCTTCGCCTTAAGCCAGTGCGAGTATGGTGGAGCTTATGAGAGAGGCTATTAGTGGTCTAGTAATTAGACACACCAATTAGAGGGCTCTAAACCAATTAGAAGGCTCTAAACCGAAACAGCTCTAAACCGGGGTCTAGGTCTAGTTTCTAGTTTAGAGGATAGGAACTTGTGTGTCTTGTGTTGTGTTGGGAGGGGAGCCCTGCCCCTCCCTTTATAGGTGGGAGGGCTGGCGCGCTAGGGGAGGGAGGGAGTCCCTCCCCAACTCGGCCTAGGGCTGGCCGCCGGCTTGGGGAGGAGGACTCCTCCCCCAATTCGGTTTCCTCCTCTCCTCCCACTTCCCAAAAACTGCCGTTTGACTTTCAAACTAGCCGTTTGACTTTTTCAATTTAGGATTCAATTTAATCCTTTATTTGGGACAGCAAGAACACTTAGTACATGATGCAATCATTCCAACATGCAATGACACATTCATGTACCCCTTCCCCTCCGGAGTGCCGGACATTCCGGGACCTTCTAGAATGTTCCCGATGAAAACACCGGAACCATTCCCCAACTCCAAAACGGGACTTTCCTTATATGAATCTTATTCTCCGGACCATTCCGGATCACCTCGTGATATCCCGGATCCCATCCGAGACTCCGAACAACATTCGGTCTCTTTCTCATAATACCATAACTACTCAAACAACGTCGAATCCTTAAGTGTGTCTCCCTACGGTTCGTGAATTATGCGGACATGATCGAGACACTTCTCCGAACAATAACCAATAGAGGAATCTGGAAATTCATATGGCTCCCACATATTTCTACGATTACTTTGCGATCGAATGAACCATTTACATACGATACCAATTTCCCTTTGTCTCACGATATGTTACTTATCCGAGGTTATGATCGTCGGTATCTCTGTATACCTAGTTCAACCTCGTTACTGATAAGTACTCTTTTCTCGTTCCCGTGATATGTGATCCCTTGTGACCAAGTCACATGCTTGCAAGCTAATTGGATGACATTTCACCGAGAGGGCCCAGAGAATATCTATCCGTCATGTGGATGGACAAATCCCACTCTTGATCCATGTGTTTCAACCAATACTTTCTGAACACCCAATGCCACTTTTATAGCCACCCTGTTACGGTGTGGTGTTTGATGACATCAAAGCATCCATCCAGTAAAGGCAATATGCATGATCTCATGGTCGAAGGAATTAGGTTACTATGTATCAGAAAGCATATAGCAATTGAACTATTGAAATGACTTGATCTTTATGCTACGCTTATCTATAGGAGTATGTCCATCACATCATTCTCCTAATGATATGACCCTGTTGTTAATAACATCTCTATGTTCATGATCAGGAAACAATGATCATATATTAACCAACAAGCTAGTTTAACAAGAGGCTTTACTAGGGACTCTTATTTTAGTTTACAAATCACACAAGTATTAATGTTTCCGGTTAATACAATTATAGCATGGTATGTAAACATTTATCATAAGTGTGAAGACATGATAATAACCACTTTATTATTGCCTCTTGGGCATATCTCCAACACCTTGATAATATGATGGTCAACTATTCTGAATGGCACACTGAGAGAGCTCCACATGGTAAGAAGGTAAATTATGTTGAAGAAACCTCCTCTTTGAGTGATAAGATTGATGTTATCATGTCTATGCTTGTTACTAGAAAATCTCATATTGATCCAAATAATCCAAACACGCCGCCAGCAAGAGTAACAAGATTGGCTAAAGATGCCACCACCGAGCCGTCCAGCTGGCAACGCCGGATGAAGAGATGACCCGGATCATCCTGAATCAAGTAGGGATGGTGCCCGAAGGAACAGGCATCAGAGTCAACCTAATGAGGCTCCACTGCGACCACCAAGAAACCCAGCCGGAAATAATCCACCAGGGCCACCATCGCCTCCCAGCAGCGACCATGAAGTATCACGTCGTAGCCATGGGAGCCGCAGGGTCGGAGGTGGTAATGGTGAGAGGAGAAGCTGAAATCCGACTCCACCGCGTAGAAGCCGTGAGCCACCAAGGCGCAGATCTCTCTCGCCAAACAATGCTTGCCATCACATTGAAGCAAACATAGAAGCGCGGTGGTACGAGGAAGAAGATGTGTACGTGGGACCCAAGTGCTTTCGTCCACATATACGTCAGACAAAATTTTCGGTCGACTTTGGCATTGCCAAACATATTCAGCCCTACGATGGTGCAGCTTGGCCAGATACTTGGCTCCAGGATTTTTTCCAGGCTTGCTGTATCGCCAAAGGAGGAAACAGCTTGGTTGCAATCCAATATCTCCCACTGATTCTGAGGAACACGGCTCGATCATGGCTCAATGAACTGCCAGAGAATTCAATTCATAACTGGTATGATATGCAAAGTGCATTCTTTTCAAACTTCGAGGGAACTTACAGGAGGCCCTGCACAGTCAGAGACTTGCAGTGTTGCACCCAAAGACCCGGAGAAACTTGCCAGGATTACCTCAGATGCTGGATCAATATGAAGAACTCCTACGAAGGAGTAAACGAGCAAACTGCGATAGAAGCTTTTATTGCAGGACTTCCAGTCAGACTTTACGTCACAGGCTGAAGCGTGACCACGTCAGAAATTTGGGAGAAATGATAGAGACGGAAAGCAAATATGCTGACGTCGACGATGATTTAGAAGGGCTGCTAAATATTCTGGCCAATCCCAATACGGCCAAACAGCCAAAGCAAACTCAGAATCGCAAGAACACCTCGGACGAAAAGCCGGCTCTAGACAACGCAGCTGTAAATGCAACATTCAGATCTGGAGGACGAGGGGGGGCACGAAGGCGGCTGGGGTAGAGGATGAGGAACTTCCCGAATCCAGGGCAGAGGAGATTAGCAACCCGGAAGAACCTATACCTGGGCCGACATTGCCGATAATCCCTGTGTCCACCACTTGGATAGTAGCGGAGGATCTACCCACACAAATGCTGAGTGTCGTTTCAATGACGACATCAAGAAAGAGGAATCCGCTGGCTATAGAGCCAAGCGACGAAAAGGGAAGAAAAATTCCGAGAAAGGAAAGGAACCCAAGGAAGATTCCGACATGGAAGAGGCGGAAGCTGCCACAGAACCCAAGCCGGATGGAAAGAAAACTTTTCTGACTAAGAAAGACGCATACGTCTGCTTCCTTGGATCCCAACCAGCTAAGGCCAAAAAGGGGGTTCTTTGTGAGCTCAACGCCATGGTTCCGGCTGTCCCACAGTTCCTGGACTGGTCAGAGGTAGCCATCACCTTTGATCGTTCAGATCACCCGAGGAAAACACACTGTCGGGGAAAGTACCCTCTAGTTGTCAATCCTCTTATTGATGGCTATGAATTCTCAAAGACACTCATGGACGGTGGGAGCAGCATCAACATCCTCTACATTGAGACACTCCACCACATGAAGCTACACGAGAGCCAGCTGAGTTACAACAGTGTAACTTTCCATAGCATTGTACCAGGGAGACAGGCAGATTCTCTGGGTGATATTACTCTGGAGGTGACATTCGGAACCCAAGACAATTACCGGACCGAGCCACTCTCTTTCGAGGTGGTACCGTTCAAAAGTTCTTACCACGCCATCTTCGGGCGTCCGGCTTACTGGGCGTTCATGGCCCGTCCCTGTTACATCTACAACATGATTAAACTTCCAGGTCCAAAGGGCGTAATCACCGTATGAGGAAATCCGAGGAAGGTGCGAGAGTGTGACGAAGGATCTGTTGCCTTCGCTGAAGCTGTGCTACACGTCCAGGAGTACCAGGAGATCAAGAATACCATCAATCCGTCCAAGATGCCCACTACGAAGAACGAGGTGCTGAAGCCAAGTTTGCAGTTCAAGGTGTCGGAAGAGACGAAGAATACATCGCTGAAGGAAGATGATCCCTCCAAGACGACGAACATAGGGGTAGGATTAGTCCATGCATAGGAAAGCGCGCTCGTCGAGTTCCTCAAAGCTAATAGTGATATGTTCGCATGGCAGCCATCTGAAATGTCCAGAGTACCTAGGGAACTTGCCGAGCACTCTCTTAATGTGTACCCAGATGCTAAACCCGTCAAACAGTCCTTACGACGGTTTGGTGATGAAAAGCGCAAAGCAATGGCCAAGGAATTAGCCCACCTAGAGTTAGCGGATTTCATAACAGAGGTCATCCATACATATTGGGTGGCAAATCCTGTACTCATCCCTAAAAATGACACCATTATTTAAGGATGTGTGTTGATTATACCGCTTTGAACAAGGCATGCCCAAAAGATCCGTTTCCTTTGCCAAGAATCGATCAAGTTATCGACTCAACGGCAGGGTCGGAATTACTCTGTTTTCTTGATGCATATTCCGGATATCACCAAATACCGATGAAAAAGTCGGATCAAATTAAGACGTCTTTCATCACTCCTTTCGGAACCTTCTGCTATAAAACTATGCCTTTTGTCTTAAAGAACACAGGAGAAACATATCAACGTACTATGCAACATTGTCTCAACGACCAAATCGGATGCAACGTCCATGTATACGTAGACGACATAGCAGTTATGTCCAAAAAGAAGGAAACTTTAATTTCCAACTTGGATAAAATGTTTGCTAGTCTATGAAAATTCAATATGATGCTAAATACGAAGAAGTGTTTCTTTGGAATTCCAGCCGGAAAATTATTAGGTTTCATCGTCTCTGAGCGAGGCATAGAGGTAAACCGGGACAAAATAAAGGCTATCTTAAACATTACCAGGACGACTCGCTTGAAGGACGTACAACGCCTCACTGGTTGCATTGCAGTAGTGAGTCGATTCGTCACTCGGCTCAATGAAAGAGCCGCACCTTTGTAGAAACACTTGAATAAAACCGACAAATTTTTCTGGACCTCAGAAGCCGAAAATGCCCTGCAAAGTTTGAAAGATTTGCTTTCAAACCCACCAGTTCTCGCAGCGCCAGAACCTCAGGAACCTATGTTACTCTACATTGCAGCGACCAACTAGGTCATAAGCGTGGTAACAGTAGTTGAGCACGAGGAAGAAGGCCACGAGCATAATGTGCAGCGGCCAACTTATTATCTAAGTGAGGTCATGACAGAATCAAAGCAACGGTATCCACATCATCAAAAGCTTGCCTATGGAGTGTTCTTTGTATCCAGAAAGCTACTCACTATTTTCAAGAGTACAAGATCACAATAGTGAGCACAGCTCCTCTGTGAGATATAACCAATAACCGCGATGCCACAGGACGTGTCGCAAAGTGGGGAATAGAGCTTGCAGCTTCGACATTGAGTACAAACCACGTACAACAATCAAGTCCCAAATTCTTGCCAACTTTGTTATTGACTGGACAGAAATGGCAGAAAACACAGGCCCTCCAGACTCGGAATTTTGGACTCTTCACTTCGATGGATCAAAAGCACGAGGAGGCTCGGGGGCTGGCGTGGTGCTCAAATCACCCCAAAGAGATAAGTTGTTCTATATGTTGCAAATACACTTCCCGGCAACCAATAATATTGCTGAGTACGAAGCACTGCTACATGGAATACGCATGGCCAAGAACATTGGCATATCAATACTCATGTGTTACGGAGACTCGGATTTACTTGCTCAGCAAGTATCTGATATCTTCAACACAAACAATCACATGGCAGCATACAAATCTGTTGTGGATGAACTAACCAAATCGAGGGTTTTGAGGTTCAACACATCCCTCGAGCAGAAAATGAGGAAGCAGATACACTATCAAGAATAGGATTTGCCCGGAAACAAGTACAAGATGGAGCTTTTTTAGAGCATTTAAGGGTCCCCTCCATAGTCAAAGTTGATGAGGACTATCCGACGAAATCCGACTCACCTTTAATAGCAGTTCTGGATGTAATTCCCAGCTGGACAAAACCCTATCTGGATTTCCTGATAGACGGAAAATTACCCGAAGACGAAGTCTTTTTTAGCTGGCAGATTGTGCGACGAGCAAAACCCTACACTATAATAAACGGAGTGTTTCTGGCGTGTTTCAGAGATGTATTTCTTTGGAATAAGGAGTGGAAATCTTAAGAGAAATCCATGAAGGCGAGTGTGGTCACCATGCTGTCGCCAGATCCTTACTGGCAAAATCTTTTCGACACGGATTCTTTTGGCTTACAGCTAAGGCGGTGTCGACAAACTGGTCAAAACGTGCAAGGGCTGCCAAAAGTACGCTCATGAGGCAAAAGTTCCGGCTAAACAGCTGTGAACACTCCCTATTACATGGTCATTCACGGTCTGGGGGCTTGATATGGTAGGGCCGTTCTGCATGGCAAAATATGGATTTAATCACCTACTAGTGATGGTGGATAAATTTACAAAATGGATTGAGTCTAAACCCGTAACAGGTTGCGATGGAGCCACGGCCAGAAGATTTGTCGAGGACGTAATCATCAGATTCGGATATCGGCACAGTATAATTACTGACAACGGGAGCAATTTTTCAATGGGTGAACTTGCCGAATTCTACGAAGAACAAGAGATCCGACTTGATATTGCATCAGTCGCACATCCACAAGCCAATGGACAAGTTGAAAGAACTATTGGCCTTATTCTACAAGGAATCCGACCTCGCGTCGAGGCACCGCTTCGTCGGGTCGTGGGGGCTTGGGAGGAAGAATTACCGTCTGTGATATGGAGCTTACATACAACTCCTAACAGGTCAACCGGCTATACTCCTTTCTTCTTGGTTTACGGTGCAGAAGCAGTTCTTCCAAGTGATCTGATTCATCAGGCTCCACGAGTAAAGGCGTATATTGAAGAAGATGTAGAAGTTTCTCGGCAAGATGATCTTGATATAATCGAAGAAGTACGCATTGTTGTTGAGCAGAGATCTACAGCCTATCAGCAGAAGTTACGCAAGTATCATAGTCAGAGAGTGCAAAACCGTTCTTTCAGAAAAGGAGATTTGGTTCTCCGACTTGTGCAAAAGAGAAAGCACAAACTTTCCCCAATTTGGGAAGGACCTTTTATGGTTAGCAGAGTTTGGTCATATTATTTAATCGACATGAGACCAGTCAAAGAAAGACTAGATACTCGGAAAAGGAAGAGAGCTGGTGGCAGCATAGAACCGGATGAAATAGATCGTCTATGGAATATTGGATAGCTACGTCCCTTCTATTCTTAGTCATATTTCCTTGTAATCATATATGTACATGTTTAAAGTGAAATAAAGTATTGGTTACCTCATATTATTATCTTTGAGACATTTTTTCCATCTTATTTCAAAAAGGGCATGTAATTTTTTCAAAAATTCCAGAATACTTGAAAGTACTTAATGCTCATGTTCATTCTGGTTACGATGTTTGAATAGTATAAAAAATGTTACCTTGGGGTACAAAGTTTAAATTATTGTCTATACTTTGATTCTTTATCTTATTGCTTAGACGCGGGCATTTTGCGAGTGGTGAGTTGTTGGTACTGGAAGCTGGCTTTGATTCCGAGTTTTAACTGGTTTAGCAATTGCGCTCCGTTGATCGGCAAAGTTTTCGTGCTAAAGGTTGGCTGACCCATGAAAGGGATGAGGCAGAGAGCCAGATAAACCGATGAGTATAGGCATAGAAAAAAGAGTGCTTCAGAAAATTTTCAAGCACAAAGCATAAAAATATATAAACAAAAATGCTAAGATAGGAAAAGCATCAGTTTTTACAGACCAGCACAAAATAAACATTGTATCCATTATTATATTTCCATAAAGTTTAAGATAATGCATAGAATTTTTTTATGCTGCAGGCGGTGGTGATGAAGCAGGTGGAGCACTGGAATCAACAGCAATGTCGCCCTCGATCTTAGACTCGGAAGCATTGCTGGCTTTTGGATCTTGGGGCGAGGGAGGAGAGGCAATGAATTCGAAGAATGGTGTCGTGTAGTTGGTCATCTCCGCCACCCGACAAGCATAACCTGCACAAGATTCTTGGATGGCCTTGATATCTTGCGGGTTAACCTCATCATCCTCCTCGACAATGCCCTTGGTGACGTGCTAGATTTCCATCTCGTTGTGGTGGCTCATCACCATGGTCAGAGTTGTTTGCGCAGCAGTCTGAGCGTAGGAGATATTCCAGTCCTCGATCAACTTCGGAATCTCCTTAACTTTGTCCCTCACCTCATGCACTGACATTGTGTGCAAGTCAGAAAGCTTGATGGCTTTGGTAGCCTCTTCTAGGGTTTGGCGAAAGTCGAACAAGACATCTCCGATGAGCTTAATGCGCTCGATGCGAGATTCAGAAGTGGAAGAGTTGGAAAGATTCAGGGGGGCTAGGAAAGAACCAAAAAGTCAAAATTCAGCTAAAACGAAAGTCAAAAAATGAACAACACAAAGTAAAAAAGATTCGGAAATCTTACCAAGCACGAAGTGATTCCATTCAGCATGCTCCTTGTGGAGGCTATCTAGTTCACTAGCTGAGGCTTGGGCAAGATCCCTTTGGATACCAAAGTCCTTTTTGAGATCAGCAAGTTCCTTGTCTCGGAGGGCTAGGAGATTCTCGAGCCTCATGGTCTCGTGGTTGCTTGACTCCAGGACAGCGGCTACGGATTTCTCCGATTCCACAGTTAGCGTCTCAAGCTTTTCCCAAAGTTCAGCATTCTCTGCCTGCAAGACCTTGATGTTTTCGGCTTGATCCACCATCTTGCTGGATTGACATAACAATTCTGCAAAAACAAAACTATCAGTCGGATAAAGCAAATTCTACTATGACAAAATAGATAACTGACAAAGAGGAAGCCAGAAAAATTTACCTTCTGCTTCATCTTTCTCAATTTTTAACTTCGAATTTTCAAGACGCAAAGCTTTGATTTCTTTGTGCTTATTGGAAATATTCTTGAGCAATTCCTGGTTGGAAGATGCAATTTTCTGTAAGTTTAGAGATGGAATACCGTCAGACGGCTACTAAGACTCAGGCTGCAAGTTTAACTAAGTAAAATTACAACACGAGCCTTGGGGGCTACACTACATCGTTCTTTGCAACCTAAAAGCATCAACTCAGATCCAGCGATGTTTATCTGACTTTATGCTTGGGGGCTAGAGGATATGATAATAAATGCAAATAAGAATCGAAAACTTACAATGTGTTCCAGGTGCATCTTTTCAAATCAGAGTTTGGTGATGTGAAACACCTCTCGGTAAGGGTGAGGGACGGAACATCTATCGCTGGAAGTTTGCCGGATGCGATTTTAGCATCCCAGACCAAAATTTGGTCCAGGAGGCTAACCAGCTTGACGTCCTCCTCTTCTTGGCTCGCTGCCTCTAGATTCATGGTTTGCTTCTCTTTCCTCTTTAGGCCAGGGACAGCAGAGTCAACCATCTTATCCACCGTTCATGTGGTCATTACCATGGGATCATTACCCTTTATGGGTTCACCCTTGTTAGTTGCCTGGTCATCAATGGTCACCAGGGCTTTCGAGATCTTGCCAGCATCAGGGGATGCAGAAGCTCCCTACACTGATGGAGTACTCGATGGAGTTGACGGCGGCACATCAGGGGAGATAACAAGCTTCTGCTAACGCATCTTCTTGCCCGGCTTGCTGTTCGGCTTTTTCTTGCTCTTCAACACTGATTTATCTCTAGAACACAAAAACCCTAAAATTTAGGTGTGCTCTGGAAAGAAATAAAGATAGAGGAGTACTAAAAATGAAAGGTGAGGTTCTTACTTTTTAACTACTGGAAGCACTTGACTATCAGGAGCAACAACTTCCTTTGCCTTGCTCTCCTTGGAGGCAGGGCGGCAACTTATTGCACCTCATCATCCTCCGTCGCCTCTAGGTCGTCTGAAGAATAGCCCTCTAGTGGAGCTAGCTCGGACTCAGAGAGTTTCTCGAGCTAGCAAAGTCGAAAAGCATCAATGAAAATAGAGTGGGAGAAAGAACCGAAAAGAACGACAAAACGCAAAAGCAGAGTCGAAATATTTACCGGAGTCAGAGGACGGTTGGTCATGTACATCTTCAGGGAAACTTCTGGAACTTTCCGTTCCACTCTTTCCTTGATCAAATATTGCATGAGGGTCTTATAGTCCTTCAGCGCGAGCCAGCGAGAACTGACCCTCCTCTTGTCCTTCTTGTCGGTCGTGATCTGGTGCATGAGGCGGTCTCCGTGATGTTGGAGGGGCTAAATCTGGCGCTCCAGCCAGCAGTGGATCAAGTCGGATCCACGGAGTCCGTCATGCTTCATCAAATAATCGATCCGCCTCTTGGCAAGGATCAAAATATCCGACAGCTCCAGCGCCTCCGCGTCCCATGAATCTTGGTGGGGAGCAACGCCGTTGACGAACGCCGGAAGGCCTTTCGCCTTTCCTGGAGCCGGAATATCCTTATGGTAGAAGAAAGTTCCGGCCTAGCGTTTGACGGACTCAATATCATTAATCCTAGGATAGATTCGATTTCTCCAAAGGACTAAGCTAAGAGTGCCGGTAACATAAGGCACGCCGGCACTGATGGAATTCTTCCGGGTACCATAATAGTACCTGAAAAGGGTGAGACTTGGCCTAATGCCAAGAAACCCCTCGCACAAAGTTGCATGAGCACTAAGCTCAAGCAGAGAGTTGGGAGGAAGATTATGGAGTTACACACCGTAGTAGTTGAGGTCCTCGACGAAGAAATCCGACAGTGGCAAGCTGAGGCCGCGGTCGACGTGAGTGCCGAACAGCACCCTCTCACAGTCGAGCGACGCGGGGATGGCGTGCACTGAGGCGCTCCGCCACGCACCGGCGACGATGAACCCCTCATCCTCCATGACTTGGAGCTCCGTGTTGTCCATGGCACTGGGGATCCAAAGACCCCGCATTTTCTTCTCTTCCGCCGCCGATGAACCCGCCGCCGCCGCTCCTGAGGACGAGGAAGAAGCCATAGATCTTGGAGGAAGATGGGCTGGTGGGGGAAGGATAGATTTCTTTCTCAATGGTGCATAGATGGGAACTGGTGTGGAGAGCTCGAGGAGTACGAGGAAGCAATGAATGAATCGACGGAAAGGTAAATCTGAGAAGAAGGGTTTTCTCCTCTCTTTATTTGTCTCTGCGTCAAGATTCGTGCGGTGAGACGCGCGATTATCGCCACGCGTATAGGAGAGGGGAAGTTAGCTTCCTCGCGACTCTTCCGCCCCCTTGATTTTCGCGCAGGCATTGAAACGGCGTTCTGTTCCGTAAGGAACGGACCCACCAACGGTCGTGCTGATCGAAATCCTGTCAGTGACAGGACCTGGCCTGTAAAGTTGTCAGTCAGCATGCCGCTGAAAAATCCGTCTTGTACTTCAAACCAAGCAGGAAAAAGACTAAGGTCAGAACAAGATATATCTGACTCGATTGACTCGGAATCCTACATCAATGAAAAAAAATTCAGGAACCCTTAAAGATCTCAAGACGAAGAAACCATCAAGCTAGCCGATTTATCCGACTTCATTTCTTAGAGACTTCCGAGAGGCTACTGTTGGGGATATACTTTCCAGGTATACCCACAGGAATCGCTGACCAGGGTGGCCCACCAACGGGTTAGAGCTTTGCTTCACTAGCGGCCCATTCAGAGAAAGAGGAGGTGCTAGTTCTGGCTACGACAAGGCCCAGAAGAGTTACCGACTTAGGCATGTAGTATTACTTGTAGTCGAAGTTGTACATAGTTACCGACTCTGTAACGTAGCCGGATAGGTCTCTCCCTGTAACCCTAGGCCCCGGTGACTATATAAATCAGCCATACGGGAGCCTTTAGGGCAATCAATCAATCGTACACCACAATCAACTCGCACAGGCGAACCTCTTTTGTAATCTGCTGTAACATACGGCTTACGCCGATATATTACTGGATTGCTAGCAAAGTAGGATCTGATCACCGCAGTCGGATCTGAACCTGGATAAACTTGTGCTCACCGCTCCTGAAACATCCGACGTCTTACAACCCATCCTTCCAATACCACTAGGGCCCCCTATGGCGTACTTGTCGATAATCCGACGACAAGGAGTTTACAGTAAAAATACAGTCAAACTGATTGTTTACATACACTAAACATGAACAACACCGTCAGACAATAATAGGGGTGATTTTTTTAATTTTGCAAGAGTAAATGAGTAGCCTGTCTGATGTAGTGCAAGTTACAAGATCTTGCATTTTGTTTACTTTTTTAGGAATGGACCACCAAATCATTGACATAGTTTTAACAGGATCAAAAATCCATTGATACAAACTTTGAAAAAATGGAACAGATCAAGCAAGAAGCCAAAAAGCCAAGGAAGAACCGCAACTGACGGGAGAACTGATTGCACGACAAGAAATTGTGCGTGCTCAGGCTCGTCTCTATCTCCACTAATACTGTAAGCAATTGTTCTGACTTAAACAGACATTTGTCCGGTTAATAAAAATTGTTAGCATGTTCAGTAATTGTTCAATTAACAGGTCAATGGACATGTAAAAACGATTCATTTAGTTGTTGTTCTGAGAAAAAAATTATAATGAGATTATTTAAGTTTAAGCATACCCACGGGCAATTGAGTACTACCTAGAGTCGGCATGTTGCAAGCGAGTAATACAACCTACTCAAGTAATACAAACTCTCTGGGCATTATCTCGTCAGGGATTTAACCTGCTCGTCCATTATTTATCGAGTAAATTGAACAAGCATCTACTCTAGCACAATTCGAGGGCTGCCATCGGTGTTCTTTAGCTGAACTGGTATGTGTAGCTTAGTTTAGATTCTGAAGAAAACGGTTGTGTGGCTCGCTACTGGTCGGCCATCACCTGGTTATCTCTCTAGCATCGGTTGGCGAACGTCCTCGGCAGGCTGTCCGACTAACTGACAGGATGACGAGCACCCTACCATCTCACACACAGGCCCGGCACAAATATCTACTCCTAGTGCCAAATCCATGCTACAACACATGTATATCTACCCAGCACAAGACAATTTCTACACAAGAAAATTGCAGTTCAAACAATTTTTACACAAACAAAAAATATGGAGTAATCCATCATAAAAATATTGACACATTTTGTTGTGGATATACCTAGATATACCTACGGCATAGTCTCATACTAGCAAGCCCGGGTGGCCCACAGATGATGGTTAGGCCTATCGTCTAACCGGACGACCCAGTTACTGATAGACAAGACGGAGGTCTAGCCAGGATGAAGGAATACGACATGCCACCACCTAAGATGGGAGTACGTTCCTTGAAGGACAATAGTTTATTTATTAGTCACACTCTGGCTAGTACTCTCCTTGTAACCCTAGGTTTTGACATCCTGGCCTACGGGAGTCTTTAGGGCAATAATAACTTACAGACAAATGCATAGCATAACTCGCATATAGTGAACCCCACAATGAGGATAGGGTGCGAAGAACCCCACGGACCTGCATTAGTCAACACGTGGTGGGTACATATTTGCAAAAAGGCCCTTTACAACACTCGAAGATAGGGCCTTCCCAATTACAAAAAACACCCTAGCACAAGAAGTAAAAAAGCAATCAGGTGCCTCAGTGTCTCCACCACCCACCACCGGCGATCTCAAGGCGTTGCCGCTGAGATCTGAGATGAAAGCGCTCGATATGTCTCCTCCGGCGATGAACCACTACCGACGGCCACCTTTTCGCCTCCGGGGACGAACCACTTGGCGACGAAGAAGTATCGAGCTCCGGCGGAGGATTCTCTTCAGAGCCTCCAAGATGGAGGTTGAAACAAAGCCATCTTGTCGGCCGAAGATCACGACGACCAGGATGATGTTGCCTGCGTGATTTGCTCGTTGCAGGATATAAGGCCACCAAAACTGTCAAGATCCTGCCATGCCACCGCCCAGCTCCCGCTCGCTGCCATTGCCGGCCAGGAGGTTGGGTGGTACACCGGGAACAGGAAAACACTGATGGCCACGCTCGGGAGAGTGGGAGCTAGCCAGACGCCCCACCATCGCCATATCCACCCCCTTGCCTCCATGGCCGGTCAGAGGTTGATGAATCGACGACGAGGACCAGACAGGCCGCCGCCTGACGCCGCGCACACGCGCCAGAGCGAAGACTCCCTCACCACCTCTGAACCTGTAGAACGGCCATGTCCCCATCTTCCTCCCCTCGCCACCATGGCCGGACAGAGGGAGATAGGAGAGCATAGGAGCGTTGTAGGGAGGGAGGCGGCAAGCAACCCCTACCTTATTCGAAGATGCGGTGGCCACCGCCGCCCGCAGTTCCAGCCAGAGGAACAAGAAGGCGAAGAAGACGAACCCAAGAGCCCAAATCGGGTCGCGGCGATCTGAAGCTCCGCATCTGGGCATAGCACCCACTACTGGCATACAGCCAAACCTACAGCACCTACAACCTAATACTACTCCGGCGTCCCTCCTCTGCCACCTCCCGCCGGCTACTCCGGTGAGAAGGGCTCGGGAGAGACCTGACCTTATCCGCACGACTATCAAAGCAGCTGTGAGGTTATGGGTGGAGAGCGAGGTGAGTCCTCCCCCCACAACCCCATAATCCATGTAACTCGGCGTATTTCCATTATACTGATTTATAGCAGGAGTAGGATCTCGCCACCATCGTGATATTTGAACCTGGGTAAAATATATCAGGTCGTCTCGGACGTTCTACGTATTACCCCACGTTTCTAAAATTAACGTTGGGATACCCCTGTAACATCCCAAAAATATTGAGCATGATTATCAAATTCTAATCACTAAAACTTAGGGTTAACAAAAACTTTGATTAAATAAAAACCATATGAATGCATGTGTGTATGTGATGATTATAGGAATGCATAAATGGACTTTTGTGATTAACCTAAATAGCAAGGAATGGTTTAAAAGATGAAAATAACACCATCTAAAATATTTCCAAGCAGAAACAAATCAAGAGAAAATCAAAAACAAAACAAATAAGCAAATGGTCATTTTTGCCAATCTTGCTCACTAGGCCACTTTGAGTGTTTCTAGTCCAAGATTTCAAACAGAAACTTTTCCATTTCTTTTCACCCCTTACAAGACCAAGTAAAAGTGAATCAAAGCCCACCTTTCAAACTTGCAGAAACATTTGGCAACTTGATTCAAATGACAATTTAAAATTGAATCTATAACATATGAGAAGATCACACATTTTCAAAACCTAACCAAACCAGTGCCCCTTGACATTTCCCACAAACCAAAGACTCCTTAGTATGTAACCAACACATCCACCAAGTTTGAATCCAAAATTCAAATTTAAATTTCTTTCGGCCATTTCATCAAACACCTTGTATTCAGCAAACAAACAAACATCAAACACTATTAGGAGCAGTAATTTTGGCCGACCTTGTTCCCTATCTAGATCACTCTACACTCTCAGTAGATGATCAAACTAATTTAACTAGCCTTAGCACCACTGTGGGCATGCATAGCCATCAATGGTGACCATGCCGAGAGCACCCTTGCCGCCCCCATGTCGCCAGCGAGCTAGGAGAAGCTCTAGCCCCACCAACCTTGTCTGGAGCACTAACCACTATCCATCGCCACCCCCGGTCCAACGCTCGAGCCTTGCCAGCCACTGGACCACACAGAAAGCTCACGCCCAGTTTCTCTGCATGCGTGTCGGGAGTGCGCCTGTGTGCCATCAGCGACACAAGCCCACAGACCGCGCGCCGCCCTCGCCGCTTGCGTGCATGATCGCCAGCACCCCAGCAACCCGCCAGACAACCCCGTTCACTGCCGCGCGAACCATGGACGTTGTGCGCCATTAAAATTACCGTCAGACCCGCTCAGAGCGCCATGACGTTCTGACCGTTCCACACCGTCCCACGCCTCGCCATCAAGACGTTGAGCTTCGCCAGGAGGCAACGCACCGCCCCATATCCTCACCCATGCCATTAGCACGCTGTGCCGATGACCACGACGAGCCCAGCCCGTGCCCGTTGGTCCCCTTCAGGCACTATAAAAGGAGGCCACCCCCGTACGATTTGAGCACACCATCTCACTCCCCACCTCTCACTGATCAGACCCACTCACCCCTGGAGCAAGGCGAGCACCAGATGGCCGGAATTTCACAGGAGTCCGCCGCTGCAGAGGAGGATAGGCGTCGTCGATTGGAGCCGTCCCAGGAGAAGCTGTCGGTACCAGGAGGATCACTATTGTCAACTTCGTCGTTCGCCTCCATTGCCGACCATCGCTGGAGCCCCGGTGAGACCCCACTGGCCGCGCTAGGTTTCGACCTCGCCGCGTCCTGTTCAGGCGTGGACAATGAACCACGACTATCGGATTAGAGTTAGATCGCACGGTCCACATCCCCCATACCGCTTCGCCACTCCCTGTCTCACTGATGAGTGGGGTCGTTCACTTAAACCAGCCCGCCCGCGCTATGCATAGTGGGCCGGCCCAGTTAACCTCCCGCGCGACCCATCAATTCAAACTTATGTTTATTCATTTAGTTTCAAACTCAGTTCTATATCTAGATTCAAAAATCAACCTAGCTCGATACACTTAACCAAAATGCATGAAACCAATTTTGTTAGAAAGGTACTGGAATGCTTAATCAAGCCCGTTGGATTCAAACCAATTAGATTTGTAGATCACCCATGGTAAAAATAACAAGGCAGAAGCTTTTCTACATTCAAACATTTTTCAGAATTCAACAACAAAAGCTTTTGAGTTGATTCCAACTCTCAAAAATCACATTTAACCATACCTTTTAGATTATATAAAAATATATAGGCTTACTTGCAGAAATAATGATCAAGTAATAAAAGAATGCCTCATAGTCCATTCTAGTCACTTTAATTCATTAAAATAAAAGGTTAAACCTTATTAAATTGTGACACCACTTTAAATCACAATCCCATGTACTGAAATGTGTGGTGATGACATGTGTACACATGATCCCATGTTTGAGTTGGAGAATAGTAAATCTTAAGTAATTTTTCAATGATTAGAAATTACTTTTCTAAAATGAAATAAATAAGACAAGTGCTTTAATATTTGTGATAGTAGTGATGATGCTAGATCATCTAGTGGGAACCTTTGTGTGCTAAATAGAGTAGTTAAGAATTGTGTCGTGATTGTGTACCTCGTATTTATTTATAGACGATAGTACCGACCAAGGTTACGAGGAGGAAGGAGGGTACTATGAGGAAGAAGTCGAGGAGAACTTCAACCACTTCTCTGCACAAGGCAAGCCTAATACTACCATTTAACTGAGAAGGCTCACACTTGCAACTTAGCAAGCTTATACCCCTTGATGACACACAATCCTACTTTTTACTTGCAAGCTTAGTATTTTATTTCCTTATCAAAGCTTTCTCTTAGAGTTTACTTAGTGACTTGTAGATTCTAGAAAGATATTTGAAGGTAGCATAAAGATCAATAAACTTGACCTAAGTTAGATAATCTTTATGTCATCCTGAGGAAGGAGATTGAACTTAGATCATTCACCCCTGATTACCACCCCTCATTAGTGTTTACCCCCACTTGTAGATGCTAGTGCTAAGTATAAAACTTGATCAACTTTAGATGGGAATACTTGAGGAAAATGGTTATGAAAGCCTTAGAATGATGAGTCATTCTACTGAAAGGTTTTGACATGTGTTCTTGAAACACCAGATGATTTTGATGATGAAAATGTTAAGGCATGAGCCTTAGCCCTTTATAAAACTGATGGTTGTCTGGATGTGATACCATTCCAATTTTACCGTACAACCACAATACCCGAAAATTGGGTAGGGCTTGACTAGAAATTTATATACTTTATTATGGGTTCCCTTGCGGCCAAGGTTTGAGCCAAGGCTACCTTGTGAAGATTGTCCACCTGTGCAGTACCCAAGATGACAGTTGGTCATGGTTGGGGGGCCTAACTCACACGAGAGGTGCATATACTAGGGCGTGTAATTGAAAGGTTAGGATTGATTATCTGCATACTGAGTATGGTGAATTCAGGATTCGTTCTTGACGGATGTATCGAATATTGTGGTGAAAGTGTACATTCTATGCAGAGTGTCAAACTATTTGAATAGCCGCGTCTGCGGTTATGGACAGTTGGAGTGGCCATACTGTTCTGTCGTCAGATGTTTTCAAAATGACTTGTGAAATGATTTATGACTTAGACTTGACCGCAACAGAGTTGTGATATGAAATTCAAGTTCCCACTTAGGTGTTATAAAATTTTGAACTAGTTTTCTTTTCTTCTGAACTCAATAGAGATAAATCTGGCTTTTTGCAAAACAACCCTACAGCTTAGCACTTCCTACTCAAAACCACCACACTTGTTAGTCTTAGTTTGCGAGTACTTAAAGAGTACTCATGGCTTTGTCACTGGTTATTCCCGTGGCCAGACTACGAAGAGGACTATCAGGAAGACGAACAGCAGGAAGGTTACGACAACTAGGATGGCATTGCTTGTGATCATGAAGATGGAGCTTCGCCCCCACTATCATTATTATTACATTATTCCGTTGCTTGAAATTTATTAAGACTAGATCATGAGATCCTTATTTGTGTAAGACCTTATGTATGGTTTGTAATGGATGATGTACTATGATATCCAATCTGTTATGTCTCGCAAAAATGGTAATCCTGGGATTGCGATGTATGGCATAACAGGCATCTGGGATTAAAAATCCGGGTGTTGACAAGTTGGTATCAGAGCCATCCTGACCATAGGAGACCCTAGTTTAGAATGGACGTTTGAATCAAAAACTTAGTTTCAAAACCAAGGAAGTGAATATTTATGAAAACTTTTTCTCCTTCTTACCACTTGAATTCTTTCATGAAAAATGCATGTTCCTCAGAAATTCTTTCAGACTTACCTAAAAATTTGTCACACTTGATCACTCTACTAACTTACTCATCCTATATTATTATAGATGGACGTGAAGTATAGCAAGTTTTGTCAGTTGGGGAATGGAGGAGACCTCATCTTTGAGCGTGACTTGGACCAGCTATCAGAGATGCTGGAGCATCCGCACCCCGAGTTCTTCGGAGCTCGGCTCAATGATCAGGAAGGACAGGATTTGTAGTGGTTAGTTGTTGCAAGTCTCCAAGGAAAGATTGAAACCCCCACCTCAGAGGGAATTCAGTTCACCTTGAGAGAGAACAACTGGCTCGATGGACTTTCTAGGGCCATGCAGGAAGCTCTTGCCTGTCTATGTGGCCAGAGTATCAATCAGATCAAGGGTACCCGCTTTGAGTTCTACCTAAGGCGTGATGTTATGGGATAACCACTGGAAACCCCATACCACCATGAGCTAAAGACTTAATTGGACCACCTCAGCTTCATGATGTATGATCGGCAGAAGGAGTTGGACAATACCCGCTCCTACGCCAACCACAAGTACACCATCGCCGCCAAGAAGGATCAGACCATTGCCATGCTAGTGAAGGATCGCCAGTCTCATCATCGTCATCTCGACAAGAAGGAGCGCATCATTGCCTGTCTTCGCCACCGGATCACGGATTTGGAGGAGACCATCCACGAGCGAGATATGCAGTTGGAGGAGAGGGTGAATGCAGGGGAAGACCTTCGTGGAGACCCCTACTCCTATCTCAGTGACGGTGATGAATTTCTGGAGGATTAGGCCATGGACTTCTTCACAGATGAGGATGACTCCGCCTTCATCGATGATGATGATGATGAGGATGATGAAGACACCGACTCCGAGGATTAGTAGCACTTGAGCACTAGCGTAGTTAGTTGTATTCAGTCCCACTCTATCTTAGTTCCTTATAATGGTTCTTAAAACCATCTGTTTTTCTTTGTTGTGGTGTGTGTTTGTATCGTGTGCTGTGAATGAATGAATGAAAAGCAAGTTGCTAGAAAAATCTGAGTCAAACTTTAAAAACTTTCCAAAACCCCTGAACCTTAGAAATTTCCCTCTTTTCTCATGATCTATCTCAATCTTCAGATGCCTTGCGGAGGAAGCACTTCATCCCCGGACCCAATGTTGCAACTCTTGCAAATGTTGGTTTCTGACGGCGAAGCTGAGAGAGCCGAACGTCAAGCCAACTTAGCCACCCTTCAACAGATAGCTCAGATGGCCAACAACAATCAAGGCCATGGAAATCAGGATAACCATGGATCCAAGCTCAAGAATTTCCAGAACACCAATCCACCCATCTTTAGTAAGTCTGAATAACCATTAGATGTCGATGATTGGATGCAAACCATGGAGAACAACTTGGAAGTTGCAGGAGTGGAAGCTAACGAAAAAGTACTGTTTGCCACCCACTACCTGGCCGGAGATGCAAGAGCATGGTGGAACAACGTTCGCACCATGAATGGAGGACAAATGATGGCTTGGGATCAATTCAAACTCAAGTTTAGCCGAACCCATGTGCCACCAGGTTTGATTCTATGGATGAGAGATGAATTCAAGGAGCTTAAGCAAGGAAGAATGACTATGGTAGAGTACCATGATAGATTCTTATCTCTAACAAGGTATGCCCCGGATCATATCAACACTGAGGTCAAGAAGAAGGAGAGATTCCTGAATGGTCTGCATGATGAGATGCAGACAGTGTTAGTCAATATACCATTTGTTGATATTGAAGCCTTAGTGGACTATGCCATTCAAATGGAAGGCAAGATCAACCAAGCTAATGATAACCGCAAGCGTCGCATGATGCATCAACCAGGAACCCACCATATACCCAAGTATAACCCCAAACCATCTCTAGGATTTGCCCCAAGAAACAATAGACCCCTGATGAACCGTCCGACCTATCCCAATCGTGGAAACCCAAGGCCCGGAGGAAATCACAACAACCCCGGCAACCCCAGCAATTTCAACCATGCACCGCCCAAGTTCAACAACAGCAATGTCGCCACCAACACCAACACTGCCCCAAGGGCTGGAAGCAATGTCGTGCCTGTTGCAGCAAAGGACAAGTCGCAAGTGACTTGTTATGAATGCGGTACCAAGGGTCACTATTCCAATGAGTGCCCCAAGAAGATTTCCGCAGCTCCCAATGCGAATGCCCCAGCTCAGCAGCAACATCGTGTTCAGCCCGGAAGAAGGTTTGCCCAAGGGAATTCACTCAACCGCAACGGTCGTCTCTTTCTCATGCATGCTGAAGAAGCCCAAGAAGCGTCAGATGTTGTGCTGGGTATGTTTTCTGTTAACTCAGTACTTGCAAGAGTGTTGTTTGATTCTGGAGCATCACACTCATTTGTTACTGAAGAATTTGCATGCACTAGTAAGATTCAACCCACCAAATTGAAGCATGTTATGATTGTTGAAATACCTGGTTCAACCACCAAAGCTAGACAATTTTGCAAGGCCGTCCCTATCCGAATCCATGGCATAGATTTTTATGCTAATCTAATAGTACTTGGAACTAGAGGTTTGCAAGTAGTACTAGGAATGGATTGGATGTCCAAACATAAAGGATTAATAGACTATGCCAAGAAAGCCATAACCATGACCAGTACAGCCGGAATATCAGTAGAGCATGTATCAGAAACCTTGCCCCATCAATTCAAGTGCAACAAGAGTATATCCCATCCAACCATTGACCAAGTTCGGATAGTCTGTGAATGCCCCGATGTATTTCCAGATGTTTTGCCCGGTATGCCCCTAGATCGAGATATCGAGTTTATCATTGAACTAATCCCTAGAACCGGACCCATAGCGCAGAGACCGTATAGTATGAACCCGTTTGAATTAGTAGAGCTGAAGAAGCAACTAGATGCCATGCTGGAAATTGGATTGATTCAACCAAGTGTGTCGCCATGGAAATCACCTATCTTGTTTGTGGACAAGAAAGATGGAGGTAACCGTTTATGTACGGATTATCGGAAGTTGAATGATGTCACCATCAAGAACAAGTACTCGTTTCCTACAATAGAAGATCTGTTTGACCAGTTGACTGGTGCCAAAGTGTTTTCTAAGATTGATCTTAGAACTGGTTATCATCAACTCAAGATTCGTGCAGAGGATATTACAAAGACTTCCTTTACCATCAGATATGGATTATATGAGTATACGGTCATGTCTTTTGGATTAACCAAGGCCCCCGCTTATTTCATGAACCTCATGAATAAGATTTTTTGGACTTCCTGGATAATGTCGTTGTTTTCATTGATGACATTCTGATCTATTCCAAATCAGAAGAAGAACATGAGCTACACCTAAGGACCATCCTTGGAACCCTTAGGGAGCATCAGCTGTATGCCAAGTTTAGCAAATGTGAATTCTGGTTACAGCAGATAGGATTCCTCGGACATATTGTATCAGCTGGAGGAATTGTCGTTCACCCTGCAAGGGTGAAGGATGTTGAAGATTGGCAAGCCCCAACCACTCAAACCCAAGTTCGTGCATTTCTCGGATTAGCGAGATACCAGCACAAGTTCGTGGAAGGATTCTCGAGTATCGCAAGACCCATGACCCAATTTTTGGAAAAGGATAAGAAGTTCGAATGGACGAACAAGTGTGAAGCGAGTTTTCAAGAACTCAAGAGGAGATTGATTTCAGCCCCAATCTTGATCATGTCGGATATCACGAAGCCTTTTGATGTGTATTGTGACGCATCCAAGATCGATCTCGGATGTGTGCTAATGCAAGAAGGCAAAGTTATATCTTATTTGTCCCGACAACTGAAGCAATATGAGCAGAATTATCCTACCCATGATCTTGAACTAGCAGCCGTAGTTCTAGCCCTGAAGACATGGAGGCATTATCTGATGGGAAATCGTTCTGAGATTTATTTGGATCACAAGAGCCTAAAGTATATATTCACTCAGCAGGAGCTGAATATGAGGCAAAGAAGGTGGATCGAGCTAATCAATGACTATGATCTAGACATTCACTATCACCCCAGTAAAGCCAATGTGGTAGATGATGCCCTTAGCAGATTGCCGTGCCGCTTGAACTCCATGATTTTGAAGGAGCAACCCAGTTTGCACAAAGGAGATGGAAGATTTCATAATGGAATTAGTGAGTGAAGGATTTTTGGCTAGCATAGAACTTCAACCCACTTTGATTAGTCATATCAAGCAGGAGCAGAAAGGAAATGCTAGTATTAACGGAATCAAACGTCATATCAGTACAAGTAAAGTACCTGGATTCACCGAGGATGAAGAAGGAATTCTGTGGTACAAAGGACGTCTCTGTGTACCAGCAGATTCAGAGTTGAAGGAAGTTATTCTGAAGGAAGCCCATGATACTCTTTATTCTATCCAGCCCGGAGGAACAAAGATGTATCAGGATTTAAAGGAGCAATTTTGGTGGCATAAGATGAAGAGAGAAATTGGAAGCTATATCGCCAAGTGTGACATTTGTCAGAGAGTTAAGGCGGGACATCAAAGACCCGCAGGACTGTTGCAACCATTGCAGATTCTGGAATGGAAGTGGGATTCCGTTAGAATGGACTTTATCACCGGATTGCCTACTTCTAGTAGGGGAAATGACTCTATTTGGGACATAGTTGACATATTGTCCAAAGTATCCCATTTCTTACCAGTCAAGACCACCTACCAGAGTTCGAAGCTAGCGGAGTTGTACATCGCTAGAATCGTCAGTTTGCACGGAGTCCCTAAGAACATTGTGTCGGATAGAGGAACTCAATTTATCTCGAGATTTTGGAAGAAAGTCCAAGAAGGATTAGGAACCCGACTGGATTTCAGCACAGCGTATCACCCTCAAACGGATGGACAAACAGAGCGAGTAAATTAAATACTTGAAGATATGTTGAGAGCATGTGTGTTAGAGTATGGATCTAAATGGGAAGACTATCTGCCGTTCGCAGAATTTTCTTAGAACAACAGTTATCAAGCTAGTTTGCAAATGGCCCCATTTGAGTTTATGTATGGAAGGAAGTGTCGTACCCCTTTGAATTGGTCGGAAGTATGAGAGAGTCAGATTTTCGGACCCGACATCCTATGAGAAGCATAAGAGAAAGTTCACAAGATTCGTGAGCACCTCAAGACCGCCCAATCAAGACAGAAGAGCTATGCCGACAAGAGACGTCGAGACCTCGCTTTCAATATCGGAGATCTTGTGTATCTCAAAGTGTCGCCTTTGAAGGGAATGCAGTGTTTCCAGCTCAAAGGAAAGTTAGCCCCCAGATATATCGGACCTTTCAAGATTCTGAATCGTCGAGGAGAAGTATTATATCAATTGGAACTGCCAGAGGAGATGTCAGCAGTGCATAATGTATTCCATATATCGTTGCTTCGCAAATGCCTTGAAGTCTCGGAGAAGACGGAAGTATTCAAGAACATTGACCACCAGACCATAAAGATCAACGATGACCTGGCATATCCCGAAGTACCCATCCGTATCTTGGAGGAAGCTTTCAGGACCACCAGGACCCGAAGCATCAAGTTTCTCAAGATGCACTGGAGCACCCACACTGAAGAAGAAGCTACCTGGGAATGAGAAGATCACATCAGGACGAAGTTTCCTGATCTCTTTAAACCCTAGGTAATCTTTTTCTTCTTTTCAAATCTTGGGACAAGATTTTTTTTAAGGAGGGAAGGTTTGTAACCTCCCAAAAATATTGAGCATGATTATCAAATTCTAATCACTAAAACTTAGGGTTAACAAAAACTTTGATTAAATAAAAACCATATGAATGCATGTGTGTATGTGATGATTGTAGGAATGCATAAATGGACTTATGTGATTAACCTAAATCACAAGGAATGGTTTAAAGATGAAAATAAAATCACCTAAAACATTTCCAAGCAGAAAAAATTAAGAGAAAATAAAAAACAAAACAAATAAAGCAAATGGTCATTTTTGCCAATCTTGCTCACTAGGCCACTTTGAGTGTTTCTAGTCCAAGATTTCAAACAGAAACTTTTCCATTTCTTTTCACCCCTTGCAAGACCAAGTAAAAGTGAATCAAAGCCCACCTTTCAAACTTGCAGAAACATTTGGCAACTTGATTCAAATGACAATTTAAAATTGAATCTATAACATATGAGAAGATCACACATTTTCAAAACCTAACCAAACCAGTGCCCCTTGACATTTCCCACTAACCAAAGACTCCTTAGTATGTAACCAACACATCCACCAAGTTTGAATCCAAAATTCAAATTTAAATTTCTTTCGGCCATTTCATCAAACACCTTGTATTCAGCAAACAAACAAACATCAAACACTATTAGGAGCAGTAATTTTGGCCGACCTTGTTCCCTATCTAGATCACTCTACACTCTCAGTAGATGATCAAACTAATTTAACTAGCCTTAGCACCACTGTGGGCATGCATAGCCATCAATGGTGACCATGCCGAGAGCACCCTTGCCGCCCCCATGTCGCCAGCGAGCTAGGAGAAGCTCTAGCCCCACCAACCTTGTCTGGAGCACTAACCACTATCCATCACCACCCCCGGTCCAACGCTCGAGCCTTGCCAGCCACTTGACCACACAGAAAGCTCACGCCCAGTTTCTCTGCATGCGTGCCGGGAGTGCGCCTATGTGCCATCAGCGACACAAGCCCACAGACCGCGCGCCGCCCTCGCCGCTTGCGTGCATGATCGCCAGCACCCCAGCAACCCGCCAGACAACCCCGTTCACTGCCGTGCGAACCATGGACGTTGTGCGCCATTAAAATTACCGTCGGACCCGCTCAGAGCGCCATGACGTTCTGACCGTTCCACACCGTCCCACGCCTCGCCATCAAGACGTTGAGCTTCGCCAGGAGGCAACGCACCGCCCCATATCCTCACCCATGCCATTAGCACGCTGTGCCGATGACCACGACGAGCCCAGCCCGTGCCCGTTGGTCCCATTCAGGCACTATAAAAGGAGGCCACCCCCGTACGATTTGAGCACACCATCTCACTCCCCACCTCTCACTGATCACACCCACTCACCCCTGGAGCAAGGCGAGCACCAGATGGCCGGAATTTCACAGGAGTCCGCCGCTGCAGAGGAGGATAGGCGTCGTCGATTGGAGCCGTCCCAGGAGAAGCTGTCGGTACCAGGAGGATCACTATTGTCAACTTCGTCGTTCGCCCCCATTGCCGACCATCGCTGGAGCCCCGGTGAGACCCCACTGGCCGCGCTAGGTTTCGACCTCGCCACGTCCTGTTCAGGCGTGGACAATGAACCACGACTATCGGATTAGAGTTAGATCGCACGGTCCATATCCCCCATACCGCTTCGCCACTCCCTGTCTCACTGATGAGTGGGGTCGTTCACTTAAACCAGCCCGCCCGCGCTATGCATAGTGGGCCGGCCCAGTTAACCTCCCGCGCAACCCATCAATTCAAACTTATGTTTATTCATTTAGTTTCAAACTCAGTTCTATATCTAGATTCAAAAATCAACCTAGCTCGATACACTTAACCAAAATGCATGAAACCAATTTTGTTAGAAAGGTACTGGAATGCTTAATCCAAGCCCGTTGGATTCAAACCAATTAGATTTGTAGATCACCCATGGTAAAAATAACAAGGCAGAAGCTTTTCTACATTCAAACATTTTTCAGAATTCAACAACAAAATCTTTTGAGTTGATTCCAACTCTCAAAAATCACATTTAACCATACCTTTTAGATTATATAAAAATATATAGGCTTACTTGCAGAAATAATGATCAAGTAATAAAAGAATGCCTCATAGTCCATTCTAGTCACTTTAATTCATTAAAATAAAAGGTTAAACCTTATTAAATTGTGACACCACTTTAAATCACAATCCCATGTACTGAAATGTGTGGTGATGACATGTGTACACATGATCCCATGTTTGCGTTGGAGAATAGTAAATCTTAAGTAGTTTTTCAATGATTAGAAATTACTTTTCTAAAATGAAATAAATAAGACAAGTGCTTTAATCTTTGTGATAGTAGTGATGATGCTAGATCATCTAGTGTGAACCTTTGTGTGCTAAATAGAGTAGTTAAGAATTGTGTCGTGATTGTGTACCTCGTATTTATTTATAGACGATAGTACCGACCAAGGTTACGAGGAGGAAGGAGGGTACTATGAGGAAGAAGCCGAGGAGAACTTCAACCACTTCTCTGCACAAGGCAAGCCTAATACTACCATTTAACTGAGCAGGCTCACATTTGCATCTTAGCAAGCTTATACCCCTTGATGACACACAATCCTACTTTTTACTTGCAAGCTTAGTATTTTATTTCCTTATCAAAGCTTTCTCTTAGAGTTTACTTAGTGACTTGTAGATTCTAGAAAGATATTTGAAGGTAGCATAAAGATCAATAAACTTGACCTAAGTTAGATAATCTTTATGTCATCCTGAGGAAGGAGATTGAACTTAGATCATTCACCCCTGATTACCACCCCTCATTAGTGTTTACCCCCACTTGTAGATGCTAGTGCTAAGTATAAAACTTGATCAACTTTAGATGGGAATACTTGAGGAAAATGGTTATGAAAGCCTTAGAATGATGAGTCATTCTACTGAAAGGTTTTGACATGTGTTCTTGAAACACCAGATGATTTTGATGATGAAAATGTTAAGGCATGAGCCTTAGCCCTTTATAAAACTGATGGTTGTCTGGATGTGATACCATTCCAATTTTACCGTACAACCACAATACCCGAAAATTGGGTAGGGCTTGACTAGAAATTTATATACTTTATTATGGGTTCCCTTGCGGCCAAGGTTTGAGCCAAGGCTACCTTGTGAAGATTGTCCACCTGTGCAGTACCCAAGATGACAGTTGGTCATGGTTGGGGGGCCTAACTCACACGAGAGGTGCATATACTAGGGCGTGTAATTGAAAGGTTAGGATTGATTATCTGCATACTGAGTATGGTGAATTCAGGATTCGTTCTTGACGGATGTATCGAATATTGTGGTGAAAGTGTACATTCTATGCAGAGTGTCAAACTATTTGAATAGCCGCGTCTGCGGTTATGGACAGTTGGAGTGGCCATACTGTTCTGTCGTCAGATGTTTTCAAAATGACTTGTGAAATGATTTATGACTTAGACTTGACCGCAACAGAGTTGTGATATGAAATTCAAGTTCCCACTTAGGTGTTATAAAATTTTGAACTAGTTTTCTTTTCTTCTGAACTCAATAGAGATAAATCTGGCTTTTTGCAAAACAACCCTACAGCTTAGCACTTCCTACTCAAAACCACCACACTTGTTAGTCTTAGTTTGCGAGTACTTAAAGAGTACTCATGGCTTTGTCACTGGTTATTCCCGTGGCCAGACTACGAAGAGGACTATCAGGAAGACGAACAGCAGGAAGGTTACGACAACTAGGATGGCATTGCTTGTGATCATGAAGATGGAGCTTCGCCCCCACTATCGTTATTATTACATTATTCCGTTGCTTGAAATTTATTAAGACTAGATCATGAGATCCTTATTTCTGTAAGACCTTATGTATGGTTTGTAATGGATGATGTACTATGATATCCAATCTGTTATGTCTCGCAAAAATGGTAATCCTGGGATTGCGATGTATGGCATAACAGGCATCTGGGACCGATAAGACGATTAATCAATTTATCACCCGATAAATCGGCCGATACACCCAAAAACCACTAATTTCATGCTGACCGAGAAGTTAGCGATAAATGATATCCTCAACATTGCTTTCGGCCATTTCATCAAACACCTTGTATTCAGCAAAATAAGCAAACATCAAACACTATTACGAGCAGTAATTTTGGCCAACCGTGTTCCCTATCTAGATCACTCTACACTCTTAGAAGATGATCAAACTAATTTTACTAGCCTTAGCACCACTGTGGGCATGCATAGCCATCAATGGTGACCATGCCGAGAGCACCCTTGCCACCCCCATGTCGCCAGCGAGGTAGGAGAAGCTCTAGCCCCGCCAACCTTGTCTGGAGTACTAACCACCGTCCACCGCCACCCCCTGTCCAATACTCGAACCTTGCCAGCCACTAGACCACACGGAAAGCTCACGCCCAGTTTCTCTGCGTGTGTGCCGAGAGCGCACCAGTGCGCCATCAGCAACACAAGACCTCAGACTGCGCGCCGCCCTTGCCGCTTGCGTGCGTGATCGCCAGCACCCCAGCAACCCGCCAGACAACCCTGTTCGCCGCCACACGGACCATGGACGTTGTGCGCCATTAAAATTGCCGTCAGACCCGATCAGAGCATCATGACGTTCTGACCGTTCCACAATGCCCACGCCTCGCCATCAAGACGTTGAGCTTCGCCAGGAGGCAATACACCGCCCCCTATCATCGCCCATGCCATTAGCACGTTGTGCCAACGACCACGACGATCCCATCCCGTGCCCGTCGGTCCCCTTCAGGCACTATAAAAAGAGGCCACCCCCGTGCGATTTGAGCACACCATCTCACTCCCCACCTCTCACTTATCACACCCACTCACCCCCGGAGCAAGGCGATCACCAGGTTGCCGGAATTTCACCGGAGTCCACCGCTGTAGAGGAGGATAGGCGTCATTGATTGGTGTCGTCCTAGGAGAAGCTGCCGGTACCAGGAGGATCACCGTCGTCGACTTCCTCGTTCGCCCCCATCGCAGACCATCGTTGTAGCCCCGGTGAGCCCCCACTGGTCGTGCTAGGGTTCTACCTCGCCGCGTCCTGTTCAGGCGTGGACGATGAACCACGACCGTCGGATTAGAGTTAGATCGCACGGTCCACATCCCCCCATACCGCTTCGCCACTCCCCGTCTCACTGACGAGTGGGGTCGTTCACTTAAACCAGCCTGCCCGCACTGTGCGTAGTGGGCCGGCCCAGTTAACCTCCCGCGCGGCCCAGCAATTCAAACTTATGTTTATTCATTTAGTTTCAAACTCAGTTCTGTATCAAGATTCAAAAATCAACCTAGATCGATACACTGAACCAAAATGCATGAAACCAATTTTGTTAGAAAGGTACTGGAATGCTTAATCCAAGCCCGTTGGATTCAAACCAATTAGATTTGTAGATCACCCATGGTAAAAATAACAAGGCAGAAGCTTTTATGCATTCAAACATTTTTCAAAATTCAACAACAAAAGATTTTGAGTGGATTCCAACTCTCAAAAATCACATTTAACCATACCTTTCAAATTATATAAAAATATATAGGGTTACTTGCAGAAATAATGATCAAGTAATAAAAGAATGCCTCATAGGCCATTCTAGTCACTTTAATTCATTAAAATAAAAAGGTTAAACCTTATTAAATTGTGACACCACTTAAATCACATTCCCATGTGCTGAAATGTGTGGTGATGAAATGTGTCAACATGATCCCATGTTTGAGTTGGAGAATAGTAAATCTTAAGTAGTTTTTCAATGAGTAGAAATTACTTTTCTAAAATGAAATAAATAAGACAAGTGCTTTAATCTTTGTGATAGTAGTGATGATGCTAGATCATCTAGTGTGAACCTTTGTGTGCTAAATAGAGTAGTTAAGAATTGTGTGGTGATTGTGTACCTCGTATTTATTTATAGACGATAGTACCGACTAAGGTTACGAGGACAAAGGAGGGTACTACGAGGAAGAAGCCGAGGAGAACTTCAACCACTGCTTTGCACAAGGCAAGCCTAATACTACCATTAAACTGAGCAGGCTAACACTTGCAACTTAGCAAGCTTATACCCCTTGATGACACACAATCCTAGTTTTTACTTGCAAGCTTAGTATTTTATTTCCTTATCAAAGCTTTCTCTTAGAGTTTACTTAGTGACTTGTAGATTCTAGAAAGATATTTGAAGGTAGCATAAAGAGCATAAAACTTGACCTAAGTTAGATAATCTTGATGTCATCCTGAGGCAGGAGATTGAACTTAGATCATTCACCCCTTATTAGTGTTTACCCCCACTTGTAGATGCTAGTGCTAAGCATAAAGCTTGATCAACTTTAGATGGGAATACTTGGTGAAAATGGTTATGAAAACCTTAGAATGATGAGTCATTCTACTGAAAGGTTTTGACATGTGTTCTTGAAACACCAGATGATTTTGATGATGAAAATCTTAACGCATGAGCCTTAGCACTTTATAAAACTGATGGTTGTCTGGATGCGATACCATTCCAATTTTACCGTACAACCACAACACCCGAAAATTGGGTAGGGTTTGACTGCAAATTTATATACTTTAGTATGGGTTCCCTCGTGGCTAAGGTTTGCGTTGAGGCTACCTTGTGAAGATTGTCCACCTGTGCAGTACCCAAGATGACAGTTGGTCATGGTTGGGGGGGCCAAACTCACAGGAGAAGTGCCTATACTAGGGCGTGGAATTGAAAGGTTAGGATTGATTATCCGCATACTGAGTATGGTGAATTCAGGATTTGTTCCTGACGGATGTATCGAATATTGTGGTGAAAGTGTACAATCTCTGCAGAGTGTCAAACTATTCGAATATCCGCATCTGTGGTTATGGAAAGTTGGAGTGGCCATATTGTTCCATTTTCAGATGTTTTCAAAATGACTTGTGAAACGATCTATGATATTGACTTGACCGCAACAGAATTGTGATATGAAATTCAAGTTCCCACTTAGGTGTTATAAAATTTTCAACTAGTTTTCTTTGCTTCTAAACTCAGTAGAGATAAATATGGCTTTTTGCAAAACAACCCTAGAGCTTAGTACTTCCTACTCAAAACCACCACACTTGTTAGTCTTAGTTTGCGAGTACTTAAAGAGTACTCATGGCTTTGTCCCTGGCTATTCCCGTGGCCAGACTATGAAGAGGACTATCATGAAGACGGACAGCAAGAATGTTACAACAACTAGGATCATCTCCCATCGTCAGCATTGCCTGTGATCATGAAGATGGAGCTTCGCCCCCGCTATCGTTATTATTACGTTATTCCGCTACTTGAATTGTATTAAGACTTGATCATGAGATCCTTATTTGTGTAAGACCTTATGTATGGTTTGTAATGGATGATGTACTATGATATCTAATCTATTATGTCTCGCAAATATGATAATCCTGGGATTGCGATGTATGGTATAACAAGCATCTAAGATTAAAAATCTAGGTGTTGACATCCTATGGTATACGTGTGGCAATACCAGTCCCGATCTTCATCAGCAAACCGGCGATGGCCGTGCTTGGTTTTTCCTCGCCGATAAGCCAATGGATCCGGCAGCCTTCTATGTCTACTTTAACCATGCACAAGATTGACATCATGAGTCACCCATGCGTGCAGCTTGCCACGGACGCGCTTAAAGACAGAGCCAGAAGGAATACCTCTTCCGGGCGGAATACCTTTTGGAAAATATGTTTTTCCAGCTTAGCTGGCTATAGGACAGGACTCGAGTGATTGGTTGCAATTCTTTATTTCTCGCCGCAAGTCTCGGCAGAGTTTTTCAAGAATTTCCGTCGTCGTTGTTTTTGTTTCTCACGGCAGTTACTTAAACGCAGCCTCCGGCTTGATTTCAATCAACAAAGTTGAGCGTTTTTGCTAAACTGAAATCGGAGTCGTTATGGTGCAAATCACAACTCGCCGGCCAGCTAGCTGGGTCCATAGCTTGTTTCACATTGCTTTCCGCGTTGATCATGCATTGGTGCGTTCAGGCACAAACAAATTCGGCCACGGCAAAGGGACCGGTCCACGGCTTCACGCAACCTTGTCTCAAGGAGAAAGGAAAGTGTCGTACTACGCGTTCCTGGGGAATATTTTCCCAAAATCCCCCGGGTCCTCCTGCTGACACATGTCCTCTAAAATCCCTCAAATTTCGCTTTTGCTATAAACATATCCGTTTTTGCTACAAATAGTCCCGTTTTTTACTACATGTAACAGAAAATGGTTCGGTATAGAAATAGAAAAACAGACTAGACCTCGCCGGAGAGTTCGCCGGAGACCTCGCCGATGACGGTGTAGCAAAAAAAATACTAATGTAGCAAAACTCATTTCACCGGAGACTTGCCGGAGCATCTTGTTGGAGATATGCCCTAGAGGCAATAATAAATGTAGTTATTATTATATCTTTGTGTTTATGATAAATGTTTACATTCATGCTATAATAGTATTAACAAGTAAACATTAATACTTGTGTGATTTGTAAACTTAAATTGAAGTCCCTAGTAAAGCTTCTATATAATACTAACTTGTTGGTTAATAAATGATTGTGGTTTCCCTATCATGAACATTGAGATGTTATTAACAACAAGATCATATCGTTAGGAGAATGATATGGTGGACATACTCATATAGATAAGCGTAGCATAAAGATCAAGTCATTCTAAATAGTTCAATTGCTATATGCTTTCTGATACATAGTAACATAATTCCTTCGACCATGAGATCATGCATATCACCTTCACTGGAAGGATGCTTTGATGACATCAAACATCACGCCGTAACTGGGTGGCTATAAAGGTGGCATTTAGTATTCGGAAAGTATTGGTTCAGACACATGGATCAAGAGTGGGATTTGTCCATCCATATGACGGATAGATATACTCTGGGCCCTCTCGGTGGAATGTCATCCAATTAGCTTGCAAGCATGTGACTGGCTCACAAGGGATTACATATCACGGGAACGAGAAAAGAGTACTTATCGGTAACGAGGTTGAACTAGGTATGCAGAGATACCGACGATCATAACCTCGGATAAGTAAACTATCGTGAGACAAAGGGAAATTGGTATCGTATGTAAGTGGTTCATTCGATCGCAAAGTAATCATAGAAATATGTGGGAGCCATATGAATTTCCAGATTCCTCTATTGGTTATTGTTCGGAGAAGTGTCTCGATCATGTCCGCATAATTCACGAACCGTAGGAAGACACACTTAAGGATTCGACGTTGTTTGAGTAGTTATGGAATGATGAGAAAGAGACCGAATGTTGTTTGGAGTCTCGAATGGGATCCGGGATATCACGAGGAGATCCGGAATGGTCCGGAGAATAAGATTCATATAAGGAAAGTCCTATTTTGGAGTTGGGGAATGGTTCCGGTGTTTTCATCAGAAATGTTCTAGAAGGTTCCGGAATGTCCGGCACTCCGAAGGGGAAGGGTACATGAATGTGTTATATCAAGTTGGTATGATTACATCATGTACTAGGTGTCATCGCTGAACAAAATAAAGGGTTTAATCAAATCCTAGTTTCAAAAAGTCAAACGCCAATTTGAAAGTCAAACGGCTATTTTGGGAAGTCGAGAGGGAGGTGGAAACCGAGTTGGGGAGGAGTTCCTCCCCTCCACCGCCGGCCCACCTCCATAGCCGCCGCCGTCCTAGGGCATCTCGCCGCCGCCGCCTAGGTCAAACCCTAGCCGCCGGCCTAGCCCCCTCCTTGGTGTGTCTAAACCCTAGAACACCGAGGGCTCTCTCATAGTCCACCATACTCGCTCCGGCTTAAGGCGAAGCCCTGCAAGATCTCCCCTCTACTTCCGGTACCACGCCGTTGTGCTGCCGGAATCGCGAGGAGAGTGCTACAACCTCCGCTGCATGCTGGAACAAGGGAGAGGAAGGTCTTCGTCGAGTACCGAACGTGTGACCGACTGCAGGAGCTCTGCCGGAACGCAGCGCCGGAAGGATCGTCTACGCGATCTTGAGATCGGGAAGAGTACGACTACATCACCCACGAGAATCCGCTCTCCTTAAACACTTTGGAATCTTCGAGGGTGAGTTATTCCATCGACTCGTTGCTAGAATCTAGTAGATAGATCTTGACTTGTTTGTTTGTATGCGATAGAAAATTTTTGTTTTCCATGCTACGAATCCCTACAGTGGTATCAGAGCCGTGTCTATATGTAGATCTGTTGCACGAGTAGAACACAATGGTCAATTGTGGGCGTTGATGCTTTTATTGTCGATTGCTTCTTGTGTACTTTGCATCTTGCAGGATGTTGGGATGAAGCGGCCCGGGCTAACCTTACATGACATCGTTCATGAGACTTGCTCCACGCTTAACATGCAACTTGTATTGCATAAGTGGCTTTGCGGGTGCTTGTTTCTCCTAGCATAGTTAAGATCCAATTTACAACGGGTGATTAACAATACTAGTATCAATGTTGTGGTTCTTGTTCGTAAGTTAGAACGACACTTATTGAAAGCCCCAAACCACGTAAAACATGCAAAGAAAGTAGAGGCGTCTAACTTTGTTTTGCAGGGGTGTGCAGTGATGTGATATGGCCATGATTGTGATTATATTTGATGTATGCAATGTTCCTTATTGTAAGTTGGGAACCGGCAGGAGCCATATGGTTGTCTTTAATTTATGTTAAGACCCGCGTGTCTATTCAAAGTAGTTGTAATAGTTGAAGCCGGTGGACGACAACCATGGAGAAGCGTCATTGACCTTGATGCAATGCCGGTGATGATGGAGGTCATGTTCATGCTTGAAGATGGAGATCGGAAGCAAAGAAGAAAGGCCATATCATATCACATATTATGAATTGCATGTTATGTTAATCCTTTATGCATCTTGTATTGCTTAGTTAACAACGGTAGCATTATAAGATGATCCCTCATGCACTTGAATTTCAAGTAATAAAGTGTTCACCCTTGGTTAGCACTGTTGCTAAAGCTTGTTGTTTCGAAGCACCACGTGATGATCGGGTGTGTTAGATTCCGCAAGTGTATACAACATGAGCAAGCCAGATTTGCTCATGCGGAAGCTAAGGTTTGATCTTGACGAGCCTAGCATGTACAGACATGGTCTCGGAACACGGATCACCGAAAGGTAAAGCATGAATCATATAGTAGATATGATGAACATGTCGATTGTTCGCCATTGAAACTATATCAACTCTCGTGATGATCGGTTTTGATGTGGTGGGTTTGGTTCGTGTGATCACTAAAACAATGTGAGGGATGTTGTTTTAAGTGGGAGTTCACCTAGATTAATTTAACTATTAATTAGAACTCAATTTGTCATAAACTTAGTCTAAACTATTGCAAATATGTTGTAAATCAATGGCGGCCCCTACCATCAATTTTAATGCGTTCCTAGAGAAAGAAAAGTTGAAAAACAATGGAAGCAACTTCACGGATTGGTTCCGCAATTTGAGGATTGTCCTCACAGCTGGTAATTTGACCTATGTGCTGGATGCACCGCTGGGTGACCCGCCTGCAGCTGATGCTGCCGACGAAGTAAAGAATGTTTACCTCGCTCGGAAGACTCAGTACTCCACAGTTCAGTGTGCTATCTTGTATGGTTTAGAATCGGAGCTTCAGAAAAGGTTTGAGAATTCAGACCCACATGATATTGTCCGTGATCTCAAATTGATCTTTGAGACTCACGCGGCAATTGAGAGCTATGAGGCTTCTGAAAAGTTCTTTAACTGCAAGATGGAAGAGGGCAGATCCGTCAGTGAGCATGTGCTTAAGATGTCTGGGCACGCAAACAAACTTCAAAGCTTGGGTATAGTGATTCCTAATGCTTTGGGGATTTACCGTGTCCTCCAATCACTTCCACCAAGTTACAAGAACTTTGTGATGAACTACAATATGCAAAACATGAACAAGCAGTTGCCAGAAGTGGAGATCAATAAAGAGCACCAAGTGTTGATGGTCAATAAGACCACCAAATTCAAGAAAGGCAAGTCTAAGCAAAAGGGACACTTCAAGAAGGGTGGTAAGAAAGTTACCGCGCCGACGAAGAAGACCAGGGCTGGACCTAAGCCTGATACTGAGTGCTTTTATTGCAAGGGAGAAGGTCACTGGAAGCAGAATTGCCCAAAGTACTTGGCGGATTTGAAGAACGGCAACATCAAGAAGAAAGGTATATCCGATATACATGTTATTGATATGTATCTCACTAGTAATCGTAGTAGTGCCTGGGTATTTGATACTGGTTCAGTTGCTCATATTTGTAACTCGAAACATGTGCTGCAGAATAAACGGAGGCTAGCGAAGAACGAGGTGACGATGCGCGTGGAAAACGGATCAAAGGTTGATGTGATCGCAGTCGGCACGCTACCCCTTCATCTACCATCGGGATTAGTTTTATACTTAAATAATTGTTATTTGGTGTCTGCGTTAAGCATGAACATTATGTTGGGATCTTGTTTATTGCGAGACGGTTACTTGTTTAAGTCCGAGAATAATGGTTGTTCGATTTATATGAGTAATATGTTTTATGCACATGCACTTTTGATAGATGGTCTATTCTTATTGAATCTCGATAGGGGAAATACACATATTAATAACATTGAGGCTAAACGTTTGAAATCGAGCGATAAATCGACCTATATGTGGCACTGTCGTCTTGGTCACATTGGAGTGAAGCGTATGAAGAAACTCCATTCCGATGGACTTCTTGAATCACTTGATTTCGAATCACTTGAAAGATGCGAAGCATGTCTGATGGGAAAAATGACTAAGACTCCATGTTCTGGTATGATGGAGTGAGCTACGGACTTATTGGAAATCATACATACCGATGTGTGTGGTCCAATGAGTGTAGCATCGCGCGGTGGTTATCGTTATGTTCTTACCTTCACGGATCACTTGAGTAGATATGGGTATATCTATTTCATGAAACATAAGTCCAAAACTTTCGAGAAGTTTAAGGAATTTCAAAGTGAGGTTGAGAATCAATGTAACAAGAAGATTAAATTTCTACGTTCTGATCGTGGAGGTGAATATCTAAGTTACGAGTTTGGTGAGCATTTGAAGAAATGCGGAATACTTTCACAATTGACACCACCGGGAACACCACAGCGTAATGGTGTGTCCGAACGTCGTAATCGAACTCTTTTAGATATGGTTCGTTCTATGATGTCACTTACAGATTTACCGCTATCATTTTGGGGTTATGCATTAGAAACAGCCGCATTCACTTTAAATAGGGCACCATCTAAATCCGTTGAAACGACACCGTATGAATTATGGTTTGGGAAGAAACCTAGATTGTCGTTCCTTAAAGTTTGGGGTTGCGAAGCCTATGTAAAGAAGTTATAGCCGGACAAGCTTGAACCCAAAGCGGAAAAATGCGTCTTCATAGGATACCCGAAGGAAACTATTGGGTATACCTTCTATCATAGATCCAAAGGCAAAATCTTCGTTGCCAAGAATGGATCCTTTCTAGAGAAGGAATTTCTCTCGAAAGAAGTGACTGGAAGGAAAGTAGAACTCGACGAGGTTGTCGAACCTTCTCTCGAAATTGCGAGTAGCGCAGCACCGGAAGAAGTTCCTGTGGTGCCTGCACCAATAAGAGAGGAAGCTAATGATGATGATCATGAAACTTCGGTTATAGTTGCTACAGAGCCTCGCAGGTCAACGAGAACTTGTACCACTCCTGATTGGTATGATCCCGTTATGAGTGTCATGTTGGTGGACAACACCGACGACCCTGCGACATATGAGGAAGCGATGATGAGCCTAGATTCCAATAAATGGCAAGAAGCCATGAAATCCGAGATTGGATCCATGTACGAAAACCAAGTATGGACTTTGGTGGACTTACCGGATGGCCGGAAGGCTGTCGAGAACAAATGGATTTTCAAGAAGAAAACAGATGCTGATGGTAATGTTACTGTCTATAAAGCTCGACTTGTCGCAAAAGGGTTTCAACAAATTCAAGGAGTTGACTACGATGAGACTTTCTCACCTGTAGCGAAGCTAAAGTCTGTGAGGATTATGTTAGCAATCGCTGCATATTATGATTATGAGATATGGCAGATGGATGTCAAAACAACATTCCTCAATGGAGACATTGATGAAGAGTTGTATATGATGCAACCCAAAGGTTTTGTCGATCCTAACGATGCTAACAAGGTATGCAAACTTCAACGGTCCATTTATGGATTGAAGCAAGCATCCCGAAGTTGGAATCAACGTTTTGATAAGGTGATCAAAAGTTTTGGTTTTATACAAACTTATGGAGAAGCTTGTATTTACAAGAAAGTGAGTGGGAGCTATGTAGCATTCTTAATACTATATGTAGATGACATATTGTTGATTGGGAATGATGTAGACCTTCTTAATAGTGTCAAGGAATATTTGAATAATAGTTTTTCAATGAAGGATCTTGGCGAAGCAGCTTACATATTAGGCATAAAGATTTATAGAGATAGATCGAGACTCCTAATATCATTGTCACAAAGTTCATATTTGGACAAAGTTCTAAAGAGGTTTGGAATGGAAGATAGCAAGAAAGGGTTCTTGCCCATGTTACCCAATACGACCTTGAGTAAAACTCAAAGTCCGACATCGGCAGAAGATAGAGAAAGGATGAGTAAGACTCCGTATGCCTCAGCCATAGGATCTCTAATGTATGCCATGCTATGTACTAGACCCGACATTGCATATGCTGTTAGTTTAACTAGCAGATATCAAAGTGATCCAGGAGTGGATCATTGGACAGCGGTCAAAAACATCCTTAAGTACTTGAGAAGAACTAAGGATATGGTTTTTTCTTATGGAGGTGATGAACAGCTCGTTGTTAATGGTTACACCGATGCTAGTTGGAACACCGATCCGGATGATTCTAAATCACAATCTGGATACGTATTTACTTTGAATGGTGCAGCAGTTAGCTGGAGGAGTGCAAAGCAAAGCGTTGTGGCGAGATCTTCAACTGAATCGGAATACATGGCTGCTTCGGAGGCTTCACAAGAAGCGATATGGATGAAAGAGTTCATTACAGAGCTGGGTGTGGTTCCTAGTACGCTGGACCCATTGCTAATCTACTGTGATAACATGGGCGCCATAGCCAATGCGCAAGAACCAAGGTCACACAAGAAGCTGAAGCACATCAAGCTACGTTTTCACGCTATTCGAGAACATGTCCAAGATGGGGACATAAAGATTTGCAAAGTACACACAGATCTGAATGTGGCGGATCCGTTGACTAAACCTCTCCCGAGGGCAAAACATGACCAGCACCAAACTGCCATGGGTGTTTGGTTTATTACCATGTAATCTAGATTATATGACTCTAGTGCAAGTGGGAGACTGTTGGAGATATGCCCTAGAGGCAATAATAAATGTAGTTATTATTATATCTTTGTGTTTATGATAAATGTTTACATTCATGCTATAATAGTATTAACAAGGAAACATTAATACTTGTGTGATTTGTAAACTTAAATTGAAGTCCCTGGTAAAGCCTCTATATAATACTAGCTTGTTGGTTAATAAATGATTGTGGTTTCCCTATCATGAACATTGAGATGTTATTAACAACAAGATCATATCGTTAGGAGAATGATATGGTGGACATACTCCTATAGATAAGCGTAGCATAAAGATCAAGTCATTCTAAATAGTTCAATTGCTATATGCTTTATGATACATAGTAACCTAATTCCTCCGACCATGAGATCATGCATATCACCTTCACCGGAAGGATGCTTTGATGACATCAAACACCACACCGTAACTGGGTGGCTATAAAGGTGGCATTGAGTATTCGGAAAGTATTGGTTGAGACACATGGATCAAGAGTGGGATTTGTCCATCCATATGACGGATAGATATACTCTGGGCCCTCTCGGTGGAATGTCATCCAATTAGCTTGCAAGCATGTGACTGGCTCACAAGGGATCACATATCACGGGAACGAGAAAAGAGTACTTATCGGTAACGAGGTTGAACTAGGTATGCAGAGATACCGACGATCATAACCTCGGATAAGTAAACTATTGTGAGACAAAGGGAAATTGGTATCGTATATAAGTGGTTCATTCGATCGCAAAGTAATCGTAGAAATATGTGGGAGCCATATGAATTTCCAGATTCCTCTATTGGTTATTGTTCGGAGAAGTGTCTCGATCATGTCCGCATAATTCACGAACTGTAGGGAGACACACTTAAGGATTCGACGTTGTTTGAGTAGTTATGGAATGATGAGAAAGAGACCGAATGTTGCTCGAAGTCTCGTATGGGATCCGGGATATCACGAGGAGATCCGGAATGGTCCGGAGAATAAGATTCATATAAGGAAAGTCCTATTTCGGAGTTGGGGAATGGTTCCGGTGTTTTCATCAGGAATGTTCTAGAAGGTTCCGGAATGTCCGGCACTCCGAAGGGGAAGGGTACATGAATGTGTTATATCAAGTTGGTATGATTGCATCATGTACTAGGTGTCATCGCTGAACAAAATAAAGGGTTTAATCAAATCCTAGTTTGAAAAAGTCAAACGCCAATTTGAAAGTCAAACGGCTATTTTGGGAAGTGGAGAGGGAGGTGGAAACCGAGTTGGGGAGGAGTTCCTCCCCTCCACCGCCGGCCCACCTTGAAGCCGAGTTGGGGAGGGACTCCCCTCCCCTTGGCCGGTGCCTCCCTCCTATAAGAGGAGGGGCAGGGCTCCCCTCCTAGCACACAAGTCCCTACCTCTAAACCCTAACCCTAGCCGCCGCCCTCCATAGCCGCCGCCGGCCTAGGGCATCTCGCCGTCGCCGCCTAGGTCAAACCCTAGACGCCGGCCTAGCCCCCTCCTTGGTGTGTCTAAACCCTAGAACACCGAGGGCTCTCTCATAGTCCACCATACTCGCTCCGGCTTAAGGCGAAGCCCTGCGAGATCTCCCCTCTACTTCCGGTACCACGCCGTTGTGCTGCCGGAATCGCGAGAAGAGTGCTACAACCTCCGCTGCCTGCTGGAACAAGGGAGAGGAAGGTCTTCGTCGAGTACCGAACGTGTGACCGACTGTGATAGCGCTACCGGAATGCAGCGCCGGAAAGATCGTCTACGCGATCTTGAGATCGGGAAGAGTACGACTACATCACCCACGAGAATCCGCTCTCGTTAAACACTTTGGAATCTTCGAGGGTGAGTTATTCCATCGACTCGTTGCTACAATCTAGTAGATAGATCTTGGCTTGTTTGTTTGTATGCGATAGAAATTTTTTGTTTTCCATGCTACGAATCCCTACACATCTCGCCGGAGACTACGTCGGATAACGCGTAGCAAAAAATTGTGCTTTTGTATCAAAATTAGAAAACAGGTGTAGCAAGATGATTATGCTAATGTAGAAATAGCATGACTTCGCCGGAGACATTGTCGGAGCAAAAATTGTAGCAAAAAAATGCCATTATAGCAGCACCGCTCGCCGCATGTAGAAAAACCACAAGTCATATATAGCAGGTCCGGTCGCCGTGTGTAGCAGGACCGCTCACTGCAGGTATCAGCACCGCTCACTACACGTAGCAGGTCCGGATGCCGCAGGTAGCAATGACTGTGTCCGTAGGTAGCAACATCAGAAGCCGCATGTAGCAAATCCACAAAACAAAAGTAGCAAAAAAGTGTGTACTGATGTAAACTCGTCCCATCGATGGTCCATGGCAGCAGCACCACCTCGCACCGTCCCAACCCATGGCAGCACAACTGCACATGGACGGTGTGTTGGCATCCACCATCGAGCGAACTCGTGCACGTGTGCGCGTGCTCACGGGAGATGTCTCCGGCGACCGATGAGGCACGCTCACAAGGTAGGAGGTGGGGGAGAGGAACAATGTGGGGCGGCGCGAGCCCTCTCATGGTGGCTGCGACCGCGGTGGGGTGCTTTCACGGAGGTCGGCGGTGAGGCGCTCTAATGAAGGTTGCGGGCGGAGGCGGCACATGTCGTGGTCGAAGATGGGAGGCCAGCGGCGGTGGAGATCCCGGCGGTGCACAGAGGATCTGGCCGGTGAGCGGTGGTGGTAGTTCGTGGTGGCGGTGACAGCAGCTCAAGCCCTGGCATGATTTGCATCGAAGAGATAGAGTGTACGGTTGAGAAAGGGAACAAGCCATAATTGTGGTGAGCCCCTGCGCTGAGTCGCGGGCGCGTCACGGAAACACCCGGGGGATGGGATCCAGAAATCCCCCAGGGGAGTCAAATCATTTTCCAAAAGGAAAAGGGACAAGTGCAACCGTACGGGAAGAGGAAAAGCATTAAGCAAATCTTAGCTAAATGCGTGGATTTCTTCCGGGTTCAACTTGGCTTTCGCCCTCCACTCATCGTGTTGTACTCATCTTGGAAAAATCGTGATGGAAACGGCCGACTTGCGGCTTGATTTTCGTCGCGACAGTCTTTATGGCTAGCTTCGATGTTGCTCGTGGAACTGCTTCAACTCCATCATAGATGGCTTCATCATCGTCATCACCGTGAAATAAACTTCTCTGTCTTGGCTTTTTCATGACCGGCTTCGCCGCTGCCGCGGATGACTGTGCCACGGGTCGTGGACTAGTTCGTCGTCTCGTCTTTACTGTTCGTGAACAACACTGACCCCGTTCAAACAGTTAAGTCTTTATTTATATCTATTATTTTAAGGAAAACGATATGGTTCACCTAGGGATTGCGTGACTCGCGTCCCCCGGCTCCTCGAGCGGATGCCGTGCCCCAGCTCGCGCGAGATGGGAATGTTTCCATGGTCCACCTTCTATCTTATCCCCATGGAGTCTCCCTTCCTCCACTGGTTCTCCAAACCAAAATCAATGGTGCTCTAACTAAAATCCATGGCGCGCTGCTCCTACTGCTCTCATGCGCGCTGCCCTTGCTCCTCCTTCGTCGCTCCGCCCTACTCACCCCCCGCATTTTCCTCGGCGCGCCTCCCTGCTCGTCCACCAACACGCACACATCAAATTTCTTGAAATCTCTCGCTGGCTCTTCGGGCGCCCTCACTCCACCGCGCACGTGCTGCAAGGCGGCGATGGCTTCTACACATGAGATGATGATGCTACAAGAGGGTGGCGTCCTCTGCTACACACGCCGGAGGCGGCTTCTATAGGCAGTGGTGTCCTCTGCCACATGCGGCGGCCGGTGCTGCTACACGCGACACCGATCCTGCGACACGCAGCCGCCCAGGCTGCTACACGCAACCATCGGCTGCTAATTGTAGAGGTCCCAACCTTTCATAAGGTAGAGATCCATGTGTTTACAATTCTAGTCCCTAGATCAATAGCTAGCATCCACAGTTAAGATGTAATATCAAAAAACAAAGGTCATAATACAACTTTATAACCAGGAATAAAATAATTCATTACATCTTACATAGCTCATTTGGCTATCTCTTTACAATGCAGCAGAAATAACTATAGCATGGAGTCCTTCATCTTCAAAGTGCCACAGGCAATCATGTTGGCTGTAGACTTGTAATCCTAATCAACACACTTCACTAACATTAAACAAACCTGCAACATAATAAGTTACAGCCACAAGGGTCAATACATTTGAATTGTATTGGCAAGTGATACTATGTTAGAATAGTGGTATCTATCATCTATATGCATTTGGCAAAGTGGATCTTAGGCTTGCTTTGCTCAAAATAGATTTTCCTTATCATTTGAAAACACTAATTTTTTGTTTGTCAAAATCACCCAAGGCATCAACCAATACACATTGGTGATCCTTTAACCCTTGTTCAACCACAAGTTTTTAACTTAGAAATTGGGATGAGGAGATTCTTGATAGCTTCCATGTCTTGATGCTCAAATTGTCCATTGCCGGGGACACGACTAAGTACTTAGATTTCACTCTCTCAAGAGGTGGTGCACTTTCCCCACAAGACTCGACATGCATCGAGACAAGATCTTTCAGAAGCCTTCTCTTAGACCAAAATGTACGCGTTCCCAAAGCTATCATCCCCTACCACCAACTGTCCATTTGGCTAAGTTATTGCAACCTATATGATCCAGGCAAAGCCCATAATGCCAAGTGGCTGCACTTGAAGCTTCTCAACATTTGACATCTCAAATCTCGTTGTTCCTGGGTGGCATTCCACAAGTGAGATACACTAGGGTAATCCATAAATATGGGCCCCATGTAACCACTCAACAAAAATCCATCCATGCAAGTCCCTTTCCACCCAGGTGATTCATTCACATAGTTGTTTTATTAAACAAAACACAAGTCATTTGACTTAGAAATATTTCATAGCATGAATATAATCCACCCTTGTTTTCTACTAGCTAAGCTAAGCATGGTGGTAGTAGGAATTCTAACTTAGGAAAATTCTACTAAGGTTTCATCTACTAGGATTTCCCGTGGCATAGTTAACACTTAGAAAATTCCATGCAAGTCCTACTTAGAAATATCACTAATGCATAGTGAAAATAATAGGACAAAAGTATGAAGCACCACTTGCCTTTTTGGTAGAGAATATAAGTTCACTTCTTTATCTTGTAATGGTCACACTCTTCAAATTCCACTACAATTCAATCAAGGCACAAAATTCAATCTACCATTCAAGCAATTCAACACATAAAATAATAAAAACAAAGAAATGCATGCAAGCATGCCAAAGATTGTTTTATTTTTGAAAAGTGGTTTCTAATAGGTTATAAAAATATAAAATATCTATTGGTCATTTACAAAAGTGGCAAAACCATTTTAAGTCAAGTTAGTGAAAATGGCCACTTTAAATCATTTTGTTTTGTTAGAGATGATTTGACCAAAGTATGAATTTCTAGTGTTTGACAAATATATTTTTAAACACAAATGTTAGTGTTTATGGTCATAGTGTTTAAAATTAAAACCATTTGCAAAAGGTTTCATCTAAAAACCATTTTTAAATGAAATCAATATTTTATTTTGTTGGAAATATCTTTAAACCAAGTAATAATTTTCTAGGGATCATCAAATATAATTTTAAGCCTCAAACTTGGTGTTTAGGATCAGAGAGTTTAATTCAAGTCATTTTCAAAATGTTTCACTCAAATATCATTTTTAAACCATAAACAATATTTTTATTTAACTAGAAATGCTTTTATTCAAAGATTTATTCCTTAGCCTTACAAAATATGTTTTTAAATCCAAAAGTTGGTTTCTATGGTCAGTAGGTTCAAAACAATCCATTTACAAAAGTTTTTACCCCTAAATCATTTTTAGAATAAATTTTATACACAAAATAGGCCTAGACAAGTTTTTGCAAAAACAACTAAGTTTACAGAAGAAAATTACTAAACAAAGTACATGGTTGTATAGAATTCTTTTTGCTGATTCCATTGATATAAAGTTTGCAAAATTTGGACGTGTGGATCAAAAGTTATGCAATTTACAAATTCAAACAACTAATAGAAATGTTTCTGGTTTTTATAACACAGACTGGGCCACGTGGAGCAATCCTATTGGGCGATACCGATTCGGCTGGATCGAATAACACAGACCACAGGATATCATTTATATCGCACGGTGCAGGTGCTTCCATACCGTTTTGTTTAAATGAATCTATCGCGTCCATAAGATCATCATCCAACGGCTCACATCTAAATGACCAAAGGTTGGTGGCGCAGCAACGGTGGCTGGCGGCGGCACGCTCGGGCTGCGACGTTGCCGACGATACAGGAAGCGCGGGAAGGAGGGGAGAAGCTCACCAAAATCGCGTGATCTCGCTGATGCTCGACGTGCCCTTGGTTGGCGAAGGAGCACTCGAGGACGACGGTGATTGCTCGCCGGAGACGCTCCTGTCGTCAGGCGCGTACTGTCGTTGGCGGGGGCGGTGCTACAAGGCATGCGTGAGTGATTAGCGAACATTAGGAGATGCGCAGGACAAAGGAGAACAATATAGAGTCATCTAGAAGTGGAGGGACAGACGGAACCTATCGGGAAAAGCTCGTCGGAGTCGAGGCAATGGACGGCGACGTTCGGTCTTGGTTGTTGCCGACGTTCTGGGGCACACGCGGATGAGCTGGAGCTACTGGTGGATGCTCCTAAGGCTGGAGACCAAGCTCGTGGGATCTAGGAGGCAAGGGGAGGCAGATGCTGGTCGGAATCGACAGAAAAGACTCGCTGTAGCAGTGGCGGTGCAGTGAGAAATTTGGGCATCCCTGGGGCGGAGGAGGTGCGGTGAGTGAGGGGAAAGAGAGAGATAGGGCAGGCGCTTATGTACGCGTGGTCACGGGAGAGAGTCATTGTTGCTTTCAATGTGAATTAACGGGATTAAATCGCGGTAGTAACGGCAGCGAGGTGAGGGGTGAGGTCAGCGTGGGGGTGGAGACGACGACTGACGGGTGGGGCCGGCTGGTCAGCGAGTGAGGAGGTTTACGCGGTGGGGTCCGGAGTCAGTGACTGTGCGGGTTTGTTCGCAAATGAAAAAGGATCTGGGAGGGGGAGTGCCGGGTGGGCTAGTTGGGCCGGACTGGGCTAGCTGGGCTAGAATGGTTTGTTTCCTTTTTCTCTTCCTGTCTCTTTTTATTTTTCTGTTTTCTTTTTCTGTTTTGAATTTATTCAAATGATTTCAAACACTTTTTCATTTCAAAAACTTTTTAAACTTTTGAGTAAGTTTTTATTTTGTTTAGATATGTATTTTAAATACCACTTTAGGAATAATTCTTTTATTTTTTTATGGTTTATATTTTATTTAAAATAGGCAGTTGCCTTTATTCAAATAAGATTTTAAATATAATTTCATCTCTTATTTGAATTCAAATTTTCATCAAATCTTTTTCAGTAGGTTTTATTTATTCATTAGTGCAAATAATTTTCTTTGAATTATTTAAAGTATTTTAGTATGATTTATTAATCATTTAAATTGGGTAGATTGTCTTTATTCCTATCAAATATGGTTTTAATCCCATATAAATTTTATTAAAATAATTCTATTAAGTGAATTTGATAACTTTTTAATCCACTTTGATAAATTTCCATTTATTACTTTCTCATGATTTAATTAATCATTTCTATTAGGAATTTTATCTTTATCCATATATAATTAGAATATGGTTTAATGCCATATAATTTTATTGGAATAATCTTTATCCCTTTATTTTATCTTTATTTCATTTGCTTATGGATTTGGCTCAGATTTAATTTGGATTTTAAATATTCCTTATTTATTTCTTTCTTTCTTTGTCTTATAAAATCCATATCTTTTTATTTATAGATCCAAAATTGGTGATTCCAATTTGTGGAATTTTATTTAATATTTGTTTATCTTTTAAAATCCTTTTAGGATTATTTTTCTCACAATTTGGTATGGATTTTGGATAGGAGTTTTATTAGCTTGGAAAATATTTCCTTTTAACTTATTAAATTCATAAATTTTTATCTATGGCTCCAAATTGAATGAAATCAATTTCTAAGGTTTTATAATATTTTTATTTACCATTTTTGATCATTTATAAATGTTTGTTGACAAATTTTTATATGGATCAAATCCATAGTCTTTGAGATATCTTGGAAATGATTTTCTTCCATTAAGGTTTTAGGGTTTTGGTTTAACTTTTCCAAGTGTTTAAATTTCAAGATACATTCATTGATGAATGCATTTCACTTGATTGAAATTTTGTTGGCTTCCCTTTTCATTCAAATTTTGTTCAAGAAGGGTTTTGATGTTTCCATTTTGAAACAAAAAGTTTCTTTTCACCCTAAATTTCAACAATTATTTATTATGTTTATTTATTTTTCACATTTCAAAATTTGGAAAATTTTGGGATGTGACAGGCTACCACCCTAAAAAGAAATCTCGTCCCGAGATTTGGGAAGGCTAGAGGTTACAAGTTGGCTACAAGGCAACTAGGGTACTACCACCCTTAAAAAGGTTTTCAACTAGATTACATCTTGGCTTACTTGGGATCTTGATGTATCTTCTCTGGATACTTGTTTGCATAATGGCCTAGCTCTTTGCATTTGAAACACATCACTTGGCTATTATCCTTCTTCTTCTTTGGTATCATTTCCCTTTGTTTATTTCATTGGTTCTTCTTATTTTCTGGGCAATCACTGGCATAGTGTCCCATCTCTTTGAAATTGTAACATTGCAACTAGCTTATGTCCTTCTTCTTCTTTTTGGGTCTCTCCAAAGCTAGGAGTTCTTCTAGTTCATGCTCTTTATATCTCACCTCAAAGGTGGGAAATCTTTCTCTCTTCTTGGGGCATTTACTAGAGATATGACCTTCTTCTTCACAAGAGTAGCAACACTTTGTGGTCACTTTGGATTTGGTTCTATGGGGCATGGTTCTAACTTTTCCTTCATCCTTCTTGGTAGAAGTTGTTCCTTTATGGAGGTTTCCAAACATTTGATGCATTCCATCTTGCTTCATTTGTTGAACTATAGGATAGATGGGGCATTGTATAGGGACATGATCATTTCCTTCACATAGGAAACAAGTCACTTGATATGTGGGGCATTGTTTAGTTGGATGTTTCTCTTCACAATTAGGGCATTGACCTTCATGCTCTTTGGTAGTGTGATCATGTCTCCACAAAAATTGCAAGCTTGAGTTCCCTCTATACTATCATCCTTGACATCATTGTTGTTAGAATCTCCTTGGAAAGAGTTGCTTATCATGTTGATCATTTGATTGACCATCCTTTGCAACAATTGGGATTGGGTTTCCAAAAACTTTTGCATGGTTGGGTATAACTCATTGTTGTTGGCTAAGAACTGAATTGTCATCTGATTCAACTGGGTTTGGTTTGCTAGTAGTTGTTCTCTCATGTGCATCCCTTGGTTGTTGTTGTTGTAACCATTCTTGATGTTGGATTCTCTGGGGGAAGTCATCTGTTTGGGTTGGATTAGGATTAGAATAGGCAAAAGATTTCTAAGGAAGAAGTCTATCACACACAACAATTTCACACAAGCAATGTGCAAGCAATCACAAACAACATTCCACTCAATCAACAAGTTCAAGCACATTTTTAGGCAACAAAATATGTTTCCTAGACCACATAAGCTGGTGGGTTTAAACTAATCATTAGTATGGTGGTCCAACTATATGGTTCACTTGAGGTCATACCATTCTTCTTAGTTGTTTCTTCTTGAAGAAGATCATTGTATCCTTGGAAAAATTCTTGTATCTTGGTCACAAAACTTCAAAGGTGATGATCGTTCCTTCTAGGTTGTGTTTCTTTAGTCTTCAAGTCTTGAATAATATTTCTTGACTCACTTGTAGTCCTTAGTGATATCCAAGTTGAAGTCCTTGGTGAAAATCAAGTTGAAGTCATTGATGATGTTGAAGTTGAAGTCATTTGAGTTGGTGAAGTCCTTTGCTCATGGTTGAGGTTTTATCCATCAAGTTAAAATACAAGAGATGTAGAATCAAAACTAAAAGGGTTAAGGAAAGAGTTTACAAGATTGTTTGTAAATAAGTTTTGGAACAAATACAACTCCTATTTTTCTAAGGGGTTTTGTCCAATCCTAGGGTTACAATCCTACAGACCACATAGTGCTCTGATACCATCTGTAGAGGTCCCAACCTTTAATAAGGTAGAGATCCCTGTGTTTAGAATGCTAGTCCCTGGATCAATATCTAGCATCCACAGTTAAGATGTAATATCAAGAAACAAAGGTCATAATACAACTTTATAACCAGGAATAAAATAATTAATTACATCTTAGAGTAGCTCATTTGGCTATCTCGTTACAATGCAACAGAAATAACTATAGCATGGAGTCCTTCATCTTCAAAGTGCCTCAGGTAATCATGTTGGTTGTAGACTTGTAATCCTGATCAACACACTTCACTAACATCAAACAAACCTGCAACATAATAAGTTACAGCCACAAGGGTCAATACATTTGAATTGTATTGGCAAGTGATACTATATTAGAATAGTGGTATCTATCATCTATATGCATTTGGCTAAGTGTAGCTTAGGCTTGCTTTGCTCAAAATAGATTTTCCTTATCATTTGAAAACACTAAGTTTTTGTTTGTCAAAATCACCCAAGGCATCAACCAATACACATTGGTGATCCTTTAACCCTTGTTCAACCACAAGTTTTTAACTTAGAAATTGGGATGAGGAGATTCTTGATAGCTTCCATGTCTTGATGCTCAAATTTTCCATTGCCGGGGACACGGCTAAGTACTTAGATTTTACTCCCTCAAGAAGTGGCAAACTTTTCGCACAAGACTCGACATGCATCGAGACAAGATCTTTCAGAAGCCTTCTCTTAGACCAAAATGGACGCGTTCCCAAACCTATCATCCCCGACCACCAACTGTCCATTTGGCTAAGTTATTGCAACCTATATGATCCAGGCAGAGCCCATAATGCCAAGTGGCTGCACTTGAAGCTTCTCAACATTTGACATCTCAAATCTCTTTGTTCCTGGGTGGCATTCCACAAGTGATATACACTAGGGTAGTCCATAAATATGGGCCCTCTGTAACCACTCAACAAAAATCCATCCATGCAAGTCCCTTTCCACCCAGGTGATTCATTCACATAGTTGTTTTATTAAACAAAACACAAGTCATTTGACTTAGAAATATTTCATAGCATGAATATAATCCACCCTTGTTTTCTACTAGCTAAGCTAAGCATGGTGGTAGTAGGAATCTTAACTTAGGAAAATTCTACTAAGGTTTCATCTAATAGGATTTCCCATGGCATATTTAACACTTAGAAAATTCCATGCAAGTCCTACTTAGAAATATCACTAATGCATAGTGAAAATAATAGGACAAAAGTATGAAGCACCACTTGCATTTTTGGTAGAGAATATAAGTTCACTTCTTTATCTTGTAATGGTCACACCCTTCAAATTCCACTACAATTCAATCAAGGCACAAAATTCAATCTACCATTCAAGCAATTCAACACATAAAATAATAAAAACAAAGCAATGCATGCAAGCATGCCAAAGATTGTTTTATTTTGGAAAAGTGGTTTCTAATAGGTTATAAACATTATAAAACATCTATTGGTCATTTAAAAAAGTGGCAAAACCATTTTAGGTCAAGTTAGTGAAAATGACCACTTTAAATCATTTTGTTTTGTTAGAGATGATTTAACCATAGTATGAATTTCTAGTGTTTGACAAATATATTTTTAAACATAAATGTTAGTGTTTATGGTCATAGTGTTTAATATTAAAACCATTTGCAAAAGGTTTCATCTAAAAACCATTTTTAAATCAAATCAATATTTTATTTTGTTGGAAATGTCTTTAAACCAAGTAATAATTTTCTAGGGTTCATCAAATATAATTTTAAGCCTCAAACTTGGCGTTTATGATATGAGAGTTTAATTCAAGTCATTTTCAAAAGGTTTCACTCAAAAATCATTTTTAAACCATAAACAATATTTTTATTTAACTAGAAATGCTTTTATTCAAAGATTTATTCCTTAGCCTTGCAAAATATGTTTTTAAATCCAAAAGTTGGTTTCTATGGTCAGTAGGTTCAAAACAATCCATTTCAAAAGTTTTTACCCCTAAATCATTTTTAGAATAAATATTATACACAAAATAGGCCTAGACAAGTTTCTGCAAAAACAACTAAGTTTACAGAAGCAAATTACTAAACAAAGTACATGGTTGGATAGAATTATTTTTGCTGATTCCATTGATATAAATTTTGCAAAATTTGGACGTGTGGATCAAAAGTTATGCAAATTACAAATTCAAACAACTAATAGAAATGTTTCTGGTTTTTATAACACAGACTGGGCCACGTGGAGCAATCCTATTGGGCGATACCAATTCGGCTAGATCGACTAACACAGACCATAGGATCTCATTTAGATCGCACGGTGCAGGTTCGTCCATACCGTTTCTTTTAAATGAATCTATCGTGTCCACAAGATCATCATCCAATGGCTAACATCTAGACGACCAAAGGTTGGCGGCGCAGCGATGGTGGCTGGCTGCGGCGCGCTCGGGCTGCGACGTTGCCAGCGATACAGGAAGCGAGGGAAGGAGGGGAGAAGCTCACCAGAATCGCATGTCTCGCTGATGCTCGACGTGCCCTTGGTTGGCGAAGGGGCGCTCGAGGACGACGGTGATTGCTCGCCGGATACGCTCATGTCATCGGGCGCGTACTGTCGTTGGCGGGTGTGGTGCTACAAGGCATGCGCGAGTGATTGGCAAACGTTAGGAGATGTGCAGGACAAAGGAGAACAAGATAGAGTCATCCAGAAGTGGAGGGGCGGACCGAACCTACCGGGAAAATCTCGCCGGAGTCGAGGCAGTGGACGACGACGTTCGGTCTTGGTTGTTGCCGATGTTCTGGGGCACACGCGGATGAGCTGGAGCTACTAGTGGATGCGCCTGAGGCTGGAGACCAAGCTCGTGGGATCTGGGAGGCAAGGGGAGGCAGATGCTGGTCGGAATCGACAGAAAAGACTCGCCGGAGCAGTGGCGGTGCAGTGAGAAATTTGGGAAGCCCTAGGGCGAAGGAGGTGCGGTGAGTGAGGGGAAACAGAGAGATAGGGCAGGCGCTTATGTACGCTTGATCGCGGGAGAGAGTCATTGCTGCTTTCAATGTGAATTAACGGGATTAAATCGCGGCAGTAACGGCAACGAGCTGAGGGGCGAGGTCAGCGTGGGGGTGGAGACGACGACTGATGGGTGGGGCCGGCTAGTCAGCGAGTGAGGAGGTTTACGCAGTGGGGTCCGGAGTCAGTGACGGTGCGGGTTTGTTCGCGAGTGAAAAAGGATCTGGGGAGGGGAGTGCCGGGTGGGCTAGTTGGGCCGGAATGGGCTAGCTTGGCTGGAATAGTTTGTTTCCTTTTTTTTCTTCCTGTCTCTTTTTCTTTTTCTGTTTTCTTTTTCTATTTTCTTTTTCTGTTTTGAATTTATTCAAATGATTTCAAAGTCTTTTTCATTTCAAAAACTTTTTAAACTTTTCAGTAAGTTTTTATTTTGTTTAAATATGTATTTTAAATACCACATTAGGAATAATTCTTTTATTTTTTATGGTTTATATTTTATTTAAAATAGGCAGTTGCCTTTATTCAAATAAGATTTTAAATATAATTTCATCTCTTATTTGAAATCAAATTTTCATCAAATCTTTTTCAGTAGGTTTTATTTATTCATTAGTGCAAATAATTTTCTTTGAATTATTTAAAATATTTTAATATGATTTATTGATCATTTAAATTGGGTAGATTGTATTTATTCAAATCAAATATGGTTTTAATCCCATATAAATTTTATTCAAATAATTCTCTTAAGTTAATTTGATAACTTTTTAGTCCACTTTGATAAATTTCCATTTATTACTTTCACATGATTTAATTAATCATATCTATTAGGAATTTTATCTTTATCCATATATAATTAGAATATGTCTTAATGCCATATAATTTTATTGGAATAATCTTTATCCCTTTATTTTATCTTTATTTCATTTGCTTATGGATTTGGCCCAGATATAATTTGGCTTTTAAATATTCCTTATTTATTTATTTCTTTCCTTGTCTTATAAAATCCATATCTTTTTATTTATAGATCCAAAATTGGTGATTACAATTTGTGGAATTTTATTTAATATTTGTTTATCTTTTTAAATCGTTTTAGTATTATTTTGCTCACAATTTGGTATGGATTTTGGATAGGAGTTTTATTGGCTTGGAAAATATTTCCTTTTAACTTATTAAATTCATAAGTTTTTATCTATGGCTCCAAATTGAATGAAATCAATTTCTAAGGTTTTATAATATTTTTATTTACCATTTTTGATCATTTATAAATGTTTGTTGACAAATTTTTATATGGATCAAATCCATAGTCTTTGAGATATCTTGGAAATGATTTTCTTCCATTAAGGTTTTGGGCTTTTGGTTTAACTTTTCCAAGTGTTTAAATTTCAAGATACATTCATTGATGAATGCATTTCACTTGATTGAAATTTTGTTGGCTTCCCTTTTCATTCAAATTTTGTTCAAGAAGGGTTTTGATGTTTCCATTTTGAAAAAAAAAGTTTCTTTTCACCCTAAATTTCAACAATTATTTATTCTGTTTATTTATTTTTCAGATTTCAAAATTTGGAAAATTTTGGGATGTGACACTAATCATGGTCGTCGGAGCTGCTACAGACGGCGACCCGCATGCTCCCTGGAATCTATGTGCTGGGATGCCATCGTTATGCTTCAGGTCTCTTAGACCATTTGTTAAGTTTACTATACTTAATAGCATAATTTTCCTTCCGTTGTTTGATGTTTGTGTTCAGTGACCTCTGCTGGTAATAATTTGGTTCTCTGTTCAGTTATGAGCTTGCTGTAATAAATTTTGTGTCATAGGGTCACTGTTGTGTCATTGATTCTTCACTGGATATTCTCGAGGTCAAGGTTAAGCTTATGTCAGATGGAGGTCTGGGATTTGTTTATCCCTGATCAAGGGGGTGTCACATAAACGCGGCCACTGAACCTGCGACATGCAGCCACCGGGGCTGCTACGCGCGACCATCAGGGTTGCTACACGCGGCCGTCGGCATGGCTATAGACGGTGGGCGGCGCGTCTACAAGCGGTCATCGGGGTTGCTGCATGCGCCACCTCCCTTGCTACAGACGGCTGCTGGGGTTGATACACGCAGCCGCCGGCACTACTATAGACGACTGTCGTCCTTGCTAGACGCCACCCCTGGCCCTGCTACTCTCGTGTCGTGGCGGTGCTACTAGCCGCGGGAGGCACTGCTACAAGGGGTGGTCGGCACTGCTACCGCTGTGGCAACATCTTCCCCGACAATGACGCCCTTCTCCAGCGACGCGACTTCTCCGACACCTTCTCCGACGTCGGTTGGGTGGGAGAGCGAGATGAGATAGGAGAGGTGTCCTGTTTTTTTGTTTGCGGGAGAGAGAAGGTATGAGAGAGGAGAAAGGTACGCGAGGGGTACGCTCTGTTGACCAGGCAATGGGACACGTGTCGGGCTGTCGACCCGGGGGATCGGAGGCAATTATCCCTCGGGGGACGCCTAGCACTGCCCTAATTTTAGTTGCTTATGATTATAAGATTAAGATTGATTTACTCATATTCTGAGTCTTTTACCGCTTTCGTTTTAGCCGTATCTTTTCCACAATTTTCCTTGCGCTCGTGAGTATAAACTTTTTACTGGTTTTGATCGTTTCGGGCCCAGTACCATGCAAAAAAAACGCCTTCGGGCGTTAGCTTAAGTTTTCTGGCTACATGTTTTCTCTTATTTTATATGTGAATTTTAGAGTAGTGATATTTCAGCACTTAAAACCAGTGTTTGTTTCTAAGGTTCTGCATTGTCTCGCTATTAAGCGTTATCGCCTCAGGAAATGTTCTGTGTTTAAACTTTTGCCGTCGCACAAAAAGTCAAGCATATAAGACCGGAAGAACGGAAAACCATCACTTGTTTAAACAAAAATTTACATAAATTGTTCAAGTTAGTAGAGTTTTTTCGGTCTTGATAGTTTTATGTGTTCAACGGTTGCATTGTTTCAGTCTTAAAAGCATTTGTTCATAGGTTATGTTTGTTCCACATTACATTTGTTCGTTAGACACAACTAAAGGAACAACCTAATCCAATTTTGTTTTTATATTTATGTCTCAAGTACATGACACTTAGACCTTCCAACGGTCCTTGGATTAAGGTGTTTTGAGCCGGATTTGCACTAGGCTCGACACCCGGGGGCTGCAATCGCAGTTTTTGACCAAGACTTGAGCCGCCTTTGAGAAAGTCGACTCGACGCTTAGGGGCTTAATATCTCTAACTTAAGAGCTTTGTCCCGCCTTGCGTCCAAGACGGAACAATTATCGGGGGCTACAGTACGTTGATCTCCAAGATATGGTGAAGTTCTCTCTAGAGTATCAAGCTGGATTTTCATATTGAATTCCACCTTGACAATCGAGGGCTACACCGATGCTGAATTTTGTGATGTTCTCTCTGGAGCACTGGGCCGAAATAATTTCTGACTTGACACCTGGGGGCTACACTATTTACTTTATTGCTAAAGCTACTCTGAGAGCACTAAGACGATTTTATTTTATAACTCTGACTTGGTGCTCGGGGACTACAACCGTTTGATATATACTGACACACATCCTTTTGAACATCAAGCCGCCTTCAACGAACCCGACTCAATGCTCGGGGGTTACATATGGTTATGTCAACAAAACTTTCGCGACGATGAAGAATCCGGCTAGAGAAACCCGGGGGATTGACATTCACTTTGCCCTCGTGTAAGTTTTCTGGGTTACATAGCTCGATGGCTGAAACGTTCGTGATATGAGAGGCTCTAATAACTTAATTCGGCAAGCTCTTATGTCTGTCACTTTGTTGGCTCTAAGTCGGCAATTTGGTATCCTTTACGATCGTGGCCCGGTATCCGTGATTTTTTCTGACTTACATATCGTCCCGAGAGGATGATGATACTAAAGATGTTCCTAGAGCTTCGAGGAATCACTAACGATTTGTTAGAGAGTTCTCCACCTTGGATTCGTTTACAGAAGCATACAAGAAACTATCTAGCTAGGCTTAGTCGGACGGGAATATGATTTTGGAGCTCTCCAAGATTCTTCACTAGCCCGACTACAAATTGAAGACGACGTTTATTTACACTTTGATCTAGGAGGAGGAACATGAGGATCTTGAAGTACTCTTAGTGATATTGTTGTGGATATACCAAATAGGTATACCTAGGGAATAGTCACATACCGGCAAGCCTAGGTGGCCCACAGATGGTGGTTAGGCCTATGGCATAACCGATGTAACACCCTCGAATCAGCCCTATGAAAGATTTAGCAATTCCCGCCAATCCCACATATAAACAATTCAAAGATGCCCACCAGGAACTTGCATACGGGTGGAAAATGAAGTAATACTATTACACAATAGTTCATGATGGAACTCACGGAAACATATATATAAAACAACGACTCCATGAGTCAAGAATATATATACAATACAAAGATCCAAATCACCTTGAAAATGGTACAACATCCGACTATGGACAAGATGCAAATGGGGCTAAGAGCCCTAAGAATATCCAATGGCATCCATAACCCTGCCCAGGCCAAGCAAGAATGGTAACCCTGCTAACAATGTCGATCTCAGACCTTCTAAACAAAAGGGGTGTCGGCAAAGGGTAAAGGAAAAGGAGAGCGGTCAGTACTGAGGCCATTACACGGCGAGACTTAAAATTCCACGGCTCTCGCCTACATAGTTATGGTGGACTGAAGCGGCAGCGCAACATGCACTAAACAACCTATAGAGACCCGATATAACTATCAACTATTAGAGAGAGGTAAGAAAGACCTATGCGGAACCAACCTAATACTACCACCAAACATACATATCCTGGTATTTCCCCCTCAAGACCGAATGAGAAAATCATGCCAAGGAAACTCACCCAGTTGACAGTTTTATTCATTATTTCCATGGTGGTTATCCAACTTACTAGTCATATTAGATAAAAGTCAAATTATAACAGTAAATTTAGTTGTACTTGCCTATGATTGATGAGGGGTGACCTCGGAAATGCCCATTGTTATGGACTTAGGGTTTCGTGGAAAATAGAATTTTGGGGGTTTTGTCGGCTAATTAGACAAACAAGCAAGTCGACGTAGTCTGATTATTAGAAAAGCTCGGTTACAAAGTCGACGGTTTGCTAGTTGCGATCTAGATCACGGTGGATTGCAGTAATCATAAGGTGCCCTCTCCGGCGGGTCCTCCCAGCCTTTATATGAGAGGATGGGTCCTGGATTCGTAGCCAGAGAGGTTACAAGTTTATGTTTACAATGCAAACTCTATGTCGATTCCTGATTATTCCTTAGCAGGTAAGGACAGTCTTTACTCGTCGGGTGCTTCTTGGACTTCGTTGAGCCTTCGTGGGCCATAAGCTTTTATGCGCCTAGGGTAACTAATCATAGGGACCCGATAGTTCATATCCATGTTAGTAGCCCCTGAGACTCTATCCGAATTGTAGATTCGGGTCGAGTCTTAAAACTCTGTTTAACTTCTTAGCCGAAGTTTTTTGCTATAAGCATATTGTTCTTTTCTATTCAAATATCGTAGGGATTTTGTACAACGAGTCTGATGCATCCGACAAATCAGGAATCGGTTAATTACACTTGGGCAAAGATAGCGTGAACCTACATCAAATTCAAGTCCCCAGGCTTGAACTCAGTATTTGCTGGCGTAATTCAGTTTGGGCCATGGAGGTCTTATCGAATACTGAATTCCAGTGCTTTTATTCCGGGTACACGACGCATCCGCCAGTACTTTTCATCGTATCATAGATACAGATTTAATACTGGCAAAGTGCATTCGTGTGTGATTACCAGGCCACACATGATAGATCCTAGGGTCTTACCTTCATATCATGGACACAGCATTCAAACATGTTATTGTTGCGAACACGGTCTAAGAAAATTTTATCGACTTCCTTGTTTGGCTATTGGAATAGCTAAAGTTATTGACTTCTTTGATATTCTTATCGGGTGCTCCCGATGGGAGTAGACGTATGAGGATACAAGCTTGTAACACTCATAGGTTTGCTTCAAATTATCTATCGGGTGCGCGACAGCGCTCTTGATGGGAGTAGCCCCGAGGCTACGTCGAATACTTGGATTCGAGTGTAGGCTCAATTTTTTGATTTTTTTATGCTCAAATATTGACTCTGTAGGAGGATTTGTTCTGTCGGGTGCGTGACAGCGCTCCCGATATGAGTAGACCCCGAGGCTATGTTGCGGTGCTTGCATTGGAGCATAGGCTCGAGGAAGATCCTCCATCTGAGGAAAGTGTAATGATGAATTTTATCGGGTGCACGACAGCGCTCCCGATGGGGGCTAGTCCCCGAGTCTATGTTCGGGTGCATGCATCAGAGCATATACTCCAATCTTTTTTATTCGGATGAATTTTACCTTATCGCTTTTTAACCACTCATGATGTCATTGATGAAAAATATGGAGTGTGGCAGTTCTATTGATGGGATGTGACATTAGTGGGTCCCACTACTTCATTGCATCCTGATGCATGGGCGACATAGCGGTGTTACTATTAACGCGTGGCCCCATGTCCCGCGCGAGAACAAGGGTGTCGTGCGGTCGCCACCAGATTTTCGCGATAATTTTTAACTGTACGAGATTTTTTTCCTTTCCCATTGTAGCTACGTGTCAACATCTTATTCTTTCTAGCGCTTCATTGATATTGATCAACGGCTCCTAATCACTCCACATTTTCTTTATATTGAGAGGGTTAGGGATTTTTACTTCCCTTCTCCCTTTTCACCATCGTCTTCCTCTTCTATTTTGCCGCTCTTAGTTCCATCATTCTTGCGCATCCCAACTCTGTCCTGGTCCTTTGTGCCACTCCACTAGAGAACCAACATGGGTCGATCTAAGACAGCTTCCTCTACTGCTGATGCTACCTCGAAGAAGAAGCGGGCCGATGGATGGGTGGCCTCGAAGTGTATAGAGCGCAATCTGTGTGAAGCTTGCAACTTTAATCTGCTAGAAGAGGGCTCCTTCAAGCTGCCCAGCGATGAGACCATGCCTGCACCCGAAGCCGGATGGTGGGTAATGTTCCTCTTCCACGGCCTTTCTCTCCCTGCCCATGAATTTCTTCGTGGGCTTCTGTTTTTCTTTGTCATACAGCTTTACCAGCTTACGCCTAACGCCATCCTTCACATTGTCTTTTTCATCGCCTTGTGTGAGTGTTTCCTTGGGATCCATCCCCATTGGGGCCTGTGGAAGCATTTTTTTTCTTTGTTCGTCATAACGCCACTGACACCATCGTCCACGAAATCGGAGGCGCAATAATTTATGTGTGCTCTGATGAGAATTACTTCGACTTGAAAACTACAGACTTCATCCAAGGTTGGAAAGCGAAGTGGTTCTATATTAAGGACCAGAAAGTCTAAGGCCAGAAGTTCAGGTTAGCCCTCTTCGACCCGATGAAAACTTGCCGGAGACTTAGTTCCTAGGAGGAGCGCCCCTCTACTGAAGAAATGAAGGAAGTTTGGCTGCTGCTGGACCGAATCGAGAAGCTGCGCACTGCTCAATTGTCGGGTCTTCAAATCCTCACATACTTTCTTTGGATTCACGTCTACCCCATCCAAGCTCGGCTGGCCGGCATGTGGTCCTATCTTGGTCGCAAGGATCCAATGAGGATTACACCCGAGAATCTGACAATTAAAGTTCTAGAGAAAAGGGTGTGCTCCTTTACAACAGTGACGAAGAAAATCCTAGTTCTTAATGATTGTCGGGTGAAGCACTTCAACAAGAAGAACCCTATACCTGAAGTAAGACTTTTTCGTGTTCCTTTCCATTGTTTGTTTGTCCATGCCTTGTTTTGTATTTTCTTGGGTTGACTTTTTTCTTTTGTAACTGGCTTTGCTAACAGGGCCATGAACACTTGGTTTATCTGCCTCCACTACCTAAGGCCGGTAATCTACCCGACAGCACCACCTTATCTAAGGGATACACTGAAGTTCCGGTCACAGTCGAGGAGGCAAGGCTTCATCCGCCAACTCTTCCCATGACACTATGTCACTTCCTTCAGCTTGTTCGAGGAACTTGAGATGGTCCATGTCGCTAGCAAGTGGAAACGTAACGAGCCAGTTGAAAGGGTCGAAGATTCCAATGATTCAATAGGTTCAAAGCCGCAAAATATCAAACCCATGGCTGTTGCACCTCCCCGCACGGGTATATTTCGGATGGCGCAAGACATCAGCTCATAAGTTACTTTCACCATATATTTATTTATATCTTTGACCCAAAGATGTTCAATTGATGTAATTTCTTGTTATTCCAAGAGCGATGAGGATGAGGATTCCTATCTGAAGTTGCCAGCTGGTGTTGCTATTCAATCCCCACCTACAAAGTCCATGGGACAACAAACTGGCGCAGCCAATATTTTGGAAAAAGTTGTTTCCAAGTTGGACCCGAAGGATACATCGTCGCCCTCCCCTGAGCTGCCGATCAAGAAGAATAAAACCTCGGGCAAGGGTGTGGTGATAGCCGAGAATCCCTCGGATCCTGACATGAAGGATGTAAGTAACTTTCTATTTTCGTGGTATTTTCATGGAGGGGTCCTCACAGTCTATGTTTAGATACGTGGGGTAAGGCGGGAGGTTGGCGGGTATGAGGTGACACAGATTACCCAGGTTCAGATCCCACGACGGTGGTGGAATCCTACTCCTACTATAAATCACTAAAATGCACTACTAGGAAAAGGCCTATCAGTGGCGCATCATTTTGGGACTTCTGTGGTGCATATGGGATACGCCACTAAAGTGTAGTTATGTGGCGCATATTGAAATGCGCCAGAGAAGTCTCAAAAACTTCTGTGGCGCATATTGCCAATATGTGCCACAGATTTTTTTTTTCAAATTTCAAAAAAGAAACCCGGCCAGATCTAGCCGGAGGAGGGAGGAGGAGGATGAGGAGAAGGTGAGGAGAATGAGAGAAGAAGTGGAAGAGTATAAGAGAGAAGGTGAGGAAGAAGGTGAGGATGAAGGTGAGGAAGAATGATAGAAGAAGGGTGGAGGAGTGGAAGAGTATAAGAGAGGAGAAGGGGTGACGGGATTCAAATTTCGAATCCCGCCCAAGACTTTTGTGAAGCATATGGAAGAAATGCGCCACAGAAGTTTCTCTTCCTTTTTTATTTTTTTGCAGGAAAAAAGATCTTTTGCCCATAACTTTTTATTCTTTTCGAATTTTGAAAATCTAAAAAATCACTAAATGACCTATTTTGTTGCAAGCAGATGTGAAATCTCGTTCTGGTCATTTTGGTTTATTATACGTATTTTTCCGACATTGTATGCAAAAGTTACGGCCGTTTTACCGTGGCATGACCTTTTTTTCTATAAAAGGTCGAAATGCATGTTTGTTAATTTTCCTAAAACTAGATCACATTATGTAACATCCCAAAAATACTAAACTTGGATCATCAAACTCTAATCATCAAATTTAGGGTTAACAAAAACTTTGCTAAACAAAAATATGAAAGCATGCATGTGAGTATGCATTTCATTTTGAATTCTTTTAAACCAACTTGTTTGTGTGATCCTTTGCTTGTAAATGGATGCTTAGGTGAAATAAACATCATCTAAACAATTCCCAAACTTTTCTCAAAGACAATTAAATCAAAACAAATAAAATAAGGGAATGGTCATTTTGACCAATTTAACTCCCATGCCTACTTTGGCTGTCCCAAACTTTCAGAACTTAACATAAACTTTTCTGGATCTTTGCACCCCTTGATTGTACTCATAACAAAGTATCAAGGCCCACTTTGTGATCACCCAGAAACATTCAAATGCATAGTTTAAATGACAATTCAAAATTGAATCTTTATCATATGGGAAGATCCCCCTTTTTCAAAAACCACTCAAACAAGCTCAACTTTCAAAACCCAAGCATCTACAGACTCACCAGCACCAACCTAGCACACCCACCAAAAATCTTTTCAAAATTCAAAACTTAAATTCTTGCGGCCATTTCATCAAACACATTGCACACACAAATCATCAAAATCGTAAACACTATTGTGAGCAGTGATTGAAGCCTAACTTGTTCCCTCTCTAGCTCACAACCATCTTAGTAGATCACCTAGCAAGTTAAACCAAGCACTAGACTCACTGTAAGCTGGGCAATGACATCAATGGTGAACAGCCGAAGCTCACCATGCCACCCCAGTGGAGACAGCAAGCTAGGAGGAGATTTAGCCGTGCCAACCTTGTCTGGGAGGCAGCCCACCGTCCACCGCCACTCCCTGTCCCAGCCGCGAGCGTTGCCAAACCCTGGACCACACGCACGGACCGCGCCCAGCTCGCCAGCAACCATGCCGAGCATGCGCTAGAGCGCCACGCTCGACCGACGCCCACAGACCGTGCGCCGCCCTCGCCTCGTGCATACATAACCGCCACCGACTCAGGAGACCACCAGACATCCCCGTTCGCCGCCCCATGACGCACAGCCACCGCTCACCGTCGAAGACGCCGCCTCTGCCGCGCAGAGTGTCGCGTATTCCAGATCAAACCGCACCGCCCCTACGCGCGCATTAAAGCCATAGAGCATCGCCAGGAGAGCACCAAGCGATCACCACCACCGGCCATGCCTCTAGCAGCCCGTAGCCATGTCGCCACCGTCGTCTGCCCATGCCGTTCGGTCTCGTCATCGCGACTATAAATAGAGGCCACCCCCAGCCAAATTGAGCACATCATCTCACTCCCCTCTCCTCACTGATCGTGCCACCCCGTTGCCGAAGCAAGGTGAGCAGCACTTCGCCGGAATTTCACCGGAGTCTGCCGCTGCTGGAGAAGAAGGGGGCCAGCGATTGGAGCCTCCCCAGGAGAAGCTGCCGGTACCAGGAGGTTCGCCGTCGTCGACTTTGTCGTTTGCCCGCCTCGCCGACCCTCGCCTGAACCCCGGTGAGCCCCCAACGACCCCCACTGGCCGCGCTAGGTTTCTGTCTCGCCGGCGTTGTCCAACGTCGACGATGACCCTCAGCCGTTGGATTAGAACCAGATCGAACGCACCACATCGTCCCATACCGCTTCGCACCCCCATGTCTCATTGACGCGTGGGGACAGCCACTTAGCCAGCCCGCGTAACCGCCGTGCTTAGCAGGCCGGCCCAGTATCATTTCCTGCGCAGCCCAGTTATTTGAATTTAACCTTTTCCATTTTATTTCAAACATACTTCTGTACCTAGTTTCAAAAATCAACCCAAGTAGATTCAGTAAACCAAATTGAGTGAAACCAATTTTGTTAGAAAGGTCTGGGAATGCTGAATCCAAGCCCATTGGATTCAAGTCATTTGGATCTGTAGATCATCCTTGGTAAAAATAACAAGGCAGAAGTTTTTCTACATTCAAACATTTTTCAAATTAAAACCATAATAGCTTTTGAGTTGATTCCAACTCTCAAAAATCACATTCAACCATACCTTTCAGAATATATAAAAATATATGGGTTTACTTACAGAAATAATGTTTAAGTAATAAAAGGATGCCACATAGGCATTTCTAGTCACTTTATTTAATTAAAATAAAAGGGTAAAACCTTATTAAATGGTGACACCACTTTAAATCACATTCCCATGGACTAAAATATGTGGTGATGACATGTGTCAACATGATCCCATGTTTGGTTTGGAGAATATTAAATCTTAAGTAGTTTTTCAATGAGTAGAAATTACTTTTCTAAAAATAAAAGGAATTAAACCAAGCTTTAATCTTGTAATGTTAGTGATGATGCTAGATCATCTATAGGACCCTTTTGTGTGATGATTGCAAGTAGTTAAGAATTGTTTGGTGATTGTGTACCTCGTATTTATTTATAGACGCTAGTACCGACCAAGGATACGAGGAGGAAGGAGGATTCTACGAAGAAGAAGCCGAGGAGAACTTCAACCACTGCTCTGCACAAGACAAGCCTTACTAATCAAGTTGACCTATGCAATCCAATACTTGCAAGCTTATACTGATACTGATGCAAGCCTAATACTACTAGTTGAATGTGCAAGCTAACACTTGCAAGACACTTTACCTATGCAAGCCTATACTTGCAATGATGCAAACAAACCATTACTTGCTTGTTACCATGCCACTATATGCCTTAAGCATATATGATCATAACCACTTGATAAACCAATCCTAGTTTTACTTACAAGCTTTATACTTTATTTCTTTATCAAAGCTTTAACTTAGAGTTTATTTAAGTGAATTGTAGATACTAGAAGGATATTTGAAGGTTGCATAAAGAGCATAAAATTTGGCCTAAGCTAGATAATCTTTATGTCATCCTAAGGCATGAGATTAAGCTTAGTTAAACTCCACTAGTGTACCACCCCTCATTATTACTCACTCCCACTTGTAGATGCTAGTGCTAAGCATAAAACTTGATCAACTTTAGATGGGAATACTTGGTGGAAAAATGGTTATGAAAACCTTGGAATGATGGATCATTCTATTGAAATGTTTTGACATGTGTTTCCGAACACCAGATGATTTTGGTGATGAAAATGTTGAGGGATGATCCTTAGCCCTTTATAAAACTTATGGTTGTCTGGATGCGATACCATTCCAATTTTATCGTACAACCACAATACCCCAAGATTGGGTAGGGCTTGACTGGAAACTTATATACCTTAGTATTAGTTCCCTCACGGCCAAGGTCTGAGCTGAGGATACCTTGTGAAGATTGTCCACATGTGCAGTACCCAAGATGACAGTTGGTCATGGTTGGGAGGCCAAACTCACAGGAGAGGTGCCTATACTAGTGTGTGTAATTGAAAGGTTAGGATTGATTATCCGCATACTGAGTATGGTGAATTCAGGATTTGTTCCTGATGGATGTATCGAACGTCGTGGTGAAAGTGTACAATCTCTGCAAAGTGTCAGACTATTCGAATATCCGCGTCCGCGGTTATGGACAGTTGGAGTGGCCATACTGTTCCCCGGTCAGACTTTTCAAAATGACCTCTGAAATGAATTAAGAATTTGACTTGACCACAACAGAGTTGTGACATGAGATACAAGATCCCACTTAGGAGTTATAAAATTGTGACTAGCTTCTCTTGCTTCTGAACTGGTAGAGATAAATCTGGCTTTTGCAAAACAACCCTAGAGCCTAGTGTCCTATTATCAAAACCCCTTTCACTTGTTAGTATTAGTTTGCGAGTACTTAAAGAGTACTCATGGATTTGTCCCTGGCTATTCCCGTGGCCAGACTATGAAGAGGAGTACCTGGAGGATGGACCCCAGGAAGGTTACGACAACTAGGATCATCTCCCATCGTCAGCATTGCCTGTGACCCCGAAGATGGAGCTTCGCCTACGCTACCGTTATTATTACGTATTCCGCTGCTTGAAGTTGTATTAAGAACTGGATCATGAGATCCCTATTTGTGTAAGAACTATGGTATCTAATTCTGTTATGTCTCGCAAAAATGGTAATCCTGAGATTGCGATGTATGGCATAACAGGCATCTGGGATTAAAAATCCGGGTGTTGACACATTACCTACCACTATGTGAAAGGATTTTATTTTTTGAAGTGTTTTTCATTTTCTATTATTTTTTGCAAGGCTAAAAAGGCGATCCACAGGGGGGTCTGTTTTTCGTACTCCAATTCTACGGTGCATACCTCTATATGCACCACAGAAGATGAACACTTCTGTGGCGCATATGGTCATATGCGCCACAGAATGTTGGTCAGAGTATATGTGGCATATCGACATATGCGCTACAGAAGTTGGAACTTCTGTGGCGCATTTTTCCTATATGCACCACAGAAGTGTGAAGATTTCTGTGGCGCATTGTCATGAAATGCGCCGCTGGAGTTTATCTGTGGCGCATGGTCACACATATGCACCACAGTAGATTTGTCTATCTATAGCTGGTTTACGCCGGGTTACAAGGATCGATATTCTATGCGCGATATGAGTTTTTATGTTGCCCTAAAGGCTCCTCTAGGTCCATCTTATATAGACGCCAGATCCTAGGGTTACAGGGAAAGTCCTAGCCGGATAGGTTACAGAGTCCTACATAGTATACAACTAGTCTAACGTGTCTTGCACTCCAAGGCTCCGGGTACGCTGATGACTACACCGTAGTCTTCCTTTATCCAGCATGGTCCTCCCTACTGGATCTATCTAACTGGGCCACCCAGCAGGCCATAGGCCCTGCTACCAATTGGGACACCCGGGTTATCCGGATTAGAGACATGCAATGGTGATACCCATTTAGCATATCCCCAATAGTAGCCCCCGGAGAACTCCGAGATCTTGCGCCGTCTTGCCTCTTCAAATTGAATGCTCCGTCTAGGTGAATGTCGGCAAATCATCAAGCAATATCTTGTAGTACTCCCAAGAAACCTGTGATGCTCTCCGTCTTCATCATTTAAGTCGGAGAATCACTGATGTTCTCCATCGTACTCTTCTCATAGCCGGACGGGATCCGTCCATGCCGGAATCTTCAGATGGGACTGTTCACCTGCCTATGCTAGTAGAGTGATGTAGACCATAGGTCAGCGACGCCTTGTAACTCACACATGTAGAGAATGTAATCATAGACATTTCCCGCATGAAGGATACAAAATGTTGGCGGCGACGGTGGGAACGTGGCGAAATTTCTGCGCACGCTCACGCACACGCTGTCCACGCAGCAATCATTCGATCAACTTGCATGAATCTTAACACCGAGTACTATGTATTATAACCGCGGTGACTTTTATGTTTTCACCTCATTCTTCCTCGCATCATCTTCTTCCTCTAGCCAACGTCTCCTCGAGTTCATTGCGCACACAGAGAAAACCCTAGCTTTTCTCCAACCACAATCATCTCCCACCTGCATCAATGGCCAGTAGCAGCAGCACCCCGTCGATGGCGTTGTCAGGCGAGGCCATGGCCAAATCAACAGACTCTGTCCACGTCCTGCCGGAGGGCGTGGTGGTGCCATGTTTCGCGGTGGCGGAATACACCGGAGGCGAACATATTCTACCGGGGCTGGAACCACTGGAGGAGGAGTCTGATTCCCACAAGGGTGAACGGCGTGGCTCGGAAATCACCGAGAACGATATCAAGGAGATGCTTGCCGAGGGGTAACTCCCTGCGATGGAGGGCCTAATCTGGTGGGCAGCGCCGGCCGACGAGGTCGTGCCTTCTCCCCTAGCCGGAGAAAAGGTATACCTCAAGGCTCATTTTGTGCACGGCATCTCCCTCCCAATCTCCGACTTCTTCATAGAAGTCCTTAGCCACTTCCCGGTTCAACCTTAGAGCCTTTCTTTTAATAGCATCCTCGCGCTTAGCAACTACGTTGCGTTGTGCGAGGGTTACCTAGGAATTAGGCCTAGGTTAGATTTATTTATTTACTTCTTCACCATGAAGAGGGAAGCCGAGGTGAGCAAGGAGGAGCTTAGGAACTGCGGAACCATTAGCTTCAAGATCCGGCCTGGCCGGCGGTTCCCCAACATTGTAGGTCACGAATCCTGCAAGAATTGGCAAAGGACGTATTTCTATGGCCCAGATATCCATCTGACTGGCCGAGAAAGAATGTACCCAGACTTTGTTGATGGAGCCGCCGCTGAAGCCCCGACATGGAGATCCCAAGCCCTCCTCCCCTCCGACGATGAAGCCTCTCGCGCCGTAAGGAGGATTGACTGGTTCGTAGAGCGGGTTTGATCGGGTTGGACCTAGCCATGTGCTGGTTCATCAGGCGGATCCAGCCTCTTGAGCACCACGCGAAGCTCATGCACCAGTATACCGAGGATAGGAAGGATAGCCTTCATATCTCCGAGGACATCTTCTCTAGTGACTCTGTCAAGCTTTGCCTCAAAAACATAGTCAAGGTGAAGGATAGGAAGTGTGGCTTAACCATCACCTACAACATGTTCTAGGGCGGCACGTGCCCAGAGGTACTCATTTATTTCCCGTATATGACATATACTGTAGTTCTTCTGTCTTGCATATACCCTTGCATCTAACATTTTAGGATTCATTTAACAGCTAAAGAATCTCGACGAAGGTAGCCTGGCTGCCCAAGTCTACGATCCCAAGATGAAGGAAGTCACCGTCGTGTCCGACGACGAGGTCCCATTGGCGCGAAAGCGGAAGAGCTCCACCTCTGATGCTTCTGACAGAGGCAAGAAGAAGAAGACGGAGGGTGGAGCTTCCAAGAGATCCAACACCTCCCTGGAGGCAGAGAAAAGAAGAATGACCGGTATCCCTTTGACAAAGGCACCAACCATTGTGTAAGCTTCTAATCATCCGACATCGTATCTTGCTTATCTTATTCATGTACTTATACTTTTGCACGTTTCAGGAAGAAGGGCAGTGTGAGTTTGAAGAAGACCTCCAAAACATCGGGGTCTTCTAAAAACATCAAAGAAATGTTTATCCAAGCATCTCCCGCCATCGCCCCGTCGACTCCGACCGTCCAACCTACTACCGCACCAAGAATTTCTCCGGGAAAGGTAGCGTCTGAACCTTCTGCCATGGAAGTGGACCCAACTCCTTCTCAGGAGGTCCCAGACATTGCCGCGGAGCCCCACGTTGTTGGCGAGCAGGCGACGCAGGAAAGCACATCTTCTAAAGTGGCTGAATCTTTGGCTAAGGATGCCACTGGTAGCGGTAAGACGGTGGTGGAAGGCGGAACTTCTGCCGTAGGCAGAGCTGTTGTACCCAAGACGCCAACAGAGCTTCCCAATATTGTCTACCCGGTGCTTACACCGAGTAGCTCAACTCTGGCTCCTGTTGTGGCGCCGACTTCTCCCACATGTGGTCTTGAGGAGTTGCTCAAACAAGCAGAGATCGTTCGTGTAAACACACTTGCCTTTAGCAAGATATTCTCCGAGAGCGCCAGCAACCTCAAGATCATCTCACGTGTAAGTTTTATATGCCTTTTGCATTTCATATGTAGTATCCGACTTGCCTTTGGGTCTGAATGCTCTAAAAGTGACTAAGCTAGAAACATTGCACTGAAGCCCCCAAGTATTTAGTTTGAATGAATTATTCCGACTAGATACTTTTAGAGTAGCATACGCAGTGTTTGTAAATTTCAATACTGTAGCCCCCAAGCCTCTAATTGAAACAGAATTAGTTCTAGCTAGATGCTTAAAGAAAGACTAAGCATATCACTAAGTTAAAAAAACTCGTACTATAGCCCCCAAGCCTCTAGGTGGATACTTATCCGGCTAGATGCTCCAAGTAGACTAAGTAACTTTGATCTCTTTGAAGAATGAGAATACTCGGAGGAATGCCGCCAACAACAAGTTCCACAAGATGCGTGTAGATCTTGAAGCTGAAAAGGGTAAAGTTGCCTTCTTGAAGGATCAAATCACCAAGAGCAAGAGTCTTTTTTTGTTTTCAATTTCGCACTGAATCTTGGTCTTGTGTCATTAACTTCCGACTACTCATTATGCTTTGGCATTTCTCCGACTTGCAGAAGCCATCGCCAAGGCCAAGGATATTGTCGAGCAATCCAAGCACATACAATAGCTGGAGAGCAAAAACAAAATCCTGAAGCAGGAGAGAGCAAACTCACTGAAGATGCATGAAGATGCCCTGGCCGCCCGTGCAAGAATCCGTGAACACGAAAATCAACCGCCTTAAGGAGGAAATTGCAGTGCTGAAGGAACAGAACAAAGCTGTCGCCGAGCAAAATACTCGTAACCTTGAGGCTTACAAGACCCTCCGAAAGAAACGTGATTCCATGGCGGAGACTCTTCAGCAAGCTGAGGATAGAATTTTTGGTAAGCATTCTCCGTCTTGTACTTCTATAAACTAGGTATTCTGAACTTATGTTCTATTGAAGTCATGTACTCAATCATTTGGCCGGAAATGAAGCTCCTATTGGTTTGACCAATAATCCTCCTCCGCCAAAGGAATGCATGGTTCTTGCCGGCAACTTCATCAGCATCGCCATCACCCAAGCAAAGGAAATCTCGAAGCCCTTAGTCATCAATATTAAGGCAGTGGACTCTGTCATGAAGTATTCGGAGATCCTACTCCAAGCCCCCGAGCGTATCGTAAGCTGGAAAGCATCATGTACCCAGGCTGGTGCAAGGATGGAATTGTCTATGGTCAAGGCTCACTACGAGGATGCCGACATGGACACGGTGACCTCTGGCTTGCCCGACGTAGAGGATGACGGTCAGAATATTGATCACGGAGCTATCTGGTCATCGTTCGCCGGCTACGACACCAGGGTCGCCCAGTTGGTGGATGCAAACACCTTTGTGCCCCATGAGGTAATTGACGCCAACTAAGCTAGCTCCTCTCAAGACTGCCGACTTCACTGATGGGCAAGATGGCTCTCCTACGGTCGATGACGCTACCTCGAAGTCTCATGTACCAGAGGAATGAAAACACTATGTAATATTTGTTTCCTCTGGATGTTTTGTATGTATGCGGAAAACTATGGGTTAATCTTAAGGCGGAAAACAATGGATATAAGCTTCCTGCAACTTAAGAACTAATTCCAGCATGTATATATTTGTAAGCAAGTGCTGGCTTATCCATTACTCTGGTTTTTATGCTTGACTTTTCGTGATTCGTAAGACCCTTAGTCAGAACTATGCGCTCAGGAGATTATACCCAATGGCACCGTCAAAAACCTAAGCACAAAATTGCCGACTTCGAGTGCCAAAAGTCACTACTCCGGAATCCACATAAAAACAACAAAGAACGTGTAGACCAGAAAACTTAAGCTAACCCCCGTAGGCGGAATTTTCACAAGTGCAAATGAAAAACTTGCGCATAAAGGTTTTATAAGATCCAAAAATAAACACTAAAGGAGGTAAAAGACTCAAGTATATGAGTGAACCAAAGAGCTTTATTTCATTGATCATATAAGAGATACATAGTAGATAGTAATATATGCTAAGTGTAAAAAGGACGTAGATGTGCTATGTTCCATGGCCGATCAAGCTCCAGGTAGTCATCATTCTGGTCACGTCGCTTACGCTTATGATCCTCATTTGGTATATCCTCTAGTTCATGATTTTCAACAAGGTAGTAAGAACCATTGAGTGGTGCCTTGCTTATGATGAACGGTCCTTCCCATGGCAGGGATAATTTGTGTCACTTCTTCTGCTTAAGTCGGAGCACCTGTTCCCCCTCTTTAAACGAGCGATGCTGAATGCGGCGACTATGGTAGCTACGTAGCTTCTACTGGTAGATGGTGGATCTTTGGCATGCCAATACGCTCTCTTCCTCGAGAAGGTCCATATCTAGGCGTCTGGATTCTTCAGCGTCATCCTCGTCGTAGGCGGCAACTCTTGGTGAATCGTGAAGGATGTCGGAAGGTAGAATTACTTCTGCTCCATATACCATGAAATAAGGGGTGTAGCCGGTGGATCTATTGGGAGGATTTCGCAAACTCCACAAAATAGATGGTAACTCCTCCGCAAAGGCTCTAGCTGCTCTATGTAGTGGTGCCTCTAGACGTGGCTTGATTCCCTGCAGAATTAATCCATTGGATCGCTCAACTTGCCCATTGGATTGTGGATGTGCCATAGATGCCAAATCAAGTCGGATGCCCTTCTCCCAACAATAAGCTTCCACTTATCTGAGTGACAAGTTGCTACCATTGTCGGTGATAATTATATGCGGGAGACCAAATCTCACCACTAGATCCCATACAAACCTAAGGGCAGTAGCCCCATCAAGCTTCCTAATGGGTTTAGCTTCTATCCATTTTGTGAATTTATCAACTGCTACTAGCAGATGCGTAAACCCACAAGGTGCCGTCTGTAATGGACCAACCATGTCTAGCCCCCAGACTGCAAACGGCCAAGTTATTGGTATTGTTCGCAATTCTTGAGCTGGTACATGTGGTTGTCGGGCATAGTACTGGCATCACATGCATGTCTCAACCAGCTTATCGGTGTCCGCCTTCGCGGTCAGCCAGAAGAATCCTTGCCGGAAGGCTTTGGAGACCAAAGATCTAGGAGCGGCGTGATGCCCGCAATCTTCGAGATGGATCTCGTGAAGGATTTCAATACCTTCTTGCTGGGAGACACACTTTAGGTATACACCAGTGATACTTCTTTTGTAGAGCTGCCCATTGATTATGGTATAGCCCTTTGCTCGACGTAATATTTGCCGACTTTCGACTTCGTCGATGGGCAAAGTGTCGCGTACGAGATATTCCATGAACGGTTTTGTCCAAGCCAGAGGGACCTTTGTCACTGTATGAACAAAAGAGTCAACTCTATCCGGGTTCTAGGGATCCGCTCCCTTCACAGATGGGGTCCATAGATGCTCCAGAAAAACGCTAGATGGAATTGGTTTGCGCCCTGATCCAGCTTTGATAGCAGATCAGCCGCCTCATTTTCCTCCCTTTTGACATACTTGACTTCGTAGCCCTCGAATCACTTGGATATCTCGTCTACTTTGCCTTGATATGCCGCCATCATAGGGTTCCACGTGTTCCAAGTGCCAGCCACCTGCTAGGCAACCAAGTCGGAATCTCCATAGCAAACTATGCGCTTGATGCCAATATCCTTGGCTACGCGAAGTCTGTGAATGAGTGCTTCATATTCTGCCATGTTATTTGTAGCGACAAAGTGGATCTACAAAATGTAGTGTAGCTTTTCCACTGTTGGTGACTATAGTAGTACACCAGCCCCCGAGCCATTGAGTAGCTTTGATCAGTTAAAGTGCATCACCCAATATTCTGGCTCTGGTACAGAGGTAGCATCTGACATCTCCATCAAATCTGCAATAAAATCCTCCAAGACTTTTGATTTGATAGTGTCGCATCTCTTGTAGGTGATCTCGAAGGCAGCAAGCTCAATGCCCCACTTCGCAACCCTTCCCGTAGCGTCGCTGTTGTTGATGATGTCGGACAGTGGAGCTTTGCTCACTACTATGATAGGGTGCTCCTGGAAGTAGTGCCTTAGCTTCCGAGAAGCAAGGAACACTCCATAAGCTAGCTTCTGGTAGTGTGGGTAACACTGCTTGGACTCCGTCAAGACCTCGCTTACATAGTAAACTGGTCGTTGCACTCCATACTCATGCGTTGGTTATTTCTGCTCCACCACGACGACGATGCTGATAACCCGGTTGCTGGCCGCCATGTAAATCAACATAGGCTCCATAGGCTCGGGTGCTGCGAGTACAGGTGCCGAGGAGAGTATCCCCTTTAGCTCCTTAAGTGCATCATCTGCCTCGTCCGTCCATACAAATTTTTCCGCCTTCTTCACCAACTTGTATAGCGGCAGAGCCTTCTCTCTAAGTCAGCTGACAAACTGGCTTACTGCTGCAACGCAGCCTATGAGCCGTTGGATGTCCTTTAGGCATGTCAAACGGTTAATGTTTAGGATGACTTTGATCTTCTCCGGGTTGACTTTGATTCTACGCTGGGAAAAGATAAAGCCTAACAATTTGCTGGTTGGAACCCTGAAGATGCACTTCTTTGGGTTAAGCATCATGTTGTATTTCCGGAGATTATCAAAGGTTTCTATTAAGTCGGATATTAAGTCATTTGAAGTTTTACACATCACCGCAATATCGTCCACATAGGCGTGGATGTTCCGACCAATTTGGTCATGTAGGCAATGCTGCATAGTCCGCTGGTACGTGGCACCTGCGTTTTTTAGCCCAAAGGGCATTGTCACATAGAAAAATGTGTTGTAAGCTGTGGTGACTGAAGTGGCCAATTGGTCTGACTTCCTCATCTTTATCTGGTGGTATCCCGAGTATGCATCTAGAAAACACAGAAGTTCCGAGCCAGCCGTCGAGTCAATGACTTGGTCAATGCAAGCCAAAGCAAACGGGTCCTTTGGACATGCTTTGTTCAAGACAGTGTAATCAACACACAGTCTTAATTCTTTGGTTCCCTTTTTGGGGACAAGTACAGGATTGGCCACCCATCGGGTGTGAAGGACTTCTCGGATAAAACTAGCCTTAAGTAACCTAGCTATCTCTTTTCCTATGGCACGTCTCTTTTCATCTCCGAAGCATCGTAGAGGTTGTTTCACCGGTTTGCATTTTGGATCAATATTCAAGCTGTGCTCAGCAAGTTCCCTAGGTACACCTTTCATGTCGGTAGGTTGCCAGGCAAAGATGTCCCTATTATCACGGAGGAACTCGATGAGCGTAGTTTCCTATTTAGGGTCCAGGTTCACCCCAATGGCGGTGACATTGGAGGCATCGCCTACCACAAGTTCCACCGACTTTGTTTCGATGGCGGCCTTGAAGACGGGATCGGAGTCAAAAATCTGCATCTTCGATGTCATCATCTCCGAGGCGTCAACCATGCTCTAGATCTCCTTGAATCCTTTGATGTAGAGGACAGCTTCTGCAAAGGCTGCTTCTCCAATCTCGTAGTCCCTTGCCTTTGAAAAGCTTCCGAATACGGTGATGACACCGTTTGGTCCAGGTATCTTGAGCTTGTTGTAGACGAAGCATGGCTTGGCCATGGAATGGAAGATGTCGTTTTTGAATATGACGTGGTACACGCTCTTGAAGGGGACCACTTCGAAGGTCATGCATTCTTGGCGGCAATTGTTGATATCGCCAAAAGCGACCGGAACCGTGATGTAGCCAAGGGACCGAGCCTCCTGACCAGGAACTATGCCATGGAATATGGTGCTGGTTCGCCTTAGGTTATTCTCCGTCAAGTTCATCTTATGCAGTGTACCCAGGTACAAGATATTGATGTTGCTTCCACTGTCCACCATGCATTTGGTGAACTCGTTGCCTTCAATCAAAGGGTTGATGACCATGGCATATTGGTTCTCTATTGGAACGAGGTCTGGGTGATCCTTCTTGTCCCAATTTATTGGAACTTCCGACTAGCGTAGGTACTGGATAACTAGGGGTAGGGTGGCCATCAGTATCCTCAGCGAGGTTTTCTATGCCCAGACAGTTGGGGTGCCAAGGAAAGTATGGTATACGGGGTCCTTCTTCTCGAAGGGGTTCTTTCCTTTGCCATCGCTCTTGTCGTTGTGCTTGGGGTCAACGTCCTCGTCCTTGTCACTTGAATCCTTGGACTCCTCTTCCTTCTTCTTCCCTTTTCCCTTGCCTCGCGGTCGGTTCTTCCAGCTTCGTTTGTATCCAGACTCCGGGTCTTCTTTGAGGTCGTTGACAAACTTACAATGGAGATTGGTATGAGTGGATTTGTCGTTGGCGTCGAGGTGTACAAGGCATAGCATATCACGGTACTCCTCATATGTTTGGGGAACACGGGGTGCTACCAGGGTAGTTTCACTACCTCGCTGCTGCCCACGACCAGCCCCTCATCCTCGGCCAAGCCGTCTGCCATCACCTCTTCCTGCAAACGTCATCGTGACCATGTCGACGGTTGGCTTTTCTTCTAGCGGACTCTTCCTCTTAGTGTTGTTGTTCCTCTTGGCTTGGGTTAGGATGGCAATTGCCGGCAAGGAGCCACGAGCATCATCATCGGCAACCGCGAACTCACTAGCCAATGAGATCATATGACTGAGATCTAGCATGTGATTGTCCTGCAGGCGCTTCAACTTATGCCGGAGCAATGTACCCTTTTCCAAGCCATCAATGTAGGCAGCCATAGCGGTCTGATCGTGCACTCCTGCGCAAGAATTTTTCATATCCAGCCAGCAGGAGAGGTAGGCTCGAGATGTCTCGTCTTTCTCTTGCACGCACCGCTATAGATCGCCAACACTACAGGGACATTTGTACGTACCCTCGAAGTTTTTAGTGAATGCTTCTTGCATGTCCAATCGGTTGCATATGGACTTTTCCAGAAAGTCATCAATCCATTGGCGCGCCCATCAATATCAGTGGGAGGAACTTGACGGCAACGTTGGGGTTTCCCCCGGCGATCTCAGCCGCATTGCCGTAATCCTGCAACCATGTAGCTAGTTTGGCAGTGCCGTCATATGGCTTGATCGTCTTGTCAATACAAAAACCCTTGGGGTAAGTTGCGGTCCTTATCACAGGTCCAAAGCAACGTGGTCCCAGGTACTATCCTTCCCGGGCCTCGTGAATCTTGTCCAGGCGTGAACGTGCGCCATATGGCTCCGGGCTTGCTTTCTTCTTCTTTCCATCAGGGGAAGGGCTGCGTGAGTGACGCGGCCCTCCTCCGCATGGTGGCTGCTAGGCGGCGACAGAGGTGGAGGTGGTGGTGGGTTACGATTCTTGCTATTACCCTCATGTGACTCCTTGCATCAGTCGTCATTGCTTGTCGGACATGGAGGTCATGGCGTGACCTACTCTTGTGTCCTTGGTTGTCATTGTGCTCCCCACCGTGACGGGGTTGCTCCGTGTTGTCGCGAATGACGATGCCGCCCTGAGGGTGTCTTGGTGGATTCATGCTTGTACGGTGGTGATTCTTCGTGATGTCGGGGGGGGGGACCGGGCAGAGGAGATGGGCGACGAGGATGATCCTTGCCTCTGTGGTTGGAGGATATGGGGATAGCGTCCTTCCTATTGCGCGCGTCCCTCTGCCTTCGTTCTGATGAACCCGTCTAGGACCCGATATCGTGAGAAGATCTCTCCCTTGGTGGCTTAGGATTGCTAGACTGGCAATATGATGGGTCAGACTCAAGCCTCTGAGAGGTGGCCTTTTCCTGCTATTTGACAGCCTTTGCTACAAGGTCATAGACCTGTTCCACAGCCGCGGGTGATCTATCCTGCTCCAGTAGGGTCTTCACGACGACTAAGTTGAGGATAGGAGTGGGCATGACCTGCCTGCCTTCGCTATCAATGTATGGCTTGGCTTGTGGCGGCTTCGAGGGAGCCCATCCTAGGTTGCGTCGTACACCAGGATCATTGACAATGTGAGCCGGAGCTTTCCTAGCCTTCCGCTCCTTGAGCAAAGTCTTGTACTCGGCCTCCATGGCTCTAGCTTCCTCGATTGATTTTTGTGCTTTGGCCAGATCTTGATCTAGCTTTGCGCCCTGCTCCGCGATGGCTTGAGCTTCCTCCAGTAGCTGCTGGCGCTTCTCATCAAGCTGGACTATGTTTCGTATATGAGCCATAGTCATGGGCTCGATGAGAAAATTTCCGTACATCACTCTATCAGCTAGAGTGACTTGGGCGGCCGTAGACGTAGATGATGGAGGCGGCGGATTTGTGGTCTTGGGGTTAGTCGGACCAATGTTGAGTTCCTGCAACTTCTATGTTGGGTTAAGCAGAGGGGGCATGGCCTTTGCGCGATCATTGTCGGCAGCATCAGCTGGTCCCTTCCCCTTGTCCAGCGGTTTAGGCGGAGCTTGTCCGGGTAGGTCTTCTTCCATCACGCTCCCAATGCCGACGAACACTTCTCGGGATGTGATGGCCTTGTCGGCCTGCTCCTCATGCTTGATGTGCTCCTCCAACTCCTGCATAGCAGAGTTGAGTTCCTTCGGGTTGATATCCATCTCCTCAGAATATACACTGATGTCGGCATAGAGCGCGTCCAAAATAGAGTCGGAGGGTGCAGGGGCTGCCTCGATGACGGAGGATGATGTTGAGGCTGCAGGGATGTTGACTAGATGCAGTGGCGGTGGTGGCCCGGGTAAGGCAGCGATCTCGGCCTGAGGAGCTGCATCAGCGGCCGCGTAATTGTTGACGGTGTTGATCATGCTCTCGAAGGTAAGGAGACCTGCGGCATGTTGCCGCCTTAGCGTGTGCTGGAGAAGTGTATCGCGATCCAGTCTTTCCACAAAGTGATAAATAACATCATCACTTGGGTAATGTTCTAGATCGTCCCATATATGGAGCTATTTGGAGAGGTAATCACGGGGGTTCTCACCTTCTTTCTGAATGCAACGCGCCAGATCGAAGATAGTCACCAAGCCGACGAACTGTGATCTCTGCTTTCTAGACGCACGGGCGAAGCCGCTGGATTTGCAGCTATCTTCCACCATTATTTCCTATGCAAGGGCGGTTTGCATGGGCCTTGAATTTTTCCGATCTAAGTCAGCAAACTCCAAAGAGAGATCCGTCCACGAACGTATCCTGCCCGTATGAGGTCCATGCGGGCCTTTACGATCCTCCGACTTCTAGGGAACTAGTGCCTAAGTCGGCTTCGTTGATGAAGAGGTGGATGTCCCTGATTGGGTCGATCGAGCAGTGGGTGGGGTTCGTCTTTGCCGGGATCCAGAATTCGTCGGGAGGGACGATCAGAACGTTTCCGGAGAAGAGAACACAGCCGGTGGCTATGTTTTTGCTGATTCCCGCGATGAGCTTTGACCTTGCCCATTGTAGAGCCTGAAGCGCCTCTTGCCCCACGGTGGGCGCCAACTGTCGTGGTATTGCTGACGAGTACGCCATGGAGTGGTCCTCACAGTGCGTGTTTAGAGACGTGGGGTAAGGCGAAAGGTTGGCGGGTACGAGGTGACACAGCTTACCCAGGTTTAGATCCCACGACGGTGGCGGAATCCTACTCCTACTATAAATCATATAATGGCAATACGTCGGGTTACAGGGATCGGTTCACTGTGCGAGATATGAATTGTTACGTTGCCCTAAAGGCTCCTCTAGCTCTGGTTTATATAGACGCCAGATCCTAGGGTTATAGGGAAAGTCCTAGCCAGACAGGTTAAAGAGTCCTACATGGTATACAACTAGTCTAACGTGTCTTGCACTCCAAGGCTTCGGGTACGCTGATGACTCCACCGTAGCTTTCCTTTATCCGGCATGGGCCTCCCTTCTAGATCCATCTAACTGGGCCGCCCAGTATTCCATAGGCCGTACTACCAACTGTGGGCCACCCGGATTATCCGGATTAGCGACATGCAATGGTGATACCCATTTAGCATATCCCCAACAGCTATTTTATTTCTTGAAATCTTCATCAGCTACAGCCCCTGAGTAACTTTGTCGTCTTTGCGCAGCCGCTGGTGCGCGAGATGGTTGAGATGGCCTCTCGCTTCATCAAGATCCTCCATGAAGCCGAAGAATCCAAAGGTTTGACCTCTTATTTGTTACTGGCTTTTCTTTACCTGAACATTTTATTCATCTGATGATCACCTTTTGACATAGCTGCTACCGCCGAATCTAAAGTTATTCGGGACCAATCGCTTAAACGTGTGGATGAGCTAGAGGCTGAGCTAAAAAAGACAAAGTTTTTGCTTGAAAAATCTAAACAAGATGCCACTACCGAAACTGAGTTGTTCCAAAAGAGGATCAAAAACGAGGATGCATGGTATCAGGATTTTCGCCTTCGCGTTGAGGCCTTGAACGCCTCCCGGACCAGTAAGTTGCACTATATGTTTTCTGTGTTGTATTCTCGCTGCTCTTTTTGCTTTTATCGAGTTCTTGAACTGTTGCACTTCTTTGCAGAAATAAGAGGCCAATCCCTGACCTTGGAAAAGGATCTTAGATTTGATCCATTACCAGATCCCATTGGAACCTTGGAGGCAAACATCGTTTGTGGGCGCAATTTTTTGATTTATTACCATTGCGCTATCAAGACTCTTCACACCGAAATTTTCCCTGAAAAGGATGTACCTGTTGACCTAAATGACCTGATGGCTATTTTCTTGCTGATCCAAACCCATTGACAGGGTACAGTCTAACGCAGGCAAATAATGACGTGGAGATTTCGATGGCGCCGGCACTAGCCCATGGCGAAAAGATCGGCTAGAAGAAAATTAGCTCTTCTCTTCCAGTCAATGACGTCGGCAAACAAATTGAGCTCAAACCCTATATAAAGAAGGCGAAGAAATTTTCTCGAATGTTGTTGTCAATTGGAACGGGTCAAGAATCCCTGATGCTAAGGCTTCAACCGATACTCCTTCTGCAAGTGATTCCACTACCTCCAAACCCTTTGTTGAAGATCCTTCGGCTAGCGTCATCGCGTCTGCCAAAAAAGCTGCCTAGTCATAGATTCTGCTAGATTTTTGCAGTTTCATGTTGTAAAAGACTTATGTTGTTTTGCCAACTTTTGTTGTGGAGACGATATTTTATCCTTGTATATATTGCTCCGCTTTTTGTGGTTCCCCTTCTTGTACCTGAATACCTAAATGTTTGCGTTTGCTATATTTTTTCTCCAGATGATGTCTGATGCTTCTAGTCCCTAAATTTATCCCTACATGCATGTTGTATGTGCAACGCCACCCGATAATGCGGTTACTCGTATAATTGATCCTCCTTTGTATGTTGAGAAGATCCAACATATAAGGCGGCTGGAAACGGATCTTCGAGCTATCCAAGCCACAGTTGATGTTGCCCAGTCAAAAACATGGAAAACCTTGGAGCCCCAAGCTTTTCTTTTGGAAGAAATCTCTAGGGTGAGCGATAAGATGCTCTATAAGTATCTCTCGCAGAGCCCCCGAGTCTTTTTTCACAACTCGAAGGATTGATGTTAGGTTTTTGATTTACCTAGGCATCCGATTAAATGAAGTAGAAGAAGGGCATCCACTGCGTACTCGAATGAATGCGTTGATAGAGGCTTCTCGAGGAACTGGTGTTGATTTCTGGACTGACCACAAACGCGCCTTCACACTTGCACTTCTCCAGGATCGGGTGTCCGAGGTGGAGGAATTTGTAGAGTGCTACCGCCAAGCATTGGCTCAGATTTACAATGAGATGTTTCCTCGAGATCCACAACCTCAAGTCTTGGCCGCACTGATGGAAAAATTTCAGCGAGGCGAGAGGATCCACCACTATATTAAGCTTTAGTTGGTTGCTAGTGCAAAGTTGGCTTTTGCTTGGTTTCATGCTCATTATCCCAGCTTGGATTTAGACTATATATCCCGACGCCTTCCTTCTCCACCAGACGTTGCCTTTACCATGGCTCATCATTATGAAGCTGCCCGTTGCCCTGCTATTCAGATCAACCGAGGGATGTTGGATGAAGATGAAGATGAACATTTTTTCCTTAACTTCAAGGTGTAGTTTAATACTTGGAAGAAACTTTGTATCTTGTCGCCTTGTGGAGAGATTAAGATTATGTCGGGTCCTGATCCTTTTGTTTGATTGGACCCATCGAAGTACATTGTACACACGCTGGATAGGTCTAAGGGGACCCGCGCATTGGAGCTCTGTCCACTCCGTGATAAAGTTAGGAAATATTTGTGACTTTATCGCCTTTCGCTTCCTGTAGGTGATATCTCAAGCGGATAGCTCGATGCCCCAAAGAGAGACACGTCCCGTGGCTTCTGGATTTCTTAGTATGTTGGAGAGAGGGGCCTCATTGACGACCACTATCGGGTGCTCCGAGAAATAATGGCGTAGTTTGCACGCTGTCATGAAGACTCCGTATGTGAGTTTCTCATAATGCGGGTACCTTTTCTTTCAGGGTGATAAAACTTCACTAATGTAATATACCGGCTTGTGGACACCATGAGTCTTCCCCTCTTTGGGTCTCTCAACAACAAAAATTGTACTGACCACTTGATTTGTGGCGGCTAGGTAGAGCGGCAAGGGTTTTTTTCGTTAGGTGACAAGATGACAGGGGATGTCGAAAGTGTTTTCTTGAGTGCTTTGAACGCTCGCTGAGACTCGTCAGTACACTCAAATTTTTATGATTTCTTCATGAGGGCGTAGAAAGGGAGATCCTTTTCTCCAAGCTGAGCAATAAACCTGCTTAGCGTTGCCACACGCCCTGTTAATTGTTGGACGCCTCGAAGATTCATCGCCTTCTTCATTGTTAATATTGCTTGTATTTTCTCTGAGTTTTCCTCTATTCCTCTTGCCGAAACTAGGTATCCGAGGAGTTGTCTCGCTGGGACTCCAAAGGAACATTTTAACGGGTTGAATTTAATGCGGTATCTGTCGAGATTATCAAATATTTCCTGTAGGTCACTGAAAAAAGTTGACTCTTGATTTGTGGTGACGATGACGTCGTCATTGTAGACTTGGAAGTTATTGCCAATTTGCTTCCGAGGCAATTTTGCATTATCCGCTGGTATGTAGCACCAACATTTTTGAGGCCGAACGACATCGTTGTGTAGCAGAATACACCATAAGGTGTTATAAATGATGTCTTGTCATGGTCTTCTACTTTCATCCAGATCTGATGATACCCGGAGTATGCGTTCAAAAAGGAAACACGTTCGCATCCGGCGGTTGCATCAAGAATTTGATCGATTCGCGGGAGTGGGCAATGATCCTTTGGACAATGTTTGTTGAGTGCGGTGAAGTCAATGCACATAGGCAGTTCTTTAGTGTTTTTCTTTGGGACGCACACGGGATTAGTGACCCACAGTGCTTGTTTAATTTCCTTGATGAACTTGGCGTCCATGAGTGTAGCACCCCGAATAAAACCGCTACTAGAAAGCATCTGGTATTCCTACATTGTGTATCATCATGACATCAGCATGCATCTATTCGCCTAAAACTATTTTTGAAAAGCCCTATTTTGTTTTCTACAAATACCCCCCTCTTCATTCAAATTCCAAACTTCCAAACCCTTCCGGATATTTTGTTTGTCTAAATATATCTATGAAAATATTTTATGAAAAAAATAATATAAAACTATTTTTAACCAAGGGAGGCCGCCACTGGCCAGGCCAAAAAGCCCAGCTGGCAGTGACATACTACCCCAAAAATCAAACCCTAGATCTATCTACCCAAGCACTAGCCCACCCAATCCTATCACAACACACCCGCTGCCGCTAGCCCTACACTAGCTAACCCACGCCACACACTCAAGCGCGACGCTCCCTCGACCTAATCCTCACTCCCGCTTGCCCACCCCGACGCCCCAGCAAACACGCACGCACACACCGCATGCTCCTACCACGCACCCACCCCATCCGAGTGACCCGGTGCCACCCGTGTCCCCACCTCGTCCCTCGCTCGCGCGACCCACCCTAAACCCCAATACCTCCCCACCCGACGCGCTAGCCTTATCCTCCATCTCCCTCTTCTCCTCGAGCGCCTCCGTCCGCCGCCGCTCTTCCTCTCCCCCGCGCAGTGCCTCGCCCCGGCCTCCCTTGCCGAGCCGCCGTCGCGGCCGCCCTTCCCACGCCTCCCCTTTCTCTAGCGACACGATGCCACATCCTCGCCGCCTCTGACTAGACGATGTACCTCCTCATCGCCGCACCTCCACTCCGTGGCATGCCTCGCTGCCGGCCCATCCCTCGCGAGTTCTAGGTGCTTCTGCTTCCGCAGGGGCCCCTCCCCACCGCGGTTCGCTCCCTTCGCACCTCTATAAGCCGTCACGGCTTGGCCCCACCTCATCATGTGCGCTGCTACCAAGGCCGCCCCGACTGCGACTGTCGCCGGCCGCAGTAGCCCTACCTCGGTGCTTGGAGGTTGCATGAACTAGCTCGCAGCCTCCTGTCGCATCTCGGATGCAAGGTGTTTGAGCCTATGCCTGCACGGAACATGGGCCTTATTGCATCGTATATCTGTCCTCTATTTTCTTTTGTCCTGCTGCACTAAGCCTCATTTTGGTGGTCTTATGTATCAGTGTTGGCACTTGGACCTCCTAGGTCTGCCCCATGTCGTACTAGTGTGGTGCCATTGCTCTCACCATGACCCTTCCGCTCCAGAGTTGGAAAGTGAACTCACACTACTCGAATACCATACGTGGCTCGAGTCCTTCCTCAACACGTAAGTGTAACCACAATATTGTCGACACAGGTCTGATATCCGAGACCGAAGTCATCTCCCTCATGAATCCAATGATGCCGGAAGCCCAAGACCATCGACATGGACCCAAAGCCACGAAGCCGAGGATCTATAACCCGAAGGACAAGTACTCCATCACTAATTTGAAGACCGATCCCATCGACCCCCCCCCCCCCCCCCCCCCCGCGTCGAACCCCAAGATCACCGAACCACCATGTGTGACCCCTTTATCCGAGACCCTATTTTTATAAATGATATATACTTTTTGCATATTAATTCAACATACATACATTGTGTGGTTCGGGGGCATTATGCCGATTCATCTCATAATTAAATATGGAGACCATATGTAGGCAAATTTAGTCTTATATTGGCTCCATTTAAACTTGTGTAGCGAACCAATGACATATTTTAGCTTTGTAATACAACATTTAAATTGTGGGGTATTTAAACAACATGAACCTCCTAATTAAATTTCGGGACCCCGGTTCCTCTTAATATTGCCTAATTGCATCGCACCTTTGCCATGACATACCTCATACATGCATCATGCCCGATCTTCTGCCGCAGTATTAAATAGTGCCTCCGATGTTTCTTCTAGTGCTTTGCTTCTTCACGAATTAGGCCGATGAGTGGATGTGATTGTTGACCTGATCTTCGAATGAATCTTCGGCTATGTTTTCAGGCGAGCATTCTCCCCCTTTCTACCTATTTTGCTTTTATAGCCTTTACTTCCTCCTATTGATTTGCGATGCTTTAGATTCCATGCACCAATTATATTTCTTGTAGCCTCTATATTTCCTTGGACACCTCCTATTTCTTGTTGATTGATAGATAGTCGGCCTTGCAAGTCATAGTTGCTTGCTCAATTGTTGCTTCGCGTCGTCGATGGTCCATCGTTGTTGGGTGGTTGGCGCATGCTTAATGGTGGAGATGATCATGGCTTTAATTACCATTTAATAACTAATATTGAAAGTAGGTCAATAATGCATAGGCACCGGTGGGTAATAGACAATATTTGGTTTTTAACCGCTCACTAGTGTCCTGTAGGACCCCGAGTTCTTGACGCCTATTCTGAGATCGAGCGTGCTAACCACGGGTGGGGTGTGTGGGCACCCCCATCGATTGAGTACCTGATTTCAAAGTACTGTACTAGGGACACAAACTAGTTTGCGACGTTATTACTATCATGTACTTATGCCATGCTTTATTGCCTTATTTACTATTGCGCGTGGAGCGCCTGTACTATTTAGGAACAAATGTGGAATATTTTCACAGTATCGACAAGCCCAGTCATGGTTTTGGGTTCCTAGTCGTTTAGAGCCATTGTCACAAACCATGGGTCCATCCCGGAGACCGGCCGACTTCATTACGGGTATCTTAGTTGGGTGGCCCCGATGTGCTTGCTTTGGGTCCGGGAAACTTTGCGTCCGAAACCCCGTCGACATATTGTTGGGTGTATGTTTTGTGATCTTGTACCTACCTGATCTGACAACAAGGGTGTAGGTGCGTGTGGAAACTTCTGTGCACCCCTGCAGGGTTTAATCTTTTCGAAAAGCTGTGTCCGCGGTTATGGACGACTTGCAGCACAGTTCTCGATCATAAACAACTATAACTAAAGTTTACCATTATAATATGACTTGAATCCGATATGACTAGTAAGTTGGATAACCACCACGGAAATAATGAATAAAACTGCCAACCGTGTGAGTTTCCTCGGCAGGACTTCCTCGTTTGGTCTCGAGGGAGAAAATACTAGGATGGGTATATTTGGTGGTAGTATCAGCTTAGTTCCGAATAGGTCCTTCTTATTCCTCTCTGATAGCCTACAGTTGTATCGAGTCTCTATAGGTTGTTTAGTGCATGTTGCGTTGCCGCTTCAGTCCACCATACCTATGAAGGCGAGAACTGTCAAATTCTAATACTCGCAGTGTACTACCCTCATTACTGACCGCTCTCTTTTTCCTTTGCCCTTTGCCAGCACCCCTTTTGTTTAAGCAGGTTTGAGATTGATGTCGTTAGCGGGGTTACCTTTCTGGATTGGCCTAGGCAGGGTTATGGACGCCATCGGTTATACTTCAAGGATCTTAGCCCCATTTGCCTCATGTTCGTACTCGGGCATTGTATTGTTTCAAAGGTGATTTGGATCTTTGTACTGTATATGTGTATTATTCACTCTTTGAGTCATCGTTGTATATGTATGTTTTGTGGGTTCCATCATGGACTATTGTGTAATGATATTACTTTGTTTCCCACCCGCACGCAAGTGCCTAGTGGGCACCTTTAAATCGTTTCTATGCGGGTTTGGCGGGAACCGCTAAAACTTGCATAAGGCCGATTCGAGGGTGTTACAGAGTGGTATCAGAGCTAAGAAGTTGTGATACCCCACTAGTCCAGCGTGTAGGATAACCTAGCTAACGGTCGATGTAGTGTGTCAAAACTATTTTGGAAAATCGGTTGGATAGATCTGATTAGGTCTGATTTTACTCCTTACCCCTCTGCTTTTCTCCTCTTACCTTTGCGTGTTTTGAATCTATCCCCTTATCTTTTCTTCGAGTCCAAGAATTATCGTGGTTGGGTTTTCGTCATACCTTGAAGGTTTCGTTTCCTCCTCTTGTAAGGGTGCTTCGACATCCGACATTTCACGCTACCTCAGGAATCTTTCGTCTATTGTACCTTTCAGTTGATCAAAAATTCACTAAAAAAAATCTTTATATCCCCCGGTGTTTTCCAACACGACGACATCATCTACATCAGATCCGATGAAGAACATGCATCATTCCTTTGTTTCTGAACATCGTTTATCAAGATCATCAGTCTGAATCCTGAGAGTTGGTTGCATCATTCTCCTATTCATGTGTAGAGTAATGCTTTGGGTGCGCGATGGACTGATCACCATCCGACTACTCTTATCATTCCCTCTCGTACATTGAATTGCTGGATCAAGCAATTTTACTCCTTCCACAAAAGTTAGATGTGTCCTTATCTTTTGATACCTTTACCTTCGTCATTTGTTCTCCGGAGAGTTCTCTCGACGAATGTGATCAACAACCCCTTGTTGGTGGTGTCGCTGATTTCAAGATGGAGAAAGAACCCTTGTTAGTGGTGTCGCGAGGATCTACATGAAATGAGAAGATTTCGATCGTCGACCTTTTTCCCCATACCATGAGGAGGATCTCGAGGGACAGTCCATTGTTAGTGGTGACGAATTGTAGCACCCTGAATAAAACCGCTACTAGAAATCGTCTATTATTCCTACTTTGTGCATCGTCATGACATCAGCATGCATCTATTAGCCTAGAACTATTTTTAAAAAGCCCTATTTTGTTTTCTACAAATATCCCCCTCTTCATTTAAATTCCAAACGCCCAGACCCTTCTGGATATTTTGTTTGTCTAAATATATCTATGAAAAGATATTATGTAAATGATAATATAAAACTATTTTTAACCAGGGAGGCCGCCACCGTCCAGGCCCAAAAGCCCAGCTGGCAGTGACCTACTAGACCAAAAATCAAACCCTAGATCTGTAGGGGTTCGTAACATGGAAAACAAAAAAAATCGACCGAATGCACACAAACAAGCCAAGATCTATCTACTATATTGTAGCAACGAGTCGATTAGAGTACTCACCCTCGAAGATTCCAAAGCGGTTAACGAGAGCAGATTCTCGTGTGTGATGTAGTCATACACTTGCCGATCTCAAGATCGCGTAGACGATCCTTCTGGCGCTGCGTTCCGGCAGCACTTCCGCAGTCGGTCACACGTTCGGTACTCGATGAATACCTTCCTCTCCCTTGTTCCAGCAGGCAGTGGAGGTTGTAGTTCTCCCCTCGCAATTCCGGCAGCACGACGGCATGGTGTCGGAAGTAGAGGGAAGATCCTGCAGGGCTTCGCATAAGCCGGAGCAGGTTATGGTGGATCTAGGGTTTCCGGCAATCTATGTTTAGAAGGCTGGAGAGGAGGAGGTGGTGTCGGCGGAGGCTAGGGTGACGGTGACGGGCCAGCGGCGGCGCGAGGCGGCGGCGTTGGGCGGTGGCTGGCGGCGGCGGCGCGACTTGGAGGTGGGGAGGGCTGGTTGTGGTGCTTTGGGCAGCCCCTCCCCTCTATTTATGAGAGGTACAGCAGCTTGGGAGAGGGGAGTTTCAATCCTTCCCCAAACCCAAGTTGGAGAGAAGGAAGGACTCTTTCCTTCTTCCACTAGGAAACTATTGTTTCAGTTTGACTTTTCAAACCTCCCTTTTGACTTTCAATTTAGAGCTTTATTTCTCTCTCGCAAATGCCCAACCAAGTGACCTAGGACATGATCCAGTCGTTCCACTTAACCATGAAACATTCATGAACCATTCCCCTTCCGGTCCGGTGAACCTTCTAGACCCTTCTAGAACCTCTCCAATGAAAACATCGAAATCATTCCCGAACTCCGGAATCAGACTTTCCTTATATGAATCTTATTCTCTAGACCATTCTGGATCTCCTCGTGATATCCCAGATCCCATCCGAGACTCTGAACAACATTCGGTGTCCCTACTTACATTCCATATCTACTAAACAACATTGAATCCTTAAGTGTGTCTCCCTACGGTTCGTGAATTATGCGGACATGACCGAGACACTTCTTCGATCAATAACCAATAGAGGAATCTGGAAATTCATATGGCTCCCACTTATTTCTACGATTACTTTGCGATCGAATGAACCACTTACATATGAAACCAATTTCCCTTTAACTCGCGATAGTTTACTTATCCGAGGTTTGATCGTCGGTATCTCTACATACGTAGTTCAACCTCGTTACCGATAAGTACTCTTTTCTCATCCCCGTGATATGTGATCCCTTGTGAGCCAGTCACATGCTTGCAAGCTAATTGGATGACATTCCACCAAGAGGGCCCAGAGTATATTTATCCGTCATATGGATGGACAAATCCCACTCTTGATCCATGTGCCTCAACACATACTTTCCGAAAACTCAATGCCACCTTTATAGCCACCTAGTTACGGTGTGTTGTTTGATGTCATTAAAGCATCCTTCCGGTGATGGTGATTAGCATGATCTCATGGTCGAAGGAATTAGGTTACTATGTATCAGAAATCTTGTAGCAAATGAATTATTGAAATGACTTGATCTTTATGCTACGCTTATCTATAGGAGTATGTCCATCATACCATTCTCCTAATGATATGATCTTGTTGTCAATAACATCTCAATGTTTATGATCGAGAAACCACGATCATCTATTAACCAACAAGCTAGTATTATAAAGAGGCTTTACCAGGGACTCTAATTTAGTTTACAAATCACACAAGTATAAATGTTTCCGGTTAATACTATTATAGCATGAATGTAAACATTTATCATAAACACAAAGATATAATAATAACCATTTTTATTATTGCCTCTAGGGCATATATCCAACAGTCTCACACTTGCACTAGATTCAACTAATCTAGATTACATGGTAATATACCAAACACCCATGGCAGTTTGGTGTTGGTCATGTTTTGCCCTCGGGAGAGGTTTAGTCAACGGATCCGCCACATTCAGATTTGTGTGTACTTTGCAAATCTTTATGTCACCATATTGGAAATGCTCTTGAATAGCGTGAAAATGTAGCTTGATGTGCTTCAGCTTCTTGTGTGACCTTGGTTCTTACACATTGGCTATGGTTCCCATGTTATCACATTAGATAGACATTGGGTTCAGCGCACTGGGAACCACACCGAGCTCTGTAATGAACTCCTTCATCCATATCGCTTCTTGTAAAGCCTCCGAAGCAGCTATGTATTCCGATTCAGTTGAAGATCTCGCCACAATGCTTTGCTTTGCACTCCTCCAGCTAACTAATGCACCATTCAAAGTAAATACGTATCCAGATTGAGATTTAGAATCATCTGAATCGGTGTTCCAACTAGCATCGGTGTAACCATTAACAACGAGATGTTCATCACCTTCATAAGAAAGAACCATATCCTTAGTTCTTCTCAAGTACTTAAGGATGTTTTTGACCGCTGTCCAATGATCCACTCCTAGATCACTTTGATATCCACTAGTCAAACTAACAGCATATGCAATGTCGGGTCTAGTACATAGCATGGCATACATAAGAGATCCTATGGCTGAGGCATAGGGAGTTTAACTCATTCTTTCTCTATCTTCCGCCATTGCAGGACTTTGAGTTTTACTCAAGGTCGCATTGGCAACATGGGCAAGAACCCTTTCCTGCTATCTTCCATTCCAAACCTCTTTAGAACTTTGTCCAAATATGTACTCTGTGACAATGATATTAGGCGTCTTGATCTATCTCTATAAATCTTTATGCCTAATATGTAAGCTGCTTCGCCAAGATATTTCATTGAAAAACTATTATTCAAATAATCCTTGATACTATTAAGAAGGTCTACATCATTCCCAATCAACAATATGTCATCTACATATAGTATTAAGAATGCTACAGAGCTCCCATTCACTTTCTTGTAAATACAAGCTTCTCCATAATTTTGTATAAAACCAAAACTTTTGATCACCTTATCAAAACGTTGATTCCAACTCCAGGATGATTGCTTTAATCCATAAATGGACCGTTGAAGTTTGCATACCTTGTTAGCATCTTTAGGATCGACAAAACCTTTGGGTTGTACCATATACAACTCTTCATCAATGTCTCCATTGAGGAATGCCGTTTTGACATCCATCTACCATATCTCATAATCATAATATGCAGCGATTGCTAATAAAATCCTCACAGACTTTAGCTTCTCTACCGGTGAGAAAGTCTCATCGTAGTCAACTCCTTGAAATTGTCGAAACCCTTTTGCGACAATTCGAGCTTTATAGACAGTAACATTACCATCAACATATGTTTTCTTCTTGAAAATCCATTTGTTCTCGACATCCTTCCGGCCATCCGATAAGTCCACCAAAGTCCATACTTGGTTTTCGTACATGGATCCAATCTCGGATTTCATGGCTTCTTGCCATTTATTTGAATCTGGGTCATCATCGCTTCCTCATATGTCGCAGGGTCATTGGTGTTGTCCACCAACATGACACTCATAACGGGATCATACCAATCAGGAGTGGTACGAGTTCTCGTTGACCTGCGAGGATCCATAGTGACTTCAACCAAAGTTTCATGATCAACATCATGAGCTTCCTCTCTTATTGGTGTAGGCTCCATAGGAACTACTTCCAGTGATGCTCTACTCTCAAGTCCGAGAGAAGGTTCAACAACCTCGTCGAGTTCTACTTTCCTTCCAGTCACTTCTTTCGATAGAAACTCCTTCTCTAGAAAGGATCCATTCTTGGCAACGAATATTTTTCCCTCGGATCTATGATAGAATGTATACCCAATAGTTTCCGCTTTGGGTTCAAGCTTGTAGGGCTGTAACTTCTTTACATAAGCTTCGCAAACCCAAACTTTAAGGAACCACAATTTAGGTTTCTTCCCAAACCACAATTCATATGGTGTCGTTTCAACGGATTTAGATGGTAACCTATTTAAAGTGAATGCGGTTGTTTCTAATGCATAACCCCAAAACGATAGCGGTAAATCTGTAAGTGACATCATAGAACGAACCATATCTAAGAGAGTTCGATTACGGCGTTCGGACACACCATTACGTTGTAGTGTTCCCGGCGGTGTCAATTGTGAAAGTATTCCGCATTTCTTCAAATGCTCGCCAAACTCGTAACTTAGATACTCACCTCCACGATCAGATCGTAGAAATTCAATCTTCTTGTTACGTTGATTCTCTACTTCACTTAGAAATTCCTTAAACTTCTCGAATGTTTCGGACATATGTTTCATAAAATAGATATACCCATATCTACTCAAGTCATCCGTGAAGGTAAGAACATAACGATAACCACCGCGTGATGCTACACTCATTGGGCCACACACATCGGTATGTATGATTTCCAATAATTCCATAGCTCGCTTCATCATACCAGAAAATGGAGTCTTAGTCATTTTACCCATCAGACATGCTTCGCATCTTTCAAGTGATTTGAAATCAAGTGATTCAAGAAGTCCATCGGAATGGAGTTTCTTCATACGCTTCACTCCAATATGACCAAGACGACAGTGCCACATATAGGTCGAGTTATTGCTCAATTTCAAACGTTTAGCTTCAATGTTATTAATATGTGTATTACTACAATCGAGATTCAACAAGAATAGACCATCTATCAAAGGTGCATGTGCATAAAACATATTACTCATATAAATCGAACAACCATTATTCTCGGATTTAAACAAGTAACCGTCTTACAATAAACATGATCCGGATATAATGTTCATGCTCAACGCAGGCACCAAATAACAATTATTTAAGTATAAAACTAATCCCGATGGTAGATGAAGAGGTAGCGTGCCGACCGCGATCACATCAACCTTTGATACATTTCCAACGCGCATCGTCACCCTGTTCTTCGCTAGTTTCCATCTATTCTACAGCACCTGTTTCGAGTTACAAATATGAGCAACTGAACCAGTATCAAATACCCAGGCACTACTACGACTACTAGTGAGATACACATCAATAACATGTATATCAGATATACCTTTCTTCTTGATGTTGCCGTTCTTCAAATCCGCCAAGTACTTTGGGCAATTCCGCTTCGAGTGATCTTCTCCCTTGCAGTAAAAGCACTTAGTATCAGGCTTAGGCCCAGCCTTGGTCTTCTTCGCTTGTGTTGGTAACTTTCTTACCGCCCTTCTTGAAGTTTCCCTTTTTCTTAGACTTGCCTTGCTACTTTAATTTGGAGGTCTTATTGACCATCAACACTTGGTGCTCTTTCTTGATCTCCACTTCCGCAGACTTTAACATGGAGAAGAGTTCAGGCAACGACTTGTCCATGTTTTGCATATTGTAGTTCATCACAAAGTTCTTGTAACTTGGTGGTAGTGATTGGAGGACACGGTGAATCCCCAAAGCATTAGGAATCACTATACCCAAGCTTTGAAGCTTGCTTGCATTCCCAGACATCTTAAGAACGTGCTCACTAACGGAGATGCCCTCTTCCATCTCCCAGTTAAAGAACTTTTCAGAAGCCTCATAACTCTCAACTGCCGCGTCAGCCTCAAATATCATTTTGAGTTCATGGACAATATCATGTTGGTCATGGTTCTCAAACCTTTTCTGAAGCTCCGATTCCAAACCATAGAAGATAGCACATTGAACTGTGGAGTACTAATTCTTCCAAGTGAGGAAAACATTCTTGACCTCATCAGTAGCATCAGCTGCAGGTGGGTCACCCAGCGGTGCATCCTGCACATAGGTCAAATTACCAGCATTGAGGACAATCCTCAAGTTGCAAAGCCAATCCGCGAAGTTTCTACCATTGTTTTCAACTTTTCTTTCTCTAGGAATGCATTAAAATTGATGGTAGGGGCCGCCATTGATCTACAACATATTTGCAATAGTTTAGACTAAGTTTATGGCAAATTGAGTTATAATTAATAGTTAAATTAATCTAGGTGAACTCCCACTCAAAACAATATCCTCACATTTTTTTAGTGATCACACAAACCAAATCCACCACATCAAAACCGATCATCACGAGAGTTGATGTAGCTTCAATGGCGAACAATCAACATGTCCATCATATCTACTATATGACTCATGCTTTACCTTTCGGTGATCCGTGTTCCAAGACCATGTTTGTACGTGCTAGGCTCGTCAATGTCAAACCTTAGCTTCCGCATGAGCAAATCTGGCTTGCTCCCGTTGTATACACTCGCAGAATCTAACACACCCGATCATCACGTGGTGCTTCGAAACAACGAGCTTTAGCAACGGTGCCTACTAAGGATGAACACTTTATAACTTGAATTTTTGTGAGAGGGATCATCTTATAATGCTACTGCCGCGAACTAAGCAATACAAGATGCATAAAAGGATTAACATCACATGCAATTCAAAATATGTGATATGATATCATATGGCATTTCTTCTTGTGCTTCCGATCTCCATCTTCAAGCACGAACATGATCTCCATCATCACCGGCATTGCGTCAAGGTCAACGGCGCCGCTCCATGGTTGTCGTCCACCAGCATCAACTATTACAACTACTTTGAATAATAGACACGCAGGTCTTAACGGAGTTAAAAACAACCATATGGCTCCTGCCGGTTGCCAACTTACAATAAGGAGCATTGCATACATCATATATAATCACAATCATGGACATATCACATCACAACACACCCCTACAAAACAAAGTTAGACGCCTTTAATTTTCTTTGCATATTTTACGTGGTTTAAGGCTTTCAATAAGTGTCGTTCTAACTTACGAACAAGAACCACAACTTTGTAAATTGAACTATCAAGTGCCCATTGTAAATTGAATCTATACTATGATGGGAGAGACAGGCACCCGCAAAGCCACTTATGCAATACAAGTTGCATGTTAAGTGTGGAGCAAGTCTCATGAACAATGTCATGTAAGGTTAGCCCGGGCCGCTTCATCCCATCATACCGCAAGATGCAAAGTACACAAAAAGAAATTGATAATAAAAGCACCACCGCCCACAATGACCATTGTGTTCTACTCGTGCAACAGATCTACATATAGACACGGCTCTGATACCACTGTAGGGGTTCGTAGCATGGAAAACAAAAAAATCTACTGCGTGCACACAAACAAGCCAAGATCTATCTACTAGATTGTAGCAACGAGTCGATTAGAGTACTCACCCTCGAAGATTCCAAAGCGGTTAACGAAAGCAGATTCTCGTGGGTGATGTAGTCGTACACTTGCCGATCTCAAGATCGCATAGACAATCCTTCCGGCGCTGCGTTTCGGCAGTGCTTCCGTAGTCGGTCACACGTTCGGTACTCGATGAAGACCTTCCTCTCCCTTGTTCCAGCAGGCAACGGAGGTTGTAGTTCTCCCCTCGTGATTCCGGCAGCACGACGGCGTGGTGTCGGAAGTAGAGGGAAGATCCTGCAGGGCATTGCATAAGCCAGAGCAGGTTATGGTGGATCTAGGGTTTCCGGTGATCCAGGTTTAGAAGGCCGGAGAGTAGGAGGTGGTGTTGGGAGCGGCTAAGGCGACTGCGACGGGCCGGAGGCAGTGCGAGGCGGCGGCGGCGCGGCGGTGCTGGGTGGCGGCTGGCGGCGGCGGTGCTAGGGCGGCGGGGGCGGCACGGCTTGGAGGTGGGGAGGGCTGGTTGTGGTGCTTTGGGGCAGCCCCTCCCCTCTATTTATGAGAGGGAGGGCAGCTTGGAATAGGGGAGTTTGAATCCTTCCCCAAACCCAAGTTGAATAGAAGGAAGGACTCTTTCCTTCTTGCACTAGGAAATTATTGTTCTAGTTTGACTTTTCAAACCTCCCTTTTAACTTTCAATTTAGAGCTTTATTTCTCTCTTGCAAATGCCCAAACAAGTGACCTAGGACATGATCCAATCATTCCACTTAACCATGACAAATTCATGAACCATTCCCCTTCCGGTCTGTTGAACCTTCTAGACCCTTCTAGAACCTCTCCGGTGAAAACATCGAAATCATTCCCGAACTCTGGAATCGTACTTTCCTTATATGAACCTTATTCTCTGGACCATTACGGATCTCCTCGTGATATCCTGATCCCATCCAACACTCCGAACAACATTTGGTCTCCCTACTTACATTCCATATCTACTAAACAACATCGAATCCTTAAGTGTGTCTCCTTACGGTTCGTGAAATATGTGGACATGACCGAGACACTTCTCCGATCAATAACCAATAGAGGAATCTAGAAATTCATATGGCTACCACATATTTCTACGATTACTTTACGATCGAATGAACCACTTACATACGAAACCAATTTCCCTTTATCTCGCGATAGTTTACTTATCCAAGGTTTTATCGTCGGTATCTCTGCATACCTAGTTCAACCTCGTTACCGATAAGTACTCTTTTCTTGTTCTCGTAATATGTGATCCCTTGTGATCCAGTCACATGCTTGCAAGCTAATTGGATGACATTCCACCAAGAGGGCCCAGAGTATATCTATCCGTCATATGGATGGACAAATCCCACTCTTGATCCATGTGCCTCAACACATACTTTCCGAACACTCAATGCCACCTTTATAGCCACCCAGTTACGGTGTGGTGTTTGATGTCATCAAAGCATCCTTCCGGTGATGGTGATTAGCATGATCTCATGGTTGAAGGAATTAGGTTACTATGTATCAGAAATCTTATAGAAAATGAACTATTGAAATGACTTGATCGTTATGCTACGCTTATCTATAGGAGTATGTCCATCATACCATTCTCCTAATGATATGATCTTGTTGTCAATAACATCTCAATGTTTATGATCGAGAAACCACGATCATCTATTAACCAACAAGCTAGTATTATAAAGAGGCTTTACCAGGGACTCTAATTTAGTTTACAAATCACACAAGTATAAATGTTTCCGGTTAATACTATTATAGCATGAATGTAAACATTTATAATAAACACAAAGATATAATAATAACCACTTTTATTATTGCCTCTAGGGCATATCTTCAACAAGATATTTCTACCCAAACCCTAGACCCACCCAATCCTACCCCAACACACCCGCTGCTGCCAGCAATACACTAGCTAACCCAAGCCACACACTCACGTGCGACGCTCCCTCGACCCAATCCTCACGCTCGCTCGCCCACCCAACGCCCCAGCAAACACGCACGCTCACACCGCATGCTCCTGCCTTGCACCCACCCCACCCGCGTGACCCGGTACCACCCATGTACCCACCTCGTCCCTCGCTCTCATGACCCATCCCAAGCTCCGTTCCTTCCTACCCGACGCGCTGGCCCTCGCCTCCATCTCCCTCTTCTCCTCGAGCGCCTCCGTCGGTCGCTGCTCTTCCTCTCCCCCGCACCAGTGCCTCACCCTGGCCTCCCTCGCTGAGCCGCCTCCCTTCCTGTGCCTCCCCTCTCTCCAGCGACGCGACGCCGCGTCCTCGCCATCTCTGCCTAGACGCTGCACCGCCTCGTCACCGAACCTCCTCTCTGCGGTGTCCCTTGCCGCCGGCCCATCCCTCGTGAGTTCTAGGTGCTTCCGCTTCCGTAGGGGCCCCTCCCCGCCGTGGTTCGCGCCCTTCACGCCTCTGTAAGCCTCCGAGGCTTGGCCCCACCTTGGTGCTTGGAAGCCGCATGAACTAGCTCGCCGCCCCCTGTCGCATCTCAGCTGCAAGGTGTTCGAGCCTATGCATGCACGGGACATGGGCCTTCTCGCAGCGTACATTTGTCCTCAATTTGCTTTTGTCCTGCTGTGCTAAGCCTCGTTTTGGTAGTCTTATGTATAAGTGTTGGCACTTGGACCTCCTAGGTTTGCCCCATGTCGTACCAGTGTGGTGTCGTTGCTCTCGCCATGACCTTTCCGCTCCGGCGTTGGCAAGTGAACTCACACTACTCGAAGACCATCGTTCCTCGAGTCCTTCCTCAACACGTAACCGAAACCAAAAGATCGTCGGCACAGGTCCAATATTCGAGACTGAAGACATCTCCCTCACAAATCCGATGACGTCGGAATCCCAAGACCATCGACATGGACCCAAAGGCTTGAAGCCAAGGATATATATAACCCGAAGGACAAGTACTCCATCACAGATTTTAAGACCGATCCCATCGACCCCCCCCCCTCGTCGAACCCCAAGATCACTGAACCACCATGTGTGACCCCTTTATCCGAGATCCTATTTTTATAAATGATATATACTTGTTGCATATTAATTCAACATACTTGCATACATTGTGTGGTTTGGGGCATTAGGCCGTTTCATCTCATAATTAAATATGGAGACCATATGCGGGAAAATGTAGTCTTATATTGACTCCATTTAAACTTGTGTAGCGAACCGATAACATATTTTGGCTTGTTAATATAACATTTAAATTGTGGGGTATTCAAACAACATGAACCTCCTAATTAAATGTTGGGACCCTAGTTCCGCTTAATATTGCCTAATTGCATCGCACCTTTTCCATGACATGCCTCATACATGCATCATGCCCGATCTTCTTCCGCGGTATTAAATAGTGCATCCGTTGTTTCTTCTAGTGCTTTGCTTCTTCATGGATTAGGCTGATGAGTGGATGCGTGTGTCGACCTGATCTTCAGATGAATCTTCGGCTATGTTTTCAGGTGAGTATTCTCCCGCTTTCTACCTATTTTGCTTTCATATTCTTTACTTCCTCCTGTTGATCTATTGCTATCCGTGTTGCGATGCTTTATATTCCATGCACCAGTTATATTTCTTGCAGCCTCTATATTGCCTTTGACACCTCCTATTGCCTATTGATTGATAGATAGTCGGCCTTGCTAGTCGTAATTGCTTGCTCAGGTGCTTCTTCGCATCGTCGATGTTCCACCATTGTTGGGTGGTTGGCGCATGCTTAATGGTGGAGATAATCATGGCTTTAATACCGTTTAATAACTAATATTGAAAGTAGGTAAATAATGCAGAGGCACCAGTGGGTAATAGACAATATTTGGTTTTAACCGCTCACTGGTGTCCCGTAGGACCCTGAGTTCTTGACACTTGTTCCAAGATCGAGCGCGCTAACCACAGGTGGGGTGTGTGTGGGCACCCCCATCAATTTAGTACCTGATTTCAAAGTACTGTACTGAGGGCCACAAACTAATTTGCAGCGTTATTACTATTCTATACTTATGCCATTCCTTACTACTTTATTTACTATTGCGCTTGGAGCACCTGTACTGTTTAGGAACAAATGTGGAATATTTTTGCGGTATCGACAAGTCCAGTCACACATTCGGGTTCCCAGTCGTTTACAGCCATTGTCGAAAATCATGGGTCCGTCTCGGAGACCGGCCGACTTCTTACAGGTAGCTTAGTAGGGTGGCCCCCATGTGCTTGCTTTGGTTCCGAGAAACATCGTGTCCGAAACCCAGTCGACATACTGTTGGGTGTGTGTTTTGTGATCTTGTATCTACCTGATCTGATAACAAGGGTGTATTTGCGTGTGGAAACTTTGGTGCACCCCTGCAGGGTGTAATCTTTTTGAAAAGTCATGTCCACGGTTTTGGACGACTTGGAGCATAGCTCTCGATCATAGACAACTATAATGCAAGTATACTGTTATAATATGACTTGTATCCGATATGACTAGTAAGTTGGATAACCACCACAGAAATAATGAATAAAACTGCCAACCGTGTGAGTTTCCTCGGCAGGACTTCCTCATTTGGTGTCAAGGGGGGAAATGGCAGGATGGGTATGTTTGGTGGTAGTATCAGCTTGGTTCCGAATAGGTCCTTCTTATCCCTCTCTGATAGACGACAGTTGTATCGAGACTCTATAGGTTGTTTAGTGCATGTTGTGTTGCCGATTCAGTCCATCATACCTATGTAGGCGAGGACCGCCGAATTCTAAGACTCGTCGTGTTCTAGCCTCAGTACTGACCGCTCTCTTTTCCTTTGCCCTTTGCTGGCACCCCTTTTGTTTAAGAAGGTTTGAGATTGACGTCGTTAGCAGGGTTACCCTTTTGGCTTGGCTTGGGTAGGGTTATGGACACCATCGGTTATTCTTCAAGGCTCTTAGCCCCATTTGCCTCTTGTCCGTACTCGGGTGTTGTATAGTTTCAAAGGTGATTTGGATCTTTGTACTGTATACCTGTATTCTTGACTCTTTGAGTCGTTGTTGTATATATATGTTCTGTGGGTTCCATCATAGACTATTGTGTAATGATATTACTTCGTTTTCCACCTGCATGCAAGTGCCTGGTGGGCACCTTTGAATCGTTTCTATGCGGGTTTTGCGGGAACCGCTAAAACTCTCATAAGACCGATCCGAGGGTGTTACAATGATGCGATGGATTTCTCATCCAATGGCCTTTCTTTTAGGTTTTGCAAAATAGCAGATTTATTGCGTCATATGTATGGCATCAGGATATAAATTGTGTGCATGCTCAGCGAGTTCCCTAGGGATTCCTGGCATGTTTGATGCTACCCATGAAAAAATCTCCCAGCGCTCACGGAGGAACTCGATGGGCATGTTTTCCTATGCGGGACTGAGGTTGGTGAATTCTAGGGCCATTTTTCTTCGGGTCTGTGGGGTGGACCTGGATCTCCCTTGTATTTTTTGCTATGCCGAAGGACAAGTCAGGCATAACTCGAGATTCTGGCAAAAGATCTGTATCCGCTAATATCTTCAGTTGCTCGAACTCTATTTCCATCCCGAAGGATTCAGAGATTTTATTGAATTCTCGGTTGCAATTATCGGATCGAGTGAAACTTCCCCTGATTGTGATGATCTTGTTGGGTGATGGCATCTTCATCACCAGATAAGCATAGTGTGGTACTGCCATGAATCTTGCGAAAGCTGGGCGCCCCAGGATCACGTGGTACTGCAATGGCCAGTACATAACTTCGAATTCAAGCTTCTCCCACCTGGAATTATTTCTCGATCTGAAGACACCATCAAGATATATTTTGCCTAAACGAATTTTGGGTTTACCTAGGACTATCCCATGGAAATATCTTTCCGTTGGTGCCAAATTCATAAGGGAGATGTTCATGGCTCATAGAGTTTTGGCGTAGATGAGGTTGATGCTGCTGCCAGCGTCCATGAAGACCTTGCTCATATCAAACTCGCCAATTTGTGCGTCAATGATGAGTGCTGAATGACCCGATCGAGGTAATCAAAGTGTATGATCAGCTCCGCTAAAGGTGATTTCATGTTCTGGCCAGTGGAGGAATTTAGGAGTTGGGGGTGGCGCTGTTACCGCCAGATTGACTTGTCGGGTAATTAGATTTTGGATCCAATTGGACGGACATCCTTTTTGAATCATGGACATTGCTCCTCTGGACCTCGGGTACTCGTCGTCCTGGTTCATGTTCTCAGCAGGTTGCGGCTGCCCTACTGGCGCTGGTCCTGGAGGTAGTGGTGGAGCCACAAGAGAGAGAGTTCCTGGTGCTACGGTGTAGCAGCAATTTGTGGCATCATTTACTTTCGCATTACATACTGCATGCATCCTAAGTAAAGTGCGGCAATCCTTTATGAGGTGAGTCAATAATCATCTTCCCTTAGAGTCAATGTAAAAGTGCATGTTGCATGGTCCTTCTAGCATCTGCATTAGGGATATCGGAGGTTCCCTTAGCCGGTACAGCTGTCTTGGCCTGCTTTTTCCTGCGTCCTCGTGGTTGTTGCGGTACCCTCAACTACGGTTATCGCTTCTCCTGTTTTCCTCCCCGGCGAAGCCAGCTGCAATGTAATTGGGTCTACTGTAGCCATCAAAGTTGTGCCTCCTTCTGTTATCATTGTTTCGCCTGTCGTAGTCATCCTCGGGTGAGCGCCCACTGTAACACCCTCAGAATCGGCCCTATGCAAGTTTTAGCGATTCCCACCAAACCCGCATAGAAACGATTCAAAGATGCCCACCAGGCACTTGCGTGCGGGTGGAAAACGAAGTAATATCATTACACAATAGTCCACGATGGAACCCACAGAACAGATATATACAACAACGACTCCATGAGTCAAGAATATAGATATAATATACAAAGATCCAAATCACCTTGAAAATAATAGAGCGTCCGACTACGGACAAGATGCAAATGGGGCTAAGAGCCCTGAAGAATAACCAATGGCGTCCATAACCCTGCCCAGGCCAAGCCGGAAGGGTAACCCTGCTAACGACGTCGATCTCAAAGCCTGCTTAAACAAAGGGGTGCCGACAAAGGGCAAAGGAAAAAGAGAGAGCGGTCAGTACTGAGGCCAGTACACGGCGAGGCTAGAATTCGGCGGTCCTCGCCTACATAGGTATGGTGGACTGAAGCGGCAGCGCAGCATGTACTAAACAACCCATAGAGACTCGATATAACTGTCGGCTATCAGAGAGGGATAAGAAAGACCTATTCGGAACCATCCTGATACTACCACCAAACATACCCATCCTGGTATTTCCCCCTCGACACCAAACGAGGAAGTCAATCGAGGAACTCACACAGTTGGCAGTTTTATTTATTCAGTTATCGTTGCAGCAATTACTAGTCAAGTATAGATAGTCATCCTGATAAAATAAGCAGTGGGCAGTTTTATTTAACCATTCCGTTGTAGTTGCAACACTTACTAGTCAAATACAATTAGCATGAGATATCCCAAAACCCAGCAGTTGTTGGTACTTTTATTTAGCCATTCCGTTGTAGTTGAGCTGATTACTAGTCACATCGGATACAAGTCAAATTATAACAGTAAACTTTAGTTATAGTTGTCTATGATCGAGAATTGTGCTCCAAGTCGTCCATAACCGCGGACACGGCTTTTCGAAAAGATTTAACCCTGCAGGGGTGCACCAAAGTATCCACACGCACTTCGACCCTTTTTGCCAGATCAATTAACATACACCCATCGGTATGTCGGCGGGGCCTAAGTCATGACGTTTCCCAGACCCAAAGCAAGTACATGGGGGCCACCCCACTAAGTCTACCCGCAACAAAGTCGGTCGGTCTCCGAGACGGACTCAGGGTTTGGGTGGACGGCTGTAAACGATTGGGAACCCGAAAAGATGACTGGGCTTGTCGATACAGCGAAAACGTGTCCCGATCCTAAACAGTACAGGTGCAGTACATCGCACAATTTAAATAAAGCAGTAAAGCATGGCATAAGTACAGAATAGTAAATAAAACCTCAAACTAGTTGTGGCCCCCAGTACAATACTCTGAAATCAGGTACTAATCAATGGGGTGCCCACACATCCCACATGTGGTTAGCGCGCTCGATCTCGGAACAGGTGTCAAGAACTCGGGGTCCTACGGGACACCAGTGAGCGGTCGGAAACCAAATATTGTCTATCACCCACCGGTGCCTCTGCATTACCTACTTCAATTTTAGTTATTAAACGGTAATTAAAGTCTTGATCAACTCCAACATTAAACATGCGGCAACACTCCAACAACTGTGGTACTTGACGACACACAACAGCACTTGAGCAAGCGACTACGACGCGCAAGTCCAACTATCTACCAATCAACGGGTAATAGGATGTGTCCAAGGCAATATAAGGCTGCAAGGGATGTCCCGGGTACGAAAACTAGAGCATCGCAACACAGATAGCAATAGATCAACAGGAGGAAATAAAGACTATAGAAGTAAGATAGGTAGAAAGGGGGAGGTGCTCGCCTGAAAACATTGCCGAAGGTTTATCCGAAGATCGGGTCGACACTCGCATCAACTCAAAGGCCTTATCCGCGAAGAAGCAAAACACTAGAATAAACACCGGATGCACTATTTAATACTACGGCAAAAGATCAGGCATGATGCATGTATGATGTATGACATGGCAAGATGCGATGCAAAAAGGCCATATTAAGCGGAACCGAGGCCCCGGCAATTAATTAATAGGTTCATGTTGTTTAGAAGCCCCACAATTTAAATGTTGTCTTAACATGGCAAAATATATCACCGGTTCGCTACACAAATTTAAATGGGGTCAATATAAGACTAGAAAAGTACGCATATGGACCCCATATTTAATTATGAGGTGAATCGGCATAATGCCCCCAAACCCACAACATGTATGCAAGCATGAACAATTTATTATGCATCAGTTGATAATGTCATATTATAAAAATAATGGGGGGTCTCGGATAGGGAAATCACATTAGGGTTCGGCGAACTTGGGCTCCGAGGGGTTCGGGGTCGGTCTCAGGGTTGGGGGTCTCGGCGAGGATCGTTCTCGGATAACGGAGGTAGATCTTGTCGCAACCGTGTCTTCGGGTTCGGTCTTCGGAGGTGGTCGAAGGACTTGGCTCGGTGTCGGCGGCCCATCGGTTTCGCCCTGGTCGGTGTTGATCTTGACGTTGAGAAGATCTTGTCGGGCCCACGCCATCGAGTCGGTCTTGGCACCTAGGGTGAAGTGCTTGGCGTCCTCGAGGAAGTACTTGGCGTATCCATGTCGATGACCTTGGCGTCCGAGAAGGAGAGCTTGACGCGCTGGGGTTCGGTCTTCGGGCGCCGGGATCGGTCTTCGGATCCTCAGGATCGGGTCTTCGGGGTCTCGGCCTTAGATCCGGTGGACTTGGCGTTCCGTGTCGGTGAACTTGGGGATCCATGTCGGAGATCTTGGGGCACCAGCTTCGGTTCCATATTGGCGTACTCGGGTCGTAGGTCGATGGGCGGTGTCAGTCTTGGACTTCGGCGCCGGTCGATCTTGGCAAGGTCCTCGGGTTCATGTGGCACCGTCCAGACAACAACACAAACACACACGCCCAACCGTAGGCGCATCTGCACAGGCGTACCACCACTAACTCGAAAACCTCTGAAGACCACAACTATCCCCTGGGCGCAGCACTTCTGTCCCACCCGTTGATAGAAACGCAGGGAGTGGCAGAGCAGCGACTGCTGGAGCGTGTTGAAAGGGCCGTGCATCGAGCAGGCGGGGAAGCGCGAGATCGAGGGGCCACGGGCTCGCGCGGGAGGCAGAGGAAGGAGAAGCAGATGGCGGCGGAGGACGGAGCAGACGCGGGGAGGCGGCCGAAGGTTGCAGGGGAGCCGACCGAGGAAGGCAGCGAGGAGGGAGCGCGAGACAGAGGTGGGGCCGACGGAGGCCGAGGTGGCGACGGCGGGGAGAAGCCCGGTGGCAGACTCGGGGAGGCAGAGCGCCGGCGAGAGAGAGAGGTTCGCGGGGAGGCACACGCGGAGCTCGGGGGGGTCGGCAGGCGGCTCGCCGGAGGGCGCGGTGACGCGACGGTGTCGGTGCAGAGGAGGTCGCAGTCGAGAGGAAGGCGCAGGTCGGCGGACGGCGACGGCGGGCGGGGCGGAGGAGGCTCGGTCGATCCGCAGGGAGGCGGCCTCGGGCGGCGACGGCGAGGGGAAGCGAGCAGGGGGAGATCCGGGGCGAGGTTGGTCCTGAGGCGGTCCGCGGCGGGGCGGAGAGGCGACGCGGAGCAGCGGGTCGGGGAGGAGTCGCGGCCGGCGAGGGGAGCGGCGCGGGGCCGAGGAGAGGATCCCTCGGGCGGCAGCGCGGGCCGGCCGGGCTCGGGGCGGACAACGGCGGGGAGGCTCTGCCGGTGGGCGGCGAGAGGAGGAGCGGAGGTTGGTGAAGATGGGGTGGAGCGGGCGTGAGGGCGGGAGGTGGGCGACACGCAGGGGACGCGTGCAGGGTGGGCCAGGAGCGGGGCCGGGGTGGTTGGAGCGCGCGTGGTGGGGCCCGGGGAAGAGGGGTTATCGGGTGAGGTGGACCTGGGGAGGCGGGGCGGTCGGCGTCAGGGGGAGGTGGGATCCGGGCTGGTCGGGTGGCGTGCCCAGGAGGGCGGGAGCGGCAGGTGGGTGGAGCACGGCGGGAAACCAGGCGATCCAGGTGGCTTGAGGGGGTTGGCTGGAGGAGTGGCCAGGGTGAGGTGGCGCAACGGGATAGGACGGGGTGATGTGGAGGGAGGCTGAGTAGGATAGGGTTGGGTAGATTTAGGATTAGATATTTTTGACTAGGTTTTTCTGTGGACCGGTTAGTCTGGTTTTTGTACTGGGGGTGGCCGACTGGGTCGGATCGGCCCGGTACGGCTGCCCCCTAAAAATAAAATAAATAATTTTAATATTTAAAACGGGGCTTTTGAAATCCATTGGTAGACGAAACAAAATAATCTGGAGACCCGGGTTTTACTTTGAAATAAAGACGAGGCGTTTCGAAAACAAAGATAGTCTTCCGAAAATAGTTTTTGACAAACAGATGCATGATGATGACGATGCTCAAATGCAATGTGGCATGATAACATGAGCCTGCGGTCATGACGATGCAATGCACAAAAACAACGCGATTTTCCAGTAGTGGTTTTTGCGGGGCGCCACACCCACGTTTGCTGTGTACGGCGTCTTCGCCGTCGGCCCAATGGTTTGCCATATCCATTAGCTGAGAGATTGTTTTCGGCCTCACCTGCCCCAACTCCTTGATGAATTCCTTCCTTTCCAATCAATCGTTGAAAGCGTCTATCGCCCGCTCATCAGATATGTGTTCCGCCGAATTTTTGATGATGTTCCACCGTTGTATGTACGCCCTGATAGATTCTCCGGGTTTTTGCTTGTAGGCCCGCAGTTCCTCGATAGATGCGGGTTGCTTGAAATTTTGGATGAACTTGTCCTCCAAATCGATCCAACTGCTAATGGATTCTGCGGATAATTTCCTAAGCCATGAGCGCGCTCTCCGGTCAAGTGTAATTGGAGGCTTTGCATTGCGGTAGCTTTTAAACCACCTTGAAGTTTGACAGTTTGTAGGTAATCAGCCAGCCATGCTTTGGGTTCCTGGAGCCCGTAGTACTTTTGTCGATCGTGAGGGAGTTTAAATTACTTGGGTACCAGAGTCTTGCGAACCCGATAGGTAAAGCAGCTAGCGCTCCAAGTCTCACGCTCATCGTCACTTTCTCCATCAGAATACCTTCTGCTACTGCGTTCCTCCATGGATCTGTCGATCCTTTTCTGTGTGATGTCGTTTCTTGCATCATCCCCATTAAGAGTGTGTGAAGTGCATGTGGTGGGGGAGATCGATCATTGGGTAATCCCTGTGTGCCAAGGGCTGCTATGGTGGCGTGGTGATTTGTCGGCTCGCTACACAATTCCTTGCTCTCCTTATGCAAGAGTTTCGCCCCAATCCCATGAGCGCGGACTGATGCATAGCTGCCTGTGGTTCATCAACTATTGGTTGGGTGGTCAAGAGGTAGGTTTGGGAGGCGACCAGGGTGGCATGTGCTGTTTTTTCTTTGATGTTACTTGTAGAATCAACTGACATGAATGACAAGGCTACGGTATAGTCACCTACCAACCCGGAGCCTTGGAGTGCAAGACGCGAAGACTAGTTAGTATCAGTGTAGAACTCGGTAACCTCTCTGGCTAGGATTTTTTTCCCTGTAATCCTAGGTTCTAGCTTCTTTATAAGCCGGAACTCTAGGAGCCTATAGGGACTCTATTGACACACCACGCACAGTGAACCAATCCCTGTAACTCGGCGTATTGCCCTTATATTGATTTATAGCAGGAGTAGGGTTCCGCCACCGTCGTGGGACCTGAACCTAGGTAAGCTGTGTTACCTCGTATCCGCCAAGTTGCCGCCTTCCCCCACGTCTCTAAACATGCTCTGTGAGGACCCCTCCATGGAGTACTCGTCGGCAATACCACGACACCCAATATGGCATCTCGGGCCTTTTGCCAGTCCGCTAGCAGAAACTGAAGTGTTAGGCGCTCGCCAGTGCATTCTCCTCCTATGTTCACGACACGACATTCTCCTTATGGCGGGTCCTGCCTCTCTGCGGTGACCCAGCATACCACTTCATGTGTAGTACACTATAGTCGTTGACATGACATCCACAGAACACCGTTCTGTAAATATCACATCCCTCAGAGTGGTACAACAGAAACATTGCGGGTCCATATTACAAACATTCACACATTATTATTATTACAATACCATAAGTTCAAGACTTCAAAAGGATTCAACTTACAAACCAAAATATAAAGTGTTTTCAGCGGAATTTAAAAGTAGCAACTCCAACTAGGAGTTGAGCTCAGCAGCCTATTCTATAGAGTTCATGTTGCTCGGCTCCGTCGGTTACTACTAACTAAGATACTTAGTTGGACTCGTTGTCATCGACACCATAGCGGATTTCGTAATCCACTCCTTCAACACCTCCTGACAGGTCAGGCTCCTTGTAGAACACATATTCTTGGCATTCGGCTGCATACATTGGCACGTCTTCGGGATCCTCAGAGTCTAAGCAAGGATCAAAGGAAAGGATGAGTAACAGCGTTACCCAACAGGTTCATTATATGCAAGGTGGGAAGTTTGATGCTCTAACTACCACCTCGGACTATAAGTCCTTGGCACTATGCAGTTTTTGTAAATCTTTCTTAAAATATTGATTTTATTATAAAAATCTATGACCATCAGCCTTCACAGGTTGACCAGAACTTTCATGGAGTTCCTTTCCTGCCGCGTTTGCAGCTCCTTCCCAGAACAGGGAGTAACAAGTTACAATTCTTACACTCTGCAGAGGTGCGATACTTTACCCATGATAGATGAACTCCTTGTTGCACAACCGGGCGTACTTTCCCGTCCACAATTCCTTGATGTGGGGACCAGTAGTAGGTCCAAGCCAATCACTGCCCCCTTTGCGACCTCGCATGCCTCCTTGGTGTACACCATGCCCACATATTGAATTACGGCAATGATTTGTACAAACCGTTAGATGCCAGAACTATCGTGGGACATTGAGGGTTCCCACCCATATGCTGCATATCCTCTACGAATTACCAATTAATATGCACGCTATGAGGATAACAACCACGACCTGTACATCCGGCTACATGCGAGAGGAAGAAGATACAGCTGACTTCTCTATCCCATTCCAAATCTCATGCCTAACGCGTGATATACGGCGCTAGAATCACTTATGTCATGGGTTATTAAGTCCCTAATTGTTCATCATTGTTGAAAATAGAACCCTAAGTTCTATTGCTCCATTATATCATCACTTAGGATGATATCTAAGATTTCTTTATTTGTGAAAATAATATTTTCTTTCTTTGGAGTATATATGATAACACACAATTTTCAAATACTTTGATAAATACTCTTCAAAGGATATGAGCAAGTGATGAACTTGCCTTGTGATGGCAAGGTAGTGAAGTCTGATGCTTGCACTAGACCTTGAGCTTCTATGTCTACAAAAACATCATTATTGCTTGGTAAGGACAATATTTAAAGAAGCAAAATGATTATGCAAAATTATTTAATGCATTATTTAGCTTTATATGTATTCTCCCCCATTTATTTAAATTATAAAATCCTTTTTAATAATAAAGGATTTATAAATATTTAATTTTTAATATTTATTAATTATTGTATTCTTTTATTTTATTTCATTTTATTTGAAATTTATTTATTTAATAATTCCTTTAAGAATTATCATTTAAATACCAAAAATTGATGTTAAATATTTGTTTAGTATTTTTCAAAAATACTACAACATTAATATATAAGGAAAATAATTTTTATTTATTTTTATCATCCTTCAATAATTTTGTAAAATTTCATAAGGAATATATATTACAAAATTCTTAATAAAATTTATATGTCTAAAATTTTATTTTCTAATTTATGTGGCTAGTTTGGATTATTGTGAATACAAAAATATTTTATTTATAATTTTTGGATTTTTATTTTATTTTCTAGAATTTATTTAAATTCAGGGGCATTTTGGTCTTTTTCCGTTTATTAAAACCGGCTCTAAGTGATTTGGGCTGACTGTTTGGGTTTATTGGGCCCTTGTGGCCCAGTAGGGAAGAGCCAAAATGATACCCCGAAGGGGTCCTGGCCCAATCCAACCCACTCCCTCTGTCACCCGCTCGACCTCATCTCTCTCTTTTCCTCCTCGACCCTGTGGTCGATGGCACCACCACGTGCGCTGCTCGCCGTCGTGGTCCTCCCTGGCCGCTGTCGTGATGCAGGGCGAGGTTGTCGACCATGCTCTACCCTCATGTCAAATTCGATTTGGCTCTGGAGCTTTCCCGTGGCCAGACTAGCTCCATCCCGAACCCTAGGGTTTGGGGTGATGCTGGTGTTGTCGTCGCCGCTGCTGCTGGGTGCGGTGCTGGTGTTCCTCGCCTTCAGGCATGGTGAGGTTCGCCGCCTCGGCGTGGTTTGGGTCGCAGCGCCCCCTTGGGGGTGCTCCCCATGTCGTCGTGCTCGTCGTCGACCTTTGCTTCTTCTTCTCACCCACGGCAACATCCGATAAGTAAACCTTCTCCTCCTTGTGTCCTCTGTGCTAGGCCACCCTGTGCTATGTGTTGGTAGTGGCCACTCCTGACTAGTGTTATATCTTGATTAGGGTTGTTTATCCTGCTTAGGGTTCATATCTTTCTCTAGATTAGGCATCTCACTAGTTGGATCATGTATGGATGATTCCTAAACATGACGAGTGGGGGTTTGATGTGGATTGCTCCTTATGATTAGCTGTGATGATTCTAGTGGTTTACCAGATGATTCCATTGGTTAATTTGATATGGTTCAGATCATAAAGTTGCTCTAGAATCAATACTTGGGAATTCTGGTGGTTTGAGAGCTCACCACTGTCATTACTTGGTTAATGACAGTGATTGTTGTGTAATGCAATCACTATTGCTGTACTGTTGGCTTATGAATGCATATATAGCTTGAGATCTAATGGTTTCTTACAGTGATGTTATATATATGGATATTCTTGGGAATGATTTCTATGATTAGAATCAGGAAAATGATTTATATTTTGCTATGAGTGTAACTGTGAAAGTTGAATGTTTAACCTGCTTAGTTTAGAAACTGTTCTTGTGACACCATCCTTGTATGGCACACAAGATTAGATTCTATTACTTGGTTTGGTATTTTTCAAGCTTAAAATTAGCTTGGCATTATAGATAAGTGGAATCTTCTTTCCTTGCATCCCTAGAACCCATGATGTTGGTCTGAGGTTTAGGGATTAGGCCCTTATCTTGTTGTTTCTCATGGATTGGTTCTAGTAGTGATACCAGCTACTGATTCTTGAGTCAAAGTTGGAAAAATGATTGTAAGATTGATAAATTATATGGGTCCATAAGATGAAATTCTAAGGTGCTACTCCTATTTAAGAGGTGTGCCTAGAAATTCGGATCTTGGCTATATTCATTCCTAAAATTTAAGTTATAGCCTGATAGCTAGGATCAATGATGTGGTTCTGAGATCCTAGTTGGATCTATATAGTTTTCTGGTTTCTTTTAGTGTTTAAAACTTCAATGATGGATTCACCCCACTTGCGTGTTTTCTGAGAATTTGAGTATTAGACAACTCATGAATACTTGTCTAATCTTAGATAGAGAAATCATGTGATGGTCTTTTCTACTCACCACACTTGGTTGTTGTTGGGGTTGCAAGTTGTTGATCTTGTGGCTAGCTTGATCTGGTGCTCCTCCTGGTACTTCCAGTTCTTGGACTTGTCCTTGATCTAGCTCTCCACCTCCTGGTCCTGGTGGCTTGATCTTGTCCTTGCTATCCACCTGATCTACCCCCTCCTTATGTCACCATCTTGGTGAGATGATCCAGGGTTTAGTTGGTGTGATCTTGCTTGGCTTGGTTTGGCTGAGTGTGTTCTTGGTGTGTAAGAACAGAGAAATGGTGTTGGGTGTCTTCCCACGGCTATGCTGATAGTTTTGTGTGTGTGGAGCTGTTGCTGCTGTGCTGACAGCACACACCATGCAGTTTGGTGTGTGTGTTGCTTGTGTGTCTGCTGCATCCTGTGGATATGCTCTGGATATGAAGTTACTTTTATCTGGTTACATTTACTTGGCTGGTGAAACTTGCTCCTCCTTGTTGTTTGGAGTTATTTGACTTCTGGCTTAAATTATGAAAGATTCAGTTCTTTCATATTGGTGAAATTTGCCCCTTTAAAAGATTACTCAATGATGAACTTTGAACAGTGCACCTCACTGTCAATTCTGAGAGTAAAACATTTTTAACCTTAACTTTCTTTCTTTTTGTTTGTGTTTGTTTTGCAGGTACCAGACTTGGAGATCAAGACTTTAGTTTAGGTTTTCTTTTTCTTTATAGAATAGTCACTTGTAATATTTATTTTATTCTTTTGTAGTTTTTATTTTTATTCTTTTGTAATAAAGATTGTACTATTTTCTCAATATATAAAGATTCTTCTTTCATTTCATTACTATTGTAAAGATTTTTGATCAATTCCATATGTTACATTTTGTAACTTATTTATTGAATAAAATTTTGGAATAAATATTTATTCTATTAATTAATTTATTTCATTTAAAGTTTGAGTCATTAATTGTTAAATCTTGATTAAATTAAAGCACTCAAACCTAATTCTAAATCCTTCTACATTATAATTCCAATATAAAAATTTAAATTCAAATTTCATTTCCCAAAACACACTAATCCACAAAGCTCATATCAAAGTCTATAACAATCATCCTTCAAGACTATATCTAATCTCAAAGCATGAAAGAAACTTTGATCACTTTAGGTTTTTATATGGAGAAAAATTTACTCACATTTTTACAGATGAATGCATGCAATTTCACAGATTCCTAAATCTACCCTTCGTTGGTTCCTAAATGCTGGGATATTACAGACTTCCCCCCTTAAATTAAACTTCGTCCCGAAGTTTGTTGAGATGTACCTGAATAGTTCTGGATAGGCTTTTCTTAAATCCTCTTCTTTCTCCCAAGTGGCTTCCCTTTCAGGGTGATCCCACTGTACCTTGCAATATTTGATTGCCTTATTCCTCAACCTTATCCAGTTTTCTTCCAAAATTTTATAGGACTTTTCAACATAGGTCAAGTCTGCTTGTAGTTCTATCTCCTGATGTGTGATTGCATCATCCGGAACTTTCAAACATTTACGAAGTTGTGACACATGGAAAACATTATGCACTTGAGCCAATCTTGATGGTAACTCTAAAGCATAAGCTATAGTTCTGTTCTGACTCAGTATCTTGAATGGCCCAATATATATTGGACTCAATTTTCCTTTAACTCTGAACCTTTTAACCCCTTTAATTGGACTTACTTTCAAATATACCATGTCTCCCACTTCTGGATGCCATGATCTTTGACTTTGATCTGCATAACTTTTCTGCCTACTCTGAGATCTTCTCAGTCTATCCTTGATCTTATCAATGATATCTTGTTTTTCCTGGATATAGTGTGGCGCAAATTCTTTGCTGCTTCGAGGCTCATACCAACATATTGGTGATCTACACTTCCTTCCATACAGAACCTGATTTGGAGCTGCCTTCAGACTACTCTGATAGCTATTATTGTAGGAAAATTCTGCCAATGGTAGATGATCTTCCCATGCACCTCCAAAATCTAATGCACAAGACCTTAACATGTCTTCTAGTATTTGATTTGTTCTTTCTGTTTGACCCCCTGTCTCTAGATGATAAGTTGTACTAAATCTAATTTGGAACCAAGTGCTTCGTGTAATTGCTTCCAAAATGCTGAAGTAAACACGGATCCCCTATCAGTTACGATCTTTTTGGGCACTCAATGCTTACTTACTATCTCTTTGATGTAAACTTCTATTAACTTCTCGGCATTATCTTTCTTATTTACCGGAATAAAATGGGCACTTTTTGTGAGTCTATCTACAATTACCCATATCATATCCTTCCGTTTAGGTGTCATGGGCAATCCTGTGATAAATTCCATACCTATTTCCTCCCATTTCCATTCGGGAATTTCCAAAGGTTATAATGCTCTTGCTGGACTTTGATGTTCAGCCTTCACCCTTTGGCAAGTATGGCATTCTGATACATATTTAGCAATGTCCCTTTTCATGTTATTCCACCATAATAGTTCTTTCAAATCCATATACATCTTAGTACTTCCTGGATGTATAGAATATGGTGTTTCATGTGCTTCTCTAAGTATGACGTCTTGAATCTCAGTCACATCTGGAACACAAAGACGATCTTGGAACCACAAAGACGCATACTCTCCAAGGCGAAAAACGGATTTTTTCCCTTGAGATATCCTCCGAATTTCCTCAACAATGAAAGGATCTTCTGCTTGATGTCTAAAAATTTCGTCCTTCAGATCACTATCCTACTCTGCAACTACCTGCATAGTAGCTAATCCTCTAAGAACCTCTGTTCTAATGAATTGAAGCTCTAATCTTTCCAATTCCATTTGTAACTCTTTTGGTAGCTCCCGATTGCTAGGCTGAATATCTGCACTTTTGCGACTTAAAGCATCTACTACAACATTTGTCTTTCCTAGAGTATAGTTGATTGTTAAATCATAATCTTTGATTAGTTCCAACCAACGCTTCTGTCTCATTTTCAACTCCTTTTGGGTGAAGAAATATTTCAGACTTTTATGGTCAGTGTATAAATCACATCTGGCTCCATAAAGAAAATGCCTCCATCCTTTCAGCGCAAATCCACTACTTCTAACTCTAAATCATGAGTTGGATAGTTAACTTCATGTGGTTTTAGTTTCCTTGAACCATAAGCAATCACTTTCCGATTTTGTATTAACACACAACCCAAGCCTTCTTTAGATGCATCACAATATACTATAAAGTCTTTCCCTGTTTCTGGAACTGCTAAGATTGGAGCTGTGGTAACCTAGTCTTCAACTCCTGAAAACTTGCTTCACACTTCTCATCCCAATTGAATGGTGTATTCTACCTTAACAGTTTGGTCATTGGTCCAGCTATTTTGGAGAAACCTACAATGAATCTCCGATAATAACCAACCATCCCCAAGAAACCTTGAATTTGTTTCACATTGGTTGGTGCAGCCCACTCTAGTACTGACTGAACTTTAGATGGATTTACAGCAATTCCATCTTTACTGATCACATGGCCGAGGAATTCTACCTCATCTAGCCAAAATTCACATTTACTGAACTTAGCATAAAGTTTATGTTCCCTTAAAGTCTGCAATGCTATTCTCAAATGATCAGCATGCTCTTCCTTATCCTTGGAATATATCAGAATATCATCAATGAGGACTATGACGAACTTATCCAAATATGGCATGAAAATTTTGTTCATCAGATTCATGAATATAGCTGGTGCATTGGTCAAACCAAATGGTACTACCAGATACTCATGGTGTCCATATCTTGAGACAAATGTTGTCTTTGGAACATCCTCAGGCTTGATTTTTATTTGATGGTATCCAGATCTTAGGTCGATCTTTGAAAATACTCTGGCTCCTTTCACTTGATCATACAAATCTTGAATCCTTGGTAAAGGATACTTATTCTTGATGGTAACATTGTTCAGATTTTTGTAGTCTCCACACAACCTTCTTCCACCATCCCTTTTATCCACAAAGATTACTGGTGTTCCCCATGGAGATACACTTTCCTGGGTAAACCCTTTTCTGACTAACTCATCAATTTGCTCTTTGAGTTCTTTTAATTCTTTTGGTCCCATCTTATAGGGTGCTTGAGCTATTGGTGCTATACCGGGAATTAGATCAATAGTGAACTCTATCTCCCGATTTGGTGGCATTCCAGGTAGTTTAGCTGGAAAAACATCTTGAAATTCATTTACTACAGGAATATCTTCCAATTTGCCCGCTTTCATTGAGTTCAACTGTAGATCCACCATGATATGACTATGCTTATCTGCTTGGTAAACTATCATTGCTCCACTTGGAGTTTTGATTGATACCGTTTTCTCCTCACAAATTATCTGAGCCCCATGTTCCATCATCCAGTCCATCCCCAGCACTACTGAAATTCCCTTCAAATGAATCACATAAAGGTCTGCAAAGTATGTCCAACCACAGATCGATATAACCTGATCTTGTTTAATGTGGCGTACAATCACATTTTTGCCTGTCTTAACTATGGTCATAGGGTTTTCTAACGTTGCCCTTCTAATCCCGAACTTATCACAGAATTATTCAGAAATGACTGAAGTAGTTGCACCAATATCAAATAGAACTTTGCCGGGATTGGTAAGGATATTGAGCGTACCTATCATTGCATGCTCCGAATTATCCACCTCCTCTAGGGTTGCGCAATTCAGCTTCCCGGTAGGTCTGTTCCTCTTGCCATTGTTGTTCTTGACATTATTTCCTCCTCGATTGGGCTGTCCATTTCCTCCACTGGCTTGTCCTCCTCCCTTGGTAGGCCAACCTCCTGGTGGTTTCCTCGGACAATCGGGCTTGATATGCCCCTTCTGACCACAACCGTAACAGATCACTACAGGCTTTTTGCATTCCCTCTGGAAATGCCCTGGAATTCCACGGTTGTTACAAATAACATTCCTTCTAGGATTGGATTGATTTCCACCACTGCCCTTGTTATTGTTATTGTTACCATAGGCTTGTTCCGGGGTTTGAACTCCAGATTGGGTTTGGTTTACTTGCCTGGATCCTCTTGGTTTCCTTTTTGGCTCTCTTCCTCCTATCCTCTTGGACATTATTGTAATCATCTTCGAAAGTAATAGCTGCATCCAGCAACTGCTGATAAGTTTGCTTATTAGCCAACCTTTACTGCATTCTCACAAATGGATTTAACCCACGTAGGAAACACTTCTTACGCTTCTCTTCTGTGTTAACATCCTCCTTAGCATAACGAGACAGTTGACTAAACTGCCAGATATACTTCATGACACTAGTATATCCCTGCTGAAGCTCCTCAAATTAAACTGGGACTACCCTTTTGCAAGAGCTTGTTGGGCTGAAATCTCACATGTCCAAGTGACTGATCAAAATCTTTTTGAAGCTTTAGCCAGTATTAAAAAAGATCTTAAAGTCCCTTTTGCAATGGAAATTATTATACTTGGAGCTTGGGGCATTTGGATATGCAGAAACAATGAAATCTTAAACAACAAGCATGCTTTGCTTGAGGAATGGAGGGCTATTGTCGCTCAGGAATTAAGATGGGTCCTGTATAGAATTAAGAAGAAGAATTATCAGGGCCTCAAAGATTGGATTGAAAATAATTTAGACAGGAGATAGCTGCTTAGAATGTTATCCCTCTTTTGAGGTGGCTTAAGCTTCTAAATATTTTTTTGTAACACTCTATGATATATAAAAATTGCAGTGGGGTACTTTGCCCGACTGTTTTACCCTCAAAAAAAAGCTCCTCAAATTCTCTCTGCTTCAACTCCATAACACTCTCTGGAACATGATATTCACGGAATCTCTGTTTAAACTCCTCCCAGGTGTACTCCCTTCCTGGTTGTTGCATGGCCAACTGATTCTCCCACCATGATGCTGCAGGTCCAGTCAGAAGATGAGTTGCGTACCGCAATTTCTCCTCATCATTGCAACCTACAGTCTTTAGCTTTCGTTCTGTATCTGCTAGCCAATCTTCTTCATCCATTGGTTCAGGAGCTGATGCAAAAGGTAACGGCCTTGCATTCTTGAAGTCATAAAGACTCACTCCTCCACCTTCAGGTGCCCTCTGATTTGCTCGTCCCAGCAACTCTTCCATGAACTTGTTCTGGGTCTCTTGCATCATTTGCATACATTGCATAAAGGTCTGCTCCATTAACGGCCTCATTGGTGGTGGTGGTGGTAACGCTCCCTGATTTGCTGCATCTGCATCGGCCTTCTCCTTGGCCTCACGTTCCATCCGATGCTGTTCGGCTTCGGTCTCTACACCCGTATCCATGACCCTCTAGTCCTGCACATAAAGCGAATACTCATAATTACATCATGCACATGTGTTCTAAGCTCGACTTTACGCACAGAACTAGTCACACAATGAAGATCCAAATAAAATCCAAATATGCATTACACATATTATACATTACAATATCATAATAATACAAAATTATTACAGCATATACCATATAGGTATAATCACAACACTACCTTATTTATCTAACTACCTTTTTTCTTGGATTACAATGCACGATACTTGACACCTCTAAATAGTTGCCTACTTCTAGTAGTAACTATGCACATCATACATGCCTGATGTCCAACCGTGATGACATGATGTTCGTCGCACAGTTTGTGGAACAAATGGCCTTCCAGAAGGAACATACTCAGTATCTGAAGTGTCAGGACTTGAGTCATTACTCAACCTAAGCGCATTGACTCCCTCCAGCTCAGCTGAAAAGTCTTCAGAAACATATTCAACATTATCTCCCACTTGCATCTCCTGAGCTTCATTCCTTGAGTTGTCAACAGGATACGCAGATCCTACTGATCCCCAGGTGCTCCTTTGGGCAAGATAGTTAAACACTGGATAATGTATATTCCCTGGGCTCTGAGAAGATGTTGATGATTCAAACACTCTCTCCTTAGGATATTCTTCTTCATCCTGATTATCTATGAACATGGCATTTCTACTACTGCTACTAGGGTTAATTCTTGCACCCATCCAGCTAGATTTCCAACATTTCTGTCAGAACCGTCTACGGACATCTGGTGTTCATGAGATCCTTCATATGATCCCATTCTCCAACCATCATAATTCTCAGTAGGAAGTTCTGAATCAGAACCATCCGTTGAACCCTATGGTACTGCATACCTCATATCCACAGTAGGATAATATATAGGTTCAGGCCTTGGTGAATAAGGATATAGTGTAGAAGATTCGGGATCTATAGGTATATCCTTAAAGATAGGTTTTGTACTACTACTTGCTTCCTTCTCCAATTGGAATGCTAACTGCTTCCTCCTTTCTAGATCAGTTAGATCCTCTAACATGTCATTTTTATCTTCGACAATCACTTGATGTGTCTTATAAAAAGACGCAACGAGTGTTCGGTATCTATCCATAAACTTGGAAGCTAACTTAGGATGCTTCTTAACTAAATTAAGATGATCCGATATAGGCTCCGAGTCTATAGAATCATGAGGTATCACAGAAAATGTGCTACCTTCTAACTCCTTGGCTTTATGCTCCCGGATATTAGCTATCGCCTCCATAACAGCAACATGATATGCTGCTAAGTGACTCCTACCTTCACCTACAGGTAGATCATGATATAATCCAAGCTCCTCTGGAAGTTGGATACTCACACGATACTTGGATAACATCCGGCCATCATAGTAGGTTATGGTGTTCACTAGAATTCTAGTTGGACAACTAAAAATCTTTAAAAGTTGACGAAGTTGGTCTGTGAATGATCCTTGATAATCATCAAGAGTCTCCTCTTTCCTTACCAAAGTCTGTTTTGGAAACTTTGCTGCCATAGCTCTGTATATCAAGAAAATAATTTTTTATTAGGAACCAATAATATATTGCATCATAAAAAATAATTATCGCACTAAAACATATAACGGAATATTTATTTTAGAGAATTATTTATCGTTGCTACACTATCCTACAGGTAATACCCTTTACTAGGCTTCCAACATAAGGTCAAAGCAATTTGCTCTAATACCAGCTGCGGTGACCCAGCATACCACTGCATGTGTAGTACACTATAGTCGTTGACATGACATCCATAGAACACCGTTCTGTAAATATCACATCCCTCAGAGTGGTACAACAGAAACATTGCGGGTCCATATTACAAACATTCACACATTATTATTATTACAATACCATAAGTTCAAGACTTCAAAAGGATTCAACTTACAAACCAAAATATAAAGTGTTTTCAGCAGAATTTAAAAGTAGCAACTCCAACTAGGAGTTGAGCTCAGCAGCATATTCTATAGAGTTCATGTTGCTTGGTTCTGTCGGTTACTACTAACTAAGATACTTAGTTGGACTCGTTGTCATCGACACCATAGAGGATTTCGTAATCCACTCCTTCAACACCTCCTGACAGGTCAGGCTCCTCGTAGAACACATCTTCTTGGCATTCAGCTGCATACATTGGCACGTCTTCGGGATCCTCAGAGTCTAAGCAAGGATCAAAGGAAAGGATGAGTAACAGCGTTACCCAACAAGTTCATTATATGCAAGGTCGGAAGTTTGATGCTCTAACTACCACCTCGGACTATAAGTCCTTGGCACTATGCAGTTTTTGTAAATCTTTCTTCAAAGATTGATTTTATTATAAAAATCTATGACCATCAGCCTTCACAGGTTGACCAGAACTTTCATGGAGTTCCTTTCATGCCGCGTTTGCAGCTCCTTCCCGCAACAGGGAGTAACAATTTACAATTCTTACACTCTGCAGAGGTGCGTTACTTTACCCATGAGAGATCAACTCCTTGTTGCACAACCGGGCGTACTTTCCCGTCCATAATTCCTTGATGTGGGGCCTAGTAGTTGGTCCAAGCCAATCACTGCCCCCTTCGCGACCTCGCATGCCTCCTTGGTGTACACCATGCTCATATATTGAATTACGGCAATGTTTTGTACAAACTGTTAGATGCTAGAACTATCGTGGGCCGTTGAGGGTTCCCACCCATATGCTGCATATGCTCTATGAATTACCAATTAATATGCACGCTATGAGGATAACAACCACGACCTGCACATCCGGATACATGCGAGAGGAAGAAGATACATCTGACTTCTTCGTCCCATTCCAAATCTCATGCCTAACGCGTGATATAGGGCGCTAGAATCACTGATGTCATGGGTTATTAAGTCCCTAATTGTTCATCATTGTTGCAAATAGAACCCTAAGTTCTATTGCTCCATTATATCATCACTTAGGATGATATCTAAGATTTCTTTATTTGTGAAAATAATATTTTCTTTCTTTGGAGTATATATGATAACACACAATTTGCAAATACTTTGATAAAGACTCTTCAAAGGATATGAGCAAGTGATGAACTTGCCTTGTGATGGCAAGGTAGTGAAGTCTGATGCTTGCACTAGACCTTGAGCTTCTATGTCTACAAAAACATCATTATTGCCCGGTAAGGACAATATTTAAAGAAGCAAAATGATTATGCAAAAGTATTTAATGCATTATTTAGCTTTATATGTATTCTCCCCCATTTATTTAAATTATAAAATCCTTTTTAATAATAAAGGATTTATAAACATTTAATTTTTAATATTTATTAATTATTGTATTCTTTTATTTTATTTCATTTTATTTGAAATTTATTTATTTAATAATTCCTTTAAGAATTATCATTTAAATACCAAAAATTGATGTTAAATATTTGTTTAGTATTTTACAAAAATACTAAAACATTAATATATAATGAAATTGATTTTTTTTATTTTTATCATCCTTCAATAATTTTGTAAAATTTCATAAGGAATATATATTACAAAATTCTTAATAAAATTTATATGTCTAAAATTTTATTTTCTAATTTATGTGGATAGTTTGGATTATTGTGAATACAAAAATATTTTATTTATAATTTTTGGATTTTTATTTTATTTTCTAGAATTTATTTAAATTCAGGGGCATTTTGGTCTTTTCCATTTATTAAAACTGGCTCTAAGTGATTTGGGCTGACTGTTTGGGTTTATTGGGCCCTTGTGGCCCAGTAGGGAAGATCCAAAATGATACCCCGAAGGGGTCCTGGCCCAATCCAGCCCACTCCCTCTGTCACCCGCTCGACCTCATCTCTCTCTTCTCCTCCTAAACCCTGTGGTCGATGGCGCCACCGCCGTGCGCTGCTCGCCGCCGTGGTCCTCCCTGGCTGCTGTCGTGATGTAGGCGAGGTTGTCGACCATGCTCTACCCTCCTGTCAAATTCGATTTGGCTCTGGAGCTTTCCTGTGGCCAGACTAGCTCCATCCCGAACCCTAGGGTTTGGGGTGATGTTGGTGCTATCGTCGCCGCTGCTGTCGGGTGCGGTGCTAGTGTTCCTCGCCTTCAGGCGTGGTGAGGTTTGCCGCCTCGGCGTTGTGTGGGTCGCAACGCCCCCTTGGGGGTGCTCCCCGTGTCGTCGTGCTCGTCGTCGACCTTTGCTTCTTCTTCTCACCCCACGGAAACATCATGTAAGTAAACCTTCTCCTCCTTGTGTCCTCTGTGCTAGGCCACCATGTGCTATGTGTTGGTAGTGGCCACTCCTGGCTAGTTTTATATCTTGATTAGGGTTGTTTATCCTGCTCAGGGTTCATATCCCTCTCTGGATTAGGCATATCACTAGTTGGATCATGTATGGATGATGCCTAAACATGACGAGTGGGGGTTTGATGTGGATTGTTTCTTATGATTAGCTATGATGATTCTAGTGGTTTACCAGATGATTCCATTGGTTAATTTGATATGGTTCAGATCATAAAGTTGCTCTAGAATCAATACTTGGGAATTCTGGTGGTTTGAGAGCTCACCACTGTCATTACTTGGTTAATGACAGTGATTGTTGTGTGATGCAGTCACTGTTGCTGTACTGTTGGCTTATGAATGCATATATAGCTTGAGATCTAATGGTTTCTTACAGTGATGTTATATATATGGATATTCTTGGGAATGATTCCTATGATTAGTATCAGGAAAATGATTTATATTTGGCTGTGAGTGTAACTGTGAAAGGTGAATGTTTAACCTGCTTAGTTTAGAAACTGTTCTTGTGACACCATCCTTGTATGGCGCACAAGATTAGAATCTATTACTTGGTTTGGTTTTTTTCAAGCTTAAAATTAGCTTGGCATTATAGATAAGTGGAATCTTATTTCCTTGCATCCCTAGAACCCATGATGTTGGTCTGAGGTTTAGGGATTAGGCCCTTATCTTCTTGTTTCTCATGGATTGGTTTTGGTAGTGATACCAGCTACTGATTCTTGAGTCAAAGTTGGAAAATGATTGTAAGATTGATAAATTATATGGTTCCATAAGATGAAATCCTAACGTGCTACTCCTATTTAAGAGGTGTGCTTAGAAATTCGTATCTTGGCTATATTCATTCCTAAAATTTAAGTTATAGCCTGATAGCTAGGATCAATGATGTGGTTCTGAGATCCTAGTTGGATCTATATAGTTTTCTGGTTGCTTTTAGTGTTTAAAACTTCAATGATGGATTCACCCCACTTGGGTGTTTTCTGAGAATTTGAGTATTAGACAACTCATGAATACTTGTCTAATCTTAGATAGATAAATCATGTGATGGTCTTTTCTAGTCACCACACTTGGTTGTTGTTGGGGTTGCAAGTTGTTGATCTTGTGGCTAGCTTGATCTGGTGCTCCTCCTGCTACTTCTAGTTCTTGGACTTGTCCTTGATCTAGCTCTCCACCTCCTGGTCCTGGTGGCTTGATCTTGTCCTTGCTATCCACCTGATCTACCCCCTCCTTATGTCACCATCTTGGTGAGATGATCCAGGGTTTAGTTGGTGTGATCTTGCTTGGCTTGGTTTGGCTGAGTGTGTTCTTGGTGTGTAAGAACATAGAAATAGTGTTGGGTGGCTTCCCACGGCTGTGCTGGTAGTTTGTGTGTGTGCAGCTGTTGCCGCTGTGCTGACAGCACACACCATGCAGTTTGGTGTGTGTGCTGCTTGTGTGTCTGCTGCATCATGTGGATATGCTCTGGATATGAAGTTACTTTTATCTGGTTACATTTACTTGGCTGGTGAAACTTGCTCCTCCTTGTTGTTTGGAGTTATTTGACTTCTGAATTAAATTATGAAAGATTCAGTTCTTTCATATTGGTGAAATTTTCCCCTTTAAAAGACTACTCAATGATGAACTTTGAACAGTGCACCTCACTGTCAATTCTGAGAGTAAAACATTTTTAACCTTAACTTTCTTTCTTTTTGTTTGTGTTTGTTTTGCAGGTACCAGACTTGGAGATCAAGACTTTAGTTCAGGTTTTCTTTTTCTTTATAGAATAGTCACTTGTAATATTTCTTTTATTCTTTTGTAATTTTTATTTTTATTCTTTTGTAATAAAGATTGTACTATTTTCTCAATATATAAAGATTCTTCTTTCATTTCATTACTATTGTAAAGATTTTTGATCAATTCCATAAGTTATATTTTGTAACTTATTTATTGAATAAAATTTTATTCTATTGATTAATTTATTTCATTTAAAGTTTGAGTCATTAATTGTTAACTCTTGATTAAATTAAATCACTCAAACCTAATTCTAAATCCTTCTACATTATAATTCCAACATTCAAATTTCATTTTCCAAAACACACTAATCCACAAAGCTTATATCAAAGTCTATAACAATCATCCTTCAAGACTATACCTAATCTCAAAGCATGAAAGAAACTTTGATCACTTTAGGTTTTTATTTGGCGAAAAATTTACTCACATTTTTACAGATCAATGCATGCAATTTCATAGATTCCTAAATCTACCCTTCGTTGGTTCCTAAATGTTGGGATGTTACACTATCCTCATGATGTTCGGTCGCATCATCCGACAAAATATCATCAGGGTTAATAATCGGGTTACTGTTGGTGTCGCGGGGCATTGAGGTTCCTTCGTCCTGGATCACGCACACTTGTCGGTGCCTCATGCTTGATTGATTGTCATCGCCGCTATACCCATAAGACATGATGATTTGTGATCCAGGGAAGTCCAGGGATCTTGATTTGGGTATGATTCCCCTTTCTTGATTCCAGAATTGATGCTTTCTTTGGTTTCTTCAGGAAGTGCCATGGATGAGCTTAGGCTGCGCTGCAGCAATGACTGGGAAAATAAGCCGAAAGAGAGACAGTCATATAGATCAACCAAATCTTCCAGATCTGCAGTGTTTCCATGAGTTTCTTCGAGGTTTGTCAGATCAGAGACGGCCTTTCTTGTGGAGCCGATGGATGATGTTGGTGTCATCGTAGGCGATGCTGGTATGGTTGACGGGTCCGAGCTGAGTGGAGCCAAAAGGTAGAGATTCTCGGGTCATCCCACGCGAAAGTGGAAACTTCCGATCATGAGATCGGTCTCCTGTTCGAAGTCGACGAGAGCTGAAAAAGGTGAGCGCGGATCAGCGAGATCATAATGGACCTCACCAACCTTGATCATCGGGTTGCTACTTGATGAAGAGGAAGCCACTGAATCCATAACTCCAACGCTCAAAGTTACCACAGACATCGCCAATTGACGAGGGGTTACCTCGGCAATGCCCATTTTTATGGACTTAGGGTTTCATGGAAAATAGAGTGTTGGAATTTCGTCGGCTGATCAGACAAACAAGGAAGTCGATGTAGTCTGATTATTGGAAAAGCTTAGTTACAAAGTCGCCGGTTCACTAGTTGCGGTCTAGCTCACGGCGGATTGCAGTAATCGTAAGGTTCCCACTCCGTCGTGTCCTCCCAGCCTTTATATGAGAGGCTGGGTCCTGGATCCGTAGCCGGAGAGGTTACAAGTTTATGTTTACAATGCAAACTCTATGTCGGTTCCTGATTATTCCTTAGCAGGTAAGGAAAGTCTTTACTCGTCCGGTGCTTCTTGGACTTTGTTGGGCCTTCGTGGGCCATGAGCTTTTATGCGCCTAGGGTAACTAGTCATAGGGACCCGATAGGTCATACCCATGTCAATGATTGAGAAACTATGCTCTAAGTCATCCATAACCGCGGACACGGATTTTCGAAAAGATTTAACCCTGCAGGGGTGCACCAAAGTTTCCACACGCACTTCAACCCTTGTTGCCAGATCAATTAACATACAGCCATTAGTATGTCGGCGGGGCCTCAGACATGATGTGTTCCCAGACCCAAATCAAGTATATGGGGGACACCACACTAAGTGTAACATCCCAAAAATACTAAACTTGGATCATCAAAATTAGGGTTAACAAAAACTTTTCTAAATAAAATTATGAAAGCATGCATATGTGTATGCATTTCATTTTGAATTCTTTTGAACCACCTTGTTTGTGTGTTTCCTTGCTTGTAAAATGTTTCTTAGGTGAAATAAACATCATCTGAAACATTTCCCACACTTTTCCCAAAGACAAGTAAATCAAAACAAATAAAATAAAGGAATGGTCATTTTGACCAATTTAACTCCCATGCCTACTTTGGCTGTGTCAAACTTTCAGAAACTAACAGAAACTTTTCTAGATCTTTGCACCCCTTGATTGTACTCATAACAAAGTATCAAGGCCCACTTTGTGATCATCCAGAAACTTTCAAATGCATAGTTTAAATGACAATTCAAAATTGAATCTTTATCATATGGGAAGATCACACTTTTTCAAAAACCACTCAAACAAGCTCAAATTTCAAAACCCAAGCATCTGTAGACTCACCAGCACCAATCTAGCACACCCACCAACAATCTTTTCAAAATTCAAAACTTGAATTCATGCGGCCATTTCATCAAACACTCGGCAGACACAAATCAAACAAAATCAAAACACTATACTGTGCAGTGTTTTGAGCCTAACTGGTTCCCTATCTAGCTCACAACCATCTCAGTAGATCATCTAGCAAGATTAACCAAGCACTAGCACCACTGTGATCTTGCCAATATCATCAATGGTGAACAGCCGAAGCCACCCTTGGCACCCCAGTGTAGACAGCAAGCTAGGAAGGAAACTAGCCACGCCAACCTTGTCTAGGAGATCACCCATGCCTCACCGCCCCTACTCGACCAGCCCTGCCTCGAAGACACCGACCAGAGCACCCAGGAACGCCGCGCCCATGCCTCTGCCAACCGTGCTGAGCATGCGCCAGAGCACCACCCTCGACCAGAGCCCACAGACCGCGCGCCGCCCTTGCCGCGTGCATACACAATCACAACCGACCCAGGAAACCGCCAGACATCCCCGTTCGCCGCCCCGTGACGCACAGCCACCGCTCACCGTCGAAGACGCCGCCTCTGCCGCGCAGAGCGTCGCGTGTTTCAGACCAAACCGCACCGCCCCTACAAGCGCATTAAAGCCGTAGAGCATCGCCAGCAGACCACCAAGCGATCGCCACCGCCGGCCATGCCTCTAGCAGCCCGTAGCCATGTCGCCACCGTCGCCCGCCCATGCCGTTCGGTCTCACCGTCGAGACTATAAATAGAGCACTCCCCCGCTCGAATCTTCACACCATTCCACTCCTCTCTCACCCAGAACCACCCCACCTCAGTCCCGGAGCAAGGCGAGCAGCGCATCGCCGAAATTTCACCGGAGCCCGTCGCCTCTAGAGAAGAAGGGCGCCATCGATTTCGTCCACCCCAGGAGCTGCCGCGACCACCCCTGAGTTCGCCGTCGTCGACTTCGTCGTTCTCCCGCCTCGCCGACCCTCGCCTGCACCCCGGTGAGCCCCCAGTAACCCCCACTGGCCGCGCTAGGTTTCTATCTCGCCCGCGTTGCTCAACGTCGATGATGACTCCCAGCCGTTGGATTAGAATCAGATCGAACGACCCACATCGTCCCATACCGCTTCGCAACCCCTGTCTCACTAACGTGTGGGGACAGCCACTTAAGCAGCCCGCGGAAGCGCTACGCTTAGCAGGGCGGCCCGTTAACTTTTCCCGCGCAGCCCAGTTATTTGAATTAAACCTTTTCCATTTTATTTTAAACACACTTATGTACCCAGTTTCAAAAATCAACCCAGATCGATTCAGTGCACCAAATTGAATGAAACTAATTTTGTTAGAAAGTTCTGGGAATGCTGAATCCAAGACCGTTGGATTCAAGTCATTTGGATCTATAGATCACCCCTGGTAAAAATAACAAGGCAGAAGCTTTTCTGCATTCAAACAATTTTCAAATTTAAACCATAATAGCTTTTGAGTTGATTCCAACTCTCAAAAATCACATTTAACCATACCTTTCAGAATATATATAAAAATATATAGGTTTACTTACAGAAATAATGTTCAAGTAATAAAATAATGCTACATAGGCATTTCTAGACACATTATTTAATTAAAATAAAAGGGTAAAACCTTATTAAATTGTGACACCACCTTAAATCATATTCCCATGGACTAAAATATGTGGTGATGACATGTGTCAACATGATCCCATGTTTGGTTTGGAGAATATTAAATCTTAAGTAGTTTTTCAATGAGTAGAAATTACTTTTCTAAAAATAAAAAGAATTAAACCAAGCCTTAACCTTGTAATGTTAGAGATGATGCTAGATCATATATAGGACCCTTTTGTGTGATGATTGCAAGTAGTTAAGTATTGTTTGGTGATTGTGTACCTCGTACTTATCATAGACGCTAGTATCGACCAAGGATACGAGGAGGAAGGAGGATTCTATGAAGAAGAAGCCGAGGAGAACTTCAACCACTGCTCTGCATAAGGCAAGCTGATACTATACCTATGCAAGCCAATACTTGCAAGCTTTATGATCTAAGTGGACCAATGCAAGCTAACCCTTGCAAGATACCCTACTGATGCGACAAACCACTATTTGTTACTATGCCCACTATATGCCTTAAGCATATGTGATCATATCCACTTGATAAACCAATCCTAGTTTTACTTGCAAGCTTCTTACTTTATTTCTTTATCAAAGCTCTTACCTAGAGTTTACTTAAGAAATTGGTAGATACTAGAAAGATTTGTGAAGGTTGCATAAAGAGCATAAAATTTGGCCTAAGTTAGAAATCCTGATATCAGCCTAAGACATAAGGTTGTACTTAGTTGAAACTCCACTAGTCCACCACCCCTCATTAGTACTTACCCCCACTCATAGATACTAGTGCTAAGCATAAAACTTGATCAACTTTTAGATGGGAATACTTGGTGGAAAACTGGTTATGAAAACCTTGGAATGATGGATCATTATATTGAAATGTTTTGGACATGTGTTTCCGAACAAAATGATGGTTTTGGTGATGAAAATGTTGAGGCATGAGCCTTAGCCCTTTATAAAACTGATGGTTGATGGTTGTCTAGATGCGATACCATTCCAATTTTATCGTACAACCACAATACCCGAAGATTGGGTAGGGCTTGACTGGAAACTTATATACCTTAGTATTAGTTCCCTCACGGCCAAGGTCTGAGCTGAGGCTACCTTGTGAAGATTGTACACCTGTGCAGTACCCAAGATGACAGTTGGTCATGGTTGGGAGGCCAAACTCACAGGAGAGGTGCTTATACTAGGGCGTGTAATTGAAAGGTTAGGATTGATTATCCGCATACTGAGTATGGTGAATTCAGGATTTGTTCCTAACAGATGTATCGAATGTTGTGGTGAAAGTGTACAATCTCTGCAGAGTGTCAAACTATTCGAATAGCCGCGTCCGCGGTTATGGACAGTTGGAGTGGCCATACTGTTCCCCCGTCAGACTTTTCAAAAATGACTTGTGAAATGAATTGAGACTTTGACTTGACCACAATAGGGTTGAGACATGAGTTACAAGATCCCACTTAGGAGTTATAAAATCATGATTAGCTTTGGAACTTCGTAGAGATAAATATGGCTTTTGCAAAACAACCCTAGATCCTAGTGTCCTATTATCCAAAAACCCCTTTACCTGTAGTACTAGTTTGCGAGTACTTAAAGAGTACTCATGGCTTTGTCCCTGGCTATTCCCATGGCCACCCTATGAAGAGGAGTACCTGGAGGATGGACCCCAGGAAGGTTACGACAACTAGGATCATCTCCCATCGTCAGCATTGCCTGTGACCCCGAAGATGGAGCTTCGCCTACGCTACCGTTATTATTACGTATTCCGCTGCTTGATGTTGTATTAAGAACTGGATCATGAGATCCCTATTTGTGTAAGAACTTCTGTACCATTTGTAATGGATGATGTACTATGGTATCCAATTATGTTATGTCTCGCAAAAATGGTAATCCTGGGATTGCGATGTATGTCATAACAAGCATCTGGGATTAAAAATCCGGGTGTTGACAAGTTGGTATCAGAGCCATCCTGACCATAGGAGACCCTAGTTAGACTGGACGTTTGAATCAAAAACTTAGTTTCAAAACCAAAGAAAACAATATTTACAAAAACTTATTCTCATTCTTATCCCTTTGATTCTTTCATAAAAATTCATGTTCCTCAAAAACCCTTCCAAAATACCTAAAATTTTGACACACTTGATCACTCTGCTAACCTACTCATCCTCTATTCTTATAGATGGACGTGAAGTACATCAAGTTTTATTAGTTGGGTAATGGAGGAGACCTTATCTTTGAGAGGGATTTGGACCAGCTTTCGGAACTTCTGGAGCGTCCGCACCCCGAGTTCTTCGGAGCTCAGCTCAATGATCAAGGAGGAGAAGATCTGCAGTGGCTAATTGTTGCAAGTCTCAGAGGAAAGATTGAACCTCCCACTGCTGAGGGAATTCAGTTTACCTTAAGAGAGAACAACTGGCTCGATGGACTTGCCAGGGCAATGCAGGAAGCTCTTTCCCTTCTATGTGGGCAGAGCATCAATCAGATCAAGGGAACTCGCTTTTAGTTTTGCCCAAGGCGTGATGCAAATGGACAACCCCTGGAAGCCCCATACCACCCCGAACTAAAGACTCAATTGGACCACCTTAGCTTCATGATGTACGATCATCAGCAAGAGTTGGATAACTGCCGTGACTACTCCAACCACAAGTCTGCCATCATCAAGACGAAGGACCAAACCATCGCCATGCTAGCAAAGGATCGCAAGTCTCGCTGTCGTCAGCTCGACAAGAAGGAGCGCATCATTGCCCGTCTTCGCCACCGCATCTCATCTTTGGAGGAGACCATCCACGAGAGAGACATGCAGTTGGAGGAAAGGGAGAATGCAGGAGAGGATCTTCGTGGAGACCCCTACTCCTATCTCAGCGATGACGATGATTTTCTGGAGGATCGGGCTATGGACTTCTTCACCAATGAGGACGATTTTGCCTTCATCGATGATGATGAGGATGATGAGGCCACAGATTCCGAAGAGTAGTAGCACTTGAGCACTAGCGTAGTGAGTAGTATTCGGTCCCACTGTATCGTAGTTTTCAGCATGGTTCTTAAAACCATCTGTTTTTCTTTGTTGTGGTGTGTGTTGTACTGATTGCTATGAATGAATGAATGAAAAAGCAAGTTGCTAGAAAATCTGAGTCAAACTTTAAAAAAAATTCAAAGACCCAAAACTTTAGAAATTCCCCTCTTTTCTCATGATCTATCTCAATCTTCATATGCCACGTGGAGGAAGTGGTTCATCCCCGAACCCGATGTTGCAGATTCTACAAATGTTGACTTCTGACCGTGAAGCTGAAAGAGCGGAACGTCAAGCCAACCTAGCCACCCTTCAGCAGATAGCCCAGCTTGCCCACAACAACCAAGGCCACGGAAATCAGGACAACCATGGATCTAAACTCAAGAATTTCCAGAATACCAACCCACCTGTTTTCACTAAGTCCGAAGAGCCCCTAGACGCTGATGATTGGCTGCAAACCATGGAAAATAACCTAGAAGTCGCCGGACTGGAAGCCAACGAGAAAGTTCTGTTCGCCACCCACTATCTAGCCTGAGATGCCAGGGCATGGTGGAACAGTGTTCGCGCAATGACCGGAGGCCAGATGATGACCTGGGAGGAATTCAAGGTCAAGTTTAGCAGAACCCATGTGCCACCAGGTTTGATCAAGAGAATGAGAGACGAGTTCAGAGAGCTGAAGCAGGGAAGGATGACTGTAGTGGAATACCATGACAAATTTTTGTCATTAGCTAGGTATGCCCCGGATGAGATCGACACGGAAGCCAAGAAGAAAGAAAGATTCCTGAATGGTCTGCATGACAAAATGCAGACAGTGTTAGTCAATATCCCCTTTGCTGATATTGAAGCCCTTGTGGACTCAGCTATCCAGATGGAAGGAAAGATCAACCAAGCCAATGAGAACCGCAAGCGTCGCATGTTGCATCAACCAGGAAGCGCTAGACGTCGTGCTTGGTATGTTTTATGTTAATTCAATACTTGAAAGAGTGTTGTTTGACTCTGGTGCATCGCATTCATTTGTCACGGAAGAATTGGCATGCACTAGTAAGATTCAACCAACCAAACTGAAGCATGTAATGATTGTTCAAATTCCCGGATCAACCACTAAGGCTAGGCAAATTTGCAAAGCCGTCCCTATCCGAATCCATGGCATAGATTTTTATGCAAATCTGATAGTACTCGGAACTAAAGGTTTGGAAGTAGTACTAGGAATGGATTGGATGTCCAAACATAAAGGATTTATTGACTGTGCCAAGAAAGCCATAACCATGACCAGTACCGCCGGAATATCAGTCGAGCATATATCTGAAACCTTACCTCGCCAATTCAAATGCAACAAGAGTATAGCCCAACCTACCATTGACCAAGTCCGGATAGTCTTTGATTACCCCGATGTATTTCTAGATGTTTTGCCCGGTATGCCCCCAGATCGGGATATCGAGTTTATCATCGAACTAATTCCTGGAACAGGACCCATAGCCCAGAGACCATATAGTATGAACCCGTCAGAACTAGCAGAATTGAAGAAGCAACTGGATTCCATGTTGGAAATTGGATTAATTCAACCAAGTGCGTCACCATGGAGATCACATGTCTTGTTTGTAGACAAGAAGGATGGAGGTAACCGTTTGTGTACGGATTATCGGAAGTTGAATGATGTCACCATCAAGAACAAGTACCCCTTGCCCAAGATAGAAGATTTGTTTGATCAGTTGACCGGTGCCAAAGTGTTTTCTAAGATTGATCTTAGAACTGGTTATCATCAACTCAAGATTCGTGTAGAGGATATTCCAAAGACTGCCTTTACCACCAGATATGGATTATACGAGTATACTGTCATGTCTTTTGGACTAACCAATGCCCCCGCTTATTTCATGAACCTCATGAATAAGATTTTTATGGACTTCCTGGGTAAGTTTGTCGTTGTTTTCATCGATGACATTCTGATTTATTCCAAATCAGAAGAAGAACATGAGCTACACCTAAGGACCATTCTTGGAACCCTTAGAGAGCATCAGTTGTATGCAAAGTTTAGCAAATGTGAATTCTGGTTATAGGAGGTAGGATTCCTCGGTCACATTGTATCAGCCGGAGGAATTGCCGTTGACCCTGCCAAAGTGAAAGATGTAGAAGATTGGCAAGCCCCAACCACTCAAACCCAAGTTCGTGCATTTCTCGGATTGGCGGGATATTACCGCAAATTCGTAGAAGGATTCTCTAGTATCGCCAGACCCATGACCCGATTGCTGAAGAAGGACAAGAAGTTTGAATGGACCGACAAATGTGAAGCGAGTTTTCAAGAACTCAAGAGGAGATTGATTTCAGCCCCAATCTTGATCATGCCAGATATCACGAAGCCCTTCGATGTGTATTGTGACGCATCCAAGATCGGTCTCGGATGTGTGCTAATGCAAGAAGGCAAAGTTATATCTTATCTATCCCGACAACTGAAGCAACATGAGCAAAACTACCCAACCCATGACCTCGAACTCGCAGCCGTAGTTCTAGCCCTGAAAACATGGAGACATTACCTGATGGGAAACCATTGTGAGATCTATACGGATCACAAGATCCTAAAATATATATTCACTCAGAAGGAGCTGAATATGAGGCAGAGAAGATGGATTAAGCTAATCAAGGATTACGACCTGGACATTCACTATCATCCTGGTAAAGCCAACGTGGTAGCCGATGCCCTTAGCAGATTACCGTGCCGCTTGAACTCCATGATTTTGAAGGAGCAACCAAGTTTGCACAAAGAGATGGAAGATTTTCAAATGGAATTAGTAAGTGAAGGATTTTTGGCTAGCATAGAACTCCAGCCCACTTTGATCAGTCAGATTAAAGAGGCACAGAAGGAAAATGCTAGTATTGACGGAATCAAGCGTCGTATCGGTACCGGCAAAGTACCTGGATTCACCGAGGACGACGAAGGAGTTTTGTGGTACAAAGGACGCCTTTGTGTACCAGCAGATTCTGAGTTGAAAGAAGTTATCTTGAAGGAGGCTCATGATACTATTTATTCTATCCATGCCGGAGGAACTAAGATGTATCAAGATTTGAAAGAGCAATGTTGGTGGCATAAGATGAAGAGAGAAATCGGAAGCTATATCGCCAAGTGTGATATTTGTCAGCGAGTCAAGGCAGGACATCAAAGACCCGCTGGATTGTTGCAACCCTTGCAGATTCCAGAATGGAAATGGGATTCTGTAGGAATGGACTTTATCACTGGACTGCCTACTTCTAGTAGGGGAAATGACTCTATCTGGATCATAGTGGACAGATTGTCCAAAGTCGCCCATTTCTTGCCCGTCAAGACCACATATCAAAGTTCGAAACTAGCAGAGTTGTACATCGCTAGAATCGTTAGTTTGTATGGAGTCCCCAAGAACATCGTATCGGATCGAGGAACTCAGTTTACCTCGAGATTCTGGAAGAAAGTCCAAGAAGGTTTAGGAACCCGCCTAGATTTCAGCACCGCGTATCACCCTCAGACCGATGGACAAACGGAGCGAGTAAATCAAATACTCGAAGATATGCTTAGAGCATGTGTGTTAGAATATGGATCCAAGTGGGAAGACTGTCTGGCGTTTGCAGAATTTTCGTACAACAACAGTTATCAAGCCAGTTTGCAAATGGCCTTCATGTACGGAAGGAAGTGTCGTACCCCTTTGAACTGGTCGGAAGTAGGAGAGAGTCAGATTTTTGGACCCGACCTCCTACGAGAAGCAGAAGAGAAGGTTCACAAGATTCATGAGCACCTCAAGACCGCCCAATCCAGACAAAAGAGTTACGCCGACAAGAGACGTAGAGACCTCGCCTTCAACATAGGAGATTTTGTTTATCTGAAAGTGTCGCCATTGAAGGGAATGCAGCGTTTCCAACTCAAAGGAAAGTTAGCCCCTAGATATATCGGACCTTTCAAGATTCTGAACCGTCGAGGAGAAGTATCGTATCAATTGGAACTACCCGAAGAGATGTCAGCCGTGCACAATGTGTTCCATATCTCATTCCTTCGCAAGTGTCTCGAAGTCCCCGAGAAGACCGAAGAGTTCAAAAATATCGACCACCGGACCATAGAGATCAACGATGACCTGACCTATCCCGAAGTACCCATCCGTATTTTGGAAGAAGCTTTTCGAACTACCCGAACCCGGAGCATCAAATTTCTCAAGATTCAGTGGAGCAACCACACAGAAGAGGAAGCCACCTGGGAGCGCGAAGATCACATCCGGACGGAGTTTCCCAATCTCTTCAAATCCTAGGTAATCTTTTCGTCCTTTTTCAAATCTCGGGACGAGATTTTGTTTAAGGGAGGAAGTTTTGTAACATCCCAAAAATACTAAACTTGGATCATCAAACTCTAATCATCAAAATTAGGGTTAACAAAAACTTTTCTAAATAAAATTATGAAAGCATGCATATGTGTATGCATTTCATTTTGAATTCTTTTGAACCACCTTGTTTGTGTGTTTCCTTGCTTGTAAAATGTTTCTTAGGTGAAATAAACATCATCTAAAACATTTCCCACACTTTTCCCAAAGACAAGTAAATCAAAACAAATAAAATAAAGGAATGGTCATTTTGACCAATTTAACTCCCATGCCTACTTTGGCTGTCTCAAACTTTCAGAAACTAACAGAAACTTTTCTGGATCTTTACACTCCTTGATTGTACTCATAACAAAGTATCAAGGACCACTTTGTGATCATCCAGAAACTTTCAAATGCATAGTTTAAATGACAATTCAAAATTGAATCTTTATCATATGGGAAGATCACACTTTTTCAAAAACCACTCAAACAAGCTCAACTTTCAAAACCCAAGCATCTGCAGACTCACCAGCACCAATCTAGCACACCCACCAACAATCTTTTCAAAATTCAAAACTTGAATTCATGCGGCCATTTCATCAAACACTCGGCAGACACAAATCAAACAAAATCAAAACACTATAGTGTGCAGTGTTTTGAGCCTAACTGGTTCCCTATCTAGCTCACAACCATCTCAGTAGATCATCTAGCAAGATTAACCAAGCACTAGCACCACTGTGAGCTTGCCAATATCATCAATGGTGAACAGCCGAAGCCACCCTTGGCACCCCAGTGTAGACAGCAAGCTAGGAAGGAAACTAGCCACGCCAACCTTGTCTGGGAGATCACTCATGCCTCACCGCCCCCTCTCGACCAGCCCTGCCTCGAAGACACCAACCAGAGCACCCAGGAACGCCGCGCCTATGCCTCTGCCAACCGTGCCGAGCATGCGCCAGAGCACCACCCTCGACCAGAGCCCACAGACCGCGCGCCGCCCTCGCCGCGTGCATACACGATCACACCCGACCCAGTAAACCGCCAGACATCCCCGTTCGCCGCCCCATGACGCACAGCCACCGCTCACCGTCGAAGACGCCGCCTCTGCCTACGTAGAGTGTCGCGTGTTCCAGACCAAACCGCACCGCCCCTACAAGCGCATTAAAGCCGTAGAGCATCACCAGCAGACCACCAAGTGATCGCCACCGCCGGCCATGCCTCTAGCAGCCCGTAGCCATGTCGCCACCGTCGCTCGCCCATGTCGTTCGGTCTCACCGTCGAGACTATAAATAAAGGACTCCCCCGCTCGAATTCTTCACACCATTCCACTCCTCTCTCACCTAGAACCACCCCACCTCGGTCCCGGAGCAAGGCGAGCAGCGCATCGCCGGAATTTCACCGGAGCCCGCCGCCTCTGGAGAAGAAGGGCGCCATCAATTTCGTCCACCCTAGGAGCTTCCGCGACCGCCCCTGAGATCGCCGTCGTCGACTTCGTCGTTCGCCCGCCTCGCCGACCCTCGCCTGCACCCCGGTGAGCCCCCAGCAACCCCCACTGGCCACGCTAGGTTTCTATCTCGCCGGCGTTGCTCAACGTCGATGATGACTCCCAGCCGTTGGATTAGAATCAGATCGAACGACCCACATCGTCCCATACCGCTTCGCACCCTCCTGTCTCACTGACGTGTGGGGACAGCCACTTAAGCAGCCCGTGGAAGCGCTACGCTTAGCAGGCCGGCCCGTTAACTTGTCCCGCACAGCCCAGTTATTTGAATTAAACCTTTTCCATTTTATTTCAAACACACTTCTGTACCCAGTTTCAAAAATCAACCCAGATTGATTCAGTGCACCAAATTGAATGAAACTAATTTTGTTAGAAACGTTTGGGAATGCTGAATCCAGGCCCGTTGGATTCAAGTCATTTGGATCTATAGATCACCCCCTGGTAAAAATAACAAGGCAGAAGCTTTTCTGCATTCAAACAATTTTCAAATTTAAACCATAATAGCTTTTGAGTTGATTCCAACTCTCAAAAATCACATTTAACCATACCTTTCGGAATATATAAAAATATAGGTTTACTTACAGAAATAATGTTCAAGTAAAAAAGAATGCCACATAGGCATTTCTAGTCACTTATTTTATTTAAAATAAAAGGTTAAACCTTATTAAATTGTGACCCCACTTTAAATCACATTCTCATGTACTGAAATATGTGGTGATGACATGTGTCAACATGATCCCATGTTTGGTTTGGAGAATATTAAATCTTAAGTAGTTTTTCAATGAGTAGAAATTACTTTTCTAAAAATAAAAAGAATTAAACCAAGCCTTAACCTTGTAATGTTAGAGATGATGCTAGATCATCTATAGGACCCTTTTGTGTGATGATTCCAAGTAGTTAAGTATTGTTTGGTGATTGTGTACCTCGCACTTATTCATAGACGCTAGTAACGACCAAGGATACGAGGAGGAAGGAGGATTCTACGAAGAAGAAGCCGAGGAGAACTTCAACCACTGCTCTGCACAAGGCAAGCTGATACTATACCTATGCAAGCCAATACTTGCAAGCTTTATGATCTAAGTGGACCAATGCAAGCTAACCCTTGCAAGATACCCTACTGATGCCACAAACCACTATTTGTTACTATGCCCACTATATGCCTTAAGCATATGTGATCATATCCACTTGATAAACCAATCCTAGTTTTACTTGCAAGCTTCTTACTTTATTTCTTTATCAAAGCTCTTACCTAGAGTTTACTTAAGAAATTGGTAGATACTAGAAAGATTTGTGAAGGTTGCATAAAGAGCATAAAATTTGGCCTAAGTTAGAAATCCTGATATCAGCCTAAGACATAAGGTTGTACTTAGTTGAAACTCCACTAGTCCACCACCCCTCATTAGTACTGACCCCCACTCATAGATGCTAGTGCTAAGCATAAAACTTGATCAACTTTTAGATGGGAATACTTGGTGGAAAACTGGTTATGAAAACCTTGGAATGATGGATCATTCTATTGAAATGTTTTGGACATGTGTTTCCGAACAAAATGATGGTTTTGGTGATGAAAATGTTGAGGCATGAGCCTTAGCCCTTTATAAAACTGATGGTTGTCTAGATGTGATACCATTCCAATTTTATCGTACAACCACAATACCCAAAGATTGGGTAGGGCTTGACTGGAAACTTATATACCTTAGTATTAGTTCCCTCATGGCCAAGGTCTGAGCTGAGGCTACCTTGTGAAGATTGTCCACCTGTGCAGTACCCAAGATGACAGTTGGTCATGGTTAGGAGGCCAAACTCACAAGAGAGGTGCTTATACTAGGGCGTGTAATTGAAAGGTTAGGATTGATTATCCGCATACTGAGTATGGTGAATTCAGGATTTGTTCCTGACGGATGTATCGAATGTTGTGGTGAAAGTGTACAATCTTTGCAGAGTGTCAAACTATTCGAATAGCCGCGTCCGCGGTTATGGACAGTTGGAGTGGCCATACTATTCCCCGTCAGACTTTTCAAAAATGACTTGTGAAATGAATTGAGACTTTGACTTGACCACAACAGGGTTGTGACATGAGTTACAAGATCCCACTTAGGAGTTATAAAATCGTGATTAGCTTTGGAACTTCGTAGAGATAAATATGGCTTTTGCAAAACAACCCTAGATCCTAGTGTCCTATTATCCAAAAAACCCTTTACCTGTAGTACTAGTTTGCGAGTACTTAAAGAGTACTCATGGCTTTGTCCCTGGCTATTCCCATGGCCAGACTATGAAGAGGAGTACCTGGAGGATGGACCCCAGGAAGATTACGACAACTAGGATCATCTCCTATCGTCAGCATTGCCTGTGACCCCGAAGATGGAGCTTCACCTACGCTACCGTTATTATTACGTATTCCGCTGCTTGATGTTGTATTAAGAACTAGATCATGAGATCCCTATTTGTGTAAGAACATCTGTACCGTTTGTAATGGATGATGTACTATGGTATCCAATTCTGTTATGTCTCGCAAAATGGTAATCCTGGGATTGCGATGTATGGCATAATAGGCATCTGGGATTAAAAATCCGGGTGTTGACACTAAGCTACCCGTAACGAACTCTGCCGATCTCCGAAGACGTGCCTAGAGGTTGTGAGATCGACCAAGAGATCAGAGGCCATAGGTATAATCCTCAACATAATGACCCACATCCTAGACATTACAGTAGTAAACACTCATCGAGCAACATATAATAAACATGGCATAACATGGCATTAAAACCCTAAACTAGTTTGTGGCCCCCAGTATAGTACTTTGAAATCAGGTACTAAGCTGATAGGGGTACCCATACACCCCACATGTGGTTAGCCCGCTCAGTCTCGGAACAGGTGTCAAGGACTCGGGTCCTAGGTGGACACAGGGGGCAGGATAATAACCAGATCTCAACTATTACCCCTTTGTATCTCTACATTAATTATATATACTCCCAGTATTTAATTAACAAGTTGTAATTAAAGCCATGATCATCTCTATCATTAAGCCTGTTCCAACCCCCAACATCAGTGGAACATTGACGACATGAAGCAGCACCTAATCAAGCAACTATGACTCGCAAGGCCGACTATCTATCAAACAATATGTAATAGGAGGTGTCGAAGGCAATATAGGATGCAGGGAATATTAGTGGTACGGAAATGAAAACATCGCAACACAAATAGCGATAGATCAACAGGAGAAAGTAAAGACTATAATAGAAAAATAGGTAGAAAGAGGGAGAATGCTCGCCTGGGAAACATTGCTGAAGATACATATCCGAAAAACTTGTCGAAGCTCACAACATCTCATCGTCCTATCCAGGTAGAAGCAAAGCACTAAAAGGGACAAGCGATACAACAATCACAACTAATACGGAAGAACCAACATGACCATGTTATGATGCATGACATGACAAGTTAAAGATGCAAGCGATGTGGAAAAGATGTCAATGCATTGTGCCATGATGATACAACAAAAGTGAGGCATTACCAACAAGAAGTGATTATATTCCAATTTTATTCATCATGTTTTCCTTGCATGAACAGTTCTGATTTTATAATTTCTCCATGATTCATGATGCAATTGCAAGTAAGGAATGCACAGTTGGAAAGGGCTCGTCACGTTGATCAATCAAGACATATTATTTATCGAATTCGGATTGACGAAAATAAAGTTATGAATATATTAAGAAAAGGCCATTTAATATTTTTAAAACAAATTCGAAATTTTAGTTGTCCAAAAATTGTTTTGGATGGCATATTATTAATCCTTGCATTTTTCTGATCTCAGAATATATATATAATATGCATTATTTGGATTTATGCATTAAAAGATGTGATTAATATCATAATAAAGCATTTAATGACACACCACAATTATTTATTATATTGAAAATATTGAAAAAAATAAACAGAGAGCAAATTAGTGTTCAGCATTCAAAAACACACAACTTTGGTTTGTTAAAAGTTTCAAAATTCTTCACAGATTTCAAATAAATCAGGGTCAAAGTTGGCAAAAGGTTTGACTTGTTTAAATTTAAGTTTGAATTTAAATTTTGAACTGTATATACTTTTTTTACATGGTCCAGACCTAGCCGCACTCAATGACACGTGGGCCAGCATTAGGTGACCAGGCACTATTGCTAGAGTGGCTACTGGGAGAAGCTGACGGGTGCGGTTGTTGGGACCGCGGTTAGGAAGAGCAAAAAAATACGAGGAGTGTTTTTATAAAAGCTTCTAGCCGGGTCAGGTGTTAGCTGAATTTTTTTACAGAGAGTTCAGTTAAAACGACCGATCTTTTGTGGATGATTCCGAGCGTTTTGTTAGTCCGATTAGAGCGTCGTTTGAAGCTACGAGTAGAAGGTACTCCCACCGTTTAGCTACGAGCGTTTTGTTAGCCCGATAAGATGTTTTAGGTTTATGAAGAAGAGGTATCTAAACACGTTTTAGTGTATAGGTTTAAATAAATCTAGACAATAAAATATATCTAGATACATCTCTTTCACAAACCTAAAACATGATAGGAGAAGAGATACACCTGAATAATGTCGCCGGAGGTAAACTGTGCAGGTCTCTAGAGCATCGGGAACAGAGACAGAAGAGGACACGACGTTGACCGAATTTCTGTCAAAAAATGGCTGTGAGATTGGCCCGACTTTGGAAGATGATTTCCAGAGATTTAAGCCTGCGTTTCATGCACCGTTTCCTCCTATTGGTCACTGGTTGTGCCAAGAAGGGATCCGTGGAAGGAAGCTATCCGTAGGATGCCTAGGTCGCCGGGAAGAAAACGAGTTCATAGGCACTGCGGAGGTTGTTGCTGGCCGAGGACATTTTTTTCGAAACGGGGAGCGGAGCCTCGCCTTCTGCATCAATTGATGCACACAGTCCCTTTTATTGCATAGTTTAACAAAAAATAAGTTTAAACATTCATGAATCAGCTAAGATTAAGATATGTGTCAACCATCTGAAAAGGAGAAGTAACAAAATTCTATCCATTCTCAATTCTACTAACGTGTCGCCAACCAGTAGCCCGAAAGTAAAAGACCATGAGGATCTGGGTACATCCAGAAACCATGAGTTCTCGCTGATCCTCCGGTAGAAGATATGCCTATAGTTGAATCCAATGTGTCGTGAGTCGAATAACCTGCATAAAATTGGTACAAGTCTGTTTGTTAAAGACAATGTAATTTTTAGACGTCCAAATGGACCAACATAAAGCCGATACACCAATGCGTATTCTCGCTTTGTTCTTCTTATCAACCCCATTAAACCAATTTCCAAACAAATTTATGATATTGGCGGGTGGAGGCATGTCATATGCAAAATAAACCAAACGCCAAATGATACGAGCAAACGGGCATGAAATGAATAGATGTTTAACAGATTCTAGTGAAAACGTCCGGATTGGTAAACTAGTCAGCACCGAATTAACAAGAACATTGGTAAACTAGTCAGCACCGAATTAATTAAGACTAGCCGATCTTCATAAGAGAGTAGTTTTCCTTGCCAACATCCTAGCTTAGAAACAAAACGATTCTCCATAGGGTTTCATTCGGAATTCCGTAATTTTCTATAATGGATAGCTACCCAAGATACCGAAAGGGGAGGGAACCAGACTCTCGCATCCAAATACCTGCTTATACTCATGTTCCAACTCTTTTACATTTCCAAAACATAAAATTTCACTCTTATGAAAATTAATCTTCAGACTCGATAATTGTTCAAAGATGCATAGTATGAGCTTCATATTTACAGCCTTTTCTAAATCATGCTCCATAAACAATATGGTATCATCTGCATACTGTAAAATAGAGATGCCCCCATCAACAAGATGAGGAACCAAGCTACCGACTTGGCCATCTTCCTTAGCACGAGCAATAAGAATAACCAACATGTCAGCAATGATATTGAAAAGTATTGGAGATAAAGGATCACCCTGTCTCAAACCTTTCCGTGTCTTGAAATAATGACCAATGTCATCATTTACTCTTATTCCAACACTCCCACCTTGCACATATTGCCTAATCCAGTCACACCATTTTGAATAAAAACCCTTCATGCGCAAAACTTGTTGTAGAAAAGGCCATTTTACTTTATCATGTGACTTTTCAAAATCAATTTTGAAAAGCACTCCATCTAGCTTTTTACGGTGCAACTCATGGATGGTTTCATGCAAGACGACAATCCCTTCAAGGATATGTCGTCCTGGCATAAAGGCGGTTTGTGTTGGACTAATAACCTTATGGACCAATTCCGTAATGCGATTAGTGGCCACCTTAGTAAAAAAATTAAAACTAACATTGAAAAGACATATAGGCCTATATTGTTGGATTTGAACTGCATTCTCCTTCTTAGGTAATAGACTAATCACCCCAAAATTCAACTTAAAAGGGGGTAATTCTCCATCATGCAACTGCCTAAAAAGGGCCATGAGTTCATTTTTAATAACATCCCAAAACACTTGGTAAAACTTCGCCGGAAAACCATCCAGACCAGGAGCTTTATTATGTTCCATCTGGGAAATAGCTTCAAACACTTCTTTCTCAGAAAAATCAGCTATAAGGATAGCATTCTCCTCGGCTGAAATTTATGGGATATCATTTAAGAGATCTTCTCGCAACGAGAAATTATTATAAGTCGGCTCACCAAAAAGCCGCTTATAGTAATCCGTAATATAAAATTTCAGATTGTCCTCTCCAACAATAGTACCTTCATCTTTCTCTAATTGAAATATTTTTTCTTCCTATGTTTGCCATTGGCAATAAGATGAAAATATTTGTTGTTGTTTCGTCCTTCTTCCACGTGTTTTACCTTAGCCCGCTGAGCCTATTTGGTCTCCTCGTCATGTCTAAGTTGATTTACGCGCTCATTTGCCTCTCTTAATTTATGTTTCTCTACTTCACTTAGAGGAAACGTTTCTGCTTTAATATTCAAATCATCAATTATGGATAACAAATTTTCTTTCTCTTGCTTATATCTACCGCTGAGATTCTTAGCCCATCCCTTCAAGAATCAACGTAAGTATCTAATCTTAGCTTGCCAAGTTTGAATTACCGTTTTCCCATGTGGTACCGATTCCCACTCCCTTTTGATCATCTCATGGAACCCATCCTGACGCAACCAGGATAGTTCAAAAGAGAATCGAGGTTTATTACCTATATCAGCATGATGACCAGAGTCAATTAAAAGTGGTGTATGATCAGAACCCGACCGTGTCAATGCCCTTACCGCAACTAAAGGGAATTTTTACTCCTAGTCGACAATTGCAAGTATCCGATCCAACTTCTCAAAAGTTGGTTGATCCCTGCGATTTTCCCATGTAAACTGTCTACCAGAAAGAGCAATTTCTCTAAGGTCCAAACTCTCTATGATAGCATTAAACATAAATGTCCATCGAGGATTAAAATTATTATTGTTTTTGTCTTCTTGTCTATGCATAATATTAAAATCGCCACCTACCAACAAAGGTAAGGGTTCCAACTCGCACATGCGCACCAGTTCAGATAAAAATTCAGGTTTATGCGAGTCTTGCACAGCCCTATACACAGGCAAGAAGACCCATTCAAAACCATCATTTTTACACCTCATATGAAACTTAACAGAAAATTCACCGGTCTCAACATTTTTAACTTGCAACGTTCCATTATTAATGCCCACTAAGATCCCACCTGACCTCCCAAGTGGAGGTAGACAGAACCACACAAACTCTCTACTAGCATCCAAGTGTCTTAAAAAAGGTACCATAAAATTTGATCTATCGGTTTCCAATAACGCGATAAAATCTAGATGATGGTCACTTATAGATTAGTTAACAAACAGATGTTTAGCAGGGTCTCTAAAACCTTCGCTATTACATGTCATCCCTCTTAATCCTGACATTATTACCTGTTTGGTTTAATTTTAACTCTAGTGCTCCTCCGCACGTTAGTCTTATCATAAGACTTATGACGACGAGTTTGATAAACTTTATTTTCAATTTGAGCAACATGCTCATGAAAGTTCTCATCTCCCGAGCTATGATCATCATTCAAATATTCACAAAGATCAGATACATGTGATACTAATAAATTATTTTCATTAGTTGCCTACTTCTTTTTGAGAATAGTTAAAGCCCGATCCACCTCATTATCGAGAATTATTTTAGCTACAATTAAAGATTCGCTGATATTTTTTTCTAAGATAACACCAATATTACTAGCTCTATCTACTATCTCTTTTTCAGAAAAAGAAAGAACTGAAGGCTTAGTAGATATATTAGTATCTTGCCCCTGAAGATCATTTCGGTGCTGAGCGAGAAACATCGCACGCTCCATCTGAGTGGCGTCGGCGTGAAACTGGGCTTGCACTCTCCTGCTTGAACACAGACTTGTCGGTGGTTGCAGCCCGCCAAAAGCTATTACCTCCTCCTCACTTGCTTCCTAGACGCGCCCTTTCTCGTACCATGACTGTCGAGTGCATCTAAGCTAGAAGCATGCGGCTGCATCTCCAGTACAGCATCAGCACGAGGTGTTTTTGGCGACCAGGGTTCAGCGGTCGTGCACAACATAGCGCTCCTTTGCGGCAGCACAGCAGTAGTTTGCCGAGAAGACTCGTCAAGATGCCTCCTCGTGTCGGCTACCTCAGCACCCAAAACAAGAGGATCCAAAACTTGCACAGCTCCCACCTTGATCTTGATCGGCTGTCGTTGTAACATAGGCACACTGTTACCCAAAACATGTGCTACGCTATACTTTGTCTGCAAAAAATCTGCAGCAACCCCAGTCTCAGAATCAGCATGAGAAGCTGCAATAAGTTGAGAATTTTGACCACAAAATTTACCATGATTATCATTAGGCTGAAGCGGAGTAGCACACTCCCCAATCGTAACATACCCATGTTGCAGTTCTATAGAGCAAGCATTTAATAACAAGGGCATTCGGTCATCCTTATCATTATTAAGAACATATTTAAAGCTTGAATTAATTTTACCTTTCAACACAGTATCATTCGAAGTTGTAGTCTTAGAAGTTGAAGCAATCATATTTTAAAAAATCAAAGACTTTGCAACAGCAACATCTAAAGCCATATTATCATCAGCTACAAACGGCAAAGTAGTGTCATACTTACTGCCTGGAAAAAAGGAAAAAGAATTTGATCTAAAAGGAGTACGCAAACCTCCGCGAAAAGATTTAGTGGACGCTAACATAATGGAATCTGAACGAGATAACCTCTCCCCCATGGATGTCATCCTGTAACTTGCAGAAAAGGAGTCGAACATAATGACATTAGCATCCACCAATGCTTGATTCCCTAGAGGTGCTCCATCATGCACCATATCCGAGGAAGTATCTTCTCCATTTGAATTATGAGGCTCCATTTGCTGCTGCCCATTACTGGGATTACCCCCATTCAAGTTGGAAGCATCATTAGCATGATCATTATCTCCCTCATGGATATCATCAATGACTACGTCATCAAGAAGAGGTGGGAGAGGAGTTCCTTCCACTTGGAACCGCACTTTATAAAAATTGTCCTTAATACTAATATCCATCCTCTCAGGAACCAGGTTAGGGTCAAGACATGCCACATAGACACGCAACACCTCATGCTCTCTAGTGTACTGCATGTCAATGTCCAGCGTCTTACCAAGTAAAGTGCCAATGGCCCACATACACAAATAATCATCAAGAGCCTCTGAAGGAAGGTCATGAATCCTAATCCACATCTTGTCAATGTCCCAAGCAGGCCTAATAGTAGATTTCCAGAAATCAAAGGACAAAGTGCATGTGCTATTTGGAACTCTAAACACACTGAAATGCTGAGCCGTGGTCAGATCTTTCTTGCTAGGAAAATTTACTTGAAAAACATTATTCCAAATTCTCTCACACTCCATTGGTATTGTTCATCTGGCACAATCCACTACAACTGGGACACAATTTCTGGGACAGTCATAGTACCACCTTGAACCGTGACCCTAGCCATACGTGTGTTTTCCACTCTAGGTCTTATAGCACGGCTGAGTGGAGCCTCAAAAAGCATAAGACCATCAAAAGCGAAGCCATACATAACCATAGTTGGTTTTGGAACCAGCAAAATTGGACAAGCACTAGAAATATAAGAAGGAGACCTACAAATGTCACACAAAGGAGTTGTGGAATCATTGATATGATGCCCAGGTTGGTCACAATGGAAGCATTTAGGCCCTTTTTGCTTCTTGGCACGAGGATTTTGCCCAGCATCTGATCCAACATTATTATTTGCTTCACAAAACTCATTATTCCGCACATTATGTGAAAGAGATGAATTACCTCCTGCAGCAAAAGTCCTGTGAGCATTCCTCTAGTTCCCAAAAACCGTCGTCCCCTATCCCCCGCCGGCGCCGGGGCTGTCTAGTGCGGCACGTAGACAGGGTGCCTTGGGGAGTCGGCAGGCTACCGTGAAGGATCAGCTTGTGCGCCACCGGCAGGCTGCCAAACAGGTGCAGTAGGTTGGCGTGGCAGAGCCACAACAGCATCGACTGGAATTGAAGAAGTGGGAATAGAAGCCATAGTTCCCACCTGTTCGGCAAACTTCTTAGAAATTACAGCTGCCGCACTGCGCACAAACTCATCTTGCAGAGATGTCAATCCACTGCTTTATGCCCGAAGGTTTGTTCTTCCTCTAGATCCACGTCCGCCATTACCAGATCGAAAATTTCCATTGATATTCCAGTTATCAAAAGGGCGATTCCCTCACCCGAAATTTCTTCTAGGGTATCCTCGTTGCATAGCATTACCATTATTGAATCGAGGTTGATTGGCATCAGATGCACCCGCTTGAAAACCAAACTGACCTTGATCCTGCTGGAAGTTACCATTGAAACCATCATCTCCATTCCCGCGGTTCCGCTTGGGCCACCCTGGTAGTAGTTCCGATCACCATTGGACCAACAACTATCACCACGACCAGCACCAGCACCAAAACCACGGCCACGCCTAGGACCATTCCCACCAGCTTGGTTCGACATCAGCTCGTCACGATCGCCAGGAGATGGCGGCACGGACTTAGTGTTTTCTGCCAGATAGAATGAAACAGGCGGCGCATGCCACCGATCGTTGATCTGTAGGGTTTAGGAACCTAGGCCTTGACAACATGGTCCTTGGTCAAACTCCCCAAAACAATTTGATCCGAATATGAAACGGAGCCCGCACGGCCTGTCGTTGCGGATCGGTTTGAAATCAAACCAGACGAGATCTGAGATTTTGACCAACAAACATGAACATCTCTGTTCTTTGCCAACATATGTTTCCGCCTCTGGATCATGGTCCATTCTTCTGCATCAAAAGAATCAAGAACAAATGTAGACGGAAGCAAGACAACCAAAGAATTTCTGCCCATAGAACCAAGAGAAGGGTTTGGACAGTGATGCATTACCTTAGTTTGAAATGGATGTGACGCCAAATCCGCTCGAAGCTCAGCATCTATGAGTCTTTGTCTTTTTTTCTTCTCTTCATTCTTCCGCAAAGCCCCGGATGAATCCACGCTCAGATCACAATTAACCACACATGGGGATCTACAGAGGTGGATGTTGAAGCCGAGGAGATCGTCGGTGATGACGGCTCCAAGCAGTCATCATTGGAACCAGGAGAGATTGGCCAGAACCGCTCGCTCAATCGCCCCAACGGCTCTCTGCCAAAATCGGAGCTCTCCATGTCCCACGCTACCTCTCCATTTTTTTGTAGCAGACACGTCGCGGTGCGCATGACGTGGCGAGGCTGCTCCGAGAGCGTGAGCAGATGGCGACGGGCACTCGTGCTACTGAGTGGTATCGAGGGGGCATGGCTAGGTGCACACATGAAGATGAGGTACCGAAGAGCTACAAGGCAGAAGGTCGACTATGCCTCATTTCCATGATGTGTGTGGCACCAGAAGGCCCTGCTATCTCTGATTGATGTGTACAGGATGCAATCGAGACTAAGGAGAGGGGGAACAGAACAAGAAGCTCACCAAGAAGGAGTAGGACGGGTCGGGGAAGCCAAGGGTAGCGCGAAGACGGTGACACGGACGTCGGACCGAGAGGATGTTGAAGACGATCGCGGATCCTGCAAGGCTTCTCGCTCCAATTCCTCGTGGGGGACGGTGTGACCGTCGAGGTGCATCTCCTTGTTCTCGCGGAAGACGACGGAGTAGACCAGAGCATCGGCGCATTGGTGAACTAGGGGTGGTGACTCTTGGTGGATTTTGAGGAAAAGAAGGGGAGGAAGGGATCGATCTCTAGGAAGATAGAGGGTGGCGGTGGAGCAAGGAGGGACAAGATTGCTAGGGTTCCCGCGAGGCTCCAGACACGAGGATAAGAAGGTGACAACTGACGCTCGGGACGGGTACCTTCTCCGTTAGCTGGTCGATAGAGAGGAGGGGCGATGGAGAGGAGAAGAATAGTAGATGGAGGGGTCGCTCCATTCGAAGAGGTACGGCCGGGGAATGGAGATGGCATGGGCCGCTGGCAGGCTTCTTCGGTGGAGGAGGAAGCGTGGGCTTTAGCTAACGCTAGGCTGCCTTCTGAAGGTGGGTTGCGCACATGTCAACTCTCAATTTTTTCCCATTCTTATTTATTTGTTTGTTTAAGTTTGGTTCAATTCAAAACAGCCTTTAATACAGACTCTTTTGAATTCTTTTCAGAAAATTTGAACGGAGGGTTTTAGGTCACAAAAGAGAGGCAAGAGGAAACAAGATTAGGGAAGGGCATGCCCACATACATGTTCATTTTTGGCATTTAGTATAATATATGAGTTAGGGTTTATCAAAATAATAAAAGTCATTTATAAAATAGTGGATCCTAACAAGTGGATCCCGACTTTGTAGAAAACAAAATAGAGAGGTTTTAAAAAGAGAGAGTATGGTGATAGAAACAACAACTCAAGAAAGACAAGATGAGTGTAAGGTTTGATATGATGCTCAAATGCAATGTGGCATGATGACATGAACATGCCATCATGATGATGCACAAAAAACATAGAATTTTCTAGTAGTGGTTTTCCCGGAATGCTACAACTGGGTGGCCCAGTTGCTGATAGACAAGATGGAGGTCTAGCCAGGATGAAAGAAGGCGACGTGCCACCGCCTAATATGGAAGCCATTGCCTCGGAGGGCAATACCCGGCTTATAAAGGCGCCAGAACCTAGGGTTACAGGGAAAAGTTCTAGTCGGACAGGTTACAGCACAAACTAGTCTTACGTGTCTTGTACTCTAAGGCTCTGGGTTGGATCATAAGTACATCGTAGACTTCCTTTATCCGGCATGGGCCTCCCTTCTAGATCCGTCTAATGGGGCCGCCCAGCAGGCCATGGGCCTTGCTACCAACTGTGGGTCATCCGGGTTAGCCGGATTAGAGACATGCAATGGTGATACCTATTTAGCATATCCCAACAGTAGCCACCGAAGAACTACGAGACTTGCGACGTCTTTCCCTTTAGTTTGAATGCTCTGTCTAGGTGATGTCGGCAATTCGTTAAACAATATCTTATAGTCCTCCAAAGAACCATGCAATATTCTCCGTCTTCAATACATAAATCAAAGAATCACTAAGTCTTCCACCTTACTCTTCTCGTAGCCGGACAGGATCCGTCTATGTCGGAATCTTGAGATGGGATTGTTTGTTTACTAATGCCAGTAACCCTAGGTTCTGGCACCTATATAAGCCGGACCTCTGGGATCCTTTAAGGAAACAACTCATATCACCTTGCACAACAAACAAATCCATGTAACTCGGTGTATTATTATTATAGAAATTTATTGCAGGAGTAGGATTTTGCCATCGTTCTAGGATATAAATCTCGATAACTGTGTTATCTCGTACCCGCCAACTCGCCGCCTTCCCTCACCTCTCTTGACATGGATATACCCTACGGATGCACAACATTGGTATACTCGGTCCAGCCCAAGGAAGGCCCACACGAGGATTTGCAGCCCAGGAAGTTTCCGGGTGGCCCAAGCCTGTGGCGAATTCAACTTCTTGGAGTACAAGTCTAGATTAGATAGGATTTCAAAGGGTATCAACCCTAATCTGTAACCGACTCGACCTATCCCGAGACCTGGCTTATCTATATAAAGTCCAGGAGGGTACGGCGAGAAGGATCCTCAACACCTCATACACACACCTCCACGCCAGATCACATCTGCGCACCCTGTAACCTTCGGTTCCATCGTAATCAAGAACAGACAAGCAGGAGTAGGGTTTTCCCTCCGGGGGCCTGAACCTGGGTAAACCTCGTGTCCCCGTGTTGCTTGCCTGTTAGCCGTTCCACGACTTCTAGCATCTCCATCTTCTCGAAACCCAAGTCCATAACAATGGGCATTGACGAGTCGAACCCTCGTCAATTGGTGTCGTCTGTGGGAAGCGGGGACGCTAATCATGCGGTCGTGACGGTTCCATCCAGAGCGATCTACGATTCCTCGGCTACGGAGAGTCACCTCCTCTTCGACGCTTTCAACTTCACCACCCACTCACCGTCCACCCTGAAAGATTTCGAGTCCATAGGCGACGGGCTCGAGATCTTGTTCGGGAGCTTCTGCTTTCAGGTGGGCAGACCGGCACCCTCTGCCTCCCAGAGCGGGTGCCACTTCCATCCATCAGGCCCGCCTCGTGGGTCCCACCCATCGACACCCTGCGTACATCGATGCTGACAGACGATTCGGATGACAGCAGCAGCTGCAACTCCGATCTATGTGATCCCCCTTCGGATGAAGGAACCTATGGTTCTGGATCTGAGAGTTGTGGCAGCAGCGACCCGCTCCACGAGTGCTACCTGTGCGCCGTCATCCATAATGGCAACATCAATAATGGAACCGATCCACTACTGGGTTCGAGTGCCATCCCACCCAATCCCCCTCCCAACCCTCAGGTTGAGAACGGGGGAAACCTGGCTAACAGGGCGGCTAGAGCCACTGAAGGTGGCAATCGTGCCCACAACCAGATCAACCTCAATGAGGAAGGCTGGGAAGCCGCACGCGAGGCCGTGCGAGGCAATAAAATCCTACCTGTGGATGCCTCCCGTGATTTGCTGATGGCCTACCACCTGCTCCTGATCGACGAGCACAATTGAAAGGTCAAGCTACAGGAGGAGCTCGAAAAGCGTAAGCAGGCAGCCGTAGAGTCCAGCTTGCGGCTCCTCTTTGGACGGTAACAACGCCAACAAGTACCGCTCTCGCCTGGAGTGCATGGACCCCGCCACGCGGCGTGAGGTCACCAGGGCCCTCGACACGTCCTTCATGATAATGGACTCGCAAGGCAACATTATGCCAAAAACGTTGAAGTCTACGATCATGGCAGACACCACCTACCTCGCGTCTAACCCGCCACCAGCGGGAGACCCGAAGATCGCGATCCACAAGTCTGCGCTAGCAGGCCTCGGACTCGTCGAAGCTGCGCTCCACGATGAAACTCCCGTGGAGCCGAAGAAGAAGGCCGCGGTCAAGTTCACTCGAAGTCGCACACCCTCATCTGATGAGGAGGAGCATGACCTGCCCCGACGCCGTCGGAGCCCACGGCGCTGCAGCAGCAACTACGATGCCCGTAGTGAGATCACCTGGCGCAAGATCGATAAATCACGTGCTAAGCGTGCGTGCTCGACTGAGTCCGAGGAGGAGGACGATGGAGAACTGTGCGGACCTAGATGCTTCAGCAGATCTATTTGGCAATCGCAGCTGCCGAGAAACTTCAAGCTACATTCAGACAACCCGAAGTTCGACGGTACGCAGGAGCCGAAAGCTTGGCTCAACGAGCATCTGTCGTCCGTCTAGATCCACGGCAGGAACAAGAGCACCACCTTACAGTGCCTTTAGCTGCGGCTAACAGGCACAGCCAGGGTTTGGCTCAGCAGCCTACCCTTTGGCTCCATGCGAAGCTGGGAAGAGCTGGCATATAGCTTCATCCGCAAGGGCACCAGCAAGAGGCCAGCCTCAATCGAAGAGCTGCAGGCCTACACCCAGTGGACCAACGAGTCCATCCGCTCATACATACTACTTTGGTCCCACATCAAGAACTCTACCGCAAACATCTCCGAAGAAAGAGCAATCGACGCCTTCAAGGACGGTGCGAGGCGCCCAGATTTCAAGGAGAAGCTCGGGCGCATCAAGCCCAAAACCCTTGATCACCTCATGGACATCGCCAACCGCTGGGAAGATGGCGAGGATTCCGTCAACCGAACACATTCGGATGACGAAGACGACTTTGGCCACAGGAGCAAACTCCACAGCAAGAGAAGATCGCGCGTCTACGACGATCGCGATGGAGTCGACATGGTTGAGGCTGGATACGTCGATCACCGCGACAATGGCAACCGCAACAGCGGATACCGCAGCAGCAACTACCGCGACGGCGGATGACCCACACAAACGTGGCAATGTCGCAACCGCGATGACGAGCCTTCGGCATACGAAAAGCTGTCTGTTCCCTGCACCATCCACTTCTATATCTACAAACAAGATGGTAAGAAGAAGACCAGCCATATGCTCAAGGACTTCCGGAGGTTCCAGAAGCTCAGCAAGGGCCTCACGCAAATGCGGCGCCAGATGGTGAATCCTGGATTCGCACCCGCTCTAGGTGCCATCGCCCACGAAGCTCCTCCACCACCACCTGGAGGACCATCGCAGTCGCCTACCGTGCCAGCACCAAATAACGGTGCAAATGGAAAACCTCCACCAAAAGGGGCCCTAATGATCCAGAAGGGGCGTCCAACCAATAGGGTGCAGAAGAAGATCACCCGCCAAGTCAACCTGGCCGTGACCTCCCCACCAGCTATACCTGAGTACCTCAGCGGCTCGGAGGCCTACATCACGTTTGACCGTTCAGATCACCCACGGCAGATCCCTCGCCCAGGTCACTCTGCCCTGGTGCTCGAGGCCTAGGTCGGGGGATTCGAGATGAGCCGTGTGTCTTCATGGACGGCGGCAGCGGCATCAACATGATGTTCAACAGCACACTCGCAGTGATGCGGATCCCGCTGTGCAGCCTAGAGCAGTCGGACACCACGTTCCACGGCATAGTCCCATGGAAGGGCATATACCCCTTGGGCAAGATATGGCTCAACCTCATCTTCGGAAATCCCGAAAACTTCAGGCGTGAGTGGCTGAAGTTCGAAGTGGTGGACTGGCCATCACAGTACCACGCCATCCTCGGGCGCGTGGCATTCGCAAGATTCCTGGTAGTACCACACTATGCGTACCTGCTACTGAAGATGCCAGGACCTAGGAGCGTCATCACCATCCCAGGAAGCTTCACCGGGTCAGATAGCTGCGATAGAGACTTCAACAGAATCTCTTAGTCGTTCGGCATGCAGAAGGAGCTCACGAGACTCAGGGAGGTGACAGACAACGGGGCACCCCCAGTCACCAGGAAAAACGCACCTGACATGTCATTCGACTCTGCAGTCAACACAAAAAAGGTGCAGGTTCACCCAACGGACACATCCAAGACGGCGTTGATCGCCAACGACCTGAGTCCTGCATAGGAAAGCGCACTCATAGAATTCCTCCGTGAGCGCTGGGAAATCTTCGCCTGGTGTCCTGCGGACATGCCAGGAGTTCCCAGGGAATTTTCTGAGCACACACTCAATGTGTTTCCAGACGTGAAGCCAGTCAAGCAGTCGATGCGTCAGCTGTCCGAGACAAGAGCCGAAGTTGTTGGAATCAAAGTCAACGGACTCCTCGATGCCAACTTCATCAGGGAAATCAAAGAAAGCGAGTGGTTGGCCAACACCGTGCTTGTACCCAAAAAGGACACGGACATCCTGTGGGTGTGCGTGGACTTCACATCGCTCAACAAGCATTGTCCCAAGGACCACTTCCCTCTACTAAGGACCGGTCAAATCATCGACTCCACTGCAGGATGCGAGAAGCTCTCCTTCCTATTCAGGCTACAACCAAATTCGACTGAAGGTCGAAGATCAGGAGAAAACAGCGTTCATCATGCCGTTCGGGGTGTTCTGCTACAACAGAATGCCCTTCGAGCTGAAGAACACAGGAGCCACTTACCAGAGGTGCATGCACGCATGTCTGAAGAACCAAATCGGCCGCAACATCCAGTTCTATGTCGACGACATAGTAATCAAGACCAAGGAGGCCAGGATGCTCATCGACGACCACCGCAAGATGTTCGATAACCTTGATCACTACAAGATCAAGATGAACCCAGAAAAGTGCGCCTTCGGTGTCCCGTCTAGTCAGTCACTCGGGTACTTCATCTCCTAACGGGGCATCGAGGCGAACCCGAAGAAAATCAGGGCCATACTGGCAATGGAGAAGCCGAAGAATCTCAAGGGGATCCAGCAGCTAGCCGGACAAATCGCGGCGCTCAGTAGGTTCATCACCCGAATGGGTGAGAAATCCCTCCCCTTTTATCACTTGCTATGCAATATGGACAAATTCGAGTGGACACCCGAAGCATACGATGCGTTCGAGGACCTCAAGCGGCTACTCTCCACATCACATGTCCTGGTCACGCCGAAGGAGCAGGAGCCTCTGCTGCTATACATAGCAGCCACACATCAGGTGGTCAGCACCGCACTCGTGGTCGAGCGACCCGAAGATGGCAAAACCCACGGGGTCCAACGCCCAATCTACTACCTCAGCGAGGTATTAACCCCTACAAAATAGAGGTACCCTCATTACCAGAAGCTCGCCTACGGCGTATTCATGACAGTGCGTCGGCTGAGCCACTACTTCTAGGAGCACCAGATCATGGTCATCAACGATGCCCCGCAGTCGAACATCCTGAACAACCCCAAAGCCACGGGGCGCGTAGCCCTGTGGGGCATTGAGTTGTCTCCTCGAGATATCATCTACGAGCGGCGCACCGCCATAAATCTCAGGTCCTCCCTGACTTCCTCGTCCACTGGATGGAGCTCCAGCTGCCGAACACTCCGGACATGTCACGGTCCTAGACGATGCACTTCTACGGCTCCAAGTGCAAGGCCGGAGCAGGGGTCAGCGTCATACTGACGTCCCCTCAAGGCGACAAGATGAAGTATGTCCTTCGGATGAAATTCCGCGCCTCCAACAATGAGGCCGAATACGAGGCCCTCATCCATGGCATGAGGATGGCTAAGGTGTGCGGCGCAACACGCCTAGTCATTTACGGCAATTCAAACCTCGTCATGTAGCAGACGATGAATGAGTGTGACGCCCATAGCGCTAACATGATCGCATACCGTGCGCTCTACATTGACTTGAAGGAGACTTTGACAGTTGCGAGCTTCCGCACGTCGGCAGGGAAAGCAATGAGGAGGCCGACAAACTCACCAACATTGGCTCCACCTACGCGCGAGTGCCAACAGTAGTGTTCCTCGAACAAATCTGTGTACCCTCCATCAAGAGGAAATTCCCAAAAGGCACAGCCAAAGAAGCAGAGCACTCGGGGCTGTGCTACCCGAAGGACAAGAAGGACCCGAAAAGCTCGACACGGAGGTCGAGTTGGTAAGCCTGATGCAGATCATGGCGGTTGAAGAAACATGGATGCAACCGTAACTTCGATACCTAATAAATAATCAACTGCATGAGGACCCGACCGACGCCCGACGCAAAACTCGCCGATTAAAGGCCTTCACGATCATCAATGGTGAGCTATACAAGCGCAGCATTTCGGGTGTGCTCCAACGATGCGTCACCATCGGCGACGGCAAAAAAATCCTCCAAGACATACATGAGGATATCTGCGGCCATCAGGCAGGAAGTCGCGCCCTAGTCGCCAAAGCTCTACGAGATGGGTTCTACTAGTCAACTGCAATGAACGACGCCAAGGACATAGTCCAGAGGTGCAACACCTGTCAAAGGTACGTAGACAAGCCACATGCGCCAGGATCCGAGTTGCGGGCCTATACTAGTGGCCTGGCCCTTCGCCCAGTGGAGCCTCGACATGATCGACAAACTGCCAAAGTCCTCGCCAGGAGGCCACGTCTTCCTCCTGGCCGCACTCGACAAATTCTCCAAGTGGATCGAGGCCATGCCCGTCACCAACCAAAGCGGCAAAACTGCCATCAAGTTTTTCGAGTCCATTGTCTACAGGTCCGGCGTGCCCCATAGCATCATAACGGGCAACGGCTCGAACTTCATCTCGAAGGAATTCTGAGACTTCTGCAGGAACCTCGGAATCAACATATCATACGCCTTCGTGGCGCACCCGCAGACCAACGGGCAGGTCGAAAAGTCCAACGGCATCATAGGCAACCGGCTATATGCCCTTATTCATGGTGCATGGAGTAGAAGCCGTGTTACCTGCTGAAGTACGCCACAAGGCCCCGGGGTCCTCGCCTATAGCAAAGTCGAATCATCGGCCGCACTCGAAGATGTCGTCGACACGCTTGACGAGGCACGCGACATCGTCGCGGCTCGCTCAGCGGTCTATCAGCAGAGCCTCTGTAACCACCACAGCCGTCGGCTGAGCCCAACGTCCTTTGTCGAGGAGACCTTGTTCTGCGACTCAAGCAAGAAGGGCACAAGAAGCTCGAGTCACCCTGGGAAGGACCCTACATCGTCACCGAAGTCATCCCAGGTGGCGCCTACCGCCTCATGGACATTGCATCAGGAGTCGAATACTCTAACCCTTGGAACGTTGCACGACTGCGATGCTTCTACCCCTAATTACCCTTTACTTTCAATAAGGCTATTCAGCCAGGATACTCAGCCGAACAATCTATCTCCTCGTTTACAATGAATAAAAGCTACGTTCCTTGGCCCAGATATATTTTTATCCTTGCATTATTTATCGCTAAACACGCTCGAGGGTTGTGCCCCACCTTATGACTTCGTCGACTGACAACAACGCATATAACCTGAGTAGCTGACCACGTTAGGCTAACTTAAAGGATATGCACATTACATAATAATACAACGCACTACGTGCCAACACATACAAACTTTACAAAGGGCATTACAAGCCCACTCCAATAAATTGAGACTTTACATTATCTCGTTTTTCCTTTATAGGACTTAACCACGATGCAGCAGAACGTTTGTCCGCTCCTCAAACACGTCTACAATCTCTTCGGCATACTATGCCACGGCTGCATAATGTGGACGCATATCCCACGCAATGCCATCTCGATGAGGGGGCGGCCCATCCGCTATCTCCGCAAGATCAACATCACGACGATGCAGTCGAACAAGATATAGGGTCGCCTTCACGCCCGCAATCAGCTGATGGCGCATTAGCTCCTTCACGTGACCTGCATCTCGAAACTTCCCGAGCAAGCCTAGAAATCTAGAAAGTACAGCGTCCAAAGGAAACATGGTGGCCCAAATAGCCGCAAATGACGACCTCGCCTGCTTCAGCATCCGAAGAACTTGGTGTACGCAATCTTGCACCGTCGCAAGGATTATCGCTCGATCATGGTCCATCCAGAAGAATCCGCCGGCCTCCAAGTCTTGTTGCGTCAGGCAATTCATCCGAATTGCGACGCGATCCTTCTCTTCCTTCGGAAGAAGATTTACAACTTCGCAAAGTATTGACTGATCCAACATAAAAATAAGGCGCACTCAAAGAAGCAGCGGTTCATAAGGACTCACATTGGATTTGCTCACCCATATGCCGAAATTCTTCAAGCAAGAACTCTTCTCTGTCAATGGCTCGCTCAGCCTTCGACTTCCACACATCCGCATGACCGCGGATGCTGAAGATATCCTTCTCCAAACTTCAGATGCGGTCACGCAGGAAAGGCAACTGTGTTGACTCGCTCAGCGACGGGCGAGGACCAGGCGCAGGAGAAGATGTGATCACTGGAGCCTCACCTGAAGGACCCTAAGGGTAAAAAAGTCAAACACGAACATCACAAACACTTTCGACAACAGTTGAAAGACAGATCCATACATATACATAAGCAAGGACATTTCATGGCAAAGTGAAGCTTGTTCATCCAAAAGGTGTTACAGCAAAAGGAAGAAAACTAGACTAACTACAACGTAGAAGGACCTAAGCGCCAGCACCCGGAGCAGCTTTGGAGCCAGAGTGCCTAGTCTTGGCTGCTTGCTGCTGCTCTGCCAAATAGTCGGCCCGGAGATCAATGAGCTTAAGCCCGAAATGCTTACAGCGGGAGGAAAAGGTGGCAAAAGCTACCTCAGAGCCATCCGCCGTCGTCGGCATCCTGGACGTGACCTGGTCCAGGTCCAGCTCCGCTCCGGACGCCATTGCCATGGCCAACCCCATGGCAGCACTGAATCCCTTCTACTTGCGTTTGTACTCTGTCGGAGCGTCGTCTGATAGAGCATCCGCCAATGAGCTGACGTCCTCGAGGGCAACGCCCTTGGGGTTGACCTCCTTGTAAACGCGCATAAGCACTTTCTTGGCCTCGTGAAGAGAGCCCACAGCAGAAGTGCAGCGATCCTCGATCACTGCAACGGCATCCACCAGAAGATCCCCGTGCTCCAGCACGTTGCGGTCAAACGCGACGCCAGAAGCATCTGGCAAGAAAAGCAATAGAACATTCGACTGAGGAAGGAGAAAACGCACTCACAAAACAGAATGCTCAAAAAGGGTACAAGGGAATCTTACCAGAGATAGCCTTAGCAGAAGCCATAAGCTTGTTAACCATGGCATTCTCCCGAGTGGCTGTAACGGACATGAGCTGCTGCTCACGATCTTCAGCCTCCTTCTGCTGGCGCTCAAGGGCCTCCGCGGCATCCGGTGCCCTCTTCTCTGCCTGGCCGAGGCTCTTTTGGAGAGTGTTCATCCTACGGAGAGCAACATTGTTCTCATCTACAGCATGGAGAAACATTGGATGAATACAAAAACAAACTTGATGCACTCGAAAAATAGTCAAGAAGAAACCTACGCACCTTGGAGTTGTTTGAGTTCACCCTCTAGCGACAGATGTTGCTAGATGAGGAGATTGGCGCCACGGACAAAAGGCTGCAACAAAGGCAGCAGGTCTGATGAGTAAAAGGACTTGGGGCTCCCCCTATGCAATGAAAAAATACACTTACGTGGTCTGGCATGGACTCTGAAGCTTTGGATATCATCTTCCGAGTCACGAGTGCACGAGCCTCCTACCTCGCGGAGCTCGAACCCTCGTCCTCGGAGTTGGCCACCATCTTGGGAAACGAAGACGTCGGCTTCGATTCCGCGATCATCTCTTCGGTGTCCTCATCAAAGGACTCCTCCGAGTGATTATTGCTAGCACTTGCAAGAAATCAAATAAACATCAGGCTAATACTTAGCACAATAGCACAACTACAAAAGTTCGGTCAAGCGCAACTTACAACGGTATGTGTGACAGGTTGAAGACAGGAGCCTCCTTCTCCTTCTTATTTTTCTTCTTCTTGGCTGGCGGCTGTGGGGCCACCGCTCGAATAGGCACAGCAGGAAAGGGTGCGAATCTTTTGCACCCTCATCCCCACCGTGTTGCTCGAGGAAGGACGGACCCTTCGGAGCTGGTGTTGTCGCCCCACCCGAAGTTTCACTTCAGGACCACTTTCGGGTCTACACTTCGCTCAGCTCGGGGGCTTCCGTGGAAGGAGATTGCACCGGGGGAAGCTCGGACTCAGACTCCGCCGCTTCATTATCCGGTGCATCCGTATATTGTTGGAGATATGCCCTAGAGGCAATAATAAAAGTGGTTATTATTATATCTTTGTGTTTATGATAAATGTTTACATTCATGCTATAATAGTATTAACAGGAAACATTAATACTTGTGTGATTTGTAAACTAAATTAGAGTCCCTGGTAAAGCCTTTTTGTAATACTAGCTTGTTGGTTAATAAGATGATCGTGGTTTCCCGATCATGAACATTGATATGTTATTAACAACAAGATCATATCATTAAGAGAATTGTATGATGGACATACTCCTATAGATAAGCGTAGCATAAAGATCAAGTCATTTCAATAGTTCGTTTGCTTTAAGCTTTCTGATACATAGTAACCTAATTCCGTCGACCATGAGAGCATGCTAATCACCATCACCGGAAGGATACTTTGATGACATCAAACACCACACCGTAACTGGGTGGCTATAAAGGTCGCATTGAGTGTTCGGAAAGTATGTGTTGAGACACATGGATCAAGAGTGGGATTTGTCCATCCATATGATGGATAGATATACTTTGGGCCCTCTCGGTGGAATGTCATCCAATTAGCTTGCAAGCATGTGACTGGCTCACAAGGGATCACATATCACGGGAACGAGAAAAGAGTACTTATCGGTAACGAGGTTGAACTAGGTATGTAGAGATACCGACGATCAAACCTCGGATAAGTAAACTATCGCGAGACAAAGGGAAATTGATTTCGTATGTAAGTGGTTCATTCGATCGCAAAGTAATCATAGAAATATGTCGGAGCCATATGAATTTCCAGATTCCTCTATTGGTTATTGATCAGAGAAGTGGCTCGGTCATGTCTGCATAATTCATGAACCGTAGGGAGACAGACTTAAGGATTCGATGTTGTTTAGTAGATATGGAATGTAAGTACGAAGACCGAATGTTGTTCGGAGTCTCGGATGGGATCCGGGATATCACGAGGAGATCTGGAATGGTCCAGAGAATAAGATTCATATAAGGAAAGTCTGATTCCGGAGCTCGGTAATGATTTCGATGTTTTGATCGGAGAGGTTCTAGAAGGGTATAGATGGTTGACCGGACTGTAAGGGGAATGGTTCATGAATGTGTCATGGTTAAGTGGAATGATTGGATCATGTCCTAGGTCACTTGGTTGGGCATTTGCGAGAGAGAAATAAAGCTCTAAATTGAAAGTCAAAAGGGAGGTTTGAAAAGTCAAACTGGAACAATAGTTTCCTAGTGGAAGAAGGAAAGAGTCCTTCCTTCTCTCCAACTTGGGTTTGGGGAAGGATTCAAACTCCCCTCTCCCAAGCTGCCCTCCCTCTCATAAATAGGGGGGAGGGGTTTCCCCAAAGCACCACAACTAGCCCTCCCCACCTCCAAGCCGTGTCGCCGCCCTAGCGCCGCCGCGCTGTCGCCAACACCACCTCCTCCTCTTTGGCCTTCTAAACCTAGATCGCCGGAAACCCTAGATCCACGATAACCTGCTCCGGCTTATGCGAAGCCCTGCAGGATCTCCCCTTTACTTCCGACACCACATCGTCGTGCTGCCGGAATCGCGAGGGGAGAACTACAACCTCCGCTGCCTGCTGGAACAAGGGAGAGGAAGGTCTTCATAGAGTACCAAACGTGTGACCGACTGCAGAAGCGCTGCCGGAACGCAGCGCTGGAAGGATGGTCTACGTGATCTTGAGATCGGCAAGTGTACGACTACATCACCCACGAGAATCTTCTCTCGTTAACCACTTTGGAATCTTCGAGGGTGAGTACTCTAATCGATTCGTTGCTACAATCTAGTAGATAGATCTTTGTTTGTTTATGTGCATGCGGTAGAAATTTTTCGTTTTCCATTCTACGAACCCCTACATATACTTCTCAGGAAGCGGGGGCATCATCCCCGCTACCTTGAGGTCCTGCAAATTGAAGACAAGAAATATGTACAAGTATCAGTACCAATATCAAATAGCTCGCATTCGAAATATCTCTACGCGCAACTACAAGTTTTCACCTGGGAAACTACTTTCTTTGCACTGAAAGGGGTAGTCAAAGATTTCCCTGGGAGGTCCTCGTCGGCCTTGTACTTCGGCAGAGGCCGAAACACTTTATCAAGGTCACCCGAAGACAACTCCTCGGGCGAAACCCTTGTAGGATCGCTGCGGCCAGCATACAGAAACATCGGGTGCGCCCTCGCTTGGAGCGGCTACACCCGATGGTTGAGGAAGGTACGGATGATGTTGACGCCATTGACCTCCTTGCCGTCCACCAGCTGGAGAGCCTCCACCCGCTTGTAGAGCTTCTCCACCTCCGTAGATTCACCCTTCAAGATGTCGTTCCCCCATGACCTCTTTCTGATGATCTCTTGTTTGGAGTCAAAAGGAGCAAGACCAAAATGTTGACCGTCCAGTTTGACGTCGCGAATGTAGAACCACTTCCTGCGCCAGTACTGGATGGACTCGCAAATGGAGAAAGAAAATAATTGAACGGTGGAGTGGATAGAGATGATGCAGCCGCCAAGTGGATAAACACCACTGGTGTCAGACTGCTTCTTCACGGAGAAAATTCTCCGGAAGAGTCCTAAGTGTGGCTCGATGACGAGCCAGCACTCACAAAGGGTGATGAAGCAAGCAATGTGAAGGAGAGAATTGGGAGACAAATGATGCAACTGAATCCCATATAAGAAGAGAAGCCCAGGAAGGAATTCGTGGGCAGGGAAAGAAAGACCCCTGATCACAAAGGCATAAAAACCCTTCGGGTGGGCGAGGAATTACCTTTTGGCTCGGGAGGATGGCGTCTTCCTTGTCCTTGGAGATCAACCCGACATCATGCAATTTGCACAAATCCGAGTCGCGCATCTCCGTGCGCCGCCACCCGCCGTCAGTGGTGCGGGCCGGAGCGGCGGCTTTCTTCCCAGCATCAGCGGCGCTCGACCCTGCTATGACGGATGAAGACTTCTTTGGCTTGCCCATATTGGCACGGCGAGTGCGGCACTGTGAGTGAAGGAAAGAAGAAGGAAAAGTGCGGAAGGCGTCCAGTACGCGATGAGAGCAGAGAGCTCAAGGAAAGGTGGCAATGGCGATGATGCGGAAGCAAATGGCGAAAGGTGAAACTTACTATTTTCCCCATGGTATAAAAGGGCGAGGACGACGCCGTATAACCGTCGATTGAGAAGCCCTAACGCGCACCTCAGATCTCACATTCCATGTATCAGCATCAAACTGAACCTTCGCCAGCACGCCGTCCACTACGCATGGAAACCGAGGAGACGTCGTAACTTTCTCCACACCTATGCATGACTAGTCAACGTCAAGTCAGGCGGTGGGACCCACGATCGTCCCGTCGCATCGTCTCTGCTTCCACAGACGGTTGAGCTCACCAATCGTCAGCAATGATGTCACCAAAGCAAAGTTCAGCAACGGCTCGCAGATTTCGACTGATCATAAAAGCACTTACTCGAGTGTACGACTCAACCAACTACTCGGGGGCTACTCCTATCAGGAGCGCTGGTTGCGCACCTGAGAAATTACAAAAGGTAACATCACCTCGAGTAGATCTTCGAGTCCTACGTCAAGTCTGCGACTCTACTACAGACTCGGGGGCTACTCCCATAGGGAGCGCTAGTTGCGCATTTGAAAAAATGTGTCCTTCGGACTAATAATGTAAACGACTTGAACAGACACTCGGGGGCTACTCCCATAGGGAGCGCTGGTCGTGCACCCTATGAATTATTCGACTGAGATCCTTCGGATCAAATACGACAAAAATCTTTTGGCAACTTTGCCCAAACTAACGCTAAGTTAAAAACAGTCTCCTTGCCACCCGAAACACCTCTCCGGTGATAAAATTCCGGATGTTGTGTCTATGACGCAAAGATAAGTCCTACGGATATCATCTGATGGTCTGGTAACGCACCTGATGGCGCTCTGCAAGAAAACTTCCGTGTCAACAGGTGCGATGAAAATCCCGACGGACGCGTTGGGTACACCACATAAAATCACTGGGATTCGACTCCTATAAGACCTCAACAGCCTGAGTCGAATTACGCCAGCATTCGTTCCGGATTCGAGTCCAAGGACTCAAGTCTGATGAAGATCATGTTGTTTTGTCCTATGATAGTTAACTGGCCCCGATCTATCGGATGAGTCAGACACACGCATCAACAATCCCTATGAACTAACTTGTTTATTCCTAAAAGACAGAACCAAATACAGAGCACCCGAAAGGTTGCGGAGTCTCCCGTCGAATCTATGATTCAACTGAATACTCGGGGACTACTGACATGGATATACCCTACTAGTGTACAACATTGGTATACCCGGTCCAGCCCAAGGAAGTCCCACACGAGGATTTGCAGCCCAGGAAGTTTTTGGGTGGCTCAAGCCCGTGGCGAATTCGATTCCTTGAAGGACAAGTCTAGATTAGATAGAATTTTAAAGGGTATCAACCCTAATCTGTAATCGACTCGACCTATCCCGAGACCTGGCTTATCTATATAAAGGCCAAGAGGGTACGGCGAGAAGGATCCTCAACACCTCATACACACACCTCCACGCCAGATCGCATTTGCGCACCCTATAACCTTCGGTTCCGCCATAATCAAGAACAGACAAGCAGGAGTAGGGTTTTCCCTCCAGGGGACTGAACCTGGGTAAACCTCGTTTTCCCGTGTTGCTTGCCTGTTAACCGTTCCACGACTTCCAGCATCCCCATCTTCTCGAAACCCAAGTTCATAACAATGGGCATTGACGAGTCGAACCCTCGTCATCTCTAAACACGCTCTATGAGGACCCCTCCATCGCGTACTCGTCGGCAATACAACGATAGTTGGCGCCCACCGTGGAAGCGCTTATAGCACGGATCTGGGCGAAATCCCTCGCCGTCTTCAAAGACGGACAAATCATATCTCCATCGGCGCTCCGGCTTCGTCATTGCTCTTGAGAGTATGAAGAGGATTTATAACCTCTCCTCTCCAGCGTGTGAGAAAGTCGGCGGCATAACGAAAATCTCCATCAATATCAATTTTAGCTCCAACCAAGAATGCTAGAGAAATCCTGGCTATAAAGCTTAGGGCTCAAGTAATTTCTGAGCGGAGGCTTTTTTTCTCACGAGCAGTAATGGATCTACTGCGATTAAATCTGGTGAGGGTGTCGTTTAGTTTATGCGAGAGAAACTCGGTGTGATGTCGGTTTCGTCGCACGGTGCAACAACCAATTTGAGTTCGATCTATGATCCTCAAGCCAGAGCACGCGTGTACTAAAACCATTCCTGATCGATTTTCTCATGCACATGTTGTGTGTATGTATGCATCTAGCAGCAGATTGATCGTGAAGGCTCTCATCAAAAACTATTCCAAAAGGGAACGTCTAGCCAGCCATCCGTGGCTGGTTAGTCCAATTGAGCCATCATCTCCAAACAGCATAGGAACGCTCACGCGTGCACTTTATTTTACATGCAAAATATTCAAAAAGTCGTAACACTTGAACTGTATCTCAAAATCATGGTCTGTTTTCATAATTGAGTTTCTCGCAACGAGATCTTCGAAACTAAATCCTATTTGTATATGTTTTGATAAAAAAAATTAAAAAACAACTTAGTGTTATAAGAAAACAATTTCGAACAAAGAGTTGCTTATGCTAAACTTTTGTATATTTACTATTCAACTTAGTTTCCAAGAGTCCCACTTAGCAACAACAACCAACAACTTCATAGTATTGAGACCCACAACTCTATAATACTAGTTGCCTACCATATTTTATGGTATCGTTGGTAGCTTAGTTTATGAGGTAGACAACTTAGTATCAACAAGAAATACAACTTAATAACAAACAGTACTCAACTTATCCGCAATGGTAGACAACTTCATGACAATGGTACGAAACTTCATACAGTGATGCTACCCTATTACTAGTTTTTTAGGTACAAAACTTAGTAGCAACTAAAATTCAACTTCATAACAAACAATGTGCAACTTAGATGCGTCATAAGACAACTTAACGAGAATGGTACATAACTTTATAATAGTGATGCTAGCCGAGTTAGTACAGCTAATAAGCAACTTAGACACGACGATATAGGCAAGTTCACCCCCCACCTTGCTGTGGCGTCCCTATTGTCGGTGGCAGTAACTCAAGCAGGCGAGATCGAGGAAACGAGGAGACTGCCACTGCATAATGGGTCGTGGCCCATCCGAGATGGCAGCAAAACACAACTTAGCGCATATGTAAAATAACAATTTACTATCAGCAAATGCAACTTATCTCTCTAACATGCAACTTTGATTGTTCTGACTACAACCCTATGGGTAAACGGATGCTACTTGGGACTAAAAAGCAACTTGCTAGTGGTAGTATTTTAGTTATAGTCATACCTCCACTGAGTTGTATTTGGTGTATGCTAGAGTTGCACCACTTCTTGCAATAATTTGTTATCACTCTAGTGTATAGATAGATAACTTCACGAATGGGGTATGCAACTTAGTATTCGTAAGCATACAACTTTGCAGTAGTAAGTATGCAACTTCTCACATGTGTGAACAACAATCTATTGTCTACAAACACAACGTCTTATCGAATGTCGTGAGTGAACAATTTATTATGTATAAAAATAAGACTCGGCTCATCTATGAAACCAATAATACCATCGATAAAAATGTAATTTAGCAAATGTGTGAACAAACAAGTTGGTGTCGGCTGCTAGCCTCCGGTGAGTTCCAACTCCACCTCGAGCAACACAGATGCAGATGTTGTTGCGAGTCTAGATACAAGACACAACACAGGCTATAAAAGGGCGAAGGAGATGTCGCTTTGAGACCATTGAATACATGGATAGCTATTTTTTCACAATATTAGTCAAACTGATTTCACGACAGCTGTCAAAAGTTTTAAACCAGAATATTCTGAACAAACTTTATTGAACTCAATTTTGGCACATGTCCTAAGTTGCATTTGGTGCAAGATAGTTGCTCCCACTTCTTCAAATATGTTTTTACGGCTCTAGTGTATAGGTAGACTACTTCACAGCTAGCATATGGAACTTAGCACTAGTGAATACTACTATACAGCTTAGCAATATCTTGTGTACAACTTAGCAGATATGTGACGCAATAGTTTACTACTACAAACACGACTTAGCGAATGTGTGCAGACAATTTATTGTGTGCAAATACAACTTAGCTCATCTCTTGAAACCAAAATAATACTACTAATACAATTCCAATTCTATAATATAGTATTGAGACATGTGTGAGAACAACAAATATAGTCTCCAAAAATAATATCGTCTGCAAAATACAACTTAGCACATGTGTAAAATTACTATTTACTATCCGCAAATATAACTTAGCAAATGTGTGAGTTAACAATTTACTAGGTGCAAACTGCAACTTAATTCATGTGTAAAAACAATAACCACTCACTAATACAACTTAACTAAATCTACCACCACTGGTGGAAAACAGGGCTGTAGTCCCGGGCCGCAACGGGCTCTAGTCCCGGTTTTGGGCCCGGGACTGTGAAAACGGGACTAGAGCCCCCCCCTATAGTCCCGGCTCGCTATGGCCCACGACTGATAATAGCCACGTGGCTGTTTCAGCGCCGCGGGGACGGAAACCCTCTAGTCCCGGGCCGTAACACCACCCGGGACTATAAGGTTTCCTGTCGCGGCAGAGAATTGTGTGTTTCTCTGCCGCGGCAGAGAATGTGTATTTCCTTTTTTTTGCCATGTCGTTCCTTTTTTGTTTTGTGTTTCACTATAATTTCAAACATATATTTAAGTACACATATTCTACGCTAGTACATACACAGTACACGTTGATGCATTTATATAATTAATCGATCCCTTGCAAACATACATTGATGATATATATATATATATATATCAAAAGGAAGAAATGTTTTGAAATTACATGGTCATTGATGAATATATATCATATCAGCTACATGGAGATCACTAAGGCAAATCGAGTTCCACGTCATCCGCATAATGCTCTCCATGTACATCAAGGACTTCCTTCATCATAAATCCCGCTAGCTCCTCTTGAATTGCTCTTATGCGTTGGTCTGGCTCTAGTTTCTCCCGCAAATCATAAATTTAATGTGATTCAACTTTCCGCTCACTAGTCAACTCGCGGATGTACTCGCGGATGTAGTATCCACATAAATGAGTTCCCGGTGTCTATTGTAAACTCTTCACCATTTTATAAGTTAGCTCCTCTTTGAATGGACCTGGTATTTTCTGTCAGAACCGTGTCCCACACCAGCTCGGCAAAGAAAATGAACAAAGGAGTTATTAGTTACTTGATAACAGGAAATGAATGAAAGAGGATGATATAATGCGATAATGATTGAAATTACTTATGGAGCATTGCTTTCATGTCGCTCCACTGCTCTTGGTCCCAACTTAATGAGTCGTGGACTTCAACTAGGGAGTTGTAAACTTGAATGTTTAGAAAGATCCAGTGGAATCTGTGGACGTTTATATAAGCATACATGCATAGCTCATCGAGTAAGCAAAAATAAAATGTGTACAAGATATAAACAGTCACTTGAAGTTGTAAGGACATAGTATTTCCTTAACAAAAATATTCTCGGTTAAGAACCTGCACAGGTGCTGTGACCCAGCATACCACTGCATGATGTAGTACAATATAGTCGTTGATATAACACCAATGAAACACCGTTCACTAGTATTATATCCCTCAGAATGGTACAATAGAAACACAGCAGGTCCAAGACATGACTATAGGTTACAACTCAACTCTTCACACAATATCTAGAGAACACTCTAGGTTAAAGAGAGAGAGAGAAAGAAACTTCTTACAAAGAAGAATCAGAAATAAACAACTCCAATATTATAATACTATTAAGACTAATATCTTAACTAATGGTTTGGCATTCCTGCTATTGCAATACACTATAGAAATAGGTTCTATGGCTAGAGATTCTATTCTTATCTAATCAGCAACTTCGTCTTCACTTGAGCTGATGTATATGTTGACTTTCTTGACTTCATTGAAGAGCTTTAGCTTTTTATGATGATTCCTGAAGCATGGCTTGATGTAGTCATCGTATGTACTGGCTTTAGAATCTAGCAAGGGTTAAGAAGATACTTTGAGTACGAGCGTACTCAACAAGTTCACTAGAAAAGGAGTATTTGATGCACTATATCTACAGCCATAGACCATAGGTCATAGGCAATGCAGGTTTTCGTAAACATTTCTTCAAAGGTTGCTTTTATTATGAAAAGCTATGTCCGTTAGCCTGAACGGGTTTACCAGAACTTTCATGGAGTTCCTTTCCCGCCGCGTTCGCAGCTCCTTCCCGGAACAGGGAGTAACAAGTTACAGTTCTTACACTCTACAGAGGTGCGTTACTTTACCCATGAGAGACCTTAGCCTTGTTGCACAACCAAGTCATGACCTTGTCCATACTTCCTTGGTATGGGGCCCAGTCTAAGATCCAATCCAATCACTTCCCCCTTCACGACCCCGCATGCCTCCTTGGTGTACACCATGCCCACATATTGAATTACGGCAATGGTTTGTACAGACTGTTAGATGCCAGAACTATCGTGGGACGTTGAGGGTTCCCACCCATGTGCTGCATATCCTCTACGAATTACCAATTAATATGCACGCTACGAGTGATAACAGCCACGACCTGCACATCTGGCTATATGCGAGAGGAAGAAGATACAGCTGACTTCTCTGTCCCATTCCAAATCTCATGGTTAACGCGTGATATACGGCGCAAGAATCACTGGAGACATTGGTTGTTAAGTCCTAGATAGTATGTTCCTTTACCACCGGAACTTTCATAGTAGGTTATTACCTCATGGTAAGTAACCTATAATCACATTATTATGAAAATCCTCCACTATGTCATCCACCGTGACACGAGCATAGACTGGTGGAATCGAAAGTGAATGGTGGAGTGCTCCAGGTAGACAAGGTAAAGCAGTGCCGATCGCCACCTTGAAGGACAGGTTGTTCATTGGCTGATGTAGCTCACATTGTGCCATCTCTCTGACATCATCCACGGGGTAGTGAGGAGCCGATGCATCATCCAGCAGTGCTTGATCATCAGCCCGGACCTCCGTGGAAGCCACGCTGCTTCTCCGCTGGCTAAGATCCAATGCAGGATCATCAGCCCGTGGGTGAGTTGACAACGCCGGCCTTTGGATAATTTCATGCATGAGGTTCTTCAGATCAGCTAGGTCCTGCTCTACCCTGGAGATCCGGTCTGCCTCCTGGTCCTTCTTTCTCTGATGGCTTCTGTAACTGGCATCGTACTGAGGAAACCCTTTCTTCCACAAGACACCGGCGCCTTTGCCTCGTGTCCGTCCTCCCTTTTCAGGATTCCCTAGGGCGCGTGTCATCTCGTCGTTCTCTCTCTCGGGACAGAAAAATCCCAATTGATCATCATTCGTTGCTTGAATAAGGTCTTGGGAGGGTGTTAGAATTTTTTCATGAAATAATGTCTTCCCTATTTCTGGGTCCAACGATTCCCCGTGCCCGTACCACCAGTGCTTTGACCTCTCGGGCCATCCATCTGTACCAGGAGTGACGCCTCTAGCCCTCATTTTCTTCTCCATAGTTTCCCACTTAGGGACGGCACTCTTGTAGCCACATGTCCCCATTTTATGATGGTATTTCTTTTGGGTAGCATTTAACGCGTTCTTTGCCGACTTTGTCTTTGCTTTATCATATTGCTTGTACTGTAAAAAATCGGGCCACTATTCTCTCAACTTCTCGTTTACTCCTTTGAAGTTTTCTTTTTCGCGACATATTTCGCGTATAAACTTTTCTTGTGGTTCCGGTACAGTTCAGCCATCTTGCTCAGAGACCACTCCTTGACTTTCACTCTATTTTCAAGCCCACCCGGCCTTGGGGTAATACCATCTACCTCAAATTCTTCATACTCTGGAGGTAGTATGAAATGCGCTATGAGCTTCTACCAAAGGTCATCTTTGGCATCATCGGTGACATAGATGTTGGATTATTCACCGGGTTTCTTTGACTGATTCCATTCTTGGATGGTGATCGGTAGGTTTTCCCTAACAAGCACCCCGCATTGATTTATAAACATCCTCTGGTGCTTCTCTGGCGCAATCGGTTCACCATCATCATCTATTTCTTCGATGGTGAACCTCTGATTACCATCCAACTTTTTGTTTGGCCCTCGTTTCGTTCGAGCTGTCGATTGCTTCGATCCGGTGGGCTAAAATAAGAAGAGAGAGTGATTAATATATATCTAGATCAGTTAATGAATAGAGGTAACAAGAGGATTTATATATATATGTACCTCGACGGATCATGTCGAGTGGCCATCATTATTGTTGTTATTTGTTTGCCCTTCGTCCATCTGGTCTTCCCATTTATACATTAGGTTTTCCTCTAGTCCATCACCGGATGGATTCAGATATGAGGATATCTCTTCCTCGAGCAAAATATCTCCGCCGGTAGTAATATTAAGAGGAATTTCACCTCTTATCATGCCCTAAAGATAACCTTCACCGATGCGACCAGGATCTTCGGATGGATCCATGACTTAATTATCTATAACAAAAAGGGAGTTAAATAGGTTAGAAAAAACAATAACCCTAATAACTAAAACAAAAAAACAATAACCCTAATATTATTTGCGGTAAAACAATAATCTTAATAACTAAAACAAAAAACAATAACCCTAATTAATAACCCTAATATTACTTATGGTAAAACAATAATCCTAATAACTAAAACAAAAAAAACCTAATATTACTTATGGTAAAACAATAATCCTAATAACTAAAACAAAAAAATATTATTTGTGGTAAAACAATAATCCTAATAACTAAAACAAAAAACCCTAATATAAAAAACTATAGAAAAAAACTATAACAAAAAACCCTAATAATACTAATTATAATAATCCTAATTATAATAATCCTAATTATAATAATCCTAACTATAGAAAAAAATATAACAAAAAACTATAAAAAACTATAAAAAGTACTAACATTTCCTAATAATATACTAATAATATAAATACTAAGAATAACATTTATACAAAACCTAAATATTACTAATAATAATAATATTAATAATAAATATTACTACAAAAACCTAAATATACTACTAATTAATACTAGACTAATTATACAAAAACCTAAATATATAATTAATAATAGACTATAATTAAATAACCACCTTCGGCGAGGTGGGCGGCCGGAGGAACAACGGCGCGGCGAGGCGGTGCGGCACGGCGGGGCGGCGACACGGCGGGGCGGCGCGGCACGGCGCGCAGAGGCTCGGCGATGCGGTGCGGCACGGTGGGGTGGCGCGACACGTACGGCGGGCGGTGACACGGCAAGGCAGCACAGCACGGCGCGCGGAGGCTCGGCGATGCGGCATGCGGCGGCTCTGTGGTACTGCGTGCGGCGGCTCTGCGGTACGGCAGGGCGGGCGGAGATGAGGGTGGCGGCGTGGGAATCGGCCGGGCAGCACCTCCCCTGTTCTCTGCGTCGACGGTGTCTTCTCGTCTTCGTCATCAAATCTTGCTAAGTGCTGGGTGGGCGCGCCAGGGGCGGGCGCATGGTATATAAAGGGTCACCCCTTTAGTCCCGGGTCAAGCCACCGCCCGGGACTAGAGGGTCTCTAGTCCCGGACGGTGGCTTAACCCGCAACTAAAGACCCCTCCTTTAGTCGCGAGTCAAGCCACCTCCCGGGACTAGAGGGTTTTTTCGGCTGCTTCGTTTTCACGCGCGCAGGCACCCTCTAGTCCCGGGTCGAGCCACGGCCCGGGACACATTTGTTATTTGTAAATTTTTATTTTTTTAATTCAAATCAAATATAAAAATTTGGAAAATCATATCTTTTATTGTAAAAATCCAAATAAAACAAATAATATGTCTATTATTATCAGAAAAATATAAAGAATCTTAATATTACATCCATATATCTGTTTGCATCATTTATAAATTATTTCATTTGTAATTTTTCTTTTTTAATTCAAATCAAATATATAACTTTGGAAAATCATATATTTTATTGTAAAAATCCAAATAAAACAAACAATATGTCTATTATTATCAAAAAATGTAAATAATCTTAATATAATATCCATTTAGTCCTGGTTGTAGTCACAAACTGGGACTAAAGATATTTACCGCCATTTCCCACCACTTCCCGCCAAGTTTTCCCGCTATTTCCTTTTTACGAGAGCTTTTAGTCCCGGTTGTAGTCACTAACCGGGACTAAAGATATTTCCCGCCATTTCCCAAAGCTTCCCGCCATGTTTTCCCGCCCTTTCCCTCTATATCTAGGGCGATCGCGCCATGGCTATCCACACCTTCCTCTCTTAGAACAATGGATAACGCTTACTGGGATATTCTGACCCTCGAGGAGACCGAGGCGCTGTGCGCCTCCAACTACCCTTATCCGCCAGGCTACCGGTCGCCCGTCGGCTAGATGCTGAGCGCTGGAGGGGTTCCTGTCCCTCCTGTCCCTCAAGGTTCCACACGCCAGGCGGTCATCACGAACCACTTCTACCACGAGCTCACGCCGGAGCAGCGGATGGATCCCCAGTGGGATCCCGACAACTACGACACCTGGAATGCCTTCTTCGCTAATAGGCGGGAAAGGGAGCTCGCCAGGTACGAGGGTGATGGCCCGCCCCCGATGAACCACAACGAAGCCAGCCACCGTCTGTGGTGGGCGAACCGTACTATCATCGGAGCGATGCGCTACATCGCCGGGGGAGACCATCCTCGCCTGCGGTGCCCACAAGTCCACTTGCCACAGAGCCACATGAAGGCCCCTCCCCCGCCCGGCGGTAGCGGCATCGTCTTCCAGGAGACCCCTCCCCCGCCCGCCGTGAATCCGATGCCGGAGTGGCCCCTGGTATATGCCATGGCTGGGCTGAGGATCCCCGGAGTGGCAGGTGACGATGATGATGACGATGACGAAGAAGACCCTGAAGCTGCGTACTATAGGACTAGGCATGATTATGACTAAAGGGGGAGGCTTTAGTCCTGAGTGTTAGCTAGTCCCGGTTTGTCCCGGTTTTTAATATTAATAAATGTCTTGAGTGTTACCTAAATATGAAGATGTTGTATTTAGAGGAAAAGGCCTATAAATATAGGAAAGGGCGGGCAGGCTGGATCGAGCAGCCTATAAATAGAGGGAAATGCCTATAAAGAGAGGGTTCATCTTTCGTCCCGGTTGGAGAAACCAACCGCGATTGAAGGGATTGCGGCAGACTGGGCCAGGCAGCACTAATAATAGGGGTGAGTGTCAAAGTTATGTCGTGCGGCTTGTACCTTGTCCCGGATGGTATCACCAACCGGGACTAAAGATGAACCTTTAGTCCCGGTTGGAGACACCAACCGGGACAAAACATGAGACACCAACTCGTGAGTGTCGACATTATGCCGAGATGCTTGTACTATAAATAGGCATCCTTGTGAGTCCAGTCCTCCAGCCAGTTTGAGGCATCTCCAAGATGGTTTTCGAGAGCAGGGACACCACTACGGCCAGTTTCAGGGAGATGCCGCCGGAGCCCAGTCCTCCGGCATCTCCAAGAAACTGGTCATAGAGGCACTCTCTAATATGTGACCTCACGCGTTTGGAAATCAGATCTTAATGGTAAGTATGAATCGGGACTAAAGGCCCCCCTTTAGTCCCGGTCCAGCCACAAAACGGGACTAACACACTCAAGATTGTTTGCAGACAACACTATAAAATGGACACATGGAGCATCTTCACTCATAAAATGTTACAATTATTACACATCATTTCTTCGCGTGTGTTCCTTTCTGATCCCGCCGTATCCATGGAGCATATTCATTCATTAACATGATGCTTGGGTCATCCTTCACCGCGAAGGGCGGAATTTCATGAAACTTATCACAATCTTCTAACATGTATGTCTTGTCCTCCACTCCCACGATGTTTCTTTTTCCTGGAAGAACTATGTGGCACTTTGGCTCATCGTCTGATGTATTCTTTTTCTTATTTTTTGCTTTCTAAATTATTCCTCTCTCCTAATTCAAATAAAACCCTCGCTCCGACCGGATCTTCTATTTGTCTAAAAACAATTTACAAACGCGTTTTAAAATAAAAATAAATAAAAGTTTTTGTGGGGAGGTAGCCAGATGACCAGGCCCAAAAGCCCAGTCCAAGGCTACCTATAACCCACAGGAAAACCCTAATCCTAATCCCTAGTCAAACCCTAACCCTAGCCTGGCCCCAACTACACCCACCCCGCTGCAGCTAGTACCCATCGCTCGCGCATGCATTACACACAACACACCATACCCTATCCCAACACGACTCCTGCACTACCCATCGTACCCAACTCCCAGACACGCACTTCCCTCGGCCCCACCACACTCATCCCCCCAACCCCACTCCTCTTCCATTTCCCCACCTCCCTCACGCGCCTCGACGGCCTCCACCTTGGCCCGTTCGGCGCCGCCAAGAGCACCCCACGCCTACCTTCTCTCTCGTGCGCTCTCGCGTCCGCCTCCTTGCCCCGAGCCTCTCCGCCTCTTCCCGTCGCCCTCTCTCTCTCTCGGTCGTGTCACCAGCCCCGTGTCCTCCCCGTTCTCTACCCCGATCCATGTCGACAACCTCATCTCCTCCGGTCATGGGACCCCTTCTTCCTGCCATGTGCCCCTGCATCCCCATGCGCCGCCCGCAGGAACTCCGGCGCCCCCGTCTTCCGCCGTTGCCGGCCTCCCCTATCTCTCGTTCGCGATCCAGGGTCACCCACCACCTCGCAGGCGTCCTGTCCCGCGACGCCGTCCCTGCTAGGTTCCATCATCTTTTCCGGACCTCCTCCTCACCCCAGCACCCTGTTGCCGCCTCTATGTATGCGCGGGTACAAGTCTAGCCAACCATGGCCTAGGGGCCTATGTTGCCTTGTCCTAGGATCCTAGTGCCAGGAGAGCTGTGAGTCTCTCCATGGCCTTCAACCGCATGAAGCTTCACCACTGGTCAACACCAGATTCACACCACCTCAGACGACATCCGACTAGCTGCAGGTCATTTTCCTTGTGCGTTTTTTTCGTGTATTTGTGACCTCTGCCGCACACCATCAGGTGCCCCAGGTGCTCGGTGAATTGCACGCAAGAGTGTCGGCCTCTTATTCGTCTACTTGGAGTCTTTGATCCACGACTACTTCATCGGGCTATCTTTTTTTGTCAAGAGGACATCTTTTCGTCATATCACCGTCTTTCGCCAAGATCTCCGATGTCCGATGCGCGAAGCCAAAACCTGAGAGACCATATGGAACCCGGAGTTCGAGGGTCCGAAGCCAAACCTGAACCCCTCGGAGCCCAAGCTCGTCGATTCCTATGTGTGACCCCTTTTCTTGAGCCCCTATTTTTTATAAGTGCTATATATATAATTGTTGCATATAATTATTCATGCTTGCACACATCTCATGTGGTTTAGGGGCATTATTCTGATTCACCTCATAATTAAATATGGAGATCATATGCGGGCTTTTCTAGTCTTATATTGGCCCTATTTAAATTTGTGCATCGAACCGTTGCCATATTTTGCCTTGTTAAGACAACATTTAAATTGCGGGGTATCTAAACAACATGAACCAGCTAACTAATTGTCGGGACCCTGGTTCCGCTTAATATTGTCTAATTGCATCGCACCTTTGACATGTCATACATCATACATGCATCATGCCCGATCTTCTTCCGTAGTATTAAATAGTGCATCCGGTGTTTCTGCTAGTGTCTTGCTTCTTCACGGATTAGGCCGATGAGTTGATGCGAGTGTCGACCCGATCTTCGGTTGAATCTTCGGCAATGTTTCCAGGCGAGCATTCTCCCCCTTTCTACCTATTTTACTTTATAGTCTTTATTTCCTCCTGTTGATCTATTGCTATCTGTGTTGCGATGCTCTAGTTTTCGTACCCGTGATATCCCTTGTAGCCTTATATTGCCTTGGACACATCCTATTACATGTTGTTTGGTAGATAGTTGGACTTGCGTGTCGTAGTCGCTTGCTCAAGTGCGGTTGCGTGTCGTCAAGTACCACAGTTGTTGGAGTAATGCCGCATGTTTAATGTTGGAGATGATCAAGGTTTTAATTATCGTTTAATAACTAAAATTGAAGTAGGTAAATAATGCAGAGGCACAGGTGGGCAATAGATGTTATTTGGTTTTTAACCGTCCACTTGTGTCCCGTAGGACCCCGAGTACTTGATACCTGTTCTTTGAATATTCGCACTATCCGCATGTGGGACCATGAATCCCCCTAGCCAGAGCTTGAGTCATATCTTATTTCTTGGGGCCACAAAGTAGTTTGGGGCTTTATTACTATCTTGTACTTATGCCATGCTTTACTGCTTTATTTACGATTGCGCGTGGAGCGCCTGTTCTGTTTTGGAACCCCGTGCCACATTTTTGTGGTATCGACAAGCCCAGTCACACTTTCGGGTTCCCAGTCGTTTACAGCCGTCGTCACAAACCTCTGGGTCCGTCTCGGAGCCGGCCAACTTTGTAGCGGGTACCTTGGTGGGGTGGCCCCCTGAAATATTATATGAATCTTGCAATTGCTCTGTCGTGATGCCTCGTTGGGTTTTTATTTGGTTTTTCCCGAGGTTGATCGTGCGTGTGTTGCTATTTGTGCCCCCTGCAGGGTAAAACTTTATGAAAGCCGTGTCCGCAGTTATGGACGACTTGGAGCACAGTATCTCGATCATAGAAAACTATAACTAAAGTAGTTCTATAAATTTGACTTTATAATGACTATTAATCAGCTTCACTATAATGGAATGGCTAAATAAAAGTGTCAACAATTGCTGGTTTGGGTTGTCACTTGTTACCATTGTATCTGACTAGTAAGTAATGCAACTACAACGGAATGGCTAAATAAAAGTACCAACAACTGCTGGGTTTTGGGATACCTCATGCTATATGTATCTGACTAGTAAGTACTACAACTACAACGGAATGGTTAACTAAAACTGCCCACTGCTTATTATATCAGGATGACTCATGCTATCTTTATCTGACTAGTAATTGCCGCAACTATAACGGAATGAACCAAACTGCCAATTGTGTGAGTTCCTCGGTTGACTTCCTTGTTTGGTCTCGAGGAGGGAATACCAGGATGGGTATGCTTGGTGATAGTTTCAGGTTGGATCCGAATAGGTCTTTCTTATCCCTATCTGATAGTCGCTAGTTGTATTGAGTCTCTATAGGTTGTTTAGTGCATGTTGCGCTGCCGCTTCAGTCCACCATACCTATGTAGGCGAGGACCGCCGAATTCTAGTCTCGCCGTGTACTGGCCTCAGTACTGACCGCTCTCTTTTTTCCTTTGCCCTTTGTCGGCACCCGTTTTGTTTAAGAAGGTTTTGAGATCGACGTTGTTAGCAGGGTTACCCTTCCGGCTTGGCCTGGGCAGGGTTATGGACGCCATTGGTTATTCTTCAGGGCTCTTAGCTCAATTTGCATCTTGTCCATACTCGGGCGCTGTATCGTTTTAAAGGTGATTTGGATCTTTGTATTGTGTATTTGTATTCTTGACTCATGGAGTCGTTGTTGTATATATCTGTTCTATGGGTTCCATCGTGAACTATTGTGTAATGATATTACTTTGTTTTCCACCCGCACACAAGTGCTTGGTGGGCACCTCTGAATCGTTTCTATGGGGCTTTGGCGGGAATCACTAAAACTTGCATAGGGTCGATTCTGAGGGTGTTACAGAGTGGTATCAGAGCCTAGCAGTTTCGATACCCCATTGGTCCAGCCTGTAGGATAACCTAGCTAACGGTCGTCGTAGAGTGTTAAAACTATTTTGAAAAAATTGGTTGAATAGATCTGTTTAGGTCTGCTTTTACTTCTTACCCTTCTGCTATTCTTCTCTTATCTCGACGTGTTTTGAATCTGCTCTCTTATCTTTTCTTCGAGTCCAGGAATTCTCGTGGTTGGGCTTCCGTCGTACCTTCAGGGTTTTGCTTCCATCCTCTTGTAACGGTGCTTCAACATCCGGAATTCATGCTATCTGATGAATCTTTCATCTGTTGTACCTTTTAGTGGACCAAAAATTCACTAAAAAATTTCTTTCTATCCTCCGGTGTTTTCTGATATGACGAAGTCATCTACATCAGATCTGACGAGAACCTGCATCCCTCCTTTGTTTCCGAACCTCGCTTGTCGAGATCTACAATCTGAATTTCGAGAGTTGGTTGCATAATTCTCCTATTCGTGTGCAGAGTAATGCTTTGGGTACGCGATGGACTGATCACCATCCGACTACTCTCATCATTCGCTCTTGTATATTGAATCGGTGGATCAAGCAATTTTACTCCTTCCATACAAGTTAGAGGTGGCCTTATTTTTAAGACCTCGACCTTCATCTTTGTTTATATGGAGTGTTCTCTCGACGAACGGGAGCATCAACCATTATTGGTGGTGTCGCCGATTTCAAGATGGAGAAAGAATCCTTGCTAGTGGTGTCGCGAGGATCTACACGAATCAAGAAGATTCAGATTGTCGGCCTTCTTCCCCGTGCCATGAGGCGGATCTCGAGGGCGAGATCCATTGTTAGTGGTGTCGAATTGTAGCACCCCGGGTAAATATAGTACTAAAAAAATCGCTGTTGTTTTTATTATGTGCATCATCATGACATCATACATCATTTAACCTAAAACCATTTTCCTAAATGCCTATTTTGCTTTCTAAATTATTCCTCTCTCCTAATTCAAATAAAACCCTCGCTCCGACCGGATCTTCTATTTGTCTAAAAACAATTTACAAACGCTTTTTAAAATAAAAATAAATAAAAGTTTTTGTGGGGAGGTAGCTAGATGACCAGGCCCAAAAGCCCAGTCCAAGGCTACCTATAACCCACAGGAAAACCCTAATCCTAATCCCTAGTCAAACCCTAACCCTAGCCTGGCCCCAACTACACCCACCCCGCCGCCGCCAGTACCCATCGCTCGTGCATGCATTGCACACAACACACCATACCCTATCCCAACACGACTCCTGCACTACCCATCGTACCCAACTCCCAGACACGCACTTCCCTCGGCCCCACCTCCCTCATCCCCCCGACCCTGCTCCTCTTCCGTTTACCCACCTCCCTCACGCGCCTCGACGGCCTCCACCTTGGCCCGTTCGCGGCCGCCAAGAGCACCCCACGCCTACCTTCTCTCTCATGCGCTCCCGCGTCCGCCTCCTGCCTCCTCGCCCCGGGCCTCTCCGCCTCTTCTCGTCGCCCTCTCTCTCTCGGTCGCATCACCAGCCCCGTGTCCTCCCTGTTCTCTACACCGAGCCATGTCTACGACCTCATCTCCTCCGGTCATGGGACCCCTTCTTCCTGCCATGTGCCCCTGCGTCCCCATGCACCGCCCGCAGGAACTCCGGCGCCCCCGTCTTCCGCCACTGCCGGCCTCCCCTGTCTCTCTTTCGCGAGCCAGGGTCACCCACCACCTCGCAGGCGTCCTGTCCCGCGACACCGTCCCTGCCAGGTTCCGTCGTCTTTTCCAGACCTCCTCCTCACCCCAGCACCCTGTTGCCGCCTCTATGTATGCGCGTGTACAAGTCTGGCCAACCATGCCTAGGTGCCTATGTTGCCTTGTCCCAGGATCCTAGTGCCAGGAGAGCTGTGAGTATCTCCATGGCCTTCAACCGCATGAAGCTTCACCACTGGTCAACGCCAGATTCACACCACCTCAGACGACATCCGACTAGCTGCAGGTCATTTTCCTTGTGCATTTTTTTTTCGTGTATTTGTGACCTCTGCCGCACACCATCAGGTGCCCCAGGTGCTCGGCGAATTGCACGCAAGAGTGTCGGCCTCTTATTCGTCTACTTGGAGTCTTTGATCCAAGACTACTTCATCGGGCTATCTTTTTTTGTCAAGAGGACATCTTTTCGTCATATCACCATCTTTCGCCAAGATCTCCGATGTCCGATGCGCGAAGCCAAAACCTGAGAGACCATATGGAACCCGGAGTTCGAGGGTCCGAAGCCAAACCTGAACCCCTCGGAGCCCAAGCTCGTCGATTCCTATGTGTGACCCCTTTTCTTGAGCCCATTTTTTTTATAAGTGCTATATATATAATTGTTGCATATAATTATTCATGCTTGCACACATCTCATGTGGTTTAGGGGCCTTATGCCGATTCACCTCATAATTAAATATGGAGATCATATGCGGGCTTTTCTAGTCTTATATTGGCCCATTTTAAATTTGTGCATCGAACCGTTGCCATATTTTGCCTTGTTAAGACAACATTTAAATTGCGGGGTATCTAAACAACATGAACCAGCTAACTAATTGTCGGGACCCTGGTTCCGCTTAATATTGTCTAATTGCATCGCACCTTTGACATGTCATACATCATACATGCATCATGCCCGATCTTCTTCCGTAGTATTAAATAGTGCATCCGGTGTTTCTGCTAGTGTCTTGCTTCTTCACGGATTAGGCCGATGAGTTGATGCGAGTGTCGACCCGATCTTCGGTTGAATCTTCGGCAATGTTTCCAGGCGAGCATTCTCCCCCTTTCTACCTATTTTACTTTATAGTCTTTATTTCCTCCTGTTGATCTATTGCTATCTGTGTTGCGATGCTCTAGTTTTCGTACCCGTGATATCCCTTGTAGCCTTATATTGCCTTGGACACATCCTATTACATGTTGTTTGGTAGATAGTTGGACTTGCGTGTCGTAGTCGCTTGCTCAAGTGCGGTTGCGTGTCGTCAAGTACCACAGTTGTTGGAGTAATGCCGCATGTTTAATGTTGGAGATGATCAAGGTTTTAATTATCGTTTAATAACTAAAATTGAAGTAGGTAAATAATGCAGAGGCACAGGTGGGCAATAGATGTTATTTGGTTTTTAACCGTCCACTTGTGTCCCGTAGGACCCCGAGTACTTGATACCTGTTCTTTGAATATTCGCACTATCCGCATGTGGGACCATGAATCCCCCTAGCCAGAGCTTGAGTCATATCTTATTTCTTGGGGCCACAAAGTAGTTTGGGGCTTTATTACTATCTTGTACTTATGCCATGCTTTACTGCTTTATTTACGATTGCGCGTGGAGCGTCTGTTCTGTTTTGGAACCCCGTGCCACGTTTTCGTGGTATCGACAAGCCCAGTTACACTTTTGGATTCCCAGTCGTTTACAGCCGTCGTCACAAACCTCTGGGTCCGTCTCGGAGCCGGCCAACTTTGTAGCGGGTACCTTGGTGGGGTGGCCCCCTGAAATATTATATGAATCTTGCAATTGCTCTGTCGTGATGCCTTGTTGGGTTTTTATTTGGTTTTTCCCGAGGTTGATCGTGCGTGTGTTGCTATTTGTGCCCCCCTGCAGGGTAAAACTTTCTGAAAGCCGTGTCCGCGGTTATGGACGACTTGGAGCACAGTATCTCGATCATAGACAACTATAACTAAAGTAGTTCTATAAATTTCACTTTATAATGACTAGTAATCAGCTTCACTATAATGGAATGGCTAAATAAAAGTGTCAACAATTGCTGGTTTGGGTTGTCACTTGTTACCATTGTATCTGACTAGTAAGTATTACAACTACAACGGAATGGCTAAATAAAAGTACCAACAACTACTGGGTTTTGGGATACCTCATGCTATATGTATCTGACTAGTAAGTACTACAACTACAACGGAATGGTTAACTAAAACTGCCCACTGCTTATTATATCAGGATAACTCATGCTATCTTTATCTGACTAGTAATTTCCGCAACTATAACGGAATGAATCAAACTGCCAATTGTGTGAGTTCCTCGGTTGACTTCCTTGTTTGGTCTCGAGGAGGGAATACCAGGATGGGTATGCTTGGTGATAGTTTCAGGTTGGATCCGAATAGGTCTTTCTTATCCCTATCTGATAGTCGCTAGTTGTATTGAGTCTCTATAGGTTGTTTAGTGCATGCTGCGCTGCCGCTTCAGTCCACCATACCTATGTAGGCGAGGACCGCCGAATTCTAGTCTCGCCTTGTACTGGCCTCAATACTGACCGCTCTCTTTTTTACTTTCCCCTTTGTCGGCACCCCTTTTGTTTAAGCAGGTTTTGAGATCGACGTTGTTAGCAGGGTTACCCTTCCGGCTTGGCCAGGGCAGGGTTATGGACGCCATTGGTTATTCTTCAGGGCTCTTAGCTCAATTTGCATCTTGTCCGTACTCGGGCGCTGTATCGTTTTAAAGGTGATTTGGATCTTTGTATTGTGTATTTGTATTCTTGACTCATGGAGTCGTTGTTGTATATATCTGTTTTGTGGGTTCCATCGTGAACTATTGTGTAATGATATTACTTTGTTTTCCACCCGCACGCAAGTGCCTGGTGAGCACCTCTGAATCGTTTCTATGTGGCTTTGGCGGGAATCGCTAAAACTTGCATAGGGTCGATTCTGAGGGTGTTACACAACCCCTCCTCCTGTCAGCTTGACCCATTTGCACCGAAACAAGGGGACCTTAAAATCAGGTCCATAGTAAAGTTACCATATCTCCTCTATGTAACCATAATATGTGGTCTTTGACCCATTGTTGTCTATTGCATCAAAGCGGACACCACTATTTTGGTTGGTGCTCTTTTTATCTTGGGCTATCGTGTAAAATGTATACCCATTTATCGTGTACCCTTGGAAAGTTGATATATTCGAAGATGGTGACCTAGACAACAAGTATAGCTGATCTCCAAGAGTGTTGTTTTTGATGAGATGTTGCAACCAACCGCCAAAACTCTTCATGTGTTCATCTCTAATCCAAGAGTCATGCTTTCCAGGGTTGTTGGAGCGTAAGATTTTCTTGTGTTCCTCGATATATGGGGCTGCCAAGATAGAATTCTGTAGAACGGTGTAATGTGCTTCGATGTAAGAATGTCCGTCCCTACATATTATTGATTTCCTTCCTAGAGTACCCTTTCCACTCACTCTCCCCTCATACCGCGATTGAGGAAGACCAATCGGCCTAAGGTCAGGAACGAAGTCAACACAAAATTCAATGACCTCCTCTGTTCCATAGCCCTTGGAGATGCTTCCTTCTGGCCTAGCACGGTTACGAACATATTTATTTTAAGATTCCCATGAACCTCTCAAAGGAAAACATATTGTGTAGAAATGCAGGACCAAGAATGGAAATCTCTTCGACTAGGTGAACCAGCAGGTGCGTCATAATATTGAAGAAGGATGGTGGGAACACCAACTCAAAACTGACAAGACAATGGACCACATCATTCTGTAACCGTGGTAGATCTTCAGGATTGATTATCTTCTGAGAGATCGCATTGAGAAATGCACATAGCTTCACAATGGGTACCCGAACATTATCTGGTAGAAGCCCCCTCAATGCAATCGGAAGCATTTGCGTCATAATCAAGTGGCAGTAATGAGACTTTAGGTTTTGGAACTTTTTTCTGCCATATTTATTATTCCCTTTATATTCGACGAGAAGCTAGACGAGACCTTAATACTGCTTAGGCATTCAAAAAATATTTCCTTCTCTTGTTTGGTAAGAGCGTAGCTGGAATGACCTTGAAACCATTCTGGATGCAGGCCATCTGGGTCTTTCATACGTTGATGGACATTTCATGCTTCCGGTGTATCTTTTGTCTTCCCATACACGCCCCAGAAGCCTAGCAGGTTCACGCAAAGATTCTTCGTCACATGCATCACATCGATTGCAAAGCGGACCTCTAAGAATTTCCAATATGGCAGCTCCCAAAATATAGATTTCTTCTTCCATATGGGTGTGTGTCCTTCAGCGTCCTTCGGAACAGATTTTCCGCCAGGACCCTTTCCAAAGGTTACCATTTGATCCAAATCTTTGACCATATCAAATATATCGGCACCAGTACGCTCCTTAAGCTTCGTCTGGTGACATGCCAGACCATTGAAATGCTTGCCTTTCTTTCTTAAGGTATGCTTGGCCAAAATAAATCGATGATGCTCATTGTATACATTCTTACAATGTTCCAAATATATACTTTCAATCTCATCTAAACAGTGTGTAAATGCATTGTATCCCTTGTTGGACTGTCCTGAAAGGTTACTAAGAGCAGGGCAATCATTGATTGTTACGAAAAGCAATGCTCGGAGGTTAAATTCTTCCTGCTTGTGCTCATCCCACACGCGTATGCCGGGTTTGTGCCACAACTGTAAAAGTTCTTCCACTAATGGCCTTAGGTACACATCAATGTCGTTGCCGGGTTGCTTCGACCTTGGATCAACACTGGCATCATAATAAACTTCCACTTCATGCACAACCAAGGAGGAAGGTTATAGATGCATAGAGTCATGGGCCAGGTGCTGTGACTGGAGCTCTGCTCCCCAAAGGGATTCATGCCATCTGTACTTAGACCAAACCTTAAACTCCTTGCGTCATCTGCAAAGTCCGGGTATTTTCTATCGATTTTTCTCCATTGCAACCCATCAGCGGGGTGTCTCAACATCCCGTCTGACTTACGTTCCTCTTTATGCCATCGCAACAACTTTGCGTGCTCTTTGTTTCTAAATAAGCGTTTCAACCGTGGTATTATAGGAGCATACCACATCACCTTTGCAGGAACCCTCTTCCGTGGGGCTCGCCCTTAACGTCACCAGGGTCATCTCGTCTAATCTTATACCAAAGTGAAGTGCATACTGGGCATGCATCCAAATTCTCGTACTCCTCACCGCGGTAGAGGATGCAATCATTACGGCATGCATGTATCTTCTGAACCTCTAAACCTAGAGGGTAGAGAACCTTATTTGCTTCATACGTACTGGCGGGCAATACGTTATCTTTTGGAAGCATATTCTTCATCATTTTCAGCAACTTTTCAAATGAGGAGTCAGGTATAGCACACTCAGCCTTCCATCGCAGCAATTCTAGTGTGTTGCCCAGCTTTTTTAGACCATTTTTGCAATTTAGGTACAACAACTTTTTGTGATCCTCTAACATGTGATTTAACTTCTCCCTATCCTTTTCAGTTTCACAATCTCTTCGTGCATCGGCAATGGTCCGACCAAGATCATCAGCGGGTTCATCATGTGTCTCTTCTTCATCCTCCCCTTCAGCATCCCCCATAGAAGTATCTCCGTACTCAGGGAAACCATGATAGTTGTCATTCTCCTCCTCTTCTTCATTGTCGTCCATTATAACCCCTCTCTCTCCGTGCTTGGTCCAACAATTATAACTGGGCATGAAGCCGGACTTCAATAGGTGGTTGTAAAGGGTTTTTGAGTCAGAGTAATCTTTCGGATTCCTACATCCACTACATGGACATAATACAAAACCATTGCACTTGTTTACATCAGCAACACGGATGAATTCATGCACGCCATTAATGAACTCGCCAGAGCGTCGGTCAGTACCGTACATCCATTCCCGGACCATCTGCATTATAGTAAAAGTATATCAAAAACCATTACACAACATGATAAAATTATTACAAGTTATATTGAGAGCTTCTAGAGCATTAATTTTGAATTTTGAAAAATTTACATGCACCAATTTGTGAATTGGAGAAAACAATCAACATGATAAATATGGAGTTTTTTATTATTGTTCTATCAGTGAAAACCTCATTCCATTCTAAGCTCTGAAACTCTAAAATTACACATTTCAATTTTCAGTAACTATGTGCCTAATCAAAATTTGTTTCACACACATATCAAAATCCTTCTACTTCTAGAGCATGCATGCATTGATCCATATCTCTATACTTCTAGAGCATTATAGAGCTAAAGTAGCAATAAGAGATGAAAGAATAAAGTTCTAACCTTTTAAAGCTTTGGATTTAGGGGTTGCAAACTAAATCTTGACAAATCTTGAGAAAAAAAATGGCATGAACTCTCTTGCTTCTTTGAGAAAAATGGCCACCATATGCTTTAGGGCAGCAGGACATGAAGCAGAATATATAGTGGTGGACAACTAGTCCCGGGCCGTGATACGACCCAGGACTAATAGTCCACGAAAAGACCAGCTGGACTGCTCCAGGTCATTAGTCCCGGTCCGTATTACGGACCGGGACTAAAGATCTGGTCCGGCCCGGGACTAGTGACTACGGCCGTTTCTAGCCGTTAGAGGCCCCACGGCCCGGGACTAGTGCTCCCACTAGTCGCGGGCTGTGACAGGTCGGAACTGCTAGCGTTGTTCACATCGAACCGAAGCTGGTTTTTCCAGTAGTGCACATGGTTCACCGATGCTAAAGCTGAATTATTTGAAATGTTTCCTAGCCCCACAATGCATTTCTGACGAAAGAAGCACTCGCCTATTATATCAGTAATAATCAAGAAAGGCACCAAATCAATAACTTGGTGTCACCGATTGGTACAGATCCCAAATGGATGAATCAATTAGAGCCACTTGCATGTCACCATCAGCTAGTACTACTCTAGCCAATATCAGCACTACGAGTAAACACAGCGGTAAGACCCACTGGCTACCAATGGCAGACACCGGTCTCCTCCTTTGGTGGACGTCGAGGCCTTGCCTGAAGGCCCACCAGCGGGACCTTTGGACTATAACGCTCGGGGGCTATACTATTTACTTTTTTGCTAAAGCTACTATGAGAGCACTATAACGATTTTGTTTTGAAACTCTGACTTGGCGCTAGCGGGCTACAACTGTTTGATATATACTGACACACGTCCTTTTGAATATCAAGCCGCCTTCGGCAAAGCCGACTCAATGCTCGAGGGCTACATATGGTTATGCCAGCAAAACTTTCAAGACAATGAAGAATCCGGATAGCGAAACCCGAGGGCTTGACATCAACTTTGCCCCTCGTGTAAGTTTTCTGGGTTACACGGCTCGAGGCCTAAATGTCTGTAATATGAGAGGCTCTAAGACCTTAACTCTTATGTCTGTGACTTTACTGGTTCTAGGTCGGCAATTTGGCAGCCTTTACGATCGTGGCCCGGTAGCCCTGATTTTTCCAGCTTACATACCGTTCCGAGAGGATGATGATACTAAAAACATTCCTAGAGCTTGGGAGATTCACTAACGATTCGTTAGAGAGTTCTCCGCCTTGGATTCGTTAGCAGAAGCATACAAACAATTATCTGGCTAGGTTTAGCCGGATGGAATATGATTTTAGATCTATCCAAGATTCTTCATTAGCCTGACTATAAATTAAAGCCGATGTATATTTACACTTTGAGCTAGACGAAGGAACGTGAGGATATTGAATAACTCCGGGGGCTACTGTTGTGTATATACTAAATAGGTATACATATGGCATAGTCTCATACCAACAAGCTCGGATGGCCCACAGATGGTGGTTAGGCCTATGGCCTGACCGGACGGCTTAGTTGCTGATAGACAAGATGGAGGTCTAGCCAGGATGAAGGAAGGCGACGTGCCACCGCCTAAAATGGAAGTCGACGCCTTGGAGGACAAAAAATAGTTTATGTATTACTTTAGGTCTCTGTTACCACATCCGTCTAGAACTCTCCTTGTAACCGTAGGTCCTGGCGCCTTTATAAGCCGGCCTAGCCTTTAAGGCAACAGTAATTTATAGACAGGTCCATAGCACAACTCGCATACATCGAACCCCATAATCCCTGTAACTCGACATATTGCCATTATAGTGATTTATAGTAGGAGTAGGATCTTGCCATCATCGCGAGATTTGAACCTGGATAAACTGTGTCAGGCCGTTTCGGACGCTCTCCGTCTTATCCCACGTCTCTAAACTCGCGGTTGGCATACCCCTACGGCGTACGTGTCGGCAATAACACAATAATATTGATAAGAAAACAGTACTGAATTACGCCAGCATTTGTTCCGGATTCAAATCAAGAGACTCGAATCTAAAGAAGATCGTGTTGTTTTGTCCTAAGACAGTTAACTGGTCCTGATCCTTCGGGAGAGCCAGGCACACGCATCAATAATCCCTACACCCTAAAATCATTCTCTGATGAACAGAAAATAGCTGCACTCGAAAGATTGAAGAGTCCTCAGCCGAATCTACGATTCGACTGAACACTCGGGGGCTACTGACATGGTTATACCCTACGGGTACACGATATCAGCATACATGGTCCAGCCAAAGGAAGGTCCATGAAAATATACACGGCCCATGGGGAGAAATAGCCAGGGACAAAGCCATGAGTACTTTTAAAGTACTCGCAAACTATCATCTAAGCAGTAATACCAATCTAGTAGGAATCCTAAGCTCTAGGTTTGTTTGCAATAAGCCAGTTTTATTTTATAAGTAATTAGTAGTAAAGATCTAACTTTAATTGTCTAGATTACTCAAGGGGGAAACTAGTTTCGTGTCCACATCCTTGTGGGGTCAAGTCAAAGTCACACTTCAAGTCACAAGTTATTTTGAAAACATCTGACAACGGAACAGTATGGCCATCCAACTGTCCATGACTGCGAACGCGGCTATTCGAATAGTTTGATACTTTGCAGAGATGGTACACTTTTACCACAACATTCGCTACATCCGTCGAAAATAACCCCGAATCATCATACTTGGTATGCGGATAATCAATCCTAACCTTTCAATTACACACCCTAGTATATGCACCTCTCCTATGAGTTTGGCCTCTCAGCCATGACCATCTGCCATCTTGGGCACTGCATAGGTGGACATTCATATTCACAAGGTAGCCTCAGCTCAACCTCGTTCCGCGAGAAAACTCATACTAAGACGCATAAACTTTCAGTTAAGCCCTACCCAAACTCGGGTATTGTGGTTGTACGGTAAAACTGGAATGGTATCGTATCCGAACCCAACCATCAGTTTTTAGCAAAGTCAGGACACATACTTCATTCAGTATCATCTCCAATTTATTGTGTCCATAACACTTGTCAAAACATTTCAATAGAATGACTCATCATTACAAGATTTTCATAATCATTTTCTCCAAGTGTTCCCATCTATAGTGATCAAGATTAATTTAGCACTAGCATCTATCAACGAGGGTGTCACTATTGAGAGGTACTAATCAAGTGTAACTACCTACATCAAGTTCCATGTTCTTGATGACCTCTTTCCTACTTTTCCACTAATCACCAATTAATTAACTATTTGTGTAACTTTGATAAATGGGAGAAAACATAAAGTTTGCAAGTAAAATATGGGATTGGTACGATCAAGGTTGCAGCACAATTGCTTGCATAGTGAGGCTTACCTTGGTTGGACTACTGTCACGACAACTCATAGTGCATAATTCGGAGTACTGACCAAACTGAACAAAATTCAAGCAAGGACAATGGAGATTGTACTCCAGCTAAATTTAGAATACCAAACAAAATTCAAGCAAAATCATCAGCAAAAGTAAATTGGGATAGTGGAGATTTGTATAGAGGTCGGAATCAACACACACCCCAAACAAAGATACTCCATTTCAAGCAAGGACATGCGAGCAGAATTCATCGGCTAGACTGACGTAAGCGGCAAACTCAAGAAATTTTCAATTGCAGTTCGGCGGTAAATCAAGCAACATGGTCGAGGAGGGATCACGGGACCAAACCTTGGCAAGCGCGAGGTCGAAGATGACATGGGCGTGGTTCTACAGCAACAAGACGAGGGCACCGGAGACGGACGGGCAGACACAATGTCCTTGAGGGCCACCGGTGTGGTGCAGCTGCATCTACTACTCTCTCACTACTCATGGGTGCCACCCTCCTCGTCCCGTTCCCCGTGTCCACAACCCCAGCCACATCATCCCTACATCACCAGCCTCCTTTCATATTCAGCCTCCTCCGATGTTGATGAATCTAACCCCAATGTGGACGGATCGAGCACCGCCGCTCACAGATCTTGGGGCACTGCAGGTTTTTGCCCCAAAAAATCTTATCTTGGAGCACTGCTGCTCACATACATCTAGGCACCGCCAAAGACTGCAGGAGATTGAGCGAGGCAGCATAGGGCGCGGGGTGGGGGCAGGCAGCGTCATGTGGGTAGCAAGGCAGCGCACAGGACAACTTAGAGAGGTCCATACTTGCGAGTGAGCGAGAGAAGCGTCCGTGCGAGCAAGGCAAGCCAGGGGCAAAACTGAAAACCCAAGAAATTCCATTACGTGCCGAAAGTACTTATTAATTAGCACCAGTTCCATTACGTGCCGAAAGTACTTATTAATTAGCACCAGTTAAATGTGTACTGCCTTTATACTCCCTTCGGTCCAGTTTATTAGGTATTTTAAGAAATTCTTTGACCATGACCAATAAAATATGCAATATATGTCTTAGAAAATATATCATTGGAAACTACTTTTAAATATGAATCCAATGGTATAATTTTTATGATATATTATGTAAAATTTGTTGATCAAAATTAATAGTCAAAGTTGTTCTCAAACTACGGCGTGCCTATTATCGTTTTCAATCAATGTATTAACATTTGAAGCCATATTTTATAATTCATGTCCCTACTTTATCCACAGATCTCAAAGCATAACTACACCGATCAGATATAGGGGAGGTTCATTTAGAGGTTCTATTAGTTCCCGTCCCATCTCACCTTCACTAGTTTGATTCACTTGTTACAGTAACCAGTTTACTACCCTCATTGACACCATAATGACAGCATGTACATTACCCAAGCCAACATATCCTCAAGTTTGACGTACTTCCTGTAGCCAGCAATGCTTCTGAATTTACTTGTCAATATGAGAGGTAATACTGGAAACCCCAATTAATCATATAAGGGCTGCAACAAATGAAAGATCCAAGTTCGTACTACAAAACGTCAATGGCTTCAGGACGTACCGTACACAAAGAGTGCCCTAAAACCAGCAAAATAGCACTCACTGATATGTGCCACAAAACCACATCCATACTGATAACTGGACATAATCTATGCCTCTGGTGAATCAACCATATCAGTATCAACAGGAACATCTTCAGACATTGCACAGGAATTGCCATCAACACGTCGATAGAAGAGCAGATAAGCCGCAGATGTCCTTGTTTCCTCTTCATTGACAGAGGACACGTGACTATCATCAAAATGATACCAACTGTCTTCTTCAACTAACTGCAAGTGCAAAATGGACAGAAAAAATGAACTTCAGCAAACCATAGGTGAACATTTACAAATGGTATGCAAGACGATGATGGATAACAATATAGCACAAAGTTGGGCTAAGCACCTTCGCATAGGCAGAATAGTGACCACCTCCCAAACCACCATAATGATTTATCACTGAATAGAGTTCGTAGATGGGGGGTTGGTCACCTCCGAACGTGTGTTTTTCATACTTGCTCATATCAAGATGATGGATTGGAAAGTTCACAAAGGTATCAAGCTTATTTTTCATATAACGGCTGTATGAAAACCTTTTTAAGTGGACCACCAATATCTCAGGCAACCTCCACAAGTCAAGTTTCTTGCTGGCCTGTCTGTGCTCCTTGCAGCTAGGACAGTACCTGTTGCAGATTCAAGGCAGCAGTGGAAGCCATCAGAAACTGAAAGTGGGTACCAGTAGTCAAATAAAAGAGCAGGAAATTATACTAACCACATGTCATCAGGGCCCAGAGGTTCATCCTTCAAAAAAGCATCCAAGCATGAAAACAAGTTGACTGCTTCTTGCCGGGTTTTCTTTGACATGAATCCCGGCTTGAAAACATCAGGAAGATCGTCCATGTATTTAAGGTTATAAATTCCATGTTCTCTGTCAGACCAGTCCATCAATAACCTCATGGTTAACCCAAAAACATGATTAGAATCTTCTTCTATAGGATTTCTCACATGACCTTTATCATCACTCAAGTAAAGCTTAAACGGAAAAATCTCAGCATCAGTTGTTGCTTCATCCACATTCGACGTAGAAAGACCCTTCCCACATGAGGTGCTATTATCAGTTAGTACAATACCATCCAGACTTGGCCCGCTGCCATTCAACATGGAATCACCAGGAGGATGCACTTTTGCTCGTACAAATGGAGCCAGCACCACAGAGACAGCCCCATAAATATCAACTTTTTTGGTTGAGTCAATGGGAATACAAGTCACTAGAGGGCTTCCAATGAGCTTCCGAGTACCATTAAACTGGGGCTCTGAAGTAAATCTGGGTGAATTAACAAGCACATACCAGTATAAGCCTCATTAGAAAAGCAATTCTGATAAGAATGGTAACAAATAGAACAGAATGGTAAAAAATAGAACATAAAGAAGAGAAGACATAAAAAATAGAACATAAAGAAGTGATCTCAGTTTTTATGATAGCTGCAACTAAAATGAGCACAAAGAAGTTGTACTACAAGGAAAATCTATCAGGTAGCTCTAGTATAAAGCAGAAACTACAAGAAAACCATGAACTGTGGTAACTGTAGAGGAATATGTCCCCCTCCATTCCCAATGTAATCCCTAGGTTAGGGTCTCACCGGATCTCATGATGGGCACTAGATCAAGGTTAGGATCTCCTATTCTTTGGTGGCTACTTTGCTAGCACCAACCAGCCGATAATACAGAAGACAAGAATCCACCAGTGAGGAAAGATATGCATCAACTTCCAGTCTTCTCTCGCCTGATCCACATCCCGATCTTAAAAATGCCAATTCTAAATATGTAACCGCGAGCCTAGTTGAAAAATCCAGACCTGGCAGACAGTTATAAACCAGAACTGGCCCCCTTCAGTATGTTGTGACAGAAGGAACGGACAAGGAAATGAACCAGATAAAGTCCAGTGGAAACCAGGAACGGTCTGACCAACCAACCAAAGGAATCTTGATTCCTCACACCGGCGCAGGTGCTCGCGCAGGAATCGAACCCTGGTCACCAGAGTTCACCACGCGAGGTTGTCTACGTTCTGTACTTGTTTCATGTCGAAAGTCAAGAAGTTAGTTCAATTGGCTGCTTTCTTATTTTTGTATTTCCCTACCCTTATTAACTATTTTCCTAAACTACCTGTCCAATAAACAGTCTGATTATTCGATCACCGGTACGGTTTTAAAACTATGGCCGCGAGGCTGAATCCACACAATCAAGATAAATCCAGCCTATAGTGCAGCCTGAACTTGTGTTTAGAGCATCTCTAGCAGATACCGCATATCTGGTCAAACCCGCAAAATATGCAATATTGGTCTAAAAACAGCCAAAAAACAGCCCGAATAGACCCCGTAAAAGTGGTCAAAACCGTAAAAAATTTGCAGCTCCCCCCCATATCAGTCCTCATGTACCGCATATATCCTGTTTTGGAGTCTGTTTTTACAGTAAACTGCAAAGCGGTCAACACTTCCCTCCACCGAAAATACACCACCAATTGCTCCCGTCCGGCTCCGACGGCGCCACCGCCGCCGCCCTGCAAGCTCGATTCCAGCATCAATCTTCTATTCATGAAGAGTCTATTTGATTCCACAGGCTAGTTAGCTTTGTCTAACTCTAATCGATTAGGCAACCTGCCTAGTTGCTTAGCTTGGCCGGCAGTGAGCGCGCAGCGGGAGCAGAGCGAGTGGCAGCGGCCGGCGCAAGGGAGAGGGAATACAGCAGAAACAGCAAAGGCGCGCGCGACGCCGGTGGCCAGGCATGGGTTGATCCAGTGCCACGGCCAGTGTGTGGGATCTGCATGTCTAGGAGGAAGACGAAGCAAATATTCTACCAAATATTCCGGTTTGCAGTACCGAGTTTGCAGGATCTAGTCTGCGTCGGTGCATTTTAGCCAGAAAAACATGTTTACAGTTTACCGCATACACGTTTGCAGTATCTGCTAGAGATGCTCTTAGGCTATACAAACTGAAACCACAATTAACACTTGTCAGCCTCCAGCTCCATGTAGGAAATTTTGAAAGATCAAACTGTGATAACGTATACGTTTTATTAATCCTTTGAAAAAGGCGTGATTATTATACTGAACTCAACTATGAAATGAGTGCAGAATGGGACCACTTAGAGCTCAAGTGTCCGGGAAAAAATAACACGAGGAAAAGCACAAATGGCTCCGTTTGGCATGATGGTAACTCTTCAAAAGCACACATTTGTTTCTATTTATGGATATGGTAATTACTTGGAAGCATTTTTAGATGCAAGAGATAATCATACTAAGTAAGATTCTTCAAACAACCGCACCACAGCACAGAAACAGAGAACGGTGTCAGTCTTGTTAGTTCACAGGTAGTGTGTACGAAGATGGTTTGTTTGTGGCTGCCAAAAGCTTCTTGCAGCCTGTATTACATTGTGGCATATATATATAGGAGTACAAGGGCAGGTCGGTTTACTCCTGAGAGTTCTAGAGCTTTCTACAGCTATCTAGCTTACTGCCTAAGATTTACACACCTAAAGCTGCTTCTAGAACCTACCCAGTACTACTACCAAAACTGTACTACTAGAACCTACCAGAGTACTAGTCCTAGAGCTTACTAGTAGTAGCTTAACTCCTAAGCAAGGATTACTCTCACAATTCTCCCCCTAACCCTTGCTCTTCATGTTTGACTTGATTTGAACCATTCCAATTCTAGCACGCAGCTCCTGAAACTTTACTCGCCCAAGTGTTTTGTCAAAATGTCAGCAATCTGATCTGAAGTATTGATAAAGCTGGCGCCGATGCTTTCATCTTCCAAGCAGCCTCTGATGAAGTGATGCTTCCATCTTCCAAGCAGCCTCTGATGAAGTGATACCGAATATCGATATGTTTGCTGCGCTCATGGAAGACTGGATTTTTGGCTAATGCCAGGGCAGACTTGCTATCCACCATTAGCTCAACTGTCTCGGCTTTTCTTCCAAGAAGTTCTCCAAGTAGTCGAGCCAGCCAAATTCCTTGAGTTGCTGCAGTTGTGGCTGCAACATACTCAGCCTCACGGGAAGATTGAGCAACCACCCTCTGCTTGAGGGATTGCCAACTCACCAAGTTGTTGCCGAGGAAGAATAGAGTGCCACTCGTGCTCTTCCTGGTGTCGATGTCGCCGGCTAGGTCACTGTCACTGTAACCAATCAGCCGTGCCTCCTTTGTCTTCCGCCAGTAGTGAAGACCATAGTGTGTCGTGCCAGCGACATAGCGAAGAATTCTCTTCACAGCCATCATGTGCTCCTCCGTGGGTCGTTCCATGAATCGACTGACAAAGCCAACAGCAAATGCCAGGTCTGGCCTAGTGTGGACGAGGTAGCGGAGGCTGCCAACGATCTGTCGGTACTTCATAGCGTCCACCTCTTTTGATGTACTTTCACGACTCAGCTTGAGCCGCTCCTCCATTGGGGTGTGTGCTGGACTACATCCTTCCATTCCTCCGAGCTGAAGAATGCATGATGCATAGTGTGCTTGATATAGGTTGATGCCATCGCCGTGCTGCTGGACTTCAATTCCGAGATAGAATGACAACAATCCTAGGTCACTCATCTTGAATTTTGTCTTCATCTCATCCTTGAATCTCTCAATTGCTCCCTTGGATGAACCTGTGATGATTAGATCATCCACGTATACTCCAATGAGCAAGATTTCGTCGCCGGTGATGCGCCGGTAGATTGTGTGCTCGTGCTCGCTCTGCTTGAAGCCCATTTCTTTGAGCGTGCAGTCGAGCTTCGCGTTCCATGCTCATGGCGCCTGCCGCAGGCCATACAGGGCCTTGCTTAGCCGCAGAACCTTTCCTTCTCCCTTGATGACGAAACCCGGTGGCTGCTTCACATAGACCTCCTTCAGTTCTCCATTGAGAAAGGCTGATTTTACGTCCATGCGGTGGACATGCCACCCCTCCTGGACAGCAAGAGCAAAAAGCAACCTGATTGATTCCATGCGAGCAACCGGAGCAAAGACTTCATCAAAATCTACGCCAGCTTGCTGGACGAAGCCACGGGCAACCAACCACGCTTTGTGTTTGATTACTTTGCTGGCTTCGTTTTTCTTCAACTTATAGACCCATTTCAGGCCTATTGGTCGATGCCCGTGTGGCAGATCGACGAGCTCCCATGTCTTGTTCCGCTCCACCGCTTCAATTTCCTCGCACATGGCTGCCTGCCATGCCTTGTCCTGCTCAGCCTCTGCAAATGAGCACGGCTCCCCCGTGCTGGCCAAATGAAGCTCGGAGTCAAGGTTGTGCGGTGCGAGCCCCGGGACTGGTTCTTCTCCAATAAGACCTTCAACCTTGCGATAGCGGACTGGTGTGTCGCCATGTGCAGCGTCGAGTCGATCATCGTCTCAACCTTGTGATAGCGGACTGGTGTGTCGCCATGTGCAGCGTCGAGTCGATCATCGTCATCCGCTAGTGGCGTGACCCGCTAGTGGCGTGACGAATGCCGGAGTTGCTGGGGTTGCAGCAGTTGCTGCTGGTGTAGATTGAGAAGATGGTGGTGTGCTGGTTGACGTACCTTTAGGCGCCCTCGTGGCAAGACGGCTGATGTACTCTACGTCAAAGTTGCTGCTAGAGTATTCGCCGTCGCCCGCTGCCCAATCCCAGCCACGCTCTTCATCGAAGATAACGTCACGGGCGACGCAAGCACGTCTTGTCGCTAGGTCCAGCAGCCTGTACCCCTTTACTCCTTCCTCGTAGCCAATGAAAACAATGGGAGAGTTGCGGTCATCGAGCTTGTGTAGGTTCCCCTGTTCCTTGACATATGCTAAGCACCCAAAGGTGCGAAGGTAGTGGATAGCCGGCTTGCGGCCATGCCACGCCTCATAAGGCGTCTTCCCAGTGAGAGATTTGGTTGGAGCTTGGTTCAGCAAGAAGACAGCAGTGCTCACCGCCTCCCCACAAAATTCAGCCGGCATACTCCTTTGTTTCAGCAGAGCATGCGCCATTGCCGCCACCGTTTGGTTCCGCCTCTCAACGACGCCGTTCTGCTGCGGGGCGTATGGCGCGAAGTGGCACTCGATTCCTTCATCAGCACAGTAGGCGGCAAACCCCGTTGAGGTGAACTCGCCGCCGTTGTCCATGCGAAACATGCGCAGTCTGCGTCTGCTTTGAGCTTCTGCTGCTGCCTGGACTCTCTTGATGGCATCCGGTGCGTTGTTCTTGGCTGCCAGGAGCACCACCCACATGTAGCGAGTGGCATCATCCACCAACAGCAAGAAGTAGCGCCGGCCTCCAGGTGTTGCCGGCAAAATGGGACCGCAAAGGTCACCGTGGACAAGCTCAAGTAGCTCCTGTGCACGATACCTTGCCTGCCGAGGGAATGCGCCGCGCCGATGCTTGGTGATGACGCATGTGTCACAGAACTGCTCCACATGCTCCAGCCGTGGCAGCCCACGTGCCATAGCGAGGCATCCCATCTTCTCCAAAGCGTCGAAGTTGAGATGCCCAAATCGCTCATGCCAGCGCCAAGCAATATCATCGCGGCGGGCAGAGAGACAAGTCGGCAGGGCAATCTCAAGATGGAGGCGGTAGAGACGATTTCGGTCGCGCTCGACTCGAACAAGGAGTCGACCTTGTTGATCCCATATGCGAAGCACACCTCTCCTGATCAGCACACATGCGCCTCTCTCGTCGAGTTGACCAATGCTGATGATCGAGTTCTTCAGACGTGGGATGTAGTAGACGCCGGTGAGAGCCTTGTGTTCACCATTTTTGCCAGCAAAGATGATGGTGCCCCTGCCCTTGATTTCAACGACGGAGCCATCACCAAATTTGACAGTGCCAATGACTGTTCTGTCAATTTCAGCAAAGGCGTCGCCATGGCCCGCCATGTGATTTGTGGCACCGGTGTCGAGGTACCAGCCCTTGATTCGCTCGTCGTCGTTGCTCGTACCGAGGAAGGCTTTTGCCTTCGGCTCGTCGATGTGGAGAGGGGCATGCTCTAGAGCTGTAGTGGTGTTGTCCTTCACCACTATGGCTGGGGCTGGAACAACCTTTTTCTGCAGCACCATGGCAGCAGTTGGAGTGTCGCTTTTCTGCACTATCATGGCTGGGGGAGGAGTGATGCTTTGCTGCACCACCACGGCTGGGGCAGGAGTGATGCAGACCTGTGCCATAAGGAGTGCAGGCTCCTCATCATCTTCCTCTGCTTGGGCCAGGTATGCCCTGTTTCTCCTAGGTTGCTTGCAATCCTTGGCCCAATGGCCATGACGGCCACAGTTGCGACATGTGTCATCACGTCAGCCGTCCTTAGCTGTTGCACGATCGTTGTTGCCTTCTCCACCCTTCTTACGCGGTGGTCGTCGTCATTGCTGCCTGCTGCCGTTTGCAGGCATGGAGGAGCTGCCTCCTTGGCGCCCCTTCATCTTCTCTCGCCACTGCTCCTCGGTGAGAAGGAGCTTTCCCTGCTCACGTGGTGGCTCAGGCGACTCGAGACGGTCCTCCGCTGCCTTCAGCCGACCGGTGACCTCCTCCAACATCTCAAAAGTGTCAAGGAGGGTCTCAATTGCAAGGGCTATCTGCGAGAGCCTAGACGGCACAACCCGCAACAACTTCTCGACGACTTGAGTTCCGTCGATGGGTTATCCGAGCGTGGCGAGGCTTGTGACAAGGTTGGTAAGGCGCAACACGAACTCGTCAACAGACTCACCGTCGCGGAACGAGATCATCTCAAATTCCTTCTTCAGCTGTTGCACCTTGCCCTTCCGCACGCGGTCTGAACCAACGCACATGGCTCGAATTGCCTCCCACGCCTCCTTCGATGTCCTCTTGACAGCCAGTCCAGACACCATTTCTGGTGGCACCGCTTGCAAGATGGCCTCCAGCGCCATTCGGTCTTCTTGGAAGTTGTCGGCGCCGAGCTCAATCGCATCCCAAATACCCCGAGCCTGCAACTTCACCTTCATGAGGCTCCACTCGGTGTAGTTCGTCCGCGTCAGCAACGGGTAACTGCCGCCGCCGACGTCCTTCACAACACACTCAACCACGACCTCGCGCCTTCCTGCATCGTGGTGGCGCGGTCGTCTCGATGGCAGTGAAGGGGAACGGCGCCGTGGCTGGCCATACGGACTGCGGGCAACACCCTGATTTGGAGCTGACATCTCTCACGATCCTATCTTCACCAACAGCCTGGCTCTGATATCAACTGTTAGTCTTGTTAGTTCGTCTTGTTAGTTCACAGGTAGTGTGTACGAAGGTGGTTTGTTTGTGGCTGCCAAAAGCTTCTTGCAGCCTGTATTACATTGTGGCATATATATAGGAGTACAAGGGCAGGTCGGTTTACTCCTGAGAGCTAGAGCTTTCTACTGCTATCTAGCTTACTGCCTAAGATTTACACACCTAAAGCTGCTTCTAGAACCTACCCAGTACTACTACCAAAACTGTACTACTAGAACCTACCAGAGTACTAGTCCTAGAACCTACTAGTAGTAGCTTAACTCCTAAGCAAGGATTACTCTCACAAACGGAGCATAGGATATGAAATAACAACATTTGCATAGCTCTTACCTATCCACCTTTCGATGGAGGATCTCAACCCTCAAAAGATTTTCATAGCCAACTGGAAGCTTATATGCAACAAGCTGATCATTATCTTTTATACTATGAAGTAGCTCCAATGGACTGAAATAACGGTAAATCCGATAATCGTATACCTGAGGAATGTGAGTAACCTTTAGTTAGTTATTTACTGAAAACATACACTACAGTTTCACGAATGACTAGTATAGTCAAGTAAAGACAGAAACGGATTATACCTCTGCAAGTAACAATGTCTCTGAATCGTTTAAGCAGCATGCATCACTCAGGGCTTTACAGAGATCTCTGCAAACTCCATTCTTTTGTACTGTAACAGTGTAAGGCATGGGAAGAGAAGCCCCAGTACCACTAAATACAGTCACAGTCATCATGCGAGTAACAGTTGAGGGTAATGGTAGTGACAAATACATGAATGGATCAAAGGTAACAGAGATTTTGTTGCATTCTGGACAGACTAATGTAGACTTGTATTGTCCCTGAAACATCGACGAAGAAATAATTGTTATGGCAGAGAACACAAAAGGGTAAAATCTTGTTAGCAAACAGGCGGCACATACAAAGCAAGAGAAACGGCAAACTAACTGTTACTACCTCCGTTCCAAAATATAAGCCTTTTTAGCAGTTCAATTTGAACTACTAGAAAGGCTTATATTATGAAACAGAGGTAGTATATAATTGAAGCAAAGATAAAGATAACTGAAATATTATGGTTTGCTTTCATTTCCAGTCTTGATACACAAGAACAGCAATATTGTTCGCCAGTACAAGAAAGATATTGATTACTGTAATCATGAAGCATTTTGGTCAATGCTTACCAAGTTCCAGAGAGATCTTTCTGCGTCCATGAAATTTTGCTAACTAGTGAGTTACTCCCTCCGTTCCAAAGTGTCGCATTTTTAGTACAAGTAGTTTTAGTACAAATTATACTAAAACTGCGAGACTTATTTTGGATCGGAGGTAGTACTAATAAACAAGCACAGTGCCGTGTATGCCCATCTTACATGGTTATTGGATGGTTCGAGTAGTTCCCTAAGGTTGACAAGTGAACATTTAGATCCTCTAAATTGGACAGATCGATTAAGTGAGGTTTACAAAAAGGTTAACTAGCTGATATTGCAATCGTTCTGCCTCCTCTCCTTATAACATTTAAACATGCCCCTTCTCAAGACAATGATATCACTTCCACACACTTAATACCTATTCATTGTGACCTCAGCTGCCGCAATGTGATGGTAGCCTCGGCAATATTGCCAATCACCAAGCCATAGCCACCATGTTTGACAGGTTTCTTTTCTTTTTTGTTTTAGGAGATCTGAATTCCCCTATTTCAATAGATCAGCATGCAGCACACATCACTAACATATCAGACCTGAACACAATGTCTGGAAGACAATGGAGATTTCATGAGATAATATGGTTCATGATATCCATACGCAATTAGTTAAGACAAAACCCTCAGCTACGGGCACAATCTCTCGAGTCTGGTGTATCTCTCGTTGCCTTATTGTTGTGCTCCTCAGCAGCATCTCATACAACTATGGCCTCCATAGTACTCTGCTGCTCCGGTACTCCCCAGTGACTGGGATCGCAGTAGTGGTGACTGGTGTATCAAGAGCAACCAATCTACCAGGGAGCATCTCCACCCAGCGAAATGGCAAAGCACCTGAACCCTAGGGTGTCATAGATGTTCCACGTGTTAGCCTGAATGTAATCTTGTCATGGTGTGATCCACACAGATAGGTTGTGTGCAGGCTGTAGAGCACACATAGGTTATGTGCTTGCTGTGTGTGAACAGGGCAGATTGAGTTGTGTCCTGTGTGAGTAAACAGTGCACATAGGTTGTGTACCGAATAGATAGGCATGCTGCAGTGTGTTTGATGTTAGAAGTAATCTTGTCAATGCAGTTGGCTAGTAGGAGCTAGCTAGGTCATGAAGTATCCAGGGTATGTAGGGAGAACTCTAGAATTAGGAATGTTCTAGAGTAAGATATTTAGTACTCCCTCCGTCTCAAAATAGATGTCGAAAATTTATCTAAGTTCAGATGAATCTAGATACTAAATAGTGTCTAGATGCATCCAAATTTAAAAAAGTTTGCGACATCTATTTTGGACGGAGGGAGTAATATGAAATGTCTAGAGTTTGTAGAGTATTCTAGAAGTATGGTGTAGGGTTTATATTGTGCCATATGGCAACAATCTAAAGGGTCATATACAAGTATAAATAGGTCCTAGCATAGGTTGCTGGAGCAAGCATGGGTTGCTAAGTTCTGTAGACATTTGTTGCTGAGAAGTGTAGCATCCGTTGCTGCAAAAGCTAATAGAAGAAGGCATATGTTGCCTGAAACTTCTACGTGTTCTCCTATGTAGTGCTAGTCCCTCATTTTTCTGCTTTTACTCAAAGGAGAGAACAGAGAGGGAACACTAACACCACGAACTTAGAAGGTACTCGTAAGATGGGCCTTATGTTGGACATCAGATAGTGGCAGGACCGCAGAATGGCAGACCACAGGGGTTGTTTTCTCTTGGAACTGCCTACTACTATCTCCAAAACAGCATGTCGCCACACATCAGCATATAATACCACTTCCAACATTGACTCAATGACAGCAAGCAAAAAAAATTCTGGACCTAACTTGCTAATCGAAGGACCTAAAAATATTGATTTTTCAAGTTGAGGGACCTAGGTCAAACAATCTGTAGAATTTTATGGACCTGTAGTGCATTTTACTCTTAACAGTGGATGATCAAACTAGCAGATCACAAACCTAGACAAATTCAATCGAGGATGTAGCCTAACGCTGTAGTGGCTACTTTATTTTTCATTGACAACTAAACAATAACCAGACAAACATCAGGCAAGTAAGACAGCGCTTAACGATTGGCGGCCAGAAATGTGATAAGCATCACGTGATAAATGTAGATAAGCTTTCATGTCAAAGGCAGCTGAAATTCCATAACCTTCTGCAACTACATTTAAACATAGACTCCAAAAGCACCAATAGATATAGTCGAAGCAAGATAAAATAAAAAAACAATAGCAAGAGTTTACAGCGCGAACAAGTTCCTAATGTCACCTAGCAGTGACTAACTTTCACATGTCCGTTGAAACATGAATGCCTTGTCATTCAAGTCTGAAATGTACTTACCTGGAACTTATCTACTATTATGGAGTCATTTCGAGCTTTATGGTAATTCCAGCATTCTTCGGCGAATTCTTCATCAGGACGATCATCAGCATTCTTTGCTTCAATATATGGTTTCTTCTTCACACGGTTGAGATCTTCATGCAAACCATCCAACAAAAATGCAAGCAACTCCTGTAGAAAGCAGTGGCAATTGTTATATAAGAGAATATCATATTAAAATGTTTCACAAAACATAGAGAAACAAAAACAGCAAAAGTGCAGGTTGATATATACACGATATTGGGGTATAGTAATAGCTAATGGGACAAGGCCCAATCAATCAATGAGAACTTGTGGTCAGCAGATTCAAAAGAAACCATGATATAACTTACAAAGAGTGAATCCATTATTGTTTCTAAGTATTGTATCCAACGCATGCATGAGAATACAAATTGGAAGTGGTTAATAAAATGAAATAGGAGATAGTATCTAACTGTACTAGCTAAAGCATTATTGAACTAGTAAAGAATATTGGATAACATTAAGAGCCAAAGTAAAAGCAGACTGTAAATATGTCACTATCACAATGTAAATATTTTATACATGTGAAATGTATTATTACCATATGAAATTTATATAAAGCAAAGCAGGATATATATTAAGGTATCGAGGGAACAACACTTAAATATTTAGCACGCCCCACGGCCTATATTTAATGTGTGCCCTATATCTCATAACAATTACAAAGAGAAGGTAATATTAAATACGATATATACTTAAGATACACCCTATATCTCCATGGGACGCATGGCTCCAGGCTCCAGCGACCATGCCAGCACTGCCTGCACCCCCCCCCCCCCCCCCCCAAAAAAAACATCAGTGCCGTTGCCCCCTGGACTTGCTCTGGTCATCACTCCTCGGCAAGGCCGAACCCCCAGGTCCAAGCTCTCCTCCCGGCTCCCGGCAGCAAGTAAGCTCGAGCAAGGTGACCTCTACTTCATCTCTTCAATCCCCTCCCTTCCTCCGCCCTCTCACTGCGCTTCTTGCTGTTGCCCGTGTGCTGCCACCTGCTGCTGCTGCTGCTTGGATTCTTGGTTCTTGCTGCTGTTTTTGTCGCTGTGCAGCTTTTGCTGCTGTCGACTGCAGTTGGTCGGTTGCTGAATGCTTAGATGCTGCCATTGCCATTGCTGAATGCTGTTCTTGTTGACTTTTTCCTGACTAGGGAGCATTGCATCTTGGGGCAGTGGCATGGCCATGGTTAAAAAAGGGGATGTCTTCGCTAGGCGACAGCAAAACGCCTAGCGCTTAATCATGCTATGCACGCACTTATGCACGCCTAGACATAAGCCTAGGAGAGATAGAGGCAAAGCTGAGGCAAAAATAGGAATTCACGCCTAGTGCTTTTTTAACCTGGGGCATGGCCTGCAGCAAATATGCGGCTGGGACTGGAAGCAACAATGCTGATTTTGACAGTGAGGAGGGTGCATTTGGGGATTGGGCAATATTTTCTCATCTCACATTCGTAAAAAAAATCTTTATTACTCCCTCCGTCCAGAAATAACTGACTTAGATTTGTCTAAATTTGAATGTATCTAGACAAACTCAAGTCAGTTATTTCTGGACGGAGGGAGTACATCTTTATCCCAATATAGCTGTTTTAGAGAATGCCGCATCTCGTGTGCCCTTATGCTTATTGCCATGTACATGTCCCTATATGGGTGCTTCATAATTTAGAGTAAATGGGTATGAAGGAAACAAGCAATGGAGATGCAATAGAGGTATTTGGAAATTGGGAGAAATGAAAACATAGTCAATGCTTCAGGAACTGAGGGACCCAAATGATACCAAGCATCAAACAGGTAATATGTTACTGATGTCATAAGGAAGCATGCCTGATCAAATAACTGAGACAAAGTTGGAAAGCAAATATAATTTGTGCAGAAGTTAGGACATCAGGTCTCAAAAAAGATAGGACATCTTGCTACTCTAGCAATATCGCTAACACAACAAAAATAATCAGTACATTAACAAACTTAAATAGATGTGTTTGATTCTTCCAAATTGAAATAGCATATAAACATCTGAAGAACCAATACAGTCCGCGTACCACAAACCTGAGAATCATGCTGATTATATCCACTAAACTGAGGAGCAAAACAAGAGAGTTTTGACTTAAATGCACGAGGAGGTACAGAAGTGCGGCCGGCTGTCCAAAGTTTTCTCAGTAGTTCTGCAAATGCTACTGCAAGTTCACCCTGCACAATTGATAATCCCCAAATGCCATAAATAACATCGTCACATAGCCCAAGTGGGTTGAAATAATCTCATACCTGTAGCCCAAGCGGATTTTCCGTGTTTATCTCCTGAGTGTAGTCCTTCAAAAAATACTCTACCAATGGAGGTGTATGGACCAAGGACTGTATAGCGCTATTCATGAAGCATGTATTACCCAAGTTATGTAACCCAGTCAATCCATGGATTTCATCTTTTGTTCCGTTGCTGAAACTACTATACCCACCTGTATCCCTTAAGAAAGGATTAAAGTGGTTATCTTGAGGTAGACTGGAATCAATTCTAGATGAATAGCCATTTGAGATGTTAGGGCCTCCAGCAATTGAGAATGATGACGTGGAGGGTTCCAGTGGAACTAATGCTAATTCATTGTTGGTACATCTCGTAGCAAGATCGGATGGCCAGGTATAATCTACACTAACCTCCAAGAGAATCTGCAAGCATAAAGCAAGAACAAAGGACTTTCAGCCAAGCCAGAGGAAATAGCAAAGCAGATACAGGCTTGCAGGTAAACCAAGGGCAACCATGTATGAGGAGAACATTCTTTACATAAATAGAAAGGATTGTAAGCTTCAACCCACCCGAAAAGTGGATTTAAGTATAGCAAAAATAACTCACACAACATATTCATTTCGCCACTTTGTACCAGTGTTAAGAAATAAGTTAAACCATAAGTGGTAAGATAGCCTACAAAATGCAAATTACGTCAACATAACAGAACAAAATTCAAGGGTTTATTACTACTTAATGGTGGATGCTATAGCCATGTAATAAAAGGTAGTGCAACAGCACATCATTGACTGTAGGAGAAAGAGATGCAAGGCAACGCAGCAAAAGAAGAGGAGGCACAGGTTTCAGCAAAAGACAAGAGTGTGAACATAAGAGAACAAAATTTATGGGTTTATTACTACTTAACCATGGATGCTATAGCCATGTACAAAAAGGTAGTGCAACAGCACACCTGTTGTGGCGTCAGTAGAGTCCAATCAGGTTACAATTAGTCTAAGAGTCCAGTTCAATTACTACTATAGTCAGATTCAAGAAAAAGGGACAGTTAAATAAATAGAGTTAGTTGTGTCAGAGTCCTATTCCTAGTTGAACACTAGGAGTCCTAGTCGGTTTGTGCATCTCCTGGCCTGGCATTGGTCCTCCTTAAGAGGGCATGCATCTGATCTCTTTTGGGCAAGCAATAAACAATCTATCTATCTTCTACTTGCTATTCCCGACCCCTCTGAATTCTTTAGACCTATCCCCTGCTATCCCATCTAATTGCCGGCTACGACACCAAAACGCCGAGGACGAACTCATCCTCCTGTGATTCATCCCTACTACCTTCGCAGCTCCAAGCAGCCACAACAACACCATTGGACTGTAGGAGGAAGAGATGCAAGGCAACGCAGCAGAAGAAGAGGAGCCACAGGTTTCAGCAAAGACGAGAATGAACATAACATAATACCTCTTGATCCATCATAAGTTGTGCTTCCTCGAGTGTCTCACCCATATTGGTCAACTTCTTGTTCTTCGTCTTTTGGTAATGATCCCAGAGGAGGATCTGAATCATTAAAAGTTTAAAACAAAGGATCAACAAAATACCAATGCTGTAGCTCTACTAAAAATACAAGGCATAAATATGTCAGATACATAGTTGGCAATGAGTATACCTTGGACTGCTCTACAGCCAAAAGTGAGCAAACCAATCTGTAAAGCTCTTGAACTTTGGCCTGGAAGCATCATAATGAGGCATAAAAAAAATTGCTAGAGAATAAAATTGCCAACAAAGACATAATAAATTTAAGGCTGAATGTAAAACAGTACCAAGGGAAGTAACTCATATAAAATTTACCTTACTTCATGCCAAGGATTACGAGTCGACGAGTCGCAACTTGTCGCTGGGGTGGCGACAAGGAGACTAGTCGTGACTAGTCTCGACTAGTGCTAGGCTAGTCGATACGTAGTCGAGCTTTAACTACTAAAAAATACTAAGCAACTAGTCTACTGATAGTAGTATATTAACAAGTTGACAATATATTTTGATGGCATTGGGGAGCACAGCCGTGAAGGAGAGAGATTAGGGCGAGGAGAGGAGCCCAGCAGCGTCCAGCAAGGTGAGGGAGGCGGCGGCTCCGGGGGTGACCTGGCGGCGGCCAGGTGAGAGGCGGCGCAAGGGGAGGGTGGCCACGAGCACACGGGGGCCTTTTTGTTCCCAGGCAACTAACTTGTCGATCGACTCAAAATCAGACTTGTCGTGAATAGTCAACGACTAGTCAACTTGTCGACCAACAACCTCAACTAGTCGAGTCGCTCTAGGTTGTCGACATCGAAGTTGCGACTGGTAAACAAGTCGCGTGACAAGTCGCGACTTGTCGAGCGACTCATAATCCTTGCTTCATGCACATTCAATCTAAAGTAGTTTCAAATACCACCATGTGACACTAGTTAGGATCAACTTGTAAGTTGTAACACAACTTCTGGTCCGTCACTGACGGCAAATAAAGAATAGCAAGACCCCAAAACAGTGTTCCAGAGAACAGAAAGAAGAGATATCGACGGTAAGAGAAGAAAGATAGATGAGCCCAATTGAATTTTTCTTTTTTGGGGACTACCATCCCAAGAAATCTGGATTTTAAACTTTCCACAGTGCAATAAACAAACAAGATTACAATTGTGATTGACCACCTAAGTTATACAATGTAGCAGCCTAACCTATTGGCCAACAGATCATCTATCACAAATCATAAATCTATGAGAAGAACCTCAACATGAATGTGGATGAAAGGTTACACATGATTATATGAAAGCGATAGGTTGATACTAATTTACCTTCCTACTTAGTTTGATAGTCCGCACAGAGCTGACTCTTTCATCAATTAGTGTCAAATGGAGGGGATAGACATCCACTATGTATCTCCTGGAAGTTGGATCCTCACAAATCACTTTCCTACATATCTCTGGTCCACCTTTATACCTGAAAATATCATCCACCTCATGAGTACTCTGCAGATCAAATACTACTCTCAGTTCACAAATGATTAGCGCTTTGGACACACCTTCAGTCAAGCTTTTACACTCTGACTGCCTATAACATTTTAAACATCTAAATTAGAAATTTACAAATCACAATTATCTACCACAAAGTATTTCAGAGTATCTTATGACTTTCTTGGGTTTATGCATGCCAAATATTACAAATTATATGGTCAAAACTATCTTTTGAAGACCGTGTTAATGTCCAATACAATTATTTGTTTGAGACCCAAAACCTTTTCCCCTTGAAACTTTGAAAGAAATGCGTAATTCAAGCACTGGTATAGAGCTAGCAAGAAGATAAGGGAAATATAAAGCAAACTGGAAAAGCATCAAGTAAATCATCTGTTTCCAATACGCATTGTTCTAGCTTCCTAAATTCGTTCTTTGACATAGCATTGTTTTACCCCTTCTTCCCCATGTTTGTAGCTCTCCAAATTGTCTTCTTTGGCATTGCATTATTTTTACACTTTGCCTTATACTACCTCCGTCCCAGAGCTTAAGGCTTTTTTTTTCAAAAGTCAAACTACGTAAAATTTGACCAAGTTATTAGAGAAAAATATTAATATTTACAATACGAAATTCATACCCTTTAATACATCATGAAACATATTTTCATATGGTATCTATATAATATCATAGTTCTTGATAATTTTTTCTAAAAGTTTGGTCGAACTTTTCGTAGCTTGACTTTTCAAAAAAAAGCCTTAAACTCTGGGACGGAGGAAGTATGCACCTTTCTCTTTCATGACATTGGCATCAGCAATTTAACATCTGCAACATATTACTAGTTGCAACGTTTAAGTGGAATTGATCAACATTATTTCTTTGATTGTGCATACATATCTAGGGGCACGTGCATATGAATGCCTGACAAAATGGAAATAAATAAACAACCAATAAAGGCACTACAGGATTCCGCACTCATGTTGGGATGACATGAGTATAATAAACCAACTTTTTTTACATGGAACAACTGCTACTGATAAATGGCAATCCATATAACCTGCTGATTCATACACACCCACCACCATAGGGCACATGTGGAAACCAATAGTGGGAATACGATTAATTTTATCATGAAATACAAATAAACAAGACAACATAACAATAGTCTTCCCAACATTGAACTCACAAGTGGCACAATTACATATTGTGTTGCCAAACTACTAGTAGCAGGCAAGAGGAGAATAACAATGGAAGACCTAATCCAACAGGAAGGATGACAGAGATGATATTAGTGGTCTATCAGAGTTCCTTCTACTAGATGCATTAAATGGGAATGGGACTAACAAAGAAACAAGAAAATGCATACATCACATGGCACTGTAATTTCATACCAGTCATATAGCTTTCTCCAAACTTCTTGTGGCACCAAAGTGTAGTCATCCCCTTCCCTCAAGGTTCTTTGGAGCTCTTGCTCTTCAGTGCCACTGCTATTTTCCTCCGAAACAAGCTTCCTGTTATCAATCTCCCCAGGTCTACTCGTCGGTTGAAGAGGGATGTCAGTGCCATTCTCCCCATAACTGAGTAGGCCCACATAAGATTGCCAGTGTGTCCACCAGCTGCAAAATTTACATAATGCATAGTTGAATAACCAAACCAAGGGATTGAAATAAGCAAAGTAACCATTTCGTTGAAAGGCAGAAGGCTCCTCTACATATTAACTTCAAACAGGTACTACAAAATCCAATGCAGATATGATATTTACAGCCATAAGTGCACCACAAAGGTACTGAAATTTACAAGCAACAAACCAAGAAGTGTTATATGGATTGAATCATTTTGAACAACATAGATCTAATCATTGTGGTACACATTAGTTTGGAGGCTTTTGCATCAAAATTCACAAAATTCAATACCCATCAATTGGATATCATTGTTTGTGTTTGTAGACAGTAATACTGAAACGCATCATTATCATAGCAAATATACTTGTTCCATATCAACATGTGAATCAAACATTTAAGTGTTTTACAAATAATCCAATATAGACAATACGTGGAGATTGGAATAAGCGACAGCAACAAAAATTCAAAGCATTAAAAAATCACCTCGGCTGGTTCAGAGCCTGTTGGCAACATCTAATTGTGACAAAGTGTTGCGAGACACACTTTTTATGTCTAACAGATTGTTGGCCACACCTTAGGCAAGCTTTGGCATGATATCAAGTCTATGGCATGTGGTTGCAGGGTAAGAAAAAAGTGGCAATGAACCAAAACCCTAGCCAGAAACTTGCCTAACTAAGATCCAAAAAATGTGGTAGCAAACTGAACATGTGCTTCATGTTTTTCCATAAACATATTCCTAGTTTGTATGCTGGGGGAGGTTGCAACCTACTAATAGTTAATACTAGTAGTTGGGTAAAGAGAGAATGGGTATTGGCATACGTCCTCTTCAATCTTCACTACAGTTTCATACATCCAGTACAAAAGAAGTAACGTTATAAATGAACCCCTTCTATAATCTCAAACTTATAATTCCTTAATTGAAGTCAATGTGAATTGATTTGACTGTACGAATGAGTCACTCTATAACAACAAGGCATCCTATAGCGTTACTACAACCTGCATGGTGAATCAAGTCACACTAAATCGAGTCAAGGGCACTCATAAATCTCCAATTTCCAACATAAGAGATAATCTGTCATAAATCATAGTCTACCGCCACCCCCTAAAACCCAGGATTGCCAAATGAAACAACAGCAAAACGAGAGAGAGCATTCAGGAATAGATAATTATACTAGTGCCCCCCAACAACACCAGCCCAATCGTGGTGTGCCGCTGTTGTCTACGTCTTTCACTCCTCCCCACCCCCCAATGTAAAAAAAAAAAGTCACTGGTCCGGTATCATAGGAAATACGTCAGATTTCATATCCCAATTCAAGCCACAAATTGCTCCCCGCGTAAGATCCGCTCGGCGTCCGCGTTATCAACCGGAAACACAACACATTCAACGAGCAAGCAAAAAAAAAACGCCGAAAAAATTACAGTGATAGGTAGGAAGGTGGAACGCCCACCTCTGTGAGACAAGGTAGCGGAGATCGCCGTCCTTGACACTCGCCTCCGCATCCCGCGTGAGGGCGTCGACAGCCGCCCGCTCCTCCTCCGCTGTGCACGGCAGGCAGCTCGCCGCCGGGAGGAACCCCTCGGCGCTTGATATCGTCATCCCCCTACGATCCAATCACGCGCCCAACTGAGATCGGGACGAATCGGATAAAAAGAGATCTGCCTAGGTAGGGTTTGGTAGCTCGAGCGTTTTATTTGGACGGAATGGAAAAAGGGCGAAGAGAGAGGATGGAAGGAGAACAAATAATAATAAAAAAACTAATTACTTAGTCAGCACGCGCCAGGTCGACGAGTACGTCACGCTATGACGCTCGTTGCACGTCGCACGCGCATGTGCCACGCGGGTTAACGGGTCCAGTTGGCTTTTGTCTGTTCTACCCTACTCCGCGCATCACGCATATTAACTCCCTCTCGTCTCTCTCGCGCTCGACCTGCTCTCTCTCGCTTCCTCGCTTCAAACCGCAGGCGGGGGCGGTTTTGTTCCGGCGATTAGAGGCGGTGGTGGAGCCGTTCCGACGAGGGTGAACTGGCACGCGGCCGGCGGAGGTCTACATCAGCGAGTGGAGGTGGTGGAGGCGTTGATTTTCTCGGGGATTCTCGGCGGAATCTGACGATTGACGCCCAGTATCCATGTAGGATTTGGGCGAGCACATTTTCGGGCACATTTCGAGCACCGCGACAGATTAGGTATCTTCTGATTTCATGAATCCCTATGATTTTTGTCTTCCCTATGTGTGTTTTTTCACGCGATTTGTGTGGTTCTCTCGGGGTGGATTGGCATCAGGGGGGTCGTCTGTGATGTTGCGTGGTTCTTTATTGTTTCGATTCACGGTGGATTGTTTTGTAGGGGTTATATGAAGCGCATTTATGCTTTTGTAGGGGGGATTGGCGCATTAAGGAAGGGGATCTGGAGGGATTTTGATGCACACTGTTAACATAGGAATAGGATATGATTTTGGGATGATTTAGTAGTTGATTAGTTTGCTTTTTTGTTTGATTAGTTTCTTTTGTTTTCAAATAAGTTGTTATTATAAACATCGTTTGTTTCATACATGACGGTATTAGTTGTTAGTAGAAGTTGTTGTTTCATAGTCTATGATAAGAACATGATTTAGTCTCTGATAATAGAAGTTGCTTGTCTCACACTATTAGTTGCTCAACCTGACAAGTTTGTTGGCTAGATGATAATAGAAGTTGTTTGTCTCACACTATTAGTTGCTCACACTACTAGTTGATTTAGTAGTTGATTAGTTGTTTTTTCTGTTGATTAGTTGCTTTTGTTGACAAATAAGTTGCCAGTTTTCATACATAAAAGTACTAGTTGCTAGTAGAAGTTGTTGTTTCGTAGTCTGTGACAAGGATCATGATTTAGTCTGTGATAATAGAAGTTGCTTGTCTCACACTTTTTAGTTGCTCAACCTGTCAAGTTTGTTGGCTACATGATAATAGAAGTTGTTTGTCTCACACTATTAGTTGCTCAATCTAACAAATTATGTCTGACATTTTATTAGTTGCTGAACCTGATATTATTTGTTGTCTGCATGGCAATAGAAATTGGTTGCCTGGCATTTAGTAGGTGCTATGACACAAGTAGTTGGTTTGTCCAACATGTTCGTTGCCTATATTGGACTAGTAGTTGCATAGTTTTTCATGTCATGAGCAGTTTGCTCAACTAGACTTGTTTGTTTGTTTATTTGACACAAGTAGTTGTTAAAGACAACATGTTTGTTTCATACAGGCAAGAAGAAGTGATGCGTCCAAAATGTATCTACTTTCCCGAACACTTCTGTTATTGTTTCTCCTCTAAACTTGTGTGATTTAGATACAACTAACACGAATTGACGTTGTTTTCAGCAGAATTACTTTGCTGTCTAGTTTTTGTGCAGAAAATCAACTATCAGGAAAAAACCCGGAAAATGTGCCAAAAATCCTATTTCACCAAAAGATCCACGGAGCCAGAGTACGAGGCGGAGGGGAGCCCTGGGTGGACCACACCCCCTGTCGTGCGGGTGGGCCCAGCCCGCGCCTGGAGGGGGTGTGGCCAACCCAGGCACCCCCTCGGGCTCCCTCTTCGCCTATAAGATGCCTTCTGGCCTAAAAACTCAGGGGGGGTCGACGTTTTTCCAGAAATAGTTCTGTTGCGCCACCACCACCAGAAACCGCGATTCGGAACCAGAAACTCCGTTATGGCATCCTACCGGGATGGAGAATTTGGGGAGGATCATCGTCATCGTCATCACCAACGCCTCTCCATCAACCATCAATGTTTCCCTCATCCATGAGTGAGTAATACCCCGTTGTAGGTTATGGGGATGGTAGGGATTGGATGAGTTCTTTCATGTAATCGAATAAGATTGTTAGGGTATGGTGCCTACTATCTCTATTAGTGCTATTTGACTTTGTTGCAACTTGTTGTGCTTAATGCTTGTCACTAGGGCCCGGGTGCCATGATCTCAGATCTGAACTTATTATTGAATTATTATGATAGTATTGTTTGTGATCTTATCTGCAAGTTGTATACACATATTATTGTTCGGATCCAAAGGCCCCGAAGTGACAGAAATTGGGACAATCGGAGGGGATGGCTTTGATGTGAGGATCACATGTGTTCATGGAGTGTTAATGTTTTGCTCTGGTGCTCTATTAAAAGGAGCACCTTAATTTCCAATAGTTCCCTTGAGGCCCCGCTGCCACGGGCTGGCAGGATAAAAGATGTTGTGCAAGTTCTCATTGTGAGCACGCGTGACTATATATGGAGCACATGCCTATGATTGTTTAGCACTTGGATGCTTTATCTTATTTATCTGCAATTGCCCTAGATCTTAAAGTTACATGTTTAGATTTGTCCATGCAATGCCTGTCCATCCATCCCTATGCCTATCGCACTCATATCCTACTGTTTGCTGCTACTGTTACTATTGCTCCTGTTTCACTGCTGTTGTTGCTTTGTTGTTTCTATTACAAACTGTTGCTACTGATAAACTTTTGTGAGCAAGAACTATTTCCAGATGCAGCTGAATTAACAACTCAGTTGTTAAGGCTTGCAAGTATTTTTTGGCTCCCCTTGTGTCGAATCAATAAATTGGATAATACTACCCTCGAAGACTGTTGCGATCCCCTATACTTGTGGGTCATCAAAACTATTTTCTGGCGCCGTTTCTAGGGAGCATAGCTTTATTTGTAAGTTCACTTGGATCTATTATTGTTCACTGCTACTCCTTTCATCATAGGGAAGTCTCGTGATGGAAAGTTCCCTATTTTACCATCCACTACAAGAAAAGGTACAGGCCTAAACACCTCTACTGCTCTTGATTCACCGTCTGTTATAAGTAATCTTGTTACACCACCACCACATACTCATGCTACACACACTGCTAGTGCTGCTGAATATGAAATTACCTTTGATACGCATGATGTTACTTTTACTATGCTTGATGCGAGTGGTTCATTAGGTCCTTTCCTAGATGCTACTATGGCTAGTCTAGAAAATACTAAAACTCCTAGTGAAGGCACTGTTACACCTATTATCTCACCTGAGTCTAGAGAGAGATACGATATTAATGATAGTTACATTGAATTTACTGATAAATTTATTGAGGAGTGCCGAAACACACTTGGTGCTAGTGCTATTAAGAGTATTCTTGAGAGACGTACCATTATTCCTAAATTATCCTCTGATCCTAAGTTTGTCACATCTCCCATAGATATTAAAGATAAAGATTATAATTTCTCTCTTGATTTATTCTATTTAGACATTGTTGAGAAAGAACCTTTTTGTGGGACTGAAAATAAGAGTGTTGTAGCTCATATGAATGAGCTTTCCACTGTAAGTGCTTTATTCTCTGATGATTTTAAGATGCCCAAGTACTTTGTTACTAAGATCTTCCATTTTTCACTAAAAGGAGAAGCTAAGGCTTGGTTTAATAGATTACCTCCTGGTTCCATTGATAACCCTGATTGCTTCTTTCTTCCAGAAATATTTTCCTCCCAGTGCTAGACATGCTGCTTTGAAGAGACTTTTTGATTTTAAACAGGGAAAAGAAGAGAAATCGCCTGAGTCATGGACAAGGTTCTGTGCCTTGCTTCATGCACACCCTGGATGTCCATTGCCGCTACTTGATATTTATTATAATGGACTAACTGATGATTCTAGGACATACCTAGATAGTTTTGCTGATTGTGTTTTTAGGAAAAGAACCCCTACAGATGCTGAAGAATTAATGGCTAAAATAAGAAAGAATTATGATGATTGGACTTCAACTGAGCTAAATACACCTGAGCCTATTACTCCTGAACCAGTTGTGCATGAACCAGTTCTAACACCAACACCAAAGAAGAGGGGAGTAATGGCATTAAATGATGAAGTGATGAAGGAAGCTAAAAAATGTCTAAAGGAGAAAGGTATTAGAGCTAAAGATGTGAAGAATCTACCTTCTATTGAAGAATTATGTAAGCCAATTCCCCACTCATTTACTATTGAGGTATACTCTCTCCAATTTGATGAAGGTGATATTCCCTATGGTAAGCCTCCTAATCAATGCTTAGAGGAACTTGCACATTGATGACTCCTTGGTGGCGCCAGAGAACTTGGTGCTTGATGTGGAGTCTTGTTGGGAACCCCAAGAGCAAGGTGTGAAGAGCACAGTAGCAAGTCTTCCCTCAGTTGAGACCGAGGTTATCGAACCAAAAGGAGGAAGGAAACGTCACACAGGTGTTGCAAGCAACGCGGAGACCTGCACAACACAAACTCAAGACTTTGTCCCAATGAATCAGTGAGGTTGTCAAGCTCACCAGTTTGCTGTAACAAAGGATTAAACATATGGTGTGGAAGGTAATGGTTTGTAGCAAGTAAACAAGTAACAGTGAAAGATGTATCAAATGGTAAAGATTGGACCGGGGTCCATAGGTCACTAGAGGTGTTCTCCTTAGATAAACAACATGGCATGAAGGGTAAACAAATTACAGCAGAGCAATTGACAGGAACTGAGCAAGGCATAACAACGCAATTACTAACCAGAAAGATCCTATGAGGTTGATTGGGCAATACAACAATATACATAGACCGTCATCTAGCTGCATCTATGACTAGAAGTCCACCTTCAGGTTATCATCCGAACCCCCTCCAGTATTAAGTTGCAAGCAACAGAGAACTGCTTTAAGCAAAGTGTGTAAGGTAAACAGTCCACATGTTCCATGAACAAGAGACCGTTGTTTTCTCCCTAGTAGCAACATCACATCTACAACTGAAGAGATTATTGTCACTTCCCTTAAAAACTAGAGGCATGAACCCACTATCGAGCATAAATACCACTACAAGAAATATGTTCACTTGTGACCTTCTCGTAGTTACGTGAAATTAAATCGTCATAAATCTATGACGATTTCTCACAAGATGGTCATAGGCCATTTAGAGAGGTCAAAACCATGTATAATTATGACGTTTTGTGTCGAAACGTCGTAATTCTATTAGATGAAATCGTCATAGTCTGCACAATACAACTTAGGATCTTACTTATAGCCTATTATGGCCAATTTAAATTGTTGTAATGTCTACATTCAGATTTATTAATATTACTAGTAGGCCACAACAGCAATTGGGCATATGTGTCATGTCTATGTGTCATTTCTTGCATAAGTGGTTTGTCCATGTGTTAATATTTATCTATTATAAATATTTTTAACAACCAAGCTGACAGACAGGCCCCACCACCAAACTGACGAGTTGGCCCCACCACGCAACTGACAAGCAGGCCCCACCATGCAACTAACAGGCAGGCCCCACCCACACCCTGATGAGTTAACCCCACCAGCTAACTGACAGGCAGGCCCCACCCGCACCCTGACGAGTTAACCCCACCAGCGAACTGACAGGCATGCCCCACCTTATTTTGTGAAATGCCGTAAAAATACGTCCCTTTAGGGGATTGAACCCGCGCCCTCTCGGTCACTCCTGCACACACTGACCAACAGGCCACAGGCTCGTTCTTGTAGAAAACAACGCACCGGTCCTTAATGAACTTAACCTCTTTTGTTGGGCCTGGGCCTAAATGGAACATATCCTCCTATTCTCCTCACATTTAGTATTTTCTTTAAACTTTTCTAAACGAGGCCCACATGCCATTGAGCCAGTCTAGATTTACACCGGTACAAAACACCCAACCACACCAATGTCCAGTCAGCGTCCTGTGGCCCACCCGTCATTATCAGTGGCTCGCTCTTTCTAGGTGAGAAAAGTTTCTATTTCTATCTATTTTGCTTTAAAATTCTAGAAAAAGCTTTTATATGGCATAATTCATATCTTTTTATTGGTAAGTTAAAATAAAATGTTTTATATATATAAATTGATCAGAAAAATATGAAGATTATATCTATAGTTATTTATGAATAACTAAAATTCCAAATATTTTTAAATATTTATAAATTACTTAAATATTGCATAATTCATTATTTTTAATCCATAAATCGGAATTCGACAAATAATATGTCTAAATGACATATTTTAAACATGTTTTGCATCATTAATTGACCACACATTATCACAAACAATGCCGTGATTCTGGCCATAATTGTTTATGCATGTTTTAAACTATGGTCAAAACAGCGGGCATGAAGGTTCTTAGCTAGGGGTTGAGCCTCGCTAAACTTGCATTGTATATTTGAAGAAATAGCATATTGTGAGTCTAAAAATGATTTTTGCCAAAAATCATGAGCATCGGATCATGTACCTGTAGTTCAAACCGGACCCACTTCCTACCGATTCAGCAGGAATTTGTCTTTTTCACCAGGGGTGAACAGAAAGGTTGGAGATACCCTGGTTGGGACATTGTCCATTTAAGGTGGTATAATATTTTTACAAAATGTGGTGATACCATTATAAAACTATCATTTGGTGGTTGCTTCACAAAACACCCCGTTTTTTGTGCTCGGAAAATGGAAAATGGATTTTCCGTGCGTCGAAAAGGAAAACTTTCTCCTGCAACATTGTTCGCCATCCCATGATATATATGTGTGCACAATATGGACACATTATCACAAACTATGACTTGATTCTAGCCATAACATTGGTCGTTTGGTCCGAAAGCCATGAAACCTCGGACATGATAGGTCATTTCTGAGAAGGTCTTTTTGAGAAACTTGCAATCTACCAAGGTTGGTATTTTTACGTCACATAAGAAGACACCACGCGAAGTATTTGCATTGATCGGGCCATCTTTGAATTTTTTATGCCCGTTTCAAACTATGGTCAAAACGGCGGGCATGAAGGTTCTTAGCTAGGGGCTGAGCCTCGCTAAACTTGCATTGGATCTCTGAAGAAATAGCATATTATGAGTCTAAAAATGATTTTTTGACAAAAATCATGAGCATCGGATCATGTACCTGTAGTTCAAACCGGACCCACTTCCTCCTCAATTCGGCAGGAATTTGTCTTTTTTGCCAGGGGTGAACGAAAAGGTTTGAGATATCCCGATTGAGACATTGTCCATGTAAGGTGGTCTAGTATTTTTACAAAATGTGGTGATACCATTATAAAACTGTCATTTGGTGGTTGCTTCACAAAACGCCCCATTTTTTGCGCTCGGAAAATGGAAAATTGTTTTTCCGTGCGTCGAAAAGAAAAAACTTTCTCCTGCAATATTGTTCGCCATCCCATGATATATATGTGTGCACAATATGGGCATATTATCACAAACTATGACCTGATTCTAGCCATAACATTGGTCGTTTGGTCCGAAAGCCATGAAACCTCGGATATGATAGATCATTTCTGAGAAGGTTTTTTTGAGACACTTGCAATCTATCAAGGTTGGTATTTTTCCTTAAAACTATATCACATAAGAAGACACCACGCGAAGGATTTGCATTGATCGGGCCGTTTTTGAATTTTTTATGCCCGTTTTAAACTATGGTCAAAACGACGGGCATGAAGGTTCTTAGCTAGGGGCTGAGCCTCTCTAAACTTGCATTGGATCCCTGGAGAAATAGCATATTGTGAGTCTAAAAATGATTTTTTTCCAAAAATCATGAGCATCGGATCATGTACCTATAGTTCAAACCGCACCCACTTCCTACCGATTCGATAGGAATTTGTCTTTTTCGCCAGGGGTTAACGGAAAGGTTTGAGATACCCAGGTTGAGAAATTGTCCATGTAAGATGGTCTAGTATTTTTACAAAATGTGGTGATACCATTATAAAACTGTCATTTGGTGGTTGCTTCATAAAACGCCCCGTTTTTTGCGCTCAGAAAATGGAAAATAGATTTTCCGTGCGTCAAAAAGGAAAACTTTCTCCTGCAACATTGTTCGCCATCCCATGATACATATGTGTGCACAATATGGGCACATTATCACAAACTATGACCTGATTCTAGCCATAACATTGGTCGTTTGGTCCGAAAGCCATGAAACATTGGATATGATAGGTCATTTCTGAGAAGGTTTTTTTGAGACACTTGCAATCTACCAAGGTTGGTATTTTTCCTTAATACTATATGACATAAGAATACACCACGCGAAGGATTTGCATTGATCGGGCTGTTTTTAAATTTGTTATGCCCGTTTCAAACTATGGTCAAAACGGCAGGCATGAAGGTTCTTAGCTAGGGGCTGAGCCTCGCTAAACTTGCATTGGATGTCTGAAGAAATAGCATATTGTGAGTCTAAAAATGATTTTTTTCAAAAATCACGAGCATCGGATCATGTACCTGTAGTTCAAACTGCACCCACTTCCTACCGATTCGGCAGGAATTTGTCTTTTTTGCCAGGGGTGAACGGAAAGGTTTGAGAACCCCCGGTTGAGACATTGTGCATGTTAGGTGGTCTAGTATTTTTGAAAAATAGGATAGTAACATTTTAGAACTTTTATTTGGTGGTAGCTTGACAACACAACCCTTTTTGGCACTCAAAAAATTGTTTTTATTTTGCGACCAATCAAATTGCAGGAATCTGGCTTCCACGGATCGGCCATCCGTGACTGATCTGGGTCATTCAATTTCCATCCAAGGGCCGTCCTTTTGCAGAAACAAACACACGCACCCACTCTTCCTGGATACTAACCCTAACCTCTCCAGATCGGCTCTAGACGAACCCTAACCTCCAGATCGCCTCCCCGTGCGCCACCACCATTACTTACCGTGCGCCGCCGATCTCCTCGGCCCATCCTCCAAACCCTAGCGCTCTCTTCCATGTGCGCCGCCGCCACCCCTCGATCCTCGCTGCCACCACCTAACCTCCAGATCGCCATCACTTCCAGATCCCATCGTTGTGCTCCCCCCACGCACATCCCACCCAACACCGCCCATCCCCACGCACTTCCCTTCTTGTTCCCCTCGTTCTTCAGATCCACCTCCACAAGCCCAGGAGGAGCTGCCGCGGCCGGTGCTTCCACCCGCTGATCGGAGGACAAGCTCCACCTCGACCCAACGGCCGCCGCTGCCGTCTGGGAGGCGAAGAGGAGGCGGATGTACTGCTCGCAGACACCAAGGGCAACTCGCCGGTTGCCGGAACACTGCGGGAGGAGCATGTCGAGGGCGGAGGTAGCGACAGGGCGGGGACCAGAGGCGACGACGCGGACGTTTCGTGTGGAGATCTTCTCCGACCTTGCCGTCATGGAGATCTTCTCCGACCTTGCCACAGACGTTCCACGTTGCTGACCACGGAGCTCGCCTTCGCTTTGTCTCTGACTGTGGCTACATCAGATACGCTAACAAGCTCTACTCCCAGCAGATGCAGGTGTACTGCGTCGCAGGCCACGCGGGGCTCACAGATGACGGCCGCGTCCTCTCCTGATTCCTCCGCAACAAGTGCACCGACAACTTCTCATGGCTCAAACTCTGCGTCGCATACAATTCGCAGGTTCCTCCCCCTCCACCTCATGTCCTGGTAACGTGACCGCCCTCTTTGCTCCCCCGTCCAGAATTCCAAATCTTGGTGATTCGTGCCTGGGTGTTCTTGCGATTGCTGGTAGACTAGCGTAGGAGCTTGTTAGACTGGATACTGTTTTAGGATTTGCAGATATTTGTAGAGCCCTGTTGAAGATTGTGAAGGTCTTCTAGACCGGCGCATGACGAGGTTTGATCTCATCAATGCCCATTGTTATGGACTTGGGTTTTGGAGAAGATGGGAATGCTGGAGATCGTGGAACGGTTAGCAAACAAGCAACACGGGGACACGAGGTTTACCCAGGTTCAGGTCCCCGGAGGGAAAACCCTACTCCTGCTTGTCTGCTCTTGATTACGGTGGAACCGAAGGTTACAGGGGCGTGCAGATTAGATCTTGCGTGGAGGTGTGTATGCGAAAGTATGAGTCGACAGATCTAGGTCGTGCCCTCCTGGCCTTTATATAGACTTAGGCAGGTCCCGGGCATAGACCTAGTCGGTTACAAGTTCTAGGGTTTTACCCCTTTGAATTTCCTATCTACGCTAGTCTTGCTCTCCAAGGATCCGAAGGCGTCATGGGCCCTGGCCACCCGAAAGTCTTCATGGGCCAGCGTACGTCTGTCGTGGGCCTTCCTTGGGCTGGACCAGGTATGCTGAGGTCACACACCCGTAGGGTACAACCATGTCAGTAGCCCCCGAGTGATCAGTCGAATCGTAGATTCGGCCGAGGACTCTTCCATCCTTCGGGTGCAACTATGTATTAATAGTATATGTGTGTAGGGATTGTTGATGCGTGTGCCTGACTCACCCGACGGATCAGGGTCAGTTAACTGTCTTAGGACGAAACAACACGATCTTCTTCAGGTTCGAGTCCCTCAACTCGGACCTGGAACATATGCTGGTGTAATTCGACTCAGGCCGCGGAGGACTTATAGGAGTGGAATTTCAGTGATTTTAATTGATGTACCCAACGCGTCCGTCGGGATTTTTCATTGCACCTGCTGGCACGGATTCATACTAGCAGAGCGCAGTCGGGTGTGTTGTCAGGCCACCAGATGATATCTGTAGGTCTTATCTTTGCGTCGCAGACGCAGCATCCGAACATTTGTCACCGCGGAGGTGTTTCGGGTGGCCAAGGAGAAACATTGCTCACTTAGCATTTTACTGAGGCAAAGTTGCCGAAAAAGTTTTGCGTGTTTGATCCGAAAAATCGTAGTCGAAGAATTCATAGGGTGCGCGACCAGCGCTCCCTATGGGAGTAGCCCCCAAGTGTCTGTTCAAGTCGTAGACTCGAGCGGAGACTTTTATTCAAGCACTTTGTTTATTTTTAAGTCCGTAGGACACAAAAAATTTTGGATGCTTAAATCCATCCTCCCTATGGGAGTAGCCCCCGAGTCCGTAGTGGAGTCGTAGACTCGACGTAGGACTCGAAAAAATATTGTGTCTTTATCCGTCTTTCGGGTGCGCGGCCAGCGCTCCTGATAGGAGTAGCCCCCGAGTATTTAGTCGAATCGAAGATTCGAGTGAGTACTCTTAGCTTTGGAGCCGAAGAATTGTAGTTGGTGCTAGTATAGTTTTTTATGACATCGGTGCTGACGATCAATGACCTCAAGCGTCTGCTACGCCAGAGATGACTTGACTAGACGAACGTGGGTCCCACTTGCTGACCTTGAATTGACCGGTCACGCGCGGCGTGGCGATAATTACGGCGTCGCCTCAATTTCCGCGCGTAGTGGACGGCGTGGTAACAACGGTTCGTTGTGATGCTGACACGTGTATGGCCAGATCTGCCGTTGGCGCTAGGTCTTCTGGATGGACGGCTGTCGTACGTCGTCTTCATCGTTATAATCATTGGGGAAAGCTGCAGTTTGTTTTCACCGCATCTACTCTTGTTTTCACTGCCTCCTTGTGCTCTAGAGGTTCTTGCTGCGCGCTGCGATATTCTTCCACATTTCCTTCTTCCCGTCTGCACTCTCGCAGCCGGTGCCGCCGGAGCGCGATGGGGAAAACGAAGAAATCATCATTCGCGGTTAGTACCAGCGCCGCCGGAGGGAAGAAAGGTGCTACCACCACTCGTGTCACCGACGGTGGTTGGCGGCGATTAGAGACGCGGGAGAGTGATCTCCGCACGCTTCGTGAGCGGGGCTTGATCCCGCAAGATAGGGAGGCCGTCAGACTCCCCGGCAACGAGGTAATCCCCCGTCCCCCCGCTGGGTATCGGGTTATGTTTCTTGCCTTCGTTATTCGTGGGTTCTCCTTCCCAGTCCACAACTTCCTTCGTGGCCTGCTCTTTCTTTACGACATCCATCTGCATCATCTTTCGCCCAATTCTCTTCTTCACATTGCTTGTTTCATCACTTTCTGCGAGTGCTGGCTCGGTATCGAGCCGCACTTTGGTATTTTCCGGAAGCTCTATTCCGTGAAGAGGCAGTCCGGCTCGGATGGTGTGTATCCCATTGGGGGTTGCATCATCTCTCTTAAGGCCAATATTCTTTTCTTTTCTTTCTCTATGTCCGAATCTGTCCAGTACTGGTGGAGGCGATGGTTTTACATTCGCGACTCCACAGTGGCGGGGCAGCAATTCGGTCTTGCTCCTTTCGACTCCTCCTAGATAATCGAGCCAAAGAGGTCCTGGAAAAATCATATCTTGGACGGCGAGTCAGCGGAGATAGAGGCCCTTTACCGTCGGGTGGAGGATCTCCAGTTGATTCCTGATAAAGAAGTGAACGGCATGGATATTATCCGCACGTTTCTCGAGCGTCGGGTGCAGCCACTTCAGGCTAGGGGGCACCCGATGTTTCTTTATGCTGGGCGCCGTGACCCGACGAGAGTTTCGGCTGAGAAGCTTTCCTAGGGTGATCTCGACAAGGCCCTTTGTGCGCTGTTGAAGTACAAGGCTGGAGAGGATATCCCGGGGAATCGCTGACTCTGTCGTTTTCTTCGACGCTGGCTGTTCCACATGTGTAGATTCGTGCGCGTAGCGCTTTTCGTCGGTTGCGTATTTGTTTTCTTTTGTTTGCTAACAAACTCCCTTCTTTTTGGCAGAGCTTCAAGGTGCCGGGCATGGTACCTCCATTGCCCGAATTGTTTCCGAATGCCCCGGATAATGAAGTGGTGGACTCCGTGTCCGAACTTCCTTCGGCGCGATCGCCAGCTGAAGAGGCCAACGAGTCGAGCGAGGACCATACTCGCAAACGTTTGCGGAGCTCCAGCGAATCTTCAGATGCATCGAATCCTCCGACTCCCAGAAATCCTCTGTGCCTTGATCGTCACGGTGACGGGCATGGAGATTCTTCCTCTCCCATTCCTGCCATTCCTGTGCGGGCTGTAGCACCGCGCCCGCCAGCGAAGCGGAAGAAGGAAGAAAAGAAGGAAGAAAAGAAGGAGGAGAAGAAAGGGGAGAAGAGAGCCCAAAGGACTCCTCCTGTCTTCGACCTGAGCTCACTGGACTCGTAAGTTTCTTGTTATACTGCTGTCCTTTTTCCTTCTTGATTTTGTACTTGTGCTGATTGCTTCGTATGCAGGCATCCCTCCCACGACTCCTCCAGCGATGGTGCTCGGGAGATGATGGGGGAGTCGAAGGTTGCATCTCCTCCTCCTCAAACGGTGGCAACGTCGGGGGGCGCCGCTCCGAATCCTCCTCTGCACGAGGTGCAGGTGGTTGCGCCTCAGAATTTTGCGAGCGGGCCTTCGGAGTCGCCATCAGAGCATGTAAGTACCGCTGCTTCGTTCCACGGGGGGAGCCCCCGGGTGTCTGAAAAATTTCTTGTCTTGTTCTTTTTTCGAATCTTCGGGGGGAAGCCCCCGAGTGTCTTCGTGTTCGAATTTTGCCTTTATTCCTTAATGTTGGGCACAGCCCCCAAGTCCTTTTTCTTACTGGTGTTTCTTTTTCTGCAGCCTTTTGTGCAGGAGGCCAAGCGGCTGGTGAAGGAGCGCCTAGTGCTAGAGGCTAACCTCCGACAGCTTTAAGGTACCTGTTTGCTTTTGGTGGTTCTTTCATTTATTCCGGTCCTGCTCTCTGACGTTTGCTTGTTTTGAATGCAGAGGAGCATAATACTTCTCTCCGTGAGGTTGACGCTCTCAAGAAGAGCCTTGGTCAATCAGAGAAGAAGGCCGAGGCCGCCGTTGGTGCGAAGGAACGCCTCAAGCTAGAGCTGACCAAGGCAGCCGAAGCTAAGGAGCGTCTGCAGCAGGAGGCCGAGGACCGTGAGGAGAAGCTGGCCACTGTTGCGGGTGCGCGCGCGAGAGAGGTGGCAGGCAAGCTCATGGCTACTGCCAAGGCTGTTTCAGGTGAGTGTTGTATTTGTGCTTCTTTCTTCTTGTTTTCTTGTCTTCTTCTGCGTTGCTTTCGTCATGTATTTTTTTTGTCTCAGATGCCGTAGGCATCGAGTTTGACCGCGGCGCTCTGGAGCACGGGAGTGCTCTAGATGATGCTACTGCAGCGGTCGAAGATCGTTGCAGCACCGTCGTCAGCTCCCTTGCCAAGGCGAAGGAGGTCCTTGGCCGCTTCTACAAGGAGCTTGTCCCTAAGGGCGCGACCCTTGATGATGTGGATGCCCTGGCGGAGGCTTTGTCAGCCGAAGCGCCTGCGGCGTACAAGCGCAAGCAGAAGGGCATTGGCGCGTCCGTCGGGCTGGCGATGGCTTTGGCGGCTGGAGCGGAGCTGGACCTGCCAAGATCACCTCCCGGATGCCGACGACCGCAGACGAATCTGAGATAGCCTTTGCTGCCTACTCTGCTCGCTGCAAGCGATATGGGCCGAAGCTCATTGATTTGCTGTCTGAGTATGCGCTGCGGCAGCAAGGGGAGGCCAAGGCTAGGCAATCCGGCTCCGAGGCGACTCAGGGTGCCGCGTCTTAGGCATTGTAGATGTAGGATAGTTTGTAGTCTGCTTTTGCTGTAAATATTTTGAAGAACACAGTCCTTGTGCCACGTAGTGGCCTTATATGCTTAATGAATTCTTCTGAGTTGTGCTCTACCACTGTCTGAATGTTTGTGTCCTTTTCTTTTTCTGCTGCTCTAGGTTCCTTCGGGTGCTGACCCTGTTGACACCTCGCCTGCAGTGCAGTTGCGGCCATCTTTGGATGATCCTTCGCAACTCGCTTTTCTTCGGGACCGTGTTCGTAGTCTTGAGAGGGAGTTGCTTGGGTTGCGTGGTCACCCAGATGTTTGGAAGTCCAAGGCGGATCGCGGTGCAGCCAGAGAGGAGTACTTGATGGCGGAACTGCTTCGGTTATCTGAGCAGCTTCAATGTAAGTTGTTCTTTGTTTCGAGCTGTAGCTCAGTTCTTCGGATGAGCCTGCTGGCCTTGCCCCTTATTTTGTACAATTGTCGCAGGTGCTAACCTTGCTCCGAGGGAAGAGAAAGAGCGTGTCGCTGTTCGGGTCAATTGCTTGACTCAGCAGGACATGGAGGCCGGTGCCTTCTTCTGGATGGATCGTGACCGTGCCATGGCTCTAGCGACGGTGCAGGATCGTGTGCACCATGTTTCGCGGGTGCTTCGCCAAGTGCAGACGTCGCTTGCCTCGGTGTTGCATGTCATGTTTCCTTTGGATGCCGTGCCGACGAGCCTTGCGGGTCTTCTGTCGAAGTTTCGGAGCGTGAGCAGTGTCAAGGAGTTGGTGCGGCAACAGCTCATCGCAGGAGTGAAGGTTGCTTTGTCTCTTGTGAGGCTGCACCGGCCTGATGTAGATTTGTCTGTTGTGGCAGCTGGGCCACCTCCTCGGTTGGATGGTGATGAGTGGGACATGCGTCCATATTATGCAGCTGTAAGGCAGTATGCCGAACAGGTCGTAGATTTGTTTGAGCAGCGTGCTCAGGTTATTCTTCAGAATAGGTAGTACCTGTAAAAGAGGTAGATGTAAAATTTGTATATCTCGACTAGGCGTGTTGTGCCCTTTGTTGTAAGGATTTGTTTGTTGTAAGCACGTAGTGCTTTGTTTGGGTACGTGTCCTTTTCGTTTGCCTGACGTTGTCAGCTACTCAGGTGTACACGCGTGATCCTCGGTCGATGAAATCGTGAGGTGGGGGGAGCCCCCGAGTGCGTTTGTAACATAAAGTAAAGTTGCAAATAGTGAACGAAAGTTTGGGGCGAGACACTTAGCTTTATTTATATCGTAATGGAGGAAGTACATTATTTGGCTGAATAGCCTTGGCTGAAAAGCCTTATTGAAAGTAAAGGGGTAGGTAGCTAGGGGTAGAATCGTCGCAAGTGCGCGATGTTCCATGGGTTGGAGTATGCGACTCCAGACTCCACGTGCTTGAGGCGATAGGCGCCACCTGGGATGACTTCGGTGATGACGTAGGGTCCTTCCCATGGTGACTCGAATTTCTTCGGTCGCTCTTGTTTGAGTCGCAAGACGAGGTCTCCTTCGACGAAGGACCTTGGGCGCAGCCGACGGCTGTGGTAGTTGCGGAGACTCTGCTGGTACACCGCTGATCGAGCTGCTGCTATGTCTCTTGCTTCGTCGAGTGTGTCGACGGCGTCTTCGAGTGCAGCCGTGGATTTGGCTTCGCTGTAAGCAACGACCCGGGGGGCCTGGTGGTGTACTTCGGCTGGTAGCACGGCCTCAGCTCCGTGCACCATGAAGAACGGTGTGTAGCCGGTGGAGCTGTTTGGCGTAGTCCGTAAGCTCCACAGGATGGATGGTAACTCTTTCGTCCAGGCTCCGGCTTTCCGTTCGAGTGGACTCATGAGGCGCTTCTTGATGCCAGCGCCGATTAGGCCGTTGGCTTTTTCCACTTGCCCGTTCGTTTGCGGGTGTGCCACTGAGGCGTACGTGATGTTGATCCCAAGACCTTCGCAGAAGTCCTGGAACTCCTTGGAGATAAAGTTCGATCCATTGTCGGTGATGATGCTGTGCGGTACGCCGAACCTGTAGACAATGGACTCGAAGAACTTGACGGCAGTTTTGCCTTTCTGGTTGGTAACCGGCATGGCCTCAATCCACTTGGTGAATTTGTCGACTGCGACCAGGAGGTAAACGTGTCCCCCTTTCGAGGACTTTGGCAGTTTGTCGATCATGTCGAGGCCCCATTGAGCAAAAGGCCAGGCTATAGGTATGGTTCTGAGCTCGGACCCGGGTGCGTGCGGTTTGTCGGCGAACCATTGGCACCCGTTGCATCTTCGGACTATGTCCTTTGCGTCGCTCATGGCCGTTGGCCAGTAGAATCCGGCTCGTAGAGCTTTGGCGACTAGGGAGCGGCTACCTGCGTGATGGCCGCAGATGCCCTCATGGATGTCTTGGAGGATGGCTTTCCCGTCACCGATGGTGACACACCGTTGTAGTACACCCGTAATACTGCACTTGTACAGCTCACCATTGATGATGGTGAAGGCTTTTGACCGACGAGATATGCGCCGGGCATCTGTCGGGCTGTCAGGTAGTTCTCCGTTTATCAAGAACTGGAGGTACGGTCGCGTCCAAGTTTCTTCGACTGCCATGACCTGCATCAGGTTGACCATGGCGACCTCTGTGTCCAGTTTCTCGGGTCCTTCATGACCTTCGGGCAGTGTGGCCCCCGAGTGTTCTGCTTCTTCGGGTGATCCTTTGGGGAATTTTCGCTTGATCGATGGCACACAAATCTGTTCGAGGAACACACCTGGTGGCACCTTCGCGCAGGTGGAGCCGATGTTGGCGAGTCTATCGGCTTCCTCGTTGCTTTCTCTTCCGACGTGCCGAAGCTTGCAGCCGTCGAATTCTCCTTCGAGTGCGTTGTAGAGCGCGGGGTACGCGATCATGTTTTCGGCGTGTGCGTCGCACTCATTTATCGTCTGCTGGACGACGAGGTTGGAGTCACCGTAGATGACCAGGCGCGTTGCGCCGCATATCTTTGCCATCCTCATACCGTGGATGAGGGCTTCGTATCCGGCCTCGTTGTTGGAGGCTCGGAATTTCATTCGTAGGACGTACTTCATCTGGTCGCCCTGCGGGGAGGTCAGTATGACCCCGCCTCCTGCTCCAGCTTCGCGCTTGGAGCCGTCGAAGTGCATTGTCCACGACTGCGACATGTCAGGGGTGTCTGGCAGCTGCAGCTCCATCCAATGTACCAGGAAGTCCGCAAGGACTTGAGATTTGATTGCGAGTCGCTTCTCGTAGATGATGTCCAGGGGTGACAGCTCGATGCCCCACAGAGCCACGCGTCCTGTGGCCTCTAGGTTATTCAGGATGCTGTTCAGGGGTGCCTCGTTGACGACCATTACCTAGTGCCCCTGGAAGTAATGGCTCAGCCGTCGAGCTGTCATGAACACGCCGTAGGCGAGCTTCTGGTAGTGAGGGTACCTCTGCTTTGTTGGTGTCAGTACCTCGCTGAGGTAGTAGATTGGGCGCTGGACCCCGTGGGTCTTGCCTTCTTCGGGTCGTTCGACCACTAGCACAATGCTGACCACTTGGTGTGTAGCTACTATGTACAGCAGTAGAGGCTCGCGCTCCTTTGGCGTGACCAAGACGGGCGAGGTGGAGAGAAGCCGCTTGAGGCTTTCGAATGCATCGTTGGCTTCCGGCGTCCACTCGAATTTATCTGATTTGCGTAGCAGCTGGTAGAATGGTAGGGCCTTCTCGCCCATGCGGCTGATGAATCTGCTTAACGCCGCTATTCGTCCTGCGAGCTGTTGGACGCCTTTGAGGTTTTTCGGCTTCTCCGTCGTCATGATGGCTCTGATTTTCTTCGGGTTCGCCTCGATCCCTCGCTGAGAGATGAAGTACCCAAGCAGCTGACCCGATGGGACGCCGAAGGCGCACTTTTCGGGGTTGAGCTTGATCCTGTAGCGGTCAAGGTTGTCGAACGTCTCGCGAAGATCATCGATAAGTGTCCTTGCCTCCTTGGTTTTTATGACTATGTCTTCAACATAGACTTGGACGTTGCGACCGATCTGGTCCTTGAGGCAGGCCTGCATGCATCACTGGTACGTGGCACCTGCGTTCTTTAGCCCGAAAGGCATTGTGTTGTAGCAGAATACTCAGAACGGTGTGATAAACGCCGTTTTCTCCTGATCTTCGACCTTGAGTCGAATCTGGTTATAGCCTGAGTAGGCGTCGAGGAAGGAGAGTTTCTCGCAACCTGCAGTCGAATCGATGATCTGATCAATCCGAGGAAGAGGGAAGTGGTCCTTTGGGAAATGCTTGTTTAGTGACGTGAAATCCACGCACATCCGCAGGATGTCCGTGTCCTTCTTTGGGACCATCACTGTATTTGCAAGCCACTCGCTTTCCTTGATTTCCCTGATGAAGTCTGCAGCGAGTAGCCTATTGATTTCCTTTCTGATAGCTTCGGCTCGTGGCTCGGACAATCTCCGGATGGACTGCTTGACGGGCTTGGTGTCTGGAAAGACGTTGAGTGCGTGCTCGGCGAATTCCCTGGGAACTCCTGGCATGTCCGCAGGACACCAGGCGAAGATTTCCCAGCGCTCACGGAGGAATTCGACGAGAGCGCCTTCCTATGCGGGGCTGAGGTCGTTGGCAATCAGCGCCGTCTTGGAGGCGTCCGTCGGATGGACTTGGACCTTTTTGGTGTTGACCGTGGAGTCGAAGGACATGTCGGGTGCGTTTTGCCGTGTGACTGGGGGTGCCCCATTATCCGTCACTTCACGGAGCCTTACGAGCTCGTCTTGCATGCCGAAAGACTGGGAGATTTTGTTGAAATCCCTGTCGCATTGGTCCGATCGGGTGAAGCTCCCATGGACTGTGATGACGCCCTTTGGTCCTGGCATCTTCAGTAGTAAGTATGCATAATGTGGGACGGCCAGGAACCTTGCGAATGCCACACGCCCGAGGATGGTGTGGTACTGTGATGGCCAGTCGACCACTTCGAATTCGAGCCGCTCTAGTCGGAAGTTGTCAGGCCTGTCGAAGATGACATCAAGCCAAATTTTGCCTAGAGGGAATATGCCCTTTCCTGGGATGATGTCGTGGAACGTAGTGTCAGATTGCTCCAGGCTGCACTGCGGGATCCGCATTGCTGCGAGGGTGCTTGCGAACATAAGGTTGATGCCGCTGCCGCCGTCCATGAAGACGTGGCTCATCTCGAAGCCTCCGATTTGTGCCTCAAGCACCAGGATAGCATGACCTGGGCGAGGGATCTGGCAAGGGTGATCCGAACGACTGAACGTGATGCATGACTCTGATCCGCTGAGGTACTCAGGGATGGCGGGTGGAGTTGCTACGGCCAAATTGATCTGGCGAGTGATTTTCTTCTACACCTTATTCGTTGGGCGCCCCTTCTGGATCATCAGTGCTCCTTTCGGTGGGGGATACCCGTTCCCAGCGTTGTTCTGTGCTGGTGCAACTGGCTGGTGCGGACCTCCTACAGGTGGCGGTGGAGGAGCTCCGTGCGCTATTTCACCTGGCGCGGGTGCGTTTCCAAACGCAGGGATTGGGGCTTGCTGCCTCATCTGCACCATGCTTTCGCTGAGTTTCTGGAACTCGCGGCAGTCCTTGAGCATGTGACTGGCTTTCTTTTTGCCATCCTGTTTGTCGATGTAGAAGTGGATGGTGCATGGACCCGAAAGTTTGTCGTATGCTGAGGGTCCGTTGTCGCGGTCGCGGCGTTGCCATGACTGTGCTGGGCGTCCGCCGTCGCGGAAGTTTCCTCCGCGGTATCCTCCGCTGTTGTGGCCGTTGTCGTTGCGACAGTCGGCGTAGCCGGCCGCGACCATGTCGGGTCCGTCGCGATCGTCGTAGACGCGCGATCTCCGCTTGCTACGGCATTCCCGTCTTCGGTCGTAGTCGTCCTCTTCATCCGATTGTGCTCGGTGAATGGAATCTTCGCCGTCGGCCCACCTGTTGGCGATGTCCATGAGGTGGTCGAGTGTTTTGGGCTTGACGCGCCCAAGTTTCTCCTTGAAGTCTTGGCGCTTGACGCCGTCCCTAAAGGCGTCGATGGCCCTCTCTTCGGAGATGTGTGCTGTGGAGTTCTTGGTGTTGGACCAGCGTAGTATGTACGAGCGAATGGATTCGCCCGTTCGTTGAGTGCAGGCGCGCAACTCTTCGATTGAGGCGGGCCTCTTGCTGGTGCCCTTGAAATTTCGGATGAAGCTGTAAGCTAGCTCCTCCCAGCTTCGAATGGACCCTGATGATAGGCTGCTGAGCCAGATCCGTGCCGTGCCTGTCAGCTGCAGCTGAAGGCATTGCATGGCGGTTTGTTTGTTACCTCCGTGCAGCTTGACGGATGACAGATGGTCACTGAGCCATGCTTTTGGATCTTGCGTGCCGTCGAACTTCGGAGTATCCGAAGGAAGCTTGAAATTGCGTGGCATCCGCGTTCGCCGAATGGATCTGCTGAAGCATCGGGCTCCACAGAGTTCTCCTTTGTCTTCGTCCATCTCGGATTCAGACGAGCATGCGCGCTTGGCTCGCGCTTTGTCGATTTTGCGTTGTGTGAGCGCGTCTCTGGCGTCGTAGTCGCGTTTATGGTGACGCGAGCTCTTCTTCCTTTGAGGAAGGTCGTGTTCCTCTTCGTCTTCGGATGAAGGGGTGGGGCTCCGGTCGTGCCTGGACGGAGCTTTCTTCTTCGGCTCCGCAGGAGCGTCTTGGTGGAGCGCAGCTCTGACAAGTCCGAGTCCGGTAAGTGCGGACTTATGCATGGCCCTTTTCGGGTCCCCCTCCGGAGGTGGGTGGGCCGCGAGATACGCAGTGGCTGCCATGATCGCAGCTTGTGGCGTCTTCGGGATGATGTTGCCGTCGGCGTCTATCTCCATGAACGATGTGTGGAGAGTTCGGGTCACCTCACGGCGCTCCTTGGGATCCATGTTCTCCACCCGAGAGCGGTGTTTGTTTCCTTGGTTTCCATTCATGCTAGAGCCAGGGGCCATGGCGGAGAGCGCAGCTCGTCGCGCGCTGGACTCAGAGGCTTCTTGCTTGCGTTTGTCAAGTGTTTCTTGCATCTTGACTTGCTTCTTGTGCTCCTCGATGAGGAGGAAGTGGTATGCCATCAGTAGTTCACGTGAGGCGTCTGCAGGCAGGACTATGTCGCCTGCTACGGCGCGGCGCGCCTGGGTCCATCCTTCTTTGATAAATTGGATGACGTGGCCGTTGTTTTCCTCGTCGGGTGTGGGGGACTGGCTTCTTCTGTTCCCGCCGTTTCTGTCTTGCGGGTTGGGGTTCGAGTTGGGCGGTGGGTTGGGCGGTTGCTGCTCCACGTCGCTCTGGATGACTACGGCGCATTGGTAGCGCTCGTAGATTGGTCCGCTGCTGCCGCAACTTTCGGATCCGGAACCATAGGTCCCTTCATCCGAAGGTGGATCGCACAGATCGGAGTTGCAGCTGCTGCTGTCGTAGAACTCATCTGTTGATGACGATGTGCGTAGCACAGCATGTGGAGCCCATGAGGCGGGCCTGATTGATGGTAGGGGCACCCGCTCAGGGAGGCGGAGGGTACCAGTCTGACCCACCTGGAAGCAGAAGCTCCCGAACAGGATCTTGAGTCCGTCGCCTACGGGCTCGAAATCTTTCATGGTGGCTGGCGAGTGGGCGGTGAAGTCGAAAGCGCCGAAGAGGAGGTGACTCTCCGTCGCCATAGAGTTGTAGATCGATCGGGTTGGGACCGTCACGACCGCACAATCAACAGCCCCAGTTCCCACAGACGACGCCAATTGACAAGGTTTGATCTCATCAATGCCCATTGTTATGGACTTGGGTTTTGGAGAAGATGGGGATGATGGAGATCGTGGAACGGTTAGCAAACAAGCAACACGGGGACACGAGGTTTACCTAGGTTCAGGCCCCCGGAGGGAAAACCCTACTCCTGCTTGTCTGCTCTTGATTACGGCGGAACCGAAGGTTACAGGGGCGCGCAGATTAGATCTGCCGTGGAGGTGTGTATGCGAAAGTATGAGTCGACAGATCTAGGTCGTGCCCTCCTGGCCTTTATATAGACTTAGGCAGGTCCCGGACATAGACCTAGTCGGTTACAAGTTCTAGGGTTTTACCCCTTTGAATTTCCTATCTACGCTAGTCTTGCTCTCTAAGGATCTGAAGGCGTCATGGGCCTTGGCCACCCGAAAGTCTTCATGGGCTGGCGTACGTCTGCCGTGGGTCTTCCTTGGGCTGGACCAGGTATGCTGAGGTCACACACCCGTAGGATACAACCATGTCAGCGCAAGCTCTGTCTGCTTGTCCAAACTAAAACTTCTATAGAAAACCCTGAGTCCCTAACAATTTTTTGGCTAATCCTTGTAAATAATTTGGCTAATGTTTGTTTTGGTTCCATGTAGAACTTTCCTGATAAGAAGAAACAATTATCAAACATGAACTCTTGATGCTTTTTTGTTGAATGGCCATCAGAACTACTTATTTTATCATTGAAGAATGATCTTGCAACTGTTGTAGGCAGTATGGTAGTCTCATTTCATTGTCCTTATCATGATGACTATTGTGTTTCACTTGTTCTCAGTGCATAGTACTTGTAGTTATTATCTCATGTCGAGCCATTGGTTTCACAAATAACACAATTGAATTTATGTCATAGTATTATCAGATTATTTATTGTTGTTGTACTCTTTCTAATGTTGCTGCCAAGAATGCCTGGGCACTATATCAATAATAAATACATCCTTTGTCTCAAATTATAAGACGATTTCTAGGCTATTTTTTAATTTAGGATGGAGGTAGTGGACATTAGAATCTTGTACATGATAATGTATTCTTATTTTTATATTGACAGTACATATACTTTGTAATAAAAATGTGACAGCTTGTCTATTTAAATGTAGAGAGAACATGATCGCGACACGCGAGTATAAACAATAATCTCTACATCTGTAAGTTTTTTCAAGTGCTATTGGACATGATCTCCTTTATCCTGCCACAAATTACTTTGTTAGTGATTTTATTCTATCAGCATAACCATACTAGCATAGTCCATAGTACTATTTTCTTTGAGATGTGAAATATGATTCTAGTGAGATTTGATTGATGACAATCTTTACCACATGATCATCTCAACTCCAGCTAGTAAATGATCCAACACACATGCCCAATTAGTAAAGATTGTTTGTGCTGATCCAGGAATTTCATGTGTTGAGAAAGTAGTGAACCAATTGTTGTATAATACTGGTAGCCTATGGTTGTTTGTAATTTATCTGATATGCTGATACACAGTAACGCATAAACAATGACCTACTATATATGAATTAACTGAAGCAGGGTGGCTCTGAATATAATCTACTCTGTGTATCATGTGAACTTATATTCATTAAAAGAAACGTAAAATTTTCTTCTGCTGGAAGTTATCTTATATTAATTATAATGTTGATGTTGCAAGAACCCTACACCTTGGCAAGCCGAACAACTCATTGACAATAATGTGGATTGGTAGCATAGGCTGTAGCAATAGCATGCATCATTGGTGCAAATTCAGCTTCATATGAACTAAATTGTGCATAGAGTAGGGGTGATTACTCTAGAGATTTAAGTATTTTCTTATTATTTTCATAATCATGAATACAAATTAATCTGCTGCAATGTGGCTTCCTTCATGACATGGTTTTCCTTATTTAGTGAACTATCCAAGTATGCATCTCCTAGAAATGTATGCGTCATATGCTACAAGCAATTTTGGATTGATGCTCATCTATGATGTTTTATGCACCTGTTCTTTCAGGAAACAAAGCTGTGAACAGGATGTGCTGGAAGAGCAAGAGGAAGACTATGGAGTTGTACTCATCATGCTTGCAATGTTACCTGAAAACGTGTATATAATAATGTTGTTGTGTGTGAGCCTGTGAATCTGGATGTATGTGATGGTGCAATGTAATCCGAATATTGGGAGTCAAATATCTATATTTATTCAGATTCTAAGTGCTATTTCATTTGTATATTCTTCAAAAGAATGCCTTATTTAATTTTGGGCTTGATCTATATAAATGGTTTATGCAGTACTGAATATAAAAAGGCCAAGGCCCAGATAATACTGTGGACCATATAATATTAATGAAAAAAGGCCACTTCCCACAAATTTTGGATTACAAAAGACTGAAAATTAAAAAAAATGTAAAAAGACCAAGGCCCGAAAGGAAATGGATTATAAAAAGGTAAAGCCCCAAAATGGAAAATGCTGAATTATTCGGCTCGGCCTGTATAGACTATTGAAATAGACCGGGCTAAATTTGCATTACAACGATTTCATTTCGTCACAATTTTGCCACGTCGGATTGGCCACATAGGATTTGACGTGGCTATACTAGACTGCCCGTGACAATATTGGATCGTCATAGAGGTTATGACGATCTAACATCGGCATATACAATTATGACGATTTCACAAAAAACATCGTTGTATGCAATTACTGACGCTCAATTTTTGACGATACGTCTTTCGTCACAAGATCGTCATATATTGTATACAATGACAATTCAGTGACGAAAATAGAGGGTCATGTATCAGCAGATTTCTTGTAGTGTACCCTCTTTTGGAGTCACTAGCAACTACTTGGCCAAGATAACCACTAGCAACGGAGAGCATGTGATACGTTGTAAACGTATCTATAATTTTTGATGCTCCATGCTTGTTTAGTATCTACTTTGCTTTACTTGTCTACAATTTGTGGTGCTTTTTACATGTTTTCTGGTACTAACCTATTAACAAGTTGCAACAGTGCCAGATGCCTGTTTTCTGTTGTTTTTGGTTTCAGAAAAGTTAGTAAATAGATATTCTCGGAATTGGACGGGACGAACGCCAAAGTCAATAACTTTTCGTGGGGAACAAGAAGTCTAGAGGAGAGACAGAGAAGCGGGCTAGGGAGGCCATCCCCCCCAGGCACGGGGTCAGGTGGACCCGCGCCTGGGTAGGGTTTTCCTACCCTGGTCGCCTCCCGGACTCCCCCCTTCGCCTATAAGAAGCCCCCGATACAGAAACTCTCGATACCCGATCAGAAATCCACGAAACTGTCTGTAGCCGCCGCCACCATCGTCCTTAGATCGGGGGGATCTGAAGCTCTTCCCGGCACCCTGCCAGAGGGGAGATCATCTCGGAGGCCTTCTCTCCGGTATGATTTGTGAGTAGTTCCACCTTGGACTGTGGGTCCATGTAGTAGCTAGATGGTTGTATCTCCTCCTTTGTGCTTTCATGTATAGATCTTGTGAGCTCCGTTCATGATCAAGATCTAATATATTTGTAATCATGCATGTTGTGTTTGCAGGGATCCGATGGATATTGAGATTATTATGTTGGTTTGATTAATGGTTATATCTTTATGATTCTATCATGTCTGTGTTGTTTGTGATCTTGCATGCTCCCCGTTGCTAGTGGTTATCTTGGCCAAGTAGTTGCTAGTGACTCCAAGAGGGAGTATTTATGCTCGATAGTGGGTTCATGCCTCTAGTTTCCAAGGGAAGTGACAGAAATCTCTTCGGTTGTAGATGTGCTGTTGCTACTAGGGAGAAAACAACAGTACCTTGTTCATGGACCATGTGGATTGTTTACCTTACACACTTTGCTTAAAGCAGTTGTCTGTTGCTTGCAACTTAATACTGGAGGGGGTTCGGATGATAACCTGAAGGTGGACTTCTAGTCATAGATGCAGTTGGATTATGGTCTATGTATATTGTTGTATTGCCCAATCAACTTCATAGGATCTTTCTAGCTAGTAATTGCATTGTTATGCCTTGCTCAGTTCCTGTCAATTGCCCCGCTGTAATTTGTTTACCCTTCATGCCATGTTGTTTATCTAAGGAGAGCACCTCTAGTGAACTATGGACCCCGGTCTAATCTTTACCATTGATACATCTTCCACTATTACTTGTTTACTTGCTACAAACCATTACCTTCCACACCATACGTTTAATCCTTTGTTACATCAAACCGGTGAGCTTGACAACCTCACTGATTCATTGGGACAGAGTCTTGAGTTTGTGTTGTACAGGTCTCCACGTTGCTTCCAACACCTATGTGATGTTTCCTTCCTCCTCCTGGTTCGATAACCTTGGTTTCTACTGAGGGAAATCTTGCTGTTGTGCTCTTCATACCTTGCTCTTGGGGTTTCCAACAAAGCACTCTTCCTCCCTGTTGAGTGTAGCATCAAGCAATTTTTGGCACCGTTGCCGGGGAATAAAGAAGAATAAACTCCCTCATCAACAAAGCGCCATCAAGTAATTTTTGGCGCCGTTGCCGGGGTGGCCAAGGACGTCTTCACTAGGGGAGTCCTTAACTTGCTTTATCTTTACTTTGTTTTTAGTTTGCTTTGCTTCTTTTGCTTGGTTTTGTTTGACTCTTTCCAACCCCCCCCCCCCCCCCAAAATTAGTCTAGCTTGGTTTGCTTGCCTTATTCAAAAACACAAAAATTAGTTCCTACTCTAGTTGGTGGTCTGTTATTGCCTTGCTTGGTCATGCTTTCTATCAATGAATGGTTTCTTTGAAACTAGTTCTTATTGGCAAGGTGGGTTCACAGAAGAACAAAAGTATTATTATAAGGAACACCGTTTGTCACAAAAAGGGAAACACTTATGGGAACAAATTAATAAGTTGAATACTATTGCTAGAGACTTGTGCTCTACTTATAATGTTACTTATTGCTTTGATAAATCTTGTTGCTGTAGGAGGTATAAACACCTACCTTTTCAATGTGAGTATAATGATAATGTTACCATATCTTCTTATGTTAAAGGAAATCATTATGATGTGGAACAAAATGAAGAATTTATTGCTTTCAAGGGTGCTTTCGAACTTGCTAGTTTGCTTGAAAATACTGATGATGCACCTTATGAATGTGAGGTTTATGAGATACTTAAGTTTTGCTTTGATAATTACAAGGAAGCAAATGGCTATATTCTTGAATATTTTAATAGGTGCTTTCCACAACTGGAAGAGACTAATGCCTTGCAGGAGCCTATGGAAGAAGAAACTGTTGAAACTGGAAGCTCATTAGATGAAAAAGAGGAGAGTGATGAACAAAAGGAGAAAGAATGGATCTACCCATGCCTACCTTCTAATGAGAGTAAATATTTACCTCTTACATTATTTGATTTTCCCCATGCTTACCAAATGAGGATGAATGTTATGTTCCTGTGGATCCTTTTGAAATATCTACTTTGGATAAAACCTGTGGAGGTTTTAATCCCACTGTTTTTGAGCTTGATAGAAATTATGAGTTTGTAGATCATGAAAAGCATAATTTATGTGATATCTATATTATTGACTTTATTCATGATGCTACTGAAAGTTATTACGAGAGAGGGAAACATGGTCTTATGCATCTCAAAAATATTAAGTTTCCCCTCTTTATGTTGAAGATCTTGAAGTTGCACTTGTTTTTATTTCCTATGCTTGTTGCTTTGTGATTTTATGACTTATTTCTTTACAAGATTCCTATGCATAGGAAGTGGGTTAGACTTAAATGTGTTCTAAATTTGCTTCTTGATGCTCTCTTTGACTTCAATTCATAATTCTTATGAGAGCATCTTCTCAAACTTTCTGTGCCTAACTTAAAGGCGTTAAAGATAAGTACTTGTTCGGAGATAACCCAAGAGTTTCCTTAAGTCTTGGAAGTTATTAATACTGTAATAACCTCTCCTTATCCTTTTTGTTTGCTTTTTGTGCCAAGAATGACCTCTAATGAGAGGGAACTAAGATTTGGGGAGTTGCTGTCCCGAAATAGATTTCTGTCCTCCACCAAAAAGATTCGTGAGGAAGCTCTATAACTCGGATTGATCTCAAACTTTACGAATAAATCCCCCAGTATGTTGGATAACTTTTGTTAGTTCAACACTTTTTGATTTTAGCAACAGAAGATGTTCGAAAAAATTCATTTCTACCTGCTGGTCTGTTTTGACAGATTTCTGCCATTATTTGCATTTGCTTCTTATTGATTCCTTTTTGAGCTCTCTTCAGGTAAATTGAGTTTCTTTGAAGGAGTTACTACAGTAGCTTGTGTTTTTAGTGAAAAGCCTTGATGTTCCAAAGCTTTGACCATGGTCTAATACCTTTTGAATAAGGTAATGTTGCTAATGAAGATTGTGAAGTTTTGTATGAAGGAAAAATTTCAGGTGTGTAGAGAGAGTGATGCAATGAAATGAAGAATGGAAAAAAGATCAAGCTTGGGGATGCCACCATGGTGTCACCCCAAGAAATATCCAATAAGCACAAGCATCAAAGCTTGGGGATGCCCAAAGCATCCCCTTCTTCATCAATAAAAAGCGTAGGTCTCTTTAGACACTTCACTTTTATTGTTTCATGCACATTTGTGTTGTTCTTGGAGCATCTTAGTTTTCGTTTGCTTTGCTTAGTTTGTTTAGTTTTATTTAGTAGTTTGGACCCTCGCTCTCGCTGTGTTGTTTTGCAAATAAGTTTGCTTGGTGTTTGGAAAAGAGTAGTAAGTTCTTGCTTGAAGTGCAAGAGGAGCTTGCATTGACTGTGATTTAGACTTTAACATGACATGCTAGATGTTGTTTTAGCATTATGATTAGTGATTATTGTTGTATCATGTCTTGTTCCAAACAATTGGGATTGCTTAGTGTGCCTTGAAGAATTTATGCATTGTTTTAGCATGCAAAAGCATAGTATTGTGGTATTCTCCTTTAATGTTTTGCTTGGGTTGACTTGGCACATGCTTACACCATGTTATGACTATGACAAGTCACCATTAGCCTCTATGATCATTTAGTCCTTGAATTGTAGTACCACTATTTGCTTTGATTAGTTTGCTTTGTTGCATTGCATAATTATGTCCATTATTGCTCTCTTAGTTGGTTGCTCCCAGTCTTTTGCTAGCCTCCACTTGTATGAGTAAGCTCTACTCATGCTTCCAACTCTCAAGAAACCAAGTTATTCCAAAGTGTCCACTATAAACTCCTATGCATGGTGTGTTACACCACTCCAAAGTATATTCTTGTTTTCAACTATCTTCCAATTAAAAACTATTTTGTTATGTGAAAACTTAGTGATTAAAGCCCTCACGAACTTGATGGCACATTTTATTCTTTGACCCTAATAAACTTGAACCACCGAGGCAACTTTGTTGTATATGCTTGCACTTATAAGTTGGGATTAGCAGGACCGTGCTGTCACGTGGAACTTTTCAACATTGCACTTGTACCTTGTTGTACTCAGTTGATATCATGCTCTTTTGTCTATGGATGTTATCGGTGTGAAATGAAGTGGGAACTTGTAATTCCATGTAACATCCCAGCATTAGAGCTTAGAAATAAGCTGAACCCAGATGTGTGCATTGCATTCATGCATAGAAAATCCGAATAACTTTCGCGCTTTTAAATAAAGCTTGTGAAAGTGATTGGAGCTTCTCTCAACTTGATGGAATTTGAAGTAGATCATCAAGTTGACTGCGATAAGTTTCAATTTTACCTTTGCTAAAACCTTATTTTGGGTAAGGGAGATTTGATCTAAGGGTAGATCAAATGTAATAAAAGTTAACCTTAACATATTACTTAATGGTTTATATCTGATCCTTAAGTAATCATATCCTAGTATTCAGTATACACTCATGAATACCAAGTTATAAACATAACTTAAGTAATAGGAATGGAACAACTAAATTTTGATCTATTTTAATCTAATCTACTTATACCATGAGTATCATGGTAACATAACTTTAACTCTTTAGTGAGATTGGGGAGGGAAGAAACTAAGTCTAGATCATTCACCATATATCTTTCTTTCCATATCAATCCTTATCATATCTATTGAGCTGTATTCCAATATCTGTTGTTCATCAATGTTGAGAAATCAACTATTGATTCACCAGTTCTCAATCTATCAACTCTTGACCATAACATAGCTTACACTTAAGTGCCTATAAAGAAACAACTAAGAAGAGGTAAATAGTAATGCTAGTTTTAAATATCATCTTTAGGATGGGAGTGATTGAAGAAGAATAAGATCAATGTGATAATGGATGGAGTTAAACTGACTCCTAAAATGATAGAAGAGTTACCGCGATATATAATTATATGGTAGTAAAGAAGATTACTAGGATGAGTCCTGAAAATAGTTACCAGTAGTAATTCTATTGGATCAAGGGGGCGTAGTCCATGAATAACAGCCTTAAATCCAATTAAAGATACTAAGAAGATAATTCCAATACAATTGTAAGGTTGTATTGATAAATCCTTGATTAGCCAAGTGAAAATCTAAGCTATAAATGATTAAAGGATTATAAAGATCATGACTTGCTCACCAGGATTGTATACTTATATCAAGTATAAGTGCCATTGGTGGGTAGAACATGATTGAAACCCTAGTATAGGTAAGTTAACCTAGAGTAGTTATTACAGGTCACATTAATATAATGGGAGGTTGAAGTAGGAGTTATTAGAGTAAAGTAAATGTAGGATAGTATGATTAAATTAAAGCTAGTATAGCATGGAGTTATGGAAGTAGTGTTATTCCTCTTAAAGGATAGTAACCTTTAGAGAAAGGTAGTTGGATGTATACATCTAATGGAGAAATATTAGTGATGGATGCTTAAGGAAGATTATGAGTGGAGTTTGAAGGAACTACTTGTTGGATTGAAGATTATCAGTAGAAGAGTAGTTGATATAGACAAGTATGAATAGGTGAAGATCATGAAATGTTTTAGTGTCAAACTCATTGGATTTATCCATGAGTTTAGAAGAATAATAGGTGGATAAGAATATTTTTGTGAAGTAAAGCTCATCATGTTAACCATGATGATTGATAGGAAGAAGTAGTATATCTAGGAAAGGAATTCCTTAATTAGAAGTCCAGGATTGTGAATTATGGAAAATAGACATTCTTGGTAAACACCCAACTCTAAATCTTAAACTAAACATAATATCCATTTCATGTTATTGATCCATCATCCTATCTCCATATCACTTTAAAGGAATATTTTCCTATAGCCCATCACATAAGCACATCTTTATCATTCCAAATTGTCTTAACCATATGTGTTAGAAGCTATTTTTTATCAATTTCTTTTCCATAAAACATTTTAGATGTAACTTTGTATTTTAAAAGGTGATATCATTAAAGATCACAAACAAAAGACAATATGCTTAGCTATTAAATATGTACTCACTTCAACAAAAGGATATAAGTATAGTAAGAACCCTAAACCCTAGCGTAAGTATCTACAATTCACACTTTAACCCTAGGATAATTATAATAAAACATGCATATTGCTATTTCTTAAATTTATGGGAGTAATATTAACCATATTAGTTCCCTAGAACTTTATGTATTAAATAAAAATATAGTATCTTTATATATAAAGCAATTTCCATCCAAACTATTAGCTAACTAAAATTAAACAATTAAGGAAATATCATATATTAAATCCATGGTTTAATTTGGAAAGAAAGTTAATAATAAAGGCTTTAATAAAATATTCAATGGGATTTATATAAAGTACATAAAGAAATAATACCACTATATTACACACCCATAAAAGAACCTTAATACATTTTATTATTGCTACAACCACTCAGCAAAGCAATCCTATAAATAAAATTCAAATCAAATAAGTAAATTCAAATCTGAAAAGCAAAATAGAAAATAGAAAGAATAAAGCAAATAAATAAAACATTTCATGGCTGTGGCCCACATCCCTCTTCTTATCTGTCACCCACATGCATCCCACAAAGGCCCAACAGCCAGCCCAGTTCGTCCTCTTCTGTGACTGACGGGTGGGACCAAAGAAGGATCACGGGTTGAGAGGAAAGAAGTACCAGGGGGTTTTCTACAAAACTGTCGTCGTCGTCATCCTCACGCACACAGGCAGCTCGCTGGAGGAGTCCGCCGTCGCCCGATGCCGCCGTCGTAGTCAGCCGTGCGTCGAGATGCTCGCTGTCATTCTAGAGGGGAATAAGAAGGCCACCGCGATGCCCGGCATCAATCCCTATCCATATTCCCTCCTTATCCTCTCTATTTCGAATGGAGCCGAAACCCTAGCTCACCGGAGCTCGCCTGGCCATCGAGCCGCACCTCCTCACTCTCTTTCAAATAGCCATGAAGAAGCCCCGTGCTCCGTAGATCCTCTGGATGAAATCTTGCATCAAGGGGAGCACCGGAGTAGACGAATTTTGTCGTTCCTCTTTACGGCAGTTCGTCGGAATCCTCGTCGGAAAGCTCGTCTCCGACCGCAACAGTCCTCGTCGACACCACCACTGCAATCAGGGTGAGTTCCTAAACCTTCCAGAATCCCTAAATCGCCTCCTCTCGTTATAAAACGCCATCACACCTTATGCCACCGTCGGAGCTGAGGCTCCGATGACCATTTCCGAGCGGCGCCGCCACTTTAAGGTTCAACACGCTGTGATGATTCGAACTAGGCTAGTTTTGCTTGCTAGGGCGCCGTGGATCGTCGCCAGCGACCACCCACTGACGGCGGTGGTTGTGCTGATGCCATAGCGAAGTCATGCAACGTCACCCTCTGCCTAGCCAACCTATTTGACATGGTCTTTGTCTCGCGTGGCAGGTGACATGACTTTGGGCCCATATGTCATTGTCTGGGAGTAGAAATAGGGTCGGTAACAAATGTATTTACTAACATAAGAGATGGTGTGGCCACTGGCCCACTAGTCAGTGACTAGGGCTAGGTGTGGGTGCGGTGTAAAAAGCCTAGTGTCTGTTTAGGAAATAACTCAAGTATTGCAAATCCAAATTTAAATGTTTCAGGAATAAAATAAAATCATTAAATCTTATTAAATCCATAACTTTTGTTTTATAGTTCAAAAAAAAGTGTAATATATGAAGTTTTTTAGGAAAATAAAATCTATAACTTAAAACCATTATCAAACATTATTATGTTAACAATTTAAATAATTATTATTTCATAAATATTTTATAAGTATTAATACTTTGAAAATTCATATCTTAATATTGGTAAATCCTAAAAATATAAATAAAATACCAAAAATCTTAGAAAAATAAGAACTATAATTTAAAACTATAATCATGCATTATTATTTCACTTAATTAAATAGTGATTATTTATTAAGTAGTAAATCTTATAAAAATCACATCTTATTATTTATAAGTCACAAAAATAAATGTAATATACCAAAATGTTCACAAAAATAATACCTACATGTTAAAAATATAATAATCCTCTTCTGAGGTAAATAAAAAATTACAACACCTTAGCAACTTAAATTTAATCTTATTTCCTTAGTTAAAAATTCATATAAGGGTAAATAAGATTTGTTAATATTTCTAAAAAATAGTCAATTAAGTATAATAAATAGTATTAGTCTTAAATATTCATATTATAAAGTCATAATGGTTCAAACCATTATAAATACAATTTAATTGAATTATATTTCGAATCATATGTGTAGCAATTATTTTCTAAAAGGGTCCTAAACAATTATAAAACCCCAAGAATAATTGTAACTAAATCCAATCTTTTCCATATACTTCAACCATCAGTTTACAAAACTATCACAACACTATAGTGAATCCATAGTAGTCAAGTAATATTATTTCTATGTTTATGAACTATAACCACTCATCTATAAAAAGGTAAATGCTACTATTCCATCATAAAAATCACGAAACCACTACACCAAGTAAAACTATAACCATTCTTAAGAAACCTTAGGGAAACCTTACCAGGTACAGAAGGTAAAAATATCATAAATACTACACTTCCAAACCATCTATGTTTTTTAAAGTTAACTTTAGTCTCAAGGCTTATAAACATTATGTCTAATAAACTACATATGTTTTTATAGTTAACTTTGGTCTATTCCAATTAAGTCATAAAGCATCTCAGGTCCAAACTAATCAATCCCACACCAAAATACATTGAACACATCCTATTAACAATAAAGATTGTTTAGACCTTAAAACATGAATCTTTTCTTCAAATGTTATTCTTTTTGCCACTTTAAACAACAAATCTTAAGACAATATCCCAAATCTTAACAACTAAACTTAAGAACTTTCATCATAGTAAACAGATGACAATTAATCATAATCACATTGCTTTAAACCTTACTTGTATATCAGGATTATTAATACTTAAAGCTCCTTATAAATGCCTATACTTGTAAAGCAAGATTGGAAGAGAGGGTAATTCTTATATAAGTAATCCTTGAATAGCATTCCACAATTTTGTATCTTACTATTGTATAATAGTATAATTACATATTGTTTCACACACACTCACAAGCCCTAATAAGAAACACAAGTGTAAAACTCATCTAAAAATACAACACATTTTAAAGACATCATTTCTAGTATCCAAACCCTAGAACAACGCTATCACAGGGATTCACGTTCATAAAGTGCATCACATTACTTATGCATAAGAGCATATTGCTTCTTTAAACATTAGTCCTTACCGAACCAATGATTCTAATTTCAGATATTGGATCTTATATTGTCTTGAAGACCGTGAGTGCATAATATTGCAATCACAAAAGTCAAGTTCACACTTGCTCATGTCCTTTGATTATTTTCTGTAAAGTATTTTACAAATCCAGTGTTGTCATCACCTGCATTGGAAAAAGGTCCGAAAACACTATTTTCGTAATAATGTGATTATAGGTTATTTGCCATGAGGTAATAATCTAATATGAAAGTTCCGATGGTAAAGGAACATAGCATCTAGGACTTAACAACCAATGTCGCCAGTGATTCTTGCGCCGTATATTACGCGTTAACCATGAGATTTGGAATGGGACAGAGAAGTCAGCTGTATCCTTTTCCTCTTGTATGGAGGCAATACGACCTTAACGTGACGTTGCGATTCCTTGTGCGGATCCAACATATGGGTGGGCACCCTTATGCCCCACACTTTTGGTGTCTAGATTATCTACGAATGGTGTTTAGGGATATAGTCCATGTAAATGGTACTATTACGGGCATCACTAGGTCATAGAGTCTTCGGGAACTCATCAGGGTTTTAGCCTGCCTGAAAGGGGGCTTAACGAAGGTGAGCCAGCCCCGAAGGATCATGCAGACATATGAGGTCGCGGAGAGGGCAATGATTGGCTTGGATCATCTACTGGGCCCCACAACATGGAATTGTGGACGGGTAAGCTGCCCGGTTGTGCAACAAGGAGTTGATCTCTCATGGGTAAAGTAACACACCTCTGCAGAGTGTAAGAACTATAACTTGTTACTCCCTGTTCCGGGAAGGAGCTGCGAACGCGGCGGGAAAGGAACTCCATGAAGTTATGGTAAACCCGTGAAGGCCGACGGACATAGTTTTTCAGAATAAAAGGAACCTTTGAAGAAATGTTTACAAAAACTTGCATTACCTACGACCTATGGTCTGTGGCTATAGTTCTAGTGCATCAAACACTCCTTTTCTAGTGAACTTGTTGAGTACGCTCATACTCAAAGTATCTTCTTAACCCTTGCTAGATTATGAAGAGAATACAGATGATGTCTACATCAAGTTATGCTCCAGGAATCATCATCCAAAGCTAAGGGTCTTCAACAAAGACAAGGAAGTCAACATATACATTAACTCAAGTGAAGACGAAGTTACTGATTAAATAGGGATATACTCTCTAGCCAAAGAACCTATTTCTGTAGTGGGTTGCAATAGCAGCAATGCCAACCCCTTAGCTAAAATACTAGTCTTAAAAGTATAATGGTTGGTGCATTATTTATCTTTGATTCTTCTTTGTAAGAAGTTCTTTATCTCTGTTTAACCTAGAGTATTATCTAGATCTTGTGTATAGAGTGAGTTGTAACCTTTAGCCATGTATTGGGACCCGTTGTGTTTCTGTTGTACCACTCTGAGGGATGTAATAATAGTGAACGGTGTTTCATTGGTGTTATGTCAACGACTATAGTGTACTACATCATGCAGTGGTATGCTGGGTCACCACAGTCCATGGAGTTTGTATTCTATGTTAGAGAAACGCCTGGGCCGCTAGCCTAAGCCATGCCTAATCATGGTGGAAACTTGCAGCATCACCATAGTGAGCTATCTATGAAGCATCCTCAATAAAAAGTTATGCATATGGTAAAAAAAAAAGATTGCTGAGATGCTCATTGTCTGCTTGCCTTGTCATTTTTGTTATGGGAAAGCTCATGTACCATGTGCAAGGGGTACCCCGTTGGCGGTTCTCAATGATATGCAAATACTTAAAGTGACAATAACTTGCCTAGGCCCTAAGTTGAGTATCCATGAGGTGTAGCCCTTATAGTCAAGGGACTTGAGATTGCCAACTTATACTTTGTCAAGCATATACTCCAGCTTTGCCACTTTAACCTTAACCACTTCAAGATTCTTATGATAGGGGCAATGAGGGCTGAAAGCTAACAAGTACTATAATTTTTGGAAGCTCTTTTTGAAACTTGTAATCCCTGCTTCCTTTACAAAAAGGCCTTTCTTCCACCATTATTGAGTCTCCACCTTCTACCTTTAGGCACCATTATGAGAGCATAGTTGTCATTCTGTGTGCAATGTTCCAAAGCTTATTAATTGATGCATATTGTGTTATTACTTGCTCTTGTGCTATTTGTTTCTAGTCACCCTTGTGAACTTTGCAGGTGTCCTATGCATTATATTGCCTATCTATGAGGGACAAGCCGATTGCCACTATGCTATGTTTTCTGCATGTGAAACAAACAAATGTTTTTCAATACATATTATTCACGATCTTTGTTTGTAGCTTGCCATGTTGCATGCATAGTTACTATATCCTATTGTTAGAACTCCATCTTTCATGCACATGTTTAGAGTTCTTTGATCCCAGCTTTCAATGTTTGCAAATGGTTGGATATTTATTGTGAGGGTGCATGTTCACCTAAAAAATTATTCTTTTATCACTTACCTACTCGAGGACAAGCAGGAGTTAAGCTTGGGGATGCTGATACGTTGTAAACGTATCTATAATTTTTGATGCTCCATGCTTGTTTAGTATCTACTTTGCTTTACCTGTCTACACTTTGAGGTGTTTTTTTACATGTTTTCTGGTACTAACCTATTAACAAGTTGCAACAGTGCTAGATGCCTATTTTCTGATGTTTTTGGTTTAAAAAAGTTAGTAAAAAAATATTCTCGGAATTGGACGAGACGAATGCCAAAGTCAATAACATTTCGTGGGGAAGAAGAAGTCCAGAGGAGAGACGAAGAAGCGGGCCAGGGAGGCCAAACCCCTCCCAGGCGCGGGGTCAGGTGGACCCGCGCCTGGGTAGGGTTTGCCTACCCTGGTCGCCTCCCGGACTCCCCCTTCGCCTATAAGAAGCCCCCCGATACAGAAACTCTCGGTACCCGATCAGAAATCCATGAAACCATCTGTAGCCGCCGCCACCGTCGTCCCTAGATTGGGGGGGTCTGAAGCTCTTCCCGGCATCCTGCTGGAGGGGAGATCATCCCGGAGGCCTTCTCTCCAGTATGATTTGTGAGTAGTTCCACCTTGGACTATGGGTCCATGTAGTAGCCAGATGGTTGTATCTCCTCCTTTGTGCTTTCATGTATAGATCTTGTGAGCTCCGTTCATGATCAAGATCTAATCTATTTGTAATCATGCATGTTGTGTTTGCAGGGATCTGATGGATATTGAGATTATTATGTTGGTTTGATTAATGGTTCTATCTTTATGATTCTATCATGTTTGTGTTGTTTGTGATCTTCCATGCTCCCCGTTGCTAGTGGTTATCTTGGCCAAGTAGTTGCTAGTGACTCCAAGAGGGAGTATTTATGCTCGATAGTGGGTTCATGCCGCTAGTTTCCAAGGGAAGTGACAGAAATCTCTTCGGTTGTAGATGTGCTGTTGCTACTAGGGAGAAAACAACGGTCCCTTGTTCATGGACCATGTGGATTGTTTACCTTACACACTTTGCTTAAAGCAGTTGTCTGTTGCTTGCAACTTAATACTGGAGGGGGTTCAGATGATAACCTGAAGGTGGACTTCTAGTCATAGATGCAGTTGGATTATGGTCTTTGTATATTATTGTATTGCCCAATCAACTTCATAGGATCTTTCTAGCTAGTAATTGCATTGTTATGCCTTGCTCAGTTCCTGTCAATTGCCCCGTTGTAATTTGTTTACCCTTCATGCCATGTTGTTTATCTAAGGAGAGCACCTTTAGTGAACTATGGACCCCGGTCCAATCTTTACCATTGATACATCTCCCACTGTTACTTGTTTACTTGCTGCAAACCATTACCTTTCACATCATACGTTTAATCCTTTGTTACAGCGAACCGGTGAGCTTGACAACCTCACTGATTCGTTGGGACAGAGTCTTGAGTTTGTGTTGTGCAGGTCTCCATGTTGATTCCAACACCCGTGTGATGTTTCCTTCCTCCTTCTGGTTCGATAACCTTGGTTTCTACTGAGGGAAATCTTGTTGCTGTGCTCTTCATACCTTGCTCTTGGGGTTTCCAACGAAGCACTCTTCCTCCCTGTTGAGTGTAGCATCAACATGCAAGATCACAAACAACACAGACATGTTAGAATCATAAAGAAAAAACCATTAATCAAACCAACATAATAATCTCAATATCCATCGGATCCCCGCAAACACAACATGCATGATTACAAATAGATTAGATCTTGATCATGAACGGAGCTCACAAGATCTATACATGAAAGCACAAAGGAGGAGATACAACCATCTAGCTACTACATGGACCCATAGTCCAAGGTGGAACTACTCACGCATCATACCGGAGAGAACGCCTCCAGGATGATCTCCCCTCCGGTAGGGTGCCGGGAAGAACTTCAGATCCCCCCGATCTAGGGACGATGGTGGCGGCGGCTACAGACGGTTTCATGGAGATTTGATCGGGTGCTTAGGGTTTCTGCATCGGGGTCTTCTTATAGGCGAAGGGGAGACCGAGGCGGCATCCAGGGGTGCCAAACCCTAGCCAGGCACGAGGTGGGGCCCACCCGTGCCTGGGGTGGGTCTGGCCACCCTCGACGGCCCCTCCAGCTCTCCTCTGGACTTCTTGTTCCCCACGGAAAGTAATTGACTTCGACGTTTGTCCCGTCCAATTCCGAGAATATTTCTTTACTAACTTTTCTGAAAGCAAAAACAACAGAAAACAGGCATCTGACACTGTTGCAACTTGTTAATAGGTTAGTACCAGAAAACATGTAAAAAGCACCTCAAAGTGTAGACAAGCAAAGCAAAGTAGATACAAACCAAGCATGGAGCATCAAAAATTATAGATACGTTTCCAACGTATCACACATTTATTGTTAAACAAGGGAATTTTAATAAACAAGTTTAGAATCATTTATTGGAAAACTATAGAGCTATTAATGAGTTGAAAGATATTGTGGAAAGAACTGCTAATGTTATTAAAATGTTTTGTAAACACTTTCAAATGGTTCAAACCCAAATTGATAAACTTGTTAAGGTACAAAAAGATATGCTAGTTAATGCCTCGGGAGATAAAAATGCTTATGGAATTAGAACTAGGAGTGGAGCAGCCACTCAAGATCCTTTATATCCTGAAAGACACCCTAAAAGAATTGAGCAGGACTCTGAGCAAGGTGAAAGTAGTGGTAGTCCTCGTAAGAGAAAGAAAAAGAAACATAAAATAGTTGAGGAACCACTTGAACCTGCTGTAGATCCTAATAGTATATCTGAGAGTGGTAATGATAAAAATGATGCTCCTGATAAGGAGGAAGTTGAGGAAGAACCTGAGAAGCACACTAAGAACACTAGGTACACTAAGGAAGATTTTATTGCTAAAAAACATGGTAGTGATAGAGAACCTTGGATGTAGAAACCTATGCCTTTTCCAAATAAGAAACACAAGTCAAAGGAGGAAGAACACTGCAACAAGTTTTGTGAGTGGATGAAACCTTTATTTTTGCAAATTCCTTGACTGATGCTATTAATTTGCCTCCTTATTCAAAGTATACGAAGGATATTGTCTCTAATAAAAGGAAGATTCCTAATGAGGAAATTTCTACTCTGATTGCTAATTATTCCTTCAATGGTAAGGTTCCAAAGAAACTTGGTGATCTAGGTATACCAACTATTCCTTGCTCTATTAAGAATAATTATGTTAGAGCTTCTTTATGTGATCTGGGAGCTAGAATTAATGTTATGACTTTTTCTCTCTATAAGAGAATCCAACTAGAAAAGTTGATACCAACTGATATATCTTTGCAAATGGGTGATAAGTCAACTACTATTCCTATTGGTATATGTGAGGATGTCCCTGTTCAAGTGGCTCATAATTGCTTGGTTTTAACTGATTTTGTTGTGCTTGAGATGCCTAAAGATGATAATATGTCCATTATTCTTGGGAGACCTTTTCTTAATACTGCAGGTGCTGTCATCAATTGCAATCATGGAAAAGTAACTTTTAATATTAATGACAAAGAGCATACTGTCTATTTCCCCAAGAAGGTTGCTAAGAGCTATTGCCCGAATTCCATTGAAAATATTGAGAGCATCAAGGTTGGGGAAATATATTGTCCCATTCCACAAGAAAGTTTTGAAACTATTATGATTGGGACCATTGCTATCAAGTTTGAGGTAACATAATAACTTTTTGGAATGCAAAGTTTTGTTTCATATAAGATTGTTTTGGTAACAAGACTTGATCAACCTTGTTAACAAAAGGAGTTTAATGAACAAAATAATGTTTTCACTGTGTTTATACTTGCTCACTTTTACTTTTCTCCTTCCTAGTCTTTGCTTTTTTATCTTGTTAGCTTTGGTTTTGCTAGTTACTTGCTTGTTAGAGTGTCTTAGAACTTCTGTAGTTTTGGGTTTGGTGTGCTTTTGCTTCTTCTAAAAAATCTTTTCAGTGAGAAAATCAATTTTCATACCCTGAAAATTGGCCAAAAATAAAGTTTACCGAAAATCCCAGAAAATTCTTATTAATTTTTTTCTCGAAGAAAGGGGCAGAGGGACACCTGGAGTGGCCCAGGGCCCCCCCAAGTCCAGCACACCCCCTAGTGGCGCGGCCAGCCCCAGGTGGCGCCTGGCCTGGGTGTGGCCCACCTGTGGCCCTCCAAGTTGCCTCCTCCCAGCCATCTTCTTTCTCTCTCCCGAAAAACACCAAAAAACTTTCTCAAGCTCGAGTTCTTGCTGTTATTGCTCCCTATTTTCGATCTCCTTACTCAGCCCATCTTTGCTGCTGATTTTTGGAGGAATTGCTCCTTGGTATGTGCCTCCTTCGCTTGTCCAATTAGATTTGTGATTGGTAGATTGTATCTTGAGTATTTTGCTGCTATATGTGATAGGTTGTGTGTGCTTTCATGCTTGTTCTATGCTTAGAGATTTAATTTTGATGCATGTGTAGCCCTCTAGCAATTTCTTATAGTAGTTTCTCATCATTTATCAACTCAGAAATCACTTGGTTTGATGTTTGTCTAAAAATTTCAAAAAAGGGGTCATGGACAACCACACCTATGGTGAAATATTTGAGAGTGATGCACCTAGAAGGACAAAGCCTTCAAGATCATCCTCCCGAGCTAGGCCCTCATACAATGAGGATCCTATTACACCGCGATTTGGCGACGAGGGAGATGAGGGGGATGCACACCCTTCTACCTTTCCTTTTCCTACCTTTTTGCGGGCTGCTAGAATTCTCAATGATTTCCTAACCTTGGTTCGGAGGGTTGGACTAAGAAGTTATATGCATGATGAGAGTGTGCAGTATAATACACTCACTAAAACCTTTGTGGAGAGTTTGTCTTTTTCTAACAGCCTGTTCAAACCAGATGTGTCTTTCAAAATCTATGACAGGCCTTACTCCATGACATTGAAGAAATTTTGTGAGATCCTGGGTATTGGTACAGCTGGGACGGTGAAGAAGATTCTAGCTCAACCCACTGATTTGTTGGAGCTCTACCGCGGGATAACGAATGATGATGACCGTAGAGCCCAACGGGGAAAGATAAGAAATATTCAACTCCCGGCTATCAGGTACTTTGCTTATTATCTTGCCACTAGTGTTCTTGGTAGGGAGAAAACTAGCAATATTTCCAACTATCATTTGTCCTTTCTAGATGCTGGACTCAACAATGAAACCAGGTACAATCTTGGTTCTCTCATTGCTCGTCGCTTAGCTGCTACGAGAACCATTTATGGGGGAATTATTGCTGCACGTATTGTTGCTGCCTTAGACCTTCCTGTTGATCCAAAGGATACAGTTTTGGCTCCTAAGAGGCTTGACTTAGCTGCCATAAAAGCGCATCACTTTGTCACTTCTGGCTCTACCCTTGAGAGTCTAGTTTATAGAATGTTGTTTACTAACGGGGAAGAGAGAGAGAGAGAGAGAGATTCCTCTGCCCTAAAGCACTTTGTTTAGTATTTCCCAGGGACCTTTGTCATGCTCCAAGGAGGAGATGTATGAGAAGCTGTGCATTCTTGGCTTCCATGGACACTATCAGGGGACGCGCCCTCATATGACCTCTCTATGCACTACACAGGGGAGTCCTCGAGCTTGTACTAGGATGAAGGGGCCTCCTCCTCGTACTACGGAAGTGCACCTTCTTGGTCACCATGGAGTTGAGCCCCACTTAGGCCAAAATCCTAAGCTTGGGGGGAGGTATACCTACATCACACTCATCTATATATCATGTTTCGTCGGTTCTTTGTATATCCATTGTTTCGCTTTCTTTTTGGTTTTTGTTTCTGCTTTCTTAAAACACAAAAAGACCAAAAATATTTTCGTTGTTTCTCTTGGTTTCTTTCTTTGTTTTCTAGCTTTGGTTTGCCTTAAAGAAAAATCCAAAAAGATTTTGCTTTGTTAGTTTTTTGCTTTGTTTGCTTGTTTTAAAAATCGAAAACACCAAAAATATTTGTTCTTCTTCTTTGGGTTTGTGAATTCTTTGCAGGGTTCAGCCATCCTCAATAGAGTTTGGTTTCATGTTATTATTCAAGCCACACAAGTGAAGAGCAATAATGAAGATTAAGACAACTTGAGATGTGGTAAGAGGCTGGTAAGGAACTCTATTTGTTTTCATTTTTGTACATATACTCATCATGGTGAGCATTCTTAGTCTGTTTATGTAAGGTGTATGCTCTTGTTGGATGCTTAGTAGTTCTTGCTTTCTTGTGATTATGCTGTGACCTTGGATCAATGAAGATCCTAAGCCCCTGTGATTTACATGCTAGTCCCTGGATCAATAGCTAGCACTCACAGTCGATGAATATCATGTAAAAACACAAAGTCATTATTACACGAGGAATCTAGAGTATGAAATTTATTACAAATTTGCTTAGCATTAAGCTAGCTCAAATAACATCGGAAACATAAAGCAGCTTGAGTTCATCAACGCCCCAGGCTTGTTGGGTGTAGACTCGCGATCCCTACGCACCTTTCAATCTTCGGATTCTGCACATAAGACGTGCAGCCAATAAGTTGGGTCAATACTTTGAATGTATTGGCAAATTACACCAAGGAAAGAAAAAGACTAACTCTACATGCAAGGCTAGTTAGGCTGTGGAGTTCATTTGCTCAAAGCTAATTTTCTTAAGTATGGAAAAGAAGAGAGAATTTCCCTACTTTGTAAACATTTGTTTAAGTAATATATGGTCGAATGGCACACGAGGATATTACTCACCAAGTGTCCAAACAACCTAACACTTGGATATTACTCACCAAGTTCCCAAAACCCACCCAATAGTGATATGACTCACGCCTTGGGTTTTTAGAAAACTTTAAGTTTTGAAAGAGAGAGAGAGGAAGATCCTTTAGAGGCTCCATCCTTCAGATGCTCAATGTTGTTCTGTTTCCGTGAACACGGCTGATCGATCAAATTGCAATACTCTTGAGAGTTTGTGCACTTTACCCACAATCCATGATCAAGTCCTTTTACAGACAAGATCATGGCGAGGCTTTCACTTAGTGGCCCCTCTACCAGCTGGATCCAACCGTGCCAAGAACCTCCAAATGTTGGTACCCTGGTGAGGTTTCCCACTAAGTACTAGGCCAAGACAGAGCCTATATGTATTGTGGTTGCACTGGAAGTTCTGAATTATGAAACATGGCAGACTTCTTTGATTCCTGGGTGACCGCCCTCCATCAAAATCTCACACGTTGACCCGACAACCATTCCGCCTAGAAGAAAACTTAGTTTTATTTTGAAGTGGATTTGAGAAGAAAATATCGCTCAAGAGAGCCTTTATACTTAGAAGAATTCCTTGTTTTTCGAACCCCCCAACGGTGCTTTATATATAGCATAGCAAGGACTTAGCAAAAACAGGGGAACCAATCAGGAGGGGAAAATCCTAAGTATAGAGCTACTCATTGCATACTATAAAATCATCGCACTTGCAAAATAATACTAAGAAAAATTCTACTAGAACATCTTACACATGCATACTACAGAATTTGAAGATCACATGCATAGAATCAAAACTGGGACAAAAATATGAACAAGTGGTGTAACTTGCCTTGATCCGAGCAGCACTCTACACAGTAGTACTACTCAGCGCACTCCAAAGAATCTAAAGAAACACAAACATAGATCTAATCACAACTCGCACAAAATAATGCCACAAAAATAATATGCATGCATGCAACATGGTGATATGCAAGATTGTGTTCTAGCTTGACCAAGCTATCCTTCTTGGGTTGCTAATGTGTTGGGGGTGTTGTTAGTATTAGTTTCCCACAGATTTTAATTAATTTGGATCATTACTTTAATTTATAGGCTCATAAGGAGATCCAACCATCTAATCAGCCCCGAATCAGATCTAAGGGTCTTAAGCAAGGTTTTATAATTTTAGTCAGTAGGCATTGTAAAAACAAAGCCAATGCAACAAGAATCAACTAAAATGGAGTTCTAATTATTTTTCTATGAATTAAATACTCCAAACTAGGGATTAAATCCTACACAAAAAATACTACTGCAAACTCGTAAAATTATTACAGATCTGTCTTCTACACAATTTTGTGAATCCAACGGTATATCATACGCAATTTTTGGCCAAATGGTTGAATTTATATGAATTACTCAAGATTTAGATTTAATCTAACAAATCAAAACTAATCCTAACAGGCTTGCGACAAGTGGCAGCTCCTGATTGGCCCAGCTAAGCGACACGCGATGACGCGGCGTGCTGACACGAGCGTGCCACACGGCACAACGTGATTCGAAGGTACCCCTTCGCCGGGAAAGTCTAAGCTGAACAGCATATTTTTAGATCTAACGAATGGGGGCGACGGTGGCGACTTACAGGCGGCGTCGATGGCAAGGAGAGGCAGCCGGCGGCGGTGCTGTCGGGCAGTGGTGCTCGGCGGCAGTCCGGTGGCTCCCCAAGGCAGTGGAGTAGACGACAGTGTGCGGCTCCTCCTCGCGGTCCCGTTCGCGAGATCGGCTTCCACCTTCCCTTCCTCGTCCAGCCACAATGCTCTGCCGGTCTCTGCGAACTCTGGCGAGGCGTCGGCGAGAAATCGAGGGCGATCTAGTGCTTTGTAGAAGGGGGAAAAAGGTCAGAGGGGAAAGGCGAAGCATGGGGAAGAACAACCAACAGATAAGGAGGGTATGGGGTGACGCAAATCGTCGGAACCTTGACCTTCCCGAGCGCGGCAATGGCGAGAAAATTGGCAGCGGTTTGGCGAGTATTGAGCTAGGGTTTCGAGGGAAAAAACAACGAGAGGGGTCGACTTTAAATAGTCCAGAGACTTGGGGGAGGGGGGGGCGAATCCGTTGAGATTTGAGGTTATCCCGACGCGTCCGCGGCAGCGAGTTGTGTTCGTCGCGGTCTCCAGGAGGACGATGATGCGGGTGGGGCCCAGGCGTCAGTGGGTGCGGGGCTGGCGGGCTTGCTCGCGGCACTGGCGGGTTGCAGGAGGGCTGGGGGAAAACGGGCCGGCCCACGCACTGTGTGGCGCTCGCTGCCAGGCGCGGCGGTAGATAGGTCATGGGCTGGTCTAGCTGGCTCGCTTAGGTCAGTTAGTTTTTTTAACAATTTTCTATTTCACTAAATCTTTAATAACTTTGGCATAACAAGTCAAAATTTAGTGAAAATAGTTTCTAAATTCTTGTAATAATAAGGTGGTCATCATAGCACTAGAAAATATTACTTTTACAAAGTTTTTGGAAGGTCAAGCAAGATTACTTCCTTCTTGCCCATGTAGTGGGATTTTTATTAGGGTTTTGTTAGGGTTTGCTGATAGGGTCTTTAATGTAAATTTAACTTGTAGATGCAATGATGCAAGGATGATGCATGCTTCTAGTAGCATCTTAATAAAAAATCTAGGATGTTACAAACCTACCCCCCTTAAGAAGAATCTCGTCCCCGAGATTCGGGTTGGCTAGCAAATAGGTGTGGGTGTTCCGTCCTCAAATCTTCTTCATGTTCCCACGTGGCTTCTTCCTCGAAATGGTGGTTCCATTGAACTTTGCAGAATCTGATAGTCTTGGTACGGGTAATCCTTTTGGCTGTTTCCAATATTTTGATGGGTTTTTCCTTATAAGTAAGATCATTTTCCAATTGCACCTCATCTAGGGGAACAGTATCTCTTAGTGGTGTTTCGGCCATTTCTAGGTTGCACTTATTTAGTTGGGACACATGAAACACATCATGAATAGTGAGCCCTTCTGGTAACTCCAACTGATAAGCAACTTCTCCTCTACGGGCCAGAACCTTATATGGTCCTATGAATCGTGGGGCTAACTTACCCTTGATTCCAAACCTCTTAACTCCTCGTAGTGGTGAAACTCGGAGGTACGCACGGTCCCCTACTTTATAAGTAACATCTCTGCGCTTGGAATCAACATAACTCTTTTGTTGGGATTGGGCTACCTTTAGCCTGTCTTGGATCTGCCATACCTTTTCCTCGGCATCCTTGATCAACTCCGGACCAAACAAGCTACGTTCTCCAACTCCACTCCATAACAGTGGAGTCCTACACTTCCTGCCATATAGAACTTCAAATGGAGCCATCTTGATACTTGTTTGGTAACTTTTGTTGTACGAGAACTCAGCATATGACAAGTTATCATCCCAACTAGACCCATATTCTTACCCTTTCGGTTTGGCCATCTGTTTGAGGGTGGAAAGCAGTATTGCATTCTAGTCTGGTTCCGAGAGACTCATGTAGTTGTTGCCAAAACTTTGAAGTGAACCGGGTGCCTCTATCTGACACAATTCCCTTGGGAACACCATGCAGACTTACAATTCTTGACATATATATTTTTGGCAAGCTTAGCACTTGTGTATGTGGTCTTCACGGGGATAAAGTGATCCACTTTGGTAAAGTGGTCCACCACTACCCAGATATAATCAAATCCTGAACGAGTCCGGGGCAATCCCGTCCATGCCTACCTTGTCCCACTTCTAGTCGGGTATAAGTAGTGGTTGCAGCAGTCTGGCCGGTTTCTGATGCTCGGCCTTAACTCTATTGCATACGTCACACAGGGAAATATACTCGGAAATTCCTCTTTTCAAATTATTCCACCAAAATCTATCCTTCACATCCATGTACATCTTCGTGTTACCCGGATAAATTGAGTATGGTGAATCGTGAGCCTCTTGTAAAATCAACTTTCTGATATCGGAGTCATTGGGAACGCACAAACGCTTTCCATACCAAAGGGTTTCTTGTTTGTCCAGACGAAAATCTTTTGCCTTCCCTTCACTTATTTTGACTCTTATTTCTTCCAACTCTTTATCTCCCTTTTGTGATTCCTTGATTCTCTCTTGAAGAGTATGCACTATTTCCATAGTCGCTACGTGTCCTTTCGGAACTATTTCTATCCTGAGATCTTTAAACTGCTTGCATAAATCCTCTGTAAGTTCCCCCGTAGTAAGTCCATTCACATAAACTTTACGACTTAAGGCATCGGCTACCACATTAGCCTTTCCAGGGTGGTACTGTAAATCCAAGTCATAATCCTTAATCAGTTCAAGCCATCTTCTTTGCCTCATATTCAACTCCTTTTGGGTGAAGATGTACTTCAAACTCTTATGATCCGTGAACACATCACAATGTTTGCCCATGAGGTAGTGTCTCGATACCTTGAGTGCATGTACCACAGACGCAAGTTCCAAATCATGTGTGGGGTAGTTGTGCTCGTGGTTCTTAAGTTGTCGAGAGGCATAAGATACTACATTCCCATCCTGCATCAGTACACTTCCAAGTCCTTGCCGAGAAGCGTCACAATAGACTTGGAAATCCTTTTGGATATCAGGCAGACATAGAATTGGTGCCGTTACAAGGCGTTTCTTCAACTCTTGAAAGCTTGCTTCACATGCCTCGGTCCATAGGAATTTCTTCTCCTTCTTCAACAGTTCTGTCATGGGTTTTGCTATTTTGTAAAAGTTTTCAATGAACCTCCGGTAATATCCTGCAAGGCCCAAGAAACTCCTAATATCTCCCACATTCTTGGCTGACTCCCATTCAGTTACGGAAGCCACCTTACTAGGGTCTATGGAAACTCCTTTTGCCGTTACAACATGACCAAGGAAACCCACTTCCTTTAACCAGAACTCTCATTTGCTGAATTTGGCATACAACTTGTGTTCCCTTAGCTTCTCCATAATTAGGCGCAGATGCTTCTCATGTTCCTTCTCATCCTTGGAGTATATAAGTATATCATCTATGAATACCACGATAAACTTGTCCAAATATTCCATGAACACCTTGTTTATCATGGTCATGAAGTATGCCGGGGCATTGGTTAGACCAAACGACATCATGGTGTACTCATACAATCCATATCTTGTGGTGAAGGCTGTTTTGGGCACATCCTGTTCTCGAATCTTTAGCTGAAAGTAACCTGATCGCAGATCGATCTTTGAGAACACCCTGGCTACCTTTAACTGATCAAACATGTCATTGATGTTAGGCAGAGGGTACTTGTTCTTGATCGTCACTTCATTCAACGAGCGATAGTCCACAACTAGCCTCTTGGTTTTATCCTTCTTTTCCACGAATAGGACAGGCGCTCCCCAAGATGACGCGCTGGGTTGGATGAATCCCTTGTCCAATTGTTCCCTAAGCTATTTCTTGAGTTCCTTCAACTCGTCCACATCCATCTTGTATGGTCTCTTGGCTATCGGCCCTATGCCTGGCATCAAGTCGATGAGAAACTTAATATCACGGTCGGGAGGCATCCCTGGTAATTCCTTCGGAAAGACATCTGGGTATTCCTTCACAATGGGTACATCCTCCAAGCTAACCCCCTTAAGAGAATTCACCATAACTTCCTTAAGAGCAAAGTTTGACTTGATACGAATCCTTTTCCCTTTCGGTGTTGTGAGCGTGACAGTCCTTTTGGCACAATCTATGACTCCCTCATATTCGGTCATCCAATTCATGCCTAAGATTATGTCTAATCCTTGTGACTCCAGAACTACTAGACTTGTGGGAAAGATGTGTGTCCCAATCCTTAGTTCTAACCCCCGGCAACCGGAGTTTGCCACTATTTCTCCTCCAGGAGAACTTACCCTTAGTGGAGAATTTATAGTCTCCGTAGGTATCTTGCCTCTATCCACAAATACCCTCGATATGAATGAATGTGATGCACTAGTATAAAAAAGAACAACTGCGGGAATGGAATTGAGCTTGAACTTACCAATCACGGAGTCCAGTGCGCCACAAGCATCCTCCATGGAGACATGATTCACTGTGGCTTTAACAAATGGATTCGGCTTCTTCCCGTTTCCATTACCATGGTTGTGTCCATTGCCATTCCCATTGCCATTGCCATTCCCATTCTTCTTCTCGGGGCAAGTGGTTGCATAGTTCCCTATCTTGTTGCACTTAAAGCATGTCACCTCACTGAGATCCTTTCCATTGCTGCCATTTCCATTGCGGTGTTTATGCCCATTGTGCTTGTGACCACCATGGTGATGACCGTTATGGTTGTGGCCATTACTGTTATAAGGTGGTGGTGATGAAGTGCGTTGCTTCTGGTATGGAACAGAGTGCTTGTGAGGGTTAGACTTCCTCTTGCGGTTCTCTATGCTCTTCCTTTTGGATTCAACCATAATGGCCCTGTCCAAGAGCTCCTGAAAGTTGTCAAACTTCTGAGCCACAAGCTGAATAGATATCTCATCATTGAGTCCTCTTAAGAATTCCTCCTGCCTCTTGGCATTAGTGGAAACATCATCGAGTGCATAATGGGCTAGCTTGTTGAAAAGCTCACCATACTCGATGACAGAACAGTGCAGCTGGTGTAAGTCGCGAAACTCGTGCCTTTTTAGAGTCATGACACCAGCAGCCACGTGATGAGTGCGGAAAGCTATCTCGAACTGATTCCAAGTGATAGCATCAATATCTGGGTGGGTGACTTGGTAGTTATCCCACCATTCTACAGCAGGTCCTTCAAGCTGGTGCGCGGCATAACACACCCTGTCGGCTCCGACAGGTTGCACGGTGTCCAACTTCTTGTTAATTGTGTGGAGCCAGTCATCTGCAACGATTGGTTCAGTGCTTCTAGTGAAGGTAGGCAGGTTCAACCTCAAAAACCGAGTCAAGCGATACCGTTGAGGTGGTGGTGGAGGTGGGGGTGGCGGAGGTGGCGCGTTGTTGTTGTTGTTGTTGTTGTTGTTGTTGTTGTTGTTTTGCATGTTATGAGTGAGTAATTGGATCAGCTGGTTCTGAGTGGCCAAAAGTTGTGCAATCTCAGGAGGAATTTCAATGTTTGCACGTCTTGGCGACATCTATGGGGTTTGAGCAACAAGTTAAGAAATAGACAGAAAGACTAAGTAGTAAACTCCTACCCTTATGAAAACACACCAAGCACACATGGCACACAAGGCATAAGCAGCACAAGTATAACACATAACTCATACAAGTTTAACTAAACCAAACATGTCTTGGTATTTATTACAACCGCGAATAACGTTCAACTATAGGATTTTAAAGGTGGTCCAACTAATACACATCTTCCATGCCTTCCTCTTCCTCGTCCTCGAACAAGTAGCCCTCCTGCTCTAGGGTTGTCTTGTACAACTCCATCTCCTTTGTAGTGGCTCCAAGCTTCTCTTGGAGGTCCTTTATTTCATCTTGCAGCTTCTTGGTAGTGGCTTCTAACTGCTCCTGAAGTCCCTCCTTATCTCCTTGCAGTTCCTCCACTAGGCTTGACTTCTTTGCGGCTTCAAGTTGCTTTGCCAAGTCCCTCTTGGAAGCACGCACATCACTGATTATCTTACAATGGCCCTCGGTCTGCACTTTAGTTCCCTCGATTTCCTTCTTGAGTTCCCTAATCCTCTTGTTTTTATTTATCACCCTTTTCTCTTGGTTAGTGAACTTCTTCTATTGGTCCTGAAACTTCATCTCTTGGGCCTTCATTACCTCCTGCTGCTGCTTGATTATTTCCTCCTTCTCCTTGATGGGAGCGCATAGCTCATCGTTCCTTAGCATCTCGAGGAAGCTACCTTTTTCAAGGTCATGGATGTGGCACTCCAAGTCTTGATATTGCGTCCTTCGGCGCTTGGTAGAAGCCCTTTCCTCAAAGGTTAACTCCATGGGAACTCCTTCCTCATCTCACCTTCCAAAAAGGCCACTGCAATGTCCTTGGAGAATTTCGTGATGGCGTCCACATAGGCGACCATTGAGCTGCTGCAAGCTGATGCTAAGGGCATTCTCCTTGGAGTCGCTGACGATGTGGATTGTTATGTCCTCCTCCAGGCCCTTGCCTCGATCTTGTCCTGGCTAGATGATTTTGACTCCCCAGCAGCCGTCCTTGTGGAGTTTCTTCATTGTGCTTCCCTGGATTGTTGGCAGGGGAAGTTCCAAACGTGTGAGGAGGTCCATGAGGCATCCGCCAAAACGAAGGGGATCGATGTCCGCGACGGTGTCGTAGAGGAAGCTCGTCATCTTCAAGTTAGAGGAATGAAAATTAGATACTTAAACAAGTAGAGGAAAAGCAGGTACTAGAAGTGCGTGAAAAGTAACTTAGAGGAAAGCAAGTAAGGCACACAAGTTAAATGTGGTTCCAATCCTAGGGTCACGTCCTACAGGCAACGATGGGCTCTGATACCATCTGTTGTGAACTTGGATCAATAAAGATCCTAAGCCCCTGTGATTTACATGCTAGTCCCTAGATCAATAGCTAGCACTCAGAGTCGATGAATATCATGTAAAACACAAAGTCATTATTACACGAGGAATCCAGAGTATGAAGTTTATTACAAATTTTCTTAGCATTAATCTAGCTCAAATAACATCGGAAACATAAAGCAGCTTGAGTCCATCAATGCCCCAGGCTTGTTGGGTGTAGACTCGCGATCCCTACGCACCTTTCAATCTTCGGATTCTGCACATAAGACGTGCAACCAACAAGTTGGGTCAATACTTTGAATGTATTGGAAAATTACACCAAGCAAAGAAAAAGACTAACTCTACATGCAAGGCTAGTTTAGGCTGTGGAGTTCATTTGCTCAAAGCTAATTTTCTTAAGTATGGAAAAGAAGAGAGAATTTCCCTACTTTGTAAACATTTGTTTAAGTAATATATGGTCAAATGGCACACGAGGATATTACTCACCAAGTTCCCAAAACCCACCCAATAGCGATATGACTCAAGCCTTGGGTTTTTAGAAAACTTTAAGTTTTGAAAGAGAGAGAGAGGAAGATCCTTCAGAGGCTCCATCCTTCAGATGCTCAATGTTGTTCTGTTTCCGTGAACACGGCTGAGCAATCAAATTGCAATAGTCTTGAGAGTTTGTGCACTTTACCCACAATCCACGATCAAGTCCTTTTACAGACAAGATCATGGCGAGGCTTTCACTTAGTAGCTCCTCTACCAGCTGGATCCAACCGTGCCAAGAACCTCCAAATGTTGGTACCCCGGTGAGGTTTCCCACTAAGTACTAGGCCAAGACAGAGCCCATATGTATTGTGGTTGCGCTGGAAGCTTCTAAATTCTGAAACATGGCAGACTTCTTTAATTCCTGGGTGGCCGTCCTCCACCGAAATCTCACACGTTGACCCGACAACCACTCCGCCCAAAAGAAAACTTAGTTTTATTTTGAAGTGGATTTGAGAAGAAAAGATCGCTCAAGAGAGCCTTTATACTTTGAAGAATTCCTTGTTTTTCGAACCCACCAACGGTGCTTTATATATAGCATAGCAAGGACTTAGCAAAAACAGGGGAACCTATTAGGAGGGGAAAAATCCTAAGTATAGAGCTACTCATGGCATACTATAAAATCATCGCACTTGCAAAATAATACTAAGAAAAATTCTACTAGGACATCCTACACATGCATACTATAGAATTTGAAGATCACATGCATAGAATCAAAACTGGGACAAAAATATAAACAAGTGGTGTAACTTGCCTTGATCCGAGCAGCACTCTACACAGTAGTACTCCTCAGCGCACACCGAAGAATCTAAAGAAACACAAACATAGATCTAATCACAACTCGCACAAAATAATGCCACAAAAATAATATGCATGCATGCAACATGGTGATATGCAAGATTGTGTTCTAACTTGACCAAGGTATCCTTCTTGGGTGGCTAATGTGTTGAGGGTGTTGTTAGTATTAGTTTCCCACAGATTTTAATTAATTTGGATCATTAATTTAATTTATAGGCTCATAAGGAGATCCAACCATCTAATCAGCCCCGAATCAGATCTAAGGGTCTTAAGAAATGTTTTATAATTTTAGTCAGTAGGCATTGTAAAAACAAATCCAACGCAACAAGAATCAACTAAAATGGAGTTCTAATTATTTTTCTATGAATTAAATACTCTAAACTAGGGATTAAATCCTACACAGAAAATACTACTGCAAACTCGCAAAATTATTACAGACTGTGTTCTACATAATTTTAAGAATCCAACGATATATCATACGCAATTTTTGGCCAAACGGTTGAATTTCTATGAATTACGCAAGATTTAGATTTAATCTGACAAATCAAAACTAATCCTAACAGGCTTACGACAAGTGGCAGCTCCTGATTGGCCCAGCTAAGCGACACACGCTGACGGGCGTGCTGACGCGAGCGTGCCACGCGACACAGCGTGATTCGACGGCAACCCTTCGCTGGGAAAGTCTAATCTGAACCGCAAATTTTTAGATCTAACGGATGGGGCGACGGTGGCGACTTACAGGCGGCGTCGATGGCGAGGAGAGGCAAACGGCGGCGGCGCTGTCGGGCAGTGGTGCTCGGCGGCGGTCCGGTGGCTCCCCGAGGCAGTGGAGTAGACGACGGCGTGCGGCTCCTCCTCGCGGTCCCGTTCGCGAGATCGACTTCCACCTTCCCTTCCTCGTCCAGCCGCAATGCTCCGTCGGTCTCCGCGAACTCCGGCGAGGCGTCGGCAAGAAATTGAGGGCGATCTTGTGCTATATAGAAGGGGACAAAAGGTCAGAGGGGACGGAGAAGCATGGGAAGAGCAACCAACAGAGAACGAGGGTATGGGGTAACGCAAATCGTCGGAACCTTGACCTTCCCGAGCGCGGCAATGGCAAGAAAATCGGCAGGGGTTCGGCGAGTATTGAGCTAGGGTTCGAGGGAAAAAACGACGAGAGGGGTCAGCTTTAGATAGTCTAGAGACTTGGGGGAGGGAGAGGCCGAATCCTTCGGGATTTGAGGTTACCCCGACACGTCTACGGCGGGGAGTTGTGTTCGTCGCGGTATCCAAGAGGATGACGACGTGGTGGGGCCTAGGCGTCAGTGGGTGCGGGGCTGGAGGGCTTGCTCACGGCGCTAGCGGGTTGCAGGAGGGTTGGGGGAAAACGGGCCGGCCCAAACGTTGTGCGACGCTCGCTGCCAGGTGCTATAGTAGATAGGTCACGGGCTGGTCTAGCTGGCCCGCTTAGGTCAGTTAGGTTTTTTTCTTTAATCAATTTTATGTTTCACTAAAACTTTAATAACTCTGGCATAACAAGCCAAAATTTAGTGAAACTAGTTTCTAAATTCTTGTAATAATAAGGTGGTCATCATAAGACTAGAAAATATTACTTTTACAAAGTTTTAGGAAGGTCAAGCAAGATTACTTCCTTCTTGCCCATGTAGTGGGATTTTTATTAGGGTTTGCTGATAGGGTCTTTAATGTAAATTTAACTTGTAGATGCAATGATGAAAGGATGATCCATGCTTCTAGTAGCATCTTAATAAAAAATCTAGGATGTTTCAGATTAGCTCCAGCTTGCTTATAGTTTGTACCATGTCATATGAATGCTTGCTTGCATTGTTTTATTCATAATTTGGTATGATATTGTGGTATCCTCCTCTGAATGTTTCATGTGAATCAACTTGGCACATAGGGGTGGGCATAAAAACGATAACCGAAGACCGAAACCGAAAAGACCAAGACCGAACCCGAATAGACCGAAACCGAAAAGACCGACAAGAAAATTGGGTAGTGAATTTTATAGACCGAATTTAGTTTGGTTTACTCGGTCTTTAGTTCCTAAGTAACCAAATAGGCCGAACTGACCGAATTTTACATGAGACTATCTGAAACTCCAAATTTGTGTGATGTGCATGAATTATGGCATTGTTGAATGGTCATCAAAGTGCTATTGTAGAGTTGCTACATTTTATTAGGATCGTTGCACGTTTATTTCTTCCATTAAATGATAACATATGTATTAAAATATAGTTGAAATATTGTCATATTTTTAATAAGTAATGTCTATCTTTTGTGTTGACAATATTGACCATGTTATTCGGTCATGACCGAACCCGAACCCGAATTAGTAGGTACCCGAATTTTTCGGGTAGTAAAACTATCAAGTATAATTCGGTCTTTATTTTTTCAAGGACCGAATTTAAAATAGACCGAAATACAAAGACCGACTTGTCGGTCATGACCGAACGCCCACCCCTATTGGCACATGCTCACACATGCATATGACTAAACAATAGTCAGTAAGCCTCGATGATTTATTTTACCTCAGAGATATCGTATCATTTTCATGCCATAATTAGTCATGTTTTGTTCCAAGCATGATTATGACAGTTATTGCTCTCTCGTTTGTCGCTCCCTCTCTATTGCTAGCCTTCACTTGCAATGAGTATGAGCTCTGCTTGTGCATCCAACTCCCCGAAAACAATATTGCCAATAGTGTCAACCATACCTACCTATTAGCATCATTTGCTATTCAGTGCATATTCATTATGCCTTGTTTTATTTCAAATAAAATGTTTGACTGTTTTGAGAAAGTTAGTTAGTAAACCTCTCACGAACTTGATGGCACACTTTATTCCTTGCACTTAATAAACCTGAACCATTGTGATTGTCCATGAAAGTTATATGCTTGCAAATTATAGGCTGGGAGTTAGCAGAACCGTGCTGTCACAGGGAAGGCTTTCAACACTTATGGATACATATCCAGTTGATACCATGCTCTTTTGTTTGCGGATGTCGTCTAAAAGGGGAGCTTGTGAGTTCATGGAATTATATATATGTGTTAGAGAAACGCCTGGGCCGCTAGCCTAAGCCATGCCTAATCATGGTGGAAACTTGCAGCAAACCATAATGAGCAATATGTGAAGCATCCTCAATTAAAACCTATGCAAATAGCAAATAAAAAGATCGCTGAGATGCTCATTGTCAGGTTGCCTTGTCATTTTGATTATGGGATAACTCCTGTATCATGTGCAAGGGGTACCCCGTTGGTGGTTCTATATGATATGCATGTATTTACGATGACAAGAACTTACAGGTAACTAAAGTTGAGTAGCATGAGGAGCGGCCCTCGTACTCAAGGGACATGTGATTTCCAGTTTATGGTCTGTCAAGCATATAACTCATATTGGACCTCACTTTCACCTTAACCACATAAATATGCCTATGATAGGGGAAATGAGAGCTCAAAGCTAATGAGTACCTTACTTTCAGCATTTGGAAGCCTTTCAAACCTTTCAAAACCTTTTCACCTCCTTGTTGAGTCACCACTTATTCTACGAGCACCTTCTTGATAGCATAGTTGTCATTCTTTTGTTTGTCTCAAAACTTGGTTAATTATGTCATGACTTTGATGCTTGTACCTCTGATATCTTTACTACTAGTCTTCACTTGAACTTCAGAGGTGCCTTGGCATTTATATTGTGCTCTACAAACAAAGGCAAGCGAGATACCACTCTATCATACCTTATTATGAGCATTGCAATGTTGCTTATGTTTATGTTTCATGCTACTTATTATTATTGAGTTGGTTTCTCTTCATAGCTTGCAATGACTATTGAGTAGACTTAGTTGCATACTTATTATTATGAATGGTTTAAGTATCTGCTCCTGTGCTGAGAATATATATATATCATATGAAGAAAATGTGTTCGTGAAAGTTCTTTTATCGCACTCAGTTTTCAACTGAATAGCTTGAGGTCAAGCAATAAGCTAAGCTTGGGGGGAGTTGATACGTCCAAAACTTATCTACTTTCCCAAACACTTTTGCTATTGTTTCTCCTCTAAACTTGTGTGATTTGGATACAACTATCACGGACTAACGCTGTTTTCAGCAGAATTACCTTGGTGTCTAGTTTTTGTGCAGAAAATCAACTACCAGGAAAAATCCCGAAAAATATGCCAAAAATCATATTTCACCAGAAGATCCACGGAGACAGAGTACGAGACGGAGGGGAGCCCTACCCCCCTGCCACGCGGGTGGGCCCAACCCGCGCCTGGAGGGTGTGTTGCCAGCCCAGACACCCCTTGGGCTCCCCCTTCGCCTATAAGATGCCTTCTGACCTAAACACTCAGGGGGGGTCGAAGTTTTTCTAGAAAGAGTTCCGCTGCGCCGCCACCACTAGAAACCGCGATTCAAAACCAGAAACTCCGTTCTGGCACCCTGCTGGGATGGGGAATTTGGGAAGGATCATCGCCATTGTCATCACCAACGCCTCTCCATTGATGTCTACACACTTCTATTCTTGTAGACAGTTGTTGGGCCTCCAAGTGCAGAGGTTTGTAAACAACAGCAAGTTTCCCTTAAGTGGATTACCCAAGGTTTATCGAACTTAGGGAGGAAGTGGTCAAAGATATCCCTCTCAAGCAACCCTGTAATCAGGACACAAGAAGTCTCTTGTGTCCCCAACGCACCCAATACACTTGTCAGGTGTATAGGTGCACTAGTTCGACGAAGAGATAGTGAAATACAAGTGGTAACAGTGCCAGAAAATAGCTTCTAACTTGTTGTTGACGTGGGGTAACGTGTGTGAAACTGAAATAAAGATGGAAGCAAGCAAACATGCAACAGATCTAGATGCAAATAGTGTTTCAATGTTAAGAAAAAAGGCCTAGGGATCATACTTCCACTAGTGAACACTCTCTCATATAAATATCTTCTCTTAATGATACTACCCTGACTACTCTCCGGTTGGACACTCTAATCCATGGTAGGGCCATAACAACACACCTCAAAGTCCGCCTTCCCCAATCTAGATAATCCCACACTGTCACCTTGAGCGCTAGATGGTTCCAACAAACACCACAATTTCATAGAGACAACCAACTCAAAATATACTCATGATAAATATATATGTAAGCTAACTTAAGTGCCACACACGGTGTGCACACTATCACTTTCACACACATGGGGAAAAGCTTAGATCTATTAAAGCACGATGAGTATTTATGTAGACTCTAGCCATGGCGTGCACGCTGTCACTTTCACACACATGGGGAGAGCAGAGATCTATTGAAGCACTTGAGTAGCAAGGTAGATCTACTTGATTACAAAGCTCATGATCACAACATGCTCATGCATAGAGAGAGAGAGAGAGATGAACACATAGCTACGGGTAGAGCCCTTAGCCTCGAGGAAGAACTACTCCCTCCTCATCCTGGGAATCAGCAACAGTGATGGAGATGGTGGTGGAGATCGATGGAGATGGCTCCGGGGGCACTTCCCCGTCCCGGCAGGGTGCCGAAACAGAGACTTTCTGTCCCCCGAATCTCCCCTTCGGTGGCGGCGGCTCTATGGAGGTTTTCGTGGATTTCTTCTGGATTATTTAGGGTTTTCTCCCCAGGGGCTTCTTATAGGCAAAGAAGGCAAGGTCGGTGGAGGGCCAGGGGCCCCACACCCCTTGTAGGCACCACCAGGGCTGGCCCGCGCCTAGGGGGTGCGGCCACCCTGGTGTCCTCCTCCAACTCTGCTTCGTGGTTCCGTGTTGCTTTGGAAAAAATAGGAAGATTGGCTTTTGTCCCGTCCAATTCCGAGAATATTGATTTTCTGCCTTTTCTAGAACCAAAAGCAGAAGAAAATAGGCAACTGTCATTGTGGCATCTTGTCAATAGGTTAGTTCTAGAAAGTGTATAAAAATACTTCAAAGTGTAGACAAAACATAGCAAATTTGATACAAAACAAGCATGGAGTATCAAAAATTATAGATACATTTCCGACGTATCAAGCATCCCCAAGCTTAACTCCTTCTCGTCCTCGAGTAGGTAAGTGATAAAAAGAATAATTTTTGAGTTGACATGCACCATCAAAATCAAGATCAAACCATTTGCAAGCATTGAAAGCTGGGACTAAAGAACTCTAAACATGAGCATGAAAGATGGAGTTCTAACAGTAAGACAAAGTAACTATGCATGCAACATGAAAGGCTACAAACAAAAATCATGAATAAATGCATTTAAAAACGTTTGTTTGTTTCACATACAGAAAACATAGCATAGTGGCATTCAGATTGTCCCTCATGGAGTAGCAAATAGATGCATAGGACACCTTCAAAGTTCATAAGAGTGACTAGATAAAAATAGTTCAATAACAAGCAATATCAACAATATGAATCAATCAATAAGTTTTGGGACAATGCACATAGAACTAAGAATGGCAACTATGCTCTCTTAACTGGTGCCTAAGGATAGAAGGTGGAGACTGAATATAATAGTGGAAGAAAGGCCCTTCATAAAAAAGGGAAGCATGGATTTCAAGTTTCAAAAAGAGCTTCCAAAAATTATGGTACTTGTTAGCTTTCAGTCCTTATTGCCCCTATCATAAGCATCTTGAAGTGATTAAGGTTAAAGTGAACAAAGATGGAGTATATGCTTGACAAAGTATAAGTTGGCAATCTCATGTCCCTTGAATATGAGGACCGCACCGCATGCTACTCAACTTTAGTCACCTGTAAGTTCTTGTCATAGTAAGTACATGTGTATCATATAGAACCGCCAACGGGGTACCCCTTGAACATGGTACAGGAGCTATCCCATAACCAAAATGACAAGGCAAGCAGATAATGAGCATCTCAGCAATCTTCTTATTTACCATGGGATAATGGTGCTTTTCTCTCTCTTTCCTCTTTTCAATATGTCTCTCTTTTTTATATATAAGAAGAAAGCTATGTCATTATGGTGATGCTGCAAGTTTCCACCATGATTAGGCATGGCTTAGGCTAGTGATATGTCGAAAACGTATCTATAATTTTTGATGCTCCATGCTTGTTTTGTATCTACTTTGCTTTGCTTTGTCTATACTTTGAGGTGTTTTTATATACTTTCTGGAACTAACCTATTAACAAGTTTCCACAGTGCCATTTGCCTGTTTTCTTCTGTTTTTGGTTCCAGAAAGGCAGAAAATCAATATTCTTGAAATTGGACGGGACAAAATCCAAAGTTATTATTTTTCCTGGAGCAACATGGAACCACGAAGCAGAGCCGGAGGGGGGCCACAGGGTGGTCAAACCCCCCTAGGCGCGGGCAAGCCCTAGAGGCGCCTGGAGGGGGTGTGGGCCCCCTGGGCCCCCACCGACCTTGATTCCTGCGCCTATAAGAAGCCTCCGACCCAAAAACCCTAGGGAATCTAGAAGAAATCCACGAAAACCTCTATAGAGCCGCCGCCACCGAAGGGGAGATTCGGGGGACAGAAAGTCTCTGTTCCGGCACCTTGCCGGGACGGGGAAGTGCCCTCGGAGCCATCTCCATCTATCTCTACCATCATCTCCATCACCGTTGCTGATTCCCATGATGAGGAGGGAGTAGTTCTCTCTCGAGGCTAAGGGCTCTACCGGTAGCTATGTGTTCATCTCTCTCTCTATGCATGATCTTGTGGTCATGAGCTTTGTAATCAAGTAGATCTACCTTGCTACTCAAGTGCTTCAATAGATCTCTGCTCTCCCATGTGTGTGAAAGTGACAGCGTGCACGCCATGGTGGCACTTAGGTTTGAGTCTACATAAATACTATTTGTGCTTTAATAGATCTATGCTTTTCCCCACGTGTGTGAAAGAGACAGCGTGCATACCGTGTGTGGCACTTTGTCTAGATTGAATATTTGTTATGAGTTATATTTGGAGTTGGATGTCTCTATGAAATTGTGGTGTTTGTTGGAACCATTTAGCGCTCAAGGTGACAGTGTGGGGTTATCTGGATTGGGAAAGACGGACTTTGAGGTGTGCTGTTATAGCCCTACCATGGATTAGAGTGTCCAACCGGAGAGTAGTTAAGAGTAGTATCATGAAGAGAGGATATTTATATGAGAGAGTGTTCACTAGTGAAAGTATGATCCCTAGGCCTTGTTTCTAAACATTGAAACACCATTTGCTACTAGATCTGTTGCATGTTTGCTTGCTGTAGTCTTTACCTCACCGTCAAGCTCTTTTCTGGCACATTACCACTTGTAGTTCACTATCTCTTCGCCGAACTAGTGCACCTATACACCTGACAAGTGTATTGGGTGTGTTGGGGACACAAGAGACTTCTTGTATCTTGATTGCAGGGTTGCTTGAGAGGGAATACCTTTGACCACTTCCTCCCTGAGTTCGATAAACCTTGGGTGATCCACTTAAGGAAAACTTGCTGCTGTTCTATAAACCTCTGCACTTGGAGGCCCAACAACTGTCTACAAGAATAGAAGTGCGTAGACATCAAGCTCTTTTCTGGCGCCGTTGCCGGGGACAGTAAGGTAAAAGGTACTCACATCTTCCGGTTTGAGTGCTCGAAGTTTTTTCCTTTAGATTCTGCAATTTTGTCTTTTTGTTTCTTGTTTTCACTAGTTAGGCTTAACGGAAAATAACAAAAAAATTAGAGAGCTTTATAGTGTTTATCTTGAGTTAGGACATGAAGTGTTTGAAGAGAAAATTTAAAAACCTATGGAACTTTATTTGCATGTTAATAGCAATGTTATTAGTATGAATTTTTTGAACACCATTATTGCTAATGTATGGAAAAGTCTAAGCTTGGGGAAGCTAGTTTTGATGAAAATGATCTTTTTAGTCCCCCAAGCACGGAGGAGAAAATTTACTTCGATGATACTTTGCCTCCAATATATGACGATTACAATGATGAATATGATATTTTCAGTCCACCTACTATTGAGGAGGAACTTAATTGTGATTACAATATGCCTCCTATATTTGATGATTATGGTGATGAGAATAGTAATGATAGCTATTTTGCTCCCACTATAATTAATAAGAATGACTATTCTTATGTGGAGAGTAATAATCATTTTATGCATGTGGCTCATGATAAGAATGCTTTATGTGATAGTTATATTGTTAATTTTGTTCATGTTGATACTGAAAGTTATTATGAGAGAGGGAAACATGGTTTTATGCATCTTATGAATATTAAGTTCCCCCTCTTTATGTTGAAAATATTTAAGTTGCATTTGTTTTGTTTTCCTATGCTTGTTGCTTTGTGCTTTCATGACTTGTTTATTTACAAGATTCCTATGCATAGGAAGTGGGTTAGACTTAAATGTTCTTTGAATTTGCTTCTTGATGCTCTCTTTTAAATCAATTCATATTTACTAAGTGAGCATCTTCTCAAACTATCATGCCTAACTTAAAGGCATTAAAGAAAAGTACTTGTTGGGAGATAACCTAAGAATTTTCTTGAGTCTTGGAAGTTATTACTTCTGTAATGACCTTCCTTATCCTTTTTGTTTGCTTTTTGTGCCAAAAATGACCTCGAATGAGAGGGAAGTAAGATTTGGGGAGTTGCCGCCCCGAAACAGATTTCTATCCTCCACCATAAAAATTCGTGAGGAGTCTCTATAAGTCGGATTGAGCTGAAAATTTACAAATAAATCCCCCAGTATGTTATATAACTTTTGTTAGTTCAGCACTTTTTTATTTAAGCAACATAAGATGTTCGAAAAAATTGGTTTCTACCTACTGGTCTGTTTTGACAGATTTCTGCCATTATTTGCATTTGCTTCTTACTGATTCCTTTTTGGGTTGTTTTTGGGAAATTGAGATTTTTGAAGGAGTTGATATAGTAGATTGTGTTTTTAGTGAAAAGTTTTTCTGTTCCAAAGCTTTGTCTAAAGGTCTATTATCTTTTGAATACACTAATGTTGCTAATGAAGATTGTGTGAAGTTTTGTATGAAGGAAAATTTTCAGGTGTAGAGAAAGAATGATGTAATGCGATGAAGAATGGACAAAAGCTCAAGCTTGGGGATGCCACCCCATTTCACCCCAAGAAATATTCAAAAGTACAAGCGTCAAAGCTTGGGGATGCCTTGGGCATCCCCTTCTTCATCAATAAAAATCTCAAGTCTTTCTAGACACTTCGTTTTTATTGTTTCATGCATTGTTGTGTTGTTCTTGGAGCATCTTAGTTTTTGTTTTTGGTTTTCATTTGCTTAGTTTGCTTGAGTAAGTTTGTTGGTTACACCACACTTCTTTTGGAGAGAGACACACTCTGTTTCCATTGCCTAGAACACTCTAGTTTTCACTCTTATTGTTCTGTGAGTGTTCACTTTTGCTAGCACTACGTTCAGCTTTAGTTTTCTTGTGCTTTCATCTTAGAACTTTTTAGTTCTTCTTTGTGAATTTGTGAGACAAGCTCACTGATCTTTGTTGATTATTATCTTTGTGAGTTGTTTCAAATAAGTTGTTTGGTGTTGGAAAAGAGTAGAAAGTTTCATGCTTATAGTGGTACAAAAGGGAGCTTGTTTTGACTGTGGCTTAGACTTTGTCATGTCATGCTAGATCTTGTTTTGGCCTTATGCTTAGTGATTATTGCTGTAGCATGACTTGTTCCAAACAATTAGGATTGCTTAATGTGCCTTGAAGGAATCATGCGTTGTTTTAGCATACAAAAGCATAGTATTGTGGTATTCTCCTTTGATGCTTTGTTTGGTTTGACTTGGCACATGATCACACCATGTTATGACTATGAACAAGTCACCATAGCATCTATGATCATTTAGTCCTTGACTTGTAGTACCACTCTATGCTTTGATTAGTAATGTTTTGTTGCTCTGCATGATTATGGCCATTATTGCTCTCTTAGTTGGTTGCTCCTAGTGTTTTGCTAGCCTCCACTTGTATGAGTAAGCTCTACTCATGCTTCCAACTCCCAAGAAACTAAGTTATTCCAAAGTGTCCACTATAAACTCCTATGCATGGTGTGTTCCACCATTCCAAGTATGGTAGAACACCATGCATAGGAATTTATAGTGGACACTTTGGAATAACTTGGTTTATTGGGAGTTGGATGTATGAGTAGAGCTTACTCATACAAGTGGAGGCTAGCAAAATACTGGGAGCGACCAACTAAGAGAGCAATAATGGACATAATCATGCAGAGTGACAAAACATTACTAATCAAAGCATAAAGTGGTACCACAAGTCAAGGACTAAATGATCATAGAGGCTAAGGTGACTGGTTCATAGTCATAACATGGTGTGAGCATGTGCCAAGTCAACCCAAACAAAGCATCAAAGGGGAATACCATAATACTATGCTTTTGTATGCTAAAACAACGCATGATTCTTTCAAGGCACATTAAGCAATCTTAATTGTTTGGAACAAGTCATGCTACAACAATAATCACTAAGAATAAGGTCAAAACAACATCTAGCATGACATGATAAAGTCTAAGCCACAGTCAAAACAAGCTCCCTTTGTACCACTTAAGCTTGAAATTTTCTACTCTTTTCCAACACCAATCAACTTATTTGAAACAACTCACAAAGATAATAATCAATAAATATCAGTGAGAAAGCCTCACAAATCCACAAAGAAGAACTAAAAAGTTCTAAGCTGAAAGCACAAGAAAACTAAGGCTACACACAGTGCTAGCAAAAGAGAACACTCACAGACAATAAGAATAAAAACTACAGTGTTCTAGGCAATGAAAACAGAGCGTGTCTCTCTCCAAAAGAAGTGTGCTGGGATCCAACCAACTTTATTCAAGCAAACTAAAAAAATGAAAACCAAAAACGAAAACTAATACGCTCCAAGAACAACCCAACTATGCATGAAACAATAAAAACAAAGTGTCTAGAAAGACCTGAGATTTTTATTGATAAAGAAAGGGATGCCTTAGGCATCCCCAAGCTTTGACACTTGTACCTCTTGAATATTTCTTGGGGTGACACGGGGTGGCATCCCCAAGCTTGAGATTTTGTCCATTCTTCATCTCATTACATTATTCTTTCTCTACACCTGAAATTTTTTCTTCATACAAAACTTCACACAATCTTCATTAGCAACATTAGTGTATTCAAAAGATAATAGACCCTTGGGTTTAGCTTTAGACAACAAAACTTTCACTAAAGACACAAGCTACTATAGCAATTCCCTCAAAAATCTCAATTTCCCATAACGAACCCAAAAAGGAATCAATAGGAAGCAAATGCAAATAATGGCAGAAATCTGTCAAAACATACCAGCAGGTAGAAAACGATTTTTTAGAAGACCTTCTGTTGCTCAAATAAAAAAAATGTTGAACTAACAAAAATTATCTAACATACTGGAGGATTTATTTATAAACTATCAGCTCAATCCGACTTACAGAGGTTCCTCACGATTTTTTATGGTGGATCACAAATATATGTTTTGGGATAGCAACTCCCCAAATCTTACTTCCCTCTCATTAGAGGTTATTCTTGGCACAAAAAAGCAAACAAAAAGGATAAGGAGAGGTTATTACAGAATTAGGACTCAAGAATACTCTTGGGTTATCTCCCAACAAGTACTTTTCTTTAACGGCTTTAAGTTAGGCTTGATAGTTTGAGAAGATGCTCACATAAGAAATATGAATTGAAGCAAAAGAGAGAATCAAGAAGCAAATTCAAAACACATTTAAGTCTAACCCACTTCCTATGCATAGGAATCTTGTAAAGAAACAAGTCATGAAAGCACAAAGCAACAAGCATAGGAAAGCAAAACAAGTGCAACTTCGAAAAATTTAACATAAAGAGGGGAAACTTAATATTTTTTGAGATACATAAGACCATGTTTCCCTCTCCCATAATAACTTTCAGCAGCAACATGAATAAAATTAACAATATAACTATCACATCAAACATTCTTATCATGAGCCACATGCATAAAATAATTATTACTCTCTACATAAGCATAGTCATTCTTATTAATTGTAGTGGGAGAAAATCCAAAAAATAGCTATCATTACTATTCTTATCACCATAATCATCAAATATAGGAGACATATTGTAATCACAATCAATTTTCTCCTCAATAGTAGGTGGACTTAAAATATCATACTGATCATTGTAATCATCATATATTGGAGGATTGGTATCATCATAAGAAGTAGAATAGCTATCTTCCAAAGCCAGGGAACTAAAAAGGTCATTTTCATAAAAACTAGCTTCCCCAAGGTTAGACTTTTCCATAGCATTAGCAACAATGGTGTTCAAAGCATTCATACTAATGACATTGCTGTTAGCATGCAAATAAAGCTCCATAGGTGTTTTAATTTTCTCTTCAAACACTTCATGTCCTAACTCAAGATAAATACTATAAAGCTCTCTAATTTTTTTGGTGTTTTCCATTAAGCCTAACTAGTAAAAACAAGAAACAAAAAGACAAAATTGTAGAATCTAAAGGAAATAACTTCGAGCACTCACACCGGAGGATGTGAGTACCTTTTACCTTACCTCCCCGGCAACGGCGACAGAAAATAGCTTGATGTCTATGCACTTCTATTCTTGTAGACAGTTGTTTGGCCTCCAAGTGCAGAGGTTTGTAGAACAACAGCAATTTACCTTAACTGGATTACCCAAGATTTATCGAACTCAGGGAGGAAGTGGTCAAAGTTATCCCTCTCAAGCAACCCTGCAATCAAGATACAAGAAGTCTCTTGTGTCCCCAACACACCCAATATACTTGTCAGGTGTATAGGTGCACTAGTTCGGCGAAGAGATAGTGAAATACAAGTGGCAACGGTGCCAAAAAATAGCTTCTAACTTGTTGTTGACGTGGGGTAACGTGTGTGAAACTGAAATAAAGATGGAAACAAGCAAACATGCAACAAATATAGATGCAAACGGTGTTTCAATGTTTAGAAACAAGGCCTAGGGATCATACTTTCACTAGTGAACACTCTCTCATATAAATATCTTCTCTTAATGATATTACCCTGACTACTCTCCGATTGGACACTCTAATCCATGGTAGGGCTATAACAGCACACCTCAAAGTCCGCCTTCCCCAATCTAGATAACCCCACACTGTCACCTTGAGCGCTAGATGGTTCCAACAAACACCACAATTTCATAGAGACAACCAACTCAAAATATACTCATGATATATATATATATATATATATATATATATAACCTAGCTTAAGTGCCACACACGGTGTGCATGCTGTCACTTTCACACACGTGGGGAAAAGCATAGATATATTAAAGCACGACTAGTAAACTTGGTGCGGCGACACGCCGCACCCGTGATGAATTTGAAATGTTGGTAGATGAATTTAAAATGGATTGAAATGCTGGTAGATGTATTTAAAACGATATCTATAATTGAAAGTAAATAAGAAGAGTCTGCATCTATTGAAGGAGACCAATGTAGTACATAATTTATAAAGTATCTTCGCCTGAGACCTGATAAACAATATTGTATCCTATGCATGATGTCGGGATATCAAATGGCTTTGATTTATGTGCATAGAAGTGGAAATCTTCAGATTCTGGGTCAACCTCTGTCACTTTCGCTTGTTGGGTGATTCTGATCCTATAGGGATGGTCCGTTGTCTTATATTTGCCTCAAGTTGTAGTGATCATGAAAGACTCAATCTTGTATACCAAATTCTCCTTTGATTATCACTGAACTTTGCTATTTGATTTTCTGGTAGACAACCTTCCATCATGTTGACCTGAAATATGAATCAATCTTAAGTGTACACCTCATGCAAATAACTATAGATTCCACCAGTAAAGAGTGCTACGGGAAGTGAAAGCTATCACTAAGTTATGGTTTGAGCAAAAAAGCAAAGCTGATGCTGTTTGGTAATAAAGAAAGATGAGTAATCCAAAGCAGATGTAGATGGATACATTAAAATTTAGAACTAATGGATCATGGTTTAAAGAGGATATGTAAATTTTGCAGCAAGGAAAAATTTATGGTGTGAATGAACACTTCGAGAGGAAATTAGAGTAAACTTGTCTGTAGTAGGAGACTGGAGAAGGAATCTGTCTGTGTAAAACCGACTCTTGTTCCCAGGCAATATGTTGGAGACTCTACAAAAGATGATCTATAAAGGCGGTGCTGCTACTGCCGTGAGGTAAAATACTGCCACCGATATATGGCAGACCTAGAACATATTTGTGAATTTATTTAGTGAAAAGTAAATGTTCGAGGAATGAAACCAACATTTAAGTGCAATAACAAAGTGTGCTAGAAATAGTAGCATAATATCGAATGACAGCAGCACTACACCATCCGATAGACGTTCTGAAACAAAGAGTAAAACTAATTAGAACAACACATATCTATCAACTAAATGAACGAGAAAGTAGAGCATAAGAGAACATCCAACAGTAAGCAATAACTCTCTTAAGAGCAGCGAGGTGGTGTTCCATCAGTTTCTGCTTCCAACGATCTGCCCGTGGGCTTGTCAGCAAGAACAAAAGGGTATCAGACACTTCAATACAAATAATGTTCTCGCGCAGCCATATGGCATGCAGAAAATATTCAGTCGCCAACTCGCTATGTCTGCAAGTTTTAGGAAAAGAAAATACCATCTCAAGGGAAGTGTACAAAGCATCTTACTTTTTTGTTCATACATCAACCCATTATTACAAAGTGTTAACAAATATATAAGATCATAAGTTAATCACACAACATTTAAAAAGCAAGAGACCAAGGTACATGTCTATCAGTAGTCTGAACCTAACAGTTCTACATGAATCCATCTCAATCAAAATCATCCAAGCATTATGTCATGAAATTCATCTTGCATGCTTGTCCTTCACACACAGAACTCTAGTACACTCACACTAATGTATCATTTTATACGAAATTTCATGGAAACTAAAAGTAGTGAATTGGTTTATCCAAGAAAAACACTGCATTTATCTATAGTGAAAAATCTCTAAGGGAACCATTTAAGACAACATCGATGCCATGTAGAACATTGAGGTGCACAATGATTGTATTATTTATAACTTGAGAAGCTAATTAAGAAATTCAAGAAGAAATTGGTAACACACGTATTACTATATATACTGTGGTGTACTGTTATATATATATATTCATACTCACCAACTTGAAAATCAATATTCAGGGTAAATTATTATTCAAACTTATCGTTCGATATGGTAGGAAATATCCATGTATGGATAAGTAGGATATATATCAGATCATGAGGCTGAAATATTCAACCCGTTGAAACTTGGCAGCACCACAGTTTATGAACCCAACGATAATGACCATCAATACCTGAACCCGTTGGAACTTGGCAGCACACAAATTATGTGAGAATTCACTTATTTTCCCAATAGGGGAATTACCTCACATTCAAGAGCTGTTATCACCAAACTTGCCTTCAAAGGAAGACAGAAACCTTGGAGTCCTCCACAATGCCATCTTCCAGAAGCCCTTGTCTAGTACCATGCCGACAACCCCTCTAATAATATGATGATTTGACAAACTAATAAATAATATGAGAAGCACAAGGAGAATTAACTGACCACACTTTGTACTCCAATATAGTGAACTTCTATTTTGTAGACAATGTGACAAAAAATAACCTGAATCATATTTGATTGCGAGAAAAACTATGGCACAAAGTATAAAAGATACTGACCGTTATGTAGAAAGACAAAGAAATATCGTCACATGACTCCTCTTCAGTTTATGTTTTTCCTGTAACTTATACGTCCATCTCTCCCCGGTTTCTATATTACCAGAACCCATCACACTGTGTATGATCAAAAAATCATGAAACCGAAAGATCCTGTTTTGGTGGATGGTGTGATAAAATTAAATTGGACCAGAGACATTATAATGCAAGGCTAAAGAAATCATGATAATCAAAACTGGGAAGATCAAAGTGAGTTCCATAATGTTTTTTTTAGGATCGTGTGTATTTATGAACATGATGTGCCCCTGGCTACATTTTAGCCTAAGGGACGCACAAACGATTATAATATGTACGATTGTTTAGAGTAAGAAAGAAGAACATGGTATTTAACCTACTTGATGTAAAATCATGTCAATCTACAGATCTACATAGAAAAAGTTCAGTGTTTATCAAACATAATAGCTCTTTTTTGCATGAGGATCAATAAACCATGTTCTTCTTCCGAACAGATTAGATCAATAGTCTGCAATTAGTTTCTATAAAAAACGATTATTAGCTCTTATCTAGTAGAAATATTACTAAAATGAACTATAAGATTTTACCCCATATGGAGCTTAGCCTTAAGGATGTGCAAAAGGAGATTGTGGGTACAAACCAGTCTGGGTGAAGGAAAAAATGAGTAGTTAAGCTTAGATGAGTAATGTTAATTCTGGAGTAGCATGCCCACCTTTGCCTGATGTCTGCTTAAAACCATTGTAAACTCTGAAATAAGGGGATTTGACAAAAAATGAGTCAGATCATAGATCAGTATTCTCAATTGTGTAGTCGAGCATATGAATCAATATGAAATAAAAATAGGAAATAAACCGCTGGAAAAATAATAAAGTGTGCAGGCTATGTCTTGGCCGAGTTTCTCAAGGGCAATGTATCGCTTGACCAACAGAATTATACTCAGTTTCTATCATAGTGAAGATACTCATCCTGGTACAATTCCTGCTCACCATGGAGGCATGGACATGGAGAGTAGTCTTTGACCCGCTGCCTGAGAGCGCGACATCCAAGGCCGCCAGTTCATCCAGATTTCATCAAGGTCAGCGCCTCAATACAACAGACCACACGAGAGCATACATATTGAACTCCATTTGGATGACAACACACCATTTTGATTCAACAGACATCATAATAAGTAAAATTAGACCGAGCAACATTCTTATCTGTCTATATACCCCTTTCTAAAACAGGAAAAAATTTCCATCGTGTACTGTTTGTGTACTGTATCAAACGCTTGAAGAATGGGAGTGTCAACCATGGCATATTCTAGACTTTTAGACATTACCCGTCGAGTTCCAGACATGTCATGATAATTCAAAAAAACATGCAACAAAACAGAACGTCCATTTTTCTTTACTTACCTTCTCAACTGTAATAGATTCAGGGGAAGATTTTGGGCTATAACACGCTTCAATATATCTCATAGACGTTTGATTTAAAAGAAGGAATTACTTTTCAATCCAGAGCTGGTATAAAAAACTTCCAGTGATTTAATATTGATTTATCAGATATGATAGTGGACAAAGCTGACTTATACATACGTTCTCAAGGAGCAACAAAAGTGTCGGGGTTTGCAAACAAAACAAAGAAAGTTAGTAGTATTAAGAAAGTGAAGTACAAAGCCAAATCCTCACAGCCTAATGCTTATCATACAAGCAACTGGTGAAATAAAGATTAACATCATATGCAGATGTTGCTCGGATGCTTCTCTACACACTCAAACAACATAAGTGATAGATTTTCGTTTTTCAGTTGTCCAGAAGTGCAACACCAACCGAAAAAACACGATGCAAAGCAGAGGAAAGCACAATGGAATACTGAGTCACCGCCCCATGGAAAATCAAAAACAAAAAAGTGAGTCCATGGTCCAGTTCAGTATGTAGGTACGTCGAGCTACACCATGTCCTGGCACGCCGCCAGTGACTTCATCATGAACGCCACAAAAGCCATCTCCCTCTCGTGTGGCTTGGCGATGGCTCGCTTTGCTCCTATTAATCCGGAGGAGCAGGGCCCGACGGAGGCGGACGACAAAGTGGAGCTGGGTGCCGTGCCCATGACATCACGCCGGTCGATGACAGCCGAGACGGACGACGGCGGCGAGGAGTACTCCCTCCTCCTTCTCTTCCTCACCATCGGCTGGAGAAGGGCCGAGGGAGACCGTGGCTGAGGACGCGTGCGCAGGGTCAGTGACGGGCGGTGGACACGGGAGGCGGACACAGTCGTGGCTGGAGGCATCCGAGGGCAGGCATACAGGATCAGTGGGAGAGATCGTCTAGGCGGACGTGGAGGTGCTGACGCTGGAGTGGGAGGGGCGCGGGTGCGGTTTTCTTTCTTGGCCATGAGAGACGGGGATTGGGAAGAAGAGGTTTCGGGACCGGGGAGGGTGAGGAGCCTAGGCATGTGTGCTTGGAGGAGCTCTGGATTGGGAGCTAAGAAAAAGAAGAGACATGCGAAGAGAAGAAGAGATAAGAACTCCGCCACCTCTACCTTCTCCAAGCCCTGGTCCTCTTCAACGCTCATGGAGGGTGAGACCTCGAGGTAGGCTGTCCCACCTCGCACACAAACAAAATGAATCCCTGGCAAGGCGGCGGGGCGCCGGAGACAGAGCAGTGGGGTGGGCATGGACATGTGGGACGTGAAGTGGTGGGGCGCTGGCGTTCCTGCTCCTAGCGTCGTTCTATGGCGAACTGGGAGTGGAGGAGGCGGCGCACGGGAGAAGGGACATCTAGGCAGGAAGATAAGGCGGACGTGAGCCTTCCAGAAGCGCCGCAACCGCTTATCAAGGAACCGCATAAAAGGCCAAAAATAAATCAGGGGAAAAACTATGAAAAAAACCAACGGACTGTAGATAGCGGGTACTATAAATACGAGACATCTATAGTAGAAATCGCTGATTTGGCGTCACTAATCAATGCTGAAGTCGTTCCCTTTAATATATGTAGTTATGAGTATTTATGTAGACTCTAGCCTAAGTGCCATCATGTCATGCACACTGTCACTTTTACACACATGGGGAGAGCAGAGATCTATTGAAGCACTTGCGTAGCAAGGTAGATCTACTTGATTACAAAGCTCATGATCACAACATGATCATGCATAGAGAGAGAGAGATGAACACATAGCTACCGTAGAGCCCTTAGCCTCGAGGAAGAACTACTCCCTCCTCATCATGGGAACCAGAAACGATGATGGAGATGGTGGTGGAGATCGATGGAGATGACTACGGGGGCACTTCCCCGTCCCGGCAGGGTGCCGTAACAGAGACTTTCTGTCCCCCGAATCTCCCCTTCGATGGCGGCGGTGCTATTGAGGTTTTCATGGATTTTTTCTGGATTATTTAGGGTTTTATCCCTAGGAGCTTCTTATAGGCAAAGGAGGCAAGGTCAGTGGAGGGCTAGGGGTCCCACACCCCCTGTAGGCGCCACCAGGGCTAGCCCATGCCTAGGGGGGGTTCGGCCACCCTGGTGTCCTCCTCCAACTCTGCTTCTATAAAGGTCCCAACATTTAATAAGGTAGAGATCCCTGTGTTTACAATGCTAGTCCCTGGATCAATAGCTAGCATTCACAGTTAAGATGTAATATCAAGAAACAAAGGTCATAATACAATTTATAACCAGGAATAAAATAATTCATTACATCTTACATAGCTCATTTGGCTATCACATTACAATGCAGCAGAATAATCATAGCATGGAGTCCTTTATCTTCAAAATGCCATAGGCAATCATGTTGGTTGTAGACTTGTAATCCTAATCAACACACTTCCCTAATATCAAACAAATCTGCAACGTAACAAGTTACATCCACAAGGGTCAACACATTTGAATTATATTGGCAAGTGATACTATGGTGGTATAGTGGAGTCTATCATCTATATGTTTTTGGCTAGGTGGAGCTTAGGCTTGCTTTTCTCAAAATAGATTTTCCTTATCATTTGAAAACACTAAGTTTTTGCTTGTCAAAAACAACCAAGGAACCACCAATAGAAATTGGTGAACCTTCAACCCTTGTTCAACCACAAGTTTTTACTTAGAAATTGGGATGAGGAGATTCTTGATAGCTTCCATGTCTTGATGATCAAATTGTCCTTTGCCAGGGACATGGCTAAGTACTTAGATTTTTTACACTCTGCACAGGTGGTGCACTTTCCCCACAAGACTTGGTTTCACCAAGACAAGAACTTTCAGAAGCCTTCCCTTAGACCAAAATGGACGCGTTCCAACCTATCATCCCCTACCACCAACCGTCCATTTGGCTAAGTTATTGCAACCTATATGATACAGGAAGAGCCCATAATGCCAAGTGGTTGCACTTGAAGCTTCTCAACATTTGACATCTCAAATCTCTTTGTTCCTGGGTGGCCATCCACAAGTGAGATACACAAGGTAAACCATATAAATGGGCCTTGTGTAACCACTCAACACAAACCATTCTTTCCATTCCACCCAGGTGATTCATTCACTTAGTTGTTTTATTAAACAAAACACAAGTCCTTGACTAAGAAATATTCCATAGCATGAATATAATCCACCCTTGTTTTCTACTAGCTAAGCTAAGCATGACAGTAGTAGGAATCTTAACTTAGGAAAATTCTACTAAGGTTTCATCTACTAGGATTTCCCATGGCATAGTTTATACTTAGCAAAATTCCATGCAAGTCCTACTTAAAAATATCACTAATGCATAGTGAAAATAATGGGACAAAAGTATGAAGTAGCACTTGCCTTTTTGGTAGAGAATTATAGGTTCACTCCTTGATCTTGCAATATTCACACCCTTCAAATTCCACTACAATTCAATCAAGCAAGCAAATATTCAATATACCATTCAAGCAAACATCACATAAAATAATAGAAACCAAGCAATGCATGCAAGCATGATAAAGATTGTTTTATTTGGAAAAGTGGTTTATAAAAGGTTATGGACATCATAAAATACCTTTTGGTCATTTATAAAAGTGGCAAGGTCATTTGTAAATGTGGTAAAATCATTTGATATTAAGTTAGTGAAAATGGCCATGTTAAGTCATTTCTATTTTTCTAGAAATGGTTCAAACCAAAGTAATATTTTCTAGTGTTTGATAAATACATTTTTAAACACAAATGTTGGTTTTTTATGGTTAAGTGTTTAATATTAAAACCATTTGCAAAAGGTTTCACCTATAAACCATTTTTACACTAAATCAATATTTTATGTTGTTGAAAATGCCTTTAGCAAAGTAATAATTTATAGGGTTCATAAAAATACATTTTTAAATTCTAAAACTTGGTGTTTAGAGTCAGAGAGTTTAAATCAAAATATTTCCCAAAGGGTTTCCTCCAAAAGCATTTTTAACATATAAACATTATTTTTATTTGACTAGAAATGTTCTAATTCAAGGATTTATTCTTTAACTTCACAAAACACATTTTTAAATCCATAAGTTGGTTTCTATGGTCAGTAGGTTCAACACAATCCATTGGCCAAAGGTTTTACCATAAAAATATTTCTAGAACAAATTTTATATCCAAAATATGCCTACACAAGTTTCTACAGAAACAACCAATTTAACAGAAGCAATTTACTAAACAAAGTGCATGGTTGAAAAGTACTTGTCTTACTGATTTCATTGATATAAAATTTGCAAAATTTGGACGTTTGATCAAAAATTATGAATTTTACAAACTTGAACATCTAATAGATCGATTCTGGTTTTTATAAAACAGACTGGGCCACGTGTCTTGTTCTGATAGGCTGGTACCTCTTCGGTTGGATCGGCCTCTCTGGTGCGTTGGATTAAAGTGAAATAGCGCGGCTCAGGTTCAACCATACCCCTTCGAGTTATGATCAATCGTAACCAAAGGATCCAGATCCAACGGCTTAAAACGACTAACACTAAACTGGCGGTGCTAGCGGCGGTGGTTGGCAGCGGCGTGGTCAGACGGCGGCGGAGCCTGCGATTTAGGAAGCAAGGGAGTTAGAGGAGGGCATTACCAGGTTCACCGTGCTTCTCTGATGCTCAACGCGGTCTTTGTCGACCAAGGGGCGCACAGGTTCCTAGGGAATTGCTCACCGGAGTCCGCATGGCGTCGGGCACGCTCTGGTCGTCGTTGTTGGCGAGGCTACATGCCACGGGAGAGCGAACGGAGGGTGCTGTTAGCTTTGTACGCGTGTTGTAGACAAGTGAGCATCAAAAGGAGGGCATGGGGTGGACGGTACTTACGGGAAAGGGTCGCCGGAGAAGTGGCAGCCGATGGTGGCGCTCGGGTGTCGTCGTTGCCGAGGTTCTGGGGCGCGCGCGAGTGAGCTGAGGGTCCTGGCAGGTGCGCACGGGAGAGCAGAGCAGGCTCGGGTGGTCGAGGGGGCAAGGCGCGGCCTGGGTTTGCTGGAATTCGAGCGAGACCTCGTCGGAGCCTGTGGGTGCAGCGAGCAATTAGGGTAGCCCTGGGGCGGAGAGGAACTAGGAACAGAGGGGAATGGTAGAGGAGAGAGGGGCGACTAAGTGCACGCGGTCACTGCGAGGTTTAAGCGAGGCATTGAAGCGAATTGAAGCGAGTTTAACACGAGCAGAAACGGTCGACGAGGGAGGCGTGGTCGTCGCGTGGGTAGGAGAGAAGACTGGCAGGGTGGGGTCTGGGCGTCAGCGAAAGAGAGAGAGGAGAGGTGGGGGCCAGCAGTCAGCGAGGTTGCGGGTCACTTCTCTGGTGCGAAATGTTTTCTGTGGGGAGAGGGAAAATGGGCTTGCTGGGCTTAGTGGGCTGGGGTCAGCTGGGCTAGATTTGTTTCATTCATTCAGTTTTTTTGTACAGATTGTTTTTCCTTTTTCTTTTTCTTTTTATATTTATCTGTTTTGATTTCTATTCAAACAAATCAAGCACTATTTGAATTCAAACTTCCACCAAACTTTGAGTATATTCAAATACTGTTTATTAATACATTCTAAAGTCAAATTTAGAATATTTCTTTTATTCTTCGTAGGTATATTAATTATTTAAAATAAGCCCTTGTCTTAATTCAAACAAGATTTTAAATATAATTTCAACTTTTATTGAATTCAAATTTTTACCAAACCTTTTTCAGTAGGTTTTATTTATTTATTAGGGTGTCAAATAATTCACTTTGAATTATTTGGAATATTTTTAATATGATTTATTAATCATTTAAATTGGGTATTTGTCTTTATTCCAATGGAATTAAATATGGGTTTAATTCCATAAATTTTATTTAAATGATTTATTTTATTTCATTTAATTCAATTAAATAACTTTTATTCCACTTGGGTAAATTCAAATTATTTTTCCCTGATTTAATTAACCATTTCCATTAGGGATTTTGTCTTTATTCCAATAGGAATAGAATTTGGTTAAGGCCTTATTATTTTATTTCAATATTATTTATCCATTTATTTCATTTGACTTGGATTATGTTTATTCCATTTGTTTATGGTCTTGGCCAAGTTTTATTTAGCTCTTATCAAATAGTCCTTATTTATTATTTATTCTTTATCTTATAAAATCCGTATCTTTTTATTTAAAGGTCCAAACATGGTGATTCCAATTTGTAAAATCTTATTTAACATTTTTTTATCCTTTTAAATATCTTTAGGATTATTTGCTCACCATTTGGTATGGATTTCTAGATAGGTGCTTTATTAGCTTTGGAAATTCAATTTCCTTATCTTATTAAATTCATAAGATTTTATTTATGGCTCCAAATTAAGTGAAACCAATTTCTATGGTTTTATAATATTTCTATTTGTCATTCTTGATCATTTATAAATGTTTGTTGACCAATTTTTATATGGATCAAATCCAAGGCTTAGAGAAATCTTGGAAATGTTTTTCTTCCATTAGGGTTTTAGAGTTTTGTTTTATTTTCCAAGTGTTTTAAATTTCAAGATGCATTTATGAAGAATGCCTTCCACTTGATTTGAATTTAGTTGGGTTCAAACATTATTCAAGTTTGTTCAAGATGTGATTTTTAAGTTTCCATTTATAAACAAAAGTTTATTTTCACCCTAAATTTCAACAATTATTAATTTTGTTTATTTATTTTTCACATTACAAAATTTGGAAAATTTTGCGATGTGACAGGCTACCACCCTTAAAAGAAATCTCGTCCCGAGATTTGGGAAGGCTAGGGTTACAAGTTGGCTCAAAGCAACTAGGGTACTACCACCCTTAAAAGATTTCCAACTAGATTACATCTTGGCTTGCTTGGGATCTTGATGAAACTTCTCTGGGCAAACATCTGCATAGTGTCCTTTGTTTCCACACTTGAAACTTGTGACAAGGCTGAGATCCTTCATAGGCTTGTTTATCTTGTGCTTCATCTTTTCTGGACAATTGCTTGGATAATGTCCTTGATCACCATAATTGTAACATGTGACAAGATTGAGTTCTTCATGTATGTTCTGTGGACAAGTTGACACATAATGGCCTAGCTCTTTGCAGTTGTTGCACCACACTTGGATGATTTCCTTATACTTCTTCTTCTTCTCTGGACATTCATTGGCATAGTGTCCCATCTCTTTGCAATGGCAACACTGCACTTGACTTTTGTCCTTCTTCTTGGGTTTCTCCAAAGCTAGGAGTGCTTCTAGTTCATGTTCTTCATATCTCACCTCAAAGGTGGGAAAGTCTCTTGGTCTCCTTAATCTTTTCCTTGGACAATACATATGTCTCCTCTTTTGTCCATTAAGGTGAGTCATATTGCTTGGAGGTGCAAGCTGAGATTTTCCTTTGTCTTCATCCTTCTTGGTAGAAGTTGTTCCCTCATGGGGGTTTACAATCTGTTGATGTACTCCACCTTGTTTCCTTTGTTGAACTATGGAATAGATGTGGCATTGGATAGGGGCATGCTTATTTCCTTCACATAGGAAACAAGTAGCTTGAGATGTGGGGCATTGATTAGTTGGATGTTTCTCTTCATAATTGGGGCATTGATCTTCATGCTCTTTGGAAGTGTGATCCTTGTCTCCACAAACATTGCAATCTTGGGTTCCTTATAGAATATCATCCTTGACATCCTTGTTGTCACAAACCCCTTGGGAAGGGTTGTCTCCCATGTTGATCATTTGACTTGTCATCCTATGCAACAATTGGGTTTGGGTTTCCAAAAACCTTTGCATGGTTGGGTCTAAATCATTGTTGTTGGCCCAAAATTGAGTTGTCACTTGGTTCAACTGGGTTTGGGTTACTATGAGTTCTCTCATGTGCATCTCTTGGTTGTTGTTGTCACCATCCTTGAGGTTGGAGTTTCTTGGAGTAGTCATCTGTTTTGGGTTGGATTGGGATTAGAATAGGCAAAAGATTTTCTAAGGAAATAATTCTAATCACACACAACAATTTAACACAAGCAATGTGCAAGAAATCAAAAACAAACATTCCAATCAAACAACAAAGTTTCAAGCACATTTTTAAGCAACAAAATATTTTTTCTACACCACATAAGTTGGTGGGTTTGATTTAAACCAAATATGGTGGTCCAACTATATGGTTCACGTGAGATCTTTCCATTCTTCTTAGTTGACTCTTCATGAACAAGATCTTTATATCCATGGAGAATTTCTTGTATCTTGGTCACAAAACTTCAAAGGTGATGATGGTTCCTTCTAAGTTGTGTTTCCTTAGTCTTCAAGTCTTGAGTAATATTTCTTGTCTCACTTGTAGTCCTTAGTGATATCCAAGTTGAAGTCCTTGGTGAAAATAAAGTTGAAGTATTTGATGATGTTGAAGTTGAAGTCTTTGGCCATGGGGAAGGCTTTGTCAATCAAGTTTGAAATAGAAGAGATGTAGAATCAAAACCAAAAGGTTGAGGAAAGAGTTTACCAGATTGTTTGTAAATAAGTTTTGGAACAAATACAACTCCTATTTTTCTAAGGGGTTTTGTCCAATCCTAGGGTTACAATCCTACAGGCAACACAGTGCTCTAATACCATCTTTAAAGGTACCAACCTTTAATAAGGTAGAGATCCCCGTGTTTATAATGCTAGTCCATGGATCAATAGCTAGCATCCACAATTAAGATGCAATATCAAGAAACAAAGGTCATAATACAATTTATAACCAGGAATAAAATAATTCATTACATCTTACATAGCTCATTTAGCTATCACATTACAATGCAGCAGAATAATCATAGCATGTAGTCCTTTATCTTCAAAATGCCACATGCAATCATGTTGGTTGTAGACTTGTAATCCTAATCAACACACTTCCCTAATATCAAACAAACCTGCAACATAACAAGCTACAGCCACAAGGGTCAATACATTTGAATTGTATTGGCAAGTGATACTATGGTGGTATAGTGGAGTCTATCATCTATATGTTTTTGGCTAGGTAGAGCTTAGGCTTGCTTTGCTCAAAATAGATTTTCCTTATCATTTGGAAACACTAAGTTTTTGCTTGTCAAAAACACCCAAGGAACCACCAATAGAAATTGGTGAACCTTCAACCCTTGTTCAACCACAAGTTTTTACTTAGAAATTGGGATGAGGAGATTCTTGATAGCTTCCATGTCTTGATGCTCAAATTGTCCTTTGCCAGGGACATGTCTAAGTACTTAGATTTTTTACACTCTGCAGAGGTGGTGCACTTTCCCCACAAGACTTGGTTTCACCAAGACAAGATCTTTCAGAAGCCTTCCCTTAGACCAGAATGGACGTGTTCCAACCTATCATCCCCTACCACCAACTTTCCATTTGGCTAAGTTATTGCAACCTATATGATACAGGAAGAGCCCATAATGCCAAGTGGTTGCACTTGAAGCTTCTCAACATTTGACATCTCAAATCTCTTTGTTCCTGGGTGGCCATCCACAAGTGTGATACACAAGGTAAACCATAGAAATGGGCCTTGTGTAACCACTCAACACAAACCATTCTTTCCATTCCACCCAGGTGATTCATTCACTTAGTTTTTTTATTAAACAAAACACAAGTCCTTGACTTAGAAATATTCCATAGCATGAATATAATCCACCCTTGTTTTCTACTAGATAAGCTAAGCATGACAGTAGTAGGAATCTTAACTTAGGAAAATTCTACTAAGGTTTCATCTACTAGGATTTCCCATGGCATAGTTTATACTTAGCAAAATTCCATGCAAGTCCTACTTAGAAATATCACTAATGCATAGTGAAAATAATGGGACAAAAGTATGAAGCATCACTTGCCTTTTTGGTAGAGAATTATAGGTTCACTCCTTGATCTTGCAATATTCACACCCTACAAATTCCACTACAATTCAATCAAGCAAGCAAATATTCAATCTACCATTGAAGCAAATATCACATAAAATAATAGAAACCAAGCAATGCATGCAAGCATGCTAAAGATTGTTTTATTTGGAAAAGTGGTTTATAAAAGGTTATGGACATCATAAAATACCTTTTGGTCATTTATAAAAGTGGCAAGGTCATTTGTAAATGTGGTAAAATCATTTGATATTAAATTAGTGAAAATGGCCATGTTAAGTCATTTCTATTTTGCTAGAAATGGTTCAAACCAAAGTAATATTTTCTAGTGTTTGACAAATACATTTTTAAACACAAATGTTGGTGTTTTATGGTTAAGTTTTTAATATTAAAACCATTTTCAAAAGGTTTCACCTATAAACCATTTTTACACTAAATCAATATTTTATGTTGTTGAAAATGCCTTTAGCAAAGTAATAATTTATAGGGTTCATCAAAATACATTTTTAAATTCTAAAACTTGGTGTTTAGAGTCAGAGAGTTTAAATCAAAACATTTCCCAAAGGGTTTCCTCCAAAAGCATTTTTAACATATAAACATTATTTTTATTTGACTAGAAATGTTCTAATTCAAGGATTTATTCTTTAACTTCACAAAACACATTTTTAAATCCATAAGTTGGTTTCTATGGTCAGTAGGTTCAAAACAATCCATTGGCCAAAGGTTTTACCATAAAAATATTTCTAGAACAAATTTTATATCCAAAATATGCCTACACAAATTTCTAAAGAAACAACCAATTTAACAGAAGCAATTTACTAAACAAAGTGCATGGTTGGAAAGTACTTGTCTTACTGATTCCATTGATATAAAATTTGCAAAATTTGGACGTGTGGATCAAAAGTTATGAATTTTACAAACTTGAACATCTAATAGATCAATTCTGGTTTTTATAAAACAGACTGGCCACGTGTCTTGTTCTGATAGGCTGGTACCGCTTCGGTTGGATCGGCCTCTCTGGTGCGTTGGATTAAAGTGAAATCGCGCGGCTCAGGTTCAACCATACCCCTTCGAGTTATGATCAATCGTAACCAAAGGATCCAGATCCAACGGCTTAAAACGACTAACACTAAACTGGCGGTGCTAGCGGCGGTGGTTGGCGGCGGCGCGGTCAGACGGCGGTAGAGCCTGTGATTTAGGAAGCAAGGGAGTTAGAGGAGGGCATTACCAGGTTCGCCGTGCTTCGCTGATGCTCAATGCGGTCTTTGTCGACCAAGGGGCACACGGGTTCCTGGGGAATTGCTCACCGGAGTCCGCACGGCGTCGGGCACGCTCTGGTCGTCGTTGTTGGCGAGGCTACATGCCACGGGAGAGCGAACAGAGGGTGCTGTTATCTTTGTACGCGTGTTTTAGAAAATTGAGCATCAAAAGGAGGGCAACGGGTGGACGGTACTTACGGGAAAGGGTCGCCAGAGAAGTGGCAGCCGATGGTGGCGCTCGGGTGTTGTCATTGCCGAGGTTCTGGGGCGCGCGCGAGTGAGCTGAGGGTCCTGGCAGGTGCGCACGGGAGAGCAGAGCAGGCTCGGGTGGTCGAGGGGGCAAGGCGCGGCCTGGGTTCGCCCGAATTCGAGCGGGACCTCATCGGAGCCTGTGAGGGTGCAGCGAGCAATTAGGGTAGCCCTGGCAGGGTGGGGTCTGGGCGTCAGCGAAAGAGAGAGAGAGAGGAGAGGTGGGGGCCAGCAGTCAGCGAGGTTGCGGGTCACTTCTTTGGTGCTAAACGTTTTCTGCGGGGAGAGGGAAAATGGGCTTGCTGGGCTTAGTGGGCTGGGGTCAGCTGGGCTGGATTTGTTTCATTCATTTATTTTTTTGTACATATTGTTTTTCCTTTTCTTTTTCTATTTATCTGTTTTGATTTCTATTCAAACAAATCAAACACTATTTGAATTCAAACTTCCACCAAACTTTGAGTATATTCTAATACTGTTTATTGATACATTCTAAAGTCAAATTTAGAATATTTCTTTTATTCTTCTTAGGTATATTAATTATTTAAAATAAGCCCTTGTCTTAATTCAAACAAGATTTTAAATATAATTTCAACTTTATTGAATTCAAATTTTTACCAAACCTTTTTCAGTAGGTTTTATTTATTTATTAGGGTGTCAAATAATTCACTTTGAATTATTTGGAATATTTTTAATATGATTTATTAATCATTTAAATTGGGTATTTGTCTTTATTCCAATGGAATTAAATATGGGTTTAATTCCATAAATTTTATTTAAATGATTTCTTTTATTTCATTTAATTCAATTAAATAACTTTTATTCCACTTGGGTAAATTCAAATTATTTTCCCCTGATTTAATTAACCATTTCCATTAGAGATTTTGTCTTTATTCCAATAGGAATAGAATTTGGTTAAGGCCTTATTATTTTATTTCAATATTATTTATCCATTTATTTCATTTGACTTGGATTATGTTTATTCCATTTGTTTATGGTCTTTGCCAAGTTTTATTTAGCTCTTATCAAATAGTCCTTATTTATTATTTCTTCTTTATCTTATAAAATCCATATCTTTTTATTTAAAGGTCCAAACTTGGTGATTCCAATTTGTAAAATCTTATTTAACATTTGTTTATCCTTTTAAATGTCTTTAGGATTATTTGCTCACCATTTGGTATGGATTTCTAGATAGGTGCTTTATTAGCTTTGGAAATTCAATTTCCTTATCTTATTAAATTCATAAGATTTTATTTATGGCTCCAAATTAAGTAAAACCAATTTCTATGATTTTATAATATTTCTATTTGTCATTCTTGATCATTTATAAATGTTTGTTGACCAATTTTTATATGTATAAAATCCATAGGCTTAGAGATAGCTTGGAAATGTTTTTCTTCCATTAGGGTTTTAGAGTTTTGGTTTATTTTCCAAGTGTTTTAAATTTCAAGATGCATTTATGAAGAATGCATTCCACTTGATTTCAATTTAGTTGGGTTCAAACATTATTCAAGTTTGTTCAAGATGGGATTTTTAAGTTTCCATTTAGAAACAAAAGTTTCTTTTCACCCTAAATTTCAACACTAATTAATTTTGTTTATTTATTTTTCACATTACAAAATTTGGGAAATTTTGGGATGTGACAGCTTCGTGGTTCTGTGTCGCTCCAGAAAAAATAGGAAGATTGGCTTTTGTCCCGTCCAATTTCGAGAATATTGATTTTCTGCCTTTTCTGGAACCAAAAACAAAAGAAAACAGGCAACTGGCACGGTGGCATCTTGTCAATAGGTTAGTTCCAGAAAGTGTATAAAAATACCTCAAAGTGTAGACGAAACATAGCAAAGTTGATACAAAACAAGCATGGAACATCAAAAATTATAGACGTTTCCGACGTATCATCCATCAACCATCAATGTTTCCTTCATCCATGAGTGAGTAATCCCCCGCTGTAGGATATGGGGATGGTAGGGATTGGATGAGTTCTATCATGTAATCGAATAAGATTGTTAGGGCATGGTGCCTAGTGTCTCTATTAGTGTTATTTGACTTTGTTGCAACTTGTTGTGCTTAATGCTTGTCACTAGGCCCCGAGTGCCATGATCTCAGATCTGAACTTATTATTGAATCATTATGATAGTATTGTTTGTGATCTTATCTGCAAGTTGTGTACACATATCATTGTCCGGATCCAAAGGCCCCGAAGTGACAGAAATTGGGACAACCAGAAAGGATGGCTGTGATGTGAGGATCACATGGAGTGTTACTGCTTTGCTCCGGTGCTCTATTAAAAGGAGCACCTTAATTGCCAGTAGTTCCCTTGAGGCTCCGCTGCCACGGGCTGGCAGGACAAAAGATGTTGTGCAAGTTCTCATTGCGAGCATGCAAGACTATATATGAAGCACATGCCTATGATTATTTAGTACTTGGATGCTTTATCTTATTTATCTGCAATTTCTCTAGATCTTGAAGTTACATGTTTATATTTGTCCATGCAATGCCCGTCCATCCATCCCTATGCCTACCGCACTCATATCCTACTATTTGCTGCTACTATTACTATTGCTCCTATTTCACTGCTTTTGTTGCTTTGCTGTTGCTACTACAAACTGTTGCTACTGATAAACTTCTATGAGCAAAAACTATTTCTAGGTGCAGCTGAATTGACAACTCAATTGTTAAGGCTTGCAAGTATTCTTTGGCTCCCCTTGTGTTGAATCAATAAATTGGGTAATACTACCCTCGAAGACTGTTGCGATCCTCTATACTTGTGGGTCATCAAGAAGTTGCTAGTTAAAGTTTTAAAACTTTTTTTTTGTGTTTCCATGCTATTGGTTAAGAAGGTTTGCATGATGGATGGGTCTGATCCATTAGCAGGTGGGGGCTCATCTACAGGGAGCCAACAAACTAAGGTTCCACCTACGAAAGAACCTACTAAGCAAAATAAAATGAAGGCTCTGGCTAATCGTGGACCGCCTCCTGTGAAGCAGTCTAAAAAGACAATTGCAAAGAACCCTGTTGGTGATATTGTTGAAATGGCGGAGAATCCAAAGAATAAGGGGAAAAATGTTGCAACCAGAAAAATAGCGGACAACTCTGATGTAAGTTCTACCCATGCTATCTACATTGTACTCATGCTAAATCTTATTACTTGTCATTTTTTATCTTCAGTAGGTAGTTGCTTTTCTGCAGTAGGTAGTTGCTTTTCTACAGTAGGTAGTTGCTTCTCTGCAGTATGAAGTTCCTACTCTGCACTAGGTAGTTTTTTAATTTCAGTATGAAGTTGCTTCTCTATAGTGGATAGTTGCTATTTTTCTGCCATATTTTGGCGCATATATGGAAACTATCTAATACATCTTTTTTTGCATGCTTGAATTATAGGCTGAGGAAATTGGGGAAATCATAACCAGTTCATTGCCTTCGCGTTTTGTTGCACTAAACAACAAACTGATAGGCGCACAGAAGATTGCACTGATCGAGAAGAAGTTTGGTGGCCTGTTGAACATTGGCGCATGCATCATGCCTCTTGAACTCAGTCAGTGGGTTATGAAGTGCTATGACCCCGACACCTCTGAGTTGATTATACCTGACCGCGGAAAGATACCGATCGATGTAGAAAGTGTGCATAGGATCTGGGGGCTGCCCAACTCAGGCTTAAAACTGTGCTACGAGATGAATGCTGATATTACACGGCAAAAGTTGGAGGATTACGGTTTCCCGCCAAATGGCAGTACCGATCTTACCAGCTGGTGCAAGATGATTGAGGAGATGGGCGGGAAATCAGATAATATGTTTGTTTGAGCTTGGGATGTAATGGCCTACAACTTTCTCGCTCCCACAACTGGTCTAAAAGTTAGCCCACACTGCTATCCTGCTGTATATGACGTTGACCTAATGCCCCACACGAACATCTGTCAGTTTGTTGTCGACCAGATCAGGCTTGCTTTTAGTTCACTAAAAAACAAGAAGTCTGTGTGTTGTTGTGTTAATAACTTGATGGTAAGTGCACAGTTTTTTAATCATAGACAGATGTTCTATGTAGTTGCTTTTATGACTTATCTAGTTGCTCAACACAGCCTGTTTGTTGGTTATATACAACTACAAGTTGCTAGAACATGTTCTTTTTAGCACCTCTGAAGCATGTTTATCTCTTTTGTGTAGTTCTTTTTTACTGTCATATTAAGTTTTGCTTAAAAAAATCTGCTTTTGTTGCATATATGTAACTAGAAGTTTCTAGCTAAACACAAAGTTGCTCAAACCATCATGTTAGTTGCCTATATGATACCATGAATTGCTAATAACCATGTTTTCATTGCAGCCCCTTATAGAATATGTTTTGCATTTAATTCATATTTATTCCCCTGTTTTTTCCTGTCACGCAGTTACTGTACCTAGATTCCGTAGAGGTTGACGAACTCATTAGTCAGTGTTACCCTCGAGTAGACGCTTGGGACATCGCCTTGATAAATAGGGTAAAAAAATAAAGACACGATCAAACCAGGGTTTTTTGGGAAACTGCAAGTAAGCGTGATATGCCTTTTTTTACATTTGACTCTCCTTCTATGCCTACTTTTCTATATCAATCATGTTTGAGTAACCTACTTTGTCAAAAAAAGCTCCACAGCATGGAGGACTTTTCGGCAGATTGATAAAGGCCGAACAGTTCGTCACCGCAAATTTGCAGCCAAATTACGACCAGTGTGTGAGTACCTCGTTTTTTTAGTTGCTCAACCTAACAATTTTGTTGCCTGCATGACAATATAAGTTGCTTGTATTACACTATTAGTTGCTCAGCATGACAACTAACTTGTGTTCTTATTCATTCTTAATAACAAACTTGCAGAGGAAAAGAAAACTTTCTGCTTTGGTCCATGTAGCATGCTCAGATTTTGAAGAGATCATGGAAAAGTTTGTTAATGGCATTGGCAAAATATAAGAAACTATTGTAACTGGCAAAGGTTAACCAAGACCTACAAAGAGGCGAAGAAACAATAAGAAAGACAAAGAACTGGTGTTCGAAGAACCGGTGTTTCCTGATGAGGACTCTGACAACTCTGATGAGGAAAACAACAGGAAAGACTATGATCATGTGGTTTATCACTGTAGTTTGTCATTCTTTATTTCAAATTACTTTTTTTACCACTACCTTACTTTTACTTTTTTGGCCCTTTTGTTATACACAACAAAGAATACATCGACAATGATGACGACGATGATGAGTCCGACCAGCAAAAAAATGACGAGGATGGCGAGGAAAGAGATGACAACAACAGCAATGATGGTGATGATGACGATGGCAGCACTGGGAACATAGGATCTGGCAGAAGATCAGATGGAGAAGACGACAGCAACAATGACAGGAGCATGGATGATAGTTGCACAGATCAGTACTATGTTGAAGACAAGGAAACAAGGTCCGTCGCAAGGTCGGGGGCAAAAAGGAAGAGGGCAGCCAAAGGCGATGCTGAACAGACTTAGGAAGAACTTGCCTAGGCTACAGAACAATTTAGTCAGCCTAGTGGAAAATCACTGGAGCAGACCAGGGTTGAAGTTGCTTAGAAAAGTAAACAAGTTGCTCAGACCAGCAAGGAAGGTGTTCAGACCAGCAAGGAAGTTGCTCATCAGGTCAACAAGGATTTTGCTGGGAAAACAATTGAGGTAGTTGCTCAACAGCCAAGGGGGCAAGTTGCTAGTACCAGGGAGCAAGTTGCCCATACCATTACAAAAGTTGCTGAAACACGGGAGGAATCTGTGCAACAAACTAGGGAGAAAATTGCTGAAACCAGGGAGAAAGTTGTTTATACCAGGAAGGAAGTTCCTGCTGCCAGGAAGGAAGTTGCTGAAAGTATCCAGAGAACTACTGAAACTAGGATAAAACTGACGGACAACCCTCAAAGGTTGTTGAACAGAAAAGCATGGATCAAAATTCACAAACCTGGGAAGAAGTTGCCCCAACCGTGCAACAAGTAGTTCAGCAGAACAAGATTAAAATTGTCCAACAAACAATGCATACAAGTGTACCATAGACCATGAAAAATGTTGTACAACAGGAGACTAGGGGTAAAGTTATTGAGACCAAAGGTAAAGTTGATGAGACCAGGGGTAAAGTTGCTCAGGCCAGTGGGAAAGTTGCTGATACCAGTGGGAAAGTTGCTGAGGCCTTGGTAAAAGATGGACAACCTGCCTAGCAGAAAATACCAACTGAAGAAGTCACAATTATCAAGAAGGCTAAATTGATGGCTAGCGATGGAAAATTGTCTTGCCCCGCTAGCATCCCAATAGTTTTTGCTGGCACCACTATTTGGATACTTCGAAAACTGGTCCTGATGCACTTGGAGGCGCCATTGGAGGCGCCGTTGCTCAGGATATTGCTTAGGAAGTTTCTCAAGATAGGGAGGAAGTTGCTCCTGGACAGCATGGCGATGCTAGGAGCAGCCAAGAAGAAGACTATGCAAAAATGTCTTTGTTGGATTTGTGCAAGATGAACATTGGGAAGAAGAAGTTTCCAGAAATTCATCTCATCAAAGAACCCACCATCTTTGAAATGAATTCACAAAGTGAGTTGAAGTCTATTTTGCAAGAAGAGATGAAAAAATCAGGTGACTCACAAGACACTAGTTTGGAATGGATCGATGGTGGCGTACAATGTAGTCCAGGGACTTTCAAGGGGTATCTTGATTCAGTTGACATGGAGAAGAAGACGAATATGCAATCCAACAAAGGGGAGCCTACGAAACTGAAGTAACCAACAAGGTTTGCAACAAAATTCACAGAGAAGCCAACTGAAAAAATAGGACATGCAAGTATGGCGCAAGAGCAACCAAGTTCAGGGGTTCCTCAGGCAACTTCTGCACATGAACATACAACTTCTTCTTTGCCTCAAGCAACTAGAGTGCATATCCAGCCAGAGAGAATTCCTGTGAAACAAGCAACTTCAGAGAATAAGTAGACAACTTCTGCTGTTCTGCAGGCAAGTTCTCCAGCTCTGCAGGCAACTTATCCATCTATACAGACAACTAGCATACAGACCAAGGCAACTACAGTGCACCCAAAGGCAACAACATAGGAAAAACAACCGCCAAACAACCCAGCAATGGCAAAAAGAGTGCACTTTAGCCCACCACCAACTAGACAAACTTGCCCGCCACCATCACCCATCTGAGGGAAAAAAGCAAACAAGTTGCCCGATCCCCAAGTGCAGGAACAACACACACACACACACACAAGATGCTGCTCCCAAGGGCCAGGTCTGCTATCGGTATGGATTACCCATCTTTCAGCCTAGGTGCATATTTTGATGATGACGATGGTACATAAGTTGATGACGACGATGATGAAGTTGCTCAGAAAGTTCAAGCTGTTGAATCTGTTGATCTTGACGTTTTAGCGAACATCGATCCTGAAGAAATTGAGAGAGTGTGTGTTGAAGCAGAAATCTCTCGGAGGGCAGTGGCTCAGGCAGTAAACATTGGAGACAATGAAGAATCACATGGCATGCTGCAAACGCCCGACAAAGTCCCTACCGCCGCAGCACCAGATGCAGGCACTGATGGTTCAGGAAGCTCCACAACTCCTCAAACAATATGTGAGAAGGTTAATCAAGCCCCCCTTGCCAACTATCATCGTACGTCAATGTAGACATCAAGAAACAGTTCACAAGCACAGAAAGTGCTAACAAGCTATACGCAAAAGTAATTCAGCACGGAGGAAGCATCAGAACAAACCAGCAGAAAATTAACGAAAGGTGGTCTTTATTTTTTTCCACTGTTTTTTTACAAACTTCTCTTCATCGCTTTTTAGTTACAGTACAAGTTGCTTATACAGGATGCATAGTTGCTTACTGATAGAAAAAGTTGTTAGAATACATGTGTTTTGTTGACAACATGACTACGTGTCTCATGAAAACTACTTTGTGCAGCTCGGTAGTCGTCTACTTTGGCACCTACCATGTTACAACATGGGAGCTTGCAACTTCTATGAAACTAGGAGGATGGCTCCACACTTCGGTCATGGAAATTGGAATCATGGCTATTGCGAAAAACATTTCTGAAACTGCAAAGAAGATAGTCATGCCTTTGTGGATATCTGTAAGTGAAATCATAGCTCGAACCAATCTTGTTTACCTTTTTTTTGAACCAACCTTGTTTCGTTAATCACAATCACTACTTTTTTTGCTATTTTTTTCCAAAGACATGGCTGCAGGATTTAGAGTTTAATCGGAAAGAACTGAAGGTACTATTCAGCAATTCAAAGCGTTTGGACTGACAAGATATGGTGCGTACACTTTCCCACATGAACAAAACACCCAACACCCCCACAACACTGCTTACTACTTGCTTTCTTTTTTAGGCCTCTAGTTGCTTACTTCATCTACTTTGTTGCTTTTCACTATGACACTAGTTGCCTAACTAGAAATAAAAGTTGCCTCAATGAGTTTTTTTACTGTGCAACATTTGAAAAGTTACCTGGAACTATCTTAGTAGTTGCTTTATATATGTTAGTACTTTCTTCTGACTATACCACAACTTGCCTAGCTGTAGCTTTTTCCTACGGCTATCTATGTCGGTCTATTTTTCTAGTTGCTTCATCAAGCTCACTAGTTGCCTGCACAATGTAAATAGTTACTTCCCTGCAGTCAACTAATTGCCTAACTACAGAGGTTATGTTCCCAATTATCTAAGCCCTCAACCCAAAAGCAAAGGGTGTTGTCAACCATTATTGGTTGTTCAACTTAAACATCAGAGACAAGCAATTTCAGATCCTTGACTCATGGAGGACAATTGAGGATAAGCTTCTGCAGAAATGTTACCAAGCCACATCGCATCTATCCGCATTCACTGGGATAATAACTACGGTGCATCCAAAGTCAAACTTGATAATTTTCGTGTTCAAGAAATCCAAGTTCCAAAGCAGAAAAACAAGTAAGCAATCTTAGGGAGCAACTTTCCCACATGCATACTTTTTTCCTGTTCAATGTTAGTTTCTCAACCTATTAGTTGCTTGCCTCACACTATTAGTTGCTCAAACCAACCTATTAGTTGCTTGTCTGATAATGTTAGTTGCTCAAACCAACCTGTTAGTTACCCCTCACACATAGGAGTTTTTTGACACTAGGATTTTGTTTACCCTCTCATGCTGTTTTTAACTAAAAGTTGCTTTTGACTAGCATTTATTAATTCCGGGACCTGACATTTTGTTGCCTACACAACACTAGAAGTTACATGCATAAGTAGTTGGTTTACCCAACATGTTTGTTGCCTATGTTTTTTCGAATACAACCATACTGAATTTTTCTTGTGTTTTATAGCGATGACTGCGGGGTTTTCACCCTAATGAACATCAATTGGATGGTAGAGCATCTCAGAACTACTCAGCAGAGGATATCCTAGACATCAGGAAGATAATGAAAAATAGTTGGGTCACATCGGAGGACAACAAAGCCGACTGGAAGAAAGTCCTCAAGCTTTAAGCAATGAAGGCATTCCCCGCATAAACTCTGATCTCTATTTGTCTTTTTATGTTCATATGAAATGTCTATAGTTGCTCAATATTACATAAAAATTGCTTTCTTTTTTGATCCTTTTTGGTTGGTTTTTTGTGCTTATGTGGATTTAACAGTACCTAGTTGACACTTCAAATGCTGAAAGTTGATTTTCACAGTCACAGAGTTGCCAGAGACAAAAAAAGTTGCTAATCTAATAAAACTTGCTAGGAATAATGGTACTAGTTGCCAGAACTACAATATAAAAGATAAAACAGTGACAAGACAAAGTTTCCATAGAACTAATAAAAGTTGCCTAGCTGTAGTGAAATTAACCCTCCAGTTTCTTACATAGTTGCCTAGCCTAAAAATTTGTTCCTGCCTACACCAGCCTCTCTGCACATGTTGCAGAATTGTGCTCAAATGAACCACACGTCCTATACTATTTTTTCTATTTTGGATGAAGTTCAAGGGAATATTTTGTTCGATGTGCCTTTGTTCGCCCTTTGGTAGTTGACTTTGGCGGGTCCCTAGGAATAGTAGGATCAATAGGGGCGCTTGCCGACGGTTCAGCAGCAGCAGTTTTCTTCTTTTTCTTCCGTGACTTGTTTAGTTGAGTGATTTCCATCGCTGCAGAACGCATGTGTTTGTTCACAATCGCAGTAGCTTCATCTGTTGTGCAAGCCACACGAGCAAGTTTCTGAAACAACATGTTCATGTTTGCATGTCGCACTTGCTGTTGCGACTGTGGTGGCATCACATTTGGCTGCTCCACAACTTCGGCTTCCTGTCTTCTAGAGACTGCTTGTGGCGTACACTTTTTTGGATGTACCTCTCGGGTATCACATCAACACCAAGGTGGGTGAAAACCTTCAATATGTGGCAACAAAGCATGCCATACCTATCAAACTTTGAACACTCGCATGAGTAGATGCCTTCATCCTTGTTCGCCGTAACCACATATGTCCTCGACCCATACTTGGCACACCATGTCCTATTTGGCTCAAGCCTGTAGTACAAACCACCAAAGTGACTCACATTGTACCTGGCAATAAGCTCAAACTCATGCCAAAACTTCAAATATATGTCTCTGTAGTACACATTGAACGCCTGTTCCTCAATGGGATATGGAGACCATCTCTGGACCTCAAGAAATTCTGTACGGTAGTCGTTGCCACCCTCCTTCACAAGCACATGCACCTGGATCTTCTCATACTGTTTCAAAAAGTTTAACATTGAATTGTGTGGGTTCACATAGCGTTTCAGCACCACATTAAAACCCTCACTGCGCTGCGTGGACTAGAGGAAAGGGAAAAACCGGTGCAGGAAGTAGCAAGGAACCCACTTGTCCCTAATGTCATACAGCTCCCTAAAGTGCGAGTGTCCAGCAGCAGCAGGCCACTTGCCTAAAAACAGATCCCATTTCGCCTCAAACTCCTCTGGGGAAAAGGTGAAGTCTATGCAGGCATTGAAATCTTATGCTAGACCAGGGTTTCTGCCTAGAATAGTACCACACTTAGTCTGTGCTTTCTGCATGATGTGCCAGCGGAAAAAATGGTGGATAGTTGCTAGGAACATCCTGTAATTGACATCTTCATAGAAACGTCTTGGTCAGTGATCATGTTGTCCGGTGCTCGACCATTCATCGCGATAAGGAAAATCTCAAACAACCAATCAAAACTGGTTGCTAACTCTTGCCTCACAAACCCGCAGCCCAACATGATAGATTGCCCATGCTTGTTGATCTCGATGAACGGTGCAAAGGGCATATTGTACTTGTTCATGAAGTACGTGTTGTCAAAGGATACACAGTCATGGTAAGCCTCAGCATATGCTCTCCTAGCAGGACCACAACCCAGAAGATATTTTTTCACCCTGTCCTCCTCATCACAATCTAATTTTAAGTAAAAATCAGAATCCTTCTCTTTTTGCTCTTGAAAATGGTTGATCACTTCGGTCATGTCACCATCTTTTGTTTCTTCTGTAGTCACTTCTGTAGTTTTGGCAGTGTACGGGGCTAGAAACTCTGAGCCATAGAACTCTGACGTTATATCCATCATCCTCCCTGCAAAAAAAAAGAATTTGTAGAAAGCAAACGAGTGAGGAAAACTTTTTTTACAGTATCTACTAGCAACTAACATAATGATTTCTGCCAAGGTTTATATTACTAGCTAGCAATTAATACATACTATTCTGGCAACTTTTCCTGATTACTTTTTTGAAAATGCAGCAACTTTAAGGAGGCACCTAGTAATGCACTAACATACAACTAGTTATCACTACCAAGCAACTTTTTGTTTCCTTCAAACCATAAGATAGTTAGCACTCGCAAATAATCATACAGTACTAGCAAATCTGTTTCACCAGCAACTATGTATACTGCAACTAGCAACTTCATCTGGTCTTCTAGCAACTATGGGTGCAGCTAAAAAAACACAGGAATAGATTTAGTAACATACCAGCAGTCAGGTTTGTGCTGTGCAAATTCTTCACAAAATCTTTTTCCTCTGCTGGTATACCTTGGTGTGACCTAAGATACTTGTTCAGCAATGGATTGTGGACAAGAGGATGATTATGCTCTGTTGTAAAAGCAATAACTTCCCATCTACCATCCTTTAGCTTCACCACCATCTCTGCCTTGCAATTAGTTGGTATTATTGTCTCCCTTTTCCGCTTCTTCGGATTCTTTTTGCCCTTTCTGCTTAGCTATCCCAGCAACAATAGATGCAAGTTCTGCATTCTGCCGGTCCTCCTCATCCGATGATTCTGAGGATGGTACTGGCCCAACTACATCTGGTTTGTCACCTCCGCCATCATCATTCCTAGGTTTCCTGAATTTGTTACATACAAATTGTTGTTTATCAAGCTCATTGGTGCGCGCTAACCTTCTGTTCCTATTGACCTTGATTGAAAATCAAGTCCTAGCAGCATATGCGTTGTAGTGTTCCTTAGCACCCTGCAGCATGTCATAACGCATTCCAGTATGTGGGTCCATTGGCTGAGATGAAGCCTCGTTATCATCTGCATCATCTTGGGCAAGCGATGTTGTGTTTGTAACGGCAACAAACAGTCCAGTTTTACTGTCAGTTGGTACTGTATGTACATCAATAGCGGGGGCGTCGGTGTTAGCTTGCAACTCTAGAGTTTCGTCAATAGCTTCTTCCACTAGAAGATGCGTGAAGTAATTAGGCGGTAGTAAACCAGCCTGCTCATTATGGTCAAACGGCTCCTCATTGAGGTCAAGGATACCCATTGCCTGCATAACAAAAATGAATCAAAAAACAAATATGGGAAAAAGCAACTTCCAAAGTATATATAGGCAAAAAAATATGCATTGTTGGCTAAATAGTACTTCTAATTCTATTTTTAGCCTCACATATTCTCACATTTTTATTGCTATTTTTCGACATGTAGGTATTGGACAAGAGCTTCTTCATGTGGGAAAAGACGAGGAAGCGATGACCAGATGCAAAGAAATGAAGGCAAAAAATGTTTCAAGTCATGTGTTGTAATTAGGATTAGTATGTCGCAAACTCTGTTATAGTTTTCTGTTTTTTTCGGTGCAAGTATCTACTATTTGATGATACCAAGTTGCATGACAATAGTGTGAAACTAAGTTTCCTACTTATGTAAGAAAGTTGCCTACAGATGCTACCAAGTTGCCTACTTATGTCAATTAGTTGCCTACTGTTCACATGATGATTCTGCGTATTCAAAAACTAATGTGTTAAGTTGCCAACCTATTCTGTTTTATGCATGAATTTTTTCTACTTACAATTTTTTCTCATCTGGCTGCATAAAAAAGGAGCATATTTTAGACATGCTGGTACTCTATGTAGTTGTCATGAACAAAAGTTGGCTCAACTAAGATGCAAGTTGCAAAAGTTGCCTCAGACACAAAAGTTGCCTGCGATGTGATAGAAGTTGCTAAAAATAGGGACTAATTGCCTACCCCCTCAGAAAAGTTGCTACGAAACAGGGAAAAATTGCATCCACCACTAGAAAATAGTTGCTAAGAAACAGGAAAAATTTGCCTCCAACCTCATAAAAGTTGCTACGTAAAAACAACTTTCATGAAAAGTTTCCTGGGATATGATAGAAGTTACTACAAAATAGAGAAAAGTAAAAAACAGGTAAAAAACCTAGAAGGACATGGCGACATAGGTTGTCTAGGAGATGGGGAAGTTATTAAGGAGCATAGCCAAGTTGCTTATGTTTGGCAGAAAGTTAACTCCAGCAAAAAGAAATCAACAAGAGAATAGCAGAGAGAAAAAGATGGATGAGTACCTGTGCTGAATCTGAGAGAGCAATTCCAGATGTAGGTGCATTCCTCGAGATGCTCTCCGCGTGGAACATGTTCGTATGGTTGAGGATCGGGAGGTTTCCATGTTTTGGTGGGTTCATGGAGCCAGCAAAGAGGAAGCAATGGCGGCTGGGGCTGGAGGAAGAAGACGATCTAGGGGACGAGATCTGGGGGCGGTAGAGTTAGAGAGAGGACATAAGGATGGACAAGCTGGCACGGGATGCGGGGGATCACGGGCTGGGCACAGTGGGGGACGCCAGATAAAGGCAAACGAGCGCACCCCCTCGTAGGAACCGATGAAAAGCATTCAAAAGCGGACCAGGGGAACCTTCCAAAAGTGGAGTTGCCCAGCTAGCAAACCTGGCGCACCCAACTCGTTCTTTTGGCGCCCGGGCGCCCGCTAGAATCTTCCTAAAAAAGGGAGAAAATTATTGATACGTAGTATTTGGGACTAAAATTACTGGCTGTAATAATAGGCTATGGACTCATTTCGCGTGCTACAGTGCATGCTATAAGGCCATTGTCAGCGGGCCCTTGGACATTAGTTTGCTCCGGATCGATCCATTTGCAGGGTGGAGGACAAGCCGTTTGGACTTAGCCTAGTTGCGGTGGTATGTGCCCTCAACCAGCTACATCATATGCGCCTCCTTTGTCCGCCGGAAGCCATCAAGCTCGCTGAACAAAGGATCAACGCTAATTGCGGCCGGCGATTGTCTCGCCAGAACTCCAGTTCCCGCCCGCTGCCCTGGCCTTTCCCGCATAGGCCGAGCCATTTTTCACCCGACCCCGCACGTCGTTCCTGCCGAGCCCCGCGAATATAAATAGGGGCCTATCACCAGCGCCAACCCCTCGCCGTCTCCTTCCTTCCTCCCTCGCCATGGACAACCTCCCTGTGACCTGGGCCGACCTCACCAAGTTCACCCTCGCCGCCTATCCCCTTCTCCCCCTTCCCCTGCCTTGCCGGGTGCCGGTGAATCATCATAGGGGAACATGGACATGAGAGAGTTGGTGCCAAGTGAGGCGGAGTTCATGGCGTAGGCGGAGGCGCAGAGGGCGAAGTCGATAGCGCGGACGCCGCACACTACGTCTTGGAGAAGTACGTCCGTGAGATGTTGATACGTCCATTTTGCATCACTATTCTATATCATAATTTACTGCTATTCATTGATATATTTCATATTAAGAGGTGTTACTTATGTTATTTCATCTATTTTTGCATGTTGGATGACTTTTGGAGGATGAACTGACGGAGTCAGGATTCTAATGGAAATAATGCTGTGTCCAGATGCAATATTCGTGAAGATCAGAACATACACGGAAAATCCTATTTTTCCAAAAGACGAATGAAGCCAGAAGGGGAGGCTGAGATGGGCCACAGGGGGCCCACACTCCCCTGCGCGGGCCACCCTGGGCCACGCCACCAGGGGTGTGGCCACCCTGGCCCAGCTCCTGCTTCGTCCTTTCGCCTATATCTTCTCCTCAAACCCTAATACTAGGAGGGAGACCACAGAAAGATTCCGCCACCTCTATGGGCGGAAACTACAGAGAGAGAAAGAGCTCTCCGGCAGGCATATTTCTGCCGGGGAAATTCCTTCTCGGAGAGGGGAGATCGTCGCCATCAACACCGTCATCAAGCTAGACTTCATCGGGATCATCATCATCATCATCCTCACCACAATATCCACCAGCACCATCATCACCACTCCATACCGCTGTAACAATTGGGTTGAATATTGCATAGTTCTTAGGGGAAACTTTCCCGGTGTTGATTACTTTTGTATTTGATGCTTGTGAGTGGAACCTTTGAATCATTTTTTATGTTCAGATTGTTATTCATCATTATATCATCTCTGATCTTGATCCATATCATGCCTCGTGAGTAGTTCATTTAGTTCTTGAGGACATGGGAGAAGTCATGTTGTTAGTAGTGGAATTTTGTTGAAGTAATATTCGATGGTTTGATATTTAAGTTGTGGTGCTATTCTTCTAGTGGTGTCATGTGAACGTCGACTACATGATACTTCACCATTTATGGGCCTAGGGGAATGCATTGTGTATTTGGCTACTAATTGTGGGGTTGCCGGAGTGACAGAAACCTGAACCCCCGTTAGGAAACCTTTGCACAAGGGACTGTAGGATCTCAGAGTTTAATGTTGTGGTTAGGTTTTTATCTTAATTACTTTCTTATAGTTGCGGATGCTTGCAAAAGGTTTAATCACAAGTATGTATTAGTCCAAGTAAGGTCGGTACATTAGCACAGGTTCACCCACACAACACTTATCCAACCAAAGAAGATTAATCAACTATATGAAGCAAAAGCACTTGACAATATTCCCATGTATCCTCGAGAACATTTGGTCCTTATAAGTATTACAACCGGCCTGTCCTTTGCTAAGAAAGGATTGGGCCACTTGCTGCAATTATTTGTCTTCTTTGTTTACTTGCACTTTATTTCTTTGCATTATCAAAAAACCCTAAAAATCCGTTTGCTAAGTATTTACAGAGAATTCCTGCTCCAAACCACTAGTCAACACCTTCTGCTCCTCATTGGGATCGACACTCCTATTAATCGAAAGTACTATGATACACCCCCTATACTTGTGGGTCATCAAGACTATTTTCTGGCACCGTTGCCGGGGACTGAAGCGCTATTGAAGAGTGGAACTGGTAAAGGAAAGTTCTACTCTGAGTATTGCTTTTAATTTCTGTTTGCTACTTTGTTTCCAATATGGATAACCCACTTGGTTTCCTATTTGGGAAAGCTACTACCACTGCTAGGGTAGTAGATGAACCACCACCTGCTGAGATAGATCCTTTTAAGATACCTACAAGAATTGTTGATCGTCTTATGGATAATTATTATTTTGGGGATGGAACTGTCCATCCTGGTGATCACTTTCTTTTTATCCATGAATTATGCGGGTTGTTTAAGTGTGCAGTATCACAACGGAACAAGTCAAGAAAAATTTACTCTCTATATCATTGAAAGGAAGAGTTGAAGAATGGTATAAGCTGCTAAAGAATGGACAATCTATGTAATGGGAGGAAATTGTACCTCTATTTTATTCTAAATTCTATCCTCCCAGTGAGATTCATAAGGATTGGAATCAAATATATAAATTTTGGCCTCGTGATGGAGAGAGTACAACCCAAGCTTGGGGGAGATTGAAGTTACTAATGCTTAAATGTCCTATTCATGAGCTCCCTAATAATATTATTATCAATAACTTTTATGCAAGGCTTTCTCTTCATGATAAATATTTACTAGATGCTTCTTGTGCTGGATCATTCACATGTATAAAGCAAGAAGCTAAATGAGATCTTCTAGACCGTATTCAAGAAAACACTGAAGCATGGAGAATGACAAAGGAAGAAAGCTAGGGATAAATTATGATTATGAATGCATTAAATATTTTATGGGAACTGATGACTTTCATGATATTAGTACTGAGTATGGTCTTGATTCTCAAAGTATTGCCAATTATTTTAAGGATTTTTCCTCTTATATTGAAATTCCCAAAAAGAAGTGGAACAAGTACCATGCACCTTATAAATATATTGTTAATCATGTTCCTGCTAGAAATACTGAAGTTTATACCGTTGATCATATTTTGCTTGAACCCTATATTGAGAAAATACCTTTTGCTGTTAAGGTAAAGGAGCATTCTATTATAGCTAATGTGGTTAGCAAAAGTACAAACGAAGTTGTAGAACCTGATGAACAAATAAATATTGAACCTGTAGTAGCCATTGTGAAAGACCTTGTCACTAAAAATGTAGAAGATGGGCACATTATCTTTTGTGAAGATGCTTCTAATATTGTCTCTCATCCTAGTAAAGCTAGGAAAGCTAGTGTCCCTGTGCTTTCTATTAGAAGTGGTGATCATTGCTATTATGGTTTATGTGATATTGGTGCAAGTTCTAGTGCTATTCCTTATGAGCTTTACAGAGAAATTATGCATGAAATTGGTCCTTGTGAAATTGAGGACATTGATGTGGTTATCCACCTTGCTAATAAAGAAACCATTTGTCCAATTGGTATTGTAAGAGATGTGGAAGTTTTTTGTAGTTAGATTGAATATCCTGCTGATTTTCTAGTGCTTGGTTCAGCAGCTAGTAAAACTTGTCCTATCATTTTTGGCAGGCCTTTTCTGAACACTTGTGGAGCTATTATAGATTGTAAGAAGGAGAAAATTTTAAATAAGTTTGATGGAGAATTTTATGAGTTTAATTTTTCCAAGTTTGCTAAAGCTCCTTATGAAAATGGTTTGCCTAATGAGGATTTTAGGGTTGAACAACTTGCTTCTATTGATCTAGTTTATGACCTTAGACCTCTTTTTGATAATTTTAAGTATGCTCATTCTGATGATAAGGATGTTTCTTGTGACAGTTATATTGTTAACTTTATTCAAAGTGCTACTGAAAGTCATTATGAGAGAGAGAAACATGGTTTTATGCATCTCAATAATATTAAGTTTCCCCGCTTTATGTTGAAAGCTTTGAAGTTGCACTTGTTTTGTCTTCCTTTGTTAGTAGCCTTTTGTCCCAATAATTTGTTTTATTACAAAACTCCCTTGCATAGGAAGTGGGTTAGACTCAAATGTGTTGGATATTTGCTTCTTGATGCTCTCTTTTACTTCAAATTCATATCTCCTATGAGAACATCATTGAAATTTTCATGCCCATCTTAATGGCTATAAAGAAAGAGCTTTTGGGAGACAACCCATTTTAGTTTGCTTTCGGTCTTTGTTTCTTTGAGTCTTGGAAGTTATTACCTTTGTAACAAACGCTCCTTATCTTTTCTATTTGGTTTTTGTGTCAAGATCAACCTCTTTTGAGAAGTAGGTGATTTGTGAGAAGTTGCTGTCCCGGAATAGATTTTTGTGCTGCATTGTAAAAATTCATGAAAAATCTCAGTATGTCGGATGGATCTGTAATTTTCTATGCTTGTGCCCCAAGTTGTTACCTAACTTTCATTGGTTTTGCACTTTTTGATTTGAGCAACAGAAGATTTTCGAAAAAATCAATCTTTACCTGCTGGTGTGTTTTGACAGATTTCTGCCATTATTTGCATTTGCCTCTTAAATCGATTTCCTTTTAGATTCTTTTTGGGGTTTTGAAAGTAATTCCTTCAGTAGCTTAAGTTTTGATAGTTTTCAGTTGAAATTTGAACCCGAAGGTTCTTTATTTTGCATACACTAATGTTACTAATAAAGATTGTGTGAAGCTTAGTATGAAAGGAACTTTCAAGTGTTAGAAAGAAGAAATCTGTAGAGTTCCTTTTCGAATAGGTAAAAGTTCTGGAAATTAAAGGTTCACAAAAAACTTTTATTTTTATATTTTTGCAGTTTTTATTCCATATGGAAGGTTACAAGTCGAAATAGGGAAGGAAACGGAGCCCGGGTGGCCCACACCACCCAGTGGCGCGGCCCCCACTGGTCATGCCACCAGGTGGTGAGACCACCCCGGAGCCCGTCTCCGTCCCGTTTTCGCCTAGTACCTTCCATATGTCATAAAACTTCGTAATATATAATCACCAAGACCCCCTGAGGTCCGTATATCGTGTTCTCGTCATGGTTTCGTTTCGATCTGTTTCTGTCAGGAAATATTCTCAAGTTTAGAGGCATCATCGTCTCCACTAACAACAAGGGAAAGAATCCCATGGAAGATGATCTTCAAGACCCCAAGCAGGATGAGAAGGTCTTGGTTGAGGATGAAGAAGAAGTGGAGGAAGACAAGCGTCCGAACACCCACGCCACCATTGCGAGCATTGCAGTGGTGGCAAATCCTATCAAGCTCAGGAGGACGACACGGATGTCTACAGGAGGGAAAACTCCGCGTCATTTCCTCGCTCCACGGGCACTTCCTACACGCACCAAGAACCCCTTCCATACTCTTATACATGAGCAGCAATTCCAAAAGTTGCCCAAAGGTAGTTGCCCTCTAGTTGGGATATGCCTCGTTCTAACCATGCACGGAAAGAACACTCTAAGGAGGAAGAGTGGGCAAATAGTCACAAGGACTGGGATTCTTGGTCCGACATGATCATGAACCGCATTGAGCATAATTCAGAGTTGATTCAGACTCTAACTGTGGCACCCCGGATTTACGGTCCGAGAATACTAGTTATGCATGCAGTTCACGTTCCCATGATCAATGAGCCGTGAGCATAACCGACAAGTATCATTACAACATCCATATTTTAATGAATACAAATACTTACAATATGGCCAATATGGCAATACAACATCCATAGCGGAAGTCTTCAAACATAGATCCCATATCATGCCTTAACCTACAGGCGGCTGATTCGGGAGACGGCCTAGCTCGCATAGACGTCAGCAAACTCCAGCGCTCCTCTTGCTTCTGAAAGTCTGGCCAGGTAAATAGCCAGGGACAATGCCGGTGAGTACTTTGAATGTACTCGAAAACCACCTTAAGATAGCAATAAGTAAAGGATATGTAGTATGGCTATGATAGGAGGGCTCCATAAGAGGTTCTTTTGTAAATTAGTTTCTCTTGTAGATATAGCATGTCTCTATATCTTTGTTGAAAACTTTTGTAAAACATTTTGGAAACCTTTTTGAAAAGTTTTAAGAAAACACTAGGATTGGGTCTCCCATTTGTTTTTCCTTCCGGTCATCTCATGACCAAACTCCTTCCTCCTTTTCCCGACCATCCCATCGTCAAAACATTTCCAAGCCATTGATTTTTCTGAAGTCCTTTTTGAAAACTAAACCAGCACCGCTCTACAGCAACCTTCCCAACCGTCCATGACCGTGGACACGGCTATTCGAATAGATTTACACTCTGCAGAGGTTGTACACTTTACCCACATAATCCGATTACCCGTCCCTGATCTACACTGATCGTGGGTCGAATAACCGGTCAAGACCTTCCGAATGCTCTCTCCGATACAAGTGCGTACCCTATGAAGTTAATCCCCTCAAAACCGGGACGCCCTATATAGTCACAAGCCAACCAAAGCGCGTTTTGCACCCCGCAGGGTGTGCTCTTTCAATGAGGGGTTCATAGTATCGTCTGGCCACCATTAGACGATATTTACCTTCTCCAAACTAATGTTTTACATGGGCCTCTACAGGAGAAAGCCCAGCCTCCGGGGATTTGTTCTCCCCCGTAGTAGTTTGAGACACCTATACCGGATTAGACAAACTTCCAGCCCAGCCCCGTCCCATTCTAGAGTATTGTGGTTGCACGGGTAAATTGTTCTAGCAAAACTGCAAAGAACCGGGTGCATTTTCGTAAACATTTTTCCTCCATCATTTGTCCGAACATTTTATAAACCAAAATCTTTCTCGATTTCAACATCACTTGGTAGGCTAAGCCTCACCAAGGTTTTCTCATAAAACATTTTTGTAACCTTTTTCTGGGGTCTTCCCATCCCATAGTTTTTTTTTGCTTTGGCTAAAACAGGGTTTCCAAAGGGGCATGGTGGGTTACACCATCTATCATACTAGGGGTGGGTAGGTATCACAATCTGGGTTGTACCTAATGGTACTAAGGGGTAATGGTTTGGAGGAGCCAAACATTTTCCACATAATAATATATAGTAAAACGATGCAATTTGCATAAACGGGTAGATAAAACATGCATAGATAAAATAATAGGACAAGGAGTATGAGCAAGAAGGTGGCTTGCCTATGACCAGCGAGATGTCCCTTGACTTCTTTAGAATACCAGAAAACCAATAATAACAATAAGTATAACCTGATGCTTCCTTCTTCACGGAGCCTCACAAACGTAACTATCACCGTTATCGAGCATACATGCAAATAAGCAACCCAAAATCAATACAAGGCATACAAGTATAACACCATATAGAAATAAAAGGATAACTACATGATATACATCAGTAGGATGTTGGATGATTGGTTGATAAGATTAGCAAAAGATTTGGAGGCATTAGGGAAAGGATCCTTTTGGATTTAAAGGCTAGGAACTACCTGAGAGAGGGTTTTTTGACCAAGGGCTTTATCGATATGATACCATTGTATAAAAATGATATCATCAGATTGGTATTGATAACATGAAGCCAACAAAAGTGGTTTCACTATTTTATCAATTTCCTAGGATTTATAATGGATTTTATAGTGATTAAAACTCTAATCTTAGGAAATAATTCACCAGAACTGTTATGGAGTTCCACAAATTATTTCCTTGGGTGATTAGGTAGTATTTGATGGACTGATTCAAGAGGAGTAGGAATCACCTCAAAACAACAGAATGCCCTTGAGAAATTCCCAAAGGCAGTACTAGATGATATTTGTCTTTTTCATAAGATTTAATTACAGAAGATTTTTAGGTGATTCTAAGGGCACTTGTTATGTATTTAGATTACCTTTCTGTAGAAATTGGATTCACCCTTTTTGGATTTATAGAACTCAAATGGTGAATTTATTGGTGAACAAACCATGCATAGAAATGTTTAATTCACCATAATTCAATAAAAGATCAATAATTCTTGGGATTCTGGGTTTTGGTGCTTATTGGTAAATAGGTTTACTGGGAGTTGGAGTTAGGTCATTACCTCTTTTGGTTTGACCTAGGGAATTTCCTAAGGTTAGAAATTCCCTATTTTTATTATTTTTGTTGTGGGTGAACCAGGAAGCAATTTGAGGAGGTCCAGGGTGATATGCAAGGTATGGCCAATACCTAGCATTGCCAATTGGATTTACTCCATTTGGATCTACCAAACTCTCTGGAAGATTTTATTTGTGGATGGAACACATGTGGCCATTTTAATTTCTATAAAATATATGAAGAGTATTTTGTTCCAGTTCCAAGGCTTCATGTTAGAGGAGAGATTTAGGTACATGTGAAAAATGTTATATAAATATTTGGAGGGCATTTATAGTTTTATTTGGAATAAAATTGAACAGGCAGACAAGATCTAATTTCTGATAAAAAGAAAAAGGGGCAAGGAGGGCCACTGGGCTGATTCGGGATGGTGCTGGGCCGCGCAGAGGCGGGTCCGGCCCATGTAATGAGGCAGGCGCAGAGGGGCCTCGGTTCAATTGGCCTAGGCGGGGTGAAGGGGTATGGGGGTTAGGAACCGTCGGATCCTGTCCAGATGGACGGATCACGCGTGTCGTCGACCTCGCGCTAGGGCCACATGTGACGGGACCCTAGATGAAGCATGCGGTGATGGGGAGGCTCACCTAGGGGCTAGGAGGTGACAGGGAGGAGGAAGTTTGACGCGGCCCATGAAGATGAGTCGGGGAATGGGTGGCAACACGGTTTTCCATGCAGGTACAGGGTCGCGCACCTCCACGATGGAGCTAGCTTTGGGAGTTCGCCGGGGTGCGCTCGGGGATGCCTGCATGTCAAAGGCAGGGCACTAGTGGGAGGTAGAGGCTTTTGAGGGAGGCCAGGGAGGTAGGGTTACCATGGTAGGAGTTAGGAGAGTGGACTTCGCCGGAAAACTTCTCTCCGGCATGCTCCGGTGGTGGGGAGGGTTCTGGTGCTCCTGAGAGGAAGGGGAAACATGAGGGAGTATGTTAGAGCGAGCCGATCTTTGCTAAGCCACATGCGAGATGAGGGTGAGCAGGGAGGAGTGACCTCGAGTTTGAGCTCGGCAATGGCCGAAGCTTGCTCTCCTTCTTTCCTTGGTTAGTGCAGAGGAGAGGAAAGGGGGAGGGGAGCTCGGGGGAGTAAGTGGTGGCCAAAGGGAAGAAATGAAGGGAGAGAGGAGGTATGCAAGGGCCTCTGGCCTTATAAACTAAGGGAAATGGTCTATGGTGGATCATGTCCAAGAGCAAGCTTAGGAGGGGGGTGCTGGCCGGGGATAGGGCAGTGAGAACAGTGGTGGGAGGTAGGTGGGTCCTAGTGCTCGACTAGAGGAGTGGGGGAGGGCTAGGGCTGCTGCCCTAGGATTATATTACCAAGGTGGGCAATAAAGTGGTGATCCTCTCATTAACAAACACAAAGGACAAGAGGAATGATGGTGGGGGCAATGTAGTGCTACAGTGGTGTCGACCAGGGGAGTGCTGAGTGCTGGATTGAGGTGTTTTGGCAAGCTTGGGGATGGTTGGATTTGGTTTGAATCAAGTTTTTCTTGGTTTAGCAAATTTTATCAAATGGATGCTTGTGAAGGAAGCTGGAGAATTTGCATTGGGAAAGGTGGGGAGAGAGTACTGGTTGATAGAGTTTGTCAAAGTACCTCCCTAGTATTTATTTGGAAATTTTCTAATGAGTTTAAGCCCACTTAGATGCATTTGTTCAAAAAGTGCAGAAGTGGTTTCTAGAAGCTCATGTGATAAATTTACATTGTACATGCTTGGTTTTTGATGTGATATGGTCCTAAATACCATATCACACATTGGAGAATTTTATTTGAATTTATTGAGGTGTGAAAGTATTTTTAGGGAATTATTTCTTGTTTCTGCCCTATAAGAAAAAAGGGCAAAAATAAATAATAAAGAATCTAAAAAATATTTATTTATTAGTTGGGAAGATGGGATATGATATATAGGCATCAAATGTGCCTTGATTTGGCAAGGTTATTTGGAGAAAAATAAACTTGCCTTTATAGACAAAGATTTTGAGAATTTGCAAGATAATGAATTTAAATAGTTCTAGGCTCCAAATAATTATGAAAATTATTTGGAAAATGATTATATTCAAGGTAGGTGAGGTAAACTTGATGTAGGCATCAAGGTCAACCTTGAGTTCTGAATAAAGGTGGTGAAAAGGATGGAAACTAGATTTGGGAGGATCTAGGGTTTGGTTATTTTGTTGCCACCTAAACAGGGTTGGATTAGGGATCTCAGAGCTCACCTTGGTACATGGGATGTATGGATGGATAGACCAAGTCATATAGTTGATCATGGAAGCAAGGGTTAGGCTTGGTTGCATTTGAGGTGATCTAGAAGATATGGCAAACTTTGTTGAAAATAAGGCTGCCATAGCAGATACATCAGGTAGCCTCCTAAACCATGTGGGTTTAAGAAGCACAAAGCTTCAATGGGAACAAGGGAAGTGGGGGTTGATAGGCCATGGTTAGACGATCATAACCATTCAAAGATTTGGTTAAGGGGAGGTGGCATATAGATGTGAGCTTCTGCCAAAGTAGGCATGTTGACTAGTTTTGGAGATAAGATTACCATGATGTCAACAAAACCATCATGGATGAGTTGTCTTAAGAATGGTTTACCCAAGGGCAAGAGTGGGATTTGGTAGTAGTAATTATGTACTACAATATGGTTCCAGTACATTCTCAATAATGCATATAGGTTGGAAAAGATAGAGCTCCAAAGATTGAACCTAGATAAGAAATCTAGACTTAGCCATTTTTGGCAGATTTAGGGTTTTAGACTAGAGTGCAAGTTGAGATGATTTTGAGAGGATGCTAAGTTCCAAACTCATGATCAAGGAGATGAGTTTTAAGTGTTAACTAAGTGGATATGATTCATGCTTAGATTAGGTCTTCACTGAGTTGAAACTATTAGAAGGGATTATCCCTGGATTGATTTGATTAGGAGGGGTGATGATCACCTTAGTGGCTTAGGCTAGATCCAGACTTGGATGCTTGATATGAGATTGATGATAACAATCATAGATTGGGTCCTAAGGTATGAGCTACTAGATTAACTCACTATAGTTCCTAATCAAACAATGCAATCAGCAGACCAAGGCAACTTATCAGACAACAGATCAAGGTAATTCATCCTATCAAACTTATCCAACTACTACTAGGGTTACCATCAAGACTAGCTTGAGGTAGGGATGTGTATTTTGAATTGGTTGTGTTTTGAAGTAATATAAGTAACTCTTGGTGTTTCTACCAAGATTGGAATGAAGAGGTTTTGAATAGAGGTTTTGGAAAACCTAGGGGTAAGAGTAGTTGAGAGTTATGTCTTGAAAACATAAGGGGGGTATATTTTAGTCCCCCATAGTTTTGTTAATGGAACTAGTAAAACATTTTTGTTTTGTCAAAGTCATCTTGGCTCAGGTTTTGAAATGCCAGAACATTTGAGAATATGAAAGATGAGCCAAGACATCTCTTTTGTAAAATAGCCTTTGTCAACTAGTGTTGAGATAAGAAGTATAGCATCTAATACACAATCAGTTGCAAGAACATAAGCAAGCAAGTAAACAAACATTGCACTTGTAACAATAAAAAGTTTTTGTTCCCCTTGATTTTTGCCTTTTGGACAACAATTCAGGGTTGCTGAAGTCGGGATGTTACACTAACCTTCGAGATTGAGGATTTGAGGAAGCTGATTGAAAATATTATCGAGAGAACACCACCACCACCGAAGGAGTAATTCATCATCAGGTTTTGGCATCCCCTTGGCTTGTTCCAAGCTTGGGGGAGTGCCACGGTATCACATCATTATCTTTCATCTTTTTACCTTTTTAGTAGATTCATATCTTGAATAGAGAAGTTATCATATATGATGGTTTGCATTGTGGAAGTATCTCTTCTCTAGTTGGTTATCTATGTATCCCTTGGTGTGAGTGCCTTTATGGAATATTAATGATAAATTGGAATAACTCCTTGTGGATTTAGAGAACTCAAATTGCGAATTTATTGGTGAACAAACCATCCTCAGAAATGTTTAATTCACCATATTTCAGTAAAAGCTCAATAAATCTTGGGCTACTGGGTTTTGATACTTATTGGTGTAGAGGTTTACTGGGAGTTGGAATTAGGTCAAAACCTCATTTGGTTTAACCTAGAGAATTTCCTAAAGGAAGAAAAGGCCTGGTTTTGTTATTTTCACTAGATGCAAACTATGAAGCCATTTTAGGTGGGTCCAGTGGGACTTGCAAGGTCTGGCTACTACCTTTCAACACCAATTGTGTTTTCTCCAATTGGAAATACTAAACTCTCTGGAAGATTTTATTAGTAAAAAGGACACCTCTGAGTAGATGATTTATCATAATTAAACTAAATCTCAAAAGGGATAGCCAATGCGTCTGCATGATAGGGAAAACACTTTTGTATCCAAGGAAAATTAGATCTAGGAATTTTGGATTATTTTTCATTTTTGAAAAGAATTAAAGCAACCGGGTATAAAACAGATCTGTAATTAAATTATTAAAGAGAGGGAGAAAAAGCTTACTGGGCTGATTTCGATGGGATGTGGGCCGTGCAGAAGGGAACTCGGCCCACCCAGGCGCCAGGGCACAAGGCGGGATCCGTTTTGAAAATGGCCAGGGAGGGGCCCAGCTATCAGGGAGACAGGGAGCCAAAGGGGTACGCAGCCGCGATGGCCGTTGGATCAAGACGTGATGGACGGTCACTGGCCGTCTTCCTCACAGAGAGCAGGACGACGGGGATGAAACCCTAGGTCTCCCGGGGCGGGGGTGGGGAGTTCACCGGAGGAGGTTTGAGGCGATGGGAGGCGGCAGAGGCGATGCGGGAATCAGTTGGGTTCTTTCGGGGAGGTCGTCATGGCGTCTGCGCCGCCGGAGCAGGCTTCGGTTCTCGCCGGAGAAGCTCGGGGCAGGCCTGCATGTTGATGCAGAGGCGACTAGGATGATTCGGCGAGGTCGTGTAGGGCGTAAGGATGGTCCAGGAGGGGCTGCAGAGGCCCGAGTGAACCACACTCGCGGGATGGAGATTCCTTCGGGTGGATGCCGACGGTGTTGGCCTCCAGTATTTCCTGGAACAACAGAGAGCAAGGGGAGATAGGTTAGGTGGTGGAGGTTAGAAATCAGCAGAGAGAGAGGAATGGGAGTGTCTTGAGACGATGGCATGCTCAACTCTTTGAGGAAGGCCGAGAGGAGCTTCTCTCCTTTCCCATGGCGATGGGGGGACCAGTGATCTGGATCTGGAGCTTGGGAAGGGTAGCTGGAGGGGAGGGAGGTGAAATGAGGCAGTGGGGGAGTGTTGTATTGGAGGCACCAGGTAGTCTTGTCATCTTATTTCTGAACGTCTCAGTGTTGGGAGGATCGAGTAGTCTTCTGAAGATTGTTGATGATGTATGTTTTTTGTTCCTCTGACTCTTGAGGTGGTGCTTGAGGCAGGTTCTTGGATTGGAGATCTTCCTGTATTATCCTGTTGTAAGCGGTCGTCTGTATGTGAGTGTAAAGACGCAGACTTTCCACCTTAGGGCTTTACTTGAGGTCGTCGAGGCTGGGGTAGATCCTTTGTCTTGGGGCAAATCATGGCGCTTGAGTTTAGATCCTCGAGTGACGCCTTATTACGACTATCTCCCTATGGTGGTTACCTAACGAAACCGTATGGGTTATCTTGGGGCAGTTTTAGCGGTTAGCGATGCTTCTTCTTGGTCCTTCGTCGGGGTGGGGCACGTTAGCTTCAGAGTGGTGGTCGTAACTCGAGCTCTTTGTGTTTCTGTGAGGGATGACGGAGTATCCTCGCTGTCTTAGGCATCCTTATCTTCCGTTTTCTTAGGGTGTTTGTGTGATGGCGGGATCTCCTTGTTGCTTCGGCAAGGGTTTAAATAGGGTCATTGTTCCTTTGGGGCGATTGGAACTAGGGCACAAGTAGGAGTTGTCAGGGGTTTCTTTATGTGGCCATCCTACCGAGGAGAGGTTTCCAGCTATGGGGTTGCGAGGGTTAGCATCGGGATATGCCTACAAGGTGTTCATACAATAGGATCGAGTGATCCGAGGCAGACAAGCAACACATTTCAAGCATCACACAAGCACAAGACAAGCATGCAGAGCGTACCATAGATACTAAGGGGATGATTACACGCCATAAGGGGAATCCTATATTAGGGATGCTAATCCTAAGTACGGACATTACGGGGGTCTTGACCTATGTCTTGCCATTTGTTGTCGTCGGTGTCGTACTTGATCAATTTGGGGGCGATGAAGGACTCTGTTGCTAGGGCGATCTTGTAGTGTTTTTCGTTGTTGGTACTTCCTTTGTTGTGCTTGTCTCGGTGTCTTCGTCTCATAGTATCCAAATTGGACTTTGATGGAAACGGAACTTTTGAAGTAGACGAGATATAGAGTAATCCATTTTTGATTCTTTTAAATTAGAGAAGATAAGATATGAAATCTTTTGAAAATCTTTTGAGAAATAGTTTTCAAAAGCCGATGTTTTTTAGAAATAGGGGTTGTCCTGTCTAACGTCCATGCTAACTAAGGTCTCCTACAGTCAGGATGGCTCTTATACCAAGTCTGTGGCACCCCAGATTTACAGTCCGAGGATACCCGTTATGCATGCAATTCTGTTCCCATGATCAGTGAGCCGTGAGCATAACCGACAAGTATCATTACAACATCCAAGAATTTAACGAATACAAGTACTTACAATATGGCCAATATGGCGATTACAACAACCATAGCAGAAGTATTCAAGAGCAAAGCCCATGTCATGCCTTAACCTACAGGCAACTGACTGGGAAGATGACCTAGCTCGCATAGACGTCAGCAACTCCATCGTTTCTCTCGACCATCTGAAATTTTGGCCAAGTAAATAGTCAGGGACAATGCCGGTGAGTATTTTGAATGTACTCGCAAACCACCTTAAGATAACAATAAGTAAAGGATATGCAGTATGGCTGTGGTAGGGTGGCCCCATAAGAGGTTCTTTTGTAAATTAGTTTCTCTTGTAGATATAGCATGTCTCTATATCTTTGTTGAAAACTTTTGTAAAACATTTTGGAAACCTTTTTGAAATTATACTTTCTAAAGTCTAAATAAACCAAAATTTACTCTAAAATAATTTTCTAAACAATTTATATAGCCAAAATAAGCCTACAAATTATTCTGCATATAATCCTAATTTTACAAAATAAAATGGTCAAACCAAGGCCATAGATGTGTAGGGCCCATTTTACAGAATCCATTGATACAAAATTTGCAATTTGTGGACAAACAGATCAAAAGTTATTGAATTTACAAGTTTGAATAACTAATAGATCTAAATTCAGATATTAAATCGAAAAAGTGACACACGACGCTTCCTAATTGGTGCGTACCGGTTCACGCAGATCACGCACACGAGCCGTTAGATCTATGTGTGATCCTGTAGTCCAGATCTGACGATACCGCTTCACGCTGGCGATCTAATCTAAGCCACTGGATCTATTTCCAGTGGACCACGTTGCTCTAGCCAAAAACGAGCGGCACAAATGGCCACTGCGGAGGCGGTGTGTGTGTCAACGGCGTGCCAGAGAGGCTAGGGGGTAGGGGAGGGGGCACTGGGGCTTACTGAGGTCACAGAGACGTCATGGTGCTCACGGTGGTCGTGGACGCGGCTGGGGCGCACAGACACGATGGCTATTCCTCGCCGGAGTTCAGCAGAGCGTCGGGTGCTCACAAACGACGACGGGGACGACGACCTGGGCAACAAGGGGACAAGCTGCAGGCATCAGGAGGTGCGCAAAACAAAAGTGATCACAATCGTTTGAACCAGATCCCGAGGGGCACATGGGGCTCACCATAATGCGTCGCCAGAGCTTGCCAGGGCAGCGGCGGTGCAACACGAAATTCGGGTAGCCTGGTGGCGCTCTGGTGGTGCTGCGTGGGGGGAAATGAAGCGAAGAGGTAGGGGTTTAAGTAGGCAGGGCGAGGACGAGAATCACACTCGCATTTACTCGCAATCAAGCACGAATTCATCATCTTTGATTTGGGGGAAACGGCTGCGGCGAGGTGGTCGCCGCGCGCAGTCTGGGGACGAAGGGATGAGGTGGCAGTGGGGGCCTCATGTCAGTGAGTGGGTGTGGTCCGCGCGAGTGATAAACAAATAGGAGAGGGGAAAACCCGGGTGGGCTTGCTAGGCCGCTGGGTTTGCTGGGCCGAATAGGCTGCGCCTGTTATTATTTTTTTCTTTTAGCCTTTTTCATTTCTGTTTTGATTTTCTAAAATGGATTTGAATGGATAATTCAAATCTGTTTGTATTCAAATTTTCTCTAGAATTTTGTACTGTGATTCTAGTGTACAAAAGTGTGTCAAACACATACATTCACTCAAAAATCATTTTGAGGTTATAAAATAAAATAAAAACTATGCCCTATATGTATATAATAAAAGGGGTATAAATATGGTTCAAATAGGGTTTAAACTTTGAAATTTTTTATGCAAGGTAGAAATGCCATGCTGAAATGAGTGCATTAACATGATTTTGCATTTTATGAAATTAGGGATGTTACAATAGGTTAGTTCCAGAAAATGTATAAAAATTCCTCAAATGTAGACAAAACTTAAGATAGTTGGTATAAAACAAGCATGGAGCATCAAAAATTATAGATACGTTTACGACGTATAAAGCAACCCCAAGCTTAACTCCTGCCCGTCCTCGAGTAGGTAAGTGATAAAAAGAATAATTTTTGAGGTGACATGCACCATCACAATCTTGATCAAGGTATTATAAAGCATTGATAGCTGGGATCAAAGTACTCTAACATAAGCATGGAAGATATATTTCTAACAATAAGGCATAGCAACTATGTTGCAACATGAAAGGTTTCATAAACAAAAGATCATGAATAAAAATGCATTGAAAGCCGTTTATTTGTTTCACATATAGAAAAAATAGCAAGAGTGGTAATTAGCTTGTCCTTCATGGAGTATCAAAACATAAATGCATAGGACACCTTCAAAGTTCATAAGGGTGAATAGATAAAAATAATTTAAGAACAAGCAATACCATAATTATGAATCAATCAACAAGTTTTGGGACAATGCACATTGAACTAAGAATGACAACTATGCTCTCTTAATTGGTGCATAAATATAGAAGATGGAGACTCAACAAAAAGTAAAAAAGAAAGGCCCTTCATAGAGGGAAGTAGGGATTTCAAGTTTCATAAAGAGCTTCCAAAAATTATGGTACTTACTAGCTTTGAGATCTCATTGCCCCTATCATAAGCATGTTGAAGTGATTAAGGTTAAAGTGAGAAGAATATGAGTTATATGCTTGACAAATCACAAGTTGAAAATCTCATGCCCCTTGAGTACGAGGGCTGGTCCTCATGCTACTCAACTTTAGTCATAAGCAAGTTCTTGTCATTGTAAGTATATGTGTATCACAGAGAACCGCCGACGGGGTACCCCTTGCCCCATGACATAGGAGCTATCCCATATCAAAATGACAAGGCCACAGACAACATCTCAGCGATCTTTTTATTTGCTATTTTCATAGTTTTTTATTGAGGATGCTTCATAGAATGCCACTATGGTTTTGCCGTAAGTTTCCACCATGATTAGGTATGGCTTAGACTAGCCGCCCAGGCGTTTCTCTAACACATATACAAAATCCATGAGCTTACAAGCTCCCCTTTTATTTCACACCGCCGACATCCATAAACAAAAGAACATGATATCAACTAAATAGAATAAGTGCAATGTCGAAAGCGTTCCCCATGACCACATGGTTCTGCTAACTCCCAACTTATAATTTTCAATCATATAAGCAACATATATGGGCACAATGGTTCAAGTTTATTAAGTGCAAGGAAATAAAGTGTGCCATCAAGTTTTTGAGAGATTTAATCAATAATTTTCACATAACAAAAGTTTAATTTGGAAGATAGATAAAAAACATGAATATACTTGAATGGTGTAGCACACCATGCATAGGAATTTATAGTGGACTCTTTGGAATAACTTGGTTTTTTAGGAGTTGGATGCACGAGTAGAGCTCATACTTAGTACATGTGGAGGCTAGCAAAAGACTAGGAGCGACCAACTAAGAGAGCAATAATGGCCATAATCATGTAGAGTGATAAAACATTATTAATCAAAGCATAAAGTGATATCACAAGTCAAAAACTAAATGATCATAGAGGCTAAGGTGACTAGTTCATAGTCATAACATGGTGTAATCATGTGCCAAGTCAACCCAAATAAAGCATCAAAGGAGAATACCACAATAATATGCTTTTATATGCTAAAACAACGCATTATTCTTTCAAGGCACATTAAGCAATATCAATTGTTTGAATAAGTCATGCTACAACAATAATTACTAAGCATATGGTCAAAGCAACATCTAAGATGACATGATAAAGTCTAAGCCACAGTCAAAACAAGCTTCCTTTTGTACCACTATAAGAATGAAACTTTCTACTCTTTTCCAACACCAATCAACTTATTTGAAACAACTCACAAGATAATATTCAATAAAGATCAGAGATCTTGTCTGACCTAACTACAAATAAGAACTAAAAAGTTCTAAGAAAAAAGCACAAGAAAACTAAAGCTAAACGCAGTGCTAGCAAAATAGAACACTCACAAAACAATAAGAGTGAAACTAGAATGTTCTAGGCAATGTAGAACTAGGTGTGACTTCTCCAAAATAGGTGCGTTGGGGTCCGACCAACTTATTGCAGCAAACAAAAAAAATAACACTAAAAACAAAAACAAAGACGCTTCAAGAACAACATATAGTGCATGAAGCAATAAAAGTAAAGTGTTTTGAAAGAAAACCTGAGATTTTTATTGATAAAGAAGGGGATGCCTTGGGCATCCCCAAGATTTGACGCTTGAACTTCTTCAATATTTCTTGGGATGACATGGGTCCCCAAGCTTGAGATTTTGTCCATTCTTCATATCATCATATCATTCTTTCCCTACACTTGAAAATTTCCTTCATACAGAACTTCACACAATCTTCATTAGCAACATTAGTGTATTTAAGATAATAAGCCTTTTGGTTTAGTTTAAAATCAAGTAAAACTTCCATTAAAACAGAAGATACTGTAGCAACTCCTTTTAAAAGCTCAAGTGATCCAAGAGAACTCAAAAAGAAACTGATTAAGAGGCAAATGCATATAATGGCAGAAATCTGTCAAAACAGACCAGCACGTAAAGACTGATTTTTTTTGAAAATTTTCTGTTATTTAAATCGAAAAGTGCAAAACTAAGGAAAGTTGCGTAAATACCAGGGGAATGAAAAAAAAACATTACAGCTCAATCCGATGTACTGGATTTTTTCACGATTTTTTACAATGAAGCACATAAATCTGTTTTGGGATAGCAACTTCCCCAAATCTTACTTCCCTCTCATTAGAGGCTATTATTGGCACAAAAACCACACGAAAAGGATAAGTAGAGGTTATTACAGTGGCAATAACTTCCAAGACTCAACAAAAAAAAACTTACTGAAATAAAAATTGGGTTATCTGCCAAGAGTGCTTTTCTTTAACGCCTTTCAGCTAGGCAGAGAAAACAAGAATGAAGTATTTTCAAATGAAGAAGCATTAACATCAAAAGATAGATTTTCTATTTTTCTAGGTAAGTGTTCAATACCTTTCTTGAGCAGGAATTGATATTTAATGGTGCCTTACTTCATATCAATAATGATACCAACAGTTGAAAGAAAAGGTCTTCCCAAAATAATAGGACAAGCAGCATTGCATTCAACATCCAAAAAATAGAAATCAACAGGGACCAAGGTATGGTTAACCATAATAAGAACATCATTAATTCTCCCCATAAGTTTCTTTTTAGCATTATCATCAAGATGGACATACAATAACAATCTTCGAATGGTGGTAAATCAAGCATTTCATAAATTTTTCTAGGCATAATAGAGACACTACCACCAAGATCACATAAAGGTTTGAAGTCAAAATCATTCACTTTCAAATTAATGATGGGCTCCCAACCATCTTCTAATTTTATAGGAATAAAAGATTTATGTTTCAGTTTTTCTTCTTTAATTTTCATGAGAGCATTTGTAATATGGTCTGTAAAATCCTTATTCATAACACTAGCATTAGGACTTCTAGCAAGATTTTACAAGAACATAATTACTTCAGAAATATTGCAACCATCAATATCAAAATCAAAATTATCATTCAAAGTAGTAGAACTATTTTTTCCCATATTTTGAATTTTTTTAGCATTTTTATTGGAAAAGGTTCCATTGGGTTTAGGCAATGTTGCAAAAGGAATGGGGGCTTTAGGTGGTTTGCTAGCATCAACATTACTAGTGTTGGTAATGGTACAAACTTTAGTCATATTATTATTTCTAGCAATTTCATCTTCTCTTTACCACCTAGCATGCAATTCAGCTAACATCCTAACATTTTCATCAATCCTAACTTGTATGGAATTAGTAGCAGCAAAGGGGTTTGCCATGGTTTCAGGTTTAGCATATATTTTATTAATCAAAGAAGATTGTGCTTCAGACAAAGATGAAATATTTTTTTAGGATTCAAAATTTTATCTTGCAATCTAGGAATTTCCGTATTTAAATTCTCAAGTTGACAAATAATATTTTCAAAATGGCAGATTGTTCCTCCATGGTTTTAGTGAATAACTTATTCTGATCATATTGCATTTGCATGAAGTTTTTAGTGGATCTTTCAACTTCCAAAATCCTTTCTTCACTAGGCATTCCAGATTTACCATGATAATTGTTGCTATTATTAGGAGGATATGGCCTATAATTATTATTACCAAAATTACTCCTATAAGCATTGTTGCTAAAATTATTACTTCTAATGAAGTTCACATCAACTTGCTCTTCTTGAGCAACCAAAGAGGCTAAAGGAACATCATTTGGATCAATATGAGCTTTTCCACTAACAATCATAGACATAATAGTATCAATCTTATCACTCAAAGAGGAGGTTTCTTCAACATAATTTACCTTCTTACCTTGTGGAGCCCTCTCAGTGTGCCATTCAGAATATTTTATCATCATATTATCCAAGAGCCTTATTACAGCACCCAAAGTGATGGTCATAAAGGTACATCCAGCAGCCGAATCCAACAGATTTCTTGAAGATAAATTCAGTCCTGCATAAAAGATTTGGATAATCATCCAAGTAGTCAGTCCATGAGTGGGGCAATTCTTCACTAAAGATTTCATTCTTTCCCAAGCTTGAGCAACATGTTCATTATAAAATTGTTTAAATTTCATTATGTCACTTCTCATGGATATAATCTTAGCAGGAGGATAATATTTTCCAATGAAAGAATCTTTGCATTTAATCCAAGAATCAATACTATTTTTAGGCAAGGATAGAAACCAATCTTTAGCTCTTCCTCTTAAAGACAAAGGAAACAATTGAAGCTTAATAATATCTCCATATATATCTTTATATTTTTTCATCTCACAAAGTTCAACAAACATATTAAGGTGAGCATGAACATCTTAAGTACTAGCACTAGAAAATTGCTCTTTCATCACAAGATTCAGCAAAGCAGGTTTAATTTCATAGAAAGTAGCTTCAGGAACAGGTGGAGCAATAGGTGTGCTAATGAAATCATTGTTGTATGTGCTAGTGAAGTCACACAACTTAGTATTTTCAAGATTAGTCATTTTTGCAAGATTAAAGCAAACCAATTGAAACAGAAACTAAAGTAGAAACTATTTTTTGTGTTTTGATAAAAAAGAAGCAAACCAACAGAAATAGCAACTAAGGTAGGAACTAATTTTTTGTGTGTTTTCGATAATAAAACTTAAAACAAACAAAACTAAAGAAACAAAGAAAAACAAAAACAAAGTAAAGAGATTGGTTATGAGAGACTGCCCTTGCAGGAACTGTCCTGTGTCTCCCTAGCAACAGCGCCAGAAAATTGCTTGATGGCTCAAATGATGTAGAGCTCGTTGGGAACCCCAACTAGAAGGTATGATGAGCACAACAACACGTTTCCCTCAGTTATGAAACCAAGGTTATCAAACCAGTAGGAGAAAGAACTTGCTCCCAAGGTGTTGCTAGCAACGTGGAACCTACACAACACAACCACAATATTTTGCCCCAACTTACAGTGAGGCTGTCAAGCTCACCGATTTGCTGAAAACAAAGGATTAAACATATAATGTGGAAGAAAGTAATTGCTTTGAAGAAATTACAGAAAGTAATTGCAGAAAGTAAACAGTAGACAGTAGATTGAATATCAGTGGGAAGAATGGACCGGGGTCCACAGTTCACTAGAGATGTTTCTCCATAAGATAAATAACATGTTGGGTGAACAAATTATACAGTTGGGCAATTGACAGATTGAGAATGCATAACAATGCATGTACATGCCATGATGATCACTAGGAGATTCGTTTGGGCATTACAACATAATACATAGACCGTAATCCAACTGCATCTATGACTAATAATCCACCTTCAGGTTATCGTCCAAACCCCTTCCAGTATTAAGTTGCAAGCAACAGATAATTGCATTCAGCAAAGTGTGTAAAGTAAACAATACAATTTCCCTTGGACAAAGGATTGTTGTTTTTCTCCCTAGTAGCAACGACACATCTACAACCTTAGAGGTTCCTGTCACTCCCCAGATTACTAGAGGCATGAACCTACTATCGAGCATAAATACTCCCTCTTGGAGTCACAAGCAACTACTTGGTCAGAGTAACAACTAGCAACGGAGAGCATGCAAGATCACAAATAACATAGACATGATAGAATCAATAATCAATCTTGACGTAGTACTTAATATCCATCAGATCCCAACAAACACAACATGTAGGAATACAGATAGATAATCTTGATCATGATAGGCAGCTCACAAGATCTAAACATGATAGCACAAAAGAGGAGAAACGACCATCTAGCTACTGCTATGGACCCATAGTCCAAGGATGAACTACTCATGCATCACTCCGGAGGCTGGTATGGTGATGAAGAAGGCCTCCAGGGTGATCTCCCCTCTCCGGTAGGGTGCTGGGAAGAGCTTCAGATCCCTCCCGATCTAGGGACGATGGCAGCGGCTATAGACTTTTTCATGGATTTCTTATCGGGTCCTTAGGGTTTCTGCCTCGGGGGGTTAATATAGGCGACATGTCAAGGTCCGTTGAGGGCCAAGGGGCCGACACTATGCCCTGGCGTGGCCCAGGGTGGACCCGTGCCATGGGGTGGTTTGGCCTCCCTGTGGCGCCTCTTCGTCCCCCCTCTGGACTCCGTCTTTGTTACGGTAAAATATTGACTTCCGCTTTTGTTTCATCCAATTCTGAGAATATTTCTTTACTAGCTTTTCTGAAACTAAAAACAGCAAAAAAAGGAACTGGCACTGTGGCATCTTATTAATAGGTTAGTTCTAGAAAATGTATAAAAATGCCTCAAAGTGTAGAAAAAACATAAGATAGTTGGTACAAAACAAGCATGGAGCATCAAAAATTATAGATACGTTTACAACGTATTAGGCGTCACCACCGCAGCCATCACAACAGCTCTAGCACCATGTGGATGAAACGTGGTAGATGAGCAGGACAAAGAAGAGCATCAATGCACCTAACAGCCCATGTGAGCATCAGACATCGCTGACTAAGACGAGGCGAGGCTGATGGGACAATACGCTGTCTCTGCTCCCAGCACTTGATGGCACAGGCACAATTTTAGAGTACGCCAGAGAAGAAGGAGACGCGCATGCCCTGTTGTTTGAGATGGGAATACAAGGGAGGTGAGCCTCACCAACTCCATGGCACGACCATAATTTTGGTCATTGAACTATTAAAAATCCATGATTATTTTTTATGGATAATTATTTTAAAAATTAATGTACTATCTAATGACCTGGAATCTAGTCGACACAACACATCACATAGCCGTTACAAGCACCAGATATAAATAAATTTCAATGAAAATTCAAGAAACGATGTTACTGTGCCACCTTCTCTCTGCTCCTTTTATTACTGTTCAATCTCACACTGCACTAAACAACAGTTAATGAGGACTGAAGCAAAAATGATAAAAATGCCAAGAAAAACTAGTTTCAAGCTTACCTTTCATACAGAGAATCGTACACATACGAAATTGACAGGGATTTATTGTTTCTCCTGCAGTTAGCTGAAAGATCCTCAAGAACCCTAGCAAATTCTTCATATTCAAACTCAACTCCATTATTATCGCTTCCCTCCCGCTTACCCTTTTGTTTCTTTTCACCCCTATCCCCGCAGGCATGTCCACGTCCTCAACCAATTGCTGCTTACCAACATTTCCCTCCACATATGCATCACCATTTTCCTTCACATGCAGCACTTCCACTATGTCATCTCGCTGCGCTTCCTCCAGTTCTACCAGAGAAGCCTCATCTTGTGCCTTCGTGATGTGAACAGGGACAAGATTAGAATCTTCGAAATCACGTGGAACTGGGTTTTTGCATAGCCTCTTCATATGTTCCAACCCTCTACACTGTTTTCACTCCCGCTTCCTTGCTCCTAGTCTCGAACCTTTTTTAGTAAAGGCTTCGGTCCTTTCCTTTCTAGGCCTCCTAAGAACTTTTGGTTCGATTTTGAACCCTAGATCGACTATCTCAATCATTTTCATCAGCAATAGGTGGTACATTTTCTGCATAAGTTGCAGCAAACTTGTCCACGAAGAAATAGTTATGAACATAGTTCTCTATTTCAGCACCTCTACCGCTCAGCTTTAAGATGAAGTGCAGTGCATGGTGGCATGGCAGACCAGTAACCTGCCACTTCCTGCATGAACAAGTATTGTTACCAATGTCTACAGTAAACCCTAGTTCAGTTCCATGTTTGTCTTGTGCATAAACCTCAGCCAATGTATTGGAACTTCTGACCATCCTCATCTTTATAGTTCTCATTGCCCTGGTTCTTGCATTTAGTAATAAAACCACCTTTGGAACTATTTTATGGCCTAGAAATTTTCTCGTACAAATTCTCTGCCTAAAATCTATCTTCACCATTATACACTATCTTATTGCATCTAAAAAAATAACAATTGCAAGTGACTTCATGCTCCTAATCTTAGCATTGAACCTTTCTGTCAGATTATTGCAAACAAAATCCACTTTGCTTAACTCACCAAACTTACTTCTGGCCCATAACTTGCTATGATGTTCTTTGAGGTATTCTTTCAGCTTCGGCACGGTATACAAGTTCTGCATGTAAGTATCATGCTTGCTTGGGGTGTTCGTGTATGCTGATCGCCACAAGTTGTCTTTAAAGGTGTTTCCTTTGAACATCTTCGTGAAGCTAATAGCGAGCTGCCACATGCATTCCCTATGCTCAACGGTAGGAAACACATCATCAACAACATTTTGAAGCCCCTTGAATGCACCAGTGTGTATCACCAAGCCTTCAGGGTGACCAATTACTGCATGTTGTCTTTGCATGAACCATGTCCGGCTTTCAGTCGATTCAGCCTCAAGAACAACATAGGCTACGGGAAAAGGCCAATTATGCGCGTCCAAAGCACAAGTTGTAGCAAGCTGTCCCCTGAACTTCCGTGTTAAAGAAGTTGCCGCTATTGCCAAGTATGGCATGCAGCCGCTTAGGAACCCCTTCCAGCATACCTTCAGGCAGACAAAACATCTCCTGAAGCATTTCTTATCTGCCTGCTTATACTTAACCCCCCTTGAGACCTTTTATCTTCCTTTTACAACCTCGTAATCAATGTCAACAACACTACCAGGTGATGTCTTCTCTACCTCATCTTTGAAACTACACAACATGTGAAAACTGTCAGTCCACTTGCCCTGAATGAAGTCTAGAGCCATCTCCTTCCCATCAAAGACTCCATGGTAAGGAATCAAAACGTTAAAATTTTCGCTAAGCTTAGTTCTGAGTTCAGCAGGTCCAATGCTACGATCCTGCCTCACCCAGTCAAGTACCTTAGAGCAATCCACTTGGTTGTCACCAGTCTAATTTTATCACTTAAAGAAGTATTAGGGCAGTTGTGTTTCTTCATGTTTACCTTGATCTGCATTCAATGGGAACAAAAATAAATCAGAGGACTCATCAGCAGAACAAATATGAGAAAGACCGAAACTAAATGTAGCTATTGCAACCTGAAATGGGTGTCAGTCCCGCATTGGAGATGCATGCAATCTCCATTTACACACCTTACTTTTCCTAAAATTCACCCTAAATCTCTTTTGGTCGCTCTTTTCAATGATAAATTCGAACCCAACTCTTATTGCATAGGTAGCAACGGCATATCTGCATTCCTCCAAAGTATCAAAGACATTCCTCTCATCAATTGTATTGTTGTCCCTGACAAAGTGTATCACTGGCTTGTCCTCGTCTTCGTCGTCGTATCTGCATCCCATTTCCCCATCCTCACATTCCTCCTCCTTGTCACTCCCATAGTCAGGCTCATAGTTCGAATCAACCAAATATTCCCTACTCTCCATCCTATCAGGGTCAGAAGCCACATCTGGATATGCTTTCTCATCATCATCATCATCATCATCAGCTTCGAGCACAAAATCACCCTGACCGCCACACATTTCGATGTCTTCATGCTCAACGATTGGCTGGTCGGTCGCGCTCGGTATCGAAAAAAGAGTCTGCTCTGTTTGCGTTCCACACGGGCTGGTATCATTCAGCATAGTCTATCTGTAACATCCCAAAAATATTAATCAAGGTTATCAATTCCAATCACCCAAATTTAGGGTTAACAAAAACTTTTGTTAATTCAAATCATTATGAATGCATGTGTGTATTTTATGAATGTATGAATGCATGAATGGACTTGTGTGATTGTTGTGAATAGCAAGGAATGGTCTAAAGATGAAAACAACATCATCTAAACCAATTCCAAGCAGAACCAAATCAAGAGAAATTCAAAAACAAACAAAACAAGCAAATGGTCATTTTTGCCAATCTTTCTCACTAGACCACTTTGAGTGTTTCTAGTCCAAGATTTCAAATAGAAACAAATCCATTTATTTTCACCCCTTGCTAGACCAAGTAAAAGTGAACCCAAGCCCACTTTGCAAACCCCCAGAAACATTTGGCAACCTTATTCAAATGACATTTGAAATTTGAATCTAGTTCATATGGGATGATCACCATTTCTCAAAAACCCAACCAAACCAGTGCACCTTGGCAAATCCAAGCAACCAGAGACTACCTAGTATGTGATTCCACCCACAAAGTTTCATCCAAAAATTCAAATTTGAATTTCTTTCGGCCATTTCATCAAACACCTTCTGAGCACAAATCAAATTAAACAACAAACACTATAGTTAGAAGTGTATGTGCCAACCTTGCTCCCTCTTTAGCTCTCACTACACTCCCAGTAGCTCATCTACCTTGTCTAAGCAGCTCTAGCTCACTGTGAACTTGACCATGTCATCTTTGGTCACCATGGATGAGCACAATTGCCACCCCCAACGTCGACAACATGCTACAAGCCTAACCAGCCTCGCCAACCGTGTCTAGAAAGCACGTCACCGTCCACCGCCACCCCATGTCCAGCCCTCGAGCCCTGCTAGCCACTGGACCACCCAGAACGCACGCGCCCATTTTCTTTGCGTCCATGCCGAGAGAACGCCAAAGCGCCGCGCTCGACACGCTCGCACAGACTGCGCCCCGCCTTCGCCGCTCGCGTACGTGATCACCACCGCCCTAGGAACCTCCTAGACAACCCCGTTCGCCTCCGCGCGACCCGTAGCCGCTGTGCGCCATTAAAACTGCCGTCGGTGCCGCCCAGAGCGTCAACGTGTTCCGGCCGAACTGCACCACCCCACGCCTCGCCATCAAGCCATTGAGCTTCGCCAGGACGCAGCGCACCGTCCCCTACCTTCGGCCATGCTGTTAGCTCACTGTGAAGCCACCCCGACGAGCTCAGCCCGCACCCTTTGGTTCCCTCGTCGCACTATAAATAGAGGCCTTCCCCGTTCGAATTCAGCACACCATTCCACTCCCCACCTCTCACTGATCGTGCCCACTTCTTCCCGGAGCAAGGTGAGCGTAGCATCACCGGAATTTCACCGGAGGTTGCCGCTGCTGGAGGAGAAGGGCGCCGTCGATTGGAGCCACCCTAGGAGGAGCCGCCAGTACCAGGAGGATCGCCGTCGTCGACTTCGTCATTTTCCCCCATAGCTAACCATAGACCGAGCCCTGGTGAGCTGCCACAGAACCCCACTGGCCGCGCTAGGGTTCGTGCTCGTCGCGTTCTGTTCAGACATGGACGACGACCCTCAGCCATAGATCTTACTTATAATCCTACGGTTGTAATCACCCCATACCCCATCGCACCCAACTGTCTCACTGACTGGTGGGGACAACCACTTAACCCGCCCGCGCGCGCTGTGCGCAGTGGGCCAGCCCGGTTAACTTCCCGCGTGACCCAGCTCGTTTGAAATTAGGTTTATCTATTTAATTTCAAACTTAGTTCTGGCAGTAGATTCAAAAATCATTTCAGAGAGATTCCCTAAACCAAATTGCATGAAACTAATTTTGCTAGAAAGGTATTGAAATTATTAATCCAAGCCCGTTGGATTTAAATCATTTGGAATTATAGATCACCTATAGTAAAAATATCAAGGCAGAGGCTTTTCTGCATTCAAACTTTTTTTAAAATTCAACCATAAATGCTTTTGAGTTGATTCCAACTCTCAAAAATCACATTTGATAAGACATTTCTGAATATATAAAAATATCTAGGTTTACTTGCAGTAATAATGGACAAGTAATAAAAGAATGCCCCATAGGCATTTCTAATCACTTTAATTAATTAAAATAAAAAGGTTAAACCTTATTAAATTGTGACACCACTTTAAATCACATTCCCAAGTATTGAAATATGTGGTGATGACATGTGTCAACATGATCCCATGTTTTAGTTGGAGAATATTAAAACTTAAGTAGTTTTCAATGAGTAGAAATTAGTTTTCTAAAATAAAATAAATAGGACTTTTACCTTAATACTTGTGATGATAGTGATGATGCTAGATCATCTAGTGTGATCCTTTGTGTGCTAAATAGAAGTAGTTAAGTATAGTTTGGTGATTGTGTACTTCGTATTTATTTATAGATGCTAGTACCGAGCAAGGATATGAAGAGGAAGGAGAATACTACGAGGAAGAAGCCGAGGAGAACATCAACCACTGCACTACACAAGGCAAGCTACTATCTTAGCAAGCTAAGCTAAACCATGAAAGTCATACTTGCAAGCTTAAACCTACAAGATAACCTATGCAATGCATTAGGGATGCCTTGGTTATACCACTTGATGATACCAAATCCCAATTTTACTTGCAAACTTGTTTATTTTTATTTATTTATCAAAGCTTTTTATTTATGTTTACTTAGTGACTTGTAGATTTTGGAAAGATACTAAAGGTAGCATAAAGAGCATAAAACTTGGCCTAAGTTAGATAGATCTTGATGTCATCCTAAGGCATGAGACTGAACTTAGATAAGTCACACTTGATTATCACCCCTCATTAGTGTTTACCCCCGACTTTAGTAGCTAGTGCTAAGCATAAAACTTGATCACTTTAGATGGGAATACTTGGTGAAAATGATTATGAAAACCTTAGAATGATGAGTCATTCTAATGAGATGTTTTGACATGTGCTATGAACACCAAATGATTTTTGATGATGAAATTGTTGAGGCATGAGCCCTAGCCCTCTTACTAAACTGATGGTTGTGTCTGAAAATAACTTGTGAATGAATCATGACTTGACTTGACCACATCAGGATTGTGAACATGAAAATTAAGTTCCCACTTAGGTGTTATGAAACATTGAATTAGCTTTCTTTGCTTCTGAACTTAGTTAAGGTAAATCTGGATTTTTGCAAAACAACCTAGAGCTTAGTATTCCTACTCAAACCCCTTACTTTTAGTCTTAGTTACGAGTACTTAAAGAGTACTCATGGCTTTATCCCTGGCTATTCCCGTGGCCAGACTATGAAGAGGACTATTAGGAGGATGGACCGCAGGAAGGTTACGACAGCTAGGATCATATCCCATCGTCAGCATTGCCTATGACCATGAAGATGGAGTTTTGCCCATGCTACCATTATTATATTATTCTGCTGCTTGGATTGTACTAAGACTGGATCATGAGATCCTTTTTTGTTGTAAGACCTTATGTATGATTTGTAATGGATGATGTACTGTGATATCCAATCTGTTATGTCTCGCAAAAATGGTAATCCTGGGATTGCGATGTATGGCATAATAGGCATCTGAGATTAAAAATTCGGGTGTTGACACTTCCCTAATATCTTTGTTAACGATGTGCAAAAACATCAGCACATTCCTCGTGCCGAGGTGTTTACCACACATCATGGCCAGAGTCTCCTCAGTTCTAACGTTGCAAAAAGTCTGCGAATTTGTGTCGTAGTACCTGATTACGAATCATCGTGCTGGCCAATCAGAAACTTGCCAAACTGCATGTGCAAGTCAGTTAGAGTTATGTCCTCAGCATCTACTGTCAACCGACAATCAAATCCACTAGTAAATGTGATTCTACCATCAAACAATATTTCAGTATGACACCCATGTCGAATCTTCAAAAAAAATCTGTATGAAGCAGACGTCCTACGGTCACCAACACAGATCCTCTCCATCAACATGGGACTAGAAACGCTAATTGGGAGATGTAAAGATGGAATTGCAGTTCTTACCCTACAGGGACGATGTAAGACACGTTCAATGGGATCCAGAGCACCAAAGCTTAGAACCCCGCATTCTTTTCCCCTGTTTCGTGCTCCTCCATGTTCTCCAGCCTTGAAGGGTCCATCTCCTCGCTCTCCATCCGGGAAGGACCCATCTCCGTGTTCTCCGGCCATGCATGATCCATTTCCCTGTGAGATCCAGATCAAAGCCACCATCGTTGTGCGAGAACCTAGCGCTCACCTAACAATTTTTGTTCCCAGACGCGCCTGGGCAGGGACGGAGGGAAGTAGACAGGGCAAGGGGGCAAGGCAGGGTGGGTAGGGCAGATAGGGGGTGACAGGAGGACGATAGTCCAGGGGGAGGGGGAGGACGAGAGTGTTGCCTGACAGGACAGAGTGGCGGCATGCAATACCATAGCAGTGGAGCAGAGCGGAGCTGTGAGCGAGCGATAGAATATGGAAAATCATAGAATAATGGGAGCACTAGTCCTCGAACCTGGGATGCATGCCATCGATAGTACAGGTTGCAGGGCCCACCAGTCAGTAAAACGCCATGTCCTATTCCCCTGTTTTCTGATGGTGTTTCTACAATTCTACGATTGTAGTGGCACATACAAAATTTGTGGACACAACTAAGGACACACTCGTAAATATACCTAAAATGGAACCCTGACCTAGTACATTGCCCGATCCGGTTGCTAGCCACGACCTTAATTTTTTAATATCTTAGCACTCTTATGCTGAGAAGGGAAATAAAGATTCAACAGTTAGTCGAACTAGTTTCGAACAAATAAGATACACTCTTAGAAAGCTTAGCTATGGCCCTGCCTAAGAAGAAGCGAGCGCCCTGGCATTCGCCGTTGCGGCCGCCGCCGAATCTTGACAATTTGGCCCCTCTGAGGCAGGCCATGTGGCTGTACTACAAGGCCGGTCTTCCATTGCCATCCGAGACTGTTGATTTTGCAGAATGTGCTGCATCTACAGCAGCAGCGATGGAAATCGCGAAGGCCATGACGACGTCGAGAAGGGCCAACCGAGCGTCGTGGAGAAAGCGTGTGGCGGTATTTTCTCGTGCTCTGCGCACAATAAAGAAGGTACGTTCCAAAGCGTTCCCACGAGCTTGCCACCAAGGAAACAAACCCCCGAACAGGGCGGCACCAAGGTCAACAAACTCTCGCATCCATGCCTCGGCGCGAGCGACCTTACCGCAATGGGGCAATCTGGGCGCATGCCCTCAGCAGAAAAGACGATCCATCCTAGGCACTATGGGCGGCCACACCGCGGCGGCGTGCATCCATCTACACTCAGCTTGTTGGAGTGTTCAACCGCTGGAGCCGACGATGGGAAATAGCTCAGCGCCGGAATTCAGGTTCAGATTCACAGGGACCTATGATCCTTGCCACGAGAAGCCAGAGTTCACGTTCACAGAAATCGTTGTGGCGGCACGGCTGTTCGTACTGAACCGGGACAGGTTCAAGTGCATCAACTAGTGCATGAACATTGCAGATCTCTTGAAGTTTGGCGAGAAGGAAAAAGATCAGTTGCGGTCGAATGATCCCTGAACTTACGTCCTCTCTAGGCAATTGGCTAGCCAACTTTTCTGGTGGAGATCTGTAGTTTCTTTAGTGTAGAACAGTTAAGTTCAAACGAACTCTGTAGATGCCTTTTGTAGAGGCAATAGCCAACTTTTGCGCAGCTTTCCCATACTATAGTATGGAATTAGTTCGGAAGTAACCAAATACTATCAAGATGTATCTATTTATTCAATTACTACCGGCAGTTGAATCCAGTTTACTGTCATACTTATCCGAGGCAGACAAGATTCAAACATCATTTTATGAACTGATCTTGGGTCGTTTATTCATGCAAGTTCCATACAGAATCACGCACAAGATTGAACAAATCTATGTAAAAATTGTTCGAGGCATACAGACCCGCAATATTTCATGCCTTTCGGATCGCTCACCAGCAGCATTTTCCCGGCAATGGTGACATTGATAATTGCTAGCCCACCCTCTTTTTAGGAGGCTAACCTTGGTTATTCACACAAATTCATTAGCCACACATAATACAAATTCATTAGCCACACAAACTACAAATCATTAGCCACACATACTACGAATTCAGTAGCCACACAAACTACAAATCATTAGCCACACAAACTACAAATCATTATCCACACTTACTACGAATTCAGTAGCCACACATACTATAGAAGGTCAAAGTATTACATAAGGCGTACTACATGCTCGACTCTCAAGTCAGCAATCTTTCATATTCACTAAACCTCTATCTTCACTTGAGGGAAATCAGAACCACCAGATTGTCCACGCCCGGTCCCCCCACCGAAACTGTGCGCTCCATCGTGGAATGGCGGTTGTCCTGTGCCATCAATCTTTCCAGGCCAACACTGTAGTTAACGAGGATGCCAAGTGGATGATCACTGGGTGCTTCCAGCAAAGCTATCATCTTGCCCTTCTTGGAATCTCCACCTCGTACATCTTAATAACGGTGTCTGGATCTTTCAGCCACGCCTTTACCTCGATGATCTATCTGTCGCTCGGTGGCACAATCTTCACTAGCTCGCCGCTGTAGCATCCCAATTGTCTAACAATTATAATGGCTACTTCATATATATAATTGTTGCATCATCATTATATCATGCTCATGTCATCATGCCTCCTTGCATTTGAGCATCATATAAAACCCTTTTACTTTTGGTTCTTATCTCATCTGCATTGTTAATTGTATTTGCCTCTTGATATTGTATTTGGTTCTTGATATATTGTGTAATGCCCAAGTTGAGTTGGGGGCATATATCTTATTAACTCCACCACCTTTTCTTTCACCACCTTATAATTCCACCATCCAACTAAATATGAGCTTGGCACTTATTGGTTTTACCTCTAGCTCATGTGGGTTGGGATGGATCCAATTCTTTTCCACATGCTCTCATCTTGGCATCATGTTGTTTTCACATTATTGATATATGAGAGCCACATGGCCATCTTTGCATGCCTTGGGAGTGGAACCATTTTTCCTAGCTTCCACATGGATTATTATGGATTTATGCTCATGTGGGAGTATTTTTGGGACTATTAAACATCTAGTGGAATATACACACTAGTAATTCCCAATTATAATCCAATGTGATCATCTCCATCTACTCCACTTGGAATTCCTTCTAAATTCTTTTGCTTAGGCCTTACTCCAATTTTGGGAATGCATAATAATAATGCCATGTACTATTCACAAGAATCAACATGGCAATAAATATTTTGCATGGGCCATGCAAGTGCCACCTTTTCTAGCATTTGGTTTTTATTTGAATTTTGAGTGGATCTTTATAAAACCACATCCCTCTCTCTCTCTTTTCCTCATGATCTTGCTTGATCTAGGTTTGGAGCATGCATGCTTCTAAAGCCCTAGCTCTCACCCCTCTTTCTCTAATCCTCTATCTAAGTTCCCTCTAATCACCATACCCCTCTACCCCACTCTCTAAACCACCCCACCTACCCCTAACCCTCACACCCCCTTCTAAGAAAAACCCTAAGATACCCTACCCTCTCTCGGCCTCTCTCCTCTCCCCTTCTTGCTGGCCCCACCTGGCCACCCTGGCCCACCTAGCTGCCACCCAGACCAAACCCTACCCGAGCCATACCCCCCCTCTCCCTCCTACCCTAGCTCCAACCCTAGCACCTACCCGAAGCTACCCCTCTCTCCCTCTCTCTCTGCCTGCGTGCCCCACCGGCCGAGCCTCCCCTGCCTCCTTGGCCTCGCCCTCTGGTCCCACCTGGAAGCCACCCCCCCTGCCAGCTGCCCTGCCCTGCCCCGACGAGCACGTGAGGAAGGAGGGAGAAAAGTGGCCGAGCCACCTTTTCCCTCTACCTGCTCCCCACGGCACCCCCTCTCCTCTCCCGTTCCTATCTGCCACCTCACGGCTCTCCTTTGGCCACTCTAGATCTGGCTGAGGCGCCCTGGCTCTCCTCCCCTCTCCTCTCCACCACCGGCTATGCCACCGTCGGCCTCCACCACGTCCAGCCGATCCAACCGTACAGCGCGTCCGAGAAGAGGCCTGGGAGATCAAGGACGCTCCGCTGCGTCGCCCTGTACACGGAGCCGAGCAGGAGGAGCCCCAGGAGCGCTGGACCATCGCCGCCCCGACGGAACCCTAGATCGCCGGAACGTCTGCCTCCCCGTCGATCGTCTGCACCCCTGCCCGATCCACCTACGCCAACACACTCCTGGTGAGCAGCCACATCTCCCAGACACCCTCCCGCTGTTTCTCTCTTCCTAGACGAGCGGATCTCGGCGGCGAACGCCCTCTGTGCATGGCAGGTTCGTCGCCGTCTGTGTTCTGTTCATCGCGTAACCCTCATCTCGCCGCATAGCCCCCACCTGACACAAGCCCAAGCCTACCGCAGCGGTCGCCGCCGCCGCGCGCGCACGCGAGGTCGCGGGATCGATCCCTGCACCGAGCCGCCCTGTCGAGCACAAACCTGTCGTCAGTAGGTTCAGAGGAAGATCAACAGTACGGGCAACGCCTTTTGCGCATACCCCCCTGCGGCTTTTTGATGCCCAACCCGCGGTCCAGCCAGGCCCACTAGTCAGCGTCGGTACCGTTTTGCAAAAAGGCACCTGCACTATGTGTTCCTCAACCCGCGCTCCCGTTTGGCCACCTGTCAGCCTCCGCGCTGTTCCGCCGCTGACAACTGGGCCCGCGAGTGCTCTGGCCCCACCTGTCACTCCCTGTGGCTGGCAGCAGTCGCGGTGACAGAAGTTTCTGTGCGCCAGCGTCACCCAGTCAGCATGGCCCCACTGGTCATTGGCTGTGGCTAGGTTAGTCTGAGTAACAAAATATTTTTCTGGATATCTGTTTAAATTCAAACCTTTTCAAATTTAATTCAAATTCAAATTTAATTCTGTTTTTAAATAACTTTTAAAATATAAATCCAAATAATACAAATAATATATGTGTCAAATCAGGAAAATGTTAGGAATTCAAATCTGCCATTCAAAATATATTTTGGACACTTTAATTTCCAAGTTAATTTAAATTACAACAAAAATGCCCTTTTCCCTTAATAAATTAATATCTTTTGATTTATAACTCCAAATTTAATAAATAATATGTCTAAAATGATTAGCTTGACGAGACCTTTCTGTTTATGCATTCCATGTTCTGTTTTGCAGCATGCACCATATAAATATAATGTGTACAGCAACTAATATGAGAATAAAATGGGACTAAAACCCCATAAAATGATTTAATCTTGTACTTCACACCTCACCCATGCCATGCTACCTATTGCCATGCAAATTGTGCATCATTCATCATGGCATGATTGTTGCTTGATGCATTTATTCATATGCTTGTGCACTTTATTTATGTTGGCCCTTGTTTGTTTGGTTCTTCTTCGAATAGACGCTGAGCAGGGGATATATCCAGACACCCAGGAGCACTACCCAGATCCATCCATTGCTTCAACTGAGCTGCCAGGCAAGCACTACCACATGCTTGCATACATATAGTACCTACTGCCTCTATCTTATTCTTGCATCATTGAGTCGCGATTGCATTAAAACTGAATCCCAAGTATTGCATAGCCTTTACTTTTAAACCCCACCGAAGCTTGTCCCTCCATCCCATGAGCCTTTACTACAGGAGTTGTTTGAGCCATGCGAGTCGTAGAACAACATGTGTAGGGTATGTGAGTGTCTGATGAATAACGCGGTACCTATACAACTTAATCTGAGTAGTAATGGGATAACTAATGAAAGTGGCAACGGTGAGCCATATTTGCTATTTGGTTTTTCAGGCTCACTTGTGTCCCGTAGGACCCCGAGTACTTGATTCCTGTTCCTTGAATATTCGCGCTATCCACATCCGGGAGGCTTATGAACCCCCCTGAGCCAGAGCTTGATTCATTCTTATTTCTTGGGGCCACAAACTAGTTTGAGGTTTTATTTACTATCCTGTACTTATGCCATGCTTTACTGCTTTATTTTAAATTGTGCGAGGTACTGCACACTGTACTGTTTAGGAAAGCGGAGTGTTTTCGCGGTGTCGACAAGCCCATTCACATTTTCGGGTTCCCAGTCGTTCACAGCCATTGACGCAAACCTTGAGTCCGTCTCGGAGTCAGCTAACTTCGTTGCGGGTAGCTCAATGGGGTGGCCCCCTGAAATATTTCTGAATCCTGTGATCGCTTTGTCGTGACTGCCTCGTTGGGTTTTGATTTGGTTTTTCCGAGGCATATCGAGTGTGTGTTGCTATTTGTGCACCCCCTGCAGGGTAAAACTTTCTGAAAGCCGTGTCCGCGGTTATGGACGACTTGGAGCACAGTTTCTCGATCATAGACAAGAATAACTAAAGTACCGCTTTTAATTTGACTAGACTAGGTACCTGACTAGTAAATAGTACAACACTCATGGAATGTTTAATAAAACTGCCAACGGATGGGGGGGTTGTTCGTCCGCTTCCTCATCGGTAAGCGAGGAGGAGGATGGATCTGTGGATATTACCGTTATTACTGTTATAACTGTTGTTCTTAATTCACGGACATCCGTCTATCTCTGGTTAGGCGAATGGTTAGCGAGTATCTCTAGAATTGTTAGGGTTTATCTTTTGCTGCAATTGCGTCACCCCAGGTTGTGTCCCCTTTAGAGGCATAAAGACTTGCTGAGTACCCCTAGGGTCTCACACGATAAATTATTGGTTCAGATGAACAGGTACCTTCGCAAGATGGATACTGGGTGGAAGAGACGGACGATGTGGGCAACGATCATTCGGTGTAGAGATTCCGGGAACGGGGATCCGTGAGATCTGTGGGCGGGATGTGCTTATTTATGGGGCATCTTATGCCGATTTGCTTCTTATCCGTACTCGGATTTTGTCTTCCGCTTCCGCTTGATACTCTGATGTTTGATGTATGAGGAGATATCCTAAACTATTATATCTATCTAGGATATTTGGATCTTGCCGTATGGCGTTGCTATATTTCCTTTCTTTTTAGATGGAATGGCTCTGATGTACTGTTGTATGGTGGCTTGCATACATACTCATTTGTGTATGTAGTTGATCCCTTCGCCTGCCGATTACGCCGCCCGTTCTTGTCCCGATGTGTGGAAATGGTTGGGATGGCCGAAAGGTCTACCTGTGAGTGGCATTTGGGACCCACCGTACTATTTCAACCATTTCTGCTCATCCAGGCTTGTAACTAGGAGCGTAATTCACCGAGGTAGTTACAGCCGCCAAGGCTACTGATGACCTGCTTGAGGGCCTCCGGTTCCCATGCATCCACGGGGAGGGCGTCAAAGCCGAGTTTAGAGAAGAAACGAAGCTGCCCCAAGCGATCTTCCCACCCACATGCGCGATGCCAAGGCATGAAGCTCATTTTCTCCCCATAGCACTCGAAAGAACAGGAAGAATGTAGAACGCGCTTGCTGTCTAAGCTATGGGCAAACCAAACATAGAAATCGAATGGCAGCGCGCATACCTCAATATTGACCACTTTTCGTATGATCCCAAAACGAGACCTGAAAGCCGACAACAAGTATGATGGAGACACTGCGGGATGCATGCCCAGCATGGTGGCCATGAGAGCGTTGTCGTCGAACTCCTCTGCCAGGGCTACCATGCCTGGGGTGCACGACAGCATGCAACCGCCCGAGGCCGGTCGCCAGTCTGGATTGCCCGGCCGGACGCGCTCTGCCGTGCGAGAATGTCTAGGCAGCGGAGAGAGGCTAGGCTGGGGACGCGAAGCTCCGACACGCCGACTAGGAAAAACGAGGAGAGGGTGACGGCGGCGAGCTTCAATTAAGTCCGTGGGAGGTTGACTGGCCATGGCGGGGACACAAGGAGAGCAACGACGAGCTCCGATATGGAGACCAGTATCCAGAGCTAAGCAAGGTAATGGAGAGGGAAATAATAGGGGAGAAGAGCAGAGCAGAGAAGAAGATCTAGTCCTCGCAGGGGTAAAACAGTCCACGACTGCAAAGGATAACAGGAAATACTGATAGGACGGGGCAAGAAGAGTTGACCTAACAGCGGGATTTGAGTTCAACCATTTTTTTACTGGTTCAAACGATCGTTTGGCCGTTAGATTTGTATTTACACCTATTTGGACCCTCTCAACAATTGGCGAAGCTACTACAGCCCCTCCACGAGGTTACCCGCAACTTGGACCCCACGATGCCTTGGCGTCTGAACTTTTGGGACGCATATTAAAATTCTCCACAAAAAACGCTAACCATTAATTCAATTGAACAAATCCTTTCAAAGAGATCTATCAAGTCAATTATTATTTCCATGGTGTTGAGTATCTCTAGGAATAAGCTTTCAAGACTAAGCACTACAACACCCAAGCTTTCAATTCTGAGACTTTTTCTTATTAAAATTGTTTATCATATTTTTAGGCACAACTTGGTTAACTACAAGAGCTGGAACAAAACATACTCAACTAAATACCCATGCAAACAAAATTTTACTCCAATATAAAGACTCACTCCACCAATGTAATATCTTAACATTTACTACTAACTAGCATGGGTTTCTCAAACTTAAAAAGTGGGGAGTCATAAGGCATACCTCTCATGATTGGTTCCATTTCTATCATCCCCTTTGATTCGTTTCTTGGAAACTCGAAGTCAATCACTCTCCTGCAAATATGCGAGAACCACAAGGAGAATAGAAAAGAAAAAAGGAAGAGGGAAAATAAAGATAAATGGACAAATCTTTTTGTTGTTTTAATAGAGGGATTTAAAGAATAGAAAATTGTCGACAAAACTCAGCTAGAAAATCTCAAAAATAAATAAAAATGACTAGATATAAAGTGTTGGGGAAACCAAGATGAGTGCTTATAAAATCAAACTAAAAGCATAGCCTCTAAATATTAGAAGCAAACCAACGCCAAATAAATATAATGGGGAGACTTCCCCAAGATTAGGCCTTTGCAAGCTCTTCAAATCATTGTGGTGGCGGGAAAAAGTTGTGGCTCCAGTTCGCAAATTGAGTTGATAATACTAGTGGTTTCTCGGAGGTTCGGGACGATATTATGCATCCCCTCCATAGTTCCTCAAACTTTTTGGAAATCTTGATATGTAGCGAAACGGTTTGGTGGCTGCTCCTCTTGATCAAGAACTTCTTGCTCCTCTTCTTGGTCTTCATCCTCATCCGGAATCTCCTCCTCGGGTTAGTGTTGTTCAAACTACAAATCATATAGCAAACGTCCTTCCTCGATAGAGAAAATACCATTAGGCAAAGGAGAGGGGTAGAGATGCCCAGCTCCAGCAATATGCAAGTAATTACTACCACCTCTCCTAGTGACCATTCCACAAGCTTTTCAAGTAGATAAAGCAACACGTCGCTCACCTATCAATAGTTGCAATTCATCTAGGTCGACGCCCAAGGCAATGGTCAACACGGTGATGACTGATGAGTGCATATTTGCATCATGTTTTATATTATTATTTTGCATTGTAGTGGTAGGATCTTGGTATTTTACGGCATCCGCGTGCATCTTTTATGTCTATTTTCACCAGGATCAGGATAGATGATGGACACGATGAACACAATTCTTGGACCAGTTGTATTGGAGCGAAAAAGAGTCAAAAACAACGTAAATCGCTAATTTGGGAAATATCAATAATACTAGAAGAAAACCCGAGGCAATCGAAACATACAGAAGGTTTAATGACCAACTATACGGCGGGAATATTTTCTCTGGCCGTATAGTTCCTGACGTATAGTTGGCGCCACTACCACCTCCTCAAATAGTTTCACCCCGTGCAGCCGAACCGGAGAGACGACATATAGAACGACCAGAAATCACCGAAACCTAACCTCCTTAAGGGATTTGGAGGGGGAACTCATCCAACAGGGATCTATCTTCATCCTAAGTAGATCCAGGAGGCTAAGGCATTGATCTTCATCATCAACCACTGCATCACCACCATATCCATCCATCCCATCTACATCTTATCTAGATCTTGTTGTAATTTCCATACTCGTTGTGCATTTATACAAGTACTATGCATCTATGATAGATTACATTGTTTTTGCCATGATGTTTATTGCCTCCATGTCTGATGATGACCCACAAGTATAGGGGGTGTATCGTAGTACTTTCGATAAATAGGAGTGCCGATCCCAACGAGGAGCAGAAGGTGCTAAACAGTGGTATGGAGCAGGAACTCTCTGCAAATACTTAGCAAACATATTTTTAGGGGTTTTCTGACAAGGCTACAAAACAAAGTGAAATTAACAAAGAACAAACGTAGCAAGTGGCCCAATCCTTTCTTACCAAAGGACAAGCCGGTGGAAATACTTATAAGGACCAAACGTTCTCGAGGACACATGGGAATTCTGTCAAGTGCTTTCGCTTCATATAGCTGAGTACTCTTCCTTGGTGGTGTAAGTGTTGTGTGGGTGAAACTGTGCTAATGTACCGACCTTACTTGGACTAATACATACTTGTGATTAAACCCCCTGCAAACATCCGTAACTACAGGAATGTAATTAAGATATAAATCTAACCACAGCCTTAAACTCTGAGATCCTACACTCCCTTGTGCAAAGGTGTCCTAATGGGGGTTCAGGTTTCTGTCACTCCGGCAACCCCACAATTAGTAGCCAAATACATAATGCCCATAAATGGTGAAGTATCATGTAGCACCCCGGGTAAAACCACTACTAGAAATCGATTGATTGTTTACTACTTTGTGCATCATCAGGCATCATGCATCTATTAAACTAAAAACTATTTCTCTAAAAGCCTCTCTTTGTTTTCTAAAATACCCCATCTCTTTATTCAAATCAAAATCTGGTCTATCCGGATATTTTATTTTGTCTACAACATAGTTGCAACTGTTTTATTTTAAACAAAACAAAATAAATATACTATAATATAAAAACCCTATTTTATAAACCCGGAGGAGACCGCCGCCCGCCAGGCCCAAAGGCCCAGCTAGCAGCAGCCTGCTACCCTAACCAAACCCTAGCTACCCAACCCTAAACCTAACCCTAACGCCTCTCTCCCCTCAGCAGCCGCCGCCGCCACCCATTTTTCTCCCGCGCGCGCATAACACACATCCAGCCGCCAGCACTCCGTCGCTGGTGCCTGTGGCTCCACCACCCACCACCGACGCACGGCACCCCGCTCCTCTCGGTCAAACCAGACACGCTCGCTCCCCACGTTCATCATGCATCCCACCTCGCCCCTGGCCCCACCCCCGGCCTCGCACGATGCGTCCCGTCCCGATGCCAACCACCCACCTCGCGACCCTCTTCTCTCTCTAGCGCTTGCCGTATGCCGCCGCAGCAGCCTCAGGCGCCCCGTGACCTTGTCCCTCCCCTCTCAGCCGACCTCGTCCTCGACTTCCCCCGCCAGACTCGCCCGCATCTTCCTGCCCATGATCCCCTTCTTCCTCCCTCGTTCAGAGCCCTGCCGCCAAGGACGCCCTCGCCAGTCCTGCTTCCTGGCCCGCCTCCGCTCGGCTTCCCCCGGCTCAGTGGCACTGCTGCATCGCCCGGCCTCGCCTCGACCAGCACCGGCCGCCTCTGCGCGCGCCTTCCCGTCCTCGAACTGCCGCCGCCGCTCACCTCCCTGACCCTGCGGCGCCCTCCACCACCCGCCGCTGCCGCAACCGTCTCCCCGAGCTCGACCGCGTTCGCCCGTGCCTCCCCGTGAGCCCCTGCAAGCCTTCCTCGCCGCCTTGCGGCCAGGGGCCTCGCCGGAGCCGCACTCAGTGCTGCTCGCCGTCCATCCTGCGCCGCGCCTTCTGAGCTTGCCCGCCGCCGCGTCTGCGCACCGGCTGTCGCCCTTGCTGCACCCGTGTTCCGCCAGGACTCCTCCGTCGCGGCCCCATCTCTGCACCCCGTCGTCCGCTCGTCCGTCTCCCTCCCTGGACCACACTTCGTCACCGACCACCCACTCCTCCCTACGCATCCTCTCTGTCCCGCATCTTCGGCCGCTCCTCGCTGTGTTACGCTGTCGCGTGTCCTCTGTCGGGACCTCGCCGCGCGTGCCGCCCTGTTCTGTCCGAGCCCGTGCCGCTCGGTCCACCCTGCAGCGTCCTCTGCACCCGTGTTTTGGTCAAGGCTGAAACCAAGCGTTGCCTGCATTGCTGCTGGTTCAGAAGCATAACACGACCTGGCAGTTCCTGCGTGTGCACATCGATCAAGCAGTGTGGGTATCCTCTATTGCTCCGTGCCGCCAACGTTAGGAACACCAAGATCTCCTTCACGGAAACCCCGATGCCTTCGACACGGATGCATCGAGGATGCCGAAAAACCGAAGACCCCTGTTGCCGGAGGTGGAGACCGAACCCGAACCCTCGGAACCAAGTTCGCCAAACCCCGATGTGTGAACCTTCGCGAGCCTCTATTTTTATAAATTTCTATGTATATACTTGTTGCATATAATCATTCATACTTGCATACATATTGTGGGTGTTTGGGGGTATTTTGATGGTTCACCTAAATTAAATATGGAGACCATATGCGGGCATTTCTAGCCTTATATTGTCTTTCTTTAAATTTGTGTAGCGAACCGATACTATGTTTTTCCATGTTAAGACAACAATTAAAATGCGGGGTACCTAAACAACATTAACCTATTAATCAATTGTCGGGGCTCCGGTTCCGCTTAATATTGCCTAATTGCATCGCATCCTTGCCATGCCATACATCATACATGCATCATGCCCGATCTTTTGCCGTAGTATTAAATAGTGCATCCGGTGTTTGTTCTAGTGCTTTGCTTCTTCACAGATTAGGCCGATTAGTTGATGCGAGTGTCGACCCGATCTTCGGATAAATCTTCGACAATGTTTTTCAGGCGAGCATTCTCCCCCTTTCTACCTATCTTACTTTTATAGTCTTTATTTCCTCCTGTTGATCTATTGCTATCTGTGTTGCGATGCTCTACTTTTCGTACCCGTGATATCCCTTGCAGCCTTATATTGCCTTGGACACATCCTATTACCTGTTGTTTGGTAGATAGTTGGACTTGCGCGTCGTAGTCGCTTGCTCAAGTGTTGTTGCATGTCGTCCAGTACCACAGTTGTTGAAAGGCTGCCATATTCTTTATGTTGGAGATGATCATGGCTTTAATTATCGTTTAATAAATAAAATTGAAGTAGGTAAATGCAGAGGCGCCGGTGGGTAATAGACAATATTTGGTTTTTAACCGCTCACTGGTGTCCCGTAGGACCCCGAGTTCTTGACACCTGTTCCGAGATCGAGCGCGCTAACCACAGGTGGGTTGTGTGGGCACCCCCATCGATTAGTACCTGATTTCAAAGTACTGTACCGGGGGCCACAAAGTAGTTTGGGGCTTTATTACTATCCTGTACTTATGCCATGCTTTACCGCTTTATTTACGATTGCGCGTGGAGCGCCTGTACTGTTTTGGAACCAATGTGGAATGTTTTCGCGGTATCGACAAGCCCAGTCACACTTTCGGGTTCCCAGTCGTTTACAGCCATTGTCACAAACCCTGGGCCCGTCTCGGAGACCGGCCGACTTCGTTACGGGTAGCTTAGTGGGGTGGCCCCCGTGCTTGCTTTGTGTCTGGGAAACATCGTGTCCGAAACCCCGTCGACATACCGTTGGGTGTATGTTTTGTGATCTTGTACCTACCTGATCTGACAACAAGGGTGTAGGTGCGTGTGGAAACTTTGGTGCACCCCTGCAGGGTTAAATCTTTTCAAGAAGCCGTGTCCGCGGTTATGGACGACTTGGAGCACAGTTCTCGATCATAGACAACTATAACTAAAGTTTACTGTTATAATTTGACTTGTATCCGATATGACTAGTAATCAGCTTCACTACAACGGAATGTCTAAATAAAAGTACCAACAACTGCTGGGTTTGGGGATATCTCATGCTAATTGTATCTGACTAGTAAGTGTCGCAACTACAACGGAATGGTTAACTAAAAGTGCCCACTGCTTATTATATCAAGATGACTATCTATACCTGACTAGTAATTGCTGCAACGATAACTGAATAAATAAAACTGCCAACTGTGTGAGTTCCTCGGTTGACTTCCTCGTTTGGTCTCGAGGGGGAAAGACCAGGATGGGTATGCTTGGTGATAGTTTCAGGTTGGATCCGAATAGGTCTTTCTTATCCCTATCTGATAGCCGCTAGTTGTATTGAGTCTCTATAGGTTGTTTAGTGTATGCTGCGCTGCCGCTTCAGTCCACCATACCTATGTAGGCGAGGACCGCCGAATTCTAGTCTCGCCGTGTACTGGCCTCAGTACTGACCGCTCTCTCTTTTTCCTTTGCCCTTTGTCGGCACCCCTTTTGTTTAAGCAGGTTTTGAGATCGACGTCGTTAGCAGGGTTACCCTTCCGGCTTGGCCTAGGCAGGGTTATGGACGCCATTGGTTATTCTTCAGGGCTCTTAGCTCAATTTGCATCTTGTCCGTACTCGGACGCTGTATCGATTTAAAGGTGATTTGGATCTTTGTATTGTATATTTGTATTCTTGACTCATGGAGTCGTTGTTGTATATATCTGTTCTGTGGGTTCCATCGTGGACTATTGTGTAATGGTATTACTTCGTTTTCCACCCGCACGAAGTGCCTGGTGGGCACCTTTGAATCGTTTCTATGCGGGTTTGGCGGGAATCGCTGAAACTTGCATAGGGCCGATTCCGAGGGTGTTACATATCATGTAGTCGATGTTCACATGACACTACTAGAAGAATAGCACCACAATTTAATACTAACCTTTGAATAATAACTCAACACAAATCCACTAATAACAACATGACTTCTCCCATGTCCTCAAGAACTAAACGAACTACTCACAATACATCATATGGATCAAGATCAAAGCTGATATGATACTGGATAACAATCTGAACATAAACAATAATCCAATGGTTCCACTCACAAGCATCAACTACAATAGTAATTAACAACGGGAAAGTTCCCCTAAAAACTAAAGCAATATCCAACACAATTGTTACAACAGGACGGAGTGGTGATGAAGGTGCTGGTGGAGATGATGGTGTGGATGATGATGATCCTGATGAAGCCTAGCTTGACGATGGTGTTGATGGCGACGTTCTCCCCTCTCCGGGAAGGAATTCCCCCAGCAGAAATCTGTCTGCTGGAGAGATCTTTCTCTGTCGGTGTTTTCCGCCCCAAGAGGCGGCAGAAATCTATCTGTGGTCGCTCCCCTGGCCTTAGGGTTACGTAGGGAAGATATAGGCTAAAAGGGGCGGAGTCGGGAGCCGGTAAGGTGGGCCACACCTGCCGTAGGTGCAGCCCAGGGTGGGCCCGCGCCTAGGGGTGTGGGCCCCCTGTAGCCCTTCTTCGCTCCTCCTTCTGGATTCCTCAATCTTCTGGAAAAATAATATTTTCCCATATTTTTCTGATCTTCGCAAAATTGCATCAAAACACTCTCTTTTCCATCAGAATCTAGACTCCGGCAGTCCATCCTCCAAGAATCATCCAACATGCATAAACAGTGGAAAAGACATAAGTAATACCTCATAATAAGACAAATATCAATGAATAGAGGTAGATTATGATATAGAATGGTGATGCAAATTGGGCGTATCAACTCCCCCAAGCTTAGACCTTCGCTTTTCCCCAAGCGAAAACTGAGCTAAGTAAACATGTCCACAGGTTTATGGAGTAAAGTGTCGATAAAAGAATACGGACAAGAAGCATCACACTTACCATTACACAACTCAAAGAAGAAAGCAACTCACCATTATAAAACTTAGATCACAACCAAGTACAACAGTCACAATAGAGATGCATAAAGATAAATCATAATTGGAATTGGCAAACTTGTTCTTGGTCAGAGAACACCTGGCAAATAGTTTCACAAAAATCTTTTTGCAGAAGTTTTCACAACAAGAACACTCTTTGCTCAAAAAGGCTTTTCACAAGTGAAGGCTTTCAAAATAATATACAATAGATAAGAGTCTTGTGAAAACAAGGAAGATATAGAACATGATTGAATAAATCACCATATGAATGCTTGAAACACAACAACTCAAATGCTTGCTGGAGATAGAGAGGAAGTATGTTTACTGACTCAACTTAGAAAATAGGAGAAAGGTCCCTTCATAGAGGGTAGCAGGGATTACAAGTCATAAAGAGCTTCCAAAATATTATGGTACTTACTATCTTTGAGCCCTCATTGCCCCTACCATAGGCATCTTGAGATGATTAAGGTTAAAGTGCACACAAATGGAGTATATGCTTGACGAAATATAAGTTGGCAATCTCATGTCCCTTGAATATGAGGGTCACTCCTCATGCTACTCAACTTTGGTCACCGGTAAGTTCTTGTCATTGTAAGTACATGCATATCATAGAGAACCTCCAACGGGGTACCCCTTGCACATGGTACAGGAGTTATCCCATAACCAAAATGATAAGGCAAGCACACAATGAGCATCTCAGCGATCTTTTTATTTACCATATGCATAGCTTTTTATTAAGGATGCTTTATAGATAGCTCACTATGGTGATGCTGCAAGTTTCCACCATGATTAGGCATGGATTAGGCTAGTGGCCCAGGCGTTTCTCTAACACAAAATACAGACTCCATGGACTTACAAGTTCCCTCTTTATTTCACACCGTTGACATCCATAGACAAAAGAGCATGATATCAACTGAGAAAAAAGTATAGGTGCAATGTTGAAAATGTTCCCCGTGACAGCACGATTATGCTAATTCCAACGTATAGATGCAAGCATAGACAACTTCGATGGCACAATGGTTCAAGTCTATTAGGGGAAAGAAAATAAGGTGTGCCATCAAGTTTGTGAGAGCTTTACTAACTAGTTTTCACATAACAAAATACTTTTTAATTCTAAAGGTAGATGAAGCTTGAGAATTTGCTTGGAATAGCAATAATGCTACTAGGTAGATATGGTGGACACAAGTGGCAAAGGTTTTGATTCAAATGGATTGGAAACATGAGAAGTATGCCTTCTCAAAACAGGTTTTTGGCTAGCAAGGCTCGGTAGAAAGCAAGAGAGTTGAAAGAAACAAGCAAACATACAAGTAATAAAGCCAAACATGTAATCTTCCTTGAAGACACAAAAGATCTTAAATAAATAATACTAAGCTTATGAGCCAACAAGAAAGAAAATAAATGATACGAAATACCTGTAAGCTTTTTCTTTTTTCTTTCAAACATCAAAAAGTATTTCTACTGACCAGAACTCGGTTTCCCAAAACCAATTTAGATCCACTTGATGATCCCAAAGTGAGGCCAATACTGATCAACAAGATCCATCATATAATAGAGATTGCAAACTAAAATAAGAAGTGCAAAAAGTAAAAGATGAGACTTCTCATTAATATTCCAATAAAGGCACTCACACCAAGGGATACATAGATAATCAACTAAAGGAGAGATACTTCGACATGCAAACCAAACTATAAGATAACCTCTCTACCAAACATATGGATCCACTAAAAAGGTAAAAGATAAAAGATAATGGTGGTGATACCGCGGCACTCCCCCAAGCTTGGAACAAGCCAAGGGGATGCCAAACCTGATGACGAATTACTCCTTCGGTGGTGGTGGTGTTCTCTTGTCATCATAAAACTTCCAAGGCAAAGGTTCCCCATCCAAAAAGGATGTCCTTATCTCTGCAATCCTGAAACTAGCAGCAAAGCTTATGCCATCAAATCTAGCCTCATACTCACAGTTTTGATTTTGAATGTCGTAGAGCTATGCTTGTAATTGGTTGGTGGTCTGACAGAGCAAGAAGATTTCTTCTCGGAGCTCAGCCACCTCTTCCTTGTGCTTGGCGATGAGTTCTGAACTTATCTTGTGAATAACATCCACTTCGCGTTCCGCCATCTTCTTGTACCTGAAAACCTCCTTCTCCAATGCTTCCATCCTGTCTTCCAGACTTCCTTCTCCCTTGGTGCATTGAACTTCTTTCATCTATACCTTCCCATCTTTGAGAATCAAATCCTTGGGATGGAACTTCAACTCATACACGTATGGGTTGAGGAAATCCGCAGAGGAATCCTCCAAGGGTGGCCCAGAGGAAGACATTGTAGCTCCAAAACTAAGAAATTGCCTGACAAAAACATATTGAAACAAAACACGACGAGAACTCGATGCACGAACCTCGGGGAATCCGGGGGGTTATATATTACAAAGTTTCAATGCATAAGTAAGGTTCTGACACGGAAACGAGGCGTAGACGGAGTTCGGGGGTGGCACACCCCCTCCAGGCGCGGCCAGGCTGGGCCCTCGCCTGGGGTGGGTTTGTCCACCCTGGACTCTGTTTCCTCTTCAGTTCTGTCTCGTAGCTTCCCTTATGTATTAAAAACATCAAAAATATAAAAAGAATGGGGTTTCACGAACCTTCTGTTTTCACCACTTTTACCTATTCAAAGACGAACTCTGCAGTTTTCTTGTGTTTGGCTTCTGATAAATTCTTCTGGAGTCACCATTTGAATAACATCCACATCTTCATTATAAGAATCTCCAGAAATATAATGTTTTAGTCTTTGACCATTCACCACCTGTGTTGTGTCATCCTTTAGAGAAGAAATTTTGATGGCACCTGAACGGTATACTTCCTTGATAACAAAAGGTCCTTCCCATTTTGAGAGTAGTTTCCCTGCAAAAAATCTGAGAGAAGACCTATACAAAAGAACTTTCAAACCAACATGGAACTCCATTTTGATAATTCTCCTATCATGCCATCTTTTTACTTTTTCCTTAAAAATCCTAGCATTTTCATAAGCTTCACCTATCCACTCATCTAGATTACTTAAGTCGAGCAGTCTTTTCTCACCTGCGAGTCTAAAATCTCTATTCAACTCTTTCACTGCCCAATAAGCTTTGTGTTCTAATTCTAAAGGAAAGTGACAAGCTTTCCCATAGACCATTTAAGGAGACATTCCCATAGGATTTTTATAAGCAGTTCTATAATCCCACAAAGCGTCATTCAACTTCTTAGCCCAATTTTTTCTAGATCTATTGACAGTCTTCTGCAAGATAGATTTAATTTCCATATTGGAAAGTTCTACTTGCCCACTAGTTTGGGGGTGATAAGCTGAAGCAATTCTATGGTTTACATCATACTTAGCAAGAGTTTTTCTAAAACCCCCATGAATAAAATGAGAGCCTCCATCAGTCATGAGATATCTAGGCACATCGAACCTAGGAAAAATGACATCCTTAAGCATTTTCAAAGAGGTCTTACCATCAACACTATTTGTAGGCATGGCTTCTACCCACTTTGTAACATAGTCGACAGCAACAAGAATATGAGTGTACCCTTTTGAAGGGGGAAAAGGTCCCATAAAGTCAAATCCCCAACAATCAAAAGGTTCAATAAGAAGAGAATACTTCATAGGTATTTCATTGCGTCTAGAAATGTTACCTACTCGTTGACATTCATCACATGATAAGACAAACTTCCTTGCATCTTTGAAAAGGGTAGGCCAATAAATCCCAGATTGTAAAACCTTCTGTGCAGTCCTATCCCCTGCATGATGTCCTCCATAAGCATTGCCATGACATTTTCTCAATATCTCTTGTTGTTCAAATTCTGGAACACATCTTCGTATAATGCCATCTACTCCTTCTTTATAGAGGTGTGGGTCATCCCAAAAATAATGCCTTAGATCATAAAAGAATTTCCTTCTCTGCTGAGTTGTAAAGGTTGGAGGCTAATACTTGGAAACAATAAAGTTAGCATAATCAGCATACCAAGGACTCTCATGCGGACTTACCCTTATCGCAGCCAACTGTTCATTTGGAAAACTATCATTAATAGACAATGGGTCAAAAGAAATGTTTTCCAAACGAGATAAATTGTCAGCAACAGGATTTTCAGCACCTTTCCTATCTACAATATGCAGATCAAACTCTTGTAAAAGCAAAACCCACCTGATAAGTCTAGGCTTGGCGTCCTTCTTTGTCATAACGTACTTAATAGCAGCATGATCCGTATGAATAGTAACCTTTGAATCAACAATATAAGGTCTAAACTTATCGCAAGCAAATATTACAACTAAGAACTCTTTTTCAGTAGTAGCATAATTCTTTTGAGCAGCATCAAGAGTCTTTCTAGCATAATGAATAACATTCAACTTCTTATCAACATGTTGTCCAAGGACAGCACCCACAGCAAAATCACTAGCATCACACATAATTTCAAAAGGTAAACTCCAATCAGGTGGTTGAACAATAGGGGCAGTTGTCAAAGCTTTCTTCAAAGTTTCAAAAGCTTCCTTACAATCATCATCAAAAACAAAAGGTACATCTTTTTGAAGAGGATTAGTAAGGGGCTTTGAAATTTTGGATAAATCATTAATAAACCTCCTATAGAAATCAGCATGACCAAGGATACTACGAATACCTTTGATATCTCTAGGGCAAGGCATCTTCTCAATTGCTTCAATTTTGGATTTGTCAACTTCAATGCCTCTTTCAGAGATCTTGTGTCCAAGAACAATCCCTTCATTAACCATGAAATGGCATTTCTCCCAATTAAGAACAAGGTTGGTTTCTTCACATCTCTGCAAAACTTTATCAAGGTTGTGCAAACAGTTATCAAAATAATTTCCATAGACGGAAAAATCGTCCATGAAAACCTCCAAAATTTCTTCACAAAAACCATGAAAGATAGCATACATACATCTCTGAAAGGTAGCAGGAGCATTACATAAACCAAAAGGCATACGCCTATAAGCATAAGTACCATAAGGACAAGTGAAAGTAGTTTTCTCTTGGTCTTGTGCTTTCACAGCAATTTGAGAAAACCCAGAATAACCATCAAGAAAGGAAAAGTGAGTCATTTTTGACAACCTTTCAAGCATTTGATCAATAGAGGGCAAAGGATAATGATCTTTCTTAGTAACTTTATTAATATTTCTAAAATCAATGCACATTCTATACCCAACCACTACTCTTTAGGGTATAAGCTCATTATCTTCATTAGGCACAACAGTTATTCCCCCTTTCTTGGGAACACAATGAACAGGGCTGACCCATTGACTATCAGCAATAGGATAAATAATTCCAGCATCAAGGAGTTTTAATACCTCATTTCTTACCGCATCCTTCATCTTAGGATTTAGACGACGTTGGTGCTCAACAACTGGTTTTGCATCAGGCTCAATATTAATAGCATGCTGACATATAGTAGGAGAAATTCCTTTTAAATCATCAAGAGTATAACCCATAGCTCCTTGGTTTTTCTTCAATACTTCCAATAACCTTTCTTATTCCTTTCTTGAAATTTTAGAACTAATAATAACAGGATACGATTTCTTATTATCAAGATAAGCATATTTAAGACCATTAGGTAATAGTTTTAATTCGAAAACAGGGTCCTCTTTAGGTGGTAGTGTGGTACCCAAATCTTCCACAGGTAGATTATGCTTAAGTAACTCAGGCTGACGAAGGAAAACCTCGTCAATCTCATTTCTTTCCTTCATGAAGACGTCACTTTCATGATCTTCCATGAACTGCTGCAAGGCATTGTTAGGAGGAAGAGAAATAGCAGAAAGTTGTTCAACCCTGAAATCATCATTAGGCAGTTCATTTTCATAAGGAGTTTTGGAAAATTTGAAAAAATTAAACTCATAAGACTCTCCATCAAACTTAGTCAAAAAGGTTTCCTTCCTACAATCTATAAGAGCCCCACAAGTATTCAGGAAGGGTCTGCCAAAGATAATAGGATAGGTTTTACTAGCTTCTTTACCAAGTACTAGAAAATTAGCAGGATATTTAATCTTACCACAAAGGACCTCCACATCTCTTACAATGCTAATGGGGAAAACTTTCTCTCTATTGGCAAGGTGAATAACCACATCAATGACCTCAAGCTCACAAGGACCAATTTCATGCATAATTTCCCTGTAAAGCTCATAAGGAATGGCACTAGAACTAGCGCCAATATCACATAAACCATAATAGATATGGCTACCAATTCTAACAGAAAGCACATGGACACTAGCTTTTCTAACTTTCTTAGGATGAGAAACAATATTAGTGGAGTCTTCACAGAAGACAATATGCTCATCCTCTATATTTCTAGTGACAAGATCTTTCACAATAGCTACCACATGCTTAATATCAATAAGGTCATCAGACCCTACAGTTTTCTTTGCGCTTTTGCTAACCACATTAGCTATAATAGAATGTTACCTTACCTTGGAAGGAAAAGGGATTTTCTCTACATAAGGTTTCAGAAAAATAGGATCAACAGTACAAACCTCTACGCTGGCAAGAACATGGGTAACAATGTCTTTATAAGGAGTATGATACTTGCCCCACTCTTTCTTGGAAATTTCAATATAAGAGGCAAAGGCCTTAAAACACTATGTAAGAACTTGAGGGTTAAAACCAAACTCATTACTAATATCACAGAAGTCATATGTTCCCATAAAAGATTTAATGCATTCATAATCATAGTTTATACCTGACTTTCTTCCTTTGTCATTCTCCCAAGCTTCAGTGTTCTCCTGAATACGGTCTAGTAGATCCCATTTAGCTTCTTCCTTAATACGTGTGAATGATCCAGCACAAGAAGCATCTAGTAAATATTTATAATGAAGAGAAAGCCTAGCATAAAAGTTATTGATAATAATATTGTTAGGGAGTTCATGAATAGGACATTTAAGCATTAGTAACTTCAATCTCCCCCAAGATTGAGCTGTACTCTGTCCATCACGATGCCAAAAGTTGTATATCAGTTTTATATCCTTATGAATCTCACTAGGAGGATAAAATTTAGAATAAAAGAGAGATGCCATTTCCTCCCATTCCATGGATTGTCCATTCTTCAACAGCTTATACCATTCTTGAGCTCTCCCTTTCAAGGATATGGGGCCTAACTTCTTCTTCACATGTTCAGTTGTGATATCTGCACACTTAAACAACCCGCATAATTCATGGATAAAAAGCAAGTGATCACCAGGACAGACAGTTCCATCCCCTAAATAATAATTATCTGTAACACGATCAACAATACTTGTAGGTATCTTAAATGGATCTATCTCAACAGGTGGTGGTTCATCTACTACCCTAGTAGTGGTAATAGTTTTCCCAAACATAAAACCAAGTGGTTTATTCATACTGGAAACAAAGTAACAAACATTAACAAACAGTAACAAAAGAAATACTCAGAGTAGAAGTTTCCTTTACCAGTTCCACTCTTCAATAGCGCTTCACTCCCCGGTAACGGCGCCAGGAAATAGTCTTGATGACCCAGAAGTATAGGGGGTGTATCGTAGTATTTTCAATAAATAGGAGTGTCAATCCCAATGAGGAGCAGAAGGTGCTGAACAGTGGTATGGAGCAGGAACTCTTTGCAAATACTTAGCAAACGGATTTTAGGTTTTTTTTTGACAAGGCAACAAAACAAAGTGCAAGTAACAAAGAACAAATGCAGAAAGTGTCCCAATCCTTTCTTAGCAAAGGACAAGCCAGTGGAAATACTTATAAGGACCAAACGTTCTCGAGGACACATGGGAATTCTGTCAAGTGCTTTCGCTTCATATAGCTGAGTACTCTTCTTTGGTGTTGTAAGTGTTGTGTGGGGGAACCTGTGCTAATGTACCGACCATACTTGGACTAATACATACTTGTAATTAAACCCCCTGCAAACATCTGTAACTACAGGAAAGTAATTAAGATATAAATCTAACCACAGCCTTAAACTCTGAGATCCTACACTCCCTTGTGCAAAGGTGTCCTAATGGGGGTTCAGGTTTCTGTCACTCCGGCAACCCCACAATTAGTAGCCAAATACACAATGCATTCCCCTAGGCCCATAAATATAGAAGTATCATGTAGTCGATGTTCACATGACACCACTAGAACAATAGCACCACAACTTAAATACTAACCATTGAATAATAACTCAACACAAATCCACTAATAACAACATGACTTCTCCCATGTTCTCAAGAACTAAACGAACTACTCACAAGACATCATATGGATCACAATCGAAGATGATATGATAATGGATAACAATCTGAACATAAACAATAAGCCAATGGTTCCACTCACAAGCATCAACTACAATAGTAATTAACCCCGGGAAAGTTTCCCCTAAGAACTAAAGCAATATCCAACACAATTGTTATAGCGGGACCGAGTGGTGATGAAGGTGCTGGTGGAGATGATAGTGTGGATGATGATGATGATACCGATGAAGCCTAGCTTGACGATGGTGTTGATGGAGACGTTCTCCCCTCTCTGGGTAGGAATTCCCCTATCAGAAATCTGTCTGCCAGAGAGATCTTTCTCTCTCGGTGTTTTCTGCCCCCATAGGCGGCGGAAATCTATCTGTGGTCGCTCCCCTAGCCTTTGGGTTTCATAGGGAAGATATAGGCGAAGGGGCGCAGTCGGGAGCCAGGCAGGTGGGCCACACCTGCCCTAGGAGAGGCCCAGGGTGGGCCTGCGCCTAGGGGGTGTGGGCCCCCTGCGGCCCTTCTTCGCTCCTCCTTCTAGCTTCCTCAATCTTCTGGAAAAATAATATTTTCCCATATTTTTCTGGTATTTTTCTGATCTTCATGAAATTGCACCAAAACGCCGTCTTTTCCATCAGAATCCAGACTCCGGCAGTCCATCCTCCAAGAATCATCCAACATGCATAAACAGTGGAAAAGACATAAGTAATACCTCATAATAAGACAAATATCAATGAATAGAGGTAGATTATGATAGAATGGTGATGCAAGTTGGGCGTATCATCTGAGTAGATCATTAGTTCTTGGGGAGATGGAGAAACCCTAACATGAGATTGAAATAAAATAAAGTTTATTATGATATTCATCAATGTGACCACGTGTTAGATTGTCTTCATGTTGATGTTGGGATAAGTCGACCTCTCAATATTTGCCTATTGTGGGAACTTGATGGAGGGAACTACTTGTTGGTAGACGGAGGTGTGCTGACACTTACAGTGACTATAAAGTTGTTGGCAGTCCTTATGTATCAACTTGGGAACCGAGGAAACTCATGGAACACTGTCCATGCCATGGGATACATCCTACGGGATAAAGTCCCTTAATAGCATAGTAATTCGATTGATGTCGATTTCGTGTCTATTGTGGTTCTAAGGATGATTGAGCAATGGTTGCTGCCTGTTCGTCTAAATATGGAGTTCCTCCCACACATACATAGTTGACATGTTCATGATAATAATATTTACCTTAGATCCTTTATAAATGCTAGAGGTGTATCCTCTTCTCCCTAAGAACGTTTTTACCATTGCAGTTTCAAATCTATTTTACATACGCGATACTTATTTTCTGTATTCAATTTTTTTTACTTTACTTATTGTTCTCTTATACAAAAACCCAAAAACACCTTTTTACACAACACTCGCATTTTATCTTGTTACTTAGAACATTATTTAGCATTTCTATTTCAGTATTTAATTCAAGAGTTATTAGACTTCGGAACTCCCACTCCATGTGGGATCAATATCTTTATTTTGAAACTAGCTACAAATGATCTGTGCACTTGCAGTCATCAAGCTATTTTCTAGCGCCGTTGCCGTTGAGGTAATCGCATAGGTCTTTTAGTTTTTGCTTATTAAATTTAGTCTTGCTAAGTTTTGTTTTGAGTTACAGGTTTCCACCAACATGATGGAGTTTGAGCATTTGACCAGTGCGAACCCACTCAGCCACTTCCGGAAGCCCTATGATATTAATAAAAGAGACAAATCCAACAAGAAGACAAGGGGGTTTTAAATAAATCCTCTACTACTTGGTATTCTACACAAGAAGCAATTTAGTGGAGATGAAGAAGATCCTGATCCATATGAGCATATTGCATGTTTTAAGGATATATGTGGCACTTTTCAATTACCGTGGTATACTGCTAATGAGGTAAGGATGAAACTCTTTATTCAGACTCTGACTAGCACAACTCTCTCATGATATAGATCTTTACCCCCAGAATCCACTACTACTTGGGACAATTTAGCTTGTGAGTTTCTAGCTAAGTATTGTCCTTTATCAAAATCTTTTGGAATCAGGCGTCTTATAATGACTTGGAGGAACCGTCCTAATGAAGGACTAGTAAGAGATTATATAAGATTTAAAGATTTACTTAATCAATGTCCTCATCATGATTTTCCTGAATGGTATTTATTGCATATCTTTTATGGCGGTTTAATTGAACCTAATAAATTGGAACTAGACTCTTGCACTAGAGGAGCTTTTATGAATCTTCCCATAACTAAAGCTTGGGGTTTACTTAATAGAATTCACGATCATAGAGTTTCATGGAATTTTGGTCTAGGAAGCCAAGGAGGCATACAAATAGATTATGATTGTATTCATGGCTATAATAAAAGGGTAATGTTAATGAATTATCTAAAGGACTTTATTTAGATTCAAATCTTGTGTTGCATGTTGTTAAAGCTTTTATAGAACATATCAAAGCTCCAAAAGAGAGTTCAGTCAAGTGTGATCCACCACCCGAACCTGATAAGAAAGGAGAAGTTAAAGCAACGCTGGCCTCCCTAGAACCAATGTATGACGTACCTTTCCCTAACACTGCGCAGAAGAATATTTTGGATTATGAACAGGTCAAAGCAGTACGGGAGAAGAATGAAGAGGAAAGTGTGTCGGAAGTTGAAGAACATTTGGATGAAACCAAAGATGAAGAGGTAACCAAGGAAGCAATTATGGCTATGTATGCACATTGCAACATAGTTGAACTTGATAAAGAGACTTCCGTATTGGTTGAAGGTAATACTAAGGTAAAGATGTGGGTAAGCCTATTCTTCCCTATATATTTAAACTTTTAAAGAAACCTCACATTATGGTTTATGTGATCTTGGCACCGCAGTTAATGTTATATCTTATGATTTTTATTTAGAAATAAAAGAAGAGATAGTACCGGCTATAATAGAGAATACCTATATGACAATCATGTTAGCCAATAAATCTCTTAGAGTTCCAATGGGAGTAGTTTAAGATGCAATTGTCACAATTGGCAATGAAAATTTTCCTATCTATTTTGTAGTTGTTGATATGCCAGCTGACACTCTTTGCCCAATTATATTTGGAAGAAACTTTTTGAATGATTTAGGTGCCAAAGTTGAAGGAGATTATGTCTCTTAAGCTTGGGGAAGCGGAAAAAAGAATTCCACTTTTCAAAATTTAAAGACACACATCTACAAATACAAGAAGAGGAGAAAGGAAAAACTATTGAGGAGATGGCAGCTCACTTCTTTAGTAATCTAGTAGAAGAAGCAAATGAAGACTCAAATTATGAAGAAATAATTATGGAGGACAGGTCCCTAGAAGAATTAGAAAGTGAATTCAATTAGCTTTCCATTTTAGGGCCTTCAACTGATGAGGATTTTGAAGAGCCAGAAAAGAGAGGGGATGAGGAATTAACACCCCTAGAATTGAAGACTTTACCAGATAATCTTACACTACAAGAAATCTGCTCACCGGTGACCTTTTTTTAACGACCATGGATTTTTTGGTCATAGATCTATGACCATTCTAAACCAATTGGTCATAGGGAATTCGAGAGGGTCCAAACCTTGAAAAATAACGACCAATTTAGTCCAAAATGTCATAGTTTTCTTACACAAAATGGTCATAAATTAACGGCATGGGTGCAGAGACTTTTATTTGGCAGACAACGACCAATTTAGATGGTCATAATATCTTAACATGGGTTGAATTAAAATGACTAGGCAACCAGCTCAGCATGTGGGTCCCTGAAATCTCACTCGCAAGTGAGGACCTCACCCCTCCTTCCTCATTTATTAAGAACGGAAAAATACAATGTTCATTGCTTCCTCAAAACAAGAGTTCCACGGGTGGTTTTTAATAAACCTCTTTAAGCCGTTTATCAAGGATGAAGGGAGAATAGGGCTATTAAGAAGAGGCATTTCCCAAGGATCTAAAACCCTAATCCCTTTTGGGGTGACATGCGGGATGGATCTGATAGGTGGGTCCCGCTCTTATATAGTTTTTTAAGCACATACCAATGGTATACATCCTATGGGCTGGAGTGCTGGAGTCGGTGGCCCATATTGGGCAGGGTGGGAATCTACATCCTATGGGCTGGAACCGGTGGCCCATATCGGACGGGGTGGGGATCAAATTTTCAAAACAAGGTTGCGCCACGGGGACTCAAACCCATGACCTCGCGCTGGTATGTATGAGCCGAACCGCTGGGACAATGAAGTGTTGTTGTCTGTGTAGGAGAACTAAATTTGTATATACATTTATTCATTCTATAACTTATGAAAGGGTGACTCGAATCGGGCACAAGACTTGGTCTGTTTTTCTCCAAGAGCGGTGGCGGTGACCAGTAGGGCTGGGGCGGCGGCGGCGACCAGCTAGGGTTCGAGTCCCCGCCCTCCACGGTCGATCTAGGGTTCCAGCTAGGTTCGAGTTCATCCCCTGTCGCCATCTCCAACTAGGGTTCGAGTTCATCCCCTGCCGCCATCACTAGCTAGCTAGGACGTGCATCTGATGAGCATGGGTCCATCCCCTCCCGCCAGCTCCGGCAGTTCTTCTAGGGGCGCAGCTTCGTCGCGTCGCCACCGCCAGCCCATCCCCTACCACCATCTCCCTTTCGACTATTCTCCCGCTAAGTACTGCGACTGTGGAGATATGATGCCACAATGGATATCTTGGAGTGATTACAACCCCGGCCGGAGATACCACAATTGCAGGATACGCTCGGTTAGTTTGTAGCTCTATCTCTGAATTTTGTTCAGTTTATATCTCTGAATTTGGTTCATCTCTGAATTTGGTTTGTCAAATTGAGGGTGATGTTGGGTGTGACAAATTAAGTTGGGCAGACAGTGAGATGCCCAAATTTCAGAAAGATTTAATCAGGGACCTAAGAGATGTTGTGTGGGAGAAAACTGAAGCAATTGAAAGGCTTGAAAGCAATGCAGAGACAATGGGGATGGTGCATGATGAACTGAAGATGCGGGGAGATGGTGTAAGTGAGAGAGAAGTTGAAGATGCAGGGAGATGGAGGTTGAAATTTATTTATTATTTATATCATTTTTGTAGTTTTTGCTATGTACTGTGGAATGTGTATGTCCAACAAGTGAAAACTTCCTGTAGCTTTTGTGGAATGTATATGTCCAGAAATTTAAGATCATTTGATATGTACTGTACCTTTTTCTATGTCCAACAAGATCATTTGTTTATGTACTGTGTATGTCTAGCAAGATCATTTGGACCATTTCTTATCTACTGTGTATGTAGCACAGTGATCTCAAATTTGGCAGCATTTTGCTTGCATATTTAGGGATAACTAGCAGCATTGTCTGCTTAGAATACTAAATTTGGGCAGCATTTCGACAGTATTTTTAGCTGCAATTTCAGTGGCAAACATAAACTTCAGTACATAAACTTGAGTACATAAACTTTAGTGCATAAAAATGTAGTACATAAATTTCATAGTACTTAAATTCAGTACATAAAACTTGACAGAAACTGCCTCTGCCTATTATCAGTAGTTCACACACATAGGACATAAACTACTCGGCATCGTCGAATCGATGCCTTTGCCTATTATCTTCATCATCGCTACAATACTGATACATTGTATGATCTGTCATGTTTCATTCTTCATCCTCGCCATCAACTACCTCCTTCCTATTTTTCTTTATTTTTTCTACATACGCATCATCGAGTACCACACTCTCCCTGTCCCTTCGCAACATGGTTTACACATTGGATTCTTTAGCATGCACCGGAACTTCCGGCGTGTCATCATCTTGGTATGTTAGCCCAGCACCACCACAGGGATCCTTTTCCACTTCAGTTTCTATAACACTCCACAAATGCCTATGCTGGAATTTTTGCACAACTCGCCAACTTCCACCCAAGTCGGTATTTGGCACATAGAACACCTTTGTTGCTTGGGTTGTTAGAAGAAAAGGATCAGTCTTGTACCAAAACATTACAGTGTTAATGCTCTTAAAGTGTCCATCGTCTTGGAAACCTGGATTCTTATTGCCACCAACATTGAACCAATCGTAGTGAAACAAGACAACCGACCGATGGATGCCATCGCTACAATTGTACTGCAACTTGATGATGCTTCTGAGCTGACCGTAGAAGTCAATGATTGTATGCTCATGGTCTCCCTCAACAACAATTCCACTATTTTGTGTGTTTCTATTCTTCTTGCGGTCAACGGTGTGGTAGCGGACACCATCGGCAACACATGCTAAATATATCCTCACCCTCCTATCCGGTTCACAAGCCAAAGCAAAAAAGATCAGCACTCACCTTCTTTTCCTTGTGCAAATTTCCAATCTAAAGAAATAAACCAAAACAGGGGTGAATAACACACACATACAAACAAAAAGAAATCATGTGTCAATTGATACAAAGGCAAGATATCTCACATGTTTCTTAAATCATTTAGCAAATCCTTTTGCGAGCCATTTATCAACCTCGATCCGGCTATCTTGCTCTGTCAACTCTTTCTTGCACATCCTGCAATGCAAACAAAAATATATCACATGCAACAAAATGGGTTCCTTCTAAGCAAAGAAAAAAGATATCGAGGGCACATGCAAGAGATGACATATTCGATATATGGTAGAACCTCGGGGCAACTTCTTAGCACATACACAACCATCTTATCATAGTCAGTAGCTTCAGCCTCCAAGTATTGTGATGCTCCAAGAAAGTTCACACCATGCTCGAAAACTGAGACATCACCACTGTCGGGGGGATAACCCCTGGGTGGGGAAAGCCAAGCCTAAGTAGGCCGGCTCGGGATGAAGGGAGAATAGGGCTATTAAGAAGAGGCATTTCCCAAGGATCTAAAACCCTAATCCCTTTTGGGGCGACATGCGGGATGGATCTGATAGGTGGGTCCCGCTCTTATATAGTTTTTTAAGCACATACCAATGGTATACATCCTATGGGCTGGAGCGCTGGAGCCGGTGGCCCAAGTTACGGCCACCCTGCCCAATATGATGTAGATTCCCACCCTGCCCAATATGGGCCACCGGCTCCAGCGCTCCAGCCCATAGGATGTATACCATTGGTATGTGCTTAAAAAACTATATAAGAGCGGGACCCACCTATCAGATCCATCCCGCATGTCGCCCCAAAAGGGATTAGGGTTTTAGATCCTTGGGAAATGCCTCTTCTTAATAGCCCTATTCTCCCTTCATCCCGATCTACCGTAACTTGGGCTCATCACTTGCCTCTTCTTAGTCCAACGGGCAGTGCAAGCACGCTAACGTCCTGGTCCTAGACGGAATCAAACCAAGATTGATCGAGCCACTCGTCAGGTCACCAGGATTGTGGATAGAGGAACTGCCAGCTGTGCTATGGAGCCTGCGCACCACCCCCAACCGTTCAACCGACTTCACGCCATTCTTTCTTGTCTACGGGGCAGAGGGCGTCCTTCCCACTAACATCCAGTTTGACGCACCCCGCAAGCAGCTCTACACGGAGCAAGAGGCCAAGGAATCATGCGAGGATAGCGTGGACCTGCTCGAGGAGGCACACGAGCTGGCCCTGTCCAGATCAGGAATTTATCAGCAGGACTTGCGCCGCTACCACGCCAGCCGGATCCGGCCCACCTATATTCGTGAGGGGGATCTGGTGCTGCGCCTGGTCTAGAGCACGAAGGGAATGAACAAGTTATCTCCGCATTGGGAGGGGCCATTTATCATCAGCCGAGCATTGCACAATGACTCATACTACCTGATTGATGCCCGGCAGCTGGTGAAGAACAAGGCAGATCGCTCTGACGAGGAAACCGAACGCCAATGGAACACGAACCTACTCCATCCATTTTACACTTGAGCGAGAAGTGTATGTATATTCCTTTCATGTAATAAATGAACAAGCTTGGAAGCATTAGCACAGCTCCGAGGACTTTGTCCTAATTTCTGCAGCACTTCTGCCTTCAAACCGGCTCCAGCAATCTTTACAACGAGGTTGCCGGCTGGCCCGGACGCCCGCGATTTCTACACACGGTTGAATATTGTACGGGGCACCTAGATCACACTCTTCGGTTCCGGCTTTAGACCGCAAGCCGGCTGTCGACCCGTCAAGAGGAAAATCTTGAAGTATCCTTTACAAGAAATTACCCAAGGAGAAAGCCAGGGCGCCTGGGCGAACCGGCTGTGCCTGCTCGAGCTAAGCCAGTAACACCACACCGAAGTATCGCGAGGCACGCCAACCTAGTTACCCCTTCGGTTCCGTCTACAGACCGCAACCCGGCTAGCAGCCGGCAAGGTCAAAGCTTGAAAGGCCAATGCTCGCTGAGAAAAGGAACAAGTTAATGGCCTAGTTCGAAATGGAATCATTTTCGTATTCTATCTTATCTGCGAACAAACGCACAAGTAATGAAACAAACTCAAATGATGCTATGTCTTGTACTGCATGAGCCACAACTTGACAGCCGGCTTGCGGTCTAAAGGTGGCCAAGAGCTTCGACCCGGCTGGCTACCCCAGCCGGCCCGAACCTCGAGGACTGCACCCAGTGGGCGCGCTCCCGCGCACCCATCAGAACAAGCAAGGTGGCAAAGAGCTTAGACCCGGCTTGCTACCCTAGCCGGCCTGAACCTAGGGGACTACACCAATTGGGCGCGCTCCCGTAACCACGACGCCGCCCCAGCTCTCTAGGCTCTAGCCGCTCGGGGGAAATTCTGCCAAGTTCCGATTCGAGTGGCTCTTTGATAAGTTAGAGAAACAATAAACTTATATATAGATGTAGTACTAATAATCAGACAACAACATGTCCTTGCCCTAACGGTTTGGTGCATTCGACAGAATCTTGTGGTCGTGGGTTCGAGTCCCAGCCTGCGCCTCCTTTTTTTAGAGCAATATATTTCATAGTGGTATTACAAGAACTGTTATTTTGTGCATATATTTCACATGAACTGGTATTTTTTGCATATATTTCATAGTAAATATTCTTGGAACAAACAAGCAAATCTAAGTAGATATTTCAGCATATATATACCAAAAGATTAGGTAGCAAGGTAGCAACAGACCACTTGTGCTCAAACTAGGTAGCAAGGTACATAAGCTCAACATGAGCTGACTAGCATAATTACAAGAACACCAAAAGATCATGCAGGTTCACAAGTTTGACCATACTAGCTACTAACTTAGAAGCTCAACTAGAGCTGATTACATGACTTCCTCAACAATCAACTCCAGACGACCCCTTTTGGGGTTGTGGTAGAACTGAAACATGAAGATATCGCCAACTTGCATATTGGTCGACACCACCACTTCTTTCCAGGGGGTGTCATCTGGGCACCTTTTCCCTTTGATTTGATCATGATTACTCTGACTCTAGCTTCCATACTATAATTCTGCATAAAGACCTTCACTTTTGTTGGTGACTTAAGATGCTTCCTGATGTTTGTAAGGGTATAGTTCCTTGAGAAGTACTGCATAGAAGTTAAATTGGTCAAGATTAGTCAAATTTGTTGAATTACAGACTAGTTCACCAAAGCAAGGTAACAAAACTGTACAGAATTGAGATTATAGAAATTTTTACTATTTTTCCTTTGGTATCATCGGTGTGTGCTTCCTTGATAGTGCATACATAAACAAGTATAGTTGGCCTCTTCCTAGCAACTTCCTTTAGATAGCTAACTTGTGTAGAATTGAGAGCCACATGGTTTCCGTACACGAAGAACTTGTCATAGGAGCAAGACCCCGATTTATTTGGACCTACATGTACCACCATGAAAATAAGCTACAGGAAAAATGAAAAATAGGAAGCATGTGATGGGATGCATGGTAAAACATGATTTACATATTACCTCAGATCGCCACAACGCGATTTGCTGCATCTTGCCTCGCAGCAGCTTCCTTGGCAGCAACTTCCCTAGCACAACACCTAGCAGCAACAGCTTCCCTGACACGGTGCCTAGCAGCAGCACGCTTCCTAGCTTCCATCACAAGGATATCTTCATCATCCGAACTGATATCGATAAGATCGTCATTCGTGTCCATGGTCACCTAATCGAGTACAAGCAATTAGCACAGACATATACAAGGGTGACAAACATACTAAGAGTCCAGAATTAAACACAAAGAACACAAACATACAGAGTCCAGAATTAAACACAAAGCTGTTGGTTAGCATACATTCAACTAACATACTACGAGTCTATAAAGTGTACTGGTGGGTTAGCATACAATCAACCAATCAAACCGGTTATTTTTTAGTGTATATCTGCTCATCAGAAGTAAAGATACATGTATGTATACATGTATATGACCAGCAACCAATCAACCAATAAAACAACATATAAAAGGCACCATAATCATCACTGATATATACTCTAATATATGTGTAACCAATCAAAGAACATCTATACTCCTATATACTGTGCCAATTTTGAAAGTTTGTCAGATCAAAATGGCTAATGAGCAAAGCAATCAAGACAAATCGCATGGCCATAAGGGGACTTCAATTGACAGAAACAAAATTAGCATTTAGAAAAGTAATCATGAAATTATCATATATTCAGATGCTTCCTAGAAAATGATGCCAATGTTAACTTGACTAGCATTGCTTTAATAGGGATTAGAATCTTTATTGAAGCAAGAACAAAAGGCAATCCTTTCAAACTCAAAGTGCTAGCTTCAACTCTCCCTACCATCTCTGTTCTACAAGCTGAAGCTAAAGCAATTCTATTAGCAATTCAAATTGCAGGAAAACTGGAGATACCAAAGCCCCTTTTGCTAACAGACAATATTATACTAGAAGGCTGTCAATAGCGGCAAGATAGAAACTGATTACATTCACTGGAATTCTAGAGATACTCTTGCAAATATTCTGAATTTTGTTCAAAGAACTAATGCAAGAGTAGCTCACATCCATAGAGAATACAACAATATTGCTCATAACTGTGCACACAAGGTACACGAGTGCACCACTGCTGTACCTATCTTTAGATGCTTTTGAACAGATCACTCTCATGTTCCTGTTCTCACTTGTAACATGTGGCAGGACTTTGTAATTTATAATGTAAACTGTTGTTAAGCATTGTCAATGAAAGTAGGTGCCTAGAGCATCTAAATCTTTTCAAAATGAATTTACTCACCCCCTATAATAATGAATTTAGTCCCCCTATATAAACAATGAGGCTGGTCACTTCATTGATAGTCCACGTGCCTAAACCATGCTACAAACGAGAAGATCAAAGTTTTGATAGGTAGAATAGTAGATCGAAAATGTATAGAAGAACAAGAATTGAAAATTTCAACCATAGAAAGGAAGTGCCAATTTTCAGAAAGTATCTAAAATTTTTAACGCCATTTTGCATGGAAATTAGGAGATCTTATTGGTTTTTTTATTATAATGATTGATTTGTAACCGTGCAAGGCACCGTGCCTAGTCTAGCTTCGCCCCATGACTCGAGCTAACACTAATCGATCCAAAAGGACCCCGACATCCATGCCCTGATGAACCCTAGAAATAGATCCAATAGGACCCATCTGAAGAAAGGGAGATGGGGAGGGAGAGGGGCTTACACGGGAGGAGGACGGAACCTGTGGAAGAAAGGGAGATGGGAAGGAGAGAGGCTTACCTGGAAAGCGGCAGCATCGATGCAGGGGAGGCAGAGCCGCGGAGGTGTCTATGCAGGTGAGGGGAGGGAGGGAGGCGGCGGTGTCTGTGCAGGTGAGGGGAGGGAGGGAGGCGGAGGTGTCTAGGGAAACGATGGATTTCTGAGGAGGGAGGGAGGCGGAGGCGCAGCTTTTCGATGGAGGAGGCGGCAGAGCAGATTTTTATCCCTCCTGCCTTCTGGCATGGTGTTTCGTTTTTTTGTTTCGTTTTTGCGTTTCATTTTTTCTTTTCATTTCTAGAAGAAAAATTCTTTTTGAAACATTTGCAATATTTATAATAGTATATGTATTTGGATTTTTTCTACATACTAGGGTACATAAAATGATGCAGTGCAAATGTTTCACATCTTTCTGGTTGACGCTTTACAAAAATGAGTCGGGCGGTGCCACTTCGCAAGGTAGCCGTTTCACACAAAAATACATTTCATCATGCTTGTTATAAAATGATAAATGCCGTATAATAAAGTTGGAAATTGCATCTATGTAACTCCCATAACACTTGTACATTTGATAGAGCCTTAGCATTAGTTCGGCGCTCCGGCGGTCGTTTTCCCAGCAAACGAAACACTAGTATGAAAATGAAATCTTCCTACGACAATATGGACACATTATCACAAACTATGCCAACTTGAAATCCATGAAACTTTGTACATGATAACTCGTTAATTTCTGAAAACACTAGGGCACATAAAATATTTGTGGTATTTCAAGTTTGTCATTTTTCATGCATGGCAGGGCACATAAAATGACACAACGCCCGAAGGTGAAACCGGGTTGGATCACAACTTGTGCCCAAACATGGTTTGGAATTATCCTATAACCCAACAAGTACAAACCAAGAGAAAAATCCACTAGGCTACCCCTTTCATAAGAACATCTAAGGGGGTAGACGATCCAGGCACACGGATCAGGGTTTTGTAGGAAGAAGCTCTTCGGAGTATCAGAATACCTCCAAACTCTTGCAGTGGACGACCCTAGCATGTGTATGAAAGTGTGGTGGAATGCTGAAATGTCCAAAACCTGGTACCCTAGTGTCACCCCCTTCGTAGACATGCGATATCACCTAAAAACGAAGATCCTGGAATTTAACTGTTAGGGGGCCGGGAACTCCCCGTTTCGATGAAACCGGGTTGGATCTTGTCATAACTTGTGCCCAAACATGGTTTGGAATTATTCTATAACCCAACCAATCACAAACCAAGAGAAAAATCCACCAATCTACCCCTTTCATAAGAACATCTAGGGGGGTAGACGATCCAGGCCCACGGATTAGGGTTTTGTAGGAAGAATCTCTTCGGGTCATCGGAATACGTCCAAACATTGCAATGGACCCTAGCATGTGTATTAAAGTGTGGTGGAATGATGAAATGTCTGAAACCTGGTTCCCAAGTGTGATCCCTTTGCAGATACGTGATGTCACCTAAAAACGAAGGTTTTCTGGAAATTTAATTATTAGGGAGTCGAGAACTCCCAGTTTCGGTGAAACTGGGTTGGATCTTGTCACAAATTGTTCCCAAACATGGTTTGCAATTATCCTATAACCCAACCAAGCACAAACCAAGATAAAAATCCACCGAGCTACACCTTTCATAAGGACATCTAAGGGGTAGACGATTCTGGGCCCACAGATCAGGGTTTCATAGGAAGAAGTGCCTCGGGGCATCAGAATGCCTCCAAACCCTTGTAATGGACCCTATCATGTGTATTAAAGTGTGGTAAAATGCTGAAATTTCCAAAACATTGTACCCAAGTGTAACCCGCTTCGTAGGCATGCACTATCACCGAAAAAATGAAGATCCTGGAATTTAATTGGCCGGGAACTCCCCGTTTCAGTGAAATCGGGTTGGATCTTGTCACAACTTGTGCCCAAAAATGGTTTGGAATTATCCTATGACCCAACAAAGCACAAACCAAGAGGAAAATCCATCGGGCTACTCCTTTCATTTGAACATCTAGGGGGTAGACGATCCAGGCCCATGGATCAGGGTTTTGTAGGAAGAAGCTCTTCGGGGCATTGGAATACCTCCAAACCTTTCAATGGACCCTAGCATGTGTCTTAAAGTGTGGTGGAATACTGAAATATACAAAACCTGGTTCCCAAGTGTGAACCCTTCGCAGAGATGCAATGTCACCTAAAAACGAAGGTGTTCTGGAAATTTAATTATTAGGGGGTCGAGAACTCCCAGTTTCGGTGAAACCGGGTTGGATCTTGTCACAAATTGTGCCCAAACATGGTTCGCGATTATCCTATAACCCAATGAAGCACAAAACAAGATAAAAATCCACCAGGCTACCCCTTTCATAAGAACATCTAGGGGGTAGACGATTCTGGGCCCACATATCAGGGTTTGATAGGAAGAAGCGCCTCGGAGCATCGGAATACCTCCAAACCCTTGCAATGGACCCTAGCATGTGTATTAAAGTGTGGTGGAATGCTGAAATATCCAAAACATGGTACCCAAGTGTAACCCGCGTTGTAGGCGTACACTATCACCGAAAAAATGAAGATCCTAGAATTTAATTGGCCGGGAACTCCCCGTTTCGGTGAAACCGGGTTGGATCTTGCCACAACCTATGCCCAAACATGGTTTGGAATTATCCTATGACCCAACCAAGCACAAACCAAGAGGAAAATCCACTAGTCTACCCTTGTCAGAAGAACATCTAGGGGGTAGACGATCCGGGGCCCACAAATTAGGGTTTCGTTACAAGAAGCTCTTCGGAGCATCGGAATACCTACAAACCTTTGAAATGGACCCTAGCATGTGTATTAAAGTGCAGTGGTGGAATGCTGAAATGTCCAAAACCTGGTACCCAAGTGTCACGCCCTTCGTAGACATGCGTTATCACCTAAAAATGAAGATCCTGAAACTTAATTGTTAATTAGGGGGCCGGGAACTCCCCGTTTCGGCAAAACCGGGTTGGATCTTGTCATAACTTGTGCCCAAACATGGTTTGGAATTATCCTATAACGCAACCGAGCACAAACCAAGAGAAAAATCCACCGGGCTACCCCTTTCATAAGAACATCTAGGGGGTAGACGATCCAGGCTCACGGATCAGGGTTTTCTAGGAAGAATGTCTTCGGGACATCAGAATACCACCAAACCTTGCAATGGACCCTAGCATGTGTATTAAAGTATGGTGGAATGTTGAAATGTCCAAAACCTGGTTCCCAAGTGTGACCCCATCTCGGACATGCGATGTCACCTAAAAACGAACGTGTTTTGGAATTTAAATGTTAGGGGGCCGGGAACTCCCCATTTCGGTGAAACTGTGTTAGATCTTGTCACAATATATGCCCAAACATGGTTTGGAATTATCCTATAACCCAACCAAGCACAAACCAAGAGAAAAATCCACCGGGCTACCCCTCTCATAAGAGTTTCATAGGAAGAAGCGCCTCGGAGCAGCGGAATACCTCCAAACCCTTGCAATGGACCCTAGCATCTGGAATAAAGTATGGTGGAATGCTGAAATGTCCAAAACCTAGTACCCCAGTGTCACCCCCTTCGTATACATGCGCTATTACCTAAAAACGAAGATCCTGAAACTTAATTGTTAGGGGGCCGGGAACTCCCCGTTTCGGTGAAACCGGGTTGGATCATGTCACAACTTGTGCCCAAACATGGTTTGGAATTATCCTATAACCCAACCAAGTATAAACCAAGAGAAAAATCCACCGGGCTACCCCTTCCATAATAACATCTAGGAGGGTAGACGATCTAGGCCCACAGATTAGGGTTTTCTAGGAAGAACCTCTTCGGGGCATCGGAATACCTCCAAACCTTAGAATGGACCCTAGCATGTGTATTAAAGTGTGGTGTAATTTTGAATTGTCCAAAATCTGGTTCCCAAGTGTGACTCCTTCACAGACATGCGATGTCACCTAATAAACCGAAGATCCTGAAACTTAATTGTTAGGGGGGCGGGAACTCCCCGTTTTGGCAAAACCGGGTTGGATCTTGTCACAACTTGTGCCCAAACATGGTTTGGAATTATCCTATGACCCAACCAAGCACAAAAAAAGAGGAAAATCCACCGGGCTACCCCTGTCAGAATAACATCTAGGGGTAGATGATTTCGGGCACACAAATTAGGGTTTCGTTAGAAGAAGCTCTTCGAAGCGCATCGAAATACCTCCAAACCTTGAAATGGACCCTAGCATGTGTATAAAAGTGCGGTGGAATGCTGAAATGTCCAAATCTGGTACCCAAGTGTCACCCCCTTCGTAGACATACGCTATCACCTAAAAACTTAGATCTTAAAACTTAATTGTTACGGGGCCGGGAACTCCCTGTTTCGGTGAAACCGGGTTGGATCTTGTCACAACTTGTGCCAAAACATGGTTTGGAATTATCCTATGACCCAACCAACAACAAACTAAGAGGAAAATCCACCGGGATACCCCTTTCATAAGAATATCTAGGGGTAGACGATCGAGGCCCACGTATCAGGGTTTTATAGGAAGAAGCTCTTCGGGACATCGGAATACCTCCAAACCTTGCAATGGACCCTAGCATGTGTATTAAAGTGTGGTGGAATACTGAAATTTCCAAAACCTGGTTCCCAAGTGTGAACCTTTCGCAGACATGCGATGTCACCTAAAAACGAAGGTGTTCTAGAAATTTAATTATTAGGGGGTCGAGAACTCACAGTTTTGGTGAAACCGGATTGGATCTTGTTACAAATTGTGCCCAAACATGGTTTGCAATTATCCTATAACCCAACGAAGCACAAACCAAGAGAAAAATCCACCGGGCTACCCCTTTCATAAGAACATCTAGGGAGCAGATGATTTTGGGCCCACAGATCAGGGTTTCATAGGAAGAAGCGCCTCGGAGAATCGGAATACCTACAAACCCTTGCAATGGACCCTAGCATGTGTATTAAATTGTGGTGGAATGTTTAAATGTCCAAAACATGGTACCAAAGTTTAACCCTCTTCGTAGGCATGCACTATCAACAAAAAACGAAGATCCTGGAATTTAATTGGCCGGGAACTCTCTGTTTTGGTGAAACTAGATTGGATCTTGTCACAACTTGTGCCAAAACATGTTTTAGAATTATCCTATGACCCAACCAAGCACAAACCAAGAGGAAATCCACCGGGCTACCCCTTTCATAAGAACATCTAGGGGGTAGATGATCCAGGCCCACGGATCAGGGTTTTGTAGGAAGAAGCTCTTCGGGGCATCAGAATACCTCCAAACCTTGTAATGGAACCTAGCATGTGTATTAAAGTGTGGTGGAATGCTGAAATGTCCAAAACTTGGTTCCCAAGTGTGACCCCTTCATAGACATGCGATGTCAGCTAAAAAACCGAAGATCGTGAAACTTATTTGTTAGGGGGCTAGGACCTCCCCATTTTGGCGAAACTGGGTTGGATCCTGTCACAACTTGTGCCCAAACATGGTTTTGAATTATCCTATGACCCAATCAAGCACAAACCAAGAGGAAAATCCACCGGTCTACCCCTATCATAAGAACATCTAGGGGGTAGAAGATTCATGGCCCACAAATCAGGGTTTTGTTAGAAGAAGCTCTTCGAAGCGCATCGGAATACCTCCAAACCTTGCAATAGACCCTAGCATGTGTATTAAAGTGAGGTGGAATGCTTAAATGTCCAAAACCTGGTACCCAAGTGTCACCCCCTTCGTAGACATGCACTATCACCTAAAAACTTAGATCCTGAAACTTAATTGTTAGGGGGCCGGGAACTCCCCGTTTCGGTGAAACCGGGTTTGATCTTGTCACAACTTGTGACAAAACATGGTTTGGAATTATCCTATGACCCAACTAAGAACAAACCAAGAGGAAAATCCACCGGGCTACCCCTTTCATAAGAATATCTAGGGGGTAGACGATCCAGGCCCACAGATCAGGGTTTCGTAGGAAGAAGCTCTTCGGGACATCGGAATACCTCCAAACCTTGCAATGGACCCTAGAATGTGTATTAAAGTGTGGTGGAATACTGAAATGTCCAAAACCTGGTTCCCAAGTGTGAACCCTTCGCAGACATGCGATGTCACCTAAAAACGAAGGTGTTCTAGAAATTTAATTATTAGGGGGTCGAGAACTCCCAGTTTCGGTGAAACCGGGTTGGATCTTGTCACAAATTGTGCCCAAACATGGTTCGCAATTATCCTATAACCCAACAAAGCACAAAACAAGAGAAAAATCGACCAGGCTACCCCTTTCATAAGAACATCTAGGGGCAGATGATTCTGGGCCCACAGATCAGGGTTTCATTGGAAGAAGCGCCTCGGAGCATCGGAATACCTCCAAACCCTTGAAATGGACCCTAGCATGTGTATTAAATTGTGGTGGAATGTTTAAATATCCAAAACATGGTAACCAAGTGTAACCCTCTTCGTAGGCATGCACTATCACCAAAAAAACGAAGATCCTGGAATTTAATTGGCCGGGAACTCCCCGTTTTGGTGAAACCGGGTTGTATCTTGTCACAAATTGTGCCCAAAAATGGTTTATAATTATCCTATGACCCAACCAAGCACAAACCAAGAGGAAAATCCACCGGGATACCCCTTTCATAAGAACATCTAGGGGCTAGACGGTCCAGGCACACGGATCAGGGTTTTGTAGGAAGAATCTCTTCGGGGCATCGGAATACCTGCAAACCTTGCAATGGACCCTAGTATGTGTATTAAAGTGTGGTGGAATGCTGAAATGTCAAAAACCTGGTTCCCAAGTGTGACCCCTTCGCGGACATGCGATGTCACCTAAAAAAACGAAGATCGTGAAACTTAATTGTTAGGGGGCTGGGAACTCCCCATTTTGGCGAATTTGGGTTGGATCTTGTCACAACTTGTGCCCAAACATGGTTTGGAGTTATCCTATGACCCAACCAAGCACAAACCAAGAGGAAATCCACCGGGCTACCCCTTTCATAAGAACATCTAGGGGGGTAGACAATCCAGGCCCACGGATCAGGGTTTTGTTGGAAGAAGCTCTTCGGGGCATCAGAATACCTCCAAACCTTGCAATGGACCCTAGCATGTGTATTAAAGTGTGGTGCAATGCTGAAATGTCCAAAACCTGGTTCCCAAGTGTGACCCCTTCGCAGACATGCGATGTCACCTAAAAAACCGAAGATCGTGAAACTTTATTGTTAGGAGGCCGGGAACTCCCCATTTTGGTGCAACTAGGTTGGATCTTGTCACAAATTGTGCCCAAACATGGTTTCGAATTATCCTATGACCCAACCAATGACAAACCAAGAGGAAAATCCACCGGGCTACCCCTGTCAGAAGAACATCTAGGGGGTACAAGATTCGGGGCCCACAAATCAGGGTTTCGTTAGAAGAAGCTCTTCGAAGCGCATCGGAATAACTCCAAACCTTGCAATAGACCCTAGCATGTGTATTAAAGTGCGGTGGAATGGTGAAATGTCCAAAAACTGGTACCCAAGTGTCACCCCCTTCGTAGACATGCGCTATCACCTAAAAACTTAGATCCTAAAACTTAATTGTTAGGGGGCCAGGAACTCCCTGTATCGGTGAAACCGGGTTGGATCTTGTCACAATTTGTGCCCAAACATGGTTTGGAATTATCCCATGACCCAACCAGGCACAAACCAAGAGGAAAATCCACTGGGCAACCCCTGTCACAAGAACATCTAGGGGGTAGATGATTCGGGGCCCGCAAATGAGGGTTTCGTTAGAAGAAGCTCTTCGAAGCGCATCGGAATACTTCCAAACCTTGCAATGGACCCTAGCATGTGTATTAAAGTGCGGCGGAATGCTGAAAATTCCAAAACCTGGTACCCAAGTGTCACCCCCTTCGTAGACATGCGCTATCACCTAAAAACTTAGATGCTGAAACTTAATTGTTAGGGGGCCGGGAACTCCCCGTTTCGGTGAAGCCGGGCTGGATCTTGTCACAACTTGTGCCAAAACATGGTTTGGAATTATCCTATGACCCAACCAAGAACAAACCAAGAGGAAAATCCACCGGGCTACCCCTTTCATAAGAATATCTAGGTGGTAGACGATCCAGGCCCACGGATCTGGGTTTTGTAGGAAGAAGCTCTGCGGGACATCAGAATACCTTCAAACCTTGCAATGGACCCTAGCATGTGTATTATTGTGTGGTGGAATACTGAAATGTCCAAAACCTGGTTCCCAAGTGTGAACCCTTCGCAGACATGCGATGTCACCTAAAAACGAAGGTGTTTTGGAAATTTAATTATTAGGGTGTCGAGAACTCCCAGTTTCGGTGAAACCGGGTTGGATCTTGTCACAAACTGTGCCCAAACATGGTTCGCGATTATCCTATAACCCAACGAAGCACAAACCAAGAGAAAAATCCACCAGGCTACCCCTTACATAAGAACATCTAGGGAAGGATGATTCTGGGCCCACAGATCAGGGTTTCATTGGAAGAAGCGCCTCGGAGCATCGGAGTACCTCCAAACCCTTGAAATGGACCCTAGCATGTGTATTAAATTGTGGTGGAATGTTTAAATGTCCAAAACAAGGTACCCAAGTGTAACCCTCTTCGTAGGCATGCACTATCACCAAAAAAACGAAGATCCTGGAATTTAATTGGCCGGGAACTCCGCGTTTTGGTGAAACCGGGTTGTATCTTGTCACAACTTGTGCCCAAAAATGGTTTAGAATTATCCTATGACCCAACCAAGCACAAACCAAGAGGAAAATCTAGCAGGTTACCCCTTTTATAAGAACATCTAGGGGGTAGACGATCCAGACCCACGGATCAGGGTTTTGTAGGAAGAATCTCTTCGGGGCATCGAAATACCTCCAAACCTTGCAACGGACCCTAGCATGTGTATTAAAGTGTGGTGGAATGCTGAAATGTCCAAAACCTAGTTCCAGAGTGTGACCCCTGCATAGACATGCGATGTCACCTAAAAAACCGAAGATCGTGAAACTTAATTGTTAGGGGGTCGGGAACTCCCCATTTTAGTGAAACTGGGTTGGATCTTGTCACAACATGTTCCCAAACATGGTTTGGAATTATCCTATGACCCAACCAAGCACAAACCAAGAGGAAAATACACCGAGCTTCCCCTGTCAGAAGAACATCTATGGGGTAGAAGATTCGGGGCCCACAAATCTGGGTTTCGTTAGAAGAAGCTCTTCGAAGCGCATCGGAATACCTCCAAACCTTGCAATAGACCCTAGCATGTGTATTAAAGTGCGGTGGAATGCTGTAATGTACAAAACCTGGTACCCAAGTGTCACCCCTTCACAGATATGTGATGTCACCTAAAAAACCGAAGATCGTGAAACTTAATTGTTAGGGGGCCAGGAACTCTCCATTTTGGCGAAACTGGGTTGGATCTTGTCACAACTTGTGCCCAAACATGTTTTGGAATTATCCTATGACCCAACCAAGCACAAACCAAGAGGAAAATCCACCGGTCTACCCCGGGAGGTAGACGATCCAGGCCCACGGATAAGGGTTTTGTAGGAAGTAGCTCTTCGGGGCATCGGAATACCTCCAAACCTTGCAATGGACCCTAGCATGTGTATTAAAGTGTGGTGGAATGCTGAAATGTCCAAAACCTGGTTCCAGAGTGTGACCCCTGCGCAGACATGCGGTGTCACCTAAAAAACCAAAGATCGTGAAACTTAATTGTTAGGGGGCCGGGAACTCCCCATTTTGGCGAAACTGGGTTGGATCTTGTCACAACATGTTCCCAAACATGGTTTGGAATTATCCTATGACCCAACCAAGCACAAACCAAGAGGAAAATCCACCGGGCTACCCCTGTCAGAAGAACATCTAGGGGGTAGAAGATTCGGGGCCCACAAATCAGGGTTTCGTTAGAAGAAGCTCTTCGAAGCACATCGGAATACCTCCAAACCTTGCAATATACCCTAGCATGTGTATTAAAGTGCAGTGGAATGTTGAAATGTCCAAAACCTGGTACCCAAGTGTCACCCCCTTCGTAGACATGCGCTATCACCTAAAAACTTAGATCCTGAAACTTAATTGTTAGGGGGCCAGGAACTCCCCGTTTCGGCGAAACCGGGTTGGATCTTGTCACAACTTGTGCCCAAACATGGTTTGGAATTATCCTATGACCCAACCAGGCACAAACCAAGAGGAAAATCTACCGGGCAACCCCTGTCACAAGAACATCTAGGGGGTAGATGATTCGGGGCCCACAAACGAGGGTTTCATTAGAAGAAGCTCTTCAAAGCGCATCGGAATACTTCCAAACCTTGAATGGACCCTAGCATGTGTATTAAAGTGCGGTGGAATGCTGAAAAGTCCAAAACCTGGTACCCAAGTGTCACCCCCTTCGTAGACATGCGCTAACACCTAAAATCTTAGATCCTAAAACTTAATTGTTAGGGGGCCGGGAACTCCCCGTTTCGGTAAAACCGGGTTGGATCTTGTCACAACTTGTGCCAAAACATGGTTTGGAATTATCCTATGACCCAACCAAGAACAAACGAAGAGGAAAATCCACCGGGCTACCCCTTTCATAAGAATATCTAGGGGGGTAGAAGATCCAGGCCCACGGATCAGGGTTTTGTAGGAAGAAGCTCTTCGGGACATCGGAATACCTACAAACCTTGCAGTGGACCCTAGCATGTGTATTAAAGTGTGGTGGAATACTGAAATGTCAAAAACTTGGTTCCCAAGTGTGAACCCGTCGCAGACATGCGATGTCACCTAAAAACGAAGGTGTTCTGGAAATTTAATTATTAGGGGGTCGAGAACTCCCAGTTTCGGTGAAACCGGGTTTGATCTTCTCACAACTTGTGCCCAAACATGGTATGTAATTATTATATAACCCAAACAAGCACAAATCAAGAGAAAAATCCACCGAGCTACCCCTTTCATAAGAACAACTAGGGGGGTAGACGATCCAGGCCCATGGATCAGGGTTTTGTAGGAAGAATCTCTTCGGGGCATCGGAATACGTCCAAACATTGCAATGGACCCTAGCATGTGTATTAAAGTGTGGTAGAATGTCCAAAACCTGGTTCCCAAGTGTGACCCCTTCGCAGACATGCGATGTCACCTAAAAATGAAGGTTTTCTGGAAATGTAATTATTAGTGGGTCGAGAACTCCCAGTTTCGGTGAAACTGGGTTGGATCTTGTCACAAATTTTGCCCAAACATGGTTTGCAATTATCCTATAACCCAACCAAGCACAAAACAAGATAAAAATCCACCAGGCTACACCTTTCATAATAACATCTAGGGGGTAGACGATTCTGGGCCCATAGATCAGGGTTTGATAGGAAGAAGCGCCTCAGAGCATCGGAATACCTCCAAACCCTTGCAATGGACCCTAGCATGTGTATTAAAGTGTGGTGGAATGCTGAAATATCCAAAACATGGTACCCAAGTGTAACCCGATTCGTAGGAAGATCCTGGAATTTAATTGGCTGGGAACTCCCCGTTTCGGTAAAACCGGGTTGGATCTTGTCACAACCTGTTCCCAAACATGGTTTGGAATTATCCTATGACCTCACCAAGCACAAACCAAGAGGAAAAATCCAACAGGCTACTCCTTTCATTTGAACATCTAGGGGGTAGACGATCGAGGCCCGTGGATCACGATTTTGTTGGAAGAAGCTCTTCGGGGCATTGGAATACCTCCAAACCTTGGAATGGACCCTAGCATGTGTATTAAAGTGTGGTGGAATGCTGAAATGTTGAAAACCTGGTTCCCAAGTGTGACCCCTTCGCAGACATGCGATGTCACCTAAAAACAAAGGTGTTCTGGAAATTTAATTATTAGGGGGCCGAGAACTCCCAGTTTCGGTGAAACCGGATTGGATCTTGTCACAAATTGTGCCCAAACATGGTTTGAAATAATTATATAACCCAACCAAGCACAAATTAAGAGAGATCCACCAGGCTACCCCTTTCATAAGAACATCTAGGGGGTAGACGATTCTGGGCCCACATATTAGGGTTTGATTGGAAGAAGCGCCTCGGAGCATCGGAATACGTCCAAACCCTTGCAATGGACCCTAGCATGTGTATTAAAGTGTGGTGGAATGCTGAAATATCCAAAACATGGTACCCAAGTGTAACCCGTGTTGTAGGCGTACACTATCACCGAAAAAATGAAGATCCTAAAATGTAATTGGCTGGGAACTCCCCGTTTCAGTGATACCGGGTTGGATCTTGCCACAACCTGTGACCAAACATGGTTTGGAATTATCCTATGACCCAACCAAGCACAAACTAAGAGGAAAATCCACTAGGCTACCCTTGTCAGAAGAACATCTAGGGGGTAGACGATCCGTGCCCACTAATCAGGGTTTCGTTCCAAGAAGCTCTTCGGAGCATCGGAATACCTACAAACCTTTGCAATGGACCCTAGCATGTGTATTAAAGTGCAGTGGTGGAATGCTGAAATGTCCAAAACGTGGTACCCAAGTGTCACCCCCTTCATAGACATGCGTTATCACCTAAAAACGAAGATCCTGAAACTTAATTGTTAATTAGGGGGCCGGGAACTCCCTGTTTCGGCGAAACCGGGTTGGATCTTGTGATAACTTGTGCCCAAACATGGTTTGGAATTATCCTATAACGCAACCAAGCACAAACCAAGAGAAAAATCCACCGGGCTACCCCTTTCATAAGAACATCTAGGGGGGTAGACGATCCAGGCCCACGGATCAGGGTTTTGTAGGAAGAAAGTCTTTGGGACATCAGAATACCACCAAACCTTGCAATGGACCCATGCATGTGTATTAAAGTCTGGTGGAATGTTAAAATGTCCAAAACCTGGTTCCCAAGTGTGACCCCTTCTCGGACATGCGATGTCACCTAAAAATGAAGGTGTTCTGGAATTTAAATGTTAGGGGGCCAGGAACTCCCCATTTCGGTGAAACCGGGTTGGATCTTGTCACAACATATTCCAAACATGGTTTGGAATGATCCTATAACCCAACCAAGCACAAACCAAGAGAAAAATCCACTGGGCTACCCCTTTCATAAGAACATGTAGGGGGTAGACGATCTGGGGCCCACAGATCAGGGTTTCATAGGAAGAATCGCCTCGGAGCATCAGAATACCTCCAAACCCTTGCAATGGACCCTAGCATCTGTATTAAAGTATGGTGGAATACTGAAATGTCCAAAACCTAGTACCCAAGTGTCACCCCCTTTGTAGACATGCACTATTACCTAAAAACAAAGATCCTAAAACTTAATTGTTAGGGGGCCGAGAACTCCCCATTTCGGTGAAACCGGGTTGGATCATGTCACAAATTGTGCCCAAACATGGTTTGGAATTATCCTATAACCCAACCAAGTACAAACAAAGAGGAAAAAACCACCGGGCTACCCCTTTCATAAGAACATCTAGGGGGGTAGACGATCTAGGCCCACAGATCAGGGTTTTGTAGGAAGAAGCTCTTCGGGGCATCGGAATACCTCCAAACCTTACAATGGACCGTAGAATGTGTATTAAAGTGTGGTGTAATTTTGAATTGTCCAAAATCTGGTTCCCAAGTGTGACCCCTTCGCAGACATGCGATGTCACCTAAAAAACCGAAGATCCTGAAACTTAATTGTTAGGGGGGCGGGAACTCCCCGTTTTGGCGAAACCGGCTTGGATCTTGTCACAACTTGTGCCCAAACATGGTTTGGAATTATCCTTTGACCCAACCAAGCACAAACCAAGAGGAAATGCACCAGGCTACCCTTGTCAGAAGAACATCTAGGGGTAGATGATTTGGGCCCACAAATCAGGGTTTCGTTAGAAGAAGGTCTTTGAAGCGCATCAGAAATACCTCCAAACCTTGCAATGGACCCTACAATGTGTATAAAAGTGCAGTGGAATGCTGAAATGTCCAAAATCTGGTACCCAAGTGTCACCCCCTTCGTAGACATACGCTATCACCTAAAAACATAGATCCTGAAACTTGATTGTTAGGGGGCCGGGAACTCTCCGTTTCGGTGAAACCGTGTTGGATCTTGTCACAACTTGTGCCAAGAAATGGTTTGTAATTGTCCTATGACCCAACCAAAAACAAACCAAGAGGAAAATCCACCGGGCTACCCCTTTCATAAGAATATCTAGGGGGTAGACGATCGAGGCCCACGGATCATGGTTTTGTAGGAAGAAGCTCTACGGGACATCGGAATACCTCCAAACCTTGCAATGGACCCTAGCATGTGTATTAAAGTGTGGTGGAATACTGAAATGTCCAAAACCTGGTTACCAAGTGTGAACCAATCGCAGACATGCGATGTCACCTAAAAACGAAGGTGTTCTGGAAATTTAATTATTAGGGGGTCGAGAACTCCCAGTTTTAGTGAAACCGGGTTGGATCTTGTCACAAATTGTGCCCAAACATGGTTTTCAATTATCCTATAACCCAACGAAGCACAAACCAAGAGAAAAATCCACCAGGCTACCCCTTTCATAAGAACATCTAGGGGGCAGATGATTCTGGGCCCACAGATCAGGGTTTCATAGGAAGAAGCGCCTCGGAGAATCGGAATACCTCCAAACCCTTGCAATGGACCCTAGCATGTGTATTAAATTGTGGTGGAATGTTTAAATGTCCAAAACATGGTACCAAAGTGTAACCCTCTTCGTAGGCATGCACTATCACCAAAAACGAAGATCTTGGAATTTAATTGGCCAGGAACTCTCCGTTTTGGTGAAACCAGATTGGATCTTGTCACAACTTGTGCCCAAACATGGTTTATAATTATCCTATGACCCAACCAAGCACAAACCAAGAGTAAAATCCACCGGTATACCCCTTTCATAAGAACATCTAGGGGTGTAGGCGATCCAGGCCCACGGATCAGGCTTTTGTAGGAAGAAGCTCTTCGGGGCATCGGAATACCTCCAAACCTTGCAATAGACCCTAGCATGTGTATTAAAGTGCGGTGGAATGCTGAAATGTCCAAAACCTGGTACCCAAGTGTGACCCCATTCATAGACATGCGCTATCACCTAAAAACTTAGATCCTGAAACTTAATTGTTAGGGGGCCAGGAACTCCCCGTTTCGGTGAAACCGGGTTGGATCTTGTCACAACTTGTGCCCAAACATGGTTTGGAATTATCCTATGACCCAAACAGGCACAAACCAAGAGGAAAATCCACCGGGCAACCCCTGTCAGAAGAACATCTAGGGGGTAGATGATTCGGGGCCCACAAATGAGGGTTTCGTTAGAAGAAGCTCTAAGAAGCGCATCGAAATACTTCCAAACTTTGCAATGGACCCTAGCATGTGTATTAAAGTGCGGTGTAATGCTGAAAAGTCCAAAACCTGGTACCCAAGTGTCACCCCCTTCGTAGACATGCGCTATCACCTAAAAACTTAGATCCTGAAACTTAATTGTTAGGGGGCCTGGAACTCCCCGTTTCAGTGAAACCGGGTTGGATCTTGTCACAACTTGTGCCAAAACATGGTTTGGAATTATCCTATGACCCAATAAAGAACAAACCAAGAGGAAAATTCTACCGAGCTACCCCTTTCATAAGAATATCTAGGGGGGTAGACGATCGAGGCCCATGGATCAGGGTTTTGTAGGAAGAAGCTCTTCGGGACATCGGAATACCTCCAAACCTTGTAAATGACCCTAGCATGTGTATTAAAGTGTGGTGGAATATTGAAATGTCCAAAACCGTGTTCCCAAGTGTGAACCCTTCGCAGACATGCGATGTCACCTAAAAACGAAGGTGTTCTGGAAATTTTAATTATTAGGGGGTCGTGAACTCCCAGTTTCGGTGAAACTGGGTTCGATCTTGTCACAAATTGTGCCCAAACATGGTTAGAAATTAACCTATAACCCAACGAAGCACAAACCAAGAGAAAAATCCACCAGCCTACCCCTTTCATAAGAACATCTAGGGGTAGATGATTCTAGGCCCATAGATCAGGGTTTCATTGGAAGAAGAACCTCGGAGCATCGGAATACCTCCAAACCCTTGAAATGGACCCTAGAATGTGTATTAAAATGTGCTCGAATGTTTAAATGTCCAAAACGTGGTACCCAAGTGTAACCCTCTTCGTAAGCATGCACTATCACCAAAAAAACAAAGATCCTCGAATTTAATTGGCCGGGAACACCCCGTTTTGGTGAAACCGGGTTGGATCTTGTCACAACTGGTGCCCAAACATGGATTAGAATTATCCTATGACCCAACGAAGCACAAACCAAGAGGAAAATCCATCGGGCTACCCGTTTCATAAGAACATCTAGGGGGGTAGACGATCCAGGCCCACAGATTAGGGTTTTGTAGGAAGAAGCTCTTCGGGGCATCGGAATACCTCCAAACCTTGCAATGGACCATAGCATGTGTATTAAAGTGTGGTGGAATGATGAAATGTCCAAAACCTGGTTCCCAAGTCTGACCCCTTCGCAGACATGCGATGTCACCTAAAAAACTGAAGATCGTGAAACTTAATTGTTAGGGGCCCGGGAACTCCCCATTTTGGCGAAACTGGGTTGGATCTTGTCACAACTTGTGACCAAACATGGTTTGGAATTATCCTATGACCCAACCAAGCAAAAAGCAAGAGTAAAATCCACCGGACTACCCCTGTCAGAAGAACATCTAGGGGGTAGAAGATTCGGGGCCCACAAATCAGGGTTTCGTTAGAAGAAGCTCTTCGAAGCGCATCAGAATATCTCAAAACCTTGCAATAGACCCTAGCATGTGTATTAAAGTGCGGTGGAATGCTGAAATGTCCAAAACCTGGTACCCAAGTGTCACCCCCTTCGTAGAAATGCGCTATCACCTAAAAACATAGATTCTGAAACTTAATTGTTAGGGGGGCAGGAAATCCCCGTTTCGGTGAAACCGGGTTGGATCTTGTCACAACTTGTGCCCAAACATGGTTTGGAATTATCCTATGACCCAACCAGGCACAAACCAAGAGGAAAATCCACCGTACAACCCCTGTCAGAAGAACATCTAGGGTGTAAATGATTCGGGGCCCACAAATGAGGGTTTCGTTAGAAGAAGCTCTTCGAAGTGCATCGGAATACTTCCAAACCTTGCATTGGACCCTAGCATGTGTATTAAAGTGCGGTGGAATGCTGAAAATTCCAAAACCTGGTACCCAAGTGTCACCCCTTCACAGATATGCGATGTCACCTAAAAAACCGAAGATCGTGAAACTTAATTGTTAGGGGGCCGGGAACTCTCCATTTTGGCGAAACTGGGTTGGATCTTGTCACAACTTGTGCCCAAACATGTTTTGGAATTATCCTATGACCCAACCAAGCACAAACCAAGAGGAAAATCCACCGGGCTACCCCGGGAGGTAGATGATCCAGGCCCACGGATAAGGGTTTTGTAGGAAGTAGCTCTTCGGGGCATCGGAATACCTCCAAACCTTGCAATGGACCCTAGCATGTGCATTAAAGTGTGGTGGAATGCTAAAATGTCCAAAACCTGGTTCCAGAGTGTGACCCCTGCGTAGACATGCGGTGTCACCTAAAAAACCGAAGATCGTGAAACTTAATTGTTAGGGGGCCGGGAACTCCCCATTTTGGCGAAACTGGGTTGGATCTTGTCACAACATGTTCCCAAACATGGTTTGGAATTATCCTATGACCCAACCAAGAACAAACCAAGAGGAAAATCCACCGGGCTACTCCTGTCAGAAGAACATCTAGGGGGTAGAAGATTCGGGGCCCACAAATCAGGGTTTCGTTAGAAGAAGCTCTTCGAAGCACATCGGAATACCTCCAAACCTTGCAATAGACACTATCATGTGTATTAAAGTGCAGTGGAATGCTGAAATGTCCAAAACCTGGTACCCAAGTGTCACCCCCTTCGTAGACATGCGCTATCACCTAAAAACTTAGATCCTGAAACTTAATTGTTAGGGGGCCTGGAACTCCCCGTTTCAGTGAAACCGGGTTGGATCTTGTCACAACTTGTGCCAAAACATGGTTTGGAATTATCCTATGACCCAATCAAGAACAAACCAAGAGGAAAATTCTACCGAGCTACCCCTTTCATAAGAATATCTAGGGGGGTAGACGATCGAGGCCCATGGATCAGGGTTTTGTAGGAAGAAGCTCTTCCGGACATCAGAATACCTCCAAACCTTGTAAATGACCCTAGCATGTGTATTAAAGTGTGGTGGAATACTGAAATGTCCAAAACCGGGTTCCCAAGTGTGAACCCTTTGCAGACATGCGATGTCACCTAAAAACGAAGGTGTTCTGGAAATTTTAATTATTAGGGGGTCGTGAACTCCCAGTTTCGGTGAAACTGGGTTCGATCTTGTCACAAATTGTTCCGAACATGGTTTGCAATTATCCTATAACCCAACGAAGCACAAACCAAGAGAAAAATCCACCAACCTACCCCTTTCATAAGAACATCTAGGGGTAGATGATTCTAGGCCCACAGATTAGGGTTTCATTGGAAGAAGAACCTCGGAGCATCGGAATACCTCCAAACCCTTGAAATGGACCCTAGCATGTGTATTAAATTGTGTTCGAATGTTTAAATCTCCAAAGCGTGGAACCCAAGTGTAACCCTCTTCGTAAGCATGCACTATCACCAAAAAAACGAAGATCCTCGAATTTAATTGGCCGGGAACTCCCCGTTTTGGTGAAACCGGGTTGGATCTTGTCACAACTGGTGCACAAACATGGTTTAGAATTATCCTATGACCCAACCAAGAACAAACCAAGAGGAAAATCCATCGGGCTACCCGTTTCATAAGAACATCTAGGGGGGTAGACGATCCAGGCCCACGGATTAGGGTTTTGTAGGAAGAAGCTCTTCGGGGCATCGGAATACCTCCAAACCTTGCAATGGACCATAGCATGTGTATTAAAGTGTGGTGGAATGATGAAATGTCCAAAACCTGGTTCCCAAGTCTGACCCCTTCGCAGACATGCGATGTCACCTAAAAAACTGAAGATCATGAAACTTAATTGTTAGGGGCCCGGGAACTCCCCATTTTGGAGAAACTGGGTTGGATCTTGTCACAACTTGTGACCAAACATGTTTTGGAATTATCCTATGACCCAACCAAGCAAAAACCAAGAGGAAAATCCATCGGACTACCCCTGTCAGAAGAACATCTAGGGGGTAGAAGATTCGGGGCCCACAAATCAGGGTTTCGTTAGAAGAAGCTCTTCGAAGCGCATCGGAATATCTCCAAACCTTGCAATAGACCCTAGCATGTGTATTAAAGTGCGGTGGAATGCTGAAATGTCCAAAAACTGGTACCCAAGTGTCACCCCCTTCGTAGAAATGCGCTATCACCTAAAAACTTAGATCCTGAAACTTAATTGTTAGGGGGGCAGGAACTCCCCGTTTCGGTGAAACAGGGTTGGATATTGTCGCAACTTGTGCCCAAACATGGTTTGGAATTATCCTATGACCCAACCAGGCACAAACCAAGAGGAAAATCCACCGTACAACCCCTGTCAGAAGAACATCTAGGGTGTAAATGATTCGGGGCCCACAAATGAGGGTTTCATTAGAAGAAGCTCTTCGAAGTGCATCGGAATACTTCCAAACCTTGCAATGGACCCTAGCATGTGTATTAAAGTGCGGTGGAATGCTGAAAATTCCAAAACCTGGTACCCAAGTGTCACCCCCTTCCTAGACATGTGCTATCACATAAAAACTTTGATCCCGAAACTTAATTGTTAAGGGGCAGAACTCCCCATTTCGGTGAAACTGGGTTGGATCTTGTCACAACTTGTGCCAAAACATGGTTTGGAATTATCCTATGACCCAAATAAGAACAAACCAAGAGGAAAATCCACCGGGCTACCCATTTCCTAAGAATATCTAGGGGGGTAGACGATCCAGGCCCACGGATCAGGGTTTTGTAGGAAGAAGCTCTTCGGGACATCGGAATACCTCCAAACCTTGAAATGGACACTAGAATGTGTATTAAAGTGTGGTGGAATACTGAATTGTCCAAAACCTAGTTCCCAAGTGTGAACCCTTCGCAGACATGCGATGTCACCTAAAAACGAAGGTGTTCTGGAAATTTAATTATTAGGGGGTCGAGAACTCCCAGTTTCGGTGAAACGGGGTTGGATCTTGTCACAAATTGTGCCCAAACATGGTTAGCAATTATCCTATAACCCAACGAAGCACAAACGAAGAGAAAAATCCACCAGGCTACCCCTTTCATAAGAACATCTAGGGGCAGATGATTCTGGGCCAACATATCAGGGTTTCATTGGAAGAAGCGCCTTAGAGCATCGGAATACCTACAAACCCTTGAAATGGACCCTAGCATGTGTATTAAATTGTGGTGGAATGTTTAAATGTCCAAAACATGGTACCCAAGTGTAACCCTCTTCGTAGGCATGCACTATCACAAAAAAACGAAGATCCTGGAATTTAATTGGCCGGGAACTCCCCGTTTTGGTGAAACCGGGTTGGATCTTGTCACAATTTGTGCCCAAACATGCTTTAGAATTATCCTATGACCCAACCAAGCACAAACCAAGAGGAAAATCCACTGGGCTACCCCTTTCATAAGAACATCTAGGGGGTAGACGATCCAGGCCCACGGATCAGGGTTTTGTAGGAAGAAGCTCTTCGGGGCATCGGAATACCTCCAAACCTTGCAATGGACCCTAGCATGTGTATTAAAGTGTGGTGGAATGCTGAAATGTACAAAACCTGGTTCCCAAGTGTGACCCCTTCGCAGACATGCGATGTCACCTAAAAACCGAAGATAGTGAAACTTTATTGTTAGGGGGCCGGGAACTCCCTATTTTGGCGAAAGCGGGTTGGATCTTGTCACAACTTGTGCCGAAACATAGTTTGGAATTATCCTATGACCCAACCAAGCACAAACAAGGAGGAAAATCCACCGGGCTACCCTTGTCAGAAGAACATCTAGGGGGTAGAAGATTCGGGGCCAACAAATGATGGTTTCGTTAGAAGAAGCTCTTCGAAGCGCATCGGAATACCTTCAAACCTTGCAATAGACCCTAGCATGCGTATTAAAGTGCGGTGGAATGCTGAAATGTCCAAAACCTGGTACCCAAGTGTCACCCCCTCCGTAGACATGCGCTATCACCTAAAAACTTAGATCCTGAAACTTAATTGTTTAGGGGCCGGGAACTCCCCGTTTCGGTGAAACTGGGTTGGATCTTGTCACAACTTGTGCCAAAACATGGTTTGGAATTATCCTATGACCCAACCAAGAACAAACCAAGAGGAAAATCCACCGAGCTACCCCTTTCATAAGAATATCTAGGGGGGTAGACGATCCAGGCCCACGGATCAGGATTTTGTAGGAAGAAGCTCTTCGGGACATCGGAATAACTCCAAACCTTAGAATGAACCCTAGAATGTGTATTAAAGTGTGGTGGAATACGGAAATGTCCAAAACCTGGTTCCCAAGTGTGAACCCTTCGCAGACATGCGATGTCACCTAAAAATGAAGGTGTTTTGGAAATTTTAATTATTAGGGGGTCGAGAACTCCCAGTTTCGGTGAAACTGGGTTGGATCTTGTCACAAATTGTGCCCAAACATGGTTTGCAATTATCCTATAACCCAACGAAGCACAAACCAAGATAAAAATACACCAGGCTACCCCTTTCATAAGAACATCTAGGGGTAGATGATTCTAGGCCCACAGATCAGGGTTTCATTGGAAGAAGTGCCTCGGAGCATCAGAATACCTCCAAACCCTTGAAATGGACCCTGGCATGTGTACTAAATTTTTGTTCGAATGTTTAAATGTCGAAAACATGGTACCCAAGTGTAACCCTCTTCGTAGGCATGCACTATAACCAAAAAAACGAAGATCCTCGAATTTAATTGGCCGGGAACTCCCCGTTTTGGTGAAATCGGGTAGGATCTTGTCACAACTTGTGCCCAAACATGGTTTAGAATTATCCTATGACCCAACCAAGCACAAACCAAGAGGAAAATCCACCGGTCTACCCCTTTCATAAGAACATCTAGGGGGGTAGACCATCCAGGCCCACGGATTAGGGTGTTGGAGGAAGAAGCTCTTCGGGGCATCGAAATACCTCCAAACCTTGCAATGGACCCTAGCATGTGTATTAAAGTGTGGTGGAATGCTGAAATGTCCAAAACCTGGTTCCCAAGTGTGACCCCTTCGCAGACATGCGATGTCACCAAAAAAACTGAAGATCGTGAAACTTAATTATTTGGGGGGCGGGAACTCCCCATTTTGGCGAAACTGGGTAGGATCTTGTCACAACTTGTTTCCAAACATGGTTTGGAATTATCCTATGACCCAACCAAGCACAAACCAAGAGGAAAATCCACCGGACTACCCCTGTCAGAAGAACATCTAGGGGGTAGAAGATTCGGGGACCACAAATGAGGGTTTCGTTAGAAGAAGCTCTTCGAAGCGCATCGGACTACCTCCAAACCTTGCAATAGACCCTAGCATGTGTATTAAAGTGTGGTGGAATGCTTAAATGTCCAAAACCTGGTACCCAAGTGTCACCCCCTTCATAGAAATACGCTATCACCTAAAAACTTAGATCCTGAAACTTAATTGTTAGGGGGCCAGGAACTCCCCGTTTTGGTGAAACCGGGTTGGATATTGTGCCCAAACATGGTTTGAAATTATCCTATGACCCAAACAGGCACAAACCACGAGGAAAATCCACCGGGAAACCCCTGTCAGAAGAACATCTAGGGGGTAGATGATTCGGGGCCCACAAATGAGGGTTTCGTTAGCAGAAGCTCTTCGAAGCGCATCGGAATACTTCCAAACCTTGCAATGGACCCTAGCATGTGTATTAAAGTGCGGTGGAATTCTGAAAAGTCCAAAACCTGGTAACCAAGTGTCAGTCCCTTCGTAGACATGCGCTATCACATAAAAACTTAGATCGTGAAACTTAATTGTTAGGGGGGCGGGAACTCCCCGTTTCGGTGAAACTGGGTTGGATCTTGTCACAACTTGTGCCAAAACATGGTTTGGAATTATCCTATGACCCAACCAAGAACAAACCAAGAGGAAAATCCACCGGGCTACCCATTTCATAAGAATATCTAGGGGGGTAAACGATCGAGGCCCACAGATCAGTGTTTTGTAGGAAGAAGCTCTTCGGGACATCGGAATACCTCCAAACCTTGCAATGGACCCTAGCATGTGTATTAAAGTGTGGTGGAATACTGAAATGTCCAAAACCTAGTTCCCAAGTGTGAACCCTTCGCAGACATGCGATGTCACCTAAAAATGAAGGTGTTCTAGAAATTTAATTATTAGGGGGTCGAGGACTCCCAGTTTCGGTGAAACGGGGTTGGATCTTGTCACAAATTGTGCCCAATCAAGGTTTGCAATTATCCTATAACCCAACGAAGCACAAACCAAGAGAAAAATCCACCAGGCTACCCCTTTCATAAGAAGATCTAGGGGCAGATGATTCTAGGCCCACAAATCAGGGTTTCATTGGAAGAAGCGCCTCGGAGCATCGAAATACCTACAAACCCTTGAAATGGACCCTAGCATGTGTATTAAATTGTGTTGGAATGTTTAAATGTCCAAAACATGGTACCCAAGTGTAACCCTCTTCGTAGGCATGCACTATCACCAAAAAACGAAGATCCTGGAATTTAATTGGCCGGAAACTCCCCGTTTTGGTGAAACCGGGTTGGATCTTGTCACAAATTGTGCCCAAACATGGGTTAGAATTATCCTATGACCCAACCAACCACAAACCAAGAGGAAAATCCACCGGGATACCCCGTTCATAAGAACATCTAGGGAGGTAGACGATCCAGGCCCACGGATCAAGGTTTTGTAGGAAGTAGCTCTTCGAGGCATCGGAATACCTCCAAACCTTGCAATGGACCCTAGCATGTGTATTAAAGTTTGGTGGAATGCTGAAATGTCCAAAACCTGGTTCCCAAGTGTGACCCCTTCGCAGACATGCGATGTCACCTAAAAAACTGAAGATCGTGAAACTTAACTGTTAGGGGGCCGGGAACTCCCCATTTTGGCGAAACTGGGTTGGATCTTGTCACAAATTGTGCGCAAAGATGGTTTGGAATTATCCTATGACCCAACCAAGCACGAACCAAGAGGAAAATACACCGGACTACCCCTGTCAGAAGAACATCTAGGGGTAGAAGATTCGGGGATCACAAATCAGGGTTTCGTTAGAAGAAGCTCTTCGAAGCGCATCGGAATACCTCCAAACTTTGCAATAGACCCTAGCATGTGTATTAAAGTTTGGTGGAATTGCTGAAATGTCCAAAACCTGGTACCCAAGTGTCACCCCCTTCGTAGAAATACGCTATCACCTAAAAACTTAGATCCTGAAACTTAATTGTTAGGGGGCCAGGAACTCCCCGTTTCGGTGAAACCGGATTGGATCTTGTCACAACTTGTGCCCATACATGGTTTGGAATTATCCTATGACCCAAACAGGCACAAACCAAGAGGAAAATCCACCGGGCAACCCCTGTCAGAAGAACATCTAGGGGGTAGATGATTCGGGGCCCACAAATGAGGTTTTCGTTAGAAGAAGCTCTTCGAAGCGCATCGGAATACTTCCAAACCTTGCAATGGACCCTAGCATGTGTATTAAAGTGCGGTGGAATGCTTAAAAGTCCAAAACCTGGTACCCAAGTGTCACGCCCTTCGTAGACATGCGCTATCACATAAAAACTTAGATCCTAAAACTTAATTGTTAGGGAGCGGGAACTCCCCGTTTCGATGAAACTAGGTTGGATCGTGTCACAACTTGTGCCAAAACATGGTTTGGAATTGTCCTATGACCCAACCAAGAGGAAAATCCACCGGGCTACCCATTTCATAAGAATATCTAGGGGGGTAGACGATCCAGGCCCACGGATCAGTGTTTTGTAGGAAGAAGCTCTTCGGGACATCGGAATACCTCCAAACCTTGCAATGGACCCTAGCATGTGTATTAAAGTGTGGTGAAATACTGAAATGTCCAAAACCTGGTTCCCAAGTGTGAACCCTTCACAGACATGCGATGTCACCTAAAAACGAAGGTGTTCTAGAAATTTAATTATTAGGGGGTCGAGAACTCCCAGTTTCGGTGAAACGGGGTTGGATCTTGTCATAAATTGTGCCCAAACATGGTTTGCAATTATCCTATAACCCAACGAAGCACAAACCAAGAGAAAAATCCACCAGGCTACCCCTTTCATAAGAACATCTAGGGGCAGATGATTCTGGGCCCACAAATCAGGGTTTCATTAGAAGAAGCGCCTCGGAGCATCGGAATACCTACAAACCCTTGAAATGGACCCTAGCATGTGTATTAGATTGTGGTGGAATCTTTAAATGTCCAAAACATGGTACCCAAGTGTAACCCTCTTCGTAGGCATGCACTATCACCAAAAAACGAAGATCCTGGAAGTTAATTGGCCGGGAACTCCCCGTTTTGGTGAAACCGGTTTGGATCTTGTCACAAATTGTGCCCAAACATGGTTTAGAATTATCCTATGACCCAACCAAGCACAAACCAAGCGGAAAATCGACCGGGCTACCCCGTTCATAAGAACATTTATGGAGGTAGATGATCTAGTCCCACGGATCAGGGTTTTGTAGGAAGTAGCTCTTCGTGGCATCGGAATACCTCCAAACCTTGCAATGGACCCTAGCATGTGTATTAAAGTTTGGTGGAATGCTGAAATGTCCAAAACCTTGTTCCCAAGTGTGACCCCTTCGCAGACATGCGATGTCACCAAAAAAACTGAAGATTGTGAAACTTAATTGTTAGGGGGCCGGGAACTCCCCATTTTGGCGAAACTGGGTTGGATCTTGTCACAAATTGTGCCCAAAGATGGTTTGGAATTATCCTATGACCCAACCAAGCACGAACCAATAGGAAAATCCACCGGACTACCCCTGTCAGAAGAACATCTAGGGGGTAGAAGATTCGGGGATCACAAATCAGGGTTTCGTTAGAAGAAGCTCTTTGAAGCGCATCGGAATACCTCCAAACCTTGCAATAGACCCTAGCATGTGTATTAAAGTGTGGTGGAATGCTGAAATGTCCAAAACCTGGTACCCAAGTGTCACCCCCTTCGTAGAAATACGCTATCACCTAAAAACTTACATCCTGAAACTTAATTGTTAGGGGGCTAGGAACTCCCCGTTTCGGTGAAACCGGGTTGGATCTTGTCACAAATTGTGCCCAAACATGGTTTGGAATTATCCTATGACCCAAACAGGCACAAACCAAGAGAAAATCCATCGGGCAACCCCTGTCAGAAGAACATCTAGGGGGTAGATGATTCGGGGCCCACAAATGAGGTTTTCGTTAGAAGAAGCTCTTCGAAGCGCATCGGAATACTTCCAAACCTTGCAATGGACCCTAGCACGTGTATTAAAGTGCGGTGGAATGCTTAAAAGTCCAAAACCTGGTACCCAAGTGTCACGCCCTTCGTAGACATGCGTTATCACATAAAAACTTAGATCCTGAAACTTAATTGTTAGGGGGCGGGAACTCCCCGTTTCGATGAAACTGGGTTGGATCGTGTCACAACTTGTGCCAAAACATGGTTTGGAATTATCCTATGACCCAACCAAGAACAAACCAAGAGGAAAATCCACCGGGCTACCCATTTCATAAGAATATCTAGGGGGGTAGACGATCTAGGCCCATGGATCAGCGTTTTGTAGGAAGAAGCTCTTCGGGACATCGGAATACCTCCAAACCTAGCAATGGACCCTAGCATGTGTATTAAAGTGTGGTGGAATACTGAAATGTCCAAAACCTAGTTACCAAGTGTGAACCCTTTGCAGACATGCGATGTCACCTAAAAACGAAGGTGTTCTAGAAATTTAATTATTAGGGGGTCGAGAACTCCCAGTTTCGGTGAAACGGGGTTGGATCTTGTCACAAACTGTGCCCAAACATGGTTTGCAATTATCCTACAACCCAACAAAGCACAAACCAAGAGAAAAATCCACCAGGCTGTCCCTTTCATAAGAACATCTAGGGGCAGATAATTCTGGGCCAACATATCAGGGTTTCATTGGAAGAAGCGCCTCAGAGCATCGAAATACCTACAAACCCTTGAAATGGACCCTAGCATGTGTATTAAATTGTGGTGGAATGTTTAAATGTCCAAAACATGGTACCCAAGTGTAACCCTCTTCATAGGCATGCACTATCACCAAAAAACGAAGATCCTGGAATTTAATTGGCCGGAAACTCCCCGTTTTGGTGAAATCGGGTTGGATCTTGTCACAAATTGTGCCCAAACATGGGTTAGAATTATCCTATGACCCAACCAAGCACAAACCAAGAGTAAAATCCACCGGGCTACCCCTTTCAAAAGAAGATCTAGGGAGGTAGACGATCCAGGGCCACGGATCAGGGTTTTGTAGGAAGAAGCTCTTCGGGGCATCGGAATACCTCCAAACCTTGCAATGGACCCTAGCATGTGTATTAAAGTTTGGTAGAATGCTGAAATGTCCAAAACCTGGTTCCCAAGTGTGACCCCATCGCAGACATGCGATGTCACCTAAAAACCGAAGATCGTGAAACTTTATTGTTAGGGGGCCGGGAACTCCCCATTTTGGAGAACCAAGGTTGGATCTTGTCACAACTTGCGCCCAAACATAGTGTGGAATTATCCTATGACCCAACCAAGCAAAAACCAAGAGGAAAATCCACCGGGCTACCCCTGTCAGAAGAACATCTAGGGGGTAGTAGATTCGGGGCCCACAAATCAGGGTTTCGTTAGAAGAAGCTCTTCGAAGCGCATCGGAATACATTCAAACCTTGCAATAGACCCTAGCATGTGTATTAAAGTGCGGTGGAATGCTGAAATGTCCAAAACCTGGTACCCAGTTGTGTCACCCCTTCGTAGACATGCGCTATCACCTAAAAACTTAGATCCTGAAACTTAATTGTTAGGGCGCCAGGAATTCCCTGTTTAAGTGAAACCGTGTTGGATATTGTCAAAACTTGTGCCCAAACATGGTTTGGAATCAACCTATGACCCAACCAGGCACAAACCAAGAGGAAAATCCACGAGGCAACCCCTGTCAGAAGAACATCTAGGGGTAGATGATTCGGGGCCCACAAATGAGGGTTTCGTTAGAAGAAGCTCTTCGAAGCGCATCGGAATACTTCCAAACCTTACAATGGACCCTAGCATGTATATTAAAGTGCGGTGGAATGCTGAAAAGTCCAAAACCTGGTACCCAAGTGTCACCCCCTTTGTAGACATGCGCTATCACCTAAAAACTTAGATCCTGAAACTTAATTGTTAGGGGGCCGGGAACTCCCCGTTTCGGTGAAACCGGTTTGGATCTTATCACAACTTGTGCCAAACATGGTTTGGAATTATCCTATGACGCAACCAAGAACAAACCAAGAGGAAAATCCACCGGGCTACCCCGTTCATAAGAATATATAGGGTGGTTGACGATCCAGGCCCACGGATCAGGGTTTTGTAGGAAGAAGCTCTTCGGGACATCGGAATACCTCCAAACCATGCAATGGACCCTAGTATGTGTATTAAAGTGTGGTGGAATACTGAAATTTCCAAAACCTGGTTCCCAAGTGTGAACCCTTCGCAGACATGCGATGACACCTAAAAACGAAGGTGTTCTGGAAATTTAATTATTAAGGGGTCGAGAACTCCCAGTTTTGGTGAAACCGGGTTGGATATTGTCACAAATTGTGCCCAAACATGGTTTGAAATTATCCTATAACCCAACGAAGCACAAACCAAGAGAAAAATCCACCAGGCTACCCCTTTCATAAGAACATCTAGGGGTAGATGATTCTAGCCCCACAGATGAGGGTTTCATTGGAAGAAGCGCCTCGGAGCATCGGAATACCTCCAAACCCTTGAAATGGACCCTAGCATGTGTATTAAATTGTGGTCGAATTTTTAAATGTCCAAAACTTGGTACCCAAGTGTAACCCTCTTCGTAGGCATTCACTATCACCGAAAAATGAAGATCCTCAAATTTAATTGGCCGGGAACTCCTCGTTTTGGTGAAACCGGGTTGGATCTTGTCACAACTTGTGCCCAAACATGGTTTAGAATTATCCTATGACCCAACCAAGCACAAACCAAGAGGAAAATCCACCGGGATACCCCTTTCATAAGAACATCTAGGGGGGTAGACGATCCAGGCCCACGGATTAGGGTTTTGTAGGAAGAAGCTCTTCGGGGCATCGGAATACCTCCAAACCCTGCAATAGACCCTAGCATGTGTATTAAAGTGTGGTGGAATGCTGAAATGTCCAAAACCTGGTTCCCAAGTGTGAACCCTTCACAGACATGCGATGTCACCTAAAAAACTGAAGATCATGAAACTTAATTGTTAGGGAGCCAGGAACTCCCCATTTTGGCGAAACTAGGTTGGATCTTGTCACAACTTGTGCCCAAACATGGTTTGGAATTATTCTATGACCCAACCAAGCACAAACCAAGAGGAAAATCCACCGGACTACCCCTGTCAAAAGAACATCTAGGGGGTAGAAGATTCTGGGCCCACAAATCAGGGTTTTGTTAGAAGAAGCTCTTCGAAGCGCATCGGAATACCTCCAAACCGTGCAACAGACCCTAGCATGTGTATTAAAGTGCGGTGGAATCCTGAAATGTCCAAAATCTGGTACCCAAGTGTCACCCCCTTCGTAGAAATGCGCTATCACCTAAAAACTTAGATCCTAAAACTTAATTGTCAGGGGGCCAGGAACTCCCCGTTTCGATGAAAACGGGTTGGATCTTGTCACAACTTGTGCCCAAACATGGTTTGGAATTCTCCTATGACCCAACCAGGCACAAACCAAGAGGAAAATCCACCGGGCAACCCCTGTCAGAAGAACATCTAGGGGGTAGATGATTCGGGGCCCACAAATGAGGGTTTCGTTAGAAGCTCTTCGAAGCGCATCAGAATACTTCCAAACCTTGCAATGGACCCTAACATGTGTATTAAAGTGGGATGGAATGCTGAAAACTCCAAAACCTGGTACCCAAGTGTCACCCCCTACGTAGACATGCGCTATCACATAAAAACTTAGATCCTAAAACTTAATTGTTAGGGGGCCGGGAACTCCCCGTTTCGGTGAAACTGGGTTGGATCTTGTCACAACTTGTGCCAAAACATGGTTTGGAATTATCCTATGACCCAACAAAGAACAAACCAAGAGGAAAATCCACTGGGCTACCCATTTCATAAGAATATCTAGGGGGTAGACAATCCAGGCCCATGGATCAGTGTTTTGTAGGAAGAAGCTCTTCGGGACATCGGAATACCTCCAAACCTTGCAATGGACCCTAGCATGTGTATTAAAGTGTGGTGGAATACTGAAATGTCCAAAACCTAGTTCCCAAGTGTGAACCCTTCGCAGACATGCGATGTGACCTAAACACGAAGGTGTTCTGGAAATTTAATTATTAGGGGGTCGAGAACTCCCAGTTTCGGTGAAACGGGGTTGGATCTTGTCACAAATTGTGCCCAAACATGGTTTGAAATTATCCTACAACCCAACGAAGCACAAACAAGAGAAAAATCGACCAGGCTACCCCTTTCATAAGAACATCTAGGGGCAGATGATTCTGGGCCCACAGATCAGGGTTTCATTGGAAGAAGCGCCTCGGAGCATTGAAATACCTACACACCCTTGAAATGGACCCTAGCATGTGTATTAAATTGTGGTGGAATGTTTAAATGTCCAAAACATGGTACCCAAGTGTAACCCTCTTCGTAGGCATGCACTATCACCAAAAAAACGAAGATCCTGGAATTTAATTGGCCGGGAACTCCCCATTTTGGCGAAACTGGGTTGGATCTTGTCACAACTTGTGCCCAAACATAGTTTGGAATTATCCTATGACCCAACCAAGAACAAACCAAGAGGAAAATCCATCGGGCTACCCCTGTCAGAAGAATATCTAGGGGGTAGAAGATTCGGGGCCCACAAATCAGGGTTTCGTTAGAACAAGCTCTGCGAAGCACATTGGAATACCTTCAAACCTTGCAATAGACCCTAGCATGTGTATTAAAGTGCGGTGGAATGCTGAAATGTCCAAAACCTGGTACCCAAGTGTCAACCCCTTCGTAGACATGTGCTATCACCTAAAAACTTAGATCCTCGAACGTAATTGTTAATTAGGGGGTGGAGAACTCCCCGTTTCGGTGAAACCGGGTTGGATCTTGTCACAACTTGTGCCCAACCATGGTTTGGAATTATCCTATGACCCAACCAATCACAAACCAAGAGGAAAATCCACCGGGCTACCGCTGTCAGAAGAACATCTAGGGGTAGACGATCAGGGGACCACAAATCAGGGTTTCGTTAGAAGAAGCACTTCCGAGCATCGGAATACCTACAAACCTTTGCAATGGACCCTATCATGTGTATTAAAGTGCGTTGGTGGAATGTTGAAATGTCCAAAACCTGGTACCAAAGTGTCACCCCATTCGTAGACATGCGCTATCACCTAAAAAACGAAGATCCTAAAACTTAATTGTTAATTAGGGGGTCGAGAACTCCCTGTTTCGGTGAAACCGAGTTGGATCTTGTCACAACTTGTACCAAACATGGTTTGGAATTATGCTATAATGCAACCAAGCAGAAACCAAGAGAAAAATCCACCGGGATACCCCTTTTATAAGAACATCTAGGAGGGGGGGGGTAGACGGTTCAGGCCCACGGATCAGGGTTTTGTAGGAAGAAGCTCTTCGGGACATCGGAATACCTCCAAACCTTGCAATGGACCCTAGCATGTGTATTAAAGTGTGGTGGAATGTTGAAATTTACAAAACCTGGTTCCCAAGTGTGACCCCATCTCGGACATGCGATGTCACCTAAAAAGGAAGGTGTTTTGGAATTTAATTGTTAGGGGGCCGAGAACTCCCCATTTCGGTGAAACCGGGTTGGATCTTGTCACAAATTATGCCCAAAGATGGTTTGGAATTATCTTATAATACAACCAAGCAGAAACCAAGAGAAAAATCCACCGGGCTACCCCCTTCAAACGAACATCTAGGGGGTAGACGATCTAGGGCCCACAAATTAGGGTTTCATAGGAAGAAGCGCCTCGGAGCATCGGAATACCTCCAAACCCTTGCAATGGATCCTATCATGTGTATTAAAGTATGGTGGTATGCTGAAATGTACAAAACCTAGTACCCAAGTGTCACCCCCTTCGTAGACATGCACTATTACCTAAAAACGAAGATACTGAAACTTAATTGTTAACGAGCCGAGAACTCCCCGTTTCGGTGAAACCGGGTTGGATCATGTCACAACTTGTTCCAAAACATGGTTTGGAATTATCCTATAACCCAACCAAGCACAAACCAAGAGAAAAATCCACCGGGATACCACTTTCATAAGAACATCTAGGGGGTAGACGATCCAGGCCCATAGATCAGGGTTTTGTAGGAAGAAGCTCTTCAGGGCATCGGAATGCCTCCAAACCTTGCAATGGAATCTAGCATGTGTATTAAAGTGTGGTGGAATGTTGAAATGTCCAAAACCTGGATCCCAAGTGTGTCCCCTTCGCAGACATGTGATGTCACCTAATACCGAAGATCCTGTAACTTAATTGTTAGGGGGTCGAGAACTCCTCGTTTAGGTGAAACCGGGTTGGATCTTGTCACAACTTGTGCCCAAACATGGTTTGGAATTATCCTATGACCCAACCAAGCACAAACCAAGAGTAAAATCTACTAGGATACCCCTTTCATAGGAACATCTAGGGGGTAGATGATCCAGGCCCACAAATCAGTTTTGTAGGAAGAAGCTCTTCGGGACATTGGAATACCTACAAACCTTGCAATGGACCCTACCATGTGTATTAATGTGTTGTGGAATGTTGAAATGTCCAAAACCTGGTTCCCAAGTGTGACCCCTTCTCAGACATGCGTTGTCACCTAAAAATGAAGGTGTTTTGGAATTTAATTATTAGGGGGCTGGGAACTCCCCGTTTTGATGAAACCGGGTTGGATCTTGTCACAAATTGTGCCCAAACATGGTTTGGAATTATCCAACAACCCAACCAAGCACAAACCAAGATAAAAACACACCGGGCTACCCATTTCATAAGAATATCTAGGGGGTAGACGATCTGGGCCCATAGATCAGGGTTTCATAGGAAGAAGCGCCTCAGAGCATCGGAATACCTCCAAACCCTTGCAGTGGATCCTATCATGTGTATGAAAGTGTGGTGGAATGCTGAAATGTCCAAAAACTGGTACCCAAGTGTCACCCCCTTCGTAGACAAGCTCTATCACCTAAAAACGAAGATCCTGGAATTTAACTATTAGGGGGCGGGGAAGTCCCCGTTTCGGTGAAACCGGGTTGGATTTTTTTCACAACTTGTGCCCAAAAATGGTTTGGATTTATCATATGACCCAACCAAGAAAAAACCAATAGAAAAGTCCACTGGGATACCTCAGTCAGAAGAACATCTAGGGGGTAGACGATCTGGGTCCATGGATCAGGGTTTTGTAGGAAGAAGCACTTTGGGGCATCGAATTACCTCCAAACCTTGCAATGGACCCCTAGAATGTGTATTAGAGTGTGGTGGAATGTTGAAATGTCCAAAACCTAGTAACCAAGTGTCACCCTCTTCGCAGACATGCGCTATCACCTAAAAACGAAGATGTTCTAGAATTTACTTGTTAGAGGGGAACTCCCTGTTTCGGTGAAACCGGGTTGGATCTTGTCACAACTTGTGCCCAAACATGGTTTGGAATTATCCTATAACACAACCAAGCACAAACCAAGAGAAAAATCCACCGGTCTACCCCTTTCATAAGAACATATAGGGGGTAGACGATCCAGGGCCCATAGATCAGGGTTTCATAGGAGGAATCGCTTTGGAACATCGGAATACATCCAATCCCTTGCAATGGACCCTATCATGTGTATTAAAGTGTGATGTGATACGTTGGAAACGTATCTATAATTTTTTATGCTCCATGCTTGTTTAGTATCTACTTTGCTTTACTTGTCCACACTTTGAGGTGCTTTTTACATGTTTTCTGGCACTAACCTAGTAACAAGTTACAACAGTTGAAAGAACATGTGGGCCCCCATGTGTGGTTTTGGTAATTAATGACAATATCTATGGACTAATTCTTGTATCAAGTTGTACGTGTAGGAATTGTCCATAGGAAATGCTTGAACCATTTGTTGGCTTCAAGGTTTGGAGAAGAAGTGAAGAGGATCATGTGGTGACCAAGGTGTTAAAGAATGATCTCATGTGGTGACCAAGGTGTTCAAAGAATGATCCATAGATTGGTCATGTGAGAGTTAAACCTATGGCAAGTATGTCTTGAAGAATAAGATGGAGTAATATCTCTGGTGTATCTTCAAGGCATCAACATAATGAAGAAAAGAAGAAATGATGTGCAAGCTAAAGATGTGCAATATCTAGAAGATCTCATGCTTAAAGCTTGCCATCCTCGGTGATCATGGATCGATGAAGACAAGGTCAATGTAAAGGTTTCCCCATGTTGTATGGGGGAGTAACTCGCAAGTCTTCATCAAGCAAGTGCGTAAAAGAGCAATCAAGAAAGGTCTTGCATCTTGAGAAGGACAAGATCGTATACATCAAGATCAAGTGGAATATGCGCAAGGCAAAGGTATGATATTGATAGGGTTTCTTTCTTACCGGTCTCATGGTGTTAGTTGGGGAGACCGTTTTATAGGATAGACAACCGTACTATCAAGAGGGGCTCTCAAGTGAGTAACTCGATCATATCTTTCAGAGTGAGCTCAAACCTTTGCATACTTTGCATCATCCTTTGTTGGTTGTTATTTGGATCTTATCCATGTGAGTTTCTAGAGCTTGTGGCAATATTGATAACAAGCCCTAGTTCATCAAAAACGGATTTCCCCTTTATATCTTATTGCGTTTTTGATCTCTGAGGTTTTCAGGTTTCTCACCAAGAGAGGTATCTCACTTTATAATACATGAAATGTTATCTCTTGGTGGTATCCAATATTTTCACTTTTTGTTGGGTACCTCTTGTTGTCCTCTTTCCAACAAAATTGGTTTCGGGTCAATCGGAGTTTCCAAACTCTAGATATCGCCATTTGAAGTTTGCCTCTTATTTGGTTTAGACCGGAGTCTCCGGTCTGCATGGACCGAAGTCTCCGGTGTGGTCCGGAGTTTCCAGAACTGTATCCGGTGGTGACTTCAGAATCAGGGCTAGGACATACTGTATGGGGGTCCGGAGCCAGGTCCGGAGGTTACCCCGGAGTCTCCGGTGTTCGCTCAGTCCGAAGTCTCTGGTGTTGGAAGACCGGAGTCTCCGGTCTTGTTGGGTCAGGGATGGCCCAGGTCATTCAGATGGGTGGTCCGGAGGCTTGCCCGGAGGTTGGGCTGGAATCTCCAGTGTAGACCGGAGTCTCCGTTGTAGACCGGAGTCTCCGGTCTGACTATTCCCCAACGGGCAGAAAACGGTCAGAAATCTGTGGGCCTATAAATAGGGGCCCTTCTTCCCCAATGGAACCGCTCGAGTTTTACAGGCCTTCTCCTCCATGTCAACACCCGGATTTTTAATCCCAGATGCCTGTTATGCCATACATCGCAATCCCAGGATTACCATTTTTGCGAGACATAACAGAATTGGATACCATAGTACATCATCCATTACAAATGGTACATAAGTTCTTACACAAATAGGGATCTCATGATCCAGTTCTTAATACAACATCAAGCATCGGAATACGTAATAATAACGGTAGCGTAGGTGAAGCTCCATCTTCGGGGTCACAGGCAATGCTGACGATGGGAGATGATCCTAGTTGTCGTAACCTTCCTGGGGTCCATCCTCCAGGTACTCCTCTTCATAGTCTGGCCATGGGAATAGCCAGGGACAAAGCCATGAGTACTCTTTAAGTACTCGCAAACTAGTACTACAGGTAAAGGGGTTTTTGGATAAGAGGACACTAGGCTCTAGGGTTGTTTTGCAAAAGCCAGATTTATCTCTACGAAGTCCCAAAGCTAATCACGATTTTATAACTCCTAAGTGGGATCTTGTAACTCATGTCACAACCCGGTTGTGGTCAAGTCAAAGTCCCAATCCATTTCACAAGTCATTTTGAACAGTATGGGCACTCCAACTGTCCATAACCGTGGACGCGGCTATTCGAATAGTTTGACACTCTGCAGAGATTGTACACTTTCACCACAACATTCGATACATCCGTCAGGAACAAATCCTGAATTCACCATACTCAGTATGCGGATAATCAATCCTAACCTTTCAATTACATGCCCTAGTATAAGCACCTCTCCTGTGAGTTTGGCCTCCCAACCATGACCAACTGTCATCTTGGGTATTGCACAGGTGGACAATCTTCACAAGGTAGCCTCAGCTCAGACCTTGGCCATGAGGGAACTAATACTAAGGTATATAAGTTTCCAGTCAAGCCCTACCCAATCTTCGGGTATTGTGGTTGTACGATAAAATTGGAATGGTATCGCATCCAGACAACCATCGGTTTTATAAAGGGCTAAGGCTCATGCCTCAACATTTTCATCACCAAAACCATCATTTTTTTCGGAAACACATGTCCGAAACATTTCAATAGAATGATCCATCATTCCAAGGTTTTCATAACCAGTTTTCCACCAAGTATTCCCATCTAAAAGTTGATCAAGTTTTATGCTTAGCACTAGCATCCATGAGTGGGGGTAAGTACTAATGAGGGGTGGTGGACTAGTGGAGTTTCAACTAAGTACAACCTTATGTCTTAGGCTGATATCATGATTTCTAACTTAGGCCAAATTTTCTGCTCTTTATGCAACCTTCACAAATCTTTCTAGTATCTACCAATTTCTTAAGTAAACTCTAGGTAAGAGCTTTGATAAAGAAATAAAGTAAGAAGCTTGCAAGTAAAACTAGGATTGGTTTATCAAGTGGATATGATCACATATGCTTAAGGCATATAGTGGGCATAGTAACAAACAGTGGTTTGTGGCATCATTAGGGTATCTTGAAAGGGTTAGCTTGCATTGGTCCACTTAGATCATAAAGCTTGCAAGTATTGGCTTGCATAGGTATAGTATCAGCTTGCCTTGTGCAGAGCAGTGGTTGAAGTTCTCCTCGGCTTCTTCTTCGTAGAATCCTCCTTCCTCTTCGTATCCTTGGTCGGTACTAGCGTCTATGAATAAGTACGAGGTACACAATCACCAAACAATACTTAACTACTTGCAATCATCACACAAAAGGGTCCTATAGATGATCTAGCATCATCTCTAACATTACAAGGTTAAGGCTTGGTTTAATTCTTTTTAATTTTAGAAAAGTAATTTCTACTCATTGAAAAACTACTTAAGATTTAATATTCTCCAAACCACACATGGGATCATGTTGACACATGTAATCACCACATATTTTAGTCCATGGGAATATGATTTAAAGTCGTGTCACAATTTAATAAGGTTTTACCCTTTTATTTTAATTAAATAATGTGTCTAGAAATGCCTATGTAGCATTCTTTTATTACTTGAACATTATTTCTGTAAGGAAACGTATATATTTTTATATATTATGAAAGGTATGGTTAAATGTGATTTTTGAGAGTTGGAATCAACTCAAAAGCTATTATGATTTAAATTTGAAAATTGTTTGAATGCAGAAAACCTTCTGCCTTGTTATTTTTACTAGGGGTGATCTATAGATCCAAATGACTTGAATCCAACGGGCTTGGATTCAGCATTCCCAGACCTTTCTAACAAAATTAGTTTCATTCAATTTGGTGCACTGAATCGATCTGGGTTGATTTTTGAAACTGGGTATAGAAGTGTGTTTGAAATAAAATGGAAAAGGTTTAATTCAAATAACTGGGTTGCGCGGGAAAAGTTAACGGGCCGGCCTGCTAAGCGTAGCGCTTCTGCGGGCTGCTTAAGTGGCTGTCCCCACACGTCAGTGAGACAGGGGGATGCGAAGCGGTATGGGACGATGTGGGTCGTTCGATCTAATTCTAATCCAACGGCTGGGAGTCATCGTCGACGTTGAGCAACGCCGGCGAGATAGAAACCTAGCGCGGCCAGTGGGGGTTGCTGGGGGCTCACCGGGGTGCAGGCGAGGGTCGACGAGGCGGGCGAACGACGAAGTCGACGACGGCGAACTCAGGGGTGCTCGCGGCAGCTCCTAGGGTGGACGAAATCGATGGCGCCCTTCTTTTCCAGAGACGGCGGGCTCCGGTGAAATTCCGGCAATGCGCTGCTCGCCTTGCTCCGGGACTGAGGTGGGGTGGTTCTGGGTGAGAGAGGAGTGGAATGGTGTGAAGAATTCGAGCGGGGGAGTCCTCTATTTATAGTCTCGATGGTGAAACCGAACGGCATGGGCGGGCGACGGTGGCGACATGGCTACGGGCTACTAGAGGCATGGCCGGCGGTGGAGATCGCTTGGTGGTCTGCTGGCGATGCTCTACGGCTTTAATGTGCTTGTAGGGGCGGTCGGTTTGGTCTGGAACACGCGACGCTCTGCGCGGCAGAGGCGGCGTCTTCGACGGTGAGCGGTGGCTGTGCGTCACGGGGCAGCGAACGGGGATGTCTGGTGGTTTCCTTGGTCGGTTGTGATCGTGTATGCACGCGGCGAGGGCGGCGCGCGGTCTGTGGGCTCTGGTCAAGGGTGGTGCTCTGGCGCATGCTCGACACGGTTGGCAGAGGCACGGGCGCGGCGTTCCTGGGTGCTCTGGTTGGTGTCTTCGAGGCAGGGCTGGTCGAGAGGGGGCGGTGAGGCATGGGTGATCTCCTAGACAAGGTTGGCGTGGCTAGTTTCCTTCCTAGCTTGATTTCTACACTAGGGTGGCAAGGGTGGCTTCGGCTGTTCACCATTGATGATATTGGCAAGCTCACAGTGGTGCTAGTGCTTGGTTAATCTTGCTAGATGATCTACTGAGATGGTTGTGAGCTAGATAGGGAACCAGTTAGGCTCAAAACACTGCACACTATAGTGTTTTGATTTTGTTTGATTTGTGTCTGCCAAGTGTTTGATGAAATGGCCGCATGAATTCAATTTTTGAATTTTGAAAAGGTTTTTAGTGGGTGTGCTAGATTGGTGCTGGTGAGTCTGTAGATGCTTGGGTTTTGAAAGTTGAGCTTGTTTGAGTGGTTTTTGAGAAAGTGTGATCTTCCCATATGATAAAGATTCAATTTTGAATTGTCATTTAAACTATGCATTTGAAAGTTTATGGATGATCACAAAGTGGGCCTTGATACTTTGTTATGAGTATAATCAAGGGGTGCAAAGATCCAGAAATATTTCTGTTAGTTTCTGAAAGTTTGACACAGCCAAAGTAGGCATGGGAGTTAAATTGGTCAAAATGACCATTCCTTTATTTTATTTGTTTTGATTTACTTGTCTTTGGGAAAAGTGTGGGAAATGTTTTAGATGATGTTTATTTCACCTAAGAAACATTTTACAAGCAAGGAAACACACAAACAAGGTGGTTCAAAAGAATTCAAAATGAAATGCATACACATATGCATGCTTTCATAATTTTATTTAGAAAAGTTCTTGTTAACCCTAATTTTGATGATTAGAGTTTGATGACCCAAGTTTAGTATTTTTGGGATGTTACACTCCATTCTTGACCCTCTTGAGCTTTCTCCCCCTTCAATCCCTCCCTTGATTCTTGCATATAATTTAGGGATTTGAAAGAGGAGATCTAGATCTACAATCCCACCAATCCATCTCTCCTCTAAGTGAGGGGAACATCTTGGGATCTAGATCTTGGAGTCTTTTGTGGATTTCCTCCATTGTTCTTCCTCTATTATTCCCCCACAAGCTTTTGTAGCTTTGGTGGAATTTGGGAGAGAAGGATTTGAGCACTACTTGTGTTCTTCCCATTGCATTTGGTGCATCGGTTTGAGTTCTCCCCGGAGGATTTGGTGAGTGAAAGTTGAGAAGCTTTTTACTCTTGGGTTCTTGGAACCCTAGACGGGTTGTTGGTGTTGCAGGTTGCGGCCTTGGTGGCATTGTGGCCTTGGTGGCATTTGTTGGGAGCCTCCAATTAAGTTGTGGAGAAGTGCCCCAACCTTGTGAGAGGTTCCGGTTGCCACCGACAAGTGCACCAATAGTGGAAGCATGGATCGATCCCATTGGGGTGAGATTCACCGGAGAAGAAGGGAGGCCTTTTGTGGCGTTGGTGGTTTGATACCACCCCCTCTCCAAATGAGACGTACTCCATGTTGGGAGGAACTTGGTAAAATATCGTTGTCCCCGCGTGCCTCGGTTATCTCTATACCCGAGCTCTTTACTTATGCACCTTACATTGTGATAGCCTTCATCACTACTAGGAAAACGCCTGTTCGTGGAGCACCTGAAAAGGCCATCTGTGGCGCACTAGCAGTGCGCCACGGGCCTCGCGCTACGGCTATCTCCTAGCCGTGGCGCACTACCTGGTGCGCCACGGTTGTGTCGAGATAGGCGTGGCGCACATGCAAGTGCACCACGGAAAGTAGTCCAGGTGCGCCACGCGTATGAAACGATAACCGTGGGGCACTAGGTGATGTGCGCCACGGATATAAATTTCAAAATTCAAAAAAAGCAGCAGATCTGGATCTCGTCGTCAGTGCCGTCGTGCGTCGGTGCAGGTCACCGTCGTCGCCTCGTTGTCGCCTCCTCGTCGTCACCTCGTCATTGTCGTCAGAACTGCAAGGAGGATGAGGAGAATAGGAGGAAGAGGAGGAGAAGAAGAGGAGGAGGAGAAGAAGAAGAGGAGGAAGAGGAGGATAAGAAGAGGAGGAGGAGAAGGAGAAGAAGAGGAGGAGGAGAAGAAGAAGAGGAGGGCCGCGTCGTCGTCGGAACTACAAGGAGGAGGAGGAAGAGGAGGAGAAGAAGGAGCCCGCCGTCTCGTCGTCGGAACTGCAAGGAGGAGGCCGCCGCCATCACCATCTTTACTGCAAGGAGGAGGAAGGGGAGGAGAAGGAGAAAGAGAAAGAGAAGGAGAAGGAGGAGAAGAAGAAGGAAATGAGAAGGGAGGAAAAGTAAAAGGAGAGAAGGGGAGGGAAGGTGGGCGGGGTGGGGATTCGAAATTTGAATCCCGCCCAAGCTTATCCGTGGCGCACTAGGTGGTGGTGCGCTACGGGTAAGTCGCCCTCTATTTTTTTTTCTGCAGGAAAAAACGGTCTTTTGAACGTAACTTTTTACTCTTCGAATTTTGAAAATCTAAAAAATCGCTAAACGACCGGAGGTGGTTGCCAGCGGATGCGAAATCTTGTTCTGCTCATTTTGGTATATTATACGATTTTTTTCGATATCGTATGCAAAAGTTACGGCCTTTTTACCGTGGCATGACTTTTTTTGCAAATAAAGTCGAAACTCATGTTTGTTAATTTTACTAGAAGCTATACCACATTACCTACCTAAATATGAAAGGATTTAATTTTTTGAAGTGTTTATCATTTTCTTTTATTTTTTAAAAAAACCTAAAAAGGCGATCCACGGGGGGGGGGGGGGGGGGGGGGTGGAGTTGGTGCAGGATAGTTAGGCGTAGGGCACATGCCATAGTGCGCTACTACTAAGTTTATACATCCGTGGCGCACATGCCATAGTGCGCCACGGATGTGTCTGGCCGTTTCACAGCAGAGAGGGGCATGCGCTTAGGCGTAGCGCACCCCCTCCATGTGCGCCACGGTTGACACTAACAACCGTAGCGCACCTACCCGATGTGCGCTACGGATGTTTGGCGTGCGGCCAACAGGGCCCTGGCCCACACATATCTGTGGGCCACTATGGTCATGTGCGCCACGGTTGTTCTAGTTACTAGTAGGGCACTGCCCATAGGTGAGCCACGCCTGTTTTAGCCGTGGGGCACTTCAACCATGTGAGCCACGGATGTGCTGATTACCTATAGCCATTTTCCTAGTAGTGCGTGCTTGAAGTAATATATATCTTGCTATCACTTTGTTGCGTGTATTGCTTAGCATAAGTTGTTGGTGCACATAGGTGAACCTTAGTTGTTCTAGGTTGTGCTTTACAAAGTAAACACTAGTTTTATTCTGCCTTTGTTGAGCCACTCTAGGAAAAGTTTTTAATCGCCTATTCAGCCCTCCCCCCTCTAGGCGACATTCGTATCCTTTCAACAGTGCTAGATGATTGTTTTTTGCTGTTTTTGGTTTCCAAAAATTTAGTAAAGAAATATTCTCGGAATTGGACGGGACAAACGTCAAAGTCAATTACTTTCCGTGGGGAACAAGAAGTGCAAAGGGGAGCTGGAGGGGCCAGCCAGGGGGGCCAGACCCACCCCAGGCGCGGGTGGGCCCAGCCCCACGTCTAGCTAGGGTTTGGTGACCTTGGCCGCCTCCACGGCTTCTCCCTTTGCCTATAAGAAGCCCTCGATGCAGAAACCCTGAGTACCCGATAAAATATCCACGAAACCGTCTGTAGCCGCTGCCACCATTGTCCCTAGATCGGGGGGATCTGAAGTTCTTCCCGGCACCCTACCGGAGGGGAGATCATCCCGGAGGCCTTCTCTCCAGTATGATGCGTGAGTAGTTCCACCTTGGACTATGGGTCCATGTAGTAGCTAGATGGTTGTATCTCCTCCTTTGTGCTTTCATGTGAGCTCCGTTCATGATCAAGATCTAATCTATTTGTAACCATGCATGTTATGTTTGCGGGGATCTGATAGATATTGAGATTATTATGTTGGTTTGATTAATGGTTTTGTCTTTATGATTCTATCATGTCTGTGTTGTTTGTGATCTTGCATGCTCTCCGTTGTTAGTAGCTATCTTGTCCAAGTAGTTGCTAGTGACTCCAAGAGGGGGTATTTATGCTCGATAGTGGGTTCATGCCTCTACTTTCCAAGGGAAGTGACAGAAATATCTTCGGTTGTAGATGTGTTGTTGCCACTAGGGAGAAAACAACGGTCTCTTGTCCATGGAACATGTGGACTGTTTACCTTACACACTTTGCTTAAAATAGTTGTTTGTTGCTTGCAACTTAATACTGGAGGGGGTTCGGATGATAAACTGAAGGTGGACTTATAGTCATAGATGCAGTTGTATGGTAGTCTATGTATATTGTTGTATTGCCCAATCGAATCTCATAGGATCTTTCTGACTAGTAATTGCATTGTTATGCCTTGCTCAGTTCCTGTCAATTGCCCTGCTGTAATTTGTTTACCCTTCATGCCATGTTTTTTTATCTAAGGAGAGCACCTCTAGTGAACTATGGACCCCGGTCCAATCTTTACCATTGATACATCTTCCACTGCTACTTGTTTACTTGTTGCAAACCATTGCCTTCAACACCATACATTTAATCATATGTTACAACAAACTGGTGAGCTTGACAACCTCACTTATTCGTTGGGGCAAAGTCTTGAGTTTGTGTTGTGCAGGTCTCTGTGTTGCTTGCAACACCTCTGTGACATTTCCTTCCTCCTACTGGTTCGATAACCTCGGTTTCTTACTGAGGGAAAACTTGCTGCTGTGCTGCTTCACACCTTTCTCTTGGGGTTCCCAACGAAGCACTCTGACATCAACTCAGTGCTGCATCAAGCTTTTCTGGCGTCGTTGCCGGGGAGGCTAAGGATGTCTTCACTAGGGGAGTCCTTCACTTCCTTTCTCTTTACTTTGTTTTTAGTTTGCTTGGTTTTGTTTGCCTCTTTTCAAAAAACACAAAAAAATTAGTCTATTTTGGTTTGCTTGCTTTATTCAAAAACACAAAAAAATTAGTTCCTGCTCTAGTTACCACCTTGCTCTAGCTCACCATGTTGCTCCCCAAGTTCGCCCTGAAAGATCTTGCAATAGGTCGTGGCTCCATAATTGGGAAATATAATATTAAAGAATTCTTTAATTATGTTAGCAAGCATGAGGATATTGAGGATAAATCTATAGCAGAGCTTGCTCCTAATTATGAGATTGTTGCAGCTTCTTTAGTTCATATGTTGGAGGCTAGGCTCATTAGCCTTAATCCCTTCATACAATTTGTATTCCTAAAACTAAAAGAAGAGAAGAATGCTGAAAAGAGGGAATTCATCCTTGAAACTTTATCAAAAGAATTCCATGATGTTGCTAGGGAAGCCAAAAAGGTTTTTGAGCGTTTCAATATGCTAGGCTCAAGTGTATATGTTATGGGTATTTCTGATAAAACTAACCCTAGTGAAGAATTTAAGATACCCATACCCTTTAACCTTGTTGGAATGCATGAAGCCTTTGAAAAGAATTTTGATTGGATTGCTGCTGAAAATCTTTTTAATGAAGGTAGTAGACCAAAGAGAGATGAGAATGGATCCTCCAAAACTCATTTCGATGAGATACCTTTCATAGTTGAAAACTTTGCAAGTATGGATGTTAATGCTTCTTCATTTAAAAATACTTGATTCTTCTTGCTTCTTGTGCCTAACTTAAAGGCGTTAAAGAAAAGTACTTGTTAGGAGATAACCCAAGAGTTTCCTTGAGTCTTGGAAGTTATTACATCAGTAATGACCTCTCCTTATCCTTTTTGTTTGCTTTTTGTGCGAAGAATGACCTCTAATGAGATGGAAGTATGATTTGGGGAGTTGCTGTCCCGAAACAGATTTCTGTACTCCATGAAAAACATTCGTGAGGAGGCTCTGTAACTCGGATTGAGATAAAAATTTACGAATAAATCCCCTAGTATGTTGGAAAACTTTCGTTAGTTCCACACGTTTTTATTTGAGCAACGGAAGATGTTCGAAAAAATCGGTTTCTTCCTACTGGTCTGTTTTGACAGATTTCTGCCATTATTTGCATTTGCTTCTTATTGATTCCTTTTTGGGTTCTCTTTAGGTGTATTGAGATTTTTGAAGGAGTTACTACAGTAGCTTGTGTTTTTAGTGAAAATCCTTGCCGTTCCAATGCTTTGCCAGGGGTCTAATATCTTTTGAATACACTAATGTTGCTAATGAAGATTGTGTGAAGTTTTGTATGCAGGAAAAAATTCAGGTGTAAAGAGAGAATGATGCAATAAGATGAAGAATGGACAAAAGCTCAAGCTTGGGGATGCCACCATGGTGTCACCCCAAGAAATATCCAAGAGTTACAAGCGTCAAAGCTTGGGGATTCCCAAGGCATCCCCTTCTTCATCAATAAAAAGCTCAGGTCTGTCTAGACACTTCGTTTTTATTGTTTCATGCATAGTTGTATTGTTCTTGGAGCATCTTAGTTTTTGTTTGCTTTTCTTAGGTTGTTTAGTTTGATTAAGTAGTTTGGACCCCTGTTCTCGCTGTGTTGTTTGCAAATAAGTTTGCTTGGTGTTGGAAAGGAGTAGTAAGTTCTTGCTTGAAGTGCAAGAGGAGCTTGAATTGACTGTGACTTAGACTTTAGCATGACATGCTAGGTGTTGTTTTAGCATTATGCTTAGTAATTATTGCTGTAGCATGTCTTATTCCAAACAATTGGGATTGCTTAGTGTGCCTTGAAGAAATTATGCGTTGTTTTAGCATGCAAAAGCATAGTATTGTGGTATTCTCCTTTGATGTTTTGCTTGGGTTGACTTGGCACATGCTCACACCATGTTATGACTATGACAAGTCACCATTAGCCTCTATGATCATTTAGTCCTTGACTTGTAGTACCACTCTTTTCTTTGATTAGTATGCTTTGTTGCATTGCATGATTATGGCCATTATTGCTCTCTTAGTTGGTTGCTCCCAGTCTTTTGCTAGCCTCCACTTGTATGAGTAAGTTCTACTCATGCCTCCAACTCCCAAGAAACCAAGTTATTCCAAAGAGTCCACTATAAATTCCTATGCATGGTGTATTACACCATTCCAAGTATATTCTTTTTTTCAACTATATTCCAATTAAAAACTATTTTGTTATGTGAAAACTTAGTGATTAAAGCCCTCACGAACTTGATGGCACACTTTATTCTTTGCCCCTAATAAAATTGAGCCATTGTGACAACTTCGTTGTATATGCTTGCACTTATAAGTTGGAATTAGCAGAACCGTGTTGTCACGGGGAACTTTTTCAACATTGCACTTGTACCTTGTTGTACTCAGTTGATATCATGCTCTTTTGTCTATGTATGTCACCGGTGTGAAATAAAGAGGGAACTTGTAAGTCCATGGAGTGTGTATCCTGTGTTAGAGAAACGCCTGGGCTGCTAGCCTAAGCCATGCCTAATCATGGTGGAAACTTGTAGCATCACCATAATGAGCTATCTATGAAGCATCCTCAATAAAAAGCTATGCATATGGTAAATAAAAAGGTTGCTGAGATGCTCATTGTCTGCTTTCCTTGTCATTTTGGTTATGAGAAAGCTCCCGTACCATGTGCAAGGGGTACCCCGTTGGCGGTTCTCAATGATATGCAAATACTTACAGTGACAAGAACTTACCTAGACCAAAAGTTTAGTATGCATGCGGTGTGGCTCTCGTATTCAAGGGACTTGACATTGCCAACTTATACTTCGTCAAGCATATACTCCAGCTTTGCCAATTTAACTTTAACCACATCAAGATGCTTATGATAGGGGCAATGAGGGCTGAGAGCTAACAAGTACCATAAATTTTGGAAGCTCTTTTTGAAACTTGTAATCTCTCCTTCCTTTACAAAAAGGCCTTTCTTCCACCATTATTGAGTCTCCACCTTCTACCTTTAGGCACCATTAAGAGAGCATAGTTGTCATTCTGTGTGTAGTGTTCCAAAGCTTATTAATTGATGCATATTGTGATATTACTTGTTCTTGTGCTATTTGTTTCTAGTCACCCTTGTGAACTTTGCAGGTGTCCTATGCATCTATTTTCTACTCTATGAGGGACAAGTTGATTGCCACTATGCTATGTTTTCTGCATGTGAACCAAACAAATGTTTTTCAATGCATATTATTCATGATCTTTTTTTGTAGATTGTCATGTTGCAGGCATAGTTAATTTGTCCTATTGTTCGAACTCCATCTTTCATGCACATGTTTAGAGTTCTTTGATCCCAGATTTCAATGCTTGCAAATGGTTGGATCTTTATTGTGAGGGTGCATGTCACCTCAAAAATTATTCCGTTTATCACTTACCTACTCGAGGACGAGCAGGAGTTATGCTTGGGGATGCCGATACGCTGGAAACGTATCTATAATCACTACTAGGAAAACGCCTGTTCGTGGCGCACCTGTAAACAACATCTATGTCGCACTAGGGGTGCGCCACGGGCCTCGCGCTACGGCTATCTCCTAGCCGTGGCGCACTGCCTGGTGCGCCAGTTATATCGAGATAGGCGTGGCGCACTACCAGGTGCGCCACGGGTAGGGGTACAGGGTGCGCCACAGATGTGTTTTTCAAAAAACAAAAAAAATGCAAAAAACACCCTCGTTTTGAATTGCAAAAGCAATCGGGTCCGTGCATCGCCGCCGCAGTCGTGTCACCTCGCCGGAGCATGGCCGTGGCAGGGAGGTGCGGGAGGGGTCGTGGCTGCTCTAGTCCTCGCCGGCGTCGAGGTGGTAGGAAGGGTGTGGTTGGAGAAAGGAAGGTAGGAAGAGAGGGAGGAAGGAAGAGATGGAGGAAGAGAGGAAGGAAGGAAGAGATGGAGGAAGAGAGGGAGGAAGGGAGGTCGGACGCCGCCGTCACTGCAAGGAGAGGAGGAGGCCGCCGTTGCGCCGCCGCCGCGCCACCGTCACTGCAAGGAGAGGAGGAGGTCGTCGTCGCGCCGTCACTGCAAGGAGATGAGAAGGGGAAGGAGGAGAAGGAAGAAGGAAGAAGGAGAAGGAGAAGGAAGAAGGAGAAGGGAGAAGAAAGAAGGAGAAGGGAAAGGAAAGGAAGAGGGAAAAGGGGGAGGGAAAATGGGGAAGGGAAAGGTAGGTGGGCGGGGTGAGGATTCAAATTTTGAATCCTGCCCAACTTACTTGTAGCGCAATAGGTGGTGGTGCGCTACGGGTAAGTCGCCCTCTATTTTTTTCTGCAGAAAAAAACAGTCTTTTGACCGTACCTTTTTACTCTTTTCGAATTTTTAAAATCTAAATAATCGCTAAACGACCAAAGTTCGTTGCGAGTGGATGCGAAATCTCGTTCTCATCATTTTGGTATATTATATGATTTTTTCGACATCGTATGCAAAAGTTACAGCCATTTTACCGTGGCATGACTTTTTTTGCAGAAAAAGTGGAAAATCATGTTTGTTAATTTTCCTAGAAACTATACCACATTACCTACCTAAATATGGAAGGATTTTATTTTTTGAAGTGTTTATTATTTTCTTTTATTTTTTGCAAAACCTAAAAAGGCGATCCACAGGGGGGGGGTTGGATTTGGTGCAGGCCACTTAGCCGTAGGGCACTAGGGAAGAGTGCCCTACGGCTAAGTTGACCCAGTTGCTGCAGCACACATGCCCGTAGCGCACTAGGTCAAGGTGCGCTACGGCTAAGTGGCACATCCGTAGAGCACCTTGACCTAGTGCGCTACGGGTATGTGTGCTGTGGCCACATGTGCCCTGGACCACACATAGCCGTGGCGCACCACCCACATGTGCGCCACGCTTACGACAGTTAACCGTAGGGCACCTGTGGGCAGTGGTCCACGCCTATTTTACCCGTGGGGCACCACTAGCAACTGCGCCACAGAAGTGTGGATTTCCTAGTAGTGAATTTTTGATGCTACATGTTTGTTTAGTATCTACTTTGCTTTACTTGTCCACACTTTGAGGTGCTTTTTACATGTTTTATGGTACTAACCTACTAACAAGTTGCAAATGTGCCAGATGCATGTTTTCTGCTATTTTTGGTTTCAGAAAAGTTAGTAAAGAAATATTCTCGTAATTGGACGGGACAAACGTCAAAGTCAATTACTTTCCGTGGGGAACAAGAAGTCCAAAGGGGAGCCGGAGGGGCCAGCCAGGGGGGCAGACCCATCCCGGGCGTGGGTGGTCCCAGCCCCGCGCCTAGCTAGGGTTTGGTGACCCTGGCCGCCTCCTAGGCCTCCCCCTTCGCCTATAAGAAGCCCCCGATGTAGAAATCCTGAGTACCCGATAAAATATCCACGAGACCGTCTGTAGCCGCCTCCACCATCGGCCCCTAGATTGGGGGGTCTGAAGTTCTTCCCGGCACCCTGCCAGAGGGGAGATCATCCCGGAGGCCTTCTCTCTGGTATGATGCATGAGTAGTCCACCTTGGAATATGGGTCCATGTAGTAGCTAGATGGTTGTATGTCCTCCTTTGTGCTTTCATGTATAGATCTTGTGAGATCCATTCATGATCAAGATCTAATATATTTGTAATCATGCATGTTGTGTTTGCAGGGATCCGATGGATATTGAGATTATAATGTTGGTTTGATTAATGGTTTGGTCTTTATGATTCTATCATGTCTGTGTTGTTTGTAATCTTGCATTCTCTCTGTTGTTAGTAGCTATCTTGGCCAAGTAGTTGCTAGTGACTCCAAGAGGGGGTATTTATGCTCGATAGTGGGTTCATGCCTCTAGTTTCCAAGGGAAGTGACAGAAATCTCTTCGGTTGTAGATGTGATGTTGCCACTAGGGAGAAAACAACGGTCTCTTGTTCATGGAACATGTGGACTATTTACCTTACACACTTTGCTTAAAGCAGTTGTCTGTTTCTTGCAACTTAATACTAGAGGGGGTTTGGATGATAACCTGAAGGTGGACTTCTAGTCATAGATGTAGTTGGATGGCGGTCTATGTATATTGTTGTATTGCTCAATCGAATCTCATAGGATCTTTCTGACTAGTAATTGCATTGTTATGCCTTGCTCAGTTCCTGTCAATTGCCCTGTTGTAATTTGTTTACCCTTCATGCCATCTTGTTTATCTAAGGAGAGCACCTCTAGTGAACTATGGACCCCGGTCCAATCTTTACCATTGATACATCTTCCACTGCTACTTGTTTACTTGATGCAAACCATTGCCTTCCACACCATACATTTAATCATTTGTTACAACAAACCGGTGAGCTTGACAACCTCACCGATTCGTTGGGGCAAATTCTTGAGTTTGTGTTGGGTAGGTCTCTGCATTGCTTGCAACACCTCTGTGACGTTTCCTTCCTCCTAATGGTTCGATAACCTCGGTTTCTTACTAAGGGAAAACCTGTTGCTGTGCTGCTTCACACCTTGCTCTTGGGGTTCCCAACGAAGCACTCCTACATCAACTCAGTGCTGCATCATGGTGGAATGTTGAAAATTTCCAAAACCTGGTTCACAAGTGTCCCCCTCTTTGCAGATATGCACTAGTACCTAAAAACGAAGGTATTCTGGAATTTAATTGTTAGGGGGCGGGAACTCCCTGTTTCGGTGAAACCGCTTTGGATCTTGTCAAAACTTGTGCCCAAACATGGTTTGGAATTATCCTATGACCCGACCAAGTACAAACCAATAGAAAAGTCCACCAGGATACCCCTGTCAGAAGGATAACTAGGCGATAGATGATCCGGGCCCACGGATTAGGGTTTCGTAGGAAGAATCTCTTCGGGGCATCGGAATACCTCCAAACCTTCCAATGGACCATTGCATGTGTATTTAAATGTGGTGGAATGTTGAAATGTCCAAAACCTGGTTCCCAGGTGTGACCCCTTCGCAGACATGCGATGTCACCTAAAAAACGAAGGTGTTCTCGAAATTTAATTATTAGGGGGTCGAGAACTCCCCATTTCGGTGAAACCGGGTTGGATCTTGTCACAACTTGTGCCCAAACATGGTTTGGAATTATCCTATGACCTAACCAAACACAAACCAAGAGGAAAATCCACTGCGCTACCCCTGTCTGAGAAGAACATCTAGGGGTAGACGATCCGGGGCCCACAAATCAGTGTTTCGTTAGAAGAAGCTCGGAGCATCAAAATACCTCCAAACCTTGCAATGGACCCTAGAATGTGTAATAAAGTGCGGTGGAGTGCTGAAATGTCCAAAACCTGGTACCCAGGTGTCACCCCCATCGTAGACACGCGCTCTCACCTAAAAACAAAGATACTAAAACTTAATTGTTAAGGGGAAACTCTTCGTTTCGGTGAAACTGGGTTGGATCTTGTGACAACTTGAATAACATACCCTAACTCTAAAAATTAATTTTAGGAAAACTCATGAGAAATATACAAAGCACGCCTTTAGTTCAAATTTGGGAGAGCTGCAACCGAATCGGCGGAAACTTGTCTACTTCATGAGAAGTGTCTAGGAAGATTGTAGTTGCAAACGATTGTTCAATTTTACATAAAATGTGGTCTAACATTTTATAGAAATGATCTGATGCCACTTCGCAACATTTTATTTGTACTTTCTCTCAAAAAAAATTGTACTCCTAATACTAGGGCACATAAAATGAAAGGAGCTTCCAAATGCCCAAAATTTTCCCGCTTCACCAAATTTCCCTCCACTTCACCAAAAACTTCCCGCTGGAAACTCCCGCCTGAACTCCCCCCTCGATAACACAATGACACAAACTCTCACCAAAAGAGAAAAAGAGATGGGAAATTCGGTCAAACCACACGAGGAGACAGCCATCCACCCAAATCCCTCAGATCCCCATCCATTCGACCCCCAATTCTCCATTCCGCTCCCCTCCTTCTCCATTCCCCAACCACTCCTGCCCGAGAATACGACAGCCAGGCGTGCGCTCGCGAAGACGACGGCCACGCGCGCGCCGACGATGGCCACGGGCGGGTAGTTGCGACCTACGACTGCCAGCAATCTGTTCTGGCGAATTCATCTGTTGTTCTCCTCAGATCCTCCTATTCTATGTCGTGCCATGACTAGGGTTATGCCGTTAGGATTTCGTTCCATGCCTAGGGTTAGGGTTTCTTTCCATTCCTAGTGTTCGGTTTAGGGTTTATTGCCATGCCTAGGGTTCGGGTTAGAGTTTCTATCCATGCCTAGGGTTTGGGTTAGGGTTTCTTCCCATGCCTAGGGTTCGGGTTAGGGTTTCTTGCCATGCCTATTATTCATGCCGTTAGGGTTTCATTGCCATGGGATTTAGGGGGTTTCATTGTCATGGGATTTAGGGGGTCCATTTTCTGAAAGGAACAAGCCTAGAGTTCATGTTGTTAGACTTTTTTTAAAGGAACATGTTGTTGTATTCTATTACAGAGGCATGCTAACTAAATTCATGTGTAGCTAGAGTGTGCTGATATATGTGGAGCTAGAGTGTATCCTGAAACAGAGCTTTCATACATTTGTTTTTTTGGAACAAGATAGAAAGAAGAGAGGTGAGTTGGAGAAAGATAAAATCAAACGGAAGCTCGCCAACACAACAGGGTATGTTGCAACTATTGCTTGCTTGCTACTTGCTTGTTTGCTTGCTTTGGCATAAGCAACAATAGTAGTAGTATAGTTACTTGGTTGCTGTAACATAGTAGTAAAGTTACTGCTCATGCTGCTTGCTTGTTGTTTCCTTGTCGTTTGCTTGCTTGCTTTAGCATAAGCAACGATAGTAGTAGTATATTTACTTGCTTGCTGTAACATGACAGTAGTAGTACTATAGTTTCTTGCTTTCTTTCTATAACATGACAGTAGTAGTACTATAGTTGCTTGCTTGCTTGCTTGAAGTTACTTCTCATGACAGTAGTAGTACTATAGTTGCTTGCTTGCTTGATGTAACAACTGGAGATGTTTCCTACATTATAGTTACTTGCTTGCTTGCTAATGACATCCTAAATTATTTATTTTGTTGTTCTTGGTTTGGCATAAGCAACAATAGTTACCGCTGTTACATAGCAGCATCGATATAACATTACATGCTAGTTTATTTGTTTAGTTATTACTGCCCAATCAGGAAAGGCATAAGAAACAATAGCAAAATTTGAACAATGTGTATTGACCATGCTGATTCTAATTTATCTATGGTGTATCTAACTCTTGTCCACTCTTTTTTCGAGATATTAGTTCAATTGGACATCATCAAACTAACTAGCAAGGAACCAAAAACACAGATATCATCCATGACAAGGATGACTAAGAAGACACAGTTGGTTGGTATGGAACTTGCACTTACACTGTTAGTTTTATTTATGAATGTGTCTCTGTGTTTCTGTGTTTGTCTGAACCATGACAAGAATTTTTACCCATGTTTTGTTTTCAATCTGGTAGTTGATGTGCATTGACATAATATGAATAACCCTGTTATATTCTGATTGTCATGTTAGTCTACTAGGAGTAAATAGAAATATAAACTGATAGCATACTTATAGCTATTTGAGTTGTAATGATTGTCAATGCATTTCAACCATACATCTAATAGTATGTCTTTTCTATCCATGTAAAGAAGCGTAACAATGATGCGGAACAACCGCATATTCCAGTCACTTTGCATCAATGCACTAGTGTCGATGATTAGAAATTCGAATGATGGTCCAGCAGTTAGTGGAATTACCAGTGTGGCCTCAACATCTGAGATATGACATGCCGAAAGCTCAGAATACAATCCTCGAGATGATGAAGCCATTGATAAAGAGGAGGTCAATAACAATGTTATGGAGAAGAATTTCAAGGTGCAAACTTTAATATTGTTTGTAGGGGGTTATTTGTTTGCTTTTTTTCTTTATTGTTTTCCTTACGTTATGTGCTCACACAATATTTTTACTTATGATCTAATGCCATTCTATTTGCTGTTCATACAAGGCCCACAAGTTTTCTAGGAGGAATAAGAGTGATGTGAAGAAGCCTAGGAAGAGACTAGAAGCATCTAGTGCAATGGCTCCAGATAAGGTGTTTGTGGTAGCTCTAGGAGCATCAAAGAGCATTTTGGATGCTGATGTACCTGCTCCTGCTAGAGGGACTGGGCAGAAAGAAAAGGAGACTCATGTGCAGAGCTCACCACGCCTTGATGATGGGTTTCAGTCCACTGATGAAGGAACTTTTTTCTGCATGGACCTCAGCCCTGTGGCCAGGAATCAACATTTCGACTCTGCTGCCATTTCTAAAGAAGCCGAAGAACTTGAGAAGCATGACCAAGGAAAGTTTATATACTGCTGCTCTTTTACTAGTTCATTTCCTAAATGTAAGCAATGCATGTATGCCTGCCTGTTTGGCAGAACCATAACTTGATTTGTACTTGTTATTAATGTGGTTAATTTCATTTTCAGAGATAATCACCATAGCCAAGTGTACCAAAAGAAAGGATCCATTGCTTGTCTCCATGTATGAAGCAAGCTCTGCCTACATGGACCTCTGCCCTGTCATCACGGATCAGCGACTCCGCTCAGCTATCATTTCTGAAGAACCCGAAGAACGTGAAGAACCCGAGCAGGCAATGTGTGATCAAGGCAAGCTCGTCACCTCTGTTTTTTCTAGTTCATTTGTACTTCTTATTAATGAGGTTGATTTCATTTTCAGAGATAATCGCCGTGGCTAGGCGTAACAAAAGAAAGGGTGCAGGGCTCGAAAGGATGACCAAGGAGCTGGGTACCAAGGTGAAAATACACATTTCCGAAGGGATGAAGCGTCCATAGGATCATGTGCAGGCTGCAAAGCTTGCCTCTGAGTGTGGACTTAACGCAAGAACCCATCCTCCGGTGCTGCCACATTTTAAGGTCTACAAAAAGGACGAGAACTTCGTGGAGAACTTCATTGGGAAAGTTGATGTAAGTTAATTCTCTCATAGGTGGGTGTGTTTCTTTCTCACTTTAACACCTGCTATTTGACTGCTAACCATGTCCTTGCCTTGTTTGCTCTCTTGGCAGGAAAACTTTGTGATGGACACCAACTCGGAGATCATTAAGAGTGCATGCACTGATATGCTGCAGAAGGTATCAAAGAACAGACGCCACAAAATCAAGAATCTATTCTTTGATGACATACCAGCAAATCAAAGTAAGCATCAAGTCTCCGGTTAAAGGCCCATCGGATGATGAATGGAAAGGTCTGGTTGCGTTGTGGCCTACCCCAAGACACAAGGTATTATTGTGTTTGTACCCACAGTCTTTTCTACATGTATTGGTTATGCTGGGTGTTGTTTCTTGTGGTAGCTGGCTGGGTGTTGTTTCTTGTGCTAGTGCTTATAGTATTTTTTTTGTAGCAAACTTGTGAGTCAAATAAGGACAACCGAGAAAAGTTCAAGTTCCTGCAGAAAACTGGTTCAAGGTCGTACATCGCGCATATTTTTGCCACCGTAAGACTTGATTTTATTTACGCCCACATAACTATTGTCTCGAAAGCTTTTGATTTGGTTCTGATTCGTGTTGAATAAAATTTCAGAGGGAGGAACGCCAGGGTGAAGAGCTGACTGCCATTGATTTGTTCAAAAGCACACACAACAGCAAGAAAAACGGCTTTTCGGAGCAAGTGAAGGAGGCTATTGTAAGTAAATCTATGAATGCTCCTGTGAATTGTTTGTTGCTCTGATTGTCATTCAATAGTACTGTTGGTTATGTAGTTGTTCACTTGTTCTTTAGATGATTATTGGAGTCCTAAAAATCTATTCTGCCAATAATGTGCAATTCTCCATGTACTAGGTCCAGATGGAAAATATGAAGGCCGCACCTCTACAAGATGGTGTGCAACCCAAGTCTGATGTTGAGGTTGTTGCTATAGTGCTTGCATCGGCGGATTGCAAGTCAAGTACTTTCTTGACAAATTTTGGGCTCAAGTGATCTATAAACAAGGCCAGCAAATCCAATGATGTTGTAGCTGTACATGTATGTGACTTAGAAGACAAGATGGATAGATCTCGAGAGGAAGTGGCCATGCTAAAGAAGAGGTCGGAGGACTCTGAAGCTGCACAAGTTGCACGAGATAAAGAGTTCGAGCTATTGTGCAAAAAGACAGAAGAAAATGTCGCGAGGTATGCTCACTTGATGGCACTGCTTGGTGGTAAAGGATCTTGGAACTGTTGATGCAACTATGTTGGTAAAGCATCTGGGAACTAGTAGTTCTGGGAACTAGCGGTGTTGCTGGACTAATTCTGCGAACTATTCTTTCTGTATCTTTGTGAACTATGGTTGATGCATGGCTGTGAACTTGTGAACCCGACTAGTTGCAGCAAGTCTGTTTGTGAACCTGGACATGTTTGCTATTTGTTTGTAACTTGATGGATCAAGTATGTTTGTGACTTGAAAATCTGTTTGCTATATTTTTGTATTTCTGTGTATCCTTGTTATTGTTGGTTGATTATTTTATTTGTTGTCTATCTATCTTGGGTCGTATTTGGTAGTTTGTTTCTGATTCCTTGGGCCAAACATTTCCAAACTGGGCTGAAATTTATGTTGATATTCGGAACTAGTTGGGCTGCAAAAAGGCCACGGCCCAAAACAAATATGGGTCATATTTGGGAAACGAAAATTTGAAACCGGCATGAAATTTAAGTGTAAAAGGCCAATTGACCCAAAAAGAAACGAATTGCTAAAATTCCAAGAGCAAAAAGGAAAATGAATTGCTAAAGTGCCAAGGTACAAAAGGAAATGAATTGCTAAAAGCCCAAGACCAGTAATAAAGTGGAAAGTCTAATAAATTAAAAAGGCTAAAATTTTGGACTTGGCCCATTTAGTGGACTAGAGTTGACAGAAATAATCATGAAAATATGCTGAATTGTTGGGCTTGGCCCATATAAAACACCTATCTGGACTGGGCTAAATCTGATCCACGACCTTTCGAATTGGTCAAAAATTTGCCACGTAGGATCCTACGTGGACAGGGTAGATAGTCTATGACCAATACATTTGGTCATAGAATCCGTGACCATCTATATTGGTCATAGATATCGATGACCAATTCAGAGAAAAGTTCGTTGATTTTAACTAGTGACGCTTAGCTTTTGACCTTCTGTATTTGGTCACAAATTAAAAACTATGACCTTCCAGTGACCAATATGGAGGGTCATGTATCACCAGATTTCTTGTAGTGTTAAATATAGATTTTTGGACAATACAAATAAATTCCCTATTATTATTAGTGCTAAACTTTCAGGGGATGAAGAAGAATAACTCATGAAAGTACTTAAGGAGAATTGCAAGGCCTTTGGGTACTCAATGGATGATTTGAAGGGCATTAGTCCCATGATAACCGTCCATCGAATATTCATGGAGGAAGGTGCTAAACCAATAGCATATTTTAATAGAAGGCTGGAGCCCAAAATGAAGGAAGTGGTAAGGAAAGAAATAGTACGCCTACTGGATGCAGGTATAATCTATCCTATAAAAGAAAGTGAATGGGTAAGTCCTATTCATTTTTTTCCTAAGAAGGGATGTTTTACTCTTGTTCCTAATGAAAACAATGAATTGATACCTACTAGAACTATTGTTGGACATAGGATGTGTATAGATTTCAGGAACTTGAATAAAGAAACTAGGAAAGATCACTATCTTTTACCATTCATAGATCAAACTTTAGAGAGGTTAGAAAACCACACTCATTTTTGCTACTTTGACGGATACTCTGGCTTTTCCCAAATATCTTGTCATCCCGATGACCAACTTAAAACAACTTTCATTAGTCCTTATGGTTTACATGCTTACCAATGCATGCCTTTTGTTTTATGTAATGCGCAAGCTACTTTTCAAAGATGCATGACTGTTATTTTTGCGGATTTTATAGAATTGATAATGGAAGTATTTATGGATGACTTTTCTATCTATGGAACTTCATTTATTAGTTGCTTGGATAATATCAAAAGGGTTTTGCAGCATTGCGAAGAAACCAATCTTGTTTTAAACTGGGAGAAGTGCTTGGACATAAGGTATCAGGTAAGGGTATTGAAGTAGATAGAGCTAAAGTCGAAGCAATAGAGAGAATGCCACAACCAAGGGATATAAAAGGTATAAGAAGTTTTCTTGGTCATGTGGGTTTTTATAGAAGGTTCATTAGGAGTTTCTCTAGAATCTCTAAACCTTTAACTAACCTGTTGCAAAAGGGAGTAATATTTAATTTTGATGAGAAATGCATTATTGCCTTTGATAAACTTAAATATGCTTTATCCCATGCTCCCATCATTAAACCACCTATATGGGATATGACTTTTGATTTAATATGTGAAGCTAGTGATGATGATGTAGGAGTAACTCTGGGACAACATATAGGTCGCAGATTTAATATTATACATCATGCTAGTAGAACTCTTAATAGTGCTCAAAAGAATTATCCTAAGGAAGAAAGAGAACATTTTGCTATATTTTTCTCTTGCGATAAATTTCATTCTTATATAGTTGATGCAAAAGTAAGAGTTCATACAGATCGTGATGGTTTAAAAGAACTCCTTGAGAGGAAAAATCATAAGCCAAGTGATGACCCACAAGTATAGGGGATCTCAACAGTCTTCGAGGATAGTATTACCCAATTTATTGATTCGACACAAGGGGAGCCAAAGAATGCTTATAAGCCTTAACAACTGAGTTGTCAATTCAGCTACACCTGGAAATAATCTTGCTCACAGTAGTTTATCAGTAGCAACAATTTTGTAGTAGCAATAGCAAAGAAACATCATTAGTAAAACAAAGGCAGAAGTAACAATAGTAGCAAACAGTAGGATATGAGTGCGGTAGGCATAGGGATGGATGGACGGGCGTTGCATGGATGAGACTATTCATATCACTTCAAGATCTAGGGAATTTGCAGATAAATACGATAAATCATCCAAGTACTAAACAATCATAGGCATGTGTTCCATATATAGTCATACGTGTGAGAACTTGCACAACATATTTTGTCTAGCCAACCCGTTGAAGCGGGGCCTCAAGGGAATCTACTGGAAATTAAGGTACTCCTAGTGATAATCATTAAGCACAAGAAGTTGCAACAAAGTCAAATAGCACTAATAAAGATACTAGGCACCATGCCCTAACAATCTTATTTGATTACATGATAGAACTCATCCAATCCCTACCATCCCCATAGCCTACAGTGGGGGATTACTCACTCATGGATGGGGAAAACATGGATGGTTGGTGGAGAGGCGTCGATGATGATGATGGTGATGATCTCCTCCAAATCCCCGTCTTGGCAGGGTGCCAGAACGGAGTTTCTGGTTCCGAATCACGGTTTTTGGTGGTGGCAGCACAGCAGAACTCTTTCTGGAAAAATGTCGAACCCCCCGGAGTTTTTAGGTTAAGAGGATTTAAGTAGGCGAAGAGGGAGGCCGAGAGGGTGCCCGAGGTGGCCACACCCCCTCTAGCCGCGGCCAGGCCCAGCCCGCGCCGCTAGGGGTGTGGGCCCCTCGTGGACCACCTCTGCCTCATCTTCTGGCTTCGTGAGTCTTGTCGTAAAATAGGATTTTTGTCATATTTTCTAGGATTTTTCCTGAAAGTTGATTTTCTGCACAAAAACTAGACACCAAGGCAATTATGCTGAAAATAGCGTCAGTCCGTGTTAGTTGTATTCAAATCACACAAGTTTAGAGGAGAAACAATAGCAAAAGTGTTCAGGAAAGTAGATACGTTTTGGACGTATCACCAAGAATGATCCGTTTGATCCTTTTACTTCAAGAATTTGAGTTGTAGATTATGCAGAAGGAAGAAATAAAGATTTTGGATGCAGCATCCATATGTGCCCAACAAGGCACCAATCTTATTAAGAGGAACTTTACTCTTGGTGATTTTCGTTTACGAGAATTATTAGATGAACTAAGGTCAATTCCTCTAAAAGAGAAGAAGTACTTGTTGTTGGATGAGCTTATCATCGCCGACTAAATAAAAGGTGAGTGCAAGGTAAATTTTCTTTCTCTAGATAAGTGATTTGTATTCACAATTTATACTCCTAAAATCTTTACCTTTGAATTCCTCTTGTTTTTCTGAAGTTTCTTTAGGTTTTACCAACTATACGACCGCAACTATATGGACGGAGAAAACTCTGCCGCCATATAGTTGGTCGTTAAACGTATTGTATTGCCTTCATGAAATTTTTCGATGTTTGAAAACTATACAACCAAACTATACGGCCAGGAAAATTTGCTCCCACCATATAGTTGGTCGCTAAACCTTCTGGCATCTCCTACTCTTTTTCGTCTTATGCATCTAAAGGAAAGGGGTTTTGTCGGTTCCAGGTCAGTAACCTAACCGACCTGGACTCGAGATATTTGGAAATATCTACCCGGAACCAACTATACGGCCGGAACTATACGGGCCGCGATTGTATAGTTTGTCGTTACACGGTAGGACTTCTGCAAATCCGTGATTTCTTTCCCTGTTCCGTTAAGATTCTTTTCTTGGGCGTGATTTTGGTGTTTCTCGCGAGTTTTATCGACCTTTGACCCTCTTATATACTTCCATTGTGTTTTCTCTAAATCATAATCAATAGGTACTAATCTAGCCACGCTCTATCCCGTCCTAGGCTGTGGAAAACCCCTGGGTCTCATTGCTCCTACAAGAGACCGCTCTCGCAGCCCATCCATGGAGGATGGCAACGAGTATGTGGAGAGGTGTAGCCCGAGGTACAAGGAGTACATCGAGCCAAGCTTCTACAACAGTGATGCTGATGAATATTGATCCCTCAGAAATCAACTGGGCGGTAATGAAAAGAGCTAAACAAGAAAGAGAAGGTCACAAGGCACATGGAAAAGGGCATGTGGAGAGGGTCAAGTTTATCACCACGGACCCCAGGCCGCACAAGCGTAAGGAATTACCTAACATTGGTGCAGGTGCTAGCAAGGAAACGATGGTGCCACTCTCGAAGCCTACCATTGGTGCTCATATAAGGGTGAAGCCTCAAGAAGAGTGGAGGGATGGTTTGTACTTCCCTGATCCATCTATTATGGATGAGGAATAAGAAGTTGTCCCCAGGACCAAGACTACGTGCGATCATTGGAGATATATCAGAAGAAGGAGGTACTCCATCACGTTGATTAAGAAGGAGGTACTCCATCACGTTGACCAAGACTGAGTGGAGGGACGGTTTCTACTTCTCTGATCCATCGATTATAAGGGTGAACCCTCAAGGAGATAGAGAAGAAAGATGATCTTCTCCCATTGGTGACTAAACTCGCAGATAAAGTGGGCACTTTGCAATTTGATTTGCACAGGTTCTATAGCCGCATCACTTCCCTGGGGGATACCAACAAGAAGCTGCGCACCGCGGTGCTACATGCCATGGTGCCACAGTGATCTACAATAATCACGGTATCAAATAATCGCGAGGGATTATTTGATCCCGCCTGGCTTGATTCCAAGCTTGGGGAGATCTTTAAGACCTTGTAATCTATCATATAAGTTTTATATTACTATTTTATCTATGATTTAGTTTGAGCTTAGAAATAAAGTTTGCATCATTAGAATTCCCTTCAGGAATAGTCGATCCCTTTTATGAAATTCCGAGTTTATTATAATATATGGAGCATTATTAAGTTTGTTCTTGTCTTATTAGATATATGAATGTCTTGAGTATAATTTTACTTGCACTTGATGATAGCAATAGGAGTCTTCCACACCATTGGTATTAATATAACATACAAAGATAATTTGGTCAATATGTTGTAAGTTCATGTTTTGATTTACAAAGGAAAAATTATCTAATCAGTTAAAGTTGAGAAACAAAACATGAACAAAGGAAAATTAAAAGTGCTATCAAATTAGAGTGAAAACAAGACGAGGTAGAATATTCAAGATATAAAGATGCTTCATATACAATTGGAATTTGGTAATTGATATTGTTAAACTTTGAATTCCTACATGAAGTCAAATGTATGGCTAGACCCTTTGCACATCACTTAAACAAAAGTGTGAACATATAAATAAATAAAAAAGAGAAAAGAAAATGTGCAAAGAGAAAATATGCATACACCACTATATTATGGTGAGACAAAGAAACATTTGAGATTTTAAATCCCAAGTGCATATGTTAATCCTAAAATAGTTGAGACTACCTCGCTAACTCATTCGGTCGAACTGAATACTTTTACATATTGAGAGTAATAAACTGTTAAATGCTAAGGTGTGGAAGCCTGCTAATATTATTCGAATGGTTCGACTAAGGTACTATTCATGAACTTATTCCTATGTATCATATATGATAAACACATGATATAACTGCCTCATTTATTTTATCGACTCAGCTTCATGAATATGAGGATCACATCCATTGAGCTAACCTTGCTCGGGAAGAGCAAGAGTCTAAGATTGGGGAAGTTGATGAGTGCATATTTGCTTCATGTTTTATATTATTATTTTGTATTGTAGTCGTAGGGTCTTGGAATTTTACGGCGTTCGCGCGCATCTTTTATGTATATTTTCACCAGCATCAGGACATATGATGGGCACGATGAACACAATTCTTGGACCAGTTGTATTGGAGCGAAAAGGAGTCAAAAACAGTGTAAATCGATAATTTGGGAAATATCAATAATATTAGAAGAAAAACCGAGGCGATTGATGAGTGCATATTTACATCATGTTTTATGTTATTAGTTTGCATTGTAGTGGTAGGATCTTGGTATTTTACGGCGTTCGCGCATACATGTTATGTTTATTTTCACCAGGATTAGGACAGATGATGGATCCAATGGACACAATTCTTGGACCAGTTATAATGGAGTGAAAAGGAGCCAAAAAATGTATATTGCTTATTTGGTAAATATTAATAACAAGAGAATAAAACCTGAAGCAATTGGAGGGTACAGAAGGGTTAACAACCAAATATATGGCTAGAAGAAATATTCTGGCCATATAGTTCCCGTCATATATTTGGCACCAACACCGCCTCCTCAAATAGTTTAACCCCATGCAACTGGATCAGAGAGACGACATATAGAACACCTAGAAAGCGCTAAAACCTCACCTCCAGAAGGCATCTGGAGGGGGAACTCATCCACCGGTGATCCATCTTCGCCCTACGCAGATCTAGGAGGCTAAGTCATCGATCTTCATCATCAACCTCTGCATCACCACCATCTCCATCCATCCCATCTACAACTTGTCTAGATCTTTTTGAATTTCCGTACTCGTTGTGGATATATTCAAGTACTATTCATCTATGATAGATTCCATTTTCTTTTCCATGATGTTGATTGCCTCCATGTCTGAGTAGATAAATAGTTCTTGGGGAGATGGAGACACCCTAGCATCAGATTGAAATAAGACAAAGTTTATTATGATATTCATTGTTTTGACCATGTGCTAGATTGTCTTCATCTTGATGTAGGGAGAAGTCGACCTCTCAATATTTGCCTCTTGTGGGGACTTGATGGAGGGAACTACTTGTTGGTATAAGGAGGTGTGTTAGCACTTACAGTGACTATAAAGCTGTTGGCACCCCTTATGAATCAACTTGCGAATCGACGAAACTCAAGAAAAACTATCCATGCCATGGGATACGTCCTACGGGATTAAGTCCCTTAATAGCGCAGTAATTCAATGGATGTTGATTGCTATCTGTTGTGGTTATGAGGATGATGTGAGAAGTGGTTGCTTCCTAATTTTCCAAATATAGAGTTCCTCCCACACATACATAGTTGAGAATGTTCATGACAATATTCTTTTCCTTAGCCCTTTATAATGCTAGTGGTGTATCTGCCAATCCCTGAGAACGCTTTTCCCCACTGAAGTTTCAAATCTCTTTTACATACGCGATACTTACTTTATGTATTCAGTTTTGTTTACTTTACTCATTTTTCTCTTATATAAAAAACCCCAAAACACCTTTTTACACAATACTCGCATTTTATCTTGTTACTTAGAACTTTATTTAAGCATTTCTATTTTAGTATTTAATTCAAGAATTCATAGACTTCAAAATCCTGCTCCCTGTGGGATTGATATCTTTATTTCAAAACTAGCTACAAATGATATGTGCACTTGCAGTCATCAAGCTATTTTCTGGCGCCCTTGCTGGGGAGCTTAGCGTTGTAGGTCTTTTAGTTTTTGCTTATTTACTTTAGTCTTGCTAAGTTTTGTTTTGAGTTATAGGTTTCCACAAACATGATGGAGTTTGAGCATATGACTAGTTCTAACCGACTCAGCCACTTTGGGAAGCCCTATGATATCTATAAAAGAGACAACTCCAACAAGAAGACAAGGGGGTTTGAAATAAATCCTCTACTACTTGGTATTCTACACAATAAACAATTTACTGGAGATAAAGAAGATCCTGATCCATATGAGCATATTGCATGCTTCAAAGATATATGTGGCACTTTCGAATTAACGGGGTATACTGCTAATGAGGTAAGGCTGAAACTCTTTAGCCAAACTTTGACAAGTACAACTCTCTCATGGTATAGATATTTTGTAGTGGTACCAACCTGATAAGGTAGAGATCCCTGTGTTTACAATGCTAGTCCCTGGATCAATAGCTAGCATCCACAGTTTAAGATGTAATATCAAGAAACAAAGTTCATAATACAACTTTTAACTAGGAATAAAATAATTCATTACATCTTACATAGCTCATTTGGCTATCTCATTACAATGTAGCAGAAATAACTATATAGCATGGAGTCCTTCATCTTCAAGTGCCACAGGCAATCATGTTGGTTATAGACTTGTAATCCTATTCAACTCACTTTACTAACATCAAACAAACCTGCAACATAATAAGTTACAGCCACAAGGGTCAATACATTCGAATTGTATTGGCAAGTGATACTATGGTAGAATAGTGGTATCTATCATCTATATGCATTTGGCTAGGTGGAGCTTAGGCTTGCTTTGCTCAAAATAAGGTTTTCCCTATAAGTTGAAAACACTAAGTTTTTGTTTGTCAAAAATCACCCAAGGCATCTACCAATAGAAATTGGTGATCCTTTAACCCTTGTTCAACCACCATCTTTTAACTTAGAAATTGGGATGAGGAGATCCTTGATAGCTTTCATGTCTTGATGCTCAAATTGTCCATTGCCAGGGACACGGCTAAGTACTTAGATTTTACTCTCTCGAGAGGTGGTGCACTTTCCCCACAAGACTTGACATGCATCGAGACAAGATCTTTCAGAAGCCTTCCCTTAGACCAAAATGGACGCGCTCCAAACCTATCACCCCCTACCACCAACTGTCCATCTGGCTAAGTTATTGAAACCTATATGATCCAGGCAGAGCCCATATTGCCATGTGGCTGCACTTGAAGCTTCTCAACATTTGACATCTCAAATCTCTGTGTTCCTGGGTGGCTTTCCACAAGTGAGATACACTCGGGTAGGCCATAAATATGGGGCCATGTGTAACCACTCAACATAATCCTTTCACACCATTCCACCGAGGTGATTCATTCGCATAGTTGTTTTATTAAACAAAACACAAGTCATTGACTTAGAAATATTTCATAGCATGAATATAATCCACCCTTGTTTTTTACTAGCTAGGCTAAGCATAATAGTAGCAAGAACCTTAACTTAGGGAAAATTCTACTAAGGCATCATCTACTAGGATTTCCCATGGCATAGCATACTTAGTAAAATTCCATGCAAGTCCTACTCAAAAATATCACTAATGCATAGTGAAAATATTAGGACAAAATGTATGAAGCACCACTTGCCTTTTTGGTAGAGAATATAGGTTCACTCCTTGATCTTGCAATAGTCACACTCTTCAAAGTTCACTACAAGTCAATCAAGGCATACATTCAACTAGCATTCAAACATTGATCACATAGAATAAAGAAAACAAAACAATGCATGCAAGCATGCAAAAGATTGTTTTATTTGTAAAGGTGGTTTCTAATAGGTTATAAACATTTTAAAACTTCTATTGGTCATTTATAAAGGTGGCAAAACCATTTAAAATTAAGTTAGTGAAAATAGGCCATTTAAATCATTTTTTTGTTTTGCTAGAAGTGATTTAAATCAAAGTAATAATTTGCTAGTGTTTACCAAATATATTTTTTAAACACAATTGTTAGTGTTTACGGTCAAATTGTTTAAATCAAATCCATTTTCAAAAGGTTTCACTCAAAACCATTTTTAAATCAAGGCACCATTTTTATTTTACTCAAAATGCCTTTAAACAAAGTAATAATTTTCTAGGGTTAATCAAATACATTTTTAAATCCAAAACTTAGTGTTTAGTGTTAGAGAGTTTAAATAAAACCATTTGCAAAAGGTTTTACTCAAAAATTATTTTTAAAACATAATCAACAATTTTTGTTTTACTAGAAATGTCTTTATTCAAGGAATAATTCCTTGTGTTTTAAAAAATATATTTCTAAACCCAAAAGTTTGTTCTTATGGTCAGTAGGTTCAAAACAAATCATTTGCAACAGATTTTACTCAAAAATCATTTCTAGAATATTTTTTATACTCTAAATAAGCCTAGAAATGTTTCTGTAAAGACAACCAATTTTCCAGAAGAAAAATTCTAAACTAAGGGAATTTTTGCAAAGGTTTCTTTTTGATGATTCCAATGATATGAAATTTGTAAAATTTGGACGTGTAGATTAAAAGTTATGAATTTTTCAAAATCTATTCACTAATAGAAATGTTTCTGTTTTTAAAACAGAGTCTGGGCTACGTGTCCTGTCCTCATTGGTTGATACCGATTCGTTCGGATCGAGCAGTTCTGGCCGTAGGATCTAAAGGTCAATGCACAGATCAGATCATTCTATACCGCTTCGTTTAATGAATCTAACGTGGCCCTACGATCTGGATCTAATGGACTTAAGCGCATCGACCAAGTTCTGGCGGCGCTGGGTCAACGGAGAGCGGCGGTGCGCTCTGCTAACAGCGCTCTGGCCAGCCTAGGAAGCGAGAGAGAGAGAGAGATAGAGGAAGAGGCTTACCAGACTCGCTGTGACGTGCTGGAGCTCGAGGTGGTCGCAGTGGACGAAGGGGCGCACGAAGCTGACAGGAATTGCTCGTCAGAGATGTTGCTGACGATGGTGTGTTCAGGCTGTCGTTGTTGGTGATGTTACGGACCGCGCTAATACAAACCAGAGGTGCGGTTAGACGTAGGTGAGAGAGGCGCGCATGTGAGTATCAACCAAAGAGGAGGGGACGACCTATAGGGTTACCGGGGAAGGTCGTCGGGGCAGTGGGCGACGACGCTCTATCTAAGATGTTGCCGAGTCTCTGGGGCATGCACAACCAAGTGGAAGCTACTAGCGGATGCGCTAGACAATGGGGAGTGTTCTCGTGGAAACAAGGAGGCAAGGGGAGGTAGTGGTTCACCGGAATCATCGCGGAGGCTCGTTGGAGACGGCGATGGTTTGAGCGCAAATTCGTGCAGCCTGGTGGCTCATTGGCAGAGGGGTTTGAGGGGAAGGTAGAGAAGGGGAGGTGCTTAAATGTGCGTGGGCACTGGAGGAGATTACGCGTACAGTTAATCGAATTCATTCGATTCAATTTGGCCAGAAACGGCAGCGAGGAGGAGAGAGCGGGGTCAGCACAAGGTTGGGGATGATGACCTGGCTGTGGGGCCTCGCGGTCAGCGAATGAGAGGAGGGTTAGGTGGGGTCGGGTCATCAGCGGGTGAGCGGGTTTGTTCATGACTAAGAGAAAACGGTTCGGGGGAGAAGAGGTGGGCTTGCTGCTGGGCTGGACTGGGCCTGGTTTGCTGGGCTGGTTCTTTTCCTTTTTTTATTCTGTTTCTTTTTCCTTTTCTTATTTTCTGTTTTGAATTTATTCAAAGGATTCAAACCTCAATTTAAATTCAGATTTTTGTAAAAGCTTTCCTAAATCTTTTCAATAGGATTATCTATTTATTAATGTATTTAAATAATCCATTTTAGAATAATTCCTTTTATTCTTTTGTGGTTTATTATTTATTTAAAATAGGCACTTGTCTTTATTTAAATGGATTTGATTACGGTTCCAAACCATATAATTCTATTTATTTAATATTTTATTCTTTTTATTAATTAGATAACTTCGAATTCATTTTGGCAATTCCAATTATTTTTCCCATGATTTCATTAATCATTTATATTAGGGATTTTTATCTTCATTTAAATAGAGTTAAATTTTGTTAATGCCATACAATTTTATTTGAATATTCCTTATCCTTTTATTTTATTTGGATAATCTTTATTCCATTTGCTTATGGATTTAATTCAAGATTTAAATTGTTTTCCAAATAATTTTCTTATTATTTAGTTTAGGCAATTTGTCTCTATTTAAATAAAACTAGATATTGTTCAATCCTTATGATTTTATTTAAATAATATTTTACTCCTTTTTATTATCCAATAAAATTTCATTTGTTTATGGATTTGGCTAAGATTTAATTTTGACTTTTAAATATTCCTTATTTATTTTCTTTCTTTATCTTATAAAATCCATATCTTTTTATTTATAGATCCAAAATTGGTGATTCCAATTTGCATAATTTTATTTAATATTTGTTTATCTTTTTAAATCCTTTTAGGATTATTTTTCTCATAATTTGGTATGGATTTTAGATAGGAGCTTTTATAGCTATGGAAATTATTTCCTTTTATCTTATTAAATTCATAAGTTTTTATCTATGGCTCCAAATTGAATAAAACCAATTTCTATGATCTTATAATATTCTTTTTAATTATTTTTGATCATTTATAAATGCTTGTTGATGAATTTTTATATGGATACAATCCATAGCCTTAGAGATCTTGGAAATGATTTCTTTTATTAAGATTTGGGGTTTTGGTCTAAATTTTTCAAGTGTTTAAATTTCAAGATACATTCATTGATGAATGCATTTCACTTGATTGAAATTTGTTGGATTCCATTTTATTCAAATTTGATTAAGAAGGGTTTTGATGTTTCCATTTAGAAACAAAATTTTTTCTTTTCATCCTAAATTTCATCAATTATTTCTTTTGTTTATTTATTTTTCACATTTCAAAATTTGGAAAATTTTGGGATGTGACATATTTACCCCCAGAAGCCACTACTACCTGGGATAATTTAGTTTGTGAATTTCTATCCAAATATTATCCATTATAAAAATCTTTTGGAATCAGGAATCTTATAATGACTTGGAGGAACCATCCTAATGAAGGGCTAGTAAGAGCTTATATAAGATTTTAAGATTTGCCTAATCAATGTCCTCATCATGATTTGCATGAATGGTATTTATTGCATATCTTCTATGGCAGTTTAATTGAACCTAATAAACTTGAACTAGACTCTTGCGCGAAAGGAGCTTTTATGGATTTACCCATAACTAAAGCTTGGGTTTTACTTAATAGAATTTGCGATCATATAGTTTCATGGAATTTTGTTCTAGGAAGTGAAGGTGGCACAGAAATAGATTATGATTGTATTCATGACTATAATAAGAAGGGCCATGTTAATGAATTATCTAAAGAGCTTTATTTGGATTCAGAACTTGTGTTGCAAATTGTTAAAGATTTTACAGAACACATAAAATCTCCAAAACTGGGTTCGGCCAAGTATGATCCACGACCCGAACCTAAGAAGAAAAGGGAATTTAAAACAACATTGGCCTCCCTAGAACTAATATATGAGATACCTTTCCCTAACACTGCACAGAAGCATATTTTGGAATATGAACAAGTTAAATCATTATGGGAGAATAAAAAAGAGGAAAATGTGCTAATAATTGAAGAACATCTAGATGAAACCAAGGAAGCAATTATGGCTATGTATGCACATTATAACATAGTTGAACTTGATGAAGAGACTTCCGTATTGGTTGACGGTAAAATTAAGGTAAAAGATGTGGGTAAGCCTATTCTTCCCTGCATATTTAAAGAAACCTCGCATTACAGTTTATATGATCTTAGCACCACAGTTAATGTTATATCTTATGATTTTTATTTAGAAATAAAAGAATAGATAGCACCGGATACCATAGAAAATACTGATATGACAATCATGTTAGCCAATAAAAATCTTAGAATTCCAATGGGAGTAGTTGAAGACGCAACAGTCACAATTAGCAATAAAAATTTCCCTATCAATTTTGTAGTTGTTGATATGCCAGCTAACACTCTTTGCCCGATTATATTTGAAAGAAACTTTTTGAGCGATGTAGGTGCCACAGTCGACTTCAAAAAGGAGGTTGTATCCCTTAAGCTTGGGAAAGCGGAAAAGGAATTCCACTTTTCCAAATTTAAAGACAAACCTCTACTTATATAAGGAGAAGAGAAAGATAAAACTATTGAGGAGATGGAAGCTCTTTTCTTAAGTAATCAAGAAGAAGAAATAAATGAAGATTCAAATTGTGAAGAAATAATTATGGAGGACAGGTCTCTAGAAGAATTTGAAAGTGAATTTGACTCACTTCCCATCTTAGAACCTCCAACTAATGAAGCTTTGGGCCATAAAGAGAGGGGATGAAGAATTACCGCCCCCAGAATTAAAAACTTTACCAGATAATCTTAAATATAGATTCTTGGATAATACTAATAAATTCCCTATTATTATTATTAGTGCTAAACTTTCAGGGGAAGAAGAAGAACTCATGAAGGTACTAAAGGAGAATTGCAAGGCCTTTGGGTACTTAATGTATGATTTTAAGGGAATTAGTCCCATGATAACCATCCATCGAATATTCATGGAGGAAGGTTCTAAACCAGTTGCAGAATTTAATAGAAGGTTAAAGCCTAAAATGAAGGAAGTGGTAAGAAAAGAAAGAGTACGCCTACCGGATGCAGGTAGATTCTATCCTGTATAAGAAAGTGAATTGATAAGTCATGTTCATTGTGTTCCTAAGAAAGGCGGCTTTACTGTTGTTCCTAATGAAAACAATGAATTGATACCTACTATAACTATTGTTGGACATATGATGTGCATAGATTTTAGGAAATTGAATAAGGAAACTAGGAAAGATCACTATCCTTTACCGTTCATAGATCAAACTTTAGAGAGGTTAGCAAACCACACTCATTTTTGCTACTTGGACGGATACTCTGGTTTTTCCCAAATAGCTGTTCATCCTGGTGACCAACTTAAAACAACTTTCATTAGTCCCTATGGTTTATATGCTTACTGACGCATGGCTTTTGGTTTATGTAATTCTCTAGCTACTTTCCAAAGATGCATGGATGCTATTTTCGCAGATTTTATAGAACTGGTAATGGAAGTATTTATGGATGATTTTTTTGTCTATGGAACTTCGTTTACTAGTTGCTTGGATAATCTCAAAAGAATTTTATAGCGTTGCCAATAAACCAATCTTGTTCTAAACTAGGAAAGTGTCGTTTTATGGTCAAAGAAGGCATAGTCCTAGGACATAAAGTATCAGGTAAGGGTATTGAAGTAGATAGGGACATAACCAATAGAGAGAATGCCACAACCAAGGGACATAAAAGGTATAAGAAGTTTTCTTGGTCATGTGGGTATTTATAGAAGGTTCATTAGGATTATTTCTAGAATTTATAAACCTTTGACTAACCTGTTGCAAAAGGGAGTGGAATTCAATTTTGATGATAAATGCCTTGTAGCCTTTGATAAACTTAAATATGATTTATCTCGTGCTCCTGTCATTAAACTACCAATTTGGGACATGAAATTTGATTTAGTATATGAAGCTAGTGATGATGTTGTAGGAGTAACTCTGGGATAGCACATAGGTCGCAGATTTAATATTATACATCATGCTAGTAGAACTCTCAATAGTGCTCAAAAGAATTATCCTAAGGAAGAAAGAGAACTATTTGCTGTATTTTTATCTTGCGATAAATTTCTTTATTATATTGTTGATGTAAAATTAAGAGTTCATACGGATCATGATGGTTTAAAAGAACTCCTCGAGAGGAAGATTCATAAGCCAAGACAGATCCATTGGATCCTTTTACATCAAGAATTTGAGTTGCAGATTATGCAGAGATAAGAAGCACAGGTAGTGGATGCAACATCTATATTTGCCCAACCAGACACAAATATTATTGAGAGGGACTTTAGTCTGGGTGATTTTCGTTTACAAGAACTATTAGATGAACTAAGGTCAATCCCTCCAAAAGATAAGAAATCCTTGCTGTTGGAGGAACTTGTCATCCCCGAATAAATAGATGGTAAGTGCAAGGTAAGTGTTCTTACTCTAATAAGTTATTTGTCTTCACAATTTCTACTTCTTAAAATTTTGACTTTGAATTCCTCTTGTTTTCCTGAAGTTTTTGAGGGCATTTTGTAACTATACGGGCGCAACTATACGGTCGGAGAAAAATCACCCGCCGTACAGTTGGTCGTTAAAGGTACTGTATTCCCCCGTGAAATAATTTTCGGTGTGCAGTATCTATACGGTCGCAACTATACGGCAGGACAAAAATCTCCCGCCATATAGTTGGTCGTTAAAGCTTTTGTATCAACGACCCTTTTTTGTTCCTATTTTTATTCATCTAAAAAAATGCTTTGTCGGTCCTAGTCGGTAATCTAACCGACCTGGACTCGAGATATTTGGAAATATCTTCCCGAAACCAACTATACAGTCAGAGCTATATGGGTCGTGACCGTATAGTTGGTCGTTACGGAATAGGACTCCTCTAAAATCGTGATTTCTTTTCCTAATCGGTTCAGATTCTTTTCTTGGGCGTGAATTTGGTGTTTCTCGCGAGTTTTATCGACCTCTGACCCCTATTATATACTTCGATTGTATCTCTCTTTAATCATAATCACCAGGAACAAATCTAGCGATGCGCTATCCCGTCCCTGGCCATGGAAAACCCATGGGGCTCATTGCTCCCAGGGACCTTTCGAGCAGCCCGTCTAAGGAGGACGGCGATGAGGAGCTGGAGAGGTTTAACCTGAGGTACAAAGAGTACGTCGAGCCAAGCTTCTACAACAACGATCCCGATGAAGGCTGGAGCAACGTTTACATCTGCCGCGACGTCTATGATCCCCGGAGATCGACTGGGAAGTTATGAACAGAACATAGGAAGAGAGGGAAGGCCACAAGCCGCATGGAAAAGGGCATGTGGAGACGGTCAAGTTCATCACCACGGACCCCAGGCCACACAAGCGTAAGGAAATACCTAACATTGGTTCAGGTGATAGCAAGGAATCGGCGTTGCCCCGCTCGAGGCCTACCACTGGTGCTCGCATGAGGGTGAAACCCCAAGAAGAGTGGAGGAATGGTTTCTACTTCCCCGATCCATCAATAATGGATGAGGAAGAAGAAATTGTCCCCAGGATGAAGGATCGTGTGCGGGCACTAGAGATATATCAGAGGAGCTACTCCATCGCGTTGAAGTCTATCACCACCTCAAGGAGATAGAGAAAAAGGATTATCTTCTCCCAATGGTGACTAAACTTGCAGATAGGGTGGATACCTTGCAATCTGATTTGCGTAGGTGCTACAGCCGCATCACTGCCCTGGAGGACACCAACAAGAAGCTATGCACTGTGGTGCTACACGCCATGGCGCCACAGTAATCTGCAAATAAATCACGGTATCAAATAATCGCGAGGGATTATTTGATCCCGCCTGGCTTGATTCCAATCTTGGGATATATTTAAGACCTTGTAATCTATCTTATAAGTTTTTATTACTATTCTAGTTTTGCATTAGTTTGAGCTCATAAATAAAGTTTGCATCACTAGAACCACCTTCAGGAATAGTCGATCCCTTTATAAAATTCTGAGTTTATTATAATATATGGAGCATTATTGAGTTTGAGTTTGATTGGATATATGAATGGCTTGAGTATAATTTTACTTGCACTTGATGATAGCAATAGAAGTCTTCCACACCATTGGTATTAACGGAACATATAAAGATAATTTGATCGGTATGTTGTAGGTCAATGGTTTGATTTACAAGATAAGAAGTTATCTAATTAGGTAAGTTGAAAAAGAAAAACCTTGAACAAAGGAGAAATCAAAGGTGCTATCAAATAGTGAGAACAAGTTGAGGTAGAATATTCAAGTTATAAAGATGCTTCATATATATTTGGAATTTGGTAATTGAGATCGTTAAACTTTGGACTCCTACATGAAGTGGAGTGTATGGATAGCTCCTTTGCACAACACTTAAACAAAAGTGTGAGAATGAATATATATATATAGAGAGAGAGAGAAAGAAGACAAGATAGATGAAGAAAAAGAGCGAATGTGCAAAGAGAAAATAGGCATATACCACCATATTGTAGTAAGACAAAGAGACGTTTGAGATTTTAAATTCCAAGTGAATATGTTAATGCTAAAAACACTTAGGACTACTTCACTAACTCATTCGGTCGAACCGAATACTTTTACATCATGTTGAGAGTAATCTTTTGTGAACTGTTAGTTGCTAAGGTGTGGAAGCCTACTATTATTATTCTGATGGTTTGAGTAAGGTACTATTCATGAACTTATTTCTATATATCCTAAATGATAAACACATGCTGCAACTTCCTCATTTATCTTATCGACTCAGCTTCATGAATATGACGATCACATTCATTAAGCTAAACTTGCTCGGGACGAGCAAGAGTCTAAGCTTGAGGAAGTTGATGAGTGCATATTTGCATCATGTTTTATGTTATTATTTTGCATTGTAGTGGTAGGATCTTGGTATTTCACGGCATTCGCGCACACCTTTTATGTTTTTTTTCACCAGGATCAGGAAAGATGATGGATCCGATGGACACAATTCATGGGCCAGTTATATTGGAGTGAAAAGGAGCCAAAACAACGTCAATTTCTTATTTGGGAAATATTAATAACACCAGAAGAAAACCCGAAGCAATTGGAGGGTACAGAAGGGTTAACGACCAACTATACGGCGGGAAGAAATATTCCGGCCGTATAGTTGTAGCATCCCAATTGTCTAACAAATGCAATGCTACTTGCCTAGTCTATATATTTCTACACCCTACATATTATTCATGGCATATTACGTCATCATAATATCATGCTCATGTGACCATGCCACCTTGCATTTGAGCATCATATTAAAACCCTTTCATTTGGTTTTTCTCCTCATATCGCATTGTCCTTATTAATTGTATTTGTCTTTTGATATATTGTAGTTGGATCTTGATATATTGCTGAATGCCCAAACTGAGTTGGGGGCATCATCTCTTATTTCTTTTCCATTTTATCTCGTTGGTATCATGTTATCCATAATACACTCTCTCTAATTCTAGCACATGTGATTGTGTTCATGGAGTCCTTTTACATATTACCTCTGTTTGTTCTATATATCATCTACTTGTGCTCATGCTCTTCTAATATTCCTCCAATTCTTTTGCTTGGGGTACCCTCTATTTTCTCTTCTACCTCAATATTTTCCATCATACATGGTACCGTATGGTTCTTCTATTTTTTGCCGGATTTAAATCACTCCATATAGCCACGAGAGGTCTATCTATATCCATATTTTAAATCCATCTCTATTCCTATCCCTTATTTCTAGTTATCTTTTATATGGATCTTACTCTTAAGGACCATCATCTGATCTTCTAATTATAGCTTTCTATGATATTCTCTACTTCTTATATTCTATTCTATTTCTTTTGATGAGATCTCTTCTAAAACCCTATCTTCTTTTCCAATGATATATGATCCTTGCCTTCAAGCCTTTTGACTATGCATCGTTGGAGCATGAACACATACCCCTTCCTCTTATCCCCTTGTTAAAATGAATTCCTTCTCTTCCCCTAATTTTAATAATATCATACTTTTGTTATAGGCCATAATACCAAGTGGTTGTGTTTCTTTAAATCTTGCAGCAAGTAATTCTTCCTTTGTCTCATTCCTCAAAAATTCTAAACCGAACATGAAGTGAGGTTTGAAATTGAATTAAGCAAGAATTTTGGAAGAAAAATAGTGAGAAGTGAGAGCAGCAGTAGCCCACCATCTATACCGCACCAGCCAAGCCCTCCTTCTCACTTTGCACGAAGCCCATTTTCCCTAGGAACCAAACAATAGGTTCCTGTTTGTCCTCTTCCTCCAATACATAGAGAGCGTGACCCCCTCTATGGTAGACATTACCTGAGCACCCCTCCGCCATATGATGCTTTCCCCTCCTTCTTATCCCCACAAGATCAAACCCTAGCCTCTCCTCTGCTTGTATCACCCCCACCAGATTTGTTTTGGGCGCTCCTATTCGATCGTTTTGCTACCCGTGAGAGAGAGCAGAGTACCGTCGCTACAGATTTTGTCGGCCAAGCCACCACCATGGAGAGCGGGGAAACCATATGGCCATCTGAATGGAACCCCCTCGCTGTTGTCTTTCTCTTTGATGAAGGAGCCAAAGCCATAGATGTCAAATCAATGCCAAGGTCGTGTACATCATCGTCGCCTGTGTCCGCCAGTGCGAGGACAAGGCTGACGATTGCAGCGTCTAGTCATCCTCTCTGATCGCCTCCGACCTTGCCAAGGTCACCCTCAACCCCACAGTGAGACCCTGTCATATTCCCCTTCTTCATGTCGTCTTCTGCACCGGCAGCCGCTTACGTCGGTGTCCGTCGTGCACCAACACGTAGCCTTAAGAACAACAGTGATATGTTTATGTGTCTTTAGTTTCGTCATTTTAGAAAAACCCGACGTACGTGAAGAACAATAGTAGTGATGTGTTTCCTTGGCTTTTCCCTGTTTGATCCTAGGATCAAGTCCCATCAGAGCCATAATTAAATCCATCATTTTACTTTATTTTGTCTCTAAAACTCGTTGTCGTGCTATTGGTCTGCCCATATACACTAGTAGTCTATTACACCACGATGCCGCTCGTTTGTGGTAGACTTGGCCGCACCCGTGCATACGATTCAATCCTTCTTGCTACCTATAAAATCAACTTTTGATTCAACTATCTACCTTCCTTCTTGCACGGTGAATCAATACAGCTAGCTAGTTTTTTCATCGCATGGATCCATTGATCCAGCTGCCGGCCTGTTTTCGTCTAACACATCTCAGTTGGTCTATTTAAATTCCTATGTGTCTTAATCCAACAAACTCGATCTAGTCCCTTTGTCTAGGAATAGAATTTGATCCGTGAACCCTAAGATCTCCAGCCCTAGTCCCATCGGCGGCTGAATTAAGATCTGGTTTTAAGACTGTTTTTTGTCCCTTCAAATGGGGCTTAAAGAGCACTGTCCAAGTTCAGAAAATTCAGGTGACAACGATCCATTTTGACACATTGGCACATACACTCTCAAGTTCCTGAATAAAATTTACAAAGTCAAACCCTAGCCATATATCAATTCAAAATCAAATTTAAACAAGTTTTGTTAAGTCAACCATGGAGTTTGATCCCTTTTTTATAAATGATTTAATTATTGTTTAAAATTCATATTTCCATACTAAGTATTATATATGTTTGTGAATCAAAAAAACATAATGTATCCATTTATGATAATTATAATATCAATTGTGCAATTTAAAATTTTTCGAAATAATTTAAATGCTATTAAATGACTATTTCATGATAAATTCATAACTTTAATTCCGTAACTCCAAATTTGACAAATGATATGTCTAAATCGATTAGCTCTACGAGACCATCCTAACTACGCATTCCATGATATGAATTGAAGCATGAATAATATAAATATAACTGAGACAGCAGGTTTTATGCAACTAAAATGTGACTAATTAAATAATAAAATTGTTATTTCTTGTTCTCACACCTTACCCATGCCATGCTATGTTATACCATGTAAAGTGTGCATCATTCCATAATGAAATACCTTGTTTGCTTGTTTCATATGCTTTATGTGATTGTGCAATGTATTTATTTCGGCCCCTTGTGTGTTTGGTCTTTATCAGGATAGATGCTAAGCAAGGAGAATATCAGGAGCTTCAGGAGTATTATCGGATTCATCTTATTCTGCAACTGAACTACCAGGCAAGCATTTCCCCATGCTTGCACTACATATAGTACCTATTGCATCTATCTTATTCTTGCATCATATGTCGCAATCCGAATAAAATTGAATCCCAAGTATTCCATAGAATTTACTTTTAAACCCCACTGAAGCTTGTTCCCTCCATCCTATTAGCCACTACTATAGGAGTTTTTTGAGCCATGCGAGTCGTAGAATTGCATGTTTAGGGTTTGTGAGAGTCTTTGAATAATGAGGTACCTAAACAACTGAATTGAGTAGTCATGAGATAACTAAAGAAAGAGGCACATGTGGGCAATATCTGTTATTTGGTTCTTTATGCTCACTCGTTTCCCGTAGGACCCTGAGTACTTGATTCTTGTTCCTTGACTATCGCACTATCCGCATGTGGGACCATGAATCCCCTTAGTCCTAGCTTGAGTCATATTTAATTTCTTGGGGCCACAAACTAGTTTGGGGTGTTATTACTATCCTATACTTATGCCATGTTTTACTGCTTACTTACTACTGTTGCTCGAGGAGCGTTTACTACTGTACTATTTAGGAATTGTGATACATTTATGCGGTATCGACAAGCCCAGTCACACTTTCGGGTTCCCAGTCGTTTACATCTGTTGACACAAACCTCTAGGTCCGTCCCGGAGCCGGCCAACTTCATAGCGGGTAGCTTAGCGGGGTGGCCCCCTGAAATCAAATACGAATCTTGCGAATGCTTTGTCATGATGCCTCGTTGGTGTCCATTTGGTTTTTCCGAGGTTGATCGTGCGTGTGTTGCTATTTGTGTACCCCTGCAGGGTAAATCTTTCTGAAAGCCATGTCCGCGGTTATGGACGACTTGGAGAACAGTTTCTCGATCATAGAAAAGCATAACTAAAGTACCGCTTTTAAATTGACTAAAACTTGACTAGTATAGTGCAATATTCATGGAATGATTAATAAAACTGCCCATGGATGGATGTTCTTCCACCTTCTCGTTCGGGAACAGGGAGGTGGGCTTGATATATATCTGTTGGGTAATTAACTATTGTTTATTTAACGAACGCTCGTCTATCTTTGGTTAGGCGGATGTTGTAGCGTGTCTCTATATAAGTGCTAGGCTTTATTTTTATCTGCAATTGCATCACCCTCAGGTCGTACCTTTTAGATACATAAATACTTGTTGAGTCCCTTAGGGTATCACATGAGAAAATATTGGTTTAGATGGACATGTATATCCACAGGAAGGATACTGGGTCGAGGAGACCGATGATGGTGGAAATGACCGTCTGGTGTAGAGATTCCGGGGAGGGAGATCCGTGCGATCTGTGGGCGGGATGTGCTTATGCTCAGGGCATCTTATGCCAATTTTCCTATTATCCGTACTCGGATCTTGTTTTCCTCTTCCGCTTGATACTCTGATGTGTTATGTATGAGGATATATCCTAAACTATTAGTTATCTAGTATTTTGGATCTTGTCGTATGGCGTTGGATATTTATATTTCTTCTAGATGGTTTGGCTCTGATGTACTCTTGTATACATACACACTTGTGTATGTTTTGTTCGCATGCCTGTCGACTACGCCGCTCGCACTTGATACGATGTACTTGCAAAGTGGATAGGGTGGTAGCAGGTATCGTGCCCTGCTCCGCTTAGATGGGCCTACAAGTGGGTGGCCTTTGGGCCTCCACGGTAGTACCATCTTATGCACTTTGGGTTTGTCCTGACTTGATTCTTAGAGCATAGTGTCCGAGGTATTACATCTGGTAACAGAGCCATTCCGCCCTTCAGGGTCTCAGCCAAGATGGTCATTGTTATTGTAGAAAATATTTTTGATAGTTATGTATATTAGGGAAAAACTAAACGTGAGAGTAGGACTGCTTCCATTTTTATTCTTACCCTCCCACTCACCCTTTTCTGGTAAGGAAGTGTAACGTTTATCAATCCTCTTCTAAAAATTCAAATTAGGATTCATGTTTTCTGGGTTTCCGTAGTACCATAGGATGTTTGTGTCAAATCATTTTGTCTATCTCACTACTAGGAAAATGGCTATAGGTAATCAGCACATCCGTGGCTCACATGGTTGAAGTGCCCTACGGCTAAAACAGGTGTTGCTCACCTGTGGGCAGTGCCCTACTAGTAACTAGAACAACTGTGGCGCACATGGTCATAGTGCGCCACAGATATGTGTGGGCCAGGTCCCTGCTGGCCGCATGCCGCATACCCGTAGAACACATGGGGGAGGTGCGCTACGGTTGTTATGGTTAACCGTGGCGCACATGCAGGTGGTGCGCTATGCCTAAGTGAAGGCCCTTCTGTTTTGTAAATGGGCAGACACATCCGTGGCGCACTCTGGCATGTGTGCCACGGTTGTGATTATTCCCTGTGGCGCACTAGGGCCATGTGCGCCACGGTTTGTCGACCAGTATTTTTTTGGCAGCTCCACTTTGTACACATGTGTGATCATCCACCACCCCACACTTAACTTTCCCCTTCTTCTTCCTCCTTAGATCTATTCGGGATCCTTCTCCTTCCCACCTCAATTTCCCCACTCATTCACCATTTTTAGCATGTAGAACTTGCCTTGGATGTTACATACGTAATAGAGGAAGCTCTCCGGTCTCTCATCTCCTTCTCCAGTCTCGCGCGCACCTCGCCTTTCCATCTTCTCGCGATCGGTATCTCATTATCGGTAAGTTGTCCATGTAAGGATATGTTCATGTGTATATGGATGATATGCTCATATGTATGTAGATGATCGATGCTCATGATGTGTGTATGGAGAGGATCGATGGTCATGTGTGTGTATATGGAGAGTATCGATGATGCTCATGCATGTGTGTATGGAGGGGATAATGATATGTTCATGTGTGTATGGATCGGTCTCTCTCTCTCTTGTGTTTGTGTGTGAACAAGTTATTGCCATTTGTTTTGCCAAAATGTTGATTCATTTCCATTTTGGCAAGACTTTGGAATTTCACAAAGGTCCTTATTTTAGGATAGGTCATGCCGAAATTTTCTATCGACCATTGCATGCATGCATTGATTATGTGGTTCTAATTGACTTCTAATTGTATCGTATACACTGTGCAGGCAAAAATGGTGCTCATAATGAGCGAAGGCATTGTGGCTAGATTTTTGAAATGTGCAACGACCGACATGATACGAAATAACAAGACGGAGATAAGATGTCCATGCAGAAGATGCAAACTCATCTGGGTGATCGACCTAGATTCCGGGAATCTGCAGGCGCACCTGCTCTGCCATGGTTTCATGGATGGATACACTCGTTGGATAAGCGATGACGAAGACGATAGAGACGATGAAGAAGCCAGGAGATGACGATGACCCCGAAAAGGATGAGCTGCTGACGCACCCTTCAGATGCTAGCCAGTGGAAAGCATTGGATCTCGAATTCACAGAATTCGGTGGAGATTCGAGGAACATCAGGCTTGGTGCGAGCACCGATGGACTCAATCCGTTCGGTAGCCAGAGCAGCACACACAACACTTGGCCCGTGTTTGTATGGATGTACAACCTCCCTCCATGGTTGTGCATGAAGAAGAAGTACATACAAATGAGTATGCTAATTCAAGGGCCAAAACAACCTGGTACCGACATCAATCTGTATCTCGGGCTGTTGAAAGAGGAGCTAGCCACGTTATGGGAATCTGGAGCCAATACTTACGACGCTGTCGCACAAGATTATTTCACTATGAGAGCCACATTGGTCACTACGGTGCAAGACTATCCAGGTTGTGGGTATATCTCGGGGCAGGTTATCCAAGGATTATGCGCATGCGTTAGGTGCATGGATAACACAAGCTATCTCCAACTAGAGAAAGATCCAGGGTCTTCGAAAACCGTGTTCATGGCGCACCGGTGGTGGCTCGGCAAGAATGATCCATGGAGAAAACATGGAGACCTGTTCGATGGCAAATCCGAGACCCGGGAATCCCAGAGCGAAGTAGCAATGAAGAAGGGGAAGATTCGCTGAAAAACTGGAAGATTGTCCTAAGCCTGGAAAGAAGCGAAAGAGGCAGCAAGACAAGCCGCTGATGAAGGTATGGAAAACAAGGTCTGTTTTCTGGGAGTTTCCATACTGGAAGTTTCTCCGCACGCCTCATAGCCTTAACATCATGCATATCACGAAAAACGTGTGCGAGAGTCTGGTTGCCACCATAATCAACATGCCAGATAGGACGAAAGATGGTCCGAAAGCAAGGCACGACCTGATATTCATGGGTATCCGGAAGGATCTTCATGGAGGACGCACTACTCCTGATGATCAGGAATATGACGATGATCATGAGTCGGAGACGACACAAGGTCGTCGGAAGGGTAAAAAGTTCAAGAAGAACGAATATTACTGCCCTCCTTCTTGCTTCACTCTAAGCCAGGATGAGATGAAACAGTTTTTCAAGTGCCTTCTAGGAGTCAAATTTCCTTACGGCTATGCGGGCAAGATAAGCAGATACCTAGACGAGGCGAAGCAGAGGTTCAGTGGCATGAAGTCTCACGACTGTGTCGTTCTAATGAAGCAGGTACTTCCGGTTGCACTAAGAGGGATAATGGATGAGCACGTCCGTGAAACGTTATTTGGCCTCTGCAAGTTTTTCGACGTCATCTCTAGGAAGTCGATTGGCGTGAATCAGCTCGGGAGGCTACAGGAGGAGATTGTGGTGATACTATGCGAGCTTGAGGTCTACTTCCCGCCTGCATTCTTCGACATTATGGTGCATCTGCTGGTCCATGTCGTGGAAGACATCGTCCAACTAGGGCTGATGTTCCTCCGCAGCATGATGGCGTTCGAAAGGATGAACGGACACATCAAAGGATACATTCGCAACAGGTACCATCCAGATGGAAGCATAGCCAATGTCTTTCTGGCCGAAGAGTGCATCTCTTTTTGCACGAATTATCTAGACATCGAGAAACCTGTCGGTCTTCCCGTCAACAGGCACCTTGGCAAGCTCGACGGATCTGGTCACCGAGAGGGTCCTCGCATACTGCATGCAGACTTCAATTTTCGACGCGCAGACTTTGATCGAGCAAACCTCGTCGCACTACAGCATTTAGAACTGGTCGATCCTTGGGTACAGAAGCACAAAAGGTTAATCGAGAATAAGTATAGTGACCGGGGCATACAGAGGATGCAGGGAGAAATAATCAAAGAGAACAACTCAGATTTCACGCGTTGGTTTAGGCAGACGCTCCTTGATAATCCCCCGTGATCGCATTCTTCTGACACGGAAAAGATCATATTCACCTTGTCGCAGGGACCGATGGAAAACCTGGTGACCTATCAGGCGTATGATATAAATGGCTACACATTCTACACGGAGGAAAAGGTCAACAAGTGTGATTATCAGAACTCAGGCGTAACGTCCGAATTCTACACCGATGACAACGTGAAGGAAATATTCTACAGAAGGATCGAGGAGATCTGGGAGCTCGACTACTGTGGAGAAAAGGTGCCGATGTTCCGTGTTAGATGGGCAAAGAGCATCGAAAGAGAAGACCGGTATTTCACAACCATGGTTATACCCAAAGCAGCCAAATCCAAGGCCGCTGGTACGAACGTGGCCGCCAAAGCCGTGGGTACTGGCTACCAAAGTGGACCAATGTTTTTTCATTACCAACCCGACAAAGCCTAGCCATGTTGTCGTGAGGAGAGGAAAAAGAAACATCATCGGAATGGATGGAGTCGCCAACGAGCAAGACTTCGACCAGTACGGTGATCCAAAGATAGAAGATAACGACGACTACGATGCAGCAACATACATCACAAGAAGAAAAAGGACAATCCTACACAAAAAAGTAGCCCGTTCGAAAGAAGAAACATTAAAGTGCCGTGGCTAAATTATTCAACCGCGACAAAGAAGGGAAAAAGATTGTAAATTGTTAGCTCAAAAAATATTATAAAACGCGTGGTCAAAAAATATTGTAATATTCATGGACAAATTATTATGACATATTTGTATCATGGAAAAATTATTATGACATATTCGTACCACTTCTATGACATATATTATCACTTTTGGTCATTTTTGGAATATTTAAAAGTATTTTAAAAACAAAACAAAACTTTTATGGCATATATCACCACTTTTGGGCATTTTTTTGGAACATTTAAAAATATTTTTAAAATAAAAATAAAAAGGTGGGCACCAGGATTCGAACCTGGGTGCTCACAGGTTTACAAATCCACCCTCACCAGGATCATGGGAACAAAGTAAACAAATCCGCCCTCACAAAGATGAGCATCGCCCTGGCCAGCTGGAGAACCCGGATAAAGAAGAAGATCTATAAAGAAGGCAAAAGTCTCGAGGAGATCCAGAAGATTGACCCACAGATCACTGAATATCAGTTCCGGGAGTTCAAGGAGAGGTGTGAATCCGAAAGAGCCCTGGACGATAGTAATCAGGGAAAGGTGCTGCAGGCGATGAATATAGGTCATCACCATCTCAGATCTGGTGGATAAAGAACCGCGGAGGCCAAATGGAATAAGGAAGACGAAGAGTATAGATCTAAGAGGATAGAAAACCCCTTTGCGAAATTCGAACCCGTGCAGGTTCGAAACTTCATCAGGGCCCTTTACCATGTGGACCCAAAAACCAAACAACTCACCGCGGATCCTGCGGTGAAGGAATTCGAGGAAATTGTGGTAAGTAATCTAATTACCACGGATTAACTCGATTGCATTCTAATCGATGAAGTCTAGTTTCTAAACGGTTCACTGTTACTTCTTCTGCAGGATGAGGAAATTGTTGCTAGTCATGGATCCCAGGGTTCCTCATCCCAGGGGTCGACGGTGGCCACTCGATGGGATAACCCTTTTAACAGGGCGATGAACCGGGCCAATAAAATAGAGCCGATTATGAAGAAGCTATCGTCGGCTGGCCGTCTGGCCGGCCTCAGGGGTAAGAATTGGGTGGATCATTTTTGTCCACCACTGAGGACGCGTGTAGCGTCGTTGGGAAGGATCGAGGAGGAAAACCACGAGGTTCAAGAACTTAAGGAACAAGTGGCGCGGATCCTGCAGATCGTCCAAGACAACCTGGCAATCACCCTCACGTCCTTCCTGCCTACCTTGATAGAGTCAATAGCGAACTGGAGTGCGGGTGGTCGAGTAGGGCTGTGCCCGATTCCAAGCATGGTCAGCAACTACTCGAATAACACGGCGCAGACAAATCAGGCGAACTATGTGTTCGTGACTCCGCCCGCTAGCACCGCGGCGCCGCAAGTGTTGGTGACTCCCCCCGCCATCACCGTGGCGCTGGACATGTTGGTGGCCCCCCTCCATCGTTGCAGCGGCACCGGAGATCCAAGCACCCAGTAGGGAGAATACACCGGCGGCTAGCACCGCGCCATCAAGCAGCCCCCTGTCTCTTGCACGCCCGTCGTTGTATGCGGTGCCTCGACATTAGCCGATCTCGATGCCATCACGGTAAACAAATTGCTTTACCGCCTTTCACGCCATCTATTACTCTTATGGCATCTCTAACAACGACGTACATGTTTTCCGCAGACCGATGTTCCTTGCACTCTCTTATGCTACGTGAACAACGAGCTGAGGGATGTTGCCAAGGGTACCATCGTTCAACCCTTGCAGCGCACCATCCACTCAAGGCCGATGCCAGATAGCGTGCACAAGGTTAAAATTAGTCGGGTGCTAAGGGGCTGTGACGACCTGGAACCTCCCATTCAACCCCGGGAGTGGATGAAGAAGATCCGGCTGTCCTCAGAAGTTGCTTCTGCTTATTCTTGCAATGGACAAAGAGCATGATCCGTTTGGGGACGGCGGGGGGCATCATGCCATAGACAACACCACCGCCTGTCGTGCCAGCGACAAGCGGTGGCAAGGCCCCCTTACCGCCCTCGTCGTCACCTCCACGGGGTGGGTCGGATGATCATGATGATGATATGCACATGGCGCAGGATCCGGCCGAGGACGACGAAGACTGGAATGATCACTTCTTCAACACTCAATTTAGCAATGAAGACCTAGCTGGTGGCCCCACAGAGAAACCCACTATCACCAAGCGTTTGTTTGGTTCTCAGGAGACGCCTCCAGCTTGCGCCTTTACAGATCCAGCTGATACAACCAACTGGCCCTTTATTCTAAGCCATGACACACTACATAGGGCGTCCGGTGCTCAGATTGCGGTGCCTGCCCACTCTCCAAAAGGAAAAAAGGGCAGGAAAAGAAAATCTAGTAGCTCGAGCCAGCCGGTGGCGTCAACTGCGAATCCGATCAGGTTTCGGGACGGGCCACCAAGACCCGAGGGTATTAGGTGGAGGATTCATGTGGCAGGTGAGCCCATGCTACCTAAGAATTTGCGGAGGCTCGCCAGTTCGAAACTATAGAGTGTGCATGACGGCGTGCAGACGATAGAGAGACGCCTTCTGGTGGAGAAAGATCCCTCGCACCCGGTATTCGTGGTTAAGGTGCCACCAGTCTTGGGCTTCGTCGATAATTCCCCTACAGATATGTTCTTCATGCGGTTTGACGACATCTTCAATATGTTCCACCTATACCCGCTGCACTATACCATGGTCTGCCTGTTTTCTCTCAGCCTGGTCATGCAGATCATTAGTGAGAACACACCGGGCATCGCTATAGTGGACCCCTACTACATGTGTGACGGCTGCTTGGGTTCCCCCGCTGAACGACGTATCGTGGACTCATACCTAAAAAGAATGTTTGTGGCGAACAATAAAAAGGAATACATTCTAGTGCCTTACTTTCCCGAGTAAGTCGTTATTCACTCGCCACCGTCTATTGGCTTTATTTGATTATCATCATTCTTTTTCCAAAACATTCCATTTGAATTTTTTGCGCAGAGATGAACACTGCATGCTCATCTCCTTATCGCCGAAGCATTCGCACGCCACGTATTTCAACTCGGGGAGTCTAGAAAAGAAGAAAAACTACGACAAGATCAAGGAAGTTCTGGATGATGCTCTCACTGGCTATGCCTCGACGGAAGGCACCACCTTCGTGCGTACGAAGGTCAAGTTCGACAAGCACGTCTTCAGCCACGTAACAGAGTTCCCCTGCGTGAAGCAGCCGGAAAGCAGTAAGAAGGAAGCCTACTACGCACTCCATCACATGAGGGCGTTCCTACTAGACCAGCAGAATTCTACGCTGCCAGATCATCTCAAACAGTGGGCCGAAGCAAAGGCCAACATCACAGATTCAGATATTAGACAAGAGATGTATCACATCCAGCAGCAGTTTGGGGCAATCATCTTTCATGATGTCATGACTTCAGGGGGGTCTTCTATGGAGGAAATATCCCGAATAACCGTGACATAGAAGATCGCCTAGAGATGCAGAGTGACTATAGGAAGTTCATGATGAGACAAGGCGTCCTCCCGTTCCCTAAGCCGAGCCAGAAGGCTTGATGTTCGCCTAGTTGTATTTCCAAAATATAGATGACCTTTGTGTGTGTGTGGACAGCAAGTGTACATGCTTCTACTTATCTTATTAGGTTTATGAATCATCGCTTAATTCTTTTGCTTATTATTATTATATATCAATCAATGCTTGGTTTTTTTGCTTACTCTTTGGTCCTTTTCTCACTTTGGTCCTTCTTTTTTCCTTACTATATTAGTCTTTTTTTGAGAATAATGCCGATGATTGAAATGTCGTGGCACAATATATATGTGAATGTGCTACGACGGGATTGTGAGCCTTGTGATATGCACAAGTCCAGGTCTTGTGCATCCTACTTGGCTCACGGTTCGTCGTAGCATATTCATGTGTCCAACGACCTATGTATATATATGAGGCATTCTTTTTAAGTTACTTTGGTCCTTTTTGAGAGTAATGCCGATGATTGAAATGTCGTGGCACACTATATATGTGAATGTGCTACGACGGGATAGTTAGCCTTGTGATATGCACAAGTCTAGGTGTTGTGCATCCTACTTGGCTAACTGTTCCGTCGTAGCATATTCCTATGACCAACGACCTATGTATATATATATATGAGGCATTCTTTTCGAGTTACTTTGGTCTTTTTCAAAAATAATGCCGATGATTGAAATGTCATGGCACACTATATATGTGAATGTGATGTGATGGGATTGTAAGCCTTATGATATGCACAGGTCCAGGTGTTGTGCATCCTACTTGGCTTACGGTTCCATCATAGCATATTCCTGTGTCCAACGACCTAGCTAGTTATATATGAGGCATGCTTTTTGAGTTACTTTGGTCTTTTTCGAGAATGCCGATGATTGAAATGTCGTGGCACACTATATATGTGAATATGTTGCGATGGGATTGTCCGCCTTGGTGCTATGCACAGGTCCAGGTGTTGTGCATCCTACTTGGCGGATGGTTCCATCGTAGCATATTCCTGTGTCGAACAACCTAGTTATATATGCGGCATGAGTTTTGAGTTACTTTGGTCTTTTTCGAGAATGCCGATGATTGAAATGTCGTGGCACACTATATATGTGAATGTGCTGCGACGGGATTGTACGCCTTGTGCTATGCACATGTCCAGGTGTTGTGCATCCTACTTGGCGTACAGTTCCATCGTAGCATATTCCTGTGTCCAACAACCTAGTTATATATGAGGCATGATTTTTGAGTTACTTTGGTCTTTTTGATTTAGGAGTACTTTCTATAGGTGTATCTTCATATGCGACTTTAATTATACATGTTTTTTTCAATCAGCGATTAATTATTATTGTCAACTTGTAGATGACGTGGTACGTCGTGTACAATGGACGGGATCCCGGAGTCTATGATGATTGGGAAGACTGCCGGAGACAGGTGCACCGTTTTAGCGGCAATAGCTACAAAGGATACAACACTATGGCGAAGGCGGAAGCTAGATACATGCACTATCTAGCGGGAGTTAGGACGAGGAACCGGATGAAGATCTACACCTTCGTCGCGGTGATCATGCTTATCCTCTTTGGTTGTTTATCCCGTGTTTGTGTCTAGCTAGTTTAGTTGTCTAGACGAGCTTCCGAGCACTAACTTGTTCGAGACACATGTATTCGCATGTCACCAACTACTTTGTGACTTGATCGAAACAATGTATAACTTATGTATTCATGTATGGGACTTAATTATCTACATGTATTTTTTCAATCTTGTTTTGCAAATTGTGTATTTATATATAAAACTTTATATCTTATATCTGTGTGTGTATATCTGCCTATAATATTGTATATAATCTGTATTGTATATCATCTAGTTCTGAAATTAAAAAAAAAACAAAAAAAGCCCGTGGCGCACATGGCATAGCTTATGTGGCGCACATAATCTAAAGCGCACCTGCGCAGGTTAGTGGCGCACTGCAACATGCGCCACAGAAGATACAATCCGTAGCGCACCTGGACACATTTCCATGGCGCACTGGCATGTGCGCCACGCCTATCTCGACACAACCGTGGCGCACCAGGCAGTGCGCCACGGCTAGGAGATAACCGTAGCGCGAGCCTAGTGGCGCACTGCTAGTGCGCCACGGAAGGCCTTTTCAGGTGCGCCACGAACAGGTGTTTTCCTAGTAGTGTCTAATGCATCCTTTTTGTTATCATAATATGTCTTTTGGTTATCAACTGTTGGTACATTCCATATCGACAGGCTTCTGTAAACCGACGTGATCTATCCGACTCTTGGTAAACCGATGTGATATATCTTCCTCTTTGCAAACCGGCATGATCTTGTTAAGGGTGTTTGTCCTTCCTGCATGCTTTCACAGAATGTGGAGTTGCTAATCTCTATCTGTTAAGTTTTTTTTCACATATATTGGTATTTTAATACCAAAAAATGCGGAAAAAATTCTTTGATGCATATGTGTTTCCACACCCCTTTTTAGTCGAGTGTGATATACTATCCCCTTCTTTTGTCGGCATGTTCATGCTAGCTCGATCTTTTGCTACTGACACTTCAATCTAGAGTTTTACTTCACCTTCAAATTCTTTTGGGCTAAATACATAACGTATGTCGGTCCGATGCTTGTGATCATAATTTGGTTCTCGGTATAGCTATATGATGCTTATCTTGAGTGGAATATGGTAAATGCTACAAATCTAATCATCCAGATGACCGTGGATATTCTTGTGATTTTGAGTTAGACCATGATCATATCTATATCATATTCAAGTATCTTTGGCAAACCGGAGGTTTCTTAAGGCCCTATGGTGGTTTGTCATCCGCTTATCATGCTTTACATCTTTTCGAACTCCATATCTGCAAGGTTCTTTTTGATACGAGAGAATATCATCCTTTCATCTCTAATAACTTTGCTTAAATGTATGAGTTATCATCGATTCTTATCCAAAATCTCTTATCGTTTCAACTGGTGATCCGATCAACAAGGTGAATAGTCAATATCTCTTTTCTTATCCGAAGATCCAGATAGTCTATTCTTCCATTGCTTTTCTCTAAACACCAATCTTTGACCTTTATGTTGATCTTTCGTGGGGGGTATATCTGACGATATTCTCGCCTATCCTATAGAAATGGAAGAACACGAAGAACATCTTTGTTTCATCCTCTCAAACTTCGAGAACACTTCATCTGTGTAAAGTTCTCAAAGTGTAAATACCCGACTTTTAAAAGTCACCTATCTCGACCATGTCCTTATGCTAAAGACATCGCTACAATTTCGAAATCATCAATTCATTTGTTAATTCCATCCTCCACCTTCAACCAACTCCGATGCTTTTCCTTGTTTGGAAGGTTATCATTGTTGTTCCGCTAAAGATTTCCTCAAGACGGCTAAATCTTGCTCAGATCTCCTCATGAAGAACAAGGAATTCTTTTGGTCTTCCGCTCATCAAGAAACCTTTTGAAACCCTCTCTCTTTATATTCTATCCTAAATTCGTCGAGTGGCACGAAGATTTTCTAGATCTTTTACAATTCTTCTGTCAACTTTTGGATCCTATCCGTAATCTATCTATTGAACCTTTTATCTGTCTCTGTGATCTTTATTCATATCATTCCGATGTCTTGCAACTTCCGACACGACGACAACATCACCATCCTCATCTACTTCGAATCCAACAAATCGTTTACATCAAATCTTTGTTTTCTTACAGAGACTTTTGAGTTCTTCTCAAGACCTTTAGTCTGAAGTTTGAGAGATAGATTGCATAGTTTTTGTTTTCATGTACGGAGTAATGCTTTGGGTGCGGTATGGAGTAGCTACCATACCACTACTCTTATCATTCGCTCTTGTACATTGAATTGGTGGATTAATGCGATTTTATTCATTCTACGGAAGTCAGAAGTGGCCTTTATCCCTCGAGATTTTTACTTTTGCCCTTGTCTTTCCGTAGGGTCGCTCAAAAGCGTAAGCAATAATCTCTTGTTGGTGATCTTGTCTATTTCAAGATGGAGCAAAATCTTCAATGATTTGGCAAAGCCAAATGCAAAACCTCTCCATCATTTTAATTTTGGCGGTGTTCTACATCATTATAAGATGGATGGAAGAGATTTGTACTTCAAGTTGTCGAATCCCTTCTCTTGGTAAAGCCAATTATGGTTGATGCCACAAATCGCAAAACCCATTGCAGTAATTTCATGGTTAAGGAAAGCAATAAGCATCTCAGCAATAACTCCATCTCTTCAACTTCTTTTCCAGGATTCCACCATAAACTCGTATTAGTCTTTTTTGTAGAGATAAATCCGTGCACCTCCTTTGCATGATCCTTTGGTCCTTACCAGAGCAAGAAGAATCTAATATGAGAAATCAAGAACCCTAATCTTTTCGTTGATATCAAGGAACTCTATTGTTTGAAGGCAATATCGTTTTCCAGACTTCATTTCTTAAATCTAAGGGAAGAAACAATGGTATTTTCATAGTGGTTGATAAATTCTCCAAAATTGTTCTTTTCTTTCGACGAAAGAAAGGATCATCTTCACTTGATTCTTTAATCTTTAATCCTAACGATGTGTCTCCCCTTTCTCCCTGATACACCGTCCTTTCAAAATTCTTTCAATAAGTGGTTCTTTTCCTCATCGTGTTCCTAGAGACCTTCGACGCTCTGTCCATCCTACCTTTCTTTTAAGAAAATCCTCCAGGTATTCAAGTCCTTTGTTTCAATGTCACATCCCAAAATTCTCCTATTTTTGGAATGTGAAATAAATAAATAAGTTTGATTGATTGTTTGACTATGTTGAAAATTGTCGAAGATAAGAAACTTTTTGAATAGAAAATCCTCTCGACCTTGAATTCAAAATCTTATACTCTTTTGTTATGACCTAAGTAGCCATATAGGCAAAAGGGCATGGATTGATTATGGATTGTAGAATTGGTGTGCAAGATTTCAAAATGAAAATCATGAAGCATTCATAAGCATTTCATTACATCCATGCAAAGTTCTCACAAACTGAATCGAAATCCTGGTATCTAAATCCTATAGTTGATTCGCTCAAATGTTCCTAAAGGTAATTAAATTGACTTTATAAAACCCACTATTGCTAAGGCAGTGATTATTGCTAAATTATAGCCTAAAAAGATCCAATGAATATTACAAAATTTTAGAAACAAAATTGAGCTCATTTTAAGCTATTATGAAAAAGTTATGGAACAAATACAAACACATAAAGATATAAATAAAATGAAATATACAAGGATTTATAAACCCACTACTTCCAAACTAGTAAAAATATTATAAATTTGATCCTATAATGATCTATTCGATTTTAGAAAATTTAGAAACAAGAATCATATCATTTGGAGTTCATATGCAAAAGATATGAGGAAAACAAGTAAATAGAAAAAGAAAAAGAAAAAAACCTAAGCGGGCCGGCCCAGCAAGGGACGACCGAGCCAGCCACGTACTGTAGAGGATCGATCGATGGGATCGCTTTAAAAAGCGTGCAATCAGTTTTTCTCTAACCTATCTCTACTCAAACTCTCATAACTTTTTATCTACAACTCCGAATCGACTTTCGTTTGTTTCTACTTGTTCCCTACTCCAATACCTATCTCTACACCATCCTAAAGCTCCATATAAACTCGTGGAGCAACAGATGTACGAGTTTCTCTTCTCGAAATCCCGAATCTACACATGCTCGAATCTTATTTCGCTTTTTAACCCATCTAGACTTCGTCGTTTACCTTCGATCAAAAAACGAAAGTTGTAGAACTTGTCGAAATATTTCAATCCTGACAAACCTCACCTCTTTTCATCCACCACAGCCGAAGAATTTCGCATCGCAATATTTCAGATCTGACGGTGTAAATCCAAGATGTACTGGCGCTTGTTTCTTCAAATCCAAATTCCTTTGGTGGGAAGGTAGGACTAATGATTCTCCACAACTTTCATGTTCTAAGTTTTTCAATTTGACCTACGGATTTGTCTCTCTAACCCAGATCTGTTTCTTGTCTATTCTGAGCCAAAAATCGGGTCCAATCAAACCGGTGCGTGCCATGTCGTTATTCCGGTCAGCTTCCTCATCAACGCCACGTCGTTGTCAGGTCAGCATCTAGTTCCAGTCAGCATGCAAAGTCAACTTGTCCAGTCAGCGGAATATTCTTTGAAATATTCCGTTCGAATTTAAAATTGCACATTATAGATCTAACTTGTAAAATTCATTAGAAATTCATACCATGTCCAAAAATTGCGTATAATATATCAAATTGAAGATAATTTTACGTAGAATCATCTTATTAGAATAGATCCAACTTTTACTGTACGTGGTTACTGCAGTAATTTAATTAGTTTTAATGGTCTTTTAGGTTAATAAATTCATAGAAAATTATTTGTAACTCCAAAAAATATGAACAATATATCAAATTGATGCTACTGTAATGTACATTAATAATATCTGGTTGGATCCATCCTTTGCGGATTATTTACCCCGTAGCAATTTAATTAGTTTTAATGGATTTAAAAATCATTAAATTCATAGTAAATTAATTACTTGTCACAAAAATATAAATAATATATCGATGGAAAGCTGGTTCCATGTAGATCATCAATATGCAATTAGTTCAGTCTTTGACTGTAAGGTTTTTCCGTGAAGATTTAAATGGTTTAATGGCCTATTTAGAGTAATAAATTCATAAGAAAATAAATAATGCTTGTCCCTGGAATCACAATTCAATGGAGATTTCAGATATAATTTTAGTTTGATTTTTAGGCAACAGAAACTATATAAATCATTTAAAACCCATTAAACACTATTTAAATCATATAAAAAGATCTATAACTCCGATTAGGGTGAATCTCCTATTGGTTCGTATTAACGTCCTCTATCCAGTAAACCCAAGAAACAAATTTAATTCGACAGTTAGAACAGACGTTACAACAGAACTATTAAAAACCCTATATTGGCAAGTAATTATTAATAACAAGTACTCCATTGCATTAATTGGTCTCTTTCATGCATCATATACTTCAGTATTGTTTAGAGAACTAAAGTAACAACCATTGTGACTTATTAAATTATCATGCATGCATTTGTTGAATTTGTTTGATCTCTATGTGTTATTGTTTATTATTGTATGCAATTGTTTACTTGATAGATTGCGAGGAGTGCAACGTGTGTGATTGCAACTACTATGATTGCAAGTATTATGGTTATGACGAGAGCAACCATTATATCTATGAGGATTGTGAGGATTATATAATCGACTACATCTACAACAAAGGCAAGTGGTGCTATCTTGGTCATAAATGTCCTACTATTTTCCTATGCATTGTAGATGTTTTTGTTGAATTGCATATGTAGGAATTGATGTGTATATGATATGCTATGTCCCATATTATTCCCTAGCATTCCTTATTTATGAGCCACCGTTGGTAGATGTGCTTAGCCATGCTATGATGAACAAGGGCTGGGTTATATCACTAATGTTGATTCTAAATGTGTTGGTTTGCAAAAACTAAAACAACTTAATCAATGAATCTCCTGGGTGTGATGGGATTGATAATTTTTTGGTGGTATCATTGCAGAAAGGCACCCAGGACACTGAGAAAGGATTGGCTTCTTTGTTTGGTAGCTTTCATGTGCAACCATGTGCCAATAATGAAATGGGCGGTTGGTTGGACTCAGTAGGTTGTGGTAACTCGAACCCACGTATGCAGAGATGTAGATAGTGTAGGTTGGACCGGTGCGTGTCGGGTTTGGGGAGCTACTTCCTGAACGGTTCCTTCTTGTACTTCTCCCTATCATCACCCAATATGAGAGTGGTGGTACGAGCTGGGCTGGACAAGTCATATGGGTAAAGTGTACTAACCCCTGCAGGGTGTATAAACTAATCGATTAGCCGTGTCCCGGGTTATGGACAATTTGAGTGGCCTGATACTGATGCTATGATACTTCTCACTCATCCTTATTTCTTAATTTCTTAAAACTTGTTGGGTGAACATAATTGGGTAGGATCACCTGGGAGTGAACCAGAGTGTCCTATTTATCGTATTGGAAAACTACTTTGTTACAAATGTTAGGATAAAACTATTGCTTTATGCAAATGAGCCTGAACTCCACTTGGCCAAATAAGCATGTAGTTGATAGATCTGTTGTTAACCACTTTAGCCTACTTGCCATACATTCAATGTATTGACCATTCATGGATGCAACGTTTCATGTTGCGGGTTGTATCGTATCTGAGTGATCGTTCATAGGTCGCGAGACTCCACTCAACAATTGTTCGCCTGTGGCACATTTGGAGGATGGAGATCTACCTTATATTCGTTTTCCGCTATGTACTTGAATAAATAATGTAAATTCTGGATCATATTCGTTGTATTTATGATGCACAGTTATATTTGGTATCATTTTGTACTGTGTGTGCCAGTGAACCGATCCAGGGATTGGCACTATACACATGAACTCAGTCTTATTAGGCGAGGGTGTTACATTCAAAAAAGTGGAATCATAGACTCGCAACAAGTCTATCAATTTTGCAAGGTGTAGTGGTTGCACCATTCAGTTGTTCATCAAGTTAGAAACGCAAGGATCACCTTCGTTCTGAACACCCGCTTCTCCTTGGTATTTTCTTCTCCCAGGAATCTCGGGGCGAGATTCTTCTTTAGTGGGGGAGAGTTGTATCATCCCAATTGTCTAACAATTGCAATGCTACTTACCTAGTCTATATATTTCTAATCCCTACATATTATTCATGGCATATTGCATCATCATAATATCATGCTCATGTCACCATGCCACCTTGCATTTGAGCATCATATTAAAACCCTTTCATTTGGTTTTTCTCCTCATATCGCATTGACCTTATTAATTGTATTTGTCTTTTGATATATTGTAGTTGGATCTTGATATATTTCTAAATTCCCAAACTGAGTTGGGGGAATCAACTCTTATTTCTTTTCCATTTTATCTTGTTGGTATCATGTTATCCATAATACACTCTCTCTAATTCTACCACATGTGATTGTGTTCATATAGTCCTTTAACATCTTACCTCTATTTGTTATATACATCATCTACTTGTGCTCATGCTCTTCTAATATTCCTCCAATTCTTTTGTTTGGCTACCCTTTATTTTCTCTTCTACCTCTATATTTTCCATCATACATGGTACCATATGGTTCTTCTATTTTTGTCGGATTGAAATCATTCCATATAGCCATGTGTGGGTCTATCTATATCCATATTTTAAATCCATCTCTATTCCTATCCCTTCTTTCTAGTTATCTTTTTATATGGATCTTACTCTTATTTACCATCTTCTGATCTTCTAATTATAGGGCCTTTTGATTAGATATCTTCTAAAACCCTTTCTTCTTTTGATGAGATCTCTTCTAAAACCATATCTTATTTTCCTTTAATGTATGATCATTGCCTTCATGCCTTTTGATTATACATCGTGGAGCATGCACACATACCCCTTCCTCTTATCCGCTTTTTTAAATTAATTCCTTATCTTCCCCTAATTTAAATAAAATCATACTTTTGTTATAGGCTCTAGTGCCAAGTGGTTGTGTTTATTTAAAACTTGCAGCAAGTAATTCTTCCTCTATCTCATTCCTCAAAGTTTCTAAACCGAACTTGAAGTGAGGTTTTAAATTAAATTAAGCAATAAATTTGGAATAAAAATAGATAGAATTAAGAGCAGCAGCAACCCACCATCTACACCGCACCAGCCAAGCCCTCCTTCTCGCTTTGCACGAAGCCATTTTCCCTAGGAACCCAACAATAGGTTCTTGTTTGTCCTCTTCCTCCAACACACAGAGAGCATGACCCCCTCTATGGTAGATATCAGCCGAGCACCCCTCCACCATATGCTGCTTTCCCCTCCTTCTTATCCCCACCAGATTAAACCCTAGCCTCTCCTCTACTTGTATCACCTCCACCAGATTTGTTTTGCTCTCTCCAATTGGTTTTGTTGCCCGTGAGAGAGAGAAGAGTCCCGTCGCTACAGATTTCGTCGGTCAAACCACCACCATGGAGAGCGGGGAAACCATCTAGCCATCTAAATGGAACCCCCTCGCTGTTGTCTTCCTCTTTCATGAAGGAGCCAAATCCATAGCTGTAAAATCAATGCCAAGGTCGTCTACATCAGCGTCGCCTGCGTCCGTTGATGACCCACAAGTATAGGGGATCGCAATAGTCTTCGCGGGTAGTATTACCCAATTTATCAGTCGCAACAGTTTGGTAGTAGCAACAGCAAAGCAACAGCAACACTGAAACAGGAGTATTAGTAACAGTAACGGTAACAGTGGGATTCGAGTGCGGTAGGCATAGGGATGGATGGACGGGCGTTGCATGGACGAGTCTAAACATGTAACTTCAAGATCTAGGGCATTGTATATAAATAATAACAAGCAGCCAAGTACTAAACAATCCTAGGCATGTCCCCCAAATATAGTCATACGTACTCGCAATGAGAACTTGCACAACATCTTCTGTCCAGCCAGCCCGTGGAAGCGGGGCCTCTTGGGAACTACTGGCAATTAAGGTACTCATTTTAATAGAGCACCGGAGCAAAGCATTAACTCTCCGTGAACACATGTGATCCTCACACCATAGCCATCCCCTCCAGTTGTCCCAATTATTGTCACTTTGGGGTCTTTGGATCCGGACAATGATATGTGTACACAACTTGCAGATGAGATCACAAAAAATACTGTCATAATGATTCAATAATAAGTTCAGATCTGAGATCATGGCACTCGGGCCCTAGTGACAAGCATTAAGCACAACAAGTTGCAACAAAGTCAAATAGCACTAACAGAGATACTAGGCACTATGCCCTAACAGATCTTATTCGATTACATGATAGAACTCATTTAATCCCTACCATCCCAAAGCCTACAGCGGGGGATTACTCACTCATGGATGAGGGAATCATCGATGGTTGATGGAGAGGCGTTGGTGATGAAAATGGCGATGATCCTCTCCAAATTCCCTGTCCTGGCAGGGTGCTAGAACGGAGTTTCTAGATCCGAATCTTGGTTTCTGGTGGCGGCGGCGGAGAGGAACTCTTTCTGGAAAACTATCGAACCCCCCTCGGTTGTTAGGTCGAGAGGCAACTTATAGGCACAGAGGGAGGCCGAGGGGGTGCCTGGGGTGGCTGCACCACCCTAGGTGCGGCTAGAGGTGGGCCCGTGCCTAGTAGGGGTGTGGGCCCCCAGGCCCCTTCTCCGTCTGGTCTTCTGGCTCCGTGGATCTTCTGGTGAAATATAATTTTTGGCATATTTTCTGGGATTTTTCCTGATAGTTGATTTTCTGCACAAAAACTAGACACCAAGGTAATTCTGCTGAAAACAGCGTCAGTCTGTGTTAGTTGTATCCAAATCACACAAGTTTAGAGGAGAAATAATAGCAAAAGTGTTCGGGAAAGTAGATACGTTTTGGACGTATTAACTCCCCCCAAGCTTAGCTTATTGCTTGTCCTCAAGCAATTCAGTTGAAAACTGAGTGCGATAAAAGAACTTCCATGAACACATTTGCTTCATATGATGTATATATTCTTAGCACAGGAGTAGATGCTTAACCATTCATAATAAGAAGTATGCAACTAAGTCTACTCAATAGTCATTGCAAGCTATGAAGAGAAACCAACTCAATGATAATAAATAGCATGAAACATAAACATAAGCAACATTGCAATGCTCATAGTAAGGTATGATAGAGTGGTATCTCGCTTGCCTTCGTTTGTAGAGCACAATATGAATGCCAAGGCACCTCTGAAGTTCAAGTGAAGACTAGAAGTAATTATATCAGAGATAAAAGCATCAAAGTCATGACATAATTAACCAAGTTTTGAGACAAACACAAGAATGACAACTATGCTCTCAAGAAGGTGCTCATATAATAAGTGGTGACTCAACAAGGAAGTGAAAACGGTTTTGAAAAGTTTGAAAGGCTTCCTAATGCTGAAAGGAATGTACCCATTAGCTTTGAGCTATCATTTCCCCTATCATAGGCATCTTCATATGGTTAAGGTAAAAGTGAGGTCTAGTATGAGTTATATGCTTGACATACCATAAACTGGAAATCCCAAGTCCCTTGAGTACGAGGGAGATCTACATGCTACTCAACTTTGGTTACCTGCAAGTTCTTGTCATTGTTCATACATGCATATCATAGAGAACCGCCAACGGGGTACTCCTTGCACATGATACAGGAGCTATCCGTGATCAAAATGACAAGGCAAGCAGACAATGAGCATCTCGACGATCTTTTTATTTACTATATGCATAGTTTTTTATTGAGGATGCTTCACAGAATGCTCATTATAGTGATTCTGCAAGTTTCCACCATGATTAGGCATGGCTTAGGCTATTGTCCCAGGCGTTTCTCTAACACAATGTATAGATTCCATGAACTCACAAGCTCCCCTTTTATTTCACATCATCGACATCCGTAAACAAAAGAGAAAAGTATCAACTGGATAGGATATCCAAAAAGTGTTGAAAGCATTCCCCGTGACAGCACGGTTCTGCTGACTCCCAGCATATAACTTTCATGGACAGGTCACAATGGTTCGGGATTATTAAGTGCAAGGAATAAAGTGTGCCATCAAGTTCGTGAGATCTTTACTAACTAACTTTCTCAAAACAGACAAACATTTTATTTGGAAGAAAACAAGGCATATTAAATATGCACTGAAATATCAAACGATGCTAATAGGTAGGTATGGTGGACACAGTTGGCAATATTGGTTTTGGGGAGTTGGAAACACAGGTAGAGCTCATACTCGGTGCAAGTGAAGGCTAGCAATAGAGAGGGAGAGACAAACGAGACAGCAGTAATTGTCATAATCATGCTTACAACAAAACATGACTAATTATGGCATGAAAGTGATACAAGAACTCTGAGGCAAAATAAATCTTTGAGGCTTACTGACTATTGATTATTCATATGCATGCGCGAGCATGTGCCAAGTAAATTCACGTGAAACTTTTAGAGGAGGATACCACAATATCATACCAAAATATGAATAAAACAATGCAAGCAAACATTTATATGACATGCTACAAACTATTAGCAAGCTGGAGCTAATCATAGACAAGCAAAGAACTACTAAGCATCCATCAGTAACATAATCCTTACAATGAACAGACTAAGCATGCTCACAATGATGAGTATATGTACAAAAATGAAAACAAATATAGTTTGTTACCAGCCTCTTACCACACCTCAAGTTGTCTTAATCTTCATTATTGCACTTCACTTGTGCGACTTGAATAATAACATGAAACCAAAATCCACTGAGGACAGTTGAACCCTGCAAAGAACTCACAAAACCAAAGAAGAACAACAAATATTTTTGGTGTTTTCGAATTTTTAAACGAGCCAACAAAGCAAAAACAAGCAAAGCAAAAACAAACCAAACAAAGCAAAATCTTTTTGGATTTTTTAAGGCAAACCAAAGCAAAGAAACAAATAAAGAGAAACAATGAAAATATTTTTGGTATTTTTGTGTTTTTGAGAAAGCAGCAACAAAAACCAAAAAGAAAGTGAAACAATGGATATACAAAGAACCGACGAAACATGATATATAGATGAGTGTGATGTCGGTATACCTCCCCCCAAGCTTAGGCTTTTGGCCTAAGTGGGGCTCAATAGCGCGGGTAGTAACCCCGTGCTGGTGGGTCATCATAGGAATGATCATAGTCAGGCGCTTGCGATGAAGAAGAAGACGCGCCCCAATCAAATGAGGGCTGCTGGTATGAAGACTCTCCCAAGTTGGAGGGATGAACAGAATCGTCTTCGGCATCCTCTTCAACATTCTCCTCTTGCTGGGAGAGCTCCGCCACATATGTGGCAACCTCCTCCTCCGTAAGTGACCATCCTTTCCTGTTATAAAAGTTAAACAAAGAAGGTGCAGGCAAATAAACTATTTTCTCAGTCCTACCCTTTCTCCGACCTTGCTGGGCAAAAGATAATTCATATGGTAAACTTCTCACATTAGCCCCCAAGGAAACAAAACCATGCTGAACCATGGATTCAAGATCAAGCCTCTATATGGGGAACCGATAATATGAATGGTGAGGCTCTAAACCATGGAAAGCTAGCAACCTAGAAGCAATGAGACCTCCACAAATTCCACTCTTCTTGCGGTTGGTGGTGATACGGTGAGCTATCAAAGCACCCAGGCTATAATATCTATTCCTATTCAGAATAGCTACGATAAAAGCTAGATCAAAAGAAGATAACTTTCCAGCAAGAACACACTTGGTAATGAAATAGGCAAAGTATCTAATAGCTGGGAACTGAATGTTCCGAATTTTACCACTTTCCTTTGAGAAGCCGAAACCTTGGAAAATCTCAGCATATAAATCCATAAGCGACTTGGGTCTCTCCTTGATCTTCTCACAACATCCCCACTGAGGTACTCTAATTTCTGCACAGAAATCAGCAAAAGGAAGGTCGACAGGTATATTGTATATTTTGTAGGGGTTCGTAGCATGGAAAACAAAAAATTTCTACCGCATGTAAACAAACAAGCCAAGATCTATCTACTAGATTGTAGCAGCGAGTCGATGGAGTAACTCACCCTCGAAGATTCCAAAGCGGTTAACGAGAGCATATTCTCGTGGGTGATGTAGTCGTACTCTTGCCGATCTCAAGATCGCGTAGACTATCCTTCCGGCTGCGTTCCAGCAGCGCTTATGCAGTCGGTCACACGTTCGGTACTCGATGAAGACCTTCCTCTCCCTTGTTCCAGCAGGCAGCGGAGGTCGTAGCACTCTCCTGGCGATTCCGGCAGCACGACGGCGTGGTATCGGAAGTAGAGGGGAGATCTCGCAGGGCTTCGCCTTAAGCCGGAGCGAGTATGGTGGACTATGAGAGAGGCCTTGGCGATCTAGGGTTTAGAGGCACCAAGGGAGGAAGTTTGGCCGGAGGCTAGGGCTTGGGGAGAGCCCCAACTCGGCGGCTAGGAGGAAACCCTAGGGCGGCGGCGACTTGTGGTGGCCGGCGGCTAGGGCTAGGGTTTGGGTGGTGTTGGGTGTAGGGAAGAGGGGCAGCCCCTGCCCCTTATTTTATAGGTGGGAGGGCGCCAGTTGGGAGGAGGGAGTCCTCCCCCAACTCGGCCTCCTTGGCCGGCGGGTGGAGGGAGGAGGACTTCCTCCCCAAGTAGGGTTCCTACTCTCCCTCCACCAAGCAAAACTGTCGTTTGACTTTTTCAAATTGACGTTTGACTTTCAAACTAGGATTTGATTTCTCCCTTTATTTTGCTCAGCCATGATACCTACTACATGATGCAACCATTCCACATTGTCATGACACATTCATGTACCCTTCCCCTCCGGAGTGCCGGACCTTCCGGACCCTTCTAGAACATTCTCGATGAAAACACCGGAATCATTCCCCAACTCCGAAACAGGACTTTCCTTATATGAATCTTATTCTCCGGACCATTTTGGATCTCCTCGTGATATCCCGGATACCATCCGAGACTCCGAACAACATTCGGTCTCTTACTCATCATTCCATAACTACTCAACAACATCGAATCCTTAAGTGTGTCTCCCTACGGTTCGTGAATTATGCAGACATGATCGAGACACTTCTCCGAACAATAACCAAGAGAGGAATCTGGAAATTCATATGGCTCCCACATATTTCTATGATTACTTTTCGATCGAATGAACCTCTTACATACAATACCAATTTCCTTTTGTCTCACGATAGTTTACTTATCCGAGATTTTGATTGTCGGTATCTCTGCATACCTAGTTCAACCTCGTTACTGATAAGTACTCTTTTCTCGTTCCCGTGATATGTGATCCCTTGTGAACCAGTCACATGCTTGCAAGCTAATTGGATGAAATTCCACCGAGAGGGCCCAGAGTATATCTATCCGTCATATGGATGGACAAATCCCACTCTTGATTCATGTGTCTCAACCCATACTTTCTGCACACTCAATGCCACCTTTATAGCCACCCAGTTATGGTGTGGTGTTTGATGTCATATAAGCATCCTTCCGGTGATGGTGATAAGCATGATCTCATGGTCGAAGGAATTAGGTTACTATGTATCAGAAAGCTTATAGCAATTGAACTATTAAAATGACTTGATCTTGATGCTACGCTTATCTATAGGAGTATGTCCATCATACCATTCTCCTAATGATATGATCTTGTTGTTAATAACATCTAAATGTTCATGATAGGGAAACCACAATCATCTATTAACCAACAAGCTAGTATTATGAAGAGGCTTTACTAGGGACTCTAATTTAGTTTACAAATCACACAAGTATTAATGTTTCCTGGTTAATACTGTTATAGCATGAATGTAAACATTTATCATAAACACAAAGATATAATAATAACTACATTTATTATTGCCTCTAGGGCATATCTCCAATAGTCTCCCACTTGCACTAGAGTCAACTAATCTAGATTACATGGTAATATACCGAACACCCATGGCAGTTTGGTGTTGGTCATGTTTTGCCCTCGGGAGAGGTTTAGTCAACGGATCCGCCACATTCAGATCTGTGTGTACTTTCCAAATCTTTATGTCACCATCTTGGACATGTTCTCGAATAGCGTGAAAACGTAGCTTGATGTGCTTTAGCTTCTTGTGTGACCTTGGTTCTTGCGCATTGGCTATGGTGCCCATGTTATCACAGTAGATAGACATTGGGTCCAGCGCACTTGGAACCACACCGAGCTCTATAATGAATTCCTTCATCCATATCGCTTCTTGTGAAGCCTCCGAAGCAGCTATGTATTCCGATTCAGTTGAAGATCTCGCCACAATGCTTTGCTTTGCACTCCTCCAGCTAACTGTGGCACCATTCAAAGTAAATACGTATCTAGATTGAGATTTAGAATCATCCGGATCGGTGTTCCAACTAGCATCGGTGTAACCATTAACAACGAGTTGTTCATCACCTCCATAAGAAAGAACCATATCCTTAGTTCTTCTCAAGTACTTAAGGATGTTTTTGACCGTTGTCCAATGATCCACTCCTGGATCACTTTGATATCTGCTAGTCAAACTAACAGCATATGCAATGTCGGGTCTAGTACATAACATGGCATACATTAGAGATCCTATGGTTGAGGCATAGGGAGTCTTACTCATCCTTTCTCTATCTTCTGCCGTTGCTGGACTTTTAGTTTTACTCAAGGTCATATTGGGCAACATGGGCAAGAACCCTTTCTTGCTATCTTCCATTCCAAACCTCCTTAGAACTTTGTCCAAATATGTACTTTGTGACAATGATATTAGGCGTCTCGATCTATCTCTATAAATCTTTATGCCTAATATGTAAGCTGCTTCGCCAAGATCTTTCATTGAAAAACTATTATTCAAATATTCCTTGACACTATTAAGAAGGTCTACATAATTCCCAATCAACAATATGTCATCTACATATAGTATTAAGAATGCTACAGAGCTCCCACTCACTTTCTTGTAAATACAAGCTTCTCCATAAGTTTGTATAAAACCAAAACTTTTGATTACCTTATCAAAACGTTGATTCCAACTTCGGGATGCTTGCTTCAATCCATATATGGACCGTTGAAGTTTGCATACCTTGTTAGCATCTTTAGGATCGACAAAACCTTTGGGTTGCATCATGTACAACTCTTCATCAATGTCACCATTGAGGAACGCTGTTTTGACATCCATCTGCCATATCTTATAATCGTAATATGCAGCGATTGCTAACATAATCCTCACAGACTTTAGCTTAGCTACAGGTGAGAAAGTCTCATCGTAGTCAACTCCTTGAATTTGTCGAAACCCTTTTGCGACAAGTCGAGCTTTATAGACAGTAACATTACAATCAGCATCTGTTTTCTTCTTGAAAATCCATTTGTTCTCGATAGCCTTTCGGCCATTTGGTAAGTCCACCAAAGTCCATACTTGGTTTTCGTACATGGATCCAATCTCGGATTTCATGGCTTCTTGCCATTTATTGGAATCTGGGCTCATCATTGCTTCCTCATATGTCGCAGGGTCATCGGTGTTGTCCACCAACATGACACTCATAACGGGATCATACCAATCAGGAGTGGTACGACTTCTCGTTGACCTGCGAGGCTCTGTAGCAACTTCAACCGAAGTTTCATGATCATCATCATTAGCTTCCTCTCTTATTGGTGTAGGCGCCACAGGAACTACCTCCGGTGTTGTGCTACTTGCAAGTTCGAGAGAAGGTTCAACAACCTCGTCAAGTTCTACTTTCCTTCCAGTCACTTCTTTCGAGAGAAATTCTTTCTCTAGAAAGGATCCATTCTTGGCAACAAAGATTTTGCCCTCGGATCTATGATAGAAGGTATACCCGATAGTTTCCTTCGGGTATCCTATGAAGACGCATTTTTTTGCTTTGGGTTCAAGCTTGTCCGGCTGTAACTTCTTTACATAGGCTTCGCAACCCCAAACTTTAAGGAACGAAATTTAGGTTTCTTCCCAAACCATAATTCATAAGGTGTCGTTTCAACGGATTTAGATGGTGCCCTATTTAAAGTGAATGCGGCTGTTTCTATTGCATAACCCCAAAACGATAGCGGTAAATCTGTAAGTGACATCATAGAACGAACCATATCTAAGAGAGTTCGAATACGACGTTTGGACACACCATTACGCTGTGATGTTCCCGGCGGTGTCAATTGTGAAAGTATTCCGCATTTCTTCAAATGCTCGCCGAACTCGTAACTTAGATATTCACCTCCACGATCAGAACGTAGAAATTTAATATTCTTGTTACGTTGATTCTCTACCTCACTTTGAAATTCCTTAAACTTCTCGAAAGTTTTGGACTTATGTTTCATGAAATAGATATACCCATATCTACTCCAATCATCCGTGAAGGTGAGAACATAACGATAACCACCGCGCGATGCTACACTCATTGGACCACACACATTGGTATGTATGATTTCCAATAAGTCCATAGCTCGCTCCATCATACCAGAAAATAGAGTCTTAGTCATTTTACCCATCAGACATGCTTCGCATTTTTCAAGTGATTCAAGAAGTCCATCGGAATGGAGTTTCTTCATACGCTTCACTCCGATATGACCAAGACAACAGTGCCACATATAGGTCGAGTTATCGCTTAATTTCAAACGTTTAGCCTCAATGTTATTTATGTGTGTATTACTACAATCGAGATTCAATAAGAATAGACCATCTATCAAAGTTGCATGTGCATAAAACATATTACTCATATAAATCGAACAACCATTATTCTTGGACTTAAACAAGTAACCGTCTCGCAATAAACAAGATCCTGATATAATGTTCATGCTCAATGCAGGCACCAAATAACAATTATTTAAGTATAAAACTAATCCCGATGGTAGATGAAGAGGTAGCGTGCTGACCGCGATCACATCAACCTTTGATCCATTTCCAACACGCATCGTCACCTCGTTCTTCGATAGCTTCCGTTTATTCTACAGCACCTGTTTCGAGTTACAAATATGAGCAACCGAACCAGTATCAAATACCCAGGCACTACTACGAGTACTAGTGAGATACACATCAATAACATGTATATCGGATATACCTTTCTTCTTGATGTTGCCATTCTTCAAATCCGCCAAGTACTTTGGGAAATTCCGCTTCCAGTGACCTTCTCCCTTGCAGTAAAAGCACTCAGTATCAGGCTTAGGCCCAGCCTTGGTCTTCTTCGCCGGTGCGGCAACTTTCTTACCGCCCTTCTTGAAGTTTCCCTTTTGCTTAGATTTGCCTTTCTTGAATTTGGTGGTCTTATTGACGATCAACACTTGGTGCTCTTTCTTGATCTCCACTTCTGCATATTTCAACATGGAGAAGAGTTCTGGCAACGTCTAGTCCATGTTTTGCATATTGTAGTTCATCACAAAGTTCTTGTAACTTGGTGGTAGTGATTGGAGGACACGGTGAACCCCCAAAGAATTAGGAATCACTATACCCAAACTTTGGAGTTTGTTTGCGTGCCCAGACATCTTAAGCACATGCTCACTGACGGAGCTGCCCTCTTCCATCTTGTAGTTAAAGAACTTTTCAGAAGCCTCATAACTCTCAACTGCCGCGTGAGCCTCAAATATCATTTTGAGTTCACGGACAATATCATGTGGGTCATGGTTCTCAAACCTTTTCTGAAGCTCCAATTCCAAACCATACAAGATAGCACACTGAACTGTGGAGTACTGATTCTTCCGAGTGAGGTAAACATTCTTTACTTCATCGGTAGCAGTAGCTGCAGGCGGGTCACCCAGTGGTGCATCCAGCACATAGGTCAAATTATCATCATTGAGGACAGTCTTCAAATTGCGGAACCAATCCGCGAAGTTGTTTCCATTGTTTTTCAACTTTTCTTTCTCTAGGAACGCATTAAAATTGATGGTAGGGGCCGCCATTGATCTACAACATATTTGCAATAGTTTAGACTAAGTTTATGACAAATTGAGTTCTAATTAATAGTTAAATTAATCTAGGTGAACTCCCACTCAAAACAATATCCCTCACATTGTTTTAGTGATCACACGAACCAAATCCACCACATCAAAACCGATCATCACGAGAGTTGATGTAGTTTCAATGGCAAACAATCAACATGTTCATCATATCTACTATATGACTCATGCTTTACCTTTCGGTGATCCGTGTTTCGAGACCATGTCTGTACATGGTAGGCTCGTCAAGATCAAACCTTAGCTTTTGCATGAACAAATCTGGCTTGCTCACATTGTATACACTTGCAGAATCTAACACACCCGATCATCACGTGGTGCTTCGAAACAACAAGCTTTAGCAACGGTGCTTACTAAGGATGAACACTTTAAAACTTGAAATTTGTGTCCTTGAGGGATCATCTTATAATGCTACCGCCGTTAACTAAGCAATACAAGATGCATAAAGGATTAACATCACATGCAATTCATAATATGTGATATGATATGGCCTTTATTCTTTGTGCTTCCGATCTCCATCTTCAAGCATGAACATGATCTCCATCATCACCGGCATTGCATCAAGGTCAATGACGTCGTTCCATGGTTGTTGTCCACTAGCTTCAACTATTACAACTACTTTGAATAGACACGCGGGTCTTAACAGAATTTAAAGACAACCATATGGCTCCTGCCGGTTACCAACTTACAATAAGGAACATTGCATACATCAAATATAATCACAATCATGGCCATATCACATCACAACACACCCCTGCAAAACAAAGTTAGACGCCTCTAATTTTCTTTGCATATTTTACGTGGTTTGGGGCTTTCAATAAGTGTCTCTCTAACTTACGAACAAGAACCAAAACGTTGATGCTTGAACTATCAAGTGCCTGTTGTAAATTGGATCTATACTATAATGGGAGAGACAGACACCCGCAAAGCCACTTATGCAATAAAAGTTGCATGTTGAGCGTGGAGCAAGTCTCATGAACGATGTCATGTAAGGTTAGCCCGGGACGCTTCATCCCATCATACCGCAAGATGCAAAGTACACAAGAAGCAATTGATAATAAAAGCACCACCGCCCACAATGACCATTGTGTTCTACTCGTGCAACAGATCTACATATAGACACGGCTCTGATACCACTGAAGGGGTTCGTAGCATGGAAAACAAAAAATTTCTACCGCATGCAAACAAACAAGCCAAGATCTATCTACTAGATTGTAGCAACGAGTCGATGGAGGAACTCACCCTCGAAGATTCCAAAGCGGTTAACGAGAGCAGATTCTCGTGGGTGATGTAGTCGTACTCTTGCCGATCTCAAGATCGCGTAGATGATCCTTCCGGCGCTGCGTTCCGGCAGCGCTTCCGCAGTCGATCACACGTTCGGTACTCAATGAAGACCTTCCTCTCCCTTGTTCCAGCAGGCAGTGGAGGTTGTAGCACTCTCCTCGCAATTCCGGCAGCACGACGCCGTGGTACCGGAAGTAGAGGGGAGATCTCGCAGGGCTTCGCCTTAAGCCGGAGCGAGTATGGTGGACTATGAGAGAGGCCTTGGCGATCTAGGGTTTAGAGGCACCAAGGGAGGAAGCTTAGCCGGTGGCTAGGGCTTGGGGAGATCCCCAACTCGGCTGCTAGGAGGAAACCCTAGGGTGGCCGCGACTTGTGGTGGCCGGCGGCTAGGGCTAGGGTTTGGGTGGTGTTGGGTGTAGGGAAGAGGGGCATCCCCTGCCCCTTCTTTTATAGGTGGGAGGGCGCCGGTTGGGAGGAGGGAGTCCTCCCCCAACTCGGCCTCCTTGGCCAGCGGGTGGAGGGAGGAGGACTTCCTCCCCGAGTAGGTTTCCTACTCTCCCTCCACCAAGCAAAACTGTTGTTTGACTTTTTCAAATTGGCGTTTGACTTTCAAACTAGGATTTGATTTCTTCCTATATTTTGCTCAGCCATGATACCTAGTACATGATGCAACCATTCCACATTGTCATGACACATTCATGTACCCTTCCCCTCCGGAGTGCCGGACCTTCCGGACCCTTCTAAAACATTCCCGGTGAAAACACTGGAATCATTCCCCAACTCTGAAATAGGACTTTCCTTATATGAATCTTATTCTCCGGACCATTCCAGATCTCCTCGTGTTATACCAGATCCCATCCGAGACTCCGAACAACATTCAGTCTCTTACTCATCATTCCATAACTACTCAACAACATCGAATCCTTAAGTGTGTCTCCCTACGGTTCGTGAATTATGCAGACATGATCGAGACACTTCTCCGAACAATAACCAATAGAGGAATCTGGAAATTCATATGGCTCCCACATATTTCTACGATTACTTTGCGATTGAATGAACCACTTACATACAATACCAATTTCCTTTTGTCTCATGATAGTTTACTTATCCGAGGTTTTGATCGTCGGTATCTCTGCATACCTAATTCAACCTTGTTACTGATAAGTACTCTTTTCTTGTTCCCGTGATATGTGATCCCTTGCGAACCAGTCACATGCTTGCAAGCTAATTGGATGACATTCCACCGAGAGGGCCCAGAGTATATCTATCTGTCATATGGATGGACAAATCCCACTCTTGATTCATGTGTCTCAACCCATACTTTCCGAACACTCAATGCCACCTTTATAGCCACCCAGTTACGGTGTGGTGTTTGATGTCATCAAAGCATCCTTCTGGTGATGGTGATAAGCATGATCTCATGGTCGAAGGAATTAGGTTACTATGTATCGGAAAGCTTATAGCAATTGAACTATTAAAATGACTTGATCTTTATGCTACGCTTATCTATAGGAGTATGTCCATCATACCATTCTCCTAATGATATGATCTTGTTGTTAATAACATCTCAATGTTCATGATAGGGAAACCACAATCATCTATTAACCAACAAGCTAGTATTATGAAGAGGCTTTACTAGGCACTCTAATTTAGTTTACAAATCACACAAGTATTAATGTTTCGTGGTTAATACTGTTATAGCATGAATGTAAACATTTATCATAAACACAAAGATATAATAATAACTACATTTATTATTGCCTCTAGGGCATATCTCCAACATATTTTGTAATGGACCATGGTGTTAGATGTAGACCAAGTAAACCAGAAGTCTTGCACAAAAGCCATGGTTAGGTTAACAAATTGAAATGGTTCACCTTCAACAAAGTGTTCCAATCCTGCAATGGCAATCAAGGTTTGGAAATCCTGGGAGATTCTTGCGGTTCTCATAAATTCATGGCATGGATATCTGGAAGGAAAAACTGCCTCCTCACGATGAACCTTCATTGGCTCGGGCACCACCAAGTCATATTGATTCAGTGGATAATTACTCATCTTCCTTACTGAAATTTTTAGACAAACATCAAACCAAGTGGTTTCCAAGTTGATAAATGATGAGCAACTACTATAGGAACTTGCTAGAGGACTACACATGCATCAAAATAAAGTTTCTAAGCATAGAACAAGCATGCAAGATCAAACAACCTGTCACCTATAGAAGCAAAATACTCAAGATACAATCTACCAATCACAAAACTAATTGAAAAAGTGGAGGAGGCACATACCAAGGAGCAATCCCTCCAAAAATCAGCAACAAAGATGGGCTGAGCAAGGAGATCGAAAATCGCGAGCAAGAATAGAAAGAACTCGAGCTTGAGCAAGTTTTCCGGTGTTTTTCGGGAGAGATAAAGAAGATGGATGTGAGGGGGCACCTTGAAGGGGCCCAGGTGGGCCAGACCCCCCCCCCTAGGCGCCACCCACAGGTCTGTCGCGCCTACCATGGGTGGGGTGGCCCCCTGGGTCACTTCAGGTGTCCCTCTTCCCCTTTTTCGAGGAAAAATTATTTTGAATTTTCTGGGATTTTTCGGGAAACTTTATTTTTGGCCAATTTTCAGGGTATGAAAATTGATTTTCTCGCAGAAACAGTTTTTTCAGAAGAAGCAAAAGCAAACAAAAACCAAACTACAGCATCTCTAAGACACTCTAACCAGCAAACAACTAGCTAACAAGAGCAAAAGCAAAGACTAGGAAGGAGAAAAGGCAAGTATAACCATAGTGAAAACATTGTTTTGTTCATTAAAATCCTTTTGTTAACAAGGTTGATCAAGTCTTGTTACCAAAACAATCTTAGATGAATCAAAACTTTGTATTGCACAAGGTGGTTATGTTACCTCATACTTGATAGCAATGGTCCCAATCATAATAGTTTCAAAATTTTCTTGTGGAATGGGACAATATATTTCTCCAACCTTGATGCTCTCAATATTTTCAATGGAATTCAGGCAATATCTCTTAGCAACCTTCTTGGGGAAATAAACAGTATGCTCTTGGTCATCAATATTGAATGTTACTTTTCCTTGATTACAATTAATGACAGCACTTGCAGTATTAAGAAAAGGTCTCCCAAGAATAATAGACATATTATCATCTTCAGGCATTTCAAGCACAATAAAATCAGTTAGAACCATGCAATTATGAGCCACTTGAACAGGAACATCCTCACATATACCAACAGAAATAGTAGTTGACTTATTAGCCATTTGCAAAGATATATCAGTTGGTATCAACTTTTCTAGCCGGAGTCTCTTGTAGAGAGAAAAAGGCATAACACTAACTCCATCTCCCAAATCACATAAAGTTGTTCTAACATAATTGTTCTTAATAGAGCAAGGAATAGTTGGTATACCTGGATCACCAAGTTTCTTTGGAACCTTACCATTGAAGTCGTAATTAGCAAGCAAGGTAGAAATCTCCTCATTAGGAATCTCCCTTTTATTAGAGACAATATCCTTCATATACTTTGAATAAGGAGGCAATTTAATAGCACCAGTCAAAGGAATTTGCAAAAATAAAGGTTTCATCCACTCACAAAACTTGTTGTAGTGTTCTTCCTCCTTTGACTTGTGTTTCTTACCTGGAAAAGGCATAGGTTTCTGCACCCAAGGTTCTCTCTCTTTACCATGTTTATTAGCAATAAAATCTTCCTTAGTGTACCTAGTGTTCTTAGTGTGCTTCTCAGGTTCTTCCTCACCTTCCTCCTTATCAGGAGCATCATTTTTATCATTACCACTCTTAGTTTCAGCATCAGAGACAGATATACTATTAGGATCCACAGTAGGTTCAAGGGTTCCTCAACTATTTTGTGTTTCTTTTTCTTTCTCTTACGAGGACTACCACTACTCTCACCTTGTTGATAATCCTACTCAATTCTTTTAGGGTGTCTTCAGGATATAAAGGATCTTGAGTAGCTATACCACTCCTGGTTCTAATTCCATAAGCATGTTTATCTCCTGAGGCATTAAGTAGCATATCCTTTTGTACCTTAGCAAGTTGATCAAGTTGGGTTTGAACCATTTGAAAGTGTTTACAAAGCATTTTAATATCATTAGAAGTTCTTTCCACAATATATTTCAACTCATGGATAGCTCTAGAGTTTTCCAATAAATGATTCTGGACTTGTTTATTAAAATTACCTTGTTTAACGATAAATGTGTCAAGTTCCTCTAAGCATTGATCAGGAGGCTTACCATAGGAAATATCACCTTCATTAAAGTGGAGAGAGTGTACCTCAATAGTAGATGAGTGGGGAATTGGCTTACATAATTCTTCTATAGGAGGTAGATTCTTCACATCTTCAACTCTAATACCTTTCTCCTTTAGACACTTCTTAGCTTCCTTCATCACTTCGTCATTTAATGCAATAATTCCCCTCTTCTTTGGTGTTGGTGTTGGAACTGGTTCAGGCACAACTGGTTCAGGAGTAATAGGCTCGGGTGTATTTAGCTCAGTTGAAGCCCAATAATCATAATTCTTGCTTATCTTAGCCATTAATTCTTCAGCATCTCTAAGAGTTCTTTTCCTGAAAACACAATCAGCAAAACTATCTAGGTATGTCCTAGAATCATCAGTTAGTCCATTATAATAAGTATCAAGAGGCTCATTCTTAGGCAATGGACATCCAGGATGTGCATGAATCAAGGCACAAAACCTTGTCCATGACTCAGGCAATTTCTCTTCTTCTCCATGTTTAAAATCTAAAAGTCTCTGCAAAGCAGCATGTCTAGCACTGGGAGGAAAATATTTCTAGAAGAAAGAAGCAATCAAGAAATCAGGGCTATCAATGGAACCAGGAGGTAATCTATTAAACCAAGCCCTAGCTTCTCCTTTTAGTGAAAAATGGAAGATCTTAGTAACAAAGTACTTGCGCATCTTAAAATCATCAGAGAATAAAGCACTCATAGTAGAAAGCTCATTTATATGAGCCACAACACTCTCATTTTCAGTCCCACAGAAAGGTTCTTTCTCAACAATATCTAAATAGGACAAATCAAGAGAGAAATCATAATCTTCATCTTTAATATCTATGGGAGAGGTAGCAAACTTAGGATCAGAGGACAGTTTAGGCATAATAGTACGTCTAGCAAGGAGACTCTTAATAGCACTAGTACCATGTGTGTTTCAGCACTCTTCAACAAATTCATCAGTGAACTCAATGTAACCATCATTAATATCATAACTCTCACTAGACTGAGGTGAGATAACAGGTGTAATAGTGTCTTCACTAGGAGTTTTGGTATTTCCTAGACTAGCAACAGTAGCATCTAGGAAAGGACCTAATGAACCACTCGCATCAAGCACATTAGAACATCATGAGCATCAAAAGCAGTTTTAGATTTAGAAGTAGTAGCAGTGTGTGTAGTATGAGTATGTGGTGGTGTGACAAGCTTACTTATAACAGACGGCGAATCAAGAGCAACACAGGTGTTTAGGATTGTACCTCTTCTTATAGTGGATGGTAAAATAGGAAACTTTCCATCACGAGGCTTCCCCATGATGAAAGGAGTAGCAGTGAACAATAGTATATCCAAGTGAACTTACAAATAAAGCTATGCTCCCTGGCAACGGCGCCAGAAAATAGTCTTGATGACCCACAAGTATAGGGGATCGCAACTGTCTTTACGGGTAGTATTACCCAATTTATTGATTCGACACAAGGGGAGCCAAAGAATACTTGCAAGCCTTAACAACTGAGTTGTCAATTCAGCTGCACCTGGAAATAGTTCTTGCTTACAGAAGTTTATTAGTAGCAACAGTTTGGTAGCAGCAGAAACAACAACAACAACAGTGAAACATGAGCAATAGTAACAGTAATAGTGGGATTCGAGTGCGGTAGGCATAGGGATGGATGGATGGGCGTTGCATGGACGAGTCTAAACATGTAACTTCAAGATCTAAGGCATTGAATATAAATAATAACAAGCATCCAAGTACTAAACAATCCTAGACATGTGCTCCAAATATAGTCATACGTGCTCACAATGAGAACTTGCACAACATCTTCTGTTCAGCCAGCCCGTGGCAGCGGGGCCCCTAGGGAACTACTGGCAATTAAGTCGCTCCTTTTAATAGAGCACCGGAGCAAAGCATTAACACTCCATGAACACATGTGATCCTCACACCACATCCATCCCCTTTGGTTGTCCCAATTATTGTCACTTTGGGGCCTTTGGATCCGGACAATGATATGTGTACACAACATGTAGATAAGATCACAAACAATACTATCATAATGATTTAATAATAAGTTCAGATATGAGATCATGGCACTCAGGCCCTAGTGACAAGCATTAAGCACAACAAGTTGCAACAAAGTCAAATAGCACTAATAGAGATACTAGGCACTATGCCCTAACAAATCTTATTCGATTACATGATAGAACTCATCCAAACTCTACCATCCCCAAGCCTATAACAGGGGATTACTCACTCATGGATGAGGGAAACATCGATGGTTGATGGAGAGGCGTTGGTGATGACGATGGCGATGATCCTCTCCAAATTCCCCATCCTGGCAGGGTGCTAGAACAGAGTTTCTAGATCCGAATCTTGGTTTCTGGTGGCGGCGGAGAGGAACTCTTTCTGGAAAACTATCGAACCCCCCTCGGTTGTTAGGTCGAGAGGCAACTTATAGGCACAGAGGGAGGCCGAGAGGGTGCCTGGGGTGGCTGCACCACCCTAGGCGCGGCCAGAGGTGGGCCCGTGCCTGGTAGGGGTGTGGGCCCCCCATTCCCCTTCTCTGTCTCGTCTTATGGCTCCGTAGATCTTCTGGTGAAATATAATTTTTGGCATATTTTCCGGAATTTTTCCTGATAGTTGATTTTCTGCACAACAACTAGACACCAAGGTAATTCTGCTGAAAACAGCATCAGTTCGTGTTAGTTGTATTCAAATCACACAAGTTTATACGAGAAACAATAGCAAAAGTGTTCGGGAAAGTAGATACGTTTTGGACGTATCATCCGCCCGTGCGAGGACAAGACTGACGATTGCAGCGTCTAGTCATCCTCTCTGATTGCCTCAGACCTCGCCAAGGTCACCCTCAACCTCAAGCTGAGGCCCCGTCATATTCCCCTTCTTCTCGTCATCTTCTGCACCGGCAGCCGCTTACGTCGGTGTCCATCGTGCGCCAACACGTAGCCTGAAGAACGGCAATGATATGTTTATGTGTCTTCAGTTTTGTCATTTCAGAAAAACCCGGCATACGTGAAGAACAACAGTAGTGATGCGTTTCCTTGAGATTTCAACCGTTTGATCTTAGGATCAAGTCCCATCAGAGCCATAATTAAATCGATCATTTTACTATGTTTTGTGTCTAAAACTCGTTGTCGTGCTGGTCTACACATATACACTAGTACACCACGATGCCGCTCATTTGTGGCAGACTTGGCCGCGTGCATGCGATTCAATCCTTCTTTCTAGCTATAAAAATCAACTTTTGTACCTACCTTCTTGCATGGTGAATCAATGCAGCTAGCTAGTTTTTTCATCGCATAGATCCATTGATCCAGCTGCCGGCCTGCGTTCGTCTAACACGCCTAAGTTGGTTTATTTAAATTCCTCTTTTTCTTAATCCAAAAAATTCGAGCTAGTCCCTTTGTCTAGGAATCGAGTTTGATCTATGAACCCTGAGATCTCCAGCCCTAGTCCCATCGGCGGCTGAATTAAGCTCTGGTTTTAAAACTGCTTTTTGTCCCTGAAAATGAGGCTCAAAGAGCACTGTCCAAGAGCACTGTCCAAGTGCAGAAAATTCAGGTGACAACGATCCAGTTTGACACATTGGCGCGTACACTCTCTAGTTTCTGAATAAAATTTACAAAATCAAACCCTGTCCTTTTTAGATATCAATTCAAAATCAAATTTAAACATGTTTTGTTAAGTCATCCTTGGAGTTTGATCCCTTTTTTTATAAATTATTGTTTAAAATTGATATTTCCAAATATTAAGTATTATATATGTTTGTGAATATGAAAAACAAAATGTATCCGTTTATGCTAATTATAATATCAATTGTGCAATTTAAAATCTCGAAATAATTTAAATAACTATTTCATGATAAATTCATAACTTTAATTCAGTAACTCCAAATTCGACAAATGATATGTCTAAATCGATTAGCTCGATGAGCCCGTTCTAACTACGCATTCCATGATAGGAATTGAAGCGTGGATCATATAAATATAATTGAGGCAGCATGTTTTATGCAACTAAAAGGTGACTAATTATATAATAAAAATGTTATTTCTTGTTCTCACATCTTACCCATGCCATGCTATGTTATACCATGTAAATTGTGCATCATTCCATCATGGCGTACCTTGTTTTCTTGTTGCATATGCTTTATGTGATTGTGCAATGTATTTATTTTTGTCCCTTGTGTGTTTGGTTTTTAACCGGATAGACGCTGAGCAAGGAGAATATCAGGAGCCTCGGGAGTATTATCGGATTCATCTTATTCTGCATCTGAACTACTAGGCAAGAATTCCCCCATGCTTGCACTACATATAGTACCTATTGAATCTATCTTATTCTTGCATCATATGTCGCGATCCAAATAAAATTGAATCTCAAGTATTGCATAGCCTTTACTTTTAAACCCCACCGAAGCTTTTCCCTCCATCCTATGAGCCACTACTATAGGAGTTGTTTGAGCCATGCGAGTCATAGAATTGCATGTGTAGGGTTTGTGAGAGTATTTGAATAATGAGGTACCTAAACAACTAAATTGAGTAGTAATGGGATAACTAAAGAAAGAGGCACCTGTGTGCAATATCTGTTATTTGGTTCTTTATGCTCACTCGTGTCCCGTAGGACCCCGAGTACTTGATTCTTGTTTCTTGACTATCGCACTGTCCGCATATGGGACCATGAATCTCCTTAGTCCTATATTGAGTCATATTTAATTTCTTGGGGCCACAAACTAGTTTGGGGTGTTATTACTATCATGTACTAATGTCATGTTTTACTGCTTATTTACTACTTTTGCTCGAGGAGTATTTAATACTGTACTGTTTAGGAATTGTGATACGTTTATGCAGTATCGACAAGCCCAGTCACACTTTCGGGTTCCTAGTCGTCGACACAAACCTCTGGGTTCGTCGCGGAGCCGGCCAACTTCATAGTGGGTAGCTTAGCAGGGTGGCCCCCTGAAATCAAATATGAATCTTGTGAATGCTTTGTCGTGATGCCTCATTGGGTGTTCATTTGGTTTTTCCGAGGTTGATCATGCGTGTGTTGCTATTTGTGCACCCCTGTAGGGCAAAACTTTCTGAAAGCCGTGTCCGCGGTTATGGATGACTTGGAGCACATTTTCTCGATCATAGACAAGCATAACTAAAGTACCGCTTTTAAATTTACTAAAACTTGACTAGTATAGTGCAATATTCATGGAATGATTAATAAAACTGCCCATGGATGGATGTTCTTCCACCTTCTCGTTCGGGAACAGGGAGGTTGAAGGAAATATTCATGTGAATTGTTTGTGAAACTCTTTACTTGTATGGTTGTTTAATAGTTGTCCCTAGTCGGAGTTCATGTCAGGACACACGTGAATATTAGACTAGCACATCGATTGGTTGATGACTATGTTTCACAAGTCATAGACATGGATATGTCAAACCAATGATGTGGACACATGTTATGAACATGGGGTTGGACTGACCCAACTTAAGACTGGCAATTAGACTTACAACTCTCTTTACACATCGTGTATGTTTTATCCTTAGACCTGATATCGTCACACGTACTTGAGATGTGGATCGACCTACTTTGGGGATATCAGATGCTACTCCATAACTGTATAGTTATAAAGGTAGCTTTTGGGTTTGTCCTAAAGCATGCTGCAAGACATGGTCAATCAAGATGAGATTTGCCCCTCTCTACTTGAGAGAGATATCTCTGGGCCCTTCGAGTGATCGGATCTAGAAATGCATGGCCGTGCTACATAAGGTTAAGAGTTAACCTAGTAAAGGGATTCCAAATCACAGTATCGAGAAAGGGAGGTCAGCTTGGAGCTAGACCAAATATCCTGAGGCAAAGGGAAAGACATGTACTAAACCTTGTGATGGTTCGCCTGATATGATCTTTGTATGCGTTTAGGAGTTGGCACGTCTTGCTAGAGGCCGCTACCAACTATTGACAGAATAAGTGTATTCGTGTCATGTCTACACGTGTATGAACCTATAGGGTCACACACTTAAGGGGCTGGAAGCTTAATAAGGATTAGATCTAAATTAGACCAGGCTTGGGCTACTAATGGGCTGCTAATGTAGAAGCCCACTAGAGACGCCTATATAAGAGAGGGTGGGGCGAGCTGACCAGGGTTAGACCATTCCACCCAGTCGCCACTCCTCACGCCTGTGTCGCACACGCGGACCTAGCAGTCCGGCGTCTGACGATTCCATCCTGTACGTGTGGATACCTCGGAGGTGCTGCAACTGTAGCACTAGGACGATCCGTGCAAGGGGAGATTCTCATGGGACGAGGACAAGGAGATGTAGAACGTCTGCACTGCCTCGATGCGCTTCATCAATTCTGCAACTGCGTCTAGTGGTAATCCCGTGATCTATGACAACAGTAATCCTGGTATACGTGGTAGATTTTTTTTTGATTTGCGCTAGTGTAGCCTACCCGTATCCCTTCAGAGGTGGGTGAGCGATGTTTATTTATGTTGATATATATTTGTTGGGTAATTAACTGTTGTTTATTTAATGAACGTCTGTCTATCTTTGGTTAGGCGGATAGTGTAGCGTGTCTCTATAGAACCGCTAGGCTTTATTTTTGGCTACAATTGTGTCACCCTCAGGTCATTCCCTTTAGGTGCATAAAGACTTGCTGAGTCCCTTAGGGTCTCACGCGATAAAATATTGGTTACAGGTATATCCACAGGAAGGATACTGGATCGAGGAGACCGATGATGGTGGCAACGACCGTCTGGTGTAGAGATTCCGGGGATGGAGATCCGTGAGATCTGTGGGCGGGATGTGCTTATGTTCAGGTCTTTTTATGCCTACTCAGATATTGTTTTTTGCTTCCGCTTGATACTCTGATGTGTGATGTATGAGGATATATCTTAAACTATTAGTTATCTAGTTTTTCGCTTCCGCCGTATAGTTAGTCCCGACACCGCCTCCTCAAATAGTTTCACCCCATGCAACTGGATTAGAGAGATTACATACAGAACACTCAGAAATCACCGAAACCTCACCTCCGGAAGGCATCTTGAGGGGGAAATCATCCACCGAGGATCCATCTTAACCCTACGCAGATCCAGGAGGCTAAGGCATCGATCTTCATCATCAACCGCTGCATCACCACCATCTCCATCCATCCCATCTACATATTGTCTAGATCTTGTTGTAATTTCTGTACTCGTTGTGGATTTATACAAGTACTATTCATCTATGAAAGATTCCATTGTCTTTGCCATGATGTTGATTTCCTCCATGTCTGAGTAGATCATTAGTTCTTGGGGAGATGGAGAAACCCTAGCATGAGATTGAAATAAGATAAAGTTTATTATGATATTCATCGCAGTGACCATGTGTTAGATTGTCTTTATCTTGATGTTGGGAGAAGTCGACCTCTCAATATTTTCCTCTTGTGGGGACTTGATGAAGGGAACTACTTGTTGGTAGACAAGCTGTTGGCACCCCTTACGTATCAATTTGGGAATCGAGTAAACTCATGAAACACTATCCATTCCATGGGATGCGTCTTGCGGGATTAAGTCCCTTAATAGCTCAGTAATTCAATTGATGTTGATTACTGTCTGTTGTGGTTATGAGGAGATGTGAGCAGTGGTTGCTTCCTAATTGCCCAAATATGGAGTTCCTCCCACACATACATAGTTGAGAATGTTCATGATAATAATGTTTACCTTAGCCCTTTATAATGCTAGTGGTGTATCCGCCAATCCTTGAGAACGCTTTTCCCCATTGAAGTTTCAAATCTCTTTTACATACGCGATACTTACTTTCTGTATTCCGTTTTGTTTACTTTACTCATTGTTCTATTGTACCAAAAACCAAAAACATATTTTTACACAATACTCGCATTTTATCTTATTACTTAGAACTTTATTTCAGCATTTCTATTTTAGTATTTAATTCACGAATTTTTAGACTTCAGACTCCTGCTCCCAGTGGGATCGATATCTTCAAAACTAGCTACAAACGATTTGTGCACTTGCAGTCATCAGCGATAAAAGCATACAGAAGGTTTAACGACCAACTATACAACGGGAATATTTTCTTTGGTCATTGGCGCCGCCACCGCCTCCTCAAATAGTGTCACCCCGTGTAACTGGATCGGAGAGACGACATACAGAAAGACCAGAAATCTCCGAAACCTAACCTCCAGAAGGGATCTGGAGGGGGAACTCATCTACCAGGGATCCATCTTCACCCTAAGCAGATCCAGGAGGCTAAGGCATCGATCTTCATCATCAACCGCTCCATCACCACCATCTCCATCCAACCCATCTACATCTTGTCTAGATCTTGTTGTAATTTCCGTACTCGTTGTGGATGTATACAATTACTATTCATCTATGATATATTCCATTGTTTTTGCCATGATGTTGATTGCCTCCATGTCTGAGTAGATCATTAGTTCTTGGGGAGATGGAGAAACTCTAGCATGAGATTGAAATAAGATAAAGTTTATTATGATATTCATCGTTGTGACCATGTGTTAGATTGTCTTCATCTCAATGTTGTGAGAAGTCGACCTCTCAACATTTGCCTCTTGTGGGGACTTGATGGCGGGAACTAATTGTTGGTAGATAGAGGTGTGCTGGCACTTACAGTGACTATAAAGTTGTTGGCACTCCTTACGTATCAACTTGGGAACCGAGGAAACTCATGGAACATTGTCCATTCCATGGGATACATCCTATGGGATAAAGTCCCTTAATAGCGCAGTAATTCGATGATGTGAACAGTGGTTGCTGCCTATTTGTCCAAATACGGAGTTCCTCTCACACATACATAGTTGAGAATGTTCATGATAATAATCTTTACCTTAGATCCTTTATAAACGCTAGAGGTGTGTCCGCTACTCCCTAAGAACGTTTTTTCCCATTCCACTTTCAAATCTCTTTTACATACGCATACTTATTTTATGTATTCAGTTTTTTTTACTTTACTTATTGTTCTCTTATACAAAAACCCAAAAACACCTTTTTACACAACACTCATATTTAATCTTGTTACTTAGAACGTTATTTAGCATTTCAATTTCAGTATTTAATTCAAGAGTTATTAGACTTCAGAACTCCCACTCCCTATGGGATCGATATCTTTATTTCGAAACTAGCTACAAACGATATGTGCACTTGCAGTCATCAATGACGCCTCCACATGTGATTGGCCCCTTGGATATGGGAGGATTGGTTCTCCAAGGAGCGCACAGTATTGCGCCCAAGTTGAGTGACAAGTTGTTGTTGTTGAAAGCACCTTTTGCAAGGACCAAGATGTCCTCCTCATTGAGTCTTGTTGAATAACATAGAACAAATAGCGAATAGCAGGATGCTGAATATTCTTCCCCTTGTTGACTCTAGAAGTGAAACTCATTCTATTATAATAATAATCAGGGGAAGGGCGCATGTCAGCAAAAGATGCGTGTAAAGCATTAACATCACTGTTTGGTAAATTGAAACTATTGCACCATTCATCAAGTGATAATGTATAATTGTTGTTCATCAGTCGGAAAGAAATCATGTCCTCTTTGTGCCATGTTTTAATGGTGCTTTTCAAAGAACTTAAAAATTCAAGAGTTAACCAGCGATAATTAGGCGCATCTTGGAATACAAAGTTTTGCAGGCCAACTCGCAAAGTAAATTGAAGTTATTAGAAATACCGAGTTGATTCAATATAATGGGAAAAGCCCACTTGGTTGTCTTTACTTCTTGGTTCTTGATCATGTTGAAGCGATCATGTTGGAGCTCATCCCTAAATCGTATCCCCATGCGGTCCTGAGATGCAGCGGTAGCCCGAGAAGAACTCGCGGCAGCACGAGCATGCGTTTGGCTCCTTGTGTTCATCATCTAAAATAATAAGAAAATAAAAAAATAAAACCTTTTTATCCAACAGTAATAAGCATAACATATTCCTCATCATAGCACACTAAAGAATCTCCCCATAATAATAATCTCGGCAAGAGAAACATGGCAGTTAGTTCATAGTAGGTCTCACCCTAGATTGATAATGACAACAGATCGGAGATGAATTTGCAAAAAGTAATTAGAGGATCGGATGATAAACATACCGTAGATCACTTGTGTGCGAGAAAATCGAACGAAATTAAGTAGAGATGAAGATCTCTTGAGGTGTTGAGAGAGTTTAGAGGTAGAAGAGAGAAAAAGGATTGAAATTTTGGTGTTAGGGGTACCTTCCCATGGTGTTTTTGTGGTCACGCGAACTATACGGCCAGAATATCTATTCCCGCTGTAGAATTGGTCTGACGGCAAAATTTTAGGGTTTCTTAGAGTTTCCTCCTGGCGAAACAAACTATACGGCCAAAACTATATGTTCGGGATTTTTGCTCCCGCCGTATAATTGGTCGTTAAACTTAGTGTACCCTAGAAAAGAAATATAACAAAGGCATAGATATCTATACGGTTGCAACTATACAGCCGTAATTCTTATTCCCGTTGTATAGTTGGTCATTAAACCTACGATATCTTTTGAAAACTGATGGGGTGATGTCGAAACAACTATACGACCAGAACTATACGACCAGAATTTTATTCCTGTCGTATAGTTGCTCGTTAAACCTTTTGGAGTCATCAAAATTTACCTGTTTCTTCGAGAATTCTTTATTAACCTAAAACTTAGCGAAACACCATGTCTTGACAGAAAAATGACAGTTTAAATTTTTGACCAACAACAACATGTATAAGACAGGTATTTTAGTACCACCGAACTTCTTCTCCTCAACTGGAGTTTTCTAGCACTCTTTATTCAACATGAAACTTAAACTAAAACTTAAAAACTTTACTCAAACCTTTATTTCACATGGGTTACCTCCCATGAATCACTATTTTATGGTCAATAGATTGACCATGATGTTGCTCACTTAGGCCAAATGAATGGAACACCCACTCCAAAATAGTTGGCCTTCAAAGTGATGGCCTCCTTCTCATCATTCTTGGCTTTATTCTTCCTGGGAAAATGAATAACAAAAGGATCCCGCGAAGGCAATTGAAGCTTCACATTCCCTTCATGTAGATTAATCAAAGCCTTAATAGTTATTAAGAATGGACGACCTAATATGATAGGAGCAGTAGTATCTTCAGGCATGTCAACAATAACAAAATTAATAAGAGCAGGACAACCTTTAATGTATACTAAAGTATTCTCTTTAATTCCTACAGCTTCTTGGTAGGTAGAATCTGCTAGATGTAATTTTAACTCAGTGATTTCAAAAGAGACTAGATTGAACTTATTCAAAAGTCTCTTTGGAATTGTTGACACACTTGCACCTAAATCACAAAGTGCAACTATCTCATTAGCCCCAATTTTAATTTTAATAGTTGGCTCAAATATATCAGAAAGCTTAACAGGTAGTTTTTCAGCAATTTTCTTGTATTCATCCTCAAGCTCACATACCTTTATTTCTACCTGATTAATGAAATGTTGATACTTAGCTTCCTCATTTCTTTCACTTACGGGAATCTTTATATTGATCCTTTTCACAAGATCTTCAACCGTGTAATTTTGAAGGGGCATTGCTATAGTCAAGTTTGTCAGGCTCCTCCCTTTAGATTCTTATCATCTTGAAGTCTTCAACCGGATTGGGTACAACTTTACCTGCAAATTTAGCTAGAATGAGAGTTTGACTCTCAGTTATCTTACCTAGTTGTGCCTCGATATCCTTGTTATTTCTTGGAGGGCCTGCAAATCATTCCTCAAACTCACAGCTTGGTTAGACAATTTTCCGAGCATATTATCATGGTTCTCTGTTATCTTAACAAGGATATTTTTTTTTCATTTTGCGAGTCCATAAAGGACTTGAGTGTTTCTTGGAGACTACCATTACTTGATCCCATATTATTATTAGAGTTACCTACAGGGCTAGAATAATTTTTTTTGGAAATTTGGATTATAGTTCTTCTTCCAAGCAGGCTTATAATCATTACGAGCTATGAAGTCTATTTATTCAATATTTGATTCTAGGATAGCTCTTACCTGGGTTTCCTTACCCTTAACGGCAAATATAAGCTCATCCATCTTAGTAGTGAGTTCTTCATTTTCCTGCAGTGTGACGGAGCTCACCTTCTTTGTGTTTGATCTTACCACATGCCATTGGGCATGGTTGTCTTGCATATTGTCTAGCAGCTGCTTTGATTTGGTAATTTCTTTGCCCATAAGTGTTCCTCCAGCTACAGTATCAAGCATAGACTTAGACACAAGGTTAAGAGCATTATAAAATAAATGGAGAATTAACCAATCTTCCATCCCATGGCTGGGACAGTTTCTCATGCATTCTTTCCCATGCAAGCGCTAGTGTCTCACGCTCTTCCTGTCTAAAACTAGTAATATTAGATCTTAGTTGCACAGTCTTTGTAGGTGGGAAAATTTTAGTCATAAATAAAGAAGTACATTCCACCCATGATGCAGTAATATTTGTAGGCAAAGATAGCAACCATTCTTTTGATCTTCCTCTAAGAGAGAAAGGAAATAAACGTAGCTTGACCGCATTGGGGTCAACATCTTTAATGTGCATCATATCACATATTTCAGTGAAAGTGTTCAAGTGCATACCTGCATCCTCCACAACAGAGCCTCCAAATTGATTCTGTTGAACCAAACGTAAATAGTGGGGCTTAATTTCATAGTCCTTAGCAGTAATTGTTGGTTGGGTAATAGGAGTATCCAAATAATCATTAATGGGAGTTGCAAACTCCCCAAGTTTCTTTTCAGCCATATTACCTATGTTTTTGGGTTTTTATTAGACAAAAACTTATGATAGTAAAAACAAGAATTTAAAGACTAAGTAATTTTTTTGGTTTTTCAAATAAAGACTAAAACAAAACTAAGAAAATTAAAAACAAGAACTATAACTAGCAAGGTTCCTAATAACCTTACCAAGGTAGCTATTGCTTCCCCGGCAATGGTGCCAGAAAAAGGGTTGATACATTCGATCCGGATTACGGATGTAGTATAGCTCTTTTCCCTAGTAGACCTAGGTTATCAAATCCTCGAGAAGCAGAAAGCGTGGTGAAGTTACTTTAATGGACTTTCGGGAGTTTTAGAATTCTTTTAGTGTTTTACCAGACCAAGAGTTTGCTATCTTTTGTTGTTGACGATGATGGAGAGAGAGGGCCTGGGTTGGGTTTCACCTGTAGCTATGCAAAACATCTGATGGGAATAAAAGATAATAATAAAGTACGCATGTAATTGTTAGAGCAAGATAATTATATGTGGGTGGTGCATCCATAACTGCTATTGCCTCCGCAACCACTTATAGCAATAACCTATTAGTCTCATCCATAGAAGAAAGAGAACTAATGATATGCACAGTGACGTCACCGTTAATCCCAAGTAAATACCTCACATACAGCTGTACTACCCTTTCTGTCACAGGGGTTCCCATCCTACAGATTAATCATTACTCATACTACCTATACCTGGATCAATCCTAAGGGTCTTGGGTACCTAAAAAGTCCTTATATTGACGCAATATAGGATACAATAATCATCATGTCATACAAACTAATACATGATCCCATCTATGATAAATAACATGCACAAAATACATGGCTAGGCCGATGCCCTTAGCCCAAGGGGAATTACTCACACATAGAGATGAGATCAAAAATAATAAACGTTGTATTGGAAATCATGATATTGATAGTAATAGTCTTAGAATGTCGCCAATTGGATATATGATCTACTATTACAAGTGGTGGACTATGGCTATGGTGGAGGAGAAGGGTTGTGAGTTGGATCTAGATCTATTCCTTTGGCGGCTCTTTGTGTTGTGTTTTCTGGCTTGGCTCTTGTAACATCCCAAATTTCATCAAATTCAGAACCATGTTGGTGCATTCATATCATCATGGCATTATTACCTTACATAAAAAAATTCAAAGCTATACCCTAAATAAAACCATATTTAAACCCCTTCTTATATTATATATATGGGGCAAGGTTTTATTTTATTTTCATGACCCAAAATTATTTTTGAGAGATTATATGTGTTTGACACACTTTTGGACACAAGGATCATAGCACAAAAGTTTGGTGAAGATTTGAATTCATTTGGATTTGGAATGACCATTCAAATCTAACTTAGAAAATCAAAACAGAAAAGGAAAAAGGCAAAAGGAGAAAAAAATAAAACCAGCAAACCCTTTCGGCCCAACAACCCCTGGAAGCCCACTAATCCCACCCGGGGAACCTCCCTCTCTCTCTATTTCTCACCCACTCGCACACCCCCCCTCACTGACCAGTGGCACCGCTGCCACGTCAACCCCGTCGTCCCCAAACCCCGCGCGACGTCCGCGCCGCTGGCCGTTTCTTCCCCCATCACGGCCAATGAATGCGCATGTAATTTCCGTTGATTCACTGAGTAACTCCCCTCCATGCTCTGGCTACATAAACCCCTCCTCCTCCGCCACAATTCCCCCCCCCCACTCACTTCCCTCTGAGCGCCGCCAGGCTAGTTGAATTTCGACTCGCACCGCCGGAGCACCGAGCAGCTCTAGCGAGCTATTCTGGTAAGCACAGCGCGCCCCTCTGCCTCTCGTTCACGTGAATGTGTTCCTCTTTCTCATGCGCATATACTCATGACCTTGGATTGTCCTATATCGCCCCAGGTCGCCGTCCCCGTCAACGTCTGCAAGCAACCGAGGCGCAGCTCAACTCTGGCGAGCAATCTCGATAAAACTGTGCGCCCCTGTCCAAGCCGCGTCCATGTTGAGCTTCCCGCCTCCTCGCGACCGTGGTAAGCGCCAGCACACACCCCCTTGCCCCCTGACCTCGTCGGCGTGTCACCGCCAGTGGCATCGCCGCCGCATGACCCATTCCCACCGCTAGGTTTTGTTCAGGTTAGCGAGGTCCGTAAAATCTGCATGTGATGGCCACGATTTGATCACTTAATGAAGCGGTATGATTTGATCTGAGCCATGCATCTTCACTTAGATCCTATAGTGCGGAAGCGTGATCCAACGCGAACCGGTACGCGCCAATCAGACGCTGCCGCGTAGCTAGGGTTTTGATTTAAATTTTGAATTTTGATCTATTAGTTATTCAAACTTTTGTTCTGTTTATCCAAAAATTACAAATTTAATATTTATGGATTCAGAAAAATGAGCTCTTTGCAACTATGGCCTTGATTTGTCCATTTTCTTCTGAAAAATTAGGATTTTATGCAGAAGCTTTTGTAGGCCTATTTTGGCTATAAAAATTATTTAGAAAATTATTTTAAAGTAAATTTTGGTTTATTTAGAATTTATAAAGTATGCTTTGTTTTAAGTACTGAAAAGTTTGTTTTGAAAAGTGTCACAAATCATTCCTTTGCATTTGCATGCATTCATATATATTTTTGTTTGTATATTGAATTGAATATTGTTGTATGAAATTGTTGTGTAGATTTTGTGGAATTTGGAGAGTGTGATTGTGAGGATTGTGTCTATTCCCCTAGCTACCAAGGCAAGTGATTCTTCATCTTTTTGTCCTATTATTTTATATATGCACTAGTGATATTTGAGTAGGATGTGCCTGGTAAATTTCAAAGTATATGCTATGTCTATTGGTGGATCATACAGATGATATCTTGGTAGGAATTTTTCTAAGTTAAGAGACATGTTATGCTAGTATGCTTAGCCTGGCTAGTAGAATTCTAGGGTGGAATATTCATGTTATGATACTATGCAAAGTTATTCCTATGTTTTTGATTAATAAAACAACATGTTAATGAATCACCTGGGTGGAATGGGAAGATTGGTTTGTGTTGAGTGGTTATACAAGGCCCATGTCTATGGTTTACCTTGTGTATCACACTTGTGGATGGCCACCCAGGAACAAAGAGATTTGAGATGTTTAGTGTTGATAAGCTTCTAGTGCAACCACATGGCATATGGGCTCTACCTTGACCAACTAGATTGCAAGAACTCAGCCAGATGGACAGTTGGTGGTAGGGTTGTTAGGATGGAACGCGTCCATGGTGGTCTGAGGGAAAGCTTCTGAAAAGTCTGGTCTCCATGCATGTCGAGTCTTGTGGGGAAAGTGCACCACCTCTCGAGAGGGTAAAACCTAAGTACTTAGTCGTGTCCCCGGTAACGGACATTTTGAGCATCAAAGACATTGAAATGATCAAGGATCTCCTCATCCCAATTTATATAAGTTAAAACTTGTGGTTGAACAAGGTTAAAGGTTCACCATTGTCTATTGGTGGTTCCTTGGGTGTTTTTGTCAAACAAAAACTTAGTGTTTTCAAACTAATATGACAGACCTAATTTTGGAGCAAAGCCATCCTGAACTACACTTAGCCAAATTCATATAGTTATTAGATGTTACTATACTACTATGGTATCACTTGCCAATACAATTCCAAATGTATTGATCCTCTGTGGTTGTAATTTATTATGTTGCTGGTTACTCTGATGGTGACTAGGGTTATGAGTCTACACTCAACATGTTTGCCTGTGGCACATGAAGATGAAGACTTTATTTGTTTTGTTAAGTATGATGAACTCTATGTATTAGCCTTGGGCTAGTGAGTTGTAAGAACTGTGTATCTCTGGATATTACGATGTAATAATGACCTTTGTATCTATGTACTTCATCTTAAACTGTGGATGCTAGCATTTCGATCCAGGGACTAGCATTGCAATCACAGGGGCCTTTACCTTAAAGGGTGAGGTCTTACAGATGGTATCAGAGCACTGTGTTGCATGTAGGATTATGTCCCTAAGATGGATTATACTAAGGAAACCACTAGGAAAAAACAAACTCCTTTGTAAAATTTCCACACTTGTCTCTTTTCATCTTGTAAAACTTCTAATCTTCTTTCTCAATCCTATTTGTAGATGGCCGCCATCAACAAAGCCATCAAGAAGGGACCACTCATGACTATGACCCTAGAATGTGAGATGGAGTTTCCCAAGGCACTCAAAAACCTTATGATTATCTTGGGAATACATGGTAAAGCCGCGTACAAGGGATTTCCAGTGATGTATGAGGGAGAAGAATATTGGTGGGTACAACTCCACTTGTATAAAAACAAGGAGGACAACCACAACGAGTGGGGATTCTGCATGATCACCAACTCAGAAATGCACATGTCATTCTTTGACTCTGCAAGGAATGCAGCATGGAATGCCTTCAAGGAGCTTGGTGAAAGACTCAAGTGTAGAATGGTCAACACTCAAAATGACCTTAGAGAGGAGAAGAAGCATACCCAAGACTTAGAGACCTCCATAAAACGTCTAAGGGAGGATGTCATAGACTTAGCATATGAGTGAGAGTTGTGACGTACTCCAATAGTTGGATCACCACACTTATCATTTTCTCGGGTTAATAATTTTGATCATACCAACCTATGTGGTATGGCAAAAATTTGTATAAGTTATGTTTGAACCTTAGTGTTTGTGATTGAATATTGTATGCCATGACTTGTGTGTTTGAATTAATTTGTAAGTTTGGTGTAATCTTTTGTTTTTACTACCTTATGTTTTGTTCTTTACTTGTGTTGTTTCTAATTTTCTATATCCTATGCAATAGATGCCTAGCTTTGTTTTCAGCACCGCCGAGGAGTTCAAGGGAACTCGTTTTGGATCCCGTATCGTGGAGCTCGCCAGTGTGCTCAATCTTCCCATCCCTAACATTAAGGGACTCCATCTGAGGAAGTTTGAGAGGAAGGACTTATGGGGATTTAGAGTCTCGCAGCCAGGACGCCAGTCAGAGGCCCCCACCGAGGAGATTGCCTTCAAGATACTCCATGATGACAAGGAGAAGGGCCTCGACATCACCATGCAGGAGCTACTTGGACGCCTTTGTGGACATCACTCCGCTGAGCTCAAGGGCCTCTACTTCCATCCCTTTGGGAGACACGACGAGGAGGGAGAGGTTGTAGTGTATGACGATGCCACTAGGGAGACTATTGAGCCAGTGCGCCTCTATCTTCAGGACCTAGAGAGCCTTCTTAGACACCTCGATACTGATAGGACCAACGTCATGCTTAGAAATGATGAGCTACAAGTCCAGTTGAGGGAGAAGGTTAAGGCCTTCGAGGAGCAGGATAAGAGCATCAAGGAGATGGAGGCTAGGTTCGCGAAGCAAGACAAGAGGTTCAAGAACCAAGAGAAGAGAGTGCAGGATAGGAACAATAAGATCAATGAGATGAAGTCCGATATGGATCTCAAGGATCTTAAGCTAGAGACATAGCAGGAGGTGATTGAGAAGCTACGCTCGCAGAAGAGAGATCTTCAGGCGAAGGTCGATGCTTTGACCACCAGCATGGAGGAGTACAAGGCAAGAATTGAAGCAGCAGGACTTACTCTAGTGGAGGAGGAAGTCGACATGGTGGAGTAGTGTTGACTACTTAGCTAACTATCCTTCTATCATCATTTTATTTGTCGAGTCGCATTGATCATCCAACATGTGGATGACTATGCTAGTGTGTTTACTTTTCAAAACTTGTTCACAATGTTTAAACTCTAAGTTTAGTGTGCTTGCTTATTGTGATTGTTGCTATGTATTTTATTATGCATGTTAGGATCTATGGGTTATATCTCATTACTTATCCTTATGGAAATCACAGATGCCTCCCCGTCGTGCCAATCCCAATAACAACAATAACAACAATGGCAATGAGATGCAGCAGCTGATGACAGCCTAAACTTAGTTGATGCAAATGATGACTCGGTTCATGACCAATCAGAACCAAAACAATAACAACAACAACGACAACAACGAAAACGACAACAACAACAACAACAACAACAACAACAACAACAACAACAACAACAACAACAACAACCAAAACAACAAAAACAATAACCAAAACAACTCACCAGCTTTTGATATGCTCACAGGGTTTCTAAGATTGAGGCCTACTAAGTTTTTGAGAACCACTGATCCTATGGTAGCAAATGATTGGCTATGTTCTGTGAACAAGTACTTAGTCACAGTGGGTTGCACTGATGAGGAGAAAGTCAAATTTGCAGCATACCTGCTAGAAGGACCAGCAGCTACATGGTGGGATAATTTCCAAATCACCACTCCTATTGAAGATGTGACTTGGGCAATATTTGAGGATGGATTCCGCACTGCTCATATCTCTTCAGGACTGATGGGTTTGAAGAAGGAATTTCACAACCTTAAGCAACGCCACCGCAGTGTTGCAGAATATATTGAGGAGTTCAACAATCTGGCACGCTATGCACCGGATGATGTTGACACTGATGCAAAGAGGAAGGAGAAGTTCCTTGAAGGGCTGAATGATGAGATGTGTATGCAACTATTTGTTGCATATGTTCCAACTTATCAATCTCTGTGTGACAAAGCTACCATCTTGGAAGAGGAAGCACCACTTTGATAAGCATGGATCGGGATCATCTCACAAGCGTTCTTTTGGTGAAGGAAGTGGAGGTTCTGGATCCCACAAACACGGGAGCCATAACAACCACCACAATAGTAACCATCACCACGATAGCCATAAACATTATGGACATAACAATGGTGATCACCGCAGCAACAAGAGTGGACACAAGAGCCACCATAGTGGAAATGTCAATGGGAATCAGCCAGCTAAGAGGGATATCAGTCAGGTTGAATGCTTCAAGTGCAAGAAAACTAGGCACTATGCAAATGAATGCCCATAAAAGAAGACTGATGGATCCAACAAGACAAACCCTTTTCAGAAGGGACATGTGAACCACATCAATGTGGAGGAAATCCAAGAGGAGTCTGATGTTGTGGCTGGTAAGTTTAAGATTAATTCCTTTCCAGCACTTATCTTTTTTTATACCGGCGCATCGCATTCATTCATATCAAGAGCATTTGTAGACAAAAATAGACTCCCAACTGAAACAATTGGATGTCCTATTAGAGTAAGCTCCCTAGGTGGAGAGATGATAGTATGTCGTGGGAATGACCACGGCAGATGTTGCAATCGGCAGCGAGTAGTAGAACAAAGGGCAAGGGCGGCCAGCCATCTGCGGTGCGAGATGAGGGCGGAGACACAGGGTTTTACCCAGGTTCGGCCGACCGGAGGGTAAAGACCTACTCCTGCTAGATTGTATTATGTTGGATATACAATGGGGCGAGCTCGACGGCTGGGCGGCGAGTCGCTTGGGTGGATGATGGAACGTATGTTTACACGCCCTGTAGGGAGGTTTATATAGACTCACCTCCCCCTAGGGTTTACATATCTCAACCGAATCAGTTAAGGTTTCAGTACTCGTTTAACCTAATCCGACTGGGCCTATCTACTCTCCTGGGCCTTCAGCTTCCAGTCGCTTGGATCCATGCCAGGTCTTGATCCAGTCGCCGTCTCGCAGGCCCACTCGCCAGGTCATGGGCCAGTCGGAAACGTCCTGCTGGGTATACCCCGGTAGGCATATCCCCATCAGTAGTCCCCGAGGTCGTCATCGATTGGGCGCAGGTGGTTGCTGGCAGTCGGGGCATACGGGTCCAATGCAGACATCCAGTCGAATCGGTGATGGGATCCTGAATAAAGGAAAAAACTAGTCATTCTGGTCGCAGCTCGACGAACGGGTCGGCGAAATACTTAGTCACTGTTGTAGTGATCGGGCCGGCGAGCCGAGTGGCCGAAGTTGGACCGTCAAATGCAGTCAAACTTACCGTTGGGGTAATCCAACGGTAACTTTTGGCGTAATCACTGCGTAGTAACGGCTCCCTGATTTGGCGGGTAACAACCGCTATATAAAGGGAATGGTAGGCGATCGGAGAACCATCTCCTCGTCATTTCCTCCGATTGCGCGCACCTCCATTTCTCCCGCATCGCGATCCAGCCGATCCAAAAATCCTCCGACCTCCTCAAACCTCTCTGCCAATGGCCCCCTCCACCGAACCATGGGGCAGGTCCAAGTGTACACGAGCGCTACTGGCGTCCTTCGAGGAGGCCGGGATCCTGCGCGCCGGCAGGTGGCGCATCCCTGCGGCCGGAGTGGTGACTCCGGACCCGCGGGAGGGAGAATTCGTCTGCTTCACCAGCCACCTGGAACGGGGGCTGGGATTCCCCACATCTCTTTTCTTCCGGCGCTTCTGGCCCACACAGCATCGAGCAGCTCGCCATTTTCGTGGCGTTCTGCGAGTGCTACCTGGGCTGCAGGCCCTACTTCCCCCTGTGGCAAGATCTGTTCCACGGGAGGATCAGTCGCGAAGAAGCGGGCGGCCCAATGCTCGCTGCGGGTGGCTTGACGTTTCAATTGAAGTCGAAGGCCTCCTTTTTTGATCTGATGCTACCCGCCAAGGCGGTGAGCGAGTGGAAGAAGTCTTGGTTTTACGTTACCGAGGCGACTCTAGAAGGCGATGTGGTGATCCCAAGATACTCCGCCGACCGGCCCGAACAGCGCCGACTCCAAGTCGGCAAGCTCCCAACAGACCAGCGGATGGTCGTGGACGAGATGCTTCAGACCATCCGTGGCCTGAAGAAGAAGGGTCTTCAGCCCATCAACTTGTACAATTGCTGGCTCGGGCAGCGACTCGTTCCCCTGGCCCGCCGTGACCATTATATGTACGAGTACACGGGTCGGGAGGACTCGACGAAATCCTGCCTTGCCGAGTGGAAACTCGAGGATTATATTCCGGCGTTGAAGAAGATCACCTAGGCGGTGTACCTGGACGCGAAGGCCGGGGTCGCCCCTACACCGCGAAGCATCCAGCCCCAACGGTAAATCACTTTCTGTCATTCGCAGTCGCAGTTAATGCAGTCGCGGTCGTAATGATGTTGTCTTATGCTCATTGTAGTTATTTCAAGTGGTGGAAGGGTGGCTTCCACCCGCAGACGACGAGAACTCGAGCTCGTCCGTCCGGGACGGGGGCGAGTCGCCTCCTGCCAAAGGCAGCATCGAGAGCGACAGGAGCGACGATGACGACGAGTCCGAGGAGGTGGTCGCCCCGCTGGTTCGCAAAACTCGCGGGCAGCGTCAGCGCGAACTCGAGGCGAGTAAAATCCTCGAACGTCACGACAACGACGACGAACTTCCCGAAACCACCTCGCGTCGTCAGGCCACTCCGTCGAAGAAGAAGAAGAAGAAGAAGGAGGTGAAGGCCCCTCCGAAGAGGAAGACGAACCCGGCGAGACAGGAATCTCCGCCTCATTCGGCGAGCAGCTCCGACGCCACCAGCCTAGCCAAGGATGAAGCGCCACAGACGATGGCGACGGCAGATGTCACCGCCGTCCTGAGTGAGGCGCCTCTGCCCTCGATGCCTCCCCCATTCGCCCCAGTCTCTGGGTCGGGGGTTGCTCCGGTCGCGGCGGCTTCACCTCCCAGGGAGGCTCCCGCCGAAAATGTTTCGGAGGCTCGTGTCGCGGCCTCGACAACGAAGAAGTCTTCCGTGTCTTGGGCACACAATGTCCTGGAGATGGGTCTTAGTCGTAAACTGGGCCCCGAACTAGAGAAGCCGGCCGGCATTCGCACGGGGCTGCGGTTCCTGCCAGTCGCTAAGTGAGTTTCATTCACCTGTCCTTGTTTTTCATTGTACTCGGACCACTTTGCTCATGTGATCAATTTGTAGGACTGGAGCTAAGAAGATAGGCCACCCGACCATGGCCAAGGTGCCGCCAGTCGTCGCCGAGGAGGACCCCTCTCGGAAGAGGAAGGCGGACGAGGTCGTCGCCCCCGCGGATAGTGCCAAGAAGACCAAGGGCGACGAAGTCGTCACGGTTTCTGACGACATGACGATCGCTCCGAGTGAACCCGTGGTGGAGGCGGCCTTGACGATCAAGGAAGGTGCTCCCTCGCCTGGGGTGGCCGAGCCGGCCTCTTTTGGTGCCGACGCATCCATCGCGACCTTCCCGCGCTTCATGGCCAGAGCGGCTACGGCGAGTGGTACCACGCCCTCGAGCCACGCACCTGAGGTCACCGAGACGGCGGTCGAGCAGCGTTGCAGGCACACTTTGGCTCTTCTCGCATCCGTGGACGCGATACAGCTTCATGGCATGCTTGGCGCAGCCATCCAGGTATGTCTAGTCCCCGAGGATCGGGCTGCTGATTTGCAGCGGTCGGATTATTTTAGTGTCTTTGTTTTTGTTTCTCGCGTACAGTCCCCGAGTGCCTAGTCGCTGAATTTAAGCGGGTGGGCACTTAGTTTTTTGATCTCCAGTCCCCGAGTTCTTACTCGCTGAATTCCAGCGGGTGGGCACTTAGGGTTTTTGATCTCCAGTCCCCGAGTGCCTACTCGCTGAATTTCAGCGGGTGGGAACTTAGGATTTTTTATCTCCAGTCCCCGAGTGCCTATGCGCTGAATTTCAGCGGGTGGGCACTTAGGATTTCGTTTTTGTTAACTGTTTGTCTTTTGCGCAGGGTTTGCAGCGTGAGTCAGCCGACCGGCTTGCTGCGAAGCGTCGCGCGGAGAAAGAACTTGCCATCGTCCAAGAGGCGAACAAGGGACTCTAGGCGACTTCTGCGAAGGCAGAGGAGGTCCACCAAGGCCTTGTCCCAGCGAGTGAATTGACAGCAGCTCAGTCTGCGTTGAGCTCGGCTGAGAAGCGGATCTCCGACCTTGAGCGCGAGCTGAAGGAAGCGAAGGAAGAGGCGAGTTCGGCGGATGGTCGAGCCAAGGCTGCTGTTACAGCCACCGCTGAGGAGCATAAGGTCTCTGACGCCCTTGTTGCTGGGCTTCAAGACGACTACACCTCTCTTCAGAGCTTCATCACGGATCTCTCCCGTCCCTTGATTGGTGAGTGTGCCTGCCTCTGCCTGTAACATATGCATTGTGTAATATTTGATGTATTCACTGTCACCTTCTTTCCGCAGGTCGGATCATTGATAGCGCGGAAGAGGCGAATTCCTTCGACGCACGGCAATGTGTAGCCATGTTGGTCGACTCGGCCACGTTGTCGGCGACATGTATACGGGCGTATCTTCAGGAGATGTCGCCCACGGAAGTGATTTCCAGCGACCTCGTCGAGGTGTGGCGATACTTGGAGAAGGCGCCGTCGGTCGTCGAGTTTATGACGCGGTCAGCGTTCCGACGCGGGGCGGCAACGGCGCTGAGCCTTGGGCTCGCCCACTTCCCGAAAGATTTCGATCTTGATGACGTGACGAGTGGCTACCTGTCGTCGACTGGCTCGGTGGAGATCGCCGAGGTGTTGAAGCTGACGGACCGCGCCGCGGTGTACTCCGAGCGCGTTTGGGCGATGGGTGACCTCCTTCCTTATCAGGAGACGGTCGTCGCACCCAACGACCCCGAGCCACAGCACCGGGACTTCAAGATCGAGCAGCCCTTCCGTGCGGCGATGGCGGGTGAGTTGACGACGTACCCGTCGAACCCGTATACCCCCTTCATTCGCAACCGCAAGGGTGGCGGCGAGTCATCATCGAAGCCTGCGGAATAAGACATTGTGCCCTTGGGGCGTTAGTAGCAGCGCTGCCGTTGGGCATACTTTGTATTTTGTGACATTTGTGATATGCTATAATGAAATATCGTGGTATTTTGTGAATTGTTATGTGTTTGTGATTGAGGGTTGAACGAGTCCCCGAGCGCGTCCACCCTTTTTTATGGGGTTTACCTCGTTTATTATGTGTTTGTGATTTTGAATGTTTTGTTATTGATGTCGACTCGCTCGAGCTCGGAAAGCCAGTCGCAAGGCGACTCCCATGAGTGCTCTGTACTTCACCGTTTTCCCTTGCGCGAACAAGGTCGGGTAGCCGAGTCCCCGAGCGTGGTACTTGGTGGGCGCCACTGTCGTGGGAATGACCACGACAGATGTTGCAATCGGCAGCGAGTAGTAGAACGAAGGGCAAGGGCGGCCAGCCATCTGCGGTGCGAGATGAGGGCGGAGACACAAGGTTTTACCCAGGTTCGGCCCCTCGGAGGGTAAAGACCTAGTCCTGCTAGATTGTATTATGTTGGAGATACAATGGGGCGAGCTCGATGGCTGGGCGGCGAGTCGCTTGGGTGGATGATGGAACGTACGTTTACACGCCCTGTAGGGAGGTTTATATAGACTCACCTCCCCCTAGGGTTTACATATCTCAACCGAATCAGTTAAGGTTTCGGTACTTGTTTAACCTAATCTGACTAGGCCTATCTACTCTCCTGGGCCTTCAGCTTCCAGTCGCTTAGATCCACGCCAGGTCTTGATCCAGTCGCCGTCTCGCAGGCCCACTCGCCAGGTCATGGGCCAGTCGGAAACGTCCTGCTGGGTATACCCCGGTAGGCATATCCCCATCATAGTAAATTTTGGATGTCATGATCTAGTAATAGTTTGGAAAATACAAGTTTCTGGTTAGTCTGGTAATCCTAGATTCCCAAGGACTGGATGTAATTTTGGGCATGGATTGGATGACTAAGAATGAGGGAGTAATAGATTGTGTCAATCGTACTGTTACACTCACAACCCCGGATAAGAAACGGATTAGGTTCAAGTCTAGCTTTGAACCCTAAGGGAGTAAGCTAAATTCTCTTAAGGGGGTTAGCATAGACAGTGTACCAGTAGTGAAAGAGTACCCGGATGTGTTCTCGGAGGAATTACTAGGAATGACATCAGATAGAGATGTGGAGTTTTTATTGACTTACTGCCAGGATCTGGACCAATAGCAAAGAGACCCTACAAGATGTTAGTTGATGAGTTAAAAGAACTCAAGAAACAGCTTGGAGAACAGTTGCAGAAAGGATTTATCCAACCAAGTTCTTCATCATGGGGTGCACAAGTTCTGTTTGTTGAGAAGAAAGACAGAAGTCAAAGGCTATGCACAGATTATCATTCACTCAACAAGGTGACTATAAAGAATAAGTATCCCTTACCTAGAATCAATGATCTATTTGATCATCTAGAAGGAGCCCGCATGTTCTCAAAAATTGATATCCGATCATGCTACTTTTAGCTAAAGATTAGAGAACAAGACATGCCTAAGACTTCTTTTACTACTAGGTATGGATTGTATGAGTATACCGTGATGCCATTTGGATTAACAAATGCACCAGCTTATTTCATGAACATGATGAACAAGGTGTTCATGGAGTTCTTGACAAGTTTGTCGTGGTGTTCATTGATGACATATTGATGTACTCCAAGAGCAAAGAAGAGCATGAAGAAAATTTGTGTTTGATTCTTGAGAAACTCAGGGTGCACAAGTTGTATGCCAAGTTCAGTAAGTGTGAGTTTTGGTTGAATGAAGTTGGATTTCTTGGACATATTGTGTCTGGAAATGGTATAGCTGTCGATCCACAAAAGTGTCAACTGTAACTAAGTGGGAATCTCCCAAATCAGTTAAGGAAGTTTGTTGTTTCCTAGGCTTGGACGGGTACTATAGGAAGTTCATCGAGAATTTCTCAAAAGTGGCTAAACCAATGATAGACCTACTTAAGAAGGATACAACGTTTGATTGGACTGAAGGGTGTGAAACCAATTTTCAAGAATTGAAGAAAAGACTAGTGTCAGCACCAGTTTTATGTCTGCCAGATCTCGAGAAAGACTTCCAAGTCTATTGTGATGCATCTCACCAAGGATTGGGTGGAGTATTGATGCAAGAAGGAAAAGTTATGGCTTATGCGTCGAGACAACTCAAGACTCATGAAGTAAATTATCCTACACATGACTTAGAGTTGGCCTCTGTTGTCCATGCACTCAAAACATGGAGACGTTATCTTTTGGGAAAGCGTTGTGAAGTGTTCACTGATCACAAGAGTTTGAAATATATTTTCACTCAAAAAGAGCTCAACATGATAAAAGAAGGTGGCTTGAACTTATCAAGGATTATGACTTGAGTTGGCAGTACCATACCGGCAAAGCAAATGTTGTAGCCGATGCTTTAAGCCGTAAAGTTTATGTGAATGGCCTCACTACAGGAGAATTGCCAGATGATTTGTGTGCCCAATTCAAAGAGCTAAGATTGGAGATAGTGCCTAAAGGCTATCTCATGTCATTGGAAGTTCAACCAACACTATTGGATAAGATTAAAGAAGCCCAAAAGTTGGACAAGGAAATAGAGGAGATTAAGAGTAAAATTGGTAAAGGAAAGGCTAAAGGATTCCATGAAGATGAACAAGGAACTTTATGGTATGGAAAGCGTATATGCCTTCCACAAGATCCGGAGCTTCAGAAATGATTCTGCAAGAAGCACACAATTCACCATAATCTATTCATCCGGGTAACACCAAAATGTACATGGATGTGAAGGAATATTTTGGTGGAACAATCTTAAGAAAGATATCATGGAACACATTGCTTTGTGTGACGTGTGTAGTAGAGTGAAGGCGGAACATCAGAAACCGACAGGGTTATTGCAACCACTACCTATACCTGATTGGAAGTGGGATAAGATTGGTATGGATTTTATCACCGGACTGCCAAGGACCATATCTGGATACGATTCTATATTGGTTGTTGTGGATCGCCTAACTAAAGTGGCTCATTTCATACCAGTCAAGACTACCTAAACAAGTGCGAAATTGGCTAAGATCTATATGAATAGAATTGTATGTTTACATGGAGTACCTAAGAGTATTGTGTCTGATAGAGGAACTCAGTTCACTTCGCATTTTTGGCAACAACTTCATGAATCATTGGGAACAAGACTAGAATTCAGCACAGCATTTCATCCTCAGACGGATGGACAGACAGAAAGAACCAATCAGATTTTGGAAGATATGTTGAGAGCTTATGCACTAGACTATGGATCTAGTTGGGATGAAAGTCTGCCATACGCATAATTCTCTTACAATAATAGCTATCAAGCAAGCATAGAGATGGCCCCGTTTGAATTCCCTTATGGAAGTAAGTGTACTACGCCATTACTATGGAATGGAGTAGGATAAAGAATTTATTCGGACCAGAACTGATCAAGGAAGTTGAAGAGAAAGTCAAAATGGTAAAGGACAGATTGAAGATAGCCCAATCCTGACAAAAGAGTTATGCAGATCCATAGCATAGGGAAGTCACATATGAGGTAGGTGATAGAGCTTATCTTAGAGTCTCACCGCTTCTTGGTGTCAAGAGATTTGGAGTCAAAGGAAAATTGGCACCTCGATATGTTGGATCGTTCAAAATTTTGAGCCACAAAGGAGAAGTGGCTTATGAGATAGAATTGCCTGAATCACTGTCTGCAGTTCACAATGTGTTTCATGTGAGTCAGTTGAAGAAATGTCATCCGGAGTTGGAAGAAACTTCATTGAAGGACACTATACCATTAGAATAGGTACAGTTGGAGAGTGATCTCACTTACGAGGAGAAACCTATCAAGGTTCTTGAGACGGCAAAAAGAGTCACTCGTACTAAGACTATCAAATTCTGCAAAGTATAGTGGAATCATCATATCGAGGAAGAACAAACTTGGGAAAGAGAAGATGAGCTTCGAAAAGATCACCCTCGCATATTTGATAGCCAATCCGAATCTCGAGGGCGAGATTCATCTTAAGGGGGTTAGATTTGTAACATCCCAAATTTCATCAAATTCAAAACCATTTTGTTGCATTCATATCATCATGGCATTATTACCTTGCATAAAAAATTTCAAAGCTAAACCCCAAATAAAACCATATTTAAACCCCTTATTATATTATATATATATGGGGCAAGGTTTTATTTTATTTTCATGACCCAAAATGATTTTTGAGTGATTAGATGTGTTTGTCACACTTTTGGACACAGGGATCATAGCACAAAAGTTTGGTGAAGATTTTAATTCATTTGGATTTGAAATGACCATTCAAATCTAACTTAGAAAATCAAAACAGAAAAGGAAAAAGACAAAAGGAGAAAAAATAAAACCAGCAAACCCTTTCGGCCCAACAACCCCTGGAAGCCCTCTAAGCCCACCCGAGGAACCTCCCTCTCTCTATGTTTCTCACCCACTCGCGCACACCCCGCTCACTGACCAGTGGCCCCGCTGCCACGTCAACCCCGTCATCCCCAAACCTCGCGCGACGACCGCTCCACTGGACGTTTCTTCCCCCATCACGACCGATGAATGCGCATGTAATTGCCGTTGATTCGCTGAGTAACTCCCCTCCCTGCTGCGGATACATAAACCCCTCCTCCTCCGCCACATTTCCCCCCACACACTTCCCTCCGATCGCTGCCAGGCTAGTTGAATTTCGCCTCGCACCGCCGCAGCATCGAGCAGCTCTGGTGAGCTATTCTGGTAAGCACAGCGCGCCCATCTGCCTCTCGTTCACGCGAATGTGTTCCTCTTGCTCATGCACATCTACTCATGTCCTTGGCTTGTCCTATATCGCCCCAGGTCACCGTCCCCGTTAATGTCTTCAAGCAACCGAGGCGCAGATCAACTCCGGCGAGCAATCTCGGTAAAATCCGTGCGCCCTTGTCCAAGCCACGTCCACATTGAGCTTCCCCACCTCCTTGCGACCGTGGTAAGCACCAGGAAATACCCCCTTGCCCCCTGACCTCGCCGGTGTGTCAACACCAGTAGCGTCGCCGCCGCCTGAGCCATTCCCGCGCTTGGTTTTGGTCAGGTTAGCCAGGTCCGTTAGATCTGCATCTGATGGCCACAATTAGATCACTTAACGAAGCGGTATGATTTGATCTGAACCGTGCATCGTCACTTAGATCCTACGGTGCGGAAGTGTGATCTAGCGCGAACCGGTACGCGCCAATCAGACGCTGCCGCGTGGCTAGGGTTTTGATTTAAAATCTAGATTTTGATCTATTAGTTATTCAAACTTGTAAATTCAATAATATTTGGTCCGTTTATCCAAAAATTACAAATTTTATATCTATGGATTCATAAAAATGAGATCTTTACAACTATGGCCTTGATTTGGCCATTTTCTTCTGAAAAATTGGGATTTTATGCAGAAGAATTTGTAGGCCTATTTTGGCTATAAAAATTATTTAGAAAATTATTTTAAAGTAAATTTTGGTTTATTTAGACTTTAGAAAGTATGCTTTGTTTTTAGTACTGGAAATTTTGTTCTGAAAAGTGTGACAAATCATTCCTTTGCATTTTGCATGCATTCATATATATTTTTGTTTGTATATTGAATTGAATATTGTTGTATGAAAATATTGTGTAGATTTTATGGAATTTGGAGAGTGTGATTGTGAGGATTGTGTCTATTCCCCTAGATAACAAGGCAAGTGATTCTTCATCTTTTCGTACTATTATTTTATCTATGCACTAGTGATATTTTGAGTAGGATTTGCATGGTAAATTTCAAAGTATATGCTATGTCTATTGGTGGATCCTATAGATGATATCTTGGTAGGAATTTTCCTAAGTTAAGAGACATGTTATGCTAGTATGCTTAGCCTATCTAGTAGAATGCAAGGGTGGAATATTCATGTTATGATACTATGCAAAGTTTATGCCTATGTTTTTTATTAATAAAACAACATGTTAATGAATCACATGGGTGGAATGGGAAGATTGGTTTGTGTTGAGTGGTTATACAAGGCCCATGTCTATGGTTTACCTTATGTATCACACTTGTGGATGGACACCCAAGAACAAAGAGATTTGAGATGTTTAGTGTTGAGAAGCTTCTAGTGCAACCACATGGCATATGGGCTCTGCCTTGACCAACTAGGTTGCAAGAACTCAGCCTTGGATAGTTGGTGGTAGGGTTGTTAGGATGGAACGCGTCCATGGTGGTATGAGGGAAAGCTTCTGAAAAGTCTCGTCTCGATGCATGTCAAGTCTGGTGGGGAAAGTGCACCACCTCTCGAGAGGGTAAAACCTAAGTACATAGCCGTGTCCCCGGTGACAGAAATTTTGAGCATCAAATACATTGAAATGATCAAGGATCTCCTCATCCCAGTTTCTCTAAGTTAAAACCTATGGTTGAAAAAGGTAAAGGTTACCAATGTCTATTGGTGGTTCCTTGGGTGTTTTTGTCAAACAAAAACTTAGTGTTTTCAAACTAATAAGGCAAACCTTATTTTGGAGCAAAGCCAACCTGAACTACACTTAGCCAAATTCATATAGTTATTAGATGTTACTATACTACTATGGTATCACTTGCAAATACAATTCCAAATGTATTGACCCTCTGTGGCTATAACTTATTATATTGCAGGTTACTCTGATGGTGAATAGGGTTATGAGTCTACACTCAACATGTTTGCCTATGGCACATGAAGATGAAGACTTTATTTATTTTGTTAAGTATGGTGAACTCTATGTATTAGCCTTGGGCTAATGAGTTGTAAGAACTATGTATCTCTGGATATTACGATGTAATAATGACCTTTGTATATGTGTACTTCATCTTAATCTGTGGATGCTAGCATTTCGATCCAGGGACTAGCATTGCAATCACATGAGCCTTTACCTTAAAGGGTGAGGTCTTACAGCTCTGCTGTCGGGGGGATTTTCTCGTCACAAGAGGTCTCTTTTTATAGGGGTCCCTTCACGAAAGTTGTTCTTTTTGACTTAGCGGTGTCGGTGGAAACTATATGGCCGGAACTATACGGCCGAAATTTTAGTCCCGTCGTATATTTGGTCGTTAAAGGTACTGGTTCCTCTTCACGGCCCCTGGTTCCTTTCGGTTGTTCGAAATCTCGTATCTTTGACTTTAATGTTGTGATTCCCATCATCTAACGTCATTACCTGCACAGGGAAAAATGGAAATACAAGATTGCATAACCCTTGAATCATTAGGCATTAGTGGAAGGGTTTAGAGAGATATTTCATCAAAAGTAAATATCTAGTTTAAATGTGGCTATGGATGGCTATATTTCACAGCCATCAAGCCCCCGCAAACCAGCCACAGGTTTTGGCCCGGTTTGCACCGAATCGGACCGCGCAGCGCAGTCCGGTCCGTTTGTGGGGGGGTCTTGGGATGTCCTAAGAGCATCCAGGGGCGGGCCACAAATCCGAATTGCTTCGATTTGGTATGTTTGTGGTGTCTCCGGGACGTGTGGTCTGGTCCTGTTCATGTGTGGGCCTGAGCATTTATTTTTGTTTAACTTAACCATAGCTCAGTAGTGTCTGCAATGGCAGGAAGCTGTCACGCCGGCAATCATGCTTTCCGCCCGTGGTGGTAGAGTTTTCCGCGAGGCGGCTAGTTTTCATTGCGCGCTGGCCTTTCCCGCCATTCACGGGGGCTACAAATAGGCTACGCTGGTGGCAATGGCCAAACCATTCCTAGCCGCCAGCCAAAATGCCTCGTTGTCTGCCTACCACCTGGGAAATGTTGTCCTCTGCCGCCCATATTCGCTACCTGAGCTTGCCGTCGAAGGCAGGCGCTGAGGAGGAGGCTCCGGTGGAGAACCCGTCTCTAAAAGATGTCACGGAATAGCTCGAGTTCCACGATGACGCGGATGGCGAGGAGGACCAACCGACACAGGAGGCCACGAAGGAGCTGGACTTCCTCGACGATGACGCCGACGAGGAGGTTGTGGACTAAAAGGTTATCTTTGCCTCCATCTAGATGATGCGGGACGAGCGCAACATCGGCATCATCGATGCCACCCTCGAAAGCCACGTCATCGCAGCCTCCATCCTCTCCACTGCATAGGAGGAGAAGGGTCGATGCTTCGTCGGGAGGCTGAGGCGAAGCAATAGGCCGAGCGGGTGGCAAAGGTGAAGAAGATCGCGCGGCAAGCGGATACAGAGGCACATGAGCTCGCGCGAGATGTCGTCGCTGCCGAGCGCGAGATTGCTGAGGAGAGCTGCGAGCAGGGCAACGATGAGGTCGGCCACTACAATGAACTCCTGCTACAGGCCGCGCTCATAGCTATTTTTTTGAATAATACATTTTTTATTAAATTTCACGAATAATACACGTTTTTCAAAATTTCTAGAAGTAGCGCGGCGTTAGGAGTTGAACTCCTGACTAGAGCTCCTCGGGACTCTAACTCCCGACAAGTATGGTCAGGACTTTAACCGCCAACCGTAGTGGATGGCGGGCCCCACCTAGTCAGGCTGTCGGCCGGCAATAGGGAGTGTGGGAGCGTCGGGACTTGAACACCCAACCGGTGTTTCTTCTTATCCTCCGTGGCACCGGACAGCCCTCCTGTGCTGCCTCTTTTCTCTTCTTCTTCCTCTTTCTTTTCTTCTTACTCTCGTTTCCAGCCACAACTATACTCATTTTCAGCCGATTTCTACTCCGTTTTCCATCCAAACTTGGTGTTGAGACACATTAAGAAGCTAAGAAAGTCCCGATTTACTCCTGGGATAGCCTATTGAAGTGATTTTGGGAATTTTTGTGGAGGAAGTTGGTGGTATTCTTGGGGAGCAATGGCTATGGTGGAGGATGGGGCTGCAGCTTGAGGGAGCTGCATGGTGGAGGTCCCGATCCAATGATTGGAGGCTGCTGCATGGAAGGACCTCGCACGCTTCAAGGGTAAACCCTAACTTCTCGCTAAGTGCAGTCTTTAGTGTATGTTTATGGGTAGACTTGGATATGGTCAGTTAGCTATAAGATTATTCGGCTCAAAGTATGTTGGTAGACTATAATGTGCCATGGTACCGGTATTTGACGCGTTTCGGTATTTTTTCTAGGTTGAAAGTTATGTCAGACAATGTACTATTTAGGTTTCACTATGGTCACGGTGTTGTAAAAATAAACCATCTCAGAATTGATTTTAGTGACTTTCAGTGCATACTTAAAGAGCTCCAGGCTCCTGAAACATGGTCACTTAGTGAGTTTAAGGATTGGTTATCTGCATCTTTAGGGCTCCCTCCGACCCATACTGTCGGTGTGCATGCATTATGGACTAAGTCAAGGAGTGCCCCATTGTGTTATTTGAGACCGATAGAAGTGCAATCTAAATGGGTCAAATGGATGGAAGCCTGCCATAAAAGGAAAGTTAACCCCATTGTGTTAGTGTTACCTAAGGCGAAATAGGGTGGGTATGATCATGGCCAGAGTATTCAGACCCACCTTTCAATGCATAGTTATTCATGATCTTTGTTTGTAACCTTTCATGTTGCATGCATAGTTACTTTGTCTTATTGTTAGAACTTCTTCTTTCATGCTCATGTTTAGAGTACATTGATCCCAGCTTTCAATGCTTGCAAATGGTTTGATCTTGATTTTGATGGTGCATGTCACCTCAAAAATTATTCTTTTTATCACTTACCTACTCAAGGACGAGCAGGAGTTAAGCTTGGGGATGCTAGATACGCCGTAAACGTATCTATAATTTTTGATGTTCCATGCTTGTTTAGTATCTACTTTGCTTTGCTTTGTATACACTTTGAGGTATTTTTATATGTTTTCTAGGACTAACCTATTAACAAGATGCCACAGTGCTAGTTGCCTGTTTTCTTCTATTTTTGGTTCCAGAAAAGGCAAAAAATCACTATTCTCGGAATTGGACAGGACAGAAGCCAAAGTCAATATTTTACCATGGGAAACACGGAGCCAGAAGACGAGACGGAGAAGAGCCACCAGGGGGCCACACCCCCTGGTCGCGCGGCCAAGCCTGGCCCGCGCCTGGGGGGTGCGGCCACCCTAGGTACCCCTGCCTCGCCTCTTCGCCTATAAAAATTCCCCGATACCAAAACCCTAAGTACCCAATGAATCTTCACGAAACAGTCTGTAGCCGCCGCCACCATCATCCCTAGATTGCCGGGATCTGAAGCTCTTCCCGGAACCCTGTCGGAGGGGAGAGATCATCCTGGAGGCCTTCTTCATCACCATGCCAGCCTCCGGTATGAAGCGTGAGTAGTTCCACCTTGGACTACGGGTCCATGTAGTAGCTAGATGGTTGTTTATCCTCCTTTGAGCTACCATGTTTAGATCTTGTGAGCTCCGTTCAAGATCAAGATCATCTATTTTCTAATCATGCATATTATGTTTGTGGGGATCCGATGGATATTGAGATTACTATGTCAGATTGGTTAATGATTCTATCTTATTGATTATGTCATGTCTGTGTTGTTTGAGATCCTGCATGCTCTCCGTTTCTAGTAGCTATCTTGGCCAAGTAGATGCTAGTGACTCCAAGAGGGAGTATTTATGCTCAATAGTGGGTTCATGCCTCTATTGAATCTGGGGAAGTGACAGAAATCTCTGAGGATGTAGATGTGTTGTTGCTACTAGGGAGAAAACAACAATCTCTTGTTCATGTAACAATTGTATTGTTTACTTTACAAACTTTGCTTAAAGCAGTTATCCGTTGCTTGCAACTTAATACTAGAGGGGGTTCAGATGATAACCTGAAGGTGGATTACTAGTCATAGATGCAGTTGGATGTAGGTCTATGTATATTGTTGTAATGTCCAATCAAATCTCATAGGATCATGAATGACTAGTATTTCATTGTTATGCCTCTCTTTGTCCTGTCAATTGCCTCGCTGTAATTTGTTTACCCAGCATGTTATGTTGTTTATCTTAAGGAGAACACCTCTAGTGAACTATGGACCCCAGTCCAATCTTTACCATTGATACATCTTACACTGTTACTATTTAATTTCTGCAATCCACCATTACTTTCCACACCATACGGTTAATCCTTTGTTTTCAGCAAACCGATGAGATTGACAACCTCACTGTTCGTTGGGGCAAAGTCTTGAGTTTGTGTTGTGGAGGTTTCCTAGTTGCTAGCAACACCTTTGAGTCATTTCCTTCCTCCTACTGGTTCGATAACCTTGGTTTCTTACTGAGGGAAAAACTTGTTGCTGTACTCATCATACCTTCCTCTTGGGGTCTCCCAACGAAGCTCTACAGTGATCTGAGCTGCATCAAGCCTTTTCCTGGCGCTGTTGCCGGGGAGGCTAAGGACGGATTTACAAGGGGAGTCCTTCACAACCTTTCTCTTTACTTTGTTTTTGTTTTTCTTAGTTTCTTTTGCCTTGTTTTGTTTGCCTCTTTTTATCAAAAACTCCAAAAAAAATAGTTTCATTTGGTTTGCCTTTTCTTATAAAAAAAATTAGTTCCTACTATAGTTGTTGTTCTGTCATTGCCTTCCTTTGTCATGCTTTCTATCAATGGATGGTTTATTTGAAACTAGTTCTTATTGTCAAGGTGGGTTCACGGAAGAACAAAAGTATTATTATAAGGAATACCGCTTGTCACAAAAAGGGAAACACTTATGGGAACAAATTGATAAATTGAATACTATTGCTAGAGACGTGTGCTCTAATTATAATGTTACTTATTGCTTTGATAAATCTTGTTGCTATAGGAGGTATAAACACCTCCCTTTTCAATGTGAGTATAATTATAATGTTACCATATCTTCTTATGTTAAAGGAAATTATGACTTTTATGATGTGGACCAAATTGAAGAATTTATTGCTTGGAAGGGTGGTTTTGAACTTGCTAGTTTGCTTGAAAATACTAATGATTCACCTTATGAATATGAGGTTTATGATATACTTAAATTTTGCTTTGATAATTACAAGGAAGAAAATGGCTATATTCTTTAATACTTTAATAGATGTTTTCCACAAATGGAAAAGACTAATGCCTTGCAGGAGCCTATGGAAGAAGAAATTGCTGAAACTAGAAGCTCATTAGATGAAAAAGAGGAGGAGAGTGATAAAAAAGGAGGAAGAATGGATTAGATACCCATGCCTACCTTATAATGAGAGTAACCCTTTATCCCTTACATTATTTGATTGTCCCCCATGCTTACCAAAGGAGGATGAATGTTATGTTCACGTGGATCCTTTTGAAATATCTATTTTGGTTAAAACTTGTGATAATAGTGATGCTCCTGTTATCCATGATAATCCTATATTTGTGCCTAACTTCGAAATGCATGGTAATAAAGAGTTTTTCTTAGAAAATATTTATGATAAAGATCTAGATGATGGTCCTATATTGAATGATCAGTCACCTTATTATAAAATTGTTAAAAGTGGGTTTGAAGGTTTTAATCTCACTATTTTTTAGATTGATAAAAATTATGTGTTTATAGATCATGAAAAGCATACTTTATGTGATAGTTATATTGTTGAGTTTATTCATGAGGCTACTAAAAATTATTATGAGAGTAAAATATGGTTGTAGAAGTTTTCATGGTACTAAAACACCTCTCTATGTGCTGAAAGTTTTGAAGTTGCTCTTGTTTTATCTATCCATTCTTGTTACTATGTGCTTCTTTGACTTATTTTCTTAAAAGATTCCTATGCATAGGAAGTGGGTTAGACTTAAATGTGTTTTGAATTTGCTTCTTGATGCTCTCTTTTACATCCATTCATATTTCTTATGTGAGCATCTTCTTGTGCCTAACTTAAAGGCGTTAAAGAAAAGTACTTCTTGGGAGATAACCCAATAGTTTTCTTGAGTAATGGAAGTTATTATTTCTGTAATAAACTCTCCTTATAATTTTTGTTTGATTTTTGTGTCAAGAATAACCTCTAATAAGAGGGAAGTAAGATTCGGAGAGTTGCTGTCCTAAAACAGATTTTTGTGCTACACCGTAAACATTCGTGTAAGATCTCTGTAAGTCGGATTGAGCTGTAACTTCCTGAATAAATCCCCAAGGTTGTTAGCTAACTTTCGTTAGTTCAACACTTTTTGATTTGAGCAACAGAAGGTCTTCGAAAAAATCGGTTTTCACCTGTTGGTCTGTTTTGACAGATTTCTACCATTATTTGCATTTGCTTCTTATTGATTCGTTTTTAGGTTTTTTTGAGAAATTGAGATTTTGAGGGAATTGATACAGTATCTTGTGTCTTTAGTGAAAGTTTTGATGTTTTAAAACTAAACCCCAAAGGTCTATTATCTTTTGAATGCACTAATGTTGCTAATGAAGATTGTGTGAAGTTTTGTATGAAGAAAAAATTTCAGGTGTAAGAGAAAGAATGATGTAATGAGATGAAGAATGGACAAAATCTCAAGATTGGGAATGCCACCCCGTTTCACCCCAAGAAATATTCAAGAGGTACAAGCGTCAAAGCTTGGGGATGCCCAGGGCATCCCCTTCTTCATCAATAAAAATCTTGGGTCTTTCTAGACACTTCGTTTTTATTGTTTCATGCATAGTTGTGTTGTTCTTGGAGCGTCTTAGTTTTTGTTTTTTGGCTTTTGTTTGCTTAGTTTTCTTGAATAAAGTACTTGGACCCCTGTTCTCATTGTGTTGTTTAAAATAAGTTGATTGGTGTTGGAGAGGAGTAGAAAATTCTTGCTTGAGTAGTTGATACGTCCAAAACGTATCTACTTTTCCAAACACTTTTACTATTGTTTCTCCTCTAAACTTGTATGATTTGGATATTACTAGTAAGCATGTACGTGCAATGCATGCCTTATAATTTATAATTAGAACATTAGTCTTAAATCTTCCAAAATCATATGATCCGTAGGATTTGTGTTTGTTCTTCTGGCTCCTGCCATCTTCCAAGTCTCGATTTCTTACACTATTATTACACTATCATCATTATCATAGTTATTTTTCAAACAATGACACATCATATAATATGTATCAAGATTCGTAGTGAATATACTTGTTTAAGAGTGTCAGATAAACAATCTCCGTAAAGTACTCCACAAAATTTAATAACCACAGACCACACAGAATGATCTGTATGATTATAGTATTTAAATGATACTTTTTGTATTTAATATCTACTATACTAATAAAGCCACGAACAAGAACTTTGCTACAGACACTCGAATAGACATGTACAGCCCTTTACATCCAAACGGTATCTCCATCCTATGGTCTACAGTAACCTAACCATTCGCCTGGGTGCACCTAGCAATATGCTTTGTCGGATTGTGCTCTGGACTCTGGAGCACGACTACCCAGCCACGTACCCCTTGGCTAGAAAAAAACACAAAAAGGAAACGATCACACCTACGATCTGGTGTCCCTAAACCCACGCCTCTTAGGTCGCCACCATCTCCGCCTTCGTCGCCTCTTAGGTCTCCACCGCCTTTGTCGCCAGACTCTCCTCCATCCTCGCCGTTGTCACCATCGATGACTTCCTGGATGACTCCATCACCGCACTTGACGGCACCATAGCATCCATCACTGCCTTCGCCGCCATTGCCCCCGTCGCCATCAAACCCTTCCTGGACGACTCCATCACAGCACTTGACGGTGCCATAGCTTCCATCACCGCCTTTGACGCCATTGCCATCAAACGCCTTCCTGGACGAATCCATCGCAGCACTTGATGACGCAGTCGCCACCTTCCTCGCCGACGCCATCCTGGATGACAACATTGCTGCCACTATCATCACCACCTTCGCCACCGCCTACACCCTACTGCATCACACCGTCGGATGTGCGGGCGCCCCTCCATCGCATCCTCCGGCTTCGCCATCCTATAAACGGTGACAATACAATCTGTTAGAAACAGACCATTACTTGCATGATTATCAGAAGATTACTAGGTAATGAATATGCAACACCACCATATCATGACATTCTACATATTTATCAGTATCATGGCCATAGTCAGTCACAGCAACTCTGTATATTAATTTGTTAATAAACACCAGATTTATCACATAGATTTTCAAATGAACAATCCAGCAGATAAATTCTCTAACTGATCTGTGGCATGTAATCCAAACAAGATGTATAGCAAGCCCAGTTCTTCAAGAGAAAGAATAGAATAGTTATGACCTCATATTATAACAACTATAACATAACATGCTACATATTTACCATTACCATGTCCATCACATAGCATATATTCTACATAACATAGCCTTTGAAATGAATAACTTAGCAGATATATTCTACAACTTACAACTGACCTCTAGCATGTAGTCAAAAATAAGATGTAGAGCAAGCACAATTCGTCAATACAAAGAATGAAACATTTATTTACTCCTCATAGTGCAACCATTATAACAACAAAGAATAATCGAGGCCATGAACAACATTTGAGTTATAGGACTTGGTTTCATTCTTTCCTTCAGTATATACAAGCTGCACTTGTATGGCTGCCTCCCCTAAACTAATCTAGCACAGCTAAAAGTAATACAGTAGTATATTTATTATTGCTTGGGAACTAATCTTTCGCTTCACAATGCAGTGTTCATCTTTATATATGTCACAATATATGGTTCTTTTAAATTTCATGATATGCATATTCATAGGATAGTGAACAACCAACTGGTAGATATGTAACACCCCCGGTCACTCCGGACCGACGGCTGTCACTTCTGGCAGCTCAATAGGATCTCTAGACTAACCCCACAGACCAACACTAGTCTTTTCTGCGCACTTTGTCGTCACTCGTGCGCACCCGGTTACCCACTTCCCGGTCGGTCACCCATCCTAGAATTTCTCTAGGCCAAGAACGCTTAACCTTAGAGTTCTTTTAGAATGAGCTTTCGGAAAATAAGTTGCAACTTGTTGGTATGGGTTTCCTATCAATCCTATTGAGCCATGCGCCAGGGTCTCACATACACCCACCCTTAGAAGATCGACGTCCTCGTCAATCAAACACAAGCCAGGAACGTCCCCTCTTGGCACACGTCTGTGCGTCCATTGCCGGCACATTGCCATGTCGTGTCCACTCCGGTCCACATGCTCCATGCTATACATGTCCGCCACTGACCCGCACATGCCCATGTAACCGCGAGGGTCGGCGCTGATACTACTCTGTAACACCCTCGGATCGGCCCTATGCAAGTTTTAGCGATTCTCGCCAAACCTGCATAGAAACGATTCAAAGGTTCCCACCAAGCACTTTCGTGCGGGTGGAAAACGAAATAATATCATTACACAATAGTCCACGATGGAACCCACAGAAAATATATATACAACAACGACTCCATGAGTCATGAATACAGATATACAGTACAAAGATCCAAATCACCTTGAAAACGATACAGCGTCCGAGTACGGACAAGATGCAAATTGATCTAAGAGCCCTGAAGAATAACAAGTGGCATCCATAACCCTGCCCAGGCCAAGCCAGAAGGGTAACCCTCCTAACGACGTCGATCTCAAACCTGCTAAATAAAAGGGGTGCCGATAAAGGGCAAAGGAAAAAGAGAGCAGTCGGTATTGAGGCCAGTACATGGTGAGACTAGAATTTGGCGGTCCTCGCCTACATAGGTTTGGTCGACTGAAGCGGCAGCGAAGCATGCACTAAACAACCTATAGAGACTCGATACAACTGTCGGCTAACATAGAAGGATAAGAAAGACCTATTCGGAACCAACCTGATACTACCACCAAACATACCCATCCGGATATTTCCCCCTCGAGACTAAACGAGGAAGTCAACCGAGTAACTCACACAGTTAGCAATTTTATTCATTCATTCCATTGTGGTTATCTAACTTACTAGTCATATCAGGTACAAGTCATATTATAACAGTAAACTTTAGTTATAGTTGTCTATGATCGAGAACTGTGCTCCAAGTCGTCCAGAACCGCGGACACGGCTTCTCCAAAAGATTTAACCCCGCAGGGGTGCACCAAAGTTCCACACGCACCTACACCCTTGTTGTCAGATCAGGTAGGTACAAGATCACAAAAAATACACCCAACGGTATGTCGACGGGGTTTCGGACACGACGTTTCCCAGACCCAAAACAAACACATGGGGGACACCCCACTAAGCTACACGTAACGAAGTCGGCCGGTCTCCGAGACGGACCTAGGGTTTGTGTCGACGGCTGTAAACGATTGGGAACCCGAAAGTGTGACCGGGCTTGTCGTTACAACGAAAAAGTATCACGGGGTTCCTAAATAGTATAGGCGCTCCACGCGCAATCTTAAATAAAGCAGTAAAGCATGGCATAAGTACAGGATATTAATAAAGCCTCAAACTACTTTGTGGCCCCCAGTACAGTACTTTGAAATCAAGTACTAAATTTATAGGGGTGCCCACATACCCCACCCGTGGTTAGCGCGCTTGATCTCAGAACAGGTGTCAAGAACTCGGGGTCCTATGAGACACAAGTGGGAGGTTAAAAACCAAATATTATCTATTACCCACCAGTGCCTCTTCATTACTTACCTACATTCAATTTTAGTTATTAAACAGTAATTAAATCCATGATCATCTCCACCATTAAGCATGTGTCAACCACCCAACAACGGTGGAACATCGACTACGCGAAGCAGCACCTGAGTAAGCGACTACGACTCGCAAGGCCGACTATCTACCAAACAACATGTAATAGGAGGTGTCCATGGCAATTTAGGGGCTGCAGTGAATAATATATGGGTACGGAATCTACAGAATTGCAACACAGATAGCAATAGATCAACAGGAGGAAATAAATACTAGAAATGTAAAATAGGTAGAAAGAGGGAGAATGCTCGCCTGAAAAACATTACCAAAGGTTCATTCGAAGATTGGGTCATCACTCGCATCAACTCATTGGCCTAATCCGCGAAGAAGCCAAACACTAGAAGAAAACCCGGATGCACTATTTAATACTACGGCAGAGGATTAGGCATGATGCATGTATGATGTATGACATAGAAGAGATGCGATGCGATGCAATTAGGCAATACTAAGCGGAACCGGGGTTCCGACATTTACTTATATGGTTCAAGTTGTTTAGATACCCTTCAATTTAATGTTGTATTAATAAGGCAAAATTATATCATTGGTTCGCTACACAAATTTAAACGAGGCTAATATTAGACTAGATTCACCCGCATATGGTCTCCATAATTAGTGAATCGGCATAATGCCTCCAAAGCACACAAATATGTATGCAAGCATGACAATTGATATGCAACAATTCATATAGATATCAATTTATAAAATAGGGCTTGGAAAGAGATCACACATGGCGGTCGAAGATCTTGGGGTTCGAGGTTCGACGGGGTTCGGGGTTCGGGCTTCGGATACGGGATCAAGGACTTCGATCTCCGAGAAGATCTAGTCGTTCCGAGAAATTGGGGTCCGGCAGGTCGGCCTTGGTCCAAGAAGTAGGGCTTGAGTGACATCGTATTCGGGTTCTGGGAAGGAGAACATGGTGTTCCTTGATGAAGAACTTGATGCTCCGGGTCGGAGCCGTGTGTGTCCAGGATTATCTCATCGTCGATCATGATGCCCTCGTCATCAGATGGTCTTGTATCATTTGAACAGTAGAACGAACACCTTGTGGTCAAGAAACAACAAGGATGGCAAACTCTTTCGAGTAGCCTCTAGACGTCGGGTACACAAGGCGTAGAGCTGGTATGCTGCATAAGAGAAAAGACCAAAGAAGTCCGGGTCGGAGCAGAGGGCCTCGAGGCACACATAGGCGACCATGGCGATCGAGGTGTGCCTGCACACAGAGCAGAGACGTGGCCAGGGAGGACGACGCACGGGGCGAGCAGGGACACGGCTAACGGGGGGCTCCATGACAAGGGGGGCGAGGCTGGCGGTGGCCTGCTGGGCGGAGATGCAGCGACGACCGGGGGAGGGCAGGGTAGAGGCGGCATGCGACGTGGCTCGCGGCACGGCCTGCAGAGGGGTGGTCCGGCGGGCAGAGGGGAGGCGTCCTGGCGGCGCTGGGGTAAAGGAAGGTCACGCGGTGGCGGCTCTAGGGGATGGGATGGAGGCAATGCGGCAGGTGCGGGGTGAGGCGAGCGGGGGAAGTAGAGAGCGAGGCGAGAGGAAAGGATGGGCGAGGTCGACCAAGAGGGAGAGGGGAATCCTGGCGGAGAGGAGGGGCATGGCAGCGGCAATGTCTGGCAGAGAGGATACGTGGGGAAGGGGAGAGAGGGGCGACGGGAGCTTGGGGACGAGGGGATCACGATAAGGACGGGGTCGGGAGGCGCACAGGAACGAGAAAGGGGGTGGGTCCGCATGCGTGTGTACGTGACAGGGCAGGGTGGAGCACTGGGGTGTACCGTGCGTGTTGTGTGTGTGCTGCACTGGATCGGGGGATCCCGAGCGAGTTGCAAGGAGCGTGCGGGCGCGCGCGTGTGAGTCTGGGTGGGTGGCGGTGGCTGTGGGGAGGGAATAGGATTTGGTTTAGGGTTAGGTCTAGGGTTTGTTGGGATTAGGGTTTGGGGTGGGTCTTGTCTGAGTTAATTGGGCCTGGAGTAGTAGGCCGGCTGGCCAGGCTTTTGGCCTGGTCGGCTACCTTCTCCAGATTTAAAACATTTTATTATTTATTTTATTTTAAAACATTCTTGTAAATACTTTTTAGATAAATAAAAGATCTGAATAGATCGAGGTTTTAGCTTGAAATTTAAAGGAGAGGAGTAATTCGAAAGCAACAGACTTTTTCGAAAATAGTTTTATGCAAAATATATGTATGATGTCACGATGATGTATAAAATATAAACAACATGCAATTTTCTAGTAGTGGTTTACTCGGGGTGCTACAGTGGGGAATGGAAGAGGGAGAAGAAGAGGGGAAGTGGGGCATGAATAGGGCTTCTCGGCGGCGAGGCGGGGTCCTTATAGATGCTAGGGGGCGGCGGCGTGCACGAATCGTAGCGCAATGGCCGACAACGGCGCCGGCGACACACAGCTGGTTACCATTGTCGTCGAAGACAATGGAAAGAATGGGGCGAAATGGTACGGGATGTCCACGGGCTATAGATGGGCCAGGTGGGCCGGCTGCTGGGCTGTGGCAAAGCGAGGGAAGCGGCTGCTGGCGGCTGCACGCGAGCTGCAGGGAGGGGAGAGAGAGGGTTTGGGCTGCGGCCCAGGTAGGTTAGGTAACTGTTTTTTTTCTTTCTAGAATGTTTTTCTGTTTTCTTTATTTCTTTTGTATATTCATTTCCTTTTATGTTTTTGAGTAGGTTAAAAATACAAGACACTTTTATTAAATATCTGAAAACGCTAAGGGCCCTTTATACTATTTGGGCTCCAAAGATTTTGTTATTTCAAAAATATTCAAAAGCCATTTGACTGCATTTGAGAGGAAGAGGAAAATTAGGGTTAGTGTTTTGTGATTATTTTCTTGCATGCATTTTAATGAAATGATGCTCATGAATGCACAAATCAAATCCTAATTACAATTTAATAAAACTAGGGTTGTTACAGGATACTCCGGCCTGGCCAAGTTTCCGGCCAGTGTCCGGGTGGTGTCCAAGGGCCCTCTTTGAGTGTCCACACCTGGGGAGAAAACCTGGCGAATTTCCACAGGCAGACTCTCCAGCGGCTTTGCGCCGGAAACTCCGGATGGGCCGGATAGACCGGCACACATCAGCCGGACAGTCCGGACAGGTACTGATTTTTGCCCCTGTTTTTGTTCCTGTCAATCCCCTTTTTCCATGTGTATAAACTACCCAAAATGAACCTGATAAATCCTGAAACAATCAGCAATGCATTAATCCTATCCAAGTGTTGTCAAAAAACATCAAAACAATATGAAAGGCATAAATGCCCTTTCAATCTCGCCCTTTTTGGTGTTTGATGACAACCCAAGGATTTGCATATAGGATAGATAAAAAATTATAATAGATGATTTTACACAACATAGTAAGGCTCCCCCTAGATGTGTGACCAATTTTAGCTTTGCATTTGAATACAAGATCACACATCCTAGGATCATGTAACATCCCAAAAATATTAATCAAGGTTATCAACTTCCAATCACTCAAATTTAGGGTTAACAAAAACTTTTGTTAATTAAAATCTTTATGAATGCATGTGTTTATGTGGTGAATGCATGAATGCTTGTGTGGACTTGTTTGATTATTGTGAATAGAAAGGATTGGTTTAAAGATGAAAACAACATCATCTAAATCATTTCCAAGCAGAATAAAATCAATAGAAATTCAAAAACAAACAATATAAGCAAATGGTCATTTTTTGCCAATCTTGTTCACTAGACCACTTTGAGTGTTTCTAGTACAATATTTCTAACAAAAACAAATCCCATTCTTTTCACCCCATGCTGGACCAAGTAAAAGTGAACCAAATCCCACCTTGCAAACCCACAGAAACATTTGGCAACCCTATTCAAATGACATTTGAAAATTGAATCTAGTTCATATGGTAAGATCACCATTTCTCAAAACCCCACCAAACCAGTTCACCTTGACAAATCCAATCAACCAGATACACCCTAGTATGTGACCATTACAACCACCAAGTTTCATCCAAAAATTCAAATATGAATTTCTTTCGGCCATTTCATCAAACACCTGGAGACACAAACCAAATTCTGCCAAACTTCACTGTTTTGAGCAGTAATCTTTTAAAACCTTGTTCCCTATTGATCACCCTTGTCTCCCCTAGTGAAAACCAGTGTATTAAACCAGCCTAGACCCCTACCAATGCACCATGCCATGCATGCCTAAGCCAACCCTGGCTAGTCGACCATGGCAAGCTAGAACCAGCCATCGCCGCGCCTAGCCACCATGTCCAGGAGGCACGCCACCGTCCACCACCAACCCCTATCCATCCCTCGAGCCTTGACAAGCAGTGGACCACCGAGAACACACGCGCCCAGTTTGTCTTTGCCATGTCCAGAGCGTGCCAGCTCGCTGCGCTCGACACGCTCGCACAGAACGCGCCTCGCCTTTGCCACATGCGCCTGCGACCACCACCGTCCCAGGAGACCACCAGACATGCCCGTTCGCCGCCGCGTGACCAGGAGCGCCTATGCATTGTCAAAAACGTCGTCGGTGCCGCTCATAGCACCCGCGCATTCTGACCAAACCACACCGCGCCTTACCGTGCCATCAAGCCGTTGAGCACCGCCAGGAGACCGCGCATCGTCCCCTAGCCTCAGCCATGCCCGTAGCTCGTTGTAACACAGACCCCGATGAGCACTGCCCATGCCGCTCGGCCTCTCTCGCTCTCCTATAAAAGGAGGCCTCCCCCGCTCATTTTCTTCACACCAGTTCACTCCTCACCTCTCACTGATCTTTCCCCACCTCTTCCCGGAGCAAGGCGAGCTCTCCCTCACCGGAATTTCACCAGAGCCTGCCGCTGCTGGAGGAGAAGGGTGTCGTCGATTGGAGCCACCCCAGGAGGAGCCGCTAGTACCAGGATAACCGATGTCGTCGACTTCGTCATTCTCCCCCATCGCTGACCATCGCCTGAGCCCCGGTGAGCCGCCCCAGACCCCCACTGGCCGTGCTAGGGTTATCCACCATCATGTTTTGTTCGACGAGGACGACGGCCTTGAGCCGTTAATCCTTAGACTAATCCTATGGTTGTAATCGCCCCGTACACCTTCGCCAACCCCCGTCTCACTGACGCGTGGGGACACCACTTAACCAGCCCCCGTCCGTGTTGTGCATAGTGGGCTGGCCCAGTTAGATCTCCCGCGTGACCCAGTAGTTTGAATTTAGATTTATCTATTTAGTTTCAAACCTACTTCTAGCAGTAGATTCAAAATTCAATTGAGAGAGTTTTACTGAACCAAATAGCATGAAACTAATTTTGTTAGAAAGATATGGAAATTATTAATCCAAGCCCATTGGATTCAAACCAGTTGGAATTATAGATCACCTATAGTAAAAATAACAAGGAAGAGACTTTTCTGCATTCAAACATTTTTCAAAATTCAACCATAAATGCTTTTGAATTGATTCCAACTGTCAAAAATCACATTTTATAATACCTTTCTGAATATAAAAAATATCCAGGTTTACATGCAGTAAAGTAATAAAAGAATGCCCCATAGGCATATGTAGTCACTTTAATTAATTAAAATAAAAAGGTTAAACCTTATTAAATTGTGATACCACTTTAATATCACATTCCCAAGTATTGAAATATGTGGTGATGACATGTGTCAACATGATCCCATGTTTTAATTGGAGAATATTAAATCTTAAGTAGTTTTTCAATGAGTAGAAATAACTTTTCTAAAATAAAATAAATAAGACTATTGCCTTAATTCTTGTGATGATTGTGATGATGCTAGATCATCTAGTCTGAACCTTGTGTGCCAAATAGAAGTAGTTAAGTATTGTTTGGTGATTGCGTACTTTGTATTTATTTATAGACGCTAGTACCGACCAAGGATACAAAGAGGAAGGAGACTACTACGAAGAGGAAGCCGAGGAGAACTTCAACCATTGCACTACACAAGGCAAGCTATCTAATGCAATCTAGAACTTTGCAAGCTAACACTTGCATGATAACCATGCAAACTAGATGCCTTAGGCATATTGGTTATACCCCTTTATTATACCAAATCCCGGTTTTATTTGCAAGCTTGATTATTTTATTTCTTTATCAAAGCTTTTTGTTTACGTTTACTTAGTGACTTGTGAAGTTTTGGAAAGATATTAGAGGTAGCATAAAGAGCATAAAACTTGGCCTAAGTTAGGTAGAACTTGATGTCATCCTGAGGCATGAGATTATACTTAGATAAGTCACACTTGATTATCACCCCCGCATTAGTGTTTACCCCCAACTTTAGTGACTAGTGCTAAGCATAAAACTTGATCACTTTAGATGGGAATACTTGGTGAAAATGTTTATGAAAACCTTAGAATGATGAGTCATTCTAATGAAATGTTTTGATAGGTGTGTTATTGAACTCCAAATGATTTTGATGATGAAAATGTTGAGGCATGAGCCTTAGCCATTTATAAAACTGATGGTTGTGTTCGGATGCGATACCATTCTAATTTTACAGTACAACCACAATAGCCGAATTTGGGTAGGGCTTGACTAGAAGTTTATATACCTTAGTATGGGTTCCCTTGCGGCCGAGGTTTGAGCTGAGGCTACCTCGTGATGATTGACCACCTGTGCAGTTCCCAATATGACAGATTGTCATGGTTGGGAGGTCAAACTCATAGGAGAGGTGCCTATACTAGGGTGTGTAATTGAAAGGTTAGGATTGATTATCCGCATACTGAGTATGGTGAATTCAGGATTGTTCGTGACAGATGTATCGAATATTGTGGTGAAAGTGTACCACCTCTGCAGAGTGTCAAACTATTCGAATAGCCGTGTCCGCGGTTATGGACAGTTGGAGTGGCCATACTGTTCCGTCTTCGGATGTTTTCAAAATGACTTGTCAAATGAATCATGACTATGACTTGACCACAACAGGGTTGTGAATATGAAAACTAAGTTCCCACCTAGGTGTTCTCAAACATTAGATTAGTTTTCTTTGCTTCTGAACTCAGTTAAGGTAAACCTGGCTTTTTGCAAAACAACCTAGAGCTTAGGATTCCTACTTGAAACCTATTTACTTATTAGTGATAGTTTGCGAGTACTTAAAGAGTACTCATGGCTTTGTCCTTAGCTATTCCCGTGGTCATATTATGAGGAGGACTATCAGGATGGTGGATAGCAGGAAGTCTACGACAACTAGGATCATCTCCCATTGTCAGCACTGCCTATGACCATGAAGATGGAGCCTCGCCCACGCTACCGTTATTATATTATTCCGCTGTATTGATTGTATTAAGACTGGATCATGAGATCCTTTATTTGTAAGACCTTTATTATGGTTTGTAATGGATGATGAACTATGGTACCAATCTGTTATGTCTCGCAAAAATGGTAGTCCTGGGATTGCGACGTATGGCATAACAGGCATCTGGGATTAAAAATCCGGGTGTTGACAAGTTGGTATCAGAGCCATCCTGACCATAGGAGACCCTAGTTTAGATTGGAAGCTTGAATCAAAAACTTAGTTTCAAAACAAAGGAAGTGAGTATTTATGAAAACCTATTCTCATTCTTATCACGAAGATTATTTCACGAAAATTCATGTTCCTCCAAAATTCTTGCAAACTTACATAAAATTTGACACACTTGATCACTCTACTAACTTACTCATCCTACATTCTTATAGATGGACGTGAAGTATAGCAAGTTCTATCAGTTGGGCAATGGAGGAGATCTCATCTTTGAGCGTGATTCGGACCAACACTCAGAACTTCTAGAGCGCCTGCACCCCGAGTTCTTCGGAGCCCAGCTCAACGATCAGTAAGGAGGAGAATTGCAATCGCTGATTGTTGCAAGTCTCAGAGGGAAGATTGAAGCCCCCACCTCAGAGGGAGTCTAGTTCACCTTAAGAGAAAACAACTGGTTAGATGGACTCGCCAGGGCCATGCAGGAAGCTCTTGCCTGTCTGTGTGGGCAAGGAATCAATCAGATCAAGGGCACGCACTTTGAGTATTACCCAAGGCGTGATGCTATGGGATAGCCACTGGAGGTACCACGTCACCCGGAGCTGAAGCATCAAGTGGACCATTTTAGCTTCATGATGTATGATAGGCAGAAGGAGTTGGACAATGCCCGCTCCTACGCCAACCACAACTACGCCATCATAGTCAAGAAGGACCAGACCATCGCCATGTTGGTGAAGGATCGCTAGTCTCTTCGCCGTCAGCTTGACAAGAAGGATTGCATTATTGCTAGGGCTGGAATTATAACTCGAAACTCGCGAGCTAAATGAGTAACTCGTGATACAGCTTGACTCGGCTCAAACTCGGTGTCTAACGAGTCGAGCCAAGTTTTTGATTTGAGCTTGTTTGTTCACCCAAGCTAAATGAGCTACTCGCGAGCTACTCATTTAGCTCGTTAAACTCGTTCAAATATAGAGTTCAAAAAATTTCATAGATAAGTGTCATACTATGAATGTTTCTTAAACCTGTAATGGTGTAGAGCTACCATATTTTTTATTGATCTTCCTTCGTGTTATTATGAAAGTACTATTGTTGTTCTAGTTTCAAATTAGTAAAATAATTACTAGTTTTTTTATATGTGCTCATATTCATAACTTATAACAATCTAAACGATCTGCTCGCGAGCTACTTGTGAGTTTACCGAGTCGAGCCGAGTTTCAAATATGAGCTCGTTCTGTAAACGAGCCGAGTCGAGCTAACTCGTTAGTTCAACGAGCTTTAGCGAGTCGAGCCGAGTTGGCTTGGCTCGGCTCGAATTCCAGCCCTAATTATTGCCCGCCTTCGTCACAAGGTGACAGACTTGGAGGAGACCATCCACGAGAGGGACATGTATCTTGAGGAGAGGGAGAATACAGGGGAAGATATCCGTGGAGACCCTTACTCCTACCTCAGTGACGATGATGACTTCCTGGAGGATCAAGCCATGGACTTCTTCACCGATGATGATGACTCCGCCTTCATTGATGATGATGATGATGATGATGATGATGATGATGATGATGATGAAGACACTGATTCCGATGAGTAGTAGCACCTGAGCACTAGCGTTAGTGAGTTGTATCCAGTCCCACTGTATCGTAGTTTCACAGAATGGTTCTTAAAACCATCTGTTTCCTTGTTGTGGTGTGTGTTTGTACTATGTGCTATGAATGAATGAAAAGAAAGTTGCTAGTAATCAAGACCTGACTCAAACTTTAAAAGCTTTTTCAAAAACAAAATCCCTAAACTTTAGAAATTTCCCTCTTTTCTCATGATCTATCTCAATCTTCAGATGCCTCTCGGAGGAAGCAGTTCATCCCTAGACCCAATGTTGCAAATCTTGCAAATGTTGGTTTCGGACCACGAAGCTGAAAGAGCCGAGCGTCAAGCCAACTTAGCCACCCTTCAGCACATAGCTCAGATGGCCAACAACAATCAAGGCCATGGAAACCAGGACAACCATGGATCCAAGCTCAAGAACTTTCAGAACACAATCCACCCATCTTTAGTAAGTCTGAAGAGACATTAGATGCTGATGACTGGCTGCAGACCATGGAGGACAACTTAGAGGTCGCGGGAGTAGAGGAAAACAAGAAAGTACTGTTTGCCACCCACTAACTGGCAGGAGATGCAAGAGCTTGGTGGAACAGCGTTTGATCCATGAATGGAGTTCAAATGATGACTTGGGATGCATTCAAACTCAAGTTCAGTAGAACCCATGTGCCACCAGGTTTAATCAAGAGGATGAGAGATGAATTCAGAGAATTTAAGCAAGGGAGGATGATAGTAGTTGGGTACCGTGACAAATTTCTTTCATTAGCTAGGTATGCACCCGATGAGATCGACATTGAAGCCAAGAAGAAGGAGAGATTCTTGAATGGTCTGCATGATGAGATGCAAACAATGTTAGTCAATATTCCATTTGCTAACATTGAAGCCTTAGTGCATTCTACCATTCAGATGCAAGGCAAAATCAACCAAGCCAATGAGAACCGCAATCGTCGAATGATGCATCAACCAGGAACCCACCATACCCCAAAGTATCGCCCCAACCCGTCTACATGATTTGCCCCAAGAAACAATAGACCCCCGATGAACCGTCCGACCTATCCCAACCGTGGAGGACAAAACCACAACAACAACCCCGTCAACCCCAGCAATTTCAACTGTTCACCGCCTAAGTTCAACAACAACAATGTCGCCAACAACACCAATACTGCCCCAAGGACTAGAAACAATGATGTGCCTATTGCAGGAAAGGACAAGTCTCAGGTGACTTGTTATGAATGCGGAACCAAGGGTCACTACTCCAACAAGTGTCCCAAGAAGCTTGCAACAACCCCCAATGTGAATGCCCCAGCTAGGGCTGGAATTATAACTCGAAACTCGCGAGCTAAATGAGTAACTCGTGATACAGCTCGACTCGGCTCGAACTCGGTGTCTAACGAGTCGAGCCAAGTTTTTGATTTGAGCTTGTTTGTTCACCCAAGCTAAATGAGCTACTCGCGAGCTACTCATTTATCTCGTTAAACTCGTTCAAATATAGAGTTCAAAAAATTTCATAGATAAGTGTCATACTATGAATGTTTCTTAAACCTGTAATGGTGTAGAGCTACCATATTTTTTATTGATCTTCCTTCGTGTTATTATGAAAGTACTATTGTTGTTCTAGTTTCAAATTAGTAAAATAATTACTAGTTTTTTTATATGTGCTCATATTCATAACTTATAACAATCTAAACGAGCTGCTCGCGAGCTACTCGTGAGTTTACCGAGTCGAGCCGAGTTTCAAATATGAGCTCATTCTGTAAACGAGCCGGGTCGAGCTAACTCGTTAGTTGAACGAGCTTTAGCGAGTCGAGCCGAGTTGGCTTGGCTCGGCTCGAATTCCAGCCCTAGCCCTAGCTCAGCAGCAGCACCGTGTTTAGCCTGGAAGAAGATTTGCCCCAGGGAATTCGCTCAACCGCAACAGCCGTCTGTTTCTCATGAATGTTGAAGAAGCCCAAGAAGCACCAGATGTCGTGTTGGGTATGTTTTCTGTTAACCCGCTACTTATAAGAGTGTTGTTTGATTCTGGAGCATCACACTCGTTTGTTATAGAAGAATTTGCATGCACTAGTAAGATTCAACCAACAAAATTGAAGCATGTTATGATAGTTCAAATACCTGGTTCAACCACCAAAGCTAGACAAATTTGCAAGGCCGTACCTATCAAAATCCATGGCATAGATTTTTATGCTAATCTCATAGTACTTGGAACTAAAGGTTTGGAAGTAGTACTAGGAATGGATTGGATGTCGAAACATAAAGGATTAATCGACTGTGCCAAGAAAGCGATAACCATGACTAGTACAGCTAGAGTATCAGTAGAGCATGTATCTGAAACTTTTCCCCGTCAATTCAAGTGCAGTAAGAGTCTAGGCCAACCAACCATTGACCAAGTCAGAGTAGTATGTGAATACCTCGACGTATTTCCATATGTTTTGCCCGGTATGCCCCTAGATCGGGATATCAAGTTTATCATTGAACTAATTCATGGAACCGGACCCATAGCCCAGAGACCTTACAGTATGAACCCATCTGAACTAGTGGAGCTGAAGAAGCAACTGGATGCTATGTTGGAGATAGGACTGATTCAACCAAGTGCGTCGCCATGGAGATTACCTTTCTTGTTTGTGGACAAGAAAGATGGAGGTAACCGTTTGTGTATGGATTATCGGAAGCTGAATGATGTCACCATTAAGAATAAGTACCCACTACCGAAGATAGAAGACCTGTTTGACCAGTTGACCGGTGCCAAAGTGTTTTCCAAGATTGATCTTAGAACTGGTTATCATCAACTCAAGATTTGCGCAGAGAATATTCCAAAGATTGCCTTCACCACCAGATATGGACTGTATGAGTACATTGTCTTGTCCTTTGGATTAACCAATGCCCCCACTTATTTCATGAATAAGATTTTTATGGACTTCCTGGATAAGTTTATCGTTGTTTTCATCGATGACATTCTGATCTATTCCAAATCAGAAGAAGAACATGAGCTACACCTAAGGACAATCCTTGGAACCCTTAGGGAGCATCAGTTGTATTCCAAGTTTAGAAAATGTGAATTCTGGTTACAGGAAGTGGGATTCCTCGGACATATTGTGTCGGCTAGAGGAATTGTTGTTGACCCTGCCAAGTTTAAGGATGTTGAAGAATGGCAAGCCCCAACCACTCAAACCCAAGTTCGTGCATTTCTCGGATTAGCGGGCTATTACCGCAAGTTCGTAGAAGGATTTTCGAGCATCGTAAGACCCATGACCCAATTGTTGAAGAAAGATAAGAAGTTTGAATGGATGGACAAATGTGAAGCGAGTTTTCAAGAACTTAAGAAGAGATTGATCTTAGCCCTAATCTTTATTATGCCGGATATCACGAAGCCTTTTGATGTGTTTTGCGACGCATCCAAGATCGGTCTTGGATGTGTGCTTATGCAAGAAGGCAAAGTCATATCTTATCTATCCCGACAACTGAAGCAGCATGAGCAGAATTATCCTACCCATGACCTTGAACTAGCAGCCGTAGTTTTAGCCTTGAAGACATGGCGGCATTACCTCATGGGTAACCGTTGTGAGATTTATTCGGATCACAAGAGCCTAAAGTATATTTTCACCCATAAGGACCTGAATATGAGGCAAAGGAGATGGATAGAGCTAATTAAGGACTATGATTTAGACATTCACTATCACCCCGGTAAAGCCAATGTGGTAGCAGATGCCCTTAGTAGATTGTCGTGTCATTTGAACTCCATGATTCTGAAGGAGCAACCAAGTTTGCACAAGGAGTTGGAAGATTTCAGAATGGAGCTAGTAAGTGAAGGATTTTTGGATAGCATAGAACTTCAACCCACTTTGATCAGTCAGATCAAGGAGGCGCAGAAAAGAAATGCTAATATCGATGGAATCAAACATCGTACCGGTATAGGGAAGGTACCCATATTCACCGAAGATGAAGGAGTTTTGTGGTATAAAGGACGTATCTGTGTGCCAGCAGATTCAGAGTTGAAACAAGCAATTTTGAAATAATCCCATGATACTCTTTATTCTATCCACCCCGGAGGAACCAAGATGTATCAGGATTTGAAGGAGCAATTTTGGTGGCACAAGATGAAGAGAGAAATCGGAAGCTACATAGCCAAGTGTGATATTTGTCAGAGAGTTAAGGCAGGACATCAGAGACCTGCAGGAATGTTGCAACCATTGCATATTCCAGAATGGAAATGGGATTCAGTTGGAATGGATTTTATCACCGGTTTGCCTACATCTAGTAGGTGAAATGACTCTATTTGGGTCATAGTAGATAGATTGTCCAAAGTCACCCATTTCTTACCTGTCAAGACCACCTATCAGAGTTCGAAACTAGCAGAGTTGTACATTGCTAGGATCGTCAGTTTGCATGGAGTCCCCAAGAACATTGTGTCGGATCGAGGAACTCAGTTTACCTCAAGGTTTTGGAAGAAATTCCAATAAGGATTAGGAACCCTACTGGATTTTAGCATAGCTTATCACCCTCTGACTGATGGACAAACGAAGCGAGTAAACCAAATACTCGAAGGTATGTTGAGAGCCTGTGTATTGGAATATGGATCTAAATGGGAACAATGTCTGCCTTTCATAGAATTTTCATACAACAACAATTACCAAGCCAGTTTGCAAATGGACCCATTTGAATTCATGTATGGAAGGAAGTGTTGTACCCCCTTTGAATTGGTTAGAAGTATGAGAGAGTCAGATTTTCGGACCCGATGTCCTACGATAAGTAGAAGAGAAAGTTCACAAGATCTGGGAGCACCTCAAGACCGCCCAATCCAGGCAAAAGAGTCATGCCGACAAGAGACGTCGAGACCTAGCCTTCAATATCGGAAATTTTGTGTATCTCAAAGTGTCACCTTTGAAAGGAATGCAATGTTTCCAGCTCAAAGGAAAGTTATCCCCTAGATATATCGGACCCTAAAAGATTTTGAATCGTCGAGGAGAAGTACCGTATCAACTCGAACTGCCACAGGAGATGTCAGCCGTGCATAATGTGTTTCATATCTCGTTACTTCGCAAATGCCTAGAAGTCCCGGAGAAGACCGAAGTGTTCAAGAATATTGATCATAGGACCATAGAGATAAACGATGACCTGACCTATCCCAAAGTACCCATTCGTATTTCGGAGGAAGCTTTCAGAACCACCAGGACCCGGAGTATCAAGTTTCTCAAGATCCAGTGGAGTAACCACACTGAAGAAAAAGCTACCTAGGAGCGAGAATACTACATTAGGACGGAAGTTCCACATCTCTTTAAATCCTAGTTTTCTTTTTCTCAAATCTCGGGACAAGATTTTGTTTAAGGAGGGAAGGTTTGTAACATCCCAAAAATATTAATCAAGGTTATCAACTTCCAATCACTCAAATTTAGGGTTAACAAAAACTTTTGTTAATTAAAATCTTTATGAATGCATGTGTGTATGTGGTGAATGCATGAATGCTTTTGTGAACTTGTTTGATTATTGTGAATAGCAAGGATTGGTTTAAAGATGAAAACAACATCATATAAATCATTTCCAAGAAGAATCAAATCAATAGAAATTCAAAAACAAACAATATAAGCAAATGGTAATTTTTTGCCAATCTTGTTCACTAGACCACTTTGAGTGTTTATAGTCCAAGATTTATAACAGAAACAAATCCAATTCTTTTCACCCCTTGCAAGACCAAGTAAAAGTGAACCAAAGCCCACCTTGCAAACCCACAGAAACATTTGGTAACCCTATTCAAATGACATCTGAAAATTGAATCTAGTTCATATGTGTAGCATCCCGGGTAAATCCACTACCAGAAATCGCCTGTTGATTTCATTTTTGTGCATCATCATGACATCATCATACATACTTGCATCTAATAATATTTTACTAAACCCTATTTTGTTTTCAACAATATTCCTCTCCAACTCAAATTAAAACTCCAGGTGTCTCTAGATATTTTTTTTGTCTAAAAACAATTGCAAATATGTTCTAAAAAGAAATAAAAATAAAAAAAATATTTTTTAGGGGAGGCAATCGGCCAGGTCCAAAAGGCCCAGCCAACAGCCTACCACCCCAGCTAATCCTGGCCCTTGATCTAAACCTAGACCAAATCCTAATCTCTACCTACCCCAAACCCTAGACCTAGTCCCACCCCTGCCTACACCACTCTTCCACCACACCCGCCGCCGCGAGGAACCCACCGCGCACGCTCACCACACCGTACACAACCCACGCTTCCTGCAGACCCACCCACCCTGTTTCTCTGCTCGCTTGCTCGCTCGATGACCGCCCTGGACCACCCCGTAACTCGCTCCTCTCCTTCCTCCGTAACTCCCGCACGCACCCCCTGGCCCACTTCCCACTGCTCCTGCGCTCGCGACCCACCCCACCTCGTCTCTATCGATCCCATCCACCGAACCCCGCCGCCATGTTCCTCTCCCCAACCCGCTGCCCCTGCTCACCTCACTTGCAGCCTCGACACCACACAACCACCGCCCTCCACCTCGCGGCCCTAGTGCTCCTTTGTTGCCGCCAAGGTCTGCCCTGCCGCCGGGCCGACCTCCGCCTCTACGCCCTCCGTCCACAAGCCCTGGCGCTGCCAGGCGCCCCGCGTCCTCTCCTCCCTGGTGCTAATCCCCGCTGCAGAGGCTCCCCGCGAGCGTCGCCACCGCCTTTCAGCGCTGCGTCCTCTCTGCACCAACTGCTGCTGACCATGCTCGCCCTTTCCATCCCGTCGCCTTCCGAGAGCCATCGTCGGCGCTGTGAACCTCTGCTCCTGCCGCTATGTCTGCTTCCGTCGACGGCACCTCTCCAAGTTCTGCAAGCTGCCGTTCTTTCACCAAGTTCTTCAACTCCTTTGTGTGTTCCTCTTCACACGGGAGAGCTCCTGTTGTCCTTGGATGGAATTTTTGTCCTCTGTCCAGGTGTTAGTGATGTGTACATCATGCCAAGTACCACCTCGACGTTCTGTATCGTGAAGTACTTTTTTTTTGTCAAGACCTTGCTTTGGGCATTAACGACAAGCGCTTCTGGAGATGCACCGTCACAAGCTGTGAACCTTCGTGATCCGCCAAGATCGTCCACCGAGAAACACAAGTCCCCGAGCCGATTATCAAAGAGTGCCATCTCAGAACGCCGTGACCTAGTCCATAGATCTGGACCTCGACCACCGAAGACGGAACTCCAAGTACTCTTTCTCGGATGCCGAGACCCCGAAGCCCCGATCCCGTAGAGACCAATCCCGAACCCTCGGTGAACCCCAAGATCGCCAAACCCATGTGTGACCCCTTTCCCTATACCAATATTTTTATAATATATATCTTTTTTCATATAAATTATTCATGCTCGCATCATATCATGTGGTTTGGGGGTCTTATGCCAATTCACCTCATAATTAAATATGGAGGCCATATGCGGGCAAATCTAGTCTAATATTGGTCTCATTTAAATTTGTGTAGCGAACCGATGCCATGTTTTGCCTTGTAAGTCAACATTTAAAATGCAGGGTAGCTAAACAACATGAACCACCTAAATATTTGTCGGTACCCCGGTTCCGCTTAATATTGCCTAATTGCATCGCACCTTTGCCATGTCATGCACCATATCACGATCATGCCGGTTCTTTCGCATTAGTTGTAATTGTTCCATCGCTTGTTTCTTTAGTGTTTTGCTTCTTCCCGGATAGGACGATGAGATGTTTTGAGCTTCGACAAGCTCTTCGGTTATGAACCTTCGGCAATTTTTTACAGGCGAGCATTCTCCCCCTTTCTACCTACTTTTTACATTTATAGTCTTTATTTCCTCCTGTTGATCTATTGCTATCTGTGTTGCGATGCTATAGAATCCATACCCCGTTATACTTCCCTGCAGCCCTTATATTGCCATGGACACATCCTATTATCTGTTGTTTGGTAGATAGTCGGCCTTGCGAGTCGTAGTTTGTTGTGCAGGTGATGTGTCACGCCGTCAATGTTCCACAGTTGTTGGAGTAATGCCGCATGTTTAATGTTGGAGATGATCATGGCTTTAATTATCGTTTAATAACTAAAATTGAAGTAGGTAAATAATGCAGAGGCACAGGTGGGCAATAGATGTTATTTGGTTTTTAACCGTCCACTTGTGTCCCGTAGGACCCCGAGTACTTGATATCTGTTCTTTGAATATTCGCACTATCCGCATGTGGGACCATGAATCCCCCTAGCCAGAGCTTGAGTCATATATTATTTCTTGGGGCCACAAAGTAATTTGCGGATTTATTACTATCCTGTACTTATGCCATGCTTTACTGCTTTATTAATGATTGCGCGTGGAGCGCATGTACTGTTTTGGAACCCCGTGCCATGTTTTCGCGATATCGACAAGCCTAGTCACACTTTCGGGTTCCCAGTCGTTTACAGCCATCGTCACAAACCTCTGGGTCCGTCTCGGAGCCGGCCAACTTCGTAGCGGGTAGCTTAGTGGGGTGGCCCCCTAAAATTTATATGAATCTTGCAATTGCTTTGTCGTGATGCCTCGTTGGGTTTTCATTTGGTTTTTCCCGAGGTAGATCGTGCGTGTGTTGCTATTTGTGCCCCCCTGCAGGGTAAAACTTTCTGAAAGTCGTGTCCACGATTATGGACGACTTGGAGCACAGTATCTCGATCATAGACAACTATAACTAAAGTAGTGCTATAAATTTGACTTTATAATGACTATTAATCAGCTTCACTATAATGGAATGGCTAAATAAAAGTGCCAACAACTGCTGGATTTTGGGATGCCTCATGCTATATGTATCTGACTAGTAGGTACTACAACTACAACAGAATGGTTAACTAAAACTGCCCACTGCTTATTATAGCGGGATGACTCATGCTATCTATATCTGACTAGTAATTGCCGCAACTATAACGAATGAATAAAACTGCCAACTGTGTGAGTTCCTCGGTTGACTTCCTCGATTGGTTTTGAGGGGGAAACACCAGGATGGGTATGTGTGGTGTTAGCATCAGGTTGGATCCGAATAGGTCTTTCTTATCCCTCTCTGATAGCGGCCAGTTGTATTGAGTCTCTATAGGTTGTTCAGTGCATGTCGCGCTGCCGCTTCAGCCCACCATACCTATGTAGGCGAGGACCGCCGAATTCTAGTCTCGTCGTGTACTGGCCTCAGTACTGACCGCTCTCTTTTTCCTTTGCCCTTTGTCGGCACCCCTTTTGTTTAAGCAAGTTTTGAGATCAACGTCGTTAGCAGGGTTACCCTTCCGGCTTGGCCTGGGCAGGGTTATGGACGCCATTGGTTATTCTTCAGGGCTCTTAGCTCATTTTGCATCTTGTCCGTACTCGGACGCTGTATCGTTTTCAAGGTGATTTGAATCTTTGTACTGTATATCTGTATTCTTGACTCTTTGAGTCATTGTTGTATATATGTTTTGTGGGTTCCATCAAGGACTATTGTGTAATGATATTATTTTGTTTTCCACCCGCACGCAAGTTCTTGGTGGTCACCTTTAAATCATTTCTATGCGGGTTTGGCGGGAAGCGCTAAAACTTACATAGGGCCGATTTCGAGGGTGTCACAGAGTGGTATCAGAGCTCATCAGTTACGATACCCCACTGGTCCAGCCTGTAGGATAACCTAGCTAACGGACGATGTAGAGTGTCAAAACTATTTTGGAAAATCGGTTGGATAGATTTGATTAGGTCTACTTTTACTCCTTACCCCTCTGCTATTCTCCTCTTACCTCGACGTGTTTTGAATCTGCTCTCTTATCTTTTCTTCGAGTCTAGGAATTCTCGTGGTTGGGTTTTTGTCGTACCTTTAGGGTTTTGCTTCCTTCCTCTCGTAACGGTGCTTCGACATCCGGACTTCTTGCTATCTGAGGAATCTTCCTCTATGTACTTTTCAGTGGACCGAAACTTCACTAAAAAATTTCTTTCTATCCTCCGGTGTTTTTCGATACGACGAAGTCATCTGCATCAGATCTGATGAGAATCAACATCCCTCCTTTGTTTCCGAACCCCGCTTGTCGAGATCTTCAGTCTGATTCCGAGAGTTGGTTGCATAATTCCCCTATTCATGTGCAGAGTAATGCTTTGGGTGCGCAGTGGACTGATCACCATCCGACTACTCTTATCATTCGCTCTTGTTCATTGAATGGTGGATCGATGCGATTTTACTCCCTCCACAGAAGTTAAAGGTGGCCTTATATTTTGATGCCTTTATCTTCGTCCTTTGTTCTCCGAGTGTTCTCTCAACGAACGTGACCAACAACCCCTTGTTAGTGGTGTCGTGAAGATCTACACGAAGCGAGAAGATTCAGACTGTCGTCCTTCTTCCCCGTACCATGAGGCGGATCTCGAGGGCGAGATCCATTGTTAGTGGTGTCGAATTGTAGCATCCCGGGTAAATCCACTACTAGAAATTGCCTGTTGATTTCATTTTTGTGCATCATCATGACATCATCATACATACTTGCATCTAAGAATATTTTACTAAACCCTATTTTGTTTTCTACAATATTCCTCTCCAACTCAAATTAAAACTCCAGGTGTCTCTAGATATTTTGTTTGTCTAAAAACAATTGCAAATATGTTCTAAAAAGAAAAAAAAAGAAAAAAATATTTTTAGGGGAGGTAATCGGCCAGGCCCAAAAGGCCCAGCCAATAGCCTACCACCCCAGCTAATCCTGGCCCTTGATCTAAACCTAGACCAAATCCTAATCTCTACCTACCCCAAACCCTAGACCTAGTCCCACCCCTGCCTCCACCACTCTTCCACCCCACCCGCCACCGCCAAGAACCCACCGTGCACGCTCACCACAACGTACACAACCCATGCTTCCTGCAGACCCAGCCACCCTGTTTCTCTGCTCGCTCGCCCGATGACCGCCATGGCCCACCCCGTAACTCGCTCCTCTCCTTCCTCCGTAACTCCCGCACGCACCCCCTGGCCCACTTCCCACCGCTCCTGCGCTCGCGACCCACCCCACCTCGTCTCTATCGATCCCATCCACCGAACCCCGCCGCCATGTTCCTCTCCCCATCCCGCTGCCCCTGCTCGCCTCACTTGCGGCCTCGACGCCACACAACCACCGCCCTCCACCTCGTGGCCCTGGTGCTCCTTTGTTGCCGCCAAGGTCTGCCCTACCGCCGGGCCGACCTCCGCCTCTACGCCCTCCTGCCACAAGACCTGGCGCTGCCAGGCGCCCCGCGTCCTCTCCTCCCTGGCGCCGATCCCCGCTGCAGAGGCTCCCCGCGAGCATCGCCACCGCCTTTCAGCGCTGCCTCCTCTCTACACCAACCGCTGCTGACCATGCTCACCCTTTCCACCTCGTCGCCTTCCTAGAGCCGCAGTCGGTGCTGTGAACCTCTGCTCCTGCCGCTATGTCTGCTTCCGCTGACGGCACCTCTCCAAGTTCTGCAAGCTGCCGTTCTTTCACCAAGTTCTTCAACTCCTTTGTGTGTTCCTCTTCGCACGGGAGAGCTCATGTTTGTAGGGATTCGTAGCATGGAAAACAAAAAAATTGTATCGCATACAAACAAACAAGCCAAGATCTATCTACTAGATTGTAGCAATGAGTCAATGGAATAACTCACCCTCGAAGATTCCAAAGTGTTTAACGAGAGCGGATTCTCGTGGGTGATGTAGTCGTACTCTTCTCGATCTCAAGATCGCGTAGATGATCCTTCCGGCGCTGCGTTCCGGCAGTGCTCCCGCAGTCGGTCACACGTTCGGTACTCGACGAAGACCTTCCTCTCCCTTGTTCCAGCAGGCAGCGGAGGTTGTAGCACTCTCCTCGTGATTCCGGCAGCACAACGGCGTGGTACCAGAAGTAGAGGGGAGATCTTGCAGGGCTTCGCCTTAAGCCGGAGCGAGTATGGTGGAGTATGAGAGAGTCCCTTGACGATCTAGGGTTTAGACACGCCGAGGAGGGGCAAGCCAGCGGCTAGGGTTTAGCTAGGCGACGGCGGCGGTTTGCCCTAGGGCCGGCGGCGGCTATGGAGGCGGCGGCGGCTTGGTACTAGGGTTTAGAGGTAGGAACTTGTGTGTCTAGGAGGGGAGCCCTGCCCCTCCTTTTATAGGTGGAGGGGGCCGGCCAAGGGGAGGGGAGTCCCTCCCCAACTCGGCTTGGTGGTGCGCCGGCGGTGGGGAGGAGGGACTCCTCCCCAACTCGGTTTCCTCCTCATTTTCCACTTCCCAAAAATAGCCGTTTGACTTTCAAACTTGGCGTTTGACTTTTCAAACAAGGATTTGATTTAATCCTCTATTTTGTTCAGCGATGACACTTAGTATATGATGCAATCATACCAACTTGATATAACACATTCATGTACCCTTCCCCTCCGGAGTGCCGGACATTCCGGAAACTTCTAGAACATTCCCGATGAAAACACCGGAACCATTCTCCAACTCCGAAACGGGACTTTCCTTATATGAATCTTACTCTCCGGACCATTCCGGATCTCCTCGTGATATCTCGAATCCCATTCGAGACTCCGAACAACATTCGGTCTCTTTCTCATCATTCCATAACTACTCAAACAACGTCGAATCCTTAAGTGTGTCTCCCTACGGTTCGTGAATTATGCGGACATGATCGAGACACTTCTCCGAACAATAACCAATAGAGGAATCTGGAAATTCATATGGCTCCCACATATTTCTACGATTACTTTGCGATCGAATGAACCACTTAAATACGATACCAATTTCCCTTTGTCTCACGATAGTTTACTTATCCGAGGTTATGATCGTCGGTATCTCTGTATACCTAGTTCAACCTCGTTACCGATAAGTACTCTTTTCTCGTTCCCGTGATATGTGATCCCTTGTGAGCTAGTCACATGCTTGCAAGCTAATGGGATGACATTTCACCAAGAGGGCCCAGAGTATATCTATCCGTCATATGGATGGACAAATCCCACTCTTGATCCATGTGTTTCAACCAATACTTTCCGAACACTTAATGCCACCTTTATAGCCACCCTGTTACGGTGTGGTGTTTGATGTCATCAAAGCATCCATCCAGTAAAGGTGATATGCATGATCTCATGGTCGAAGGAATTAGGTTACTATTTATCAGAAATCATATAGCAATTGAACTATTAAAATGACTTGATCTTTATGCTATGCTTATCTATAGGAGTATGTCCATCATATCATTCTCCTAACGATATGATCTTGTTGTTAATAACATCTCAATGTTCATGATAGGGAAACACAATCATCTATTAACCAACAAGCTAGTATTATAAAGAGGCTTTACTAGGGACTCTTATTTTAGTTTACAAATCACACAAGTATTAATGTTTCCTTGTTAATACTATTATAGCATGAATGTAAACATTTATCATAAACACAAAGATATAATAATAACTACATTTATTATTGCCTCTAGGGCATATCTCCAATAGTCTCCCACTTGCACTAGAGTCATCTAATCTAGATTACATGGTAATATACCGAACACCCATGGAAGTTTGGTGCTGGTCATGTTTTTCCCTCGGGAGAGGTTTAGTCAACGGATCCGCTACATTCAGATCTGTGTGTACTTTGCAAATCTTTATATCCCCATCTTGGATATGTTCTCGAATAGCGTGAAAACGTAGCTTGATGTGCTTCAGCTTCTTGTGTGACCTTGGTTCTTGCGCATTGGCTATGGTGCCCATGTTATCACAGTAGATAGACATTGGGTCCAGCGCACTAGGAACCACACCTAGCTTTGTAATGAACTCTTTCATCCATATCGCTTCTTGTGAAGCCTCCGAAGCAGCCATGTATTCCGATTCAGTTGAAGATCTCGCCACAACGCTTTGCTTTGCACTCCTCCAGCTAACTGCTGCACCATTCAAAATAAATACGTATCCAGATTGTGATTTAGAATCATCCGGATCGGTGTTCCAACTAGCATCGGTGTAACCATTTACAACGAGCTGTTCATCACCTCCATAAGAAAGAACCATATCCTTAGTTCTTCTCAAGTACTTAAGGATGTTTTTGACCGCTGTCCAATGATCCACTCCTGGATCACTTTGATATCTGCTAGTTAAACTAACAGCATATGCAAGGTCGGGTCTAGTACATAGCATGGCATACATTAGAGATCCTATGGCTGAGGCATAGGGAGTCTTACTCATCCTTTCTCTATCTTCTGCTGATGTCGGACTTTGAGTTTTACTCAAGGTCGTATTGGGCAACATGGGCAAGAACCCTTTCTTGCTATCTTCCATTCCAAACCTCTTTAGAACTTTGTCCAAATATGTACTTTGTGACAATGATATTTGGCGTCTCGATCTATCTCTATAAATCTTTATGCCTAATATGTAAGCTGTTTCGCCAAGATCCTACATTGAAAAACTATTATTCAAATATTCCTTGACACTATTAAGAAGGTCTACATCATTCCCAATCAACAATATGTCATCTACATATAGTATTAAGAATGCTACAGAGCTCCCACTCACTTTCTTGTAAATACAAGCTTCTCCATAAGTTTGTATAAAACCAAAACTTTTGATCACCTTATCAAAACGTTGATTCCAACTTCGGGAAGCTTGCTTCAATCCATAGATGGACCGTTGAAGTTTGCATACCTTGTTAGCATCTTTAGGATCGACAAAACCTTTGGGTTGCATCATATACAACTCTTCATCAATGTCTCCATTGAGGAATGCTGTTTTGACATCCATCTGCCATATCTCATAATCATAATATGCAGCGATTGCTAACATAATCCTCACAGACTTTAGCTTCGCTACTGGTGAGAAAGTCTCATCTTAGTCAACTCCTTGAATTTGTCGAAACCCCTTTGCGACAAGTTGAGCTTTATAGACAGTAACATTACCATCAGCATCTGTTTTCTTCTTGAAAATCCATTTGTTCTCGACAGCCTTCCGGCCATCCGGTAAGTCCACCAAAGTCCATACTTGGTTTTCGTACATGGATCCAATATCGGATTTCATGGCTTCTTGCCATTTATTGGAATCTGGGCTCATCATTGCTTCCTCATATGTCTCAGGGTCATCGGTGTTGTCCACCAACATGACACTCATAATGGGATCATACCAATCTGGAGTGGTACGAGTTCTCGTTGACCTGCGAGGCTCTGTAGTAACTTCAACCGAAGTTTCATGATCATCATCATTAGCTTCCTCTCTAACTGGTGCAGGCACCATAGGAACTTCTTCCAGTGCTGCGCTACTCGCAATTTCGAGAGAAGGTTCGACAACCTCGTCGAGTTCTACTTTCCTTCTAGTCACTTCTTTCGAGAGAAATTCCTTCTCTAGAAAGGACCCATTCTTGGCAACGAAGATTTTGCCCTCGGATCTATGATAGAAGGTATACCCAACAGTTTCCTTCGGGTATCCAATGAAGATGCATTTTTCCGCTTTGGGTTCAAGCTTGTCCGGTTGTAACTTCTTTACATAGGCTTCGCAACCCCAAACTTTAAGGAACGACAATCTAGGTTTCTTCCCAACCCATAATTCATACGGTGTCGTTTCAACGGATTTAGATGGTGACCTATTTAAAGTGAATGCGGCTATTTCTAATGCATAACCCCAAAATGATAGCGGTAAATCTGTAAGTGACATCATAGAACGAACCATATCTAAGAGAGTTCGATTACGACGTTCGGACACACCATTACGCTGTGGTGTTCCCGGCGGTGTCAATTGTGAAAGTATTCCTCATTTCTTCAAATGCTCGCCAAACTCGTAACTTAGATATTCACCTCCACGATCAGAACATAGAAATTTAATCTTCTTGTTACGTTGATTCTCTACCTCACTTTGAAATTCCTTAAACTTCTCGAAAGTTTCGGACTTATGTTTCATGAAATAGATATACCCATATCTACTCAAATCATCCGTGAAGGTAAGAACATAACGATAACCACCGTGCGATGCTACACTCATTGGACCACACACATCGGTATGTATGATTTCCAATAAGTCCGTAGCTCGCTCCATCATACCAGGGAATGGAGTCTTAGTCATTTTACCCATCAGACATGCTTCGCATCTTTCAAGTGATTCAAAATCAAGTGATTCAAGAAGTCCATCGGAATGGAGTTTCTTCATACGCTTCACTCCAATGTGACCAAGACGACAGTGCCACATATAGGTCGAGTTATCGCTCGATTTCAAACGTTTAGCCTCAATGTTATTAATATGTGTATTTCCACTATCGATATTCAATAAGAATAGACCATATATCAAAGGTGCATGTGCATAAAACATATTACTCATATAAATCGAACAACCATTATTCTCGGACTTAAACAAGTAACCGTCTCGCAATAAACAAGATCCCGATATAATGTTCATGCTTAACACAGGCACCAAATAACAATTACTTAAGTATAAAACTAATCCCGATGGTATATGAAGGGGTAGCGTGCCGACCGCGATCACATCAACCTTTGATCCGTTTCCCACGCGCATCGTCACCTCGTTCTTCGCTAGCTTCCGTTTATTCTGCAGCACCTGTTTCGAGTTACAAATATGAGCAACCGAACCAGTATCAAATACCCAGGCACTACTACGAGTACTAGTGAGATACACATCAATAACATGTATATCGGATATACCTTTCTTCTTGATGTTGTCGTTCTTTAAATCCGCCAAGTACTTTGGGCAATTCCGCTTCCAGTGACCTTCTCCCTTGCAGTAAAAGCACTCAGTATCAGGCTTAGGTCCAGCCTTGGTCTTCTTTGTTGGCGTGGTAACTTTCTTACCACCCTTCTTGAAGTGTCCCTTCTGCTTAGACTTGCCTTTCTTGAATTTGGTGGTCTTATTGACCAACAACACTTGGTGCTCTTTCTTGATCTCCACTTCTGCAGATTTCAACATGGCAAAGAGTTCTGGCAACGTCTTGTTCATGTTCTGCATGTTGTAGTTTATCACAAAGTTCTTGTAACTTGGTGGTAGTGATTGGAGGACACGGTAAATCCCCAAAGCATTAGGAATCACTATACCCAAGCTTTGAAGTTTGTTTGCGTGCCCATACATCTTAAGCACATGCTCACTAACGGAGCTTCCCTCTTCCATCTTGCAGTTAAAGAACTTTTCAGAAGCCTCATAGCTTTCAATTGCCGCATGAGTCTCAAAGATCAATTTGAGGTCGTCGACAATATCATATGGGTCTGAATTCTCAAACCTTTTCTGAAGCTCCGATTCTAAACCATACAAGATAGCACACTGAACTGTGGAGTACTGAGTCTTCCAAGTGAGGTAAACATTCTTTACTTCATCGGCAGCATCAGCTGCAGGTGGGTCACCTAGCGGTGCATCCAGCACATAGGTCAAATTACCAGCTGTGAGGACAATCCTCAAATTGCGGAACCAATCCGCGAAGTTGCTTCCATTGTTTTTCAACTTTTCTTTCTCTAAGAACGCATTAAAATTGATGGTAGGGGCTGCCATTGATCTACAACATATTTGCAATAGTTTAGACTAAGTTTATGACAAATTGAGTTCAAATTAATAATAAAATTAATCTAGGTGAACTCCCACTCAAAACAATATCCCTCACATTGTTTTAGTGATCACACGAACCAAATCCACCACATCAACACCGATCATCACGAGAGTTGATATAGTTTCAATGGCAAACAATCGACATGTTCATCATATCTACTATATGATTCATGCTTTACCTTTCGTTGATCCGTGTTCCAAGACCATGTCTGTACATGCTAGGCTCGTCAAGATCAAACCTTAGTTTACGCATGAGCAAATCTGGCTTGCTCACGTTGTATACACTTGCGGAATCTAACACACCCGATCATCACGTGGTGCTTCGAAACAACAAGCTTTAGCAACGGTGCTAACTAAGGGTGAACACTTTATGACTTGAAATTCATGTGCATGAGGGATCATCTTATAATGCTACCGTCGTCTACTAAGCAATACAAGATGCATAAAGGATTAACATCTCATGCAATTCATAATATGTGATATGATATGGCCTTTCTTCTTTGTGCTTCTCATCTCCATCTTCTAGCACGAACATGATCTCCATCATCACCGACATTGCATCAAGGTCAATGACACTTCTCCATGGTTGTCGTCCACCGGCTTCAACTATTACAACTACTTTGAATAGACATGCGGGTCTTAACATAAATTAAAGACAACCATATAGCTCCTGCCGGTTGCCAACTTACAATAAGGAACATTGCATACATCAAATATAATCACAATCATGGCCATATCACATCACAGCACACCCCTGCAAAACAAAGTTAGACGCCTCTACTTTCTTTGCATGTTTTACGTGGTTTGGGGCTTTCAATAAGTGTCGTTCTAACTTACGAACATGAACCACAACATTGATACTAGTATTGTTAATCACCCGTTGTAAATTGGATCTTAACTATGCTAGGAGAAACAGGCACCCGCAAAGCCACTTATGCAATACAAGTTGCATGTCAAGCGTGGAGCAAGTCTCATAAACGATGTCATGTAAGGTTAGCCCGGGCCGCTTCATCCCAACATCCCGCAAGATGCAAAGTACACAAGAAGCAAGCGACAATAAAAGCATCAACACCCACAATGACCTTTGTGTTCTACTCGTGCAACAGATCTACATATAGACACGGCTCGGATACCACTGTAGGGATTCGTAGCATGGAAAACAAAAAAATTCTATCGCATACAAACAAACAAGCCAAGATCTATCTACTAGATTGTAGCAACGAGTCGATGGAATAACTCACCCTCGAAGATTCCAAAGTGTTTAACGAGAGCGGATTCTCGTGGGTGATGTAGTCGTACTCTTCCCGATCTCAAGATCGCGTAGACGATCCTTCCGGCGCTGCCTTCCGGCAGTGCTCCCGCAGTCGGTCACACGTTCGGTACTCGACAAAGACCTTCCTCTCCATTGTTCCAGCAGGCAGCGGAGGTTGTAGCACTCTCCTCGTGATTCCGGCAGCACAACGGCGTGGTACCGGAAGTAGAGGGGAGATCTCGCAGGGCTTCGCCTTAAGTCGGAGCGAGTATGGTGGAGTATGAGAGAGTCCCTTGACGATCTAGGGTTTAGACACGCCGAGGAGGGGCAAGCCAGCGGCTAGGGTTTAGCTAGGCGGCGGCGGTTTTCCCTAGGGCCGGCGGCGGCTATGGAGGCGGCGGTGGCTTGGTACTAGGGTTTAGAGGTAGGAACTTGTGTGTCTAGGAGGGGAGACATGCCCCTCCTTTTATAGGTGGAGGGGGCCGGCCAAGGGGAGGGTAGTCCCTCCCCAACTCGTCTTGGTGGTGCGCCGGCGGTGGGGAGGAGGGACTCCTCCCCAACTCGGTTTCCTCCTCCTTTTCCACTTCCCAAAAATAGCCGTTTGACTTTCAAACTTGGCGTTTGACTTTTCAAACAAGGATTTGATTTAATCCTCTATTTTGTTCAGCGATGACACTTAGTACATGATGCAATCATACCAACTTGATATAACACATTCATGTACCCTTCCCCTCCGGAGTGCCGGACATTCCGGAAACTTCTAAAACATTCCCGAAGAAAACACCGGAACCATTCTCCAACTCCGAAACGGGACTTTCCTTATATGAATCTTATTCTCCGGACCATTCCGGATCTCCTCGTGATATCCCGAATCCCATTCGAGACTCCGAACAACATTCGGTCTCTTTCTCATCATTCCATAACTACTCAAACAATGTCGAATCCTTAAGTGTGTCTCCCTACGGTTCGTGAATTATGCGGACATGATCGAGACACTTCTCCGAACAATAACCAATAGAGGAATCTAGAAATTCATATGGCTCCCACATATTTCTACGATTACTTTGCGATCGAATGAACCACTTACATACGATACCAATTTCCCTTTGTCTCACGATAGTTTACTTATCCGAGGTTATGATCGTCAGTATCTCTGCATACCTAGTTCAACCTCGTTACCGATAAGTACTCTTTTCTCGTTCCCGTGATATGTGATCCCTTGTGAGCTAGTCACATGCTTGCAAGCTAATTGGATGACATTTCACCGAGAGGGCCCAAAGTATATCTATCCGTCATATGGATGGACAAATCCCACTCTTGATCCATGTGTTTCAACCAATACTTTCCGAACACTCAATGCCACCTTTATAGCCACCCTGTTACGGTGTGGTGTTTGATGTCATCAAAGCATCCATCCAGTAAAGGTGATATGCATGATCTCATGGTCGAAGGAATTAGGTTACTATGTATCAGAAAGCATATAGCAATTGAACTATTAAAATGACTTGATCTTTATGCTATGCTTATCTATAGGAGTATGTCCATCATATCATTCTCCTAACGATATGATCTTGTTGTTAATAACATCTCAATGTTCATGATAGGGAAACCACAATCATCTATTAACCAACAAGCTAGTATTATAAAGAGGCTTTACTAGGGACTCTTATTTTAGTTTACAAATCACACAAGTATTAATGTTTCCTTGTTAATACTATTATAGAATGAATGTAAACATTTATCATAAACACAAAGATATAATAATAACTACATTTATTATTGCCTCTAGGGCATATCTCCAACAATGTTGTCCTTGTATGGGCACAATTTTTGTCCTCTGTCCAGGTGTTAGTGATGTGTACATCATGCCAAGTACCACCTCGACGTTCTGTACCGTTAAGTACATTTTTTTGTCAAGAACTTACTTCGGGCATTAACGACAAGAGCTTCTGGAGATGCACCGTCGCAAGCTGTGAACCTTCGTGATCCGCCAAGATCGTCCATCGAGAAACACAAGTCCCCGAGCCAATTATCAAAGAGTGCCATCTCAGAACGCCATGACCTACTCCATAGATTTGGACCTCGACCACCGAAGACGGAACTCCAAGTACTCTTTCTCGGATGCCGAGACCCCGAAGCCCCGATCCCGCAGAGACCAATCCCGAACCCTCGGTGAACCCCAAGATCACCGAACCCATGTGTGACCCCTTTCCCTATACCAATATTTTTATAATATATATCTTTTTGCATAAAAATTATTCATGCTCGCATCATATCATGTGGTTTGGGGGTCTTATGCCGATTCACCTCATAATTAAATATGGAGGCCATATGCGGGCAAATATAGTCTAATATTGGTCTCATTTAAATTTGTGTAGCGAACCGATGCCATGTTTTGCCTTGTAAGTCAACATGTAAAATGCGGGGTAGCTAAACAACATGAACCACCTAAATATTTGTCGGGACCCCGGTTCCGCTTAATATTGCCCAATTACATCGCACCTTTGCCATGTCATGCATCATATCACAATCATGCCGATTCTTTCGCATTAGTTGTAATTGTTGCATCGCTTGTTTCTTTAGTGTTTTGCTTCTTCCCGGATAGGACAATGAGATGGTTTGAGCTTCGAAAAGTTCTTCGGTTATGAACCTTCGGCAATGTTTTACAGGCGAGCATTCTCCCCCTTTCTACCTATTTTTACATTTATAGTCTTTATTTCCTCCTGTTGATCTATTGCTATCTGTGTTGCGATGCTATAGAATCCGTACCCCGTTATACTTCCGTGCAGCCCTTATATTGCCATGGACACGTCCTATTATCTGCTGTTTGGTAGATAGTCGGCCTTGCGAGTCATAGTTGCTTGCGCAGGTGATGTGTCGCGCCGTCAATGTTCCACAGTTTTTGGAGTAATGCCGCATGTTTAATGCTGGAGATGATCATGGCTTTAATTATCGTTTAATAACTAAAATTGAAGTAGGTAAATAATGCAGAGGCACAGGTGGGCAATAGATGTTATTTGGTTTTTAACCGTCCACTTGTGTCCCGTAGGACCCCGAGTACTTGATACCTGTTCTTTGAATATTCGCACTATCCGCATGTGGGACCATGAATCCCCCTAGCCAGATCTTGAGTCATATATTATTTCTTGGGGCCACAAAGTAGTTTGGGGATTTATTACTGTCCTGTACTTATGCCATGCTTTACTGCTTTATTTATGATTGCGCGTGGAGCACCTGTACTGTTTTGGAACCCCGTGCCATGTTTTCGTGGTATTGACAAGCCCAGTCACACTTTCGGGTTCCCTGTCGTTTACAGCCGTCGTCACAAACCTCTGGGTCCGTCTCGGAGCCGGCCAACTTCGTAGCGGGTAGCTTGGTGGGGTGGCCCCCTGAAATTTATATGAATCTTGCAGTTGCTCTGTCGTGATGCCTCGTTGGGTTTTCATTTGGTTTTTCGCGAGGTAGATCGTGCGTGTATTGCTATTTGTGCCCCCCTGCAGGGTAAAACTTTTTGAAAGCCGTGTCCGCGGTTGTGGACGACTTGGAGCACAGTATCTCGATCATAGACAACTATAACTAAAGTAGTGCTATAAATTTGACTTTATAATGACTAGTAATCAGCTTCACTATAATGGAATGGCTAAATAAAAGTGCTAACAACTGCTGGTTTGGATTGTCACCTGTTACCATTGTATCTGACTAGTAAGTATTACAACTACAACGGAATGGCTAAATAAAAGTACCAACAACTGCTGGATTTTGGGATGCCTCATGCTATATGTATCGGACTAGTAAGTACTACAACTACAACGGAATGGTTAACTAAAACTGCCCACTTCTTATTATATCGGGATGACTCATGCTATCTATATCTGACTAGTAATTGTGCAACTATAACGAATGAATAAAACTGCCAACTGTGTGAGTTCCTCGGTTGACTTCCTCGATTGGTTTTGAGGGGGAAACACCAGGATGGGTATGTGTGGTGTTAGCATCAGGTTGGATCCGAATAGGTCTTTCTTATCCCTCTCTGATAGCTGCCAGTTGTATTGAGTCTCTATAGGTTGTTCAGTGCGTGCCGCGCTGCCGCTTCAGCCCACCATACCTATGTAGGCGAGGACCGCCGAATTCTAGTCTCGCCGTGTACTGGCCTCAGTACTGACCGCTCTCTTTTTCCAATTCCCTTTGTCGGCACCCCTTTTGTTTAAGCAGGTTTTGAGATCGACGTCGTTAGCAGGGTTACCCTTCCGGCTTGGCCTGAGCAGGGTTATGGATGCCATTGGTTATTCTTCAGGGCTCTTAGCTCAATTTGCATCTTGTCCGTACTCGGACGCTGTATCGTTTTCAAGGTGATTTGAATCTTTGTACTGTATATCTGTATTCTTGACTCTTTGAGTCGTTGTTATATATATGTTTTGTGGGTTCCCTCCAGGAATATTGTGTAATGATATTACTTTGTTTTCCACCCGCACGCAAGTGCCTGGTGGGCACCTTTAAATCGTTTCTATGCGGGTTTGGCGGGAAGCGCTAAAACTTGCATAGGGCCGATTCCGAGGGTGTTACAATATGGTAAGATCACCATTTCTCAAAACCCCACCAAACAAGTTCACCTTGACAAATCCAATCAACCAGAAACACCCTAGTATGTGATCATTATAACCACCAAGTTTCATCCAAAAATTCAAATATGAATTTCTTTCGGCCATTTCATCAAACACCTGGAGACACAAACCAAATTCTGCCAAACTTCAATGTTTTGAGCAGTAATCTTTCAAAACCTTGTTCCCCATTGATCACCCTTGTCTCCCCCAGTGTCAACCAGTGTATTAAACCAGCCAAGACCCCTACCAGTGCACCATGTCGTGCATGCCCGAGCCAACCCTGGCCAGGCGACCATGGCAAGCTAGAACCAGCAATCGCCACGCCTAGCCACCATGTCCAGGAGGCACGCCACCGTCCATCGCCACCGCCTGTCCAGCCCTCGAGCCTTGACAAGCAGTGGACCACTGAGAACACACGTGCCCGTTTATCTCTGCCATGTCCAGGGCGCGCCAGCTCGCCATGCTTGACATGCTCGCACTGACCACGCCTCGCCTTCGCCGCCCATGCATGCGATCACCACCATCCCAGGAGACCACCAGACATGCATGTTCGCTGCCGCGCGACCAGGAGCGCTTGTACATCGTCAAAAACATCGTCGATGCCACTCAATGCACCCGCGCGTTCTGACCAAACCACACCGCCCCTTGCTGCACCATCAAGCCGATGAGCACCACTAGGAGACCGCGCACCGTCCCCTAGCCTCATCCATGCCCGTAGCTCACTGTAACACCGACCCCAACAAGCACTGCCCATGTCGCTCGCCTATAAAAGTGTCACATCCCAAGATTTTCCAAATCTTGTAATGTGAAAATAAATGAATAAAATAAAACTTTGTTTGATGTTCAAGGCCAGAAGAAACTTTTTGAATTCAATTGGGGCTTCAAACCAGTTGGATCAAATAAAATCCTAAAGGGATTTATAAAGTTAAACTTTTTTTTAAAAAAAGAAAAAAAATATATTTTGGAAATACTATTTTGAATCTTTAAATAAAAGGATTTGGTTTTCAAAAGAAAGATATATTTTAAATAAAGATTATTTTATAAAGCCAAATTAAACCTTGGCCAAGACTTTGAAACAAAAGGTTTTGCTTTGATTAAAATAGTAGAGGTTTATTTAAAACAAAAAGGATTTAAATATCCAAGTTTTATTAATAAAGGTTTTACTATTTCCAAAACATCAAAACTTATTTATTTATTTAAAATAAGTTTTCCAAGTATTCTTTTTTTTCTCAAAATAAAACCTACTAAAGTGTTTTGGTTTTATTCTAGATTTCAAAATAAAGTTTTTAACAAAACAAAACCTATTTGATTTATTAACTAAGGTCCATTTTATTTAATTATTAATGGACCCTATAGCAAAAAGGTTATTTTGTTTTAAACAAGTTTTCAAGTATTCCTTACTTTCAAATAAAACCTACTGTTTTGGTTTTGAAAATATTTTGATTTCAAATGGAAATTTTATTAATTAAATCAAACCCTATTTTATTAATAAACTAAAGATCCATTTTATTTAATTAAAGAATGGATCCTAAAAAGAAAAGAAAAATTATTATATTAGAATTTGGTTATGTTGATAAATAGAACCAAGTTCAAAGTTGTGAAGTGTGGTGTTTGTTTGAATTGTTTGAGTGGTTTGAAGCTTTGAATAATTGTTTGAATTTGAAAACAGAAAAAGAATTAGAAAAGGAAAAAGAAAGCAGACAGAAAAAAATAAGAAAAAGGACCCAGCCCAATAAGGCCCAGCAGCCCACCTCTCCCTCTCACCCGAGCCAACCGTTTTCTCACCGCGGAAAGAACCCACTCAGTCACAGACAACCGGGACCCACTCCTCCTCTCTCCCTCTCGCTGACGCCGGCCCCCACTGCCACCTCACCATCTTCTCCACCCACGCGAGGACCGCGCCCTCCCCCGGCCGTTTCCTGCCGTTAACTCCTCGGAGTAAATTGCCGGTAAATGCTCGACGATTAATCCCAGCGACCACGCTCCCTTAAAAGCCTCTCCCTCCTCGTCATTTTCCCCCAGACAACTCCTCCTCTCTGCCCCTAGGCTGTCGCCAATTTCTTCTGCACCACCGCCGTCTCCGACGAGCTCCCTCCTCAATTCCGGTGACCCAGCGCCGCCCCTTGCCTCATCGACCACGCACACATACTCCACACTCCCTGGCGCTTCTGTCCGTGCCTTCCATTCGACCGCGGGCGCCCCAGAGCGTCGGCTACGACAAGCTCCGAACAGCGCCACCGTCTGCAACATCTCCGGCGACGTCTCCCAGGTGAACCAGACCGCCCCTTCACTTCTCGTTCACGCTCACAGCTCCGCCATGATCTCCTGCGTCTAACCATGCCCTCGGTCTACCTTCTCTTGATCTGTAGCGTCGACTCCAACCGCGAGCAGGACCAACCGACGCCGACGACGACTCCGGCGAGCGATTACCTCCGTCTCCGTGCGCCCCTTGACCAACCGTGAGTACCTTGAGCTTCGCCGTGTTCTCCTGAGCCTGGTGAGCATCTCCCCTTTCTCCCGCACCTCCTGTAGCATCGGCACCGTCGTCGATCGACAACTCCGCCGCCGGTAGCCACCGCAGCGCCGCCCATCTGTGACCGAGCATTAGCATCCGTAGGATCTTAATCCAACGCCTACGATAGATCACTTAAGCCGCGAAGAGGTACGCGCCCTGTGCCGTGCGATCAACCTAGATCCTATGGTCCACGTTGCCGATCCGGCCGAACCGGTACCACCCAGTTAGAACGCGACGTGTGGCCTATATTGGATCTAAAATCAGATTTGAAAACAGAATATTTTGCAAACTTCAAACCCTTGTAACTTTGGATCCACACGTCCAAAAATTACAAATTTTATGTCGCTGGATTCAGGAGAGCAAGACCTAACCAACCCTTCCCTTGGTTTAGCAAATAGTATCTGTTAGTTTGCTTGTTTTTGCAGATTCTTTTGTGTGCTTGCTAAGATTAGAAAAATTGTTTAAAAAATGATTTTTGGGTTATAACCTTTGCAAAATGGTTTGTTGTGACCTTACTGATCCTAGGAACCAACCCATGTTTTGGAAAATGAATTTGGAAAAGTTTAGAATGGATTAATTGGTTTAGTCCATTTCTAGCTAAATAAAACTATTGTTTTGTTTATGAAAATGGTTTTGAATGGAAAACTTTGAGAAAATGTTTTGGACCAAACCTACTGACCCAAAACACCAAGCTTTGCAATAGCAACTCATTTGGTGAAACAAAATAATGATTCTTGATTTAAAAACCATTTCTAGTCAAATAGAAATGTGGTTATTTTACTAAAAATGATTTTGGAAGAAAACCTTTGGAAAATGTTTTGTTTTAAACTCACTGACTCCAAAACCCAAGTTTTGTGATTTGAAAATATTTCTACACCACATAAAATGATACTTTATTTTGAAAATGGATTTGAAGTGAAACCTCTTTGCAAATGACTTTGCCACTTTACAAAATGACCAAATAGGTGTTTGCAAATGTTTATGACCCATTAGGAACCACTTTTTCAAACCAAACAAATCTTGGCATGCTTGCATGCATTACTTTGACTTTGTCATTTTGTGTGTTGTTCTGCTTGATTGGTAGATTGAGTTTGTGCCTTGCTTGATTGATTTGTAGTGACTTGAAGAGTGTGATTGTTGCAAGGACAAGGAGTGAGCCTATACTCTACCAAAAAGGCAAGTGATGCTTCATACTTTCTATCCCATTACTTTCACTATGCATTAGTGTTTTGCTAAGTAAAACTTGCATGGATTTTGCTAAGTATATACCTTGCTATAGGAAAACCTAGTAGGTGAAACCTTAGTAGGATTTTCCTAAGTTAAGAATCCTATTACTATCAAGCTTAGCCTAGCTAATAGAAAACATGGGTGGAAAATATATTCACACTATGGGAAAATATTCTAAGTCTGAGGACTTGGTTCTTTATTTAATAAAACAACTAAGTTAATGAATCCCCTGGGTGGAATGGAAGGATTGGTTTATGTTGAGTGGTTCACAAGGCCATGGACTTGGCTTGTGTATCTCACTTGTGGATGGCCGCCCAGGAATAAAGATATTTGAGATGTCAAATGTTGAGAAGCTTCAAGTGCAACCACTTGGCAATATGGGCTCTGCCATGATCATATAGGTTGCAAGAACTTAGCCATATGGACAGTTGGTGGTAGTGTTTGATAGGTTGGAGCGCGTCCATGTTGGTCTAAGGGAAGGCTTCTGAAAGATCTTGTCTTGGGAAACCAAGTCTTGTGGGGAAAGTGCACCACCTCTGCAGAGTGTAAAACCTAAGTACTTAGCCATGTCCCTGGTAAAGGACAATTTGAGCATCAAGACATGAAAGCAATCAAGAATCTCATCATTCAAATTTCTAAGTTAAAACTTGTGGTTTGAACAAGGGTTGTTTGAGATCTTCAATCTTTGATTGAAAGATGCCTTGGATAAGGATCTTCAATCTTTGATTGAGAAAAATGTTTTTTCCAAGCAAAACTTAGTATTTTCAAAGGTTAAGGAAAAATCTATTTTGAGCAATGCAAGCCTCAACTCCACTTAGCCAAAATGCATATAGATGATAGACTCCACTATACTACCATAGTATCACTTGCCAATACAATTCAAATGTATTGACCCTTGTGGCTGTAACTTGTAATGTTGCAGGTTTGTTTGATTTTAGAGAAGATTGATTGATTAGGATTACAAAGTCTACAATCAACATCTGCCTGTGGCATTTTGAAGATGAAGGACCCAATGCTTATAGATTTCCGCTGCAATGTATTGTAAATAGCCAAATGAGCTATGTAAGATGTAATAAAACTATGTTATTCCTGGTTATAAAGTTATATTATGACCTTTGTTTCTTGATATTACATCTTAACTGTGGATGCTAGCTATTGATCCAGGGACTAGCATTGCAATCACAGGGATCCTTTCCTTTAATAAGGAGGGATCTTACAAAAAGGAGGCCTCCCCCGCTCATTTTCTACACACTAGTTCACTCTCGACCTCTCACTGATCCTTCCCCACCTCTTCTCAGAGCAAGGCGAGATCTCCCTCGTCGGAATTTCGCCGGAGCCTGCCGCTGCTGGAGGAGAAGGGCGCCGTCGATTGGAGCCACCCCAGGAGGAGCCGCCATTACCAAGAGAATTGTTGTCGTCGACTTCATCATTCGCCCCCATCACTGACCATCGCCGGAGACCCGGTGAGCCTCCCCAGACCCCCACTGGTCATGCTAGGGTTAGCCACTGTCGTGTTCTGTTTGACAAGGATGGCGGCGGTGAGCCATTCATCCTTAGTCTAATCCTACGGTCGTAATCGCCCCTTACCCCTTTGCCAACCCCTGTCTCACTGACGCGTGGGGACACCAATTAACCAGCCCCTACACACGCTATGCGCAGTGGGCCGGCCCAGTTAGATCTCCCGCGTGACCCAGTAGTTTGAATTTAGATTTATCTATTTAGTTTCAAACCTACTTCTAGCAGTAGATTAAAAATTCAATTGAGAGAGTTTTACTGAACCAAATAGCATGAAACCAATTTTGTTAGAAAGATATGGAAATTATTAATCGAAGCCCGTTGGATTCAAACCATTTGGAATTATAGATCACCAATAGTAAAAATAACAAGGCAGAGACTTTTCTGCATTCAAACATTTTTCAAAATTCAACCATAAATGCTTTTGAATTGATTCCAACTCTCAAAAATCACATTTTATAAGACCTTTCAGAATATATAAAAATATCCAGGTTTACTTGCAGTAATAATGGACAAGTAATAAAAGAATGCCCCATAGGCATATCTAGTCACTTTAATTAATTAAAATAAAAAGGTTAAACCTTATTAAATTGTGACACCACTTTAATATCACATTCCCAAGTATTGAAATATGTGGTGATGACATGTGTCAACATGATCCCATGTTTTAATTGGAGAATATTAAATCTTAAGTAGTTTTTCAATGAGTAGAAATAACTTTTCTAAAATAAAATAAATAAGACTATTGCCTTAATTCTTGTGATGATTGTGATGATGCTAGATCATCTAGTGTGAACCTTGTGTGCCAAATAGAAGTAGTTAAGTATTGTTTGGTGATTGCGTACTTTGTATTTATTTATAGACGCTAGTACCGACCAAGGATACAAAGAAGAAGGAGACTACTACGAAGAGGAAGCCGAGGAGAACTTCAACCATTGCACTACACAAGGCAAGCTATCTAATGCAATCTAGAACTTTGCAAGCTAACACTTGCATGATAACCATGCAAACTAGATTCCTTAGGCATATTGGTTATACCCCTTTATTATACCAAATCCCGGTTTTATTTGCAAGCTTGATTATTTTATTTCTTTATCAAAGCTTTTTGTTTACGTTTACTTAGTGACTTGTGAAGTTTTGGAAAGATATTAGAGGTAGCATAAAGAGCATAAAACTTGGCCTAAGTTAGGTAGAATTTGATGTCATCCTGAGGCATGAGATTATACTTAGATAAGTCACACTTGATTATCACCCCCGCATTAGTGTTTACCCCCAACTTTAGTGACTAGTGCTAAGCATAAAACTTGATCACTTTAGATGGGAATACTTGGTGAAAATGGTTATGAAAACCTTAGAATGATGAGTCATTCTAATGAAATGTTTTGATAGGTGTTATTGAACTCCAAATGATTTTGATGATGAAAATGTTGAGGCATGAGCCTTAGCCATTTATAAAACTGATGGTTGTGTTCGGATGCGATACCATTCTAATTTTACAGTACAACCACAATAGCCGAATTTGGGTAGGGCTTGACTAGAAGTTTATATACCTTAGTATGGGTTCCCTTGCGGCCGAGGTTTGAGTTGAGGCTACCTCGTGATGATTGACCACCTGTGCAGTTCCCAATATGACAGATTGTCATGGTTGGGAGGTCAAACTCATAGGAGAGGTGCCTATACTAGGGTGTGTAATTGAAAGGTTAGGATTTATTATCCGCATACTGAGTATGGTGAATTCAGGATTGTTCGTGACAGATGTATCGAATATTGTGGTGAAAGTGTACCACCTCTGCAGAGTGTCAAACTATTCGAATAATCGCGTTCGCGGTTATGGACAGTTGGAGTGGCCATACTATTCCGTCGTCAGATGTTTTCAAAATGACTTGTCAAATGAATCATGACTATGACTTGACCACAACAGGGTTGTGAATATGAAAACTAAGTTCCCACCTAGGTGTTCTCAAACATTAGATTAGTTTTCTTTGCTTCTGAACTCAGTTAAGGTAAACCTGGCTTTTTGCAAAACAACCTAGAGCTTAGGATTCCTACTTGAAACCTATTTACTTATTAGTGATAGTTTACGAGTACTTAAAGAGTACTCATGGCTTTGTCCCTGGCTATTCCCGTGGCCAGACTATGAGGAGGACTATCAGGATGGTGGACAGCAGGAAGTCTACGACAACTAGGATCATCTCCCATTGTCAGCACTGCCTGTGACCATGAAGATGGAGCCTCGCCCACGCTACCGTTATTATATTATTCCGCTGTGTTGATTGTATTAAGACTGGGTCATGAGATCCTTTATTTGTAAGACCTTTATTATGGTTTGTAATGGATGATGAACTATGGTACCAATCTGTTATGTCTCGCAAAAATGGTAATCCTAGAATTGTGATGTATGGCATAATAGGCATCTGGGATTAAAAATCCGGGTGTTGAAAGATCACATCCTCACTATATTGGTAAAGCAAGTTATGACAAGATATGATAAAGACTAGATAGGTAAGCTAGATAGACATAGTCTTAAACATAACCGGGTACACATGTCATAACACACATAACACATAGTTCAACGCAACATAGTTCTCAAACCAATAAGATAAAGACACAGAGCTTCAAAGAGGAAAATCAAACTAACGTGAAGCCCGTGTACCCTTGCAAATCCCGATATCAACCTAATACGGGGCTACTTCTCCCCCTTTGGCATCGAGACGCCAAAAAGGGAAAAATAGCACTACTAAAATGCCCCAAGACAGACTCTAACCACTGAAGTCCTCATCATCATCTCATCACCATCCTCATCATCATAGTCATCCTGATTCGAGCTCTGGCCGTGAGGGCAAGAATAAGAAGACACATCCTCAAACATGGACCAATCCACATGTCCCTGACTCCAGAGTCCATAGGAGAGAGTGCCATCAGACGCCTGCTGCTGAGAAGAATCAACATCCATGGGTGGGTTGATCCGCTTGAGATCCTTCATGACATTCATGTTTGCCTTGTATGCATCATACTGTCCATGGAGAATGTCAATGTTCTGGCATAGGAGGAGCTTCTTCCACCATGAGGCCTTCTTCACCGTCTTGTGCACTTCCTCCTTAAAGGTGTTGAAGCGATATGCATTGCTACCATTCTTCATCCTAGGGCCACGAGATGCTGGTGCCTGCACCTCCTCAGAACCGTCACTGTTAGAATCGTCAGCATCTATCTCATCATCCTCAAAAATGTCCTGAGAAGGAGGGTAGACTCGAGGAGCCTTGGTGGTAGGGGCGCCCTTCCTCTGAAGCTTGGCAGCAGTGTGAGGAACAAGGTCCTGATAGAGTAGAGGAGTGAGAGCAGCAATGAGCTTCATCACATAAGGGGCATATAGAGGGAAGTTCTTGTCAGTGATGCACTTTTACAAATCCTGATAGATGAAGTCCATAACATCAATAGCACCATCTGGATGAGCTGGACCATGAATGTACACAGTGTGAGCATGAGCCATCAGGTTGATCTCAGCGCCTCTCATCGCATCCTTGTTGCCAGCCTTGGGAGTGAGAGTGTGGCGGAACATGCGAAGCAAAATGTTGTAGATGAGCTTGATATTGGTGGTTTGGCCAATCACACCATTCTGAGCATAAATTGGAGCCAGCAGATTCTTATCATACGACTGTCCATTTACGTGCATCCGGACACCAATGGGACCATTGGGATTGAAAGGCAATCCAAGAATGTGAGCAAACTGAACCATGTTGGAGCGAACCCTGGTAGTACCAGACATCCACTCAAGAGGAATGTCAGTAGTCTCCCCAAAGACCACTATGGCATAGAACTAATGGACCAACTCAACATTGTAGTCTTCTTTTGCCAGAAAGATGGTGTGCAGCCCCATCTTCTCAGACACCCAAAGAGCATCCTCAAAGTACTTGTGAGAACGAAGCTTCTCAAGATCCAACCACTACATGGGACAAGTAGGAGTCTGGAAGCTACCGTAGAGCTCAGAAAACAGCAGGGCTTGCTCACTCCTCCAGAAGCGCTCATCAGTCGAGGTGCGAGGAAGGGAGTCGAATTGTTTGAGCCTCATCTCCACAAACTACTCGGTACCCAAATCAGCCAGAGTAGTCAATGATTCAAGCTTCATTTGCTTGGCTTCATCTCTTTTCAGCTGCCCTCATCTTCTCATGCTTTGCTGCAGCACGGTCTCGAGCAGCCTGTCTGACCATAGAGGGATCAACATGAATGTCGCGCTCTTCATCATACCGGAACCTGCGACCAGCCATCTTCTTAGTGTCCCGAGGATGGCGAGGATGAGAACCACCTATAAAATAAGAATAGAGGGATAGAATATGGGATAAGCACATTTGTCCTGGAATTTTAATCAAAAAGTAGTAGTCAAAGAAATCTGGAGCTGTACTAATTGAAAACACCGGACAGTCTGGAAAATCTACCCCGGACAATCCGCCTGGACCGGATAGTCTAGTGTGTATCGACCGGACATTCCGGCTGGGCCGGAGTGTCTGGCCCGTACACGACGGATAGTCTTGCTGGATCCTAGGAGATTTTCGGTCTGAACGGGTGAGTGCAATCGGGACAGATCGGGATTGCTAAAACCACTACCAGGATGAAGATTGCACACAGGAGTGATGTATCCATGGATCTAGGTAAGACATTTCCCAAGAAAATTCATCTAGGCCAACCCTAGAGATGGAGAAGAAAGGGGCATCATACCAGCATCCATGGGGACCTTCACCGATGGGGAACGGATCCCAACGGCAAGGGAAGGAAAATGGCCAGTGGCAACGACACGATCCGGGGTGGAGGAGCCCTCCCGGTGAAGTTCCTGGTCGAGGGTAGTGGTCTGAGAGGAAGAGAGTTGGGGAGAAGAAGGAGGACTAAACCGTCCACTTCTCCCCGACCCTTGATATCAAAACGAAACCGCTGGGGCCGGACAGTCCGGGCCGTATGCGCGGGATAGTCTAGCCCGGCCGGAATGTCCGGTCTGTATCAAGCGGAGAGTCCGGGCTGGCCGTACACTCCAGTTGGTACAAGGCGGACACTCCGTCCCCCTTCGACTAGAAACTCCAGTTTCAAGTGTTGGACAAATGTGTGATACGAGAAGTATGTTTAGAGGTGAGAGTAGGCATGGGATTCAGAGGATGTACTATGAAAAACCAAATGAGTCGAAAAAGATCTAAAAAGATGGCCAAGTTAAATTCCAATCAAAATGATCCAAGAACAAACTCTTCACTTATGAAGAGGGCGGTGGCCGAGGCCACCATATAAGAGTTTGTGGAATGACATCGCGAAGAATTATCCTTGGGTTCATAGCCACTACTCATCAATAAAGCTCACATATCACAATATGATATTAAGAGAATTGATTTTCATTAATGTTGGCATTATGGGGAGAGGGATAGTCCAATGTATTAGGACCGCACTCCCCCTATCTCCATGCCTACACCTAAAACAAATAAGGGTTGAGACATAGGTGAGTATGTAAGGTGATCAAGTCAAGCTCCTTGAATCTATGATATTTAGTTCACTCCTCAAATAAAAAAACATTGCTTCATCAAGTGGCTTCGTGAATATGTCGGCAAGTTGGTCTTTGGTTGACACATATGATAGCTCAATATCACCTCGAGCAACATGATCCCTAATGAAGTGATGATGAATCTCAATATGCATTGTCCTTGTGTGATCCACCGAGTTGTAGGCAATCTTGATAGCACTTTCATTGTCACATAGAAGAGGCACTTTGACAAAATGGACACCGTACTCCTTTAAAGTTTGCGTCATCCATAGCAATTGAGTGCAAGCACTAGTAGCTGCCACATACTCGGCTTCGGCGGTGGAGAGAGATATACAATTTTTCTTCTTAGAAGACCAACATACCAAGGACCTACCAAGGAATTGGCAAGCCTCGGATGTTGATTTTCTATCATCCTTATCACCAGCCCAATCTGAATCCGTGTATCCACAAACATAAAATGTTGACCCTCAAGGAGACCAAAGACCATAATGTGGGGTATGAACCAAATATCTAAAGATTCTCTTGACCGCCATCAAATGGCTTTCTTTAGGAGCCGCTTGATATCTTGCACAAACACCTACACTCAACACAATATCGGGTCTAGATGCACAAAGGTAAAGCAAAGAACCAATCATGGACGGGTATACCTTTTGATCCACATCTTTACCATTTGGATTTAGTTCTAGATGAGTCTTTGTAGCCATGGGGGTAGGAGCACCATTTAAATCTTTCATGTTGAATCTTTTGAGCATATCTTGAGTGTTGATGGTGCCCAGCACTGTCGTGGGATGCTTCGTTGGAAACCCCAAGAGCAAGGTGTGAGGAGCACAGCAGCAAGTTTTCCCTCAGTAAGAAACCGAGGTTATCAAACCAGTAGGAGGAAGGAAACGTCTCAAAGGTGTTGCAAGCAACATGGAAACCTGTACAACACAAAATCAAGACTTTTCCCCAACGAATCAGTGAGGTTGTCAAGCTCACTGGTTTGCTGTAACAAAGGATTAAACGTATGGTGTGGAAGATGATGGTTTGCAGCAAGTAAACAGGTAACAGTGGAAGATGTATCAATGGTAAAGATTGGACCGGGGTCCATAGTTCACTAGAGGTGCTCTCCTTAGATAAACAACATGGCATGAAGGGTAAAAAAATTACAGCAGGGCAATTGACAGGAACTTAGAAAGGCATAACAATGCAATAATAGACAAAAAGATCCTATGAGATTCGATTGGGCAATACAACAATATACATAGACCGCCATCCAACTGCATCTATGACTAGAAGTCCACCTTCAGGTTATCATCCGAACCCCCTCCAGTATTAAGTTACAAGCAACAGACAACTGCTTTAAGCAAAGTGTGTAAGGTAAACAATCCACTTGTTCCATGAACAAGAGACCGTTGTTTTCTCCCTAGTGGCAACAGCACATCTACAACCGAAGATATTTCTGTCACTTCCCTTGGAAACTAGAGGCATGAACCCACTATCGAGCATAAATACCGCCTCTTGGAGTCACTAGCAACTACTTCGCCAAGATAGCTACTAACAACGGAGAGCATGCAAGATCACAAACAAAACAAACATGATAGAATCAAATAGACAAAACCATTAATAAATATAATTTGACATAGTAATCTCAATATCCATCAGATCCCCGCAAACACAACATGCATGATTACGAATAGATTAGATCTTGATCATGAACGGATCTCACAAGATCTATACATGAAAGCACAAGGAGGAGATACAACCATCTAGCTACTACATGGACCCGTAGTCCAAGGTGGAACTACTCACGCTTCATACCGAAGAAGAAGGCCTCCGGGATGATCTCCCCTCTGGCAGGGTGCCGGGAAGAACTTCAGATCCCCCTCATCTAGGTACGATGGTGGCAGTGGCTACAGAAGGTTTCATGGAGTTTCGATCGGGTGCCTAGGGTTTCTGCATCGGGGGCTTGTTATAGGCGAAGGGGAGAGCCAGGGGGGCCACACCCTACCCAGGCACGGGGTGGGCCCACCCGTGCCTAGGGGGTCTGGCCGCCTTGTGGCGCCCCTCTGACTCGTCTTCTGGCTTTGTGTCTCCCATGGTAAAATATTGACTTTGGCTTTTGTCCCATCCAATTCCGAGAATATTGATTTTCTGCCTTTCTAGAACCCAAAACAGAAGAAAACAGGCAACTGGCACTGTGGAAACTTGTTAATAGGTTAGTTCTAGAAAATATATAAAAACACCTCAAAGTGTAGACAAGGCAAAGCAAAGTAGATACTAAACAAGCATGGAGCATCAAAAATTATAGATACGTTTCCGACGTATCAAGCATCCCCAAGCTTAACTCCTGCTCGTCCTCGAGTAATTAAGTGATAAAAGAATAATTTTTGAGGTGACATGCACTGTCAAAACCAGGATCAAAACATTTGCAAGCATTGAAAGCTGGATCAAAGAACTCTAAACATGTGCATGAAAGATGGAGTTCTAACAATAAGACAAAGTAACTATGCATGCAACATGAAAGGCTACAAACAAAGATCATGAATAACATGCATTGAAAAACGTTTGTTTGTTTCACATACATAAAACATGGCATAGTGGCATTCAGCTTGTCCATTATAGAGTAGCAAATATATGCAAAGGACACCTTCAAAGTTCATAAGAGTGACTAGATACAAAAAGCACAAGAACAAGTAATATCACAATATGCATCAATCAATAAGGTTTGGGACACTGTAACATAGAACTAAGAATGACAACTATGCTCTCTTAATGGTGCCTAAAGGATAGAAGGTGGAGACTCAAATAATGGTGCAAGAAAGGCCCTTCATAAAGGGAAGCAGGGATTTCAAGTTTCAAAAAGAGCTTCCAAAAATTATGGTACTTGTTAGCTTTCAGCCCTCATTGCCCCTATCATAAGCATCTTGAAGTGATTAAGGTTAAAGTGAACAAAGATGGAGTATATGCTTGACAAAGTATAAGTTGGCAATCTCAAGCCCCTTGAATACGAGGGCCACACCTCATGCTACTCAACTCCAGTCACCTGTAAGTTCTTGTCATAGTAAGTACATGCGTATCATAGAGAACCACCAACAGGGTACCCCTTGCACATGGTACAGGAGCTATCCCACAACCAAAATGACAAGGCAAGCAGACAATGAGCATCTCAGCGATCTTTTTCTTTACTATGTGCATAGCTTTTTATTAAGGATGCTTCACAGAATGCTCATTATGGTGATGCTGCAAGTTTCCACCATGATTAGGCATGGCTTAGGCTAGCGGCCCAGGCGTTTCTCTAACACAAAATACATAACTCCATGGACTTACAACATCCCTCTTTATTTCACACCGGTGACATCCATAGACAAAAGAGCATGATATCAACTGTGTATAAAGTACAAGTACTATGTTGAAAATGTTCCCCGTGACAGCACGGTTCTGCTAATTCCAACGTATAAGTGCAAGCATATATAACATAGATGACACAATGGTTCAAGTTTACTAGGGGCAAAGAATATAAAGTGTGCCATCAAGTTTGTGAGGGCTTTAATTACTAAGTTTTCACATAACAAAATACTTTTTAATTGGAAGATAGCTGAAAACAAGAATATACTTGGAATGGTGTAACACACCATGCATAGGAGTTTATAGTGGACACTTTGGAATAACTTGGTTTCTTGGAAGTTGGAAGCATGGTAGAACTTACTCATACAAGTGGAGGCTAGCAAAAGACTGGGAGCAACCAACTAAGAGAGCAATAATAGCCATAATCATGCAAAGCAACAAAACATTACTGATCAAACCATAGAGTGGTACCACAAGTCAAGGAATAAATGATCATAGAGGATATGGTGACTTGTTCATAGTCATAAAATGGTGTGAGCATGTGCCAAGTCAACCCAAACAAAGTATCAAAGGAGAATACCACAATACTATGCTTTTGCATGCTAAAACAACGCATAATTCTTTCAAGGCACACTAAGCAATCCCAATTGTTTGGAACAAGACATGCTACATCAATAATCACTAAGCATAAGGTCAAAACAACACCTAGCATGTCATGCTAAAGTCTAAGTCATAGTCAATGCAAGCCCCTCTTGCACTTAACAAGCAAGAACTTTCTACTCCTTTCCAACACCAAGCAACTTATTTGAAACAACACAGCGAGAATGGGGGGTCCAAACTACTTTATTCAAGAAAACTAAACAAACTAAGCAAATCAAATGAAAACTAAGACGCTCCAAGAACAACACAACAGTGCATGAAACAATAAAAACGAAGTGTCTAGACAGACCTGAGCTTTTTATTGATGAAGAAGGGGATGCCTTGGGCATCCCCAAGCTTTGATGCTTGTACCTCTTGGATATTTCTTGGGTTGACACCTGGGTGACATCCCCAAGCTTGAGCTTTTTTCCATTCTTCATCTCATTACATCATTCTCTCTCTACACCTGTAATTTTTCCTTCATCCAAAACTCCACACAATCTTCATTAGCAACATTAGTGTATTCAAAAGATAATATACCATCGGGTTTAGCTTTGGAACAGAAAAACTTTTCACTAAATACACAAGCTACTGTAGTAAATCCTTCAAAAATCTCAATTCCCCAAAAGAGAACTCAAAAAGGAATCAATAAGAAGCAAATGCAAATAATGGCAGAAATCTATCAAAACAGACCAGCAGGTAGAAAACGATTTTTTACAAAATCTTCTGTTGCTCAAATCAAAAAGTGTTGAACTAACGAAAGTTAGCTAATATACTGGGGAATTTATCAGTAAATTTTCAGCTCAATCCTACTTACAGAGACTCATCACGATTTTTTATGGTGGAGGACAGAAATCTGTTTCGGGACAGCAACTCCCCAAATCTTACTTCCCTCTCATTAGAGGTCATTCTTGGCACAAAAAGCAAACAAAAAGGATAAAGAGAGGTCATTACTGAAGTAATAACTTCCAAGACTCAAGGAAACTCTTGGGTTATCTCCCAACAAGTACTTTTCTTTAATGCCTTTAAGTTAGGCACAAGAAGCAAGAAATCAAGTATTTTCAAATGAGGAAGCATTAACATCAAACCTTGCTTTCAAAGGAGGAGCAAAAAGCAACTTCTCTCTCCTCATAGGTAAGTGTTCAATACCTTTCTTGAATGTAAATTGATATTTAATGGTGCCTTCTTTCATATCAATGATGGCACCAACAGTTCTAAGAAAAGGTCTTCCCAAAGTAATAGGACAAGAAGCATTGTATTCAACATCCAAAACATAGAAATCAACAGGGACATAAGCATTGTTAACCATGATGATAACATCATTAATACTCCCCATTAGTTTCTTCTTAGCATTATCATCAAGTGGAACATCCAAATAACAATCTTCCAGAGGTGGCAAATCAAGCATTTAATAAATCTTCCTAGGCATAATAGAGACACTAGAACCAAGATCACATGAAGCTTTGAGATCAAAGTCATTCACTTGCATATTAATAATGGGTTCCCAACTATCTTCTACTTTCCTAGGAATAGAAGCTTTGTGTTTTAACTTCTCTTCCTTAATCTTAACAAGAGCATCTGTAATGTGTTTGGTGAAAGCAACATGCATATCACTAGCATCAGGACTTCTAGCAAGTTTTTGCAAGAACAGAATCACTTCAGAAATATTGCAACCATCTATATTAAAATCAAACTTAGCATCACTAGTAGTAGACTCATTAGGCTTAGGCATTGTAGGAGGAGGAATAGGGACTTCTTGTGATTTAGTGGTATCCATTCTAGTGATGGTGCACATACTATTGTTTCTATCAATTTCAGCTTCCCTTTTGTAACATCCCAAAAATCAGGGTTTATAAAGTTTGCATATCATTCATGCATTCATAAGCATTTGGTTATTTTCAAACAAGATTTGAAAATCAGAAACCATTTGTATGCCTATTATTTCATGTAAGAAAGGCAATGGTTTTATTTCTACTCTCAAAATATGAGAATACTTTGATTTAACCAGAAATGTTTAAAGGTTGATTTCAAAGCTTGCACAAAGTTTTCAAAACAAAAATCTAAAAATAAAACCATTTATATGCCTATTATATATATTTAAAATAAGGCATGGTTTTACTATATTTTCAATAGGCCAAAGTACTTTGGAATAAACAGTAGTGTTTTATACACAAATATGTGCTTGGTTCACACTACAAAAATTCAGAGGTGGTTTGAATTCAAACTCATTTGAAATTCATTTGAAATTGGATTCAGAAAATCAAATCAGAAATAGAGAAGGAGAAAAGAAATAGAAAAAGGCCGACGCCACCTATTCAGCCCAGCAGCAGCCCACTAAGCCTACCCGGCCATTTCCCCTTTCCCCCTCTTTATCACCGCGACCGTGCTGCACCCACTCGCTGGCAGCACGACCCCACTGCCACATCAGCTCATCGTCCCCAAACCGCGCGCGACGACCAGCTCCTCCGCCCGTTTCTTCCCCGCAGTGACAGTTGCGTTAATTCCTTAATTCCCATTGATACGCCACGTGATTGCCGCCCCTGATCCGGCTACTTAAGCACCACCCCTCTGCGGCCATTTTCCCTCATCTAGCCCCCACTAAGCGCCGCTAGGCTCCACGAATTTCTGCTTGCACCGCCGCGGCACCAAATGACTCCGGCGACTGATTCCAGTGAGTCTTGAGCGCCCCCTGTATCTTGTTCACATAAGTGTGTCCCTCTTGTCCTTGTGCACCTTCTGACACCTCTGGTTTGTTCTACATCGCCCCAGGTCGTCGTCCCCGTCCACCCCTGCAAACAACCGAGGCGTCGCTCGACTCCGACGAATAATCACGGTAACTACAGAGCGCCCCTTGACCTCTCCTGCATACGACTAGGTTCGTCATGTCCTTGTGCAGCTACTGATGCCTTCTGTTTGCATTATGGTGACTCAGGTCGTCGCCTTTGTATCTGGTAGTGAGCACCCGACGCACAGCACAACTCCGACAAGCTCTAGCCACCGCTACAGCACGCCCCTGTCCTTGCCAGCAACTCGTTGAGCTCCCTCGCAACCTTGCGACGCTGGTAAGACCAACCACAGCCCCCATCCCCCTCTGCAATCGCTGGAACGCCACCGCCAGTAGCGCCACCGCTGCTGTACCCACACGCGCCGCCAGTTCTTGGCAAAGCCGCTGTAAGCCGTTAGATCTAGATCCAGCGCATCAGATTAGATCATTTAAAGAAGGGGTACGGGTAGATCAGAGCCGTTAGATTTCATTTAGATCTAACAGTGCAGGAGCGTGATCCAGCGCGAACCGGTACGCGCCAATCAGATGCGTCCACGTGTCTGGGATTTTGTTTTAAAATCTGTTTTTGAATCTATTAGTTAATTTAAACTTGTAAATTTAATAACTTTTGTTCTGTTTATCCAAAAAATGCAAATAATATATCAATCGAATCACAAAATTAAATCCTAAACATCTGTACGCTTGGTTTGGTATTTTGCCTCTGTTAAAATAGAATTTTATGCAGAGACAATTGTAGGCTTATTTTGTGTATAAAAATTATTTAGAAAATGTTATAAAGGCTATTTTGAGTCTATTTAGTCTATAAGTGTTTAGTTTAGTGTTTAGTACTGTTTACTTGTCTTGTTTGGTTTGAGAAAAATCATCACATGGCATTTGCATGCATTCATATATTTTTGCTTGATTTATTTGAATGTAAATTGGTGCTATCATTTTATGTGTAGATTTTGGTGCTAGTGGTGATTGTGATTGTGAGGATTGTTGATACTCCCCCAACTACCAAGGCAAGTGGTGCTTCATATCTTTGTCCCAATATTTTTACTATGCATTAGTGATATTTTGTATAGGGCTTGCATGATGTTTTTGCTAAGTATCTATATGCTATGCCTGGGAAATCCTAGTAGTTGTAGACTTGTTAGAAATTTTCACTAAGTTAAGGTACTTGCTATATTGCCATGCTTAGCCTAGCTAGTAGCAAACAAGGGTGGATTATATACATACTATAGAAAATATTGCTAAGTCTTTTGACTTGTGTTTTGCTTAATAAAACAACTAAGTGAATGAATCACCTGGGGTGGAATGTTATGTTTGGGTTATGTTGAGTGGTTACACAAGGCCCATATCTATGGTCTACCTTGTGTATCACACTTGTGGAAAGCCACCCAGTAACAAAGGGATTTGAGATACTTAGTGTGTAGAAGCTTCTAGTGCAACCACATGACATATGGGCTCTGCCTTGATCATATAGGTTGCAATAACTTAGCCATTTGGACAGTTGGTGGTAGGGTGATAGGTTGGAACGCGTCCATTTGGTCTAAGGGAAGTCTTCTGAAAGGTATCGTCTTGATGCATGTCAAGTATTGTGGGCAAAGTGCACCACCTCTCGAGAAGGAAAATCTAAGTACTTAGCCATGTCCCCGGCAATGGACAATTTGAGCATCAAGACACTGAAGCTATCAAGGATCTCCTCATCCCAATTTCTAAGTTAAAACTTGTGGTTGAACAAGGTTAAAGGTTCACCAATGTCTATTGGTGGTTCCTTGGGAGTTTTTGTCAAACAAAAACTTAGTGTTTTACAACTGATAGGTAAAACCTATTTTGAGAAAAGCAAGCCAAGCTACACTTAGCCAAAATTCATATAGAAGTTAGAAACTATTATTCTACTAAGGTATCACTTGCCAATATTATTTGAATGTATTGACCCACTGTGGCAGTAACTTGTGATGTTGCAGGATACTCTGATGAGGATTAGGGTTATGAGTCTACACTCAACATGTTTGCCTGTGGCACATGAAGATGAAGACTTTACTTTATTTTGGTAAGTTGAATTCTTGCTCTAGCCTTTGGCTATGGAGTTGTAAAAGACTATGTTATCTGTGGAATGACGATGTAATAATGACCTTTGTTTCTGTGTACTTCATCTTAAACTATGGATGCTAGCATTTGATCCAGGGACTAGCATTGCAATCACAGGGACCTTTACCTTTACAAAGGTGGGGTCTTACAGATGGTATCAGAGCAGTGTGTTGCCTATAGGATTATGACCCTAGGTTGGATTAGACTAAGAAACCACTAAGGAAAAATTTCAACACTTTGAAAATTCCACACTTGTCTTATCTTCTCGTAAACTTTTCTAATCTTTTTTCTCATCTCTATTTGTAGATGAACTCCATCAACGAAGCCGTCAGGAAGGGACCACTCATGACCATGACTTTGGAGTGTGAGACTAAGTTTCCCAAGGCACTCAAGAACCTTATGGTTACCATGGGGATACATGGTGCAGTTGTGTACAAGGGATTCCCTGTGATGGATGAAGGAGAAGAGTATTGGTGGGTGCAACTTCACTTGTACAAAAACAAGGAAGACAACCACAAAGAGTCAGGATTCTGCATGGTCACCAACTCTGAAATGCACACAACATTCTTTGACTCTGCAAGAAATGCAGCTTGGAATGCCATCAAGGATCTTGGTGATATAAAGTGTAGAATGCTCAACACTCAAAATGACCTTAGAGAAGAAAAAAGAAGCATACCCAAGACTTAGAGGCTACCAATCAACGACTAAGGGAAGACATCATAGACTTAATATGGGAATCTTGTGATCAAGATAGACAGATTGCCACTAAAGATACCCTCATAGCTATTTTGTCTAGTGAGCAAGGAAAAAAATAGCGTGCTAACTTAAATAGCGCGGACTTCAAAAAATGCTATGAACGCTATAGCGTGCTAATAGCGCGCTATTTTTCAAAATAGCGTTTCATATAAAGTATAAAAAATCGAGATTTCAGCAGCTATAAAATTATAGATATAGCATTCCGCGGCTATAAAACCACAGGTATAACATTCTGTAGCCAAACATCAACTATAGATAGTTCACATAGTTTATAACTCCATATCACATAGCCGAAATCACAACCATAGTTCAGAATTCACACACTAACATAGAGTCAGACACATAGTTGACATTCGATGTAGGGATTATCGATGACGGACTGAAGGAGGGGAACGGAGGTAGGGTGAAGGCGTGAAGCACCGAAGCTAGACGTGAAGGCATCCAAGGCGAAAGCGATTCTAGGCGGAGGCATGTTGATTCCAGGCGGAGACGCCGTATCCGTCATCGCGACGTCGCCTCTCTAAGGAAGTGGAGGAGACGAACAGGGAACTGACGTTATGTGTGTTACCATGTTGCCCTATTAGGGTTAGTTGGATTAGGGTAGGCCACTAGACCAAAATGGTTCAAAATGGGGAATGGGCTACTAAAAAAACCAACAAAAAAATAGCGCCGCTACGACGTAACGTCAAATAGCGCGTATAGCGCCGTATTTAGCGTGCGTAGCGCCATAGCGCCCCTGGAATACATAGCATAGCGCCCAGTTCCTGAAAACGCTATAGCGGCGCTAATAGCGTTAAATAGCGCGCTATTTTTTTCATTGCTAGTGAGTGAGAATTGTAACGTACTCCGTTAGTTGGACCACCACACTTGTCGTTTTTACTTCAAAAATTTGTTTAAGTTAAACCTTGATGTTTGTAATGGATTTGTGTATGCCATGACTTGTGTGTTTGTTTTTTAAGATGTGCTTGTGTTATTTTGTCTTGTTATTTTTTCTCTACTTGTGTTGATTCTAACTTTTCTCCATCTTATAAAAATAGATGCCTAACGTTGTTATCAACACCGCCGAGGAGTTCAAGGGAACTCACTTTGATACTCGTCTCATTGAGCTCACTAGTGTGCTCAACCTTCCACTTCCTAGTATCACGACACTTCAGCTCACCAAGTTTGAGAGGAAGGACCTTTGGGGCTTCAGAGTCACACAGCCGGGACGCCAGGCAGAGCCACCCACGGAGACTATCACCTTCAAACTGATGCATGACGACAAGGAGAGAGGCTTAGATGTAGTCATGCATGAGTTACTTGGACGCCTGGTTGGGAGGCACTCCACCGATCTTAGAGGTCTCTACTTTCACCCATTCGGGAGACGCAACAAGGAAGGTGAGGCTATAGAGTACGATGATGCTACTAGAGAGACGATGGAGCCAATTCGTCTGTACCTTCAGGACCTAGAGGGTCTTATTAGACACCTTGACACCGATAAGACCAACGTCATGCTTAGCAATGACGAGCTCCAGGTTTAGCTACGGGAGAAGGACAAGCTCTTCGCGGAGAAAGAAGAGATCGTCAAAGAGATGGAGGCCAGATTTGAGAGCCAGGACAAGAAGTTCAAGAGCCAGGAGAAAAGAGTCCAAGACAGGAACAAGAAGATCAGGGAGATGAAGGATGAGTTAGAGGCCAAGGACTTCGAGCTTGAGCACCAGCAGGGAGTGATTGAGAGGCTTCGCTCACAGAAGAGGGCTCTTAGGGCCAAGATTGAGACTTTGACCACTAGTATCGAGGAGTACAAGGCCGCCATGGAGAATGCAGGTCTTGATCTTGTTGACGTGGAGGTCGACATGGAGGAGTAGTGTAGACTACTCGACTATCTTTCATCTACCATACTTTGATTATTGAGTTGCAATGACCATCCAGCATGTGGATGGCTTGCTATGGTGTGTTTGCATTTTCAAAACTTGTTGTTATGTCGTTCAAACTTTATGTTATTTTGAGCTTGGTTATTGTGATTGTTTCTATGTGATGTATTGTGCATGTTAATCATCTATGGGTATCTCATTCTTATCCTTATTGAACCACAGATGCCTCCCTGTCGTGCCAACCCCAACCAAAACAACAACGTCACTCCTGAGATGCAGCAGTTGATGACAGCACAAGATCAACTGATGTAGATGATGACACAGTTCATACAGAACCAGAATCAGAATAACAACAACAATAATAATAATAATAATAATAATAATAACAATAACAACAATTAGAATGATCCTCCAACATTTGACATGCTCACCAGATTTCCGAGACTAAGGCCTGCAAAGTTCCCAGGAACCACTGACCCAATGGTAGCCAATGACTGGTTACGTTCAGTGAACAAGGACTTAGTGACTGTTGGCTGCACCAACGAAGAAAAGGTCAGATTCGCAGCACATCTTCTTGAAGGGCCAGCAGCAACATGGTGGGATAATTTTCAGATCACCACTCCCCTTGAGGATGTTACATGGGCTATCTTTGAGTATGGATTCCGTACAGCTCACATCTCATCCGGAGTGATGAATTTGAAGAAGAAAGAGTTCCACAATCTGAAGCAGCGACACTGCAGTGTGGCTGAGTACATTGAGGAATTCAACAATCTGGCACGTTATGCACCGGATGAAGTTGATACTGATGCTAAGAGGAAGGAGAAATTCCTCGAAGGACTTAACGATGAGTTGAATTTGTAGTTGTCTGTTGCCTATGTCCCAACCTATCAATCACTTTGTGACAAGGCTACAATATTGGAAAACAAGATGAAACAGGTTGAGGGCAGGAAGAGGAAGCATAGCTTTGATAAGCACAGCTCGGGATCGTCTCACAAGTGTTCCCATCATGATGATAGTGGAAGTTCTGGATTCCACAAACATGGGAAGTACAACAACCACCACAACCACAACCGTCATCATGACAACAAGCATCATCGTAGTCATGATAATGACAAGTACAAGAACCACAAGAGTGGACACAAGAGCCACCACAGTGGAAGTGGCAGTGGAAGTCAGCCTGTTAAGAAAGATCTCAGTCAGGTTGAATGCTTCAAGTGTAAGAAGATGGGACACTATGCTAATGAGTGCCTAGGAAAGAAAGTGGAAGGAGCCAACAAGCCCAATCCCTTCCAAAAGGGGCAAGTGAACCACATCAATGTGGAAGAAATATATGAAGAATCTGATGATGTAGCTGGTAAGTTCAAACTCAATTCTGTTCCAGAACTTGTTCTTTTTGATACTGGCACATCGCATTCATTCATATCAAGAGCATTTGTTGATAAAAATGGACTTTCAGTTGAAAATATTGGGTGTCCTATAAAAGTAAGCTCTCCTGGTGTAGAAATGATAGTGAACTCTGGATGTCATGATCTAGTGATAGAATTTGGAAAGTATAAGTTTCCAGTTAGTCTGATAATCCTGGATTCCCAAGGATTGGATGTTATTCTAGGCATTGATTGGATGACCAAGTATGAAGGAGTACTAGATTGTGCCAATCGTACTATCACACTCACATCCCCGGATAATAAAAGGATTAGATTCAAGTCTAACTTTGAATCAAAAGGGAGTAAGCTAAATTCCCTCAAGGGGGTTAGCATAGACAATGTGATAATTGTGAGAGAGTATCCGGATGTGTTTTCGGAGGAATTACCTAGAATGCCACCAGATAGATATGTGGAGTTTCTGATAGACTTGCTGCCAGGATCAGGACCAATAGCAAAGAGACCCTACAAGATGTCAGTTGATGAGTTGAAGGAACTCAAGAAACAGCTTGGAGAATAGTTATAGAAAGGATTTATTCAACCAAGTTCTTCATCATGGGGTGCACTAGTTTTGTTTGTTGAGAAGAAAGATAGAAGTCAAAGGTTATGCATAGATTACCGTTCCCTTAATGAGGTAACTATCAAGAACAAATATCCTTTTCCAAGAATCAATGATTTGTTTGATCAGTTAGAAGGAGCCCGTGTGTTCTCAAAGATTGATCTCTGATCATGATATTTGTAGCTTAAGATTAGAGAGCAAGACATACCAAAGACAGCTTTCACCACTAGGTATGGATTGTATGAGTACACCGTGATGCCATTTGGTTTGACAAATGCACCAGCCTATTTCATGAATATGATGAACAAAGTGTTCATGGAAGTTCTTGACAAGTTTGTTGTCGTTTTCATCAACGACATTTTGATCTACTCCAAGAGCAATGAAGAGCATGAAAAACAATTGCGATTGATACTTGAGAAGCTTAGGGAGCATAAGTTGTATGCCAAATTCAGCAAGTGTGAATTCTGGCTGAATGAAGTTGGATTTATCGGACATATTATGTCAGGAGATGGTGTAGAGGTTGATCCCGCAAAAGTGTCATCTATAACTGAGTGGGAATCTCCTAAGTCCATGAAAGAAGTGCGTAGTTTCCTTGGCTTGGCAGGATACTACAGAAGATTCATTGAGAATTTCTCAAAGGTAGCTAAGCCAATGACAGAGTTACTTAAGAAAGACAAGAAATTTGAATGGACTGAAGGATGTGAACTCAGTTTCCAAGAGTTGAAGAAGAGACTAGTGACAGCACCAGTCTTATGTCTGCCATATTTGGAAAAAGATTTCCAAGTGTATTGTGATGCATCTCACCAAGGATTAGGTGCAGTTTTGATGCAAGAAGGGAAAGTTGTGGCTTATGCCTCGAGACAACTCAAAACTCATGAAGTGAATTATCCTACTCATGATTTAGAGTTAGCCTCTGTTGTCCATGCACTCAAAACATGGAGACATTATCTTTTGGGAAAGCGATGTGAAGTGTTCACAGATCACAAGAGTCTGAAGTATATCTTCACTCAGAAATAAATCAACATGAGACAAAGAAGATGGATATAACTCATCAAGGACTATGACTTGAGTTTGCAATACCACCCCGGTAAAGCAAATGTCGTAACGGATGCATTAAGCCATAAAGTTTATGTGAATGGCCTCACTAAAGGAGAATTACCAGATGATCTGTGTGCCCAATTCAAAGACCTCAGATTGGAGATAGTGCCTGAGGGACATCTCATGTCATTGGATGTTCAACCCACATTGTTGGATAGGATCAGAGAAGCTCAAAAGATAGACAAGGAAATTGATGAGATCAAAGGATTAATGAAAAAGGGGGAGGCTAATGGTTTCCATGAAGACGAACATGGTACTTTATGGTATGGAAAACGTATCTGCATTCCACAAGATCCGGAGCTTCGGAAACTGATTTTACAAGAAGCGCATAACTCACCATATTCCATTCATCCGGGTAATACCAAAATGTACATGGATGTGAAGGAAAGATTTTGGTGTTATAATCTCAAGAAGGACATCGCAGAACATATTGCTTTGTGTGATGTGTGTAGTAGAGTGAAAGAGGAACATTAGAAACCAGTAGGATTGTTACAACCACTACCTATTCCTGATTGAAAGTGGGATAAGATTGGAATGGATTTCATCATCGGACTGCCAAGGACTAGATCAGGATATGATTCTATTTGGGTCGTGGTAGATCGCCTAACTAAAGTGGCTCATTTCATACCCGTGAAGACAACCTACACAAGTGCTAAGTTAGCCAAGATTTATATGAATAGGATTGTGTGTCTGCATGGAGTACCCAAGATTATTGTGTCTGATAGAGGAACTCAGTTCACTTCACATTTTTGGAGGAAATTGCATGAGTCACTAGGAACAAGACTAGAATTCAGCACTACTTTTCATCCCCAGACTGATGGACAGACAGAAAGGACCAACCAGATTCTGGAGGATATGTTGACGGCATGTGCCCTACACTATGGTGCTAGTTGGGATGAAAGTCTGCCTTACACAGAATTCTCTTATAATAACAGCTAGCAAGCCAGTATTGAGATGGCACCGTTTGAATTTCTCTATGGAAGAAAGTGTACTACACCATTGCTATGGAGTGGTGTTGGAGAAACAAATTTGTTCGGACCAAAACTAATCAAGGAAGCTGAAGAGAAAGTCAAGTTGGTGAAGGATAGATTGAAGATAGCACAGTCCCGACAGAAGAGCTACGCAGATCCAAAGCGTCGAGAAGTCACCTATGAGGTAGGTGATAGAGCATATCTGAGAGTCTCACCACTTCGTGGAGTGAAGAGATTTGGAGTCAAAGGAAAATTGGCACCAAGATATGTTGGACCATTCAAGATTATGAGTTGTAAAGGAGAAGTGGCTTACGAGATTGAGTTGCATGAATCACTATCTGCCATTCATAATGTGTTTCATGTAAGTCAGCTGAAGAAATGCCATCCGGAGATGGAAGAAACTTCTTTAAAGGATACTATACCTTTGGAAGAAGTACAGTTGGAAAGTGATCTCACTTATGAAGAGAAACCTATCAAGATTCTTGAGACTACAGAAAGAGTTACTCGGACAAAGACTATCAAATTCTGCAAAGTTCAGTGGAACCACCATTCCGAAGAGGAAGCAACTTGGGAAAGAGAAGATGACCTTCGGAAAGACCACCCTCACCTATTTGCTAGCCAATCCGAATCTCGAGGGCGAGATTCACCTTAAGTGGGTTAGATTTGTAACATCCCAAAAATTAGGGTTTATAAAGTTTGCATATCATTCATGCATTCATAAGCATTTGGTTATTTTCAAACAAGATTTCAAAATCAGAAACCATTTGTATGCCTATTATTTCATGTAAGAAAGGCAATGGTTCTATTTCTACTCTCAAAATGTGAGAATACTTTGATTTAACCAGAAATGTTTAAAGGTTGATTACAAAGCTTGCACAAAGTTTTCAAAAAAAAATCTAAAAATAAAACCATTTATATGCCTATTATATATATTTAAAATAAGGCATGGTTTTATTATATTTTCAATGGGCCAAAGTACTTTGGAATAAACAGTAGTGTTTTATACACAAATATGTGCTTGGTTCACACTACAAAAATTTAGAGGTGGTTTGAATTCAAACTCATTTGAAATTGGATTCAGAAAATGAAATCATAAATAGAAAAGGAGAAAAGAAATAGAAAAAGGCCGGCGCCACCCATTCAGCCCAGCAGCAGCAGCCCACTAAGCCCACCCGGCCATTTCCCCTTTCCCCCTCTTTCTCATCGCGCCCAGGCCGCACCCACTCGCTGACAACGCGACCCCACTGCCACATCAGCTCATCGTCCCCAAACCGCGCGCGACGACCAGCTCCTCCGCCCGTTTCTTCCCCAAGTGACTGCTGCGTTAATTCCTTAATTCCCATTGATACGCCGCGTGATTGCCGCCCCTGATCCGGCTACTTAAGCACCACCCCTCTGCAGCCATTTCCCCTCACCTAAGCCCCACTAAGCGCTGCCAGGCTCCACGAATTTCTGCTTGCACCGCCGCGGCACCAAACGACTCCGGCGACTGATTCCGGTGAATCTTGAGCGCCCCACTGTCTCTTGTTCACATGAGCGTGTCCCTCTTTTCCTTGCGCACCTTCTGACACCTCTGGTTTGTTCTACATCGCCCTAGGTCCCCGTCCCCGTCCACCCCTGCAAACAACCGAGGCGCAGCTCGACTCCGACGAACAATCACGATAACTACAGAGCACCCCTTGACCTCTCCTGCATACGACTAGGTTTGTCGTGTCCTTGTGCAGCTACTGATGCCTTGCTTTTGCCTTATGGTGACCCAGGTCGTCGCCTTTGTCTCCGGCAGTGAGCACCCGACGCACAGCGCAACTCCGACGAGCTCTAGCCACCGCTACAGCACGCCCCTGTCCTCGCCAGCGACTCGTTGAGCTCCCTCGCAACCTTGCGACGTTGGTAAGACCAACCACATCCCCCATCCCCCTCTACAACTGCCGGAATGCCACCGCCAGTAGCCCCGCTGCCACTGTAGCCACGAGCGTCGCCAGTTCTTGGCCAAGCCGCTGTGAGCCGTTAGATCTAGATCCAGCGCATCAGATTAGATCATTTAACGAAGGGGTATGGGTAGATAAGAGCTATTAGATTTCATTTAGATCTAATGGTGCAGGAGCGTGATCCAGCGCGAACCGGTACGCGCCAATCAGATGCGTCCACGTGTCTGGGATTTTGTTTTAAAATCTGTTTTTGAATCTATTAGTTAATTTAAACTTGTAAATTCAATAACTTTTGTTTTGTTTATCCAAAAAATACAAATAATATATAAATGGAATCACAAAATTAAATCCTACACATCTGTAGGCTTGGTTTGGTATTTTGCCTCTGTTAAAATAGAATTTTATGTAGAGACAATTGTAGGCTTATTTTGTGTATAAAAATTATTTACAAATGTTTTAAAGGCTATTTTGAGTCTATTTAGTCTATAAGTGTTTAGTTTAGTGTTTAGTACTGTTTTCTTGTCTTGTTTGGTTTGAGAAAAATCATCACATGGCGTTTGCATGCATTCATATATTTTTGCTTGATTTATTTGAATGTAAATTGGTGCTATCATTTTATGTGTAGATTTTGCTGCTAGTGGTGATTGTGATTGTGAGGATTGTTGATACTCTCCCACCTACCAAGGCAAGTGGTGCTTCATATCTTTTTCCCAATATTTTGACTATGCATTAGTGATATTTTGTATAGGGCTTGCATGATGTTTTTGCTAAGTATCTATATGCTATGCCTGGGAAATCCTAGTACTTGTAGACTTGTTAGAAATTTTCACTAAGTTAAGGTACTTGCTATATTGCCATGCTTAGCCTAGCTAGTAGAAAACAAGGGTGGATTATATACATACTGTGGAAAATATTGCTAAGTCTTTTGACTTGTGTTTTGCTTAATAAAACAACTAAGTGAATGAATCACCTGGGGTGGAATGGTATGTTTGGGTTATGTTGAGTGGTTACACAAGGCATATATATATGGTGTACCTTGTGTATCACACTTGTGGAAAGCCACCCAGGAACAAAGGGATTTGAGATACTTAGTGTGTAGAAGCTTCTAGTGCAAGCACATGGCATATGGGCTCTGCCTTGATCATATAGGTTGCAATAACTTAGCCATTTGGACAGTTGGTGGTAGGGTGATAGGTTGGAACGCGTCCATTTGGTCTAAGGAAAGGCTTATGAAAGGTATCATCTTGATGCATGTCAAGTCTTGTGGGGAAAGTGCACCACCTCTCGAGAAGGAAAATCTAAGTACTTAGTCGTGTCCCCGGCAATGGACAATTTGAGCATCAAGACACTGAAGCTATCAAGGATCTCCTCATCCAAATTTCTAAGTTAAAACTTGTGGTTGAACAAGGTTAAAGGTTCACCAATGTCTATTGGTGGTTCCTTGGGAGTTTTTGTCAAACAAAAACTTAGTGTTTTACAACTGATAGGTAAACCTATTTTGAGCAAAGCAAGCCGAAGCTACACTTAGCCAAAATTCATATAGAAGTTAGAAACTATTATTCTACTAAGGTATCACTTGCCAATACTATTCCAATGTATTGACCCACTGTGGTTGTAACTTGTGATGTTGCAGGATACTCTAATGAGGATTAGGGTTATGAGTCTACACTCAACATGTTTGCATGTGGCACATGAAGATGAAGACTTTACTTTATTTTGTTAAGTTGAAATCTTTCTCTAGCCTTTGGCTATGGAGTTGTAAAAGACTATGTTATCTCTGGAATGATGATGTAATAATGACCTTTGTTTTTGTGTACTTCATCTTAAACTGTGGATGCTAGCATTTGATCCAAGGACTAGCATTGCAATCACAGGGACCTTTACCTTTACAAAGGTGGCGTCTTACACCTTTCCCACTTAGCATGAAGTTGGGTTAATAGTCTAACATTTTCATCAATAGTAACTTGTATGGCATGAGTAGCAGCAAAGGTATTTTCCATGGTTTCAGGTTTAGCAGCCATTTTATTAATCAAGGAGGACTGTGCTTCAAACAAAGAGGAAATATTCTCAACAGTTAAAAGTTTTTCCTCCACAGTCTTGTTGAAAGAAGTTTGTTTACTAATAAAGTCTTTGAGCATGACGTAAAGTTCAAAGGGGCACTTCTAGCATTGTTGTAGGAGTTTCCATAGGTATTGCCAATATTAGGAGGATAAGGCCTATAATTGTTGTTACCACCAAAATTATTCCTATAGGCATTCTTGTTGAAATTGTTGTTTCTAATGAAGTTCACATCAACTTGCTCTTCTTGAGCAACCAAAGAGGCTAAGGGAACATTGTTTGGATCTAAAAGAGCTTTCCCATTAACAAGCATAGCCATAATAACATCAATCTTATCACTCAAAGAGGAGGTTTCTTCAACAGAATTTACCTTCTTACCATGTGGAGCTCTCTCGGTGTGCCATTCAGAGTAGTTAGCCATCATATTATCAAGGAGTTTTGTTGCAGCACCCAAAGTGATGCCCATAAAGGTGCCTCCAGCAGCTGAATCCAACAGGTTTCTTGAAGAGAAGTTCAAACCTGCATAAAAAGTCTGGATAATCATCCAAGCAGTGAGTCCATGAGTGGGATAATTCTTAACCAAAGATTTCATTCTTTCCCAAGCTTGAGCAACATGTTTATTATCAAGTTGTTTAAATTTCATAATATCACTTCTCATAGATATAATCTTAGCAGGAGGATAGTACTTTCCAATAAAAGCATCTTTGCACTTAGTCCAAGAATCAATACTATTTCTAGGCAAGGATAGTAACCATTCTTTAGCTTTCCCTCTCAAGGAGAAAGGAAACAACTTGAGCTTAATAATATCTCCATCTACATCCTTATACTTTTGCATCTCACAAAGTTCAACAAAGTTATTGAGATGGGCAGCAGCAGCAGAACTAGCACCAAAAAATTGCTCTCTCATCACAAGATTCAACAAAGCAGGCTTAATTTCATAAAAGGTAGCATCAGGAGCAGGTGGATCAATAGGAGTGCTAAGGAATCATTGTTGTTTGTGCTAGTGAAGTCACAAAACTTTGTGTTCTCAGCAGAGTTCATTTTGGCAAAGTGGAGCAAGCCAAAAACAGCAACAGCAGCTAGAGCAAGAACTATTTTTTTGACTTTTTGATAAAAAGAGGCAAACAAAACCAAGCAAAAGAAACTAAGCAAACTAAAAACAAAGTAAAGAGAAAGAGAAAGGTTGAGGAGGACTCCCCTTGTGAAGACGTCCTTAGCCTCCCTGGCAACGGCGCCAGAAAGAGCTTGATGGCGCCTAGCACTATCGTGGGATGCTTCGTTGGAAACCCCAAGAGCAAGGTCTGATGAGCACAGCATAAAGTTTTCCCTCAGTAAGAAACCGAGGTTATCGAACCAGTAGGAGGAAGGAAACGTCTCAAAGGTGTTGCAAGCAACATGGAAACCTACACAACACAAACTCAAGACTTTGCCCCAACGAATTAGTGAGGTTGTAAAGCTCACCGGTTTGCTATAACAAAGGATTAAATGTATGGTGTGGAAGATAATGGTTTGCAGCAAGTAAACATGTAACCGTGGAAAATGTATCAATGGTAAAGATTGGACCGGGGTCAATAGTTCACTAGAGGTGCTCTCCTTAGATAAACAACATGGCATGAAGGGTAAACATATTACAACAGGGCAATTGATAGGAATTGAGCAAGGCATAACAATGCAATACTAGACAAAAAGATCCTATGAGATTCGATTGGTCAATACAACAATATACATAGACCACCATCCAACTGCATCAATGACTAGAAGTCCACCTTCAGGTTATCATCCGAACCCCCTCCAGTATTAAGTTGCAAGCAACAGACAACTTCTTTAAGCAAAGTGTGTAAGGTAAACAATCCACTTGTTCCATGAACAAGAGACCGTTGTTTTCTCCCTAGTGGCAACAACACATCTAAAACCGAAGATATTTCTGTCACTTCCCTTGGAAACTAGAGGCATGAACCCACTATCGAGCATAAATACCCCCTCTTGGAGTCACTAGCAACTACTTCGCCAAGATAGCTACTAACAACAGAGAGCATGCAAGATCACAAACAACACAGACATGATAGAATCAAATAGACAAAACTATTAATCAATCTGACATAGTAATCTCAATATCCATCAGATCCCCGCAAACACAACATGCATGATTACAAATAGATTAGATCTTGATCATGAATGGAGCTCACAAGATCTATACATGAAAGCACAAGGAGGAGATACAACCATCTAGCTACTACATGGACCCGTAGTCCAAGGTGGAACTACTCATGCTTCATACCGGAGAAGAAGGCCTCCGGGATGATCTCTCCTCCGATAGGGTGCCGGGAAGAACTTCAAACCCCCCGATCTAGGGACGATGGTGGCGGCGGCTACAGAAGGTTTCATGGAGTTTTGACCAGGTGCCTAGGGTTTCTGCATCGAGGGCTTCTTATAGGCGAAGGGGCGAGCCACGGTGGCCACACCCTACCCAGGCGCGGGGTGGGCCCACCCGCGCCTAGGGGGTCTGGCCGCCCTGTGGCGCCCCTCCGTCTCGTCTTCTGGCTTCGTATCACCCACGGTAAAATATTGACTTTGCCTTTTGTCCCGTCCAATTCCAATAATATTGATTTTCTGCCTTTCTGGAACCAAAAACAAAATAAAACAGGCAACTGGCACTATGGCAACTTGTTAATAGGTTAGTTCGAGAAAAGATATAAAAACACCTCAAAGTGTAGACAAGGCAAAGCAAAGTAGATACTAAACAAGCATGGAGCATCAAAAATTATAGATACGTTTCCGACGTATCAAGTGTACTTGGCTTGATTGAAGAATGTTCCTCCTCTTACTTGTTTGATCTCAAAACCAAGAAATACTCTCAACTCCCCCATCATAGACATCCAAAACCTATTAGTCATAAGCTTTGATAATTCTTAATTAAAAGCTTTGTAAGATGAGCCAAAGATAACATCATCAACATATATTTGGCATACAAAAAGCTCCCCATTGACCTTATTAGTAAAAAGAGTAGGATCAATTTTCCCAACCTCAAACCCACGGCCAAACAACAACTCTCTAAGGTGCTCATACCACGTGTGTGGGGCTTGTTTGAGCCCATAGAGCGCCTTATCAAGTTTGTAGACATGGTTTGGGAAGTTAGGATCCTCAAATCCCGGGGGTTGCTTTACATATACCAACTCATTCAATGGACCATTAAGAAATGCACTTTCTACATCCATTTGTTGCAACTTAAATTTATGATGTGTCGCATAAGCAAGAAGGATACGGATGGACTCAAGGCGAGCCACGGGTGCATATGTCTCTCCATAATCAATGCCTTCAATTTGAGAGAACCATTGTGCAACCAATCTTGCCTTGTTCCTTACTACAATTCCATGCTTATCTTGCTTGTTTTTGAATATCCACTTGGTGCCTATAACATTGTGGCAACCCTTTGGCTTCTCAACTAACTTCCATACTTTGTTTCTCTCAAAGTTGTTGAGCTCTTTATGCATTGCTTCCAACCAATCTGAATCTTCAAGAGCTTCCCACACTTTCTTTGGTTCAATCATGGAGATGTGTGCTTGGTGTTCACTAAACCTCTTCAATTATGCTCTTATGGAAATTCCTCTCCTAAGATCTCCAACCACATTCTCTAGAGAGTGATCTCTTAATTCCAACATCCTATCCATTCTAGCTTCGCGACGAGTATGGATCTCCTTGTTGTTTCTTGGGGGGACCTCTTCATAATTTTGGTCCTTGTCCTGACCATCAACTTGACCTTGATCATCATCGGAATCATTCTCTTCATTAAGAGGCAAATATTGACCTTGGTCTTGATTAGGCACACTACTAGAATTGAGTTGAGCTTGTCTCAAGGCAGTTTGTATGGATCTTCGTTGTGTAATTGACTTGGAAGCACTTGACATTTTGGATAATGATGACTCAAGCTCCTACTCACTAGAGATATCACCTTGATCAACATATTGAGGGTCCATATCTTGTCTTTGGCTTGGGTAATTGTCCTCCTCGATGGATGGAGCTTGTTGTTGTGAATATGAGGGCTCCACTTGAGTAGAGCATAGTTCTTCTCGATCCTCCAAAAGGGGTTCCTCAATGGGGAGGATATATCCCACACCCATTCTTCTTATGGCATCCTGAGGCATTTCATCATCTGCATCACAAGCATCAACACGCCCCCCTTGGGTACCATAATATTCTTAGAAGGTCACACTACAAGATTCTATGACGGCTCCGGAGATCTTATCATAGATTCTATAAGTGTGAGATTCGAGACCATAGCCAACAAAAGTACTCTCTAATGCTTTGGAATCGAATTTCGACAAACAAACACCTTTTATGAGATAGATGTTGGAGATATGCCCAAGAGGCAATAATAAAGTGGTTATTATCATATCTTCATGCTTATGATAAATGTTTACATACCATGCTATAATTGTATTAACAGGAAACATTAATACTTGTGTGATTTGTAAACATAAAAGAGTCCCTAGTAAAGCCTCTTGTGAAACTAGCTTGTTGGTTAATATATGATCATGGTTTCCTGATCATGAACATTGAGATGTTATTAACAACAAGGTCATATCATTAGGAGAATGATGTGGTGGACATACTCCTATAGTTAAGCGTAGCATAAAGATCAAGTCATTCAAATAGTTCATTTGCTATAAGCTTTTTGATACATAGTAACCTAATTCCTTCGACCATGAGATCATGCTAATCACCATCACCGGAAGGATGCTTTGATGACATCAAACACCACACCATAACTGGGTGGTTATAAAGGTGGCATTGAGTGTTCGAAAAGTATGTGTTGAGGCACATGGATCACGAGTGAGATTTGTCCATCCATATGACGGATAGATATACTCTGGGCCCTCTTGGTGGAATATCATCCAATTAGCTTGCAAGCATGTGACTGGCTCACAAGGGATCACATATCACGGAAACGAGAAAAGAGTACTTATCGGTAACGAGGTTGAACAAGGTATGCAGAGATACCGACGATCAGACATCGGATAAGTAAACTATCGCGAAACAAAGGGAAATTGGTATTGTATGTAAGTGGTTCATTTGATCTCAAAGTAATCGTAGAAATATGTGGGAGCCATATGAATTTCCAGATTCCTCTATTGGTTATTGATCGGAGAAGAGTCTCGGTCATGTCTGCATAATTCACGAACCGTAGGGAGACACACTTAAGGATTCGATGTTGTTTAGTAGATATGGAATGTAAGTAGGGAGACCGAATGTTGTTCGGAGTCTCGGATGGGATCCGGGATATCATGAGGAGACCCGGAATGGTTCGGAGAATAATATTCATATAAGTAAAGTCCAATTCCGGAGTTCGGGAATGATTCCGGTGTTTTCACCGGAATGATCTAGAAGGGTCTAGAAGGTTCACCAGACCAGAAGGGGAAGGGTACATGAATGTGTCATGGATAAGTGGAATGATTGAATCATGTCCTAGGTCACTTGGTTGGGCATTAGCAAGAAAGAAATCAAGCTCCAAACTGAAAGTCAAAAGGCAAGTTTGAAAAGTCAAACTGGGACAATGTGTCCTGGTGGAGGAAGGAAAGAATCTTTCTTTCCCTCCACCATAAGCCAACAAGGAGAGGGAGTTGGGGAAGGATTCAAACTCCCCTCTCCCCGAGCTGCCCTCCCTCTCATAAATAGAGGGGAGGGGGTGCCCCAAGGACACACAACACCAGCCCCTCCCCACCTAGCCGCCGCGCCGCCGCTCGCCGCCACCACCGTCAGCCACCGGCTCGCCGTCACCGCCCTAGCCACCTCCGGCCACGCCTCCTCCTCTCCGGCATTCTAATCCCTAGATCACCGGAAACCCTAGATCCACCATAACCTGCTCCGGCTTAGGCAAAGCCCTGTAGGATCTTCCCTCTACTTCTAACACCACGTCGTCGTGCTGCCGGAATCGCGAGGAGAGAACTACAACCTCTGCTTCTTGCTGGAACAAGGGAGAGGAAGGTCTTCATCGAGTATCGAACGTGTGACCGACTGCGGAAGCGCTGCCAGAACGCAGCGCCGGAAGGATTGTCTACGCGATCTTGAGATCGGCAAGTGTACGACTACATCACCCATGAGAATCTTCTCTCGTTAACCTCTTTGGTATCTTCGAGGGTGAGTAATCTAATCGACTCGTTGCTACAATCTAGTAGATAGATCTTGGCTTGTTTGTGTGCATGTAGTAGAATTTTTTTGTTTTCCATGCTACGAACCCCTACAGTGGTATCAGAGTCGTGTCTATATGTAGATCTGTTGCACGAGTAGAACACAATGGTCATTATGGCGTTGATGCTCTTGTTGTCGATTGCTTCTTGTGTACCTTGGATCTTGCGGGATGGTGGGATGAAGCGGCCCGGGCTAACCTTACATGACATCGTTCATGAGACTTCCTCCACGCTTGACATGCAACTTGTATTGCATAAGTGGCTTTGTGGGTGCCAGTTTCTTCCAACATAGTGAAGATTCAATTTACAATGGGTGATTGACAATACTAGTACCAACGTTGTGGTTCTTGTTCGTAAGTTAGAACGGCACTTATGAAATCCCCAAACCACGTAAAACATGCAAAGAAAATTAGAGGCGTCTAACTTTGTTTTGCAGGGGTGTGTTGTGATGTGATATGGCCATGATTGTGATTATATATGATGTATGCAATGTTCCTTATTGTAAGTCGGCAACCGGCAGGAGCCTTATGGTTGTCTTTTAATTTCGTTAAGACATGCGTGTCTATTATTCAAAGTAGTTGTAATAGTTGATGCTGCTGGACGACAACCATGGAGCGGTGCCATTGACCTTGACGCCACGCCGGTGATGATGGAGATCATGTTCGTGCTTGAAGATGGAGATCGGAAGCACAAGAAGAAAGGCCATATCATATCACATATTATGAATTGCATGTGATGTTAATCCTTTTATGCATCTTGTATTTCTTAGATCACGACGGTAGCATTATAAGAGATCCCTCTCACAAAATATCAAGTTATAAAGTGTTAATCCTTTGTAGGCACCGTTGCCAAAGCTCGTTGTTTCGAAGCACCACGTGATAATCGGGTGTGTTAGATTCTGCGAGTGTATACAATGGGAGCAAGCCAGTTTGCTCATGCAGAAACTAAGGTTACATCTTGACGAGCCTAGCATGTACAGACATGGTCTCGGAACACAGAATACCAAAAGGTAAAGCATGAGTCATCTAGATGATATGATGAACATGATGATTGTTCGCCTTTGAAACTACATCATGTCACGTGATGATCGGACTTGGTATAGTGGATTTGGTTCATGTAATCACTAAAACAATGTGAGGGATATTGTTTTGAGTGCGAGTTCAACAGCAATATGATTAAAAGTTGAACACTATTTATCATAAATTAAATCAAAGTGAATTTGCATAGTTGTTGTAGTACTTGGCATTCATTTACCACCTTGCGCTTAGTTATAATTGAGATAATAGAACTATAAAATTCTCGTTAGTTACTTTATGAACTAGTATCGTATTGTTTTGAAGTGTTAATCTAAAGTTTAAAGTCCTATTGCAAACTTTCAGTAAGTTCCGGTTACTCCGTGAAGTTTAATAATTAGTATTAAATCAAGAGTAACAATTCCAGTGTTAGTATATAAGTATCATGTTTATCTCCATGATTCTTGATATTCAAAAGATTGTTTTAATATCAAGGTTATCTGGGAACATCATATGTGGAAGATATTGCGATATCTAAAACAATGTTTTGATTACAACATGATAGAGTATATAATATGGCAAAGTTTATGTTCTCATATTTGATGGGAATTTTCAAAAGGTTGGAGACGCTAGTCGTCTTAATCCTCCAAAAGGTTTTGGAGAGAAACATTATACTCACAATTCATCGTTATAAGCTAAAGTAGCTTGATCATGAATAGTTCCATGATAAGTATGAATATTTGATGTAGGTAAAATGTTTACTATACTAAATGATTACTAAAGAATGGAATTTGAAAGAACACCAAATCTTTGATGATGGTGATTTACTTCAAAGTGCAAGTCCAAAGACATTGGTATTTAACTATACATGCTTTGGACTATGTGTCATGTGTATGGATTGACTATTGATGTTGATAGATTCTTTCAAATAGAAAAGGAAATACTAAAAGAGAATCTCAGAAATATATGGCAGAAAATAAAAGACTAGAATTGTTCAGCTTAGTTATATAGAGGATATACATGTTATGGCTATATTATTTGCTTATTAAACAATGTGGTTCTTAAGTATTGGATACTGAATTTGTTGGTGTGAATCGTCATACGAAACAACACAATTCATGATCTACAATGGCCTAAGTAACTAGCAAAAGAATATGTGATGATGTTCATCAAGAACAAATAAAGGGTTGTTGTGTTTCTCGTTAACATCAAAGCTTGCCTACAAGATTTGTTTTATCGGGTATTATGAGAACAAACGGTTGTTCCAATAATTTCCGTAATCCATAAAAGATGGATGATTTACAAATCTCGTTGGATAAATCACATCCATAAAACTATTGCTAAAAATGTCGAAAGACAATTGATAAGAAAGATCACTTAGGAAGTGACATCGCCGTTTAAATTATATTGGAAAGAAAACATGAAGAAAATCCACGTGGATGGAATTTTGGAGTCTTTTGATTTTTGATCAAATGACGCTTGTGTAACTTTCCTAGAGATAATTAAAACTTTGTTCATAGGCCAAAGGGAACGGATGACTAGCTTATTGGAACTTGTACATATTGTTGTATGAAGTCCATTATGTGTATTCAAGAGCGATGGATTTCAACTTCATATGCTTTCTCCAAAAATTGGAGTGGATATATGAATATTTACTTAATAAGGATGAAGTGTGAAACATTTGAAAATGTTCGAAGACTTTCAAGATAAAGTGGAAAATCATTGTAACAAGAATATAAATAGTTTATGATAAGATCATAAAGGAAGATATTTGAGTTACAATTTTAGCATAAAACCTAAGATTTAAGGAATCGTTCCATGGATTTGCATTTCCCGAAACACCATAAGAGTATGGAGTGTTCGACATATGTAATGAAACCTTGGTTGACATGGTAAGATCAAAAGTATAAAATATAAAACTGCTAGTATATTTTAAAGATTAAAAGCTTTAGAGACTACCGCTTTTCACTAAAAAGAGCTCCATCATGATCCATTGAAATGACACCATATAAAGTTATGGTTTGGGATAAAACCCAAGTTGTCCTTTCTTAAACATTGGTATGCTATGCATAAGTGAGATGTTTACTACCAAAGTCGGATGAACATGTCTTTGTATGTTATTTCGAATAATCATTGAGTATTCCTCCATAACACCGAAGACAAAAATGTTTATCGCTTAGAACGTCAAGTTTCTTTAAGAAGGAATTTTCCGTGAAAAGTTAAGTGGGAGGACAATAGAACTTTGATAAGGTTAAACGAACCTTAGCTATATGTGCAAAGTTGCGCAGCGCCGAAAAGTGTTCCGGATGCAGCAACAATGCTCATGGCTCACGTTCCTCAAAGGTTGTGGTTACGGAGGTATAAGTTCCTATTGAACCAAGTAGGTCGGGTAAACAATCAAATACCAAGATTTGAGGGTTGAATCATTATTTTACAATAATGAACGGTCTACATGCAAAGAAGCGATGATGGGCACAGACTCCGTCAGATGGATTTAAGCCATAGAATCCGTGATAGTTCCATACATGAGAAATCAAGCTTTGAACTTGAAAGACCCTCGAGAAAGGTGTAAGACCTTACAGTCGTATCTGGATCTATAAAGAAATAGACATGGATGTTTCACATCTATGAAATAGTTGAAATGTTGGAAAGAGTTCACAACAATTTTCAAAGGTTGACTATGACAAGATTTGATCTTTCATAGCGATATTTAGTCTAGACGGATTAATATAGCAACCACTACATATAATTCTATTATATGGTAGTTGAACAAACAAAACAAAGTTCTTTTAATAGAGTTGTTACCTAGGACGTGTACATAACATGATCCAAAGGATTTTGTTAGTTTTAAGGATGTTAAAAGTGTATGCAAACTTCAATGGTAGAAATAAGCATCGCGGAGTTGGAATCTTCACCATGATGAAACTGTTAAAAGAGTTTAAATTCATCAGAGACGATGAAGATGCTTGTATTTGCAAGAAATTAAGTGGGAGCGCAAAGACATATTTCTAATACATTATGTGGAAGACATATTGTTGATTGGAAATGATGTATCTTTTATTAACACATGTTAAGAATTTCATCTCGATGAAAGACTTAGGCAAAACCCAAATATTTGGCATAAATATCTATATAGATAGATTGAGATGCTAATATGGTTGTGCCGAAAGTACATAGATGATATATTGAATGATTTTAATATAGAAACTACAAGAAAGGTTCTTGTCGCATAGAAAGGATTAATAAAAATTCAAGTGTATAGACACTTGGTAAGTGAAACAAAGATTCAAGTATAGATTGATACTTGATGTATGAAATCACAAAGAGTTTTATATCAATCATACTGTGATATGTACAAATCCAGATATGTCATATGCTCTAAATATTATGAGCATATACTAGAATGATTCATAAGATGATCATTGGACGATAGTAAGAATATTCTTATGATCTTTTGGAAGAACTAAGAATATATTGTTTTTTGTAGAGGTGACAAATAGATGGTTAGTTCATTGTAAAAGTACTACATTGATACTAGTTTTGTGACAAAGTACAAATTAAGTTTATCTCAATCTAAACTAAGGGTGGCACAATATAATGGAAAGTAAGTTCCATAATGGATTTGGATGAGTTCCAAAGTTAAGACATTATGACAGATACTACAACAAAAGGCTAAGTATATGACTGCTATTATAGCAGCAAAAGAGGGCATGTGTGTCAAGTAGTTTGTTATCAAACTAGGTGTAGTTCACAGCAGGATAGTACTGTGAACATATATTGTACGACAATATTGTCAACATGTTTTAACCCCAAGGAACTAGAGGTCTCACCAAAGTACCAAATTTATACAAAGCCATCTCATTAGATAATGAGTGATGCGTAGAGACGCAAAGACATGCAATTACACACGAATCTGAAAGTGTCGGATCTGGAGATCAGTTGACCACTAGCAATCGTGTAAATACAACATCGGAAAGCCATAGGTGTTGAATGCACAAAGGTTTGAAACTAGATTATTGACTCTAGTGCAAGTGGGAGACTGTTGGAGATATGCCCAAGAGGCAATAATAAAGTGGTTATTATCATATCTTCATGTTATGATAAATGTTTACATACCATGCTATAATTGTATTAACAGGAAACATTAATACTTGTGTGATTTGTAAACATAAAAGAGTCCCTAGTAAAGCCTCTTGTTAAACTAGCTTGTTGGTTAATATATGATCATGGTTTCCTGATCATGAACATGGAGATGTTATTAACAACAAGGTCATATCATTAGGAGAATGATGTGGTGGACATACTCCTATAGTTAAGCGTAGCATAAAGATCAAGTCATTCAAATAGTTCACTTGCTATAAGCTTTCTGATACATAGTAACCTAATTCCTTCGACCATGAGATCATGCTAATCACCATCACCGGAAGGATGCTTTGATGACATCAAACACCACACCGTAACTGGGTGGTTATAAAGGTGGCATTGAGTGTTCGGAAAGTATGTGTTGAGGCACATGGATCACGAGTGAGATTTGTCCATCCATATGACGAATAGATATACTCTGGGCCCTCTCGGTGGAATTTCATCCAATTAGCTTGCAAGCATGTGACTGCCTCACAAGGGATCACATATCACGGAAATGAGAAAAGAGTACTTATCGGTAACGAGGTTGAACTAGGTATGCAGAGATACCGACAATCAGACCTCGTATAAGTAAACTATCACGAGACAAAGGGAAATTGGTATCGTATGTAAGTGGTTCATTCGATCGCAAAGTAATCGTAGAAATATGTGGGATCCATATGAATTTCTAGATTCCGCTATTGGTTATTGATCGGAGAAGAGTCTCGGTCATGTATGCATAATTCACGAATCGTAGGGAGACACACTTAAGGATTCGATGTTGTTTAGTAGATATGGAATGTAAGTAGGGAGACCGAATGCTGTTCGGAGTCTCAGATGGGATCCGGGATATCATGTGCAGACCCAGAATGGTCCGGAGAATAATATTCATATAAGGAAAGTCCAATTTCGGAGTTCGGGAATGATTCTGGTGTTTTCACCGGAATGATCTAGAAGGGTCTAGAAGGTTCACCGGACCGGAAGGGGAAGGGTACATGAATGTGTCATGGATAAGTGGAATGATTGAATCATGTCCTAGGTCACTTTGTTGGGCATTAGGAAGAAAGAAATCAAGCTCCAAATTGAAAGTCAAAAGGCAAGTTTGAAAAGTCAAAATGGGACAATGTGTCCTGGTGGAGGAAGGAAAGAATCCTTCTTTCCCTCCACCACAAGCCAACAAGGAGAGGGAGCTGGGGAAGGATTCAAACTCCCCTTTCCCAAAGCTGCCCTCCCTCTCATAAATAGAGGGGAGGGGGTGCCCCAAGGACACACAACACCAGCCCCTACCCACCTAGCCGCCGCGCCACCGTCGCGCCTCCGTCGCCGCCCTAGCCGCCGCCGGCCACGCCTCCTCCTCTCCGTCCTTCTAATCCCTAGATCACTGGAAACCCTAGATCCACCATAAACTGCACCGGCTTAGGCGAAGCCCTACAGGATCTTCCCTCTACTTCTGACACCACGTCGTCGTGTTGTCGGAATCACGAGGAGAGAACTACAACCTCCGCTGCCTGCTGGAACAAGGGAGAGGAAGGTCTTCATCGAGTACCGAACGTGTGACCGACTGCGGAAGCGTTGCCGGAACACAGCGTCGTAAGGATCGTCTACGCGATCTTGACGGCAAGTGTACGACTACGTCACCCACGAGAATCTGCTCTCGTTAACCGCTTTGGAATCTTCGAGGGTGAGTACTCTAATCGACTCGTTGCTACAATCTAGTAGATAGATCTTGGCTTGTTTGTGTGCATGCGGTAGAAATTTTGTGTTTTCCATGCTACGAACCCCTACAATAAAAACACTTACAACCGAACACCCGGAAATAAGATATGTTGGGCTTGTTACTGGTAAGTATTTCATATGGAGTCTTGTTCACTTCCTTGCGGAGGTAGAGCCGGTTTGATGCATGGCAAGCGGTGGAGATGGCTTCGGCCCAAAAGTTGTATGGAGATTTAAACTCCGCCAACATAGTCCTTGCCATCTCAATAAGAGTCTGATTCTTCCTCCTGGCCACACCATTTTATTGAGGGGTATATGCAGCGGAATATTGGTGTTTTATCCCCTCATCACTAAGAAAATCATTCAAGGTGTAGTTCTTGAACTTGGTGCCATTGTCGCTTCTTATTATCAACACGAGGACATTGTATTGACGTTGAACCAAGTTGATGAAGTCGATGAAGGTCTTTTGGGTCTCACTTTTCAACTTGAAGAAATATACCCATGAGTATCTTGAATAGTCATCAACAATCACCAAATAATATTTCTTCCCAGAAATACTTGCATGATATGGAGGACCAAAGAGATCCACATGAAGGAGCTCCAAGATCATCCTTGAATTGATGCGGTTCTTTGGCTTGTGGGGAGCATCATGCATCTTTCCTTCTACACACGCCCTGCAAACACGATCTTTGGAAAAAGAAACATTTTCTTTTAGTCCAACAATATGGCCATCCTTGTGGAGACTTTGCAAAGTTCTCATATTGACATGGTCTAGTCGGCTATGCCATAACCAACCCACATCAGCCTTTCCGAATAAGCACATCGCACTTGTATTGATTTGCCCCAAAAAGTCCACCACATACAAGTCATTTTCGACGTACCCAACGAAAGCGACCTTGAGAGACTTGCTCCACATGAGGACCACAATATCATCATCAATAAAGACGACAAAGCCCATATTTCCAAGAGCACGGACTGAAGGTAAATTGTAACCAAGGGTCTCAACAAGCATGACGTCCACGATTGTGATATTGTGGGCAACCACTACCTTGTAAAAACCCATTACCTTAGACTTGGACTTGCCGGCATATGTCATGGATATTTGATCATCATTTGGCCTTAATTCCTTGACAATAGAAGAGCTTCCAGTCATATGACTTGTGAAACCACTATCAAGCACCCACTTTGACCCTCCGGAAGCATATGTCTACAAAAGATCAAGCTAGTTTTTAGGTACCCATTTTTCAATGGGTCCTCTTTTGTTAGCAACAAGGGTCTTGGGGACCCAAATATACCAAGCAATATAACCATAAAATGAGCCAACATATTGTGCATACACATCACCATAATAATCACACATTAAAACATAGTGAGGGCTAGCACTTCCCGCAAAATCATCATGAGACATAGTTTTGCCACTTGTGGTCTTACTACCCACAATAGCCTTGCCTTTCTCTTGTGCGGGCTTGGCCTTCTTCTTCTTGTTGTTATTCTTCTTGTCTTTGGAGACAAAACAAATGCCCCCTTTCTCACCATTTGGACTTTGCTTACTCAAGAGGTCATCAATGGACTTGTTTCCTTTTGGAAAGGTGGCCTTAGCTAGCTCCCCCTTCAACCTATCATTTCTTCAAGAATATTCGTGCTACTAGAAGGAATGAAATTACTAGGAGAAGCAGTATTGGTCAATTGAGTTTGAAGCTTTTCATGTGACTTTGTGAGTAACAATAGTTCACTTTCCAAGGCCTTGTGAGCCTTGTCAAGCATCCTATAGTCCTCGGCAAGTTTTTCATGAACAACACCAAACTCAATCTTGTCCTTTTTAGCCTTTTTATATTTAGCAACCGCATGATCTCTTTCCTTCACGAGTATATTAACAATTAAGTCATTAGCCCCATCAATCCATTCACGTTTTAGTTCAAGGGACACTCTAGTCTCTTGTTCTTCTTCTAGAGCATTATTTAGGGATTCTACCTCAATCATGTGTTCTCTTCCTAGTTTAAATCTTTCATCAAGAAGCTCTTGAGTGTGAGAAAGTTGATCTAAGAGGTCCACAAAATGTCTCTTGTGTTCCCCTTTGAAGTTATTCATGAACTCATCAAAAGCAATTATTTCCTTTTTTGACCTTAAGAGACATTTCATTATCAATTTCATCATTACTCAAGAGGGTGGGGTGAGATGATGAAGTTACCTACGTTCCTCTTGCCATAAGGCAAGTGACGTTCTTGTTGGAGAGGTTCTCATGTGGAGAGTCGAAGAGGGAGAATATGGGAGTAGAAGTAGTGGCAAGAGCAGCTGAAAGGATACGGATGTCACCTAGAGGGGGGTGAATAGGCGATTAAAACTTTTCCTAGAGTGGCTCAACAAAGGCGGAATAAAACTAGTGTTTACTTTGTCAAGCACAACCTAGAACAACTAGGGTTCACCTATGTGCACCAACAACTTATGCTAAGCAATACAAGCAACAAAGTGATAGCAATATATAGATTACTTCAAGCACGAAGGCTATCACAATGTAAAGTGCATAAGTAAATAGCTCGGGTATAGAGATAACCGAGGCACGCGGGGACGACGATATTTTACCGAGTTCCTCCCAACATGGAGTACGTCTCGTTTGGAGAGGGGGTGATATCAAACCACCAATGCCACAAAAGGCCTCCCTTATTCTCCGGTGAATCTCACCCCAATGGGATCGATCCATGCTTCCACTATCGGTGCACTTGTCGGTGGCAACCGGAACCTCTCACAAGGTTGGGGCACTTCTCCACAACTTAATTGGAGGCTCCCAACAAACGCCACCAAGGCCACAAACCGTCTAGGGTTCCAAGAACCCAAGAGGGACAAGCTCCAATGAGTAACACGGATTGAATCCTCCGAGGAGAACTCAAACCGATGCACCGAATGCAAATGGCAAGAACACCACAAAGGTGCTCAAATCCCTCACTCTCAAGTTCCAACAAAGCTACTAAAGCTATTGGGGGAACAAGAGAGGAGGAATCAAAGAGTGACACAAAATCCCCCAAAATCTAGATCTCCAAAGATGCACTCACAAAGATATGAATCGGTTAGGTCAAAACGTGGATCTAGATCTCCTCTCTCTTCCACTCAAATATGGGCAAGAATCATCAGAGGGAAAAGATTAGGCAAGCTTCAAGATATAGAGCAAGTGTGGACAAAGCTTAGCCTAATAGAAGAGGAAGAAGCTAACTAAACTGAAAACGGGCGAAGGTTTAAATAGAAGGCCCAGAAAATCTGGCCGTTGGGGCTATTTTTCTGAACGGTTCGGTAGTACCGGATGCGACCGGTACTACTGCACCTGGGCCAACCGAAGTGAATCGAACAAACCAAATCGGGTCAACTGGGCAGAGCAGCAGCAAGCGAGCTAGCGCTGGACGCGCAGCACGCGCGAGATGTGTGGGGCCAGTGGGGCCAGGAGGGGCTGCAGGCTGACGCGCGAGCGAGAGACGATGCAGCAGCACGCGCGTGCGCGCGTGAGCTAGTGCTGCGCGGGAGCCATCAGCAGCGTCAACGCGGTGCAGCGCAGCAAGCGGGAAAGCTAGCGCGAGCGGCTGCAGAGCGGCAGGCGCGCGGGGCCAGGGTGGCCGCAGCAGCAGCAAGGCCCGCGCGGGGCCAGCAGACAGCAGGGCAGGCGCGGCGGGGCCTCAGCAGATGAGCGGCAGCAACAGGGCCCACACGGGAACATGGCAGCGAGCGGAGGGCGGGCGCGCGATCGGATCTGGCAGCAGCGGCAGGTAGTAGCTGGGCATGGGGTTTCTGGGAGATATGTTCCTGGGAAGCCCTTGTCGTCCTCTAGAACCGGCCGGCCCGGGCGGTACTACCGGGTCAGCCGGTACTACCGCGAAGAGGTACTGGGCCAGATAGAGAGAAGTTGTGGGACGCTCAGATGCGGGTGGTAGTACTGGCCCGCTCGGGCGGTACTACCGCTCGGCCCAATAAACATATTTTTTCTTTTCTTTTAAACCGAAAAGCCAATACTCATACGACAATAACTTTTGACTGGAAGCTTCGATTGACCCGATTCCAATTGCTTTGGATAGAGGACGACAAGGGCTTCCCAATAAAAAGTGGAAATATTGATTATCACCAAGTGAGAGTGTATCAACTAATATAATGTGAGATACCTCACTTGGTGAGACCCCGGAAAACCGCCAAGATCAAAATCGCAATAAGATACAAATGGAAGATCCGATTTTGATGACCAAGAGCTTGTTATGGAGATTACCACAAGCTCTATATCCTCACATGAATAAGACCAAATAACAACCAAATACGATGATGCAAGTATGCAAAGGTTTGAGCTCTCTCTGAATGATGTGACCGAATTATTCATTCGAGAGCCCCTCTTGATAGTACGATTATCTATCCTAAACCCGGTCTCCCACACACAACATGAGACCGGCAAAAGGGAAAACCTATCAAGATTATACCTTTGCCTTGAGCATTCCACTTGAGCTCGATGTATACGAACTTGACCTTCTCAATATGGAACGCCTTTCTTAATACCTCATCATCGATCCATGATCACCGAGGATGGCAAGCATCAAACAAGATATCTTCTATAGATGGCGCATTTTGAGCTTGCACAACACATCTTCTTCTCATTTCATCGACCTTGAAGCCAACACATGCTCCAAGAAACGCCAATGGACAAATCCTACAAGTGCAACTTAATACACACATTAGTCCATAAAGATTGTCATTAATTATCAAAACCACACATGGGCGCCCACATGTTCTTTCAGCAGCCACACCACTTGATGTTTCCTCTTCATCATCTTCATTGTTGGAGGAGTATTCTTCATGAGTGATAAACACAATTTCACCCGACTTCTTGTTGATGGGATTCTTCTTGATGAAGGGTTTCTTGTAAGGAGCTTTGGAAGTTTTCTTCAACACAAGTTTACCCCCATGATCTTCTCTTTTCTCATAGTGATAGCGGTCACCACAATGGAAGCAAGTTCTCAATTTAGTGACATTTTCTCTTCTTCCATTTGGGTTGCTTCTTCATTACATTTTCATCTTGGCCTTGGCGGGGTTCTTCCAAAAGTTCTTTGCATAGAAGGCCATATATTCACCATGAGCATTCTTGACATCATCGGGGTGGATCATGGAGAGGCCTTCATCACTATCATCTTCATCCCCATGTTCCACAACTTTGGCCTTCAATGCAAGGTTGACAACATTGCTCATTCCAAGGGCTCAAGCACGGGCATCTTTAGCATTCTTGGCAGCAACCTTGAAAGACGCCATCTCTTGCATAACTTCATTGCAGGTGATGAGGTGGTAGTTGTGTCTTCCTTGTAGGCTTTTCAAGTCAGTGGGCTCAAAGGGCATGAATACACTCACATATTTCCTTTTTATCTAAGCATCATCCACATGTGAGGCACCCACATTCCTAAAAGCGGTGGCGGTGGTCTTGAGCCTACGATACATGTCTTCATGATCTTCACCTTCCTTCATATAGAAGCCTTCGGCTTCATTGCTTAGTGAATCATACCGGTTCCTTCTCATGATCTCATTCCCAACATACAAATCAGTGAGGGCATCCCAAGCTTCCTTGGCGGTCTTGAGGTGCTCAATGTGTGGGTAATATTTTGTACCCAATCCTTGTTGTATCATGTGCAAGGCGGTGGCATTGAGTTGACTATTGACAACTTCTCTTCTTGTCAAGTTGTTTGGATCCCCAATATAGAGTCCTTGTTCAAGGATGTTCCATAACTCAATACAAGAACTACGCAGATGAGATTTCATTAGAGATTGCCATTGAGAAAAAGTAGATGCATATAGCTTTGGTGGGTCTCCTCTATTGTTTATATGAGGGTGAGGGATTGGAGGGTCTGGAGAGTACCATCCATGAGAGTCATGGTGCTCTCCCTTCCCACCATCCCTTTTTGTGGAGGAATTAGTGTTATCTTGATTACCCCCCACCACCATACGCTCGGGTGATGTCGGGGCATTCACTTTAGGTAATATTGATGGAGGTTCCTCTTGAGGAGAAGGGGATGATGAGCCACCTTTATATTTAACAAGTTGCTCAAGTAGTTTGTGCAATTGTTTGATCTCATTGGCCAAGGTGGAGCTCAATCTTGTTTCCAAGTTATTGAGATCATCCATGGTCACCGAGGTAGGCTCACCACCACCTTCCCCATCGTGGCTACCCATATACTCTTAGGCGGTAAAGCCCGAATAAAGAGTCGAGGCTCTGATACCAATTGAAAGGATCGTAGGGCACCTAGAGGGGGTGAATAGGTGCTACTTCAAATTTTCTTCCTTTTCAAATTAGGGTTTGATAAGAAAGGTAAATTCTCTAGATTATGCAACTAAGGTGAATTTACCTATATGTCAAACAAGCACTAACTAGCACAACACTAAGCAAGAACAAGTAAGTAAAGTGCGGCAAAGGATAGAAGTAACCAAAGTGGTGGACACGGAGACACAAGGATTTGTTTCCTGTAGTTCCTTCCTTTTAAGGGGAAGTACGTCTACGTTTGGAGAGGGGGTGGTTTCAAACCACAAAAGCCACGAGAGGCCTTCCTTGTTCTCCGATGAATCTCACCACAACGGGCTCGATCCACCTTCCACTATATCGGTGTGGCGCCCCGCAAAAACCACTACTAGAAAATCGCGTTGTTCTTGTGCATTGCATCATCATGAAGGCATGCTCATGTCATCATGCCACCTTGCATTTGAGCATTGTCATCACCATGCATCTGTTCGTCTGAAACTATTTTCGAAAAATATGTTTTTGTTTTCTAAACGCCCCGTCTTTATTCAAACACAAACCTGGGTCTCCGGATTATTTCGTTTTGTCTACCCACGGGTTTCAAAAGCCCCGTTTTAAATAAATAAAATGTTAAATTATTTTTAGGGGGCAGCCGAACCGGGCCGATCCGACCTAGTCGGCCACCCCCGGTACAAAACCTAGCTACCTAAACCCTTTCCTACCCCAACCTAATCTACCCACCCTGCCTCCACCTCACCCCACCCAATAGCCAGCCGCCACCTCACCACTCCCTTCCCCCTATCCAATCCCATCCCGCCACCTCAGCCTCGGCCCCACCTCCCACCTCGCTCCTGACCCACCCCGAGGCCACCTGCCCTCTCCCGTCATCCGGTCCCACCACCTGGGGGAACCCCGAGACCGCTCCACCTCCTCGATGCCCCGGGCCACGCGACCCCCGCCCGGCATCTCCCTCCTCCCGCCGCCGCCTCCTCGCTCTGCATCCCGCCGCCGGCCTTCTCTCCGCCTCGCCAGGAGCCCCGCCGCCAAGGACGCCCTCGCCAGTCCTGCTTCCTGGTCCGCCTCCGCTCGGCTTCCCCCGGCTCGGTGGCGTTGCTGCAACGCCCGGCCTCGCCTCGACCAGCACCGGCCACCTTTGTGCGCGCCTCCCCGTCCTCGATCTGCGGCCGCCGTCGAGCTCTCCGTGGCCCCGAGCGCCTCCCCCGTCCGCGAGACTCGCCGCCCCAACCTCCTCGAGCCCCGCCGCCGGTGTCCCTGCCGCCACCGAGCTCCGTTTCCGCTCGCCCCGGCCCGTCCTCGACCTCCGGCCGGATCCCCCGCGTCGCCCCGCCCCGAGCGCCGTGCAGCCCCGCTGCCGTGGGCAGGCCCGCGAGCCCCGCCTCTGCAGCCAGCGACGGGTGCCCCTGCGAGGTCAACGCGTCGACGTCCTGTCCCCGCCGCTACCCTCTGCGCCCCGCCGTCCGCCGTCCGCGGGCCGCTCGAGCTCGCCGTCGTGCCCTTCCTCGCCGGTCCTCCACCCCTCCGACGAACCCTCTGCTGGCCAGGCCCGTTGCTTCTGCAGCGCCATGGTCACGACGACCCCGTACCCTGCAGTCCATGTTTTGTCGTGTGCTGGGCCGTTCGTCCCTGTGTAGCTGCCATGATGAAACACTGATGATTGGTGGCTAGCTGTTGGTAAGCAATGTTGTGATGATGGTGTTGCACATGTGGGGTATACGTGTGGATGGATGCTTCGAGACTGATAAGATGGTGCAGTCGTGGCCACTTCCTCGGTTCAACCTCTCTGCAAGATCTTCCGGTGCCAAACCCGAAGACCGATCCCGGAGTTCGAAGACCGACCCTGCCGAAGACTGAACCCTGGCGCGCCAAGTTCTTCGACCCCGAGGACCGATCCATAGATGCGTGAAGTACTTCCTCGAGGACGCCAAGTACTTCACCCCGGACACCGAGACCCTGAACGACAAGTTCCCCTTCCCGGAAGCATTGACGCCCGTGCGACAAGATCTACTTCCTAGATCCGAAGACCCCGGTACCCGATCTACTCGAGTTTGCCATCGCGAGTCCGAACTTCATCGTTCCCCATCGAACCCTGAGACCGAACCCCGGAACCCCTCCGAACCCCAAGACCTTCGACCCCAGATGTGTAAACCTTTTCCCGAGCCCCTATTTTATAAATGCTATATATAAAACCTGTTGCATAATAATTGTTCATCTCGCATGCATATTTGTGTGGCTTGGGGGCATTATGCCGATGCACCTCATAATTAAATATGGGGTCCATATGCGGACTTTTCTAGTCTTATATTGACCCCATTTAAATTTGTGTAGCGAACCGGTGATATATTTTGCCATGTTAAGACAACATTTAAATTGCGGGGTATCTAAACAACATGAACCTAGTAATTAATTGTCGGGGCCTCGGTTCCGCTTAATATGGCCTAATTGCATCGCATCTTGCCATGTCATACATCATACATGCATCATGCCCGATTTTCTACCGTAGTATTAAATAGTCCATCCGGTGTTTCTTCTAGTGCTTCGCTTCTTCACGGATTAGGCCGATGAGTTGATGCGAGTGCCGACCCGATCTTCGGATGAACCTTCGGCAATGTTTTCAGGCGAGCACCTTCCCCTTTCTACCTATCTTACTTTTATAGTATTTATTCCCCCCTGTTGATCTATTGCTATCTGTGTTGCGATGCTCTAGTTTTCGTACCCGTGATATCCCTTGCAGCCTTATATTGCCTTGGACACATCCTATTACCTGTTGATTGGAAGATAGTTGGACTTGCGCGTCGTAGTCTCTTGCTCAAGTGCTGTTGCGTGTCGTCAAGTACCACAGTTGTTGGAGTTTTGCCGCATGTTTAATGTTGGAGATGATCAAGGCTTTAATTATCGTTTAATAACTAAAATTGAAGTAGGTAAATGCAGAGGCACCGGTGGGTAATAGACAATATTTGGTTTTTAACCGCTCACTGGTGTCCCGTAGGACCCCGAGTTCTTGATACCTGTTCCGAGATCGAGCGCGCTAACCACAGGTGGGGTGTGTGGGCACCCCCATCGATTAGTACCTGATTTCAAAGTATTGTACCGGGGGCCACAAGTAGTTTGGGGCTTTATTACTATCCTGTACTTATGCCATGTTTTACTGCTTTATTTAAAATTGTGCGAGGTACTGCACCTGTACTGTTTAGGATTGCGGAGTGTTTTCGCGGTATCGACAAGCCCAGTCACACTTTCGGGTTCCCAGTCGTTTACAGCCACTGACGCAAACCCTGAGTCCGTCTCGGAGACCGGCCGACTTCGTTGCGGGTAGCTTAGTGGGGTGGCCCCCATGTACTTGCTTTGGGTCTGGGAAACGTCATGACTTAGGCCCCGCCGACATACCGATGGGTGTATGTTAACTGATCTGGCAAAAAGGGTCGAAGTGCGTGTGGATACTTTGGTGCACCCCTGCAGGGTTAAATCTTTTCGAAAAGTCGTGTCCGCGGTTATGGACGACTTGGAGCACAGTTCTCGATCATAGACAACTATAACTAAAGTTTACTGTTATAATTTGACTTGTATCCGTTATGACTAGTAATCAGCTCCACTACAGTGGAATGGCTAAATAAAAGTACCAACAACTGCTGGGTTGGGGATCTCTCATGCTTATTGTATCTGACTAGTAAGTGTTGCAACTACAACGGAATGGTTAACTAAAACTGCCCACTGCTTATTATATCAGGATGACTCATGCTATCTATATTTGACTAGTAATCGCCGCAACTATAACGGAATGAATAAAACTGCCAACTGTGTGAGTTCCTCGGTTGACTTCCTCGTTTGGTCTCGAGGGGGGAAATACCAGGATGGGTATGTTTGGTGGTAGTATCAGGTTGGTTCCGAATAGGTCTTTCTTATCCCTCTCTGATAGCCGACAGTTATATCGAGTCTCTATAGGTTGTTTAGTGCATGCTGCGCTGCCGCTTCAGTCCACCATATCTATATAGGCGAGGACCGCCGAATTCTAGTCTCGCCGTGTACTGGCCTCAGTACTGACCGCTCTCTCTTTTTCCTTTGCCCTTTGTCGGCACCCCGTTTGTTTAAGCAGGTTTTGAGATCGACGTCGTTAGCAGGGTTACCCTTCCGGCTTGGCCTGGGCAGGGTTATGGACGCCATTGGTTATTCTTCAGGGCTCTTAGCTCAATTTGCATCTTGTCCGTACTCGGACGCTATATCGTTTTAAAGGTGATTTGGATCTTTGTATTGTATATCTGTATTCTTGACTCTATGAGTCGTTGTTGTATATATATGTTTTGTGGGTTCCATCGAGGACTATTGTGTAATGATATTACTTCGTTTTCCACCCGCACGCAAGTGCCTGGTGGGCACCTTTGAATCGTTTCTATGCGGGTTTTGGCGGGAAGCGCTGAAACTTGCATAGGGCCGATTCTGAGGGTGTTACAGAGTGGTATCAGAGCTCAGCAGTTGCGATACCCCACAAGTCCAGCCTGTAGGATAACCTAGCTAACGACCGAAGTAGAGTGTCAAAACTATTTTTGCGAAATCGGTTGGATAGTTCTGATTAGGTCTGATTTTACTCCTTACACCTCTGCTGCTCTCCTCTCACCTCTGCGTGTTTTGAGTCCGCTCTCTTCTCTCTCTTCGAGTCCAGGATTTCTCGTGGTTGGGTTCCATCGTACCTTCAGGGTTTCGCTTCCTCCTTTGGTAACGGTGTTGCTACATCTGGTCTTCATGCTATCCGAGGAATCCTTCATCTGGTGGACTTCTCTTTGTTCCTTCTCGTGCCTTCCGGTGTTTTCCGACACGACGACATCAGCTACGCCAGATCCGATGCAGAGTCTGCATCACTCCTTTGTTTCTGAACCTTGATTGTCGAGATCTTTAGTCTGATTCCGAGAATGGTTGCCCGCTTTTCTACTGATTGTGCCGAGTAATAGTTTGGGTGCGTGATGGATTGGCCCCCATGCCGACTACCCCTTCTATTCGCTTTTGTACATTGAAGTGGATGAGAATGCATCGGTTCTCTCTTTCTATCGAAGCTAGAGGTGGCTTTATTTGTTGATACCTCTGCCTTCGCCTTTTGTTTCCGGGGTGTTCTCTCGAAGATCACGGACAACGACCTCTTGTTAGTGGTGTCGCGAGGATCTACACGATGCGAGAAGATTCAGATCGCCGACCTTCTTCCCGGTACCATGAGGCGGATCTCGAGGGCGAGATCCATTGTTAGTGGTGTCGAATTGTGGCGCCCCGCAAAAACCACTACTAGAAAATCGCGTTGTTATTGTGCATTGCATCATCATGAAGGCATGCTCATGTCATCATGCCACCTTGCATTTGAGCATTGTCATCACCATGCATCTGTTCGTCTGAAACTATTTTCGAAAAATCTGTTTTTGTTTTCTAAACGCCCCGTCTTTATTCAAACACAAACCTGGGTCTCCGGATTATTTCGTTTTGTCTACCCACGGGTTTCAAAAGCCCCGTTTTAAATAAATAAAATGTTTAATTATTTTTAGGGGGCAGTCGAACCGGGCCGATCCGACCTAGTCGGCCACCCCCGGTACAAAACCTAGCTACCTAAACCCTTTCCTACCCCAACCTAATCTACCCACCCTGCCTCCACCTCACCCCACCCAATAGCTAACCGCCACCTCACCACTCCCTTCCCCCTATCCAATCCCATCCCGCCACCTCAGCCTCGGCCCCACCTCCCACCTCGCTCCTGACCCACCCCGAGGCCACCTGCCCTCTCCCGTCATCCGGTCCCACCACCTGGGGGAACCCCGAGACCGCTCCACCTCCTCGATGCCCCGGGCCACGCGACCCCCGCCCGGCATCTCCCTCCTCCCGCCGCCGCCTCCTCGCTCTGCATCCCGCCGCCGGCCTTCTCTCCGCCTCGCCAGGAGCCCCGCCGCCAAGGACGCCCTCGCCAGTCTTGCTTCCTGGTCCGCCTCCGCTCGGCTTCCCCCGGCTCGGTGGCGTTGCTGCAATGCCCGGCCTCGCCTCGACCAGCACCGGCCGCCTTTGCGCGCGCCTCCCCGTCCTCGATCTGCGGCCGCCGTCGAGCTCTCCGTGGCCCCGAGCGCCTCCCCCGTCCGCGAGACTCGCCGCCCCAACCTCCTCGAGCCCCGCCGCCGGTGTCCCTGCCGCCACCGAGCTCCGTTTCCGCTCGCCCCGGCCCGTCCTCGACCTCCGGCCGGATCCCCCGCGTCGCCCCGCCCCGAGCGCCGTGCAGCCCCGCTGCCGTGGGCAGGCCCGCGAGCCCCGCCTCTGCAGCCAGCGACGGGTGCCCCTGCGAGGTCAACGCGTCGACGTCCTGTCCCCGCCGCTACCCTCTGCGCCCCGCCGTCCGCCGTCCGCGGGCCGCTCGAGCTCGCCGTCGTGCCCTTCCTCGCCGGTCCTCCACCCCTCCGACGAACCCTCTGCTGGCCAGGCCCGTTGCTTCTGCAGCGCCATGGTCACGACGACCCCGTACCCTGCAGTCCATGTTTTGTCGTGTGCTGGGCCGTTCGTCCCTGTGTAGCTGCCATGATGAAACACTGATGATTGGTGGCTAGCTGTTGGTAAGCAATGTTGTGATGATGGTGTTGCACATGTGGGGTATACGTGTGGATGGATGCTTCGAGACTGATAAGATGGTGGAGTCGTGGCCACTTCCTCGGTTCAACCTCTCTGCAAGATCTTCCGGTGCCAAACCCGAAGACCGATCCCGAGTTCGAAGACCGACCCTGCCGAAGACTGAACCCTGGCGCGCCAAGTTCTTCGACCCCGAGGACCGATCCATAGATGCGTGAAGTACTTCCTAGAGGACGCCAAGTACTTCACCCCGGACACCGAGACCCTGAACGACAAGTTCCCCTTCCCGGAAGCATTGACGCCCGTGCGACAAGATCTACTTCCTAGATCCGAAGACCCCGGTACCCGATCTACTCGAGTTTGCCATCGCGAGTCCGAACTTCATCGTTCCCCATCGAACCCTGAGACCGAACCCCGGAACCCCTCCGAACCCCAAGACCTTCGACCCCAGATGTGTAAACCTTTTCCCGAGCCCCTATTTTATAAATGCTATATATAAAACCTGTTGCATAATAATTGTTCATCTCGCATGCATATTTTTGTGGCTTGGGGGCATTATGCCGATGCACCTCATAATTAAATATGGGGTCCATATGCGGACTTTTCTAGTCTTATATTGACCCCATTTAAATTTGTGTAGCGAACCGGTGATATATTTTGCCATGTTAAGACAACATTTAAATTGCGGGGTATCTAAACAACATGAACCTAGTAATTAATTGTCGGGGCCTCGGTTCCGCTTAATATGGCCTAATTGCATCGCATCTTGCCATGTCATACATCATACATGCATCATGCCCGATTTTCTACCGTAGTATTAAATAGTCCATCCGGTGTTTCTTCTAGTGCTTCGCTTCTTCACGGATTAGGCCGATGAGTTGATGCGAGTGCCGACCCGATCTTCGGATGAACCTTCGGCAATGTTTTCAGGCGAGCACCTTCCCCTTTCTACCTATCTTACTTTTATAGTATTTATTCCCCCCTGTTGATCTATTGCTATCTGTGTTGCGATGCTCTAGTTTTCGTACCCGTGATATCCCTTGCAGCCTTATATTGCCTTGGACACATCCTATTACCTGTTGATTGGAAGATAGTTGGACTTGCGCGTCGTAGTCGCTTGCTCAAGTGCTGTTGCGTGTCGTCAAGTACCACAGTTGTTGGAGTTTTGCCGCATGTTTAATGTTGGAGATGATCAAGGCTTTAATTATCGTTTAATAACTAAAATTGAAGTAGGTAAATGCAGAGGCACCGGTGGGTAATAGACAATATTTGGTTTTTAACCGCTCACTGGTGTCCCGTAGGACCCCGAGTTCTTGATACCTGTTCCGAGATCGAGCGCGCTAACCACAGGTGGGGTGTGTGGGCACCCCCATCGATTAGTACCTGATTTGAAAGTATTGTACCGGGGGCCACAAGTAGTTTGGGGCTTTATTACTATCCTGTACTTATGCCATGTTTTACTGCTTTATTTAAAATTGTGCGAGGTACTGCACCTGTACTGTTTAGGATTGCAGAGTGTTTTCGCGGTATCGACAAGCCCAGTCACACTTTCGGGTTTCCAGTCGTTTACAGCCACTGACGCAAACCCTGAGTCCGTCTCGGAGACCGGCCGACTTCGTTGCGGGTAGCTTAGTGGGGTGGCCCCCATGTACTTGCTTTGGGTCTAGGAAACGTCATGACTTAGGCCCCGCCGACATACCGATGGGTGTATGTTAACTGATCTGGCAAAAAGGGTCGAAGTGCGTGTGGATACTTTGGTGCACCCCTGCAGGGTTAAATCTTTTCGAAAAGCCGTGTCCGCGGTTATGGACGACTTGGAGCACAGTTCTCGATCATAGACAACTATAACTAAAGTTTACTGTTATAATTTGACTTGTATCCGTTATGACTAGTAATCAGCTCCACTACAGCGGAATGGCTAAATAAAAGTACCAACAACTGCTGGGTTGGGGATCTCTCATGCTTATTGTATCTGACTAGTAAGTGTTGCAACTACAACGGAATGGTTAACTAAAACTGCCCACTGCTTATTATATCAGGATGACTCATGCTATCTATATTTGACTAGTAATCGCCGCAACTATAACGGAATGAATAAAACTGCCAACTGTGTGAGTTCCTCGGTTGACTTCCTCGTTTGGTCTCGAGGGGGGAAATACCAGGATGGGTATGTTCGGTGGTAGTATCAGGTTGGTTCCGAATAGGTCTTTCTTATCCCTCTCTGATAGCCGACAGTTATATCGAGTCTCTATAGGTTGTTTAGTGCATGCTGCGCTGCCGCTTCAGTCCACCATATCTATGTAGGCGAGGACCGCCGAATTCTAGTCTCGCCGTGTACTGTCCTCAGTACTGACCGCTCTCTCTTTTTCCTTTGCCCTTTGTCGGCACCCCGTTTGTTTAAGCAGGTTTTGAGATCGACGTCGTTAGCAGGGTTACCCTTCCGGCTTGGCCTGGGTAGGGTTATGGACGCCATTGGTTATTCTTCAGGGCTCTTAGCTCAATTTGCATCTTGTCCGTACTCGGACGCTATATCGTTTTAAAGGTGATTTGGATCTTTGTATTGTATATCTGTATTCTTGACTCTATGAGTCGTTGTTGTATATATATGTTTTGTGGGTTCCATCGAGGACTATTGTGTAATGATATTACTTCGTTTTCCACCCGCACGCAAGTGCCTGGTGGGCACCTTTGAATCGTTTCTATGCGGGTTTTGGCGGGAAGCGCTGAAACTTGCATAGGGCCGATTCTGAGGGTGTTACAATCGGCAACCTTCGAGGTGGAAGCCGGCACCTTTACAACAAGTTCGGGGCACACATCCACAACCTAATTGGAGGATCCCAAATACAAGCAAGATGCAAAACAATCAAAGACAAGCTTGTAAGAACCAAATCAAAGCTAGGGTTTCCAAAGAAACACTAGCGCAATGGGCCCTCAAATGAATGAGGGGGAAATGAAGATATCACTTGGTGAAGCTTTAGATCAAGGCCTCCTCCTTTGATTCTCCAAAGATCAAGGACTTTGGATGGGTGAGTGAAGAGAACTTGTGGATTCGGTGGCTCAAAATGTGCTGCTATTCTTGAATGGATGAGCAGGTTCCAAGGTAGAAGAAGGGGTCCTTTTATAGGGCCCCAGAAATTAGAGCCATTGGAGCCACTTAACCCGGACAGTCCGGCCTGTATGAGCCGGACAGTTCGGCCTGCCCAGACATTCCGGTGAGTGTCAGCTGGACACTCCGACCTGGCCAAGTTTCTGGCCAGTGTCCGGGTGGTGTCCGAGGGGCCTCTGTGAGTGTCCATACCTGGGGAGAAAACCTGGCGAATTTCCACGGACGGACACTTCGGCGGCTTCGAGCCGGAAACTCCGGATGGCTCGGACAGTCCGGCACACATCAGCCGGATAGTCCGGTCAGGTACTAATTTTTTCCCCTGTTTTTGTTCCTGTCAAGCCCCTTTTTCCATGTGTATAAACTACCCAAAATGAACCTGATAAATCCTGAAACATTCAGCGATGCATTAAACCTATCCAAGTGTTGTCAACAAACATCAAAACAATATGAAAGGCATAAATGCCCTTTCAGTTACTTTTTTGTACTCTCGGGTTGAAATCTGGGACCCAGATAAACTGTTGCTGTATCTAGCAATGTTGCCAAGGTCAGGACGGCGGACTCAACCCTAAAAAACAATTCAACATATATACACATGTTTAATTCAAATAGAGGTTGACATGTGGGACCCAGCATAGACACGTTTAATTCAAATAATGCTTGACATGTGGGACCCAGCATAGACACGTTTCCTGCACAGAGAAGGCTGACATATGGGACCCAGCATAGACACATTTCCTATACATAGAAGGCTGACATGTGGGCCCCAACATTAGAATATAGATTAACATTTTTTGTACTCTATAAGGCTGAAATCTGGGGCCCAAGTAAACTTCTGCTGCATCATAGACACGTTTTCCCTCAAAAAAATCCACCAATATTGCCAAGGCCATAACACCGACTCAACCCAAAAAAATAGTCCAATATACACATGTTTCTTTAAAATAGAGGCTGACATCTGGGACCCAGCATAGACATGTTTCCTGCATAGAGGTTGCTGACATCTAGGGACCAGCTACGGACCAAAGTCAGAACAACGGAGGCGGCCGAAAAAAGTCCATAGCATGTTTCATTTACAGAGAGGCTGACATGTGAGACCCACAAGAGAGACCTTATATAAGTGTTGCATCGAGCAACGTTGCCAACTTCGAATAAGGTAGGAGCGAGCAAGAAAAAAGTCCAACATATACACGTTCTTCTAATGAGATGCTGACATGTGGGACCCAGCAGCATGACCAAACGGCATATTCGTCGAGCAACGCTATCTAGTTCGAAACAGGGTAGCGCTAGAGAAGAAAAAAATTCCATCATACACACACTATTCTTCTAATGTGAGGCTAACATATGGAACCCACCAGTCTGTATAAACGGCTAATGCATCGAGCAACGTTGCCAAGTTCAAAACACGGAGGCGCGGGCGAGAAAAAAAGTCCAACATGCACACGTTCGTCTAATGAGATGCTGACATGTGGGACCCAACAGCATGACCAAACGGCAGATTCGTCGAGCAACTCTATCTAGTTAGGAACAGGGTAGCGCTAGTGAAAAAATCAATCATATACACACGATTCTTGTAATGAGATGCTGACATATGGGACCCACAAGCCTGAATAAATGGTTGATGCAGCGAGCAACGCTATCAAGTTAACACGGAGGCGCGACTGAGGGCAAAAATTCCATCATACACATGTTTCTTCTAATGAGAGTATGACATGTGGGCCCCAGCTTTATGATTATGCATTTGGCAGCGCTATTAAGTTCGGAACATGGTAGCACGACCGAGGGCAAAAAATCCATCATACACACGTTTCTTCTAATAAGAGTATGACAGGTAGGCCCAGATGCATGATTAACCGGCAGTGCAATCAAGTTCAAAACAGGGTAGCGGGAGCGAAGGAAAATATTCCATCATACACACGATTCTTGTAATGAGAGGCTGGCATGTGGGACCCACACTACTAAGAAAACATCTATAGGTAATCAGCACATCCGTGGCTCACATGGTTGAAGTGCCCCACGGCTAAAACAGGCGTGGCTCACCTATGGGCAGTGCCCTACTAGTAACTAGAACAACCGTGGCGCACATGACCATAGTGCGCCACAGATATGTGTGGGCCAGGGCCCTGTTGGCCGCACGCCAGACATCCGTAGCGCACATAGGATAGGTGCGCTACGGTTGTTAGTGTCAACCGTGGCGCACATGGAGGAGGTGCGCTACGCCTAAACGCATGCCCCTCTCTGCTGTGAAACGGCCAGACACATCTGTGGCGCACTATGGCATGTGCGCCACGGATGTTACTACTCCCTGTGGCGCACTAGGGCCGAGTGCGCCACGGATGTGGCGATTTTTTTTGGCAGCTGCACTTTATGTGCACATGTGTGACCATCCACCACCCCACACTTCACTTTCCCCTTCTTCTTCCTCCTTAGATCTAGTCGGGATCTTCTCCTTCGCACCTCAATTTCTCCACCCATTCACCATTTTTAGCATGTAGAACTTGCCTTGGATGTTACATAAGTAATAGAGGAAGGTCTCCGGTCTCTCATCTCCTTCTCCGGTCTCGCGCGCGCCTCTCCTTTCCATCTTTCTCGCGATTGGTCTCTCATCTCGGTAAGTTGTCCATGTAAGGATGTGTTCATGTGTATATGGATGATATGCTCATATGTATGTAGATGATCGATGCTCATGATGTGTGTATGAGAGGATCTATGGTCATATGTGTGTGTATATGGAGAGTATCGATGATGCTCATGCATGTGTGTATGGAGAGGATAATGATATGTTCATGTGTGTATGTATCTCGGTCTCTCTCTCTTGTGTTTGTATGTGAACAAGTTGCCATTTGTTTTGCCAAAATGTTGATTCATTTCCATTTTGGCAAGACTTTGGCATTTCGCAAAGGTCCTAATTTTAGGATAGGTCATGCCGAAATTTTCTATCGACCATTGCATGCATGCATTCATTATGTGGTTCTAATAGACTTCTAATTGTACCGTGTACACCATGCAGGCAAAAATGGTTCGCATAATGAGCGAAGGAATTGTGGCTAGATTTTTGAAATGTGCGACGGCCGACATGATACGAAATAACAAGACGGATATAAGATGTCCATGCAGAAGATGCAAACTCAACTGGGTGATCGACCCAAATTCCGGGAATCTGTAGGCGCACCTGCTCCGCCATGGTTTCATGGATGGATACACTCGTTGGATAAGCGATGACGAAGACGATGGAGACGGTGAAGGTGGCCAACATGAAGATGATCATCATCACGGCGAGAACGGGCGAGATGATGAAGAGTCTCCTGGAGATGGTGAAGGTGCGGAAGCAGACCAGGATGATGATGATCTAGATGCCGGAGAAGCAAACGACGATGGAACAACGTTAGGCTGGGTGTGGGACCCTTATGTGCAAGAGCTGCTTCTCAAGCAGACGAGTAACGCCAGGGCTGCCGCTAGAGAGAAAGCCAAGCTTGCGCAACTTGATAAAGACGCAGTTACTCCATTGTATGAAGGATGCAGGCCGATGATACCCGGTTGAATGTAACACTCAAGGCTATGGAGATGAAGGCAAAACACAAATTGAGCGACGCAAGCTTCGACGATATGATGGCATTCTGGCACGATCGTCTCCCGGAGGGGAACACATGTCCAACTAGTATCAAGGACGCCAAGAAAATCGTCTGTCCTCTCGATCTACCGCACGTTAGATATCACGTATGCATCAACGATTGCATCATTTATCGGGGCGAGGACGCGGAGAAAACCACATGTCCGGTGTGCGGCGTGAGTCGATACAAGAAAGGGAAGAAAGCACCTCGAAAAGTGGTATGGTACTTTCCTATCACTCCTCGTCTGCAGCGCTATTTCGCGGACCCTAAGGAAGCGAAGATCATGCGATGGCATGCGGAAAGGAAGAAGCTAGGAGATGATGATGATGACCCCGAAAAGGATGAGTTGCTGACGCACCCTTCAGATGCTAGCCAGTGGAAAGCATTGGACCTCGAATTCCCAGAATTTGGTGGAGATTCGAGGAACATCAGGCTTGGTGCGAGCACCGATGGACTCAATCCGTTCGGTAGCCAGAGCATCACGCACAGCACTTGGCCCGTGTTTGTATGGATGTACAACCTCCCTCCATGGCTATGCATGAAGAAGACGTACATACAAATGAGTATGCTAATTCAAGGGCCAAAACAACCTGGTACCGACATCAATCTGTATCTCGGGCTGTTGAAAGAGGATCTATCCACGTTATGCGAATCTAGAGCCAATACTTACGACGCCGTCGCACAAGATTATTTCACTATGAGAGTCGTGTTGGTCACTATGGTGCAAGACTATCCAGGTTGCGGGTATATCTCGGGGCAGGTTATCCAAGGATTCTCCGCATGCGTTAGGTGCACGGATAACACAAGCTATCTCCAACTAGAGAAAGATCTAGGGTCTTCGAAAACCGTGTTCATGGCGCACCGGAGGTGGTTCGGCAAGAATGATCCATGGAGAAAACATGGAGACCTGTTCGATGCAAATCCGAGACCCGAGGAATCCCAGAGCGGAGGAGCAGCGAAGAAGTGGAAGAGTTGCTGAAAAACTAGAAAGATTGTCCTAAGCCTGGAAAGAAGCGAAAGAGGCAGCAACAAGACAAGCCGCTGATGAAGGTATGGAAAACAAGGTCTGTTTTCTGGGAGTTGCCATACTGGAAGTTTCTCCGCACGCCTCATAGCCTCGACATCATGCATATCATGAAAAATGTGTGCGAGAGTCTGGTCGCCACCATAATCAACATGCCAGATAGGACGGAAGATGGTCCGAAAGCAAGGCACGACCTGATATGCTTGGGTATCCGGAAGGAGCTTCACGGAGGACGCACTACTCCTGATGATCAGGAAGATGACGATGATCATGAGTCGGAGACGACACAAGGTCGTCGGAAGGGTAAAAAGTTCAAGAAGAACGAATATTATTGCCCTCCTTCTTGCTTCACTCTAAGCCAGGATGAGATCAAACAGTTTTTCAAGTGCCTTCTAGGAGTCAAATTTCCTTACGGCTACGCGGGCAAGATAAGCAGATACCTAGACGAGGCGAAGCAGAGGTTCAGTGGCATGAAGTCTCACGACTGTGCCGTGCTAATGACGCAGGTACTTCCGGTCGCACTAAGAGGGATAATGGACGAGCACGTCCGTGAAACATTATTTGGCCTCTGCAAGTTTTTCGACGTCATCTCTAGGAAGTCGATTGGCGTGAATCATCTCGGGAGGCTACAGGAGGAGATCGTGGTGATACTATGTGAGCTTGAGGTCTACTTCCCACCCGCATTCTTTGACATTATGGTGCATCTGCTGGTCCATGTCGTGGAGGACATCGTACAACTCGGGCCGATGTTCCTCCGCAGCATGATGGCATTCGAAAGGATGAACGGACACATCAAAGGATACGTTTGCAACAGGTCCCGTCCAGATGGAAGCATAGCCAAGGGCTTTCTGGCCGAAGAGTGCATCTCTTTCTACACGAATTATCTAGACATCGAGAACCCTGTCGGTCTTCCCGTCAACAGGCACCTTGGCAAGCTCGACGGATCTGGTCACCGAGAGGGTCGTCGCATACTGCATGCAGACTTCGATTTTCGACGCGCAGACTTTGATCGAGCAAACCTCGTCGCGCTACAGCATTTAGAACTGGTCGATCCTTGGGTACAGAAGCACAAAAGGTTAATCGAGAAGAAGTACAGTGACCGGGGCATACAGAGGATGCAGGGAGAAATAATCAAAGAGCACAACTCAGATTTCACGCGTTGGTTTAGGCAGACGCTCCTTGATAATCCCCCGCGATCGCATTCTTATGACACGGAAAAGATCATATTCACCTTGTCGCAGGGACCGATGCAAAACCTGGTGACCTATCAGGCGTATGATATCAATGGCTACACATTCTACACGGAGGAAAAGGACAACAAGTGTGATTATCAGAACTCAGGCGTAACGTCAGAATTCTACACCGATGACAACATGAAGGAAAGATTCTACGGAAGAATTGAGGAGATCTGGGAGCTCGACTACTGTGGAGAAAAGGTGCCGATGTTCCGTGTCAGATGGGCAAAGAGCGTCGAAAGAGAAGACCGGTATTTCACAACCATGGTTATACCCGAAGCAGCCAAGTCCAAGGCCGCTGGTGCGAACGTGGCCGTGAAAAATGAACCGTGGGTACTGGCTACCAAAGTGGACCAATGTCTTTTCATTACCGACCCGACAAAGCCTAGCCGTGTTGTCGTGAGGAGAGGAAAAAGAAACATCATCGGAATGGATGGAGTCGCCAACGAGCAAGACTTCGACCAGTACGGCGATCCAAAGATTGAAGATGACGATGACTACGATGCAGCAACATACATCACAAGAAGAAAAAGGACAACCCTACCCAAAAAAGGTAGCCCGTTCTAAAGAAGAAACATTAAAGTGCCAGGGCTAAATTATTCAACCGCGACAAAGAAGGGAAAAAAGATTGTAAAACGCTAGCTCAAAAAATATTGTAAAACGCGTGGTCAAAAAAGATTGTAATATTCATGGACAAATTATTATGAAATTTAGTTATACTTTGAATTATATTTGTACCACTTTTATGACATATATTATCACTTTTGGGCATTTTTGGAATATTTAAAAGTATTTTAAAATCAAAACAAAACTTGTATGGCATATATCACCACTTTTGGGCATTTTTGGAACATTTAAAAGTATTTTTGAAATAAAACAAAAAAGGTGGGCACCAGGATTCGAACCTGGGTGCTCACAAGTTTAGAATAGAGCTAAGGGAGAAACCAGTGGGATAAGCTAGTGTAGTTGTTAGATAGTAGGGCTGCAGTTTTCTTATACAGTCATTAGAAGCCGATAGGCGTAGCGCACTAGCCCAGAGTGCGCTACAGGTATCCGTAGTGCACTATGCCCAAGGGCTCTACGCCTAAGTGGCTTTATCCACACGTGCGCTCGACCCCCCTCTCTCATCCCCATCTCTCCATCTCAGCCCGAGCACGATCCACCGCCGCCGCTCTCGATCTGCCGCCTCGCCAGCTCTACTAGCAGCCGCCGCGTCTGAGAAGGAGGAGGCCTGCCCGCATCCGAGGAGGAGGAGGTCCGCCCGTGTCCGAGGAGGAGGAGGCCCGCGCGCGTCTCAGGAGGTGGAGGCCGCCGTCGTCCGCCCGTCGTCGTCCGCCCGCCATCGTCGTCCTTGTCTCAGAGGTGAGCGTCGCCCCTCCCCTCTCTCCCTCTCTCTCTCCCTCTCTCCCCTCTCTCTGCAGTCCATGGTTAGGGTTCAGTAGTGTGAAGCAACATTATCATCTATGTCACTCAATTCACTACTCTCTTTGATCTTTTTACGATCTCCATACAGAGCCTTCATGATTACCAAACCATCATTCTCCAGCTGTTTATTTTTCTTGCGATTGGAGACAGGTTCCAGCAATCTTTGTGCTTTTTTAGCTGCTTGTCTAGCCTCTGTTAGCTATATAGGAAAAGGCGTGTTCAATTAGTAAACGATTTTCTATCAAAAAAGATAATCCATATGACAATAAGAAAAACACTGCTGCCAATGCAGTTGAGGAATATATTTCAAAGCTAGATACAGCTAATAATACAAACTGAGAAAAAACAAGACAGACTGTTCCATCCTAACAAGTGAAAAGCAGTTTACCTGTATCTACATACATATTAAATAATGTTATATTAAGAGAAGTAAATGGATGTGTGTGTCATAGACCTAAGATGTATATAGGCCAAGTCATCCTGTACATAAACTTAGCAAACTGAACTAGCATGTTACAGCTAAATTTGGTGACTATTCCTAAACAAGATTATATGTGAAGATTCAATAACAAAGGTAACTAAGCTACCCTTGATGTGATGGAAGTACATGAGCTGGTGAATAAGCAAGAACAAGCCACTGATTTTCTACCCGTGTAGACAAGCTATCCATTTTTTCAAGTGTCTTCTGTTTTTCTCGCTTTAGATAGTAAGGCTTCACAACATATGTCTGTCAAAATATAAGAAGCCACAGCTTGGGTTTAGTTAAAGATTACAGATGCATCAAAGATAGCAAAAGTGAGCAGCCTTATCTGCATAAAACTAGCAGCCTATCACATATCTCAGCCGGGGTATGAACAGAAGTAGGTCAGGGAATATTAGAACCTGAAGTAGAAAATATAGTGTTGAAGGAATAGCAAATGCGCCAGTGACAAATAATGCATTGAAGTTAGTTGAAAGCAAGACCTGCACAGTTAGTGAAGGAGTCAATGAAATCTGACAAGTTTATAACAGATGGGAGAACATGTTAGTAAGACTTCCCCACTCTGTCACAGGGAACCAGAACTGCAAGTAAATGAAATTGCCTTATAGTTTCGTAATATTTATGCTACATGTACATCTATAGTATCACGTAGTAGTAGATAATAATAATAATAATAACAGGAAGGACTCAGAGGTGGAACATCTCAACTTACTTTGTTTTTTAGGATTGCATGATATACTTATTTTACATTGGAAAGGTGGCATCCCTGATAATTTGGTTTTCCTGGTTGTGAAATTAAGTTTGGTCAAACTATATAATCTCATAACAATGGACATGGTATTTGTTTGGTTCCATTCAGCTACGCAACATGCCTCTAGGAAGTCTAATGTACTGTTAATTATGCATTAGGTTCTAACTGGCTGGAAGCCAAGTTCTTTAGCTCAATGACAGGTGCTTGTGCTTAAAATTGTATTTTCTATAATGACAGGTGCTTGTGCTTACTATAATGATAGGTGCTTGTGCTTGTATTTTCATGACAGGTTCTTGTGCTTGTATTTGCATGTAGACCTTGAAATTGTGCTTGTGCTTGTATGAAGCACTTTATTATGTCGTGTATGCAGGTTCTTGTATGAAACGAGTCACGATTTTTGCCGGAATGTTGATTAACTTCCGTTTCGGCAGAAATCGGGCACTCCTAGTTTAAGAAAATTAGCAAAGGTCATGCCGGATTTTTTCGTGCATTTAACCAATTTTTTGTTTTTTATTAGTGCAAAGATGTGTGACAATGACGAGGCTGGATGTTCTTAGCGCATCAGCGCTGAAGGAGAACTCAGACCTCCGAATAAACAATTGACATTCTGGGAGGCGGCCCAGCGGCTAGAAGACGATGAAGAATACCATCCTTCGGAGAGCGAGGATGATGAGATGGAAGACGCGGAGGAAGAAGCCGAAGGAACGACGGATGATGAAACCACTGATGGCGGCGAGGGCACAGGGAGTGGTAGCAATCCTCCTAAGAAGAAGAAGCCGAAGGACCGGCGCCCAAACACGGTCGGCACCGTCAGGGAGGAAATTATCGAAGTGAGCCCATCAGGGGTTCCTTTGGAGCCTGCCCTTGTCGTCAAAGGGTACAGTGGGCAAGTGGCGGCGATCACCCGGACAACCATCTCGATCAACACCGAGAATCTCCGGCATAAAGATAATGGGCACTTGCGCACACTCCTCTTCGAGAAGCTGCACGCAAGATACAAGTTCCCCGCTAAGTATTAGAACACAAATTATCATGGGAACGAAGTAAACAAATCCGCCCTCACAAAGATGAGCACCGCCCTGGCCAGCTGGAGAACCCGGATAAAGAAGAAGATCTATAAAGAAGGCAAAAGTCTCGAGGAGATCAAGAAGATTGACCCGCAGATCACCGAAGATCAGTTGCGGGAGTTCAAGGAGAGGTGTGAATCCGAAAGAGCCCTGGCCAATATCAGGGAAAGGTGCTGCAGGCGATGAATATAGGTCATCACCATCTTGGATCTGGTGGATACAGAACCGCGGAGGCCAAACGGAATAAGGAGGACGAAGAGTATAGATCCAAGGGGATAGAAATCCCCTTTGCGAAATTCGAACCCGGGCAGGTTCGAAACTTCATCAGGGCCCGTTACCATGTGGACCCAAAAACCAAACAACTCACCGCGGATCCTGCGGTGAAGGAATTCGAGGAAATTGTGGTAAGTATAATCTAATTACCACGGATCAACTCGATTGCAATCTAATCGATGATCTAAATGATTCACTGTTACTTCTTCTGCAGGAGGAGGAAATTGTTGCAAGTCATGGATCCCAGGGTTCCTCATCCCAGGGGTCGACGGCGGCCACCCGGTGGGATAACCCTTTTAACAGGGCGATGAACCGGGCCAAGAAAATAGAGCCGGTTACGAAGAAGCCGTCGTCGGCTGGCCGTCTGGCCGGCCTCGGGGGTAAGAATTGGGTGGATCATTTTGGTCCACAGCCGAGGACGCATGTAGCGCCGCCGGGAAGGAGCGAGGAGGAAAACCGCGAGGTTCAAGAACTTAAGGCACAAGTGGCGCGGATCCCGCAGATCGTCCAAGACAACCTGGCAATCACCCTCACGTCCTTCCTGCCTACCTTGGTGGAGTCAATAGCGAACTGGAGTGTGGGTGGTCGAGTAGGGACGTGCCCGATTCCAAGCATGGTCAGAAGCCACTCGAACAACGCGGCGCCGACGAATCAGGCGAACTACGTGTTCGTGACTCCGCCCGCTAGCACCGCGGCGCCGCAAGTGTTGGTGACTCCTCCTGCCATCACCGCGGCGCTGGAGTACATGTTGGTGCCCCCCCTGCCATCGTCGTGACGGCACCGGAGCTCCAAGGACCCGTCGGTAGGGAGAATACACCGGCGGCCAGCACCGCGCCATCAAGCAGCCCTTCCGTCTCTTGCACGCCCGTCGCCGTATGCGGTGCGTCGACATTAGCGGATCTCGACGCCATCATGGTAAACAAATTGCTTTACCGCCTTTCATGCCATCTATTACTCTTATGGAATCTCTGACGACGCCGTACATGTTTTCCGCAGACGGATGTTCCTTGCACTCTCTTATGCTACGTGAACAACAAGCTGAGGGATGTTGCCAAGGGTACCATCGTTCAACCCTTGCAGCGCACGTTCCACTCAAGGCCGATGCTAGATAGCGTGCACAGGGTTAAAATTAGTAGGGTGCTAAGGGGCTGCGACGACCTGGAACCTCCCATTCAACCCCCAGGAGCGGATGAAGAAGAGCCGTCTGTCCTCATAACTTGCTTCGGCTTATTCTTGCTATGGCCAAAGAGCATGATCCGTTTAGGGACGGCAGGGGCCATCACGCCACAGACAACAGCACCGCCTGTCGTGCCAGCGACAAGCAGTGGCAAGGCCCCCTTACCGCCCTCGCCGTCACCTCCACGCGGTGGGTCGGATGATCATGTTGATGATATGCACATGGCGCAGGATCCGGCCGAGGACGACGAAGACTGGAATGATCACTTCTTCAACACTCAGTTTAGCAACAAAAACCTAGCTGGTGGCCCCACAGAGAAAGCCACTATCACCAAGCGTCTGTTTGGTTCTCAGGAGACGCCTCCAGCTTGCGCCTTTATAGAGCCAGCTGATACAACCAACCGGCCCTTTATTCTAAGACCTGACACACTACATAGGGCGGTCGGTGCTCAGATTGCGGTGCCTGCCCGCTCTCCAAAAGGAAAAAAGGGCCGGAAAAGAAAATCTAGCAGCTCGAGCCAGCCGGTGGCGTCAACAACTGCGAATCCGATCAGGTTTCGGGACGGGCCACCAAGACCCGAGGGTATTATGTGGAGGATTCATGTGGCGGGTGAGCCCATGCTACCTAAGAATTTGCGGAAGCTCACCAGTTTGGAACTATATAGTGTGCATGATGGCGTGCTGACGATAGAGAGACGCCTTCTATCGGAGAAAGACCCCTCACACCCGGTATTCGTGGTTAAGGTGCCACCAGGCTTGGGCTTCGTCGACAATGCCCCTGCGGATCTGTTCTTCCTACGGTTCGACGACATCTTCAATATGTTCTACCTATACCCGCTGCACTATACCATGGTCCGTCTGTTTTCTCTCAGCCTGGCCATGCAGATCATTAGAGAGAACACACCGGGCATCGCTATAGTGGACCCCTACTACATGCGTGACGGCTGCTTGGGTTCCCCCGCCGAACGACGTATCGTAGCCTCGTACCTAAAAAGAATCCTCGTGGCGAACAAGATAAAGGAATACATTCTCGTGCCTTACTTTCCCGAGTAAGTCGTTATTCACTCGCCACCGTCGATTGGATTTATTAGATCATCATCATTCTTTTTCCAACACATTCCATTTGAATTTTTTGCGCAGAGATGAACACTGCACGCTCATCTCCTTATCGCCGAAGCATTCCCATGCCACGTATTTCGACTCGGGGAGTCTAGAAAAGAAGAAAAACTACGACAAGATCAAGGAAGTTCTGGATGATGCTCTCACTGGCTTTGCCTCGACGGAAGGCACCACCTTCTTGCGTACGAAGGTCAAGTTCGGAAGGCACGTATTCAACCACGTAACGGAGTTCCCCTGCGTGAAGCAGCCGGAAAACAGTAAGAAGGAAGCCTACTACGCACTCCATCACATGAGGGTGTTCCTACTTGACCAGCAGAATTCTACGCTGCCAGATCATCTCAAACAGTGGGCCGAAGCAAAGGCCAAGATCACTGATTCAGATATTAGACAAGAGATGTATCCCATCCAGCAGCAGTTTGGGGCAATCATCTTTCGTGATGTCATGACTTCGGGGGAGGATCTTCTACGGAGGAAATATCCCGAATAACCGTAACATATAAGATCGCCTAGAGATGCAGGGTGACTATAGGAAGTTCATGACGAGACAAGGCGTCCTCCCATTCCCTAAGCCGAGCCAGAAGGCTTGATGTTGGCCTAGTTGTAGTTACAAACTATAGATGACCTTTGTGTGTGTGTGGACAAGTGTACATGCTACTATACTTATCTTATTAGGTTTATGAATCATCGCTTACTTCTTTTGCTTATTATTATTATTATATATCAATCAATGCTTAGTTTTTTTGCTTACTCTTTGGTCCTTTGCTCACTTTGGTCCTTCTTTTTTTCCTTACTCTTTTTTCGAGAATAATGCCGATGATTGAAATGTCGTGGCACACTATATATGTGAATGTGCTATGATGGGATTGTGAGCCTTGTGATATGCACAAGTCCAGGTCTTGTGCATCCTACTTGGCTCACGGTTCCATCGTAGTATATTCCTATGTCCAACGACCTATGTATATATATGAGGCATTCTTTTCAAGCTATTTTTATCTTTTTCGAGAATAATGCCGATGATTGAAATGTCGTGGCACAATATATATGTGAATGTGCTACGACGGGATAATTAGCCTTGTGATATGCATAAGTCCAGGAATTGTGCATCCTACTTGGCTAACTGTTCCGTCGTAGCATATTTCTGTGTCCAACGACCTAGCTAGTTATATATGAGGCATTTTTTTCGAGTTATTTTTGTCTATTTCGAGAATAATGCCGATGATTGAAATGTCGTGGCACAATATATATGTGAATGTGCTACGACGGGATAGTTAGCCTTGTGATATGCACAAGTCCAGGAATTGTGCATCCTACTTGGCTAACCGTTCCGTCGTAGCATATTCCTGTGTCTAACGACCTAGCTAGTTATATATGAGGCATTCTTTTCGAGTTACTTTGGTCTTTTTCGAGAATAATGCCGATGATTGAAATGTCTTGGCACAATATATATGTGAATGTGCTACGACGGGACTGTAAGCCTTGTGTTATGCACAAGTCTAGATGTTGTGCATCCTACTTGGCTTATAGTTCCATCGTAGCATATTCCTGTGTCCAACAACCTAGTTATATATGAGGCATGCTTTTTGAGTTTGGTCTTTTTGATTTAGGAGTACTTTCTATAAGTGTATCTTCATATGCGACTTTAATTATATATGTTTTTTTTCAATCATCGGTTAATTATTATTATCAACTTATAGATGACGTGGTACGTCGTGTACAAGGGACGGGTTCCCGGAGTCTACGATGATTGGGAAGACTGCCGGAGACAGGTGCACCGTTTCAGCGGCAATAGCTACAAAGGGTACAACACTATGGCGGAGGCGGAAGCTAGATACACGCGCTATCTAGCGGGAGTTAGGACAAGGAACCGGATGAAGACCTACACCTTCGTCGCGGCGGTGATCATGCTTATCTTCTTTGGTTGTTTATCCCGCGTTTGTGTCTAGCTAGTTTAGATGTCTAGGCGAGATTCCGAGCTCTAACTTGTTCGATCGACTATGTATTCGCATGTCACCAACTACTTTGTAACTTGATCGAAATAATGTAACTTATACTATGTATTCCCGTATGAGACTTATCTATATGTATTTGTTTCAATCTTGTTTTCAAATTGTGTATTTATATATATATCTTGTATCTATGTGTGTATATATGCCTGTAATATTGTATATAATCTGGCTCGAAAATTAAAAAAAACAAAAAAAACACCTGTGGTGCACATGACCTACCTTTTGTGGCGCACTACGCCTAAAGCGCACCTCAAAAGCTTAGTGGCGCACTAGGAAGTGCGCCACAGAAGATCCTACGCGTAGCGCACCTGCCCACATAGCCGTGGCGCACTAGCAGGTGCGCTACGCCTATCTCGATATAACCGTGACGCACCAGGAAGTGCGCCACGGCTAGGAGATAGCCGTAGCGCAAGGCCCGTGGCGCACCCCTAGTGCGCCACAGATGATGTTTACATGTGCGCCACGAACAACCTTTTTCCTAGTAGTTCCAGCATTGTGATTAACAGAAGATAGATCGAGCAACGTTATAGAGTTCATATCAGGAAGGCACGAGTCAAGGAAAAAAATTCCATCATGCACACGTTTCTTCTAGTGTGAGGATGACACATGGGACCCAATAGCCTGATTAAACGGGATATGCATTGAGCGACGCTATCAAGTTCGGAATAGGGAAGGAAAAAATTCTATCATACACATGATTTCTCTAATGTGAGACAGACATGCGGGACCCAGCATCCTGACTAAACAGAAGAGGCATCGAACAATGTTATCGAGTTCAAATCAGGCTGGCGCGAGTGAAAAGTTTGGTCCGCTACAGTCACTGACGTCCGGGACCCACACGCAAAAAATACTTCGGCGAGTCAACATCTCGCGAGAAAGCGGAAATCTTACTTCTGCCATGCGCCCATCGAGCTTCCTCCATGGTTTTGGCGGTTTCGTCGTAGTAGAGGGGCGCAAAACTAGAAAAAAAAGTTTTGCATCAGCCACGGTCGAGCCGAGATTTTCGTCGCAGAAGACGCGCCTTCTAGAACGACCAATGAGCCCAGTCGTTGCGTAAGGAAACATTTCTTGTAGTGTATTAAGCATCTTGATATATCTCTATAGATCTTGATGCTTAATATGTATGTAGCTTCACCAAGATCTTTCATCGAAAACTTACTATTTAAGTAATCCCCTTTACACTTTTCAAAGTTCAGTGTCATTTCCAATAAACAATATGTCATCCACAAATAAGACTAGAAATACAATAGATCTCCCACTCACTTTCTTGTGAATACAAGCTTCTCCGATGGTTTAGACAAATCCAAAACCTTTGATGACTTCATCAAATCGAAGATTCCAACTTCGGGATGCTTGCTTCAGTCCATAGATGGATCACTGAAGTTTGCATACCTTGTTAGCATCCTTAGGATTGACAAAACATTTTAGTTGTACCATATACAACTCTTCCTCAATGTTTCTATTAAGGAACGATGTTTTGACATCCATCTACCAGATTTCATAATCAAAAAATGCAGCAATTTGTAACATAATCCTAACATATTTTAGCATCGCTACTGGTGAGAAAGTCACGTCATAGTCAACTCCTTGAATTTGTCGGAACCCCTTCATGACAAGTCGACCTTTATAGAACGGTCACATTACCGTCAACGCCATTTTTAAAAAAAATACATTTATTCTCAACGGCCTTTCGGTCGTGATTTAAGTCTACCAAAGTCCAAACTTGGTTATTATACATGGATACCATCTTGGATTTCATGGCTTCTAGCCATCTGTAGGAATCTAGGCTCATCATATCTTTATCATACGTCACAGGGTCATCATTTCCATCTATCATGAAATTGAGGACTAGATCATCGTACAGTTCTAGAGCTGCACGTATCCTGCCTAAACTGCAAGGTTTGATATTACTCTCTCTTGGAGTTTCATGAGGAGGGGTGGGTACCTCATCATCATTTCCTTCTTCCATTGGTGGAGTCAACACTAGAACAAATTTCGGCGTTACGCTACTCGCCACTTTCCGAATGGGAGGTCAATAACCTCATCGAGTTCTACTTTCCTACTACTCACATCTTTCGATAGAAGCTCTTTTTCTAGAAAGGATCCATTCTTGGAGACAAGCACTTTGCCTTCGAATCGGTGATAGAAGGTGTACCCAATTGTTTCTTTTAGGTATCCTATGAAGACACATTTCTCCTCTTTAGTTCGAGCTTATTAGGTTGAAGTTTCTTCACATAAGCATCGCATCCCCAAACTTTTAGAAATGACATCTTAGGTTTGTTGCCAAACCATAATTCATACGGTGTCGTTTCAACGGATTTTGACGGTGCCCTATTTAAAGTGAATAAAGCAGTCTCTAATGCATGACCCCAAAATGACAATGGAACATATCTAATAAGGTTTGATTATGACGTTCGGATACACCATTACGCTGAGGTGTTCTGGTGGGAGTGGGTTGTGAAATAATTTCACATTGTCTCATGTGTGTGCCACACTCGTAACTAAGATATTCTCCTCCACGATTGGATCGAAGAAACTTGATCTTTCAGTTACGATGATTTTCTACTTCACTCTGAAATTCTTTGAACTTTTTAAATATTTTAGACTTGTGTTTCATTAAATAAATATACCCATATCTACTTAAATCATCTGTGCAGGTTACAAAATAACGATATCTGCCATGTGCAGATACACTCATTGGACCACATACATCGATATGTAATATTTCCAACAAATCGGTCGCACGCTCTATTGTTCCTGAGAACAGAGTTCTATCCATCTTACTCATAAGCCATGGTTCACATGTTTCAAATGATTCCTAATCAAGTGATTCAAGTAGTCCATCGAAATAGAGCTTCTTCATGCGCTTTACACCAATATGACCTAAACAGCAATGCCATATATATGCAGCAATATCATCATTCAACTTAATTCTTTTGACATCCATATTATGAATATGTGTACTACTAATATCGAGATTCAAGACAAATAAACCATTTAACAAAGGTGCGTGACCATAAAATATATTATTCATATATAAGGAACAACCATTGTTCTCCAATACAAATGAATAACCGTCTTGCATTAAACATGATCCAGACATGATGTTCATGTTTAACGCATGCACATAATAACAAATATTAAGGTTTATTGTCTGGAAGATGAAGTGGCAGCGTCCCCACGGCGATCACATCAACCTTCGATCTATTGCCTACACGCATCATCACTTCATTCTTTGCTAGTGATAGACTATTCCTTAGTCCCTATTTCGAGTTATATATATTAGCAACTGAACCGGTATTAAATACCCAGGTACTACTTCGACTACTAGTAAGGTACACATCAATAACAAGTATATCATTTATATGGAAGAGATGCCAAAGCTTGCCGTGAAGAGTTAATTTCAGAGTTTTGGCACATCGAGCATATGTTGATTCCCTGCTGAAGCCCTCGGAGGACCTGCGAACAAAAATATGGTTTCAGCCCAGATCAACCATCACATTTTGCAAAGAAAACTCTGCATGTCTACAATAGACATTGTATTTTGCAATAAGTGAATGTTTCACACCTTATCTGAACCGACGTGCATCGTCAGTGACCTATCATACTTGTAGCTATGTACCGTCAAACATTGTCATACCAGATTCATCCATATGGAAGGTTGGATGAAACTGCAACATCCAAGTATTGATAAGTGTTCCATGTTATTTCCCTTGGGGAAAATAATAACAAGCTTGCATCAAAGCCACCGATATTACCAACAAAAAACATGAAAAAACCTTTTTTTTTACCAAATCTTCATCTTCTATAATCTCCTAAGAATATCAAAGAGCACAATGTTGTTTAAATCGTATAGTGATAAGAAACAAACGGTTGTTTTTGAACTAACCTCAAGACTGTCAGTGAAAGCTTGTAGTCTTATACTCTGTTGAGTAGTTACTTTCAGTAGGTATACATGCAAGGCTTTTATCAGACTTGTCATGTAGATCCACGGAAGAAGCCTAAAATATTTTTAACTGGCTAGGCTCTAGTTAAAAATCATATCATTATGATTGAAGATTCAATAGTCAGAGACACAATAAAATTGAAGAAATTATACACATGCAAAAAAATAATCTATTTGTTCAAATGGTTTAACAACTATAAGACTACATAAAGCCACGAAAAAGCATTGACTATGGCTGTACACATGAACAAAATATTACCAATGCTAGCTTACACACTTTAACTTACAATATTAGCACCCATATCGAATCATGACAAGCTACTTACTTGCTTATGATAATGCATTGTCGTCTCCAAATTGAGGATCACCATATTCTAATAACATGTGTGATTATGGAGTACTTGTAAAGATATTATCTAGTATGTAACATGTACAACATCTCCAAAAACTATATGCATTCGGATTGGCAATGAATATTGGTCTGGTGTTGTTCAACACCCAATAGTTGCAGTATTTCCTCTTGAACAATCAACATACAAAAAATCCACATAACTTACGCCAGATTTGCTCATGCGGTGATCAAATTATTGAAGAACGATAAACTGCAGGTCGATTAGACATTTCATCAATCGGTTGGTCTGCATCAACTAAGAAAAGGACAAACTGGCCTATCCCAATCTTGGAGACAGGATTTGCTCCTGGACATACGGGGAGAGATCAGACGACAGAGGCACGGAGTAGTCAGCCTACCTGGACACCGATGTAGGCCTGCCGCTTCTGGTACATGACGACGGCGAGCCCTACCATCGAGAACGCGACCACCACCACGCTTGTTGTTCATCTCGTCGCACTCTCCGCGATGCTCACTGCCGTATTCTTCCGGTATATGGAGACACGGGCAGGATGTGTCGGCCCTTCATGGGATGGAATGCGGGGGGCTCGACACGGGAGGGAGCTATACCTCCTTCTCTTTGGCGTCAGCATCGAGAGAGAGCACGATAATTTCGAGAGGATGTTTGGAAAGAAACGAGAGTCGCGATTTGCAGAAGCCCAAGTTTTATTGGGCCTGGCTGCCTGGCCCATGTGGACGAGGAATCGATGAGGTGCGACGATAAAGCGAGTGAAATGCTTCTTGCCAGGAAACGGGAAGCTTTCTCTTTTTCACGTAGTAGAGATTCTGTAGTCGTTGAATCTCTGTCATGTACTATTTGGTATTGATTGTAAAAAAAATAGAATTTCTCAAAATTTCATATTTTCTCAAAATGAATAAAAAAAATATTATTTAATTTTTTAAGCTAGACTGGTGTTGCTCCTCGAGTCGAGTTCAAGCCAAAGTTCCAGTCCACCCCCAAATGCATCATATCGCCACTATAAAATTTGCGCACTGATCTCCGCAAATAAGCCCAAGTGCCTCTACTCCATCTGAGTCGACCCACAACCTACCCCTCCCCTCTTCCCTTCCCCTTTCTCCCTCCCCCGCGCATGACCTTTACCCGGCGTCGGCCGGGCCCGAACCCGATCCTTCTCCGGCGGCTTTGTCGGTTGGAGTTGGCGAGGGGGACGCGTCGAAGTAGTTTTTAGGTGTAGATGTAGGGTTCTTGGCTTGATGTCGGTAGTATGGAGTAGGGCTCGGATCTGCTTGGGCCAGATCCGGTGCAACCTGTGTAGGTGGTGGCTTGGCGGCGAGCTCCGGCGGTCGGAGGCTATGTCGAGTTGCATCTCCCCAGGCATCTTCGCAAATAAGACCAAGTGATCCCTCTCCTTCTTTCTTCTTGTCTTGCTCGGCGTTCTTGCTCTGGCCGACCGTGGTGGCGGGGGAAGAAGAAGGCTTAGTAGGGGAGGCGGCGATGCAGAAGGATGGCGGGAGTCTTTCTCTCTTGTGCAATGGGGCTGCATCTCGAGGGAGTGGTGGAACTGCGATGCGAAGCTCCCGTGGTGGGAGTTGTCGGTCGCAGATCCTACCACAAGATCCCGGTTCAATAAGCGTCGTTTGCTACGGCCCAGTGGCTTCGACGACCATCACATCGACCTGGCCGACCGAGGAGGCGAGGGGGAAGATGGGATGGACGGCGAGGGTGTCTGCTTCCGCGGTTATCTGCTGCCTCGACGACGAGCTTCCAGCTCGGTGGCCACAATGGCCACCGACATCTACGACCTCGAAGGGCCGGCTTCACGCCAAGAGGGCGTGCCATTTAGCTCCAAGATGGAGGGCTCTCCGAATCCATGCGTCGGCACTCACCGTCTTCATTCAGCCAAGTGGTTCGTCCCCGGCTGGAGAAGATGGCCGGCGGCGGTGGTTCTACGACGGTGGCGAGGTCAAAGGACTGGATTGCTTTTCTTTGCTTATGTTTAGGGGTCCTCCTTGCTTATTCATAGGTTTTTTTGCATTTCTTATTGTGTAAAGGGCCTGTTTATAACTTTTACCCACCGCGTTGAATATTTGTAGCATCGGTCCTTCCAGACCCCTTGCTTTGTTAAAAAAAAAATTGCGCACCCATTTGTCCCGTCGGAACCCCACCGTTCCGCCGCCGCGACCGCGATGGCGTACCGCCGGAAGCCCCAGCCGGAGCCGTCCTTCGAGCACCGCCACCCGCAGCCCGTGAGGCCTTCCTCCCCATCGCAGGACTCTCTCGCCGCGCAGGCCATGCGCGCCTCCGCCGCCCACCGCGACGCTTCTTCCCTCTCCTCCGCCTACTCCTCCTCGGCTGCCTCTGCGGCCGGGGCCGCTCGCCGGAGCCAGGAGCCCTCCGTATCCACGCCTTCCCCTGTAAGCTTCGCTAACCTCTTGCTTATCCCTCTCCGGTCTTCGCTTTGGGATGCGCTGGCGGATCTGGTCCGATCGGCGGTTCCAGTGCTGAGGGTTCTTTGGATTTGTCATGGAGATCCGATTTTAGAGTGATTAGCGACGGATTGCTTCGTGGTTAGGCGGACTAACTAACCCTTTGATTTGAGCTGGATTGGCGTTGAACTCGTCGTGCTTGACTTCTGGGCTGTTGTCGGATTGCTACTGTTCTTTCTCTGGGACTCCCTGGAATGAGCAAAATTGTTCAGTCTCGTGTTTTGGAGTGTCTTACCGGCGTTTTTTTTTTCTCGAGCATAGGATTCTTCCAGCTATGGGTACACATCCATGAAGAGCTTGAACGAGGCCAAGTATGGATTCTGGGGCACGCTCGCTCGGAAAGCTAAGTCATTCATTGACGAGGATGGATCGCCAGGGCAATATGATTCCCCTGCGAGACAGCAGCCCCCAAGAGATGGTCCATCACCAGGTATCCAGGTGAGAGCTTCTATCATGTAGTTACTTCTTAACTGAACTCTACGGCAATTTATTCCATTGAATGTGTACTCGATCATCCCTTCAATAGTTAGTACTAGTACAGTCTGGACTTACTGCGTTCCTACATCATGTTTATGAGTACATGCTAGTTTGTATAGTACACTCTTCCCTTGTAATCTTGTGTAATTAGTTACCATCGTCACTATGTTTAGTTCACTTTGAACTGTTTAGCCCATATGCCTCATCAACAATATTTACTTATGCCACAGATACCACACTCGCAACAGCCACAAGCAGAGACTGAGACACCCCCATCTCAGAAGAGGTCTGAGGTCTTAGCTTCCTCCCTTAACTATATTGGTGGCACAATAAAGAGTGCCCTCGAAGTAAGTTCATGTTTGAAAAATATGTTTTTTTTTTCTTTTTTCCTTTCCAAAAGTATCTGTTCACATCAATGCTACCATCCACAGTTGATGTGGGAAAGCAATTCCTTTGCTTTTCTATAGAACCTAGAAATTATTGAGCATTTTAACCTATCAATATATATCTGACAAGAGCAAGTAGCGCCACATTTATTATTTACAAGAGCTTAATTAGATTATTTTACATGTATTTTAATTCTTCAGTTTTCCTTGTTGACTCAGCTTGTTATTTATTTCAGGAAGGTCGGACTATTGTAGAGAATAAAACAGCTGACATTATACAAGAAACACGAAAACTGAGCATAAGACGGAAAGAATCTTGGTCAAATCGACAAGGAGAAGCTTCTCACAAATTTGCTCACAGGAATTTTCCTCAAAATCCAGTCGATTACGGAACTCAATTGAAGGCATCTCGCGACGTAAGGTGGCAAATAAGTGTCACTAGATATGTTGTTCCAATGCTCCATTTTGCATTTTAGTTTTTGGAAAGTTATGCAATTGTTTAATCTAGTGCAACTGAATGTCAATTGTGTGCTAATTGGCTGCTTTCAGAAACACCTTTGTTTGTCATGTGGCGATATGTGCCTGGCTATATTCTTTGCAAAAAGATTGTACAAAATGATTTTTTGCAGTATCTCTTCCCTATTTTCCTTTACCTGAGTACTGTGGCACCAGTTCAGTTAATTTTGAATTTTGTTTGGATTTTTCTGTGAGACTGAGAATTGCTCTATCTTTTTGCACTTACAGGTTGCTAATGCCATGTCAGCAAAAGCAAAGCTGCTATTGCGGGAACTGAAGACTGTGAAGGCAGATTTAGCTTTTGCAAAGGAGCGTTGTGCTCAGCTTGAGGACGAGAATAAAATGTTGCGGGAAAGTCAAGACAATGGTGATAACCCAGAAGACGATGATCTGGTTAGTGTTTTTTTTATTGAACAAGAGAAACTACTTTTTTTTCTTGCCAAAAAAAACTAATTATTTTTTCTGATAGTCGACGATCCTCTGGAGTCCTTATTTTACTGCCTTGTGTCAAAAATGAATTAGCTGCTATCCACATCTAAGTTTACTAGAAGACTATAGCCTATTTTGTTCTAAAAATAGTTTCTCCACATTTTGTACTGCTTAGTCGCTGATAATCATTTGGTAATCATGTGAAGTTATCATTACGTCCATGCTCAACGTTATCTTGAAATTATCTTTATAATGCAGCTGTGGTAACTCTTGCTGGGACCCAGTGTTTGGAACTTGTTCTTTGCTAAAAAATATACTCCCTCCGATGATCCATAATAAGTGTCGCTGATTTACTACAAAGTTGTACTAAATCAAGGACACTTATTATGGATCGGGGGGAGTATATTTTCCTTTCGTTCTAATAGACATTGTGCACTGATAATCATGAGGAAATCACGCCATGACTAAATGAACAATCCTCATTGTTCACGAGTCCTCATTAGTTCTATGCTCAACTGAATGTGTCTTTGAATTTTGTCTGGAAAGCAGCAGCTGCAACTCTATGGCTAAGTTTTCAGGGTTTAGGACTTGACACTGGTTAACCATGTATATCTTCTGCTTCTCTGCAGATCCGCCTACAATTAGAGACACTGTTAGCTGAGAAGGCACGGCTTGCACATGAAAACTCGGTGTATGCTCGAGAAAATAGATTCCTACGAGAAATTGTAGAGTACCACCAACTTACAATGCAAGATGTCATATATGTGGACGAAGGCATCGAAGAGGTCAGTGAGGTGTACCCTACTCAAGTACTTCCACCAACTGCCGCTCGCACCGGGTTGGCCTCGGTCGCACATCAACTACAGTGACAATCAAACATATCAACTCATCTCCGGCCTCCACATCAGTGGTGCCAGAATCTTGTCTGATCTCGCCAGCTTCTCCAGGGTTGGTTCTTCGGGCTTCATCTCTAAGCAAGTAGAGGGAGCCTGGCACCACCAACCATCATCGCACAAGGGCAAAGATGGTTCGCGGTGTGATAACCGTGGTTGCATCTGTCGTTGTCCCTGTGTGGTGTTGTGGCCTGTGGTAGCTGAATCTGTGATGTCTTTGTATAATCTATGATGTAACTTATGAGATTAGCGCTTCTTGCTGAGACCACCAACACACATGTGATGTTTATTCTATGTGTGCGTGCTGATTTCTTCGGTAAGGCAAAGAGCTCTGGTTCGCCTTGCCTATTAGGGATACTAGGGAAATAGGCGTGGTGACACGCTGCGCCCGTATCTGACATTGATGCGTGTGTGTATAAGTAGTCTCACCACGAACCGGACCGGTTTGGTGGTTTAATCGGGAAAAAAATTGAACCGATGGCTTCACTGTTTTTTTAAGAGACACTGGTCCAAACAACAAAAAACTAAAAACTGGAAAAATAAAAAGATTTGCGAGAGGAATCAAACTCATGATTCCACATAAAGCCAATACCAACGCCATGTTTTGTGATTACTTATTAAAGACGCGCACGCATACATTGTCATCCGATATAGCCACCATATGATTCCGCAATATTCGTATGGTATTATTCTGCTAACAACGTCCTTTTCTTATCTGTCAATTTCTGCTAAGAATAGGCCGTAGGAGATCCCCTTTGTCTTTTCACTTGTGTCTTAGACACCACACTCATATCGTTGTGGTTTTCATTTATGTCTTAGACACCATCGTCGTATCGTTGTGGTTTTTGATATATGCTGTAGACATCACAGTCACATGTTTTGTGATTTTCAGAGGATGCAATCGATATCATGTACATTTGTTCGTGGCTTGTCCGGCCAACTGGCCTTGTTATTTTTGCCCCGCTTTCTATCCTACGTTCTTGCGAAAGCTACATGGCACTATATATAGGCGCCAAGTGAATATGGGGTACCGCAAAAAGACTTACAAACACCACGCATGCACCATTGCTCATGACTGTCATAGTGCAGCAACCTGCGAAGGGTTTATAAACAACCTTCCAGCCTGTGTCGACTCCGTCTTGCGCGTCGCTTGATTAATAAATGTCCCGAAAAGGGTGAAAAGACGAAACCACAAATAGTGAAATCTCAAAGACATAGGAAGGGAGGTGTAACAGAAGTATCCTGTTGTGCATACTCTCGTGTGGAATCGCCATAGGTTGTCGGTATTTTTTGGTCGAGGACTGTATATATATTGTATTTTGTGTGAAAAAACATTTATATGACCCGTGTAGCCACGAAAGTCAAACAGCTAAAAATGAAAAAAAAGCGAGTACAGCTAAGTTCCATTTGCTATTATTATTACGGTCGTACATGAACACCGGCTTGATGGTTAATCGTATCTATTATCCCCTGTCCCCCCCCCCCCCCCCCCCACCCCCAAAATATTATGTCTCTTTTCACATATCGCACCACATGAATTTGGGCAATAAAAGGTGCATGTAGTTACTAAAAGACCGTCATAGTTAGTATATCGTAATAAAGACGTATTGGTGAACAAACAACTATTGATAAAAGTAGTAGTGTTTTTTATTATATCCGAGGAATATTAAGAGGTGCTTGGCTATGCCGGATGGTGTCGTGTGGACAACGACTAACAAGCGATACTAAACGACGGACTATAATGGGAAGCGAAACAGATAGCTGCTAGGATTCATGGTTCGTCATCCTCAGATATGTCGATGAGGACGATGTTCTTCCCTTTGCCGCTGCTTTCATGTTTGTTGCTGGCTTGCTCCACTTTGACAGATGGCCCTTTCACATTGTCGTATGTGATGTTGCGGACGACTTCAAGTCAATCGTCGACTGTCTCGTTCTCCTTCATGTTTGGTTTTTGAGCAGCTCGGCTTGCTTCTGCTTCCATCTCTTTATGGCGTGAGTCATGTACAACGAGCTTGTAGTCTTTGTCATCCGTATTGGAGTCGGTGACGGAGTCGGTGTCGCTCGGTAAGGAGTAATTCTTGATGTCGTCGAAGGGGAGCACCGACTTGACACCGTTAGCATCGCTGAGCATGGAGTGGTACAAAGGCATCTCTTCATTTGAGAGTGTGGCGTCGTGTCCTGTGCCGAATTGGCTCGCCCTGGCGATAACCTCTAAATTATATGGTGGTGGCGTATGAGATGCCGGCGAATTGATGCATGTGGTGGAAAATCGCATATATGAAACATAAAAAATGGTACCTTCTTGACGCCTCAATGGCCTATGCCGACTGAGCGAGAGAATACCCTATTTTATTTTGGAGAAAAGCGTATGTTCTTGGTTTGTGGAAAGACGCATGTTCTTGGCTCTGTGTCCTAGCATGTGCGACATGACACATCTTCTTGGTTGTGTGTCCTAGCATGCATGACATGCAAAAAAGGCATGTTGTCATGGTAAATTTTAAAGCCATGTGGAGAGAACTTCTATCTGCGGATGGGTAAGATACCTCATGTGTGTGGATGACATGCATAACACCATGGTAAGAACTCATGTGTGTGGATGGCATGCGTCATTTACTTTTGAAATCAACCTCATATTTCCGATACAATGGCCGTTAGTTTATCTAATGGCTTTATATCCCATCCGTTAATCAGATTGTGCTCTCGACTTTTAATCCTATGGCGTGTGTATATATATATATATAATAGTGGGATACTCACCCGGCTAGTTGTACATGGCCATCCTACCGTAGGATAAACAACGAGCACATAGACGGATTAACGAAACGTAATATAGACCCAAAAAAGAATTAACGGACGTTATATACAGAGCACATCTTCGGTTAGAGGTGGAAATAACGACAACCATCCACATGGATGAGTCTTTCCCACACATTTATCATTTACCATGTCATCTGTCCTTTCCTTTTCACACCTCAAGGTGATACATGCAATATAACACACCTTTGCACAAATATTTTTTGCCTGCGTGTTCGTATCCATCCCATATGAATCCATCTTGGTGCTAGGCAACTCGTGAGCTTTTATGTTTCCTGCATTGTATGTGATAAATATTTTTTACGCATAGGATATATGATATTCTACCACTATCCATCTATATGAAGTCGGGTTGTCTCTGTTTAGCTCCTGCCAACCGACCAGCACGAAGAATAGCGGGAACACGGAATGGTTCTTTAGGAAGGGGCGGACGCCGAATGCAAATGCGCCGAGAGAATCCGAAGCAGGAATGTTGTGGAAGCGTTTCGTGTTTTCGTCGATGGTTCTAGAAAATGATTATGATCATCACGGACATGTTCCCCTCCCACCAACCCGTCACAAGCATATGCGCACACAACACGACACCAAGTTTGTACAAGATCTAGAAGATAAGTTGTATTTTAAAAGTTGGTGTAACTCGTCTAATTCAATTTTCGCCTTATTAAAAAAAGTGCCGAACCTTCCTTTTTCCACACCATGTAAACAAAAACTAGTGTCCAATACCGTCTAGTTTAACAATATTTTCACACACCCTTGACGAACTCTAACATGTTCCTCTTCCCACCCCATCGCAAGCAGGCATAGACCAAACTCGTTCCGCCAGCGAGGAGGGTAGCAGAGCACCACAACAGGATGCGTCACGCGAGAAATCGTAGCACATGTCACCTGTGATCCCAGTCAGGGGCGAATTTACCAGGCATGCTTCATATGGCTGAAGCCTACCCTTCAATTTTGGCAGAAAATTATCATGTATGCATCCTTAGTGCATTTAGGTATGGATAGAAGCTTCAGTTCAGATGCAAGAACTAAGAACAACACAAAAATAAGGCAGCATGTGATTTTTCACCAACCTGTATGACCACCTGGGCCTCACTACCTGCAGGGTCACAAGACCAATTGTGTCCCAATTGGCCGGGTGACAAAACTAAGTCGTTTCAGCAGCTAATTGAGTGTTCTAGAAAAATAGCTAACTAGATAATTTGATTAAGTAATTGATAGAGTGAGCATCGTTTGAGATATTCAAGAGCAGAGATGATGCGGAAATAATTTAGATCTTCCAAGCCACATTTTTCCAAGGATTTTGTTTAAATAAAAATTATACTACCTTAATTTATTGATGTGTATTATTTTAAATGCTACTCACCCTCTTTGACTTACTATCGTTTCACTTACTTCCCCAATTTCGATGTACAAGATACTAGGTGTGTGTGGTGCATATTTCTACAGTTGAGGTTTATTATGCTTTATATTGCATTGCTTTCAAATTTCTTTTTTGTTATTGCTTCTACGCTAGCAATTCACACATGAATCTTATTTACATGAAATAGTAGATCATATGTTTTATGTTGGCATTAATTTAGCTTATTGCCTTATCAATTTGTGCCCACCCTCCAATCTCATCCTAGATTTTCCACTGATCCCAGTGCATATTTTTTTTTTACCAAATTCGTCAATCTAGGTAAATACAGGAATAATAAACATGTATTTTTTAGGCGGTTTGATCGATCGACTCTCGCAAGATTGGAGCAGTTAACTTCTCTCCACCCTTTTGGTACTCCGAACTGAGACAAAAGATTTCTATCTATTTTATTGAGTAGAAACGATTTTTTGGAGTTGTTCTTAACGAGTGCATACATTTACTTTGGTGATCATATATACCAAGAGGTGCTGCGTGGGGATGGAAAGAAGTGCGGCAAAATATCAAGCTGCATGGAGATGGATTTGTAAACCCACAAACAAACGTCTGTGATATCAAATATACAAATAGAACAACATGGATAAAAAAACACGGGCAAAAGATCAAACTGCATGGAGATGGATTTGGAAACCCACAAAGAAACGTTTCTAGTATCAATATGCCTCTTTCTCCCGGCATGGGTTGCGGGCGAGCGTGCAGCCATTGCAACATCCATCTACTGTGCTTGGGCATGTGTGCATGTCTACTCATATCGAGAGACAGTAGATACATACATGGAGCGTGAATTCGGAACAGTGGTCTTAGAAGAACAGAGAATGGCAGACAATGGAGAAGGGGAGCGTGAGTATAAGTAGTGAATCAAAAATTGCAGCTCGAATATTTGTTCCTTGCATGGATTACTTAAACACGACGTCAGTTGCTCATGGGGTATATTTTTAGGCTGGACCAAAAAGCATCTTAGAAGCGCCGTGTTGTGGTTTTTGATTTGTATAACTCGAAGCAAAGAGTGAAAAAAAATGGATGGGTTGTCAGCAGTTTAGATTCTTCATTAAAACAAACAGGCGTGCATGCCTCTAGTGACTGACATGAGGTTAATAAATAAACCAGACACACATTATGATACAATTTATTCCGGAGGGATAAATAAAAAGAGGACATGCATACTTCTAGTGACTGACACGAGGTTAACTGAATAAACCAAACACGCGTTGTGGTTGATCACTGATCATTTGCCACATCTCCGCCCTGGTTCATGTTGACGTCAACTGCTTGGACATCCCGTAGCCTTGGCGTACATGCTACCTTGTGACCCATCATCCAATGGGTGCACTGGCACGTGCGCGGGCAGTAGTTCATCAGTGTACGGATAGAGCATTGCCAGAACTCGAGAGGCCTCGTCTCCTGGCGGTTGCACAGCTCGTTCGCGCACAGACGGTTGATGACGCCGACCTCGCCTCTTCATGAATGGGAGTTGTGTCTGCCCTCTGAGCCCAATGGTATCCGCAAGGATCTATTCGGACAAGGTGCAGGCGTCGTTACACTCCCTTCGGCAATCCATGTTGGTCAAGGTAAAAATCTGCCAAGTATAGTACAACTTTATTTGTTAGTGCTAAGACGAAATCAAAGCAGATTTTTGGAATACATCATGTAGATAACACACACGCCGGTACTAGTAAGAATAATCACGCGACAAAACTGTTTTTCAATCACCGATGATGTAACCGAGCAAAAATCCAAACCAAAAAAAGATTGCTTTAGTTGAGCGGGAGAAAATAGCTTAACCCGGAGACTAGCTAACTTGTCCGAAGAATCACCTTTGGATAAAGAGAACGTCTTATGTTAATTTAGATCTGTGTTTGAGCCAGCTTATCTATAACTCGGCCATAAATTGAATCACCTTATTTATGATTCAGGTAGATTTTGAGTCAGTTTATTTATGTTTAGAATTGACCTGTAACTCAGCTCACCAGCCAGCTTATTGATGATTCAGACAGAGTTTGAGTCACCTTATTTATAACTCAGACAGAGTTTGAGTCAGCTTATTTGTGATTCAGGTAGATTTTAAGTCAGTTTATTTATGTTTAGAATTGACCTGTAACTCAGCTCACCAGCCAGCTTATTGATGATTCGGACAGAGTTTGAGTCACCTTATTTATAACTCAGACAGAGTTTGAGTCAGCTTATTTGTGATTTATATAGAGTTTGAGTCAGTTTATTTATGCTTTAGATTATCTTTTAACTCAGCTCATTAGCCAGCTTATTGATGATTCAGGTAGATTTTGAGTCAGTTTATTTATGCTTCGAATTAACCTTTAACTCAGCTCAGTAGATTGTCTCCAATTCGGACTAACATTTGATTCAGCTTGCCAGGGTAAATTATAATTCGGATTGGTATTCAGACTCGGCGTACTAATCATATCTCTGATTCGGGCCGGAGCTTTATTCAGTTCGCCAAATTGCCAGGTTATGTTATGACTCGGATTGATACTTCACCATCTTGCCAGGTTATCCCATATCTCGGATAACTATTGGCCAGCTTATCATATCTCGAATCTATATCTCATATCTACATCTCGAATCAGATCTCTCAGCAGTTAGCCCTATTATCGTATCCCAAAACTTAATCTCGGATCTATATATCGGATCCATATCAAAGGAAAATTATCGTCGTCACGCCAAATCAAGTTATATCGTGGCAAACAGGTAACTCGGATTTGAGTCAGATGACTCAGACTTAAGACATAAAGTCAATTTTGAGTAAAGTAACTCGGATTTGGGATGAGTTAATTCGGATTTGAGTCATATAACTCGGATTTGAGTCAGATGACTCAGACTTCAGACATAAAGTCGATTTTGAGTAAAGTAACTCGGATTGGGGATGAGTTAACTCGGATTTGAGTCATATAACTCGGATTTGAGTCAGATGACTCAGACATAAAGTCAATTTTGAGTAAAGTAACTCAGATTTGGAATGAGATAACTCGGATTTGAATCATATACCTCGGATTTGAGTCAGAGGACTCAGACTTAAGACATAAAGTTAATTTTGAGTAAAGTAACTCGGATTTGGAATCAAATGACTCGGGTAATAACTTACCCAAACGGGTTAAAAGAGCAGTGCCCAATAAGGCTAGAACTCATAACTTACCCAAAGGGGTTAAAAGAGCAGTGCCCGATAAGGCCAGAGCTCATAACTTAACCAAAGAGGTTAAAAGAGCAGTGCCCAATAAGGCCAGAGCTCATAACTTACCCAAAGAGGTTAAAAGAGCAGTGCCCAATAAGGCCAGAACTCATAACTTACCCAAAGGGGTTAAAAGAACAGTGCCCAAGAAGGCCAGAAGTCAAAAACTTACCTAAAAGGGTTATGACCAGTGCTCAAGAAGGCCAGAAGTCAAGAACTTACCTAAAAGGGTTATGACCAGTGCCCAAGAAGGCCAGAAGTCAAAAACTTGCCTAAAAGGGTTATGACCAGAGCCCAAGAAGGCCAGAAGTCAAGAACTTACCTAAAAGGGTTATGAGCAATGCCCAAGAGGGCCAGAAGTCAAGAACTTAACCAAAGGGGTCAAAAGACCAGTGCCCAAAATGGCCAGAAGTCATAACTTACCCAAAGGATAAGAAGACCAGAGCCAAAGCAGACCAGTGCTACCTTAAAGGGCCAGGAGTCGATGATATATGACAAGACTATAGGCCGAATAAACAACTCTGGGGATATTATGCATAAAGCCTATGCACGATTCTACGAATCCCACATAGCCTCGGGGACTAATGTCGGGGGTGTACCCCCGGGTACCCCAAAGTTGATGAATTAAGTGATCTCTGGATAGAACTTTCTATAAAAGAATATGGAGCTACAAAGAATAAATGTAACAAGTTGTAAGATATAGAGAGAGAAAACATAAAGGAAAAAGGAAAGAAGGCAAACCAGGCCGAATTAAGCCTAATTCGGCCCAGCCTAGATCCCACAAAGACAAAATGTTCACCTCCTGGGCCGACTCACAGGATTCCCCAGCTCTTCATTCGTCCCACCAGACTACCGGCGTCCACGTCGCGCTTCCTCTCCCCGGCGCCGCTTCCTCTTCATTCAGCACACGCGCCAAGGCCTCTCGACGAGCTCCCCGGGTGGGCCGGCAAACGGCGAGTTCGGCCCACCAGGAAAGAAGACATCCACAGCACCCCGCCAGACTCCCCCGGGTGGGCCGAGATAAGGATGACTTGGCCCACCACGGGCCGACACTCCCTCCACGTCGCTAAGATGCTGTTTCTCTTCATGGGCCGAATCCACTCAACCCGGCTGGGCCTTTACTGATTGATTCGGCTGAAAGGAGATCTAGTTCGACTGGGCCTTTTTGGTCCCAGGCCGAGTCAACTACGGGCCAGACCCAATCTATACCTCGTCAATAACATCTAGGCCGGGTTATGTCGCCTAATATGCCCTCTAATTTATCTCCAGATGCTTCCCCGACCACCACAAGATCACGCCATCCATTCAAGACGAGATCCACAAGAATCGTGCCAGTCTTGGGACGCCCATGGCTCAGACTGGCACATGTCATGAGGAATATGCCCATGGCATCTAACAAGATGCTAGGAATATGCTCTTAGCATCAAATAAGATGCCCACCCGGCATATGCTCAGCATCTCAGAAAGATGCCCAGAATATGCCATCTAGATGCTAAGCGTGTAGCACAAGTTTGTCCCCTGGGCTCCCCTTTATAAGGAGCACCAGGGGGATCGTTTAGAGGAGAGGCCCCGAAGGGCTCCTCCCCTTTCTGCTCACTAGGAGCTCTCCTTCTTCCTCTTCCTCCACTCTCACAGAGAGATTAGATAGAAGCATAGGGGAAACAGCTCAAGGAGCATGATTGTAGCCACAAGTATGGCAAGATTATAAGGGATTAGATGTATAGAATGAGGTGTTATCTTCACTTGAGAGCTTCAATCCAATATACATTGTATTTCTCTTTGTTCATATGAGTGCGGTCTTCACCGCATCATCCCTCCCCGGATTCCTCCACGTCCATCGGCCCCAACTTTAGCCTACCCATGGCATATGCCGTAATACCACCACGACATGGTACATCAGTACCTAGAGTACTACTGTTAAGTATCTCACAAACCAGTTTAAAGAGGGTATCCATAGATAGAGAACAAAAATCTTTAGAAACACATACTCCGGCAGAGAAAAGATTAGAAAACAAGTGCACACTATAGGTGTTATTCCAGAGTCTATTATAGGAAATTTGGTGCCAAGTGTTCAAAGGTTCAGCACTAGGGCATATCTTGTTAAGCAGCCTCCAATTATCAGCCGTTTGGCGACCTCGCCCCTCGCGTCTTGCGACAGTAGTTTCTAAGGCAAGCAATTTGTTACTAACAAGTATGATTCGACGCCTCGGTCCCAAAACGCTCGGTGCCAGGCTGGTCGTCTTGGTATTAGGGTTAGCCATCGGGCGACCTCGCCCATTGCGACTCGCGACCATAGTTTCTAAGTCAGCCGATTCGGCATGATGAGACATACGGTGAGGTGCCTCGGTCCCAAACGCTCGGTACCATGATGGTTGTCTTGGTATTAGGGTTAGTCAGCTCGGTACCAGGACCGTATTTTCGCAGGCAAGTGATTCGGTACAAACAAGTATGGTTTGGTGCCTCAGTCCCAAACGCTCGGTGCTAGGATGGTCGTCTCGGTATTAGGGTTAGCCGTCGGGCGACCTCGCCCATCGCGACTCGCGACCATAGTTTCTAAGGCAGCCGATTCGGTACGATGAGACAAACGGTGAGGTGCCTCGGTCCCAAACGCTAGGTACTAGGATGGTCGTCTTGGTATTAGGGTTAGCAAGCTCGATACTAGGACCATATCTTCTAAGGGACGCGATTCGGTACTAACAAGTACGGGTCGGTGCCTCGGTCCCAAATGCTCGGTACCAGGCTGGTCAGTACTAACAAGTACGGATCGGTGCCTCGGTCCCAAGGCCCATCGCGTGTTGTGACCGTAGTTTTAAAGGAAACCGATTGGGTACAATGAGAAAACGGTTCTACCTCGGTCCCAAACGCTCGGTACCAGGATGGTCGTCTTGGTATTAGGTTAGCAAGCTTGGTACCAGGACCGTATTTTCTAAGGCAAGCGATTCAGTACTAACAAGTACAGTTCGGTGCCTCGGTCCCAAACGCTCAGTACCAGGATGGTCATCTTGGTATTAGGGGTAGCCGTTTGGCGACCCTGCCCCATCTCTTCTCGGGGACGTTAGCTATGCGGTCGTCGATTCCCCTAATACGATGTATCTGTACTAGCGTGGTTGTTCGGTGCCTCGCGTTCTCCATGCTCGGTACCCTGAGACGGAAGATACACTTGGTCGTCGTCCTATTGGGTATTGTCTCGTGGCTCTAACCCTACTGGTTTGGTGCCATGCTCCACTCCCCATTGTTCTGATATCTTTTACGCACCGAACCTCTGTCGAAATGGTACCACCTATGTTTGCTTCCACGGTATTTCAAGGCAACTGATTCAGTACTAACAAACGACGGTTCGGTGCCTCGGTCCCAAACATTCGCTGTAGGGGTTCGTAGCATGGAAAACAAAAAATTTCTACTGCATGAACACACAATCAAGATCTAATCTATGATCAAGCCAAGATCTATCTACTAGATTGTAGCAACGAGTCGATAGAATACTAACCCTCGAAGATCCAAAGCGGTTAACGAGAGCAGATTCTCGTGGGTGATGTAGTCGTACACTTCCGATCTCAAGATCGCGTAGACGATCCTTCCGGCGCTGCGTTCCGGCAGCGCTTCCGCAGTCGGTCACACGTTCGGTACTCGATGAAGACCTTCCTCTCCCTTGTTCCAGCAGGCAGCGGAGGTTGTAGCACTCTCCTCACGATTCCGGCAGCACGACGGCGTGGTACCAGAAGTAGAGGGGAGATCTCGCAGGGCTTCGCCTTAAGCCGGAGCGAGTATGGTGGACTATGAGAGAGGCCTTGGCGATCTAGGGTTTAGAGGCACCAAGGGAGGAAGCTTGGCCGGCGGCTAGGGCTTGGGGAGAGCCCCAACTCGCCGAGTTGGAGGGGAAACCCTAGGCGGTAGCAGCACTTGGAGGTGGAGGCGCCAAAGCTAGGGTTTGAGGTGTAGGGAAGAGGGGCACCCCTGCCCCTCCTTTTATAGTTGGGAGGGAGGCGCGGTTGGGAGGAGGGAGTCCTCCTCCAACTCCTCCTCCTTGGCCGGCGGGTGGAGGGAGTAGGACTTCCTCCCTAAGTAGGTTTCCTACTCTCCTTCCACCAAGCAAACTTGCTGTTTGACTTTTCAAATTGGCATTTGACTTTTCAAACTAGGATTTGATTTATTCCATTATTTTGCCCAGCCATGATACCTAGTACATGATGCAACCATTCCACATTGTCATGACACATTCATGTACCCTTCCCCTCCGGAGTGCCGGACCTTCCGGAACCTTCTAGAACATTCCCGATGAAAACACCGGAATCATTCCCCAACTCCGAAACAAGACTTTCCTTATATGAATCTTATTCTCCGGACCATTCCAGATCTCCTCGTGATATCCCGGATCCCATCCGAGACTCCGAACAGCATTCGGTCTCTTACTAATCATTCCATAACTACTCAACAACATCGAATCCTTAAGTGTGTCTCCCTACGGTTCGTGAATTATGCGGACATGATCGAGACACTTATCCGATCAATAACCAATAGAGGAATCTGGAAATTCATATGGCTCCCACATATTTCTATGATTACTTTGCGATCGAATGAACCACTTACATACGATACCAATTTCCCTTTGTCTCACGATAGTTTATTTATCCGAGGTTTTGATCGTCGGTATCTTTGCATACCTAGTTCAACCTCGTTATCGATAAGTACTCTTTTCTCGTTCCCGTGGTATGTGATCCCTTGTGAGCCATTCACATGCTTGCAAGATAATTGGATAACATTCCACCGAGAGGGCCCAGTGTATATCTATCCGTCATATGGATGGACAAATCCCACTCTTGATCCATGTGTCTCAACCCATACTTTCCGAACACTCAATGCCACCTTTATAGCCACCCAGTTACGGTGTGGTGTTTGATGTCATCAAAGCATCCTTCCGGCGAAGGTGATAAGCATGATCTCATGGTCGAAGGAATTAGGTTACTATGTATCAGAAAGCTTATAGCAAATGAGCTATATTAAATGACTTGATCTCTATGCTACGCTTAACTATAGGAGTATGTCCATCACATCATTCTCCTAATGATATGACCCTGTTGTTAATAACATCTCTATGTTCATGATCAGGAAACCATGATCATATTTTAACCAACAAGCTAGTTTAACAAGAGGCTTTACTAGGGACTCTTTTATGTTTACAAATCACACAGGTATTAATGTTTCCTGTTAATACAATTATAGCATGGTATGTAAACATTTATCATAAGTATGAAGATATGATAATAACCACTTGATTATTGCCTCTTGGGCATATCTCCAACAGTCTCCCACTTGCAATAGAGTCAATAATCTAGTTTTAAACCTTTGTGCATTCAACACCTATGGCTTTCCGATGTTGTATTTACACGATTGCTAGTGGTCAACTGATCTCTGGATCCGACACTTTCAGGTCCGTGTGTAATTGCATGTCTTTGCGTCTCTACGCATCACTCATTCTCTAATGAGATGGCTTTGTATAAATTTGGTCCTTTGGTGAGACCTTTAGTTCTTTGGGGTTAAAACATGTTGATAATATTGTCGTACAATATATCTTCATAGTATTATCCCTGTTGTGAACTACACCTAGTTTGATAACAAACTACTTAACACAAATGCCCTCTTTTGCTGCTATAATAACAGTTATATACTTAGCCTTTTGTTGTAGTATCTGTCACAATGTCTTAACTTTGGAACTCATCCAAATCCATTATGGAACTTACTTTCCATCACATTGTGCCACCCTTAGTTTATATTGAGATAAACTTAATTTGTACTTCGTGAAAAAACTAGTATCAATGTAGTACTTTTACAATGAACTAGCCATCTATTTGTCACTTCTACAAAACAATATATTCTTATTTATTTTACAAGATCATAAGAATATCTTTACTATTGTCCAATAATCATCTTATGAATCATTCTGGTATACGCTCATAACATTTAGAACATAGGACATATCTGGATTTGTACACATCACAGCATGATTGATAAAATACTCTTTGTGTTTTTATACATCAAGTATCAATCTATACTTGAATCTTTGTTTCACTTACCAAGTGTCAATACACTTGAATATATCATCAATATTGAACTCATTCAATCCTTTCTGTGCGACAAGAACCTTTCTTATAGTTTCTATATTGAACTCATTCAATATATCATCTATGTACTTTCGGCACAACCATATTAGCGTCTATTGATGCCAAATATCTGGGTTTTGCCTAAGTCTTTCATCGAGATGAAATTCTTATCCTGTGTTAATAAAAGATACATTATTTCCAATCAACAATATGTCTTCCACATAATGTATTAGAAACATGTCTTAGTGCTCCCACTTAATTTCTTGCAAATGCAAGCACCTTCATCGTCTCCGATGAAATTAAACTCTTTTAACAGTTTCATCATAGTGAAGATTCCAACTCCGCGATGCTTACTTCAACCATTGAAGTTTGCATATGCTTTTAGCATCCTTTGAATTAACAAAACCCTTTGGACCGTGTCATGCACACGTCCTTGGTAACCATTCTATTAGAAGAACTTGTTTTGTTTATTCAACACATAACAAAATTATTAATCCGTCTAGACTAAATATCGCTATGAAAGATCAGATCTTGTCATAGTCAACCTTTGAGCATTGTTGTGAACTCTTTCCCAACATGTCGACTATTTCATAGATGTGAAACATCTATGTCTATTTCTTTATAGATCCAAATACGACTGTAAGGTCTTGTACCTTTATAGAGGGTCTTTCAAGTTCAAAGCTTGATCTCTCGTATATGGAACTATCACGGATTTTATGGCTTCAAGCCATTTGACGGAGTCAGGGCCCATCATCGCTTCTTTGCATGTAATCGGATCATTATTGTCAAATAATGATTTAACTCTCAAATCTTGGTATTTGATTGTTTACCCAACCTACTTGTTTCAATAGGGACTTAGATCTCTATGACCATAACCTTTGAGGCACGTGAGCCATGAGTATTGTTGCTGCCTCCAAAACACTTTTCGGCGCTGCGCAACTTTGCACATATAGCTAAGGTTCTTTTGGCCTTATCAAAGTTCTATTGTCCTCCCACTTAACTTTTCACGAAAAATTCCTTCTCAAAGAAACTTGACGTTCTAAGCGACAAAAACTTTTGTCTCCGATGTTATGGAGGAACAGTTATTTGAAATAACATAAAAAGACAGGTTCATCCGACATTGGTTGCAAACATCTTTCTTATGCATAGCATACCAATGTTTAAGAAAGGACAACTTGGGTTTTATCCCAAACCATAACTTTATATGGTGTCAATTCAACGGATCATGATGGAGCTCTTTTCAGTAGAAAAACGGTAGTCTCTAAAGCTTTTAATCTTTAAAATATAATGGCAGTTTTATGAATTACACCTTTGATCTTACCATGTCAAACAAGGTTTAATTACAAATCTCGAATGCTCCATACTCTTATGGTGTTTCAAAAAATGCAAATCCACGGAACGATTCCTTAAATCTTAGGTATTATGCTAAACTTGTAACTCAAATATCTTCCTTTATGATCTTATCATAAACTATTTATATTCTTGTTACAATGATTTTGCACTTCATCTTGAAAGTCTTTGAACTTTTCAAATGTTTCATACTTCATCCTTATTAAGTAAATATTCATATATTCACTCAAATTTTTGGAGGAATCATATGAAGTTGAAATCCATCGCTCTTGACTACACATAATGGACTTCATACAACAATATGTACAAGTTCCAATAAGCTAGTCATTCGTTCCCTTTTGGCCTATGAACGAAGTTTTAATTATCTCTAGGAAAGTTTCACAAGCATCATTTGATCAAAAATCAAAAGACTCCAAAATTCCATCCACATGGAGTTTCTTCATGTTTTCTTTCCAATATAATTTAAATGGTGATGTCACTTCCTAAGTGATCTTTTAATCAATTTGTCTTTCGACATTTTAGCACTAGTTTTATGGATGCGATTTCTCCAACGAGATTTGTAAATCATCCATCTTTTATGGATTACGGAAATTATTTGAACAACCCTTTTGTTCTCATAATACCTGATAAAACAAATCTTGAAGGCAAGATTTTAACGAGCAAAACAATAACCCTTTATTTGTTCTCGATGAACATCATCACATATTCTTTTGCTAGTTAATTAGGCCATTGTAGTTCATGAATTCTGTTGTTTCGTATGACGATTCATACCAACAAATTCAGTATCAAATACTTAAGAACCACATTGTTTAACAAGCAAAGAATATAGCCATAACACGTATATCCTTTATATACCTAAACTGAAAAATTCTAGTCTTTTCTTTTCTGCCATATATTTATGAGATTCTCTTCAGTATTTCTTTTTCTGTTTGAAAGAATCTATCAACATCAATAGTGGAGCCATACACATGACACATAGTCCAAAGCATGTATAGTAAAATACCAATGTCTTTGGACTTGCACTTTGAAGTAGATCACCATCATCAAACGTTTGGTGTTCTTTCAAATTCCTTTCTTTAGTAATCTCTTGGTGTAGTAAACATTTTACCTACATCAAATATTCACCCTTATCATGGAATTATCCATGATCAAGCTACTTTTAGCTTATAACGATGAATCGCGAGTATAATGTTGCTTTCCAAAACCTTTTGGAGGATTAGGACAACTAGTGTCTCCAACCTTTTGCAAATTCTCATCAAATATAAAACCATGACTTTTGCCATATTATACTCTATCATGTTGCAACCAAAACTTCGTTTCAGATATCACAATATCTTCCACACATCATGGTTTCTGAAACAACTCTTTCAGATCCTAGATAACCTTGATATTAAGACAATCCTTTGAATATCAAGAATCATGGAGATAAACATGATACTTATATACTAACACTGGAATTGTTACTCTTGATTTAATACCAACTATTAAACTTCATGGAGTAACCGGAACTTACTGAAAGTTTGCAATGGAACTTTTAAACTTTAGATTAACACTTCAAAGCAATACGATACCAGTTCGTAAAGTAACTGACCAGAATTCTATAGTTCTATCATCTCAATTAAAACTAAGCGCAAGGTGGTAAACGGATGCCAATGACTACAACAACTATGCAGATTCACTTTGATTTAATTTATGATAAATAGTGTTCAACTTTTAATCATATTGCTGTTGAACTCCCACTCAAAACAATATCCCTCACATTGTTTTAGTGATCACACGAACCAAATCCACCACATCAAAACCGATCATCACGAGAGTTGATGTAGCTTCAATGGCGAACAATCAACATGTTCATCATATCTACTATATGACTCATGCTTTACCTTTCGGTGATCCGTGTTCCGAGACCATGTCTGTACATGCTAGGCTCGTCAAGATCAAACCTTAGCTTCCGCATGAGCAAATCTGGCTTACTCACGTTGTATACACTCGCAAAATCTAACACACCCGATCATCACGTGGTTCTTCGAAACAACGAGTTTTAGCAACGGTGCTTACTAAGGATGAACACTTTAAAACTTGAAATTGTGTGCTTGAGGGATCATCTTATAATGCTACCGTCATGAACTAATAATACAAGATGCATAAAAGGATTAACATCACATGCAATTCATAATATGTGATATGATATAGCCTTTCTTCTTGTGCTTCCGATCTCCATCTTCAAGCACGAACATGATCTCCATCATCACCGGTGTGGGGTCAAGGTCAATGGCGCCGCTTCATGGTTGTCTTCCACCAGCATCAACTATTACAACTACTTTGAATAATAGACACGCAGGACTTAATGGAAACAACCATATGGCTCCTGCCGGTTGCCAACTTACAATAAGGAACATTGCATACATCATATATAATCACAATTATGGCCATATCACATCACAGCACACCCCTGCAAAACAAAGTTAGACGCCTCTAATTTTCTTTGCATGTTTTACGTGGTTTGGGGCTTTCAATAAGTGTCGTTCTAACTTACGAACAAGAACCACAACATTGATACTAGTATTGTCAATCACCCGTTGTAAATTGAATCTTAACTATGTTGGGAGAAACAGGCACCCGCAAAGCCACTTATGCAATACAAGTTGCATGTCAAGTGTGGAGCAAGTCTCATGAACGATGTCATGTAAGGTTAGCCTGGGCCGCTTCATCCCACCATCTCGCAAGATGCAAAGTACACAAGAAGCAATCCACAACAAAAGCATCAACGCCCACAATGACCATTGTGTTCTACTCGTTCAACAGATCTACATATAGACATGGCTCTGATACCACTATAGGGGTTCGTAGCATGGAAAACAAAAAAATTCTACCGCATGAACACACAATCAAGATCTAATCATGATCAAGCCAAGATCTATCTACTAGATTGTAGCAACGAGTCGATAGAATACTAACCCTCGAAGATCCAAAGCGGTTAACGAGAGCAGATTCTCGTGGGTGATGTAGTCGTACACTACCGATCTCAAGATCGCGTAGACGATCCTTCCAGCGCTGCGTTCCGGCAGCGCTTCCGCAGTCGGTCACACATTCGGTACTCGATGAAGACCTTCCTCTCCCTTGTTCCAGCAGGCAGCGGAGGTTGTAGCACTCTCCTCGCGATTCCGGCAGCACGACGGCGTGGTATCGGAAGTAGAGGGGAGATCTCGTAGGGCTTCGCCTTAAGCCGGAGCGAGTATGGTGGACTATGAGAGAGGCCTTGGCGATCTAGGGTTTAGAGGCACCAAGGGAGGAAGCTTGGCCGGCGGCTAGGGCTTGGGGAGAGCCCCAACTCGCCAAGTTGGAGGGGAAACCCTAGGCGGCGGCACTTGGAGGTGGAGGCACCAAAGCTAGGGTTTGAGGTGTAGGGAAGAGGGGCACCCCAGCCCCTCCTTTTATAGGTGGGAGGGAGGCGCGGTTGGGAGGAGGGAGTCCTCCTCCAACTCCTCCTCCTTGGCCGGCGGGTGGAGGGAGTAGGACTTCCTCCCTAAGTAGGTTTCCTACTCTCCCTCCACCAAGCAAACTTGCTGTTTGACTTTTCAAATTGGCGTTTGACTTTTCAAACTAGGATTTGATTTCTTCCTTTATTTTGCCCAGCCATGATACCTAGTACATGATGTAACCATTCCACATTGTCATGACACATTCATGTACCCTTCCCCTCCGGAGTGCCGGACCTTCCGGACCCTTCTAGAACATTCCCGATGAAAACACCGGAATCATTCCCCAACTTCGAAACAGGACTTTCCTTATATGAATCTCATTCTTCGGACCATTTTGGATCTCCTCGTGATATCCCGGATCCCATCCGAGACTCCGAACAACATTCGGTCTCTTACTCATCATTCCATAACTACTCAACAACATCGAATCCTTAAGTGTGTCTCCCTACGGTTCGTGAATTATGCGGACATGATCGAGACACTTCTCCGATCAATAAGCAATAGAGGAATCTGGAAATTCATATGGCTCCCACATATTTCTACGATTACTTTGCGATCGAATGAACACTTACATACGATACCAATTTCCCTTTGTCTCACGATAGTTTATTTATCCGAGGTTTTGATCGTCGGTATCTCTGCATACCTAGTTCAACCTCGTTACCGATAAGTACTCTTTTCTCGTTCCCATGGTATGTGATCCCTTGTGAGCCAGTCACATGCTTGCAAGCTAATTGGATGACATTCCACCGAGAGGGCCCAGAGTATATCTATCCGTCATATGGATGGATAAATCCCACTCTTGATCCATGTGTCTCAACCCATACTTTCCGAACACTCAATGCCACCTTTATAGCCACCCAGTTACGGTGTGGTGTTTGATGTCATCAAAGCATCCTTCCGGTGATGGTGATAAGCATGATCTCATGGTCGAAGGAATTAGGTTACTATGTATCAGAAAGCTTATAGCAAAATGAACTATATTAAATGACTTGATCTCTATGCTACGCTTAACTATAGGAGTATGTCCATCACATCATTCTCCTAATGATATGACCCTGTTGTTAATAACATCTCTATTTTCATGATCAGGAAACCATGATCATATATTAACCAACAAGCTAGTTTAACAAGAGGCTTTACTAGGGACTCTTTTATGTTTACAAATCACACAGGTATTAATATTTCCTGTTAATACAATTATAGCATGGTATGTAAACATTTATCATAAGTATGAAGATTTGATAATAACCACTTTATTATTGCCTCTTGGGCATATCTCCAACATTCGCCCCCCGAGGGAAGGCTACAAACCTACTTCCATCGATGATCGTTAAAATTAAGATTAAATGAATTTCCTATTAGTATTAAGCCATATAGGATGGTCGTCTTGGTACTAGGATGGTTGTCTTGGTATTAGGGTCAGCAGGCTCGGTCCTAGGACCGTATTTTGTAATGCAAGCGATTCAGTGCTAACATGTACGGTTTGGTGCCTCGGTCCCAAAGGTTCGGACCCAGGAGGGTCTTCTTGGTATTAGGGTTAGCCGTTTGGCGACCTCGCCCCATCTCTTCTCGAGGATGTTAGCTATGCGACCCCCCTAACATGTACGGTCTGGTGCCTCGGTCCCAACGGTCGGTACCATGAGGGTCGTCTTGGTATTAGGGTTAGCCATTGGTACCATGACGTGCATGAGACATGGCTCGTTTCGTTAAGCACCCTTCAAAACTCACAATATTCTCGGGTACGTTAGCTATGCGGTCGCCGATTCCCCTCATACGCCGTATCGGTACTAGCGTATTTGTTCGGTGCGTCGTGTTCTTCGTGCTCGGTACCCTGAGACAGAAGATACGCTTGGTCGTCGTCCTATTGGGGATTGTCTCGTGGCTCTGACCCTACCGGTTCGGCGCCATGCATACATTCCCATTGTTCTGATATCTGTTACGCACCGAACCTCTGTCCAAACGGTACCACCTATGTTTTCTTCCACCGTATTTCCTTAAGGCAACCGATTTGGTACTAATAACGAAGGTTCGGTGGTTTGGTCCCAAACGTTCGGTACCAGGATGGTCGTCTCTGTATTAGGGTTAGCCGTTTGGCGACCTCGCCCCTCGCGTCTCGCGACCATAGTTTCTACGGCAACCAATTCGGTACTAACAACGACGGTTCGGTGCCTGGTCCCAAACGTTTGGTGCTAGGATGATCATCGTCTCGGTATTAGGGTTAGCCGTTTGGCGACATTGCCCCTAGTGTCTCGCGACCTTATTTTCTAAGGCAGCCGATTCGGTTCATGAGACAAGGGTTCGGTTCCTCGTTCCCCAATGCTCGGAACCAGGATGGTCATCTTGGTATTAGGATTAGCAAGCTTAATACCAGGACCGTATTTTCTAAGGCAAGCGATTCGGTATTAGCAAGCTTAATACCAGGACCGTATTTTCTAAGGCAAGCGATTCGGTACTAACAAATATGGTTCAGTGCCTCAGTCCCAAACGCTCGGTGCCAGGAGGGTCGTCTCGGTATTAGGGTTAGCCGTCGGAAAAGAGATTACGCAGCACCAAAAGTTATTTTTTCAAGCACCATCGGAAAAATATAGTTGGCTCGATGGTTGAAAATATTACAGTAGTATTCGTATGTATGTAATTAGTACCAGCAGCCTGTTGGTTAAGTATTCTCAATTTCTCATATATGTATGCATTTTGTACCAGGTGTTAAGAGGAAACACACAGTTCAATCGAACAGAGTAAGGAAGCATGAAAAAAACACAGAGAGGAAATGAAGCATAGACAGAGGAAGCCCCATCTATGAATTGGAACGAACATCTTCTATGCAACAAATCATGGATTCACAGTTCAGAAATATCAAACAAAATGTGGAACACGAGAGACTAGTTAACACGAACTACAGAAGAATCAAGAGATCTATGCACTTACATTTCTTTTCCCGCATGTGTTTTCTCTCTAATGCATTGATAGATGTCTCTATACTTCTCGTAGCAGACACATAAGTACATTAAGTGGAGCAATGAAAATGCAGATTTCAGGTAAACATACACCTGGTACATGCATATCGACTGTTGTTGCCCTAAAACACAGCAAAAAATGCATACTTCCAAGACAAATTTAATGCCATATATACTTCTAGCAAAGATCTGAAAAAGAACAGTTGCAGTTGCGCACAGAAGGGTGCACATATTGCGACGAGGGAGAGCGGAGGGCGCTCGAGGCATCGCTCGAGACGTCGAGGCCGTGGGTGAGCAGACATGGTGGTGGCAGTTCGGGTTGGCGTCGGCGTGACTCGGATGCGTGCTCCGCCAGCTCCACGGCGGCGGCAATTTGGGTTGATTCCCCAATGGCGGCGGCGCGTGGAGAATGGGTCGGGCAGCCTCCCGACGACGGGCCCGTGGAGCGAGGGTCGGCTCAGCCTCCATGCAGCGGCGCGGGGAGCAGGACCGGCACTGTTGAGGGAGTCGCAGCACAACGGGGAAGTATGAATTTAGTTTTGAAATTGCATCACATAATTCCTGGTCCAAAGAGAAGTCCGGAAAAAAGTAAGCACTACAGTAGATTGCTTTGAGTCGGGGAAAAAGTAAGCATTACACCAGCATTGTCGTGACACCAATGGGCCAATTGATGATAAAAAATGCAGAGTCAGGACAAGAAAAGTTTGTTGAAAGAGGCAAGAATATTTATTGCACAGATTTTCTCTTCTAGTAGTTTCAGTAACATTACTGGGAATTACACGGACTCTGCTGTGACCATTATAAAATAGACAACATGCAAAGGTGCTGTGAGAAGCATGCCCATGTAACTTACAAAAAAAATCATACCTCCCATGATGCAAGAGTTCTCATATAAGGATGAAGTTGATCATACTGGTCTCTTGACGCCCTAATCATCCCTTGAAAACCATCATCTTCACAGATTCAGCAGAGAAACAGGTTATAAGGATCAAAGATATAATATATCTCTTTAAACCTAAAAGAGTTGCATTGCTGCTGACCATCTTGTTGATCTGTTTCCTTTTGGGTAGGTGTGGGTTCCTCAGCCTCATTCATAATCTCTTGGCCCTCATCAACACTGAACAGAATAAGTGCATCGGTCATTTTCAAGAAAGCTAAAGTGAGTAAAGAACCATGGAAACAAAACAAAGAAAAGCGAGATAGCAGTATATATCTCATGTATCTGTATTTCGTTGAGTTACCTTTCACTATCATGTTTCTGTCAGGCATCTTTGGACTTGCAGAAAAATCATTATCTGCAACATCTCAACGAATTAATATCTATTATCTACTTAGAATTGCAGTAAGAAATATTAATATGTAGATAATGCGTCCAAACAGTTGGTGTAGCAAAGATGCTTTGCAAGTGTGCCGTACCCTGAGAGGACAGAGTGGCCAGACAAGCATTAGAAATCCCAAGAATCTTTAATGACATGGAATCCTCAAATCTTACGTGTAGACAAGAAAAAACACAATACTCTGTATCCACATTACACAAACCATGAAACCACTAAGATATAAGCATGAATTTGAACACTGCAATGAACTACAGTGGATTGCCCTTGCTACATGTAGTTCAAAGAACAAATAGATGTCCATCAAGTATCAAAGTTTATATGTGTTCGTTCAAATTGTTAAGCTTGTCTAATATAACGAATCCGCGACTACCCATCAATCTAAATCTCCAGTACCTGTCTTGTCCACAGTTTGGAGCCTATGCATCTTGAATTGCAGTGTAGATCTATCTACCTGTTCCATCAGCTCGATCATGTACCGCACCCAACAGATATTAAATTTATTTCTCCAAAAGTATCATACTAATGGAATAAGGATACAATGCATAGTCGTCGTCGAAGCGCTCATGGCCAGATCTCAGCACCGAGCTTGACCCTCCAAGGCACCCGTTCCCTGGGACCTCAAGCTCCCCCGTGTCTTCATCTTCCTCCTCCTCATCCACCTCTACACCCACAAGACAAAACCCCTATGGATCCTCAGCCAAACTCTGGCTACAAACGAAATGGCAACGCCGTGGCGGGACCGACTGGTGTGGCTTACCGGGGCGACGTAGCCGCAGGAGACGAGGCGGAACTCGACGGCGTCGGCGTGTCGGGAGACGATGTTGAGCGCCTCACGGCAGTGGCGGAGGAGCTCCTCGACGGAGACGGTGCCGAAGGCCATGGACTCGAGGCACGCCAGGTCGGCCCCCGTCGCCTCCACCCGCCGGTCCAGCCCCTACAGGAAAGCGGTCGTCCCCGAGTCTGCGGCGAGACATGTCCACCGTGAGTTTAAGAAGCCGGCGGTGGACACGGTGGGGTGAGGGAGTTGCAGCATGCTGGGGAGCAGTTGAGAGCCGCCTGTGGTGGCCGACGGCCAGGTTGCCGGCTGTGGGATTCGATCATGGTGGGGATCGGGAGGGGAGGCGGGTGTTGGGGACGAATCTGGGGAAGGAAACCGGCGGTGCAAAGCTCACAGGTTCGGGAGTGGTCTGGACGGGAGAGGGGTGGCCCCATGTGGGATCTGGGACGGTGAGGGTGGTGTCTGGTGCTACTTATTGGGGATTAGCAACGTCACCTGCTCCGGGGATGCTGGAAGCGGCGCTTGGCATCACCCTGACCCGCCGCTGGAGCTCCTGCACATGCCGGCGTGGCAGCATCGAGCAACCTCAATGGAAGCACGCCTCGGTACTCCGATGGTGGATCTGGAGGATGGGGATGGGCGCACGACGGGTGGGATGGGAATGTGACGGGAAAAGGCCGTGGTGGACAAGCACGCCGGAAGTAGAGGTGCGGCAGTGGTGGCCGAGCACCTCGGATTTGGGAGTGGAGCTGGCGGTGGTGGCAGGGGAAATTTTGACGGGCCCCACGTCGGGGGTGGGATCCGAGCGGTGATACTTGCCGGAAAGACAGGGTACATGCCGGCGGGCGACCAGGAAGACCGGAGACCTCTCCCCGGCGATGACGTATCTTGGGTAGCGGTGGGGAGCCGAAGGAGAACGGTGGCGGGGTCAGAGCGAGTGTTTTGAGGTGAAGGGCGGATGGTGGAGGGAAAATTATGGTGACCGTTCACTGCCAGGGGGTGCGGGTGGTGGCGGTCAGAAACGCAGACACGCAGCTGGTCAGAAGGCAGGCGTGACAGTGCGCAGAGGAAAGCCCTCCAAACTAATTTCTCTTCGGAAATATTGGGAGTCGATGGAAAATACTAAACAGTGAAGAGATTCACTCAGGTAACACGGATCTCCAAGAGTTGAGCGGTGTGAGATGCTTCCTCCATAGTATACAGGCATACAGGAAGCATCTCAAGCCACACACTTGTTGGAGATCTGTGTCAGCCGATAGAATTCCCGCTTTGTAATGCATTGTTCATCTACTCTCGATATCCCCGATGAGGAATTAAGTCCGGTGCCTTTCCATTGTCCACTATCATGGCTGTTTCAGACCGTCTGCACACATTGTCAGTGTCTCAGCGATAGCATGGTACTTGCAGTCCTCTGCGCTCTGCGCATTTGCGACAACATATGCGTGCCAATAAATCCGGTCCCCAACCTCTCGCCGTCCCCTGACCACTCCCCATCCCACACCACATCTCCCTCTCTTTCTCGCTGCGCCACCACTGCCATAGCTCCCTGCCTTGGTAGATAACCCACGGGGCCGCCTCGGCTCCCTACACCGACCGACTGCCAAAGCCTTCAGCAGCGACCCCTGGCCTCCAGCACCACCGGAGCCCCTCCTATTGTTGCCCTGGATTCAAGCCGCCACACGCCCACACCGGATCGGGAGTTGTCCGAGCTCCCTGATGCCGCCGCCAAGTCCGCTACGTATTCGCACCTGTTTCTGACCCTTTTGAACTGTTGTGAGCCTGCTGCCTGCCGGAGCTACCCATGGAGCAGCAGCCCGCACCGCACAGAAGGCCGCGTCCAGGAGGTACACCTGCGACTTGTACCTCTGTTTTCCTCTAGTTCTATAGAAGTTGTGTATCGTTCCTTTTGTTTGGCAATCTACATGTTCTAAACTTCTAGTTGTACGAGTCGGAAACTGCCCCTGCAAGGGAACCGTGCGGTGGTCCTCAAGCGACCCATGGTGTTCGGCCTCGCCGTCGTTGCGCTTCCAGCCCGTACCGTTCGGAGGTGCCCGTGCTGCCTCTGAACCCGGGAGGTCCGCATCCAAGATACGTCATCGCCCTCTACGCCGGTCTTCCCCGTCGCACGCCGGCGAGCATCACCGCCACGGCTCCCTGCACCGACAGATAACCCACCGCACCGCCTCGGCTCGCTGCACCGGTCGGCCACACAAGCGCCGCCCACAGCATCCCATGGCCTCCTGCACCCCTAGAGCAACTCACCGTGCAGCTCCTGTTTTCAAGCCGCCACACCGCTTTGCAGTTCTAAGCGTCTGCCGATGTGGAGTAGGGCGCACTGGCGCTAGACGTTTGGTGATGCCCTGGCGATGTTGTGCTGATGGAAATGTTCAAGATGGCGGCGCTCAGGTGTTGTCTCCATCGACTTGTTTGAATGCATGCCAGGTGTTCGTGATAATGCTAGATAGCATATTTTTTTCTGTTTTATGCCTGAATAAGCACAACTCCTTTGAGGTGCTGAACAATGGTTATAGAAGGAGATTAACAAATAGAAGCAGTTTCATTTGGAGAATAGTTTGTTGGCCTTCTCTTTATTTGCCTTTTTTCTCTTTTAGGTACTTAACAGATTGAACCTGGGAGCTTGCTAGGACGGGCAGCTTGTATTATTGACCTGCAGTACCTGGTACTTGGCTCTAGAAGCCTATTTTCTATGCAAAGTGTTTCATAGAAACCATCATTGTTTCTTGTGTTTTAGTTCAGTTAAAAACTCGAAATCAGTTGCCTGATCCTATGTTCTTTTTCTTTGCAACTCTGGTACTCATTGCTTGACACCAACATAGTACTTGATTCTGTACCAGTCTTATTCAGTACCGAGCTTGATATAATAATATTTTACTTAAGTTTAAGCACCTATAGTACTGAATGTATACTTGAAATTTTTAACCAGGTTGCCAGATGCTTTAGTTAGTCTAAGGGTACTCAACAAGTGAAGTTGTGGTGCCCAATAATGGAAGTACCGTGTGCATGTCCATTCCACCGGCATAGTATGATGTCCTGGGCAACTTGTGCAATGTAGATTGTTGCTTTGAATTGGGAAAAAAATCATTTAAATTATTTGCTAGGTACTAAAACATACACTTCATGGTACCAACGTTTAAATTACTTGTGTTCATGTAGGTACCAGAGTACAATAATATTAATACTTGATGAGCGATTGATCTGATGGGAATTATTGATAAATACTTAAGGTATACCTAGAGATATCCTTGCTTGCTTGTATGTTCCATTTTTTAGTCAGACGTGAAAAGAGTTCAGGCTGCCTAGTAGAAATGTTGTCCTGATTGCTTTAACACCAATTATTCGAGCTAGAAAAAAACTAGTATAGGATCTTTCAGTACACAGTGGTGATGAATATTTTCTAGAGTTAAGTGTGCTGAATATTTCTACCAAAGCTCTTCACATAGGCGAGTGTGTGTTAGCTCCTTTGTTTTTTTGAATCTACCTTGATAACTAGCAAGTATATGAACAATTTTGATTTGTTGTGGATTGTAAATGGGCAACTGAGCTACTCTGAGTGAACTATGTGTTTTTTATGTTGACACTTCAGACTGAAACCTTCTCCACCCCTGTCAACCCATCTAGAGTTGCAGAGCAGATGTTTGTGCTAATTTATGTAAGATCCTAGTCTTTCTCTGATCCATATACTCTAGCAGTTTAAGTGAAAGCGGAAGTTCCTGTATTTGCATCTTGTTGTATTTGTACAAGTACTAGTGATTTTATACATGATTCCTGCACTTCCGTCTTGGTATCAGAATCTGCTGTGGGTGTTTGCATAACCGAGCTATAAAATTTTCTAGCACTGACATAATTGAGCAATGTTTGAGTGTTCTTGATGCCGGCTAGATACCTACAGGGGTGCTTAATGGGATAACCTATGGTGCCGCGTCACTGTGGCCTAGAGCTGTGAGTTTTTCTAGGTACCGGGTCTTTGATCCCCAAGTACCGGTTGCCCTTTTTGACACGAACTCAAGAATTGTTACGGTGTTTGTATGTACTAAAACTATTAAAACCTGGTACCTGATCTTTGCATTGTTGATACCGAGCTTCTAGGATGGAACATTCGCGATGTTTTGTTATTCTTAGAATCATGTGTGGTGTTGCCGGATGCATTTTTACAAGGAAGCTTGATGGTTACATGCATTTTTTCCATGAGTCTAATTTTGGGTACTTATTTAGCACTTAACCGTGAAGCTGAATGGTGGTGGCCTAGGAACATGGGAACGGTAAGTTCTTAATGACGGCTAGTGCGGTGCTGAATGTCAATCACCTGCATGAAGTGCAGAAAGGCAGGTAAGTCTGAAACTCATGGTTACAACTATGGTTATAGTTTTCCATTTGATTAATTGGATCCCTATTATTGATGTGAGGTGATATGTAGATTTCTGTAGCCTGGTATATATTGCATATTGTTATGTGGTGCTTGATCTTAGTATGAAGCTAGCTTTGCGCGTGAACTATAGATTGTTGCTTTGTTCATTGCAGGCCATGTAGTCATCCAAAGTTGGAATAATCAAAATGGGGTAAACTGGTATTATGCTTTCAAGGGTGACCCTTTGGTATAGGGATGACAATATTTTACCTTGGAACATTTTGTGTACCTAACAGTATCAATTGGGGTGCCGAATAATCACGTATTCCTATAAGATAGGTGCTTTATGGGAACATTTTGGGCACCTAATATTATCAACTGGGGTGCCGAATAATTACGTGTTCTGGAGCTTAATGAGAATAGTTTAGGTGCTTGTTTTTAGTGTGCACACTGTCCTGCTGCCTATGTAATTAGGGTATAGTAGAACTGGTATGAATGTTGATAATTCCCTTTTTGCTCATGAATTGTGTATGTGCGCATCAGGTGTTCCTGATATTGTTCATTGGAAATTTATTTGACATGATCCAGTTGTATATGTGGTCTAAGTATGGTTTGTTGTCTTGTGCATGCTCTGATTTGTGCATCTATGTCGCGTGCATGCTCTGATTTGTGCATGCTCCGATAAGAGGTCCTTAATCACAGTATGCTGGGTACAAAATGAAGAGATTCTATCAGTTATCTGTTGGTTGATTCTGTCTAGTGCCATCATGAAGATCCCGTCAGTATTACTTAGAAGATTGGAAATATTCCAACACATGTTCCATCTAGTAAATAGCAAACAATGGATACGTAACATGTCTGACAGTGAATAAACGGGGTACTTAATCAAAGGCAATGGACTGGCACCTAATATTTGAAATTCAAACCGTGGGCCAGTTATCTGTCACATGCGCAGTGCCATAGTGGGCTTATCTGTCACATGCGCCAGTGCCACAGTGGGCTAGCAGGAGGGACAGAGCCCACTAGCACACGTAGTACATGCATTGTCTTTTTTTGCATAGAATTTCAAACTGAATTCAAACTAAGGCTGAACAATATGCTCTTTTAGACCTGCAAATCTGACCCAAGTTTCCTCATTTGTTTGCCCATGTCACATGGGAGGTGAGAGAAAATGATTTCACAAATAGATGATGCAAATGGGAAAAGAAAAAGGAAGGGCTTTAGGTACCAATCTCAAAGCAAGCATGTGGTGGGAGATGCTTCCTCTAGGGTACTAGGACATACCATTTTTCGCTTTCTATATATATATACACACACGACAGGACTATTCAGAAAAACCCCCTTAAGATGTTCCTAGATAACTATCTAGGAACCATCTACTTTTTGGAAAGTTTTTGTTAACCCAAAACTAGCATGACCCGGACATCCCGACCACGACCCAGACATGGACATCTCGGACGTCTCCGACCCGGACGCCTCGACCACGCCCCCTTTGTAACATCCCAGCATTAGGAACCAACGAATGGTAGATTTAGGAATTTGTGATGTTGCATGCATTCATCGGTGGAAATGTGGGTAAATTTTTCGCCAAATAAAAACCTAAAGTGATCAAAGTTTCTTTCATACTTTGAGATTAGGTATAGTCTTGAAGGATGATTGTTATAGACTTTGATATGCTCATTGTGGATTAGAGTGTTTTGGGAAATGAAATTTGAATTTAAAACTTAAGTGTTTGAATTATAATTCAAAAGAATTTAGGATTATGTTTGAGTATTTTGAATTACTCAAGAGATGATGATTAATAGCTCAAACCTTAAATAAATAACATAATAAATAAAATGAATATTTATTCCATAAATAAATAAGTTACAAAAATGAAACTTATGGAAATGAGCAATAATCTTTACAATAGTAATTAAATAGAAGAATAATATTTCTTTATTGAATAATAGTATAATCTGTATTACAAAAGAATAAAAATAACAAGTACAAAAGAATAAAAATGGATTACAATTGAATAAGAGGATATTACAAGTGACTATCCTATAAAGAAAAAGAAAAACCTAAACTAAAGTCTTGATCTTCAAGTCTGGTACCTGCAAAATAAACATAAACTAAAAATAAAGAAAAGTTAAGGATTAGAATTATTTTACTCTCAGACTTGACAGTGAAGTGCACTGATCAAGGTTCATCATTGAGTAATCTTTCAAAGGGGCAAGTTTCACCAATATGAAAGAATATATCTTTCATAATTTTAAGCCATAAGTCAAATAAACAGCAAGGAGGGGAAAGTTTCACCAGCCAAGTAAAAGGTAACCTGATAAAAGTAACTCTCAAATTCAGAACATATCCACAAGCTGTGCAGTAGGCACACAGGCAACACACACACCAAACTGCATGGTGTGTGCTGTCCACACCACCACAACAGCTCAATCACACAAAACTGCTCAACACAGCCGTGGGAAGCAAACCCCACACCGGTTTCTTGTTCTTACACACCAAGCCCAGCAGCTAAACCAAGCCAAAGCCAAGCAAGATCACACCAATCAAAACCCTGGATCACATCACCAAAATGGTGACATAAGGAGGGGGTGGATCAGGTGGATAGCAAGACCAAGATCAAGCCATCAGGACTAGGAGGTGAAGGGCTAGATCAAGGACAAGCTAGGAGCTGGAAATACCAGGAGAGCACCAGATCAAGTTACCACAAGATCAACCACTGGAAACCCCAACATCAAGTGAGTGTGGTGAGTAAAATAGACCATCACATGATCTATCTGTCTAAGATTAGACAAGTATCCATGATTTGTCTCTTACTCAAATTCTTAGAAAACACCCAAGTGGGGTGAATCCATCACTGAACTTTTAAACACTAAAAGCAATCTGAAAACTATATAGATCCAACTAAGATCTCAGGACAACATCATTGATCTAAGCTATCAAGCTATATTTCAATTCAAGAATGAATATAGCCAAGATTTAAACTTCTAGGCACATCTCTTAAATAGGAGTAGCACCTTAGAAATTTAATCTCGTGGATCTATATAAGTTATTAAGCCTACAATCAATTTTTCCCAACTTTGATTCAAGAAACAGTAGCTGGTATCACTACCAGAACCAATCCATGAGAAACAACAAGACAAAGGCTCAATCCCTAAACCTCAGACCAACATCATGGGTTCTAGGGATGCAAGGAAAGAGAATTCCACTTATCTATAATGACAAGCTAATTTTAAGCTTGAACAAAACCAAACCAAGTAGTAGAATCTAATCTTGTGTGCCATACAAGGATGGTGTCACAAGAACAGTTCTAAACTAAGCAGGTTAAGCATCCAATCTTCACAGATACAACCAATCCACTATAAATCATTTTCCTGCCATTACAGGAATCATAATCGGGAAAATCCATACACATATCTTCACTGTAAGAGACCATTTGATCTCAAGCTATATATGAATTCTTAAGCCAACAGTACTAACACTGTGACTTCATCACACAACACTCACTGTCATTAACCAAGTAATGGCGGTGGTAAGCTATTAAAACCATTAGATTTCCCAAGTATTGCTTCAAGAGCAACTTTAATATCTGAATCATATAAAAATTAATCCATAGCATCATCTGGTAAACCCTAGCATCACCACAGCTAATCATAAACAGCAAGCCATAGCTAACAACCACTTAGCATGCTTAGGGACCATCAAAACTTGATCCAACTCATCAAATATCTACTCCACAGAGGGGTATGAACCCTAAGAAGAACAAACCATCTTAATCAGGACAGGACACTAACCAGGAAATGCCACTACCAACATCTAGCATGGGATGGCCTAGCACAGAGAGCACGAGAGGGAGAGGAACAACTTACCGAAGGTCCTCGCTGTAGCTTAGAAGAGGAAGTAGAGGGTCGACGATGAACACAGCGGCATGGTGAGCACCCCCAAGGGGGCGCTGCGACCCACACAACCCCGCGGCGGCGACCATAGTCTCGCCTGGAGGCAAGGAGCACCACCACAGCACACGGCAGCAACGACGGCGACAGCAACCGCATCACCCAAACCCTAGGGTTCGGGATGAGGCTAGACTGGCCACGGGAAAGCTCCTATGCCAAATTGAATTGGACAGAAGGGTAGCGCGTGGTCGACAACCTCGCCCTACATCACGGCAACGGCCAGGGAGGACCACGGCGGCGAGCAGAGCACGACGGCGGCGCCATCGACCACGAGGTCGAGGAGGGGGAGAGAAGGATAAGGTCGAACGAGAGACAAAGAGTGTGGGCTGGACAAGGCCAAAAACCCTTCGGGGAGTTGTTTTACTTTTCCCTACTGGGTCACAAGGGCCCAATAAACCCAAACAGTCAACCCAAATCATTTAGAGCTTACTTTAATAATTAGAAAAAGACCAAAAAGCCCCTGAACTTAAATAAATTCTAGAAAACAAAATAAAAATCCAAAAATTATAAATAAAATATTTTTGGGTTCACAATAATCCAAACTATCCAAATAAATTAAGAAATAAAATTTTAGACATATAAATTTTATTAAGAATTTTGTAATATATATATTCCTTATGGAATTTTACAAAATTATTGAAAGATGATCAAAATAAATAAAAATCATTTTTATTATATATGAATATTGTAGTATTTTAGAAAAACACTAAACAAATATTTAATACCATTTTTTGGTAATTAATAATAATTCTTAAAGGAATTATTAAGTAAATAAAATGCAAATAAAAGGAATAAAATAAAAGAATACAATATTCAATAAATATTAAAGAAATTAATATTTATAAATCCTTAATTATTAAAAAGGATATTTATAATTTAAATAATGGGGGGAAATACATATGAAGTTAAATGATGCATTACATTACTTTGCATAATCATTTTTGCTTCCTTAAATATTGTCCTTACCGGGCAATAATGATGTTTTTGTAGACATAGAAGCTCAAGGTCCAGTCCAAGCATCAGACTTCACTACCTTGCAATCACAAGGCAAGTTCATCACTTTCTCATGTCCTTTGAAGTGTCTTTATCAAAGTATTTGCAAATTGTGTGTTATCATTTATATTGTAGAAAAATAAAACATTATTTTCTCAAAATACTAAATCTTAGATATCATCCTAAGTGTTGATATGATGAAGCAATAGAACTTAGGGTTCTAATTGCAATAATGATGAACAATTAGGGATTAATAACCCATGACATCAGTGATTTTAGCGCCGTATATTACGCGTTAACCATGAGATTTGGAATGGGACGGAGAAGTCAGCTGTATCATTTTCCTCTTGTATGGAGGCAAGACGACCTTAACGTGATGTTGTGATTCCTTGTGCGGATCCAACATATGGGTGGGCACCCTTACGCCCCACACTTTTGGTGTCTAGATTATCTATGAATGGTGTTTAGGGATATAGTCCATGTAAATGGTACTATTCCGGGCATCACTAGGTCATAGAGTCTTCGGGAACTCATCAGGGTTTTAGCCTGCCCGAAAGGGGGCTTAACGAAGGTGAGCCAACCTCGAAGGATCATGCAGACATATGAGGTCGCAGAGAGGGCAGTGATTGGCTTGGACCAACTACTAGGCCCCACATCATGGAATTGTGGACGGGAAAGTACACCCGGTTGTGTAACAAGGAGTTGATCTCTCATGGGAAAAGTAACGCACCTCTGCAGAGTGTAAGAATTGTAACTTGTTACTCCCTGTTCCGGGAAGGAGCTACGAACGCGGCAGGAAAGGAACTCCATGAAAGTTCTGGTCAACCTGTGAAGGTGGTCATAGATTTTTATAATAAAATCAACCTTTGAAGAAAGATTTATGAAAATTGCATAGTGCCAAAGACTGATAGTCCGAGGTGGTAGATAGAGCATCAAACTTCCTACCCTGCATATAATGAATTTGCTCGGTAATGCTGTTACTCATCCTTTCCTTTGAATCCTTACTTAGACTCTGAGAATCCCGAAGATACTCCAATGTATGTATCTGAGAGTCAAGAGGAGGTCTTCTATGAAGAGCCCAACATGTATGGAGCCGTAGAAGGGGAGGACTACGACATCATCTACGGAGGAGAGTTCCAAGAGTCGGAATAATTACTATAGTTCGAGTAGCCACTTGAGCCGAGCAACATGAACAATATATAGCAATAAGTTGTTGAGCTCAATTTGGGGTTTAAGTTTTAAATTTGAAACTTCCGCTGAAACACTTATATTTTGGTTTGTAAGTTGAATCTTTTGGAAGTCTTGAACTTCCGGTATTATAATAATAATAACGTGTGTATATTTGTAATACAGACCCACAATGTTTCTGTTGTACCACTCTGAGGGATGTGATATTTATGGAACGGTGTTCTGTGGATGTCATGTCAACGACTATAGTGTAATACACATGAAGTGGTATGCTGGGTCACCGCAGTTGGTATCAGAGAAAATTGCTTTGACCTTTGGTTGAAAACCTAGTAAGGGTATTACCTGTAGGAGAGTGTAACAACGATAATGAATTCTCTAAAAGAAATATAATGGGTATTCAAATGAGAATATTCCGTTATATGTTTTAGTGCGATAATTCTTTGTTATGATGCAATATATTATTGGTTCCTAATAAAAAATTATTTTCTTGATATACAGAGCTATGGCAGCAAAGTTTCCAAAACAGACTTTGGTAAGGAAAGAGGAGACTCTTGATGATTATCAAGGATCATTCACGGACTAACTTCGTCAACTTTTAAAGATTTTTAGTTGTCCAACCAGAATTCCAGTGAACACTATAACCTATTATGATGGCCGGATGTTATCCAAGTATCATGTGAGTATCCAACTTCCAGAGGAGCTTGGATTATATCACGATTTACCTGTAGGTGAAGGTAGGAGTCACTTAGCAGCATATCATGTTGTCGTTGTGGAGGCGATAGCTAATATCCGGGAGCATAAAGCCAAGGAGTTAGAAGGTAGCACATTTTCTGTGATACCCCATGATTCTATAGACTCGGAGCCTATACCGGATCATCTTACTTTGGTTAAGAAGCATCCTAAGTTAGCTTCCAAGTTTATGGATAGATACCGAACACTTGTTGCATCTTTTTATAAGACACATCAAGTGATTGTTGAAGATAAAAATGACGTGTTAGAGGATCTAACTGATCCGGAAAGGAGGAAGTAGTTAGCATTCCAGTTGGAGAAGGAAGCAAGTAGTAGTGCAACACCTATTTTTAAGGATTACCTATAGATCCTGAATATTTTATACCATATCCTTATTCACCAAGTCCTGGACCTATACATGATCCTACTATGGATACGAGGTATGCAGTACCACAGGGTTCAGAGGATGGTTCTGATTCAGAACTTCCTATTGAGAATTCTGATGGTTGGAGAAGGGGATCATATGAAGGATCTCATGAACACCAGATGTCCACAGATGGTTCTGACAGAAATGTTGGACAATCTAGCTGGATGGGTGCAAGAATTAACCCTAGTAATAGTAGTAGAAATGCCATGTCAATAGATAATCAGGATGAAGAAGAAGATCCCGAGGAGAGAGTGTTTGAATCATCAACATCTTCTCAAAACCCAGGGAATATACATTATCCGATGTTTAACTATCTTGCACAAAGGAGCACCTGGGGATCAGCAGGATCTGCGTATTCTGTTGACAACTCAAGGAATGAAGCTCAGGAGATGCAAGCAAGAGATAATGTTGAATATGTTTCTGAAGACTTTTCAGCTGAGCTGGAGGGAGTCAATGCGCTCAGGTTGAGTAATGACTCAAGTCCTGACACTTCAGATACTGAGTATGTTCCTTCTGGAAGGCCATTTGTTCCGCAAACTGTGCGGCGAACGACACGTCATCACGGTTGGACATCAGGCATCTATGATGAGCGTAGTTACTATTAGAAGTAGGCAACTATTTAGAAGTATCAAGTACCGTGTAGTGTTCTCCAAGAAATAAGATAGTTATATAAATAAGGAAGTGTTGTGATTATACCTATATGTTATATGTTGTAATGACTTTGTATTATTATCCTATTATGTATAATATGTGAAATGCATATTTGTATTTTCTTTGGATCTTTATTGTGTGACTAGTTCTATGCGTAAAGTCGAGCTCAGAACACATGTGCATGATGTAATTATGAGTATTCACTTTATGTTGCAGGACTAGAGGGTCATGGATACGGGTGTAGAAACCGAAGCTGAACAACAACAGATGGAACGTGAGGCCAAGGAGAAGGCCGATGAAGATGCAGCAAGTCAGGGAGCATTACCACCACCAATGAGGCTGTTAATGGAGCAGAACTTTATGCAGTGTATGCAAGAGACCCAGAACAAGTTCATGGAGGAGTTGCTAGGACGAGCAAAACAGAGGGCACCTGAAGGTGGAGGAGTGAGTCTATCTGATTTACAGAATGCAAGGCCGTTACCTTTTGCATCAGCTCCTGAACCAATGGATGCAGAAGATTGGCTAGCAGATACAGAAAGAAAGCTGAAGGCTGTTGGTTGCAATGATGAGGAGAAACTGAGGTATGCAACTCATCTTCTGACTAGACCTGCAGCATCATGGTGGGAGAATCAGTTGGCCATGCAACAACCAGGAAGTGAGTACACCTGGGAGGAGTTTAAACAGAGATTCCGTGAATATCATGATCCGGAGAGTGTTATGGAGTTGAAGCGGAGAGAATTTGAGGAGCTGCAGCAGGGATATACTAGTGTTATGAATTATATCCGGGAGTTTAGTCAACTGTCTTGTTATGCTGAGGAGGAAGTTAACACGGAGAAAAAGAGGAAGAAGTGTTTCCTGCGTGGATTAAATCCATTTGTGAGGATGCAGTTGAGGTTGGCTAATAAGCAAACTTATCAGCAGTTGCTAGATGCAGCTATTACCTTCGAAGATGACTACAAGAATGTCCAAGAGTATAGAAGGAAGAGAGCTAAGAAGGAAACAAAGAGGATACAAGAAAACAAGCCCAAGCCCAATCTGGAATTCAAACCAAGGAATAGGCCCTATAACAACAACAATTCCAATCAGAGTGCAAATCCAAACATAAAGAATATTATATGCCACAATTGCAAACTCCCAGGGCATATGAGCAGGGATTGCCCGAAACCAGTAATCGTATGCCATGCTTGTGGTCAGAGAGGTCACATCAAGCCCAAATGTCCAAGCAAACCACAAGGAGGTTGGCCGGTTCGAGATGGAAGGCAAGCCCATGGAGGAAATGGACAGCCCAATAAAGGAGGAAATAATGGCAAGAACAACAATGGCAAGAGGAAAAGACCTACCAGGAAGCTGAACTGTGCAACTCTCGAGGAGGTGGATAATTCAGAGCATGCAGTAATAGGTACGCTCAATATCCTTACCAATCCCGGCAAAGTTCTATTTTATACTGGTGCAACTAATTCATTCATTTCTGAAGAATTCTGTGATAAGTTCGGGATTAGAAGGGCAATGTTAGAAAACCCTATGACCGTAGTTACCGTAGGGGGAATGTGATTGTACGCCACATTAAACAAGATTAGGCCATCTCGATCTGTGGTTGTACATACTTTGCACACCTTTACGTGATTCCTTTGAAGGGAATTGCAGTACTGCTGGGGATGGACTGGATGATGGAACATGGAGCTCAGATAAATTGTGAGGAGAAAACTGTCTCAATCAAAACTCTAAGTGGAGCAAGGATAGTTTACCAAGCAGATAAGCACATTCATATCATGGTGGATCTGCAGTTGAACTCGATGAAAGAGGTCAAATTGGAAGATATTCCTATAGTAAATGAATTCCAAGATGTTTTTCTAGCAGAGCTACCTGGATTGCCACCAGATTGGGAGATAGAATTCACTATTGATCTAATTCCCGGTACAACACCAATAGCTCAAGCACCATATAAGATGGGACCAAAAGAATTAAAAGAACTCAAATAGCAAATTGATGAGTTAGCCAGAAAAGGGTTTATCCAGGAAAGTGTATCCCCATGGGGAACACCAGTAATCTTTGTGGATAAGAGGGATGGTGGAAGAAGAATGTGTGGAGATTATAGAAATTTGAATAACGTTACTATCAAGAATAAGTATCCTTTACCAAGGATTCAAGTTTTGTTTGATCAAGTGAAAGGAGCCGAAGTATTTTCAAAGATTGACCTAAGATCTGGATACCATCAAATAAAAATCAAGCCCGAGGATGTTCCCAAGACAACATTTGTCTCAAGATATGGACACCATGAATACCTGGTAGTACCATTTGGTTTGACCAATGCACCAGCAGTATTCATGAATCCGATGAACAAACTCTTCATGCAATATTTGGATAAGTTCGTCATAGTCTTTATTGATGATATTCTGATATATTCCAAAGATAAAGAAGAGCATGCTGATCATTTGAGAATAGCATTGCAGACTCTAAGAGAACATAAACTTTATGCTAAGTTTAGTAAGTGTGAATTTTGGCTAGATGAGGTAGAATTCCTCGGCCATGTGATCAATAAAGATGGAATTGCTGTAAATCCATCTAAAGTTTAGTCAGTACTAGAGTGGACTGCACCAACCAATGTGAAGCAGATTCGAGGTGTCTTAGGAATGACTGGTTATAATCGGAGATTCATTGAAGTTTTCTCCAAGATAGCTGGACCAATGACCAAATTGTTGAGAAAGAATACACCATTCAATTGGGATGAGAAGGTGAAGCAAGTTTTCAGGAGTTAAAGACTAGGTTAACCACAACTCCAATCTTAGCAGTTCCTGAAACAGGGAAGGACTTCACAGTATACTGTGATGCCTCTAAAGAAGGTTTGGGTTGTGTGTTAATGCAAGATCGGAAGGTGATTGCTTATGGTTCAAGACAACTAAAACCACATGAAGTCAACTATCCGACTCATGATTTAGAGTTAGCAGCAGTAGTATTTGCGCTGAAAGGATGGAGGCATTTTCTTTATGGAGCCAGATGTGAGTTATACACTGACCATAAAAGTCTTAAATATTTCTTCACTCAAAAGGAGTTGAATATGAGGCAGAAGTGTTGGTTGGAACTAATCAAAGATTATGATTTAACAATCAACTATACTCCAGGGAAAGCAAATGTTCTAGCTGATGCTTTAAGCAGAAAGAGTGCAAACATTCAGCCTAGCAATCGGGAGCTACCAAAAGAGTTAAAAATGGACTTGGGAAGATTAGAGCTTCAATTCATTAGAATAGAGGTTCTTGGAGGATTAGATACTATGCAGGTAGTTGCAGAGCAGGACAGTGATCTTAAGCACGAAATTTTTAAACATCAAGCAGAAGATCCTTTCATTGCTGAGGAAATTCGGAGGATATCTCAAGGGCAAAAATAAGTTTTTCGCCTTGGAGATTATGAGTCTTTGTGGTTCCAAGATCGTCTTTGTGTTCCAGATGTGACTGATATTCGTGATGTCATATTCAGGGAAGCACATGAAACACCATATTCTATACATCCAGGAAGTACTAAGATGTATATGGATATGAAAGAACTATTCTGGTGGAATAACATGAAAAGGAACATTTCTAAATATGTATCATAATGCCATACTTGCCAAAGGGTGAAGGTTGGACATCAAAGTCCAGCAGGACCATTACAACCTTTGGAAATTCCCAAATGTAAGTGGGAGGAAATAGGTATGGATTTCATCACAGGATTGCCCATGACACCTAAACGGAAGGATATGATATGTGTAATTATGGACAGACTCACTAAAAGTGCACATTTTATTCCGGTAAATCAGAAAGATAATGCCGAGAAGTTAGTAGAATTTTACATCAAAGAGATAGTAAGTAAGCATGGAGTACCCAAAAAGATCATAACTGATAGGGGATCAGTGTTTACTTCAGCATTTTGGAAGCAACTACATGAAGCACTTGGTTCCAAATTAGATTTCAGCATAGCTTATCATCCAGAGACCGGAGGTCAAACAGAAAGAACAAACCAGATACTAGAAGACATGTTAAGAGCTTGTGCATTATATTTTGGAGATACATGGGAAGATCATCTACCATTGGCAGAATTTTCCTACAATAACAACTATCAGAGTAGTCCGAAGGCAGCTACATATCAGGTTCTGTATGGAAGGAAGTGTAGATCACCAATATGTTGGTATGAGCCTGGAAGCAACAAGGAATTTGCGCCAGACTATATCAAAGAAAAAAAATATATCATTGATAAGATCAAGGATAGACTGAAAATAGCTCAGAGTAGGCAGAAAAGTTATGCTGATCAAAGTCGAAGATCGTGGCATCCAGAAGTGGGAGACATGGTATATTTGAAAGTAAGTCCAATGAAAGGGGTAAAAATGTTCGGAGTTAAAGGAAAATTGAGTCCAAGATACATCAGACCATTCAAGATACTAAGTCAGAACAGAACCATAGCTTATGCTTTAGAGTTACCATCAAGATGGCTCAAGTGCATAATGTTTCCATGTTTCACAACTTCGTAAATGTTTGAAAGTTCCCGATGATGCAATCACACATCAGGAGATAGAACTACAAGCAGACTTGACCTATGTTGAAAAGCCCTGTAAAATTTTGGAAGAAAACTGGAAAAGGTTGAGGAATAGGGCAATCAAATATTGCAAGGTACAGTGGGAACATCACCCCGAAAGAGAAGCCACATGGGAGAAAGAAGAGGATTTAAGAAAAGCCTATCCAGAACTATTCAGGTACATCTCAGCAAACTTCAGGAACCAACGAAGGGTAGATTAGGAATTTGTGATGTTGCATGCATTCATCTGTGAAAATGTGGGTAAATTTTTCGCCAAATAAAAACCTAAAGTGATCAAAGTTTCTTTCATGCTTTGAGATTAGGTATAGTCTTGAAGGATGATTGTTATAGACTTTGATATGATCTTTGTGGATTAGAGTGTTTTGGGAAATGAGATTTGAATTTAAAACTTGAGTGTTTGAATTATAATTCAAAAGAATTTAGGATTATGTTTGAGTATTTTTAATTAGTCAAGAGATGATGATTAATAGCTCAAACCTTAAATAAATAACATAATAAATAAAATGAATATTTATTCCATAAATAAATAAGTTACAAAAATGAAACTTATGGAAATGAGCAATAATCTTTACAATAGTAATTAAATAGAAGAATAATATTTCTTTATTGAATAATAGTAAAATCTATATTACAAAAGAATAAAAATAACAAGTACAAAAGAATAAAAAAGGATTACAATTGAATAAGAGGATATTACAAGTGACTATCCTATAAAGAAAAAGAAAAACCTAAACTAAAGTCTTGATCTTCAAGTCTGGTACCTGCAAAATAAACATAAAGTAAAAAGAAAGAAAAGTTAAGGATTAGAATTATTTTACTCTCATACTTGACAGTGAAGTGCACTGATCAAGGTTCATCATTGAGTAATCTTTCAAAGGGGAAAGTTTCACCAATATGAAAGAATATATCTTTCATAATTTTAAGCCATAAGTTAAATAAACAGCAAGGAGGGGCAAGTTTCACCAGCCAAGTAAAAGGTAACCTGATAAAAGTAACTCTCAAATTCAGAACATATCCACAAGCTGTGCAGCAGGCACACATGCAGCACACACACCAAACTGCATGGTGTGTGCTGTCAGCACTACAACAACAACTCAATCACACAAAACTGCTCAACACAGCCGTGGGAAGCAAACCCACACCAGTTTCTTGTTCTTACACACCAAGCACAGCAGCCCAGCAGCTAAACCAAGCCAAAGCCAAGCAAGATCACACCAATCAAAACCCTGGATCACATCACCAAAATGGTGACATAAGGAGGGGGTGGATCAGGTGGATAGCAAGACCAAGATCAAGCCATCAGGACCAGGAGGTGAAGGGCCAGATCAAGGAAAAGCTAGGAGTTGGAAATACCAGGAGAGCACCAGATCAAGTTACCACAAGATCAACCACTGGAAACCCCAACATCAAGTGAGTGTGGTGAGTAAAATATACCATCACATGATCTATCTGTCTAAGATTAGACAAGTATTCATGATTTGTCTCTTACTCAAATTCTCAAAAAACACCCAGGTGGGGTGAATCCATCACTTAACTCTTAAACACTAAAAGCAATCTAAAAACTATAAAGATCCATCTAAGATCTCAGGACAACATCATTGATCTAAGCTATCAAGCTATATTTCAATTCAAGAATGAATATAGCCAAGATTTAAACTTCTAGGCACATATCTTAAATAGGAGTAACACCTTAGAATTTAAACTCATGGATCTATATAAGTTATTAAGCCTACAATCAATTTGTCCCAACTTTGATTCAAGAAACAGTAGCTGGTATCACTACCAGAACCAATCCATGAGAAACAACAAGACAAAGGCTCAATCCCTAAACCTCAGACCAACATCATGGGTTCTAGGGATGCAAGGAAAGAGAATTCCACTTATCTATAATGACAAGCAAATTTTAAGCTTGAACAAAACCAAACCAAGTAATAGAATCTAATATTGTGTGCCATACAAGGATGGTGTCACAAGAACAGTTCTAAACTAAGCAGGTTAAGCATCCAATCTTCACAGATACAACCAATCCACTATAAATCATTTTCCTGCCATTACAGGAATCATAATCAGGAAAATCCATATACATGTCTTCACTGTAAGAGACCATTTGATCTCAAGCTATATATCAATTCTTAAGCCAAGAGTACTAACACAGTGACTTCATCACACAACACTCACTGTCATTAACCAAGTAATGGCAGTGGTAAGCTATTAAAACCATTAGATTTCCCAAGTATTGCTTCAAGAGCAACTTTAACATCTGAATCATATAAAAATTAATCCATAGCATCATCTGGTAAACCCTAGCATCACCACGGCTAATCATAAATAGCAAGCCATAGCTAACAACCACTTAGCATGCTTAGGGACCATCAAAACTTGATCCAACTCATCAGATATCTACTCCACAGAGGGGTATGAACCCTAAGCAGAACAAACCATCTTAATCAGGACAGGACACTAACCAGGAAATGCCACTACCAACATCTAGCATGGGATGGCCTAGCATAGAGAGCACGAGAGGGAGAGGAACAACTTACCGAAGGTCCTCGCTGTAGCTTAGAAGAGGAAGTAGAGGGTCGACGACGAACACGACGGCATGGTGAGCACCCCCAAGGGGGCGCTGCGACCCACACAACCCCGCGGCGGCGACCATAGTCTCGCCTGGAGGCAAGGAGCACCACCACAGCACACGACAGCAACGGCGACGACAACAACCGCATCACCCAAACCCTAGGGTTCGGGATGAGGCTAGACTGGCCACGGGAAAGCTCCTATGCCAAATAAAATTGGAAAGAAGGGTAGCGCGTGGTCGACAACCTTGCCCTGCATCACGGCAACGGCCAGGGAGGACCACGACGGCGGCGCCATCGACCACGAGGTCGAGGAGGGGAAGAGAAGGATAAGGTCGAACGAGAGACAGAGAGTGTGGGCTGGACAAGGCCAAAAACCCTTTCGGGAGTTGTTTGACTTTTCCCTACTGGGTCACAAGGGCCCAATAAACCCAAACAGTCAGCCCAAATCATTTAGAGCTTACTTTAATAATTAGAAAAAGACCAAAAAGCCCCTGAACTTAAATAAATTCTAGAAAATAAAATAAAAATCCAAAAATTATAAATAAAATATTTTTGGGTTCACAATAATCCAAACTATCCAAATAAATTAAGAAATAAAAATTTTATACATATAAATTTTATTAAGAATTTTGTAATATATATATTCCTTATGGAATTTTACAAAATTATTGAAAGATGATCAAAATAAATAAAAATCATTTTTATTATATATTAATATTGTAGTATTTTAGAAAAATACTAAACAAATATTTAATACCAATTTTTGGTAATTAATAATAATTCTTAAAGGAATTATTAAGTAAATAAAATGCAAATAAAAAGGAATAAAATATTCAATAAATATTAAAGAAATTAATATTTATAAATCCTTAATTATTAAAAAGGATATATATAATTTAAATAATGGGGGGAAATACATATAAAGTTAAATGATGCATTACGTTACTTTGCATAATCATTTTTGCTTCCTTAAATATTGTCCTTACTTGGCAATAATGATATTTTTGTAGACGTAGAATCTCAAGGTCCAGTGCAAGCATCAGACTTCACTACCTTGCAATCACAAGGCAAGTTCATCACTTGCTCATGTCCTTTGAATTGTATTTATCAAAGTATTTGCAAATTGTGTGTTATCATTTATATTATAGAAAAAGAAAACATTATTTTCTCAAAATACTAAATCTTAGATATCATCCTAAGTGTTGATATGATGAAACAATAGAACTTAGGGTTCTAATTGCAATAATGATGAAGAATTAGGGATTAATAACCCATGACATCAGTGATTCTAGCGCCGTATATTACGCGTTAACCATGAGATTTGGAATGGGACGGAGAAGTCAGCTGTATCCTTTTCCTATTGTATGGAATCAAGACGACCTTAACATGACGTTGTGATTCCTTGTGCGGATCCAACATATGCGTGGGCACCCTTACATCCCACACTTTTGGTGTCTAGATTATCTATGAATGGTGTTTAGGGATATAGTCCATGTAAATGGTAATATTCCGGGCATCACTAGGTCATAGAGTCTTCGGGAACTCATCAGGGTTTTAGCCTGCCCGAAAGGGGGCTTAACGAAGGTGAGCCATCCCCGAAGGATCATGCAGACATATGAGGTCGTGGAGAGGGCAGTGATTGGCTTGGACCAACTACTGGGCCCCACATCATGGAATTGTGGACGGGAAAGAATGCCTGGTTGTTTAACAAGGAGTTGATCTCTCATGGGAAAAGTAACGCATCTCTGTAGAGTGTAAGAATTGTAACTTGTTACTCCCTGTTCCGGAAAGGATCTACGAACGCGGCAGGAAAGGAACTCCATGAAAGTTCTGGTCAACCTGTGAAGGCTGATGGTCATAGAATTTTATAATAAAATCAACCTTTGAAGAAAGATTTATGAAAATTGCATAGTGCCAAAGACTGATAGTCCGAGGTGGTAGATAGAGCATCAAACTTCCTACCCTGCATATATTGAATTTGCTGGGTAACACTGTTACTCATCCTTTCCTTTGAATCCTTGCTTAGACTCGGAGAATCCCGAAGATACTCCAATGTATGCATCTGAGAGTCAAGAGGAGGTCTTCTATGAAGAGCCCAACATGTATGGAGTCGTAGAAGGGGAGGACTACGACATCGTCTACAGAGGAGAGTTGCAAGAGTCCGAATAATTACTATAGTTCGAGTAGCCACTTGAGCCGAGCAACATGAACAATATATAGCAATAATTTGTTGAGCTCAGTTTGGGGTTTGAGTTTTAAATTTGAAACTTCCGCTGAAACACTTATATTTTGGTTTGTAAGTTGAATCTTTTGGAAGTCTTGAACTTCCGGTATTGTAATAATAATAACGTGTGTATGTTTGTAACACAGACCCCCAATGTTTTTGTTGTACCACTCCGAGGGATGTGATATTTACGAAACGGTGTTCTGTTGATGTCATGTCAACGATTATAGTGTACTACACATGAAGTAGTATGCTGGGTCACCGCACCCTTCTTTCAAAGCCCCACCCCACGATCGGAGACAGCTCCCGTTGATTTTCTAAATTCTACCCTACATGCGGCGGCGTCGACGAGCGAGCAGCGACAGATGCCGACGCGAGGGAGGAGGCGCCGGAGTTCCCCACTTTTTCCCGAGCTAAAGACCTTCTTCTGGGCTGCGCCGACGCCGACGAGCGAGCGGCGACAGAGGTAGACGCGAGGGAGGAAGCGCTGGAGTTTCCATCTTGTTCCCGACATAACAACCTTCTTCCAGGGTGCGCCGGCGCAGGCGAGCGAGCGACAGTAGCGACAGACGCGAGGAGGTGCCGGATTCCCCGGCGAGGGCACCAACCATCCGCCGCATTGGTGCAGGCGAGATACCACCGGTATTCATGGCACCTATCAAGCGGAAAGGGGTTTCCCTGCAAAAATATGAGGTGTGTGCCTAAAATCCTTCTAGTTAACTGCCGCAAATCCTGCTTGTTAACTGCAATAAATTCTGCTAGTTAACTTCTAGAATATTATGGTGAGCTAAGATGAACTTGCAAATCACTAGTGTGTCTGGTTTCGTGTTTTTTTGGAAGTTAATTGAAACAATCCATGGTAGTTAGCGCATGATGGGGGTTAGCACCTTGCAAACTTCTTCTAGTTAACTTCTTAAATTTGTCTTGTGAAATTAATGAAACCTTGTAAAAAATAACGGATGTGTTTGTTTTGTGGTGGTTTTTTGGGACTTAATTGAACGTGTCAAATGTAGTTTCAGAAAAAACATTACTGGGTAAGGTCAGGATTTTTTGGGAGTTACCATGTTATAGTATGAGAGGTAAAATATGGTTACTTGTGTTTTAAAGTGGATTATCACTATTGTGTGGGTTCACTTAGACTTCTGAAAAAACAGAAAGTTAACTAGCAGTATTTGGTATTGTAGCTGTGTTACTCCTAAAAAAATTGTGGGAGTTAAGATGTTAAATTGATAGAAGTTAATTATGGTTACATGTGCTGCAGGTTCTGCTTGCGACTGTGGTTTTCAATACTAAAGTTTAAATAGTGACTAATTGTGCAATTGAGAAAGTAGAAATAGATTTCAGGTATAAAAAATAGAGTAAATCTTTAATGTAAACTCCACTAATTATGTTTGTATGGGAGTTAACTATGTTCAACTAGGGTGGTTTGGGTTGTTGTGAAAATATGAAATGTGTTGCACCACCAAAAAATCTTTGGAACAAAACTGTTCATATCTCGAAGTTAGCAATGGTAAACTATGGAGGTTGGGATGTTGAAAAACAACATGTGCTTGATCAGTGATGACAAAAAAATGATGTTAACTAATTTCATGTATGGAAGTTAGCTACTAGGGAATGTGGAAGTTAGGTGTTCCATAAAATTAACACATGCTATGTCTTTTTCTCCGCAGATTTTTGAACAGATACACATCTAAAAATGGCCCATGGAAACAATGATATGGTTGAAAAGATAATAGATGGAGGTGAAGAAATGTACTGCTGGTCTGGCCCACCAAAGAATAAATGTTCTCCTGTGATATGTGATGAGCCTATAGATAGTTTTGAACCTATGATGCGTTTTCCAAGACGACAAGATGGTACCAGAGCATTGCCCCAATACCATTGCTAAGTCTACATCAGTGCAGAATAGTGTGGATGTGAATCTGTCAAGTGGTGTTTCAAGCAATCCAAGTGTTGTAGCTAGGAATCATATGCAACACAAGAGGCAGAAAGTATTAGATGCATTTATGGTAACTCAGGAATCAACACTGGGCAGTTAAGTCTCCATCAAGAAGCAGTTAGGTTAATTCCAGACTCATCGGACAACCACTCCAATGACGATGAGATCATGATGTGGTCTGGTCCAAAAAAACCACGCTCACCTGTACGCTACAATGAGCCAATTCTTGTTAGAGATCCATTTTTTCGTATTTCACGAAGGGAAATGCAAAGTAATAGTGGGGAGTCAAGATGTGCACATAATGAAGTTGAGAAGAAAACATCCCAGATCAAATCAAAGCTGCTAGTAAGATCATCAAAGGATACGAGGCCAGATGGTAAATCTGAGAATGATGCAATGCATAAAAATGGGACTTCATCAAATCATATGCCTCCGAAAGATCCTTTGCTTCATGTACATGTTGTCACGCCACCTTTCCCCATCAAACAAGGGCATGAAGAAACACTAACTCCTATACAATCGTACACACATGTGAGTGCCTATAAAAATAATTGTTTCAATTAATTATGAAATAACAAAAAATATATAGCATTCTAGATATGGTGAAAATGAAAAATGTTGTTTATTTTATCTTCGTCACTTAGAAAATATAATAAAACTAATAGTGACTAACATATTGTGCATGGGAAACATATGCAGGCACCTGAGCTCCCAGAGAGTTTCATACCTACAATTTCTTAGGAATTCGAATCATTTGATGAGGCTTTTCAGTTTTACAACACATATGCTAAGCACACTGGGTTTGGCATTAAGAAAGACCAACGTGACAAGAGATGGTGGTATATGCGATGTGTCTGCGAGGGAACACAGAACACAGGTTTCGTCGAATCTGACAGACAACATGATAAAGTGAGCAAAAAAACTGGCTGCAAAGCATTTATGAGATTAAAAGAGAGAGATGATGGTAGCTGTGTTTTGATGGATATAATCCTAGAACACAACCACCCATTGCTGTTAACTCCATCAATGCAAGTGTTCTTGCATTCACACAAACGTGTTGACGCAACGCTGCAGGATTTGATTAAAGACCTCCGTTTAACAACGTTAAACATGCTAGCATAATGGGATTCCTATCTAGGATGAATGGTGGACGCAACAAGTTAACATTCCATCACAAGGATATAAAGAACATATAAGTATCAGCGCATGAAAAAAACAAAAACAAAATCATATAAATTCATATTCTCTGGCAATAACTACTGATATTTATAAACTACAAATTTTGCAGGAAAACGCGTAATACACGCCTCAACAACGCAAACGATGTGCAGAAACTATTCAAGTTATTTGCTGATATGAAAGCTAAAAACGATAACTTCTATTCTGATGTGCAAGTTGATTCAGAAAACACAATTAGAAATATTTTATGGTCAAATGCTAGCTGCAGAGATGCATATGTTGATTTCGGCGACTGTAACACCTTCGATACAACATACTAGGGAAATATATACCTCATGCCACTTGCAGTTTTTGTTGGCGTCAATAATCATTTGCAGTCGACCATTTTTGGTGTCGCGCTGATGGGCGACGAAAGCATAGAATTATTCAAATGGGTACTCAGCACATTCTGGAAGTGCATGGGCGGGAAACAACCAATTTGTATTTTAACAGGTATGTCAATATTAACCTTGAAAAAAGGTTAGCTAGCTATTTTTATGAAAGTCCATTTGCTCTGTCCATTGAAGTTATGTATCTATTTATTAAGAAAAATGATGATGCTTGCTCTGCTTATGGAAGTTAGGTAGATATTTTTATGGAAGCCAACTTGTTATCTTATGGTAGTTAGGTATCTGTTTTATATGCTAAAAACTATGGCTTCCTCTGCATCTGGAAGTTAACTATATGTTTGCATTAAGGTTCACTTGCTCTGATTTGGGAAATTAACTAGCTGTTGTTATGGAAAACTTAGATATATATTAATTAATATGAATAATTTAAAAATAGGTGTACATATAGCTCAGGAGCCGGAAAAACCCGTACGATTTCCAAGGCATGAGGCTCCTCTGAGGTGACCGTTGGTCGGCCTCCGGCTTTCGCCGACGTCTCACCGGCAAAAGCTCTGCATGGATTCCTCAGGAGGTTGTTGGAAGATCACCTACTCAGGTGTGACCACGGGGGGTAAGTTTCTTGAAGGTTCTCTCGCTCTCTCGGCCGATTCTTGGTTTGTTCTTCTCAATGCCAAAGGCTCTCCTCTTGAGGGCAGAAGCCTGGAAAATGGGGAGAAGATCTCTATTGGATCTGTTTTGAGGTTCCCCTCTCATCTCTCTCGTGTTAATGATTCTCTGGTTTCCTCATCTGGTTTTCTTGGTAGATCTCCTACCATCTCTAGAACAAATGAGTACACTGGTTTTAAATGGCATGCCCTTTGCTCCTCTTTGCCGGCTGAAGATCTTGAGCCTTCTAAAGGTTTTTTGATGCTTTTCCCTAGTTCAAAAAGGCTGGTTCTCCTCAACCACAATGAGGTGGTTATTGATGCTAGATACTTGATTCACGGTGAGGTTGTGGCCTCGGGTATTTCTATTGATCTTCAAGTGAAGAGGGTGGTAGTTGGTGCACAGATTTTGCCCAGCCCTTTGGTTAAGAAATTTTCCCTCAATATTGAGAAGATTGTGCCAAAAACTCTGGATTTCACCAAGGACCTTCCTATGGAGTGCACTATCAAGGATGAATCTTTGAGTTGACCTGCCCTGTGTAACATCCCAAAAATACCAAACTTAGATCATCAAACACTAATCATCAAGATTAGGGTTAACAAAAACTTTTCTAAATAAACTCATGAATGCATGTATATGTGTATGCATGAATTTTGAATTTCTTTAAAAACCACCTTGTTTGTGTGATCCATTGCTTGTAAAATGTTTCTTAGGTGAAATGAACATCATCTAAAACATTTCCCACACTTTCCTTAAAGACAAGTAAATCAGAACAAATATATTAAGTGAATGGTCATTTTGGCCAATTTAACTCCCATGCCTACTTTGGCTGTCTCAAACTTTCAGAACCTAACAGAAACTTTTCTGGATCTTTGCACCCCTTGAATGTACTCATAACAGAGTATCAAGGCCCACTTTGTGATCATCCAGAAACTTTCAAATGCATAGTTTAAATGACAATTCAAAATTGAATCTTCTTCATATGGGAAGATCCCACTTTTTCAAAACCCACTCAAACAAGCTCAACTTTCAAAACCCAAGCATCTGCAGACTCACCAGCACCAATCTAGCAAACCCACCAAAAATCATTTCAAAATTCAAAACTTGATTTCATGCGGCCATTTCATCAAACAGGTTGCAGACACAAATCAAACAAAACATCAAACACTATAGTGTGCAGTGATTCTTGCCTAACTTGTTCCCTAGTTAGCTCACACACAACTCAGTAGATCATATAGAAAGATTTGCCCAACACTAGCACCCCTGTGAGCTTGCCATTGCCATCAATGGTGAACAGCCGAGCACCCCAATGTCACCCCATTGTGGACAGCAAGCTAGAGGAAGAACTAGCCGTGCCAACCTTGTCTAGGAGGCAGCCCACCGTCCACCGCCACTCACTGTCCCAGCCGCAAGCGTTGCCAAGCCCTGGACCACGCGCACAAGCCGCGCCCAGACCATGCCGAGCGTGCGCCAGAGCGCCACCCTCGACCAGCATCCACAGACCGCGCGCCGCCCTCGCCGCGTGCATACATGATCGCCATCAACCCAGGAGACCGCCAGACATCCCCATTTGCCGCCCCGTGCCGCACAGCCACCGCCCGCCGTCGAAGACGCCGCCTCTGCCGCGCAGAGCACCGGCCGTTCCAGACCAAACCACACCGCCCCATGCCTCGCGACCATGTCGTTGAGCATCACCAGGAGACACAACACCGTCCCCTACCCTTGCCCATGCCATTAGCCGCGTGTAACGTCGCCCCCGACTAGCTCACCGTGCGCCCCGACGGTCCCCTCGCTCGACTATAAATAGAGGCCACCCCCGCACGAATTCTGCACACCATCTCACTCCCCTCTCCTCACTGATCGTGCCACACCATTCTCAGAGCAAGGCGAGCACCACCTTGCCGGAATTTCACTGGAGCCTGCCGCTACCGGAGAAGAAAGGAGCTAGCGATTGGAGCCGCCCCAGGAGCTGCCGCGACCACCCCTGAGTTCGCCGTCGTTGACTTCGTCGTTCGCCCGCCTCGCCGACCCTCGCCAGTACCCCGGTGAGCCCCCAGCGACCCTCACTGGCCGCGCTAGGTTTCGTTCTCGCCGGACTTATCTCGCGTCGACAATGACTCCCAGCCGTTAGATTAGAACTAGATCGAACGACCCACGTTGCCCCATACCGCTTAGCCCAGCCCCGTGTCACTGACGAGTGGGGACACCCACTTAAGTAGCCCGCGGGAGCACTGCGCTTAGCAGGCCGGCCCGTTAGAATTTCCCGCGCAGCCCAGTTATTCAAATTAAATCTTTTTCTATTTCAATTCAAACACACTTCTGTACTCAACTTCAAAAATCAACCCAGATCGATTCAGTGCACCAATTTGAATGAAACCAATTTTTTTGGAAAGGTCTATGAATGCTGAATCCAAGCCCGTTGGATTCAAGTCATTTGGATCTCTAGATCACCCCTGGTAAAAATAACAAGGCAGAAGCTTTTCTGCATTCAAACATTTTTCAAATTTAAACCATAATAGCTTTTGAGTTGATTCCAACTCTCAAAAATCACATTTAACCATACCTTTCAGAATATATAAAAACATATAGGTTTACTTGCAGAAATATTGTTCAAGTAATAAAAGAATGCTACATAAGCATTCTAGCCACTTTAATTAATTAAAATAAAAGGGTAAAACCTTATTAAATTGTGACACCACTTTAAATCACATTCCCATGGACTACAACATGTGGTGATGACATGTGTCAACATGATCCCATGTTTAGTTTGGAGAATATTAAATCTTAAGTAGTTTTTCAATGAGTAGAAATTACTTTTCTAAAAATAAAAAGATTTAAACCAAGCCTTAACCTTGTAATGTTAGAGATGATGCTAGATCATCTATAGAACCCATGTGTGTGATGATTGCAAGTAGTTAAGTATTGTTTGGTGATTGTGTACCTCGTATTTATTCATAGACGCTAGTACCAACCAAGGATACGAGGAGGAAGGAGGATACTACGAAGAGGAAGCCGAGGAGAACTTCAACCACTGCTCTGCACAAGGCAAGCTAGTAACTATGCAAGCTTATACTGATATTGATGCAAGCTAACCCTTGCAAGATACCCTACTGATGCCACAAACCCATACTTGTGATATGACTACTATATGCCTTAAGCATATGATATCATACCCCCTTGATAAACCAAATCCTAGTTTTATGTGCAAGCTTCTTACTTTATTTCTTTATCAAAGCTTACTTAGAGTCTACCTAAGAGTTTGGTAGATACTAGACAGTTGTGCTGAAGGTTGCATAAAGAGCATAAAATTTGGCCTAAGATAGAAACCTTGATCTCAGCCTAAGACATGAGATTGAACTTAGTTAAAACCCCACTAGTTACCACCCCTCCTTAGTACTACCCCACCTGTAGATGCTAGTGCTAAGCATAAAACTTGATCAACTTTAGATGGGAATACTTGGTGGAAAAATGGTTATGAAAACCTTGGAATGATGGATCATTCTATTGAAATGTTTTGGACATGTGTTTCGAAACACTTGATGATTTTGGTGATGAAAATGTTGAGGCATCAGCCTTAGCCCCTTTATAAAACTGATGGTTGTCTGGATGCGATACCATTCCAATTTTCTCGTACAACCACAATACCCGAAGATTGGGTAGGGCTTGACTGGAAACTTATGTACCTTAGTATTAGTTCCCTCACGGCCAAGGTCTGAGCTGAGGCTACCTTGTGAAGATTGTCCACCTGTGCAGTACCCAAGATGACAGTTGGTCATGGTTGGAAGGCCATACTCACAGGAGAGGTGCTTATACTAGGGCGTGTAATCGAAAGGTTAGGATTGATTATCCACATACTGAGTATGGTGAATTCAGGATTTGTTCCTGACGGATGTATCGAATGTTGTGGTGAAAGTGTACAATCTCTGCAGAGTGTCAAACTATTCGAATAGCCGCGTCCGCGGTTATGGACAGTTGGAGTGGCCATACTGTTCCCCCGTCAGACTTTTCAAAATGACTTGTGAAACGAATTGAGACTTTGACTTGACCACAACAGAGTTGTGACCTGAATTACAAGATCCCACTTAGGAGTTATAAAACTGTGACTAGCTTTGGAACTTAGTAGAGATAAACCTGGCTTTTTGCAAAACAACCCTAGAGCCTAGTGTCCTATTATCCAAAAACCCCTTACCTGTTAGTATTAGTTTGCGATTACTTAAAGAGTACTCATGGCTTTGTCCCTGGATATTCCCATGGCCAGACTATGAAGAGGAGTACCTGGAAGATGGACCCCAGGAAGGTTACGACAACTAGGATCATCTCCCATCGTCAGCATTGCCTGTGACCCTGAAGATGGAGCTTCGCCTACGCTACCGTTATTACTACGTATTCCGCTGCTTGAAATTGTATTAAGAACTGGATCATGAGATCCCTATTTGTGTAAGAACTTATGTATCGTTGTAACAGATGATGTACTATGGTATCCAATTCTGTTATGTCTCGCAAAAATGGTAATCCTGGGATTGCGATGTATGGCATAACAGGCATCTAGGATTGAAAAATCCGGGTGTTGACAAGTTGGTATCAGAGCCATCCTGACCATAGGAGACCCTAGTTAGACTGGACGTTGAACCAAAAACTTAATTTCAAAACCAAAGAAAAACAAATATTTACAAAAACCTATTCTCATCTTATCTCTTTGATTCTTTCATAAAAATTCATGTTCCTCAAAACTCTTGCAAAATACATAAAATTTTGACACACTTGATCACTATGCTAAGCTACTCATCCTCTATTTTTATAGATGGACGTGAAGTACAACAAGTTTTATCAGTTGGGGAATGGAGGAGACCTTATCTTTGTGAGGGATCTGGATCAGCTTTCGGAACTTCTAGAGCGTCCACACCCCGAGTTCTTCGGAGCTCAGCTCAATGATCAAGGAGGAGAAGATCTGCAGTGGTTAATTGTTGCAAGTCTCCGAGGAAAGATTGAACCTCCCACTGCGGAGGGAATTCAGTTTACCTTAAGAGAGAACAACTGGCTCGATGGACTTGCCAGAGCAATGCAGGAATCTCTCTCCCGTCTGTGTGGGCAGAGCATCAATCAGATCAAGGGTACTCGCTTTGAGTTTTTTCCAAGGCGTGATGCAAATGGACAACCACTGGAAGCCCCATACCACCCCAAGCTGAAGACTCAAATGGGACCACCTTAGCTTCATGATGTATGATCGTCAGCAGGAGTTGGACAACTGCCGTGACTATTGCAACCACAAGTCTGCCATCATCAAGACGAAGGATCAGACCATAGCCATGCTACCAAAGGATCGCAAGTCTCATCGCCGTCAGCTCGACAAGAAGGAGCACATTATTGCCCGTCTTCGCCACCGCATCTCATCTCTGGAGGAGACCATCCACGAGAGAGACATGCAGTTGGAGGAAAGGGAGAATGCCGGAGAGGATCTTCGTGGAGACCCTTACTCTTATCTCAGTGATGACGATGATTTTCTGGAGGATCAGGCCATGGACTTATTCACCGATGAAGATGATTTCGCCTTCATCGATGATGATGAAGATGATGAAGCCACAGACTCCGAGGAGTAGTAGCACTTGATCACTAGCGTAGTGAGTAGTATTCGGTCCCCCTGTATCGTAGATTCCATAATGGTTCTTAAAACCATCTGTTTTCCTTGTTGTGGTGTGTGTTGTACTGTATGCTATGAATGAATGAATGAAAAAGCAAGTTGCTAGAAAAATCTGAGTCAAACCTTTAAAACTTTTCAAAGACCCCAAACCTTAGAAAATTTCCCTATTTTCTCATGATTAATCTAAATCTTCAGATGCCACGTGGAGGAAGTGGTTCAGCCCCGGATCCGATGTTGCAGATTCTGCAAATGTTGACCTCTGATCGTGAAGCTGAAAGAGCGGAATGTCAAGCCAACTTAGCCACTCTGCAACAGATAGCCCAGCTAGCCCACAACAACCAAGGCCATGGAAATCAGGACAACCATGGATCTAAGCTCAAGAATTTTCAGAATACCAACCCACCTGTTTTCACCAAGTTAGAAGAACCCTTAGACGCTGACGATTGGCTGCAAACCATGGAAAATAACTTAGAAGTGGCAGGAGTCGAAGCCAACGAGAAAGTCCTTTTTGCCACCCACTATCTAGCCGGAGATGCCAGGGCATGGTGGAACAGTGTTCGTGCCATGACCGGAGGCCAGATGATGACCTGGGAGGAATTCAAGGTCAAGTTTAGCAGAACCCATGTGCCACCAGGTTTGATCAAGAGAATGAGAGACGAGTTCAGAGAGCTAAAGCAAGGAAGGATGACTGTAGTGGAATACCGTGACAAATTTTTGTCATTAGCTAGGTATGCCCCGGACGAGATAGACACCGAAGCCAAGAAGAAAGAAAGATTCCTGAATGGTCTGCATGACGAGATGCAGACGGTGTTAGTCAATATCCCCTTTGCTGATATTGAAGCCCATGTCGATTCAGCCATCCAGATGGAAGGGAAGATCAACCAAGCCAATGAGAACCGCAAGCGTCGTATGATGCATCAACCAGGAACCCATCAGACCCCAAAGTATCGCCCCAACCCATCTCCAGGATTTGCCCCAAGAACCAACAGACCCCCTATGACCCGTCCAACCTATCCCAACCGTGGAAACCCTAGAACCGGAGGAAATCACAACAACCCCGACAACTCTAGCAATTTCACCCGTGCCCCACCCAAGTTCAACACCAACAATGCTACCGCCAACCCCAACACTGCCCCGAGGACTGGAAGCAATGCTGTGCCTGTCCCAGCCAAGGACAAGTCACAAGTGACCTGTTATGACTGTGGAAATAAAGGCCACTATTCCAACGAGTGCTCCAACAAGAAGAATGCTACAGCCCCTAATACCAATCCCCCAGCTCAGCAACAGCGTCGTGTTCAGCCAGGAAGGAGATTTTCCCCAGGAAATTCACTCAACCGCAATGGCCGTCTTTTTCTCATGCATGCTGAAGAAGCTCAGGAAGCGCCAGACGTCGTGCTGGGTATGTTTTCTGTTAATTCAGTACTTGCAAGAGTGTTGTTTGACTCTGGTGCATCGCATTCATTTGTCACCGAAGAATTTGCATGCACTAGTAAAATTCAACCAACCAAACTGAAGCATGTGATGATTGTGCAAATCCCCGGATCAACCACCAAGGCTAGGCAAATTTGCAAAGCCGTCCCTATCCGAATCCATGGCATAGATTTTTATGCTAATCTAATAGTACTCAGAACTAAAGGTTTGGAAGTAGTACTAGGAATGGATTGGATGTCCAAACATAAGGGATTGATTGACTGTGCTAAGAAATCCATCACCATGACCAGTACCACTGGAATAACAGTCGAACATATATCTGAAACCTTACCTCGCCAATTCAAGTGTAACAAGAGTCTAGCCCAACCTACCATTGACCAAGTCCGGATAGTCTGTGAATACCCCGATGTATTTCTAGATTTTTTGCCCGGTATGCCCCTAGATCGGATATCGAGTTTATCATTGAACTAATCCCCGGAACAGGACCCATAGCCCAGAGACCCTATAGTATGAACCCATCGGAGTTAGAAGAACTGAAGAAGCAACTGGATTCCATGCTAGAAATTGGACTAATTCAACCAAGTGCGTCACCATGGAGATCACCTGTCTTGTTTGTAGACAAGAAAGATGGAGGTAACCGTTTATGTACGGATTATCGAAAGTTGAATGATGTCACCATCAAGAACAAGTACCCCTTGCCCAAGATAGAAGATTTGTTTGATCAGTTGACAGGTGCCCAGGTGTTTTCTAAGATTGATCTTAGAACTGGCTATCATCAACTCAAGATTCGTGCAGAGGATATTCCAAAGACTGCCTTTACCACCAGATATGGATTGTACGAGTATACAGTCATGTCTTTTGGATTAACCAATGCCCCCGCTTATTTCATGAATCTCATGAATAAGATTTTTATGGACTTCCTGGATAAGTTTGTCGTTGTTTTCATCGATGACATTTTGATTTATTCCAAATCAGAAGAAGAACATGAGCTACACCTAAGGACCATTCTTGGTACCCTTAGAGAGCATCAGTTGTATGCAAAGTTTAGCAAATGTGAATTCTGGTTACAGGAGGTAGGATTCCTCGGTCACATTGTATCAGCCGGAGGAATTGCCGTTGACCCTGCCAAAGTGAAATATGTAGAAGATTGGCAAGCCCCAACCACTCAAACCCAAGTTCGTGCTTTTCTCGGATTGGCGGGATATTACCGCAAATTCGTAGAAGGATTCTCGAGTATCGCCCGACCCATGACCCAATTGCTGAAGAAGGACAAGAAGTTTGAATGGACAGACAAGTGTGAAGCGAGTTTTCAAGAACTCAAGAGGAGATTGATATCAGCCCCAATCTTAATCATGCCGGATATCACGAAGCCCTTCGATGTGTATTGTGACGCATCCAAGATTGGTCTCGGATGTGTGCTAATGCAAGAAGGCAAAGTTATATCTTATCTCTCTCAATAATTGAAGCAACACGAGCAAAACTATCCAACCCATGACCTCGAACTCGCAGCCGTAGTTCTAGCCCTGAAGACATGGAGACATTACCTGATGGGAAATCGTTGTGAGATTTACTCGGATCACAAGAGCCTAAAGTATATATTCACTCAGAAAGAGTTGAATATGAGGCAGAGAAGATGGATTGAGCTAATCAAGGATTACGACCTGGACATTCACTATCACCCTGGTAAAGCCAATGTGGTAGCCGATACCCTTAGCAGATTGCCGTGTCGCTTGAACTCCATGATTTTGAAGGAGCAACCAAGTCTGCACAAGGAGATGGAAGATTTTCGAATAGAATTAGTAAGTGAAGGATTTTTGGCTAGCATAGAACTTCAGCCCACTTTGATCAGTCAGATTAAAGAGGCGCAGAAGGGAAATGCTAGTATCGACAGAATCAAGCGTCGTATCGGTACGGGCAAAGTACCCGGATTCACCGAGGACGAAGAAGGAGTTCTGTGGTACAAAGGACGCCTTTGTGTACCAGCAGATTCGGAGTTGAAAGAAGTTATCTTGAAGGAGGCTCATGATACTCTTTATTCTATCCATCCCGGAGGAACGAAGATGTATCAAGATTTGAAAGAGCAATTTTGGTGGCATAAGATGAAGAGAGAAATCGGAAGCTATATCGCCAAGTGTGATATATGTCAGCGAGTCAAGGAAGGACATCAAAGACCCGCTGGATTGTTGCAACCTTTGCAAATTCCGGAATGGAAATGGGATTCTGTAGGAATGGACTTTATCGCTGGACTACCTACTTCTAGTAGGGGAAATGACTCTATCTGGGTCATAGTGGACAGATTGTCTAAAGTCGCCCATTTCTTGCCCGTCAAAACCACCTATCAGAGTTCAAAGCTAGCGGAGTTGTACATCACTAGAATAGTTAGTTTGCACGGAGTCCCCAAGAACATAGTATCGGATCGAGGAACTCAGTTTACCTCGAGATTCTGGAAGAAAGTCCAAGAAGGTTTAGGAACCCGCCTAGATTTCAGTACCGCGTATCACCCTCAGACCGATGGACAAACGGAGCGAGTAAACCAAATACTCGAAGATATGCTTAGAGCATGTGTGCTAGAATATGGATCCAAGTGGGAAGACTGTCTGCCGTTTGCAGAATTTTCTTACAACAATAGTTACCAAGCCAGTTTGCAAATGGCACCATTTGAATTCATGTATGGAAGAAAGTGTCGCACCCCTTTGAACTGGTTGGAAGTAGGAGAGAGTCAGATCTTCGGACCCGACATCCTACGAGAAGCAGAAGAGGAGGTTCACAAGATTCGTGAGCACCTCAAGACCGCCCAATCCCGACAGAAGTGTTATGCCGACAAGAGACGTCGAGACCTCGCCTTCAACATCAGAGATTTTGTTTATCTAAAAGTGTCGCCATTGAAGGGAATGCAGCGTTTCCAACTCAAAGGAAAGTTAGCCCCCAGATATATCGGACCTTTCAAAATTTTGAACCGTCGAGGAGAAGTATCGTATCAACTGGAATTACCTGAAGAGATGTCAGCTGTGCACAATGTGTTCCATATCTCGTTACTTCGCAAGTGTCTCGAAGTCCCCGAGAAGACCGAAGTGTTCAAGAATATCGATCACCGGACCATAGAGATCAACGATGACCTGACCTATCCCGAAGTGCCCATCCACATTTTGGAAGAAGCTTTTCGAACTACCCGAACACGAAGCATCAAGTTTCTCAAGATTTAGTGGAGCAACCACACAGAAGAGGAAGCTACCTGGGAACGCGAAGATCACATCAGGACGGAGTTTCCCGATCTCTTCAAATCCTAGGTAATCTTTTCGTCCTTTTTCAAATCTCGGGACAAGATTTTGTTTAAGGGGGGAAGGTTTGTAACATCCCAAAAATACTAAACTTAGATCATCAAACACTAATCATCAAGATTAGGGTTAACAAAAACTTTTCTAAATAAACTCATGAATGCATGTATATGTGTATGCATGAATTTTGAATTTCTTTAAAAACCACCTTGTTTGTGTGATCCATTGCTTGTAAAATGTTTCTTAGGTGAAATGAACATCATCTAATACATTTCCCACACTTTCCTTAAAGACAAGTAAATCAAAACAAATATATTAAGTGAATGGTCATTTTGGCCAATTTAACTCCCATGCCTACTTTGGCTGTCTCAAACTTTCAGAACCTAACAGAAACTTTTCTGGATCTTTGCACCCCTTGAATGTACTCATAACAGAGTACTCAAGGCCCACTTTGTGATCATCCAGAAACTTTCAAATGCATAGTTTAAATGACAATTCAAAATTGAATCTTCTTCATATGGGAAGATCCCACTTTTTCAAAACCCACTCAAACAAGCTCAACTTTCAAAACCCAAGCATCTGCAGACTCACCAGCACCAATCTAGCAAACCCACCAAAAATCATTTCAAAATTCAAAACTTGATTTCATGCGGCCATTTCATCAAACAGGTTGCAGACACAAATCAAACAAAACATCAAACACTATAGTGTGCAATGATTCTTGCCTAACTTGTTCCCTAGTTATCTCACACACAACTCAGTAGATCATCTAGAAAGATTTGCCCAACACTAGCACCCCTGTGAGCTTGCCATTGCCATCAATGGTGAACAGCCGAGCACCCCAATGTCACCCCATTGTGGACAGCAAGCTAGAGGAAGAACTAGCCGTGCCAACCTTGTCTAGGAGGCAGCCCACCGTCCACCGCCACTCACTGTCCCAGCCGCAAGCGTTGCCAAGCCCTGGACCACGTGCACAAGCCGCGCCCAGACCATGCCGAGCGTGCGCCAGAGCGCCACCCTCGACCAGCATCCACAGATCGCGCGCCGCACTCGCCACGTGCATACATGATCGCCATCAACCCAGGAGACCGCCAGACATCCCCATTTGCCGCCCCGTGCCGCACAGCCACCGCCTGCCGTCGAAGACGCCGCCTCTACCACGCAGAGCACCGGCCGTTCCAGACCAAACCACACCGCCCCATGCCTCGTGACCATGTCGTTGAGCATCACCAGGAGACACAGCACCGTCCCCTACCCTTGCCCATGCCATTACCCGCCTGTAACGTCGCCCCCGACGAGCTGACCGTGCGCCCCGACGATTCCCTCGCTCGACTATAAATAGAGGCCACCCCCACACGAATTCTTCACACCATCTCACTCCCCTCTCCTCACTGATCGTGCCACACCATTCTCAGAGCAAGGCGAGCACCACCTCGCCGGAATTTCACTGGAGCCTACCGCTGCCGGAGAAGAAAGGAGCCAGCGATTGGAGCCGCCCTAGGAGATGCCGCGACCACCCCTGAGTTCACCGTCGTCGACTTCGTCGTTCGCCCTCCTCGCCGACCCTCGCCAGTACCCCGGTGAGCCCCCAGCGACCCTCACTGGCCGCGCTAGGTTTTGTTCTCGCCGGAGTTATCTCGCGTCGACGATGACTCCCAGCCGTTAGATTAGAACTAGATCGAACGACCCACGTTGCCCCATACCGCTTCGCCTAGCCCCGTGTCACTGACGAGTAGGGACACCCACTTAAGCAGCCCGCGGGAGCACTGCGCTTAGCAGGCCGGCCCGTTAGAATTTCCCGCGCAGCCCAGTTATTCAAATTAAATCTTTTTCTATTTCAATTCAAACACACTTCTGTACTCAACTTCAAAAATCAACCCAGATCGATTCAGTGCACCAATTTGAATGAAACCAATTTTGTTGGAAAGGTCTGTGAATGCTGAATCCAAGCCCATTGGATTCAAGTCATTTGGATCTCTAGATCACCCCTGGTAAAAATAACAAGGCAGAAGCTTTGCTGCATTCAAACATTTTTCAAATTTAAACCATAATAGCTTTTGAGTTGATTCCAACTCTCAAAAATCACATTTAACCATACCTTTCAGAATATATAAAAACATATAGGTTTACTTGCAGAAATATTGTTCAAGTAATAAAAGAATGCTACATAAGCATTCTAGCCACTTTAATTAATTAAAATAAAAGGGTAAAACCTTATTAAATTGTGACACCACTTTAAATCACATTCCCATGGACTACAACATGTGGTGATGACATGTGTCAACATGATCCCATGTTTAGTTTGGAGAATATTAAATCTTAAGTAGTTTTTCAATGAGTAGAAATTACTTTTCTAAAAATAAAAAGATTTAAACCAAGCCTTAACCTTGTAATGTTAGAGATGATGCTAGATCATCTATAGTACCCTTGTGTGTGATGATTGCAAGTAGTTAAGTATTGTTTGGTGATTGTGTACCTCGTATTTATTCATAGACGCTAGTACCGACCAAGGATACGAGGAGGAAGGAGGATACTACGAAGAGGAAGCCGAGGAGAACTTCAACCACTGCTCTGCACAAGGCAAGCTAGTAACTATGCAAGATTATACTGATATTGATGTAAGCTAACCCTTGCAAGATACCCTACTGATGCCACAAACCCATACTTGTGATATGACTACTATATGCCTTAAGCATATGTGATCATACCCCCTTGATAAACCAAATCCTAGTTTTATGTGCAAGCTTCTTACTTTATTTCTTTATCAAAGCTTACTTAGAGTCTACCTAAGAGTTTGATAGATACTAGACAGTTGTGCTGAAGGTTGCATAAAGAGCATAAAATTTGGCCTAAGATAGAAACCTTGATCTCAGCCTAAGACATGAGATTGAACTTAGTTAAAACCCCACTAGTTACCACCCCTCCTTAGTACTACCCCACCTGTAGATGCTAGTGCTAAGCATAAAACTTGATCAACTTTAGATGGGAATACTTGGTGGAAAAATGGTTATGAAAACCTTGGAATGATGGATCATTCTATTGAAATGTTTTGGACATGTGTTTCGAAACACTTGATGATTTTGGTGATGAAAATGTTGAGGCATGAGCCTTAGCCCCTTTATAAAACTGATGGTTGTCTGGATGCGATACCATTCCAATTTTCTCGTACAACCACAATACCCGAAGATTTGGTAGGGCTTGACTGGAAACTTATGTACCTTAGTATTAGTTCCCTTACGGCCAAGGTCTGAGCTGAGGCTACCTTGTAAAGATTGTACACCTGTGCAGTACCCAAGATGACAGTTGGTCATGGTTGGAAGGCCATACTCACAGGAGAGGTGCTTATACTAGGGCGTGTAATCGAAAGGTTAGGATTGATTATCCACATACTGAGTATGGTGAATTCAGGATTTGTTCCTGACTGTATCGAATGTTGTGGTGAAAGTGTACAATCTCTGCAGAGTGTCAAACTATTCGAATAGCCGCGTCCGCGGTTATGGACAGTTGGAGTGTCCATACTGTTCCCCCGTCAGACTTTTCAAAATGACTTGTGAAACGAATTGAGACTTTGACTTGACCACAACAGAGTTGTGACCTGAATTACAAGATCCCACTTAGGAGTTATAAAATTGTGACTAGCTTTGGAACTTAGTAGAGATAAACCTGGCTTTTTGCAAAACAACCCTAGAGCCTAGTGTCCTATTATCCAAAAACCCCTTACCTGTTAGTATTAGTTTGCGAGTACTTAAAGAGTACTCATGGCTTTGTTCCTGGCTATTCCCATGGCCAGACTATGAAGAGGAGTACCTGGAAGATGGACCCCAGGAAGGTTACGACAACTAGGATCATCTCCCATCGTCAGCATTGCCTGTGACCCTGAAGATGGAGCTTTGCCTACGCTACCGTTATTACTACGTATTCCGCTGCTTGAAATTGTATTAAGAACTGGATCATGAGATCCCTATTTGTGTAAGAACTTATGTATCGTTGTAACGGATGATGTACTATGGTATCCAATTCTGTTATGTCTCGCAAAAATGGTAATCCTGGGATTGCGATGTATGGCATAACAGGCATCTAGGATTGAAAAATCCGGGTGTTGACACCCTGGATTTTTCATTAGGGCAGGATTTTGAGAAGAAGATTTTTGATAAATTCAGGCATCAAGTTAATTTTCTTAGTGGCTTCAGAAAGAGACCTTTCTACCTGGTGTGTTCTTTTGGAAGAGCAAATTTTAAGTTGGATTTCCATACGGTTAGTCTTGCACTCCAAGCTTGTTTTGGTGGTCAGGCTTCTAAATTCCAAGTGAAGTTTCTGCAAGATAGAACTTTTCGTTTCTTGGTTGCTTCAAGGGCAGTGGGTTTTGAAATCTACAATATTTCAAAGTTTTCATGCAGGTCGTTTGTGATTCACGTTAACCTTTGGGGTAATGGGGGCCCAAATTGGATTTTTGAAGAAAAGGAATTCTACAAAGAATCTGCAGGAGATTGGAAAGTTGTCACGTACATAAAGAAAAGTTCCAAAAAATCTCCTTCGTTGAAGCCTGGCAATAAAGGTGTTTTTGTTTTCGATCGGCTCAAATTTCCGAATCCTGTTGCGGTTTCATCGCCTGCTCCTGCTGAACATAATAAGTGCGATTTCAAACCAAGCATTCAAGATAGATCCTATGCACAGGTCCTCGCTGATGGCGGTGTTAAATCAGTTGTAATGCCGGTCGGGTCATCAGGAGGCGCCAATCGCGCGGCATTTAAATTACCTGGTCTCATTCCTTTTTTGAAATTCCCTTCCTTCCATAAATGCTTGTGGCCCGACAATTCTTACAAGGGGTGGTTCAAGGCCCAGAAGAATCCTCATTCTCGGCCCATCGTCCACGGCAGTTTTCACGAGTTCACCATTTCTTTGCAAAAAACAACTGCTGTTTCCCCTGTCTCCTCAACTCCCCCGTCTGCAGAAACCCCATCCCTCCCTTGCTCTTCGCCGGTGAAGACTGTCGAAATGGCGAACATTCCGATTGATCCTGCTCCTTTCTTGCCGAATGGTTTCCAAGTCTTGCAAGTGGCTGGACGGAATCGTGTCAAAAGAGAGGTGGTGCCGCGGAGGTCGAGGACTCATGAACAGTATGCTATCGCTACCATTAATCCCCTCCCCCTGGTCCTTTCCATTTCTTGAATATTCGTGATGTTCTGGTCGATTTCCTCAACAATGAGGCCCGTGTTCACTTTTGGGATGTCCAGGCATGTCCTTTTGGGGCTGCATATGTGCAATTTCACCATGTCAGTGACAGGGACAGGCTCATTGCGGCTAGCCCCATTCCGTTTCAAGATGTGCATGTTTCTTTTTTTAAGCATAATGAGGGGGAAAATTGGAGGAGGGCTCAATTCAACAATGAATGTTGGGTGATGCTAGTTGGTCCTCCCTTGGACCACTGGCATACTGAGGATCTTAATGCGGTTTTTGCCGATATTGGGAAGGTCCTTTTATGGGAGAGGGACCCGGATAAAAAAGGAAGGATTCTTGCAAAGATACGTGTTACTGATCTGGTTGATATCCCCAAGAGTGTAAGGTTTACTATTGGCGACTTGGTGGAGTCTGAATCCTGGACTTTTTCTGTTGAAGTGTTGCAAAGTGACCTGCTTGGGGGGGACCACCTGATGAGGACCCACTTCTAGATGACAATGTGGACCCACATCCTGCACCTGTCTTTGGGCCCCAGATCCCCCTCCTCCCCCTCCCCCTGCTCCTGGGGGTGGTTAGGGTTAGTGGTTGGCCCCTGTGCAGGATCCTGCTCCTGAAGGTGACAATAATGAAGGTTGGGGCCCCTGGGAAGCTGCTGCTGCTCCTGTTCAAGGCCCTGTTATTGCTCTTGGTGAAGACATGCCAGTGGATAACCATAATCTTCCCCCACAGGATGTTTACAGTGGAGTTACAGGTGCCATCCTTGTTAATGATTGGGAGTCTGATGATGATGAGTCTGTAAATGCTGATCCTGTGGTTGCCGAGGGTCAGGAAGTGGTTGCTGGACCTCAAGGTGTTGGTATTGGGGAGGGTCTTCAGAACATTTTGCAGAACTATTTGGTTGATGATGATGTAAACTCTGATTATGAGGGGAGGGTGGAGAGCCCCATGGATACAGGTGCTGTGGCTGCTGAAAATGAGGATTGGATGTTGGAGGATCAGCACCTCCTTTCCCCTAATGAAGCACATCTCCAGGTGGGAATGGTGAGAACTTTTGTATCAATACCTGATGTGCATGCTGCAAAACAGGGTTTTTCCCAACAAGGCCTGGAGCTCTGGGAAAGTTATTTTGATCCTCATATTCAGAAGAACTCTTCTTCAAAAGGCTCTCTCATGTGTGATATTCCTGTAAGTTGGTTTAATTTTATTACTCTCATGCTTTCTACTCCTGAGAAGTTTAGTTGGGTCAAGAACTTTCTTACTTCTCCTTTATGGGAAATTATCAAAGAACCTATTGCTGAGGAGAACTCCATTTCTTTCATCATCCCTAATGAAAGCATTTCTCAGATGGCTCCTCCTTGTCTAGGCATTGAAGCTAAGCAATCTTCCTGCTCTCCCTCCACCCCTTCCAGAAAGAGAAAGGGCAAGGAGCCTCTAGTTGACACTGAGGTGAGAAGAAGCCCTAGAATTGTTGAACTGAATGGGGGTTTTAAAAGCCACTTAAACTGCTTAATTGCTGACTGCCTGGTTTGCAATGCTGTTCCACCTTGCTTAAATCCTAAAGTGGTTAAAAACCTTGCTGCCTCTTTCTGGAAGGTAAAGGATGGTGACCTGGAGAAGAGGTTGCTCAAGAAAGGGAAGGCCACTGAAGTGGCAGTAAAGGCTCCTCCAAAAGGCATCATCAAAGGAACTGGCTCATCAAGCTTGAGCATTGGAGGCAAGAAGAAATCTGGGGCTGCTGGTACCTGTGGTCAGCAAGCCAAGAAGAAACCCCCCACTTAAGTGTTTTAATGTATCAAACTATGTCTTTTGCTGGAGCCTTGTTGGCTCCCTGTTCTGAAGCATGCTCTAGTGGTCTTTTGATATGTTTGTTACTTACTGTTGAATCTGTTAGTGGGGTCATGATATGGATTGCCTTTTGTCTATGTGGTTGTAGTCTTCTCAATTGGGTGGTTACATTACTTGTATCACCTCATCTTTCAACATACATCTGGTTTCTTAATGGACAACAAAAGAATTTGGAAGATTTTGAACTGGAACATCAGAGGAATTAACTCGGAAAAAAATGGGTTGCTCTCAGAAATAAAATAGATGAGTCTGGCTGTGATATTATTTGCCTCCAAGAAACTAAGAGGGAAGATTTTGACATCTCTTATATAAGAAAATTCTGCCCCCCCCCAAATTTACCAATTTTGAATTTCTTCCCTCCAGGGGAGCCTCTGGGGGTTTGATCACCATTTGGAATAGTTCTCTGTTTTCTGGGCACCTTTCCTTTCATAATGAGTTCTCCATATCCATCACCTTGACATCTCTCTTGTCTAATGAAATCTGGATCCTCACCAATATTTATGGGCCATGCTTAGCTGAAAAAAAGGCAGATTTTTTAGATTGGTTTGGAAATATTGATATGCCTGATGATATGGATTGGCTCATTGTGGGTGACTTCAAATTTTGTAGACATCCTTCTGATAGAAATAGACAGGGGGGATGTGAATGGTATGCTTCTTTTCAATGAAGCCATTAATAATTTGGGTCTCATAGAATTACCCCTTAAAGGTAGAAAGTTCACTTGGAGTAACATGCAAAAAGAACCCCTTTTGGAAAGGCTGGACTGGTTCTTTACTTCTGCTTCCTGGACTCAGAGCTTTCCTTCAACTTTTGTTGCTCTACTTACCAAGCCTACCTCTGACCATTTTCCTTGTGTCATCTCCATTGGCACAATGATACCCAAAGCTCAGGTTTTCAGATTTGAAAATTGTTGGATGCATCATAAGGATTTTAAAGCAATTGTTCAAAATGCCTGGAACATTCCTGTTGGCTTTCAGGATTCTGCCAAAAAACTTAATGCTAAATTCAAAAATGTAAGAAGGGGGCTGAAGCTCTGGGCAAAAAATCTGCCCTGCCTGAAATCACAAATCTGCAATGTTAATGCCACCATTGATCTACTAGATGCTATGGAGGAAATGAGAACTCTTACTATCCTAGAATGGAATCTCAGATATCTCTTGAAGAATCTTATAATTTCTCTTTTACAAGATCAAAATGCTTATTGGAATCAAAGGGGAAAAATTAAATGGGTCAAGCTGGGTGATGAGAACACAAAATTCTTTCATTCAAAAGCTACCATAAGTTTCAGGCATAACTATATTTCCATGCTCAAAAATGATTCTAATGAAGAGATTCAAGATCATGATGGTAAAGGTGATCTTCTATGGAAATCCTTTAAAGATAGATTGGGTACATCTGATAAGCCTGAAATGCATTTCAATCTTAGTGAATTGGCAGGGGAATGCTTAAGGCAAGAGGAAAAGAACCTTTCTCTGAGGAGGAGATTGAAGATGTAATTAAAGATCTTCCTAATGATAAATCCCCTGGCCTAGATGGTTTTAACAATGAATTCATGAAACAATGTTGGCCTATTATTAAGGAGGATCTGAAACAACTCCTTGTGGATTTCTATGAGGGGCAGACTTCCTTGGAAAGCATCAATGCCTCTTTTATCACCCTCATTCCAAAAATTGAAGCTCCTTTGACACCTGCTGATTTTAGGCCTATTTCTCTGCTAAACATTTGTCCTGAAGATTATAACCAAAATTCTGGCTAACAGACTACGAAAGTTTATCCTTAAACTTGTCCACAAGAACCAGTATGGGTTTCTCAAACAAAGGTCTATTCAAGACTGTTTAGGTTGGGAATTTGAATTCCTTCATCAATGCCACAAGTCCAAAGAAGAAATTTTAATTCTTAAGCTTGACTTTGAAAAAGCTTTTGATAGAATTGAGCATTCAACAATTATCAATATTCTCAAAGCCAAAGTTTTTGGTGACAAATGGATTTCCTGGATTCATTTAATCTTTGGTTCGGCTTCCTCCTCTATTCTGTTAAATGGAGTGCCTGGAAAGAAATTTTACTGCATTAGAGGTGTAAGACAAGGAGATCCTTTATCTCCTCTCCTGTTCGTCTTGGCAGCTGATATTCTTCAAAGCATCCTCAATAAAGCAATGAATATTGGTCTCCTCTCCCTTCCCATTGAGGGTGTGTTTTATCCTGATTTCCCTGTTGTGCAGTATGCTGATGACACTTTATTAGTCCTTAAGGCTGACTCAGAGCAACTATTATGCCTCAAGGCTCTCCTTCATACTTTTGCTCTCTCCACTGGACTCAAAGTTAATTATTATAAATCTAGTATGATGCCAATTACATGGACACTGTGAGGCTTGAACACTTTGCCAATACACTCTCATGCCTCCCTGGCTCATTGCCATTCACATACCTTGGACTTCCTTTAAGCATTAATAAGCCTGCAGTGGAACATTTTCTGCCTATTGTTCAGAGAGTTGAGAGAAGATTGTGTGGGATTGCTGATTTTCTAAATTATGGGGGGAAATTGCAGTTAGTTAAATCTGTTTTATCTTCCCTTCCCATATATTATATGAGCTGTTTTGATCTTCCTGTCACTATCAAAGATCAGCTGATTAAGTATATGAGACAATGCTTATGGAGGAAGAAAACATCTGATGTTCAAGCTAGGGGTCAAGCTCTTGTTGCATGGAATAAAGTTTGTAGACCAAAGAACCATGGGGGATTGGGGGTGCTTGACCTTAATGTTCAAAACTCAGCACTTCTTTTGAAGAATTTGGATAAATTTTACAATCATAAGGATATCCCATGGGTTCACCTCGTCTGGAACACTTATTATTGCAATGGTAAACTACCTGGAAGAAGTCTGGAGGGTTCTTTTTGGTGGAAAGCTCATCTGAAATTGGTTGACATATTTAAAGGAATTGCAAAATGCTCGGTGGGTGATGGAAAATCCACCCTTCTCTGGTCTGATTTGTGGAATGATGGATGTCTAATGCATAAGCTTCCTCATCTTCTTTCTTATGCAAAAAACCCTCACATCTCTGTCCATGAGTTTTTACAGACAGCTAACATGCAAGATCACTTTTTTCTCCCTCTGTCACAGCAAGCTTACCATGAATATCGAAGCCTTGAGCAAATACTCAGTGATGGCATGCAGGGAGAAACAGACAACTGGAGTTATATTTGGGGCAGTAATATTTTCTCAGTCTAAAAGGCTTACTATTCTTTATCTGGTTATCAGCCTGTTCAGCCACATTTTTCCTGGTTGTGGAAATCCTCCTGTCAACAAAAGCATAAGTTCTTCTTCTGGCTCTTGCTCCTTGATAGGCTAAACACACGGAATCTTCTAAAAAGGAAACGATTTACTCTGGCTTCTTATGAATGTGTGTTTCATGGCTGCACTAGTGACGAATCTATCCTACACTTATTTTGGGGCTGTCCTTTTGCAAAAGCTTGCTGGGATGAAATTTCCCATGTCCAAGTGGCTGATCACAATCTTTTTGAAGCTTTGGCCAGTATTAAAACAGGTCTTAAAGTCCCTTTTGCAATGGAAATTATTATCCTAGGAGCTTGGGGCATATGGATGTGCAAAAATAATGAAATTTTCAACAACAAGCATGCTTTCCTTGAGGAATGGAGGGCTATTGTCGCTCAGGAATTAAGATGGGTCCTATGTAGAATTAAGAAAAAGAATTATCAGGGCCTTAAAGATTGGATTAGCAATAATTTAGACAGGAGACAACTGCCCAGAATGTTATCCCTCTTTTGAGGTGGCCTGAAACTTGTAAATACTTATTTGTAACTGTATATGATTTATAAAAATTGCAGTGGGGTTCTTTACCCTACTGTTTTACCCTCAAAACAATATGAATAATTTAAATATAATATTAATTGGGGAGAAATGACAAAGTTAGGTAGCTGTTTTTATGAAAGCCAACTTCTTTGCCTATTGGGAGTTAGGTATCTATTTTAATATAAAAAATCTCTGGCCTGCTGAGTATCTGGAAGTTAACTATATGTTTTCATGAAAGTCCACTTGCTATTTTTAGGAAAGTTAACTACTTGTTGATATGGCATGAACTAATTGATAAGTACGGGCTGCACGATATCAATGTGATGATCAACCTGTGGAACGAGAGGACTACATGGATCTCGGCATATTGGAAGGTTGTTTTCTACGCCAGAATGACATCGACACAGAGAAGTGAGAGCATGAGCCATGTGCTGAAGAAAGGATTCGTGAAGGAACAAGATAATCTCCATATATTTGCGAAACAAGTAAATAGCTGTATACAAACAAGGCGAGAAGAAGAAACGCAGAAACACTTGCGTTGATGGTACAAATCGCAAACATGATTCTTTATTTTTTAAGTAAAGGATAGATATTTAAGTTATGTTTGAACAACATGGAAGTTATCTTACAATAAATATTGAAGTTAATAAGTATGTCACACTACTGAAGTTAACTTATAGAAAATTGAAGTATACATTAGAAAAAATTGTAGAGGTTGGGTTTGTAATAGATGTTTTAAGTAAAGGATAAAATATGTAAAACAATACTTCATAGTGCATTGGCTGATATGTTATTTTATATGTGCAGGGTGCAAGGAAAACTTTGACCAAATATGGATTTGAGGAATAAGCACTAAAGGAGTACACGAGAGCAGTGTACTCGCTGTTTAAAGAATGCCTATATCATAGCACAACTTTCGGAATTAAAACATCTTCGGAAAACCCAACACACTTCCTCGTCCATCACTACAACCAAAGTAGGGTATTTGCTTGGTCGAGGCATGAGTTCTATGTGCTAGCGGATGAAACAGAATTTAGATTTGAGTGCGAGTGCAAACTATGGGAGTATACAGGTAAATTATCTGAGTAACATTATTGAGAATATGTTGCTTATCATGCGAACAAATTATTGATTTGCTTTTTTTATTGAAATTACATGAATGCTTTTATAGCAAAATTTGTTTTACAAAAACAAAAAGGGGATTAAATATCAGGAATACATAAAAAATAGTTAGCATTCATGGAGAAAAATATGCCAAGTAAATAAATGAATTTAATAAAAAGATATGGAAGTTAAGTTTGTAGAACAACGAAGGTTAACTGTATTGAAGTTGACTTTACTGAAGTTATTTTACTTACTAAACTGTGGAAGTTAAGTTTCCATTCATATTGAAGTTCACCTCAATCAATGTATTTTTAAAAATGTGCTAAATCAGATTATTTTTAATTTACGCAAAGTTAAAACTATTTTTACAGGGTTATTTTAACATCATGTCCTAGCTGTTTTTGAGCACGTAATACTAGAAAAGATCCAAACGAAGTATATAATGAAAAGGTATACAAAAAATGCAGTTACGGATCCAAATTTCAACCGCAAAGATTACAAAACATCGGAAACAGGAGGAACATCACTTGAATACAAACGAACTATACTATACAATGAGGCAATGAAGACTGTGAATAGAGGACGCTACTCAGACGAAATGCTCGAGATGGTTCTAGTGGCTTTTAGAGAAGTTAATGCATGAATGGAAACCGGTGAATTAGATGTTGACAGTAACAATCAGACATCGGCGAATGTAGAAGTTCCGCAAGGGTCTAGTCCGTTTGACAATGTCCCTTTTACTGAATATGGTGACCAGTTCGCAGATTTACAACCACCACCAGTAGCAAGAACAAAAGGGAGTTAGAATAAAGAACAAAAGGGAAAGAATTCTGCCCCTATACGTCCACAGCCAGAGATCGATAACCATGGCATCCCCAAAGGTCAGAGACTCTTTAGCATATGCAAAAAAATCACAGGACACAATGCAAGAACATGCAAGAAGGCAGCTCGTGGCAAAACTACTTGATACACATCAGAAAGTGTACGACACTTCTATCCCTACAGAGAAAGTCAAAAAATGCATCCAGAATTTGCTAGCAACTCATGAAATCACAGACGATGATGAAGCTGTTCTGGATACAAATGACGATGAAGATTATGAAGACAATAACAATGGATCTGAAGATGATGATGAAGCTCATACAGAAACAAAAAGTGAAGTTAAAGCAAGTCCTAATGTAGATGCTCAACAAGGACGCAACAATTGCAAAAAGAGAGCTTCATAGAAAACAATAGCTACACAGATGAATCCATAAGAAATACATACGTGTGGCGAGTGTGGTAAAATTAGAGGACACAACGCAAGGACGTGCAAGAGATTGCAACTAAAGGAACAACTACAGAAACAACAGCTAGAATTGAATACAGAACAGAAATCTGCAAATAGCACACCAAAACAACACAAGAAAGGAGCAAAGGAAAAAGATGACACACAACAGAAGAATCAAATAAGAAGGAGAAACAGATTTAAGAAAAGTTGAAGAGATCATATATGTATCCAAAAAAATAGAGCCAGAAAACTAAATAGTGTTGTACAGATAAAATTTATATAGATGTTCTCTTATTGCTTGTTTAAAACGTTGGACTTCCGGAGTGATTATATATGCTTGCAGAATTCTCCTAATTTGTTTGGTTGCAAATTTTTGTTGGTTTTGTCATTGGGATGACTCTTTCCAGTGGACACATTGTAAGTTAATTAGCTAAAAAGTATTGTTTAATAGTGGCATATTTATATGTGTGTGGATGTATGGATATATGAAAAACTGGAAGTTATCTTTGAACAACATGGAAGTTAGCTTACAATAAGTATTGAAGTTAAGTATGTCACAGTACTGAAGTTAACATATAATTACATTAGAAAAAATTATAGAGGTTGGGTTTGTCAAAGATGGGGGTTAACATTAGAAAAACCTGCGACTTAGATTATAATAAAGTAGGTTAGCATTAGAACTACATGGACGTTAGATTAAAAAGAAAAGATAGATAAAAATTTGGAATAGTAGATGTAAGCTTATCGAAAATGTAGTGGACAAGAATTAAAAATTTACCTTGTAAAAAATTTGAAGGTTAAAATTACAGATATTGGAGTTTAACTATACAATAATGTGGGCTTCAGCTTGCTTTAAACTCTTTGTTGTGAAAAATAGAATATACCCTTGTAGATAAAATGAGAGATAATACAAAGTAAACCTGAACATTCACTAGTTTACTTTTGTAGAGGCCCCAACCTTTAATAAGGTAGAGATCCCTGTGTTTACAATGCTAGTTCCTGGATCAATAGCTAGCATCCACAGTTTAAGAAGTAATATCAAGAAACAAAGGTCATAATACAACTTTATAACCAGGAATAAAATAATTCATTACATCTTACATAGCTCATTTGGCTATCTCATTACAATGCATCAGAAATAACTATATAGCATGGATTCCTTCATCTTCAAAGTGCCACAGGCAATCATGTTGGTTGTAGACTTGTAATCCTAATCAACACACTTCACTAACATCAAACAAACCTGCAACATAATAAGTTACATCCACAAGGGTCAATACATTTGAATTGTATTCACAAGTGATACTATGGTAGAGTAGTGGTATCTATCATATATATGCATTTGGCTAAGTGGAGCTTAGGCTTGCTTTGCTCAAAATAGATTTTACTTATCATTTGAAAACACTAATTTTTTTTGTCAAAATCACCCAAGGAATCTACCAATAGAAATTGGTGATCCTTTAACCCTTGTTCAACCACAAGTTTTTAATTTAGAAATTGGGATGAGGAGATCCTTGATAGCTTCCATGTCTTGATGCTCAAATTGTCCATTGCCGGGGACATGGCTAAGTACTTAGATTTTACTCTCTCGAGAGGTGGTGCACTTTCCCCACAAGACTCGACATGCATCAAGACAAGATCTTTCAGAAGCCTTCCCTTAGACCAAAATGGATGCACTCCAAACCTATCACCCCCTACCACCAACTGTCCATCTGGCTAAGTTATTGCAACCTATATGATCCAGGCAGAGCCCATAATGCCATGTGGCTGCACTTGAAGCTTCTCAACATTTGACATCTCAAATATCTTTGTTCCTGAGTGGCTTTCCACAAGTGAGATACACTAGGGTAAGCCATAAATATGGGGCCCTGTGTAACCACTCAACATAACCCATTCACACCATTCCACCCAGGTGATTCATTCACATAGTTGTTTTATTAAACAAAACACAAGTCATAGACTTAGAAATATTTCATAGCATGAATATAATCCACCCTTGTTTTCTACTAGCTAGGCTAAGCATGATAGTAGTAGTAATCTTAACTTAGGGAAAATTCTACTAAGGCATCATCTACTAGGATTTCCCATGGCATAGTTAACACATAGAAAATTCCATGCAAGTCCTACTTAGAAATATCACAAATGCATAGTGAAAATAATGGGACAAAAGTATGAAGCACAACTTGCCTTTTTGGTAGAGAATATAAGTTCACTCCTTGATCTTGCAATAGGCACACTCTTCAAATTTCACTACAATTCAATCAAGGTACAAATTCAAACTAGCATTCAAACATTTCATCACATAAAATGAATAAACAAGGCAATGCATGCAACCATGCAAATGATTTTTTTATTTGGAAAGGTGGTTTTTAATAGGCTATAAACATTATAAAACACATATTTATAAATGTGGCAAAACCATTTGATATCAAGTTAGTGAAAATGGCCACTTTAAATCATTTTTTTGTTTTGCTAGAAATGATTTAAATCAAAGTAATAATTCTAATGTTAGCCAAAATGTTTTTAAACACCAATATTAATATTTATAGTCAAAGTGTTTTAAAACAAAGTCATTTACTAAAGGTTTCACTCAAAAACCATTTTTTAACTCAAGCACCATTTTGATTTTTCTAGAAATGCCTTTAATCAAAGTAATAATTTTTCTAGGGTTTAATCAAATACATTTTTAAATCCAAAACTTTGTGTTTAGGGTCAGAGAGTTTAATTCAAACCATTTTCAAAAGGTTTTACTCAAGAAGCATTTTGAAACCATAATCAATATTTTTATTTAACTAGAAATGCTTTTATTCAAAGGAATAATTATTAAGTGTCACAAAATATACTTTTAAATCTACAAGTTGGTTTTTATGGTTAGTAGGTTCAAAAAAATCCATTTACAAAATATTCTACCCTAAAATTTTTTTAGAATAAATTTTATACTAAAAATAAGACTAAACAAGTTTAGGCAAAAACAATCAATTTTACGGAAGCAAAATACTAAAAAAAAGTGCATGGTTCGAAAGTATTCTTTTTGCTGATTCCATTGATATAAAGTTTGCAAAATTTGGACGTGTAGATTAAAAGTTATAGATTTTACAAGTTTAATCAATCTAATTCATTTTCTGGAAATTTTAACAGACAGGCCTGCCACGCGTCTTAATCTAACTGGCCCACACCGGTTCGTCTGGATCGGCTAACACAGCACATTGGATCTAAAGTGCATCGTATGGTGCAGATCGCAGGATACCGCTTCGATTAGCTAATCTATCCTAGCCAACAGATCAAGATCCAACGCTCCAGTCGCAATGACCAAAGGTGGGCGGCGCTGGCGGCGGCTATGCAGCGGCGGTTCTCTGCTCGTGGTGGTTCCAGCGATACAGGAAGCTAGGGAGAAGGAGAAGATGCTCACCAGATTCGCCGTGACGAGAGGATGCTCAATGTTGTTGTTGTTGTCGAAGGGGCGCTCGAGGATGACAGGGATTTCTCGCCGGAGTTGTTCACTGGCTCGGGCTCGTCTGTTCGTCGATGGAGGAGAAGATTTAGAGCGTGCTAGGACAAACCGAAAGCGTCATTAGGTGCGTGAGATCGTGGCGAGTACGAGGGCATCAATGAGAAAGGGAGGGGCAGACGGAAACTACCTGGAGAGTTCGCCGGAGCGGATGCAGGCGACGAAGGAGCTCTGTTCGTCGAGGTTGCCGATGCTAGGGGGCACGAGCGGGCTAGCTCAGTGTACTGGAAGATGCGTAAGAGGGTGGGGAGTAGGCTTCTAGGTGCCAGGGAGCAAGGGGAGGCGAGGTCTGGCCGGAATTCGCCGTTGAGTTCATCGGAGGCAGTGTCGGTTGCAGGGGAAATTGGAGCAGCCTGGTGGCTCCGGTGGGGTGAGGTTTAAGGGGAAAGGGAGAGGAGACCTGGGCGATTAAGAGGACATGGTCGTGGGCGAGAATCACTCAGCCGTTGATGCAAATTAACACGGCGAATTCAAAGCAGAAACAACAGCGATGAATGGGGGATGAACTGGTCTCGGGGTGGGGAAGACGACTGGCAGGTGGGACCTGGGCGTCAGTGAGAGAGAGGGTGTGCGTGTGGGGTCGCGTAGTTAGTGGCTGCGCGGGTGCGTGCTGCAGTGCGAAACGTTTTCTGCAGGGAGAGAAGAAGTGGGCTGGCTAGTTGGGCCTGATTGGGTTAGCTGGGCTAGGCTGCTTCTTTTTATTTTTTCTCTTCTGTTTTCTTTTTCTTTTTCTTTTTCTGTTTTCATTTTCTGTTTGGCTTTGTTTAAACAATTCAAACAACCATTTGAATTCAGATTTGTTTATTCAAATCTTTTCCAAATATTCAGTATGTTTCTATACTATTTTAAACATGTATTTAAAGTCCATCTTAAAATGATTATTTTATTCATTTATGGTTTATTATTTATTTATAATAGACATTTGCCTTTATTCAAATAAGATTTTAATCATATTTTCAAACTCTTATTTGAATCTTAATTTTTACTAAACCTTTTTCAGTAGGTTTTATTTATTCATTAGTGCAAGTAATTCTCTTGAATCATTTAAAATATTTTAATATGATTTGATAATCATTTAAATTGGGCATTTCTCTTTATTCCAATAAAATCCAATATGGTTCTAAATCCTTATAAATTTTATTAAAATAATTCTTTTAAGTTAATTAGATAACTTTTTAATCCACTTTGGTAAATTTCAATTTGTTAAATTTCTCATGATTTAATTAATCATTTACTTTAGGGATTTTGTTCCTATTAAATATAATTTAGAATATGATTTAATCCCATTTACTTTTATTTAATAATCATTATCCCTTTATTTTATTTGTATTTTGTTTATTCCATTTGCTTATGGATCTAATTCAAGATTTTAAATTGTCTTCTTAAATAATTTACATAGGATTTATTATTTAGGCAAATTGTCTGTATTTAAATAAAATTGAATATTGTTCAATCCTTATGATTTTATTTAAATAATCTTTTACCCTTATTTGTTATTCAATAATCTTTCATTTTATTTGTTTATGGATTTGGCCAAGAATTAATTTGGTTTTTAATATTCCTTATTTATTTATTTTCTTTCCTTGCCTTATAAAATCCATATCTCTTTATTTGTAGATCCAAAATTGGTGATTCCAATTTGTAGAATTTTATTTAATATTTGTTTATCCTTTTAAATCTCTTTAGGATTATTTGCTCATAATTTGGTATGGATTTTAGATAGGAGCTTTATTATCTTTGGAAATTGTTTCCTTTTATCTTATTATATTCATAAGTTTTTATCCATGGTTCCAAATTAAATGAAACCAATTTCTATGGTTTTGTAATATTTTTATTTGTCATTATTGATCATTATAAATGTTTGTTGACACATTTTTATAGGGACCAAATCTATAGTCTTTGAGTGATCTTGGAAATGATTTCTTTCATTAGGGTTTTAGGGTTTTGGTTTATTTTCCCAAGTTTAAATTTTAAGTTACATTCATTGATGAATGCATTTCACTTGATTGAAATTTTGTTGGATTCCCTTTTCATTCGAAGTTTTTTCAAGATGGGTTTTGATGTTTCCATTTGGAATGAAAAAGTTTCTTTTCACCCTAAATTTCAACAAATATTTATTTTGTTTATTTATTTTTCACATTTCAAAATTTGGAAAATTTTGGGATGTGACAAATTTTATAAAAATAGATTGGAAGTTAAGTTCTAGAAACCTTGGAAGTGAACTTTCATAAAACAAACATGTTTCATCTGCTAACAACAAATACTAGACAAACAACAAATATAGTTCACAAATCTGGTACTTCCACAAAAATACCAATAATATATGGTAATACATCGAAACAATAGAAAATATAGTAATACAAATCATATTCAATGTACAACATGTTTTCACAAAACTACAATGCATCTTGCTACGACCCGAACAAATTGATTGACAGTTGCTAGTGGATGGTTCAAAGAAGTGCCGATTCAGCAACAAGTTTCTGTAAAACACTTGGCCAATCTGATGGACCTAGTTCATTCTTCATGTGGAACAAGAGCTGGAACATGAAATCAGCCTTCCAGTCTTCAACATGTATCTGATTTCAAAAAAATAAAGCCAAAAATATAAGTTGAGAAAAATGGAGTGGAGTTCAAGCAATATCAGAAACAGAAAAAAGTGGCAGTGTTTCAGGAAAAAAATGTAAAAACTAACATCCTTGTTTTTATTTGCTCCGTAATCTTAATGCCATCATAGACAAGAGCCATCTTCATCATGTAAAATGCGCACTCGCTGACACCCTGCTCTGGGGTCACCACATATCTGCACCTGTCTGTAGCTACATCCCACTGGTCTGTGTCTTTCTTGTTGAAAGCAGAAACCTCATAAACCTCCTTCATAACCGCAACCATTCTTTTGATCTATTTGGTTGTGTTCAAGAAAAAACATAAGGGTAATAAAATACATAAAACATTAGAGTTTACAAAAACACATTGATATTGCAGATTTTAAAATTCAAACCGAAGAGAAAAATAAAAGCATACAATTTTGACACAGTCGGCATGGAATTCGCTCCTAGATAAGTTCTGAAGATTAGAGTACCTCCTTGAATCAAAAATATCAAGCATCTGAGTGTACCGATTCATCACGTAAAGACTGTGATGATTTCTCTTGAAGTAAGGCATAAGAATCTGTGTAGCAAACAAATATGGAAGTTAAGTGATGCATATGTACCAAAAAATAACTTTTTGTAACAGACAACTATGTAAGTTAAGTGATGCATATGTAGAAGGTTAACTTCAGTACCACCATGCAAAAAAAATTTACACACAAAAGTCAAAATGGACAAAAAAAGATTTACCAGAATTGCATCCAGCAAGTTTTCTCCTTCCCTCACAAAACCTGAGAATTGTTTAGCCGCTGTCTTAACATCAAAAGCTTTCCTTGGAATATCATTTCCATCAGCATCTTTTGACAACCATGGTGAGAAGTCAAGAAAGTACTAAAAAACAAATTGAACACAAAAAAAGAAGCCAATAAAAACCAAAAATGACAAATGAGAAAAAATACTAGCAAAAGGAACATAAGTTTGCGGAATTTACAGGCACAGTATAAGGCAAAAGTAAAACACGCTCCCAGACTCAAACATTTTCTTTATAGTGGGATCATCCTTCTAGAAAGAGAATATATAATCCGTAATCTCATATTCCATCTCTTGACCACGGCCAAAAAGTCTGAACATGTAATTGCCATCAATAAATACATGATCATCGTAAGTGTTTGTGAACATAACCAAAGCTGACCTGCAAAAAAGACAAAAAATGATGAAAAAGCATAAGTTCAGATTCGGGTAACACACCAGCTACAAAAAAAATTAACATATAAAACATGCGTAAAACAATAGAAAAAGGGAGAAAAATATAGCAATGGTACTTACTCCCCATGTTCCTTCAGATACTCTGGGCTTAAAATTAAATCTCTGAATTGTTTGGCCTTGACTAAGCATGGGAATTTGTAAGGAACAAACTCAGGGGCATCTTTCATGAGCTTCTTAGAGACTTTGGTCAGCCTCTTGTTAGAAAGTACAAGAGGTCGGGCAGGTGGTTGATACTTTCGGAACTGAGTTACAAAGTTATCGCTGCTGGTAACTGAGCAGATAACTGCATCTTTCTGAACAAATTTTGCAACAGTCCTTGGGGGTGGCGGAGAGACAAAATCATCATCGTCATCATCCACATTTACTAATACCTTCTCCTTGTCCTTCACATCTACTAATGCCTTAGTGGTATTTGGTTTCTTCACCGGATAGCCATGCGGTATCGCGATAGCCTTCTTCGCCTTGCTAACAGCTTGCAACTGAAATTCTTTTTCTCGTAAAGCTATAACTTCTGGTGTAAAGAACTGAGTTTCAAATAACGCGAAGTTATCTTCCTCTATGGCAATAGGAATTCCTAAAACACGTATGAAAAGTTAACAATACTGTAAAAAAATAACAGTTTAGTGTAGCATGGGCAATTTGGATCATATTATAGTAGAAGTTAACTTCAAATAGCTGAAGAGTTAAGATAAAATGAGGGGGTTAACCCCCTTCTATAACAGAAGTTATGTTAAAAATAAAAAAACATAGAGGCACATATCTTCCTATATACTAATAGTATCTACTCAAACATAATATATTACATAAAGAATTAAAAAATTAACATTAAAGCTGTAGTTAGCATCATTTTACAGTACTAGTTATTATCAGGGAAAAAATAACAGTTCAAAAAAATGGAAAAAAGTAGGAGTTAACATCATATACACTGGAAGTTAGGTATAAAACAAACAAAAGGTGCATATATATATTTAAAATAAAGGAAAAAAATAGACAGCATACCTGGATCAATACCAAACATTTTTGTTAAGTCAATTTTAAAATAAGGTGCGGTCAAACAACTATACAATGTGTTCATCCTTACATTTAAGATATCTTTCTGGTCAAAAGACACCAAAACGGCTCCATCAAAAGTTAACAAGAATTGGAGCATGAAAAACCCACAGCAATGACTAAATCAAAAAACAAAGAAGAAGATCAATATTAAAAAATGCAAAATATTAATATCACAGAGAGCAAAAATTCTAAAAATACACAAGACATATAATGGAAAGTGATTCGTCGGAAACGTATCTATAATTTTTGATGCTCCATGCTTGTTTACTATCTACTTTGCTTTGCTTTGTCCACACTTTGAGGTGTTTTTATATATTTTATGGTACTAACCTATTAACAAGTTGCCATAGTGCCAGTTGCATGTTTTCTTCTATTTTTGGTTCCAGAAAGGCGGAAAATCAATATTCTCGGAATCAGACGGGACAAAAGCCAAATTCAATATTTTACCGTGGGGAACACGAAGCCGGAGTATGAGACGGAGGAGACCCACCAGGGGGCCACACCCCCTGGCCACGCGGGTGGGCCCATCCCGTGCCTGGGGGGGGGGTGCGGCCGCCCTGGTGGTCCCCCTGCCTCGCCTCTTCGCTAATAAGAAGCCCCCGATGCAGAAACCCTAGGCACCCGATCAAAATTCCACGAAACCATCTGTAGACGCCGCCACCATCGTCCCTAGATCGGGGGGATCTGAAGCTCTTATCGGCACCCTGCCGGAGAGGAGATCATCCCGGAGGCCTTCTTCTTCATCATGCCAGCCTCCGGTATGAAGCGTGAGTACTTCCACCTTGGACTACGGGTCCATGTAGTAGCTAGATGGTTGTATCTCCTCCTTGTGCTTTCATGTCTAGATCTTGTGAGCTCCGTTCATAGATCTAATCTATTTGTAATCATGCATGTTGTGTTTGCGGGGGTCCGATGGATATTGAGATTACTATGTCAGATTGATTAATGGTTTTGTCTATTTGATTCTATCATGTCTGTGTTGTTTGTGATCTTGCATGCTCTCCGTTATTAGTAGATATCTTGGCCAAGTAGTTTCTAGTGACTCCAAGAGGGGGTATTTATGCTCTATAGTGGGTTCATGCCTCTACTTAATTAAGGGAAGTGACAAAAATCTCTACGTTTGTAGATGTGCTATTGCCACTAGGGAGAAAATAACGGTCTCTTGTTCATGGAACAAGTGGATTGTTTAACTTACAAACTTTGCTTAAAGCAGTTGTATGTTGCTTGCGACTTAATACTGGAGGGGGTTCGGATGATAACCCAAAGGTGGAACAAGCTTGGATGATAACCCTGGTCCAATATTTACCATTGATACATCTTCCACTGTTACTATTTACTTGTTTCAAACCATCATCACCTTCCACACCATACAGTTAATCCTTTGTTACAGCAACCGGTGAGATTGACAACCTCACTGTTCATTGAGGCAAAGTCTTGAGTTTGTGTTGTGCAGGTTTCCATGTTGCTTGCAACACCTTTGAGACGTTTCCTTCCTCCTACTGGTTCGATAACCTTGGTTTCTTACTAAGGGAAGACTTGCTGCTGTGCTGCTCCACACCTTGCTCTTGGGGTTTCCCGAAGAAGTGCTCCACGTCAACAAGGAGTCATCAACAAGTTTTCTGGCGCTGTTGCCGGGGAGGCTAAGGACGTCTTCACAAGGGGATTCCTCCTCAACCTTCCTCTTTACTTCCTCTTTACTTTGTTTTATTTTGCTGCTGTTTTTGGCTTGCCCCACTTTTGCCAAAATGAACTCTGCTGAGAACACCAAGTTGTGTGACTTCACTAGCACAAACAACAATGATTTCCTAAGCACTCCTATTGCTCCACTTGCTCCTGATGCTACCTTTTATGAAACTAAGCCTGCTTTGTTGAATGTTGTGATGAGAGAGCAATTTTCTGGTGCTAGTTCTAATGATGCTGCTGCCCATCTCAATAGCTTTGTTGAACTTTGTGAGATGCAAAAGTATAAGGATGTAGATGGAGATATTATTAAGCTCAAGTTGTTTCCTTTCTCCTTGAGAGGAAAAGCTAAAGAATGGTTGCTATCTTTGCCTAGAAATAGTATTGATTCTTGGATTAAGTGTAAGGATGCTTTTATTGGAAAGTACTACCCTCCTGATAAGATTATATCTATGAGAAGTGACATTATGAAATTTAAACAACTTGATAATGAACATGTTGCTCAATCTTGGGAAAGAATGAAATCTTTGGTTAAGAATTGTCCCACTCATAGACTTACTGCTTGGATGATTATCCATACTTTTTATGCAGGTTTGAACTTCTCTTCAAGAAACCTGTTGGATTCAGTTGATGGAGGTACCTTTATGGGCATCACTTTGGGTGCTGCAATAAAACACCTTGAAAATATGATGGTTAATTACTCTGAATGGCACACTGAGAGAGCTCCACATGGTAAGAAAGTAAATTCTGTTGAAGAAACCTCCTCTTTGAGTGATAAGATGATGTTATTATGGCTATGCTTGTTAATGGGAAAGCTCCTTTAGATCCAAACAATGTTTCCTTAGCCTCTTTGTTTGCTCAAGAAGAGCAAGTTGATGTGAACTTCATTAGAAACAACAATTTCAACAATAATGCCTATAGGAATAATTTTGGTAGAAACAACAATTATAGGCCTTATCCTCCTAATAATGGCAATTCCAATGGAAACTCCTACAACAATGCTAGAAGTGCCCCCTCCGAACTTGAAGTTATGCTCAAAGACTTTATTAGTAAACAAACTGCTTTCAACAAGACCGTGGAGGAAAAACTTTTAACCATTGAGAAAAATATTTCCTCTTTGTCTGAAGCACAGTCCTCCTTGATTAATAAAATGGTTGCTAAAACTGAAACCTTGGAAAGTAACTTTGCTGCTACTCATGCCATACAAGTTACTATTGATGAAAATGTTAGACTGTTAGCTCAACTTCATGCTAAGTGGGAAAGGGAAACTGAAATTGATAGAAACAATAGTGTGTGCACCATCACTAGAATGGATACCACTAAACCACAAGAAGTCCCTATTCCTCCTCCTACAATGCCTAAGCCTAAAGAGTCTACTACTAGTGATTCTAAGTTTGATTTTGATCCTGATGGTTGCAATATTTCTGAAGTGATTTTGTTCCTGCAAAAACTTGCTAGAAGTCCTGATGCTAGTGATATGCATGTTGCTTTCACCAAACACATTACAGATGCTCTTGTTAAGATTAAGGAAGAGAAGTTAAAACACAAAGCTTCTATTCCTAGGAAAGTAGAAGATAGTTGGGAACCCATTATTAATATGCAAGTGAATGACTTTGATCTCAAAGCTTCATGTGATCTTGGTTCTAGTATGTCTATTATGCCTAGGAAGATTTATGAAATGCTTGATTTTCCACCTTTAGAAGATTGTTATTTGGATGTCCCACTTAATGATAATTTCAAGAAGAAACTCATGGGGAGTATTAATGATGTTCTCATGATGGTTAACAATGCTTATGTCCCTGTTGATTTCTATGTTTTGGATGTTGAATACAATGCTTCTTGTCCTATTACTTTGGGAAGACCTTTTCTTAGAACTATTGGTGCCATCATTGATATGAAATAAGGCACCATTAAATATCAATTTACATTCAAGAAAGATATTGAACACTTCCCTATGAGGAGTGAGAAGTTGCTTTTTTCTCCTCCTTTGAAAGCAAGGTTTGATGTTAATGCTTCCTCATTTGAAAAGACTTGATTTCTTGCTTCTTGTGCCTAACTTAAAGGCGTTAAAGAAAAGTACTTGTTGGAACATAACCCAAGAGTTTAATTGAGTCTTGGAAGTAATTACTTCAGTAATGACCTCTCCTTATTCTTTTTGTGCCAAGAATGACCTCTAATGAGAGGGAAGTAAGATTTGGGGAGTTGCTGTCCCGAAACAGATTTATGTCCTCCACCATACAAATTCGCGAGGAGTCTCTGTAAGTCGGTTTGAGCTGAAAATTTATGAATAAATCCCCCAGTATGTTAGATAACTTTAGTTAGTTCAAAACTTTTTGATTTGAGCAACATAAGATTTTCGAAAAAATCGGTTTCTACCTGCTGGTCTGTTTTGACAGATTTCTGCCATTATTTGCATTTGCTTCTTATTGATTCCTTTTTGGGTTCTTTTTGGGGAAATTGAGCTTTTTGAAGGAGTTGATACAGTACCTTGTGTTTTTAGTGAAATATTTTGCTGTTCTAAAGCTAAACTCAAAGGTCTATTATCTTTTGAAGACACTAATGTTCCTAATGAAGATTGTGTGAAGTTTTGTATGAAGGAAAAATTTCAGGTGTAAAGAAAGAATGATGTAATGATATGAAGAATGGACAAAAGCTCAAGCTTGGGGATGCCACCTCGGTGTCACCCCAAGAAATATTTAGGAAGTACAAGCTTCAAAGCTTGGGCATGCCCAAGGCATCCCCTTCTTCATCAATAAAAAACTCAGGTCTTTCTAGACACTTCGTTTCTATTGTTTCATGCACTGTTGTGTTGTTCTTGGAGCTTCTTAGTTTTAGTTTGCTTTGCTTAGTTTGTTTAGTTTGCTTGAATAAAGTAGTTATGGACCCCTGTTCTCGCTGTATTGTCTCAAATAAGTCGATTGGTGTTGGAAAAGAGTAGAAAGTTCTTGCTTGAAAGTGCAAGAGGAGCTTGCATTGGCTGTGACTTAGACTTTAACATGACATGCTAGGTGTTGTTTTGATCATATGCTTAGTGATTATTTCTGTATCATGACTTGTTCCAATCAATTAGGATTGCTTAGTGTGCCTTGAAAGAATCATGCATTGTTTTAGCCACTGTTCAAAAAAATAGGCCGAATCAACGATTAATAAGCCGATTAATCGCTACTAGGGACCTGACCGTGTCGATTACCACTAATCGTTTGTATTAATCGTTTAGCCCGGTTAATAGGTCTGAAACTCCGATTACTAGGTATGTTCTCGATTAACCACTACACTTGGTCAAAAAAGGTGCAAAATTATCAACACATATCGCCCATCCATCCGCTAGCCTGCCCAAGCTCCCGCTCAACCCCTACCTCCAGGAGCTTGATTTCTGCCATCACCAACTAGTTCCTCATAGTTGCCGACCAAACCTCAGATATAAGAGCTCGAGCGCCTTGAGGATCTCATCCGGGATCTTAAGGCTTCCTTTAATAGGATAGATAGTTGAGGTGCAAGAGGATTCATATGTGTTTTAGGTGCTAATTTTTGTAGGCTCACCGATTAATAGCAGACCGATTAAATCAGTTAATCGTCCGAATTCCGATTAGTCGGTACTCCTAATCCAACCGAGAAGTTAACGATTACCGATTTCCTTACCATTGGTTTTAGCATACAAAATGTAACATTCCAAGATTTTGGAATGTAAAAGTAAATAAATAATTTAGTTAACTTGATTAAATTGTGTGACCTTGTTGAAACTTTTGAATGAAAAGAAACATTTGTGAACTTGCTTGATTTTTTCTTGACATTAATTTTTGAAGATTTATATATGAGTGGATTAACATGACTATCCAATAAATATTGGTTGGGGATCTTTCACAAAAATCCAACAAAGAATTGTCTTGTTTTTTTATTCGCATTCATTTTGATTTTGAATACTTGAATACTTTCCAAACAGTGCTTCATTTTCACAAGAGTGAAAATAACGTGACGTTTCCAAATATGAGAAACGTGTTGTAAAATGGCCTACAGTGATAATTGGTTTTGTGGCTTTCTATACTCAACAGTTTTTGATTTGAAGAAAATGAACCAAGAGAAAATAATAAGACTTCTTCAAAATATTTGGATAAAAAATAACTATATATTTCACTACACTTTTGGATTTCTAAAGTTATTCTATCTAATTAAATAGAGGTAAAATAGAGTTTCAAAAATCAACATTTTCCTTTTTATGAGTTTGAGGGGATTATATATTGTTGTGCTCAATATTAAAAATTCTATTTTGAAAAATGTTCCTGAAGTTCCAGGAAATGTTTTGAAAAATGTTCCTGAAGTTCCAGGAAATGTTTTGAAAAATGTTCCTGAAGTTCCTAATACAAAAGAAATAAGAAATAGAAAAAAAACATATGTGCAATCGGACCGACCGTCTGCATGCACGACTGCACCAGAACAGGCACGTCCAAATTCCAACGCGAGGCATACTTATCCAAGCTGGAGACCACCCGTGACTTCTTTCCTCTTCCTCTACATTTCTTATTTTTCTCTGTGAAAGGCGGGCGACAGGAGTCATCTCTTTCCCATCGACAGGAGACAGGAGACAGAGACGAACAAGAGTTTATAACCCAACCGTAGTTCCCTCAAAATATCTCAATCCGGTCAATTTGCTTGCCCCCTCAGTCACGAAATCCCGTTCATAAATACCCCGCGAACCGCCTCGTCCGATTTTTCTTCAAACCCTAAACTAAATCGTCCAGAAAAGCTTGATCCGATCTCGCCGGAGCTGCGCACGTAGGAGTTCGGACGTCGATCTTCCAGGACCCTCACCTCCTCCTTTTCCTTTCCAAACTTACTATCCTACTCGACCTCCCCGCATCATGTCGTTTTTCCATGCACAGGAGTCACATGACAAGTTGTTGGAGTCGCCGGGAGTTCGCCGGAGTGTCGCTCCCATCAACTGTGGCCGCTTCTTGGAGACACATAGGTTACACTTCCGAGTTCTACATGGTGATATGCATCTCTCCGACATCTCCGCGCAATCAGAATGCCATCGTATCAACATCGATATACACGCCCGAGTTGAGCCGTCGTTCTCCATTGCTGACCATGCATAGCTACTGTAAGTCACGCACCGTGTATGAATGAATTCAGTGAATCAGCACTAGTAATGTGTATTGCCCTTTTATTTATTATTTCCTACAGTCTGCAATCGATTGGTGTATTGTACTGGTTCCTGGCACTAGCTTATAAATTACTTTCTAATCTACAGCTCTGTTCCGTCCGATCTTGCGTAAAATGATTTAGAGTAGTTGACTAAGTGAACATGTATCATTCACTCAGGACATGACACTGGATATTAGGCTTTTTGTTCAACGTGCGCGTGTGTATACTGTAGTATCAAATCCAGACAGCATGTAAAAAAAATCTGGATCAGTCTCAATCTTTTAAATTTTATATATTTTAATCCACGAATCCAAATTATATGATTTTTGTTGCATTAGATTCTTAATTAAATTTTTTATCTAGTGGTACGAGTTTTAACAATTATAAAGTTTTTGAATCTGTATTAAAACATTTAAAGTTTGAACAGTATATTAGACTATCTTTAGATTAGAGCTCCGTTTTAATTGATTCTTTTTGCGTTCGGTTCGTAATTGAAAAATATATCTATCAGTAACCCCAAACTCGTAAAATATACATGTTTATATATGTTCCTTTGAGAGATGAATCTAGCTTTAATTTGACCGTAATATGAAATCTATAAATTTCTCTCGAAACTAATCTTTGCAAATTTGGCCACACACCCTATAGCGAATATACTATTGTATATTATTAAATAAAAAATTGGAGTGTTGCATGTTTTGTTTTGTTCACGAGTTGTATGTTTTGGTATTTGATCTCTTACCACGTTTTTATGTTGGTTCTTTATTTGCAACGGATGCTTATTATTGTAATATATTCTATACGTAGATTTAAACGGAGTGCGAGAGTGTTCACGAGGAATAAATCATCGTCAAATATATTAAGGCAAGTTACACCACTTGTTCATATTTTTTGTCCCAGTTTTGTCTATGCATGTTTTGATCTATAAATTCTGTAGAGTGCATGTGCAGGATATTCTGGTAGAATTTTCCTTAGTATTATTTTGCAAGTGCGATGATTTGTAGTATGCCATGAGTAGCTCTATACTTAGGATTCCCCCCTAATAGGTTACCTTGTTTTTGCTAAGTCCTTGCTATGCTATATATATAAAGTACCGTTGGGGGTTCGAAAGACAAGAAATTTTCTAAGTATCAAGGCTCTCTTGAGCGATCTTTTTCTTCTGAAATCCACTTCAAAATAAAACTAAGTTTTCTTCTGGGCGGAATGGTTGTCGGGTCAACGAGTGAGATTTTAGTGGAGGACGGCCGCCCAGGAATCAAAGAAGGCTGCCATGTTTTAGAATTCAGAAGCTTCCAGTGCAACCACAATACATATGGGCTCTGTCTTGGCCTAGTACTTAGTGGGAAACCTCACCTGGGTACCAACATTTGGAGGTTCTTGGCACGGTTGGATCCAGAAGGTAGAGCGGCTACTAAGGGAAAGCCTCGCCATGGTCTTGTAGGTAAAAGGACTTGATCGTGTATTGTGGGTAAAGTTGTCACATCCCAAGATTTTCCAAATCTTGTAATGTGAAAAATTAAATAAACAAAATAAATTATTGTTGAAAATCAGGGTGAAAGAAACTTTTGTTTTTAAATGGAAACTTAAAATCCCATCTTGAACAAACTTTGGTAAAAGTTTGAATCCAAAAAAAATCCAAATCTAGAGAAATGCATTCCTCAATGAATGTATCTGGAAATGTAAACACTTGGAAAATAAATCCTAAATCCCTAATGGAATAAAAATCATTTCCAAGTTATCTCCAAGCCTATGGATTTGATCCATATAAAATCTTGTCAACAAACATTTACAAATGATCAAGAATGACAAAGAGAAATATTATAAAACCATATAAATTGGTTTCACTTAATTTGGAACCATAAATAAAATCTTGTGATTATAATAAGATAAGGAATTGAATTCCCAAAGCTAATGAAGCACTTATCTAGAATCCATACAAAATGGTGAGCAAATAATCCTAAAGAGATTTAAAAGGATAAGCAATTATTAAACAAAATTTTATAAATTGGAATCACCAAGTTTGGATCTCTAAATAAAAAGATATGGATTTTATAAGACAAAGATAAAAATATTAAATAAAGAATATTTGAAAGACCAAATAAATCTTAGCCTAATCCATTAAGAAAATAGGATGAATATAATCCAACTCAAATAAAATAAAAGGATAAAGAATTTCCAAAATAAAATAAAATGGCAATAACCATTCTATCCCTATTTTAATAAAGACAAATCTTTAATAAAAATAATTATTTAATACATGAGAAAATACTATTTTGGGATTTACCCAAAAGAAATAAAAGTGGTTAATCCAACTTAAATAAGATTAAAGAAATCTTCCAAATAAAAATTTAGGGAATTAAAACTATATTAAATTCCATTGGAATTAAAACAAATGCCCAATTCAAATGATTTGAGAATCTCATTAAATACTCCCAAATAATTCAAAATGAGTTATTTTGACACCCTATTAAGTAAATAAAACTTACTGAAAGGTTTTGGAAGGAATTTAGAATTTAAATGGAAATTAAAAACAATATCAAATCTCATTTGATTAAATACAAGGACCTACTTTAAGTAATTAAAAAGGCACTAAAGGAATAAAAGTTTTATTCCAAATTTGACTTCAGATTACAATATTAATCAATATTTAACCCTACTCAAATCTTGGTTGAAGTTTGAATTCAAATGAATGTTAGAATTGCTTATTCAAAAACAAAACAGAAAAATCAAATGAGAAAAAGAAAAACAAACAGAACAAAAAAAATGTTAAAGGACCCAGCCCAGCCTAACTAGCCCATTAAGCCCAACAGCAGCCCACCTGCTCGCCCCCGCAGCGAAACGTTACACACCCAGAAACTCACCCGCAGAGGCACTGACAGATGGAGCCCATCCCCTCTCTTCCTCTCTCAATGACAGACGAACCCCACGCCCACGTCAGCATCTTCTCCCCCGCGACGACCCCTTCTTCCCCCAAACCTCGCCGTTCCTGCCGTTTAATTCCTTGCTTGAATTCGTCATAATGATGCAGAGAATACACCCCGCGATTACTCCCGTTAACTCACCATGCTCCCCTCTACCTTTTCCCCCCAGACACCATCTCCTCTCCTCCCCCAGGCCACCTTGAATTCGTCTCGAAACTCTCTGACTCCGGCGAGCTGTTTTCTCCGATTTCGGCAGCCCCTCACCTCCCCTCGTTTCCTCGACCACTCGAGCATGCTCACAGGAACCAGACGCACATCCCAGCAGCCCCAGTTCACCTGCGCACGCTCTGGACACTCGCCTTCGTCTTGAACAGAACACCACCATCGACTACCACCACTCCGGCGAAGTCTCTGGTAAGAATCTGACCGCGCCGCCCCTTATCTGTGAATCTCCCGCACTCCCTAATCTTCCACGCATCTAACGCCACTATTATCTTGCCTTCTCGTGCGCTGTAGCCTCGCCCCGTCGACGTCTGACCGTACCCGACGCCAGCGAGATCTCCGGCGAGGAATTCCGATCAACCCTATGCGCCCCTTGCACTCTCGCGAGCACCTTGAGCATCACCGCGACTCTGCGATTCTGGTAAGCACCCCCTTCTTCTCCCTCGCTTCCTAGGCTTGCCGAATCATCGCCACCAGACACGCCGCCGCCACACGCCGCCGCCAGCACCGCCCATCTCTGGCAAGTGTGCTCAGCATCGTCCGATCTTGATCTGACGATTAGGATAGAATCACTTAACGTCGAAGAGGTACGCAATCTGTGCCGTGCGATGTAACTTGATCCAACACCTCACGTTGCTGATCCACGCGAACCGGTACCGGTGAATTAAAACATGACACGTGGCCTCTGTTTGATTTAAAAACCAGAAACTTATCTAATTGATGTTCCAATTTGAATAATTCATAACTTTTAATATACACGTCCAAATTTTGCAAATTTTATATCAATGGATTTAGCAAGACAAGCCCTAGCCAACCATGCACTTTGTTTAGTAAAAAGCTTCTGGTAAAATGTTTGTTTTTGCAGAAACTTGTGTATGCATGTTTAGGATATAAAATTTATTCCAAAATGTTTTTGAGGATAAAATCTTTGTCAAATGGTGTGTTTTGAACCAACTGACCATAGGAAACAAATTGTGGTTTCAAAAATGTATTTGGTGAAGCAAAAGAATAAATCTTTGATTTAAACTATTTCTAGTCAAATAAAAATATGGTTTAATTATTAAAAATGGTTTTGGAAGAAAACCTTTGAGAAATGTTTTGGAAATAAACTCTCTGACCCTAAACACAAGGTTATATGGTTTGAAAACATATTTTGTGAAACCTATAGAATTTTGCCTTATTAAAAGCATTTCTACACCACATAAAATAATGACTTGATCTAAAAATGGTTTATGAAGTAAAATCTTACACAAATAATTTTGCCACTTTATAAAATGACCATTAGGTGTTTTCAAATGTTTATGAACCATTAGAACCCACTTTTACAAATAAAACAATCTTTTGCATGTTTGCATGCATTGTTTTGTTACTATGATTTTATGTGATGATATTGCTTGAATGGTAGATTGAATTATTGTTTGCTTGATTGAATTGTAGTGATTTGAAGTGAGTGAACATTGCAAAGATCAAGGAGTGAACTTATACTCTCTACCAAAAAGGCAAGTGATGCTTCATACTTTTGTCCCATTATTTTCACTATGCATTAGTGATATTTCTAAGTAGGACTTGCATGGAATTTTGCTAAGTGTAAACTATGCCATGGGAAATCCTAGTAGATGAAACCTTAGTAGAAATTTCCTAAGTTAAGATCCCTATTACTATCATGCTTAGCTTAGCTAGTAGCAACCAAAGGGTGGAATATATATTCATGCTATGGAAAAATTTCTAAGTCTGAGGACTTGTGTTTTGTTTAATAAAACAACTAAGTTAATGAATCACCTGGGTGGAATGGAAGGAATGGTTTGTGTTGAGTGGTCATGCAAGTCCAGTATACTAGGGAAAACTTGGGCATCACCAAGTCCAGTATGCTGGGGAAAACTTGGTGTCTCACTTGTGGATGGCCACCCAGGAACAAAGAGATTTGAGATGTCAAATGTTGAGAAGCTTCAAGTGCAACCACTTGGCATTATGGGCTCTGCCTGGATCATATAGGTTGCAATAACTGAGCCAAATGGACAGTTGGTGGTAGGGGATTGATAGGTTGGAGCACGTCCATTTTGGTCTAAGGGAAGGCTTCTGAAAGATCTTGTCTTGGGAAACCAAGTCTTGTGGGGAAAGTGCACCACCTCTACAGAGTGTAAAATCTAAGTACTTAGCCATGTCCCTGGCAAAGGACAATTTGAGCATCAAGACATGGAAGCTATCAAGAATCTCATCATCCAAATTTCTAAAGTTAAAAACTTGTGGTTGAACAAGGGTTGAAAGGATCACCAATTTCTATTGGGGGATGCCTTGGGAAAGATTTTGTCAAGCAAAAACTTAGTGTTTTCAAATGATAAGGAAAATCTATTTTGAGCAATGCAAGCCTAAGCTCCACTTATCCAAATGCATATAGATGATAGACTCCACTATACTACCATAGTATCACTTGCCAATACAATTCAAATGTATTGACCCCTGTGGCTGTAACTTGTTATGTTGCAGGTTTGTTTGATATTAGTGAAGTTTAATGATTAGGATTACAAGTCTACAACCAACATGTCTGCCCGTGGCACCTTGAAGATGAAGGACCCCATGCTTATAGATATTCTGCTGCAATGTAATGTGATAGACAAATGAGCTATGTAAGATGTAATAAATTATATTATTCCTGGTTATAAAGTTGTATTATGACCTTTTTTTCTTGATATTACATCTTAACTGTGGATGCTAGCTATTGATCCAGGGACTAGCATTGTAAACACAGGGATCTCTACCTTATTAAAGGTTGGGAACCTTACAAAAGTGCACAAACTCTCGAGAGTATTGCAATCTGATCGATCAAACGTGTTCACGGAAACAGAACAACATTGAGCATCTGAATGATGGAGCCTCTGAAGAATTTTCCTCTCTCTTTTCTAAACAAAGTTTTGAAACCCCATGTTGTGAGTAATATCACCAATGGGTGGGATTTCGGGACTTGGTGAGTAATATCCAAGTGTTTGGTTGTTTGGACACTTGGTGAGTAATATCCTCGTATGCCAATCGGCCCTATTTTATCTAAGCAATTTTTTATAAAGTAGGATAAAAACTCTTCCTCTTTTCTACATACTTAGAGAAAATTAGCTTTAAGCAAATGAACTCCACAGCCTAAACTAGACTTGCATGTAGAGTTAGTCTTTTCTTTCCTTGGTGTAATTTGCCAATACATTCAAAGTATTGACCCAATTTGTTGGCTGCATGTTTCATGTGCAGAATTTGGAGATCGTTGAAAGGTGCGCTAGGATCACGGGTCTTCACTCAACCTGCCTGTGGCATTGATGGGACTCCAATATTGTATTTTTATCGCTTCTGTTGTAATAATGTAAACTCTGGATTATTCGATTCATGTAATAAAGACTTGTGTTTTACATGATATTCATCGACTATGAGTGCTAGCTATTGATCCAGGGACTAGCATTTTAATCACAGGACATAGGATATTTCTCAATCCGAGGTCGCTACAGATGGTATCAGAGCACATGTTGACTGTAGATCGTGACCCTAGCCTTGGAGAAGCCTTAGGAGTAATATTTTGTAAGTTATTTTAGAAAACTCTCATACTTCTCATCATCTATCTTTGGAGTTTCAAAATTCTCAAGTCTCTTCCCTTCAACATTAGAGATGACCATTATGAACTTTAAGAAGAAACTTCTCTCAAAACTACCTTTCCAAAGAAGATCTTCTCAATGTTTTTCTCAAGTCGGGACTTGAAGACCAGCATAGAAGATGTCCCAAGACTGATGCTACGAGAGTTGAAGACTTCAAAGCTACAAGTACCAAGGACTTCGAAGACCTTTATAGGGTGAACAATTAATTACCGAAGACCTCAAAGACAATGAAGATTACAAGTGACCCATTAGGAATCAAACTTGGATAGACTACACTACGATTAGATGCGGTGATTTGTGAACTGTCATTTTGTGGTTTTATTGACATGAACAAATAAAACTTATTTTTAATACAAAATTTGTTTGTGTGGGTTGTCCATGTCCTTCTTGCTAGACAATACTCTCCCTACTTTAAAACTTGAAGACAAAAGAATGGAGACAAAACGAAGAACTTGAATGAGGGCGCCAAGCTGAAATTCTACGAAGTGGATCAAAAGAATAACACTCACATGGTGGAGGATGCAACAATACCTTGAAGATAAACAACACGCAAGTGCCTCAAGGATTAGGAAACACAAGGATAAATGCTTACATCCAATGTAGTTCTCTCTCATAGAAATTTCTTGCGGTATAAAAAGTTTGAGTGAACTTGGCGTGATTTTATGCTTTGTTTGGCTTGTTTGTTTCTATGCGGTGTCTATATATTCTTCTCCCTATTCTACTCTTCCCTATCTTGAACCCACGAAGCAAAGACCGAACTCAAAACATGAAGATGAACCAAAGGACGCCAATGTGAATGCGAAGAAGAAATCATCGTTTCAAGGTGTTAATAAGTTGACCTACTTCATCATCCGTATGTGGGATAGAATACAACAACATCAAGACATAGTTAAGCTAGAAGTTTTGAACAAGTCCTCGAGGGATAGAAGCTTACCTCAATGATATGTGAGCGCAAACAAAGTACACACAAAATTCTTGCATACCCGAAGGAAGACAATCTTTTAAGGGTGGTAGTACCCTAGCTTCTCCCAAAACCTATTTCTTTCTAGCCTTCTCGAATCTCGAGGACGAGATTCCTTTTAAGGGTGGTAGTCTGTAACATTCCAAGATTTTGGAATGTAAAAATAAATAAATAATTTAGTTAACTTGATTGAATTGTGTGACCTTGTTGAAATTTTTGAATGAAAAGAAACATTTGCGAACTTGCTTGATTTTTTCTCGACATTTATTTTTGAAGATTTATATATGAGTGGATTAACATGACTATCCAATAAATATTGGTTGGGGATCTTTCACAAAAATCCAACAAAGAATTGTCTTGTTTTTTTATTCGCATTCATTTTGATTTTGAATACTTGAATACTTTCCAAACAGTGCTTCATTTTCACAAGAGTGGAAATAACGTGACGTTTCCAAATATGAGAAACGTGTTGTAAAATGGCCTACGGTGATAATTGGTTTTTTAGCTTTCTATACTCAACAGTTCTTGATTTGAAGAAAATGAATCAAGAGAAAATAATAAGACTTCTTCAAAATATTTGGATAAAAAATAACTATATATCCCACTACACTTTTGGATTTCTAAAGTTATTCTATATAATTAAATAGAGGTAAAATAGAGTTTCTAAAATCAACATTTTCCTTTTTTATGAGTTTGAGGGGATTATATATTGTTGTGCTCAATATAACAAATTCTATTTTGAACAATGTTCCTGAAGTTTCAGGAAATGTTTTGAACATTATATGAAGTCCTAGATATTTCCTAATACAAAAGAAATAAGAAATAGAAAAAAAATATACGTGCAATTGGACCGACCGTCTGCATGCACGGTTGCACCAGAACAGGCACGTCCAAATTCCAGCGTGAGGCATACTTATCCAAGCTGGAGACCACCCGTGATTTCTTTCCTCTTCCTCTACATTTCTTATTTTTCTCTCTTGAAAGGCGGGCCACAGGAGTCATCTCATTCCCATCGACATGAGACAGGAGACGGAGACGAACAGGAGTTTATAACCCAACCGTAGTTCCCTCAAAAATCTCTCAATCCGGTCAATTTGCTTGCCCCCTCAGTCACGAAATCCCGTTCATAAATACCCCGCGAACCTCCTCGTTCGATTTTTCTTCAAACCCTAAACTAAATCGTCCAGAAAGGCTTGATCCGATCTCACCGGAGCTGCGCACGTAGGAGTTCGGACGTCGATCTTCCAGGACCCTCACCTCCTCCTTTTCCTTTCCAAACTTACTATCCTACTCGACCTCCCCGCATCATGTCGTTTTTCCATGCACAGGAGTCACATGACAAGTTGTTGGAGTCGCCGGGAGTTCGCCGGAGTGTCGCTCCCATCAACTGTGGCCGCTTCTTGGAGACACATAGGTTACGCTTCCGAGTTCTACATGGTGATATGCATCTCTCCGACATCTTCGCGCAATCAGAAGGCCATCGTATCAACATCGATATACACGCCTGAGTTGAGCCGTCGTTCTCAATTGCTGACCATGCAGAGCTACTGTAAGTCACGCACCGTGTATGGATGAATTCAGTGAATCAGGACTAGTAATGTGTATTGCCATTTTATTTATTATTTCCTACACGCGTGTTCTGCAATCGATTGGTGTATTGTACTGGTTCCTGGCACTAGCTTATAAATTATTTTCTAGTCTACAACTCTGTTCCATCCGTTCTTGCGTAAAATGATTTAGAGTAGTTGACTAATCGAACATGTATCATTCACTCAGTACATGACACTGGATATTAGGCTTTTTGTTCAACGTGCGCGTGTGTATACTGTAGTATCGAATCCAGACAGCATGTAAAAAAAATCTGGATTAGTCTCAGTCTTTTAAATTTTATATATTTTAATCCACAATTCTAAATTAGATGATTTTTGTTGCATTAGATTCTTAATTAAATTTCCTATCTAGTGGTACGAGTTTTAACAATTATTTTTTAATCTGTATTCGAACATTTAAAGTTTGAACAGTATATTAGACTATCTTTAGATTAGAGCTCCGTTTTAATTGATTCTTTTTACGTTCGATTCGTAATTGAAAAATATATCTATCAGTAACCCCAAACTCGTAAAATATACATGTTTATATATGTTCCTTTGAGAGATGAATCTAGCTTTATTTTGACCGTAATATGAAATCTATAAATTTCTCTCGAAACTAATCTTTGCAAATTTGGCCACACACCCTATTGCGTAGAAAAATATGAATATACTATTGTATATTATTAAATAAAAAATTGGAGTGTTGCATGTTTTGTTTTGTTCACGAGTTGTATGTTTTTGTATTTGATCTCTTACCACGTTTTTATCTTGGTTCTTTATTTGCAATGGATGCTTATTATTGTAATATATTCTATACGTTAAATTTAAATGGAGTGCGAGAGTGTTCACGAGGAATACATCATCGTCAAATATATTAAGGAAAGTTACACTTTTTTGTCCCAGTTTTGTCTATGCATGTTTTGATCTATAAATTCTGTAGAGTGCATGTGAGGATATTCTGGTAGAATTTTCCTTAGTATTATTTTGCAAGTGCGATGATTTGTAGTATGCCATGAGTAGCTCTATACTTAGGATTTTCCCCCTCCTAATAGGTTACCCTGTTTTTGCTAAGTCCTTGCTATGCTATATATATAAAGTACCAATGGGGGTTCGAAAGACAAGAAATTTTCTAAGTATCAAGGCTCTCTTGAGCGATCTTTTTCTTCTCAAATCCACTTCAAAATAAAACTAAGTTTTCTTCTAGGAGAAATGGTTGTCGGGTCAACGAGTGAGATTTTGGTGGAGGACGGCCACCCAGGAATCAAAGAAGTCTGCCATGTTTCAGAATTCAGAAGCTTCCAGTGCAACCACAATACATATGGGCTCTGTCTTGGCCTAGTACTTAGTGGGAAACCTCACCTGAGTACCAACATTTGGAGGTTTTTGGCACGGTTGGATCCAGAAGGTAGAGGGGCTACTAAGGGAAATCCTCGCCATGGTCTTGTAGGTAAAAGGACTTGATCGTGTATTGTGGGTAAAGTGCACAAACTCTCGAGAGTATTGCAATCTGATCGATCAGCCATGTTCACGGAAACAGAATAACATTGAGCATCTGAATGATGGAGCCTCTGAAGGATCTTCCTCTCTCTTTTCTAAACAAAGTTTTGAAACCCCATGGTGTGAGTAATATCGCCAATGGGTGGGATTTCGGGACTTGGTGAGTAATATCCAAGTGTTTGGTTGTTTGGACACTTGGTGAGTAATATCCTCGTGTGCCAATCGGCCCTATTTTATCTAAGCAATTTTTTTAAAGTAGGATAAAAACTCTTCCTCTTTTCTACATACTTAGAGAAAAATTTTCTATGCTTACCATGTTTTTATGTTGGTTCTTTATTTGCAATGGATGCTTATTATTGTAATATATTATATACGTTAAATTTAAACGGAGTGCGAGAGTGTTCACGAGGAATAAATCATCATCAAATATATTAAGGCAAGTTACACCACTTGTTCATATTTTTTGTCCCAGTTTTGTCTATGCATGTTTTGATCTATAAATTCTGTAGAGTGCATGTGAGGATATTCTGGTAGAATTTTTCTTAGTATTATTTTGCAAGTGCGATGATTTGTAGTATGCCATGAGTAGCTCTATACTTAGGATTTTTCCCCTCCTAATAGGTTACCCTGTTTTTGCTAAGTCCTTGCTATGCTATATATATAAAGTACCGTTGGGGGTTCGAAAGATAAGAAATTTTCTAAGTATCAAGGCTCTCTTGAGCGATCTTTTTCTTCTCAAATCCACTTCAAAATAAAACTAAGTTTTCTTCTAGGCGGAATGGTTGTCGGGTCAACGATTGAGATTTTGGTAGAGGACGGCCGCCTAGGAATCAAAGAAGTCTGCCATGTTTCAGAATTCAGAAGCTTCCAGTGCAACCACAATACATATGGGCTCTGTCTTGGCCTAGTACTTAGTGGGAAACCTCACCTGGGTACCAACATTTGCAGGTTCTTGGCACGGTTGGATCCAGAAGGTAGAGGGGATACTAAGGGAAATCCTCGCCATGGTCTTGTAGGTAAAAGGACTTGATCCTGTATTGTGGGTAAAGTGCACAAACTCTCGAGAGTATTGCAATCTGATCGATCAGCCGTGTTCACGGAAACAGAACAACATTGAGCATCTGAATGATGGAGCCTCTGAAGGATCTTCCTCTCTCTTTTCTAAACAAAGTTTTGAAACCCCATGGTGTGAGTAATATCGCCAATGGGTGGGATTTCGGGACTTGGTGAGTAATATCCAAGTGTTTGGTTGTTTGGACACTTGGTGAGTAATATCCTCGTGTGCCAATCGGCCCTATTTTATCTAAGCAATTTTTTTAAAGTAGGATAAAAACTCTTCCTCTTTTCCACATACTTAGAGAAAATTAGCTTTAAGCAAATGAACTCCACAACCTAAACTAGCCTTGCATGTAGAGTTAGTCTTTTCTTTCCTTGGTGTAATTTGCGAATACATTCAAAGTATTGACCCAATTTGTTGGCTGCACGTTTCATGTGCAGAATTTGGAGATCGTTGAAAGGTGCGCTAGGATCACGGGTCTTCACTCAACCTGCCTACGGCATTGATGGGACTCCAATATTGTATTTTTATCGCTTCTGTTGTAATAATGTAAACTCTGGATTATTCGATTCATGTAATAAAGACTTGTGTTTTCCATGATATTCATTTACTATGAGTGCTATCTATTGATCCAGGGACTAGCATGTTAATCACAGGACATAGGATCTTTCTCGATCCGAGGTCGCTACACAAAAGCATAGTATTGTAGTATTCTCCTTTGATGTTTTGTTTGGATTGACTTGGAACATTCTAACACCATGTTATGACTATGAACAAGTCACCATAGCCTCTATGATCATTTAGTCCTTGACTTGTAGTACCACTCTATGCTTTGATTAGTAATGTTTTGTCGCTCTGCATGATTATGGCCATTATTGCTCTCTTAGTTGGTTGCTCCCAGTCTCTTGCTAGCCTCCACTTCTATGAGTAAGTTCTACTCATACTTACAACTCCCAAGAAACCTAGTTATTCCAAAGTGTCCACTATAAATTCCTATGCATGGTGTGTTACACCATTCCAAGTATATTCTTGTTTTTAGCTATCTTCCAATTAAAAAGTATTTTGCTATGTGAAAACTTAGTGATTAAAGCCCTCACAAACTTGATGGCACACTTTATATTCCTTGCCCCTAATAAACTTGAACCATTGTGTCATCTATGTTGTATATGCTTGCACTTATACGTTGGAATTAGCAGAACCATGTTGTCATGGGGAACGTTTTCAACATTGCATTTGTACTTTGTACACAATTGATATCATGCTCTTTTGTCTATGGATGTCGCCGGTGTGAAATAAAGAGGGAGCTTGTAAGTCCATGGAGTTATGTATTTTGTGTTAGTGAAATGCCTGGGCCGCTAGCCTAAGCCATTCCTAATCATGGTGGAAACTTGCAGCATCACCATAATGAGAAATCTGTGAAGCATCCTCAATAAAAATCTAGGCAAATAGTAAATAAAAAGATCGCTGAGATGCTCATTGTTTGCTTGCATTGTCATTTTGGTTATGGGATAGCTCCTGTACCATGTGCAAGGGGTACCCCGTTGGCGGTTCTCTATGATACACATGTATTTACTATGACAAGAACTTACAGGTGACCAAAGTTGAGTAGCATGAGGTGCGGCCCTCGTATTCAAGGGACATGAGATTGCCAACTTATACTTTGTCAAGCATATACTCCATCTTTGTTCACTTTAACCTTAATCACTTCAAGATGCTTATGATAGGGGAAATGAGGGCTGAAAGCTAACAAGTACCATAATTTTTGGAAGCTCTTTTTGAAACTTGAAATCCCTGCTTCCCTTTATGAAGGGCCTTTCTTCCACTATTATATTGAGTCTCCACCTTCTATCCTTTAGGCACCAATTAAGAGAGCATAGTTGTCATTCTTAGTTCTATGTGCAATGTCCCAAAACTTATTGATTGATGCATATTGTTGATATTACTTGTTCTTGTGCTATTTGTATCTAGTCACTCTTATGAACTTTGAAGGTGTCCAATGCATCTATTTTCTACTCCATGAGGGACAAGCTGAATGCCACTATGCCATGTTTTCTGGATGTGAAACAAACAAATGTTTTTCAAAGCATGTTATTCATGATATTTGTTTGTAGCCTTTCATGTTGCATGCATAGTTAATTTGTCTTATTGTTAGAACTACATCTTTCATGCACATGTTTAGAGTTATTTGATCCCAGCTTTCAATGCTTGCAAATGGTTTGATCTTGGTTTTGATGGTGCATGTCACCTCAAAAATTATTCTTTTATCACTTACCTACTCGAGGACGAGCAAGAGTTAAGCTTGGGGATGCTTGATACGTCGGAAACGTATCTATAATTTTTGATGCTCCATGCTTGTTTACTACCTACTTTGCTTTTCTTTGTCCACACTTTGAGGTGTCGGGGGGATAACCCCCGGTAGGGTCACAAGGGGTGAAACACAGCCCAGCTTGGCTAGCTCCGAGTAAAGAAAGAACCAGGCCGAGTAAGTAGGCCGGGAGAGAGAATCGTATGCGTCCGACATATGAACTATGTCGGCCCGTATAAGACAAAGTGGTTATTCTAGCAGGAACCAACGAGCCGAGTCTCCCGAGGAAGGGCCGAGTCTGGTAGGACACGTGGTACCTTTCCGAGTGAGGTTCAGGAGGGACCATGGTAAAGCATGGTCAAAAGAGAAGGGCGACGCCGGGTGACATAAAAGGAGCCGGGTGACTCCCAAAGCAAGGGCTGGCGTACAAAGTTACTGCGTGATGCCAAAAGGAACATGAGGCGACGTACCAGAAGACCGTTAGCTGTCAAGCTTTGTGGACTGGGCCATTGGGCTTAGGGCAAGCCCATGACCCGGCCTGCATAGTAGGGACCAGGATCCAAACAGTAACCCTAGAACCCAAAGGGGTGTAACCTATCTAGCACCACCTATATAAGGAGGGGCATAGCAGTAGTAGAATGAGGTTGGGGCTAGTAGGTAACTAGTGCCCAGGACACTAGTTCATACAGCTCAAGGAGCACTTGTAATTCCCAAGTATCAATCAAATACCTAAGTGTGGAGAGTTCATCTTGTTCTTCGTGCATGGCAAGACCGTGCACTCCCTCCCCGGTGACCACAAGCACCCATTCGGCCCCCAACTTAAGCCTACCATGGCATCTGCCGTGACACCACCACGACAGTTGGCGCCCACCGTGGGGCAGAAGCAGGTGCTTGATGGAGTCTTCATCCGGACGGGCAACATCATCGCCAAGACCAGCGAGCGTGTCTACTTCGGCCTCATCCAGAGGTTTGGAGCGCTCAAGTTCGTCAGCAACAACGCGGGGTGCTTCGGGACCAATCCGTTCCCTAGGGGCGGTCGCTTCATCAGGTTCGGCGAGCACCAGGTCTACGTTGCCGTGCGCGTGGAGCGTGCATATCCGGAGAGCGTCGTCCTGGTGCCGGATACGCCAGCGGTTCCTGTCGCTGGAAAGCTTCACCAACTCGTCTTCGTGGAGGTAATGATGATAGCTCCTAACCCAGCAGCTCCACCGATAGCTCCAGTAGTGAATGAGAATGCTGAGGGAGGAAATCATGAGGAGACACCAAAGGACGCGAGAGCAGCAAAGGCACCGCTGGAAAAGCCGAAAAACATAGCTAGGAGTAAAAGGGCTAAAGAGCTACAAGATGCGATAGACAAGTTGGTAGAGCCAGTTGCGCAAGAAACTGACCCGGCACGTGTGCAAGCCGAGTTAGAGGAGGCCAGGATTAAGGTTCTGGAGAAAGCCAAGGAGTTAGCATAGTTACAACAAGATTTGGATATCACAATCCGAGAGCTCAACTCGGCAAACCGAGTCAAGGGCGCAAAGACCCGGCTTGATGCGACAAGGTTAAGAGGAAGAAACCTCAATGAGGAGCTGGCAGATGCAACGTCAAAATAAACGCCAGAAAACAACAACGAAACAGCCATGCAGCCGACATACAATACATCAGCAGCTAACCTGCGAGCCGCAGAAGCAGCAATGGCAGAATTACCCCACTTGACGGGAGAAGCAAAGAATAGACAACAAGAGCGAGTCAATGAACTGGTAAGAGCAGCTAGCATGCTGAATGAAGCATACTATAGAGCGAATCCGGGTATAGCAGGGAGGTCACAGCTGGTTCACTCGGCGGCTCCTGTCCTAGCGAGATCAGCAGGTCACACGGCATCCTCACCCGGAGCGGCGCCAAGACCGAGAAAAGAAAAAAGTGTAGATTTAGGGATAAACAAGCAGATGATCACTTATGACCCGGCAATAGCTCAGGGAAACCTAGCACATGCACATGGAACAGGAAGGAATAATTCCCAAGGAAATGAGAACCAGGAAAATGCAGACCGAGAAAGGCAAGCAGGGCAAAGAAACGACAATGGAGGGAAAAATTTTGCGCCTCAACCTAGGCATGGAGCTCACTCGGCAGGAGGAGGAAATCCAGCGCCGAATAACGCACCAGGTCAACCCGAAAGAAGACAACAAAGCGCGGGAAAAGCAGCACAACAGCCTGCTGACCCGAACGCGAACATGTACAATGATGGTTACTCGGCGATGGTAAACGACCTATATGAATTGGCAGATCACGCATATCAAGCGATGGGAGCTAGACTCGGAGGCAGGAACCTTCAACCGGATGATGCAAGGCTGAAGCTTGATCGAATAAAGATGGCAGAACTGATCGAGTCGCAAGGTCCACAGGGTCCACCATGCTTTGGCCCAAGGATCATGAAGGAGCCACCTGTACCAAATTTCCAGCTGGCCAGAGGAACAAAAACATATGATGGAAGCACAAAGCCAGAGGATTGGCTCATAGATTATGGAACTGCTGTGAAAATCGCGCAGGGGAATTTGAGATGGGGAGTACGATATGTACCGCAAATGTTAGAAGGACCAGCTCGGGTATGGCTGAACAATTTGCCACCCAGAAGCATTAATAGCTGGATCGATTTTCAAGACGCTTTTGTGAGAAATTTCACAAGCACCTACAAGAGGCCGAATCGCCCACAACAACTAGTAATGTGCAAGCAAAGGCTAAATGAGACAGATAGAGAATTCCTCACAAGATGGTGCACAATGCGCAACTCTTGCAAAGGGGTAATCGAGTCAGAGGCAATCGCGTGGTTTGCCCAATGTTGCAGACACAGAAGTGTGTTGTGGCAAAGGCTACAGAGAGATATGCCGGCAAGTTTAGCAGAAACAATAAGGATTGCTGACTCGTATGCGTTGGGAGATCCAACTCAGCCTCTGCTCATGTCGGCAGATGGGATGACTGAGACTCATATCTATGACGCTACCGGGTCACAGAGGCGGCAAGAAAGATCCGAATACAGAAGCAAAAGAAGGGATGAAAGGCCAGATTAGAGATATGGTTCGACTCAGGTTGCAGCCGTGAGTCAGGATCATCCAGATGCTGGAAGTAGCCAACGTCAAAGGACAAATGGACAACAATAGTGGGTGCCAAAGAATGATGGCAAAAATCCATATGAACAAAGGAAGAAATACCAGGACCGACAGAAGTATACCTATGACATGATGCTGGACCAGCCGTGTAAATTTCACACGCCTAGTCCGAGTAAGCCAGCAAATCACACAACAAGACAATGCACTTGGTTTCAGAAAGGAGATAGAGTGGACTCGCTAAGTAAGCAGCTACCACCACCTCCCCCTCCACCACTCACAGGAGGAAATGCTCAAGTTGTGGGAACGGATAGCAGATATGAAAACAGGCAGCCAAGGTATCATAATCAAGAGAGAAGAGAAACTGTCGACCAGGTGCACAATCCAGGAGGTGATGATGCTCATGTCGGCCTCAAAACTAGAAACGAGTACATAGAACATCACTAGAGCTATGTCGTCTTCGTCACAGAGCCGAATGACAAAAAGAGTAAGCAGCGACGGATGATGGAAGTGAATGCCACAATGCCGACAATTCCTAAGTACATGCATTGGTCTGAGCAGGAGATAACTTGGAGCATAAAGGATCACCCCAAGATCATGCCAACCCCAGGAGGATATGCTCTAGTCTTAGATCCAACGTTCATGGGACCGGATATCAATGTGAAGTTTTCCAAGGTACTGATCGATGATGGCAGTAGCATCAACATCATGTACAAGGATACCATGTTCAAGTTAGGCATTACCATGAACATGCTGGAGCCGACTAAGACAACTTTCCATGGTACTGTGGCGGGATTGTCCTGTGAGCCAATTGGCAAGATCTGGGTCGACGTGTTATTCGGCAACAGAGAGAATTTTCGCACTGAAGCCATTGAGTTCGAGGTGGTTGATTTGATCAGCTCGTATCATGCCTTACTCGGCAGGCCGGCTATGGCAAAGTTTATGGCTACTCCTCACATTGCTTACTTGAAGATGAAGCTGCCATTCCCATGTGGGGTGATTACAGTTGAGGGGGATTACAAAAGGTCCATTGCTTGTGCCTCAGCTGGATCTTCACTGGCCGAGTCACTGGTCATAGCACAGGAAAAGCATCAAATGTTGGAGGTGGCAGCATTGGCCAAAGCAGCACAAATGTCCATGCCGGCACTCACTAACCCGCATGGCAATGTGTCATTTCAAGCTACCAAAGAAACTAAGAAGGTACAGGTGGATGAGACTTTCCTAGAGCGTACAGTTACCATTGGGGCTAGCCTCACTAACAAATAGGAAAGAGAGCTCACCAGCTTCCTCCGTGAGAATTGGGATATCTTTGCATGGTCTACACATGATTTGCAAGGAGTTCCGAGGGAGCTGGCTGAGCACTCTCTTCATGTAAGGCCATATGCCAAGCCGGTGAAGCAACCCCTCCGCTGCTTCGCCGAAGATCGGACGAAAGTAATAGCTGCCGAGATTGCCAGGCTCTTGGCTGCTAGATTCATCATGGAAGTACTGCACCCGGATTGGTTATCAAATCCAGTCTTAGTCGAAAAGAAAAAATATGACCCGAACATGGCAGTGGTATGGCGCATGTGTATTGATTACACGAACCTCAATAAGGTGTGTCCAAAAGATCCATTTCCCCTGCCACGGATCGACCAAGTCATAGATTCCACTGCTGGGTGTGAGTTGTTGTCATTTGTGGACGCGTATTCTAGATTCCATCAGATACCACTGAATCCGAATGATCAAATAAAGACAGCTTTTATCACCCTGTACGGGGCTTATTGCTATCGTACCATGCGATTCAGATTAAGAAATGCAGGTGCAACATATCAAAGATGCATGCAAAAATGCTTACAAGATGAATTGGACAAAAATGTTCAAGTATACGTTGATGACATAGTGATAAAAACCAAGAAAAGTCATACTCTAATTGAGGACATGCGCCAAACATTCGTAAACTTGAGAAGATTCCGGATGAAACTTAACCCGGAAAAATGCACATTTGGTGTCCCGGCTGGCAAGTTACTCGGATTTCTTGTATCTAGCCGAGGAATTGAGGCTAACCCGACAAAGATCAGGGCCATCGAAAGAATGGAATTGCCAAGAATCCTCAACGATGTCCAGAAGTTCACATGATGCCTAGCCTCGTTGAGTAGATTTATTAGTCGGCTAGGTGAAAAAGCCCTACCACTATATCAACTGATGAAAAAATCAGACAAATTCACATGGACACAGCAAGCTGATAGCGCTTTCCATCAATTAAAGAGGATGTTGGCAACATCACCAATATTAGCATCACCACTGTCCAAAGAGCCAATGTTGCTCTATGTCGCCGCAACCAACAGAGTTGTAAGTGCAGTAATAGCGGTTGAACGCGAAGAAGAAGGCAAATCAGTCCAAAGGCCAGTTTATTACTTGAGCGAAGTACTCTCCGTGTCGAAGCAGAATTACCCTCATTATCAGAAAATGACATATGGGGTATATATGGCAGCAAAGAAGCTGAAACATTATTTTCAAGAACAACCAATCCAGGTAATATGCGAGGCACCTATCTCGGATATATTAGGCAATAAAGATGTCAGTGGGCGAGTCGCAAAATGGGCCATAGAGCTAGCACCATATACTCCACAATATGATAGGCGAGATGCAACTAAATCTCAAGACGTTGCCGACTTTTTTGTAGATTGGATGGAAATGCAGTACGAACCACCACTGCCAGACCCGAATTACTGGAAAATGCATTTTGACGGGTCCAAGACGAAAATGGGTCTGGGCGCCGGGATAGTGCTCACATCGCCAAAGAGGGATCAAATCAAGTATGTGCTACAAATTCATTTTGCTGCTTCTAATAATATTGCCGAGTATGAAGCACTTGTCCACGGCATCAAAGTGACCAAATAGATTGGCATCAAAAGGATCATAGCATTGGAACATCTCAGGAAGCCATCAATCAAGCCATCACCGGAATCCAAGTCAATCTTTATCCCGGCAAGCTAGGAGTCGGATGCCATACCAATGGAGATTGACACAGGGGTAGGTTCGAGTAACCCGGGGACTGGTCCGCCTATCCCAGGGGTTGCCGAATCACACTCGGGGACTCCTCAGGTTATGTCGGAAGAAACTATGTTGGCTGTGCCAATGCAAATTGATGGAGAAACAGACCCAGCACCAGTAATACCAATCTGGGCACATCGAATATTTAGTTAATTAAAATATGGAACTTTGCCTGATGATGAGATATTGGCAAGACAAATAGAAATAAGAGCAAAATCATACACCATAATTAACAAGGAGCTGTACAAGAGGAGTGTGACAAGTGTGTTACAACGTTGCATAAGTCTAGAACAAGGCCAAGAGATTTTGTTGGATATTCACCAAGGAGAATGTGGGCATCATGCCTCCTCAAGAGCACTGGTAGTCAAGGCATTCTGACATGGATTTTTTGGCCAAGTGCACTGATGGAAGCAGAAGAGCTAGTGAGAAAATGCAATGGGTGCCAATGCGACGCAGCGAAATAACACTTGCCTGCATCAGAGGTAAAGACTATACAATCACTTGGTCATTTGCGGTATGGTGCCTGGATATTGTGGGGCCATTCAAACCAGCACGGGGCGGCATGACCCACCTACTAGTGATGGTTGAAAATTTTACCAAGTGGATAGAAGTGAAGCCCATCAAAAAACTTGATGGAAAAACAGCTGTCACATTCCTAAAGGATATAATCTTAAGATACGGTCACCCGCATAGCGTGATTATAGACAATGGTACAAACTTTGCCAAAGGAGCTTTTGCTCGATTTTGCAGGGAAAGCCAAATAAGACTCCATGTAGCGTCAGTCGCCCACCCAAAATCAAATGGACAAGTTGAACGAGCCAATGGCTTAGTTCTATCCGGGATAAAACCCCGCCTAATGGAACCACTCTAGAGATCACCTGGTTGCTGGATAGAGGAACTACCCTTAGTGCTATGTAGCTTAAGAACGACTCCGAATCGGTCAACAGTCTATACGCCATTCTTCCTTGTGTATGGGGCAGAAGCAGTTTTGCCTGCTGACATAGAACATGGCTCGCCAAAAGTAAGGCAATACTCGAAAGCCGAGGTAAAAGAAGCCCGAGAAGATGGAGTTGATTTACTCGAAGAAGCTAGAGAACTGGCATTGTCCAGATCCGCCATATACCAACAAAATCTTCGTCATTATCATAGCCGGAAAGTCTAACCTCGTGTTTTCCGAGAAGGGGATCTGGTGCTCAGACTAGTGCAACGCATAGTTGGGATGCACAAATTATCAACCCATGGGAAGGACCATTCATTGTAAGCAAAGTGTTCTGATAGACGCTCGCGAAGCACAAAAGAACAAGGCGGACAAATCGGGTGATGAAACCCAAAGGCCATGGAATGTGGCATTTCTTCGTCCTTTCTACACTTGGGAAAGCAATGTATGTATCTCTCAAACTCTTATATGTCGGACACTTATGTCGGCTATGTGCTGATAATAAAATAGGTATGACTCGAAAAACTGACTCGGGGACTCCTCATGTTTACTCTTACATACTTTATGTCGGCTGGCGTTGACACCTAAACTTATCTCGGAAGTAGTAATGTATACACGTATGAGGTCAACTCTTCGACTATGCTGTTGTTCGAAAACACGGCTTCATGGCAAGCAAGTGAAAAAGACAAACGACGGGTAAACACGAACAACAGATAAGTAAAGGAAGAAACGCGAGACGGCCCTATGTATGCTTATAACTAACCCATTGCAGGATGTGCCGGCTTCTATGTTGAATGACCCTAGGTCAAGTTGTCTAGTTTCATATCCGCTAACTTAATCCTTAGAACGTTGAGACTCTAATGTCGAACACCAAAATAGGTAGACAAGAGCCAAATTCAAGGATAAGGAAAACAACAAATGAAACTCAGGGACTTTCCCCTAGATGATTCGCAATTAAGCAAAATAGAGTTTAAGACTTCACAAAGGCACAAACCCAAACGAACGGTAGTATTTCTTACATCTGCACCCGGCATACCGGGGATCTCATGAGAATTAAGTGTTTTTTCTAAACCAGCCTAAGAGGCAACTGGACTCGAAGGAGCATCGGTGGGCTTGGAGCTAGGAGCATCATCAGGGTCTACCGAGTCATGTACATCGGCTGAGTTTGCCACATCCGACTCGATGGCCTCACTGTCAGCAGCATCATCATCGGCGATCACGGCAAGGGGCTCGGAGGCATCAAGAAAGCTTGGCCCGTCGCACCAGGCATGCATTACATCATACTCCACCATTGCGTATGGATGCTCTTGGCTCCTGTTGATGAGCTCCGGGTCATGGATCCACTTCCCTTCAGGCCTCATGTGCTGAAGAACATCAAGATTGATGTCCTCATACCATGAGAGCACGAAGGCCAGAGCCTTTTCTCCCGCAACACGACCAGCTGCCTCGCGCCATTGATCGAGCCTTTCCTTGGCGAGTAAGAGTTTAGCAGCCAGGGGCTCAACAAATGCAGGCACATCTTCATCCGCCTAGAGCATCCTGAATGCATGGATGGCTGACTTAAGTAAGTCGACACCACATGACTTCAAGGTAGTCACGCGCTCTTTAAGGGAAGCCAGATGCTCATCGATGGTGACTTCACCATCTGCTGGGCCGCTAGACTCGGCTCGCACTTTCTTAATGGCTCTCAAGGCAAACATGTAGGCCTTAGGAAAGTTCTGTGTGAAAGAGAGGGGATCATCAAAATACAACGAAAAGAGTAAGAACTCACTACCAATGGAAGTGTTGATCATGCCAAGCTTGGTCTTCTAGATCTTCGCCTTGGCCTGAAGGGCATCTAGATCTTGGTGAGCCAACTCCACCACTGACTCGGCATCCTTGAGCAACTGGTTTGTATTCTTAGCTCTGGTGGCATACTGCCCATCTTTTTCAGCGAGCTCGTGGCGCAGACCATCCAACTCAGACTTGTGATTCTGCTCCCTGTCTGCCATTTGCTGTTTCAACCGAGTCACCTTGTCTCGCTCTTTCTGGACGTGTTTATTCAGAACATGTGTCTCATTATAACAACGAAGCACCTCGGCCTCGCCGAGATAGAAATGGAAAATAAGGAAACACATATACTAGGAAGTTACAAATTTCCTTAGGAGAAGGGCGTTACTTTCAGCGTCACTGATTTTCTTGTGCAACGTGTCAATGGTCGATTGGGCAAAAGTTGTGGAAAGAATAGCAAGAAAAAATCAAGATGACAGAATAAAAATGACCTGCTAGTAAAAGACAAGCTGAGTAAGAGAATATACCTTGGCCCTGAGCCTCAGCCTCCAGATTCTGATGAGCAACCTCGAGCTTTCGATATTCCCAAAGCAAAGCCTGGTGTATACGTTCATTGTGCGTGAGCTACAAGAAAGAGAATCAATCAGAGAATGCTAAGTAGGTTAGGTGATTGCATCCCGGCAGAAAGCGAAAAAGATGTGTGCAAACTTTCGAGCTTATAGTCGAATAACTGCGTTACTCGGTAGTAACCTCAGGGGCTAAGGATCGAAGGTTCGGCATAAAATTTTGGCAACAAGGAGGAAAATGCATATTTTACCTAAGAGCTTACATCCGAGTAAGTCCCTTACTCGGTAGTAACCTCGGGGACTAGGGAATATGTATGGATATAAAAATACTCAATACACAAAAGAGTAATGCTATCACGTACCTCGTTCACCCGATCTGCTTGGGCCATTAGTGCGATAGCCTGCTGGGTCATCTTAGATATGGTCTTGGGGCCCAACTGCAGCTGCAGACCAGAGCCCGAGCTTGCCTCTTGGTCACCCGCGACATTCCACTCCAAGGAAAAACACTCTGCGGATCCAAGGCCTTGCCCGCTGAGTATCTTAGTAAGGACTTGCCCCCTTTTCAGGGTAGCCCCCACTCCAGCATGGGTAACAGCAGTGCTGGCATGCAAGGTGCTCGCTTTGGGAATGCTGCTAGACCTGGCAGCAGCAGATTCGCCCAACGGACCCGCCGAACCAGGTGTCTTTGTTGGTAATGTTGGCCTAATCTGTGGAGCGGAGCCAGGAGCTAATACCAAGGTCTTTTGCTTGGAACCTGGCGGCTTGACGGGCGCAGAGCGGGTCTGACCTTGAGGAGAGGGCCGGGTCTTGCTCTTGACCGTGGATGCAGAAGGAGCAGATCTGGTGCTGGGTTATGAAGACGAGGGAGCCGAATGAGCAGGCTCAACAATAAACTGGGAAGCAAAAACTTGGTTCACTGGTTGATCAACAACAGGAGGAGGTATGATAGGAGTGTTCTGGGTGGACTCGGCACCGATATTGCTGGCGTCGGGTCCCTGGTTTGGATCAGAAAAGGCAACAGGAGAAGGAGGCCGAGTCTCCTCTAATGAACGCGTTGCCGGATCAGCCTCACTCTGAGGTTCAGAAACCTCAACTATGGGGGAAGTGACCCGAACGGGGCTTTGCAAAACCGGATCGTCACGAGGAGGAGAAACAAGCTTTGAGATAGAAGAGGCCATGCTGGGAGCTTCTTGGTTAGCAGACAAGGCAGTGCTAAAAATAAAAGAAAAAATCTATAAGGAAACAAAAACAGAAGAGAAAAACGTAAGGTAACAGGTAGCAAAAGTTACCCATAAATGGTGGGGTCACGCAGGGCGCGGCGACCAACCCGACGTGTAGCCTTGCGAGGCTGGGAAGACGTGGCTTCAGGAGCCGAAGCAATCTCGACCAGGTGCTTCTTGGAAGGCTGAGTACTAGAGGAGGTCCTGCGTCGCTTACTCGGCTTGGCAGCAGGGATTTTGCCGTAACCACCGCTAGCAAGAGGAGGATCCTCGTGTACCTGGCCAGCTGCATCAGTAAATGCAAAGATCAATGGGACAAGCCAAATGAGTAGGACAAAGGACAATTACCTCCAGGACCTCACAATCGTCATCGTCATCATCTGACCAATCCAGCAAAGGGTTCTGGGTAAAATTCTTACCCAGAGCAGGAGCCTGAGCAGCAGCACCATGCATAATGGGCATGAAGCATTCCAAGTCATAATCGACTTTGTCGTCGTCGGATCAGTTCTCAAAGTAATGGCCAGGAGGGACGGTGCTATCATCTAACTGATGCACAAGGTTCTACGAAAGATAAAGAGAATGAAATCAGTAAAAGAAAAGAATGGTGAGTAGGTGCCGGATAAAGTATGTCGGCAGCGCATAGTTACTCGGAGGCTTACCCACGGGACGAGCCTATCTCGGCTGAAAGGAGGACAACTGCATGCCCAATCCTCTGCCAAGTTCGGCTTGAAAATGTTGCTGACTCGGCGGGCCAAAGAATCATTGTGGAGATCAAGGGTGGAGTGCCGAGTAGGGTCGTGGGAACCACTCATGAAACACATCTTGTGGCACCTAGCCTGGATGGGGCTGTTTCGACGGGAGATGAAGGTGCACATGAGGTCCTCCTCAGTCAGATGGAAGTTTTCCTCTGGGTCAAGCAACCTCTCGATGATGCCACGAGCCCCGTTCACCTCTTTGTTCTTGTCTCACGGGTCAAGTTTCCAAAGCTCCTTGCCGGGAACCTCGTCTTTGAAGGGGGGAAGGCGGATGTAGTTGTTGGACCCGCTGTTTTTGACATAGAAAAAGGTTCTATGCCACTTCTTGCAAGAATCAATGCCGGTGACCCGAGGAAAGATGGAATCCCTCCTGGGCGTGATGCTAGCAGCACCATACCAGGTATCCCTCTTTTCAGAGGCAGGAACGCCGGGTTCAGGAACTACCTAGATACGGAAGTTAAAATATTTGGCCCAAAGAAGGACAGTGGGCCAAAGACCAAGGTAGCCTTCACAGGCAAATATGAAGCACGAAAGAGAGCCAATAGAATTGGCAGGAAGATGATGGGTTTGCAAATGAAAAGTAGAAAGAAAAGACTTGAACAAATTGCTAACGGGAAGAGAGAAGCCACACTCAAAGTGAGAACGGAAAACCACCCGTTCATTTGGCTCGGGTTTAGGAGAAATCTCACCAAGGGGGAGGCGGCAATCAACCTCAAGAGGAATGCGCCTGGTGGAGCGCAGCCACTCGATCTCCTCCTCGGTGACGTCCGAGCCTTCCCAACCACTGTGCTTGTCGACGGTCTTGTGATCCTCCACCTCCTCGCCGCCGTCACGTGCGTCCATGATCTCTCATGGCACGGATCCTCCCACCGTCGAAAGAGGCCTAGAAAGATGGGGACCCATCGGGGAATTGGAAGAAGGAGGAGAGGATTGCTATACCGATGGAGCAAGAAGCAAGAAGAGCAAAGGGGCAGTTGCAGATGGGGAGGCGCAAGGAAGAAGAAGACTTGGGGGGAAACTGAAGCAACGGGGGCAGTTAAGTTCCCCGCGCCCCTACTTAAGGGGTAAAAACCCCAGGCATGGGATCTATGTACATCGTGTGGCCACGGTGTGGCCGTGTTAAATGCGTCAGCAGGCGCCACATGTACGCGATACATGGAAAATCCCGAGCCACATCACACTGCGCAAGACACGAGGCGCTGAGCGATGGGACTGCCATAGTGATAGGAGAACTGCGCTGCCGTCACTGTGCAGTCAGGATTTGAGACAAAATTTGAGGCAAGCAATCATGATTACAACCTGTCAGTGACTAAGGCAAATATAAAAAGCCTAGAGTGACTCAGCAATGTTGAAAAATACTCGGCATGCGACAAGAGGACCGCACAAAGTTGAAGACAAGACTCTGAAAGAGCAAGATAGACTCGGCAAAGATCGATATTATGCCAAATATAGCGTCCTGCATGATAAGATAAAAGAGAAGTTCCAAATACATTAAAGGAACCTGGAGACGCCTAACAGCAAAAACTGCGTGTTCTCACTAGCTTCGGGGACTAATATTATGAGGGTAACCCCCGTTAGGGTCATAAGGGGTAAAACATTACCCAGCTTGGCATATGCCGAATCAAAGAAATCGCTGGCCGGGACTTAGCGGCCAGGATACGAAGCTTATGCATAGCCGACATAAAACTATGTTGGCCCGCATAGGACAAAGTTGTTTACCTTGAAGGTAGCGACGAGCCGTGTCTCACGAGGGAAGGCCGAGTTAGGAAGGACTCGTGGAAGATTTCCGAGTGAGATTCAGGAGGTACCATGGTAAAGCATGGTCAAAAGAGAAGGGCAACGCCAAGTGACATAAAAGGAGCCGGATGACGCCAAAAACAATGGCTGACGTACAAAAGCACTGAGTGATGCCCAAGAGATGGCACCTACGTATGGGAAGACCGTTGGCTGTATGGCTTTGTGGACTGGGTTAAGGGCTTAGGGATAGCCCATGACCTAGCCCACACAGTAGAGAAAAAGATACAAATAGTAACCCTAGGGCCCAAAGTTATAACCTAGCTATCCAACGCCTATATAAGGAGGGGCATAGCTAGGGTTTAGAGAGGAGAGATCAAGTAGGAAACTAGTGCCCTGAGGCTATGCTTTAACAACTCAAGGAGCACTTGTAAACTTCTTGGAGGAATAAAAATCCTAAGTGTGGAGAGTTCTTCGTGTTCTTCGTGCGTAGCTAGACCGTGCACTCCCTCCCCGGTTACATCAAGCGTACATTCGGCTCCAACTTAAGCCTACCCATGGCATCTGTCGTGACACCACCATGACATTTTAGGAACCAACGAAGGATAGAAATAGGAATCTGATCATTTGCATTCATTCATCTATATAATCTGGGTAAATTTTTCACCAAACAAAAACCTAAAGAGATTAGAGTTTCTTTCACTATCTAGAGGCAGAATTAGCTCTTTATAGTGATTTCTATAAACTTTGATATAACCTTTAGGAATTAATGAATTTTGAGCAAACAATTTGAGTTCAAATTTGTAATTGAAATAGTTTGGAAAATATTTGAAAATTTTAAGTAAGTAATATTAAAATGTTTTCCAAAATGATCTAGTAGTATTGTTTTACTATGTTATACATATATATATTAAACAATAATGAGAATTTAAGATCAGATAACAAAGTAATAAGAAAGGAATATTTATTTCTTTTCTTTATCCCATTACAATAATAGAAAGGAAGGTAAATACATGAAATAAAAGTATTACAAAAAACAAATTACAACGAAATAAAAATTTATTAAATAATGAGAATATTGTTACAAATATTATTTACAAAAGAATAAATGAAAGATTACAATGAAAGAGAAAAACCCTAGACTACCTATCTACTTCTATACTAAATATTTATCTTCATAGTCCTTGTTCCTACAAAATAAAAGAAAATCAAATATAAAGAGAATGTTAATTGGTTAGTTTTATTCTCAGTGGAGAACAGTGAAGTGCACTATTCCTATTTACCTTATTGAGTAAATTAAAGGGTGCAATTTCACCAATGTATAATATCTATTATTTTAAGCAAATAAGATTCAGATCAACATCATCAGCGCAAGAAAAGGGGAAAGTTTCACCAGGCTAGTAACTAGTAAAAGGTTAAACAATGAAAACATATTCACTTGATCTGATCCAAATGCATAGCACAGTAAAGCATCTCAATCACCTAACTGCATGCTATGTGTTGTCGACATAGCAGCAACATCATAGACAGTCAAAAGGGATCACTTTGCTGCAGCACAGCTGCTGAACATCTCATTTCATCACCACATTCTCAAGCACACAGCCAATAACACATTGAACTTGCCAAATCCCCATTAAATCCACCAGCCAATACACACAACAAACCACAGGATGGTGACATAAGGAGGGGGTGGTGCAGGAGGATAGCAAGGACAAGTACAAGATCATAGGAGCAAGGAGGAGCAGGACCATTACCAGGAGGTGCAGAACAAGGTCCAGGGAGTGATCAAGTCACCAAGATCAAGCCAACAAGATCAACCAGCATAGCAATATCGTCAACAAATAGCTGTGTGGTGAGTTTATAAAAAACCATCACATGATAGATACTATCCATTTTATTAGATCGTGTGTTGTTTCATATGTAGTCTTCTTATAAAAAACCCCAAGTGAGGTGTATCCATCATAGAAGAAAATAAACAAAGCTAACAATCAATCTTTGCAAACCACACCAAGATCTCATCCTGTGCATCACTGATCTTGGATAGAAATCCCTATTCTTATAACTAGATACACAAGCATCCTTAAATGAATAATGTTGGGCACATCTTATGGATAGTATCACCTCAAAAATCTTTACATCTTAAGAATTCATCTTTAACAGGAAGGATCCATCATATTATCCTTAAAAGGGGCTATCAAATCATTTTCCTAAGCACTATAGGAATCATATCTAGAGATGATCTATCATAGATCATTTAAGAAAGGAGGTAGAAGGTAAAAACCTTAGTTTCTACCTATCACAGTCTCAGGCCAGCATCATGGACCAAGCCATTTATTCAATATAGCTTAAGATAACATACATGTTTCCCAGCTTACAAGCTAAAGCCAATCTATGGTAGAGCTCATCAAAAGCCTATTCAAAAACAGGAAATGTGTACTAATCCAAGGATGGTGTCACAAATATCTTTTTGATAAACAATCCAAGAATACAAGTTATATAACTTAATTTCATTACTCAATCATTTTTTTGGAACAAATAATCAGGAATCATTTTGACATCTGAACATTCTATCATCTAAGATTATTAGAAAGCCATTGGATTAGATAACCAACTCCAATTTCCTCACATTTGAACATATCAATACAAGCCAGGACATAAAAGTTCAGTTAACAACTACTGACAGAGCCACTTTCAGTACTAAGAACACTAAGAAGTAGTGAATTCCACACTACTAGGATCAATAAGTAACCATCTCAAAACAACATTATCAAGGGATGAACCCCAACACAGAGGGATAAACCCTAAAATAATGGATAGCCAGAATTAGGGTACATATGCTGCGAGCACACTAGAGCCAGTAGTGTAGGACAGAGAATAAGAGGGTAGAAAGGTAGGAGCTCACCTGAGGGCCTTGATGTAGTTAGAAGAGGAAGAAGAGCGGATGATGAACACGCACATGGCAGCACGCGGAGCACCCGAGGGCGCTAAAACTCACGCCAAGCCATAAGAATGGTGGCCACGACAAAAAAAGCAACGCTGGCGGCACCATAGGGCCAACAAAGCCGCGACACGGCACCACAGAGACGGTGGACCACCACATCGCCGATAACCACCAAACCCTAGGGTTCAGGGTGGAGACAGCCTGGCCAGGAGAGGGGCCTAGTGACAAATCGAGCAGGACCAGTTGATGTAGCTCCATCAAATACCATGTCACACACCATGACGGCGGACGGAGAGGCCTGGGAAGGCTAGAATCGCACAGCAATGATGGTGGCAACGCAACACCACGGCGGGGCGAGAGAGAGGAGGAGATACGTGAGCTTGAGAGAGGGCAAGTGTCTACTGTGCTAGTATGGTCCAGTACCACTCGAGTGAGTGGGTTTGACTAGCCCAAGTGGGCCGGGTCAGGGCTGGCCAGCCTTATGGGCTCGGTCCAGATTTTAAAAGAAAAATCTAAATAATATTTAAAGACCAAAATGACCCTAAGACTAAATAAATATCTAAGAGAAGTCAGTTGTATCTTCTTCCTCTCGCATGTAGGATGCGCGAGCGTGGCTGTTATCCTTGTAGTGTGCATTAATTAGTAATTCGTAGAGGATATGTAGCATATGGGTGGGAACCCTTGATAGATGTGAAATATAGCCATCCACATCTGCATTTAAACTAGATATTATTTATATATTTGATGAAATATGTCTCTAAAACCTGCCACTAATGCCTAAGGATCAACGGGGTATGCAATCATTTCTTGCTATTTTTCCCTGCGCAAATAATGACGTATGATGATGGGAATCACTACATAAATGCCAAAGGTACGAGATTTCCAACACGTCAAAGAAACCAGGAGTCATGAATTTAATACTATAGCTTTAACGACCAACTATACGGAGGGAATCTTATTCCGGCCATATAGTTTCGGCCGTATAGTTGGCATCGAGTTCATTAGGTCAAACAGAACAACTTTCGTGAAGGGATGCCCTATATAAAGAGGCTTCGAGCGAAGGGAAACATCTGGTTATTTTCAATATCAACTCTCCCTGCCACCAGAAGAAGCCACGCCAAAGGAATAGATCTAGATCTAAACCTCTAAAACCTTCTGCACCACCATAGCCATCTTCCACCACTTGTAATAGTAAATCTCTTTTCCAATTGGTGACACTGTAAGACTATTTGCTATCAACCTTATGATCTCTATTACAATGTTTATGATTGTCGATTTCATCTCTGTGTGTGAGTAATTCTCCTTGGGCTAAGGGCTTCGGCATAGCCATGTAGATTTTGTGTAGGTTATTTATCATAGATGGGATCATGTATTAGTTTGTATGACATAATGATTGTAGTACCCTCTCTTGCCTCAATCTAAGGACTTGTCAATTACCCAAGACCCCGATGATTGATCCAGGTAAAGGGAGTATGAGTAATGACTGATCTGCAAGATAGCAACCCAGTGACAAATGGTAGTACGGCTGTATGTGAGGAATTTACTTGGTATTAACGGTAAAATCACGGTGCATATAATTAGTTCTCTTTCTTCTATGGATGAGACTAGTAGGTTATTACTATAAGCAATTGCAGAGGCGATAACAATTATGGATGCACTGCCCACATATAATTATCTTGCTCTAACAATTACATGTATACTTTATTATCTATTCTTCCCATCAGATGTTTTGCATAGCTACTGGTGAAAACCGAAGACCCTAGGCCCTCTCTCTCCATCGGCAACAACAACAAAAAGATCACAAACTCTTTGTCCGGTGAAAATGCAATAGGAATTATAAAACTCTCGAAGGTCCGTTTAAATAATATCACTTTGCTTTCTGCTTCCCGAGGATTCAATAAACTTAGGTCTACTAGGGAAAAAGAGCTATACTACATCCGTAATCCGGATCGAAGGTATCAACCCTTTTTTGGCACTGTTGCCGGTGAAGCAATAGCTAACCTAGTGAGGTTATTAGCAACCTTGCTAGTTTTAATTATCGTTTTTAATTCTGTTAGTTTTATTTAAGTCTTCTAATTCTTGTTTTATCATAATTAGTACTTGTTTAAAAAATACAAAAACACCAGAAGTATGGCTGAAAAGAAGCTTGGGGAGTTTGCAACTCCTAATAATGATTATTTGCGTACTCCTATTACTCAGCCAGCAATTGCTGCTCAAGATTATGAAATTAAGCCCCACTATTTAAGTTTGGTTCAACAAAATCAATTTGGAGGCTTTGCTGTAGAAGATGCAGGTATGCACTTAAATACTTTCACTAAAATATGTGATATGATGCACATTAAATATGTTGACCCCGACGCGTTCAAGTTGCGCTTATTTCCTTTCTCTCTTAGAGGAAGAGCAAAAGAATGGTTTCTATCTTTGCCTAGAAATACTGTTGCATCATGGGTGGAATGTACTTCTTTATTTATGAATAAATTCTTTCCACTTGCAAAAACTATGCAACTCAGATATAATATTATTGGTTTTAGACAGGAAGAGTGTGAGCCTTTGTGCTTGCATGGGAGAGAATGAAATAATTCATGAGAAACTGTCCCAGCCATGGGATGGAAGATTGGTTAATTCTCCATTTATTTTATAATGCTCTTAACCTTGTTTCTAAGTCTATGCTAGATACTGTAGCTGGAGGAACATTTATGGGTAAGCAAATTACCGAAGCAAAGCAACCTCTAGACAATATGCAAGACAACCATGCCTAATGGCATGTGGAATGATCAAACACAGAGAAGGTGAACTCTGTCAAACCTCAAGAAAATGAAGAACTCAATGCTAAGTTGGATGAGCTCATATTAGCAGTTAAAGGTAAGGAAACCCCGGTAAGATCGACTCCCGAACCAACTATTGAAGAAATAGACTTCATAGCTTGTAATGATTATAACCCTGCTTGGAAAAATAATTATAATCCAAATTTTAAGAAATATTATTCTAGTCCTGTAGGTAACTCTAATAATAATAAGGCATCAAGTATTACTAGTCTCCAAGAAACTCATAAATCTTTTATGGATTGACAAAATGAGAAAAACAATATTCTAGTCAAAATTACGGAGAATCATGATGCTACGCTTGGTAAATTATCTAACCAAGCTATTAGTTTGATAAATGATTTGTAGTCCCTCCAAGAAAGAACAAGGATTATTGAGGCATAACTAGGTAAGATAACCGAGAGGCAAACTCTCATTTTAGCTAAATTTCCAGGCAAAGTTGAGACCAATCTAGTTGAAGACCTCAAGATGATAAGAATCCAAAGGGAGGAGTCTGAAGAACTTGATTATAGCAATGCTCCTTCACCTAACTACATAGTTGAAGATCTAGTAAAAAGGATCGATGTCAAGATTCCGGTAAGTGAAGTAAATGAGGAAGCCATGTATCAACACTTCGTTAATCAGGTAGCAATAAATGTACGTGAGCTTGAATAAGAATATAATAAAATTGCTGAAAAATTGCCTGTTAATCTAGATGATATATTTAACCCTACTATTAAGACTAAAATTGGAACAAATGAAATAGAAGCACTCTGTGATCTAGGTGCAAGTGTTTCAACAATTCCAAAGAGTCTTTTTAACAAGTTAAATCTTGGCTCGTTTTAAATTACCAAACTAAAATTACATCTAGCAGATTCTACTTATAAACAAGAAGTAGGCATTAAAGAAAATACCTTAGTATACATTAAAGGTTGTCCTGCTCTTATTGATTTTGTTATTGTTGACATTCCTAAAGATGCCACTGCCCCTATTATATTAGGCCGTCCTTTATTAAGAACTATTAAGGCTTTAATCAATCTGCATGAAGGGAATATGAAGCTCCAATTGTCTTCGCAGGATCCTTTTGTTATTAATTTCCCCAACAAAAAGAAAGCCACGCAATATGATAGGGAGGCCATAACTTTGAAGGGCAACTTATTTGGAGTGGGTGTTCCACTCATATGGCTTAAATGAGCAATATCAAGGTCAAGCTATTGACCATAAAAGAGCACTGCATGGGAGACAACCCATGTGAAATAAAGGTTTGAGTAAAGTTTTTAAGTTTTAGTTTAAGCTTTATATAGAATAAAGAGTGCTAGAAAACTCAAGTGAGAAGGAGAGATTCAGCGGTACTAAAAATTCCTGTATTATATATGCCAAAGTTGGTCGACAATTTAGTCTATCAATTTTTTTGTCAAAACAAGGTGTTTCGCTAAGTTTCAGTCTAAAAAGTAATTCTTGAATAAATAGAAATGTTTTGATATGTACAGAAGCTTTAATGACCAACTATATAGTGGGGATAAAAATTCCCGCCGTATAGCTCTAGCCGTATAGTTATTTGACCCATCGACAGTTTTTCATCCCAGGATACAGAAGGTTTGACAACCAACTATTAGGCGGCAACAAAAGTTACGGCCGTATAGTTATATCCGCCCGGAAAGAAACCCTAAATTTTTTCCGTCAGACCAACTATACGGCGGGAACAAAGTGTTCCGGCCGTATAATTGCGACCGTATAGTTGCGTCCGACCACTTAAACGCACAGGGAGGTACCCAGAACATCAAAATATTAATCCTTTTTCTCTCTTCTACCTCCAAACTCTCTCAAAACCTCAAGGGATCGATCTTCACCCCTACGCAATTTCGTTTGATTTCCTTGCACACAAGTGATCTACAGTATGTTTCTCCTCCGATCCTCCAATTAATTTTCACAAATTCATCTCTAATATATTGTAATTATCAATCTATGGTGAGACTTATTTTGAACTAGATGCCATGATTATCTTGCCTAGATTATTATGTTGAGGAGATTCTTTAGTGTGCTATGATGAGGATTATGCTATGGCTATTATTGTTGGATCAAAAAGTTTTATAATTGTATTTCTTATTTTTTAGAAGATGAACACGAGGAGCCAGACACGTGCTCTTGCCGCCTTTAGTTCTTCTCGGGCTGCATCTCAGGAATGCCTGGGGATTCGATTCAAGGACGAGTCCCACCATGATCGTTTCAATAGGATCAAAAACCTAAAAGTCAAGGGAACCAAGTGGGCTTGCCCCATCAAATTGAACCAACTCGGTATTTGTGATAACTTTAATTTACTTTGCAATAGATTTGGCCTACAAAACTTTGTATTTCATGATGCACCAACCTATCGCCAGTTAACCATTGAATTTCTTAGTTCTTTGAAAAGCACCGTTAAAGTATGACATGGGGAGGATAGAATTTCTTTTCGACTCATGAACAATAATTATTCATTATCACTTGATGAATGGTGCAATTGTTTTGGTTTACCCAACAATGATCCTAATGCTCTGTGCATCTTTTACCAGCATAGAACCTTTCCCTGAACTCTATTATAATAGAATGAGCTTTACTTCTAGAGTCAGTGAAGGAAAAAATATTCAACATCCCGCTATTCGCTATTTGTTCTATGTTATTTCTAACACCTTGCAGGCGTGTAATGAGTTTACAAGACTTGATGAGGAGGACATCTTAGTCCTCCCAAAAGCTGCTTTCAAATATGACAATTTGTCACTTCACTTGGGCGCCATTGTTGTGCGCTACCTAGAGTACCAATCCAACCAAAGCCAAGGACCAATTGTAATACCCTAATTTTTATGTTATGGTTTTTATAATATTAAATCTCTAGAATAATAGGTAAGTTGACGATGACATGTGATTTTGATCTGACAATAGGAAGTTAAGAAAAAGAAGGAATACGATTGTGTGACAGTACTTGAGCCGCTAGCTAGTTGTTTGTGGTTTTGTAGAAAATTACCTCTTGCTCTATCTAGTAGAACTTTGTAAGCTGGACAAACAAGAGAGGAAACAAGGGAACAGATTGGACTGGGACTCTTGTAGCTGAGCCGGTTCATACAACCCAGTTATCCTGCCCATATAGTTTAGTCCAGGGAGTCTGTCCCCACCTCTATACCCTAATTAACTTCATCCATTGCTAGTACCCAGTCCGCCGCCGCGTTGTGGACTCGTGATCCCCGGCGCCGTTGTTGGGTCGCTGCGGGTGCCATCATGATTGTAAGGCTGCCCTCCACGACCATCTCAATCAAATCGTTCGCCGCTGGCATGTCGCTGGTCGCTTCCGTCTCCATCAAGCCAGTCTATGGCTGCTCCGCCACGGCGCCGCCACAGTTGTCGCACTGGCCGCCTTGGCTGGGCGCCGGTAGAGGTCGCCTCCTGTAGCTGTTTTCTATCATCGATGATCAACACCACCTGTCCTCGATCGTCTTGAAAAGGTACTGAAGCCATCCGTTTTTTCATTTGCTTCTTGTTGTTTGATCGATTCAATTCAGATGCGATGCTAGAAAGGGTAGCTGTTGCACGAAGAGTAGCAGTAGTAGAGTAGTCAGCCATTTTAATTCAAATCAAGTCTTGTGTTAGAAACCACAAATGCATGGCTATTGTATTAAGTTATTTTGGTCACCGTGTTACAATCTAATTTTTTTGCACTAACAATAGCAATCACAGTGGTGTAGTACTAGGAGCGTGTATGCTCTATTTTAATTTCTCATGAGGGGAAACTCAAATTTTCTCGTACCTGTCATTGCTACTAGTAATTTCATTAAAAAGAAATAAGATGGTTCTGGTTCGGTCATAACTAGTAGCTAGCTGTAACATGTTTGAAGTTCAGTTTTACCATTCAGACCCTTTGTGATATTCTCTGTATATATTTGCGAAATTTAGCTGTAAATTCTTGGTGTAGGGCCGCTGCTATACTTTCTGATAACCTTATGTGATGATATTGTGTATTGAGTGAGAAACATATTTGGATAACAGGTGTTGGAACTTCCTGTCCGGAACAGTACAATTCATAGACTCAGTTGTGCCCCTCAGTTGAGGCAAGTTCATAACAGGATAATACTTTGCATAATTCCCTCGCTCAAATTTTATTTTCTAGCACTTGTTCTCATTCAGTTGCTATATATTAGTTTTTGGTGTGGATATGAAGTGATACATCAAAGGTTACAGTTGCGTTTGCATTTTTTGCATTGCATGTTAGCGATAAAGCACAGTGTTATGACCTACTGAGGTAGGCACATTGAGACCATCGATGTTGGGACGAGTCCCTCATTGTTGTCAACCTCCACGAGTTGGAGTGAGTGGATTCCGACGGGTGTTCACTCAAGCAATACCGGTATACGCAACAGAAAATAGAAAGCAAAGAGCATTTCTAGGAATACAGGATCATCATCACGGCTTGACTAGTGTTACAAGATAATTGTTAGTGTTGTGTTTTATGCAATGCCTATTATTTCTTAATGTACTTGTTGAGTACTTTGTAATCACCCTTGTGGCTTCCCTGTTTTAGGTACTATTTGAGGACGGCATGCATGAGATGGGAGTAGCGTCTCTACATTTTACACGCACTACTTTTCACTCATCATAATACTTTATAGATAGATTAGTTTAAGCATGCTCAAGGATGCTCTTGACTTAATCTTCACAGTAAGAATTGTTTTATATTTTGACAAATAGAGTTGGTGATTATGAGGCAACATGGTTATGAAGGTATAACTTGGCCTTGTTGAACCATGTGGCTATTTGCAAATATAAAATTGGATGAGTATTATTATTTTGTTGTTGTGGATGTCCCCATAAACAAAGTAGACTCTGACAAAATTTATATATTTTTCCCAGTCTTGGAAATTATTTAATAGAGGTGTAGCATCGCCAGATAGGGGTTTTATCTAGGGTGTTACAGTTGGTATCAGAGCCTAGTTTGTAGGTCTTTGGAGTAGGTTAATAGCAAATAGGATTGCAAAGATTTTTTAACAACTAAAACTTGTCTTTTATTTTTCTAAAAACTAAAACTTGATTTAAAATTTTAACAACTTAAAACTTGACACACCGATGCACAGTAGGATGGGTTTGGGTCATGCATTGCATTTACACTCCTGTTATGTTTATTGTTGACCTATTTTATGTATATCTTTTGTGTGCTGGCAATTCTTTTACCACGGAGGCTGGCAAGCCTTGCTTTAGGTACTATTGTCCATCTTTTGTTAGTTAACTGGTGAGAGAGATGGAGAGAATCTACATGGTAGAAGAAATAATCACCGAAAGAAAATTTAGGTACTTTAATAAACTTGTGACAAAGGTATTAGATTAATAAATTTAGATATTTTTGTTGCCTTGTTGTACTCATAGGCAAATAGTTGAAGTGACTAGTTTTGGCGCCGAGATTAAGTTACCATGGAAGATTAAGTTGGGTTTTCCCGGTGCTACTTGAAGTTTTGATATGTGGGATAGATGATCCTAAAGGAATTTGAGAGAAGTGTTTTCTAATTTTGAGGACGATGAGAAGCTCTTTCTCTATCCATGTCCCATAAACCACAATTTCTACTTCTCTCCCTTATTCCCATTCATCTATTATTTCTAGTGCATAACCTGCACTTGTCTTGGTCTCAGGATCATCATCTAGTACTGGAATATCGATATTGGTCCCTCGTCTAAGGATGATGGAGTATGGTCAATCATATACTTCAAATGTCCTTCTCGCTACCTATTAGTCTTCTAGGTTTAACACCTTCTATTTGTCCTACTCTGTGTCTGATGTTTTCTTCTTTGACATTCGTGGGTACCTGTTCTCGCATCGTGGGGTATAAAGAATGGTGAACGCACTATTCTCATTGTAGGCAATCTACTTGTTCCTTTTCAGAAAACCGTTTTGTGTCAAAGCGTTTTGATTGGTTGGTATTCTAGGTGCGAAGCTTATCCTTCCTACATCCTCCATAATTGTTAGTTTTCTTGATAAACTCAATAATCCATGAAGTGACTCCATTATTTTAAAGTGCGTCTAGTACAAGCAACCCTAAGTGTTCCTGAAAGATCAATAGGTTAGATTTTCTAGTGGACTTGCAAGAACGATAGATGATAGTCGACCTCGAACCTTGGTTCGTGCCCTTGAAATCAATTGCAGCGCTAGTGAGGATGGCCAAGTGTTAGGTTTGCGTGATTCACTATTTCAAGTATAGAGCTAATATTTTGGGTGCGGGATGGATTGGCCCCTATGCCAATTACCCTTATTATTCGCTCTTATATGTTGGAGTGGTGAGTCATTATGTGCCTTTTCCTTTAATTATTTGAGAGACGACGTTGTGTAGCCTGAACCATAGAATGTTATACTATTCCACATGTAGTGTCAGCAATCTCTGCCAAGCGTAGGATATGCGGTGAGGCTAAACCTTGATTTTTATGGTATCATATCAGAAATATCATAAGATATAGTTTTTATGGTGTTCGTTAGTTGTGTCCTAAAGTTTACGAACACCAAGCATTCAATGGTCATGTAACCTCTACATTCTCTATAAGGTTTTCCTGTTTTACCGACACACAGAGACAGTTCTTTATGACCAAGGTACCATCCTCATTTCCAAGTTCTTTTAGGTAGGAGCATATAGTTGCGCATTGATCTTATTCCTGGCACTCGACATACCTTTGTGTCTCTATATCATTTGTTTTGACCATTTCAAGAAGAATAAAAGGAGTTGCATGATATGTTATCCAAAGGTTTTATCGACATTGTCTCACCTAGGGGAGCGTCTGTTATGTTTACAACCAAGAGGGGTGGTAGTTGGAGAAAGTGTATCGGTTTGGATGCTCGGAAATAACGCAACAACCATCAAGGAAAATAGCCATTTTCCCGCATCAATTACTTGTTTAACCAGCTCAATGGAGCCGTGTTTTCCAAGATTAATCTTTAGTCTTGCTAAAATCAATTTCATGTGTACGAACTCGATGTCAAAAAGAGTGATGGGCACTATAATTATAATGTCATGTCTGGTGGACTAACTAATGCCCTTGTTGTTTCGTGAGACGACAATGAAAATATGCTATCTATGTTTGATAACTCTATGGTAGTATTCATAGATGATATCCTCATGTATCCGAAGACAGGAGAAGAGCATGATGCGATGTTTGAGGCTTGTTCCTGAGAATCCTAGAAAGATATGCAAAGGTTAACAAATGTGAGTTTTGTCATTCAAAAGTGGCTCCTATAGGCCATGTGTTCGCTCACGCGAGATGGAAAGGTCAGTTCTTACGCTTCTAGGACATATTAAATAAAAGCATGAACATGACTATCCTACTTATGATCTAGAACTTGCATTTGTGAACTTCGAAGTCACGAGTTGGATACATTATACTTATGGAGCATCTTGTGATATTTTCACGCATCATAAGAATTTCAAATACCCCTTCACAAAAGGAGTTAAACTTGAGGCAAATTGTCTAGAATTTACAAAGGGTTATGACTTCTCTATCCAGTACAACACAAGACATGCTAATTTATTCTCAGACGCTCTTAGTTTAAAGTTTGTTCCTCCCACCACTAATTGTCTTGTTACTGATTTTGAACAGATAGGCATCTTATACTATTTTTCTGGTGTAGCACACATTGGAGACACTATTTACCCTATAGATAGAGAGGTGCAACAAGATGATTGCTTGCTAAATCAATTGTGAGAAAACATTCATTAAGGTAGAACTAGAGAGTTAACTTTATACGAAATCCAGATTGCTTGGTTTTCTACCCATATTTATGTGCACAAAAATTTCAAGTTAAGTAGGATACTTTGGGGGAATCACAACGTACCCCATACACCATTTATCCTGGAAAGTCAAATATGCATCACGACTTAAAATAAACTTATTGGGAAAAATAATAGAACTTGGTGTGCCTAAGTATAGGTGTCCTCTTCCGGGATTAATTTGTTACTAAGTAAAGGATTAGAATAAGAGGCCAGCGGCATTGGCCATTGCTTGACATCACCATGGATTTGGTTGTGGGTGACCTTGTACATTAAGAGGGGATGATGTAATTAGGATGACCGTGTACCAATTTAGGAAAGTCACTCCTTTTATTCCAATCCGCACCTAATACTTTGAAAATAACTTTACACCAATATATGAGGATGATAGAGAAAGGTTAACCTAGGTTCCTAAAATCATTACTTCTGATAGGGAAGCTAAGTTTATATCAATGTTGGCATGAAATTATCTGCGAACATATAGAACAGTATAATAGGAAAGTAGGGATTGAAAATAATGGTTGCGTAGTTCAAGTGGGGGATGGGATTAATCGTATTATAGGTCTTAGCGATGGCAGGAGTGCATTATGTATATATTGAGGCTTCGTATGATGTTTCATCCACGAACAAATGGTACAATAATCCAAATTCTAGAAGATCTATTGTGATGTTGTGGCCTCTCTTGAAAAGAGAGCTGAGATAATCACTTGCCACTTGTGAAATTTTCTTATGGTAACAAGTATCAGGCTAGCATATGGATGGCCCTTATGAGGCTCTATAGGGAAGTAAGTTTGGATCTTCATTTCATTGGAATAAGGTGGGTGAGTAGGCGGTGGTAAAATTAGTTTTGGTTGAGCAAACTAGAGAGAGGTAGTTGAGGTTAGACAACACGTGTTGGTTGCAAATGACAAGCAAAATAGTTGTGTTGATTCCAAGTAATTGAATGTGGTGAATTTGAAGTGGGAGAGGAAGTACTCTTAAGGGTATATCAACCAATACAAGCCCTATAAGGGTTTAATATGAAAGGAAAGCTTAGTTTGCATTACTTTGGACCATGAAAGCGATATCAGTCGGGAAACTAGCCTGCCATCTCTAAGTTGGCCAATTCAATGGAAGGTCTGCATAATTTATTCTATGTCTCTCTTATGGAACAACTTCGGAGATCTAGAATGGTGAATGATCAGGGAGAAATTTATGATTGAGCAAGATTTAACCTTCGAGCTTGTTCCATGACAATATTGGAAGAGTATGAGAGAGTGATGAGGCATAGGATGAGAGTGATGAGGCATATAGGATGCTAAAGTATGTGAACGTTACTTTGAAATGGATCGTATGGGCACCTAGAGGGGGGGGTGAATAGGTGCTAATCAATTTTTAATACTTTTTCAATTTTAGGCTTGACACAAAGTAAATTCTCTAGATATGCAACTACGAGAACTTCCCTATATGCAACCCTAACCACTAAGCACGTAAAGAGAGGAGCGAGGAAACCGTAGTGGAGCACGCAGAGACAAAAGGATTTGTTTTACCGCAGTTCCTTCCTTGTTAAGGGAAGTACATCTGCGTTGGAGGGGTGGGTGGTTCTAAGACCACCATGCCACAATAGGCCTCACCCTATTCTCCGATGGATCTCGCCACGAGAGGCCTGATCCACCTTCTCCACTATTGGATCCCTTCGAGGCGGGAACCGGTGCCTTTTTACAACACTAACGGGGCACACACCCACAACCGAATTGGGGGCTCCCGAGATGACAACAAGCTGCCACAAGAACAAGGTTTAGCAATATAAACGAAAACAAGGATCTAGGTATTTGCAAGAAATACTAGATCGTTGGTTCCCCAAATGAATGGAGAGAAGATGAAGCGCTTGATTGCTGATGATGAAGATCGAGTTCTCCTCCTTCGATTCCCAAGGGACGGGGCCTTTGGGTGGATCTAGGTGGAGCTCTCTTGGATGAAGCTTTCAGATCTGATCTTGTCTTTTTCGAATGAATCAAGAGGTCTGGCAGGAGGGGGAAGGCTGGCTTAAATACCCCCTCCCCAGATCTAGCCGTTGCACATCTTTGGGGGCGGATTATCCGACCCCCACTTGGGGCGGATTCTCCGGGGGAAACGCCACCCCCTCTCTGGGGCTGGCGCCTGTGAAACTTGGTGAAGATCTTGGGGGGGCGGATAATCCGGCCCCCTCCAGGGGCGGATTATCCGGCCAAGCCGGAAAGTCCGGCCAACACTCCGCCCCCTCTCTGAGGCTTGCGCCTTGGCGATGAGCAGGGGGGGCAGACTATCCGACCCCCCATAGGGGCGGATTATCCGGCGGGGCCGGAAAATCCGGCCAAAACTCCGCCCCCCTTCTGGGGCTTGCACCTTCTTGGGGAAAGGGAGGGGCGGATTATCCGCCCCTGGTGGGGGGGGGGGATTATCCGCCCCACAAAGGCAAAGTCCTTTTCCCTTTTTCCCAAAGAGAGCTGCAACACTTCAACACACATTAAATAACCCTTGATATTGTTATCTAACACACAAAACACTAGGGATTAAGAAATGTTCTTTCAATCTCCCCCTTTTTGGTGTTAGATGACAATACTAGGATTTGCAATCAAACCGGCTAACGCCACCTTAAAGTGAAGGGCGCTCCCCCTAGATGTGTGCATATTTAAAATTTGCATTTGAATACAAATACACACACTAGAGAGAATACAACTTCCATAGCAAAGATAATTGAAACAAAGGTGGGTTGAGAAACAAGGTCATACCACCGGGATGTGATTATAGTCAAAGAATATAATTAGCTTGATAGCCTTCAATCATCCCAACAATACCGACAATATTGATACAAACATTAGATAGGCCCATGATTCCAATATGCCTCCATAGATAAATCCAGAATTCCATGAGATCCACAATAGATAAATCCAGACTTCCATGAATACCATACATAGTACCAAATGTAGGGGAGCACAACAAAGTCTTACAAAATCAAACACAAATGGCAAATGAGTTCACGCTAAAAGGCACAAGCAAGCAAATAAAGCGACTGAAAAAATGCTTGTGCCCGACCCTTGCAAATCCACGAGACCTATTAGAACTACTTCTCCCTCTTTGGCATCTAAACGCCAAAAAGGAAGAAGAGCGATGCTAACGCCCCTGAAGATCACTCCTCTTAATCCTCGTCGTAGTCATCCCCGTCCCCTTCCTCTTCATCATACTCATCGTCATCGTCATCAGCAGGAGGAGTGGGTGCCCTCGGTGGTGGAGGAAACAGGCAACTCTCGAGCTCGCCATAGTTTATCCCTGAAGTGTTCCACTGAGCATATGGGTCCGGAGCAGTGGGAGGAGGTGGGTGACCAGTGGCACCGGAGACATGGTGGAGAATAAGCTGCTGAGTGTGATCCCTCTCATGATCCCTGCGGTACGCCTCATATTGGCCCTTGTGAGTGTCAATGCCCATGCAAAGAATGTGCCGCTGGAACCAAGTGAGCTGCTTAACCTCGCGTGCCATTGGGGACACCGTTGAATGACGACCACTAGCCCGAGCATCACACATGAAGGACTCCGGGGAAGTGGAAGGGTGATGGGTCTTCTGAGCCTTGTTGTAGATTTTCTTGTGTTTGTGAACACCATCCAGAGTAGTGCCAAAATCCTCATGGGGCAACATATGCTTGACAAGCATCATAATGAAAGGAGCATAAGGAATAGAAAGCCTGTTGATCATAGCATCCGTCATTTCATGATATATGTAGTCCATGACATCCAGCTTGTAAACTGTGGCTGATCCAGGGTTGGTGGCAAACTCGTGAGCAAACGCAAGGAGAGGAACCAGGTGGCCACGGATTCTGTCATTGTTGCCACCACTAGGAGCGATGCGGTCCCGAAACATGCCAACAAGGGAGGCATACAAGGGAGAGAGTCCAGCGAAAGTACCAGCAATACTATCAGGAGAAAGGCAAGGGGCCAGCACAATGTCCTTGGATGGATTCAATGGAGTAATGATGCGGTGACCAGAGGGAGTGTCACGACCATGGAATGCATACCCAAGAACCTGCCCAAAGGTGCGAAAGTCCGACTGAATCATTGTAGTCCTGGTCATCCACTTCATAGTGCGGCGCTCATCACCGCAGATCACAAGTGTGGAGAAAAACTTCCGCACCACAGATGAGTCATAGTTGTATTGAATGGTCATGAGGTGGTGAAGCCCCATCTTGTTGGTCACATCCAATGCCTCAAGGAGCCGTGCCTTGGATTGAGCCTCAGTCAAGTTGATGGGGTGCATGGGGCGAATCCTGAGAGTGGCATACACATCATCATGAATAGCGCGAAAATGGGCATTCCAAAACATAGTCCTCGGGTGGGCCATCACTGTCAGCCTCATCATAGTAATCTATCTGGCGGATGGTGGCATACTGAATGCTGTCCATAGACTTGTAGTTGTGTCGAGACTGTTTGCCCTTGCGAGATGCGGTCCGCTTAGTTTTGTTACTTGCCTCTGCCATCCTTGCAGCCTCTCTTGCTGCCCTGCTGACCTCGGTTTCGTCAATGAACTTCCCGTCTGCGGTAGGCTTGAGATAACAGGCACGGGGACGACGGGCGAAGGTCTTGGTCGGCTTGGAACCACCTGTGAAAAGCATTTAGAGAGATAGCATGGAGATAAGCATACACACAAGTCCAGGAGAAAACATGGAGAAAGAGTAGCAAGGCAACCCATGACCAACAATGTGTATTGCAGGAGCAGGATCAAAACAGACCAGAGTTTTAATCTCCAGGCCAGATTATCTGGCCCTGGCAGGGGCGGATAATCCGCCCCCCGCAGAAATTTTCTGGATTGGCCCAGATCTACCATGGCAAAATAGATCGGGTACTAGGGTTGCAATTCTACTTATTCTAGCATGTAAGGAACAACACCAAGGATCTTCTACAACGAGATTTCCACCAAATAAAATGCATCCCATACAAAAGGAGAGAGATGAGGGAGTTACCCTCACTCATTGGAGGAAAATCGCGGAGGAGAAGATACCCGGAGGCGAGGTGAAGAAGATCCAGGGAGAGCCCGGAGAATCCGGTGGTCGAATCGACTCCGGGAGAGGCGGATGCTCCGGTGGCGGCTGGGGGCAGAGGTAGGGTTGGGGGAGGACTGGCTGCTCTGTTTGAGCCTGCCCTCCCCGACCCAGCCTATAAGAGGCCGATTTCACCCAGGGCGGATAATCCGCCCCCCACTTAGGGCGGATAGTCCGGCCCCCCTCTGAAAATTCTGTCAAGTACAGATTCAGGCCGGAGCAACCTTGCAAAACCCCTTGATGGTGTTTTTAGGACTTGTGTGCAAGAATAGATGGTTCAAGGGGGGGAGAGAAAGGCTTGGGTTGAGAGCATCAAACTGAGATGGTACTACACACCCAAATTTGCAAGAATCAAATCAACAAAAAGCCAAATTTGAGTGTGTTTTCCATAAGAACATGAGATATGCAAGAAAATCCAACGAGACCCACGAGAAACCAACTCTTATCTAGGAAGAGGGCGGTGGCCGAAGCCACCATGTTGGAGCGCATGGCATGACACCGCGAAGATGAATCTTGAGTTCAAAACCAATGCTCATCGATGACCCACATATCATAAAATGATATTAAGGGAAATGATTTTACTTGCTTTCGGCATTATGGGGGGAGGGTTGGCCCAATCAATTAGGACCACACTCCCCCTATGTTTATGCCCACATCTAAACCAAATACATGAATAAGAGCAAGTGAGTGTGCAAGAGTAGTCAAGCCAAGCTCCTTGAATCTATGATATTTAGCTCATTCCTCAAATAACAAAATCTTGCTTCATCAAGAGGCTTCGTGAAAATATCAGCAAGTTGGTTCTTCGTGCTCACAAAGGATAGGGCAATATCACCATGAGCAACATGATCCCGAATAAAGTAGTTGCGAATCTCTATATGTTTTGTTCTTGTATGCTGCACGGGATTGTAAGCAATTTTGATAGCACTTTCATTGTCGCATAATAGAGGAACTTTGTCACAATTGACACCATATTCCTTTAAAGTTTGCCTCATCCATAACAATTGGGTACAAGCACTTGCAGCAGCAACATATTTAGCTTCGGCAGTTGAGAGTGAAATACAGTTCTGTTTCTTAGAAGACCAACACACTAGAGACCTGCCCAAGAATTGACATGCACCAGAGGTTGATTTCCTATCATCTTTGTCACCAGCCCAATTTGAATCAGTGTAACCACATAGAGAGAAACTTGAACCCTTAGGATACCATAACCCAAAATTCGGGGAATGAACCAAATATCGGAAGATTCGTTTGACTGCCACTAAGTGGCTTTCTTTAGGAGCGGCTTGGTACGTTGCACACACTCCTACACTTAACACGATATCAGGCCTAGATGCGCAAAGGTAAAGGAGAGAGCCGATCATGGATCGGTATACCTTTTGATCCACGTCTTTACCCTTGGGATTGAGCTCAAGATGACACTTTGTTTGCATAGGAGTAGCAACACCATTGAGATCCGTCATCTTGAATATTTTGAGCATATCTTGGATTTACTTAGCTTGATTAATAAAGGTTCCCTCTATAAGTTGTTTGATCTCAAATCCAAGAAAGAACCTCAGCTCACCCATCATGGACATCTCAAACCTGTCAGTCATAAGCTTTGAAAATTCATCGTTAAAAGCTTGGTTAGTAGAACCAAAAATAATGTCATCTACATAAAGTTGGCATACAAAAAGCTCCCCATTAACCTTCTTAGTAAAAAGAGTGGGGTCAATTTGCCCAACTTCGAATCCATGGTCTAGAAAAGTTCTTTAAGGTGCTCATACCACGCACGTGGGGCTTGTTTAAGGCCATAGAGCGCCTTATCGAGTTTGTAGACATGGTTCGGAAATTTGGGCTCCTCAAACCCCGGGGGCTTCTTGACGTATACTAACTCATGTAGAGGACCATTAAGGAAAGCGCTCTTAACATCCATTTGTTGTAATTTAAAATTATGATGGGCTGCATATGCAAGAAGGATACAGATGGACTCAACACGAGCCACAGGAGCATAAGTCTCGCCAAAATCAATTCCTTCCACTTGAGAGAATCCCTGAGCCACGAGTCGTGCTTTATTCCTCACAACAATGCCATTTTCATCTTGTTTGTTCTTGAAGATCCACTTGGTGCCGATAACATTGCGGCAATCCTTTGGTTTCTCTACGAGCTTCCAAACTTTGTAGCGTTCGAAGTTATTTAATTCTTCATGCATTGCAACAACCCAATCGGGGTCTTCAAGAGCATCAAAAACCTTCTTTGGTTCAACCATGGAAATGTGAGCTTGATGATCACAGAAGCTTGCAAGTTCTCTTCTAGTAGATACTCTTCTTCGTAAATCACCAACAACCTTGTCAAGAGTGTGACTCCTTAGTTCAAGGTTCCGATCAGCACGAGCCTTGCGACGAGCCTCAATGTCCTTATTGTTTCTAGAAGGAGTTGATTCAGTATTTGTATCCTTGTCTTGACCACTGCCTTGCCCTTGATCTTGATAGGAGTTAACAACAGGAGGTTGCTGTAGAATTTGTTCTTCAGGGCCGGATAATCCGCCCCTTGGAGGGGCCGGACAATCTGGCCTGGGAGGTGAAGCACCAGAGCCTTCTTCCTGAGGATGCCTGACAGGAGTTGGAGACCCAGGGCCGGATAATCCGCCGTCAGGGGCTGGAGAATCCGACCTGGGAGCTTCAGAGTTGTTAACTTCTCCTCCGGATCCTCTGGAATGAGTTGGAGTGCCAGGGGCGGATTGTCCGCCCCTTGGAGGGGGCGGATAGTCCGGCCTGGGACTACCAACTTGTCCAGGGGACAGATGATCTTCAGCAGGTTAGGGTGTTGGTGCAGAATTTTCTCCAACAGTAGGAGCTTGTTGATCTTATGTAGATGAGGGCTCCACATGAGTGGAGCATTGTCCTTCCCGATCCGCCACAAGGGGTTCCTCAATGGGGCGGAAAAATCCCATGCCCATTCTTCTTATGTCATCTTGGGGTATTTCAACATCTGCATCACAAACATCAACTTGCCCTACAAAGGAGCCGTTATTTTCATCGAACTCCACACTACAAGATTCTACAACAATCCCAGTGAGCTTGTTGTAGACTCTATAAGTGTGGGATTCGACACCGTAACCAACAAAAATACCTTCTAAAGCCTTGGATTCAAATTTTGACAAACGGACACCTTTAATAAGAAATAAGCACTTACACCCGAATACCCTGAAGTATGAGATGTTGGGCTTGTTACCGGTAAGTATTTCATAAGGAGTCTTGTCCAAAATCTTTTGGAGATAGAGCCAGTTTGAAGAGTGACAAGCAGTGGATATGGCTTCAGCCCAAAAGTTATAAGGAGACTTGAATTCAGCCAACGTTGATCTTTCCATATCCATCAACGTCCGGTTCTTCCTCTCGGCTACAGCATTTTGTTGAGGGGTGTACGCAGCGGAATATTGATGTCTAATCCCCTCTTCGCTAAGAAACTCATTCAAAGTGTAGTTCTTGAATTCGGAGCCGTTGTCACTTCTTATTGCCAAGATAGGAACATTGTGTTGACGTTGGACTTCATTGGCAAAGTCAATGACAGTTTGTTGAGTCTCGCTTTTTAGCTTGAAGAAATAAACCCATGTATATCTCGAGTAATCATCGACAATGACCAAGCAATATTTCTTACCACCAAGACTTGCATGAGAGGGAGGACCAAATAAATCCACATGAAGTAATTCCAAGATCCTCTTTGATGACACAATAGTCTTTATCTTGTGGGGAGAGTCATGCATTTTTCCTTCAACACAAGCCCTGCAAAAGAGATCTTTGGCAAAGGAGACATTGTATTTTAGTCCAAGGATGTGGCCACCCTTCTGGAGACTTTGCAAAGTTCTCATGTTGACATGGGCTAAACGGCGATGCCACAGCCAACCCACGTCAGCCTTTCCGAATAGACACATCGGACCCGAAGTGGTTTTCCCCGAGAAGTCCACCACATACAGGTCATTTTCGACGTATCCAACGAAAGCAAACTTTAGAGACTTGCTCCATAAGAGTACCACCAAATCATCATCGATAAAAACAACAAAGCCCATCTTGCCAAGGGCACGAACAGAAAGAAGGTTGTAACCAAGGGTCTCAACAAGCATGACGTCCACGAGAGAGATATCGTGGGCAACCACAACCTTGCCAAGACCCAATACCTGAGATTTAGACTTATCACCATAGGAGACTGTGATATTATCATGATTTGGACGCATATCCGTGATGATCTCCTTGCTTCCGGTCATATGACTAGTGCATCCACTATCCAGCACCCATTTCGACCCACGAGAAGCATAGCCCTGCAAGAGAATTACTTCTTGGTTTTAGGTACCCATTTTTCAATGGGTCCTTTCATGTTAGTAACAAGGGTCTTTGGGACCCAAATAGACCAAGCAATATATTCATCAAAGGGACCGACATAATAAGTATAAACATCGCCATAATCATCACAAAAAAGTTCATAATTTGGATTGTGAGACCCTGCAAAACCAATATTGTTAGTCTTGTCTTTTGTGACATTCTTCTCAGTGGTGCTTGTCTTTGATTGCATATTCTTGGACTTGTTCTTCTTTTTTTTATTTTTCTTTGACTTGGTGACATATCCAAGTCCCTCTTTACTATGATTTGACCTTTGCTTGCCAAGAACCTCATCAAGAACACTTTTGTCCTTGGGAGTGATGTCCTTGATCACCCCTTTTTCCACACTAGCATTTTCTTTGTGACTATATGTTAAGTTGGATGAGCTAGGGACATCATATTTGGCTAATCGACTTTGAAGCTGATCATGTGACTCATTGAGAATGGATAAATCGTTTTTCAACGCCTTGTGAGCATTCTCAAGTTTCTCCAATTCCTCGGAGAGTCTATCATGAGCAACCCCAAAGTCAATCTTTTCCCTTTTTAACTTCTTTGCTTTGGTAACTGCATTGTCATGTTCCTTAACAAGTTTAGTCACAATTTCTTCATGTGACTCTTCAATAGACTCAAGCCTCTCTTCAAGAGATACCCGAGCCTCTTCTTCTTCTTCTTCAAGAGCATTTTTTAAGGATGCAATTTCCATTGCGTCCTCCCTTTCAATTCTGCCCTTTTCTTCGAGGAGAGCTTCGTTTTGGGCCAGCTGATCCATAAGAGCTTCAAAACGAACTTTGTGCTCACATTGCAAGTTAGTGTAGAAGTAATCCAAAGAAATAATCTCTTCTTTAACCTTAAGACTAGTAGGATCATCCATGTCAATCATAGCCTTAGGAAAAGAAGAGTTAGAAGTCATTACCTCAGAGCTTCTTGCCATGAGACAAGTAGCATTCTTGTTGGTGATGTTTTCATTCGGAGAGTCGAAGAGAGATGTTGCTATAGATGTGGTGGCTATTGCAGCCACCTCTTGAGTGTTATCATCCTCGTCCACATTTTCACTTCCCGATGAATATTCTTCTTGAGCGACTAGAACAATCTTAGGTTGCTTCTTGAAGGGAGCATTCTTCTTTACATATTGTTTCTTGCGTGGAGCCTTTGACTTGTCCTTGAAAATAAGTCTTCCTCCATTATCTTCTCTACTTTGATATGGACACTAAGCTACAAAGTGCAGCCGGTCACCACAATTGAAGCATGTTCTCAGCTTGGGACCATTTTCTTTTCTTCCATAGGCTCCACTCTTGCGTTCTTGTTCAGCTTTAGCCTTGGCTGGATCTTTCCAAAAGTTTCTTGCATAAAGAGCCAAGTATTGTCCGTGGATCCTTTTTATATCCTCGGGACAGTCCAGACCTTCTATCGCATATTCATCATGCTCAATCACACTAGTGTTCAAGGCCATGTTGACCCCCTTTTGCATCCCCATAGTTCGAGCATGAGCATCTTCGGCATTCTTGGCAGCCACTTTGAAAGCAGCCATTTCTTGCATTACCTCATTGGATGACATGAGGTGATAGTTATGCCTACCTTGGAGACTTTTCAAATCTGTGGGCTCAAATGGCATAAGATCACTGACATATTTGCGTTTGATCCAGACATCATCAACATGAGCTGCACCGTGGTTTCTGAAGGTTGTGGCTATTGCCTTGAGCCTCTTATACATGTCCTCGTGGTCTTCTCCATCCAACATATAGAATCCTTCAGCTTCGTTGCTCAACGCATCATATCTATTCCTTATCATACTTTCATTTCCAATAAAGAGCTCGGTGAGGGCATCCCAAGCTTCTTTAGCTGTGCTAAGATGCTGAATGTGTGGCATATCCTTGTCACCCACACCAAGCTATATCATGTGTAGAGCTGTAGCATTGAGTTGGCTATCAACAATTTCTCTTCTTGTGAGATTGTTGGGGTTTCCAAGATGAAGACCATTTTCTATGATTTTCCACAACTCAATGGAGGAGCTGCACACATGAGACTTCATCAAAATTTGCCATTAAGAAAAAGTAGATGCATACAGTTTGGGTGGATCACCCCTATTATGTATATGTGGGTGAGGGATAGGTGGATCAGGAGAATACACATGAGAGACCTCATTGTATCCATCCTTACCGCTATCCTTTTTCGAGGAGGAACTCTTGCTAGTATCATCACCAACCACTTCGTTATCTTTGGAAACAGTTTTACCCGTTTCCTTGGATTGCGGAGTGGTATCCTCAGAGTTAGATGGAGGTGATGCTGCGGATGTGGAGAGATGCATTATCAATTGATGCATCTCTTCCATCTTAGCCTCCATTGAACTCACCAAGGTTGTTTCCAACGTCTTGAGATCGTTCATGGTGACTACCTCTGGAGCATCATTCCCATCTACCTTGGAACCCATACTTCTCTTAGGCGGTTAAGCCCGAAATAAGAGCCAGGGCTCTGATACCAATTGAAATGGATCGTATGGGCACCTAGAGGGGGGGGGGGTGAATAGGTGCTAATCAATTTTTAATACTTTTTCAATTTTAGGCTTGACACAAAGTAAATTCGCTAGATATGCAACTACGAGAATTTCCCTATATGCAACCCTAACTACTAAGCACGTAAAGAGAGGAGCGAGGAAACTGTAGTGGAGCACGCGGAGACATAGGGATTTGTTTTACCGCAGTTCCTTCCTTGTTAAGGGAAGTACATCTGCGTTGGAGGGGTGGGCGGTTCTAAGACCACCACGCCACAATAGGCCTCACCCTATTCTCCGGTGGATCTCGCCACGAGAGGCCTGATCCACCTTCTCCACTATTGGATCCCTTCGAGGCGGGAACCGGTGCCGTTTTACAACACTAACGGGGCACACACCCACAACCGAATTGGGGGCTCCCGAGACAACAACAAGCTGCCACAAGAACAAGGTTTGTCAATATAAACGAAAACAAGGATCTAGGTATTTGCAAGAAATACTAGATCGTTGGTTCTCCAAATGAATGGAGAGAAGATGAAGTGCTTGATTGCTGATGATGAAGATCGAGTTCTCCTCCTTCGATTTCCCAAGGTACGGGGCCTTTGGGTGGATCTAGGTGGAGCTCTCTTGGATGAAGCTTTCAGATCTGATCTTGTCTTTTTCGAATGAATCAAGAGGTCTGGCAGGAGGGGGAAGGCTGGCTTAAATACCCCCTCCCTAGATCTGGCCGTTGCACAACTTTGGGGGCGGATTATCCGCCCCCCCACTTGGGCGTATTATCCGCCCCCTGGGAAAATTCGGCCACAAGGGCGGATTCTCCGGGGGAAACTCCGCCCCCTCTCTGGGGCTAGCGCCTGTGAAACTTGGTGAAGATCTTGGGGGGAGGGGCAGATAATTAGTCCCCCTCCAGGGGCGGATTATCCGGCCAAGCCGGAAAGTCCCGCCAACACTCCGCCCCTCCTCTAGGGATTGCGCCTTGGCGATGAGCAGGGGGACGGACTATCCGGCCCCCAGAGGGGCGGATTATCCGGCGGGGCCGGAAAATCCGGCCAAAACTCTGCCCCTCTTCCGGGGCTTGCGCCTGCTTGGGCAAAGGGAGGGGCGGATTATCCGCCCCTAAAAATTACACCAACCTCTACAATGACATAACGACAAAGATACACATGAATATCCAGATGCCTTATCGACATGGTGCTTTCTCCTTCGTTTTCTTGCCGATCTCTTGGAACCACCATGAAATTCCCCAACTAAGCGCATTGGTAATTGTGCCTGTGAGAGAATTAACCACACTTAGGCCTTTCTATTACATGTGTATTTACATAAGAATTACCATCCTAATCATAAATGGGAGATCACAATAATAAGGTCTTTCCACGATTCAGAGGATCAGAGAGTTATGCCACATAATGTGACATATCTCTAGAAATCATGACGCATAATGTGGCATATCTCTAATATTCCGCCGTAGTCAGTGGGGGCGGATTATCCGCCCCACAAAGGCAGAGTCATTTTCCCTTTTTCCCAAAGAGAGCTGCAACACTTCAACACACATTAAATAATCCTTGATATTGTTATCTAACACACAAAACACTAGGGATTAAGAAATGTTCTTTCATACTTGTTCGCAACAAACCAACCGTGAGCTAATTTGGGAGCGTGAGGCTCCTGCATGCATGGAAATACCTATAATTGTTACTGGCCGATATGTGATGCTTCATTGTCTTTTAACCTGTTATGACTTAGATTTGCAAATAGTAAATGAGGAAGAATTCAGGGACAAATTCTGCTTAAGGGGATATGTCGTGGGGACGACCACGGCAGATGCTGCAATTGGCAGCGAGTAGTAGAACATGGGGCAAGGGCGGCCAGCCATCTGCGGTGCGAGATGAGGGCTGAGACACAAGGGTTTACCCAGGTTCGGCCCCCGGAGGGTAAAGAGCTACTCCTGCTAGATTGTATTATGGTGAGAGTACAATGGGGCGAGCTCGACGGCTAGGCGGCGAGTCGCTATGGTGTATGATGAAACGTATCCTCTATGCGTCCTCTAGGGAGGTTTATATAGACTCACCTCGCTAGGGTTTATAGATCACAATAGAATTAGTTAAGGATTCAGAGATTCTATGACCTAGTCCGACTGGGCCTAGCTACGCTTCTGGGCCTTCAGCTTCCAGTCTCTTGAGTCCACACCAAGTCTTGATCCAGTCGCTGTCCTGCAGGCCCACTCTCTGATGGCTAGGGCCAGTAGGAAACGTCCTGCTGGGTATACCCCGGTAGCCATATACCCATCAGTAGTCCCCTAGGCCGTCGTTGATTTGTCGCAGGTGTTTGCTGGCAGTCGGAGTATGCGGGTCCAATGCAGACGCCCAGTCGAATCAGCGGCGGAGTCCTGAACAAAGGGAAAACTAGTCATTTCAGTCGCAATAACGGCGACCAATCGTGTCGCAGCTCGGCGAACGGGTCGACGAATACTTAGTCACTGTTATAGTGATCGGGTCGGCGAATTGTCGAGTCGCTGAGAGTGACGAGTTGAATGGATGAATTTGGACCGTCAATTGGGGTCAAACTAGCCGTTGGGTAATCCACCGGTAACTTCGGCGTAATTACCGCGTAGTAACGGCTCCCGAAACTGGCGGGTAGCAACCGCTATATAAGGAGAATGATAGGCAGACAGGGAAACGCTTCTTCATTCTTCCTCCGATCTCGCTCGTCTCTGTTTCCACTCCGCACAGCGATCCGAACAGTCCAGAGAGCCCCGATTTCCACAAATCTCCAATCGGTGGCCCCCTCCACCGAGCCATGGGGCAGATCCAAATGCACCAAAGCGCTACTGGCATCCTTCGAGGAGGCTGGGATCCTCTGCGCCGGCAGATGGCGCATCCCCGCGGCCGGAGAAGTGACTCCGGATCCGCGCGAGGGAGAGTTCATCTGCTTCACCAGCCACCTAGAGCGGGGTCTGGGCTTCCCAACTTCCCTCTTCTTCCGGCGTTTATGCGCCTACTACGGAATCCAGCCATCGGATCTGGGTCCACATAGTATCGAGCATCTCACCATCTTCGTGGCGTTCTGCGAGTGCTACCTGGGATGCAGGCCCTACTTCCCCCTGTGGCAAGATCTGTTCCACGGGAGAATCAGCCGCGAAGAGACAGGCGGCCCGATGCTAGCCGTGGGCGGCCTGACATTCCAGCTGAAGTCGAAGGCGTCATTCTTCGACCTGATGCTGCCCGCCAAGGCGGCGAACGAATGGAAGAAGTTCTGGTTTTACGTCACCGAGTCGACTCCAGACGGCGAAGTGGCGCTTCCAAGGTATTCCGCCGACCGGCCCGAACCGCGTCGGCTCCAGGTTGTCAAACTCCCGCTGGATGAGCGGATGGTTGTCAACGAAATGCTGCAGACTATCCGCGTCCTGAAGAAGAAAGGCCTCCAGACCATCAACCTCTACAACTGCTGGCTCAGGCGGCGGCTCGTGCCCCTGGCCAGCCGCGACCATTACATGTACGAGTATACCGGTAAGGACGATCCAACGAAGTCCTCCCTCGTTGAGTGGAGACTCAACGACTACACCCTGGCCCTGAAGAAGATCACCCAGGCGGTGTATCTTGATGCGAAGGCCAGGATCGCCCTTATACTGCAAGGCGCCCAGATCCAACGGTATGTTGTTATCCTGTCAACACTCATAGTCGCAGCTCATGCATTCGCGGTCTTGTTCAATTTGTTTGTTATTGTTGCAGTTGTTCCAAGTGGTGGAAGGGTGGCTTCCACTCGCGGATGATGAGAACTCGAGCTCGTCCGTCCAGGACGGGAGCGAATCATCAGCCGCTCAAGACGATGCTGATAGCGACGGAGGCGACGATGACGACAACGGAGAAGACGAGCCCGTGGAAGTTGCTGCCCCCACGGTTCGCAAAACCCGCGGGAAACATCAGCGCGAGCTCGAAGCGAGTAAGAGCCTCGAGCCCCATGACGACGATGATGAGCTTCCCGAGCACACCTCACATCGTGAGGCCATGCCATCAAAGAAGAAGAAAGCTCTGCTGAAGAGAAAGGAGAAACCAGCGAAGCCGACGTCTCCGCCCCGATCCGCAACCAGTTCTGACGCCACCAGCTCAGCTAGGGACGCAGCGACACACACGACCGTGGCGCCAGAAGCTGCCGCCCCCAGGGACAAGGCGCTACTGGCGTCGTTACCACCTGCATTCGCCCCGATCATTGGTTTGGGGGCTGCTCCAGCCGCAGGGGGCTCGCCTCCGAGGGAGGCTCCTGCAGCAATTATCGCAGAGGCTCCTGCCGTGGCTTCGTCTTCGAAGAAGCTGTCAGTGTCTTGGGCACACGATGTGTTCGAGACGGGCCTCACTCGGAAGTTGGGGCCTGAGCTGGAAAAGCCAGCTAGCATCCGCACCGGTCTGCGGTTCATACCAGTCGCCAAGTGAGTGCTGTTCATCTGCTTGTTTTTCTTTTTAGTCGGACGGTCTTGTTCATAACACTGTTTCGCAGGACTGGTGTTAAAAAGATCGGCCATCCTTCTGTGGCCAAGGTTCCGCCAGTCGCCACCAAGGCAGACTCCTCGCGGAAGAGGAAAACCGACGAAGTCGCTGCTCCCGCCGAAGGTGTCAAGAGGACGAAAGGCGACAACGTCGTCATGGTCTCTGATGACCCGGCGATTGCTCCGAGCGATCCTCGGACTGCAGCGGAAGTGGCCGCGAAGACCAAGGAGGGTGTTGCCTCACCCGACGTGGCCGAGCCGACTCCGAGTGGCGCAGCGGCATCTGCAGCGACATTCCCTCGCTTCATGGCGAAGGCGGCCGCAGCGAGTGGCTCGGCGTCGACGAGCCGGATGTCTAGGGTCGCTGAGGTGGAGGTTGAGCAGCGTCGCGGCCATACTCCGGTCATGCTTGCCTCTATGGATGCGCTGGAGCTTCACGGCATGCTAGGCGCTGCCATCCAGGTATGTCCAGTCCCCGAGGATCGGGCCACTGAATTTCAGTGGTCGGATTCTTTATGTTTTTATATCGTCCAGTCCCCGAGTGCCTAGTCGCTGAATTTCAGCGAGTGGGAACTTAGGAATTTTATTGTCCAGTCCCCGAGTGCCTAGTCGCTGAATTTCAGCAGGTGGGCACTTAGGAATTTCATTGTCCAGTCCTCGAGTGCCTAGTCGCTGAATTTCAGCGGGTGGGCACTTAGGAATTTCATTGTTGTTTACATTGTAGTGTGTGCACAGGGCTTGCAGCGCGAGTCGGCCGAACGGCTTGCTACAAAGTGTCGCTTGGAGAAGGAGCTCGTTGCCGTCCAGGAAACGAACAAGGGGCTTCAAGCAGTTGCAACCGAAGCGAAGGATGCCCGCCGAGGCCTTGTCCCGGTGGGTGACCTAACGGCGGCTCAGTCCGCTTTGAGCATGGCCGAAAAGAGAATCGCTGACCTGGAGCGTGAGCTCAAGGGGGCGAAGGCGGAAGCTACTCGGCGGAAGGGCGAGCGAAAGCTGCTGTTACGTCTACCGCTGAAGAGCGGAAAGTGTCTAACACGCTCGTTGCTGGGCTGCAGAATGACCTCTCTTCTCTTCAAAGCTTCATCACGGGCCTCTGCCGACTGCTAATTGGTAAAGTTTCCTTCTTCTTCCTTCTGCCTGCAACACCTGCATTTTAAAGTCGTTGGTGTGCTCACTGCGCGCTTCTGTTCCACAGGTCGAATTACTGATAACCCGGAGGAGGCGCAGTCATACGACGAGCAGCAGTGTGTGACCACCCTGGTTGACTCGGCCACGTTGTCCGCGACTTGCCTTTGATCGTATCTTCAGGAGATATCGCCCACGGAGGTAATCCCCAGCGACCTTGTAAAGGTGTGGCGCTACCTGGAGAAGGCTCCGTCAGTCGTCGAGTTCATGACGCGGTCGGCCTTCCGGTGCGGGGCGGCGACGGCGCTCAGCCTTGGGCTTGCCCATTTCCCGGAGGACTTCGATCTCGATGATGCTACAAGCGGTTATCCCGTCGACGGGCTCGATGGAGATTGCTGAGGTGCTAAAGCTGACGGACCGGGCCGCGGTGTACTCCGATCGAGTTTGGGCGATGGGCGACCTCCTCCCCTACCAGGAGACGATTGTCGCTCCCAATGATCCCGAGCCGAAGCACCGGGACTTCAAGGTCGAGTAGCCGTTCCATGCGGCGATGGCGGGTAAGCTGACGACGTACCCGTCGAACCCGTACGTGCCCTTCATCCGTGATCGCAGGGACGGTGGCACGTCTGCGTCGGAACCTGCGGAGTAGAAATAGCTTGCCCTTCGGCGTTAGTACGAGATAATTATTGAATTTTCCTTGTATTTTGGAACAAATTTGTGCTGCTATAAGGGAAATTCGTGTTATTTTGTCATTTGTTTTGCGATTTTGGATTTTGATTGACCGAGTCCCCGAGTGCCTCCGCCCTTTTTATGGGGTTTACCTCGTTGTTATATGTTTGTTAACTTTTAATTAGTTGAGGTCGACTCGCCATGGCTCGAAAAGCCAGTCGCATGGCGACTCCCAGGGATGCTCTTTACTTGACCGTTTTCCCGGGCGTGAACGGGGTTGGGTTGCCGAGTCAACGAGCGTGGTACTTGGTGGTTCTAGTCGCAGCTCCAAGGTAGGTGAGGACCAAGTGCGTCATTGTTAGCGCGTCTCTCCTGCCTGATCCGGAGGATCAGTCGCGTGGTGAGTCCTGAGCGCGCTCTCATACTTGACGTTTTTCCCAAGTCGCTCGTATTTGACTAGGCGTCAGTCCCCGAGCGTGGTACTTGGCCATTCGAGTCGCTGCGCCAAGGATGCGGAGGACCTGGTCGCTGTGAGGAGCAATTGCAGTTGTCTTGGCTCGGTGAGCCAGTCGAGCTAGGCGACTCCAATGGGGCTCCGAGTCGGCGTTTTTCGTGGACGTTACGAGGCCTGTAATTTCCCAGTGCCCTCGTACCGCACTACTTGGCCGTGCCGGTCGCTTTACCAGAGGTTGACTTCTACGAATAGCGTAACACTGTTATTACGAGTGCGAGTGGCACAAGACACGGAGAGTAGACACAATTTTCGGTAACCGAGCTATTTTATTTCATAGCGGGTGGAGAGTACATGCATGGGGTTCTAGGAATAGAATTTCCGTAGGAGGTTTACATTTGACGGCCGCTTGACGTCGAGTTTTCCGTCTCCTCGGACGTCGGTGAGGTAGTAGGCGTCGTTGCCTAGGACTCGCCTGATGGCGAATGGTCCCTCCCAAGGGGGGAGAGCTTGTGCGTGCCCTTCTTGTCCTGGATTAGGCGCAGTACTAGGTCGCCTTCCTGGAAAGTGCGAGTCCTTACTCGCCGGGTGTGGTAGCGGCGGAGCCCTTGCTGGTAGATGGCGGTGCGGGAGCGGGCTAGGTCGCGTGCCTCGTCGAGCTGGTCGACTCCGTCTTGGCGTGCGAGTTCATTTGCGGCCTCCGTGTAGTTTACCACCCTTGGTGAGTCGTGCTCGAGGTCGATGGGCATGACTGCCTCGGCGCCGTACACCATGAAGAAGGGGGTAAACCCTGTCGACCTTTTGACGGAGGTGCGGATGCCCCAGATGACGGAGGGTAGCTCCTCAACCCAGCACTCGGCGGTGCGCTCGAGTGGTACTTGGAGCCGTGGCTTCAGGCCATGGAGGATGCTCTGATTGGCGCGTTCCACCTGGCCGTTGGACTCTGGGTGGGCGACTAAGGCGAGGTCAAGTCGAATGTGGTGTTCCTCACAGAACTCAGCCACTCCTTTGGCGAAGTTGGTGCCGTTGTCCGTGATAATGCTGTTTGGGAACCCGTAGCGATAGATGAGTTCACGTAGGAACTTGCTGGCGGTCTTCCCGTCGCATTTGCGGACTGGCTTGGCCTCCACCCATTTTGTGAATTTGTCGACTGCGACTAGGAGGTGGGTGAAGCCGGAGGGGGCCTTCTTGAAGGGGCCTACCATGTCCATGCCCCATACGACGAAAGGCCAGGTGATGGGGATTGTCTTGAGCGCCGAGCTCGGCACGTGGGTCTGGTTGGCGTATTTCTGGCATCCGACACACCGTTGGACAATGTCGACAGGGTCTGCGTGTGCGGTGAGCCAGTAGAAGCCGTGTCGCATAGCCTTTGCGACCATAGAGCGGGCGCCGGCGTGGTGGCCGCAGTCGCCGGAGTGAATGTCTTGGAGGATTTTGCGTCCCTTAGCGGGTTGAACACAGCGTTGGAACACGCCGGTCACGCTGCGCTTGTGGAGCTCGCCGTTGATGATGACGAAGGATTTGCAGCGGCGTGCTATCATCCGGGCATTCATTTCATCCGCTGGCAGGGTGCCTCCCTCCAAGTAGGCGACGTATGGCGCGGTCCAGTCGTCTGGCTCGATGATTAGTGCGACTAGGGATGCTTCTGGTTGCAACGGGATTCCGATGTCGATCTCCCTTGGGGGAGAGACGGAAGGCTTGGTTATTGTGTCGAGGGAGACGCCGGCGGGTGGTGCGAGTCGAGCCGAGCCAATGCAAGAGAGTGCTTCGGCCTCCTCGTTCTTCCCCCTGTCAATCCACTCGACGGAGTAGCCTGCAAAGTGTCCACCCAGCTTGTCCGCTGCTTGGCGGTATGCCGCCATGGTGGGGGAGACGGCGTCGCAAGTGCCAGCAACTTGCCCGGCGACGAGGCCGGAGTCTCCGTAGCAACGCAGGCGATTGACGTTCATCTCCTTGGCAGCTCGCATGCCGTGGAGTAGTGCCTCGTACTCGGCCATGTTGTTGGTACAGGGGGTGAAGTCGAGGTAGAGGTCGTAGCGGAGCTTATCGCCCTTCGAAGATGTTAACACGATCCCTGCCCCGGCGCCGTCCGTGTTCTTGGAGCCGTCGAAGTGTAGGTTCCAATAGTGGAGGTATGGCAGCTTCTCTCGCTGCTGGGCCTCCTCCAAGTCGGCGAGGAAGTCTGCGAGATCCTACGATTTGATCGCCTTGCGTGGCTCGTACTTGATGTTGTGGAAGCTGATCTCGATGGCCCACTTGGCGACTCGCCCGGTCGCCTCGTGGTAGCGGATGATGTCCTGCAACGGTGCTGAGGAGACGACCGTTATTGGGTGCTCCTGGAAGTAGTGCGGCAGTCGCTGCTGTGCTCTGAAGACCGCGTCATCTGCCTCCTTGTCCCACTGGAAGGTGGGGTTCTTGCGCATTAGGCGGTAGAGGGGCATCGCCTTTTCACCCAACCGAGGGATGAAGCGACTAAGAGCCGCGATTCGCCCGTCCAGTTTCTGGATGTCGCGCATGCACTCGGGTCTGCCGAGTCGAGCGATCGTGTTGATCTTGGCGGGGTTCGCTTCGATCCCGCATTTGGAGACGACGTATCCTAGTAGCTGTCCAGTTGGCACACCAAAGGTGCATTTGCCTGGGTTTAGCTTTATCTTGTACTTCCGCAGGTTGGCGAATGTTTCCGCCAGGTCAACGAGTAGGTCGTTCTGGCGAGCGGACTTCACCACCACGTCGTCGATGTAGACGTGGATATTGCGGTCAATTTGGCTCGCAAGGCACTCCTGCATGCACCGCTGGTAGGTCGCCCCGGCGTTCTTGAGGCCAAAGGTCATGGCAGTGTAGCAGAAGGCTCCGAATGGCGGGATGAACGCCGTCTTCTCTTCGTCCTCGACGGAAATTTTGATCTGGTTGTACGCAGAGTAGGCGTCGAGGAAGCATAGCGACTCCGAGCCCGCGGTGGAATCGATGATTTGGTCGATCCGCGGGAGGACGAATTGCTCCTTCGGGCAGGCGCTGTTTAAGTTTGTGTAATCGATACACATCCTCTAGGTCCCGTTTTTCTTCTCGACTAGGACTGGGTTTGCCAGCCACTTGGAGTACTTGATTGGCCGGATGAAGCCTGCATCGAGTAGGCACTGCACCTCCTCGGCGATGGCTCGGCGGCGCTCTTCATTGAAGGGCCGCAGCGACTGCTTAACAGGTCGCACTGTGGGATCGGCGTTGAGTTTGTGCTCAGCGAGTTCCCTCGGGACATCAGGCATGTCATAAGGCTTCCACGCGAAGATGTCCCTGTTCTCACGGAGGAACTCGATGAGCGTGCCTTCCTATGCTGGGCTCATGCCCGTCCCGATCGTCACCGTCTGGCTGGAGTCACCTGGGACCAGCTCGACGGTACGGGTATGCGTCGTTGCCTCGAAGGCGGTGGAGTTGCCTCCCTCCGAGTTGGGCTTCTTGAGTATGGTGGGATCGTCGTTGTTGACCCTGCTCGTGTACTTGGCGAGCTCCTCGGCGTGGTTGGCTTCTGCCGCGATGACGGCGTCATCGAGTTTGGCCCCTTTGGCTTCGCACTCTGCGGCCATGTCGGGGTTGCCATGGATGGTGATGACGCCGCACGGCCCGGGTAGCTTCATCGCGTTGTACGCATAGTAGGGCGCTGCCATGAACTTGGCGAACGCCTGTTGCCCCAGGACGCAGTGGTAGGGGCTGTCGAAGGGCACCAGTTCGAAGACGATCCGCTCGGTGCAGAAGTTTGCCGGTGTGTCGAAGGTGACTGGAAGCGTCACCTTGCCGATCAGGTACGCCTTCCGACCGGGGACGATGCCGTGGAACGTGGTGTAGGTCGTCTCGATCATCGACTACAGGAGCCGCAGTCGCCTGAAGGTGTCCAGGTACAGGATGTTGATGGAGCTGCCGCCGTCCATCAATGTTTTGGGGAGCCAGTAGTCTCCCACCTTGGGCTTGACCACCAGGGCGACTCAGCCCGGATACTCGATCCGTGGCGAGTGGTCCGCGCGGCTCCAAGTGATTGGTTGCTCAGACCAGTTGAGGAACTGGGGGATATCTATCTGGGCCACCGCGTTGATGGCGACGGTGCGGGCGATGACCTTCTTCTCGCGCTTCGTGTTGAAGCCTGTGAAGGTGTGGAGCGAGCCGGCGACGCTGCTGACTTTTCCGCCGTTTGGCGGGTTGTTGTCGGGGTCTGCTACGTCCTTCTATCAATCCAGTATATGATCATAGATTGGTTTACAAGGGAGTCGCCGGAGGCGGTGGGAGAGACTAGATCTAATATGAGATGGGAGAGCATGCCCCGTGGGGGTTCCCCTGGTGGCTTTATATATGCAGCCAATTATGGTTTACAAGTATTTGGTGGGATTTGTATTGAAGTCATCGTCTTGGGCCTCCAGTCGGCGCCAGTCGCCTGGGTGCAGCATGCGCCAGTCGCCGTATGGGAGAGTCGACCCGCTCAGGGCTAGGTTCCAGTCGGCTCGATCCAGCTGGCGAATCCGCTTCGTGGGTATACCCCGATTGGTATTCCCCCATCAGTAGTCCCCGAGCGCGTTGTGGATTCGACGCGGGCTTGAGGCAGGGCACGAAGAGTCTTGACGATGGGCCGTGGAGAATCGGTGACGAGCTCCAGTTGTGGCGAGTCCCTGACATGGAGCGTGCCGAGTCCCCGAGCGCGGCGAGTGGCGAGGTTGAGCGACCCGCACGTGGCATTGTCTTTAGCGCGCTGAGTCCCCGAGCGCGTTGAGTACGCGAGGGAGAGTCCGCGGTGGAGAGTCCCCGAGCGTGTTGAGTACGCGAGGGAGAGTCCGTGGTGGCGAGTCCCCGAGCGTGTTGAGTACGCGAGGGCGAGTATCCGCGGCGGCGAGTCCCCAAGCGTGTTGAGTACACGAGGGCGAGTGTCCGTGGCGGCGAGTCCCCGAGCGTGGAGAGTACGCGAGGGGAGAGTCCATGGTGGCGAGTCGACGAGGGCGAGCCGCGGTCATGGAACCACGCGTACACGCAGCATGCCTAGGAGTAGTCCCCGAGGCTCGAGTTGGCTTGTAGAGGCGACTTGAGGCTCTTTAGAGATGCATATTCTGAAAATAGTAATGGTTGCTGCCGAGCATGGCGAGTGGCGAGGTCGAGCGACCGGCGAGCATCGAGGCCGAGCGACAAACGGCGCCGAGTCCCCGAGCACGGAGAGTGACAAGGTCGAGCGACCGGCGAGCGCCGAGTCCCCGAGCGTGGCGAGCGCTGAGTCCCCGAGCGCGGCGACTGGCCAGTGCCGAGTCCCCGAGCGCGGCGAGCGGCGAGGCCGAGCGACCGACGGGCGCCGAGTCCCCGAGCGCGGCGAGCGGCGAGGCCGAGCGACCGGCGAGTGCCGAGTCCCTGAGCGGGGCGAGCAGAGAGGCCGAGCGACCAACCGGCGCTGAGTCCCCGAGCGCGGCGAGCGGCGAGGTCGAGCGACCGGCGAGCGCCGAGTCCCCGAGCGCGGCGAGTGGCGAGAAAGACACCGTTTTGCTAAGAAGGATAAAAAAGGTACGACTACAATAAGGTGTATTTATGAAATATATTGAACATTTGTAAGACGTGCAAATGTAGATGTTGAAGAAAATGCACTTTTGTTACGTGGATCGATTGACAGTATGTAAGGTTTATACGTGTCTTTTCATGAGTATGCAGACCTCCAGCATCAAACGCTTGCCGGGTAACAGGGACGCGATGCCAGAATGTTGAACCCGGAGACAAGGTCGGCCTTTTGGTATCCAGTCTCACTACTTCGACGGACGCGAATAAACAACAGACAAAACTAAAACCGATCCTAAGTATGATTTTGGTCCCTGAAAGGGTCTTATGCGACTGCATGGTCGGCTTTGGACAATAAATGAAGATGCATATACGTTTTGGACTCATAATATATACGAATGTAAAGAAACTTAGTTGTTAGCATGATGAGTCCGCATTGAGCGAGTCCGCGACAGACAAGTCCCAAAGCCTAACGAGTCCGTGTTTAAGCGTGTCCGTGTTTAGGCGAGTTCCGGAACATGGCGAGTCCGCGATGGACGGGTCGCCAGAGGTATTGCAGAACAGCCATGTAAAGTATTAGATCGAAGGAAATAATTAATAGACAGAGTAATCATGAGAGAGATTCAACGTCGACGATGCATTGCGAGGATTGTCGATCTCGTTGGTATTTGATGCGAACAGTGCGCCGCCACTCCTTCGTGACTTTGTTCTCCTAGTATTTGCAGATACAAACAGATGTCTGAGGAGAGAGAGATCGTTTATTCAAATTGGATGCATGCTCCCATCGTTGCTTCTTTGATCGATCGATGATAGCCGTACCTTAGGACCTGAGCACGAGAGATGCAATCATCCGCTCGTGGATTAATCCTCCAATGACGCGTACAAGAAACATGCATACGCGGTTAGATATGAATGAATAAGATATTAATTAATTGATAAAATAATGAATACAAGAGGAGATCGGATAGAAAGAACCCATTAGTTAGGTCGATCTGGGATCGAGCCTTCTTAGGTCGCGTGGAGGCTGCAGCTTGATTCGGTCTTGTAAACCAGGATTAGTGTCGGCATCGAATAGCCATGCCAATCGAACAGCCATGCCGCTACCTCTCTTCAGATTGGATCTTACTTTTCCAATCTCTGGTTGACGACGAACTCGTTGAAGTAGATTGTCTGCCCGGATGAATCCGAGAGTCGTTGGTGATGAGGGATCCCACCCGGATTATCACCTTCCAAGCATCGCTTGCCCCACGGTGGGCGCCACTGTCGTGGGGATGACCACGGCAGATGCTGCAATCGACAGCGAGTAGTAGAACATAGGGCAAGGGCGGCCAGCCATCTGCGGTGCGAGATGAGGACTGAGACACAAGGGTTTACCCAGGTTCGGCCCCCCGGAGGGTAAATACCTACTCCTGCTAGATTGTATTATGGTGAGAGTACAATGGGTCGAGCTCGATGGCTAGGCGGCGAGTCGCTAGGGTGTATGATGGAACGTATCCTCTATGCGTCCTCTAGGAAGGTTTATATAGACTCACCTCGCTAGGGTTTACAGATCACAACCGAATTAGTTAAGGATTCAGAGATTCTATAACCTAGTCCGACTGGGCCTAGCTACGCTTCTGGGCCTTCAGCTTCCAGTCGCTTGAATCCACACCAAGTCTTGATCCAGTCGCCGTCCTGCAGGCCCACTCGCTGACGGCTAGGGCCAGTAGGAAACGTCCTGCTGGGTATACCCCGGTAGACATATCCCCATCAGGATAAGAATATAATACCCTAGTTTTTATGTGATGGTTTTTATAATATTTAATCTCTAGAATGATAGGTAAGTTGACGATGACATGTGATTTTGATCTGATAATAGGAAGTTAAGAAAAAGAAGGAATACGATTGTCTGACATTACTTGAGCCACTGGCTAGCTGTTTGTGGTTTTGTAGAAAATTACCTCTTGCTCTATAAAGTATTGTTAGCATATCCTTTGACTAGAACTTTGTAAGCAGGACAAACATGAGAGGAAACAAGGGAACGGACTGGACTGGGATTCTTGTACCTGAGCCGGTTCATACAGCCCAGTTATCCTGCCCGTATAGTTTAGTCAGGAGTCTGTCTCCACCTCTATACTCTAATTAACTTCATTCATTGCTAGTACAAGTCCGCCGCCGCATTGTGGACTCGTGATCCCCGACGCCGTTGTTGGGTCGTTGCGGGTGCCATCAGGATTGTGAGGCTGCCCTCCACGACCATCTCAATCAAATCGTTCGCCGCTGGCATGTCGCTGATCGCTTCCGTCTCCATCAAGCAAGTCTACGGCTGCTCCGCCACGGCGCCGCCACGGTTGTCGCAGTGGCCACCTTAGCTGGTCGCCGGTAGAGGTCGCCTACTATAGCTGTTGTCTCTCATGGGTGATCAACACCACCTGTCCTCGATCGTCTTGAAAAGGTACTGAAGCCATCCTTTTTTTCGTTTGCTTCTTGTGTGTTTGATCGATCCAGTTCAGATGCTATGCTAGAAAGGGTAGCTTTTGCACGGAGAGTAGCAGTAGAAAGCCATTTTAATTCAAATCAAGTCTTGTGTTAGAAACCACAAATGCATGGCTATTGTATCAAGTTATTTTGGTCACCGTGTTACGATCTAATTTTTTGACACTAACAGTAGGAACCACAGTCGTGTAGTACCAGGACCGTGTATGCTCTATTTTAATTTCTCATGAGGGGAAACTAAAATTTTCTCGTACCTATCATTGCTACTAGTAATTTCATTAAAAAGGAAATAAGATGGTTCTCGTTCGGTCATAACTATTAGCTAGTTGTAACATGTTTGAAGTTCAGTTTTACCATTATGATATTCAGACCCTTTGTGGTATTCTCTGTATATATTTGCGAATTTTAGCTGTAAATTGTTGGTGTAGGCACATTGAGACCATCGATGTTGGACGAGTCCCACATTATTGGCAACCTCCACGAGTTGGAGTGAGTGGATGTCGATGGGTGTTCACTCAAGCGATACCGGTATACGCAACAGAAACTAGAAAGAGCATTTGAAGGAATACAGGATCACGGCATGACTAGTGTTACAAGATAATTGTTAGTGTCGTGTTTTATGCAATGCCTATTATTTCTTAATGTACTTGTTGAGTACTTTGTACTCACCCTTGTGGCTTCCCTGTTTTAGGTACTATTTGAGGACGACATACATGGGATGGGAGTAGTGCCTCTACATTTTACACACACTACTTTTTACTCATCATAATACTTTATAGATAGATTAGTTTAAGCATGCTCAAGAATGCTCTTGACTTAATCTTTATAGTACGAATTGATTTATACTTTGACAAATGGAGTTGGTGGTTATGAGGAAACATGGTTATGAAGGTATAACTTGGCCTTGTTGAACCATGTGGCTATTTGCAAATATAAAATTGGATGAGTATTATTATTTTGTTGTTGTGGATGTCCCCATAAACAAATGAGACCTCGCCAAAATTTATATATTTGTCCCAATCTTCGAAACTATTTAATAGAGGTGTAGCATCGCCAGATATGGTTTTTATCTGGGGTGTTATAGTTGGTATCAGAGCCTAGGCTGTAGGTCTCTGGAGTAGGTTAATAGCAAATAGGATTGCAAAGATTTTTTTAACAACTAAAACTTGTCTTTTATTTGTCTAAACAACTAAAACTGGATTTAAAATTTTAACAACTTAAAACTTGACACACCGATGCACAGTAGGATGGGTTTGGGTCATGCATTGCATTTATGCTCCCGTTATGTTTATTGTTGACCTATTTCATTTATCTCTTGTGTGTGCTGGCAATTCTTTTACCATAGAGGCTGGCAAGCCTTGCTTTAGGTACTATTGTCCATCTTTTGTTAGTTAACTAGTGAGAGGGACGGATATAATCTCCATGGTAGAAGAAATAATCACCGAATGAAAATTTAGGTACTTTAATAAACTTGTGACAAAGGTATTAGATTAATAGATTTAGATATTTTTGTTGCCTTGTTGTACTCATAGGCAGAGAGTTGAAATGACTAGTTTTAGTGTCGAGATTAAGTTACCATGGAAGATTAAGTTGGGTTTTCCCAGTGCTACTTGAAGTTTTGATATGTGGGATAGATGATCCTAAAGGAATTTGAGAGAACTGTTTTCTAATCGTGAGGACGATGAGAAGCTCTTTCTCTATCCATGTCCCATAAACCAAAATTTCTACTTGTCTCCCTTATTCCCATTCATCTATTATTTCTAGTGCATCACCTGCACTTGTCCTGGTCTCAAGATCATCATCTAGTACTGGAATATCGATATTGGTCCCTCATCTAAGGATGATGGAGTATGGTCAATCATGTACTTCAAATGTCCTTCTCGCTTGCTATTAGTCTTCTAGGTTTAACACCTTATGTTTGTCCTACTCTCTCTCTGATGTTTTCTTCTTTGACATTCGTGGGTACCCGTTCTCGCATCGTGGGGTATAAAGATGGTGAACGCACTATTCTCATTGTAGGCAACCTACTTGTTCCTTTTCAGAAAACAGTTTCGTGTCAAAGCGTTTTGATTGGTTGGTATTCTAGGTGAGAAGCTTATCCTTCCTACATCCTCCATAATTGTTAGTTTTCTTGATAAACTCAATAATCCATGAAGTGACTCCATTATTTTGAAGTGCGTCTAGTACAAGCAACCCTGAGTGTTCCTGAAAGATCAATAGGTTAGATTTTCTAGTGGACTTGCAAGAACGATAGATGATAGTCGACCTCGAACCTTGGTTCGTGCCCTTGAAATCAATTGCAACGCTAGTGAGGATGGCCAAGTGTTAGGTTTGCGTGATTCACTATTTCAAGTACAGAGCTAATATTTTGGGTGTGGGATGGATTGGCCCCCATATCAATTACCCTTATTATTCGCTCTTGTATGTTGGAGTGGTGAGTCAGTATGTGCCTTTTCCTTTAATTAGTTGAGAGACGACGTTGTGTAGCCTGAACCATAGAATGTTATACTATTCCACAAGTAGTGGCAGCAACCTCTGCCAAGCGTAGGAGATGCGGTGAGGCTAAACCTTCATTTTTTATGGTACCATATCAGAAATATCTTAAGATATAGTTTTTAGGGTGTTTGTTAGTTGTGTCCTAAAGTTTACGAACACCGAGCATTCAATGGTCATGTAACCTCTACATTCTCTATAAGGTTTTCATGTTTTACCGACACACAAGGACTGTTGTTTATGACCAAGGTACCATCCTCATTTCCAAGTTCTTTGAGATAGGAGCATATAGTTGCGCTTTGATCTTATTCCTGGCACTCGACATACCTTTCTGTCTCTATATCATTTGCTTTGACCATTTAAAGAAAAATAGAAGGAGTTGCATGATATGTTATCCAAAGGTTTTGTTGACATTGTCTCACCTAGGGGAGCATCTGTTATGTTTACAACCAAGAGGGGTGGTAGTTGGAGAAAGTGTATCGGTTTTGATGCTCGGAAATAACGCAACAACTATCAAGGAAAATAGCCATTTTCCCGCATCAATTACTTGTTTAATCAGCTCAATGGAGCCATGTTTTCCAAGATTAATCTTTAGTCTTGCTAAAATCAATTTCATGTGTACGAACTCGATGTCAAAAAGAGTGATGGGCACTACAATTATAATGTTATGTCTGGCGGACTAACTAATGCCCTTGTCGTGTTGTGAGATGACAATGAAAATATGCTACCTATGTTTGATAACTCTGTGGTAGTGTTCATTGATGATATCCTCATGTATCCGAAGACATGAGAAGATCATGATGCGATGTTTGAGGCCTGTTCCTGAGAATCCTAGAAAGATATGCAAATGTAGACAAATGTGAGTTTTGTCATTCAAAAGTGGCTCTATAGGCCATGTGTTTGCTCGCGCGAGATGGAAAGGTTAGTTCTTACGCTTCTAGGACATATTAAATAAAATCATGAACACGACTATCCTACTCATGATCTAGAACTTGCATTTGTGAACTTGGAAGTCAAGAGTTAGATACATTATCCTTATGGACCATCTTGTGATAGTTTCACTGATCATAAGAATTTCAAATACCCCTTCACAAAAGGAGTTGAACTTGAGGCAAAGTGTCTAGAATTTATAAAGGGTTATGACTTCTCTATCTAGTACAACATAGGACATGCGAATTTATTCTCACACTCTCTTAGTTTAAAGTTTGTTTTTCCCACCACTAATTGTCTTGTTACTGATTTCAGACAGATAGGCATCTTATACTATTTTTCCGGTGTAGCACACATTGGAGACACAATTTACCCTAGAGATAGAGAGGTGCAACAAGATGATTGCTTGCTAAAAAAATTGGGAGATCACATTCATTAAGGTAGAACTAGAGAGTTCACTTTATACGAAACCAAGATTGCTTGGTTTTCTACCAATATTTATGTGCACAGAAATTTCAGGTTAAGTAGGATACTCTGGGGGAATCACAACGTACCCCATACACCATTCATCCTGAAAAGTCAAATATGCATCACGACCTAAATTGGACTTATTGGGAAAAATAATAGAAGTTGGTCTGCCTAAGTATAGGTGTCCTCTTTCGGAATTAATTTGTTACTAAGTAAATGATTAGAATAAGAGGCCAGTGACATTGGCCGTTGGTTGACATCACCATGGATTTGGTTGTGGGTGACCTCGTACATGAAGAGGGGATGATGCAATTAGGATGATCGTGTACCAATTTAGTAAAGTCACTCATTTTATTCCAATTCGCACCTAATACTTTGGAAATAAATTTACACCAATATATGAGGATGATAGAGCAAGGTTAACCTAGGTTCCTATACTTCTGATAGGGAAGCTAACTTTATATCAAAGTTGGCATGAAATTCTCCGCGAACATATTGAACAGTATAATAGGAAGGTAGGGATTGAAAATATTTGTCGCGTAGTTCAAGTGGAGGATGGGATTGATCGTATTATAGGTCTTAGCGAGGCAAGAGTGCATTGTGTATAGATTGAGGCTTCGTATGATGTTTCATCCATGAACTAATGATACAATAATCAAAACTCTAAAAGATCTATTGTGATGTTGTGGCCTCTATTGACAAGAGAGCTGAGATAATCACTTGCCACTTGTGGAATTTTCTTATGGTAACAAGTATCAGGCTAGCATGTGGATGGCCCTTATGAGGCTCTATAGGGAAGTAAGTTTGGATCTCCATTTCATTGGAATAAGGTGGGTGAGGAGGCGGTGGTAAAATTAGTTTTGGTTGAGCAAACTAGAGAGATGTAGTTGAGGTTAGACAACACGTGTTGGTTGCATATGACAAGCAAAATAGTTGTGTTGATTCCAAGTAATTGAATGTCGTGGATTTGAAGTGGGAGAGGAAGTACTATTAAGGGTATATCAACCACTATAGGCCCTATAAGGGTTTAATATGAAAGAGAAGCTTAGTTTGCATTACTTTGGACCATGAAAGCGATATCAGTCGGGAAGCTAGCCTGCCATCTCTAAGTTGGCCAATTCAGTGGAAGGTGTGTATAATTTATTCTATGTCTCTGTTATGGAACAACTTCGGTGATCTAGAATGGTGAATGATCAGGGAGAAATTTATGATTAAGCAAGATTTAACCTTCGAGCTTGTTCCGTGAAAATATTGGAAGAGTATGAGAGAGTGATGAGGCATAGGATGAGAGTGATGACGCATATAGGATGCTAAAGTATATGAACACTATTTGTTTGCAACAAACCAACCGTGAGCTAATTTGGGAGCGTGAGGCTCCTGCATGCATGGAAATACCTATAATTGTTACTGGCCGATATGTGATGCTTCATTGTGTTTTCACCTGTTATGACTTAGTTTTGCAAATAGTAAATGAGGAAGAATTCGGGGACGAATTCTGCTTAAGGGGATAAGAATGGAATACCCTAATTTTTATGTTATGGTTTTTATAATATTTAATCTCTAGAATGATAGGTAAGTTGACGATGACATGTGACTTTGATCTGACAATAGGAAGTTAAGAAACAGAAGGAATACGATTGTGTGACAGTACTTGAGAAGCTGGCTAGTTGTTTGTGGTTTTGTAGAAAATTACCTCTTGCTCTATATAGTGTTGTTAGCATATCCTTTGACTAGAACTTTGTAAGCCGGACAAACATGAGAGGAAAGAAGGGAACGGACTGGACTGGGATTCTTGTACCTGAGCCGGTTCATCCAGCCCAGTTATCCTGCCCATATAGTTTAGTACAGCGAGTCTGTCCCCACCTCTATGCTCTAATTAACTTCATCCATTGCTAGTACCCAGTCCGCCGCCGCGTTGTGGACTCGTGATCCACGACCTGTTGTTGGGTCGTTGCAGGTGCCATCAGGATTGTGAGGATGCCCTCCACGACCATCTCAATCAAATCGTTCGCCGCTGGCATGTCGCTGGTTGCTTCTGTGTCCATCAAGCCAGTCTACGGCTGCTCCGCCACGGCGCCGCCACGGTTGTCGCAGTGGCCGCCTTGGCTGGTCGCCGATAGAGGTCACCTCCTGTAGCTGTTGTCTCTCATCAGTGATCAACACCACCTGTCCTCCATCGTCTTGAAAAGGTACTGAAGCCATCCGTTTTTTCGTTTGCTTCTTATGTGTTTGATCGATCTAGTTCAGATGCGATGCCAGAAAGGGTAGCTGTTGCACGAAGAGTAGCAATAGCAGATTAGTCAGCCATTTTAATTCAAATCAAGTATTATGTTAGAAACCACAAACGCATGCTATTGGATCAAGTTATTTTGGTCACTTTCTTACGATCTAATTTTTTTGGCACTAATAGTAGGAACCACAGTCGTGTAGTACCAGGAGCGTGTATGCTCTATTTTAATTTCTCATGAGGGGAAACTCAAATTTTCTCGTACCTATCATTGCTACTAGTAATTTCATTAAAAAGGAAATAAAATGGTTCTGGTTCGTTCATAACTAGTAGCTAGCTGTAACATGTTTGAAGTTCAGTTTTACCATTATGATATTCAGACCCTTTGTGTTATTCTCTGTATATATTTGCGAATTTTGGCTGTAAATTCTTGGTGTAGGGCCGCTGTTATACTTTCTGATAACCTTATGTGATGATATTGTTTATTGAGTGAGAAACATGTTTGGATAACAGGTGTTGGAACTTCCTGCCCGGAACAGTACAATTCACAGACTCAGTTGTGCCCTGCAGTTGAGGCAAGTTCATAAAAGAATAATACTTTGCATAATCCCCTCGCTCAACTTTTTATTTACTTGGCCTTGTTCTCATTCAGTTGCTATATATTGGTTTTTGATATGGAGATGAAGTGATACATCAAAGGTTACAGTTGCGTTTGCATTTTTTGCATTGCATGTTAGCGATAAAGCATAGTGTTGTGACCTACTAAGGTAGGCACATTGAGACCATCAATGTTGGGACGAGTCCCACATTGTTGGCAACCTCAGTGAGTGGATGCCGACGGGTGTTTACTCAAGCGATACTAGTATACGCAACAAAAAATAGAAAGCAAAGAGCATTTGTAGGAATACATGATCATCATGACGACATGACTAGTGTTACAAGATAATTGTTAGTGTTGTGTTTTATGCAATGCCTATTATTTCTTAATGTACTTGTTGAGTACTTTATACTCACCCTTGTGTCTTCCCTGTTTTAGGTACTATTTGAGGACGACATGCATGGGATGGGAGTAGCGCCTCTACATTTTACACACACTACTTTTCACTCATCATAATACTTTATAGATAGATTAGTTTAATCATGCTCAAGAATTATGTTGACTTAATCTTTACAGTACAAATTGTTTTATATTTTGACAAATGGAGTTGGTGGTTATGAGGCAACATGGTTATGAAGGTATAACTTGGCCTTGTTGAACCATGTGGCTATTTGCAAATATAAAATTGGATGAGTATTATTCATTTGTTGTCGTGGATGTCCCCATAAACAAAGGAGACTCTGCCAAAATTTATATATTTGTCCCAATCTTGGAAACTATTTAATAGAGGTGTAGCATCGCCAAATAGGGTTTTTATCTAGGGTGTTACAGTTGGTATCAGAGCGTAGGCTGTAGGTATTTGGAGTAGGTTAATAGCAAATAGGATTGCAAAGATTTTTTTAACAACTAAAACTTGTCTTTTATTTGTCTAAACAACTAAAACTTGATTTAAAATTTTAACAACTTAAACTTGACACACCGATGCACAGTAGAATGGGTTTGGGTCATACATTGCATTTATGCTCCTGTTATGTTTATTGTTGATCTATTTTATTTATATCTTGTGTGTGCTGGCAATTCTTTTACCACAGAGGCTGGCAAGCCTTTCTTTAGGTACTATTGTCCATCTTTTGTTAGTTAACTGGTGAGAGGGACATATAGAATGTCCATGGTAGAATAAATAATCACCGAAAGAAAATTTAGGTACTTTAATAAACTTGTGACAAAGGTATTAGATTAATAGATTTAGATATTTTTGTTGCCTTGTTGTACTCATAGGCAGATAGTTGAAGTGTCTAGTTTTGGTGTCGAGATTAAGTTACCATGGAAGATTAAGTTGGGTTTTCCCAGTGCTACTTGAAATTTTGATATGTGGGATAGATGATCCTAAAGGAATTTGAGAGAACTGTTTTCTAATCGCGAGGACAAGGAGAAGCTCTTTCTCTATCCATGTCCCATAAACCACAATTTCTACTTGTCTCTCTTATTCCCATTCATCTATTATTTCTAGTGCATCACCTGCACTTGTCTTGGTCTCAGGATCATCATCTAGTACTGGAATATCGATATTGGTCCCTCGTCTAAGGATGATGGAGTATGGTCAATCATGTACTTCAAATGTCCTTCTCGCTAGCTATTTGTCTTCTAGGTTTAACACATTCTATTTTTCCTACTCTCTGTCTGATGTTTTTCTTTGACATTCGTGGGTACCCGTTCTCGCATCGTGGGGTATAAAGAATGGTGAACGCACTATTCTCATTGTAGGCAATCTACTTGTTCCTTTTCAAAAAACCGTTTTGTGTCAAAGCATTTTCATTGGTTGGTATTCTAGGTGAGAAGCTTATCCTTCCTACATCCTCCATAATTGTTAGTTTTCTTGATAAACTCAATAATCCATGAAGTGACTCCATTATTTTAAAGTGCGTCTAGTACAAGCAACTCTAAGTGTTCCTGAAAGATCAATATGTTTGATTTTCTAGTGGACTTGCAAGAACGATAGATGATAGTCGACCTCGAACCTTGAAATCAATTGCAACGCTAGTGAGGATGGCCAAATGATAGGTTTGCGTGATTCACTATTTCAAGTATAGAGCTAATATTTTGGGTGTGGTATGGATTGGCCCCATACCAATTACCCTTATTATTCGCTCTTTTATGTTGGAGTGGTGAGTCATGATGTGCCTTTTCCTTTAATTAGTTGAAAGACGACATTGTGCAGCCTGAACCATAGAATGTTGTACTATTCCACATGTAGTGACAGCAATCTCTGCCAAGCGTAGGAGATGCGGTGAGGCTAAACCTTCATTTTTTATGGTACCATATCAGAAATATCTTAAGATATAGTTTTTATGGTGTTCCTTAGTTGTGTCCTAAAGTTTACGAACACCGAGCATTCTATGGTCATGTAACCTCTACATTCTTTATAAGGTTTTCATGTTTTACCGACACACACGGACATTTGTTTATGACCAAGGTACCATCATCATTTCCAAGTTCTTTGAGATAGGAGCATATAGTTGCGCTTTGATCTTATTCCTGGCACTCGACATACCTTTGTGTCTCTATATCATTTGTTTTGACCATTTCAAGAAGAATAAAAGGAGTTGCATGATATGTTATCTAAAGGTTTTATCCACATTGTCTCACCTAGAGGAGCGTCTGTTATGTTTACAACCAAGAGGGGTGGTAGTTGGAGAAAGTGGCATCGGTTTTTATGATCGGAAATAACGCAACAACCATCAAGGAAGCCATTTTCCCGCATCAGTTACTTGTTTAATAATCTCAATGGAGCCATGTTTTCCAAGATTAATCTTTAATCTTGTTAAAATCAATTTCATGTCTACAAACTTGATGTCAAAAAGAGTGATGGGCACTATAATTATAATGTTATGTCTGGCGGACTAACTAATGCCCTTGTCGTATTGTCAGACGACAATGAAAATATGCTACCTATGTTTGATAACTCTATGGTAGTGTTCATTGATGATATGATCATGTATCCGAAAACAGAGGAAGAGCATGATGCGATGTTTGAGGCTTGTTCCTGAGAATCCTAGAAATATATGCAAAGGTAGTTAAATGTGAGCTTTGTCATTCAAAAGTGGCTCCTATAGGCCATGTGTTTGCTCGCGCGAGATGGAAAGGTTAGTTCTTACGCTTCTAGGACATATTAAATAAAAGTATGAACACGACTATCCTACTCATGATCTAGAACTTGCATTTGTGAACTTCGAAGTCAAGAGTTGGATACATTATCCTTATGGACAATCTTGTGATAGTGTCACTCATCATAAGAATTTCAAATACCCCTTTGACAAAAGGAGTTGAACTTGAGGCAAAGTGTCTAGAATTTACAAAGGGTTATGACTTCTCTATCTAGTACAACATAGGACATGCAAATTTATTCTCAGACGCTCTTAGTTTAAAGTTTGTTCCTCCCACCACTAATTGCCTTGTTACCGATTTCAGACGGATAGGCATCTTATACTATTTTTCTGGTGTAGCACACATTGGAGACACTATTTACCCTACAGATAGAGAGGTGCAACAAGATGATTGCTTGCTAAACCAATTGCGAGACCACATTCATTAAGGTAGAACTAGAGAGTTCACTTTATACGAAACCCAGATTGCTTGGTTTTCTACCCATATTTATGTGCACAGAAATTTCAGGTTAAGTAGGATACTCTGGGGGAATCACAACGTACCCCATACACCATTCATCCTGGAAAGTCAAATATACATCACGACCTAAAATGGACTTATTGGGAAAAATAATAGAAGTTGGTGTGCCTAAATATAGGTGTCCTCTTCCGGGATTAATTTGTTACTAAGTAAAGGATTAGAATAAGAGGCTAGCGGCATTGGCCGTTGGTTGACATCACCATGGATTTGGTTGTGGGTGACCTCGTACATGAAGAGGGGATGATGCAATTAGGATGATCGTGTACCAATTTAGGAAAGTCACTCATTTTATTACAATCCGCACTTAATACTTTGAAAATAAATTTACACCAATATATGAGGATGATAGAGCAAGGTTAACCTAGGTTCCTAAAATTATTACTTCTGATAGGGAAGTTAACTATATATCAAAGTTGGCATGAAATTCTCCGCGAACATATTGAACAGTATAATAGGAAAGTAGTGATTGAAAATATTGGTCGCGTAGTTCAAGTGGCGGATGGGATTGCTCGTATTATAGGTCTTAGCGATGTCATGAGTGCATTGTGTATAGATTGAGGCTTCGTATGATGTTTCATCCACGAACAAATGGTACAATAATCCAAACCCTAGAAGATCTATTGTGATGTTGTGGCCTCTCTTGAAAATAGAGCTGAGATAATCACTTGCCACTTGTGGAATTTTCTTATGGTAACAAGTATCAGGCTAGCATATGGATGGCCCTAATGTGGCTCTATAGGAAAGTAAGTTTGGATCTCCATTTCATTGGAATAAGGTGGGTGAGGAGGCGATGGTAAAATTAGTTTTGGTTGAGCAAACTAGAGAGAGGTAGTTGAGGTTAGACAACACGTGTTGGTTGCATGTGACAAGAAAAATAGTTGTGTTGATTCCAAGTAATTGAATGTGGTGAATTTGAAGTGGGAGAGGAAGTACTCTTAAGGGTATACCAACCACTACAGGCCCTATAAGGGTTTAATATGAAAGGGAAGCTTAGTTTGCATTACTTTGGACCATGAAAGCGATATCAGTCGGGAAGGGAGCCTGCCATCTCTAAGTTGGCCAATTCAATGGAAGGTGTGCATAATTTATTCTATGTCTCTGTTATGGAACAACTTCGGAGATCTAGAATGGTGAATGATCAGGGAGAGATTTACGATTAAGCAAGATTTAACCTTCGAGCTCGTTCCGTGAAAATATTGGAAGAGTATGAGAGAGTGACAAGGAATAGGATGAGAGTGATGAGGCATATAGGATGCTAAAGTATGTGAACGCTATTTGTTTGCAACAAACCAACCGTGAGCTAATTTGTGAGCGTGAGGCTCCTACATGCATGGAAATACCTATAATTGTTATTGGCCGATATGTGATGCTTCATTGTGTTTTAACATGTTATGACTTAGTTTTGCAAATAGTAAATGAGGAAGAATTCATACCCTAATTTGTATGTTATGGTTTTTATAATATTTAATCTCTAGAATAATAGGTACGTTGACGATGACATGTGATTTTGATCTGACAATAGGAAGTTAAGAAAAAGAAGGAATACGATTGTGTGACAGTACTTGCGCCGCTGGCTAGTTGTTTGTGGTTTTGTAGAAAATAACCTGTTGCTCTATCTAGTGTTGTTAGCATATCCATAGACAAGAATTTTGTAAGCTGGACAAACATGAGAGGAAACAAGGGATCAGACAGGATTGGGATTCTTGTACCTAAGCCGGTTCATACAACCCAGTTATCCTCCCCGTATAGTTTAGTCCAGGGAGTCTATCCCCACCTCTATACCCTAATTAACTTCATCCATTGCTAGTACCCAGTCCGCCGCCGCGTTGTGGACTCGTGATCCCCGACGCCGTTGTTGGGTCGTTGCGGGTGCCATCAGGATTGCGAGTCTGCCCTCCACGACCATCTCAATCAAATCGTTCGCCTCTGGCATGTCGCTGGTCGCTTCTGTCTCCATCAAGCCAGTCTACAGATGCTCCGACACGGCGTCGCCACGGTTGTCGCAGTGGCTGCCTTGGCTGGTCGCCGGTAGAGGTCGCCTCCTGTAGCTGCTGTCTCTCATCGGTGATCAACACCACCTGTCCTTGATCGTCTTGAAAAGGTTCGTTTGCTTCTTGTGTGTTTGATCGATCCAGTTCAGATGCGATGCTAGAAAGGGTAGCTGTTGCACGGAGAGTAGCAAGTAGCTGAGTAGTTAGCCATTTTAATTCAAATCAAGTCTTGTGTTAGAAACCACAAACGCATGGCTATTGTATCAAGATATTTTGGTCACCGTGTTATGATCTATTTTTTTTGGCACTAACAGTAGGAACCACAGTCATGTAGTACCAAGAGCGTGTATGCTCTATTTTAATTTCTCGTGAGGGGAAACTCATATTTTCTCGTACCTATCATTGCTACTAGTAATTTCATTAAAAAGGAAATAAGATGGTTCTGGTTAGGTCATAACTAGTAGCTAGCTATAACATGTTTGAAGTTCAGTTTTACCATTATGATATTCAGACCCTTTGTGGTATTCTATCTATATATTTGCGAAATTTTGCGGTAAATTCTTGGTGTAGGGCGGCTGCTATACTTTCTGATAACCTTATGTGATGATATTGTGTGTTGAGTGAGAAACATGTTTGGATAACAGGTGTTCGAACTTCCTATCCGGAACACTACAATTCATAGACTCAGTTGTGTCCCGCGGTTGAGGCAAGTTCATAACAGGATAATACTTTGCATAATCCCCTCGCACAACTTTTATTTTCTAGCACTTGTTCTCATTCAGTTGCTATATATTGGTTTTTGATGTGGAGATGAAGTGATACATCAAAGGTTACAGTTGCGTTTGCATTTTTTGCATTGCATGTTAGCGATAAAGCACAATATTGTGACCTACTGAGGTAGGCACATTGAGACCATCGATGTTGGAACGAGTCTCACATTGTTGGCAACCTCCACGAGTTGGAGTGAGTGGATGCCGACAGGTGTTCACTCAAGCGATAGCGGTATATGCAACAGAAAATAGAAAGCAAAGAGAATTTATAGGAATACAGGATTATCATCACAGCATGACTAGTGTTACAAGATAATTGTTAGTGTCATTTTTTACGCAATGCCTATTATTTCTTAATGTACTTGTTGAGTACTTTTTACTCAGCCTTGTGGCTTCCCTATTTTAGGTACTATTTGAGGACGACATGCATGGGATGGGAGTAGCGCCTCTACATTTTACACACACTAATTTTCACTCATCATAATACTTTATAGATAGATTAGTTTAAGTATGCTCAATAATGCTCTTGACTTAATCTTTACAGTACGAATTGTTTTATATTTTGACAAATGGAGTTGGTGGTTATGAGGCAACATGGTTATGAAGGTATAACTTGGCCTTGTTGAACCATGTGGCTATTTGCAAATATAAAATTGGATGAGTATTATTATTTTGCTGTTGTGGATGCCCCCATAAACAAAGGAGACTCTGCCAAAATTTATATATTTTTCCCAATCTTGGAAACTATTTAATAGAGGTGTAGCATCGCCAGATAGGGTTTTTATCTGGGGTGTTACGGTTGGTATCAGATCCTACGCTGTAGGTCTCTGGAGTAGGTTAATAGCAAATAGGATTGCAAAGATTTTTTAACAACTAAAACTTGTCTTTTATTTGTCTAAACAACTAAAACTTGATTTAAAATTTTAACAACTTAAAACTTGACACACCGATGCACAGTAGGATGGGTCTGGGTCATGCATTTCATTTACGCTCCCTTTATGTTTATTGTTGACCTATTTTATTTATATCTTGTGTGTGTTGGCAATTCTTTTACCACGGAGGCTGGCAAGTTTTGCTTTAGGTACTATTGTCCATCTTTTGTTAGTTAACTGGTGAGAGGGACGGAGAGAATCTCGATGGTAGAAGAAATAATCACCGAAATAAAATTTAGGTACTTTAATAAACTTGTGACAAAGGTATTAGATTAATAGATTTAGATATTTTTGTTGCCTTGTTGTACTCATAGGCAGATAGTTGAAGTGTCAAGTTTTGGTGTCGAGATTAAGTTACCATGGAAGATTAAGTTGGGTTTTCCCCGTGCTACTTGAAGTTTTGATATGTGGGATAGATGATCCTAAAGGAATTTGAGAGATCTGTTTTCTAAACTTGAGGACGATGAGAAGCTCTTTCTCTATCCATGTCCCATGAACCACAATTTCTACTTCTCCTCCTTATTCCCATTCATCTATTATTTCTAGTGCATCACCTGCACTTTTCTTGGTCTCAGGGTCATCATCTAGTACTGGAATATCGATATTGGTCCCTCGTCTAAGGATGATGGAGTATGGTCAATCATGTACTTCAAATGTCCTTCTCGCTAGCTATTAGTCTTCTAGGTTTAACACCTTCTATTTGTCCTACTCTATGTCTGATGTTTTCTTCTTTGACATTCGTGGGTACCCATTCTCGCATCGTGGGGTATAAAGAATGGTGAATGCACTATTCTCATTGTAGGCAATCTACTTGTTCCTTTTCAGAAAACCGTTTTGTGTCAAAGCGTTTTGATTGGTTGGTATTCTAGGTGAGAAGCTTATCCTTCCTACATCCTCCATAATTGTTATTTTTTTGATAAACTCAATAATCCATGAAGTGACTCCATTATTTTATAGTGCGTCTAGTACAAGCAACCCTGAGTGTTCCTGAAAGACCAATAGGTTAGATTTTCTAGTGGACTTGCAAGAACGATAGATGATAGTCGACCTCGAACCTTGATTCGTGCCCTTGAAATCAATTGCAACGCTAGTGAGGATGGCCAAGTGTTAGGTTTGCGTGGTTCACTATTTCAAGTACAGAGCTAATATTTTAGGTGCGGGATGGATTGGCCCCCATACCAATTACCCTTACTATTCGCTCTTGTATGCTGGAGTGGTGAGTCATTATGTGCCTTTTCCTTTAATTAGTTGAGAGACGACATTGTGCAGCCTGAACCATAGAATGTTATACTATTCCACATGTAGTGGCAGATGTGGCACCCCGTATTTACGGTCCGATAATACCTGTTATGCATATAATTCACGTTCCCATGATCAGTGATCCGTGAGCATAACCGACAAGTATCATTTCATCATACTTACATTAACGAATACATCAACTTACAAGGAGGCATTTATGGAGATTACAACATAAGTAGAGGAAGTCTTCATCGCAGAGCCCGTGCCTTAACCTACAGGCAACTGACTGGGAAGACGGCCTAGCTCGCATAGACGTCAGCACCTTCGTTCCTTCTTAACATCTGCAATCTGGCCAAGTAAATAGCCAGGGACAATGCCGGTGAGTACTTTAAATGTACTCGCAAATCACCTTAAGATAACAATAATAACGGATATGCAATATGGCTGTGGTAGGATGACTCCAAGATATGTTCTTTTATAAACTAGTTTCTCTTGTAGATATAGCATGTCTCTATATCTTTGTTGAAAAACTTTTGTAAAACATTTTGGAAACCTTCTTGAAAAGTTTTGAGAAAAACACTAGGATTGGGTCACCCATTTGTTTTTCCTTCCGGTCATCTCATGACCAAACTCCTTCCTCCATTTTCCCGACCATCCCATGGTCAAAACAATTTCGAGCCATTTCTTTTCCAAAGTCTGAAAACAAAACCATCACCCCCGTACAGCAGCCATCACAACCGTCCATGACCGAGGACTCGGCTATTCGAATAGATTTACACGCTGCAAAAGGTTGTACACTGTACCCACACCATCCGATTACCCGTCCCTGATCTATACTGATCGTGGGTCGAATAACCAGTCAAGTCCTTCGGAATGCCCTCTCCGATACAAGTGTCTACCCTATGAGGTTAATCCCCTCAAAACCGGGACGCCCTATATAGTTCACTAGCCAACCGGAGCGTGTTTTTGCACCCCGCAGGGTGGGTGCTTTCAATGAGGGGCTCATAGTATCGTGTGGCCGCCATTTAGACGGTATTTACCAACCCCAGACTGATGTTTCACATGGGCCTTTACAGGGGAAGTACCAGCCTCCGGAATTTGTTCTTCCCCGTAGTAGTTTGAGACACCTATAGCTGATTAGACAAACTTCCAGCCCAGCCCCATCCCATTCCAGAGTAATGTGGTTGCATGGGTTAATTTCTCAAGCATTAGTTACTGTACAGCCGGGCGTGTTTTCGTAAACATTTTTCCTCCATCTTTTGTCCACCTTTTTGTAAAACAAAACACTTCTCATTTTCCAAACCACTTGATAGGCCAAGCCTCACCAAGGTTGTTGGGGATATGCTATATGGGTATCCTCATAGCATCTCTCTTATCCGACCAAGGGTGATAAATGGCCCATAGTCGGTAGCGTGGCCTATGGCCTGCTAGGCGGCCCAGTTAGGTGGATCCAGAAGGGAGGCCCATGCCGGATAAAGGAAGGCTACGATGGAGTCACCAGCGTACCCGGAGCCTTGGAGTGCAAGATACACAAGACTAGTAATAGATGGTGTAGAACTCTGTAACCTGTCCGGCTAGGACTTTTCCCTGTAACCCTAGGGTCTGACGACTATATAAGTCGGGCCTATGGGAGCCTTTAGGGCACAACTTAGTATCGTTTTACGCACACCTTGCACAGCGAGCCTAATCTCTGTAACTCGACGTATTGCCATTATAGTGATTTATAGCAGGAGTAGGATTCCGCCACCGTTGTGGGATCTGAACCTGGGTAAGATGTGTTACCTCATACCCGTCAACTGTCCGTCTTACCCCACGTCTCTAAACACGCACTGTGAGGACCCTCCATGGCGTACTCGTCGGCAATACCACAACAGTTGGCGCCCACCATGGGGCAAGAGGCGCTTCAGGCTCTTCAGCGGGCGAGAACCAAGATCTTCGCAGGAATCGGCGAAACCGTAGCCATCGGTCACGTTCTCTTCTCCGGCAACGTTCCGATCGTCCCCCCCGACGAGTTCTGGATCCCGGCAAACACGAACCCTAGAGACATCCACCTCTTCATTGGCGAAACCGACTCGGGCGCTAGTCCCCTGGCAGTCGGAGGAGCATCAAGACCCGCACGGACCGCCTACGGGCAAGATACGTTCGCGGATGGATCGATGTCGGATCTCTCCTTGGAGTTTGCCGGAAAAGATTGGAAAGCATCAAGACCCGCACGGACCGCCTACGGGCAGGACACGTTCGCGGAAGGATCGATGTTGGATCTCTCCTCGGAGTTTGCCGGCAAAGATCGGAAAAATTCAAGACCTGCACGGATCGCCTACGGGCAGGATACGTTCGCGGAAGGATCGATGTCGGATCTCTCCTTGGAGTTTGCCGGCAAAGATTGGAAAGCATCAAGACCCGCACGGACCGCCTACGGGCAGGACACGTTCGCGGAAGGATCAATGTCAGATCTCTCCTCGGAGTTTGTCGGCAAAGATCGGAAAAATTCAAGACCCACCCAAACCGCCCCTGTGCAGGATATAAAGGTGGAAGATCACTGCAAATCCGCCGGCTTCACCCGTGCGTCTGGACAACAGAGATCCAAGTTCGTTGGCGTGGTTACCATCTTTGATCTGGCGCGCTGCGTTCAGAGAGAGGGCGAAAACCCCCGCGACTACCTCGCCAGGTGGCTCCGTATACGGGCCGACCTGGCCAATTACCCCAATGATGATGCCATCTATCACTTTGTGGAAGGACTGGACCATGGCACGCTTCTCCGACACTCTCTAAGACGGCAACAGGCGTCAGGACGCCTCACCTTCGAAGGCATGGTGAACACCGTCAACAACTACGCGGAGGCTGAAGTGGCAGCTCAGACAGAGCTTGCGCTCATTGACAGAGCACCTCCGATTCAGCCACCACTACCGCCTCCGGCCGCCATCGTCGTAGCAGCGCCACCACCTCCAGTCATCGTCGAGGCCGTTGCACCTCCACCGCCCGTCATCGAGGAGGTCCTGGCACCCTCCGACTCTGTCATTGACGCGCTTATGCTGATTTCAGTGCAGATTCAGAGGAAATAGACTTCAGTCCAGAAGAGCTAGACTCCGCTATGCAGGAGATGGAGGAGGAGTACTCGCGCGACGAACAAGCTAATAACACTGTCATGTCCCAAGGGGTGTTCGTCACCATTGGGACAGCGATGGATGAAGACCAGCCCGGGCAAGCTCCACCTACGGCGCTGGATAAGGGGAAGGGGCCACTTATTGCTGCTGATGATGATCGCGCAAGAGTCATGCCTCCTCCTCCTAATCCACTGCAGCAGCCGCAGGAACTCGGCACCGGTCCGAGCAAGAACAACACCGCAAACTTGTCGCCTCTAGCATCCACGTCGGCAGCAGCCCATGTTACTCCAGCTGATAGAGTGATGTACGGCAATCTCCTCGTTGAGCCTCTAACCGTTGATCATATCCGGAATGTGACTCAACTTGACGAGAAGCACCAGCAGCTGCTGGAGGAGGCGTAGGCCATCGCGGAGCAAGGCGCTAAACTAGATCGAGATCTGGTCAACGCGCAGAAGTCCATAGAGAAAGCAAGAGCAATGGAGGCTGAGTACAAGACTCTGCTGCAACAGCAGAAGGCTAAGAAAGCTCCGGCTCGCATCATCAACGATCCTGGTGTATGGCGCAACCTAGGATGGGCTCCCTCGAAGCCGGCACAGTCCAAGCCATACATTGACAGTGAAGGCAAGCAGGTGATGCCTACCCCACTCCTTAACCTCGCCGTCGCCAAGACCCTTCTGGAGCAGGATAGATCACCTGAGGCAGTGGAACAGGTCTATGACCTAGTGGCCAAGGCGGTAAAGCAGCAGGAAAAGGCCACCTCTCAAAGGCTTGAGTCTGACCCAACGCTCTGCCGATCTAGCCAGTACAAACCACCAAGGGACAGATCTCCTCAAGATGTCGGATCACAGACGGGTTCATCAGAACGAAGACGGAGCGATGCGCGCAACAGGAAGGATGCTATCCCCATATCCTCCGACCACGGAGAAAGAGCCCAACCTCGCGTCCCGCCCAACCTCGCCGCCCATCGCCACCGCCCCGATCCCCCCGACGTCAGGAAGACTACAAGGCTCACCATCGCACGGATATGCCCCCACCAAAGCAGTGTGGCATTGTCATCCGCGACAACGCGGAGCAGACCCGTCATGACGGAAAACACAACGAAGGACATAAGAGCAGGTCGCGCTATGACCCTCCGCGTCCGACAAGCAACCGTGACAGGCGTGAAGCGTCGCAGGAGGGTAACAGGAAGAAGGCTAACCCACCGTCGCCTCCGCCTCCATCGCCGCCAAGCAGTCATCATGGCGGAGGGGGCCCGCGTCGTTCGCGCAGCCCATCCCCTGTTGACAAAAAGAAAAAGAACCCAGAGCCGTACGATGCACGTTCGCGGATCGATAAGATTCATGAGGCCCGGGAAGGATCATACCTGGGACCACGTTGCTTTGGACCTGCAATACGGTCCGCAACTTACCCCAAAGGTTTCCGGATTGACAAGACCATCAAGCCCTATGACAGCACTGCCAAGACCGCCACATGGTTGCAGGACTACGGCAACGCGGTGGAGATTGCCGGAGGCAACCCCAACGTCGTCGTCAAGTACCTCCCGTTAATGTTGGCGGGCACGGCCCGTCAATGGATCGACGACTTGTCGGAGAAATCTATCTACAACTGGTTGGACATGCAAGAAGCATTCACCAAGAACTTTGAGGGTACATACAAGCGTCCCTGCACGGTGGGCGATCTACAGCGGTGCGTGCAAGAGAAAGATGAGACATCTCGCGCCTACCTCTCCCGCTGGTTGGACATGAATAATTCCTGCGCAGGAGTGCACGCCCAGACCGCCATGGCCGCCTTCATCGATTGGTTGGAAAGGGGCACGTTGCTCCGACATAAGCTGAAGCGCTTGCAGGACAATCATCAGCTTGACTTGAATCAGATGATTTAGTTAGCTAGTGAGTTCGCAGCTGCCGACGATGATGCTCGTGGCTCTTTGCCGGCAACGGCCGTTACAACTCAAGCTCGAAGGAACAGCAGTACAAAGCGGAAAACCGCTCCAGAAGAAAAGCAATCTACCAACATGCTCGCCATGACTTTTGCAGGACAAGGAGAAGGCGAACAACGTGGCCGAGGAAGGGGAGCAGACCGCGGGCAGCAGCGAGGAAGTGAAACCAACTCGGCGCTGCTCCGTGTTCCCCAAACCTACAAAGAGTACCGCGATATGCCGTGCCTCATACACCTCGACGCCAACGGCAAGGCCACCCATACCAATCGACACTGCAAGTTTGTCAACGACCTCAAGGAAGACCTGGAGTCCGGCTATAAGCGAAGTCGGAAGAACAGACCGCGAGGCAAGGGCAAGGGGCAGAAGAGACGACAAGGGCAAGAACCCCTTCACAAAGAAGGCCCCAGTCTACCACACTTTCCTTGGCACCCCCACCGTCCGACAACAGAAGACCTCTTTAAGGATCCTGATGGCTACTCTCCCCCCAGTTCCCCAATACCTATGCTGGTCGGAAGTTCCAATCACTTGGGACAGGACGGACCACCTAGACCTTGTGCCCACGGAGAACCAGTACACCATGGTCATCAACCCATTGATTGACGGCGTGGTGTTCACCAAGTGCATGGTGGATAGTGGAAGCAGCATCAACATCATGTACCTGGATACACTGCAGAAGATGAACTTGACGGAGGCAAACCTAAGGCGGATCAACACCGTGTTCCATGGCGTAGTTCCTGGTCGGGAGGCTCGATCCCTTGGGTGCATCACACTTCATGTAGCCTTTGGCGACGTTAATAATTACCGCCAAGAGCACATGACCTTTGAGGTGGTCCCCTTCAAGAGCGTGTACCACGTCATATTCGGCCACGACATATTCCACATGTTCATGGCCAAGCCATGCTTCGTTTACAACAAGCTCAAGATACCCGGACCGAACGGTGTCATCACCGTATCCAGAAGCTTTACCAAGGCAAGGGACTGCGAGATCAATGAAGCAGCCGTTGAAGAAGCTGTCCTCTACAGCGAAGAATTCAAGGAGATCTAGAGAAAGGTCAATGACTCAGAGATGCCCACATCGAAGAAGCAGATCTCCGACTCCGCTCCTGCGTCCAAGGCCGCTATCGAGACCAAGCCGGTGGAACTTGTGGTAGGCGATGCCACCAAGACCGTCGCCATTGGGACGAACCTGGATCCCAAATAGGAAAGCGCGCTCGTCGAGTTCCTCCGTGAGAATAGGGACATCTTTGCCTGGCAACCTGCCGACATGAAAGGTGTACCTAGGGAACTTGCCGAGCACAACTTAAACATAGATCCAAAGTGTAAACCAGTGAAACAACCTCTATGACGCTTCGGAGATGAGAAGAGACGCGCCATTGGCAAAGAGATAGCTAGGTTACTTAAGGCTGGTTTTATCCGCGGAGTCCTTCACACCCGATGGGTGGCCAATCCTGTACTTGTCCCCAAAAAGGAACTACTGAATTAAGAATGTGTGTTGATTACACCGGCTTGAACAAAGCGTGTCCCAAAGATCCGTTTGCTTTGCCTCGCATTGACCAAGTCATTGACTCGACGGCTGGCTCGGAACTTTTGTGTTTTATTGATGCATACTCAGGATACCACCAAATAAAAATGAGGAAGTCGGACCAATTGGCCACTTCGTTCACTACCCCTTACGGCACATTTTGCTATGTCACGATGCCCCTCGGGCTGAAAAACGCAGGTGCTACCTACCAGCGGACAATGCAACGTTGCCTTCATGACCAAATTGGTCGGAACGTTCACGCCTATGTGGACGATATCGCGGTGATGTCTAAAAATTCAAACGACTTAATCTCCGACTTAAAAGAAACCTTTGATAATCTCCGGAAATACAACATGATGCTCAACCTAAGAAGTGCGTCTTCGGGGTTCCAGCCGGCAAACTGTTGGGCTTTATCGTTTCCCAACGCGGAATCGAGGTCAACCCGGAGAAAATCAAGGCCATATTAAACATAAACCGTCCGACATGCCTAAAGGACATCCAACGACTAACAGGTTGTGTTGCAGCAGTTAGCCGTTTCGTCAGCCGACTTGGAGAGAAGGCTCTGCCGTTGTACAAGTTGCTGAAGAAGGCGGACAAATTCACATGGACGGACGAGACAGATGCAACATTGAAGCCGCTCAAGGAGATTCTTTCCTCAGCGCCCATCCTTGTAGCACCCGAGCCTGGAGAGCCCCTGTTAATTTACATGGCGGCAACCAACCGGGTTATTAGCATCGTCGTCGTGGTGGAGCGGAAGGAACCAGGCTATGAGCACGGAGTTCAACGACCAGTTTACTATGTAAGCGAGGTCTTGACAGAGTCCAAGCAGCGTTACCCGCACTACCAAAAGATAGCTTATGGAGTATTCCTCGCTTCGCGGAAGCTGAGGCATTACTTTCAGGAGAACCCAATCACAGTAGTGAGAAAGACTCCACTGTCCGACATCATCAACAACAGCGACGCTACAGGAAGGGTTGCGAAGTGGGGCATAGAACTTGCCGCCTTCGAGATCACATACAAGAGACGCGATGCTATCAAGTCACAGGCCTTGGCGGATTTCATTGCAGATTGGACGGAGATGCCAGATGCCACTCCGTTGCCAGAACCAGAGTACTGGGTGATGCACTTTGACGGATCAAAGTTGCTCAACGGCTCGGGGGCTGGTGTATTGCTACAGTCACCAAAAGGAGACAAGCTACACTACGTTCTGCAGATCCACTTCAAGGCTACAAACAACATGGCGGAGTATGAAGCACTCATTCACGGACTGCGTGTAGCCAAGGATATTAGCATCAAGCGCATAGTTTGATGTGGAGATTCCGACTTGGTTGCCCAGCAGGTAGCTGGCACCTGGAATGCGCGGAACCCTATGATGGCGGCATATCGAGACGAAGTGGACAAGATAGCCAAGAGCTTCTTGGGCTACGAAGTCAAATATGTGCCTAGGGAGCAAAACGAGGCGGCTGATTTACTGTCTAAACTTGGATCAGGGCGCAAGCAAATTCCGCTAGGAGTTTTCCTAGAGCATCTACGCACACCATCCGTGAAGGGCGGCGACATCGACAACCCGGATAGAGCTGACTCTTTCGTCAACATGGTGACAAAGTTCCCTCCGGCTTGGACAAAACCGTTCATGGAATATCTCGAACACGGAACTTTGCCCGACGAAGAGGTCGAAAGACGACAGATAGTACGACGAGAAAAGGGTTATACCATAATCAATGGGCAACTCTACAAAAGAAGCACTACTGGTGTATACCTAAAGTGTGTTTCCTAGATAGAAGGTATGGAAATCCTACGCGAAATCAACCTCGGAGATTGCGGGCATCACGCCGCTCCTCGATCGTTGGTCGCGCAAAGCCTTCCGGCAATGATTCTACTGGCTGACCGCGAAGGCGGACGCCGACAAGCTGGTTGAAACATGCACAGGATGCAAGTATTATGCCCGACAACCACATGTTCCTGCTGAAGAATTGTGAACAATACCAATAACTTGGCTGTTTGCAGTCTGGGGGCTAGACATGGTGGGGCCGTTACAAATGGCACCGTGTGGGTTTACGCATCTGCTTGTAGCAGTTGACAAATTCACCAAATGGATAGAAGCTAAACCCATTAGAAAGCTTGATGGGGCAACTGCCCTCAGGTTTGTCCGAGATCTAGTGGTGAGATTTGGTCTCCCACATAGCATCATCATCGACAACGGCAGCAACTTGTCACTCGGAGAAGTGGAGGCCTATTGCTGGGAGAAAGGCATCCGACTTGACCTTGCAGCTGTGGCACACCCACAATCCAATGGTCAAGTTGAGCGAGCCAATGGATTAATCCTGCAGGGAATCAAGCCACGCCTTGAGGCACCGCTACATAGAGCAGCTGGAGCCTGGGCGGAAGAATTGCCATCTGTGCTGTGGAGCTTACGAACTGCACCCAATAGATCCACCGGCTACACCCCCTATTTCATGGTATATGGAGCAGAAGCCATCCTACCTTCCGACATCCTGCACGATGCACCAAGAGTTGTCGCCTACGACGAAGATGATACTGAAGAATCCAGACGCCTATATGTGGACCTTCTCGAGGAGGAGCGCGTTTTGGCATGCCAAAGATCCGCCATCTACCAGCAGAAGCTACGCAGCTACCATAGTCGCCGCGTCTGGCATCGCTCGTTTAAAGAGGGGGATTTGGTGCTCCGACTTAAGCAGAAGAAGTCACACAAATTATCCCCGCCATGGTAAGGACTGTTCATCATAAGCAAGGCGCTGCTCAATGGGTCTTACTACCTTGTCGACAATTTGAACTCAAGGATAGGCCCAATGAGGATCATAAGCGTAAGCGACGTGACCCGGATGATGACTACCCGGAGCTTGATCGTCCATGGAACATAGCACAGCTACGTCCTTTCTACACTTAACATTTTTTATCTAATCGTGTACCTCTTATATGATCAATGAAATAAAGCTCTTTGGTTCACGCATTTTGCCGAGTCTTTTACCTCCTTTCGTGTTCATTTTTGGATCATATAAACCTTTATGCACAAGCTTTGCGATTGCACTTGTGAAAATTCCGCCTACGGGCGTTAGCTTAAGTTTTCTGGTCTACACGTTCTTTGTTGTTTTTATGTGGATTCTGGAGTAGTGACTTTCGGCACTTATTGTCGACGATTTTGTGCTAAGGTTATTGATGGTGCCATTGGGCATCATCACCTAAGCGCATGGTTCCGACAACGAGTCTTCCGACTCACGAAAGGTCAAGCATAAGAACTAGAGTAATGGATAAGCCAGCACTTGCTTAAAAAATATATACATACTGGGCATCAATTCTTAAGTAGCAGGATACGACAACCACTGTTTTCCGCCTTAAGATTACATCACCAAGTTTTTTCAATGCACGCTCTAGAGGTGAAACAAGAATTACAAAGTGTTTTCACTCCTTGGGTGCAGGGGACTTGGAGGCCGCATCATCACCAGCCGGAGATTCACCCTCAGCGTTGCCACTGTGAGGAGACTCGGAGGATTCAGGGTTAGCGTTATCAAGAAAGTTCCTGGGCACGAAGACGTCGACATCCACCAACTCGGCAACTTTGGTGTCATAACCCGCGAGTGATGACAGGATGGCCTTGTGATCAATCTCCTTGCCGTCATCATCCACGTCGGGGATGCCAGATGTCACCGTGTCGATGTCGGCACCTTCATAGTGTGCCTTCACCATGGACAACGCCATCCTTGCGCCAGCCCGTGCGCAAGAAGCTTTCCAGCTCGCAACACGCTCGGGGGCTCGACGCAGAATCTCCGAGTACTTCACCATGGAGTCCGAGGCCTTGATATAAATCTGCAGGGGAGTTGCAATCTCCTTGGCTTGGGTTATGGCGGTGTTGATGAAGTTGCCGGAAAGAATCATGCATTCCTTGTCCGAAGGAGGCGAGCGGGTTAAACCCAGGGGCGCTGAAAATTCTGACAACGATTGCATGAGTTCAAAAATTCTAAGTACCCAGACTACAGAACTACCAGGCAGAGGATACTTACTAAATATGCTGACCTTAGCCTGCCAGATGACGTCCGCCAAGGATTCATTCTCTTTTTGGAGGAGCTTAAACGCCTCGCTATGGCGAAGGTTTTGCTCATCGACAGCTTGCTTCTGATCCTTTAGGATCGCAAGCTCCTCCTTCAAGCGATTGATCTCAGCGGAGGCGGAGTCCTGCAGGGCTTTCATGGAATCCTCGTGCATCTTCAGCATTTCTTCCCTCTCCTTCTTAAGGATATTGTTCTCGCTGTCCAGCTGCTGGATGTGCTTGGACTGCTCGACAATGTCCTTGGCCTTGGCGACATGCTCTGCAAGTCGGAGAAACCAAAGTACACATTGAGTACTCGAAGAAGGAAGGCACAAAAGTAAGACGGAAATGCGCAAAAGAAAACAGACTCTTGTTTTTGATGATCTGTTCCTTCAAGATGGCGGTTTTACCCTTTTCATCTTCAAGGTCCGCGCGCATCTTCTGGTACTTATCATTGGCCATGCCCCTCCGAGCATTCTCGTTCTGTGGAAACAAATACAAAGTCAAGTCGTTGTTTAGTCTACTTGGAGCCCCTAGTCGGAGATTTTCCATCTAGGCGCTCGGGGGCTACAGCGAAAGATTTTAACTTAGCAATATGCTTAGCTTTTCTTTAAGCATCTAGTCGGAGCTAGTTCAGTTCTAAACTAGAAGCTTGGGGGCTACAGTATAAAGTTTTAACTCGGAAAATGCTTAGCTTTTCTTTAAGCATCTAGTCGAAACTAATGCAGTTACAACTAGAAGCTTGGAGGGCTATGGCACTTAAATTTATGAACACTGTGTATGCTACTCTTAAAGAATCTAGTCGGAATAATTCATTCCATCTAAATGCTTGGGGGCTACAGTGAGAGTTCTTTCTAACTTAGTCACTCGTAGAGAATATAGATGCAAAACCTATGGTTTTCCGTCTACATCCTCGGGGGCTACAGTGGGATGCTCATATGAAATGCAAAAGGTAAAGTAAAACTTACAAGTGTGATGATCTTGAGGTTTGTAGCGCTTTCGGCCAACAGCTTGCCAAAAGGCAACGCTGTTTCCGTGCAAGATGTCTGCTTGCCGGAGTAGCTCCTCAAGACCGCACGTCGGAGATGACGACACTCCTCCAGGAACCATAGTTGTGCTACCCGGCGTAAGCACCAGGTACATAATCTTCGGCAATTCGAAGGGTTTATCGGGAGCAGAGGCGCCGCCTTCGGCAGAGGTACCAGCTCCCATCACCGCCTTGCCGCTACCGATGGCATCCTTAGCCGGAGCTTCAGCCATTTGAAGAGCAGCGCTCTCCTGCGTCGCCTGCTCGCCGACAACAGCAAGCTCGGTTGAAGCGCCAGAGTCTACTTCCATGGCGGAAGGGCCTGGTGCCTCCTGGACTGCGGAGCTTGTCAGAGCGGAGGAAGGCTTGACGGCAGGAGTGGCAGGGGCGATGGCGGGAGAGGAGTCGCGATGCAGCATGTCTTTAATATTTCTAGAAGCCCCAAGAGTCTTGGAGGACTTCTTGAGGCTGGTTGCGGCTTTCTTCCTGAAACGTGCAAAATGCATAAGTACAGGAATAATACAAATAAATGAGACAATGTCGGAAAATAAGAATCTTACACTAGGGGGGCGCTTTAGCAAACATCCCGGTGGCTTTCTTCTTTTCCGCCTCCAGGGCGGCAATACTCTTTTTGGAGGCTCCACCCTCCGTCTTCTTTTTCTTGCCTCCGTTGGCAGCGTCAGAGGTGGAGCTCTTCCGCTTTCGCGCCAACGGGACATCATCGTCGGACACGACCGTGACTTCCTTCATCTTTGGATCATAGATTTGGGCAGCCAGGTTGCCCTCCTCTAGATTGCTAAGCTGTTAAGTGAGAAATCATTGTGTTAGACAAGATGGTATTAGCAATACGGAAAAACTGGAGCAATGTCATACACGGAAAATAAATGTCTACCTTTGGGCACTTTCCGTCTACGAACATGTCGTAGGTGAGGGTGAAGCCACGCTTCTTATCCTTCACCTTGACGATGTCCTTTAGGCGGAACTTGACAGAGTCGCTCGAGAATTTGTCCTCGGAGATCCAGAGGGTATCCCTTCGGTCGCCAGTGTACTCGTGCATAAGCTTCGTAAGGTGCTGCAGAGGTTGGATCCGCCTGATGAACGAGCACATGGCTAGGTCCAAGCCGGTCAGACCCGTCTCTACAAACCATTCAATCCGCCTTATTGCGCGAGAAGCGTTGAGGTAGGAGGGAAGGGAGGCATGGGACCGCCATGTGGGGACTTCGGCAGCGGCTCCGTCCACAAAGTCCGGGTACGTTACTTCTCGGCCCGCCAAAGGAATTTTGGAGCCGTAGAAGTACGTCCGCTGCCAATTTTTGCATGACTCGTGGCCGACGATGTCGGGAAACCGCCGGCCAGGACGGATCTTGAAGCTTATGGTTCCGCAGTTTCTAAGCTCCTCCTTACTGTGTCCGACTTCACGTTTGATGGTAAAAAAGTACACAAACAAATCTAACCTAGGCCTAATCCCTAGGTAACCCTCACAAAGTGCCGTGAAGTTGCTAAGCACTAAGATACTATTGGGGGAGAGGTTGTGGGGTTGGACCTTGAAGTGATTCAAGACGGACAGGAAGAAGTGGGAGATGGGCAGAGAAACGCCGCGTACCAATTGCGCCTTGAGGTATACTTTCTCTCCGACTTGGGGAGAGGGGGTCACCTCGCCGGCCGACGCCGCCCGCCAGGCGAGCCCCTCCGTCACAGGGAGGTAACCCTCAGCGACTATCTCTTGGATGTCGTGGCCGGTGATGTCCGAGCCGCGCTAGTCGCCTTTGTGCGAGTCTGGATCCTCTTCCAGGGGCTCCAGCGCCGCCAGGTTATGGTCGCCGCCGGTGGTTTCTATCACCGCCGATGCGGGGATGACCAGGCCCTCTAGGGGCACGAGACGGAGCTCGCCGGCTTCGCTCGACGCCGCCATTGATGGGGATGAGCTGCTGCTAGCCATGGAGGAGGAAGAGGACACAACTGGTGCAGGCAAGGGGCTAGGGTTTCTCGAGGTTTTCACGGAGAGCTCGAGGAGGCGCGTGGCTGGAGGAAGAAGACGATGACGCAGGAGAATGGGGTGAAAAAGTGGCAAGTGTCTCACGGTCGCTATTTATCTTACTCTGCATCAAGATTCGTGCAGTTAATCAGACGGTGGCCGCGTAGACGACTTGTTCGTGAACGTGCCAGTAATTTCACCACGTCGCCAACTGTCGCCGCCAACGGTTCATATCACTCGTGCGGGAAAATCGGATATGATTACGTTCTCTGCATGTGTGAGTTACAAGGCGTCGCTGACCTACAGCCTACGTCGCCTTAACTGACATGGTAGATGAACCGTCCCATCGAAGATTCCGGCATAGACGGATTTAATCCGACAACGGGAGCGTACGATGGAAGATTCAGCATTTCTCCGACTTACTCATAGAAGACGGAGAAAACCTTGCAGGGTTCTTTGGGAGGACTACAAGATATTGCTTGATGATTTTCCGACATCAATCTAGACGGAGCATTCCACGAGAACAGGCAAGACGGCGCAAGATCTCGAAGTTCTCCGGGGGCTATTGTTGGGGATATGCTATATGGGTATCCTCATAGAATGTCTCTTATCCGACTAACCCATGGCCCATAGTCGGTAGCGTGGCCTGTGGCCTGCTGGGCGGCCCAGTTAGGTGGATCCAGAAGGGAGGCCCATGTCGGATAAAGGAAGGCTACGGTGGAGTCACCAGCGTACCCGGAGCCTTGGAGTGCAAGATACACAAGACTAGTAATAGACGGTGTAGAACTTTGTAACCTGTCCGGCTAGGACTTTTCCCTATAACCCTAGGATCTGACGACTATATAAGTCGAGCCTATGGGAGCCTTTAGGGCACAACTTAGTATCGTTTTACGCACAGCAAGCCTAATCTCTGTAACTCGGCGTATTGCCATTATAGTGATTTATAGCAGGAGTAGGATTCCGCCACCGTTGTGGGATCTAAACCTGGGTAAGCTGTGTTACCTCATACCCGTCAACCGTCCGCCTTACCCCACGTCTCTAAACACGCACTGTGAGGACCCCTCCATGGCGTACTCGTCGTCAATACCACGACAAAGGTTTTCTCATAAAACATTTTTGTAAAACTTTTCCCGTGGTCTTCCCATCCTACACTTTTGTTTAGGCTAAAAACAGGGTCTCCAAGAGGTTATGGTGTTAAACACCATCTATCATACTAAAGGAGGGTAGGTATTATACAAAGGGGTTGTACCTAAAGGTACAAAGGGGTAAACATTTGGAGGATCCAAAAATTCCCCATATGAAATATACTATATTAAAACCAATGCACTTTGCATAAATGAGTAGATAAAACATGCATATATAAAATACTAGGGCAAGGCGTATGAGCAAGAAGGTGGCTTGCCTGTGACCAGCGAGATATCCCTTGACGGATTTAGATAACCAGAATACCAATAATAATAATAAAATAATATCCCTATCCTTCCTCCTTCTCGGTGTCATACAATCGCAACTATCGCCGTTATCGAGAACACATGCAAGCAAACAATACTACAATCAATAAAAGACATACACGCATACAAACATAAAATCATATAGCAATCTAAGGATAAATACATGATAAACATCAGTAGGATGTTGGAGGTTGGATTTCATTGGATTGGGAGGAGACTTGGGGATGTTAGGGAGAAAGGCTCCCTTTGGATTTATAGTCCAGGAATTACCTAAGAGAGGGTTTTTCCTCAAGGATTTGATCTGTATGATAACATTGTATAACAATGATACCACCAGATAGGTATTGATAAAATGAAGCTAACAAAATTGGTTTCACTATTTTATCAATTTCCTAGAATTTATAATGGATTTTAGAGTGATTAAAACTCTAGATTTAGGAAAAAATTCACCAGAACTTCTATGGAGTTCCAAAAATTATTTCCTTGGGTTAAATGGTATTATTTGATAGACTAAATCAAGAGGAGTTGGAATCACCTCAAAACAATTACCAGAATGCCCATGAGAAATTCTCAAAGACAGTACTGGATGGGATTTGTCTTTTTCACCAGATTAAACCTACCAAAGCTTTTGATGTGATTCCAAGGGTTCTGGTTAGGTAATGATAATACATTTCCGAAGAAATTGTAATCACTCCTTTTGGAGTTACAGAACTATTTTGTTGATTTAAATAGTGAATAAACTATGCAAAAACTTGTTTAATTCACCATAATCCAATAAAGGCTCCATAAATCTTGGGCTCCTGGTTCTTGGTACTTAGTGGTGTGGAGGTTTGTTGGAAGTTGGAATTAGGTCAAAACCTCTTTTGGTTTGACTTAGATAAATTGCTAAAATCATAAATGCCCTGTAATTATAATTTTTGCTACAGGAAACCTAGGAAGAAAATTTAGGTGGGGCCAGGGTGTCCTGTATGGTTCCATTGATATTTTGCAGTACAAAGTGGTTTTGGTCAGTTTGAGGTTGTAAAACTCCCTGGGGATATTAGGAGGTGTTATAGATACTTTCTGGAGTTTTATTTCATGGAATTTACCCCTACCTAAGATGAGCTAACCAGGGGTACTAAGTGTTGGGTAACACATATATGTGCCTAGGAAAAATCATAACTGGGCATTTAGATTTATTTTTCGTTTTTGTTTGGATTTAAACCTAGCATCATAGAAAATTTAGATCTCCAAAATAAATAAAAGGTGAAGGGGGAGTTAGGTTGTTTCCTTACCAACATGGGTCAGAAAGAGGGGATTGGGCCCATCCGGCACCGGGGCTAGAGGGAGCACCGGGATTCAAAAGACGGGGTGGGGCCCAGCTGCCAGGGAGACGGGTCACCGAAGGGGTACGCATCCGCGACGACCGTAGGATCAAGACGCGATGGACGACCTCCTATCGTCGTCTCCACGGGGGTTCTGGTGGCACGGCCGAAACCCTAACACGACGGAGGCTCGCTCGGGGAGGCTTCTCCAAGGCTCGCCAGCGTTGCTGCGGGAGGGACTGTATGTCACCAAATAGTGGAGTAGGGGGAGTTAGAGCCTCGACTCAGTCCTGTGGATGTGATGGCGCGGCTGCACGCGCTCAGAGGAGTGAGTTCCCTCGGTGGACCTCCAGGTCGGGCATGCAAGGTTGTGGGTGCCTCCGGCGCTCCTACAAATAAATGGGGGAACAAAGGAGATGTATCAGGGGTAGGGTAGTAGATCTGAGCGAGTAGAGAGAGCTAGGAGCTAGAGATTCCATGGCAATATTGCATGCGAGAAAAAACCCGAGGGGAGTTCTTCTCCCTTTCCATGTCCATGGGGAGCACGAGAAGAGAATCTGGAGCTCGAGGAGAGGTTGGTGGGTGTGTGGGAGTGAAAAGAATAAGCAGGGGAGAGGCTGGCTGGCCTTTAGCCCTTTTATTGCACAACCTAATGTGCAAGGATGAAATGTCCAAAATGGGCATGGGGTGGGGGCATGGTTTTGGTTCCTGTGGGCAGGGGGAGTGGTATGAGGTGGTGTGGATCCTGCATCTCGACCAGAGAGGGGTGAGGGTAGTGGTGGCCGTGGTTACTCAAGTTTTGGATGTTGGGATGGGACATGACCTATGTCTCCCTCTTAAATAAACATGTGAGACAAGAGGGGTGGGGCCTGCTACAGTGGGTGGTCGACCAGAGGAGAGTGCTGAGGCTGTGGTGTAGTGCTTGACAAGTTTTGGTGGAGTTTGGAGTTGGTTTGAATCAAGCTTGGAGTAGTTTGCCAAAATTGGTCAAATGAAGGCTTAAGAAGGAAGCTGCAAAAGTTGCATGGGGCAAGGTGTGGGGATGGTACTGGTAGATAGATGGGGTCACATAATCTCTCCATAATTTAAATGGTATTTTTCTGAAGATTATAATCCCACTTAAATGTATTTATTCAAAAAGTGCAGAAATAGGTTATGGAAGCAAGAATGATATCTTTACATTGGGAAAACTTTTTTTTGAAGTGATATGGTCCTAGATACCATAACACACATTGGAGGATTTTATTGGGATTTATTGAGGTGAGAAAGTATTTTTGGAGAATTATTTCTTGTTTCTGCCATTTAAAAAAAGGGCAAAAAGAAATAGTAAGAAATCTCAAAAATATTTATTTTTGGGTTGAGAAGATAGGATTTGATAAAATGGCATCAAATGTGCCTTAAGTTGGCAAGGTGGTTTGGAGAAAAACAAACTTGTCTTTATGGACAAGGGTTTTGGAGAAATTGTAGATAAAGGAAATTAAATAGTTTAATAATCCAAATAATTGGGAGAATTAATTGGGGATGCTTATATACAAGGTACATGATGTACACTTGATTTAAGTATCAAGTTCAACCTTGGTTTTGAATAAAAGTGGTGAAAAGAAATAAAACTAGATTTCAGGGGGATCTAGGGTTTTATTATCCTGATACCACTTGAACAGGTTTGGATTAGGGAGCTCAGAGCTCACCTTGGCACGAGGGATATATGGATGGATATACCATGTCATATAGATGATTATGGAAGCAAGAGTTAGGCTTGGTTGGATTTGAGGTGGTTTTGGAGTGATGGCAAACTTTGTTAAAAATAAGGCGGCCATAGCAGATCAAGGAAAAAAATAGCGTGCTATTTTTTTAGCGTGACCCTTCTCGAAACGCTATGCAAGTTATAGCGTGCTAATAGCGCGCTATTTTTAAAAATAGCGTGGGTAAAAAAATAAGGTCTAGCATGTATTACTAGGGATTTCAGCAACTATTTTCTTGAGTAATACATGCATAACCAATTAACTAGTAGTGGCCAAATGAAAAAGTATGCTTGACATCCGGTGCAAGACAAGTTAGAGCAAGAACAATAGTATAGCCAATAGCCGGCTATAAGTCATGTCCATGTCACCTGTAGTCAATCATATAGTCAACAAATACAATAGATAGATACAAAAATGTACTACTTTATCTATATATGACCCACTTTGTAGTCTCACGTAGTACCTAGGAGAACGTGTTGTAGCCTGCTCTTAACTAAGAGCCTAGAGCCCGCTTCTCTTCTCTCTCCTCCTCTCTCTCATCCAACTAAGCAAATGTATAGTATTTTAATGCTTATAGCCTGCTGATTAAGCCTTATTGTAGTTGCTCTTAGAGGACAAGACCTGCATTAGGTCATCTCACTAGTCGAGAACTTGAGATGCGCGTCCTCCTGGTGCTTCAGTGTGTCTGGTGGACGTGCCAAGCAGAGAGGTGGCTGACCGACTGAACCTAGACGAGACGGGCGTTGCAGTCTGTCAGCAGCCGCCACCATCATGTGGGGAGGGAGAACTGGGGAATAGGGTTGAGTTGGCATAGATTTAGATGTAGAGTGTTGGACGTGGTGGAGTCGTGGGCTCAATGGGCTGATGGGGTGACGCTATATTCATAGATTTTCTTAGCGGCGCTATTGCGTTGTGACGTTATAGCGTATTTAGCGCCGCTAAGCGTAATTAGCGCCATAGCGAGCATATTTTGCATAATGTAGCGTTCACGTTCCAAATATGCTATAACGCCGCTATAGAGAAGAAATAGCGTGCTATTTTTTTCCATGTAGTAGATACATCAGTTAGCCTCCTAAACCATGTGGGTTTAGGAAACACAAGGCTCCGATGGAAACAAGTGAAGTGGGAGTTGATAGGCCTTGGTTAGTAAGTCCTACCCATGCAAAGAGTTGTTCAAGGGGAGGTGGCATATAGATGTGAGCTTCTGCTAAAGTAGGCAAGATGATAAGATTTGGAGAAAAGATTATTATCTTGGATACAACACCATCATGGAGGAGTGGGATATAGAATGGCTTAGCCAAAGGAAAGAGTGGGCCTTGGTAGTATCAAGGATGTACTACAAGATGGTTCAAGTACATTTTCTAGAATGCACATGGGTTGGAAAAGGTAGAGCTCCAAAGATGGTATCAAGATAAGAAATCCAGACTTAGCCATTTTGGCAGATTCAGGGCTTTAGATTAGAGTGCAAGTGTAGAGGCTTTTGAGAGAATGCTTGGTTCCAAACTCATGATCCTAGGGAGGATGTTGATGGGATGGATAAGTAGATATTATCCAAGCATAGATTGGGTCTTCATTAAGTTGGAAACCATCAGGAGGGATTATCCTTGAATTGAGATAAGCAGGAGATGAGATGATCACTTGAGTGGTTTAGGATAGATCCAGACTTAGATGCTTAGCTTGAGAGTGATGATAACAAGCAAGGATTGGGTCGTAAAGGATGAGCTACTAGATTAGCCCATTATAGATCCTAAGAAAACAAGGCAAGCAACAGATCAAGGCAATCATCAGACAACAGATAAAGGCAATTCATCAACCAACAAATCAAGGCAATTCATCTTACGACTTATCTAACTACTAATAGGGTTACCTTCAAGCCTAGCCTGAGGTAAGGATGGGTATGTTGATAGGGGTTTAGTTTTGAAGTAAGATAAGTACCATCTTGGTATCTCTACCAAGATTGAGATGAAAAAGGTTTCAATAAAGGTTTTGGGAAAACCTAGAGATAAGGGTAGTTGAAGTTCTGTCTTGAAAACATAAAGAGATAATTTATATAGGTTTCCATAGTTTTGGCAGTAGAAGCTAGCAGAGTATTTGGTTGTGTCAAAGTCATCTTGGCTTAGGTTTTCAAATGCCAGAACATTTGAGAATATGAAAGATGAGCCAAGACAACTCTTTTGTAAACTGGTGTTGAGATGAGGAGTACACAACTAGTACTCAAACAGTTGCTTGAGCACAAGCAAACAAGTAAGCACATAATACAAGAAAAAGTTTTTGTTCCCCTGATTTTTGCCTTTTTGACATCAAATCAGGGTTGCTGAAACTGGGATGTTACAGCAGCAATCTCTGCCAAGCGTAGGAGATGCGGTGAGGCTAAACCTTCATTTTTTATGGTACCATATCAAAAATATCTTAAGATATAGTTTTTATGGTGTTTGTTAGTTGTGTCCTAAAGTTTACGAACACCGAGCATTCAATGGTCATGTAACCTCTACATTCTCTATAAGGTTTTCCTGTTTTACCGACACACAAGGACAGTTGTTTATGACCAAGGTACCATCCTCATTTCCAAGTTCTTTGAGATAGGAGCATATAGTTGCACTTTGATCTTATTCCTAGCACTCGACATACCTTTGTGTCTCTATATCATTTGTTTTGACCATTTCAATAACATAAAAGGAGTTGCATGATATGTTATCCAAAGGTTTTATCGACATTGTCTCACCTAGGGGAGCGTCTGTTATGTTTACAACCAAGAGGGGTGGTAGTTGGAGAAAGTGTATCAGTTTTGATGCTCGGAAATAATGCAACAACCATCAAGGAAAATAGCCATTTTCCCGCATCAATTACTTGTTTAATCAGCTCAATGGAGCCGTGTTTTCCAAGATTAATCTTTAGTCTTGCTAAAATCAATTTCATGTGTATGAACTCGATGTCAAAAAGAGTTATGGGCACTATAATTATAATGTTATGTCTGGCGGACTAACTAATGCCCTTGTCGTCTTGTGAGACGACAATGCAAATATGTTACCTATGTTTGATAACTCTGTGGTAGTGTTCATTGATGATAACCTCATGTATCCTAAGACAAGAGAAGAGCATGATGCGATGTTTGAGGCTTGTTCCTGAGAATCCTAGAAAAATATGCAAAGGTAGACAAATGTGAGTTTTTTCATTCAAAAGTGGCTCCTATAGGCCATGTGTTTGCTCGCGCGAGATGGAAAGGTTAGTTCTTACGCTTCTAGGACATATTAAATAAAAGCATGAACACGACTATCCTACTCATGATCTAGAACTTGCAATTGTGAACTTCGAAGTCAAGAGCTGGATACATTATCCTTATGGACCATCTTGTGATAGTTTCACTCATCATAAGAATTTCAAATACACCTTCAAAAAAGGAGTTGAAATTGAGGCAAACGGTCTAGAATTTACAAAGGTTTATGACTTCTCTATCCAGTACAACATAGGACATGCGAATTTATTCTCAGACGCTCTTAGTTTAAAGTATGTTCCTCCCACCACTAATTGTCTTGTTACTGATTTCAGACGGATAGGCATCTTATACTATTTTTCTGGTGTAGCACACATTGGAGACACAATTTACCCTACATATAGAGAGGTGCAACAAGATGATTGCTTGCTAAACCAATTGCGAGAGCACATTCATTAAGGTAAAACTAGAGAGTTTACTTTATACGAAACCCAGATTGCTTGGTTTTCTACCCATATTTATGTGCACAAAAATTTCATCTTAAGTAGGATACTCTGGGGGAAGCACAACGTACCCCATACACCATTCATCCTGGAAAGTCAAATATGAACCACGACCTAAAATAGACTTATTGGAAAAAATAATAGAAGTTGGTGTGCCTAAGTATATGTGTCCTCTTTTGGGATTAATTTGTTACTAAGTAAAGGATTAGAATAAGAGGCCAGCGGCATTGGCCGTTGGTTGACATCACCATGGATTTGGTTGTGGGTGACCTCGTACATGAAGAGGGGATGATGCAATTAGGATGATCGTGTACCAATTTAGTAAAGTCACTCTATTTATTCAAATTCGCACCTAATACTTTGAAAATAACTTTACACCAATATATGAGGATGATAGAGCAAGGTTAACCTAGGTTACTAAAATTATTACTTTTGATAGGGAAGCTAACTTTATATCAAAGTTGGCATGAAATTCTCCGTGAACATATTGAACAGTATAATAGGAAAGTAGGGATTGAAAATATTGGTCGCGTAGTTCAAGTGGGGGATGGGATTGCTCGTATTATAGGTCTTATCGATGGCATGAGTGCATTGTGTATAGATTGAGGCTTCGTATGATGGTACAATAATCCAAACTCTAGAAGATCTATTGTTATGTTGTGGCCTCTCTTGACAAGAGAGCTGAGATAATCACTTGCCACTTGTGGAATTTTCTTATGGTAACAAGTATCAGGCTAGCATATGGATGGCCCTTATGTGGCTCTATAGGGAAGTAAGTTTGGATCTCCATTTCGTTGGAATAAGGTGGGTGAGGAGGCGGTGGTAAAATTAGTTTTGGTTGAGCAAACTAGAGAGAGGTAGTTGAGGTTAGACAACACGTGTTGGTTGCATATGACAAGCAAAATAGTTGTGTTGATTCCATGTAATTGAATGTGGTGAATTTGAAGTGGGAGAGGAAGTACTCTTAAGGGTATATCAACCACTACATGCCCTATAAGGGTTTAATATGAAAGGGAAGCTTAGTTTGCATTACTTAGGACCATGAAAGCCATATCAGTCGGGAAGCTAGACTGCCTTCTCTAAGTTGGCCAATTCAATGGAAGGTGTGCATAATTTATTCTATGTCTCTGTTATGGAACAACTTTGGAGATCTAGAATGGTGAATGATCAGGGAGAGATTTATGATTAAGCAAGATTTAACCTTCGAGCTCGTTCCGTGACAATATTGGAAGAGTATGAGAGAGTGATGAGGCCTAGGATGAAAGTGATGAGGCATATAGGATGCTAAAGTAAGTGAATGCTATTTGTTCGCAACAAACCAACCGTGAGCTAATTTGGGAGCCTGGGGCTCCTGCATGCATGGAAATACCTATAATTGTTACTGGCCGATATGTGATGCTTCATTGTGTTTTAACCTGTTATGACTTAGTTTTGCAAATAGTAAATGAGGAAGAATTTGGGGACGAATTCTGCTTAAGGGGATAAGAATGTAATACCCTAATTTTTATGTTAGGGTTTTTATAATATTTAATATCTAGAATAATAGGTAAGTTGACGATGACATGTGATTTCGATCTGAGAATAGGAAGTTAAGAAAAAGAAGGAATACGATTGTGTGACAGTACTTGAGCCGCTAGCTAGTTGTTTGTGGTTTTGTAGAAAATTACCTCTTGCTCTATATAGTGTTATTAGCATATCCTTAGACTAGAACTTTGTAAGCTGGACAAACATGAGAGGAAACAAGGGAACAGACTCGACTCGGATTCTTGTACCTGAGCCGGTTCATACATCCCAGTTATCCTGCCCGTATAGTTTAATCCAGGGAGTCTGTCCCCACCTCTATACCCTAATTAACTTCATCCATTGCTAGTACCCAGTCCGTCGCCGCGTTGTGGACTCTTGATCCCCGACGCCGTTGTTGGGTCGTTGCGGGTGCCATCAGGATTGCGAGGCTGCCCTCCACGACATCTCAATCAAATCGTTCACCGCTGGCATGCCGCTGGTCGCTTCCGTCTCCATCAAGCCAGTCTACGGCTGCTCCGCCACGGCACCGCCATGGTTGTCGCAGTGGCCGCCTTGGCTGGTCGTCGATAGAGGTCGCCTCCTGTAGCTGCTGTCTCTCATCGGTGATCAACACCACCTGTCCTCGATCGTCTTGAAAAGGTACTGAAGCCATTCATTTTTTGTTTGCTTCTTGTGTGTTTGATCGATCCAGTTCAGATGCGATGCTAGAAAGGGTAGATGTTGCATGGAGAGTAGCAGTAGCAGAGTAGTCAGCCATTTTAATTCAAATCAAATCTTGTGTTAGAAACCACAAACGCGTGGCTATTGTATCAACTTATTTTGGTCACCGTGTTACAATATAATTTTTTTGCACTAACAGTAGGAACCACAGTCGTGTAGTACCAAGAACGTTTCTACTCTATTTTATTTTCTCATGAGGGGAAACTCATATTTTCTCGTACCTGTCATTGCTACTAGTAATTTCATTAAAAAGGAAATAAGATGGTTCTGATTCGGTCATAACTAGTAGCGAGCCATAACATGTTTGAAGTTCAGTTTTACCGTTATGATATTCAGACCCTTTGTGGTATTCCCTGTATATATTTGCGAAATTTAGCTGTAAATGCTTGGTGTAGGGCTGCTGCTATACTTTCTGATAACCTTATGTGATGATATTGTGTATTGAGTGAGAAATATATTTGGATAACAGGTGTTGGAACTTCCTGTCTGAAACAGTACAATTCACAGACTCAGTTGTGCCCCGCAATTGAGGCAAGTTCATAACAGGATAATACTTTGCATAATCCCCTCGGTCAAATTTTATTTTCTAGCACTTATTCTCATTCAGTTGCTATATATTGGTTTTTGGTGTGGAGATGAAGTGATACATCAAAGGTTACAGTTGCGTTTGCATTTTTTGCATTGCATGTTAGCGATAAAGCACAGTGTTGTGACCTACTGAGGTAGGCACATTGAGACCATCGATGTTGGGATGAGTCCCACATTGTTGGCAACCTCCACGAGTTGGAGTGAGTGGATGCTGACGGGTGTTCACTCAAGCGATACCGGTATACGCAACAGAAAATATAAAGCAAAGAGCATTTGTAGGAATACAGGATCATCATCACGGCATGACTAGTGTTACAAGATAATTGTTAGTGTCGTGTTTTATGCAATGCCTGTTATTTCTTAATGTACTTGTTGAGTACTTTGTACTCACCCTTGTGGCTTCCCTGTTTTGAGGTACTATTTGAGGATGACATGCATGGGATGGGAGTACCGCCTCTACATTTTACACACACTACTTTTCACTCATCATAATACTTTATAGATAGATTAGTTTAAGCATGCTCAAGAATGCTCTTGACTTAATCTTTATAGTACAAATTGTTTTATATTTTGACAAATGAAGTTGGTGGTTATGAGGCAACATGGTTATGAAGGTATAACTTGGCCTTGTTGAACCATGTGGCTATTTGAAAAGATAAAATTGGATGAGTATTATTATTTTGTTGTTGTGGATGTCCCCATAAACAAAGGAGACTCTGCCAAAATTTATATATTTGTCCCAATCTTGGAAACTATTTAATAGAGGTGTAGCATCGCCAGATAGGGTTTTTATCAAGGGTGTTACACCAATCACTTATGGAGGCGTCATCACCATCTCGCCAATGTTCTAGGCATCGACCTAGGTGAGTTACAACCGGTACTAGGTGAATGGTGTGTTGGTTTCTCTACTTTGAGGGCTTGTGGAATGATCACTAGGAGAGGTGGTTTTTGTTATCTGCATATTGCTAGAGTTCGGCGTCTTTACCACGGTCCTTTGACTAATGGTCTTTTCTCTGTCGAGGAAGGACGTGTGCTTTATGAATTGCAGGTTGAGCAACACCAACCCGAGGAGGAGATTAGGGAAGAGGATGAGGACCAAGAGGAGGAGCAAGAAGTCCCTCATCAGGAGCAGCAGCAACCAAACCGGTTCGTTGCATATCAATATTTCCAAAAAATTGGAGGAACTATGGAGGGAATGCATAATCTCGCCCTAAACCTCCGAGAAACAACAAGTAACCTCTCGACTCAATTTGCGGGCTACAGTTCCACCACAGTGATTTTAAGGGATTGCAAAAGCCTAATCTTGGGGAGGTTTTCTATCCATGTCTATTTAGATTTCATTTGCTTTATTTTATTTTTGAGGTTATGTTTTTATTTGAGTTTATAAGAACTCGTGTTGGTTTCCCCAACACTTTATCTTAGTTATTTTATTTTGTTTGAGATTTTCAAGCCGAGCTTTGCCGCCAATTTTCTATTCTTTAATTCCCCTTCGCAAAAAAATCACAAAAATATTTCTCCATTTATCTTTATTTTCCCTCTCTCTTTTTCTTTTCGCCTCGAATTAATTTGCAGGAGAGTGATTGGTTTCGAGTTTCCAAGAAACAAACAAAAAGGGTGAAGAGAAGTGGAACCAAACATGAGAGGTATGCCTTATGAGTCCCCACTTTTGAAGTTTGAGAAACCCATGCTAGTTAGAAGTAATGTTGAGATGTTATATCGGTTGAGTGAGTCTCTATATTGTAGTAAAATTTTGTTTGCATGGGTATTTAATTAGGTATGTTTTGTTCCAGCTCTTGTAGTTAACCAAAGTCCTGCCTAAAAATTTTCTAAACAAATTGAAATAAGAAGAAGTCTCAGAAATTGAAAACTTGGGTGTTGTAGTGTTTAGTTTTGAAAGCTTATTCCTAGAGACACTCAACACCATAGAAAATAATGATTGACTTGATATATCTCTTTGAAAAGATTTGTTCAATTGAATTAATGTTTAGCGGTTTTTGTGAGCATGCCAAAGTTTGACTTGTAAATCATAAGAATGATATAGCTTTATGCGTGTCAAAATTCATGGGATGCCAACAATTCCGCTAGCCTACGAACGATCTTCATGGAGGAAACTCCTAGATTTCGGCTATGAGTTGATTAAACATATGTAGCAGCAATGCTATAATGGGTAAGATTCTTGGCACTCCCGGGTAGCTGTAAAAATGATGGAATCACTCCTCTGGCTGATATGAGAAATCATTATGCAAAAGGAACACAAACTTAGTGATGCTACGAGTGTCCATCACAGCCCGATAAACTAATGAAATTTTTTGGCATGCTCTCAATTACTTAAGAACTGAAATTCTTAAAGGAAAATGAATAGAAAAGTAGTGCTTGAAAAGTCTTAATTTATTGATGTGGGAGAATTGAGATTCTTTAGTGTATATGCTTTTCATGACAAACTCTCACACTCTTAAATCTACATGATTACACTTTATTGTTCAAAGGCAAGCTTATGAGTTGATTACATGACATGGAATAAAGTTTACTCTTTTGAATCATCCATGCTTACAATAATTTCGCTGCGCTATAAGGATTCATGAAACCCTTATGATATGCTTTCCATTACTCTATCTATGCTGAAGTTTTTCAGATTAATAAAGTGGAGGAAAAATGAGACTACCAATCATGAGTAAGATCATCATCTCATTATTTTAGTTTAAATGTTGAGTTCCCTTTTTTACTTTGGTTTTCTTGCTCGAGGATGATCACGTTTAAGCTTAGGGATATTGATGGATGTGAAATATAGCCATCCATGTCCATATTTAAACTAGATATTATTCATATATTTTATGAAATATCTCTCTAAAACCTACCACTAATTCCTAATGATTAAAGGGGTATGCAATCCTTTCTTGATATTTTTCTCTGCCCATATAATGACATATGATGATGGGATTCACTACATAAATGCAAAAGATACGAGATTTCCAACACGTCAAAGAAACCAGGAGCCGTGAAGTTAATACTGCAGCTTTAACGACCAACTATACAGCGGGAATTTTATTTCGGCCGTATAGTTGGAATCAACTTCATTAGGTCAAACAGAACAACTTTCGTGAAGGGATGATACCTTCGATCTGGATTACGGATGTAGTATAACTCTTTTTCCCTAGTATACCAAGGTTTATTGAATCCTTGGGAAGCAGAAAGCAAAGTGATATTACTTAAACAGAACTTCGAGAGTTTTAGAATTCCTATTGCATTTTCACCGGACCAAGAGTTTGCGATCTTCTTGTTGTTGTTGACGATGGAGAGAGAGGGCCTAGGGTCTTAGGTTTTCACTAGTAGCTGTGCAAAACATCTGATGGGAATAACAAATAATAATAAAGTACTCATGTAATTGTTAGAGCAAGATAATTATATGTGGGCAGTGCATCCATAAATGTTATTGCCTCCACAACATCTTATAGCAATAACCTATTAGTCTCATCCATAGAAGAAAGAGAATTAATGATAAGCATCATGATGTCACCTTTAATCCCATGTAAGTTCCTCACATACAGCCATACTACCCTTTCTGTCACTGGGGTTCCCATCCTGCAGATCAGTCGTTACTCACACTCCCTTTACTTGGATAATTCCTCGGGGTCTTGGGTACCTGACAAGTCCTTATATTGAGGCAAGAGAGGGTACTACAATAATCACGTCATACAAACTAATACATGATCCCATCTATGATAAATATCATGCACAAAAGCTACATGGCTAGGCCGAAGCCCGAGGATTACTCACACACACAGATGAAATCGACAACCATAAACATTGTAATAGAGATCATAAGGTTGATAGAAAATAGTCTTACAATGTCGCCAATTAGAGATGAGATCTACTATTACAAGTGGTGGAAGATGGCTATGGTGGTGGAGAAGGGTTTAGAAGTTTAGATCTAGATCTATTCCTCCGGCGTGGCAACAGGGAGAGTTGAGGTCGAAAAGAAGCGAGATTGTGGAGTCGGGGGCTTGTTTCTCATCGCCTGAAGCCTCTTTATATAGGATTCCTTTCACGAAAGTTGTTCTGTTTGACCTAATGAAGTCGATGCAAACTATACTGAGGCAACTATATGGCGGCGGGTCGTATAGTTGCTCGTTAAGCTTGCAGTAATCTCTTCACGGCTCATGGTTTCTTTGGCATGTTGGAAATCTCGTATCTTTGGCATTTATGTAGTGATTCCCATCATCATATGTCATTATTTGTGCAGGCAAAAATAGCAAGAAATGATTGCATACCCTTTTGTTCATTAGGCATTAGTGACAGGTTTTAGAGAGATATTTCATCAAATATATGAATAATATCTAGTCTAAATGCAGGCGTGGATGGCTATATTTCACAGCCATCAACCTCCCGAAGCTTATACTTGATCGTCCCGAGCAAGAAAACCAAAATAAAAAGGGAACTCAACATTTAAACTGAAATAACGAGATAATGATCTTACTCATGATTGGTAGTCTCATGTTTCCTCCACTTTGTTAATCTGAAAAACTTTAGCATAGATAGAGTAATGGCAAGCATATCATACGAGTTTCATGAATCCTTATAGCGCAGCAAAATTTTAGTAAGCATGGATGATTCAAAAGAGTAAACTTTATTCCATGTCATGTAATCAACTCATATGCTTGCCTTTGAACAATAAAATGTAATCATGTAAAATTGAGGGTGTGAGAGTTTGCCATGAAAAGCATATATACTAAAGTATCACAATTCTCCCATAGCAATAAATCAAGACTTTTCAAGCACTACTTTTCTATTCATTGTCCTTCAAGAATTTCGGTTTTTAAGTAATTGAGAGCATGCCAAAAAATTTCAATAGTTTATCGGGCTGAGATGGACACTCATGGCATCAATAAGGTTTTTGTTCCTTTTGCATAATGATTACTAATGTCAGCCAGGGGAGTGATCCCGTCATGTTACAACTACCCGGGAGTGCCAAGAATCTTACCCATTATATCATTGCTGCTACATATGTTCAATCAACTTATAGCCGAAATCTAGTAGTTTCGTCCATGAATATCGTTCGTAGGCTAGCAGAGTTGTTGGTGTTGGAGATATGCCCTAGATGCAATAATAAATGTAGTTATTATTATATATTTGTGTTTATTATAAATTTTTACATTCATAATATAATAGTATTAATCGAAAACATTAATACTTGTGTGATTTCTAAACTTAATTAGAGTCCCTAGTAAAGCCTCTTTATAATACTAGCTTGTTGGTTAATAGATGATCATGGTTTCTGGATCATGAACATAGAGATGTTGTTAACAACAAGATCATATCATTAGGAGAATGTTATGATGGACATACTCCTAAAGATAAGCGTAGCATAAAGATCAGTTCATTTCAATAGTTTGTTTGCTATAAAGTTTCTAATACATAGTAACCTAATTCCTTTGACCATGAGATCATGCTAATCACCATCATCGGAAGAATGCTTTGATGACATCAAACACCACACGGTAACTGGGTGTTTATAAAGGTGCATTGAGTGTTTGGAAAGTATGTGTTGAGGCACATGGATCAAGAGTCGGATTTTTCCATCCATATGACAGATAGATATATTCTGGGCCCTCTAGGTGGAATGTCATCCAATTAGCTTGCAAGCATGTGACTGACTCACAAGGGATCAGACATCACGGGAAGACAAAGGGAAATTGGTATCGTATGTAAGTGGTTCATTCTATCTCAAAGTAATCATAGAAATATGTGGGAGCCATATGAATTTCTAGATTCCTCTATTGGTTAGTGATTGGAGAAGAGTCTCGGTCATGTCTGCATAATTCACGAACCATATGGATACGCACTTAAGGATTCGAGTTGTTTAGTAGATATGGAATGTAAGTAGGGAGACTGAATGTTGTTCGGAGTTTTGAATGGGATCCGGGATATCACGAGGAGATCCGGAATGGTCCGGAGAATAAGATTCATATAAGGAAAGTCCAATTCTAGAGTTCGGGAATGATTCTGGTATTTTCACCAGAATGATCTAGAAGGGTCTAGAAGGTTCACCGGACCGAAAGGGGAAGGGTGCATGAATGTATCATGTCTAAGTGGAATGATTGCGTCATGTCCTAAGTCACTTGGTCGTTTGAAAGAAAAGAAATTAAACTCCAAATTGAAAGTCAAAAAGGCATGTTTGAAAAGTCAAACTGGGACAATGTATCCTGGTGGAGGAAGGAAAGAATCCTTCTCTCCCTGCACCACAAGCCAAGTATGAGACGGAGTTGGGGAAGGATTCAAACTCCCCTCTCCCAAGCTGCCCTCCCTCTCATAAATAGAGGGGAGGGGGTACCCTCCAAGAGACACAACACCAGCCCGTCCCCACACCGCCGCTGCGCTGCCGCCTCCGCCGCTCCAAGTCGCCGCCGCCCTAGCCGCCGCCGACCACCTCCTCCTCTCCGGCTTCTAAATCCTAGGTTGCCGGGGAAACCCTAATATTCCACCATGACCCGCTCCAGCTTAGGCGAAACCTTGCGGGGTCAGCCCTCTACTTCCGACACCACGCCGTCGTGCTGTCAGAATCGCGAGGAGAGAACTACAGCCTCCGCTGCCTTCTGGAACAAGGGAGAGGAAGGTCTTCATCGAGTACCAAACGTGTGACCGACTGCGGAAGCGCTACCGAAACGCAGCGTCAGAAGGATCGTCTACGCGATTTTGAGATTGGCAAGTGTACGACTACATCACCCATGAGAATCTCCTCTCATTAACCGCTTTGGAATCTTCAAGGGTGAGTACTCTAATAGACTTGTTACTACAATCTAGTAGATAGATCTTGGCTTGTTTGTGTTCATGCGGTAGAAATTTTTTGTTTTCCATGCTACGAACCCCTACAGTGGTATTAGAGCCGTGTCTATATGTAGATCTATTGCACAAGTAGAACACAATGATCATTGTGGGTGTTGATGCTCTTGTTGTCGATTTCTTCTTATGTACTTTGCATCTTGCGGGATGGTGGGATGAAGCGGCCCGGGCTAACCTTACATGACATCATTCATTAGACTTGCTCCATGCTTGACATGCAACTTGTATTACATAAGTGGCTTTGCGGGTGCCTGTTTCTCCCAACATAGTGAAGATCCAATTTACAACGGGTGATTGACAATACTAGTATCAACGTTGTGGTTCTTGTTCGTAAGTTAGAACGACACTTATTGAAAGCCCCAAACCATGTAAAACATGCAAAGAAAATTATAGGCGTCTAACTTTGTTTTGCAGGGGTGTGATGTGATGTGATATGTCCATGATTGTGATTATATATGATGTATGCGATGTTCCTTATTGTAAGTCGGCAACCGACAGGGGCCTTATGGTTGTCTTTTAATTTCGTTAAGACCCGCGTGTCTATTATTCAAAGTAGTTTTAATAGTTTATGTTGGTGGACGACAACTATGGAGCGGTGCCATTGACCTTGACGCCACGTCGGTGATGATGGAGATCATGTTTGTGCTTGAAGATGGAGATCGGAAGCACGAGAAGAAAGGCCATATCATATCACATATTTTGAATTGCATGTGATGTTAATCTTTTTATGCATCTTGTATTGCTTAGTTCTCGACGGTAGCATTATAAGATGATCCAATCTCACAAAATATCAAGTTATGAAGTGTTCATCCTTAGTAGGCACCATTCACAAAGCTCGTTGTTTCGAAGCACCACGTGATGATCGGGTGTGTTAGATTCTGCGAGTGTATACAACGGGAGCAAGCCAGATTTGCTCGTGCGGAAGCTAAAGTTTGATCTTGATGAGCCTAGCATGTACAGACATGGTCTCGGAACACGGTTCACCAAAAGGTAAAGCATGAGTCATATAGTAGATATGATGAACATGTTGATTGTTCGCCCTTGAAGCTACATCATCTCTCGTGATGATCGGTTTTGATGTGGTGGATTTGTTTCGTGTGATCACTAAAACAATGTGAGGGATGTTGTTTTGTGTGGGAGTTCACCTATACTAATTTAACTATTAATTAGAACTTAATTTGTCCTAATCTTAGTCTAAACTATTGCAAATATGTTTGAGGATCAATGGCGGCCCCTAGCATCATTTTTAATATGTTCCTAGAGAAAGAAAACTTGAAAAACAATGGAAGAAACTTCGTGGATTGGTTCCGCAAATGTTGGTAATTTGACCTATGTGCTGGATGCACCGCTGGGTGACCCACCTGCAGCTGACGCTACTGATGAGGTGAAGAGTGTTTTCCTCACTCGGAAGAATCAGTACTCCACAGTTCAGTGTGATATCTTGTATGGTTTGGAATCGGAGCTTCATAAAAGGTTTGAGAACTTTGACCCACATGATATTGTTCGTGAACTCAACATGATATTTGTGGCTCACACGACAGTTGAGAGTTATGAGGCTTCTGAAAAGTTATTTAACTGCAAGATGGAAGAGGGCAACTCCATCAGTGAGCATGTTCTTAAGATGTATGGGTATGCAAGTAAGATCCAAAGCTTGGGTATGGTGATTCCTAATGCTTTGGGGATTCACCGTGTCCTCCAATCACTACCACCAAGTTATAAGAACTTTGTGATGAGCTACAATATGCAAAACATGGACAAGTCATTGCCTGAACTCTTCTCCATGTTAAAGTCTACGGAAGTGGAGATCAAGAAAGAGAACCAAGTGTTGATGGTAAATAAGACCACCAAATTCAAGAATCAAGGCAATTCTAAGAAAAATGGAAACTTCAAGAAGGATGGTAAGAAAGTTACCGCGCCGGTGAAGAAGACCAAGGCTAGGCCTAAGCCTGGTACTGAGTGCTTTTACTACAAGGGAGAAGGTCACTGGAAGCGGAATTTCCCTAAGTACTTGGCGGATTTGAAGAACGGCAACATCAAGAAGAAAGGTATATCCGATATACATGTTATTGATGTGTATCTCACTAGTAGTCGTAGTAGTGCCTGGGTATTTGATATTGGTTCGGTTGTTCTATTTGTAACTCGAAACAGGTGCTACAGAATAGATAGAAACTAGCAAAGAACAAGGTGACGATATATGTTGGAAATGGATCAAAGGTTGATGTGATCGCGGTTGGCACGCTACCTCTTCATCCACCATCAGGATTAGTTTTATACTTAAATATTTGTTATTTGGTGCCTGCGTTGAGCATGAACATTATATCCGAATCATCTTTATTGCGAGACGATTACTTGTTTAAGTACGAGAATAATGGTTGTTCGATTTATATGAGTAATAAGTTTTATGCACATGCACCTTTGATAGATGGTCTATTCTTATTGAATCTCGATTGTATTAATACACATATTAATAACATTGAAGCTAAATGTTTGAAAATGAGCGATAACTTGACCTATATGTGGCACTGTCGTCTTAGTCACATTGGAGTGAAGCGTATGAAGAAACTCCATTCCGATGGACTTCTTGAATCACTTGAAAGATGCGAAGCATGTCTGATGGGTAAAATGACTAAGACTCAATTTTCTGGTATAATGGAGCAAGCTACGGACTTATTGGAAATCATACATACCGATGTGTGTGGCCCAATGAGTGTAGCATCGCGCGATGGTTATCGTTATGTTCTTACCTTCACTGATGACTTGAGTAGATATGGGTATATCTATTTCATGAAACATAAGTCCGAAACTTTCGAGAAGTTTAAGGAATTTCAAAGTGAGGTAGAGAAACAACGTAACAAGAAGATTAAATTTCTACGTTCTGATCGTGGAGGTGAATATCTAAGTTACGAGTTTGGCGAGCATTTGAAGAAATGCGGAATACTTTCACAATTGACACCGCCGGGAACACCATAGCGTAATGGTGTGTCCGAATGTCGTAATAGAACTCTCTTAGATATGGTTCGTTCTATGATGTCACTTACAGATTTACCGCTATCGTTTTAGGGTTATGCATTAGAAACAGCCGCATTCACTTTAAATAGGGCACCATCTAAATCCGTTGAAACGACACCATATGAATTGTGGTTTGGGAAGAAACCTAAATTGTCGTTCCTTAAAGTTTGGGGTTGCGAAGCTTATGTAAAGAAGTTACAGCCCGACAAGCTTGAACCCAAAGAGGAAAAATGCGTCTTCATAGGATACACGAAGGAAACTATTGGGTAGACCTTCTATCATAGATCCGAGGGCAAAATCTTTGTTGCTAAGAATAGATCCTTTCTAGAGAAGGAGGTTCTCTCGAAAGAAGTGACTGGAAGGAAAGTAGAACTTGACGAGGTTGTCGAACCTTCTGTTGGATTTGAGAGTAGTGCAGCACCGGAAGTAGTTCCTGTGGCGCCTACACCAATAAGAGAGGACGCTAATGATGTTGATCATGAAACTTCGGTTGAAGTTATTATGGAACCTCGGAGGTCAATGAGAACTCGTACAACTCTCGATTGGTATGATCCTGTTATGAGTGTCATGTTGGTGGACAACACCGACGACCCTGTGACATATGAGGAAGCGATGATGAGCCTAGATTCCAATAAATGGCAAGAAGCCATGAAGTCTGAGATTGGATCCATGTATGAAAACCAAGTAGGGTCTTTGGTAGACTTACCGGATGGCCGGAAGGCTGTCGAGAACAAATGGATTTTCAAGAAGAAAACATATGCTGATGGTAATGTTACTGTTTATAAAGCTCGACTTGTCGCAAAAGGGTTTTGAAAAATTCAAGGAGTTGACTACGATGAGACTTTCTCACCCGTAGGGAAGCTAAAGACTGTGAGGATTTTGTTAGCAATCGCTGCATATTATGATTATGAGATATGGCAGATGGATGTCAAAACGGCGTTCCTCAATGTAGACATTGATGAAGAGTTGTATAGGGTACAACCCAAATGTTTTGTATATCCTAAAGATGCTAACAAGGTATGCAAACTTCAACTATCCATTTATGGATTGAAGCAAGCATCCCGAAGTTGGAATAAACGTTTTGATAAGGTAATCAAAACTTTTGGTTTTATACAAACTTATGGAGAATCTTGTATTTACAAGGGAATGAGTGGGCGCTCTATAGCATTCCTAGTACTATATGTGGAAGACATATTGTTGATTGGGAATGATGTAGACCTTCTTAATAGTGTCAAAGATTATTTGAATAATAGTTTTTCGATGAAAGATCTTGGCGAAGCAGCTTACATATTAGGCATAAAGATTTATAGAGATATATCAAGACGCCTAATATCATTGTCACAGAGTACATATGTGGAAAACGTTCTAAACAGGTTTGGAATGGAAGATATCAAGAAAGGGTTCTTGGCCATGTTGCCCAATACGACCTTGAGTAAAACTCAAAGTCCTGCTAGGACAGAAGATAGAGAAAGAATGAGTAATACTCCCTATGCCTCAGCCATAGGATCTATCATGTATGCCATGCTATGTACTAGACCTGACATTGCATATGTTGTTAGTTTAACTAGCAGATATCAAAGTGGTCTAGGAGTGGATCATTGGACAACAGTCAAAAACATTCTTAAGTACTTGAGAAGAACTAAGGATATGGTTCTTTCTTATGGAGGTGATGAACAACTTGTTGTTAATGGTTACACCGATGCTAGTTGGAACTCCGATCCGGATGATTCAAAATATCAATCTGGATACGTATTTACTTTGAATGGTGCAACAACAATCTGAAGGAGTGCAAAGCAAAGTGTTGTGGCGAGTTCTTCAACTGAATCGGAATACATAGCTGCTCCGGAAGATTCACAAGAGGCAATGTGGATGAAGGAGTTCATTACAGAGCCCGGTGTGGTTCCAAGCGCACTGGAGCCAATGTCTATCTACTGGGATAACATGGACTCCATAGCCAATGCGCAAGAACCAAGGTCACACAAGAAGCTGAAGCATATCAAGCTGCATTTTCACGCTATTCGAGAGCATGTCCAAGATGGTGACATAAAGATTTGCAAAGTACACACAGATCTGAATGTGATGGATCCATTGATTAAGCCTCTCTCGAGGGCAAAACATGACCAGCACCAAACCGCCATGAGTATTCGGTATATTACCATGTAATCTAGATTAGTTGACTCTAGTGCAAGTGTGAGACTATTTGAGATATGCCCTAGAGGCAATAATAGAAGTAGTTATTATTATATCTTTGTGTTTATGATAAATGTTTACATTCATGCTATAATTGTATTAACCGGAAACATTAATACTTGTGTGATTTGTAAAATTAATTAGAGTCCCTAGTAAAGCCTCTTTATAATACTAGATTGTTGTTTAATAGATGATCATGGTTTCTGGATCATGAACATAGAGATGTTGTTGACAACAAGATCATATCATTAGGAGAACGGTATCATGGACATATTCCTATAGATAAGTGTAGCATAAAGATCAAGTCATTTCAATAGTTTGGTTGCTATAAGCTTTCTGATACATAGTAACCTAATTCCTTCGACCATGAGATCATGCTAATAATCATCACCGGAAGGATGCTTTGATGACATCAAACACCACACCGTAACTGGGTGGTTATAAAGGTGGCATTGAGTATTCAGAAAGTATGTGTTGAGGCACATGGATCAAGAGTGGGATTTGTCCATCCATATGACGGATAGATATATTCTAGGCCTTCTCGGTGGAATGTCATCCAATTAGCTTGCAAAAATGTGACTGGCTCATAAGGGATCACATATCATGGGAACGAGAAAAGAGTACTTATCCGTAACGAGGATGAACTAGGTATGCTGAGATACCGATGATCGGACCTCGGATAAGTAAACTATCGCGAGACAAAGGGAAATTGGTATCGTATGTAAGTGGTTCATTCGATCGCAAAGTAATTGTATAAATTTGTGGGAGCCATATGAATTTCCAGATTCCTCTATTGGTTATTGATCGGGAAGAGTCTCAGTCATGTCTGCATAATTCACGAACCATAGGGAGACACACTTATGGATTCAATGTTGTTTAGTAGATATGGAATGTAAGTAGGGACAACGAATGTTGTTCGTAGTCTCGGATGGGATCCGGGATATCACGATGAGATCCGTAATGGTCCAGAGAATAAGATTCATATAAGCAAAGTCCAATTCCGGATTTCGGGAATGATTTCGGTGTTTTCACCAGAATGATTTAGAAGGGCCTAGAAGGTTCACCGGACTGGAAGGCGAAGGGTGCATGAATGTGTCAAGTGTAAGTGGAATTATTGCGTCATGTACTAGGTCACTTGGTTGGACATTTGAAAGAAAGAAATTAAACTCCAAATTGAAAGTCGAAAAGGCATGTTTGAAAAGTCAAACTAGGACAATGTATCCTGGTGGAGGAAGGAAAGAATACTTCTCTCCCTCCACCACAAGCCAAGTAGGAGACGGAGTTGGGGAAGGATTCAAACTCCCCTCTCCCAAGATGCCCTCCCTCTCATAAATAGAGGGGAGGGGGTGCCCTCCAAGAGACACAACACCAGCCCCTCCCCACACCGCCGCCGTGCTGCCTCCTCCGCCGCTCCAAGTCGCTGCTGCCCTAGCCGCCACCGACCATCTCCTCCTCTCCGGTTTCTAAATCCTAGATTGCCGGAGAAACCCTAATACTCCATGATAACCTGCTCCGGCTTAGGCGAATACCTACGGGATCTCCCATCTACTTTCGACACCACGCCGTCGTGCTGCCAGAATCGCGAGGAGAGAACTACAACCTCCGCTGCTTGCTGGAAAAGGGAGAGGAAGGTCTTCATCGAGTACCGAACATGTGACCGACTACGGAAGCGCTGCCAGAACGCAGCGCCAGAAGGATCGTCTACGTGATCTTGAGATCGGCAAGTGTACGACTACATCACCCACAAGAATCTACTCTCGTTAACCGCTTTGGGATCTTCGAGGGTGAGTACTCTAATAGACTCGTTGCTACAATCTAGTAGATAGATGTCGGCTTGTTTGTGTTCATGCAGTATAAATTTTTTGTTTTCCATGCTACGAACCCCTACAGTTGGCATCCCATGAAGTTTGACACGCATAAAGCTATATCATTCTTATGATTTACAAGTCAAACTTTGGCATGCTCACAAAAACCGCTAAACATTTATTCAATTGAACAAATCTTTTCAAAGAGAGCTATCAAGTCAATCATTATTTTCTGTGGTGTTGAGTGTCTCTAGGAATAAGCTTTCAACACTAAACACTACAACACCCAAGTCTTCAATTTGTGAGATTTTTTCTTATTTCAATTGTTTGGCAAATTTTTAGGCAGGACTTGGTTAAATACAAGATCTGGAACAAAATATACTCGATTAAATACCCATCCAAACAAAAATTTACTTCAATATAGAGACTCACTCCACCGATATAACATATCAACATTACTACTAACTAGCACATGTTTCTCAAACTTCAAAAGTGGGGAGTCATAAGGCATACCTCTCATGTTTGGTTCCACTTCTCTCTTCCATTTTTATTTGTTTCTTGGAAACTAGAAGTCAATCACTCTCCTGCAAATCAACGAGAACTTTGAGGTGAAAGGAAAAAGAGAGGGAAAATAAAGATAAACGGAGAAATATTTTTGTGGTTTTTGAGAAGGGGGATTAAAGAATAGTAAATTAGCGGAGAAGCTCAGCTTAAAAGTCTGAAATAAAATAACTAAGATAAAGTGTTGGGTAAACCAACACGAGTGATTACAAACTCAAATAAAAGCATAACATCAAAAATAAGATAAAGAAAATGAAAACCAAATTATAAAATAGATAGAAAACGTCCCTAAGCATAGGCTTTTGCAAGCCCTTCAAATCACTGTGGTGGGGGAAATAGTTGTAAATCCGGTTCCAAATTGAGTTGATAAGTTACTTGTTGTTTCTCGGAAGTTTAGGGCGAGATTATGCATTCCCTCCACAGTTCCTCCAAGTTCTTGGAAATCTTGATATGTAGAGAACCGGTTTGGTGGCTGCTACTCCTAATGGTGGGCTTCTTGATCCTCCTCTTGGTCCTCATTCTCCTCTAGAATCTCCTCCTCGGGTTTGTGTTGCTCAACCTGCAAGTCATAAATCACATGTCCTTCCTCGATAGATAAAATACCATTAGGCAAAGGAGCGGGGTAGATACGCCCAGCTCCAGCAATATGTAGATAATAAACACCACCTCTCCTAGTGAGCATTCCACAAGCCCTCAAAGTAGATAAACTAACACGTCGCTCACCGAGCACCGGATGTAACTCACCTAGGTCGATACCCAATGCATTGGCTAGCATGGTGATGATGCCTCCACAAGTGATTGGTCCTTGGATTTGGTGGGATTGGTACTCCAAGTAGCGCACAAGTATTGTGCCCAAGTGAAGTGACAATTTGTCAAAGTTGAGAGCAGCTTTTGCGAGGACTAAGATGTACTCCTCATTGAGTCTTGTAAACTCATTGCATGCCTGCAAGGTGTTAGCAAAAACATAGAACAAATAGCGAATAGCAGGATGTTGAATATTCTTCCCATTACTGACTCTAGAAGTAAGACTGATTCTATTATAACAGTATTCAGGGGAAGGTTCCATGTTGGTAAAAGCTGCACGCAGAGCGTTAGGATCATTTTTGGGTAAACCAAAACAATTGCACCATTCATCAAGTGATAGAGAATAATTATTGTTCATGAGTCAGAAAGAAATTCTATCCTCCCCATGCCATGTCTTAACGGTGCTTTGCAATGAAAGAAATTCGATGGTTAACTGGCGATAGGTTGGTGCATCATGAAATATGAAGGTATGCAGGCCAACTCTATTCCAAAGTAAGTTAAAGTCATTAGAGATATTGAGTTGGTTCAAAGTGACGGGGCAAGCCCACTTGGTTGCCTTGACTTCTCGGTTTTTGATCTTGTCGAAATGATCACGGTGGGATTCGTTCTTGAATCGAATCCCCATGCATTACCGAGCTACAACCCGAGAAGAACTAGCTGCGGAAAGAGCACATGTCTGGATCCTCGTGTTCGTCTTCTAAAAATAAATAAGAGTGCCAAATATAAATTTTTTGATCTAAAAGTAATAGTCATAGCATAATCCTCATCATAGCACACTAAAGAATCTCCTCAACATAATAATTTAGGAAAGATAATCATGGAAAATAGTTCAAAATAAGTCTCACCCTAGATTTATAATGACAATAGATTAGAGATGAATTTGCGAAAAGTAATTGGAGGATCGGAGGAGAAACATACCGTACATCACTTCTGTGCGAGGAATTCGAACGAAATTGAGTAGGGGTGAAGATCCCTTGAGGTTTTGAGAGAGTTTAGAGGTAGAAGAGAGAAAAAGGATTGATGTTTTGATGTTTTGGGTACCTTCCTATGCGTTTAAGTGGTCGGACGCAACTATACAACGGCAACTATATGGCCCAAACACTTTCTTCCCGCCATATAGTTGGTCTGACGTCAAAATTTTAGGGTTTCTAGGGTTTATTTCTAGCGGCTATAAATATACCGCGACAACTATACGGCCGAAACTTTTTTACCGCCATATATTTGGTCATCAAACCTTCTTTATCCTGGTATGAAAAATTGTCGATGGTTAACTAAAAGAACATTTCATGATCCCTAGTGTTTTGTGTGTTAGATAACAATACCAAGGATTATTTAATGTGTGTTGAGGTGCTGTGGATCATAACAATGTGAAAAGGAGCCCCAAAGTGGTTTTGGGGGGCGGATAATCCACCCCTGCCAGGGGCCAGATAATCCGCCCCTCCCCCAATCTCAAAGGGCGCACGGGCGCGACTCACTATGTGGGGGGTAGAATATCTCCCGAATTGTCCAGCAAGGGCCGGATTTTTTGCCTAGGCTAGATAATCCTCCCCTCAAGGGGGCCGGATAATCCGCTCCCCCAAGGAGTTGGCAAAGGGAGGCACGGCGCGACTCTCTGTATGGGGGGCGGAGTTTCCCCTGGACTTTCCTGCTCTAGGGCGGATTTTTCCCCAGGGTGGATAGTCCGCCCCTAGTTGGGGGCGGATATTCCTCCCCCTCAAGTTTTTCCTTCAAGACAAGATCGATGCGACGCCTAGAGAGAGGGAAATTTTTTACCTCGGACCTTTCGGCCCTGGGGCGTATTTTCTCCCCAGGGAGGATAGTCCGCCCCTAGTGGTGGGGGGGGGGCGGATAATCCACCCCCAAATTTCTCCAATGGCCAGTTCTGGGCAGGGGTATTTATACCCATCTTCCCCTCCTACCAGAAATCTTGGTTCATTCTAAAAATACAAGATCTGCTCCTCAAGTTCCATCCAAGAGATCTCCACCTTCATCCACCCAAAGGCCTCGTTCTTTGGGAAATTGAAGGAGGAGGAGGGCTCGATCTTCATCAACAGCAATTAAGCGCTTCACCTCCTCTCCATTCATTTGGAGAACCCTCGATCTAGTATTCCTTGCAAATATCTAGATCCTTGTTTTGATTATTTTGATAATCCTTGTTCTTGTGGTAGCTTGTTGTCATTACGGGAGCCTCCTATTTGGTTATGGATGTGTTCCCCGCTAGAGTTCTAAAGGCACCGGTTCCCGCCTCGAAGGGTACCAATAGTGGAGAAGGTGGATCAGGCCATTCGTGGCGAGATCCATCAGAGAATAGGGTGAGGCCTATTGTGGCGTGGTGGTCTTAGAACCGCCCACCCCTCCAACGCAGACGTACTTCCCTTAACAAGGAAGGAACTGCGGTAAAACAAATCCCTGTGTCTCCCCATACTCCACTACGGTTTCCTCGCTCCACTCTTTAAGTGTTTAGTAGATAGGTTTACATATAGGGAAATTCCCGTAGTTCCATATCTAGAAAACTTACTTTGTGTCAAGCATAAAATCGAAAAAGAACTAAAAATTGAGTAGCACCTATTCACCCCCTCTATGTGCCCATACGATCCATTTCAATTGGTATCAGAGCCCCGACTCTTTATTCGGGATTAACCGCATAAGAGAAGTATGGGTTCCAAGGGAGATGGGAGTGATGCTCACTACCAAGAAACAACACATCCATGGCGCATGTAAAAAGGACATCTATAGCGCACTAGAAGTGCGCCAGTAGCTGTTGGGGATATGCTATATGGGTATCATCATAGCATGTCTCCTATCCGGATAACCCGGGTGGCCCACAGTTGGTAGCATGGCCCATGGCCTGCTGGGCGGCCCAGTTAGATGGATCCAGAAGGGAGGCCCATGCCGGATAAAGGAAGGCTACGATGGAGTCACCGACGTACTCGGAGCCTTGGAGTGCAAGACACGCTAGACTAGTTGTAAGCAGTGTAGGACTCTGTAACCTGTCCGGCTAGGACTTTTCCCTATAACCCTAGGACCTGGCGACTATATAAGTCGGGCCTATGAGAGCCTTTAGGGCACAATCTCAGACAACCTAGTGTCGACTACGACGCACCTCGCACAGCGAACCAATCCTTGTAACTCGGCGTATTGCCATTATAGTGATTTATAGAAGGAGTAGGATTCTAGCACCGTTGTGGGATGTGAACCTGGGTATGATGTGTTACCTCGTACCCGTCAACCGTTCGTCTTCCCCCACGTATTTACACACGCACTGTCTCCATGGCTTACTCATCGGCAAAACCACGACAGTTGGTGCCCACCGTGGGGCAAGATGCGCTTCAGGCTCTTCATCGGGCGAGGACCAAGATCTTCGCGGGAATCGGCAAAACCGTAGCCATCGGTTGTGTTCTCTTCTCCGGCAACGTTCCGATCGTCCCTCCCGACGAGTTCTGGATCCCAGCGAAGATGAACCCTACGCGATGCTCGATCGTCCCCATCGGAGACATCCACCTCTTCATCAGCGAAACTGACTCGGGCACTAGTTCGCTGGGAGTCAGAGGAGGATGAAAACCCGCATGGACCGCCTACGGGCTGGATACGTTCGCGGAAGGATTTATGCCGGATCTCTCCTCGGAGTTTTCCGGCAATGATCGGAAAAATTCAAGGCCCACCCAAACCGCCCCTGTGCATGATATAATGGTGGAAGATCACTGTAAGTCCACCGGCTTCGTCCGCGCATCTGGACAGCAGAGATCCAAGTTCTTCGGCATGGTTACCATCTTCGATCTGGCGCGTTGCATTCAGAGAGAGGGTGAAAACCCCCGCGATTACCATGCCAGGTGGCTCCGTATATGAGCCGATCTGGCGCATTACCCCAATGATGATGCTATGTATCACTTTATGGAAGGACTGGACCAAGGAACACTTCTCCGGCATTCTCTAAGGCAGCAGCAGGCTTTAGGACGCCTCACCTTCGAAAGCATGGTGAACACCGTCAACAACTACGTGGAGGCTGAGGAGGCAGCTCAGACAGCTCTTGCGCTCATTGACGGAGCCCCACCGCTTCAGCCACCACCACCACCTCCTCCTGCCGCCATCGCCGCAGCTGCGCCACCACCTCCAGTCATTGTTGCTGCTGTCGCACGTCCAACCCCGTCATCAAGGAAGCCCCGACACCCTCCGACTCTGTGATTGACGCGCTCTAGCCAACTTCAGCGCATATTCAGAGGAGATAGAGTTCAGTCCGGCAATCTCCTCATCGAGCCTATGAATGTGGCTCATATCTGCAATGTAGTCTAGCTTGACGAGAAGCGCCAACAGCTACTGGAGGAAGCGCAGGCCATCGCGGAGCAAGGATAAAGGCTAGATCGAGATCTAGCCAACGCGCAGAAGTCAATAGAGAAAGCTAGAGCAATGGAGGCCGAGTACAAGACTCTGCTCCAGCAGCAGAAGGCCAAGAAAGCTCTGGATAGCGTCATCAACGATCCTGGTGTGCGGCGAAACTTAGGATGGGCTCCCCTGAAGCCGGCACAGGCCAAGCCATACATTGACAGTGAATTAAGGCAGGTGATGCCCACTCCTCTCCTCAACCTCGCCGTCGCCAAGACCCTTATGGAGCAGGATAGATCACTCGAAGAGGTGGACCAGGTCTATGACCTAGTGGCCAAGGCGGTCAAACAACATGAAAAATGCCACCTCTCAGAGGCTTGAGTCTGACCCAGCGTTTTGCCAGTCTAGCCAGCATAAACCACCAAGGGACAGATCTCCTCTTGATGTCGGGTCTCAAATGGGTTCGTCAAAATGAAGACGGAGGGATGCGCGCAACATGAAGGATGCTATCCCCATATTCTCCGACCATGGAGGTAAGGCCCAACCTCGTCGCCCATCGCCACCGCCCCGTTCAACCCGACATCACGAAGACACCAAGGCTCACCATCGTACGGATATGCCTCCGCCAAGGCAGAGCGGCATCATCATCCGCGACAACGTGGAGCGGACCTGTCTTGACGGAGAGCGCAACCAAGGACACAAGAGCAGGTCACGCCATGACCCTCCGCGTCCGACAAGCAACCTCGACAAGCATGAGGCATCACAGGAGGATAACAGCAAAAAGTCTAACCCACTGCCACCTCCGCCTCCGTCGCCACCCATCAGCCACCATGGCGGAGGTGGCCCGCGTTGTTCACGCAGCCCATCCCCTGATGGCAAGAAGAAGAAAAGAAGCCAGGAGCCATATGATGCACGTTCGCGTCTGGACAAGATCCACGAGGCCCGGGAAGGACATACTTGGGACCATGTTGCTTTGGACCTGTGATACGGTCCGCAACTTACCCCAAAGGTTTCCGGATTGACAAGACCATCAAGCCCAATGACGGAACCGCCAAGGCAGCTACATGGTTGCAGGACTACGACAACGCGGTGGAGATCGCCGGGGTAACCCCAACGTTGCTGTAAAGTACCTCCCATTGATGTTGGCCGGCACGGCCCGTCAATGGATTGATGACTTGCCGGAAAGATCCATCTGCAATTGGTTGGACATGCAAGAAGCGTTCACCAAGAACTACGAGGGTACGTACAAACGTACATGCACTGTCGGCGATCTACAGCAATGCGTGCAAGAGAAAGACGAGACATCTCGCGCCTACCTCTCCCGCTGGGTGGATATGAAGAATTCCTGCGTAGGAGTGCACACCCAGACTGCCATGGCCGCCTTCATCGATGGGTTTGAAAGGGGCACGTTGCTCCGACATGAGCTGAAGCGCTTGCAGGACAATCACCAGCTATATTGAACCAGATGATTCAGTTGGCCAGTGAGTTTGCGGCTGCCGACGACGATGCTCGCGGCTCTCTGCCGGCAACGGCTGTTCCAACTCAAGCTCGGAGGAACAACAGTACCAAGCGGAAGACCACACCAGAAGAAAAGAAAATCCCCGACATGGTCGCTATGAATTTTGGAGGACAAGGTGATGGCAGACAGCGTGGCCGAGGACGGGGAGTAGGCCGTGGGCAGCAGCGAGGAAGTAAAACTACCTCGGCAGCGCTCTGCGTTCCCCAAACCTACAAGGAGTACCGCGATATGCCATGCCCCGTACACCTCGACACCAACGGCAAGGCCACCCACACCAACCACCACTGGAAATTCGTCAACGACCTCAAGGAGGACCTGGAGTCCGACTACAAGCAAAGTCAGAAGAACAGACCGCGAGGCAAGGGCTAGGGAGAGAAGAGGGAGGAGGAGTCCAAGGATTCAAGTGACATGGATGAGGACGTTGACCCCAAGCACGCCGCCAAGAGCGACGGCAAAGGCAAGAACCCCTTCGAAAAGAAGGCGGCAGGTTTCCATACTTTCCTTGGCACCCCCACCGTCCGACAACAAAAGACCTCCATGAGGATTCTGATGGCCACCCTACCCCCAGTTCCCTAGTTCCTGCGCTGGTCGGAGATTCCAATTACTTGGGATAGGAAGGATCACCCAGACCTCATCCCTACGAAGAACCAATAATGCATGGTCATCAACCCCCTGATTGATGGCAATGAGTTCACCAAATGTATGGTGGATACTAGAAGCAGCATCAACATCATGTACCTGGATACACTGCAAAAGATGAACTTGACGGAGTCAAACATAAGGCGGACCAACACCACCTTCCACGGTGTAGTTCCTGGTCGGGAGGCTCGGTCCCTTCGGTGCATCACACTTCAGGTCACTTTTGGTGATGTTAATAATTACCGCCAAGAACGCATGACCTTTGAGGTGGTCCCCTTCAAGAGCGTGTACCACGTCATATTCGGCCGCGACATTTTCCACAACTTCATGGCCAAGCCATGCTTCGTCTACAACAAACTCAAGATACCTGGACCAAACGGTGTCATCACCATATCTGGAAGCTTTACCAAAACAAGGGACTGCGAGATTGGAGAAGTAGCCTACGCAGAAGCTGTCCTCTAAAGCAAATAATTCAAGGAGATCTAGAGCAAGGTTGATGCCTAGGAGATGCCTGTGTCGAAGAAACATATTTCTAACTCCGCCCCAGCATTCAAGGCCGCCATCGAGACCAAGTCGGTGGAACTTGTGGTAGGCTATGCCTCCAAGACCACCGCCATTGGGACGAACCTGGACCCTAAATAGGAAAGCGCGCTCGTCGAGTTCCTCCGTGAGAATAGGGACATATTTGCCTGGCAAACTGCCGACATGAAAGGTGTACCTAGGGAACTTTCCGAGCACATCTTGAACATTGATCCAAAATGTAAACCAGTGAAACAACCTCTACGACTCTTTGGAGATGAGAAGAGACGTGCCATAGGCAAAGAGATAGCTAGGTTACTTAATAATAGTTTTATCTGAGAAGTCCTTCACACCCAATGGGTGGACCATCCTGTACTTTTCCCCAAAAAGGGAACCAAAGAACTAAGAATGTGCGTTGATTACACTGTCTTGAACAAAGCATGTCCCAAAGATCCGTTTGCTTTTCCTCGCATTGACCAAGTCATTGACTCGCTGGCTGGCTTGGAGCTTTTGTGTTTTCTCGATGCATACTCAGGATACCACCAGATCAAGATGAGGAAGTCGGAACAATTGGCCACTTCGTTCACTACGCCCTACAACACATTTTGCTATGTCACGATGCCCTTTGGGCTGAAAAACGCAGGTGCTACGTACCAGCGGACAATGCAACATTGCCTAAAGGATCAAATTGGTCGAAACGTTCACGCCTATGTGGACGATATAGCGGTGATGTCTAAAAAGTCAAACGACTTAATCTACGACTTAAAAGAAACCTTTGATAATCTCCAGAAATACAACATGATGCTTAACCCTAAGAAGTCTTCGGGGTTCTAGCCGGCAAATTGTTGGGCTTCATCATTTCCCAGCGTGGAATCGAGGTCAACCCGGAGAAAATCAAGGGAATCTTAAACAAAAACCGTACGACATGCCTAAAGGACATACAATGACTAACAGGTTGTGTTGCAGCAGTTAGTCGGTTCGTCAGCCAACTTGGAGAGAAGGCTCTGCCGCTGTACATGTTGCTGAAGAAGGTGGACAAATTCACGTGGACGGATGAGGCAGATGCAGCATTGTAGCAGCTCAAGGAGATACTTTCCTCAGCGCCTATCCTTGCAGCACCCGAGCCTGGGGAGCCCATGTTAATTTACATGGCGGCCACCAACCGAATAATCAACATCGTCGTCGTGGTAGAATAGAAGGAACCAGGCTATGAGCACGGAGTTCAATGACCAGTTTACTATGTAAGCGAGGTCTTGACGGAGTCCAAGCAGCGTTACCCGCACGACCAAAAGATAGCTTATGGAGTATTCCTTGCTTCTCGGAAGCTGAGACACTATTTCCAGGAGAACCCTATCACAGTGGTGAGCAAGACTCCACTGTACGACATTATCAACAACAGCGACGCTACATGAAGAGTCGCAAAGTGGGGCATTGAACATTACGCCTTCGAGATCACCTATAAGATACGCGACGCTATCAAATCACAAGCCTTGGCGGATTTTATCGGAGATTGGACGGAGATGCCAGATGGCTACCCCAATGCCAGAGCCAGAATAATGGGTGATGCACTTTGACAGATCAAAGCTACTCAATGGCTCAGGGGCTGGTGTACTACTACAGTCACCAACTGGGGACAATCTACACTATGTTTTACAGATCCACTTCGAGGCTACGAACAACATGGCAGAGTATGAAGCACTCATTCACGGACTACGCGTAGCCAAGGATATTGGCATCAAGTGCATAGTTTGCTGTGGAGATTCTGACTTGGTTGCCCTGCAGGTGCCTGGCACTTGGAACGCGCGGAACCCTATGATGGCGGCATATCGAGACGAAGTGGACAAGATAGACAAGATCTTCTTGGGTTACGAGGTCAAGTATGTACCTAGGGAGCAAAACGAGGCGGCTGATCTACTGTCTAATCTTGGATCAAGGCGCAAACGAATTCCACCAGGCGTTTTCCTAGAGCATATACGGACACCATCCGTGAAGGGAGCAGACATCGACAACCCAGACATAGTAGACTCTTTTGTCCACATGGTGGCAAAGGTCCCTTTGGCTTGGACAAAACCGTTCATGGAGCATCTCGAACACGGAACTTTGCGCGACAACGAGGTCGAAAGACGACAAATAGTACGTCGAGCAAAGGGCTATACCATAATCAATGGACAGTTCTATAAAAGGAGAACTACTGGTGTATACCTTATGTGTGTTTCCCAGCAATAAGGTATTGAAATCCTACACGAAATCCATCTCGGAGATTGCGGGCATCACACTGCTCCCCGATCATTGGTCGCTAAAGTTTTTCGGCAAGGATTCTACTGGCTGACCACGAAGGCGGACGCCAATAAGATGGTTGAGACATGCATGGGATGCCAGTACTATGCCCGACAACCACATGTTCTGGCTGAAGAATTGCGAACAATACCAATAACTTGGCCGTTTGCAGTCTGGGGGCTGGACATGGTTGGTCCGTTACATATGGCACCATGTGGGTTTACGCATCTGATAGTAGCAGTTGATAAACCCATTAGAAAGCTCGATGGGGAAACTTCCCTTAGATTTGGTCTCCCACATAGCATAATTGTCGACAACGACAGCAACTTGTCACTCGGAGAAGTGGAGGCTTACTGTTGGGACAAAGGCATCCGCCTTGACCTTGCATCCGTGGCACATCCATAGTCCAATGGTCAGGTGGAGCGAGCCAATGGATTAATTCAGCAGGGAATCAAGCCACGTCTTGAGGCACCGCTACATAGAGCAGCTGGAGCCTGGGCGGAAGAATTGCCATCTGTGTTGTGGAGTTTACGAACTACACCCAACAGATCCACCGGCTACACCCCTTACTTCATGGTATATGGAGCAGAAGCCATCCTGCCTTCCGACGTCCTTCACGATGCACCAAGAGTTGCCGCCTACGACGAAGATGACGCTGAAGAATCTAGACGCCTAGATGTGGACCTTCTCGAGGAGGAGCACGTATTGACATGCCAAAGATCCGTCATCTACCAGCAGAAGCTATGCATCTACCATAGTCGCCGCGTTCGACATCGCTCGTTTAAAGAGGAGGATCTGGTGCTCCGACTTAAGAAGAAGAAATCACACAAATTATCCCCGCCATGGGAAGGACCGTTCATCATAAGCAAGGTGCTGCTCAATGGGTCTTACTACCTCTTTGACAATCATGAACTGAAAGACAGACCCAACAAGGATCATAAGCGTAAGAGACGTGACCCGGATGATGACTACCCGGAGCTTGATCGGCCATGGAACATAGCACAACTACGTCCTTTCTACACTTAGCATTTTTTATCTATTGTGTACCCCTTATATGATCAATGAAATAAAGCTTTCTGGTTCATTCATATTTCTGAGTCTTTTACCTCCTTTAGTGTTCATTTTGGATCATATAAAATCTTTATGAGCAAGTTTTGCAATTGCACTTGTGAAAATTCCGCCTACGGGCGTTATCTTAAGTTTTCTGGTCTACACGTTCTTTGTTGCTTTTATGTGGATTCTGGAGTAGTGACTTTTGGCACTTATTGTCGGCGATTTTGTGCTTAGGTTATTGACGGTGCCATTTGGCATCATCGCCTGAGCGCATAATTCCGACAACGAGTCTTCCGACTCAAGAAAAGTCAAGCATAAAAACCAAAGTAATGGATAAGCCAGCACTTGCGTAAAAAATATATACATGATGGAACCAGTTCTTGAGTAGAAGGAAGTAACAACCATTTTTTTCCGCCTTAAGTTAAAAAGTAGTTTTTCCGCATACAAATGACAGAGGAAACAAATATTACATATTGTTTTTCATTCCTCTGGCGCATAAGACTTGGATGAAGCATCATCAGCAGCAGGAGAGCCATCCTCCTCGATGTCGGTAGTGTTGTGGGACTCAGAGGAGCTTTGGTTGCCACCGTCAATGGTTTTCATGGGCACAAAGACGTTAGGGTCGACCAACTCGGCGACTCTGGTGTCAAAACCCGCGAGCGACGCCAAGATAGCCTCGTGATCTATCTTTTGGCCATCGTCGTCCACGTCAGGGATACCGGAGGTCACCGTGTCGATGTCGGTGTTTTCGTAGTGCGCCTTTACCATTGACAGTGCCATCCTCGCACCAGCCCGTGTACATGAAGCTTTCCAGCTTGCAATACGCTTGGGGGCTCGACACAAGATCTCCGAGAACTTCGCCACGGAATCCACCGCTTTGATGTTGATCTGGAGGTTCTTGGCTATCTCCTTAGTCTGCGTGATGGCGGTATTGATAAAGTTGCTAGCAAGGACCATTCATTCCTTTCGCGGAGGAGGCAAATGGGTCAACCCAATAGGAGCTGCAAATTTCCGACAAAGTAGCGCATGAGTTCAATAACACAAAAAGTTCAGAGTATCTAGCTTACATAAGTACACGACGGAGAATCACTTACTGAAGATTCTAATCTTAGACTGCTGGAGAGTTTCTGCCAGAGAATCCCGTTCTTGTCGGAGGATCTTGTATGCGTCAAGATTGTGTTGATTCTGCTCATCAAAAGCTTTCTTATGCTCTTTCAGCATCGCGATCTCCTCCTTCAAGCGGTTCATCTCTTCGTTGGCAGACTCTTGTAGGACTTTCATAGAGTCCTCGTGCATCTTCAGCATATCCTTCCTCTCCTTCTTAAGGATCTTGTATTCGCTATCTAGCTGCTAAATATGCTTGGATTGCTCAATAATATCCTTAGCCTTGGAAATGGCTTCTGCAAGTCGGAGAAAGAACAGTGCACAGTGAGTACTCGAAGAATGTTGGCACAAGACCAAGCCGGAATACGAAAAAGAAAGGAAAAACAAATGCTTGCTCTTGGTGATTTGTTCCTTCAAGAAGGCAGTTTTACCCTTTTCGGCTTCCAAGTGCGCACGCATCTTCTGGTACTTCTCGTTGGACACGCCCCTCCGAGCATTAAGATTCTGTGGAAAGGAAAATTTAACACTATTTAGTCCACTTGGAGCATCTAGCCAGATAAATATCCACCTAGAGACTTGGGGGCTACAGTGAGAGTTTTTAACTTAGCAATATGCCTGGTCTTCCTTTAAGCATCTAGTCGGAACTGATTCCATTTTCAACTAGAAGCTTGGGGGCTACAGTATAAAGTTTTTTAACTTAGACATATTCTTAATCTTTCTTTAAGCATCTAGTCACAATTGATTCAGTTACAACTAGAAGCTTGGGGGCTACAGTATTGAAATTTACAAACACTGCGTATGCTACTCTGAAAGCATCTAGTCGGAATAATTCATTCAAACTATATGCTTGGGGGCTACAGTGAGAAGTTTTCTAGCTTAGTCACTCTTAGAGAATTTAGATGCAAAGACCTATGGTTTTCCGTCTAAATCCTCGGGGGCTACAGTGGGATACTCATATGAAATGCAAAAGGTAAATAAAACTTACAATTGCGATGATCTTGAGGTTGGTAGCGCTCTCAGCAAGCAACTTGCCAAAGGAAAGGTTGTTTCCTTGCAAGATTTCTGCTTGCCGGAGAAGCTCCTCAAGACCGCATGTTGGAGATGTCGGCGCTGCACCAGGAACCAAGGCAGAGCTACTCGGCGTAAGTGTCAGGTAGACTATCTTCGGGAACTCTATGGTTTTGTTGGGTGCAGAGGCACCCCCTTCGGTAAACGTACCACTCTCCACCACCGCCTTACCACTACCGATGGCATCCTTAGACGGAGCTTCAGCCATTTTTGTTGCGGCACTTTCTTGCGTTGCCTGTTCACCGACAACGGCAAGCTCCGCGGAGGCACCTGAGTCCACTTCCATGGCGGAAGGGCCAGATGCATCTTTGGCCTGTGAGCTTGTTGGAGCAGGCATAGGGTGGACGCTCGGAGTAGCAGGGGCGATGGTGGGAGATGCGCGGGGAGACACGTCAAGATGCAACATATCCTTAATGTTTCTAGAAGGCCCCCAAAGTTTTGGAGGTCTTCTTCAAACTGGTAGTGGCCTTCTTCCTGAAACGTGCAAAAAGTATAAGTATAGGAATAAGACAAGAAATGGACAATGTCGGAGAGAAAGAAGCTTACACAAGAGGGGGTGCTTTGGCAAAGGGGATCCCGGTAACCTTTCTTTTCTCCACCTCCAGGGCAGCGGTAGTCTTCTTGGAGGCTCCACCCCCCGTCTTCTTCTTCTTGCCTCCGTCCGCAGCGTCAGAGGTGGAGCTCTTCCGCTTTTGCACCAGCGGGACATCGTCGTCGGACACGACGGTGACTTCCTTCATCTTTGGGTCATAGATTTGCACATCCATGCTATCCTCCTCTAGACTGCTGAGCTGTTAAGTGAAAACCCAAAGTGTTAGATGGGATGGCAATGGCTAGACAGAAGAACTGGAGTATATGTCCTACACGGAAAATAAACAGGTACCTTTGGGCACTTGCCCTCCTCGAACATGTCGTAGGTGATGGTGAAGCCACGCTTCCTATCATTCACCTTGACAGTGTCCTTGAGGCGGAGCTTGACGGAGTCGCTGGAAAAGTTGTCCTCGGAGATGCGGAGGCTATCTTTCCTCTCCTTGGTATACTCATGCATCAACTTCGAGCGGTGCTGCAGAGGCTGGATCCGTCTGAGGAACCAGCACATGGCCAGGTCCAATCCGGTCAGACCCATCTCTATGAACCGCTCTATCCGCCTTATAGCGCAGAAAGCGTCGATGTTGGAGGGAAGGGAGGCCTGGGATCTCCATGTCGAGGCTTCGACGGCGGCTCCATCGACGAAGTCCGGATACGTCGCTTCTTAGCCAGCCATAGGGATATCTGGGCCGTAGAAGTACGTATGTTGCCAGTTTTTACAAGACTCATGGCCTACGATGTCGGGGAACCGCCGGCCAGGATGGATCATAAAACTAATCGTGCCACAGTTCCTGAGCTCGTCCTTGCCGGCTACGGCTTCCCGCTTGATGGTGAAATGGTAGATAAAGAGATCTAGCCTTTGCCTAATCCCTAAGTAACCCTCGCAAAGCGCCGCGTAGTTGCTAAGCGCGAGGATGCTATTGGGGGAGAGGTTCTGAGGCTGTACTCGATAATGGTTGAGGACAGCTTGGAAGAAATTGGAGATGGGCAAGGAGACACCGCGTACCATTTGGGCTTTGAGATACACCTTCTTTCCGGCTTGGGGAGAAGGGGTGACCTTGCTGGCCAGCGCCGCCCGCCAGACAAGCCCCTCCGTCGCAGGGAGGTAGCCCTCAATGATCAGCTCCTTGATGTCGTAGTCCGTGATGTCCGAACCACGCCAGTCCCCCTTGTGGGAGTCGTTTTCCTCTTCTAAAAGCTCCAACACCACTGGATTGTGGTCGCCGCTGGTGGATTCAACCACCGCGGATTTGGGGATCACCAGGCCCTCTGGGGCACAAGGACGGTGCTCGCCGGCTTGGCCGCGACATCGCCTGACGCCGCCATGGAGGGGGCAGAGCTGCTGCTATCCATTGTGGAGGTTAAGGTGGTGAATGAGAAAGGTTGAAGAACACGATGCATGAGTAGAATGAGGTGAAAAGTAAAAATTCCACCGCTGTTACAATTTATAACCTCTGGCGTCCAGATTCGTGCAAAACGATCGAATGGTTGACGCATGGGCGACGTGTGCGGGAGCGTGCGCGGAAATTTTGCCATGTTACCAACCGTCGCCGCCAATGGTTCGTATCGCTCGCGCGGGAAAAACTGACATGATTGCATTCTCTGCATGTGTGAGTTACGAGGCGTTGCTGACCTACGTCTACGTCACCATAGCTGTCACTGGCAGGTGAACCATCACATCGGAAGATTCCCGCATGGACGGATTAAATCCGGTTACGGAAGAGTACGATAGAAGATTCAGCAATCCTCCGACTTACAAAATGAAGACGGAGAAAACCTTGCAGGGTTCTTTTGGAAGAACTACAAGATATTGCTTGACGATTTGCTGACATTCATCTAGACGGAGCATTCAACGTGAAGAGGCAAGACGGCGCAAGATCTCGGAGTTCTCCGGGGGTTAATATTGGGGATATGCTATATGGGTATCCTCATAGCATGTCTCCTATCCGAATAACCCGGGTGGCCCACGGTTGGTAGCATGGCCCATGGCCTGCTGGGCGGCCCAGTTAGATGGATCCAGAAGGGAGGCCCATGCCGGATAAAGGAAGGCTACGATGGAGTCACCGACGTACCTGAAGCCTTGGAGTGCAAGACACGATAGACTAGTTGTAAGTAGTGTAGGACATTGTAACCTGTCCGGCTAGGACTTTTACCTGTAACCCTGGGACCTAGCGACTATATAAGTCGAGCCTATGGGATTATTTAGGGCACAATCTCAGACAACCTAGTGTCGACTACGACGCACCTCGCACAGCGAACCAATCCCTGTAACTCGGCGTATTGCCATTATAGTGATTTATAGCAGGAGTAGGATTCCGCCACCATTGTGGGATCTGAACCTGGGTAAGCTATGTTACCTCATACCCGTCAACCGTCCGCCTTCCCCCACGTCTCTAAACACGCACTGTGAGGACCCCTCCATGGCGTACTCATCGGCAATACCACGACACTAGCCGCACACTATGGCTAAGTTTTACCCATAGAGCACTACCTTGTGCGTTACAGGAAGGGGAGCAGGTGCGCCACGCCTATTTTTTTGGAATTGAAAAAAGCAATTGGGTACGTGCATCGCCGCCATCATGTTACCTTGCCGGAGCATGGCCGTGGCCATGACCTACCACTACACGGAGGTGCGGGAGGTCGTGGCCACGCTAGTCCTCCCCAGCATCGAGGCGGTAGGAAGGGTGTGGTTGGAGAAAGGGAGGTAGGAAGGAGGGAGGTAGGAAGAGAGGGAGGAAGGGAGGTCGGTGAGGAGAAGGGTGTCGTTGTTGCCCTCGTCACTGCGAGGATGAGGGGAAGGCCACCCTCTCTTCGCCATCACTACAAGGAGAGGAGGAGGCCGGAGAAAGGACGCTGGAGCAAGGTGGCTGGAGAGAGGAGAAGGGGAAGGAGGAGAAGGAAAAGGAGAAGGAGAAGGAGAAGGTAAAGGGAAAGAGAGAAGGAGAAGGAGAAGGGAGAAGGAAGAGGAAAAGGAAAAGCGGGGTGGTGGTTCGAATTTCGAATCGCGCCAACTTACTCGTGGCGCACTAGGTGGTGGTGCGCTATGGGTAAGTTGCCCTCTATTTTTTTATACAGGAAAAAACGGTCTTTTGACCGTAACTTTATACTCTTTACGAATTTTGAAAATCTAATAAATCGCTAAACGAACAAAGGTCATTGCGAGCGGATGCAAAATCTCATTCTCGTCAGTTTGGCATATTAAATGTTTTTTTCGACATCATATGAAAAAGTTACGGCCGTTTTACCGTGGCATGAATTTTTTTGCAGAAAAATTCGAAATTCATGTTTGTTAATTTTCCTAGAAAATAGACCACATTATCTACCTAAATATGAAGGATTTTATTTTTTGATGTGTTTTTCATTTTCTTTTATTTTTTGCAAGGCTAAAAAGCCGATCCACTTGGGGGGGAGGGTTGGTGCAGGCAACTTAGCCATGGGGCACTAGGGGCAGAGTGCCCTATGGCTAAGTTGATCTAGCTGCGGCAGCACACATACCCATAGCGCACTAGGTCAGGGTGCGCTACGGCTAAGTTTCACACCCATAGCACACCTTGACCTAGTGCGCTACGGGTATGTGGTCTGCGGCCACCTATTCCCTGGACCACACATAGGTGTGGTGCACCACCCCCATGTGCGCCACGCTTATGGCAGTTAGCCGTAGGGCACCTGTGGACAGTGTGCGACGCCTATTTTACCCGTGGGGCACCACTAGGACATGCGCCACAGATGTGTGGATTACCTGTAGCCGTTTTCCTAGTAGTGGTTGCGGAAATAGTCACCATGAATGATCTCAAGACATTTGAAATAACCTTGATTAGTTCTATGGAGGCTAAGATGGAAGAGATGCGACAAATGATAATGCGTCTCTCCACACCCGCAACAGCACCTCCATCTACCTCTGAGGATACTACCCCGCAATCTAAGGAAAAGGAAAACTCCAATTCCAAAGAGAACGAGGTGGTTGGTGATGACACTAGTAAGAGCTCCTCGAAAAGGGATAGTGGTAATGAAGGTGACGAGGTTCGATCTCGTCAATGCCCGTTGTTATGGTTGGGTTTTGGAGAAGATGGGGATGCTGGAAGTCGCAAAATGGTTAACAGACAAGTAACACAGGGACACGAGATTTACCAAAGTTCAGGACCCCGGAGGGAAAACCCTACTCCTGCTTATCTGCTCTTGATTACAGCGGAACCGAAGGTTACAGGGGTGCACAGATGCAAACTGGCGTGGAGGTGTGTATGCGGTCAGTTGAGAGATCCTTATCGCCGTACCCTCCTGGCCTTTATATAGATAGGCAGGTCCCGGGTTAGGTCGAGTCGTTTATAAACTAGGGTTGGTACACTTTGAAATTCTATCTAATCTACACTTGTCCTCCAAGGATTCGAAAATGTCATGGCCTTGGGCCACCCGAAGTCTTCATGGGTTGCGTGTACTGACATGGGACTTCCTTGGGCTGGACTAGGTATACCAATGTCATGTATCTATGGGGTATATCCATGTCAGAAGGATACAATGAGGTTTATCATGTGGATTCACCTGATCCACCTATCCCACACCCTCATATACATAATAGGGGTGATCCACCCAAACTTTCAGCATCTACTTTTAATCAATGGCAATTTTTGATGAAGTCTCATGTGTGCAGCTCCTCCATTGAGTTATGCAAAATCATAGAGAATGGTCTTCATGTTGGAGATCCAAACAACCTAACAAGAAGAGAGGTTGTAGACAGTAAACTCAATGTAACGGCTCTACACATGATTCAACTTGGCGTGGGTACCAAAGACATGCCCCACATAGAGCATATCAACACAGTGAAGGAAGTTTGGGATGCCCTCACCGAGCTCTTCATTGGAAATGAAAGCATGAGAAGGAATAGGTATGATTCTTTGAGTAACGAAGCTGAAGGTTTTTATATGATGGACAGAGAAGATCACGAGGTAATGTATAGGAGGCTCAAGTCAATAGCCACCACCTTCAGAAATCATGGTGCTTCCCATGTTGATGATGCTTGGATCAAGAGGAAGTATGTTAATGCTCTTATGCCTTTTGAGCCCACAGATTTAAAGAGTCTCCAAGGAAGGAATAACTACCACCTAATGACATCCAATGAGGTAATGCAAGAAATGGAAGCCTTCAAAGTGGCTACCAAGAATAACGAAGATGCACGTGCACGATCCATTGGGATGCAAAAGGGGGTCAACATGGCCTTAAAGGCAAGTGTGGCTGAACAAGATGAATATGAAATAGAAGATATGGACTGTCCCGAGGATGTAAATAGGGCTCATGGACAATATATGGCTTTCTATGCTAGAAATTTTTGGAAGTATCCAGCCAAAGCCAAATCTGAACTAGAACGCAAGAGTGGAGAAAATGGGAGAAGGGAAAACGGTCCCAAGCTAAGAGCATGCTTCAATTGTGGAGGCCGTCTGTACTTTTAAGATGAGTGTCCTTATCAAAGTAGATAAGATAATGGAGGAAGAGTCATTCTCAAAGAGAATTCAAAGGCTCCACGAAAGAAGCAATCTGTGAAGAAGAGTTCTCAATTCAAAAAGCAACCAAATATAGTCTTAGTGGCTCAAGAGGGCTATACATCGGGAAGTGAAGATGAAGATGAGGATGATAGCTCTCGAGAGGTGGCTGCTATAGTCACCATGTCTACACCAACCTCTCTCTTCGACTCTCCGAATGAAAACATCATCAACAAGAACGCTACTTGCCTCATGGAAAGAGGTTATGAGGTATCATCTTCCAACACTTCTTTTACTAAGACTATAATTCACATGGATGATCCTACTAGTCTTAAGGTTAAAGAAGAAATTATTGCTTTGGACTATTTTATCACTAACTTGCAAGGTGAGCACAAAAGACATTTTGAGGCTCTCATGAACCAGCTGGCCCAAAATGAAGTGCTTCATAAAGAAAAGGGCAGGATTGAAAGGGAGGATGCAATGGAGATTGCATCCCTAAAAATGCTCGAGAAGAATAGGAAGAGGCTCGTGTTTCTCTTGAAGAGAGACTTGAGTCTATCAAGGATTCACATGGAGAAGTGGTGACCAAGATTGTTAAGGAATGTGACAATGCAGTAGCCAAAGCAAAGAAACCAAAGAAAGAAAAGGTTGACTTTGGGGCTGCTCATGCTAGACTCTCCGAAGAATTGGAGAAACTTGACATTGCTCACAAGCCTTTGAAAATGAATTCTTTATTATCAATGAGTCTCATGATCAGCTCCAAATTTGATTGACTAAGTATGATATTTCTAGCACATCTAAGTTAACATACAAAATGCTAGGGTGGAAGATGAGCTTGCCAAAGCCTCCACTTCCAAAGGTAAGGGAGTTCTTGATGATATTCTTGGCAAGCAAAGATCAAACCTTGGAAAAGAGGGACTTGGCTATGTTTCCAATTCCAAGGAGAAGAAGAACAAGAAAAAGAATACCAAGAGTGAAGAAGCAAAGACAAGCACCATTGAGAAGAACATCACAAAGGACAAAACTGACCATAATGCTTTTGTAGGGTCTAACAATCCAAATTATGAGAAATTTTGCAATTACTATTGTGATGTATATGCTAATTATGTTGGTCCTTTTGATGAATATGTTTCTTTGTATATTTGGGTTCCAAATACCCCTGTTACTAACATGAGAGGACCCATTGAAATGGGTACCTAAAACCAAGAAGTAATTTTCTTGCAGGGCTATGCTTCCGGTGGTTCCAAATGGGTGTTAAACAGTGGGTGCACTAGTCATATGACTGGAAGCAAAGATATCATCCCGGAGATGAGACCCAATCATGATCATATTACAGTCTCCTATGGTGATAAGTCTAAATCTGAGGTATTGGGTCTTGGCAAGGTAGTGGTTTCCCATGATATCTCTCTCATGGACGTCATGCTTGTTGAGACCCTCGGTTACAACTTATTTTCTGTTCGTGCCCTTGGTAAGATGGGCTTTGATATTTTCATTGATGGTGATTTCGTGGTCCTCTTGTGGAACAAGTGTCTAAAGGTTGCTTTTGTTGGGTACGTCGAAAATGACCTGTATGTGGTGGACTTTTCGAGGAAAACCACTGTGGGTCCGATGTGCTTATTAGAAAGGCCGACATGGGTTGGTTATGGCATCGCCGTCTAGCCCATGTCAACATGATAACATTGCAAAGTCTTCACAAGGGTGGCCACATCCTTGGACTAAAAGACAATGTTTCCTTTGACAAAGATCGTGTTTGTAGGGAATGTGTTGAAGGCAAGATGCATAACTCTCCCCGCAAGAGGAAAACTATTGTTTCCTTAAAGAGGATCTTGGAATTACTTCGTGTGGACTTGTTTGGTCCTCCATATCATGCTAGTCTCGGTGGGAAAAAATATTGCTTGGTGATAGTTGATGATTACTCAAGATACACATGGGTCTATTTTTTCAAGATAAAGAGTGAGACTCAACAAACTGTCATTGATTTCGCCAATGAGGTCTAGCATGAACACAATGTCCCCATATTTGCAATAAGAAGTGACAACGGATCCAAGTTCAAGAACTACACTTTAAATGAATTTCTAAGTGAAGAGGGGATAAGACATCAATATTCCGCTGCGTACACCCCTCAACAAAATGGTGTAGCCGAGAGGAAGAACCATACTTTGACGGATATGGCTAGATCTATGTTGTGGCATCCCCAAATTTACGGTCCGGGAATACCTTTTATGCATACCACCACAATCCCATGATCAGTGCATCGTGGAGCATAACCGACAGATATCAAACCATACATCCATTGCAACATTGATTACAAGAACGTTTACATAAATAAACTTACATAATGCCACTAAGGGCTCAAATACATAATTGCAGCGGAACTTCTACTCGCGGGGGACCCGAGTCAAGCCATAACCCAACAGGGTACCCGACTCGACGATGCGCCCTAGCTTGCATAGACGTCAACTTCTTCCTCGCTCCTCGCTCTTCTAGAAATCTGGCCAAGTAAATAGCCAGGGACAATGCTGGTGAGTATTTTGAATGTACTCGCAAACCACCGTAAGATAATATTAATAACAAGGGGATATGCAGTATGGCCATAGTGGTAGGAGGGATCCAAAAGTGTTTTTTTTCTAAAATAGTTCTCTTGTAGATATAGCATCAACATGTTTTGTTGAAATCCTTTGTAAAACATTTTGTAAACCTTTGTGAAAAGGGTTGGAAAACAAGTAGGAATGGGTCACCCTATATCATCGCCACGGTCTTCATCTAACTGGGTTATCCTCCTCCTTCCCTGGTCTCCCACGGACCACCAGGTTTTAATAAACACTTTCTTTTTGAAAGCTCTTTTTGAAAACAAGACCAACCCCGCTCTACAGCGACCTTCCCAACCGTCTATGACCGAGGACTCGGCTATTCGAATATATTTCCACACTGCAGAGGTTGTAAACTTTACCCACAAGACTTGATACATAAGCCGGGATACAACCACAGCCCGATACACACGGTATATGGGGGTTCAGATAATCAAACAGAACCTTCGGAAAGACCACTCCAAGACGGGCCCTACCCTATGAGTTGTTCCTCTCAACACCGGGACGTCGTGATCCTTGGACCAACCGGAGTGCAACCCAACTCCTTTAGAGCCGACACTTTCAATGAGAGGCTAATAGTATCGCCAGGTCACTCACGTGGGTGATCCTGCTTCCTCCAGGTGACTGCCTCACAGATAACCCTTTTAGTAAAGGAATCCCGAAATTAGAGGGTGATGATCCCTTATAAGTAATCATGCGGTTACCCACATCTAAGTGAACTAACTTAGGATTAAGCCCCATCCCCACTTCACGATATTGTGGTTGCATGAGATAATTGTTCTGGCAAAACTGCAAAGAACCAGGTGCCCCTTTTTATAAACCTTTTTCCTCCTTCCTTTGTCCCATCCATTTTGTAAAACAAAACCTTTTTAGTTTCTCAAAATTATCTTGGTAGGTCAAACCTCACCAAGGTTTTCTCATAAAATATTTTATTAAAATATACCCGGGGTCTTCCCATCCTATACTTCTAGTCTGGCTAGAATGGGGTCTCCAAGGGGGTTATGGTGTTAAACACCATCTACCAGACTAAGGGAAAATTGGTGTCATCAAATGGGTGGTACCTAATAGTACTAAGGTGGTACTTGTTTGGAGGATCCAAACATTCCCACATATAAACATATTAAGTAAAATCATGCAATTTATATAAATAGGTATATAAAACATGCATAAGTAAACTAGTAGGACAAAGGCTTATGAGAAAGAAGGTGGCTTGCCTGGTTAGTAGCAATATGGCAATTGTCCCTGGACTTCTTCAATAGAATACCAGAATATCCAATACAATAGTAAGAAGATCCCTTCTTGTTGTCGTTAACTCATTTGCAGCTAGCATTGTCGAGGATCACACATGCAAGAATAAAACTGCACAATCAACACAAAGCATACAAGCATCATAGCATTCAAAAAACAAAAAAAGGTATACATGCTATACTACAGTAGGGGTTGATAATAATGGAGGAATTTCAATATGAGTTATACTTTAGAAACTATATAGAAAAGGGTTTTAGGTCAAGGTCCTATTCAGTATGATATCATTTTATAAAAATGATATCATCATATTTGTGTGGATAAAATGAAACCCACAAAAGTGGTTTCACTATTTTATCAATTACCCTTGATTTATGAAGGATTTTCTAGTGAATAAAACCCTAGTTTTAGTAAATAATTCACCAGAACTTTTCTGGAGTTTCAAAAATTATTTCCTTGGACGGATAGGTAGGATTTGGTTGACCGATTCACTGGGAATTGGAATAACTTAAAAATAATTACCAGAATGCCCTCAGGAAATTCCCAAAAACATTACTGGAAGTTATTTGTCTTTTTCACCAGATTAAATATGTAAGGGATTTTGAGGCAATTCCAAATACATATGCTAGGTACATTTAATGCCTTTCTATAGAAATTGGATTCACCATCCTTGGGTTTGCATAACTACTTATATGATTTAATTGGTGAAAATACCCTAGGTAGAGAGGTTTAAATTATTGAAATTAATCTAGATCTCAATAAATCATGATCTCCTAGGTGTTGATAGATAGGTTTACATAGAAGTAATGCAAGTTGGAATTAGGTCAATCCCAGTTATGGTTTGAGCTAGAGAGATTATTAAAGTCATAAACATATTTTTCTTGTTATTTTTATTGCTAGCAAATCAAAATTCACTTTCGCATGGGACCAAGTGTATTGGTTGGGTATTTGAAAGGATATTTTACCCTATATTATTTTTGGTTGGCTGATACCGTTGTTAGAGCGGACTAATGGTACTTCTAGTGTCTTACACATGTTTTAGTCTGATGGTGTGATGGAAGGTCATCAAAGACCCCCCGTTTTGATAACGAAGCTTCGCGCCGAACTTTTCCTTTTTATGTAACTTGAGTCCGGTTAGGAACTCCGCACTATTAAGAGGAGTTCTCTCGATGAGCTTGTTGGGGATGAACTTCTAAGCCATATACACACCCCATACTACTACTTGATATATCACCAAAGAGAGAGGAGAAGAAAACCTATCTATCGAGCCATTTCTGCAGATCCGGTGTACAGGACGGTTGAACCGGCTCACAGACCGGACCATCCGGTGTCAGGACCAGAAATCCGAACCTCAACCGGATTTTCCAGTTTACTTACTCTGAGTCTAACCGAGACTGGAGTCAGTAACCAGATTCGACTAAACTCCAGTTTTTCGGGCTGAGAACCGGACCGTCCCGTGTATGAGCCGGTCCAACCGAACTTAAAACCGGACCTTGCAAAAATGACTTGAAACGGCTAGTTTTTCTTCTCGAGTATAAATATCCTTTCCTCCACCTTGAGGAGGTCAGGAATTTAGTTTATATCCTTCTTGAAGCTCTCTCTCTCCATTGTTGAAACACAAAAGCTTGAGGATCTCCCATTCTACCCAACCAAATCCAAATCCCTTTGGAACAAAGGATGAGGAGGTCCCAATCTATGTTTCCACCAAGCCAAAGTTCATCCCCCTTGGTTTCATCGAGTTAGCTTGTTACTCTTGGGTTTGTGGGAAACCCTAGGCGGCTAGGGTTTCCCGGAGGCATTTGGCTTGTGATTTGCTCCGTGGAAAGTTTGTGAGGGTTTGGAGACTACCTTAAAGTCTACCACGAGTAAGTGAGCTATTCCTTCGTGGGATAGGCTCAGAGATTAAGGTGAGCCTTTGTGGCATGTGAGGGATCCTTTGTTGAAACTCACACCTCTCAAACATGACGTAGCCCCCTTCCCAAAGGTGGTGAACACGGGAATACATCTTCGTCTCCGCGTGATTCGATTATTCCTTAACCTATCTCTTACTTGTGTTGTTTACCTTGTGATAGCCTTTGAGCTTGAAGTATCTTGTATCATCATCTAGGTTGCCTCACCTAGTTTGCACTTAGGCTCACTTATTTTCCGCAAAGCCTAAATCTTGCAAAAGATTACAAAGAATTTTGTAGAAACCTATTCACCCCCTCTAGGTTAACCATCTTACACTTTCAATTGGTATCAGAGCCAAGGGCTCTTGTAAGGGATTTACCGCCTAAGAGAAAAGATGCTTTTCTGCGATGATGAGGATGATAAGACTTATTCGGTCAAGGATCTTCGTGAAATCTTAGCCAAGGGTGCCCTTGAAAAGGCTAAGGCTGATTCCGACCTACTTGTTCGAATGAATTACCTACAAGGACAACTTAAGGCCATTGGCGATGGGGATTTTCTTCGTAACCCATTGGTAGTACCTCAAGGAGACCAATGGACACCGGAAATGAGAAGGATGCCGAGTCCGCTCATGAGAGAGGCTCGTTGAAAACCTTCGTGCCCCCTAATCAATTTCCTTATGTTTATCCTAAGAAAAAGAACACCATGCCTCATATTAATGGTCCGGGTCCTACACTTCATTTTGATGGAACTCATTTCTCTGATTGGAAAGCTTCTATGGAATCTGATCTTCACAGCTGTAGCATTGAGCTTTGGGAGATCGTGTGCACTGGTTTCCACCCTCAAGATCCCAACAACCTCACTCTGGGAGAGTACTACGACCGTCAAATAAATGCAACGGCTTGTGACAAGATAAGGAGTGCCATTCACCGCACTCTCCATGATCAAGTCAGCGACATCCCCACCGCAAAGGATCTTTGGGATAGGATTGTCATTCTCCAAGTGGGAACGTCTCTTATCCAAAAATCCAAGTATGAAGCTACCAAGTCAGAGATGAACATGTTCATGAACCATGATGGTGAGACCATCGCCAAAGCATAGAAGTGACTTGTTGCCCTCCATGTGAAGTTTGGTGGCCTAGGATGTGAAAAGTATGATGATGGATTCAATGTGAATGATGAGATCATCAAGTCCAAAATTGTCTCTATGATCGCGGTCACCGATAATAAGCTTGCCTTGAACTTGCAACTCCTTGATAGCGCTAATCAATTCACTCCCGATGATCTTGTCTCTTGTCTTGTTGCCATGGATAACTTGGCGGATGAAGGGCAAAAGATCAAGGAGATCAACCGTGATATTGGGTCCTCCCACTCTCTAGCACTAAAGGCCAAACATGTGCAAGAAGATGTTGCAAGTGATGAAGAAAGCAATGTTGATGGAGTTGGTGATATGCTCTCTCAACTTTCTCTCTTCACCAAGAACATGAAGTTCTGAAAAAGGAGAAGTTCAATGGGATCAAGTGAGAAGAAGAGGACGTGCTACGATTGTGATGAGTCGAGCCACTTTGCCGATAAATGCCCATATGAGAAGAGTCTTGACAAGCCCAAGTATGAAGAGGGTGCCAAACCAAGATGAAGCCCAACCCAATCAATGAAAGATACAAGAGGAACAATAGGCGTGATGGAAAGGGCTTCCTAGGTCAAGAATACATATCCTACAAGGAGGAAGAGGATGAAGAGAAGGTTGTTGGAGTGGCCGGTTTGTCCTTCGCCGAACCCGGGTCTCTCTTCACCTACGACTACACCAAGGACTACACCGACGACTATCCTACTCCCAAGGTCAACGCCACTTGTCTCATGGCAAGGAGCTCTAAAGACGAGTCCGACATGGAGTGTGGGCACGAGAAGAATGTGGTGGGTGTGACCGGTTTGGTATATGTCGAACTCGAATCACCTCTCACCTACGACTACGCCAAGGACTACATCGAGAATTCTCCTATTCCAAAGATCACCGGCTCTTGTCTTATGGCAAGAACCTCCAAGGTAATCTCCTATCCTCCATCCCTATCTAGTGTCTTGGATGATATTGAGAGTAACCATGATAATGATAGTGATAGTGGTGAATTTGGTGAAGAATATATAAAAGAAATGCATGCTATCATTAAGTCTCTTCCTCCCATTGCTCGTGCTAGAGTCAAGCAATTAATGGAACTTGTTAGCTCACATTATGAGGCCATTGATAGCTTGGAATATCATATTGATCATGGGAAATGAAAATTCAATCTTCTTGAGCAAGAGCTTTGTGAGGAAAAGAATACCAATTCATTTCATAAACTACAAATATAATTTTTTTAACTTGATAAAGAAAAATACATGGACACTATTGATAGGGATAACTCTTTGTTCCAAGAGCTTGATGCCTCAAATAAAGAGATTGAGGTTGCTCATGCTTCTCTTACCAAGGACCTTGAGCACCTTGAAAAGGATAGTTTGCTTGTCAAGTGTGAGGTCATAAAACTTGGAGAGAACCATGACCAACTTCGGGTGACCTATGAGAAGGCTCTTGGTACATTGAAGGATCCAATTATTGTTGAGAATGATTCTTGTTCCTCTAACTCTACCTTCGATCAAACTCTCCACATTGAGGAAAATAAGAAGTTGAAAGAGAAACTTGAGAAATAACGTCATGCACCCACTTCCAAGGGAAAGATTCTAGACGAGATTCTATCCCGTCAAAAGACGAGGGTTTCCAAGGAAGGTGTCGGTTTTGATCCAAAGAACAACAAGAATAATGCCATTCCACCAAAGAAGATAACCTTTGTAAAAGAATGTGACAAGGTGGTTCGCCAAGTCAAGAAGAGTGTTGTGAATGGGTGAGCCATGAGGGGAAATCACAATAATAAATATGCGGGAAAATCTAATCCTTTCTATGTGCTATGTAAGGGCACTCAAGGAGATGTATATGCCAAATATCTTGGCCCTCGAAATGGTTATGCTTATAGATGGTACTCAATTTGGGTACCAAAGGATCTTGTTGCTAATGCTAGGGGACCCATTACTCAATGGCTTCCTAAATCAAATAATTCATTTTGTAGGGTTATGCCTACAGTGGATCAAAATGGGTGTTTGATAGTGGATGCACCAATCACATGACCGGAGGTAGAAGTGGTCTTGACCAATTCATTCACGATGTAAACTCAACGTCAAGCATCACCTTTGGAGACAACTCTAATGGAAAGGTACTAGGTTATGGTAAGTTGGTGATCTCCAAGGTTTTGACTCTAGAGACCGTCTTACTTGTTGAAAACCTTGGTTACAACTTGCTTTCAATTAAACATCTTGCGGATGCCGGCCATGACTCCTATTTCTCTAGAACTTTTGTGAAGGTCTTTAGGGGTGATGATCTCAGCTTGGTTCTTATTGGACATGTGGAAGATGACCTTTATGTGGTCTACCTCTCGAAAGAGATCCAATCTCTTCCTACATGTCTAATGGCCAAGGTTGACAAGGGATGGCTTTGGCATCGTCGCCTAGGCCATGTCAACATGAGAAGTCTCAATCAACTCCTAACGGGTGAGCATATTATTGGACTAACCGGTGTCTCCTTTGATAAAGATCATGTGTGTAGTGCTTGCATTTCAGGAAATAAAATTGGGAAGCATCATCCTTCCGTAACCAAGGTGGCCACATCAAGACCCTTGGAGCTTCTCCATTTGGATCTCTTTGGGGCGTCAATGTTTGAATCCCTTGGTGGAAGAAGATATGGTCTTGTCATTGTTGATGATTACTGAAGGTATACTTGGGTCTTTCTTCTCAAGTCAAAGGATGAGACCTACAAGGAATTCATGATCTTCGCCAAGCAAGATCAACGCACTTATGGAGTGGAGATCAAGATCATTAGAACCGACAATGGCACCGAGTTGAAGAACTACACCATGCAAGAGTTTGTTGAAGATGAGGGGATCAAGCATGAGTTATAAACTCTCTATAACCCTCAACAAAATGGTGTTATTGAAAGGAAGAACCGGACAATCAATTGAGATGGCAAGAACAATGTTGAGTGAATTCAAGTCACCCCATAACATTTGGGGAGAAGCCATTGCTACCACGGTCCACTACACTAACCGGATCTTCCTCCGAGCTCCCTTTGACATGACACCATACGAGATTCTCACAAGTAAGAATCCTAATGTCAAATACTTTCGTGTCTTTGGATGCAAGTTCCTTGCCAAGAACAAAAAGGAAAAGCTCGATAAATTCGAATCTAGAACTATAGAGTGTATCTTTGTTGGTTATGCGGAAAACTCTCATGACTATAGATACTACAACATAACTAATGGTTGTGTTGAAGTATCTTGTGACGTGGACTTTTTGTAGAATAATGGCCCCCATGAGGGGCAAGTTACTTCACGTGATGTAGGTGATGGTGATTTCTCTCAAGTCATCAAGTTGATGGGTATTGGGCATATCTTTCCCATTGAGTCTCACATTCATGTTCAAAAAGATTATGGGGGACAATCAAACTCAACTCAAGAAGATCCAAGGTCTAACCAAGTTGAGCAATCAAATGCACCACAAGATCAACATCTTACTCAAGATGCCATGCAAACCGAAGATCAAGAACCAAGCCCTCAACCCTTTGAGCAAGACCAAGTAGAAGATCAATCTCCTCCATCCCAAGGTCAAGCTCAAGATGTTGTCAATGATCAAGGCCCCTCAAAAGATGAATTCATTGATCATGAAGGCACAATTCGGAAGATCAAGGCCGCCTCCATTGCAAGTGGACTCCAAGTCAACAATATCCTTAGAAGCATATCAAGAGGGATCAAGACCCGTGCCAACAAGAAGAACCTCACAATCTTTTATGCGCATCATGCTTTTGTGTCCAGCTTTGAGCCCCTCAAGGTTCATGAGGCTTTGGAGGATCCAGATTGGGTCATTGCCATGCAAGAAGAACTTGAGTGTTTCACCCGCAATGAAGTTTGGTCTCTAGTGGAGAGGCCTAAAGAACATCGTATCAATGTCATTGGGACCAAGTGGGTGTCCAAGAACAAGCAAGATGAAAATTTGGTCGTCACAAGAAACAAAGCAATGTTAGTGGCGCAAGGCTATGCCCAAATAGAAGGTATTGACTATGAGGACACCTTTGCGCCCCTTGCTCGTCTTGAAGCTATTCGTCTCTTGCTTGCTTATGCATCTTTCCATAACTTCAATCTTTATAAGATGGATGTGAAAAGTGCATTTCTTAATGGTCCCTTGAAAGAGGTTGCATATGTAGCTCAACCCTCGGGTTTCAAAAACACATGCTATCCCAACCATGTGTATCTACTGCATTAGGCTCTCTACAGACTAATGCAAGATCCTCGTGCTTGGTATGAGCACCTTAGGGATTTCCTACTCATGGATGGGTTTAGCGTGGGTAAGTTTGATTCCACCCTTTTCACCAAACGGGTTAAACAGGGTGGCTTATTCATTGCTCAAATTTATGTTGATGATATTGTCTTTGGTGGAACTAATGAATCTCACAACAAATCTTTAGGCGAGTTGATGACTATGAAATTTAGGATGTACATGATGGGGGAGTTGAAGTTCTTTCTAGGCTTCATTGTAAAGCAACTTCCTCACGGCACTTTCATATCTCATGAGAAGTACATTAAGGACATGCTCAATAAGTTCGAGATGCCCAAGGCTAATCCCATGAAGACTCCGATGCCACTAAATGGACAACTTGTCTTTGGAGTTGTTGAGAATGACGTGGATCAAAAGGTATATTGTTCTATGATTGGTTCCTTGCTCTACCTTTGTGCTTCTAGGCGGGATACAGGGCCGGTCCTGGGGAGGGTCTAGAGGGGCGGTCGCCTCGGGCCCAAAAAAATTAGGGGCCCTCGCGAGGTATAGCCTAGTATAGCTATATAGATGTGAGTTGATCTCAGGAAAAAAAGTACCAACGTACTGGCATTGTATTGGGCCCGATTGGGTCATTTTCGTTACTTGTTCACGTAAATGTGAACTGCTAAATTAGTAATCAGCCGATCACCGACCCCTTATCAAAAAAATCCGATGACCGATCGATTATTATCGGACATAAGGATCGACATCTTGATTCTAGAACTCGCGATCGGAAGTAGGACGACATACTGTCGCCCGTCGCCCATGGCCTATGAGTCCAAGTCCACTTGCCTGATTGACTGATCCTCCCTGTTGTTTTCCAACTCGCAAGGAACCAAGACGACCGCTCGTCTTGTCCAACACCAGGTATCAAAATTCAAAACGTTCATGATTTATCACTATTCTCTTAGAATTTGGGTGCTACTTTTATTTTTTATGTGGTTTATATATGATATAGTCTACTTTATGCCCTAATCTCCCGGTCTGGTTCATCTGGTACAAGTTGTCCATCTAGTTCATCTGGAACATTTTATGTCGAGTTAAATGATCTTATTTGTGAGTTAAGTATTATGAACTTGATTTTGCCGAAGAAACCAATGTCTGCTATGGAGTTTTTTGAGTTTGTCAGAGAAGCATATTCCTATCCTAATATTGATACCATTTATCGGATCTTAGTTACTATCCCCATGATTGTTGCATCAACTGAAGGAACATTTTCAAAGTTGACATTATTCAAAAACTATTCAAGATCTATAATGTCTGAGGAAAGGTTAAATGGTTTGACAACTTGATATATTGAGTAGAAGTTATTTAACAGGATTGATATTGATTCCTTCGTCGCTGGCTTTGATCTTGGAATTTACGGAGAAAATTTAAAGGTACAATATAAACATTGTTATTTTTATATGAATATATTGCAATTGGTACACTTGAAGTCTCTATTTTAGTAGAGGTCCCAAAATTTTAGTTTCGTCCCGGGCCCCTAAAATCTCAGGACCGACCCTGGCCGGATTTCATGTTAAGTGTTGGAATGTGTGCTCGTTTTCAATCTGCTCCCAAGGTACCTTGTTCTCACTCTTACTCTCGGGCTTTGGTATCCAAAGGGGTCAACCTTTGAGATTGTTGGCTATTCGGATGCCGATTGGGCAGGTGATAAGGTTCACCGGAAATCAACCTCCGGGGCTTGCCAGTTCATTGGCCGGTCATTGGTGAGTGGGTCTTCCAAGAAACAAAACTCCACAACCCTATCCACCACCGAAGTCGAGTACATATCCGCCGCATCTTTTTGTGCTCAATTGTTATGGATGAGGCAAACCTTGAAAGACTATGGTGTGTCTCTTGGTATGGTGACTCTTCTATGTGACAATGAAAGCTCAATAAAGATCTCCAATAACCCCGTCCAACATTGTCGCAACAAAAGTATTGACATTCTCCACCAATTCCTAAGTGACCATGTCGCAAATGGTGACATCAACCCCACTCATGTGGGTACGATGTTACAATTGGCCGATATCTTCACCAAGCCTTTGGATGAAGCCCGGTTTGTCATGTTAAGGCGAGAACTCGGTATCCTAGATCCTCAAAACTTGTATTGATTTACTTCTTGCACTATATTCTTGCTCTTAACATGCTATGTAGCCTAATCGTGCAGCACATGTAGGGATAGCCATCTTACCATGTCTTGGTTTGATGCATATCTATGTGTGCAACATAAATTGATCTCGTGTCATGATATGGGTCCAAGCATCTATCTTTGAGGCGCCATGACGCATGTTCTTAAACATAGAGGGAGAAATCCCCTGCCAACTTTTAGCCTCATTTGCATCTCAATGGTTTCCTTCTAGAGCGTCGTCGGATTGTCAACAAGTACACCATAGGGGGTCCTAGTGGGGTTGGAAGGATGGGGTGTGAGACGTCGGATGTTCCAGGAGCGGTGAGCACAAGTTTACCAAGGTTCAGATCCGACTGAGGTGATTAGATCTTACTCCTTCTAGCAACCCAGTAATATATCGGCGTAAGCCGAATGTTACAGAGGATTACAAGAGAGGTTGGCCTATGCGAGTTGATTGTGGTGTTATGATTGATTGGTTGCCCTAAAGGCTCCCTTAGGGCCAGTTTATATTGTCACCGGGGCCTAGGGTTATAGGGAGAGACCTATCCGGCCACGTTACAGAGTCGGTAACTATGTACATCTTGGACTACAAGTAATACTACAGGCATAAGTTGGTAACTCTTCAGGGCCTTGTCGTAGCCGGAACTGGCTCCTCCTCTTTCTCTTACTGGGCCACCCGTGAAGCAAATCTCTAACCCGTTGGTGGGCCACCCTGGTCAGCGTGTCCTGTGGGTATACCCGGAAAGCATATCTCCAACAGTAGCCCCCGGAAGTCTCCAAGATCTAAAGTTGGATAAATCGTCTATCTTGATGGTTTCTTTGTCTTGAGAATCTTGAAGGGTTCCCGAAAACTTATTTCATTAATGTAGGATTCTGAGTCAATCAAGCCAGCTATATTTTGTTCCGACCTTAGTCTTTTCCTTGCTTGGTTTGAAACGTAAGCCGAATTTTTCAGCGGCGTGCGGACTAACAACTTTTCAGACTAGGTCCTGTATCTAACAAGATTTCCATCAGCATGACCGTTGGTGGGTCTGTTCCTTACGGAATAGAACGCCGTTTCAATGCCTGCGCGAAAATCGAGGGGCAGAAGAGTCACGAGGAAGCTAACTCCCCCTCTCCTATACGCATGTCCATAATCGCGCGTGTCATCGCACGAATCTTGACGTAAAGGTAAATAAAGTGGGGAGAAAACCCTTTCTCTCAGATTCACCTCTTCATCGATTCATTCATTGCTTCCTCGTACTCCTCGAGCGCTCCGCACCAGTTCCCATCTACACACCGTTGATAAAAATATCTCCTTCCCCCATTAGCCCTTTTTCCTCCAAGATCCATGGCTTCTTCCTCGACCTTAGGAGCGGCGGCGAAGGGTTTGTCGGCGGCAGAAGAAAAGAAGATGCAGGGTCTTTGGATCCCTAGTGCCATGGACAATGTGGAGCTCCAAGTCATGGAGGATGAAGGGTTCATCATCGCCGGTGCATGTCAGAGCGCCTCAGGACACGCCGTTCCCGCGCCACTCGACAGCGAGAGGGTGCCGTTTGGCACTCACGTAGACCGCATGCTGAGATTGCCACCATCGGACTTCCTCGTCAAGGTCCTCAATCACTATGGTGTGCAACTCCACAACCTTCCTCCCAACTCCCTGCTTGAGCTCAGTACTCACGTAGCTTTGTGCAAGGGATTTCTTGGCATTAGGCCAAGTCTCACCCTTTTCCGGTACTACTATGGTACTCGGAAGAATTCCATTAGTGACGGTGTGCCTTATGTCACCGGCACTCTTAGCTTAGTCCTTAGGAGGAATCGGATCTATCCTAGGATTAACGCTAGTGAGTCCGTCAAACGCTGGGCCGAAACTTTCTTCTATCATAAGGATATTCCGGCTCTTGGAAAGGCGGACGGTCTTCCGGCATTCGTCAACGGCGCCGCTCCCCACCAAGATTCATGGGATGCGGAGGCACCAGAGATGTCGGATATTTTGATCCTCGCCAAGAGGCGGATTGAGTATTTGATGAAGCATAAGGGACTCCGTGGATCTGATTTGATCCATTGCTGGCTGGAGCGCCTGATTCAGCCTCTCCAGCACCACGGAGACCACCTCATGCACCAGATCACGAGCGACAATAAGGACTACAAGACCCTTATGCAATATTTGATCAAGGAAAGAGTGGAACGGAAAGTTCTAGAAGTTTCCATGAAGATGTATACGACCAACCGTCCTCTGACTCAGGTAAATATTTCGACTCTTCTTTTGCGTTTCGTCGTTCTTTTCTGTTCTTTCTCCGACTCTATTTTCATCGATGCTTTTTGAATTTGTCAGCTCGAGAAAGTCTCTGAGTCCGAGATAGCTCCACTAGAGGGCTATGCTTTAGACGACCCGGAGGGAACATAGGATGATGAGGTGCGAGAAGTTTCCTCCCCCGCCTCCAAGAAGTGTAAGGCGAAGGAAGTTGTTGCTGCTGGTAGCCAAGTGCGGCCAGTGGTTAAAAAGTAGGCACCCTACCTTTAATTTTTAGTACTCTTGTACCTTTATTTCTTTCCAGAGCACACCAAATATTTAGGATTTTCGTGTTCTAGAGTTAAATCAGCGTTGAAGAGCAAGATAAAGCCAGACAGCAAGCCGGGCAAGCAGATGCACCAGCAAAATCTTGTTATTTCCCCTGTTGTGCCGCCATTGACCCCATCCAGTACTCCATCAGCACAGTAAGCTTCTGCATCCCCTGATGCTGGCAAAATCTCGAAATCCCTGGTCATCGTTGATGACCAGGAAACTAACCAGGGTGAACCCGTCAAGGGTAATGATCCCATGGTAATGCCTACAGGAACGATGGATAAGGTGGTTGACTCTGTTGTCCCTGGCCTCAAGAGGAAAGAAAAGGAAGAGATCCTCAGACTAGCTCAATGCAGTCTTGAGAAGCAAACCTAGACTCCAGAGGCAACGAGCCAAGAGGAGGAAGACGTTAGGCTGTTTAATCTCCTGGACCAAATTTTGGTCCGGGTTGCTAAAGTCACATCTGGCAAACTTCCAACGATGGATGTTCCGTCCCTCACCCTCATCGAGAAGGTGTTTCACACCACCGAACTCGGATTTGAAAAGATGCACCTGGAACACATTGTAAGTTTCCGATTCTTATTTGCATTTATTATCATATCCTCTAGCCCCAAGCATAAAGTCGGATAAACATCGTTGGATCCGAGTTGATGCTTTTAGATTGCAAAAGAACGGTGTAGTGTAGCCCCCAAGGCTCGTGCTGTGATTTTACTTAGCTAAATTTGCAGCCCGAGTCTTAGTAGCCGTCTGACGGTATTTCATCTCTAAACTTACAGAAAATAGCATCTTCCAACCACGAATTGCTCAAGAATATTTCCAATAAGCGCAAAGAAATCAAAGCTTTGCGCCTTGAAAATTCGAAGTTGAAAATTGAGAAAGATGAAGCAGAAGGTAAACTTTTCCGGCTTCCTCTTTGTCAGTTATCTGTTTTGTCATAGTCGAATTTGCTTTGTTCGACTGATGTTTTTGTGTTTGAAGAATTGTTATCTCAATCCAGCAAGATGGTGGAGCAGGCCAAAAACTTCAAGGTCTTGGAGATAGAAAATGCCGAACTCCGGGACAAGCTTGAGAAGCTAACTTTGGAATCGGAGAAATCCATAGCCGCAGTCCTGGAGTCAAGCAATCACGAGACCGTGAGGCTCCAGAAGCTCCTAGCCCTCCGAGACAGGGAACTTGTTGATCTCAAGAAGGACTTTGATATCCAAAGGGATCTTGCCTAGGCCTCAGCTAGTGAACTAGACAGCCTCCGCATGGAGCATGCTGAGTGGAATCACTCTGTGCTTGGTAAGATTTCCGAATCTTTTCTTTGTGTTGTTCATTTTTCGACTTTATTTTTCAGCCAAAATTTTACTTTTTGGTTCTTTCCCAGCCTCCTTGAATCTTTCTGACTCTCCTACTTCCGCCAAACTCAAGAAGAGGCTGGTGAGTCCGTCAAGCTTTCCGACTTCCACACGATGTCAGTGCTCGAGGTGAGTGACAAAGTCAAGGAGATTCCAAAGTTGATTGAGGGACAACTCTGACCATGGTGATGAGCCACCATAGTGAGATGGAAATCTGGGATGTCACCAAGGGCATTGCCGAGGAGGATGATGAGGGTAACCCGCAAGACATCAAGGCCATCCAAGAGTCTTGTGGAGGTTACGCTTGTCGAGTGGCGGAGATGACCAACTACACGACACCATTCTTCTAATCCGTTGTTGCTTCTCCCTCGCCCCAAGAGCCAGAAGCTAGCAATGCTTCCGAGTCTGTGATCGAGGGCGACACTGCTGTTGATTCCAGTGCTCCACCTGCTTCATCACCACCGCCTGCATCATAATCAGTTTCTATGCATTATCTTGAACTTATGGCAATGTAATGATGGATACAATTTTTACTTTGTGCTTGTTTGTAAAAACTGATGCCTTTACTATCTTAGCACTTTTGCTTATATATTTTTATGCATGTGCTTGAAAATTTCTGAAGCACTTTGCATTTTTTATATATATATTCCTATACTTATCGGTTTATCTGGATCTCTGCCTTGTCCCTTTCATGGGTCGGCCAACCTTTAGCACGGAAACTTTGCCGAGCAACAGAGCGCAATTGCTAAACCAGTTTAAACTCGGAAACAAAGCCGGCTTCTAGTACCAACAACTCATTACTTGGAAAATGTCCGCGTCTAAGCAATCCGATAAAGAATCAAAGCATAGACAATAATTAGATATTCAAAAATCGTTACCAGAACGAACATAAGCATAAAGTACTTTCAAGAATTCTGGGATTTTTGAAAAAATTATATGTTGTTTTGGAAATAAGATGGCAAAAACGTCTCAAAGATAACAATATGAGGAAACCAATACTTTATTTCAATCTGAACATGTACATATATGATTAAAAGGAAATATAAGTAAGAATAGAAGGGACGTAGCTGTGCAATATTCCATGGACGGTCTATTTCATCTGGGTCTGTGCTGCCACCAGCTCTTCCTTTTCTAAGTATCAGGTCTTTCCTTGACTGGTCTCATGTCGGTTAAATAATATGACCCATTATGTAGAACTCTGTTAACCATAAAAGGTCCTTCCCAAATTGGGGAAAGTTTTTGCTTTCTCTTTTGCATAAGTCGGAGAACCAAATCGCCTTTTCTGAAAGAACGGTTTTGCACACTCTGACTATGATAGCTGCGCAACTTCTGCTAATAGGCTGTAGATCTCTGCTCAGCAACGACGCGTACTTCTTCGATTATATCGAGTTCATCTTACCAAGAACATCTTATTCAATATACACTTTAACTCTTGGAGCCTGATGAATCAGATCACTTGGAAGAACTGCTTCTGCATCATAAACCAAGAAGAAAGGAGTATAGTTGGTTGACCTATTAGGACTTGTACGTAAGCTCCATATAACAGACGGTAATTCTTCTGCCCAAGCCCCCACGTCCCAATGAAGCGGTGCCTCGAGGCGAGGTCGGATTCCTTGTAGAATAAGGCCATTAGTTCTTTCGACTTGTCCATTGGCATGTGGATGTGCAACTGATGCAATATCAAGTCAGATCCCTTGTTCTTCGCAGAATTCGGAAAGTTCATCCATGGAAAAGTTGCTCCCGTTGTCAATAATTATTCTATGCGGATATCCGAATCTGATGATTACATCCTCGATGAATCTTCTGGCTGTGGCTCCATCGCAACTTGTTACGGGTTTAGCCTCAATCCATTTTGTAAATTTATCCACCATCACTAGTAGGTGAGTAAATCCACATTTTACCGTGCAAAACGGCCCTACCATATCAAGCCCCCAGACCGCGAACGACCATGTAATATGGATTGTCCCTAGCTGTTCAGCTGGAACATGTGCCTGATGAGCGTACTTTTGGCAGCCTTTGCACGTTTTGACCAGTTTATCAGCATCCGCCTTAGCTGTAAGCCAAAAGAATCCGTGTCGAAAAGGTTTTGCCACTAAGAATCTGGCTGCAGTGTGAGGTGACCACACTCTCCTTCGTGGATTTCTCTTAAGATTTCCACTCCTTCTTCCAAAGAGATACATCTTTGAAACATGCCAGAAACACTCCGTTTCTAGAGCTCACCATTTATTATAGTGTAGGCTTTTGCTCGTCGGACAATCTGCCGGCTCAAGACTTTGTCTTCGGGTAGTTTTCCGTCTATCAGGAAATCCAGATAAGGTTTTTTCCAGCTGGGAATTATAGCCAGGACTGCTATTAAAGGTGAGTCGGATTTCGTCGGATAGTCCTCATCAACTCCGACTATGGAGGGGACCCTTAAATGCTCTAGAAAAGATCCATTCGGTACTTGTTTCTGCGTAGAGCCTATTCTTGATAGTGCATCTGCTTCCTCATATTCTGCTCGAGGGATGTGTTGAACCTCAAAACCCTCGAACGATCATCCACAACAACTTTGTATGCTGCCATGTGCTTGTTTGTGTTGCAGATATCAGATACTTGCTGAGCAACTAAATCTGAGTCTCTGTAACACATGAGTCTTGATATGCCAATGTTTTTGGCCATGCGTATTCCATGTATCAGTTCTTCGTACTCGGTAATATTATTAGTTGCCGTGAAGTGCATTTGCAACACATAGAACAACTTATCTCCTTGGGGTGATTTGAGCACCACGCCAGCCCCCGAGCCTCCTCGTGCTTTTGATCCGTCGAAGTTAAGGGTCCAAATCTGAGTCTGGAGGGCCTGTGTTTTCTGCCATTTTTGTCCAATCGACAACAAAGTCGGCGAGAATTTGGGACTTGATTGCTGTACGTGGTATGTACTCAATGTCGAAAGATGGAAGCTCTATTCCCCACTTTGTGACACGTCCTGTGGCGTTACTGTGCTCACTACTGTGATCTTTTGCTCTTGAAAATAGTGGCGTAGCTTTCTGGATGCAAACTCCATAGGCTAGCTTTTGATGATGTGGATACCGTTGCTTTGATTCTGTTAGGACCTCACTTAGATAATTAGTTGGCCACTACACCGGATGCTCGTGGCCTTCTTCCTGGCGCTAAACTACTGTTACCACGCTTATGACCTTGTTGTTCGATGCAATGTAGAGTAACATAGGTTCCTAGGGTTCTGGCACTGCAAGAACTGGTGGGTTTGAAAGCAGATCTTTCAAACTTTGGAGGGCAATTTCGGCTTCTGGGGTCCAGAAAAATTTGTCAGTTTTCTTCAAGAGTTTGTACAAAGGTGCAGCTCTTTCACCGAGCCGGCTGACGAACCGACTCACCGCTGCAATGCAACCAGTGAGGCGCTGTACGTCCTTCAGGCGAGTCGGCCTGGTAATGTAAAATATAGCCTTTATTTTGTCCCGGTTCACCTCTATGCCTCGCTCAGAGACGATGAACCCTAACAATTTTCTGGCTGGAATTCCAAAGAAACACTTCTTCGGATTTAGCATCATATTGAATTTTCGTACACTAGCAAATGTTTCATCCAAGTCGGAAATTAAAGTTTCCTTCTTTTTGGACATAACTGCTATGTCGTCTACATATACATGGACGTTGCGTCTGATTTGGTCGTTGAGACAACGTTGCATGGTATGCTGATATGTTGCTCCTGTGTTCTTTAAGCCAAAAGGTATAGTTTTATAGCAGAAGGTTCCAAAAGGGGTGATGAAAGACGTCTTAATTTGATCCGACTTTTTCATTGGTATTTGGTGATATCCGGGATATGCGTCGAGAAAACAGAGTAATTTCGACCCTGCCGTTGAGTCGATAACTTGATCGATTCTTGGCAAAGGGAATGGATCTTTTGGGCATGCCTTGTTCAAAGCGGTATAATCAACACACATCCTTAAATCAATGGTGTCCTTTTTAGGGACAAGTACAGGATTTGCCACCCAATCTATATGGATGACCTCTGTTACGAAATCCGCTAACTCTAGGCGGGCTAATTCCTTGGCTATTGCTTTGCGCTTTTCATCACCAAACCGTCGTAAGGACTGTTTGATGGGTTTAGCGTCTGGTTACACATTCAGAGAGTGCTCAGAAAGTTCCCTAGGTACTCTGGTCATGTGAGATGGCTGCCATGCGAAGATATCACTATTAGCTTTGAGGAACTCGACGAGCGTGCTTCCCTATGAGTGGCCTAAGCCTACCCCTATGTTCGTCGTCTTGGAGGGATCATCTTCCTTCAGCGACGTCTTCTTCGTCTCTTCCGACGCCTTGAACTGCAAACTTGGCTTTAGCACCTTGTTCTTTATAGCGGGCATCTCGGACGGATTGATGGTCTTCTTGATCTCCTGGTACTCCTAGGCGTGCAACATGGCTTCGGCGAAGGCAGCAGATCCTTCATCGCACTCTCGCCCCTTCCTCGGATTTACTTGTACAGTGATTACGCCCTTTGGACTTGGAAGTTTAATCATGTTGTAGATGTAACAGGGATGGGCCATGAACGCCCAGTAAGCCGGACGTCCAAAGATGGTATGGTAAGCACTTTTGAATGGTACCACCTCAAAAGAGAGTGCCTCGGTCTGGTAATTTTCTCGGGTTCCGAATGTCACGTCCAGAGTAATCTCACCCGGAGAATCTGCCTGTCTCCCTGGTACAATGCCATGGAAAGTTACACTGCTGTAATTCAGCTGGCTCTCGTGTAGCTTCATGCGGTGGAGTGTCTCAATGTAGAGGATGTTGATGCTGCTACCACCGTCCATGAGTGTTTTTGAGAACTCATAGCCATCAATAAGATGATTGACAACTAGAGGGTACTTTCCCCAACGATGTGTTTTCCTCGGGTGATCTGAACGGTCAAAGGTGATGGTTACCTCTGAGCAGTCCAGGAATTGTGGGACAGCCGGAACCGTGGCATTGAGCTCACGAAGAACCGACTTTTTGTCCTTAGCTGGTTGGGATCCAAGGAAGCAGACGTATGCGTTTTTCTTTGTCGGAAAAGTTTTCTTTTCATCCGGCTTGGGCTCTGCAACGGCTTCCGCTTCTTCCATGTCGAAATCTTCCTTGGGCTCCTTTCCTTTCTTGGAATTTTTCTTTCATTTTCGTCGCTTGGCCTTGTAGCCAGTGGATTCGTCTTTCTTGATGTCGTCATTGAAACGACACTCAGCATTTGTGTGGGTAGATCCTCCGTTATTATCTAAGTGGTTGACACAGGGATTATTGGCAATGTCAGCCCAGGTATAGGTTCTTCCGGGTTTGATGGGGATATGCCTACCGGGGTATACCCAGCAGGACGTTTCCGACTGGCCCAGGAACTGGCGAGTGGGCCTGCAAGACGGCGACTGGATCAAGGCTCGGTGTGGATCCAAGCGACTAGAAGCTGAAGGCCCGGGCGAGTAGATAGGCCCAGTCAAGTTAGGTTAAACGATTACCGAAGCCTTAACTTATTCGGTTGAGATATGTAAACCCTAGGGGAGGTGAGTCTATATAAACCTCCCTACAGGGCGTGTAGAGATACGTTCCATCATACACCCAAGCGACTCGCCGCCTAGCCGCCGAGCTCGCCCATTGTACCACCATCATAATACAATCTAACAGGAGTAGGTATTTACCCTCCGGGGGGCCGAACCTGGGTAAAACCCCGTGTCTCCGCCCTCATCTCGCACCGCAGATGGATGGCCGCCCATGCCCCTCGTTCTACTACTCGCTGCCGATTGCAGGATCTGCCGTGACCATTCCCACGATAGTGGCGCCCACCGTGGGGCCTGGCCGGTCTGGCCGGTGTTCTGCGGCGAGATCCAATCTGCCCATCAATGAGACGGTCGCCACTGGCCGCATGATAGCGATCGACGAGATGCTCCAGATCTTGCCGAGCAGCTACGTCCCGGCGGCGCGACCCGTCATGCACAGCATGATCCTGCCGGTTGGCACGATCAGCCTCTTCGTCGGCCTCACCGACGTCATCGTCTCAGAGGACTCGGCTCGCATCCGCGAGTCGCCGCCATGCGATTGACTCTCCGAGAGCCAGGTCCGCACGATCCATCGCCTCGCCTCCGAGTACAACTCGGCCCACAGCAACGTGGCCGAAAACTCCGCGGCCGCAGAAGATGCGACCCTCAACGACGATGCCGACTCGGCGACCTCGGCGTCACTCACCGGATCCATCACCGCGGCTTCACCCGCGGGCTTCATCACCCAGGTCTCCAACATGGAATACTTCGAGGATCCCTCCATCCTTGGGATCTTCAACTTTGACTCCTGGTCGGAAAATTCCGCCGACCTCCGCGACGGGACCGGTCGCCACGCCGCGACCTACATGGCGACCGGCACCGATCTGCCGGAGGATCCTTTCTCCACCCCGATTCCTCCTAACGCCACGGCAACGGAGGTCGAGGAACTCCGCCTGAAGCTGGCGGAGGCAGTCCGCAAGGAACAAGCCGAGCGTGAAAAATTTCGCCTCGAGCAGGTGACGGCGTAGGAGCTGTCGTGCTACCATCAGCAGCGAATCAGGTCGCGCCTGAACCCCACCGTCCAGGGGCGCGCCTTGAACTTCGACAACGAAAACGACCCGGCCCACGTGGCCGAGCGCGCGATCTGCGAGAACGCGCCACCAGGAGGAAGCGCCCGGCCCCCGCCAGGATCGACGGCGATGGGCGCCCCACCTCCACCCAACTGCACACCCCCCAGGGATCAGCCGCGGATAGTAGTCTCCTCACGGGAGCGAGACGCGAACGGCCTTCCACTGTTCTCCACCCTGATGAACAACCTCATGGCGGGCCGAGCAGCAGCCGACAACATCACGGCCACCGGCGACGGCGCCCTACAGATCCAGTATGTCAGGGCCCTGCTCGCAAAGGCCGTCGAGCAGCAAAACGCAGGCGCCGACTCGCAGGGTCGAGTGTACTCGCGTTCTTCGGGAAGCAGAGCGGCCTCAAGTGGCCGCCCAATGGCGGCAAACACCCTCAACTGCCCGCCACCAGAGCCATTGCAGCTCCAACACCGACCCGCGAACGCGGCACTCTCCACCAACGACCCCAGGCCAACGACCAACTTCGTCGCCGCCAACGGTCAACCCGTCGACGCCCGCACCCACATCATCAACAACCAAAGCTGGCGCGCACGCCAGCCCGACGACCTGCGACACGCCCTAACCAATCGCCGCGATGGCGAGCCGATGGGATCGCTAAGTCGACTCGGCCCCAAATGCTTCGGACCGATGATCCGAGGCGAGAAGTACCCGCCGAACTTCAAGGCGCCGAAGGAGATAGAAAAGTGCGACCCTTCGTACGACCCCGCCGTGTGGCTCGATACATACCTCATGGCGATGGGGATTGCAGGCCACACCGACCTGCTAGCCGCCCGTTACCTCCCCCTGATGATGGAGGGGACGTGCAGACAGTGGATCAACACCCTCCCCCAGGATAGTATCGACTCCTGGGAGGAGATGCGTGACGCCTTCGTAAGGCACTTCGAGTGCTCCTACACCCGCGCCACCACCATCGAGGACCTGGAGCGATGCGTCCAGGGACCCCGCGAGTCGACCCGCAAATGGGTCCAGCGGTGGCAGGAACTCGGGTACAACGCGGTCGGCATCCACCCGAACACCACGATACATTGCTTCAAGACCTCGTGCCGCTACGAGCCCTTGGTCGCAAAGCTCAAGCGACACTGCACACTCGACAACATAACGGACCTCCTCGAGATCGCCAAACGGTACGCGAAGGAAGATCCAAACTAGGATACCGACGACGAGTCGGGAGGCCAACGCCGCACGAGCGGCAACGACAACGGACGACGGTCCGACCTACGCTACAGCAACACCCGCCTCACTGGCAAGCGCCGCAGTGACGGGCGAGTCGACTTTGTCGCCAACGCTGGGCACGCACAATGCAAGACCAAAAGCTTCCGCCGCGACGGAGGACAACGCCGCGACGGCGGCAACTACAAGGCCAAGCCAAGGTTCGACCCCGCGGCCCTCCTTAACCAACCTTGTGCGTTTCATAGCAGGAAAGGGAAGCCCGCAACACACACGACCGCCGACTGCCACACCCTCAGGGAGATCGAGAAGGCACGACGAGCACGGGAGGACCCCGACAACAACCCGCCAAACGGCGGAAAGTTCGGCAACGTGGCCGGCTCGCTCCATACCTTCACAGGCTTCAACATGAAGCACGAGAAGAAGGTCATCACCCGCGTCGTTGTCGTCAACGCGGTGGCCCAGGTGGACGTTCCTCAGTTCCTCAACTGGTCGGAGCAGCCCATCACCTGGAGCCGCCAGGACCACTCGCCGCGCATCGAGTACCCAGGCCGAGTCGCCCTGGTGGCCAAGACATTGATGGATGGCGGCAGCTCCATCAACATCCTGTACATGGACACCTTCAGGCGGCTGCGGCTCCCGCAGTCGATGATCGAGACAACCCACACCACGTTCCACGGCATCGTCCCCGGTCGGAAGGCGTACCCGATCGGCAAGGTCACGCTGCCAGTCACCTTCGGCACACCAGCAAACATCCGCACCGAGCGGATCGTCTTCGAGCTGGTGCCCATCGACAGCCCCTACCACTGCGTCTTGGGGCGCCAGGCATTCGCCAAGTTCATGGCAGCGCCACACTACGCGTACAACGCGATGATGCTCCCCGGGCCGTGCGGCGTCATCACCATCAACGGCGACCCCGACATGGCCGCCGAGTGCGAGGCCAAAGGAGCAGAACTCGCCGATGCCGTCATCGCGGCAGAAGCCAACCACGCTGACGAGCTCGCCAAGTACGCGAGCGGGGTGAACAATGACGACCCCACCTTATTCAAGAAGCCCAATTCGGTGGGCACAAACACCTCAGCCTTCGAGGCAACGACGCACACCCGCACCATCGAGCTGGTCCCAGGCGACTCCGGCCAGACGGTGACGATCGGAACAGGAATGAGCCTAGCCTAGGAAGGCGCTCTCATCGAGTTCCTCCGTGAGAACAGGGACATCTTCGCATGGAAGCCCTCTGACATGCCTGGTGTCCCTAGGGAGCTTGCTGAGCACAAACTAAATGCCAACCCCAAAGTGCGACCCGTCAAACAGTCGCTGCGGCCCTTCAATGAAGAGCGCCGCCGAGCCATCGCCGAGGAGGTGCAGCGTCTACTCGCTGCAGGCTTCATCCGGCCAATCAAGTACTCCAAGTGGCTGGCAAACTTAGTCCTAGTCGAGAAGAAGAACGGGACCTGGAGGATGTGTATCGACTACACAAACTTGAACAGCGCCTGCCCGAAGGAGCAGTTCGTCCTCCCGCGGATCGACCAAATAATCGATTCCACCGTGGGCTCGGAGTCGCTATGTTTCCTCGACGCCTACTCTGGATACAACCAGATCAAAATGGCTATCGAGGACGAAGAGAAGACGGCGTTCATCACGCCATTCGGAGCCTTCTGCTACACCGCCATGACCTTCGGCCTCAAGAACTCCGGGGCGACCTACCAGCGGTGCATGCAAGAGTGCCTCGCGAGCCAAATTGGCCGCAACATCCATGTCTACATCGATGACGTGGTCGTAAAATCCGCTCGCCAGGGCGATCTACTCACCGACCTGGCGGAAACATTCGCCAACTTGCGAAAATACAAGATAAAGCTTAACCTAGGCAAATGCACCTTCGGCGTACCAGCAGGACAACTACTGGGGTACGTCGTCTCCAAGCGAGGGATCGAGGAAAATCCCACCAAGATCAACACGATCGCCCGACTCGGCAAACCCGAGTGCCTGCGCGACGTCTAGAAGCTGGCCGGGCGAGTAGCGGCTCTCAGTCGCTTCATCCCCCGCCTGGGCGAAAAGGCGATGCCCCTATACCGTCTGATGCGCAAGAACCCCACCTTCCAGTGGGACAAGGAGGCGGACGACGCGCTCCGCGACCTCAAGAACGTGCTACTCGCCGCACCACTACTCGCCGCCCCTGCCGACAAAGAATCCATGCTGGTCTACGTCGCGGCTTCCGAGCGCGTCGTCAGCGCCGTCATGGTCGTCGAACGGCCGGAGGAAGGAAAGGAGCGCCTAGTACAGCGATCGGTGTACTACATCAGCGAGGTCCTCACCGAGTCGCGCCAATGGTACCCGCAGTACCAGAAACTGGTATACGCGAGCTTCAGAGCACAGCGGCGCCTGCCGCACTACTTCCAGGAGCACCCGATCACGGTCGTCTCCTCAGCACCGTTGCAGGACATCATCCGCAACCGTGAGGCGACTGGGCGAGTCGCTAAGTGGGCCGTCGAAATCGGCGTCCACAATATCAAGTACGAGCCACGAAAAGCGATCAAGTCGCAGGCTCTAGCGGACTTTATCGCCGACTGGGAAGAGGCCCAGCAGCCAGAAAAGCTGCCATACCTCCACTACTGGAGCCTGCACTTCGACGGCTCCAAGAACGCGGACGGCGCAGGAGCACGGATCGTGCTGACTTCACCAAAGGGCGACAAGCTCCGCTACGTCCTCTGCCTCGACTTCACCCCCTGCACCAACAACATGGCCGAGTACGAGGCACTACTCCACGGCATGCGAGCTGCCAAGGAGATGAACGTCAACCGCCTACGGTGTTACGGAGACTCCGACCTCGTCGTTGGGCAAGTCGCTGGAACCTGCGATGCCGTCTCCCCCACCATGGCGGCATACCGCCAAGCAGTGGACAAGCTGGGCGGACACTTCGCAGGCTACTCTGTCGAGTGGATTGACAGGCGGAAGAACGAGGAGGCCGACGCACTCTCTCGCATTGGGTCGGCTCGACTCACACCACCCGCCGGTGTCTTCCTCGACACGATCACCAAGACATCAGTCTCTCCCCCAAGGTAGATCGACATCGGAGTCCCGCTGCAGCCAGAGGCAGCCCTGGTCGCACTCGTCACCGAGCCAGACGACTGGACCAAGCCCTACGTCGCCTACCTGGAGGCCGGAACCTTGCCGGCAGACGAGACGGACGCCCGGATGATTGCCCGTCGATGCAAATCCTTCACCATCATCGACGGAGAGCTCCACAAGCGCAGCGTCACCGGCGTGTTCCAGCGCTGCGTCCAACCAGCCGAAGGACGCAAGATCCTCCACGACATCCACTCCGGCGACTATGGCCACCACGCCGGCGCCCGCTCTCTGGTCGCCAAGGCTATGCGGCATGGATTCTACTGGCCCACCGCACATGCCGATGCCGTCGACATTGTCCGGCGGTGCGCCGGGTGCCAGAAGTACGCCAACCAGATGCATGTGCCGAGCTCCGCGCTCAAGACAATCCCCATAACCTGGCCATTCGCCGTGTGGGGTATGGACATGGTAGGCCCCTTCAAAAAGGCTCCCTCTGGCTACACCCACCTCCTGGTCGCGGTCGACAAATTCACAAAGTGGGTGGAGGCCAAACCAGTCCGGAAATGCGACGGGAAGACCACCACTAAATTCCTACGCGAGCTCATATATCGCTACGGGTTCCCGAACAGCATCATCACGGACAACGACACCAATATCGCCAAAGGAGCCATGGCCGAGTTTTGCGAGGAACACCACATCCGGCTCGACCTCACGTCAGTCGCCCACCCGGAATCCAACGGCCCAGCGGAACGGGCCAACCAGAGCATCCTCCATGGCCTGAAGCCGCGTCTCCAAGTACCACTCGAGCGCACCGCCGGGTGCTGGGTCGAGGAGCTGCCCTCCGTCATCTGGGGCATCCGCACCTCGGTCAACAGGTCAACAGGGTTCACCCCCTTCTTCATGGTGTACGGCGCCGAGGCAGTCATGCCCACCGACCTCGAGCACGACTCGCCACGGGTCGTCCACTACACGGATGCTGCGAACGAACTCGCCCGCCAGGATGGAGTCAACCAACTCGACGAGGCACGCGACCTCGCTCGATCACGCACCGCCATCTACCAACAAGAACTCCGCCGCTATCACAGCCGGCGGGTGAAAACTAGCACCTTCCAAGAAGGCGACCTGGTGCTTCGCCTCATCCAGGACAAGAAGGGCATGCACAAGCTTTCCCCTCCGTTGGAGGGACCATTCGCCATCGGACGAGTACTCGGCAACGACGCCTATTACCTCATCGACGTCCGCTGGGACGGCAAACTCGACGTCAAGCGACCGTGGAATGTAAACCTCCTATGGAAGTTCTACTCCTAGAACCCCACATATGTACCCTCCAGTCGCTATGAAATAAAAAGAATTGGTTACCGCAAATTGCGCCTACTCTCCGTTTCTTGTGCCACTCGCCCTCGTAGTAACAGCGTCAAGCTAACTGCAGAAGTCAACCTTTGGTACAGCGATCGGCATGGCCAAGTAGTGCGTTACAAGGGCACTGGGTCACCCCAGGTCTTGCGACATCCACGAAAAACGCCTACCCGGAGCCCCATTGGAGTCGCCTAGCCCGACTGGCTCTACGAGCCAAGACAACTGCCTTGGCTTCTCACAGCGACCTTGATCCTCCACATCCTTGACATAGCGACTCGAACGGCCAAGTACTACCCTCGGGGACTGACGACCAGTCCAGCGCGAGCGGCTAGGAAAAACGCCAAGTATGAGAGCATGCCCAGGACTCGCCATGCGACTGACCCAACGGGCCAGGCAGGAGTGACGCGCTCAAACTAACGCGCCAAGTCCTCACCCACCCTCGAGTTGCGCCTAGAACAACCAAGTACCACGCTCGGGGACTCGGCCACCCGACCTCGTTCGCGCAAGGGAAAACGGTGAAGTACAGAGCGCTCAAGGGAGTCGCCTCGTGACTAGCTCTCCGAGCCCGGGCGAGTCGACCACAATAAAAAAACATTCAAAAAAAACCCGTAAACACGTAACAAACGAGGTCAACCCCATAAAAAGGGCGGACGCGCTCGGGGACTCGTTCAACCCTCAATCGGAAAACACATGTTAAATCACACAACGAATACGATATCTCGTTAACAGCATTGTGCAATCGTCTCAAAATACAAAATGTGCCCAAACGGCAGAACTGCTACTAACGCCCCAGGGCAAACTACTCTACTCCGTAGGCTTCGTAGACGACTCGCCAGCACCCTTGTGACTGTGAATGAAGGGCGTGTACGGGTTTGACGGGTACATCGTCAGCTCACCCGCCATCGCCGCACGAAAGGGCTGCTCGAACTTGAAGTCCCGGTGCTGCGGCTCGGGGTCGTTGGGTGCAACGACCGTCTCCTGGTAAGGAAGGAGGTTGCCCATCGCCCAGACACGCTCGGAGTACACCGTGGCGCGGCCCGTCAACTTGAGCACCTCGGAGATCTCCACCGCGCCAGTCGACGATGGGTAGCCACTTGTCACGTCGTCCAGGTCGAAGTCCTCCGGAAAGTGGGCGAGCCCAAGGCTAAGCGTCGTCGCTGCTCCACGCCGGAATGCTGATCGCGTCATAAACTCAACGACCGATGGCGCCTTCTCCAAGTACCGCCACACCTCGACGAGGTCGCTGGGAATTACTTCCATGGGCGACATCTCCTGGAGGTAGGCCCGGATGCACGTCGTCGACAACGTCGCCGAATCGACGAGCGTGGCCACACATTGCCGCGCGTCGAACGAGCTCGCCTCTTCCGTGCTATCAAGGATGCGACCTGCGGACAGAAGATGACAGTGAGTACATCAAACAATATACAACGCATATGCAACAGTCAGGAGCAGGCACACTTACCAATCAAGGGGCGGGAGAGATCTGTGATGAAGCTTTGAAGAGAAGTATAGTCGTCCTGAAGCCCAGCAACAAGGGCGTCGGAAACTTTACGTTCCTCCGCGGTGGCCGTAAAGGCGGCTTTGGCTCGACCATCCGCCGAACTCGCTTCCTCTTTCGCCTCCTTCAGCACGTGCTCCAGGTTGGCGATCCGCTTCTCAGCCGAGCTCAATGCCGATTGAGCCGCTGCCAACTCACTCGCTGGGACAAGTCCCTGGTGGGCCTCCTCTGCCTTCACGGCAATCGCCTGAAGCCCCTTATTCGCCTCTTCGACGGTGGCCAGTTCCTTCTCCGCGTGGCGTGCCGCAGCAAGCCGGTCAGCTGACTCACGTTGTAGACCCTCTACACAATCCAAAAAGTTAACCAAAGCGGAATCCAAAGTGCCCACCCGCTGAAATTCAGCGAGTGCGCACTCGGGGACTGGCAATCAAAAATCCTAAGTGCCCACCCGCTGAAATTCAGCGAGTGCGCACTCGGGGACTGGCAATCAAAAATCCTAAGTGCCCACCCACTGAAATTCAGCGAGTGCACACTCGGGTACTGGACGTAAAAAATAAACAACAAGACACTAAAAGAATCAGACCGCTGCAACGCACCGGCCTGATCCTCGGGGACTGGACATACCTGGATGGCTGCGCCAAGCATGCCATGAAGTTGTATCGGATCCACGGACGCGAGGAGAGCTGGCGTGTTCCCGCGACGCTGCTCAACCTCCGTATAGGCGATCCCAGGTGCATGGCTCGAGGGCGAGGTACCACTCGCTGTAGCCGCTTTGGCCACGAAGCGCGGGAACGTTGTGATGGAGGCACCGGCACCAAAGGAGGCCGGTTCGCCCGCCCCAGGCGAAGGAGCGACCTCCTGGGTCGGTGAGGCTGCCTCCACGACGGGTTCACTTGGCACGATCGCCGTGTCATCAGACACCGTGACGACTTCGTCGCTTCTGGCCTTCTTGGCGCTATCCGCGGGGACGACGACCTCGTCCGCCTTCCTCTTCTGGGAGGGATCCTCCCCGCTGACGACGGGTGGCACCTTGGCCACGGTCGGATGGCCTATCTTTTTAGCTCCGGTCCTACAAGTTGATCGCGTGAGCAAAATAATCGAAATACATCGAAAGACGAAAGTAGGTGAGCAAAACTCACTTGCCGACTAGAATGAAGCGTAGCCCCGTGCGGATGCCGGCTGGCTTCTCCAGCTCGGGGCCCAGTCGGCGACTGAGGCCCATTTCCAAGACATCGTGTGCCCAAGACACGGATGGTTTCTTCGTCGTCAAGGCTGCGACGGGAGCCTCTGAGACATCTTCAGCGGGAGCTTCCCTGGGAGGTGAAGCCGCCGCGACCGAAAGGACCCCTAGCCCAGAGACTGGGGCGAATGGCGGAGGCATCGAAGCCAGTGGCACCTCGCTCAGGACAGTGGCCGTGTCCAGTGCGGTTACCGTCGGCGGCGCCTCGCCCTTGTCCAGGCTGGTAGCGTCGGAGCTGCTCGCCGAGTGCGGCGGGGAGGCCGGTTTCACCGGCTTCGTCTTCTTCTTCGAAGGGGCCTTCACCTCCTTCTTCTTCTTCTTCTTCGACGGAGTGGCCTGGCGGCGCGAGGTGGTCTCCGGAAGCTCGTCATCATCATCATCGTGACGCTCGAGGCTTTTACTCGCCTCAAGCTCACGCTAACACTGCCCGCGGGTCTTGCGGACCAGCGGGGCGACCTCCTCCTTGGACTCGTCGTCGCCGTTGCTCTCGTCGCTCTCGGTGTCGCCCTTGGCGGGAGGCGACTCGCCCATGTCCTGGACGGACGAGCTCAAGTTCTCGTCGTCTGAAGGCGGGAGCCATCCTTCCACCACTTGGAATAGCTGCAATGAGCACAAGATGAAATTAGAATGACCGCGACTGCATAAACTGCGACTGCGAATGATGCGAGGTTACTCACCGTTGGGGCTGGATGCTTCGTGGTGTAGGGGGCGACCCCGGCCTTTGCGTCCAGGTACACCGCCTGGGTGATCTTCTTTGGTGCTGGGGTGTAGTCCTCGAGCTTCCACTCGGCGAGGCAGGACTTCGTCGAGTCCTCCCGGCCCGTGTATTGGTACATGTAGTGGTCGCGCTGCGAGCCGCCGATCGAGCCATCAGTTGTATAAGTTAATTGTCTGGAGGCCCTTCTTCTTCAGACCGCGGATGGTTTGAAGCATTTCGTCCACGACCATCCGCTGGTCGGTGGGGAGCTTGCCGACTTGGAGTCGGCGTGGTTCGGGCCGGTCGGCGGAGTATCGTGGGATCGCCGTCTCTCCCTCCGGAGTCGCCTCGGTAACGTAGAACCAAGAATTCTTCCATTGGCTCACCGCCTTGGCGGGTAGCATCAGATCGAAGAAGGAGGCCTTCGATTTCAGCTGGAACGTCAGGCCGCCCGCGGCAAGCATTGGGCCGCCCGCTTCCTCGCGACTGATCCGTCCGTGGAACAGATCTTGCCACAGAGGGAAGTAGGGCCGGCAGCCCAGGAGCACTCGCAGAACGCCACGAAGATGGCGAGCTGCTCGATGCTGTGCGGACCCAGGGCCAACGGTTGGATCCCGTAGTAGGCGCAGAAGCATCGGAAGAACATGGACGTAGGGAATCCCAGCCCCCGTTCTAGGTGGCTGGTGAAGCAGATGAATTCTCCCTCGCGCGGGTTTGGGGTCACCTCTCCAGCCGCAGGGATGCGCCACCTGCCGGCGCGCAGGATCCCGGCCTCCTCGAAGGATGCCAGTTGCGCTCTCGTACACTTAGATCTGCCCCAAGGCTCGGTGGAGGGGGCCAATGGCGGAAGGGTTCGTGGGGGTCGGAAGATTTCGGGTCGGCTGGATCGCGATGCGGAGGAAGGTGAAAGTGTGTGCAATCGGAGGAAATGATGAGGAGATGGTTCTCCGATTGCCTGCCATTCCCCTTATATAGCGGTTGTTACCCGCCAAATCAGGGAGCCGTTACTACGTGGTGATTACGCCAAAAGTTACCGTTGGATTACCCCAACGGCTAGTTTGACCGCGTTTAACGGTCCAACTTCAGCCACTCGGCTCGCCGACCCGATCACTACGACAGTGACTGAGTATTTCGCCAACTCGACTCGCCAAAGCTGCGATCAGAATGACTAGTCTTTTCCTTTATTCAGGAGCCCGCCGATGATTCGACTGGATGTCTGCTTTGAAGCCGTATACTCCGACTGCCAGCAACCACCTGCGCCCAATCAACGACGGCCTCGGGGACTACTGATGGGGATATGCCTATCGGGGTATACCCAGCAGGACGTTTCCGACTGGCCCAGGAACTGGCGAGTGGGCCTGCAAGACGGCGACTGGATCAAGGCCCGGTGTGGATCCATGCGACTGGAAGCTGAAGGCCCGGGCGAGTAGATAGGCCCAGTCGAGTTAGGTTAAACGATTACCGAAGCCTTAACTGATTCAGTTGAGATATGTAAACCCTAGGGGAGGTGAGTCTATATAAACCTCCCTACAGGGCGTGTAGAGATACGTTCCATCATACACCCAAGCGACTCGCCGCCTAGCCGCCGAGCTCGCCCATTGTACCACCATCATAATACAATCTAGGAGGAGTAGGTCTTTACCCTCCGGGGGGCTGAACCTGGGTAAAACCCCATGTCTCCGCCCTCATCTCGCACCGCAGATGGCTGGCCGCCCTTGCCCCTCGTTCTACTACTCGCTGCCTATTGCATCATCTGCCGTGACCATTCCCACGACAGGGTTGCTGGTCTGCTCTCCCCTGGATTCGGGAAGTTCCTCGGCCTCTACCCCGGCCGCCTCCACGCCCTCCTCGTCCTCCAGATCCAAACGTTGTATTGACAGTTGTGTTGTCCGGAGATGGCTTTTCGTTCGAGGTCTTCTTGCTCTTCTGAGTTTGTTTTGGTTGTTTGGCCGCATTGAGATTGGCCAGAATATTTAGTAGCCCTTCTAAATCATCATCGGCGTCAGCATATTTTCTTGTCATCTCTATCATTTCTCCCAAATCTATGACATGGTCACGCTTCAGCCTGTGACGTAAAAAGTCCGACTGGAAGTCCTGTAATAAAATCTTCTATCATAGTTTGCTCGTTTACTCCTTCGCAGGAGTTCTTCGTATTGATCCAGTGTTTGAGGTAATCCCGACAGGTTTCTCCGTGTCTTTGGGTGCAACGATGCAAGTATCCGTCTGTGCAGGGCCTCCTTTATGTTCCCTCAAAGTTTGACAAGAACACACTTTGCATATCATACCAGTTATGAATTGAATTCTCTAGAAGTTCATTGAGCCATGATCGAGCCGTCTTCCTCAGGATCAGCGGGAGATATTGGACTGTAACCAGGCTATTTCCTCCTTTGGCGACGTAGCAAGCCTGAAAAAATCCTGGAGCCAAGTGTCTGGCCGAGTTGCACCGTCATAGGGCTGAATATGTTTGGCAATGCCAAATTCAACCGGAAATTTGGTCTGACGTATACGTGGACCAAAGCACTTGGGTCCCACGTACACATCTTCCTCATACCGCCACACTTCTATGTTCGATTCGATCCGATGGCGAGCATCGTTTGGCGAGAGAGATTTGCGCCTTGGAGGCTCACGGCTTCTGTGCGGTGGAGTCGGATTTCTGCTTCTCCTCTCACCATTGCCGCCTTCACCCCTGCGGATCCCATGGCTACAACGTGATCCTTCATGGTCGCTGCTGGGAGGCCATGGTGGCCCTAGTGGATTATTTTCGGCTGGGTTTCTTGGTGGTGGCGGTGGAGCCTCATTATGCTGACTCCAATGCATGTTTCTTCAGGCACCATCCCTACTTGATTCAGGACGATTTGGATCATCTCTTCTTCCGGCGTTGCCAACCAGACGGCCTGGTGGTGGCATCCCTAGCCGATTTTGCTCTTGTCGTGGTATTGCCGACGAGTACGCCATGGAGGGGTCCTCACAATGCGTGTTTAGAGACGTGGGGGAAGGCAGACGGTTGACGGGTACGAGGTAACACGGCTTACCCAGGTTCAGATCCCACAACGGTGGCAGAATCCTATTCCTGCTATAAATCACTATAATGGCAATACGCCGAGTTACAAGGATCAGTTCGCTATGCGAGGTGACTAGAAAGTCTAAGTTATCATTTGAAGTTATTCCCTAAAGGCTCTCATAGGCCTGACTTATATAGTCGACAGGTCCTAGGGTTATAGGGAAAACTCCTAGCCGGACAGGTTACAGAGTCATACACTGCCTACAATCAGTCTAGCGTGTCTTGCACTCCAAGGCTCCGGGTACGTCGGTGACTCCACCGTAGCCTTCCTTTATCCGACATGGGCCTCTCTTCTGGATCCATCTAACTTTGTCGCTCAGCAGGCCATGGGCCATGCTACCAACTGTGGGCCACCCGGGTTATCCGGATAGGAGACATGCTATGAGGATACCCATATAGCATATCCCCAATAGTAGCCCCCGGAGAACTCTGAGATCTTGCACCGTCTTGCCACTTCACGTTGAATGCTCCGTCTAGATGGATGTCGGCAAATTGTCAAGCAACATCTTGTAGTCCTCCCAAAGAGCCCTGCAAGGTTTTCTCCGTCTTCAAGTTGTAAGCCGGAGAATTGCTGAATCTTCTATCGTACTCTTCCGTAGCCGGACTAGATCCGTCCATGCCAGAATACTCCGATGTGATGGTTCACCTGCCAGTGACAGCTAGGGCGACGTAGACATAGGTCAGCAACGCTTCATAACTCACACATGCAGAGAACACAATCATGTCCGTTTTTTCCGCGCGAGCGATACGAACCGTTGGCGGCGATAGTTGGGAACGTGGCGAAATTTCTGCGCACGCGCCCGCACACGTCGTCCACGCGTCAACCGTCCGATCATTCTGCAAGAATCTTGATGCCAGAGGTTATAAATTGTAACAGTGGTGGAACCTTTACTTTTCACCTTATTCTCCTCTCTGTCATCTTCTTCCTCCAGCGAGAGCCTTCTTGAGCTCTCCGCGCTATCACGAAAAACCCTAGCCCGTCGACCTTTCCCAGTCACCACCGTAACCTCCCAATGGCCAGTAGCATCTCCGCCCCCTCGATGGCGGCGTCAGGCGATGCCGCGGTGAAACCATCGAGCACCGTCCTCGTGCCCCCAGAGGGCCTTGTGATTCCCAAATCCGCGGTGGTCAAATCCATCGGCCGCGACCACAATCCAGTGGTGCTGGAGCTACTAGAGGAGGACAATGACTCCCACAAAGGAGACTGGCACGGTTCGTACATCACGGACCGCGACATCAAGGAGCTAATCATCGAGGGCTACCTCCCTGCGACGGAGGGGATCGCCAGGCAGGCGGCGCCGGCTGGCGAGGTCACTCCTTCTCCCCAAGCCAGAGAGAAGGCGTACCTCAAAGCCCAAATGGTACGCGGCGTCTCACTGCCCATCTCCAATTTCTTCCTAACTGTCCTCAATCATTACCGAGTACAGTCTCAGAACCTCTCCCCCAATATCATCCTCGTTCTTAGAAACTACGCGGCGCTTTGCGAGGGTTACTTGAGGATTAGGCCTAGGCTAGATCTCTTTATATACTTTTTCGCCATCAAGCGGGAAGCCAGAGCCGACAAGGACGATCTCTGGAACTGTGGCACTATTAGTTTCAAGATCCGGCCTGGCCGGCGGTTCCCCGACATCGTCGGTCATGAGTCTTGTAAAAACTGGCAACAGACGTACTTCTACGGCCTAGATACCCCTCTGGCCGGCCGAGAAGGGACGTATCTGGACTTCGTCGATGGAGCTACCGCCGAAGCCTCGACATGGAGATCCCAGGCCTCCCTTCCCTCCGACATCGACACTTCCCGCGCTCTAAGGTGGATAGAGTGGTTCGTAGAGATAGGTCTGACCGGATTGGACATGGCCATGTGCTGGTTCGTCAGGCGGATCCAGCCTCTGCAGCACCGCTTGAAGTTCATGCACGAGTATACCAAGGATAGGAAGGACAGCCTCCACATCTCCGAGGACAACTTCTCGAGCGACTCTGTCAAGCTCTGCCTCAAGGACATCGTCAAAGTGAAGGATAGGAAGCGTGGCTTCACCATCACCTACGACATGTTCATAGAGAGCAAGTGCCCAAACGTACCTGTTTATTTTCCGTGTATGACATATACTCCAGTTCTTACGTCTAGCCATTACCATCTCATCTAACACTTTGGTTTTCACTTAACACCTTAGCGATCTAGAGGAGGATAGCATGGCTATCCAAATCTATGATCCAAAGATGAAGGAAGTCACCGTCGTGTCCGACGACGATGTTCCATTGGCGCGAAAGAAAAAGAGCTCCACCTCTTGAAGGAAATATGCCCTAGAGGCAATCATAGAGATGATTATATTTCATATGTATCCATGAGTTATTGTAATGTTCCTTGAATATCCATATCAGGCAACTTGTATTGATTGGAAATTATGTGAATTGTTTGTGAAACTCTTTACACTAGTAGAGAAAACCCTATGGCCGGCGAACAGAAAAGGCTCATCGTCAGCGTGTCCGAGCTCGCCGGCGACCTCCTCGCTGGCGGTACGTCCTCATCGCCGGCGCCTCTGAGTTTCGTCGGTGATAATATACATATACTTCCGGCAAGCAGAATCGAACGCCGGGGGTGCACCTATATCGCCGACGCTTTCCTATATTGCTAGTGGTAATCTACGTCAGTGCCAGCGAGCAGCCGTAATCGCCAGGGGTAAACACGATTGCCAGCGTCTGCTCATATCGCCGGTGGTAGTTTAGTACAGGCAATATCTGTTTCGCCAGGGATAGACAAGATGTTTCGCCAGGGGTAATATTACCAGGAGTTAAAAAAGAAAATCAGTATACACATAGAATACACTGTAATCTTCATAGAATACATAGGATAATAACAAAATACACAGCAGATACAGGAAATACACATATGTTCAAACCATGCATCAATAACATTCAAACAGTTGACACAAGTGTAGAAAGTGACCATATATAACATAATATTACAAGTCTCTAGAGTTATATGACACATTAATTCAAACAGTTTCACACATTCAAACAGTTCATAGTTCATACAAGACTCCAACTAGCAAATAGACTAGAGAGGAGGCGGTGGCTGCGAGCATCATCACGACGAAGGGGGTCAACCGGCTCCTCCACATCTCCGTCCTATGCCCAGCTAGAAACCTCGCGTAGAGAGTTTACGCCTCCTCCAAAGTGGCATAGACCTTGTAACTACTCCCGCAGAAACGATGGACCTGCCTCCTACAATCCTCCCAATCGTCGTAGACTCCGGGAACCCTGCCTTCGTACACGACATACGATGGCATCTGCGCGCACACACACAAGAAAGAAATGTTAGTGTTGTCACCACATATTCATAATAGAGATATAACATATAGGTATGCAAAAAAGAAAAGGCATCGGATATAGCTAAGTAATTATATGACTAACATTTGCATGGAAAGATAGGTATGCAAAAATAAAAGCATAAAATAAACTAATCGTAATTCTATGACTAACATTTGCAGGAGACAAGTTTGTGACTCGATTAGGTTTTCTTCGGCTTTGGCGGGAAGGGATGGATGCCACCTAGCATGGTGAATGTCCTCCCATCGGCGACCGCGGCTAAGCGGTCCTCGATATCTGCATTAGTCAGCGGGATACCGATGTAGTTGAATGTGGCACCCCTAGTCAAGAAATCACTCTTGAGTATCATGCCAATCTCCCACTTGATGGCACGGAACTCAGCTCTGATGTTTGCATCGGTCGTTTCTGTCATGTCTTTGCACCTTTTCTCGAGACCGAATGGCATCAAGAGTTTCTCCTCATCCTTTGTGTACTCCCTCATATGTAGGATGGCTAACCAGGGCTCCATCCCATTGTCGGTCTAAGATTTCCTAAGGCAGGGGAAATTAGTTACATGGGTGTTCACATAGATGCCTTTGGATCTTTTCTCATTGAGGGCTTTATCAAGAGTATACTTGACGTCGGTATAGTCTTTCTGCACGTCTCTCCCAGAGTCGAGATAGATGACATGGGAATAATATGGTTGAAAGGCGATGAGGACGCACCCATTCTATCTGTGCAACACAGTTGGAATAAACCATCATCCTCGGATATTAAGGAAATTCACGAAAGAATGTAATAGCGGGAAGTTTAGCGACCGGCTACTTACTCGGGAAAGTATGGAAAGAGAAAGCAAGACTTGTCCTTATTCGCCACCAAGAAATCCGTGATATACTTTGTGACAAACGCTTGTTCCTTGTCGATGGTGCCTACGGTCATGTAGAAGGGGTCCATGATAGCAAGGTGCAGGGTCTTCTCCATGATGATATCGTGCGCCATTTTTAGCGATACCAGGCGGACCACATTTCAATCGAGTCGTAACATGTGGAAGAGCTTGAAGATATCTTCATACATGATGAAGAACAACTCGCCACGGGTGGTGGTGATGAAGCCACAGTTAGTGGGGACCCTGACCGTGAAGAGCGGGTAGGAGGGATTTTTATCTTGGAGAAGTTGTTGCTCCAGATACCTAACAGTATCATGCTGGCTGCTCAGGTCTGGCGACAGCGTCTTGACAATGTGGTCCGACAGGATCGGTTCACCAAGATAATGCATCGTCCTCCACTTGGCCAGCATCTTGTCGAGAACCACTTTCTTGCTTACTGCGGCGTCTTGCGCATGCTTCAGCTTCCGCTTCCTTCCCTTCTTATGGAACGGAGGGGTGCCGGTTTGTCTTATCACCTCCATGGCCGTATCACGAAGTGTCCTCGGGGTAAATTAGCATGCGGCGGAGCGGTGAAGGTGGTAGCGTCATCCTGCTCAGGCGTTTCTTGAGAAGGGAACAGCTTCTTCTTCGTCATGGTATCACAGGCGAGTGCCTCGAAAGGAGCAACATCGATGGGAGCCTCCAAATCAGCGATGAACGAATCGATGGAGCCTTATCGATGTCCACCGTGTTGTCGTGCTCATGTGTCTCGGTCTCGGGAGGATCATTGGCAGGTGGAGGAGTGACCCTTTGGCTTGCCGCCGCAGGCACAGACGCTGGAGTGACCCTTTCTTGTCTTGCCGCCATAGGCACTGATGTTGGAGTGAACATTTCTTCGGCGGTATTCAGCCGAAGTAGGGCTTTCGGCCATATAAGGACATGATTCTTCAGTTTCCCGACCTTCAGCTCGTCTTCAGTACCCAGGGGTTGATGAGGAGGAACCAAGTGTGCACATCCCGGGAACGACCGATCCGCCTCAACCCGGTGCACTCTATCGTCCATAGGCTTGCAGTGGAACGTCCGGTGTGTTGGGTTCATGATGCGTCCCCTCGCAACATCCTTGAGCTTGTTGTCCACATACATGAGCATGGTGCAAGGAACACTTTGCTCCTGTGAAGAAACATGCATGTGTTGGTCAGAGAGGGGTGGCGACAAAGTAATTAACTTGCGTAGAGGCTCAATTAATTACTGTGAGAGCGTCGAGCTTGGCTCTCGTTGAGGGACCGTGGCAGAGCGTGCAAGTGATCCAGGGGCTGCTGGCTTCCCTCATTGCCGGCGAATCCTCCCTAGCACCTGCATTGGCGCTGGCGTGTGGAGTCACCAATATAGGTGCGTCTTGAGCCCGTGTAGCAGGAGGCCGCATGTTGCCCGAGTTGCTGCTGCCTAGGCTAATGACCGGGAGTGGTCCCGTTTGGCTGTTGGCAAAGTAAGTGGAGATCGACTCCACCATTCTAGGAAGGATCTCATTGAACCGGCTGGCCACCACGCCATCGACCTTGCTGGCCACCTCTGTCTGGACCCTAGTTTCTACCTCAATCCAATAGATCCGTGTACTCTCCGTCCTTCTTTGCCTGCAGCGAGTCCTTGGTAGTGGGCACGTCCAAGCCATAATCGACATGCTGGCGACCTCCTCCCACGCCGGTGACACGGCCTCTTGCTGACCTATTCAATGGCGGCTGCTCCTTCACAATGTTCAAGCCCCTGATAAAAGGGTTGTCCCACGGGACTTTGCCCGTCGACGTCTGGGACGAGGATCCAGACTCGTTAGCTTCTTCCGTGAACTGCAAGTAGCATGAAGAATTTTAGAGATGGAGTTGTGGTGAGCAGTATGAAACTACTAAGCCGGGCAAATTGCTTACCAATGCGTTCTCAACTTGCACCACCTTTGGGTAAGTGACCAAGACAACACCCTCCACCACTGTAGGGCTCGTGACAAGTTTCCCATCCATCTCTTTACGGTACCGGGACCTCACAAATGCCCTGAAGCGCAGGTTCTTGTACTTGGCCCAAGGGTTCTCGATTCCCTTCTCTGCGTAGGTCTGGTCCTCCTTCTGCCACTTGTCCACCTTGTCTTGTAGCAACGACAGCGGAGACGGTGGTGAATGATGTTCTTCTCCGCCAGCTTCTTTCCCTAGGCCGACTGATCCTTGGTGTAGGCTAACTCCTCGTTTTCTAGGAAGCACGTGTCCTTGGGCGTAAGCCACGGGAAGTAGCGCTTGATCTCTTCCCATGGCTCGTCGTCAGCAATCATCCCCCTTAGCATGGTTTTATATCCGCTGAGGTTCCTGGTGAACCTGCCGAGGGCGAACTTTTTCACGATGTTCTCCTTGGGATCCAGGCTCGTGAAGCCCTCGGGGAACAGGTACCGCGCATGCAGCCGCAAGAGGAGTTGGTCCTGCAGATGCTACTTCTTCTTCGTTTGGAGTTTTGTCTCGTTGACATTGACGACGTCCCGAAGGATAGCTCCCAGCTGGAGGCCGTACCCCCTCGCGAGATGCTTCAGCTCCGTAGGGATACCGGTCTTGGGATCCACCGCTGTGAATGTCTCCTTCGTGGGGCCAATCGTGTTCGGTCGCTTCTTATTCCGTTCCCTCTTGGCCAACGTTGTTATCTGCGAGCCACCCCCGATGACGCCACTGTCGGTGGTCTCGTCGCCCCTCTCATGACTGCCATCAAGGCGGTCATCGACGCCCATCTCCTCACCGCCATCATCGGTGGTCTCGTCGTCTTCTTCGCCCCGACCCGCTACCTCGTCCAGCTCTATCTCCTGGGACATGAGCCTGTAGTGCTCCTCTAAGTCTCGCTGGCCCCGATCGTCTTCATTGTAGTTTCCACAAGACGACATGGCTATACCGAGCAGTACACAAGCAAAAAAAAGGATTTTAGATACACAAATTCACGGCGAAAATCCGGCATGACCTTTGCTAAAAATGGTCATGCTTGAGTGCCAGAAATTCGCCGGAACAGAAATTAATTGACATTCCGGCAAAACATTGGCACTCAATGTACCTGCACAACATTCAACTACAACTACCAAAACAAACTTTATACAATATCCAACTGACAAAATCAACTTAATCTACCTGTAACATTCAGATATTCTAATCTACTTAAAAAGCACAAAATCAAAATCTAATGTATAATAAACACCTTACAAGCAGCACAGCTGACAAAATCTAATGTAAGCACCAAAACTTGTATAATAAAATAAAGGTGTTCATTGCCAAGCAGCACATCAATGGCCCCTTTCCACTTGAGAGTACCATGCACAAAACCAAGCAAAGCACAGCTAGGATAAAATAAAGGTGTTTATAGCATTTTTAGTACTAATCAAGCATCCTTTCTATTCTGCACACTACTACATGTGATGGAAAATATCCATCCCTAAAATTGATGGTAAAAGCATTGGAAAAACAAAAGACCACTGTTCTATGACATTGATGTTTTAAACTAGTTGTAAGCAAATACATTCATGATATTCTATTGGGCACATCCCAAATATTGGATACCACCTCAATAGTATGCAAGATAATAGTCATCCATTTCTTATAAAGCTACCATTTGCAAGCTGTCATAGACTAGATAATCAAATCATTTTCCTAAAAAGAAAAATCATTTAGGAATCATTTATTTTACTCTAAAAATCATTCACAGAGAGTTCATCAGTACAAGTAAAAGTTGTATCATAATCTAAATAAAATAAATCATATGGATTCACAAGAATGACAGCAAACTACTGCTAGGAAACATCTTTATATACAAATCTGCAGTCATTCTACTGCTAGGAAACTACTGCTAGCAAACAAATTCTAGCAACAAGAAGGGAGGGGACAGGGGGCTGGGGGGACTCACCTTGCTGCGGCGGTGGGTCGACGGGGACGGCGGCATGTCGATGGGGTGGGAGGGCTCCGTCCACGGGCTCCTGCGAGGTGGAGAGCGATGGTTAGGTAGTGGAGGGCGAGGGAGAGATGTCAGGATCCTGATGGATCTGACAATAAGAAGATCACAAAGAACAGTAATTTGAGGAGAATTGCATGTAAAAATAGATAAATTGCAGATCTAAATAAAAGATAAATTGCTGGAAATAAATGATAGAATTAGGTTTTTGATTTCTTGATTGATATCACAGAATACAAGGGTAACCTTATATGGAGTGTGGCCAGCTACAGGATGGCATCACAAGAAAATACCAATACTACCCTTATAGCTAGTAATGCACTAGTAACCCCATATTATATACTAATACCATTCCCTGGCATTCCTTCCCCCTTGAGACCATTGCTCAGTAATGGATAAACAATTTTCTTCAGAAACTTTAATCCTCCTTAAGGAACTTTAAAATTGATCAGCCAAAGAGGAATTCCGTGACACTGAAATAGTGAACTCATTGCAGTGCATCTCTGAAAAATCTTGCAATAAGCATTGCACCGCCAGCTCCATTGTTTAAGAATCTGTCTACCCGTGTCCTTTTCTTCTGTGAGCAGCAAAAACCATATGGACCTGTACCATTTTAATATAGTACCAGGGTCCCATACATAAGAAGCACTGATCACTTGACTTTGCCATTTTGGTAGTTCTGGAATATTTATGCAAGACAATGGATTAACCAAATCACTCTGTTCTGTCCAAATATCCAGCCAGTAGTACCCTTTAACTCTACGGTCGGGTATGTGAGAGGTTCTAATCATTGATAATTGAATTTTTAAGTCATGGTACACAACTGTCGCATCTCTTCCTTCTTGAGATATTTCCCCAAAAATCAGGATCAGCATCTTGCACACTATAAATAGCAGTTGACATACACATTGCAGACAAGACTGCGTTTGTCGAACTGAACATGCGAGAGTAGCAGACTAGCTGCTGAACTCGTTCTGAATATGCATAGTGTGTATCAAATGGTAAGCAACAATAGTGTACCTGGATAAAAGCATTCAGAGTATTATACAAGAGAGAGGAAGGGAGGGGATAGGTGCCGGGGGGACTCACCTCGCTGCGGCGGCGGGTCGACAGGGACGGTGTCGGGTCGACGGGGGGGCGCGGCTCCGTCCACGGGATCCTGCGAGGTGGAGAGCGAGGGTTAGGTAGTGGAGGGCGAGGGGAAGAGAGGAAGGAAGGGGAGAGGGGGCCATGGGGACTCACCTCGCTGCGGCGGTGGGTCGATGGGGACGGCGGCGGGTCGACGGGGGGGGGGGGGGGCTCCGTCCACTGGATCCTGTGAGGTGGAGAGCGAGGGTTAGGTAGTGGAGGGAGAGGGGGAGAGAGGAATGGAGGGGAGAGGGGGCCGAGGGGACTCACCTCGCTGACGGTGGACGACGGCAGGTTGACAGGGACGGTGGCGCTAATCTGACCTAGACTAGGACGGGTGAGGTCGATCTGATCTGAGATGGGGACGGGGATGGATCTCTCTATGATCTGGGTGGGCATCAATCTGATGGGTGGGACCCACAAGTATTACCCCCGGCATTTGCGCAAAGGAGCCGGTGAGAAAGCTTGGGTCACTGGCAGGCGGGCCAACCCATGCTACCCCCGGTGGTTTGGGGAGAATTCGCTGGTGGTAAATTTAGGTGGGCCAGGGTTTAGGTGGGGCCAGGGTCACTGATCACTGCTACTAGGTTTATTTAGAGGAAGGCGCGTGAGGGTAGCCCACCGATGGGTCTAAAAGAACTCACCCTAAACCATACGCGGTGTTGAAATGTCAGTGCACACGTACAAGTGTTGTATTCAAGTTGGATACTTATGTTTCTATGTCGCATGTGCAAAATACCCTATAAATGACACGCTTCGTTCGGGCCCATATGGGATTTGGTGGGCATTACATACATGGTATAAATTTTATGAATCCTGATCCTATCCCCACGCACGAGGTACCGGTGGATCCAAGCTATCGATCTAATATAACACACAATTCCGTCAGAGGCAACAATATAACACGCATGAAATGATAGCGCAATTTTGTCGGAGAGACAAAAACACACATAAAATTATGGCGCAATTCCGTCGGAGGCAACAAACACACATAAAATAATAGCACAATTCCGTCGGAGGCAACAAACACACATAAAATCATAGTGCAATTCCGTCGGAGGCGACAAACACACATAAAATGATTGCGCAATTCCGTCGGAGGCAAAAAATTAATAAGACGCATAAAATGATAGCGCAATTCTGTGGGAGGCAATAAATTAAATAACACACATAAAATGATAGCGTAATTTCATCGGAGGCAACAAACACACATAAAATGATAGTCCGTCGGAGGTAAACATGCACACATAAAATGATAGCGCAATTTCGTTGGAGGCAACAAACACACATAAAATTATAGCGCAATTCCGTGGGAGGCAACAAATAACACACATAAAATGATAGGGCAATTTCATCGGAGGCAACAAACACACATAAAATGATAGTCCGTCAGAGGTAAACATGCACACATAAAATGATAGCGCATTTTTATTGGAGGCAACAAACACACATAAAATGATAGCGCAATTCCGTCGGAGGCAACAAACACACATAAAATGATGGCTAATTAAGTGAGTTGCAAATGATCCATCGCCTCCCTAGGAGTTTAATGGTATAGTACACACTTACACATAAAATCATTAATAAGTGATACACATAAAATGATGAGTGTTATTTTCTCGACCACACCAAAATCCTACTGTTTCTTCTTCGCACTCTGATTCTTCTTCTTGCCCTTATGCTTGGTATTTTTTGACTTGACGACCCCGCTAGTCGCATCGCCGAGACTCCTTGTGTACGGAGTTTTTGTAGCTGACGACCTAGGCAATGTGGTCCTTCTTCTTCTTTTTGTGTATGTTGCAACGTTTTCATTGGGTTCTTCCATCATCGGGTCTCCAACGAGTCTGTCAAAGTCTTTCTCATCGGCGACTCCATCCATTCCGACGAGGGCCCTTTTGCCTCTCCTCACGATGACACTGCTAGGACTTGATGGGTCGGTAATGAAGAAGCATTGCTCGACGTGCTTAGCCAGCACCCATGGCTCATTTTGTGCGGTGGGTTTCTTGGTCTTGGATTTGTTGGGCATACGCATGGTGGTAAAATACTCGTCTTCTTTTCTGACATATGTAGCCCATCAGAGACGGAACATCGGTAGCTTCTCCCCGACGTAGTCAAGCTCCCAAATTTTCTCGATCCTTCCGTAGTATCTTTTCTTCTCTTCACCCGTGTCAGATTCCATCGTCACACCCGAGTTTTGATAGTCGCTTCTTTTGTCTCTCTCCTCCGTGTAGAATGTGTAACCGCTGATGTCGTATGCTTGATAAGTCATGAGGTTTGGCGCGGCCCCGTAAGACAAAGCCACTGTGATTCTATCTACGACGCTTGTCATTGGTGGGGGAGTGGCATCAATCTGGTCTTTGAACCAGCGCGCTAAAGAGGATTTGTGTGCTCTAAATACCTCTTCTTCTGTCATCGGCCTGTTAGCATTGTTCTCGATCATGGTTTTGTGCTTTTCCACCCAAGGCGTGACATCGTCCATGTGCTGTAGCGCTACTAAGTGGGCCCTATCAAAGTTGGCTCTCCTATCACACTGACCCATGTCCATTTCCTTCTTGCCAGTGCGGTGGCCCACTCCCTCGAACCTGCTGAGGTGCTTGTTCGTGGGCAAACCAATCGGACGAGGGTTTTCCTTGTTAAGATAATTCTTGCAGAAAGAGACGCACTGCTCGGTGAGAAATCCCTGGACGATGCTTCCATCCGGATGTGCCTTGTTATGGACATATCCTTTGATGATTCCGTTCATTATTTCTAATGCCATTATGTTGTGAAGGAACGGAGGCCCGAGATCCTCGATATCGTCCACTATATGCAACAGCAGGTGGACCATGATGTCAAAGAATGCGGGCGGGAAGTACATCTCCATCTCAAATATGATGGTGACGATCTCTTCCTGCAGCCGCCCGAGTTTCTTGACGGTTATCGACTTCCAAGTGATGACGTCGAAGAAGTTACAGAGGCTAGTCAGCATTGCACGAACGTGCGGTTCCATGATCCCTCGGATTGCAACCGGAAGTATCTGCGTCATCATGATGTGACAGTCATAAGACTTCATCCCGCTAAAGATTACTTTCGTCGGGTCCAACCATCTATGTATCAGCCCCGCGTAGCCTAAGGGATACCTGGTTCCGAGGAGGCAACCGATCATCTATTCGAGCTCGTTAGGATATAGAGTGAAGCAGGAGGGGCACGGGGTTTCACTCTTCTTCGACCTTTTTCCCTTAGGATCTTCCATCTCCTCCTCAACTGGTTGCTTACCCGCCCTTTTTTGCTTGCGATCGTTTGTCTCCTCCTCAATCGTAGAAGAAGACGGGGGTGAATCTCTTCTCTGATATTCAAGGCCTTGAGGTCGTGTCTTGCTTTAGGCCCGTCTTTGGTCCTATCCAGCATGTTGAGCAGAGTGCCAAGCAAGCTTTCGCAAACGTTCTTCGTAATATGCATGACATCAAGGCTATGAGGCATACCGAGGATCTTCCTGTACGGCATGTCCCAAAACACGGACCTCCTTTTCGATACCCCCATGAGCGGACCGTGTTCCTTTTCCTTCTTCTTATCTCCTCGCTTCTGCTTATGCTTCTTTATCTTACCTGGCGGAGGGCAGTGTTTCCAGCTTTTCAACAAAGAATCGATCTCCTCGCCGCTGTGCCTAGGCGGAGGTACTTCGAGCTCATCCTTTCCATTGAACAGATCTCCACGCTTCCTCCACGGGTCATTCTCGGGTAGCCACATCCGAGTCCTCATGTAGACGGTTTTCGAGGACCCGAGATCCTTACCAGCTGAAGAAACGGCGTCCTTTCGATGCACCTCACACAAGCCTTGTGTCCGTGGCACACCTAGCAGGCGATATATCCATATCCGAAATAGTCCTGCACCGTCGTGATCAGTGCTGCTTTCAGACAGAAAGTTTGTTGGAGGTGAGCGTCCCATGTTTCTACCCGTTCATCCCACAAGATGGATAGCTCCTCCTTCAATAGCTCAAGATACAGGTTGATATCGCTCCCTGGCTGCGTCGGCCCTTGGATTAGCATACTCATGTGTATGTACTTCTTCTTCAGGCATAGCCATGGGGGAGGTTGTACATCCATATAAACACGGGCCAGGTGTTGTGCTTGCTGCTCTGGTTGCCGAACGGATTGAGTTCATCGGTGCTTGCACCTAGTCTGATGTTCCTTGGTTCTTTCCTAAAATCTTCGTACTCATCGTCTAATGCTTTCCACTGGCTTACATCCAAAGGGTGCGTCAGCACTGGGTTTTCAACCCGCACTGGATCCTTCATCACCGCCTCCTTCCTTTCTGCATGCCATCCCATGAGCTTCGCTTCCTTGTGGTACGCGAAGTAGCGCTGGAGACGGGGCCTGAGTAGGAAGTACCACACAACTTTTCGAGGAGCTTTTCTCGTCCCTCTCTTGTATCGAGGCTCTCCGCACCTTGGGCACGTGGTCAAGTCCTTGTGTTCGTTCCGATAAATCACGCAGTCACTGATGCAGGCGTGGTATTTTTCATGCGGTAAATCGAGAGGGCACACCACTTTCTTGGCCTCTTGTAGGCTACCTGCCAGCGTGTTATCTTTAGGTAAGTGCTTATTCAAGTATCGGAAGAGTTCGTCTGGACTTGCATCGTTCCATCCATATCTTGCCTTCATCTCTAGAAGATCGAGAGTTACTCTCAAGCGGGTCTCCTCCAGCCCGCGAACTGCGTCGTAAAACAGAGTTCTATAGTCTACCTCTAGTTGATCCATCTTAGACTTCCGTCTACTAGCAAATCTGGGGTCAGTCGATGCGTTGCCGAGAAGAATTTCCTGAACATGAGGTTCGTGCATGGCCGCGGTTAGCGGGGTATTCCTACTCCTGTCCTCGTCGTCTGCATGTTCTTCTTCTTCCCGATGTTGTTCATCACGTCCGTCATCGTTGTGTGCGACATCCCGTTCTTCTCCCTCCTCATCATCTTCATTTTCATGTTGAATGGCATCCTCTTCCTTATTATGGTCAAAGTCATCATAATTATCTTTATCATCCATCCACAGAGTAGTGTATCCATCCATGAAACTATACCCGAGGAGGTGCTCATTCACCATGCGTGACAAGGGGGTCAAACAATGACAATAGTTTGCATTTGCGACACGGACATCTTATTTACAAGAGGTTATTTCGATACATGTCGGCAGTCGCGCGTTCCGCGTATCTATCCACCATGCTTTCCTTCATTTCGATGACCATCGTCTCCTGCACAATAAGATTCGGCATGAATTGATTAGAACGTTACCGTCGCCTCGCTCGGCTGCTTTCACGAAAAAATTTGGCATGACCTTTGCTAAAAATGGTCCCGTCGTAGTGCCAAAAATTCACCGGAATGGAAGTTAATCGACATTCCGGCAAAACATTGGCAACTCATTGTACATGCACACATATTCCACCGACAAAACAACACAAAAAGTTCCATGCGTGCAACCACACCAACACTCATGCATTCCACCATATATATTATACCTATTAGTTGACGCGAGGTCTGAGAGCACCGGTAAAGAGAAGTGGTGGGAGAGCACTGGCCGGTAGAGAGAAAGGTGGTGGGGTGAGATGGATCTAGATCTAGATCTAGATCTTGCTAGTAGGTAGATCTACTAATGCATGCGAGGGGAGCGACATCTCCACAAATATATTAAAATTTGTTGGTTGAATTAGCTAAAATAGGTGGGGAGAAGTGGGGGAATAAGCTAGCAAAGCTTGGGATTGAGTTTCCAAAAAAGGGGAGGTAGTGGTGAGAGCGGAGGTGTTGCTAGTGGCTGGTTCACGACCTTGTAATAAGTGCCAGGTTACCACCAGCGAAACAATACCTAAACGCCGGTGGTAGTCCTTTACCACCAGTGGAAATAGACAACTCGCTGGCGGTAAAAACACGGCCCAGTGGCCCACCCGTCCCCCCATGCATCTCCGGCGAGCACTGACCGTTTTGTCGTCGGTACAAGACTCCAACTAGCAAATTCCTACTCTTGTCCTTGTCGTCCGCATGTTCTTATTCTTCCCGACGTTGTTCATCTCGGTCATCATCGTTGTGTGCGACATCCCGTTCTTCTCCCTCCTCATCATCTTCATTTTCATGTTGAACGACATCCTCTTCCTTATTATATTCAAAGTCATCATCATTATCTTCATCATCCATCCATGGAGTAGTGTAGCCATCCATGAAACTATACCAGAGGAGGTTCTCATTCACCGTGCGTGACAAGGGGGTTAAACAATGACGATAGTTTGCATTTGCGACACGGACATCTTATTTCCAAGAGGTTATTTCGATACATGTTGGTAGTCGCGTGTTCCACGTATCTATCCACCATGCTTTCCTTCATCTTGATGACCATCGTCGCCTGCACAATAAGATTCGGCATGAATAGATTAGAATGTTACCGTCGCCTTTCTCGGTGCTGCTTTCACGGAAAAAGTCGGCATGAACTTTTCTAAAAATGGTCTCGTCGGAGTGCCAGAAATTCGCCGGAACGGAAGTTAATCGACATTCCGGCAAAACATTTGCAACTCATTGTACATGCACACATATTCCACCGACAAAACAACCCAGAAAGGTCCATGCGTGCAACCACGCCAACACTCATGCATTCCACCATATATATTATACCTATTAGTTGACGCGAGGTCCAAGAACACCGGTAAAGAGAAGTGGGGGGAGAGCACCAGCCGGTAGAGAGAAAGGTGGTGGGGGGAGATGGATCTAGATCTAGATCTAGATCTTGCTAGTAGGTAGATCTACTAATGCATGCGAGGAGCGACATCTCCACAAATATATTAAACTTTGTTGGTTGAATTAGATAAAATAGGTGGGTAGAAGTGGGGGAATGAGCTAGCAAAGCTTGGGCTTGAGTTTCCAAGGAAGGGGAGGTAGTGGTGAGAGAGGAGGTGTTCCTAGTGGCTGGTTCGCGACCTTGTAATAAGTGCCAGTTTACCACCGGCAAAACAATACCTAAACGCAGGTGGTAGTCCTTTACCACCAGCGGAAATAGACAACTCGCTGGCGGTAAAAACACGGCCCAGTGGCCCACCCGTCCCCTCATGCATCCCCGGCGAGCACTGACCGTTTCGCCGGCAGTACAAGAAACTATCCCCGGGGAGCAAGAGTCCTTCCGCCAGAGGTAAGTGGAGGCCCAATCTAGGTTCATGAGGCCCACCCTATCCCTGGCGTGCGTGAAGTGTTCTCACTGGCGATAATTCTTCTAGCCCCGGTGAGCACGGGCCCTTTCGCCAGCGGTAAGTTGCAGCCCAATCTGGGGCACGAGGCCTACCCTATCCCTAGCGTGCAGGAGCCCTTTTCGCCGGTGGTAGTTACTCTATCGCCGGTGTGTAGGATTATTTTCGCCGGTGGTAATGTTATGCAAGCCTGGAAGCTCATACCACCGGCGAGCGCGATCCCACTTCGCCGGTGATAAGCTTTGCTGCTATAAGGTTTTCTCTACTAGTGTTACTTGTATGGTTATTTAATAGTTGTCCCTAGTCGGAGTTCACGTGAGGACACACGTGAATATTAGACTAGCACATCGATTGGTTTATGACTATGTTTCGCAAGTCATAGACATGGAGATGTCAAACCAATGATGTGGACACATGTTATGAACATGGGGTTGGACTGACCCAACTTGAGACTGGCAATTAGAATTGCAGCTCTCTCTACACATCATGTACGTTTTGTCCTTAGACCTAAGATTCTCGCATGTACTTGAGATGTGGATCGACCTACTTTGGGGCTATCAGACGCTACTCCATAACTGGGTAGTTATAAAGGTAGCTTTCGGGTTTGTCCTGAAGCATGCTGCAAGGCATGGTCAATCAAGATGGGATTTGACCCTCTCTACTTGAGAGAGATATCTCTGGGCCCCTCGAGTGATCGGATCCAGAAATGCATGGCCGTGCTACATATGGTTAAGATTTAACCTAGTAAAGGGATTCCGAATCATAGAATCGAGAAAGGGAGGTCAGCTTGGAGCTAGACCAAATATCTTGAGGCAAAGGGAAAGACATGTACTAAACCTTGTGATGGTTCGTCCGTTATGATCTTTGTATGCATTTAGGAGTTGACACGTCTTGCGAGAGGCCGCTACCAACTATTGACAGAATAAGAGTATTTGTGACATGTCTATACATATATGAACCTATACGGGTCACACACTTAAGGGGTTGGAAGCCTAATGAGGATTAGATCCGAATTAGACCACGCTTAGGATGCTAATGTAGAATCCCACTAGGGACGCCTATATTAGAGAGGGTGGGACGAGCTGACCAGGGCTAGACCATTCCACCCAGCCGCCACTCCTCACGCCTGTGTCGCGCGCGCAAACCTAGCAGTACGTCGTCTGACACTTCCACCACGCACGTGTGCATACCTCGGAGGTGCTGCATCTGTGGCACTTGGACGAGCCGCACAACGGGAGCTGCTCGTGGGACGAGGACGAGGAGGAGACGTAGAACGTCTACACTGCCTTGACGCGCTTCATCAAGTTCCGCAACTGCGCATCTAGTGGTAATCCGGTGATATATGACAACAGTAATCCTGATTTACGCGGTAGATTTTTTTTATTTGCGCTAGTGTAGCCTACTTGTATCCCTTCAGTGGTATCAGAGACGATGCTGTTCAGTTATAGGTTCGGGATGTTTGCATATGGTGATATGTAGATTGATATGAATGATGTGATCGTTTGTATTGCGGTGGTTCAGGATTGATCAGTGATCTTGATTCCCGTGATCGTGATTCTGAGGTCGTCGAATTACTTACCCCTACCGATCGGTTTCTGCCATCGGGGTAGATAGTGACGCATAAATCCTGTTGAATCACGTGAAGATCAATGTAATTGATCGAATCCGGAACCTAGATATAAAATAGATGTACCGTGATCAAAGGAGTTCTATTGAATCGGGACAATAGTCAGTTCATGGTAAATTTGATTTGCCGATCAAAATCCTTAAAGAAAATTGTGTAGATTCTATCTCTCATTTTTCACAATACTGCGAGGGGCGCTGCCCCTTCAAACCCCGCAGGGGGAGACCCCCTAGACCCCCCTTAATCGTAGCCCCTTTTGTATCTCGTTAAGGTAACTAGGTGCTGCAAGGTCACATGATCTGGTAGAATGCGATTCTATGCATAACTTGTTTTTGCAAGATGTATGTGATCAATATGGCCCATATATGTATGTGGTGCATGTATGAATTTTTCATGACCTATGTGTCGTGAGTAGGGCAACATGGCTGGAGCCATATGTGTTGTCATTTATTGTAATGGCCCGCGTGCCAACTTGTGATGATCCCAATACTATGTAATTTTTATTAATAGCTATTAGGAGTAATAGCTTGTATTAGTTCTTGGAGGACTCATCACTTGTAGGATGGCTCACATGGAACATGAAGATGGAGATCATTATGGTGGACAGGTTCTATGGCGATGGAGATCACCATGAGAAAATGGGCCATACTGTGTCACATCTATGTGAATGTTATTCTTATGCATTTTACTACTATGCATGCTTAGATGATAGAAGTAGAACGATCCCTCACAAAGTTTAAGTTAAACCATGCCCTCCCAACCAAACCTTGCACCATCCTATGCCATGTACAATCGTTGGTGGGCCTATGAAATTAGGGTGTCGTGGTTTTCCTTGGCTGGATGGCCTTTTATCGGATACCTACACGCATAAGGGTTGGTGTGCTTGACAAGGTCATATTAACAGTTAAGGACCTTGGGGCATAAAGGTTGGACGCCTAGTTTTGACATAGAGATGTCACCCAACAACAAGAATCATATGTGATATGATTAGCAAGAGTTGCTTACCGATTTACCTTGTCTTCTGGCAGTGATGCTAAAGCTCACTAGTCGACTTGTTAATTGTGGATCTTGAATCACTTAGTATCAATAGAGGGATATTGATTTAAGTGGGAGTATATGCTATTAAATTGTTTAATATGTGTTACTCTTTCATGGTTAGAGGGCTTATTATTTTGCATGTTTTCTGTTGTAGATCAATGGAACCAAACACTGCATCACCTTTTTCTTTGCGTTTGATTCTTGACAAAGATAAAATTAATGGAACAAACTATACGGACTGGGTACCCCACTCCCCGATCCCCGATGAACCTGCTGATAATGCATCTGCTGCCCTCAAGAATGCCTACAAGAGAGCATGTGATGATTCTCTTGAGGTTAGTTGTCTTATTCTTGCATGCATGGAACCTGAACTCCAAAAGAAATTTGAGGATCAGGAAGCGTACGATACGATCGTTGCGCTTAAGGACATGTTCCAAGATCAGGCAAGGACTGAGAGGTACAATGTTGACAAGTCCTTTGTGGAATGCAAGCTGGCAGAGGGAGCAGCTGTAGGTCCCCATGTGATCAAAATGGTTGGTTACAGTCAGACTTTGGAAAAGCTTGGTTTTACACTAGGCCAAGAGTTGGCTACTGATTTCATTTTGGCGTCCCTTCCATCTAGCTATGGGCAGTTCATTTCAATGTACCATATGCATGGGGTGGAGAAGGGCCTTAATGAGTTATGCTGGATGCTGAAAACAATAGAAAGTGACATGAAGAAGTGTGCAGGGCATAGCCATGTGATGGCTGTGCAGAACAAGCCTAGCTTCAATAAAAAGGGTACTTCTTGGAAGAAGAATGGCAAGGCTAAGGATACGATCCCTAAGTCTACACCTAAGCAAAAGGCTGGACCTGCAGATGACACTGAGTGCTTCTTTTGTCATGAACATCGCCACTGGAAGAGAAACTGCAGCAAGTACCAGGCTTCTTTGAAGAAGAGTGGAAGTAAGAATACTTCCCACTCAGGTACGCTTGTTGTAAATGTTGTGGACATTCTTCTCGCTGATTCCTATGTTATCTCTTGGGTATTTGATTCCGGATCGGTTGCTCATATTTGTAATTCGATGCAGGGGCTAATAAGGACTAGAGAAGTGCAGAAAGGCGAAGTGGATTTTCGCGTTGGAAATGAAGCAAGGGTTTCTGCATTGTTCATCGGCATCATGCAACTTCACCTTCCGTCAGGATTTATTATGGAGTTGAATAATTGTTATTACATTCCAAGTATGGGTCGAAACATTTTATCACCTTCATGTTTGATGAGGGATGGATATTCATTTGCGAGTATGAACAATGGTTGTGTAATATCTAAAAATGATATGTTTATGGCTAATGCTCCCATTGTGAATGGGTTATTTATTTTAAATCTTGATGATGCACATGTTTACAATGTTACTGCTAAAAGGCTTCGTCCTAATGATTTGAGTCCTATGTATTTATGGCATTGTCGTTCGGGGCATATAAGTGAAAAGCGCATGAAGAAGCTCCATGGTGATGGTCTTCTAACTTCGTTTGATTTTGAATCATACGAGACTTGTCAAGCTTGTTTACTTGGAAAGATGACCAAATCCCCTTTTTTTGGGTTTACCTGAGAGAGCGACAGACTTATTGGAACTCATACATATTGATGTATGTGGACCAATGAGCATGATAGCCAGAGGAGGATATCACTACTTCATTACTTTCACTGATGATTTCAGTAGATATGGTTATGTCTACATGATGAAGCATAAGTCTGAAACTTTTGAAAAGTTCAAGGAGTTTGAGAGTATTTGAATCACGAGTTTAGCAATCATCTTAAGAGTTGCGGAATTGTTCCAGAACTCACCCTGCCCGGAACGCCTCAAAGGAACGGGGTCTCCGAACAGCGCAATCAAACTTTGTTGGACACAGTTCGATCGATGATGAGCCAGTTGGATTTACCATTATCATTTTGGGGTTACGCTCTAGAAACGACAACTTTCACACTTAATAGGGTATCATCTAAATCCTTAGTTAAGACACAATATGAGATGTGGACTAGAAATAATCCTAGTTTGTCTTTTCTAAAGATTTGGGGTTGTGATGCAATTGTCAAGCAACTTCAGTCGGACAAGCTAACATCCAAATTGGATAAGTGCATTTTCGTGGGATATCTGAGGGAAACCTTAGGTTATTACTTCTACAACCGAGAAGAGGGCAAATTTTTTGTCGCTCGTAGCCGTGTTTTCCTAGAGAAAGAGTTTATCACAAAGGGAACGAGTGGAAGGTCGGTGCGACTTGAAGAAGTTCAATATGAGCCAGTCGGGGATGCTTCTACGAGTGATGCTATTGTAGCAAAACAAGTGGAGGAACCCGTGGCAATAGAAGCACCACAACCACGAAGGTCGGCAAGGCTCTGCGAAGCGTGAGAATTATTATTGTTAGACAATGATGAGCCTGCGACCTATGCAGAAGCGATGGTGGACCTAGACTCTGAGAAATGGCTGATCGCCATGAGATCCGAGATAGAGTCCATGGGAGACAATCCAGTTTGGAACTTGGTTGACCTTCCTGATGGTTTTAAAGCCATCGAGTGCAAATGGATCTATAAGAAGAAGATTGATACGAATGGAAATGTTCACATCCATAAAGCTCGACTTGTTGCAAAAAGTTTTCGACAAGTTCAAGGAGTTGACTACGACGAGACTTTCTCGCCCGTAGCGATGCTTAAATCTATACGGATAATTCTAGCCATTGCTGCACATTTCGACTTTGAAATATGGAAGATGGATGTCAAGACGGCTTTCCTAAATGGAATCCTAACTGCGGACGTGTATATGATCCAGCCCGAAGGTTTTGTCGATCCAAACAATACTAGAAAGGTATGCAAACTTCTAAAGTCCATTTATAGGCTGAAGCAAGCATCTCGGAGTTGGAACATTCGATTTGACGAGGTTGTAAAGGAGTTTGGCTTCATCAAAAACAAACAAGAACCTTGTGTTTACAAGAAAGAAAGTGGGAGTGCACTTGTGTTTCTAATCTTATATGTAGATGACATATTGCTGATTGGAAATGACATTCCTATGCTCGAGTCTGTTAAGACCTCGTTGAAAAATAGTTTTTCAATGAAGGACTTAGGAGAAGCGGCATATATTCTAGGCATCAAGATCTATAGAGATATATCAAGGAGGCTAATTGGATTAAGCCAGAGTACATACATTGACAAAGTGTTGAAACGTTTCAGCATGGAAGAGGCTAAGAAGGGGTTCTTGCCCATGTCTCATGGCATTAGACTCAGCAAGACTCAGTGTCCTTCGACTACTGATGAGCGTGAGCACATGAACAGGGTCCCATATGCTTCGGCTATTGGATCCATCATGTATGCAATGATATGTACTCGCCCAGATGTTTCCTATGCTCTAAGTGTTACGAGCAGATACCAGGCTGATCCAGGTGAAGTTCACTGGACAGCGGTAAAGAACATCCTTAAGTACTTGAAAAGGACTAAGGATGTGTTCCTAGTTTATGGAGGTGAGGATGAACTCAGTGTAAAGGGTTACACAGATGCGAGTTAATTTAACGACTCGGATGATTCAAAATCGCAATCAGGTTATGTGTTTGTCTTGAATGGTGGTGTTGTGAGCTGGAAAAGTTCCAAGCAAGAAACAGTGACCTCCTCTTCAACAGAAGTTGAATATATTGCTTCCTCAGAGGGTATAAAGGAAGTTGTTTGGATTAGGAATTTCCTGATCCCTCTCTGTGTGGTTCAGGGTGCGTCCAATCCCTTGGACATTTATTGTGACAACAATGGTGCTATTGCACAAGCCAGGGAACCTATACAGCACCATAAGAACAAACATATTCGCATGCGTTACCATCAGATTCGTTGAGGATGGTAGTGCCATGATATGCAAAATTCATACGGACTCAAATGTTGCTGACACATTGACTAAGCCTCTCTCGAAGCCCGCGCATGAGGCGCACATAAGAGAAATTGGTATTAGATACATTTTAGATTGACTCTAGTGCAAGTGGGAGATTGAAGGAAATATGCCCTAGAGGCAATCATAGAGATGATTATATTTCATATGTATCCATGAGTTATTGTAATGTTCCTTGAATATCCATATCAGGCAACTTGTATTGATTGGAAATTATGTGAATTGTTTGTGAAACTCTTTACTTGTATGGTTATTTAATAGTTGTCCCTAGTCGGAGTTCACGTGAGGACACACGTGAATATTAGACTAGCACATTGATTGGTTGATGACTATGTTTCGCAAGTCGTAGACATGGAGATGTCAAACCAATGATGTTGACACATGTTATGAACATGGGGTTGGACGGACCCAACTTGAGACTGGCAATTAGACTTGCATCTCTCTCTACACATTGTGTATGTTTTTTCCTTAGACATGAGATTGTCGCATGTACTTGAGATGTGGATCGACCTACTTTGGGGCTATCAAACGCTACTCCATAACTAGGTAGTTATAAAGGTAGCTTTCGGGTTTGTGCTGAAGCATGCTGCAAGGCATGGTGAATCAAGATGGGAATTGCCCCTCTCTACTTGAGAGAGATATCTCTGGGCCCCTCGAGTGATCGGATCTAGAAATGCATGTCCGTGCTACATATGGTTAAGAGTTAACCTAGTAAAGGGATTCCGAATCACAGAATCGAGAAAGGGAGGTCATATTGGAGCTAGACAAAATATTGTGAGGCAAAGGGAAAGACATGTACTAAACCTTGTGATGGTTTGTCTGATATGATCTTTGTATGCGTTTAGGAGTTGGCACGTCTTGCGAGAGGCTGCTACCAACTATTGACAGAATAAAAGTATTCGTGTCATGTCTATACGTATATGAACCTATAGGGTCACACACTTAAGGGGCTGGAAGACTAATGAGGATTAGATCCGAATTAGACCAGGCTTAGGCTACTAATGGGCTGCTAATGTAGAAGCCCACTAGGGACGCCTATATAAGAGAGGGTGGGGCGAGCTGACCAGGGATAGACCATTGCACCCAGCCGCCACTCCTCACGCCTGTGTCGCGCTCGCGGACCTAGAAGTCCGGCGTCTAACGCTTCCACCCCGCACGTGTGGATACCTCGGAGGTACTGCATCTATGGCACTTGTACGAGCCGCACAAGGGGAGCTGCTTGTGGGACAAGGGCGAGGAGGAGACGTAGAACGTCTACACTGCCTCGACACGCTTCATTAAGTTTCGCAACTGCGCGTCTAGTGGTAATCCTGTGATCTATCTCTCTTATTATGAACGGTCCTTCCCATGGCAGGGATAATTTGTGTGACTTCTTCTTCTTCTTAAGTTGGAGCACGAGATCCCCCTCTTTAAACGAGCGACGCCGAATGCGGCGACTATGGTAGCTTCGTAGCTTCTGCTGGTAGATGGAGGATCTTTGGCATGCCAATACACGCTCCTCCTCGAGAAGGTCCACTTCTAGGCGTCTGGATTCTTCAGTGTCATCTTCGTCGTAGGTGGCAACCCTTGGTGAATCGTGAAGGATGTCGGAAGGCAGGATGGCTTCTGCTCCATATACCATGAAGTAAGTGGTGTAGCCGGTGGATCTGTTGGGTGTAGTTCGTAAACTCCACAACACAGATGGTAATTCTTCCACCCATGCTCCAGCTGCTCTATGTAGCGGTGCCTCAAGACGTGGCTTGATTCCCTGCAGAATTAATCCATTGGCTCGCTCAACCTGACCATTGGACTGTGGGTGTGCCACAGATGCAAGGTCAAGTCGGATGCCCTTGTACCAACAATAAGCCTCCACTTCTCCGAGTGACAAGTTGATGCCGTTGTCGGTGATGATGCTATGTGGGAGACCAAATCTCACCACTAGATCCCGGACAAACCTAAGGGCAGTTGCCCCATCAAGATTTCTAATGTGTTTAGCTTCTATACATTTGGTGAATTTGTCAACTACTACTAGCAGATGCGTAAATCCACATGGTGCCGTCTGTAACGGACCAACCATGTCTAGCCTCTAGACTGCAAACGGCCAAGTTATTGGTATTGTTCGCAATTCTTCAGCAGGAACATGTGGTTGCCGGGCATAGTACTGGCATCCCATGCATGTCTCAACCAGCTCGTCGGCGTCCGCCTTCGCGGTCAGCCAGTAGAATCCTTGCCGGAAAGCTTTAGTGACCAACGATCGGGGAGCGATATGATGCTCGCAATCTCTGAGATGGATTTCACGTAGGATTTCAATACCTTCTTTCTGGGAAACACACTTAAGGTTTACACCAGTAGTGCTTCTTTTGTAGAGGTGTCCTTTGATTATGGTATAGCCTTTTGCTTGACATACTATTTGCTGTCTTTCGGCTTTGTCATCGGGCAAATTTCCGTGTTCGAGATACTCCATGAACGGTTTTGTCCAAGATGGAGGGACCTTTGCCACGATGTGGACGAAAGATTCCACTCTTTCCGGGTTGTCTATGTCCGCTCCCTTCACGGATGGTGTCCGTAGATGCTCCAGGAAAACGCCTGGAGGAATTCCTTTGCGCCTTGATCCAAGCTTAGGCAATATATCAGCCGCCTCATTTTGCTCCCTACGTACATACTTGACTTCGTAGCCCAAGAAGCTCTTGGCTATCTCGTCCATTTCGTCTCGATATGCCGCCATCATAAGGTTCCGCGCGTTCCAGGTGCCAGCCACCTACTGGGCAACCAAGTCGGAATCTCCACAACAAACTATGCTCTTGATGCCAATATCCTTGGCTACGCGTAGTTCGTGAATGAGTGCTTCATACTCCGCCATGTTGTTCGTAGCCTCGAAGTGGATCTGTAGAACGTAGTGTAGCTTGTCCCCAGTTGCTGACTGTAGCAGTACACCAGCCCCCGATCCGTTGAGTATCTTTGATCCATCAAAGTGCATCAGCCAGTATTCTGGCTCCGACATTGGGGTAGCATCTGGCATCTCCGTCCAATTTTCGATAAAATCCGTCAAGGCTTTTGACTTGATAGCGTCACATCTCTTGTATGTTGTCTCAAAGGCGACATGTTCGATGCCCCACTTCGCGACCCTTCCTGTAGCGTCACTATTGTTGATGATGTCAGACAGTGGAGTCTTGCTCACAACTGTGATAGGGTGCTCCTGGAAATAGTGCCTCAGCTTCCGAGAAGCAAGGAATACTCCATAAGCTATATTTTGGTATTGCGGGTAACACTGCTTGGACTCCATCAAGACCTCGCTTACATAGTAAACTTGTCATTGAACTCCGTGCTCCTAGCCTGGTTCCTTCCGCTCTACCACGACGACGATGCTGATTACCCGGTTGGTGGCCGCCATGTAAATTAACATGGGCTCTCCAGGTTCGGGCGCTGCAAGGATAGGCGCTGAGGAAAGAATCTCCTTGAGCTGCTTCAATGTTGCATCTGCTTCGTTTGTCCACATGAATTTGTCCGCCTTCTTCAGCAACTTGTACAGCGGCAGAGCCTTCTCTCCAAGTCGGCTGACGAACCGACTAACTGCTACAACACAACCTGTTAGTCATTATATGTACTTTAGGCATGTCGGATGGTTTATGTTTAAGATGGCCTTAATTTTCTCCGGGTTGACCTAGATTCCATGCTGGGAAACGATGAAGCCCAACAATTTTCCGGCTGGTACCCCGAAGACGCACTTCTTAGGGTTAAGCATCATGTTGTATTTCCGGAGATTATCAAAGGTTTCTTTTAAGTCGGAGATTAAATTTGTTTGATTTTTTAGACATCACCGCTATATCGTCCACATAGGCGTGAATGTTCCGACCAACTTGATCGTGTAGGCAACGTTGCATTGTCCGCTGGTACGTAGCACCTGCATTTTTCAGCCCAAAGGGCATCGTGACATAGCAAAACGTGCCATAGGGTGTAGTGAATAAAGTGGCCAATTGGTCCAACTTCCTCATCTTTATCTGGTGGCATCCTGAGTATGCATCGAGAAAACACAAAAGCTCCGAGCCATCCGTCGAGTCAATGACTTGGTCAATGCGAGGCAAAGCAAACGGATCTCTTGGACATGCCTTGTTCAAGCCGGTGTAATCAACGCATATTCTTAATTTTTTGGTTCCCTTTTTAGGGACAAGTATAGTATTGGCCACCCATTGGGTGTGAAGGACTTCTCGGATAAAACTAGCCTTAAGTAACCTAGCTATCTCTTTGCCTATAGGTTGTCTCTTCTCGTCTCCAAAGCGTCGTAGAGGTTGTTTCACTGGTTTACATTTTCGATCAATATTCAGGTACACCTAGGTACACCTTTCATGTCAGCAGGTTGCCAGGCAAAGATGTCCCTATTCTCACGGAGGAACTCGACGAGCGTGCTTTCCTATTTAGGATCCAGGTTCGTCCCAATGGCAGTGGTCTTGGAGGCATCGCCTACACAAGTTCCACCGGCTTGGTTTCGATGGCGGCCTTGAATGCTGGGGCAGAGTCAGAAATCTGTTTCTTCGACGCGGGCATCTCTGAGGCATCGACCTTGCTCTGGATCTCCATGAATTCTTCGTTGTAGACTATAGCTTCTGCGTAGGCTGCTTCTCCAATCTCGCAGTCCCTTCCTTTGGCAAAGCTTCCGGATACGGTGATGATACCGTTTGGTCCGGGTATCTTGAGTTTGTTGTAGACGAAGCATGGCTTGGCCATGAAGGTGTGGAATATGTCGCGGCCGAATATGATGTGGTACATGCTCTTGAAGGGAACTACCTCAAAGGTCATGCGTTCTTGGTGGTGATTATTAACATCACCAAAAGCGACCTGAAGTGTGATGCACCCAAGGGACCGGGCCTCCCGAGAAGGAACTACGCCGTGGAATATGGTGTTGGTCCGCCTTAGGTTTGCCTCCGTCAAGTTCATCTTGTACAGTGTATCCAGGTACATGATTTTGATGCTGCTTCCACTATCCACCATACACTTGGTGAACTCATTGCCGTCAATCAGGGGGTTGATGACCATGGCGTACTGGTTCTCCATAGGGATGAGGTCTGGGTGATCCTTCCTGTCCCAAGTAATTGGAATCTCCGACCAGCGTAGGAACTAGGGAACTAGGGGTAGAGTAGCCATTAGTATCCTCATGGAGGTCTTCTGTTGTCGGATGGTGGGGGTGGCAAGGAAAGTGTGGAAAACTTCTGCCTTCTTCTCGAAGGGGTTCTTGCCTTTTCCGTCGCTCTTGGCGGCGTGCTTGGGGTCAACGTCCTCGTCCATGTCACTTGAATCCTTGGAATCCTCCTCCTTCTTCTTCCCCTTGCCCTTGCCTTGCGGTCTGTTCTTCCGACTTCACTTGTAGCCGGACTCAGGGTCCTCCTTGAGGTCATTGACGAACTTGCAGTGGGGATTGGTGTGGGTGGCCTTGACGTTGGCGTCGAGGTGTACGAGGCATGGCATATCGCGGTACTCCTTGTAGGTTTGGGGAACGCGAAGCGCTGCCGAGGTAGTTTCAATTCCTCGCTGCTGTCCCCGACCTGCTCCCCGTCCTCGGCCATGCTGTCCGCCATCACCTCGTCCTGCGAAAGTCATAGAAACCATGTCGGGAGTTTACTTTTATTCTGGTGCGGTCTTCCGCTTGGTGCAGCTGTTCCTCCGAGCTTGAGTTGGAACGGCCGTTGCCGGCAGAGAGCCGCGAGCATCGTCGTCGGCAGCTGCGAACTCACTGGTCAACTGAATCATCTGGTTCAAGTCTAGCTGGTGATTGTCCTGCAAGCGCTTCAACTTATGTCGGAGCAACGTGCCCCTTTCCAACCCATCGATGAAGGCGGCCATGGAGGTTTGAGCGTGCACTCCTGCACAGGAATTCTTCATATCCAGCCAGCGGGACAGGTAGGCGCGAGATGTCTCGTCTTTCTCTTGCATCCACCGCTGTAGATCGTCAACATTGCAAGGACGTTTGTACGTACCCTCGAAGTTCCTGGTAAATGCTTCTTGCATGTCCAACCAATTGCAGATGGATCTTTCTGGCAAGTCATCAATCCATTGACGGGCCGTGCCCGCCAACATCAATGGGAGGTACTTGATGGCAACGTTGGGGTTACCTACGGCGATCTCCACCGTGTTGTCGTAGTCCTGCAACCATGTAGTTGGCTTGGCGGTGCCATCATAGGGCTTGATGGTCTTGTCATTCCGGAAGCCTTTGGGGTAAGTTGCGGACCGTATCACAGGTCCAAAGCAACGTGGTCCCAGGTATGGTCCTTCCCGGGCCTCGTGGATTTTGTCCAGACGTGAACGTGCATCGTATGGCTCCGGGATTCTTTTCTTCTTCTTGCCATCAGGCGATGGGCTGCGTGAACGACGTGGGCCTCCTCCGCCATGGTGGCTGCTAGGTGGAGACGGAGGCGGAGGCGGAGGTGGGTTAGCCTTCTTGCTGTTACCCTCCTGCGATGCCTCACGCTTGTCGCAGTTGCTTGTCGGACATGGAGGGTCATGGTGCGACCTGCTCTTGTGTCCTTGGTTACATTCTCCGTCATGATGGGTCTGCTCCGTGTTGTCGCGGATGACGATGTCGCTCTGCCTTGGCGGAGGCATATCCGTATTACGGTGAGCCTTGGGGTCTTCGCGATATCGGGGGGAGCGGGGCAGTGGCGATGGCGACGAGGTTGGGCCTTACCTCCATGGTTGAAGGATATGGGGATAGCATCCTTCCTGTTGCGCGCATACCTCCGTCTTCGTTCTGACGAAGCCGTGTGAGACCCGACATCAAGAGGAGATCTGTCCCTTGGCGGCTTATGCTGGCTAGACTGGCAAAATGCTGAGTCAGAATCAAGCCTCTGAGAGGTGGCCTTTTCCTACCGTTTCACTGCCTTGGCCACTAGGTGATAGACCTGGTCTACCACTTCGGGTGATCTATCCTTCTCCAGAAGGGTCTTGGCGACGGCAAGGTTGAGGAGAGGAGTGGGCATCACCTGCCTGCCTTTACTGTCAATGTATGGATTGGCATGTGCCAGCTTCGAGGGAGCCCATCCTAGGTTTCGCCGTACACCAGGATCGTTGATGACGCGAGCTGGAGCTTTCTTGGCCTTCTGCTGCTGCAGCAGAGTCCTGTACTCGGCCTCCATTGCTCTAGCTTTCTCTATTGACTTCTACGCGTTGGCCAGATCTCGATCTAGCTTTGCGCCTTGCTCCGCGATGGCCTGGGCTTCCTCCAGCAGCTGCTCGCACTTCTCGTCAAGTTGTACTACATTGCGAATATGAGCTACAGTCATAGGATTGACGAGGAGATTGCCGTACATCACTATCCGCTGGAGTAACATGGGAAGCAGCAGACGTAGATGCTAGAGGCGACAGTTTTGCGGTGTTGTTGTTGCTCAAGACTGGTGCTGAGTTCCTTTGGCTATTGCACTGGGTTAGGCGGAGGGGGCATGTCCTTTGCGCGATCATTGTCGGCAACAATCGGTGGTCCTTTCCCCTTGTCCAGCACTGTAGGCGGAGCTCTTCTGGGTTGATCTTCATCCATCGCCGTCCCAATGGTGATGAACACCTCTCGGGACGTGACGGTGTTGTTGGACTGCTCGTCGCGCTTGTAATCCTCCTCCATCTCCTGCATGGCAGAGTCTAGCTACTCTGGACTGAAATCTATCTCCTGCGAATCTGCACTGAAGTCGGCATAGAGCGCATCAATCACAGAGTCGGAGGGTGTCAGGGCTTCCTCAATGACGGGGGGTGGAGGTGCAACAGCAGCGATGATGACTGGAGGTGGTGGCGCAGCTGCGGCGATGGCGGCGGGAGGCGGTGGTGGCGGTGGCTGAAGTGGTGGCGCTCCGTCAATGAGCGCAAGAGCTGTCTGAGATGCCTCCTCAGCCTCCGCATAGTTTTTGATGGTGTTCACCATGTTTTCGAAGGTGAGGCGTCCTAAAGCCTGCTGCCACCTTAGAGAATGCCGGAGAAGTGTTCCCTGATCTAGTCCTTCCACAAAGTGATACATAGCATCATCATTGGGGTAATGCGCCAGATCGGCTCGTATACGGAGCCATCTGGCTAGGTAATCGCGTGGGTTTTTGCCCTCTCTCTGAACACAACACACCCATATCAAAGATGGTAACCATGCCGACGAACTTGGATCTCTGCTGTCCAGATGCACGTACAAAGCCGGCGGACTTGCAGCGATCTTCCACCATTATCTCCTGCATAGGGGCGGTTTGGGTGGGCCTTGAATTTTTCCGATCTTTAACGGCAAACTCCGAAGAGAGATCCGACATCGATCCTTCCGCGAACGTATCTTGCCCGTAGGCGGTCCGTGTGGATCTTGATGCTCCTCCGACTCCCAGGGAACTAGTGCCCGAGTCAGTTTCACCGATGAAGAGGTGGATAGTTCCGATGGGGACGATCGAGCACCACGTAGGGTTCGTCTTCGTTGGGATCCAGAACTTGTTGGGAGGGACGATCGGAACGTTGCTGGAGAAGATAACATGACCGATGGCTACGGTTTTGCCGATTCCCGCGAAGATATTGGTCCTCGCCCACTTAAGAGCCTGAAGCGCCTCTTGCCCCACGGTGGGCACCAACTGTCGTGGTATTGCCGACGAGTACACGATGGAGGGGTCCTCATAGTGCGTGTTTAGAGACATGGGGGAAGGCGTACGATTGAAGGGTACGAGGTAACACAGCTTACCCAGGTTCAGATCCCACAACGGTGGCGGAATCCTACTCCTGCTATAAATCACTATAATGGCAATACGCCGAGTTACATGGATCGGTTTGCTATGCGAGGTGACTAGAAAGTCTAAGTTATCGTTTGAAGTTGTGCCCTAAAGGCTCCCATAGGCCCGACTTATATAGTCGAAAGGTCCTAGGGTTAAAGGGAAAAGCCCTAGCCGGACAGGTTACAGAGTCCTACACTGCCTACAATCAGTCTAGCGTGTCTTGCACTCCAAGGCTCCGGGTACGTCGGTGACTCCACCATAGCCTTACTTTATCCGGCATGGGCCTCCCTTCTGGATCCATCTAACTGAGCCGCCCAGCAGGCCGTGGGCCATGCTACCAACTATGGGCCACCCGGGTTATCCGGATAGGAGACATGCTATGAGGATACCCATATAGCATATCCCCAACAGCTCTTCTTGCTGGAGGCGTGTTTCCGGGTCTTCTCTATAGCGGTTGTTTTGCCTACGATGGTCTTGATGAGGAACCATTGCCCTAATGGCATCTTCGGACGTAGCCAGAATAACGCTTGCCCAGTCACGTGCTGGCCTGCGAGAGTGGCCGTTTGAGCCGGTTCTTGAATTCTCTTCTTCTCCGTGGGGACGATAACGTTGAGTCATATCCCTGCGAATCCTTACGTCAGTGCTTTGGTCAGCACCAGTGTGGCAAAACTCAGATTTTGAGGCCAGCTTGCCACTAAATGATGTGGTCGTCTTCTACTACTTTAATCCTTTGTTCAGCAACACGACGCACTACTGGACCTGCTACGGAGACGGATTGTTGGCAAGGATGGCTCGAGCTGCAGCAGCGTTCACGGGCGTGCTGTAGACTCGAATCTTCTCTCCATCTTTTCTATCAAATAGATCTTTGTGGATATCCGGATTCTTGTTAGCAAGAAACAGACCTCCCCTTGTTTTGTTTGGATGTCGCTTGAAATCTAACTAATATCTGGCAGGATCACTGTCTAACTGCTGTCTCATCTTGACGAGGCGCGCGGCCTCTTCAAGTAGAAACAATCGGTGCTTTTCCAGGTCCTCAGCCCTTTTCTCCAGTGCCTCCGGCGTAAGATACGAAGCCGTTGGGATTGGAATTGTGAGAGAATCTCCGTAAATTTCACGTGCACCCTTGGTGACAACATGTCCATCCACAGGAGGATCGATCGGGGTGGTATTAATCGGATCTCCATCTTGATTCTCTATCTCGATCTCTTCATCAACTTTTTCTTTGTTGGTTTCCTCGATGTCTGGCTCTTCCGGTGTTGGATTCTTGTTCTTCTTCTTCTTCTTTGACCGCCCAGTAGCCTTAATGTGCGTACTAGTGGAAAAGACGGCTTTGGTCTGATACCGGGGGATAAAATTCCGTCGGTTCTTTCCGTCATGGTTGGTTTATGGACCTAGGAGGAAACTCCAGTGTCCATGTCATCCTTCGAGGTGTAGCTTTCATCCATGCTATCATATGGAGTAAGAGGATTTTCTGGCTCACCTCGTGTTTTCTTGGAGACGTGATCTTGTTCGTACTCATCTATCTCTTTGTCGAAGTCTCGAAGTTCCTGCGACATGATTGACTCCGCTGGGGAGCCAGGTAAGTCGGCGTTTTCTTTGATCGCGTCTAGGACCGAGTCGCTACCAGCTCCAGCATCGACAAATTCGGATCAAGTGCTTATGTGGTATACGAAACAGTGCTTCTTCTTGTTCATGTTCTTGAGGTACTTGTATAACTTAGTTTCTGCTTCGACGTCAGCAAAGCTGGATCCGTAGCGGATGTATTCCTCATACGTGTATCCAATCTCGCTAGAGAGATCGGATATGGATTCTTCTTCCACCTCTTCTTCCACTACAGGAGTGGGTTGGGTGGGTTTGATTTTCTCCGGGACCCTGAACTCTTCCGCCTCTGCGAACATAGTAGATCCAGATTTTTCTTCTGCCATGGTCATCACCTCAAGGGTGGGTTGGGCGGGTTCAGCAAAACTGAGATAGATATCGATCTTGGCAATTGACATGATCGTGTAGGTCGTCACGGGTTTCGAAGCCTGAATCCAAGTCTCATCAAGAAGCATGAGAGGGACATCACTGGCGTAGACCACGCGACCCATGGCGATTGTTTTGTTGATTCCTGCACGCGCAGATTCAGCCTACAACGATGCTCCAAAGGTCATCTGCCCCACGGTGGGCGCCAACTGTCGTCGGATTGTCGACAAGTATGCCATAGGGGGTCCTAGTGGCATTGGAAGGATGGGGTGTGATACATCGGATGTTCCAGGAGCGGTGAGCACAAGTTTACCCAGGTTCAGATCCGACTGCGGTGATCGGATCCTACTCCTTCTAGCAACCCAGTAATATATCGGCGTAAGCCGGATGATACAACGGATTACAAGAGAGGTTCGCATGTGCAAGTTGATTATGGTTTTATGATTCATTGGTTTCCCTAAAGTTTCTCATAGTTCCGGTTTATATAGTCACTAGGGCCTAGGTTTACAGGGAGAGACCTATCCGGCCATGTTAGAGAGTCAGGAACTATGTAAATCTTGAACTACAAGTAATACTACAGGCCGAAGTCGGTAACTCTTTTGGGCCTTGTCTTAGCCGGAACTGGCTCCTCCTCTTTCTCTGACTAGGCCGCCCGTGAAGCAAAGCTCTAACCCGTTGGTGGGCCACCCTGGTCAGCGAGTCCGATGGGTATACCCGGAAAGCATATCCCGGAAAGCCTAGATCACCTGCTTCCTCTTATCTTTCTCTACATGCACATGCCATCCTCGAAAAATTTTCTGAAATTTTTTTCGGAGTCTTTTCTGATATTTGGTTTTTGGCCCGGTTGAATCGGCTCTCAGACAGGATGGTCCGGTCCTAGCGTCGAAAAACCGAACTTGAACCGTAAATTCCGGATATACTATACCGAGTCTATCCGAACCTCGGGTCAGTACTGCATTCGGGTTAACTTTCGGTTTTCCGACATGTGGACCGGGTCGTCCGGTTTGGATCTCGGTTGAACTAGACTTAAAAGCGAGTTTCAGATCTGTTTATCCTTCTTCTTCCTCGCCCTCCCCCCTCCCTCCAACAGTTTCCTTTCACTTCCCTCGACCCCTACCTCCTCCATTGTTGCCCCCCTCCCTCTCCTTCTCCTCCTAGGGTGGTTCCACCCCTAGGATCCACATATCAGGCCACCATTTCGTGTATAAGGACCTTTGGAGGGTTTTCAGCAAAGGAATTTCTTCATCTCGCGGTGGTTTGGGAGCTTTTTGGTGTTCTTCTTCCTCAAGGGTTCTTTGGTGCTTCCCCCAAGGGAAGCCATGTCCTCAGGTAATTCCTTTGCTCCCACTCCTCTTGTGCTTCTCAAATCCCCATGTTTTGTTATACATTTTGTTGGATTTGAAAGTTAGGGGTCCACCTTTCTCTTTTATACCACCCATGTTCCACCATATCCCTATTTCTGCTTAAAACTATATTTGCGAAAGTACCTGAGTCATTGCTAAAAATTTCTACATTGCATCGTTGGCCATTCCAGATCTCGGTTTGGAATCCGGTTGCTTTGGCTGTACAACCGGACCGTCCGGTCTGAGTCCGGTTTTCCGGCTCTAACATGGGACAGTCCGTTTACATTCAGTCCACCGACCTGGCACCGACCATCTGGTTCTGGAACTGGTTCATCCGGCCCTGGCACCGGACCTCTCTGCAATGTCACTTGTTTTACCATGCACTTTCCTAAATCCATGTTTTTTCTCCACCTTTTTCCCTTTGGCATGTGTACTTATCTCTGTGCTCCCCAACCTCTCTCTCTTTTTCACAGATGAATACGCTAATTCTGCTAGTGATGAGTATGTGCCTGGTAGTGAGTATGCGCCTGAGGTAGCTAACAGGAGCAAGCGGGCTCATCGAACCAATCGGTCTGTGCAGCGTGAGCCTGAGGGTAGAACTCGTCCTGGGCGCATCAAACTTAAGGCTAACAGGGGTAAGCAACAATCTTCTCAGGCCGAGGCTGAGGATGTGCCTAGAAAAAATCTAAAGAGTATGGAGATTGGTCAGTACCGGGCTCTCTGCAAGCAGAATCCCTATCTTTTCAAGCATCGCACCTATACAGGATCTAACAAGAAGTTTTGGACTGAGACTCAGGATATGATGTGGGATCACATTTACACTCAGTTCTGGGTCACTCCCTGTGGTCACATTGCAGCTTTCAATCTGGAGTGGTTCAATATGTATGCAGCCTCTGATTACTTCTATATTGATGAAGCTCTAAGGAAAATGGATCTGTTCGACCTCATCTGTCTCAAGAAGGACTACTTCCCTGACTTTATTTGTTAGTTCTTTTGCACAGTTTATTTTCATGTTGATGAGGACCGCACTATGACTTGGATGACTGGCACGCGGCGGTTTCAAGCTACCTATGATGATTTGGTTGATGTCATGGGCTACACAGGTAGGGGAGGAGGATTCCGTGTTCACAGTGAGAAGGCCAAGCCTGTTGAGACTCTTGCTTTCTGCTATCCCAGGAATTCTCAGTGGAGTCCTCCGTGCATGTCTGACATGTATTACTACTATCATACGTTGGCCAGTATCTTCCATCAGTCCCTTGTTCCCCGTGTTGGAGATTCCACTAACTGCCGTCGGTATTTTTCCAACCTTTTGTACTACTGCCACCCTGATCGGCTCAGGAAGATTGATGGATGTGACTTTGTGTATTGTGAGCTGTGGCGGCCTGCTTTGGAAAGAATGACTCCCATATTGTTCGTGTATGTACAGAAGCTTCTCAATCGGGTGGTGCCACCTGGTGTGATGGTGGGCGAGCAAGACGAACAATCAATGGTTAATCTCTGTCTCCGTGCCCAAACTCCTGAGGTTCCTGGGATGCGGCCTCCTAAGAACCACACCAAAGCTGATCATGACCCTCGGCCGTATTTTTCTACTCGGGCTGGTTCTCGTTGTCCTGTTGGTGAGTCCTCCTCTCAACCAAGGCCCAAGGGTGGTGTTGCCAAGTTCTTCAAGAGGCTTTTTCAGATGTACCGTTCTTATTATGATGTGAGCCACAAGGCTTTGGAGATGAGCCAGGAGACTCGGCGCCGGCACAATGAGTTTCTCGCGACCTAGAATGCCACTCCTCCACCGGATGGTCCTGATATGGCTCATATTCCTTATGTCAACTATGAGATGCCACCTCTTGATGATGCTATGTTCTATGGCTACTTTCCCGGTCAGTTTTCTCCTGTTGGTCCCAGTGGTCCTAGTGGTCCCTATGCTCATGATTATGTTGATGATGAGGACATTGATGATGATGCTAATAGTGAGGAGTACCCTGAAGAGGAAGATGTCGCAGTTCCGCCTCCTCCGCCATCTACATTCTTCTAGTTGGGCTGCGCTAGCATCGCTCTACTCCTCTTCCATTTTGGTGTCTTGATGCCAATGGGGGAGAAGAGTAGAGTTCTATTTGTTATCTACAGGTTCCTTGCCGAGGTTTACTGGGATTCGCCGTTAGCATAATGCCCCTCACTTTCTCATTGCTTCTTATGGCATTGTTCTTTCGCCTTTTCTTTGTATGTGAACTATTTGCTTTCATTCCGTCTGTTGGACAAGTTTGCGCTATGTGTGTGAACCATGAATATTTATATCATGCTATCACTATGTCTATTGTTGTTTATAATATCCTTGTGAACTCTAGCTCGGTTTGTCATCGCCAACCAAAAAGGGGGCGATTGAAAGGGTATTTTACCCTATACTATTTTTGGTTGACAATGACACCGTGGTTAGAGCGGACTAATGGTACTTCTAGTGACTTACACAGGTTTTAGTCCGATGGTGTGATGTAAGGTCATCAGAGACCCCCCCGTTTTGATAATGAAGCTTCACGCCGGAGTTTTCCTTTCTATGTAACTTGAGTCCAGTTAGGAACTCCACACTATTAAGAGGGGTTCTCTCAATGAGCTTGTTGGGGATGAATTTCTAAGCCATATACACATCCCATACTCCTACTTGATCCATCACCAAAGAGAGATGAGAAGAAAACTTATCTATCGAGCCTTTTCTGCAGGTCCGGTGTATAGGCCGGTTGAAACAGCTCACAGACCGGACCGTCCGGTGTCAGGACCGGAAATCCGAACCTCAACTGGATTTTCCGGTTTACTTACTCCAAGTCTAACCGAGAATGGAGTCAGTAACCAGATTCGGTTGAAGTCTAGTTTTCCGGGCCGAGAATCGGACCGTCCGGTGTGTGAGCCGATCGAACCAAACTTAAAACCGGACCTTGCGAAAATGACTTGAAATGGCTAGTTTTTCTTCTCGAGTATAAATATCCTTTCTTCCACCTTGAGTAGGTTAGACATTCAGTTTATATCCTTCTTGAAGCTCTCTCTCTCCATTGTTGAAAGACAAAAGCTCGAGGATCTCCCATTCTACCCAACTAAATCCAAATCCCTTTGGTATAAAGGAAGAGGAGGTCTAGATCTATGTTTCCACCAAGCGAAAGTTCATTCCCCCTTGAGTTCATCAAGTTAGCTTGTTACTCTTGGGTTTGTGGGAAACCCTAGGCGGCTAGGGTCGCCCGAAGGCATTTGGCTTGTGATTTGCTCCGTGAAAAGTTTGTGAGGGTTTGGCGACTACCTTAAAGTCTACCACGAGTAAGTGAGATATTCCTTTGTGGGATAGGCTCGGAGAAGAAGGTGAGCCTTTGTGGCGCGTGAGGAATCCTTCGTGGAACCTCACACCTCTCCAAGTTGCGTAGCCCCCTTCCCAAAGGTGGTGAACACGGGAATACATCTTCTTCTCCGTGTGCTTCGGTTATTCCTTAACCGATCTCTCACTTGTGTTGTTTACCTTGTGATAGCCTTTGAGCTTGACGTATCGTTTATCATCATCTAGGTTGCCTCACCTAGTTTGCACTTAGGCTCACTTATTTTCCGCAAAGCCTAAAACTTGCAAAAGATTACAAAGAATTTTGTAGAAACCTATTCACCCCCTCTAGGTTAACCATATTACTCTTTCAATATTTCAATTACAAACCAGAGGGAATTGCCATCATCCAATTTGGGTTTACGAAACTCCCAAAAAGAATTAAGTAGTGAATATGACATGTTCTGGTATTATTTTTATTAGAAAATAACTGTGAATTATTTGGGTGCAGCATTGGATCTGCATGTTTGAAAACCTGTGGCTACATGTGTAAATTGAGATCTAGTCATAATATGGGGTTTTCCATTTTTGTTTGGAATTAATCCTAAGTGCTAAACATGCAGATCTGGGAAAAGAAAAATGTTTTTTCTGAGAAGAATAGAGGGGTGGGCCGGATCTGTGGGTAGATGGACCGCGCGGTGGAAGAACCAGCCTGCCCAGGCATTACAGAGTGCACGGCTGTGCGAGTCAGGAGGCCGGGTGGGGGCCCGCCAGTCAGTGTCAAAGAGGCCGCGAAGGGGTATTAGGGGATGGTGGACGTAGGATTAGATCGGCATCAACGGCCTGGAGCCATCTTCCACCTCACGCCCGACCTGGAAGAGATGGGACCCTAGTGGCGCATGTAGAGGGTCGTGGAGCCTCACCTGTGAGCTCTCGGAGCTCGGGATGGCGCGTAGGGGACGCGGTGCGCGACGATGATGCCAAAGATGGGCGAGAAGAGCAGGGTTTCTTCAGTTCCCGGTCGCGTGCATATCCGCCGATGGTCAACGCTCGGGTGTATGTTGGAGCACACTTGGGGGTGTGTGAATGTAGAGGCAGAGGGGTCGGGGCGACGCGGCGCAAGCCAGGAAGCCGAGCCAGGGGCAAAGACGATGGCCTCCATGCCTTATACGTCCATAACGTAACTATAATTTTTGATGGTTTTATGCTATTATTATGATTTTGACACTTATTTATATATAAAGTTCATGAGTTATTTGTACTAACCTAATAATAGTTGCAAAAGTGCACAATGTTATTGTTTGACACTTTGGTGTGTAGGAATTATCAAGAATACAAGTGGAACCCTTGTTGGAGTCAAATTGGGATTTTCTAGAAATCTGTCTCAGAACTTTTTTGAAGATGGTCATGTTTCGGGTCGAATACGGTGTCAAATGGAAAAATCTTCAACTAGAAAGTTGTACGAAATTTCACGACAAACATTTGGGACATAAAATTTAGCTGATTCCGTGTCCGGACGGGTCCGCTAGGCCTGATTTACTGCGGCCAGAGATGGGGTGACGGCCACCTCCACCCATGAGCTATATAAAGCGAGGTAACCTAATTCGTGAAAGCCACCTCCACCCATGAATTTGCAGAAACCAAAGCCCATTTTCCCCCCCATGGATCCCATCTCCATGGGGGGAGGTCCCAAGAAGCCATGAAGGAAGGGGGCTAAGGGGCGGTGCTCCCCCACGATACCGGCGGTGGGGAAGGAGTCCCCCGCGGCGCCGCCGACGCCTCCGCCGCCCTCTTCACCATCTTCACGGCCATCTCCATCACCTAATCCTCCTAGTATGCAGTGGTTCATCCTCCCACACACCTCTGTACCGTCCTATGTAAACATGGTGTTTGATTCTATAAGTTATAATCCTATGATCTATGTCATGTTTGTGTAGTTTCTTTTTCTTAGATTGAATGGTTGAACGTCTTTGGTTCATTAGAGTTATATATTGATATGGTACAGTCCTTTGGTGTCCATTATATTGTGCGCGCATGGATTAAACATCATAGGGTTTGTAGTATCTGTAAGAGGAAGGGGGAAGTTCTGCCGGAGTGACAGAAACCTAAGGACGCGAATCGGGACGTTGCACGTATGGGAGTAAGAGGACCATTATCTTAAGGCTATGGTTGGGGAAACCTTAATACATTGTTAGTAGTTATGGATGTTTGCTAACAATCCAATCATATAATACATGTAATTCCAAGTAGTGAAGCGCATGCATATTTAGCCTCTCCCACATAGAAAACTGCATCGAAGATAATGAACCCGATTATTCGTCAATTAAACTTGGACAAATACACCATAATTACCACCACTATTCCACACTCATGGTTCTGTTAGTTTAGTGTATTTTATTGCTGCAACAGCTAGCTTTACTTTCTTGTTATTTATTATCTTGCAAAGCTTTCTCTAGTACTTGTATTGTTAATCTATTTTTATTTCTTAGATAATGCAAACGTATAGTGTGCGTAGAGTTGTGTCAGTGGTTGATAGAACTTGAGAGAACATTTATCCTACTGTTAGCTCCTTGTTGGGTTCGACACTCTTACTTATAAAAAAGGCTACACACGATCCCCTATACTTGTGGGATATCAAGACCTTTTCTAGCGCCGTTGCCAGGGAGCAATAGCGTGTGAGTGAATATTCTTGTGTGCACTTGTTTGCTTTATCTCTAAGTAGTTTTTACTTTCAGTTTTAAGTTGTTCTCTATCTTAGTAAGGATAGGGATTGCGAATTACAAAAAAAATTAGTTATACTTGTTACCTAAAAACATTTTCAAAAAGGAAAGTGATTGGAAAGATGAGTAATAGTTAAGTGGGGGTCGATCTTGAACACTTGTGTTCAAGCCTATGAAACCAAAACAAATCTTCCCATGGAAGCTTTTTAACTGAAGGAAGGCATCATTAAATATTAATTCCCATTCAAGAAAGGTATAGAATACCTTTTGCCTCTCCTATTAAAACAAAAGTTGCTCTTAATGCTTCTTTATTTGAAAATATTTAATCTTGCTTCTTGTGACTAACTTAAAGGCGTTAAAGAATAGTACTTCTTGGGAGATAACCCAATAGTTTTCTTGAGTCTTGGAAGTTATTACTTCTGTAATAACCTCTCCTTATCCTTTTTATTTGATTTTTGTGCCAATAATAACCTCTAACGAGAGGGAAGTAAGATTTGGGGAGTTCCTATCCCGAAACAGATTTTTGTGCTCCACTGTAAAAATTCTTGAAAATCTCTATAAGTCGTATTGAGCTATAATTTTCTAAATAAATCCCCCAGGTTGTTATATAACTTTCCTTAGTTTAACACTTTTTGATTTGATCAACAAAAGGTCTTTGAAAAATTCGGTTCCTACCTTCTGGTCTTTTTTGACAGATTTCTGCCATTATTTGCATTTGCTTCTTATTGTTTCCTTTTTGGGTTATTTTTGGGAAATTGAGCTTTTTGAGGGAATTGCTACACTAGCTTGTGTCTGTAGTGAAAGTTTTGCCGTTTTTAAACTAAACCCAAACGTCTATTATATTTTGAATGCACTAATGTTGCTAATGAAGATTGTGTAAAGTTTTGTATGAAGGAAAATTTTCAGGTGTAAGGAAAGAATGATGTAATGAGATGAAAAATGTACAAAAGCTCAAGATTGGGGATTCCACCCCGTGTCACCCCAAGAAATATTCAAGAGGTACAAGGGTTAAAGCTTAGGGATGCCCAAGGTATCCCCTTCTTCATCAATAAAAATCACAGGTCCTTCTAGACACTTCGTTTTTATTGTTCCATGCACCGTTGTATTGTTCTTGGAGCGTCTTAGTTGTAGTTTTTGGTTTTTGTTTGCTTAGTTTTCTTGAATAAAGTGGTTGTACCTCCTTTTTCGTTGTGTTGTTTCAGATAAGTTGATTAGTGTTGGAGAAGGAGTAGGAAGCTCCATGTTTATAAGTGGTACAAAAGGAGTTTGTTTTGACTGTGGACTAATCCTTATCATGGCATGTTCGATGTTGTTTTGACCCTATGCTTAGTGGTTATTGATGTAGAATGACTTGTTCCAAACAATTGGGATTGCTTAATGTGCCCTGAATGAATCATGTCTTGTTTTAGCATACAAAAGCATAATATTGTGGTATTCTCCTTTGATGCTTTGTTTGGGTTGACTTGGCACATGCTCACACCATGTTATGACTATGAACTAGTCACCATAGCCTCTATGATCATTTAGTTTTTGATGTGTGGTACCACTTTATGCTTTGATTCGTAATGTTTTGTCGCTCAGCATGATTATTTCCATTATTGCTCTCTTAGTTGGTCGCTCCTAGTCTTTTGCTAGCCTCCACTTGTATTGAGTAAGCTCTACTCATGCATCCAACTCCCAAGAAACCAAGTTATTCCAAAGTGTGCACTATGATGGGTATATGCCTACCGGGGTATACCCAGCAGGACGTTTCTGACTGGACCAGGAACTGGCGAGTGGGCCTGCAAGACGACAACTAGATCAAGGCCCGGTGTGGATCCAAGCGACTGGAAGCTGAAGGCCCAGGCGAGTCGATAGGCCCAGTCTGATTAGGTTAAACGAGTACCAAAGCCTTAACTGATTCGGTTGAGATATGTAAACCCTAGGGGAGGTAAGTCTATATAAACCTCCCTACAGGGCGTGTAGAGATACGTTCGATCATACACCCAAGCGACTCGCCGCCTAGCCGCCGAGCTCGCCCATTGTACCACCATCATAATACAATCTAGCAGGAGTAGGTCTTTACCCTCCGGGGGGCCGAACCTGGGTAAAACCCTGTGTCTCCGCCCTCATCTCGCACCGCAGATGGCTGGCCGCCCTTGCCCCTCGTTCTACTACTCGCTGCCGATTGCAGCATTTGCCGTGACCATTCCCATGACAGTGGCGCCCACCGTGGGGCCTGGCCAGTCTGGACGGTGTTCTGTGGCGAGATCCAATCTGCCCATCAACGAGACGGTCGCCACCGGCCGCATGATAGCGATCAGCGAGATTCTCCAGATCTTGCCGAGCAGCTACGCCCCGGCGGCGCGACCCGTCACGCACAGCATGATCTTGCCGGTCGGCACGATCAGCCTCTTCGTCGGCCTCACCGACATCATCATCTCGGAGGATTCGGCTCGCATCGGCGAGTCGCCGCCACGCGATCGGCTCTCCGAGAGCCAGGTCCGCACGATCCATCGCCTCGCCTCCGAGTACAACTCGACCCACAGCAATGTGGCCGAAAACTCCGCGGCCGCCGAAGACGCGGCCCTCAACGACGACGCCGACTCGGCGACCCCGGCATCACTCGCCGGATCCATCACCGCGGCTTCGCCCGCGGGATCCATCACCCAGGTCTCCAACTTGGGAGACTTCGAGGATCCCTCCATCCTTGGGATCTTCGACTTCGACTCCGGGTCGAAAAACTCCTCCGATCTCCGCGACGATACCGATCGCCACGCCGTGACCTACATGGCGACCGGCACCGATCCGCCGGAGGATCCCTTCTCCACCCCGATCCCTCCTAACGCCATGGCAATGGAGGTCGAGGAACTCCGCCTGAAGCTGGCGGAGGCAGTCCGCAAGGAGCAAGCCGAGCGTGAAAAATTTCGCCTCGAGCAGGTGACGGCGCAGGAGCTGTCGCGCTACCACAAGCAGCGAATTAGGTCGTGCCTGAACCCCACCGTCCAGGGGCGCGCCCTGAACTTCGACGACGAAAACGACCTGGCCCGCGTGGCCGAGCGCGCGATCTGCGAGAACGCGCCACCAGGAGGAAGCACCCGACCCCCACCAGGGTCGACGGCGAACGGCGTCCCACCTCCACCCAACCGCACACCTCCCAGGGACCAACCGCGGATAGTGTTCTCCTCACGGGAGCGAGACGCAAATGGCCTACCACTGTTCTCCACCCCGGTGGACAACCTTGTGGCAGGTCGAGCAGCGGCCGACAACATCTCGGCCACTGGTGACGGCGCCCTACAGATCTAGTACGTCAGGGCCCTACTCGCAAAGGCGGTCGAGCAGCAAAACGCAGGCGCCGACTCGCAGGGTCGGGTGTACTCGCGTTCTTCAGGCAGCAGAGCTGCCTCAAGCGGCCGCCCACTGGCGGCAAACACCCTCAACTGCCCGCCACCAGAGCCATTGCAGCTCCAACATCGACCCGCGAACGTGGCACTCTCCACCAACGACCCTAGGCCAGCGAACAACTTCATCGCCGCCAACGGTCAGCCCATCGACGCCCGCACCCACATCATCAACAACCAAAGCTAGCGCGCCCGCCAGCCCGATGACTTGCGGCACGCCCTAACCAATCGCCGCGATGGCGAGCCGATGGGGTCGCTAAGTCGACTCGGGCCTAGGTGCTTCAGACCAATGTTCCGAGGCGAAAAATACCCGGCGAACTTCAAGGCGCCGAAGGAAATAGAGAAGTACGACCCCTCGTACGACCCCTCCGTGTGGCTGGATACATACCTCATGGCGATGGGGATCGCTGGCCACACCGACCTGCTAGCCGCCCGTTACCTCCCCTTGATGATGGAGGGGACGTGCAGGCAGTGGATCAACACCCTCCCCCAAGATAGGATCGACTCCTGGAAGGAGATGCGCGACGCCTTCGTCAGGCACTTCGAGTGCTCCTACACCCGCGCCACCACCATCGAGGACCTGGAGCGATGCGTCAAGGGACCCCGCGAGTCGACCCGCAACTGGGTACAGCGGTGGCAAGAACTATGGTACAGCGTGGTCGGCATCCACCCGGACACCGCGATCCATTGCTTCAAGACCTCGTGCCGCTCCGAGCCCTTGGTCGCCAAGCTCAAGCGACATTCTCGCACGCTCGACAACATACCGAACCTCCTCGAGATCGCCAAACGGTACGCGGAGGAAGATCCAAACCAGGAAACCGACGACGAGTCGGGAGGCCAACGCCACACGAGAGGCAACGACAACGGACGACGGTCTGACCTACGCTACAAAAAAAACTCGCCTCACCGGCAAGCGCCGTAGTGACGGGCGAGTCAACTTCGTCGCCAACGCCGGGCACGCGCAGTGCGAGCCCAAGAGATTCCACCGCGACGGAGGGCAACGCCGCGACGGCGGCAATTACAAGGCGAAACCAAGGTCCCACGGCCCTCCTTAACCAACCTTGTGCGTTTCACAGCAGGGAAGGGAAGCCCGCTACACACACGACCGCTGACTGCCACACTCTCAGGGAGATCGAGAAGGCACGGCGAGCGCGGGCGGACCCCGACAACAACCCGCCAAACGGCAGAAAATTTGGCAATGTGGCCGGCACAAGCTTTCCCCCCCATGGGAGGGACCATTTGCCATCGGGCGAGTACTCGGCAATGACGCCTACTACCTCATCGACGTCTGTGGGGACGGCAAGATCGACGTCAAGCGACCATGGAATGTAAACCTCCTACGGAAGTTCTACTCCTAGAACCCCACATATGTATCCTCCAGTCGCTATGAAATAAAAAGAATTGGTTACCGCAAATTGCGCCTACTCTCCGTGTCTTGTGCCACTCGCACTCGTAATAACAACGTCAAGATAACTACAGAAGTCAACCTCTGGTACAGCGATCGGCACGGCCAAGTAGTGCGTTACAAGGGCTCTGGGTCACCCCAGGTCTTGTAACGTCCACAAAAAACGCCTACCCGGAGCCCTAGTGGAGTCGCCTAGCTCGACTGGTTCTACGAGCCAAGACAACTGCCTTCGCTTCTCACAGCGACCATGATCCTCCACATCCTCGACATAGCGACTCGAACGGCCAAGTACCATGCTCGGGGACTAACGACCAGTCCAGCACGAGCGGCTAGGGAAAACGCCAAGTACGAGAGCATGCCCAGGACTCGCCACGCGACTGAACAACGGGCCAGGCAGGAGCGATGCGTTCACCATAATGCGCCAAGTCCTCACCCACCCTCGAGTCGCGCCTAGAACAACCAAGTACCACGCTCGGGGACTCGGCAACCCGACCTCGTTTGCGCAAGGGAAAACGGTGAAGTACAGAGCACTCATGGGAGTCGCCTTGCGACTAGCTCTCCGAGTTCGGGCGAGTCGACCCCAATAAACAAAACATTCAAAACAACAAACACATAACAAACGAGGTAAACCCCATAAAAAAGGGCGGACGCACTCGGGGACTCGTTCAAACCTCAATCAGAAACACACGACAATTCACAAAACAACACGATATTCCATTAATAGCATGTCGCAAGCGTTACAAAATACATAGTATGCCCAATGGCAGCACTGTTACTCACGCCCCAGGGCACAATATTCTACTCTGCAGGCTTCGACGAAGAATCGCCACCACCCTTGCGATTGCGAATGAATGGAGTGTACGGGTTTGACGGGTACGTCGTCAGCTCACCCGCCATCGCTGCACGGAAGGGTTGCTCGATCTTGAAGTCCCGGTGTTGTGGTTCGGGGTCGTTGGGCGCGACGACTGTCTCCTGGTAAGGAAGGAGGTCGCACATCGCCCAGACGCGCTCGGAGTATACCGCGGCGCGGTCTGTCGGCCTCAGCACCTCAGAGATCTCCACCGAGCCGGTCGATGACGGGTAGCCACTCGTCACATCGTCCAGATCGAAGTCCTCCGGGAAGTGAGCGAGCCCAAGGCTAAGCGCCGTCGCCGCTCCGCGCCAGAACGCCGATCGCGTCATGAATTCGACGACTGACGGCGCCTTCTCTAAGTATCGCCACACCTCGACGAGGTCGCTGGGAATCACCTCCGTGCGTGACATTTCCTGGAGATACGCCCGTATGCACGTCGCCGACAATGTGGCCGAGTCGACCAGCGTGGCCACGCATTGCCATGCGTCGAACGAACTCGCCTCTTCCGCGTTGTCAATGATCCGACCTGCGGACAGAAAGCGACAGTGAGTACATCAAAGATTACACAATGCAAACATTACTGGCACAGGAAGGCACACTCACCAAACAAGGGACAGGACAGATCCGTGATGAAGCTCTGAAGAGAGGTGTAGTCATCTTGAAGCCCAGCAACAAGGGCATCGGAGACCTTACGCTCCTCAGTGGCGGCTATAACGGCAGCCTTGCTCGCCCATCCGCCAAAGTTGCCTCCTCCCTCGCCTCCTTCAGCTCGCGCTCAAGGTGGGCGATCCGCTCCTCAGCTAAGCTTAAAGCAGTCTGAGCTGCCGCTAACTCAGTCGCTGGGACGAGGCCCTGGCGGATCTCCTCTGCCTTCCCAGCAGTCGCCTGGAGCCCCTTGTTCGCCTCTTGGACGGCGGCCAGTTCCCTCTCCACCTGACGTTTTGCAGCGAGACGGTCGGCTGAATCGCGCTGCAAACCCTGAAAACAAGTCAAACAGTTAGCAACAGCGGAATTCTAAGTGCCCACCTGCTGAAATTCAGCGAGTGCGCACTCGGGGACTGGCAATCAAAAATTCTATGTGCCCACCCGCTGAAATTCAGCGAGTGCGCACTCGGGGACTGGCAATCAAAAACCCTAAGCGCCCACCCGCAGAAATTCAGCGAGTGCGCACTCGGGGACTGACAATCAAAACTCCTAAGTGCCCACCCACTGAAATTCAGTGAGTGCGCACTCGGGGACTGGCAATCAAAAACCCTAAGCGCCCACCCGCTGAAATTCAGCGAGTGCGCACTCGGGGACTGGACGCGAGAAGTAAAAACAAGACATTAAAAGAATCAGACCACTACAACACAGCGGCCTGATGCTCGGGGACTGGACATACCTGGATGGCTGCGCCAAGCATACCATGAAGCTGTAACGCGTCCACGGATGCAAGGAGAGCCGGCGTATGCCCGCGACGTTGCTCGACCTCCGCGTCAGCGACCCCAGGTGCGCGGATCGAGGGCGAGGTACCACTCGCCGTAGCCGCTCTGGTTATAAAGCGCGGGAAGGTCGCGATGGATGCGCCGGCACCAAAGGAGGCCGGCTCGGCTGTTCCAGGAAAAGAAAGGCATGCACAAGCTTTCTCCCCCATGGGAGGGACCATTCGCCATCGGGCGAGTACTCGGCAATGACGCCTACTACCTCATCGACGTCCGCGGGGACGGCAAGCTCGACGTCAAGCGACCATGGAATGTAAACCTCCTACGGAAGTTCTACTCCTAGAACCCCACATATGTATCCTCCAGTTGCTATGAAATAAAAAGAATTGGTTACCGCAAATTGCGCCTACTCTCCGTGTCTTGTGCCACTCGCACTCGTAATAACAGCGTCAAGATAACTGCAGAAGTCAACCTCTAGTACAGCGATCGGCACGGCCAAGTAGTGCGTTACAAGGGCACTGGGTCACCCCAGGTCTTGTAACGTCCACGAAAAACGCCTACCCGGAGCCCCAGTGGAGTCGCCTAGCTCGACTGGTTCTACGAGCCAAGACAACTGCCTTCGCTTCTCATAGCGACCATGATCCTCCGCATCCTCGACATACGACTCGAACGGCCAAGTACCACGCTCTGGGACTGACGACCAGTCCAGCACGAGCGGCTAGGGAAAATGCCAAGTACGAGAGCATGCCCAGGACTCGCCACGCGACTGACCCAACGGGCCAGGCAGGAGCGATGCGCTCACCATAACGCGCCAAGTCCTCACCCACCCTTGAGTCGCGCCTAGAACAACCAAGTACCACGCTCGGGGATTCGGCAACCCGACCTCGTTTGCGCAAGGGAAAACGGTGAAGTACAGAGCACTCATGGGAGTCGCCTTGCGACTAGCTCTCCGAGTTCGGGCGAGTCGACCCCAATAAACAGAACATTCAAAACAACAAACACATTACAAACGAGGTAAACCCCATAAAAAAGGGCGGACGCGCTCGGGGACTCGTTCAAACCTCAATCAGAAACACACTACAATTCACAAAACAACACGATATTCCATTAATAGCATGTCGCAAGCGTTACAAAATACATAGTATGCCCAATGGCAGCACTGTTACTCACGCCCCAGGGCACAATATTCTACTCTGCAGGCTTCGACGACGACTCGCCACCACCCTTGCGATTGCGAATGAAGGGAGTGTACGGGTTTGACAGGTACGTCGTCAGCTCACCCGCCATCGCTGCACGGAAGGGTTGCTCGATCTTGAAGTCCCGGTGCTGTGGTTCGGGGTCGTTGGGCGCGACGACCGTCTCCTGGTAAGGAAGGAGGTCGCCCATCGCCCAGACGCGCTCGGAGTATACCGCGGCGCGGTCCGTCGGCCTCAGCACCTCGGAGATCTCCAGCGAGCCGATCGACGACGGGTAGCCACTCGTCACATCGTCCAGATCGAAGTCCTCCGGGAAGTGAGCGAGCCCAAGGCTAAGCGCCGTCGCCGCTCCGCGCCGGAACGCCGATCACGTCATGAATTCGACGACCGACGGCGCCTTCTCCAAGTATCGCCACACCTCGACGAGGTCGCTGGGAATCACCTCCGTGGGTGACATTTCCTGGAGATACGCCCGTATGCACGTCGCCGACAACGTGGCCGAGTCGACCAGCGTGGCCACGCATTGTCGTGCGTCGAACGAACTCGCCTCTTCCGCGCTGTCAATGATCCGACCTGCGGACAGAAAGCGACAGTGAGTACATCAAAGATTACACAATGCAAACGTTACAGGCATAGGAAGGCACACTCACCAATCAAGGGACGGGACAGATCTGTGATGAAGCTCTTAAGAGAGGTGTAGTCATCTTGAAGCCCAGCAACAAGGGCGTCGGAGACCTTACGCTCCTCAGCGGCGGCTGTAACGGCAGCCTTGGCTCGCCCATCCGCCGAAGTTGCCTCCTCCCTCGCCTCCTTCAGCTCGCGCTCAAGGTGGGCGATCCGCTCCTCAGCTAAGCTTAAAGCAGTCTGAGCTGCCGCCAACTCAGTCGCTGGGACGAGGCCCTGGCGGATCTTCTCTGCCTTTGCAGCAGTCGCGTGGAGCCCCTTGTTCGCCTCTTGGACGGCGGCCAGTTCCCTCTCCACCTGACGTTTTGCAGCGAGACGGTCGGCTGACTCGCGCTGCAAACCCTGAAAACAAGTCAAACAGTTAGCAACAGCGGAATCCTAAGTACCCACCCACTGAAATTCAGCGAGTGCGCACTCGGGGACTGGCAATCAAAAATCCTAAGTGCCCACCCGCTGAAATTCAGCGAGTGCGCACTCGGGGACTGGCAATCAAAAACCCTAAGCGCCCACCCGCTGAAATTCATCGAGTGTGCACTCGGGGACTGGACGCGAGAAGTAAAAAACAAGACATTTAAAGAATCAGACCACTGCAACACAGCGGCCTGATCCTCGGGGACTGGACATACCTGGATGGCTGCGCCAAGCATACCATGAAGCTGTATCGCGTCCACGGATGCAAGGAGAGCCGGCGTATGACTGCGACGTTGCTCGACCTCCGCGTCATCGACCCCAGGTGCGCGGCTCGAGGGCGAGGTACCACTCGCCGTATCCGCTCTGGTTATAAAGCGCGGGAAGGTCGCGATGGATGCGCCGGCACCAAAGGAGGCCGACTCGGCTGTTCCATATGAGGGAGCACCCTCCTTGGTCGGCAAGGCTGCCTCCGCCACGGGTTCACTCGGCGCGATCGCCATGTCGTCAGATACCGTGACGACTTCGTTGCCCTTGGCCTTCTTGGCGCTCTCCGCGGGGGCGACAACCTCATCCTCTTTCCTCTTCCGGGAGGGATCCTCCTCGCTGATGACTGGTGGCACCTTGGCCACGGTCGGGTGACCTATCTTCTTGGCTCCAGTCCTACAAATTAATCACATGACCAAGTGGTCTGAGTACAATGAAAACAAAAGGACAGGTGAATAAAACTCACTTGGCGACCGGTAGGAACCACAGACCTATGCGGATGCCGGCCGGCTTCTCCAATTCGGGGCCCAGTCGTCGACTGGGGCCCATCTCCAGGACGTCGCGTGCCCAAGACACGGACGGTTTCTTCGTTGTTGAGGCCGCGACTGGAGCCTCTGAAACATTTTTGGCAGGAGCATCCTTGGACGGCGAAGCTACCGCGACCGGAGCGGCCCCCGACCCAGAGACTGGTGCGAACGACGGAGGCATCAAGGCCAGAGGCACCTCATTTAGAATGGCGGTGATATCCGGCGCCGTCGTCGTCTGTGGAGCTTCACCCCTGGCCAGGCTGGTGGCGTCGGAGCTGCTTGGCGAATGAGGCGGAGACGCCTGTTTCGCTGGCTTCGTCCTCTTCTTTGGAGGGCCCCTCACCTCCTTCTTCTTCTTCTTCTTCTTCTTCGATGGAGTGGCCTCGCGACGCGAGGTGTGCTCGGGGAGCTCGTCGTCGTCATCGTCATGATGCTCGAGGCTTTTGCTCGCTTCGAGCTCGCGCTGCCGCTGTCCGCGTGTTTTCCGGACCAGCGGGGCGACCTCTTCCTCGAATTCGTCGTCGTCGCCGCTCCCGTCACTCTCGACGCCTCCCCTTGCCGAAGGCGATTCACCCACCTCCTGGACGGACGAGCTCGAATTCTCATCGTTCGTGGGCGGAAGCCACCCTTCCACCACTTGAAATAGCTGCAATAGGAATAAACAACATCAGTATGACCGCGACTGCATTTAACTACAACTGCGAATGACGAAACTATGACTTACCGTTGGGGCAGGATGCTTCGCGGTGTAGGGGACGACCCCAGCCTTCACGTCGAGGTACGTCGCCTGGGTGATCTTCTTCAGCGCCAGGAGGTAATCCTCGAATTGCCACTCGACGAGGCAGGACTTCGTCGAGTCCTCCCGGCCCGCGTACTCGTACATATAGTGGTTGCGGCGGGCCAGGGGGATGAGTCGCCGCCCGAGCCAGTAGTTGTACAAATTGATGGGCAAGAGACCCCTCTTCTTTAGGCCGTGAATGGTCTGAAGCATTTCATCCACGACCATCCGCTGGTCTGTTGGAAGCTTGCCGACTTGGAGTCGGCGTGGTTCAGGCCGGTCGGCGGAGTATCTTGGGTTCGCCACCTCGCCGTCTGGAGTCGCCTCGGTGACATAGAACCAAGACTTCTTCCATTCACTCGCCTCCTTGGCGGGTAGCATCAGATCGAAGAAGGAAGCCTTCGATTTCAGCTGAAACGTCAGGCCGCCCGCAGCGAGCATTGGGCCGCCCGCTTCTTCGCGACTGATCCACCCGTGGAACAAGTCTTGCCACAGCAGGAAGTAGGGCCTGCAGCCCAGGTAGCACTCGTAGAACGCCACGAAAATGGCGAGCTGCTCAATGCTGTGCGGGCCCAGGTCCGACGGTTGGATCCCGTAGAAGGCGCAGAAGCGCCGGAAGAAAAGAGATGTTGGGAATCCCAGCCCCCGCTCTAGGTGGCTAGTGAAGCAGACGAACTCTCCCTCGCGTGGGTCCGTGGTCACCTCTCCGGCCGCAGGGATGCGCCACCTGCCGGCGTGCAAGATCCCGGCCTCCTCGAAGGACGCCAGTTGCGCTCTCGTGCACTTGGATCTACCCCATGGTTTGGTGGAGGGGGCCATTGGCGGAAGGATTCGTGGGGGTCGGAGGATGTCGGTTCGGCTGGATCACGATGCGGAGGAAAACGAAGGTGCGTACAATCGGAGGAAATGATGAGGAGGTGGTTCTCCGATCGCCTACCATCCCCTTTATATAGCGGTTGTTACCCGCCAAATCAGGGAGCCGTTACTACGCGGTGATTACGCCAAAAGTTACCGTTGGATTACCCCAACTGCTAGTTTGACTGCGTTTGGACGGTCCAACTTCAGCCACTCGGCTCGCCGACCCGATCACTGCAAACAGTGACTAAATATTTCGCCGGCCCAATCGCCAAAGTTGTGACCAGAATGACTAGTTTCCTCCTTTATTCATGAGCCCGCCGCCGATTCGACTGGATGCCCGCGTTGAAAGCAGAATACTCCGACTGCCAACAACCACCTGCGCCCAATCGACGACGGCCTCGGGGACTACTGATGGGGATATGCCTACCGGCGTATACCCAGCAGGACGTTTCCGACTGGCCCAGGAACTGGCGAGTGGGCCTGCAAGACGGCGACTGGATCAAGGCCCGGTGTGGATCCAAGCGACTGGAAGCTGAAGGCCCAGGCGAGTAGATAGGCCCAGTCGGATTAGGTTAAACGAGTACCGAAGCCTTAACTGATTCGGTTGAGATATGTAAACCCTAGGGGAGGTAAGTCTATATAAACCTCCCAACAGGGCGTGTAGAGATACGTTCCATCATACACCCAAGCGACTCGCCGCCTAGCCGCCGAGCTCGCCCATTGTACCACCATCATAATACAATCTAGCAAGAGTAGGTCTTTACCCTCCGGGGGGCCGAACCTGGGTAAAACCCTGTGTCTCCGCCCTCATCTCGCACCGCAGATGGCTGGCCGCCCTTGCCCCTCGTTCTACTACTCGCTGCCGATTGCAGCATCTGCCGTGACCATTCCCACGACACACTATAAATTCCTATGCATGGTGTGTTACACCATTCCAAGTATATTCTAGTTTTATCTATCTTCCAAATTAAACTTGTTATGTGAAAGTTAGTGATTAAAGCTCTCACAAACTTGATGGCACACTTTATTTTTCTTGCCCCTAATAAACTTGAACCATTGTTTCATCTATGTTGTATATGCTTGCACTTATAAGTTGGGATTAGCAGAACCGTGCTGTCACGAGGAACACTTTCAACACTTCTAAATATCTACCCAGTTGATATCATGCTCTTTTGTTTATGGATATCATCGGTGTGAAATGAAAGGGGAGCTTGTAAGTCCATGTAGTTATGTATGTGTGTTAGAGAAACGCCTGGGTCGCTAGCCTAAGCCATGCCTAATCATGGAAACTTTCAGCATCACCATAGTGAGCAATCTATGAAGCATTCTTCTTATAAAAAAAGAGATAGAGATTGATAAAAAAACAGATGAGAAAAGAGGAAAGAGAGAAAAAAGCACCATTTTCCCATGGTAAATAAGAAGATTGCTGAGATTCTCATTGCCTGCTTGCCTTGTCATTTTGTTATGGGATATCTCCTGTATCATTGGGCAAGGGGTACCCCGTTGGCGGTTCTCTATGATACACATGTACTTACCATGACAAGAACTTACCGGTGACCAAAGTTGAGTAGCATGAGGAGCGGCCCTCGTACTCAAGGGACATGAGATTGCCAACTTATACTTTGTCAAGCATATACTCCATATTTGTTCACTTTAACCTTAATCACTCCAAGATAACAAGTACCATAATTTTTGGATGCTCTTTATGAAACTTGAAATCCCTCCTTCCCTTTGAAGAGCCTTTCTTCCACTATTATATTAAGTCTCCACCTTATATCCTTAGACACCAATTAAGGGAGCATAGTTGACGTTCTTAGTTCTATGTGCATTGTGGCAAAACTTGTTCATTGATTCATAAGGTTGATATTTCTTGTTCTTGAACTATTTGTATCTAGTAACCCTTATGAACTTTGAAGGTGTCCTATGCATTTATGATTTGCTATACCATGAGGGACAAGCTGAATACCCCTATTATTATGTTTTCTTTATGTGAAATAAACAAACGTTTTTCAATGCATTGTTATTCATGATCTTTGTTAGTAACCTTTTCATGTTGCAACTTGGTTGCTATGTCTTATTGTTAGAACTACATCTTTCATGCTCATGTTTAAAGTACTTGGATCCCAGCTATCCATGCTTTGCAAATGGTTTGATCAAGATTATGATGGTTCATGTCACCTCAAAAATTATATTGTTTTTATCATTTATCTACTCAAGGACGAGAAGAAACTAAGCTTGGGGATGTTGATACCTCCATAACGTATCTATAATTTTTGAGGGTTTTATGCTATTATTATGCTTTTGACACTTCTTTTTATATAAAGTTCATGAGTTATTTGGACTAACCTACTAATAGTTGCAAAAGTGCACAATGTTCTTGTTTTACACCTTGATGTGTAGGAATTATCAATAATACAAGTGGAACCATTGTTGGAGTCAAATTGGGATTTTTCAGAAATCTGTCTCAGAAATATTTTTTAAGATGGTCACGTTTCGGGTCGAAGACTGCATCAAACGGAAAACTCTTCAACTACAAAGTTGTAGGAAATTTTCGCGAAAAAAGTTCTATATATAAAATTTAGCTGATTCTGAGTCCGGACGGGCCTGCTAGGTCCGATTTACTTCAGCCCGAGATGGGGTGACGGGAATCCGAGAAGCTATATAAATGGAGAAAACCTAATTCGTGGAAGCCACTTCCACCCACAAATTTTCAGCCATCAAAGCCACGGTTTTTCCTCCCCCATGGATCCCATATCCATGGGGGAGGGCTCCCAAGAAGCCATGAAGGAAGGGGTCTAAGGGGCGGTGCTCCCCCACGATACCAGCGTCTTGGAAGGAGTCCCTCTCGCCGCCACCGCCACCGCCCTCTTCACCATCTTGACCGTCATATCCATCACCTAATTTTCCTAGTATGAAGTGGTTCATCCTCCCACACACCTCTGTATCATCCTATGTAACCATGGTGTTTGATGCTATAAGTTATAATCCTATGATCCATGTCATGTTTGTGTAATTTATTTGTTCTTAGATTGAATGGTTGAACGTCTTTGGTTCATTAGAGTTGTATGTTGATATGGTACAGTCCTTTGGTGTCCATTATATCTGTCCATGCATGGATTAAACATCATACGGTTTGTAGTATGTGTAAGAGCAAGGGGAAGTTCTGCCGAAGTGACAGAAACCTAAGGACGCGAACTGGAACATTGCAAGTATGGGAGTAAAAGGACCAATAACTTAATACTATGGTTGGAAAAACCTTAATGCAATGTTAGTATTTACGGATGTTTGGTAACAATCCAATCATATAGTACATGTAATTCCAAGTAGTGAAGCGCATGTATATTTAGCGTCTCCCACATAGAAAACTCCATCAAAGACAATGAACCCGATTTATTCCCCAATTAAACTTGGACAAAGCCACCACAAATACCACCACTATTCCACACTCATGGTTATGTTAGTTTAGTGTATTTTATTGCTGCAACAACTAGCTTTACATTCCTGTTATTTATTATCTTGTAAAGCTTTCTCTAGTACGTGTATTGTTGCTCTAGTTTTATTTCCTAGATAATGCAAACGTATAGTGTTCATAGAGTTGTATCAGTGGTTGATAGAACTTGATAGAACATTTATCCTACCTTTATCTCCTTGTTGGGTTCGACACACTTACTTAACGAAAAGGCTACACACGATCCCCTATACTTGTGGGATATCAATGCCCGCAGGTGCCTCGCGAGAGGAGGTCCGAATGTAGGTCGTCGCAGAACATTGCATGCAGAGATTTCCCTCTGATCCTACAGAAAAAAAGAACCAGGGAAAGATGGTTTAGGTGCAGTGGAGTAGATCTGAGCGAGAAAGAGGGAGTTGGGTGCTAGACATCCTTTGCAAACTTGCATTCTAGTGGAAACCCGAGAGGGTTTTCTCTCCTTCTTCATGGATATGGAGAGAAAGGGGACGAGATCTGAGGCTCGGGGGAGGGGGTAGGTGAGAGGGGGAGGAAGGAATGAGACAGAGGGGAGGCACTGTGACGGCCTTCTGGCATTATAAACAAGAGGGAGAAGGGTCCATGGTGGACATGGTGTATTTGATAGTTTGGGGTGAGAGGGAAACCATGGGGGTGGTTCTTTGGAAGTGGGGAGAGTGGTATGGGGGTGGTTTCTAGCCTGGTTTTAGGACATGAAGAGGGAGTGATGGCAATATATTATAAAGGGGACAAAACCTACATATTTATGTGTGTGTCTCCTCCTCCTTACAAGCACTAGGGACAAAGGGGAGGGGTGTGTTACTGTCGCTATAGTGCCAGCTCGACCAGGGGATGAGGTAGTGTGTTGTGGAAGTTTAGTTGACTAGCTTGGTGATGGTTTTCTAGGTTTTGGTAGTATGAATTTGAATGGTTTGAAATATTGACCAACAAAAGCATTATGAATTACATCTAGAAAGTTGACCTAAGTAAGATGGGGAAAATGTACTGGTAGATTGAGGGGGTCAAGGTGGCTCTCCAAAAATTATTTGGGATTTTTCTAACGATTATTTGTCCATATAATCTAATTTATCCCAAAAGTGCAGAAGTGTTATATAGAAGCTAATGTGAGAATTTTACATTGTACAAGATGAGTTTTTGGTGTGGAATGGTCCTAAATACCATAATACACCTTGGGGAATTTTATTGGGATGAAAAAGTATTTTTAAGAAATTATTTCTTGTTTCTGCCATATAAGAAAAAGGGCAACAAAGCAATAATAAATCATCTAAAAAATATTTATTTTTGATATGGGAATATAGGATATGATAGGTAGGCATCAAATGTGCCTTGAGTTGGCAAGGTGGTTTGGAGAAAAACAAAGTGGCCTTTAGAGAGCAGGTAAATAAATGAATTTAATTAGTTTAATAATACAAATAATCATGGGAATTATTTGGGGATGATTATATCCAACGTAGATGATGTATACTTAAGGTATCTATCAAGATCACCTTGGTTATTGATAAACACGATGGATTTTTGGAAGGAGATATGGATTGGATGATCTAGGGTGTTAATATATTTATGCCTCATAAACAATGTTGGATTGGTTAGCTCAAAGCTCACCTTGGTACAAGGGATATATGGAGGGTTAGACCATGTAATATAGATGAAAATGGAAGCAAGAGTTGGGTTTGGATGTAGTTGAGGTGATATAGAGGAGATGGCAAACTTTGTTGAAAACAAGGCTGCAATAGCAGGATTGTCATGATGCCTCATAAACCATGAGGGTTTAAGAAGCACAGAGCTGCAATGGGAAAAAGTGAAGTATCTGTTGATAGACAATGGTTAGTAGATCATAATCATGCAAAGAGTTGGTCAAGGGGAGGTAGCATATCGATGTGAGCTTCTGCCAAATTAGGCAAGATGTTATGCTTTGCATAAAAGGTTATCATGATGTCTATAAAACCATCATGGATGAGTGGGATACAAAAAAGCTTATACAAAGGAAAGAGTGGTATTTGATAGTACTCATGATGTACTACAAGAGGGTTCAAGTGCATTCTCAAGAATGCACACAGATTGGAGTAGAGGGAGTTCCAAAGATTGAATCTAGTTATATATTTCAGACTTAGCCAAATTTGATAGACTAGTGTTTTTGGGACTAGTATGAGATAGGGAGACATTTGAGAGAGATGAAAAGGTTTATACTTATCATCAAGTGGATGATATTGAAGTATGGAGTAAGTATGAGGGATTCATACTTGTATTTGGTCATTGAGGAGTGGGATGCTAATACAAGGAATTATCTCAAAGAAGATCTGGTTAAGGGCATCAGAGAGTCACTTGGTGACTGAGGTAGATTTGGTTTTGGGATGCTTAGTTTAAGATTTATGATCTCAACTATTTCTTTGGTACTTCAGTATGAGCTCCTAGGTTGGATCATCATACTTCCTAAGCAAACAAAGCAATCAGTAGATCAAGGCAATTCATCTAGTCAAACTTATCAACTTTTTCTAAGGTTACCCTCAAGACTAGATGGAGTTAGGAAAGATATGAACTATTATATAAACACCAACATCAAGCAACAGTCATTGCAACACTTAGGAAGAAAAAGTTTTCATTCCCCTTGATTTTTGCCTTTTTGACAAAATATCAGGGTTGCTAAAATTGGGTCCCCCCTTAAAATAATCTCGTCCCGAGATTAGGGAGGAGTTTGCTTAGGTAAGAACATCGTCTTAACAATTTTTAGAAGTGGAAGTATCTAGGTGATAAGAGGTTTAGTACAAATAGATTTGGTCAGCTATGAGTCGGGGCTGAGTGGCTAAGGGTAAAGGGGTTTAGTTCAAGCTAGCAGAAAAGACGCAGTATTTTCCCCGTTGTATGATTCTAGGTAGGTTTGGCGTAGGCTCGGTCCTTTTCTTCTTGAGACGAGGCAACACGTTGATCCTTCTTCGATCTTCATAGCTGGAGTTAGCTTGTCGGCCTTCCGGGTCTTGATATGCTGGGAGTGTTGGATGGATGGTCGACTATGAAATGGGAGAACCTTCTCGGAGTTTCTTCTTGTTCTGAAGAAGTGCTGATTGTTGTCCTTCTTTTAGGGTCCACTATTCTGGTTTATGGGAGGGACATCTCCTATACGATGACTAGGGGTCGAATTTCTCGGGGTTATTCTGGTTTTGCGGGAAAGACATAGTCTTTCCCCCTTAAAAAGAGACTATGGGGTTGGTGATGTCGTCAACATTGTTGGAGCTGCGGTGGTTGTTGGAGGAGTGATGCACCTTTCATCCGGAAGTGGTTATCTTCTGTCGATCTTGTGGATGTTGTTTCTTGCGGGACGTCTGAGTCGGCTAGCGCTACATCTGGCTGGGAGGATGTCAGTGTTTGGTTGGCGGTCTCGGAACATGGTCTTAGAGGATGAGGTTGTTCCGGGTTCAGTCTAATGCAACGTCATGGGTAAAACACACACAAAAATGGCATCATACTTGCATATCAAGGAAGGTTCATACATAACTTAGTAGGTATATTCCGGTCAGTGGCGAGGGTACTGAAAGCATTATAAAACGGGTTAGGTCTGCTTAGCGTCAGAGCAATTATGGGTGTACAAGTAGTCCTGGGATGATAAATAACTCTACTCTAGACTGTTCGGGTGGATGAGGGGTATGACGAATTTTCCAATAGAGCTTCTTGAATCTTTGTTGCTTTCCTTAGGCCAGGAACCAACTTTGGTTACTGCAAATCCTCGGGGGTGTGAGTAGCATTCCATTCTTCAATAGTGAAGGTAGGGTCGTGCCTTCTCCGGGGGCTGCTTAGACGGTTGGATCTTTATCAGAGATGGTGGAGAGGGGCTTCGTGACGTCTTTTATATAAGCTCTGCATATTTGGGTTGCTTTCTATGTGTTGGAGAGTACCAATGGCAGCGTTGGGTAGTCTGGTCATCTTGAATCTGATTTTCACGGTTACTGGGAGGATCAAGTAGACTTTTGGAGATTTTTGACGATGTCTAACCTCTGTTCCTCTATTCGACTCCCGTGGTGGGGCTTGGGGCTGATACTTTGATTGGAGAGCTTCCCGAGTTGTCTCCTTGTATCCGGTCTCCTGGACTCACCTTAGAGCTTTACTTGGGGTCATCGATGCTGAGGTAGATCCTTTGCGTTGGAGCCTTGGCGTGATGCTTGAATTGAAGTCTTCGAATGACTCCTTGTTGCGAGTACCTTGTGGCGGTGGTTACATAACTAATCGGTAAGGGTTAACTCTGGTTCAGTTTAGCCGTTAGCTACGTTTATTTTCTTCGTCCTTAGTCGAGGAGGTGAGCTTCAGGGAGGTCTTCTTGACTTGGACTCTTTGTGTTGCCTTGCACTACTAGATAAAAGGTTATGCGAGGCACACCTAAAAGATTATGCGAGGCACATATCATATGTGCCTCCAGCGTCGTGCCTCGCCTATTTTTTATGCGAGGTGCATATGATATGTGCATCCTATATTTCACATATGCGAGGCTCATATTGATATGTGCCTCATATATTCTGCATATGGGAGGCCCATATCGATATGCGCCTCCTATACTCTTCATATGCGCTTCCTATATTCTGCATATGCGAGGCACATATTGATTTGAATGCGCCTCGTATATTATTTTTGAATTTCAAAAAAAGACGGCCAGATCTAGATCTAGATCTGGATCTAGCTAGAATTTTGTTGGAGCTCGTCGGAGGCCGTGCCCGTGGCCAAATCCTACCACAAAAGGCATGTGTGGGAGGCCATGGCCATGGGGCTCACTGGAGATGGTGTAGAAGGATGAGGCCACTGGAGGTCATCACCGGAGGTGGAGGAGGAGGAGGAGGAGGTGGTCGGTGTGGTTGTGGAGGCCATGGCTGGAGTGGTCGCCAGAGGAGGTGGAAAAGGTCGCTAGAGGAAGAGGAGGAGGAAGAGTAAGAGGAGAGTGGAGGTGGAGGAGGAGAGTGCAGAAGGAGGAGGAGAAGGGGAGATGGAGAGGTGGAGGAGAAGGAAAAGGAGGAGAGGTGGAGGAGAAGTAGAAGGAGGAGAAGGAGAAGGAGAAGGGAGAAGGAGAAGGAGGAGAGGTGGTAGGTGTTATATAGGTGTGGTAGCTGGCTATTTCAAATTTGAATCCGGCCAGATTATAGGAGCCGCATATTGCTCCATATGTGCCTCATATACTTCAAACTATAGGAGGCACATATTGCTCCATATGTGCCCCTATACTTCGAACTATAGGAGGCGCATATGACCATATGCGCCTCACCTATGCGGCAACCTACCTCCACCCGGGACCACATGAGTTACTTGAGGCGCACTCTGCTGCATGGGCCTCGCATATTATCAAGTATAGGAGCCGCATATGGTCATATGTGCCTCGTATATTCGACCACTGACCTCCACCCGAGCCCACACAGCTTATGCGAGGCACATGCTTGCCATATGCGCCTCCTATACTTGAAACTATACGAGGCCCATATTACCATAGGTGTCTCGCCTATGTGGCCACCTATCTCAACCCGAGCCCGCATGAGTTACTTGAGGCGCACTCTGCTGCATGCGCCTCGCATATTACCAAGTATAGGAGGAGCATATGACCATATGTGCCTCGCATATTCGACCACCAACCTCCACCCAGGCCCACACAGGTTATGCGAGGCGCATTCTTCACATTTGCGCCTCGCCTATCTGATATATAGGAGGCGCATGTGATTAGAATGTGCCTCGCATAATCTGGGGCTGCCAGATTTCGTCCGTACAGCGATTATAGGAGGCTCATTCTAATCATATGCGCCTCTCCTGTTTTTATACTAGAGGCACATAGAAAGGAAGCGTGACTCGACTATTTTATAGGAGGCACATATGCTCTAAATGTGCCTCCTATAAGCATGTCTCATATATCCTTTTCTCTAGTAGTATCGATTTGATGACGGAGTAGACTTGTTGTTTTCGTCATCCTTGTATTTGGGGTATCAGGACATCTGATGTATGATGGGGATTTCCGGTGGGTTCTGTAGAAGGTTGAATCGGATCGCCATTCCTTTCAGGGCGGCTGGAAGTAGATGTAAGAAGGGGTTGGCATAGATTTCTTTAGGTGGCCATCCTACGGAGGAGAGGTTTCAGGTTATGGGTTTACGAGGGTTAGTGTCGGGATATGCAGGCAAGGTGGTAATACAATCGGATCGAGTGATCCGAGACAGACAAGCAACACAGTACAAACACCATACAACCACATGGCAAGCAAACAAAGTGTACCACGGGTTATAAGGAACAACTATGCGCCGTAAGGGGAATCCTATATTGAGGATATTTATCCTAGGTACGGACGTTACTAGGGCCTTGACCTCGGTCTTTCCGTCGGGGTCGTCGGTGTCGTACCTGATCGGTTGATGCAGAAATTCGTAGGTAGGGCAATCTTGTAGTGTCTTTCGTCGTAGGTAGCTTCTTTGGTTTGCTTGTCTTGGCTTCTCTCCATCTCGGGGTCTCCGTCTTCAGGGTTTCAACATCGAGCTTGTATTTGAAAATAGAACATTTGAAAATAGATGAGATATAGAGTAACATCGTTTCAAACGGTTTAAATTAGAGAAGATGAGATAGGAATTATTTTTGAGAAACTTTGCAGAGATTAGTTTTAGAAAGCCGGTGTTTTGAGAAATAAGGGTTTGTCAAGTCTAAGGTCCATGCTAACTAAGGTCTCCTACTGTCGGGATGGCTCTGATACCAAGTCTGTGGCACCCCCGGATTTACGGTCCGGGAATACCTTTTATGCATACCACCACGATCCCATGATCAGTGCATCGTGGAGCATAACCGACATATATCAAAGCATATATCCATTACAACATTGATTACAAGAACGTTTACATAAACAAACTTACATAAGGCCACTAAGGGATCAAATACATAATTGCAGCAAAACTTCTACTCACGGGGGACCCGAGTCAACCCATAACCCAACAGTGTGCCCAACTCGGAGATACGCCCTAGCTTGCATGGACATCAGCTTCTTCCTCGCTCCTCGCTCTTCTGGAAATCTGGCGAAGTAAATAGCCAGGGACAATGCCGGTGAGTACTTTGACTGTACTCGCAAACCACCATAAGATAATATCAATAACAACGGGATATATGCAGTATGGCCATAGTGGTAGGAGGGCTCCAAGAGTGTTTCTTTTCTAAAATAGTTCTCTTCTAGATATAGCATCTACAAAGTTTTGTTGAAATCCTTTGTAAACCTTTTTAAAAGGGTTGGAAAACAAGTAGGAATGGGTCACCCTATATCATCGCCACGGTCTTCATCTGACCGGGTTATCCTCCTCCTTCTCTGGTATCCCACGGACCACCAGGTTTTAATAAACACTTTCTTTTTGAAAACGGTTTTTGAAAACAAGACCGACACCGCTCTACAGCAACCTTCCCAATCATCCATGAACGAGGACTCGGCTATTAGAATAGATTTCTACTCTGCATAGTTTATACAGTTTACCCACAAGACTTGATACATCAGTCGGGATACAACAACGACCCTATACACACGGTATACGGGGGTTCGAATAATCAAACAGAATCTTCGAAAAGTCCACTCCGACATGGGCCCTACCCTATGAGTTGTTCCTCTCAACACTGGGACACCGGGATTCACGGACCAACCGGAGTACAACCTAGCTCCTTCAGAGCCGGGAATTTTAGTGAGAGGCTTATAATATCGCTCGGTCACTCACATGGGTGATCCTGCTTCCTCCAGGTGACTGCCTTGCAGACGACGCTTTTTGTAAAGGAAGCCCGGAATTAGAGGGAGATGATCCCTTATAAGTAGTCATGCGTTTACCCACATCGGAGTGAACTAACTTAGGATTAAGCCCCGTTCCCACTTCAGGGTATTACGGTTGCCCGAGTTAATTGTTCTGGCAAAACTGCAAAGAACCAGGTGCCTCTTTTTATAAACCTTTTTCCTCCTTCCTTTGTCCCATCCATTTTGTAAAACAAAACCTTTTTAGTTTCTCAAAATTCTCTTGGTAGGTCAAACCTCACCAATTTTTTCTCATAAAACATTTTATAAAAATATACTAGGGGTCTTCCGATCCGATACTTCTAGTCTGGCTAGAATGGGGTCTCCAAGGGGGTTATGGTGTTAAACACCATCTACCATACTAAGGGAAAATAGGTGTCATCAAATGGGTGGTACCTAATGGTACTAAGGTGGTACTTATTTGGAGGAGCCAAACATTCCCACGTATAAACATATTAAGTAAAATCATGCAATTTATATAAATAGGTATATAAAACATGCATAAGTAAACTAGTAGGACAAAGGCTTATGCGCAAGAAGGTGGCTTTCCTGGTTAGTAGCAATATGGCAATTGTCCCTGGACTTCTTCAATAGAATACTAGAATGTCCAACACAATAGTAAGAAGATTCCTTCTTATTGTCGCCAACTCATTCGTAGCTAGCGTCATCGAGGATCACACATGCAAGCATACAAATGCACAATCAACACAAAGCATCATAGCATTCAGCAAACAAACAAGGTATACATGCTATACTATAGTAGGGGATGAGAATAATGAATTTGGATAGATTGGAAAATGTCTTAGGACATATGGAGGAATTTCAATATGAGTTATAGTTTAGAAACTATTTAGAAAAGGGTTTTAGGTCAAGGTCCTATTAGTATGATATCATTTTATGAGAATGATATCATCAGATTGGTGTGGATAAAATGAAACCCACAAAAGTGGTTTCACTATTTTATCAATTACCATTGATTTATGAAGGATTCTCTAGTGAATAAAACCCTAGTTTTAGTAAATAATTCACAACAATTGTTCTGAAGTTTAAAAAATTATTTCCTTGGATGGATAGGTAGGATTTGGTGGACTGATTAACTGGTAATTTGAATCACTTCAAAATAATTATCAGAATGCCCTCAGGAAATTCCCAAAGGCATTACTAGATGTTATTTGTCTTTTTCACCACATTAAATCTGTAAGGGCTTTTGAGGTGATTCATAAGACACATGCTCGGTACTTTGAATGCCTTTCTGTATAAATTGGATTCACCATTCTTGGGTTTGTATAACTGTTGATATGATTTAATTTGTGAAAACACCCTAGGCAGAGAGGTTTAAATTATTAAAATTAATCCAAAGCTCAATAAATCATGATCTCCTAGGTGTTGATAAATAGGTTGACATAGAAGTAATGCAAGTTCGAATTAGGTCAATCCCATTTATGGTTTGACCTAGAGAAATTATTAAAGGCATAAACATATTGTTCTTGTTATTTTTATTACTGGCAAATCATAGTTCACTTTGGCATGGGACCAAGTGTATTTGTTGGGTATTTCAATTACTAACCAAAGGGAATTGAATTCACCCTATTTTGGTTTACCAAACTCGTAGAAAGAATTAAGTAGTGAATATCACATGTTCTGGTATTATTTTTATTAGAAAATAACTTTGACTTATTTGGGTCCAGCACTGGTTCTGTATGTTTGAAAAAACATGTGGCTACATGTGCAAATTGAGATCTAGTAATAATATGGGTTTTTATTTATTTTTGGATTTAATCCTAAGTTCTAAATATGTAGATCTGGGAAAAAGAAAAATGTTTTTCTAAGAAGAACAAAGGGGTGGGCCGGATCTATGGGCAGATGGGCCACGTGGGGGAAGAACCAGCCTGCCCAGGCATTACAGAGCGCGCCGCTGTGCGAGTCAGGATGCCGGGCGGGGTCCCACCGGTCAGCATCAGAGAGTCCGCGAAGGGGTATCAGGGGATGGTGGCCGTCGGATTAGATCAGCATCAACGGCCTGGAGCCATCTTCCACCTCGCACCCGACATGCCGGAGATGGAACCCCAGCAGAGCATGTAGAGGGTCGGGGAGCCTCACCTGCGAGCTCCCAGAGCTAGGGATGGAGCGTAGGGGACGAGGTGCGCAACGACGACGCTGGAGATGGGCGGGAAGAGCAGGGTTTCATCAGTTCCCGGTCGCGTGCATGTACACCGGTGGTTAGCGCTCAGGTGTATGTCAGAGCACACTCGGGGGTACGTGCATGTAGAAGCAGAGGGGTCGGGGCTACGCGGTGCGAACCAGGAAGCCGAACCAGGGGCAGAGACTATGGACTCGATGGTCGCAGGTGCCTCGTGCGAGGAGGTCCGAACATAGGTCACCGGAGAACGTTGCATGCAAAGCTTTCCCGCTGATCCTACAAAGAAAACAAAGCAGGGGAATATGGTTTAGGTGCAGATGAGTAGATCTGAGCGAGAAAGAGGTAGTTGGGTGCTACACATCCCTGGGAAACTTGCATGCTAGTGGAAACCCGAGAGGTGTTTCTCTCCTTCATAGCGATGGAGATCAAGGGGACGAGATCTGAGGCTCAGGGGGGCATAGGTGAGAAGGGGAGGAAGGAATGAGAGAGAGAGAGGGGGAGGCACTATGACGTCATGCTGGCCTTATAAGGGTCCATGGTGGACATGGTGTATTTGATAGTTTGGGGTGAGAGGGAAACCATGGGGTGGTTATGTGGGCGTGGGCAGAGTAGTATGGGGGTGGTCTCTGGCCTGGTATTAGGACACGAAGAGGGAGTGATGGCAAGATATTATAAAGGGAACAAAACATAGATATTTATGTGTGTGTCTCCTCCTTCTTCCAAGCACTAGGGACAAAGGTGAGGGGTTTGTTACTGTGGCTATAGTGCTTTCTCGACCAGGGGATTATGTAGTGTGTTGTGGAAGTTTAGTTGACCAGCTTGGTCACGGTTTTGTGGGTTTTGGGAGTATGAATTTGAATGGTTTCAAATATTGAACAAAAAAAGCATTATGAATTACATCTAGAAACTTGACCTAAGCAAGATGGGAAAAAGGTACTGATAGATTGAGGGTGTCAAGGTGTCTCTCCAAGAATTATTTGGGATTTTTCTAATGATTATTTGTCCATATAATCTCATTTATCCCAAAAGTGCAGAAGTGTTTTATAGAAGCTAATGTGAGAATTTTACATTGGACAAGATGAGTTTTTGGTGTGAATGGTCCTAAATACCATATACACCTTGGGGAATTTTATTGGGATGAAAAATTATTTATATGAAATTATTTCTTGATTCTGCCATATAAGAAAAAGGGCAAAAAAGAAATAGTAAATCAACTCAAAAATATTTATTTTTGATATGTGAATATAGGATATGATAGGTAGGCATCAAATGTGCCTTGAGTTGGCAAGGTGGTTTGGGGGAAAAAAAGTGGCCTTTAGAGAGAAGGTTGTGAGGATTTTGTAAATAAAGGAATTTAATTAGTTTAATAATCCAAATAATTATGGGAGTTATTTGGGGATGATTATATCCAAGGTAGATGATGTATACTTAAGGTATGTATAAAGATCACCTTGTTCATTGATAAACAAGATGGAGTTTTGGAAGGAGAGATGGATTGGATGATCTAGGTTATTAATATTTTTATGCCTCATAAACAAGGTTGGATTGGTGAGCTCAAAGCTCACCTTGGTACAAGGGATATATGGAGGGTTAGACTATTTCATATAGATGAACATGGAAGCAGGAGTTGGGTTTGGATGTAGTTGAGGTGATATAGAGGATATGGCAAACTTTGTTGAAAACAAGGCTGCCATAGTAGGATTATCATGATGCCTCATAAACCATGAGGGTTTAAGAAGCACAGAGCTGCAATGGAAACACATGAAGTATCTATTGATAGACCATGGTTAGTAGATCATAATCATGCAAAGAGTTGGTCAAGGGGAGGTAGCATAAAGATGTGAGCTTCTGCCAAATTAGGCAAGATGATAAGCTTTGTAGGAAAGATTATCATGATGTCTACAAAGCCATCATGGATGAGTGGGATACAAAAAGGCTTAGATAAAGTAAGTAGTGGTACAAGTGCATTCTCAAGAATGCACACATATTGGAGTAGAGGGAGTTCCAAAGATTGAATCTAGTTAAAGATTTCAGACAGCCAAATTTGGCAGACTAGTGGTTTTGGGACTAGTATGAGATAGGGATACATTTGAGAGAGATGCAGAGGTTTATACTTATCATCAAGTGGATGATATTGAAGTATAGAGTAAGTATGAGGGATTCATCCTTGTATTTGGTATTTGAGGAGTGGGATACTAATACAAGGATTAGCTCAGAGAAGATCTGGTTAAGGGCATCAAAGAGTCACTTGGTGACTGAGGTTGATTTGGTTTTGGATGCTTAGTTTGAGATTGATTATCTCAACTATTTATTTGGTCCTTATGGATGAGCTCCTAGGTTGGCTCATGCTACTTCCTAAGCAATCAGCAGATCAAGGCAATTCATCAGACATCAGATCAAGGAAATTCATCTAGTCAAACTTATCAACTATTTGTAAGGTTACCCTCTAGCATAGCTAGAGGTAGGCAAGATATGAAATATTATACAAACACCAGCATCAATAAATAGTCAATGCAACACTTAGCAAAAAAAATTTTGTTCCCGCTGATTTTTGCCTTTTTGACAAAAGATCACAGTTGGTGAAATTGTGATGTTACATATGTTGGCTGAATTCAAGTCACCATACAACATCTGGGCTCAAGCCATATCTACCGCATGTGACTTATCAAACCGGATCTACCTCCGCAATATTTTGGAAAAAACTCCATATGAGATACTTACCGGTAACAAGCCCAACATATCATATTTCTGGGTATTCGATTGTAAGTGTTTCTTTCTTATCAAAGGAGTTCGATTGTATAAATTTGAGTCTAAGGCTTTAGAAGGTGTTTTTGTTCATTACGGTGCTGAATCCCACACTTATAGATTCTACAATAAGTTCTCTGGAACTGTTGTAGAATCTTGTAGTGTGGAATTCGATGAAAATGATGGCTCCCATGTGGGGGAAGTTGATGCAGATGTTGGAATACCCCAAGATCACATAAGAAGAATGGGCGTGGGATTTTTCCGCCCCATTGAGGAACCCCTTGTGGAGGATCGAAAGGACAATGCTCCACTAAATTGGAGCCCTCATCTACACAAGATCAACAAGCTCCTCCTGCTGGGAAACTACTGCACCAACACCACAACCTCCTGAAGATCATCAGTTTTCAAGGAAAACTGGTAGTCCCAGGCCAGACTATCCGCCCCATCCAAGGGGTAGACTATCCGGCCCTGGCACTCCAACAAGCACTAAGGGAAATCAGGACGAACAGGAAGACGCTGCAAATCCCAGGCCGGATTATCCGGCCCATACCGTGGGCGGATTATCCGGGCCTGGCTCTCCAACTCATGACAGTGGTAACCAAGAAGAGAAAACTGAAGCAGAAACTCCTAGGCCGGATTATCCGGCCCCACCTATGGGCGGATTATCTAGCCCTAATTCTCTAGAATAGAAGCAACCTCCTGTTATGCATCCAGATCAAGATCAAGGTCAAGGTTCTTCATCTCCAATTCACAGTAATCAACTTGTTGATGAAGGACAAGGTAGTGGTCAAGACGAGGATCCAAATGTTGAAGCAACTCCTCTAAGAAACAATAAGGAAATTGAATCTCATCGCAAAACTGAACGGAATCCTGAGTTACGGGGCCATACTCTTGACAAGGTTGTAGGTGGTCTAAGAAGAAGAGTGTCCACTAGAAGAGAACTTGCTAGCTTTTGTGATCATCAAGCTCATATTTCAATGGTGGAACCAAAGAAGGTATTTGATGCTTTTGAAGATCCGGATTGGGTGGTTGTAATGCATGAAGAAGTGAATAACTTAGAGCATAACAAAGTATGGAAGCTCATAGAAAAACCCAAAGAGTGCCGCAATGTTATCGGCACAAAGTGGATTTTCAAGAACAAGCAAGATGAAAATGCAATTGTTGTAAGGAATAAGGCAAGGTTGGTGGCTCAAGGATTCTCTCAAGTGGAAGTCCTTAATTTTGGAAAAACCTATGCTCCTGTGGCTCACCTTGAGTCCATCTGTATCCTTCTTTCTTATGCTGCTCATCATAATTTGAAATTACAGCAAATGGATGTTAATAGTGCGTTTCTTAATGGTCCTCTAAATGAGTTGGTATATGTTAAGCAACCCCCGGGTTTTGAGGATCCCAAGTTTCTGAACCATGTCTACAAACTTGATAAGGCACTCTATGGCCTTAAACAAGCCTCTCGTGCACGGTATGAGAACCTTAAAGAGCTTTTGTTAGACCATGGGTTCAAAGTTGGGAAAATTGATCCACTCTTTTTACTAAGAAGGTTAACGTGGAGCTTTTTGTATGCCAACTATATGTGGATGATATCATTTTTGGCTCTACTAATCAAGCTTTTAATGTTGAATTTTCAAAGCTTATGACAGACAGGTTTGAGATGTCTATAATGGGAGAATTAAGGTTGTTTCTTGGATTCGAGATCAAGCAACTTAGAGAGGGAACCTTTATTAATCAAGAAAAATAAATCCAAGACATGCTCAAGAGGTTCAAGATGATAGATCTAAATGGCGTTGCTACTCCAATGCAAACTAAATGTCATCTCGAGCTTAATCCAAATGCTAAAGATGTGGACCAAAAGGTATACCGATCCATGATCTTCAAATATTTGGTTCATTCCCCAAATTTTGGTCTATGGTATCCCTAAGGATCTAGTGTCTCTCTATATAGATATACTGATTCAGATTGGGCTGGTGACAAGGATGATCGAAAATCAACTTCTGGTGCATGTCAATTCTTGGGCAGGTCTCTAGTGTGTTGGTATTCGAAGAAAGAAAATTGTATATCTCTCTCAGCTGCCAAAGCTGAATATGTGCCTCCTGCAAGTGCTTGTACGCAATTATTATGGATGAGGCAAACTTGTGACACCCCCGGGATTAAAGCTAGACAAATCCCAGAACTTCGTCTGAACATAAGCCTAACCTAATCTCGAAAGCATACAGAGAGAGAATCAGTAACACAACAGTGACCCTACAATATAAAAGTTACTACAGCGAGCTCATAACTGAGCAGAGAACCAAAATATTACAAGCATAGGTCACTAACCACAAACATCAAACAACGGAACGCAAATTATGCTAGTAAGTATAGCAAACTTAACAAATGGCCTAAGAGGCCTAAAGAATAACGATGACGTCCAATCCATAGATCACAAACTGCCGACTAGGAACTCCAAACTACTCGTCGATGTCGATGCTGTGCACAACTCATCTTGTATGGTAACACTTACTTAGCTGCAAAAGTATCAACGAAGCAAGGGTGAGTATAGGGTGTACTCTCCAAGACTTATGGCTAGTGGAGTTGTTTTGCATCAAGCCATCTTTGTTTTGTAAAACAAAAGGGAGAAGAATCTCGAATAATCGGAACATTTTAAAAGGGGATAAGAGAGCGATATCACTAGCTTTGATCATCTTTTGATATCCACTAAATCATCATCAGCTGAACCTATCTACGATCACCCCCTCGATCCCTAAGGAAGCATCCTTAAGCACTCATTGATCTCCCAAGGTTTACGATTAGGTTAAAGTTCTCTATGATATTTAAATATTTACGATTACAGCTTTTCGAAAAGATTTAGCCCTGCAGGGGTGTACAACTTTACCCACACGTACCAACCGATTCTTAATGCCAACGTTATTAGCCCTCTTCCTTGGAAGGCCGGCAGAGAGTGGTTGACCACGACCTTTACCTTGCTTTGCCGAGACAACGAGTCACGCACTAGGTAGATGCGGCCGTGACGGGTCGAGTCCCAAAGTCGGTCCCTAATGATGTGAACAGGGTTTGATATTACGGATGCAACTTGTTAATAGGTTAGTACCAGAAAACATGTAAAAATCACCTCAAAGTGTAGACAAGTAAAGCAAAGTAGATACTAAACAAGCATGGATCATCAAAAATTATAGGTTCATCCTGTCAAACTCAAAAAGTAGATACTAATGATGTCATCTCTGATATTACCACGTCATCCTGTCAAACTAGGTTCATTCACAGCTCTGATTCATCAACTAGATGGACCAGTGGTAACAGCTAAGCATGGCTAAGCTCAACAGATATAATATCTCTAGCAACGCTTCACAAGCTTAAACCCTAGTTATGCTAGGAGCAGTGGATCAGGGAATTTAGGCTAAAAGGGAACATGCATCAGATAGGATTACTATATATATCGATAAAAGACTTTAGAATCGTATGCACATGGCAAGAATGAAATACTTTGAAAGCATAGGATTCATATGTATGTGTGGGGCTTCGTTTTCCTTTGCCAGTTGATATCTAGAAAGCAGAGTTCAGGACACATGGTACTTGACCTGATTAGAGTTGGTCAAGTATTGGTGTTCGAGCTTCGACAGTGTTGACCTCGGTCTTCGATCTTAAACCAGGTTCCGATATCGTATTCTACCAGAGAAGAACCAAACACCGAAAAGAAAGGGAAACAATCAATACATGGCATCGATGCAATGCTCAATCAAGGATGATGATATGAAAAGTTACAATTTATTGAAATTGAACCCCTAAACATGCTTGATCATTTAAAACGGGGTCCGAGGGGTCTGAACCCTAGTTCGGAGAAACCCCGGATGTGTATGAGAGGGTGCATATAGTTATTCTAACTAAACTTGCAATTGAAGTTGTTTAAAAATGCATGATTATAGTTTGAATAGATAGAGCTCATTTTTCTGAACATTTTGATATATTATTTGTATTTTTCTGATTTAAAATGAATTAGTTATAAATTTCTCCAATTTTAGTTCATTTTAAATCATTTTTGGAATATTATAAAATAATTTATATTTTAGAATTACTTTATCATTTTATTTAATCAGAAACATTTCTGAAAATATTTATCTCACTTATAACAGGGGCCCACATGTCAGGGATTTAATATTTACAGAAATGATTTACATAAATGATTTACAGAAATATGAAAACAAAAGAAAAACATTTATGGCGTTAGCATGACGTCATGCTGACGTCAGCTTGGCCATGGCTCACAGATCGAGCTCGGGCTCGGTGGTAATGCGCGCGCAGGGCTGCGGGAGCGGACGCGGTGAGCTATGCTGAACCAACTAGTGGTGGCGCCGCCCAAGATTGGTCGCCGGAGGAAGGTGCACGGCGGCGGCCAGCGGCGGAGCTTGCAGGTGCTCGTGGGGAGGAAGAACCAGAGCGAGAGGGGGCAAAGGAGAGGGTCCACGAGTACCATGAGCTCACCCTGAGCATGATGGTAGGGTCGGGGAGGTGAGGCAAGGTATTATGACGGGGAACCGACGGTGGCAACGACGGTAGCCGACGGTGGTTCGAGGATGATTTCGGCGAGCTGGGAGCTTCCCTGCTTGATTCCTTTGGTGAGGAGACACATTCCAGCACGGTGAAGCTCCTAGGCATAGCGTCGTGGCTCGGGGAGACCAGGATCAACGGCGGATGGCGAGGTCCGAGCTAGGGGTTTCATGCGGGTTTGGGGAAAACCTACAGAGAGCTCGAGAGGAGGAGATACAGGTATGGGGAGAGAGAGGGAGAGTGGCCGATCGTATCATCACCTCCGGGGGCGGCGGCGTGCATCGCAGCGCGGGCGGCATTGGGCGGCGGAGGCGTTGCTAGGCAGCAACTTCCCTGTCGCGAGGAAGACGACGAACATGAAAGGCTCGAAGGGGTACGGGCCAAGGTGGGTTGCAGATGGGTCGGGATGCTGGGCTGATGCTTGCGTGCTGAGCGGCGGGAAGGAGAAGATAGGTGCTGGGCTTGGCCCAGATTGTCTTGGCTCTATTTTTTTCTACTGAGACGTTTTATTATTTTTGTTTTGCCTTTTCTCTTTGTATAATTTCAAATCAAAATCTGTTTTGAGTAATTTCAAAATACAAAGACTTTTCTAAATATTTTAAATACTGCAGAACCCTTATAATCCATTTGTGTTCCAAAATATTTTTGTGTTTTCAAAATATTTAAACCTATTTGAAGGTTTTCAAAGGGAGAAATAAAATAAGGTTTTGGGTTTTATTTTAGTGTTTTCTTTATTGCATGCATTTTAAGATGAGCATGATGTTCATGAATGCACAGAAAAACCCTAATTAGTATTAATAGAACTAGCGTTATTACAAAACTTTAAAGGAATTTGGTGTCAATTGTGACAAAGTGCCTCTTTTATGCGATAATGAAAGTGCTACTAAAATTTCTTACAATCCGGTGCAGCATACAAGGACAAATCATATTAAGATTCATAATCACTTTATTAGGGATCATGTTGCTCGTGGTGATATTTATCTATCTTTTGTGAGAACGAAGACCCAACTTGCTGATATTTTCACGAAGCCACTTGATGAAGCAAGGTTTTGTTATTTGAGGAATGAGCTAAATTGTAGATTCAAGGATCTTGGCTTGACTACCCTTGCATATTCACTTGCACTTCCTCCTGTATTTGGTTTAGATGCGGGCATAGACATAGGGGGAGTGTGGTCCTAATTGATTGGGCTAACCCTTGATACGTGCTGGCTTGGAAAATCTTCATAGCCTCGACTGTCGTTGCGTTTAACGAGCTTGACAAAACTACCTCCCCGCTTCTCAAAACAAGGCAGATTAAGGGAGAATGCCATCTTTTTCGTAGATAGTCTGAGTTCGAGCTATCTTCTTTATTTTCGTTTTTTTGCCAGCCAGAACCAAGCCTATTATAAGAGTTCAACTGCAAAACGTATCTATAATTTTTGATGATCCATGCTTGTTTAGTATCTACTTTGCTTTACTTGTCTACACTTTGAGGTGATTTTTACATGTTTTCTGGTACTAACCTATTAACAAGTTGCAACAGTGCCAGATGCCTGTTTTCTGCTGTTTTTGGTTTCAAAAAAGTTAGTAAATAAATATTCTTAGAATTGGACGGGACGAAGGACAAAGTCAATAACTTTCCGTGGGGAACAAGAAGTCCAGAGGAGAGCCGGAGGGGATGGCTAGGGGGTCCAGACCCACCCCAGGCGTGGGGGCAGGTGGGCTCGCGCCTGGCTAGGGTTTGGCGATCCTGTCCGCTTCCCGATCTCGCCCCTTCACCTATAATAAGCCCCCGATACAGAAACTCTCAGGACCCGATCAGAAATCCATGAAACCATCTGTAGCCACCGCCACCATCGTCCCTAGATCGGGGGGGTCTTAAGCTCTTCCCGGCACCCTGCCGGAGGGGAGATCATCCCGGAGGACTTCTCTTCGGTATGATTTGTGAGTAGTTCCACCTTGGACTATGGGTCCATGTAGTAGCTAGATGGTTGTATCTCCTCCTTTGTGCTTTCATGTATAGATCTTGTAAGCTCCGTTCATGAATAAGATCTAATCAATTTGTAATCATGCATGTTGTGTTTGCGGGGATTCGATGGATATTGAGATTATTATGTTAGTTTAATTAATGGTTCTATCTTTATGAATCTATAATGTTTGTGTTGTTTGTGATCTTGCATGCTCTCCGTTGCTAGTGGTTATCTTGGCCAAGTAGTTGCTAGTGACTCCAAGAGGGAGTATTTATGTTGGATAGTGGGTTCATGCCTCTAGTTTCCAAGGGAAGTGACCGAAATCTCTTAGCTTGTAGATGTGTTGTTGCTACTAAGGAGAAAACAACGGTCTCTTGTTCATGGAACATGTGGACTGTTTACCTTACACACGTTGCTTAAAGCAGTTGTCTGTTGCTTGCAACTTAATACTGGAGGGGGTTCAGATGATAACCTGAAGGTGGACTTATAGTCATAGATGCAGTTGGATTACGGTCTATGTATATTGGTGTATTGCCAATCAACCTCATAGGATCTTTCTAGATAGTAATTGCATTGTTATGCCTTGCTCAGTTCCTGTCAATTTCCCCCCCCGTAATTTGTTTACCCTTCATGCCATGTTGTTTATCTAAGGAGAGCACCTCTAGTGAACTATGGACCCCGGTCCAATCTTTACCATTGATACATCTTCCACTGTTACTTGTTTACTTGCTGCAAACCATTATCTTCCACACCATACGTTTAATCCTTTGTTACACCAAACCGGTGATCTTGACATCCTCACTTATTCGTTGGGGCAAAGTCTTGAGTTTGTGTTGTGTAGGTCTCCACCTTTCCAGCAACACCTGTGTGACGTTTCCTTCCTCCTACTGGTTTGATAACCTCGGTTTCTTATTGAGGGAAACTTGATGTTGTGCTGCTTCATACCTTGCTCTTGGGGTTTCCAACAAAGCGTTCCACGACAAGTATTTGGCGCCATCAACCCTCCCCCCATAATGCCAAAACCAAGAAAAAACATTTCCCTTAATATCATTTTGTGATATGTGGGTCATCGATGAGCATTGGTTTTGAACTCAAGATACATCTTCGCGGTGTCATGCCATGCACTCCAACAAGGTGGCTTCGACCACCGCCCTCTTCGTTGAGAAGAGTTGGGTTTTTATTGGCTTTCTTTTTGGATTTTATTGTTTCTCTTGTGTTCTTATGGGAAACACAACCAATCTTGGCTTTTAGTTGATTTGTTCTTGCAAGGTTGGATGTGTCGTACCATCTCAGTTTGTTTCTCTAAATCCAAGACTTCTTATCTCAAGCCATCTTCTCTTACACACAAGTCCCATGTATACTTGTGAGGGTTTTTGTTTGGAGAGCTCCGGCCTGAATCCGTGGTTGCAGAACATTCAAAAAGGGGCCGGACTATCCTCCCCATGTGGGGGGCAGCTAATCCGCCCCGGGAGGTTCTGTCCCTTAAGGTCCAGGGGTCGGGGGGAGGGCTCAAATAGAGCATTCCTTCCTCCCCCACCCCGTGTCCTGCCCCTAGCCGCCGCCGGAGCCTCCACCCGTCCCCGGAGTTGATTCGACCGCCGGATTCTCCGCTCTCTCCCCGGATCTTCTTCCCAGCGCCTCTAGGTATCTCTCCTCCGATCTTTTCCTCCAATGAGTGAGGGTAACTCCCTCATCCATCTCTTGTGTATAGAAATTGTTGTTCTTGGTGGAAACTCATTGTAGAAGATCCTTTGTACCTCCTTTGCATGTTAGATTTTGTAGTATTGCAACCCTAGGACCCAATCTGTGCTGCCATGGTGAATCTATGTTGGAACCGAAAATTTCCGCGTGGGGCGGATTATCCGCCCCTGGCAATGACGGATAATCCGGCCTCGAGGTTCACTTCCTATTTAGGTTTTGTCTCAGATTCTCCTAGTTTGCATCATTGGACCATGGGTTGTTTTCCTACTGTATCTACCATTCCTCTTAAACTTGTGTGTGTGCTTATCCCGATGCTACCTATCTATTTCTCATCATAGGTGGTTCCAGTTCTCCGAAAACCTACAAGCATCGTCCCCGGGCCCGTTATCTTAGGCACAACGAAGAGGGTAAGCTTGTTGACGAGACTGAAATTCGAAGGTCGCAAAGAGAGGCTTAACGGATGGCCGAGGCAGCTAGAAAAGCCAAGAATACCACCTCTCGCAAGGGCAAGGACAAGCAGGCACATGTCAACTACAATCCCATGGACAACATTGAGTACTCCTCCATTCGTCACATTGATCATTGTGCTGAGGATGACAATGATGGTACTCCGGAGGATAGTATGTTTTGCTGCCCTCACTTCAGGTACATTCATGATGATGTTTATGCTACTCTCAAGATACGCCCTATGCATCCTATGAATTTGAATGAGGCCCAATCCAATTCAAGACTTCGTGAGGCTTTGGACGGGGAGGACAACGACGAGTGATCTTTTGGGGCGCTAACATCGCTCTTCTTCCTTTTTGGTGTTTCGATGCCAAAGGGGGAGAAGTAGTTCTATTTAGGTCTCAGATATGCATGCGTCGGGCGCAAGCATTTGCCTCTTTTATCATTCATTTTCTTTATCGGTTGCTTGTGCCCCTTTAGTGTTGAACTTCTATTTGTGCTTGGTTTTGTATGAGACTATGTCGTTTGTGAAACTATCCGTATGGAATTCTGGAATTATCTATGGAGTTTGGAATTATCTTGATGTCATATGGAATTCTGGAATTATATATTGATACATAAAAATGGTGGGATGTTGTCAAGGCCTAATAGTATCGCTTATTACATTGGTTATTTAAAATCCCGGTGGTATGAAATGTTTTCCCTAACTCATCTTTATTTTACCAGTCAATCCTATGAAATTGGCTTTCTCCTTAGTGTGTGCATTTGTATTCAAATGCAAGTTATTGATATGCACACATTTAGGGGGATCCTCTTTCATTTTTGAAGATGTTGTTAGTAGGTTTTATTGAAAATCCTAGTATTGTCATCTAACACCAAAAAGGATGAGATTGAAAGAACATTTCATGATCCCTAGTGTTTTGTGTGTTAGATAACAATACCAAGGATTATTTAATGTGTGTTGAAGTGCTGCAGATCTTAAATATATGAAAAGGAGCCCCAAAGTGGTTTTGGGGGGCGGATAATCCGCCTCTGCCAGGGGCAGGATAATCCTCCCCTCCCCAAATCTCAAAGGGCTCAAAGGCGCGACTCACTATGTGGGGGGTGGAATTTCTCCCGGATTGTCTGGCCAAAGATGGAGTTTTGGCCCAGGCCGGATAATCCGCCCCTCAAGGGGGAAAAATAATCCTCCCCAAGGAGTTGGCAAAAGGAGGCACGACGCAGCTCTCTGTATGGGGGACGGAGTTTCCCCCGAACTTTCCTGCTCTAGGGCGGATAGTCCGCCCCTAGTTGGGAGCGGATACTCCGCCCCTCGATTTTTTCCTTCATGAAAAGATCGACGCGATGCCCAGAGAGGGGGCGGATTTTTCCCAGGACCTTCCGGCCCTAGGGCGGATTTTCTCCCTAGGTCTGATAGTCCGCCCCTAGTGGGGGCGGATTAGGCGGATAATCCTCCTCCAAATTCTCCAATGGACAGTTCTGGGTAGGGGGTATTTAAACCCATCTTCCCCCCTCCTGCCAGAACTTTTGGTTCATTTGAAAAAAACAAGATCTGCTCCTCAAGTTCCATCCAAGAGATCTCCACCTTCATCCACCCAAAGGCCTCGTTCTTTGGGAAATTGAAGGAAGAGGGCTCGATCTTCATCAATAGCAATTAAGCGCTTCACCTCCTCTCCGTTCATTTGGGGAACCCTCGATCTAGTATTTCTTGAAAAATATAGATCCTTGTTTTGATTATTTTGATAATCTGTGTTCTCGTGGAACCTTGTTGTCATTACTGGAGCCTCCAATTTGGTAGTGGATGTGTGCCCCGCTAGAGTTGTAAAGGCACTGGTTCCCACCTCGAAGTGTACCAATAGTGCAGACGGTGTATCAGCCCTTTCGTGGCGAGATCCATCGGAGAATAGGGTGAGGCCTATTATGGCATGGTGGTCTTAGAACCATCCACCCCTCCAACCCAGACGTACTTCCCTAAACAAGGAAGGAACTACGGCAAAACAAATCCCTGTGTCACCTCGTGCTCCACTACGGTTTCCTCGCTCCACTCTTTACGTGTTTAGTAGATAGGTTTGCATATAGGTAAATTCTCGTAGTTGCATATCTAGAGAATTTACTTTGTGTAAAGCCTAAAATTGAAAAATAACTAAAAATTGAGTAGCACCTATTCAACCCCCCCTCTAGGTGCCCATACGATCCACTTCAGTAACATAACTATACAACCGAAGTTTACAACGGGAATTTTTTCAAGGATTACTTCGAGGATTACTCTTTAGACTGAAACTTAGCGAAACACCTTGCTTTGAAAGAAAAATGACATACTAAAATTTCGACCAACTATGGCATCTAAAACATGAATTCTTAGTACCGAAGAATCTCCCTTTTCTCATTGGAGTTTTCTAGCACTATTTATTCTATATAAAACTTAAACTAAAACTCAAAAACGTAACTCAAACCTTTATTTCACATGGGTTTCCTCCCATGCAGCGCTATTTTATGCTCAATAGCTTGACCTTGATATTGTTCACTTAGGCCATATGAGTGGAATGCCCACTTCAAAGTAATTGGCCTTCAAAATGATGGCCTCCTTATCCTCTTGCTTGGCTTTCTTTTTCCTGGGGAAAGGAATAACAAAAGGATCCCGTGAAGGAAATTCGAGCTTCACATTCCCTTCATGCACATTGATTAATTCCTTAATAGTTCTTAAGAAAGGATGGCCTAATATAATAGGGGCAATATCATCTTCAGGCATGTAAACAATAACAAAATCAACAAGAGTAGGACAGCCTTTAATCTATACTAAAGTTATTTTCTTTATAAGTTGATTCTACTAGATGTAATTTTAGTTCAGTGATTTCAAAAGAGCCAAGATTTAACTTGTTAAAAAGACTCTATGAAATTGTTTAAACACTTGCACCTAGATCACACAGTGCAGCTATTTCATTAGTCCCAATTTTAATCTTAATAGTGGGGTCAAATATATCATCTAGTTAACAGGAAATTTTTCAGGAATTTTCTTATATTCTTCTTCAAGCTCACGTACCTTTATTGCTACTTAATTAACAAAGTGTTGATACATGGCTTCCTCATTTCCTTCACTTACCGGAATCCTTACATTGATCCTTTTTACAAGATCTTCAACTATGTAGTTTGGTGAAGGTGAATTGTTATAATCAAGTTCTTTGGGCTCCTCCCTTTGGATTCTTATCATCTTGAGGTCTTCAACTGGACTGGGCTCAGCTTTACCTGCAAATTTAGCTAGAATGAGAGTTTGACTCTCGCATATCTTACCTAGTTGTGCCTCAATGATCCTTGTTCTTTCTTGGAGGGCCTGCAAATCATTTCTCAAACTAACAGCTTGGTTAGATAATTTACCAAGCATAGCATCATGATTCTACGTAATTTTGACTAGAATATTGTTTTTCTCATTTTTTTAGTCCATAAAATCTTTAAGAGTTTCTTGGAGACTAGTATTACTTGATGCCATATTATTATTAGAGTTACCTGCTGGACTAGAGTAATGTTTTTGAAAGTTTGGATTATAATTCTTCTTCCAAGCAGGGTTATAATCATTACGAGCTATGAAGTCTACTTCTTAAATAGTTGGTTCGGGAGTAGCTCTTACAGGGGTTTCCTTACCTTCAACGGCTAATATGAGCTCATCCAACTTAGCATTGAGTTCTTCATTTTCTTGAGGGGTGACGGAGTTCACCTTCTTTGTGTTTGACCTTTACAAATGCCATTGAGCATGGTTGTCTTACATATTGTCTAGCAGCTATTTTTCTTCGATAATTTGTTTACCCATAAATGTTCCTGCAGCTACAGTATCTTGCATAGACTTAGAAACAGGGTTAATAGCATTGTAAAATAAATGGAGAATTAACCAATCTTCCATCCCATGGTTGGGACAGTTTCTCATGCATTATTTCATTCTCTCCCATGCAAGCGCTAGTGGCTCACGCTCTTCCTGTCTAAAACCAGTAATATTAGATCTGAGTTGCATATTCTTTGCAGTTGGAAAGAATTTATTCATAAATAAAGAAATACATTCCACCCATGATCCAATAGTATTTCTAGGAAAACATAGCAACCATTCTTTTGCTCTTCCTCTAAGAGAGAAAGGAAATAAGAGCAACTTGAGCGCATCGGGGTTGACATACTTAATGCGCATGATATCACATATTTTAGTGAAAGTATTTAAGTGCATACCTGCATCTTCTACAGCAGAACCTCCAAATTGATTCTGTTGAACCAAACTTAAATATTGAGGCTTAATTTCATAGTCTTTAGCAGCAATTGCAGCCTGAGTAATAGGAGTACGCAAATAATCATTGTTAGTAGTTGCAAACTCCCCAAGTTTCTTTTCATCCATACTTCCTATGTTTTTGCATTTTCTTAAACAAGTACTAATGATGATAAAAAAGAATTAAAAGACTAACTATTTTTTTGTTCTTCAAATAAGAACTGAAAGCAAACTAACAAAATTAAAAACAAGAATTAAAAATAGCAAGGTTCCTACTAACCCCACCAGGGTAGCTATTGCTTCCTCGGCAACGGCGCCAGAAAAAGGGTTCATACCTTCGATCCGGATTACGGATGTAGTATAGCTATTTTTCCCTAGTAGACCTAGGTTTATCGAATCCTTGGGGAGGAGAAAGCAAAGTGATATTACTTAAAAGGACCTTCGAGAGTTTTAGAATTCCTATTGCATTTTCACGGGACCAAGAGTTTACGATCTTGTTGTTGTTGACAATGGTGAGAGAGAGGGCCTAGGTTCTTCGATTTTCACTAGTAGCTATGCAAAACATCTGATGGGAATAATAGATAATAATAAAGTACTCATGTAATTGTTAGAGAAAGATAATTTTATGTGGGCAGTGCATCCATAAATGTTATCGCTTCCGCAACCGCTTAAAGCAATAACCTATTAATGTCATCCATAGAAGAAATAGAACTAATGATAAGCATCGTGATTTCACCGTTAATCCCTAGTAAGTTCCTCACATACAGCTGTACTACCCTTTCTATCACTGGTTTTCCTATCCTGCAGATCAGTCGTTACTCAAACTTCCTTTACCTGGATCAATCCTCGAGGTCTTGGGTACCTAACAAGTCCTTAGATTGAGGCAAGAGAGGGTACTACAATCATCATGTCATACAAACTAATACATGATCCCATCTATGATAAATAACACGCACAAAAGCTATATGGCTTGGCCGAAGCCCTTAGCCCAAAGAGGATTACTCACACATAGAGATGAAATCGACAATCATAAACATTGTAATAGAGATCATAAGGTTGGTAGCAAATAGTCTTACAATGTTGACAATTGGAGATGAGATATACTATTAAAAGTGGTGGAAGATGGCTATGGTGGTGTATAAGGGTTTAGAGGTTTAGATCTAGATCTATTCTTTCGGCATGGCGGCGGGGAGAGTTGAGGTCAAAAATAAGGGAGATTGTAGAGCCGGGGGTTTGTTTCTCGTCGCCTGGAGCCTCTTTATATAGGGGTCCCTTCACAAAAGTTGTTCTGTTTGACCTAATGAGGTCGGTGCAAACTATACGGCGGCAAATATACGGCGGTGGGCCGTATAGTGGGTCGTTAAGCTTGCAGTAATCTCTTCATGACTCCTGGTTTCTTTGGCGTGTTGGAAATATTGTATCTTTGGCATTTATGCAGTGATTCTCATCATCATACGTCATTATCTGCACCGGAAAAAAGAGCAAGAAAGGATTGCATGCCCTTTTATCATTAGGCATTAGTGGCAGGTTTTAGAGAGATATTTCATCAAATATATGAATAATATCTAGTTTAAATGCGGATGTGGATGGCTGTATTTCACAACTATCAAGGGACCTCTATATAAAGAGGCTTCGGACGACGGGAAACATCTGCTTCTTTTCGACCTCAACTCTCCCTGCCACCAAAAGCCACCACGCCGAAGGAATAGATCTAGATCTAAACCTCTAAACCCTTCTCCACCACCATAGCCTTCTTCCACCACCTGTAATAGTAGATCTCTTATCCAATCGGCGACATTGTCATATTATTTGTTATCAACCTTATGATCTCTATTACAATATTTATGATTTTCGATTTAATCTCTATGTGTGAGTAATTCTCCTTGGGATAATGGATTCGGCCTAGCCATGTAGCTTTTGTGCATGTTATTTATCATAGATTGGATCATGTATTAGTTTGTATGACATGATGATTGTAGTACCCTCTCTTGCCTCAATCTAAGGACTTGTCAGGTACCCAAGACCCCGATGATTGATCCAGGTAAAGGCAGTGTGAGTAATGACTGATCAGCAGGATAGGAACCCCAGTGACAGAAAGGGCAGTACGATTGTATGTGAGGAATTTACTTGGGATTAACGTTGACACCATGATGCATATCATTAGTTCTCTTTCTTCTATGTATGAGACTAGTAGGTTATTGCTATAAGTGGTTGCGAAGGCGATAACAATTATGGATGCACTGCCCATATATAATTATCTTGCTCTAATAATTACATGTATACTTTATTATTATCTATTATTCCCATCAGATGTTTTTCACAGCTAAAACCCTGGGCCCTCTCTCTCCATCTTTAACAACAACAAAAAAGATCGCAAACTCTTGGTCCAGCGAAAATGCAATAGGAATTATAAAACTCTCGAAGGTCTGTTTAAGTAATCTCACTTTGCTCCCGAGGATTCGATAAACCTAGGTCTACTAGGGAAAAAGATCTATACTACATCCGTAATCCGGATCATAGGTATCAACCGTCAACGTCCCACGATAGTTCTGACATCTAAACAGTCTGTACTAACCACTGTTGTAATTCAATATGTAGGCATGGAGTGCACCAAGGAGACATGCGAGCTTGCGAAGGGGGCAGTGATTGACTTGGATCATCTACTGGGACCCACATAAAGGAATTGTGGATGGGAAAGAATGCCTGGTTGTGCAACAAGGATGTGATATCTCATGGGTAAAGCAATGCACCTCTACAGAATGGAAGAAATGTAACTTGTTACTCCCTATTCCAGGAAGGAAGTGCGAACGTGGAAGGAAAGGAACTCCATGAAGTTCTAGTCAACCTATGAAGGCTGATGGACATAGTTTTTGATATTAAAATCAATATTTGAAGAAATGTTTACGAAAACTACATAGTGCCAAGGACTGATAATCGGATGTGGTACATAGTGCATCAAACTTCCCACCTTACATATAATGAACTTGCTGGCTAACACTATTACTCACTCTTTCCTTTGATCCCCTACTTAGACTCTGAGGAGCCATAAGACACTCCGATGTATGCATCTGAAGGACGAGAGGATGTCTACTATGAGGAACCAGACATGTTTGAAGGAGTGGAAGGGATGGACTATGAGATTCACTATGGAGTGGAGGGCCACGAGTCCGAATAGTTGCCTTAGTAGTAAACCAGTTGATCCTAGGAGCATAAACTTTATATAATAAGTTGTTGAGCTCATTTTGGAGTATGAGTTTGAAACTTTAATCTTACATTGAAACTTTTTAAGTTTGGTTTTTAACTTTGAATCACTTGAAGTATTGAACTTCTGGTATCGTAATAATAATGAAGTGTGTATGTTTGTAATATGGACCTGCGATGTTTCTATTGTACCACTCTGAGGGATGCGATATTTACGGAATAATGGTTTGTGGATGTCATGTCAACGACTATAGTCTACTACACATGCAGTGGTATACTGGGTCAGCGCAACTGGTATCAGAGCAATTGCTTTAACCTTAGTTTGGAAGCAAGTAAAGGGTATTACGTGTAGGAGTCTATAGCAACGATAAAGTATTCTCTAAAAGAGTATAATTGATATTCAAATGAAAATATCCCGTTGTATATTTTAGTGCGATAATTCTTTCTTATTATGCAATATTATACTGGTTAGTAATTAAGAAATTTTGTATAGAGAGAAAATGGCACCAAAGTTTTCAAAACAGACTCTGGTAAGGAAAGAAGAGACTCCTGATGATTACTAGGGGACATTCACTAAAAAACTTCGTTAGCTTTTGAGGATTTTTTGTTGTTCAACTCCTATCCCAGTGAATACCATAACATACTACGATGGTCGTATGTTAACCAAAAATCTTGTGAGTATCCAACTTCCTTAGAAGCTTGGGTTACATCATGATTTACCCATGGGTGAAGGTAGAAGTCACTTAGCAGTATATCATGTTACTATTCTGGAGGCGATAGCCAATATTCGGGAGCATAAAGCCTAGGAGTTAGAAGGAAGCACATTTACTGTGATTCCTCATGATTATATAGACACGGAGCCAGTACCGGATCATCTTACTTTAGTAAAGAAGCATCCTAAATTAGCTTCCAAGTTTATGGAACGAGATAGATTGATTGTTGGGTCTTTGTATAAGACACATCAAGTCATAGTGGAGGATAAGAATGATATGTTGGAGGCTCTAACCGATCCCGAACGAAGGGAGAGGTTAGTATCCTAGTTAGAGAATGAAGTGGTGAGTAGGGATAACCCAGTTTTCAAGGATATTCCTATAGATCCAGTATCTTTTACACCATATCCTTATTCACCCAGACCAGAACCAACCTATGATCCTACTTTAGATATGAGATATCATGTACCACAGGCTTCCAAGGAAGCATCTGATTCAGAACTTCCTGTTGAGAATTCTGATGGATGGAGAATGAGATCTCCTAATGGATCTCGTGGAAATCAAATGTTAGTGGATGGTTCTGACGGAGATGTTGGACAATCCAGCTAGATAGGTCCGAGAACCAATACTAATGATAGTAGCAGGAATGCTATGTTTGGAACAAGTCAGGATGAATAGGAAGATCCCAAGGAGAGGGTTTTTGAATCACCGATACATTATAAAAACTCAGGGAATGTACATTATCTAGTGTTTAACTATCTTTCATAGCAGAGCACCTGGGAGCAACGAAATCTAAGTATTATGTTGATTACTCTATCAGGAGATTCAAGTGGGTGATAGTGATGAACAGGTTTCTCAGACTTTTCAGCTGAGCTGGAGGGAGTCAATGCACACAAGTTGAGTTATAACTCAAGTCCTGATACTTCAGATACCGAGTACATTCCATCTACAAGGGCAGTTGTTTCACGAATTGTGCACCGGACTTCACGTCAGCATGGTTGGATTCTGCGCATGTATAATGAGCGTCGTAGCTACTGAGGATTTAATCGTAGAGGAGTAAAATTTATTGCGTACTGTAGCGGTTGAGAGAATGTTGTATTTAAATAAGTGGGGTAGGATCCACATGGGTTTGTAGTTCCTTCATAGTACAAGCTTTTAATGACGTTGAACCAACTATATTGTTTGTATAATATGTGAAACGCATATTTGGTTCTTATTTGGATTTTGTTTTCCATTGTGTGACTAGTTCTCTGAATGAAGTTAAGCTCAGAACATATATGCATGATGTAATTATGAGTATTCACTTTATGTTGCAGGACTAGGGGATTATGAATCGGGCATAGAGACCGAGTCTGAATAGCAGCGCATGGAGCGCGAGGCAAAGGAAAAGGTGGATGCAGACGCAGAAAATCAAGGAGCATTACCACCACCAATGAGGCTGTTAATGGAGCAGAATTTTATGCAATACATGCAGATGATGCAAGAATCCCAGAACAAATTCATGGAAGAGGTGTTGGGACGATCTGGAAATAATAGAGCACCTGAAGGTGGAGGAGTGAGTCTTTCTGATTTTTAGAATACAAGGCCGTTACCTTTTGCATCAGCGATGGATGTGAAATATAGCCATCCACATCCACATTTGAACTAGATACTATTCATACTTTTGATGAAATATCTCTCTAAATAATGCCACTAATTCCTAATGATCAAAGGGTTATGCAATCCTGTCTTTCTATTTTCCCTACGCAGGAAATGACGTTTGATGATGGGAATTAATGGCGTGTACCTAGTGTTGTCGTGGGACACTTTGTTGGAAACCCCAAGAGCAAGGTGTGAAGAGCACAGCAGCAAGTTTCCCTCAGTAGAGACCGAGGTTATCGAACCAGAAGGAGGAAGGAAAAGTCACACGGGTGTTGCAAGCAACACGGATACCTGCATAACACAAACTCAAGACTTTGCCCCAACGAATCAGTGAGGTTGTCAAGCTCACCGGTTTGCTGTAACAAATGATTAAACGTATGGTTTGGAAGGTAATGGTTTGCAGCAAGTAAACAAGTAATAGTGGAAGATTTATCAATGGTAAAGATTGCACCGGGGTCCATAGTTCACTAGAGGTGCTCTCTTTAGATAAACAATAGGGCATGAAGGGTAAACAAATTACAGCAGGGCAATTGACAGGAACTGAGCAAGGCATAACAATGCAATACCAAAAAATAAGATCCTATGAGATTCGATTGGGTAATACAACAATATACATAGACCGCCATCCAAATGCATCTATGACTAGAAGTCCACCTTCAGGGTATCATCCAAACCCCCTCTAGTATTAAGTTGCAAGCAATATACAACTTCTTTAAGCAAAGTGTGTAAGGTAAACAATCCACTTGTTCCATGAACAAGAGACCGTTGTTTTCTCCCTAGTGGAAACAACACATCTAAAATCGAAGAGATTTCTGTCACTTCCCTTGGAAACTAGAGGCATGAACCCACTATCGAGCATAAATACCCCCTCTTGGAGTCACTAGCAACTACTTGGACAAGATAGCTACTAACAACGGAGAGCATGCGAGATCACAAACATTACAGACATGATAGAATCATAAAGACAAAACCATTAATCAATCTGACATAGTAATCTCAATATTCATCGGATCCCCGCGAACACAACATGCATGATTACAAATAGATTAGACCTTTATCATGAATGGAGCTCGCAAGATCTATACATGAAAGAACAAGGAGGAGATACAACCATCTAGCTACTACATGGACCCATAGTCCAAGGTGGAACTACTCACGCATCATACCGGAGAGAAGGCCTACGGGATGATTTCCCCTCCGGCAGGGTGCCGTGAAGAACTTCAGATCCCCCTCGATCTAAGGACGACAATGGTGGAGGCTACAGAAGGTTTCGTGGAGTTTTGATCGGGTACTTAGGGTTTCTGCATCGAGGGCTTCTTACAGGCGAAAAGGCGAGTCTAGGAGGCGACCAGGGGGGCCACACCCTGCCTAGGCATGGGCCCACCCCTGGCCGCTCCTAGGGGGTGTGGTGGCCCTCTGGAACCTCTCCGTCTCCCCTTCTGGCTTCGTGACGCCCATGGTAAAATATTGACTTTGGCTTTTGTCCCGATCAATTCCGAGAATATTGATTTTCTACCTCTCTGGAAGAAAAAATAGAAGAAAACAGGCAACTGGCACTATGGCAACTTGTTAATAAGTTAGTTCCAGAAAAGATATAAAAACACCTCAAAGTGTAGACAAAGCAAAGAAAAGTAGATACTAAACAAGCATGGAGCATTAAAAATTATAGATATGTTTCCGATGTATCAAGCATCCCCAAGCTTAACTCATGCCCGTCCTTGAGTATGTAAGTGATAAAACGAATAATTTTTGAGGTGACATGCACCATCAAAACCAAGATCAAACCATTTGCAAACATTGAAAGCTAGGAACAAAGAACTTTAAACATGTGCATGAAAGTTGGAGTTCTAACAATAGGACAAAGTAACTATGCATGCAACATGAAAGGCTACAAACAAAGATCATGAATAACATGCATTAAAAAATGTTTGTTTGTTTCACATACAGAAAACATAGCATAATGGCATTCAGCTTGTCCCTCATAGAGTAGCAAATAGATGCATAGGAAACCTTCAAAGTTCACAAGGGTGACTAGAAACAAAAAGCACAAGAACAAGTAATATCACAATATGCATCAATCAATATGTTTTGGGACACTACACACAGAATGACAACTATGCTCTCTTAATGGTGCCTAAAGGTAGAAGGTGGAGACTCAATGTAAGATCCCTCCTTTGTAAAGGAAAGGATCCCTGTGATTGCAATGCTAGTCCCTGCATCAATGCTAGCATCCACAGTTTAAGATGAAGTACACAGAAACAAAGGTCATTATTACAAGTCATTCCAGAGACAAACATAGTCTTTTACAACTCCATAGCCATAGGCCTAATACAAGAGTTTAAATATGTAATAAGATAAATGAGTCTTCATCTTCATGTGCCACAGGCAAGCATGTTGAGTGTAGACTCATGACTCCTAATCATCATCAGAATAACCTACAACATCACAAGTTACAGCCACAGTGGGTCAATACATTGGAATAGTATTGGCAAGTGATACCCTAGTAGAATATTGGTGGACTAGATACTATATGCATTTTTTGCTAAGTGTAGCTTAGGCTTGCCTTGCTCAAAATAGGTTTTGCCTATTAGTTCAAAACACTAAGTTTTTCTTTGACAAAATCTTTCCCCAAGGAACCACCAATAGACATTGGGGTCCTTCACCCATGTTCAACCACAAGTTTTTACTTAGAAATTGGGACGAGGAGATTCTTGATAGCTTCCATGTCTTGATGCTCAAGTTGTCCAATACCAGGGACATGGCTAAGTACTTAGATTCTTCCATCTGCAGAGGTTGTGCACTTTCCCCACAAGACTTGATTTACACCAAGACAGGACCTTTCAGAAGCCTTCCCATAGACAAAATGGACGCGTTCCAACCTATCATCCCACTACCACCAACTGTCCAAATGGCTAAGTTATTGCAACCTATGTGATCCAGGCAGAGCCCATATTGCCAAGTGGCTGCACTAGAAGCTTCTTAACATATGGCATCTCAAATCCCTTTGTTCCTGGGTGGCTTTCCACAAGTGAGATACACAAGGTAGACCATAGAAATAGGCCTTGTGTAACCACTCAACATAACCCATTCTTTCCATTCCACCCAGGTGTTTCGTTCACTTAGTTGTTTTATTAAGCAAAAACATAGTCCAATGACTTAGAAATATTTATTCAAAGCATGAATATATAACCACCCTTGGTTGTTACTAGCTAGGCTAAGCATAGCATTGATAAGACTTAGAAATATTTCTAGCAATTCTACAACTACTAGGATTTCCCAAGCATAGCATATAGATCAAAAATAACCATGCAAGACTAGCAAAATATTTCTAATGCAAAGTTGAAAAACATAGGAATAAAATCATGAAGCACCACTTTCCTTGGTAGTTTGGAGAGTAGCTACAATCCTCACAATCACAATCACTATTTGCACCAATATCACATACAAAATAAATACAAGCAAAAATATATTGATGCATGCATAATGCTATGTGATGATTTTCTACACCAAACAAGACAAGTGCATGGTACTAATTCATAAACAAGTTCAAAACTTGCCAAATAAACTTTATTTGAACTTTAAAACATTTCCCAAATAATTATTATACACAAAATAGGCCTACACATGTTTCTGTAAAAACAACCATTTTAACAGAGGCAAAACATTAAACACATTGCATAGATGGAAAGTTTTTTTTTCTCCTGATTCCATTGATATAAAAATTTGTCAAATTTGGACGTGGCAATCAAAAGTTATGAATTAAACAAATTCAAACATCTAATAGATCTAATTCTGAAATTTAAAACAAAGAACATGCCACGCGGCAGTCTCTGGTTGGCTGGTACCGCTTCGCACCGGATCACTCTTCCAAGCCGTTAGATCTAACTAAAACGCGCGGCTCAGATCTAAACTTACCCCTTCGGCTATGTTCTATCGCGTCCACTGGATCTAAATCAAACGGCCCTAAGCAGCTGACCAACAAGTGGCGGCGCGCTCTGGCTGCAAGCTTGCCGGCGAGCTAGGTCGCCCGGGGAGGCGTGAGGATTCTCACCAGAATCGCCGTGACGAGGAGAAGCTCGACGTGTTCTCGGTTGGCAAAGGGGCGCTCGGAGTCATCGTGGATTGCTCGTCGGAGAATTCCCTGGCGACGGATGCTTCTGTTCATCGATGTTGGCGAGGGTGCAGATCATGCCAAGGCAAAAGAAGAGGTGGGTCAGATGCGCAAGATGATGCTAGTCACGCGGGTGTCAACGAGAGGGAAAGGGCGGTCGGAAATTACCACTGGAGGCCGTCGGAGTTGAAGCAGAAGACGGTGGCGCTCAGTCGATGGTGTTGCCGACGCTCTGGGGCACGCGCGAGCAAGCTAGTGGTACTGGGAGGTGTGCAAGGTGAAGTGGAGCCTGCTCGTGTGAACCAGGAGCAGAGGGGTGGTCGGGGTTGGCCAGAATTGATGCTGCGGTTCGTCGGAGCAGCGAGGTCGCGGCGAGGAATTGTCGCAGCCTGGGGGCGCTCTGTGCTTGGGGTTTGGGGGAAAATGGAGAGGGGGCAGAGGGGGTTTAAGTAGCAAGGACGCGGGCGTGATTTGCTCAAGCATTGATCGTGAATTGAAGCCGCGAATTTAAACAGGAAACGCCCGACGTGATTTGGGGATGAACTGGTCGCTAGGGTGGAGACGACGACTGCCATGTGGGCCGCGGTTGTCAGTGAGAGAAAGGAAGAGGGGATGGGTCTAGGAGGTCAGTGACTCCGTGGGTTCGATTGTGAGTAAAGGAAAACGCTTCGCGGGAGGAGTTGCTGGGCTAGCTGGGTCGAGTTGGGCTGGGTTGGGCTGGGTTAGGCTGGGTTGGGTCGAGTTGGGCTGGGTTGGGCCAGTTTTTCCTTTACTCCTTTTCTTTTTCTGTTTGAATTTTCTAGACATGATTTCAAATCCTAATTCAAACCAGTTTGATTTCAAACCTTCTCTAGATTTTTAAACAGTGAACTTAATATTCAAATGTGTGTTAAACACTACTGTTTACTCAAAAACACTTTGGTTATTTGAAAATAAAAATTAAAACCAAGCCTTAATGTGATATAATCAATAGGCATAATATTGGTTTTATTTTCACACTTTGTTTTGAAAACTTTGCTCAAGCTTTGGAAAGTACTTATGTTTGAATTCAAAACATTACTGAAAAAACAAGTACTCTTCTCATTAGAAGGTAGCACTAAGGCTAGAGCATACTTACATAAAATAATGAGCAACATATGCTCTTGTTTTGAAATGGTTTTGAAAATGGAACCCTAGATGATCATGGATGCATGGATGATATGCATGGATTTTGAAACATGATTTTACGGATGTTACAAATCTAACCCCCTTAAGGTGAATCTTGCCCTCGAGATTCAGGTTGGCTAGCAAATAGGTGAGGGTGGTCTTTCCGAAGATCATCTTCTCTTTCCCAAGTTGCTTCTTCTTCGGAATGATGGTTCCATTGAACTTTGCAGAATTTGATAGTCTTAGTCCGTGTAACTCTTTCAGCTGTCTCAAGAATCTTGATAGGTTTCTCTTCATAGGTGAGATCACTCTCCAATTGAACCTCTTCCAAAGGTATAGTATCCTTCAAAGAAGTTTCTTCCATTTCTGGATGACATTTCTTAAGCTGACTCACATGAAATACATTATGAACAGCTGACAAAGACTCTGGCAATTCAATCTCATAAGCTACTTCTCCTTTATGACTCAGAATCTTGAATGGTCCAACATATCTTGGGGCCAACTTTCCTTTGACACCAAACCTCTTCACTCCACGAAGTGGTGACACTCTAAGATAAGCTCTATCACCCACTTCATAGGTGACTTCTCTACGCTTAGGATCTACGTAGCTCTTTTGTCGGGACTGTGCTATCTTCAATCTGTCCTTGACTAGCTTGACTTTCTCTTCAGCCTCTTTGATTAGTTCTGGTCCGAACAAACTTCTTTCTCCCACACCATTCCATAGCAATGGGGTGGTACACTTTCTCCCATAGAGAAACTCAAATGGTGCCATCTCAATACTGGCTTGATAGTTGTTATTGTAAGAGAATTCTGCGTAAGGCAGACTTTCATCCCAACTGACTCCATATTCTAGAGCACATGCTCTCAACATATATTCAAGAATCTGATTGGTCCTTTTTGTTTGTCCATCAGTTTGAGGATGAAAAGTAGTGTTGAAATCCAACCTTGTTCCCAATGACTCGTGTAGCTGCCTCCAAAAATGCGAAGTAAAGTGAGTTCCCCTATCAGACGCAATACTCTTGGGTACTCCGTGTAGACATACAATTCTACTCATATAGATCTTGGCTAACTTAGCACTTGTGTAAGTTGTTTTCACGGGTATGAAATGAGCCACTTTAGTTAGGCGATTCACTACTACCCAAATAGAATCATATCCTGACCGGGTCCTTGGCAATCCGGTGATGAAATCCATACCAATCTTGTCCCACTTCCAATCAGGAATGGGTAGTGGTTGTAACAATCCTGCTGGTTTCTGATGTTCCTCTTTCACTCTACTACATACATCACACAAAGCAATATGTTCGGCGATGTCTTTCTTGAGATTATTCCACCAAAATCATTCCTTCATATCCATGTACATTTTGGTGTTACCCGGATGAATAGAATATGGTGAGTTATGTGCTTCTTGTAATATCAGTTTCCGAAGTTCCGGATCCTGTGGAACACAGATACGTTTTCCATGCCATAAAGTACCCTGTTCGTCTTCATGGAATCCTTTGGATTTCCCTTTGCCAATCTTTTCCTTAATATCATCAATTTCCTTATCTATCTTCTGGGCTTCTTTGATCTTGTCCAACAAAGTGGGTTGAACATCCAAAGTCATGAGATGTCCCTCAGGCACAATCTCCAATCTGAGATCTCTAAATTGGGCACACAGATCATCTGGCAATTTGTCACATCCCAAGATTTTCCAAATCTTGTAATGTGAAAAAAACTGAATAAAATAAAACTTTGTTGATTTTCAGGGTGAGAAGAAACTTTTTGAATTCAAATGGGAACCTTACAGACCAATTTTGATCAAGATAAATCCTTAAAGGATTTAAAAAGATAAACATTTAATAAAGGAAAAGAAAAATATGGAAATTACTATTTTGAATCTTTTAATAAAAAGATTTGGTTTTCAAATAAAAAGGAAGAAAATTTAAATAAAGATTATTTTATAAGCCAAATGAAAACTTGGCCAAACCTTTGAAATAAAATATTTCTATCTGACAAAAATAGTAAAGGTTTATTTAAAATAAAATAATAAGGATTTAATATCCAAGTTTATTAAAACTAAAGGTTTCACTATTTTAATTAAACATCAAAACTTATTTATTTATTTTAAACAAGTTTTCCAAGTATCCTTCATTTTCAAATAAAACCTACTGGTTTGGTTTTGATAATATTTAGATTTCAAAAGGGAGTTTTGAATAAATCAAAATCTATTTGATTTAATAACAAAGGTCTATTTTATTTAATTATAAATGGACCCTAAAATAAAAATATTATTTTGATCTTGGATTTTGGTTTATGTTGTTAAACAGAACCAAAACCCAATACAAGTGTGGTGAATGTTTGAATTGATTTGAATGTTTGATTGGTTGTTTGAAATTCAAAACAGAAAATAGAATTGGAAAAAGATAAAAACAATCAGGAAGAAAAAAATGAAAACAGACCTGACCCAACTGAGCCAGCCCAACAAGGCCCAGTACCAGCCCAGCTTCTCTCCCTCCCGAAGAAAACGTTTCGCACTCAGTTGTGTAACCGCAGAGACACTGATTAGTGGACCCTCTCCCTGTCTCTCTCCTTCGCTGATGAAGCGGACCCACACAGCCAGCTCACCCCCTTCTTCCTCGCGCCGATTACTCCCTGCCGTTGCAGCCATTACTCCAGCGATCAATACACGTTGATTCCGCGACCGTTACTCGCTGTGACTAGGGGTGGGCATTCGGTTTTTTCGGTTAATTCGGTTCGGTTTTTCGGGTTTTTCTATAATTCGGTTTCTACAAAATAGGCACCGAAATTATTTCAGTTTTCTAATTAATCGATAGTTCGGTTAGTGGACAATTCGGTTCGGTGTTCGGTTTTTAACCGAACTTCTAGAAATAACAACACTGTGCCATAATTTATGTTAGATCCATACAACCTAAACCACTCATCGGCGCACCGGAAGCAACCTTCAGGTCGGCGAGTACCTGAAGCAGTACATGGCTAGCTGATGTCTTGAACGCATGTGTAGAAAAAGAACATAAGAAGCATGATGTCTATCTTGCTTGTTCAAAAAGATGATGTCTATCTTCCAAGCCGTATACATTCAACAAATTTTATGTGTTAAGAGTTCAGCTAAAATACATGTTTATATCCGAAACAAGAAAACAATTAAAAGGCTTGCAACAAAATTTATAGACATAATTGACAGTTAAACCACGAATATGTACGTTCATGTGGCTGGAGACATACGTACATGCATGGGCTGCCTGGCAGCTTTTGCATGCATGTATTTTTGTCGCATGAGCTAGTATCTACGTATAGTAATGGACGCTTGGGACAGAATCATAAATATATTTAACTCTGTCAGGTATATTTTTTGGTTTGTATGGTTATTTCGGTTAACAGAGAGTCAAAACCGAATTAATATTTATAAATTCGGTTAATCATATTTACTAACCGAAATTAGTTTCGGCTAATTCGGGTTCGGTGTATTCGGTTTCGGTTCCAGTTAATTCGGTTTCGGTGTTCGGTTTCGGTTTTTTATGCCCACCCCTAGCTGTGACTGCGCCCTATTAACCGCCCTGGCCTCCTCTCCATTTCCCCTCACGCGCCTCCCTCTCTCTGCCCCCAGGCCGGACGAATTTCTCCGCGCACCCTCACTGCTCCGACGAGCCTTTGCTCCAATTCCGTCCCAACCTCACTACCCCTTGCCTCCCTGAGCACACGACCATGACCCCCACTCCCAGGCGCACCTGTCTGTGCCCTCCGTTCAACCGCGGGCGCCCCTGAGCGTCGACTTCGACAACCACTGACTGCGCCGCCGCGTCTGCCTCTCTCCGGCGAAGTTTCCTGGTAAGAACCGACCACCCCGCACCCTCTCCTTCACGCACACAGCTTCGCCTTGATCTGGCGCATCTAACCGTGTCCTCGTTTTGCTTCGGGGTGAACCACAGCGTCGCCTCCGACCACGACCAGAGCCGCCCGACGCCGTTCCCCACTCTGGCGAGCGATTACTTCCACGCCAGTGCGCCCCTCGAGCAACCGACCACGCCTCGAGCATCACCACGTCACTGCGATCACAATGAGCACCTCCCCTTCCCTCCTTGCTTCCTAGAACCGCCGCTAGTCCACCGTCTGACCGTCGCCGCCGTCTGCCGCCGCGCAGCGCCGCCAGCCTTTGGCCAAGCGTCTGTGAGCCGTGCGATGCAAATCGTCTGGCTAGGAATAGAACCTGAGCGAAAGGGTATGGGTCATTCCGTGCCGTGCGATTAAGTGAAATCCAACGCCCCGCAGAGGCCGATCCACATGAACCGGTATCGACCAGTAGCATCACGCCGTGTGGCACCAGTTTGTTTAAAACAGAAATTTGAAATCAGATTTAGATGCAGATTTGAAACCCTTGTAACTTTTGATCCACACGTCCAAAAATTGCAAAGTTTATATCAATGGAATCAGTGGAACCATCCCTAGACAACCATGCAATTTGTTTAGTAAAAAGCCTCTGGTAAAATGTTTGTTTTTGCAGAAACATTTGTATGCTTGTTTAGATTATAAAAATTATTCAAAAATGATTTTGAGATTGAAATCTTTGCAAATTGGTTTGTGGTGAACTTACTGACCTTAGGAACCAACTTGTGGATTTAAAAATGTATTTGGTGAAGATTAGGATGGATTAATTGATTTAGCCCATTTATAGTGAAATAAAAATATTGATTTTGCTATGAAAATGATTTTGGAGTAAAAACTTTGGGAAAATGATTTGACTCAAACCTACTGACCCTAAACACCAAGTTTTGAGAATCAACAACTTATTTGGTGAACAATATAAAATTGTTACTTTGATAAAAACATTTTCCACCACATAAAATGATGAATGGATTAAAAAATGGTTTATAGAGAAAACCCTTTTGCAAATGACTTGCCACTTTGGAAAATGACCACTTTGAACCTTACAAAGTTTAGAGCCTAGTGGAAACCATCTTTGCAAATAAAACTATCTTTTGCATGCTTGCATGCATAACTTAGTTTCTATTATTTTATGTGTGTTTTGTTTGATTGATTTTGGTTGGAATGCTAGTTGACATTGTGTTTGCTTGATTGATTTGTAGTAAAGTTAGAAAAGTGTGAAACTAGCAAGATCAAGGAGTGAACCAACATTCCCTACTAAAAGAAAGGCAAGTTACACTATCATCTAAAGTCCTACTATTTTTATCATACTTAGTGGATTTTGAAACATGCATGAAAAGAATTTCTATACTTATGCTATGCTAAATCCTAATAGTATACCCTTATATAACCCTTAGTGAAAACAATGTAGTTGTAAAATGCTTAGCCATGCTACAAATTTTGAGAAGAGATACATGATGAGATTTTATGAAGTTGAGAAAAGGACTTATGTTTTATATAATAAAACAAGGACTCAATGAACCACCTGGGTGGACAAGGATACTTTGAGTTTTTGAGAAGGTGGCAACTAAAGGAACCATGTCTATGGAAATCTCTTTGTGTTGTGCACCAAAAGAAAACCACCCAGGAAACTTAGAGATTGAACATGTTTCTCCAATTGTGGCTTTCGTGTACAGCCACATGCTACTTATGGCTTTGGCTTAGTCAACTACATTGGGAAGACCCATGCATTGTCTTCAGGTTACTGAAAATGAAGGAACTTGAAATCCTACATGGGTACTGAAGACAAGCTAGCAATGGTGTATGGGAGGACTCTCTGGAAAGACTTCGTCACATTCTCAATCTGCCAGTACTCCATCTTGGTGAGTACCAATCCAGCGGCCACTGGTGGCAACAAGATGAGAGTGTGACATGTGGGTAAAGTGTACAACTTCTGCAGAAGGAAATAAAATCTAAGTACTTAGCCGTGTCCCCGGTTATGGACAATACTGAGCAACTAAAGCTTGAAGCTATGGGAAATCTCGACATTCCAATTTCAAAAAGAAAAACTTTAAAGTAACAACAAAAGACTTGCAGCACTTGGGGGTACCAAGGAGCTCAAGAGATTTGGATAAAAACTTGAAGCACTTGGGGTTACCAAGGAGCTCAAGAGATTTTGATAAAAACTTGAGGCACTTGGGGGATTTACCAAGGAGCTCAAGAGATTTTGACCAAGACATGAACACTTGGGGATTTACCAAGGAGTTCAGAAAGATTTGACAAAAGATCAAAACTATTTTGAAAAGATAGGATAAATTATTGCTTTCTGCAAATGAGCCTAAAACCCTACTTAGCCAAATATGCATGTAATGATAGGATCCACTTATATTCTACATAGTAGTGAAACTTGCCAATACAATTCAAATGTATTGACCCTTGTGGTTGTAACTTGTAATGTTGCAGGTTTGATTGTTTTTAGAGAAGATTGATTGATTAGGATTACAAAGTCTACAACCAACATGTCTGCCTGTGGCACTTTGAAGAAGAAGGACCCCATGCTTATAGATTTTCTGCTGCAATGTAATGTAATAGCCAATTGAGCTATGTAAGATGTAATAAGATTAAGTTATTCCTGGTTATAAAGTTGTATTATGACCTTTGTTTCTTGATATTACATCTTAACTGTGGATGCTAGCTATTGATCTAGGGACTAGCATTGTAAACACAGGGGACTCTACCTTATTTAAAGGTTGGGACCCTTACATATGGTATCAGAGCATTGTGTTGCCTGTAGGATTTGTAAACCTAGGATTGGACAAAAACCCCTTAGAGAAATAGGAGTTGTGTTTGTTCCAAAACTTATTTACAAACAATCTTGTAAACTCTTTCCTCAACCATTTTGGTTTTGACTCTACATCTCTTCTATTTTAACTTGATGGATAGAGCCTACCCCATGGCCAAAGACCTTACCATGAGCTAAGAACATCTTCAACTCTAATGACTTCAACATCTTCAACTCTAATGACTTCAACATCTTCAGCATATTCACCAAGGACTTCCAACTTGGATACCACTGAGGACTACAAGTGAGACAAGGAAATCTTGCTCAAGATGTGGAGACTAAGGAAATGCAAAATTAGAAGGAGTTCACTTCACTTGAAGTATTGTAACCAAGAGTTTCCCCAAGGAAACCATGATCTCATACAAGAAGAATCAAGAAGGAAGGAAAGATCACAATTGAACCATATAGATGGACTACCATATTTTAGTTAAGTCAAACCCACCAACTTATGTGGTGTAACAAAAATATTTTGTTGCCTAAGTATGTGCTTGAACTTTGTTGTTTGAGTGAAAAGTTGTTTGTGATTGCTTGCACATTGCTTGTGTGAATTGTGATGTGTGTGATTAGAATTACTTCCTTAGAAAATCTTGTTGCCTATTCTAAATCTCCATCAAACCCAAACAGATGACTACTCCAAGAAACATCAAGGTTGATGACACCAACACCAACCAAGGGGACAGCATGAAAGAACTCATAGCAACCCAAAACTAGTTGAATCAGATGACAGCTCAGTTCATAGCTAACACTAGTGGGGAAGATCCAACCCTGCAAGGATTTTTAGAGAACCAAGCTCAAATGTTGCTTAAGGTGACAGACCAAATGCTCAACATGGAAAGCAACTTTTCGAAGGATGGCAAAGGTGTTATTCTTAAAGGAACCAAAGCTTGCAACATTTGTGGAGACAAGGACCACACTACTAAGGATCATGGAGATCAGTGCCCCAACTGTGAAGAGAATCATCCTGTTGGCAAATGTCCCACCTCTCAAGCCACTTGTTATTTGTGTGAAGGAAACAACCATGTCCCTATCCAATGCCCCATCTACTCCATTGTTGAACAAAGGAAACAAGGTGGAGTGCAACAAATGATTGCAAATTATCAAGAAGGATCCAAGTCTACCAAGAAGAATGATGACAAAGGAAAAGGTCCACTTATACCTCCATGCAATACAACCCAATTCAAAGGACCAAAGAAGAGGCATATGAATTTTCCAAAGAGCAATAGAAGGTCCAAGAAACATGTAGACATTCCTACCTATCATATAACATATGAACTAGATGGACTCCTAGCTTTGGAGAAGCCCAAAAAGAAAAAGAAGGACAAGAGCCATGTGCAATGTCATCATTGCAAAGAAATGGGACACTATTCCAGTGAATGTCCAGAGAAACAGAAGTATAAGGAGATTGGTCAAGTATGGTGCAACAATTGCAAAGAGCTAGGCCATTATGCAGCAACTTGTCCACAAGAGACACGTGAAGGACTCAAACTCATCAACTGTTTCAATTGCAAAAACCCAGGACATTATGAAAGCAATTGTCCAGAAAAGATGAAGAACAAGTTAAACAAGCCTATGAAGGATCTCAACCTTGGCCCATGAGTCAAGTATGGAAACAAAGGACACTATGCAAATGTTTGCCCAAAGAAGTTTCCCTAAGATCCCAAGCAAGCCAACATGTAATTTAGTTTGAAAATTTTTAAGGGTGGTAGTACCCTAGATGCTTTTGGGCCTACTTGTAACCCTAGCCTTCCCCAAATCTCGGGACGAGATTTATTTTAAGGGTGGTAGCCTGTCACATCCCAAGATTTTCCAAATCTTGTAATGTGAAAAAAAAATGAATAAAATAAAACTTTGTTGATTTTCAGGGTGAGAAGAAACTTTTTGAATTCAAATGGGAACCTTACAGACCAATTTTGATCAAGATAAATCCTTAAAGGATTTAAAAAGATAAACATTTAATAAAGGAAAAGAAAAATATGGAAATTACTATTTTGAATCTTTTAATAAAAAGATTTGGTTTTCAAATAAAAAGGAAGAAAATTTAAATAAAGATTATTTTATAAGCCAAATGAAAACTTGGCCAAACCTTTGAAATAAAATATTTCTATCTGACAAAAATAGTAAAGGTTTATTTAAAATAAAATAATAAGGATTTAATATCCAAGTTTATTAAAAATAAAGGTTTCACTATTTTAATTAAACATCAAAACTTATTTATTTATTTTAAACAAGTTTTCCAAGTATCCTTCATTTTCAAATAAAACCTACTGGTTTGGTTTTGATAATATTTAGATTTCAAAAGGGATTTTTGAATAAATCAAAATCTATTTGATTTAATAACAAAGGTCTATTTTATTTAATTATAAATGGACCCTAAAATAAAAATATTATTTTGATCTTGGATTTTGGTTTATGTTGTTAAACAGAACCAAAACCCAATACAAGTGTGGTGAATGTTTGAATTGATTTGAATGTTTGATTGGTTGTTTGAAATTCAAAACAGAAAATAGAATTGGAAAAAGATAAAAACAATCAGGAAGAAAAAAATGAAAACAGACTTGACCCAACTGAGCCAGCCCAACAAGGCCCAGTACTAGCCCAGCTTCTCTCCCTCCCAAAGAAAACGTTTCGCACTCAGTTGTGTACCCGCAGAGACACTAATTAGTGGACCCTCTCCCTGTCTCTCTCCTTCGCTGACGAAGCGGACCCACACAGCCAGCTCACCCCCTTCTTCCTCGCGCCGATTACTCCCTACGTTGTAGCCATTACTCCGGCGATCAATACACGTTGATTCTGCGACCGTTACTCGCCGTGACTGCGCCCTATTAACCGCCCTGGCCTCCTCTCCATTTCCCCTCACGCGCCTCCCTCTCTCTGCCCCCAGGCCGGACGAATTTCTCCGTGCACCCTCACTGCTCCGACGAGCCTTTGCTCCAATTCCGGCCCAACCTCGCGACCCCTTGCCTCCCTGAGCACACGACCGTGACCCCCACTCCCAGGCGCACCTGTCTGTGCCCTCCGTTCAACCGCGGGCGCCCCTGAGCATCGACTTCGACAACCACTGATCGCGCCGCCGCGTCTGCCTCTCTCCGGCGAAGTTTCCTGGTAAGAACCGACCACCCCGCACCCTCTCCTTCATGCACATAGCTTCGCCTTGATCTTGCGCATCTAACTGTGTCCTCGTTTTGCTTCGGGGTGAACCACAGCGTCGCCTCCGACCACGACCAGAGCCGCCCGACGCCGTTCCCCACTCCGGCGAGCGATTATTTCCACGCCAGTGCGCCCCTCGACCAACCGACCACGCCTCGAGCATCACCATGTCACTGCGATCACTGTGAGCACCTCCTCTTCCCTCCTTGCTTCCTAGAACCGCCGCTAGTCCACCGTCTGACCGTCGCCGCCGTCTGCCGCCGCGCAGCGCCGCCAGCCTTTGGCCAAGCGTCTGTGAGCCGTGTGATGCAAATCGTCTGGCTAGGAATAGAACCTGAGCGAAAGGGTATGGGTCATTCCGCGCCATGCGATTAAGTGAAATCCAACGCCCCGCAGAGGCCGATCCACCCGAACCGGTATCGACCAGTAGCATCACACCGCGTGGCACCAGTTTGTTTAAAACACAAATTTGAAATCAGATTTAGATGCAGATTTGAAACCCTTGTAACTTTTGATCCACACGTCCAAAAATTGCAAACTTTATATCAATGGAATCAGTGGAACCAGCCCTAGCCAACCATGCAATTCGTTTAGTAAAAAGCCTCTGGTAAAATGTTTGTTTTTGCAGAAACATTTGTATGCTTGTTTAGATTATAAAAATTATTCAAAAATGATTTTGAGATTGAAATCTTTGCAAATTGGTTTGTGGTGAACTTACTGACCTTAGGAACCAACTTGTGGATTTAAAAATGTATTTGGTGAAGATTAGGATGGATTAATTGATTTAGCCCATTTCTAGTGAAATAAAAATATTGATTTTGCTATGAAAATGATTTTGGAGTAAAAACTTTGGGAAAATGATTTTACTCAAACCTACTGACCCTAAACACCAAGTTTTGAGAATCAACAACTTATTTGGTGAACAATATAAAATTGTTACTTTGATAAAAACATTTTCCACCACATAAAATGATGAATGGATTTAAAAATGGTTTATAGACAAAACCCTTTTGCAAATGACTTGCCACTTTGGAAAATGACCACTTTGAACCTTACAAAGTTTAGAGCCTAGTGGAAACCATCTTTGCAAATAAAACTATCTTTTGCATGCTTGCATGCATAACTTAGTTTCTATTATTTTATGTGTGTTTTGTTTGATTGATTTTGGTTGGAATGCTAGTTGACATTGTGTTTGCTTGATTGATTTGTAGTAAAGTTAGAAAAGTGTGAAACTAGCAAGATCAAGGAGTGAACCAACATTCCCTACTAAAAGAAAGGCAAGTTACACTATCATCTAAAGTCCTACTATTTTTATCATACTTAGTGGATTTTGAAACATGCATGAAAAGAATTTCTATACTTATGCTATGCTAAATCCTAATAGGATACCCTTATATAACCCTTAGTGAAAACAATGTAGTTGTAAAATGCTTAGCCATGCTACAAATTTTGAGAAGAGATACATGATGAGATTTTATGAAGTTGAGAAAAGGACTTATGTTTTATATAATAAAACAAGGACTCAATGAACCACCTGGGTGGACAAGGATACTTTGAGTTTTTGAGAAGGTGGCAACTAAAGTAACCATGTCTATGGAAATCTCTTTGTGTTGTGCACCAAAAGAAAACCACCCAGGAAACTTAGAGATTGAACATGTTTCTCCAATTGTGGCTTTCGTGTACAGCCACATGCTACTTATGGCTTTGGCTTAGTCAACTACATTGGGAAGACCCATGCATTGTCTTCAGGTTACTGAAAATGAAGGAACTTGAAATCCTACATGGGTACTGAAGACAAGCTAGCAATGGTGTATGGGAGGACTCTCTGGAAAGACTTCGTCACATTCTCAATCTGCCAGTACTCCATCTTGGTGAGTACCAATCCAGCGGCCACTGGTGGCAGCAAGATGAGAGTGTGACATGTGGGTAAAGTGTACAACTTCTGCAGAAGGAAATAAAATCTAAGTACTTAGCCGTGTCCCCGGTTATGGACAATACTGAGCAACTAAAGCTTGAAGCTATGGGAAATCTCGACATTCCAATTTCAAAAAGAAAAACTTTAAAGTAACAACAAAAGACTTGCAGCACTTGTGGGTACCAAGGAGCTCAAGAGATTTGGATAAAAACTTGAAGCACTTGGGGTTACCAAGGAGCTCAAGAGATTTTGATAAAAACTTGAGGCACTTGGGGGATTTACCAAGGAGCTCAAGAGATTTTGACCAAGACATGAACACTTGGGGATTTACCAAGGAGTTCAGAAAGATTTGACAAAAGATCAAAACTATTTTGAAAAGATAGGATAAATTATTGCTTTCTGCAAATGAGCCTAAAACCCTACTTAGCCAAATATGCATGTAATGATAGGATCCACTTATATTCTACATAGTAGTGAAACTTGCCAATACAATTCAAATGTATTGACCCTTGTGGTTGTAACTTGTAATGTTGCAGGTTTGATTGTTTTTAGAGAGGATTGATTGATTAGGATTACAAAGTCTACAACCAACATGTCTGCCTGTGGCACTTTGAAGAAGAAGGACCCCATGCTTATAGATTTTCTGCTGCAATGTAATGTAATAGCCAATTGAGTTATGTAAGATGTAATAAGATTAAGTTATTCCTGGTTATAAAGTTGTATTATGACCTTTGTTTCTTGATATTACATCTTAACTGTGGATGCTAGCTATTGATCCAGGGACTAGCATTGTAAACATAGGGGACTCTACCTTATTTAAAGGTTGGGACCCTTACACAATTCTCCCTTAGTAAGACCATTCACAAAAACCTTATGGCTTAGAGCATCCGCTACAACATTTGCTTTACCGGGGTGGTATTGCAAACTCAAGTCATAATCCTTGATGAGTTCTAGCCATCTGCTTTGTCTCATGTTAATTTCTTTCTGAGTGAAAATATACTTCAAACTCTTGTGATCTGTGAACACTTCACAACGCTTCCCCAAAAGATAATGTCTCCATGTTTTGAGTTCATGGACAACAGAGGCTAACTCTAAATCATGAGTAGGGTAATTTACCTCATGAGTTTTGAGTTGTCTCGAGGCATATGCCACAACTTTCCCTTCTTGCATAAGTACTGCACCTAATCCATGATGAGATGCATCACAATATACTTGGAAATCTTTCTCCAAATCTGGCAAACATAAGACTGGTGCTGTCACTAGTCTCTTCTTCAATTCTTGAAAATTGAGTTCACATCCTTTAGACCGAGCAAATTTCTTGTCTTTCTTTAGCAATTCTGTCATAGGCTTGGCTACCTTGGAGAAATTCTTAATGAACCTTCTGTAGTAACCTGCTAAGCCAAGGAAACTACAAACCTCTTTCACTGACTTAGGAGATTCCCATTCAGTTACAGCTGAAACTTTAGCAGGATCAACTGCTACACCATCTCCTGACACAACGTGTCCAAGAAATCCAACTTCATTCAACCAAAATTCACACTTGCTGAACTTGGCATACAGCTTATGCTCTCTAAGCTTCTCAAGTATCAAACGTAGATGTCCTTCATGCTCTTCTTTGCTCTTGGAGATTAGAATGTCATCGATGAATACGACAACAAACTTGTCGAGGAACTCCATGAACACTTTGTTCATCATATTCATGAAGTATGCTGGTGCATTGGTTAAACCAAATGGCATCACGGTATACTCATACAATCCATACCTTGTGGTGAAAGCTGTCTTAGGTATGTCTTGTTCCCTTATCTTGAGCTGGAAATAACCTGACCGGAGATTAATCTTTGAGAACACACAGGCTCCTTCTAACTGATCAAACAAGTCATTGATTCTAGGCAAAGGTTATTTGTTCTTGATAGTCACCTCATTGAGTGAATGGTAATCTATGCGTAGCCTTTGACTTCTATGTTTCTTTTCCACAAACAAAACTGGTGCTCCCCAAGATGAAGAACTTGGTTGGATAAATCCTTTTTGCAACTGTTCTCCAAGCTGCTTCTTGAGTTCTTTCAACTCATCCACTGACATCTTGTACGGTCTCTTTGCTATTGGTACAGATCCTGGTAGCAAATCAATAAGAAATTCCACATCTCTATCAGGTGGCATTCCCGGTAATTCTTCCGGAAACACATCCGGATATTCACTCACAATTGGCACACTGTCCATGCTAACCCCCTTAAGAGAATTTAGCTTACTCCTTTTTGCCTCAAAGTTGGTCTTGAATCTGATCCTCTTATTTTTTGGAGTTGTGAGTGAGACAGTATGATTGGCACAATCTATCACTCCCTTGTGCTTAGTCATCCAGTCCATTCCCAATATAACATCCAATCCTTGGGAGTTTAGGATTATCAGGTTAACGGGAAACTTATACTTCCCAAACTCTATGACTAGATCATGACATCCTGAATTCACTATCATTTCTCCATCAGGAGAACTTACTTTTATAGGACACCCAATAGTTTCTACCGGTAGTTCATTAATTTCAACAAGTGCTCTTGATATGAATGAATGAGATGCACCAGTATCAAAGAGAACAAATGCTGGAACAGAATTGAGTTTGAACTTACCAGCAACAGCATCAGGTTCCTCATAAATTTCCTCCACATTGATGTGGTTCACTTGTCCCTTTTGAAAGGGTTGGGATTATTGGGTCCTTCAACTTTCCTTTTTGGGCATTCATTTGCATAATGTCCCATATTCTTGCACTTGAAACATTCAACCTGACTAAGATCATTCTTGACAGGCTGGCTTCCACTACCACTTCCACTTCCACTATGGTGGCTCTTATATCCACCTTTGTTATTCTTGTACTTATCGTTGTCATGACTACGGTGGTGCTTGTTGTCATGATAACGGTTGTGGTTGTGGTGCTTGTTGAACTTCCCATGCTTGTGGGATCCAGAACTCCCACTTTCATCATAATGGGAACGCTTGTGAGACAATCCCGAGTTGTGCTTGTCAGAGTGCTTTCTCTTCCTGCTTTCCACTTGTTTCATTTTGCTCTCCAAAATAGCAGCCTTGTCACAAAGAGACTGGTATGTGGGAACATAGGCCACAGCTAACCGCAGGTTCAATTCATCATTTAACCCTTCAAGGAACTTTTCCTTACTCTTAGCATCAGTGTCAACTTCATCCGGTGCATATCGCGCCAGATTGTTGAACTCCTCAATATATTCAGCCACGCTGCGGTGGCGCTGCTTCAGGTTATGGAACAGTTTCTTCTTCAAACTCATCACTCCGGATGAGATGTGAGCAGTACGTAAACCATCTTCAAAGATAGCCCATGTCGCATCCGCAATGGGAGTGGTGATCTGGAAGTTATCCCACCAAGTGGCTGCTGGTCCTTCCAACAAGTGAGCTGCAAATCTGACTTTCTCTTCATCAGTACAGCCAACAGTTACCAAGTCCTTGTTCACAGAGCGTAGCCAATAATTGGCCACCATAGGATCAGTAGTTCCTGAGAACTTTGCTGGCCTCAGTCTTAAGAACCTGGTAAGCATGTCAAAACCCGGTGGGTTGTTTTGATTGTTGTTGTTGTTATTGTTATTGTTATTTTGTTGTTGTTGTTGTTGTTGTTCTGATTCTGGATGAAAGTAGTCATCATTTGCATCAACTGAGTCTGATCTGTCATCATCTGCTGCATCTCAGGGGTGATGTTGTTGTTGGGGTTGGGATTGGCACGTCGGGGAGGCATCTGTGGTTTTCAATAAGGATAAGAATGAGATACCCATAGATGCTAACATGCACAATACATCACACAACAAATCACAATCATGCATCATAGTAATAAAAGTTCAACAACATACACAACAAGTTCTGAAAAGTAAACACACCAATAGCAAGCCATCCACATGTTGGATGGTCATTGCGACTCAATAATCAAAGACATGATAAATAAAGGTAAATGAGTAGTCATCACTACTCCTCTGCATCAACCTCCTCGTCAACAAATGTAAGACCTGCATTCTCCGTTGTGGTCTTGTATTCCTCGACATTGGTGGTCAAGGTCTCTACTTTGGCTTTGAGAGCCCTCTTCTGTGAACGAAGTCTCTCAATCACAGTCTGTTGATGCTCGAGCTCGAAGTCCTTGGCCTCTAGTTCTGCAGTCATGTCTCGAATCCTCTTGTTCCTATCTTGGACTCGCTTCTCTTGACTCTTGAACTTTCTATCCTGACTCTCAAACTTAGCCTCCATCTCCTTGACTATCTCATCTTGCTCCGCGAAGAGCTTGTCCTTCTCACGAAGCTGCACCTGGAGTTCGTCATTGCTAAGCATGACGTTGGTCATATCAGTGTCTATGTGCCTAAGAAGAACCTCTAAGTCCTGGAGGTATAGGCAAATCGGCTCTGCCGTCTCTCTCAAAGTATCCTCAAAGTCAATGGCCTCACCATCATCATCACGTCTACCAAAGGTGTGGAAGTGAGTACCTCTAACCTCTCGAGAGTGTCTCCCTAGTAAACGTCCAATCAAATCCTGCATGACTACCTCTAGGCCTCTCTCCTTGTCATCATGCATGAGCCTGAAGATGATGGCCTCCGTGGCTGGCTTAGTCTGGCGTCCTGGCTGATTGACCTTGAAGCCCCAAAGGTCTTTCCTCTCAAACTTGGTGAGGGGAAGCATCATGATAGTAGGAAGAGGGAGATTGAGCAGACTACTGAGCTCAATAATACGAGGGCCAAAACGAGTACCCTTGAACTCTTCAGCCGTGCTGATGGTAACATTAGGCATCTATTTAATAAGATAAAAAAAGTTAGAATCAACACAATTTAACACAATCACAAGACAAGGCATCACATGCATAACTTTGGAAATCAAAACACACAAGTCATGGCATACATGGATTCATTAAAAACAACCACGGTTCAACTTATTTTAAACAACATTTGGGAAATAAAATGATAGGTGTGGTGGTCCAACTAACTAAGTACGTTACAATCCCATCTCACTTGCCAAGTTGGCTAACAGGGCATCCCTAGTGGAAATCTGTTTGTCTAGATCACAAGACTCCATTGCTAAGTCTATGATGTCCTTTCTTAAGCTTTGGTTGGTAGCCTCTAACTCTTGGGTATGCTTCTTTTCTTCCCTAAGATCATTCTGGGTGTTAAGCATTCTGCACTTGATTCTATCACCAAGTTCTTTGATGGCCTTCCAAGCTGCATCCCTTGCTGAATCAAAGAATGTGGTGTGCATCACTGAGTTGGTGACCATGTAGAATCCTGAGTCCTTGTGGTTGTCTTCCTTGTTTTTATACAAGTGAAGTTGCACCCACCAGTACTCAACTCCTTCATCCATCATAGGAAAACCTTTGTACACAGCTTCACCATATATTCCCATGGCAACCATGAGGTCCTTGAGAGCCTTGGGGAACTCTGTCTCACATTCCAAAGTCATAGTCATGAGTGGTCCCTTCTTCACGGCTTCTTTGATGGAGTTCATCTACAAATAGAGATGAGAAAGAAGATTAGAAAAGTTTACGAGAAGAAAAGACAAGTGTGGAAGTTGTTGAATTTTTTTTCCTTAGTGGTTTCCAATCCTAGGGTCATAATCCTACAGGCAACACAGTGCTCTGATACCATCTATAAGATCCCTCCTTTGTAAAGGAAAGGATCCCTGTGATTGCAATGCTAGTCCCTGGATCAATGCTAGCATCCACATTTTAAGATGAAGTACACAGAAACAAAGTTCATTATTACAATTCATTCCAGAGACAAACATAGTCTTTTACAACTCCATGGTCACAGGCCTAATACAAGAGTTTAAATATGTAATAAGATAAATGAGTCTTTCATCTTCATGTGCCACAGGCAAGCATGTTGAGTGTAGACTCATGACTCCTAATCATCATCAGAATAACCTGCAACATCACAAGTTACAGCCACAGTGAGTCAATACATTCGAATAGTATTAGCAACTGATACCCTAGTAGAATATTGGTGGACTAGATACTATATGCATTTTGGCTAAGTGTAGCTTAGGCTTGCCTTGCTCAAAATAGGTTTTGCCTATTAGTTGAAAACACTAAGTTTTTCTTTGACAAAATCTTTCCCCAAGGAACCACCAATAGACATTGGGGTCCTTCACCCTTGTTCAACCACAAGTTTTTACTTAGAAATTGGGATGAGGAGATTCTTGATAGCTTCCATGTCTTGATGCTCAAGTTGTCCAATACCAGGGACATGGCTAAGTACTTAGATTCTTCCATCTGCAGAGGTTGTGCACTTTCCCCACAAGACTTGATTTTCACCAATACATGACCTTTCAGAAGCCTTCCCTTAGACCAAATGGACGCGTTCCAACCTATCATCCCACTACCACCAACTGTCCAAATGGCTAAGTTATTGCAACCTATGTGATCCAGGCAGAGGCTATATTGCCAAGTGGCTGCACTAGAAGCTTCTTAACATATGGCATCTCAAATCCCTTTGTTCCTAGGTGGCTTTCCACAAGTGAGATACACAAGGTAGACCATAGAAATGGGCCTTGTGTAACCACCCAACATAACCCATTCTTTCCATTCCACCCAGGTGTTTCATTCACTTAGTTGTTTTATTAAGCAAAAACATAGTCCAATGACTTAGAAATATTTATTCATAGCATGAATATATAACCACCCTTGGTTGTTACTAGCTAGGCTAAGCATGGCATTGATAAGACTTAGAAATATTTCTAGCAATTCTACAACTACTAGGATTTCCCAAGCATAGCATATAGATCAAAAATAACCATGCAAGACTAGCAAAATATTTCTAATGCAAACTTGAAAAACATAGGAATAAAATCATGAAGCACCACTTGCCTTGGTAGTTTGGAGAGTAACTACAATCCTCACATTCACAATCACTATTTGCACCAAAATCTACACATAAAATAATAGCACCAATATCACATACAAAATAAATACAGGCAAAAATATATGGATGCATGCATAATGCTATGTGATGATTTTCTACACCAAAAAAGACAAGTGCATGGTACTGATTCATAAACAAGTTCAAAACTTGCCAAACAAACTTTATTTGAACATTAAAACATTTCCCAAATAATTATTATACACAAAATAGTCCTACACATGTTTCTGTAAAAACAAACATTTTAACATAGGCAAAACATTAAACACATTGCATAGATGGAAAGGTTTTTCTCTCTTGATTCCATAGATCTAAAATTTGTCAAATTTGGACGTGGCAATCAAAAGTTATGAATTAAACAAATTCAAACATCTAATAGATCTAATTCTGAAATTTAAAACAAAGAACATGCCACGCGGCAGTCTCTGGTTGGATGGTACCGCTTCGCACCGAATCACTCTTCCGAGCCGTTAGATCTAACTAAAACGCGCAGCTCAGATCTAAACTTACCCCTTCAGCTATGTTCTATAGCGTCCACTCGATCTAAATCGAACGGCCCTAAGCAGCTGACCAACAAGTGGCGGCGCTGGCGGCGGTGACAGGCGGCGGCACGCTCTGGCTGCAAGCTTGCCGGCGAGCTAGGTCACCCGGGGAGGCGTGAGGATGCTCACCAGAATCGCCGTGACGAGGAGAAGCTCGACGTGTGCTCGGTTGGCGAAGGGGCGCTCGGAGTCGTCGTGGATTGGTCGTCGGAGAAGTCCCTGGCGACGGATGCTTCTGTTCGTCGATATTGGCGAGGGTGCAGATCATGCCAAGGCAAAAGAAGAGGTGGGTCAGATGGGCAAGACGATGCTAGTCACGCGGGTGTCAACGAGAGGGAAAGGGGTGGTCGGAAATTACCACTGCAGGCCGTCGGAGTTGAAGCTAAAGACGGTGGTGCTCAGTCGATGGTGTTGCCGACGCTCTGGGCAACGCGCGAGCGAGCTAGTGGTACTGGGAGGTGCGCAAGGTGAAGTGGAGCCTGCTCGTGTGAACCAGGAGCAGAGGGGTGGTTGGGGTTGGCCGGAATTGATGCTGCGGTTCGTCGGAGCAGCGAGGTCGCGGCGAGGAATTCTCGCAGCCTGGGGGCGCTCTGTGCTTGGGGTTTTGGGGAAAATGGAGAGGGGGCAGAGGGGGTTTAAGTAGCAAGGACGCGGGCATGATTTACTCGAGCATTGATCGTGAATTGAAGCCGCGAATTTAAACAGGAAACGCCCGGCGTGATTTGGGGATGAACTGGTCGCTGGGGGTGGAGACGACGACTTCCATGTGGGTCGCGGTTTTCAGCGAGAGAAAGGAAGAGGGGATGGTTCCAGGCGGTCAGTGACTCCGTGGGTTCGATTGCGAGTAAAGGAAAACGCTTCGCGGGAGGAGTTGCTGGGCTAGCTAGGTCGAGTTGGGCTGGGTTGGGCCAGTTTGGTTGTTTGCTTATTTTTTTCCTTTACTCCTTTTCTTTTTCTGTTTGAATTTTCTAGACATGATTTCAAATCCTAATTCAAACCAGTTTGATTTCTAACCTTCTCTAGATTTTTAAACAGTGAACTTAATATTCAAATGTGTGTCAAACACTACTGTTTACTCAAAAACACTTTGGTTATTTGAAAATAAAAATTAAAACCAAGCCTTAATGTGATATGATCAATAGGCATAATATTGGTTTTATTTTCACACTTTGTTTTGAAAACTTTGCTCAAGCTTTGGAAAGTACTTAAGTTTGAATTCAAAACATTACTGAACAAAACAAGTACTCTTCTCATTAGAAGGTAGCACTAAGGCTAGAGCATACTTACGTAAAATAATGAGCAACATATGCTCTTGTTTTGAAATGGTTTTGAAAATGGAACCCTAGATGATCATGGATGCATGGATGATATGCATGGATTTTGAAACATGATTTTAGGGATGTTACACTCAAATAATAGTGTAATAAAGGCCCTTCATAAATGAAAGCAGGGATTTCAAGTTTCAAAAAGAGCTTCCAAAAATTATGGTACTTGTTAGTTTCAACCCTCATTGCCCCTATCATATGCATCTTGAAGTGATTAAGGTTAAAGTGAACAAAGATGGAGTATATGCTTGACGAAGTATAAGTTGGCAATCTCAAGTCCCTTGAATACGAGGGCCACACCTCATGCTACTCAACTTCAGTCACCTGTAAGTTCTTGTCATTGTAAGTACATGCGTATCAGAGAGAACCGCCAACGGGTTACCCCTTACACATGATACATGAGCTATCCCATAACCAAAATGACAAGTCAAGCAGAAAATGAGCATCTCAGCGATCTTTTTATTTACTATATGCATATATTTTTATTGAGGATGCTTCATAGACAGCTCACTATGGTGATGCTGCAAGTTTCCACCATGATTAGGGATGGCTTAGGCTAGCGGCCCAGGCGTTTCTCTAACACAAAATACATACTCCATGGACTTACAAGTTCCCTCTTTATTTCACACCAGTGACATCCATAGACAAAAGAGCATGATATCAACTGAGTACAGAGTACAAGTGCAATGTTGACAACGTTCCCCGTGACAGCACGGTTCTGCTAATTCCAATGTGTAAGTGCAAGCATATAAAACATAGATTACACAATGGTTCAAGTTTATTAGGGGCAAAGATAGCTAAGTTTTCACATGTATAAGTGTGCAATGTTGACAACGTTCCCCGTGACAGCACGGTTCTGCTAATTCCAATGTATAAGTGCAAGCATATACAACATAGATTACACATGGTTAAAGTTCTGCTAATTCCAATGTATAAGTGTGCCATCAAGTTTGTGAGGGATTTAATCACTAAGTTTTCACATAACAAAATACTTTTTAATTAGAAGATAGCTAAAAACAAGAATATACTTGGAATGGTGTAACACACCATACATAGTAGTTTATAGTGGAAACTTCAGAATAACTTGGTTTCTTGGGAGTTGGAATCATGAGTAGAGCTTACTCATACAAGTGGAGGCTAGCAAAAGACTGGGAGCAACCAACTAAGAGAGCATAATGGCCATAATCATGTAGAGCAACAAAGCATTACTAATAAAAGTATAGAGTGGTACTACAAGTCAAGGACTAGATGATCATAGAGGCTATGGTGACTTTTCATAGTCATAACATGGTGTGAGCATGTGCCAAGACAACCCAAACAAAGCATCAAAGGAGAATACCACAATACTATGATTTTTCATGCTAAAACAATGTATAATTTCTTCAAGGCACACTAAGCTACATCAATAATCACTAAGCATAAGGTAAAAACAACACCTAGCATGTCATGCTAAAGTCTAAGTCATAGTCAATACAAGCTCCTCTTGCTCTTTCAAGCAAGAACTTACTACTCCTTTCCAACACCAAGCAACTTATTTGCAAAATAACACAGCGAGAAAGGGGGTCCAAACTACTTTATTCAAGCAAACTAAACAAACTAAAACAAAGCAAACTAAAACTAAGACGCTCCAAGAACAACACAACAGTGCATGAAACAATAAAAACAAAGTGTCTAGACAGACCTGAGCTTTTTATTGATGAAGAAGGGGATGCCTTGGGAATCCCCAAGCTTTGACGCTGAATATTTTCCTTCATACAAAACTTCACACAACCTTCATTAGCAATATTAGTGTATTCAAAAGATATTACACCTTAGGAAAAGCTTTGGAACAGCAAAAAATTTCACTAAAAATGCAAGCTACTGTAGCAACTCCTTCAAAAAGCTCAATTCCCCAAAATAGAACTCGAAAAGGAATCAATAAGAAGCAAATGCAAATAATTGCAGGAATCTGTCAAAATAGACCAGCAGGTATAAACTGATTTTTTCGAACATCTTCTTTTGCTCAAATAAAAAAGTGTTGAACTAACGAAAGTTAGCTGACATACTGGGGGATTTATTCGTAAATTGATAGCTCAATCCGAGATACATAGACTCCTCACAAATATTTATGGTGGAGGACAGAAATCTGTTTCGGGACAGCAACTCCCCAAATCTTACTTCCCTCTCATTAGAGGTCATTCTTGGCACAAAGAGGAAATAAAAAGGATAAATAGAGGTTATTACTGAAGTAATAACTTCCAAGACTCAAGGAAACTCTTGGTTTATCTCCCAACAAGTACTTTTCTTTAACGCGTTTAAGTTAGGCACAAGAAGCAAGAAGAATCAAGTATTTTCAAATGAGGCATTGAGATCAATACTTGCAAAATCTTCAACTACGAGAGGTATCTCATCCAAATGAGTTTTGGAGAATCCCTTCTCATTTCTCTTTGGTTACTACTTTCATCAAAAAGATTTTTAGGAGCAATCCAATCAAAATTCTTTTCAAATGCCTCATGCATCCCAACAAGCTTAAAGGGTATGGGTATCTTAAATTCCTCTATAGGCTTGGTTTTATCAGAAGTGCCCACAACATCTACATTTGAGCCTAGCATATTGAAATGCTCAGAGACCTTTTTGGCTTCCTTAGCAACATCATGGAACTCTTTGAGTAGAGTTTCAAGAATAAATTCTATCTTTTTGGCATTCTTTTCTTCTTTTAGTTTTAGGAACAATATTTGCATAAAGGGGTTAAGGCTAACAAACCTAGCCTCCAACATATAAACTAGAGAAGCTACAGCAATCTCATAATTTGTAGCAAGATCTGCTATAGATTTATCCTCAATATCCTCATGCTTGCTAACATGATTAAAGCATTCTGCGATATTATCTTTCCCAATTATGGAGCCACTACCTATTGAAAGATTTTTCAGGGTGAACTTGGGGAGCAACATGGCGAGCTAGAACAAGGTGGCAACTTGAGCAGGAACTATTTTTTTTGTGTGTTTTTGAATAAAGAAAGAAAACCAATCTAGACTAATTTTTTTGGGGTTTTTGAAAAGAGGCAAACAAAACTAAGCAAAAGAAACTAAGCAAACTAAAAACAAAGTAAAGAGAAAGGAAGTGGAGGACACCCCTTGTGAAGACGTCCTTAGCCTCCCTGGCAACGGTGCTAGAAAGCTTGATGGCGTGTACCCAGTGTTGTCGTGGGACGCTTCGTCGGAAACCCCAAGAGCAAGGTGTGAAGAGAACAAAAGCAAGTTTCCCTCAGTAGAGATCGATGTTATCGAACCAGAATGAGGAAGGAAACGTCACACAGGTTGTGGCACCCCGGATTTACGGTCCGAGAATACCCGTTATGCATACATTTCACATTCCCATGATCAGTGAGCCGTGAGGATAACCAACTAGTATCATTACATCATCCTTACAATAATGAATGCAAAACTTACAAAGGGGCCATTATGGCGATTACAACACAAGTAGAGGAAGTCTTCAGCGCAGAGCCCGTGCCTTAACCTACAGGCAACTGACTGGGAAGACGGCCTAGCTCGCATAGACGTCAGCACCTTCGATCCTTCTTAACATCTGCAATCTAGCCATGTAAATAGCCATGGACAATGTCGGTGAGTACTTTGAATGTACTCGCAAACCACCGAGACAAGAGTAAATAGGATAATGCACAATTTGTTGTGGCTAGATAACTCTAGACTATAGTGGTTTTTGAAAGACCTAACATTGGCATCTCTATATCTTTGTTGAAAAAGAGTTTTTGGGAAAGTATACCTCCTTTTAGAAAATCTGGACATCTCCACATCCTTGTTAAAAAGTCTTAGAAAACAGTTTGTTGTAAAACCATTTTTAAAGCCTTAACGACCATCTCTGGTCAAAACCAATTTCATTCTTTCCTCGTGACCAAGTCACATCCTTTATTTTATCTCAACTTAACCAAAGGGTCCTCCTAGCACTTGCCATTACAACTGTCCTTGACCATGGAAATGGCTATTCGAATAGATTAGACTCTGCAGAGTTTGTGAACTTTACCCATAAGAATCAATACATCCACCGGGATAAAACCACGGCCTGCTACACACGGTAGACAGGGGATCGGATAATCAAACTTATGCTTTTCATTTGCCCATCCCTAGCAACGGCGGCTTTTCCTTTTGGGTTTATCTCTCCGGTAAAAGTATGGGGTACTTAGACCCTGGTCCTTCCTCCCGTACTGACCCTTACCTCCAGACCGAAGCCTGACCGGTAGCAATAGTGAAAATCTTCCATCCGTACATCCTCAAAGCATACCGTCCGCGAGAGACCCAATTGTTGCACCGGTACCTTGCCCCCGATAGCCCAGATTTCAGGGGATTTCTCCCCTTTAGCGAGTAAGAGAAGCCCCATCTAATGACCACAAACTACGAGCTAAGACCCAACGACTGGGGTAATGTGGTTGCACAGATAAAATTGTTCCGGACATTGGCTTAGAACATCCCTTCCTTTCTCTTGTTTGACTTTCTCTTCATCCACCTAATCTTTAGTTTGGTAAAACTTCCACTCAGAAACGATGCCTCTTTCCAAGGGTTTTATTTTGAAAACTTTATAGTAGGGCAAAAAGCCCAAATTAGTTTTATCGTTGAAAATCTATGGGTTCCAAGAGGGAAGATGCTATTCATCTTTGCCTCGTTCTAAGGGGGTAAAGATAGGTGTAGATAGGGTAGGTGTCCATTGGACACTCAATCATAACTTGGAGGAGCCAATTTACTCATGTCTTTTTATTTGAAACAAACCATGTCTGTAATCATGCAATTTATAAACGATATATAAAACAGTTGATAAATAGAAATAGGGCAACATAGGAGTTCAGGAATGGTGGCTTGCCTATGACCAGCGAGAAGTCCCTTGACAGCATTAGATAACCAGATAACCAATAATAGCAATAATAAAGATAACATGATGCTTCCTTCTTCTCGGTGTCACACAATCGCAACTATCGTTGTTATCGAGCATTCATGCAAGCAAACAATACATCAATCAATACCAGGCATACAAGCATCGAACCATACAACAAGAAAAGGGATAAATGCATGATATGATGTGGTGGGATGTGGGATGATGGTTTGATGGGATTAGCAAAGGATTTGGAGACATTAGGGGAAAAGGATCCCTTTTGATTTATAGTGTAAGAACTACCTAAGGGGGGGGGGGGTTTTGATCAAGGACTTGATCTGTATGATACCATTGTAATGAAATGATACCATCAGATATGTACTGATAAAATGAAGCCAACAAAAGTGGTTTCACTATTTTATCAATTTCCCATGATTTATAAAGGATTTTATAGTGAGTAAAACTCTATTTTTAGGAAATAATTCACCAGAACTTCTCTCGAGTTCCAAAAATTATTTCCTTGTTTTATTAGGTAGACGTTGATGGAGTAATTCCAAAGGAGTTGGAATCTCCTCAAAATAATTACTAGAATGCCCTTGAGAAATTCCCAAAGGCAGTACTGGCTGGGATTTGTCTTTTTAATCAGATTTATTTTACAGAATATTTTTAGCTGATTCCAAGGACACATGCTAGGTACTGAGAGTACCTTTCTGTAGAAATTGGAAACAACCATTTTGGAATTACATAGCTACTGTAAGGATTTTACTAGTGAATTAACCATGCACGGAAGAGTTAATTCACTAAAGATCAACAGAGGCTCCTAAAATTATGGTCTTATGGTGTCAGTAGGATATGATAATGGGTGTCTACCGAGAGTTCGAATTAGGTCCAAACCTCATTTGGTTTGGCCTAGAGAAATTACTGAAGTCAGAAAGGATTTGTTTTTATTATTTTTGCCAAGGGCAATTTAGGAAACAAAACATGGCGGGGTCAGCGGGGTATGAAAGGTATGGTCAATACCTTTCCATACCATTTGTATTTACTCCAGTTGGGGATGCCAAACACTCTGGAGGGTTTAATTATTATTCTGGACATATCTAGGGAGATTATTTATCATGTTTAATCAATATATTATTTCGGTGTAGAGCTTGGTCTGCATGTTAGAGAAAAGATGTGTGCATGTAGGAAAATTTAGATCTTGACAAGATTTTGTGGGTTTACCACTTGGTTTGGATTTAAACCAAACAGCTACAAACAGATCTGGTAGAAATCATAAAAGGAAAAAGGGGTGGCCGGGCTGGATCTGCTGGCTAATGGGCCGGAAGAGGGGAATCGGCCCAGGCGTAGCACTTGCACGTAGGCGAAGCACAGCCGGCTGTGTTCCAGTGGCAGGCCTGCCCTGCGAAGGGGTACCGAGCATCTAGGGCCGTCAGATCTGGTGGGGATCGACGGTCCCTATTCATCATGCTCGCGGGGGCTCATCGGCAGGGAGAAAACCCTAGGGGAGGTAGGGGAGAAGCAGGGATGCTCACCAGGGGCTCGAGGAAGGTCGTGAAGGCGACAAGGTGATGCGGTCGACGACGACGAGTCCAGGGAGGGGCGACACGGGGTGGTTTGTCGTCGGGAGGGAGCAAGCACGAAGATGTCTGAGAGGGAGCTCGCCGGAGCTCGTCCTGGGCGATGCTGCAGGGGGTCCTAGGCAACGATAAGGACAGGGTCAGATAGAGGAAGAGGAGGCGGTCATTGAAGGGTGACATGCAGAGAGAGAGAGAGAGAGAGGAGAGCGATGGAAGGAGCCTTGCTCGTTTCTTCCTTGGAGGACGAAGCTCCTTTTTCTCCTTCTCTCAAGCAAGGAGGAGCAGGGGAGAGGAGGGGGAGTTCTGGGGAGTGACTGAGGGGGAGATGGGGCAATTGAGCTGGAGGGGGAGTTCTGTACTGGCTTGTGGGCTTATAAACCGAGGGGAGGGGTCTATGGTGGGGGTGGCTCATGGAGGAGCATGGAGGTAGTCCATGGCTTCCCCATTGGGTGCTGAGGGCGGTGGGGAGTGTGTGGGGTGATATTTTGGTCGTGGGTTTATCAAAGAGGGAGTTGGAGGCTGCAAGGAGTAAAGACTTGGTTTGGACAAGACATTGCCTTTGTCTCCCTCTTAAATAATCATGTGGGCCAAGGGGTGTGGGGCCATGCTGCAGTGCTGGTCGACCAGAGGTGAGTGATACTGCTAGAGAGAAGTGTTGGGGAGGATTGGGGTTGGTTTGGCCTTTGTTTGAATTAAGGTTTGAGTGGTTTTGCAAATTTGATAAAAGAAAGGCTTGTGAAGGGAGTTGATAAATTTGCATTGGACCAGATTTGGAAATGGTACGGGTAGGTGGAGTATGTCAAATAATATCTCCATGATTTAAATGGGATTTTTCTGATGATTAAAATCCTATTAAAATGCACTTCTTCAAAAGTGCAGAAATAGATTATGGAAGCTTAGATGATGTTTTTACATTGGGCAAACTTGGTTTTTGATGTGATATGGTCCTAAATACCATAACACAGATTGGAGGATTTTATTGGCATTTATTGAAGTGTAAAAGTATTTTTAGTGAATTATTTCTTGTTTCTGCACTTTAAGAAAAGGGTATTTGAGTTTGGAAGATGGGGTATAATGAATAGGCATCAAATGTGCCTTAAGTTGGCAAGGGTATTTGGAGAAAAACAAACTTGCCTTTATAAACAAGGATTTTGGGAAGTTGGTAACTAAAGGGAATTAAATAGTTTAAAAATCCAAATAATTGGGAGAATTATTTGGGGGTGCTTATATCCAAGGTATGATGTACACTTGATGTAGGCATCAAGATCAACCTTGGTTTTGAAGAAAAGTGGTGAAGAGGGTGGAAACTAGATACTTGGAGGATCTAGGGTTTAGTTATTCTAATGCCTTCTAAACAGGGTTAGGTTAGTGAGCTCAGAGCTCACCTTGGTACAAGGGCTGTATGGATGGATAGACCATGTCATGTAGAAGATTATGGAAGTAAGAGTTGAGCTTGGTAGGATTTGTGGTGATTTAGAGGAGATGGCAAACTTTGTTGAAAATAAGGCTGCCATAACAGATACATTAGGTAGCCTCCTAAACCATGTGGGTTTAAGAAGCACAAGGTTCCAATGGAAACAAGTGAAGTGGGAGTTGATAGGCCATGATTAGTAGATCATAACCAAGCAAAGATTTTGTAAAGGGGAGGTGGCATATAGATGTGAGCTTCTGCCAAAGTAGGCAAGATGATAAGATTTGCAGAGAAAATTATTATCTTGACTACAAAACCATCATGGATGAGTGGGACATGGAATGGATTAGCCCAGGGAAAGAGTGGGATTTGGTATTACTACTGATGTACTACAAAATGATGTACATTCTCAAGAATGCACATAGGTTGGAAAAGGTAGGGCTCTAAAGATTAAATCTAGATAACAAATCCAGACTTAGCCATTTTGGCAGTTTTGTAGATTTTGACTAGAGTGCAAGGGTAGATGATTTTGAGAGGATGCTATGATCCAACTCATGATCAAGGAGATGAGGTTGAGGTACTAACTAAGTAGATAGGATTCATGCTTAGATTGGGTCTCCACTGAGTTGGAAATCATCCAGAGGGATTATCCTTGGATTGATCTGAGCATGAGATGAGATGATTACTTTAGTGGCTTAGGAAGGATCCAGACTTGTATGCCTGCTTGAGATTGATGATCACAAACATTTATTGGGTCCTAAGGGATGAGCTACTAGATTAGCTCATTCTAGTTCCTAAACAAACAATGCAATCAGCAGATCAAGGCAATTCATCAACCAATAGATCAAGGCAATTCATCTTCTCACTTATCTAACTACCACTAGTGTTATCATCAAGCCTATCTTGAGGTAAGGATGGGTATGTTGAAAGGGGTTTTGCTTTTGCAGTAAGATAAGTACCATCTTGGTATATCTACCAAGATTGAGATGAAAAGTTTTAATAAAGGGTTTTGGAAAACCTAGGGATAAGAGTAGTTGAAGGTTCTGTCTTAAAAACATAAGGAGATATATATATGTCTCCATAGTTTTGGCAATAGAAACTAGTAAAGTATTTGGTTGGGTCAAAGTCATCTTGTCTCAGGTTTTTAAAATGCCAGAACATTTGAGAATAGGAAAGATGAGCCAAGACATCTGTTTTGTAAAGTAGTTTTTGTAAGCTAGTGTTGAGATGAGGGGTACACAAATAATCCACAAGAAGTTGCTTGAGCACAAGCAAAAAAGTAAGCACTCAATGCAAGAAAAAGTTTTTGTTCCCCCTGATTTTGCCTTTTTGACATTTAATAAGGGTTGCTGAAATTGGGATGTTACAGACCTTTCCCCCTTAAAATTATCTCGTCCCGAGATTAGGGAGGAGTAGGGTTGGGGTTATAACATCCTCTTAACAATTTAAGTGGTGGAAATTATTAGGCGCTAATGAGTTTTACAAAGAGCCGACGTGGTTAGTTACGGATCGGAGCTGTGGGGCTTTGGATCGGGTGGTTTCCGATGAAACAAGTGGAAAAGACGCAGTCTTTTCCCCTTAGGACAAGTCTAGGTAGGTTTAGCATTGACGAGGTACTCCCTTCTTGAGTCGAGGCGGAGAGTTGAATCTTTTTTATTCCTTCGCCTCAAGGTCAACTTTTCTCTCTACCAGGTCTTGATACACCGGGATGATGGCTGGACGGTCGACCTTGGAGTGGAGGACTTTCCTGAAGTACCTTCTGATTCTGGAGTGTCGATTGTCGTTCTTCTTGCGGGGTCGATGATTTGGGATTGGGGAGGTGGTCATTGCTTAAAGAAAACTAGGGGTTGACTCCTTGGGTCTATAGGGTTTTTGGGCGGGAAAGACGCAGTCTGTCCCCCTTAGAGCAAAACTAGGTAGTGTTGGTGAAGTCGCCACTGTTCTTGATTAGAGTCGTATGCTGATGTCGGGGTAATGGCGTTACACCTTTCCTTCGAGGTAGTTATCTTCTGTCGACATCGCAGAAACTGCTTCATGAGATGGAGGTTCTATCAGAGAGGGCGTCTACGAGCTCTTGGGTAGTTAGTTCTGACCGGGGTACGGTTCTGACGGGTTGGAGGATGCCATGGGAGTTGTGGCGGTCTCAGATACGAGGTCTTTTGGAGTGAGATCCTTCCGGTTTGGTCTGATGCAACGCCGTGCATAGAACATGCAAAGAAGGATATCATACTTGCATAATATCCCTACATTTGGTAGGTTCAAGCCGGTCGGTGGCGAAGGTTCTTAAGGGTTACAAAAAAGGTTTGTGCCGTTGGGCAACAAGGCACTTAGAGTTTTACAAAACAGGTTCTAGGGCGATACATAGGTACTACGATCCATCGGTACCACGCTAGGCTAATTGCCGCTTGCGGAAGATCCAAGAGAATCCTCTTTGGCTTCATCCTCGCCTTCAGGGAGGTGGGTGGAGGATCCTTGTTACCACCAAACTATCTATTCAAGATAACACTTATATCCATTCAGGAGTGAGATAACTCCACCAACTTTCTTATTGAATTGATTCTTTTCAACTACTCCCATCCTATAGATGATATCTAGAACTAGCATAACTACATACCTCTTATTGATTCTTTCTCAAAAGACTTTAAAGTGTATGGTATGATAAAGGCAAGAGTTGATAGATCAAGAATTGATAAGCTAAGAATTGAGAAATCAATAGTTGATTACTCAACATTGATGAACAACAAATATTAGGATAAGAATCCATAAGGATTAGTATGGAAAGAAAGATATATGGTGAATGGTCTTGACTTGATTTCCTTCCTACTCAATACAACTAAAGAGTTAGGGTTAAGTATTACCATGATACTCATGGTAGAAATACATAAGAACAAGATAGGTCAATATTTAGTTATTAAATTATTGTTACTTGAGTTGTATCCTTAACTTAGTATTCAAGAGTTTTTGTAATTAATACTATGATATGATCTCTTAAGGATCTGATAATAATCATTAAGCAATGTGTTGTGGTTTAGTTTTATTATATTTGTTCTACCCTTACATTAAATTATCTTTACCCAAAATAAGGTTTTAGCAAAGATTATCTTGAAACTTATCGCAATCAACTTGATGATCTACTTCAATTCCTTCAAGTTAAGAGAAGCTTCAATCACTTTGACAAGTTTTTATTTAAAAGAGTGAAAATTATTTGGATTTTCAATGCATGAATTTCAATGCACGCATCTGGGTTCAGCTTATTTTCTAAGCTATAATGCTGGGATGTTACAAAGAGCATGCAGCACTAGCGCTTGCATGGGAGAGAATGAAAGAATGCATGAGAAACTGTCCCATCCATGGGATGGAAGATTGGTTAATTCTCCATTTATTTTATAATGATCATAACCTATGTCTAAGTCTATGCTTGATACTGCAGCTAGAAGAACATTTATGGACAAACAAATTGCTGAAGAGAAGCAGCTGCTAGAAAACATGCAAGACAACCATGCTCAATGGCATGTGGAAAGATCGAACACAAAGAGGTGAACTCCGTCACACCAGAGGAAAATGAAGACCACACTACTAAGCTTTATTGTCACAACCCAATTTTTAGAATTTGTACTTCATATTATACCTGTCATTGCATCATAATCATCCTTGCAAAATTTTAGTTTTGAAAACTTTTGTCAAAAACACCACACAAATGCTCGCTCATCATATATAGATGAATAGCATGGGTTTTTACCTTGCATATGTTAAAATGGCATATAATGGTCATTTGGGATGCATAGGATCATAGAGGGTTCCAACACGAACCTTTAGCAACTTGAATCACCTCATTTGGAGTAACAGATCAAAAGATATGGCATTTTGAAATTCAGAAAAAGTTTCAAATTCAGAAGTTATAGTTAGACAGTTTACACCTTCAGATTTCAGACAGACTGTGCTGTTCAGAAATCAAAAAAAGAAGAAAAAAATGCCCACGCGCGCCAGCCACCATGGCCCAGCCGGCCAGCCCACCCGGGGCCTGCCGGCGCCAGCGCGCAGCCAGCCGGACGAAAGTTAGCGTGCGCCGTGCACGCGCATCCAGCATCGCAGCTGGCCCACTTTTCTCACGCTAATCGACAGGTGGGGCCCCTTGTCATCCCTGTCACTGCCGAGTCTAGCTCCAACACGAACACCGCCGTGTTTTTCGCCGAGTTTGGCCCGAATCCGCGAACTACCTCGCACGTACTCCGCATATATTAAACCGCAACTTCCTTATCTACATACCCCCTTTGGAATCATAGCCAATCGCGCCGCCATCTCGCTCCGATTGCTCCCAGGAGTTGGAGACCACCACCATCGCCATTGACACGGTAAGCTTGTGCCTTGTCGCGCCGGCAACCCCCTCGTCTCCTCTCACCCATGGTCGTTCTCCCCTCGCATGCCTGTTTCTCCATAACCCCTTTTGCTTGCTCGCAGAGCTCTCGAGCCGCCGCGCGAGCTCGCCAGAGGCCGACGCCGACCGCGCCGCTTCAGTCAGTTGCCACCATTCTGCGAGGAAGTCTCAATCGTTGCTGTATACGCCATCCGAACCACCACTCGCCGCTGCACCACGTGGACCACCTCACCGCCGCCATCCCTCGCCGGGACCACCCCCATCGTCACCCTCCAATGCTACCGCTGGTGAGCCCCTGTCGCGAGATCTCAGCCGTTGGATTGATAGTGCGTGGCCCAGATCGCCTTGACCCGCTGACCGCTGACCGTTCAACTGGACCAGTCAGCGCCACGTCATCGTGGACCCAGTCAGCGGGGGAATATTCCCTGCATTAATTAAAATGATTAATTTGGCAGAAATTGCTTAAAATTCAAAAATTCGTACTAAATAATCTACATCTCCAAAAATCATGAATAATATACGGTTGGCTTAATGTTTTCACGTAGAACCTTTCTGTGCAGTTAGTTCAGACTTTTGCAGCAAGGCTGTGCCATGAATAATTAAATGGTTTAATAGCCTTTTTAGAGTATTAAAATCATAGTAAAATAAGTACTGCTCACAAAATTGTAAATAATATGTCTTCGGATTCACAAGAACCTGTAGAATCTGTTTATGCATTAAAATGATAGTCTTACAGTACTTATATTTGCAAAAGAAATTAAAAGGCTTTCTGGAGTATTTTAATTATACAAAAAGTTCTGTAAGTCCTTTTTGCGTGATTCCAGTTGGCTCTCGTCACAAATTAGCTTTCCCATACAATAGGTATTTATCCCAGATTTTACAATGCAGTACACAACCTGGGATTATTATTTTCCTTAAAACCAATTACTTGGATCACTATTTCTTATGAAATGTTTTCCATTGCATCAAAATTCTTTCATGCATATCATCAGTAGTCATAAACAATAGAGAACACCCATATGCTACTGATACTTGCATTAAGAAGCCATGCACGATTTTGTGCATTTATCTATAGTTGTGTTTGGATTGTCTATGTGTTGCAATTCTGCCGTGTAGATTGTGACGAGTGCAACGCTTGCTCATGTCAGGATTGTTCATTCGACCGCTGCAACCAAGGCAAGTAGATGCTAATTGTTCATGATTATTGTCCTACTATTATCAATGCATTGTGGTGTATTTTGTAGATGCATGATTAGGAACTACTATCGCTATGCTATGTCCTATTATGTGGTAGGTATATCTTGTAGTTCAGTCACCGTTGGTAGAAACTCAGACGTGCTATGATGGATGAGGGCTGGGTTACATCACTGAAAGTTGTTTCTAAAAGTGCTAGTTTATGAAAACTAAAAACAACTTAATCAATGGACCTCCTGGGTGTGATGGGATTGATAGTTTTTGGTGGTATCATTGCGGAAAGGCACCCAGGTATCAAGAGAAAATGATTGAATTCTTTATTTGGTAGCTTATGTGTACAACCATGTGCCAATAATAAAATGGACGGTTGGTTGGACTCAGTAGGTTGTGGCAACTAGTACCCACGTAGCCAGATATGTAGAATATTGGTAGGTTGGTACGGTGCGTGTCGGGTTTGAGGAGCTACTTCCCGAACGGCCCCTTCTTGGACTTCGCCCTATCATCACCCAATATGAGAGTGGTGGTACGATCTAGGTTGGACAAGTCACATGGGTAAAGTGTACTAACCCCTGCAGGATGTATAATCTAATCGATTAGCCATTTCCCTGGTATGGATATCTGAGTTGCTTGATATTGAGTTCATGACATGTTTCTTGATCATTCTAATTTCCGAATTGCTTTAATGTTGATGGGTTATTCTATTTGGGATCTTTTCAAATAAAATCAAAAACTGTTTATGAATGTAGGACAAAGATATTTGCAAATGCAAGCTAGCCATAAGCATGTAGATGCTAGGCCTATTGTCTCCTTTAATAGCTCTACTTGCCATACATTCCATATATTCACCCTTTGGGGCTGCCACGTTTCATGTTGCAGGATGTTCCGATTCTGAGTGATCGATTAGGTCGCGATACTCCACTCGGCACTTGTTCACTTGTGGGAAATTTGAAGAATGGAGGAGTTATTTACTTATGTTGCTACTTGAATAAGTTGAGCTATCCTAGAGCTAAGCTTTATTGTAACAAATGATTACTCTGGACCCTTCGTTATTTATGATACACGTATATTTTTGCTATGTTATTCATATTTTTATATTGTGATCCAATGAACTGATCCGGGGATTGACGTGTCACATAGAAGCTATGGTATTTTCAGAACCGTAGGGTTACAAGATGGTATCAGAGCCCGTGTGTCGACTTTAGGATTGTGACCTAGGTTTGGAATAGGAATCCATAGAATTACTAAAGTTTATATTAACTCTATCTTTTGTCCTTATGCCTTTCATTCACGTAAAACCTTATCATTTGTTGTTCTCACTCTTTCCTCTTTAAATTATAGATGGGAGAAGTCACGAGGACTGAGTATGTTGGGATCCACTCGCCAAGGCCCTTCGCAAGACAGTTGGGCGAGCTCTCACAGTCATTGGGCATGCCACTGCCCATGTTCAAATGAAGGATATTATACACCTATGGGTAGGGAGAGGACACCTAGGAGATCACCACTATCATCTTCAGAGATCTCGCCATACCATACCGTGGGCATCTGGTCTACACCAAGCCGTATTGCAACTGGGCGCTCGGAATAGACTTGGGTAGGCATGAAGCTTTGTCATGCCAGTGCGACCATCACCGACATCTGCTGCCAATAGGTTCCCCCTTCCGTGAGTTTGGAAGATGTGATGATAATGGGAACGCTGTGGTCACCCTGGGCAATAGGAACAACATGTCGTCCCGCCAGAAGCACATAGAGGACATGGAGATGGTGAATGGAGTTCTATCTTAAAAGGTGATGCAGATAAAGGGGATAGCTGATCATGCCAGCAACGATCTAGTGGTTCAAGGACAGGAAATTGATACCTTGCACGCCGCTGTGAATGTCATGGAGCAAGCGCTTATTGACAGGGATGAGACCATAGAGCAGATAAACGGAGCCGTCCAGGAGAAGGATGAGACCATAGCATAGCTGCATGGAACTGTCCTTCATTGAAAATGGAATTTGTATGCATCTTTTATGGCGATTTCGAATTTGATGGTTTTACCGGTTCTTCTTATTGGGAGTCTTCATATCTTTCTTCATTTGATTATATCCTTATTTTTGGACTATGATGAATCTCTGCACCATCTTTTATAGCTTGTTGTCCTCGTCAAAAGAAGCCCAAGATCATCGAAATCGGAGTCCGAACGCAAAAGTTATCGCCGTTTTCGTGTGCCCTGTTGGTTCCAGCGGAAATTCCGGCGGGACCGAGTCTGCGGCCGAAATTTACGGCGACCACTGGAAATTTCTGGCAAACCACCGAAAATCTCTTCTGTATGCTGTTTCGGTTTTTACCAGAACTTTCGGTTTTGACCGAAAATTTCAGCCGCTGATCCGGCGGCGCCGGTTTCATCGCCGGAACATGTTTGTCCAGCGCATCTTGTTTCCAACGGTCATCTCCCTTGAAGGGGTATAAAAGGGGGGCTTCTTCCCCAAAGTTCTATGTAACATCCCAAATTTCATCAAATTCAAAACCATCTTATTGCATTTATGTTTACTTGCATAAAAAATTTCATAGCTAAAACCCTAATAAAACCATATTTTAAACCTCTTTTTAATTATATGCATGGGGCATGGTTTTATTTTATTTTTATAACCCAAAAATGTTTTTGGGTTATTTGTTGTGTTTGACACACTTTTAAACACTAGGGGCACCTCATAAAATTTTGGTGAAGGTTTGAATTTAATTGGATTTGAATTTCCCATTCTAATCTTAATTAGAAAATCAAAACAGAAAAGAAAAAGGCAAAGAAGGAAAAAAATAGAAGCCATTAACCCATCTGGCCCAACACCACTGGCAGCCCACGAGCCCACCCGGGAACTTCCCCCTCTCCCTTTGTTTTGCACACCCGCTGACAGGTGGACCCCACTACCACGCCAGCTCGTCGTCGTTAACCCGCGCCATACACGTGCTCGCCTGCCCTTTCATCTTGCATTCAAAGCCGAAACAAATTCGTTTGATTGTCATTGATGGCGTGCGTGATTATCTCCCTTGCTCTGGCTATTTAACCCCCTTCCCCCTCCGCTCCATTTCCCCCACACTGCAAGCTCTAAGCGCCACCAGGCTACCCATATTTTGCTTCACACCGCCGCAGTTCCGACGAGCTCCGACGAGCTATCATGGTGAGTCCAGTGCTCCCCTTAGCCTCTGGTTCACGCGATTGTGTTCGCCATGTCCTTTCCAACCTTCTGATGCCTGCATCTTGTCCCCTAGGTCATTTCCTTCGTCTTCAACTGGGAGCACCCGACGACGAGACGAACTCCGACGAGCGATTTTGTTCGTGTCCATGCGCCCCCGCCCCAACCGCGACCACATTGAGCATCCCCTCGTCCCCATGACCTCGGTAAGTACCAGTGCCCCCTCTCATACCCCTAGCCTCGCCGGCGTGTCGCCGTCAGCAGCGTCACCTCCGCAGTAGACATGAGTGCCATTAGGTTTTGCTCGAGTAGATGTGGTCCACTAGATCTAGATCTAGTGGCTGCGATTAGATCTAGCAGCGAAGCGGTATGGACTGATCTGGACCTTATATGGTCACTTAGATCCAGCGTCTCGCGTGCATGATCCACCCAAAGCGGTATCTTCCAATCAGGTGATGCCGCATCGCTCTGTTTTTTGATTTAAAATCCAAATTTTTGTCTATTAGTTGTTTAAACTTGTAAATTGCATAACTTTTATTCTATAAATCCAAAAATTACAAATAAGATGTCTATGGATCAAAAAAAGATCTTTGCATATATGGCCTTGCTTTTTGGCCATTTTCTTCTGAAACATTAGGATTTTATGCAGAGACATTTGTAGGATTATTTTGATTATAAAAATTATTTAGAATATTATTTTTAGGTGGTTTTTGTGTTATTTAGACTTTAGAATATATTATTTGTCTTCAGTACTATAGATTTTGATTTTAAAAGTGTGGCAAATCATCACATTGCATTTTGCATGCATTCATATTATTTTGTGTGTATATTGATTTGCGATTATTTTGTTTTATGAATTGTTGTGTAGATTTTGTGGATTGTGGAGAGTGTGATTGTGAGGATTGTGTCTATTACCCTAGCTACCAAGGCAAGTGATACTCCATCTTTTGTCCTATTATTTTTTCCTATTGCACTAGTATTATTTTGAGTAGGATTTGCATGGTAATTTTCAAAGTATATGCTATGATATGGTAGATCCTATAGATGATATCTTGGTAGAAATTTTCCTAAGTTAAGAGACATTTTATGCTAGTATGCTTATCCTAGCTATTAGAATTCAATGGAGAAAATTCATGCTATGATATTATGGAAAGGTTATGCCTATATGTTTTTGACTAAGAAAACAACTTGTTAATGAAACACCTGGGTGGAATGGGAAGAATTGTTTGTGTTGAGTGGTTACACAGGGCCCATGTCTATGGTTTAACCTGTGTATCACACTTGTGGATGGCCACCTAGGAACAAAGAGATTTGGTTTTTTTAGTGTTGAGAAGCTTCCAAAGCAACCACATGGCATATGGGCTCTGCCTTGACCAACTAGGTTGCAAGAACTCAGCCAGATGGACAGTTGGTGGTAGGGTTGATAGGATGGAACGCGTCATGGTGGTATGAGGGAATGTTTCTGAAAAGTCTCGTCTCGATGCATGTCGAGTCTTGTGGGGAAATTGCACCACCTCTCGAGAGGGTAAAACCTAAGTACTTAGATGTGTCCCCTGTAACGGACATTTTGAGCATCAAAGACATTGAAACGATCAAGGATCTCCTCTTCCCAATTTATCTAAGTTAAAAATTGTGGGTGAACAAGGGTAGTGGTTCACCAATGTCTATTGGTGGTACCTTAGTGCTTTTGTGTGACACCCCTGGGATTAGGGCTACCCAAATCCCAGACCTCTGTCTGATATAAGCCTAACCTAAATCTCGAAAGCGTACAGAGAGAATTGATAACACAATAGTGACCCTACGACACAAAATTATTACAGCAAGCTCATAACTGAGCAGAGGTCACTGACCAGAAACATCAAACAACAAAAGACAACAGTATAGCAAACTTAACAAATGGCCTAAGAGGCCCGAAGCATAACGATGACGTCCAATCCACGGATCTCAGACTGCCGATCGGGAACTCCAAACTACTCGTCGATGTCGATGCAGCGAAGAACTCTTCTTCTATGCTAACACTTACTCTGCTACAAAAGTATCAATGAAGCAAGGGTGAGTACAGGGTGTACTCCGCAAGACTTATGGCTGGTGGAGTTATTTTGCATAAAGCCATCTTTATTTGTAAAAAAAGAGGGAGAAGAATCTCGACTAATCAGCGTATTTTAAAAGGGGATAAGAGAGCGACATATCTAGCTTTGATCATCTTTTGATATCCACCAAATCATCCTCAACTGAACCTACCTAAAATCACACCCTCGTACCCATGAGGAAGCATCCTTAAGCACACATTGTTTTGCCAAGTTTTAAGATTAGGTTAAAGTTCTCTATGATCTTAGAATCTGGTCTCCAAGTTCGTCCATAACCATGGACACGACTTTTTGAAAATATTTAACCCAGCAGGGGTGTACAACTTTACCCACATGCGCCAACCGATTCTTAATGCCAACTTTATTATCCCTCTTCCTTGGAAGGCCAGCAGAGAGTGGTTGACCATGACCTTTACCTTGCTTCGCTGAGACCATGAGTCACGCACTAGGGAGATGCCGCCGTAACGGGCCGAGTCCTGAAGCCGGTCCCTAATGATGTGTACAGGTTTCAATATTACGGATGTCGGGCATCTGTTGTTCCCGGCCACGCTTACCTACCTGTTATGAATGCACCTCCTTCACCTCCATCCAAGAACAACCAAAGTGTATATGTCGAATGGAAAGCCCGAACTATGTGACTCATGGAATCTACTAGGAAAGTTAGTTGGTCGAGGGGGTTTCCAGGCCCCCGTGTGGGTGTACGCTCGTCTTGGACCATAGGCAAGAACTCAGGTACTAGTAGTGGCAAGTATTCTACCGGAGAAGAACTCAGGTCCTAGTAGTTGACTGCAAAAACCACAACCCACCGTGGCCTCCCCTACAAGCATTAGCATGTTCAACTTTCATCCCTGATCTTATCGCGTCCTCCTGTCAAACTAAGTTCATTCGCGGTTCTGATTCATCAACCGGATGGTCCAGCGATAACAACTAAGCATGGCTAAGCACAACAGAGAAATAGCTCTAGCAACGCTTAACAAGCCAAACCCTAGTTATGCTAGGAGCAGTGGATCAGAGAATGTAGGCTTCAAAGATAACATGCATATAATAGGATTACTCTATCCATCCATAAAAGACTTTAGAATTGTATGCAGATTGCAAGAATTGAATGCTTGAAAACATAAGATTATATCATGTGTGGCGCTTCGCTTGCCTTTGCCAGTTGATATCCAGAAAGCAGAGTTCCAGACACCTGGTACTTGACTTGATTATAGTTGGCGAAGTATTTATCTTCAAGCTTCGACAGTGTTGATCTCAGTCTTCAATATCGATCTCGATTCTGATATCATATTCTACTGGAGAAGAACCAAATACCGGAAAGAAAGGGAAACAATCAACACATGGCATCGATGCAATGCTCAAACAAGGATGATGATATGACAAGTTAAATGTCATTGGTATGAACCCCTAAAACATGCTTGACCATCTAATCGGGGTCCCGAGGGGTGCAAACCCTAATTCGGAGAAACCCCGGTTCATATGAGAGGGTTCATAATGTTATCTAATTAAACTTGTCAATTAAGTTGTTTAACAATGCATGAATATAGCTTAAATAGATCGGTCTCATTTTTCTAAACATTTTGATATATTAATTGTATTTTTCTGATTTAATTTATCCAACTTTTATTCATTTTAAATCATTTTTGGAATATTATTAAATAATTTACATTTTGGAATTACTTTAATAATTTTATTAAACAGAAAACATTTCTGAAATATTTATATCACTTACAGATAGGGCCCACATGCCATGTATTTACTAATTACTGAAATGATTTACCAAAAATATTTGAAATAAAAGAAAAGGAATATTGCACCATGCTGACGTCATGCTGACGTCAGCCATGGAGCTTCTCCCAGATCGAGCTCGGGCTCGTCCATAGGGCATGCGTGGGGCTGTGAGAGGGGTCGGGCTCGACTCAGCATACAGCGCTGAGCCAAATAGAGGTGGCGCCGCTGGCGGGAGGTCGTCAGAGCAGCGTGTGCGACGGCGGCCGATTGCGAGACTTGCAGACGGTTGCGACAGTGGCGATACAAAGAGGGGGAGAATGAGCGGAGAGGCTGGTTAGCACCGGAAGCTCACCACAAACATGACGGTGGTGATGGGAAAGCAAGGTGAGGCTGAACGGCATCGAAATTGACGATGAACTCGGCGGCCGGAGTCAGGGAAAGCGTGGTCGTTGAAGGCAACAAAGAGCACCTCGTCCCGATTCCTTCGACGGGTAGATGCAGTCCCGCACAGCGAAGCTCCTAGGCACAACGTCGTGGCTGAGGGAGATAAGGAGCAACGGCGGACGGCGAGGTCCGATCTAGGGTTTCATGCGGATTTGGGGAAAACCTACAGAGAGCACGAGAGGAAGAGAGATGGGTATGGGGAGAGAGAGGATGAGACGGTCGTTCTTATCCATCTGTCTAGGGGCGGCGGTGGGAATCGGTACGCGGCGGAGATCGACGGCGTGCGCTCGGGCATGCAGGTGCTTGCCGTCTGGAGGAAGACGACGAGGTTGAGGGCCGAAGTGTACGGGCTGGTTTGGGCTGCGCGTGGGCCAAGGCGGGCCGCGGGGAAGTGCGCTAGGCGGTAGAGAGAAATAGGAAGAGAGAGATGGGCTCGCTAGGCCGGCAGCTGCTGCTCTATTTTTTTACAGAAACTCTTCATTTTCCATAATTTGTTTTCTCTTTTGCAATTCATTTTGAATTCTGTTTTGGTATATTTCAAAAATACCAGAGGCCTTTATATAATATACAAAATACTGAGGTACCCCTTTAATCCATTTGGGCTCCATTAATTTTGTGATTTCAAAATTCAAAACCATTTTGAATTTGTTTCAAATAGAGTGGGAAAGCTAGGGTTTAGGGTTTTGTGATTATTTTTCCTTACATGCATTTTAAATGATGATGCTCATGAATGCACATACAAAACCCTAATTACTGTTAGAAAAACTAGGGTTGTTACAATTCTATCCCCCTTAAAATAATATCGTCTCGAGATTCCTAGGTAGGAAGATAGAAGGAACAGGGTTACGCTAAACTTCAACGATCTTCTCGAACAGGTTGATCCATGCCACCATGACGAATGGATGAAGCGCTTTGTAATTTTCGAGGTGGATTCTCACACTAAGAAAAGGGAATGACACGGAACCACAAACTGGGTATCTCATGGTCAACTCAGGGATAGATGTTTCGTAAATATCTTTAGAGCCTACAAACATGAAGCACGTCAAGATAACGGAGGAAACAAACGGAGATGGTTTTCAAGGTGACAGATAACTGGTCTTCATAACGATTAAGACCATGGAGCTTGCAGAAGAGTAAACTTCTGAGGGAAGGAACTTCCAACAGATGGAAAAAGATACGCGGACTTCGAGAGGTAAACCTCTACTAAACAGCTTAATAGAGATTTACAGGTGGAAAAGATAGATACCAACAAAACCAAGTTGTTGAACTACTTTTGACAAAGAAGGGCCCTTATTTGGTTCAACAGAAGGCCAAGACGAAAAGGTGTTTTATGAATAGGACTCATAAGAGCCACAAAGAACATGTAATAATAGAAACTACTGATTACCAAAATCATGGTCGCTCTTCGAACATGCTTAAAAAAGCAGGAAGGAAACTCTTTATTCATCTAGGACTATCAAAATCCTTGCCAAAGATCATGATATCACTTTACACCACCAAGATGAATAGTTTAGAAGATTCCTGATGACACGAGAAGAAAGAAATTTCATTCTCAGACTCCAAGTACTTGGCATCACAAGACGCTTCCCAATGTAAAAGGGTCTGGAAGATCGACCGAGATACATTTAGCAACACTCCTGTAAATGTTGTCCTTGATGTTCGAAACACCGTTAGTAGGCTACTGACAAGCCTTTAACTAGTTATCAAGTAAAGGTTGGACTTCGGATGCAAAGAAAACCATAAGCATAACTCCTATAATAAATCATAGAAGAAACCTCATGAAGAGTGGTTATTATTGTTGATTCAAGAGAGTAGGACAATAGGTCTTCCGACTGGTTGTGCCAACCATTACTTCAATCTTGCCGGAGTTACAATAGACCTACGTCCTAACCTTGAGGAACACCAATTATTATTTATGCTTGAGATTTAGCTTTGATTAAGTGGAGAGATACTTCAGACTCAGCATGTCTGAATAGAAAGTGTGCAACATTTACCATGGAGGTAAAGTCTCTAGATTCTCAAGACATGGACTTCAATGTCAAGCTCCAAAGGATGAGCTATATTGCAGAACCATGTGATAACAAGTTATCAGAAGATAATTGCATCTACATGAATTGTTTGCAACGAAACACCACTGAATCCTTGTTGGGAAACATTTAGGAGGATATAGAAGTTGTGTTGTACTTCTTGTCTTCCATGACGAATCAATCAGTGGCTTGGTGTGCTTGGAGGATCTTCTCAATATGTGAAGGTAACAACCTACCATATAAAGAATTCTGCGCACATGCTTAACTAACTTGAAATGATTCCTGGAAAAACAAAGATAACTCTACTCAGATCCATGGTGAAATCTTTCAATATTTGCATGTGAACCAGAGAAGGTTACTTCTAGCATCTAGAACGCATACTTCAAAATGACACGAAGATGATTCTCAAAAGTTTCCAACATTAATGCCAACTATTCCATAGGAGTCTGATCTAACATGGAGAAGTTAAGAATGTCATCGATGGGCTCAATAACAAACTTATCTATACACTCCAAGATGATAGAGTCACATGTTGTATGAACAAGGCATAGACATTGGTCAGACCATAGGACATGAAGATGTACTTAAGTGAGACTTCACAAGTGGATACACCATCAGAATTGTCCTTGGAACTGAGTTTGATTTGACGATTACCCAAATCAAATCAAAGGTGTGGAAAGATAACATATCCACAAAGGACATACTATCTTGCTTCAACACGAACAAAACTAGACATCCCTTTAAGTACCAACATAATTGGATAGAACTTTTGTGTTACAACTCTCCAAGTTGTTGTTTAAGATCAACCACCTAGTTCAGGGTATCCAGTACGGGTCCTTGGAGAAAAGAGCGGTTTAAAGAAACAGCTTACTCAAGAACCTGACAACACGGTCATGTGGCAACATGGAGATGCTTCTAGTAAGACATCCAAAATATCACGAACCACCGATATGTCACTTAGTTCGAGAGGAAACTTGCTTGGTAAGGCAAGAAGACATAGTCTCAAAGCTTCGGCATGAGCCTAACTCTTTGACTGAAGAGGGTGTAACAGAATATCGGACTTGGTAGCACGATCATCCTTGGCTTAGTGATAGGGTTAGCCAATCACGCTAAGAATGATACAAATGTCCTTGAAGTTCAAAGCAATATAAATTGCTAGGAATCTTAGATGCCACATCATTACGCTCACGCAACATTCCTGAGCGCGAATAGCTCAGAGGAAGGGTGGGTAAAAATGTGTAAGAGTATCACTTCATTAAGAGAGTCATCAATCTCAGCACGACCTCTTAGTATAAAAAGGGTGTGATACTTTAAGGTAGAACATAATGTGAGCTAATCAATGCTTATTAATCCGTCGATTACAACACTTTGACCTGGTCCTAGAAATGACGAGGTACTGGAGTTTGTTTCTCCTAACAACCCAAAATGGTTTGTCATGATGGACCACATGAGTATCTTGCATCGGAAGACACCAATGCACATTTACTAATTGGCTACCAACTAGTAGACAAAGGTCGGAAAACAACAAGGAAAAAGGAACATGCTTAGAATAGAATCCCGAGATGTGGATGCATAAGTCAACAATCTTCCGAGGACCAATGCAGGAAGAGTTAAGGTGTGGAAGAGTCACAAGTATAGAAGTGAGATTCACGAGGAGCACTCTTGTCGTGATATATTTGGTTACATTCAAGAACATATGCCATAGCATGTGGTAGGGGAAGTCCTTTATCATCACTGTTCAATAGGGACAATATCCACAAGCTTGAAGGCTATACTAAAAGGTACTAGCCAATCTGAGGTAATGTGTAAATATTAACCACAGGGGTCAACAAAATGGATCTTGGGTTAAAGGCCAGCGTCATGTACAACATTCACAACACCAGAATCCGGCACAATCGGGGATCTTAGGTTCAAGTCCGAGGGTTAAAACCCAAATAAGGAGTAACTACTAGTTGAATGACACTATGTACACTACAAGATAGTAACCACAAGGTAACTTCCAAGAGAAGAAACAACTTCGGAAGTACCCAACAAATGAATAGGAGGCACATGAGGAGAAAGGAAACCTTGAAACCTAGAACAGAACTTTATGGATCCTACAATATAATATTGTGGGTCCAAAAGAGAAAGAGATCATGATAGAAAGGAATCTCTCAAAAGAAATAGAACAAAGGGAAACAGGAAACACACACAACTGACTCTAGAGAACTCAACACTAGGTCAAATGGTTGAGAACCGGCATGCCTGAAAAGGCACCTAAGCTTTGAAGAAAGAGATGAGATAGCAAAACTTTTCCAAATCAACATAAGATAAGGGAACCCAGAGCTAGAGCGAAACTGAATAAGGAGTAAAAGAAGCATACCAGAGTTTTCGAACATAATTTTCATCTTTGAAAATAGTTTTCACAAGCACTAGACTCAACATCGACCAATAGAAAGGTTTCCTACAGTCGGTATGGCTCTGATACCAAAACCTGTGACACCCCCGGGATTAGGGCTAGACAAATCCCAGACCTCTTTCTGATATAAGCCTAACCTAAATCTCGAAAGCGTACATAGAGAGAATTTGATAACACAACAGTGACCCTACGACACAAAATTATTACAGCAAGCTCATAACTGAGCAAATAACCAAAATATTACAAGCAGAGGGCACTGAACACAAACATCAAACAACAGAAGGCAAATTATGCTATTAAGTATATCACACTTAACAAATGGCCTAAGAGGCCCGAAGCATAACGATGACGTCCAATCCTAGGATCCTAGACTTCCGACCGGGAACTCCAAAATACTTGTCGATGTCGATGCAGTGAAGAACTCTTCTTCTATGGTAACACTTACTCTTCTGCAAACGTATCAACGAAACAAGGGTGAGTACAGGGTGTACTCCGCAAGATTTATGGCTAGTGGAGTTATTTTGCATAAAGCCATCTTTATTTGTAAAAAAAGAGGGAGAAGAATCTCGACTAATCAGAGTATTTTAAAAGGGGATAAGAGAGCGACATATCTAGATTTGATAATCTTTTGATATCCACCGAATCATCCTCAGCTGAACCTACCTAATATCACCCCCTCGTACACATGAGGAAGCATCCTTAAGCACACACTGTTTTGCCAAGTTTTATGATTAGGTTAAAGTTCTCTATGATCTTAGAATCTGGTCTCCAAGTTCGTCCATAACCGTGGACACATCTTTTCAAAAAGATTTAACCCTGCAGGGGTGTACAACTTTACCCACACGCGCCAACCGATTCTTAATGCCAACGTTATTAGACCTCATCCTTGGAAGGCCGACAGAGAGTGGTTGACCATGACCTTTACCTTGCTTCACTGAGACCATGCGTCACACACTAGGGAGATGCCGCCGTCATATGGATCGAGTCCCGAAGCCGGTCCCTAATGTTGTGTACAAGGTTCAAGATTACGGATGCCGAGAATCTCTTGTTCCCGGCCATGCTTTCCTACCTGTTATGAATGCACCTCCTTCACCTCCATCCAATAACAACCAAGATGCGTATGTCAAATGGAAAGCCCGAATTATGTGAATCATGGAATCTACTAGGGAAGTTAGTTGGTCGAGGGGATTTCTAGGCCCCCGTTTGGCTGTACGCTCGTCTTGGACCATAGGAAAGAACTCATGTCCTAGTAGTGGGAAGTATGGGACTGCAAAAACCACAACCCACTATGGCCTCCCATACAAGCCTTAGCATGTTCAAATTTCATCTCTGATCTTACCACGTCCTCCTGTAAAACTAGGTTCATTCGTAGCTCTGATTCATCAACTGGATGGACCAGCGATAACAGTTAAGCATGGCTAAGAACAATAGAGATAATAGCTCTAGCAACGCTTCACAAGACAAACCCTAGTTATGCTAGGAGTAGTGGATCAGAGAATGTAGGCCTCAAAGGTAACATGCATCAAATAGGATTAATCAATCCATCAATAAAATCTTTAGAATCGTATGCACATGGCCAGAATTGAATGCTTGAAACATAGGATTATATCATGCGTGGGGCTTCGCTTGCCTTTGCCAGTTGATATCCAGAAAGCAGAGTTCCGGACACCTGGTACTTGCCTTAATTATAGTTGTCCAAGTATTGATCTTCGAGCTTCAACGGTGTTGATCTCAGTCTTCGATTTCGATCTCGATTCTGATATCATATTCTACCATAGAAGAACCAAATACCGGAAAGAAAGGGAAACAATCAAAACATGGCATCGATGCAATGCTCAAACAAGGATGATGATATGACAAGTTAAATGGCATTGGTATGAACCCCTAAAACATGCTTGACCATTTAATCGGGGTCCCGAGGGGTGCAAACCCTAATTCGGAGAAACCCCGGTTCATATGAGAGGGTTCATTATGTTCTCTAATTAAACTTGTCATGTAAGTTGTTTAACAATGCATGACTGTAGCTTAAATAGATAGATATCATTTTTCTGAACATTTTGATATATTATTTATATTTTTCTGATTTAAAATGAATTAGTTATGAATTTCTCCAATTTTAATTCATTTTAAATCATTTTTGGAATATTATAAAATAATTTACATTTTGGAATTACTTTAATAATTTTATTAAACAGAAAACATTTCTGAAATATTTATATCACTTACAGATAGGGCCCACATGTCAGGTATTTACTAATTACTGAAATGATTTACCAAAAATATTTGAAATAAAATAAAAGGAATATTACACCATGCTGACGTCAGCCATGGAGCTTCTCCCAGATCGAGCTCGGGCTCGTCGATAGGGCGCACGTGGGGCTGCGAGAGGGGTTAGGCTCGACTCAGGGTACATCGCTGAGCCAAATAGAGGCGGCGCCGCTGGCGGGAGGTCGTCGGAGCAGCATGTGCGATGGCGGCCGATGGCAAGACTTGCAGGCGGTTGCGGCAGTGGCGATACAAAGAGGGGGAGGGTGAGCGGAGAGGCGTGTTAGCACTGGAAGCTCACCACGAACGCGACGGTGGTGACGGGAAGTCAAGGCGAGGCCGAACGGCACCAGAATCGACGATGAACACGGCAGCCGGTGTAGGGGAAAGCGTGGTCGTTGACGGCAACAGAGAGCACCCCGGCCCGATTCCTTCGACGGGTAGATGCAGTCTAGCACTGGGAGATCAAGAGCAACGGCGGACGGCGAGGTCCGAGCTAGGGTTTCATACGGATTTGGGGAAACCTACAGAGAGCACGAGAGGAAGAGAGACGGGTATGGGGAGAGAGAGGAGGAGACGGCCGTTCTTATCCATCTGTCTAGGGGCGGCGGCGGGAATCGCTGCGCGGCGGGGATCTACGGCGTGCGCTCGGGCACGCAGGTGCTTTCCGTCTGGAGGAAGACGACGAGCTGGTTTGGGATGCGCATGGGCCAAGGCAGGCTAGCTGCGGGGAAGTGCGCTGGGCGGAAGAGAGAAAGAGGAAGAGACAGATGGGCTTGTTGGGCCGGCTGTTGCTGCTCTATTTTTTTATAGAAACTCTTTTCTTTTTCTGTAATTTGTTCTCTCTTTTGAAATTCATTTTGAATTCTGTTTTGGTATATTTCAAAAATACCAGAGGCCTTTATAAAATATACAAAATACTGAGGGGCCCCTTAAATCAATTTGGGCTCCATTAATTTTGTGATTTCAAAATTCAAAACCATTTGAATTTGTTTCAAATAGAGAGAGAAAGCTAGGGTTTAGGGTTTTGTGATTATTTTTCCTTGCATGCATTTTAAATGATTATGCTCATGAATGCACATACAAAACCCTAATTACTGTTAGAAAAACTAGGGTTGTTACATTTTGTAAAGAAAAACTTAGAGTTTTCAACTAGTAGGACAAAACTACTTTCTGCAAAGCCAGCCTGAAACCACACTTAGCCAAATTCATGTAGTTGATAGTCTCTACTATATAACTATGATATCACTTGCCAATGCAATTCCAAATGAATTAACCCCTTGTGGATGTAACTTATGATGTTGAAGGTTACTCTGATGGTGAGTAGGGTTATGAGTCTACACTCAACATGTTTTCCTGTGGCACATGAAGATGAATACTTCATTCATATACTTTGTAATAAGAACTCTATGGGTTAGCCTTGGGCTAATGAGTTGTAAGAACTATTGTACTCCTGGAATTACGATGTAATAATGACCTTTTTATCTGTGTACTTCATCTTAAACTATGGGTGCTAGCATTTCGATCCAGGGACTAGGACTGCAATCACAGGGGCATTTACCTTAAAGGGAGAGGTCTTACATTCTAGGTCTTTTTAGCACGTTTTTTACCACCATTGTTGACCCCTTTGAACTTTCTTCGTCTTCCTTCCCTCCTATGATTCTTACATCCTTTTAAGGGCTTTGGAAGAGGAGATCTAGATCTACAATACCCACAAATCAATTCATCCTCTAAGTGAGGGGAACCCATTGGATCTAGATCTTGGAGTCATTTGTTGGTTTCCACCATTGTTCTTCCTCCCTAATTCCTTCCTAGCACGTGTTGCTTTGGTGGGATTTGAGAGTGAAGGATTTGAGCACACTTGTTGTTCTTGCTGTGCATTCTTGCATAAGTGTTGAGCTCTCCATTTTGATTTGTTTGAGTGAGAGACCGTGAGCTTGTTACTCTTCGAGGGTGACCTCCTAGTTGGCTTGGCGGTTGATACCGCGGTGTCCTCTTCGTGGAAGATTGTGAAGAGACCCGAGCTTCTCCTTCATGGAGGTTGTGAAGTGGTTGTGGAGCTTTCCATCTCCGGAGTGGAGGAAAAGCTAGCCATAAGGAAATGGTCTATTCCTTCATGGGATAGACTTGGAGAAGAAGGTGAGCCTTAATGGCGTTGGGAATCCTTTGTGGAATCTCACACCTCTCCAACGTGACATACCTTTCTTGTAAGGGAACATGGGAATACATCTTCTTCTCCGCGTACCTCGGTTATCTCTATATCCAAGCTTACTTTCCTTGTGATAGCAATCGATCTTGAAGTACTTATATCTTGTTTATCACTTGTGGTATATTTATCTTGTGCTATCTTGATTAGCTTAACTTGTTTTTGGTGCACTTAGTTAAGCCTAGTCTATTTAGGTTTTGTGCTTTTAAAATAAACGTTAGTTTAATTCTGTATTCTATCAAGCCAAAACCATAATAGTTTTGAAATTGCCTATTCACCCCCTATAGGCGACATCTCTATCCTTTCAATTGGTATCAGATCAAGGTCTCTCCTTGTTTAGGCTTCACCTCCTAGAGTGTAAAGATGTTGGCTAGTAGTATAGTGCACAATGACACAATTATCTTTGATGGCACAAATTATGCTATGTGGAGAAATTGTTTACTTTGTAATCTTCGGACCTTGTGTCCAAATATTGAGCGATTTCTAGATGTAGGTTTTTTTCCTCCAATGGATCCTCAAAATCTATATCTAGAGGATGAGAAAATTTTACATCCCGAAGCTCAAGTATCTAATGAGCTTATTTTCTCTTTGAGCCCCACAGTTAATTTGTTCTTGACGATTGTAAAGCGCAAGTCGTCTCATGAGAAGTGGACTAAGATTAAAAAAATATTTGGTGGTTCAATTTCTTATATTGTCGGTGGTTTCTCCGAGGAGATCTCTTCTCCTTCACATCATGAAGAGAGCTCCAAGTTTCTTCCACCTCCGGCCGCGATGAGTTCCTATCTTCATCCACTTCATCAACGTGTGGCAAGACACAAGGTAAAGATATGGTGAGTGGTGCTGGGAATTGCAATGTTGATATTGTTCTCTCTAATAATGACCCTTCATATCTATCCTATTGCAATGTTTCTTGTTTGGACTTAAGCACTTCTTGCAACAATGATGCTATTCCCGTTGTGTTCCTAGTCCTTGCATATCATCTAGTAATTATTTGAGTACTAGTGTAGATGGTATGCTTGATTTTCCTTGTTCCCATGAACTAAATGCTTATATTTCCTCTAGTTGTTTATATAAGAATGTACAGAAAATCAAACATTCTATGGAGCAAGACATGATCATGAATAAAGATTCAAGAATATCCACATCTTCATCCTCCCGTGCTCACATGTGCCTTATGGCAAGAGGATCAAAGGTATCTTCTACTTTGGATCCCAATATATCTTCTAAAGATAATAGCAATGATAATGATGATAGTGATGATGACATTGATGAGGATACTAGTGCTCTCTTGCTTGAGTTGAATTTTTTGTATACCTCTCTTCGTTGTAATAATAAGGCCGTTACTTGTCTCAAACATGTTATAGACACCATAACAAAACAAACGGGAACCATAGAGGAGTTGGATTTCCAACTTGATGATGGGAGTCGGAGATTCAATCTCCTTAAGCAAGAGCTTGCCGATGAGAAGAACACTAACTATCTCCTCACACACAAAATTGAATCTTATGAGACTGAAAAGGAAAATTCCATTAATGATGCTTGTGCTACTAACTCTACTTCTTGTGAAGCATCTACCCTAAAGGAGAACGTTGAGCTAAGGGCTCAACTTGAGTTGCTAACTAGCAAGAATATGAAATTGGAAGAAAGTCAGGGAAAGCTCTCAGGCTCTCATAATGATCTTCTAATCTCCCATGATGGGATAAAGTTAGCTCGTGAGGCAAGTATTACCAAGGTAACATATTGTGAGACTCTTTTGGACATTAGCACAACTTCTACTCAAAATGCTATTTTGCCATGTGCTAGTCCTAATAATCCATCTAGCCATACTATGGATAAACCTTGTGCTGGATTACTTGCTTAGCCTTGTTGCTCGAATAATGAAGCTTCTACTTCCTCTAGGACTTGTATTTATACTAACCATGTAGAGGAAATCAAAGATCTCAAGGCTCAAGTCACTTCCTTGAGGAATGACTTGGAAAAGAGTCATGAAGGGAAATCCACACTCGATAATATTTTGAGTGTGCAAAAATCCCCTAATAATAAAATTGGTCCTGGTTTCAAATCCAACAATAAGAATAAGTCCAAGAGAAACAAGAAGAATGGAAAAAACCAAGTCAATAATTCGGCAAAGATTATTTGCTTCAAGTGCAAGGTTGAAGGACATCATGTAAGATCTTGTCCATTGAAGAAAAAGCACTTGAGTGAGAAGCAACAAGGGAAGCGGCCACAAGTTCATGTTCTATCCCAAGTTGAAGTTAGGCCACTTCCGAAGAATAATCAATATAATGCTCACCAATCCAAGAAATCAATGAAGAAGATAAAGGGGAGAACTTGTTACTACATATGTCGTGTGAAGGGGCACTTTGCCTCTTCATGTTCAAATGGTACCTTATCTAACCATATGATTGTTGATGATTATTATTCTCTTAGGAAGGATAAGGATGGCAATGTGTTTACCAAGTTTGTTGGAACTCAAAGTGGTGTCAAGAAAAGAACCATTTGGGTTGCCAAGCCTACTGTGACTAACCTCTTAGGACCCAACTTGGTTGGGGACTAACAAGCTCAAACTTGATCAATAGGTGTTTGTGAAGGGCATTGGAGACTTGGCTAACTCATGAAGAATTAAGGGATCTTCGTATATTATATTTGATCAAGCCAAGTCATTATATTTGATCAAGCCAAGTCTAATGTGCCTCTTCGCGGTAACTTCTACTAAACTCATTTATATTGTAATTTACTTACCCCTTTACATGTTTTGGTTTTGTACCAAGTATGTGTGTGGCACCCCAGATTTATGGTCCGAGAATACCCGTTATGCATGCAATTCACGTTCCCATGATCAGTGAGCCGTGGGCATAATCGACTAGTATCATTACATCATCCATACAATACGAGTACAAACTTACAAAGTGGCCATTATGGCGATTACAACACCGATATCGGAAGTCTTCAGCGCAGAGCCCATGCCTTAACCTACAGGCAACTGACTGGGAAGACGGCCTAGCTCGCATAGACGCCAACACCTTCGTTCCTTTTTAACATCTGCAAACTGGCCAAGTAGATAGCCAGGGACAATGCTGGTGAGTACTTTGAATGTACTCGCAAACCACAGAGACAAGGGTAATAAGACTAATGCATATTTGGCTGTGGCGAGAAAGCTCTACACTATAGTTGTTTTTGAAAGACCTAACATTGGCATCTCTATATCTTTGTTGAATTTTGGAAACCATGTCTCCTTTTTGAAAATCCAGACAACTCCACATCCTTGTTAAAAAGATTTAGAAAACGTTTTGTTTTAAAACCCTTTTTAATACATTATCGACCAACTCTGGTCAAAACCAACTTATTCTTATCTTTCCTCGTGACCAATTCACTTTCTTTAGTTCATCTCAACTTAACCGAAGGGTACTCCTAGCTCTTGCCATTCCAACCGTCCTTGTCCGTGGACACGGCTATTTGAATAGGTTACACTCTACAGAGGTTGTGCACTTTACCCACAAGAATCAATACATCCGCTGGGATAAAACCACGGCCTGCTACACACGGTAGACAGGGGTTCGGATAATCAAACTTACACTTTTCATTTGTACAGCCCAAGCAAAGGCGGCTTTTCCTTTTGGGTTTGTTCTCCCCGGCAACGAGTATGTGGCACAATGACCATAGTCCTTCCTTCTGCCCTTCCGTATACCCAAACCCGTAGCTTGGAAATATGCAATAACCTCGGTGACTCCACTTCCTTCTCCACTCCTAAAGCATACTGTCCGCGGGAGACCCAATTTTTGCACTAGCCTCCTGCCGAGACATGCTCACTCTTTCCGAAGCAAGCAATAGACCCCAAATCCGAAGATTTGTTGTAGAGTACACCTGGGCTTCCAGGGATTTCTCCCCTTAAGCAAGTACAAGCAGCCTCGTCTAAGGATCACAAACTACAAGCTAAGCCCCAGCGCCTGGGGTAATGTGATTGCATGGATAAATTGTTCCATACATTGGCTTAGAACATCCCTTACTTTCTTTTACTTAACTCTCCTTTACTTATCTTCCTCTTCCTTATCTTTCTCTTCATCCACCTCATATTTGCTTTAGTAAAACTTCCACTCGGAAACTATGCCTCTTTCCAAGGGTTTCATTTTGAAAACTTTGTAGTAGGGTAAGAACCCAAAATAGTTTTATCTTTGAAAATCCATGGGTTCCAAGAGGGAAGATGCTAATCATCTTAGCCTCGTTCTAAGGGGTACAAGTAGGTGTAAATAGGGTAGGTGTCCAAGGGACACTCCTTCATAACTTGGAGGATCCAAGTTAATCACGTATGTTTATTTGAATACAAAAGATGCCTTTAATCATGCAATTCATAAACGAAATATAAATCAGTTGATAAACAGAAGTAGGTAAATACAGGAGTTCAGGAATGGTGTCTTGACTGTGACCAACGATAAGTCCCTTGACTGCGTTAAATAACCAGAAAACCAATAATAATAATAATAATAAAAGAGATAATCCCCGATGCTTCCTTCTTCTCGGCGTCACACAATCGCAACTATCACTGTTATCGAGCATACATGCAAACAAACAATACACCAATCAATACAAGGCATACAAGCAACAAACCATACAGCAAGCTAAGGGTAACTACAAGACAAGAGGCAGTAGGATGTGGGGGTTTTAGTTGATTGGATTGGGAGATGATTAGGAGACGTTAGGGAAAAAGGATCCCTTTGGATTTAAAGTTTAGGAACTACCTAAGAGAGGCGTTTTTGATCAAGGATTTAGTATGTATGATACCATCGTATAAAAATGATACCATCAGATAGGTATTGATAAAACGAAGCCAACAAAAGTGGCTTCACTATTTTATCAATTTTCCTTGATTTCTAAAGGATTTTATAGTGGAAACCCTAGTTTGAGGAAATAATTCACCAGAACTTTTCTGGAATTCCAAAAATTATTTACTTGGGTTTGTCGGTAGTATTTGGTGGACTAAATCAAGAGGAGTTGGAATCTCCTCAAAATAATTAATAAAATGCCATTGAGAAATTCCCAAAGGAAGTACTGGACAAGATTTGTCTTTTTCATCAGATTTATTCTACAGAATCTTTTCAGTTGATTCCAAGGACAAATATTAGGTAATGAAAATAACTTTCTGTAGAAAGTGGAATCAACCATTTTGGAGTTACATAGCTACTGTAGTGAACTTAGTAATGAATAAACCATGCATAGAAGAGTTTATTTCACTAAAATTCAACAGACGCTCATAAAAATATGATCTACTGTATTTAGGAAGAAATGGTTATATGTGTTTACCGGGAGTTGGAAATAGGTCAAAACCTCAGTTTGTTTGACCTAGGGAATTTATTGAAGGCAGAAATGGCTTTATTTTGTTATTTTTGTTACCAGCAAACTAAGAAGAAAAAGGGTGTGGGGCCTGTGGGACAGGAAAGGTATGGTCAGTACCTTTGATCACCAATTGGATTTACTCCAATTAGAGATACCAAACCTTCTAGAGAATTATTATAGCGAAAAGGATAGGTCTTAGGAAATGATTTATCCTATTAATTTTATATATAGTTTTGGTGCAAACCTTGGTCTGCATGTTAGAGAACAAGTGGATGCATGTGCGGATATTTAGATCTGAATAGTTTGATTCAGTTTCCATTTTCATTTGGAATTAAACCAAACAGCTACTTAACAGATCTGGACATATATTGAATAAAAGAGAGGGGGAAAGGGGTTTGTTGGGCCGAGCAGGATGAATCCGGCCCACCCGGGCTTGGTTTCACGAGGGAGGAGGTATCTGGGCCGGCGGGGGCCCGCGTGGCAGAGAGTGGTGGGTGTGAAGGGGTACGCGGTGTTGCTGGCCGCCGGATCAATGCATGATCGATGGGCATGGCTCTTCTTCAACCTCTGCTCAGAATAGGACACAGGGAAACCCTAGGGCAGGGAGGAGGGGCCTATGGGGCTTACCAGGGGCATGGGGAGGCGTCGGGGATGGTCCAGGAGGAACGACAGTCGGCGGGGAGTCCGTAGAGGGGCGACACTACGGGTCTCAGCGAGAGGCATCGACGCGGGGGACCGGGCCGGCGAGGCTCTCGATGCGGGCTCGGTGAAGCTTTCAGGGGCGCATGCATGCAACCGTCGATTGAGGAGGGCGAGGTAGAGGCTGTCTACGGTCTCGGAAATGTCCTGGCGGGGTAGAAGGGGCTCAGGGTAGCCTGCTCCGCTGACTCACCTCCAAAATGAGCAAGCGGTGGCCACGGTTGCTCCGACGTTCCTGGAACAGAAGAGAGGGCGAGGGCAGTGTAGCAGAGAGGGAGAAGATAGATTTGAGAGAGTAGAGGGAGATGGGAGCTAGAGATCCATGGCGAGCTTGCATGCAAGCCTAAATCTGAGAGGAGCACCTCTCCTTTTCCATGTCCATGGGGAGCCAAGGGAGGGGATCTGGAGCTCGAGGGGGAGGTGTTCTAGTGATAGGGAGAGAAATGAGAGAATAGGTGCAAGGTGGGAGGGCTCTGGCCTTATAAAGTGAGAGAGGAAGGTGTATGATGGACATGGTCCGTATGGAAAGCTTGGAGGGAGGGAGGTGCTTAGCCAATGGGGCCATAGGGGCGGTGGGGAGGTGTGGGGTAGCCTCTGGTCGGGCTAAGTGAAAGGGGTGAGAGGGGGAGCAGCTGCTATGGTTTTTAATATGATGTGACAAAACAAGGATGCTTTGTCTCCCTCTTAACAAGAGCAAAAGGACAAGGACTTGTGTTTGGTTACTATAGACCGTTAGTGCTGCGACTAGGAGGGTGTGATGATGTTGTGGTGTAGTGCTTGACAATCTTTGGTGGTGTTTGGAGTTGGTTTGAATCAAGTTTGCTTATTTTGCAAAATGTTGATCAATTTGAGGCTTGTGAAGGAAGTTGCAAAGGTTTCATTGGACAAAGTGTGTAAATGTTACTAGTAGGTATATGGGTTCACATAATCTCTCCATGATTTAAATGGGATTTTTCTAATGATTTTAATCCCATTTAAATGCACTTCTTCAAAAAGTGTAGAAACAGATTATGGAATGTAAGATGAAAATTTTTCATTGGGAAAGTTTGGTTTTTGATGTGATATGGTCCTAAATATTATAGCACACATTGGAGAATTTTAGTGGGATTTATTGAGGTGGAAAGGTATTTTTGGAAAATTATTTCTTGTTTCTTCAATTTAAGAAAAAGGGCAAAAGGAAATAATAACGGATCTCAAAAATATTTATTTTTGAGTTTGAGAGATGTGATATGATATGGAGAACTCAAATATACATTGAGTTGGCAAAGTGATTTGGAGAAAAACAAACTTGCCTTAAAAGACAAAGATTTGGAGCATTTGGTTAGTGAAGGAAATAAAATAGTTTAATAATCCAAATAATTGTGGGAATTATTTGGGGATGCTTATATCCAAGGTAGATGATGTAAGATTGATGTTTGAATCAAGGTCAACCTTTTTTTTGAAGAAAAGTGATGAAAAGGGTGGAAACTAGATTCTTGGAGGATCTAGGGTTTAGTTATTCTGATGCCATCTAAACAGGGTTGGATTAGGGAGCTCAGAGCTCACCTTGGTACAAGGAGTATATGGATAGATAGACCATGTCATATAGATGATCATGGAAGCAATAGTGGGGATTGGTTGTATTTGAAGTGGTTTTGGATTGATGGCAAACTTTGTTGAAAATAAGGCTGCCATAGCAGATACACTAGTTAGCCTCCTAAACCATGGGGGTTTAATAAGCACAAGGCTCCAATTGAAACAAGTGAGGTGGGGATTTATAGGACATGGTTGGTAGGTCCTAACCATGCAAATAGTTGGTCAAGGGGAGGTGGCATATAGATTTGAGCTGATGCCAAATTAGGCAAGATGATAAGATTTGCAGAAAAGATTATTATCTTGACTACAAAACGAACATGGATGAGTGAGACATCAGTTGGCCTAGCCAAGGGAAAGAGTGGGATTTGGTAATACTAAAGATGTACTACAAGATGGTTCAAGTACATTCCCAAGAATTCACATAGGTTGTAAGAGGTAGGGCTCCAAATATGGTATCCAGATAAGAAATCCGGACTTAGCCATTTTGGCAGATTTAAGGTTTTAAACTAGAGTGCAAGTGTAGAGGCTTTTGAGAGGATGCTTGGTTCCAAACTCATGATCCTAGGGAGGATGATGTTGAGGTACTAACTAAGTAGATGGGATCCAAGCTTAGAGGGGGTCTCCACTGAGTTGGAAACCATCCAGAGGGATTATCCTTAGATTGAGATAAACATGAGATGAGATGATTACTATAGGGGCTCAGGATAGATCCATATTTGGAAGCTTAGCTTGAGATTAATGATCACAAGCAAGGATTGGGTCCTAAAGGATGAGCTACTAGATTATCTCAATCTATATCCAAAGCAAACAAGGCAATCAGCAGATCAAGGCAATCATCAGATAGTAGATCAAGGCAATTCATCTTACTACTTATCTAACTACTACTAGGGTTACCATCAAGCCTAGCTTGGGGTAAGGAGGGGTATGTTGAAAAGGGGTTTTGCTTTCAAGTAAGATAAGTACCATCTTGGTATCTCTACCAAGATTGATATGAAAAGGTTTTGATAAAGGTTTTGGGAAAACCTAGAGATAAGGGTAGTTGAAGTTCTATCTTGAAAACATAAGGAGATAATATATATAGGTCTCCATAGTTTTGGCAATAGAAGATAGTAAAGTATTTGGTTGTGTCAAAGTCATCTTGGCTCAAGTTTTGAAATGCCAGAACATTTGAGAATATGAAAGATGAGCCAAGACATCTCTTTTGTAAAATGGTGTTTGTTAACTAGGGTTGAGATGAGGAGCACACAACTAATACACAAGTAGTTGCTTGAGAACAAGTAAACAAGTAAGCACACAATGCAAGAAAAGTTTTTGTTCCCCCGGATTTTTTTCCTTTTTACATTAAATCAGGGTTGCTGAAATTGGGATGTTACATACCTTTCCCCCTTAAAATAATCTTGTTCCGAGATTAGGGAAGAGTAGGATTGGGGTGATAACATCCGCTTAACAATTTCAGCGGTGGAAGAAACTAGGCGATAAAAAGTTTTATAAATACCCTACGTGGTTAGTTATAGCTCGGAACTAAGATGCTTTGGGTCGGGCGGTTTAGCTTCAAACAAATGGAAAAGACGCAGTCTTTTCCCCTTAGGACAAGTCTAGGTAGGTTTAGAGTCGACGGGGTACTTCCTTCTTGAGGCGAGACGGCGGGTTGAATCTTCTTTATTTCTTTGCCTCGGGGTCGACGTCTCTTTCTTCAGGGTCTTGATACACCGGGATGTTGGCTAGACATTCGAGCTCGGGGTGGAGTACATTCAGACTCTGGAGAAGTGCTGAACGTTGTTCTTCATGCAGGGTCGATGATTCGGGCTTGGGGAGGTGGTCATTGCTTAACGCTAACTTGGGGTCAGATCCTGGGGTCTCTAGGGATTTGGGCGGGAAAGACGCAGTCTTTCCCCCTTAGGGCAAAATTACGGGGGTTTGGTCTGATGCAACATCATGGGTAAAGCAAGCAAAGAAGGATATCATGCTTGCATAACATCCATACATTAAGCAGTTTCAAACCGGTCGGTGGCGGAGGTACTTAGGGTTACAGAACAGGTTGGTGTCGCTGGGTGAACAGGCACTTAGAGTTTTACAAAATAGGTTCCGGGGTGTTACATAGGTACTACACTAGGCTAGTTGCCGCTTGAGGGTGCTTCAGGAGACTTCTCTTTGGCTTCATCTTCATCTTCGGGAAGGTGGGTGGAGGGTCCTTGTATATCTTGTGGTGGCTTGAACCTCTTGAGATACTGTCGAGCGGTGACACACTTCTTTCTTCCTTGGAGGATGCGGCTTCCGGAGGCTTCTTCCGGATCCTTGATTATGGCTTGATTTCTTTGCTAGACTTCTAGAGCTTCTTTGCGATCCAGGATAGCTTGCACATGATGAAGTTCCATCTGGTTGTGGTGGTATTCATCAACAATTGTGGTGAGGAGCTCATTTCCAGCATAGCTATAATGGTCTTGAAGCTGCAGGGTGGGGTAGGTCAAGCGAGGGTCTTGGGATTGACCGAACGAATCCATGCTTCCTTTGATGGGCAGAAAGAAGGTTGTTGGTTGCCTCATCTCGGGAAGGACATCCCGAATGCGAAACAGGGCTTCTCTTGCCGCCATTTGGAGAGCCAACACTCGGGTTGGCATACGAAATCTTGTGGCGCGAATGGGTTATCCGGGTACTCCATACTTTGGTTTGATGATCACTTGACCCAGAAATAGTCCGGTTTCCAGTCCCTTGTGGAGTTGGTAGGTGGGAGGTTGGGTGTATCCGTAGATCTGCAGGGAATCCAGAGGAGCACTGGTAATCCAATGCTTAGCCATGCTTCATCGATGGGTTCCATCTGCAAGGAGGAGGGTTTGTGGATTTAGGGTGAGATAAAACAGATGGGTTTAGATTTATCAGGGTACACAATTGATATAAAGAGGCATCAAGGCTGGGTTTTCCTCGGACGACTCTCGAAGTAGAGGGTGGGTGGTTCATTGGAGTTGGAGTTTGAGTGGAAAGACGCAGTATTTCCACCTTAGGGCCTTACTTGAGGGTGTCGAGATTTTCTTATGTGGCCATCCTGTAGAGGAGGGGTTTCCGACTAGGGGTTGCAAAGGTTAGTTCGAGGCACATCAGCAAGGTGGTCAAAGTTTCAGGATCGAATGATCCAAGGCAGACAAACAATCACAATCCAAGGATCAAAAACGCACATGACAAGCAAGGAAGGCATACCATTGGTACTAAGGGGGTGACTACACACCATAGAGGGAATCCTATTTTAGGGATGATAATTCCTAAGTACAGACATTGTGGAGGTCTTAACTTCTATCTTGCCGTCTTTTGTCGTCGGTGCCATACTTGATTTATTTGGGGATGGTGAAGGACTCCATAGGTAAGGCGAACTTGTAGTGTCTGTCGTCGTTGGTAGCTCCTTTGCTTTGCTTGTCTCGATGTCTCTTCGCTCCGGGATCTCCATCTTCATAGTCTCTAAGTCGGACTTTATTTTGTAAAAACAGAACATTTGAAGTAGACGAGATATAGAGTGATTCATTTTTATTTTATTTTTAAGTCAGAGAAAATGAGATAAGAATTACTTTTTTAAAAAGATTTTGGGGAAAATAGTTTTCGAAAGCCGGTGTTTTCAGAAACAGGGGTTGTCCTGTTTAACGTCCATGCTAACTAAGGTCTCCTACAATCAGGATGGCTCTGATACCATGTCCGTGGTACCCCGGATTTATGGTCCGAGAATACCCGTTATGCATGCAATTCACATTTCCATGATCAGTGAGCCGTGAGCATAACCGACTAGTATCATTACATCATCCATACAATACGAGTACAAACTTAAAAAGTGGCCATTATGGCGATTACAACACCGATAGTGGAATTCTTCAGCGCATAGCCCATGCCTTAACCTACAGGCAACTGACTGGGAAGACGGCCTAGCTCGCATAGACACCAACACCTTCGTTCCTTTTTAACATCTGCAAAAACTGGCCAAGTAGATAGCTAGGGACAATGCTGGTGAGTACTTTGAATGTACTCGCAAACCACCGAGACAAGGATAATAAGACTAATGCATATTTGGCTGTGGCAAGAAATCTGTACACTATAGTTGTTTTCGAAAGACCTAACATTGGCATCTCTATATCTTTGTTGAAAAAGAGTTTTTGGAAACCATGTCTCCTTTTTGAAAATCTAGACAACTCCACATCCTTGTTAAAAAGGTTTAGAAAATGTTTTGTTGTAAAACCCTTTTTAAAACCTTATCGACCATCTCTGGTCAAAACCAACTTATTCTTATCTTTCCTCGTGACCAAGTCACTTTCTTTAGTTCATCTCAACTTAACCGAAGAGTCCTCCTAGCTCTTGCCATTTCAACCGTCCTTGTCCATGGACACGGCTATTCGAATAGGTTACACTCTACAGAGGTTGTGCACTTTACCCACAAGAATCAATACATCCGCTGGGATAAAACAACGGCCTGCTACACATGGTAGACAAGGGTTTGGATAATCAAACTTACGCTTTTCATTTGTCCATCCCTAGCAAAGGCGGCTTTTCCTTTTGGGTTTGTTCTCCCCGGCAACGATTATGTGGCACGATGTCCATAGTCCTTCCTTCTGCCCTTCCGTATACCCAAACCCGTAGCTTGGCAATATACAATAACCTCGGTGACTCCACTTCCTTCTCCACTCCTAAAGCATACCGTCCGCGGGAGACCCAATTGTTGCACCAGCCTCCTGCCGAGACAGGCTCACTCTTGCCGAAGCAAGCAATAGACCCCAAATCCGAAGATTTGTTGTAGAGTCCACCTGGGCTTCCAGGGATTTCTCCCCTTAAGCAAGTACAAGCATCCCCGGCTAAGGATCACAAACTACGAGATAAGCCCCAGCGCCTGGGTAATGTGGTTGCACGGATAAATTGTTCCGGACATTGGCTTAGAACATCCCTTTCTTTCTTTTACTTAACTCTCCTTTACTTATCTTCCTCTTCATTATCTTTCTCTTCATCCACGTAATATTTGCTTTAGTAAAACTTCCACTCGGAAACGATGCCTCTTTCCAATGGTTTCATTTTGAAAACTTTGTAGTACGGTAAGAACCCAAAATAGTTTTATCTTTGAAAATCCGTGGGTTCAAAGAGGGAAGATGCTAATCATCTTAGCCTCGTTCTAAGGGGTAAAAGTAGGTGTAAATAGGGTAGGTGTCCAAGGGACACTTCTTCATAACTTGGAGGAGCCAAGTTACTCACGTCTGTTTATTTGAATACAAAACATGCCTTTAATCATGCAATTCATAAACGAGATATAAATCAGTTGATAAACAGAAGTAGGTAAATACAGGAGTTCAGGAATGGTGGCTTGCCTGTGACCAACGAGAAGTCCCTTGACGGCGTTAAATAACCAGAAAACCAATAATAATAATAAAAGAGATAATCCCTGATGCTTCCTTCTTCTCGGCGTCACACAATCGCAACTATCGCCGTTATCGAGCATACATGCAAACAAATAATACACCAATCAATACAAGGCATACAAGCAACAAACCATACAACAAGCTAAGGATAACTACAATACAAGAGGAAGTAGGATGTGGGGGTTTGAGTTGATTGGATTGGGAGATGATTAGGAGACATTAGGGAAAAAGGATCCCTTTGGATTTAAAGTTTAGGAACTACCTAAGATAGGGGTTTTTGATCAAGGATTTAGTATGTATGATACCATCGTATAAAAATGGTACCATCAGATAGGTATTGATAAAATGAAGACAACAAAAGTGGTTTCACTATTTTATCAATTTTCCTTGATTTCTAAAGGATTTTATAGTGCATAAAACCCTAGTTTGAGGAAATAATTCACCAGAACTTTTCTGGATTTCCAAAAATTATTTCCTTGGGTTAGTAGGTAGTATTTGGTGGACTGAATCAAGAGGAGTTGGAATGTCCTCAAAATAGTTATCAGAATGCCCTTGAGAAATTCCCAAAGGAAGTACTAGACAAGATTTGTATTTTTCATCAGATTTATCCTACAAAATCTTTTCAGTTGATTCCAAGGACACATATTAGGAGATGAAAATACTTTTCTGTAGAAATTGGAATCAACCACTGTGGAGTTACATAGCTACTGTAGTGAATTTAGTAATAATAAACCATCCACAGAAGAGTTTATTTCACTAAAATTCAATAGAGGCTCATAAAAATATGATCTACTGTATTTAGGAAGAAATGGTTACATGTGTTTACCGGGAGTTGGAAATAGGTCAAAACCTCAGTTGGTTTAACCTAGGGAATTTATTGAAGGCAGAAATGGCTTTATTTTGTTATTTTTGTTACCAGCAAATAACAAGAAAAAGGGTGTCGGGCCTGTGGAACAGGAAAGGTATGGTCAGTGCCTTTCATCACCAATTGGATTTACTCCAATTAGAGATACCAAACCTTCTAGAGAATTATTTTAGTGAAAAGGATAGGTCTTATGAAATGATTTATCCTATTAATTTTATATATTGTTTTGGTGCAAACCATGGTCTGCATGTTAGAGAACAAGTGGATGCATGTGAGGAAATTTAGATCTGAATAGTTTGATTCAGTTTCCATTTTCTTTTGGAATTAAACCAAACAGCTACTTAATAGATCTGGACATATATTGAATAAAAGAGAGGGGGAAAGGGGTTTGTTGGGCCGAGCAGGATGAATCCGGCCCACTCGGGCTTGGTTTCACGGGGGAGGTGGCATCTGGGCTGGCGGGGGCCCGCGTGGCAGAGAGTGGTGGGTGTGAAGGGGTACGAGGCGTTGCTGGCCGCCGGATCAACGCAAGATCGACGGTCGTGGCTCTTATTCAACCTCTACTCAGAACAGGACACAGGGAAACCCTAGGGCAGGGAGGCGGGGCCTATGGGGCTTACCAGGGGCATGGGGAGGCGTCTAGGATGGTCCAGGAGGAAGCGGCGGTCAGCGGGGAGTCCGTAGAGGGGCGTCGACGCGGGGGACCAGGTCGGCGAGGCTCTCGGTGCAGGCACGGTGAAGCTTTCAGGGGTGGATGCATGCAACCGTCGGTTGAGGAGGGAGAGGTAGAGGCTGTCCACGGTCTCGGAAATGTCCTGGCAGGGTAGAAGGGGCTTGGGGTACCCTGCTCCACCGACTCACTTCCAAAACGAGCAAGCGGTGGCCACGGTTGCTCCGGCGTTCCTGGAACCGAAGAGAGGGCGAGGGCAGTGTAGCAGAGAGGGAGAAGATAGATCTGAGAGAGTAGAGGGAGCTGGGAGCTAGAGATCCATGGCTAGCTTCCATGCAAGCCTAAATCCGAGAGGAGCACCTCTCCTTTTCCATGGCCTTGGGGAGCCAGGGGAGGGGATCTGGAGCTCGAGGGGGAGGTGTTCTAGACTTCTGGTGATAGGGGAGAAATGAGATAGCAGGTGCAAGGTGGGAGGCCTCTGGCCTTATAAAGTGAGAGAGGAAGGTGTATGATGGGCATGGTCCGTATGGAAAGCTTGTTGGGAGGGAGGTGCTCAGCCAATGGGGCCATAGGGGCGGTGGGGAGGTGTGGGGTAGCCTCTGGTCGGGCTAAGTGATAGGGGTGAGAGGGGGGAGCAGTTGCTATGGTTTTTAATATGATGTGACAAAACAAGGATGCTTTGTCTATCTCTCAACAAGAGCAAAAGGACAAGGACTTGTGTTTGGTTACTGTAGACCATTACTGCTGCGATCAGGAGGGGGTGATGATGCTATGGTGTAATGCTTGACAAGCTTTGGTGGTGTTTGGAATTGGTTTGAATCAAGTTTGCTTAATTTGCAAAATGTTGATCAATTTGAGGCTTGTGAAGGAAGCTACAAAGGTTGCATTGGACAAAGTGTGGAAATGGTACTGGTAGGTAGATGGGTTCACATAATCTCTCCATGATTTAAATGGGATTTTCTAATGATTTTAATCCCATTTAAATGCACTTCTTCAAAAATTGCAGAAGTAGATTATGGAAGCTAAGATGAAAATTTTTCATTGGGAAAGCTTGGTTTTTGATGTGATATGGTCCTAAATATCATAGCACACATTGGATAATTTTAGTGGTATTTATTGAGGTGGAAAGGTATTTTTGGGAAATTATTTCTTGTTTCTGCCATTTAAGAAAAAGGGCAAAAAGAAATAATAACGGATCTCAAAAATATTTATTTTTGAGTTTGAGAGATGTGATATGATATGAAGAACTCAAATATACATTGAGTTGGCAAAGTGATTGGGATAAAAACAAACTTGCCTTAAAAGACAATGATTTTGGAGCATTTGGTTAGTGAAGGAAATAAAATAGTTTAATATTCCAAATAATTGTGGGAATTATTTCGGGATGCTTATATCCAAGGAATATGATGTAAGATTGATCTGGGAATCAAGGTCAACCTTTGTTTTTAAGAAAAGTGATGAAAAGGGTGGAAACTAGATTCTTGGAGGATCTAGGGTTTAGTTATCCTGATGCCATCTAAACAGGGTTGGATTAGGAAGCTCACATCTCACCTTGGTACAAGGGGTATATGGATATATATACCATGTCATATAGATGATCATGGAATCAAGAGTTGGGCTTGGTTGTATTTGAAGTGGTTTTGGAGTGATGGCAAACTTTGTTGAAAATAAGGCTGCCATAGCAGATACACCAGTTAGCCTCCTAAACCATGGGGGTTTAAGAAGCACAAGGATCCAATGGAAACGAGTGATGTGGGGCTTGATCGGCCATGGTTGGTAGGTACGAACCATGCATATATTTGGTCAAGGGGAGGTGGCATATAGATTTGAGCTTCTGCCAAAGTAGGCAAGATGATAAGATTTGCAGAAAAGATTATTATCTTGACTACAAAACGAACATGGATGAGTGAGACATTAGTTGGCCAAGGTCAAGATTGGGCTTTGGTAGTACTAAAGATGTACTAAAATATGGTTCAAGTACATTCCCAAGAATGCACATAGGATGGAAGAGGTAGGGCTCCAAAGATGGTATCCAGATAAGAAATCCGGACTTACCCATTTTGGCAGATTTAGGGTTTTAGACTAGAGTGCAAGTGTAGAGGCTTTTGAGAGGATGCTTGGTTCCAAAATCATGATCCTAGGGAGGATGATGTTGAGGTACTAACTAAGTAGATGGGATCCAAGCTTAGAGGGGGTCTCCACTGAGTTGGAAACCATTCATAGGGATTATCCTTAGATTGAGATAAACATGAGATGAGATGATTGCTATAGGGTCTCAGGATATATCTATATTTGGAAGCTTAGCTTGACATTGTTGATCACAATCAAGGATTGGGTCATAAAGGATGAGCTACTAGATTAGCTCAATCTAGATCCTAAGCAAACAAGGCAATCATCAGACAGCAGATCAAGGCAATTCATCTTACTACTTATCTAACTACTACTAGGATTACCATCAAGCCTAGCTTGGGGTAAGGAGGGGTATGTTGAAAATGGGTTATTATTTGAAGTAAGATAAGTACCATCTTGGTATCTCTACCAAGATTGAGATGAAAAGGTTTTGGGAAAACCTAGAGATAAGGGTAGTTGAAGTTCTATCTTGAAAACAAAAGAGATAATATATATAGGTCTCCATAGTTTTGGCAATAGAAGCTAGTAAAGTATTTGGTTGTGTCAAAGTCATCTTGGCTCAAGTTTTGAAATGCCAAAACATTTGAGAATATGAAAGATGAGCCAATACATCTCTTTTGTAAAATAGTTTTTGTAAACTAGGGTTGAGATGAGGAGCACACAACTAATACACAAGCAGTTGCTTGAGCATAAGTAAACAAGTAAGCACACAATGCAAGAAAAAGTTTTTGTTCCCCCTGATTTTTGCCTTTTTGACATTAAATCAGGGTTGCTGAAATTTGGATGTTACAATGTGTTTGTATTTGGTGTTCCTCATGCTTGCTTATTTTGTGTATTCAAGTATGTCTAGGTGTTTGGCACATCATTTACTCGTGTGTTTTGTTTTGATCCTCTAATGCATCTTGATGATATCTTTTTTATCTTTTCAAGTGGTTAATGGAACATCCCATTTTGGTGGAGTGATATGCCTCGCTCATATCTCAAACCTTAAAATGTGTGTACGTGAGTACTACCACTTAGTATTGATATTTCAAACTTATCTAGTCACTATGTGGTGTGTCATACTCATGAGAAATTCAAATTCTAAATGTCCATTAATTCTCTCTAGTTGAGGTTGTTTTGCCTCTTAATAAGAAAAATTGAATATCACATTATGGGGGATCAATATGATTCTTTTGCATATCACAATCCTATGAAATGTGAACATATGAGGTAGTGCCACTTAGATTTGATATTGTTGATTATCTTGTTTCTAGGTGGCATGTTGGCCCAAACAAGGCCCTATTTTTGTTAGAAGCTTTTATTGCTCATCTTTTTGGTCTTAGTTTGAGTAATAAATTCTTGATGCGGTCTTTCTCAAATACATATCTCTATATCTTTTTGGGATACCATTTGCTTCAAGTTATTCTAATCATTGCTTTGCATGATTGTGTGACTAGATTGAAGCTATCAAGAATCTCTATCTTCACATAGTGCTTAATATTTTTATTCCTATCCTATGCTTTTTATTGTGCAGATTTATCTTTAATATTCGTGCAATATACCATCAGAAATCAATTCCAATACACTCATTGTCTTTGATAATTGATATACTTATGTGTGGTAGCATTTGTGGATCATCTTCACCTTGGATTTCACCTCTTATTGCCTTATTTTCTTTATAATTTTTTTTGTGGTTCCCATTGTCTTCCTTGGATTTTGAACATCTCTTTGATGATGTTTTTGACTATTATAAAATATGTTTTAGTGGAGGACAAACTTGTTTTCTCAGAACCTTGTTCCATTGTGAAAAGTCTTAAGGGTTTGGTTTATTTGTTGAAACCTTGCTCTTTTGGGAGTTTGTTATCTCATTCTTTCTTCTATATTTTATTTGCTTGAATGAGATAAATCTTTGAGTATTTTTTTTTATTTCATATTTTTTCTCAATAGTTTTTTATTAGTTCATTTGTTGAACAAATATTGTGTTGATTCGATTCTTTGATATAGTTTGGGAAAAAAATGTGTTTTGTCACACCTTGTAAGCCTTCTTGAATATTTTGGTTTTTTTCCAAATTATATCTTCTTTGGATATTGAAAGTCTCCGTGTGTTTGCTTTCTTTGATCCAATATATTGGGTATACTCCATAAAATCCTTAAACGACTAAGATGTCCATGAAATTAAAATTTCATCTCTAAATATGTACATATTTTTATGTAGTGTGTCCTATGGTGTTGTGGTTAGTCCAACCACTTTGGAGCCAATAAGTTTGGTGACCAAGATGTACTTGAATTTTTTTTAGGTACATTGGAGATGCAATGGATGCTTGTCTCATAGGAAAGTGTTGTCACCACATGATAATTGGAGCCAAGCTAGGATGATCGAAAAATTCTTATCTACTACATCATACCATTGCTATCTCTGTAACAAGTATCTTATTCCTGCATACTATTCTTTCATCCAATATTTTGTAGGTTGCATCTTGGCATGAATTTATCTGTTTGTAAATGTTGCGGTTCTTGCATGGATCTTTGAAAGACTTCTTTATTCTTATTTCTTGTGTGAGTAATTTGAGATGATGCATATAATGGGAAGTATATAAAATCATGTTCATGATTCACCAATTCGAAATATGCCTTCTAGCAATCTATTGCATATAAATTCCTCAAGGTACTCTCATGAAATATTGTTAAAATTGCTTTGAATCCTTCCTTTTGCTACTTGTTGCCTTTCTCAAAGTATCCCAACTAGCATTTGTTCCCTTAGTGTCAGTTGTGATGTTTTTAAGGTTTTTATTTTTTCTTTGGTCAAGTTCATTGATATACCATGAGAAAATAGAGCCATGGGCTATATATGCAATTAAGAAAAAATTATCATGTTTGTTATATCTTATGAATTCCTCTTGGATATCATGTTTTCTTATTTTATTAACCTCTTATGTGTGGTTGTTTATTTGTGGATTATTCTCATGATTTTTCCACTTATAAACTTATATACACGAGAGTGTTAATATCTCGCTTTGATATCATCGCTCTTTGCCGACCATATCTCTTATCCTCTTGGTTTTTAATGGTATTGGTAAGGTCTTGATTTATGAGTTCTTGGTTTACTTTTATTGCATCTTCACGCACTCATATCTAGTATTTTGTTTCTTTTGGACTTAAGCTTGAGAAGTGTATTTATTTATATCTACTCTTTGTATCTTGGTTGTGTTCTAAATGATATAGAGGGAGCGAGGATTCCATGTTTGTGTATATTGTATTCAAATGCAATAATTAAAATTTATGCATGAACCTTGGGGAGCTTTCTTATTTCATTTAGATCATTGGATTGCTTGTTTCATCCGTTGAAGTTTCTTCACCGTTTTATCCTTTTAGAAATGTTTGATCCTAATTATAGCTTGATTTCCTCCAAATATCCGTCATTGGATACGTGCATTTGATTTCACTCAAATTATGAGAAATGCACACCTTGGGGAGGAACTCATACTATATTGGCCTTCTAACTTTGTCATCCATTTTGGCACGTTTTCAATGGGGGAGAAGTTCAGAGGGTTTAAGGGAAATGGTTTTATACTTAAGATTGGTTTGTTCTTAAGTGTTTGCCCTTCATGCATTTCATTTTTATTATGTTTTGTATGGTTGTATATATAGTGTAAACTCTCCCAAAGTTTATTCTTGACAATGTATGCAATGAAATTCAAGTTCATCACACATGCATATATTGTGGGGGAGTTTGTTCTATAAATGTTGGTTCTACTCACATCTCTTGCATTAGTTGTAGTTTCTATGAGTAGAATCAATTTTGATATGGGATAGTAGATTTTGTACTTGACCATATCAAATACAACCTTTTGTACACAACTTATTCTCGGATAAGCTGCATACTTGTTTCTTATATTCATTATATAAACCCTCTTGCTGTGATTGTCATCAATTACCAAAATGGGGGAGATTGAAAGGGTAATTGCCCCTATGTGTGGTTTTGGTGATTAATGGCAATCCCAATGGATTAATGTTTTCACTGAGTTTTATATGAATGAATATTCCATAGGTCATGCATGTAGTCTATGTGTTGGATTCAAATATGGATGCCATGAAGATAAAGATATACCTTGAGTATTGGCATAAAGATCATGGAGTTGAAGATAATAATATGATATGATCAAGATCTTGAGAGTGTGATCTCAATAGAATAATTCACGATATGGCTCTAAGTTGGTGTCATGATGGCCTCATTAGTTGAGGTATGGTTGACTAAGATATAGAGCATGTAATGAAATGAATAGTTCTTTATGTACCTCAAGGTATTGAGATGGAGCATGAGAATATACATGGTTGACCTATACAATGAGTGAAGAGTGATTTTAAGATGATCAACTTATGCAGTATAAAGAATGTATCACATGGTTCTTGTGGAATGGTAAGCCTTGTCAATTATGCGTCATGAACTAACCCATTATATATGTGCCTTTGCGTTTTCTATAGGGGATAGGTATCTTTCCATGGGCATTCTTAAAAAGTGAAGATTTCATAAAGCCCATGAGAGGATGACCTCAAGTGGTGATCGTCGTCAAGGTTGAGAAGGGAAAGTTCAAGATGAGCATCTCGAGATCATTTGCTTGAATCTTGCCGTCCATATTGGTGATAATGGACATGTGAAGACGTGTCTCAATGAAGCTATCCCATAGTGTTGTATGGGGAGAAATTTATGAGTCTTCATGAAGCAACGATGATCAAGTGTTGCATTATGGCTTGGATGGATCTTGAAACGGGATGCACAAGCCAAAGGTATGGACTTGTTAGGTTTTCCTTTTACCCATCTCAAGGTGGTTATTGGGAGACCGGGCTATAGGATAGATAGCCACACTATCAAGAGGGGATTTCGGTTGGGTAACTTGATCACATCATTTTAGGGAGCTCAGTCCTTTGCATACTTTGCATCTTACTAGTTTGTTGCTTCTTGGTGGTTCTCCATGTGATGTTCTTGAGATTATTGCTATCTCTTCAACAAGCCCAAGTTCATTGAAAACGGAATTCATATGCATCTTTTATGGCGTTTTCGAATTTGAAGGTTTTTCCGGTTCTTCTTATTGGGAGGCTTCATACCTTTCTTAATTTGGTTATATCCTTATTTTTTGGACTATGATGTTTCTCTGAACCATCTTATAGAGCTTGTTTTACTCATCAAAATAAGCCCAAGATCATCGAAATCGGAGTCCAGACGCAAAAGTTATCGCCGTTTTCGTGTGCCCTGTTTGGTTCCGGCGGAAATTCCGGCGGGACCGAGTGTGTGGCTGGAATTTCTGGCGACCGCTGGAAATTTCCAGAAAACCACCAAAAATATGTGTCGTATGTTGTTTCGTATTTTACTGTAAATTTCGGTGGCTCATCCGGCGGCGCCGGTTTCGCCGCAGTAACATGTTTGTTCAGCGCATCTTGTTTCCAACGGTCATCCCCCTTGAAGGGGTATAAAAGGGGGATTTTCCCCCAAAGTTCTAGGGCTGTTTAGTACCATTATTGACCCCTTTGCGCTTTCTTCCTCTCCCTTCCCTCCTATGATTCTTGCATCTTTTTAAGAGTTTTGCAAGAGGAGATCTTGATCTATAATCCCCACCAATAAATTCCTCCTCTAAGTGAGGGGAACCCATTGGATCTAGATCTTGGAGTCATTTGTTGGTTTCCACCATTGTTCTTCCTCCCTAATTTCTCTTAGAACTTGTTGCTTTGGTGGGATTTGAGATTGAAAGATTTGAGCACCCTTGCTGTTCTTTTTTTGCATTCTTGCATAATTGTTGAGCTCTCCATTTCGATTTGTTCAAATGAGAGACCGTGAGCTTGTTACTCTTGGACGGTGACCTCCTAGTTGGCTTGGCGGTTGGTACCATGGTGTCCTATTCGTGGAAGATTGTGAAGAGACCCGGGCTTCTTCTTCGTGGAGCTTGTGAAGTGGCTGTGGAGCTTGCTATCTCCGGAGTGGAGGAAAAGCTAGCCACAAGGAAAGGGTCTATTCTTTAGTGGGATAGACTCGGAGAAGAAGGTGAGCCTTCGTGGTGTTGGGAAATCCTTTGTGGAATCCCACACCTCTCCAACTCGACGTACCTTACTTTCAAGGGAACACGGGAATACATCTTCATCTCCGCGTGCCTCGGTTATCTCTATATCCGAGCTTACTTTCCTTGTGATAGCCATCGAGCTTGAAGTACTTACATCTTGCTTATCACTTTGGTATATTTATCTTGTGCTATCTTTATTAGCTTAACTTGCTGGTGCACTTAGTTGAGCCTAGTGTATTTAGGTTTTGTGCATGTAAAATAAACATTATTTTAATTCTTCATTCTATCAAGCCAAAACCATAATAGTTTTTAAATGGCCTAGTCACCCCCCCTCTAGGCGACATCTCTATCCTTTCAAAAAGTAGTGCTTGAAAAGTCTTGACTTATTGATGTGGGAGAATTGAGATACTTTAGTTTACATGCTTTTCATGACAAACTCTCACACTCTCAATTTTACACGATTATACTTTATTGTTCAAAGGAAAGCTTATGAGTTGATTAAATGACATGGAATATAGTTTACTCATTTGAATCATCCAAACTAACAATAGTATTTTTGCGCTATAAGGATTCGTTAAAACCCATATGATATGCTTGCCATTACTCTATCTATGTTGATTTTTTCAGATTAATAAAGTGGAGGAAACATGAGACTACCTATCATGAGTAAGATCATCATCTCGTTATTTTAGTTTAAATGTTGAGTTCCTTTTTGATTTTGGTTTTCTTGCTCGAGGATAATCAAGTTTATGCTTGGAGAGGTTGATGGATGTGAACTATAGCAATCCACATCCACATTTAAACTAGATATTATTCATACTTTTCATGAAATATCTCTCTAAATCCTGCCACTAATGCCTAATGATCAAAGTGTTATGCAATCCTGTCTTTCTATTTTTTCCTGCATAGGAAATTACGTTTGATGATGGGAATCACAACATTAAAGTCAAAGATACAAGATTTCCGACAACCCAAAGAAACCAGGGGTCGTGAAGAGGAAACATAAGGTTTAACGACCAACTATACGACGGTAATAAAATTCTGGCCGTATAGTTTCCACCAACACCGCTAGGTCAAACAGAACAACTTCCGTGAAGGGACTCCTATATAAAGAGACCTCTCGCGTTGAGAAAAGGGGAGCTAGCCGAAGAGGAGATCAGAAAACACAACACCGAAGAGCCGCCGAAGGAATAGATATAGATCCAATCTCACAACCCTTCTCCACCACCATAGCCATAGTCCACCACTTGTAATAGTAGATCTCATCTACAATTGGAGACATTGTAAGACTATTACTATAAATCTCATGATTTCCAATACACTGTTTATGATTGTTGATCTCATCTCTATGTGTGACTAATTCTCCTTGGGCTAAGAGCTTCGTCCTAGCCATGTAGTTTGTGCATGTTATTTATAATAGATGGGACCGTGTATTAGTTTGTATGATATGATGATTATTATATCCTCTCTTGCCTCAATCTAAGGACTTGTCAGGTACCCAAGACCTCAAGGATTGATCCAGGTATAGGAAGTATGAGTAATGACTAATCTGCATGATCACTACAAGAAATGCGTTAACTTGTGACGTTTTAGTAGTGACCGTGAATGAAATCATCATAGATCTATGACGATTTTGTATCAGATGGTCATAGACGTTTGGAGAAGTCAAAACCCTGTAGAACTATGATGATTTAGACACAAATCGTCGCAATCTCATCATCCAAAATCGTCATAACCTAAGGCATGTGGTCCACTGCGATATCTTTAGATCGTCGTAACTATGTGTTTAAATGCCATGGCGACCACATTGCTTGTTGTGTCTACGTGTCATGTGTATCTGTCTATTTTTCGCTCATCCTACTGGACGCACGGCTGCCAACCAGAACTTGGGTGACCTGAATGCGGCCCCACCAACTGACAGCCATCCTCAATATTATCTAAAATAATGTAGAGGATTGGGGATTCGAACTTGCAACCCCACCCTCAAACACGCTTTGCAACAACGCAGCTAACCACCAGACCAAGGAACACTTTGTGATCATATACTAAACCGACGCATTTTATCTACTATCAGTTCGGTTATTGGGCCTTCCCAACAGCATTTGGCTCCACCATATGGGCCAGCGACCCATGTGCTTACTCGCCCACACAAGGAGAATTAGAAATATAGGCCTAAGTTCTGAAATATATGTTTTTTCACAACCTTTAAAAGTTATTTGAGTTATTTTAATTATATATTTTGTGTACTATCTCAAATTGAGATATCCCAAAAATCCATTTGGTTCATATCGATGATACTTCAAACTTTCATGTTGGTGACTTCTCAAGTTTTACATTTTACATGTCGATGATACTCCAATCTTTTTAAATCTTTAAAAATTACTTAAATCTTGCATAATTCATAACTTTTATTTCATAAATCGGAATTTGACAAATAATATATCTAATCGACCAGCGAGACGAGACCGATACAACTATGTATTTAATACTTGAAATTGAATAATGCGTCATGGAGAACTTGAATAACCAAAACTGTTTATACAAGAAAAACATGATAAACTTCTGTTAGCATGTGTTGTGTGGTGCACGAAGTTTCTTAGCTAGGGGCCGAGCCTCGCTAAACTTGCATTGAATATCTGAAGAAATAGCATATTGTGAGTCTAAAAATTATTTTTTAAAAAAATTATGGGCATCGGATCATGTACCTGTAGTTCAAACCGGACCCACTTTCTACCGATTCGGCAGGAATTTGTCTTTTTCTCCAGGGGTGTAATGAAAGGTTTGAGATGCCCCGGTTGGGACATTTGTCCATATAAGGTGGTCTAATATTTTTACAAAATGTGGTGGTACCATTCTAAAACTGTCATTTGGTGGTTGCTTCACAAAACGCCCCGTTTTTTGCGCTCGAAAAATGGAAAATGGATTCTCCGTGCATCGAAATAAAACTTCCTCCTGTAAGATTGTTCTCCATCACAATATGCACATGCATGCACAATACGGGCACATTATCACAAACTATGCCATGATTCTGACCATAACACTAGTGGTTTGGCCCGAAAGCCATGAAACCTCATACATGATAGGTCATTTCTAAGAAGGTTTTTTAGAGACACTTGCAATATACCAAGTTTGGTATTTTTTGCAACTATGTCACATAATAAGACACCACGCGAAGGATTTGCGTTGATCGGCCCGTTTTTGAATTTTTTTATGCATGTTTCAAACTATGGTCAAAACGGTGGACACGAAGGTTCTTAGCTAGGGGCCGAGTCCCGCTAAACTTGCATTGGATCTCTGATGAAACATCATATTGTGAGTCTAAAAATTATTTTTTCAAAAAATTATGAGCATCGCATCATGTACCCGTAGTTCAAACCGGACCCACTTCTAGCCGATACGGCAGGAATTTGTCTTTTTTGCCAGGGGTGTAATGAAAGGCTTGAGATGCCCCGGTTGGGACATTTGTCCATGTAAGGTGGTCTAGTATTTTTACAAAATATGGCGGTACCATTCTAAAACTACCATTTGGTGGTTGCTTCACAAAACGCCCCGTTTTTTTGCGCTCGGAAAATGGAAAATGGATTCTCCGTGTGTCGAAAAGGAAAACTTCCTCCTGCAATATTGTTCTCCATCACAATATTCACATGCATGCACAATACGGGCACATTATCACAAACTATGCCATGATTCTGGCCATATCACTAGTGGTTTGGCCCGAAAGCCATGAAACCTTATACATGATAGGTCATTTCTGAGAAAGTTTTTTCGAGACACTTGCAATATACCAAGTTTGGTATTTTTCTTTGCAACTATGTCACATAATAAGACACCACGCGAAAGATTTGCGTTAATCGGACCGTTTTTGAATTTTTTATGCCCGTTTCAAACAATGGTCAAAACGGCGGACACTAAGGTTCTTAGCTTGGGGCCGAGCCTCGCTAAACTTGCATTGGATCTCTAATGAAACATCATATTGTGAGTCTGAAAATGATTTTTGCCAAAAATCATGAGCATCGGATCATGTACCCGTAGTTCAAACCGGACCCACTTCCTACCGATTGGGCAGGAATTTGTCTTTTGCCAGGGGTAAACAGAAAGGTTTGAGATACCCCGGTTGGGACATTGTACATTTAAGGTGGTCTAGTATTTTTGCAAAATTTGGCGGTACCATTCTAAATCTGTCATTTGGTGGTTGCTTCACAAAAAGCCCCATTTTTTGCCCTCGGAAAATGGAAAATGGATTCTCCGTGCATCGAAAAAGAAAACTTCCTCTTGCAACATTTTTCTCCATCCCAATATGCACATGCGTGCACAATACGGGCACATTATCACAAACTATGTCGTGATTCTAGCCATAACACTAGTGGTTTGGCCCAAAAGCCATGAAACCTCATACATAATAGGACATTTTTTAGAAGGTTTTTTCGAGACACTTGCAATATACCAAGTTTGGTATTTTTTCTTGCAACTATGTCACATAATAAGAGACCACGCGTAGGATTTGCATTGATCGGACCGTTTTTGAATTTTTTATGCCCGTTTCAAACTATGGTTAAAACGGCGGACACGAAGGTTCTTAGCTAGGGGATGAGCATCGCTGAACTTGCATTGGATCTCCGATGAAACATCATATTGTGCGTATAAAAATGATTTTTGCCAAAAATCATGAGCATCGGATAATGTACCTGTAGTTCAAATCGGACCCACTTCCTACCGATTCGGCAGGAATTTGTCCTTTTCGCAAGGGATGGACGGAAATGTTTGAGATATCCCGGTTGGGACATTGTACATTTAAGGTGGTCTGGTATTTTTCAAAAAATAAGATTTTATCATTTCGAAACTGATATTTGGTGATTTCTTTATAATACACACGTTTTTTGGCACTCTAAAAATGAAACCAGCCATTCAGAATAGAGAGACAGACTATCCACGGATCACCTCATAGAAATAGATCCCATCCGTTCATGTGGGCTCCATCCAACGATCCAGATTTCACCTCCCACCAGGTCTCCCGCCTCCCCTACCCGCCCACATTTTAATATTAAATGACCGAAAAGGACTATAATTTCTAAAGTAGCAACACATAAATGTCAGGGGTAGTTTTGGGAAATCATATGCCCCACCCATCCATATCGAGAGGAACATCACCCATACCCTAATCCCCTCCCACCCTGCAGCGCTCTCATCTCCCTTCTCCACACTACCCATCCGTCGCCGCCGCCACCACAAATTCACGGCCGCCGCCACCACAAATTCGCGGTCGCGCCCATCCATTCGCCCTCGTGACCTGCGGCCGCCCTCTCGCCTCGCCCATCCATCTACCTTCGCCCGCCTGCGGAGCCGGTGGTTCCTCCGCGTGCTCCCTTGATCCACAAGTTTGATTCACCTCTCAATGCCTTCTCCCTCCTCCCATGTCTTCCTCCGCCGGTGGTGGCCTATATCCCAGACAACTACGGCCACTCACTACCCCGCAGACCATCTCCCCGGGCCCCTCCTCCCTCCGTCTTTATTCCACCTCGTGGTACTAGCAAACCGCCCCTACAACAGAAACCCTAGCCCTCGATCCCGACTGTATAGAGAGGAGCATGCTCTCCATGGCGATGTCGGCGCCCCAGCGGTGGGTGGTGGTGACCAAGGTCAGCATCCGTCTTCATTGTGCAGAGCAGATGCGGTTTCCCACATGCCCTGTCCTTCACTGACGCCGATGTTCCTGTGGCCTGCTTCTCTTCCCTCGCCATCTGCAACCACGCAAGCGAAGGACGAGCTGGCGGCGCCATGGCGTCGCCCAAGGAGTGGATGGGGAGAAGAAGGTGGTGGCGCCCTAGGTCCACCACCATCGCCAGCGCGACGCGCTAGAAAGATCATGCTCATCCGCTTCAAGCCCGTCGTCGAGCGCGTGCCGTCTTCCTCGACCCCTAGAAGAAGGGATCTGCGGTGAGTAATTCTGTCCTTCCTACTAGCCTCTCTTCCCACGGAGAGTCATGTCTTGCACTGAACTTTACCATGCCAGATTTGATGTTTGCTGAGCTAATAAAAACTACCTCTGTTATACAGGCACTCGGACATGCCAGTTGAACTACTTAGCTAGTTTTTTCTATAGTAAATTGACTTTTGTGAGACATAATAACCCATGTGACGGTAATATGTTAGATTAAGTAGTGCATTTAGAGTGTTTCCCATTAGATTTAGTGAAACTGAATTGATTTTGGAACTTGGCTTTGTTCAGATATTTGCAAATGCGGGTATCTCCGTCGATGAGGGGGAAATGGTAATCGAATCTGGTCTTTCACTGCCAAGTATATTTTCAGGTTGTCAAAACAACACTTCAAACAGGTAAAGCTTCCATGTTGTTTCTTTAAACAGACATGTACCTTGCATTGTTCTGCCCCTCTACCTATGTTAGATGAATATACCTGAAGATTGCTGCTGGAATTATAATTTCATTCATCTCTCATTTGTTCCCCTGGAGCTAATGGAAATTTATGTTGACTAGCAGTACTATATATTGGATTAGTTGTATCCTCATATTCTTGGTTTGTAGTCATTGGAGATACATTATATCTATTATAGAATAGTAAGTGATTTGGTTTAGGGATGGATTAGTTGTATTCTCATATTCGAGAATCCAAGCTAATTTCCTTCATTCTCGCGTAGAAAAAAAGTTAATCGTTATCACTATTATAGTAATTTCTGTTCTCAATTTAGAAAAATTCCTACTCATTTGTATCCATATAACATAAAGCGAGTCCTCACATGCCAAATTTGTTTCTTTTCTTTAGGCATATCTATTTGTCTCTAGCCATATCGAATTTTTGCAAGTCCACTAAGTTCTTTGGTTTAGGTCTGTTAAAGTATGTGTAGTTGGAATTTATGGTGACAACTCAGTACTATATTCTGACATGTTGGCAATATTATGAATATTTTTGGAATTCTCGGTTGAGAACTGACATCTTCATTATTGTTTTGGTTGATGGTATAAATGCATAGAAATGTGATCCATGAGGACCCATGAGTAGTCTTATTCTTTATGAATTTTTTTAATGGCTGCTTGCTTTCTGCTTCTTAGTACCTGGTACATTGGCTTGTTGTTAGTTGCTGCAACCTAGTGTCACATCCCAATATTTTCCAAATCTTGTAATGTGAAAAATAAATAAACAAAATAAATAATTGTTGAAATTTAGGGTGAAAAGAAACTTTTGTTTCTAAATGGAAACTTAAAATCCCATCTGGAACAAACTTTGGTTAATGTTTGAATCCAACTAAATTCAAATCAAGTAGGATGCATTCTTCATAAATGCATCTGGAAATTTAAACACTTGAGAAATAAACCAAAACCCTAAAACCCTAATGGAAGAAAATCATTTCCAAGTTATCTCCAAGCCTATGGATTTGATCCATATAAAAATTGATCAAACAAACATTTCAAATTGATTAAGAATGACTATTAGAAATACTATAAAACCATATAAATTGGTCTCATTTAATTTTTTAAGCCATAAATAAAATCTTATGAATTTAATAAGATAAAGAAAAGTAATTTGCAAAGCTAATAAAGCACATATCTAAAATCCATACAAAATGGTGAGCAAATGATCCTAAAGGGATTTAAAAGGATAAATAAATATCAAATAAGATTTTACATTGGAATCAGCAAGTTTGGATCTATAAGTAAAAAGTTATGGATTTTATAAGATGAAGAAAGAAATATTAAATAAGGAATATTTAAAGACCAAATTAAATATTTGGCAAGACCATAAGCAAATGGAATGAATTTAATCCAAATCCATATAAAATAAAAGGATAAAGAATTTTCAAAATAAAATAAAATGGCTTAAACCAAATTCCATTTGAATAAAGACAAAACCCCTATTAGAAATGGTTAATTAAATCAAGGGAGAATAATATTTGGAATTTACCCAAGTGGATTAAAAGTTGTTTAATTGACCTAAATAGGAAAACTTCCAAATAAAATTGATGGAATTAAAACTATATAATTTCATAAGAATAAAGGAAAACAACCAAATTAAAAATAATTAATAAATCATTTTCCTAATAAGTCAAGGTGAAATATTTGACACCCTATTAAATAAATAAACCTACTGAAAAGATTTTGTGAGAATTGAAATTAAATAAGGGTTTAAAACATAGTTGTTATTAATTAAATTTAAATGCATGGGCCTACTTTTAAATAATTAAAAGACCCTAAGAGAATAAAAGAAATATTCAAATTTTGACTTTAAAATGAACTATTAATCAGAATATGAATTTACCCAAATTTTGGTTGAGGTTTGAAATCAAATTGTTGTTTGAATTAGTTAAACAAAATCAAAACAGAATAATAAGAATAGAAAAAGAAAAACAAAATAGATCAAAAAAAATGAATCTAGCCAACCCAGCCCAGCTAGCCCACTAAGCCCAACTCATAGCCCACCTACACCCCCTCTGCCGAATCGTTTTTCCACTCAACCTTGCACCCGCAGAGACACCGATAGATGGACCCCACCCCCACTCTCTTTCACTCGCTGCCAAACGGACCCCACAGCCAGGTCATCATCTTCTTCACCCCGCGTTGAACACGCCTGGCAGTTTCTGCCGTTGATTTGCTCGGATGAATTCGCGTAAATGGCGCAGTTAATCCTCCCCCTGACCACGCCTTCTTAATCGCCAGCATCCCCTCTCCATTTCCCCCCAGACGCCACACCACGGAGCCCCTAGGTTGTCCCCAATTCCCCCTGAATCGCCCTCTACTCCTGCAAGCTTCGCGAGCGATTCCGGCCAGTCGACGTCGTCCCTCGCCTCCTCGAGCACACAAGCGTGACCCTCAGACCCTGGCGCACCTACCAGTGGCATCAGCTCGCCCCCGCGCGCCCCAGAACCTCGACAACGACGACCACTGCACCTCGCCACTGTCTGGCTCCGCTCTGTCAACCTTTCCCGGTGAGTGCTGACCGCTTTTCTTCCTCTCGTTGATGCACACATGATCGACAACCTCATGCGCAGCTAATGCAGTCCTTAACTTGTCTGATCATGGTTCGAAACATCGCCAACAACGACAGCCGAGCGCACCCGTCGCCAGGAGCTACTCCGGCGAGCGATTGTCGTCACCACCGTGCGCCCCTTGACGAGCTACCACCACCTCGAGCTTCCCCACGCCACAGCGAACTCGGTGAGCATCTTCTTTCACTCTCTCGCTTCCTGTAGAGTTGACACCGCCATCGTCTGACCGCTCCGCCACCACCTGCCACCGCCAGCGCCTCCCATCTGTGGCAAGCGCGCTGTGCACCGTCCGATCTTGATCGCATGGCCACGATAGATTGATTAAGCGAAGGGGTATGTTTGCTTCTGAGCCACACGATCTTCTTTAGATCCAACGTGCAAGAGAAGCTGATCCGGACGAAACGGTATGGGCGAATAGTAACTAGACACGTGGCCTGGAATCTATTTTAAAACCAGAAACTTGTCTATAAGATGTTTAATTTTGTAAAATCCATAACTTTCAAACCACACGTCCAAATTTTGCAAATTTTATATCAATGGATTCGGCAAGACAAGTACTTTCTAACCATGCACTTTGTTTAGTAAAATGTTTCTGTTAGATTGATTGTTTTTGCAGAAACTTGTGTATGCATGTTTAGAATATAAAAATTGTTCTAAAATGATTTTTGAGATAAAATCTTTGGCAAATGGTTTGTTTTGAACCTACTGACCATATAAATCAATTTGTGGTTTCAAAAACATATTTGGTGAAGCAAAAGAATAAAACCTTGATTTAAAGCATTTCTAGTCAAATAAAAATATCGTTTAATTGTTAAAAATGATTTTGGAGGAAAACCTTTAGGAAATGTTTTTGATTTAAACTCTCTGACCCTAAAAACCAAGTTTTATGAATTAAAAATGTATTTGGTGAACTCCATAAAGATTATTACTTTGCTAAAAGCATTTTTAATCACATAAAATAATGATTTGGTTTAAAATTGATTTATAAGTAAAATATTTTGCAAATGGTTTTGCCACTTTATAAAATGACCAATAAGTGTTTTATAATGTTTATAACCTATTATAAACCACTTTTGTAAATAAAACAAAGTTTGGCATGCTTGCATGCATAGTTTTGTTTTTATTATTTTATGTGATGTTGCTTGAATGGTAGATTGAAATTGTGCCTTGCTTGATTGAATTGTAGTAACTTGAATAATGTGATCATTGCAAAGAAAAGGAGTGAACTTATATTCTCTACCAAAAAGGCAAGTGATGCTTCATACTTTTGTCCCATTATTTTCACTATGCATTAGTGATATTTCTAAAGTAAGACTTGCATGGAATTTTGCTAAGTATAACCTATGCTATGGGAAATCGTAGTAGTGGAAGCCTTAGTAGAATTTCCTAAGTTAAGATTCCTACTACTATCATCATGCTTAGCTTAGCTAGTAGAAAACAAGGGTGGATTATATTCATGCTATGAAATATTTCTAAGTCTATGACTTGTGTTTTGTTTAATAAAACAACTATGTTAATGAATCACCTGGGTGGAATGGTTGTGAATGGGTTATGTTGAGTGGTTACACAGGGCCCATATCTATGGACTACCCTAGTGTATCTCACTTGTGGATGGCCACCCAGGAACAAAGAGATTTGAGATGTCAAATGTTGAGAAGCTTCAAGTGCAGCCACTTGGCATTATGGGCTCTGCCTGGATCATATAGGTTGCAATAACTTAGCCAAATGAATAGTTGGTGGTAGGGGAATGATAGGTTGGAACGCGTCCATTTTGGTCTAAGGGAAGGCTTCTGAAAGATCTTGTCTTGGTGAAACCAAGACTTGTGGGGAAAGTGCACCACCTCTGCAGAGTGTAAAATCTAAGTACTTAGCCATGTCCATGGTAAAGGACAATTTGAGCATCAAGACATGGAAGCTATCAAGAATCTCCTCATCCCAATTTCTAAGTTAAAAACTTTTGGTTGAACAAGGGTTGAAGGATCACCAATTTCTATTGGGAGATGCCTTGGGAAAGATTTTGTCAAGCAAAAACTTAGTGTTTTCGAATGATAAGGAAAATATATTTTGAGCAATGCAAGCCTAAGCTCCACTTAGCCAAATGCATATAGATGATAGACTCCACTATACTACCATAGTATCACTTGCCAATGCAATTCAAATGTATTGACCCTTGTGGTTGTAACTTGTTATGTTGCAGGTTTGTTTGATATTTGTGAAGTTTTAATGATTAGGATTACAAGTCTACAACCAACATGTCTGCCTATGGCACTTTGAAGATGAAGGACCCCATGCTATTGTTATATTCTCCTGCATTGTAATGAGATAGCCAAATGAGCTATGTAAGATGTAATGAATTATTTTATTCCTGGTTATAAAGTTGTATTATGACCTTTGTTTCTTGATATTACATCTTAACTGTGGATGCTAGCTATTGATCCAGGGACTAGCATTGTAAACACAGGGATCTCTACCTTATTAAAGGTTGGGAACCTTACACCTAGAGTTGAATCACTACCAAAGAGTTCACTATCTATGTGCATACCCTTCCACTATAGTAAAAATCATGAAGAGACAACACTAAGAAACACTAACAGACATTATATGTACATGTAGAGTCAATATTGTTCTTACTTTTATAGCTCCTGCACACCTAGGATAATCCTACATCAGTGATGTGATGTGGACACTATTCTTGAACCATAAATAACGAGCATTACTGAGCTATACAATTGTACATCTGATGGGCAGTTGCTATAGTTACATGTGTCATTCAGATTCTTCCTTGATCCGCAAATTTATAGCATTTTAGCTCTGAAACTGAAATGCCTTAGTAATGATTCAATTATAATATTTCTATTGTTCATTTCTTAATTTCCTGGAGTTCTTGCTATTGTGCATGCACAGTTTCTTTTGGAAAGATGTCTGGGCCTGATCCAAGAAGATTCATGTTGCCATTTGTGCTGATCTGTCTACATTGACTTCCCGAGGGTGTTCAAGATCTAAGTCAAGTTGAACAGTGTCCTCTTCCTCCTTGCCACTGATGCCCAGGCTCTGTGAGTCGCTACCCCTCAGACCCCTCTCTCTTTGCATATGATACCTTTCTCATTTACTTGTAATATAACTCCACGATTTTGATGCTATGGTAGCTACTGCGTGGAACTGATATAGCTAGCTCGTATTATCTTGTTCCATGTCACTGATATAGCTGGCTATAGCTTGCTACGTGTAACTACGATTTTTACGTATTCTACTTGTTCTGCTTACATTATTAGCTTTTAGTTACTGTTAAAACATGGGAGAATAAAACACAACAACTTTGACTTGTTCTCCTCATCAAATTAAAAAATGGCTTATTTCATGGTTGTGATAACCCTTGATTATATTGACGTGTGGTCCTTCCGTACTGAATATCATCTTCCTATCTTTGTCTCTATGATGCATCACTTACATCAGTTTGCTTATTTGCACTTTATTTGCTAGAGCAGTTTCAGGTCTGAATATAATAGCATATTTTCCATGAATAATTTTCTAACAGTTCTCTATTGATTGATCTAATTTTGAACATCATCTTATTGTGCTACTGTAGTCATAGCGCTTAACCTATTCTCATTAATTTTGCAGATTTGGCTTGGAAGATGGGAAGGATTGAAAGCTTATGTTGGATACTATCATCTATGCTTCCGATTCATCCTTCCAGCCTAAGGAAAACTTGCACCGAGAAAAGTGATCTAGCTCAATAGACCTAGTTATTTTGATATTTATTTGTATTTTCATAGCTGAATACCTGATATGTACTGTGTATGAATGTGTGATTGTAATGTATTTTGGTTGGTTGTTCTATGAAATGTTGTCTCTCTGTTTTATTACAATTCTTGGTTATATCACAAATGGAAAACTGAAGAGTGGGACCTAAACAACACCTGAAGAAGGCCCATCTGACTAGTGGGACCTAAATTTAAATGGAAAATAAATTTAAGAAATTGACAAGTGGGACCAGATCTAAAATGGACCGTACAAAGGCCAAGGCCTAAAGTTGCAACGTACAGTAAAAAGGCCAAGACCAAAAAATCGAAATGAACCATAGAAGTCCAAGGCCTAGAAAATAAAAAGGCATAGTTATTGGGCTTAGCCCAAATAAGCGACCGCAATGGATTGGGCTGAATTTGCACTATGACGATCTTATTTCGTCGAAATTTTGCCACGTTGGATTGACCACGTAGGATCTGACTTGTCCTGGCTAGATGTCCCGTGACGATATTTGATCGTCATAACGATTATGATGATCCAATATCATCATAGATGGTTATGACGATTTTATAGAAAATGTCGTTGTGTGCAATTACTGACGCTCAGTTTTTGACGATCTGTTTTTCGTCATAAGATCGTCATATATTATAGACAATGACGATTCAGTGACGAAAATGGAGGGTCATGTATCAGCAGATTCCTTGTAGTGGATGGTAACCCCAGTGACAGAAAGGATAGTACGGCTGTATGTGAGGGATTTACTTGGGATTAAAGTTGATGTTACTATGCATATCATTACATTTCTTTGTTCTCTGGATGAGACTAATATGCTACTGCTATAAGAGGTTGCAGGGGAAATAGCAGTTATGGATGCACTGCCCACATATAATTATCTTGCTCTAACGACAACATGCGTACTTGATTATTATATATTATTCCCATCACATGTTTTGAACAGCTACAGGTGAAACCGAACGCCCCAGGCCCTCTCTCCACCATCGACAACAATAAAAGATCGCAAACTCTTGGTCCTATAAAACACTAAAATAATTCTAAAACTCCTGAAGGTCCGTTAAAGTAACTTCACCATGCTTTCTGCTTCCCGAGGATTCGATAACCTACGTCTACTAGGGAAAAGAGCTATACTACATCCTCAATCTGTATCGAATGTATCAATCAGCTCCAAAACCAATGGATGCATAGGATTGGTTAGCAGATACAGAGAGAAAGTTGAAAACGGTAGGATGGAATGATGAAGAAATGTTTAGGTATGCAACAAATCTCTTGACCGGACCTGCAGCATTATGGTGGGAGAATAAGTTAGCAATGCAACTTCTAGGAAGGGAGTACAACTAGGAGGAGTTCAAGCAGAGATTCTGTGAGTATCATGTTGCATAAAGTGTAACCGAGTTGAAGCGCAGAGAGTTTGAGGAGCATCAGCAATCTTACACCAGTTCCATGAAGTACATCCGAGAGTTCAGTCAATTATCTCGTTATGCTGAGGATGAAGTGAACACTGAGGAAAAGTGGAAGAAACGTTTCCTACGTGGTTTAAATCCATTTGTGAAGATGCAGCTGAGGCTGGCCAATAAGTAGACTTTTCAACATTTACTTGAAGCAACCATAAATTTTGAGGATGATTACAAGAATGTCTAAGAGTACTGAAGAAAAATAGCAAAGAAGGAAACAAAGAGGATCCAAGCAAATAAACCTAAAATCAATCTGTAATTCAAACCTAGAAAAAAACCTTACAACAACAACAATAATAAGAGTAGCAACAACAACGGAGGTCAGTTCAATCCTAGAAGGAACGTCATATGCAACAATTTTGGAATTCTAGGGCATACATAAAGGGAATGCAAGAAATCCATGGTTATTCTTCTTTGGATGTGGTCAAAAGGGACATATCAATCTGGACTGCCCAAGTAAACCACCTGGTGGTTGGCCCACAAAGGGTGGAGGACAAGCCAGTGGAGGCAATGGACAGCCTAACAAGGGAGAAAATTTTGTCGAGAACAATAATTGCAAAAGGATCAAGCCTCCTAGAAAGCTGAACTGTGCAACCTTGGAGTAGGTGGATAACGCCGATCATGCAGTGATAGGATCACTCAACATCCTTACCAATCCTGGAAAAGTTTTTTTGATATGGATGCAACTACTTCCTTCGTATCTGAAGAATTTTATGATAAATTTGGGATTAGAAGGGCAACGTTAGCAAACCATATGACCCTAGTGAAGGCCGGGGGATATGTAGTGGTACGCCAAATTAAGCAAGATCAAGTTATCTTGATCTGTGGCTATACATATTTTGCGGAGCTATATGTGATTCCATTGAAGGGGATTGCAGTAGTACTAGGAATGGATTGGATGATTGAACATGGAGCTCAGATAAATTGTGTGGATAAAACTGTTTCAATCAAGTCTCTATGTGGAGGAACGATAGTATATGAGGCAGCTAAACATAGTCATATAATGGTAGATCTTCAATTGAACTGAATGATGGTGGTCAAGTTGAAGGATATTCCAGTAGTATAATGAGTTCCAAGATGTTTTTCTAGCAAAATTACCAGGAATGCCACCTGATCGGGAAATAGAATTCACTATTGACCTGATACCTGGTATAGTACCAATAGCTTGAGCACCATATAAAATGTGTCCGATAGAGTTAAAAGAGCTTAAGGAGCACATTGATGAGTTAGCCAGGAAAGGATTTATTCAGGAAAGTGTATCTCCATGGGGAACTCCGGTGATTTTCATGGATAAAAGAGATGGAGGAAGAAGAATGTGTGGGGATTATAGAAATCTCAATAACATCACCATCAAGAACAAGTATCTATTGCCAAGAATTCAAGATCTGTTTAATCAAGTCAAAGGTGCTGGAGTATTTTCCAAGATTGATTTAAGATCAGGATACCATCAGATAAAAATAAAACCTGAAGATGTTCCAAAAAAAGTATTTGTGTCAAGATATGGTCATCATGAGTATCTTGTTGTACCTTTTGGATATACCAATGCACCCGCAATCTTCATGAATTTGATGATACCTTATCTGGAAAAGTTTGTCATAATGTTTATTGATGATATTTTGATATATTCTAAGGATAAAGAAGAGCATGCAGATCATTTGAGGATAGCATTGCAAATGTTAAGAGAACATAAGATTTATGCTAAGTTCAGCAAGTGTGAATTATGGTTGGACCAGGTAGAATTTCTTGGTCATGTGATCGGTAAGGATGGAATTGCAGTAAATCCGTCCAAAGTTCAATCAATGTTGGAACGGAATGCACCAACTAATGTTAAGAAAATCCAAGGTTTCTTAGGCATGGCAGGCTATTATCGCAGATTCATTGAAGGTTTTTCCAAGATAGCTGGACCAATGACCAAACTGCTAAAAAAGAATACACCATTCATATGGGATGAGAAATGCGAAGCAAGTTTTCAAGAGTTGAAAACTAGACTAACCACCGCACCAATCTTAGGAGTTTCGAAAATAGGAAAATATGACACAATATATTGTGATGCATCCAAAGAAGGATTGGGATGTGTGTTACTGCAAGATCGTAAGGTTATTGCCTATGGATCTAGACAACTAAAACCACATGAAGTTAATTATCCAACTCATGATTTGGAGTTAGTAGCAGTAGTATTTGCTTTAAAAGAATGGAGGCATTTTCTCTGTGGAGTAAGGTCTGAGTTATACACTGACCATAAATGTCTCAAGTACTTCACTCAAAAGGAATTGAATATGAGACAAAAGTGTTGGCTTGAGTTAATCAAGGATTATGATCTAACGATCAATTATACTCCTGGAAAAGCCAGTGTTGTAGTAGATTCCTTAAATAGGAATAGCACATATACTCAACCCATCAATAGAGAACTGCCAAAAGAGTTGAAAATGGATTTGGATAGATTGGAAATACAATTCATAAGTACAGAAGTTCTTGGAGGATTAGTTACCATGAGAGTAGTTGAATAACGGAGTAGTGATCTTCAGAATGAAATTTTTAGACATCAAGGTGAAGATCCTTTCATTGCTGAAGAGCTAAGAAGAATTTCTCAAAGTCAAAAATCAACTTTTCTCCTAGGGGATTATGGATCTCTATGGTTTCAAAACCGTGTTTGTGTACCAGATGTACTAGAGATTCGAGAAATAATACTCTGATAAGCACATGAAACACCATACTTAATACATCCCAAAAGAACAAAGATGTACATGGATTTAAAGGAATTATTCTGGTGGAATAATATGAAGAGGGATATTGCAAAATATGTGTCTGAATGCCATACTTGTCAAAGGGTAAAAGCATAACATCAAAGTCCAGTAGGACCATTACAACCTTCGTAAATTCCAGAATGGAAGTGGGAAGAAATTGGTATGGATTTTATCACAGGATTAATCATGACACCGAAGCGGAAGGATATGATATAGGTAATTGTGGACAGATTCACAAAAAGTGCACATTTTATTCCAGTAAACCAAAAGGATAATGCCGAGAAATTAGTGGAAATCTATGTCAAAGTGATAGTGAGTAATCACAGAGTACCCAAGAAAATTGTATCAGAAAGAGGATCTGTCTATATTTAGCATTTTGGAAACAATTACATGAAGCACTTGGCTCAAAGTTATATTAGATTTCAGCACTACCAATCATCTAGAGACTGGATGCCAGACAGAAAGAACTAATCAAATCCTGGAAGATATGCTTAGAGCTTGTGCATTAGATTTTGGAGGTTCGTGGGAAGATCATCTACCTTTGGCGGAATTTTCCTACAACAATAGCTATCAGAGTAGTCTTAAGGCAGCACCATATCAAGTACTTTGTGGGATAAAGTGTAGATCACCAATATGTTGGTATGAACCAGGTGGTAGCAAGGAATTTGCACCAGACTATATCAAGGAGAATCAAGACATTATTTATATTATTAAACATCGATTGAATATAGCTCAATGTCGACAGAATAGTTATGCTGATCAACATCGAAGATCATGGCATCCATAAGTAGGGGATATGGTATACCTCAAAGTGAGTCCAATAAAGTGAGTTAAGAGATTCGGAGTCAAAGGAAAACTAAGTCCAAGATATATTGGACCTTTCAAGATACTAATTTAGAATAGAACAATATCTTATGCTTTAGGGCTACCAAAAATACTGGCTCAAGTTCATAATGTTTTCCATATATCACAACTTCAGAAATGTCTTATGGTTCAAGATGATGTCGTTACACATCAACATATCGAGTTACAAGCATATTTGACTTATGTCAAGAAACCCTGCAAAATTTTGGAAGAGAATTGGAAAAGGTTAAGAAATAGGGCAATCAAATACTGCAAAGTACAATGGGAACATCACCCCGAGCGAGAAGAAACTTGGGTGAAAGAAGATGATCTAAGGAAGGCATATCCAAAGCTATTCAGGTACATATCAGCAAACTTCGGGACGAAGTTTAATTTAAGGGGGATGTATGTAACACCCTAGAATTTCGGAACCAACGAAGGATAGAAATAGGAATCTGGTCATTTCCATGCATTCATCTGTAAAATCTGGGTAAATTTTTCTCCAAACAAAAACCTAAAGAGAACAGAGTTTCTTTCACTATCTAGAGGTAAAATTTTCTCTTTATAGTGCTTTCTATAAATTATACATGAGCTTTAGGAATTAATGAATTTTGGGAAACAATTTGAGTTCAATTTTGAAATTTAAATAATTTGGAAAATATTTGAAAATTTAAAGTAAGTAATATTAAATTGTTTAACAAAATGATCTAGTAGTATTGTTTGACTATGTTATGTATATTAAACAATAATGAGAATTCAAGATCAGATAACAAAGTAATAAGAAAGGAATACTTATTTCTTTTCTTTATTCCATTACTATAATACATGAAATAAAAGTATTACAGAAAACAAATTACAATGAAATGAAACTTTATTAAATAATGAGAATATTATTACGAAGATTTTTTACAAAAGAATAAATGAAAGATTACAATGAAATAGAAAAACCCTAGACTACCTATATACTTATATACTAAATCTTTATCTTCATAGCCCTTGTTCCTGCAAAATAAAAGAAACTCAAATAGAAACATAATGTTAATTGGTTGGTTTTACTCCCAGTGGAGAACAGTGAAGTGCAATGTTCCTATTTACCTCATTGAGTAAATTAAAGGGGCAAACTTCACCAATGTATAATATCTGTTCATTTAAGAAAATAAGCTTCAGATCAACAACATTAGCACAAGAAAACAGATTCACTTGATCTGAGCCAAATGCACAACATAGTAAAGCAGCTCAATCATCTAATTGCATGCTATGTGTTGTCGACATAGCAACAACAGAAATAGTCAAAAGGGATCACTCTGCCATAGCACAGCTGCTGAACATCTCATTCCATAACCAGATTCTCAAGCACATAGCCAAGAACACACTGAACTTTCCAAATCCCCAACAAATCCACCAGCCAATACACACAACAAACCACCAAATCATCCATAGGATGGTGATATAAGGAGGGGTGGTGCAGGAGGATAGCAAGGACAAGTACAAGATCACAGTAGTAAGGAGGAGCAAGACCAGTACCAGGAGGTATAGAACAAGGTCTAGGGAGTGATCAAGTCACCAAGACCAAGTCACCAAGATCAAGCCAACAAGAGCAACCAGCACAGCAACATCATCAACAAATAGCTGTGTGGCGAGTTTATACAAAACCATCACATGATAGATCATATCCATTATATCATATCATGTGTTGTTTCATATGCCATCTTCTCAGAGAAACACCCAAGTGAGGTGTATCCATCATAGAAGAAAATAAACAAAGCTAACAATCAATCTTTGCAAACCACACCAAGATCTCATCCTGTGCATCACTGATCTTGGATAGAAATCCCTATTCTTATAACTATATACACAAGCATCCTTAAATGAGTAATGTTGGCCACATCTTATGGGTAGTAGCGCCTTATAAATCTTTACATCTTAAGAATTCATCTTAAACAATAAGGATCGTTCATATTATCCTTACAAGGGGCTATCAAATCATTTTCCTAAGCACTTTAGGAATCATATCTAGAGATGATCTATCATAGATCATTTAAGAAATGAGGTAGCAGGTAAAAACCTTAGTTTCTACCTAGCACAGTCTTAGGCCAGCATCATGGACCAAGCCATTTATTCAATATAGCTTAAGATAACAGATATCTTTCCCAGCTTACAAGCTAAAGCGAATCTATGGTAGAGCTCATGAAAATCCTATTAAAAAATAGGAAATGTTTACCAATCCAAGGATGTTGTCACAACAAACTGTTTAATAAACAATCCAAGCATACAAGTTATATAACTTAATTTCATTACTCAATCATTTTACTGAAACAAATAATTAGGAATAATTTTTGAATATGAACATTCTATCATCTAAGATTATCAGAGAACCATTGGAGTAGATAACCAACTCCAATTTTCTCACATTTGAACATATCAATACAGGCCAGGACATAAAAGTTCAGTTAACAACTACTAACAGAGCCACTGTCAGTACTAAGAACACTAAGTAGTAGTGAATTCCACACTACTAGGATCAATAAGTAACCATCTCAAAACAACATATTATCGAGGGATGAACCCTAACACAGAGGGATGAACCCTAAACAATGGATAGCCACAATTAGGGTTCATATGTTGGAGCACACTATAGCCAGTAGGGTAGGACAGAGAACAAGAGGGGGAGAAAGGGAGGAACTCACCTGAGGGCCTCGCTGTAGTTAGAAGAGGAAGCGGAGCGGCCGATGAACACACACACAGTGGCACGGGGAGCACCCGAGGGCGCTGCAACCCACTCCAAGCCATAAGCACGGTGGCACGGAAAAATGAGCAATGCTAGTGGCACCACATGGCCACCAGAGCCATGGCACAGCACCACAGAGACGGCGAAGCACCACATCGTCGGCGACCACCAAACCCTAGGGTTCGCGATGGAGACGGCCTGGCCAGGAGAGGGGCCTAGCAACGAATCGAGCAGGACCGGTCGATGTAGCTCCATCGACTACCTCGTCACGAACTACGGTGGCAGCCGAAGAGGCCTGGGGAGGCCGGAATCGCACAGCAACGATGGCGACAACACAACACCATGGCAGGGTGAGAGATAGGAGGAGAGACGTGAGCGTGAGAGAGGAAGAGTGTGTACTGGGATGGTACGGTCCAATACCACTCAAGTGAGTGGGTTTGACCAGCCCAAGTGGGTTGGTTCAGGGCTAGCCAGCCCAAGGGGCTCGGTCCAGATTTTAAAAGAAAAATCTAAATAATTGTTTAAAGACCAAAATTACCCTAAAACTAAATAAATCCCTAAGAAATGACATAAAAATCCTAAAAATACAAATAATATATCCATGAGATCATAAAATATAAGCTACCCAATAAAATTAAGAATTCTATTTTTAATAGAATAAATTTAGGTTAATATTTTTTATAATATATTCCGTATCTGTCTACCTAAGTATTTATAATATATTACTTATAATATATAAGCTACCTAAATCCTAATTTAGGTTATTTTTATAATAAAATAACAAAAATAAATAAAATTCACTTTTATCATTCTAAATTAGTATAGTATTTTATAAAAATACTAAATTGCTATTAGATTATTAAAAAATAAATCTTATAAATTAAAATGTTTATTCTTAAAATAATATTAACAAAATAATAGCAAGAGGTAAAATTAAATATAAATAAATTTTAAGCGCTTATAATATTATATTATACCAAAAAATATCAAATATAATATTTACAAAATTTAGGAATTATCCATTAATAACTTCCTTTTTTATTTAAATAAAGGAATGTAAGAATTTAATAAGGTGGGTAAAACACACAAAGAAGATAACTAATAAATGACGATTTGCATTACTATGCATAATCATTATTGCTTCTTTAAATATTGTCCTTACCGAGCAATAATGATGTTTTGTAGAAATAGAAGCTCAAGGTCGAGTGCAAGCATCCGACTTCACTACCTTGTAGTCACAAGGCAAGTTCATCACTTGATCATGTCCTTTTGATGAGTATTTATCAAAATAATTGTAAATTGTGTGTTATCATCTATGTTCTGAAGAAAATAAACAAAATACTATTTTCACAAATAAATGAAAATACTATTATCATCATAAGTGATGGTAAATATAAGATTGGCAATGGAACTTAGGTTTCCAATTGCATGAGTTTCACCATAGGAATTAACAACCCATGACATCAGTGATTCTAGCACCGTATAATATGCGTTAACCATGAGATTTGGAATGGGACAGAGAAGTCAGCTATATCTTCTTCCTCTCACATGTAGCCGAATGTGCGGGTCGTGGCTGTTATCCTTGTAGAGTGCATTAATTGGTAATTCATAGAGGATATGTAGAATATGGGTGGGAACCCTCAACGTCCCACGATAGTTCTGGCATCTGAACGGTATGTACTAACCTTTGCCGTAATTCAATATGTGGGCATGGCGTACACCAAGGAGACATGCGAGATCACGAAGGGGTGATGAGTGCGTGAAAACTTTGTTGGGAGACCCCAAGAGGAAGGTATGATGAGCACAGCAGCAAGTTTTCCCTCAGTAAGAAACCAAGTTTATCGAACAAGTAGGAGGAAGGAAACGACTCAAAGGTGTTGCTAGCAACTTGGAAACCTGCACAACACAAACTCAAGACTTTGCCCCAACGAACAGTGAGGTTGTCAATCTCACTAGTTTGTTGTAACAAAGGATTAACTGTATGGTGTGGAAGGTAATAGTGGTTTGCAACAAGTAAACAGTAACAATGGAAGATGTATCAATGGTAAAGATTGGACGAGGGTCCATAGTTCACTAGAGGTGTTCTCCTTAGATAAACAAACATGGCATGCTGGGTAAACAAATTACAGCAGGGCAATTGACAGGACTAAGCAAGGCATAACAATGCAATACTAGACATTCATGATCCTATGAGCTTCGATTAGGCAATACAACAAGATACATGGACCGCCATCCAACTGCATCTATGACTAGAAATCCACCTACGGGTTATCATCCGAACCCCCTCCAGTATTAAGTTGCAAGCAACAGACAACTACTTTAAGCAAAGTGTGTACGGTAAACAATCCACTTGTTCCATGAACAAGAGACCGTTGTTTTCTCCCTAGTGGCAACATCACATCTACAACCTTAGAGATTTCTGTCACTTCCCTTAGATTAAATAGATGCATGAACCCACTATCGAGCATAAATACCCCCCTCTTGGAGTCACTAGCAAGTACTTGGCCAAGATAGCTACTAACAACGGAGAGCATGCAAGATCTCAAACAACACATACATGATAGAATCAATAAGATAAAACCATTAATCAATCTGATATAGTAATATCAGTATCCATCGGATCCCCGCAAACACAACATGCAGGATTACAAATAGATGAGATCTTGATCATGAACTGAGCTCACAAGATCTAAACATGAAAGAACAAAGGAGGAGATACAACCATCTAGATACTACATGGACCCGTAGTCCAAGGTGCAACTACTCATGCTTCATACCGGAGGCTGGCATGATGAAGAAGAAGGCCTCCGGGATGATCTCCCCTCCGACAAGGTGCCGAGAAGAGTTGCAGATCCCCCGTCTAGGGATGATGGTGGCGGCGGCTACAGACGGTTTCGTGGAATATTGATCGGGGTACTTAGGGTTTTGGCATCGGGGGTCTTTATAGGCGAAGAGGCGAGGTAGGGGGGTCGCCAGGGCGGCCGCCCCCCCCCCCCCCCCCAGGCACAGACCCACCTTGGCCACGTGACTAGGGGGTGTGGCCCCCTGGTGGCTCTCCTCCGTCTCGTATTCAGGCTTCGTGTTCCCCACGGTAAAATATTGACTTTGGCATTTTTCCCGTCCAATTCCTAGAATATTGATTTTCTGCCTTTTTGGAACCAAAAACAGAAGAAGGCAACTGGCACTGTGGCATCTTGTTAATAGGTTAGTACCAGAAAACATATAAAAAAACCTGAAAGTGTAGACAAAGCAAAGCAAAGTAGATACTAAACAAGCATGGAACATCAAAAATTATAGATATGTTTCCGACGTATCAAGCATCCCCGAGCTTAACTCCTGCTCATCCTTGAGTAGGTAAGTGATAAAAAGAATAATTTTTCAGGTGACATGCACCATCAAAATCAAGATTAAACCATTTGCAAGCATGGAAACCTAGGATCAAAGAACTCTAAACATGAGCATGAAAGATGGAGTTCTAACAGTAAGACAAAGTAACTATGCATGCAACATGAAAGGCTACAAACAAAGATCATGAATGACATGCAGTGAAAACGTTTGTTTGTTTCACAGACAGAAAACATGGCATAGTGTCATTCAGCCTGTCCCTCATGGAGTAGCAAATAGATGCATAGTACACCTTCAAAGTTCACAAGAGTGACTAGATACAAATAGCACAAGAACAAGTAATATCAACAATATGCATCAATCAATAAGTTTTGGGACAATGCACATAGAACTAAGAATGACAACTATGCTCTCTTAACTGGTGCCTAAAGGTAGAAGGTGGAGACTCAATATAATGGTGGAAGAAAGGCCCTTCAAAGGGAATCAGGGATTTCAAATTTCAAAAAGAGTTTCCATAAATTATGGTACTTGTTAGCTTTCAGCTCTCATTGCCCCTATCATAAGCATCTTTAAGTGATTAAGGTTAAAGTGAACAAACTATGGAGTATATGCTTGACAAAGTATAAGTTGGCAATCTCATGTCCCTTGAATACGAGGGCCGCTCCTCATGCTACTCAAGTTTAGTTACTTGCAAGTTCTTGTCATAGTAAGTACATGTGTATCATAGACAACCGCCAACGGGGTACTCCTAGAACATGGTACAGGAGTTATCCCATAACCAAAATGACAAGGAAAGCAGACAATGAGCATCTCAGCATTCTTCTTATTTAACATGGGAATATGGTGCTTTTTTCTCTCTTTCCTCTTCTCATATTTTTTTCTTTTCTCAATCTCTTTTTTATAAGAAGAATGCTTCATAGATGTCACTATGGTGATGCTGCAATTTTCCACCATGATTAGGCATGGCTTAGACTAGCAGCCTAGGCGTTTCTCTAACACACATACATAACTCCATGGACTTACAATCTCCCCTTTAATTTCACACCGACGACATCCATAGACAAAAGAGCATGATATCAACTGTGTACAAAGTACAAGTTCAATGTTGAAAGCGTTTCCCATGATAGCATGGTTTAGCTAATTCCAATATATAAGTGCAAGCATATACAACATAAATGACACAATGGTTCAAGTTTATTAGGGAAAACAAATATAAAGTGTGCCATCAAGTTCGTGAGAGCTTTAATCACTAAGTTTTCACATAACAAAATACTTTTTAATTGGAAGATATATGAAAACAAGAATATACTTGTAATGGTGTAACACACCATGCATAGGAATTTATAGTGGACACTTTGGAATAACTTGGTTTCTTGAGAGTTGAATGCATGAGTAGAACTTACTCATACAAGTGGAGGCTAGCAAAAGACTGGGAGTGACCAACTAAGAGAGCAATAATGACCATAATCATGCAGAGCGACAAAACATTACTAATTAGAGCATAAAGTGGTACTACAAGTCAAGGAATAAATGATCATAGAGGCTATGGTGACTTGTTCATAGTCATAACATGGTGTAAGCATGTGCAAAGTTGTAGAGGGAGTGGCCCAACCTTTAAATAGCATAAGGTGGTGTCCCCTATGTTTACAATGCTAGTCCCTGGATCAATAGCTAGCATCCACAGTTTAGATGTAATATCAAGAAACAAAGGTCATAATATAACTTTATAACCAGGAATAACATAATTTTATTACATCAATACATAGCTCATTTGGCTATTACATTACATTGCAGAGGAATAACTATAATCATGGGGTCCTTCATCTTCAAAGTGCCACAGGCAGATGTTGGTTGTAGACTTTGTAATCCTAATCAAACAATCTTCACTAAAATCAATCAAACCTGCAACATTACAAGTTACAGCCACAAGGGTCAATACATTTGAATTGTATTGGCAAGCTTCACTTCTATGTATAATATGAGTGGATCCTATCAATACATGCATATTTGGCTAAGTAGAGATTTAGGCTCATTTGCATAAAGCAATATTTTATCCTATATTTTCAAAATGGTTTTGGTCCTTTGTCAAATCTCTTTTCCAAGAATCCCTTGAACTCCTTGGTAGACACTCAAGTGTTCAAGTTCTTGTCAAAATCCCTTGAGCTCCTTGGTAACCCCAAGTGCATCAAGTTTTATAAATTCTCATGAGTTCCTTGGTAACCCCAAGTGTTCATGTTTTCATCAAAATCTCTTGAGCTCCTTGGTAACCCCAAGTTCATCAAGCTTAACAAAACCTCTTTGAATTCCTTGGTACCCCCAAGTGCATCAAGTTTTTATTTTAGAAGTTGGAATGTCGAGATCTCCCATAGTTCAAACTTTAGTTGCTCAGTATTGTCCATAACCGGGGACACGGCTAAGTACTTAGATTTTATTATCTTCTGCAGAAGGAGTACACTTTACCCACATGTCACAATCCCATCATTTTGCCACCAGTGGCCTACTGGATTAGTGCTCACCAAGTTGGAGTACTGGCAGATTGAGAATGTGACGAAGTCTTTCCAAAGGGTCCTCCCATACACCATTGCTAGCTTTCCTTCAGCACCCATGTAGGATTCCAGGTCCCCATGTCCAGTTAACTGAAGACAGTGCATGGGTCTTCCCATTGTAGTTGACTAAGCCAGAGCCATAATAGCATGTGGTTGCACACGAAAGCCACAATTGGAGAAACATGTTCAATCTCTAAGTTTCCTAGGTGGTTTTCTTTTGGAGCACAACACAAAGTGATTCCCATAGACATGGTTCCTTTTGTTGCCACCTTCTCCAAAACTTAAAGTATCCTCCACCTAGGTGGTTCATTGAGTCCTTGTTTTATTATGTAAAACACAAGTCCTTTTCTCAACCTTTGTAAAATCTCAACATGTATCTCTCTTCAAAATATAGCATGGCTAATCATGTATCAACTACATTGTTTTCTCTAAGGAAGGTATAAGGTATCCTATTAGTATTTAGCATAGCATAAGTATAAAATTTGTTTTCATGCATGTTTCAAAATCCACTAAGTATAGAAAATAGTAGGACTTTAGATGATAGTGTAACTTGCCTTTTTGGTAGGGAATGATGGTTCACTCCTTGATCTTTCTAGTCTCACACTTTGTTAATTTCACTACAATCAATCAAACAAACACCAAATCAACTAGCATTCCAAACAATCAACCAAACAACAATTCACACACATAAAACTATGGGATCTAAGTCATGCATGTAAGTATGCAAGTGATGGTCCTATTTGCAAAGATGTTCTTCACTAGGCTTCTAAACTTTGTAAGTTCCAAATTGGTCATTTTTCCAAAGTGGCAAAGTCATCTGCAAAAAGGGTTTTGTCCAAAATCCATTTTTAAATCCAATCCTCATTTTATGTAGTGGAAAATATTTTTATCAAAGTAACAACTTTAAGTTGTTCACCAAATGAGTTGCTATTGCAAAACTTGGTGTTTTGGGTTAGTAGGTTTGTTTCAAATCATTTTCCCAAAGTTTTTACTCCAAAATTGTTTTTAAAATAAAACCATTATTTTCATTTGGCTAGAAATGGCTAAGTCAAATAATCCATCTTAAATTTTACCAAATCCATTTCCAAGACCATGGGTTGGTTCCTAGGGTCAGTAAGTTCACATCAAAACAATTTTGCAAAGGTTTTAACCTTATAAAGATTTTTGAATCATTTTTCTACCCTAAATAAGCACACAAATGTTTCTGCAAAAACAAACACTTTAATGGATACTATTTGCTAAACTAAGGGCATGGTTGGCTAGGGTTTGTTCCACTGATTCCAACGGTATCAAATTTGTAAATTTTGGACGTGTGGATCGAAAGTTACAAAGGTTTGAAATTGCAACTTAAATCTGATTTCCAAATTCTGTTTTAAACAGACCTGGCCACGCGTCCCATTCTGGTTGGACGGTACCGGTTCGGCTGGATCGGTGTTGCGGTGCGTTGGATCTAGTTAGATCGTGTGGTCCAGAGAACGTACCCCTTCGCGGCTTAAGTGATCTATCGCAAGCGTCGGATCGAGATCCTACGGTGCTAGCGTATTTGACCATATGCGAGCGGCGTCGGCGGTGGCTAGCGGCGGCGACGGTCAGACAGTGGCGGCGCTGGCGAAATAGGAAGCGAGAGAGGGAGGGAGTAGGCTCACCGAGATCGCAGGAGGCTGGGGAAGCTCAACGTGTGGTCGATGAGGCAGGGGGCGCACGGTTGTAGGAGTAATCGCTCGCCGGAGTTCGTTCTGGCGACGGCGTGCTCTGGTCTCGGTTGGAGACGATGCTGTGGTTCATGAGAAGGCAAACCGAAAGTGTGGTCAAACGTAGGAGAGTGAGGCGAATGTGTGAGTGTGATATAGAAAGCGCGGGGCGGTCTGAAATTACTTGGGCGCTTGCCGGAGTTGAAGACAGACGCGGCGGCGAGGCTGGAACTTGTCGAAGGTGACACTCTGGGGTGCCCGCGGTCGAACGAAGGGTACTGGGAGATGCGCCAAGGAGTGGTGAGTCTCCTAGTGTGCTCAGGGAGGCACGGGGCGGTGTCGAGTCGCCGGAATCGGCACCGGACCTCGTTGGAACAGAGGGTGGTCTCTGGCGAAATTTGGCAGCCTGAGGGCGAGTCGAGGTGGGGCGACAGAGGGAAAAGGAGGGGAAAACGCTGGCGTTTTAAAGTGCATGGTCAAGGCGAGTAATGGCGGTTGCGTTATGATGAATTAAGGCCGCGGAATCTCTGCAGGAAACGCGACGAGGGAGGGAGAAGAGGTCGCGCGGGGTGTGGACGATGAACAGGGGAGAGTGGGGTCTACCTGGCAGTGAGAAAAGAAATGAGGGGAGGGTCCATCAGTCGGTCTCTCTGCGGGTTTGCGTTTAGGTAGAAAAACGTTTCGCGCGATAGGGAGTGCTGGGCTGGTTCTGGGCCTTGCTGGGCTGCTGGGTTGGGTCAGGTCCAAATCCAATTTTTTTCTTTCCTGAACCTTTTTCTATTTCTATTTTTGATTTCTGTTTTGAAATTCCAAACAAACAAACATCAACCAAATCAATTCAAACAACACCAAACTTTGTAATTTTGTAATTAGTTCTGTTCAGTAACATGAACCAAAATCCAAAATCAAAATAATAATTTTAATAATAGGGTCCATTATTAATTAAATAAATGGACCATTGTTATTATTCAAATAGGGTTTGATTTTATTAATAAATTCTCTATTTGAAATCTAAATATTTTCAAAACCATATCAGTAGGTTTTTATTTGAAAATACAAAATATTTGGAATACTTATTTCAAATGAAACAAGTTTTGAGGTTTTGGAGAATAGTAAAACCTTTATTAATAAAACCTGGATATTAAATCCTTTTATCTAAATGATTCAAAATAGTAATTCCAAAATATTTTATTTTCCTCTATTTAAATGTTTATCTTTTCAAATCTCTTTAGGAATTTATTTGATCCAAATTGGTTTGAAGTTCCAATTGAATTCAAAAAGTTTCTTCTGGCTCTGAAAATCAAACAAAGTTTTATTTTTATTCATTTATTTTCACATTACAAGATTTGGAAAATCTTGGGATGTGACAAAAGTCAACCCAAACAAAGCATCAAAGGAGAATACCACAATACTATGCTTTTGTACGTTAAAAAAATGCACGATTCCTTCAAGGCACACTAAGCAATCCCAATTGTTTGGAACAAGTCATGCTACAGAAATAATCACTAAGTATAAGGTCAAATCAACACCTAGTATGATATGATAAATTCTAAGTCACAGTCAAAGCAAGCTCCTCTTGTACTACTCAAGCAAGAACATTCTACTCCTCTCCAACACCAATCAACTTATTTGAAATAACACAGCGATAACGGGGGTCCAAACTACTTTATTCAAGCAAACTAAGAAAATAAAACGAAAACTAAGATGCTCCAAGAACAACACAACAATGCATGAAATAATAAAAACAAAGTGTTTAGAAAGACCTGAGCTTTTTATTGATGAAGAAGGGGATGCCTTGGGCATACCCAAGCTTTAACACTTGTACCTCTTGAATATTTCTTAGGGTGACACGGGGTGGCATCCCTAAGCTTGAGATTTTATCCTTTCTTCATCTCATTACATCATTCTCTGTATACACCTGAAATTTTTCCTTCATACAAAACTTCACAGAATCTTCATTAGCAACATTATTGTATTCAAAAGATAATAGACCCTTGGGTTTAGCTTTAGAACAGCAAAACTTTCACTAAAAACACAATCTACTGTAGCAATTCCCTCAAAAAGCTTAATTTCCCAAAAATAACCCAAAAAGGAATCAATAAGAAGCAAATGCAAATAATGGCAGAAATTTGTCAAAACAGACCAGCTGGTAGAAATCGATTTTTTCGAAGACCTTCGGTTGCTCAAATCAAAAAGTGTTGAACTAATGAAAGTTAGCTAACATACTGGGGGATTTATTAGAAAAATAACAGCTCAATAAGACTTACAGAGATTCCTCAAGAAGTTTTACTGTGGAGCACAAAAATCTGTTTCAGGACAGCAACTCCCTAAATCTTACTTCCCTCTCATTAGAGGTCATTTGTAACACCCTCGGATCGGCCCTATGCAAGTTTTAGCGATTCCCGCCAAAACCCGCATTAAAACAATTCAAAGGTGCCTACCAGGCACTTCCGTGCGGGTGGTAAATGAAGTAATATCATTACACGATAGTCCATGATGGAACCCATAGAACATATATATCCAACAATGACTCCATGAGTCCAGAATACAGATATACAGTATGAAGATCCAAATCACCTTGAAAACTATACAGTGTCCGAGTATGAACAAGATGCAAATTGAGCTAAGAGCCCTGAAGAATAACCAATGGCGTCCATAACCCTACCCAGGCCAAGCCGGAAGGGTAACCCAGCTAACGTCATCGATCTCAAAACCTGCTAAAACAAAGGGGTGCCGACAAAGGGCAAAGGAAACAAAAAAGAGCAATCAGTACTAAGGCCAGTACACGGCGAGACTAGAATTCAGCGGTCCTCGCCTACATAGGTATGTTTGTTCAGACGCTCCACGCGCAATCGTAAATAAAGTAGTAAAGTATGGCATAAGTACAGGATAGTAATAAAGCTCCAAACTAGTTTGTGGCCCCTAGTATAGTACTTTTAAATCAGTTACTAAATTGATGGGGGTGCCCACACACCCCACATGTGGTTAGCGCGCTTGATCTCGGAACAGGTGTCAAGAACCCGGGGTCCTACGGGACACCAATGAGCGGTTAAAAAACAAATATTGTCTGTTACCCACAGGTGCCTCTACATTATTTACCTACTTTCAATTTTAGTTATTAAACGGTAATTAAATCCATGATCATCTCCACCATTAAGCATGTGCCAACCACCCCACAATAGTGGAACATCGATGACGGGAAGCAGCACCTGAGCAAGCGACTACGACTCGCAAGGGCGACTATCTGCCAACCAATAGGTAATAGGAGGTGACCATGGAAATATAGAGACTGTAGGGAAGTATAAAGGCGTATGGAATCTATAGCATCGCAACATAGATACCAATAGACCAACAGGACAAAATAAAGACTACAAAAGTAAGATAGGTACAAAGGGGAGAATGCTCGCCTGAAAACATTGCCGAAGGTTCATCCGAAGATCGGGTTGGCACTCGCATCAACTCATCAGCCTAATCCATGAATAAGCAAAGCACTAGAAGAAACACCGAATGCACTAATTAATACTATGACAGAAGATCGGCATGATGCATGAATGATGCATGTCATGACAAAGGTGAGATGCAATTAGGCAATATTAAGCGGAAGCGGGATCCCGACAATTATTTAATAGGTTCATGTTGTTTAGATACCCCGCATTTTAAATGTTATCTTAACAAGGCAAAATATATAATCGGTTCGATGCACAATTTTAAATGGAGCCAATATAAGACTAGATTAGCCCACATATAGTCTCCATATTTAACAATGAGGTGAATTGGCTTAATGCCCCCAAACCACACAAGATGTATGCAACATGAGCAATTTAATATGCAACAAGTACAATATGGAAATTTATGAAATAGGGGCTCGGGAGGGGTCATACATTAAGGCTCAAAGTTCTTGCGGTTCCGAGGATTCGACGGGTTTGGGTTCGTTCTCTCGGGTCGGCAGGATCGGTCTTGGCGTCCGTGGCAACGATCTTCGGGGTTCGTCCCTCCGAAAGTCTTCGGTAGATCTTGGTGGAACCAGAAGTAGAACTCGACGTCAAACGGCCATTAGGGCGACGAGCTTGGTGGAACAAGGGTCTGGAATGTCTCGCTTATCCGTAGAACATGTTGTGTCGAGGTCATCGGGTACACGCACGGAACATTCTGGCGAGACATGAATAGATCACCGACGAGAAGACGTGTAAGGATGTGGCCATAGTAACACATATGCCTGCAAAAACACCAACGCAAGAATTTAAGACACAAGCATGTCACGATCGTGAAAGCCCACAATAGTCTGGCCAACACTGAACACGGGCGAAAGCTGGAGTAACTCCCTGGTTCTGCGGGGATGCGGTTCCGACCAGGAGGCTTCAGGGGTGACGACAACCGGGCGAGAAAGGCACGGCGCCGGCTTGCAGAAGACAGCGCAGGAAGGCAGGCTTAAGGAGGAGCTCGAGAGGCGCAGAGGGGGCTCGGTCGGTGCACAGGCCAGAGGGCGGCAGGATGCAGCAGATGAAGGAATTATGCCCAAGAGGCAATCAAAGAGATGATTATATTTCTTATGTATCCATGAGTTATTGTAATGTTCCTTGAATATCCATATCAGGAAACTTGTATTGATTGACAATTATGTGAATTGTTTGTGAAACTCTTTACTTGTATGGTTATTTAAGAGTTGTCCCTAGTCAGAGTTCATGTGAGGACACACGTGAATATTAGACTAGCACACCGATTGGTTGATGACTATGTTTCGCAAGTCATAGACATGGAGATGTCAAACCAATGATGTGGGCAAATGTTATGAACATGGGGTTTGACTGACCCAACTTGAGACTAGCAATTTGTTGCAGCTCTCTCTCTACACATCGTGTATGTTTTGTCCTTGGACCTGAGATTGTCGCATGTACTTGAGATGTGGATCGACCTACTTTGGGGATATCAGATGCTACTCCGTAACTGGGTAGTTATAAAGGTAGCTTTCGGGTCTGTCCTGAAGCATGCTGCAAGGCATGGTCAATCAAGATGGGATTTGCCCCTCTCTACTTGAGAGAGATATCTCTGGGCCCCTCGAGTGATCAGATCCAGAAATGCATGGCCATGCTACATAAGGTTAAGAGTTAACCTAGTAAAGGGATTCCAAGTTACGGTATCGAGAAAGAGAGGTCAGCTTGGAGCTAGACCAAATGTCGTGAGGCAAAGGGAAAGACATGTACTAAACCTTGTGATGGTTCGTCTGATATGATCTTTGTATGCGTTTAGGAGTTGGCACGTCTTGCTAGAGGCCGCTACCAACTATTAACAGAATAAGTGTATTCGTGTCATGTCTACACGTATATGAACCTATAGGGTCACACACTTAAGGGGATAGAAGCCTAATGAGGATTTGATCCGAATTAGACCAGGCTTAGGCTACTAATGGGCTGCTAATGTAGAAGCCCACTAGGGACACCTATATAAGAGAGGGTGGGGCGAGCTGACCAGGGTTAGACCTTAGACCATTCTCCTCAGTCGCCACTCCTCATGCCTGTGTTGCACGCGCGGACCTAGCAGTCCGGCGTCTAACGCTTCCACCCTGTACGTGTGGATACCTCGGAGTCGCTGCATCTGTAGAGCTTGGACGAGCCGCGCAAGGGGAGCTGCTCGTGGGACGAGAACAAGGAGGAGACGTGGAACGTCTGCACTTCCTCGACGCGCTTCATCAACTCCGCAACTGCGCGTCTAGTGGTAATCCCGTGATCTATGACAACAGTATTCCTGGTTTACGTGGTAGAAAATTTAGATTTGCGCTAGTGTAGCCTACCCGTATCCCTTCAGTGGTATCAGAGCCAATACTATTCAGTTATAGGTTCGGGATGGTTGCATATGATGATATGCAGATTGATATGAATGATGTGATCGTTTATATTGCGGTGGTTCTGGATTGATCTATGATCTTGCTTTCCGTGATCGTGATTCTGAGGTTGTCGAACGACTTACCCCTACCGGTCGGCTTCCACCATCGGGGTAGACAGTGACACATAAATCCTGTTGAATCACGTAAAGATCAATATGATTGATCGAATCGGAACCTAGATCTAAAATCGATGTATTGTGATCAAAGGAGTTTGATTGAATCGGGATAGGAGTCGATTTATGGTAAATTTGATTTGCCGATCAAAATCCTTAAAGAAAATTTGATTTGCCGGTCAAAATCCTTAAAGAAAATTGTGTTGATTTGCGGATCAAAATCCTCAAGATACCGCGAGGCGCGCTGCCCCTTCAAACCCCGCAGGGGGAGACCCCCTAGACCCCCCTTAATCGTAGACCCTTTTGTATCTCGTAAAGGTAACTAGGTGCTGCGATGTCACATGATCCGGTAGAATGCGATTCTATGCATAACTTGTTTTTGCAGGATGTATGTGATCAGTATGGCCCATATATGTATGTGATGCATGTATGAAATTTTGCATGACCTGCGTGTCCTGAGTAGGGAAACACGGCTGGAGCCATATGTGTTGTCATTTATTGTAATGGCCTGCATGCCAACTTGTGTTGATCCAAATTCTATGTAATTTTGATTACTAGCTGTTAGGAGTAATAGCTTGTATTAGTTCTTGGAGGACTCATCACTTGGAGGATGGCTCACATGGAACATGAAGACGGAGATCATCATGGTGGACAGGTTATGTGGAGATGGAGATCACCATGAGAAAATGGGCCATACCGTGTCACATTTATGTGAATGCTATTCTTATGCTTTTTACTCTATGCATCCTTAGATGATAGAAGTAAAATGATCCCTCACAAAGTTTAAGTTAAACCATGCCCTCCCAACCAAACCTTGCACCATCCTATGCCCTGTACAATCATTGGTGGGCCTATGAAATTAGGGTGCTGCGGTTTTCCTTGGCTGGATGGGTTTGTATCGGATACCTACACGCATAAGGGTTGGTGAGCTTGACAACATCATCTTAACAGTTAAGGACCTTGGGGCATAAAGGTTGGGCGCCTAGTTTTAACATAGAGATGTCACCCAACAACAAGAGTCATATGTGATATGATTAGCAAGTATTGCTTACTGATTTACCTTGTCTTCTACCAGTGATGCTAAAGCTCACTAGTCGACTTGTTAATTGTGGATCTTGAATCACTTAGTATCAATAGAGGGATATTGATTTAAGTGGGAGTATATGCTATTAAATTGTTTAATATGTTTTACTCTTTCATGGTTACATGGCTTAGTATTTTGCATGTTTTCTGTTGTAGATCAATGGCACCAAACACTACATCACCTTTTTCTTTGCGTTTGATTCTTGACAAAGATAAACTTAATGGAACAAACTATACGGACTGGGTCCATAACCTGAGAATTGTTCTCAGGTCTGATAAAAAGGAAATGGTTCTGGATACCCCAATCCCCGATGAACCTGCTGATAATGCATCTGCTACCCTAAAGAATGCCTACAAGAGAGCATGTGATGATTCTCTTGAGGTTAGTTGTCTTATGCTTGCATGCATGGAACCTGAACTCCAAAATAAGTTTGAGGATCAGGAAGCATACGATATGATCGTCGCGCTTAAGGACATGTTCCAAGATCAGGCAAGGACTGAGAGGTACAATGTTGCCAAGTCCTTTGTCGAATGCAAGCTGTAAGAGGGAGCAGCTGTAGGCCCCCATGTGATCAAAATGGTTGGTTACAGTCAGACTTTGGAAAAGCTTGGTTTTCCACTAGGCCAAGAGTTGGCCACTGACTTCATTTTGGCGTCTCTTCCATCCAGCTATGGGCAGTTCATTTCGAACTACCATATGCATGGGGTGGAGAAGGGCCTTAATGAATTATGTGGGATGCTTAAAACAGCAGAAAGTGACATGAAGAAGTGTGCAGGGCATAGCCATGTGATGGCTATGCGGAACAAGCCTAGCTTCAAGAAAAGGGTACTTCTTGGAAGAAGAAGGGCAAGGCTAAGGATACGATCCCTAATCTCGCACCCAAGCAAAAGGCTGGACCTGTAGAAGACACTGAGTGCTTCTTTTGTCATGAACATGGCCACTGGAAGAGAAACTGCAGCAAGTACCAGGCTTCTTTGAAGAAGAGTGGAAGTAAGAGTACTTCCCACTCAGGTACGCTTGTTTTAAATGTTGTGGTCATTCTTCTCGCTGATTCCTATGTTAACTCTTGGGTATTTGATACCGGATCGGTTGCTCATATTTGCAATTCGATGCAGGGGATAATAAGGACTAGAGAAGTGCAGAAAGGCGAAGTGGATTTTCGCTTCGGAAATAAAGCAAGGGTTGCTACATTGTTCGTCGGCGTCATGCAACTTCACCTTCCGTCAGGATTTATTATGGAGTTAAATAATTGTTATTACATTCCTAGTATGGGTCGAAATATTTTATCACCTTCATGTTTGATGAGGGATGGTTATTCATTCGTGAGTGCAAACAATGGTTGTGTAATCTCTAAGAATGATATGTTTATGGCTAATGCTCCCATTGTGAATGGGTTATTTATTTTAAATCTTGATGATGCATCTGTTTAAAATGTTAGTGCTAAAAGGCTTCGGCCTAATGATTTGAGTCCTACCTATTTATGGCATTGTCGTTTGGGGCATATAAGTGAAAAGCGCATGAAGAAGCTCCATGGTGATGGTCTTCTAACTTCGTTTGATTTTGAATCATACGAGACATGTCAAGCTTGTTTACTTGGAAAGATGACCAAGTCGCCTTTTTCGGGTTTAACCGAGAGAGCGACAGGATTATTGGAACTCATACATACTGATGTATGTGGACCAATGAGCACGAAAGCCAGAGGAGGATATCACTACTTCATTACTTTTACTGATGATTTCAATATATATGGTTATGTCTACTTGATGAGGCATAAGTCTGAAACTTTTGAAAAGTTCAAGGAGTTTCAGAGTGAAGTAGAGAATCAACATGGCAAGAAAATAAAGGCCTTGCGATCTGATCGTGGAGGTGAATATTTGAGTCACGAGTTTAGCGATCATATTAAGAGTTGCGGAATTGTTCCAAAACTTACGCCGCCCAGAACGCCTCAAAGAAACGGGATCTCCGAACGGCTTAATCGAACTTGTTGGACATGGTTCGATCGATTATGAGCCAGTCGGATTTTCCATTGTCATTTTGGGGTTACGCTCTATAAATAGCAGCTTTCACACTTAACAGGGTACCATCTAAATCCGTAGTTAAGACACCATATGAGATGTGGACTGGGAAGAATCCCAGTTTGTCTTTTCTAAAGATTTGGGGTTGTGATGCATTTGTCAAGCGACTTCAGTCCGACAAGCTAAGACCCTAATCGGATAAGTGCATTTTCGTGGGATATCCGAGGGAAACCTTAGGGTATTACTTCTACAACCGAGAAGAGGGCAAAGTGTTTGCTCGTAGCGGTGTTTTCCTAGAGAAAGAGTTTTTCACAAAGGGAACGAGTGGAAGGTCGGTGCGACTTGAAGAAGTTCAAGATGAGCCAGTTGGGGATGCTTCTACAAGTGATGCTATTGTAGCAGAACAAGTTGAGCAACCCGTGGCAACAGAAGCACCACAACCACGAAGGTCGACGAGGCTCCGCGAAGCGTGGGAATTATTATGGTTAGACAATGATTATCCTGCGACCTATGCAGAAGCAATGGTGGACCCAGACTCTGAGAAATGGCTGATCGCCATGAGATCCGAGATAGAGTCCATGGGAGACAATCAAGTTTGGAACTTGGTTGACCTGCCTATTGGTTTTAAAGCCATCGAGTGCAAATGGATCTATAAGAAGAAGATTGATATGGATGGAAATGTTCACATCCATAAAGCTCGACATGTTGCAAAAGGTTTTTGACAAGTTCAAGGAGTTGACTATGACAAGACTTTCTCGCCCGTAGCGATGCTTAAATCTATACGGATAATTCTAGCCATTGCTGCACATTTCGACTATGAAATATGACAGATGGATGTCAAGACGGCTTTCCTAAATGGAATCCTAACTGAGGACGTGTATATGATGCAGCCCAAAGGTTTTGTCGGTCCAAAGAATGCTGGAACGGTATGCAAACTTCTGGAGTCCATTTATGGGCTGAAGCAAGCATCTCAGAGTTGGAACATTCGATTTGATGAAGTTGTAAAGGAGTTTGGCTTCATCAAAAATGAACAAGAACCTTGTGTTTACAAGAAGGAAAGTCGGAGAGCGCTGGTATTTATAATCTTATATGTAGATGACATATTGCTGATTGGAAATGACATTCCTATGATCGAGTCTGTTAAGACCTCATTGAAAAATCGTTTTTAGATGAAGGCCTTGGGAGAAGCGACATATATTCTAGGCATCAAGATCTATAGAGATTGATCAAGAAGGCTAATTGGATTAAGCCAGAGTACATACATTGACAAAGTGTTGAAACGGTTCAGCAAGGAAGAGGCTAAGAAGGGGTTCGTGCCCATGTCTCATGGCACAAAACTATCTTCCAACCAACAGGTAATAGGAGGTGTCCATGGAAATATAGAGGCTGCAGGGAACTATAAAGGGGTACGGAATCTATAGCATCGCAACATAGATAGCAATAGACCAACATGAGGAAATAAAGACTACAAAAGTAAGATATGTAGAAAGAGGGAGAATGCTCGCCTGAAAACATTGCCAAAGGTTCATCCGAAGATCGGGTAGACACTCGCATCAACTCATCGGCCTAATCCATGAAGAAGCAAAGCACTAGAAGAAACACTGAATGCACTATTTAACACTACGATAGAAGATCGGCATGATGCATGAATGATGCATGTCATGACAAAGGTGAGATGCAATTAGGCAATATTAAGTGGAACCGGGGTCCCAACAATTATCTTATAGGTTCATGTTGTTTAGATACCCTGCATTTTAAATGTTGTCTTAAATAGGGAAAATATATAATCGGTTCGATGCACAACTTTAAATGGAGCCAATATAAGAGTAGATTAGCCCACATATAGTCTCCATATTTAACTATGAGGTGAATTAGCTTAATGCCCCCAAACGACACAAGATGTATGCAACATGAGCAATTTAATATGCAACAAGTATAATATGGGAATTTATAAAATAGGGGCTCGGGAGGGGTCACACATTAAGGCTCGAAGTTCTTGCGGTTCCGAGGATTCGATGAGTTTGGGTTTGGTCTCTCGGGTCGGCGAGATCGGTCTTGGCGTCCATGGCGATGATCTTCGGGGTAGATCTTGGTGGAACCAGAAGTAGAACTCGATGTCAAACGGCCATCAGGGCGACCAGCTTGGTGGAACAAGGGTCCAGAATGACTCGCTTGTCCGTAGAACATGTTGTGTCGAGGTCATCGGGTACACGCACCGGACATTCTGGCGAGACATGAATAGACCACCGAAGAGAAGACGTGTAAGGATGTGGTCGTGATAACACATATGCCTGCAACAACGCCAATGCAGGAATTTAAGACAGAAGCATGTCACGATCGTGAAAGCCCACAACGGCCTAGCCAACACTAAACTTAGGAGGAAGTTGGAGTAACTCCCTGGTTCTGCGGGGATGCGGTTCCGACCAGGAGGCTTCAGGGGTGACGACAACCGGCCTAGGAAGGCGCGGCGCCGGCTTGCAGAAGGCGGGCTTAAGGAGGAGCTCGAGAGGCATAGAGGAGGCTCGGTCGGCGCACATGCCATAGGGCGGCGGGATGCAGCAGATCCTCATGGGGACGACGCCGGTAAGCCAGATGATGCTTTGCAGGGCCCGGGCGATGAGGGGACCGACGACACAGAGGGAGAAGAAGCGCCGTGGACGAGGCCCCTCCGGTGAGCAGAGCTCTAGAGGCGGGGACGGGAAGGCGGCCGCAGGAGAGAGGTGAGTGGGAGGCTCTAGGCCGCGGAGTGGGCGCCGGTGACATGGCCACGCGCATGCGGACGAGAGGAGGACCAGCGGCGGGGACTCGTGGGGTCGAGGAAGGATGCTGGCAGCGACGGGCGGTGGTGAGCTTGGGCGGCCAGAGGAGAGATAGGAAGGCCAAAGGCGGCGCTGCGGCCCTGATGGCGGGGATCAGAACAAGAGGGAATAGAGGGGAAGGAGAGGATTGAGGAGCGGTGCGGGCATACGGTTGGTGTGGTTGTGGGGAGCATAAGTGGGCTGACTGCGTTGCGTTGCTCGCGAGTGCGTGCGTGTGTGGTGGCCAGGGGTGGTGGTATGAGTCGGCAGGTGGTGTGTGGGTTCGGTGTGGTGTGTGTAACGCGCTGGGGGTGGGTTCGTGGTGGTTGTGATGAGGTGGGACTGGCGGCGGCAGTAGGGAAAATAGGTGGGGGATTTGGGTTGATTAGGTAGAGCTAGGGTTTGGGGATCATAGGGTTAGGATTTCCTGGTTATGGGCTGGGCCTGCCAGGGTGGTAGGTGGCCTGGCCTACGGGTTGGGCTGCCTCCCTCATGGGCTTTATAAAATATTTTTTATTTATTTATTTTTATCTAGTTTTCAATATTCTTTGGTAAAATATTTTTTAGACAAAACAAAATATCCGGACGATCGGGATTTTATAATTTGAAATATAGAGGGGATATTTGTAGGAAACAAAATAGGGCTTTTCGAAAATAGTTTTAGACAGACAGATGCATGATGACATGAACATGCAGTCATGATGATGCACAAATAAAAAACACAACGATTTTCGGGTACTGATTTTCTCGGGGTGCTACATTATTCTTGGCACAAAAAGGAAACAAAAAGGATAAGGAGAGGTCATTACTGAAGTAGTAACTTCCAAGACTCAAGAAAACTCTTGGGTTATCTCCCAACAAGTACTTTTCTTTAACGCCTTTAAGTTACGCACAAGAAGCAAGAATCAAGTATTTTCAAATGAAGAAGCATTAACATCAAACCTTGCTTTCAAAGGAGGAGCAAAAAGAAACTTCTCTTTCCTAATAGGGAAGTGTTCAATACCTTTCTTGAATGGAAATTGATATTTAATGGTGCCTTCTTTCATATCAATGATGGCACCAATTGTTCTAATAAAAGGTCTTCCTGAAGTAATAAGACAAGAAGCATTGTATTCAACATCGAAAACATAGAAATCAACAGGGACATAAGCATTGTTAGCCATAATAAGAACATCATTAACACTCCCCATGAGTTTCTTTTTAGCATTATCATTAAGTGGGACATCCAAATAACAATCTTCCAAAGGTGGCAAATCAAGCATTTCATAAATCTTTCTAGGCATAATAGAGATACTAGAACCAAGGTCACATGAAGATTTGAGATCAAAGTCATTCACTTGTATATTAATAATGGGTTCCCAACTATCTTCTACTTTCCTAGGAATAGAAGATTTGTGTTTCAACTTCTCTTCCTTAATTTTAATAAGAGCATCTGTAATGCGTTTGGTGAAAGCTACATGCATATCACTAGCATCAGGACTTCTAGCATGCTTTTGTAGGAACATAATCACTTCAGGAATATTGCAACCATCAAGATCAAAATCAAACTTAGCATCACTAGTAGTAGACTCATTGGGTTTAGGCATTTTGGTAGGTGGAATAGGGACTTCTTGTGGTTTAATGGCATCCATATTGGTGGTGGTGATAATCCGCACACTACTGTTTCTAGCAATTTCAGCTCCTCTTTCCCACTTAGCATGAAGTTGGGCTAACAGTCTAACATTTTCATCAATAGTAACTTATATGGCATGAGTAGCAACAAAGGTACTTTCCATGATTTCAGGTTTAGTAGCCATTTTATTCATCAAAGAGGAATGTGCTTCAGACAAAGAGGAAATATTTTTCGCACCACTCAAAATTTTTGACTGTAAACTAGGAATTTCTCTATTCAAATTCTCAAGCTGATGGCTAATATTTTTCAAGATAGCAGATTGTTCTTCCATACTTTTAGTGAATATCTTGTTTTGCTCATATTGCATTTGCATAAAGTTTTTAGTGGATCATTCAACTTCTATAATCCTATCTTCACTAGGCATTCCAGATCTACCATGATAAGTATTGCCATTATTTGGAGGATAATGCCTATATTTATTACCATAAGCATTGTTGCCAAAATTATTATTCCTAATGAAGTTCACATCAACTTGATCTTTTTGAGCAACCAAAGAGGCTAAGGTAACATTATTTGGATGTAAAGGAGCTTTCCCATTAACAAGCATAGCCATTATAACATCAATATTATCACTCAAAGGGGAGGTTTCTTCAACAGAATTTACCTTCTTACCATGTGGAGCTCTCTCAGTGTGCCATTCAGAGTAATTAACCATCATATTATCAAGGAGTTTTGTTGCAGCATCCAAGGTGATGGTCATAAGGTACCTCCAGCAACTGAATCCAACAGGTTTCTTGAAGAGAAGTTCAAACCTGCATAAAAAGTTTGGATAATCATCCAAGCAGTAAGTCCATGAGTGGGACAATACTTAACCAAATATTTCATTCTTTCCCAAGCTTGAGCAACATGTTCATTATCAAGTTTTTTAAATTTCCTAATATCACTTCTCATAGATATAATCTTATCATGAGGGTAGTACTTTCCAATAAAAGCGTCTTTGCACTTAATTCAAGAATCAATACTATTTCTAGGCAGGGATAGCAACCATTATTTAGCTTTTCCTCTCAAGGAGAAAGGAAACAACTTGAGCTGAATAATATCTCCATCTACAACTTTAGCTTTTACTTATACTTCTACATCTCACAAAGTTCAACAAAGTTATTGAGATGGGCAGCAACATTATCAGAACTAGTTCCAAAAAATTGCTCTCTCATCACAAGATTCAACAAAGCAGGCTTAATTTCATAAAAGGTAGCATCAGGAGCAGCTAGAGCAATAGGAGTAGTTAGGAAATCATTGTTGTTTGTGCTAGTGAAGTCACACAACTTGGTGTTCTCAGCAGAGTTCATTTTGGCAAAAGTGGAGAAAGCCAGCAGCGACAACTAGAGCAGGAACTATTTTTTGTGTTTTGTGATAAGAGAAAGCAAACCAAACTAAACTAATTTTTTTGGAGTTTTTGATAACAAGAGGCAAACAAAACCAAGCAAAAGAAAATAAGAAAAACAAAAACAAAGTAAAGAGAAAGGATGTGGAGGACTCCTCTTGTGAAGACGTCCTTAGCCTCCCCGGCAACAGCGCCAGCAAAAGGCTTGATGAGTGTGTGAACACTTCGTTGGGAGACCCCAATTGGAAGGTATGATGAGCACAGCAGAAGTTTTCCCTCAGTAAGAAACCAAGGATATCGAACTAGTAGGAGGAAGGAAACGACTCAAAGGTGTTGCTAGAAACTTGGAAACCTTCACAACACAAACTCAAGACTTTGCCCCAACGAATAGTGAGGTTGTCAATCTCACCGATTTGCTGTAAAAAAGGATTAATTGTATGGTGTGGAAGGTAATAGTGGTTTGCACAAGTAAAAAGTAACAATGGAATATGTATCAATGGTAGATTGGACCGGGGTCCATAGTTCACTAGAGGTGTTCTCCATAGATAATCAAACATGGCATGCTGGGTAAACAAATTATAGCAAGGCAATTGACAGGACTAAGGAAGGCATAACAATACAATACTAGACATTCATGATCCTATGAGATTTGATTGGGCAATACAACAATATACATAGACCGCCATCCAACTGCATCTATGACTAGAAATCCACCTTCGGGTTATCATCCGAACCCAATCCAGTATTAAGTTGCAAGCAAGAGACAACTTCTTTAAGCAAAGTGTGTAAGGTAAACAATCCACTTGTTCCATGAACAAGAGACCGTTGTTTTCTCCCTAGTGGCAACATCACATCTACAACCTTAGAGATTTCTGTCACATCCCTTAGATTAAATAGAGGCATGAACCCATTATCGAGCATAAATACCCCCTCTTGGAGTCACTAGCAACTACTTGGCCAAGATAGCTACTAACAACGGAGAGCATGCAAGATCTCAAAAAACAAAGACATGATAGAATCAATAAGATAAAACCATTATTCAATCTGACATAGTAATCTCAATATCCATCGGATCCCCGCAAACACAACATGCATGATTACAAGTAGATGAGATCTTGATCCTGAACGGAGCTCACAAGATCTAAAATGAAAGCACAAATGAGGAGATACAACCATATAGATACTACATGGACCCGTAGTCCAAGGTGCAACTACTCATGCATCATACCGGATGCTGGCATGATGAAGAAGAAGGCCTCCGGGATGATCTCCCCTCCGTCAGGGTGCCTGGAACAGCTTCAGATCCCCCTGATCTAGGAACTATGGTGGCGGCGCCTATAGACGGTTTCGTGGAATAAAGATCACCCCTAGGCACGGGCCCACCTTGTCCGCGCGGCCAGGGGGTGTGGCCCCTGGTTTCTCTCCTCTGTCTCATATTCATGCTTCATGTTCCTCATGGTAAAATACTGACTTTTGCTTTTGTCCCGTCCAATTTCGAGAATATTGATTTTCTGCCTTTCTGGAAGCAAAATCAGAAGAAAACAGGCAACTGGCACTGTGAAATGTTATTAATAGGTTAGTACTAGAAAACATATAAAAACACCTCAAAGTGTATACAAACCAAAGCAAAGTAGATATTAACAAGCATGGAACATCGAAAATTACAGATACGTTTCCGACGTATCAAGGGGGCAGTGATTGGCTTGGATTATCTACTAGGCCCCACATAATGGAATTGTGTACGGGAAAGAACGCCGGGTTGTGCAACAAGGATTTGATCTCTCATCGGTAAAGAAACACACCTTTGCAGAATGTAAGAACTATAACTTGTTACTCCCTATACCGGGAAGGAACTGCAGACGGGGCAAGAAAGGAACTCCATGAAGTTTTGGTCAACATGTGAAGGCTGATGGGCATATTTTTTCATATTAAATTCAATCTTTGAAGAAATGTTTATGAAAACTACAGAGTGCCAAGGACTGATAGTCCGAGGTGGTAGATAGTGCATCAAACTTCCCACCTTGCATATAATGAACTTGCTGGGTAATACTGTTACTCACTCTTTCCTTTGATCCCCTACTTAGACTCTGAGGAACCAGAAGACACTCTGATGTATGCTGAAGGACAAGAGGATGTCTACTACGAGGAACCAGACCTGTCCGGATTAGTGGAAGGAGTGGACTATGAGATACACTATGGAGTGGAGGGCAACAAGTACGAATAGTTGCCTTAGTTAGTAGTAAACCAATTGAGCCTAGCAGCATAAACTTTATATAATAAGTTGTTGAGCTCAATTTGGAGTATGAGTTTGAAACTTTAATCTTCCGTTGAAACTATTTTAGTTTGGTTTGTAACTTTGAATCACTTCAAGTGGTGAACTTATGTTATCGTAATAATAATGAAGTGTGTATGTTTGTAATATGGACCCGCAATGTTTCTGTTATACCACTCTAAGGGATGTGATAATTACGGAACGGTGTTCTGTGGATGTCATGTCAACGACTATAGTGTACTACACATGCAGTGGTATGATGGGTCACCGTAATAGATGATGAAATGCACTTCACCTACAATGCACACTGAAATGCACTACCTCTGCAGAAGGTATGTACAGCGTTACTATGGTCCATAAAATTACTGTGTGTATGGTGCAAAATAAGGTGGCACGGCAGAGCACTAACCGTGCAATGCACTGCACCTACCATGAACACTAACACGCATTTCCTGCAAAAGGAGTATGCACTGCAATCGTATGCTTCATAAAGCTATTGTGCAAACGGTGCCAGATAAGGTGTCGCGGTAATGCACTGATCGTGCAATGCAATGCACCACAATGCACAATGAAATGAACTGCATGTGCAGCAGGTATGCACTTTGTTTTTATGGTTCATAAAGTTGTTGTGAGAATGGCGCAACATAAGATGCCACGAAAGTGCACTGAACATGTAATGCATAGCACCTACAATTCATAGTGGCATGCACAACCTGTGCAGCCATTATGCACTATGTTCCTATGGTCCATACAAGTATTGTGCTTACGGTGCAAAATAAGGTGCCACGGCAGAGCACAAACCGTGGAATACAATGCACTGCACCTGCAATGCACACGTACTGCCTATAAAGGACGTATGCACAATGTTTATATGCTTCATAAAGCTGATGTGCGAATGACGTAAGATAAGGTGCACCGGCAGTGCACTGATCGTGCAATGCACTGCACCTACCATGCACACTGACATGCACTGCATGTGCTATCAAGTATGCACTGTGTTTCTATGGTTCGTAAAAGCAGGTACGGTGCAAAATATCGTGCCATGGCAGAGCACTAACCGTGCAATGCACTGCACCTGCAACAAACACTGAAACGCACTACCTGGGAAAGATATATGCACTATGATCCTATGCTTTTTAAAGCTGCTGTGCGAATGGTGCAAGATAAAGTGACGTGACAGTGCATTGACCGTGCAATGCACTGCACTTATATCGCACTACACATATACCTGGAATGCACTTCACTTGCAAAATAAGCATGCACTGTGTTCCTATGGTTCATAAAAGTACTGTGCGTACGGTGCAAAATAAAGTGCCCCGACAGAGTGCTAACCGTGAAATGCAGTGCACCTACCATGTACACTACCACACACTGCATGTTAATTATATATGCACTACATCTATATCATTATAAAACTGTTGTGCACACAATGCAAGGTATGGAATGACGTAGTGCACTGACTGCACCAGGCATACTACATTCAGTCTTTCCGCAATGCCTATATTATGTACCATAACTACCTCAAACGTAAGTACACAAAAGGTTGCGTTGATAAAATCCGCATTCGAGTCTCGTGAGATAAAACTAAGCGATGCAACCGATCCATTTAAGTACTTCTTTTCCATCTCCGTCTACAACTCGCTCTCATTTCCGCCTCTGCCAACAAATCAAGTCCTAGCCGAACTTCTGCCACCGCCTTCCACGAAAGATCATCGATCCACCACTCATTAATCTTTAATAAGCAACGAACATCAGTTATTTTAGTTTAATTTATGGTATGATAAGATTTTTCTTTTGTTTAATTTTACAAATATCAAGGGTAGTTTAATTTTAATTTTTGTTTTAGTTTTACATATAATCCTTAGATTCATCTTAATTTGTTAATTCCAATTTAAAGGATAAAATTTCTCATCTACTAGGCACATAAACACTTGGTATCATACAAAGAGAATCAGAATATTAGAAAGAGCAAAATTAGACAAGATAAGAAAAAGACTAGGGATGAAATATTTGATATATGCGTCCTTCAAACCAGGATGTATAGAGTATAATAGAGCACCAGACTAGTTTATTAACTGAACTATTGAATAAAATGATAGACATTTAATAACATATAACTACTTTTATTGTAGAAGATATGGTTCCATGTCAAGTTTGTTTCAGTCACTTTGTTCAAAGATTAGGCCATTCTTGCTCAAAATTCAATCTATGTCTCGTAGAAGGCCGGTTCGAGCATTCAACGGTATGTACTATGTTTTAATATATATGAATCTATTTCTTATTTTTGTTTCCATAATAGTTTATTATTTATTTTATCATTGTATAGACTATACCATGCAATCTAAGGTTGGAATTCAATGACATAATAGGATTTGAAGTGGAATTCCAAACTCTTGAAAAAACATATTATGCTCAAGTCCACAAAGAAGACACAGTTACTTGCATTACAGGTCCAGGTTGGACAAGGTTCGTTACAAAGAACAGGATTGGCGTAGGTGTAAAACTATTATTTTGATTGGGATCTCCAGGGACAACGATCACTATCATCTATTTCGGCGATGGTACTGATTCTAACAACGATTAGAACAACAGTGATGCTAGAAACGACAATAACCAACTATGAATTCTAGAATTTTATCCAAGACATGCAACCTTGCAAATTTTAAGGAGAATTACTTATTTGATAAATTCCCCTCGGCTAATTCATTCGTAGTTCCATTTGTGAATCGTTTGACAAGAACAAACATTAAACAATACAATATGGTATGTTTCCCAAGTTAAATTTATTATTTGTTTATTAACTTCTAATTTGTATCATACCTTGTAATGCAACTCATAAACTACCTTGGAAGTTCATTTCTACACTTGAAAATGCTAAAGAAGGTCTTGTTGGAGTATGCTTAGGAGAAAGTCGTAATGTCAACACCATTACGTACAAGACATGAAAAGATGGCCGCCTCACATTCAGCAAGGAGGGATGTAAGAACTTCCTTAGAACTGCAAATCTGCATGTTTGACAAGCAATACTGATTATAGGGAAAACACTTCACAGCTTAACCTTCAAATGATTTTTTTCATGAATGTCATTATTCATAATAGTCAAGCATTAGCAGAGTTGTCAGTATCATACTCCAAGTGATAACTAGTTTATTTCTTATGTTTTTTAAGAATATGTACTGAAACAAAATGTTTATGTCCTATTGTTATCTAGTATTACTATTTCTGGTGCTTTAACTAGATACTGCATGTTATAAATTCTATGTGGAATCAAATTTATGGAATATAAACAATAGATGTTGTGCTCCTACCATTTATTATTAGTGTAAATGTTACTACTCTATCAACTAGTTAAACTAATTTTTACAATATTCATATTCCATATAAACATATATTAATAAAAACAAAAATACAATACTTGATTAAATAACGATAGTATGCATTCATATATGACCCTACAATGAAAAACCAAATCTCAAGCAGTACATGTACAAACCAAGTTTTCCAAAAAGTACAACATGTACACTGATAGTTTGGCCCAACAAGGATCACCAGACGGAAACCCTAAAACAACCAAGGAATCGTACATAAAGACTTACAACAACCACACCAAGTCTCACACAGCTCATAAGCCACCACCTTCATTTTGTAGCATGCTCCGCGGGGAGGGGAAAATGCATGCTAGTAGATAGAATCAAATTGTTCAGCTAGAAGTGGTGCCAACCAGAGAATTACATATAGAAAGGGTAATTAAAATCCAACAGCAAATCAAGATCATCAACGTCATCTGCCATGCCCAAGTCTTTTGCCACACACAGGGTATTACTTCATATATAATTTTACTTCACAGTACTGATATAATCAATACAACAGTTCATATGTTCTAGATCTCTACTATACTTGTTGTATGATTCAAAAACTTAACACTGCTACAAAATCTCAAAATAGGTATATTATTTTGGTCACACTGTATAAGAAGTCCTGTAAACGAGAGGGATATCAGCATGCTTGCAAACCCAGACCTTGAATACAGAGGTGTGAGTTTTAGGAGAAACCATAGGTTCCAAGTTTAACTGGTGTGCTAGAAAAATGGTTCTTTGTTGGACACCAAGCAAGAAAACAACAAACAGTTCAACATAATTGTCTAGTAAGAATAAATGACTCAACACTCAAAAAATATAACTCAAATGTGTAAACTAATACATTTGTTTTCTATCTTTGTATCTATAGGGTGCAATATCTTTCCAACACATCACAATTTGTTCTGCAGTCCGTTGATGCTGTGATGTTTTGTTGCACTGCATAAGATACTTTTTTAGTTACTAGGAAATATGCCCGTGCGTTGCTACGGGATACAAACACTCTAGCGCACTAAAAATGTAATGAAGTACAAAATTCTAGAATCCACATGTCGATCGTAGATCATAAGATGGTTCATTTATTTAAAGCAGACCATCAAATCACCCTCTTTGATCCAAACATTACATGCGCCTCCGTCTACATGCCCTCTCAAGTTTTTTTCTTGCCACACATATATGAAGATAATACATACGAAATTCACGTGTACCCAAAGAGCAACATAATATTGAACAAATAGAGAGATTATCCTTTCCTTAAAATGCAATTAGATAGAACACTATAATTCTACATCATATATGTATAAAAGAAACAAACCAACAATCATCTCTTATACTATTGAGTAAGATTCCACTTCGATCGTATCCTAAAGCCCTAGAGAAGGCTTCGAGTAATAGCTTTCATATACATCCCCTTGTGATATTAGACCTAGGAATTGGTAAATTACGTTGCTAGATCAAAGCCATCATCCATCCTATTAGACAATTGAGCCAAAACTCGCTTGGGATGATTGCATCTTCACATTTATGCATCATTACTGTACAAAAAATAGAAAGCTTTTTATAAAAAAAATCATAAAATTTTGTAGACACAAGCCAACTGGAGGTGTTTGCAACCATTATATTTAACATTTTATGGAATCTTCAAAGTTTAATTTGTCTATAGGAACTGCTCTTTTGATGGTAGTGTTGCTATTTCATGAGCTCTAAGTAGTTACTATTGGAGTATAAGCTAGCATCATGTCAATATCTGCCTCTAACAACCCACCACGGTGAAAAATGGAAGAATCTAATCAGCATACATGTCTCATAAATAAACTTAACTTTGATGGATCTAAAAATGGTAATAACTAAATAAAGAGAGTGGTGTATAATTGTTTGCAAAAATCCCCATCTTCCCTCTTGGACTCGCTGCTCATTTTCTTTTTTTAAGTAAAACTCGCCTTGACTTAATTATTTCTTAAATCCCATGATGTACTATAGCAGAGATAAAACCCTCTAAATATATTGATGTACTTTTTCACCTTCACTTTTAGATTAATAAACTTGTTGCTAGTTAACCATGTCAACTGCCGAAACATTGAACACTTCTAACAAAATCAATTTTACAAAGATTGCTAATGAAATGTAAATGCATAGAAAAATCTGCACACTACTACACAGCCAAAAACAAAAAAAGTTCACATTACCATCTGCCAGATGCTCCCTGCAATCCATCGGAAAAATCATGGATATAAAACAAATCAAAGGGATATGAAGAGATGAGACCTCCTGAGAAGCACACCAACGGCTGAGTAGTGGCTACTCCAATGGAGAGGGCAGTGCAACGTAGGCGGAAGACCTAAGTTGCGGCGGTGGTCGACTGGAGGTGATGAAGATGCAGGTGATTCCAGCGATCACTGGTCTAAAGCAGTACAAATCTGATAAATTTTTGTATTGTGCTGCAAATAATAGGAGAATAAAAATCACAGAGCTGCTCAAAATAGGAAATATCATCCCTCATTTTCCCATTATTAGACAATGATAGGCCAACCAAGAATTCACATTTTTTTCTTCCATGAAACCCTGAGCCTACTATAATTCCTTTTGATGACCGTACTTACTCAGGCAATTGCACAACGAAATCACCACAAGGTTGCACAAGTTCTGCAGGTGAAAGAAACAAAAAATATCTCCCGAATCTATGACTGCAAATGGAAATCAGCTTATGCGCAACCAATAAGATTGAGGTTAAGTCACATTAGTAAGCAAGAAAAATAGATAAGAACAACCTGTTAAAAGAGGACATTCAATGTTGCAAAGAGAGTGTTTTGCACTCACTTTTCTCACATGAAGTAAATCTATCATTTTTAGACTAAAGGAGGACACGAGCTGAACTCATGTCCAGTGTAGGAAACCTTTAACAATACCGAAACAATCTTTAACCAACTACCGTATGTAATATAAAAGGGTAATATGAATTGCTAACATATTCTCCTATGAAGCACATCAATCATCTTAGTTATTCTATGTCACCACTCATAACTGAGTCCTTGAAAATAATATGTATTAAGTATAGCCATACAGGAAAACAACAACAATATGTATTCTATTTAAGTAGTAGTATTTCAAAAAGGATAAGATTATGTCTCGGAGTTCCAAATACTTGGGAAATTTGAGTGCTGATGGTCGCAAAGCAAGATAATAACACCTAAAGAAAATGGAACCAAGGATTCAGTGAAATTAATACCATCTTATATAAAAAAATTCCAACCAAATTCGATATTAAAGAAAATTTGAACTAATAAGCTAAAACAAAAAACATGTTCACTAAACTATCAACAGCAGCCTCATATTGGATAAAGTAGAGATGAGAAATTTCACCTTGAACTTGCACTGGGTGGCAAGTGTAGACTACTACACAACACAGAGTGTTCATCTCCCGGTTTTGGTATGGGAAGATCCGATCATGCTTCCATGTACAAAGAACTGTCATGTTCCAATCAGTTTAATATTCTCAAACAATTTATTTCTTAATCATTCTTATTTTTTACATTGCGCTAATGCTAGACTTGTCCTCAAGATATCACACTAATTTAATATTTCCAAAACAATTCATAAAATTAGGAGCTCACCTAGGATTAGCGGTCCATGTCCCACGACCAAAAATGGGTCTGATTGTTGTGCAATCTTGGGGTCAGGCTATCCTTACCATCAGATTAAACCGCTGTCGACACACCAAAGCCTACTCTCCTTTGCACCTTCTACCTGAAGCCTCCTCTTAAGATGATGTATAACATTTACTAACATTCCTTCACAGAAAAGATATAACTGCCCGAAGCCTACTGTCAAAGTGATGTATAACCTGCTTCTTGCTATATCCTCGGTTCAAAATCACAGCTCGATGATGGGTCTGATTCTTGCTTCGACAACCTCGGTTCAAAATCACAGCTCGATGAGCTCACCTAAGATGATGGGTCTGATCCTTGCTTCGACAACCTCGGTTCAAAATCACAGCTCGATGAATACTATATCCTGCCTCCCTTCAAAAAAATATGCACATGTAAAAAGCAGTAGTTGATAGTGGATTTGGAGATGTGAGGAGATGATATGAAGGATTTCAAACTAATGTCCTCGTCCAGGGCAACTGATTATATTTTCAATCTCCCATAAGTCTTTCCAGGAGAGGACAGAGGCACCATCTCCGGGCTGACAAACATTCTTGTTGTAGGAGTCTAGTGAGGACTTTATGTCAAAGAAGCCAGAATAAGACAGATTGCCACTTAGTATGGGGAACAATATCACTGTTATAGTAAGATAAGACTGAATTTAGCAAGGGAACATTAGCTCATGAAAAAAATGTGTAATTGCTTTAAAAGGAGCCCTTCAATCTGGGTTTTCAATCCTTTGATCGATTCATGTGTTCTTCATCGTCCTTGTCTTTTTCCCTTGCCCAAAAAATACCTGCGGCTGTATGACAAATTATAATCAGAGAGCACATAGAGTATGTAGCCGGAGAAGAAAGTACATCGTTAGTATACATGAGTCTCCCTATGAATCATCTCGATCCTCCATCAGTGGTACCAAATTACTCACACACTTCGATTTATCTTAATACCAGTCCAGAACGCGTTGCATCGATCCGACACAAGTACCAGACCACAGGCTCCGATCAGATCTGGAGCATGACAGAGAGATGTGAGGGGAGGGCGGGGGAGGGGGCGAAACCTGAGGACGGATGCGAGGAAGGGGTGGAGGTGTCAACCAGCCTCACCGGGAATTAGCAGAGGGGGCGGCTGCTGCCTCGATCTTGTCTCCGCTGGGTGTGCTTGCGACTTTGGCGTGCGTCCGCCGTGATGGCTTCCTCCGGCATGGCGGCCACCTCCCGACGGCATCCTCCCTCCGTCGTCCACTGGAACTCGGTTCCTGGAGCGGCAAGCATCAGGACAACGACCACCAGCGGGAGGATGGACAGGACGTGGAGAAGTCACGCCTGCTCAAATGCATAGGAGTCCATCGTCCTGGGGTGTTTTTGACCACGCGTTTCTCTGTGAGGCGCAGTTTGCGGGAGAACGGTCGAAGGGTTGGACGAAGGACCAGACGTATCGGCGATGACGGAACGCGATTTTTTTTTAGTTAGTAGAGATAGAGAAGTGTATTATACAGTATGACCGAAATGTCACATGAAGGTGATAGAGATTGAACGATATTATGTAGAAAAAATAAATATATTGAGGATACCTATCCTAAATACATATGTTTCTGGAGGTCTTGACTTTTGTCTTGCTATCCGAGGTCGTTGACGTCACGCTTTATCCATTGTGGGCGAAGAAAGATTCCATTGGTAGGGCGATCTTGTAATGTATTTTGTTGTGAGTAGTTTTCTTCGATTTGCTTGTCTCTTTTGCGCTTCATCAAGGTACCTCCGTCTTTGCAGTTTCCAAGTCAGACTTTTTTTAGCAGAGAATTTGAAGGTAGACGAGATATAGAGTGAGCCATTTTCAAAAGGTTGAAGTCAGAGAAGATAATATAGGAAATATTTCGAAAAGCTTTTGAGAAAGTAGTTTTCCAAAACCGGTGTTTTCAGAAATAGGGGTTGTCTTATCTAACGTCCATGCTAACTAAGGTCTCCTACAGTCAGGATAGCTCTCCCATGTCTCTGGGACCCTAGATTTGCGGTCCGAGAATCCTCGTTATGCCTGCAATTCATGTTCCCATGATCCGTGAGCCGTGAGCATAACCTACTAGTATCACAACAACATCCTTAAATTAACACAGTAGAAGACTTACATAGTTTCCATTATGACGGTACAAACATCAGCAGTAGATTTCTTCAATCGCAGATCCCATGTCATGCCTTAATCTATAGGCGAATGACTGAGAAGACGGCCTAGCTCGCATAGACGTCACCATCGCCATCATTCTCCTTGTTTCTATAATTCTGGCCAAGTAGATAGCCAGGCACAATGTCGGTGAGTACTTTGAATGTACTTGCAAACTACCTTGCGATAATAACAATAAAAGAATATGCAACATGGTTGTGGTAGTAGGAGGGCTCCATAAGAGGTTCTTTTATAAAATAGTTTCTCTAGTAGATGTAGTATCTATAAGGTTTTATTGAAAACTTTTGCAAAACATTTTGGAAACCTTGTTGAAAAGTTTTGGAAAAACAGTAGGATTGGGTCACGCTATTTCAACTCCACGGTCCTCAAATGACTGGATTTTCTTATTCCTTGATCCTCAACATCACATAACCTTCTCTGGTGTCCTTCAGACCACCAGGTTTTAAAAACTCTTTCTTTTCTGATGTCCTTTTTGAAAACAAAACCAGCACCGCTCTATAGTAGTTTGTCCAAATGTCCATAATTGTGGACACAGATATTTGAATAGATTTACACTCTGCAGAGGTTGTACACTTTGCCCACGATAAACGGTTAACCTGTCCTCATCCAGACTGATTGTGGGTCGAGTAACCAATCAAGACTCTTATTATGCCACTCTAGCATAGGCCCTACCCTATGAGTTGTTCCTCTCAACACCGGGACGTCTAGATCCACTGACCAACCGGAGTGCATCCCAACTCCTCGAGAGCGAGCACTTTCAATGAGAGGCTCATAGTATCGTCCGGTCACTCGCATGGGTGATCCTGCTTCCTCTAGGTGACTGCCTCGTAGTTGAACCTTTTTGTAAAGGAAGTCCGGAATTTGAGGGAGGTGATCCCTTATAAGTAGTTGTGAGAGTTCCTACCCCAGAGTATCAAACGTTGAGTCTAGCCCAGTCCAATTCCAGAGTAATGTGGTTCTACTAGTGAAGTTGTTATAGCTAAAGCTGCAAAGAACCGGGTGCGTTTTTGTAAACATTTTCCTCCTTCTCCATTACAACATCATTTGCAAAACTAAAACCCATTTCTTTCTCAAATTCTCTTGGTAGGCCAAAACTTGCCAAGTTTTTCTCATAAAACATTTTTATAAACCTTTTGTGGGGTCTTCCCATCCCATAATTTTACTTTCTCTAAAACAGGGTCTCCAAGGGAGGATGGTATCATTCACCACTTACTATACTAGGGGCAGATAGGTGTCACCAAAAATGTTTGTACCTAGTGGTACTAAAGTGGTAATGGTTTGGTGGAGCCAAACCTTCCCACCTGTAAAACATTATATAGCCGAAACAGTGCACTTTGTATGAAAGTAGATAAAACATGCATAAGTAAAATAATAGGGCAAGGGCTTATGAGTAAGAAGGTGGCTTTCCTGTGACCAGCATGATGTCTCTTTACTTCTTTAGAATACTAAATCATAGTAATAATAATAATAAGAGTTCCTCTTCTCGTCGTTAATATAATTGACACTATCGCTGTTATTGAGCAAGGTCACCATCAAACAAGGCATACAAGCATTGATACTATAAAACAGGCAAAAGATAATCACTTGTATAAAATAGTAGGGTGCTGGAAGATTGGCTTGATGAGATTGGTAAATGTTTTGGAAGGATTATGGTACAAATGCATGGGATTTAAGGGCCAAAGCTACTTGATTAAGGAGTTTTAGAGAAATGGTAAGATTCTGTATAATATCAATATACAAAAAATGATATCATCATATGGGTATTGATAATATGAAACCAACAAAGTGATTTCACTATTTTATCAATTTCCAATGTTTTATAATGAATTTTCTAGTGTGAAAGGCTCTAGTTTTAGGAAATAATTCATTAGAAAACTTCTGAAAGTCCGAAATTTATTTCCTTTGATGGATAAGTAGGGTTTGATGGACTGATTCTATGGGAGGTGGAATCATTTGAATATATTTACCACAATGCCCTCAGGAAATTCACAAATGAAGTTGTGGAAGGTTTTTGTCTTTTTAACCAGAATTAATCTGATATGAATCCAAAGGCACATGTTAGGTATTTGAGATAACTCTTTGTATAAATTGGAATAACACTATTTGGATTTACAACACTACTTTAGTTATTTTAGTAGTGAATGAACTATGCATAGAACAGTTTAATTCACTTAAAATCAACCAAGGCTTAATAAATTATGGGCTCCTAGAGTTTGAAGGATATTGGTAAGAATGTGTCCTGGGAGTTGTACTTAGGTTAATAACACTTTTGGTTTGACCTAGAGAATTTCCTGGAGTCATATTTGGGATGTTTTTGTAATTTTTACCAAGGCCAAATTAGGAAGCAATTTAATATGGGGACATGGTGACATGCAAGAAAACTCTGATGCCTTTCAGCACCCAGAGGTTCTATGCCATTTAGGTTTAGAACTAATTCTATGGAAATTTATTCGTCAAAAATATACATCTGTTTAATTGATTTATCATAAATACTTTGTATCATATTTGGCCCAACTAGAGATACTACATGTCAGGGAATACATGTATTCATCTAGAAAAAAATAGATCTGGACAGGTTATGGGGTTTTCCATTTATTTCGAATTAAACCAAACTGCTAATTTACAGATCTAGAGGAGAATTTATAAATGAAAAGGGTAGGGGCTTGCTGCGTTGGATCTCCAACGCACTGGGTTGCAGCAAGCGAATACGGACCATAGCGGTGCGATAATGTGCAGGAGGACGCCCTTCAAATCTTGCGAGGTGGGGCCCACCTATCGGAGGGAGCTAGATGGCGAAGGGGTATCGGTGGCCATGCGCCGTCAGACTAGAATCAGATGGACAGCGGGGGACCGTCATCCACCTAGAGGCAAGCGGCCACGTGCGGAAACCCTATGCGGGGTAGGGAGGAGAAGGGAGCTCACCCGGGGATCGGGAGACGGTGGGAGGAGACGAGGCGACGCGGTCGATGATGGGGAGCTCGGGGATGGGCGGCACTGGGGTGTTCGCTTTATTGAGGGAGCTCGCGTGAGTATGGCCGTGGGTGAGGGCTCAGGAGCACGCCGACGTTTCTCCTAGGGCTGCGGCATGTCGAAAACAAGGGCACCATTAGCATTAGGAGGATGAGGGGAGAGGAGGAGGGTTACATGTAGAGGGAGAGAGCAAGTGGGACAGGAGCCTTGCTCGATTTTCTTTAAGAAGGCCAAAGCTTATTTCTCTCCTTCTCTTGGGCAGTATAGAGCAGGGGAGATCGAGAGGATCCTCTAGGGAGATAGGTGGAGGGGAGAGTGGAAATGAGCCAAAGAGGGGTGCTGGCGGTGGAATGTGGTTTATAAACTAATGAGGGGTGGTCCATGGTGGGCAAGGTCTATATTTTGATATGGCAAGGGAGTTGGGATGGGATAGGGCAGCAGGGGTGGTACTGGGTGGTGTGTGGGGCCAGTAGTTCGACCAGAGATAGGGGAGTGGCTGTGCTGCCTTTATGTTACAAGAAAGGGCCCAATGTGTGTAATTGCTACAATAATTGCTAAATAGAAGGGAGAGAGGGGTGCTATAGTAATTGCTACAGTTTAATTCGACCAAAGAGGTGGGTGTTGTGCTGTGCAAGTTTGCCTGACCCAGTGGGTTGAGGTTTGATGGGGTTTATATTAGAGATTTGCTTAGTTTGCCCAATTTGATCCAAACAATGATTATGAAGGAATTTTAGATACTTTCATTAGACATGCTGAGGAAATGGTACTGGAACACCCATATGGTCAAGGTACATCCCTACTATTTATTTGGGATTTTTCTAAGGAGTTAAAGTCCACTTAAAACCATTGAAAAGTTCAAAGATGGTTTCTGGAAGATCATTTGATATTTTTACATTGGACAAGGTTGGGTTTTGATGTCAGAGGGTTCTAAATACCATATCACACAGTGAGGAATTTTCTTGGAATTTATTCGTAAGGAAATGTATTTTAAAAAAAATATTTCTTGTTTCTGCTATTTAAGAAAAAGGGAAAAAGAAATAATAAAGCATCTCAAAAATATTTATTTTTGTGGTGAAAGGACTGTATATGATATATAGGCCTCAAGTGTGCATTTAGTTGAGAAAGTGGTTTGGATAAAAACAAACTTTCCTTTATAGGGAAGGTTTTGAGGATTTAGCTAGGAAGGGAATTTAGATAGTTTTAGGTTCCAATAATTTTGGAAATTATTTGGTAAATGATTATATACAAGGTGGATGGTTTCAACATAAATTATCTATCCTTAGCAACCTTGGGTTTTGCAAATCAAGATGGATCTTGGAAGAGAGCAAGGATTAGAGGATCTAGGGTTTTGATATTGTTATACCACCTAAACTTGGTTGTATTAGGGAGCTCAGAACTCACCTTGATACATGAGATAGGAGGATAGATGAACCAATTTATATGGATGATAATGGAAGCAAGAATTGGGCTTGGTTGTATTTGAGATGGTTTAGATGTGATGGCAAACTTGGTTGAAAATAAGGATGCCATAGCAGATGTTTTATGAAGCCTCATAAACCATGTGGGTTTAAGAAGCAAAAATCCCTAATGGAAACAAGTGAAGGGTGTACTGATAGACCATGGTTAGTAGGTAATAACCATGTAGAGAGTTGGTCAAGAGAAGATAGCATCATGATGTGAGCTTCTGCCAAAGTAGGCAAGATGATAAGATTTGCAGAAAAGATTGCTTTCTTGACTATAAACTCATCATGGGTGAGTGGGTCCAAGAGGGTTTTAGCAAAGAGCAGGAGTGGGATTTGGTAGTAATAATGATGTACTACAGGATGGTTCAAATACAATCTCAAGAATGCACATGGGTTAGAATATGTGGAGTCTCAAAAATTGAATCCACATAAGGATTCCAGACTTGGTCAAATTTGGAAGATTTGTGTGTGTAGACAAGTAGGAGATAGGGAAGGATTTGGAGAGGATGCAATGATCCATAATCATCATCAAGTGGTTGATAGTGTCATCGTGTGGAAACGGCAGTGCCTGAGCAGGCTAGATAGAGGTGTGGGAGCGAGCAGGGAAGCGAGCGATGGCGTTAGCAGACGGGATTGGGCACAAGCATGCGTCAGAGATAGAAGAAGTACCCAGGTTCAGGGCCCTCGTGGTGAGGTAACACCCCTACTCCTTCTTGTATGATTATCTTGATGAACACCAAAAACTACAAGTGCTCCTCTTGTATCGATGTGCCTAGCTAGAAGATGAGAGACCAACCCTTGCTAAGTCGCCCCTCCCGCCCCATATATAGGCCGAGTCGGCATGGGCAATGACCTGGCCGACTGGTGGGCCCCAGCCGACTATGTCATCTATAGTATCCGGCATGGCGGGCGTGTACCCACAGTGGTGGCCATGCCGCATACGCGAGTAGTTGAGCACAGTACCACCTACTGAACAATGATAGAGCTGTCACTGGCAAAGTCCATGGTATGGGCCGGGTGTCCAGGTCTTCTCCCTTTCTTCTCCGCAGTCTTGGGCGTACTGTGTAATGTGCCCTGCGTCAACCTGTACTCCGTCTGTACTGACTATCTAGCTAGGCCCTCCTAGCCGGCTGTTATCTTCATCCGTCTGTCTTGATTACCCGGCCAGGTTGCCCTAGATGTCTAACCGTCTTGTGTGTCCTGCTCTATCAGGCTGACATGATCCAGCCGGCTAGACACCTGTAGAGATGCTTCTTATCTCGCTGATTGGTTTGCTGGCTTGCTCTGTGTCTGGCCTTGTTCTTGAGTTTTTACATCCGGTTGGGATCAGCCGGATAGCAGTTACATTGCCCCTAAATCTTGTCCGGTTAGCCTACTCGGGGGTAATCCCCACGACACTAGCCCCCGAGCACACGTAGATTCCACCCTTAGGTGAAATGTGCGTGCGCTCCAAAGCTAGTTTGAATTTCTGTTCGGCTGGTTTCTGGCGGTTGGGTTACCCGGCTACGTCATCACAGACGTTAGCCACACGCGTGAGGTCATGATGTCTTTACTATCATGTGCAGCTACGCGTCGTGTCAAACGTCGCCTCGTTAACCGTCATCGGTGCCTCGCCTGCTGCACCATGGATCTTCTGTGCATTTTCCGCCTGCGCAATTGATCCGGGAACCGCTGGGAGCATGCGGTGCCGCCACGTGCTAGCCGGCAGTTGTCCTGCCCGGGACATAAATAGCGGCCACGCCACACCGTCGTCCCCACCTTTCCATTTGCCCTTCTCAGCGCCAGAGCCGTCGTGCCGCCCCTCTTTGCCCTTGCTGCTCCTTCTGAGCCTGCACCTCCAATTCCACCGATGAGCCCGCACGCCTCCATATCGCCGACGCCTCCCTTTCTTGGTCATCGTAGTGACGGGCCATCGTCTTTCCTCCGCCGCTCCCATTTCTCCTCCACCGCTCACCGCCATTGCCGAAATGGTAGAGAGCCGCGGGGCTTGGTGCGGCTCCTCCGTGACGGAGGAGCAAGTTGAGAAATATCACCGTGTGCGCGTGCTGCCGACCGTCGGTGAGGTCGGGGTGTGCCTCGCGCCATCCCGTGAGGTGACGTCGCGCTCGCAAGCCAGCGAGCGCGTAATCTTCCTCGCACATCTGGCACGCGTCCTGGCCCTTCCGGCCAGCACCTTCTTTCTCTCCTTCCTCGCCCACTTTGATCTTCATCTCCACCATCTCATCCCTAGTGCCATAGGAATACTCGCACACTTAGTTGCCTTCTTCCAGTGCTACCTCGGGATCCAGCAGGATCTCTGGCTCTTCTGCCAGATTTTCCTTATCCGGCCCCAGGTACACTATGCCAAAGGCCCACTCGTGCCTTGCTGCGGCGCCTCCATCTACTCCGGCTCGCATACCGGCTACCCGAAGTTTTGTCTGCATGATATAGTGAAGTTGTGGCAGCAAACGTACTTCTACGTACACAACATGACCTCCATCGACCGGATCAACTTGCCGGCCTTCCAAGACGTCGAGTCCACCCGGGCGAACTGGGAGCAGAAGCATTTTGGCTCCAATCCTGAGGCAGAAGAGCTGATGCGCCAGATGAGGGTGCTGGTCATAGTCGGCTTGACCGGGGTCGACGTCACCCTCAACTGGGTCTCCCGGCTGATGATGCCCCTACAGCAGGGAGCACACAAGATGTGCTACTACTCTGGCCAGTTGGACCTGACCCGGCTCTCCCGCCATGATCCCCCCTTTGCTAACCTCTACGAGTGGGTCTGGATGATCGCGAAGGAGAAGATCAAGGCCGACCGGTCTTGCCCCTACCACCGTGAGAACCACGCTCCCCGGGTAAGTTTCCCTTGTCGCTTTTCATTGCCTTTTTACTCATCTAGAATCGCTTCTTGATCCAGCTCGACCTTCTTTCTTTTCTTGCAGACCTCTAGTCATTCACCGCCGACCTTCCCGAGCCGCACGCGCGACGATCCGGCGAGGGTTCAGACGGCAAGGAAGAATTCTTCCCCAGCCGGAGCGACAAGGCAGTGGACCCGCATGGCCCCACGCTGGACAAGAGCGACGGTGTCGCACCGCCCGAACAGACTAGGAAGTGGGCCGGCGAGGGTAGCTCGATCCAAGCCACCTCCCCGAGGATCTGGTTGCCAAGCGTAGTCAGGTAGGCATCCATCTGCACCCCGGTCGGGCGGTGGTGCCCGGAAGAGGACCGGCGCGCCGGTGGTGCACGGGTGAGCCCATTTTCCCTTCATATTGTTCTTCTTTCCCTCTTGTGACTCCACCTTTTCCTTTTTCCTTGTTCTTGCCTTGACTTCGTTTTTGCTTGTGCCTTTGCAGTGCGGCCCTCTCTTTTGACGCCGCGAGCCCTGCTCACAACGTATTTGCCTCGCCGCATCGCGACCCCCCTGTCCAGCAGGATGCTCCTTCCAGGACTGCCCCCGCCTCTGCCTGAAGTTACCACTCCGCCGAAACCGAAAACCGTGGTCTAGCTGGCTCCCGCCATGCTCGTGAGCGCGTCGGGTCAGCCGAATGCGGCCTCCGACCCTGACAAAGGTTTTTCAGCCGGCGCCGGGGGATCACGGGCTGGAAATGAGATGGTGGTGGTAGAGGAGGTCGACTCCGACAAGGAGGCGACAGTGTAGTGGCTGACTGCAGCCCACGATGCCCCGGCTGCTATAACCGGCCCTCTCAAGCCGCTTCCCCTAGAGGCAGGCCCTTCGCTGCAAAGCCTCGAGGGACACCTCGAAGCTAGACTAAAGGAGTGGCGGCAGCTGTAGGCGATGCTGGAAAGTGCCAACCAGGCCTTTGTGGAGCAGCTGGCCACAGCGCGGGGGACAGTGTGGAGCGAGTCTTCCATCTTGCCTTTCCTCCTTTTTGCATCCGACTTTTTTCTCATTCCTCTTTCTTTCTCTTTGTCTTGTGCTGCAGCCATCCTCATCTGTGCACAGCGCGAGATTGACTAGCTGACGCACTCGAACACGCACCTCAGCCGGGACAACTCCGTGTTTCCCGTGCAGAACAAAGAGTGGCACACGAAGGTCGACCAGCTCGAAGCCGCGACAATGGAGCGTGAGGAGGTCCTTGCCAGGCAGGCCACCGCCTTCGCTCTCCTGGACAAGGAGGTCACCCGGCTGAAGGATCATACGACCTTCCTCGAGGACGAGCTGATGAACATTGGCCATGTCACCAAAGGTGAGTCTGGCTCCTCCTCTTTCTTGCATTTCGTCCGACCGGTTTTTGCCGGATTTGCTTTTTGACTTACGCTTCTGACCAAAAAGGCTTCTATCCGCAAGTAAATTCCTTGGCCTATGACCGGGTGCAGCAGGTTGCACTGGGCGAGAAGGCCAGTGCCAGGGATCTGGTGGCATGGCTCGAGGAGGACTCCTCCAACTTGCGCAAGGATGGCGCCGCCATCCACGACCTCATATGGCCGGATGACCTCCTGTCGGAGACCATGGGCACCTTGGCCCTCAAGGGGTGGTGCCGTAGGTGAGGAAGAATGGGGTGAGGAAGAATGGGGTGAAGCCGGTTGATCAGTTCGGGGTGGTGCGCAGGCTCCATAGCACAGCCGAGAGTTCCTCGATCTAGCAACCGGGTGAGTGCTCTAGTGGCTCGATCAGTCGGGGCTTGATTCCGGCTAGCACCAAGCCATTTGACCTCTCCACCTACCCATTGGACTGCGAGTGCGCGACGGACGTGAGGTCCAGTCGGATCCCCTTGTTGTGGCAGAACCAGGCAAAGGCTTCCTTGGCAAATTTCGTGCCATTATCTGTGATGATGCTGTGGGGGTACCCGAACCAGATGATGCTGTCCCGGAAGAAGGTGACGACCGTGGCACCGTCCCGCTTCCGGATCGGCGTCGCCTCAATCCACTTGGTGAACTTATCCACCGCCACTAGCAGGTGGGTCATGCCGACTCGGGCTCGCTTGAAGGGGCCGACCATGTCCAACCCCCAGACAGCAAAGGTCCACGTGATTGGTATGGTCTTGAGTGCTGAAGTCGGCACGTGCCTTAGCCGGCTGAACCGATGGCACCCATTGCACGCGCGAACCAACTGGTTCGCATCTTCCGAGGAGGTGGGCCAGTAGAAACCATGGCACATTGCCTTCGCCACCAGGGTATGAGCAGATGCTTGCTGGCCAAACTCCCCCTGGTGGATTTCCTTTAGCAGCTAGTAGCCGGTATCTACTTCGACGCACCACTGAAAGACGCTCGTAGCGCTGCGCTTGTAGAGCTCCTTGTTGATGATGGTGTACGTGTGTGCATCTCGCTGGATTTTCCTTGTATCCACCTCATTAGCCGAAAGATATTTGTTGAGGAGGTAATTCATGAAGGGCTGGGCCCATGATGGAACTTCCCGGATGGTGAAGATGCTAGCCGGAACGATCCTCCTTCGTGATGCGGGCTTGCACCAGGAGGTCGATTCTGTCGCGCGCGTCCGGCTCAACTAGATTAGGCGCTCCCGACTGGCTAGTGAGGCGGGATGGGGGAGGGGGTGGAGGGTGGCCCTGATCAGCCGGATGCGGTGGGGGTGCCATAGTCGGTGGGCGACTCATGGTGCCTTGGTTGCCGCAGGGTTGGCTGCTGCTGGATTGGCTGCTGCTGCGTGTGGGCGCGGGGTTGGCCCGGAGAAACATAGTACTCAGTTTGGATAGGGCCGCCCCGGCTGCCTCCAGCCGGATGGTACCCTCCGGAGCCGGCTCCTGCCTCGTACGGTGTTGCACCCGCTGAAACTGCCGGATCCATTCCTCCCCCTCTAGGTGGGGCAACTCTTCCGCGATGGCTCGTGTCGCCCGGACATTCTTAACCGCCGTGTCCTACATCGGCAGTGGGAAGTACATATGAGGCCCCGTCTCGGCATCCTGCTTGAAGCGGGCTCCCGGTTCTCCCCCGCGGCGCTGCACGATCCCCAGCCGTCTAGGATCTTGATTAGCCGGGTGAGTCCATGGGAGAGGTGGTACTCACACATGTTGCTTTCCATCTGGTACTTGGTGGAGGCTAGGCCCTGAGCCTGGAGAAGCAAACGCTCTCGCGCCGCCTCAATCTTTGCGGCCGCCTCCTCCGGATCCTCTCCCCGGTCAACCGGAGTGAGGAGCTCCTCGATAACTTCCTCCACCACTCCCTTTCCATGCAAGGGGGTGGACGTGCCAGCTACATCGCTGGTGCGCTCGTGGGCGGGTCGACGGTTGTGGCCGGAGCCAGCCACCATCAGTTCCATGCTGTGAGGTGCAACGAGCATGCTCCCGGCTGAAGGCAGCGATTCAGCGATGGAGACGATATCGCGAGGGAAATCCTCCGGCATGGTGGCGACGTAGACCGGTAGGTCGCCAAACAGCAGAATGGTACCGCCTACCGGAAAACTAGAGCCGGCGAAGCAGAGAGCGTTGTCGGTGAATCAGTCGAACTTGCCCAGGGTGAGCATGAGGCTGGAGGCCACGCGCTCGCCGGATCAAGTGCATGGTCCCGTGCGGAACGTAACTTTGGTCGCCGCCATATTTTCCCCACGATGGGCACCAATTGTCGTCGGTGTGGAAACGGCAGTGCCTGAGCAGGCTAGATAAACGTGTGGGAGCGAGCAGGGAAGAGAGCGATGACGTCCACATGAAGGATTAGGCACAAGCATGCGTCGGAGACACAAGAAGTACCCTGGTTTGGGGCCCTCGTGGTGAAGTAACACCCCTACACCTGACTGTCTTACAATCTCGATGAACACTAAGAACTACAAGTGCTCCTTGAGCTGTATCGATGTGCCTAGCTAGAAGATGATAGAACAACCCTTGCTAAGTCGCCACTGTCGCCCCTTATATAGGCCGAGGTGGAATGCGCAATGACCTGGCCGACTGGCGTGCCCCAGCCGGCTATGTCATCTACAGTATCCGGCATGGCAGGCGTGTACCCACTATGGTGTCCATGCAGCATACGCGAGCTACAGTGGCTGCCATGCGAGTAATTGAGCATAGTACCATCTACTGAACACTGATACAGCCGTCACTGGCAAAGTCCATGGTATGGGCCAGGTGTCCGGGTCTTCTCCCTGTCTTGTCTGCAGTCCTGAGCGTACCGCGTATTATGCCCTGCGTCATCCTATACTCCATCTGTCCTGACTATCCGGCTAGCCCTCCTAGCTGGCTGTTATCTTCATCCGTCTGTCTTGATTACCCGGCCAGGTTGCCTTAGCCGGCTAACAGTCTTGTCTGTCCTGCTCTATCTGGCTGGCATGATCCAGCCGGCTAGACGCCTGTAGAGATGCTTCTTATCCGGCTTATTGGTTTGCTGGCTTGCTCTGCGTCTAGCCTTCTCCTTGACCTGTTCTTGAGTTTTTACATCTGGTTGGGATCAGCTGGCTAGCAGTTACATTGCCCCTGAATCTTGTCCGGTTATCCTACCCGAAGGGTGATCCCCCGACAGATAGTGAAGTATCGATTGAGTAGAGGGGATCCATGATTGTATTTGGTCTTTGATGAGTTGGATTCCAATACAAAGGATTAGCTTATGATTAATTTGGTTAAGTAGATTAGAGGGTCACTTGGTTGACTAAGGATAGATCCATCTTAATAGGATTATTTCATGATTTGGTGATCTTAACCATTGCTTTGGACCTAAGGGATGAGCTACTAGATTATCTCACTCTCTAGTTCCTAAGAAAACAAGGCAATCAACAGATCAAGGCAATTCAACAGACAACAGATCAAGGCTATTCATGAGACAACAGATCAAGGCAATTCAACTTATATAACTATTACTGAGGGTACCATCAAGCTTAGCATGTGGTAAGGAGGGGTATTTGAGAGGTAGTGTGTCATCGGATTGTCAACAATTACGCCATAGGGGGTCCTAGTGGCGTTGGAAGGATGGGGTGTGAGACGTCGGATATTCCAGGAGCGGTGAGCACAAGTTTACCCACGTTCAGATCCGACTGCGGTGATCGGATCCTACTCCTACTAGCAACCCAGTAATATATCGGTGTAAGCCGAATGTTACAGCGGATTACAAGAGAGGTTCTCCTATGCGAGTTGATTGTGGTGTACGATTGATTGGTTGCCCTAAAGGCTCCCATAGGGCCGGTTTATATAGTCACTGGGCCTAGGGTTACAGGGAGAGACCTATCCGACTATGTTACAGAGTGGGTAACTACGTACAGCTTGGACTACAAGTAATACTACAGGCCTAAGGCGGTAACTCTTTTGGGCCTTGTCGTAGCCAGAACTGGCTCCTCCTCTTTCTCTGACTAGGCCGCCCATGAAGCAAAGATCTAACCCGTTAGTGGGCCACCCTGGTCAGCGAGTCCTGTGGGTATACCCAGAAAGTATATCCCCAACATTGTGGTTTGAAGTAAGATAATTACCTCTTGGTACTTCTACCAAGATTTGAATGAAAAGGTTTTAGAAAAGGTTTTGGAAAACCTAGAGGCAAGAGTAGTTTAAGGTTCAGTCTTGAAAACATAAGGAGATTGTATATAGTTCTCCATAGTTTTGTTAATAGAAGCTAGTAAAGCATTTTGTTGTGTCAAGGTCTCTTGGATCAAGTTTGAAATGCCAGAACATTTTAGAATATGAAGGATGAGCCAGGACATCTCTTTAGTAAGATAGTTTTTGTCAACAAGGGTTGAGGTAAGGAGTACATTATCTAATACACAATTAGATTCATGAGCACAAGCAAACAATCAACTAACATCACAACACTTAACAATAAAAGTTTTTCCCCCTCATTTTTGCCTTTTGGACAACAGATCAGGGTTGCTGAAATTGGGATGTTACACACTGCCTGCAAAAGGATCGAAACGGAATCTGCAATGATGGTGCAACCTAATTGCAATGCATGTCTGTTTAAAGAAACACTTCCTAGTGTGATACTGCAAGAAAACCAATGTAGTTTGAGAGCATTGTCCCGTTGACACTCTAAGTGCACTGCTCGTATATTCATATATGCACTATTTTGGGTGATGCTGCATGTACACCGCTATACTTTCAAAGCAATGCCTATTTTTCCTGCGCGCAATGTCTTTAGCGTGCACTGTAAGTGCACTGCCTCTAAATTCATGTATGCACTGCTCTATGTGATGCTACAGGTACACTGGTTTTCGAAGCACTACGCTATTGTAGAGGACCGAACCCAGTAAGGTACAAGTGCCTCTGTTTATAGTGCTAGTCCCTGGATTGAATAGCTAGCACCCAGAGTTAAGATGTAATATCAAGAAACAAAGGTCATATTACATCCCATATCCAGGAATAAAATAATTCATTACAACTTCATAGCTCATATGGCTATCTTATTACAAAGCAGTAGATATAACTATAAAGCATGGAGTCCTTCATCTTCATGTGCCACATGCAAACATGTTGGTTGCAGACATGTAATCCCTACTCATCAAACTTCACAATCAACAAATAATCCCGCAACATGATAAGTTACAGCCACAAGGGTTAATCCATTTGAATTGTATTGGCAAGTGATACCATATTGATATAGAAAATCTAACATCTACATGATTATATGGCTAAGTGCAGTTTTGGCTGGCCTTTGCACAAAGTAATTTTTCCCTATCCTTTGTAGAACAGTTTTTCTCTTTTCAACATCACTTCATCAAACATGGCACTCTGGATACCCTCCAGGTGCTTCCCTTGTTCACCCAACAAGTTTGAACTTAGAGAAATTTGAATGATGAGATTCTTGATCCTTCTTCATTGTCTTGATTCTCAAAGATTGTCCATAACCGGGGACACGACTAAGTACTTAGTTTTACCCTCTCGAGAGGAGGTGCACTTTTCCCACAATACCCGACATGCATTGAGACAAGACTTTTCAGAAGCAATCCCTGAGATCACCACAGACATGTTCCATCCTATCATCACTACCACCTACTATCTATTTGACTGAGTTCTTTCAACTTAGTTGTTCAAGGCAGAGCCCATATGCCATGTGGCTGCACTATAAGCTTTCACGACAAGAATATCTCCAATCTCTTTGTTCATGGGTGGCCATCCACAAGTGAGATACACTAGGGTAAACCATAGAAATGGGCCCTGAGTAACCACTCAACATAAATCCATACAAGTCCCATTTCCACCCAGGTGTTTCATTAACATCAATTGTTTTCATTAGTCCAAAAATACTCATATTTTCAGAAGTCATCATATCATGATTTTCCACCCACAAATCTATATAGCAAGACAAAGTATTCTAATCTTACCATGTCTCCTATCCTTAGGAAATAATACCAAGGTAGATACTATAGGATTTGCATAGCATAGTAATTAAAAAATAGTCCTATCATCCACACTACAAAAACATTACAAACACAATATTGAAAAGATAACACTTTTGATGACCAAAGTATCATTTTCCTTTATAGTAGAATATTTAGGTACTCTCCTTGATCTTGCAAATAGCACACTCTTCAAGTTCTAATCAAGCAAAAGGCACACACTTAATATTACAACACAAATCAACAAAACAATCACAAGAATACAAAGAAATGCATGCAAGTATGCAAAAGGTCATTTTATTGAAAAAGTTGTTACTATCAAGGTTCTAAACATTACAAACACCTACTGGTCCTTTTTATAAAAGTGGAATTCCAATTGGAACCAAGTTAGTGCAATTTGGTTATTTAAATCATTTTTCTCTTACTAGAAAAGCTTTATTCAATGGAATATTTTCTAGTGCCAACAAATTATATTTTTTATTTCAAATTCTAGTGTTTATGGTCAGAGGGTTCAAAACACAACCATTTGCAAAAGGATTCACTCAAAAATAATTTTCACAACAATTTTTATACTCAATATACTCCACAAAAGGTTTTTCCTAAAAATCAGTTTTCACAGAAGTTTTTGGACAAAAGTAGGTCACAATAGTGTATCTCACATTTTTCTGAATCCATAGACACCAAATTTGTATTTTTCTGATTTGTGGGTCAAAAGTTATGAATTTTACAAGTTTAAACATCTAACAAATCAATTCTTGTTTTTAAACTGAAAACCCTGACACGTGGCGCTATCTGACATGATAATACCATTTCGCGCGGATCAGAAACATGAGCTGTTGGATCTAAGTGAACCTAAGCGGCTAAGATCGATGGATACATGTTCGCTATAAGATCTAATCCTAGCCTTTAGATCAAGATCCAGCGGTCCTCAGCGCTCTGCCAGGAACTGGTTGCGCTGCTGGCGAGCTGTGATAGCAGCACGTCTGGCGATGTTGGTCTGGTAGTGCTAGGGGGTAAAGGAGGGGCACTGGGGGTTACCGAGGTCGTGGTGACGAGGGGGTCGTGGTGGAGGTCACGGGCGAGGGAGGGGCGCACGAGCTCAGTCGGAATCGCTCACCGGAGTAGCTCCTGTCATTGGGTGCTTGCAGTTGGAGACAAAGGCGAGTACCTGGGCCACGAGAAATCAAACAGCGGGCATCAGCAGGTGCGTAAGAGGATGGTGATCAAGCTAGTGTGAACTAGAGGGCAAGGGGCGCATGGAGCTCACCGAAATCGACGCTGGAGTGTGTTGGGGACTGTGGTGGTGCGGGCGAGAATACAAGCTGCCTGTGGGCTCTCTGGTGGAGGGGTTCGAGGGGAAATGGAGAGGAGGGATAGGGGATTAATAAGACAGGGTCCAGGGAGGGGATTACTGCGTGAATCAAGCGCAATTACTCGGATTAAATCGGCAAGAAACGATTAGGGAGGAGAGAGCAAGCTCGGCGCATGGTGAAGACGAAGCTGTCATGGCCGTGGGGTCAGTCTATCAGTGAGGGGTGCAGGGAGGGGTGAGTGAGAAAAGAATTGTAACATCCCAAAAATATTAATCAAGGTTATCAAATTCCAATCACCCAAATTTAGGGTTAACAAAAACTTTTGTTAATTAAAATCATTATGAGTGCATGTGTGTATGTGATGAATGTATGAATGCATGAATGGACTTGTGTGATTGTGGTGAATAGCAAGGAATGGTTTAAAGATGAAAACAACATCATCTAAAGCAATTCCAAGCAGAAACAAATCAAGAGAAATTCAAAAAAAAACAAGCAATTGGTCATTTTTGCCAATCTTGCTCACTAGGCCACTTTGAGTGTTTCTAGTCCAAGATTTCAAACAGAAACTAATCCATTTCTTTTCACCCCTTGCTAGACCAAGTGAAAGTAAACCCAAGCCCACCTTGCAAACCCATAGAAACACTTGGCAACCTTATTCAAATGACATTTGAAATTTGAATCTAGTTCATATGAGAAGATCCCCATTTCTCAAAACCAAACCAAACTAGTGCACCTTGACAAATCCAAGCAACCAGAGACTACCTAGTATGTGACCATAGCACCCACCAAGTTTCATCCAAAAATTCAAATTTAAATCTCTTGCGGCCATTTCATCGAACACCTTCTAAGCACAAACCAAATTAAACAACAAACTCTATAGTGAGCAGTGTATGTGCCAACCTTGTTCCCTCTCTAGCTCTCACTACACTCTTAGTAGATCATCTAACTTGTTTAAGAAGCTCTAGATCACTGTGAACTCGACCATGCCATCAATGGTCACCATGGCCGAGCACACTTTCCACCCCCAACGTCGACAGCGTGCTACAAGCCTAACTAGCCTCGCCGACCGTGTCTAGCCAGCAAACCACCGTCCACCGCCATCCCCTGTCCATCCCTCGAGCCCTGCTAGCCACTGGACCACCCAGAACGCACGTGACCATTTTCTCTGCGACCATGCCGAGAGCACGCCAGAGCGCCGCACTCGACACGCTCGCATAGACCACGCCCCGCCTTCGCCGCTAGCGTACGTGATCACCACTGCCCCAGGAACCTCCCAGACAACCCCGTTCGCCACCGCGTGACCCGTAGCCGTTGTGCACCATTAAAACTTCCGTCGGTGCCGCTCAGAGCGTCGACGTGTTCCGACCAATTCGCACCGCCCCACGCCTTGCCATCAAGCCATTGAGCTTCACCAGGAGGCAGCGCACCGTCCCCTACCTTCGGCCATGCCATTAGCTCACTGTGAAGCCGATCCTGACGAGCTCAGCCCGCACCCTTTGGTTCCCTTGTTGCACTATAAATAGAGGCCTCCCCCGCTCGAATTCTTCACACCATTCCTTCCCCGGAGCAAGGCGAGCACCAGGTTGCCGGAATTTCACCGGAGCTTGCCGCTGTTGGAGGTGAAGGGCGCCGCTGATTCGAGCCACCCCAGGAGGAGCCGTCAGTACCAGGAGGATCGATATCATCGACTTCGTCGTTCGCCCCCATCTCCGACCATCGCCTGAGCCCCAGTGAGCCGCCACTGACCCCCACTGTCCGTGCTACGGTTCGTGCTTGCCGCGTTCTGTTCAGACATGGACGACGACCCTCAGCCATAGATCATACTTCTAATCCTATGGTTGTAATCGCCCCGTAACCCTTCGCACCCTCTTGTCTCACTTACTATTGGGGATAGACACTTAAACCGCCCGCGCGCGCTGTGCGTAGTGGGCCGGCCCAGTTAACTTCCCGGGTGACCCGACTCGTTTGAAATTAGGTTTATCTATTTAATTTCAAACTTAGTTCTGGCAGTAGATTCAAAAATCATTTCAGAGAGATTCATTGAAACAACTTGTATGGAACTAATTTTACTAGAAAGGTATTGAAATTATTAATCCAAGCCCGTTGGATTTAAATCATATGGAGTTGTAGATCGCCTATATTAAAAATAACAAGGCAGAGGATTTTCTGCATTCAAACATTTTTCAAAATTCAACCATAAATTCTCTTGAGTTGATTCCAACTCTCAAAAATCACATTTGATAAGAACTTCTGAATATATAAAAATATATAGGTTTACATGCAGTAATAATGGACAAGTAATAAAAGAATTCCCCATATGCATTTCTAGTCACTTTAATTAATTAAAATAAAAAGGTGAAATCTTATTAAATTGTGACACCACTTTAAATCACATTCCCAATTACTGAAATATGTGGTGATGACATGTGTCAACATGATCCCATGTTTTAGTTGGAGAATATTAAATCTTAAGTAGTTTTTCAATGAGTAGAAATTACTTTTTTAAAATAAAATAAAGAGGAATTTTTCCTTAATTTTTGTGATGATAGTGATGATGCTAGATCATCTAGTGTGAACCTTTGTGTGCTAAGTAGAAGTAGTTAAGAATTGTTTGGTGATTTTTTACTTCGTGTTTATTTATAGAAGCTAGTACCGAGCAAGGATACGAAGAGGAAGGAGAATACTACGAGGAAGAAGCAGAGGAGAACTTCAACCACTACACGGCACAAGGCAAGCTACTAACTGAGCAAGCTAACACTTGCAACTATGAAATATAAATAACCTATGGAATGCATTAGGCATGCCTTGGTTATACCAATTAATGATATCCAATCCCAGTTTTACTTGCAAGCTTAATTATTTTATTTCTTTATCAAAGCTTTTATTTGTGATTACTTAGTGACTTGTAGATTTTGGAAAGATATTAGAGGTAGCATAAAGAGCATAAAACTTGGCCTAAGTTAGATAAATCTTGATGTCATACTGAGGCATGAGATTGAACTTAGATAAGTCACACTTGATTATCACCCCTCATTAGTGTGTACCCCCACTTGTAGTTGCTAGTGCTAAGCATAAAACTTAATCACTTTAGATGGGAATACTTGGTGAAAATGATTATCAAAACCATAGAATGATGAGTCATTCCAATGAAATGTTTTGACATGTGTTCTTGAACACCAGATGATTTTCATGTTGAAAATGTTGAGGCATGAGCCTTAGCCCTTTATAAAACTGATGGTTGTCTGGATTCGATACCATTCCAATTTTACCGTACAACCACAATACCCAAAATTGGGTAGGGCTTGAATGTAAGTTTATATACCTTAGTATGGGTTCCCTTGCGGCCGAGGTTTGAGCTGAGGCTACCTCATGAAGATTGACCACCTATGAAGATCCCAAGATGACAGATGGTCATGGTTGGGAGGCCAAACTCATAGGAGACATCCCTATACTAGGGCGTGTAATTGAAAGGTTAGGATTGATTATCCGCATACTAAGGTGAATCAGGATTGTTCCTGACGGATGTATCGAATATTGTGGTGAAACTGTACCACCTCTGCAGAGTGTCAAACTATTCGAATATCCGCGTCCACGGGTATGGAAAGTTGGAGTGGCCATACTGTTCCATCGTCATATGTTTTCATAATGACTTGTGAAATGAATCATGACCTTGACTTGAACACAACAGGGTTGTGAAAGGGAATTCTAAGTTCCCACTTAGGTGTTACAAAACTTTGAACTAGTTTTTTGCAAAACAACTGCTTTTTGCAAAACTAAGTTCCCCCTTACTTGTTAGTCTTAGTTTGTGAGTACTTAAAGAGTACTCATGGCTTTGTCCCTTGCTATTACCATGGCCAGACTACGAAGAGGACTATCAGGAGGATGGACCGCATGAAGGTTACGACAACTAGGATCATCTCCCATTAACAGCATTGCCTATGACAATGAAGATGGAGCTTCGCCCATGCTATCGTTATTATATTATTCCGCTCCTTTGATTGTACTAAGACTGGATCATGAGATCCTTTATTTATTGTAAGACCTTATGTATGGTTTGTAATGGATGATGAACTATGGTACCAATCTGTTATGTCTCACAAAAATGGTAATCATGTGATTACGATGTATGGCATAACAGGCATCTGGGATTAAGAATCCGGGTGTTGACAAGAATCCTGCGGGTTGAGAGGGAGTGGCCGGGTGGGCTGAATGGGCCGTGGTTGCTGGGCCTAGTTGACAGGTAGGTTCTCTTCCTTTTTTCCCTCTAGTCTTTTCTTTTTTGTTTCTTTTTTCTGTTTTTATTTAAATCAATTTGATTCAAACTCCCAATTCATTCAATTCTTCACCAAAGCTTTTCAGTAGGTTTTATACAAAATACAAGTTGGTTATTTAGTCCACTTAGAGTATTGCAAATATATTTTTATAAATTATTAATCATTTAAAATTGAGTGTGGCACATTGGCATTTATTTAAATAAAATTTGTATATGGTACTTAAGCCCATATAATTTTTTTAAGTAAACATTTATGCTTTTATTTTACTTAAATATTCTTGTAGTCCATTCACTTATGGATTTTTAGCCATGGTTTTAAATTGACTTTGCAATATTTTGTATTTCTTTTCTTTTTCTTATATAAATCATAACTTTTTATCCATGGCTCCAAATAGAGTGAAACCAATTCCCATGGTTTTGTATTATTGTTGTTTATCATTATTGATTATTTAGGGATGATGTTGCTAAATTTTTATATGGAACAAGGCCATAGTGTTGGAGTGATCTTGATGATCAAGTCTCTTATTAGGGTTTAGGTTTTTGGTTTATCTTTTTGAAGTGCACAAAATCAAGATACATTCCATGCATGCGTTTGATATGTTTGAAAATTTGTTTGTTACTTTCTCATTCAAATTTTATTCAAGTAAGGTTTTAATGTTTACATTTAGAAACAAAAGTTTCTTTTCCACCTAAATTTCATCATTTATTTATTTTATTTTTTTATTTTTTTCACATTTCAAAATTTGCAAAATTTTGGGATGTAACAGACTACCACCCTTAAAAGGAATCTCGTCCCGAGATTCAGGAAGGCTAGAAACAACAAGTTGGTTTCAGGACAACTAGGGTACTACCACCCTTAAATGGTTGAGGTCCTTTCCAGGTTTGCTTGTCTTATTCTTCTCTTTTTGTAGACAATCAGATGCATAATGGCCTAACTCTTTGCAATTGTAGCACATCACCTGGCTAATATCTTTATTTATCCTTTGTATCACTATCTCTTGTTTGTTTCCTTGGCCCTTCTTCCTCTTGGGTCACTCCAAGGCTAGGAGGTCTCTTAGTTCATGTTCTTCCTATTTCACCACAAATGTAGGAAACCTTTCCCGGTACTTAGAATGGTTCCAAGGATAATGTCCACGTTTCCTCTTTTTCCCACCAAAGTTGGTAACATTGTATGGAGGTGCATACTGATATTTGACTTTGTCTTCATCATTCTTGGTGGAAGTTGTACCATTATGGGTGTTTTCAAAGACTTGATGTATTCCGTCCTTAGCTTGATGTTTCATATGTTCAACTATAGGATAGATGTGGCATTGGACAAATACATGATCAGTTCCTTCGCATAGGAAAAAGGTGACTTGAGATGTGGGGCATTGTCTAGCTGTATGGCTCTCATCACAATTTGGGCACTGTTCAATATGCTCTTTATATTTGTGTCCTATGTCTCCATAGATTTTGTAGGCTTGTGTTCTTTCCACAATATCATCCTTGAAATCATTGTTGTCATAATCTCTTTGGGAAGGGTTGCTTCTCGTGTTAATCATCTGATTGGTTATCCTTTTCAACATTTGGGATTAGGATTCCAAGAACTTTAGCATGGCCGGGTCAAACTCAGTGTTGTTGTGGTTATTAGCTAAAAACTGGGTTGTCACTTGATTCAACTTTGTTTGGGTTGCTATCAGTTGTACTCTCATGTGCATCTCGAGGTTGTTGTTGTCACCATCGTTGACGTTGGAGTTGTGGTCTCTTGGAGAAGTCATCTGCTTGGGTTGGGTTGGAATTAGAATAGACAAAAGGTTTTAGGGATAGAATTCTACTCATACAGAAAAATTCACACAAAGCAATATACAAGCAATAACAATCATACCTTCCACTCAAACCACAAGGTTCAAGCATATCTTAGGCAAACAAAATACTATTTCATACCACATAGGTTGGTATGATCAATAAATGATCAGCAAATTGATTTTTAAATGAAACACTAGTATGGTGGTCCAACTATAGGGTTCCACTTCCACAAGAAACAAAAACAAACATAACCTAGTAAAACCATAATAGATATGTTCTTATCCTATGGTCTTTCCTAATTTCTCTCATATTTTCCTTCTGAGACTTCTTCACTTCATTTCTTTTGATGATGGAGGTAGGTAGATCCAGCATGTTGACATAGTTGAGAAGTCCAATTCCAAGCAGGTGGTCTTGAAGTCCTTAGTGATGTCGAAGCTGAAGTCCTTTCGATGTTGATGTCCTTTAGTGAAACTGAAGTTGAAGTCCTTTGAGATGTTTAAGCTTAAGTCCTTGATGAGGTTGAAGTCCTTGCTCATGTTGAAGTCTTTGTCCATCAAGTTGAAAAGGGGATAGATAAAGAAACAAAACAAAATGCTGAGGAAAGAGTTTACGAGATTGTTTGTAAATAAGTTAAAACAAATACAACTCCTATTTCTAAGGGGTTTTGTCCAATCCTAGGGTTACAAACCTACAGGCAACACAGGGCTCTGATACCATTTGTAGAGGACCGAACCCAATAAGGTACAAGTCCCTGTGTTTATAGTGCTAATCCCTGGATCGAATATCTAGAACCCACAGTTAAGATGTAATATCAAGAAACAAAGGTCATATTACATCCCATATCCAGGAATAAAATAATTCATTACAACTTCATAGATCACATGGCTATCTTATTGCAAAGCAGCAGATATAACTATAAAGCATGGAGTCATTCATCTTCATGTGCCACAGGAAAACATGTTGGTTGCAGACTTGTAATCCCTACTCATCAAACTTCACACTCAACAAGTAATCCTACAACATGATAAATTACAGCCACAAGGGTCAATACATTTGAATTGTATTGTCAAGTGATACCATATTGATATAGAGAATCTAACATCTACATGATTATATGGCTAAGTGGAGTTTTGGTTGGCCTTTGCACAAAGTAAGTTTTCCCTATCCTTTGTAGAATAGTTGTTCTCTTTTCAATAACACTTCATCAAACATGGCACTCTGGATACCCTCTAGGTGCTTCCCTTGTTTACCCAACAAGTTTTAACTTAGAGAAATTTGAATGATGAGATTCTTGATCCTGCTTCATTGTCTTGATGCTCAAAGATTGTCTATAACTGGGGACACGACTAAGTACTTAGTTTTACCCTCTCGAGAGGTGGTGCACTTTCCCCACAAGACTCGACATGCATCGAGACAAGACTTTTTAGAAGCAACCCCTCAGATCACCATAGACGCGTTCCATCCTATCATCACTACCACCTTCTGTCTGTCTGACTGAGTTCTTGCAACTTAGTTGGTCAAGGCAGATCCCATATGCCATGTGGCTGCACTAGAAGCTTTCGCGACAAGAATGTCTCCAATCTCTTTGTTCCTGGGTGGCCATCCACAAGTGAGACACACCAGGGTAAACCATAGAAATGGGCCCTGAGTAACCACTCAACATAAATCCATACAAGTCCCATTTCCACCCAGGTGTTTCATTAACATCAGTTGTTTTCATTAGTCCAAAAATACTCATATTTTCATAACTCATCATATCATGATTTACACCCACAAATCTATATAGCAAGGCTAAGCATTATAATCTTACCATGTCTCCTATCCTTAGAAAATACTTCCAAGGTAGATACTATAGGATTTGCATAGAATAGTAATATAAATAATAGTCCTATCATGAACACTACAAAAACATTACTAATGCAATATTGAAAATATAGGACTTTTGATGACCAAAGAATCACTTTCCTTTATAGAAGAATATTTAGGTACTCTCCTTGATCTTGCAAATAGCACACTCTTCAAGGTCTACAACAATACAATCAAGCAAAAGGCACACACTTAATATTACAATACAAATCAACAAAACAATCACAGGAATACAAAGAAATGCATGCAATTATGCAAAAGGTCATTTTATTGAAAAAGTTGTTCCTATCAAGGTTCTAAACATTACAAACACCTACTGGTCCTTTTTATAAAAGTGGAATTCCAATTAGAACCAAGTTAGTGCAATTTGGTTATTTAAATCATTTTTCTCTTACTAGAAAAGCTTTATTCAATGGAATATTTTCTAGTGCCAACATATTATATTTTTATTTCAGATGTTAGTGTTTATGGTCAGAGGGTTCAAAACACAACCATTTTCAAAAGGATTCACTGAAAAATAATTTTCACAACAATTTTTATACTCAATATACTCCACAAAATGTTCTGCCTAAAAATCAGTTTTTATAGAAGCTTTTGGACAAAAGGAGGTCACAAAAGTGTAGCTCACATTTTTATGAATCCATAGACACCAAATTTGTATTTTTATAATTTGTGGATGAAAATTTATGAATTTTACAATTTTAAACATGTATCAAATCAATTCCTAAAAAACCCTGACACGTGGCGCAATCTGACTGGATACTACCATTTCATGCGGACTAGCAACGTGAGCCATTGAATCTGAGTGGCTCAGATCGATGGATACTTGTTTGCTAGAAGATCTAATCCTAGCCTTTAGATGAAGATCCAGTGGTCCTAAGCGCTCTGCCAAGAACTAGCGGCGCGGTTGGCGAGCTGCGGCGGCGACGCGGCTGGCGACATCGGTCTGGTGGAGCTAGGGGGTAAAGGGTGGGGCACTGGGGGTTACCGAGGTTGCGGTGATGAGGGGGTCGCGATGGAGGTCACGGGCGAGGGAGGGGCTCACGGGCTCGGCCGAAAACGCTCGCCGGAGTAGCTCCTGTCATTGGGTGCTTGTAGTTGGAACCGAACCCGAGCACTTGGGCCACGAGCAAGAAAACGACAGGCATCAAAAGGTGCATAAGAGGATGGAGAGAAAGCTAGTGTGAACCAAAGGGTAAGGGGCGCACGGAGCTCATCGGAATCGACGCCGGAGTGTGTCGGGGACTGCGGCGATGCGAGCGAGAATATGAGCAGCCTGGGGGCTCTCTGGTGGAGGGGTGTGAGGAGAAATAGTGAGGAGAGAGAGGGGATTAAGAAGACAGGGTCGGGGAGGGGATTACTGCGTGAATCAAGCGCAATTACACGGATTAAATCGGCAAGAAAAGGTCAGGGGAGGGGAGAGCAGACTCGGCGCGTGGTGAAGACCAAGCTGACGTGACCATGGGGTCAGTCTGTCAGTGAGGGGTGCAGGGGGTGAGAAAAGAATTCTGTGGGGAGAGAGGGAGTGGCCGGTGTGCTGAATGGGCCATGGTTGCTGGGCCTAGTTGACAGGTAGGTTCTCCCCCTTTTGTTTCCTCTAGTCATTTCTTTTCTGTTTCTATTTTCTGTTTTTATTTAAATAAATTTGATTCAAACTCCAAATTGATTCAATACTTCACCAAACCTTTTCAGTAGGTTTTATACAAAATACAAGTTGGTTATTTAGTTCACTTAGAGTATTTAAAATATATTTTTATAAATTATTAATCATTTAAAATTGAGTGTGGCACATTGGCATTTATTTAAATAAAATTTGTCTATGGTACTTAAGCCCATATAATTGTATTAAATAAACATTTATCCTTTTATTTTATTTATATATTCTTTTATTCCATTCACTTATGGATTTTTAGCCATGGTTTTAAATTGACTTTGCAATACTTTGTATTTCTTTTCTTTTTCTTCTTGTCTTATATAAATCATACCTTTTATCCATGGCTCCAAATAGAGTGAAACCAATTCCCATGATTTTGTATTATTGTTGTTTATCATTATTGATTATTTAGGGATGATGTTGCTAAATTTTTATATGGAACAAGGCCATAGTGATGGAGTGATCTTTATGATCAAGTCTCTTATTAGGGTTTAGGTTTTTGGTTTATTTTTTCCAATTGCTCAAAATCAAGATACATTCCATGCATTTTCATATTTCAAAATTTGCAAAATTTTGGGATGTGATAGCTATTTACACTGTGTTCATTTCCTATGCTATCAATTTAGCCTGGTAGTCCACTAGCATAAACTAATTTGCTATAACTGTGCATTTTATCTGCGCTGCTTTCATATGCATATATGCACTACTCTAGGTATTGTTGTAGGTACACTAGTTTAGTTTCGAAGAACTGCGCTATTTAGTATGCGTGCACTGGATTATAAAGCAATTATGTGCACTGCCTCTATATTCATGTATGCACTGCTCTGTGTGATGCTACAAGTACACTGGTTTTTGAAGCACTACGCTATTTACAATGTGTGCACTATTTATGCTAGCAACTGAGTGTGGTAGTCTACTAGCACAGACTAATGTGCTACGACCGTGCATTCTAAGTGTATTGCCTTTATATGCATATATGCACTGATCCGGATGATGATGTAGGTAAACTAGTTTAGTTTCAAAGCACTTTACTATTTAGCCAGTGTGCACTGGCTTAGAAAACAATTATGTGCACCGCCTCTATATTCATGTATGCACTACTCTGTGTGATTTTAGATACACTGGTTTTTGAAGAACTGCGTTATTTACACTATGTGCACTGTCTATGCTAGCAATTTAGCGTGATAGTCTACTAACACACACTAATGTGCTACGACTGTGCATTATAAGTGTACTACCTTTATATGCATATATGCACTGCTCCGGGTGATACTGTAGGTACACTGGTTTAGTTTCGAAGTATTGCGCTATTTTAGCCTGCGTGCACTAGCTTAGAAAACAATTATGTGCGCTACCTCTATATTCATGTATGCACTGCTCCGTGTGATATCACAGGTACACTAGTTTTCGAAGCACTGCGCTATTTACACTATGTGCACTACCTATGCTAGCAATTTAGTGTGATAGTCTACTAGCACAAACTAATGTGCTACGACCGTGCATTCAAAGTGCACTATCTTTATATGCATATATGCACTGCTCCGGATGATGTTGTAGGTATACTGGTTTAGTTTCGAAGCACTGCGCTATTTATCCTGCGTGCACTGGCTTAGAAAACAATTATGTGCACTGCCTCTATATTCATGTATGCACTGCTATGTGTGATGCTACATGTACACTGGTTTTCGAAGCACTGTGCTATTTACACTATGTGCATTGCCTTTGCTAGCAATATAGCATGGTAGTCTACTAGCACAAGCTAATGTGCTACGACCGTGCACTCTAGGCGCACTGCCTTTATATTCATATATGCATGTTTCTGGATGATGTTGTAGGTACACTAGTTTAGTTTTAAAGGACTGTGTTATTTAGCCTGTATACACTGGCTTAGAAAGCAATTATGTGCACTGTCTTTATATATATATTTGCGCTGCTCTATGTAATATTGCAGATACATTGGTTTGTTTTGAAACACTATGCTATTTACACTGCATGCACTGCCTTAGCAAGAAATTAGTGTGTTAGTCTACGAGCCCAAACGAATGAGGGAAGATCCTGCACTCTAAGTGAATTGCTCGTATATTTATATATGCAATACTTTGGGTCATGATGCACATACACTGTTATACTTTTGAAGCACTGTCCTATTTAGCCTGCGTGCACTAATTTACCTAAAAATTAGCATGCACTCTAAGTGCACTGCTTTGTGTGATGCTCCAGGTACACTTGTTTAGTTTCAAAGCACTACGCTATTTAAGTATGTGCACTTCCTTTTCTAGCAATTTAGCATGGTAGTCTACTAGCACAAACTAATGTGCTACGACGGTGCACTGCCTTTATATGCATATATGCACTTCTTCGGGTGATGTTGTAGGTACACTGGTTTAGTTTCGAAGCACTGTGATGTTTAGCATGCGTACACTAGCTTATAATGCAATTATGTGCTTTGCCTTTATATTCATGTATGCACTTCTCTATGTAATGCTGCAGGTACACTGGTTTCGTTTCGAAGCACTGCGCTATTTACACTATATGCACTGCCTTAGCAAGAAATTAGCGTGTTATTCTACTAGTCCAAACGAATGTCTGACGACCCTGCACTCTAAGTGCACTGCTTGTATATTCATATAAGCACTGCTTTGGGTGATGTTGCAGATACACCACTGTACTTGGGCGCTGCATTCTGTTCAAAATACACAGATTTCTCCTGATGGTTAAATATAAGACAGACATGACCAATCAAACATATAATGTAAATTATGGAACAAGTGAAACAACCAATAAATTAAATTGTTGACATAATTTATGGAAAACATCATGAATGAACAAAGAGATAATAATTCAAAATAACATAGTACATAATTGGACACGGCATATAGTGCCACGATATTACAAAAAGCAACATAATGCTTAGTATCTTCACATTACAAAAACTATGATTGCATTTCGCTCAATACCTATAGAGCAGGTGGCCAGGGTTCATACAATGCAAAAGCACTACCAACAACTCTTGGTGTAGATAACTTAGATATAACTGATACAGTCTTCTTCAACATGTCTGTACAGAACAAGCCTTGATCAAAATCAACTGTCATCAGAACATAGCGACCGCCCATGGACATTGTTATAACACGCAATAGGCCACACACTGGAAGATTGCATTCCACACATACCATACCAAGTCTTTCCTTCCAGTATGCAATATCCTAGTCAAAAGCAGTTCTGAATGCATCAGGCAGATATAACATTGTCTGGATGATCCACTTATTTTGACCATTTTTGTAGTCAAGGATCCAAGTTCTCAATATACCATCAGTAGAAAAGGTAGCTAATAAAATGCTTCCTAATCTATGCTCTGAATCAGAATAAGTCCTCTGATCATTGGTTGTGTCCCTGACTGATTCAGGAATTGTATCACAGAAGTTAAATGTATTGATGTGTTGTAACACGGAACAAGGCCTACAACATATGCCATAAATAGGTCTTTACCTATCAGAATTCCTTCAGGATTCCTAAGGTATGTGGTTGGCATTGGCACAGGAATTGGATTAGAAATATGCATCTCACATTCACCATTTTGTAGAACACCGACATAAAAAATATGCCACATGTTGTATTAGTGGTAACACCATGCATCTCACGAAAGAATGTCATTCCTGAGCTAGCAGCACTTCGAATCAAACATAATCGCCCAAATGTATGCTCTACATCGCTCTGTGACATTGGCGGCATTGGTGTAACAGGGGAGCCAAGGAAAGTGAACAAATTTGGTGACCTAGAAGGATAATTAATATAGTACCCAGGATCTCTAGAACCATATGGATGGACCTGAATGAGGACTGCTCCGTTTCGACAGCAGACAACTAATTCCCTTAGAAGATATGTCGTATCTAAGTTCGAAGAAATATCTATAGATGTTTCATCTTTAGATGAATATTTGAGCTCCACTAGTCTATTACCAAGCTCAGGCATCCAATAATAATCAACTAGAAAATCCTAGACATGATGGCAAATTTTTCTTCATACATCGAGAAAGAAACCTAGGCTCTTTGAGTGTAGCATACCAAGCTTTGTTGAGGATACAACAGCGAATCAAAGATTTTGTAGACGCTAACCTTAGAACAATATCCTCCACCAGATCTAGGTCTTCCGCCATGCGACTGATTGAGGACCGAGATCTAGTAAAATCCATCTCTACTCGCTAGATTTGTTTCTTTGGATGGAGACATAAGAAGAAGAGGAAGAAGGGTTTGTTTCTCTTCCTGGGAGAGAGAGGGGCCGTGGCCTACCAGTGCACACATGGAATACTAAATAAGGCCATAGTGTCTGATGCTAGCCGCATCCTGGGTAAACTGTTCATCTCCCCAGCTAGAATATACGCAGAAAATGCAGAATGCACTGCTTTGTATGAACGTGTGTACTCCTCTATACTAAAATAATGCACTACATGTGCATTATTGGTCGGATAGTCGGTAAACTTCTCTGTTAACCCGCATGCACTGCCCTACAAAGAAATTAGTATGATGCACAGCCCACCAAGACACAATCCAAAATCTATATGAATGCTTGATGCACCAAAGGCTCCATGCACACCCTACGAAATACAAGGCTCTTCGAAATACAAGGCGCTCAAAAATACAAGGAACTCTAAAATACAAGGTGCTCCAGAATACATGGTGCTTCAAGACCTATATGAATGCTTGATGCGTCGAAGGCGTCGTGCTACGGGCGGAGCCCACAACACACCCTCTGAAATACAAGGAGTTCCGAAATACACGACACATCAAGATCTAGATGAGTGCTTGATGTGCCGAAAGCGCTGTGCTATGGGCGGAGCCTGCAACACACGTTTCGAAATACAAGGCGCTCTCAAATACAAGGCGCTCCAAAATACATGGCGCTCTAACATACACGATGCTTCAAGAACTATATGAATGTTTGATGCACCAAAGGCGCCGTGCCACAGGCGGATCCCGAAACACACCCTCTGAAATACAAGGCGCTACGAAATACACGGCACTTCAAGATCTATATGAATGCATGATGCGTCGAAGGCATCGTGCCACGGTCGAAGCCTGCAACAAACCCTTCAAAATACAAGGCGCTCTGAAATATAAGGAGCTCCAAATTACAAGGCGCTCCGAAATACAGGGTGCTTCAAGATCTATATAAATGCTTGATGCGCCGAAGGCGCTCTAAAATACACGGCGCTTCAAGATGTATATAAATGCTTGATGCGCCAAAGGCGTCGTGCCACGGGCAGATCCTGCAACACACCCTCCGAAATACAAGGCGCTCTGAAATACAAGGCGCTCTGAAATAAACAGCACTTCAAGATTTATATGAATGCTTAATGCGCCGAAGGCGCCGTTCCACGGGCAGAGCCCGCAACACACCCTACGGAATACAAGGTGATCCAAAAAATAAGGCGCTCTAAAATACAAGGCGCTTTAAGATCTATATGAATGCTTAATGCGCCAAAGGCATCATGCTAAGGACGGAGCCCGCAACACACCCCTTGAAATACAAGTCGCTCCGAAATACAAGTCGCTATGAAATACACGACGCTTCAAGATATATATGAATGCTTGATGTGCTGAAGGCTGCATGCCATCGGCGGAGCATGCAACACACCCTCCAAAATACAAGGGGCTTTGAAATACAAGTCGCTCCAAAATACAAGTCTCTTTTCAAGATCTATATGAATGCTTGATGCGCCGAAGGCGCCATGCCACGAGCGGAGCCCGCAACACACCCTCCAAAATACAAGGGGATTTGAAATATAGGGTGCTCCAAAATATAAGGCGCTTCAAGATCTATATGAATACTTGATACACTGAAGTCTCTGTGCCATGGGCGGAGCCCGCAACACACCCTATGAATATAAGGGGCTACGAAATACCAGCTTCTTATAGATCTACGTACTGCGCTGAATCAACAAATGTACTACTTTATTACACTTAGTTCAAAGTCAAGACATTGTGTTGTACAAACCAGACCCTTCTCATTACACCACATAAAATCTCCATTGCCCGCAAAGAGAAAACAAAATATAATAAACATAAATGAAAAAGAGTAGATACTAACAACTACCAAAAAAGAGAAAACTATAGTTTGAAAAAAACAAAAGATAAACCAAATATGATATATGTTGAAGTGAGCAAAAGTGTATACATAACTATCGGACAGGAAAACAGGAGCGAAAAGAGAAAAAACAGAAAGAGAAAAAACTGGCGACATCCTCATGTCCAGTTTCACGGGATCCATCTACGCTTGACACGTCGTTCGCGTGCTCGCGGGCCGCGCAGCGCGTCCTAGTCGCTCTCTTGGTCTTTTGAATGCTTTCTTAGGTAAGATATGTTTCATAGTTATATAAGGGATGCACTTTCTTTTGTTAGGATTTGTAAGAGTTGAGTTAGAGCTTTGATGCAGTATGTTAAAACCTTTATCCATCTTGAGAAGAATATTGCGATCTTCTATAATATATTGCCTTGATTTCTACACTTGACATGATAAAAAATATATCGATGAAGCCTCTAAATAACTTCTCGAGTGAAGTTTAATTGTCTTAAGGTTCTAGCCTTATAGATACTCAACCCCATTGATTTATTGATAGACTTAAAGGCACTCTTGAAAGGAGTTGCTTGCTTGAAATGAATTTTAGTGGTGATTGAGATACATGCCAAAGATAAAACATTGTGTGTCAAAATGTGATATTGTATAAAGTGTATTTACATATTTTTTATGCACACCTTTGGGTTCCAACAACTCCACTGGCCTATGAACGATCGATTGGTACAACACCTGATTTCGGCTTTGAGTTTACGACATGGGTAGCACCTATTACCATAAAGGGAAAAATTATTGGTACTCTTGAAGGATATGCAAAATGTTTCTTAAAATATCACTCAATGATCCTTATTGGAAACTATCTTTGAAATAAAATAAAGATTCACACAAAACATTCTTTGGCATGGTCTCATTACTACTACATGAATTTTCTTCAAAGACAATGTATGGAAGAGTAGTGTTTGATAGTCTTGATGTATTGATGTGTGTGTTCTAATGAGACACTCTAATGCTATGCTTCTTATGAAACGATCTTTCACTCTTAATTTCTAAGATTTTACTTTACAAAAGTAAGGATACAAAATATAAAAGGCGCAATAGGAGGATCACAAGTTTTCTTTCAAGCTAGATTTACTTTTGACATGGAGCATTGATGTTGTAATTGATCTTTTATGGACCGATATAAATAATCTTGTGTTGCCTTATATGAATATGTTCTATCTTACTTTGAGCTTGTAGTGAAAATAAGGATGCAAGGCATCGATCTTCTATGGTAAGCTAGATGATAGCATTAATTTTTTATAAACTCTCTTTCTCGAGGACGATCAACGTTTAGATTGGGATGTTTATGAGTGCAAATAAGATGCATATTTAAGCATACAAATTAATCATATCGTCACTCATCACATGTTATATCTAGGTACAACTATGCCCATTATACATGATTACTAGTTCTCATTCATTTTCACATGGTATTTACACAACTAGTAGTTTTAGTAGGATTTTATTACTTTTTCCTTGTCTTTGACTTGTGTGTAGGTGCTATGGACAATCATGGATAAAAGGATCCAAGAGGATTCAATATGGAGAAGTTATAGGAGTCAGACTTAGCCATATGAGACGTGGAAAAGTCATATTTTTCCATCATCTCATATTGTCAAACGAAGACCATGGTGTTGTAGCCCTCATCCATATGAATCCAATGAGCCAAACAACACCTTAGTCGGAGTTTGTTTCAAAAAATGGCAGCCAAAACACTGTAGAGTATAGAGGGTTTAACAAGCTTGTCCATACCGTACGGTCGTAGCACCCTACGCCGACGCTGTTTCGTCAAATGGCACAACATTTGTGAAGGCCCGATGGGTATATTTGGCCCGAGCTCCATCAGTTCGCGAAACCGACCCTTAGAATGCCTATTTAAAGAGGGAAATCCATATCCGCCAGGGAGAGATTCGACACACTCCATAGGGGCGGAGCCCTGGCGCTCCGTCGCCTCCATAGCCGCCGCACACAAGATATCCACCACAATACCACTAAAGAGGATGAGGATACTTGCATCTTGAAGGTCTACGCATCTATCTTCATCGTCATCTTCATCAACAACGTCTCCAACATCGATCCCCTTTGTCTACCTTGTTGTAATCCAAACTCTATTGTGGATTTGCACTTGTATTCAGTTGTACCTTCATATATCATCCATATTATTTCCAAGATGTTGATCCCCTTCATGTATGAGTAGTTGCCTTGTTCTTGGGTAGAGATGGTGAAACCCTAGTATTATTATGCATTGAAATGAAGATGATCTATAACTTTGGTATTTTATCTATTGATTTATGATATTCTATATGTCTCTCTCTTTTCCTAGTATGGTATTGTTGGATTCGCAGCATATAAAACAAAAAATTCCTACGATGTGAACAATTGAGCACCAATATCTATCTATCTAGATACAAGAAACGGGTGGATATACATCTACAGAGAACTTACCATCAAAGACAGACAAACCGTTATGAGATTGGTTCTCATGGATGATGTTGTTGTTCACTCGCCGATCTCAAGATCGTGGTGAAGTCCAGCGGGTCCAGCACCAACAAGTCCAGCAATGTAGAGAAGTGGTGCATCCGTGATCGCTGTCAACACCCGGGTTTTTAATCCCAGATGCCTGTTATGCCATACATCGCAATCCCAGGATTACCATTTTTGCGAGACATAACAGAATTGGATACCACAGTACATCATCCATTACAACCGTACATAAGGTCTTACACAAATAAGGATCTCATGATCCAGTTCTTAATACAACATCAAGCAGCAGAATACGTAATAATAACGGTAGCGTCGGCGAAGCTCCATCTTCGGGGTCACAGGCAATGCTGACGATGGGAGATGATCCTAGTTGTCGTAACCTTCCTGGGGTCCATCTTCCAGGTACTCCTCTTCATAGTCTGGCCATGGGAATGGCTAGGGACAAATCCATGAGTACTCTTTAAGTACTCGCAAACTAGTACTAGCAGGTAAAGGGGTTTGTGGATAATAGGACACTAGGCTCTAGGGTTGTTTTGCACAGGACAGATTTATCTCTACTACTTTTTATGAAAGCACTAATGCTAGTTGAAGTTTTATAACACCTAAAGGGGAACTTGTATTTCATATCACAACCCTGTTGTGGTCAAGTCAAAGTCTCACTTCATTTCACAAGTCATTTTGAAAAGTCTGACGGGGGAACAGTATGGCCACTCCAACTGTCCATAACCGCGGACGCGGCTATTCGAATAGTTTGACACTCTGCAGAGATTGTACACATTCACCACAACATTCGATACATCCGTCAGGAACAAATCCTAAATTCACCATACTCAGTATGCCGATAATCAATCCTAACCTTTCAATTACACGCCCTAGTATAAGCACCTCTCCTGTGAGTTTGGCCTCCCAACCATGACCAACTGTCATCGTGGGTACTGCACAGGTGGACAATCTTCACAAGGTAGCCTCAGCTCAGACCTTGGCCGTGAGGGAACTAATACTAAGGTATATAAGTTTCCAGTCAAGCCCTACCCAATCTTCGGGTATTGTGGTTGTACGATAAAATTGGAATGGTATCGCATCCAGACAACCATCAGTTTTATAAAGGGCTAAGGCTCATGCCTCAATATTTTCATCACCAAAAATCATCCGGTGTTCGGAAACACATGTCCAAAACATTTCAATAGAATGATCCATCATTCCAAGGTTTTCATAACCATTTTCCACCAAGTATTCCCATCTAAAGTTGATCAAGTTTTATGCTTAGCACTAGCATCTACAAGTGGGGGTGAGTACTAATGAGGGGTGGTAAACTAGTGGAGTTTCAACTAAGCTCAATCCCATGCCTTAGGATGACATCAAGATTATCTAGTTTAGGCCAAATTTTATGCTCCTTATGCAACCTTCACATATCCTTCTAGTATCTACCATTCACTTAGGTAAAATCTATGTAAGAGCTTTGATAAAGAAATAAAGTAAGAAGCTTGTAAGTAAAACTAGGATTGGTTTATCAAGTGGGTATGATAACATATGCTTAAGGCATATAGTTGGCATGATAACAAGCAAGTATTTTCTTGCATAAATGCAAGTATAGGCTTGCTTAGGTATAGTATCAGCTTGCAAGGTTACTGGCTTGCTAAAGTAGAGTATCTTGCAAGTGTTAGCTTGCCTTGTGCAGAGCAGTGGTTGAAGTTCTCCTCGGCTTCTTCTTCGTAGAATCCTCCTTCCTCCTCGTATCCTTGGTCGGTACTAGCGTCTATAAATAAATACGATATACACAATCACCAAGCAATACTTAACTACTTGCAATCATCACACACAAGGGTCCTATAGATGATCTAGCATCATCACTAACATTACAAGATTTGGGTTTGGCTTAATTCTTTTTATTTTTAGAAAAGTAATTTATACTCATTGAAAAACTACTTAAGATTTAATATTCTCCAAACCAAACATGGGATCATGTTGACACATGTCATCACCACATATTTTAGTTACTGGTAATGTGATTTAAAATGGTGTCACAATTTAATAAGGTTTTACCCTTTTATTTTAATTAATTAGAATGGCTAGAAATGCCTATGTAGTATTCTTTTATTACTTGAACAATATTTCTGTAAGTAACCCTATATATTTTTATATATTCTGAAAGGTATGGTTAAATGTGATTTTTGAGAGTTGGAATCAACTCAAAAGCTATTATGGCTTAACTTTGAAAAATGTTTGAATGCAGAAAAGCTTCTGCCTTGTTATTTTTACCAAGGATGATCTACAGATCCAAATGACTTGAATCCAACGGGCTTGGATTCAGCATTCACAGACCTTTCCAACAAAATTGGTTTCATTCAAATTGGTGCACTGAATCGACCTGGGTTTATTTTTGAAAATGGGTACAGAAGTGTGTTTGAATTAAAAATAAAAAGGTTTAATTTGAATAACTGGGCTGCGCGGGAAAAGTTACTGGGCCGGCCTGCTAAGCGCAGCGCTCCCGCGGGCTGTTTAAGTGGGTGTCCCCACTTGTCAGTGACACAGGGGGTGCGAAGCGGTATGGGGCGCTGTGGGTCGTTCGATCTGATTCTAATCCAACAGCTGGGAGTCATCGTCGACATTGAGCAACACCGGCGAGACAGAACCCTAGCGCGGCAGGTGGGGGTCGCTGCGGGCTGACCGGGGTGCTGGCGAGGGTCGGCGAGGCTAGCGAACGACGAAGTCGATGACGGCGAATCTCCTGGTACCGGTGGCTTCTCCTGGGGCGGCTCCAATCGCTGGCCCCCTTCTTCTCCAGAGGCGGCGGGCTCCGGTGAAATTCCGTGGAGGTGGTGCTCGCCTTGCTCCGGGAACGGTGTGGCACGATCAGTTAGGAGAGGGGAGTAGAATGGTGTGAAGAATTCGACTGGGGGTTGCCTCTATTTATAGTCGAGCGAGGGGACCGACGGGGCGCATGGTGAGCTCGTTGGGGGCGGTGGTACAGATGGCTATCGGCATGGGCGAAGGTAGGGGACGGTGAGGTGCTCCCTGGCGATGCTCAACGACATGGTTTCGAGGCGTGGGGCGGTGCAGCTTGGTCAGAACGCGGCGGTGCTCTGAGCGTTCCCGACGGAGAATTTAATGGCGCACAACACGCGTGGTCCGCGCGGCGGCGAACGAGCGTGTCTGCGGGGTTGCTGGGACGGTGGTGATCATGTATGCACGCGGCGAGGGCGGCGCGCGGTCTGTGAGCGTCGGTCGAGCGTGGCGCACGGGGCATGCTCTCGGCATGGTTGCTGGCGAGGTTGGCATGGTTCGTGCGTGTGGTCCAGTGGCTGGCAGCGTTCGAGCGGTGGACAGGGAGTGGCGGTGGGGTGTTGGCTTGCTCCAAGACATGCTGGCTAGGCTTGTTTCTCTTCCTAGCTTGCTGTCTCCACTGGGGTGGCATGGTTAGCTTTGACTGTTCACCATTGATGACAATGCCAAGCTTACAGTGGTGCTAGTGCTTACTTTAGCTTGCTAGATGATCTACTGAGATGGTTGTGAGCTAAAGAGGGAACAAGTTGGGCTCCAATCACTGCTCACTATAGTGTTTAGATTTTGTTTGATTTGTGTCTGCAACTTGTTTGATGAAATGGCCGAAAGAACTCAAGTTTTTAATTTTGAAAAGATTTTTGGTGGGTGTGCTAGGTTGGTGCTGGTGAGTCTGCAGATGCTTGGGTTTTGAAAGTTGAGCTTGTTTGAGTGGTTTTTGAAAAAGTGGGCTCTTCCCATATGATATAGATTCAATTTTGAATTGCCATTTAAACTATGCATTTGAAAGTTTCTGGATGATCACAAAGTGGGCCTTGATACTTTGTTATGAGTACATTCAAGGGGTGCAAATATCCTGAAAAGTTTCTGTTAGGTTTTAAAAGTTTGAGACAGCCAAAGTAGGCATGGGAGTTCAATTGGTCAAAATGACCATTCCCTTAATATATTTGTTTTGATTTACTTGTCTTAATGAAAAGTGTGGGAAATGTTTTAGATGATGTTTATTTCACCTAAGAAACATTTTACAAGAAATGAAACAAACAAACAAACAAGGTGGTTCAAAAGAATTTCAAAATCCATTCATACACATATGCATGCCTTCATAATTTTATTTAGCAAAGTTTTTGTTAACTCTAAATTTTGATGATTAGTGTTTGATGATACAAGCTTATTATTTTTGGGATGTTACAAACCTTCCCCCCTTAAACAAAATCTCGTCCCGAGATTTGAAAAAGGACGAAGAGATTACCTAGGATTTGAAGAGATCGGGAAACTCCGTCCTGATGTGATCTTCGCGCTCCCAGGTAGCTTCCTCTTCTGTGTGGTTGCTCCACTGAATCTTGAGAAACTTGATGCTTCGGGTTTGGGTAGTTTGAAAAGCTTCTTCCAAAATGCGGATGGGTACTTCGGGGTAGGTCAGGTCATCGTTGATCTCTATAGTCCGGTGGTCGATATTTTTGAACACTTCCGTCTTCTCTGGAACTTTGAGACACTTGCGAAGTAACGAGATATGGAACACGTTGTGGACGGCTGACATTTCTTCGGGTAGTTCCAATTGATACGACACTTCTCCTCGATGGTTCAGAATCTTGAAAGCTCCGATATATCTGGGGGCTAACTTTCCTTTGAGTTGGAAACGCTGCATTCCCTTCAATGGCGACACTTTCAGATAAACAAAATCTCCTATGTTGAAGGCGAGGTCTCGACGTCTCTTGTCGGCGTAACTCTTCTGTCTGGATTGGGCGGTCTTGAGGTGCTCACGAATCTTGTGAACCTTCTCTTCTGCTTCTCGTAGGATGTCGGGTCCGAAAATCTGACTCTCTCCTACTTCCGACCAGTTCAAAGGGGTGCGACACTTTCTCCCGTACATGAACTCAAATGGGGCCATTTGCAAACTGGCTTGGTAACTGTTGTTGTATGAAAATTTTGCAAAAGGCAGACAGTCTTCCCACTTGGATCCATATTCTAACACACATGCTCTCAACATATCTTCGAGTATTTTATTTACTCGCTCCGTTTGTCCATCGGTCTGAGGGTGATACGCGGTACTGAAATCTAGGCGGGTTCCTAAACCTTCTTGAACTTTCTTCCAGAATCTCGAGGTAAACTGAGTTCCTCGATCCGATACAATGTTCTTGGGGACTCCATGCAAACTAACGATTCTAGCGATGTACAACTCCGCTAGCTTCAAACTCTGATAGGTGGTTTTGACGGGCAAGAAATGAGCGACTTTGGACAATCTGTCCACTATGACCCAAATAGAGTCATTTCCCCTACTAGAAGTAGGCCGTCCAGTGATAAAGTCCATTCCTACAGAATCCCATTTCCATTCCGGAATCTGCAATGGTTGCAACAATCCAGCGAGTCTTTGATGTCCTGCCTTGACTCGCTGACATATATCACACTTGGCGATATAGCTTCCGATTTCTCGCTTCATCTTATGCCACCAAAATTGCTCTTTCAAATCATGATACATCTTAGTTCCTCTGGGATGGATAGAATAAAGAGTATCATGAGCCTCCTTCAAAATAACTTCTTTCAACTCAGAATCTGCTGCTACACAAAGGCGTCCTTTGTACCACAGAACTCCTTCTTCATCTTCGGTGAATCCGGGTACTTTGCCTGTACCGATACGACGCTTGATTCCGTTGATACTAGCATTTCCTTTCTGCGCCTCTTTGATCTGGCTGATCAAAGTGGGCTGAAGTTCTATACTAGCCAAAAATCCTTCACTTACTAATTCCATTCGAAAATCTTCCATCTCTTTGTGCAAACTTGGTTGCTCCTTCAAAATCATGGAGTTCAAGCGGCACGGCAATCTGCTAAGGGCATCGGCTACCACATTGGCTTTACCAGGGTGATAGTGAATGTCCAGATCATAATCCTTGATTAGCTCAACCCATCTCCTCTGTCTCATATTCAGCTCCTTCTGAGTGAATATATACTTCAGACTCTTGTGATCCGTATAAATATCACAACGATTTCCCATTAGGTAATGTCTCCATGTTTTCAGGGCTAGAACTACGGCTGCGAGTTCGAGGTCATGGGTTGGGTAATTTTGCTCATGTTGTTTTAATTGTCGAGATAGATAGGATATAACTTTGCCTTCTTGCATTAGCACACATCCGAGACCGATCTTGGATGCGTCACAATACACATCGAAGGGCTTCGAGATATCCGGCATGATCAAGATTGGGGTTGAAATCAATCTCCTCTTGAGTTCTTGAAAACTCGCTTCACACTTGTCGGTCCATTCAAACTTCTTGTCCTTCTTCAGCAATTGGGTCATGGGTCTGGCGATACTCGAGAATCCTTCTACGAACTTGCGGTAATATCCCGCCAATCCGAGAAATGCACGAACTTGGGTTTGAGTGGTCGGGGCTTGCCAATCTTCTACATCTTTCACATTGGTAGGGTCAACAGCAATTCCTCCGGCTGATATAATGTGAACGAGGAATCCTACCTCCTGTAACCAGAATTCACATTTGCTAAACTTGGCATACAACTTATGCTCTCTAAGGGTTCCAAGAATGGTCCTTAGGTGTAGCTCATGTTCTTCTTCTGATTTGGAATAAATCAGAATGTCATCGATGAAAACAACGACAAACTTATCTAGGAAGTCCATAAAAATCTTATTCATGAGGTTCATGAAATAAGCGGGGCATTGGTTAATCCAAAAGACATGACTGTATACTCGTATAATCCATATCTGGTGGTAAAGGCAGTCTTTGGAATATCCTCTGCATGAATCTTGAGTTGATGATAACCAGTTCTAACATCAATCTTAGAAAACACTTTGGCACTGGTCAACTGATCAAACAAATCTTCTATCTTGGGCAAGGGGTACTTGTTCTTGACGGTGACATCATTCAATTTCCGATAATCCGTACACAAACGGTTACCTCCATCTTTCTTGTCCACAAACAAGACAGGTGATCTCCAAGGTAACGCACTTGGTTGAATCAATCCGATTTCCAGCATGGAATCCAGTTCCTTCTTCAGTTCTTATAACTCCAATGGGTTCATACTATAGGGTCTCTGGGCTATGGGTCATGTTCCGGGGATTAGTTCGATGATAAACTCGATATCCCTATCTGGGGGCATACCGGGCAAAACATCTGGGAATACATCGGGGTATTCACAGACTATCCGGACTTGGTCAATGGTAGTTTGGGCTATACTCTTATTGCACTTGAATTGACGAGGTAAGGTTTCAGATATATGCTCGACTGATATTTCGGCTGTACTGGTCATGGTGATGGCTTTCTTGGCACAATCAATCAATCCTTTATGTTTGGACATCCAATCCATTTCGAGTACTACTTCCAAACCTTTAGTTCCGAGTACTATCAGATGAGCATAAAAATCTATGCCATGGATTCGGATAGGGACGGCTTTGCAAATTTGCCTAGCCTTGGTGGTTGATCCGGGAATTTGAAAAATCCGGCGAGGGTGGCGTGCGGTCTGTGGGCGTCGGTCGAGCGTGGCGCACGGGGCGTACTCTCGGCATGGTTGCTGGCGAGGTTGGCATGGTTCGTGCGTGTGGTCCAGTGGCTGGCAGCATTCAAGCGGTGGACAGGGAGTGGCGGTGGGGTGTTGGCTTGCTCCTAGACATGCTGGCTAGGCTTGTTTCTCTTCCTAGCTTGCTGTCTCCACTGGGGTGGCATGATTAGCTTTGGCTGTTCACCATTGATGACAATGCCAAGCTTACAGTGGTGCTAGTGCTTAGTTTAGCTTGCTAGATGATCTACTGAGATGGTTGTGAGCTAAAGAGGGAACAAGTTAGGCTCCAATCACTGCTCACTATAGTGTTTAGATTTTGTTTGATTTGTGTCTGCAACCTGTTTGATGAAATGGCCGCAAGAACTCAAGTTTTTAATTTTGAAAAGATTTTTGGTGGGTCTGCTAGGTTGGTGCTGGTGATTCTGTAGATGCTTGGGTTTTGAGAGTTGAGCTTGTTTGACTGGTTTTTGAAAAAGTGGGGTCTTCCCATATGATATAGATTCAATTTTGAATTGCCATTTAAACTATGCATTTGAAAGTTTCTGGATGATCACAAAGTGGGCCTTGATACTTTGTTATGAGTACATTCAAGGGGTGAAAATATCCAGAAATGTTTCTGTTAGGTTTTGAAAGTTTGAGACAGCCAAAGTAGGCATGGGAGTTAAATTGGTCAAAATGACCATTCCCTTAATATATTTGTTTTGATTTACTTGTCTTTATGAAAAGTGTGGGAAATGTTTTAGATGATGTTTATTTCACCTAAGAAACATTTTACAAGCAATGAAACAAACAAACAAGGTGGTTCAAAAGAATTTCAAAATCCATGCATACACATATGCATGCCTTCATAATTTTATTTAGCAAAGTTTTTGTTAACTCTAAATTTTGATGATTAGTGTTTGATGATCCAAGCTTATTATTTTTGGGATTTTACAATCGCACACACGTCCGGTACCACGACAACCTCCGCACCCTGACTCCAGCAAAGCAGCGGAAGCAGCAAATCGTTTCGCCAGAAAAAGCCACCGGGAACATGTATCTCGCTGATCTGGGACCATAGGGAATATTCTAGAGGGGGAGAGAGATCCTTCGCGAGGAGATGTGAGATGAGAGGAGGAGAGGGGGCAGCCAATGGACATAGCGTGGTGGCCATGGTGGCTGCCCCCACCTCTTCCACATTCATGTGGGTGGAGCTCCCACTCCCATAAAAATCCTCCACTCAAAATTTCACTCACCTCCATTAAATTTCCACCAAATTTAATGCAAGCTCTCATTTAATAAAACTATTTTATTTATTTTATTCAGAATTTTGTTAATTACATTAATTAACAAACATTCACATAAAACCCCTTGCAACATTCCAATTTCACATGCAGGACCAGTTCCAGCAATTTCACCCAAAATAATTCCGGTTTCCATTGAAATAATTCTAGCGCTTTGATATTATTTCTTTGGCATCTTATTTGCTCTGAATGGTGTTGGTATCCCTTAAGTGTGTCACCCTAAGATTCGTGAATAATGCAGACATGATCAAGACCCCTCTTTGATCAATAATCAGCAGCGGAACTTGGAGATTCGTACTGACTCCCACATATTCAACGATGACTTCTTGTGATCGTGTGAACCTTTAACATTGTAACTAAATACTTTTGTATCGCAATATTTTACATGTCCGAGATTCGATCATTGGTATCCCCATACCTAGTTTGATCTCGTTACCGACATGGACTCTTTTCTTGTTCTCGTGATATAACATTCTAGTGATCTCCATCACTTGCTTGCAAGCCATATCAATGTGATATCACCGAGTGGGCCTAGAGTATATATCTCCAACATTTGGATGGACAAATCCCACTCTTGATCCATGAGCCTCTAAATAACACTATCGGAGTATCTGAACCCACCTTTATAGTCACCCTGTTACGGTGTGATGTTTGATGTTATCAAGCTAATCTTCCTGTGTTAGTGATTGATATGATCTCATGGTATAAGGACTAAAGTTACTTGTAATGATGTTATAGAAATTTAAGCATAATGACTTTAATCGTATTACTATACTTTGGATGAATGTTCATCACATCATTCCACCAATGTTGTGACCTTGTTATTAACAACATCCAATGTCCATGATCAGGAAACCTTGATCATATTGTTAATCAACGAGCTAGTTTATATGAGAGGCATAACTAGGAACTATTTATTTGTTTATTAAACACACATGTATTAACGTTTCCTTTTAATACAATTATAGCATGTAAAATAAACACTTATCATAAACAAGGAATAATATAATTACCATTTTATTATTGCCTCTCGGGCATATTCCCTTCAGGTATGTGAAGTCGGCCATATATAATTTGCCTTCAGGACTAAAGAGAGGGAGATACTCTTTGGACGTGTATGGGAGTATGTCCAGTTCTACTTTTGTGACTAGAAGCATTGGTTTATAACCTACATGGTCAAAGGGGGAATTAAGAGAGACTCACTAAGCTTATTATGATATCCATGGGAAAACCCTTAATTGTGGGTTTGTATGAGTGATTGCTCGCAGACATCATAGTGGTTATTTAGAGATGGCCTCATTACATGATTCAAGAAGAAACTACTCACGTATCTTGTAGTGAACATCTTATTATTGAGCTCTCTCCACACATATCATGACTAAAGACATAGATTATCCTAATCATTCATAATTTTCCCATGCTAGTGTTAAATCCTACACTCCTTGAGAACCCCTCAATCACATCACACAACACTTGATAAATACTCTCTTGCTTTAGTTTACTTTTGTTATTTACTTTGTTACTAGTTACTTTAAATCTCTCATGTTTACTATTCTAGCAACTTATAGTGTAGACTATTTCCACACACCGTTTTGGGTGCGAACGTGGCCTCACTAACAACGTGGCTGTGGGGTTGTATTTTTCCATTAGCAAAGCTTCTATGGGAAAAACTTTCTAATAAATAGTTGCTTCTACAATTACTACAATAATCCTATTGTTGATCACAGGAATCCAAACATCAGGAAGCACTGGGAGAAACGGCGACTGCCACCTCCATTTCATCAGCCAGGGAGTCAGGCATTGCCTATCCTCGCGAGAGCTCCCCACACCTGTGGGAGAGAGCGGCTGAGAGATGCGGCATCTCCCATAGGACCGTCCTATCGCCACGCTCGCTTGGCCACTAGGCCCCTGCCATGCACAAGATCATCGTCAGAAGCGGAGGAGGAAACCATGCGCAGCCCGAGAGGTGCTCGGAATGGTTCCACACACTAAAGGAATGCATTGTATTAATTTCCTAATGTTCCAGAACAATTCAGAGGTGTCCAGGATTTTTTGGAATACTCGTAATAATTAATAAAGGTAAAAGCCCTTGGTGGCACGATGGGCCAGGGCCCATGGGCCCCTAGGGCATAGTGCATAGAGCGCTTGGGGACGGGAGGGGTCTGAGTTAGACTACAACCCCTCCTAGGTTGATGGTGGGAGAGAGGGAGTTGTGGTTTGACTCCAACTCTCCTTCCCTTTGTTGTTTTAGAGAGAGAGGATAAAAAGGGAGTCTTATAGGGACTCCGAGTTTGTACCATCCCAATTGTCTAACAACTATAACTCTATTTGGTTTATTATATAATGCTACTTCCTACATATCATTCTTGCATTGCATAATATTATGCTCATGTTACCATGCCACATTGCATTTGAGCATCATACAAAACCCCTTTTTATTTGATTCTTCTCCTCATATTGCATTGGCCTTATTAATTGTATTTTCCTCGTGATATATTGTAGTTGGTTCTTAATATATTGCTTGATACCAAAATTGATTTGGGGGCATCATCTCTTAAATTCTTTCTATCATTAACTCGCCAATCTATCTAGTCCTTATGATCATGTTCAAACCTACCACATATGGCCTATGGGTTCTCCTTTTGCTTGCTTTTAAATCATGCCCATATTCTTATGTGAGGATCACTCTATCTAAAGTCACCATTTCAAAATCTAGTGCCTTAGCACTCTATTTCTATCATCTACTTGCATGTGCATTTTTCCTCCTTCTATTTTTAAAAAGTAACATATTTGTCGGTCCTTGCAGAAACATAAAAAGTTTGCTTATTGTATAACTAAAAGTAGGAAAAAAGTACGCCTAAACTTTTAGTCTAAAACTAGCCCTATCTAGTCAACTTTAGACTATATAAATAGTATAATCTTTTTTTCTATTCCCTAATCCCTATCATCAAATTCTATCAAAAATCTTTCAAACGTTCTTTCTAAAATCCTATTTGTGCTCTTCTTTATTTTTTCTCTACTCCATATAACGCCACCTCTTCTTCTTATGTTGATCATTTCTAAAATGCCTCACCCTCTATTTGTTTTGCTGGCACGTACTAGGTGCTCTTATTAGCTTCCTATTTTTCAAAATTTGGACAATGTTTGAAGGGGTAGCATGGAGATAGGCAGCGAGCAGCTTCAGTCAATGCAAAGAAACAAGCAACGATAGCTGTTTTTCTTCAGTTAACTGCAGTATGAAGCAGTGATGAAGCCATGTTCAGTTAGAAAAAGGAGTGATTCAGGTTCAGATAAGACAACAGCGCCATAGCTAACGACTCCGCGGCTGCGCATACCTTTTCTGCGACCGGATCTTGCTCCGACCGAGCGCAGCGCCGAGCCCTGTTTTCCTCTGACACGAGTCGCATCCGACCGCAACTATCCCAGGCCAGTCGCCCTTTTTCTTAAGCACCACAGTGAGCCCCTGCAGGAACCCTAGACCTCTATCCTTCCACTCTATTCCCCCCTACGCTCTGCCATGGCCGCCGGAGTGCACTGCTTCCCGCCGCCGTTCTAGTCGCCGCCTGGAGCAGCAGGTCGCTGTAGGAGCACCACCGTCGTCTTCCGAGTCGAATGCACACAGTAGGGGGAGCCATACCTTCCAAGAACTTCATCCCGTCGACAACATTGTCTTTGTATAGCATCTCATCTGCCGCTGCAGCTACCGTCGATACCGTCGTCCTCTGACCAAACCAAGAGCTCCATACGCCGTAGAGTGAGTTCCTCGTCTAGTTCCCTTCCTTCCCCATCTCGATCGCTTGTTGCAACCTGATTACCGCTCTTGACCTTGTCTGTTTGCCTTGGACACAAGCTTGGAGCTTGTTGGTTGTTCCAGGCTTGATCTTCTCCTTGCGCACAAGCACGCGCACGTGTACACACTCTGTGCCTTGCACCGCTCCTAATTCTCACGCACCTGCACCCGCGAGCCCGCCGTCCTCCATGTCGTTGCGCCTCGCACAGCACCACATGCGTATCCTAGCCCCAAAAGTTTAGAGTCGAGTGTCTATATCTTTAAAAAAACTCCACAACTATCATGGTATTGCCGACGAGTACGCCATGGAGGGGTCCTCATAGAGCGTGTTTAGAGACATGGGGTAAGGAGGAAAGTTTGTGGGTATGAGATAACACATCTTACCCAGGTTCAGGTTCCACGATGGTGGAGAACCCTAATCCTGCTATAAATCACTATAAGGGCAATATGTCGAGTTACAGGGATTGGTTCGCTGTGTGTGATATGAGTTGTGTTGTTCTCTATGAGTCGTGCCCTAAAGGCTACCATAGGTCTGGCTTATAAAGACACAAGGTCCTAGGGTTACCTGGAAGAGTCATATCCAGACAGGTTACAGAGTTCTACACATAATACAACTAGTCTACGTGTCTTGCACTCCAAGGCTCCGGGTATGTTGTTGACTCCCTCATAGCCTTCCTTTATCTGGCATGGGCCTCCCTTCTGGATCCATCTAACTGGACCGCCCAGCAGGCCATGGGCCTTCCTACCAACTGTGGGCCACTCAGGTTATCCGGATTAGAGACATGCAACGGTGATACCCATTTAGCATATCCACAACAGTAGCCCCCGGAGAACTCTGAGATCTTGTGTTGTCTTGCCTCTTCAAGTTGAATGCTTCGTCTAGGTGATGTCGGCAAATCGACAAGCAATATCTTATAGTCCTCCAAAGAACCCTGCAACATTCTCCATCTTTGATACGTAAGTAGGAGAATCACTAAGTCATCCATCATACTCTTCTCGTAACTGGACAGGATTTGTCCATGCCTGAATCTTCAGATGGGACTGTTTGTCTGCACGTGTCAGTGAGATAACGTAGGCCATAGGTCAGCGACGGCTCGTAACTCACACATGCAGAGAATGCAATCATCGCAGTTTTTTCCGCACGAAGGATCCAAAATGTTGGCGGCGGTGGTGGGAACATGGCAAAATTTCTGCACACGTTCTCGCACGAGCTGCCCACGCATCAACCGTTGGATCGTCTTGCACGAATCTTGATGCCAGAGCTATATATTTTAACCGCAGCGGTAATCTTATCTTTTCACCTTTTCGCTCATGCATCATCGTCTTCCTCCATCCTAAGCCTCTCTTCGAGCACATTGTGTGCACCTAGAGGAAAAACCATAATCTCCCCCAATCTCTAGTCCACCTTCTCAAGTCCCAATGGCGAGCAGAAGTAGCACACCAGTGATGATGGCGTCTGGCGAGGCTTCCGCCAAGCCATCCACCACCGTCCATGTCCCACTGGAAGGTGTGGTCGTGCCGTGATCTGTGGTGTTCGAATACACCAGCAACGACCATATTCCAACGGAGCTAGAGCAGTTGGAGGAGGAGGCTGACTCCCACAAGGGAGAATGGCGAGGCTCAGATATCTCCGATAACAACATCAAGGTGATTCTTGCTGAGGGGGTACCTCCCTATGATGGACGGCCTGGTCTGGTGGGCGGCGCCGGCCGGCGAGGTCATCCCTTCTCCCCAACCCAGAAAAAATATATACCTCAAAGCTCAGTTCGTACGCGGCGTCTCCATGTTGTTGTCCGATTTCCGTATCCAAGTCCTTGAGCACTTTCAGGTTCAACCTCAGAACCCGTCCCCCAATAGTATTCTTGCACTTAGAAACTACGCGGCTCTGTGCAAGGGATACCTAGGGAATAGACATAGGTTAGATCTGTTCATATACTTCTTCACTGTGAAGAGGAAAGCTGAAGTGAGCAGCGAGGAGCTTAGGAATTGTGGTGCCATTAGCTTTAAGATCCGACTTGGCCGGAGGTTCCCGACATTGTAGGACATGAGTCCTGCAAGAACTGGGAACGTACATACTTTTATGGCCACGACATTCCTCGCACTGGCCGAGAAGAACCGTACCCGGATGTAACATCCCAAAAATATAAAACAATGAGCATCAAACTCTAATCACTAAAATTAGGGTTAACAAAAAAATTGATTAATTAAAATCATATGAATGCATGTGTGCATGTGATGATTTGATAAATGCAAGAAATGGTTTAAAGATGAAAATAACATCATATAAAACATTTCCAAGCAGAAACAAACAAAGAGAAAATAAAAAACAAATCAAATAAAGCAAATGGTCATTTTTGCCAATCTTGCTCACTAGGTCACTTTGAGTGTTTCTAGTACAAGATTTCAAACAGAAACTTTTCCAATTCTTTTCACCCCTTGCTATACCTAGTAAAATTGAATCAAAGCCCACCTTTCAAACTTGTAGAAACAATTGGCAACCTCATTCAAATCACAATTCAGAATTGAATATTTATCATATGTGAAGACCACATATTGTCAAAACCCAACCAAACCAGTGCCCCTTGACTAATCCAACTAACCAGAGACTCCCTAGTATGTGCCTAGCAAACCCACCAAGCTTGAATCCAAAATTCAAATTTGAATCTCTTGCGGCCATTTCATCAAACACCTTGCTGGCATAAAAAAAAACAACAAACACCATAGTGAGCAGTGATTTTGGCCAACCTTGTTCCCTCTCTAGCTCTCACTACACTCTCAGTAGATGATCTAGCCCAATTAACAAGCCTTAGCACCACTATGAGCTTGGCATAGCCATTAATGGTGACCATGCTAAGCCCATTTGCCAACCCCAACGTCGACAGCAAGCTACAAGACTAACTAGCCTCGCCAACCGTGTCTAGCAGGCACTCGACCGTCCATCGCCACTCCCTGTACAAGCCCCGAGCGCAGCCATCCCCTGGACCACCCGCCAAGCATGCTCCCAGTCTCTCTGCATGCGAGCCGAGAGCGCGCTAGTGCGCCACACTCGACCAGCACTCACAGACCGCGTGTCGCCCTTGCCGCTAGCAGACGTGATCACCACCGCCCCAGCAACCCCGCAGACATGCCTGTTCGCCGCCGCACGGACCACGCACGCTGTGCACCATTAAAATCATCGTCGGACCCGCCCAGAGCATCGACGTGTTCCGACCGATCAGCACCTCCCCATGCCTCTCCACCACGCCGTTGAGCTTCGCCAGGGAGCACATCACCACCCCCTATCGTCGCCCATGCCATTAGCCCTCTGTGCCGTCGACCATGATGAGCTCAACCCGCGCCCGTCAGTCCCCTTCAGCCACTATAAAAGGAGGCCTCCCCCGCTCGTTTTCATCACACCACCTCACTCCCACCTCTCACTGATACCCCCCACTCACTCCTGGAGCAAGGAGAGCACCAGGTGGCCGAAATTTCACCAGTGCTCGCTGCTGCAGAGGAGGAGAGGCGTTGTCGATTGGAGCCTCCCCAGGAGAAGCTGCCAGTACCAGGAGGATCGTCGTCGTTGACTTCGTCGTTCGCCCCTGTCGCCGACCATCGCCTGAACCCCGGTGAGCCTCCCACGACCCCCACCTGCTGCGTTGTAACATCCCAAAAATACTAAACTTGGATCATCAAACTCTAATCATCAAATTTAGGATTAACAAAAACTTTGCTAAATAAAATTATGAAAGCATGCATGGTGTATGCATTTCATTTGGAATTCTTTTGAACCAACTTGTTTGTGTGTTCCTTTGCTTGTAAATGTATTCTTAGGTGAAATAAACATCATCTAAACAATTCCCGAACTTTTCTCAAAGACAAGAAAATCAAAACAAATAAAATAAGGGAATGGTCATTTTGACCAATTTAACTCCCATGCCTACTTTGGCTGTCTCAAACTTTCAGATCCTAACAGAAACTTTTCTGGATCTTTGCACCCCTTGATTGTACTCATAACAAAGTATCAAGTCCCACCTTGTGATCATCCAGAAACCTTCAAATGCATAGTTTAAATGGCAATTCAAAATTGAATCTTTATCATATGGGAAGATCCCACTTTTTTCAAAAACCACTCAAACAAGCTCAACTTTCAAAACCCATGCATCTGCAAACTCACCAGCATCAACCTAGCACACCCACCAAAAATCTTTTCAAAATTCAAAACTTGAATTCTTGCGGCCATTTCATCAAACACTTGGAGGCAACAAATCAAACTGGCCTAACTTCACTGTTTTGAGCAGTAACTTGGCTAAGCAATGTTCACCATTGATCACCCTTGTCTCCCTCAGTGCCAACCAGTGCTTGGACAAACCCTAGCCCCTACCCTTTGCCCCATGCCATGCCAACCCGAGCACCCCCTTGCCAGCCTACCATGGCTAGCTAGCCAGAGCAAGCACCAAACCTAAACAACATGTCTAGGAGCAAGCCAACACTCCACCGCCACTCCCTGTCCCAGCCGCGAGCGTTGCCAAACCCTGGACCACACGCACGGACCGCGCCGAACTCGCCAGCAACCATGCCGAGCATGCGCTAGAACGCCACACTAGACCGACGCCCACAGATCGCGCGTCGCCCTCGCCGCGTGCATACATGACCTCCACCGACCCAGGAGACCGCCAGACATCCCCGTTCGCCGCCCCATGACGAACAGCCACCGCTCACCATCGAAGACGCCGCCTCTGCCGCGCAGAGCGTCGCGTGTTCCAGACCAAACCGCACCGCCCCTACGCGCACATTAAAGCCGTAGAGCATCTCCAGGAGACCACCAAGCGATCGCCACCGCTGGCCATGCCTCTAGCATCCCGTAGCCATGTCGCCACCGTCGTCTGCCCATGCCGTTAGGTCTCGTCATCGCGACTATAAATAGAGGCCACCCCAGCCGAATTGAGCACACCATCTCACTCCCCTCTCCTCACTGATCGTGCCACCCCGTTGCCGGAGCAAGGCGATCAGCACTTCACCGGAACTTCACCGGAGTCTCCCGCTACTGGAGAAGAAGGGGGCCAGCGATTGGAGCCGCCCTAGGAGAAGATGCCGGTACCAGGAGGTTCGCCGTCGTCGACTTCGTCGTTCGCCCGCCTCGCCGACCCTCGCCTGAACCCCGGTGAGCCCCCAACGACCCCCACTGGCCGTGCTAGGTTTCTGTCTCGCTGGCGTTGCCCAACGTCGACGATGACCCTCAGCCGTTGGATTAGAACCAGATCGAACGCACCACGTTGCCCCGGACCGCTTCGCACCCTCCTGTCTCACTGACGCGTGGGGAATAACCAGCCCGCGTAAGCACTGTGCTTAGCAGGCCGGCCCAGTATTGCTTCCCGCTTCAAACACACTTCTGTACCTAGTTTCAAAAATCAACCCAGGTCGATTCAGTGAACCAAATTGAATGAAACCAATTTTGTTAGAAAGGTCTGGGAATGCTGAATCCAAGCCCATTGGATTCAAGTCATTTGGATCTGTAGATCATCCTTGGTAAAAATAACAAGGCAGAAGCTTTTCTGCATTCAAACATTTTTCAAATTAAAACCATAATAGCTTTTTAGTTGATTCCAACTCTCAAAAATCACATTCAACCATACCTTTCAGAATATATAAAAACATATGAGTTTACTTACAGAAATAATGTTTATGTAATAAAAGGATGCCACATAGGCATTTCTAGTCACTTTATTTAATTAAAATAAAAGGGTAAAACCTTATTAAATTGTGACACCACTTTAAATCACATTCACATGGACTAAAATATGTGGTGATGACATGTGTCAACATGATCCCATGTTTGGTTTGGAGAATATTAAATCTTAAGTAGTTTTTCAATGAGTAGAAATTACTTTTCTAAAAATAAAAGGAATTAAACCAAGCTTTAATCTTGTAATGTTAGTGATGATGCTAGATCATCTATAGGACCCTTTTTTGTGATGATTGCAAGTAATTAAGAATTGTTTGCTGATTGTGTACCTCGTATTTATTTATAGACGCTAGTACCGACCAAGGATACGAGGAGGAAGGAGGATTCTACGAAGAAGAAGCCGAGGAGAACTTCAACCACTACTCTGCACAAGGCAAGCCTTACTAATCAAGTTGACCTATGCAAGCCAATACTTGCAAGCTAACACTTGCAATTTAGCAATCTTATACTGATACTGATGCAAGCCTAATACTACTAGTTGAATGTGCAAGCTAATACTTGCAAGACACTTTACCTATGCAAGCCTATACTTGGAATGATGCAAACAAACCATTACTTGCTTGTTACCATGCCAACTATATGCCTTAAGCATATGTGTTATACCCAATCCTAGTTTTACTTACAAGATTTATACTTTATTCTTTATCAAAGCTTTAACTTAGAGTTTACTTAAGTGAATTGTAGATACTAGAAGGATATTTGAAGGTTGCATAAAGAGCATAAAATTTGTCCTAAGCTAGATAATCTTTATGTCATCCTAAGGCATGAGATTAAGCTTAGTTAAACTCCACTAGTTTACCACCCCTCATTAGTACTCACTCCGACTTGTAGATGCTAGTGCTAAGCATAAAACTTGATGAACTTTAGATGGGAATACTTGGTGGAAAAATGGTTATGAAAACCTTGGAATGATGGATCATTCTATTGAAATGTTTTGACATGTGTTTCCGAACACCAGATGATTTTGGTGATGAAAATGTTGAGGCATGAGCCTTAGCCCTTTATAAAACTAATGGTTGTCTGGATGCGATACCATTCCAATTTTTATCGTACAACCACAATACCCGAAGATTGGGTAGGTCTTGACTAGAAACTTATATACCTTAGTATTAGTTCCCTCACGGCCAAGGTCTGAGCTGAGGCTACCTTGTGAAGATTGTCCACCTGTGCAGTACCCAAGATGACAGTTGGTCATGGTTGGGAGGCCAAACTCACAGGAGAGGTGCCTATACTAGGGCGTGTAATTGAAAGGTTAGGATTGATTATCCGCATACTGAGTATGGTGAATTTAGGATTTGTTCCTGACAGATGTATCGAATGTTGTGGTGAAAGTGTACAATCTCTCCAGAGTGTCAAACTATTCGAATAGCCGCGTCCGCGGTTATGGACGGTTGGAGTGGCCATACTGTTTCCCCCGTCAGACTTTTCAAAATGACTTGTGAAATGAATTAATACTTTGACTTGACCACAACAGAGTTGTGACATGAGATACAAGATCCCACCTAGGAGTTATAAAATTGTGACTAGCTTCTCTTACTTATGAACTTAGTAGAGGTAAATCTGGCTTTTGCAAAACAACCCTAGAGCCTAGTTTCCTATTATCAAAAACCCCTTTTACTTGTTAGTATTAGTTTGCGAGTACTTAAAGAGTACTCATGGCTTTGTCCCTGGCTATTCCCGTGGCCAGACTATGAAGAAGAGTACCTAGAGGATGGACCCCAGGAAGGTTACGACAACTAGGATCATCTCCCATCGTCAGCATTGCCTGTGACCCCGAAGATGGAGCTTCGCCGACGCTATCGTTATTATTATGTATTCCGCTTCTTGTGTTGTATTAAGAACTGGATCATGAGATCCTTATTTGTGTAAGAACTTATTTACGGTTTGTAATGGATGATGTACTATGGTATCCAATTCTGTTATGTCTCGCAAAAATGGTAATCCTGGGATTGCGATGTATGGCATAACAGACATCTGGGATTAAAAATCCGGGTGTTGACAAGTTGGTATCAGAGCCATCCTGACCATAGGAGACCCTAGTTAGACTGGACGTTTGAATCAAAAACTTAGTTTCAAAACCAAAGAAAACAAATATTTACAAAAACTTATTCTCATTCTTATCCCTTTGATTCTTCATGAAAATTCATGTTCCTCAAAAACTCTTGCAAAATACATAAAATTTTGACACACTTGATCACTCTGCTAACTTACTCATCTTATATTCTTTTAGATGGACGTGAAGTACAGAAAGTTTTACCAGTTGGGGAATGGAGGAGACCTTATCTTTGAGAGGGATTTGGACCAGCTTTCGGAACTTCTGGATCGTCCGCACCCCGAGTTCTTTGGAGCTCAGCTCAATGATCAAGGAGGAGAAGATCTGCAGTGGCTAATTGTTGCAAGTCTCCGAGGAAAGATTGAACCTCCCATTGCGGAAGGAATTCAGTTTACCTTAAGAGAGAGCAACTGGCTCGATGCACTTGCCAGGGCCATGCAGGAAGTTCTTTCCCATCTGTGTGGGCAGAGCATCAATCAGATCAAGGGAACCCGCTTTGAGTTTTGCCCAAGGCGTGATGAAAATGGACAACCGCTGGAAGCCCCATACCATCACGAGCTGAAGACCCAATTGGACCACCTTAGCTTCATGATGTACGATCGTCAGCAGGAGTTGGATAACTGCCATGACTACTCCAACCACAAGTTTGCCATCATCAAGACGAAGGATTAAACCATCGCCATGCTAGCAAAGGATCGCAAGTCTCGCTGCCGTCAACTCGACAAGAAGGAGCGCATTATTGCCCGTCTTCGCCACCGTATCTCGTCTTTGGAGGAGACCATCCACGAGAGGGACATGCAGTTGGAGGAAAGGGAGAATGCCGGAGAGGATCTTCGTGGAGACCCCTACTCCTATCTCAGCGATGATGATGATTTTATGGAGGATCAGGCTATGGATTTCTTCACCGATGAGGATGATTTTGCCTTCATCGATGATGATGAAGATGATGAAGCCACCGATTCCGAGGAGTAGTAGCACTTGAGCACTAGCGTAGTGAGTAGTATTCGGTCCCACTGTATCATAGTTTTCAGAATGGTTCTTAAAACCATATTTTTTTCTTTGTTGTGGTGTGTGTTGTATCGTGTGCTATGAATGAATGAAAAGCAATTTACTAGAAAATCTGAGTCAAACTTTAAAAACTTTTCATAGCCCCAAAACCTTAGAAATTTCCCTCTTTTCTCATGATCTATCTCAATCTTCAGATGCCACGCGAAGGAAGTGGTTCATCCCTGGACCCGATGTTGCAGATTCTGCAAATGTTGACTTCTGACCGTGAAGATGAAAGAGCGGAATGTCAAGCCAACCTAGCCACCCTGCAACAGATAGCTCAGCTAGCCCACAACAACCAAGTCCACGGAAATCAGTACAACCATGGATCTAAGTCAGAAGAACCCCTAGATGCCGACGATTGGCTACAGACCATGGAGAATAACCTAGAAGTCGCCGGAGTGGAAGCCAATGAGAAAGTTCTGTTCGCCACCCACTATCTAGGCGTAGATGCCAGGGCATGGTGGAACAGTGTTCGCGCAATGACCGGAGGCCAGATGATGACCTGGGAGCAATTCAAGGTCAAGTTCAGCAGAACCCATGTGCCACCGGGTTTAATCAAGAGGATGAGAGACGAGTTCAGAGAACTGAAGCAAGGAAGGATGACTGTAGTGGAATACCGTGACAAATTTTTGTCATTAGCTAGCTATGCCAAGGATGAGATCAACACCGAAGCCAAGAAGAAAGAAAGATTCCTGAATGGTCTGCATGATGAGATGCAGACAGTGTTAGTCAATATCCCCTTTATGGATATTGAAGCCCTTGTCGACTCGGCCATCCAGATGGAAGGAAAGATCAACCAAGCCAATGAGAACCGCAAGCGCCGCATGATGCATCAGCCAGGAACCCATCAGACCCCAAAGTATCGCCCTAACCCATCTCCCGGATTTGCCCCAAGAACCAACAGACCCCCGATGAACCGTCCGACCTATCCCAACCGTGGAAACCCTAGGCCCGCAAGAAATCACAATAACCCCAACAACTCTAGAAATTTCAATCGTGCCCCACCCAAGTTCAACAACAACAATGCTACCACCAACACCAACACTGCCCCGAGGACTGGAAGCAATGCTGTGCCTGTAGCAGCAAAGGACAAGTCACAAGTGACTTGTTATGATTGTGGAAATAAGGGTCACTACTCCAACGAGTGTCCCAACAAGAAGAATGTCGCAGCCCCCAATACCCATGCCCCAGCTCAGCAGCAGCATCGTGTTCAGCCCGGAAGAAGGTTTGCCCTAGGGAATTCGCTCAACCGCAATGGCCGTCTTTTTCTCATGCATGCTGAAGAAGCTCAGGAAGCGCCAGACGCCGTGCTGGGTATGTTTTCTGTTAATTCAGTACTTGCACGAGTGTTGTTTGACTCTGGTGCATCGCACTCATTTGTCACCGAAGAATTTGCATGCACTAGTAAAATTCAACCAACCAAACTGAAGCATGTCATGATTGTTCAAATTCCCGGATCAACCACCAAGGCTAGGCAAATTTGCAAAGCCGTCCCTATCCGAATCTACGGCATAGATTTTTATGAAAATCTGATAGTACTCGGAACTAAAGGTTTGGAAGTAGTACTAGGAATGGATTCGATGTCCAAACATAAAGGATTTATTAACTGTGCCAAGAAAGCCATAACCATGACCAGTACAGCTGGAATATCAGTCGAGCAAATATCTGAAACCTTACCTCGCCAATTCAAATGCAACAAGAGTATAGCCCAACCTACCCTTGACCAAGTCCGGATAGTCTGTGAATACCCTGATGTATTTCCAGATGTTTTGCCCGGTATGCCCCCAGATCGGGATATCTAGTTTAGCATTGAACTAATCCCCGGAACTGGACCCATAGCTCAGAGACCCTGTAGTATGAACCCGTCGGAACTAGAGGAACTGAAGAAGCAACTGGATTCCATGTTGGAAATTGGATTGATTCAACCAAGTGCGTCACCATGGAGATCACCTATATTATTTGTGGACAAGAAAGATGGAAGTAACCGTTTGTGTACGGATTATCGGAAGTTGAATGATGTCACCATCAAGAACAAATACCCCTTGCCCAAGATAGAAGATCTGTTTGATCTGTTGACCGGTGCCAAAGTGTTTTCTAAGATTGATCTTAGAACTGGTTATCATCAACTCAAAATTCATGCAGAGGATATTCCAAAGACTGCGTTTACCACCAGATATGGATTGTACGAGTATACAGTCATGTCTTTTGGATTAACCAATGCCCCCGCTTATTTCATGAATCTCATGAATAAGATTTTTATGGACTTTCTGGATAAGTTTGTCGTTGTTTTCATCGATGACATTCTGATTTATTCCAAATCAGAAGAAGAACATGAGCTACACCTAAGGACCATTCTTGGAACCCTTAGAGAGCATCAGTTGTATGCCAAGTTTAGCAAATGGGAATTCTGGTTACTGGAGGTAGGATTCCTTAGTCACATTGTATCAGCCGGAGGAATTGCCGTTGACCCCGCAAAAGTGAAAGATGTAGAAGATTGGCAAGCCCCAACCACTCAAACCCAAGTTCGCGCATTTCTCGGATTGGTGGGATATTACCACAAATTCGTAGAAGGATTCTCGAGTATCGCCAGACCTATCACCCAATTGCTGAAGAAGGACAAGAAGTTTGAATGGACCGACAAGTGTGAAGCAAGTTTTCAAGAACTCAAGAAGAGATTGATTTCAGCCCCAATCTTGATCATGCCGGATATCACGAAGCCCTTCGATGTGTACTGTGACGCATCCAAGATCGTTCTCGGATGTGTGCTAATGCAAGAAGGAAAAGTTATATCTTATCTATCTCGACAACTGAAGCAACATGAGCAAAATTACCCCACCCATGACCTCAAATTCGCAGCCGTAGTTCTAGCCCTGAAGACATGGAGGCATTACCTGATGGAAAATCATTGTGAGATCTATACGGATCACAAGTCTGAAGTATATATTCACTCAGAAGGAGCTGAATATGAGACAGAGAAGATGGATTGAGCTAATCAAGGATTACGATCTGGACATTCACTATCACCCTGGTAAAGCCAATGTGGTAGCACATGCCCTTAGCCGATTGCCGTGCCGCTTGAACTCCATGATTTTGAAGGAGCAACCAAGCTTGCACAAAGAAATGGAAGATTTTCGAATGGAATTAGTGAGTGAAGGATTTGTGTCTAGCATAGAACTTCAGCCCACTTTGATCAGTCAGATCAAAGAGGCACAGAAGGGAAATGCTAGTATCGACGGAATCAAGCGTCGTATCGGTACAGGCAAAGTACCCGGATTCACCGAAGATTTGAAAGAGCAATTTTGGTGGCATAAGATGAAGAGAGAAATCGGAAGCTATATCGCCAAGTGTGACATATGTCAGCGAGTCAAGGCAGGACATCAAAGACCCGCTGGATTGTTGCAACCCTTGCAGATTCCGGAATGGAAATGGGATTCTGTTGGAATGGACTTTGTCACTGGACTACCTACTTCTAGTAGGGGAAATGACTCTATCTGGGTCATAGTGGACCGATTGTCCAAAGTCGCCCATTTCTTACCCGTCAAGACCACATATCAGAGTTCGAAACTAGCGGAGTTATACATCGCTAGAATCGTCAGTTTGCATGGAGTCCCCAAGAACATCATATCGGATCGAGGAACTCAGTTTACCTCGACATTCTGGTAGAAAGTCCAAGAAGGTTTAGGAACCCGCCTAGATTTCAGCACCGCATATCACCCTCAGACCGATGGACAAACGGAGCGAGTAAATCAAATACTCGAAGATATGCTGAGAGCATGTGTGTTATAATATGGATCCAAGTGAGAAGATTGTCTGCCGTTTGCAGAATTTTCAAACAACAACAGTTACCAAGCCAGTTTGCAAATGGCCCCATTTGAATTCATGTATAGAAGGAAGTGTCGCACCCCTTTGAACTGGTCGGAAGTAGGAGAGAGTTAGATTTTCGGACCCGACATCCTACGAGAAGCAGAAGAGAAGGTTCACAAGATTCGTGAGCACCTCAAGACAGCCCAGTCCAGACAGAAGAGTTACGCCGACAAGAGACGTAGAGACCTCGCCTTCAACATAGGAGATTTTGTGTATCTGAAGGTGTCGCCATTGAAGGGAATGCAGCGTTTCCAACTCAAAGGAAAGTTAGCCCCCAGATATATTGGACCCTTCAAGATTCTGAACCATCGAGGAGAAGTGTCATATCAATTGGAACTACCCGAAGAGATGTCATTCGTGCACAACGTGTTCCATATCTCGTTACTTCGCAAGTGCCTCGAAGTCCCAGAGAAGACCGAAGTGTTCAAGAACATCGATCACCAGACCATAGAGATCAACGATGACCTGACCTATCCCGAAGTACCCATCTGTATTTTGGAAGAAGCTTTCAGAACTACCCGAACCCGAAGCATCAAGTTTCTCAAGATTCAGTGGAGCAACCACAGAGAAGAGGAAGCCACCTGGGAGCGCGAAGATCACATCAGGACGGAGTTTCCCGATCTCTTCAAATCCTAGGTAGTCTTTTTCGTCCTTTTGCAAATCTCGGGACGAGATTTTGTTTAAGGGGGGAAGGTTTGTAACATCCCAAAAATACTAAACTTGGATCATCAAATTTAGGATTAACAAAAATTTGCTAAATAAAATTATGGAAGCATGCATGGTGTATGCATTTCATTTGGAATTCTTTTGAACCAACTTTTTTGTGTGTTACTTTGCTTGTAAATGGATGCTTAGGTGAAATAAACATCATGTAAACAATCCCCAAACTTTTCTCAAAGACAAGTAAATCAAAACAAATAAAATAAGGGAATGTTCATTTTGACCAATTTAACTCCCATGCCTATTTTGGCTGTCTCAAACTTTCAGAACCTAACAGAAACTTTTCTGGATCTTTGCACCCCTTGATTGTACTCATAACAAAGTATTAAGGCCCACCTTGTGATCATCCAGAAATCTTCAAATGCATAGTTTAAATGGCAATTCAAAATTGAATCTTTATCATATGGGAAGATCCCACTTTTTCAAAAACCACTCAAACAAGCTCAACTTTCAAAACCCAAGCATCTACAGAATCACCAGCATCAACCTAGAACACCCACCAAAAATCTTTTCAAAATTCAAAACATGAATTCTTGCGGCCATTTCATCAAACACTTGGAGGCAACAAATCAAACTGGCCTAACTTCACTGTTTTGAGCAGTAACTTGGCTAAGCAATGTTCACCATTGATCACCCTTGTCTCCCTCAGTGCCAACCAGTGCCTGGACAAACCCTAGCCCCTACCCCTTGCCCCATGCCATGCCAACCCGAGAACCCCCTTGCCAGCCGACCATGGCTAGCTAGCCAGAGCAAGAACCAAGCCTAAACAACATGTCTAGGAGCAAGCCAACACTCCACCGCCACTCCCTGTCCCAGCCGTGAGCGTTGCCAAACCCTGGACCACACGCACGGACCGCGCCCAGCTCGCCAGCAACCATGCCGAGCATGCGCTAGAGCGCCACACTCGACCGACGCCCACAGACCATGCGCCGCCCTCGTCGCGTGCATACATGACCGCCACCGACCCAGCAGACCGCCAGACATCCCCGTTCGCCGCCCATGACGCTCAGCCACCGCTCGCCGTCGAAGACGTCGCCTCTACCGCGCAGAGCGTCGCGTGTTCCAGACCAAACCGCACCACCCCTACGCGCGCATTAAAGCCGTAGAGCATCGCCAGGAGACCACAGAGCGATCTCCACCGCCGGCCATGCCTCTAGCAGCCCGTAGCCATGTCGCCACCGTCGTCTGCCCATGCCGTTCGGTCTCGTCGTCGCGACTATAAATAGAGGCCACCCCCAGCCGAATTGAGCACACCATCTCACTCCCCTCTCCTCACTGATCGTGCCACCCCGTTGCTAGAGCAAGGCGAGCAACACTTCGCCGGAATTTCACCGGAGTCTCCCGCTGCTGGAGAAGAAGGGGGCCAGCGATTGGAGCCGCCCCAGGAGAAGCTGCCGGTACCAGGAGGTTCGTCGTCGTCGACTTTGTCGTTCGCCCGCCTCGCCGACCCTCGCCTGAACCCCGGTGAGCCCCCAACGACCCCCACTGGCCGCGCTAGGTTTCTGTCTCGCCGGCGTTGCCCAACGTCGACGATGACCCTCAGCCGTTGGATTAGAACCAGATTGAACGCACCACGTTGCCCCGTACCGCTTCGCACCCTCCTGTCTCACTGACACGTGGGGACAGCCACTTAACCAGCCCGCGTAAGCACTGTGCTTAGCAGGCCGGCCCAGTATCGCTTCCCGCGCAGCCCAGTTGTTTGAATTTAACCTGTTCCATTTTATTTCAAACACACTTCTGCACCTAGTTTCAAAAATCAATCCAGGTCGATTCAGTGAACCAAATTGAATGAAACCAATTTTGTTAGAAAGGTCTGGGAATGATGAATCCAAGCCCGTTGGATTCAAGTCATTTGGATATGTAGATCATCCTTGGTAAAAATAACAAGGCAGAAGCTTTTCTGCATTCAAACATTTTTCAAATTAAAACCATAATAGCTTTTGAGTTGATTCCAACTCTTAAAACTCACATTCAACCATACCTTTCAGAATATATAAAAATATATGGGTTTACTTACAGAAATAATGTTTAAGTAATAAAAGGATGCCACATAGGCATTTCTAGTCACTTTATTTAATTAAAATAAAAGGGTAAAACCTTATTAAATTGTAACACCACTTTAAATGACATTCCCATGGACTAAAATATGTGGTGATGACATGTGTCAACATGATCCCATGTTTTGTTTGGAGAATATTAAATCTTAAGTAGTTTTTCAATGAGTAGAAATTACTTTTCTAAAAATAAAAGGAATTAAACCAAGCTTTAATCTTGTAATGTTAGTGATGATGCTAGATCATCTATAGGAACCTTTTTTGTGATGATTGCAAGTAGTTAAGAATTGTTTGGTGATTGTGTACCTCGTATTTATTTATAGACGCTAGTACCGACCAAGGATACGAGGAGGAAGGAGGATTCTACGAAGAAGAAGCCGAGGAGAACTTTAACCATTGCTTTGCACAAGGCAAGCCTTACGAATAAAGTTGACCTATGCAAGCCAATACTTGCAAGCTAACACTTTCAATTTAGCAAGCTTATACTGATACTAATGCAAGCCTAATAGTACTAGTTGAATGTGCAAGCTAACACTTGCAAGACACTTTACCTATGCAAGCCTATACTTGCAATGATGCAAACAAACCATTACTTGCTTGTTACCATGCCAACTATATGCCTTAAGCATATGTGTTATACCCAATCCTAGTTTTACTTACAAGCTTTATACTTTATTTCTTTATCAAAGCTTTAACTTAGAGTTTACTTAAGTGAATTGTAGATACTAGAAGGATATTTGAAGGTTTCATAAAGAGCATAAAATTTGGCCTAAGCTAGATAATCTTTATGTCATCCTAAGGCATGAGATTAAGCTTAGTTAAACTCCACTAGTTTACCACCCCTCATTAGTACTCACTCCCACTTGTAGATGCTAGTTCTAAGCATAAAACTTGATCAACTTTAGATGGGAATACTTGATGGAAAAATGGTTATGAAAACCTTGGAATGATGTATCATTCTATTGAAATGTTTTGACATGTGTTTCCGAACACCAGATGATTTTGGTGATGAAAATGTTGAGGCATAAGCCTTAGCCCTTTATAAAACTGATGGTTGTCTGGATGCGATACCATTCCAATTTTATCGTACAACCACAATACCCGAAGATTGGGTAGGGCTTGACTGGAAACTTATATACCTTAGTATTAGTTCCCTCACGGCCAAGGTCTGAGCTGAGGATGCCTTATGAAGATTGTCCACCTGTGCAGTACCCAAGATGACAGTTGGTCATGGTTGGGAGGCCAAACTCAGAGGAGAGGTGCCTATACTAGGGCGTGTAATTGAAAGGTTAGGATTGATTATCCGCATACTGAGTATGGTGAATTCAGGATTTGTTCCTGACGGATGTATCGAATGTTGTGGTGAAAGTGTACAATCTCTGCAGAGTGTCAAACTATTAGAATAGCCGCGTCCGCGGTAATGGACAGTTGGAGTGGCCATACTGTTTCCCCCGTCAGACTTTTCAAAATGACTTGTGAAATGAATTAAGACTTTGACTTGACCACAACAGAGTTGTGACATGAGATACAAGATCCCACCTAGGAGTTATAAAATTGTGACTAGCTTCTCTTACTTCTGAACTTAGTAGAGGTAAATCTGGCTTTTGCAAAACAACCCTAGAGCCTAGTGTCCTATTATCAAAATCCTGTTTTACTTGTTAGTATTAGTTTGCGAGTACTTAAAGAGTACTCATGGCTTTGTCCCTGGCTATTCCCGTGGCCAGACTATGAAGAAGAGTACCTGGAGGATGGACCCCAGGAAGGTTACGACAACTAGGATCATCTCCCATCGTCAGCATTGCCTGTGACCCCGAAGATGGAGCTTCGCCGATGCTACCATTATTATTACGTATTCCGCTGCTTGTGTTGTATTAAGAACTGGATCATGAGATCCTTATTTGTGTAAGAACTTATGTACTGTTTGTAATGGATGATGTACTATGGTATCCAATTCTGTTATGTCTCGCAACAATGACAATCCTGGGATTGCGATGTATGGCACAACAGGCATCTGGGATTAAAAATCCGGGTGTTGAAACGCGCTAGGGTTCTGTGTCACCGGCGTTGCCCGACGTGGACGATGAACCAGAGCCGTCCGATTAGAGTTAGATCGTGCGGCCTAGATCACCCCGTCCCCTCACTGTCTCACTGACGCGTTGGGAAAGCCACTTAACCCCTTCCGCACGTGCGCTTTGCGTAGTGGTTCGGCCCAGTTAAACATCCTGCGCGACCCAACAATTCAAATTTAGTTTTATTCATTTAATTTCAAACCCAGTTCTGTACCTAGATTCAAAATCAACCCAGCTCGATTCACTCAACCAAAATGCATGAAACCAATTTTGTTAGAAAGGTACTGAAATGCTTAATCCAAACCTGTTGGATTCAAACCACTTAGATTTGTAGATCACCCATGGTAAAAATAACAAGGTAGAAGCTTTTCTGCATTCAAACATTTTTCAAAATTCAACCATAAGATCTTTTGAGTTGATTCCAACTCTCAAAAATCACATTTAACCATACTTTTCAGAATATATAAAAATATATAGGTTTACTTACAAAAATAATGTTCAAGTAATAAAAGAATGTCACATAGACATTTCTAGTCACTTTAATTAATTAAAATAAAAAGTTTAAACCTTATTAAATTGTGACACCACTTTAAATCACATTCCCACGTACTGAAATGTGTGGTGATGACATGTGTCAACATGATCCCATGTTTGAGTTGGAGAATATTAAATCTTAAGTAGTTTTTCAATGAGTAGAAATTACTTTTCTCAAATAAAATAAATGAGACAAGTGTTTTAATTCTTGTAATGTTAGTGATGATAGACCATCTAGTATGAACCTTTTTGTGATGATTAGAAATAATTAAGTATTGTTTGGTGATTGTGTACCTCGTATTTATTTATAGACGCTAGTACCGACCAAGGATACGAGGAGGAAGGAGAATACTACGAGGAAGAAGCCGAGGAGAACTTCAACCACTGCTCTGCACAAGGAAAGCTTATACTAATATCCTAGCAAGCCTATAATTGCAACCATGCAAGCTAACACTTGCAAGATATCCTACTTATGCAAGCTACTACTTGCTTGTTACTAGGCCAACCATATGCCTTAAGTATATATGATTATACCCCCTTGACACACCATCCTAGTTTTACTTGCAAGCTTTATATTTTATTTTCTTTAATAAAAGCTTATATCAAAAGTTTACTTAGTAACTTGTAGATTCTAGAAAGATAATTAAAGGTAGCATAAAGAGCATAAAACTTGGCCTAAGTTAGATAATCTTGATGTCATCCTAAGGCATGAGATTGAACTTGCTAACTCCCACCTGTTTATTATCCACCATTAGTATTTACCCCCATTTGTAGATGCTAGTGCTAATCATAAAACTTTGATCAACTTTAGATGGGAATACTTGGTGAAAATGGTTATTAAAAACCATAGAATGATGAGTCATTCTACTAAGATGTTTTGACATGTGTTTCCGAACACCAGATGATTTTGATGATGAAAATGTTGAGGCATGAGCCTTAGCCCTTGATAAAACTGATGGTTGTCTGGATGCTACCATTCCAACTTTACCGTACAACCACAATACCCAAAAATTGGGTAGGGCTTGACTGGAAATTTATATACCTTAGTATGGGTTCCCTTGCGGCCAACGTCTGAGCTGAGGCTACCTTGTGAAGAATGTCCACCTGTGCAGTACCCAAGATGACAGTTGGTCACGGTTGGGAGGCCAAACTCACAGGAGAGGTGCCTATACTAGGGCGTGTAATTGAAAGGTTAGGATTGATTATCCGCATACTGAGTATGGTGAATTCAGGATTGTTCCTGACGGATGTATCGAATGTTGTGGTGAAAGTTCACAATCTCTGCAGAGTGTCAACCTATTCGAATAGCCGCGTCCACGGTTATGGACAGTTGGAGTGGCCATACTGTTCCATCGTCAGATGTTTTCAAAATGACTTGTGAAATGATTCATGACTTGACTTGACCACAACAGAGTTGTGATATGAAATTAAAATTCCCACTTAGGTGTTGTAAAATTTTCAACTAGCTTTCTTTGCTTTTGAACTTAGTAGAAGTAAATCTGGCTTTTTGCAAAATAACCCTAGATCTTAGTATCCTACTAAAAAAAACCCCTTCAGTTATTAGTATTAGTTTGCGAGTACTTAAAGAGTACTCATGGCTTTGTCCCTGGCTATTCCCGTGGCCAGACTATGAAGAGGAGTATCAGGATGACGGACCGTAGGAAGGTTACGACAACTAGGATCATGTCCCATCGTCAGCATTGCCTATGACCCTGAAGATAGAGCTTTGCCCACGCTAATCGTTATCTTTACGTTATTCCGCTACTTGAATTGTACTAAGAACTGGATCATGAGATCCTTATTTGTGTATGACCTTATGTATGGTTTGTAATGGATGATGTACTGTGATATCCAATCTGTTATGTCTCGCAAAAATGGTAATACTGGGATTGTGATGTATGGCATAACAGGCATCTGTGATTTAAAATCTGGGTGTTGACACCGGACTTCATCAATGGGGCCGTCGCTGAAGCCCCAACATGGCCACAAGCCCTCCTTCCCTCCGATGACGAAGCCTCCCACGCCGTAAGGCGGATCGACTGGTTCATAGAGATGGGTCTGACCGGCTTGGACCTGGCCATGTGCTAGTTCATCAGGCAGACCCATCCTCTGCAACACCGTGAGAAGCTGATGTGTCAGTACACGAAGGACAGAAAAGATATCCTCCCGATCTCCGAGGATAATTTTTACAGTGACTCCATCCAGCTCCGCCTCAAGGACATGTTCAAGGTGAAGGATTACAATCATGGGTTCGCCATCACCTATGACATGTTCGAGTACGAAAAGTGCCCAACGGTAACTTTTACTTATTGTCTTGACATATGCTCCAGTTCTTCTGACTTGAATATGTACTTTCGACTAGCACACTTATTTCACTCAACAGCTGGGGGACTTGGAGGAAACCTGCATGCCCCCCTAGGCATATGACCCTAAGATGAAGGAAGTTAGTGTTGTGTCCAACAACGAAGTCCCACTAGAGCGAAAGCTGAAGGGATCCACCTCTAACGCTGCTGGTGGAGGCAAGAAGAAGAAGGCGGAGGGTGGAGCCTCCAAGAAGTCCACCGCCTCCCTGGAGGTAGAGAAAAGAAGATCAACCAGCATCCCCTTGACCAAAGAGCCAAGTGTTGTGTAAGCTTCTCTCCCTCTAACATTGTCGGTGTACTCCACTTATTCCTGTACTTATTCACTGTACATCTCAGGAAAAAGTCTAGCTTGAGTTTGAAGAAGACCTCCAAGTCATTGGGGGCTTCTAAAAACATTAGAGATATGTTTGTCCAAGCTTCTCCCTCCATCGCTCCTCCTACCCCTTCCGTCCAACCATCTGCCGCACCTGTCAGATCTCCGAATATGGTAGCATCTGATCCTTCTATCATGAAAGTGGACAACACTCCTTCATAGGAGGTCCCAGATGCTGCCTTGGTGATCCCAGTTGTCGGCGAGTAGGCGACGCAGGGAAGCACATCCTCCAAAGTGTATAAATCCCTGGCTAAGGATGCCACTGAAAGCGATAAGGAATTGATGATGGGAAGTGGGCCTGCGGTGACGACGAGCCAGGCGGAGGCTCCTAACATTATATTTCTAGCTCTCACTCCAAGCACCTCTACCGTGGCACCTGGCGCAGTGCCAACTTCTCCTACATGCGGTCTTGAGGAGCTTCTCAAACAGGCAGAGATACTCCGAGTTAACACAGTTGCCTTTGGCAAACTGTTCGTTAAGAGCGCCAGTCACCTCAAGATCATCGAATATGTATGTTTTCTATGCCTATGCATTTCATATATAATATCCCACTGTAACCCCCGAGGATTTAGATAGAAAAACATAGGTCATTTTGTCTGAATGCTCTGAGCGTAACTGATACATCGTAAACGTATCTATAATTTTTTGATGTTCCATGCTTGTTTAGTATCTACTTTGCTTTGCTTTGTCTACATTTTGAGGTGTTTTTATATGTTTTCTGGTACTAACCTATTAACAAGATGCCACGGTGCCAGTTGCCTGTTTTCTTCTGTTTTTGGTTCTAGAAAGGCAGAAAATCAATATTCTCTGAATTGGACGGGACAAAAGCCAAAGTCATTATTTTTCCCGGAGCAACACGGAACCATGAAGCAGAGTTGGAGGAGGACACCAGGGTGGTCGCACCCCAAGGAATGGGCCAGCCCTGGTGGCGCCCAAAGGGGGTGTGGGCCCCCTGGACCTCCACCGACCTTGCGTCCTTCGCCTATAAGAAGCCCTCGGGGAGAAAACCCTAAATCATCCAAAAGAAATCCACGAAAACCTTCGTAGCGCCACCACCACCTAAGGTAAGATTCGGGGGACAGAAAGTCTCTGTTTCGGCACCCTGTCGGGATGGGGAAATGCCCCTGGAGCCATCTCCATCGATCTCCATCGCCATCTTCATCACCGTTGCTGATTCCCGTGATGAGGAAGGAGTTGTTCTTCCTCGAGGCTAAGGGCTCTACCGGTAGCTATGTGTTCATCTCTCTCTCTAGGCATGATCATATTGTGGTTATGAGCTTTGTAATCAAGTAGATCTGCTTTGCTACTCAAGTGCTTCATTAGGTCTCTGGCTCTCCCCATGTGTGTGAAAGTGACAGCGTGCATGCCATGGTGGCACTTAGGCTAGAGTCTACATAAATACTCATTTTGCTTTAATAGATCTATGCTTTTCCCCACGTGTGTGAAAGTGACAGCGTGCATGCCATTTATGCCACTTAAGCTAGATTATATACATATATATCATGATTTATATTTGGAGTTGGATGCCTTTATGAAATTATGGTGTTTGTTGGAACCATCTAGCGCTCAAGGTGACAGTGTGGGGTTATCTAGATGGGAAAGGCGGACTTTGAGGTGTGACTTTATAGGCCTACCGTGGATTAGAGTGTCCAACCGGAGAGTAGTATCATTAAGAGAAGATATTTATATGAGAGAGTGTTCACTAGTGAAAGTATGATCCCTAGGCCTTGTTTATAAACATTGAAACACCGTTTGCATCTAGATCTATTGCATGTTTGCTTGCTTCTATCTTTATTTCAGTTTGACTTTAGTCTCTCCCACGTCAACAACAAGTCAGAAGCTCTTTTCTGGCACCGTTACCACTTTTATTTCACTATCTGTTCACCAAACTAGTGCACCTATACACGTGACAAGTGTATTGGGTTTGTTGGGGACACAAGAGACTTCTTGTATCTTGATTGTAGGGTTGTTTGAGAGGGAATACCTTTGACCACTTCCTCCTTGAGTTCGATAAACCATGGGTAATCCACTTAAGGGAAACTTGCTGCTGTTCTACAAACCTATACACTTGGAGGACCAACAACTGTCGACAAGAAAAGAAGTGCATAGACATTAAGCTATTTTCTGGCGCCGTTGCCGAGGACTGAAGAAGAAGAAGCTCCCACGTCAACAAAGCACCATCAAAAGTATTTTCTGGCGCTGTTGCCGAGGAGGAAAGGTAAAAGGCACTCACACATGTTACCCCATGGCAACAGCAAGCCAGAAAGCTATTTTCTGGTGCCGTTGTCGTGGAGGTAAGTTAAAGGTACTCACATTCTCAGGTGTGAGTGCTCGAAGTTATTTTCTTTAGATTCTGCAATCTTGTCTTTTTTTTTCTTATTTTCACTAGTTAGGATTAATGGAAAACAACAACAAAATTAGAGAGCTTTATATTGTTTATCTTGAGTTAGGACATGAAGTGTTTGAAGAGAAAATATAAAAACCTATGGAACTTTATTTGCATGCTAATAGCAATGTTATTAGAATGAATTCTTTGGACCCCATTGTTGCTAATGCTATGGAAACGTCTAAGCTTGGGGAAGCTAGTTTTTATGAAAATGATCTTTTTAGTTCCCCAACTTTGGAAGATAGCTATTCTATTGCTTATGATGATACCAAACCTCCAATATATGATGATTACAATGATGAATATGATATTTTCAGTCGACCTACTATTGAGGAGAAAGTTAATTGTGATTACAATATGCCTCCTATATTTGATGATTATGGTGATGAGAATAATAGTGATAGCTATGTTGTTGAATTTGCTCCCACTACAATTAATAAGAATAACTATGCTTATGTGGAGAGTAATAATTATTTTGTGCATGTAGTTCATGATAAGAATGTTTTATTTGATAGTTATATTGTTTATTTTGTTCATGATGCTACTGAAAGTTATTATGAGAGAGGGAAACATCGTCTTATGTATCTCAACAATATTAAGTTTCCCCTCTTTATGTTGAAAGTCTTGAAGTTGCACTTGTTTTTCTTTCCTATGCTTGTTGCTTTGTGGTTTCATAAATTGTTTCTTTACAAGATTCCTATGCATAGGAAGTGGGTTAGAATTAAATGTGTTTTGAATTTTCTTCTTGATGCTCTCTTTTACTTCAATTCATATTTCTTATGTGAGCATCTTCTCAAATTATCAAGGCTAACTTAAAGGCGTTAAAGAAAAGTACTTGTTGGGAGATAACCCAAGATTTTTATTGAGTCTTGGAAGTTATTACTTCAGTAATTACCTCTCCTTATCCTTTTTTTGCTTTTTGTGCCAAGAATAACCTCTAATGAGAGGGAAGTAAGATTTGGGGAGTTGCTGTCCCAAAACAGATTTATGTGCTCCACCCTAAAAATTTGTGAGGAATCTTTGTAAGTCGGTTTGAGCTGATATTTTCTGCATAAATCCCCCAGTATGTTATCTAACTTTCGTTAGTTCAACACTTTTTGATTTAAGCAACACAAGGTCTTCGAAAAAATCGGTTTCTACCTGCTGGTCTGTTTTGACAGATTTCTGCCATTATTTGCATTTGCTTCTTATTTATTACTTTTTGGGTTCTTTTTGGGAAATTGCGATTTTTGAGGGAATTTCTACAGTATCTTGTGTTTTTAGTGAATGTTTTATTGTTCTAAATCTAAACCCAAAGGTCTATTATCTTTTGAATACACTAATGTTGCTAATGAAGATTGTGTGATGTTTTGTATGAAGGAAAATTTGCAGGTGTAGAGAAAGAGTGATGTAATGAGATGAAGAATGGACAAAAGCTCAAGATTGGGGATGTCACCCCAAGAAATATTCAAGAGGTACAAGTGTCAAAGCTTGGGGATGCCCAAGGCATCCCCTTCTTCATCAATAAAAATCTCAGGTCTTTCTAGACACTTCGGTTTATTGTTTCATTCACAGTTGTGTTGTTCTTGGAGCGTATTAGTTTTCATTTTTGGTTTTTGTTTGCTTAGTTTTCTTGAATAAGGTTGGTTGATCACAACACACTTCTTTTGGAGAGAGACACACTCTGTTTTCATTGCCTAGAACACTCTAGTTTTCACTCTTATTGTTTTGTGAGTGTTCACTTTTGCTAGCACTACGTTTAGCTTTAGTTTCTTTTGCTTTCATCTTAGAACTTTTTAGTTCTTCTTTGTGTATTTTTTAGACAAGATCACTCATCTTTGTTGATTATTATCTTTGTGAGTTGTTTCAAATAAGTCGATCGGTGTTGGAAAAGAGTAGGAAGTTTCATGCTTATAGTGGTACAAAAGGAAGCTTGTTTTGACTGTGACTTATACTTTATCATGTCATGCTAGATGTTGCTTTGACCTTATGATTAGTGATTATTGCTATAGCATGACTTGTTCCAAACAATTAGGATTTCTTAATGTGCCTTGCAAGAATCATGCGTTATTTTAGCATACAAAAGCATAGTATTGTGGTATTCTCCTTTGATGCTTTGTTTGGGTTGACTTGGCACATGCTCACACCATGTTATGACTATGAACAAGTCACCGTAGTCTCTATGATCATTTAGTCCTTGACTTGTAGTACCACTTTATGCTTTGATTAGTAATGTTTTGTCGCTCTGCATGATTATGGCCATTATTGCTCTCTTAGTTGCTCGCTCACAATCTTTTGCTAGCCTCCACTTGTATGAGTAAGCTCTACTCATGCATCCAACTCCCAATAAACCAAGTTATTCCAAAGTGTTGACTATAAATACCTATGCATGGTGTGTTACACCATTCCAAGTATATTCTTGTTTTGTCTATCTTCCAAATTAAACGTGTTATGTGAAAGTTAGTGATTAAAGCTCTCACAAACTTGATGGCACACTTTATTTTTATTGCCCCTAATAACCTTGAACGATTGTGTCATCTATGTTGTATATGCTTGCACTTATACGTCGTAATTAGCAGAACCATGTTGTCACGGGGAACGCTTTCAACATTGCACTTGTACTTTGTACAAAGTTGATATCATGCTCTTTTGTCTATGGATGTCGCCGGTGTGAAATAATTGGGGAGCTTGTAAGTCCATGGAGTTATGTATGTGTGTTAGAGAAACGCCTGGGCCGCTAGCCTAAGCCATGCCTAATCATGGTGGAAACTTGCAGCATCACCATAATGACATCTATGAAGCTTTCTTCTTATAAAAAAGTAGACATATTGAAAAGAGGAAAGAGAGAAAAAAGCACCATTTCTCCCATGGTAAATAAGAAGATTGCTGAGATGCTCATTGTCTTCTTGCCTTGTCATTTTGATTATGGGATAGCTCCTATATCATGTGCAAGGGGTACCCCGTTGGCAGTTCTCTATGATACACATGTACTTACTATGATAAGAACTTGCAGGTGACTAAAGTTGAGTAGCATGAGGTGCGGCCCTCGTATTCAAGGGACATGAGATTGCCAACTTATACTTTGTCAAGCATATACTCCATAGTTTGTTCACTTTAACCTTAATCAATTCAAGATTCTTATGATAGGGGTAATGAGAGCTGAAATCTAGCAAGTACCATAATTTTTGGAAGGTCTTTTTCGAAACTTGAAATCCCTGCTTCCCTATATGAAGGGCCTTTCTTCCAAAATTATATTGAGTCTCCACCTTCTACCTTTAGGAACCAGTTAAGAGAGAATCATTGCCATTATTAGTTCTATGTGCATTGTCCCAAAACTTATTAATTGAGTCATATTGTTGATGTTACTTGTTCTTGTGCTATTTGTATCTAGTCACTCTTATGAACTTTGAAGGTGTCCTATGCATGTATTTTCTACTCCATGAGGGACAAGCTGAATGCCACTATGCTATGTTTTCTATATGTGAAACAAAAAAACGTCTTTCAATGCATTGTTATTCATGATCTTTGTTTGTAGTCTTTCATGTTGCATGCATAGTTACTTTTTTACTGTTAGAACTCCATCTTTCATGCTCATGTTTAGAGTTATTTTATCCCAGCTTTCAATGCTTGCAAATGGTTTGATCTTGATTTTGATGGTGCATGTCACCTAAAAAATTATTCTTTTTATCACCTACCTACTTGAGGACGAGAAGGAGTTAAGCTTGGGGATGCTTGATACGTCATAAACATATCTGTAATTTTTTATGTTCCATGCTTGTTTAGTATCTACTTTGCTTTGTCTACACTTTGAGGTGTTTCTATATGTTTTTTGGTACTAACCTATTAACAAGATGCCACAGTGCTAGTTGTCTGTTTTCTTCTGTTTTTGGTTCCAGAAAGGCAAAAAATCAATATTCTCGGAATTGGACGGGACAAAAGCCAAAGTCATTATTTTCCCGGAGCAACACGGAACCACGAAGCAGAGTTGGAGGAGGACACTAGGGTGACCGCACCCCCCTAGGCGCAGGCCAGCCATAGTGGTGCCCACAGGGGGTGTGGTCCCCCTGGACCTCCACCGACCTTGCCTCCTGTGCCTATAAGAAGCCCCCGGGGAGAAAACCCTAAATCATCCAGAAGAAATCCATGAAAACCTCCGCAGCACCGCCGCCACCAAAGGGGAGATTCGGGGGACAGAAAGTCTCTGTTCCGGCACCCTGCCGGGACGGGGAAGTGCCCCCGGAGCCATCTCCATCGATCTCCATCGCCATCTTCATCACCGTTGCTGATTCCCAAGATGAGGAGGAATAGTTCTTCCTCGAGGCTAATGGCTCTACCGGTAGCTATGTGTTGATCTCTCTCTCTATGCATGATCATTTTGTGGTCATGAGCTTTGTAATCAAGTAGATCTACTTTGCTACTCAAGTCCTTCATTAGATCTCCGGCTCTCCCCATGTGTGTGAAAGTGATAGCATGCACGCCATGGTGGTACTTATGCTAGAGTCTACATAAATACTCATTGTGCTCTAATAGATCTATGCTTTTCCTAGTGTGTGAAAGTGACAGCGTGCATGCCGTGTGTGGCACTTAAGCTAGATTATATACATATATATATCATGAGTTATATTTGTAGTTGGATGTCTTTATGAAATTGTGGTGTTTGTTGGAACCATCTAGCGCTCAAGGTGACAGTATGGGGTTATATAGAAGGGGAAGGCGTACTTTGAGGTGTGCTTTTGTAGGCCTACCGTGGATTAGAGTGTCCAACCGGAGAGTAGTTAAGAGTAGTATCATTATTAGAAGATATTTATATGAGAGAGTGTTCACTAGTGAAAGTATGATCCCTAGTCCTTGTTTCTAAACATTCAAACACCATTTGCATCTAGATCTGTTGCATGTTTGCTTGCTTCCATCTTTATTTCAGTTTGCCTTTAGTTTCTCCCACGTCAACAACAAGTTAGAAGCTCTTTTTTGCCACCGCTACCACTTGTATTTCACTATCTCTTTGCCGAACTAGTGCACCTATACACCTGACAAGTGTATTGGGTGTGTTGGAGACACAAGTAACTTTTTGTATCTTGATTGCGGGGTTGCTTGAGAGGGAATACCTTTGACCACTTCCTCCCTGAGTTCGATAAACCTTGGGTAATCCACTTAAGGGAATCTTGCTGTTATTCTACAAACCTCTGCACTTGGAGGCCCAACAACTGTCTACAAGAATAGAAGTGCATAGACATCAAGCTATTTTCTGGCACCGTTGGCGGGGACTAAAGAAGAAGAAGCACCCACGTCAACAAAGCGCCATCAGTAACTAAGCAAGAAACTTTGCGCTGTAGCCCCCAAATATGTAGTTTGAATGAATTATCCCGACTAGATACTTTTAGAGTAGCATACATAGTGCTTGTAAATTTTCAATACTGTAGCCCCCAAGCCTCTAGTTGAAACATAAATAGTTCCGACTAGATGCTCAAAGAAAGATTGAGCATAGCTTAGATTTAAAAACTCGTATTGTAGCCCCCAAGTTTCTAGGTGGAACCAAATAATTACGACTAGATGCTCCAAGTAGACTAAGTAATCTTTTTGCTTGTGCAAAATGAGAATGCTCGGAGGGTCACCGCTGACGATAAGTTCCACAAGATGCGCAAGGATCTTGAAGCTAAAAAAGGGTAAAACCACCTTCTTGAAGGAATAGATCGCCAAGGGAAAGAGTCTATTATCTTTTAAGTTTCATTCTCAACATGATCTTATGCCATTATCTTCCGACTACTCATCTCTGTCATTTCTGCGACTTGCAAAAGCAATCGCCAAGGCCAAAGATATTGTCGAGCAGTCCAAGCACATCCAAGAGCTGGACAGCGTAAACAAAATCTTGAAGCAGGAGAGGGCTGATTCATTGAAGATGCATGAAGAAGCGCTTTCTATCGTGCAAGAACCTACAATCACGGAAATCAGCCGCCTTAACGAGGAGATTGCGATCCTCAAGGAGCAGAAGAAAGCTGTCGACGAGCAGAATGCTCGGAACCTTGATGCGTAAAAGACTCTCCAAAAGGAATGGGACTCCATGGCGGAGGTTCTCCAGCAGGCTGAGAGCAGCATCTTTGGAAAGCTCTCTCTGTCTTGTACTTCTGTAAGTCAGGTTCTGTTGATCTGATATGGTGAACTCATGCCTTCAAATGTCCTTGTCAGAAATGCAGCGCCCATTGTCCTAGACAATAGTGCTCCTCTACCAAAAGAATGCATAGTTCTTGCTGGCAAGTTCATCGATACTGCGATCACCCAGGCTAAGGAAATTTCCAAGCCTCTAGACATCAACATTAAGGCGGTGGATTCCGTCATGAAGTTCTCGGAGATCTTTCGCTGATCCCCCGAGCGTATCGTAAACTAGGAAGCTTCATGTACCCGGGATGGCACTAGTATGGCCCTAGCCATGGTCAAGGACCACTACGACGATGCCGACATCGAGACGGTGACCTTTGGCATCCCCGACGTGAACGAAGACGGAGAAAAGATCAACAATGATGCAATCTGGTCTTCTCTTGCCGGATATGATGCCAGGGTGATGGCTGTGAAATATAGCCATCCACGTCCGCATTTAAACTAGATATTATTCATATATTTGATAAAATATCTCTCTAAAACCTGCCACTAATGCCTAATGATCAAAAAGGTATGCAATCCTTTCTTGCTATTTTTTCCTGCGCAGATAATGACGTATGATGATGGTCATCACTGCATAAATGCCAAAGATAGGAGATTTCCAACACGTCAAACAAATCAGGAGCCGTGAAGTGGATCCAGAAGACGTAATGACCAACTATACGGGCCGCCCCCGTAGATGTGCCATCGTATAGGTTGCACTGACTTCATTAGGTCAAAAATAACAAGTTTCGTGAAGGAACCTTATATAAAGAGGCTTTAGGCAATGAGAAACAGCTCCCCCGATTCCACGATATCGCTTCTTTCACCCTAAACTCTCCCTAGTGCCACACCGGAGGAATAGATCTAGATCTAAACCTCCAAACCCTTCTCCACCACCATAGCCATCTTCCATCACTTGTAATAGTAGATCTCATCTCCAATTAACGACATTGTAATACTATTTTCTATCAACTCTATGATCTCTATTACAATGTTTATGATTATCGATTTCATCTCTATGTGTGAGTAATTCTCCTTGGGCTAAGGGCTTCGGCCTAGCCATGTAGATTTTTTGCATGTTATTTATCATAGATGGGATCATGTAATAGTTTGTATGACATGATGATTGTAGTATCCTATCTTGCCTCAATCTAAGTACTTTTTAGGTACCCAAGACCCGGAAGATTGATCCAGGTAAAGGGAGTGTGAGTAACGATTGATGTGCAGGATACGAACCCTAGTGACAGAAATGGTAGTATGGTTCTATGAGGAACTTACTTGGGATTAACGGTGACATCACTATGCATATCATTAGTTCTCTTTCTTCTATGGATGAGACTAGTAGGTTATTGCCATAAGCGGTTCGGAGGCGATAACAATTATGGATACACTACCCACATATAATTGTCTTGCTCTAACAATCACATGTGTACTTTATTATTATCTATTATTCCCATCAGATGTTTTGCACAACTACGGGTGAAAACCGAAGACCCTAGGCCCTCTCTGTCTCTCCATCGTCAACAACAACAATATCACAAACTCTTGGTCCAGTGAAATCGCAATAGGAATTCTAAAACTCTCGAAAGTCTGTTTAAGTAATATCACTTTGCTTTCTGCTTCTCGAGGATTCGATAAACCTAGGTCCACCAATGAAAAATGGTTATACTACATCTGTAATCCGGATCGAAGGTATCATAGGGTCACCCAATTGGTCAAGGAGGACGTCTTCGTGCCCTTTGAGGCTATCGATACTGACCAGGCTAGCTTCGAGTCCTTGAACACCACCGACTTTGTTGAAGACCAGGATGGCTCTCCTGCCACCGACCATGCAGCTTCAAAGTCCCTTGCGCCAGAATAATGAAAACATTTTGTAATGCTTGTTTCTTCTGTCAATTTATTTGTGCGGAAAAAATGTGGTTCACTTAAGGTGGAAAACATGGCTATGAGCTTCCAGCTACTCAGGAACTAGTTCCAGCATGTATATTTGTCTATATATTTTTAAGCAAGTGCTAGCTTATCCATTACTTCGGTTTGTATGCTTGACCTTTCATGAGATCGAAGACCCTCAGTCAAAACCATGCGCTTAGGTGATGATTCCCAATGGCACTGTCAAAAACCTAAGCACAAAATCGCTGACTTCGAGTGCCGAAAGTCACTACTCTAGAATCCACATAAAAACAACAAAGAACGTGTAGACCAGAAAACTTAAGCTAACGCCCGTAGGCAGAATTTCACAAGTGCAAATGCGAAGCTTGTGCATAAAGGGTTTATATGATCCAAAAATGAACACTAAAGGAGGTAGAAGACTCGGGCATATGAGTGAACCAAATGCTTTATTTCATCGATCATATAAGAGGTACACAGTAGATAATAAAATATGCTAAGTGTAGCAAGGACGTAGCTGTGCTCTGTTCCATGTCCGATCAAGCTCCGAGTAGTCATCATCCGGGTCACGTCACTTATGCTTATGATCCTCGTTTGCCCTATCTTCCAACTCACGATTATCGATGAGGTAATAGGAACCATTGAGTAGCGCCTTTCTTATGATGAACGGTCCTTCTCATGGCGGGGATAATTTGTGCGACTTCTTCTGCTTAAGTCGGAGCACCAGATCCCCCTCTTTAAACAAGTGATGTCGAACACGGCGACTATGGTAGTTGCATAGCTTCTGCTAGTAAATGGCGGATCTCTGGCATGCCAGCACGCGCTCCTCCTCGAGAAGGTCCACATCTAAGCATCTAGATTCTTCAGCACCACCTTCGTCGTAGGCGGCAAATCTTGGTGAATCGTGGAGGATGTCGGAAGGTAGAACTGCTTCTTCTCATATACCATGAATAAAGGGGTGTAGCTGGTGGATCTATTGGGAGAAGTTCGTAAACTCCACAAAACAAATGGCAATTCCTCCGCCCAAGCTCCAGCTGCTCTATGCAGTGGTGCTTCTAAAGCGTGGCTTTATTCCCTGTAGAATTAGTCCATTGGCCCTTTCAACTTGACTGTTAGACTGTGGATGAGCCCTAGATGCTAGATCAAGGCGGATGCCTTTTTCCCAACAATAAGCCTCTACTTCTTCGAGTGATAAGTTGGTGCCGTTGTCGGTGATGATGCTATGTGGGAGACCAAATATCACCACCAAATCCCGGACAAATCTAAGGGAAGTTGCCCCATCGAGCTTTCTAATGGGTTTAGCTTCTATCCATTTTGTGAATTTTTCAACTACTAACAGTAGATGCGTAAACCCACAAGGTGTCGTTTGCAACGGTCCAACCATGTCAAGCCCCCACACTGCAAATGGCCAAGTTATTCGTATGGTTCGCAACTCTTGGGCTGGCACATGTGGTTGCCGAGCATAATACTTACACCCAACACATGTCTCAACCAGCTTGTCGGCGTCCGCCTTTGCAGTCAGCTAGTAGAATCCTTGCTGGAAGGCTTTGGAGACCAAAGATCGAGGAGCGCCATGATGCCCGCAATCTCTAAGATGAATCTCATGAAGGATATCAATACCTTTCTACTGGGAAACACATTTTAGGTATACACCTGTGGTGATTCTTTTGTAGAGCTTCCCATTAATTATGGTATAGCCCTTTGCTCGACGTACTATTTCTGACTTTCCACCTGTCGATAGGTAAAGTTCCATGTACGAGATACTCCATGAACGGTTTTTTCCAAGCTGGAGGGACTATTGTTACTACATTAACAAATGAGTCAACTCTATCCGGGTTCTCGAGGTCCGCTCCCTTCACGGATAGGGTCCCTAGATGCTCTAGAAAAACACCTAGCGGAATTGGTTTGCGCCCTGATCCAAGCATTGACAGAAGATCAGCCGCCTCATTTTTCTCCCTCTTGACATACTTGAATTTGTAGCCTTCGAAACACTTGGCTATCTCGTGTACTTAGTCTCGATATGCCGCCATCATAGGGTTCCGCGCGTTCCAGGTGCCAGCCACCTATTGGGCAACCAAGTCAGAATTTCAACAGCAAACTATTTTCTTGATGCCAATATCTTTGGCTACGTGAAGTCCGTGAATGAGTGCTTCATATTCCTCCATGTTGTTCGTAGCCTCAAAGTGAATTTGCAGTACATAGTGCAGTTTTTCTCCTATTGGTGACTATAGTAGTACACCAGCCCTCGAGCCATTGAGTAGCTTTGATCCGTCAAAGTGCATCACCCAATATTCTGGTTCTGGTACGGTAGTATCATCTATCATCTCTGTCCAATCTGCAATAAAATCTGCCATGGCTTGAGATTTCATAGCGTCGCGTCTCTTGTAAGTGATCTCGAAGGCGGCAAGCTCAATTCCCCACTTCGCAACCCTTCCTGTAGCGTTGATGTTGTTGATGATGTCAGACAGTGGAGCCTTGCTCACTACTGTGATAGGGTGCTCCTGGAAGCAGTAACTTAGCTTCCATGAAGCAAGGAACACACCATAATCTAGCTTCTGGTAGTGCGGGTAATGCTGCTTGGACTCTGTCAATACCTCGCTTATATAGTAAACTGGTCGTTGTACTCCATACTCATGCGTTGGTTCCTTCTGCTCCACCACGACAACGATGCTGATAACCCGGTTGGTGGCCTCCATGTAGATCAACATAGGCTCCATTGGCTAGGGTGCTGCGAGTATAGGTGCAGAAGAGAGTATCCATACAATTTTTTCTGCCTTCTTCAGTAACTTGTATAGCGGCAGAGCCTTCTCTCCAAGTCGGCTGATGAACGAGCTTACTGCTGCAACGCAGCCTATGGGCCGTTGGATGTCCTTTAGGCATGTCGGACGATTAATGTTGAGGATGGTCTTGATCTTCTCCGAGTTAACTTCGATTCCACGCTGGGAAACAATGAAGCTCAACAATTTGCCGGCCGGAACACACAAGACGCACTTCTTAGGGTCAAGCATCATGTTGTATTTCTAGAGGTTAACAAAGGTTAACTTTAAGTCAGAGATTAAATCATTTGATTATTTAGACATCACCACGATATCGTCCACATAGGCGTGAAAATTCCGACCAATTTGGTCGTGTAGGAAATGCTGCATGGTCCACTGGTACGTAGCACCTGCATTTTTTAGCCCAAAGGGCATCGTGACATAGAAAAACGTGCTGTAAGGTGTGGTCAACGAAGTGGATAATTGGTCCGACTTCCTCATCTTGATCTGGTGGTATCCTGAGTATGCATCTAGGAAACACAGAAGTTCCGAGCTAGCCATCAATTCAATGACTTGGTCAATGCGATGCAAAGAAAACGGGTATTTCCGACACGCTTTGTTCAAGCCGGTGTAATAAACGCACATTCTTAATTCTTTGGTTCCCTTTTTGGGAACAAGTACAGGATTGGCCACCCAATGGGTGTGAAGGACTTCTCGGATAAAAATAGCCTTAAGTAACCTAGCTATCTCCTTGCCTATAGCGTGTCTCTTCTCGTCCCCAAAGGATCGTAGAGGTTGTTTCACCGATTTGCATTTTGGATCAATATTCAAGATGTGCTCGGCAAGTTCCCTAGGTACACCTTTCGTGTCGGCAGGTTGCCAGGCAAAGATGTCACTATCCTCACGGAGGAACTCGACGAGCATGCTTTCCTATTTTGGATTCAGGTTCATTCCAATGGCAGTGGTCTTGGAGGCATCACCTACCACATGTTCTACCGGCTTAGTCTCGATGGCAACCTTGAAGGCGGGATCTAGATCAGAAATCTGCTTCTTTGATGCCAGCATCTCCGAGGTGTCGACATTGCTCTGGATCTCCTTGAATTCTTCGTTGTAGAGGACTGCTTCTACAAAGGCTTCATCTCCAGTCTCACAGTCCCTTGCCTTTGAAAAGCTTCCGGATACGGTGATGACACCATTTGGTCCAGGTATCTTGATCTTGTTGTAGACAAAGCATGGCTTAGCCATGAAGGAGCGGAAGATGTCGGGTCCGAATATGACATGGTACACGCTGTTGAAGGGGGCCACTTCAAAGGTCATGCGTTCTTGGCAGTAATTGTTAACATTGCCAAAAGCGACCGAAAGTGTGATGCACCCGAGGGACCGAGCTTCCCGGCCAGGAACTATGCCGTGAAACACGTTGTTGGTCCACCATAGGTTAGTCTCTGTCAAGTTCATCTTGTGCAGTGTATCCAGGTACATGATGGTGATGCTAGTTCCACTATCCACCATGCACTTGGTGAACCCGCAACCATTAATCATGGGGTTGATGACCATAGCATATTGGTTCTCTATTGGAACAAGGTCGAGATGTTCCTTCCTGATCCATGTGATTGGAAATTCCGACCAACACGGGAACTGAGGAACTAGGGGTAGGGTGTCCATTAGTATCCCTAGAGAGGTCTTCTGAGCCTGGACAGTTGGGGTGCCAAGGAAAGTGTGATAGACAGGGGCCTTCTTCTTGAAGGGGTTCTTGCCTTTGCCATCTCCCTTGTCGGCGTGCTTGGGGTCAACATCCTAATCCATGTCACTTGAATCCTTGGACTCCTTTTCCTTCTTCTTCCCCTTTCCCTTGCCTCGCGGTCGGTTCTTCCGTCTTTGCTTGTAGCCGGACTCCGGGTATTTTTTGAGATCGTTGACGAACTTGCAATGGAAGTTGGTATGAGTGGCTTTTCCATTGTCGTCAAGGTGTACAAGGCACTGCATATCACGGTACTCCTCATATGTTTGGGGAACATAGGTCACTTCCAGGATAGTATCACTATCGCGTTGTTACCCACGACCAGCCCCCCGCCCTCGGCAACGCTGTCTGCCCTCACATCTGCCTTCAAACGTCATAGCGACCATGTCGGAAGCTGGCTTTTCTTCTGACAGGCTCTTCCGCTTAGTGTTGTTGGTCCTCTTGGCTTGGGTTGGAATGGCAATTGCCGGCAAGGAGCCGCGAGCATCATCATCGGCAGTCACGAACTCACTGGCCAAGGAGATCATCCGATTGAGATCCAGCCTGTGATTGTCCTACAGGAGTTTCAACTTATGTCAGAGCAAGGTGCCCTTTTCCAAACCATCGATGTAGGCGGCCATAGTGGTCTGATCGTGCATTCCTGCGCAGAAATTTTTCATATCCAGCCAGCAGGAGAGGTAGGATCGAGATGTCTCGTCCTTCTCCTGGACGCACCGCGATAGATCACCGACAGTGCAGGGACGTTTATACGTACCCTCAAAATTCTTGGTGAATGCTTCTTGCATGTCCAACCAATTGCATATGGACTTCTCTGGCAAGTCGTCGATCCATTGGCGGGCGGTGCCCGTCAACATTAGTGGGAGGTACTTTGCAACAACGTTGGGGTTTCCCCTGGCAATCTCGACCGTGTTGCTGTAATCCTGCAACAATGTAGCTGGCTTGGCGGTGCCATCATAGGTCTTGATCGTCTTTTCAATCTAGAAACCTTTAGGGTAAGTTGCGGTCAGTATCATAGGTCCAAAACAACATGGTCCCAAGTATTGTCCTTCCCGATCCTCTTGAATCTTGTCCAAGTATGAACGTGCATCGTATGACTCCGGGATTGCTTTTCTTATCGCCACCATGGGAACGGCTATGTGAACGACGTGGTCCTCCTCCGCCATGGTGGCTGCTAGGGGGCGACGGAGGCGGAGGTGGCGGTGGTTTAACCTTCTTGATGTTGCCCTCCTGCGACTCCTCACGCCTGTCGCGGTTTCTTGTAGGACGCGGAGTGTCATGGCGTGACCTGCTCTTGTGTCCTTTTTATCCACTGCACTCCCTACCATGACGAGGTTGATCCTCATTGTTGTGAATGACAATGCCGCCCTGGGGGCGTCTAGGCGGAGGCATGGTCGTACGGTGGTGAGCCTTTGGGTCTTCGTTATGCCGGGAAGATCGGGGCGGTGGCAGCGATCGGTGAGGGTGAGGCTTACCTCCGTGGTCGGAAGATATGGGGATGGCATCCTCCCTGTTGCGTGCGTCCCTCCGTCTTTGTTCTGAAGAACCCGTCTGCAATCTGACATCGTGAGGAGATCTTGACCTCTGCTTTTTGGGAGCGCTAGACTGGCAATATGCTGGGTCAGACTCGAGCCTCTGAGAGGTGGCCTTCTCCTGCTGTTTGACATCCTTGGCGACAAGATCATTGACATGTTACACAGCAGCGGGCGATCTATCCTACTCCAGTAGAGTCTTGGCGACAACCAAGTTCAGGACGGGTGTGGGCATGACTTGGTTTCCATCACTATCAATGTATGGCTTAGCTTGTGCCGGCTTCGAAGGTTCCCACCCCAAGTTGCTTCGTACACCAGGGTCATTGACAACGTGATTCAGATCTTTCTTAGCCTTCTTCTTCTTGAGCAGAGTCTTGTACTTGGCCTCCAGGGCTCAAGCTGTCTCGATCGATTTCTGCGCCTTGGCCAGATCTCGATCTAACTTTGCGCCCTGCTCTGCGATGGCCTGCGCCTTCTTCAGTAGCTGCTGGAGCTTCTCGTCAAGCTGGACAACGTTCCGTATATGGGCCATGGTCAGAGGCTCGACAAGTAGATTACCGTACATCACTCTATCAGCTGGAGTGACTTGGGCAGCCGTAGACGTAGATGCTAGTGGTGGCAAATTTTCAGTGTTGGCATTGCTCCTGCGGCTGTTGCACTAGGATAGCCGGACAGGGCATGGCCTTCATAAGATCATTGTCGGTGTCATCAGCTGGCCCCTTCCCGTTGTCCCGCGGCTTAGGCAGAGCTTGTCTGGATTGGTCTTCTTCCACCACACTCCCAATGGCGACATACACCTGACGAGATGTGACGGCCTTATCAGCCCGCTCCTTGCGATTGATCTCATCCTCCATCTCCTTCATTGCTGAGTCAAGTTCTTTCAGGTTGATATCCATCTCCTCCGAGTCCATGCTGATGTCATCATAAAGCGCATCTAAAATAGAGTAGGAGGGTGCGGGATCTTCCTCGATGACGGAGGACGATGCTGAGGCAGCGGTGGTGATGGTGGCGGTAGCCCGGGTACAGCGATAGGCGGTGCCTCGATCACTCCATCAGTAGCGGTGAAACTATTGACGGTGTCGATCATCTACTCGAAAGTGAGGATACCCGTGGCCTGCTGCCGCCTGAGCATATGCCAGAGAAGTGTGTCGCGATCCAGCCCTTCGAAAAAGTGGTAAACCGCATCATTGTTTGGGTAGTTATCCAGATCGTCTCATATCCGGAGCCATCTGGCGAGGTAATCTCAGGGGATTTCACCCTCTCTCTGAATGCAGCGCGCTAGATCGAAGATGGTTATCATGCCAACGAAGTGCGATCGCTGCTTTCCAGATGCACGGGCTAACCCGGCGGATTTGCAACGATCTTCCACCATTATCTCCTACACAGGGGCAGTTTGGGTGGGCCTTGAATTGTTTCGATCTAAGCTAACGAACTCCAAAGAGAGATCCGTCTTCGATCCTTCCACGAATGTGTCCTGCCCATAGGCGGTCTGTGTGGGCCTTGACGATCCTCTGACTTCCAGGGAACTAGCGCTCGAGTCAGTTTCGCCGATGAAGAGGTGGATGTCCCCCAGTGAAACGATCGAGCAGTAGGTGGGGTTTGTCTTCGCCGGAATCCAGAACTTTTCGGCTTGTCGGGAGGGATGATTGGAATGTTGCCGGAGAAGAGAACACGGCCGATGGCTACGGTTTCATCGATTCTCGTGAAGATCTTGGACCTCGCCTGTTGTAAATCCTGAAGCGCCTCTTGCCCCACGGTGAGCGCCAACTGTTGTGGTATTTCCGACAAGTACGCCATGGATGGGTCCTCACAGAGCGTTTTTAGAGACGTGGGGTAAGGCGGAAGGTTAGAAGGTACGAGGTAACACAGCTTACCCAGATTCAGGTTCCACGACGGTGGCGGAACCCTAATCCTACTATAAGGGAAATACGCCGAGTTATAGGGATTAGTTAGTTGTGCAAAATACGAGTTGTGTTGTTCTCTATGAGTCGTGCCCTAAAGGCTCCCATAGATCTATGTGTCTTACACTCCAAGGCTTCAGGTACGTCGGTGACTCCCTCGTACTATTCCTTTACCCGGCATGGGCCTCCCTTCTCGATCCATCTAACTGGGCCACCCAGCAGGCCATGGACCTTGGTACCAACCGTGGGCCACCCGAGTTATCCGAATTAGAGACATGCAATGGTGGTACCCATTTAGCATATCCCAAATAGCATCTGACTAAATGTTTTTGCAGTTTTATTAGGAACGAATCTAGCCATGATCTAATTAAAAGATGGCACGTTTTTGTATTGTATAGTAACCGAATCAGTATCTTAGTGGTGTGGTCCTTGCGCTTCCACCAGATCAACCCATATTCTAATCCCAGCTTCTTAAACTTTGTTTTTCTTTTGGGCCATCTCTAAATATTGGTGTTTCTGAACCGGTGGAACCACTCTTGCACGTATCCTTTTGAGCTAGCCTAGTAGTCCTCTTTCTTTGTTTCACCTCCTTATGTAGTATTTATTCATGGTAAAAATCCATATTTTTCTTTCTAAATCTTCCACACATGCACGTATACACTTCATCACATGTCTAAGCTCAAATATCTAGCAAGTTTTTCTTAGCCTCTTATGATTTAGTTGCTTGTGTGCAGCACCAATATATGTAATCCCTGTTGCATCTTATTCAGTATCTGAACACACATCAGATCCATCGCCTAAACCTTGCATCTTCACTTGACATTCTAGGGTTTGAATTCCCCAAAATAGGATTAATCCCAAACCTTTTTGTTTTTCCTTTCTCATACCCATGGTCATTCATATTTGATAAATTGTTGGTCAGGTAAACTCTGTTTGAAAATCTTAAGCATGATTGGGACATGGAAAGCAGGACGAATTGAATTTTGTAATATGTTTAAAACTTTTGACAAACTAAATCTAGTCCCAACCATTAAATGCTTTAACAATAATTAAATCTCAACTTTTCATTGCTAATTCCAAATAATAGAAATAATATATGTTTTCTTATCAGAAAAAATGTGAGAAATATGAATATGCTATTAAAAATATTATTTGAGTAATTTAAAATTTCGAAATCAGTAAAATGCTAACAAATGCCTATTTATTGATTAACTCACAACTTTAAAACTGTTAATACGAATTCGACAAATTGATATGTCTAAATCGATCAGCGCGACGATCCCTTTCCAACTATGCATTCCATGATATGAATTCAAGCATGCATCACATAAATATTAATGGGGCAGTAAGGTTTATTGGAGCAAAATGTGACTAAACAATTAATAAAATGTTTTATTCTTGTACCCCACACCTCACTCATGCTATGCTATGTCACACCATGTAATTGTGGATCATTTCATCATGGCATATCTTGTATTGCTTGTTGCATATGATTTATATGATTGCGCAATGTATTCATTATAGCCCTTCTGTGTTTGTTTTTTATCTGGATAGACACTGAGCAAGAGAACTATGAAGAGCCTTAGGAGTATTACCTGAATACCACTTATTCATCAGTTGGGATATCAAGCAAGCATTTCTGCATGCTTGCTCTATATATAGCTATTGCATCTATCTTATTCTTCCATCATGAATCGCATCACGAATTAAATTGCAATCTCACGTACTACATAGCCTTTACTTTTAAACCCCGCCAAAGCTTATTTCCTCAATCCTATAAGTCATTACTACAAGAGTTGTTTGAGCCATGCGAGTTGTAGAATTGCATGTGCAGGGTTTGTGAGAGTCTTTGACAATGAGGTACTTCAACAACTAAAACTGAGTAGTAATGGGATAACTAAAAAAGGAGGCACCAGTCGACAATATTTGAGATCTGGTTTTTATATGCTCACTTTTGTTCACCTAGGACCTGAGTACTTGATACATGTTCCTTGACTATCGCACTATCCATATGTGGTTGCCTTTCTAGGTTTCCTTGGACTTGAACTTGAGTTAAAAGAATGTTTAGGGGCCACAATTAGTTCGGGATTTATGCATTACCTACTATACAAATGACATGTTATGCCATCTTTATTATCTGTTGCTCGATGAGCATTTATTAATGTTACGTAGGAGTGGCACTCTTTCACAGTAATATATTATCTATGGTATCTACTCGTGTGACAAGTGCACATAAACTCTTAGTCCGTATGAGACTTAGCTACACCTCGTACGGATAGCTCTTTTAGGCAGCCTCTAAAACATTCTCCGGTTTCTTGGAATGGTTCTGTCGTGAGGCCTCTATGTTTTTATTTGTTTGCTTCTTCCGAGGTTGAGCGTGCATGTGTTGCTATTTGTGCACCACTGCAGGGTAAATCTTTTCGAAAATCTGTGTCCGCGTTTATGGACGACTTGGAGCACAGTTTCTCGATCATAGACAACTATAATTAAAATACCGCATTTGACTTGACTAAACATAACTTGTAAATAGTGCAATATTCATGGAATTGTTAATGGAATTTCCAACTGATGGGATGTTCTTTTGTCTTCTTATTCAAGGAACGGAAAGGAGGGCGAGTGATGTTTATTTATGTTGATGTATGTGTTGGATAATTCATTGTTAGTTATTTAACGAGTGTATGTCTATCCTTGACTAGTTGAGTGCCCGTGCGTTGCTACGGTTTTATAATTAGTTTTTCATATATATATATCAATAAAGTACATGCAAATTCACACATATGAGAAAAAAGCTATAAGATATTCTAAACCCATAGTATTCCACATATTTGAAGTATACTTCGATAACAAATATAATTTGATACTATTCAAATATAAAATAAACACTCGAACCAATTTAACTAATATAATAATATCTACTCCTTGATACTCATTAGATATTATCGCGCAATGTTAAAACTCACCTCCTCTAACTTTGTCAAACTCGTGGGTTTTGTATCTCTTCCACCAACATCTCCTTGTCGTCTATGTCGACAAGTTTGTTCTGATCCGCGGCAATATCTGCATCCATTCCGCGCATGATCTACAAACATGAAACATATATTAAATATATAAATATAAATATACGTAATATAGATACAGTTAATAAAAGATAAAAAATACTATTATCTCGTTTCACCTTTTTTTAGGGGTGTTTCAGCTCTTTTGATTCCGTCAAACTCGCTGTTCTTTTGTTCCCTTCCAATATTGTCGCGTTGGGGTTGATTGTCTCTATGAGTTTACTTGATCTAAAAAATAGATTATAAAGTAAAATATGAAATTGAAAACGGATCTACACATACGTCCCATGTATATGTGCGTGAACTTTTTTAGCATTATGCTATGTTAGAGATGAGAGATGAAACCCAACGGGTTGGAATTGAGCATGAATTCCATAAATGGTGACAGAGAGCGCATCACGATCAGCCTAAACGTCCAGCAGGTATACCTAACCAATCTGCTAGCGAATTTCAAAATGTTCTTGTAAAGGATAGCTAGATAACTACGTTGCTTGCCAGCAAAAGAAAATAACCATGTTGTGGAGGCACGTCCAGCAAAGAAACCAAACACACACACCCTCCACCAGATACTATCGAAGCAGTTCTTAAAATATACTATCAAAGCAAACAGGAAAGCAGGAATGGACGGGAAAGTTAGTAGAAAAGTTAGACTGAAATCATCTCACTCTCCTCACCGCCGTTCCTCAATCTCTCCACAAATTTCTGCCCCGCCGACGGTTGCTCCTCACCTCCCAGTCTCCCCCCGCCGCCGATTGCTCCTCACCAACGAGTCTTCCCCCGCCGCCAGTTTCTCCTCACCACTGAGTCTTCCCTGCCGCCGGTTGCTCCTCACCGCATAGTCTTCCCCAGCCACCGGTTGATCCTCACCGTCCATGCCCTTAGTCTTGCCCTGACGCCTGCTCTCCCCTCCCGCTGTTCACCACTCCCCCTCACCCCCCACAGCCTCCCCGCCTCATCTCCTAAACTTACAGCACGATTCCAGCCGCCAGCATCCACCGCTGGTGCGTTGTCGTTGAAGGACTAAGTGATGGCGCTTGTCGAGCCAGGCCTCCACCGCCTTCCATGAGGTCTTGGTTGCTTCCACAACTTGCGCTAGCGGCGCCCGCTCGCAGTCCTCGATGTGCCATGCCACGCCGCAGTTGCTGGTCCCTTTGTTCCCGAGTGTGATGGATTCTGGATGCGGCCTTGACGGGCATGGGATCAAGGGTGCTATAGGACTTGGCGAGGAATTGGACAGCGCTTGGCCCCAGATCATACCTTGTCGCCAATGAGAATTTGTCGTGGAGTTGGATTGGCTCTGATGGTTTGGGTTGAGTAGGAAAGAAAATACAGAGGTAATCTCTATTTATATTGGCAGTTGTTAGGTCACAAGATATTTCCTATTTATTTTGATACGGGATTATCCTATATTTATTAACAGATCCGAGTACTTCCATATTATGGTATGATATGATGCTATTAGTGTGAGAAAAAGAATCCCGTTAACTGATCTGACCAATGATTTCTTTACCAAGTCAAATAATTAAGTTTGAGATTGGTGCCTTTATATGCCACCATCACATTGAGAAAAATCAGGAACAACACTAATTAAAAAGATTTGTGCGACTTAAAAAGATTTGTGCGACTTTTCCAAGATAGTGTGTACTACAGCTCCAGTTCCAAGATGGTGCGTACTACAGTCTCTCATTCTCTAACTTCTAGTTCTGGTGTCCTATTCTACCTTGGATCGCCTGCATTGTTACTTGGTCATATACTTTTCTATAAGACGTGTATCAATCTGTGAAGAAAGTACGAGTGCCAATTATTTCTTTCTTCATTCAAATTCTGAATCAGCGGCATTAAGTAATGATTGGTTACAAGTTATGTTGCAATATAAATTACTCAGGGATACTATAAGCCAGTGAAAAAATGTTAGGAATAGCTATACAACTTAAAATGAAAACATCCATCCATCCCATACCATTTCCCCTAAGATGTATACTGGAGAGAAGAACATACCACATCTCTGAACCGACCCGTCCCAATCTAGAAAGAGAAAGTTAGTTGTGGAATCCACCGGCACCTGCCCACCGATGAGCAAATATCAGCCTAAACACCTTCACTTCGATCTTCAAAAATCTTGTAGACATCGAGCTCTAGAACAATAATCCCCACCGTACCAATGGTTGGAGCTGCATTCTTATTTTGTTGACGGACTGTGCGCAGCCTCTTCAGGTGTTCTTCTTTATTTGTAACATACAATCGGCCATACCAATTCGCTCCACTGCTTTGTTGCGCTAACTGTGTTTCATTTGCACCTTGGTTGGTTAGATCTTTAAATGAGGTATGCTCACCCACCGAAGATTCCAGTGCATTATTCTTTTTTCGCATCTGCAGTATTGATGGGAGGAAATAAGGTAATACAACTATTTGCACCATGGCACCCCTACCAATGGTCCATTATTGTTTTCACATCTGCAGTAATTTAACACATTAACACACGCTAAAATCATACAGCTAGTGTTACAGAAACATCAGAAAATCATATGACATGTTACTTTGAAACAAGCGGTCTCTTGATTTTGGTGTATTGGGTTATAGAGCCATGCAAACGGCATCCCTATCAAATATTCTTTGTATCGTGTTGTAATCAACTAATAGAAAGTTTTGTCCGCATCAAGGAAATATAAAATCTTGCTTGGTTATTGTATCTATCACCAGGAATAATTTTTTAGTGTCTCCTTTCCTGATGGAGTGTGATAAGTTTGAAGCATGCTTAAACATAATTATTAGAACATGAATGTTTTATAATATATGCCCGACTCTCAGAAATTTGACTTCTTTATGTCCCCTAGGGGATTTATGAAAATACCTAGCAGTAGTGAAGTAGGAACTACTACTAATATCTGAACTATTGTGAAATTTAAATGAGAAAACATAAGTTGGGCTGGATGCTACATGATATGTCTATGCACAAGAATGTGAGTTGACTTTGTCGTTTTTCTATTCAGAATAGTCTAAGATGGGAGCGTTAATATTATGTCTATGCACAAGCAAAACAATGACTTTGTCGTTTTTCTATTCAGAATAGCCTAATAGGTCACACCAGAAATTACAAATGCTATTTAGAGTTTGTAGAATTGATGCCATTTTAAGTTCGATGCTTAATTACAGAAGATGGTGTGTACCTTGAAATTCGAATTTTTCTGAGGGGGACTGGATGCCACCAACGGCGTTATTGATGCGGCTCGCTGTGGTGTTTCGATGAGATCGATTGATTCTAGGATTGCTGCGTCCAGGTGATGATAGATCATAGTGGCGCGGAAGACTCGATTGATTCCAGAATCGCTGCAGCCAGGTAAAGATAGAACATAGTGGCACGGAAGATGGCACGCGCTCAATCCCGTCTGATGGTGATCGATGCGGCTCGCTGGTCGGTGGATTCCAGTGAGATCTCCAAATGGGAGGATCGCTCCGGCCAGGTGATGATGGAAGGCATTCGTTTTTTTCTGGTTAGAGTATGCTGGTTTTACGGGATTGATTGAGAAACGGGTGATTAGGTTCCACTTACGAGCTGTCCTGACTTATTGAGAAACGTCTGCCTTTATGGGCTTGATTGGTTTCCAAATTGCAGCGGGGTGAGTGCGGCAGTTCCCACTTATCGGTGGCAAAGCATTGTAATTAGCTAGGCGATGGACAACCTATCATCAGATGCAAATCATATGATCCTAATTATTACAATGTTTGATGCCAAAGTGCCAAAGTGAGACGTACGAACACCAACTTCTTTTTAATACTAAATATTAGGATGTTGCAGCATGTCTTTATAGAACTGTTAGACTTTACTTTTTGCTGCAATTGCACCACCCTCAGATTATTTCCTTTTGATGCATAAATACTTGCTGAGCCCCTTAGGGTCTCACACGATAAATATTGTTCAGATGAACAGGTATAACCACAAGAAGGTTCTGAGTCGACAAGGTTGATGATGGTGGAAATGACCATTAGGTGTAGAGATTCTAGGGATCAAGATCCATGAGATCTGTGGGCGGGATGTTCTTGATTTTAGGGCATCTTATTCCTCTTATCTGTACTCGAATCTTGTTTTCTACTTCCGCTTAATACTCTGATGTGTGATGTATGATGATGTATCCTATACTATTATGTTTATCTAGGATATTTGGATCTTTTCATATGGTGTTGAATATTTCTATTTCTTTTAGATAGTTTGTCTCTGATGTATTATTGTATGTCGTGGACATACACGCTTGTCTAGGTTTGTTCGTATACCTGTCGACTACGCAGCTCGCACTTGTCACGATGTTCTTGCAAAGTGGATAGGGTAGTTGGCCGGTACCGTGCCCTATTTCGCTCAGAGGGGACCTACACGTGGGTGGCCCTTGGGCCTCCTCGGTAGGACACCTTATGCATTTTGGGTTCATTTCTGTCTTGTTGCTTAGAGCATAGTATTTAAGGTATTATGACTAGTATCAGATCCATTCTGCCCTTCAGGGTCTCAGCAAATATGGTTGTTGTCAGTCTATAAAATATTTTGGTAGCTATATTATCGGGAAAAACAGAGAGTATGACTGCTTTCATTTTTCTTCTTACCCATCCACCCACCCTTTTCTGGTAAGGAAGTGAAACATTTGTCTATCCTCTTCTAAAAATTTAAACTAGGATTCACGTGTTTGGGGTTTTCGTAGTACCATAGGATATGTTAAAACCTTACTCAATATGTTGCATCTAACCTTGCTTCACAGTCTGCCTTTGATTATCAACTATTGGTACATTCCATATTGACAGGCTTTTGTCAAACCGACATGATCTATCTGTTTCCTTGTAAACCGACCGGTCTTGTTAAGGGTGTTTGTCCTTCCTGCATGCTTTCACAAAATGTGGAGTTTCTAATCTCTATCTATTAGGTTGTTTTACGCATCTATTGGTATTTTAATGCCAGAAAATGCGGAATTTTTTCTTTTATACATCTGTGTTTCCACACTCCTTTTCATTCTTGCGTGATACACTATTCACCTTCCTTTTGTCGCCGTGTCCATGTTGACTTGATCTTTTGCTACCGGTGCTTTAATCTGGAATTTTTACTTCATCTTCATTTTTTTGGGATAAATACATAACGGTATCATTCTGATGCTTGTGATTGTAATTTGGATCTCGTTATAGCTATATGACACTTATCATGAGTGTAATATTGTTAATGTTATCAATCGCATCCTCCAAATAATGGCGGTTGTCCCTTGTGATTTTGAGTTATACCGTGATCATATCTATATCATCTTCAAGTATCTTGGCAATCTGGAGGTTTCTTAAGTCACTATGGTAGATTATCGTCCGTTTATCAGGCTTCAAATCTTTTAGGAACTCCATATCTACAAAGGTCCTCTTTGATACGTGAGAATCTCATCCTTTCATTGTTTCTTATCCAAAATCTCTCCTGTTGTCAACCGGTGATTCGATCAACAAGGTGAACAAGTCAGTATCTCTTTTCTTATCCGAAGGACTAGATAATCTATTCGTCCAATGCATACCTTAACTTAATCCGTGGAGCTTATCCTGAGCTTGACAAGTAATTATTGTTGCTTTGTTGAAGACTTCCCCAAGATGGCTAAATCTTTCTCAGATATTCTCATGAAGGATAAGAAGTTCTTTTGGTATCCGGCTCATCAAGAAAACTTTTGAAACCCCCTCTCTTTATCTTCTATCCTCAATCCATCGGACTCCATGAAGACTTTCCGGATTTTTTGTAATTCCTCTATGCTAGACCTTGGTGTTTTATTGTTCTGCCTATGGAATCTAGCTTATGTTCAGTGAACTTCCCTCATATCTTTTCCAGTGGTTTGGGAACTTCGATGCGACAACATCGTCATATTTTTCTGTTTGGTTTCGATAAAATGTTTGCATCAAATATTTGATCTCTTATAGCACTTCATGTTTTCTTCTTGGATAGAGTCATGGCCATACAACTACTCTTAGCATTCGCTCTTGTATATTGAATTGGTGGATTAATGCAATTTTACTCTATTCCATGGAAGTTATAAGTGGTTGATACTTTGATACGTTTACTTCCACATAATCATGGTTTTGTCCATTCAAACACTAATTATTGAATATTTCATTTATTCGATCACCATGCTAACCCTGTCGTCCTCTTCAGGATGGAGAGTCGTGATCAAGAACCTGCACTGCCACCAGACCTGGATCAAGTGCTTATCAAGATAACAGAAACCATGACCAGGTTGCAAGACAATCAACATTGAAGCATTGCTGATTTCAGTCGGGTATCAGTTCATAGTTTCCTTAAACTAAAACCCGCGCGTTCGATGTTTATGGAGAGCCATTGGAAGCCGAGCTCTCAACACCGCATCTGTGGCACAACAAGATCGTGTTCTCTTTGCAACCCAACTTCTTTTTGATCATGCTCAGTATTCATGGGAAGGCTATCAACAAACACAAGATCTTGATGCTGAAACCACTTGGGATGAGTTCCAAACTGTTTTTAAGATGCACCACATTCCTGAGACAGTTGTGCAAAGAAAGTGTGAGGAATTCCTTCAACTTACTCAAGGTAATAAGTCTATGCTAGAATACAGGACCGAATTCAACCATCTGGCTTGCTATGCTAAAGAGGAAGTGTCTGCTAATGCTAGAAGGCAAGAGAAATTCCGCAAACGTCTCAAACCTGAGTTAAAGTATGCTCTCAACCTTTTCAAGTGCTCAACCTTTGTGAAGTTTGTCAATATGGCAATGAAATAGGAATATGGGCGTGAAGTTTTGGAAAACTCTCGCAAGCACCTTCGTTATGGTGGCTCTTCTTCTTCAACCTTGCCACCTCAAAAACGAAGGATTTGGGTACCTTTTCGTGCGCCGGCACCACCCACCTTCATGCCAGGGCGCTCAACTTATATTCCCCACCCACCTGCTCCAAGGAACTTCCAAGGGCCGCCAAGTTCAAATGTTCAAGTGCAACCAAAGGTAGTAGATCAAAATCTGGCTATATTGGTCACAAGTGCGGCAAATTTGGTCATATTGCACCTAGATGTCCGCAGAACAAGATCCGTCTATCACCACCTCACACTTCTGCGACACTAGCAATGGTCCGTGTTCCTCGTCCTGATCTGTCTTTCACCTATAACAATTGGCCGAGACATGCTTGGGTAAAATTTGTCAATTCAACTCGGGCAGACAAATCCTAAGGAGTCGTTATGGGAACCTTACCTGTAACTACCTCGGTGAATTACGCTCTTAGTTACAAGCCTGGATGAGCGGAAATGGTTAAAATAGTACGGTGGGGCCCAAATGCCACTCACAGGTAGACCTTTCGGCCGTCCTAACCATTTTCAAACATCGGGACAAGAACGAGCGGCGTAATCGGGAGGCGAAGGGATCAACTACATACACAAATGAGTATGTATGCAAGCCACCATACAACAGTCCTCAGAGCCATTCCATCTAAAAGAAATAGAAATATTGCAACGCCATACGGCAAGATCCAAATATCCTAGATAGATATAATAGTTTAGGATATCTCCTCATACATCAAACAGCAGAGTATCAGGCGGAAGCGAAAACAAGATCCGAGTACGGATAAGAAGCAAATCGGCATAAGATGCCCCATAAATAAACACATCCCGCCCACATATCTCACGGATCCCCGTTCCCGGAATCTCTACACCGAGTGATCGTTGCCAACATCGTCCGTCTCCTCCACCCAGTATCCATCTTGCGAGTTTACATGTTCATCTGAATCAAACAATTTATCGTGTGAGACCCTAGGGGTACTCAGCAAGTCTTTATGCCTCTAAAGGGGACACAACCTGGGGTGACGCAATTGCAGCAAAAGGTAATACCTAACAATTCTATAGATACTCGCTAACCATCCGCCTAACCAAGATAGAAGGATGTCCGTGAATTAATAACAACAGTTATAACGGTAATATTAACAGATCCATCCTCCTCCTCGCTTACCAACGAGGAAGCGGACAAACAACCCCCCCCCATCCGTTGGCAGTTTTATTATCCATTCCATGAGTGTTGCACTATTTACTAGTCAGGTACTTGGTCAAATCAAAAGCGGTACTTTAGTTATACTTGTCTATGATCGAGAAACTGTGCTCCAAGTCGTCCATAACCGCGGACACGACTTTCAGAAAGATTTACCCTGCAGGGGTACACAAATAGCAACACACACTCGATCAACCTCGGAAAAACCAAATCAAAACCCAATGAGGCATTCACGACAGAGCGATCACAGGATTCAGAAATGTTTCAGGGGGCCACCCCACTAAGCTACCCGCAACGAAGTTGGCCGGCTCCGAGACGGACCCAGGGTTTGCGTCAGTGGCTGTAAACGACCGGGAACCCGAAAGTGTGACTGGGCTTGTCGATACCGCGAAAACACTCCGCCTCCAAAACAGTACAGGTGTTCCTCGCACAATCTTAAATAAAGCAGTAAAGCATGGCATAAGTACAGGATAGTAATAAAGCCCCAAACTACTTTGTGGCCCCAAGAAATAAGAATGAATCAAGCTCTGGCTCAGGGGGGGTCCATAGGCCTCCCGGATATGGATAGCGCGAATATTCAAGGAACAGGAATCAAGTACTCGGGGTCCTACAGGACACAAGTGAGCATGAAAAACCAAATAGCAGATATTGCTCACCGGTGCCACTTTCATTAGTTATCCCATTACTACTCAGGTTAAGTTGTTTAGGTACCTCGTTATCCATCATACACTCACATACCCTACACATGCGGTTCTACGACCCGCATGGCTCAAACAACTCCTGTAGTAATGGCTCATGGGATGGAGGGACAAGCTTCGGTGGGGTTTAAAAGTAAAGGCTATGCAATACGTGGGATTCAGTTTAATGCAATCGCGACTCAATGATGGAAGAATAAGATAGAGGCAATAGGTACTATATGTATGCAAGCATGTGGTAGTGCTTGCCTGGCAGCTCAGTTGAAGCGAGAGAAGGATCTGGGTAGTGCTCCTGGGTTTCTTGATATATCCCCTGCTCGGCGTCTATTCGAAGAAGAACCAAACAAACAAGGGCCAACATAAATAAAGTGCACAAGCATATGAATAAAATGCGACAAGCAAACAATCATGCCATGATGAATGATGCACAGTTTGCATGGCAATAAAGTAGCATGGCATGGGTGAGGAGTGAAATACAAGAATAAAGCATTTTATGGAGTTTTAGTCACCTTTTATACTCAAATAAGTTGCTGTAACCTTTATATTTATATGATGCATGCTGCAATTCAGAACATGGAATGCATAAACAGAAAGGTCTCGTCGAGCTGATCAATTTAGACATATCATTTGTCAAATTTGGAGTTATAAAACAAAAGTTATTAATTAATTAAGGCAAAGGGGCATTTTATTGTAATTTTAATCAACTCGAAAATTAAAGTGTTCAAAATATATTTTGGATGGCATATTTGAAATCCTCACATTTTTCTGCTTTCAAAACATATATTACAAGTTTAATTTGGAATTATATTTGAAAAGTTATTTAAAAACAGATTTGAATTTTGAATTTAAATTAGTTTTGAAAAGGTTTAATTAAAACAGACAACAGGATAAACTTTTGTTACTCAGGCAAAACTAGCCACGGTCACTGACGGGTGGGACCGATGCTGACTTGGCGAAACGGCGCGCAGAAAAACCTTCTGTCACCGCGGGCTAATCTAGCCGCAGCAACTGACCAGCGGGCCCGACGCGCGAGCGGACCCACGCGCCAGTGGTTGGACGCATCGGTGACACGCGGCGAACCCAGGGACTGCGGGTTGAGAAACGCAAAGTAGAGGTGCCTTTTTATAAAACCGCACAGAGGCAGACAGGTGGGGTCGGCAGGAGCGCGGGTTGAGGAAAACAAAACGGAAGGGGGTTTTCTGAGAAAACGCCACGCGGTACTATTTTTCTTCCTGGGTTGTCTGATGAAACTGAAGACGCGAATCTAGGCGCGGCGGGGCTCGATCTGGCGACCTCGCGCGCGCGGCGGCGGCTACCGCTGCGGTGGCTTGGGGGTTGATGGGAGGTTGTTGTGGCGCGGCTAGGTAGGTTCTCGCGACGAGAGGACGGTCTTCGACGACGTGAGCTCGCCGCGCCGAGAGCGTTCGACAAAATGCACAACGCGAACAGGCAACCGATCGGCTAGCAGAGGTGTCTGGGAGGTTCGGGCGCTCACCGGGAGTGGGTCGGTGGTGGCGGAACGGCTTGGGACGCAGGGGATCGGCGACGATGCAGACGGCCGGAGTTCTAGGGTTTGGCGTCGGTGGCGGCGGTGATCTTCGGCCCTGGTGCTTCTCCTCCGCGACGGCGTGTACAGGGTGATGCAGGGGTTCTCCACGGCCTTCCTCGACAACCAGAGCACCGCGCCCGCCGCCTGATACGAGGAGTTGGTGAACGGCACCGACGGTGGCCGACGAAGTGGATGTGTGGCAGAAGGGGAGGAAGAGGGGGAAGGGAACAGCTCGGGACAGATCTGGGAGATGCAGGAGAGTCGTGGGGAAGGAGGAAAAAGGAGGGAGAGGGGAGAGACCAGCTGTGGCAGGGGGTAGATAAAAGGTGGCTCGGGTGCCACCTTTTCCCTCCTCCTCACGTGCTCGGGCTAGACGGCAGGGGCAGGGGGAAGGGTGATGGGGGCTGCCAGGTAGGCCAGGGAGGGAGGAGAGGAAGGTGGGGCCGGCACGGCAGGGATAGAGAGAGAGAGAGAAAGGGAAGGCTCGGGTGTAGCTTCGGCTAGGACTAGAGGGGGCTCGGGTTAGGGTTGGTGCTAGGGTTGGGTAGGAGGGTGGCTGGGCCAGGGGAAGTAGGGTGGCTAGATGGGGCCTGCATGGCATGGAGTGGTTGGGGTGGGGGTGGTATGGTAGATTGTGATAGAGGGGTAGGTGATTAAGGTTAGGGTTTTAGATAGAGAGGAGGGATTAGAGAGAGAGGGTGATGGGGGTATGTCATGGTGGAGGCTTTTTGGCAAGACCAAATTAGATCAAGCCAAAGGAGAGGTAGAGAGGGAGATGGATGATTCACTCAAAAGATCAAATAAAAACAAAGGAGGACAAAAGATGGAGATGGTTGCATGGCATACACATGTGAGAAAAGCTTGATGAGCACTAGGCAAAAAGGAAAATAAACCAAACTAGATGAAAGATTTGAGAGAGAAGGGAGAGCTCCAAGAGAGATACACCACTCAAAAATTCTTATAAAATCCCAAAGGACTAGAATGTGGTGGTGCTTGCATGGCCCATGCAAAATAAGTAATGCCATGTTTATTCTTGTGAAAACAATAATATTAACATGGCATTATTCTTGTGCATTCCCAAAAGTGGAATATAAGCCAAGCAAAAGAATTTGTAGAAGTAGATCCATCCTATCTCCCATGAGCTAGATTAAACACCAAAAGAAAATAAAATACAAGCTCATGGATAAAGGGATGGTGGAATTATAAGGTGGTGAAAGAAAGGGTGGTGGAGTGGAATAAAAGATATGCCCCCAACTCAACTTGGGCATTTAAACAATATATCAATAACCAACTACAATAACAAGAGGCAAATACAATTTACAATGCATATGAGAGAAGAACCAAAACAGAAAGGGTTTTATATGATGCTCAAATGCAAGGTGGCATGATGACATGAGCATGATATAATTATGATGCAACAATTATATATATGAAGTAGCCATTATATTACTAGACCAAGTAGCATTACAATTGTTAGACAATTGGGATGCTACAACTCTCCCCCACTAAACAGGAATCTCGCCCCGAGATTCTAGGAAAAAGAAGAAGACTCAAAGAGGGTAGGATACTTGGCACGGAGCTCATCTTCACGTTCCCAAGTGGCTTCATCAACAGAATGGTGCGACCACTGCACCTTGCAGAACTTGATGGACTTGTTGCGAGTCCTTCTTTCTGCGACTTCAAGGATTTTTGTGGGGTGTTCTTGATAAGACAGGTCTTCTTGGAGATTGATAAGCTCATGGTCCACGGCCCTGCCGGGATCCTTGAAGCACTTCTTGAGTTGAGAGATGTGGAAAACATCATGGACCTTGAGTTTTTCCGGGAGCTCAAGACCATAAGCAACTTCTCCCCTTCTTCCACGAATTTTGAATGGACCGATGTATCTAGGAGCCAGCTTTCCTTTGATACCAAAGCGGTGTGTGCCTATCATGGGAGTGACACGAAGGTAAACGAGATCACCAGGGACATACTCCATGTCCGTGTGCTTTCTGTCATAATTGCTCTTCTGGCGACTTTGAGCAATCTTCAGATTTTCAAGAATGATGTGGACCTTCTCCTCCGCTTGAGTTACAATGTCGGGGCCAAACAATATTCTTTCTCCTGCACCCGACCAACCAATCGGAGTTCTGCATTTGCGACCATAGAGAGCCTCAAATGGTGCCATCTTTAGACTTTTCTGGAAGCTATTGTTGTAAGAGAATTCAGCATAAGGAAGACATTCTTCCCACTTCATGCCAAAAGAGATGACGCAAGCACGGAGCATATCCTCCAGAATCTGATTGATCCTTTCAACTTGTCCTTGCGACTGAGGGTGGTAAGCTGTGCTGAAGTTCAATTTTGTTCCCAAAGCATTTTGGAAACTTTCCTAGAACTTGGAAGTGAAGATGCTTCCACGGTCTGAACTGATCTCAAGAGGAACCCCATACAGAGAGACAATTCTGTTGTTATAGAGCTCAGCCAACTGAATTGCAGAAATTGTTTCCTTGACGGGAAAGAAGTGAGCCACTTTAGAAAGCCTGTCAATGACAACAAATATTGCATTGTTGCCCTTCTGCGACCTTGGGAAACCAGTGATGAAGTCCATCTCTACTTTCTCCCATTTCCATTCCGGGGGTTTCAATGGCTGTAGAAGACCGGAAGGTTTCTGATGGACAGCTTTAACTCTGCGGCAGACATCACACTCCGAGACATACTTGGCACAATATCGTTTCAAACCCGGCCACCAATATTGTGTTTTCAAGTCCATGTACATCTTTGTGCTGCCAGGGTGGATAGAAAGAACAGAATCATGCGCCTCCTTGAGAACTTGCTCTCTCAAACCCGGGTAGTTCGGAACAAACATCCGGTGTTCAAAGAAAAGCGTGCCTTGGTCATCGACATGGAAGGACTCATACTTCGGAAGCTGCATGTTGGAGATGACCTTTTTGGTGTACGGATCACCAAGTTGAATGGAGCGAACCTTTTCTTCCAAGAGAGGGGTTGCCAGAAGGTTCAGAAGGTACCCTTGATCCACAATTTCAAGGTTTAGCTGACGGAATTCCTCGCACAAGAGAGGTTGTTGTTCTTCCATCATGAGGTTGTTGACATAAGCTTTGCGGCTGAGAGCATCGGCCATGACATTAGCTTTGCCCGGAGTGTAGTTGATGGTCAAATCGAAATCATTGATTGCTTCAATCCACCTCCTCTGACGAAGGTTGAGATCAGGCTGAGTGAAGATATACTTCAGACTCTTGTGATCAGAAAAGATTTCACAATGGTTGCCCAGCAAGTAATGCCTCCATACTTTCAAAGCAAAGACAACTGCTGCGAGTTCGAGGTCATGTGTAGGATAGTTGATCTCATGCGTCTTCAACTGTCGAGAGGCATAAGCAACAACTTGTTTTTCTTGCATAAGGACCGCACCCAATCCTTGCAAAGATGCGTCACAGAATATCTGGAAAGGCTTGGATGTATCTGGAGGAACCAAGACTGGTGTGGAAGTGAGCTTCTCTTTGAGTGTTTCAAAGCTTGCTTGACATGCAGGAGTCCAAAGGTATTTCTTGCCTTTCTTGAGGAGATCGGTAAGAGGCTTCGCTATCTTCGAAAAGTTCTGAACGAAGCGACGGCAATAACTAGCCAAATCGAGGAAGCTCCGGACTTCTTTGACATTTACAGGAGGAAGCCAGTCAACAATTGTCTTTACAGTTTCCAGGTTGACGGCAATGCCCTTGGCAGAGATGACGTGACCAAGATAGGTGACTTGAGGCAGCCAAAACTCACACTTGGAGAACTTTGCATACAGGCGGTTCTCACGAAGCTTGTTTAGGACACACCGAAGGTGTTCTTCATGTTCTTCCTTTGACTTAGAAAAGACAAGAATGTCATCCAGATAGACCACAACGAACTTATCAAGATACTCCATGAAAACCGAGTTCATAAGCCTCGAGAAGGTGGCAGGTGCGTTGGTGAGACCGAAAGACATGACCGTGTACTCATACAGGCCATAGCGGGTGGTGAAAGCTGTTTTAGGAACATCTTCCTTGCGAATCTTGATTTGATGATAACCACTTCTCAAGTCAAGCTTTGAGAATACCACAGCTCCAGCTAGCTGATCGAAGAGATCATTAATCCGCGGAAGGGGATATTTATTCTTGATGGTTTTAGCATTGAGAGCCCGATAGTCAACACAAAGTCTATCAGTCTTGTCTTGCTTCTTCACAAAGATGGTTGGGCTACCCCAAGAAGAAGAACTGTGTTGAATGAAACCCAACTTCTCTTGTTCATCAAGCTGACGTTTGAGTTCAGCCAACTCAGCAGGACCCATTTTATAAGGCCACTTGGAGATAGGAGCCGTTCCAGGTTCAAGCTCAATTACAAACTCAACCTCACGATCCGGAGGCATACCTGGCAACTCTTCAGGAAAGACATCTGGGAACTCACAGACCACCGGAACACTCTGAATAGCTTCCATAGCATCATCATTCAGAGCCGCCAAAGAGAAAAGCTGAATAGCAGGAGTCAGACTTGGAGAATACACTATATGGCCTTCAGGAATTTTCAGAGAAACCGAGCGTTCAGCACAATCAATCACAGCGGCATTTGCCGTCAACCAATCCATGCCCAAGATAACATCAATGTCAGAATTTCCCAGAACAATTAAGGACGCCGAGAACGGAGAACCCCCAATCTCAATTTGATTGCCATGGCTGATTTTAGAAGCTGCCATTTTAGCTCCAGGAGAAAGGACCATTAACCGCTTAAGGAGAGGATCCATAGCTAACTCATTCTCATGTGCAAATTTGTGAGAAACAAAAGAATGCGATGCACCAGAATCAAACAAAACTCGTGCAGGGACTGAGTTAACGGGAAGCATACCCATCACAACTCCAGGTGCATGCTCAGCTTGAGCGGCGTTGACACAGTTGGCACGAGCAACAGTAGACCCGGGCTTGGTGTTGATGTTGAGAGCCCGAGGTGGTGGTGCACGAACCATAGGAGAGCTTGCCGCAGGTCTTGGAGGTGGTGGAGGAAGAGCTTTGTTGTTCATTGGACAGTTCCAGTGTTGATGCCCAGTGTTTCCACAAGTGTAACAAGCACCAGGTGGACGTGGAGCATCGTAGCCAGGGACTCCGCCAGGCGCTCCAGGGTAGTGGTGGTTGTAGCCCCTGGGAGCAGCAGTGAGGAAGTTTGGTGGCCTTGCCGCGTAGCTTGAAGGTCTTGGTGGAGCCGGGAGCGACGGTGGGGTGTTAGGAACCCAGACATGACGCTTAGAAGGAGTTGACATAGCTGAAGAGCTTGCTGCATCGCGGTTGTGTTTCTTTGACTCCTCAAACACTTGCCTACTTGCTTCTTCCTGCAGAGCTGTATGCTGAAGTTCCAGAAAAGACGCCGGCCTTGCATGTGTGATTGCATATTTAATCGATGCATTGAGCCCTTGCCTGAACCTCTTTTGCTTCTTCTTGTCATCAGAGATCTCATCGCCACCATAACAAGAAAGGTTCATGAAGTTTCTGATGTAGGTATTGACATTGTCATTGCCCTGCTTGAGGTTGAGAAACACTTCCTTCATCCTCTCCATGACAATTTCTGACAGATACTGCTCTTTGAAAGCTCCAGTGAACTGTTCCCAAGTAGGCTGAAAACCAGTGCAGTTTTCCTTGAGGTAATTCTCCCACCACAGAGCTGCATCTCCCTTCAGAAGGTGAGTGGCACATTTTACCCATTCTTGCTTAGGAACATCAGCAGTCACCAGTAACCTTGACATCTCACGCAACCAATCATCAGCATCAAGTGGTTGATCGGACACATCAAATTGGCGTGGGTTGAACTTCAGGAAGCTTTTGATGTCTCCTCGCTTGGGAGGTGGAGGTAGCAGAACAAACTCATTCCTCCTGACACTTTCTTCAAAACGTTGCTGGTTCTGCTGCATTGCTGCCAAGGCATTGGCGATGCTTGACAACGCGGCCCCCAGTTCAGGTTGTATGTCCTCATCAGAACGGCGTGGTGGTGCCATCCTGTGATTGATATAAAACACAAGTCAGTACTATAATGGAGAATAATAATAATCCACAATAGTACCAAGATGGAATTAACCAAGATTAAAGGATACAATTTACTAAGATGATATTAAAATATCAACAAAGTTCAAAGCACCTAGAAGATATTAAGCATATCGCACACGACTGAAAAGGAGTGTGGTACACAACTATCAAAGAAAAATTTTCCGCAAATTTCGGCATTAAAATACCAATAGATGCGCAAAATCACTTAACGAATCGAGATTAGTGACTCTACCAATTCAATATACAAGAGCGAATGATAAAAGTAGTGGTATGGTCGCGACTCCATCTCGCACTCAAATCATTACTCCGCACATGAATAAGTAGAACACGTATCCCAACACCTTCTTCTCAAGATGAACCTAAAGATTAGTAACTACAGAAACGAACACCCCAAACAAGATAACGTCGGATAACAACGAGTACGACAGATCGCGGCGGTATACAAAGAATCATATAGATCGCGTCGGTTTGCAAAAGCCTGTCGGTATGGAATGTACCAACAGTTGATAACCAAAGGCAGATTGTGATAACAAACTAGATGCAACAGATAGACAAGGAATTACACACACACACACACACAACCTATGGTACTACGGAACCCAGAACACGTGAATCCTAGTTTGAATTTTAAGAAGAGGATTGAAAACGTTACACTTCCTTACCAGAAAAGGGTGGTGGGTGGGTAAGAAGAAAAGTGGAAGCAGTCCTACTCTCGCGTTTTGTTTTTCCCTAGTATACATAACTACCAAAAATATCTGCTAGACTGACAACGACCATTTGGCTGAGACCCTGAAGGGCGGGATGGCTCTGATACCAATTCTAACTACCTCGGTGAATTACGCTCTTAGTTACAAGCCTGGATGAGCGGAAATGATTAAAATAGTACGGTGGCGCCCAAATGCCACTCACAGGTAGACCTTTCGGCCGTCCTAACCATTTCCAAACATCGGGGCAAGAACGAGCGGCGTAATCGGCAGGCGAAGGGATCAACTACATACACAAATGAGTATGTATGCAAGCCACCATACAACAGTCCTCAGAGACATTCCATCTAAAAGAAATAGAAATATTGCAACGCCATACGGCAAGATCCAAATATCCTAGATAGATATAATAGTTTAGGATATCTCCTCATACATCAAACAGCAGAGTATCAGGCGGAAGCGGAAACAAGATCCGAGTACGGATAAGAAGCAAATCGGCATAAGATGCCCCATAAATAAACACATCCCGCCCACAGATCTCACGGATCCCCGTTCCCGGAATCTCTACACCGAGTGATCGTTGCCAACATCGTCCGTCTCCTCCACCCAGTATCCATCTTGCGAGTTTACCTGTTCATCTGAATCAAACAATTTATCATGTGAGACCCTAGGGGTACTCAGCAAGTCTTTATGCCTCTAAAGGGGACACAACCTGGGGTGACGCAATTGCAGCAAAAGGTAATACCTAACAATTCTATAGATACTCGCTAACCATCCGCCTAACCAAGATAGACGGATGTTCGTGAATTAATAACAACAGTTATAACGGTAATATTAACAGATCCATCCTCCTCCTCGCTTACCAACGAGGAAGCGGACGAACAACCCCCCCCATCTGTTGGCAGTTTTATTATCCATTCCATGAGTGTTGCACTATTTACTAGTCAGGTACTTGGTCAAATCAAAAGCGGTACTTTAGTTATACTTGTCTATGATCGAGAAACTGTGCTCCAAGTCGTCCATAACCGCGGACACGGCTTTCAGAAAGATTTACCCTGCAGGGGTGCACAAATAGCAACACACACTCAATCAACCTCGGAAAAACCAAATCAAAACCCAACGAGGCATTCACGACAGAGCGATCACAGGATTCAGAAATGTTTCAGGGGGCCACCCCACTAAGCTACCCGCAACAAAGTTGGCCGGCTCCAAGACGGACCCAGGGTTTGCGTCAGTGGCTGTAAACGACCGGGAACCCGAAAGTGTGACTGGGCTTGTTGATACCGCGAAAACACTCCGCCTCCAAAACAGTACAGGTGCTCCTCGCACAATCTTAAATAAAGCAGTAAAGCATGGCATAAGTACAGGATAGTAATAAAGCCCCAAACTACTTTGTGGCCCCAAGAAATAAGAATGAATCAAGCTCTGGCTCAGGGGGGTCCATAGGCCTCCCGGATGTGGATAGCGCAAATATTCAAGGAACAGGAATCAAGTACTCGGGGTCCTACGGGACACAAGTGAGCATGAAAAACCAAATAGCAGATATTGCTCACCGATGCCACTTTCATTAGTTATCCCATTACTACTCAGGTTAAGTTGTTTAGGTACCTCGTTATCCATCAGACACTCACATACCCTACACATGCGGTTCTACGACCCGCATGGCTCAAACAACTCCTGTAGTAATGGCTCATGGGATGGAGGGACAAGCTTCGGTGGGGTTTAAAAGTAAAGGCTATGCAATACGTGGGATTCAGTTTAATGCAATCGCGACTCAATGATGCAAGAATAAGATAGAGGCAATAGGTACTATATGTATGCAAGCATGTGGTAGTGCTTGCCTGGCAGCTCAGTTGAAGCGAGAGAAGGATCTGGATAGTGCTCCTGGGTTTCTTGATATATCCCCTGCTCGGCGTCTATTCGAAGAAGAACCAAACAAACAAGGGCCAACATAAATAAAGTGCACAAGCATATGAATAAAATGCGACAAGCAAACAATCATGCCATGATGAATGATGCACAGTTTGCATGGAAATAAAGTAGCATGGCATGGGTGAGGAGTGAAATACAAGAATAAAGCATTTTATGAAGTTTTAGTCACCTTTTATACTCAAATAAGTTGCTGTAACCTTTATATTTATATGATGCATGCTGCAATTCAGAACATGGAATGCATAAACAGAAAGGTCTCGTCGAGCTGATCAATTTAGACATATCATTTGTCAAATTTGGAGTTATAAAACAAAAGTTATTAATTAATTAAGGCAAAGGGGCATTTTATTGTAATTTTAATCAACTCGAAAATTAAAGTGTTCAAAATATATTTTGGATGGCATATTTGAAATCCTCACATTTTTCTGCTTTCAAAACATATATTACAAATTTAATTTGGAATTATATTTGAAAAGTTATTTAAAAACAGATTTGAATTTTGAATTTAAATTAGTTTTGAAAAGGTTTAATTAAAACAGACAACAGGATAAACTTTTGTTACTCAGGCAAAACTAGCCACGGTCACTGATGGGTGGGACCGATGCTGACTTGGCGAAACGGCGCGCAGAAAAACCTTCTGTCACCGCAGGCTAATCTAGCCGCAGCAACTGACCAGCGGGCCCGACGCGCGAGCGGACCCACGCGCCAGTGGTTGGACGCATCAGTGACACGCGGCGAACCCAGGGACTGCGGGTTGAGAAACGCAAAGTAGAGGTGCCTTTTTATAAAACCGCACAGAGGCAGACAGGTGGGGTCGGCAGGAGCGCAGGTTGAGGAAAACAAAACGGAAGGGGGTTTTCTGAGAAAATGCCACGCGGTACTGTTTTTCTTCCTGGGTTGTCTGACGAAACTGAAGACGCGAATCTAGGCCCGGCGGGGCTCGATCTGGCGACCTCGCGCACGCGCGGCGGCCGCTACCACTGCGGTGGCTTGGGGGTTGATGGGAGGTTGCTGTGGCGCGGCTAGGTAGGTTCTCGCGACGAGAGGACGGTCTTCGACAACGTGAGCTCGCCGCGCCGAGAGCGTTCGACGAAACGCACAATGCGAACAGGCAAGCGATCGGCTAGCAGAGGTGTCTGGGAGGTTCGGGCGCTCACCGGGAGTGGGTCGGTGGTGGCGGAACGACTTGGGACGCAGGGATCGGCGACGATGCAGACGGCCGGAGTTCTAGGGTTTGGCGTCGGTGGCGGCGGTGATCTTCGGCCCTGGTGCTTCTCCTCCGCGACGGCGTGTACAGGGTGATGCAGGGGTTCTCCACGGCCTTCCTCGACAACCAGAGCACCGCGCCCGCCGCCTGATACGAGGAGTTGGTGATCGGCACCGACGGTGGCCGACGAAGTGGATGTGTGGCAGAAGGGGAGGAAGAGGGGGAAGGGCACCGCTCGGGACAGATCTGGGAGATGCAGGAGAGTCGTGGGGAAGGAGGAAAAAGGAGGGAGAGGGGAGAGACCAGCTGTGGCAGGGGGTAGATAAAAGGTGGCTCGGGTGCCACCTTTTCCCTCCTCCTCACGTGCTCGGGCTGGACGGCAGGGGCAGGGGGGAAGGGTGATGGGGGCTGCCAGGTAGGCCATGGAGGGAGGAGAGGAAGGTGGGGCCGACACGGCAGGGATAGAGAGAGAGAGAGAAAGGGAAGGCTCGGGTGTAGCTTCGGCTAGGACTAGAGGGGGCTCGGGTTAGGGTTGGTGCTAGGGTTGGGTAGGAGGGTGGCTCGGCCAGGGGAAGTAGGGTGGCTAGATGGGGCCTGCATGGCATGGAGTGGTTGGGGTGGGGGTGGTATGGTAGATGGTGATAGAGGGGTAGGTGATTAAGGTTAGGGTTTTAGATAGAGAGGAGGGATTAGAGAGAGAGGGTGATGGGGGTATGTCATGGTGGAGGCTTTTTGGCAAGACCAAATTAGATCAAGCCAAAGGAGAGGTAGAGAGGGAGATGGATGATTCACTCAAAAGATCAAATAAAAACAAAGGAGGACAAAAGATGGAGATGGTTGCATGGCATACACATGTGAGAAAAGCTTGATGAGCACTAGGCAAAAAGGAAAATAAACCAAACTAGATGAAAGATTTGAGAGAGAAGGGAGAGCTCCAAGAGAGATACACCACTCAAAAATTCTTATAAAATCCCAAAGGACTAGAATGTGGTGGTGCTTGCATGGCCCATGCAAAATAATTAATGCCATGTTTATTCTTGTGAAAACAATAATATTAACATGGCATTATTCTTGTGCATTCCCAAAAGTGGAATATAAGCCAAGCAAAAGAATTTGTAGAAGTAGATCCATCCTATCTCCCATGAGCTAGATTAAACACCAAAAGAAAATAAAATACAAGCTCATGGATAAAGGGATGGTGGAATTATAAGGTGGTGAAAGAAAGGGTGGTGGAGTGGAATAAAAGATATGCCCCCAACTCAACTTGGGCATTTAAACAATATATCAATAACCAACTACAATAACAAGAGGAAAATACAATTTACAATGCATATGAGAGAAGAACCAAAACAAAAAGGGTTTTATATGATGCTCAAATGCAAGGTGGCATGATGACATGAGCATGATATAATTATGATGCAACAATTATATATATGAAGTAGCCATTATATTACTAGACCAAGTAGCATTACAATTGTTAGACAATTGGGATGCTACATTACCCATGAACTCGATCTCAGTAAATGTTATGTTTGATACGAGAGCTTCAAATTCTTTCATATCTCAAAAGTTTGCGCAGACTCATGACTGTGTTTTGGAAAGTTTGCCAACACCTCTCGTGGTACGATCACCAGGAAATCAATTTCATACATCAAACATAACCCTTGGGAACCAAATTGAAATTGGCAACCACTTGTTCCTTGATCCACTCATATCCTTGGCAACTCTGACATTGATGTCATTTTGGGCATGGATTGGTTAAATGTCAACAAAGCTATGATCATTTGTGCCGAACACTCTGTTTCTCTTAAAATTCTTGATGGCTTCATAATCTATTCACCAAAGCAAATACCTTCAATTCAGCTCCTCTCCTTGAGTTACTCCAACAATCTTACTCCTTCAGATATGTAAGCCATACCCCGTGGCAGGTGGCTTTCCAATCCCTTTCTTCAAATTCTCTGGATCATTCCAAGGAACAATCCATCAAATTCAAGAAGAGGCGGGACGGTAGACTCGCATCAAGTCTATCGAGAATTGCAAGGTGCAAGTTCGCACCATCCCGCCGAAGAAGATACATGAGAACACGAAGATTTCTTTTCCTAGGAATCTTGGGGCGAGATTCTTGTTTAGTGGGGGAGAGTTGTAGCATCCCAATTTTCTAAAAACTATAATTCTATTTGGTTTATTATACAGTGCTACTTCCTATATGTCATTCTTGCATTGCATAATGTCATTCTTGCATTGCATAATGTCATTCTCATATCACTATGCCATATTGCAGTTGAGCATCATATAAAACCCCTTTTTATTTATTCTTCTCCTCATATTGCATTGGCCTTATTAATTTGCATTTGCCTCGTGATATATTGTAGTTGGTTTTTAGTATATTGCTTGATGCCCAAATTGATTTGGAGGCATCATCTCTTCAATTTTCTCTATCATTAAATCGCGAATCTATCTAGTCCTTATGATCATGTTCAAACCAACCACATATGGCCCATGGGTTTCCTTTTGCTTTCTTTTAAATCATGCCTATATTCTTATGTGAGGATCACTCTATCTAAATTCACCATTTCAAAATCTAGTGCCTTAGCACTCTACTTCTACCATCTACTTGCATGTGCCTTTTTCCTCCTTCTATTTTTGAAAAGTAATATATTTGTCGGTCCTTGTAGAAATATAAAAAGTTTGCTTATTGTTAATATAACTAAAAGCAGGCAAAAAGTCCGCCTAAACTTTTAGTCTAAAACTAGCCCTATCTAGTCTACTTTGGACTATATAAATAGTCTAATTCTTTTTCTTTTTCCTAATCCCTATCATTAAATTCTGCCAAAAATCTTTAAGACGTTCTTTCTAAAATCCTATGTGTGCTCTTCTTTATTTTTTCTCTACTCCACATAACGCCACCTCTTCTTCTGATGTTGATAGTTTCTAAAATGCCTCACTCTCTATTTGTTTTGCTGGCACCATATTAGGTGCTCTTCCTAGCTTCCTCTTTTTCAAATTTTGGACCATGTTTCAAGCAGTAGCATGGAGATAGGCAGCGAGCAGCTTCAGTTAATGCAAAGAAACAAGCAATGATAGCCGTTTTTCTTCAGTTAACTGCAGTAGGAAGAAGTGCAAAAGCCATGTTCAGTTAGAAAAAAGAGCGATTTTGGTTCAGTTAAGACGGCAGCTCCACAGCTAACGACTGCGCGGATGCGCACGCCTTTTCTGTGACCGGAGCTTACTCCGACCGAGCGCAGCGTCGAGCCCTGTTTTTCTCTGACAGGATTCGCATCTGGCCGCAGCTACCCCGGACCAGCCGCCCTCCTTCTTAAGCAACGTAGTGAGCCCCTGCAGGAACTCTAGCCCTCTAGCCTTCCCCTCTGTCTTCCTCTCCGTCGCTGCCATGACTGCCAGAGTGCGCTGCTTCCCGCCGTCGTTCTAGTCTCCGCCTCGAGCAGCGGGTCGCCGGAGGAGCACCACCGTTGTCTTCCGATTCAAACGCATACAGTAGGGGGAGCCAGACCTGCCAAGAACTTCGTCCTATTGACAACATTGTCCGTATATAGCATCTCGTCTGCCGCCGGCGTTCACCACCGCGTCTACCGTCGCTCCCGTCCTCCTCCGACCAAACCAACAACGCCATACGCCGCAGGGTGAGTTCCTCTTCTGGTTTTCTTCCTTCCCCATCTCGATGGCTTGCTGCAATCGGAGCCCCACTCCCGAACTTCTCCTTTTGCCTTGGACACATGCTTGGAGCTTGCTGGTTGTTCCAGGATTGGTCTCCTGCTTGCACACAAGCACGCGCATATGTACACATTTTGTGTCTTGAACCGCTCCTGATTCTCGCGTACCTGGACCTGCGAGCCCGCTTTCCTCCATGTCGTTGCGCCTCGCACAGGACCACGTATGTATCCTATCCCCAAAAGTTTAGATTCGAGTGTCTGTATCTTAAAAAAAACTCTACAGCTGATTGAAATTTTGTGCAGTTTCGTCAAGAACGAATCTGGTCCTGATATAATTAAAAGATGGCGTGTTTTTGTATTATATAACTGAATCAGTAGCTTAGTGGTGTGGTCCTTGCGCTTCCACTATATCAATCCAGATTCTAATCCTAACTTATTAAACTTTGTTTTTCTTTTGAGAAATCTCTAAATATTGGTGTGTCTGATCCGGTGGAGTTACTCTTTCACGTAACCTTCCAAGCTAGCCTAGTAGTCATCATAATTTGTTTCATCTCCTTATGTAGTAGTTATTCATGGTACTAATCCATGTTTTTCTTTCTGCATCTTCCACACATGCACATATACACTTCATCACCAGCCTAAGCTCAAAAAGGTAGCAAGTTTTGCTTAGCCCCTTATGATTCAGCTGCTTGTGTGCATCACCAATATATGGAATTCCTATTGCATCTTACTCAGTACCTGAACACGCATCAGCTCCATGGCCTGAACCTTGCATCTTCACTTGACATCCCAGGGTTTGAATTCCCCAAAATGGGATTAATCCTAAACCTTTTTGTTTTGCCTTTCTCATACCCATGGTAATTCATATTTAATGAATTGTTGGTCTGGTAAAATCTATTTGAAAATTTTAAGCATGATTGGGACATGGAAAGCGGGAGGAATTGAATTTTTTAATATGTAAAACTTTTGACAAACTAAAACTGGACCCAACCATTAAATGCTTTAACAATAATTAAATATCAACTTTTCATTGCTAATTCCAAATAATAGAAATAATATATGTTTTCTAATCAGAAAATGAGAGGAATATGAATATGTATTCAAAATATTATTTGAGCAATGTAAATTTTTGAAATCAATAAAATGCTAACAAATGCCTACTTATTGAATAACTCATAACTTTAAAACTATAAATACGAATTCGACAAATTGATATGTCTAAATCAATCAGCGCGACGAGCCCTTTCCAACTATGCATTCCATGATATGAATTAAAGCATGCATCATATAAATATTAATGGGGCAACAAGGTTTATTGGAGAAAAATGTGACTAAATAAAAAATAAAACATTTTATTTTTGTACCCCACACCTCACTCATGCCATACTATATTACACCATGTAATTATGCATCATTTCATCATGGCATATCCTGTATTGCTTGTTGCATGTCATTTATATTATTGTGCAATGTATTCATTACGGCCCTTGTGTGTTTGGTTTTTATCTGGATAGACGTCGAGCAAGGGAACTATCAAGATCCTCGGAAGTATTACCCGGATACCACTTATTCATTAATTGGGCTATCAGGCAAGCATTTCCCCATGCTTGCACTATATATAGATATTGCATCTATCTTATTTGGCATCATGAATCAAATCACAAATAAAATTGCAATCTCAAGTACTACATAACCTTTACTTTTAAACCCCACTGAAGCTTGTTTCCTCAATCATATGAGTCATTACTACAGGAGTTGTTTGATCTATGCGAGTCGTAGAATTGCATGTGTAGGGTTTGTGATAGTCTTTGATAATGAGGTACTTAACCAACTAAAACTGAGTAGTAATGGGATAACTAAAGAAGGAGGCACCGGTGGGAAATATTTGAGATCTGGTTTTTATCCGCTCACTTGTGTTCACCTAGGATCCGAGTACTTGATACATGTTCCTTGACTATTGCACTATCAATATGTGGTTGCCTTTATGGTTACCCTTGGACTTGAACTTGAGTCTAAAGAATGTTTAGGGGCCACAATTAGTTCGGGCTTTATGCGTTACCTACTATACATATGACATGTTATGTCATGTTTATTATCTATTGCTCGATGAGCGTTTATTACTGTTGCGTAGGTGCGACTCTCTTTCACAGGAATATATTGTCTATGGCCTCTGCTCGTGTGACAAGTGCGCGTAACCTCTGTGTTCGTACGAGACTTAGCTACAACTCATACGTATAGCTCCTTTGGGCACCCTCTAAAACATTTCTCCGGTTTCTTGGAATGGTTGTGTCGTGAGGCCTCGTTGTTTTTATTCATTTGCTTCTTCCGAGGTTGAGCGTGCGTGTGTTGCTATTTGTGCATCCCTACAGGATAAATCTTTTCGAAAAGCCATGTCCTCAGTTATGTCAGTTATGGACGACTTGGAGTATAGTTTCTTGATCATAGACAACTATAATTAAAGTACCGGTTTTAACTTGACTAAACATGACTAGTAAATAGTGCAATATTCATGGAATGGTTAATGGAATTGCCAACGGATGGGATGTTCTTCCATCTTATCGTTCAGGGAACGGGAAGGAGGGCGAGCAATGTTTATTTATGTTCAATGTATCTGTTGGGTAATTCACTTTTGTTTATTTAACGAATGTCCATCTATCCTTGGTTAGACGGATGTTGCAGCGTGTCTCTATAGAACTGTTATGCTTTATTTTTTGCTACAATTGCGTCACCCTTAGGTTGTTCCCTTTAGATGCATAAATACTTACTGAACCCCTTAGGGTAACACACAAGAAATATTTTCCAGATGAACAGGTATAACCATAAGAAGGTTCATGGGTCGACAAGGTTGGTGATGGTGGCAACGACCGTCAGGTGTAGAGATTCCGAGGATGGAGATCCGTGAGATCTTTGGGCAGGATGTGCTTAATTTTAGGGCATCTTATGCCAATTTTCCTATTATCCCTACTCGGATCTTGTTTTCCACTTCCGTTTGATACTCTGATGTGTGATGTATGAGGATGTATCCTAAACTATTATCTCTATCTTGAATATTTGGATCTTGTTGTATGGTGTTGAATATTTTTATTTCTTTTAGATGGTTTGTCTCTAATGTACCGTTATATGTCGTGGATATACATGCTTGTGTATGTTTGTTCGCATACCTATCGACTACGCCGCTCGTACTTGTCACGGTGTTCTTGCAAAGTGGATAGGGTGGTTGGCCGGTACCATGCCCTGTTCCGTTCAGATGGTACCTACACGTGGGTGGCCCTTTGGGCCTCCTCAGTAGGACACCTTATGCACTTTGGGTTCATTCCTAGATTTTTGCTTAGAGCGTAGTGTCTGAGGTATTACAGAGTCCTACTTATACTCTTGCTAGGTCTTCCCTTGACCTATTTATAGAGGGGTAAGGGAAAGGGCAAGACATAAATTTTCACGCGACCATGCCGCAGCCCCACACCACCGCCACCACACCGCGCCGCCGTGACGTCATCTCGGTGCCCTCCTTCTTCTTCTCATGACGTCTTTGTCATCATGTGGATATCATCATCGCCATCACGGAAGTGCTGCCAAGTTCTACCTTCGGCCAAATCTAATTTATCCAGGACTGTGAAAAAGCGCTGCCGGATCTTCATTGACACGTTCCCGCTTTGACCATGTTCCCTAGTGCTAAAACATGCACGGTGGCCGGATTTCTCGATCAAGCCATTGTTTTCTAGCCGTTTGATCTGGTCAGATCAGTCGATCCTCCGCGGGTCACGCTTCTCTGTTCCGACAGCTTTCACCTGGGCCCCACCTGTTGGGGATATGATAAATGGGTATTACCATTGAATGTCTCCAATCTGGCTAACCCGGGTGGCCCACAGTTTGTAGCAAGGCCCATGACCTGTTGGGTGATACGTTCAAAACATATCTACTTTTCCGAACACTTTTGCTATTGTTTCTCCTCTAAACTTATGTGATTTGGATACAATTAACACAGACTGACGCTGTTTTCAGCAGAATTACCTCGGTGTCTAGTTTTTGTGCAGAAAATGAACTATCAGGAAAAATCAAGGAAAATATGTCAAAAATTATATTTCACCAGAAGACCCACGGAGCCAGAAGATGAGACGGAGAAGGGGCCTGGGGGCCCACACCCCTGCCAGGAGTGGGTGGGCCCTGCCCGCGCCTAGGAGGGTGAAGCCACCCTAGGTACCCCCTCGGCCGCCCTCTGCACCGATAAGTTGCCTTTCGACCTAAAAACCGAGGGGGTTCGATAGTTTTCCGGAAAGAGTTCCGCTTCGCCGCCGCCAACACCAGAAACTCCGTTCTGGCACCCTGCCTGGACGGGGAATTTGGAGAGGATCATCGCCATCGTCATCACCAACGCATCTCCATCAACCATCGATGTTTCCCTAATTCATGAGTGAGTAATCCCCCGCTGTAGGCTTGGGGATGGTAGGGATTGGATGACTTCTATCATGTAATCGAATAAGATCTGTTAGGGCGTACTGTCTAGTATCTCTGTTAGTGCTATTTGACTTTTTTGCAACTTGTTGTGCTTAATGCTTATCACTAGGGCCCAAGTGCCATGATCTCAGATCTGAACTTATTATTGAATCGTTATGGTAGTATTGTTTGTGATCTTCTCTGCAAGTTGTGTACACATATCATTGTCCAGATCCAAAGGCCCCAAAGTGATAATAATTGGGACAATCAGAGGGGATGGCTGTGGTGAGGATCACATGTGTTCATGGAGTGTTAATGCTTTGCTTCGGTGCTCTATTAAAAGAAGCACCTTAATTGCCAGTAGTTCCCTAGAGGCCTAGCTGCCACAGGCTAGCTGGACAGAAGATGTGCAAGTTCTCATTGCGAGCATATATGACTATATTTGGAGCACATCCCTAGGATTGGTTAGTACTTGGATGCTTGTTATTATTTATCTACAATGCCCTAGATCTTGAAGTTACATGTTTAAACTTGTCCATGCAACGCCCGTCCATCCATCCCTATGCCTACCGCACTTGAATCCTATTGTTACTGTTACTATTGCTCCTGTTTTACTGCTGCTATTGCTTTGTTGTTGCTACTGATAAACTTCTGTGAGCAAGAACTATTTCCAGGTACAGCTGAACTGACAACTCAGTTGTTAAGGCTTGCAAATATTCTTTGGCTCCCGTTGTGTCAAATCAATAAATTGGGTAATACTACCCGCGAAGACTGTTGCGATCCCCTACACTTGTGGGTCATCAAGACTATTTTCTGGCGCCGTTGCCGGGGAGCATAGCTTTATTTGTAAGTTCACTTGGATCTATTATTGATCACTGCTACTCCTTTCATCATGGGGAAGTGATAGAAAGTTTCCTATTTTACCATCCACTACAATAAGAGGTACAGTCCTAAATACCTCTCTTGCTCTTGATTCACCGTCTTTTATAAGTAAGCTTGTCACACCACCGCCAGATACTCATGCTACACACACTTCTACTACTACCGAATCTGAAACTGCTTTTGATGCTCATGATGTTAGTTCTATTGTGGTTGATGCGAGTGGTTCATTAGGTCCTTTCCTAGATGTTACTATGTCTAGTCTAGGAAATACCGAAACTCCTAGTGAAGACACTGTTACACTTGTTAGCTCACCTGAGTCTAGAGAGAGTTATGATATTAATGATGGTTACATTGAGTTCACTGATGAATTTGTTGAAGAGTTCTGAAACACACATGGTACTAGTGCTAATAAGAGTCTCCTTGCAAGACGTACTATTATGCCTAAACTGTCCTCTGATCCTAAGTTTTCCACCTCTCCCATAAATATTAAAGATGAATACTATGATTTCTCTCTTGATTTGTCCTATTTAGATATTGTTGAGAAAGAACCTTTTTGTGGGACTGAAAATGAGAGTAATGTGGCTCATATGAATGAGCTTTCTACTATGAGTGCTTTATTCTCTGATGATTTTAAGATGCGCAAGTACTTTGTTACTAAGATCTTCCCTTTTTTACTAAAAGGAGAAGCTAGGGCTTGGTTTAATAGATTACCTACTGGTTCTATTGATAGCACTGATTGCTTGATTGCTTCTTTCTTCCAGAAATATTTTCCTCCCAGTGCTAGACATGCTGCTTTGGAGAGACTTTTTGATTTTTTAAACAGGGAGAAGAAGAGAAATTTCCTGAGTCATGGACAAGGTTCTGTGCCTTGATTCATGCACATCCTGGATGTCCATTGCCTAAGAATGAGCTTCTTGATATTTATTATAATGGACTAACTGATGATTCTAGGACATACCTAGATAGCTTTGTTGATTGTGTTTTCAGGAAATGAACTCCTACTGATGCTAAAGAATTAATGTCTAAGATAAGCAATAATTATGATGATTGGACTTCAACTGAGCTGAATACACCTGAGTCAATTGTTCCTGAACCAGTTACTCTTGAGCCAGTTCCAACACCAACACCAAAGAAGAGGGGAGTTATTGCATTAAATGATGAAGTGATAAGGAAGCTAAGAAATGTCTAAAGGAGAAAGGTATTAGAGCTGAAGATGTGAAGAATCTACCTCCTATAGAAGAATTATGTAAGCCAATTGCCCACTCATATACTATTGAGGTACACTCTCTCCACTTTAATGAAGGTGATATTCCCTATGGTAAGCCTCCTGATCAATGCTTAGAGGAACTTGACACGTTAAACAAGGTAATTTTAATAAACAATTTCAGAATCATTTATTGGAAAACTCTAGAGCTATCCATGAGTTGAAAGATATTGTGGAAAGAACTTCTAATGATATTAAAATGCTTTGTAAACACTTTCAAATGGTTCAAACCCAACTTGATCAACTTGCTAAGGTACAAAAGGATATGCTAGTTGATGCCTCAGGAAATAAACATGTTTATGGAATTAGAACTAGGAGTGGTATAACTACTTAAGATCCTTTATATCCTGAAGGACACCCTAAAAGAATTGAGCAGGATTCTCAACAAGGTGAGAATAGTGGTAGTCCTCGTAAGAGAAGGAAAAAGAAATATAAAGTAGTTGAGGATCCACTTGAACCTGCTGTAGATCCTAATAGTATATCTGTCTCTGATGCTGAAACTCAGAGTGGTAATGATAAAAATGATGCTCCTGATAAGGAGGAAGTTGAGTAAGAACCTGAGAAGAACACTAAGAACACTAGGTACACAAAGGAAGATTTTATTGATAATAAGCATGGTAAAGAGAGAGAACCTTGGGTGCAGAAACCTATGCCTTTTCCAGGTAAGAAACACAAGTCAAAGGAGGAAGTACACTACAACAAATTTTGTGAGTGGATGAAAACTTTATTTTTTGCAAATTCCTTTGACTGATGCTATTAAATTGCCTCCTTATTCAAAGTATATGAAGGATATTGTCCATAATAAAAGGAAGATTCCTAATGAGGAGATTTCTACTGTGCTTGCTAATTATTCCTTCAATGGTAAGGTTCCAAAGAAACTTGGTGATCCAGGTATACCAACTATTCCTTTCTCTTTTAAGAATAATTATGTTAAAACTTCTTTATGTGATTTGGGAGCTGGAGTTAGTGTTATGCCTTTTTCTCTCTACAAGAGACTCCAACTAGAAAATTTGATACCAACTGATATATCATTGCAAATGGCTAATAAGTCAACTACTATTCCTGTTGGTATATGTGAGGATGTTCATGTTCAAGTGGCTCATAATTGTTTGGTTTTAACTGATTTTGTTGTGCTTGAAATGCCTGAAGATGATAATATGTCTATTATTCTTGGGAGACCTTTTATTAATACTGTAGGTGATGTCATTAATTGTAATAAAGGGAAAGTAATATTCAATATTGATGACAAAGAGCATACTTTTTATTTCTCCAAGAAGGTTGTTAGAAGCTATTGCCTGAATTCCATTGAAAATTTTGAGAGCATCAAGGTTGGAGAGATTTATTGTCCCATTCCACAAGAAAACTTTGAAACTATTATGATTGGGACCATTGCTATCATGTATGAGGTAACATAATCACCTTGTGGAATGCAAAGTTTTGTTTCATATAAGATTGTTTTGGTAACAAGACTTGATCAACCTTGTTAACAAAAGGATTTTTATGAACAAAATAATGTTTCCACCGTGGTTATACTTGCTTTCTTTTACTTTTCTCCTTCCTAGTCTTTGCCTTTCTTTTGCTAGCTTTGGTTTTGCTAGTTGTTTGCTTGTTAGTTTGTATTAGAGATCCTGTAGTATGGCTTTTGGTTTGATATTGCTTCTTATGAAAAAACTGTTTCAGCGAGAATCAATTTTCATACCCTGAAAATTGGCCAAAAATAAAGTTTCCCGAAAAATCCCAGAAAATTCAAATAAAACTTTCCTCGAAAAAAGGGGCAGAGAGACACATGAAGTGACCCAGGGGGCCACCCCAGGCCACCAAACCCATGGTAGCCGCGGCCTACCAGGTGGCGGCGCCTGGGGGGTCTGGCCCACCTAGGCCCCTCCAGGCTGCCTCCTCAAACCCATCTTCTTTCTCACCCGAAAAACACCGAAAAACTTGCTCAAGCTCGAGTTCTTGTTGTTCTTGCTCACGATTTTCAATCTCATTGCTCAGCCCCTCTTTGCTGCTGATTTTTGGAGAGATTGTTCCATGGTATGTGCCTCCTCCACTTGTCCAATTAGATTTGTGATTGGTAGATTGTATCTTGAGTATTTTGCTGCTATAGGTGACAAGTTGTTTGAGCTTGCATGCTTGTTCTATGCTTAGAAAGTTCAATTTGATGCATGTGTAGTCCTCTAGCAAGTTCCTATAGTAGTTACTCATCATTTATCAACTTAGATATCACTTGGTTTGATGTTTGTCTAAAAAAATTAGCAAGGAAGATGAGTACCTATCCACTGAATCAATATGACTTGATGGTGTCTGAGACAATGAGGGTTCATCGTGAGTAGGTAGTTTTTCCTTCCGAATACGCATGCCAAGAATTTATGAGAACTGCAGGAATCTCCCAGGATTTCCAAACTGTGGCACCCGAATTTACGGTCCGAGAGTACCCGTTATGCCTGCAATTCACGTTCCCATGATCAGTGAGCCGTGAGCATAACCAAGAAATATCATTACAACATCCCGGAATAACGAGTACAGGTACTTACAAATGTGCCATTATGGCGATACAACATGAATAGCGGAAGTCTTCCAGCGTAGAGCCCATGTCATGCCTTAACCTACAGGCGACTGACTAGGAAGACGGCCTAGCTCGCATAGACGTCAACATCTCCATCGTTTCCCTTGATCATATGAAAGTATGGCCAAGTAAATAGCAAGGGACAATGCCCATGAGTACTTTGAATGTACTCGCAAACCACCTTAAGAGAACAACAAAATAAGGATATGCAATATGGCTGTGGTAGGATGGCTCCAAGAGAGGTTCTTTTATAAACTAATTTCTCTTGTAGATATAGCATATCTCTATATCTTTGTTGAAAAACTTTTGAAAAGAATTTTGGAAACCTTTTTGTAAAGTTTTAAGAAAACACCAGGATTGGGTCACCCATTTGTTTCTCCTTCCGGTCATCTCATGACCAAACTCCTTCCTTATTTTTCCCGACCATACCATGGTCAAAACATTTTCAGGCCATTGCTTTTCCGAAGTCCTTTTTGAATACAAAACCATCACCCCCGTATAGCAGCCATCACAATCGTCCATGACCAAGGACTCGGCTATTCGAATAGATTTAGACTCTGCAGAGTTTGTACACTGTACCCACACCATCTGATTACCCGTCCATGATCCGCACCGATCATGGGTCGAATAACCGGTCAAGACCTTCCCAATGTCCTCTCCGATACAAGTGCCTACCCTATGAGGTTAATCCCCTCAAGACCGGGACGCCCTATAGTAACCAGCCAACCGGAGCGTGTTTTGCACCTCGACGGGTGTGCGCTTTCAATGAGGGGCTCATAGTATCACGCGGAGGCCCCTAGACCCTTCATTCCTTCTCCCGGTCAATGCTACGTATGGACCGTTGGACAGAGAAGGCCCACCCTCTAGGGATTTTTTTACCCCTTTAGTAGTGTGAGGCACCTATACCGGATTAGTCAAACTTCCATCCCAACCCCATCCCATTCCAGAGTAATGTGGTTGCACGGGTTAATTGCTCAAGCATTAGGAACTGTACAGCCGGGCGTGTTTTCGTAAAAAAAATTCCTACATCTTTTGTCCACCTTTTTGTAAAACAAAACCCTTCCCATTTTCCAAACCACTTGATAGGCCAAGCCTCATCAAGGTTTTCTCATAAAACATTTCTGTAAGTCTTTTCCCGGGGTGTTCCCATCCTACACTTTTGTTTAGGCTAAAATGGAGTTTCCAAGGGGTTATGGTGTTCAACACCATCTACCATACTAAGTGCAGGTAGGTATCATAAAAATGGGTTGTACCTAATGGTCTAAGGGGTAATGGTATGGAGGAGGCAGAACATTTCCCACATAGCATAATGTAGTAAAACAATGCATTTTGCATAAACGATTAGATAAAACATGCATAGATAAAATAATAGGACAAGTCTTATGAGCAAGAAGGTGGCTTGCCTGTGGCCAGCGAGATGTCCCGTGAGTTCTTTAGAATACCAAAAAACCAATAAAATAATAAGGATAACCCCAATGCTTGCTTCTTCTCAGCGTCTCACAAACGCAACTATCGTCGTTATCTAGCATACATGCAAATAAGCAATACCACATTCAGTACAAGGCATACAAACAACAAACCATACAGCAAGCAAAGTATAATTACAAGATATACACCAGTAGGGTGTTCGAGGTATGATTTGATTGGATTGGGAGAAGATTTGGAGGTATAGGAAAAAGCAATCCTTTTGGAGTTTAGAGTCTAGGAGTTACTTAAGAGAGGGTTTTTGACCAAGAGCTTGATCTATATAATACCATTGTATAAAAAATGATACCATCAGATAGGTATTGATAAAATGAAGCCAACAAAAGTGGTTTCACTATTTTATCAAATATCAAAGATTTATAAGGGATTTTATAGTGATTAAGAATATAGTTCTAGGAAATAATACACCAGAACCGTTCTGGAGTTCCAAAAATTATCTCCTTGGGTTATTAGATAGAATTTGATGGACTTATTCAAGAGGAGTTGGAATCACCTCAAAAAAATTACCAGAATGCCCTTGAGAAATTCCCAAAGACAGTACTTGATGAGATTTGTCTTTTTCATCAGATTAAATTTATAGAATCTTTTTAGGTGATTACAAGGACACTAGTTAGGTCAAAATAAAGTTCAATAAATCTTGGGCTCCTAGGTTTTGGTACCTTTTGGTATAGAGGTTTACTGGGAGTTGTAATTAGGTCAAAACTTCTTTTGGTTTGACCTAGGAAATTTCCTAAAGTAAAAGATGCTCTGTTTTTGTTATTTTCGCTACAAGTAATCTAGGAAGCCATTTTAGGTGGGACCAGTGGGACATGCAAGGTATGGGTTATACCTTCCAGAACAAATTGGTTTCAGGTCATTTGGATTAGTAAAACTCTCTGGAGAAAGTTATTAGTGATATGGACAGATCCAAGTAGATGATTTATCATAATTATTTTAAACATCAACTTAGTCCAGCACCAAGTCCGCATGTTAGAAAAGAGGCTTTAGTATCTGTTAAAAATACTGTGTAAATTTGTCTATGTCATTTCTATTTTTGTTTTGAATTAAACCAACAAGTACCCTGCAGATCTGGATTTAAAATAGAAAAGAAAAAGAGGCAGGAGTAGACTGGGCCAGATCTAATAGAGGGATGGGCCGCAATGGGGGAAATAGCCCCATTGGCTGGTCGCTGTGAGCGGGAGGCCGTGCGGGAGCTGGTTTGAAATGCCGTGGGGCTGGCCCCACCTGTCAGCCGCAGGGGGCGACCGAAAGGGTATCGGCTCCCCTGGGCCGCAGGATTAGACGGGGATCAATGGTCAGAGACCGTCTTCTTCCTCCCAACGGTGGCCACGGTCTAAAACCCTAGGGGAGGGTTGGCGGGGCTTGTGGGGCTTACCTAGGGACTCGTGTAATGATGTAATGAGATGAAGAATGGACAAAATCTCAAGACTGGGGATGTCACCCCGTGTCATCCCAAGAAATATTCAAGAGGTACAAGTGTCAAAGCTTGGGGATGCCCAAGGCATCCCCTTCTTCATCAATAAAAATCTGAGGTCTTTCTAGACACTTCGTTTTTATTGTTTCATTCACAGTTGTGTTGTTCTTGGAGAGTCTTAGTTTTGGTTTTTGGTTTTTGTTTGCTTAGTTTTCTTGAATAAGGTTGGTTGATCACAACACACTTCTTTTGGAGAGAGACACACTCTGTTTTCATTGCCTAGAACACTCTAGTTTTCACTTTTATTGTTTTGTGAGTGTTCACTTTTGCTAGCACTGTGTTTAGCTTTAGTTTTCTTGTGCTTTCAACTTAGAACTTTTTAGTTCTTCTTTGTGGATTTTTGAGACAAGATAACTCATCTTTGTTGATTATTATCTTTGTGAGTTTTTTCAAATAAGTCGATTGGTGTTGGAAAAGAGTAGGAAGTTTCATGCTTATAGTGGTACAAAAGTAAGCTTGTTTTGAATGTGACTTAGACTTTATCATGTCATGCTAGATGTTGCTTTGACCTTATGATTAGTGATTATTGATGTAGCATGACTTGTTCCAAACAATTAGGATTGTTTAATGTGCCTTGCAAGAATCATGCATTATTTTAGCATGCAAAAGCATAGTATTGTGGTATTCTCCTTTGATGCTTTGTTTGGGTTGACTTGGCACATGCTCACACCATGTGATGACTATGAACAAGTCACCGTAGTCTCTATGATTATTTACTCCTTGACTTGTAGTACCACTTTATTCTTTGATTAGTAATGTTTTGTCGCTCTACATGATTATGGCCATTATTGCTCTCTTAGTTGCTCGCTCCCAGTCTTTTGCTAGCCTCCACTTGTATGATTAAGCTCTACTCATGCATCCAACTCCCAATAAACCAAGTTATTCCAAAGTGTTGACTATAAATTTCTATGCATGGTGTGTTACACCATTTCAAGTATATTCTTGTCTTGTCTATCTTCCAAATTAAACGTGTTATGTGAAAGTTAGTGATTAAAGCTCTCACAAACTTGATGGTACACTTTATTTTTCTTGCCCCTAATAAACTTGAACGATTTTGTCATCTATGTTGTATATCATTGCACTTATATGTTGGAATTAGCAGAACCATGTTGTCACGGGGAACACTTTCAACATTGCACTTGTACTTTGTACACAGTTGATATCATGCTCTTTTGTCTATGGATGTCGCCGGTGTGAAATAAAGGGGGATCTTGTAAGTCCATGGAGTTATGTATGTGTGTTAGAGAAACGTCTGGGCCGCTAGCCTAAGCCATGCCTAATCATGGTGGAAACTTGTAGCATCACCATAATGACATCTATGAAGTTTTCTTCTTATTAAAAAAAGAAGATTGCTGAGATGCTCATTGTCTGCTTGCCTTGTCATTTTGATTATGGGATAGCTCCTATATCATGTGCAAGGGGTACCCCGTTGGCAGTTCTCTACTATACACATGTACTTACTATGACAAGAACTTACAGGTGACTAAAGTTGAGTAACAAGAGGTGCGGCCCTCGTATTCAAGGGACATGAGATTGCCAACTTTATACTTTGTCAAGCATATACTCCATAGTTTGTTCACTTTAACCTTAATCAATTCAAGATTCTTATGACAGGGGTAATGATAGATGAAAGCTAGCAAGTACCATAATTTTTGGAAGGTCTTTTTTGAAACTTGAAATCCCTGCTTCCCTATATGAAGGGCCTTTCTTCCACCATTATATTGAGTCTCCACCTTCTACCTTTAGGCACCAGTTAAGAGAGCATCGTTGCCATTCTTAGTTCTATGTGCATTGTCCCAAAACTTATTGATTGATTCATATTGTTGATATTACTTGTTCGTGTGATATTTATATCTAGTCACTCTTATGAACTTTGAAGGTGTCATATGCATCTATTTGCTACTCCATGAGGGACAAGCTGAATGCCACTATGCTATATTTTCTATATGTGAAACAAACAAACGTCTTTCAATGCATTGTAATTCATGATCTTTGTTTGTAGTCTTTCATGTTGCATGCATAGTTACTTTTTTTACTGTTAGAACTCCATCTTTCATGCTCATGTTTAGAGTTCTTTGATCCCAGCTTTCAATGCTTGCAAATGGTTTGATCTTGATTTTAATGGTGCATGTCACCTAAAAAATTATTCTTTTTATCACTTACCTACTTGAGGACGAGCAGGAGTTAAGCTTGGGGATGCTTGATACGTCATAAACATATCTATAATTTTTTATGTTCCATGCTTGTTTAGTATCTACTTTGCTTTGCTTTGTCTACACTTTGAGGTGTTTTTATATGTTTTCTGGTACTAACCTATTAACAAGATGCCACAGTGCTAGTTCCTTGTTTTCTTCTGTTTTTGGTTCCAGAAAGGCAGAAAATCAATATTCTCGGAATTGGACGGGACAAAAGCCAAAGTCATTATTTTCCCGGAGCAACACGGAACCACGAAGCAGAGTTGGAGGAGGACATCAGGGTGGCCGCACCTCTAGGCGCGGGCCAGCCCTTGTGGTGCCCACATGGGGTGTGGGCCCCCTGGACCTCCACCGACCTTGCCTGCTGCGCCTATAAGAAGCCCCCGGGGAGAAAACCCTAAATCATCCAGAATAAATCCACGAAAACATCCACAGCGCTGCTGCCACCGAAGGGGAGCTTCGGGAGATAGAAAGTCTCTGTTCCGGCACCCTGCCGGGACGGGGAAGTGCCCCCGGAGCCATCTCCATCGATCTCCATCGCCATATTCATCACCGTTGCTGATTCCCACGATGAGGAGGGAGTAGTTCTTCCTCGAGGATAACTCTACCGGTAGCTATGTGCTCATCTCTCTCTCTATGCATGATCATATTGTGGTCATGAGCTTTGTAATCAAGTAGATCTGCTTTGATACTCAATTTCTTCATTAGATCTCCAGCTCTCCCCATGTGTGTGAAACTGACAGCGTGCACGCCATGTTGGTACTTAGGCTAGAGTCTACATAAATACTCATTGTGCTCTAATAGATCTATGCTTTTCCCCAGTGTGTGAAAGTGACAGCGTGCATGCCGTGTGTGGCACTTAAGCTAGATTATATACATATATATCATGAGTTATATTTGTAGTTGGATGTCTTTATGAAATTGTGGTGTTTGTTGGAACCATCTAGCGCTCAAGGTGACAGTGTGGGGTTATCTAGAAGGGGGAGGCGTACTTTGAGGTGTGCTTTTGTAGGCCTACCGTGGATTAGAGGGTCCAACCGGAGAGTAGTTAAGAGTAATATCATTATTAGAAGATATTGATATGAGAGAGTGTTCACTAGTGAAAGTATGATCCCTAGGTCTTGTTTCTAAACATTTAAACACCGTTTGCATCTAGATCTGTTGCATGTTTGCTTGCTTCCATCTTTATTTCAGTTTGCCTTTAGTCTCTCTCACGTCAACAACAAGTTAGAAGCTCTTTTCTGGCACCACTACCACTTGTATTTCACTATCTCTTCGCCGAACTAGTGCACCTATACACCTGACAAGTGTATTGGGTGTGTTGGAGACACAAGTGACTTCTTGTATCTTGATTGCAGGGTTGCTTGAGAGGGAATACCTTGGACCACTTCCTCCCTGAGTTCGATAAACCTTGGGTAATCCACTTAAGGGAAACTTGCTGCTATTCTACAAACCTCTGCACTTGGAGGCCCAAAAACTGTCTACAAGAATAGAAGTGTGTAGACATCAAGCTATTTTCTGGCGCTGTTGACGGGGACTAAAGAAGAAGAAGCACCCACGTCAACAAAGCGCCATCAGTAACTAAGTAAGAAACTTTGCGTTGTAGCCCCCAAATATGTAGTTTGAATGAATTATCCCGACTTGATACTTTTAGAGTAGCATACATAGTGCTTGTAAATTTTCAATACTGTAGCCCCCAAGCCTCTAGTTGAAACATAAATAGTTCCGACTAGATGCTCAAAGAAAGACTAAGCATAGCTTTGATTTAAAAACTCGTACTGTATCCCCCAAGTTTCTAGGTGGAACCAAATAATTATGACTAGATGCTCTAAGTAGACTAAGTAATCTTTTTGCTTGTGTAGAATGAGAATGCTCGGAGGGTCACCGCTAACGATAAGTTCCACAAGATGCGCAAGGATCTTGAAGCTAAAAAAGGTAAAACCACCTTCTTGAAGGAATATATCGCCAAGGGGAAGTGTCTATTATCTTTTCAGTTTCAGTCTCAACATGATCTTATGTCATTATCTTCCGACTACTCATCTCTGTCATTTCTTCGACTTGCAAAAGCTATTGCCAAGGCCAAAGATATTGTCGAGCTGTCCAAACACATCCAAGAGCTAGAGAGCGAAAACAAAATCTTAAAGTAGGAGAGGGGTGATTCATTGAAGATGCATGAAGAAGCGCTTGTTGTCGTGCAAGAACCTACAAACACGGAAATCAGCCGCCTTAACGAGGAGATTGCGATCCTCAAGGAGCAGAAGAAAGCTGTCAACGAGAAGAATGATCGGAACCTTGAGGTGTACAAGACTCTCCAAAAGGAATGGGACTCCATGGCGGAGGTTCTCCAGCAGGCTGAGAGCAGCATCTTTGGAAAGCTCTCTCTGTCTTGTAATTCTGTAAGTCAGGTACTGTTGATCTGATATGGTGAACTCATGCCTTCAAATGTCCTTGTCGGATATGCAGCGCCCATTGTCCTAGCCAACAGTGCTCCTCTACCAAAAAAATGCATAGTTCTTGCTGGAAAGTTCATCGATACTGCGATCACCCAGGCTAAGGAAATTTCCAAGCCTCTAGACATCAACATTAAGGCGGTGTATTCCGTCATGTAGTTCTCGGATATCTTTCGCGGATCCCCCGAGCGTATCGTAAACTAGGAAGCTTCATGTACCCGGGCTGGCACTAGGATGGCCCTAGCCATGGTCAAGGACCACTAAGACGATGCCGACATCGAGATGGTGACCTCTGGCATCCCCGACGTGAACAAAGACGGAGAAAAGATCAACAATGATGCAATCTGGTCTTCTCTTGCCAGATACGATGCCAGGGTGATGGCTATGAAATATAGCCATCCACGTCCGCATTTAAACTAGATATTATTTATATATTTGATAAAATATCCCTCTAAAACTTGCCACTAATGCCTAATGATCAAAGAGGTATGCAATCCTTTCTTGTTATTTTTACCTACGCAGATAATGACGTATGATGATGGTCATCACTGCATAAATGCCAAAGATAGGAGATTTCCAACACGTCAAAGAAAGTAGGAGCCGTGAAGTGGATCCAGAAGACGTAATGACCAACTATACGGGCCGCCCCGTATAGTTGCCACCGTATAGGTTGCACTGACTTCATTAGGTCAAACAGAACAACTTTCGTGAAGGAACCCTATATAAAGAGGCTTTAGGCAATGATAAACAGCTCCCCCGATTCCACAATCTCGCTTCTTTCACCCTAAACTCTCCCTGGCGCCACGCCGGAGGAATAGATCTAGATCTAAACCTCTAAACCCTTCTCCACCACCATAGCCATCTTCCATCACTTGTAATAGTAGATCTCATCTCCAATTGACGACATTGTAATACTATTTTCTATCAACTCTATGATCTCTATTACAATGTTTATGATTGTCGATTTCATCTCTATGTGTGAGTAATTCTCCTTGGTCTAAGGGCTTCAGCCTAGCCATGTAGCTTTTGTGCATGTTATTTATCATAGATGGGATCATGTATTAGTTTGTATGACATGATGATTGTAGTACCCTCTCTTGCCTCAATCTAAGGACTTTTCAGGTACCCAAGACCCCGAAGATTGATCCAGGTAAAGGGAGTGTGAGTAATGATTGATGTGCAGGATAGGAACCCTAGTGACAGAAATGGCAGTACGGTTCTATGCGAGGAACTTACTTGGGATTAACGGTGACATCACTATACATATCATTAGTTCTGTTTCTTCTATGGATGAGACTAGTAGGTTATTTCCATAAGAGGTTGCGGAGGCGATAACAATTATGGATGCACTACCCACATATAATTGTCTTGCTCTAACAATTACATGTGTACTTTATTATTATCTATTATTCCCATCAGATGTTTTGCACAGCTATGGGTGAAAACCGAAGACCCTAGGCCCTCTCTCTCTCTCTCCATCGTCAACAACAACAACAAGATCACAAACTCTTGGTCTGGTGAAATCGCAATAGGAATTCTAAAAATCTCGAAAGTCCATTTAAGTAATCTCACTTTGCTTTCTGCTTCTCGAGGTTTCCATAAACCTAGGTCTACTAATGAAAAAGAGTTATACTACATATGTAATCTGGATCAAAGGTATCACAGGGTCACCCAATTGGTCAAGGAGGACGTCTTCGTGCCCTTTGAGGCTATCGATACTGACCAGGCTAGCTCCGAGTCCTTAAAGACCACCGACTTTGTTGAAGACCAGGATGGCTCTCCTGCCACCGACCATGCAGCTTCAAAGTACCCTGCGCTATAATAATGAAAACATTTTGTAATGCTTGTTTCTTCTGTCAATTTATTTGTGCGAAAAAATGTGGTTCACTTAAGGCGGAAAACATGGCTATGAGGTTCCAGCTACTCAGGAACTAATTCCAGCATGTATATTTGTCTATATATTTTTAAGCAAGTGCTAGCTTATCCATTACTTCGGTTTGTATGCTTGACCTTTCATGAGTCCAAAGACCCTCAGTCAGAAGCATGCGCTTAGGTGATGATTCCCAATGGCACTGTCAAAAACCTAAGCACAAAATCGCCGACTTGGAGTGCCGAAAGTCACTACTCTAGAATCCACATAAAAACAACAAAGAACGTGTAGACCAGAAAACTTAAGCTAACGCCCGTAGGCAAAATTTCACAAGTGCAAATGCGAAGCTTGTGCATAAAGGGTTTATATGATCCAAAAATGAACACTAAAGGAGGTAGAAGACTCGGGCATATGAGTGAACCAAATGCTTTATTTCATCGATCATATAAGAGGTACACAGTAGATAATAAAATATGCTAAGTGTAGTAAGGACATAGTTGTGCTATGTTCCATGTCCGATCAAGCTCCAAGTAGTCATCATCCGGGTCACGTCACTTATGCTTATGATCCTTGTTTGGCCTATCTTTCAACTCACGATTATCGATGAGGTAATAGGAACCATTGAGTAGTGCCTTTCTTATGATGAACGGTCCTTCTCATGGCAGGGATAATCTGTGCGACTTCTTCTGCTTGAGTCAGAGCACCAGATCCCCCTCTTTAAACAAGTGATGTCGAAAACGGCGACTATGGTAGTTGCATAGCTTCTGCTAGTAAATGGCGGATCTCTGGCATGCCAGCACGCACTCCTCCTCGAGAACATCCACATCTAAGCATCTAGATTCTTCAGCATCACCTTCGTCGTAGGTGGCCACTCTTGGTGAATCGTGGAGGATGTCGGAAGGTAGGACTACTTCTGCTCATGTACCATGAATAAAGGGGTGTAGCCGGTGGATCTATTGGGAGTAGTTCGTAAACTCCACAAAACAGATGGCAATTCCTCCGCCCAAGCTCCAGCTGCTCTATGCAGCGGTGCTTATAAAGCGTGGCTTTATTCCCTGTAGAATTATTCCATTGGCCCTTTCAACTTGACTGTTAGACTGTGGATGAGCCCTATATGCTAGATCAAGGCGGATGCCTTTCTCCCAACAATAAGCCTCTACTTCTCCGAGTGATAAGTTGGTGCCGTTGTCGGTGATGATGTTATGTGGGAGACCAAATATCACCACCAGATCCCGGACAAATCTAAGGGAAGTTGCCCCATCGAGATTTCTAATTGGTTTAGCTTCTATCCATTTTGTGAATTTTTCAACTACTAATAGTATATGCGTAAACCCACAAGGTGTCGTTTGCAACGGTCCAACCATGTCAAGCCCCCAGACTACAAATGGTCAAGTTATTCGTATGGTTCACAACTCTTGGGCTGGCACATGTGGTTGCCGAGCATAATACTGACACCCAACACATGTCTCAACCAGCTTGTCGCCATCCGCCTTTGCAGTCAGCTGGAAGGCTTTGGAGACCAAAGATCGAGGAGCGCCGTGATGCCCGCAATATCTGAGATGAATCTCATGAAGGATATCAATACCTTTCTGCTGGGAAACACATTTTAGGTATACACCTGTGGTGCTTCTTTTGTAGAGCTGCCCATTAATTATGGTATAGCCCTTTGCTCGACGTACTATTTGCCGACTTTCCACCTGTTGATAGGCAAAGTTCCATGTACGAGATACTCCATGAACGATTTTGTCCAAGATGGAGGGACTATTGTTACTGCATTAACAAATGAGTCAACTCTATCCGGGTTCTCGAGGTCCCCTCCCTTCACGGATAGGGTCCCTCGATGCTCTAGAAAAACACCTAGCGGAATTGGTAGCCTTCGAAACACTTGGCTATCTTGTCTACTTAGTCTCGATATGCCGCCATCATAGGGTTCCGTGTGTTCTAGGTGCCAGCCACCTATTGGGAAACCAAGTCAGAATTTCCACAGCAAACTATTTTCTTGATGCCAATATCTTTGGCTACGTGAATGAGTGCTTCATATTCCGCCATGTTGTTCGTAGCCTCAAACTGAATTTGCAGTACATAGTGCAGTTTTTCTCCTATTGGTGACTATAGTAAGACACCAGCCCCCGAGCCATTGAGTAGCTTTGATCCGTCAAAGTGCATCACCCAATATTCTGGTTCTGTAACGGTAGTATCATCTAACATCTCCATCCAATCTGCAATAAAATCTGCCAAGTCTTGAGATTTGATAGCGTCGCGTGTCTTGTAGGTGATCTCGAAGGAGGCAAGCTCAATGCCCCACTTCGCAACCCTTCCTGTAGCATTGTTGTTGTTGATCATGTCAGACAGTGGAGCCTTGCTCACTACTGTGATAGGGTGCTCCTAGAAGCAGTACCTTAGCTTCGGTGAAGCAAGGAACACACCATTTTCTAGCTTCTGGTAGTGCGGGTAATGCTGCTTGGACTCTGTCAATATCTCGCTTATATAGTAAAATGGTCGTTGTACTCCATACTGATGTGTTGGTTCCTTCTGCTCCACCACGACAACAATGTTGATAACCCGGTTGGTGGCCTCCATGTAGATCAACATAGGCTCCATTGGCTCGGGTGCTGCGAGTATAGGTGCAGAAGAGAGTATCCTTTTTAGCTCCTTAAGCGTAGCGTCCGCTTCGTCCGTCCATAGAATTTTTTCCACCTTCTTCAGTAACTTGTATAGCGGCAGAGCCTTCTCTCCAAGTCGGCTGATGAACGACTTTACTGCTGCAACGCAGCCTATGGGTCGTTGGATGTCCTTTAGGCATGTCGGACGATTAATGTTGAGGATGGTCTTGATCTTCTCCGAGTTGACTTCGATTCCACGCTGGGAAACGATGAAGCTCGACAATTTGCCGGCTGGAACTCAGAAGACGCACTTCTTAGGGTTAAGCATCATGTTGTATTTCTAGAGGTTAACAAAGGTTTACTTTAAGTCGGAGATTAAATCATTTGATTATTTAGACATCACCACGATATCATCCACATAGGCGTGAACATTCCGACTAATTTGGTCGTGTAGGAAATGTTGCATGGTCCACTGGTACGTAGCACCTGCATTTTTTAGCCCAAAGGGCATCGTGACATAGAAAAACATGCCGTAAGGTGTGGTGAACTAAGTGGACAATTGGTCCGACTTCCTCATCTTGATCTGGTTGTATCCTGAGTATGCATCTAGGAAACATAGAAGTTCCGAGCCAGCCATCAAGTCAATGACTTGGTCAATGCGAGGCAAAGCAAACGGGTCCTTTGGACACTCTTTGTTCAAGCTGGTGTAATCAACACACATTCTTAATTCTTTGGTTCCCTTTTTGGGAACAAGTACAGGATTGGCCACCAATGGGTGTGAAGGAATTCTCGGATAAAAATAGCCTTAAGTAACCTAGCTATCTATTTGCTTATAGCGCGTTCTCGTCCCCGAAGGATCATAGAGGTTGTTTCACCGGTTTGCATTTTGGATCAATATTCAAGATGTGCTCGGCAAGTTCCCTAGGTACACCTTTTGTGTCAGCAGGTTGCCAGGCAAAGATGTCACTATCCTCATGGAGGAACTCGACGCGCATGCTTTCCTATTTTGGATTCAGGTTCATTCCAATGGCGGTTGTCTTGGAGGCATCACCTACCACAAGTTCTACCGGCTTAGTCTAGATGGCAGCCTTGAAGGGGGGATCTGAATCAGAAATCTGCTTCTTTGATGCGAGCATCTCCGAGGCATCGACCTTGCTCTGGATCTCCTTGAATTCTTCGTTGTAGAGGACAGCTTCTGCAAAGGCTTCTTCTCCAATCTCACAGTCCCTTGCCTTTGAAAAGCTTCCGGATATGGTGATGACACCATTTGGTCCAGGTATCTTGATCTTGTTGTAGACAAAGCATGGCTTAGCCATGAAGGAGTGGAAGATGTCGGGTCCGAATATGACATGGTACACGCTCTTGAAGGGGACCACTTCAAAGGTCATGCGTTCTTGGTAGTAATTATTAACATCGCCAAAAGAAACCGAAAGTGTGATGCACCCAAGGGACCGAGCTTCCCGGACAGGAACTACACCGTGAAACACGTTGCTGGTCCACCTTAGGTTGGTCTCCATCAAGTTCATATTGTGCAGTGTATCCAGGTACATGATGTTGATGCTGGTTCCACTATCCACGATGCACTTGGTGAACCTGCAACCGTTAATCAGGGGGTTGATGACCATAGCATACTGGTTCTCTATTGGAACAAGGTCAGGATGATCCTTCCTGATCCATGTGATTGGAAATTCCGACCATCACGGGAACTGAGAAACTGGGGGTAGGGTGTCCATTAGTATCCTTAGAGAGGTCTTCTTAGCCTAGACAGTTGGGGTGCCAAGGAAAGTATGATAGACGGGGGCCTTCTTCTTGAAGGGGTTCTTGCCTTTGCCATCGCCCTTGTCGGCGTGCTTGGGGTCAACGTCCTAATCCATGTCACTTGAATCCTTGGACTCCTCTTCCTTCTTCTTCCCCTTTCCCTTGCCTCGCAGTCGGTTCTTCCATCTTCGCTTGTAGCCGGACTCCGGGACTTTTTCGAGATCGTTGACGAACATGCAATGGAAGTTGGTATGAGTGGCTTTTCCATTGTCGTCAAGGTGTACAAGGCACTGCATATCGCGGTACTCCTCGTATGTTTGGGGAACATAGGGCACTACCAAGATAGTATCACTATCGCGCTGTTACCCACGACCAGCCCCCCGCCCTCGGCCACGCTGTCTGCCCTCACCTCTGCCTTCAAACGTCATAGCGACCATGTCGGAAGCTGGCTTTTCTTCTGGCAGGCTCTTCTGCTTAGTGTTTTTGGTCCTCTTGGCTTGGGTTGGAATGGCAATTGCCGACAAGGAGCCGCGAGGATCATCATCGGCAGCCGCAAACTCACTGGCCAAGGATATCATCAGATTGAGATCCAGCCTGTGATTGTCCTACAGGCGCTTCAACTTATGTCTGATCGTGCACTCCTGCGCTGAAAATTTTCATATCCAGCCAGCATGAGAGGTAGGCTCGAGATGTCTCGTCCTTCTCCTGGATGCACCGCGATAGATCACCGATAGTGCAGGGACGTTTATACGTACCCTCAAAATTCTTGGTGAATGCTTCTTGCATGTCCAACCAATTGCATATGTACTTCTTTGGCAAGTCGTCGATCCATTGGCGGGTCGTGCCCGTCAACATTAGTGGGAGGTACTTTGCAACAACGTTGGGGTTTCCCCTGGCAATCTCGACCGTGTTGCTGTAATCCCGCAACCATGTAGCTGGCTTGGCGGTGCCATCATAGGTATTGATCATCTTGTCAATCTACAAACATTTGGGATAAGTTGCGGTCCGTATCATAGGTCCAAATAAACATTGTCCCAAGTATTGTCCTTCCCGGTCCTCTTGAATCTTGTCCAAGTATGGACGTGCATCGTATGGCTCCGGGCTTTCTTTTTTCTTATCGCCACCATGGGAACGGCTATGTGAACGACGTGGTCCTCCTCTGCCATGGTTCCTACTAGGGGGCGATGGAGGTGGAGGTGGCGGTGGTTTAACCTTCTTGCTGTTACCCTCCTGTGACTCCTCACGCCTGTCGCGGTTGCTTGTAGGACGCGGAGTGTCATGGCGTGACCTGCTCTTGTGTTCTTTTTGGCGACTGCACTCCCCGCCATGACGAGGTTGCTCCTCATTGTTGCGAATGACAATGCCGCCCTGGGGGCGTCAAGGCGGAGGCATGGTCGTACGGTGGTGAGCCTTTGGTTCTTCATTATGTCGGGAAGATCATGGCGGTGGCAGCGAGCTGTGAGGGTGAGGCTTACCTCCGTGGTCGGAAGATATGGGGATGGCATCCTGCCTGTTGCGTGTGTCCCTCCGTCTTTGTTCTGATGAACCCGTATGCAATATGACATCGTGAGGAGATCTTGACCTTTTCTGTTTGGGAGCGCTAGACTGGAAATATGTTGGGTCAGACTCAAGCCTCTGAGAGGTGGCCTTCTCCTGCTGTTTGATAGCCTTGGCAACAAGATCATTGACATGTTCCACAGCTGCGGGCGATATATCCTACTCCAGTAGAGTCTTGGCAATGGCCAAGTTGAGGACGGGTGTGGGCATGACTTGGTTTCCATCACTATCAATGTATGGCTTAGCTTCTGCCGGCTTCGAAGGTTCCCACCCCAAGTTGCGTCATACACCAGGGTCATTGACAACGTGATTCAGATCTTTCTTAGCCTTCTTCTTCTTGAGCAGAGTCTTGTACTTGGCCTCCAGGGCTCAAGCCGTCTCGATCGATTTCTGCGCCTTGGCTAGATCTCGATCTAACTTTGTGCCTTGCTCTGCGATGGCCTGCGCCTCCTCCAGTAGCTCCTGGAGCTTCTCGTCAAGCTGGACAACATTCCGTATATGGGCCACGGTCAGAGGCTCGACAAGTATATTACCGTACATCACTCTATCAGCTGGAGTGACTTGGGCAGCCATAGACGTAGATGCTAGTGGCGGCAGATTTTCGGTGTTGGCATTGCTTGGACCGGTGAGGAGTTCCTATGGCTGTTGCACTAGGATAGCCGGAGGGGGCATGGCCTTCACAGGATCATTGTCGGTGTCATCAGCTGGCCCCTTCCCGTTGTCCCGCGGCTTAGGTGGAGCTTGTCTGGATTGGTATTCTTCCACCACACTCCCAATGGCGATGAACACCTGACAAAATGTGATGGCCTTGTCGGCCCGCTCCTTGCGATTGATCTCATCCTGCATCTCCTTCATGGCTGAGTCAAGTTCTTTGGGGTTGATATCCATCTCCTCCGAGTTCATGCTGATGTCGGCATAAAGCGCATCTAAAATAGAGTAGGAGGGTGCGGGATCTTCCTCGATGACGGAGGACGATGCTGAGGCAGCGGTGGCGATGGCGGCGGTAGCCTGGGTACAGCGATAGGCGGTGCCTCTATCACTCCATCAGTAGCGGCGAAACTGTTGACGGTATCGATCATCTACTCGAAAGTGAGGATACCCGTGCCCTGCTGCCGCCTGAGTGTATGCCGGAGAAGTGTGCCGCAATCTAGCCCTTCGACAAAGTGGTAAACCGCATCATTGTTTGGATAGTTTTCCAGATAGGCTCGTATCCGGAGCCATCTGGCGAGGTAATCTCAGGGGCTTTCACCCTCTCTCTAAATGCAGCGCGCTAGATCGAAGTTGGTTACCATTCCGAGGAAGTGCGATCGCTGCTTTCCAGATGCACGGGCTAACCCAGCGGATTTGCAATGATCTTCCACCATTATCTCCTACACAGGGGCAGTTTGGGTGGGCCTTGAATTTTTTAGATCTAAGCTAGCGAACTCCAAAGAGAGATCCAACTTCGATCCTTCCACGAATGTGTCCTGCCCATAGGCGGTCCATGTGAGCCTTGATGATCCTCCGACTTCTAGGGAACTAGCGCCCGAGTCGGTTTCGCCGATGAAGAGGTGGATGTCCCCGATTGAAATGATCGAGCAGCAGGTGGGGTTCGTCTTCGTCGGAATCCAGAACTCGTCGGCTCGTCAGGAGGGACGATCAGAATGTTTTCGGAGAAGAGAACATGACCGATGGCTACGGTTTCACCGATTCTCGTGAAGAGCTTGGACCTCACCTGTTGTAGAGCCTGAAGCGCCTCTTGCCCCATGGTGAGCGCCAATTGTTGTGGTATTTCAGACGACTACGCCATGGAGGGGTCCTCACAGAGCGTTTTTAGAGACGTGGGGTAAGGCGGAAGGCTGGAAGGTACGAGGTAACACAACTTACCCAGATACAGGTTCCACGACGGTGGCGGAACCCTAATCCTGCTATAAGGGAAATACGCCGAGTAATAGGGATTGGCTAGTTGTGCAAAATACGAGTCGTGTTGTTCTCTATGAGTCGTGCCCTAAAGGCTCCCATAGATCTATGTGTATTACACTCCAAGGATTCAGGTATGTCGGTGACTCCCTCGTAGTATTCCTTTATCCCGCATGTCCCTCCCTTCTCGATCCATCTAACTGGGCCACCCAGCAGGCCATGGACCTTGGTACCAACTGTGGACCACCCGAGTTATCCGAATTAGAGACATGCAATGGTGATACCCATTTAGCATATCCCCAATATCATCTGACTAAATTCTTTTGCAGTTTTATCAGGAACGAATTTAGCCATGATCTAATTAAAAGATGGCACGTTTTTGTATTGTACAGTAACCGAATCAGTATCTTAGTGGTGTGGTCCTTGCGCTTCCACCAGATCAACCCATATTCTAATCCCAGCTTCTTAAACTTTGTTTTTTCTTTTGGGCGATCTCTAAATATTGGTGTGTCTGAACCGGCGGAACTACTCTTGCACGTATCCTTCCAAGTTAGCCTAGTAGTCCTCTTCCTTTGTTTCACCTCCTTATGTAGTAGTTATTCATAGTACAAATCCATATTTTTCTTTCTGCATCTTCCACACATGCACGTATACACTTCATCACCTCTCTAAGCTCAAATATCTAGCAAGTTTTTCTTAGCCCCTTATGATTTAGTTGTTTGTGTGCAACACCAATATATATAATCCCTGTTGCATATTATTCAGTACTTGAACACGCATCAGCTCCATCTCCTAAACCTTGCATCTTCACTTGACATTCTAGGGTTTGAATTCCCCAAAATGGGATTAATCCCAAACCTTTTTGTTTTTTCTTTCTCATACCCATGGTCATTCATATTTAATGAATTGTTGGTCAGGTAAAATCTGTTTGAAAATCTTAAGCATGATTGGGACATGGAAAGCAGGAGGAATTGAATTTTGTAATATGTTTAAAACTATTGAAAAACTAAAACTGGTCCCAACCATTAAATGCTTTGACAATAATTAAATCTCAACTTTTCATTGCTAATTCCAAATAATAGAAATAATATATGTTTTCTTATCAGAAAAAATGAGAGAAATATGAATATGCTATTAAAAATACTATTTGAGCAATTTAAAATTGCTAAATCAATAAAATGCTAACAAATGCCTATTTATTGATTAACTCACAACTTTAAAACTGTAAATACGAATTCGACAAATTGATATGTCTAAATCGGTCAGCGCGACGAGCCCTTTCCAACTATGCATTCCATGATATGAATTCAAGCATGCATCACATAAATATTAATGGGGAAGTAAGGTTTATTGGAGCAAAATGTGACTAAACAATTAATAAAATGTTTTATTCTTGTACCCCACACCTCACTCATGCCATGCTATGTCACACCATGTAATTGTGGATCATTTCATCATGGCATATCTTGTATTTCTTGTTGCATATGATTTATATGATTGCGCAATGTATTCATTATGGCCCTTGTGTGTTTGTTTTTAGCCGGATAGACACCGAGCAAGAGAACTATGAAGAGCCTTAGGAGTATTACCCGAATACCACTTATTCATCAGTTGGTCTATCAGGCAAGCATTTCTCCATGCTTGCTCTATATATAGTTATTGCATCTATCTTATTCTTTCATCATGAATCGCATCACGAATTAAATTGCAATCTCATTACTACATAGCCTTTACTTTTAAACCCCGCCAAAGCTTATTTCCACGATCCTATAAGTCATTACTACAGGAGTTGTTTGAGTCATGCGAGTTGTAGAATTGCATGTGTAGGGTTTGTGAGAGTCTTTGACAATGAGGTACTTAAACAACTAAAACTGAGTAGTAATGGGATAACTAAAGAAGGAGGCACCGGTCGGCAATATTTGAGATCTGGTTTTTATCCGCTCACTTTTGTCCACCTAGGACCGGAGTACTTGATACATGTTCCTTAACTATCGCACTATCCATATGTGGAAGCCTTTCTAGGTTTCCTTGGACTTGAACTTGAGTTTAAAGAATGTTTAGGGGCCACAATTAGTTCGGGCTTTATGCGTTACCTACTATACAAATGACATGTTATGCCATGTTTATTATCTGTTGCTCAATGAGCGTTTATTAATGTTGTGTAGGCGTGGCACTCTTTCAGAGTAATATATTATCTATGACCTCTACTCGCGTGACAAGTGCACGTAACCTCTTAGTCCGTATGAGACTTAGCTAAACCTCGTATGGGTAGCTCTTTTGGGCAGCCTTTAAAACATTCTCCGGTTTCATGGAATGTTTCTGTCGTGAGGCCTCTTTGTTTTTATTTGTTTGCTTCTTCCGAGGTTGAGCGTACATGTGTTGCTATTTGTGCACCACTGCAGGGTAAATCTTTTCGGAAATCCGTGTCCACGGTTATGGACGACTTGGAGCACAGTTTCTCGATCATAGACAACTATAATTAAAGTACCGTATTTAACTTGACTAAACATGACTAGTAAATAGTGCAATATTCATAGAATTGTTAATGGAATTTTCAACGGATGGGATGTTCTTTCGTCTTCTTATTCGAGGAACAGAAAGGAGGGAGAGTGATGTTTATTTATGTTGATGTATGTGTTGGATAATTTATTGTTATTTATTTAATAAGTGTCTATCTATCCTTGACTAGTTGAGTGACCGTGCGTTGCTACGGTTTTATAATTAATTTTGCATATATATATATATATATCAATAAAGTACATGCAAATTCACACATATGAGAAAAAAGCTATAAGATATTCCAAACACATAGTATTCAACATATTTGAAGTATACTTCGATAACAAATATAATTTAATACCATTCAAATATAAAATAAACACTTGAACCCATTTAACTAATATAATAATATCTACTCCTTGATACTAATTAGATACTGGCACGCAATGTTAAAAATCACCTCCTTTAACTGTGTCAAACTCGTGGGGTTTTCTATCTCTTCCACCAACATCTCCTTGTCGTCTATGTCGACAAGTTTGTTCTGATCCGCAGCAATATCTGCATTCGTTCCGCGCATGATCTACAAACATGAAACATATATTAAATATATAAATATAAATATTCGTAATATAGATACAGTTAATAGAAGATAAAAAAGACTATTATCTCATTTCACCTTTTTTAGGGGTTTTTCACCTCTTTTGATTCCGTCAAACTCGCTGTTCTTTTGTTCCCTTCCAATATTGTCGTGTTGGGGTTGATTGTCTCTATGAGTTTACTTGATCTAAAAAATAGATTATGAAGTAAAATATGAAATTGAAAATCGATCTACATATATGGCCCTTGTATATGTGCATGAACTTTTTTAGCATTATGCTAGGTTAGAGATGAGAGATGAAACCCAACGGGTTGGAATTGAGCATGAATTCCATAAATGGTGACAGAGCGCATCGCGATCGGCCTAAACGTCCAGCAGATATACCTAACCAATCTGCTAGCGAATTTCAAAATGTTCTTGTAAAGGATAGCTAGATAACTATGCTGCTTGCCAGCAAAAGAAAATAACCATGTTGTGGAGGCAAGGCCGGCCCATTTAAGCAAAGAAACCAAACACACACACCCTCCACCAGATACTATCGAAGCAGTTCTCAAAAAAAATACTATCGAAGCAAACAGGAGAGCAGGAACGGACAGGAAAGTCAGTAGAAAAGTTAGACCGAAATCATCTCAATCTCCTCACCGCCGTTCCTCAATCTCTCCACAAAATTCTGTCCCGCCGACGGTTGCTCCTCACCTCCCAGTCTCCCCCCACCGCCGGTTGCTCCTCACCAACGAGTCTTCCCCCGTCGCCGGTTTCTCCTCACCACTAAGTCTTTCCTGCCATCGGTTGCTCCTCACCGCCGGTTGATCCTCACCGTCCATGCCCTTAGTCTTGCCCCGCCGCCCGCTCTCCCCTCCCGCTGCTCACCACCCCCCCTCACCCCCACAGTCTCCCCGCCTCATCTCCTAAACTTACAGCACGATTCCGGCCACCAGCATCCACTACTGGCGCATTGCCATTGAAGGACTAAGCGATGGCGCTTGTCGAGCCAGGCCTCCACCGCCTTCCACGAGGTCTTGGTTGCTTCCACAACTGGCACTAGCGGCGCCCGCTCGCAGTCCTCGATGTGCCACGCCACGCCACAGTTGCTGGTCCCTTTGTTCCCGAGCGTGATGGATTCTGGATGCGGCATTGACGGGCATGGGATCAAGGGTGCTACAGGACTTGGTGAGGAATTGGGCAGCGCTTGGCCCCAGATCATACCTTGTCGCGAATGAGGATTCATCGTGGTGTTGGATTGGCTCTGATGGTTTGGGTTGAGTAGGGAGGAAAATACACAGGTAATCTCTATATATATTAGTAGTTGTTAGGTCACAAGATCTTTCCTATTTATTTTGATACGGGATTATCCTATATTTATTAACAGATCCGAGTACTTCCAATTATTGTATGATATGATGCTATTAGTGTGAGAAAAAGAATCTTGTTAACTGATCTGACCAATGATTTCTTTACCAAGTCAAATAATTAAGTTTGAGATTGGTGCCTTTATATGCCACCATCACATTGAGAAAAATCAGGAACAACACTAATTAAAAAGATTTGTGCGACTTTTTCATGATAGTGTGTACTACAGCTCCAATTCCAAGATGGTGTATACTACAGTCTCTCATTCTCTAGCTTCTAGTTCTGCTGTCCTATTCTACCTTGGATCGCTTGCATTGTTACTTGGTCATATACTTTTCTATAAGACGTGTATCAATATGTGAAGAAAGTACGAGTGCCAATTATTTCTGTCTTCATTCAAATTCTGAATCAGTGGCATTAAGTAATGATTGGTTACAAGTTATGTTGCAATATAAACTACTCAGGGATACTATAAGCCAGTGAAAAAATGTCAGGAATAGTTATACAACTTAAAATGAAAACATCCCTCCATCCCATATCATTTCCCCAAACATGTATACTGGAGTGAAGAACATACCACATCTCTGAACCGACCCGTCCCAATCTGGAAATTCCTTGAGGAGAAGGTTGGCTGTGGAATCCACTGGTACCTGCCCACCGATGAGCGAATAGCAGCCTAAACACCTTCACTTCGATCTTAAAAAATCTTGTAGACATCGAGCTCTAGAACAATAATCCCCACCGTACCAATGGTTGGAGCCGCATTCTTATTTTTTTGGCGGACTGTGCGCAGCCTCTTCAGGTGTTCTTCTTTATTTGTAACATACAATCGGCCATACCAATTCGCTCCACTGCTTTGTTGTGCTAACTGTTTTTCATTTGCAACTTGGTTGGTTAGATCTTTAAATGGGGTATGCTCACCCATCGAAGATTCCAGTGCATTATTCTGTTTTTGCATCTGTAGTATTGATGGGAGGAAATAAGGTAATACAACTATTTGCACCATGGCACCACTACCAATGGTCTATTATTGTTTTCACGTCTGCAGTAAATTAACACACACTAAAATCATATAGCTAGTGTTATAGAAACATCAGAAAATCATATGCCATGTTACTTTGAAACAAGCGGTCTCTTGATTTTGGTGTATTGGGTTATAGAACCATGGAAACGGCATCCCTATCAAATATTCTTTGTATCGTGTTGTAATCAACTAATAGAAAGTTTTGTCCGCATCAAAGAAATATAAAATCTTGCCTGGTTATTGTATCTATCACCAGGAAAAAAAAATTAGTGTCTCCTTTCCTGATGGAGTGTGATAAGTTTGAAGCATGCTTAAACATAGTTATTAGAACATGAATGTTTTATAATATATGCCCGATTCTCTGAAATTTGACTTCTTTATGTCCCCTAGGGGATTTATGAAAATACCTAGCAGTAGTGAAGTAGGGACTACTACTAATATCTAAACTATTGTGAAATTTAAATGAGAAAACATAAGTTGGGCTGGATGCTACATGATATGTCTATGCACAAAAACGTGAGTTGACTTTGTCGTTTTTCTATTCAGAATAGCCTAAGATGGGAGCGTTAATATTATGTCTATGCACAAGCAAAACGATGACTTTGTCGTTTTTCTATTCAGAATAGCCTAATAGGTCACACCAGAAATTACAAATGCTATTTAGAGTTTTTAGAATTGCTGCCATTTTAAGTTCGATGCTTAATTACAGAAGATGGTGTGTACCTTGAAATTCGATTTTTTCAGAGCAGGGACTGGATGCCACCGACGGCGTTATTGATGCGGCTCGCTGTGGTGTGTTTCGATGAGATCGATTGATTCTAAGATTGCTGCATCCAGGTGAGGATAGATCATAGTGGCGCGGAAGACTCGATTGATTCCAAAATCTCTGCAGCCAGGTAAAGATAGATCATAGTGGCACGGAAGACGGCACCCGCTCAATCCCGTCTGATGGTGATCGATGCGGCTCGATGGTCGGTGGATTCCAGTGAGATCGCCTAATGAGAGGATCGCTCCAGCCAGGTGAAGATGGAAGGCATTCCTTTTTTTCTGGTTAGAGTATGCTGGTTTTACAGGATTGATTGAGAAACGGGTGATTAGTTTCCACTTACGAGCTGTCCTGACTTATTGAGAAACGTCTGCCTTTATGGGCTTGATTGGTTTCCAAATTGTAGCGGCGTGAGTGCGGCAGTTCCCACTTATTGGTGGCAAAGCATTGTAATTAGCTAGGCGATGGACAGCCTATCATCAGATGCAAATCATATGATCCTAATTATTCCAATGTTTGATGCCAAAGTGCCAAAGTGAGACGTACGAACACCAACTTCTTTTTAATAGTAAATATTAGGCGGATGTTGGAGTGTCTTTATAGAACTGTTAGACTTTACTTTTCGCTGCAATTGCGTCACCCTCAGGTTGTTTCCTTTAGATGCATAAAGACTTGCTGAGCCCCTTAGGGTCTCACACGATAAATATTGTTCAGATGAACAGGTATAACCACAAGAAGGTTCTGAGTCGACAAGGTTGATGATGGTTGCAATGACCATTAGGTGTAGACATTCTAGGGATGAAGATCCATGAGATCTGTGGGCGGGATGTGCTTGATTTCAGGGCATCTTATACCAATTTTCCTGTTATCTGTACTCGGATATTGTTTTCCGCTTCCGCTTAATACTCTGATGTGTGATGTATGAGGATGTATACTATAATATTATATTTATCTAGGATATTTGGATCTTTTCGTATGGTGTTGAATATTTCTATTTATTTTAGATAGTTTGTCTCTGATGTACTATTGTATGTCGTGGACATACACGCTTGTCTAGGTTTGTTCGTATATCTGTCGAATACGCCGCTCGCACTTGTCATGATGTTCTTGCAAAGTGGATAGGGTGGTTGGCCGGTACCGTGCCCTATTTCGCTTAGAGGGGACCTACACGTGGGTGGCCCTTGGGCCTCCTCGGTAAGACACCTTATGCATTTTGGGTTCATTTCTGTCCTGTTGCTTAGAGCATAGTATCTAAGGTATTACAACTGGTATCAGATCCATTCCACCCTTCAGGGTCTCAGCCAATATGATCGTTGTCAGTCTAGAAAATATTTTGGTAGCTATATTATCGGGAAAAAATAATTGTGATAGTAGGACTGCTTTTATTTTTCTTCTTACCCATCCACCCATCCTTTTCTGGTAAGGAAGTGAAACGTTTGTCTATCCTCTTCTAAAAATTTAAAATAGGATTCACGTGTTTGGGTTTCCGTAGTACCATAGGATGTGTTAAAACCTTACTCAATCTGTTGCATCCAACCTTGCTTCACAGTCTGCCTTTGATTATCAACTATTGGTACATTCCATATTGACAGGCTTTTGTCAAACCGACATGATCTATCCGGTTCCTTGTAAACCGACCGGTCTTGTTACGTGTGTTTCTCCTTCCTGCATGCTTTCACGGAATGTGGAGTTTCTAATCTCTATCTATTAGGTTGTTTTACGCATTTATTGGTATTTTAATGCTAGAAAATGCAGAATTTTTTCTTTGATACATATGTGTTTCCACACTCCTTTTCAGTCGTGTGTGATACACTATTCACCTTCCTTTTGTCGTCGTGTCCATGTTGACTTGATCTTTTTCTACCGGTGCTTTAATATGGAGTTTTTACTTCATCTTCAAATTTTTTGTTCTAAATACATAACGGTATCGATCTGATGCTTGTGATTGTAATTTGGCTCTCGTTATAGCTATATGACAATTATCGCGAGTGGAATATTGTTAATGCTATCAATCGCATTCTCCAAATAATGGCGGTTGTCTTTTGTGATTTTGAGTTATACCGTGATCATATCTATATCACCTTCAAGTATCTTGGCAATCTGGAGGTTTCTTAAGTCACTATGGTGGATTATCGTCCGTTTATCAGGCTTCAAATCTTTTTGGAACTCCATATCTACAAAGGTCCTCTTTGATACGTGAGAATCTCATCCTTTCATTGTTTCTTATCCAAAATCTCTCCTCTTGTCAACCGGTGATCCGATCAAGAAGGTGAACAAGTCAGTATCTCTTTTCTTATCCGAAGGGCCAGATAATCTATTCGTCCAATGCATATATTAATTCAATCCCTAGAGCTTATCCTGAGCTTGACAAGTAATTCTTGTTGCTTTGTTGAAGACTTCCCCAAGATGGCTAAATCTTTGTCAGATATTCTCATGAAGGATAAGAAGTTCTTTTGGTATCCGGATCATCAAGAAAACTTTTGAAACCCCCTCTCTTTATCTTCTATCCTCAATCCATCGGACTCCATGAAGACTTTCCGGATTATTTGTAATTACTCTATGCTAGACCTTGGTGTTTTATTGTTCTGCCTCTGGAATCTAGCTTATGTTCAGTGAGCTTCCCTCATATCTTTTCCAGTGGTTTGGGAACTTCGATGCGACAACATCATCATATTTTTCTGTTTGATTTCGACAAAATGTTTGCATCAAATATTTGTTCTCTTACATCACTTCATGTTTTCTTCTTGTAAAGATCTTCAATTTGAATTCTAAGAGTTGCACGAGTTTTCTCTTCATGTATGGGGTAATGCTTTGAGTGCGGGATAGAGTCATGGTCATACCACTACTCTTAGCATTCACTCTTGTATATTGAATTGGTGGATTAATGCAATTTTACTCTGTTCCATGGAAGTTATAAGTGGTTGATCCTTTGATACGTTTACTTCCACATAATCATGGTTTTGTCCATTCAAACACTAATTATTGAATTTCATTTATCCGACCATCATCCCAACCCTGTCGTCCTCTTCAGGATGGAGAGTCATGATCAAGATCCTGCACTGCCACCAGACCTGGATCAAGTTCTTATCAAGATAACAGAAACCATGACCAGGTTGCAAGACAATCAACGTCGAAGCATTGCTGATTTCAGTCGAGTATCAGTTCATAGTTTCCTTAAACTAAAACCCGCGCGTTTGATGTTTATGGAGAGCCATTGGAAGTCGAGCTCTCAACACCGCATCTGTGGCACGACAAGATTGTGTTCTCTTTGCAACCCAACTTCTTTTTGATCATGCTCAGTATTCGTGGGAAGGCTATCAACAAACACAAGATCCTGATGCTGAAACCACTTGGGATGAGTTCCAAACTGTTTTTAAGATGCACCACATTCCTGAGACAATTGTGCAAAGAAAGTGTGAGTATTCCTTCAACTTACTCAAGGTAATAAGTCTATGCTAGAATACAGGACCGAATTCAACCATCTGGCTTGCTATGCTAAAGAGGAAGTGTCTGCTGATGCTAGAAGGCAAGAGAAATTCCGCAAACGTCTCAAACCTGAGTTAAAGTATGCTCTCAACCTTTTCAAGTGCTCAACCTTTGTGAAGTTTGTCAATATGGCAGTAAATTAGGAATATGGGCGTGAAGTTTTGGAAAACTCTCGCAAGCACCTTCGTTATGGTAGCTCTTCTTCTTCAACCTTGCCACCTCAGAAACGAAGGATTTGGGTACCTTTCCGTGCGCCGGCACCACCCACCTACATGCCAGGTTGCTCAACTTATATTCCCCACCCACCTGCTCCAAGGAACTTCCGAGGGCCGCCAAGTTCAAATGTTCAAGTGCATCCAAAGGCAGTAGATCAAAATCTGGCTATACTGGTCACAACTGCGGCAAATTGGGTCATATTGCACCTAGATGTCCGTAGAACAAGATCCATCTATCACCACCTCGCACTTCTGCGACACTAGCGATCGTTCGTGTTCCTCGTCCTGATCTATCTTTCACCTATAACAACTGGCCGGCATATGCTTGGGTAAAATTTGTCAATTCAACTCAGGCAGACAAATCCTAAGGAGTCGTTATGGAAACCTTACCCATGAACTCGATCTCAGTAAATGTTCTCTTTGATAAAAAGCTTAAAATTCTTTCATATCTCAAAAGTTTGCGCAGACTCATGACTGTGTTTTGGAAAGTTTGCCAACACCTCTCGTGGTACGATCACCAGGAAATCAATTTCAGACATCAAAGATAACCCTTGGGAACCAAATTGAAATTGGCAACCACTTGTTCCTTGATCCACTCGTAATCTTTGGCAACTCTGACATTGATGTCATTTTGGACATGGTTTGGTTAAATGTCAACAAAGCTATGATCATTTGTGCTGAACACTCTGTTTCTCTTAAAATTCATGACGGCTTCATAATCTATTCACCAAAGCAAACACCTTCAATTCAACTCCGCTCCATGAGTAACTCCAACAATCTTACTCCTTCAGATATGTAAGCCATACCCCGTGGCAGGTGGCTTTCCAATCCCTTTCTTCAAATTATCTGGATCATTCCAAGGAACAATCCATCAAATTCTAGAAGAGGCGGGACGGTAGACTCGCAACAAGTCTATCGAGAATTGCAAGGTGCAAGTTTGCACCATCCCGCCGAAGAAGATACATGAGAATGCGAAGATTTCTTTTCCTAGGAATATCGGGGCGAGATTCTTGTTTAGTGGGGGAGATTTGTAGCATCCCAATTGTCTAACAACTATAATGCTATTTGGTTTATTATACAATGCTACTTCCTATATGTCATTCTTGCATTGCATAATATCATGCTCATATCACCATGCCATATTGCAGTTGAGCATCATATAAAATCCCTTTTTATTTATTCTTCTCCTCATATTGCATTGGCCTTATTAATTTGCATTTGCCTCGTGATATATTGTAGTTGGTTTTTAATATATTTCTTGATGCCCAAATTGATTTGGAGGCATCATCTCTTCAATTCTCTCTATCATTAACTCGCGTATCTATCTAGTCCTTACGATCATGTTCAAACCTTTCTTCTTTTGCTTTCTTTTAAATCACGCCTATATTCTTATGTGAGGATCACTCCATCTAAATTCACCATTTCAAAATCTAGTGCCTTAGCACTCTATTTCTACCATCTACTTGCATGTGCCTTTTTCCTCCTTCTATTTTTGAAAAGTAATATATTTGTCGGTCCTTGCAGAAACATAAAAAGTTTGCTTATTGTTAATATAACTAAAAGTAGGCAAAAAATCCGCCTAAACTTTTAGTCTAAAACTATCCCTATCTAGTCTACTTTGGACTATATAAATATTCTAATTGTTTTTCTATTTCTTAATCCCTATCATTAAATTCTGCCAAAAATCTTTCAGTCGTTCTTTCTAAAATCCTATGTGTGCTCTTCTTTATTTTTTCTCTACTCCACATAACGCCACCTCTTCTTCTGATGTTGATAGTTTCTAAAATGCCTCACCCTCTATTTGTTTTGCTGGCACCGTATTAGGTGCTCTTCCTAGCTTCCTCTTTTTCAAAATTTGGACAATGTTTCAAGCAGTAGCATGGAGATAGGCAGCGAGCAGCTTCAGTTAATGCAAAGAAACAAACAACGATAGCCGTTTTTCTTCAGTTAACTACAGTAGGAAGAAGTGCAAAAGCCATGTTCAGTTAGAAAAAGGAGCGATTCAGGTTCAGTTAAGACGCCGGCTCCACAGCTAACGACTGCGCGGATGCGCACACCTTTTCTGTGACCGGAGCTTACCCCGACCGAGCGCAGCGTCGAGCCCTGTTTTCCTCTAACAGGATTCGCATCTGACCGCAGCTACCTCGGACCAGCCGCCCTCCTTCTTAAGCAGCGTCGTGAGCCCCTGCAGGAACTCTACCCCTCTAGCCTTCCCCTCTGTCTTCCTCTCCGTCGCTGCCATGACTGCCAGAGTGCGCTGCTTCCCGCCGTCGTTCTAGTCTCCTCCTCGAGCAGCGGGTCGCCGGAGGAGCACCACCGTTGTCTTCCGATTCAAATGCATATAGTAGGGGGAGCCAGACCTGCCAAGAACTTCGTCCTGTTGACAACGTTGTCCATGTATAGCATCTCGTCTGCCGCCGCCGTTCACCACCGTGGCTCCCGTTGCTCCCGTCGTCCTCCGACCAGACCAAGAACGCCATACGCCGCAGGGTGAGTTCCTCTTCTAGTTTCCTTTCTTCCCCATCTCGATTGCTTGCTGCAACCGGAGCCCCGCTCCCGAACTTCTCCTTTTGCCTTGGACACAAGCTTGGAGCTTGCTGGTTGTTCCAGGCTTGGTATCCTGCTTGCACACCAGCACGCGCATGTGTATACACTTTGTGCTTTGAACCGCTCCTGATTCTCGCGTACCTGGACCTACGAGCCCGCTTTCCTCCATGTCGTTGCGCCTCGCACAGAACCACGCGTGTATCCTATCCCCAAAAGTTTCGTCTGTACCTTGAGTCGAGTGTCTGTATCTTAAAAAAACTCTGCAGCTGATTGAAATTTTGTGCAGTTTCGTCAAGAACTGAATCAGTAGCTTAGTGGTGTGGTCCTTGCGCTTCCACTATATCAATCCAGATTCTAGTCCTAGCTTATTAAACTTTGTTTTTCTTTTGGGCAATCTCTAAATATTGGTGTGTCTGAACCGGTAGAGTTACTCTTGCACGTAACCTTCCAAGCTAGCCTAGTAGTCATCTTACTTTGTTTCATCTCCTTATGTAGTAGTTATTCATGGTACTAATACATGTTTTTCTTTCTGCATCTTCCACACATGCACATATACACTTCATCACCAGCCTAAGCTCAAACATGTAGCAAGTTTTGCTTAGCCCCTTATGATTCAGCTTCTTGTGTGCATCACTAATATATGGAATTCCTGTTGCATCTTACTCAGTACCTGAACACGCATCAGCTCCATGGCTTGAACCTTGCATATTCACTTGACATCCCAGGGTTTGAATTCCCCAAAATGGGATTAATCCCAAACCTTTTGTTTTGCCTTTCTCATACCCATGGTCATTCATATTTAATGAATTGTTGGTCGGGTAAAATCTGTTTGAAAATCTTAAGCGTGATTGGGACATGGAAAGCGGGAGGAATTGAATGTTTTAATATGTAAAACTTTTGGAAAATTAAAACTGGACCCAACCATTAAATGCTTTAACAATAATTAAATATCAACTTTTCATTGCTAATTCCAAATAATAGAAATAATATATGTTTTCTAATCAGAAAATGAGAGGAATACGAATATGCTATTCAAAATATTATTTGAGCAATGTAAAATTTTGAAATAAATAAAATGCTAACAAATGCCTATTTATTGAATAACTCGCAACTTTAAAACTATAAATACGAATTCGACAAATTGATATGTCTAAATCAATCTGCGCTACGAGCTCTTTCCAACTTTGCATTCCATGATATGAATTCAAGCATGCATCATATAAATATTAATGGGGCAACAAGGTTTATTGGAGCAAAATGTGACTAAATAATAAATAAAACATTTTATTTTTGTATCACACACCTCACTCATGCCATGCTATGTTACACCATGTAATTATGCATCATTTCATCATGGCATATCTTGTATTGCTTGTTTCATGTGATTTATATGATTGTGCAATGTATTCATTATGACCCTTGTGTGTTTGGTTTTTATCTGGATAGACGTCGAGCAAGGGAACTATCAAGATCCTCAGAAGTATTACCCGGATACCACTTATTCATCAATTGGGCTATCAGGCAAGCATTTCCCCATGCTTGCACTATATATAGCTATTGCATCTATCTTATTTGGCATCATGAATCACATCACAAATAAAATTGCAATCTCAAGTACTACATAGCCTTTACTTTTAAACCCCACTGAAGCTTGTTTCCTAAATCCTCTTAGTCATTACTACAGGAGTTGTTTGAGCTATGCGAGTCGTAGAATTGCATGTGTAGGGTTTGTGATAGTCTTCGACAATGAGGTACTTAAATAACTAAAACTGAGTAGTAATGGGATAACTAAAGAAGGAGGCACCGGTGGGAAATATTTGAGATCTAGTTTTTATCCGCTCACTTGTGTCCACCTAGGATCCGAGTACTTGATACATGTTCATTGACTATTGCACTATCAATATGTGGTTGCCTTTCTGGTTTCCCTTGGACTTGAACTTGAGTCTAAATAATGTTTAGGGGCCACAATTAGTTTGGGATTTATGCGTTACCTACTATACATATGACATGTTATGCCATGTTTATTATCTATTGCTCGATGAGCGTTTATTACTGTTGCGTAGGTGCGGCTCTCTTTCACAGTAATATATTGTCTATGGCCTCTGCTCGTGTGACAAGTGCGCGTAACCTCTGTGTTCGTATGAGACTTAGCTACAACTCATACGGATAGCTCTTTTGGGCGCCCTCGAAAACATTTCTCCGGTTTCTTGGAATGGTTGTGTCGTGAGGCCTCGTTGTTTTTATTCATTTGCTTCTTCCGAGGTTGAGCGTGCGTGTGTTTCTATTTGTGCATCCCTACAGGGTAAATCCTTTTGAAAAGCTATGTCCTCGGTTATGGATGACTTGGAGTATAGTTTCTCGATCGTAGACAACTATAATTAATGTACCGGTTTTAACTTGACTAAACATGACTAGTAAATAGTGCAATATTCATGGAATGGTTAATGGAATTGCCAACAGATGGGATGTTCTTCCGTCTTCTCATTTAGGGAATGGGAAGGAGGGCGAGCAATGTTTATTTATGTTCGATGTATCTGTTGGGTAATTCACTGTTGTTTATTTAACGAATGTCCATCTATCCTTGGTTAGGCGGATGTTGCAGCGTGTCTCTATAGAACTGTTATGCTTTATTTTTTGCTGCAATTGCGTCATCCTTAGGTTTTTCCCTTTAGATGCATAAAGACTTACTGAACCCATTAGGGTATCACACAAGAAATATTTTTTAGATGAACAGGTATAACCATAAGAAGGTTCCTAGTTCGACAAGGTTGGTGATGGTGGCAACGACCGTCAGGTGTAGAGATTCCGAGGATGGAGATCCGTGAGATCTTTGGACGGGATGTGCTTAATTTAGGGTATATTATGCCAATTTTCCTATTATCCGTACTCGGATCTTGTTTTACACTTCCGTTTGATACTCTGATGTGTGATGTATGAGGATGTATCCTAAACTATTATCTCTATCTAGGATATTTGGATCTTGTTGTATGGTGTTGAATATTTTTATTTATTTTAGATGGTTTGTCTCTGATGTACCGTTATATGTCGTGGATATACACGCTTGTGTATGTTTGTTCGCAAACCTATCGAATGCGCCGCTCGTACTTGTCACGATGTTCTTGCAAAGTGGATAGGGTGGTTGGCCGGTACCATGCCGTGTTCCGTTCAGATGGTACCTACACGTGGGTGGCCCTTTGGGCCTCCTCAGTAGGACACCTTATGCACTTTGGGTTCATTCCTAGATTGTTGCTTAGAGCATAGTGTCCGAGGTACTACAGAGTCCTACTTCTACTCTTGCTAGGTCTTCCCTTGACCTGTTTATAGAGGGGTAAGGGAAAGGGCAAGACATAAATTTTCACGCGACCACACCGCAGCCCCACACCACCGCCACCACACCGCGCCGCCGTGACGTCATCTCGGTGCCCTCCTTCTTCTTCTCATGACGTCTTTGTCATCATGTGGATATCATCATCGCCATCACGGAAGTGCTGCCAAGTTCTACCTCCGTCCAAATCTAATTTATCTAGTACTCTGAAAGCGCTGTCGGATCTTCATTGACACATTCCCGCTTTGACCGTGTTCCCTAGTGGTAAAACATGCACGGTGGCCGGTTTTCTTGATCAAGCCATTGTTTTCTAGCCGTTTGATCTGGTCAGATCAGTCGATCCCCCGCGGGTCACGCTTATCTGTTTCGACAGCTTTCACCTGGGCCCTACCTGTTGGGGATATGATAAATGGGTATCACCATTGAATGTCTCCAATCCGGTTAACCCGGGTGGCCCATAGTTTGTAGCAAGGCCCATGACCTGTTGGCTTATACGTTTAAAACGTATCTACTTTTCCGAACACTTTTGCTATTGTTTCTCCTCTAAACTTGTGTGATTTGGATACAACTAACACGGACTGACACTGTTTTCAGCAGAATTACCTTAGTGTCTAGTTTTTGTGCAGAAAATGAACTATCAGGAAAAATCCAGGAAAATATGCCAAAAATTATATTTCACCAGAAGACCCACGGAGCCAGAAGACGAGATGGAGAAGGGGCCTAGGGGGCCCACACCCCTGCCAGGTGCGGGTGGGCCCTGCCCGCGCCTAGGGGGTGCAGCCACCCTAGGTACCCTCTCGGCCTCCCTCTGTGCCGATAAGTTGCCTTTCGACCTAAAAACCGAGGGGGTCAATAGTTCTCCAGAAAGAGTTCCGCTCCGCCGCCGCCACCATAAACCAAGATTCGGACCCAGAAACTCCGTTCTGGCACCCTGCCGGGACGGGGAATTTGGAGAGGATCATCGCCATCATCATCACCAATGCATCTCCATCAACCATCGATGTTTCCCTCATTCATGAGTGAGTAATCCCCCGCTGTAGGCTTTGGGATGGTAGGGATTGGATGAGTTCTATCATGTAATCGAATAAGATCCGTTAGGGCATAGTGCCTAGTATCTCTATTAGTTATATTTGACTTTGTTGCAACTTGTTGTGCTTAATGCTTGTCACTAGGGCCCAAGTGCCATGATCTCAGATCTGAACTTATTATTGAATCGTTATGATAGTATTGTTTGTGATCTTATCTGCAAGTTGTGTACACATATCATTGTCCAGATCCAAAGGCCCCAAAGTGACAATAATTGGGACAATCGGAGGGGATGGCTGTGGTGTGAGGATCACATGTGTTCATGGAGTGTTAATGGTTTTCTTCTGTTCTCTATTAAAAGGAGCACCTTAATTTCCAGTAGTTCCCTAGAGGCCTAGCTGCCACGGGCTGGCTGGACAAAAGATGTTGTGCAAGTTCTCATTGTGAGCACATATGACTATATTTGGAGCACATGCCTAAGATTGTTTAGTACTTGGATGATTGTTATTATTTATCTGCAATGCCCTATATCTTGAATTTACATATTTACACTTGTCCATGCAACGCCCGTCCATCCATCCCTATGCCTACCGCACTCGAATCCTACTATTACTGTTACTATTGCTCCTGTTTTACTGCTGTTGTTGCTTTGCTGTTGCTACTGATAAACTTCTGTGAGCAAGAACTATTTCCAGGTGTAGCTGAACTTACAACTCAGTTGTTAAGGCTTGCAAATATTCTTTGGCTCCCCTTGTGTCGAATCAATAAATTAGGTAATACTACCCACGAAGACTATTGCGATCCCCTATACTTTTCGGTCATGAAGACTATTTTCTGGCGCCGTTGCCGGGGAGCATAGCTTTATTTGTAAGTTCACTTGGATCTATTATTTTTCACTTATACTCCTTTCATCATGGGGAAGTGATGGAAAGTTTCCTATTTTACCATCCACTACAAGAAGAGGTACAGTCCTAAACACCTCTGCTGCTCTTGATTCACCGTCTGTTATAAGTAAGCTTGTCACACCACCGCCACATACTCATGCTACACACACTGCTACTACTACCAAATCTGAAACTGATTTTGATGCTCATGATGTTACTTCTATTGTGGTTGATGCGAGTGGTTCATTAGGTCCTTTCCTAGATGCTACAATGGCTAGTCTAGGAAATACCAAAACTCCTAGTGAAGACACTGTTACACCTGTTAGCTCACCTGAGTCTATAGAGAGTTATGATATTAATGATGGTTACATTGAGTTCACTAATGAATTTGTTGAAGAGTTCCGAAACACACATGGTACTAGTGCTATTAAGAGTCTCCTTGCTAGACGTACTATTATGCCTAAACTATCCTCTGATCCTAAGTTTTCCACCTCTCCCATAGATATTAAAGATGAAGACAATGATTTCTCTCTTGATTTGTCCTATTTAGATATTGTTGAGAAAGAACCTTTTCGTGGGACTGAAAATGAGAGTGAGGTGGCTCATATGAATGAGCTTTCTACTACGAGTGCTTTATTCTCTGATGATTTTAAGATGCGCAAGTACTTTGTTACTAAGATCTTCCATTTTTTACTAAAAGGAGAAGCTAGGGCTTGGTTTAATAGATTACCTACTGGTTCCATTGATAGCCCTTATTGCTTGATTGCTTCTTTCTTCCAGAAATATTTTCCTCCCAGTGATAGACATGCTGCTTTGCAGACTTTTTGATATTTTAAACAGGGAGAAGAAGAGAAATTGCCTGAGTCATGGACAAGGTTCTGTGCCTTGATTCATGCACATCCTGGATGTCCATTGCCTAAGAATGAGCTTCTTGATATTTATTATAATGGACTAATTGATAATTCTAGGACATACCTAGATAGCTTTGTTGATTGTGTTTTCAGGAAAAGAACTCCTACATATGCTAAAGAATTAATGGCTAAAATAAGCAATAATTATGATGATTGGACTTCAATTGAGCTGAATACACCTGAGTCAATTGTTCCTGAACCAGTTACTCCTGAGCCAGTTCCAACACCAACACGAAAGAAGAGGGGAGTTATTGCATTAAATGATGAATTGATAAGGAAGCTAAGAAATGTCTAAAGGAGAAAGGTATTAGAGTTGAAGATGTGAAGAATCTACCTCCTATAGAAGAATTATGTAAGCTAATTCCCCACTCATATACTATTGAGGTACACTCTCTCCACTTTAATAAAGGTGATATTCCCTATGGTAAGCATCCTGATCAATGCTTAGAGGAACTTGACACATTTATTGTTAAACAAGGTAATTTTAATAAACAATTTCAGAATCATTTATTGGAAAACTCTAGAGCTATCCATGAGTTGAAAGATATTGTGGAAAGAACTTCTAATGATATTAAAATGCTTTGTAAACACTTTCAAATGGTTCAAACCCAACTTGATCAACTTGCTAAGGTACAAAAGGATATGCTAGTTGATGCCTCAGGAAATAAACATGCTTATGGAATTAGAACTAGGAGTGGTATAACTACTCAAGATCCTTTATATCCTGAAGGATACCCTAAAAGAATTGAGCAGGATTCTCAACAAGGTGAGAATAGTGGTATTCCTCGCAGGAGAAAGAGAAATAAACATAAAGTAGTTGAGGAACCACTTGAACCTGCTGTAGATCCTAATAGTATATCTGTCTCTGATGATGAAACTGAGAGTGGTAATGATAAAAATGATGCTCCTGATAAGGAAGAATTTGAGTACGAACCTGAGAAGAACACTAAGAACACTAGGTACACAAAGGAAGATTTTATTGATAATAAGCATAGTAAAGAGAGAGAACCTTGGGTGCAGAAACCTATGCCTTTTCCAGGTAAGAAACACAAGTCAAAGGAGGAAGAACACTACAACAAGTTTTGTGAGTGGATGAAACCTTTATGTTTGCAAATTCCTTTGACTAATGCTATTAAATTGCCTCCTTATTCAAAGTATATGAAGGATATTGTCTCTAATAAAAGGAAGATTCCGAATGAGGAGATTTATACTGTGCTTGCTAATTATTCCTTCAATGGTAAGGTTCCACAGAAACTTGGTGATCCAGGTATACCAACTATTCCTTGCTCTATTAAGAATAATTATGTTAGAACTGCTTTATGTGATTTGGGAGCTGGAGTTAGTGTTATGCCTTTTTCTCTCTACAAGAGACTCCAGCTAGAAAAGTTGATACCAACTGATATATAATTGCAAATGGTTGATAAGTCAACTACTATTCCTGTTGGTATATGTGAGGATGTTCATGTTCAAGTGGCTCATAATTGTTTGGTTTTAACTGATTTTGTTGTGCTTGAAATGCCTGAAGATGATAATATGTCTATTATTCTTGGGAGACCTTTTATTAATACTACAGGTGTTGTCATTAATTGTAATCAAGAGAAAGTAACATTCAATATTGATGACAAAGAGCATACTATTTATTTCCCCAAGAAGGTTGTTAGAAGCTATTGCCTGAATTCCATTGAAAATATTGAGAGCATCAAGGTTGGAGAGATTTATTGTCCCATTCGACGAGAAAACTTTGAAACTATTATGATTGGGACCATTGCTATCAAGTATGAGGTAACATAATCACCTTCTGGAGTGCAAAGTTTTGTTTCATATAAGATTGTTTCGGTAACAAGACTTGACCAACCTTGTTAACAAAAGGATTTTTATGAACAAAATAATGTTTCCACCGTGGTTATACTTGCTTTATTTTACTTTTCTCCTTCCTAGTCTTTTCCTTTCTTTTGCTAGCTTTAATTTTGCTAGTTGTTTGCTTGTTAGTCTGTCTTAGATCTCCTGTAGTTTGGCTTTTGGTTTGATTTTGCTTCTTCTGAAAAAACTGTTTCTGCGAGAAAATCAATTTCCATACCCTCAAAATTGGCCAAAAATAAAGTTCCCCGAAAAATCCCAGAAAATTCAAAATAAATTTTTCCTCGAAAAAAGGGGCAGAGAGACACCTGAAGTGACCCAGGGGGCCACCCCATGCCACCAAATCCATGGTAGGCGCGGCCTACCAGGTGGCGGCGCCTGGGGGGTCTGGCCCACCTGGGCCCCTCCAGGCTGCCTCCTCAAACCCATCTTCTTTCTCTCTACCGAAAAACACCAGAAAACTTGCTCAAGCTCGAGTTCTTGGTGTTCTTGCTCGCAATTTTCGATCTCCTTGCTCAGCCCCTCTTTGCTGCTGATTTTTGGAGAGATTGTTCCTTGGTATGTGCCTCCTCCACTTGTCCAATTAGATTTGTGATTGGTAGATTGTATCTTGAGTATTTTGCTGCTATAGGTGACAAGTTGTTTTAGATTTCATGCTTGTTCTATGCTTAGAAAGTTCAATTTGATGCATGTGTAGTCCTCTAGCAAGTTCCTATAGTAGTTACTCATCATTTATCAACCTAGAAATCACTTGGTTTGATGTTTTTCTAAAAATTTCAGCAAGGAAGATGAGTACCTATCCACTGAATCAATATGACTTGATGGTGTCTCAGACAATGAGGGTTCATCGTGAGGAGGCAGTTTTTCCTTCCGAATACACATGCCATGAATTTATGAGAACCGCGGGAATCTCCCAGGTTTTCCAAACTGTGGCACCCCGAATTTACGGTTTGAGAATACCCGTTATGCCTGCAATTCATGTTCCCATGATAAGTGAGCCGTGAGCATAACCTACAAGTATCATTACAACATCCCAGAATAGCGAGTACAAGTACATACAAATGTGCCATTATGGCGATACAACATGAATAGCGGAAGTCTTCCAGCGCAGAGCCCATGTCATGCCTTAACCTACTGGCGACAGACTCGGAAGACGGCCTAGCTCGCATAGACGGGAACATCTCCATCGTTTTCCTTGATCATATGAAAGTCTGGCCAAGTAAATAGCAAGGGACAATGCCGGTGAGTACTTTGAATGTACTCGGAAACCACCTTAAGAGAACAAAAAAATAAGGATATGCAATATGGCTGTGGTAGGATGGCTCCAAGAGAGGTTCTTTTATAAACTAATTTCTCTTGTAGATATATCATGTCTCTATATCTTTGTTGAAAAACTTTTGTAAAGCATTTTGGAAACCTTTTTGTAAAGTTTTAAGAAAACACCAGGATTGGGACACCCATTTGTTTCTCCTTTCGGTCATCTCATGACCAAACTCCTTCCTCCTTTTTCCCGACCATCCCATGGTCAAAACATTTTCAGGCCATTGCTTTTCCGAAGTCCTTTTTGAATAAAAAACCATCACCCCTTGTACAGTAGCCATCACAATCGTCCATGACCGAGGACTCGGATATTCGAATAGATTTAGACTCTGCAGAGGTTGTACACTGTACCCACACCATCCGATTACCCGTCCCTTATCCGCACCGATCATGGGTCGAATAACCGGTCAAGACCTTCCAAATGTCCTCTCCGATACAAGTGCCTACCCTATGAGGTTAATCCCCTCACGACCGGGACGCCCTATATATAACCAGCCAACCGGAGTGCGTTTTTCACCTCGACGGGTGTGCACTTTCAATGAGGGGCTCATAGTATCGCGTGGAGGCCCGTAGACCCTTCATTCCTTCTCCCGGTCGATGCTACGCATGGACCGTTGGACAGAGAAGGCCCACCCTCTAGGGAGTTTTTACCCCTGTAGTAGTGTGAGGCACCTATACCGGATTAGTCAAACTTCCAGCCCAGCCCCGTCCCATTCCAGAGTAATGTGGTTGCACGGGTTAATTGCTCAAGCATTAGGAACTGTACAGCCGGGCGTGTTTTTGTAAAAAAAATTCCTCCATCTTTTGTCCACCTTTTTGTAAAACAAAACCATTCTCATTTTCCAAACCACTTGATAGGCCATGCCTCACCAAGGTTTTCTCATAAAACATTTTTGTATGTGTTTTCCCGTGTCTTCCCATCCTACACTTTTGTTTAGGCAAAAACGGGGTTTCCAAGGGGTTATAGTGTTAAACACCATCTACCATACTAAGGGAAGGTAGGTATCATAAAAATGGGTTGTACCTAATGGTACTAAGGGGTAATGGTATGGAGGAGCCAGAACATTTCCCACATAGCATAATATAGTAAAACAATGCATTTTGTATAAACGAGTAGATAAAACATGCATAGATAAAATAATAGGACACGGCTTATGAGCAAGAAGGTGGCTTGCCTATGGCCAGCGAGATGTCCCGTGACTTCTTTAGAATACCAGAAAACCAATAAAATAATAAGGATAACCCCAATGCTTGCTTCTTCTCAGCGTCTCACAAACGCAACTATCGTCGTTATCTAGCATACATGCAAACAAGAAATACCACATTCGGTACAAGGCATACAAACATAAAAACATACAGAAAGCAAAGTATAATTACAATATACACCAGTAGGGTGTTGGAGGTATGATTTGATTGGATCGGAGAAGATTTGGAGGTATAGGAAAAAGGAATCCTTTTGGAGTTTAGAGTCTAGGAATTACTTAAGAGAGGGTTTTTGACCAAGAGCTTGATCTATATAATACCATTGTATAAAAAATGATACCATCAGATACGTATTGATAAAATGAAGCCAACAAAAGTGGTTTTACTATTTTATCAAATATCAAAGATTTATAAGGGATTTTATAGTGATTAATACTGTAGTTCCAGGAAATAATTCACCAGAACTATTCTGGAGTTCCAAAAATTATCTCCTTGGGTTATTAGATAGTATTTGATGGAATTATTCAAGATGAGTTGGAATGACCTCAAAACAATTACTAGAATGCCCTTGAGAAATTCCCAAAGATAGTACTGGGTGAGATTTGTCTTTTTCATCAGATTAAATTTACAGAATCTTTTTAGGTGATTCCAAGGACACTGGTTAGGTACTGTAAATACCTTTCTGTATCAATTGTAATCACCCTTTTTGGATTTACAGAACTCAAGTGGTGAATTTATTGGTGAACAAACAATGCACAAAAATGTTTAATTCACCATAATCCAAATAAAGTTCAATAAATCTTGGGCTCCTAGGTTTTGGTAAATTTTGGTATAGAGGTTTACTGCGAGTTGTAATTAGGTCAAAACTTATTTTGGTTTGACCTAGGGAATTTCCTAAATTAAAAAATGCTTTGTTTTTGTTATTTTTGCTACAAGCAATCTATGAAGCCATTTTATGTGGGACCAGTGGGACTTGGAAGGTATGGTTTATACCTTCCAGAACAAATTTGTTTCAGGTCATTTAGATTAGTAAAACTCTCTGTATAAAGTTATTAGTGATCTGGACTAATCCAAGTAGATGATTTATCATAATTATTTTAAACATCAACTTTGTCCAGCACCAAGTCTGGATGTTAGAAAAGAGACTTTAGTATCTAGTAAAAATACTGTATAAATTTGTCAGTGTCATTTCTATTTTTGTTTTGAATTAAACCAACAAGTACCCTGTAGATCTGGATTTAAAATAGAAAATAAAAGAGGCAGGAGTAGACCGGGCCAGATCTAGCAGAGGGATGGGCCGCAGAGGGGGAAATAGGCCCATTGGCTGGTCGTTGTGAGAGGGAGGACATGCGGTAGCTGGTTTGAAATGCCGTGGGGCTATCCCCACCTATCAGCCACAGGGGGCGACCGAAAGGGTATCGGCTCCCCTGGGCCACAGTATTAGAGTGGGATCGATGGTTAGAGACCGTCTTCTTCCTCCCGACGGTGACCACGTGCTGAAACCCTAGGGGAGGGTTGGCGGGGCTTGTGGGGCTTACCTAGGGGCTCGTCGGCGACTGGGGAGCGGCGAAGATGACGCGACGTCGCACGGGAAACACAACGACGAGCGATGGCGCCATCTATGATGCGGGGATGAGGTCGCGGGCATAGGCGGCACGGCTGTTTTCGGAAACTCGCGGAGAGGGCTCAGGAAGGAGCGCATGCCACTGGGGGAAGGGTTCCTTCGGTCTCCTCCATCCTGTGGAGTGTAGTGACGAAGCATGCAGTGGGGGAAGGGGCTCGGGAGCTTTTGACTCGCAAGGGGAGCTCCTCTCGGGCATGTACAACGGCGGTGGCTCCAGCGTACCTGCAGGGGAGGGGAGGACAGAGGGTATAGATCAGGGATCTTAGAGCAAGAAGGGGTCACATGCAGGGGAAGGGGCTGGGTAGAGGGCACCTCGGGCTCGAGCTCACCCATGGCCAAAAGTGCCATTTCCTTCTCTCCTCGGGCAGGGAAGAGCAAGTGGGAGGGAGAGGGTGGTCTGAGGGGTGAGTGGAGTGAGGAGGGAGCAAATGAGGTAGGGGAGAGGGGCTATACTGGTCTGGGGGTATTTAACCCGAGGGGAGATGGGGTAGGATGGACATTGTCCATGGAGAGCTTGACGGAGGTGCTGGCCAGGGATAGGTGGAGGTGGGTGGTGGAGTGGGTCCTGCTGGTGTGCTCTGGTCGTGCAGAACGGGTGCAACGGTAGGGTGCAGTAGTTGAAAGGGTTTTAAAAAGGTTTGAAAGGACATGACCTTTGTCCCTCTCATGAACAAACATAAAATACAAGGGGGATGGGGGTGGGGCACTACAGTGCTACAGTGCTGTCGACCAGGGGAGTGTTGAGTGCTGGAGTGAAGTGCTGGACAAGCTTGGGGGAAGATTGGATTTGATTTGAGGAAAGGTTTGACTAGTTTGCCATATTTGATCAAAACTTGAGTTGTGAAGGAAGTCCAAGAATTTACATTGGCCAAGATGGGGAAAGGGTACTGGTAGAAGGATATGGTCCTGGTCCTTGTACACCTCCAGGTTTTATTTGGGATTTTTCTAAGGATTATAACCCCATTTAAATGCACTTATTTAAAAAGTTCTGAAGTAGATTATAGAGTCTAAGGTGATATTTTTACATTAGGAAAGATTGGTTTTTGATGTGAAATGGTTCTAAAAACCAATTTACACATTGAGGACTTTTATTGGAATTTATTGAGGTGAATAAGTATTTTTAAGGAATTATTTCTTGTTTCTGCCATTTAAGAAAAAGGGCAAAAAGAAATAATAAAGAATCCCAAAAATATTTATTTTTGAGTTTGGAATATTGGGTATGATTTCTAGAACTCAAATGTGCATTCAGTTGGCCAAGTTATTTGGAGAAAATTAGAGTTGCCTTTGTAGACAGAGGTTTTAGGGTTTTTGCTAGAAAGAGTGGAATTAAATGGTTTAATAATCCAAATAATTAGGGGAATTATTTGTGAATGATTATTTCCATGTTAGATGTTGTAGACTTGATTTACACCTCAATTCCATCTTGGATTTTGAATAATTGGGGTAAAAAGGATGGTAACTGGATTTGGGAGAATCTAGGGTTTTGATATTTTCATGCCACCAAAACATGGTTGGATCAGGGAGCTAAGAGCTCACCTTGGCACAAGGGATAGATGGATAGCTATACCAAGTTATATAGGTGATGAAGGAAGCAAGAGTTAGGATTGGCTGGATTTGAGGTGGTTTAGGGGTGATGGCAAACTTTGTTGAAAATAAGGCTGCCATAGCATATACATCAGGTGGCCTCCTAAACCATGTGTGTTTAAGAAGCACAAGGCTCCAATGGTAACAATTAAGATGGGGTTTGATAGGCCATGGTTATTATATCATAACCATGCAAAGAGTTGGTCAAGGGGAGGTGGCATATAGATGTGAGCTTCTGCCAAAGTAGGCATGTTGACTAGTTTTGAAGAAAAGATTATTATCTTGGCTACAAAACCATCATGGATGAGTGGGAACAAGAAGGGTTTACCCAAGGGTAGGAGTGGGTCTTGGTATTACTGGTGATGTACTACAATATGGTTCAAATACATTCTCAAAGATGCACCTAGGTTGTAAAGGGTAGAGCTCCAAAGATTGAATCTAGATAAGAATTCCAGACTTGGCTATTTTGGCAGATTTAGGGTTTTAGACTAGAGTGCAAGTGTAGATGATTTTGAGAGGATGCTAGGTTCCAAACTGTAGGGTTCGTAGCATAGAAAACTAAATTTTTATCTACGATGGGAACAACTATGTACCAAGATCTATCTACTAGATACAAACAACGGGCGGATGTACATCCGTAGAGAACATACCCTTGAAGACCGACAAAGCTTAACGAGTCCAAACTCGTGGTTGATTTAGACGATCTCTTGCCGATCTCAAGATCGAGAGGAAGTCCTAGCGCCGCAAAACAGCAGCGCATCCGTGCTCGCACACAGGTTCGAGGCACTGAGCAACCTCCGCCTCCTCGCTCCAGTGATGCAGCGGAAGCACAACTCTTTCTTGCCGAATAGCCACCGAGAACATGTATCTCGCTAGTCCGAGACCATGGGGAATAAATTCTAGAGGGGGAGAGAGATCCTTCATGAGGAGGTGTGAGTGAGAGAGAGGGAGGGGGCTCCTTTTATAGGGAGAGGGGGGCACACAAGGGGCCATGCGCCCAGCCATGGGGCTTCCCCCACCTCTTCCACATTCATGTGGGTGGACAATCCACTCACTCAAATGCCTTTCAATTCCCTCCACTCAAAAACCCACTCAAATTCCCATTAAATTTCCACCAAATTTAATGCAAACTCTCATTAAATAAAACTCCTTTTATTTATTCAAAAAAATTTCAATTACTTTAATGACAAACATGCACATATAACCCCTTGCTAGTATTTCATTTCACATGCAGGAACACTTTTTGCAATTTCACCCGAAAACCCGTTTCGGTATCTAGTGAAATAAATTCCTGCGCTTGTTATTCTTTTTGGCGTGAAACTTTTGCTCCAAATGGATGTCGGTGTCTCTTAAGTGTGTCACCCTAAGGTTCGCGAATACTGCGGACATGATCGAGACCCCTCTCAGATCAATAATCAGAAGCGGGATCTGGAGACCCATACTAACTCCCACACATTCAATGATGACTTTCTTGTGATCGTCGGAACCTTTTACACTAGTATCTTAATCCCTTTGTTTCGCGATATATTACATGTCCGAGATTCGATCATCGGTATCTCCATACCTAGTTTGATCTCATTACTGACATGCACTCTTTTCTCGTTCCCGTTATATAACATTCTAGTGATCAAATCACTTGCTTGCAAGCTAATCAATGTGATATCACCGAGAGGGCCCAAAGCATATCTATTCGTCATCGGGATGAAAAAATTCCACTCTCAATCCATGGGCCTCAACATAATACTTTAGTAGTTCTGAACCCATCTTTATAATCACCCTGTTACGGTGTGACATTTGATGTTATCAAGAAACTCTTCCGGTGTTAGTGATTGACATGATCTCATGGTCTAAGGATTTCGATCACTTCGTAAGTTGTTATAGCAATATAAACTCAATGACTTTGATCGTAATGCTATACTTCGGATGAATGTTCATCACACCATGACACTAATGTTGTGACCTCGTTATTAACAACATCCAATGTCCATGATCAGGAAACCTTTGATCATCTTGTTAATCAACGAGCTAGTTTATAAGAGAGGCATAACTAGGAACTTCCTTTTTGTTTATTAAACACACATGTATTAACGTTTCCGTATTAATACAATCATAGCATGTAAAATAAACATTTATCATAAATAAGGAATATGATAATAACCACTTTATTATTGCCTCTCGGGCATATTCCCTTCAGTCTCCCACTTGCACTAGAGACAATAATCTAGTTTGAAAACTTTGTGTATTGAACACATATGGCTTTCTGGTGTTCCATATACGCAATTGCAAGTGGTTAACATAATCTATGGATCTGACGCTTTAGGTCCTTGTGTATTTGCATGTCTTTGCGTCTCCATGCATTACTCATTCTCTAATGAGATGGCATTGTATAAATTTGGTCTTTTGGTGAGACCTTTAGTTCCTTGGGGTTAAATCACGTCGATACTATTGTCATACAATATATCTTTAGTGTTAGCCCATTGCGAACCACACCTTAGTTTGATAACAAACTACTTGACACAAATTCCCTCCTTTGCTGCTACTATAGCAGTCATATACTTAGCCTTTTTGTTGTAGTAATCGTACAATGTCTTAACTTTGGAACTCTTCCAAATCCATCATGGAAACTTTCTTTCCATTTCATTGTGCCACCCATAGTCTAAATTGAGATAAACTGAATTTGTATCTTGTGACAAAACTAGTATCAATGTAACGCTTTACAATGAACTATTTCTAATTGTTTGTCACCTCTACACAAATATATTCTTAGTTCTTCCAAAAGATCATAAGAATATTATCACTATCGTCCAATGATCATTTTATGATTCATTCTGGTATATGCTCATAACACTTAGAGCATAGGACATATCTGGATGTGTACATATCATGGTATGATTGATCAAAACATTCCCGTGATTTCACTCATCAAGTGTCAAAGAACTTGAATCTTGTTTCACTTATCAAGTGTCGATACACTTGAATCTTGATTCAATTCCTTTCCATGCGACAAGAACCGTTTCTTGTCGTTTTTATATTGAACTCCTTCAATATCTCATATATGTACGTTTGGCCCAACCATATTAGCGTCACCGTCTATCCACTATAGACATTCATGCTAAATATTCGGGTTTTGCCTAAGTCTTGCATCAAAATGAAATCCTTAACCTTTGTCAATAAAAGATACATCATTTCTAATCAACAAGATGTCCTCCACATAATGTATTAGAAATATGTCTCAGCGCTCCCACTTCATTTCTTGCAAATGCAAGCATCTTCATCGTCTCCAGATGAAAACTCCTTTTTCATCACGGTGAAGATTCCAACTCTGCGATGCTTACTTCAACCATTGAAGTTTGCATGCCCTTTTAGCATCCTTTGAATTTAACAAAACCCTTTGGACCTTGTCTTGTACACGTCCTAGGTAACCATTCTATTAGAAGAATTTTGTGTTGTTTATTCATCTACCATATACCAAATTATATGTAGTGGTTGCTACTTTAATCCATCCAGACTAAATATCTCTATGAAAGATCCAATCTTGTCATAGTCAACTCCTTTGAACATTTTCAAAAAATAATTTACGACATGTCGACTATTTCATAGATGTGAAACATCCATGTCTGTTTCTTTATAGATCCAAATACGACCGATAGGTTTTTACGCCTTTCCGGAGGGTCTTCCAAGTTCAAAACTTGATTTCTCGTGTATGGAACTATCACGGATTTTATGGCTTCAAGCCATTTGACGGAGTCAGGGCCCATCATTGCTTCTTTGCATGTAGTCGGTTCATCATTGTCAAACAATAATGATTTACTCTCAAATCTCAGTATTTGATTGTTTATCCGACCGACTTGGTTCAATAAGAACTTAGACCTCCGTGACCACAACCTTTGAGGCACGTGAGCCATGATCATTCTGGCTGCCTCTGAAACATTTTCCGGCACTGCGCAACTCAGCACATATATCTAAGGTTCGTTAACCTTATCAAAGTTCTATTGTCCTCCCACTAAACTTTTACGAAAAATTCTTTTTTCAAGAAACTTAACATTTCAAGCGACAAACCCTTTTGTCCTTGGTGTTATGGAGGAATAACCAATTGTTATTCGAAATAACCTACAAAGACATGCTCATCCGACTTTGGTTGTAAACATCTTACTTATGTTTAGCATACCAAAATTTAAGAAAGGACAACTTGGGTTTTACCCCAAACCATAACTCATATGGTGTCATTTCAACAGATCAAGATGGAGCTCTTTTTAGTGTAAAAGCGGTAGTCTCTAAAGCTTTAATCTTTTAAAACATAATGGCAATTTTATAAATAACACCTTTGATCCAACCATGTCAAACAAGGTTTTATTACAAATGTCAAACACTCCATATTCCTATGGTGTTTTAGGAGATGTAAATCTAGGTGTTTTGCTAAACTTGCAACTCAAATAAATCCCTTTATGATAAAATCATAATTCATTTATTTTCTTGTTACACTTGTAACTCAAATAAATCCATTATGATAAAATCATAAACCATTTATTTTCTTGTTACAATGATTTTCACTTCATCTTGAAAGTCTTTGAAACGTTTTTCAAATATTTCATACTTATTTCTCATTAAGTGAATATTCACTCAAATTTTCGGAGAAATTATATGAAGTTGAAACCCATCGCTTACGACTACACATAATGGACTACATACATCGATATGTATAAATTCCAATATTTTAGTCGTTCGTTCTTCTTTGGCCTTTGAACGAAGTTTTTAATTATCCCGAGGAAAGTCTCACAAGCGACACTTGATCAAATCAAAGACTCAAAAAATCCATGAATATGGAAATTCTTCATGTTTTCTTTCCAATATAATTTAAACGGCGATGTCACTTCGTAAGTGATTTTTCAATCATTTGTCTTGCGACATTTTAGCATTAGGTTTTATGGATGTGATTTCTCCAACTAGATTTGTAAATCATCCATCTTATATGTAATACGGTAATTATTTGAACAACCTTTGTTCTCATAATACCTGAGTTAAATAACAATTATTAAAACAAATCTTGAAGTCAAGCTTTGATGTCAATGAGAAATACAAACAACAGTTTGTTTGTTTTCGATGAACATCATCACATATTCTCTTGCTAGTTACTTAGGCCATTGTGGTTCATGAATTGCGTCGTTCTGTATGACATTTCATACCAACCAATTCGGTATCCAATACCCAAGAACCACATTGTTTAACAAGCAAAGAATACAACCATAACATGTATATCATCCATATACCTAAATTGGATATTTCCAATATTTTCTTTTCTGCCAAATATATTTTATAGATTCTCTTTCAGCATTTCCCTTTCCTTTTAAAAGAATCTATCAACATCAAAAGTGGCGCCATATACATGACACATAGTACAAAGCGTGTATATTCAAATAATAATACCTTTGGACTTGCACTTTGAAGTAGATCACCATCATCAAAATGATCAGCATTCTTTCAAAATCCATTATATAGTAATCTTTTAGTGTAGTAAACACTTTACATACGTCTTCTATTCACCCTTATCATGACGACTTTCATGATCAAGCTACTGTAGCTTATAAAGGCGAATCGTGAGTATAACATTACTTGAACTCCCACTCAAAAATGACATCCCTCGTGCCTTTTTGGTGATTACATGAACCAAATCCACTACACCAAGTCCGATCATCACGTGAGTCGGTGTAGCTTCAAAGGCGAGCATCAAATGGTCATCATATCAAAACATATGACTCATGCATAACCTTTGGGTCCATGTTCCGAGGCCATGTCTGTACATGCTAGGCTCGCCAAGTTAGAACCTTAGTATTCGCGTGTGTAACTGTCTTACACCCGAGATATGCTCGTGGATTCAAGTACACCCGATCATCACGTGATGTCTTGAAGCGACAAAACATTGTCGGTGTATACTTAAGGAAGAACACATTCTTATCTTGATATTCAAATGAGGGATCATCTTATTATGCTAATAAAACGCCAAACAAGCAATATAAGATGCAATCAAACATCACATGTTAATAAGTGAAATGATATGGTTCCCGCATATGATCTCCATCATGTGCACCATGGTATGATCTCTATCATACCTCTATGTGTAAGGGAACCTACACGTTATGTGTGTTGCAAGAGTATCATCTCATACTTCTACTTACAACATCACCATATCATAACACTAGCCCAGCAACAATCTAAACTAGACGCCTCTAATTTATCCATTGCAAGTTTTACGTGGCTTAGGGCCTTCGAAGATAGAACCATTCTTACCTACGAACATGAACCACAACGAGGATAACCCAATTGTTGACAACTCATTGCAAATTAGATATTGACTATAGTAGGAGAGACAGACACCCGCTAGCCACTTATGCAAAACTAGTTGCATGTCAAGTGTGGAACGGGTCTCATGTGCTAGGACATGTAAAGTTTGTACGGGCCGCTTCATCCCACTATGCCACCAATATCCAAAGTACAACTAAGAAGCAATAAAATGATAATCATCGCCCACATACTCATATTTGTAATACCCGTGCAAAGCATCTACGCATAGATCCGGCTCTGATACCACTGTAGGGTTCGCAGCATAGAAAACAAAAAATTTCCTACGATGGGAACAACTATGTACCAAGATCTATCTACTAGATACAAACAACGAGTGGATGTACATCCGTAGAGAACATACCCTTGAAGACCGAAAAAGCTTAACGAGTCCAAACTCGTGGTTGATGTAGACAATCTCTTGCCGATCTCAAGGTCGAGAGGAAGTCCTAGCGCCGCAAAACAGCAGCGCATCCGTGCTCGCACACACGTTCGAGGCACCGAGCAACCTCTGCCTCCTCGCTCCAGCGATGCAGTAGAAGCACAACTCTTTCTTGCCAATTAGCCACCAGGAACATGTATCTCGCTAGTCGGAGACCATGGGGAATAAATTCTAGAGGGGGAGAGAGATCCTTCACGAGGAGGTGTGAGTGAGAGAGAGGGAGGGGGCTCCTTTTATAGGGAGAGGGGGCACCCAAGGGGCCATGCGCCCAGCCATGGGGCTGCCCCCACCTCTTCCACATTCATGTGGGTGGACACTCCACTCACTCAAATGCCTTTCACAAACTCAGGATCAAGGAGATGCTGATGGGGTAATAACTAAGTAGATAGGGTTCATTCTTAGATTGGGTCTCCACTAAGTAGGAAACCATCCAGAGGGATTATCCTTGGGTTGATCTGAGCATGGGAGGAGATGGTTATTTTAGTGGTTTAGAATAGATCCAGATTTGGATGCTTGATAGGGCTTGATGATCACAAGCAAGGATTGGGTCCTAAGGGATGAGCTACTAGATTAGCTCACTCTAGTTCCTAAGCAAACAAGGCAATCAGCAGATCAAGGCAATTCATTAGACAGTAGATCAAGGCAATTCATCAAACAGCAGATCAAGGAAATCAGCAGATCGACTTGGCACATGCTCACGCATGCATATGAATAATCAATAGTCAGTAAGCCTCGATGATTTATTCTGCCTCAGAGTTCTTGTATCACTTTCATGCCATAATTAGTCATGTTTTCTTGCAAGCATGGTTATGACAGTTATTGCTCTCTCGTTTGTCGCTCCCTCTCTTTTGCTAGCCTTTACTTGCACTAAGTATGATCTCTACATGTGATTCCAACTCCTCAACCAATATTGCCAGTTGTGTCCACCATACCTACCTATTAGCATCATTTTCTATTTCAGTGCATATGCAATATGCCTTGTTTTCTTCCAAAATAAAATATTTGTCTGTTTTGAGAAAGTTAGTGAGTAAAGCTCTCACGAACTTGATGGCGCACTTTATTCCTTGCACTTAATAATCCTGAACCATTGTGACTAGTCCATGAAAGTTATATGCTTGGAAATTATATGCTGGGAGTCAGCAGAACCGTGTTTTCACGGGGAACGCTTTCAACACCTTTTGGATATCCTATCCAGTTGATACTTTGCTCTTTTGTTTACGGATGTCGATGCTGTGAAATAAAAGGGGAGCTTGTGAGTTCATGGAGTTTATACATTGTGTTAGAGAAACGCCTTGGCCGCTAGCCTAAGCCATGCCTAATCATGGTGGAAACTTGCAGCATCACCATAATGAGCATCTATGAAGCATCCTCAATAAAAAGCTATGCATATGGTAAATAAAAAGATTGCTAAGATGCTCATTGTCTGCTTTCCTTGTCATTTTGGTTACGGGAAAGCTCCTATACCATGTGCAAGGGGTACCCCGTTGGCGGTTCTCTATGATATGCATGTATTTACAATGACAAGAACTTACAGGTAACCAAAGTTGAGTAGCATGCGGAGCGGCCCTCGTACTCAAGGGACTTGAGATTTCCAGTCTATGGTCTATCAAGCATATAATTCAGAGTGGACCTCACTTTCACCTTAACCACATGAAGATGCCTATGATAGGGCAATGAGAGCTCAAAGCTAATGAGTACCTTCCTTTCAGCATTAGGAAGCCTTTCAAACTTTTCAAAAACGTTTTCACTTCCTGGTTGAGTCACCACTTATTCTATGAGCACCTTCTTGAGAGCATAGTTGTCATTCTTGTGTTTGTTCCAAAACTTGGTTAATTATTTCATGACTTTGATGCTTGTATCTCTGATATCTTTACCTCTAGTCTTTACTTGAACTTTAGAGGAGCCTTGGCATTTATATTGTGCTCTTCAAACAAAGGCAAGCGAGATACCACTCTATCATACCTTACTATGAGCATTGCAATGTTGCTTATGTTTATGTTTCATGCTACTTACTACTATTGAGTTGGTTTCTCTTCATAGCTTGCAATGACTATTAAGTAGACTTAGTTGCATACTTCTTATTATGAATGGTTTAAGAATATACTCCTGTGCTGAGAATATATACATCATATGAAGCAAATGTGTTCGTGAAAGTTCTTTTATCGCACTCAGTTTTCAACTGAATTGCTTGAGGACAGGCAATAAGCTAAACTTGGGGGGACTTGATACGTCCAAAACATATCTACTTTCCCGAACACTTTTTCTATTGTTTCTCCTCTAAACTTGTGTGATTTTTGTATACAACTAACATGGACTGACGCTGTTTTCAGCAGAATTACCTTGGTGTCTATTTTTTGTGCAGAAAATGAACTATCAGGAAAAATCTAGGAAAATATGCCAAAAATTATATTTCACCAGAAGACCCACGGAGCCAGAAGACGAGACAGAGAAGGGTCCTGGGGGGGCACACCCCTGCTAGGCGCGGGTGGGCCCTGCCCGCGCCTAGGGGGTGCATCCACCCCTGGCACCCCTCGGCCTCCCTCTGCGCCGATAAGTTGCCTTTCGACCTAAAAACTGAGGGGAGTTCGATATTTTTCCAGAAAGAGTTCCGCTCCGCCGCCGCCACCAGAAACCAAGATTCGGACCCAAAAACTCCGTTCTGGCACCCTGCCGGGACAAGGAATTTGGAGAGGATCATCACCATCATCATCACGAACGCATATCCATCAACCATCGATGTTTCCCTCATCCATGAGTGAGGAATCCCCCGCTGTAGGCTTGGGGATGGTAGGGATTGGATGAGTTATATCATCTAATCGAATAAGATCTATTAGGGCATAGTGCCTAGTATCTCTATTAGTGCTATTTGACTTTGTTGCAACTTATTGTGCTTAATGCTTGTCACTAGGGATCGAGTGCCTTGATCTCAGATCTGAACATATTATTGAATCATTATGATCGTATTGTTTGTGATCTTATCTGCAAGTTGTGTACACATAACATTGTCCGGATCCAAAGGCCCCAAAGTGACAATAATTGGGACAACCGGAGGGGATGGATTTGGTGTGAGGATCACATGTGTTCACAGAGTGTTAATGCTTTGCTCTGATGCTCTATTAAAAGCAGCACCTTAATTGCCAGTAGTTCCCTAGAGGCCCCGCTGCCACGGGCTGGCTGGACAGAACATGTTGTGCAGTTCTCATTGCGAGCACGTATGACTATACTTGGAGCACATTCCTAGGATTGTTTAGTACTTGGATGCTTGTTATTATTTATATACAATGCCCTAGATCTTGAAGTTACATGTTTAGACTTGTCCATGCAACGCCCGTCCATCCATCCCTATGCCTTTCGCACTCGAATCCTACCATTACCGTTACTGTTACTATTGCTCCTGTTTTACTTCTACTGTTGCTTTGTTGTTGCTACTATCAAACTGTTGCTACTGATAAACTTATGTGAGCAAGAACTATTTCTAGGTGCAGCTGAACTGACAACTCAGTTGTTAAGGCTTGCAAGTATTCTTTGGCTCCCCTTGTGTCGAATCAATAAATTGGGTAATACTACTCGCGAAGACTCTTGCGATCCCCTACACTTGTGGGTCATCATTGGGCGGCCCAGTTATATGGATCTAGAATGGAGGTCCATGCCGGATAAAGGAAGGCTAAGGTGCAGTCATGATCCACCCCGAAGCCTTAGAGTGCAAGACACGTAAGACTAGTCTGTGTTAGTGTAGAAGTATGTAACCTGTTCAGCTAGGACTTTTCCCTGTAACCCCATGTTTTGGAAGAGCGATGTGCATCTGATGTGTGTGTGAGCCACGGGGCAACTTCCATAGATCTGGAGGTTCGTGGCGCTCGACTTAGTGCTGGAGCGGTCTAACGAGCCTCCTTTGATTTTCTTTGATCTAGTGCTGGCTCGTGGAGCTAGGGAGCTACCTGACATGGTCGAGGTTTCCTCCATGGTGGATGAGTGCTCCTTGGCAGCCTGGAATCGAGTTGAGCTGGTTGGTATCAGGAGTCGAAAAGATGCCATGGTGTTGTACTACTTCTTTGGCTCCTGCATCTTCTGTTTCTACCGATCTTCTTCAGGTATCATACTAGAACCCTCACGTAGCAGCTCCACTCCATAGTTTTGTCTCCTTGAATGCCAATAGAACAATTCGGTTTAGCGTTTGCGGTTTGCTTAAGAACAAAGGTAGCTAGAAGCGGGGCCATCTTCGTTTTAGCTTTTTAGGTTTCCTTTTCCACTAGTGGAATTTGCGAATGTGGACAATCTAACCTCCTTCGTTTTGCTTCATCCAATTTTCTAGTGTTAACTTGGTGTGTGGTTTTAATTGTTAACTTCATTTGCTTAGGACTGACTCATGAGAGGCTAGTAAGTGCAGAGAAGAGTTCTCTAGCAACAGAGTTTGAATGTTTGCTTGCGACTGCACTTGAGGTAGCTCTGAATCACTTGTTTTTATTCCGTTGCTTCATAACTTTTTATCAAAATTAATGTTGCTTCATATTGTGTTAACATGCCGTTGAGACACCAAGGTAACTTTTCATTTCCTTGACATCAGGATTCCTAGCAGTGGCGGCGAATCCCGGCATAGTCGGCCAAGAGAACCTTGTGTGGGCGACGAATGAGAGGGGGTATCATCCAGTAACACCTGATGGGGTAGGTGCAGAGTGGCGACCAGCCAAAGCAACAATGGCCACGACGACTGATTTTGGTGGTGGGGTAGTGTTTCTTCAGCATGGAAGCATGTGCCGCGGATCAGGTATGTGATGCTAGAAAGTCATGTCCCGTAGCATTCCAACTAGTTTAGCCTCCTCCTCTTGTTGGTTTTTTAGGAATCCTCCTGTTTGCTTATATACGGCTTAATGTATCCTACACTGATCTCTTTATACATAGGATAAGTTGTCGATTTAACAAAACACAATGGCTTCAACTCAAGCTACAAAGTTGTATTCTATGTCTAAATTACACGTACCATATGATAGAAAAGATTTACTAGGATGATAATACTTTATTCAGTGCAAAACAAATTCTACTACCACGATCTAATGATCCTTAGAGTAGCAAAGTATCACTAAGATTTTTTCATGCTCTGCATTTGCATTTTCAGTTACTAAACAAACACTGATAGTAAAACATCATTTTAGGTTCAAGGGGAAGACATGCATGGGGTAGTGGCCAGTGAATACGTTGAGTTCCCTCTGTAGATCTATAGCTTCGGTGTGACAAGTGCTTCATGGTGATACTGAGTTCGGGTACAGATGTATGAGCATTTGAAAGGGAATGGGGCACAAAATTTTGAAGACATAGGTTACATAAAAAGCAACAAGTTTCAACTCAAATTGAATAGTTAAAAAAGGGAACCGATTCTCAATCCAGAAGGGAAATGGATAGGTACTAGACATGTGACATTTGGAAGATATGAACTCAAAGAACAGTTAAGAGGAGGTACAACCTCTAGCAGTCTCCTAGCGAAACTCGCTACAGAAAATGATGATCTTAGATCTCAAATACCACCTCATAATATGATGCTTCTGATTCATACCGAGTCTTCTATAAGGAGACACCCTTATTATTCCATTCAATTAATTTTCTTGCAGCATTTAACTAAGTTCGTTACATAGATTAAGTTTTTTTGGCATAGTTTGGCAACATAGTTAAGTTGCTTGCAACATTTAATTAAGTTGAATATGTTGACTAGTCTAAGTTTCATGGTGATTGTAGGGACAGTTGGTTTGCTTCTATACCTTCCTTTTTCCCTTAGTTTGACTTTCAGATATACTTAAGTTACTTTTTGTACCATTTTAGTTGATTAGATTAGATATATTAATTGCATAGTGAATGCATGGAAGGTTTCTTTGCTTTAATTTGCTGTCCCTTTTCCCAAATAATTTGCATTGTCGTTGTAGTTAAGTTGCTTTCATCATTTAACTAAGTTGATTAGCCAGATTAGACTAAGTTGCATTCTAAATTTTTGTAGGAATGGTTTGTTTACTTTACTCTTCGTCCCTTATTCCCAGTAAAATTATCTTGTCACCATAATTAACTTGCTTTCAGCGTAGAACAAAGTTGATTAGCCAGACTAGCCTTAGTTGCATTATGATTTTTTGTAGGAGAGAATTGTTTAGCTTTGATTCACTGTCCCTTTTCCTATTTAAGTTGTCATGTCATTGTAGTTAAGTTTCTTTAAGCATATAACTAAGTTCACTAGCCATATTAGCGGAAGTTACATTATGAATTTTGGTAGGGGTGATTTTTTTCTTTGATTGAACATTCCTTCTTCCTAATAAAGTTGTCTTATCATCATAGTTAAGTTTCTTTCAACGTAGAACAAAGTTTATTAGCTAGACTAGCCTTAGTTACATTCTGATTTTTTAATGGAAGAATTGTTTTTCTTTGGTTCACTCTCCCTTTTACCAATTTAAGTTGTCATGTCACCATAGTTAAGTTTGTTTTAGCATAGACATAATTTGATTAGCAAGATTAGCCCAAGATTGACAGAAATGATCCAATTTCAAGATAGATAAGTTGCTTACACCATGATATTAAGTTGAATCACTGACGTGGTAAAGTACCATGTACAATTTAATTAAGTTGATCACACAATAACTCATTAACCCTTGCAAGAAACAACTACCATGTAAAATTGGTTCTCAACACAACCATGGTTTGTAGTTGTAACATCCCAAAAATATTAATCAAGATTATCAAGTTCCAATCACCCAAGTTTAGGGTTAACAAAAACTTTTGTTATTAAAATCAATATGAATGCATGTGTGTGTGATTAATGCATGAATGATTGAGATTTCCATGTTTAATTTCTATGAATAGCAAGGATTGGTTTAAATATGAAAACAACATCATCTAAATCATTTCCAAGCAGAATGAAATAATGAGAAATTCAAATATAAACAATATAAGCAAATGGTCATTTTGACCAAAGTTAACCACTAGACTACTTTGAGTGTTCCTAGCCCAAGTTTTCTAACAGAAACAAATCCATTTGTTTTCACCCCTTGCTAGACCAAGTAAAAGTAAACCCAAGACCACCTTGCAAACCCACAAAAAAATTCCAAATATATTCAAATGACAATTCAAAATTGAATCAAGTGTAGGTACTAAGATCAACATTTCTCAAAAACCACCCAAACCAGTTCACCTTGACAAACCCATGCAACTAGATACTACCAAGCATGTGACCAGAGAGCTCACCAAATTTCATCCAAAAATTCAAATGTAAAGTTGATGCGGCCATTTCATCAAATAGATGGTGAGGACCGTAATCCCTGCCTAACTATCACTGTTTTTGATGAATGCATTGTCCAATTCTTGTCCCCAATTCTCTACCCTTGTTCCCCCTAGTGACTACCATTGCATTGAAGGAGCTATAAACCCTACCCCTGCACCAGTGCCATGCCACCCGAAGCCACCATGGCCAGCCGACCATGGCTAGCCCGCAGGAGCAAACGCCGCGCCCGTCCATGATGTCTAGGAGACAGGCCACCGTCCACCGCCACCCCTTGTCCAGCCCTCGAGCACAGCCAGACCCTGGACCACAGAGAAAACACCGCGCTCATTTCTTCTCTACCATGCCGAGAGCACGCCAGAGCGCCGCAGCCAACAAGCGTGTACACGGCGCACCTCGCCCTCACCGACCGTGCATGCACTCACCGCGACAGCAGCTACCCCCTAGACATACATGTTCACCTCCGCGCGACCAGTAGCACCTGTGCGTCATCGAAAACGACGTCGGTGCCGCTCAGAGCGTTGACCCGTTCCGACCATTATCGACCGCCCCATGACATGCCTTTAATCCCATGATGATCGCCAGGAGGCACCGTAGTGGCCTACGCCCTTCGCCATTCCTCACAGAACATCACTGACCCTTCTCCGGAGCAACGCGAGCACCAGGCCACCGGAATTTCACCGGAGTCTGCCGCTGCCGAGCAGAGTCGTTGATTGGATCCATCCCAGGAGCCGCCGTCACCATCGTTTAAACTGTCCTCGTTGAATACGTCGTTTGCCCCCATCATCGACCCTAGATGGAGCCCTTGTAAGCCGCCGCGTACCCCCACCATCGTCGTTAGGGTTCGGTCTCGCCGGAGCTGTTCGGCGAAGACGACGAACATGAACCATAGATCCTAGTCTAATCGCACGGCCTAGATCTAAACTTACCGCTTCGCGTAGTTAGAGTCGATGACGTATGGAACCTCTCTGTTAGCAGCCCGTTGCGCGCGCTGTGCAGTTGGGCCGGCCCAGTTTAGTTCCCGCGCTCAGCCTAGTAATTCAAACAGAGATTTTCCAATTTAGTTCAAACTCTAGTTTAGTCAGTAACTTTAAAAATCAATTCAAAGAGTTTTACTGAACCAAATTGCATGAAACTAATTTTGATAGAAAGGTATTGAAATTATTAATCCAAGCCCGTTGGATTCAAACCATTTAAAATTATAGATCACCTATACCAAAAATAACAAGACAGATACTTTTACACATTCAAACATTTTTCAAAAATCAACTATAAATGATTTTGAGTTGATTCCAACTCTCAAAAATCACATTTGACAAGATCTATCTTAATATGTAAAATTATTTAGGTTTACCTGCAGTAATCTTGGAAAAGTATTAAAAGAATGCCCCATAGGCATTTCTAGTCACTTTAATTATTTAAAATAATAATGTTAAACCTTATTAAATTGTGAAACCACTTTAAATCACATTCCCAAGTATTAAAATATGTGGTGATGATATGTGTCAACATGATCCCATATTTTAATTGGAGAATATTAAATCTTAAGTAGTTTTCAATGAGTAGAAATTAATTTTCCAAAATAAAATAAATAAGACTAAGGCTTTATCTCATGTGATAATTGTGATGATGCTAGATCATCTAGTGTGAACCTTTGTGTGCCAAATAGAAGTAGTTAAGTATTGTTTGGTGATTGTGTACCTCGTATTTAATACTAGACGCTAGTACCGACCAAGGCTACGCGGAGGAGGAGTACTACTACGAGGAAGAAGAAGAAAACTTCAACCACCGCACTACTCAAGGCAAGCTACCACTTGCATGTTACATATGCAAGCTAACACTTGCAACTTTGCAAGCTAGATAACCTATGCAATGCATTATGCATGCTTTGGTTATGCAAACTTGATTATACCAAATCCCGGTTTTACTTGCAAGCTTAATTCTTTTATTTCTTTATCAAAGTTCTTTATTGCTTTTACCTAGTGACTTGTGAATTTTGGAAAGATATTATAGGTAGCATAAAGAGCATAAAACTTGGCCTAAGTTAGTTAGAACTAGATGTCATACTGAGGCATGAGATTAGATTTGGTTAAGTCACACTTGATTAGCACCCGTCATTAGTGAATACCCCCAACTTTAGTGGCTAGTGCTAAGCATAAAAGTTGATCACTTTAGATGGGAATACTTGGTGAAAATGATTATGAAAACCTTGGAATGATGAGTCATTCTAATGAATTTTTTTGACATGTGTTATGAATACCAGATGATTTGATGATGAAAATGTTGAGGCATGAGCCTTAGCCCTTTATAAAACTAATGGTTGGGTTCGGATGTGATACCATTCCAATTTTCCGTACAAGCATAATACCCGAATTTGGGTAGGGCTTGACTAGAAGTTTATATATCTTAGTATGGGTTCCCTTGCAGAAGAGGTTTGAGCTGACGCTACTCATGATGAATGTCCACCTGTGTAGTTCCCAAGATGACAGATGGTCATGGTTGGGAGGCCAAACTCATAGGGGAGGTGCCTATACTAGGGTGTGTAATTGAAAGGTTAGGATTGATTATCCGCATACTTAGTATGGTGATTCAGGATTGTTCCTGATAGATGTATCGAATGTTGTGGTGAAAGTGTACCACCTCTGCAGAGTGTGAAACTATTCGAATAGCCGTTTCCGCGGTTATGGACAAATGGAGTTGCCATACTGTTCCATCGTCAGATGTTTTGAAAATTACTTGTGAAATGAATTATGACTTTGTCTTGACCACAACAGGGTTGTGAACATGAAAACTAAGTTCCCACTTAGGTGTTGTAAAACATTAAATTAGTTTTATTTACTTTTAAACTCAGTTAGAGATAAACCTGGCTTTTTGCAAATAAACCTAGAGCTTAGGATACCTACTCAAACTACTTACTTGTTAGTGATAGTTTGCGAGTACTTAAAGAGTACTCATGGCTTTGTCCCTGGCTATTCCTTTGGCCAGACTATGAGGAGGACTACCAGGATGATGGACAGCAGGAAGTCTATGACAACTAGGATCATCTCCCATCGTCAGCATTGCGTGTGACCCTGAAGATGGAGCTTCGACCATGCTACCCTTATTATTATTATTCTGCTGCGTTGATTGTATTAAGACTGGATCATGAGATCCTTTATTTGTAAGACCTTTATTATGGTTTGTAATGGATGATGAACTATGGTACCAATCTGTTATGTCTCGCAAAAATGGTAATCCTGGGATTGCGATGTATGGCATAACAGGCATCTGGGATTAAAAATCCGGGTGTTAACAAGTTGGTATCAGAGCTGATGACCCACAAGTATAGGGGTGTATCGTAGTACTTTCGGTAAATAGGAGTGTCGATCCCAATGAGGAGCAGAAGGTGTTGACTAGTGGTATGGAGCAAGAAATTTCTGTAAAATACTTAGCAAACGCATTTTTAGGGGTTTTCTGATAAAGCAACAAAACAAAGTGCAAGTAATAAGGACAACGAACAAATACAGCAAGTGGCCCAATCCTTTCTTAGCAAAGGACAAGCCGGTGGAAATACTTATAAGGACCAAACGTTCTCGAGGACACATGGGAATTCTGTCGAGTGCTTTCGCTTCAAATAGCTGAGTACTCTTCTTTGGTGTTGTAAGTGTTGTTTGGGTGAACCTATGCTAATGTACTGACCTTACTTGTACTAATACATACTTGTGGTTAAACCGCCTACAAGCATCTGCAACTACAAGAAAGTAATTAAGATATAAACCTAACCACACCCTTAAACTCTGAGATCCTACGCTCCCTTATGAAATGGAATTCCTAACGGGGGTTCAGGTTTCTGTCACTCCGGCAACGCCATGATTAGTAGCCAAATACACAATGCATTCCCCTAGGCCCATAAATGGTGAAGTATCATGTAGTCGACGTTCACATGACACCAGTAGAAGAATAGCACCACAACTTAAATACTAAACCATTGAATAATATATCAACACAAATCCACTACTAACAACATGACTTCTCCCATGTCCTCAAGAACTAAACGAACTACTCACAAGACATCATATGGATCAAGATCAAAGATGATATGGTAATGGATAAAAATCTGAACGTAAACAATAATCCAATGGTTCCACTCACAAGCATCAACTATAATAATAATCAACACCGGGAAAGTTTCCCCTAAGAACTATGCAACTATTCAACACGATTGTTACAGTGGGACAAAGTGGTGATGATGGTGCTGGTGGAGATGATGGTGTGGATGATGATGATCTTGATGAAGTCTAGCTTGATGATGGTGTTGATGGCGACGATCTCCCCTATCTAGGAAGGAATTTCCCCAGCAGAAATCTGTCTGCCAGAGAGCTCTTTCTCTTTTGTTGTTTTTCGCCCACAAAGGCGGCGGAATCTTTTTGTGGTCATTCCCTTTGTTTTAGGGTTCCGAGAGGAAGATATAGGCGAGAGGGCGGAGTCGGAGGCCAGCCAAGTGGGCCACACCCACCCTAGGCACGGACCAGGGGGGCCCCTGTGGCCCAGCTCCGCCTCCCCTTTTGGCTTCCTTCGTCTTCTGGGAAAATATTATTTCCATGATTTTTCTGGTATTTTTCTGATCTTCGCGAAATTGCATCAAAACACCTCTTTTTCCATCAGAAACCTGAATCCGGCAGTTCATCCTCCAAGAATCATCCAACATGCAAAAACAGATGAAAATACATAAGTAACACCTCTTAATAATAAATATATCAATGAATAGAGGCGAATTATGATATAGAAAGGTGATGCAAATTGGACGTATAACTCCCCCAAGCTTAGACCTTCACTTGTCCCCAAGCGAAAACTAAGCTCAGTAAACATGCCCACTGGTTTATGGAGTGAAGTGTCGATAAAAGAATACGGACAAGAAGCATCACACTTACCATTACACAACTCATAGAAGAAAGCAACTCACCATTATATAACCTAGATTGCAACAAGTATAGGAGTCACAATAGAGATGCATAAATATAAATCATAATTGGAATTGGCAAACTTTGTTCTTGGTCAGAGAACAGCTGGCAAACAGTCAAAAAGCTTTTGAAGAAGTTTTTACAACGGGATTAAGCTTTGCTCAAACATAAAAGGTTTTTCACAATGATGGCTTTCAAAGTAATACTCAATAGATAAGAGTCTTGGGCAAACAAGGAAGATAGAGAACATGATTGAATAAATCATTATATGAATGCTTGAAACACAACAACTCAAATGCTTGCTGGAGATAGAGAGGAAAAAGGTTTACTGACTCAACTTAGAAATAGGATAAAGGTCCCTTCCTAGAGGGAAGCAGGGATTGCAAGTCAAAAAGAGCTTCCAAAAGATTATGATACTTACTAGCTTTGAGCCCTCATTGCCCCTATCATAAGAATATTGAGGTGCTTAAGGTTAAAGTGAACAAGGATGGAGTATATTCTTGATGAAATATAAGTTGGCAATCTCATGTCCCTTGAGTACGAGGGCCGCTCCTCATGCTACTCAACTTTAGTCAACGGTAAGTTCTTGTCATTATAAGTACATGTGTATCATAGAGAACCGCCAACGGGGTACCCCTTTCACATGGTACAGGATCTATCCCATAACCAAAATGACAAGGCATGCAGACAATGAGCATCTCAACGATCTTTTTATTTACTACTTGCATAGCTTTTTATTGAGGATCCTTCACAGATTGCTCATTATGGTTATGATGCAACTTTCCACCATGATTAGGCATGGATTAGGCTAGCGGGCCAGGCGTTTCTCTAACACACATACATAACTCCATGGACTTACAAGCTCCCCTTTTATTTCACACCGGCGACATCCGCAAACAAAAGATCATGATATTAACTGGATATGTATCCATAAGTGTTGAAAGTGTTCCCCGTGATAGCATGGTTCTGCTAATCCCAATGTATAGATGCAAGCATAGACAACTTCGATGACACAATGGTTCAAGTTTATTAGGGGCGAGAAAATAAGGTGTGCCCTCAAGTGAAGGGATACGGGTAGGGTACACTAGCGCAAATCAAAATTTTCTACCACGTAAACCAGGAATATTGTTGTCATAGATCACGGAATTACCACTAGATGCGCAGTTGCGGAATTGATGAAGCGCGTCGAGGCAGTGCAGACGTTCCACGTCTCCTCCTTGTTCTCGTTCCACGAGCACCTCCCCTTGTGTGGCTCGTCCAAGCGCTACAGATGCAGCACCTCCGAGGTATCCACACGTACAGGGTGGAAGCGTCAGACGCCAGACTGCTAGGTCCGTGCGTGCAACACATGTGTGAGGAGTGGCGGTTGAGGAGAATGTTCTAAGGTCTAACCCTGGTCAGCTCGCCCCACCCTCTCTTATATAGGCGTCCCTAGTGGGCTTCTACATTAGCAGCCCATTAGTAGCCTAAGCCTGGTCTAATTCGGATCACATCCTCATTAGGCTTCTAGCCCCTTAAGTGTGTGACCCTATAGGTTTATATAGGTGTAGACATGACATGAATACACTTATTCTGTCAATATTTGGTAGTGGCCTCTAGCAAGACGTGCCAACTCCTAAACGCATACAAAGATCATATCGGACGAACCATCACAAGGTTTAGTACATGTCTTTCCCTTTGCCTCACGATATTTGGTCTAGCTCCAAGCTGACCTCTCTTTCTCGATACCGTAACTCGGAATCCCTTTACTAGGTTAACTCTTAAACTTATGTAGCATGTCCATGCATTTCTGGATCCGATCACACGAGGGGCCCAGAGATATCTCTCTCAAGTAGAGAGGGGCAAATCCCATCTTGATTGACCATGCCTTGCAGAATGCTTCAGGACAAACCCGAAATCTACCTTTATAACTACCCAGTTACGGGGTAGCGTCTGATAGCCCCAAAGTAGGTCGATCCACATCTCAAGTACATGCGACAATCTCAGGTCTAAGGACAAAACATACACGATGTGTAGAGAGAGCTGCAACTAATTGCTAGTCTCAAGTTGGGTCAGTCCAACCCCATGTTCATAACATGTGCCCACATCATTGGTTTGACATCTCCATGTCTATGACTTGCGAAACATAGTCATCAACCAATCAATGTGCTAGTCTAATATTCATGTTTGTCCTCACATGAACTCCGACTAGGGACAACTCTTAAATAACCATACAAGTAAAGAGTTTCACAAACAATTCACATAATTGTCAATCAATACAAGTTGCCTGATATGGATATTCAAGGAACACTACAATAACTCATGGATACATAAGAAATATAATCATCTCTATGATTGCCTCTAGGGCATATTTCCTTCAGTCTCCCACTTGCATTAGAGTCAATCTAGATTGTATCTAATACCTATTGCTCTTGTGTGCGCCTCATGCGCAGGCTGCGGGAGTGGCTTTGTAAAAGGATCAACAACATTTGAGTCCGTATGTATTTTGCATATCATGACACTACCATCCTCAACGAACTCTCGAATCTGATGGTAACGCCTGCGAATATGTTTGTTCTTATGGAGCTGTCTAGGTTCCTTGGCTTGTGCAATAGCACCATTGTTGTCACAATAAATGTCCATGGGATTGGACGCGCCCTGAACCACACCAAGAGCGATCAGAAAGTTCCTAATCCAAACAGCTTCCTTTGCAGCCTCCGAGGCGGCAATATATTCAGCTTCTGTTGAAGAGGAGGCCACCGTATCTTGCTTGGAACTTTTCCAACTCACAGCACCACCATTCATGACAAACACATAACCAGATCGCGATCAGGAATCATCTGAGTCATTAAGGTAACTCGCATCTGTGTAACCCCTTACACTGAGTTCATCCTCACCTCCATAAACTAGGAACACATCCTTAGTCCTTCTCAAGTACTTAAGGATATTCTTTACCGCTGTCCAGTGACCTTCACCTGGATCAGCCTGATATTTGCTCGTAACACTTAGAGCATAGGAAACATCTGGGCGAGTACATATCATTGCATACATGATGGATCCAATAGCCGAAGCATATGGAATTCTGCTCATGCGCTCACGCTCATCAGTAGTCGAAGGACACTGAGTCTTGCTGAGTTTTGTGCCATGAGAAATGGGCAAGAACCCCTTCTTAGACTCTTCCATGCTGAACCGTTTCAACACTTTGTCAATGTATGTACTCTGGCTTAATCCAATTAGCCTTCTTGATCTATCTCTATAAATCTTGATGCCTAGAATATATGCCGCTTCTCCCAAGTCCTTCATCGAAAATCTATTTTTCAATGAGGTCCTAACAGACTCGAGCATAGGAATGTCATTTCCAATCCACAATATGTCATCTACATATAAGATTAGAAATACCAGCGCTCTCCCACTTTCCTTCTTGTAAACACAAGGTTCTTGTTCGTTTTTGATGAAGCCAAACTCCTTTACAACTTCATCAAATCGAATGTTCCAACTCCGAGATGCTTGCTTCAGCCCATAAATGGACTTCAGAAGTTTGCATACCTTTCAAGCATTGTTTGGATCGACAAAACCTTCGGGCTGCATCATATACACGTCCTCAGTTAGGATTCCATTTAGGAAAGCCGTCTTGACATCCATCTGCCATATTTCATAGTCGAAATGTGCAGCAATGGCTAGAATTATCCGTATAGATTTAAGCATCACTAAGGGCGAGAAAGTCTCATCGTAGTCAACTCCTTGAACTTGTCGAAAACCTTTTGCAACAAGTCGAGCTTTATGGATGTGAACATTTCCATCCATATCAATCTTCTTCTTCTAGATCCATTTGCACTCGATGTCTTTAAAACCATCAGGCAGGTCAACCAAGTTCCAAACTTGATTGTCTCCCATGGACTCTATCTCGGATCTCATGGCGATCAGCCATTTCTCAGAGTCTGGGTCCACCATCGCTTCTGCATAGGTCGCAGGCTCATCATTGTCTAACAATAATAATTCCCGCGCTTCGCGGAGCCTCGCCGACCTTCGTGGTTGTGGTGCTTCTGTTGCCACGGGTTCCTTAACTTGTTCTGCTACAATAGCAACACTTGTAGAAGCATCCCCAACTGGCTCATCTTGAACTTCTTCAATTCGCGCCGACCTTCCACTCGTTCCCTTTGTGAGAAACTCTTTCTCTAGGAAAACATCGCTACGAGCGACAAACACTTTGGCCTCTTCTCGGTTGTAGAAGTAATACCCTAAGGTTTCCCTCGGATATCCCACGAAAATGCACTTTTACGATTTGGGTGTTAGCTTGTCCGACTGAAGTCGCTTGACAAATGCATCACAACCCCAAATCTTTAGAAAAGACAAACTGGGATTCTTCCCAGTCCACATCTCATATGGTGTCTTAACTACGGATTTAGATGGTACCCTGTTAAGTGTGAAAGCTGGTGTTTCTAGAGCGTAACCCCAAAATGACAATGGCAAATCCGACTGGCTCATCATCGATCGAACCATGTCCAACAAAGTTCGATTACACCGTTCGGAGACCCAGTTTCTTTGAGGCGTTCCGGGTGGCGTAAGTTGTGGAACAATTCCGCAACTCTTAAGATGATTGCTAAACTCGTGACTCAAATATTCAACTCCACGATCAGATCGCAAGGCCTTTATTTTCTTGCCATGTTGATTCTCTACTTCACTCTGAAACTCCTTGAACTTTTCAAAAGTTTCAGACTTATGCCTCATCAAGTAGACATAACCATATCTACTGAAATCATCAGTAAAAGTAATGAAGTAGTGATATCCTCCTCTGGCTGTCGTGGTCATGGGTCCACATACATCAGTATGTATGAGTTCCAACAATCCTGTCGCTCTCTCGGGTAAACCCGAAAAAGGCGACTTGGTCATCTTTCCAAGTAAACAAGCTTGACATGTCTCGTATGATTCAAAATCAAACAAAGTTAGAAGACCATCACCATGGAGCTTCTTCATGCGCTTTTCACTTATATGCCCCAAATGACAATGCAATAAATAGGTAGGACTCAAATCATTAGGCCGAAGCCTTTTAGCACTAACATTGTAAACAAATGCATCATTAAGATTTAAAATAAATAACCCATTGACAATGGGAGCATTAGCCATAAACATATCATTCTTAGAGATTACACAACCATTGTTCATACTCGCAAATGAATATCCATCCCTCATCAAACATGAAGGTGATAAAATGGTTTGACCCATACTTGGAATGTAATAACAATTATTCAACTCCATAATAAATCCTGACGGAAGGTGAAGTTGCATGACGCCGACGAACAATGCAGAAACCCTTTCTTCATTTCCGACGCAAAAATCCACTTCGCCTTTCTGCACTTCTCTAATCCTTATTAGCCCCTGCATCGAATTGCAAATATGAGCAACCAATCCGGTATCAAATACCCAAGAGTTAAAATAGGAATCAGCGAGAAGAATGTCCACAACATTTACAACAAGCGTACCTGAGTGGGAAGTACTCTTATTTCCACTCTTCTTCAAAGAATCCTGGTACTTGCTGCAGTTTCTCTTCCAGTGGCCATGTTCATGACAAAAGAAGCACTCAGTGTCTTCTACAGGTCTAGCCTTTTGCTTGGGTGCGGGCTTAGTGATCGTATCCTTAGCCTTGCCCTTCTTCTTCCAAGAAGTATCCTTTTTCTTGAAGCTAGGCTTGTTCTGCACAGCCATCACATGGCTATGCCCTGCACACTTCTTCATGTCACTTTCTACTGTTTTAAGCATCCCACATAATTCATTAAGGCCCTTCTCCACCCCATGCATATGGTAGTTCGAAATGAACTTCCCATAGCTGGATGGAAGAGACGCCAAAATGAAGTCAGTGGCCAACTCTTGGCCTAGTGGAAAACTAAGCTTTTTCAAAGTCTGACTGTAACCAACCAATTTGATCACATGGGGGCCTACAGTTGCTCCCTCTGCCAGCTTGCATTCAACAAAGGACTTGGCAACATTGTACCTCTCAGTCCTTGCTTGATCTTGGAACATGTCCTTAAGCGCGACGATCATATCATATGCTTCCTGATCCTCAAACTTCTTTTGGAGTTCAGGTTCCATGCATGCAAGCATAAGACAACTAACCTCAAGAGAATCATCACATGCTCTCTTGTAGGCATTCTTCAGGGCAACAAATGCATTATCAGCAGGTTCATCGGGGATTGGGGTATCCAGAACCATTTCCTTTTTATCAGACCTGAGAACAATTCTCAGGTTACGAACCCAGTCTGTATAGTTTGTTCCATTAAGTTTATCTTTGTCAAGAATCGAACGCAAAGAAAAAGGTGATGCAGTGTTTGGTGCCATTGATCTACAACAGAAAACATGCAAAATACTAAGCCATGTAACCATGAAAGAGTAAAACATATTAAACAATTTAATAGCATATACTCCCACTTAAATCAATATCCCTCTATTGATACTAAGTGACTCAAGATCCAGAATTAACAAGTCGACTAGTGAGCTTTAACATCACTTCTAGAAGACAAGGTAAATGGGTAAGCAACACTTGCTAATCATATCACATATGACTCTTGTTGTTGGGTGACATCTCTATGTCAAAACTAGGCGCCCAACCTTTATGCCCCAAGGTCCTTAACTGTTAAGATGACCTTGTCAAGCTCACCAACCCTTATGCGTGTAGGTATCCGATACAAACCCATCCAGCCAAGGAAAACCGCGGCACCCTAATTTCATAGGCCCACCAACGATTGTACAGGGCATAGGATGGTGCAAGGTTTGGTTGGGAGGGCATGGTTTAACTTAAAATTTGTGAGGGATCGTTCTACTTCTATCAGTTAAGGATACATAGAGTAAAACGCATAAGAATAGCATTCACATAAATGTGACACAGTATGGCCCATTTTATCATGGTGATCTCCATCGCCACAGAACCTGTCCACCATGATGATCTCCATCTTCATGTTCCATGTGAGCCATCCTCCAAGTGATGAGTCCTCCAAGAACTAATGCAAGCTACTACTCCTACAAGTGACGAGTCCTCCAAAAACCGTGAAAAATGAGAGATCGATCTACACAATTTTCTTTAAGGATTTTGATCAGCAAATCAAATTTACCATAAACCGACTCCTGTCCCGATTCAATCAGACTCCTTTGATCACAGTACATTAATTTTAGATCTAGGTTTCGATTCGATCAATCATATTGATCTTTGCATGATTCAACAGGATTTATGTGTTAATTTCTACCACGATGGCGGAAGCCGATCGGTAGGGGTAAGTCGTTCGACAACCTCAGAATCACGATCACGGAAATCAAGATCATAGATCAATCCTGAACCACCGCCATATAAACGATCACATCATTCATATCAATATGCATATCACCATATGCAAACATCCCGAACCTATAACTGAATATCATCGGCTCTAATACCACTTAAGGGATACGGGTAGGCTACACTAGCGCAAATCAAAATTTTCTACCACGTAAACCAGGAATACTGTTGTCATAGATCATGGGATTACCACTAGACGTGCAATTGCGGAATTGATGAAGCGTGTCGAGGTAGTGCAGACGTTCCACATCTCCTCCTTGTTCTCGTCCCATGAGCAGCTCCCCTTGCGCGGCTTGTCCAAGCGCTATAGATGCATCGCCTCCGAGGTATCCACACATACAGGGTGGAAGCGTCAGACGCCGTACTGCTAGGTCCACGCGTGCAACACAGGCGTGAGGAGTGGCGGCTGAGGAGAATGGTCTAAGGTCTAACCCTGGTCATCTCGCCCCACCCTCTCTTATATAGGCATCCCTAGTGGGCTTCTACATTAGCAGCCCATTAGTAGCCTAAGCCTGGTCTAATTCGGATCAAATCCTCATTAGGCTTCCAGCCCCTTAAGTGTGTGACCCTATAGGTTCATATACGTGTAGACATGACACGAATACACTTATTCTGTCAATAGTTGGTAGCGGCCTCTAGCAAGACGTGCCAACTCCTAAACGCATACAAAGATCATATGGGACGAACCATCACAAGGTTTAGTACATGTCTTTCCCTTTGCCTCACGATATTTGGTCTAGCTCCAAGCTGACCTCTCTTTCTCGATACCGTAACTCGGAATCCCTTTACTAGGTTAACTCTTAACCTTATGTAGCATGGCCATGCATTTCTGGATCCGATCACTCGAGGTGCCCAGAGATATCTCTCTCAAGTAGAGAGGGGCAAATCCCATCTTGATTTACCATGCCTTGCAGAATGCTTCAGGACAAACCCGAAAGCTACCTTTATAGCTACCCAGTTACGGAGTAGCATCTGATAGCCCCAAAGTTGGTCGATCCACATCTCAAGTACATGCGACAATGTCAGGTCTAAGGACAAAACGTACACGATGTGTAGAGAGAGAGCTGCAACTAATTGCCAGTCTCAAGTTGGATACATAAGAAATATAATCATCTCTATGATTGCCTCTAGGGCATATTTCCTTCATCAAGTTCGTGTGAGTTTTACTAACTAGTTTTCTCATAACAAAATAGTTTTTAATTCGAAAGATAGATGAATCTTGAGAATTTGCTTGGGATGGCAATAATGCTAATAGGTAGATATAATGGACACAAATGGCACAGGTTTGGTTCAAGGGGGTTGGAAGCATGAGAAGCAAGCCTTCTCAAAACAGGTTTTTGGCTAGCAAGGTTGGGTAGCAAGCAAAAGAGTTGAAAGAAACAAGCAAACCTACAAGTGATAAAGCCAAACATGCAATCTTCCTTGAAGACACAAAAGATCTTAAATAAAGAATACTAAGCTTATGAGCCAATCAAGGTAGAAAACTAAATAATACAAAATACCTGTAAGCTTTTCCTCTTTTCCTTTCAAAACTCAAAAAGTGTTGCTACTGACCAGAGCTCGGTTTGCTAAAACCAATTTAGATCTACTTGATGCTCCCAAAGTGATGCCAATACTGAACAACAAGATCAATCATATAATAGAGATTGCAAACTAAAATAAGAAGTGCAAAAAGTAAAAGATGAAACTTCTCATTAATATTCCATAAAGGCACTCACACCAAGGGATACATAGATAATCAACTAAAGGAGAGATACTTCCACATGCAAACCAACCTATAAGATAACTTCTCTACCAAAGATATGAATCCACTAAAAAGGTAAAAGATAAAAGATAATGATGTGATACCGCGGCACTCCCCAAGCTTGGAACAAGCCAAGGGGATGCCAAACCTGATGACGAATTACTCCTTCGGTGGTGGTGGTGGTATTCTCTTTATATGCTCCTCAATCAGTTTCCTCAAACCCTCAATCTCGAAGGTCAGAGTACGAATCAACTCCGAGTTTTGCTCAATGCGGTTCATGATCATATCGGGCCGAGAGTCCCAGTCCTTGCTATTCTTTCCCCACTCTTCCTTCTTAGTGTGTTCCTTCCCTGCATGGTTAGAGCAAGGCATATCCCAAACCGAGGGCAAGTTCCCCTTGGGCACATGTTGGTATTGTTGCTCATGTATAAGAGTATGAAAGGGATTCTTCGTACATGGAGGAGGTGACCCTGGAACGAAGACAAGACGTGGAGGTTTCCCTCCTGTAGACATATGTGTTGTCCTCTTAAGCTTAGTAGGTTTCACCACTCCAATGCTTGCGACGGTAGCGCGGGTGTCCGGACGCTCGTCCTCCTCCATGTCTTCTTCATCCCCTACCAAAATCTCCTCCTCCTTGGGATTGTGAGGATCATCTTCCTCGGGCTTCTTGTCTTTGTCGTTGGCGGAGACCATGTCGCTCTAAACTTGAGAAGATTTCCTGACAGAAACAGTTCGAAACAAAAACACAATGAGAACACGATATACGAACCTCGGGGGATCCAAGGGGGGTTATATATTCTGAAGTTTCAATGCATAAGGAAGGTACTGGTATGAAAACGAGGCGGAGACGGAGCTCGGGGGGCTCACACCCCCTCCAGGCGCGGCCAGCTGGGGCCCGTGCCTGGGGTGGGTGTGGCCACCCCGGCCTCCGTTTCGTTTCATAACCTTCCGTATGTATTAAAAATATAAAAATATTAGGCTTTCACGAACCTTCGGTTTTCACCACTTTTACCTATTCAAAAATGTACTCTCATACTCCTTTTCTCCTTCTCCTGGAAATTCCTTTTCTCACAAGGCAATACACAAACTTCAATGGCAACATTAGTGTAAGCAAAAACAATAAACCTTAAGGTTCACACTTCAACTGAAATCCATCAAAACAAAAGCTACTATACCAACTCCTTTCCAAAAAACCAAAAGAATCTGGAACGGAATCGATATAAGAGGCAAATGCAAATGATGACAGACATCTGTCAAAACGGACCAACAGGTAAAGATTGATTTTTTCGAAAACCTTCTGTTGCTCAAATCAAAAAGTGAAAAACTAATGAAAGTTGGGTAACATCTTGGAGAACACGCACAGAAAATACAGCTCCATCCGAAGTACTGAGATCCCTCACGAATTTTTACAATGCAGCACAAAAATCTGTCCCAGGACAGCCACTTTTCACAACTCCTCCACTTCTCAAAAGTAGTTGAACTTGACACAAAAACCAAAACAAAAAGGATAAGAAGATGTTATTACTGAGGTAATAACTTCAAAGACTCAACAAAACTATTGGGTTATCTCCCAAGAAGTACTTTTCTTTAACGCCTTTAAATTAGACTTGAAAGTTCCAAAGATGCTCACATAGGAGATATATATCTGGAGTCAAAGAGAGCATCAAGAAGCAAATAGCTAACACACTTGAGTCTAACACACTTCCTATGCATGGGGGTATCATGAGAAAACAAATTGTTGAAACAAAAAGCCACCAGCATAGAAGACAAAACAGATGCAACTTCAAAGCTTTCAACATAAAACGAGGAAACTTAACATTATTGAGATGCATAAAACCATGTTTCGCTCTCTCATAATAACTTTCAGTAGCACTTTGAATAAATTTGACAATATAACTGTCACAATAAACAACTTTATCATCGGAAATAGCATACTTACAATCACCAAAAGGAGGTCCAAGGTCATAAACCGGATCAATAGAAGCAAGTTGGTCCATCCTGAAATCTTTATTAAGCAAACTATTTTCACAAGGATCTTTAGCAAATTTGGAAAATTTAAACCCATAAGAATCTCCATCAAACTGAGTTAAAACTTTCTCCTTCTTACAATCTATAATAGCTCCACAAGTTTTCAAGAAAGGTCTACCAAATATGATAGGACAAGTTTTACTAGATGCTGAATTAAGCACTAGAAAATTAGCAGGATATTTAATCTTACCACAGAGAACCTCCACATCTCTTACAATACCAATAGGGCAAATGGTTTCCTTATTAGTAAGGTGAATACCCACATCAATGTCCTCAAGCTCACAAGTACCAATTTCATGCATAATTTCCATGTAAAGCTCATAAGGAATAGCACTAGAACTAGCACCAATATCACATAAACCATAGTAGCAATGATCAACAATTTTAACAGAAAGCATAGGGACACTAGCTTTTCAAGCTTTAATAGGATGAGAGACAATATTAGAAGCGTCTTAACAGAAGACAATATGCTCATCCTCTATATTTCTAGTGACAAGGTCTTTCATAATAGCTACCACGGGCTCAATATTAATTGTAAGGTCCTCAACCTTTAATAAGGTAGAGCCCCCTGTGTTTACAATGCTAGTCCCTGGATCAATAGCTAGCATCCACAGTTAAGATGTAATATCAAGAAACAAAGGTCATAATACAACTTTATAACCAGGAATAACATAATTTTATTACATCAAACATAGCTCATTTGGCTATTACATTACATTGCAGCGGAATAACTATAAGCATGGGGTCCTTCATCTTCAAAGTGCCACAGGCAGATGTTGGTTGTAGACTTTGTAATCCTAATCAATCAATCTTCACTAAATCAATCATACCTGCAACATTACAAGTTACAGCCACAAGGGTCAATACATTTGAATTGTATTGGCAAGTGATACTTTGGTAGTATAGTGGAGTCTATCATCTATATGCATTTGGCTAAGTGGAGTTGAGGCTTGCATTGCTCAAAATATATTTTTCCCTAACATTTTGAAAATACTAAGTTTTTGTTTGGCAAAAATATTTCCCAAGGCATCTACCAATCAAAGATTGAAGATCCTTTCCAAGGCATCTACCAATCAAAGACTGAAGTGCTTGGCAAAATCATTTTTCCTCAATCAAAGATTTCAAGATCCTTGTACCAAGCCATCTCTCCATCAAAGATTGAAGATTTCAAACAACCCTTGTTCACCCACAAGTTTTACTTTAGAAATTTGAATGATGAGATTCTTGATTGCTTCCATGTCTTGATGCTCAAATTGTCCTTTACCAGGGACATGGCTAAGTACTTAGGTTTTTTACACTCTGTAGAGGTGGTGCACTTTCCCTACAAGACTTGGTTTCCCAAGACAAGATCTTTCAGAAGCCTTCCCTTAGACCATCATGGACGCGTTCCAACCTATCAATCACTACCACCAACTGTCCATATGGCTAAGTTCTTGCAACCTATATGATCATGGCAGAGCCCATATTGCCAAGTGGTTGCACTTGAAGCTTCTCAACATTTGACATCTCAAATCTCTTTGTTCCTGGGTGGCCATCCACAAGTGAGATACACTAAGGTAAACCATAAAAATGGGCCTTGTGAACCACTCAACCAAAAACCACCAAGCAAGTCCCATTCCACCCAGGTGATTCATTAACTTAGTTGTTTTATTAATCAAAAACATAAGTCCTCAGACTTAGAGATTTTTCCATAGTGTGAATATATTTTCCACCCATGTTTTCTATTAGCTAGGCTAAGCTTGATAGTAATAGGATTCTTAACTTAGGAAAATCCTACTAAGGTTTCATCTACTAGGTTTTCCTATAGCAAGGTCTATACTTAGCTAAATAAAAACCATGCAAGTTTGACTTAGCAAAAACACTAATGCATAGTAAAAATAATGGGACAAAAGATATGAAGCATCACTTGCCTTTTTGGTAGAGGATATAGGTTCACTCCTTGATCTTGCTAGTCTCATACTTCACTACAAGTCAATCAAGCAAACACAATTCAATTCACATTCCAAACCAAAGTCAAACAAACAATTTCTCACACACAAAGTAATGGGATCTAAGTCATGCATAAGCATGCAAAGGTTGGTTCTATTGTAAGGATGGTCTCCACTAGGCTTCTAAACTTTGTAAGTTCCAAATTGGTCATTTACCAAAATGGCAAAGTCAAAGAAATGCATGCAAGCATGCCAAGCTTTGTTTTGTTTGAAAAAGTGGTTCCTAATGGGTCATAGACATTTTAAAACACATAAGGGTCATTTTATAAAGTGGCAAAATCATTTGCAAAGAGGTTTCACTTCAAAACCATTTTTAATAAATAAACCACATTTCTATTTGACTAGAAATGGTTTTTAAATCAAAGAATCATTATTTGTTTCACCAAATGAGTTGCTATTGCAAAACTTGGTGTTTGGGTCAGTAGGTTTGGTCCAAAACATTTTCTCCAAAGTTTTTACTCAAAACCAATTTTCATAAACAAAACAATAGTTTTAATTAGCTAGAAATGGACTAAACCAAGTAATCCATTCTAAACTTTTCCAAATTCATTTTCCAAAACATAGGTTGGTTCCTAGGGTCAGTAAGGTCACAACAATCCATTTTGCAAAGGTTTTAACCCTAAAATCATTTTTAAACAATTTTTCTACTCTAAACAAGCAATCAAAAGTTTCTGCATAATCAACCAATCTAACAAATACTATTTGCTAAACTAAAGGCAGGGTTGGCTAGGGCTTGCTCTCCTGAATCCAACGACATAAAATTTGTAATTTTTGGACGTGTGGATCCAGAGTTATAAGGGTTTGAAAATGGCACTTAAATCTGTTTTTCAAATTCTGTTTTAAACCAAATAGGTGACACGCGGCGCTGTTTCATTGGTCGATACCGGTTCGGCCAGATCGTGGCTGTGGAGCGTTGGATCAGATCGATCGCACGGTCCAGAAAGCATACCTCTTCGCGACTAAGTGGATCTATCCTATTCGTTCGATCTAAATCGAATGGTTGTGGGGTGCTCGACCATAGACGAGCGGCGTTGCGGTGGCTACCGGCGGCAGAGCTGTCGATCGATGACGGTGCCGATGCTACAGGAGGTGAGGGAGAAAGAGGAGTTGCTCACCGGGCTCAGGGGGTCACGGTGATGCTCAACGTGCCGACGGTTTGACGAGGGGCGCTCTGGTTCAACCGCGATTCCTCGCCGGAGTAGAGGACGGCGACGGACGGCTCTGTCCACGGTCGAAGATGAGGATAGAGGACGCCCTAAGACAAACGGAAGGCACTGTAAGACGCGCAAAGGTACAGCGGTGGTGCGAGCGTGAAGGAGGAGGAGAGGGGAGGTCAGGTTTACCGGGGAGATGTCGCCGCAGTTGGAGCAGACGGCGGCGCTGGCTCGGGAAAGTCGTTGCCGAGGCTCAGGGGCGCCCGCGGGTGAGCTGCGGCTGCAGAAGGGTCCGCTGGGAAATGTTGAGCACTGTTGCGTGCTCGAGGAGGCATGAGGGGGCGTGTGCTGGCCGGAATTGGCTGGTGAAGCTCGTCGGAGCAGTGGAGCTTGAGCTCGAAATTGGGGCAGTCTAAGGCATGCCAGCGCGGGGTGTCAGAGGGGAATTATAGGGGGGACATGGGCGTTTCCATATGCGTGATCACTGCAGGTTTTACTCGCGGCATTAAAGCGAATTAAGCCGGAGAAGTCAGCGGCAGAAACGGCTACGCGGTGAGGGGAAGAAGGAGTCGCGGGGAGGAAGAAGAATAGGAGGAGTGGGGTCTACCTGTCAGTAGGAAAAGAAACGAGAGGAAAGGTCCACTGGTCAGCTGCTTAGCGGGTAGCTTAATCGGTGTCAACCGTTTTCTTCGGGAGGGAATACTGGGCCTTAGTGGGCTGCTGGGTTAGGCTGGTTCTGAATCTATTTTTCTTTTTCTGTCTAAATTCTTTTTCCTTTTCTATTTCTATTTTTTTGTTTTGAATTTTCAATCAATATTTCAAACATTCAAAACATCCAAACAATTCAAACAATCACTCAACTTTGTACTTTGAATTTGGTTCTGTTTATCAACATAATCCAAATCTCAAAATAAAATAATATTTTTATTCATTTTAGGATCCATTTAATAATTAAATAAAATGGATCTTTAGTATTTTAATAAAATAGGGTTTGATTTAATTAATAAAATTTCCATTTAAATTCTTTAAACTTCCCAATTCCTTTCAGTACGTTTTTATTTGTTTAGTTGGTTCAAATAATTCATCTTGAATTATTTGGAAAGTATTCTAATATGATTTATTAATCATTTAAGATTGGGTATTTGTTTTAATTCCAATGGAATTTAACATAGTTTTAATTCCCAAATTTTTATTTGGAGGTTTTATTTTATTTAAGTTGATTAAACAACTTTTATTCCACTTGGGTGAATTCCAAATATCATTTTCTCATGTATTCTTATTTAGAGATTTGTCCTTCTTAAGATAGGGATAGAATGGTTATTGCCATTTTATTTTATTTGGAATATTCTTTATCCTTTTATTTTATTTGGATTGGGATTAATCACTCCATTTACTTAATGGATTAGGCCAAGATTTGATTTGGTCTTTAAATATTCTTTATTTAATATTTTTATCTTTGTCTTATAAAATCCATATCTTTTTATTTATAGATCCAAACTTGGTGATTCCAATTTGTGAAATCTTATTTTATAATTTGTTTAACCTTTTGAATCCTTTTAGGATCTATTGCTCACCACTTGGTATGGGTTTTTGGTAAGGGCTTTATTAGCTTTGGAAATTCAATTTCCTTATCTTATTATATTCATAAGATTTTATTTATGGTTCCAATTTGAGTGAAACCAACTTCTAGGGTCTTTCTTGATCCTTTGTGAATATTTGTTGATCAATTTTGGTATGGATCACATCCATGGATTTGGAGATAACTTGGAAATGGTTTTTATTCCATTAGGGCTTAGGGTTTTGGATTTATTTTCCAAGTGTTCAAATTTCCAGATACATTCATTGAGGAATGCATTTCTCTTGATTTGGATTTGTTGAATTCAAACTTTATCCAAAGTTTGTTCAGGATGGGATTTTAAGTTTCCTTTTAGAAACAAAAGTTTCTTTTCACCCTGATTTTCAACAAATATTTATTTTGTTTAGTTATTTTTCACATTACAAGATTTGGAAAATCTTGGGATGTGACAGGCTACCACCCTTAAAATAAATCTCGTCCTCGAGATTTGGGAAGGTTAGGGTTACAAGCAGGTTCAAAACAACTAGGGTACTACCACCCTTAAAATTTTTCCAACTAAACTACATCTTGGTTTGCTTGGAATCTTGATGAAACTTCCTTGGGCTACCTTCTGTATTGTGTCCTTTGTTTCCACACTTGACTCATGGGCCAAGGTTGAGTTTCTCCATAGGCTTGATCAACTTGTTCTTCATCTTTTCTGGACAGTTGCTTGCATAATGCCCTGGGTTCTTGCAATTGTAACATATCACTTGGCTGATATCTTTCTTTTCCTTTGGTGTCATTGCCTCTTGTTTGTTTATTTGGTCCATCTTCTTTTCTGGGCATTCATTGGCATAATGACCCATCTCTTTGCATTTGAAACATTGCACTTGTGTAATATCCTTCTTGCTAGTGTTGGGGCATTTCTTCTTCTTCTTTTTGGGTCTCTCCAAAGCTAGGAGTTCTTCTAGTTCTTGTTCTTCATAGGTGGGAGATCTTTCTCTCTTCTTGGGGCATTGATCTTCATGTTCCTTGGATGCATGATCCTTGACTTCACAAGTGTTGCTAACTTGGGTTCCTTCTAGAATAACATTTTTGTCATCCTTGTTGTCATTAGCTCCTTGGGAAAAGTTTTCTCTCATGTTGATCATTTGAGTAACCAATCCTTGCATCAATTGGGATTGAAGTTTCAAAATCCTTTGTATGGCTGGGTCTAATCCATTGTTGTTGGCTAAAAGCTGGGTTGTCTCTTGGCTCAATTGGTTTTGGGTTGCTATGAGTTCTTTCATGCTGGCCTCTTGGTTGTTGTTGGTGTCATCAACCTTGTTGTTGGAGTCCTTTGGAGTAGTCATCTGTTTGGGTTGGATTGGGATTAGAATAGGCAAGAGATTTCTAGGGGATCAATTCTAATCACACATCACAATTCACACAAGCAATGTGCAAGCAATCACAAACAAACACTCCACTCAAACAACAAGTTTCAAGCATATACTTAGGCAACCAAAATATTTTTGTTACACCACATAAGTTGGTGGGTTTGACTTAAACTAATTATGGTGGTCCATCTACATGGTTTACTTGTGATCCTTCCATCCTTCTTGGTTGATTCTTCTTGAATGAGGTCTTTTTCTTCTTGAGAAAATTCTTGGTCACAAAAACTTCAAAGGTGGTCATGGTTCCTTCTAAGTTGTGTTTCTTTAGTCTTCAAGTCTTGAGTAAGATTTCTTGGCTCACTTGTCCTTAGTGATATCCAAGGTTTAAGTCTTTGGTGAACATGTTGAAGATGTTGAAGTCATTAGAGTTGAAGAAGTTGAAGATGTCCTTTGCACATGGTGAAGTCTTTGGTCATGAGGTAGGCTTTTCCATTAAGTTTGATGTAGAAGGGAAGTAGAGTTGAAACCAAAATGATTGAGGAAAGAGTTTACAAGATTTTTGTAAATAAGTTTTTGGAACAAAATGCAACTCCTATTTTTCTAAGGGTTTTTGTCCAATCCTAGGGTTACAAATCCTACAGGCAACACAATGCTCTGATACCATCTGTAAGGTCCTCAACCTTTAATAAGGTAGAGCCCCCTGTGTTTACAATGCTAGTACCTGGATCAATAGCTAGCATCCACAGTTAAGATGTAATATCAAGAAACAAAGGTCATAATACAACTTTATAACCAGGAATAACATAATTTTATTACATCAAACATAGCTCATTTGGCTATTACATTACATTGCAGCGGAATAACTATAAGCATGGGGTCCTTCATCTTCAAAGTGCCACAGGCAGATGTTGGTTGTAGACTTTGTAATCCTAATCAATCAATCTTCACTAAATCAATCATACCTGCAACATTACAAGTTACAGCCACAAGGGTCAATACATTTGAATTGTATTGGCAAGTGATACTTTGGTAGTATAGTGGAGTCTATCATCTATATGCATTTGGCTAAGTGGAGTTGAGGCTTGCATTGCTCAAAATAGATTTTTCCCTAACATTTTGAAAATACTAAGTTTTTGTTTGGCAAAAATATTTCCCAAGGCATCTACCAATCAAAGACTGAAGATCCTTTCCAAGGCATCTACCAATCAAAGACTGAAGTGCTTGGCAAAATCATTTTTCCTCAATCAAAGATTTCAAGATCCTTGTACCGAGCCATCTCTCCATCAAAGATTGAAGATTTCAAACAACCCTTGTTCACCCACAAGTTTTACTTTAGAAATTTGAATGATGAGATTCTTGGTTGCTTCCATGTCTTGATGCTCAAATTGTCCTTTACCAGGGACATGGCTAAGTACTTAGGTTTTTTACACTCTGCAGAGGTGGTGCACTTTCCCCACAAGACTTGGTTTCCCAAGACAAGATCTTTCAGAAGCCTTCCCTTAGACCATCATGGACGCGTTCCAACCTATCAATCACTACCACCAACTGTCCATATGGCTAAGTTCTTGCAACCTATATGATCATGGCAGAGCCCATATTGCCAAGTGGTTGCACTTGAAGCTTCTCAACATTTGACATCTCAAATCTCTTTGTTCCTGGGTGGCCATCCACAAGTGAGATACACTAAGGTAAACCATAAAAATGGGCCTTGTGAACCACTCAACCAAAAACCACCAAGCAAGTCCCATTCCACCCAGGTGATTCATTAACTTAGTTGTTTTATTAATCAAAAACATAAGTCCTCAGACTTAGAGATTTTTCCATAGTGTGAATATATTTTCCACCCATGTTTTCTATTAGCTAGGCTAAGCTTGATAGTAATAGGATTCTTAACTTAGGAAAATCCTACTAAGGTTTCATCTACTAGGTTTTCCTATAGCAAGGTCTATACTTAGCTAAATAAAAACCATACAAGTTTTACTTAGCAAAAACACTAATGCATAGTAAAAATAATGGGACAAAAGATATGAAGCATCACTTGCCTTTTTGGTAGAGGATATAGGTTCACTCCTTGATCTTGCTAGTCTCACACTTCACTACAAGTCAATCAAGCAAACACAATTCAATTCACATTCCAAACCAAAGTCAAACAAACAATTTCTCACACACAAAGTAATGGGATCTAAGTCATGCATAAGCATGCAAAGGTTGGTTCTATTGTAAGGATGGTCTCCACTAGGCTTCTAAACTTTGTAAGTTCCAAATTGGTCATTTACCAAAATGGCAAAGTCAAAGAAATGCATGCAAGCATGCCAAGCTTTGTTTTGTTTGAAAAAGTGGTTCCTAATGGGTCATAGACATTTTAAAACACATAAGGGTCATTTTATAAAGTGGCAAAATCATTTGCAAAGAGGTTTCACTTCAAAACCATTTTTAATAAATAAACCACATTTCTATTTGACTAGAAATGGTTTTTAAATCAAAGAATCATTATTTGTTTCACCAAATGAGTTGCTATTGCAAAACTTGGTGTTTGGGTCAGTAGGTTTGGTCCAAAACATTTTCTCCAAAGTTTTTACTCAAACCAATTTTCATAAACAAAACAATAGTTTTAATTAGCTAGAAATGGACTAAACCAAGTAATCCATTCTAAACTTTTCCAAATTCATTTTCCAAAACATAGGTTGGTTCCTAGGGTCAGTAAGGTCACAACAATCCATTTTGCAAAGGTTTTAACCCTAAAATCATTTTTAAACAATTTTTCTACTCTAAACAAGCAATCAAAAGTTTCTGCATAATCAACCAATCTAACAAATACTATTTGCTAAACTAAAGGCAGGGTTGGCTAGGGCTTGCTCTCCTGAATCCAACGACATAAAATTTGTAATTTTTGGACGTGTGGATCCAGAGTTATAAGGGTTTGAAAATGGCACTTAAATCTGTTTTTCAAATTCTGTTTTAAACCAAATAGGTGACACGCGGCGCTGTTTCATTGGTCGATACCGGTTCGGCCGGATCGTGGCTGTGGAGCGTTGGATCAGATCGATCGCACGGTCCAGAAAGCATACCTCTTCGCGACTAAGTGGATCTATCCTATTCGTTCGATCTAAATCGAATGGCTGTGGGGTGCTCGACCATAGACGAGCGGCGCTGCGGTGGCTACCGGCGGCAGAGCTGTCGGTCGATGACGGTGCCGATGCTACAGGAGGTGAGGGAGAAAGAGGAGTTGCTCACCGGGCTCAGGGGGTCACGGCGATGCTCAACGTGCCGACGGTTCGACGAGGGGCGCTCTGGTTCAGCCGCGATTCCTCGCCGGAGTAGAGGACGGCGACGGACGGCTCTGTCCACGGTCGAAGATGAGGATAGAGGACGCCCTAAGACAAACGGAAGGCACTGTAAGACGCGCAAAGGTACAGCGGTGGTGCGAGCGTGAAGGAGGAGGAGAGGGGAGGTCAGGTTTACCGGGGAGATGTCGCCGCAGTTGGAGCAGACAGCGGCGCTGGCTCGGGAAAGTCGTTGCCGAGGCTCAGGGGCGCCCGCGGGTGAGCTGCGGCTGCAGAAGGGTCCGCTGGGGAATGCTGAGCACTGCTGCGTGCTCGAGGAGGCAGGAGGGGGCGTGTGCTGGCCGGAATTGGCTGGTGAAGCTCGTCGGAGCAGTGGAGCTTGAGCTCGAAATTGGGGCAGTCTAAGGCGTGCCAGCGCGGGGTGTCAGAGGGGAATTATAGGGGGGACATGGGCGTTTCCATATGCGTGATCACTGCAGGTTTTACTCGCGGCATTAAAGCGAATTAAGCCGGAGAATTCAGCGGCAGAAACGGCTGCGCGGTGAGGGGAAGAAGGAGTCGCGGGGAGGAAGAAGAACAGGAGGAGTGGGGTCTACCTGTCAGTAGGAAAAGAAACGAGAGGGAGGGTCCACTGGTCAGCTGCTTAGCGGGTAGCTTAATCGGTGTCAACCGTTTTCTTCGGGAGGGAATACTGGGCCTTAGTGGGCTGCTGGGTTGGGCTGGTTCTGAATCTATTTTTCTTTTTCTGTCTAAATTCTTTTTCCTTTTCTATTTCTATTTTTCTGTTTTGAATTTTCAATCAATATTTCAAACATTCAAAACATCCAAACAATTCAAACAATCACTCAACTTTGTACTTTGAATTTGGTTCTGTTTATCAACATAATCCAAATCTCAAAATAAAATAATATTTTTATTCATTTTAGGATCCATTTAATAATTAAATAAAATGGATCTTTAGTATTTTAATAAAATAGGGTTTGATTTAATTAATAAAATTTCCATTTAAATTCTTTAAACTTCCCAATTCCCTTCAGTATGTTTTTATTTGTTTAGTTGGTTCAAATAATTCATCTTGAATTATTTGGAAAGTATTCTAATATGATTTATTAATCATTTAAGATTGGGTATTTGTTTTAATTCCAATGGAATTTAACATAGTTTTAATTCCCAAATTTTTATTTGGAGGTTTTATTTTATTTAAGTTGATTAAACAACTTTTATTCCACTTGGGTGAATTCCAAATATCATTTTCTCATGTATTCTTATTTAGAGATTTGTCCTTCTTAAGATAGGGATAGAATGGTTATTGCCATTTTATTTTATTTGGAATATTCTTTATCCTTTTATTTTATTTGGATTGGGATTAATCACTCCATTTACTTAATGGATTAGGCCAAGATTTGATTTGGTCTTTAAATATTCTTTATTTAATATTTTTATCTTTGTCTTATAAAATCCATATCTTTTTATTTATAGATCCAAACTTGGTGATTCCAATTTGTGAAATCTTATTTTATAATTTGTTTAACCTTTTGAATCCTTTTAGGATCTATTGCTCACCACTTGGTATGGGTTTTTGGTAAGGGCTTTATTAGCTTTGGAAATTCAATTTCCTTATCTTATTATATTCATAAGATTTTATTTATGGTTCCAATTTGAGTGAAACCAACTTCTAGGGTCTTTCTTGATCCTTTGTGAATATTTGTTGATCAATTTTGGTATGGATCACATCCATGGATTTGGAGATAACTTGGAAATTGTTTTTATTCCATTAGGGCTTAGGGTTTTGGATTTATTTTCCAAGTGTTCAAATTTCCAGATACATTCATTGAGGAATGCATTTCTCTTGATTTGGATTTGTTGAATTCAAACTTTATCCAAAGTTTGTTCAGGATGGGATTTTAAGTTTCCTTTTAGAAACAAAAGTTTCTTTTCACCCTGATTTTCAACAAATATTTATTTTGTTTAGTTATTTTTCACATTACAAGATTTGGAAAATCTTGGGATGTGACATTAATTTTCTCATCAGGTTCCATAATTTTCTTTGTACCTTTGTTATTCGCACTAATCATCATAGAATACTCCTTTACCTTAGCTGGGAAAGGTATTTTCTCAACATAAGGTTCAGGCACAATATGAGTAGTAGTACAAACTTAAGTGCTTCTAACAGGAATATGACTAACAACATCTTTATAAGGTGCATGGTACTTGTTCAAATTCTTTTTGGGAATTTCTATGAAAGATACAAAGGACTTAAAACAATTTGCAATACTTTGGGAGTCTAGACCAAACTCATTACTGATATCACGGAAGTCATCAGTTCCCATAAAAGATTTTATGAATTCATAATCATAGTTTATACCTGACTTTCTTCCTTTGTCATTCTCCCAAGCTTCAGTTTTCTCTTGAATACGGTTTAGGAGATCCCATTTAGATTCTTCCTTCATACGTGTAAATGATCTAGCGCAAGAAGCATCTAGTAAATATTTATCATGAAGAGAAAGCCTAGCATAAAAGTTATTGATAATAATATTGTTAGGGAGTTCATGAATAGGACATTTAAGCATTAGTAACTTCAATCTCCCCCAAGCTTGAGCTGTACTCTCTCCATCACGAGGACAAAAGTTATATATCAGATTCCTATCCTTATGAATCTCACTAGGAGGATAGAATTTAGAATAAAAGAGAGATGCTATTTCCTCCCATTCCATGGATTGTCCATTCTTCAGCAGCTTATACCTTTCAAGGATATAGAGAGAAACTTCTTCTTCACCTGTTCAGTTGTGATACATGCACACTTAAACAACCCACATAATTCATGGATAAAAAGCAAATGATCACCAGGGTGGACAGTTCCATCCCCTAAATAATAATTATCCATAACACGATCAATAATACTTGTAGGTATCTTAAAAGGATCTATCTCAACTGGCGGTGGTTCATCTACTACCCTAACAGTGGTAGTAGTTTTCCCAAACAGAAAAACAAGTGGGTTATCCATATTGGAAACAAAGTAACAAACAGAATTAAAAAATACTCACAGTAGAAGTTCCCTTTACCAGTTCCACTCTTCAATAGCGCTTCACTCCCTGGAAACGGCGCCAAAAAATAGTCTTGATGACCCACAAGTATAGGGGGTATATCGTAGTACTTTTGATAAATAGGAGTGTCGATCCCAACGAGGAGTAGAAGGTGTTGACTAGTGGTATGGAGCAGGAAGTCTCTGTAAATACTTAGCAAACGGATTTTTAGGGGTTTTCTGATAAAGCAACAAAACAAAGAGCAAGTAATAAGGACAACGAACAACTGCAGCAACGAGCAACCCCACGATTAATAGCCAAATACACAAATGGTGAAGTATCATGTAGTCGACGTTCACATGACACCAGTAGAAGAATCGCATCACAACTTAAATACTAAACCATTGAATAATATCTCAACACAAATCCACTAATAACAATATGACTTCTCCCATGTCCTCAAGAACTAAACGAACTACTCACAAGACATCATATGGATCAAGATCAAAGATGATATGGTAATGGATAACAATCTGAACATAAACAATAATCCAATGGTTCCACTCACAAGAATCAACTACAATAGTAATCAACACCGGGAAAGTTTCACCTAAGAACTATGCAAGTATTCAACACGATTGTTACAGCAGGACAGAGTGGTGATGATGGTGCTGGTGGAGATGATGGTGTGGATGATGATGATGATCCCGATGATGTCTAGCTTGATGACGGTGTTGATGGTGACGATCTCCCCTCTCCGGGAAGGAATTTCCCTGGTAGAAATCTGTCTGCCAGAGAGCTCTTTCTCTCTCGGTGTTTTCCGCCCCGCAGAGGCGGCAAAATTGTTCTATGGTCGCTCCCTTTGTTTTAGGGTTCTGAGAGGAAGATATAGGCGAGAGGGCGGAGTCGGAGGCCGTCCAGGTGGGCCACACCCACCCTAGGCGTGGCCCAGGGGGGCCGCGCCTGGGGGTGTGGGCCCCCTGTGGCCCAGCTCCCCCTCCCCATCTGTCTTCCTTCATCTTCTAGGAAAATATTACTTTCCATGATTTTTCTGGTATTTTTCTAATCTTCACGAAATTCCATCAAAACACCTCTTTTTCCATCAGAAACCTGACTCCGGAAGTTCATCCTCCAAGAATCATCCACCATACAAAAACAGATGAAAATACATAAATAACACCTCTTAATAAGAAATATATCAATGAATAGAGGCAAATTATGATATAGAACGGTGATGCAAATTGGACGTATCAAGATCCAGGTTGACCATAGGAGACCCTAGTTAGAATGGACGCTTGAATCAAAAACTTAGTTTCAAAACAAAGGAAGTGAGTATTTATGAAAACCTATTCTCATTCTTATCACTAAGATTCTTTCAAGAAAATTCATGTTCCTCAAAAATTCCTGCAATCCTACATAAAATTTGACACACTTGATCACTGTACTAACTTACTCATCCTACATTCTTGTAGATGGACGTCAAGTATAAAGTTCTACCAGTTGGGCAATGAAGGACAGCTCATATTTGAGAACGATTTAGACCAACTCTCAGAAATTCTTGAGCACCCGCACCCCGAGTTCTTCGGAGCACAGCTCAATGATCAGCAAGGAGGAGAACTACAATGGATGATCGTTGCAAACCTTAGAGGCAAGATGGAGGCACCCACCTCAGAGGGGATCGAATTCAGCTTAAGAGAGAACAACTGGCTAGACGGACTCGCAAGGGCTATGCAGGAAGCTCTTGCCCGTCTATGTGGACAAAGCATCAATCAGATCAAGGGAACCCACTTTGGGTACTACGCAAGGCGTGATGCTATGGGACAGCCATTGCAGGTGCCACACCACCTGGAGCTGAAACATCAGGTGGATCATATCAGCTTCATGTTGTATGATAGGCAGAAGGAGTTGGACAACGCCCGTGCATACGCCAACCACAACTATGCCATTGCAGTCAAGAAGGACCAGACCCTAGCCATCCTTGCGAAGGAGCGCATGAAATTTTGCCGTTTGCATGACAAGAAGGATCGCATCATTGCTCACCTTCGTCACAAAGTGTCAGACTTGGAGGAGACCATCCATGAGCAGGACATGCAGCTTGAGGAGAGGGACAATGCAGGTGAAGATATCCGTGGAGATCCCTACTCCTACCTCAGTGATGATGATGACTACCTGGAGGACCAAGCCATGGACTTCCACACTGATGATGATGATTCCGCCTTCATTGATTCTTTAGTGGAGCTAAAGAAGCAACTAGATGCTTTGCTGGAGATAGGTTTGATTCAACCTAGTGTGTCGCCATGGAGATCACCTGTTTTGTTTGTGGATAAGAAAGATGGAGGTAACCATTTGTGGACGGATTATTGGAAGCTGAATGATGTCACCATTAAGAACAAGTACCCACTGCCGAAGATAGAAGATCTGTTTGACCAGTTGACCGGTGCCAAATTGTTTTCTAAGATTGATCTTAGAACTGGTTATCATCAACTCAAGATTCGCGCAGAGGATATTCCAAAGACTGCCTTCACCACCAGATATGGATTGTATGAGGTCACTATCTTGTCTTTGGATTTTTATGAACTTCCTGGATAATTTTGTCGTTGTGTTCATCGATGACATTCTGATCTATTCCAAATGAGAAGAAGAACATGAGCTACACATAAGGACCATCCTTGAAACCCTTAGAGAGCATCAGTTGTATGCCACGTTTAGAAAATGTGAGTTTTGGTTAAAGGAAGTAGGATTCCTCGGACATATCGTGTCGGCAGGAGGAATTGCTGTCGACCCTGCCAAGGTTAAGGATGTTGAAGAATGGGAAGCCCCAACCACCTAAACCCAAGTTCATGCATTTCTCGAATTGGCAGGATATTACCGCAAGTTCGTATAAGGATTGTCGAGCATCTCAAGACCCATGACCCAATTGCTAAAGAAAGATAATAAGTTTGAATGGACGGACAAATGTGAAGCAAGTTTTCAAGAGCTCAAGAAGAGATTGATTTCAGCCCCAATCTTGATTATGTTGGATATCACGAAGCCTTTTGATGTGTATTGTGACGCATCCAAGATTGGTCTCGGATGTGTGCTAATGCAAGAAGGCAAAGTCATATCCTATCTATCCTGACAACTAAAGCAACATGAGCAGAATTATCCTACCCATGACCTTGAACTCGCAGCCGTAGTTTTAGCCTTGAAGACATGGCGGCATTACCTCATGGATAACCGTTGTGATATTTATTCGGATCACAAGAGTCTGAAGTATATTTTCACCCAGAAGGAGATAAATATGAGGCAAAGGAGATGGATAGAGCTAATCAAGGACTATGATTTTGACATTCACTATCACCCCGGCAAAGCCAATGTGGTAGCATATTCTCTTAGTAGATTGCCGTGTCGATTGAACACCATGATTCTGAAGGAGCAAACAAGTTTGCATAAGTAGTTGGAAGATTTCAGAGTGGAGCTAGTTACTGAAGGATTTTTGGCTAGCATAGAACTTCAACCCACTTTGATCAGTCAGATCAAGGAGGCGCAGAAAGGAAATGCTAGTATCGACGGAATCAAACGTCATATCGGTACAGGAAAAGTACCCAGATTCACCGAAGATGAAGAAGGAGTTTTGTGGTACAAAGGACGTATCTGTGTGTCAGCAGATTCAGAATTGAAGCAAGCTATTTTGGAAGAATCCCATGATAGTCTTTATTCTATCCACCCCGGAGGAACCAAGATGTATCAGGATTTGAAGGAGAAATTTTGGTGGCATAAGATGAAGCGAGAAATCAGAAGCTACATAGCCAAATGTGATATCTGTCAGAGAGTCAAAGCGGGACATCGGTGACCCGCAGGACTTATGCAACCATTGCAGATTCCGGAATGGAAATGGGATTCAGTTGGAATGGATTTTATCACCGGTTTGCCTACATCTAGTAGGGGGGAATGACTCTATATGGGTCATAGTGGATAGACTGTCTAAAGTAGCCCATTTCTTACCGGTCAAGACCACTTACCAGAGCTCGAAGCTAGTAGAGTTGTACATTGCCAGGATAGTCAGTTTGCATGGAGTCCCCAAGAACATTGTGTCGGATCGAGGAACCCAGTTTACCTCGAGATTCTAGAAGGAAGTTCAAGAAGGATTAGGAACCAGACTGGATTTCAGCACAGCTTATCACCCTCAGACTGATGGACAAATGAAGCGAGTAAACCAGATACTCAAAGATATGTTGAGAGTGTGTGTCTATGTTGTAATATGGATCAAAATGGGAAGACTGTCTGCCTTTCGCAGAATTCTCATACAATAATAGTTACCAAGCCAGTTTGCAAATGTCCCCATTTGAGTTTATGTATGGAAGAAAGTGTCGTACCCCGTTGAATTAGTCGGAAGTAGGAGATAGTAAGATTTTCGGACCCGACATCCTAAGGGAAGCCAAAGAGAAAGTTCACAAGATTTGTGAGAACCTTAAGACCGCCCAATCCAGAGAGAAGAGTTATGCCGACAAGAGACATCGAGACCTAGCCTTTAATATCGGAGATTTTGTGTATCTGAAAGTATCACCTTTCGAAGGAATGCAACGTTTCCAACTAAAAGGAAAGTTAGCCCCCAGATATATCGGACCCTTCAAGATTTTGAATCGCCGAGGAGAGGTATCATATCAACTAGAACTGCCGGAGGAAATGTCAGCCGTGCATAATGTGTTTCATATCTCGTTACTTCGCAAATTCCTAGAAGTCTCGGAGAAGACCGAAGTTTTCAAGAATATTAATCACAGAACCATAGAGATCAACAAGGACCTAACATATCCCGAAGTACCCATTCATATTTTGGAAGAAGCCTTCAGAACCACCAGAACCCGGAGTATCAAGTTTCTTAAGATCCAGTGTAGTAACCATACTGAAGAAGAAGCTACTTGGGAACAAGAAGTTTACATTAGGACTGAGTTTCCAGATCTCTTTAGTTCCTAGTTTTCTTTTCCTTAAATCTCGGGACGATATTTTGTTTAAGGAGGGAAGTTTTGTAACATCCCAAAATATTAATCAAGATTATCAAGTTCCAATCACCCAAGTTTAGGGTTAACAAAAACTTTTGTTATTAAAATCAATATGACATGTGTGTGTGTGATTAATGCAATGATTGAGATTTCCATGTTTGATTGCTATGAATAGCAAGGATTGGTTTAAAGACGAAAAAAACATCATCTAAATCATTTCCAAGCAGAATCAAATAAAGAGAAATTCAAATATAAACAAAGTTAACCACTAGACTAATTTGAGTGTTCCTAGCCCAAGTTTTCTAACATAAACAAATCCATTTGTTTTCACCCATTGCAAGACCAAGTAAAAGTGAACCCAAGCCCACCTTGCAAACCCACAAAAACATTTTCCAAATCTATTCAAATGACAATTCAAAATTGAATCAAGTGTAGGTACTAAGATCACCATTTCTCAAAAACCACCCAAACCAGTTCACATTGACAAACCCAAGAAACCATAGACTATCAAGCATGTGACCAGAGAACTCACCAAACTTCATCCAAAAATTCAAATGTAAAGTTCATGCGGCCATTTCATCAAATAGATGGTGAGCATAGTAATGCCTACATAACTATCATTGTTTTTGATCAATGCATTGTCCAATTCTTGTACCCAATTATCTACCCATGTCCCCCCAGTGACTACCATTGCATTGAAGGACCTATAAACCCTACCCCTGCACCAGTGCCATGCCACCCGAAGCCACCATGGCCAGCCGACCATGGATAGCCCGCAGGAGAAAATGCCGCGCCCGTCCACGATGTCCAGGAGGCAGGCCACCGTCCACCGCCACCCCCTGTCCAACCCTCGAGCACAGCCAGGCCATGGACCATAGAGAAAACACCGTGCCCATTTCTTCTCTACCATGCCGAGAGCGCGCCAGAGTGCCGCAGCTGAAACGCGCGCACACACTGCGCCTCGCCCTCACCGCCCGTGCCTGCACTCACCGCGACACCAGCTACCCCTAGACATACCCGTTTGCCGCCGCGCGACCAGTAGCACTTGTGCATCGTCGAAAACGCCGTCGGTGCCACTCAGAGCGTCAACCTGTTCCAACCATCTCGACAGCCCCGTGCCATGCCTTTAAGCCCATGATGATTGCCAGGAGGCACCGCACCGGCCTACGCCCTTTGCCATGCCGTTAGCACACTACACCGTCATCACTGACGAGCTCTGCCCATGCCGCACTGCCCCTCTCGCTCGTCTATAAAAGGAGGCCACCCCCGCCTCAATTCGCCACACCATCTCACTTTCCACTCCTCACAGTACACCACTGACCCTTTCCCAGAGCAAGGCGAGCACCACGCCACTGGAATTTCACCGGAGTCTGCCGCTGCCGAGGAGGAGCAGATCCGTTGATTGGAGCCACCCCAGGAGCCACCGCGACGATCGTTTGAACCACGGTCGTCAACAACGTCGTTCGGCCCCATCGCCGACCCTAGCTGGAGCCCTGGTAAGCCGCCACGTACCCCCACCGTCGCCGTTAGGGTTCGGTCTCGCCGGAGCTGTTTGGCGGAGACAACGAACGTGAACTGTAGATCCTAGTCTAATCGCACGGCCCAGATCGAAACTTACCGCTTCGCGTAGTTAGAGCTGCTGACGCGTGGGACCTCTCTGTTAGCAGCCCGCTGAGCGCGTGCTGTGTAGTTGGACCGGCCCAGTTTAGTTCCCGCGCTCAGCCCAGTAATTCAAACAAAGATTTTCCAATTTAGTTCAAACTCTAGTTAAGTTACTAACTTTAAAAATCAATTCCAAGATTTTTACTGAACCAAATTGCATGAAACCAGTTTTGATAGAAAGGTATTAAAATTATTAATCCAAGCCTGTTGGATTCAAACCATTTGAAATTATAGATCATCTATACCAAAAATAACAAGACAGAGACTTTTACACATTCAAATATTTTTCAAAAATCAACCATAAATTCTTTTGAGTTGATTCCAACTCTCAAAAATCACATTTAACAAAATCTATCTGAATATGTAAAAATATTTAGGTTTACCTACAGTTATCTTGGATAAGTATTAAAAGAATGCCCCATAGGCATTTCTAGTCACTTTAATACCTTATTAAATTGTGACACCACTTTAAATCACATTCCCAAGTATTAAATTATGTGGTGATGACATGTGTCAACATGATCCCATATTTTAATTGGAGAATATTTAATCTGAAGTAGTTTTCAATGAGTAGAAATCACTTTTCTAAATTAAAATAAATAAGACTAAGGCTTTATCTCATGTGATGATTGTGATGATGCTAGATCATCTAGTGTGAACCTTTGTGTGCCAAATAGAAGTAGTTAATTATTGTTTGGTGATTGTGTACCTCGTATTTAATTATAGACGCTAGTATCGACCAAGGCTACAAGGAGGAGGAGTACTACTACGAGGAAGAACAACAAGAAGAAGAAAACTTCAACCGCTGCACTACTCAAGGCAAGCTACCACTTGCATGTGACCTATGCAAGCTAACAGTTGCAACTTTGCAAGCTAGATAACCTATGCAATGCATTAGGCATGCTTTGGTTATGCAAACTTGATTATACCAAATCCTAGTTTTACTTGCAAGCTTTATTCTTTTATTTCTTTATCAAAGTTCATTATTGCTTTTACCTAGTGACTTGTGAATTTTTTAAAGATATTATAGGTAGCATAAAGATCATAAAACTTGGCCTAAGTTAGTTAGAACTAGATGTCATATTGAGGCATGAGATTAGATTTGGTTAAGTCACACTTGATTAGCACCCCTTATTAGTGAATACCCCCAACTTTAGTGGCTAGTGCTAAGCATAAAAGTTGATCACTTTAGATGGGCATACTTGGTGAAAATGATTATGAAAACCTTGGAATGATGAGTCATTCTAATGAAACATTTTCACATGTGTTATGAATACCAGATGATTTGATGATGAAAATGTTGAGGCATGAGACTTATCCCTTTATAAAACTGATGGCTGGGTTCGGATGCGATACCATTCCAATTTTACCGCACAACCACAATACCCGAATTTGGATAGGTCTTGACTGGAAGTTTATATATCTTAGTATGGGTTAACTTGCGGAAGAGGTTTAAGCTGAGGCTACGTCATGATGAATGTCCACCTGTGCAGTTCCCAAGATGATAGATTGTCATGGTTGGGAGGCCAAACTCATAGGAGAGGTGCCTATAGTAGGGTGTGTAATTAAAAGGTTAGGATTGATTATCCGCATAGTAAGTATGGTGATTCAGGATTGTTCCCGACGGATGTATCAAATGCTGTGGTGAAAATGTACCACCTGTGTAGAGTGTCAAACTATTTGAATAGCCATGTCCATGGTTATAGACAGTTGGAGTGGCAATATTGTTCCGTCGTCAGATGTTTTCAAAATGACTTGTAAAATGAATTATGACTTTGACTTGACCACAACAGGGTTGAGAACATGAAAATTAAGTTCCCACTTAGGTGTTGTAAAACATTAAATTAGTTTTCTTTACTTCTAAACTCAGCTAGAGATAAATCTGGCCTTTTGCAAATAAACCTAGAGCTTAGGATATCTACTCAAACTACTTACTTGTTAGTGATAGTTTGCGAGTACTTAAAGACTACTCATCGCTTTGTCCCTGGCTATTCCCGTGGCCAGACTATGAGAAGGACTACCAGGATGATGGACAGCAGGAAGTCTATGACAACTAGGATCATCTCCCATCGTCAGCATTGCGTGTGACCCTGAAGATGGAGCTTCGACCACGCTATCCTTATTATTATCATTTCGCTATGTTGATTGTATTAAGACTGGATCATGAGATCCTTTATTTGTAAGACCTTTATTATTGTTTGTAATGGATGATGAACTATGGTACCAATGTGTTATGTCTTGCAAAAATGTTAATCCTGGGATTGCAATGTATATCATAACAGGCATTTGGGATTGAAAATCCGGGTGTCAACAGTAGTCTAAGTTGCATTTCATGATCCAACTTTCACAATTAAGTTGATTTTATCAATGTAGGCAAGTTATTTGCAACTTGTAATTTAGTTGGTAGGGTATGATACACATTTCATTATAAAGATGATTTTTGTCAACATAGCTAAGTTGGTTCCACCATGATATTAAGTTGACTCGCATACCTGGAAAAATAACATGTACCATTTAATTTAGTTGATTACACAACAACTACCCTCTTCCGAGAAACAACTACCTTTTAATAAATTGTTGATGGTGTCGCTTTAGTTGCATAAGAAAAGTAGGACTTTATGCATTTCTTTGTAAACTAAATAAATCATTTAACTTTTTTACTGAGTACAGTTTTTCGAATTTCTATATGAAAAGTCAAGCATTACCAGTGTGTGGGCGCTAGTGTGAGAAGCAGGTAATGTTATCCTGTCACGACACTATGTACAAAAAATAAGCAACCATGATTTTGTTTTTCACTATCGGCCACCACAAACTGTAGGTAAGAACAGTACAATTTGCATAATACAAGGTATTCCAGTACCCATAATACTTTTTCTCAGAAAACTATTACTGAATCTTAATGTGTTTGAACTTAGGAGGTGTTCTTGTTAAGTTTCATCTATACTACTTATAAACACACGAATATGAATTTTTATAAATATACCCAGCAAACTAACTATACACAGACGGACTAAAACCACAGACACATAGGCCCACTAATCAGATTCGGTGTTCACTTAGCATTTTACAAAACGGGACAGACTACTTATCCCGCACAGCAACATACAACACCGGATGGCCTGGCCTCCCCCCCCTCGCCTCGCTGGTTTTAAAACAAGATCGGTCAAGAAAGGAAACAAGAAACATATCACATCAATCTCGCCATCACCACTCGAGCGATCAACATTGTACAGTCTCCTCGCCGAGATCCAGTACGACGCCTCGCCGGGATCCTTGACGACATCATCTGCACCAAGTTGCTTCACCCTCGTCTTCGCCCGCATCGCGCCGATAACCTAGATGACACGAGTTAATTGCAAAAAACTGTGACATTCGCGCGAGAAGTTCAAAAATCCACCAATTTTCAACAGATTGGCAAAAATCCACATATATTGCGTTAGTGGGTTGCAATGTGCACTAACGCCAAGGTTTAGCCTGATTAACTGATTTTCTTACAAGTGGAGCCCACTGTCATGCAGACGTGGCACAACGGGACACGACAATTAGGGCCAGGGTGCTAGAACTAAGACGGATTTTAAAATGGGTGTTTATGTAATTTTCTGTGGACCCACTTGTCATCTCCCATGACTTTCAATTCTTATTTTTTCTGTTTTTATATTTCCCTTTTCTATTTAGCTAACCCTAAATAAAATATATCAAAAAAAATCTCATTAGTTGCGCAACCACCACCGCTAGGGTGCCGACCTGGCCACCACCTCCGTCGACGTGACATGGCCACCGGCGTCGCCCCGACCTGGAGGCCACCTCCACCTCCCCCAACAACATCTATGGCGTCCAGTTGCCGGCGCACGGCGCACACCGTCAAGGCCACCGCGTGGCCTCCAGCTGGCCGCCACCTTCGGATTCCCCGTCCTCGGTGCAGCGCCAGCCTGTCCTGGCCGAAATCGCGCCCTCGACCTGTCTGCCACCTCCGCCGCTCCCACCACCACCGCAATCGTCCCCATCCCCGGCGTGTGGCGCTACCCCATCCTTGCCACCAGCGTCACCCCGTCCTGGCCGCCACCTACGCCCGAGAGCAGCTCCTTCTCGTCGTTCCCGACCCCGACCGTCGGCGTGCGATGCGCAGCCGTGCCGCGAACAGCTCTGTTTCATCTTCCTCATCCCTCTACGCGCAGCGGCACGTGGTCGCGCCTCCAAGCAGGGCTTGCCTCAGTTGTGGCCGGTGATTTCAGCCCAGTCGGCCAACCAGTGGGCAGTAGAGCGCGGAGGTAGAATAAGGCCACTTCTCTCCTCCCCATTTTTTTCTTTTCAGAGAGATTTTTTGGAAAAAGACCCAAAATTTGTAATCGTCCTAAGTGATGAGGTTTCGACTCGTCAATGCCCATTGTTATGGACTTGGGTTTTGGAGAGGATGGGGATGCTGGAGATCGTGGAACGGTTAGCAAACAAGCAACGCGGGGACACAAAGTTTACCCTGGTTTAGGCCCCCGCAGGAAAAACCCTATTCCTGCGTGTCTACTCTTGATTATGGCGGAACCGAAGGTTACATGGGTGCACACATGCAATCTAGCGTGAGGTGCGTATGAGGTGAGTATTGCCTTCCTCGTCATGCCCTCCTAGCCTTTATATAGATAGGCAGGTCTCAGGCGTAGGTCGAGTCGGTTACAGATTAGGGTTTTTCCCTTTAAAATTCTATCTACTTTAGTCCTGTTCTCCATGGATCCGAAAGCGTCATGGGCTTGGTCCACCCAAAATATCCACAGGCTGCGTATCTTGTCGTGGGCCTTTCCTTGGGTTGGACAAGGTGTGCTAACGTTGTGTATCCGTGGGGTATAACCATGTCAGTAGCCCCCGAGTGTTCAGTCGAATCGTAGATTCGACTAAGAACTCTTTCAATCTTTCGGGTGCACTTAGACCTCTTTGTAAGAGAAAATATTTTAGTTTGTAGGCATTGTTGATGCGTGTGCCTGACTCTCCTGACAGATCAAGGCCAGTTAACTGTCATAGGACAAAACAACATGATCTTCTTCAGACTCAAGTCCCTGGACTCGAATCTAGAACGAATGCTGGGGTAATTCGACTCAAGCCATTGAGATCTTATAGGAGTCGAATCCCATTAATTTTTTAAAGTTCTGTTCCCAACACGTCCGTTAGGATTTTTCATCGTGCCTGTTGGCACGGTTTTTTACTAGCAGAGCATAGTCAGGTGCATTACCAGGCCATCAGATGGTATCTGTAGGTCTTATCCTTGCGTCGCAGACGTAGCATCCGAAATATTATCACCGCGGAGGTGTTTCGTGTGGCCAAGGAGATTGTTTCTCACTTAGCGTTGATTTGAGAAAAGTTGCCAGAAGAAGTTTATATTTTGATCCGAAGGATCGTAGTCGAAGAAATCATAGGGTGCGCGGCCAGCGCTCCCTATGGGAGTATCCCCCGAGTGTCTGTTCAAATCATAGACTCGAGCAGAGACTTTAGTTCAGCTTTTTTTAACTTTAGGTCCGACGGACACCATTTTTTCGAATGCTTTGAACAACCCTCCCTATGGGAGTAGCCCCCGAGTCCTTAGTGGACTTGTAGACTAGACGTAGGACTCAAAGAATGGTTAGTACTGTAGTACCTTTATCATGTTTCAGGTGCGCGTCCAGTGCTCCTAATAGGAGTAGCCCCCGAGTAATTGCTCGAATCATAGATTCGAGGGAGTACTTTATTCCTTAGCCGAAGTTTTCCAACTGTTGCTAAGCTGGTCTTGATGATGTCGGTGTTGACGATCGATGATCTCAACCTTCTGCGGCGCCTGAGATGATGCGACAGGACGAGTGTGGATCCCACTTTCTGACCTGCAGTTGACTAGCCATGCGCGTCATGGCGAGAATTACGGAGTCTCCTAGATTTCCATGCATAGTGGACGGCGTGCTGGTGACGATTTGTTGCTGTGCTGACACGTGTACGGTTGGATCTTTCCTAGACGTTAGGGATTCTAGATGAACAGTTCATGTTCATCATCCTTGTCTTTTATAACATTGGGGAAATAGTGATTTTGTTTCCCCATTGCCATTTTCTTTCACCATTGCCTCCATTTTCTCGAGCACCACATGTTGGGCCATATAGAGATAAAATGAAAATTTTCCTCTAACATGGTGATCCCAAGATCTAGCTGAGGTAGAAGGCCACGAGGTTTACCACTAGACACGCAGTTGCGGATTACTGATGAAGCGCGTCAGTTGATGCAGTACAGTCCTTTGCGATCCGATCATCCTAGTGCTGATCGTACAGTACCTCTGCTGGTATCCACACATATAAGGAGGAGCACTGGCGGCGAACTGCTAGGTTCGTTACGACGGCAGGACTGCTGTGGAGCTAGGGTTTCCAACACATGGAATGACCTAACCGATCAACGATTAACCCTTCTGGGTTACTGTGCTCCGCTAAATATAGGGAGTGAACATGGGCTCCACTCTCGTGGCCCATTCACTAAAGCCCATATAACACTATTCACTACGAGTCCGACTCACTGACTCAGTCCTAATCCGGCTTGGGTCGAACCCAACCAGATTTCCGGTTCAGATCCAATCCGAACTTGCTCCCGCTATTAAGTGTGTGACCCCGCAGGCTCATGGCTACTTGGACACGATTAGAGTCCGACTCTCAATCGATCAGTCGGTAGCGGCTCCTAGCAGAACGTGCCGACTCCCAAGTACCAAAGAGTCATGACGACTTGCCTTTCCAATGCGACTTGCGTTCGAGTCCCTTGTGCCTCATGATATACCTTGTCAGACTATAGGCGAATAATTGTCATCCCTTAAATAGTCTGACTCTCTTCTCGATCCGAGATAATTGATTCACCCGACTAACTCTTAGTCAATCGCCTCGGTTAACACTTAACCGAGACGTGCATGGCCATGCTTTCCGAATCATATCATCCAAGAGGGTTCAGAGAATATCTCTCCAAGTGGAGGGGCAATATCCCATCTTGGTTATTCACATCACCCAGCTTGATTCTCAGTCGACCCGAACTCTGCCTTTATAACTGCCCAGTTACGAATCAGTGTTTGACAGAACCTAAGTCGGTGATCCTCAACTCAGACTATGCAATAACCTCAGGTCTAAGGATTACATTGATTGAGATATACAAATGATAACTTGTTCGTTGTACCTCAATATGGGTCAATCCGACTCGCTAAACTCTTTAGCCGAATATGTGTAAGTCGGAATAGCATCTCCATGCCCATGACAAGTGGAACCGAGTCATCAAGCCGACTTTCACATTGGTCTAAGTTGTGTGTCCATCACAACCTCAATGACCAAGGACATTTAGTACAAACAACATTAATGTATAGTTCCACAACCGAATCACATATTCAATATTACACATCAGATGTTTATACAAGGACAACTTAATATCTTTATGAATACAATGGGAAATATCATCCTACATGATTGCCTCTAGGGAATATTTCCAACACCACATCCCTCGCCCTTGCGCACTGGACGTTATCCGTTCCTTTCCTTCATTGTTTCTCCGCGCTCATCGCCGCACTCGCCGCCACGCCATGGGAAAATTGAGGAAGGGCGCTGCTGCAGCTGGCTCGAGTGCCGCTACCGGTGGCAAGAAGGTGGCCGCTCCTGCGTGCACCACTGACGGCAAGTGGAGGCGCTCCGAGTGAAGGGATACGGGTAGGCTACACTAGCGCAAATCCAAAAAAATTCTACCGCGTATACCAGGATTACTGTTGTCATAGATCATGGGATTACCACTAGACGCGCAGTTGCGGAATCGATGAAGCGCGTCGAGGCAGTGCAGACGTTCCACGTCTCCTCCTTTTCCTCGTCCTACGAGAAGCTTCCCTTGCACGGCTCGTCCAAGCGCTACAGATGCAGCGCCTCCGAGGTATCCACACGTACAGGGTGGAAGCGTCAGACGCCGGACTGCTAGGTCCGCGCGCGCGACATAGGCGTGAGGAGTGGCGGCTGGGAATGATCTGAGGTCTAAGGTCTAACCATGGTCAGCTCGCCCCACCCTCTCTTATATAGGCATCCCTAGTGGGCTTTTACATTAGCAGCCCATTAGTATCCTAAGCCTGATCTAATTCGGATCCAATCCTCATTAGGCTTCCAGCCCCTTAAGTGTGTGACCCTATAGGTTCATATGTGTATAGACATGACACGAATACACTTATTCTGTCAATAGTTGGTAGCGGCCTCTAGCAAGACGTGCCAACTCCTAAACGCATACAAAGATCATATCGGACGAACCATCACAAGGTTTAGTACATGTCTTTCCCTTTGCCTCACGATATTTGGTCTAGCTCCAAGTTGACCTCCCTTTCTCGATACCGTGATTCGGAATCCCTTTACTAGGTTAACTCTTAACCATATGTAGCACAGCCATGCATTTCTGGATCCGATCACTCGAGGGGCCCAGAGATATCTCTCTCAAGTAGAGAGGGGCAAATCCCATCTTGATTGACCATGCCTTGCAGCATGCTTCAGGACAAACCCGAAAGCTACCTTTATAACTACCCAGTTACTGTGCAGCGTTTGATAGCCCCAAAGTAGGTCGATCCACATCTCAAGTACATGCGACAATCTTAGGTCTAAGGACAAAACGTACACGATGTGTAGAGAGAGAGCTGCAACTAATTGCTAGTCTCAGGTTGGGTCAGTCCAACCCCATGTTCATAACATGTGACCACGTCATTGGTTTGACATCTCCATGTCTATGACTTGCGAAACATAGTCATCAACCAATCGATGTGCTAGTCTAATATTCACGTGTGTCCTCACGTGAACTCCGACTAGGGACAACTCTTAAATAACCATACAAGTATAGAGTTTCACAAACAATTCACGTAATTGCCAATCAATACAAGTTGCCTGATATGGATATTCAAGGAACATTACAATAACTCATGGATACATATGAAATATCATCATCTCTATGATTGCCTCTAGGGCATATTTCCTTCAGTCTCCCACTTGCACTAGAGTCAATCTAAAATGTATCTAATACCAATTGCTCTTGTGTGCGCTTCATGCGCGGGCTGCGGGAGAGGCTTAGTCAAGGGATCAGCAACATTTGAGTCCGTATGTATTTTGCATATCATGACACTACCATCCTCAACGAACTCTCAAATCTTATGGTAACGCATGCGAATATGTTTGTTCTTCTGGTGCTGTCTAGGTTCCTTGGCCTGTGCAATAGCACCATTGTTATCACAATAAATGTCCAAAGGATTGGACGCGCCCTGAACCACACCGAGAGCGATCAGGAAATTCCTAATCCAAACAGCTTCCTGTACAGCCTCCAAGTCAGCAATATATTTAGCTTCTGTTGAAGAGGAGGTCACTGTATCTTGCTTGGAACTTTTCCAGCTCACAGCACCACCATTCATGACAAACACATAACCTGATTGCGATTTTGAATCATCTGAGTCGTTAAGGTAACTCACATTTGTGTAACCCCTTACACTGAGTTCATCCTCACCTCCATAAACTAGGAACACATCCTTAGTCCTTTTCAAGTACTTAAGGATGTTCTTTACCGCTGTCCAGTGACCTTCACCTGGATCAGCCTGGTATCTGCTCGTAACGCTTAGAGCATAGGAAATATCTGGGCGAGTACATATCATTGCATACATGATGGATCCAATAGCCGAAGCATATGGAACCCTACTCATGCGCTCACGCTCATCAGTAGTCGAAGGACACTGAGTCTTGCTGAGTTTTATGCCGTGAGACATGGGCAAGAACCCCTTCTTAGCCACTTCCATGCTGAACCGTTTCAAAACTTTGTCAATGTAAGTACTCTGGCTTAATCCAATTAGCCTCCTTGATCTATCTCTATAGATCTTGATGCCCAGAATATATGCCGCTTCTCCTAAGTCTTTCATTGAAAAACTATTTTTCAATGAGGTCTTAACAGACTCGAGCATAGGAATGTCATTTCCAATCAGCAATATGTCATCTACATATAAGATTAGAAATACCAGCGCTCTCCCACTTTACTTCTTGTAAACACAAGGTTCTTGTTCATTTTTGATGAAGCCAAACTCCTTTACAACTTCATAAAATCGAATGTTCCAACTCCGAGATGCTTGCTTCAGCCCATAAATGGACTTCAGAAGTTTGCATACCTTTCCAGCATTGTTTGGATCGACAAAACCTTTGGGCTGCATCATATACACGTCCTTAGTTAGGATTCCATTTAGGAAAGCCTTCTTGACATCCATCTGCCATATTTCATAGTCGAAATGTGCAGCAATAGCTAGAATTATCCGTATAGATTTAAGCATCGCTACGGGCGAGAAATTCTCGTCGTAGTCAACTCCTTGAACTTGTTGAAAACCTTTTGCAACAAGTCGAGCTTTATGGATGTGAACATTTCCATCCATATCAATCTTCTTCTTATAGATCCATTTGCAGTCGATGGCTTTAAAACCATCAGGCAGGTCAACCAAGTTCCAAACTTGATTGTCTCCCATGGACTCTATCTCGGATCTCATGGCGATCAGCCATTTCTCAGAGTCTGGGTCCACCATCGCTTCTGCATAGGTCGCAGGCTCATCATTGTCTAATAATAATTCCTGCGCTTCGCGGAGCCTCGCTGACCTTCGTGGTTGTGGTGCTTATGTTGCCACGGGTTCCTCAACTTGTTCTGCTACAATAGCATCACTCGTAGAAGCATCCCCAACTGGCTCATCTTGAACTTCTTCAAGTCGCACCGACCTTCCACTTGTTCCCTTTGTGAGAAACTCTTTCTCTAGGAAAACACCGCTACGAGCGACAAACACTTTGCCCTCCTCTCGGTTGTAGAAGTAATACCCTAAGGTTTCCATCGGATATCCCACGAAAATGCACTTATCCGATTTGGGTGTTAGCTTGTCCGAATGAAGTCGCTTGACAAATGCATCACAACCCCAAATCTTTAGAAAAGACAAACTGGGATTCTTTCCAGTCCACATCTCATATCGTGTCTTAACTACGGATTTAGATGGTACCCTATTAAGTGTGAAAGCTGCCGTTTCTAGAGCGTAACCCCAAAATGATAATGGTAAATCCGACTGTCTCATCATAGATCGAACCATGTCCAACAAAGTTCGATTACGCCGTTCAGAGACCCCGTTTATTTGAGGCGTTCCGGGCGGCGTAAGTTGTGGAACAATTCCGCAACTCTTAAGATGATCGCTAAATTCGTGACTCAAATATTCACCTCCACGATCAGATCGCAAGGCCTTTATTTTATTGCCACGTTGATTCTCTACTTCACTCTGAAACTCTTTGAACGTTTCAAAAGTTTCAGACTTATGCCACATCAAGTAGACATAACCATATCTACTGAAATCATCAGTGAAAGTAATGAAGTAGTGATATACTCCTCTGGCTGTCGTGCTCATTGGTCCACACACATCAGTATGTATGAGTTCCAACAAGTCTGTCGCTCTCTCGGGTAAACCCGAAAAAGGTGACTTGGTCATCTTTCCAAGTAAACAAGCCTGACATGTCTCGTATGATTCAAAATCAAACAAAGTTAGAAGACCATCACCATGGAGCTTCTTCATGCGCTTTTCACTTATATGCCCCAAACGACAATGCCATAAATAGGTAGGACTCAAATCATTAAGCCGAAGCCTTTTAGCACTAACATTGTAAACAGATGCATCATCAAGATTTAAAATAAATAACCCATTAACAATGGGAGCATTAGCCATAAACATATCATTCTTAGAGATTACACAACCATTGTTTGCACTCGCGAATGAATAACCATCCCTCATCAAACATGAAGGTGATAAAATGTTTCGACCCATACTTGGAATGTAATAACAATTATTCAACTCCATAATAAATACTGAAGGAAGGTGAAGTTGCATGACGCCGACGAACAATTCAGCAACCCTTGCTTTATTTCTGACGCGAAAATCCACTTCTCCTTTCTGCACTTCTCTAGTCCTTATTAGCCCCTGCATCGAATTGCAAATATGAGCAACCGATCCGGTATCAAATACCCAAGAGTTAACATAGGAATCAGCGAGAAGAATGTCCACAACATTTACAACAAGCGTACCTGAGTTGGAAGTACTCTTACTTCCACTCTTCTTCAAAGAAGCCTGGTACTTGCTGCAGTTTCTCTTCCAGTGGCCATGTTCATGACAAAAGAAGCACTCAGTGTCTTCTACAGGTCCAACCTTTTGCTTGGGTGCAGACTTAGGGATCGTATCCTTATCCTTGCCCTTCTTCTTCCAAGAAGTACCCTTTTTCTTGAAGCTAGGCTTGTTCTGCATAGCCATCACATGGCTATGCCCTGCACACTTCTCCATGTCACTTTCTGCTGTTTTAAGCATCCCACATAATTCATTAAGGCCCTTCTCCACGCCATGCATATGGTAGTTCGAAATGAACTGCCCATAGCTGGATGGAAGAGACGCCAAAATGAAGTCAGTGGCTAACTCTTGGCCTAGTGGAAAACCAAGCTTTTCCAAAGTCTGACTGTAACCAACCATTTTGATCACATGGGGGCCTACAGCTGCTCCCTCTGCTAGCTTGCATTCGACAAAGGACTTGGCAACATTGTACCTCTCAGTCCTTGCCTAATCTTGGAACATGTCCTTAAGCGCAACGATCATATCGTACGCATCCTGATCCTCAAACTTCTTTTGAAGTTCAGGTTCCATGCATGCAAGCATAAGACATCTAACCTCAAGAGAATCATCACATGCTCTCTTGTAGGCATTCTTTAGGGAAGCAGATGCATTATCAGCAGGTTCATCGGGGATTGGGGTATCGAGAACCGTTTCCTTTTTATCAGACCTGAGAACGATTCTCAGGTTATGGACCCAGTCCGAATAGTTTGTTCCATTTAATTTATATTTGTCAAGAATCGAACGCAAAGAGAAAGGTGATGTAGTGTTCGGTGCCATTGATCCACAACAGAAAACATGCAAAATACTAAGCCATGTAACCATGAAAGAGTAAAACATATTAAACAATTTAATAGCATATACTCCCACTTAAATCAATATCCCTCTATTGATACTAAGTGATTCAAGATCCACAATTAACAAGTCGACTAGTGAGCTTTAGCATCACTGCTAGAAGACAAGGTAAATCAGTAAGCAACACTTGCTAATCATATCACATATGACTCTTGTTGTTGGGTGACATCTCTATGTCAAAACTAGGCGCCCAACCTTTATGCCCCAAGGTCCTTAACTGTTAAGATGACCTTGTCAAGTTCACCAACCCTTATGCGTGTTGGTATCCGATACAAACCCATCCAGCCAAGGAAAACCGCGGCACCCTAATTTCATAGGCCCACCAACGATTGTACAGGGCATAGGATGGTGCAAGGTTTGGTTGGGAGGGCATGGTTTAACTTAAACTTTGTGAGGGATCGTTCTACTTCTATCATCTAAGAATGCATAGTAGTAAAACGCATAAGAATAACATTCACATAGATGTGACACAGTATGGCCCATTTTCTCATGGTGATCTCCATCGCCCTAGAACCTGTCCACCATGATGATCTCCATCTTCATGTTCCATGTGAGCCATCCTCCAAGTGATGAGTCATCCAAGAACTAATACAAGCTATTACTCCTAACAGCTAGTAATAAAAATTACATAGTATTGGGATCATCACAAGTTGGCACGCAGGCCATTACAATAAATGACAACACATATGGCTCCAGCCGTGTTGCCCTACTCACGACACGCAGGTCATGCTAATTTTCATACATGCATCACATACATATATGGGCCATACTGATCACATACATCCTGCAAAAACAAGTTATGCATAGAATTGCATTCTACCAGATCATGTGACCTCGCAGCACCTAGTTACCTTAACGAGAAACAAAAAGGGGCTACGATTAAGGGGTTCTAGGGGGTCTCCCCCTGCGGGGTTCGAAGGGGCAGCGCCCCTCGCTGTATCTTCACAATTTTCTTGAAGGATTTTGATCGGCAAATCAAATTTACCATAAACTGACTCCTGTCCCGATTCAATCAAACTCCTTTGATCACGGTACATCGATTTTAGATCTAGGTTCCGATTCGATCAATCATATTGATCTTCACGTGATTCAACAGGATTTATGTGTCACTGTCTACCCCGATGGCGGAAGCCGACCGGTAGGGGTAAGTCGTTCGACAACCTCAGATCACGATCACGGAAAGCAAGATCATAGATCAATCCTAAACCACCGCCATATAAACGATCACATCATTCATATCAATCTGCATATCACCATATGCAACCATCCCGAACCTATAACTGAACAGCATCGACTCTGATACCACTGAAGGGATACGGGTAGGCTACACTAGCTCAAATCAAAAAAAATCTACCGCGTATACCAGGATTACTGTTGTCATAGATCACTGGTAGGCTACACTAGCGCATCGAGGCAGTGCAGATGTTCCACGTCTCCTCCTTGTCCTCGTCCTACGAGAAGCTTCCCTTGCACGGCTCGTCCAAGCGCTACAGATGCAGCGCCTCCGAGGTATACACACGTACAGGGTGGAAGGGTCAGACGCCGGACTGCTAGGTCCGCACGCGCGACACAGGCATGAGTAGTGGCGGTTGGGAATGATCTGAGGTCTAAGGTCTAACCATGGTCAGCTCGCCCCACCCTCTCTTATATAGGCGTCCCTAGTGGGCTTCTACATTAGCAGCCCATTAGTACCTAAGCCTGGTCTAATTCGGATCCAATCCTCATTAGGCTTCCAGCCCCTTAAGTGTGTGACCCTATAGGTTCATATGCGTATAGACATGACACGAATACACTTATTCTGTCAATAGTTGGTAGAGGCCTCTAGCAAGACGTGCCAACTCCTAAACGCATACAAAGATCATATCGGACGAACCATCACAAGGTTTAGTACATGTCTTTCCCTTTGCCTCACGATATTTGGTCTAGCTCCAAGCTGACTTCCCTTCCTCGATACCGTGATTCAAAATCCCTTTACTAGGTTAACTCTTAACCATATGTAGCACGACCATGCATTCCTGGATCCGATCACTCGAGGGGCCAAGAGATATCTCTCTCAAGAAGAGAGGGGCAAATCCCATCTTGATTGACCATGCCTTGCAGCATGCTTCAGGACAAACCCGAAAGCTACCTTTATAACTACCCAGTTACGGTGCAGCGTTTGATAGCCCCAAAGTAGGTCGATCCACATCTTAAGTACATGCGACAATCTTAGGTCTAAGGACAAAACGTACACGATGTGTAGAGAGAGAGCTGCAACTAATTGCTAGTCTTAGGTTGGGTCAGTCCAACCCCATGTTCATAACATGTGTCCACGTCATTGGTTTGACATCTCCATTTCTATGACTTGCGAAACATAGTCATCAACCAATCGATGTGCTAGTCTAATATTCATGTGTGTCCTCACATGAACTCCGACTAGGGACAACTCTTAAATAACCATACAAGTATAGAGTTTCACAAACAATTCACGTAATTTCCAATCAATACAAGTTGCCTGATATGGATATTCAAGGAACATTACAATAACTCATGGATACATATGAAATATCATCATCTCTATGATTGCCTCTAGGGCATATTTCCTTCACCGAGGTGCGTGACAGTGATCTGTGCAAGCTTTGCAATGCAGGATTAATCTTGCAGAACAAGGAGGACGCCAGGATCCCCGACGATGAGGTAATCCCCCACCCACCTGTAGTGTTTCGGGTGATCTTTGTTGCCTTCACTCTCCGTGGTTTTTCTCTTCCTACCCACGATTTCCTTCGTGGGCTCCTTTTTCTCTATGGGATTCAGATTCATCATATGTCTCCCAATTCTCTGCTTTGTGAGTGATGGCTCGGCATCGAGCCACACTTTGGCCTCTTCTGTAAGGTCTATTCCGTGAAGAGGCAGTCCGGCACCGGTGGAGTTTATCCGCTTGGCGGCTGGGTCATCTCCCTTCGTCCTCTCGTCCAATTTTTCTCCTTATCCATTTGCGAGTTCGTCCAGTATTGGCGTCGTAAGTGGTTTTACATCCGCGATGTCAAGATGGACCATCAGCAATTTGGTCTTGCCCCCTTCGACTCCGAGCATAAGATTGTCCCGAAGAGATCGTGGAAAAACCAAATCTTGGAGGGCGAATTTGCGGAGGTGGAGAGGCTCTACAAGCGAGTGGAGGATCTTTAGCTGGTGCCAGGCAAGGAGGCCAACAGAGTCAAAATCATCCGCACCTTCCTAAAACATCGGGTGCAGCCGCTCCAGGCTAGGGCACACCCGATGTTTCTCTACGTCGGCCGAGTGATCCAACCAGAGTGTCATCCGAAGAGTTATCTTCAGATGATCTTGATAGGGCCCTCCGTCCTATGCTGAAGTTCAAGGCTGGTGAGGACCTGCATGGGGAGTCGCTGACTCCCCCTCTTATCTCCAGTAAAGGGGCTTCAAAGGTGAAGTTTGTTTGTGCGCATTGCGCTTTTCCGTGCGTTTTTTGCTTGTTGTAGTTTCTCATGTTATTGCCATTTTTTGCTTGAAGAGCCTCCAGGTTACGGAGTCTATGACCCCTCTGCCTGACAAATATATGGAGGCACCAGACAATGAGGAGGTGGACTCCGAGTCTGAGCTTCCTCCCGCCCAGTCACTGACTGCGGATGCTCCTGAGGCGAGCGAGGGTCAGGCCCGAAAGCAATCGTGTAGTGAATCATCGGAAGCGTCTACCCCGCCAACCCTGAGGGGCCCGTCCTTCCTTGAGCGGCATGGCGAGGATGATGGTTCTTCTTCCGCACCATATCCGGTTGTGTCCCTTCGAGCGATGGTGCCGCAACCTCCAGCCAAGAAGAAGAAGAAGAAGGAGAAGTGATGGTGCTCGATGTGGCACTTTGTTGGTAACCCCAAGCGCAGGGTGTGAAGAGCAAGCAACAAGTTTTCTCTCAGTTGAGACTGAGGTTATCGAACCAGAAAGAGGAAGGAAACGTCACACAGGTGTTGCAAGCAACGTGGAGACCTGCACAACACAAACTCAAGACTTTGCCCCAACGAACAGTGAGGTTGTCAAGCTCACCGGTTTGTTGTAGCAAAGGATTAAACATATGCTGTGGAAGGTAATGGTTTGCCGCAAGTAAACAAGTAACAGTGGAAGATGTATCAATGGTAAAGACTGGACCAGGGTCCATAGTTCACTAGAGGTGCTCTCCTTAGATAAACAACATGGCATGAAGGGTAAACATCATTGGTTGTATCACCCCTAATTCAAACCCCCAATATGGTTTTTTATGGATAATAAACGAATATGGAAGATCTTGAATTGGAACATCAGGGGCATTAACTCTGATAAAAAATGGGTTGCTCTCAGAAATAAGATTGATGAATCTAGTTGTGACATTATTTGTCTCCAGGAAACTAAGAGGGAAGAGTTTGATATTTCTTACCTCAGAAAATTTTGTCCATCCAAATTTGACAAATTTGAATTCCTTCCCTCAATGGGGGCTTCTGGGGGTCTGATTATCATTTGGAACAACACTTTGTTCTCTCGATAACTCTATTTTCAAAATGAGTTTTCCATTTCCATCACCTTGACCTCCTTTTTGTCCAATGAAAACTGGATTCTCACCAATATTTATGGGCCCAGTCTACCTAAGAAAAAGCAGAATTCTTAGAATGGTTTGCAAATATTGATATGCCTGATGATATGGATTGGCTCATTGTGGGTGATTTCAATTTCATTATAAAACCCCCTGACGGAAATAGGCAGGGGGAGATGTAAATGACATGCTCCTCTTGCTTGTTCTCTGCATCTTGTCCGGTTAGCCTACCTGGGGGCGATCCCCCGACATCTTGCTCCCCACGGAAACTAATTGACTTTGTCCTTTGTCCCGTCCAATTCCGAGAATATTTCTTTAGTAACTTTTCTGAAACCAGAAACAGCAGAAAACATGCATCTTGCACTGTTGCAACTTGTTAATAGGTTAGTACCATAAGACTTGTAAAAAGCACCTCAAAGTGTGGACAAGTAAAGAAAAGTAGATACTAAACAAGCATGGAGCATCACAAATTATAGATACGTTTCCGACGTATCAACATCCCCAAGCTTAAATCCTGTTTGTCCTCGAGTAGGTAAGTGATAAACAGAATAATTTTTGAGGTGACATGCACCCTCACAATAAAGATCCAACCATTTGCAAGCATTGAAAGCTAGGATCAAAGAACTCTAAACATGTGCATGAAAGATGGATTTCTAACAATAGGACATAGTAACTGTGCATGCAACATGATAAGCAACAAACAAAGATCATGAATAACATGCATTGAAAAACGTTTGTTTGTTTCACATGCGGAAAACATAGCATAGTGGCAATCAGCTTGTACCTCATAGAGTAGCAATAAAATGCATAGGACACCTGCAAAGTTCACAAGGGTGACTAGAAACAAGTAGCACAAGAGCAAGTAATATCACAATATGCATCAATTAATAAGCTTTGGAACACTGCACACAGAATGACAACTATGCGCTCTTAATGGTGCCTAAAGTTAGAAGGTGAAGAATCAATAGTGGTGGAAGAAAGGCCTTTTATAAAGGAAGCAGGGATTACAAGTTTCAAAAAGAGCTTCCAAAAAATGGTACTTGTTAGCTTTCAGCCCTCATTGCCCTTATCATAAGCATCTTGAAGTGGTTAAGGTTAAAGTGGCAAAGCTGGAGTATATGCTTGACGAAGTATAAGTTGGCAATCCCAAGTCCCTTGAATAAGAGGGACACACCTCATGCATACTCAACTTTGGGTCCAGGTAAGTTCTTGTCGCTGTAAGTATTTGCATATCATTGAGAACCGCCAACGGGGTACCCCTTGCACATGGTACAGGAGCTTTCCCATAACCAAAATGACAAGGCAAGCAGACAATGAGCATCTCAGCAATCTTTTTATTTACCATATGCATAGCTTTTTATTGAGGATGCTTCATAGATAGCTCACTATGGTGATGATGCAAGTTTCCACCATGATTAGGCATGGCTTAGGCTAGCAGCCCTGGCGTTTACCTAACATAGAATACAAACTTCATGGACTTACAAGTTCCCTACTTATTTCACACCTGTGACATCCATAGACAAAAGAACATGATATCAACTAAGTACAACAAGGTACAAGTGCAATGTTGAAAACTTTCCCCGTGACAGCACGGTTCTGCTAATTCCATCTTATAAGTGCAAGCATATACAACAAAGTTGTCACAATGGTTCAAGTTTATTAGGGGCAAAGAATAAAGTGTGCCATCAAGTTCGTGAGGGATTTAATAACTAAGTTTTCACATAACAAAATAGTTTTTAATTGGAAGATAGTTGAAAACAAGAATATACTTGGAATGGTGTAACACACCATGCATAGGAATTTATAGTGGACACTTTGGAATAACTTGGTTTCTTGGGAGTTGGAGGCATGAGTAGAACTTACTCATACATGTGGAGGCTAGCAAAAGACTGGGAGCAACCAACTAAGCGAGCAATAATGGCCAAAATCATGCAGTGCAACAAAGCAAACTAATCAAATCAAAGAGTGGTACTACAATTCAAGTACTAAATGATCATATAGGCTAATGGTGACTTGTCATAGTCATAACATGGTGTGAGCATGTGCCAAGTAAACCCAAGTGAAGCATCAAAGGAGAATACCACAATACTATGCTTTTGCATGCTAAAACAACACATAATTTCTTCAAGGCACACTAAGCAATCCCAATTGTTTGGAACAAGACATGCTACAGCAATAATCACTAAGAATAATGCTAAAACAACACTTAGCATGTCATGCTAAAGTCTAAGTCACAATCAATGCAAGCTCCTCTTGCACTTCAAGCAAGAACTTACTACTCCTTTCCAAACACCAAGCAACTTATTCGTAAAACAACACAACAAGAACGGGGGTCCAAACTACTTTATTCAAGCAAACTAAACAACCTAAGCAAAGCAAACAAAATCTAAGATGCTCCAAGAACAACACAACTGTGCATGAAACAATAAAAACGATGTGTCTAGACAGACCTGAGCTTTTTATTGATGAAGAAGGGGATGCCTTGGGCATCCCCAAGCTTTGACGCTTGTACCTCTTGGATATTTCTTGGGGTTACACCATGGTGGAATCCCCAAGCTTGATCTTTTGTCCATTCTTCATATAATTTCATCATTCTTTCTCTACACCTAAAATTTTTCCTTCACACAATCTTCATTAGCAACATTGGCTTATTCAAAAGATATTAGAACTCTGACAAAGCTTTGAAACAGAAAGGATTTTCACTAAAAACACAAGATACTGTAGTAAATCCTTCAAAAATATCAATTTACCTGAAGAGAACTCAAAAAGGAATCAATAAGAAGCAAATGCAAATAATGGCAGAAATCTGTCAAAACTGACCAGCAGGTAGAAACCAATTTTTTCAAACATCTTATGTTGCTCAAATCAAAAAGTGTTAAACTAACGAAAGTTAGCTAACATACTGGGGGATTTATTCGTAAATTTTTAGTTCAATCCGCGTTACAGAGACTCCTCACGAATTTTTTTGGTGAGGGACAAAAATCTGTTTTGGCACAGCAACTCCCCAAATCTTACTTCCCTCTCATTAGTAGTCATTCTTGGCACAAAAAGCAAACAAAAAGGATAAGGAGAGGTAATTTCTGAAGTAATAACTTCCAAGACTCAAGGAAACTCTTGGGTTATCTCCCAACAAGTACTTTTCTTTAACGCCTTTAAGTTAGTCACAAGAAGCAAGAAGAATCAAGTATTTTCAAATGAAGAAGCATTAACATCAAATCTTGCTTTCAAAGGAGGAGCCAAAAGCAACTTCTCTCTCCTCATAGGGAATTGTTCAATACCTTTCTTGAATGGAAAATGATATTTAATGGTACCTTCTTTCATATCAATGATGGCACCAACTGTTCTAACTAAAGGTCTTCCCAAAGTAATAGGACAGGAAGCATTGTATTCAACATCCAAAACATAGAAATCAACAGGGACATAAGTATTGTTAACCATAATGAGAACATTATTAATACTCCCCATGAGTTTCTTCTTATCATTATCATTGAGTGGGACATCCAAATAACAATCTTCTAATGGTGGCAAATCAATCATTTCATAAATCTTCCTAGGCATAATAGAGACACTAGAACCAAGATCACATGAAGCTTTTAGATCAAAGTCATTCGCTTGCATATTAATAATGGGTTCCCAATTATCTTCTACTTTTCTAGGAATAGAAGCTTTGTGTTTTAGCTTATCTTCCTTAATTTTCACAAGAGCATCTGTAATGTGTTTGGTGAAAGCAACATGCATATCACTAGCATCAGGACTTGTAGAAAGCTTTTGCAAGAACATGATCACTTCAGAAATATTGCAACCATCAATCTCAAAGTCAAACTTGGCATCACTAGTAGTAGGCATAGTAGGAGGAGGAATAGGGGCTACTTGTGGTTTAGTGGTGATAGTGCACACACTATTGTTTCTATCAATTTCAGCTTCCCTTTCCCACTTAGCATGAAGTTGAGCTATCAGCCTAAGATTTTCATCAATAGTAACTTGTATGGCATGAGTAGTAGGAAAGGTGTTTTCCATAGTTTCAGGTTTAGCAGCCATTTTATTAACCAAGTAAGTTTGAGCTTCAGACAAAGAGGATATATTTTTCTTAGCACTCAAAATTTTTGACTGTAAACTAGGAATTTCTCTATTCAGATTCTCAAGCTAAAGACTAATGTTTTTCAAGATAATAGATTGTTCCTCCATAGTTTTAGTGAAAATCTTGTTTTGCTCATATTGCATTTTCATAAAAAAATTAGTGGATCTCTCAAATTCTAGAATCCTCACTTCACTAGGCATTCCAGATCTATCCTGATAAACATTTCCACTAGGAGGATAAGGCCTATAATTGCCATAAGTATTGTTGCCAAATTGTTGTTTCTAATGAAGTTCACATCAACTTGCTCTTCTTGAGAAATAAAAAAAGAGGCTAAGCGAACACTATTACGATCTAGAGAAGCTTTCCCATTAACAAGCATAGCCATAATAACATCAATCTTTTCACTCAAAGAGGAATTTTCCTCAACAGAATTTACCTTATTACCATGTGGAGCTCTCTCAACATGCCATTCAGAGTAGTTAACCATCATATTATCAAGGAGCCTTATTGCAGCACCCAAAGTGAGGCCCATGAAAGTACCTCCAGCAGCTGAATCCAACAAATTTCTTGAGGAGAAGTTCAAACCTGCATAAAAAGTCTGGATAATCATCCAAGCAGTGAGTCCATGAGTAGGGCAATTTTTAACCAAAGATTTCATTCTTTCCCAAGCTAGAGAAACATGTTCACTATCAAGTTGTTTAAATTTCATAATGTCACTTCTCATAGATATAATCTTAGCAGGAGGATAGTACTTTCCAATAAAAGCATCTTTGGACTTAGTCCAAGAATCAATACTATTTTTAGGCAAAGAAAGCAACAATTCTTTAGCTTTTCCCCTCAAGGAGAAAGGAAACAGCTTGAGCTTAATAATATCTCCATCTACATCCTTATACTTCTGCATCTCACAAAGTTCAATAGAGCTATTAAGATGGGCAACAGGATCATCAGAACCAGCACCAAAAAATTGCTCTCTCATCACAAGATTCAACAAAGCAGGCTTAATTTCATAAAAGGTAGCATCAGGAGTAGGTGGAGCAATAGGAGTGCTTAGGAAATCATTGTTGTTGGTACTAGTGAAGTCACACAACTTGGTGTTCTCAGCAGAGTTCATTTTGGCAAAGGTGGGCAAACCAAAAACAGCAGCAACAGCTAGAGCAGGAACTAATTATTTTTGTGTTTTTGAATAAAGCAAGCAAACCAAACTAGACTAATTTTTTTGGTTTTTTTTAAAGAGGCAAACAAAACCAAGCAAACTAAAAACAAAGTAAAGATAAAGGAAGTGAAGGACTCCCCTAGTGAAGACGTCCTTAGCCTCCCCGGCAACGGCGCCAGAAAGACTTGATGGTACTCGACGTCACACTTTGTTGGTAACCCCAAGAGCAGTGTGTGAAGAGCAAGCAACAAGTTTTCCCTCAGTTGAGACCGAGGTTATCAAACCAGAAGGAGGAAGGAAACATCACACAGGTATTGCAAGCAACATGGAGACCTGCACAACACAAACTCAAGACTTTGCCCCAACAAACAGTGAGGTTGTGAAGCTCACCGTTTTGCTGTAACAAAGGATTAAACGCATGGTGTGGAAGGTAATGGTTTGCAGCAAGTAAACAAGTAACAGTGGAAGATGTATCAATGGTAAAGACTGGACCGGGGTCCATAGTTCACTAGATGCGATCTCCTTAGATAAACAACATGGCATGAAGGGTAAACAAATTACAGCAGGGCAATTGACATGAACTGAGCAAGGCATAGCAATGCAATACTAGTCAGAAAGATCCTATGAGGTTGATTGGGCAATACAACAATATACATAGACCGCCATGCAACTGCATCTATGACTAGAAGTCCACCTTCAGGTTATCATCTGAACCCCCTCTAGTATTAAGTTGAAAGCAGTAGACAACTGCTTTAAGGAAAGTATGTAAGGTAAACAGTCCACATATTCCATCAACAAGAGACCGTTGTTTTCTCCCTAGTAGCAACAACACATCTACAACCGAAGAGATTTCTGTCACTTGGAGTCACTAGCAACTACTTGGCCAAGATAGCTACTAACAACGGAGAGCATGCAAGATCACAAACAACACAGACATGATAGAATCATAAAGACAAAACCATTAATCAAACCAACATAATAATCTCAATATCCATTGGATCCCCGCAAACACAACATGCATGATTACAAATAGATTAGATCTTGATCATGAATGGAGCTCACAAGATCTATACATGAAACCACAAAGGAGGAGATACAACCATCTAGCTACTACATGGACCCATAGTCCAAGGTGGAACTACTCACGAATCATACCGGAGAGAAGGCCTCCGGGATGATCTCCCCTCTGGCTGGGTGCCGGTAAGAACTTCATATCCCCCTAGATCTAGGGATGATGGTGGCAGCGGCTACAGACGGTTTCGTGGATTTTTGATCGGGTACTCATGGTTTTTGCATCAGGGGCTTCTTATAGGCGAAGGGGGATACCGAGGCGGCGGCCAGGGCGACCAAACCCTAGCCAGGCGCGGGGTGGGGCCCACCCACGCCTGGGGTGGGTCTGGCCCCTCTGGCCGGCCTCCCGGGCTCTCTTCTGGACTTCTTGCTCCGCACAGAAAGTAATTGACTTTGTCCTTTGTCCCGTCCAATTCCGAGAATATTTCTTTACTAACTTTTCTGAAACCAAAAATAGCAGAAAACTAGCATCTGGCACTGTTGCAACTTGTTAATAGGTTAGTACCATAAAACATGTAAAAAGAACCTCAAAGTGTGGACAAGTAAAGCAAAGTAGATACTAGACAATCATGAAGGATCAAAAATTATAGATACATTTCCGACGTATCAAGAAGGCACCGCCCAACTTCAACTTGTCAGACATTGACTCGTAAGTAGTTTCGGCTGCGCTTTATTCTGTGTGCAATGTTTCTTCTTGTCTTGATCAATATTGTCCCTGCAGCCACTCCTCGGAGGGTTCTCTTAGTGAGGGCGCTCAAGAGGTTGTAGTGGAGTCAAAGCTGAGAACTCCTCACCCTCAGATGGTGGCCGATTCTGTGGATGACGCCCCGAACCCCTCCCCGTCAGAGGCTCGAGTAGTCGTTACTCAGAAGACCGCACGCGGAACTTCGGAGTCTCCGTCTGAGACCGTAAGTTGTCTGCTCCTTTGTCTTGTAGGGGGGAGCCCCCAAGCCCTTTTTCGGATGATCTATTGCTCTAGTTTTGATCTTGTGGGGCGTAGCCCCCGAGCCCTTTCTGATGCTTGGTTGTGTTTTTGTTTTGCAGCCCTTCGTGCATAGCGCTAATATCCTGATCCAGCAGCATTTGGTGCTGGAGGCCAACATGCGGCAGCTGCAAGGTACGTAGTTTGATGATCTGTTGCTTGTTTTGGTTGTCCCCTTCCTATTTGCTTCTGTTGATCCTTTGTTCTTGGTGTTTGTAGATGAAAATAATGCGGCTCTCTGTCGGCTGGACGCTCTTGAAAAGATCCTAGGTCACGCGGAGAAGCAAGCTGCGGATGCTGCGGAGGCGAAGGAGCGCCTACAAAAGGAGGTGGCTGACGCTGCCGAAGCTCAGGAGCGCCTGCAAAAGGAGTCTGCTGATCACAAGGAGCAAATTTCTGCTGCGGCTGCTACTCGCGAGAGGGAGATGGCCAATAAGCTGATGGCTACGGCCAAGGCTTTTTCCGGTGAGTATCTTGTACTTGCTCAGGTTTTGTACTTTTCGGCTGTTCCTTGCCATGTTCTTATTTGTGTCATTTCTCCATTTTCTTTAGATGCGTTGTAACAACCCATGTTTGTAATATATGTACTCAGTACTCAAGCATGGCATGCATCTATTTAAATCATCCAAGTAATGCATGTGATTAAGTGTGTTGAATAAATGCAAATTCAAAACCCTAAACCTCCCCTTTCTTTGAAACTATATTCAAATGGTGTTTGAATTTTGTGAAGTATCAAAATGTGAAGCCCAATTGGTTATGAGGGCCCCACAACAGTTTATATGTTTTATGAAAGCTCCTGGTACTTTGAAAAGATTAAAAATAGTTTGAATTTGAAAATACAAACAGGAATAGAAAAACAGAAACGGAAAATAATTTTACTAGAAAAAATAGAGCCAGAGAGCAAATCAGGACGACCCGGTTTCTCTCTCTCCCTCTCAAAACCTTTCCTACAGCCTAGCAGCAGCCCAGGTCAGCCCACCCGGGGCCCAGGAGCAGGCCCGTACACCTTTGACGTCATCTTCTTCCCCGTGATGCGAAGCTGCTCGGTGGCTCGCCGCCGGCCACCCGATGCCGCCGCGCGCCAAGATCAGCGCCGCTGCCCCCGGTGGAGGATAAGAACCGCGCGCACGCCCTCCTCTCAACCCTATCCTCTCACTTCCCTCGCGTGCTCTCTCTTCCTCTGGACCGCGCCAGTTCGAACCCTAGCCGCCATGGCCGCCGGCTAGCCGCAGTTGCCGGCCTCCCCGAGCCCATCCGACACTGCCATCAGCTCCGCCTCGCTTCACTCCGTCCTCCTGCAGAAGGAATCGACGAGGGGCGCCGTGATCCGTCGCCATCGACTGTTTCTTCCCCGACCCCGATGTGCTCCGCCGCTCGCCTCGCCATTGACCCCGGCCTCGCCTGGCTTCCCCAACCCTCCCGCGAGCATCGTGGTGAGACCCCGGTGCTCAAGGAACCCTCCGCTTGCTTCCTCTCCCTCTGTGCCAACGCCGCGCCACCGATCTGCAACCGCCGCCACCGTCCGTCATCGTGGAGGCTGCTCCGGTGACCAATAACTGGCGGCGCCACCCTCTTTAGGTTCGCCCGGCAGCGCTCGTTCGAACCCACCTCTCTGCGCGTCCCCTCTTGCCCTCCAGTGCCGCCAACCACCACTGCTGACGCATCTCCGGCAAGCCAACATGGCGTGTAGGTGGCGTCGACGTGGCCCAGCGTGGCCTGTTGGCCAGGCTTGGTCGCGTGGCTAGATGAGGTGTCCCTAGGGCCCCTCCGTCAGTCACTGGGGCTGGGAAAGCCTCGGTGAGAAAAGTTAGGATTAGAGCCTTGACGTCAGCATGACGTCATGCTGGCGTAGTAACTCCCTTTTTCTTTTTATTAAATGTTCTGTAATTATTTCTGGAATATAAATAATATCTGTGGGCCACCCTTGTCAGTATTTTAACAATTTGAATAAATATTTTCAGAAATAAATAAAACTATGACATGTGGGCCCAAGTTAGAAAATAATTTGAATATTCCCAAAATTAATTTAAAATGAATTAAAAGTTGAGAAATTCATAAATAATTCATTTTAAATCAGAAAAATACAAATAATATATCAAAATGTTCAGAAAAATGAGAGCTATCTAATAGAGCTATAATCATGCATTGTTAAGTAACTTATATGACAAGTTTAATTAGAACATAGTAACCCCTCACAGGTGATTCCGGAGTTTTCCCGAATTAGGGTTTTCAACCCTCCGAACCCCGTTTAAGTTGTCAAGCATGCCTTAGGGTTTCATTTCAACGCAAGTTAACTTGTCATATCATCCATATTGATTGAGCATTGCACATGCGATGTATTGAATGTTGCTTCTTCCTTTCCGGTATTTGGTTCTTCGCGATAGGATCCGAGCCCGAAGCTGAAGTCAACAACACCGAAGATCAATACTTGTCTACTGACGGACAAGGCAAGTGTAGCCTCTCATTCTGAACCTACTTTTACAAAGTATATTACTTCCCCGCTATGCTTCACACGATTCCAAAGTGGTCTTTTGTCAGTAGTTAGGGTTACCTATCTGCTGCATAGTTTCACTGTTGTAGCCTTATACTCCTGATCCACTGCTCCTAGCATACCTAGGTTTGGCATCTGAGCGTTTCTAGAGCTTCTGAGATCGACAGCTTAGCCATGCATAGTATCAACGTCTGATCTATCCGAACGATGAATCAGAGGTGCCGAAGAATCTAGAAAGGTAGGAGTTGGTGACATTTCCGAAGGAGTTAACTAAATCTGCTAAGGCTTGTATGGGAGGCCACGTTGGGTGTGGTTTTTGTAGTCCCATGCTCGCCACCACTAGGAACTGAGTTCTTACCTTTGGAACCAAGACGAGCGTGAAACCACACGGGGCCTGGACAACCTCATGACTGACTAACTTGCCTAATAGATTCCATGAGTCACATAGTTCGGGCGTTCCATTCGACATATGCATAGAAAATCTTTTGAAAGATTTGCCGGGTGAAGTTGGTGCATTCATAACAGGTAGGTAAGTGTGGCCGAGGTTGCTTGGGGTATATAGCGCCCCTGGTAAACCAACCTCGCCTCACATCTTTAAGTACCGGCTTCAGGATTTGACCCGTTACGGCGGAATCATACTTATTGCATGACTCATGGTCTCGGCGAAAGAAAGGTAAAGGTCGTGGCAACCACCCTCTGTTGGCCTTCCAAGGAAGAGGGCTAATAATTTGGCATTAAGAGTCGGTTGGTGTGTGTGGGTAAAGTTGTACACCCCTGCAGGGTTAAATCTTGTCGAAAAGCCATGTTCACGGTTATGAACGACTTGGCGACCGGACTTAAGATCATAGATAACATTAACCACTATAAAACTTGCTGATCCACGTGTGTTTAAGGATGCTTCCTCTGGGTCGAGGGGGCGATCCTAGATAGGAGGTTCTGATGAAGCTGGTGGTTATCGAGATGTGATGAACAAGATGAAGAAGTCGCTATCTTATCCCTTTAAAAATATTCTGAATAGACGAGCCTCTTCTCTCTCTTGTTTACAAATAAAGATTGCTTTCCGCAAAAGAAAATCCAGAGAAAGCTTTTCTAGTCAGAGCATGTAGATACTAGGTTATCTAAGTCTTGCGGAGTACATTCTCGTACTCAGCCTTGCGCCATTATTGTTTTTCTACAGAGGATTTGGATGCAACTAAAGGTGGCTTCTACGTTGACATCGACGAGTATTTGGGGGTCCCAGGTAGCAGCCTGAGGACTATGGGATGGAGGTCAATTTTGTTAATGGCCTCTTAGGCCTTTTGCTAAGTTGTTGTGTAGAACAACATAATTTTCTTTCGCTGTGTGATGTGATGTTGGGTCGATGACCTCTGGTTTGTAATAACTCTAATATCTTACTATGTTAAGAGTTTAAACTTATGTTGTTGAATCCCTGTGTTCTGTAATGTTACCGAATCATACTTTGGTCTTCCGTGTTTGGAGTTGAACTTATCTTATATCGTAATTTGAGGTTAGTTTAACCCTGACCCCGGGGGGGTGCTACATGCGTCAGCCATCGCGTTTGATCGTGGTGTGCTACTGCTGGCGCCTTGGCGAAGCAAGGGGGTGCTCCGATGCTTCTACAAGGATATCTTCCCCAAGGGCGTTGCTCTTGAGGATGTGGATGCGCTGGCGGATGCCCTATCGAAGGACGCTCCGGCAGCCTACAAGCTCAAGCAGAAGGGCCTCGGCGCCTCTATGGGGTTAGCCATGGCCATGGAATCCGGAGCGGAGCTGGACCTGCCGCTCATCACCTCCCAGATGTCGACGGCTGCCGATGGCTCAGAGGTAGCTTTCGCTCTCTTCACCTCCCGCCGTAAGAGTTATGGGCCGAAGCTCATTGACCTGCTGGCGGAGTACGCGGCAAAGCAGCAGGAGGAGGTCAAGAGCAGGCAGTCTAGCTCTAAGGCCACTCCGGATGCAGGTGCCTAGGCTCTGTTGTTGTAGTTTAGGATAGTATATCCTCTTCCTTTTGTGATGTATGCTTTTGCTGATGAAAAATCTTGACTTATGCCACAGGGTGGCTTTTATGTATATAAGTTATTTTTCGATCTCCCAACAGCGATGTTTGTGATGTTCATTTCCTTACTTGTTTGCCTTTAGGGTCCTTCGGGTGAGATTCACATAGATACTTCGGCTGCTCCTGAGCCGCGACCATCGTTGGATGATGCGTCACAACTTGTTTTCCTTCATGACCGCGTGTAACATCCCAAAAATATAACACAAGGATCATCAAACTATAATCACCAAAATTAGGGTTAACAAAAACTTTGATTAATTTAAAATCATATGAATGCATGTGGGAATGAGATGATTTGATAAATGCATGAATCAACTTGTGTGATTAACCTAAATAGGAAGAAATGGTTTAAAGATGAAAATAGCATCATATAAAACATTTCCATGCAGAAACAAAACAAGAGAAATTCAAAAACAAATAAAATTCAAAAACATTTCCATTTCCATATAAATCTTGCTCACTGGGTCACTTTGAGTGCTTCTAGTCCAAGATTTCAAATAGAAACATTCCCGATTCTTTTCACCCCTTGATAATACTAGTAAAAGTGCTTCAAGGACCACCTTTCAAACTTGCAGAAACATTTGGCAACCTCATTCAAATCACAATTCAAAATTGAATGTTATTCATATGTGAAGATCATCCATTTTCAAAACCCAACCAAACCAATGCCCCTTGACTAATCCAACCAACCAGATACTCCCTAGCATGTGCCTAGCAAACCCACAAAGTTTGAATCCAAAATTCAAATTTAAACTTGCGGCCATTTCATCAAACACCTTGCATATTCAAATCAAACAAACATCTAACACTATTTGCAGCCGTAAAATTGGCCTAACTTGTTCCCTCTCTGGTTGCAGCAAACATTTAGTAGATCATCGAACCTAGTTAGTAACCACTAGCACCACTGTGAGCTTGCCATCGCCATCAATGGTGAGCAGGCCAAGCCTCACCATGCCACCCCATGGTCTACAGCAAGCTACGAGCAACACTAAGCCTAGCCAGCATGTCTAGCAAGCACCCCACCATCCACCACCACTCTCTGTCCCATCCCCGAGCAATGCCAGCCCCTGGACCACACGACACGCCCATGCCAAACCTCTCTGCGCGCGAGCCGAGAGCGCGCCAGTGCGCCATGCTCGACCAGCACCCACAGACCGCGTGCCGCCCTCGCCGCTTGTAGGGATGATCACCAGCACCCCAGCAACCCTGCAGACATGCCCGTTCGCCGCTGCGCGAACCACGCACGTTGTGCAACCTTAAAACCGCCGTCGGACCCGCTCAGAGCACCGCGACGTTCCGACCGATCAGCACCGCCCCACGCCTCGCCACCATGCCGTTGAGCTTCGCCAGGGAGCACAGCACTGCCCCCTACCATCGCCCATGCCATTAGCTGCCTGTACCATCACCTCCGACAACCTCAGCCCACGCCGTGCTGCCCCTCTCGCTCGCGTATAAAAGGAGCCCTCCCAGCACGAATTCGCTACACCAGTTCACTCCCCTCTCACCCAGAACCACTACACCTCACACTCGGAGCAAGGCAAGCAGCGCATTGCCAGAATTTGGTCGGAGCCCGCCGCTGTTGGAGAAGAAGGGAGCCGTCGATTGGAGTCGCCCCAGGAGGAGCTGTCGGTACCAGGAGAACCGCCGTCGTCGACTTCGTCATTCTCCCCCGTCGCCGACCCTCGCCTGAGACCCGGTGAGCCTCCCACGACCCCCACCTACCGCGTTAGGGTTCTGTCTCGTAGGCGCTGCCCGACGTGGACGATGAACCGTAGCCGTTCGAATAGAGTTAGATCGTGCGGTTCACACTTCCCCGTACCGCTTTGCCCCTCCCTGTCTCACTGACGTGTGGGGACAGCCACTTAACTAGCCCGCGTATGCGCTGTGCGTAGTGGGCCAGCCCAGTTAAACATCCCGCGCGACCCAACAATTCAAATTAAGCTTTATTCATTTAATTTCAAACACAGTTCTATACCTATATTCAAAAATCAACCCGGATCGATTCACTAAACCAAAATGCATGAAACCTATTTTTTTAGAAAGGTACTGAAATGCTTAATCCAATACCGTTGGATTCAAATCATTTGGAGTTGTAGATCAACCATGGTAAAAATAACAAGGCAGAAGCTTTTCTGCATTCAAACATTTTTCAAAATTCAACCACAAAAGATTTTGAGTTGATTCCAACTCTCAAAAATCACATTTGATCATACCTTTCAGAATATGTAAAAACATATGGGTTTACTTACAGAGATAATGTTCAAGTAATAAAAGAATGCTACATGGGCATTTCTAGTCACTTTATTTAATTAAAATAAAAAGGTTAAACCATATTAAATTGTGACACCACTTTAAACCACATTATCATGTACTGAAATATGTGGTGATGAAATGTATCAACATGATCCCATGTTTGAGTGGAGGATATTAAATCTTAAGTAGTTTTTCAATGAGTAGAAATTACTTTTCTCAAATAAGAGAAATAAGACAAGTGCTTTAATCCATGTGATAATAGTGATGATGCTAGATCATCTAATATGACTTTTTGGGTAATGATTAAAAATAGTTAATTATTGTTTGGTGATTGTGTACCTCGTATTTATTTATAGACGTTAGTACTGATCAAGGATACGAGGAGAAAGGAGGATACTACAAGGAAGAAGCCGAGGAGAACTTCAACCACTGCTCTGCTCAAGGCAAGCCAATACTTGAAACCTTGCAAGCTAACCCTTGCCACTATGAAAGTTAGAGAATCTATGCATTGCATTAAGCATGCTTGGTTAGATACATTTGATGATGCTCAATCCTAGTTTTACTGGCAAGCTCAAGTAATTTATTTTCTTTATCAAAGCTTTCTCTTAGAGTTTACATGGTGACTTGTAGCTTCTAGAAAGATAACCAAAGGTAGCATAAAGAGCATAAAATTTGGACTAAGTTAGATAATCTTGATGTCATCCTAAGGCATGAGATTAAACTTATCAAATTCCCACTTGTTTACCACCCCTCATTAGTATTTACCACCACTTGTAGATGCTAGTGCTAAGCATCAACTTTAGATGGGAATACTTGGTGAAAATGGTTATGAAAACCTTAGAATGATGAGTCATTCTACTGAAATGTTTTTACATGTGTTTCTGAACACTAGATGATTTTGATGATGAAAATGTTGAGGCATGAGCCTTACCACCTTTATAAAATTGATGGTTGTTTGGATGCGATACCATTCCAATTTTACTGTACAACCACAATACCCGAAAATTGGGTAGGGCTTGACTAGAAATTTATATACCTTAGTATGGGTTCCCTCGCGGCCAAGGTCTGAGATGAGGCTACTTTGTGAAGATTGTCCACCTGTGCAGTACCCAAGATGAAAGTTGGTCATGGTTGGGAGGCCAAACTAACAGGAGAGGCGCCTACTCTAGGGCGTGTAATTGAAAGGTTAGGATTGATTATCCGTATACTGAGTATGGTGAATTCAGGATTGTTCCTGACAGATGTATCGAATGTTGTGGTGAAAGTGTACAATCTCTGCAGAGTGTCAAACTATTCGAATAGCCGCGTCCGCGGTTATGGACAGTTGGAGTGGCCATACTTTTCTATCGTCAAAATGACTTGTGAAATGAATTATGACTTTGACTTGACCACAACGGAGTTTTGATATGAAATTCAAATTACAACTTAGGTGTTATAAAACTTTCAACTAGTTTTCTTTGCTTCTGAACTGAGTAGAGGTAAATCTGGCTTTTTGCAAAACAACCTTAGAGCATAGTGTCCTACTACAAAAACCACCTTAACTTGTTAGTATTAGTTTGCGAGTACTTAAAGAGTACTCATGGCTTTGTCCCTGGCTATTCCTGTGGCCAGACTATGAAGAGGAGTATCAGGATGACGGACCGTAGGAAGGTTACGACATTTAGGATCATCTTCCATCGTCAGCATTGCCTGTGACCCCGAATAAGGTATATATTTCATTATGACTAACATAAAAGTTAAAGGTTTGGGATTATAAATGTCTACCATGAATTCTGGGAGTTTTAATATTTTTATATCCTTTTATAATTGTGAATTAAGGTGAATGGTTAAGACATATTGTCTTTATGTTTATGATCATGAATGATATCACCATTTAAAATAGAAAGTTATTATCTCGAATGTCTTATGGAAAAGAATTGATAAAAATATCTCCTAAATACATATGGTTATGATAATTGGAAATGATAGAGATGCGTTTAAGTGAATTGCTATAGGAAATATTTCTATAAGGCATTGTGGAAATAATATGATTTATCCAACAGATGAGATGGATTTTATGTTTGGTTAAAGATTTAGGGTTTAGTGTTTACCAAGGATTCCTATCTTCCATACTTCACAATCCTGAACCTCTGATTAAGGAATTCCTTTCCTAGATATACTACTTCTCCATATCCATCATCATGTGTTAACATGATGATCTTTACTTCTCAAGAATATTCTTATCCATCTTTTATTCTTCTAATTCCATTTATAAATCTAATGAGCTTGACACTAATGCTTTTCATAATCTTCTCATATCCGTAGTTGGTTAAATCCACTACCCTACTGTTGATAACCTCCAATCCAACAAGTAGTTACTTCTAACTCCTCTCATACTCTTCCTTAGTTATCCATCACTAATATTACTCCAGTAGATGTATAGATCAAACTACTTTCCTTAAAATCTTACTATTCTTTAAGAGGAATAACACTACTTCAATAACTCCATGCTACTCTAGCTCCAGCTTAATTATACTATCTTATCTATACTTGACTCCAATATCTTATACTCCAATCTCACATTATATCAATATGACTTGTCATGGTTAACCTAGAATAATATATCTATACTAGGGTTTAATCATGTTCTATCTACCAATGTCACTTATACATGATATAAGCATTCAATCTTGGTGATAAAAGCATGATCATTAGAATCCTTTGATCATTTATGGCTTAGGTTTCCAGTTGGCTAATCAAGGCCTTCATCAATACAACACTACAGTTGTATTATAATTATCTTCTCAGTGTATCTATCTGACTAAGAGAGATTATTCATTTACTATTCCTACTTTATTCAATAGGATTACTCCTGGTAACTTATCTTCAGAATTCATCCTTGTAACCTTCTTTGTTACCATATTGATTTGATTTCCTCCAATCACTCCCATCCTATAGAATATCTAAAACTAGAATTACCACTTACCTCTTGTTACTTCTTATCTAAAGGCTTTTAAAGTGAATGCTATGATAAAGACAAGAGTTGATAGATCAAGAATTGATAGGTTAAGAATTGGTGAATCAATAGTTGATTACTCAACATTGATGAACAACAGATATTAGAATAAGAATCAATAGAAATGGTAAAGATTGATATGGATAGAAAGATATATGGTGAATGATCCTGGCTTGGTTTCTTTCCTACTCAATCTCATTGAAGAGTTGAGGTTAGGTATTTATCATGATACCCATAATATAAGTAGATGAGATTAAGATAAGTCAAGAGTTAGTTATTACATTCTTGTTACTTGAGTTTTATTCTAAACTTGATATTCATGAGTTATTGTAATGAAGACTACATATGATCACTTAAGGATCAAATTATAATCATTAATCAATGTGAATTGGTTTAATTTCATTATATTTGATCTACCCTTAGATCAAATTACCATTACCCAAAATAATGTTTTTAGCAAAGGTCATATTGAAACTTATCGAGTCAACTTGATGATCTACTTCAATTCCATCAAGTTGAGAGAAGCTTCAATCACTTTGACAAGTTTTGTTCAAAAGCGCGAAAATTATTCGGATTTTCTATGCATGAATGCAATGCACACATTTGGGTTCAGCTTATTTCTAAGCTCTAATGCTGGGATGTTACACTGTGTGAGTTCCTCGGTGGACTTCCTCGTTTGGTCTCGAGGGGGAAATACCAGGATGGGTATGTTTGGTGGTAGTATCAGGTTGGATCTGAATAGGTCTTTCTTATCCCTCTGTGATAGTCGACAATTGTATTGAGTCTCTATAGGTTGTTTAGTGCCCGCTGCGTTGCCGCTTTAGTCCACCATACCTATGTAGGTGAGGACCGCCGAATTCTAAGACTCGTCATGTACTGGGCTCAGTACTGACCACTCTCTTTTTCCTTTGCCCTTTGTCGGCACCCCTTTTGTTTAAGAAGGTTTGAGATCGACGTCGTTAGCGGGGTTACCCTTCCGGCTTGGCCTGGGAAGGGTTATGGACACCATTGGTTATTCTTTAGGGCTCTTAGCTCAATTTGCATCTTGTCCATAATCAGACGCTGTATCGTTTTCAAGGTGATTTGGTTCTTTGTACTGTATATCTGTATTCTTGACTCATTGAGTTGTTGTTGTATATATCTGTTCTATGGATTCCATCGTGGACTATTGTGTAATTATATTACTTCTTTTTCCACCCGCACGCAAGTGCTTGGTGGGAACCTTTGAATCGTTTCTATGCGGGTTTGGTGAGAATCGCTAAAACTTGCATAGGGTCGATCTGAGTGTGCTACACCCTCATAGATCAAACTAACGGAAATTTGTCGGTGATGAGGTTGATTGTGCATCGATCCCTGCAACAAGCCATAGCGAGTCGCGAGAATATATATTATGCTACGAACGACTCCGAAGAACTAGTTCTCCAAGTGTTGCACCTCCACTGGTATCCACTCGTGCAATGAGAACGGCACCGCACCGAGGCGAGATCAAGAACTCGTGGACGAAGCGGGAACATGTCGATGAAGGTTCGGCAACACTCCATCGTCCATTAATATTAGATCTAGATGGGGTAGAAGAAGAGCTATTGCGGGCGTTGGTGAAGATCTCCTCCCCGTGACGAAGACGACGACACGAGGAGGAGGAAGAAGAATGGGGCCGAGGCATCGGCGGCGGGTGGCGGCGGTGGCTGGCTGCAGCGGGCGGTGGCCGGGGGCAGCAGCAGGGAACGATGGTGGTGGCTCGAGGCTGGGCGTGGATTGTTGTGTCTTTCCCTTGGTCCTCTCCCCTCAATATATATGCGGATTCCCTCCTTCATAGAGAATAGTAGGACTAGGATTTGTATCCCACAAGCAGTCCTTGTTTTCCTTTCTTCCACCAATATGATAAAGAGAGGAAGTCTGTATCCAATACGAAGTACTCCCCAAAACCAACTTGGGAGCAAGTTTGAGATCATGGAGGACTCTTCCCCTCGCCCCACACAGCCTCACCCCGCCCAACCTCCTCCACCTACCGGCCATAGGGCAGGCCCTGGCCGATTCAGTTAAGATCTCCTCCTCTCCCTCCCGACACATGTGGGACTAGTGGGCCCATGCGTCCCTTCAGCCCATGGTACCCATAGGGATATTAATAAATAATAATTTCTTATTATTAGTATAAATATTTATTCTAAAGCTTTTCTAATTAACTTACGGACACCTCCGAATTAATTCGAAACCTTCCTAAAATATTCCCAACATCCTCTTTTAATGTTCGAAACCATTCCATCCACTCTCAGTGATATACCGGACTCCTGTGGAATATTTCGAGATGCTTCAAAACATCCTTTCGGAATTACTTTATCCAACTATCTCATTCGCTCTCACATTCTAAATGACGAAACATCTTAAGTGTGTGACCCAGTAGGTTCAGATATTTGCGGTCATGTCTGTAAATCATTCTGTTGCCAATGATTACTATCAGTGTCTTGATACAAGTAGCAACCCCCGCAAATAACACGAAGTTCTTTATCATGTGAACCGTAGTATTGAGTCGGATACATATCGTATTGATTTGTCGATACTTTACATCGCCTAAGATGAGACACTGGGCTATTCTCGTTTCTTGGCATATACTCTTTACTCATCCCGTACTATCTATGTTCCTATGTTCAACAACTTGATCACGTGTCCGGCCAGACGATGACGGACATCATCGTACGTGAGCGGACCTAGATTGTATCTCTCCATCATCAGGAGTCTCAGGTCGCACAAGCACACCATGTGAATGATTGGTGAACCATCCGGTACGAACAAACATCAACTCCATAATTACTTTGTTAAGAGGAACATTTGGAGAATCTTGCCATGTCCATATTATACCCAAGTTCATATGTGTCACGTGGTCAAACGATTTCTAGTAAAGACAATACAATGTCTTATGAGATTAAACCGATAATTATATTGACGATGGGTTTTATGGTATCTCATGTTTGGGTCTATCCATCGTCGTTGTTCTCTAACAACTCTGACCATATATGTCACCGGCAACAACACAATCATATTGTCACTTTGCCCATAGTTAGGAAACCTAAACTATCGTTGACATGCATACTAGTCACAGAGGCATGACTAGGGATATCTTAATATGGTGTTTATCATCCCACACATGTATTAGGGTTTTCCTCCAAATACACATTATTCGGAACTAATACAATTATAGCATAAAATGATAAAATTAATTATGAAACAGAAATATGAATAATAACACATTTATTATTGCCTCTAGGGAATATTTCCATCATACATGTGTCCCTTCTGCATAAGTTGCTTAAACCTTCTCACCATCTGCAACATTCTCTACCTCCTATGGATGCCTTATTACAGATTCCAAAGGTGGTGCTTCGACGTTGGATGATTCGTAAGGGCATCACCGCCATCTCTCAGGTGTTGGTTCAATGGAGCGATGGTGATGAAAAAGACCTTCCTGGGAAGATTTTGAAGAGCTAAAGCAGAAGTTCCCCCGTCCCCCAGCTTGGGTGCAAGTGTAACGCCCCCAAATCGGGTCTATGCAGATTTCAGCATTTCCCGCCAAAACCCGCATAAAAGCGATTCAAATACACCCACCAGACACTTTCGTATGGGTGGGATTTGATTACAAGTAGTTAAATCACGGTAGTTTACAACAGAGTCCAGAAGAACTTATATATACAACAACGACTCGACGAGTCAAGAATACAAATAATATAATTCAAAGAGAAAGCGAAATAGTATCTGAGTACGGATAAGAACCAAATGGGGACTAAGAGTCCTGAAGAATAACCAAGCGGTGTCCATAAACCATGCCCAGGCCAAGCCAGAACGGAAACCTTGCTAACGTCGTCGATCACATACCTGTCAAGCCAAAAGGGTGCCGACAAAGGGCAAAGGAAAACAGAAAGAGAGCGGTCAGTACTAAGCCAGTACATGGCAAGTCTAGAATTCGGCGGTCCTCGCCTAAAATGTATGGTGGGCTCAGCAGTAGCAAAGCTTGCACTATCCAACTTATAGAGACACACTACAACTCCGGCTATTAGAGGGAGATAAGAAAGTTCTATAAGATAACTATAGTATAACACCAAACATAACCCACCGAAGGATTTCCCCACTCGAAGACCAGTCGAGGAAATCCTCTTGCGGAACACACACGGCGGCAATTTTAGATAAGCCTAATTACTAATCATATTATTAGAGGCAAAACATTAATGATGTTGTCTATGATCATGACACTGTACTCCTGAGGCATCTATAACCGTGGACACACGACTTCTCAAAAAGTTTTACTCTGCAGAGGTGCACTATTGTACCCAAATGCATGCTCAACCCTTCAGGCAACATATCACGTGTGCCATCCGAATCTCACAACAAGAACTATCCCTTACTATGCGCATATCTAGAGGCATCACCCATTGTGTTGAACCAACCAAGAGGTACGGCGATTCTCGAGGGAGGCACAGCTTCTGCGTCTATTATAGCGAATGATCCTTGGAAGATACCTTGTAGAGCTTCCCTTGGAACCGCCGTCATGTACCGCTTTTATGTATGGAATACATATCAGTCCACCAAAATATCAAGTCTAAAGACACATCGAACACACCCATGTCTGAGGACATATTATGCATATGCACCAAATGGAAAACCAATTTTGCAACCCCTCTAGATATACGAATAGCGCCGGTAGTTGAGGGGAGTTCCTAGAGGCCCCACGTTTGGTTAGCACGATCAACTCAGAACTAGTATCGTAGAACGAACGGGTCTTAGGTCGGCTCAAGCAGTTCCCTGTCGGGGCGTTATCATTAGGTGAAACCATAACCATAATCATAACCATAACCAATATCACCAATTTAATTTATCTTATCACCAATAATATCCAAGTATCATGTTCCACTTGTATGAGAGCAATACTAAGCATGTCTATGACTTGCAAGGAAAAAGCTAGCTAATCAAACAAGGAATTAGGATAACCAAGACAATATAGTGGAGTAGGTAAATAAAGGAACGACACTACAACATCGACAATAAGGATATAAATAGATCAATTGAAGGATTCAAAGACTATAAATACAAAATAGATAGAACGGGATAATGCTCGCCTAATAAGATCATCTGAAGGCTCGTCGTATCTCACATCGGCTCATCGTCTTATCTGGTGAAGACACAAATCACTAGAAAGAATAACGGGTGCCATATTTAATGCTACAGCGGAAGGTCCGACATGTTTATGATATGATGCATGACATAGCATAGTGTGATGCAATTATCAATATTAAGCGGAATCTGGGCCCCAACATTTAGTTAGAAGGTTTAAGTTATTTATCTACCCCGCAATTTAAATATTGACTTAATAAGGCAAAACATGGCATCGGTTCGCTACACAAATTTAAATGGAGTCGGAATAAGACAAGTATCCCGCATATAGTCTCCATATTTACTTTAGATGGATCAACTATTTAACCCAATCCACAAGGTGGCATGTATGCAAGCATGAATGATTTAATATGCCCGATTTATATGTCATATTATACAAAATAGGGACGGGTTTAGGGTCTCACGGTTTAGGTCGGATAGATGGCGAAATGGTCTTCAGATTATATTTGGAGTAGTCGGAAGTGGCGAAGTAGCCAAAGTGGTGGCTACCATGAGGTAGATCTCGTCGGAGAGGCGGCAGCAGCGAATGGCCCCTCCGGTGGGGTGACAAATTGGTGTCTAACCTGACACATAGTATGGTGATGGCTTGCACACGCCGAATAGAAGAAAAACAAGATAAAACTCTTGCTGGACATTTTATGGAACACTTAGCCCGCAGACGGAGACGGGAGGCAGGCTGGGTTCACCATATGAACATTTTAATGAATAGAAGGTGCAAACTTGGAACAGAAAAGGAGGCAGAATGGGTTTGCGATTTAGCACTACAGTTGGTCTGCTGTCAAAGGGAGTATACTATAATAGATGGATATGCACGCTTCGCTGCGCTGTCTACAATGCGTTTTGACAATGTGGAAGGCATGCTGCAGTTTGCAGATTGCAACACGTTTGGTATTCAGTTTTAATGCCACCCATGAAATAAATTGTGAACATGCACCTCCAGTATCGGTGACTTTTGAAACTTTCTAGTGTCATCATCATTTTAATAATGATCGGTGCACCACTTACTGCCATTTACTGTCGATGCTGTGAGGCGTGGGATGTTCATTCCCTTCTTAGACACACAAAGCATTTCCCATATTTTTGTTTTGAAGCTCATAATAAGCAACATAGGTACCGATGTGTTAGGTAAATAAAAAGGCACATCAAACAAATTTTAGACAATAAGTACATAGAGTAGTAGGTCGAGTTTAATTTCACAAGCAATTGAAATGTTACTTGATAAATTTAAAGAACTAATGAGTCAAACAAGCCGACTTTAGGAAGACTCCACTACTGCAAAATCGTTTGTTGCAACTTGTTGGGTTGCAGAATCCCACGGGAAATTCCTAAGCATTTGCTTTCAGTTTGAGCCACCGCATGCAAGAGGATTTGGACCTGGGTACAGTCTCCGCCACCAACAATGACGAAACCAAAATATTAGCAAATCTCAGACCTCACCAACTATAGATCATAAGCAGAAACTGAAAGAAAAAAGGTTTAATTCAGAATCATTTAGTCAATTGCAAATCTCAGACCTCGCCAACTTTAGCTCATAAGACAGTAATGAATAATAACCACATAAGGATATTTGCATTGAACTAATTATGATTATTAACAGTTACATGTCTCTAGTTCTATTAGAGATGCAAGAATAGAAACATCATAATATAAGCCACAACCTTGCACCTTCGAGGGTGCCCAGTATAAAACGCAGAAAAAGTTGTGATAAATTGCAGCCTGGACATAAAAAAGGAGAAAGACCAAATATGGGTGAGGTCGGGATCTGATCGGCATACCACCAATAATAGAAAAAAATTTCCTTGCAGATGAGAACTAAATAAAATACTCACAAGTCATGAATTCGGAAAAGAGCATGGCATAGGGGTGCCCACATACAAAGAAATGGTTATGGTGTACATTTGACAACTACTCTAACAGAAGAACCATGTTAATGTATAGAATATAATTGCATATCCAAGGTAGGTATAAATCAGAATTCTTCAAGTTGTTTTCTTATTTCCTTAACAACTAAATAAATAACCAATTGGAGTAGTAGGGCCTTTCAGTACGTTTCATTAGTGCAGGCAGATAATACATACGGATGAGTTCTACATTTCTCACAAACGATAATAATATCTTGTTACTTCTAATTGCACAATGTTTCTCCCTCAAATAAATTCACCACATAGGAGGAAACGATTGTCGTGGTGTTTTTATTGCAATAATTTTCTTTCACCTACACCTTACACTATGGTAAACAAATGTGTGTATACTCACATGGGATTTTCCTCGAACACCTAGAAAACATATCAGAGCAGAACTTGCCTAGACAACATTGGTCAGATGGTAGAAAATTCTTGATCAACTCTTGGGGAGTATCGAGACAAAATTGAAAGTTGCAAGAGAAAAAACGCGGAATAGAAGTTCAGGAGCAATAATTGACAGAAACCTGAAACAGACGATTCAATAGATGATGAATTTGTACATTAAACAACCACGTGGCGGAAGGATTCAAGAAAAATCAATTTGACACTATTTTGGGTTGATGTAAGGTTATGTGTTGATCATATAGATGAGAAGGGGGTCCAAGAAAAACAAATTTGATATGATCACCAACAAAATGGCTTGAGATCACAAAAAAGAGAGGATCCACTGGCTGCTAGACTGTGAACTACATTAATCACAAAATAAAATCAGGATACCCTAGGAGCTATCTATGGAGTATCCATGGTATCACATAGCAACCTGCTAGTGCCAAGTGAAAGAAAATATGAGGAGTCTCTGATCAACAGATATAAGATTCAATGTGCATTACTATAGTACTATGGAAACAAGTTCTCGAATATGAACATCGAGGTGTTAGACAATAATTTCAACAAAATTTACAACATATTTACCACGAATATCATAACTTCCCTCCCTCCACATCGATCGTATAAGTTCTCACATCGACCTCTCAAATTGTGATGCCATTGTAGTCCATATATGATGCTATCTAATAAAGAAAAACAAAATGAGGAATGACAACACACCTTTCCCTAGATTCGGGTCATTTGGAGAATACTGAACACCTTGTTGCTTTCCTTGTAAAAGTAGTTGTCTAGGACACAAAAGGCCACTTGGCCGGCCAAATCATCCAAAAAGCTGCAGCTACCTCCGTGCTCGCCATCTTCTTTACTTCATTGTTACGGTACCAAAGTTCTTGAATCTGAAGAGCATGGAATCAAACAATCACACTAAAATATTTAAAATTCCATTATATTTGCCAGGGATTTTATTAGTTCTCCATCATGCATATTCTCCCATCTATCTCTCTACATGTGATGCCATCATACATAAGAAAATATACTAAATAATAAAGGAAAAATAAATGATCAATTGCTACTCACCTTTCTTTGATTTAGGGGCCATGTGGAGAATACCTTGTGGCTTGGGCTCTAGCACGACTATTCCAAGATAGCTAGGGTTCTCGGCACACTCACACACATACAAACTAATGTTAGCATGCCATCACCGAGAGAGAAAAAACGCGTAAGGTGGGAGGCTGCGCCACCGGAGTTCTGTGTCAGCGGTGGGGGGGGGGCGACCAACAGCAGCAATCCATCATTCGTGCCCACATCGTTGTCGCTGCCTGTGGAGTAGAGCAACCGAAGGAGGAGGTCTACCTTCACCTCAACGCGGAAGAGGCAGTGACACATCTGTAGGAACAACCCATCGTTGCACTTTGTCCTTCTCCTGGTTGGACGGTCGTCGGAGTAGGGACGGGAGGGCCATGCTGGACCGGACCGTCGACCTGCGGGGGCAACAGAGGAAGGTCCTATCCGCATAGGAGGACGGTGGGGTGGTGGAATAGCACCAGATGGCGAGGGAAGCCTAGGGAGTCGGCCACGACGCTACACGACAGGAGAGGGGCTAGGGTTTGCACATATTGGCAAAAATTGGAGGCGCGGTACAACTTCTATGGAGGGGGATCAGACGGGCAGATGGCACAGGAGCTGCGCCGGCAACCGGTGGTGCTGGGGAGACCGGCGATATTGAGGGATGTGGCAGCCGGCGGCGTGGATGCGAGAGTAACCAGGAGAGAGAGGGGAATCGAGATTGAGAGTGGGGTCGGGGCAGCCGAAGCATGGAGAAGCGCATGCACCAACGCACAAAGTCCGCCCCTGGCCCACACAAAGCGATGTGCACGACAAATGGTGTCATATGGCTTGCTACTCACCACACTTAATCTATTAGATAATAATCTTGATGTAAAGGAAGTTCTTTATGCTTACTATATCTGATAGCCAAGAGGACCAACGATAGGATCCAGTATCTTAGCCGATGTATTAACATTATCGCTATCTCAACCCAAGAGACTGAATGCATAAATTGGCCACGAAGTCATCTTCATTGAAAGGGCCGCCTTCTCGAGTAGCACAACTATCCATGTAAAGCAATGGGTCAACTCCTAACTCCTGAAACACACCTCCCGCAAGGACGCATGGAAGAAACAAATCAGGAACCACAAAAAGGACACCTAGTAAGGTGGAGCGAGAAATCATATAGTAAGAAAGCAAAACTTACTAAAGCAAAACTTTCTATGAGTGTGGCACAAAAATTATATGGTATTGCTTTTGCTGGCCTCCTTGAAGGAATGTAAACAAAACTCTACCTTTCCAATGAAATGGAAAGCAAAGGTCATTTGCAGTTTCTCGAAAAAAATAGATGTTACCTTCTTTTTACTAAAGCTGAAGCTAAGGAACAGGTTACACTATTTAGGAACTGTTACCAAGTAAAACAAAATGCACAATTTGCAAAAGAAAACTTCTCTCGGTTCCTTCTTAAAAAACTATTCATAAAAAAAGACATGTCCTGGGCCTCCTGCAGTTTATGCATATTCTAATTGGAAAATTATATAAATAACTCATTTAACTCTTATGAAGTTGATAGGTAATAAAATATAAGTACCTGACAGACACAACACATATTCTCGCCATATATGATGTTACCCTAACTTAAAAACCAATGAACGTGTACCCAATCATGTACAATATTCTCTAATGCAACCTATAACTATTACATCGATGGTCTATCAGAAAGGGAACAAACAAGCACATAAAATTGAATGTGAATAGGCTAATAATACTTACAGACAAATAAAGGAAGTAGCTACAAAAGAGATTATCCATTAAAATTTTAATGTATGCTCATCATTAATACTTGGTTAAGATTTTTCGTTGGTCTACAACAGAGCTTGTTGTCACAGAAAAAGCAACTACCACCACCGAAAAATCAGAGATAGGAAAGGAAATAACAAATATTCCCAATTCGAATCCTTCTCTTAACGGGAAAATCAAAAAGTTCATTGCTACATGCATTCAGAACAAATCAAACAACGACATAAATTCCATATACTGATGTTGGTATCAATTTTAGGGGAGGAAAGTACGACAACAAGCCATGTGTGAAAACCTCAACAATAGTTTCATCCTCCGGATATATTTCATGGGATCTCTTAAGTTAACAACAACCACCTGAATGCATTCTCGAGTCATTATCGAGTCAGTTGTAGTGGTTAGAAGGAGAAAATATGTTACATTTGCATTAAACCAAGAGCTGACCGTCACCTCATTGATATAGGTGATCGCTAGCCTGACTTTCGTTCTCACCATCATGTCAACATTATCTATGCTCGACAAAGCTTGCAAGAATCTACAGAGAATTACTCTGAAAAATTGTTGTACTAAAATAAGGTACAGATGCATGTTTATATAATCAGGATGTATACTCATCGCAGCAAACTATATGTAGTTAAACCATTTATGTATCTAACAGTGGCCCATGTAAATCAGCAATAAAAATTTGAGTATACTCTAGGACGTGCAGTTAGTAATAGTAGCACTCATAGAAAGTTATGCATATGCAAATTCTGAGCGTAACTGATGTTTCAAAATTGTAGCTATTATAGTTTCTTGGATCCATAAGCTCACACTATGAATATTATTCCAACTCTCACATTCCAAATCTTGTGTAGCAAAAATCATAGACCGTAAGCATAAATCCAGGATCTCCCAAAGCAGAATATGATAGAAGCTTAACTTTGCATACCGATAGGTGGAGATCAGGAATAGTCTGGTGGTGACCTCAGATGCTAAATCCAGTAGTTCAGAGCAGTCGCTGCTACCCCACACAAAGGACTCCGACCATATAACCATAAATTTGGCAAAATCATCATCCTCACATATGCATGCCTCCGTATCAAATTTAGCAGAAAAATAAGGATTAAGAGAAGTACCCTTAATCCTCATGTGCAGGTTCCCAACCTGCAGCACCGTGCTCGCCTTCAAGAACCAGCGCTTTGGCTGCCCGTCAACAAGCAAGCCATCTTGAAATTGAAAAAGGAGTTGACGAATTACACGCCTCCACAACTGTCCACATGGCGCACAAGATTGCCCCAATCTGGGCCTAGTATCGAGCAGATTCAGCGTGCACGCCTGCCGCCGAAGCTTGCAGGCGAGAAGATTGTCCGACATGCTCGTGCCTGAGGCTTTTTTGACTTGTTGAGGAAGAAGATGGGGGAGCTCATCTGCTGCACCTCCATAAGGATCTTCAGGCAAGCCTAGATCGATTGATCCATCATCATAAAAATCACTTTATTGTGGGAAGCAGAAAGGGGGCGTCATGGGAGCGATCGCCTGCGAAGCAGCGCCTCGCCATGGATTAGGCCGATAGGTGCTGGCATAAGAGACACCGCCAACCCAACTCCATCCCTTTGCCTCGCTGTCGTCGTGATCTTGCAGGAGAGAAGATCGAGGAAGAACTAAGAAAGATTTGGATCCAGTCGCCTTTTTATTTGCCTAGAAGAACATAAGGAAGAGAAAACCTAAAACTACAAGGATCCCGGCCCCCCTCCTACTCACCGCCGACCACCATGGCCGCCGGCGACAGGGGGAGAGAGGCCGGCGATGGAATCATGGTAGGTCTAAGGAAAGAGAAGACCACACGGATCGCCGCACGGGCAGGCAAGCATCTCGCGGCTTTGACCAAAGGAACAGAAAGAATCCACCATCCACGCCAGCGAGAGGCGACCCAGTCCGGAAGATTCGCGTCCCCAGGCCCACATCCAGTGACAGCACAAACCGCTCGCGCACCGCAAGTACTCTGAAAATCCTCCCTGCCACTCATGCTTAAGCAACTAAATAATGTGTGTCGATGAACTAGCGGACTGGTGTTGTTAGTCGACCTACATGGACCTGGCCGGTGGAGACCGGAGCCTCTCCTAGCGTCGATACCGACACCCTGTAGGCGGTCTGTCGCTATTGATATGCAGCTACAAGGATCAAGCGTCAGGTGGTGGCACGGTGTGGATCTGGCGTGTGGAAGTGACCACGGCGCCAGGAAGCTGCCACACTTGGTGGCTCCTAGCTTAACTGAAGGGGCAAATTCTCTCAAAAAAAAAAACTGAAGGGGCAAAGGGGGTGGTGGGAGTAGCTTTTGTTGTCCCGTGCGCGATGGTGGCGTTGAGGCTGGCTTTTTCCAGTCTCTGAAATAAAGGCAGGCTGTGGTGTTCGGGTGCGGCCGAGCAGCAAGTCGGCAGCGTGGATTAGCGGCGATTGGATCTAGGCGATGGACAAACCTGATTGGTGTGCTGTTGCATGGGAGCAAAGGAGGCAGGATCAGATGCTTGCAATCTAGTCAAATTCAAACAACTTCAAATGGATTTCAACGGATTCGCTTGAATTAGTATGACCTGGGACGGCAGTTTGCAAATAAGTCTAGAAAACTGGTGACCCTCACGCACCTGGCCCTCCAGCGACCGGCCTGTGGTTCGAACGCACCACATAGCACCCGACCGAATATAATCCAGGATCTCTGAGAGCCTGTGGTTCGACCGCACCACGTATCACCACATATCGTCCTCGGACAGAACCTTATCCAGAGGCCAGAGCTAGGTGAGAGCAGGCGCGACGATGGCATGTTTGAGAGCTCCATGGGAAGTACCTGTCGCTCCACTGCACCTGCTCGCCGAGGAGCGTTCTTGAGGGTCGGGTCGCCGAGGAGCGTTGTGGAGGCGCGGGTTGTCGAGGGGCCCGGTGCTAGAGCCGGTGGCCGAGGTGCATGGTGGAGGGGCCCGGTGCTGGATCCGGTGGCCGAGGTGCGCGGGGAAGGGGCCCGGTGATGGAGCCGGTGGCCGAGGTGCACGGGGGAGGTCCATTCCCCTGGTCGGCGACTCGGGAAAGATACCGATTCCACGGCTTGGCGACATGGAGTTGGAAGAGGCAAGGCGCATGCAAGAAAACATTTTGCAGGGCAAGCTTGACGCGAGGAAGTGCCGACCAGCGCCAAGCGCGGTGCCAATCCATTGGGGTAATCCTTCAGGGTAATCAATTGTGCATATGAATTGCAAGGAACTTGCTAGATTTGGTTTTGTTTATGAATTTAGCTCAATTCTGGAGCCTATGAATTGTAGGGAAGAAGAGGCATAAGGAGTAGAAGCAGAAATCAGGCAGAATTTATGTGTGCAAGAAGAGGTGAAGAAAGTAGAAGAAGAGGAGAAGAAGACTATTAGTGCTTGCAAAATGTGTGTGTAGGCTCGTACTGTTTGCTTATGGAAATTTGTGTGTGTAGCATCAAGTGTAATGGATCTTTGTGCAATGCTATGAATAATAAGAGTGCCTTTTGTTCTGTCCAACTATTGATTCTGAGGTTGAAATATCTGAATGCTTCATTTTGTTCTGTCCAACTATTTATTCTCATTTTGTTGTCATAGTTGTATATGTCCTGCTATATATGATCTAAATAGGTACATTTTCTGATGGTGTGTTCGTATGTATCATGTGAATAGCTACATGTTCTTGCAATTATCATCTAATTAGCTATATGTCCTGGATACATGTTGTCATTTTTCATCTAAATATGTGATCAGCTACAATGTCTAGTGTTATTTATAATCAATACTTTATTATGCAAATTGCAGCTCTAGCAAACCGTAGTGGAAATGATGGTCCAGCTCTAGCAAACTGAAGTGGAAATGGTATTCTCAGATTGCAGCTGCAATATTACTTGATGGTCCAGCTATAGCAAACTGAAGTGGAAATGGTCTTCTTCTTATCGACATTGTTATTCCAAGAAGCAGTAGTATGCTTGTTTGTTAAGTCAAATCAGTAACAAGACTTATGTTCTTGGTCATGCAGGTAAACCATTTTTATAAATGAATTATAAATATGTAGTCCTTGCATATATGATCTACTTTGCTACATGAACTGGTACTAAATATGTGTATTAACCATATGTGAATGTAATATGATAGAAAATGCATAGAACATCCATAATTCGAGAGAATTCACCAATCACCTAGTGCACATATTTAGGAGCAAATAAAGAAAAAAAGGAATCCAACATATGTGATCTAAATAGCTAAACGTCTTTAGCTGGTGGTGCATTTTGAGTGAGAGGAACTTCTTGTGCATCATCATTGCATGAGATGTTAACATTTAAATCTGGTAGCTGACTTCTTCTTCTCTCCTCTTCATCACCAAAGAGTAAATTATGAGCACTGCCAGGACCTGTCCTGTATGATCCCCTCCTAGCTTTCCTTCCTCTCCCATGATCATGAGCAGTAGGAACATTGTTGGTACCTTTCTCTGACTTGTGGTGTACTGTTGCTTTGCATTTTCTTCCCCTTTCCTCTCTCTATGTTATTCTTTCCATGACATGTTGTACTGGCTGGTGCCCTAGCTGTAGTACTCCTGCCTCTGCCTCTACCACCTCTTAGATTTCCTCTAGTTGATGCAGTAGTAACCCTCTATGTTGAAGGTGGAATGCTCTCTCTTGCATCTGCTACAAACATATTTCCTAGTAATGGGCCAAGAAACCTACTGATTGTCACATGCTCCTTCTCCTGCAAAAACAGTTACGCAAGTAAGTACATAAATACTATATTTTGTAAATAACATGATGCACATAAATAACATGCTACCTCCTGTTGCATCATGTAGACCATGCTATCTTCTTGCTGGGTAGGATCCATAGAAGGGTTCGGATTGTGTGGAATAACATGATGCACATAAATATAGTTAAAGTTACTTAATGCATTCGAGTTGCTAATAATTTGAATACAAGTTGGGTACAAAAAAAAGAAAACTTACCTCTGGTAAAGATGGGATGTCTATATCCTCATCCTCCCCATTAATGTTTTCTTCATTTTTCTCTACCAAGCTGTTGAGATATTTCTGATGGCCCTTCTTGTTGTGGTCAGCTATCCCACATATGGAGCAATGAATTGTAATACCTGCCTTTGTGAACACTTTCACTCCCTTCTTTATTTTATCTTATGGTGCCTTCTTCCTATTTTTCTTAGGTCTTCCCATAACTTTGGTGAAAAGAGGTGGATATATAGGCACAACATTCATGTTTTCTCAAAACACTCTCCCTCTTAAGGGTGCCAACTTCTATGCATAAGTTTTGTTGAATGTATCAACATTGTAGAAGCTATGGACTAAATTTTTAGGATTAATCCTATCTTTCCTACAACATGCTATGACATGGTGACATGGAACTCCAGTCAGTTGCCATCTCTTGCAATCACATGTCCTAGCATTGAAATCTACGTTGTAATCTTTCTCGAACGCATGACTGGAGACAAAGTAGAGAAAGTTACCAGGAGGAGTAACAGTACATTCACCACTCCATTCAAATAATTTTTCCAACTTCTTCTTAATCTTCGGACAAATTCTTCCAGTCATCTTCTCAGCTTCCTTCTGTTTTCTTTCAGTTCTCTGTAGAATTTTGTATAACATAGTTTCTAGCATGCATAAGAAAGGCATCTCCCTTGCTTCTAGAATATAGCTGGTTCCAATGTTAAAGAATAATATATCAGAACATAATGAGACACTATAATAACATACCAACATGATTAGTAAACTTATGTCATTGTAGCTACTGAACTCCTCAGAATGATTGTTCAACAACATGTCACACTTAGGGAATTCACTGAAAAATGATTTTATCCATTGTGAGGGGACAAGCTCTTCAATCCATGAATAAGCTCTATCACTGTCAACTTTAAGCTTCTCCATGCTTCCCTTCCACTTTAGAAGAGAAGTTGATCTTGCGATAGCCCATATATCATTCTTCAGTGTCTCTCCTCTATGACCAGCCCTTTGGAAGTTTTGAATCATATGCCTAACACAGAAACGGTGTTCCGTATTAGGAAACACCTTATGCACAACATTTATTAAGCCCTACAAATGTTTGCATCATTTGTTAATTCCACTCAAAAACATAGGATTAATATAAACAAAACAATATTTACTACATCATTTTGGAGTACCTTCTGATTGTCACTCATAATTGTCCAGGGAGCAGTGTTGATAATGTTGAGATCATCTCTAAGGTTTGTCAAAAACCATTCCCAGGACGAAGTGCACTCAACCTCAGCTAGACCAAATGCAACTGGGAAGATGCAATCATTGGGATCAATGCCAATTGCTGTCAAAAGCACGCCTTTGTATTTAGTTTTGATGTGGCACCCATATAAACAGATAAAAGGTCTACAACCTGCAAGGAAACCCCGCTTGCAGGCATCATAACTCCAATAAACAGTGGCCAAATGGTCTTTATGCTTAGAACTTTCAGGGTCACCAACTAAATTTGTTGTGACGAAGAACTTAGAGCCAGGATTGCTCCTCCTTAGCTCTTGCCCATAGTCCAAGAGCTCCCTGAATTGTCCTTCTTCATCTCCATGAATTTTTAGCAATGCAGCTTTCCTAGCTCTTCTTATCTTCCATCTATCCGGGCACATCTTGAATCCCCTTAGCACCTTTGCTGCAAAGCTTTTTAGATCTAACCTCTGGTTGTATATGAATTCATGCATGAACTTCTCTCACAGAACTTTGGTAGTTATTGCATTCACTGGGAAGCTGCCCTCACACTGATGTGTTCCTTCATATTCAGTGATTATAAATCCTCCTGTCCTTCTTGGACCATTTGAAGCTTTCAGCTTCCAAGTACTTCCAGGAGCGCAAATAGCTTCGTACCTTGTTCTCTCATTCCTCAACTTGTTTACTTTTACCCTATTCCTGATAGCATAGGTCGTCACTTCTTTCCTCAAATCCTCAACACCACTGAACACCATCCCAATCTTGAAAGTGGGATTGTCCATATCCACTTCTGGATTAAATGCTTTGATGCTCTTCATCAAGTGTTGTCTACTTTCTGTGTGAAGGTCAAGAGTGGCATCATCGAGGGCATCATCATATTCATTTTCCTCACACTTTCTGCTCATTATTATCATTGACAGATTTATCAATATTATCAGTGAAGAGGTCATCGTCCCCATCTTCAGCATCGAAGTCACTGTCGTAGAACTCAATGTCTTCCTCATCACTACTACTTCCATTTGACTCTACAAACTGCATATTTGTCTCCTCTGCAACAACCAAACTTGATGAACATGAAGATTCAGCATGATCAGGATTTGTTGGCATGATGATAGAAGAAATAGAAGCTTCGGCATGAGCAATCGATACTAGCCTTGGAGCAGGTGGTGCTGGCCTTGTAGCAGCTTGTGCTGGCCTTGGATCATCTTGTGCTTGACTTGGAGCACCTTGTGCTAGCCTTGGAGCATCTTGTGCTGGCCTTGTAGCAGCTTGTGCTTGACTTGGAGGAGCTTCTGTTGGCCTAAGAGCAGCTTGTGGTGGACTAGACGTAGCTTGTGCTTGACTTGGAGCAGCTTGAGCTGCCCTTGGAGCAGCTTGTGCTTGCCTTGGAGCTAGTCTTTGGCTCACAATTACATCTTGTCTCAGTCCCTTGATGAAATTACTGTGATCAACATACAAGACAAGTGTCTCATGGTACTTGCTGGCATTAATCATATCCCTAATGTGTGACTGCATCTCAACAAGCACCAATCCATCAAACATATCCTTTCCAGGTAACAACCAAAAGACAGAGGTCCTCTCATCTCTCTCATGACCCAATCTTCTCAGATTTGATTAATCCATGACAGTGACCAAGTTTCCGCTGTCAAATAATCAAAATGAGATGTGGTTGCACTAACATACTCCAAATTATGCCTCAATCCACAGAAAATCCCGTTGTGAACTACTTCCACCGAGAACATTCCACAGTCTTCACGTGGAAACATAACTACAAATAAAATGACTTCTTATTAGATAGCACCCAAAGAAATAACACATGTTTTAGTAGAGACATAATAATGACACAACTTAGTACAAACATTATAGATAGAATGACTTCTTATTACATGTTATCATTGTTGTTTTATGCAGATGGTGCCGCACACAATATAGATATTGTTCAGTTAACTGAACCTGCTTGTGGAAATGCAGTTAACTGCACCTGCTCGTGGACATGCATTGAACAGAACGGTACAACTACTAACTGATTTTTGATCAAATTCACATGCATGATTTCCATAATTGTCTAATGATTTGTGCAAAAATCCTTTATCAACTAACAACAGTACCGAAGATTATCTCATTTTAACACAGATCCATGGATAACGCAGCTGCCGACGATCTAACCGCACATCAACTCGCCGGAAATCCGTCTTAAACAATGACATTTGCTCTAAAAATCGATCCGCCGGTGCTACCAACCCAATTTCCCAGCAATTTCTGTAGGTAAAACACACTGTGATATACCTGATCTTGTGCCAACTCCGGCAACGTCACTGGTGAAAGGATATTTACTGTCATAATCACTTTTGGTGTTTGTTAACAACAAGTAGATCATTTTATAGTATGTTATTGTCTATAGGTTGATATAATGCAAAGTGAAAAGGACCCTTGCTCTACGGAAAGTTCCCTGCAAGATATACATATTCCTGGGAATTCCAGACCGGAGTCTCCGGTCTCGCTGGAACGGAGTCTCTGGTGTGGTTCGGAGTTTCCCCAGGAATCCCCGAAGGGGGCTCCAGATTTCTTCCTGGGACAGTCTAATAGGGGGTCTGGAGCAAGATCCAGAGACTGACCGGAGTCTCCGGTCCAAGCCTCAGACCAGAGTCTTCGGTGTGGCTAGACCGGAGTCTCCGGTCCACTTGGCACACAGAAGGGAAGGGACAATCTATATGCTGGTCCGGAGGCTGGTCCGTAGATTGGCCAGAATCTCCGGTGTAGACTAGAGTCTCCGGTGTGCAGGCCGGAGTCTTCGGTCTGACTTTTCTCCAACGGTCAGAAAACGGTTCAGTGGAGGGGGCTGCTTATAAATAGAGGACCTTATCCCCTTCCTCCAGTTGCTCGACTAGGTCAAGAACATCAACACATTTTGAGCCACCAAATCCATAAGATCTCTTCACTCACCCATCCAAAGTCATTGATCTTTGGAGAATCGAAAGGAGGAGGCCTTGATCTATAGCTTCACCAAGAGATATCTTCATTCCCCCTCATTCACTTGAGGGCCCCTTGCTCTAGTGTTTCTTTGGAAACCCTATATTTTGATTTGGTTCTTACAAACTTGTCTTTGATTGTTTGACAGCTTGCTTGTATTTGGGAGCCTCCAATTAGGTTGTGGATGTGTGCCCTGAACTTGTTGTAAAGGTGTCGGCTTCCACCTCGAAGGTTGCCGATATAGTGGAAGAGGTGAATCGAACCTTTTGGGGTAAGGTTCATCGGAGAACAAGGGAGGACTCTTGTGGCGTTGGTGGTTTGAAACCACCCCCTCTCCAAACGTAGACGTACTTTCCCTCAAAAGGAAGGAACTACGGGAAACAAATCCTTGTGTCTCCGCATCCACCACTTTGGTTACTTCTATCCTTTACCGCACTTTACCTATTCTTGCTTAGTGTTGTGCTAGTTGGTGCTAGTTTGACATATAGGTAAATTCACCTTAGTTGCATAATCTAGATAATTTACTTTTCTTGTCAAACCCTAATTTGAAAAAGAAGAAAATTTGAAGTAGCACCTATTCACCCCCCTATAGGTGCCCATACTATCCTTTCAATTGGTATCAGAGCCTCGGCTCTTTATTCGGGCTTTACCTCCTAAGAGTATATGGGTAGAAACTTAGGGGATGGTGATGGTGAGCCTATCACCTCGCTGACCATGGAGAATCTCAATAGCTTGGAAACAAGATTGAGCTCCACCTTGGGCTACGAGATCAAACAGTTGCACAAGTTACTTGAGCAACTTGTTAAAGATAAAGGTGACTCATCATCCCCTTCTCCTCAAGAGGTACCTCCATCATTACCTAAGGTGAATGCCCTGGCATCACCCACGGGTATGGTGGTGGGGGATAATCAAGACAACACTAATTCCACCACAAAAATATAAGGTGGGAAGGGAGAGCACCATGACTCTCCTGGATGGTACACTCCTGACCCTCCAATTCCTCACCCTCATATAAACAATAGAGGAGACCCACCCAAGCTAGCTGCATTTACTTTTGCTCAATGGCAATCTCTAATGAAATCTCATGTGCGCAGCTCTTGTATTGAGTTATGAAACATCATTAAAGAAGGACTCTATATTGGGGATCCAGCCAACTTGACTAAAAGAGAAGTTGTCAATAGTCAACTCAATGCCACCACCTTGCACATGATACAACAAGGATTGGGTACAAAAGATTACCCTCACATTGAGCACCTCAACACCGCCAAGGACGCTTGGGATGCTCTCACGGATATATGTTGGAAATGAGAGCATGAGAAGGAACCGGTATGATGCACTAAGCAATGAAGCTGAAGGCTTCTATATGAAGGATGGTGAAGATCATGAAGACATTTATCTTAGGCTCAAGTCCACCGCTACCGCTTTTATAAATGTGGGTGCCTCACATGTGTATGATGCTTGGATAAAAAGGAAATATGTGAGTGCACTCATGCCTTTTGAGCCTACCGACTTGAAGATCCTACAAGGAAGACACAACTATCACCTCATGACCTCCAATGAAGTTATGCAAGAGATGGCTTATTTCAAGGTTGCCGCCAAGAATGCCAAAGATGCTCGTGCTCGAGCCATTGGAATGAGCAATGTTGTCAACCTTGCATTAAAGGCCAAAGTTGTGGAACATGTGGATGAAGATGATAGTGATGAAGGCCTATCCATGAGCCACCCCGATGATGTCAAGATTTCTCATGGTGAATATATGGACTTCTGTGCAAAGAACTTTTGGAAAAAACCTGCCAAGGCCAAGATAGAAATGCAATGAAGAAGCAACCCCAATGGACAAAGAGACAATGTCACAAAATTGAGAACTTGTTTCAATTATGGTGACCGCTATCACTTTGTGGCGGGTTGTCCATATGATAAAAGAGAAGATCATGGGGGCAAACTCGCTTTGAAGAAAACTTCCAAAGATCCTTACAACAAACCCTTCATCAAGAAGAATCCCATCAACAAGAAGTCGGGTGAAATTGTGTTGATCACTCATAAAGAATTTTCCTCCGACAAAGAATATGATGAAGAGGAAACATGAAGTGGTGTGGCTGCTCTTGCCACTACTTCTACTCCCACATTCTGCCTCTTCGACTCTCCAAACAAGAATATCTCCAACAATAATGTCACTTTCCTTATGGCAAGAAGAACGAATGTATCTTCATCATCTCACCCCTCCCCCTTGATTAATGATGAAATTGATGATGAGATGTCTCCTGAGGTCAAAAAGGAAATAATTTCTTTTGATGAGTTCATGAATAACTTGCAAGGGGAAAACAAGAGACATTTTGTGGACCTCTTAGATCAACTTTCTCACACACAAGAGCTTCTTGATGAAAGATGTAAACTAGGAAGATAACACATGATTGAGGTAGAAGCCCTAAATAATACTCTAGAAGAAGAATAAGCGACTAGGATGTCCCTTGAACTAAAACTTGAAGGGCTTGATGGGGCTAATGACTTAATTGTGAATAGAATCATTAAGGAACGAGACCACGCTAATGACAAATATAAAAGGGCTAAAAAGGACAAGATTAAGTTTGATGTTGTTCATGAAAAACTTGCCGAGGAATTTCGATTGCTTGACAAGGCTCACAAGGCTTTGGAAAGTGAACTCTTGTAACTCACAAAGTCCCATGAAAAGCTTCAAACTCAATTTACCAATATTCCTTCACCTAGTAATTTCATTCCTTCTAGTAGTACAACTATCCTTGAAGAAAATGCTAGGTTGAAGGGGGAGCTAGATAAGGCCACCTTTCCAAAAGGAAACAAGTCCATTGAGGTCCTCTCGAGTAAGCAAAGGTCAAATGGAGAAAAAGGGGCATTGGTTTTGTCTCCAAAGCCAAGAAGAAGGCCAAGCCCGCACAAGGAAAAGACAAGGCCATTGTGGGTAGTAAGACCACAAGTGGCAAAACTATGTCTCATGATGATTTTGCGGGAAGTGCTAACCCTCACTAAATTTTAATACATGATTATTATGGTGATGTGTATGCACAATATGTTGGCCCATTTGATGGGTATATTGCTTGGTCTATTTGGGTTCCTAAAACCGTTTTTGCTAACAAAAGTGGACCTATTGAAAAATGGTACCTAAAAACTATCTTTTGTAGACTTATGCTTCCAGAGGGTCCAAATGGGTGCTTGATAGTGGATGCACAAGTCATATGACCGGAATCACATCTATTGTCAAGGAGTTGAGACCAAATGATGATCAAATATCTGTGACATATGCCGATAATTCTAATTCTAAGGTAATGGGTCTTGGCAAGGTTGTGGTTGCCCACGACATTACACTCGTGGACGTCATTCTTGTTGAGACCCTTGGATACAATTTACTTTCAGTCCGTGCTCTTGGAAAGATGGGATTTTCCGTATTTATTGATAATGATATTGTGGTCCTCATGTGGAGCAAGTCTCTCAAGGTCGCTTTTGTTGGGTACGTCGAAAATGACTTATATGTGGTGGAATTTTCAGGGCAAACCACTACAAGTGCGATGTGCTTATTCGGAAAGGCTGATGTGGGTTGGTTATGGCATCGCCGACTAGCCCATGTCAATATGAGAACTTTGCAAAGTCTCCACAAGGATGGCCATATTGTTGGACTAAAATAAAATGTTTCCTTTGCCAAAGGCCGTGTTTGCAGGGCGTGTGTTGAAGGAAAGATGCATGATTCTTCCCGCAAGCCAAAGAACCACATCAAGTCAAAGAAGATCTTGGAGCTCCTTCATGTGGATCTCTTTGGTCCTCCATCCCATGCAAGTCTTGGTGGGAAGAAATATTGTTTGGTGATTATTGATGACTATTCAATATACTCATGGGTATATTTATTCAAGTTGAAAAGTGAGACCCAAGAGTACTTCATCGACTTCATCAACATGGTTCAACGTCAATACAATGTCCCCGTGTTGATAATAAGAAGTGACAATGGCACCGAGTTCAAGAACTACACATTGAATGGAATTCTTAGTGATGAGGGGATAAAACACCAATATTCCGCTCCATATACCCCTCAACAAAATGGTGTAGCCGAGAGGAAGAACCGGACTCTTATTGAGATGGAAAGGACCATGTTGGCGGAGTTTAAATCACCATACAACTTTTGGGCAGAAGCAATCTCCACCGCTTGCCATGCATCAAACTGGCCCTACCTCCGCAAAGAATTGATCAAGACTCCATATGAAATACTTATCGGCAACAAGCCCAACATATATTACTTCCGGGAGTTTGGTTGTAAGTGTTTCTATCTCATAAAGGGTGTTCGTTCTTCCAAATTAGATTCCAAAGCATTAGAGGGTATTTTGTTGGCTATGGTCTCGAATCTCACACTTATAAAATCTATGATAAGCTCTCTAGAACCGTCATAGAATCTTGTAGTGTGACTTTCGAAGAATATGATGGTCCCCATGGGGGGCGTGTTGATGCTTGTGATGCACATGATGAAATGCCTCAGGATGCCATAGGGATGGGTGTGGGATTTATCCGCCCCGTTGAGGAACCCCTTATGGCGGATCGAGAAGAACTATGCTCTACTCAAGTCGAGCCCTCATCTTCACAACATCAACAAGCTCCATCTACCGAGGAGGACAATGACCCAAGCCAAAGACAAGTTGTGGACCCTCAACAAGTTGATCAAGGGGATACCCCTAGTAAGGACGATCTTGAGTCACCATTCTCCAGATTGTCAAGTGCTTCTCAGTCTATCTCACAAGTAAGATCTATACAATTTTCCATGAGAGAAGCTCAACTCTAATCTAGTAATGTACCTGATCAAGACCAAGGTCAATCTTTGCCTCTTAATGAAGAGAATGATTCTGATGATGATCAAGGTCAAGTTGATGGTCAAGACGAGGACCAAAATGATGAAGACGTCCCTCCAAGAAACAACAAGGAGATCGAAACTCGTCGCAAAGCTAGAATGGATAGGATGTTGGAATTAAGAGACCACTCTTTAGAGAATGTGGTTGGAGATGTAATGAGAGAATGTCCACAAGAGCACAATTGAAGAGTTTTAGTGAACACCAAGCACACATCTCCATGATTGAACCAAAGAAAGTATGGGAAGCTCTTGAAGATTCGGATTGGTTGGAATCAATGCACAAAGATCTCGACATCTTTGAGAGAAATAAAGTATGGAAGCTAGTTGAGAAGCCAAAGGATTGCCGCAATGTCATAGGCACCAAGTGGATATTCAATAACAAGCAAGATGAGCATGGAATTGTAGTAAGGAACAAGGCAATATTGATTTACAAGGGTTCTATCAAATTGAAGGCATTGATTATGGAGATACATATGCACCCGTAGCTCTCCTTGAGTCCATCCGTATCCTTCTTGCTTATGCGGCACATCATAACTTTAAGTTGCAACAAATGGATGTAGAAAGTGCATTCCTTAATGTTCCATTGAATGAGTTGGTACATGTAAATCAACCCCCGGGATTTGAGGATCCCAACTTCCCAAACCATGTCTACAAACTTGATAAGGCGCTCTATGGGCTCAAACAAGCCCCACGCACGTGGTATGAGAACCTTAGAGAGTTGTTGTTTGATCGTGGGTTTGAGGTTGGGAAAATAGATCCCACTCTTTTTACTAAGAAGGTCAATGGGGAGATTTTTGTATGCCAAATATATGTTGATGATATTATCTTTGGCTCATATAAAAAATCTTTTAATGATGAATTCTCAAAGCTTATGACTAATAGGTTCCGGATGTCTATGATGGGTGAGTTGAGAGTATTTCTTGGTTTTGAGATCAAGCAAGTAATAGGAGGAACATTCTTCAACCAAGCCAAGTATAATCAAGATATGCTCAAAAGATTCAACATGAAAGATTTAAATGGAGCTCCTACTCCCATGGAAACAAAGACTCATCTCGAACTAAATCCAAATGGTAAAGATGTGGATCAAAAGGTATACCGGTCTATGATTGGTTCTTTGCTTTACCTTTGTGCATCTAGACCTGATATTGTGCTGAGTTTAGGAGTGTGTGCAAGATATCAAGCAGCTCCTAAAGAAAGCTATTTGATGGCGGTCAAGAGAATCTTTCGATTTTTTGGTTCATACCCCACACTATGGTCTTTGGTATCCTCTAGGGTCAACATTTGCTCTTTCTGCATACATGGATTCGGATTGGGCTGGTGATAAGGATGATAGAAAATCAACATCCGGGGCTTGCCAATTCTTTGGTAGGTCCTTGGTATGTTGGTCTTCTAAGAAGAAAAATTGTATATCTCTCTCCACCGTCGAATCCGAGTATGTGGCATCTGCTAGTGCTTGCAATCAATTTCTACGGATGAGGAAAACTTTAGAGGAGTACGGTATCCATTGTGACAAAGTGCCTCTTCTATGTGACAATGAAAGTGCTATCAAGATTGCCTACAACCCGGTGGATCACACAAGGACAAAGCATATTGAGATTCGTCATCACTTCATTAGAGATCATGTTGCTCGAGGTGATATTGAGCTATCCTATGTGTCAAACAAGGACCAACTTGCCAACATCTTCATGAAGCCACTTGATGAAGAAAGGTTTTGTTATTTGAGGAATGAACTAAATATCATAGATTCAAGGAGCTTGACTTGATCACCTTGCATACTCACCTATGTCTTGACCCTTATTTGGTTTAGGTGTAGGCACGAAGATAGGGCAGTGCGGTCCTAATACATTGGACTATCCCTCCCCCCATAATGCCAAAATTAAGAAATTCAATCCTCTTAATATCATTTTGTGATATGTGAGCTTCCTTGATGAGTAGTGGATATGAACCCAAGGATAATTATTCGCGGTGTCATGCCACAAACTCTTACATGGTGGCCTCGGCCACCGCCCTCTTCTTAATGACGAGTTGGCTCTTGGCTCGTGTATATTTGGAGCTTTCTTGAATATTTTTATGGATTTCTATGGTTCTTATTGATTCTTCATAGTATGTAATCTTGACCCAAGCCTATTCCTTGTCCTAAAAACGCACTCTCTCTCATATATGTCCCCAGACACAAAACCTGGAGCTTTTGGTCGAGGAGGACCAGAGTCTCCGATGCGCTCGCACCGGAGTCTCTGGTGTAGGCCGGAGTCTCTGGTGTAGACCGGAGTCTCCGGTCCAGATGGTTTTCGGGCCACTTAAAGGGAGGAAGGGGTGAACTGAAATAGGCAGTTTCATTAATCCACCCCCGTCCTCTCTTCTCAACCCCGTCGCCTCCTCCTCCAAAACTCCTCCACGGAGGTCAAGAAGCCCCCGAGATCCGTTGTGTGGCCAGCCAGCCTCCTCCCCTCCACCATTGGGTCATTCCCACCAGTGGAATCGATCCCATGGACAGATCTGGTACCTCTCCTCCTCTTTCTCTCCTAGGGTTCATCCTTTGATTTTTTTTTGAGGATTGGTGCTGATTTTGCCCACGGGAATCAGGTGTATGCGTGCACACTGGTACATTAGCCTTGTTTCCTTGCCCGATCTGTTAGAATCACCCCCTCCAGGAGCCTCCCAATTCATGCCCGAGCCTCTCGACCAGAGATTCCGGCCCTAGGGCGGGAGACTCCGGTCTGAGCCGGAGACTCCGGTCTGAGCCGGAGACTCCGGTCTGAGCTGCGGAGACTCTGGTGTGGGGTGACTCAAACAGGTTCAGTAATTCCTCAAGGCTCTTTCGATGCATCTTTGGGACACATCCGTGCTATCTCCCTCATTTCTATTCACAGGTGTTGGTTCTCGTCGTCCTCCTCGCACCAAGGCCAAGTCAAAGAGGGCCGATCCTCGCTATGATGAGTCTGAGGGTCAGTATGTAGTGCCCGTCCAACCGGAGACAGCAGGCCCGTGATGCAGCTTACATGAGGAGGGAGCAGGAAAGGGTTGAGGAAGAGAACCGTGCCAAGAGGGCAAAGTATGACAATCTTCAGTCTTTTGCCCACATGTCAAAGAAAGAGTACCGTGAGCTGCAGAAGACTGATTTCTATGCTTACCACGTACCAGCGAGGACCCTTGCTATTGGAGGAAGGAGCAGGCTGTTTTCATCAAAGACATCTACAATGTGCTTAAGAAGTCACCTATGTGCCCCCCAGAAGTATATGAGTGTTGAGAAGATGAGGAACATCTCCTACTTCTCTGATGCACTATGGATTAGTGAGAAGTTGGGGTAGTTCAACTTGATGGAGATCCGTGAAGACTAAAACATCACCCTTGTGTAGCAGTTCTACGCTACAGTTGTGTTTGGGTCTGACCAAGCCAGGACTATGACTGGAAACCAATGCTGCTCTGCAACTTTCTACAACTTTGCTGATCTCATCTTTGAGACCTTCCATGGCGTGTCCACTCATGTTGGGTTGTGCATGCACTCAGTAGCTCTTGGGGAGAACAAGAACAAGATTGCCCCTCTGTATGGCAGCGAGGGTGTTGTGAGCGGGTCCAAGGGACTGAAGCCCCTCTACAATCTAATGTTGAGGATATTTAGCCATACCATTTCCCCGAGTGCTGGAAATGATGATGCTATCAGATGTGGTCTGGTCAACCTGCTATATCATACCCACAAGATTCACATGGCTGGCCCCGAGGCAGATGCAGATCCTATTGATGTGATGGATTTCATATTTGAGGAGATGTACCATGCCATATTGTACAAGAATTCTCCTCCATATGCACCACTTGTCATGAGACTCATCAACTCCTAGTTTCATGGTTCCCCACTTGGCTTAGCTCCCAACCTTACCGAGCACACTCTAGTATCACTACAGTAGAAGGGGCGCATGGGGCCTCCTCCTAGACTCTCCTATGGCAATGAGGAGGAGGAGATCACTGAGACTGAGAGGGCCCCCTCTCCTACTAGGGCTTGGATGAAGAGTGCCTCCAATGCACCTCTACCTCCCATGACACGTGACTATGTACATGAGAGGGTCAAGAAGGCCTCATTCTAGGATAGGACCCTTTGTTGCATGAATGTAGACATCCGAAAGCAACAACATGCCTTCTACAAGAGCAACCTCCGCATAGAGAAACTCCTCAAGGAGATTAAGGCTCAGGGTTAAGATGATGATGAGGAAGGGGAGGAAGAGTAGAATGATGAGCATGGCGCTCAACAATCCACTGAGTCGGACTACACTCTTTCTTTTGTGGCATGGAATGCCCAACGGGACAGTTTGGTGGATTGGAAGACCTTTTCTGATGTCACCTTTGGATATGGGTACCAGGGTACCTCCTCTTCTCGCCCTCACGACAAAGGGCCTGCAGCTCGAGATGGTGATGATGACTATGATGATGGTGATGAGGATCAGGACATGGATGAGGAGGACGAGGAATACTGATCCGTTGGGGCGCTAGCTTAGTTCTTTTCCTTTTTTGGTGTTTTGATGCCAAAGGGGGAGAAGACATTGTCATTGGGATTTGCATGAGTTTGGGCTTAGATTTGATGTTTATTTGCTATCTCGAACTTCGTATTTTATTTGCCTTATGTGCTTGCGAGACTATTTGCTATTCGCGAGTGACTATGTGGTTGCACCTATATTATTGTAACTCATGCAAGGACTATGTGATTTATCTATGTACCACTTGTCATGCATGTTTTATTTGTTTACCTTAATGCACATAGTCAGGGGAGCATTATTATCTTAATGCAAATTATTCCATGCAAAATCACTTATTGTCATTGAACACCAAAAAGGGGGAGATTGAAAGGACATTTACTGTCATAATCACTTTTGGTGTTCGTTAACAACAAGTAGATAATTTTATAGTATGCTATTGTCTACAGGTTGATATAATGCAAAGTGAAAACGACCCTTTCTCTACGAAAAGTTCCCTACAAGATTTACGTATTCCTGGGAGTTCCAGACCGAAGTCTCCGGTCTAGCTGGACCGGAGTCTCCGGTGTTGTCCGGAGTTTCCCCGGGAATCCTTGGAGGGGGATCTAGATTTCTGCCTAGGATAGTCTGATAGGGGGTCCGGAGCAAGGTCCGGAGACTGACCGGAGTCTCCGGTCCAAGCCTCAAACCGGAGTCTCTGGTGTGGCTGGACCGGAGTCTCCGGTCCACTTGGCTCACAGAAGGGCTGGGAGAATCTGTATGCTGGTCCGGAGGTTGGTCCGGAGATTGGCCGGAATCTCTGGTGTGCAGGTTGGAGTCTCCGGTCTAACTTTTCTCCAATGGTCAGAAACCAGTTTAGTGGAGGGGGCTGCTTATAAATAGAGGACCTTATCCCCTTCCTCCAGCTGCTCGACCAGGTCAAGAACAACAGCACATTTTGAGCCACCAAATCCACAAGATCTCTTCACTCACCCATCCAAAGTCATTGATCTTTGGAGAATCGAAGGAGGAGGCCTTGATCTATAGCTTCACCAAGAGAGATCTTCATTTCCCCCTAATTCACTTGAGGACCCCTTGCTCTAGTGTTTCTTTAGAAACCCTAGCTTTTGATTTGGTTCTTACAAGCTTGTCTTTGATTGTTTGACAGCTTGCTTGTATTTGGGAGCCTCTAATTAGGTTGTGGATGTGTGCCCCGAACTTGTTGTAAAGGTGTCGGCTTCCACCTTGAAGGTTGCTGATATAGTGGAAGAGGTGAATCGAACCCTTTGGGGTGAGGTTCATCGGAGAACAAGGGAGGCCTCTCCTGGCGTTGCTGGTTTGAAACCACCCCCTCTCCAAAAGTAGACATACTTACCCTCAAAAGGAAGGAACTACAGAAAACAAATCATTGTGTCCCCGCGTCCACCACTTTGGTTACTTCTATCCTTTACTGCACTTTACTTTACTTGTTCTTGCTTAGTGTTGTGTTAGTTGGTGTTAGTTTGACATATAGGTAAATTCACCTTTGTTTCATAATCTAGAGAATTTACCTTTATTGCCAACCCCTAATTTGAAAAAGAAGAAAATTTGAAGTAGTACCTATTCACCCCCCCTCTAGGTGCCCATACCATCCTTTCAACTGGAACCTCTATGAGAGTAGAAAGAAGAACGAGAAAGAGAGGATAATCAGGTACCATAAGGTGGCTCGTCCTTGCCATGCTCACGGTAGCGCATCTATCCGATGGGATCGAGCCACAAATGCGGTCGCGGACGAGGGCACCGTCAGGCTCCAACACCTGCGCCATAACTTCCATTCTATTCGGTCCGCTACCGGTCTGCTTCTCTTCTTTGCGAGAGGATCGCTAGAGAAGTTTGAGGCCACCGTTTTGACTAAGTCTGGCATTGTCTGGTGCTATGTGGTGCGGTTGAACCATAGGCTGGTCGCTGGAGGGCCAGGTGTGCGAGGGACACCACTTTTCTGTACTTATTTGCAAACTTCCATCCTAGGTCGTACTAATTCGAGCGAATCTGTTAAAATTCATTTGAAATTGTTTGAATTGGACTAGATTGCACCCCGGGAACAACTTGTGGGACTAGATTTGTCCAATTTGCAAGTAGTGGGACTTTTTTGCACCCCGCATGCAAGCTGTGGGATGAAAAGTGTAATTAGATCTTTGAGGAAAAGTGGGGAACTTTTAGATCTTGATTTGGGGCTAGGGTTTTGGAGGAGAAAACAGGAAAATGGACCATTTTATCTAGTCGAAAGTAGACTAGATGAGGTTAGTTTTAGCCCGAACTTTAGACGGTTTTTAGCCTAATTTTGTTTTTAGTAAAATAAAAAACCATTTATGGTCACATAACGGACCAAAATTATTATTTTGTTTTAGTTTGAAATAAGAAAAGGGAAATGGGTTTAATAAAACCATAGGGATATTTTAGTAAAACAAAAATAGGTTTTTAGCAAAATAATTTGCGGTCAAAAATTGCGAACAAAATATGATTGATAATGTCATGATGATACAAAAAAAGAAAATAACAAGCAATTTTTAATTCAAAATTTTTTGGGGCATTACAGCAAGCTTGGTATAAAGGTAGGGGGAATGTTAGCGACCAAGGTGGCCCATGTCCCAAGGAGGGAGAACATGACATCGTCTCAACAAGGCCCATCAAGAAGAGAAGGCTACCATCACACCTAGCCGTAGTCGCTATATATATATTTGTCAAGGTGCCTCAGTAGAACTTGGCTAGGAACGTCTTGGCTTGGCATCGCTTGTACCTCAGGTATCGCTTTCTTTTAAAGACAGACGTGAGGGAGGTTAGGAGGAACGATTTCCCTATAAACTAAATTATGCCATGATCCAGATCCAATTCCTAGTCCCGATGTTGATCTAGTTATCAGTAGCAGTAAGATCCTTATACCTTTATGATATATGTGAATATTTTTTTCCTTTCACAAGTTTATCAGTGTCAAGGAGTAATCTTAGTTCACCAAATGTCTCGCTACCTATCGCCCTCCATTGCACCTTTACTAAAAGTTCCTTTTATGTAACAGGTTAATAAGTGCATCGCATGCCAAGAACGAAAGGTTCTTTGTTTCTGTCTCATTATTGTTTACATACAATGTAGATCATAGATGGAGACATCATCTCGAATATATAGTTGAAAGGGATATTTGTACCCTTCATATTGTTTTGATATTTGTTGACAACACTAGGATGTTTTTAATCTGCCGCTAAAATGTTTCAGGAGATATTTATATCATCAGCATAATATTGTTATTGCTATCTATAAGGGAAAGATGTTCCCATGAAATTTATTGTCTACACATCAAGATTGTGCTGGACTGTCCGGCCGATATCAGCCAGAGTATCCGGCCAAGCCAGAATGTCTGGCCGGTACCAGCCGGAGAGTCCGGCATGGGGATTTCATCATAGTTTCAATGAAGCATGCAGTCAGTCTATGTCCCTCATCGGACACTACCCGGACACTGGCCGGATTCTTTGTCAGGCCGAAGTGTTCGGGTGTTGCGGCCAGAGTGTCCAGCCAAGCCGTACTATCCGGGTCATTTCTTTCGAACTGTCCGAGTTAACTGAACCTAACGGCTACATTTCCAGGGGGCTATATAAAGGCCCCTTCTTCTACCTTTGGAGGCTGCTCATTCCCCACTCTCAAGAATGTAACATCCCAAAAATCATTATTTGAAAAGTTGGCATATCATTCATGCATTCATAACATGTGGTCATTCCAAACAAGATTTCAAATAAGAAACCATTTGTATGCCTAGTATTTTATGCAAGTAAGGAAATGGTTTTATTTTTACTTTCCAAGTAGGAGAATGCTTTGGATTGACCAGAAATGTTTTAGAGTTGAATGCAAAGCTTGCACAAAGATTTTCAAAACAAAATTCAATATAAAACCATTTGTATGGCTATTATATATATTTGAATAAGGCATGGTTTTTTTTCAATGTGTCAAGTGCTTTGGAGTAAACAGTAGAGTTTTATACACAAATAAGTACAAGGATTTCACTAAAAAAATCCAGAGGTGATTTGAAATCAAACCCATTTGATTTTTAGTTTGAATTTGATTCCTGAAAATCCAAACAAAAAAAGAAAAGCAAAAATAAAAAAATAAAACCAACCCCTGCCTATTTGGCCCAACACCAGATCCAACCCATCTAGCCCACCCGGATCGTTTCTCTCTTTGTCTCTCTCTCACGCGCGCAACTCTACCCACAGTCACTAACGCGTGGACCCCACTGCCACCTCATCCTTCTTCCCCAAATCATGCCCGCGGACTGCGTCGCCGCTTCCGTTGATGCCGATAATGGCATGGCGTAATTAGCCATGAATTCGCAGGTGTTTCCTTTCGAGCTGCTGCCTACTTAAGCCCCTACACCCCACGATCATTTCCCCCCACTCAGCACACTCTCTCCGCCACCAGGCTGCCGACAATTTGCTCTCCACCTCCGCTGCCCGACGCGCTCCAGCGGACTATTCCGGTGAGTCCAGCGTGCCCCTCTACCTCTCATTCATACGAGTGTACTTGCCAGGCCCTTGCGCATCTGCTCATACCTTTCGTTTGCTCTAAACTGCCCAGGAACATCGTCTCCATCGATCTTCGCGAACAATAGGAGTGCCGCCCAACTCCGGTGAAGAATCATGGTAAAGTCAGACCACCCCTTAACCCCTGAGCCATACCACTAAGTCCGCCGTGTCTCTGTGCGTCTCCTAATGCCTCTGGTTCATCTTATTTCACCATAGAACGTCGCCTTCGTCTCTGGCAGTAAGCATCAGACGCGGGCACGAACTCCGTCGAGGTCTTCAGGCCACCACAGCATGCCCCCGTCCACACCGATGATTCGTCGAGCTTCCTCACAACTTTGTGATGCTGGTAAGACCAACCACAGCCCCAACCCCCTCTGTCGCCGCCGGAACCTCACTGGCAGAGCGCCGCCGCCGTGTCGCCGTCGCCAGCGCCGCCAAGTTTTGGTCATTGAATCTGCGCCATTAGATTTGAATCGCAGGGATAGGATTAGATCGAGTACGAAGCGGTATCCTTTGATCTGGGCTACTGGATCTAACTTAGATCCAACGCTCCACATTGGCCGATCCACGCGAAGCGGTACTGTCCAATCAGAGCACGCCACGTGTGGAAAACCATCTTCGGTTCGATGTGAACAAGGCCAGCAGTCCCGTCCTGGCACAGCCCGCGACTAGTGGGAGCACTAGTCCCTGGCTGTTAGGCCTCTAACGGCTAGAAACGGCTGTAGTCACTAGTCCCGGGCCGGACCAGGTCATTAGTCCTAGTCCGTAATACGGCCCGGGACTAATAACCTGGAGCAGGCCAGCTGGTCCTTTCGTGGACTATTAGTCCCGGGTCGTATCACGGCCCGGGACTAGTTGTCCACCACTATATATTATGCCTCCTGTCCTGCTTCCCTAAAGCATATGGTGGTCATTTTTCTCAAAGAAGCAAGAGAGTTCATGCCATTTTTTTCTCAAGATTATTTAGTTTGCAACACCTAAATCCAAAGCTTTAAAAGGTTAGAACTTCATTCTTTCATCTCTTATTGCTACTTTAGCTCTATAATGCTCTAGAAGTATAGAGATATGGATCAATGCATGCATGCTCTAGAAGTAGCTAGAAGGATTTTGATATATATGTGTAACAAATTTTGATTAGGCACATAGTTACTGAAAATTGAAATGTGTAATTTTAGAGTTTCAGAGCTTAGAATGGAATGAGATTTTCACTGATAGAACAATAATAAAAAACTCCACATTTATCATGTTTATTGTTTTCTCCAATTCACAAATTGGTGCATGTAAATTTTTCAAAATTCAAAATTAATGCTCTAGAAGTTCTCAATATAACTTGTAATAATTGTATCATGTTGTGTAATGGTTTTTGATATACTTTTACTATAATGCAGATGGTCCGGGAATGGATGTACGGTACTGACCGACGCTCTGGCGAGTTCATTAATTGCGTGCATGAATTCATCCGTGTTGCTGATGCAAACAAGCGCAATGGTTTTGTATTCTGTCCATGTAATGGATGTAGGAATCAGAAGGATTACTCTGACTTAAAAACCCTTCACAGCCACCTGTTGAAGTCCGGCTTCATGCCTCGTTATAATTGTTGGACCAAGCATGGAGAGATATGGGTTATAATGGAAGACAATGAAGAAGAGGAGAAGGATGACAACTATCATGGTTTCCCTGAGTAAGGAGATACTTCCATTGGGGATGCTGAAGGGGAGGATGAAGAAGAGATACATGATGAAACCGCTGATGATCTTGGTCGGACCATTGCCGATGCACGAAGAGATTGTGAAACTGAAAAGGATAGGGAGAAGTTCAATCACATGTTAGAGGATCACAAAAAGTTGTTGTACCCAAATTGCAAAAATGGTCTGAAACAGCTGGGCAGCATACTGGAATTGCTACGATGAAAGGCTGAGTGTGCTATACCTGACTCCTCATTTGAAAAGTTGCTGAAAATGATGAAGAATATGCTTCCAAAAGATAACGTATTGCCCGCCAGTACGTACGAAGCAAAGAAGGTTGTCTGCCCTCTAGGTTTAGAGGTTCAGAAGATACATGCATTCCCTAATGACTACATCCTCTACCGCGGTGAGGAGTATGAGAATTTTGATGCATGTCCGCTATGCACTTCACTTCGGTATAAGATTAGATGAGATGACCCTGGTGACGTCGAGGGCGAGCCCCCCGGAAGAGGGTTCCTGCTAAGGTGATGTGGTATGCTCCTATAATACCACGGTTGAAACGCTTATTCAAAAACAAAGAGCACGCCAAGTTGTTGCGATGGAATAAAGAGCAACGTAAGTCAGACGGGATGTTGAGACACCCCGCTGATGGGTCACAATGGAGAAAAATCGATAGAAAGCACCCGGACTTTGCAGATGACGCAAGGAGTTTAAGGTTTGGTCTAAGTACAGATGGCATGAATCCCTTTGGGGAGCAGAGCTCCAGTCACAGCACCTGGCCCGTGACTCTATGCATCTATAACCTTCCTCCTTGGTTGTGCATGAAGCGGAAGTTCATTATGATGCCAGTGTTGATCCAAGGTCCGAAGCAACCCAGCAACGACATTGATGTGTACCTAAGGCCATTAGTGGAAGAACTTTTACAGTTGTGGCACGGACCCGGGATACGCGTGTGGGATGAGCACAAGCAGGAAGAATTTAACCTCCGAGCATTGCTTTTCGTAACAATCAATGATTGGCCTGCTCTTAGTAACCTTTCAGGACAGTCAAACAAGGGATACAATGCATGCACACACTGTTTAGATGAGACTGAAAGTATATATTTGGAACATTGTAAGAAGAATGTATACAATGAGCATCGTCGATTTCTTTTGGCCAAGCATCCCTTAAGAAAGAAAGGCAAGCATTTCAATGGTCTGGCATGTCACCAGACGAAGCCTAAGGAGCGTACTGGTGCTGATAGATTTGATATGGTCAAAGATTTGGATCAAATGGTAACCTTTGGAAAGGGTCCTGGAGGAAAATCTGTTCCGAAGGACGCTGAAGGACACGCACCCATGTGGAAGAAGAAATCTATATTTTGGGAGCTACCATATTGGAAATTCTTAGAGGTCCGCTCTGCAATCGATGTGATGCATGTGATGAAGAATATTTGCGTGAACCTGCTAGGCTTCTTGGGCGTGTATGGGAAGACAAAAGATACACCAGAAGTACAAAAGGACCATCAACGTATGAAAGACTCAGATGGCCTGCATCCAGAATGGTTTCAAGGTCATGTCAGCTATGCTCTTACCAAACAAGAGAAGGAAATATTTTTTGAATGCCTAAGCAGTATTAAGGTCCCGTCTGGCTTCTCATCGAATATAAAGGGAATAATAAATATGGCAGAAAAAAAGTTCCAAAACCTAAAGTCTCATGACTGTCACGTGATTATGACGCAAATGCTTCCGATTGCATTGAGGGGGCTTCTACCAGATAATGTTCGAGTACCCATTGTGAAGCTATGTGCATTTCTCAATGCAATCTCTCAGAAGATAATCAATCCTGAAGATCTACCACGGTTACAGAATGATGTGGTCCAATGTCTTGTCAGTTTTGAGTTGGTGTTCCCACCATCCTTCTTCAATATTATGACGCACCTGCTGGTTCACCTAGTCGAAGAGATTTCCATTCTCGGTCCTGTATTTCTACACAATATGTTTCCCTTTGAGAGGTTCATGGGAATCTTAAAGAAATATGTTCGTAACCATGCTAGGCCAGAAGGAAGCATCTCCAAGGGCTATGGAACAGAGGAGGTCATTGAATTTTGTGTTGACTTTGTTCCTGACCTTAAGCCGATTGGTCTTCCTCAATTGCGGTATGAGGGGAGACTGAGTGGAAAGGGTACTCTAGGAAGGAAATCAATAATATGTTGGGACGGACATTCTTACACCAAAGCACATTACACCGTTCTACAGAATTCTATCTTGGCAGCCCCATATATCGAGGAACACAAGAAAATCTCACGCTCCAACAACCCTGGAAAGCATGACTTTTGGATTAGAGATGAACACATGAAGAGTTTCGGCGGTTGGTTGCAACATCTCATAAAAAACAACACTCTTGGAGATCAACTATACTTGTTGTCTAGGTCACCATATTCGACTATATCGACTTTCCAATGGTACGAGATAAATGGGTATACATTTTACACGATAGCCCAAGATAAAAAGAGCACCAACCAAAATAGTGGTGTCCGCTTTGATGCAACAGACAACAATGGGTCAAAGACCACATATTATGGTTACATAGAGGAGATATGGGAACTTGACTATGGACCTACTTTTAAGGTCCCCTTGTTTCAGTGCAAATGGGTCAAGCTGACAGGAGGAGGGGTTGAGGTAGACAAGAAATACGGAATGACATCGTTGGATCTCAACAATCTTGGGTACTTAGACGAACCATTCATCCTAGCCAATGATGTGGCTCAGGTTTTCTATGTGAAGGACATGTCTACCAAACCTAGAAAAAGAAAAAATAAGAAAAACAATACATCAGACGATGAGCCAAAGTGCCACATAGTTCTTTCAGGAAAAAGAAACATCGTGGGAGTGGAGGACAAGACAGACATGTCAGAAGATTGTGATAAGTTTCATGAAATTCCGCCCTTCGCGGTGAAGGATGACCCAAGCATCATGTTAAAGAGTGAAGATGCTCCATGGATACGACGGGATCAGAAAGGAACACACGCGAAGAAATGATATGTAATAATTGTAACATTTTATGAGTGAAGATGCTCCATGTGTCCATTTTTATAGTGTTGTCTGCAAACAATCTTGAGTGTGTTAGTCCCGTTTTGTGGCTAGACCGGGACTAAAGGAGGGCCTTTAGTCCCGATTCATACGTACCATTAAGATCTGATCTCCAAACGCGTGAGGTCACATATTAGGGAGTGCCTCTATGACCAGTTTCTTGGAGATGCCGGAGGACTGGGCTCCGGCGGCATCTCCCTGAAACTGGCCGTAGTGGTATCCCTGCTCTCGAAAACCATCTTGCAGCTTGTAAATTCTCTAACTAGATCAATACGCCTGGGAGATAACTAATTTCACATATTAGGGAGTGCCTCTATGACCAGTTTCTCGGAGATGCCAAAGGACTAGGCTCCGGCGGCATCTCCCTGAAACTGGCTGTAGTGGTGTCCCTGCTCTCGAAAACCATCTTGGAGATGCCTCAAACTAGCTGGAGGACTGGACTCACAAGGATGCCTATTTATAGTACAAGCAGCTCGGCATAATGTCGACACTCACGACATAATGTCGACACTCGCCCCTATTATTAGTGCCGATTCATGTTTAGTCCCGGTTGGTGTCTCCAACCGGGACTAAAGGTTCATCTTTAGTCCCGGTTGGTGACACCATCCGGGACAAGGTACAATCCGCACGACATAATGTCGACACTCACCCCTATTATTAGTGTTGCCTGGCCCAGTTTGCCGCAATCCCTTCAGTCGCGGTTGGTTTCTCCAACCGGGACTAAAGATGAACCCTCTCTTTATAGGCATTTGCCTCTATTTATTAGGTAACACTCAAGACATTTATTAATATTAAAAACCGGGACTAGCTAACACTCAGGACTAAAGCCGCCCCCTTTAGTCATAATCATGCCTAGTCCTATAGTACGCAGCTTCAGGGTCTTCTTATTCATCGTCATCATCGTCGTCATCATCACCTGCCACTCTGGGGATCCTCAGCCCATCCATGACATATATCAGGGGCCATTCTAGCCTCGGATTCATGGCAGGCGGGGGAGGGGTCTCCTGGAAGACGATGCCGCTACTGCCGGGCCGGTGTGGGGCCTTTTTGTGGCTCTGTGGCGGGTGGACTCGTGGGCACCGCAGGCGAGGATGGTCTCCCCCGGCGATGTAGCGCATCACTCTGATGATAGTACGGTTCGCCCACCACAGACGACGTCCGGCCTCGTTGTGGTTCATCGGGGGCGGGCCATCACCCTCGTACCTGGCGAGCTCCCTTTCCCGCCTATTAGTGAAGAAGGCATTCCAGGTGTCATAGTTGTCGGGATCCCACTAGGGATCCATCCGCTGCTCCGGCGTGAGCTCATGGTAGAAGTGGTTTGTGATGGCCACCTGGCGTGCGGAACCTTGAGGGACAGGAGGGACAGGAACCCCTCCAGCGCTTAGCATCTAGCCGTCGGGCGGCCGGTTGCCCGGCGGACAAGGGTAGTTGGAGGCGCACAGCGCCTCGGTCTCCTCGAGGGTCAGAATGGCCCAGTAGGTGTTGTCCATTGTTCTAAGAGAGGAATGTGTGGATGTGTGGATAGCCATGGCACGATCGCCCTAAATATAGAGGGAAAGGGCGGGAAAACTTGGCGTGAAGCTTTGGGAAATGGCGGGAAATATCTTTAGTCCCGGTTAGTGACTACATCCGGGACTAAAAGCCTCGTAGAAAGGAAAGGGCGGGAAAACTTGGCGGGAAGCAGTGGGAAATGGCGGGAAATATCTTTAGTCCCGGTTTGTGACTACAATTGGGACTAAATGGATATTATATTAAGATTCTTTATATTTTTCTTATAATAATAGATGTATTATTTGTTTTGTTTGGATTATTACAATAAAAGATATGATTTTCCAAATTTTTATATTTGATTTGAATTAAAAAAATAAAATTTACAAATAAAATAATTTATAAATGATGCAAACAGAAATATGTCGCGAAAAAGAAAACTCCAGACTTCAAAGGAGTAAACGAGAAGTTGAGAGAACAGTGGCCTGATTTTGTACAGTACAAGCAATCTGATAAAGCAAAGGAAAATTTCGGCAAAGAACGCGTTAAATGTTGCCAACAAGAAATACCATCATAAAATGGGGACAGGTGGCTACAAGAGTGCCGTCCCTAAGTGGGAAACTATGGAGAAGAACATGAGGGCTAGAGGCGTCACTCCTGGTACAGATGGATGGCCCGAGAGGTCAAAGCACTGGTGGTACGGGCACGGGGGATCCTTGGACCCAAAAACAGGGAAGACATTATTTCATGATAAAATTCTAAAACCCTCCCAAGACCTTATTAAAGCAATGAACGATGCTCAATTGGGATTGTTCCATCCCGAGAGAGAGAACGACGAGCTGACACGCGCCCTAGGGAATCCTGAAAAGGGAGGACAAACACGAGGCAAAGGCGCCGGTGTCTCGTGGAAGAAAGGGTTTCCTCAGTACGATGCCAGTTACAGAAGCCGTCAGAGAAAGAAGGACCGGGAGGCAGACCGGATCTCCAGGGTAGAGCAGGACCTAGCTGATCTGAAGAACCTCATGCATGAAATTAGGCAAAGGCCGCCGTCATCAACTCACCTGCGGTCTGATGATCCTGCATTGGATCTTAGCCAACAGAGAAGCAGCGTGGCTTCCACGGAGGTCCGGGCTGATGATCAAGCACTGCTGGATGATGCACCGGCTCCTCACTACCCCGTGGATGATGTCAGAGAGATGGCACAATGTGAGCTACATCATCCAATGAACAACCTGTCCTTCAAGGTGGCGATCGGCACTGCTTTACCTTGTCTACCTGGAGCACTCCACCATTTACTTCCGCTTCCACCAGGCTATGCTCGTGTCACGGTGGATGACATAGTGGAGGATTTTGCGGACCTAGAGATTGAAATCGCTACGCCTGAAGGCCTTACAAAACTAGGAGATGTCAAGCGCAACATCATTCTATGGAATAAGAAGTACATCAAGTTTCTAGGCTCGGCGCCAAGGCCACCGACTCCGAGGAATCCAAGTCCACCCCGCATCGAATATCGTCAACCTCCAAGTCCATCCCAACCCGATTATCGCCAACCTCCAAGTGCACCCCGCCCCGCTGACGATCGCCGCAGCAGGAGTACATCAACTTGATCTCCGCCTCCACTCAATACTCGATCTCCGCCTCCGCCTCCATGAAATACTACTACCTCGTCAAAGAAACGGAAGTTCGACGGTCCCCTGCGCCCCACATCGAAGAAAGGTCAAACGGCGAAGATAGTCGACATCCCGCCGGCTCTTCCAAAGAGACCTTATGACAAGACCGATGAGGAAACTAATGAGGATGTGGCTGCCCAAGTTAAGGCGCATTTTGCACCCAAAAAGCCTGAGCCAAAGCCGGTATATAATGAAAAAACCAAAAAGTGGGCTAAGTACTTTCTTGAGCAACCATCCCATATATCGATGAATCTGGAATCAGACCATGACCGGGAGATTATTAAGCAAGCACAGAAGAAGAAAAAATCACAAGTGCAAAAAGCGGGAAGCAAGTTGCCCAGCTCGGAGCACAGAAGAATCAATCGGTCGCCCCGCTCAAAGTCATTTCAGACCTCGACAAGGCCTTCAGAGCTTAAATGGATATGTACATGCAAATAATGGACCCTAGAGCCCGTAATAGTGCTGCACTTATGGGAATCACTGTATCGCAGGCCAAAGCACTTGCTAACGAAGCAAATATGTCTCTTGGTCAATATTTAGGCTATGAAGATACGCCAGTGGGTCAGATAGTACAGCAGTATGTCCAAGGGGAGCCTCTAGTCAGTAATGAGGAGCTCGCGCGTCTATCCACACATATGCGAAATCTGCACGAATGGTACATGTCGCAAGCAGAAAAAAAGCATCAGAAAGATTGGTTTCCGGTGGACGTTAGAAAGGAGCATCACTTCAAACCATACTCGATACATGTTCAAATGACCGAACTGTTTCAGTTATACAACCAGCGCGCCCTCGACAAATCTATCATTGGTTGCTACTGTCTGTAAGTTATTTATTTCTATAATTAAGTTTGTAGCTCAGTTCGTTCATTGCATTTAATATATTATCCTAACTATATATCCTTTTGTATGATGATATTATATTCTGCAGAATGAAGATGCTTGAATGCAAAAGAGCTAGAAGATACGACGTTGGGTTCATTGACCCATATATCATTAATGAATATACGTTAAAGAATCACCCCAAGGACGTGGAGGAAGACCTGTGCAGGTTCTTAATCGAGAATAATTTTGTTAAGGAAATACTATTTCCTTACAACTTCAAGTGAGTGTTTATATCTTGTACACATTTTATTTTTGCTTACTGTATGAGCTATGCATGTATGCTTATGTAAATGTCCGCAGATTCCACTGGATCTTGCTAAACATTCAAGTTGACAACTCCCTAGTTGAAGTCCACGACTCATTAAGTTGGGACCAAGAGCAGTGGAGCAACATGAAATCAATGCTCCATAAGTAGTTTCAATCATTATCGCATTATATCGTCCTCTTTCATTCATTTCCTGATATGAAGTAACTAATAACTCCTTTGTTCATTTTCTTTGCCGAGCAGGTGTTGGACACGGTTCAGACAAAAAATACCAGGTCCATTCAAAGAGGAGTTAACTTATAAAATGCTGAAGAGTTTACAGCAGCCACTGGGAACTCATTTATGTGGATACTACGTCTGCGAGTACATCCGCGAGTTGACCAGTGAGCGGAAAGTTTACTCACATTATATTTATGATTTGCGGGAGAAACTAGAGCCAGACCAGCGCATAAGAGCAATTCAAGAGGAGCTGGCGGGATTTATGATGAAGGAAGTCCTTGATGTACATGGAGAGCATTATGCGGATGACGTGGAACTCGATTTGCCTTAGTCATCTTCATGTAGCTGATATGATATATATATTCATCAATGACCATGTAATTTCAAAACATTTCTTCCTTTTGATATGATTGATTATATGTATGCTTGCAAGGGATCAATTATTTATATAAATGCATCGACGTGTAGTGTGTATGTAGTAGCGTATAATATGTATACTGAAATATATGTTTGAATTATAGTGAAACACAAAACAAAAAAGGAACGAAATGGAAAAAAAAGGAAATACACAATCTCTGCCACGGCAGAGAAATGTGTGTTTCTCTGCTGCGGCAGGAAACCTTTTAGTCCCGTGTGGTGTTACAGCCCGGGACTAGAGGGTTTCCGCCCTCGCGGTGCTGAAACAGCCACGTGGCTGTTATCAGTCGCGGGCCGTAGCGAGCCGGGACTAGAGGGGGGCCTCTAGTCCCGTTTTCGTAGTCTCGGGCCCAAAACCGGGACTAGAGCCAGTTGCGGCCCGGGACTGGAGGCCCTTTTTCCACCAGTGTTGCTATCTATAAGGGAAAGAGGTTCCCATAAAATTTATTGTCTACACATCAAGATTTTGCTGGACTGTCCGGCCGATATCAGCCGGCGTATCCGGCCAAGCCAGAATGTCTGGCCGATACCAGCCGGAGAGTCCGGCCTGGGGATTTCATCATAGTTTCAATGAAGCATGCAGACAGTCTATGTCCCTCATCGGACACTACCCGGACACTGGCCGGATTCTTTGTCAGGCCGAAGTGTCCGGGTGTTGCGGCCGGAGTGTCCAGCCAAGCCGGCTATCCGGGTCATTTCTTTCGGACTGTCCGAGTTAACTGAACCTAACGGCTACATTTCCAGGGGGCCTATATAAAGGCCCCTTCTTCTACCTTTGGAGGCTGCTCATTCCCCACTCTCAAGAATGTAACATCCCAAAAATCATTATTTGAAAAGTTGGCATATCATTCATGCATTCATAACATCTGGTCATTCCAAACAAGATTTCAAATAAGAAACTATTTGTATGCCTAGTATTTTATGCAAGTAAGGAAATGGTTTTATTTTTACTTTCCAAGTAGGAGAATGATTTGGATTGATCAGAAATGTTTTAGAGTTGAATGCAAAGCTTGCACAAATATTTTCAAAACAAAATCAATATAAAACCATTTTTATGGCTATTATATATATTTGAATAAGGCATGGTTTTTTTTCAATGTGTCTAGTGCTTTGGAGTAAACAGTAGGGTTTTATACACAAATAAGTACAAGGATTTCACTACAAAAATCCAGAGGTGATTTAAAATCGAACCCATTTGATTTTTAGTTTGAATTTGATTCCTGAAATCCAAACAAAAAAATAAAATCAAAAAGAAAAAAATAAAACCAACCCCTGCCTATTTGGCCCAACACCAGATCCAGCCCATCTAGCCCACCCGGATTGTTTATCTCTTTGTCTCTCTCTCACGCGCGCAGCTCTACCCACAGTCACTAACGCGTGGACCCCACTGCCACCTCAGCCCTTCTTCCCCAAATCATGCCCGTGGCGTCGCCGCAACAGTTGATGCCGATAATGGCACAACGTAATTAGCCATGAATTCGCAGGTGTTTCCTGTCGAGTTGATGCCTACTTAAGCCCCTACACCCCACAATCATTTCCCCCCACTCAGCACACTCTCTCCGCCACCAGGCTGCCGGCAATTTTCTCTCCACCTCCGCTGCCCGACGCGCTCCAGCGAACTATTCCGGTGAGTCCAACGCCTCTCTACCTCTCATTCATACGAGTGTACTTGCCAGGCCCTTGCGCATCTACTCACACCTTTAGTTTTCTCTAAACTGCCCAGGAACGTCGTCTCCATCGAGCTTTGTGAACAACAGGAGCGCCGCCCAACTCCGGTGAAGAATCATGGTAAAGTCAAACCACCCCTTGACCCCTGAGCCATACCACTAAGTCCGCCGTGTCTCTGTGTGTCCCATCCCAAGATTTTCCAAATCTTGTAATGTGAAAAATAAATGAATAATATAAAACTTTGTTGATTTTTAGGGTGAGAAGAAAGTTTTTGATTTCAATTGTAACCCTTCAAACCTTTTTGATCAAACAAATCCTAAAGGGATTTGAAAAGATAAACATTTAATAAAGAAAATTTTAAAAAAGTAGAATTACTATTTTTGGATCTTTTAATAAAAGATTTGGTTTTAAAAGAAAAGGATAGAATTATAAATAAAGATTATTTTATAGAGCCAAATTAAAACTTGGCCAAGCTTTTGAAATAAAATATTTCTATTTGATAAATAGAGTAAAGGTTTATTTAAATAAAATAAAAAAATGATTTATTAATATTCAATTTTATTTAAGTAAAGGTTTTCCCATTCTGAATAAACACTAAAACTTATTGATTTATTTTAAATAAGTTTTCCAAGTGTTTTGCATTTTCAAATAAAAGCTACTGAAAAGGTTTTGATATTATTTAGATTTCATTGGAGATTTAAATAGAACAAATCCTATTTGAATAAAATAACTAAGGACTAATTATTTAATTATTACATAGATCCTAAAAAGAATAAAAATATTATTTTGTTTTGGACTTTGGGTTGTGTTGTTAAATAGGACTAAAATCAATGCAAAGTTTGGCAAAGTTTGAAGCCATGTGAGTGTTTGATTTGTTGTTTGAATTTCAAAACAGAAAATCGAATTAGAAAAAGATAAAGCAATTAGAAAGAAAAAAATAAAATCAAACTCGACCCAACCCAGCTAAGACCACTTGGCCCAGTTAGCCCAACTCCCCTCCTCCCCGCAGAAAACGATTCGAACTCGCGAATCGACCCACTCAGCGACTGACAGACGGACCCCACCGCACACTTCTCTCCTTCGCTGACGCCCGGACCCCACTGGCCACCTCAGCATCGTCTTCAACCCCCAAACCCCGCCCTACCGTTGCAGTCAAGAAACGCCGGCGATGAATACGCGTTGAAGGCAGCCTTAACTCCCCGCAGTGAATACGCCCGTTAAATCGCCCCTCTCCGCCCTCTCTTTCCCCCCAGACACCGCACCACCGGAGCCATCAGGCTGCCCCAATTTCCTCTCAGACCATCACTGTCTCCGGCGAGGTTCTCCATCGATTCCGGCCAGTAGACACCGCCCCTTGCATCCCTGAGCACACAGCCGTGATCCCCAGCCTCTGGCGCTTCTCCCAGTGCTTTTCATTCAACCGCGCTCACCCCAGAACGTCGACAAGGACAAGCACAAACGCGTCGCCGCGTCTGCTTCTTTCTCCGGCGACCTCCCCCTGGTAAGACAGACCACCCCGAGCCCTCTCAGTCATGCTCGTGTGAATCCCACACTCGCCCGCGTCTAACCATGTCCTTGTTTTCCCTCGGAGGGTACCGCAGCGTCGCCCTCGACGACCTCCAGAGCCGCCCGACGCCGCCACCTACTCCGGCGAGGAATCCCCGTCGCGTCTGAGCGCCCCTTGCAAGCTGACCACACGTTGAGCATCACCACGACCTCGCAAACACGGTGAGCACCCCTGTTTCGTTCTTTAATTCCTGTAGCCGCCGCAGTGCCACCGTATGAGCGTCGCCGCCGCCAGCCGCCGCGCAGCGCCGCCAGTTCTTGGCAAAGTGATAGGAGCCGTTCGATCCAGATCATAGTGACACGATAGAATCACTTAACGACGAAGGGGTACGCAACCTGAGCCACGCGATCTGTTTAAATCCAACGCCCGTAGAGGCTGATCCGCACAAAACGGTACCGGCCAGTAATAACACGCCGTGTGGCACTAGTTTGTTTTAAAACAGGAATTTAAATGTGATTTAGATGCAAACTTGTAAATTGCATAACTTTTGATCCACACGTCCAAAATTTGCAAATTTGATATCAATGGAATCAGTGGAACAAACCCTAGCCAACCATGCACTTTGTTTAGTAAAAAGCTTCTGGTAAAATGTTTTTTTGCAGAAACTTGTGTATGCTTGTTTAGGATATAAAATTTATTTCAAAATGATTTTAGGGTTGAAATCTTTGCAAATTGGTTTGTTGTGAACCTACTGACCTTAGGAAACAACTCATGGATTTAAAAATGAATTTTGTGAAGTTTAGGAATAAAAACTTGAATTAACTCATTTCTAGTCAAATAAAAATATTGTTTTTGATATGGAAATGATTTTTGAGAAAAACCTTTGGAAAATGTGTTGATTCAAACCTACTGACCCTGAACACCAAGTTTTGAGAATTAACAACTTATTTGGTGAACAACATAAAATTGTTGCTTTGCTAAAAACATTTTCCACCACATGAAATAATGATTTGATTTAAGAAATGGTTTATAGATAAAACCCTTTTGCAAATGACTTTACCACTTTAGAAAATGACCACTTTGAACCTTACAATGTTTAGAGTCTAGTAGAAACCACCTTTGCAAATAAAACTATCTTTTACATGCTTGCATGCATGACTTAGTTTCTATTATTTCATGTGTGTTAAATTGTTTGAATATTGGTTGGAATGCTAGTTGAATCTATGTTTGCTTGATTGATTTGTTATGAAGTAAGAAGAGTGTGATATTATCAAGATCAAGAAGTGAACCAACATTCCCTACCAAAAAGGCAAGTTACACTATCATCCAAGTCCTACTATTTTCATTACACTTAGTGGATTTTGAAACATGCATGAGAAGGACTACTATATTTTGCTATGCTAAATCCTATTAGGATACCCTTATATAATCCTTAGTGAAAAGAATGTAGTTGTAAAATGCTTAGCCATGCTATATATTTTGAGAAGAGATACATGTTGAGATTTTATAAAGTTGAGAAAAGACTTATGTTTTATATAATAAAACAAGTACTCAATGAACCACCTGGGTGGAATGAGGATACTCGGTTTTGGACAAGGTGGCAACAAGAGGAACCATGTTTATATGGCAATCTCTTTTTGTTGTGCACCAGATGAAAACCACCCAGGGACTTAGAGATTGAACATGTTTCTCGTACAGTGGCTTCCGTGTACAGCCACATGCTAAATGGGCACTGGCTTAGTCAACTACATTGGGAAGACCCATGCATTGGTCTTTAGGTTAACTGGAATGAGGGAACTTGGAACCCTACATTGGTGCCTGAAGACAAGCTAGCATTGTGTATTGGGAGGACCCTATGGAAAGACTTCGTCACATTCTCAATCTGCCAGTACTCCATCTTGGTGAGTACTTATCCAGTGGCCACTGGTGGCAACAAGATGAGATTGTGTCATGTGGGTAAAGTGTACAACTTCTGCAGAAGATAAAATTCTAAGTACTTAGCCGTGTCCCCGGTTATGGACAATACTGAGCAACTAAGGCCTGAAGCTATGGGAAATCTCGACATTCCAATTTCTAAAAGCAAAACTTTAAAGTGACAACAAAAGACTTGAAGCACTTGGGGTGTACCAAGGAGCTGAAAAGATTTTGACAAAGACTTGAAGCACTTGGGGTGTACCAAGGAGCTCAAAGGATTTTGACAAAGACTTGAAGCACTTGGGGTGTACCAAGGAGCTCAGAAAGATTTGACAAAAGATCAAAACTATTTTGAAAATCCAGGATAAATTATTGCTTTCTACAAATGAGCCTAAAACCCTACTTAGCCAAATTATGCATGTAATGATAGGATCCACTTATTTCTACATAGTAGTGAAACTTGCCAATACAATCCAAATGTATTGACCCTTGTGGTTGTAACTTGTAATGTTGCAGGTTGGTTTGGTGTTAGTGAAGTTTATTGATTAGGATTACAAGTCTACAACCAACATGTCTGCCTGTGGCACTTTGAAGATGAAGGACTCCATGCTTTATAGATATTCTGCTGCAATGTATTGTAATAGCCAAATGAGCTATGTAAGATGTAATAAATATTTTATTCCTGGTTATAAAATTGTATTATGACCTATGTTTCTTGATATTACATCTTAACTGTGGATGCTAGCTATTGATCCAGGGACTAGCATTGTAAACACAGGGATATCTACCTTATTAAAGGATGGGACCTCTACAGATGGTATCAGAGCATTGTGTTGCCTGTAGGATTTGTAAACCTAGGATTGGACAAAAACCCTTAGAAAAATAGGAGTTGTATTTGTTCCAAAATTTATTTACAAACAATCTTGTAAACTCTTTCCTCAACCATTTTCGTTTTGATTCTACATCTCTTCTATTTTAACATGATGGAAAAACCTACCCCAGGACCAAAGACTTCACCATGTGCAAAGGACTTCTTCAACTCTAATGACTTCAACATCTTCAACTCTAATGACTTCAACATCTTCAGCATTTTCACCAAGGACTTCAACCTTGGATATCACTAAGGACAAGTGAGACAAGAAATGTTACTCAAGACTTGAAGACTAAGGAAACACAACTTAGAAGGAGCCATCAACACCTTTGAAGTTTTTGTGACCAAGAGTTTTCCCAAGGAAACCATGATCTCAAGCAAGAAGAATCAACCAAGAAAGATGGAAAGATCTCAAGTGAACCATATAGATGGACCACCACATTTTGTTTAAGTCAAACCCACCAACTTATGTGGTGTAACAAAAGTATTTTGTTGCCTAAAAATGTGCTTGAACTTTGTTGTTTGAGTGAAATATTTGTTTGTGATTGCTTGTACATTGCTTGTGTGAATTGTGATGTGTGTGATTAGAATTATTTCCTTAGAAATATTCTGCCTATTCCAATCTCAGTTCAACCCAAACAGATGACTACTCCAAGAAACTCCAACATCAAGGTTGATGACACCAGTAACAACCAAGAGGACAACATGAGAGAACTTATAGCAACCCAAAACCAGTTGAAACAAATGACAGCTCAATTCATAGCCAACACCAGTGGGGAATATCCAACCTTGCAAAAGTTTTTGGAAACCGAAGCCCAAATGTTGCATAAGGTGACAGATCAAATGATCAACATGGAAAGCAACTATTCCAAAGAAGTTTGTGACAACAAAGATGATAAAGATGTTATTCTAGAAGGAACCAAAGCTTGCAACATTTGTGGAGACAAGGATCACACTTCCAAGGAGCATAGAGATCAATGCCCCGACTGTGAAGAGAAACATCCAGCTGGCCAATGTCCCACCTCTCAAGCTACTTGTTACCTATGTGAAGGAAATAATCATGTCCCTATCAAATGCCCCATCAATTACATAGTTGAACAAAGGAAACAAGGAGGAGTGCAACAAATGATTGCAAACTATCAAGAAGGAGCCAAGTCTACTAAGAAGGATGAGGACAAAGGAAAATCTCCACTTATACCCCCATGCAATACAACCCAATTTAAAGGACCAAAGAAGAGACATATGAATTATCCAAGGAGCAATAGAAGGTCCAAGAAACCAGTAGACATCCCTACCTATAAGATAACATATGAAGAACATGAACTAGAAGCACTCCTAGCTTTGGAGAAACCCAAGAAAAAGAAGGACAAAAGCCATGTGCAATGTCATCATTATAAAGAAATGGGACATTATTCCAGTGAATGTCCAGAGAAACAGAAGTATAAGGAAATTGGTCAAGTATGGTGCAACAACTGCAAAGAGCTAGGCCATTATGCAGCAACCTGTCCACAAGAGATACGTGAAGAACTCAAACTTATCACATGTTACAATTGTGGTAACCAAGGACATTATGCAAGCAACTGTCCAGAAAAGATGAAGCACAAGATAAACAAGCCTATGAAATATCTCAGCCTTATCACATGTTTCAAGTGTGGAAACAAAGGACACCATGCAGATGTCTGCCCAGAGAAGTTTCCCCAAGATCCCAAGAAAGCCAATATGTAATCTAGTTTGAAAAATTTTAAGGGTGGTAGTACCCTAGATGCTTTGAGCCAACTTGTAACCCCTAGCCTCCCCAAATCTCGGGACGAGATTTATTTTAAGGGTGGTAGCCTGTCACATCCCAAGATTTTCCAAATCTTGTAATGTGAAAAATAAATGAATAAAATAAAACTTTGTTGATTTTTAGGGTGAGAAGAAACTTTTTGATTTCAATTGGAACCCTTCAAACCTTTTTGATCAAACAAATCCTAAAGGGATTTGAAAAGATAAACATTTAATAAAGAAAATTTTAAATAAGTAGAATTACTATTTTTGGATCTTTTAATAAAAGATTTGGTTTTAAAAGAAAAGGATAGAATTATAAATAAAGATTATTTTATAGAGCCAAATTAAAACTTGGCCAAGCTTTTGAAATAAAATATTTCTATTTGATAAATAGAGTAAAGGTTTATTTAAATAAAATAAAAAAATGATTTATTAATATTAAATTTTATTTAAGTAAAGGTTTTCCCATTCTAAATAAACACTAAAACTTATTGATTTATTTTAAATAAGTTTTCCAAGTGTTTTGTATTTTCAAATAAAACCTACTGAAAATGTTTTGATATTATTTAGATTTCAATGGAGATTTAAATAGAACAAATCCTATTTGAATAAAATAACTAAGGACTAATTATTTAATTATTACATAGATCCTAAAAAGAATAAAAATATTATTTTGTTTTGGACTTTGGGTTGTGTTGTTAAACAGGACTAAAATCAATGCAAAGTTTGGCAAAGTTTGAAGCCATGTGAGTGTTTGATTTGTTGTTTGAATTTCAAAACAGAAAATCGAATTAGAAAAAGATAAAGCAATTAGCAAGAAAAAAATAAAATCAAACTCGACCCAACCCAGCTAAGACCACTTGGCCCAGTTAGCCCAACTCCCCTCCTCCCCGCAGAAAATGATTCGAACTCGCGAATCGACCCACTCAGCGACTGATAGACGGACCCCACCGCACACTTCTCTCCTTCGCTGACACCCGGACCCCACTGGCCACCTCAGCATCGTCTTCAACCCCCAAACCCCGCCCTGCCATTGCAGTCAAGAAACGCCGGCGATGAATACGCGTTGAAGGCAGCCTTAACTCCCCGCAGTGAATATGCCCGTTAAATCGCCCCTCTCCGCCCTCTCTTTCCCCCAGACACCGCACCACCGGAGCCATCAGGCTGCCCCAATTTCCTCTTAGACCATCACTGTCTCCGACGAGGTTCTCCATCGATTCCGGCCAGTAGACACCACCCCTTGCATCCCTGAGCACACAGCCGTGATCCCCAGCCTCTGGCGCTTCTCCCAGTGCTTTCCGTTCAACCGCGCTCGCCCCAGAACGTCGACAAGGACAAGCACAAACGCGCCGCCGCGTCTGCTTCTTTCTCCGGCGACCTCCCCCTGGTAAGACAGACCACCCCGAGCCCTCTCAGTCATGCTCACGTGAATCCCACACTCGCCCGCGTCTAACCATGTCCTTGTTTTCCCTCGGAGGGTACCGTAGCGTCGCCCTCGACGACCTCCAGAGCCGCCCGACGCCGCCACCTACTCTGGCGAGGAATCCCCGCCACGTCTGAGCGCCCCTTGCCAAGCTGACCATGCGTTGAGCATCACCTCAACCTCGCGAACACGGTGAGCACCCCCGTTTCCTTCTTTACTTCCTATAGCCGCCACAACGCCACCGTCTGAGCGTCGCCGCCGCCAGCCGTCGCGCAGCGCCGCCAGTTCTTGGCAAAGTGATAGGAGCCGTTCGATCCAGATCGTAGTGACACGATAGAATCACTTAACGACGAAGGGGTACGCAACCTGAGCCGCGCGATCTGTTTAAATCCAACGCCCCGCAGAGGCCGATCTGGACGAAACGGTACCGGCCAGTAATAACACGCCGCGTGGCACTAGTTTGGTTTAAAACCGGAATTTAAATCTGATTTAGATGCAAACTTGTAAATTACATAACTTTTGATCCACACGTCCAATATTTGCAAATTTTATATCAATGGAATCAATGGAACAAACCCTACCCAACCATGCACTTTGTTTAGTAAAAATCTTCTGGTAAAATGTTTGTTTTTGCAGAAACTTGTGTATGCTTGTTTAGGATATAAAATTTATTTCAAAATGATTTTAGGGTTGAAATCTTTGCAAATTGGTTTGTTGTGAACCTACTGACCTTAGGAAACAACTCATGGATTTAAAAATGAATTTTGTGAAGTTTAGGAATAAAAACTTGAATTAACTCATTTCTAGTCAAATAAAAATATTGTTTTTGATATGGAAATGATTTTTGAGAAAACCCTTTGGAAAATGTGTTGATTCAAACCTACTGACCCTAAACACCAAGGTTTGAGAATTAACAACTTATTTGGTGAACAACATAAAATTGTTGCTTTGCTAAAAACATTTTCCACCACATGAAATAATGATTTGATTTAAGAAATGGTTTATAGATAAAACCCTTTTGCAAATGACTTTACCACTTTAGAAAATGACCACTTTGAACCTTACAATGTTTAGAGTCTAGTATAAACCACCTTTGCAAATAAAACTATCTTTTACATGCTTGCATGCATGACTTAGTTTCTATTATTTCATGTGTGTTAAATTGTTTGAATATTGGTTGGAATGCTAGTTGAATCTATGTTTGCTTGATTGATTTGTTATGAAGTAAGAAGAGTGTGATATTATCAAGATCAAGAAGTGAACCAACATTCCCTACCAAAAAGGCAAGTTACACTATCATCCAAGTCCTACTATTTTCATTACACTTAGTGGATTTTGAAACATGCATGAGAAGGACTACTATATTTTGCTATGCTAAATCCTATTAGGATACCCTTATATAATCCTTAGTGAAAAGAATGTAGTTGTAAAATGCTTAGCCATGCTATATATTTTGAGAAGAGATACATGTTGAGATTTTATAAAGTTGAGAAAAGACTTATGTTTTATATAATAAAACAAGTACTCAATGAACCACCTAGGTGGAATGAGGATACTCGGTTTTGGACAAGGTGGAAACAAGAGGAACCATGTTTATATGGCAATCTCTTTTTGTTGTGCACCAGATGAAAACCACCCAGGGACTTAGAGATTGAACATGTTTCTCGTACAGTGGCTTCCGTGTACAGCCACATGCTAAATGGGCACTGGCTTAGTCAACTACATTGGGAAGACCCATGCATTGGTATTCAGGATAACTGGAATGAGGGAACTTGGAACCCTACATTGGTGCCTGAAGACAAGCTAGCATTGTGTATTGGGAGGACCCTATGGAAAGACTTCGTCACATTCTCAATCTGCCAGTACTCCATCTTGGTGAGTACTTATCCAGCGGCCACTGGTGGCAACAAGATGAGATTGTGTCATGTGGGTAAAGTGTACAACTTCTGCAGAAGATAAAATTCTAAGTACTTAGCCGTGTCCCCGGTTATGGACAATACTGAGAAACTAAGGCCTGAAGATATGGGAAATCTCGACATTCCAATTTCTAAAAGCAAAACTTTAAAGTGACAACAAAAGACTTGAAGCACTTGGGGTGTACCAAGGAGCTCAAAAGATTTTGACAAAGACTTGAAGCACTTGGGGTGTACCAAGGAGCTCAAAGGATTTTGACAAAGACTTGAAGCACTTGGGTGTACCAAGGAGCTCAGAAAGATTTGACAAAAGATCAAAACTATTTTGAAAATACAGGATAAATTATTGCTTTCTACAAATGAGCCTAAAACCCTACTTAGCCAAATTATGCATGTAATGATAGGATCCACTTATTTCTACATAGTAGTGAAACTTGCCAATACAATCCAAATGTATTGACCCTTGTGGCTATAACTTGTAATGTTGCAGGTTGGTTTGGTGTTAGTGAAGTTTATTGATTAGGATTACAAGTCTACAACCAACATGTCTGCCTGTGGCACTTTGAAGATGAAGGACTCCATGCTTTATAGATATTCTGCTGCAATGTATTGTAATAGCCAAATGAGCTATGTAAGATGTAATAAATATTTTATTCCTGGTTATAAAATTGTATTATGACCTATGTTTCTTGATATTACATCTTAACTGTGGATGCTAGCTATTGATCCAGGGACTAGCATTGTAAACACAGGGATCTCTACCTTATTAAAGGATGGGACCTCTACACTGTGCATCTCCTAATGCCTCTGGTTTATCTTATTTCGCCATAGAATGTCGCCTCCGTCTCCGGCAGTAAGCATCAGACGCGGGCACGAACTCCGTCGAGGTCTTCAGGCCACCACAACATGCCCCTGTCCACACCGACGATTCGTCGAGCTTCCTCGCAACTTTGCGATGCTGGTAAGACCAACCATAGCCCCAACCCCCTCTGTAGCCGCCAGAACCTCACTGGCAGAGCGCAGCCATCGTGTCGCCGTCGCCAGCGCCGCCATGTTTTGGGCATTGAATCTGCGCCGTTAGATTTGAATCGCAGGGATAGGATTAGATCGAGTACAAAGCGGTATCCTTTGATCTGGGCCACTGGATCTAACTTAGATCCAACGCTCCACATTGGACGATCCACGCTAAGCGGTACCGTCCAATCAGAGCACGCCACGTGTGGGTGCTATTTAAATAAAAATCCAGAAAAGTTTTTTGAATGTTTAAATTTGTAAAATTCATAACTTCTGATCTGTTTGTCCAAAAAATGAAAATAATATATCAATGGATTCACAAAAATAAATCATACAATACTGTTGGTTTGGTTTTGTATTTTGCTTCTGTTAAAATGGAATTTTATGCAGAGACATTTGTAGGCTTATTTTGAGTATAAAAATTGTTTAAAAAATGTTTTTAAGACTAATTTGAGTTTATCTAGTCTATAAAAGTTTAGTTTTGTGTTTAGTACTGTTTACTTGTCTTGTTTTATTTGGGAAAAATCATCACATGGAATTTGCATGCATTCATATATTTTTGCTTGATTAATTTGATTATAAATTTGGTGTTATCATTTTATGTGTAGATTTTGGTGCTAGTGGTGATTGTGATTGTGAGGATTGTTGATACTCCCCCAACTACCAAGGCAAGTGGTGATTCATGTATTTATCCCATTATTTTATTATGCACTAGTGATATTTTGTATAGGGCTTGCATGAGATTTTGTTAAGTATCTATATGCTATGCTATGGGAAATCCTAGTAGTTATAGTCTTGGTAGAATTTGCTCTAAGATACTTGTTATATTTCCATGCTTAGCCTAGCTAGTATCAAACAAGGGTGGATTATATACATGCTATGGAAAATATTGTTAAGTCTTTGACTTTTGTTTTTGCTTAATAAAACAACTAAGTAAATGAATCACCTGGGTGGAATGGTATGTTTGGGTTATGTTGAATGGTTACACAAGGCCCATATCTATGGTCTACCTTGTGTATCACACTTGTGGAACGCCACCCAGGAACAAAGGGATTTGAGATACTTATTGTTTAGGAGCTTCTATTGCAACCACATGGCATATGGGCTCTGCCTTGATCATAGAGGTTGCATTAACTTTGCCAGATGGACAGTTGGTGGTAGGGTGATAGGTTGGAGCGCGTCCATTTGGTCTAAGGGAAGGCTTCTGAAAGGTCTCGTCTCGATGCATGTCGAGTCTTGTGGGGAAAGTGCACCACCTCTCGAGAAGGAAAAATCTAAGTACTTAGCCGTGTCCTCGGCAATGGACAATTTGAGCATCAAGACATTGAAGCTATCAAGGATCTCCTCATCCCAATTTATAAGTTAAAAACTTGTGGTTGAACAAGGGTAAAGGTTCACCAATGTCTATTGGTGGTTCCTTAGGAGTTTTTGTCAAACAAAAACTTAGTGTTTTCAACTGATAGGAAAAAACTATTTTGAGCAAAGCAAGCCTAAGCTACGCTTATCCAAATTCATATAGAAGATAGAAACTATTATTCTACTAAGGTATCACTTGCCAATACTATTCCAATGTATTGACCCACTGTGGCTGTAACTTGTGATGTTTTAGGTTACTCTGATGAGGATTAGGGTTATGAGTCTACACTCAACATGTTTGCCTGTGGCACATGAAGATGAAGACTTTACTTTATTTTGTTAAGTTGAACTCTTGTACTAGCCTATGGCTATGGAGTTGTAAAAGACTATGTTATCTCTGGAATGACGATGTAATAAAGACCTTTGTATCTGTGTACTTCATCTTAAATTGTGGATGCTAGCATTTGATCCAGGGACTAGCATTGCAATCACAGGGACCTTTACGTTTACAAAGGTGGGTTCTTATAGATGGTATCAGAGCACTATGTTGTCTATAGGATTATGACCCTAGGTTGGATTAGACTAAGAAACCACTAAGTAAAACTACAACACTTTGTAAAATTCCACACTTGTCTTTTTCTTCTCATAAACTTTTCTAATATTCTTTCTCATCTCTATTTGTAGATGAACTCCATCAACGAAGCCATCAGGAAGGGACCACTCATGACCATGACTTTGGAGTGTGATATGGAGTTTCCCAAAACACTCAAGAACCTTATGGTTACCATGGGGATACATGGTGCAGCTGTGTACAAGGGATTCCCTGTGATGGATGAAGGAGAAGAGTATTGGTGGGTGCAACTTCACTTGTACAAAAACAAGGAAGACAACCACAAAGAGTCGAGATTCTGCATGGTCACCAACTCTGAAATGCACACAACATTCTTTGACTCTGCAAGAAATGCATCTTGGAATGCCATCAAGGAGCTTGGTGATAGGCTCAAGTGTAGAATACTCAACACTCAAAATGACCTTAGAGAAGAAAAGAAGCATACCCAAGACTTAGAGGCTACATACCAATCAACGTCTAAGGGAAGACATCATAGACTTAATATGGGAGTCTTGTGATCAAGATAGACAGATTTCCACTAAGGATGCCCTGGTATCTATTTTTTCAAGTGAGTGAGAATTGTAACGTACCCCGTTAGTTGGACCACCACACTTGTCGTATTTTTCCAAAATTTTGTCTAAGTTATGTTGAACCTTGGTATTTGTATTGGAGTTGTGTATGCCATGACTTGTATGTTTTATTGTTGAAAGTGTGTTTGTGTTTTTATTGTCTTGTGATTTTTTTCCTACTTGTATTGATTCTAATTTTTCTCTATCTTATACAATAGATGCCTAACATTGTTATCAGCACTGCCGAGGATTTCAAGGGAACTCGTTTCGGTTCTCGTCTCGTGGAGCCCCATAGTGTGCTCAACCTATCACTTCCTAGTATCACAATACTCTAGCTCACCAAGTTTGAGAGGAAGGACCTTTGGGTCTACAGAGTCACACAGCCGGGACGCCAGGCAGAGCCACCCACGGAGGACATCACCTTCAAGCTGATGCATGATGACAAGGAGAAGGGCTTAGATGTAGTAATGCAGGAGTTACTTGGACGCCTGGTTGGGAGGCACTCCACCAAGCTTAGAGGCCTCTACTTTCACCCGTTCAGGAGACGTGACGAGCAGGGTGAGGCAGTAGAGTACGATGACGCTACTAGAGAGACGATTGAGCCAGTTCATCTATACCTTCATGACTTAGAGGGTCTTATTAGACACCTTGACACTGATAGGACCAACGTCGTGCTTAGCAATGACGAGCTCCAGGTTTAGTTGAGGGAGAAGGACAAGCTCTTCGCAGAGGAAGACGAGATCGTCAAGGAAATGGAGGCCAGATTCGAGAGCCAGGACAAGAAGTTCAAGAATTAGGAGAAAAGAGTCCAGGACAAAAACAAGAAGATCAGGGAGATGAAGGATGAGTTAGAGGCCAAGGACTTCGAGATTGAGCACCAGCAGGGAGTGATTGATAGGCTTCGCTCACAGAAGAGGGCCCTCAGGGCAAAGATTGAGGCCTTGACCACTAGTGTAGAGGAGTACAAGGCCGCCATGGAGAATGCAGGTCTTGCTCTTGTTGACGTGGAGGTTGACATGGAGGAGTAGTGTAGACTACTCGACTACCTTTCATCTATCATACTTTGATTATTGAGTCGCAATGACCATCCAACATGTGGATGGCTTGCTATTGTGTGTTTGCATTTTCAAAACCTGTTGTTTGTGGGTTGTTCAAACTCTATGTTAAGTTGAGCTTGGTTACTATGATTGTTTCTATGTGATGTATTGTGCATGTTAAGCATCTAAGGGTATCTCATTTATTATCCTTATTGAAACCACAGATGCCTCCCCATCGTGCCAACCCCAACCCAAACAACAAAAATAACGTCACTCCCGAGATGCAGCAGTTGATGACAGCTCAAGCTCAGCTTATGCAAATGATGAAACAGTTCATTTAAAATCAGAATTAGAACAATAATAACAACAACAATCAGAATAACCCTCCAGCATTTGACATGCTCACCAGCTTTCTGAGATTGAGGCTTGCAAAGTTCTCGGGAACCACTGATCCAATGGTATCCAATGACTGGTTACGTTCAGTGAACAAGGACTTAGTGACTGTTGGCTGCACCGACAAGGAAAAAGTCGGGTTTGCAGCACATCTGCTCGAAGGACCAGCAGCAACCTGGTGGGACAACTTTTCAGATCACCACTCCCCTTGAGGATTTGACTTGGGCTATTTTTGAGGATGGATTCCGTATAGCTCACATCTCATCCGGAGTGATGAACTTGAAGAAAAAGGAGTTCCACAACCTGAAACAATGTCACTGCAGTGTGGATGAGTACAATGAGGAGTTCAACAATCTGGCGCGCTATGCACCGGATGAAGTTGATACTGATGCTAAGAGGAAGGAGAAATTCCTCGAAGGACTTAATGATGAGTTGAACCTGCAGCTGTCTGTTGCCTATGTCCCAATCTACCAATCACTTTGTGACAAGGCTACCATCTTGGAAAATAAGATGAAATAGGTTGAGGGCAGAAAGAGGAAGTATAACTTTGATAAGAACAAATCGGGATCATCTCACAAGAATTCCCATCATGATGAGAGTGGAAGTTCTGGATTCCACAAACATGGGAAGTACAACAACCACCACAACCACAACCGTCATCATGACAACAAGCATCATCGCAGTCATGACAATGACAAGTATAAGAACCACAAGAGTGGACACAAGAGCCACCACAGTGGAAGTGGAAATGGAAGTCAGCCTACAAAGAAAGATCTCAGTCAGGTTGAATGTTTCAAGTGTAAGAAGATGGGTCACTATGCTAATGAGTGCCCAGAAAGAAAGTTAAAGGTGCCAACAAGCCCAATCCCTTCCAAAAGGGACAAGTGAACCACATTAATGTGGAAGAAATATATGAAGAGTTTGATGCTGTGGCTGGTAAGTTCAAGTTCAATTCTTTTCCAGCACTTGTTCTTTTTTATACTGGCGCATCACATTCATTCGTATCAAGAGCATTTGTTTATAAAAATGGATTACCAACTGAAAATATTGGGTGTCCTATAAAAGTAAGCTCTCCCGGTGGAGAGATGATAGTGAGCCTTGGATGTCGTGGTCTAATGATAGAATTTGGGAAGCATAAGTTTCCAGTTAGTTTGATAATCCTAGATTCCCAAGGATTGGATGTCATTCTAGGAATGGATTGGATGACTAAGTATGAAGGAGTACTAGATTGTGCCAATCGTACTGTCACACTCACAACCCCGGATAATAAAAGGATTAGATTCAAATCTAACTTTGAATCAAAAGGAAGTAAGCTAAATTCTCGTAAGGGGGTTAGCATAGACAATGTGCTAATTGTGAGAGAGTATCCGGATGTGTTTCCGGAGGAATTGCCTGGAATGCCACCAGATAGAGATGTTGAGTTCCTAATTGAATTACTACCAGGATCTAGACCAATAGGAAAGAGACCTTACAAGATGTCAGTTGATGAGTTGAAGGTACTCAAGAAACAACTTGGAGAACAGTTACAGAAAGGATTTACTCATCCAAGTTCTTCGTCTTGGGGTGCACCAGTATTGTTTGTTGAAAAGAAAGATAGAAGTCAAAGGTTATGCATAGATTACCATTCACTCAACGAGGTAACTATCAAGAACAAGTATCCTTTGCCTAGAATCAATGATATGTTTGACCAGCTAGAAGGAGCCTAAGATTGATCTCCGATCAGGATATTTTCAGCTAAAGATCAGGGAACAAGACATACCTAAGACTGCTTTCACCACTAGGTATGGTTTGTATGAGTACACCATGATGCCATTTGGTTTGACAAATGCACCATCCTACTTCATGAATATGATGAACAAAGTGTTCATGGAATTTCTTGACAAGTTTGTTGTCATATTCATAGATGACATTTTTATCTACTCCAAGAGCAAAGAAGAGCATGAAGATCATTTGCGTTTGATACTTGAGAAGCTTAGGGAGCACAAGTTGTATGCCAAATTCAGCAAGTGTGAATTCTATTTGAATGAAGTGGGATTTCTCGGACATATTGTGTCAGGAGATGGTGTAGCTGTTGATCCCGCAAAAGTGTCATCTGTAACTGAGTGGGAATCTCCTAAGTCAGTGAAAGATGTACGTAGTTTCCATGGCCTGGTAGGATACTATAGAAGATTCATTGAGAATTTCTCAAATGTAGCTAAGCCAATGACGGAATTACTTAAGAAAGACAAGAAATTTGATTGGACTGAAGGATGTGAACTCAGTTTCCAAGAATTGAAGAAGAGACTAGTGACAGCACCAGTCTTATGCCTGCCACATTTGGAAAAGGACTTCCAAGTATATTGTGATGCATCTCATCAAGGATTGGGTGGAGTTTTGATGCAAGAAGGGAAAGTTGTAGCTTATGCCTCGAGACAACTCAAAACTCATGAGGTGAACTATCCTACTCATGATTTAGAGTTAGCCTCTGTTGTTCATGCACTCAAAACATGGAGACATCATCTTTTGGGAAAACGTTGTGAAGTGTTCACAGATCACAAGAGTCTGAAATATATCTTCACTCAAAAAGAAATCAACATGAGACAAAGAAGATGGCTAGAACTCATCAAGAACTATGACTTGAGTTTGCAATACCACTCCGGTAAAGCAAATGTTGTAGCGGATGCTTTAAGTCGTAAAGTTTATGTAAATGGCCTCACTAAGGCAGAGTTGCCAGATGATCTGTGTGCCCAAACTCAAGGATCTCAGATTGGAGATAGTACCTGAGGGACATCTCATGTCATTGGATGTTCAACCCACCTTGTTGGACAAAATCAGGGAAGCCCAAAAGATGGACAAAGAAATTGAATATATTAAGGGAAAAATTAGCAAAGGGAAAGCTAAAGGATTCCATGAATACGAACAGGGTACTTTATGGTATGGAAAAAACGTATCTGCATTCCGCAAGATCCGGAGCTTTGGAAACTGATTTTACAAGAAGCACACAACTCACCATATTCCATTCATCCGGGTAATACCAAAATGTACATGGATGTGAAGGAAAGATTTTGGTGGAATAATCTCAAGAAGGACATCACAGAACATATTGCTTTGTGTGATGTGTGTAATAGAGTGAAAGCGGAACATCAGAAACCAGCGGGATTGTTACAACCACTACCTATCCCTGATTGGAAGTGGGACAAGATTGGCATGGATTTCATCACCGGACTGCCAAGGACTAGATCAGGATATGACTCTATTTGGGTCGTGGTAGATCGCCTAACTAAAGTGGCTCATTTCATACCCGTGAAGACAACCTATACAAGTGCTAAGTTGGCCAAGATTTATATGAATAGGATCGTGTGTCTACATGGAGTACCCAAGAGTATTGTGTCGAATAGAGGGACCCAATTCACTTCACATTTTTAGAGACAACTGCATGAATCATTGGGAACAAGATTAGAGTTCAGCACAACTTTTCATCCTCAAACAGATGGACAGACAGAAAGGACCAACCAGATTCTGGAGGATATGTTGAGGGCATGTGCCCTATACTATAGTGCTAGTTCGGATGAAAGTCTGCCTTGCACGGAATTCTCTTACAATAATAGCTATCAATTCAGCATTGAGATGACACCGTTTGAATTTCTCTATGGAAGGAAGTGTACTACACCATTGCTATGGAATGGTGTTGGAGAAAGAAATTTGTTCGTGCCAGAACTATTCAAGGAAGCTGAAGAGAAAGTCAAGTTGGTAAAGGACAGATTGAAGATAGCACAGTCCTAACAGAAGAGATACGCAGATCCAAAGCGTAGAGAAGTCATCTACGAGGTAGGTGATAGAGCTTATCTTAGTGTCTCACCACTCCATGGAGTGAAGAGATTTGGAGTCAAAGGAAAATTGGCACCAAGGTATGTTGGACCGTTCAAGATTCTGAGTCGTAAAGGAGAAGTGGCTTATGAAATTGAGCTGCTTGAATCACTGTCTGCCGTTCACAATGTGTTTCACGTAAGCCAGTTGAAGAAATGCCATCCGGAGATGGGAGAAACTTCTTTGAAGGATACTATACCTTTGGAAGAGGTTCAGTTGGAGAGTGATCTCACTTATGAAGAAAAACCTATCAAAATTCTCAAAACTGTAGAAAGAGTTACTCATACGAAGACTATCAAGTTTTGCAAAGTTCAGTGGAATCATCATTCCGAAGAGGAAGCAACTTGGGAAAGAGAAGATGACCTTAGGAAAGATCACGCTCACCTATTTGCTAGCCAATCCGAATCTCGAGGGAGAGATTCACCTTAAGGGGGTTAGATTTGTAACATCCCAAAAATCATGATTTGAAAAGTTGGCATATCATTCATGCATTCATAACATCTGGTCATTTTAAACAAGATTTCAAATAAGAAACCATTTGTATGCCTAGTATTTTATGCAAGTAAGGCAATGGTTTTATTTTTACTTTCCAAGTAGGAGAATTCTTTGGATTGATCAGAAATGTTTTAGAGTTGAATGAAAGCTTGCACAAAGATTTTTGAAACAAAATTCAATATAAAACCATTTGTATGCCTATTATATATATTTAAATAAGGCATGGTTTTTTTTCAATGTGTCAAGTGCTTTGGAGTAAACAGTAGGGTTTTATACACAAATAAGTACAAGGATTTCACTACAAAAATCCAGAGGTGATTTGAATTCAAACCCATTTGATTTTTAGTTTGAATTTGATTCCTGAAAATCCAAACAGAAAAAGAAAAGAAAAAAGAAAAAAATAAAACCAACCGCTGACTATTTGGCCCAACACCAGATCCAGCCATCTAGCCCACCCAGGTCGTTTCTCTCTCTATCTCTCTCTCACACGTGCAGCTCTACCCACAGTCACTGACGCGCGGACCCCGCTGCCACCTCAGCCCTTCTTCCCTAAATCACGCCTGCGGACTGCATCGCCGCTGCCGTTGCTGCCGATAATGGCGCGACGTAATTAGCCATGAATTCGCAGGCATTTCCTGTCGAGCTGCTGCCTACTTAAGCTCCTACACCCCACGGCCATTTCCCCCCACTCAGCACACTATCTCCGCCACCAGGCTGCCGGCAATTCGCTCTGAACCTCCGTTGCCCGACGCGCTCCGGCGAACTATTCCGGTGAGTCCAGCGCGCCCCTCTACATCTCATTCATATGAGCGTACTTGCCAGGCCCTTGCACATTTGCTCACACCTTTCATTTGCTCTAAACCGCCCAGGAATGTCGTCTCCGTCGAGCTTCACGAACAACAGGAGCGCCGCCCAACTCCGGTGAAGAATCACGGCAAAGTCAGACCACCCCTTGACCCCTGAGCCATACCACTAAGTCTGTCGTGTCTCTGTGCATCTCCTAATGCCTCTGGTTCATCTTATTTCGCCATAGAACATCGCCTTCGTCTCCGGCAGTAAGCATGAGACGCGGGCACAAACTCAGTCGAGGTCTTCAGGCCACCACAGCACGCTCCCATCCACACCGACGATTCGTCGAGCTTCCTCGCAACTTTGAAATGCTGGTAAGACCAACCACTGCCCCAACCCCCTCTGTAGCCGCCAGAACCTCGCTGGCAGAGCGCCACCGCCGTGTCGCCGTCGTCAGCGCCGCCAAGTTTTGGTCATTGAATCTGCGCCGTTAGATTTGAATCGTAGGGATAGGATTAGATCGAGTACGAAGCGGTCTCCTTTGATCTGGGCCACTAGATCTAACTTAGATCCAACGCTCCACGTTGGCCGATCCGCGCGAAGCGGTACTATCCAATCAGAGCACGTCACGTGTGGGTGCTGTTTAAATAAAAATCCAGAAAAGATTTTTGAATGTTTAAACTTGTAAAATTCATAACTTTTGATCTGTTTGTCCAAAAAAATGGAAATAATATTTCAATGGATTCACAAAAATAAATCGTACACTACTGTTGGTTTGGTTTTGTACTTTGCTTCTGTTAAAATGGAATTTTATGCAGAGACATTTGTAGGCTTATTTTGAGTATAAAAATTGTTTAAAAAATGTTTTTAAGACTAATTTGAGTTTATCTAGTCTATAAAAGTTTAGTTTTGTGTTTAGTACTGTTTACTTGTCTTGTTTGATTTGGGAAAAATCATCACATGGAATTTGCATGCATTCATATATTTTTGCTTGATTAATTTGAATGTAAATTTGGTGCTATCATTTTATGTGTAGATTTTGGTGCTAGTGGTGATTGTGATTGTGAGGACTGTTGCTACTCCCCCAACTACCAAGGCAAGTGGTGCTTCATGTATTTTTCCCATTATTTTATTATGCACTAGTGATATTTTGTATATGGCTTGCATGAGATTTTGTTAAGTATCTGTATGCTATGTTATGGGAAATCCTAGTAGTTATAGTCTTGGTAGAATTTGCTCTAAGTTAAGATACTTGTTATATAGGGTGGATTATATACATGCTATGGAAAATATTATTAAGTCTTTGACTTGTGTTTTTACTTAATAAAACAACTAAGTGAATGAATCACCTAGGTGGAATGGTATGTTGGGTTATGTTGAGTGGTTACACAAGGCCCATATCTATGGTATACCTTATGTATCGCACTTGTGGAAAGCCACCCAGGAACAAAGGAATTTGAGATACTTAGTGTTTAGGAGCTTCTAGTGCAACCACATGGCATATGGGCTCTGCCTTGATCATATAGGTTGCAATAACTTATCCAGATGGACAGTTGGTGGTAGGGTGATAGGTTGGAGCGCGTCCATTTGGTCTAAGGGAAGGCTTCTGAAAGGTCTCGTCTCGATGCATGTCTAGTCTTGTGGGGAAAGTGCACCACCTCTCGAGAAGGAAAAATCTAAGTACTTAGCCGTGTCCCCGGCAACGGACAATTTGAGCATCAAGACATTGAAGCTATCAAGAATCTCCTCATCCCAATTTCTAAGTTAAAAACTTGTGGTTGAACAAGGGTAAAGGTTCACCAATGTCTATTGGTGGTTCCTTGGGAGTTTTTGTCAAACAAAAACTTAGTGTTTTCAACTGATAGGAAAAACCTATTTTGAGCAAAGCAAGCCTAAGCTACACTTAGCCAAATTCATATAGAAGCTAGAAACTATTATTCTACTAAGGTATCACTTGCCAATACTATTCCAATGTATTGACCCACTGTGGTTGTAACTTGTGATGTTGCAGGTTACTCTGATGAGGATTAGGGTTATGAGTCTACACTCAACATGTTTGCCTGTGGCACATGAAGATGAAGACTTTACTTTATTTTGTTAAGTTGAACTCTTGTACTAGCATATGGCTATGGAGTTGTAAAAGACTATGTTATCTCTGGAATGACGATGTAATAAAGACCTTTGTATCTGTGTACTTCATCTTAAACTGTGGATGCTAGCATTTGATCCAGGGACTAGCATTGCAATCATAGGGACCTTTACCTTTACAAAGGTAGGCTCTTACAAAGAACCCTAAAGCTGACCCACCAAATCTAAGAGATCTCCCCCTCTAACCATCCAAAGCTCTTTATCTTTGGAGAATCGAAGGACAAGGCCTTGATCTACATCTTCACCAAAAGAGATTTTTATTTCCCCTAATTCGTTTGAGGGCCCCTTGCTCTAGTATTTCATTGGAAACCCTAGTTGTTTATTTGGTATTTACAAGCTTGTCTTTGATTATTGTGACAGCTTGCTTGCATTAGGGAGCCTTCAATTCAGTTGTGGATGTATGCCTCGAACTTGTTGTAAAGGTGTTGGCTTCCACCTTGATGTTTGCTGACGAGGGTTCGACTCATCAATGCCCATTGTTATGTACATGGGTTTAGAGAAGATGGGGAGGCTGGAGATCACAGAACGGTTAACATACTCGCAACAAGGGGACACGAGGTTTACCCAGGTTCAGGCCCCCGAAGGAAAACCCTACTCCCGCTTGACTGTTCTTGATTGATGGTGATGCGATGGTTATAGGGGTGCGTAGATGCAATCTGGTGTGAGGTGTGTTCTAGAGTATGAGGTGAGATCCTCCTCTCCGTATCCTCCTGGCCTTTATATGGGGAGGCCAGGTCCCGGGATAGGTCGAGTCAGTTATAAATTAGGGTTAACTCCTTTGAAATTCTATCTTACACTTAGTTGTGTCCTCAAAGAAGTCAAGTTCTCTCCGGGCTTGGGCCATCCCAAGTTTCCTTGGGCTTCACGATTGCAGTAGGTCTTGCTTGTGGGCCTTTGCTGGGATGGACCAGGTAGGCCGATGTTAGGTACCCGTAGGGCATATCCATGTGAGTGGCCCCTGAGTGTTTAGTCGAATCAAAGATTCGACTAGAGACTCCATAGTCTTTCAAGTGCTTCTTATCTGAACATGTTTCGGGTGGATATATTGGTTCATAGGCATTGTTGATACATGTTCCTGACTCACCTGACGGATCAGGGTCCGTTAATGTCTTTGGACAAAACAACATGATCTAGTTTAGGCTCGAGTCTCCGGACTCGAATCCATAAAATTGCTAGCATAATTCGACTCAAGCCTTGGAGGTCTTACAGGAGTCGGATTCCAGTTTTTTAAGTTGTGTACCCACCCCGTCCGTCGCGATTTTTCATCGTTCCTGTTGACACGGTATGTTACTGGCAGAGCTCAGTCAGGTGCGATACCAGGCCATCAGATGATATCTATAGGTCTTATCTTTGTGTCGTATACAGATCATCCGAAAATCTATCACCACAGAGGTGTTTCAGGTGACCAAGGAGACGTTATCTCTCTCAACATTAATTTGGGCAAAGTTGCCAATGTGTTCTTATTGTTTCCATGGAGGATCCAAAGGATCTCATTCGAATAATTCATAGGGTGCACGACCAGCGCTCCCTATGGGAGTAGCCCCCGAGTGTCTGTTCGAGTCGCAGACTCGAGCAGAAACTTTAAGTTATCAATTAGGCAAAACAGTGATCCGAAAATTATTCGGGTGAACAAGCTCCCTATGGGAGTAGCCCCCGAGTCCATAGTGGACTCGCAGACTCGATGGACTCGAAGCATTAAGAAGTATTGCAACTAAGACGGGAACCATGCCAAATTCTCAGGTGCACGGCCAGCGCTCCTGATAGGAGTAGCCCTCGAGTATTCAGTTGAGTCTTAGACCCGAGTGAGTACTCTTGTATGCAGTCAAAAGAATCTGACCATTGCTAACTTTCTTCCATTGAGAGTTGCTGATGTCATGGATGACGCTTGGTGGGCTCAACCGTCTTTGAAGGCAGCGATGACAAGACTAGACGGTCACGGGCCCCACTTTATGATGGGGATTTGCCTAGTCACGTGTTGTTTACAGAAAAGTTACTGCGTCTCCTCGATTTCCATGCGTAGTGGACGGCGGGCTCACGATAGTTCGAGTGATGCCCTCCACGTGTACGGTGCGATGAGGTACACGCGTTAGGGTAAGTGGATCGACGGTTTGGCATCGTCGTCTTCGTTGATTTATACGGCGAGGCGTGGTGGTAATTCTTCCCTTCACCATTCGCTCTCTCTCCTCGTTTTACTTTTCCATTTTCAGAGCTCGCGCGCACCATGCACTGGACATCCTTCGCATGTTTCCTTCCTCTTTCCTTCACGCCCATCATTCTACGCGCCTTGCTAGCAAGATGGGGAAGCCCAAGAAGTCTGCTGCTACTGCTGCGGGGACGAGCGCCGCCAAGAAGAGCTCCAACACCGGCTGCATCACCAATGGCAGCTGGCGGCGATCGTCCGTGAGGAAGGCAGACCTACATCGCTCGTGCGAGTCACATCTGATCCTGGAGAAGAAGGGCGACGTCCTCATCCCCGACAAATAGGTAATTCCTCGCCCTCCCAAGGGATTTTTTTTGTTGTTTTTGTTAACTTTATCATTAGAGACCTTTCTCTTCCTGCCCACAACTTCCTTCGTGGAATTTTTTTCCTTTACGGTCTTCAGCTCCATCATCTATCGCCCAATTCCATTCTGCACATTGCATGTTTCATCACGCTGTGCGAGTGTTGGCTCGGTATCGAGCCACACTTCAGCCTCTTTAGGAAACTTTATTCCCTGAAGAGGCAATCGGGGTCCCAAGGGGTCTATGAAATGGGCGGGTGCGGCATATCCATCCGCCCCAATCTCTAATATTTCTCCACATTGCATGGAGAATGCAGGTCTTGCTCTTGTTGACGTGGAGGTCGACATGGAGGAGTAGTGTAGACTACTCGACTATCTTTCATATATCATACTTTGATTATTGAGTCGCAATGACCATCCAACATGTGGATGGCTTGCTGTTGTGTGTTTGCATTTTCAAAACCTGTTGTTTATGTCGTTCAAACTCTATGTTAATTTGAGCTTGGTTATTATGATTGTTTCTATGTGATGTATTGTGCATGTTAAGCATCTATGGGTATCTCATTTATTATCCTTATTGAAACCACAGATGCCTCCCCGTCGTGCCAACCCCAACCCAAACAACAACAATAACGTCACTCCTGAGATGCAGCAGTTGATGACAGCTCAAGCTCAGCTTATGCAAATGATGACACAGTTCATGCAAAATCAGAATCAAAACAATAATAATAACAACAACAACAAAAATAATAATAACCCTCCAGCATTTGACATGCTCACTAGATTTCCGAGACTGAGGCCTACAAAGTTCTCGGGAACCACTGATCCAATGGTAGCCAATGACTGGTTACGTTCAGTGAACAAGGACTTAGTGACTGTTGGATGCACCGACGAGGAAAAAGTCAGGTTTGCAGCACATCTGCTCGAAGGACCAGCAACAACCTGGTGGGACAACTTTCAGATCACCACTCCCCTTGAGGATGTGACTTGGGCTATTTTTGAGGATGGATTCCGTAGAGCTCACATCTCATCTGGAGTGATGAACTTGAAGAAAAATGAGTTCCACAACCTAAAACAGCGTCACCACAGTGTGGATGAGTTCATTGAGGAGTTCAACAATCTAGCGCGCTATGCACCGGATGAAGTTGATACTGATGCTAAGAGGAAGGAGAAATTCCTCGAAGGACTTAATGATGTGTTGAACCTGTAGCTGTCTGTTGCCTATGTCCCAACCTATCAATCACTTTGTGACAAGGCTACCATCTTGGAAAACAAGATGAAACAGGTTGAGGGCAGAAAGAGGAAGCATAACTTTGATAAGAACAACTCGGGATCGTCTCACAAGCATTCCCATCATGATGATAGTGGAAGTTCTGGATTCCACAAACATGGGAAGTACAACAACCACCACAACCACAACCGTCATCATGACAACAAGCATCATCGCAGTCATGACAATGACAAGTATAAGAACCATAAGAGTGGACACAAGAGCCACCATACTGGAAGTGGAAATGGAAGTCAGCCTGCAAAGAAAGATCTCAGTCAGGTTGAATGTTTCAAGTGTAAGAAGATGGGGCACTATGCTAATGAGTGCCCAGAAAAGAAAGTTGAAGGTGCCAACAAGCCCAATCCTTTGCAAAAGGGACAAGTGAACCACATTAATGTGGAAGAAATATATGAAGAGTTTGATGCTATGGCTGGTAAGTTCAAGCTCAATTCTTTTCCAGCACTTGTTCTTTTTGATACTGGCGCATCGCATTTATTCATATCAAGAGCATTTGTTGATAAAAATGGATTACCAAATGAAAATATTGGGTGTCCTATAAAAGTAATCTCTCCCGGTGGAGAGATGATAGTGAGCCTTGGATGTCGTGGTCTAATGATAGAATTTGGGAAGCATAAGTTTCCAGTTAGTTTGATAATCCTAGATTCCCAAGGATTGGATGTCATTCTAGGAATGGATTGGATGACTAAGTATGAAGGAGTACTAGATTGTGCCAATCATACTGTCACACTCACAACCCCGGATAATAAAAGGATTAGATTCAAATCTAACTTTGAATCAAAAGGAAGTAAGCTAAATTCTCTTAAGGGGGTTAGCATAGACAGTGTGCTAATTGTGAGAGAGTATCCGATGTGTTTTCGGAGGAATTTCCTGGAATGCCACCAGATAGAGATGTTGAGTTCCTGATTGAATTACTGCCAGGATCTGGACCAATAGCAAAGAGACCTTACAAGATGTCAGTTGATGAGTTGAAGGAACTCAAGAAACAGCTTGGAGAACAGTTACATAAAGGATTTACTCAGCCAAGTTCTTCGTCTTGGGGTGCACCAGTATTGTTTGTTGAAAAGAAAGATAGAAGTCAAAGGTTATGCATAGATTACCGTTCACTCAACGAGGTAACTATCAAGAACAAGTGTCCTTTGCCCAGAATCAATGATCTATTTGACTAGCTAGAAGGAGCCTGTGTGTTCTCAAAGATTGATCTCCGATCAGGATATTTTCAGCTAAAGATCAGGGAACAAGACATACCCAAGACTGCTTTCACCACTAGGTATGGTTTGTATGAGTAAAGTTTCACCAATGTCTATGGGTGGTTCCTTGGGAGTTTTTGTCAAACAAAAACTTAGTGTTTTCAAATGATAGGAAAAACCTATTTTGAGCAAAGCAAGCCTAAGCTACACTTAGCCAAATTCATATAGAAGCTAGAAACTATTATTCTACTAAGGTATCACTTTCCAATACTATTCTAATGTATTGACCCACTGTGGCTGTAACTTGTGATGTTACAGGTTACTCTGATGAGGATTAGGGTTATGAGTCTACACTCAACATGTTTGCCTGTGGCACATGAAGATGAAGAATTTACTTTATTTTATTAAGTTGAACTCTTGTACTAGCCTATGGCTATGGAGTTGTAAAAGACTATGTTATCTCTGGAATGACGATGTAATAAAGACCTTTGTATCTGTGTACTTCATCTTAAACTATGGATGCTAGCATTTGATCCAGGGACTAGCATTTCAATCACAGAGACCTATACCTTTACAAAGGTAGGCTCTTACAAAGAACACTAAAGCTGACCCACCAAATCAAAGAGATCTCCCCCTCCAACCATCCAAAGCTCTTTATCTTTGGAGAATCGAAGGATAAGGCCTTGATCTACATCTTCACCAAAAGAGATTTTTATTTCCCCCTAATTCGTTTGAGGGCCCCTTGCTCTAGTATTTCATTGGAAACCCTAGTTGTTTATTTGGTATTTACAAGCTTGTCTTTGATTATTGTGACAACTTTCTTGCATTAGGGAGCCTCCAATTCAGTTGTGGATGTATGCCTCAAACTTGTTCTAAAGGTGTCGGCTTCCACCTTGAAGGTTGCTGACGAGGGTTCGACTCATCAATGCCCATTGTTATGTACATGGGTTTAGAGAAGATGGGGAGGCTGGAGATCACGGAACGGTTAACATACTCGCAACAAGGGGACATGAGGTTTACCCAGGTTCAGGCCCCCGGACGGAAAACCCTACTCCCGCTTGTCTGTTATTGATTGATGGTGATGCGATGGTTATAGGGGTGCACAGATGCAATCTGGTGTGAGGTGTGTTCTAGAGTATGACGTGAGATCCTCCTCGCCGTACCCTCCTGGCCTTTATATGGGGAGGCCAGGTCCTGGGATAGGTCGAGTCGGTTATAAATTAGGGTTAACCCCTTTGAAATTCTATCTTACACTTAGTTGTGTCCTCAAAGAAGTCAAGTTCTCTCCAGGCTTGGGACATCCCAAGTCTCCTTGGGCTTCACGATTGCAGTAGGTCTTGCTTGTGGGCCTTTGTTGGGATGAACCAGGTAGGCCGATGGTAGGTTCCCGTAGGGCATATCCATGTGAGTAGCCCCCGAGTATTTAGTCGAATCAAAGATTCGAGTAGAGACTCCATAGTCTTCCGGGTGCTTCTTATCTAAACATGTTTCGGGTGGATATTGGTTCATAGGGATGGTTGATACATGTGCCTGACTCACCCGACGAATCAGTGTCCGTTAATGTCTTTGGACAAAACAACACGATCTACTTTAGGCTCGAGTCCCCGGACTCTAATCCATAAAATTGCTAGCATAATTCGACTCAGGCCGTGGAGGTCTTACATGAGTCGGATTCTAGTTTTTTAACTTGTGTACCCAACCCGTCCGTCGAGATTTTTCATCGTGCCTGTTGACACGGTATGTTACTGACAGAGCGCAGTCAGGTGCGATACCAGGCCATCAAATGATATCTGTAGGTCTTATCTTTGTGTCATAGACACATCATTAGAAAATCTATCACCACAGAGGTGTTTCAGGTGACCAAGGAGACGTTATCTCTCTCAACATTAATTTGGGCAAAGTTGCCAATGTGTTCTTATTGTTTCCATGGAGGATCTGAAGGATCTCATTCGAATAATTCATAGGGTGCACGACCAGCGCCCCCTATGGGAGTAACCCCCGAGTGTATGTTCGAGTCGTAGACTCGAGCAGAAACTTTAAGTTATCAATTAGGCAAAACAGTGATCCGGAAATTATTCGGGTGAACAAGCTCCCGATGGGAGTAGCCCCTGAGTCCATAGTGGACTCGCAGACTCGATGACTCGAATCATTAAGAAGTATTGCAACTGACACGGGAACCATGCCAAATTCTCAGGTGCACGGCCAGCGCTCCTGATAGGAGTAGCCCTAGAGTATTCGGTTGAGTCTTAGACTCGAGTGAGTACTCTTGTATGCAGTCAAAAGAATCTGACCATTGCTAACTTTCTTCCATTGAGAGTTGTTGATGTCATGGATGACGCTTGGTGGGCTCAACCGTCTTTGAAGGCAGCGATGACAAGACTAGACGGTCACGGGCCCCACTTTGTGATGGGGATTTGCCTAGTCACGTGCTGTTTACAGAAAAGTTACTGCGTCTCCTTGATTTCCATGTGTAGTAGACGGCGTGCTCACGATAGTTCGAGCGATGCCCTCCACGTGTACGGTGCGATGAGGTACACGCGTTAGGGTAAGTGGATCGACGGTTTGGCGTCGTTCTTCGTTGATTTATACAGAGAGGCGTGGTGGTAATTCTTGCCTTCACCATTCGCTCTCTCTCCTCGTTTTCCTTTTCCATTTTTAGAGCTCGCGCGCACCATGCACTGGACATCCTTCACACGTTTCCTTCCTCTTTCCTTCACGCCCATCGTGCTACGCGCCTTGCTAGCAAGATGGGGAAGCTCAAGAAGTCTGCTGCTACTGCTGTGGGGACGAGCGCCGCCGGCTCCGCCAAGAAGAGCTCCAACACCGGCTGCATCACCAATGGCTGCTGCCGGCGATCGTCCATGAGGAAGGCAGACCTACACCGCCTGCGCGAGTCACATCTGATCCTGGAGAAGAAGAGTGACGTCCTCATCCCCGACAAAGAGGTAATTCCTCGCCCTCCCGAGGTATTTTTTTGTTGTTTTTGTTGCCTTTATCATTAGAGACCTTTCTCTTCCTGCCCACGACTTCCTTCGTGGACTTGTTTTTCTTTACGGGCTTCAGCTCCATCAGCTATCGCCCAATTCCATTCTGCACATTGCATGTTTCATCATGCTGTGCGAGTGTTGGCTTGGTATCGAGCCACACTTTAGCCTCTTTAGGAAACTTTATTCCCTGAAGAGGCAATCGGGCTCCCAAGGGGTCTATGAATTGGGCGGGTGCGGCATATCCATCCACCCCAATCTCTAATATTTCTCCTTCTCTCTCTCAGATTCTGTCCAAGGGTGGAGGAAAAAATGGTTCTATATCCACGACTCCAAGCTCGCCAAGCAGAATTATGGTGTGGCCCCCTTCGACTCCAAGCAATTGGTGACCCATAAACGTTCGTGGTCGAATGAAATTCTTGTGGGTGAGGCGGCGGAGGTGGACCGGATGTACGAGCGAGTGGACGCCCTCTAGATGGTGCTAGGCAAGTAAGTCTCTAGAGTCGACATCATCCGGACATTCCTGAAGTGTCGGTTGCAGCCCCTCCATGCTAGGGCTCACCCGATGTTTCAGTATGCTGGTGCCAGCGACCGGACAAGGGTGACGAAGGAGGAGATGTCCTCAGCTGATGTGGATAGAGTGCTTCGGCCTCTGCTCAAGCTCAAGGCTAATGAGCCTCTACCCGCAGAGTCATCGACTGCGCCATTTAGTGCACGAACGTCGTTCCTCGTGTATGACTCATGTGCCTTTTGTAGAGATGTGTCTGTTGACAGTTCTTTTGCTTTGATTAATTTGAGATTCACTTTGGCTACGCAGGACCTGGTAGTCGTGGGCATGTTCCCGCCTCTTCCTGAGGAATTCTCGGAGGCACCAGATGGTGGGGAAGTGGAGTCGGAGTCCACCGTTCCCCAAGCTCGGTCACCTGCTGGCGACGAAGCCCTCGAGCGTAGCGACGAGCGCTCTCTAAAGAGAGCCTAGAGCGAGAGATCGGATGGTTCAACGCCGTTGACCCTGTAGAGGCCTACTCACCTGGATCAGCATGAACTGGGGGATGGGGCCTCCTCTCCCTTTCCCGTGGTTCCTCTTTGGGCCATGGCTCCTCAGTCGCCGGCCAAGAAGAAGAAAGCGGCGCCAGTCTTCAACCTCTCTGATATCCCCTCATAAGTATCAACTGACTTCACATTTTCGATTGTGTCTAACCTGCTTGGTGGTTTTGGAGACTTTACTTGCTTTTGCTGCATCGGGTGGTCTTCCTCAGCCAAATCCATGAAGGATGAGACTAAAGAAGTTGTTGTGGCTTTGAAGATGGTGCATGCAGAACATGCAACCACCTCCCCAAAGACGTCGGCCAACTACGGAGACATCGCGTTGAGCTCCTCGAAGCCGAGGATTCATGTGGTTGTTGCCCAGAAGACGCGAGCTACTCCTTCGGAGTTTTCAGGAGGCCATGTGAGTACTCTTGTCATTTTGGCACGGGCGAGCGCCTGAGTCCTTTGTTGAACTGGTTCTTTGCTTTTTTTCTACAGCCCTTCATCCGCGATATTAACCGCCTTGGTCGTCAACATCTCTCCTTGGAGGACAGCTATCGGCAACTCCAAGGTGCATATACTTCTTCTATTTACCCTCGGGTGTTAATGAATGTTTCTTTTCTAATCCTTTTCCTGCTGATCGTCATAGACGAGAACAATGAGGCTCTACGCAAGCTGAATGCACTCGAGAAGAGGCAAAGCCAGGCGGAGACCAAGGAGAAAGATGTCGTGGAGGCTCTTGAGCATTGCCGGCAGGAGGCCCAGGAGCGCGAAGAACAACTTGCGGTTGCTGCGGCATCTCGGGAGAAGGCAATGGCAAAAGAGCTTATAGCTACTGCCAAAGCGATGTCCGGTAAGTTATCATGTGCTTCTTTGCCTGAGTTTTTTCTAGTTCATTTTCTTTGCCTCATCCGAAGTTTCTTTTCTACAATCTGCAGATGAGACTAGCGTCGCGTTTGATTGTGATGCCTTGGAGCATGGGGATCCCATGGAGGATGTTGTTGCGATGGTCGAAGACCGTTGTAGATCTATCATCGAGACGCTGGGCAAGGCCAAGGAGGTCCTCGCCCGCTTCTACCGGGAGATATTCCCGAAGGGTGTCGCCCTTGATGACGTCGATTCCTTGACGAAGGCCTTGGTGGGCGATGCCCCTGCGGACTATAAGAAGGCCCATAAGGGTTTGGGTGCAACCCTGTGGCTGGCGATGGCAATGGTGGCTGGCGCACATCTGAATTTTCCCTAGGTCACCTCCAGGATGCCGGTGGCAGCGGATGGCACTGAGGTAGCCTTTGCTCCTTTCGCCTCCCGCTGCAATAACTTCGGCCCGAAACTCATTGATCTTCTGGCCACATATGCACTGGAGCAGCGGCAGGCGGACAAGGCGAAGGCCTCGGAGTCCAAAGTTGCTCTGGATACGGCTGCTGCTTAGGGCTCTTGCGCCGTAGTTTCTTTGGTAGTATTTTGATTTTGCTTTCCCAGCGTGCATGTAATGCCTTGTACTTGATGAATCTGACTCTACCACGTAGTGGTTATGTTAATGTAAATATATGTGTTTCTCTTGACTGTTGTCAATTGCTTTGGTTTTTATATTTTGTCATATGTGCACCTCTTAGGGTCCTTCAAATGTTGATCCAGTGGCTACGCCATCCACATTGACTGTTGCATGTCCACCGTCGGGTGAGGCATCGCAGCTGCCTTTGCTACGTGATCGCATCCGAAGCCTAGAGAAGGATTTTCTCATCATTTGTGGCCATGTGGATGTTTGGAAATCCAAGCCTGAACGGGCCGTTGCGAGAGAGGATTTTCTCCTTGAGGAATTTCGGCAGATCGGCGAGCAACTCCAATGTAAGTCACCATGGGCTTGTTTTATTTTTAGATTGGGTCGGACCTCTATGGCTTCTAAGCTGCTGCTCTTGTTTGTAGTTGTTAATCTTCTTCTGCAGAAAGAGAAGGAACGAGTTGCAATTCGGCTTAATTGCCTTACCCAATAGGAGTTGGAGGCCGGAGGCTTCTTTTGGATGGACCATTGATACGTTGGAAACATATCTATAATTTTTGATGATCCATGCTTGTTTAGTATCTACTTTGCTTTACTTGTCTACACTTTGAGGTGCTTTTTACATGTTTTCTAGTACTAACCTATTAACAAGTTGCAACAGTGTCAGATGCCTGTTTTCTGCTGTTTTTGGTTTCAGAAAAGTTAGTAAAGAAATATTCTCGGAATTGGACGAGCCAAACGTCAAAGTGAATTACTTTCCGTGGGGAACAAGAAGTCCAGAGGAGAGCCGGAGGGGCCAGCCAGGGGGGCCAGACCCTCCCCAGACGCGGGTGGGCCCAGCCCCGCGCCTGGCTAGGGTTTGCCAACCCTGGCTGCCTCCTCGGTCTCCCCCTTCGCCTATAAAAATCCCCTGATGCAGAAACCCTTGGGACCCGATCAAATATCCACAAAATCGTATGTAGCCTCCGCCACCATCGTCCCTAGATCGGGGGGATCTGAAGTTCTTCCCGGCACCCTGCCGGAGGGGAGATCATCCCGGAGGCCTTCTCTCCGGTATGATGCGTGAGTAGTTCCACCTTGGACTAAGGGTCCATGTAGTAGCTAGATGGTTGTATCTCCTCCTTTGTGATTTCATGTATAGATCATGTGAGCTCCGATCATGATCAAGATCTAATCTATTTGTAATCATGCATGTTGTGTTTGCAGGGATCCGATCGATATTGAGATTATTATGTTGGTTTGATTAATGGTTTTGTCTTGATGATTCTATCATGTCTATGTTGTTTGTGATCTTGCATGCTCTTCGTTGTTAGTAGCTATCTTGGCCAAGTAGTTGCTAGTGACTCCAAGAGGGGGTATTTATGCTCGATAGTGGGTTCATGCCTCTAGTTTCCAAGGGAAGTGACAGAAATCTCTTCGGTTGTAGATGTGTTGTTGCCACTAGGGAGAAAACAACGGTCTCTTGTTCATGGAACATGTAGACTATTTACCTTACACACTTTGCTTAAAGCAGTTGTCTGTTGCTTGCAACTTAATACTGGAGGGGGTTCGGATGATAACCTGAAGGTGGACTTCTAGTCATAGATGCAGTTGGATGGCGGTCTATGTATATTGTTGTATTGCCCAATCGAATCTCATAGGATCTTTCTGACTAGTAATTGCATTGTTATGCCTTGCTCAGTTCCTGTCAATTGCCCTGCTGTAATTTGTTTACCCTTCATGCCATGTTGTTTATCTGAGGAGAGCACCTCTAGTGAACTATGGACCCCGGTCTAATATTTACCATTGATATATCTTCCACTGTTACTTGTTTACTTGCTGCAAACCTTTACCTTCCACACCATACATTTAATCATTTGTTACAGCAAATCAGTGAGCTTGACAACCACACTGATTCGTTGGGGCAAAGTCTTGAGTTTGTGTTGTACAGGTCTCTGCGTTGCTTGAAACATATGTGTGACGTTTCCTTCCTCCTACTGGTTCGATAACCTCGGTTTCTTACTGAGGGAAACTTGTTGTTGTGCTGCTTCATACCTTGCTCTTAGGGTTTCCAACGAAGCGTCCCACGACAAGTGATGGGCGCCATCAAGCTTTTTTCTGGCGCTGTTTCTGGGGAGGCTAAGGACGTCTTCACTAGGGGAGTCCTTCACTTCCTTTCTCTTTACTTTGTTTTTAGTTTGCTTTATTTCTTTTGCTTGGTTTTGTTTGCCTCTTTTCAAAAAAACACAAAAAAAAATCAGTTCCTGCTCTAGCTGCTGCTGTTTTTTTGGCTTGCCCACCTTTGCCAAAATGAACTCTGCTGAGAACACCAAGTTTTGTGACTTCACTAGCACCAAAAACAATGATTTCCTTAGCACACCTATTGCTCCACCTGCTCCTGATGCTACCTTTTATGAAATTAATCCCGCTTGGTTGAATCTTGTGATGAGAGAGCAATTTTCTGGTGCTGGTTCTGATGATCCTGCTGCCCATCTCAATAGCTTTGTTGAACGTTGTGAGATGCAAAAGTATAAGGATGTAGATGGAGATATTATTAAGCTCAAGATTTTTCCTTTCTCCTTGAGGGGAAAAGCTAAAGAATGGTTGCTTTCTTTGCCTAAAAATAGTATTGATTCTTGGACTAAGTGCAAAGATGCTTTTATTTGAATGTACTATCCTCCTGCTAAGATTATATCTATGAGAAGTGATATTATGAAATTTAAACAACTTGATAGTGAACATGTTGCTCCAGCTTGGGAAATAATGAAATCTTTGGTTAAGAATTGCCCTACTCATGGACTAACTGCTTGGATGATTATCCAGACTTTTTATGCAGGTTTGAACTTCTCCTCAAGAAATCTATTGGATTCAGCTGCTAGAGGTACTTTTATGGGCCTCACTTTGGGTGCTGCAACAAGGCTCCTGGATAATATGATGGTTAACTACTCTGAATGACATTTTGAGAGATCTCCACATGGTAAGAAGGTAAATTCTATTGAGGAAACTTCCTCTTTGAGTGAAAATATTGATGTTATTATGGCTATGCTTGTTAATGGGAAATCTCCTCTAGATCCTAATAGTGTTCCCTTAGCCTCCTTGGTTGCTCAAGAAGAGCAAGTTGATATGAACTTCATTAGAAACAACAATTTCAACAACAATGCCTATAGGAACAATTTTGGTAGCAACAACAATTATAGGCCTTATCCTCCTAATAATGGCAATTCCTATGGAAGCTCCTACAAAATGCTAGAAGTGCCCCCTCTGAACTTGAAGTCATGCTCAAGGACTTTATTAGTAAACAAACCACTTTCAACAAGACTACAGAGGAAAAGCTTTTAACTGTTGATAAAAATATATCTTGTTTGTCTGAAGCTCAGTCCTCCCTGATTAATAAAATGGCCGCTAAACCTGAAGCTATGGAAAACACCTTTGTTACTGCTCATGCCATACAAGTTACTATTGATGAAAATGTTAGGTTGTTAGCTCAACTTCATGCTAAGCGGGAAAGGGAAGCTGAAATTGATAGAAACAATAGTGTGTGCACTATCACCACTAAACCATAAGTAGTCCATATTCCTACTCCTACTATGCCTAAGCCTATTGAGCCTGCTACTAATGATGCCAAGTTTGATTTTAATATTGATGGTTGCAGTATTTCTGAAGTGACTATGTTCTTGCAAAAGCTTGCTAGAAGTCCTGATGCTAGTGATATGCACGTTGCCTTTACCAAACACATTACAGATGCTATTGTTAAGATTAAGGAAGAGAAGCTAAAACACAAAGCTTCTATTCCTAGGAAAGTATAAGATAGTTGGGAACCCATTATTAATATACAAGTGAAGGACTTTTATCTCAAAGATTCATGTGTTCTTGGTTCTAGTGTCTCTATTATGCCCAGGAAGATTTATGAAATGCTTGATTTGCCACCTTTCGAAGATTGTTATTTGGATGTCCCACTCAATGATAATGCTAAGAAGAAACTCATGGGGAGTATTAATGATGTTCTCATCATGGTTAACAATGCTTATGTCCCTCTTGATTTCTATGTTTTGGATGTTGAATATAATGCTTCTTGTCCTATTACTTTGGGAAGACATTTTGTTAGAACAGTTGGTGCCATCATTGATATGAAAGATGGCACCATTAAATATAATTTTCCAATCAAGAAAGGTATTGAACACTTCCCTATTAGGAGAGAGAAGTTGCTTTTTGCTCCTGCTTTGAAAGCAAGATTTGATGTTAATGCTTCTTTATTTGAAAATACTTGATTCTTCTTGCTTCTTCTGCCTAACTTAAAGGCGTTAAAGAAAAGTACTTGTTGGGAGATAACCCAAGAGTTTCCTTGAGTCTTGGAAGTTATTACCTCGGTAATGACCTCTCCTTATCCTTTTTGTTTGCTTTTTGTGCCAAGAATGACCTCTAATAAGAGGGAAGTAAGATTTGGGGAGTTGTTGTCCCGAAACAGATTTCTGTCCTCCACCAAAAAAAATCGTGAGAAGGCTCTGTAACTCGGATTGAGCTATAACTTTATTAATAAATAACCCATTATGTTAGCTAACTTTTGTTAGTTCAACACTTTTTTATTTGAGCAACATAAGATGTTCGAAAAAATCGTTTTCTACCTGCTGGTCTATTTTGACAGATTTCTATCATTATTTGCATTTGCTTCTTATTGATTCTTTTTTGAGTTCTATTTAGGTGAATTGAGCTTTTTAAAGGAGTTACTACAGTATCTTGTGTTTTTAGTGAAAAGCCTTGATGTTTCAAAGCTTTGCCAGAGGTCTAATATCTTTTGAATACACTAATGTTGCTAATGAAGATTGTGTGAAGTTTTGTATGAAGGAAAAATTTTAGGTGTAAAGAGAGAATGATGCAATGAGATGAAGGATGGACAAAAGATCAAGCTTGGGTATTCCACCATGGTGTCACCCCAAGAAATATCCAAGAGGTACAAGCGTCAAAGCTTGGGGATACCCAAGGCATCCCTTCTTCATCAATAAAAATCTCAGGTTTGTCTAGACTCTTCGTTTTTATTGTTTCATGCACAGTTGTGTTGTTCTTGGATCGTCTTAGTTTTCGTTTTCTTTTTTTAGTTTGCTTAGTTTTCTAAAGTGGTTTGGACCCCTGTTCTCGCTGTGTTGTTTTGCAAATAAGTTTGCTTGGTGTTGGAAAGGAGTAGTAAGTTCTTGCTTGAAGTGCAAGAGGAGCTTGCATTGACTGTGACTTAGACTTTAGCATGACATGCTAGGTGTTGTTTTAGCATTATGCTTAGTGATTATTGCTGTATCATGTATTTTTCAAAATTGGGATTGTTTAGTGTGCCTTGAAGAAATTATGCGTTTTTTTAGCATGCAAAAGCATAGTATTGCGGTATTCTCGTCTGATGCTTTGCTTGGGTTGACTTGGCACATGCTCACACCATGTTATGACTATGACAAGTCACCATTAGCCTCTATGATCATTTAGTACTTGACTTGTAGTACCACTCTTTGCTTTGATTAGTTCGCTTTGTTGCACTACATGATTATGGCTATTATTGCTCTCTTAGTTGGTTGCTCCCAGTCTTTTGCTGGCCTCCACTTGTATGAGTAAGTTCTACTCATGCCTCCAACTCCCAAGAAACCAAGTTATTCCAAAGTTTCCACTATAAACTCCTATGCATAGTGTGTTACACCATTCCAAGTATATTCTTGTTTTTAATTATCTTCCAATTAAAAACTATTTTGTTATGTGAAAACTTAGTGATTAAAGCCCTCACGAACTTGACGGCACACTTTATTCTTTGCCCCTAATAAACTTGAACCATTGTGACAACTTTGTTGTATATGCTTGCACTTATAAGTTGGAATTATCAGAACCATGCTATCACGGGGAATGTTTTCAACATTGCACTTGTACCTTGTTGTACTCAGTTGATATCATGCTCTTTTGTCTATGGATGTCACCAGTGTGAAATAAAGAGGGAACTTGTAAGTCCATGGAGTTTGTATTTTGTGTTAGAGAAACGCCTGGGCCGCTAGCCTAAGCCATGCCTAATCATGGTGGAAACTTGCATCATCACCATAGTGAGCTGTCTATAAAGAATCCTCAATAAAAAGCTATGCATATGGTAAATAAAAATATTGCTGAGATGTTAATTGTCTGCTTGCCTTGTCATTTTGGTTATGGGAAAGCTCCTGTACCATGTGCAAGGGGTACCCCGTTGGTGGTTCTCAATGATATGCAAATACTTACAGTGGCAAGAACTTACCTGGACCCAAAGTTGAGTATGCATGAGGTGTGGCCCTCGTATTCAAGGGACTTGAGAATGCTAGCTTATACTTTGTCAAGCATATAGTCCAGCTTTGCCACTTTAACCTTGACCACTTCAAGATGCTTATGATAGGGGCAATGAGGGCTGAAAGCTAACAAGTACCATAATTTTTGGAAGCTCTTTTTGAAACTTGCAATCCCTGCTTCCTTTACAAAAAAAGGCCTTTCTTCCACCATTATTTGAGTATCCACCTTCTACCTTTAGGCACCATTAAGAGAGCATAGTTGTCATTCTATGTGCAGTGTTCCAAAGCTTATTAATTGATGCATATTGTGTTACTACTTGTTCTTGTGCTATTTGTTTCTAGTCACCCTTATGAACTTTGCAGGTGTCCTATGCATCTATATTGCTACTCTATGAGGGACAAGCTGATTGCCACTATGCTATGTTTTTCGAATGTGAAACAAACAAACATTTTTCAATGCATGTTCTTCATGATCTATGTTTATATCTTGTCATGTTGCATTCATAGTTACTATGTCCTAGGTTAGAACTCCATCTTTCAAGCACATGTTTAGAGTTCTTTGATCCCAGCTTTCAATGCTTTCAAATGGTTGGATCTTTATTGTGAGGGTACATGTCACCTCAAAAATTATTCTTTTTATCACTTACCTACTCGAGGACGAGCAGGAGTTAAGCTTGGGGATGTTGATACGTTGGAAACGTATCCATAATTTTTGATGCTCCATACTTGTTTAGTATCTACTTTGCTTTACTTGTCTACACTTTGAGGTGCTTTTTACATGTTTTCTGGTACTAACCTATTAACAAGTTGCAACAGTGCCAGATGTCTGTTTTCTGCTGTTTTTGGTTTCAGAAAATTTAGTAAAGAAATATTCTTGGAATTGGACGGGACAAACGTCAAAGTCAATTACTTTCCGTGGGGAACAAGAAGTCCAGAGGAGAGCCGGAGGGGCCAGACCCACCCCTAGCACGGGTGGGCCTAGCCCCGCGCCTGGCAAGGGTTTGCCAACCCTGGCCGCCTCCTCGGTCTCCCCCTTCGCCTATAAAAAGCCCCTGATGCAGAAACCCTGGGGACCCGATCAAATATCCACGAAACCGTCTGTAGCCACCGCCACCATCGTCCCTAGATCGGGGGGATCTAAAGTTCTTCCCGGCACCCTGCCGAAGGGGAGATCATCCCGGAGGCCTTCTCTCTGGTATGATGCATGAGTAGTTCCACCTTGGACTATGGGTCCATGTAGTAGCTAGATGATTGTATCTCCTCCTTTGTGCTTTCCTGTATAGATCTTGTGAGCTCCGTTCATGATCAAGATCTAATCTATTTGTAAACATGCATGTTGTGTTTGTGGGGATCTGATGAATATTGAGATTATTGTGTTGGTTTGATTAATGGTTTTGTCTTTATGATTTTATCATGTCTATGTTGTTTGTGATCTTGCATGCTCTCTGTTGTTAGTAGCTATCTTGGCCAAGTAGTTGCTAGTGACTCCAAGAGGGGGTATTGATGCTCGATAGTGGGTTCATGCCTCTAGTTTCCAAGGGAAGTGACAGAAATATCTTCGGTTGTAGATGTGATGTTGCCACTAGGGAGAAAACAATGGTCTCTTGTTCATGGAACATGTGGACTGTTTACCTTACACACTTTGTTTAAAGCAGTTGTCTGTTGCTTGCAACTTAATACTAGAGGGGGTTCGGATGATAACCTGAAGGTGGATTTCTAGTCATAGATGCAGTTGGATGGCGGTCTATGTATATTGTTGTATTGCCCAATCGAATCTCATACTCTCTCCGTCCAATAATAGATGTCTTAGATTTTTCAAATTTTGGATGAATCTATATACTAAATAGTGTCTAGATTCATCCAAATTTTGACAAAGTTGAGACATCTATTTTAGGACGGAGGGAGTAGGATCTTTTTGACTAGTAATTGCATTGTTATGCTTTGCTCAGTTCCTGTCAATTTCCCTGCTGTAATTTTTTTACCCTTCATGCCATGTTGTTTATCTAAGGAGAGCACCTCTAGTGAACTATGGACCCCGGTCCAATCTTTACCATTGATACATCTTCCACTGTTACTTGTTTACTTGCTACAAACCTTTACCTTCCACACCATACGTTTAATCCTTTGTTATAGCAAACCGGTGATCTTGACAACCTCACTGATTCGTTGGGGAAAAGTCTTGAGTTTGTGTTGTGCATGTCTCCGCGTTGCTTGCAACACCTGTGTGACGTTTCTTTCCTCCTACTGGTTCGATAACCTCGGTTTCTTACTGAGGGAAACTTGCTGCTGTGCTGCTTCATACCTTGCTCTTGGGGTTTCCAACGAAGCGTCCCACGACAAGTGGTGGGTGCCATCAACCATGACCGGGCAACTATTGTCGCGACAGTTCAGGATCACGTCCACCAAGTGCTTCAGGTGCTGAAACGTGCAAGGTCGTCACTCACGTCTGTCTAGGCTGCGATGTTCCCCCTAGATGCAGCTCCTTCCAGCTTCTTGGGGCTATTGGGAAAATTTTAGAGCATGGATGCCATGAAAGAACTTGTACATCATCAACTTTTGGCGGGCGCGAAGGCGACGCTAGCACTCGTTCTACTGCATCGTCGTGATGTTAACATGGTAGAAATAGTGGCGGGGCCACCTGTTCCTCCGGATGGTTTGGCATGGAACATGCGCCCACACTATGCCGCGGTGGCTCACCATGCTGAAGACATCGTCAACGTCTTCGATGAGCGGATGAGCGTTCTGCTTAATCATAGTTGAGTCCCGCGAGTTGTAAATATAACAATGTAAAATCTGTATAGTATCGAGTGGGCTTTTTGTGCCCTTGTAAAGTTTGTCGGTATGTATTTGCACGTAGTGTGTTGTTAGTTTTAAGATGTGCATGTCCTTTTCGTTAGCCTGACGTGGTTAGCTACTGAGCGTGATGCATTTTTATGACAATCGACGAAGTCGTAAGGTGAGGCGCAGCCCCGGAGCGTATTTAGGAATGTAAGTGTACAGAAGAGGAAAAATATGTTGGCCAATGAACTTAGCTTTTATTCATCGCATAGTAGAGGTATAAGTTTCGGCTGAGTAGCCTAGCTGAATAGCCTTATTGAAAGTAAAAGATGACTAGGGGTAGAAGCATCGTTGTTGTGCGACGTTCCAGGGGTTGGAGTATGCTACTCCGACGTGACGTCCTTGAGGCGATAGGCGCCACCTTGGATTACTTCGGTGACCACGTAGGGTCCTTACCAGGGTGACGCTACCTTCAGTCGCGCGACGAGGTCTCCTTCGACAAAGGACCTTGGCCGTAGTCGTCGACTGTGGTAGTTACGGAGACTTTGTACACCGTCGAACGAGCCGCGACGATGTCGCGAGCCTCGTCCAGTGTGTCGACGGCATCTTCGAGTGTGGCCGTTGATTCGGCCTCACTGTAAGCAACGACCTATGGGGCCTTGTAGCGTACCTCGGCGGGTAACATTGTTTCAGCTCTGTGCACCATGAAGAAGGGCGTGTAGCTAGAGGCACTGTTCGGCATTGTGCATAGGCTCTAGAGGAAGGAGGGTAGTTCCTCCGCTAGGCTCCCGCCAACCTTTACAGTGGGTGTAGTACAACTTCTTGATTCTGTTGTATACAAGGCCATTGGCCTTCTCGCCCTTCGTAGAAATCTCGGAACTCCTTCGAGGTGAAGTTCGTGTCATTTTCAGTTATGATGATGTATTGGAAGAATTTAACGGCAGGAGCGCCGGTTTTGTTAGTTATGGGCATGGCCTCAATCCACTTTGTGAATTTGTCGACTGCCACCAGGAGGAAGACATGTCCTCTGGGTGAGGACTTCTGCAGCTTGCCAACCATGTAGAGTCCCCATTGGGTGAAGGGCCAGGACAATTGTACGGGTCGCAACTCTAAGCCTGGCACATGTGGTTTGTCTGCAAACCTCTGGCAGGCATTGCACTTCTCGATGATGTCTTTGGCATCGTGCATCGCGGTTGGCCAGTAGAAGCCATCTCGTAGAGCCTTGGCGACAAGGGCACAGATGCATGCATGGTGGCCGCAGATGCCTTCATCGATGTCCAGGAGGATTCTCTTCCCGTCACTCTTGGTGATGCATTGCTGGATCACTCCTGAAATGCTGCGCTTGTACAGCTCGCTGTTGATGATGGTGAAGGCTTTTGCTCGGTGAGCGATGTGTCGAGCGTCCGTATGGTCCTGGGGCGGTTGTTTGCTCACCAGATACTTGACGTATGGTTAAGTCCAAGTTTGCTCGACTACGAGGACCTGCATGAGACTCACCAGTTCGACCTCTATGTCCAGCTCTTCCGGTGTTTTGGCTTCCTCGGGTGGCGTGGCCCCTGAGTGTCCTGCGGCGTCGGTTCTGTCCTTTGGGAGTTTTTGCTTGATGGAGGGCACGCAGATTTGCTCAAGAAACACACCCGGTGCACTGGGGCGCAGGTGGAGCCAATGTTGGTGAGCTTGTCAGCCTCTTCATTGCTTTCCCTACCGACATGCCGGAGTTTGCAACGGTATGCGATCATGTTGCTGCTATGGGCATCGCACTCGTTCATTGTCTGCTGAATGACTAGGTTGGAGTCGCCGTAGATGACGAGGCGTGTGGCGCCACATACTTTGGCCATCCGCATGCCATGCTGGAGTGCCTCATACTCAGCCTCATTGTTGGATGCGTGGAACTTCATCCGCAACACGTATCTCATCTTATCCCCATGAGGGGATGTCAAGATTACTCCGGATCCTGCTCCGGCCTCGTGCTTGGAGCCGTCGAAGTGCATTGTCCAAGACTGGGACATGTTCGGAGTGTACGGTAATTGCAGCTCCATCCAGTGGACGAAGAAATCAGGGAGTACCTGGGACTTGATAGCGGTGCGACGCTCATAGATGATATCCCGAGGGGACAGCTCGATGCCCCATAAGGCTAATATCCATGTAGCTTCGAGGTTTTTTAAGATGTTTGATAGTGGTGCATCGCTGACGACCACGATCTGATGCTCCTAGAAGTAGTGACACAACCGACGCATAGTCATGAATACGCCATAGGCGAGTTTTTGGTAGTGGGTATACCTTTGCTTTGTTGGTGTCAGTACCTCTCTAAGGAAGTTTACTAGGAATTGTACACCATGGGTTTTGACTTCTTCGGGTCGTTCGACCACGAGAGGCTATGCTGACCACCTGGTGGGTGGCGGCAATGTAGAGCAGCATGGGCTCTCTCTCCTTTGGTGTTACGAATACGGGAGATGTAGAGAGTAAATGCTTGAGGTCTTCGAATGCCTCATCGACTTTAGCCGTCCACTCAAATTTTTCGTCCTTGCGCAACAGTTGATAGAAGGGGAGAGCCTTTTCACCCATGCGGCTGATGAATCTGTTGCGTGTCACAATTCGCCCAGCTAGTTGCTAAACTCCTTTGACGTTCTTCAGCTTCTCCATGGCTAGTATAGCCATGATTTTCTTAGGGTTGGCCTCAATGCATCTTTGGGAGATGAAGTACCCGAGTAGTTGCCCGGATAGGATACCGAAGGCACACTTTTCTGGGTTTATCTTGATTCTATAACAATCGAGGTTGTTGAATGTTTCCCGGAGATCGTCGATTAGTGTTCGTCTATCCTTGGTCTTGATTACTATGTCGTCGACATAGACTTGGATGTTGCGACCAATCTGGTTCTTCGGGCATTCCTGCATGCACCTTTGCTAGGTTGCGCCTGTGTTCTTGAGCCCGAAAGGCATTGTGTTGTAGCAGAACACCCCAAACGGTGTGGTGAATGTCGTCTTCTCTTGATCTTCGACCTTTAGTCGAATATGATTGTATCATGAGTAGGTGTCGAGGAAGGAGAGTCTCTCGCATCCTGCAGTGGAGTTGATGATCTGATCGATCCGTGGCAAGGGGAAGTGGTCATTGGGACAATGCTTGTTAAGCGTCGTGAAGTCCACACACATATGCAAGATGTCTATGTCCTTCTTAGGGACCAAACATGGGGTTAGCTACCCAGGTGATTTCCTTTATCTCTCGTATGAAGTTGGCATCGAGGAGTCTGTTGACTTTGATGCCAACTTCTTTGGCTCTTTTCTCGGATAGTCGACGCATCGACTACTTGACCGGCTTTGCATCCGGGAACATGTTGAGTGCATGCTTGGCAAATTCCCTAGGAAGTCCTGGCATGTCCGGAGGACACCAGGCGAAGATTTCCCAGTGCTCACGGAGGAATTCGACAAGCGCGAGTTCATATGCGGAACTTGGGTTGTTGGCGATCAGGGCCGTCTTGGCGGGGTCCGTCAGGTGGACCTGCACCGCCTTGGTGTTGACTGTGGAGTCGAACAACATGGTTGGTGCATTTTGTCTGGCGAAAGGGGGCAGACTATTGTCTGTTGACTCCTTCAGCCTTACGAGCTCCTCCTGCATGCCGAAAGACTAGGAGATTCTTTTAAAATCTCTATCGCAGTTGTCGGACTTGGTAAAGCTACCAGGAATGGTGATGACACCATTATGTCCTAGCATCTTCAGCAGAAGGTATGCGTAATGTGGAACTGCCATGAATCTTGTGAATGCCACGCACCCGAGGATGACATGGTATTGCGAGGGCTAATCCACTACCTCAAACTCGAGGCGCTCACGCCTGAAGTTATTGGGCGTGCCGAATATGACATCGAGCCACATTCTGCCTAGGGAATAGACTCCTTTCCCTAGGACGATGCTATGGAAGGTCTTGTCTGATGCCTCCAAGCTGCATAGCGGGATCCGCATGGCTGCGAGTGTGCTGGCGAATATCAGATTGATGCTGCTGCCACCGTCCATGAAGACACGGCTATAACGCCCCTGAATCGAATCTATGCAGATCTCAGCATTTCCCGCCAAAATCCGCATAGAAGCGGTTGAAAGACGCCCACTAGACACTTTCGTGTGGGTGGGATTTCCAACAAGTAGTTACATCACAGTAATTTACAATGGTACCCAGAAGATACATATATATACAACAACGACTCGACGATTCAAGATTACAAATACAAGATACAAGTCATGAAGGAAGCAGAATAGCGCCCAAGTACTCATGAGTGCATATTTGCATCATGTTTTGTATTACTATTTTGCACTGTAGATGTAGGATCTTGGTATTTTACGGCGTTCGCGTGCACCTTTTATGTTTATTTTCACCAGGATCAAGGCAGATGATGGATACGATGGACAAATTCTTGGACCAGTTGTAATGGAGCAAAAAGGAAAAACAACGTAAATCGCTAATTCGGGGAATATCAATAACACCAGTAGAAAACCCAAAGTGATTGGAGGACACAGAAGGTTTAACAACCAACTATACGGCAGGAATCAATTTTCCGGCCGTATAGTTCCTGCCGTATAGTTTGCGCCGACACCGCCTCCTCAAATAGTTTCACCCCATGCAACTGAATAGGAGAGACGACATACAGAACGACCCTAATTCGTCGAAACCTCACCTTATAAAGGGATATGGAGGGGGAACTCATCGACCGGGATCCATCTTTGCCCTATGCAGATCCAGGAGGCTAAGGCATCGATCTTCATCATCAACCGCTGCATCACCACCATCTCCATCCATCCCATCTACATATTGTCTAGATATTGTTGTAATTTCCGTACTTGTTGTGGATTTATACAAGTACTATTCATCTATGATAGATTCCATTATCTTTGCCATGATGTTGATTTCCTCCATGTCTTAGTAGATCATTAGTTCTAAGGGAGATGGATAAACCATAGCATGAGATTGAAATAAGATAAAGTTTATTATGATATTCATCGATGTGACCATGTGTTAGATTATCTTCATCTTGATGTTGGGAGAAGTCGACCTCTCAATATTTTCCTCTTGTGGGGACTTGATGGAGGGAACTACTTGTTGGTAGCCGGAGGTGTGTTAGCACTTACAGTGACTATAAAGTTGTTGGCACTCCTTATGTATCAACTTTGGAACCAAGAAAACTCTACAGGATCAAGTCCCTTAATAGCACAGTAATTCAATTAATATTGATTGCTGTCTGGTGTGGTTATGAGGATGATGTGAGCAGTGGTTACTGCATATTTGTCCAAATATGAAGTTCCTCCCACACATACATAGTTGAGAATGTTCATGATAATAATCTTTACCTTAGACCTTTTATAAATGCTAGAGGTGTATCCGCTACTCCCTAAGAACGCTTTTCCCCATTGCAGTTTCAAATCTCTTTTACATACGCGATACTTGTTTTCTGTATTCACTTTGTTTTACTTTACTTATTGTTCTCTTATACCAAAAACCCAAAAACACCTTTACACAACACTCGCATTTTATCTTGTTACTTAGAACTTTATTTAGCATTTCTATTTTAGTATTTACTTCAAGAGTTATTAGACTTCAGACTCCTGCTCCTTGTGCGATCGATATCTTTATTTCAAAACTAGCTACAAACGATCTATGAACTTATAGTCATCAAGCTATTTTCTGGCGCCGTTGCCGGGGAGCTAAGCATTGTAGGTCTTTTAGTTTTTTCTTATTTATTTAGGTCTTGCTAAGTTTTATTTTGAGTTACAGGTTTCCACCAACATGATGGAGTTTGAGTGTTTGACTACTACTAATCCACTCAGTCACTTTGGGAAGCCCTATGCTATTAATAAAAGAGACAACTCCGACGAGAAGACAAGGGGGTTTTAAATAAATCCTCTACTACTTGATATTTTATATAAGAAGAAATTTACTGGAGATGAAAAAGATCATGCGCCATATGAGCATATTGCATGCTTCAAGGATATATGTTGCACTTTTCAATTACCGGGGTATACTGCTAATGAGGTAAGGCTAAAACTTTTTAGTCAGACTTTGAGTAGCACGACTCTCTCATGGTATTGATCTTTACCCCAGAAGCCACTACTACTTGGGATAACTTAGCTTGTGAGTTTATAGCAAAGTATTATCCATTATCAAAATCTTTTGGAATCAGGCATCTTATAATGACTTGGAGGAACCGTCCTAATGAAGGACTAGTAAGAGCTTATATAAGATTTAAAGATTTACTTAGTCAATGTCCTCATCATGATTTACCTGAATGGTATTTATTGCATATCTTTTATGGCAGTTTAATTGAACCTAATAAAATTGAACTATACTCTTGCACGAGAGGAGCTTTTATGAATCTTCCCATAACTAAAGCTTGGGATTTACTTAATATAATTCGCGATCATAGAGTTTCATGGAATTTTGGTCTAGGAAGCGAAGGAGGCATAGAAATAGATTATGATTGTATTCATGACTATAATAAAAATGGCCATGTTAATGAATTATCCAAAGAACTTTACTTGGATACAGATCTTGTGTTGCATGTTGTTAAAGCTTTTACCAAACACATCAAAGTTCCAAAAGAGGGTCCGTTCAAGTATGATCCACCACCCGAACCTAAAAAGAAAAGAGAAGTTAAAGTAACACTGGTCTCCCTAGAACCAATGTATGAGATACCTTTCCCTAACACTGCGCAAAAGCATATTTTGGAATATGAACATGTCAAATCAGTGCAGGAAATGAAGGAAGAGGAAAGTGTGCCAAAAGTTGAAGAACATTTGGATGAAACTAAAGATGAAGAGGTAACCAAGGAAGCAATTATGGCTATTTATGCACATTGCAACATAGTTTAACTTGATATAGAGACTTTCGTGTTGGTTGAAGGTAAAACTAAGGTAAAAGATGTGGGTAAGCCTATTGTTCCCTGCATATGTAAAGAAACCTAACATTATGGTTTATGTGATCTTGGCACCAAAGTTAATGTTATATCTTATGATTTTTATTTAGAAATAAAAGAAGAGATAGTACCGGATACAATAGAAAATACTGATATGATAATCATGTTAGCCAATAAAACTCTTAGAATTGCAATGGGAGTAGTTGAAGATCCAACTGCCACAATTAGGAATAAAAATTTCCCTATCGATTTTGTAGTTGTTGATATGCCAGATGACACTCTTTGCCCAATTATATTTGGAAAAAACTTTTTGAGCGACATAGGTGCCACAGTTGATTTCAAAAAGGATATTGTGTCTCTTAAGCTTGGGGAAGCAGAAAGAGACTTCCACTTTTCCAAATTTAAAGACAAACCTCCACATATACAAGAAGAATAGAAAGAAAAAACTATTGAGGAGATGGAAGCTATTTTCTTTAGTAATCAAGAAGAAGCAAATGAAGACTCAAATTATGAAGAAATAATTATGGAGGACAGGTCCCTAGAAGAATTAAAAAGTGAATTCGATTCACTTCCCATTTTAGGGCCTCCAACTGATGAGGCTTTTGAAGAGGCAGAAAAGAGGGGGATGAGGACTTACCACCCCTAGAATTGAAGACTTTACCAGATAATCTTAAATATGGGTTTTTGAACACTCCTAATAAATTCCATGTTATTATTAGTGCTAAACTTTCAGGGGATGAAGAAGAAGAAGTCATGAAAGTACTTAAGGAGCATCGCAAGGCCTTTGGGTACTCGATGGATGATTTGAAGGGAATTAGTCCCATGATAACCGTACATCGAATATTCATGGAGGAAGGTTCTAAACCAGTTGCAGAATTTAATAGAAGGCTGACGCCTGAAATGAAGGAAGTGGTAAGAAAAGAAATAGTACACCTAATGGATGCAGGTATGATCTATCCTATAAAAGAAAGTGAATGGGTAAGTCCTATTCATTGTGTTCCTAAGAAGGGCGGTTTTACTGTTGTTCCTAATGAAAACAATGAATTGATACCTACTCGAACTATTGTTGGACATAGGATGTGCATAGGTTTCAGGAAATTGAATAAAGAAACTAGGAAAGATCACTATCCTTTACCGTTCATAGATCAAACTTTAGATAGGTTAGCAAACCACACTCACTTTTGTTACTTGGACGGATACTCCGGTTTTTTCCAAGTAGTTATTCATCCTGATGACCAACTTAAAACAACTTTTATTAGTCCTTATGGTTTACATGCTTACCGATGCATGCCTTTTGGTTTATGTAATGCTCCAGCTACTTTTCAAAGATGCATGACTGCTATTTTTATGGATTTTATAGAATTAATAATGGAAGTATTTATGGATGACTTTTCTCTCTATGGAACTTCATTTATTAGTTGCTTGGATAATCTCAAAAGGGATTTGCAGCATTGCGAAGAAACCAATCTTGTTCTAAACTGGGAGAAGTGCCATTTCATGGTCAAAGAAGGCATAGTCCTTGGACATAAGGTATCAGGTGAGGGTATTGAAGTAGATAGAGCTAAGGTTGAAGCGATAGAGATAATTCTACAACCTAGGGATATAAAAGGTATAATAAATTTCCTTGGTCATGTGGGTTTTTATAGAAGGTTCGTTAGAAATTTCTTTGGGATTTCCAAACCTTTAACTAACCTGTTGCAAAAGGGAGTAAGATTAAATTTTGATGATAAATGACTTGCCTTTGATAAACTTAAATATGCCTTATACCATGCTCCTATTATTAAACCACCTATTTGGGATATGAATTTTGAATTAATATGTGAAGCTAGTGATGATGTTGTAGGAGTAACTCTGAGACAACATATAGGTCGCAGATTAATATTATACATCATGCTAGTAGAACTCTTAATAGTGATCAAAAGAATTATCCTAAGGAAGAAAGAGAACTTTTTGTTGTATTTTTCACTTGCGATAAATTTTGTTCTTATATAGTTGATGCAAAAGTAAGAGTTCATACGAATCGTGATGGTTTAAAAGAACTACTTGGGAGGAAAAATCATAAGCCAAGACTGATCCGTTGGATCTTTTACTTCAAGAATTTGAGTTGCAGATTATGCAGAGGCAACAAATAAAGATAATGGATGCAACATATATATGTGCCTAGAAAGACACCAATCTTATTGATAGGAACTTTCATCCTGGTGATTTCGTTTACAAGAATTATTAGATGAACTAAGGTCAATTACTCCCAAATAGAAGAAGTCCTTGTTGTTGGAGGAGCTCGTCACTCCTGACTAAATAAATGGTAAGTGAAGGTAAGTTTTCTTCCTCTAATAAGTGATTTGTCTTCACAATTTTTACTTTTGAAATTTTTGCCTTTCAAATCCTCTTGTTTTTCTGAAGTTTCCAAGGGTTTTACTAACTATACGGTCGCAACTATACGGCCAGAGAAAAATATCCCAACGTATAGTTAGTCGTTAAAGGTACTTAATCCCCTTCGCGAAATATTTTTCGGCCTCTCGAAAGTACACGACCAAACTATACGGCCGGAGAAAAATCCTCCCGCCGTATAATTGGTCGTTAAACCTTCTGGATGGTTCGACCTTTTTCCGTTTTTATTCATCTAAAAAAATGGTTTTGTCGGTTCTAAATCGGTAACTTAATCGACCTGGACTTGAGATATTTGGAAATATCTGCCCGGAACCAACTATACGGCCGGAGTTATACGAGCCGCGCCTGTATAGTTGGTCGTTATGCAGCAGGACTTCTCTAAATCCTTGATTCCTTTCCCTATTTCGTTAAGATTCTTTTCTTGGGCATGAATTTGGTGTTTCTTGCGAGTATTACCGACCTCTGGCCCTTCTTATATACTGCCATTGTGCCTCTCTCTAATTATAATCACCAGGAACCAATCTACCTCTTGTTCTTACGTGAGGAGAGGGCCAGGAAGCCAAGGATAAAAGATCCTATGGAGGGTGGGAGCAATAGAAAGCAAGACAAGGAGATCAAGGTCGTCCCTATGGAGTTTCTCGATGCTGACCATGGACGCCAGAAGAGGGAGTTGAAAGCTCTCGAGCTGAAGATCGAAGTGATGGATAAGGAGGCGCCAGGGACACCCAGGCATCTTCAGTGGCTGCAATTTTATCTTGATAAATTTGATGAAGATATCAAGCAGACCATCGAATCAGGTTTTTCTATGAGTCTTAAGGCGATACAAACCCTCCAAGACAACACTGAGCTCGTTAAAGAACAAGTGGAAGTGCTGGAGAGAAATAATCTTTTCTACAAGCTACGTATTAAAGAATTGGAGGTCGTCAATCAATCTCTCCATCTCAGGCTGGACCATGAAGATAAGATACCACGTGCCATGGCTCCACAGTGATCTACAATAATCATGGTATCAAATAATTGAGAGGGATTATTTGTAGAGGTCCCAACCTTTGATAAGGTAGAGATCCCTGTGTTTACAATGCTAGTCCCTGGATCAATAGCTAGCATCCACAGTTAAGATGTAATATCAAGAAACAAAGGTCATAATACAACTTTATAACCAGGAATAAAATAATTCATTACATCTTACATAGCTCATTTGGCTATTACAATATATTGCAGCAGAATATCTATAAGCATGGGGTCCTTCATCTTCAAAGTGCCACAGGCAAACATGTTGGTTGTAGACTTGTAATCCTAATCAATAAACTTCACTAACACCAAACAAACCTGCAACATTACAAGTTACAGCCACAAGGGTCAATACATTTGAATTGTATTGGCAAGTTTCACTACTATGTAGAAATAAGTGGATCCTATCATTACATGCATATTTGGCTAAGTAGGGTTTTAGGCTCATTTGCAGAAAGCAATAATTTATCCTATCTTTTCAAAATAGTTTTGATCTTTTGTCAAACTTTCTGAACTCCTTGGTAAATCCCCAAGTGCTTCAAGTCTCCTTGGTAAATCCCCAAGTGCTTTAAGTCTCTTGTTGTCATTTTCAAGTTTTGCTTTTAGAAATTGGAATGTCGAGATATCACATAGCTTCAGGCCTTAGTTGCTCAGTATTGTCCATAACCGGGGACACGGCTAAGTACTTAGAATTTTATCTTCTGCAGAAGTTGTACACTTTACCCACATGACACAATCTCATCTTGTTGCCACCAGTGGCCGCTGGATAAGTACTCACCAAGATGGAGTACTGGAAGATTGAGATTGTGACGAAGTCTTTTCATAGGGTCCTCCCAATACACAATGCTAGCTTGTCTACCAGGCACCAATGTAGGGTTCCGAGTTCCCTCATTTAGTTAACCTAAAGAGGCCAATGCATGGGTCTTCCCAATGTAGTTGACTAAGCCAGTGCCCATTTAGCATGTGGCTGTACACGGAAGCCACTGTACGAGAAACATGTTCAATCTCTAAGTCCCTGGGTGGTTTTCTTTTAGTGCACAAACAAAAAGAGATTGCCATATAAACATGGTTCCTTTTGTTGCCACCTTTTCCAAAACTTGAGTATCCTTGTCCACCCAGGTGGTTCATTGAGTACTTGTTTTATTAAATAAAACATAAGTCTTTTCTCAACTTCATATAATCTCAACATGTATCCTTTCTCAAAATATATAGCAGGGCTAAGTATATTGCAACTACATTGTTTTCACTAAGTAATGTATAAGGGTATCCTATTAGGATTTAGCATAGCATAAAGTATAGAAATCCTTTTCATGCATGTTTCAAAAATCCACTAAGTATGATGAAAATAGTAGGACATGGATGATAGTGTCACTTGCCTTTTTGGTAGGGAATGTTGGTTCACTTCTTGATCTTGCTAATACCACACTCTTCTAACTTCACTACAAATTAATCAAGCCAACATAGATTCAACTGGCATTCCAACCAATATTCAAACAATTTAACACACATCAAATAATAGAAACAAGGTCATGCATGCAAGCATGCAAAAGATAGTTTTATTTGCAAAGGTGGTTTCTACTATGCTCTATACATTGTAAGGTTCAAAGTGGTCATTTTCTAAAGTGGCAAAGTCATTTGCAAAAGGGGTTTTATCTATAAACCATTTTTAAATCAAATCATTAATTCATGTGGTTGAAAATGCTTTTAGCAAAGCAACAATTTTATATTGTTCACCAAATAAGTTGTTAATTCACAAAACTTGGTGTTTAGGGTCAGTAGGTTTCAATCAACACATTTTCCAAAGGTTTTTCTCAAAAATCATTTCTATATCAAAATCAATATTTTTATTTGACTAGAATGAGCTAATTCAAGTTTTTATTCCTAAACTTCACAAAATTCATTTGTAAATCCATGAGTTGTTTCCTAGGGTCAGTAGGTTCACAACAAACCATTTTGCAAAGATTTCAACCCTAAAAATCATTTTGGAATAAATTTTATATCCTAAACAAGCATACACAAGTTTATGCAAAAACAAACATTTTAATAGAAGCTTTTTACTAAACAAATGGCATGGTTGGCTAGGGCTTGTTCCACTGATTCCATTGATATAAAATTTGCAAATTTTGGACGTGTGGATCAAAAGTTATAAGGTTTACAAATTTGCATATCAATCTGATTCAAAAATCTGTTTTAAATCAACTAGTGCCACGCGGCGGCTTGCTATTGGCTGATATCGGTTCGGTCGGATCGAGCTCGCTGGATCGTTGGATCTAACTAAGATCGAGTGGCGCAGAGGCACACGATACCCCTTTGTCTACGTTCTATCACAGCCAGACGATTTCGATCTAACGGCTAGAGCGAGGCTACCAGGAACTGGCGGTGCTGCGCGGCGGCGACTGGCGGCAGAGCTGTCAGACAACGACGGTGCTGGTTCTAGAGGAAGCGAGGAAGAGGTTGGCGAGGCTTACCAGGCTCGCAGAGACTTGCTGAAGCTCGAGGTGGGGTCGGCTACTCGAGGGGCGCACGGGGTTGCTGTTAATCGCTCGTCGAAGTAGCTGCGAGCGGCAGGGGGTTCTGTTTGATGACGGGCGCGACGTTGCGGTTCACCCCAAAGCAAAACAAAGGCACGGTCAGATGCGTACGACACTAGGCATCATAGGAGTATCAATAGGAAGGATCGGGGTGGTTGGCTCTTACCAGGAAAGCTCGTCAGAGGCGAGACAGACGGCGGCGGCGGGTTGAGGTCGTCCTTGCCGACGCTAGGGAACGCGCGCGGGCGAGCTAATGCTACGGGGAGGTGCGCCTAGGTCTGGGGAGTGTGTGAGCTTGGTCGAGGAGGCAAGGGGCGGTGTCTACTGGCCAGAATTGCTTGCGGAACTCGCCGGAGACAGTGGCAATGCGAGGTGAAATTGTCGCAGCCTGGAGGCAGAGGGGAAGCGGGGTCTGAGGGGAATCAGAGAGGAGGCGAGGGCGTTTAAGACAGCATGGTCGCGGGGTGGAGTAATGGCCGCTGTTAACGCGAATTGATCGCCGGAGTAATGGCAGCAACGACAGGGTGACGTGATCAGGGGGAAGACGACGCTGAGGTGGCTCTGTGGGACATGCTTGTCAGCGAGCAAGGGAGAGAGGGAGAGGGGTCCACTCGTCGGTGTCCGCGCGGGTGGGTTTTTCGGTGGAAAACGATTCGCGGAGGGGGGAAACTGGGCTGCGATTGGGCTGTTTGGGCCAGATGGGTTGGGTTGCTGTTTGGATCATTTTTCTTGTACTGAAAGCTTTTCTTTTTCTTTTTGATTTTCTGTTTTGAAATTCAATCACACAATTCAAACATTCAAATCAATCAAACTTCCACCACACTTTGAATTGAGTTTAATTCTGTTTAACAACAATATTCCAAGTCCAAAAATAATTTAATATTTTTATTCTTTTTAGGATCTATTTAATAATTAAATAAAATAGTCTTTAGTTATTAATTCAAATAGGATTTGATTATTAAAACTCCATTTGAAATCTAAATATTATCAAAACCAAATCAGTAGGTTTTATTTGAAAATATAAAATACTTGGAAAACTTGTTTAAAATAATTTAAAAAGTTTTGATGTTTAATTAAAATGGCAAAGCCCTTTATTTAATAAATTTGGATATTAATAAATCCTCATTATTTTATTTAAATAAACTTTTACTCTTTTTATTAAATAGAAATATTTTTATTTCAAAAGCTTGGCCAAGATTTAATTTGGCTCTGTAAAATAATCTTTATTTATAGTTCTATCCTTTTCTTTTGAAACCAAATCTTTTTATTATAAGATCCAAAAATAGTAATTTTAAAATTTTCTTTATTAAATGTTTATCTTTTCAAATCCCTTTAGGATTTGTTTGATCAAATAGGTTTGAAGGTTTCCAATTGGAATCAAAAAGTTTCTTCTCACCCTGAAAATCAAAAAAGTTTTATTTTATTTATTTATTTTTCACATAACAAGATTTGGAAAATCTTGGGATGTGACAGGCTACCACCCTTAAAATAAATCTCGTCCCGAGATTTGGGAAGGGTAGGGTTACAAGTTGGTTCAAATCATCTAGGGTACTACCACCCTTAAAAATTTTCCAACTAAATTACATATTGGCTTGCTTGGGATCTTGGGGAAACTTCTCTGGACAAACATCTGCATAGTGTCATTTGTTTCCACACTTGAAACATGGGACAAGGCTGAGATCCTTCATAGGCTTGTTTATCTTGTGCTTCATCTTTTCTGGGCAGTTGCTTGCATAATGTCCTTGGTTACCACAGTTGTAACATGTGATAAGTTTGAGTTCTTCACGTATCTCTTGTGGACAGGTTGCTGCATAATGGCCTAGCTCTTTGCAGTTGTTGCACCATACTTGCCAATCTCCTTGTACTTCTGTTTCTCTGGACATTCACTGGCATAGTGTCCCATTTCTTTACAATGATTACATTGCACATGGCTTTTGTTCCTTCTTTTTCTTGGGTTTCTCCAAAGCTAGGAGTGCTTCTAGTTCATGTTCTTCATATGTTATCTTATAGGTAGGAATGTCTACTGGTTTGTTTGACCTTCTATTGCTCCTTGGATAATTCATATGCCTCTTCTTTGGTCCTTTAAATTGGGTTGTATTGCATGGAGGTATAAGTGGAGATTTTCCTTTGTCCTCATCCTTATTGGTAGACTTAGCTCCCTCTTGATAGTTTGCAATCAGTTGTTGCACTCCACCTTGTTTCCTTTGTTCAACTATGGAATAGATGGGGCATTGGATAGGGACATGATTATTTCCTTCACATATGTAACAAGTAGCTTGAGAGGTGGGACATTGGCCAACTGGATGTTTCTCTTCACAGTTGGGGCATTGATCTCCATGCTCCTTGGAAGTGTGATCCTTGTCTCCACAAATATTGCAAGCTTTGGTTCTTTCTAGAATAACATCTTTGTCATCCTTGTTGTCACAAACTCCTTTGGAATAGTTGCTTTCCATGTTGAGCATTTGATATGTCACCTTATGCAACAATTGAGCTTGGTTTTCTAAAAACTTTTGCAGGGTTGGATCTTCCCCACTGGTGTTGGCTATGAATTGAGCTGTCATTTGGTTCAACTGGTTTTGGGTTGCTATAAGTTCTCTCATGTTGTCCTCTTGGTTGTTGTTGTTGTCATCAACCTTGATGTTGGAGTCTCTTGGAGTAGTCATCTGTTTGGGTTGAATTGAGATTAGAATAGGCAAAAGATTTCTAAGTAAGGATTCTAATTACACACATCACAATTCATTCAAGCAATGTGCAAGCAATCACAAACAAATATTCCACTCAACAACAAGTTTCAAGCATATTTTAGGCAACCAAAAATATTTTTGTTACACCACATAAGTTGGTGTGTTTGACTTAACTAAAATATGGTAGTCCATCTATATGGTTCACTTGTGATCTTTCCATTCTCATTGGTTGATTCCTTCTTGCATGAGATCATGGTTTCCTTGGGAAAACTCTTGGTCACAAAACTTCAAAGGTGATGATGGCTCCTTCTAAGTTGTGTTTCCTTAGTCTCCAATCTTGAGCAAGATTTCTTGTCTCACTTGTCCTTAGTGATATCCAAGGTTGAAGTCCTTGGTGAAAATGCTGAAGATGTTGAAGTCATTAGAGTTGAAGATGTTGAAGTCATTAGAGTTGAAGATGTTCTTTAGCTCATGGTGAAGTCTTTGGCCATGGGGTAGATTTGTCCATCAAGTTGAAAATAGAAGAGATGTAGAATCAAAACCAAAATGGTTGAGGAAAGAGTTTACAAGATTGTTTGTAAATAAGTTTTGGAATATGTAAAACTCCTATTTTCCTAAGGGGTTTTGTCCAATCCTAGGTTTACAAATCCTACAGGCAACACAATGCTCTGATACCATCTGTAGAGGTCCCAACCTTTAATAAGGTAGAGATCCCTGTGTTTACAATGCTAGTCCCTGGATCAATAGCTAGCATCCACAGTTAAGATGTAATATCAAGAAACAAAGGTCATAATACAACTTTATAACCAGGAATAAAATAATTCATTACATCTTACATAGCTCATTTGGCTATTACAATACATTGCAACAGAATATCTAAGCATGGGGTCCTTCATCTTCAAAGTGCCACATGCAAACATGTTGGTTGTAGACTTGTAATCCTAATCAATAAACTTCACTAACACCAAACAAACCTGCAACATTACAAGTTACAGCCACAAGGGTCAATACATTTGAATTGTATTGGCAAGTTTCACTACTATGTAGAAATAAGTGGATCCTATCATTACATGCATATTTGGCTAAGTAGGGTTTTAGGCTCATTTGCAGAAAGCAATAATTTATCCTATCTTTTCAAAATAGTTTTGATCTTTTGTCAAACTTTCTGAACTCCTTGGTAAATCCCCAAGTGCTTCAAGTCTCCTTGGTAAATCCTCAAGTGCTTTAAGTCTCTTGTTGTCATTTTCAAGTTTTGCTTTTAGAAATTGGAATGTCAAGATTTCCCATAGCTTCAGGCCTTAGTTGCTCAGTATTGTCCATAACCGGGGACACGACTAAGTACTTAGAATTTTATCTTCTGCAGAAGTTGTACACTTTACCCACATGACACAATCTCATCTTGTTGCCACCAGTGGCCACTGGATAAGTACTCACCAAGATGGAGTACTGGCAGATTGAGATTGTGACGAAGTCTTTTCATAGGGTCCTCCCAATACACAATGCTAGCTTGTTCTACCAGGCACCAATGTAGGGTTCCGAGTTCCCTCATTTAGTTAACCTGAAGAGGCCAATGCATGGGTCTTCCCAATGTAGTTGACTAAGCCAGTGCCCATTTAGCATGTGGCTGTACACGGAAGCCACTGTACGAGAAACATGTTCAATCTCTAAGTCCCTGGGTGGTTTTATTTTAGTGCACAAACAAAAAGAGATTGCCATATAAACATGGTTCCTTTTGTTGCCACCTTTTCCAAAACTTGAGTATCCTTGTCCACCCAGGTGGTTCATTGAGTACTTGTTTTATTAAATAAAACATAAGTCTTTTCTCAACTTCATATAATCTCAACATGTATCCTTTCTCAAAATATATAGCAGGGCTAAGTATATTGCAACTACATTGTTTTCACTAAGGAATGTATAAGGGTATCCTATTAGGATTTAGCATAGCATAAAGTATAGAAATCCTTTTCATGCATGTTTCAAAAATCCACTAAGTATGATGACAATAGTAGGACATGGATGATAGTGTCACTTGCCTTTTTGGTAGGGAATGTTGGTTCACTTCTTGATCTTGCTAATACCACACTCTTCTAACTTCACTACAAATTAATCAAGCAAACATAGATTCAACTGGCATTTCAACCAATATTCAAACAATTTAACACACATCAAATAATAGAAACAAGGTCATGCATGCAAGCATGCAAAAGATAGTTTTATTTGCAAAGGTGGTTTCTACTAGGCTCTATACATTGTAAGGTTCAAAGTGGTCATTTTCTAAAGTGGCAAAGTCATTTGCAAAAGGGGTTTTATCTATAAACCATTTTTAAATCAAATCATTATTTCATATGGTTGAAAATGCTTTTAGCAAAGCAACAATTTTATATTGTTCACCAAATAAGTTGTTAATTCACAAAACTTGGTGTTTAGGGTCAGTAGGTTTGAATCAACACATTTTCCAAAGGTTTTTCTCAAAAATCATTTCTATATCAAAATCAATATTTTTATTTGACTAGAATGAGCTAATTCAAGTTTTTATTCCTAAACATCACAAAATTCATTTTTAAATCCATGAGTTGTTTCCTAGGGTCAGTAGGTTCACAACAAACCATTTTGCAAAGATTTCAACCCTAAAAATCATTTTGGAATAAATTTTATATCCTAAACAAGCATACACAAGTTTCTGCAAAAACAAACATTTTAACAGAAGCTTTTTACTAAACAAATGGCATGGTTGGCTAGGGCTTGTTCCACTAATTCCATTGATATAAAATTTGCAAATTTTGGACGTGTGGATCAAAAGTTATAAGGTTTACAAATTTGCATATCAATCTGATTCAAAAATCTGTTTTAAATCAACTAGTGCCACGCGGCGGCTTGCTATTGGCTGATACCGGTTCGGTCGGATCGAGCTCGCTGGATCGTTGGATCTAACTAAGATCGAGTGGCGCAGAGGCACATGATACCCCTTCGTCTACGTTCTATCACAGCCAGACGATTTTGATCTAACGGCTACAGCGAGGCTACCAGGAACTGGCGGCGCTGCGCGGCGGCGACTGGCGGCGAAGCTGTCAAACGACGATGGTGCTGGTGCTAGAGGAAGCGAGGAAGAGGTTAGCGAGGCTTACCAGGCTCGCAGAGACTTGCTGAAGCTCGAGGTGGGGTCGGCTACTCGAGGGGCGCACGGGGTTGCTGTTAATCGCTCGTCGGAGTAGCTGCGAGCGGCAGGGGGTTCTGTTTGATGACGGGGGCGACGTTGCGGTTCACCCCAAAGCAAAACAAAGGCACGGTCAGATGCATACGACACTAGGAATCATAGGAGTATCAATAGGAAGGCTCAGGATGGTCGACTCTTACCAGGAAAGCTCGTCGGAGGCGAGATAGACGGCGGCGGCGGGTTGAGGTCGTCCTTGCCGACGCTAGGGAACGCGCGCGGGCGAGCTAATGCTACGGGGAGGTGCGCCTAGGTCTGGGGAGTGTGTGAGCTTGGTCGAGGAGGCAAGGGGCGGTGTCTACTGGCCGGAATTGCTTGCGGAACTCACCGGAGACAGTGGCAATGCAAGGTGAAATTGTCGCAGCCTGGAGGCAGAGGGGAAGCGGGGTCTGAGGGGAATCAAAGAGGAGGCGAGGGCGTTTAAGACAGCGTGGTCACGGGGTGGAGTAATGGTTGCTGTTAACGCGAATTGATCGCCGGAGTAATGGCAGCAACGGCAGGGCGACGTGATCAGGGGGAAGACGACACTGAGGTGGCTCTGTGGGACATGCTTGTCAGCGAGAAAGGAAGAGAGGGAGAGGGGTCCACTCGTCGGTGTCCGCGCGGGTGGGTTTTTCGGTGGAAAACGATTCGCGGAGGGGGGGAAACTGGGCTGCGATTGGGCTATTTGGGCCAGATGGGTTGGGTTGCTGTTTGGTTCTTTTTTTTGTACTGAAAGCTTTTCTTTTTCTTTTTAATTTTCTGTTTTGAAATTCAATCAAACAATTCAAACACTCAAATCAATCAAACTTCCACCACACTTTGAATTGAGTTTAATTCTGTTTAACAACAATATTCCAAGTCCAAAAATAAATTAATATTTTTATTCTTTTTAGGATCTATTTAATAATTAAATAAAATAGTCTTTAGTTATTAATTTCAAATAGGATTTGATTATTAAAACTCCATTTGAAATCTAAATATTATCAAAACCAAATCAGTAGGTTTTATTTGAAAATATAAAATACTTGGAAAACTTGTTTAAAATAATTTAACAAGTTTTGATGTTTAATTAAAATGGCAAAGCCCTTTCTTTAATAAATTTGGATATTAATAAATCCTCATTATTTTATTTAAATAAACTTTTACTCTTTTTATTAAATAGAAATATTTTTATTTGAAAAGCTTGGCCAAGATTTAATTTGGCTCTATAAAATAATCTTTATTTATAGTTCTATCCTTTTATTTTGAAACCAAATCTTTTTATTATAAGATCCAAAAATAGTAATTCTAAAAATTTTCTTTATTAAATGTTTATCTTTTCAAATCCCTTTAGGATTTGTTTGATCAAATAGGTTTGAAGGTTTCCAATTGGAATCAAAAAGTTTCTTCTCATCCTGAAAATCAAAAAAGTTTTATTTTATTCATTTATTTTTCACATAACAAGATTTGGAAAATCTTGGGATGTGACATTATTTGATCCCGCCTGGCTTGATTTCAAGCTTGGGGAGATCGTTAATACCTTCTAATCTATCTTATAAGTTTTACATTACTATTTTAAGCTTTGCATTAGTTTGAGTTCAGAAATAAAGTTTGCATCATTAGAATTCCCTTCAGGAATAGTCGATCCCTTTTATGAAATTCCGTGTTTATTATAATATATGGAGCATTAATGAGTTTATGCTTGTCTTATTAGATATATGAATGGCTTGAGTATAATTTTACTTGCACTTGATGATAGCAATTGGAGTCTTCCACACCATTGGTATTAATGGAACATACAAAGGTAATTTGGTCAATATGTTGTAAGTTCATGGTTTGATTTACAAAGGAAAACTTATCTAATGAATTAGAGTTGAAAAAGAAAACTTGAACAAAGGAAAATTAAAAGTGCTATCAAAATAGAGTGAGAACAAGACGAGGTAGAATATTCAAGCTATAAAAGATGCTTCATATACAATTGAAATTTGGTAATTGATATCGTTAAACTTTGAATTCCTACATGAATTGGAATGTATGGCTAGCTCCTTTGCATAGCACTTAAACAAAAGTGTGAGCGTATATATAAGAAGAAAGAAGAAAAGAGATACGAAAAAGAGCGAATGTGTAAAGAGCAAATAGGCATATACCACTATATTGTAGTAAGACAAAGAAGCGTTTGAGATTTTGAATCCCAAGTGAATATGTTAATCCTAAAACACTTGGTACTACCTCGCTAACTCATTCGGTCAAACTGAATACTTTTACATCATGTTGAGAGTAATATTTTATGAACTTTTAAATGCTAAGGTGTAGAAGCCTGCTAATATTATTCGGATGGTTCGAGTAAGGTACTATTTATGAACTTATTCCTATGTATCATATATGATAAACACATGCTGCAACTGCCTCATTTATTTTATCGACTCAGCTTCATGAATATGAGGATCACATCCATTAAGCTAAACTTGCTCCGGACGAGCAAGAGTCTAAGCTTGGGAAAGTTGATGAGTGTATATTTTCATCATGTTTTATATTATTATTTTGCATTGTATATGTAGGATCTTGGTATTTTACAGCTTTCACGCGCACCTTTTATGTTTATTTTCACCAGGATCAGGACAGATGATGGATACGATGGACACAATTATTGGACCAGTTGTATTGGAGCGAAAAGGAGTCAAAAAGACGTAAATCTCTAATTGGGAAATATAAATAACACTAGTATAAAACACGAAGCGATTGGAGGACACAGAAGGTTTAACGAACAATTATATGGCGGGAATAAATTTTCCGGCCGTATAGTTCCCGTCGTATAGTTGGCGCCAACACCGCCTCCTCAAATAGTTTCACCCTGTGCAACTGGATCGGAGAGACGACATATAGAATGACCAAAAATCGCCAAAACCTCACCTCCGAAAGGGATCTGGAGGGGGAACTCATCCACCAAGGATACATCTTCGCCCTACACAGATCCAGGAGGCTAATGCATTGATCTTCATCATCAACTTCTGCATCACCACCATCTCCATCCATTCCATATACATCTTGTCTAGATCTTGTTGTAATTTCCGTACTCGTTGTGGATTTATACAAGTACTATTCATCTATGATAGATTCCATTGTCTTTGTCATGATGTTGATTGCCTCTATGTCTGAGTAGATCATTAGTTCTTGGGGAGATGGAGAAACCCCAGCATGAGATTGAAATAAGATAAAGTTTATTATAATATTCATCGATGTGACCATGTGTTAGATTGTATTCATCTTGATGTTGGGAGAAGTCGACCTCTCAATATTTTCCTCTTGTGGGTACTTGATGGAGGGAACTACTTGTTGGTAGACGGAGGTGTGTTATCACTTACAGTGACTATAAAGCTATTGGCAATCCTTACGTGTCAACTTGGGAACCGATGAAACTCACGGAACACTATCCATGCCATGGACACGTCCTACGGGATCAAGTCCCTTAATAGCGCAATAATTCAATTGATGTTGATTGCTATCTGCTATGGTTATGAGGATGATGTGAGAAGTGGTTGCTTCCTATTAGTCCAAATACAGAGTTCCTCCCACACATACATAGTTGAGAATGTTCATGATAATAATCTTTACCTTAGACCTTTTATAATGCTAGAGGTGTATCCTCTAATCCCTGAGAACGCTTTTCCCCATTGCAGTTTCAAATCTCTTTTACATACGCGATACTTTTTTTTGTATTCACTTTGTTTTACTTTACTTATTGTTCTCTTATACCAAAAACCCAAAAACACCTTTTTACACAACACTCATATTTTATCTTGTTACTTAGAACTTTATTTAGCATTTTTATTTTAGTATTTACTTCAAGAGTTATTAGACTTCAGACTCCTGCTCCCTGTGGGATCGATATCTTTATTTCAAAAATAGCTACAAACGATTTGTGCACTTGCAGTCATCAAGTACGGACAAGAACCAAATGGGACTAAGAGTCCTGAAGAATAACCAAGCGGTTCCCAGGCCAAGCCTGAAGGGTAACCTTGCTAACGTCGCCAATTAGATACATATCAAAGCCAAAGGGTGCCGACAAAGAGAAAAGGAAAATAGAAAGAGAGTTGTCAGTACTAAGGCTAGTACATGGCGAGACTAGAATTCGGCGATCCTCGCCTACATAGGTATGGTGGGCTCAACAGCAGCAAAGCTTGCACTATCTAACTTATAGAGACACGCTACAACTTTGAGTATTAGAGTGAGATAAGGGAGGATGCTATACGTTAACAATAATATAACACCAAGCATAACCCATCCGAAGATTTCCCCCTCGAAGACCAGTCGAGGAAGTCCTCTTACAGAACAAGCATGGTGGCAATTTTAGTTAAGCAGTTGTTTAGTTGATAAGGCTGATTACTAAACACATTATTAGAGGCAAAGCATTAGTGGAGTTGTCTATGATCATGACACTATACTCCTGAGACATCCATAACCGTGGACACAAGGCTTCTCAAAAAGATTTACCCTGCAGGGGTGCACTACTATACCCAAACGCATGTTCAGCCCTTCAGGAAACATAATACGCGTGCCTTCCGAATCTCACAACAAGAAATATCCTATAACTACGCATGTATCCAGAGGCATAACATACTGTATTGACCCAACCAGGAGGCACGACGATTCTCAAGGGAGGTACATCGTTTGCGCCTACGATCAAGAAGGATTGGAGCTCGAGTATGGAAGATGACCTCTCGTCCATACCGCTTTTATGTATGCAATGCAGCTGCTGTCCACCAAAACATCAAGTCTAAAGACTAATCCAACTCACCCATTTTCGAGGACATATTATGCATATGCACCAAATAGAAAACCAATTTGTGACCCTCTGGATAAACGAATAGCGCAGGTATTTGAGGGGGGATCCTCGAGGCCCCCACGTTTGGTTAGCGCAATCAACTCAGAACTGGTATGATAGAACGAACGGGTCCTAGGTCAGCTCAAGCAGTTCCCAAAGGTGGTCCCTGTAGGGGCCTTATCATTAGGTGAAGCCACAACCAACAACATCAGGTTAATTATCTTATCACCGACAATATCCAAGTATCATGTTCCACCTATATGAGAGCGATACTAAGCATGCCTATGATCTACGACTCGCAAGGACAAAGCTAGCTAATCAAAAAAGAAAATAGGATAACCAAGGAAATATAGTGGAGCAGATAAATAAAGGAACGGTAGCATTGACAATAAGGATACAAATAGATCAAAGGAAGGAAGTAAGGACTATAAATTTAAAATAGGTAGAAGGGGAAAAATGCTCGCGTGTGAGACAAAGTCAATAACTGAAGGCTTGTTGCAACTCGCATCCACTCATCGTCCTATCTAGTGAAGAAGCAAAACACTAGAAAGAAAACCCGATGCTATATTTAATAATAGGGCAGAAGATCCAGCATGTTCATGGTATGATGCATGGCAAGCTATGATGCGATATGTTTAGTGACTCAAGTTTAAGTGGCCAAGGGACAAGAGCATAGCAGTAGTAGTAAATAGGCCACATGTTACTTAGGGGTTCGAGTGCAAATTAAATTAGGGTTCGATAATGCATGATGCAAAAGAACAAGCGGATAGCACGGTTGGATTCGTGTCGGCGAGCTGATCGATTTGGACATATAATTTATCAAATTTGGATTTACGGATTAAAAGTTATTAAATTGCATTTTTAAGGCCAAAAGGGGCAAAAATGTCAATATTCTAATAGTTAGGGGTGTTTCTGCAAATTCTACTTATACCATTTCATTCATCTTAGAAAATCATTTACTTTTCATGTTTAAATCATTTGCAAATTCAAAAATGTTTGGGAGATATTTGTATTTGAATAAATTTGGAGTTAATTGAATTAGAAGAAAAAGAAGAAGGAAGGTTGGCCGTTGTGGAGAAGTGGGCCGGCGGCATGAGCTATCTGCTGCTCGCGTGCGGGGGGAAGCAAGATGGGCCGGCTCGAAATAGGTCAAGGAGGAGGGATGCGGGTTGAGCAAGAAATCCTGCCAGGGGCCTCTTTGCAAAAATGACAGGAACAGATCTAGTTCTGAATTTCGGATCTGGGAAAATTGACAGCAAGACGGCCTGATTTCGATTGAGATTGGCGACGAATCTAGGAGTAATTTGAGGATGCCGCAAAAACGAAAGTTGTATAACTCGCAAAGATATACAACTATGTAGAAGGAAGTTTTTCCAAAGGAGCAACGTACGCGTCAGGAAGGGGCTCGGAACAGAGCAGATTCAGATTTGAACGGAAAATTCAGAAAATAGGATTATTTCGTCCTGACTTCAGAAGATGATTGCTTCGGCTGTGGGGATCCAAATCGAGTTCCATTTGTTGCGTTGGGAATCTGGGTAGTAGAGGATCAAGTTTGGTATTCATAGTTTTTTAAAAGGAGGAATGAGAGATGCCAGCAAAAATTGAGGAAGAAGGAGCCTGAGAAGGATACGTGCTGAAACTGCTGCTATCGACATCGTCCGTGTTCCACCGCGGGGCGGCGAGCGCGGCACGGCGCGGCGGTGCTGGTCATGCGGAGAGGGAGGAGGCTAGCAGGGAAGGAGGAAGGGAGGCATCTTCTCACAGAGAGGGTGTCGTTGACGGGGAGCTCGCGGGAGACGGCGACGACGAGCATGACGATGTTGGTGAGTACGGAGATGGCGTCTGGTACGTGATGCTTCCCTTCTCCTCCTTCTTACTCCAGTCAGCGGGAACGCGGCGAGGCTAAAAGGTGGCGCGGTTAGGAGGGCAAGGAGGAGGCGGCAAATGCAGCCATGGATTGGCTAGCTTGGAGAAAATAAGAAGGTAGGAGAGATTAGGACAAGGCACGGCTGTTGCTGCTTTATGCGTGCTGCAGCGCTGCTGCTGTGTGCGTACTACTAGGCATGATGCTGGGTTGCTGTGTAGATTAGTGACCAGGCAGATTAGATATAGAATATAGGATAACTAATGTGGGTTTAGGCTAGGATTAAAGCAGGGTGTTTAGGAAGATTAAAAGGGTAGACATAAGAGGTAGAGATAGATGTAGTAAATAAAGAATGTTTAGGTAGATATATAATTAGGAAAGATATATGGGGTGTTTTATAGAGGATTAAAGGGATAGAGTTTGAAATAGAAGACAAAAGGAGAATTATTTATTTTTTTGAGAGAACAAAAGGGGAATTATTATGTGTATATGTGTATACACACAAAAGTAGACAAAAAAAGATTATCAAATGGTAGAAGAGACGGAAACAAGAATGGAACAATCAACAAGCCAAATGAAAATAAAAGGAGAAGTGGACCATGTGTAGATGCATACATGGTCAAAATTTAAAATGCAAATTATCCAACAAGAAGCCCGCATATATATATATAGATGGAATAAAAGGGAGATGATGATATTGTCAACATGGTAGTAGGAGGAAGGGAAACAAAGAGAGATGCCCTCAACTTCAGTTGGCCATTACAACAATTTAATATGAACCAAATACAATTTATATCAAGAACCAAAAGAAATGCAATAGTAAACATGATGCAAGACATGTGGGATGCATGATGACATCATGATGATGCGAAAAAGAAAATAACGAGCAATTTTATTTTTGGAATTTTTTTTGGGGAAATTACACAGATCATTTTGAATCCTCTGATCTGCGCCTCGAGCACCAGGGCAGAGTGGCCCGGGCGAGGTATTTGACGTGGGTGATCCGAGCGAGCAAATGTGATGCATGATTCCGATCCGCTGAGGTACTCAGGTATGGCAGGCGGAAAGATGATGGCCAGGTTGACCTGTCGGGTGATCGTCTTCTGCACCCTGTTGGATGGACGTCTCTTTTGTATCATCATGGCTCCCAACGATCATGGATACGATTCTGCTCCGTTGTTCTAGGATGGAGCAGTCGCAGGTTGCCGGTGCTCTTGGTGGTGGAGGTGGGGCTCCATATATGATGGCTCCTAGGGCGGGGGCTAATCCTGGGTTCAACGCTTGACGCCGCATCTGGGCATACCCTTTGTGGAGCATTTGGAACTCCCTGCAATATTTGAGCACGTGGCTGGCCTTCCTTTTGCCATCATGCTTGTCGATGTAGAAGTGGATGGTGCAGGAACCTGACAGCTTGTCGAGTGCAGATGGCTCGTCATCGCGGTTGCGGCGCTGCCATGTTTGTGTTGGCTTTCAACTGTCGTGGTAGTTGCCGCTGCAATACCCGTTGTTGCGGTTTCCATCCTGGCGGCGATCGGCATAACCAGCCGCGGCCATATCGACCTCTTCACGCTCATCGTAGACGCACGATCTTCTTTTTCCTCGGTGATCGTGTCTGCGGCCGAAGTCGTCCTCGTCATCCGAATGTGTTCGGTTGATGGTGTCCTCACCATCGGCCCAGCGATTGGTGATGTCCATCAGATGATCGATGGTTTTGGGCTTGACGCGCCAGATATCTTCTCCGAAATCGCGGCGTCTTACACCTCCGTTGAAGGAGTCGATTGCCCTTTCCTTCGAGATGTTCTCGGCGGATTTCTTGATGATGGAGCAACGATGCATGTACGAGAGGATGGACTCGTTGGACCGTTGGCAATAGGCACGTAGCTCCTCGATTGAAGCCAGTTGTCAACACCCGGATTTTTCAATCCTAGATGCCTGTTATGCCATACAACGCAATCCCAGGATTACCATTTTTGCGAGACATAACAGAATTGGATACCATAGTACTTCATCCATTACAAACGATACATAAGTTCTTACACAAATAGGGATCTCATGATCCAGTTCTTAATACAACATCAAGCAGCGGAATACGTAATAATAATGGTAGCGTAGGCGAAGCTCCATCGTCGGGGTCACAGGCAATGCTGACGATGGGAGATGATCCTAGTTGTCGTAACCTTCCTGGGGTCCATCCTCCAGGTACTCCTCTTCATAGTCTGGCCATGGGAATAGCCAGGGACAAAGCCATGAGTACTCTTTAAGTACTCGCAAACTAATACTAACATGTAAGGGGTTTTTGGATAATAGGACACTAGGCTCTAGGGTTGTTTTGCAAAAAGCCAGGTTTATCTTTACTAAGTTCCAAAGCTAGTCACAACTCTATAACTCCTAAGTGGGATCTTGTAATTCAGGTCACAACTCTATTGTGTTCACGTCAAAGTCTCAATTCATTTCACAAGTCATTTTAAAAGTCTGACGGGGGAACAGTATGGCCACTCCAACTGTCCATAACCGCGGACGCGGCTATTCAAATAGTTTGACACTCTGCAGAGATTGTACACTTTCACCACAACATTCGATACATCCGTCAGGAACAAATCCTGAACTCACCATACTCAGTATGCGGATAATCAATCCTAACCTTTCAATTACACGCCCTAGTATAAGCACCTCTCCTGTGAGTTTGGCCTCCCAACCATGACCACTGTCATCTTGGGTACTGCACAGGTGGACAATCTTCACAAGGTAGCCTCAGCTCAGACCTTGGCCGTGAGGGAACTAATACTAAGGAATATAAGTTTCCAGTCAAGCCCTACCCAATATTCGGGTATTGTGGTTGTACGCTAAAATTGGAATGGTATCGCATCCAGACAACCATCAGTTTTATAAAGGGCTAAGGCTCATGCCTCAACATTTTCATCACCAAAATCATCAAGTGTTTGGAAACACATGTCCAAAACATTTCAATAGAATGATCCATCATTCCAAGGTTTTCATAACCATTTTTCCACCAAGTATTCCCGTCTAAAAGTTGATCAAGTTTTATGCTTAGCACTAGCATCTACAGGTGGGGGTAGTAATAGTGAGGGGTGGTAACTGGTGGAGTTTCACTAAGTCCAACCTTATATCTTAGGTTGATATCAAGGTTTCTAGATTAGGCCAAATTTTATGCTCTTTAAGCAACCTTCAGCACAACTGTCTAGTATCTACCAAACTCTTAGGTAGACTCTAAGTAAGATTTGATAAATAAATAAAGTAAGAAGCTTGCCATAAAACTAGGATTGGTTTAGCAAGTAGGTATGATCACATATGCTTAAGGCATATAGTATTCATATCACAAGTATGGGTTTGTGGCATCAGTAGGGTATCTTGCAAGTGTTAGCTTGCACATTCGCAAGCAGTATTAGGCTTGTATAGTAATTAGCTTGCATAGGTATAATATCTTGCAAGTGCTAGCTTGCCTTGTGCAGAGCAGTGGTTGAAGTTCTCCTCGGCTTCCTCTTCGTAGTATCCTCCTTCCTCCTCGTAGTATCCTTGGTCGGTACTAGCGTCTATGAATAAATACGAGGTACACAATCACCAAACAATACTTAACTACTTGCAATCATCACACACAAGGGTCCTATAGATGATCTAGCATCATCTCTAACATTACAAGGTTAAAGCTTGGTTTAAAACTTCTTATTTTTAGAAAAGTAATTTCTACTCATTGAAAAACTACTTAAGATTTAATATTCTCCAAACTAAACATGGGATCATTTTGACACATGTCATCACCACATATTGTAGTCCATGGGAATGTGATTTAAAGTGGTGTCACAATTTAATAAGGTTTTACCTTTTTATTTTAATTAACTAAAGTGACTATAAATGCTTATGAAGCATTCTTTTATTCCTTGAACATTATTTATGCAATTAAACCTATATATTTTTATATATTCTGAAAGGTATGGTTAAATGTGATTTTTGAGAGTTGGAATCAACTCAAAAGCTTTTATGGTTTAAATTTGAAAAATGTTTGAATGCAGAAAAGCTTCTGCCTTGTTATTTTTGCTATGGGTGATCTACAGATCCAAATGACTTGAATCCAACGGGCTTGGATTAAGCATTCACAGTCCTTTCCAACAAAATTGGTTTCACCCAATTTGGTGCACTAAATCGATCTGGGTTGATTTTTGAAGTTAGGTACAGAAGTGTGTTTGAATTTAAAAAGAAAAAGGTTTAATTTGAATTGCTGGGCTGCGCGGGAAATTCTAACGGGCCGGCCTGCTAAGCGCAGTGCTCCCGCGGGCTGCTTAAGTGGGTGTCCCCACTCGTCAGTGACACGGGGCTGGGCGAAGCGGTATGGGGCTACGTGGATCGTTCGATCTAGTTCTAATCCAACGGCTGAGGGTCATCGTCGACGCGAGACAGCTCCGGCGAGACAGCTCCGGCCAGTGAGGGGTGCTGGGGGCTCACCGGGGTACGGGCGAGGGTCGGCGAGGCGGGCGAATGACGAAGTCGACGACGGCGAACCTCCTGGTACCGGTGGCTTCTCCTGGGGCGGCTCCAATCGTTGGCTCCCTTCTTCTCCGGCAGCGGCAGGCTCCAGAAAATTCCGGCGAGGTGGTGCTCGGCTTGCTCTGAGGATGGTGTGGCACGGTCAGTGGGGAGAGGGGAGTGAGATGGTGTGAAGAAATCGTGCGGGGGTGGCCTCTATTTATAGTCGAGTGAGGGGACCGTCGGGGCGCACGGTGAGCTCGTCAGGGGCGACGTTACAGGCGGCTATAGGCATGGGCAAGGGTAGGGGACGGTGCTGTGTCTCCTGGCGATGCTCAACGACATGATCGCGAGGCATGGGCGGTGCGGTTTGGTCTGGAACGGGCGGCGCTCTGCGCGGCAGAGGCGGCGTCTTCGACGGCGGGCGGTGGCTGTATGGCACGGGGCAGCAAACGGGGGTGTCTGGCGGTCTCCTGGGTCGGTGGTGATCGTGTATGCACGCGGTGAGGGCAGCGCGCGGTCTATGGGTGATGGTCGAGGGTGGCGCTCTGGCGCACGCTCGGCATGGTCTGGGCGTGTCTCGTGCGCGTGGTCCAGGGCTTGGCAACGCTCGCAGCTGGGACAGGCAGTGGCGGTGGACGGTGGGCTGCCTCCCAGACAAGGTTGGCACGGCTAGTTCTTCCTCTAGCCTGCTGTCCACAATGGGGTGACATGGGGGTGCTCGGCTGTTCACCATTAACGACAATGGCAAGCTCATAGGGGTGCTAGTGTTGGGCTAATCTTTCTAGATGATCTACTAGGTTGTGTGTGAGCTAACTAGGGAACAAGTTAGGCTCAAAACACTTCACACTATAGTGTTTGATGTTTTGTTTGATTTGTGTCTGCAACCTGTTTGATGAAATGGCCGCATGAAATCAAGTTTTGAATTTTGAAATGAATTTTGGTGGGTTTGCTAGATTGGTTCTGGTGAGTCTGCAGATGCTTGGGTTTTGAAAGTTGAGCTTGTTTGAGTGGGTTTTGAAAAAGTGGGATCTTCCCATATGAAGAAGATTCAATTTTGAATTGTCATTTAAACTATGCATTTGAAAGTTTCTGGATAATCACAAAGTGGGACTTGATACTTTGTTATGAGTACATTCAAGGGGTGCAAAGATCCAGAAAAGTTTCTGTTAGGTTTTGAAAGTTTGAGACAGCCAAAGTAGGCATGGGAGTTAAATTGGTCAAAATGACCATTCACTTAATATATTTGTTTTGATTTACTTGTCTTAAGGAAAAGTGTGGGAAATGTTTTAGATGATGTTCTTTTCACCTAAGAAACATTTTACAAGCAATGGATCACACAAACAAGGTCGTTTTTAAAGAAATTCAAAATCCATGCATACACATATACATGCATTCATGAATTCATTTAGAAAAGTTTTTGTTAACCCTAAACTTGATGATTAGTGTTTTGATGATCTAAGTTTGATATTTTTGGGATGTTACAAACCTTCCCCCCTTAAACAAAATCTCGTCCCGAGATTTGAAAAAGGACGAAAAGATTACCTAGGATTTGAAGAGATCTGGAAACTCCGTTCTGATGTGATCTTCGCGTTCCCAGGTAGCCTCCTCTTCTGTGTGGTTGCTCCACTGAATCTTGAGAAACTTGATGCTTCGGGTTCTGGTAGTTCGAAAGGCTTCTTCCAATATACGGATGGGTACTTCAGGATAGGTCAGATCATCGTTGATCTCTATGGTCCGGTGATCGATATTCTTGAACACTTCGGTCTTCTCGGGGACCTCGAGACATTTGCGAAGTAACGAGATATGGAACACATTGTGCATCGCTGACATCTCTTCAGGTAGTTCCAGTTGATACGATACTTCTCCTCGACGGTTCAGAATTGAAAGGTCCGATATATCTGGGGGCTAACTTTCCTTTGAGTTGGAAACGTTGCATTCCCTTCAATGGCGACACTTTCAGATAAACAAAATCTCCGATGTTGAAGGCGAGGTCTCGACGTGTCTTGTCGGCGTAACTCTTTTGTCGGGATTGGGCTGTCTTGAGGTGTTCACGAATCTTGTGAACCTTCTCTTCTGCTTCTCGTAGGATGTCGGGTCCAAAAATCTAACTCTCTCCTACTTCCGACCAGTTCAAAGGGGTGCGGCACTTTCTTCCGTACATAAATTCAAATGGGGCCATTTGCAAACTGGCTTGGTAACTATTGTTGACGAGGTTTGATCTCGTCAATGCCCATTGTTATGGACTTGGGTTTTGGAGAAGATGGGGATGCTGGAGATCGTGGCACGGTTAACGGACAAGCAACCAGGGGACACGAGATTTACCCAGGTTCAGGCCCCCGGAGGGAAAATCCTACTCCTGCTTGTCTGCTCTTTGATTACGGCGGAACCGGAGGTTACAGGGTGCGCAGATTCGATCTGGCGTGGATGCGTGTGAGAAAGTATGAGTCGAGTTAGATCTAGGTCTATTGTGGGATGGAGAGATTAGGTCGTGTGTGTAGTCGTCCCCTCCTCGTTGGACCCTCCTAGCCTTTATATATGGGGAGGCTAGGTCTCGGGTGCCAATACGAGTAGGTTACAAGTTGTATTCAAACTCTAGTCTTGAGGTATCCTTGTCTTGTGCGCTTTGGAATCCGTGTCCATATGTGCTTCGTGCAGCCGAAACGTCTTGGGCGTCCTGGACCCTGGCAGGTCATCGAGTGGGCCTTCCATCGGGCTGGACCAAGTATGCTAACATCGGGTACCCGTAGGGCATATCCATGTCAGTAGCCCCCAAGTGTCCATCCGAAACATAGATTCGGGTGGAGACTTAGTTGTCTTGAACCTTGTATTTGGATGTCGGAGTCGAAAGTTGTGTCGAGTGCGAAGCACTTCACCCGGAAGTTCATCGGGTCAGCTGAATTTGTTCGGCTGTTGTAAAGGAGTCGACATCATGGACGTAGTCAACACAATGGACTATAGGGTGCGCGACCAGCGCTCCCTATGGGAGTAGCCCCCGAGTGTCTGTTCGAGTCGTAGACTCGAGGAGAGACTTTAATTCAGCCGTTGTTTGCTTCAGGTCCGTAGGACACAATTTTTTTTTCGGATGCTTGAATCAATCCTCCCTATGGGAGTAGCCCCCGAGTCCGTAGTGGAGTCGTAGACTCGGCGTAGGACTCGAAGATCTTGTGTGTGTGCGACCATCGCTCTAATTTGGAGTAGCCTCCGAGTGTCTGGCGGAGTCGTAGACTCGGGCAGAGACTCGAGTCTTGTATCTTGTAGACGCAGTGGACAATCTCGCGGGCGTACCGCTGACCCGGAAGTACATCGGGTGCGCGACCAGCGCTCCTGATAGGAGTAGGCCCCGAGTGTCTAGTCGAGTCGCAGACTCGAGTGGAGACTCATGCGAGGACAAATCACTGACCCGGAAGTGCATCGAGTCAGCGTCTCATGCATAAGGAGCCAAGAATCGATGATGCAGTCGGAGTTGACGTGGCGGAGTCGTGCGGCGTTTAGCCGGAAGGACTCGACGTTGCGGATGAAGTCAACACCGTTGCTTCTGTCAGGTGAGCGACCAATGTCGTGTCTTCGTAGCATCAAGCGATGCAACCATCCAAGGAGGGACTCGACTCGGGTCTTGATTGTATGGCGTAGCCAGCTCTTTTGTCGACTCCTGTTGGAGGACCTAATAGAATAGCTCGACGCGGTCGATGTCCTTGTAAGCTGCAGAAAACATAAAGAATTGTGAAGTACTTGTATCTTGGAAAGAATATTTGCCTGTCGGCTTGTATAGTAAGATTCTAGTGCCGATCGAGTCGACACTGTATGCTAGGCCTTTTCGTTAGCCTGATTACCCTTAGTCTCAGTACCTTGCCGAGGCACTCGGAGTTCAAGGATTCGACGATCAGGCAGAATCAGCTACTCGGGCTGTCGCGTTCGAGGTGCTCGAGTGCGTGGAGCCGATGGCACATTAGGTTACTCGAAGAGGGCGCAGCCCCCGAGTGTTTCGAGTGCGAGTTAAAAAAGAAACCGGCTCTAAGTAGAGGGAAAACTTAGCTTTGTTGGTTTTTATGACTATGTCGTCGACATAGACTTGGACATTGCGACCGATCTGGTCCTTGAGGCAGGCCTGCATGCATCGCTGGTACGTGGCACCCGCGTTCTTTAGCCCGAAGGGCATTGTGTTGTAGCAGTATACTCCGAACGGTGTGATGAACGCCGTTTTCTCTTGATCTTCGACCTTGAGTCGAATCTGGTTATAGCCTGAGTAGGCGTCGAGGAAGGAGAGTTTCTCACAACCTGCAGTCGAATCGATGATCTGGTCGATCCGAGGAAGAGGGAAGTGGTCCTTAGGGCAGTGTTTATTTAGTGACGTGAAGTCTACGCACATCCGCAGGATGTCCGTGTCCTTCTTCGGGACCATCACCGTGTTTGCCAGCCACTCGCTTTCCTTGATTTCCCGGATGAAGTCTGCTGCGAGTAATCTGTTGATCTCCTTGCCGATAGCTTCGGCTCGTTGCTCCGACAGTCTTCGGATGGACTGCTTGACTGGCTTGGTGTCTGGGAAGACATTGAGTGCGTGCTCGGCGAATTCCCTGGGAACTCCTGGCATGTCCGCAGGACACCAGGCGAAGATTTCCCAGCGCTCACGGAGGAATTCGACGAGCGCGCCTTCCTATGCGGTGCTGAGGTCGTTGGCGATCAGCGCCGTCTTGGAGGCATCCGTTGGATGGACCTGCACTTTTTTGGTGTTGATGGTGGAGTCGAAAGACATGTCAGGTGCGTTCTGCTTTGTGACTGGGGGTAGCCCATTGTCCGTCACCTCACGGAGCCTTACAAGCTCGTCTTGCATGCCGAAAGACTGGGAGATTTTGTTGAAATCCCTGTCGCATTGGTCCGATCGGGTGAAGCTCCCGTGGACTGTGATGACGCCCCTTGGTCCTGGCATCTTGAGTAGTAGGTATGCGTAGTGTGGGACGGCCAGGAACCTTGCGAATGCAATACGTCCCAGGATGGTGTGGTATTGCGACGGCCAGTCCACCACTTCGAATTCTAGGCGCTCCTGCTGAAAGTTGTCCGGCTTCCCGAAGATGATGTCGAGCCCTATTTTGCCCAGGGGGAAGATGCCCTTCCCTGGGACAATGCCGTGGAACGTTGTGTCTGATTGTTTCAGGCTGCATTGCGGGATCCGCATAGCTGCTAGAGTGCTTGCGAACATTAGGTTGATGCCGCTGCCGCCGTCCATGAAGACGCGACTCATCTCGAAGCCTCCGATCTGCGCCTCCAGCTCCAGGGCAGCATGACCTGGGCGAGGGATCTGGCAAGGGTGATCCGCGCGAGTGAATGTGATGCAGGACTCCGATCCGCTGAGGTACTCAGGGATTGCAGGCGGAGTTGCCACGGCCAAGTTGATTTGTCGGGTGATTTTCTTCTGCACCCTGTTGGTGGGGCGTCCCTTCTGGATCATATTTAGCGCTCCCTTTGGTGGGGGGTATGTGACCCCGGCGTTGTTTTGCGCTGGTGCGACTGGTTGATTTGGGCCTCCAATAGGCGGCGGTGGAGGAGCTCCGTGTGCTATTTCACCTGGCGCAGGTGCATTTCCGAACGCAGGAATTGGAGCTTGTTGCCTCATCTGCACCATGCCTTCGCTGAGTTTCTGGAACTCGCGGCAGTCCTTGAGAATGTGGCTAGCTTTCTTTTTGCCATCTTGTTTGTCGATGTAGAAGTGGATGGTGCATGGACCCGAAAGTTTGTCGAATGCTGAGGGTCCGTTGTCGCGGTCGCGGCGTTGCCACGACTGCGTTGGTCGTCCGTTGTCGCGGAAGTTTCCGCTGCGGTATCCTCCGCTGTTGCGGCTGTTGTCGTTACGGCGGTCGGCGTAGCCGGCTGCGACCATGTCGGGTCCGTCGCGGTCCTCGTAGACGCGCGATCTCCTCTTGCTGCGGCGTTCGCGTCTTCGGCCGTAGTCGTCCTCTTCATCTGATTGCGCCCGCTGGATGCAATCTTCGCCGTCTGCCCAACTGTTGGCGATTTCCATGAGGTGGTCGAGCGTCTTGGGCTTTACACGCCCAAGTTCCTCCTTGAAGTTTGGGCGCTTGACGCCGTCCCGGAAGGCATCGATGGCCCTTTCTTCGGAGATGTGTGCTGCGGAGTTCTTGGTTGTAGACCAGCGTAGTATGTACGAGCGAATAGATTCACCCGTTCTCTGAGTGCAGGCTCGCAACTCTTCGATTGAGGCGGGTCTCTTGCTGGTGCCTTTGAAATTTCGGATGAAGCTATAAGCGAGCTCCTCCTAGCTTCGGATGGATCCTGATGATAGGCTGCTAAGCCAAACCCGCGCCGCGCCTGTCAGCTGCAGCTGAAGGCATTGCATGGCGGTTTCTTTGTTGCCTCCGTGAAGCTTGACGGATGACAGATGATCACTGAGCCAGGACTTTGGATCTTGCGTGCCGTTGAACTTCGGAGTATCCGAAGGAAGCTTGAAGTTGCGTGGCATCTGTGTTCGCCGAACGGATCTGCTGAAGCATCGAGCCCCGCAGAGTTCTCCTTCGTCTTCATCCATCTCAGATTCAGACGAGCATGCGCGTTTAGCGAGTGCTTTGTCGATCTTGCGCTGTGTAAGCTTGTCTCTGGTGTCGTAGTCGCGTTTATGGCGGTGCGAGCTCTTCTTCCTTCGAGGAAGATCGTGTTCCTCTTCATCTTCGGATGAGGGAGTGGGGCTCCGGTCGCGCCTGGCCAGAGCTTTCTTCTTCGGCTCCGTAGGAGCGTCTTTGTGGAGCGCAGCTCCGATTAGTCCTAGTCCGGTGAGTGCGGACCTATGCATGGCCCTTTTCGGGCCCCCCTCCGGAGGTGCGTGAGCCGCGAGATACGCAGTGGCTGCCATAATCGCAGCTTGTGGCGTCTTCGGGATGATGTTGCCGTCGGCGTCCATATCCATGAACGATGTATGGAGAGTTCGGGTCACGTCACGCCGCTCCTTCGGGTCCATGTTTTCCACCCGAGAGTGGTGCTTGTTTCCCTGGTTTCCGTTTGTGCTGGAGCCGGGTGCCATGGCGGAGAGCGCAGCTCGTCGCGCGCTGGACTCGGAGGCTGCTTGCTTGCGTTTGTCGAGCGTCTCCTGCATCTTGACTTGTTTCTTGTGCTCCTCGATGAGGAGGTAGTGGTATGCCATCAGTAGGTCACATGAGGAGTCCAGAGGTAGGACTATTTCGCCTGCGACGGCGCGACGTGCTTCGACCCATCCTTCTTTGCTAAGTTGGATGAGGTGGCCCCTGTTTTCCCCATTTTCGCCGTTTCCCCCGTTTTCGCTGTTTCCGTCCTGCGGGTTGGGGTTGGGCGGCGGGTTAGGCGTTTCCTCGTCGGTTTGGATGAATGCGGCACACAGATATCGCCTGCAGATTGGTTGGCTGCTGCCGCAACTTTCGGATCCGGAACCGTAGGTCCCTTCATCCGAAGGTGGATCGCACAGATCGGAGTTGCAGCTGCTGCTGCTGTAGAACTCATCTGTTGATGGTGACGTGCGTAGCACGGGGTGTGGAGCCCATGAAGCGGGCCTGATTGACGGAAAGGGCACCCGCTCAGGGAGGCGGAGGGTGCCAGTTTGTCCCACCTGGAAGCAGAAGCTCCCGAACAAGATTTCGAGTCCGTCGCCTATGGGCTCGAAATCCTTCATGGTGGCCGGCGAGTGGGCGGTGAAGTCGAAAGCGCCAAAGAGGAGGTGATTCTCCGTCGCCGCGGAGTTGTAGATCGATTGGGTCGGAACCGTCACGACCGCACAATCAGCAGCCCCAATTCCCACAGACGGCGCCAATTGACGAGGTTTGATCTCGTCAATGCCCATTGTTATGGACTTGGGTTTTGGAGAAGATGGGGATGCTGGAGATCGTGGCACGGTTAACAGACAAGCAACCAGGGGACAAGAGATTTACCCAGGTTCAGGCCCCCGGAGGGAAAACCCTACTCCTGCTTGTCTGTTCTTTGATTACGGCGGAACCGGAGGTTACAGGGTGCGCAGATTCGATCTGGCGTGGATGCATGTGCGAAAGTATGAGTCGAGTTAGATCTAGGTCTATTGTGGGATGGAGAGATTAGGTCGTGTGTGTAGTCGTCCCCTCCTCGTTGAACCCTCCTAGCCTTTATATATGGGGAGGCTAGGTCTCGGGTGCCAATACGAGTAGGTTACAAGTTGTATTCAAACTCTAGTCTTGAGGTATCCTTGTCTTGTGCGCTTTGGAATCCGTGTCCATATGTGCTTCGTGCAGCCGAAACGTCTTGGGCGTCCTGGACCCTGGCAGGTCGTCGAGTGGGCCTTCCATCGGGCTGGACCAAGTATGCTAACATCGGGTACCCGTAGGGCATATCCATGTCAGTAGCCCCCAAGTGTCCATCCGAAACATAGATTCGGGTGGAGACTTAGTTGTCTTGAACCTTGTATTTGGATGTCGGAGTCGAAAGTTGTGTCGAGTGCGAAGCACTTCACCCGGAAGTTCATCGGGTCAGCTGAATTTGTTCGGCTGTTGTAAAGGAGTCGACATCATGGACGTAGTCAAAACAATGGACTATAGGGTGCACGACCAGCGCTCCCTATGGGAGTAGCCCCCGAGTGTCTGTTCGAGTCGTAGACTCGAGGAGAGACTTTAATTCAGCCGTTGTTTGCTTCAGGTCCGTAGGACACAATTTTGTATGAAAATTCTGCAAACGGCAGACAGTCTTCCCACTTGGATCCATATTCTAGCACACATGCTCTAAGCATATCTTCGAGTATTTGGTTTACTCGCTCCGTTTGTCCATCGGTCTGAGGGTGATACGCGGTACTGAAATCTAGGCGGGTTCCTAAACCTTCTTGGACTTTCTTCCAGAATCTCGAGGTAAACTGAGTTCCTCAATCCGATACTATATTCTTGGGGACTCCATGCAAACTAACGATCCTAGCGATGTACAACTCCGCTAGCTTCGAACTCTGATAGGTAGTTTTGACGGGCAAGAAATGGGCGACTTTGGACATTCTGTCCACTATGACCCAAATAGAGTCATTTCCCCTACTAGAAGTAGGTAGTCCAGTGATAAAGTCCGTTCCTACAGAATCCCATTTCCATTCCGGAATTTGCAAAGGTTGCAACAATCTAGCGGGTCTTTGATGTCCTGCCTTGACTCGTTGACATATATCACACTTGGCGATATAGCTTCCGATTTCTCTCTTCATCTTATGCCACCAAAATTGCTCTTTCAAATCTTGATACATCTTAGTTCCTCCGGGATGGTTAGAATAAAGAGTATCGTGAGCCTCCTTCAAGATAACTTCTTTCAACTCCGAATCTGCTGGTACACAAAGGCGTCCTTTGTACCACAGAACTCCTTCTTCGTCCTCGGTGAATCCGGGTACTTTGCATGTACCGATACGATGCTTGATTCCGTCGATACTAGCATTTCCTTTCTGCGCCTCTTTAATCTGACTGATCAAAGTGGGCTGAAGTTCTATGCTAGCCAAAAATCCTTCACTTACTAATTCCACTCGAAAATCTTCCATCTCTTTGTGCAAACTTGGTTGCTCCTTCAAAATCATGGAGTTCAAGCGGCACGGCAATCTGCTAAGGGCATCGGCTACCACATTGGCTTTTCCAGGGTGATAGTGAATGTCCAGGTCGTAATCCTTGATTAGCTCAATCCATCTTCTCTGCCTCATATTCAGCTCCTTCTGAGTGAATATATACTTTAGGCTCTTGTGATCCGAATAAATCTCACAACGTTTTCCCATCAGGTAATGTCTCCATGTCTTTAGGGCTAGAACTACGGCTGCGAGTTCGAGGTCATGGGTTGGGTAATTTTGTTCATGTTGCTTCAATTGTCGCGATAGATAAGATATAACTTTGCCTTCTTGCATTAGCACACATCCGAGACCAATCTTGGATGCGTCACAATACACATCGAAGGGCTTCGTGATATCCGGCATGATCAAGATTGGGGCTGAAATCAATCTCCTCTTGAGTTCTTGAAAACTCGCTTCACATTTGTCGGTCCATTCAAACTTCTTGTCCTTCTTCAGCAATTGGGTCATGGGTCGGGCGATACTCGAGAATCCTTCTACGAATTTGCGGTAATATCCCGCCAATCCGAGAAAAGCACGAACTTGGGTTTGAGTGGTTGGGGCTTGCCAATCTTCTACATCTTTCACTTTGGCAGGGTCAACAGCAATTCCTCCGGCTGATACAATGTGACCGAGGAATCCTACTTCCTGTAACCAGAATTCACATTTGCTAAATTTTGCATACAACTGATGCTCTCTAAGGGTTCCAAGAATGGTCCTTAGGTGTAGCTCATGTTCTTCTTCTGATTTGGAATAAATCAGAATGTCATCAATGAAAACAACGACAAACTTATCCAGGAAGTCCATAAAAATCTTATTCATGAGGTTCATGAAATAAGCGGGGGCATTGGTTAATCCAAAGGACATGACTGTATACTCATATAATCCATATCTGGTGGTAAAGGAAGTCCTTGGAATATCCTCTGCACGAATTTTGAGTTGCTGATAGCCAGTCCTAAGATCAATCTTAGAAAACACCTGGGCACCGGTCAACTGATCAAACAAATCTTCTATCTTAGGCAAGGGGTACTTGTTCTTGATGGTGACATCATTCAACTTCCGATAATCTGTACACAAACGGTTACCTCCATCCTTCTTGTCCACAAACAAGACAGGTGATCTCCATGGGGACGCACTCGGTTGAATCAATCCGATTTCTAGCATGGAATCCAGTTGCTTCTTTAGTTCTTCTAGTTCTGACGGGTTCATACTATAGGGTCTCTGGGCTATGGGTCCTGTTTCGGGGATTAGTTCGATGATAAACTCGATATCCCGATCTGGGGGCATACCGGGCAAAACATCTGGAAATACATCGGGGTATTCGCAGACTATCCGAACTTGGTCAATGGTAGGTTGGGCTATACTCCTGTTACACTTGAATTGGCGAGGTAAGGTTTCAGATATATGCTCGACTGATATTCCGGCGGTACTGGTCATGGTGATGGCTTTCTTGGCACAGTCAATCAATCCTTTATGTTTAGACATCCAATCCATTCCTAGTACTACTTCCAAACCTTTAGTTCCGAGTACTATTAGATTAGCATAAAAATCTATGCCATGGATTCGGATAGGGACGACTTTGCAAATTTGCCTCGCCTTGGTGGTTGATCCAGGAATTTGTACAATCATCACATGCTTCAATTTGGTTGGTTGAATTTTACTAGTGCAGGCAAATTCTTCGGTGACAAATGAATGCGATGCACCAGAATCAAACAACACTCTTGCAAGTACTGAATTAACAGAAAACATACCCAACACGACGTCTGGCGCTTCCTAAGCTTCTTCAGCATGCATGAGAAAAAGACGGCCATTGCGGTTGAGTGAATTCCCTGGGGAAAATCTTCTCCCTGGCTGGACACGACGCTGCTGCTGAGCTGGGACATTGGTGTTGGGGGCTGTAGCATTCTTCTTGTTGGGGCACTCATTGGAATAGTGGCCTTTATTTCCACAGTCATAACAGGTCACTTGTGACTTGTCCTTGGCTGCGACAGGCACAACATTGCTTCCAGTCCTCGGGGCAGTGTTGGGGTTGGTGGTAGTATTGTTGGTGTTGAATTTGGGTGGGGCACGGGCGAGATTGCTAGAGTTGCCGGGGTTGTTGTGATTTCCTCCGGGTCTAGGGTTTCCATGGTTGGGATAGGTCGGACGGGTCATAGGGGGTCTGTTGGTTCTTGGGGCAAATCCTGGAGATGGGTTGGGGCGATACTTTGGGGTCTGATGGGTTCCTGGTTGATGCATCATGCGACGCTTGCGGTTTTCATTGGCCTGGTTGATCTTTCCTTCCATTTGGATAGCAGAGTCTACAAGGGCTTCAATATCAACAAAGGGGATATTGACTAACACCGTCTGCATCTCGTCATGCAGACCATTCAGGAATCTTTCTTTCTTCTTGGCTTTGGTGTCTATTTCGTCCGGGGCATACCTAGCTAATGCAAAAAATTTGTCACGGTATTCCACTACAGTCATCCTTCCTTGCTTCAACTCTCTGAACTCGTCTCTCATTCTCTTGATCAAACCTGGTGGCACATGGGTTCTGCTAAACTTGACCTTGAATTCCTCCGAGGTCATCATCTGGCCTCCGGTCATTGCACGAACACTGTTCCACCATGCCCTGGCATCTCCGGCTAGATAATGGGTGGCGAACAAGACTTTCTCGTTGGCTTCCACTCCGGCTACTTCTAAGTTATTTTCCATGGTTTGCAGCCAATCATCGGCATCTAGGGGTTCTTCCGACTTGGTGAAAACGGGTGGGTTGATATTCTGGAAATTCTTGAGCTTAGATCCGTGGTTGTCCTGGTTTCCATGGCCTTGGTTGTTGTGGGCTAGCTGGGCTATCTGTTGCAGAGTGGCTAGGTTGGCTTGACGTTCGGCTCTTTCAGCTTCGCGGTTAGAAGTCAACATTTGCAGGATCTGCAACATCTGGTCCGGGGCTGAACCACTTCCTCCACGTGGCATCTGAAGATTGATATAGATCATGAGAAAAGAGGGAAATTGCTAAGGTTTTGGGTTTTTGAAAAGTTTTTGGAGTTTGACTCAGGTTTTTCTAGCAACTTGCTTTTTCATTCATTCACTCATAGCACACAGTACAACACACGCCACAACAAGGAAAAACAGATGGTTTTAAGAACCATTCTGAAATCTACGATACAGTGGGACCGACTACTACTCACTACGCTAGTGCTCAGTGCTACTACTGCTCGGAGTCTGTGGCTTCATCATCTTCCGCATCAACGATGAAGGTGAAATCATCCTCATCGGTGAAGAAGTCCTTGGCCTGATCCTCCAGAAAATCATCGTCATCGCTGAGATAGGAGTAAGGGTCTCCACGAAGATCCTCTCCGGCATTCTCCCTTTCCTCTAGCTGCATGTCTCTCTCGTGGATGGTCTCTTCCAGAGATGAGATGCGATGGCGAAGACGGGCAATAATGCGCTCCTTCTTGTCGAGCTGACGGCGGCGAGACTTGCGATCCTTTGCTATCATGGCGATGGTCTGATCCTTCGTCTTGATGATGGCAGACTTGTGGTTGCAATAGTCACGGCAGTTGTCCAACTCTTGTTGACGATCATACATCATGAAGCTAAGGTGGTCCAATTGAGTCTTCAGCTCGGGGTGGTATGGGGCTTCCAGTGGTTGTCCATTTGCATAACGCCTTGGGCAAAACTCAAAGCGATTACCCTTGATCTGATTGATGCTCTGCCCACACAGACGGGAAAGAGCTTCCTGCATTGCTCTGGCAAGTCCATCGAGCCAGGTTGTTTTTCCTCAAGGTAAACTGAATTCCCTCCGCAGTGGGAGGTTCAATCTTTCCTCAGAGAATTCCCTCCGCAGTGGGAGGTTCAATCTTTCCTCGGAGACTTGCAACAAGTTCCCACTGCAGATCTTCTCCTCCTTGATCATTGAGCTGAGCTCCGAAGAACTCGGGGTGTGGACGCTCCAGAAGTTCCGAAAGCTTATCCAGATCCCTCTCAAAGATAAGGTCTCCCCCATTTCCGAGTTGATAAAACTTGCTGTACTTCACGTCCATCTATAAAAATAGAGGATGAGTAGATTAGCAGAGTGATCAAGTGTGTCAAAATTTATATATTTTGCAAGAGTTTTTGAGGAACATGAAGTTTTATGAAAGAATTAAAGAGATAAGAATGAGAATAGGTTTTTGTAAATATTTGTTTTATTTGGTTTTTGAAACTAAGTTTTTGGTTCAACGTCCAACCTAACTAGGGTCTCCTATGGTCAGGATGGCTCTGATACCAACTTGTCAACACCCGGATTTTTCAATCCTAGATGCCTGTTATGCCATACATCGCAATCCCAGGATTACCATTTTTGCGAGACATAACAGAATTGGATACCATAGTACTTCATCCATTACAAAGGATACATAGGTTCTTACACAAATAGGGATCTCATGATCCAGTTCTTAATACAACATCAAGAAGCGGAATACGTAATAATAATGGTAGCGTAGGCGAAGCTCCATCTTCGGGGTCACAGGCAATGCTGACGATGGGAGATGATCCTAGTTGTCGTAACCTTCCTGGGATCCATCCTCCAGGTACTCCTCTTCATAGTCTGGCCATGGGAATAGCCAGGTACAAAGCCATGAGTACTCTTTAAGTACTCGCAAACTAATACTAACAGGTAAGGGGTTTTTGGATAATAGGACACTAGGCTCTAGGGTTGTTTTGCAAAAAGCCAGGTTTATCTTTACTAAGTTCCAAAGCTAGTCACCATTCTATAACTCCTAAGTGGGATCTTGTAATTCAGGTCACAACTCTGTTGTGTTCACGTCAAAGTCTCAATTCATTTCACAAGTCATTTTAAAAGTCTGACGGGGGAACAGTATGGCCACTCCAACTGTCCATAACAACCAGACAACCATCAGTTTTATAAAGGGCTAAGGCTCATGCCTCAACATTTTCATCACCAAAATCATCAAGTGTTTGGAAACACATGTCCAAAACATTTCAATAGAATGATCCATCATTCCAAGGTTTTCATAACCATTTTTCCACCAAGTATTCCCATCTAAAAGTTGATCAAGTTTTATGCTTAGCACTAGCATCTACAGGTGGGGGTAGTAATAGTGAGGGGTGGTAACTGGTGGAGTTTCACTAAGTCCAACCTTATATCTTAGGCTGATACCAAGGTTTCTAGATTAGGCCAAATTTTATGCTCTTTAAGCAACCTTCAGCACAACTGTCTAGTATCTACCAAACTCTTAGGTAGACTCTAAGTAAGCTTTGATAAAGAAATAAAGTAAGAATCTTGCCATAAAACTAGGATTGGTTTAGCAAGTAGGTATGATCACATATGCTTAAGGCATATAGTATTCATATCACAAGTATGGGTTTGTGGCATCAGTAGGGTATCTTGCAAGTGTTAGCTTGCACATTCGCTAGCAGTATTAGGCTTGTATAGTAATTAGCTTGCATAGGTATAGTATCTTGCAAGTGTTAGCTTGCCTTGTGCAGAGCAGTGGTTGAAGTTCTCCTCGGCTTCCTCTTCGTAGTATCCTCCTTCCTCCTCATAGTATCCTTGGTCGGTACTAGCGTCTATGAATAAATACGAGGTACACAATCACCAAACAATACTTAACTACTTGCAATCATCACACACAAGGGTCCTATAGATGATCTAGCATCATCTCTAACATTACAAGGTTAAAGCTTGGTTTAAAACTTCTTATTTTTAGAAAAGTAATTTCTACTCATTGAAAAACTACTTAAGATTTAATATTCTCCAAACTAAACATGAGATCATTTTGACACATGTCATCACCACATATTGTAGTCCATGGGAATGTGATTTAAAGTGGTGTCACAATTTAATAAGGTTTTACCTTTTTATTTTAATTAACTAAAGTGACTAGAAATGCTTATGAAGCATTCTTTTATTCCTTGAACATTATTTCTGCAAGTAAACCTATATATTTTTATATATTCTGAAAGGTATGGTTAAATGTGATTTTTGAGAGTTGGAATCAACTCAAAAGCTTTTATGGTTTAAATTTGAAAAATGTTTGAATGCAGAAAAGCTTCCGCCTTGTTATTTTTGCTATGGGTGATCTACAGATCCAAATGACTTGAATCCAACGGGCTTGGATTAAGCATTCACAGACCTTTCCAACGAAATTGGTTTCACCCAATTTGGTGCACTGAATCGATCTGGGTTGATTTTTGAAGTTGGGTACAGAAGTGTGTTTGAATTTAAACAGAAAAAGGTTTAATTTGAATTGCTGGGCTGCGCGGGAAATTCTAACGGGCCGGCCTGCTAAGCGCAGTGCTCCCGCGGGCTGCTTAAGTGGGTGTCCCCACTCGTCAGTGACACGGGGCTGGGCGAAGTGGTATGGGGCAACGTGGATCGTTCGATCTAGTTCTAATCCAACGGCTGAGGGTCATCGTCGACGCGAGACAGCTCCGGCTAGAACGAAACCTAGCGCGGCCAGTGAGAGGTGCTGGGGGCTCACCGGGGTACGGGCGAGTGTCAGCGAGGCGGGCAAACGACGAAGTCGACGACGGCGAACCTCCTGGTACCGGTGGCTTCTCCTGGGGCGGCTCCAATCGCTGGCTCCCTTCTTCTCCGGCAGCGGCAGGCTCCAGTGAAATTCTGGCGAGGTGGTGCTCGGCTTGCTCTGAGGATGGTGTGGCACGGTCAGTGGGGAGAGGGGAGTGAGATGGTGTGAAGAAATCGTGCGGGGGTGGCCTCTATTCATAGTCGAGCGAGGGGACCGTCGGGGCGCACGGTGAGCTCGTCGGGGGCGACGTTACAGGCGGCTATAGGCATGGGCAAGGGTAGGGGACGGTGTTGTGTCTCCTGGCGATGCTCAACGACATGATCGCGAGGCATGGGGCGGTGCGGTTTGGTCTGGAACGGGCGGCGCTCTGCGCGGCAGAGGCGGCGTCTTCGACGGCGGGCGGTGGCTGTATGGCACGGGGCAGCAAACGGGGGTGTCTGGCGGTCTCCTGGGTCGGTGGTGATCGTGTATGCACGCGGTGAGGGCGGCGCGCGGTCTATGGGTGATGGTCGAGGGTGGCGCTCTGGCGCACGCTCGGCATGGTCTGGGCGTGTCTCGTGCGCGTGGTCCAGGGCTTGGCAACGCTCGCGGCTGGGACAGGCAGTGGCGGTGGACGGTGGGCTGCCTCCCAGACAAGGTTGGCACGGCTAGTTCTTCCTCTAGCCTGCTGTCCACAATGGGGTGACATGGGGGTGCTCGGCTGTTCACCATTAATGACAATGGCAAGCTCACAGGGGTGCTAGTGTTGGGCTAATCTTTCTAGATGATCTACTGGGTTGTGTGTGAGCTAACTAGGGAACAAGTTAGGCTCAAAACACTGCACACTATAGTGTTTGATGTTTTGTTTGATTTGTCTCTGCAACCTGTTTGATGAAATGGCCGCATGAAATCAAGTTTTGAATTTTGAAATGAATTTTGGTGGGTTTGCTAGATTGGTTCTGGTGAGTCTGCAGATGCTTGGGTTTTGAAAGTTGAGCTTGTTTGAGTGGGTTTTGAAAAAGTGGGATCTTCCCATATGAAGAAGATTCAATTTGGAATTGTCATTTAAACTATGCATTTGAAAGTTTCTGGATGATCACAAAGTGGGCCTTGATACTCTGTTATGAGTACATTCAAGGGGTGCAAAGATCCAGAAAAGTTTCTGTTAGGTTTTGAAAGTTTGAGACAGCCAAAGTAGGCATGGGAGTTAAATTGGTCAAAATGACCATTCACTTAATATATTTGTTTTGATTTACTTGTCTTAAGGAAAAGTGTGGGAAATGTTTTATATGATGTTATTTTCACCTAAGAAACATTTTACAAGCAATGGATCACACAAACAAGGTGGTTTTTAAAGAAATTCAAAATCCATGCATACACATATACATGCATTCATGAATTCATTTAGAAAAGTTTTTGTTAACCCTAAACTTGATGATTAGTGTTTTGATGATCTAAGTTTGATATTTTTGGGATGTTACACCAGTCTCTTGCTGGTGCCCTTTGAAGTTGCGGATGAAGCAGTACACCAGCTCATCCTAGATGCGGATGGATCCGGACGGGAGGCTGTTAAGCCAGGATCTTGCTGCGCCCGTCAGCTGCAGCTGAAGGCATTGCATGGCTGTGTTTTTGCTCCCGCCATGGAGTTTGACTGACGAAATATGATTGTCGAGCTAGATATTCGGCACCTGTATGCCGTCAAACTTTGGGTTATTTGAAGGAAGCTTGAAGCCCTTAGGCATCCGCGTTTGCCATATGGCCCTGCTGAAGCACCTGGCGCCACATAGCTCTGTATCTTCCTCTTAGAACTCCATGGAGCACGCACGTTTTGCGCGTGATTTTTCGATCTTGCACTGTGTGAGATCGTCACAGGCGTCATAGTTGCAGCTCCTGTTCCGTGGGCTGCGGCGGCGTCACGACATGTCATGCTCCTCCTCGTCGGATGACGGTGTGCGGCTTCTGGTGAATTTTACTGCAGCCTTTTTCTTTGGCTCCGGGGTCGCCTCCCCATGCAACGTGGCTCCGACAAGCCCGAGACTTGTAATCACATAAATTTGGATTGCGTATCGGAGATCCCCCGCTAGTGGCGGGTTTGCTGCTAGGTAGGTGGTGGCCGCCATGACCGCGGCTTGTGGCATCTTGGGCATGATGTTGCCCTGCGAGTCCATCGACATGAAGGACGGGTCAAGTGCCTTGGTCGCCTCGCGTCGTGCATCGGGTTCCATACGCTCCATGCGGGAACGGTGTTTGTGGCCATCGTAGCCTTTCGAGGAGGATCCGCCGGCAGAAGAGAGCGCAGCTCTCCGTGCGCTTGACTCGTCAACTGCTCTCCTATGTTGTTCGAGCTCCTTTTACTACTCGACTTGGCAATTGTGCTCCTTGATGAGGAGCCAGTGATAGCCCATCAACATGCCGCGAGAACCGTTGAGTGGCAGAGGATCGGTACCTTGCATAGCTTCACGGACCCTCTCCCACTGAGCGTCGTTGAGATGAATCTGAGTACGATTGCCGCCGATGGTAGCTTCATGTGCCCCGTTCCCATTGGGATTGGCCGGGGGTGTGTCGTTTCCTCCGTTCGCGGCATTAGGAGCCTACGGGTTGGGAGGGGATCCTTTGGGTTGGCTCCATTGTCGATGTGACCATCGTGGATGACCGCGCACATGTAGCGATGGGGGAGATCATTGCTCCCACAGCTCTCTAATCCAGAACCGTAGGTTCCTCCCTCCGTAGGATGGTCATAGAGGTCAGAGTTACAGCTGCTGTTGTCATCCGAATTGCTTATCAGCGACGGTGTGCTCAGGGCACCGATCGTCGGAACCCAGGGAGCGAGTACGACTACCGGAGGCAGTATTCGCTCAGGGAGGCATAGAGTATCGATCTGGATCACCTGGAAGCAGAAGCTCCCGAACATCAATTCGACTCCGTCTCCTATGGAGTCGAAGTTTTGGCGAGTGGACGGTGTAGTCGATGGCACCAAAGAAGAGGTTGTTCTCCGTCGCGGATGAGTCAAAGACGATGGTGGATGGGACCGTCACAATCGCACGATCAGCGTCTCTATTTCCCACGGACGGCGCCAATTGACGAGGGTTCGACTCGTCAATGCCCATTGTTGTGGACTTGGGTTCAGAGAAGATGGGGAGGCTGGAGATCACGGAACGGTTAACAGACTCGCAACAAGGGGACACGAGGTTTACCTAGGTTTAGGCCCTCGGTGGGAAAACACTACTCAGGCTTGTATGTTCTTGATTGATGGTGATGCCGATCATTATAGGGGTGCGCACATGCAATCTGATGTGAGGTGTGTTCTATAGTATGAGGTTAGATCCTCCTCGCCGTACCCTCCTAGCGTTATATGGGAAGGCCAGGTCCCGGGATAGGTTGAGTCGGTTACAAATTAGGGTTAACCCCTTTGAAATTCTATCATACACTTAGATGTGTCCTGCAAGAAGTCGAGTTCTCTCCGGGCGTGGGCCATCCAAAGTATCCTTGGGCTTCATGATTGCAGCAGGTCTTTCTTGTGGTCCTTTGCTGGGCTAGATCAGGTAGGCCGATGTTAGGTACCTATAGGATCCATGTCAGTTGCCGATATAGTGGAAGAGGTGAATTGAACCCTTTGGGGCGAGGTTCACCGAGAACAAGGGAGGCCTCTCGTGGCATTGGTGGTTTTAAACCACCCCTCTCCAAACAGAGACGTACTTCCCCTCAAAAGGAAGGAACAACATGAAATAATCATTGTGTCTATGCATGCTCCACTATGGTTACTTCTATCCTTTACCGCACCTTACTTATGTTGTTCTTGCTTAGTTATTTTTGGTAGTGTGGCATATAGGTAAATTAACCTTAGTTGCATAATCTAGAGAATTTATCTTTTGTGTAAAACCCTAAATTGAAAGAGAGTAAAATTTTGAAGTAGCACCTATTCACACCCCCCTCTCTAGGTGCCCATACGATCCTTTCAATTGGTATCTGACCCTCATCTCTTATTTCGGGCTTTACCGCCTAAGAGAGTATGGGTATCCAAGATGGTGAGGATGGGGACACGGTCGCCATGAAATATCTCAAATCTTTGAAATCTTCCATGACTGGTGAAATAAGTGAGTTTTGTGAAATGATGTCGCAATTCATGAAAGAAAAATCGAATGTGCCCTCCACCTCACCTGAGGATCTGAATTCTTACCCTCGGGTTGAGGTTCCACCTCGTCCCAAGGATAAGAATTCGGGAGATGAACAACTTGACACCCCCAATAACTGCACCAAAAAGGGCGATGGGAAGGAAGAGCACCACATGGTTCCCGGATGGTACTCTCCCGACCCCTGATCCCTCACCCACACATAAAAGGTAGAGGTGACCCACCTAAGCTATCAGCACATACCTTTGCTCAATAGCAAGTGTTAATGAAATATCATGTGCATAGCTCTTGCATTGAGTTGTGGAATATTATTGAAGAAGGACTCAGAATTGCGGATCCAACCAACTTGACAATAAGAGAAGTTGTCAATAGTCAACTCAATGCCACCACATTGCACATGATTCAACAAGGTTTGGGGAAAAAATATTTCCCTCACATTGAACACCTCAACACCGCCAAGGAAGCTTGGGATGCTCTCACTGAGTTATTTGTTGGAAATGAGAGCATGAGAAGAAACTATTATGATGCTTTGAGCAATGAAGCCAAAGGCTTATATATGAAGGATGGTGAGGATCATGAAGACATGTATCGAAGACTCAAATCCACTTCCATCGCCTTTAGAAATGTTGGTGCCTCATATGTGGATGATGCTTGGATAAAAAGGAAGTATGCGAGTGCTCTCATGCCCTTCGATCCCACCAACTTGAAGAGTCTCCAAGGAATACACAACTATCATCTCATGAGCTCCAATGAAGTTATGCAAGAGATGGCTGCTTTCAAGGTTGCAGCCAAGAATTCCAAAGATGACCGTGCTCGAGCCCTCGGGATGAGCAATGGTGTCAACCTTGCCTTGAAGTCCAAAGTGGTGGAGTATGAGGAAGAAGAAGGAAGTGATGAAGCTCCAACCATTGGTGACCTCGAAGATTTTAAGGTTGCTCATGGTGAATACATGGCCTTCTATGCCAGTAACTTTTGGAAAGATCCTTCCAAGGCTAAGATGGAGAAGAAACGAAGAAGCAACCCAAGTGGTAGAAAAGAAAATATTTCAAAATTGAGAACTTGATTTAACTGTGGTGACCGCTACCATTTTGTTGCCGGTTGTCCCTATGAGAAGAGAGAAGATAATGGGGGTCAACATGTATTGAAGAAAAAGTCAAAAGCCCCCTTCAAGAAGCCCTTCATCAAGAAGTATGCTAACAATAAGAAGTCGGGTGATATTGTCTTGATGGCACATGAATAATTCTCCTCTGATGATGAAGAATAAGAAACATCAAATGGTGTGGCGGCTATCTCCACCACCTCTACATCCACATTCTCACTCTTTGACTCTCCAAATGAGAATATCTCCAACAAGAACGTCACTTGTCTTATGGCAAGAGGATCGGAGGTATCATCTTCTTCTCTCCCCATATCAATGATGGATGATGAACTTGATGATGATATGACTCTTGAGGTTAAGGAGGAATTAGTTGCTTTTGATGTGTTTATGACTAAATTGCAAGGGGCACAAGAAGCATTTTTGAATCTCTTGAATCAACTCTCTCACACACAAGAGATTCTTGATGAGAGATGCAAACTAGGGAGAGAGAACATTCTTGAGATGGATGCTCTAAACAATGATCTAGAAGAAGAGCAAGAGACTAGGATGTCTCTTGAAGAAAAGCTTGAAGGCCTCGATGAGGCAAATGATCAAATTATTAACAAACTCATTAAGGAACGTGATCATGTCATTGCTAAGTATAAAAAGGCTAAAAAGGATAAGATTTAGTTTGGTGTTATTCATAACAAACTTTCTGAGGACTTAAGGAAGATTGGCAAGGCTCACAAGGCCTTGGAAAGTGAACTCTTATCTCTCACAAATTCTCGTGAAAAACTTCAAACTCAATTGGCTAATATTGCTTCGCCTAGTATTTTCATTCCTTCTAGTATTACAAACACCGTTGAATAAAATGCTAGGTTGAAGGGGGAGCTTGCTAATGCCACCTTTCCCAAAGGAAACAAGTCTATTGATGATCTTCTGAGTAAGCAAAGGTCAAATTATGAGAAAGGGAGCATTGGCTTTGTCTCCAAAGCCAAGAAGAACAACAAGAAGAAGAAGGCCATGCCCACACAAGCAAAAGACAAGGCCATTATGGGTAGTAAGACCACGAGTGGCAAAACTATGCCACAAGATGACTTTGCAGGAATTGTTAACCCTCACTGTGTTCTAATGTGTGATTATTATGGTGATGTTTATGCACAATATTTTGGCCCATTTGATGGTTATATTGCTTGGTATATTTGGATTCCCAAGACCCTGATCACTATCAAAAGAGGAACCATTGGAAAAATGGGTAAATAAAAACTAGTTTAATCTCTTGTAGAACTATGCTTCCGGCGGGTCAAAGTGGGTGATTGATAGTGGATGCACAAGTCAAATGACTGGAAGCAAGGCGATAATGTCGGAGATAAGAACAAATAATGATCAAATAACTGTCACATATGTTGATAAGTCAAGGTCTAAGTTAATGGGTCTTGGCAAGGTTGATATTGCACACGATACTACTCTCGTGGACGTCATGCTTGTTGATACCCTTGGATATAACTTACTTTAAGTTTCTTCTCTTGTAAAGATGGGCTTTGCCATCTTTATTGATAATGATATTGTGGTTCTCTTATGGAGCAAGACTCAAAAGGTTGCTTTCGTTGGGTATGTCAAAAATGACTTGTATGTGGTGGAATTTTCGGGGAAAACCACTACAAGTATGATGTGCTTATTTGGAAAGGACGATGTGGGTTGGTTATGGCATCGCCATCTAGACCATGTCAATATGAGAACTTTGCACAGTCTCCAAAAGGGTGGCCATATTGTTGGACTAAAATAAAATGTTTGTTTTGCTAAAGATCGTGTTAGCAGAGCATGTGTTGAAGGAAAGATGCATGATTCTCCGCAAAAACCTATGAACATCATCAAGTCCAAGAGGATCTTGGAGCTCCTTCGCGTGGATCTCTTTGGTCCTCCATCTCACTCTAGTCTTGGTGGGAAGAAATATTGCTTGGTGATTGTTGACGACTACTCAAGATACACATGGGTATACTTCTTCAAGTTGAAAAGTGAGACCCAAGAAAACTTCATCGACTTCATCAACATGGTTCAACGTCAATACAATGTCCCTGTGTTGGTGATAAGGAGTGACAATGGCACCGAGTTCAAGAACTACACTTGAATGGATTTCTTAGTGATGAGGGGATAAAACACCAATATTCCGCTGCATATACCCCTCAACAAAATGGTGTAGTTGAGAGGAAGAACCGGACTCTAATGGATATGGCAAGTTCCATATTAGCGGAGTTAAAGTATCCATACAACTTTTGGGCTGAAGCAATCTCCACCGCGTTCCATGCATCAAACCGGCTCTACCTCCGCAAAGAATTGATCAAGACTCCATATGAAATACTTACCTGTAACAAGACCAACATTTCATACTTCCGGGTATTTGGTTGTAAGGGTTTCTATCGCATCAAAAGTGTTCATTTGTCCAAATTATTCCAAAGCTTTAGAGGGTATTTTTGTTGCCTATGGTCTCAAATCCCACACATAGAATCTATGATAAACTCTCCGGAGTTCTCATAGAATCTTGTAGTGTGGTTTTCGAAGAATATAATGGTCCCCAAGGGGGGCATGTTGATGTTTGTGATATAGATGATGGAATACCTCAAGATTCCATAAGAAGAATGGGTGCGAGATTCATCCGCCCTGTTGAGGAACCCCTTGTGGCGGATCGAGAAGAACTATGCCCTACTCAAGTGGAGCCCTCATCCTCACAACATCAACAAGCTCCTATTATTGAGGCAAATGAAGACCCAAGCCAAAGACAAGCTGAGAAACCTCAACAAGTTGATCAGGCAGAAAGCTCTAGGAAGGATGAACCGGCCTCTCCACTTACCGGATTGTCCAGCGCTGCCCAGTCAATTGCACAAAGGCAGAACTATACAATCAGCCACAAGATTATCTCAACGCCTTTCTAGGATTATGAATGATCAAGACCAAGGTCAACCTATGTCTCATGATGATGAGAATGATCCCATTGATGATCAAGGTCAAGATGAGGACCAAAATAATGAAGAGATCCCCACAAGAAACAACAAGGAGATCGAAACTCGTCGCAAAGCTAGAGTGGATAGAATGTTGGATATAAGAGACCACACTCTTGAGAGTGTTCTTGGTGATCTAAGGAGTGGAATGTCCACTCGAGCTCAATTGAAGAATTTTGGTGAGCATCAAGAACACATATCCATGGTGGAGCCAAAGAAAGTGTGGGAATATCTTGAAGATTCATATTGGTTAGAAGAAATGCATAAAGAGCTCAACAACTTTGAGATAAACAAAGTATGGAAGTTAGTTGAAAATCCTAAAGCTTGCCACAATGTTATCGGCACTAAGTGGATATTCAAGAACAAGCAAGATGAACATGTAATTGTTGTAAGGAACAAGGCAAGATTGGTAGCTCAAGGGTTCTGTCAAATTGAAGGCATTGATTATGGAGAGACATATGCTCACGTGGCTCGCCTTGAGTCCATATGTATCCTTCTTGCATATGCGGCACATCATAACTTTAAATTGCAACAAATGGATCTAGAAAGTGCTTTTCTAAATGGTCCATTGCATACCATGTCTACAAACTTGATAAGGCGCTCTATGGGCTTAAACAAGCTCCACACACGTGGTATGACCACCTTAGAGAGTTGTTAGACCATGGGTTTGAGGTTGGGAAAATTGATCCCACTCTTTTTAATAAGAAGGTTAATGGGGAGCTTTTTGTATGACAAATATATGTTGATGATATTATCTTTAGCTCATCTAACAAGGATTTTAATGATGAATTATCAAAGCTTATGGCTAATAGGTTCAAGATGTCTATGATGGGAGAGTTGAGGGTATTCCTTGGTTTTGAGATCAAGCAAGTAAGAGGAGGAACCTTCTTCAATCAATCCAAGTATACCCAAGACATGCTCAAGAGGTTCAACATGAAATATCTAAATGGAGATTGTACTCCCATGGCAACCAAGACTCATCTTGAACTAAATCCAAATGATAAAGATATGGATCAAAAGGTATATCGGTCTATGATTGGTTATGTTCTTTACCTTTGTGCATCTAGACCCGATATTGTGTTAAGTGTAGGAGTGTGTGCAAGATATCAAGTGGCTCCTAAAGAAATCCACTTGATTATGGTCAAAATAATATTTAGATATTTGGTTCATACCCCAAACTATGGTATATGGTATCCTAGGGGCTAAACATTCTTTCTTTGTAGGTACAGAGATTCGGATTGGGCTGGTGATAAGGATGATAGGAAATCAACCTCTAGGGGTTGCCCATTTATTGGTAGGTCCTTGGTGTGTTGGTCTTCTAATAAGCAAAATTGTATATCTCTCTCCATCGACGAAGCCAAATATGTGGCAACTTCTAGTGCTTGCACTCAATTTCTATGGATGAGGCAAACTTTAAAGGAATACGGTGTCCATTGTGACAAAGTGCCTCTTCTATGTGACAATGAAAGTGCTATCAAGATTGCCTACAACCCATTGGATCATACAAGGACAAAACATATTGAGATTCGTCATCACTTCATTAGAGATCATGTTGCTCGAGGAGATATTGAGCTATCCTATGTTTCAACCAAAGACCAGCTTTCCGATATATTCATGAAGCCACTTGATGAAGCAATGTTTCATTATTTGAGGAATGAACTAAATATCATAGATTCAAGGAGCTTGACTTGATCACCTTGCATACTCACCTATGTCTTGATCCTTATTTAGTTTAGGTGAAGGCATGGAGATAGGGGGAGTGCGGTCCTAATACATTGGGTTATCCCCCCACCCATAATTCTGACATTAAGAAAATAAATTCTCTTAATATCATTTTGTGATATGTGAGCTTCATTGAGGAGTAGTGGCTATGAACCCAAGTATAATTCTTCATGGTGTCATGCCTCAAACTCTTACATGGTGGCCTTGGCAACCGCCCTCTTCTTTATGAAGAGTTGGTTCTTGGTTTGATCTTATCGGAGATTTATTTGGATTTTTATGAACTTTTGCTCTCCCCAGTGTGTGTTCTCAAATCCAGGCCTATTCTCATCTTAAAACATACTCATCTTGCCAGACATTTTTCCATCAATTTGTTCCTAGTGTTTTTGGTCAAAAGGGTCGGATTGTCCACTTTGAACACAGCGGAGTATCCGGTTGTACCGAACACTCCGCTTGGTTCACCCTGGACTATCTGGCCAGGCTGGACACTCCGGCGTATATCGCACGGACACTCCAGACCGGCAGTCTCAAACTCGGTAAAGAGGGTCGGGGAGAAGTGGATGGTTTAGTCCTCCTTCTCCTCCCCAACTCCCTCTTCCTCCCCAACTGCTGCCCCTAACCAAGAGCGCCACCGGGAGGGATTCCCATCCAGGATCTAGCCATTGCCGCCGGCTATATCCTTTCCTTCACCGTTGGTACCAATTCCCCTCGAGTGAAGACCACAATAGATGCTGGTAAAGTTCCCATCTCCTTTTATTTCTCTACTCATGCCCTAGATGACTTTTTGAGGGCCCTTTCTTGCTAGAATCCATGACTATATCGTCCATGCGTGCAATGTACACCCTAGCAGTAGTTCTAGAAATGTCGATATGTTCTGGTTGATCCTTCCCGCACTGCCCTAGGAAGCACCATGACTTCGGCCAGAGTGTCCAGTGTGTATGAGCCGGACATTCCGGCACAGCTGAAATGTCCGGTGTACACACACCGGAATGTCTGGGACAAGCGAAGTCTCCAGGGTGATTTCCCCAGACAGACCGGCAAGAATTAGTTTGTGTTGCTCAGTATTCCTTTTATTACTGCTTTCTTGTTAGTATCTCCTAGACAAATGTGCTTACCCCATATGATATCCCCCTCCTCTGATTTCACAGGTGGTTCTCGTCCTCGCCGGTCTGGTTCTAGTCAAAAGCCTCGTCCTCGCAAGCTCAGATATGATGAAGAGAGAGATGTTCATGTGGATCCTTCTGTGGTCAGGAAGTCAACACATGATTGTGCTGTAGCAAAGCAAGAAAAGATCAAAAAACTGAAAAGGGATGAAGCCAAGCGCATGAAGTTTTAAACCTTGACTACCTTCACAGATTTGGGCACTAAAGAGTTTGTGGATATGAGAATCCATCCATTCTATTCTCTGCCTTCCACCTCTCCTGATGATCATTTCTAGAGGAATGAACAATTCCTTCTCTATACCGAGGTGTTTAGTGGGTTCAGGACACCAGTGTGCCCCATGTAGTGGTTGGATATTGAGAAGCTACGTGCTCACGACTATTTTCAGGATGCTCTTTGGGTGACCTAGAAGATGGGCTTGCACACCATCTTTCGGGTAAAAGAAGATTACAATATTGAGTTGGTTAAGAAGTTCTATGCCACGATGGTCTTTGGCGACACTGTGGATATTCCTCTTGATTGGATGTCTGGCACTACAAGGTGTCGGTCCAACATGGTACATTTTGCACACATTCTTGGCTTGCCTTTCAACCCCAATGCTCCCAGTGGTACCAGGATGCATGTACATGGTTAGGCCTATGACAAAAAGAGGTTGTCTCCTATATATTCACGACATGGTGTAGTTGGGAAAACCACCAATATAAAGATCATCTACAACATCTTGCTTTGCATATTTCTACACACTCTTACTCCCAAGGCGGGCAACAACGACTAGATGAGATGGGCAGAAATCAATATCATGGCTCACACTCACTCAGTTTATACTCATGGTCTAGACCATGAAGGTGGTGCTATTGATGTCATGGACTTTATATAACAAGACTTGTACAAGTGCATTGTGGAAAAGAAGTGTCCACTATATGCCCTTATGTGATGAAGCTCATTGCTGCCCACACTCCAGTAACCCCTTTGCTATACCACGAGCTTGTTCAGCACCTTCCAGCCAAGCTTCAGAGAAAAGGAGACCCTTCCTCAAAGGTACCTCGTGGTTATCCTCCGTCCCACGACATCTTTGAGGATGTGGATGAGGATGCAGATGATGGTGACAGTGATGATGAGTCGGAGGAGGTGCAGGAAGTTGTGTCCCGGGTCCCTCGCATGAAGCATTCCAGCAACACATATCATTTTGACACCTCTAGAGAGGAAGTGCACAAGAACGTGAAGAAGGATTCTTGGCGGAAGATGATGCCTACAAGGCCAACAAGAATGTCATGAAGGACCTCAAGAGAATCAACCAGCCCATGGATATTGACCCCTCACAGCAGGCCTCAGATGGGACGCTCTCTTATGTTCACTGGAGTCAGGGCGTGTGGATTGGTCCATGTTTGAGGATGTGTCTTCCTCTTCTCGCCCTCACGGCAAGAGTTCTGCTCAGGATGATTATGATGATGAGGACGAGGACGGCGATGAGGATGAGGATGACGATGAGGATGAAGAGGATGACGAATATAGTGGCTAGAGTTGGTTTGGGACGCTTTCGTAGTGCTCTTTTCCCTTTTTGGCATCTTGATGCCAAAGGGGGAGAAAGTAGCCATATTAGGTTGCTACCAGGGATTTGCATGGGTACACAAGCTTCACGTTATTTCATTATTTCGATTTTCCTCTTTGGAGCTTATGTCTTTATCTTTATTCGTATGTGAACTATGTTATGTGTTGAACTACGTTGTGTGTGGTAAGACATGCGTACCCGGTATCATTGTATCGTTAAAGACTATGGTTTTCCTATATATATTTGTCCAGTCTCTGTGTTAATATCTCTATCTAGTCTTACTTCACCATTTTGTAACCACCAGGGTGGGTGTTGATCCTAGTTTGTATGATCTTGTATTCAAATGCAAACTTAAATGTGGTCATACATCTGGGGGAGACTAGCTAGTGTTTATAAATCAAGTTATTACTACTTTTTGTGTAACATCTATGCAAATCCTTGGGTTGTCATCAAACACCAAAAAGGGGGAGATTAAAAGGGCATTTGTGCCCTTCATATTGTTTTGATATTTGTTGACAACACTAGTATGTTTTTAATCTACTGCTAAAATGTTTTAGGAGATATTTATATCATTAGCAGAATATTGTTATTGCTATATCTAAGGGAAAAGAGGTTCCTAGTAAATTTATTGTCTCACATCAAGATTGTGTCGGACTGTCCGACCGATATCATCCGGAGTATCCGGCCTAGCCGTAATGTCCGGCCAGTACCAGCGTAAGAGTCCGGCCTAGGGATTTCATCATAGTTTCGACGAAGCGTGCAAACAGTCTTTGTCCCTCATTGGACACTACCCGGACACTAGCAAGATTCTTTGCCAGGCCAGAGTGTCTAGGGTGTTGCGGCCAGAGTGTCCGGCCAAGCCGGACTATCCGGGTCATTTCTGCCAGACTGTCCGGTTTAAGTGAACCTAACGGCTACATTTTCAGGGGGCCTATATAAAGGCCCCTTCTTATACCTTTGGAGGCTGCTCGTTCCCCACTCTCAAGAACCCTAAAGCTGAGCCACAAAATCAAAGAGATCTCCCCCTCCAACCATCCAAAGCTCTTGATATTTGGAGAATCGAAGGAGGATGCTGTAACTTCCCAATTTTAGCAACTCTGATTTGTTGTCCAAAAGGAAAAAATCAGGGGGAACAAAAAAAATCTTGTGAAGTGTTTCCTTGTTTGCTTACTTGTTTGTTTGGTTCTTTCCAATGATTGTGTACTAGGTGACACACTCCTTATCTCAACCTTAGTTGACCAAAAACTTTTTTACAAAAGAAATGTCTTGGCTCATCTTTTATATTCTCAAATGTTCTGGAATTTCAAACTTGATCCAAGATAACTTTGAACAACAAAATATTTTACTAGTTTCTATTAACAAAACTATGGAGACCTATATATAACCTCCTTATGTCTTCAAGACAGAACTTTCAACTACTCTCATATTTCCAAAAACTTTCCTAAAACCTTTTCACTCCAATCTTGGTAGAAATACCAAGGGGTCCTTATCTTACTTCAAAAACATGAACTATTCAAAATATCCATCCTTACCTCAAGCTAGGCTTGATGGTAACCTCAGAAGAAGTTGGATAAGTTTGATAAGGTGAATTGCCTTGATTTGTTGGTTGATGAATTGCATTGATCTGCTATGAGTGATGACTTGTCTGCTTAGGAAGTAGCATGAGCCAATCTAGGATCCCATCCTATAGTTTCAAACCAATGGTTAAGATAAACAAATCTTGAGCCAAGCATCCTAAGCAGTATGTATCTTAAGTCACCTAGATAACCCCCTAATCCACTTATTCAGATCAATCATGAGTTAATCCTTTGTATTAGCATGCAACTCATCAAATACCAAATACCAGCATGGATCCCCTCTACCCAACCTACACTTCAGCATCATCCACTTGATGATGAGAATGGACCCCTGCATCCTCTCCAAATCGTTTCCTCCTTCACACTTGCCCAAAATATACCAATCTGCCAAATTTGGCCAAGTCTAGAATCCTTAGTTGAATTCAATCTTTGAGACCCCACCCTTTCTAACCTATGTGCATCCTTGATAATGTACTTGAACCATCATGTAGTACATCATTAGTACTACCAAAGCCCACTCTGGCCCTTGGCAAACCTCTTCTTGTACCCACTCATCCTTGATGGTTTTGTAGACAAGATATTAACCTTTTCTGCAAATCTTATCATCTTGCCTACTTTGGCACAAGTTCACATCCTTATTCTATCTTATCTTGACAAACTCTCTGCATTATTATGACCTAATAACCATGGTCTATCAACCCACCCTTAACTTGTTTACAATAGAGCTCTGTGCTTCCTAAACCCACCTGGTTTATGAGACATCATGACTCATCTGCAATGGCAACCTTATTTTCAACAAAGTTTGCCATCACTTCTAGACCACCTAAAATGAAAACAAGACAAACTCCTTATGCCATGATCATCTATATAACTTGTTCTAACTATCCATCTATCCCTTGCATAAAGTTGATCGCTGATCTCACTAATCCAACAAGGTTTAAGTGATATAAAAACATTACTACCCTAGATCCTCAAATCCATGTTTTCCTTCAAAACCAAATTCCATATGCCAAACCCAAGGTTGAAAATGATATATACTTCAATTTTACATCATCCACCTTAGATATAAACATTTTCCAAATAATTACCCTAATTATTAGGAACCTAAAACTATTTAAATTCCATTCCTTGTAAAATTCTCAAAATCCTCCCTATAAAGGTAAGTTTGTTTTTCTCCAAATCACCTTGCCAACTCAAGCTACATTTGAGGCCTATACATCATACCCTACCTTCCCATCTCAAAAATAAATATTTTTAGATCCTTTATTATTTCCTTTTGCCTTTTTTCTTAAATGGCAGAAACAAGAAATAATAACTTATAAATACTTTTCCATCTCAATAAATTCCAATAAAAATCTCCAATATGTGATATGGTGTTTAGGAAGATCCCACATTAAAAACCAAACTTGTCCAATGTAAAAATATCAAAATAGCTTCTAGAAACCACTTCTGCACTTTTTGAATAAATGGTTTTAAGTGGACATTTAAATCATGTAAATATCTGAAACAATTTCTGGAAGGGTACCATGAATGTTGGGAATATGCCCTAGAGGCTGTAGAGGTACCAACCTTTAATAAGGTAGAGATCCCTATGTTTACAATGCTAGTCCTTGGATCAATAGCTAGCATCCACAGTTAAAATGTAATATCAAGAAACAAAGGTCATAATACAACTTTATAACCAGGAATAAAATAATTCATTACATGTTACATAGCTCATTTGGTTATCTTAGTACAATGCAGCAGAAATAACTATAGCATGGAGTCCTTCATCTTCAAAGTGCCACAGGCAATCATGTTGGTTGTAGACTTGTAATCCTAATCAACACACTTTACTAACATCAAACAAACCTGCAGAGCCCATAATGCCAAGTGGCTGCACTTGAACCTTCTCAACATTTGAAATCTCAAATCTCTTTGTTCCTGGGTGGCATTCCACAAGTTATATACACAGGGTAGGCCATTGAAAAATGGGCCCTGGTAACCACTCACAAAAAATCCATCCATGCAAGTCCCTTTCCACCCAGGTGATTCATTCGCATAGTTGTTTTATTAAACAAAACACAAGTCCTTGACTTAGAAATATTTCATATTATGTATATAATCCACCCTTGTTTTCTATTAGCTAGGCTAAGCATGATAGTAGTAGGAATCTTAAGTTAGGGAAAATTCTACTAAGGTTTCATCTACTAGGATTTCCCATGGCATAGCATTCTTAGTAAAATTCCATGCAAGTCCTACTTAGAAATATCACTAATGCATAGTGAAAATATTAGGACAAAAGTATGAAGCACCACTTGCCTTTTTGGTAGAGAATATAAGTTCACTCCTTGATCTTGCAATAGTCACACTCTTCAAATTTCACTATAATTCAATCAAGGCACAAATTCAATCTACCATTCAAGCAATTCATCACATTGAATAATAAAAACAAATCAATGCATGCAAGCATGCCAAATATTGTTTTATTTGTAAAAGTGATTTATAATAGGTTATAAACATTTTAAAACACATATTGGTCATTTATAAATGTGGAAAAACCATTTGATATCAAGTTAGTGAAAATGGCCACTTTAAATCCCTTTTGTTTTGCTAGAATTGATTTAAATCAAAGTAATAATTTCTAGTGTTAGCCAAAATGTTTTTTTAAACACTAATATTAATGCTTATGGTCATAATGTTTTAAAACAATTCCATTTGCAAAGGGTTTCATCCAAAATCCATTTTTAAATCAAAGCAACATTTTATTTTGTTGGAAATGCCTTTAAACAAAGCAATAATTTTCTAGAGTTAATCAAATACATTTTTAAATCCAAAACATGGTGTTTAGGGTCAGAGAGTTTAATTCAAACCATTTTCAAAAGGTTTTACTCAAAAAGCATTTTTAAACCATAATCAATATTTTTATTTAGCTAGAAATGCTTTTATTCAAAGATTTATTCCTTAGCCTCACAAAATATGTTTTTAAATCCAAAAGTTGGTTTCTATGGTTAGTAGGTTCAAAACAATACATTTACAAAATATTTTACCCTAAAAACATTTCTAAAACAATTTTTATATTCAAAATATGCCTACACATGTTTCTGCAAAAACAACTAATTTTCCAGAGGCAAATCTGTAAAAAATAGTGCATGGTTGGATAGAATTCTTTTGATGATTCCATTGATATAAAATTTGTAAAATTTGGACATGTAGATCAAAAGTTATGGAATTTACAAATTCAAACATCTAATAGACATATTTCTGTTTTTAAAACAAACTACAGGCCACGCGTCACGTTTCTACTGGCTGGATCCATTTCAGCGTGGATCGCGCTACGTGGAGCGTTGGATTTAAAACCGATCGTGCGGCTCAGAGTGCTACGTACCCCTTCGGGTTAAGATTCTATCGTATGCATAGGATCTAGATCTAACGGTCTGAACGCATTGACCAAACTCTGGCGGCGCGGCGACGGTGGCTGGCGGCGGTGCGGCTCTTCCAGCGGTAGTACGGCGAGTACAGGAATCGCGGGAGAGAGGGAAGATGCTTACTGAGTTTGCCGCGTCGTGCTGAAGCTCGAGATGGTCGCCGTTTGTCGAGGGGCGCATGGGGTCGTCCTGAATCGCTCGCTAGAGTTCGCGACGACGTTGGGCTCCTCTGTTTGTTGTCGAAGACGAAGGTACAGGTCACGCTAAACCAAACAACCCATGCAGTTAGATGCGTATGAGAAAGGAGAACACAGGAGTAACAGCTGGAGGGGAGGGGGCGGTCAGATGCTACCAGGGGGTGTCGCCGGAGTGGAGGCAGACAGCGGCGGCTCTCGGTTGTCATTGTTGCCGACATTTCAAGGTGCGCGCGAGTGAGTGGGTGGTACGGGGAGATGCAGGGGACGATGGGGATCACACTCGTGTGATCTGGGGGCAGTGGGGAGGTTCGTGCTCGCCGGAATTTGGGCAGAGGCTCATTGGAGCAGAGGATGGTCTCGGGAAAAATCGGAGCGGCCTGGTGGCAATCTGGTGCAAGCGAGAGAGGGGAAATGGAGAGAGGAGACATGCGCTTAAGAGGGCAGTGATTGCTGGGGATTTAACCGCTACATTCAATCAAATTTTAATCCGCGGATTCACTGCAGAAACGGCGAGGGGAGAGCGTGGTCAGCGGCGGCTGAGGAAGATGGTCTGGCATGTGGGGTATTGTTGTCAGCGTGAGAAAGAGAGAAACGGTAGGGTCCAGTGGTCATTGACTGCGCGGGTGCGGGTCTGGGTGGAAAAAGAAAACGATTCGAGGGGGAGAGGGGTGGGCTGCTAGGCCTGGTGGGCTTATTTCCATTTTTTCTTTCCGCTTTCTTTTTCTTTTTCCTTTACTATTTTTCTGTTTTGATTTTATTTGAATGAATCAAACACTTGTTTGAATTCAAACTTTTCTTAACTTTCAGTAAGCTTTATACTGGTTTATTATTTTATTTTAAATACCATTTTTGGAATATTTCCTTTATTCAATTATGGTTTATTCTTTATTTAAATTAGGCACTTGATTTTATTCAAATAAGATTTTAATCATATTTTCAATCTCTTATTTGAATTCTAATTTTTCACCAAACCTTTTTTAGTAGGTTTTGTTTATTCAATAGGGTGTTAAATAATTCACTTTGAATTATTTAAAGTATTTCAATATGATTTATTAATCATTTAAATTGGGAAATTGTCTTTATCCCAATAAAATCAAATATGGTTTTAATCCCATTTAAATTTTATTCATTTAATTCTTTTAAGTTAATCAGATAACTTTACAATCCACTTTGGTAAATTGCCATTCATTATTTTCTCATGATTTAATTAATCATTTTCATTAGGGTTTTTGTCTTTATTAAATATAATAGAATAGGGTTTAATCCCATATATTTTTATTTGAATATTCTTTATCTCTTTATTTTATTTGAATTTGGATTATCTTTATTCCATTTGCTTATGGATTTAATTCAAGGTTTAATTTGTCTTCTAAATAATTCCTTGGGATTTATTATTTAGTTTTGGGCAATTTGTCTTTATTTAAATAAAATTGGATATTGCTCATTCTTTATGATTTTATTTAAATAATCTTTTATTCCTTTTATTATTCCATAATCTTTCATTTCATTTGTTTGGCCAAGATTTAATTTGGATTTTAAATATTCCTTATTTCTTTCTTTCTTTCTTTATCTCATACAATCCATATCTTTTTATTTATAGATCCAAAATTGGTGATTCCAATTTGTATGATTTTATTTAATATTTGTTTATCCTTTTAAATCCCTTTAGGGTTATTTTGCTCACAATTTAATATGGATTTTAGATAGGAGCTTTATTAGCTTTGGAATTTATTTCCTTTCATCTTATTAAATTCATAAGTTTTTATCTATGGTTCCAAATTATGTGTAACTAATTTCTATGGTTTTATAATATTTTTATTTATCATTCTTTATCATGTTAAAATGATTTTTGGTGAATTTTTATATGGATCAACTCCATAGTCTTAGAGAGATCTTGGAAATGATTTCTTCCACTAGGGTTTTAGAGTTTTGGTTTAACTTTTCCAAGTGTTTAAATTTCAAGATTCATTCTTTGATGAATGCATTTCACTTGATTGAAATTTGTTGGATTCTATTTTATTCAAAGTTTGTTCAAGATGGGTTTTTAAGTTTCCATTTAGAAATAAAAAGTTTATTTTCACCCTAAATTTCAACAATTATTTATTTTTCACATTACAAAATTTGGAAAAATTTGGGATGTGACAGGCTACCACCCTTAAAAGAAACCTCGTCCCGAGATTTGGGGAGGCTAGAGGTTACAAGTTGGCTTCAAAACAACGAGGGTACTACCACCCTTAAAAAGGTTTTCAACTAGATTACATCTTGTCTTACTTTGGATCTTGATGATTCTTCTCTGGACACTTGTTTGCATAATGGCCTAGATCTTTGCATTTGAAACACATCACTTGGCTATTATCCTTCTTCTTCTTTGGTATCATTTCCTCTTGTTTATTTCCTTGGTTCTTCTTCTTTTCTGGGCAATCACTGGCATAGTGTCCCATCTCTTTGCAATTGTAACATTGCAACTGGCTTATGTCCTTCTTCTTCTTTTTGGGTCTCTCCAAAGCTAGGAGTTCTTCTAGTTCATGTTCTTCATATCTCACCTCAAAGGTAGGAAATCTTTCTCTCTTCTTGGGGCAGTTACTAGAGATATGACCTTCTTCTTCACAAGAGTAGCAACACTTTGTGGTCACTTTGGATTTGGTTCTATGGGGCATGGTTCTGACTTTGCCTTCATCCTTGTTGGTAGAAGTTGTTCCTTTATGGAGGTTTCCAAACATTTGATGCATTCCATCTTGCTTCATTTGTTGAACTATAGGATATATGGGGCATTGGATAGGGACATGATCATTTCCTTCACATAGGAAACAAGTCACTTGAGATGTGGGGCATTGTTTAGTTGGATGTTTCTCTTCACAATTAGGGCATTGATCTTCATGCTCTTTGGAAGTGTGGTCCATGTCTCCACAAAAATTGCAAGCTTGATTTCCCTCTATACTATCATCCTTGACATCATTGTTGTCACAATCTCCTTGGGAAGAGTTGCTTATCATGTTGATCATTTTATTGGTCATCCTTTGCAACAATTGGGATTGGGTTTCCAAAAACTTTTGCATGGTTGGGTCTAACTCATTGTTGTTGGCTAAAAACTGAGTGGTCACTTGATTCAAATGGGCTTGGGTTGCTAAAAGCATCTCTTGGTTGTTGTCACCATTCTTGATGTTGGAGTTTCTTGGAGAAGTCATCTGTTTGGGTTGGATTGGGATTAGAATAGGCAAAAGATTTCTAAGGAAGAATTCTACTCACGCACAACAATTCGCACAAGCAATGTGCAAACAATCACAAACAAACATTCCACTCAAACAACAAGGTTCAAACATATTTTTAGGCAACAAAATATTTTTTCTACACCACATAAGTTGGTGGGTTTAAACTAATCATTAGTATGGTGGTCCAACTATATGGTTCACTTGAGATCATTCCATTCTTCTTAGGTGTTTCTTATTGAATGAGATCATGGTTTCCTTGGAACAATTCTTGTGTCTTGGTCACAAAACTTCAAAGGTGATGATGGTTCCTTCTAAGTTGTGTTTCCTTAGTCTTCAAGTCTTGAGTAATATTTCTTGTCTCACTTGTAGTCCTTAGTGATGTCCAAGTTGAAGTCCTTGTTGAAACTAAAGTTGAAGTCATTGGTGATGTTGAAGTCTTTGCTCAAGTTGAAGTCTTTGCTTATGGTGAAGTCTTTGCTCATGTTGAGGTCTTGTCCATCAAGTTTGAAAAGGAAGAGATGTAGAATCAAAACCAAAAAGGTTGAGGAAAGAGTTTACAAGATTGTTTTAAATAAGTTTTGGAACAAATACAACTCCTATTTTTCTAAGGGGTTTTGTCCAATCCTAGGGTTACAATCCTACAGGCAACACAGTGCTCTGATACCATCTGTAGAGGTCAACCTTTAATAAGGTAGAGATCCCTATGTTTACAATGCTAGTCCCTGGATCAATAGCTAGCATCCACAGTTAAGATGTAATATCAAGAAACAAAGGTCATAATACAACTTTATAACCAGGAATAAAATAATTCATTACATCTTACATAGCTCATTTGGCTATCTCATTACAATGCAGCGAAAATAACTATAGCATGGAGTCCTTCATCTTCAAAGTGCCACAGGCAATCATGTTGGTTGTAGACTTGTAATCCTAATCAACACACTTTACTAACATCAAACAAACCTGCAACATAATAAGTTACAGCCACAAGGGTCAATACATTTGAATTGTATTGGCAAGTGATACTATGGTAGTATAGTGGTATCTATCATATATATGCATTTGGCTATGTGGAGCTTAGGCTTGCTTTGCTCAAAATAGATTTTCCTTATCATTTGAAAACACTAAGTTTTTGTTTGTCAAAATCACCCAAGGCATCTACCAATAAAAGATTGAAGATCCTTTAACCCTTGTTCAACCACAAGTTTTTAACTTAGAAATTGGGATGAGGAGATTCTTGATAGCTTCCATGTCTTGATGCTCAAATTGTCCATTTCCGGGGACATGACTAAGTACTTAGATTTTACTCTCTCGAGAGGTGGTGCACTTTCCCCACAAGACTCGACATGCATCGAGACAAGATCTTTCAGAAGCCTTCCCTTAGACCAGAATGGACGCGTTCCCAAACCTATCATCCCCTACCACTAACTGTCCATTTGGCTAAGTTATTGCAACCTATATGATCCAGGCAGAGCCCATAATGCCAAGTGGCTGCACTTGAAGCTTCTCAACATTTGACATCTCAAATTTCTTTGTTTCTGGGTGGCATTCCACAAGTGATATACACAGGGTAGGCCATTGAAAATGGGCCCTGGTAACCACTCAACAAAAATCCATCCATGCAAGTCCCTTTCCACCCAGGTGATTCATTCACATAGTTGTTTTATTAAACAAAACACAAGTCCTTGATTTAGAAATATTTCATAGCATGTATATAATCCACCCTTTTTTTCTATTATCTAGGCTAAGCATGATAGTAGTAGGAATCTTAACTTAGGGAAAATTCTACTAAGGTTTCATCTACTAGGATTTCCCATGGCATAGCATTCTTAGTAAAATTCCATGCAAGTCCTACTTAGAAATATCACTATTGCATAGTGAAAATATTAGGACAAAAGTATGAAGCACCACTTGCCTTTTTGGTAGAGAATATAAGTTCACACCTTGATCTTGCAATAGTCACACTCTTCAAATTTCACTACAATTCAATCAAGGCACAAATTCAATCTACCATTCAAGCAATTCATCACATAGAATAATAAAAACAAAGAAATGCATGCAAGCATGCCAAAGATTTTTTTATTTGGAAAAGTGATTTATAATAGGTTATAAACATTTTAAAACACCTATTTGTCATTTATAAATGTGGCAAAACCATTTGATATCAAGTTAGTGAAAATGGCCACTTTAAATCCCTTTTGTTTTGCTAGAATTGATTTAAATCAAAGTAATAATTTCTAGTGTTAGCCAAAATGTTTTTTTAAACACTAATATTAATACTTATGGTCATAATGTTTTAAAACAATTCCATTTGCAAAGGGTTTTCCAAAATCCATTTTTAAATAAAAGCAACATTTTATTTTGTTGGAAATGCCTTTAAACAAAGCAATAATTTTCTAGAGTTCATCAAATACATTTTTAAATCCAAAACATGGTGTTTGGGGTCAGAGAGTTTAATTAAAACCATTTTCAAAAGGTTTTACTCAAAAATCATTTTTAAACCATAATCAATATTTTTATTTAGCTAGAAATGCTTTTATTCAAAGATTTATTCCTTAGCCTCACAAAATATGTTTTTAAATCCAAAAGTTGGTTTATATGGTCAGTAGGTTCAAACCAATACATTTACAAAAGATTTTACCCTAAAAACATTTCTAGAATAATTTTTATATTCAAAATATGCCTACACATGTTTCTGCAAAAACAACTAATTTTCCAGAAGCAAATCACTAAAAAAAGTGCATGGTTGGATATAATTATTTTTGATGATTCCATTGATATAAAATTTGTAAAATTTGGACGTGTAGATCAAAAGTTATGGAATTTACAAATTCAAACATCTAATAGACATATTTCTGTTTTTAAAACAAACTACAGGCCACGCGTCACGTTTCTACTGGCTGGTACCGGTTCGCATGTGAAAGTACATTTTATAATCCCTAGTGTTTTATGTGTTAGATAACAATATCAAGGATTATTTAATGTGTTTTGAAGTGTTGCAGCTCTCTCTAGGGATCAAAGGAAAAGGATTCTACAGTTGAGGGGCGGATAATCCGCCCCTCCCTCTTCCCAATCCGGCTCAAGCCCCAAAAGGGGGCGGAGTTTTGGCCGGATTTTCCGGCCCCGCCGGATAATCCGCCCCTCAGGGGGCCGGATAATCCGCCTCCCTTGTTCATCGCCGAGGCACAAGCCCCAAAGAGGGGGCGGAGTTTCGGCCAGACTTTCTGGCTTGGCCGGATAATCCGCCCCAGGAGGGGGCCAGATAATCCGCCCCCCATTTTCTTCATCAAGTTTTGCAGGCGCCAGCCCTAGAGAGGGTGCGGATTTTATCCCCGGAAAATCCGCCCTGGGGGCGGAGTTTCCCAGGGGCGGATAGTCCGCCCCAAGTGGGGGGCGGATAATCCGCCCCCAAAGTTTCTCAACGGCCAGATCTGGGGAGGGGGTATTTAAGCCAGCCTTCCCCCTCCTGCCAGATCTCTCGGTTCATTCAAAAAATACAAGATCTGATCTGCAACCTTCATCCAAGAGAGCTCCACCTAGATCCACCCAAAGGCCCCGTCCATTGGGGAATCAAAGGAGGAGAACTCGATCTTCATCATCAGCAATCAAGCGCTTCACCTCCTCTCCATTCATTTGGAGAATCACCCATCTAGTATTTCTTGTAAATACCTAGATCTTTGTTTGGTTTATATTGATAAACCTTGTTCTTGTGACAGCTTGTTGTCATCTCGGGAGCCCCCAATTCAGTTGTGGGTGTGTGCCCTGGTAGCGTTGTAAAAGGCACCGGTTCCCGCCTCGAAGGGTTCCAATAGTGGAGAAGGTGGATCAGGCCACTCGTGGCGAGATCCATCGGAGAATAGGGTGAGGACTATTGTGGCGTGGTGGTCTTAGAACCGCCCACCCCTCCAACGTAGATGTACTTCCCTTAACAAGGAAGGAACCGCGGTAAAACAAATCCCCGTGTCTCCGCGTGCTCACTACGGTTCCTTCGCTCGTCTCTTTACGTGCTTAGTAGCTAGGGTTGCATATAGGTAAATTCTTGTAGTTACATATCTAGATAATTTACTTTGTGTCAAGCCTAAAATTGAAAAGGTATTAAAAATTGGTTAGCACCTATTCACCCCCCCTCTAGGTGCCCATACGATCCATTTCAATTGGTATCAGAGCCCCGGCTCTTATTTTGGGCTTAACCGCCTAAGGGAAGTATGGGTTCCAAGGTAGATGGGAGTGATGCTCCGGATGTAGTCACCATGAACGATCTCAAGACGTTGGAAACAACCTTGGTGAGTTCAATGGAGGCTAAGATGGAAAGATGTGTCAATTGATAATGCGTCTCTCCACATCCACAACATCACCTCCATCTAACTCTGAGGCTACCACTCCGCAATCCAAGGAAACGGGTAAAACCGATTCCAAAGAGAACGAAGTGGTTGGTGATGACACTAGCAAGAGCTCCTCCTCGAAAAAGGATAGTGGTAAGGATGGATACAATGAGGTTTCTCATGTGTATTCTCCTGATCCACCTATCCCTCACCCACATATACATAATAGGGGTGATCCACCCAAATTTTCAGCATCTACTTTTACTCAATGGCAATTTTTGATGAAGTCTCATGTGTGCAATTCCTCCATTGAGTTGTGGAAAAACATCGAAAATGGTCTTCATGTTGGAAATCCCAACAATCTCACAAGAAGAGAAGTTGTCGATAGCCAACTCAACGCTACAGCTCTACACATGATACAACTTGGTGTGGGTGACAAAGATATGCCACACATTCAGCATCTTAGTACAGCTAAGGAAGCTTGGGATGCTCTCACCGAGCTCTTCACCGGAAATGAAAGTATGAGAAGAAATAGATATGATGCTTTGAGCAACGAAGCTGAAGGATTCTATATGTTGGATGGAGAAGACCACGAGAACATGTATAGGAGGCTCAAGGCAATAGCTACAACTTTCATAAACCACGGTGCCGCTCATGTTGATGATGCATGGATCAAGCGCCAGTATGTCAGTGCTCTTATGCCATTTGAGCGCACAGATTTGAAAAGTCTCCAAGGTAGGCATAACTATCACCTCATGACATCCAATGAGGTAATGCAAGAAATGGATTTTTTCAAAGTGGCTACCAAGAATGCGGAAGATGCTCGTGCACGAGCTATGGGGATGCAAAAGGGGGTCAACATGGCCTTGAAGACTAGTGTCGTTGATCATGATGAATATGCCATGGAAGGTCTGGACTATCCCGAGGATATAAAAAGGATCCACGGACAATACTTGGCTCTTTATGCTAGAAACTTTTGGAAAGATCCAGCCAAGGCTAAAGATGAACTAGAACGCAAGAGTGGAGCCTATGGAAGAAAGGAAAATGGTCCCAAGCTGAGAACATGTTTCAACTATGGTGACCGGCTGCACTTTGTAGCTGAGTGTCCATATCAAAGTAGGGAAGATAATGGAGGAAGAATTATTCTCAAAGACAAGTCAAAGGCTCCACGCAAGAAACAATTTGTAAAGAAGAATGCTCCCTTCAAGAAGCAACCAAAGATTGTCCTAGTGGCTCAAGAATAATATTCTTTGGGAAGTGAAGATGAGGACGAGGACGATAGCTCTCAAGAGGTGGCTGCTATAGCCACCACATCTACATCAACATCTCACTTCGACTCTCCGAACGAAAACATCATCTACAAGCATGCTACTTGTCTAATGGCAAGAAGCTCCGAGGTAACTAATTCTAACTCTTCTCTTCCTAAGGCTATGATTGACATGGATGATCCTACTAGTCTTAAGGTTAAAGAAGAGATTATTGCTTTGGATTACCTCTACACTAACTTGCAAGGTGAGCACAAAATACGTTTTGAAGCTCTTATGGATCAGTTGGCCCAAAAACGATTTCTCCATTCTCAATGAGTCACATGATCAGCTCCAAATTCGATTGTCCAAGTGTGATGTTCCTAGCACTTCAAATTCAACATATAGTCACAAGGAAAATGCTAGTGTGGAAAAAGAAGTGGTCAAGGACATCACTCCCAAGGATAAGGGTGTTCTTGATGAAGTTCTTGGAAAGCAAAGGTCAAATCATGGTAAAGAGGGACTTGGGTATGTCACCAAGTCCAAGAAAAAGAAAAACAAGAAGAACAAGACCAAGAATGTGCAATCAAAGACAAGCACCGCTGAGAAGAATGTCACAAAAGACAAGACTAACAATATTGGTTTTGCAGGGTCTCACAATCCAAATTATGAACTCTTTTGTGATGATTATGGCGATGTTTATGCTTATTATGTCGGTCCCTTTGATGAATATATTGCTTGGTCTATTTGGGTTCCAAAGACCCTTGTTACTAACATGAAAGGACCCATTGAGAAATGGGTACCTAAAACCAAGAAGTAATTCTCTTGTAGGGCTATGCTTCCGGTGGGTTGAAATGGGTGTTGGATAGTGGATGCACTAGTCATATGACCGGAAGCAAGGAGATCATCACGGATATGCGACCAAATCATGATAATATTACAGTCTCCTATGGTGATAAGTCTAAATCTCAGGTATTGGGTCTTGGCAAGGTTGTGGTTGCCCATGATATCTCTCTCATGGACGTCATGCTTGTTGAGACCCTCGGTTACAACCTTATTTCTGTTCGTGCCCTTGGCAAGATGGGTTTTGCTGTTTTTATCGATGATGATTTGGTGGTACTCTTGTGGAGCAAGTCTCTAAAGGTCGCTTTTGTTGGGTACGTCGAAAATGACCTGTATGTGGTGGACTTTTCGGGGAAAACCACTTCGGGTCCGATGTGTCTATTCGGAAAGGCCGACGTGGGATGGTTATGGCATCTCCGTTTAGCCCATGTCAACATGAGAACTTTGCAAAGTCTCCACAAGGGTGGCCACATCCTTGGACTAAAAGACAATGTCTCCTTTGCCAAAGATCGTGTTTGCAGGGCTTGTGTTGAAGGCAAAATGCATGACTCTCCCCACAAGAGGAAGACTATTGTGTCTTCAAAGAGGATCTTGGAATTACTTCATGTGGATTTATTTGGTCCTCCTTCTCATGCAAGTCTTGGTGGGAAGAAATATTGTTTGGTCATTGTCAATGATTACTCAAGATATACATGGGTCTATTTCTTCAAGCTAAAGAGTGAGACTCAACAAACAGTCATTGACTTTGCCAATGAAGTTCAACGTCAACACAATGTTCCTATCTTAGCAATAAGAAGTGACAACGGCTCCGAATTCAAGAACTACACTTTCAATGAGTTTCTAAGCGAAGAGGGGATTAGACATCAATATTCCGCTGCGTAGACCCCTCAACAAAATGGTGTAGCTGAGAGGAAGAACCGGACTTTGATGGATATGGCAAGGTCAATGTTGGCTGAATACAAGTCTCCTTACAATTTTTGGGCTGAAGCCATATCCACTGCTTGTCACTCATCAAATCGGCTCTACCTCCGAAAGATTTTGGACAAGACTCCATATGAAATACTTACCGGTAACAAGCCCAACATCTCATACTTCAGGGTATTCGGGTGTAAGTGTTTCTTTCTTATTAAAGGTGTCCTCTTGTATAAATTTGAGTCCAAGGCTTTAGAAGGTATTTTTGTTGGTTACGGTGCTGAATCCCACACTTATCGAGTCTACAACAAGCTCACTGGGATTGTTGTAGAATCTTGTAGTGTGGAGTTCGATGAAAATAACGGCTCCTTTGTAGGGCAAGTTGATGTTTGTGATGCAGATGTTGAAATACCCCAAGATTCCATAAGAAGAATGGGCGTGGGATTTTTCCGCCCCATTGAGGAACCCCTTGTGGTGGATCGGGAAGGACAATGCTCCACTCAAGTGGAGCCCTCATCTACACAAGATCAACAAGCTCCTACTGTTGGAGAAAGCTCTGCATCGACATCGCAACCTGCTGAAGATCAACAGTCTCCTGGACAAGATGGCAGTCCCAGGCCGGACTATCCACTCCCTCCAAGGGGTGGACAATCCGCCCCTGGCACTCCAACTTATTCCAGGGGATCCGAAGAAGAAGACAACAACCAAGAAGTTCCCAGGCCGGATTCTCCGGCCCCCAAGGGAGGATTATCCGTCTCTGGATCTCCCAGTTCTGTTAGGCATCCTCAGGAAGAAGAAACTGGTGCTTCATCTCCCAGGCCGGATAGTCCGGCCCCACCAAGGGGCAGATTATCCGGCCCTGAAGAACAAATTCTGTAGCAAGCTCCTGTTGTTAACTCAGATCAAGATCAAGGGCAAGGCAGTGGTCAAGACAAGGATACAAATACTGAATCAACTCCTTCTAGAAACAATAAGGACATTGAGGCTCGTCGCAAGGCTCGTGCTGATCGGAACCTTGAACTAAGGGGTCACACTCTTGACAAGGTTGTTGGTGATCTACGAAGAGGGATGTGTACTAGAAGAGAACTTGCAAGCTTCTGTGATCATCAAGTTCACATTTCCATGGTTGAACCAAAGAAGGTCTTTGATGCTCTTGAAGATCCCGATTGGGTTGTTGCAATGCATGAAGAATTAAATAACTTCGAACATAACAAAGTTTGGAAGCTCGTAGAGAAACCCAAAGATTGCCGCAATGTTATCGGCACCAAGTGGATCTTCAAGAACAAACAAGATGAAAATGGCATTGTTGTGAGGAATAAAGCAAGACTCGTGGCTCAAGGATTCTGTCAAGTGGAAGGAATTGATTTTGGCGAGACTTATGCTCCTGTGGCTCGTCTTGAGTCCATCCGTATCCTTCTTGCATATGCAGCCCATCATAACTTTAAATTACAGCAAATGGATGTTAAGAGTGTGTTTCTTAATGGTCATCCTCATGAGTTAGTATACGTCAAGCAGCCCCCGGGTTTTAAGGACCCCAAATTTCCGAACCATGTCTACAAACTCGATAAGGCGCTCTATGGCCTTAAACAAGCCCCACGTGCGTGGTATGAGCACCTTAAAGAGCTTTTGTTAGACCGTGGATTCGAAGTTGGGCAAATCGATCCCACTCTTTTTACTAAGAAGGTCAATGGGGAGCTTTTTGTATGCCAACTTTATGTAGATGACATTATTTTTGGCTCTACTAACCAAGCTTTTAACGATGAATTTTCAAAGCTTATGACTGACAGGTTTGAGATGTCAATGATGGGTGAGTTGAGGTTCTTTCTTGGATTCGAGATCAAACAACTTAGAGAGGGAACCTTTATTAATCAAGCTAAGTACATCCAAGACATGCTCAAAAGGTTCAAGATGACGGATCTCAATGGCGTTGCTACTCCAATGCAAACAAAGTGTCATCTTGAGCTCAATCCCAAGGGTAAAGACGTGGACCAAAAGGTCTCTAGTGTGTTGGTCTTCAAAGAAACAGAATTGTATTTCACTCTCAACCGCCGAAGCTGAATATGTTGCTGCTGCAAGTGCTTGTACACAATTATTATGGATGAGGAAAACTTTAAAGGAATATGGTGTCAATTGTGACAAAGTGTCTCTATTATGTGACAATGAAAGTGTTATCAAAATTGCTTACAATCTCGTGCAGCATACAAGAACAAAACATATTGATATTCGCAACCATTTCATTCGGGATCATGTTTCTCGTGGTGATATTGCCCTATCCTTTGTGAGGACGAAGAACCAACTTGCTGATATTTTCACGAAGCCCCTTGATGAAGCAAGATTTTGTTATTTGAGGAATGAGCTAAATATCATAGATTCAAGGATCTTGGCTTGACTACCCTTGCACACTCACTTGCTCTTCTTCATGTATTTGGTTTAGATGCGGGCATAGACATAGGGGGAGTGTGGTCCTAATTGATTGGGCTAACCCTCCACCCATAATGCCGAAAGAAATAAAAATCATTTCCCTTAATATCATTGTGTGATATGTGGGTCATCGATGAGCATTGGTTTTGAACTCAAGATACATCTTCGTGGTGTCATGCCATGCGCTCCAACATGGTGGCTTCGGCCACCGCCCTCTTCCTTGAGAAGAGTTGGTTTCTAATGGCTCTACTTGGATTTTCTTGCATATTTCTTGTTCTTATGGAAAACACACTCAACTTTGGCTTTTATTTGATTTGATTCTTGCAAATTTGGGTGTGTAGTACCATATCAGTTTGTTGCTCTAAACCCAAGCCTTCTTTCCCTCCTTGAACCATCTATTCTTGCACACAAGTCCTCTATACACCAGCGAGGGGTTTTGCAAGGCTGCTCCGGCCTGAATCTGTACTTAACAGAATTTTCAGAGGGGGGCGGACTATCCGCCCTAAGTGGGGGGCGGATTATCCGCCCCGGGCGAAATCTGCCCTTTAAAGGCTGGGTCGGGGAGGCCAGGCTCAAACAGAGCAGCCAGCCCTCCCCCAACCCTACCTCAGCCCCCAGCCGCCACCGGAGCATCCGCCCCTCCCAGAGTCGATTTGACCACCGGATTCTCCGGGCTCTCCCCGGATCTTCTTCATCTCGCCTCCGGGTATCTTCTCCTCCACGATTTTACTCCAATGAGTGAGGGTAACTCCCTCATCTATCTCCTTTGTATGGGATGCATTTTGTTTGGTGGAAATCTCATTGTAGAAGATCCTTGGTGTACTTCCTTACTTGCTAGAATCAGTAGAATTGCAACCCTAGTGCTCGATCTATTTTGCCATGGTAGATCTGGGCCATTCCAGAAAATTTCTGCGGGGGGCGGATTATCCGCCCCTGCCAGGGCCGAATAATCCGGCCTGGAGATTCAATTCTGGTCTAGTTTGGTCCTAACTCCTGCAATGCACATCATTGGCTTATGGATTGTTTTTCTACTCTTTCTATTGTTTTTCCTGGACTTGTGTGTGTGCTTATCTCCAAGCTATCCCTCTCATGCTTTTCATAGGTGGTTCCAAGCCGACCAAGACCTTCTCTCGTCGTTCCCGTGCCCGTTATCTCAAGCCCAGTGCAGAAGGGAAGTTCATTGACGAAATCGAGGTCAGCGGAGCAGCAAGAGAGGCTGAACGGATGGCAGAGGAAGGAAAGAAAACAAAGAGGACCGCATCTCGCAAGGGAAAACAGTCTCGGCCCAATTACAAGTCTATGGACAGTCTTCAGTATGCCTCCATTCGCCAGACTGATTACTATGATGAGGCTGACAGTGATGGTCCCCCCGATGACTCTATGTTTTGGAATACCCACTTTCGGGCTATTCATGATGATGTATATGCTACCCTCAAACTTCGCCCTATGCATCCTATCAATTTGACTGAGGCTCAATCCAAGGCAAGGCTCCTTGAGGCATTAGATGTGACCAACAAGATGGGGCTTCGCCATCTTATGACTATCCAGTGCAACTATGATTCCTCTGTGGTGCGGCAGTTTTTCTCGACACTTGTGATTTGCGGTGATGAGCGCCGTACTATGAAGTGGATGACCGGGACCACAATGATTCAGTCGGACTTCCGCATTTTTGGGCAGGTTCTTGGTTATGCCTTCCATGGTCGTGACACCCCTTCTGGCCACCGTATCATTTCTCCACTGAAGACATCCAAGGATACTGTGCTTGCCCCTTGCCTTACTCCTGATGGTGTTGCTGGTACTTTCGCTGGTCTCTCTCCCTTGTATGCCTCCCTTGTTGGCATCTTTAGGGATTACATTTCTCCGAGTGGTGGAAACAATGACAAGATCCATGGCCATCTGGTTCCTCTCCTTGCTTTTGCTCACGAATGTGCCACCAACTCCGGTTCAGCTACAGGTTACAAACTAGATGTCATGGACTACATATATCATGAGATGACGGATGCAATGATCAACAGGCTCTCTATTCCTTATGCTCCTTTTATTATGATGCTCATCAAGCATATGTTGCCCCATGAGGACTTTGGCACTGCTTTGGATGGAGTTCACAAGCCCAAGAAAATCTACAACGAGGCTCAGAAGACCCATCACCCTTCCACTGCTCCCGAGTCCTTCATGCGTGATGCACGGGCTAGTGGTCGTCGTTCCGCGGTGTCTCCAATGGCACGCGAGGTTAAGCAGCTCACTTGGTTCCAGCGGCACATCCTTTGCATGGGCATTGACACGCACAAGGGCCAATATGAGGCGTACCGCAGGGATCATGAGAGGGATCACACTCAGCAGCTTATTCTTCACCATGTCTCAGGTGCCACTGGCCATCCACCTCCTCCTACTGCTCCGGCACCGTATGCTCAGTGGAACACTTCAGGGATCAACTACGGCGAACTCGAGAGTTGCCTCTTCCTCCACCACCGAGGGCACCCACTCCTCCAGCTGATGACGATGATGATGAGTATGATGAAGAGGAAGGGGACGGGAATGACTACGACGAGGATGAGGAGGAGTGATCTTCAGGGGCGTTAGCATCGCTCTTCTTCCTTTTTGGCGTTTTGATGCCAAAGGGGGAGAAGTAGTTCTATTAGGTCTCGTGGATTTGCAAGGGTCGGGCACAAGCACTTGTCTTTCCGTTATTCTATTTGCTTGCTTGTGCTCTTTTTAGCGTGAACTTATTTGCTATTTGTGCTTTGTATGTAAGACTATGTCGTGCTTTACTCTGCGTGTTTGTTATTCTGGAATTCTGGATTTATCTATGGAGCCCATTTGATGGCATATGGAATCATGGGATTATCTAATGTATGCATCAATATTGTTGGGATGTGCTTGGAGGCTATAAATCTCATTATTTCCTTTGGCTATAATCACATCCCGGTGGTATGATCTTCTTTCCCAACCCACCTTGTTTCAATTATCTTTGCTATGAAAGTTGTGTTCTCTCTAGTGTGTGTATTTGTATTCAAATGCAAATTTTAAATATGCACACATCTAGGGGGAGCGTATTTCATTTTTCAAGGTGGCGTTAGCCGGTTACATTGCAAATCCTAGTATTGTCATCTAACACCAAAAAGGGGGAGATTGAAAGAACATTTTATAATCCCTAGTGTTTTGTGTGTTAGATAACAATATCAAGGATTATTTAATGTGTGTTGAAGTGTTGCAGCTCTCTCTAGGGATCAAAGGAAAAGGATTCTGCAGTTGAGGGGCGGATAATCCGCCCCTCCCTCTTCCCAATTCGGCGCAAGCCCCAGAAGGAGGGCGGAGTTTTGGCTGGATTTTCCGGCCCCGCCGGATAATCCGCCCCTCAGGGGGCCAGATAATCCGCCCCCCTTGTTCATCACCGAGGCGCAAGCCCCAGAGAGGGGGCGGAGTTTCGGCCGGACTTTCTGGCTTGGCCGGATAATCCACCCCAGGAGGGGGCCGGATAATCTACCCCCCCATTGTCTTCATCAAGTTTTGCAGGCTCCAGCCCCAGAGAGGGGGCGGAGTTTTCCCAGGGGCGGATAGTCCGCCCCAAGTGGGGGGCGGATAATCCGCCCCCAAAGTTTCTCAACGGCCAGATCTGGGGAGGGGGTATTTAAGCCAGCCTTCCCCCTCCTGCCAGATCTCTCGGTTCATTCGAAAAGACAAGATATGATCTGCAACCTTCATCCAAGAGAGCTCCACCTAGATCCACCCAAAGGCTCCGTCCATTGGGGAATCAAAGGAGGAGAACTCGATCTTCATCATCAGCAATCAAGCGCTTCACCTCCTCTCCATTCATTTGGAGAATCACCAATCTAGTATTTATTGCAAATACCTAGATCTTTGTTTTGTTTATATTGATAAACCTTGTTCTTGTGACAGCTTGTTGTCATCTCGGGAGCCCCCAATTCAGTTGTGGGTGTGTTCTCCGGTAGCGTTATAAAAGGCATCGGTTCCCGCCTCGAAGGGTTCCAATAGTGGAGAAGGTGGATCAGACCTCTCGTGGCGAGATCCATCGGAGAATAGGGTGAGGCCTATTGTGGCGTGGTGGTCTTAGAACCGCCCACCCCTCCAACGCAGATTTACTTCCCTTAACAAGGAAGGAACTGCGGTAAAACAAATCCCTGTGTCTCTGCGTGCTCCACTACGGTTCCTTCGCTCCTCTCTTTGCGTGCTTAGTAGCTAGGGTTGCATATAGGAAAAATCTCGTAGTTACATATCTAGAGAATTTACTTTGTGTCAAGCCTAAAATTGAAAAATTATTAAAAATTGGTTAGCACCTATTCACCCTCCCTCTAGGTGCCCATACGATCCATTTCAGCATGGATCACGCTACATGGAGCTTTGGAGTTAAAAGAGATCGTGCGGCTCAGAGTGCTACATACCCCTTCGGGTTAAGATTCTATCGTATGCATAGGATCTAGATCTAACGGCCTGAACGCATTGACCAAACTCTAGCGGCACGGCGACGGTCGCTGGCGGTGGTGCGGCTCTGCCAGCGGTGGTATGGCGAGTACAGGAAGCGCGGGAGGGGGAAGATGCTTACTGAGTTCGCCGCGTCGTGATGAAGCTCGAGGTGGTCACCGTTTGTCGAGGGGCGCACGTGGTCGTCCTGAATCGCTCGCCGGAGTTCGCGACTGCGTCGGGCTCCTCTGTTCGTTGTCGGATACGAAGGTACGGGTCATGCCAAACCAAACAACCCATGCAATTAGATGCGTACGAGAAAGGCGAACACGGGAGTAACAGTAGGAGGGGAGGGGCAGTCAGATGCTACTAGGGGGTGTCGCTGGAGTGGAGGCAGACATCGGCGGCTCTCGGTTGTCGTCGTTGCCGACGTTTCAAGGCACACGCGAGTGAGTGGGTGGTACGGGGAGATGCAGGGGACGATGGGGATCACACTCGTGTGATCTGGGGGCAGTGGGGAGGTTCGTGCTCGCCGGAATTTGGGCGGAGGCTCGTCGGAGCAGAGGATGGTCTCGGGCAAAATCGGAGCGGCCTGGTGCGAGTGAGAGAGGGGAAATGGAGAGGGGAGATAGGCGCTTAAGAGGGCAGTGATTGCTAGGGATTTAACCGATGCATTCAATCGAATTTTAATCCGCGGATTCACTGCAGAAACGGCGAGGGGAGAGTGTGGTAAGCGGTGGGTGAGGAAGATGGTCTGTCATGTGGGGTATTGTTGTCAGCGTGAGAAAGAGAGAAACGGTGGGTCCAGTGGTCATTGACTGCGCGGGTGCGGGTCTGGGTGGAAAAAGAAAATGATTCGAGGGAGAGAGGGGTGGGCTGCTGGGCCTGGTGGGCTTATTTCCATTTTTTCTTTCCTCTTTCTTTTTTCTTTTTCCTTTACTATTTTTCTGTTTTGATTTTATTTGAATGAATCAAACACTTGTTTGAATTCAAACTTTTCTTAACTTTCAGTAAGCTTTATACTGGTTTATTATTTTATTTTAAATACCATTTTTGGAATAATTCCTTTATTCAATTATGGTTTATTCTTTATTTAAATTAGGCACTTGATTTTATTCAAATAAGATTTTAATCATATTTTCAATATCTTATTTGAATTCTAATTTTTCACTAAACCTTTTTCAGTAGGTTTTTTTTATTCAATAGGGTGTTAAATAATTCACTTTGAATGATTTAAAGTATTTCAATATGATTTATTAATCATTTAAATTGGGCAATTGTCTTTATCCCAATAAAATCAAATATTGTTTTAATCCCATTTAAATTTTATTCATTTTATTCTTTTAAGTTAATCAGATAACTTTACAATCCACTTTGGTAAATTCCCATTTATTATTTTCTCATGATTTAATTAATCATTTTCATTAGGGATTTTGTCTTTATTAAATATAATAGAATAGGGTTTAATCCCATATACTTTTATTTGAATATTCTTTATCTCTTTATTTTATTTGAATTTGGATTATATTTATTCCATTAGCTTATGGATTTAATTCAAGGTTTAATTTGTCTTCTAAATAATTCCTTGGGATTTATTATTTAGTTTTGGGCAATTTGTCTTTATTTAAATAAAATTGGATATTGCTCATTCCTTATGATTTTATTTAAATAATCTTTTATTCCATTTATTATTCCATAATCTTTCATTTCATTTGTTTGGCTAAGATCTAATTTGGCTTTTAAATATTCCTTATTTATTTCTTTCTTTATCTCATACAATCCTTATCTTTTTATTTATAGATCCAAAATTGGTGATTCCAATTTGTATGATTTTATTTAATATTTGTTTATCCTTTTAAATCCCTTTAGGGTTATTTTGCTCACAATTTAATATGGATTTTAGATAGGAGCTTTATTAGCTTTGGAATTTATTTCCTTTCATCTTATTAAATTCATAAGTTTTTATCCATGGTTCCAAATTAAGTGCAAATAATTTCTATGGTTTTATAATATTTTTATTTATCATTCTTGATCATGTTAAAATGATTGTTGCTGAATTTTTATATGGATCAATTCCATAGTCTTAGAGAGATCTTGGAAATGATTTCTTCCATTAGGGTTTTAGAGTTTTGGTTTAACTTTTCCAAGTGTTTAAATTTGAAGATTCATTCTTTGATGAATGCATTTCACTTGATTGAAATTTTTTGGATTACAATTTATTCAAAGTTTGTTCAAGGTGGGTTTTTAAGTTTCCATTTAGAAATAAAAAAGTTTATTTTCACCCTAAATTTCAACAATTATTTATTTTGTTTATTTATTTTTCACATTACAAAATTTGGAAAAATTTGGGATGTGACAAAGGCAATCATGTATGATGAGATTTCCCATTGTATTCATAAAGATATAAAGTTGTCCTTATATAAACATCTGATGTGTATCATTGAATATGTGATTCGGTTGTGGAACTATACATTCATGTTGTTCGTACTAAATTTCCTTAGTCATCGAGGTTGTGCTGGACACACAACTTAGACCAATGTGAAAGTCGGCTTGATGACTCAGTTCCACATGTCATGGGCATGGAGATGTTATTCCGACTTACAAAGATTCGGCTAAAGAGTTTAGCGAGTCGGATTGACCCAAATTGAGGTACAATGAGCAAGTTGTCATTTGTATATCTCAATCAATGTAATCCTTCGACCTGAGGTTATTGCATAGTCCGAGTTGAGGATCACCGACTTAGGTTCTGTCAAACGTTGATCCATAACTGGGCAGTTATAAAGGCAGAGTTTGGGTCGACTGAGAATCAAGCTGCGTGATGTGAATAACCAAGATGGTATTTTGCCCCTCCACTTGGAGAGATATTCTCTCGGCTCTCTCGGATGATATGATTCGGAAAGCATGGCCACGCACGACTCGGTTAAGTGTTAACCGAGGCGATCGACTAAGAGTTAGTCGGGTGAATCACTTATCTCGGATCGAGAAGAGAGTCGAACTATTTAAGGGATGACAAATATTCGCCTATAGTCTGACAAGGTATATTGTGAGGCAAAGGGGACTCGGACGTAAGTCGCAATGGAAAGGCAAGTCGTCATGACTCTTTGGTACTTGGGAGTCGGCACGTTCTGCTAGGAGCCGCTACCGACTGATCGATTGAGAGTCGGACTCTAATCGTGTCTAAGTTGCCAAGAGCCTGCGGGGTCACACACTTAAGAGCGGGAGCAAGTTCAGATTGGATCCGAACCGGAAATCTGGTTGGGTTGGACCCGAGCCGGATTTGGACTAAGTCAGTGAGTTGGACTCACAAGGACTAATACTATATGGGCTTTAGTGAATGGGCCACGAAAGTGGATCCCACGTTCACTCTCTATATATAGTGGAGCACAGTAACCCAGAAGGGTTAATCGTTGTTCGGTTAGGTCATTCCATGTGTTGGAAACCCTAGCTCCATAGTAGTCCTGCCGTTGTTCCGAACCTAGCAGTTCGTCGCCAGTGCTCCGCCTTGTACGTGTGGATACCAGCAGAGGTGTTGTACGATCAGCACCAGGACGATCGGATAGTGAGGACTGCACTACATCAACTGACGCGCTGCATCAGTAATCTGCAACTGCGCGTCTAGTGGTAAACCTCGTGGCCTTCTACCTCAGCTAGATCTTGGGATCATCACAATAGAGGAAAAAGTTTTGTTTTATTTCTACGTGGCCCAACAGTGGTAAAAGAGCGATAGCTTCTGGTTTTAGGCTCGAGATCTCGCATATGTGATATGCGGTTGGCTGTAGATGAGATCTATGTGCTGTTTGGTGGTCGATCTATGAGATAGATCGGTTCTGTACGAGGTTGATTGGATCAACTGTACTCGGGGAATGGTAGATCTGATTTCTGTGATCATACTGCTGAGGTCATGGAATGACATACCCCTACCGGTCGGCTTCCGCCATCGGGGTAGACTGTGACACGTAAATCCAGAGGCGCTGATCGACGATCAAAAAGTTTGATCAAATCAGAACAATGGTCGGAATCCATCTTCGGACCGGCGGCTTCGCCCTGTCGTAGCGCCTTATATGTTGTTGCGAGTTTCACAACACTGGTAGATATCGTATCTATGCATAATTTGTTTTTTGCAAGAAGTTGTGAATGATATGGTTCATGTGCATGTGATGTATATGTGTAATCCATACGTGATCTCCGAATCACGGTTTTTGTCAGCTGGCTAGAGCCTAGGTGCTGTCATATTATTGTATAACGACATGTGTGTCAGATCCCTTGTAATTTACTTTACAAAGCTAGTGTAGCTGTTTGGAGAGCCCGGATGGCAAGCAAGGCGATGTACATGTCGGCGACATGGAGTAAGACGACAAGTGGCAAGAGTTGGCACGAGTCGGATTACAGGCTTTGTGGAGATGGAGATTGCCATGAAGAGAGCCATACCATTTCACACTATAATTGCTTTATTTTGTGTTACTGCTATGTCTCTGTTTTACCTCTATTAGATAGTCGATAAAATTTAATCCCTCAAAGAAGGTCTAGTCGGTTTTCCCGCCAGTGTTTGCACCATCACAAGTCGGGACATTTTTAGTAGTGGGCTCATAAAAATTGAGGTGCTGCCAATTCTTTCCGACTAGGTGGGTTCGAGTCGGACTCTTACTACATAAACACTCGGTAAGCTAGACGGGTCTATCACAACGGTTGTGGGGCTCGAGGAAAAGTCGGATGGGAGCCGGGGCATGTGATGCCACCCGTCCAACAGGAGTCGTATGAGATACGATTGACAAGGAGTTGGCTACCTAGATCACTTGGCGGCTAGCGGTGATGCTAAAGCTCACTAGCCGACTTGCTTATTTAGGGTCCTGAATCACTCAGTAACCATCAGAGGGATGTTGGTTCTAGTGGGAGCATAAAATATTAAAATGTTTAATATGCTTGCTCTTTTATGAATACATGTCTTATGTGTTTTGCATATTTTCTGTTGTAAATAATGGCACCAAGTAGCAGTCACTCTCAGATATCCGGTTTTGCGTTTAGAACCATTCTTGAGAAAGATAAACTGAACGACACTAATTTTACCAACTGGTATCGAAATCTGAGAATTGTTCTCAAACAAGAAAAGAAGGACCATGTCCTAGACAACCCACTTCCAGATGAGCCGAATGAGAATGCGACTGTCGCTGCCACCAATGCCTACCGTCGGGCTAAGGATGAGTCCACGGATATTAGCTGTCTTATGCTTGCCCACATGGAACCGGACTTGCAAAAGCGGTTCGAGCATGTTGAGGCCTACGATATGATCGAAAGCCTCAAAATTATGTTCCAGGCTCAGGCGAAGACTGAGAGGTATCAAGTCTCTCAGGCTTTGCTGAGTTGCAAGCTTAAGGATGGTGATCCACTGAGTCCGCATGTGATCAAAATGGTTGGTTACATGAAGTCTCTGGAGAGGCTTGGCTACCCCATAAGCGAAGAGTTCGCTACGGATATAATTCTGAACTCTCTTCCTAGTGCATATGGGCAGTTCATTTCGAACTACCACATGCATGGTATGGATAAGAAGCTCACTGAATTACATGGGATGCTCAAGCAGGCAGAGGCGGATCTCAAGAAGGGTGCCAGTCAAGTGTTGATGGTACAGAATAAGGCTAAGTTCAAGAAGAGTTCTTGGACTAAGAAGAAGGCTAAGTCAGGAGGAAAGCAGGCTCAGGACCCGGTCCCAAGCGCTTCCTCATGGACTAATCCATATCCTTCAGTCGGATCCACTTGCTTCTACTGCAAGGCGGATGGCCACTGGAAGAGGAACTGCAGAAGAGTGGTGGTATGACTTCCGACTCAGGTACAATTGTTTGCAATGTTATAGACATATATCTTGCTGATGCACCTAATAGTTCTTGGGTATATGATACCGGATCAGTTATTCACATCTGCAACTCGTTGCAGGGACTGGTAAGAACTAGGAGCGTAGCAAGAGGCGAGGTTGATATTCGAGTCGGCAACAAAGCAAGAGTTGATGCATTGGAAGTCAGCACGATGCAGCTTCATTTACCTTCCGGATTCATTATGGAATTGAATAATTATTATTATGTTCCAGTGCTCAGTCGAAACATTATTTCTGCTTCATGTTTGATGAGGCAAGGATATGAGTCGAATATCAAGAATAATGGTTATTCTTTGTATTTGAATGATATGTTTCATGGCTTCGCACCCGTCCAGGATGGGTTATTTATTTTGAATCTTGATGGTGAGTCGGTTTATAACATAAATCTTAAAAGGTTGAAACCAAATGATCTGAATATGACTTACTTTTGGCACTGTCCGCTTGGTCATATAAGTTGGAAACGCATGAAGAAGCTCCAAGATGATGGACTCCTAACTTCGTTCGACTTATAGTCGTTCGAGACATGCGAATCTTGCCTACTCGGCAAAATGACCAAGACACCGTTTGCAAAGAGTTGCGAAAGGGCGTCCGACTTATTGGGACTAGTACATAGTGATGTATGTGGACCAATGAGCACGACAGCCAGGGGTGGTTATGAGTACTTCATTACCTTCACTAATGATTTGAGTCGGTATGGATATATCTACTTGATGAAACATAAGTCCGAAGCCTTTGAAAAGTTCAAAGAATTCCAGAATGAAGCACAGAATCAACTCGGCAAGAAAATAAAGTTTCTTTGGTCAGACCGAGGAGGCGAGTACATGAGCCATGAGTTTGATGACCATCTGAAAAGTTGTGGAATAGTTCCTCAACTTACTCCGCCAGGAACGCCACAGAGGAATGGTGTTTCGGAAAGGCGGAATCGAACCTTGTTAGACATGGTATGATCAATGATGAGTCAGACAGATCTGCCTTTATCATTTTGGGGTTATTGTCTAGAAACATCAGCGTTCACACTAAACAGAGTACCATCAAAGTCAGTAGAGAAGACACCGCATGAGATGTGGACAAGCAAAAAGCCGAGTTTGTCTTTTCTTAAGATTTGGGGTTGTGAAGCATTTGTCAAGCGACTTCAGTCGGACAAGCTTATGGACAAGTCGGATAAGTGTATTTTCATGGGGTATCCGAGGTAAACCTTGGGTTACTACTTCTACAACCGATAAGAGGGCAAAGTGTTTGTCGCTCGGAACGGTGTCTTCCTTGAGAAAGAGTTTCTCAGTCGGGGAGTAAGTGGGAGCACGGTGCAGCTCGAAGAAATTCGAGAGGAACCGGATAGTAGCGAGTCGGCAAAAACCTTGGAGGTTGAGCCCGCCGTGGTAGCTGAGCCAGCAGAAGCACCTGTACTACGAAGATCGGCGAGATTAGAAAGTGTTCGTGATGTGTTACTGTTAGACAGTGTTGATCCGGAAAATTATTCGGAAGTGATGGTGGGATATGATTTCGAGTCATGGCCTGGAGCTATGAGATCCGAATTAAAGTCCATGGATGAAAATCAAGTTTGGAACTTGGTTGATCTACTGCACGGTGCAAGACCCGTCGAGTGCAAATGGGTCTTTAAGAAGAAAACTGATATGGATGGAAATGTTTCTGTCTATAAAGCACGTCTTGTCGCGAAGGGGTTCCGACAAGTTCAAGGAGTTGATTACGATGACACTTTCTTGCCCGTAGCGATGCTTAAATCAGTTCGGTTCATGTTAGCAATAGCAGTCTATTTCGACTATGAGATATGGCAGATGGATGTCAAAACGGCTTTCCTTAACGGAAATTTAACCGAGGACGTGTATATGATACAGCCCGAGGGTTTTGTTGATCCGGCTAATGCTGACAAGGTATGTAAACTTCATAAATCCATTTATGGGTTGAAGCAAGCATCTCGGAGTTGGAATATTTGCTTTGATGAGGTAGTCAAATCGTTTGGCTTCATCAAGAGTGATCATGATTCTTGTTTATACAAGAAGTTTAGTGGGAGCAAATAAACTTTCTAATCTTATATGCGGATGACATATTACTGATTGGAAATGATGTCCAGATGTTGCAAGAAACCAAGGAATCATTAGAAAGGAGTTTCTCAATGAAAGACTTGGGTAAGGCAACATATATCCTCGGAATCCGGATCTATAGAGATAGATCAAGACGGCTCATTGGATTGAGTCAGAGTACTTATTTGGACAAAGTGTTGAAGAAGTTCAACATGGAATCGTCTAAGAAGGGGTTCTTACCGATGTCCCATGGTGTAAAACTTAGCAAGACTCAGTGTCCTTCGACAACTGATGAGCAAAGTTGGATGAGTGCGATTCCGTATGCTTCTGCAATCAGATCCATCATGTATGCCATGATTTGTACTAGGACGGATGTTTCATATGCTCTAAGTGTTGTGAGAAGATACCAGGCTGATCCTAGAGAAATCCACTGGACAGCGGCTAAAAATATCCTAAAGTACTTGAGAAGGACTAAGGATATGTTCTAGGTTTATGGTGGTGAAGATGAACTCAGTGTAAAGGGTTACACGGATGCGAGTTATCTTACCGACTCTGATGATTCTCGTTCGCAATCCGGATACGTGTTTATTATAAACGGAGGTGCTGTGAGATGGAAGAGTTCCAAGCAAGACACTGTGTCTGCATCTACAATAGAGGCTGAGTATATTGCCGCCTCAGAGGCAGCAAAGAGGCTGTTTGGATGAGGAATTTCCTCATGGATCTTGGTGTGGTTCAGGGCTCGTCCAATCCGTTAGACGTGTATTGTGACAACAATGGTGCTATTGCACAAGCCAAGGAACCTAGACAACAGCAGAAGAACAAGCACATACTCATGCGGTACCACCTGATTCGCCAGTTCGTGGATCAGGGTGATATCAAGTTATGCAAGGTACACACGGATGCAAATATTGCGGATCCGTTGACAAAGCCGTTACCATAGCCGAAGCATGAGGCGCACCTGAGAGCCTTGGGCATTAGATGCTTAGACATGTGATGTCAGAAGATTGACTCTAGTGCAAGTGGGAGACTGTTGGGGAATATGCCCTAGAGGCAATCATGTATGATGAGATTTCCCATTGTATTCATAAAGATATAAAGTTGTCCTTGTATAAACATCTAATGTGTATCATTGAATATGTGATTCGGTTGTGGAACTATACATTCATGTTGTTCGTACTAAATGTCCTTGGTCATCGAGGTTATGCTGGACACACAACTTAGACCAATGTGAAAGTCGGCTTGATGACTCGGTTCCACTTGTCATGGGCATGGAGATGCTATTCCGACTTACAAAGATTCGGCTAAAGAGTTTAGCGAGTCGGATTGACCCACATTGAGGTAGAACGAACAAGTTGTCATTTGTATATCTCAATCAATGTAATCCTTAGACCTAAGGTTATTGCATAGTCCGAGTTGAGGATCACCGACTTAGGTTCTGTCAAACGTTGATCCATAACTGGGCAGTTATAAAGGCAGAGTTCAGGTCGACTGAGAATCAAGCTGCATGATGTGAACAACCAAGATGAGATTTTGCCCCTCCACTTGGAGAGATATTCTCTGGGCCCTCTCGGATGATATGATTCGGAAAACATGGCCATGCACGACTCGGTTAAGTGTTAACCGAGGCGATCGACTAAGAGTTAGTCGGGTGAATCACTTATCTCGGATCAAGAAGAGAGACGAACTATTTAAGGGATGTCAAATATTCGCCTATAGTCTGACAAGGTACATTCTGAGGCAAAAGGGACTCGGACGCAAGTCGCATTGGAAAGGCAAGTCGTCATGACTCTTTGGTACTTGGGAGTCGGCACGTTCTGCTAGGAGACGCTACCGACTGATCGATTAAGAGTCGGACTCTAATCGTGTCTAAGTTGCCAAGAGCCTGTGGGGTCACACACTTAAGAGCGGGAGCAAGTTTGGATTGGATCTGAACCGGAAATCTGGTTGGGTTGGACCCGAGCCGGATTTGGACTAAGTCAGTGAGTCAGACTCACAAGGACTAATACTGTATGGGCTTTAGTGAATGGGCCACGAAATTGGAGCCCATGTTCACTTCCTATATATAGTGGAGCACAGTAACCCATAAGGGTTAATCGTTGTTCGGTTAGGTCATTCCATGTGTTGGAAACCCTAGCTCTACAGTAGTCCTGCCATCGTTTCGAACCTAGCAGTTCACCGCCGGTGCTCCTCCTTGTACGTGTGGATACCAGCAGAGGTTTTTTACGATCAGCACCAGGACGATCGGATCGTGAGAACTGCACTGCATCAACTGACGCGCTTCATCAGTAATCCGCAACTACGCGTCTAGTGGTAAACCTCGTGGCCTTCTACCTCAGCTAGATCTTAGGATCATCACGTTAGAGGAAAAGGTTTTGTTTTATCTCTACGTGGCCCAACAATGACCTCTTCTATCTATCAACACCATTTCCCCACTGTGCCAAATACAAATTATTCAACTTCCTTCACAACCTCCTCTTTGGTCAATTTTTGCAAATCAATCAAACATTGAGATAAATCACCTCCAACCATCACCAAGTTTGGTCAAATAAGTTTGCACAACACTCACCCACCCCTCTGGTCGTGCTACACTATAGAACTGCCCTCCTTGGTCCCTTGTGCTTGAAAAGCGATAGATAAGCCACCTTTTCAAAGCTTGGAAATAAAAGAGGCAAAAGCCACCACCACCCCTTCCACCACTCATTGCTTGACTCCAGTACCTCACACCCCCCTAGTACCAACCCTCCTGGCCAATCCCTTGCCCCCTCCCCCTCTCATGTACAAACATGGACATGGTTCACCATGAACCCCCTCCACTCGAAATAAATAGCCCAAAGCCACCCCAGCACCTCCCTTCACCCTCATTTACCCCCTCCTCACTCCACTCACCTCCCCAGAACACACACTCCCCCTCCCCTGCTATGTTCTCCTCTATGGAAAAAACAAGAGAAGCTCTCGGCCATGAGAGAGTTTTGAGCATAGCTCCTCCTCCCTTGCTCACCTCCCTCTGCATGTCACATTACTAAGATCCCCTCCTCCCCCTGCATCTGACCTAGTCCTTTTTCCTGCCTAGGTCCCTCACAGATGCTGCCACGGTCAAGCCCGGAGCCACCCTTCCTCTGCCCGACGCGGGAACCAACAGATTTGGACCAAGGGGGCCTCTCACGCCCATCATCGGAGTTGCCACCGAGAACCGCATATCCTTCCCATCTCCCGGCCACCCTTGAGCCGTCGGTGAGCCTCCCCGAGCCTTCCTCGCTGCAGTTATGGTTTCCACCAGCCTCCATCATCGCAAGATGGAAGACGAGCCCCAGCCGTCCATCGCCCTTTAATCCAACGTCTGCCAGACCCCCATACCCCTTCGTCGCCCCTGTGTTGCTGATGCACGAGCCAATCCTGGCCATGTTAGATTTTGGTTTCTCTCCCGTGCACGCTGACATGGGCCGGCCAGCTTCTGTGCGGCCCATCTCTGCCCCGAATCCGGCCCATCAGCCCTTTTTCCTCTTTCCCTTTTTGTTTTCCACCAGATCTGCTAAATAGGCTATTGAATAAAATCCCAAAGAAAATGGAAAACGGGTTTATATGCCTAGATCTAAATTTTCTAGTATTTTTGAATGTTCCATAAACATGCAGTACCCCTAGCTTGTCCAAAGGTTGACTATATTATTTATGTTAAATCAAACACTTAAATGTGTCCATTTTACAAGATAAATCTTTCTGTGAGTTTCATAACTCCATTTGATTTAAATCCTTTTGGTTCTGCAAGGCATTACTAGTACCTTGCTTTTCACCCTGTCCCAACCCTAAATGGCTTCCTAGTTTGCCCTTGATAAAAAATAACAAAAACAACCCATTCCTGCAATTAGGAATCTTTCTAGGTCAAATAAAAATAGGTGCTGACCTATTTCCAACTCTCATAATTCATAAAACATAACATGTATTAAAACCTAGGAGCCTAGTATTTATTGAGCTATCTTTGATTTATTGTGAAATAAATTATTATGTGTATGTTTAATTCACAAATAAAATCACTACAGTAGTTATGTTAATCCAAAAATAGCGATTCTAGTTACTTCAGAACAGTATTCTAGATACATAACATGTTCCCTTGGAATCACATCAAAATATACTATATATTAATTCTGGTTAAAAAAGACAAAAACCTTCCAGAACTGCCTTTAGGAATTTCCTGAGGGCATTCTGGTAAATAATTTAACATGATTCCACCTCAGTGAATAAGTACATCAAACCCTAATTACCCATCCAACTAAATAATTTTTGGACCTACAGAACATTTCTGGTGAATTATTCCCTAAAACTGGAGTTTTAATCACTATAAAATTCATAGTAAATCAAAGAAAAATGATAATTTAGTAAAACCACTTTTGTAGGTTTCATTTGTTTAATACCTATCTGATGATACCATTTTTACATATTTATATCATATAGAACTTGTCCTTTCCTTAAAACCCCTTGAATAGGTAAATTGGCCTCTAAATTTTAATAGTAATTCCACAAATGCAACTAAACGAAATCAATTTCTTGAGTCCCAATTGGTCAAAACCTACAGAACTAAATAATGTGTTGTAGGTTTGCTTGGTGATTTGTATTGGTGTTTGTATGCCTTGTTTTGATTGATGTATCGCTTGTTTGCATGTTTGCTCGATAACGGCGATAGTTGCGATTGTGTGACGACGAGAAGAGGGAAGCATCGGATTATTCCTATTATTATTGTTATTGTTATTATAGTATTCTACAGAAGTCAATGGACATATCGCTGCTCATAGGAAATCTACCTTCTTGCTCATAAGCCTTGTCCTACTTTTTTACGTATGCATGTTTTATCCACTGCTTATCGAAACTGCATTATTTTATTATAAGATGGTATATATATGGTAGTGGATTGGCTCCTCATAACCATTACACTTTTGTACTACTAAGTGCAAACCCCTTGATGACACCTACTTGTCCCTAGTATAGTAGATGGTGTATAACACCATACCCCTTTTGAGACCCCGTTTTAGCCGAAGCAAAACTACGGGATGGGAAGACCCCGGAAAGACTCTTATAAAAATGCTTTATGGTAAAAACTTGGTGAGGTTTGACCTACCAAGAGAATTTTGAGAAAGGAAAAAGGTTTTGGTTTTTTTAAAAAATGGGCTGAAAGAAAGAGGAGGAAAATGCTTGCAAAAACGCACCCGGTTCTTTGCAGCTTTAGCTATAACAACTTAACTTGTGCAACCACATTACTCATGTATGGGAAGGGTCTGGATTTGATGTTTGTTTACTCAGGTATAAGCTGCCTCACAACTACTATAGGGGGGAATAAATCCCTGGAGGGTGGGCCTTCTCTGGCACAACGGTCCATGTAAAACATCGACCGTGAGAAGGAACTAAGGGTCTACGGGCCTCCACGCGTTACTATGAGCCCCTCATTGAAAGCGCACACTTGGTGTAGTGGAAAAGGCACTCCGGTTGGCTTGGGAACTATATAGGGCGTCCCGTTGTTGAGGGTAACAATACTGATAGGGTAGGCACTTATATTGGTGTAGGCATCCTAAGAGTCTTGACTGGTTACTCGACCCACGATCAGTGTAGATCAGGGCAGGGTAATCAGATGAAGTGGGTAAAGTGTACAACCTCTGTAGAGTGTAAATCTATTCGAATAGTCGTGTCCGCGGTTATGGAGGGTTGTAAAAACTATTGTAGAGCGGTGCTGGTTTTGATTTCAAAAAGGACTTCGGAAAGGCAATGGCTTTGGAAATGTTTTGACCATGGGATGGTCGAAAAGGAAGGAAAGGAAGGAAACGAGTTTGTTCATGGGATGACCGGAATGAAGAAACAAATGGGTGACCCAATCCTAGTGTTTTCCCAGAAAATTCAAAAAGGTTTCTAAAATGTTTTACAAAAGTTTTTCAGCGGGATATAGACATGCTATATCTACTAGAGAAACTATTTTAATAAAGAACCTCTTATGGATCCCACCTACTACCACCGCCATATTGCATATCCTTTATTATTTTCGTTCTCTTAAGGTGGTTTGCGAGTACATTCAAAGTACTCACCGGCATTGTCCCTGGCTATTTACCTGGCCAGACTTTCAAAAGCACAAGGAACGATGGAGATTTCTGACGTCTATGCGAGCTAGGCTGTCTTCCCAGTCAGTTGCCTATAGGTTAAGGCTTGACATGGGCTCTGCGAATGAAGAATTCTGATATTGATGATTGTAATCGCCATAATGGCAATGATGTAAGATTTGTACTCGTTACTTTCTGAATGATGTAATGATACTCGTCGGTTATGCTCATGGCTCACTGATCATGGGAACATGAATTGCAGGCATAACGGGGATTCTTAGACCATAAATCCGTGGTCCCGCAGAGGCCTTGATCTACATCTTCACCAAAAGATATCTTCATTTATCCCTCATTCATTTGAGGGCCCCTTGATCTAGTGTTTCATTGGAAACCCTAGTTGTTGATTTGGTATTTACAAGCTTGTCTTTGATTGTTGTGATAGCTTACTTGTATTCGGGAGCCTCCAATTCATTTTTTTATGTGTGCCTCAAACTTGTTGTAAATGTGTCGGCTTCCACCTTGAAGGTTGCCAATATAGTGGAAGAAGTGAATCGAACACTTTGGGGTGAGGTTCACCGGAGAACAAGGGAGGCCTCTCGTGGCGTTGGTGGTTTGAAACCACCCCCTCTCCAAACATAGACGTACTTCCCCTCAAAAGGAAGGAACTGCGGGAAATAATCCTTGTGTCACCGCGTGCTCCACTTTGGTTACTTCTATCCTTTACCGCATCTTACTTATCTTGTTCTTGCTTAGTTATTTTTGGTAGTGTGGCATATAGGTAAATTCACCTTAGATGCATAATCTAGAGAATTTATCTTTTGTGTCAAACCCTAAATTAAAAAAGAGTAAAATTTGAAGTAGCACCTATTCAACCCCCCCTCTAGGTGCCCATACAATCCTTTCAATAGTAAATTTCTGTCTCATTATTGTCTGCATACAGTGTAGATCCTAGATGGAGACATCATCAGAATGGGAGATGCCATGAGAGTTGTAACGCCCCCGAATCAGGTCTATGCAGATCTCAGCATTTCCTGCCAAAACCCACATAGAAGCGATTCAAAGACGCCAACCAGACACTTACGTGTTGGTGGGATTTGATTACAAGTAGTTACATCACAGTAGTTTACAATAGAGTCCACAAGAACTTATATATACAACAACGACTCAACGAGTCAAGAATACAAAAGGTACAATACGAAGATACAACTCAAGAAGAAAGCAAGTTAGTATCCGAGTACAGACAAGATCCAAATGGAGTCCTGAAGAATAACCAAGCGGTGTCCAACCCTGCCCAGGCCAAGCCGGAAGGGTAACCTTGCTAACATCGTCAATCACATACCTGTCAAGCCAAAAGGGTGCCGGCAAAGGGAAAAGGAAAACAGAAAGAGAGCGGTCAGTACTGAGGCCAGTACACGGCGAGACTAGAATTCGGCGTCCTCGCCTACATAGGTATGGTGGGCTTAGCGGCAACAAAGCTTGCATTATCTAACTAATAGAGACACGCTACAACTTCGGCTTTTAGAGCGAGATAAGAGAGAACTATACAATAGCATAATATAACACCAAATATAACCCATCCGAAGATTTCCCCCTCGAAGACCAGTCGAGGAAGTCCCCTTGCGGAACACACACGGTAGCAATTTTAGTTAAACAGGTGTTTAGTAGATAAGGCTAATTACTAATCATATTATTAGAGGCAAAATGTTAGTGGCGTTGTCTATGATCATGACACTGTACTCCTGAGGCGTCCATAACCGTGGACACACGGCTTCTCGAAAATATTTACCCTGCAGGGGTGCACTACTGTACCCAAACGCATGCTCAACCCTTCAGGCAACATATTACGCGTGTCTTCCGAATCTCACAACAAGAATTGTCCCTTAACTACACGCATATCCAGAGGTATCACCTACTATGTTGATCCAACCAAGAGGTACGACGATTCTCGAGGGAGGCACATCGTTTGGGTCTACGGCCGGGCGATGATCGGAAGAAAACTTGTAGAGCTCCATCCCACCTCCGACATGATATCCCAATTTTATGCAATGCAAGTCATGGCAGTCCACCAAAATATCAAGTCCGAAGACATATCCAACTGACCCATGTCCGAAGACATATTATGCGCATGCACCAAACGGAAAACCAATTTTGTAACCCTCTGGATATACGAGTAGCACCGGTAGTTAAGGGGGGATCCCAGAGGCCCCCACGTTTGGTTAGCGCAATCAACTCAGAACTGGTATCATAGAACGAACGGGTCCTAGGTCGGCTCAAGCAGCTCCCAAAGGTGGTCCCTGCCGGGACCTTATCATTAGGTGAAACCATAACCATAACCAATATCACCAATTTAATTATCTTATCACCATCAATATCCAAGTATCATGTTCCACCTGTATGAAAGCAATACTAAGCATGCCTACGATTCGCAAGGACAATGCTAGCTAATCAAACAAGGCAATAGGATAACCAAGGCAATATAGTGGAGCAGGTAATTAAAGGGGACAGTACTAAAGCATCGACAATAAGGATAGCAATAGATCAATTAGAGGAAGTAAAGACTATAAATACAAAATAGGTAGAAGGCTTGTCGTATCTCACATCGACTCATCGTCCTATCTGATGAAGAACCAAACACTAGAAAGAGCAACCGATGCAATATTTAATACTAGGCAAAAGATCCGGCATGCTTATGATATGATGCATGGCATGGTAATATATGGCCCCTCTTAGCAATATTAAGCGGGATCAGGATCCCGACAAATAAATATTATGGTTCGAGTTATTTATCTACCCCGCAATTTAAATGTTGGTTAAGAAGATAAATCATGGCATCAGTTCGCTACACAATATTAAATAGAACCGGCACAATACAAATAACACTCCCATATATTCAATATTTATTTAGTAGATGAATCTCCATATATCCCCGAACAACAATATATATGTCTACAAGCATGAATGATTTAATATGCAATAAGCTATATTATATTTATCAAAATAGGATATCAGGAAGGGGTGGCACATTGGGATTTGGAACCGAGGGTCTTGGGGTTTGACGGTTCGGACTCCGCGAGGGGATGTCTTCGGGTCTCGGCCATCAGATTCCATGAAGGAGAAGTTGGTGTTTTGTGTCAGAGGCCTTGGTTTTTTTCGGAACTGGTGTAACATCAGGTACGGAGATCTTGGTGACAATCTTGTCGACTTCGAGAGGCTTGCAATAGTCGCATACCGCGTACACGACGCAGGCGCACGGTAGAAGACATACACCATACGAGGCAAAATAGAAGAACATCATGAGGAGGTCGTGTCCCGTATGGGCATTAACCCAAACACCTTGCAGGGCACCGGGCAGCGACAAAAGGAGCAGAAGGACATGCGGCCCTCAGAGTGTAGCAGCACAGGCAGACGAGGCGCTTGCGCGGATGGTGACGTCCTAGAAAGGAGGTCGGGCCAAGGCTTGGAGACGGGGCCGCTGGTCGAGGTCGAGGTGTAGTACGGCGCTACGGAGCTCGAGGCGGCATACGACACGGGACCCGAGCGGCAGCGGCCTTGCGATGCGCGGCTGTGGAAAAAGTGGGTGGCGTTGCTGGTAGCTCGGCAGGGAACGGGCGAGGCTGGCCGCGGGCACAGGAGGCACGGAGGATGGCACTACTACAAAATAGTCTATAAATGACAGGCTTAAAAGACACATTAGTGATGAGCAAAGTGTTTGTCACTGATGACTAGTCACTGGTATAAGGCTACTAGTGACAGGCAAGTGACTGTCACTTTATGTGTACTAGTGACAGCCATTTACACGTGTCAGTCGCTATTAAATATATACTAGTGACAGACAAAAGATATGCGTGTCACTGATTTCAACCAAAGGCTGCATGCATTTAGGGTTTTGTTGTGACAGGCTCATTATCTTGCCCGTCACTTGTCTGAATTTTGATAGTGAAAAAATTCAGGAATATCCATATAGTACAATAGGATGTTACAAGAATATAAAATGCATTTCCATGGATATTTCAAATAGCATAATAATATATTGTACTAATGATACTCATATCAGCTATTTCCCGTGAATATTTCAAATAGCACGATAAGATAGTGTACCTATGATACTCACACAAACGAATATGGTATAATATTTGCATAGCTAACACACCCATAAAAACTCGCAATCTACCATAGACTAACAAAGAATAGTTTCTCGTGGACTCCAAACAACAGAACCACCATAGTATTACGTTTTCCTTGTAAGGTATGGACATGAACCGCGCGCTGACACTGATGGTGTGCTTAACCTGAAACAAACAAGAAAATGAGCATATAATATATCAGGCCTATTTTTCATAATACACTGGAATCAAAGCTTCACATTTAAAAAAACAAAGGGACAATCATGCATAGATCAACTAGAGATTGATTCAGTATCATCGAGCTAATATATGCCTAAGAAGCGTGTCAACGTTATACAGTAAACTAGACCATGCAAGCGCGTGTTGCCGCGTCCATCCATCTCGAGATAAAAATGATAGAGTATATCAGAGTTGTATAAGATAAAATTTAAAGAAATCTTGATACATGAGTGGTGTGAGTCCTGTAAGAAAATTCTATATTTTAGTCTAACACGAAAGATTTTACATGGGACGGTTAAAAGGGATCACACTAATGCTACAACTGCTCACAATGTTTATAACTATTGCCGAAAACTATACCAAAACTAATGATACCATGACATCTCACAAAATTTTCGTACAACTATCTTTTTTTAGTTCAGTTACACAACATTATACGTTGCCCACATGCGACTTAATGCGATCTTGTCAGGACCTTGTTGTTTAGTAAAAGATCCCTAAGGACACACTTGAGGTCCTTCCTTCTCCTCTACGTATGATCTTTTCAAGTTCATGATCACGCTTACTCCCATGTAATTGTTGTAACACCCTCAGATCCGCCCTATGCAAGTTTTAGCGATTCCCGCCAAACCCGCATAGAAACGATTCAAAGATGTCCACCAGGCACTTGCGTGCGGGTGGAAAACAAAGTAATATCATTACACAATAGTCCACGATGGGACCCACAAAACAGATATATACAACAATGACTCCATGAGTCAATAATACAGATACACAATACAAAGATCCAAATTAACTTGAAAATGATACAGCGTCCGACTATGGACAAGATACAAACGGGGCTAAGAGCCCTAAAGAATAACCAATGGCGTCCATAACCCTGCCAAGACCAAGCCGGAAGGGTAACCCTGCTAACGACGTCGATCTCAAAACCTGCTTAAACAAAAGGGGTGCCGACAAAGGGCAAAGGAAAAAAAGAGCGATCAGTATGAGGCCAGTACACGGCATGACTAGAATTCGGCGGTCCTCAACTACATAGGTATGGTGGACTGAAGCGGCAGCGCAGCATGCACAAAACAACCTATAGAGACTCGATACAACTATCGGCTACCAGAGAGAGATAAGAAAGACCTATCCGAAACAAAGCTAATACTACCACCAAACATACCCATCCTGGTATTTCCTCCTCGAGATCAAACGAGGAAGTCAAGCCGAGGAAACTCACACAGTTGGCAGTTTTATTCATTCATTCCATGGTGGTTGTCCAACTTACTAGTCATATCAGATGCAAGTTATATTATAACAGTAAAATTTAGTTATAGTTGTCCATGATCGAGAACTGTGCTCCAAGTCGTCCATAACCGCGAACACGGCTTCTCGAAAAAATTTAACCCTGCAGGGGTGCACCAAAGTTTCCACACACACCTACACCTTTTTTGTCAGATCAGGTAGGTACAAGATCACAAAACATACACCCAACGGTATGTCGACGGGGTTTCGGACACAACGTTTCCCAGACCCAAAGCAAGCACATGGGGGCCACCCCACTAAGCTACCCGCAACGAAGTCGGCCAGTCTCCGAGACGGACCCAGAGGTTTGTAACAATGGCTGTAAACGACTGGGAACCCGAAAATGTGACTGGGCTTGTCGATACCGCGAAAATATTCCACATTTGTTCCTAAACAGTACAGACGCTCCACGCGCAATCGTAAATAAAGCAGTAAAGCATGACATAAGTACAAGATAGTAATAAAGACCCAAACTACTTTTTGGCCCCCGGTACAGTACTTTGAAATCAGGTACTAATCGATGGGGGTGCCCACACACCCCACCTGTGGTTAGCGCGCTCGATCTCGGAACAGGTGTCAAGAACTCGGGGTCCTACGGGACACCAGTGAGCGGTTAAAAAACAAATATTGTCTATTACCCACCGGTGCCTCTGCATTATTTACCTACTTTCAATTTTAGTTATTAAACAATGATTAAAGTCTTGATCCTCTGCACCATTAAGCATGTGTCAACCACCCAACAACGATGGAACATCGACGACACGAAGCAACACCTGAGCAAGCAACTACGACTCGCAAGGCCGATTGTCTATCAAACAACAGGCAATAGGATGTGTCCATGGCAATATAGAGGATGCAAGGGACATCACGGGTACGAAAACTAGAGCATCACAACACAGATAGCAATAGATCAATAGGAAGAAATAAATACTAGAAATGTAAAATAGGTAGAAAGGGGGAGAATGCTCGCCTGGAAAACACTGCTGAAGATTCATCCGAAGATCGGGTAGACACTCGCATCAACTCATCGGCCTAATCCGTGAAGAAGCAATGCACTAAAAGAAACATCGGATGCACTATTTAATACTACGGCAGAAGATCGGCATGATGCATGTATGATGCGTGACATGGCAAAGATGCGATGTGATTAGACAATATTAAATGGAACCATGGTTCCGACATTTACTTAGGTGGTTCAAGTTGTTTAGATACCCCGCAATTTAAGTTGTCTTAACAAGTCAAAACATAGCATCGGTTCGCTACACAAATTTAAATGGGACCAATATTAGACTAGAAAAGCCCGCATCTAGTCTCCATATTTAATTTAGGTGAATCGGCATAACGCCCCCAAACCACAATATGTATGCAAGGATGCTCAATTTATACGAAACAAACGACAAAGTCATATATTATAAAAATATGAAGGTCTTGGATAGGAGTCACACATGTCAAATTGATGATCTTGGTCCGGGGTTTCAACGAGGTTCGGGCTCAGCGGGGGCGGCCTTCGGTCCATGACGGAGATCTTGTCGGCATCCATGGCATGGCACCGAACCGGTGGAGATCTTGTCGACATCGGGTTTTACACGAACAAGGATGATCTTGTGCTGCAATAGGAGGAAGCCGGACTTGGGAACACAAAACCATGGACTTGGCCTCAAACAGTAGCATGGTTGCCCGAAAAGGACATCTCGTAGCAGCCGCGCTGAGGTCGGATTAAGGCCACAGGGACACGAACAGAAAGGGTACACATCATCAGGTGACCGCGAGGCGGTCGCTGCGAGGTCAATACGGCCCGGGGCGACCGAGAGCTTGGAGAGAAAGGCTGGGGACGCGCTTGGTCGAGGAACGATGACAACATGGAAGGGTGGTGCTAGGCTGACGACGGCGGCAGCAAGGGGGCAAGGTCAGGCTCGGCAGGGCGACGAGCTCGGTGAGGACAGGCGCTGCTGGGCGCGGATCGACGGTGAGGTGGCGGCCAGGGGTGATGCCATGGCCAGGGCGAGACGGCGGCTCGAGCGCGGAGCTCGGGCCAGAGGAGGAGACGACGAGGAGGTGGTCCTGGCCGGTGATGCGAGCAGAGGAGAAGGACGAGAGGTCAACGACGAGCTTGGGGACATGAAGCATTGGAGAGGGAGGGGTGGACCTGGGCGGCGGGGTGAGGTTGCTGGTGTAGGGAGAGGGGCCCGGCAGGGCAGAAGGGGAGGAGATCGAGCGACGCTCGTCTCGCTCCTGGCGGCGGCAGCGCTCGCAGGTAGCAGAGGAGAGACCAAGCGGGGAGGAGTTCGGGTGAGGGAGGCGTCAGGTGTGAGGTAGGGCCGGGGAAGCGAGAGGAATCGCGGGGTGCTGGTGGGTTCGCGTGGACGGGATAAGGCGCGTGTGTCGCGTCTGTGTCTGGGGAGGGTGGCGCGTATGGTCGAGTGCGACCGGGTGGCCAGCGCCTTGTCTGGGTCGGGGCCAGGTGTGAGTGCGGGTCAGAGTGAGGTGTTGCGTGTGTGTGTGGAACAGATGGTGGCGGCGAAAGGGGAGTAGTGGTTGGGTAGATTAGGGTTTGGGGATGGGGCTAGCTAGGGTTTCAGCCGGCTGGGCCTTTTGGGCCTAGCCGGTTTAGGTCTAGGGTTTTAATTTATTTAATATATTTATAGTTTATTTTCTGTTGTTTAAGAGGAACATTTTTGTAAATGTTTTGGACATACAAAATATTTGGAGACACCGGGATTTTAGTTTGAATTAAAAGAAGGGAACTAACTAGAAAACGAAATAGGTTTTTATCGAAATGTTTTAGGGCAAAATATGCATGATAATGCTATGATGATGCACAAAGTTACAAATAACAAGCAATCTTCTAGTATTGGTTTTACCGGGATGCTACAATTGTACACCTTATCACAAGGATAAAATTGTTTATGAAAATAAGAGTAAATTTGGGGGTCTATTTGTACCACATGGCACACTATTGATTTGGGAGCACACGGTCAAAAAAAGATGCATATGCTGAATAGCAAATTCTTTGCACAAGAAAATCTAAAGTTCACCAAAACAATAAAGTACATAATTATTTTGATTGTATAATTCTTCGTCGGTAAAGCACACCATTTTTCCCCAGAAAGATAATTCTACATGGCCATGATACTAAGTGCTAACATAACTGATTATAACAATAGAAACTTTGTACAGCAATCAGTACCAACACGACATATTATTGTATGTGTAAAAGAGAACTTTTCTGCCTATATATCATTGCATGTGTAAAAGAGAACTTTGCTGCCTACATATCATTGCATGTGTAAAAGAGAACTTTGCTGGCTTCCATATTTCACAAGGAATAAATAAATACCAAACAATAATTGTCTAAAAATGGGAAAGGTGCACTCGATTTTCTAGGGAAATATTGAACAACATTCTTACAGAAGGCTCCATATTGATTTTCCAGTAACTTGGTGTTTCCAGGAAAACAAGCCATCTTATTTTTAGTGTATGAACAATTGATTTCTAATAGCAGTCATATTATATATTCATATTAGATGTCAACTTGAAGGCAGAAGGCAAAGGATTTACATCAAATGAAAGATTGAACCTGTTTTTCTTACCCAGGGCTGAGCTCATTGTGACAAGGATCTTTCTGTGCGGTGGCAATGGGAAAGATGGCAACAATAATATTCATCTTCTATATCAATCTTTGTAGACATAGGAATCTTGGCCCTTCTAATCTTCCATCTTCATTTTATTAGTTGAGCCATCGGAACTGTCAACACCTGGATTTTTAATCCCAGATGCCTGTTATGCCATACATCGCAATCCCAGGATTACCATTTTTGCGAGACATAACAGAATTGGATACCACAGTATATCATCCATTACAAACCATACATACGGTCTTACACAAATAAGGATCTCATGATCCAGTTCTTAATACAACTCAAGCAGCGGAAATACATAATAATAACAGTAGCGTAGGCAAAGCTCCATCTTCGGGGTCACAGGCAATGCTGACGATGGGAGATGATCCTAGTTGTCGTAACCTTCCTAGGGTCCATCCTCCCGATACTCCTCTTCATAGTCTGGCCACGAGAATAGCCAGGGACAAAGCCATGAGTACTCTTTAAGTACTCGCAAACTAATACTAACAAGTGAAGGGGGTTTTGTAATAGGACACTAAGCTCTATGGTTGTTTTGCAAAAAGCCAGATTTACCTCTACTAAGTTCAGAAGCAAAGAAAAACTTGTTGAAATTGTATAACACCTAAGTGGGAACTTTTATTTCATATCACAACTCTGTTGTGGTCAAGTCAAAGTCTCAATTCATTTCACAAGTCATTTTGAAAACATCTGACCGGGGAACAGTATGGCCACTCCAATTGTCCATAACCGCGGACGCGGCTATTCGAATAGTTTGACACTCTGCAGAGATTGTACACTTTCACCACAACATTCGATACATCCGTCAGGAACAAATCCTGAATTCACCATACTTAGTATGCGGATAATCAATCCTAACCTTTCGATTAAGCACCTCTCATGTGAATTTGGCCTCCCAACCATGACCAACTGTCATCTTGGGTACTGCACAGGTGGACAATCTTCACAAGGTAGCCTCAGCTCAAACCTTGGCCGTGAGGGAACCAATACTAAGGTATATAAGTTTCTAGTCAAGCCCTACCCAATCTTCGGGTATTGTGGTTGTACGGTAAAATTGGAATGGTATCGCATCCAGACAACCATCAGTTTTATAAAGGGCTAAGGCTCATGCCTTAACATTTTCATCATCCAAATCATCTGGTGTTCGAAAACACATGTCAAAACATCTCAATAGAATGATCCATCATTCCAAGGTTTTCATAACTATTTTCCACCAAGTATTCCCATCTAAAGTTGATCCATTTTTATGCTTAGCACTAGCATCTACATGTGGGGGTAAGTACTAATGAGGGGTGGTAAACTAGTGGAGTTTAGCTAAGTTCAATCTCATGCCTTAGGATGACAACAAGATTATCTAGCTTAGGCCAAATTTTATGCTCTTTATGCAACCTTCAATTATCTTTCTAGAATCTACCATTCACTTAAGTAAGCTCTAAGTAATAGCTTTGATAAAGAAATAAAGTAGAAAGCTTGAAAGTAAAACTAGGATTGGGTTATCAAGTGAGTATGATCACATATGCTTAAGGCATATGGTTGGCATGGTAACAAGCAAGTATTTTCTTGCATCAGTATCAGTATAAGCTTGCTAATTGAATAGCTTGCAAGTATTGGCTTGCTCAATCAACTAGTAGTATTAGGCTTGCATAGGTCAACTTGATTAGTAAGGCTTGCATAGGTCAACTTGATTAGTAAGGCTTGCATAGGTCAACTTGATTAGTAAGGCTTGCCTTGTGCAGAGCAGTGGTTGAAGTTCTCCTCGGCTTCTTCTTCGTAGTATCCACCTTCCTCCTCGTATCCTTGGTCGGTACTAGCGTCTATGAATAAATACGAGGTACACAATCACCAAACAATACTTAACTATTTTCAATCATCACACAAAGGTTTTCTATAGATGATCTAGCATCATCACAAACATTACAAGATTAAAGCACTTGCATTATTTATTTATTTTTAGAAAAGTAATTTCTACTCATTGGAAAACTACTTAAGATTTAATATTCTGCAAACCAAACATGGGATCATGTTGACACATGTCATTACCACATATTTCAGTACATGGGAATGTGATTTAAAGTGGTGTCACAATTTAATAAGGTTTAACCTTTTATTTTAAATAAATAAAGTGAATAGAAATGTCTATGTGGCATTCTTTTATTACTTGGACATTATTTCTGTAAGTAAACCCATATTTTTTATATATTCCTAAAGGTATGATCAAATATGACTTTTGAGAGTTGGAATCAACTCAAAAGCTATTATGGTGTAATTTTGAAAAATGTTTGAATGCAGAAAAGCTTCTGCCTTGTTATTTTTACCAAGGTTGATCTATAGATCCAAATGATTTGAATCCAACGGGCTTGGATTAAGCATTTCAATATCTTTCTAACAAAATTAGTTTCATTCAATTTGGTGCACTGATTCGAGATGGGTTGATTTTTGAAACTAGGTACAGAACTATGTTTGAATAAAAATAGAAAAAGCTAAATTCAAACGAGTGGGTTGCGCGGGAAAGGTTAACGGGCTGGCCCAGTGTCACTCCACGGTGCGGGGCACAACTGACAGGGCAGGTCTACTGGTCAGCAACTCTTAACACGCGAAGCGGTATGGGCAATGTGGTGCGTTGGATTAGAATGAAGATCGACGGCTGAGGGTCGTCGTCGACGATGAACTAGTCACCGGCAAGCTCGAACCCTAGCGGCTCAGTGGGGGTCATGGGAGGCTCACCGGGGCTCAGGCGAAGGTCGGCGATGCGGGCGAATGACGAAGTCGACGACGGCGAACTCAGGGGTGGTCGCGGCAGCTCCTGGGGTGGATGAAATCGACGGCTTCCTTCTCCTCCAGCAACAGCGGACTCTGGTGAAATTCCGGCGATGCGCTGCTCGCCTTGCTCCGGGAATGAGGTGGGGTGGTTCTGGGTGAGAGGGGAGTGAGATAGTGTGCTTCAATCGGCTGGAGGTGCCCTCGTTTTATAGGCTCGACGGCGAGACCGAGAGGGATGGGCAGGCGATGGTGGCGACACGGCTACGGGCGGCTAGAGGTTTGGCCGAGGGTGGCGATCGATCGGTGGTCTCCTGGCGATGCTCTAGTGTGTAAATGCACTTGTAGGGGCGGTGGCAAACGACCGGGAACGCTCGGTGCTCTGCGAGGCAGAGGCGGCGAACTTTGCGACGAGCGGTGGCTACGGGGTACGGGCGATGAAATGGGCATGTCTGGCGGTCTCCTGGGACGGTGGGGTGCATGCTGGCGAGCGGCGAGAGCTCGAGGTGGTCGGGCTATGTGGGAACGGTGCGTGCTCTGCGGTGCGCGTCGGCATGGTTGACAGCGGCGCGGGCGCGGCGTTCCTGGCAGTTCTGGTTGCTGTCTGCGAGGCAGGGCTGGTCGAGAGGGGGCGGTGAGGCATGGGCTACCTCCCAGACAAGGTTGGCACGGCTAGTTCCTCTCCTAGCTTGCTGTCCATACTGGGGTGACATAGGTGCTCTCGGCCTATTCACCATTGATGATATTGGCAAGCTTACAGTGGGGCTAGAGCTTAGTTAAGATTTGCTAGATGATCTACTGAGGCTAGTGTAACCAGAGAGGGAACAAGTTAGGCCCAAAAAACTGCTAAACATAGTGTTTTGATTTTGTTTGATTTGTATCTGCAACCTGTTTGATGAAATGGCCGCATGAACTCAAGTTTTGAATTTTGAAAAGATTTTTGGTGGGTGTTCTAGGCATGTGTTGAGGATTCTTTGGATGCTTGGGTTTTGAAAATTGAGCTTGTTTGAGTGGTTTTTGAAAAAGTGGGATCTTCCCATATGAATAGATTCAATTTTAAACTGTCATTTAAACTATGCATTTGAATATTTCTGGATGATCACAAGGTGGGCCTTGGTTCCTTGTTATGAGTACTATCAAGGGGTGTAAAAATCCTTTCATGTTTCTGTTAAGTTCTGGAAGTTAGAGATAGCCAAAGTAGGCATGGGAGTTAAATTGGCCAAAGTGACCATTCACTTAAATTAGTTATTTTTGATTTGTTTGTCTTTGGGAAAAGTTTGGGGATTGTTTAGATGATGTTTATTTCACTTAAGAATCATTTTACAAGCAAATAAACACATAATCATGGCAATTCAAAATAATCCAAATTTGGATATATACACATATGAATGCTTTCATATTTTAATTGGAAAAGTTTTTGTTAACCCTAAATCTGGTGATTAGAGTTTGATGATTCCTGTTTAATATTTTTGGGATGTTACAAACCTTCCCCCCTTAAACAAAATCTCGTCCCGAGATTTGAAAAAGGACAAAAAGATTACCTAGGATTTGAAGAGATCGGGAAACTACGTTCTGATGTGATCTTCGCGCTCCCAGGTAGCTTCCTCTTCTGTGTGGTTGCTCCACTGAATCTTGAGAAACTTGATGCTTCGGGTTCTGGTAGTTCTAAAAGCTTCTTCCAAAATACGGATGGGTACTTCGGGATAGGTCAGGTCATCGTTGATTTCTATGGTCCGGTGATCGATATTCTTGAACACTTTCGTCTTCTCCGGAACTTCGAGACACTTGCGAAGTAAAGAGATATGGAACACATTATGCACGGCTGACATCTCCTCGGGCAGTTCCAATTGATACGACACTTCTCCTCGACGGTTCAGAATTTTGAAGGGTCCGGTATATCTGGGGGCTAACTTTCCTTTGAGTTGGAAACGCTGCATTCCCTTCAATAGAGACACTTTCAGATACACAAAATCTCCTATGTTGAAGGCGAGGTCTCAATGTCTCTTGTCGGCGTAACTCTTCTGTCTGGACTGGGTGGTCTTGAGGTGCTCACGAATCTTGTGAACCTTCTCTTCTGCTTCTCGTAGGATGTCGAGTCCGAAAATCTGACTCTCTCCTACTTCCGACCAATTTAAAGGGGTGCGACACTTTCTTCCATACATGAATTCCAATGGGGCCATTTGCAAACTAGCTTGATAACTGTTGTTGTATGAAAATTCTGCAAATGGTAGACAGTCTTCCCACTTAGATCCATATTCTAACACACATGCTCTCAGCATATCTTCGATTATTTGATTTACTCGCTTCATTTGTCCATCGGTCTGAGGGTGATAAACGGTGCTGAAATCTAGGCGGGTTCCTAAACCTTCTTGGACTTTCTTCCAGAATCTCGAGGTAAACTGAGTTCCTCGATCCGATACGATGTTCTTGGGGACTCCATGCAAGCTAACGATTCTAGCGTTGTATAACTCCGCTAGCTTCGAACTCTGATACGTGGTCTTGACGGGTAAGAAATGGGCGACTTTGGACAATCGGTCCACTATGACCCAAATAGAGTCATTTCCCCTACTAGAAGTAGGCAATCCAGTGATAAAGTCCATTCCAACGGAATCCCATTTCCATTCTGAAATCTGCAATGGTTGCAACAATCGAGCGGGTCTTTGATGTCCTGCCTTGACTCGCTGACATATATCACACTTGGCGATATAGCTTCTGATTTCTCTCTTCATCTTATGCCACCAAAATTGCTCCTTCAAATCTTGATACATCTTCGTTCCTCCGGGGTGGATAGAATAAAGAGTATCATGAGCTTCCTTCAGAATAACTTCTTTCAATTCTGAATCTGCTGCTACACAAAGGCGTCCTTTGTACCACAGAAATCCTTCTTCGTCTTCGGTGAATCCGGGTACTTTTCCTGTACCGATACGACGCTTGATTCCGTCGATACTAGCATTTCCTTTCTGCGCCTCTTTGATCTGGCTGATCAAAGTGGGTTGAAGTTCTATGCTAGCCAAAAATCCTTCACTCACTAATTCCATTCGGAAATCTTCCATCTCTTTGTGCTAGCTTGGTTGCTCCTTTAAAATCATGGAGTTCAAGCGGCACGGCAATCTGCTAAGGGCATCTGCTACCACGTTGGCTTTACCGGGGTGATAGTGAATGTCCAGATCGTAATCCTTGATTAGCTCAATCCATCTTCTCTGTCTCATATTCAGCTCCTTCTGAGTAAATATATACTTCAGACTCTTGTGATCCGAATAGATGTCACAACGGGTTCCCATCCGATAATGCCTCCATGTCTTCAGGGCTAGAACTACGGCTGCGAGTTCGAGGTCATGGGTGGGGTAATTTTGCTCATGTTGTTTCAGTTGCCGAGATAGATAAGATATAACTTTGCCTTCTTGCATTAGCACACATCCGAGACCGATCTTGGATGCGTCACAATACACGTCGAAGGGCTTTGTGATATCCGGCATGACTAAGATTGGGGCTGAGATCAATCTCCTCTTGAGTTCTTGAAAACTCGCTTCACATTTGTCGAACCATTCAAACTTCTTGTCCTTCTTCAGCAATTGGGTCATGGGTCTGGCGATACTCGAGAATCCTTCTATGAACTTGCGGTAATATCCTGCCAATCCGAGAAATGCACGAACTTGGGTTTGAGTGGTTGGGGCTTGCCAATCTTCGACATCTTTCACTTTTGCAGGGTCAACGGCAATTCCTCCGGCTGATACAATGTGGTCGAGGAATCCTACCTCATGTAACCAGAATTCACATTTGCTAAACTTGGCATACACCTGATGCTCTCTAAAGGTTCCAAGAATGGTCCTTAGGTGTAGCTCATGTTCTTCTTCCGATTTGGAATAAATTAGAATGTCAGCGATGAAAACAATGACAAACTTATCCAGGAAGTCCATAAAAATCTTATTCATGAGATTCATGAAATAAGCGGGGGCATTGGTTAATCCAAAAGACATGACAGTATACTCGTATAATCCATATCTGGTGGTAAAGGCAGTCTTGGGAATATCCTCTGCGCGAATCTTGAGTTGATGATAGCCTGTTCTAAGATCAATCTTAGAAAACACTTTGGCACAGTCAACTGATCAAATAGATCTTATATCTTGGGCAATGGGTATTTGTTCTTGATAGTGGCATCATTCAACTTCCGATAATCCGTACACAAATGGTTACCTCCATCCTTCTTGTCGACAAATAAGACAGGTGATCTCCATGGTGACGCACTTGGTTGAATCAAACCAATTTGCAACATGGAATCCAACTGCTTTTTTAGTTCTACTAGTTCAGACAGGTTCATACTATAGGGTCTCTAGGCTATGGGTCCGGTTCCGGGGATTAGTTCAATGATAAACTCGATATCCCGATCTGGGGGCATACCGGGCAAAACATCTGGAAATACATCGGGGTATTCACAGACTATCCGGACTTGGTTAATGGTAGGTTGGGCTATACTCTTGTTGCACTTGAATTGACGAGATAAGGTTTTAGATACATGCTCGACTGATATTCCGGCTGTACTGGTCATGGTTATGGCTTTCTTGGCACAGTCAATTAATCCTTTATGTTTGGACATCCAATCCATTCCTAGTACTACTTCTAAACCTTTAGTTCCGAGTACTATCAGATTATCATAAAAATCTATGCCATGGATTCGGATAGGGACGGCTTTGCAAATTTACCTAGCTTTGGTGGTTAAACCGGGGATTTGAACAATCATAACATGCTTCAGTTTGGTTGGTTGAATCTTACTAGTGCAGGCAAATTCTTCGGTGACAAATGAATGTGATGCACCAGAATCAAACAACACTCGAGCAAGTACAGAATTAACAGAAAACATACCCAGCACGACGTCTGGCGCTTCCTGGGCTTCTTCAGCATGCATGAGAAAAAGACGGCCATTGCGGTTGAGCGAATTCCCTGGGGAAAACCTTCTTCCAGGCTGAACACGACGCTGCTGCTGAGCTGGGGCATTTGCATTGGGGGCTACGACATTCTTCTTGTTGGGGCACTCGTTGGAGTAGTGACCCTTATTTCCACAGTCATAACAAGTCACTTGCGAATTGACCTTTGCTGCAACAGGAACAACATTGCTTCCAGTCCTCGGGGCAGTGTTGGTGCTGGCGGTAGCATTGTTGTTGTTGAACTTGGGTGGTGCATAGTTGAAATTGTTAGAGTTGCCGGGGTTGTTGTGATTTCCTCCAGGCCTCGGGTTTCCACGGTTGGGATAGGTTGAACGGTTCCTCGGGGGTCTGTTGGTTCTCGGGGAAAATCCGGGAGATGGGTTAGGGCGATACTTTGGGGTCTGATGGGTTCCTGGCTGATGCATCATGCGAAGCTTGCGGTTCTGTAAGATCCCTACCTTATAAAGGTAAGGATCCATGTGATTGCAATGCTAGTCCCTGAATCAATGCTAGCATCCACAGTTTAAGATGAAGTACACAGAAACAAAGGTCATTATTACATATCAATCAAGAGACAAACATAGTCTTTTACAACTCCATGGCCATAGGCCTAATACAAGAGTTCAACCATAACAATATAAATAAGTCTTCATCTTCATGTTCCACAGGCAAGCATGTTGAGTGTAGACTCATAACCCCTAATCATCAGAATAACCTGCAACATCACAAGTTACACCATAGTGGGTCAATACATTGGAATAGTATTGGCAAGTGATACCTTAGTAGAATATTAACATCTGGTTACTACATGCATTTGGATAAGTGTAGCTTAGGCTTGCTTTGCTCAAAATAGGTTTTACCTATTAGTTGAAAACACTAAGTTTTTCTTTGACAAAACTTTCCCAAGGAACCACCAATAGAAATTGGTGAACCTTCACCCTTGTTCAACCACAAGTTTTAACTTAGAAAATTGGGATGAGGAGATTCTTGATAGCTTCCATGTCTTGATGCTCAAGTTGTCCAATACCAGGGACATGGCTAAGTACTTAGATTCTTCCATCTGCAGAGGTTGTGCACTCTTCCCACAAGACTTGATTTTCACCAAGACAGGACCTTTCAGAAGCCTTCCCTTAGACCAAATGGACGCGCTCCAAACCTATCATCCCACTACCACCAACTGTCCAAATGGCTAAGTTATTGCAACCTATGTGATCCAGGCAGAGCCCATAATGCCATGTGGCTGCACTAGAAGCTTCTTAACATTTGGCATCTCAAATCCCTTTGTTCCTGGGTGGCTTTCCACAAGTGTGATACACAAGGTAAACCATATAAATGGGCCTTGTGTAACCACTCAACACAAACCAATCTTTCCATTCCACCCAGGTGTTTCATTCACTTAATTGTTTTATTAGGAAAAACACAAGTCAAAGACTTAGAATATTTCTCATAGCATGAATATATAATCCACCCTTGGTTGCTACTAGCTAGGCTAAGCATGGCAATAGCAAGTATCCTAACTTAGAGGAAATTCTAACATTGCTACAACTACTAGGATTTCCCAAGCATAGCATATAGATACTTAGCAAAATAATCATGCAAATCCTATACAAAATATTTCTAATGCACAGGTAAAAATATAGGGATAAAACATGAAGCACCACTTTCCTTGGTAGTTTGGGGAGTAGCAACAATCTTCACAACCACAATCACTATTAGCACCAAAATCTACGCATAAAATAATGGCACCAAAATCACATAACAAAATATACAAGCAAAAATATATGAATGCATGCAAAATGCCATGTGATGATTTTCTACACCAAAAAAGACAAGTATATAGTACTGAATCATAAACAAGACCAAGACACACTAAATAAACTTTATTTGATCTTTAAATCATTTTTCAAATAATTTCTATACTCAAAATAAGCCTATAAATGTCTCTGCAAAAATAATCAATTTTACAGAGGCAAAACATTAAACATATTGCATAAACAGATAGCATTCTTTCTCCTGATTCCAATGATATAAAATTTGTACAATTTGAACGTGTGGATCCAAAGTTATGAATTTTGCAAGTTTGAATCTCTAATAGATCTAATTCAGATTTTTAAAACAAAGAACAGGCCACGCGGTAGCATCTGATTGGCCAATATCGTTTCGCATCGGATCACACTCGCGGGCCGTTAGATCTAACTTACTACACACGGCTCAGATCAACACATACCGCTTCGCTACAGATCTAATCCTAAGCGCAGGATCTAGATCCTACGGTTGCCAAGCGTGCGACCATGGATGGGCGGCGCTAGCGATGGTGGCGCTCTGTCAGTGATGCTCCGGCGGCTACAGAGAGGGCTGGGGTCAGCAGAGGGGCTTACCAAACTCGCAAGGTTGCGCTGATGCTCAACTACTTGCTGGCGTGGACGGGGGCGCACTGTGGAGGTCTCTGGGGCTCGTCGGAGTTGCGGGCGGCGTCGGGTTCCTGCAGACGACGACGTTGCCGACGATGTGGACCGCCCTAACACAAACCCAAGGCGTCAGGGTGTGCACAACCAACTGGCGATCAAGATAGGGTCAGAGAGAAAGCAAGGGGCGATCTGGTATTACCTAAATAGTTCGCCGGAGTTAGGCGGCGGTTCTGTCGTTTGCTGAGATGGTCGGGGACGGCGACCTGTGTCATGCGCGGGCAAACCAAAGGAATTAGGAGAAGCACAGAGACATGGCAAACTCGACAGGGTCAAGCAGAAGGCGAGGGGCACGCGGAACTCACTGGAATCAGTCGCCGGAGCTCGTCGGGACAGCGGTGGTGCAAGCGGGAATTTGCGGAGCCTGACGGTGCTTCTGGTTAGCTATGTTGGGGAAAATGACCGCGAGGGGGAGGGGATTAAGTAGCCGGAGCGGGGGCGAGGATCACGCACGCAACCAATGGCAATTAACCGGATTTAAACGCGGCAGTGAAGGAGGGGGAGGAAACGGCGAGGCCAGGTCGTGGGCGGGGTTTGGGGACGACGGTGACGGGGCATGTGGGGTAGGGCTGTCAGTGAGTGGGTGCGCGCTGATGCGGTGAGAAACAGAGGGAGAAGGGAAAACCCAGGGTGGGTTGTTTTGTCTACTAGGCCGAATGGGTGGCGCCTGGCCCAGTTCTGATTCCTTAACCTTTTCTTTTTCTAATTTGATTTTCAGGAATCATTTTCAAATGAGTTTCAAATGTGTTTGAATTTAAACTTATTCTGGATTTTTATAAAGTGAATCCTGCACATTTTTGAGTATAAAACCATGCTGTTTCACCAAACTTGCTTGGTTCCTTTAGAGTTTTAAAATAAAACAGTGCCTTTACACAAGATTTAATAAAGATATGAAAATTATTTTAAAACCATATTTTGTTTTGAAATTTTTGTCCAAGATTTGGAACACAACCAAACCAACTCATGAACAAAACAATCTTGGTTTAAAACAAATAATCTCTCATCAGAGAGTAGCATTGGATCAATGCTTTGCTTACATAAAATAATAAGCATCTAAATGCTTCTGTTTTTGTAATGACTTTGAAAATGATCCCTAAATGATTATGAATGCATGGATGATATGCAAAATTTGAAAACATGGTTTTAGGATGTTACAGGTTCTCATTGGCTTGGTTGATCTTTCCTTCCATCTGGATGGCAGAGTCGACAAGGGCTTCAATATCAGCAAAAGGGATATTGACTAACACCGTCTGCATCTCATCATGCAAACCATTCAGAAATCTTTCTTTCTTCTTGGCTTCGGTGTCGATCTCATCTGGGGCATACCTAGCTAATGACAAGAATTTGTCACGGTATTCCACTACGGTCATCCTTCCTTGCTTTAGTTCTCTGAACTCGTCTCTCATCCTCTTGATCAAACCCGGTGGCACATGGGTTCTGCTGAACTTGACCTTGAATTCCTCCGAGGTCATCATTTGTCCTCCGGTCATTGCACGAACATTGTTCCACCATGCTCTTGCATCTCCGGCTAGATAATGGGTGGCGAACAGAACTTTCTCGTTGGCTTCCACTCCGGCGACTTCTAGGTTATTTTCCATGGTTTGCAGCCAATCATCGGCATCTAGGGGCTCTTCTGACTTAGTGAAAACAGGTGGGTTGGTGTTCTAGAAATTCTTGAGCTTGGATCCATGGTTGTCCTGGTTTCCATGGCCTTGATTGTTGTGGGCTAGCTGGGCTATCTGCTGAAGGGTGGCTAGGTTGGCTTGACGTTCGGCTCTTTCAGCTTCGCAGTCAGAAACCAACATTTGCAGGATCTGCAACATCGGGTCTGGGGATGAACCACTTCCTCCGCGTGACATCTGAAGATTGAGATAGATCATGAGAAAAGAGGGAAATTTCTAAGGTTCAGGGACTTTGAAAAGTTTTTAAAGTTTGACTCAGATTTTCTAGCAACTTGCTTTTCATTCATTCATTCATAGCACACGATACAAACACACACCACAACCAAGGTAAACAGATGGTTTCAAGAACCATTCAAGAAACTAGGATACAGTGGGACCGAATACAACTCATTACGCTAGTGCTCAAGTGCTACTACTCCTCGGAGTTAGTGTAGTCGTCTGTAACTACCTCGGTGAATTACACTCCTAGTTACAAGCCTGGATGAGTAGAAATGGTCGAAATAGTACGGTGGGGCCCAAATGCCACTCACAGGTAGACCTCTCGGCCGTCCCAACCATTTCCACACATCGGGACAAGAACGGGCGGCGTAATCGGCAGGCGAAGGGATCAACTACATACACAAATGAGTATGTATGCAAGCCACCATACAAGAGTACATCAGAGCCATTCCATCTAAAAAGAAAGGAAATATAGCAACGCCATACGGCAAGATCCAAATATCCTAGATAGATATAATAGTTTAGGATATCTCCTCATACATCAATCAACAGAGTATCAAGCGGGAGCGGAAGACAAAATCCGAGTACGGATAAGAAGCAAATCGGCATAAGATGCCCCATAAATAAGCACATCCCGCCCACAGATCTCACGGATCCCCGTTCCCGGAATCTCTACACCGAATGATCGTTGCCCACATCGTCCGTCTCTTCCACCCAGTATCCATCTTGCGAGTGTACCTGTTCATCTGAACCAATAATTTATCGTGTGAGACCCTAGGGGTACTCAGCAAGTCTTTATGCCTCTAAAGGGGACACAACCTGGGGTGACGCAATTGCAGCAAAAGATAAACCCTAACAGTTCTATAGATACTCGCTAACCATCCGCCTAACCAGAGATAGACGGGTGTCCGTGAATTAATAACAACAGTTATAACAGTTATAAAGGTAATCTTAACCGATCCATCCTCCTCCTCGCTTACCGACGAGGAAGCGGACGAACAACCCCCACATCCGTTGGCAGTTTTATTATCCATTCCGTGAGTATTGCACTAGTTACTAGTCAGGTACCTAGTCTAGTCAAATTAGAAACGGTACTTTAGTTATGCTTGTCTATGATCGAGAAACTATGCTCCAAGTCGTCCATAACCGCGGACACGGCTTTCAGAAAGTTTTACCCTGCAGGGGTGCACAAATAGCAACACACACTCGATATGCCTCGGAAAAACCAAATCAAAACCCAACGAGGCAGTCACGACAAAGCAATCACAGGATTCAGAAATATTTCAGGGGGCCACCCCATTGAGCTACCCGCAACGAAGCTAGCTGACTCCGAGACGGTCTCAAGGTTTGTGGAGCCGGCTGTAAACGACTGGGACCCGAAAGTGTGACTGGGCTTGTCGATACAGCGTAAACGGGTCACGGACCTAAACAGTACAGTGTGCATTACCTCGCACAATCTTAAATCAAAGCAGTAAAGCATGGCATAAGTACAGGATCGTAAATAAAACCTCAAACTAGTTTGTGGCCCTCAAGAAATAAGAATGAATCAAGCTCTGGCTCAGGGGGGTCCATAAGGCCTCCCGGATGTGGATAGCGCGAATAATCTTGGAACAGGAATCAAGTACTCGGGGTCTTACGGGACACAAGTGAGCATAAAAACCAAATAACAGATATTGCTCACCGGTGCCACTTTCATTAGTTATCCCATTACTACTCAGGTTAAGTTGTTTAGGTACCTCGTTATCCATCAGACACTCACATACCCTACACATGCTGTTCTACGACTCGCATGGCTCAAACAACTCCTGTGGTAATGGCTCATGGGATGGAGGAACAAGCTTCGGTGGGGTTTAAAAGTAAAGGCTATGCCATACTTGGGATTCAATTTAATGCAAGCGCGACTCCATGATGCAAGAATAAGATAGAGGCAATAGGTACTATATGTATGCAAGCATGTGGTAGTGCTTGCCTGGCAGCTCAGTTGAAGCAAGGAATGGATCTGGGTAGTGCTCCTGGTTCTCTTGATATATCCCCTGCTCAGCGTCTATTCGAAGAAGAACCAAACAAACAAGGGCCAACATAAATAAGGTGCACAAGCATATGAATAAATGCATCAAGCAAACAATCATGCCATGATGAATGATGCACAATTTGCATGGCAATTAAGTAGCATGGCATGGGTGAGGTGTGGAATACAATATTAAAGCATTTTATTTAGTTTTGGCCCCATTTTATTCCCATATTAGTTGCTGTATACTTTATATTTATATGATGCATGCTTCAATTCAAACCATGGAATGCATAAACAGAAAGGTCTCGTCGAGCTAATCATTTTAGACATATTATTTGTTAAATTTGGATTTATAAATCAAAAGATATTAATTTATTAAGGTAAAGGGCATTTATTTGTAATTTAAATAAACTTGGAATTTTAAATGTTCAAAATATATTTTGGATTGCATATTTGAAATCCTCATTTTTTTCTGATTTGAAAACATATATTATTTGTATTATTTGGATTTATAATTGAAATATTATTTGAAAACTGATTTGAATTTGAATTTGAATTAAATGAATAAGATTTGAAATAAACAGACAAACTGAACTCATTTTACACCCAACAACAGCGAGCTCCAGTCGCTGACAGATGGGCCAGGCAACAGAGGCCCACGCGCGCAGCCAAGCTTCTGTCACCGCGGATCTGACCAGCTCAAGCGACTGACAGGTGGGGCCGGTGGGCTAGCAGGCCCACACGCCAGCGAGTGGACGCGAGACGACCACGCGGCGCAGCGGGAGGGACCGCGGGTTGGTTTGCGAGGAGCTGGAGAGCCTTTTTGCAAAAACTCACTGACGCTGACAGGTGGGAACCGAGGGATGGCGGGTTTAGGCGGGAAAAAGGGTGAGGACCTAAACGCAAAAATGCCAAACGCTGTCGGACGGCAGCGGCGCAGCGCTCTGCCGGCGACTGCGAGCGGCCGTCGTTTGATCGACGTTGGCGACGCCGCTGCTGAACAAAACAACTTGGCCCCAACACGAAAATTGTAGAGGGAGCCACGGACTACCACATCGGCTCAGGGTTCTAGCGCGGAGGAGGGCCGTAGCGCGCGGGGCAGGGCGCTGAACATGGCCAGATCTCACTGCTGCAGCGGCTGCTGTCGGCCAGGCGCGACGCGCAGCGCGCGCGCAGGGCGTTCGGCGAACGGCGGCGGCACTACGGCGAACTAGAGAGGGGAAGGGGTTGTCTAGGGGCTGGAGGAGCTCACCGCGGTGTCGTTGGCGGTGAGAGGTAGGCCGGAGAGGCTGCTGAACGGCGACGGGGCTGGAACCCTGGAGCTGTTGGTACTCGCGGGCGCGGCGGCGGCGACGATCCTCCGGCGAGCTCCCGTGACTTCCGGCGGTCCTAGGCGATGCAGGGAAGCAGGCGAAGCTCCTTGTTCGGCTTGGCGCGCTCCAGAACAGCGAGGACAGAGGGAGGCCGAGGCTAGGGTTTTGGGGCATGGTGGTGATCATGGTGGGGAAGGGGAAGAAGGAGGAAGGGTGGAGAGGACCTGGGAGCCTCCAGATCTGATCTGAGGTGGCCATGGTGCGCTGGGGTGGTTGGGGAGATAGGGAGAGAGGAGGGAGGCACATGGGGTGGTGGTGGTAGCTTTAGCAAAAAGGGAGGAGGGGTGGTTGGGTCTCCCTCTTTCTTTTCTTGTCTTGAAGTTAAAGAAAGAGGTGGGGCAGGGGAGGGTGTGCCGTGGTGGGGCCTGCCTGGTAGGAAGAGAGGGGGAGCCGAGAGAGAGGGGAGGAAAGGGGTAGCTCGGGTTAGCTAGGGCTAGGGTTAGGTGAGGGTCGGGTTAGATCTTGCTTAGGGTTAGAGAGAGGAGAGGGATGGTTTAGATTAGGTATAGATGGGTGTGGTTTAGAGAGAGAGGTAAGATGAGTGGTATGGTTTAGAGAGGAGGGGGTATGGTGAATAGGTGGTAGGGTTTAGGATAGATGAGGGAGTGTGAGATGGGTTTTTCTCTTTTTGCAAGCTCAAGTAAGAACAAGATCAAACCAAGCTTGTCCAAAAAGAGGGAGAGGTGGTGTAAGCATGACCAACTAAGATCAAGCTAAAAGAGGGAGATAGAGAGAGAAGGCATGATCCAACCAAAACAAGAAAAACCCAAATGACAAGTAAAGATGGTACTTGCATGGCCCATGCAAATATTTAATGCCATGTTGATTCTTGTGAAAACAATATTAATACATGGCATTATTATTATGCATTCCCAAAATTGGAGTATGGCCCAAGCAAAGGGATTTAAAGGAAGCCCCATGTGGAAATAGATGGAGATGACCATGTTAGAGTAGAATTTGGGATTTGCTAGTGTGTATGTGCCACTAGATGATCAATAGTCCCAAACTTATTCCAACATGAGCATGATTCCATGATAAACCATATGGAAGCTAGAAGAAAGGGTCCCACTCACCAGGCATGCAAAGGTGGCCATGTGGCTCTCATGTATCAATAATGTGAAAACAACATGATACTAAGATGAGAGCATGTGGTAAAAGAATTGGATCCATCCCAACCCACATGAGCTAGAGATAAAACCAATAAGTGCCAAGCTCATATTTAGTTGGATGGTGGAATTATAAGGTGGCGAAAGAAAAAGGTGGTGGAATAATAAGAGATATGCCCCCAACTCAACTTGGGCATTAAGCAATATATCAAGAACTAAATACAATATCAAGAGGCAATTACAATTAATAATGCATATGAGATAAGAACCAAATGAAAAGGGTTTTATATGATGCCCAAATGCAAGGAGGCATGATGACATGAGCATGATATAATGATGATGCAAGAATTATATATATGAAGGTAGCATCTATATAGACTAGGCTAGTAGCATTGCAATTGTTAGACAATTGGGATGCTACAACTCTCCCCCACTAAACAAGAATCTCGCCCCGAGATTCCTAGGAAAAAGAAAACAACACAAGGATAGGCGGTGTCCGAACGAAGGTGACCCTCACGTTCCCAAGGTGATGAAGAAAGGAATGGTGCGACCACTACACCTTGCAAAACTTGCTAGACTTGTTGCGAGTCTTGCGTTTTGCTAGAGAAACGACGGGTAGAAGAGTTGAAGGATTAACGTGAGACAAGAAGGATAGGATAGACATAGCTCCGGTTTTCTCAAGAAACAAGATAAAAGCATAGAACCACTTGTGAAAGAAAGGACAAGATGATGTAACATGGATAAAGAAAGGCACACCGATAAGATTAAAGATTTACCGATACTAGAGAGGATGAATCTTTGTCTCGCCGGAAGAAAAGAGCTAGATTGGAGGGGTTTTGAAGCACTATGACAATAGCATCGTACCTTCTCTCAGATTGGGGAAAAGAAGTACGGAAACAATATTGCCTTCAAACAATAGAGTCCCTTGATATCGACAGAAAGATTTAGTTAGACATCGTCGGATTAGATTCTTGTTGCGCCGGTAAGAACCGAAGGATCAAGCAATTGAGGTGCGCGGATATAACTTCCAGAGATGGATGTGAAGCCAGATTACCACAGAAAAGAATTGATGGAAACAGAGAGAGAGATAGCTTCCTTTCATCTTGTTTGGGGATGTAGAGCTCCGGTAGAAAGACGAGGACAGAAAAGAGTTGCGTTTGTTTTCCCCCAGATAATTGAAGATCTTGCTCCGTGTAGGAAAGATAGATCACCAACAAGAGATTAATGATTACTTTCTTCGAGAGAGCACTCCGGAAAAACAAGGACGGAAGTAAAAGTATCAAGGGATAAAGGCCACTTCTAACTTCCGTGGAATGAGTGGAATCACATTAGTTCACCAATTCAATGTACAAGAGCGAATGATAAGAGTAGTGGTATGGTAGCTACTCCATCCCGCACTCAAAGCATTACTCCGCAACTGAATAAGAAAACCATGCAACCCAACTACCGAAACAGACTGAAGGTATTGACAAGAAGAACTCCTGGAACTCCGTTAGAAAACAAGGATAGATGCAAACGATTTGCCGGATTCAAGATAGATAAGGGTGATGATGTTGTCGTCATGTCGGAAGTACCAAGCCACCGGAAAGATATGAAGGAAGATTACGGAGAACAACTACAAGATTCAACAGCTACAGAAAAGATAACACCAACTTGAACAGAAGGATTACGAAAGATCTGAAAAGTCTTCATGGCCTCCGGTGGATTGAGCATAGACGATATAGCGAGAGGGTTTCAAGAGATTACTTGACGAGACTGGGATAAAAGAATTCCATGTTCTTCTTGAAATGATTGAGAGAGATTTAGCAGACTTGAGGATAAACTTTAGCAGAACGACGATGATAACTTGCCAACAAGGAACAACTCCGGATTGGTTGAAGATGGAGGATGGAATTAACAATGGACTTGCTAATTCCAGAATTGAGGAAGATTCACTGGAAGAATAGATTATCTGGTCCTTCGGAAGAGAAAGAGATGTCACCTGATTCATATTGTCGATCGGATCACCGGTTACAAAGATAAGGAGATCTTGGATAAAGAAAAGATGATATAGCTTTGCTTATGGTATGAGCTATCAGAGACGAAAAAGATGTGCAGATATGGAGTTGAAAAAGATGTGCAGCATGGTGAACAGATGATAGACCGCCGTAGTGCCTGAGAAACTCCGGATTTCCAAGGATGCTTGAATATGCATAGATATGATCACGGTGTACTCCAAATCACAGGAGATAACCTTATCCTCCAGATGGTGACGATTGATAGCATTTTTCCATATTCCACTCCGTTACCAGCATTACACTTATCATGAGTGGAATATAGCTATGCCGAGAGCCCAATTACAATCACCAGCATCGGATCGACACATGTTATGTAATTAGCCCAAGAGAAAAGGAGATGAAAAGGAACTCCAGGATTAAGCGCCGGCGACAAGAGAATGAGTTAGCATGGACATGCTGATAAAAGGAAGATAGATAATGTTTCACACACGACTGAAAAGGAGTGTGGAAACACAGAGGTATCAAAGAAAAAATTTCCACATTTTTCGGCATTAAAAATACCAATAGATGCGCAAAATCTCTTAGCAGATAGAGATTAGCTACAGATACTTTCACAGAAAGAGGAGTTGCTGGAAGGAAGAACACCCTTAAGAAGATGGCACCAGTTGACAAGGAGTCAGATAGATCGCGCCGGTTTTCAAAAGCCTGTCAGTATGGAATGTACCAACAGTTGATAACCAAAGGCAGATAAGATAACAAGTTGGATGCAACAGATAGACAAGGAATTACACACACACACACACTCACACAGATACACAACCTATGGTACTACGGAAACCCAGAACACGTGAATCCTAGTTTGAAGTTTAAGAAGAGGATTGAAAACGTTACACTTCCTTACCAGAAAAGGTGGTGGTTGGGTAAGAAGAGAAGTGGAAGCAGTCCTACTCTCGCGTTTGTTTTCCCTAATATACATAACTACCAAAATATTTGCTAGACAGACAACGACCATTTGGCTGAGACCCTGAAGGTCGGGATGGCTCTGATACCAATTGTAACTACCTCGGTGAATTACACTCCTAGTTACAAGCCTGGATGAGTAGAAATGGTCGAAATAGTACGGTGGGGCCCAAATGCCACTCACAGGTAGACCTCTCGGCCGTCCCAACCATTTCCACACATCGGGACAAGAACGGGCGGCGTAATCGGCAGGCGAAGGGATCAACTACATACACAAATGAGTATGTATGCAAGCCACCATACAAGAGTACATCAGAGCCATTCCATCTAAAAAGAAAGGAAATATAGCAACGCCATACGGCAAGATCCAAATATCCTAGATAGATATAATAGTTTAGGATATCTCCTCATACATCAATCAACAGAGTATCAAGCGGGAGCGGAAGACAAAATCCGAGTACGGATAAGAAGCAAATCGGCATAAGATGCCCCATAAATAAGCACATCCCGCCCACAGATCTCACGGATCCCCGTTCCCGGAATCTCTACACCGAATGATCGTTGCCCACATCGTCCGTCTCTTCCACCCAGTATCCATCTTGCGAGTGTACCTGTTCATCTGAACCAATAATTTATCGTGTGAGACCCTAGGGGTACTCAGCAAGTCTTTATGCCTCTAAAGGGGACACAACCTGGGGTGACGCAATTGCAGCAAAAGATAAACCCTAACAGTTCTATAGATACTCGCTAACCATCCGCCTAACCAGAGATAGACGGGTGTCCGTGAATTAATAACAACAGTTATAACAGTTATAAAGGTAATCTTAACCGATCCATCCTCCTCCTCGCTTACCGACGAGGAAGCGGACGAACAACCCCCACATCCGTTGGCAGTTTTATTATCCATTCCGTGAGTATTGCACTAGTTACTAGTCAGGTACCTAGTCTAGTCAAATTAGAAACGGTACTTTAGTTATGCTTGTCTATGATCGAGAAACTATGCTCCAAGTCGTCCATAACCGCGGACACGGCTTTCAGAAAGTTTTACCCTGCAGGGGTGCACAAATAGCAACACACACTCGATATGCCTCGGAAAAACCAAATCAAAACCCAACGAGGCAGTCACGACAAAGCAATCACAGGATTCAGAAATATTTCAGGGGGCCACCCCATTGAGCTACCCGCAACGAAGCTAGCTGACTCCGAGACGGTCTCAAGGTTTGTGGAGCCGGCTGTAAACGACTGGGACCCGAAAGTGTGACTGGGCTTGTCGATACAGCGTAAACGGGTCACGGACCTAAACAGTACAGTGTGCATTACCTCGCACAATCTTAAATCAAAGCAGTAAAGCATGGCATAAGTACAGGATCGTAAATAAAACCTCAAACTAGTTTGTGGCCCTCAAGAAATAAGAATGAATCAAGCTCTGGCTCAGGGGGGTCCATAAGGCCTCCCGGATGTGGATAGCGCGAATAATCTTGGAACAGGAATCAAGTACTCGGGGTCTTACGGGACACAAGTGAGCATAAAAACCAAATAACAGATATTGCTCACCGGTGCCACTTTCATTAGTTATCCCATTACTACTCAGGTTAAGTTGTTTAGGTACCTCGTTATCCATCAGACACTCACATACCCTACACATGCTGTTCTACGACTCGCATGGCTCAAACAACTCCTGTGGTAATGGCTCATGGGATGGAGGAACAAGCTTCGGTGGGGTTTAAAAGTAAAGGCTATGCCATACTTGGGATTCAATTTAATGCAAGCGCGACTCCATGATGCAAGAATAAGATAGAGGCAATAGGTACTATATGTATGCAAGCATGTGGTAGTGCTTGCCTGGCAGCTCAGTTGAAGCAAGGAATGGATCTGGGTAGTGCTCCTGGTTCTCTTGATATATCCCCTGCTCAGCGTCTATTCGAAGAAGAACCAAACAAACAAGGGCCAACATAAATAAGGTGCACAAGCATATGAATAAATGCATCAAGCAAACAATCATGCCATGATGAATGATGCACAATTTGCATGGCAATTAAGTAGCATGGCATGGGTGAGGTGTGGAATACAATATTAAAGCATTTTATTTAGTTTTGGCCCCATTTTATTCCCATATTAGTTGCTGTATACTTTATATTTATATGATGCATGCTTCAATTCAAACCATGGAATGCATAAACAGAAAGGTCTCGTCGAGCTAATCATTTTAGACATATTATTTGTTAAATTTGGATTTATAAATCAAAAGATATTAATTTATTAAGGTAAAGGGCATTTATTTGTAATTTAAATAAACTTGGAATTTTAAATGTTCAAAATATATTTTGGATTGCATATTTGAAATCCTCATTTTTTTCTGATTTGAAAACATATATTATTTGTATTATTTGGATTTATAATTGAAATATTATTTGAAAACTGATTTGAATTTGAATTTGAATTAAATGAATAAGATTTGAAATAAACAGACAAACTGAACTCATTTTACACCCAACAACAGCGAGCTCCAGTCGCTGACAGATGGGCCAGGCAACAGAGGCCCACGCGCGCAGCCAAGCTTCTGTCACCGCGGATCTGACCAGCTCAAGCGACTGACAGGTGGGGCCGGTGGGCTAGCAGGCCCACACGCCAGCGAGTGGACGCGAGACGACCACGCGGCGCAGCGGGAGGGACCGCGGGTTGGTTTGCGAGGAGCTGGAGAGCCTTTTTGCAAAAACTCACTGACGCTGACAGGTGGGAACCGAGGGATGGCGGGTTTAGGCGGGAAAAAGGGTGAGGACCTAAACGCAAAAATGCCAAACGCTGTCGGACGGCAGCGGCGCAGCGCTCTGCCGGCGACTGCGAGCGGCCGTCGTTTGATCGACGTTGGCGACGCCGCTGCTGAACAAAACAACTTGGCCCCAACACGAAAATTGTAGAGGGAGCCACGGACTACCACATCGGCTCAGGGTTCTAGCGCGGAGGAGGGCCGTAGCGCGCGGGGCAGGGCGCTGAACATGGCCAGATCTCACTGCTGCAGCGGCTGCTGTCGGCCAGGCGCGACGCGCAGCGCGCGCGCAGGGCGTTCGGCGAACGGCGGCGGCACTACGGCGAACTAGAGAGGGGAAGGGGTTGTCTAGGGGCTGGAGGAGCTCACCGCGGTGTCGTTGGCGGTGAGAGGTAGGCCGGAGAGGCTGCTGAACGGCGACGGGGCTGGAACCCTGGAGCTGTTGGTACTCGCGGGCGCGGCGGCGGCGACGATCCTCCGGCGAGCTCCCGTGACTTCCGGCGGTCCTAGGCGATGCAGGGAAGCAGGCGAAGCTCCTTGTTCGGCTTGGCGCGCTCCAGAACAGCGAGGACAGAGGGAGGCCGAGGCTAGGGTTTTGGGGCATGGTGGTGATCATGGTGGGGAAGGGGAAGAAGGAGGAAGGGTGGAGAGGACCTGGGAGCCTCCAGATCTGATCTGAGGTGGCCATGGTGCGCTGGGGTGGTTGGGGAGATAGGGAGAGAGGAGGGAGGCACATGGGGTGGTGGTGGTAGCTTTAGCAAAAAGGGAGGAGGGGTGGTTGGGTCTCCCTCTTTCTTTTCTTGTCTTGAAGTTAAAGAAAGAGGTGGGGCAGGGGAGGGTGTGCCGTGGTGGGGCCTGCCTGGTAGGAAGAGAGGGGGAGCCGAGAGAGAGGGGAGGAAAGGGGTAGCTCGGGTTAGCTAGGGCTAGGGTTAGGTGAGGGTCGGGTTAGATCTTGCTTAGGGTTAGAGAGAGGAGAGGGATGGTTTAGATTAGGTATAGATGGGTGTGGTTTAGAGAGAGAGGTAAGATGAGTGGTATGGTTTAGAGAGGGGGTATGGTGAATAGGTGGTAGGGTTTAGGATAGATGAGGGAGTGTGAGATGGGTTTTTCTCTTTTTGCAAGCTCAAGTAAGAACAAGATCAAACCAAGCTTGTCCAAAAAGAGGGAGAGGTGGTGTAAGCATGACCAACTAAGATCAAGCTAAAAGAGGGAGATAGAGAGAGAAGGCATGATCCAACCAAAACAAGAAAAACCCAAATGACAAGTAAAGATGGTACTTGCATGGCCCATGCAAATATTTAATGCCATGTTGATTCTTGTGAAAACAATATTAATACATGGCATTATTATTATGCATTCCCAAAATTGGAGTATGGCCCAAGCAAAGGGATTTAAAGGAAGCCCCATGTGGAAATAGATGGAGATGACCATGTTAGAGTAGAATTTGGGATTTGCTAGTGTGTATGTGCCACTAGATGATCAATAGTCCCAAACTTATTCCAACATGAGCATGATTCCATGATAAACCATATGGAAGCTAGAAGAAAGGGTCCCACTCACCAGGCATGCAAAGGTGGCCATGTGGCTCTCATGTATCAATAATGTGAAAACAACATGATACTAAGATGAGAGCATGTGGTAAAAGAATTGGATCCATCCCAACCCACATGAGCTAGAGATAAAACCAATAAGTGCCAATCTCATATTTAGTTGGATGGTGGAATTATAAGGTGGCGAAAGAAAAAGGTGGTGGAATAATAAGAGATATGCCCCCAACTCAACTTGGGCATTAAGCAATATATCAAGAACTAAATACAATATCAAGAGGCAATTACAATTAATAATGCATATGAGATAAGAACCAAATGAAAAGGGTTTTATATGATGCCCAAATGCAAGGAGGCATGATGACATGAGCATGATATAATGATGATGCAAGAATTATATATATGAAGGTAGCATCTATATAGACTAGGCTAGTAGCATTGCAATTGTTAGACAATTGGGATGCTACATCGTCATCCTCATCATCATCGTCATTGATGAAGGAAAAATCATCCTCGTCGGTGAAGAAATCCATAGCCTGATCCTCCAGAAAGTCATCATCATCGCTGAGATAGGAGTAGGGGTCTCCACGAAGATCTTATCCGGCATTCTCCCTTTCCTCCAACTGCATGTCTCTCTCATGGATGGTCTCCTCCAAATCTGAGATACGGTGGCGAAGACGGGCAATGATGCGCTCCTTCTTGTCGAGCTAACGGCGGCGAGACTTGCGATCCTTCGCTAGCATGGCGATGGTCTGATCCTTCGTCTTGATGATGGCAGACTTGTGGTTGGAGTAGTCACGGCAATTGTCCAATTCCTGCTGACGATCATACATCATGAAGCTGAGGTGGTCCAACTGAGTCTTCAGCTCGTGGTGGTATGGGGCTTCCAGTAGCTGTCCATTAGCATCACGCCTTGGACAAAACTCAAAGCGGGTACCCTTGATCAGGTTGATACTCTGCCCACACAAACGGGCAAGAGCTTCCTGCATGGCCCTGGCAAGTCCATCGAGCCAGTTGTTCTCTCTTAAGGTGAACTGAATTCCCTCAGCAAATGGGGGGTTCAATCTTTCCTCAGAGACTTGCAACAATTAGCGACTGCAGATCCTCTCATCCTTGATCATTGAGATGAGCTCCGAAGAACTCGGGCTGCGGACGCTCCAGAAGTTCCGAAAGCTGGTCCAAATCCCGCTCAAAGATAAGGTCTCCTCCATTCCCCAACTGATAAAACTTGATGTACTTCACGTCCATCTATAAGAATATAGGATGAGTAGATTAGTAGAGGGATCAAGTGTGTCAAATTTTAGGTATTTTGCCAGAGTTTTTGAGGAACATGAATTTTTATGAAAGAATCAAGGTGATAAGAATGGGAATAAGTTTTTGTAAATATTTGCATCCTTTGGTTTTGAAACTAAGTTTTTGATTCAAACGTTCAGTCTAACTAGGGTCTCCTATGGTCAGGATGGCTCTGATACCAACTTGTCAACAGCCGGATTTTTAACCCCAGATGCCTGTTATGCCATACATCGCAATCCCAGGATTACCATTTTTGCGAGACATAACAGAATGGGTTACCACAGTACATCATCCATTACAAACCATACATACGGTCTTACATAAATAAGGATCTCATGATCCAGTTGTTAATACAACTCAAGCAGCGGAAATACGCAATAATAACGGTAGCATAGGCGAAGCTCCATCTTTAGGGTCACACGCAATGCTGACGATGGGAGATGATCCTAGTTGTCGTAACCTTCCTGGGGTCCATCCTCCTGATACTCATCTTCATAGTCTGGCCACGGGAATAGCCAGGGACAAAGCCATGAGTACTCTTTAAGTACTCGCAAACTAATACTAACAAGTGAAGGGGGGTTTTGTAATAGGACACTAAGCTCTATGGTTGTTTTGCAAAAAGCCAGATTTACCTCTACTAAGTTCAGAAGCAAAGAAAACCTAGTTGAAATTGTATAACACCTAAGTGGGAACTTGTATTTCATATCACAACTCTATTGTGGTCAAGTCAAAGTCTCAATTAATTTCACAAGTCATTTTGAAAACATCTGACGGGGGAACAGTATGGCCACTCCAACTGTCCATAACCGCGGACGCGGCTATTCGAATAGTTTGACACTCTGCAGAGATTGTACACTTTCACCACAACATTCGATACATCCGTCAGGAACAAATCCTGAATTCACCATACTTAGTATGCGGATAATCAATCCTAACCTTTCAATCACACACCCTAGTATAATCACCTCTCCTATGAGTTTGGCCTCCAACCATGACCAACTGTCATCTTGGGTACTGCACAGGTGGACAATCTTCACAAGGTAGCCTCAGCTCAAACCTTGGCCGTGAGGGAACCAATACTAAGGTATATAAGTTTCCAGTCAAGCCCTACCCAATCTTCGGGTATTGTGGTTATACGGTAAAATTGGAATGATATCGCATCCAGACAACCATCAGTTTTATAAAGGGCTAAGGCTCATGCCTTCACATTTTCATCATCCAAATCATCTGGTGTTCGGAAACACATGTCAAAACATCTCAATAGAATGATCCATCATTCCAAGGTTTTCATAACCATTTTCCACCAAGTATTCCCATCTAAAGTTGATCCAGTTTTATGCTTAGCACTAGCATCTACATGTGGGGATAAGTACTAATGAGGGGTGGTAAACTAGTGGAGTTTAGCTAAGTTCAATCTCATGCCTTAGGATGACAACAAGATTATCTAGCTTAGGCCAAATTTTATGCTCTTTATGCAACCTTCAATTATCTTTCTAGAATCTACCATTCACTTAAGTAAGCTCTAAGTAATATCTTTGATAAAGAAATAAAGTAGAAAGCTTGCAAGTAAAACTAGGATTGGGTTATCAAGTGAGTATGATCACATATGTTTAAGGCATATGGTTGGTATGGTAACAAGCAAGTATTTGCTTGCATCAGTATCAGTATAAGCTTGCTAATTGAATAGCTTGCAAGTATTGGCTTGCTCAATCAACTAGTAGTATTAGGCTTGCATAGGTCAACTAGATTAGTAAGGCTTGCATAGGTCAACTTGATTAGTAAGGCTTGCATAGGTCAACTTGATTAGTAAGGCTTGCCTTGTGCAGAGCAGTGATTGAAGTTCTCCTCGGCTTCTTCTTCGTAGTATCCTCCTTCCTCCTTGTATCCTTGGTCGATACTAGCGTCTATGAATAAATACGAGGTACACAATCACCAAACAATATTTAACTACTTTCAATCATCACACAAAGGTTTTCTATAGATGATCTAGCATCATCACTAACATTACAAGATTAAAGCACTTGCATTATTTATTAATTTTTAGAAAAGTAATTTCTACTCGGTGAAAAACTACTTAAGATTTAATATTCTCCAAACCAAACATGGGATCATGTTGACGCATGTCATCACCACATATTTCAGTACATGGGAATGTGATTTAAAGTGGTGTCACAATTTAATAAGGTTTAACCTTTTTATTTTAAATAAATAAAGTGAATAGAAATGCCTATGTGGCATTCTTTTATTACTTGGACATTATTTCTGTAAGTAAACCCATATGTTTTTATATATTCTTAAAGGTATGATCAAATGTGATTTTTGAGAGTTGGAATCAACTCAAAAGCTATTATGGTTTAATTTTGAAAAATGTTTGAATGTAGAAAATCTTCTACCTTGTTATTTTTACCAAGGTTGATCTATACATCCAAATGATTTGAATCCAACGGGCTTGGATTAAGCATTTCAATATCTTTCTAACAAAATTAGTTTCATTCAATTTGGTGCACTGAATCGAGCTAGGTTGATTTTTGAAACTAGGTACAGAACTATGTTTGAATAAAAATAGAAAAAGCTAAATTCAAACGAGTGGGCTGCGCGGGAAAGGTTAACGGGCCGGCCCAGTGTCACTGCGCTACGCGGGGCGCAACTGACAGGACTCTTAACACGCGAAGCGGTACGGGGCAATGTGGTGCGTTGGATTAGAATGAAGATCGACGACTGAGGATCGTCGTCGACGATGAACTAGTCACCAGCGAGCTCGAACCCTAGCGGCTCAGTGGGGGTCGTGGGAGGCTCACCGGGGCTCAGGCGAAGGTCGGCGATGCGGTCAAACGATGAAATCGACGACGGCGAACTCAGGGGTGGTCGCGGCAGCTCCTAGGGTGGACGAAATCGACGACTTCCTTCTCCTCCAGCAGCGGCGGACTCCGGTGAAATTCCGGCGATGCGCTGCTCGCCTTGCTCCAGGAATGAGGTGGGATGGTTCTGGGTGAGAGGGGAGTGAGATGGTGTGCTTCAATCGGCTGGGGGTGCCCTCCTTTTATAGGCTCGACAGCGAGACCAAGAGGGATGGGCAGGCGACGGTGGCGACACGGCTACGGGCGGCTAAAGGCATGGCCGAGGGTGGTGATCGATCGGTGGTCTACTAGCGATACTCTAAGGTGTAAATGCGCTTGTAGGGGCGGTGGCAAATGGTCGGGAACGCCCGGTGCTCTGCGAGGCAGAGGCGGCGAACTTTGCGGCGAGCGGTGGCTACGGGGTACGGGCGGTGAAATGGGCATGTCTGGCGGTCTCCTGGGACGGTGGGGTGCATGCTGGCGAGCGGCGAGAGCTCGAGGTGGTCGGGCTATGTGGGAACGGTGCGTGCTCTGCGGTGCGCGTCGGCATGGTCGACAGCGGCGCGGGCGCGGCGTTCCTGGCAGTTCTGGTTGCTGTCTGCGAGGCAGGGCTGGTCGAGAGGGGGCGGTGAGGCATGGGCTACCTCCCAGACAAGGTTGGCACAGCTAGTTCCTCTCCTAGCTTGTTGTCCATACTGGGGTGACATAGGTGCTCTCGTCCTATTCACCATTGATGATATTGGCAAGCTTACAGTGGGGCTAGAGCTTAGTTAAGATTTGCTAGATGATCTACTGAGGCTAGTGTAACCAGAGAGGGAACAAGTTAGGCCCAAAAAACTGCTAAACATAGTGTTTTGATTTTGTTTGATTTGTATCTGCAACCTGTTTGATGAAATGGCCGCATGAACTCAAGTTTTGAATTTTGAAAAGATTTTTGGTGGGTGTTCTAGGCATGTGTTGAGGATTCTGTGGATGCTTGGGTTTTGAAAATTGAGCTTGTTTGAGTGGTTTTTGAAAAAGTGGGATCTTCCCATATGAATAGATTCAATTTTAAACTGTCATTTAAACTATGCATTTGAATATTTCTGGATGATCACAAGGTGGGCCTTGGTTCCTTGTTATGAGAACTATCAAGGGGTGTAAAAATCCTTTCATGTTTCTGTTAAGTTCTGGAAGTTAGAGATAGCCAAAGTAGACATGGGAGTTAAATTGGCCAAAGTGACCATTCACTTAAATTAGTTGTTTTTGATTTGTTTGTCTTTGGGAAAAGTTTGGGGATTGTTTAGATGATGTTTATTTCACTTAAGAATCATTTTACAAGCAAAGAAACACATAATCATGGCAATTCAAAATAATCCAAATTTGGATATATACACATATGAATGCTTTCATATTTTAATTGGAAAAGTTTTTGTTAACCCTAAATCTGGTAATTAGAATTTGATGATTCTAGTTTAATATTTTTGGGATGTTACAGGAACAACCACCAAACCTCCTAGACTGAGGTCCATAATGAATAGATCTGACATAAAGAAGGTGTTGTATGTCCATTAGTATATCAATCTGGTTTAACGGAATTGAATATGAGAGCTCACAAATCCAAAATGTGACTGGGCTTGTCGATACCGCGAAAACATTCCACATTTGTTCCTAAACAGTACAGACACTCCACGCGCAATCGTAAATAAAATAGTAAAGCATGGCATAAGTACAAGATAGTATTAAAGACCCAAACTACTTTGTGGCCCCGGTACAGTACTTTGAAATCAGGTACTAATCGATGGGGGTGCCCACACACCCCACCTGTGGTTAGCGCGCTCGATCTCGGAATTGGTGTTAAGAACTCAAGGTCCTACGGGACACCAGTGAGCAGTTAAAAACCAAATATTGTCTATTACCCACCGGTGCCTCTGCATTATTTACCTACTTTCAATTTTAGTTATTAAACAATAATTAAAGTCTTGATCCTCTCCACCATTCAGCATGTGTCAACCACCCAACAACGATGGAACATCGACGACGCGAAGCAACACCTGAGCAAGCAACTACGACTCGCAAGGCCGACTGTCTATCAAACATCAGGCAATAGGATGTGTCCATGGCAATATAGAGGTTGCAAGGGATATCACGGGTACGAAAACTAGAGTATCGCAACACAGATAGCAATAGATCAATAGGAAGAAATAAATACTAGAAATATAAAATAGGTAGAAAGGGGGAGAATGCTCGCCTGGAAAACACTGCTGAAGATTCATCCGAAGATCGGGTAGACACTCGCATCAAATCATCGGCCTAATCTGTGAAGAAGCAATGCACTAAAAGAAACACTGGTTGCACTATTTAATACTACGGCAGAAGATCGGCATGATGCATGTATGATGCGTGACATGGCAAAGATGCGATGCGATTAGACAATATTAAATGGAACCATGGTTCCGACATTTACTTAGATGGTTCAAGTTGTTTAGATACCCCGCAATTTGAATGTTGTCTTAACAAGTCAAAACATGGCATCGGTTCACTACACAAATTTAAATGGGACCAATATTAGACTAGAAAAGCCCGCATCTGGTCTCCATATTTAATTTAGGTGAATCGGCATAAGGCCCCCAAACCACAATATGTATGCAAGGATGCTCAATTTATACGCAACAAACCACAAAGTCATATATTATAAAAATATGAAGGTCTTGGATAGGGGTCACACATGTCGAATCGACGATCTTGGTCTGGGGTTTCGACGAGGTTCGGGCTCAACGGGGGTGGCCTTCGGTCCATGACGGAGATCTTGTCGGCATCCATGGCATGGCACCGAACCGGTGGAGATCTTGTCGGCATCGGGTTTTGACACAAACAAGGATGATCTTGTGCTGCAATAGGAGGAAGCCGGACTTGGGAACACAAAAGCATGGACTTGGCCTCAAACAGTAGCATAGCTGCCCGAAAAGGACATCACGTAGCAGCCGCGCTGAGGTCGGATTAAGGCCACAGGGACACGAACAAAAAGGGTACACATCATCAGGTGACCGCGAGGCGGTCGCTGCGAGGTCAATACGGCCCGGGGCGACAGAGAGCTTGGAGAGAAAGGCTGGGGACGCGCTTGGTCGAGGAACGGTGACAACATGGAAGGGTGGTGCTAGGCTGACGACGGCGACAGCAAGGGGGCAAGGTTGGGCTCGGCAGGGCGACGAGCTCGGTGAGGACAGGCGCTGGTGGGCGAGGATCGATGGCGAGGAGGCGGCCAGGGGCGACGCCATGGCCAGGGCGAGACGGCGGCTCGAGCGACGGAGCTCGGGCCAGAGGAGGAGACGACGGGGAGGAGGTCCTGGACGGTGATGCGAGCAGACGAGAAGGACGACAGGTCGACGACGAGCTCGGGGCCGGGAAGCGTTGGAGAGGGAGGGGTGGACCTGGGCGGCGGGGTGAGGTTGCCGGTGTAGGGAGAGGGGCCCGGCAGGGCAGGCGGGAAGTAGATCGAGCGAGGCTCGTCTCACTCCTGGCGGCGGCAGCGCTCGCATGTAGTAGAGGAGAGACCAAGCGGAGAGGAGTTCGGGTGAGGGAGGCATCAGGTGCGAGGTGGGGCCGGGGAAGCGAGAGGAATCGCGGGGTGCTGGTGGGTTCGCGTGGACGGGGGAGGGCGTGTGCGTGGCGTCTGTGTCTGGGGAGGGTGGCGCGTATGGTTGAGTGCGACCGGGTGGCCAGCGCCATGTCTGGGCCGGGGTCAGGTGTGAGTGCGGGTCGGAGTGAGGTGTTGCGTGTGTGTGTGGAACAGATGGTGGCGGTGGCAGGGAGTAGTGGTTGGGTAGATTAGGGTTTGGGGATGGGGCTAGCTAGGGTTTCAGCCGGCTGGGCCTTTTGGGCCTAGCTGGTTTAGGTCTAGGGTTTTAATTTATTTAATATATTTAAAGTTTATTTTCTGTTGTTTAAGAGGAACATTTTTGTAAATGTTTTGGACATACAAAATATTTGGAGACACCGGGATTTTAGTTTGAATTAAAAGAAGGGAACTAACTAGAAAACGAAATAGGTTTCTATCGAAATGTTTTAGGGCAAAATATGCATGATAATGCTATGATGATGCACAAAGTTACAAATAACAAGAAATCTTCTAGTATTGGTTTTACCGGGATGCTACAATTCGACACCACTAACAATGGATCTCGCCCTCGAGATCCGCCTCATGGTACGGGGAAGAAGGCCGACGGTATGAATCTTCTCGCTTCGTGTAGACCCTCGCGACACCACTAACAAAGATTCGTTCTTCATCTTGAAATCGGCGACACCACCAAGGATCGTTTCTCACATTCGTCGAGAGAACACTCCGGAGAAACAAAGACGAAGGCAAAGGTCTCAAAAGATAAGGCCACCTCTTACTTCTGTGGAAGGAGTAAAATTGCTTGATCCACCGATTTGTTGTACAAGAGTGAATGATAAGAGTAGTCGGATGGTGATCAGTCCATCGCGCACCCAAAGCATTACTCTACACATGAATAGGAGAATTATGCAAGCAACTCCCAGAATTCAGACTGAAGATCTCGACAAGCGAGGTTTGGAAACAAAGGAGGGAAGGAGATTCTCATCAGATCTGATGTAGATGACTTCGTCGTATCGGAAAACACCGGAGGGTAGAAAGAAAGAAAAATAGTGAATTTTCGATCCACTGAAAGGTACAACAGATGAAAGATTCATTAGATAGCATGAATGCCGGATGTTGAAGCACCGTTACAAGAGGATGGAAGCGAAACCCTGAAGGTACGACGGAAACCCAACCACGAGAAATCCAAGACTCAAAGAAAAGATAAGAGAGTAGATTCAAAACACGTCGAGATAAGAGGAGAATAGCAGAGGGGTAAGAAGTAAAAGCAGACCTAATCAGATCTATCCAACCGATTTTCGAAAATAGTTTTTGACACTCTACGATGTCCGTTAGCTAGGTTATCCTACAGGCTAGAACAGTGGGGTATCGCAACTCCTGAGCTATGATACCACTCTGTAACACTCTCAGATCGGCCCTATGCAAGTTTTAGAGATTCCCGCCAAACCCGCATAGAAACGATTCAAAGGTGCCCACCAGGCACTTGCGTGCGGGTGGAAAACGAAGTAATATCATTACACAATAGTCCACGATGGAACCCACAAAACAGATATATACAACAACGACTCCATGAGTCAAGAATACATATACACAGTACAAAGATCCAAATCAACTTGAAAATGATACAGCGTCCGACTATGGACAAGATGCAAATGGGGCTAAGAGCCCTGAAGAATAACCAATGGCGTCCATAACCCTGCCTAGGCCAAGCCGGAAGGGTAACCCTGCTAACGACATCGATCTCAAAACCTGCTTAAACAAAAGGGATGCCGACAAAGGGCAAAGGAAAAAAATAGAGCGGCCAGTACTGAGGCCAGTATACGGCGAGACTAGAATTCGGCGGTCCTCGCCTACATAGGTATGGTGGACTGAAGAAGCAGCGCAGCATGCACTAAACAACCTATAGAGACTCGATACAACTGTCGGCTACCAGAGAGATAAGAAAGACCTATCCGAAACCAAGCTAATACTACCACCAAACATACCCATCCTGGTATTTCCCCCTCGAGATCAAACGAGGAAGTCAAGCCGAGGAAACTCGCACAATTGACAGTTTTATTCATTCATTCCATGGTGGTTGTCCAACTTACTAGTCATATCAGATGCAAGTCATATTATAACAATAAACTTTAGTTATAGTTGTCTATGATCGAGAACCGTGCTCCAAGTCGTCCATAACCGCAGACACGGCTTCTCGAAAAGATTTAACCCTGTAGGGGTGCACCAAAGTTTCCACATGCACCTACACCCTTGTTGTCAGATCAGGTAGGTACAAGATCACAAAACATACACCCAACGGTATGTCGACGGGGTTTCGGATACGACGTTTCCCAGACCCAAAGCAAGCACATGGGGGCCACCCAACTAAGCTACCCGCAACAAAGTCGGCCGGTCTCCGAGACGGACCCAGAGGTTTGTGACGATGGATGTAAACGACTGGGAACCCAAAAATGTGACTGGGCTTGTCGATACTGCGAAAACATTCCACATTTGTTCCTAAACAGTACAGGCGCTCCACGCGCAATCGTAAATAAAGTAGTAAAGCATGACATAAGTACAAGATAGTAATAAAGTCCCAAACTACTTTGTGGCCCACGGTACAGTACTTTAAAATCAGGCACTAATCGATGGGGGTGCCCACACACCCCACCTGTGGTTAGCGTGCTTGATCTCGGAACAGGTGTCAAGAACTCGGGGTCCTACGGGACACCAGTGAGCGGTTAAAAACCAAATATTGTCTATTACCCACCGGTGCCTCTGCATTATTTACCTACTTTCAATTTTAGTTATTAAACAATGATTAAAGTCTTGATCCTCTCCACCATTAAGTATGTGTCAACCACCCAACAACGATGGAACATCGATGATGCAAAGCAACACCTGAGCAAGCAACTACGACTCGCAAGGCCGACTGTCTATCAAACAACAGGCAATAGGATGTGTCCATGCCAATATAGAGGCTGCAAGGGATATCACGGATACGAAAACTAGAGCATCGCAACACGGATAGCAATAGATCAATAGGAAGAAATAAATACTAAAAATGTAAAATAGGTAGAAAGGGGGAGAATGCTCGCCTGGAAAACACTGCTGAAGATTCATCCGAAGATCGGGTAGACACTTGCATCAACTCATCGGCCTAATACGTAAAGAAGCAATGCACTAAAAGAAACACCGGAAGCACTATTTAATACTACGGCAGAAGATCGGCATGATGCATGTATGATGCGTGACATGGCAAAGATGCGATGCGATTAGACAATATTAAACGAAACCGTGGTTCCGACATTTACTTAGATGGTTCAAGTTGTTTAGATACCCCGCAATTTAAATGTTGTCTTAACAAGTCAAAACATGGCATCGATTCGCTACACAAATTTAAATGGGACCAATATTAGACTAGAAAAGCCCGCATATGGTCTCTATAATAATTTAGGTGAATCGGCATAAGGCCCCCAAACCACAATATGTATGCAAGGATGCTCAATTTATACACAACAAACGACAAAGTCATATATTATAAAAATATGAAGGTCTTGGATAGGGGTCACACATGTCGAATCGATGATCTTTGTCCGGGGTTTCGACGAGGTTCGGGCTCAGCGGGGGCGGCCTTCGGCCCATGACGGAGATCTTGTCGACATCCGTGGCATGGCACCGAACCGGTGGAGATCTTGTCGACATCGGGTTTTGACACGAACAAGGATGATCTTGTGCTGCAATAGGAGGAAGCCGGACTTGGGAACAGAAAAGCATGGACTTGGCCTCAAACAGTAGCATAACTGCCCGAAAAGGACATCACGTAGCAGCCGTGTTGAGGTCGGATTAAGGCCACAGGGACACGAACAAAAAGGGTACACATCATCAGGTGACCGCGAGGCGGTCGCTGCGAGGTCAATACGGCCCGGGGCGACAGAGAGCTTGGAGAGAAAGGCTGGGGACGCGCTTGGTCGAGGAACGGTGACAACGTGGAAGGGTGGTGCTGGGCTGACGACGGCGGCAGCAAGGGGGCAAGGTTGGGCTCGACAGGGCGACGAGCTCGGTGAGGACAGGCGCTGCTAGGCGCGGATCGACGGTGAGGAGGCGGCCAGGGGCGATTCCATGGCCAGGGCGAGATGGCGGCTCGAGCGACGGAGCTCGGGCCAGAGGAGGAGACGACGAGGAGGAGGTCCTGGTCGGTGATGCGAGCAGACGAGAAGGACGACAGGTTGACGACGAGCTCGGGGCCGGGAAGCGTTGGAGAGGGAGGGGTGGACCTGGGCGGGGTGAGGTTGCCGGTGTAGGGTGAGGGGCCCGGCAGGGCAGACGGGGAGGAGATCAAGCGAGTCTCGTCTCGCTCCTGGCGGCGGCGCTCGTAGGTAGCAGAGGAGAGACCAAGCGGAGAGGAGTTCGGGTGAGGGAGGCGTCGGGTGCGAGGTGGGGCCGGGGAAGCGAGAGGAATCGCAGGGTGCTGGTGGGTTCGCATGGACGGGAGAGGGCGCGTGCGTGGCGTATGTGTCTAGGGAGGGTGGCGCATATGGTTGAGTGCGACCGGGTGGCCAGCGCCATGTTTGGGTCGGGGTCAGGTGTGAGTGCGGGTCAGAGTGAGGTGTTGCGTGTGTGTGTGGAACAGATGGTGGCGGCGCCAGGGGAGTAGTGGTTGGGTAGATTAGGGTTTGGGGATGGGGCTAGCTAGGGTTTCAGCCGGCTGGGCCTTTTGGGCCTAGCCGGTTTAGGTCTAGGGTTTTAATTTATTTAATATATTTATAGTTTATTTTCTGTTGTTTAAGAGGAACATTTTTGTAAATGTTTTGGACATACAAAATATTTGGAAACACCGGGATTTTAGTTTGAATTAAAAGAAGGGAACTAACTAGAAAACGAAATAGGTTTTTATCGAAATGTTTTAGGGCAAAATATGCATGATAATGCTATGATGATGCACAAAGTTACAAATAACAAGCAATCTTCTAGTATTGGTTTTACCGGGATGCTACAATTGTACACCTTATCACAAGGATAAAATTGTTTATGAAAATAAGAGTAAATTTGGGGGTCTATTTCTACAATATGGCACACTATTGATTTGGGAGCATACGGTCAAAAAAAGATGCATATGCTGAATAGCAAATTCTTTGCACAAGAGAATCTAAAGTTCACCAAAACGATAAAGTACATAATTATTTTAACTGTATAATTCTTCGACGGTAAAGCACACCATTTTTCCTCAGAAAGATAATTCTACATGGCCATGATACTAAGTGCTAACATAACTGATTATTGTTAGACAATGTAATAGGACTCTATATTTCATGTGTATTTCATATGTAAGTCGATACGTACTAGTTGTGTACAACTAGTACGTATACGACCCAAACTCTTTGTGACTATATTAACACGCAACCCCGTACGAGGCCAAGTACGGTTCCCCATATTGTTTGATATGGTATCAGAGCCACCTCTTTCGACCTAGCTGCCGAAGCCAAAAAAAATCACCGCCACCGCCGCTACTGATCAGCCGCCGCCACCGCACACAAGCAACGCCAAAAGCCCTTGTTGTCGCCGCAGTCCTCTGCCGCCACTGCTACATCTCCTATAAATCTAGCCAAAAACAAAACTGCCGCCGCCGTTGCTGTGATCTGAAATCCAGCTGCCGCCGCCGCTCGAGATCTAAACAATCACCGCTGCCGCCGCTGAGTACCAGCTGCCGCCGCCTACAACCAACCACCCAAAACCCTAGATGGCTTCGTCTTCGTCCGCCACATCTCTAGCTGCAGCGCTCGGCGCTCCCCCGACGCAGCTGCTCACGAGGGAGAACTCTCTCGTATGGAAGGCGCTGGTTGTTCCTGCGCTCCGTGGTGCCTGTGTTCTCGAGCTTGTTTAAGGGGAAGACAAGGCTCCAGATAAATTGATTGAAGCCGAAGATGCCAACAACAAGAAGGTAACGATCCAAAACCCTGAGTATGCCTCATGGATCGCTCGTGACCAGCAAGTTCTGCGCTGGCTTCTCAACACGCTGTCACCTGATGTCCTGGCCCATGTCGTCGGTCTTGAGTCATCTGCCGAAGTTTGGGCTGCTATCAATGCACACGTGTCTGCTTCCTCCAAGTCTCGAGTTCAACATCCGCGATCTGCTCTAGTTGAAACCAAGAAGAACGACATGTCCTCTAAAAAGTACTTTGCCAAGATGAAAACTATTGCTCAAGAACTTGCTGCTGCTGGGAAACCACTAGATGATGAAGAGCTTGTTTGGTACGTTCTGAAAGGTCTGGGTAATACATATAATCAACTCATCATCGCTGTTCGTGCAAACCCTGGCACTACACTTAGCGATTTGTTCAGTCAAGTACAAGCCTTTGATCACATGCACAAGTCTGATGACACTAGCTTCTCCTCCTCGGCTCACCTTGCTCGCTGTGGTGGCGGTGCTCCCTCTCGTGGCCAGGAGCGCTGGCAGGATGATCGAGGAGGCCAGGATCGCTGGCATCATCGTGATGATGATCGTGGAAGGCAGCAGCAGGATTATCGTGATCGTCGTCAGGAAGATCGTGGTTACCGTGGCCAGGAGGACCGCGGCTATCGTGGTCGTGATGGAGGGGGCAACTATCAAAGTCGCCGCCCTCGTGATGATGATCGCTCACAACGCCGTGATGATGGTGGACGCCGTCCCAATAAGCAACCCACACCATATGTTGACACCACATGTCAAATCTGCAACATACATGGACACCCTGCCAGGGATTGTTGGTGGTGCTATGAAGATGATCGACGTGACAATGGAGACCGCGGGAACAAAGGAGCCAACTATGCTGGAGTTGACACAAATTGGTACTATGATACAGGTGCCACCAACCATGTCTCGGGAGAGCTGAACAAGCTCTCTGTTCATGATACTTACAATGGTCAGGATCGTGTCCACACTGCTGCAGGTATAGGTATGAGTATCAGTCATATTGGTCATTCATTTTTGCGCACTCTTCATAACTCCTTTCAACTCAATGATATCTTGCATGTTCCTAGTGCTTCCAAAAATCTGCTTTCTGTTCATAAGTTCACTCTTGATAATCATGTCTATATTGAATTCCATCCTTTTTTCTTTTTGATCAAGGACCAAGCAACACATCAAATCCTGTTTAAAGGCCCGTGTCATGAAGGTCTTTATCCCTTGATGCCAACTTCCAATGGATCTTCCAAACATGCCTTCATCACAATAAAGCCGTCTTCATCCACATGGCATCGCCGCTTAGGACATCCATCTTCGTTTGTGGTTCAGCAAATTCTTAGGAAACATAAAATAGCTTATACCCCAGAGACTACCCCATATGTATGTGATTCATGTCAATTAGCTAAGATTCATCAGTTACCATATCCTGTGTCTGTCTGTCGATCTACTGTTCCTCTGGAACAGGTGTTTTCTGATGTATGGGGTCCTGCCCCTCTCTCTGTGGGGAAACATGCATACTATGTAAGCTTTATTGATGATTATAGTAAATTCTCTTGGATCTATTTGCTTAAAAAGCGTTCTGATGTGTATCAAGCCTTCCTGAATTATCAACAGTATGTTGAGCGCAAGTTTGATAGGAAAATTATCACTATGCAAACTGATTGGGGTGGTGAATATGAGAAACTTAATGCGTTCTTTCAACAAGTCGGCATAACTCATCATGTTTCTTGTCCTCATGCTCACTAGCAAAATGGCTCTGCTGAGAGAAAATATCGTCATATAGTTGAGGTTGGCCTTGCTCTCCTTGCCAATGCATCTATGCCTCTAAAGTATTGGGATGAAGCCTTCCTCATAGCCACATTTCTCATTAACTTGCTTCCTAGTAGATTTATTAATAATGAAACCCCTTGCGAAAAACTCCTTCATGTTTCCCCAAATTATGATGCTCTTAGAACCTTCGGTTGTGCCTGTTGGCCTAATCTTCGTCCTTACAACACACGTAAACTTGCCTTCCGCTCTACACGGTGTGTTTTTATGGGGTATAGTCCTCTTCACAAAGGTGTCAAATGTCTCGATCTATCTACCGGTCGTGTTTACATATCTCGTGATGTAGTGTTCGATGAAAATGTTTTTCCCTTTGCCTCTCTTAATCCAAATGATGGTCCTCTCCTTTGAAAAGAAATCCTCCTTTTACCATCATCCACATGCAACTCTCATGAAGATGCTCAAAATATTGATGATCATATACCTGTTGTTGTGCCTGTTACTGACGTGTCACAGGTAGCTATACCACCTGCTGCAAATCCTGCTGAAAACGGTGCAGAAAATAATCCCGAATTGATTATTGAAGATTTATCACAAAATTCCGAAATCGGCGCTGAATCTGAGGAAGATTTGGAAGAACATTCTCTTGCTGATCCCGAGGAGGATCATCGGTCTACATCGCCGTCGTTGTCTCCTGCGCGGTCCCCCGTGTCGTCCCGTCTCCAGTCGCCATGTGGTGCTACCACCACGTCTCCCGCGCATGGATCGCCCGCGCCATCTCCCACGCATGCAGTGACAGCGGCGTCGTCCCTGGCGCGTAACTCCCTGACGGCGACAGCTGACCCCGCGCGTGACTCGTCCAGTGAGGCGTCGCCACATGGCTCCCTGTCAGCCGGATCCTCTGGATCTTCTGTGGGTGATGCTGGTGGGGGAATAGATATGCAAACTGCAGAAGAAAATGATACTCCTGTGATTCAAACTTCTGTACCACTCTTGGGTGTTCGCACTCGACTTCAGAAAGGTATTCGTCAACCCAAGAAATATACTGATGGAACTGTACGCTATGGTATGTTGTCTTCAACAGGTGAACCTCTCACACTGACAGAGGCTCTCAATGATTCAAAATGGCATGAAGCAATGAAGGAAGAATATAGTGCACTGATTGAGAATCAAACTTGGCATCTTGTTCCTCCAAGTAGCAACAAGAACATTATTGATTGAAAATGGGTATATCGTGTTAAGAAAAGAGCAGATGGTTCTGTTGATCATTATAAAGCCAGATTAGTTGCAAAAGGATTCAAGCAAAGGTATGGCATTGATTATGAGGATACTTTTAGTCCAGTAGTTAAGATTGCTACTATCAGGATTGTATTAGCTTTATCTGTTTCTCGTGGTTGGAGTCTACGGCAGCTAGATGTCAAGAACGCGTTTCTTCATGGTGTTCTGAAAGAGGAGGTCTATATGAAGCAACCCCCAGGTTTTGAAAATCCTCATACTCCACATTATGTTTGCAGACTTGATAAGGCATTATATGGGTTGAAACAAGCACCGAGAGCTTGGTTTTCTAGGCTCAGTTCAAAATTGCATGATCTTGGTTTTATATCCTCAAAAGCAGATACTTCATTATTTCTCTTTCACAAGCCAGATGTTACTATGTTTGTTCTGGTTTATGTTGATGACATCATAGTCACGAGCTCTTCTGATCATGCCATTACTGCTCTAGTTCGTGATTTGAATAAGAATTTTGCCATCAAGGACTTAGGAGATTTACACTATTTTCTTGGTATTGAGGTAAAGAAAGTAGACAATGGTCTACTTCTAACACAGGAGAAATATGCCTCAGATATTCTTGACAAAGCTGGTATGCGCTACTGTAAGTCGGCTCCTACACCTTTGTCATCTTTAGGACAGTTATCTCTTTCAGTTGGTACACCTCTTGGGACTGAGGACAGTACTCAGTTTCGAAGCATGGTTGGAGCTTTGCAATATTTAACTTTGACACGACCAGATCTGGCCTTTTCTGTGAACAAAGTTTGTCAGTATCTTCATGCTCCAACTACTGAACATTGGACAGCTGCTAAACGAATTCTCAGATATGTCAAGGATACAATGAAGCTTGGAATTTCTATTATTAAATCTCCCTCCTTATTTCTCAGTGCATTCTCAGATGCAGATTGGGCAGGTTTTCTTGATGACAGGAGGTCCACAGGTGGTTTTGCTATCTTTGTTGGACCAAATTTGGTTTCCTGGAGTGCCAGAAAACAAGCTACAGTGTCTCGTTCTAGTACTGAAGCTGAATACAAGTCTCTTGCCAATGCTACAGCTGAGTTGATATAGGTTGAGGCTCTGCTTAAGGAACTTGGAGTAAAATTGAAGGAAAAGCCAAGTCTTTGGTGTGACAATTTAGGTGCTACCTATTTGTCTGCCAATCATGTATTTCATGCTCGTACTAAACACATTGAAATCGATTTTCACTTTGTCAGAGAACGAGTTACAAATAATCAGCTTGCCATCAGGTTTGTCTCCAGTGGTGATCAAGTTGCAGATGGTTTTACAAAGGCACTTCCAGTTCACAAATTGAATGAGTTCAAGCATAATCTCAACCTGTCTACAGGCTGAGATTAAGGAAGGGTGTTAGACAATGTAATAGGACTCTATATTTCATGTGTATTTCATATGTAAGTCGATACGTACTAGTTGTGTGCGTATACGAGCCAAACTCTTTGTGACTATATTAACACGCAACCCCGTACGAGGCCAAGTACGGTTCCCCATATTGTTTGATAATTATAACAATAGAAACTTTGTACAGCAATCAGTACCAACACGACATATTATTGCATGTGTAAAAGAGAACTTTGCTGTCTACATATCATTGCATGTGTAAAAGAGAACTTTGATGTCTACATATCATTGCATGTGTAAAAGAGAACTTTGTTGGCTTCCAGATTTCACAAGGAAAAAATAAATACCAAACAATAATTGTCTAAAAATGGGAAAGGTGCACTTGATTTTCCAGGGAAATATTGAACAATATTCTTACAGAAGGCTCCATATTGATTTTCCAGTAACTTGGCGTTTCCAGGAAAACAAGCCATCTTATTTTTAGTGTATGAACAATTGATTTCTAATAGCAGTCATATTATATATTCATATTAGATGTCAACTTGAAGGCAGAAGGCAAGGATTTACATCAAATGAAAGATTGAACCTGTTTTTCTTACCCAGGGCTGAGCTCATTGTGACAAGGATCTTTCTTGTGCGGTGGCAATGGGAAAGATGGCAACAATAATATTCATCTTCTATATCAATTTTTGTAGACATAGGAATCCTGGCCCTTCTAATCTTCCATCTTCATTTTATTAGTTGAGCCATCGGAACAACCACCAAACCTCCTAGACTGAGGTCCAAAATGAATAGATCTGACATAAAAAAAGGTGTTGTATGTCCATTAGTATACCAATCTGGTTTAACCGAATTGAATATGAGAGCTCACAAATCCAAAATCAGAAAATATGCATTTAAGAAACTAAACGTCATGTCCAAGTACATCAATATTTTTACTCCAGTATGCCCAGATGCGTATGCTCAAATATCCACCAGTATGCGATCAATAAATATAGTAACAACGATATTTTCCCTGAAGATTATCACGCTGGTTAGTATAAATAAAAAATAAATTTACTGTACTTAGTGATAGACTAGATACAAAGCACTGTATTTTTTTAGAGGAAGCGAGCGTGACACTGCAGATCGATCAATGGAAGAAGAGGAACAAGTAAGCATACTTATTTGTTAGTCTAGGTCGTTATGGAGATATGGAAATGATGGCTCGGATGGGGTCTTCGGGGGCCTCGGCGCCGCAGCAATGGTTGAAAACTTGGCGGCGTATGGAGGGTCTACGTCCTTGATCTCGTAGTACCTGCACCGGTCCACCACCATCACCGGGCGTGGTAAGAATTAGATCGATCCATGAGTCATGATTGAAGATGGAAGCGACAATCAGAATCTGGGGACCTACCTCCTCTGCTCGTCATGCCGGGGATAGACAAAAGAGTAAGGGTGGACCGTAGCGTGTTGGCTGACGAGAAGTTCGTCGACCTGAACCAGCGGTCGACGCAAGGCCGACGGCGCCGGCGAGCTTCATGGAGCGCTGCCACGAGACCCTATACATGTTCCTCTTCTCCACGAGATCCCTATCCCTGTTCCCCTTTCTCTACCTCACAAAACCGTCTGAGCCTTGACCCATGCGGGGCTCGTGCGGCTGTAAAAACGAAGGGAAATAAAAATACAATACAACACAACGGTTGCAAGTGGGTTGGGCCGCTCCATCTTCTGGGCAATAGAGGTGGTCTGGCTCCGTATATTGATCCGGGTGAAAATTTGTTTATTCTGACCCTGGTTGTGAAATAGAGTTTCTAGAGTCATGTCATCGCTAGAATATTATTGTTGTCCAGCCGCCTAGCTCTCACGACCATGCGGTGACAAGTCTTTTAGACATGTACATCACTAAGAAATTTGCCTCTTTCAACCGGTCTTCAGACAAATACTAGTGACAGATACATATTAAGTTTGTCACTAATCATAGTTTTTTTAGTGACAAGCATTTAGTGATGTCCACTGAGTAATTTTTTCATCCAGCCAACGTCCACATAAACTACTAGTGACAATCACTTTTATACGTCCGACACTAGTGTTTTGTACTAGTGACAGGCTTATCCTTGTCTGTCACTAGTAATACTTTCCAGTGACAGACACAGTTTTACCTGTCACTAACCACCTAGAGGCTATAAGCCTTCCTGCAGTAGTGTGGCGAGGGAAGCTCGGGAGGGCGGCCATCGGAGGAGGCCTCCCTGGCGGCGCTGGAGGCGAGGAAGACACAGGGAGCTAGGGAGGAGGAGGTGCTGGTCCGTAAGGAAGCAATAATGCTAAACGTACGGAAAGTTTCTTATGGAAATAAACCTACGGAATTACGTGTGAGCAGTCCGTTGGTGCTAGTCCTTTCACCTCCCATGATTTGAGGGCTGTTATCCAACTGAATCAAGACACGTCTCTCCGTATGAAAATTCCATACGCGGACTCCAAGAGAATGTCGACGCGGGGAGGAGGGCGGCGTCCATGGCGGCAGCGACGATCTGGGAAGGAGGGCAGAGAACAGAGTCCAGCGGCGTGGTTCTCTCTTGGCGGCAGGGAAGAGGATGGGGTTGGTGATCAATGGGATCGTGTATCCCGATCGGGATTGTGTGTGGTTGCGGCGTGCAGTGCGTGTGTGGTGTGCGTGGAACGTGTGGTGTGGCTGTGTGTTGGGTGTGTGTACCGTGAGTTGTGTTTGACCGGGTGTTGTGTCCTGGACAGGTGCGTGTGTGACTTGGGTTGGGTCGTGTGTTGCAAATAATTGAATTTACTCACTGATGTTCGCATGTGGACCAAGAGGAAACAACCAGGGCAGATCTAGGATGGCTGATGTCTCACCCGGCAAAAGAAAATAGAGAACGGCGGCGGAGAGGATCCTCAATCGAGGAATTTCTCACAAATGTATATCTCAGATTTGTGGGCTAGGATTTGGAGTAAAAGAAAAGGAAAAGGATTATTTATCTTATAAAACAAGAAAAACTTTTGCTGCGATAAATATTACTCCCTCTTTCCAAGAATAGATGTCTTAGGTTTTTTAAACTTTGGATGAATGTATATACTAAATAGTGTCTAGATTCATCCAAATTTTGATAAATTTGAGACATCTATTTTGGGATGGAGGGAGTATTTGTTTTAATTTTAAAATAAGAGCGAGAGACGGGTTTAATAAAACCACATGGATATTTAGTAAAACAAAATATGCTTTGATAAAATAATTTTACGGATAAAATATGCATGATGATGCGAAAAATAAAACAAGCAATTTTATTTCAGAATATTTTCCGGGGCATTAAAACTCGACACCACTAACAAGGATCGCGTCCCGAGATCCAAACAAAGACATCGGGGGGAAGGGGGTTGATGATCGGACCTTCTTGCGTCAGGTTGATGGTTGCGACACCACTAACAAGGTTGTTGCTCATGTTCTTCGAGAGAACACTCCAGAGAAGCAAAGTCGGAAGTAAAGGTCTCAAACATAAGGCCACCTCTAACTTTCGTGAAAGGAGTAAAATTGCATGGTTCCACCAATCAATGTACAAGGACGAATTATAAGAGTAGTGGTATGGTAGCTACTCCATCCCGCACCCAAAGCATTACTCTGTACAAGAATAGAAGGATCATGCAACCAACTCTCGAAATTCAGACTGAAGATCTTGACAAACGTTATTTGGAAAGCTTTGGAAAAAGGATCAAGAGATAAAGAGGTCGTCGTCTTAGAAGTTGCAAAACATTAGAAAACATATGAAGGAAGATCGGATAGAATGAAAACCAGATGTAGCACCACCGTTACAAAAGAAGGGAAGCGCAACCCTAAAGGTACGACGGAAACCCAACCGCGAGAAATCCTAGACTTGAATAAATATAGGAGATCAGATTCAAACACGCAAAGATAAGAGGAGAAAGAGTAGCGGTAAGGAGTAAAATCAGAGCTAATCAACGCATTCTTACCAAAATAGTTTTGACACTAGACATCGGCCGTTAGCTAGGTTATCCTACAGGCTGGACCAGTGGGGTATTGTAAACCTTTGCTCTGATACCACTTGTAACGCCCCCGAATCGGGTCTATGCAGATCTCAGCATTTCCCGCCAAAATCCGCATAGAAGCGATTCAAAAACGCCCACCAGACACTTTCGTGTGGGTGGGATTTGATTACAAGTAGTTACATCACAGTAGTTTACAATAGAGTCCACAAGAACTTATATATACAACAACGACTCAACGAGTCAAGAATACAAAAGGTACAATACAAAGATATAACTCAAGAAGAAAGCAAGTTAGTATCCGAGTACGGACAAGATCCAAATGGGACTAAGAGTCTTGAAGAATAACCAAGCGGTGTCCAACCCTGCCCAGGCCAAGCCGGAAGGGTAACCTTGCTAACGTCGTCAATCACATACCTTTTAAGCCAAAAGGGTGCCGGCAAAGGGCAAAGGAAAATATAAAGAGAGCGGTCAGTACTGAGGCCAGTACACGGCGAGACTAGAATTCGGCGGTCCTCGCCTACATAGGTATGGTGGGCTCAGCGGCAGCAAAGCTTGCACTATCTAACTAATAGAGACACGCTACAACTTCGGCTTTTAGAGCGAGATAAGAGAGCACTATACGATAGCATAATATAACACCAAACATAACCCATCCGAAGATTTCCCCCTCGAAGATCAGTCGAGGAAGTCCCCTTGCGGAACACACGCGGTGGCAATTTTAGTTAAGCAGGTATTTAGTTGATAAGGCTAATTACTAATCATATTATTAGAGGCCAAACATTAATGACGTTGTCTATGATCATGACACTGTACTCCTGAGGCGTCCGTAACCGTGGACACACGGCTTCTCGAAAATATTTACCCTGCAGGGGTGCACTACTGTACCCAAACGCATGCTCAACCCTTCAGGCAACATATTACGCGTGCCTTCCGAATCTCACAACAAGAATTATTCCTTAACTACGCGCATATCCAGAGGCATCACCTACTGTGTTGATCCAACCAAGAGGTACGATGATTCTCGAGGGAGGCATAGCGTTTGGGTCTACGGCGGGCGATGATCGGAAGATAAGTTGTAGAGCTCCATCCCACCTCCGACACGATATCCCAATTTTATGCAATGCAAGTCATGGCAGTCCACGAAAACAAGTCCGAAGACATATCCAACTCACCCATGTCCGAAGACATATTATGCGTATGCACCAAATGGAAAACCAATTTTGTAACCCTCTGGATATACGAGTAGCACATGTAGTTGAGGGGGGATCCCTGAGGCCCCCACGTTTGGTTAGCACGATCAACTCATAACTGGTATCGTAGAACGAACGGGTCCTAGATTGGCTCAAGCAGATCCCAAAGGTGGTCCCTGTCGGGGCCTTATCATTAGGTGAAACCATAACCATAACCAACATCACCAATTTAATTATCTTATCACCATCAATATCCAAGTATCATATTCCACCTGTATGAAAGCAATACTAAGCATGCCTACGATTCGCAAGGACAAGGCTAGCTAATCAAACAAGGCAATAGGATAACCAAGGCAATATAGTGGAGCAGGTAATTAAAGGGAACAGTACTAAAGCATCGATAATAAGGATAGCAATAGATCAATTAGAGGAAGTAAAGACTATAAATACAAAATGGGTAGAAGGGGGAGAATGCTCGTCTGTGAGACAAAGTCGGTGACCGAAGGCTTGTCGTATCTCACATCGACTCATCGTCCTATCCGGTGAAGAACCAAACACTAAAAAGAGCAACCGGTGCAATATTTAATACTAGGCAAAAGATCCGACATGTTTATGATATGATGCATGGCATGGTAATATATGGCCCCTCTTAGCAATATTAAGCGGGATCAGGATCCCGACAAATAAATATTATGGTTCGAGTTATTTATCTATCCCGCAATTTAAATGTTGGTTAACAAGATAAATCATGGCATCAGTTCACTACACAATATAAAATGGAACCAAGACAAGACAAATAACACTCCCATATATTCCATATTTATTTAGTAGATGAATCGCCATATATCCCTGAACAACAATATATATGTATGCAAGCATGAACGATTTAATATGCAATAAGCTATATTATATTTATCAAAATAGGATATCGGGAAGGGGTAGCACATTGGGATTTGGAACCGAGGGTCTTCGGGTTTGACGGTTCGAACTCCGCGAGGGGATGTCTTCGGGTCTCGGCCATCAGTTCCATGAATGAGAAGTTGGTGTTTTGTGTCGGAGGCCTTGGTTTTTTTTTAGAACTGGTGTAACATCAGGTACGGAGATCTTGGTGACGATCTTATCGACTTCGAGAGGATTGCAATAGTCGCATACCGCGTACACGACGTAGGCGCATGGTAGAAGACATACACCATACGAGGCAAAACAGAAGAACATCACGAGGAGGTCGTGTCCCATACAGGCATTAACCCAAACACCTTGCAGGACAGCGGGCAGCGACAAAAGGAGCAGAAGGACATGTGGCCCTCAGAGTGTAGCAGCACAGGCAGACGGTGCGCTTGCGCGGATGGTGATGTCCTAGAAAGCAGGTCGGGCCAAGGCTTGGAGACAGGGCCGCTGGTCGAGGTCGAGGTGTAGTCCGGTGCTACGGAGGTCGATGCGGCAGACGACGCGGGACCCGAGCGGCAGCGGCCTTGCGATGTGCGGTTGTGGCAAAAGTAGACTAGATGGTGCTAGTTTTGGACTAAAACTTTAGACACGGGCCTTTTAGCCTAATTTTATTTATAAAAACAAGAAAAACTTTTGCTGCGATAAATATTATTTATTTTAATTTTAAAATAAGAGCGAGAGACGGATTTAATAAAACCACATGGATATTTAGTAAAACAAAATATGCTTTGATAAAATAATTTTACAGATAAAATAAGCATGAGGATGCGAAAAATAAAACAAGCGATTTTATTTCGGAATATTTTCCGGGGCAGTACCGTCTGAATCAAGATAACTAAGGAGTACTTGTTCAGTGCGAGCTCCCATGATGTGGTACTGATGTGGTGGTGCGGCTGGGAACTGATTCCAAGCTATGTGTCTTGCTCATAAAGAGTGTTCTTGACAATCATTTTCGTTCTTTTTTGATTATTTGTCTTGTTGACCACCATTTTCAGTCCTCTTTAATTTTTATTTGTCTCGACACTTCTCATATAGACCAACCCACTGAAAGTAGACAATGCTTATCAAAAGGTGTTATTTTAAATACTTTCTCGCATGTTGATGTAGTACTGCAGTTTTATTTCTCCTTTATACTTTACTTACGGTCTTAGGTCTACAAGGAGATCAATTATTACTTAAAATTTTGAAGTAGTATAGTGATATGTATATGTAACTTGTTCTTGAATTTGATATGTATACTCCCTTTGGATTGAGTATAAATGGATGAAAACCTGATTTTCTTTTTTGTATATTTTCATTTAGTGTTTGACTTTAGAAGATCAAAAATTCACCTGCTGCTAGCATCTGAACTGCGTTTATGTCATTTGTAAAAATAATGCAAGCAGTGCGCATAATATAAATTTGGTCGACACTCAGCTCCAAACAGTTTCTGTCCAATTTTGCACCTTAAGGTCTCTTTTTATCTGCACTACAAATGGCATTGGGTTTTTCGTGTGGCAAAATCATATGAAAAATCAGTAAGAAAGTTGTATCAAACTGACATACCATCCCACACATTTAAGCTATTTCATGTCATCTTAATTACCAAGTATAAGATTTTATAACATACATACACATACACGAGCATAAGAATCTTGAGTTTTATCTTAAGAGCTTTGCAGAGCCTGACACTTGCATTTTTGGTTATTTTTACATTCAAGATTTCTGGCCAGCTACTTTAATAATTGACTATGCATGTGTATATGACATGGGTTTGGTAGTAATTTGTTCATATGGAATGTTTAACAAAAAATGAGTTGGGCTTAATTATGAGAAAAATGACTGCTGGGTATGGGGGCTGGCGGACCAAAAAATGAGCTAGGCTTAATCATGAGAAAGTTGACTGTTGAGAATGGAAGCCAACGTCCAATACAAATCTCTACTATATAATTTGTTCTAAGATAAGATGGTTTTCGTCGTCCCTTCTTTTCGTCCGTCATATTTTTTAGGATGGTTTTGCCCCTCAAGGTTTGGTGGCATTACACCAGGTGCCACCGCCAAGTCAAGCTTGTTCCCGTGGATAAGGAAATAATCCCCAAATCCTGGCCATCCCGAGCCCTCCGCCACACCCGCCGGTCGGAGACTCCCCCGATCCTCTACATCGTCGTCCTCTCCCCCTTCCCTTCACCCCCACGTTGGAGAGACATCTGTAGCCTTGCCCTTTCTTGGCTGTGCCGAGGTGATGGAGGTCGACGGCGGCAGGCCGGAACCAGCGAGGGAGATCGACGGGGTCGGCGAGGGGAGATCCACGACGGTAGCGCCCCCTAACCCCACCCTCCTAGACATCCCTCGAATTCGCTAACTCTGGTCAGCCGCGTTGTCCAGCTGCAGGCAGCCATGCGCCGTCTAGCTACACTGCTCCGCCTGTAGGGAGCGAGAGTGACATGGAGTCGCTGGACTGGCCGTGTCGTTGAGCTGCAGCCGTGCAGGAGGGCAGCGGTGCCGCCGCGAAGTCGAGCTGCCGACCTCCACACGTCGTCAACCTCCCCTGCTCCGCCGTTGGGGAGCGGGAGCGGAGAGCAGCGGCATGCGTCGTCAACCTCCCCTGCTCTTCTTCGCAAAAAAAACCCTCCCATGCTCTGCTTTAGGGACTAGCAGCAGCCGACAATCTATCTCTTTATTTCATCTGCAGCCATATGGCTATCCTTATCGTGTATAGATGGGGAAATTAGAGGTATATGTTCAGGGTAGAGGAGGGATTCACGAACCTGGATCCAGCGTTGATCCGTCGTCGGTGGCAGTCTGGATTGAGGCGACCTGGGCAAGGAGATGGAGCTGAGAGGTCAGGGAAGTGTGTGCGTATGTGGTTTGTCCAAACAGATGCTACTCGGTGTGTACGTACGGGCAGATATTAGGGGCGGAGAGAAATAGGCTTAAGGCTAAGATGATACTCTATCTGTCCCAAAATAGATGTCTTGAATTTGTTAAAATTTAAATAAATCTATTTATTAAATAGTATCTAGATTTATCTAAATTTTAATAAATCTGAAACATATTTTAGGACGAAGCGAGTATAACATGTGAGATATCAATTCTTTTATAATTATTGTTTTGTCAGTTCTTAGGAACGGTGAGAAATAAGCTTAAGGCTAAGATGATATAACATGTGAGATATTAATTTTTTACAATTGTTGTTTGTCTCTGCATCTACATTAGGCCTCGTGACTGTTCCACTTTTTAGGCATTTGGTACCGTCAAATGGATTCGTCATGTAAATACCAGTCATCGTGCAAATAGGATGTTAGTTATTAGTGGAATATTTGTTATAACTATTTTGCCTATCCTTTTTGAAACTGAAGGATTCTATGGATGATGTTTTACACAATTTTAAGGCGATCGTGTTGGTGTTAGAGCCCATTGTCGTTAAAATTGTTAGGGTAATAGACTTGTTGTATTACCAGAGGGCCAAAGGCCACAATATATAGTACACGTACCAAATATACAGGAAACCCCCTAACACATGGAGAAACTATAATACACAAATATATACTCTAACACCCTCCTCACTCACGGTGGATCCACAACACTGAGTTTGGAGAGTAAAAAGTCATGCTGCGCTCGAGTTTGTGCCTTTGTAAAGAAATCCGCCAACTGCGAATCTGAAAGCACATAATGAAGCGTAACAACCTGATCCTACACCTGAGCACGTGTATAAAAATCATCAACACCAATATGCTTGGTTAGCTCATGCTTGACCAGATCACGTGCAATACTGATAGCACATGTACTGTCGGACAAGAGTGGAGTGGGTGTCATAACAGAGACCCCAAAATCTGCAAGCAACCACCGTAACCAGGTCACCTCAGCAATCAACAAAGCCATAGCCCGCAGCTTAGCCTCAACACTCGAACGGGAAACCGCTACCTGTTTCTTCGTCTTCCAAGCAACAAGCGAACCACCAAGAAACACACAGCAAACAGAAAGTGAACGACGATCCGTAGGATCACTCGCCCACGTAGCATCCGAGTAGCACTGGAGCTGGAGAGAGCTGGAACTAGGAAAGAAAAGGCGACGAGTGATCGTGCCACGAAGATAACGAAGGACACAGAAGAGATGACTGTAGTGAACGGTGGTAGGAGCTGAGACAAACTGACTCAGAATATGAACAGGATAAGAGATATCAAGACGAGTGACAGCAAGATAAACAAGACTCTCAACAAGATGGCGATAACGCGTGGGATCAGGAAGAGGATCACCATCAGTAGGACGAAGCTTAACATTAAGCTTCATAGGAGTCTCAACAGTGCGCTCATCCCCAAGAGCAGCACGAGCAAGAAGATCCTGAATATACTTTTCCTGAGAGATATAAAAGCCATCAGAAGTGGAGGAGACCTCAATCCCAAGAAAATAGCGAAGAGGACCAAGATCAGTCATAAGAAACTGATCACGAAGACGAGCCTTGACAAAGGCAATATACTCAGGATCATCACCAGTAATGATCATATCATCAACATAGAGAAGAAGAAGAGTGCGTCCACGAGGAGAAGTGTGAACAAATAGCGCTGGATCATGAAAACTAGGAGAGAAACCAGCAGCAGTCACCACAGAGGTAAAGCGCTCAAACCAGGCACCAGGGGCCTGTTTTAGGCCATAAAGGGAACGTCGAAGACGACAAACCATCCCATCGGGAACAGAATACTCAGGAGGAGGCTGCATGTAAACCTTCTCACTCAACTCGCCATTAAGAAAAGCGTTCTGAACATCAAGTTGGGACACAGACCAGCGTCGAACAGAAGCAACAACAAGAAGAATACACACAGTGGTCATATGAGCCACAGGAGCAAAAGTCTCATCATAGTCACGGCCGTGCTCCTGCTGAAAGCCACGAGCCACAAGACGCGCTTTATAGCGCTTAAGAGATCCATCAGAGCGGGTCTTAATTTTATAGACCCACTTATACGTGATAGGACGAACACTAGGAGGGGGAGAAACAAGATCCCAGGTGCCAGTGCGCTCAAGCGCCGCGATCTCCTCAGCCATGGCAAGCTGCCATTCAGGATGACGCTCGACATCCCGATAAGAAGTCGGCTCGGAGACGACAGAGAGACCATACTGACTAGGAGAGTAACGGTCTGGAGCACGACGCTGACGAACAGGCCGTGAAGAGGGAAGCTCATCGGCGGAAGACGACTCATCAGAAGAAGAGGAAGAAGGAACATTAGAGGAAGGGTTCGAAGCCGGAGAACGAGGTGGAGAAGAAACTAGGGGAGAACGAGGAGAACTAGGGGAACTAGACGGAGGAGAAGATAGCGCCGAAATCGAAGGGGCGCATCAGAAGTAAGAGGTGGAGACGAAGGGACAGCAGGAGGTGCATCAGGAAAAAGAAGAAAAGAGATATCATTCACCGGGTAAGTACCAGAGGTGGGGCGAGGATAGAAGGGACGCGTCTCATCAAACGTAACTGAAAGGATGCGGATGTCGCCTAGAGGGGGGTGAATAGGCGATTAAAACTTTTCCTAGAGAGGCTCAACAAAGGCGGAATAAAACTTGTGTTTACTTTGTTAAGCACAATCTAGAACAACTAACGTTCACCTATGTGCACCAACAACTTATGCTAAGCAATACAAGCAACAAAGTGATAGCAAGATATATATTACTTCAAGCACGAAGGCTATCACAATGTAAAGTGCATAAGTAAAGAGCTCGGGTATAGAGATAACCGAGGAACGCGGGGACACCGATATTTTACCGAGTTCCTCCCAACATGGTGTACGTCTCGTTTGGAGAGGGGGTGGTATCAAACCACCAACGCCACAAAAGGCCTCCCTTATTCTCCGGTGAATCTCACCCCAACGGGATCGATCCATGCTTCCACTATCGGTGCACTTGTCAGTGGCAACCGGAACCTCTCACAAGGTTGGGGCACTTCTCCACAACTTAATTGGAGGCTCCCAACAAATGCCACAAAAGGCATCAAAAAATGCCACCAAGGCCACAAAACCGTCACCAAGGCCACAAAACCGTCTAGGATTCCAAGAACCCAAGAGGGACAAGCTCCAATGAGCAACTCAAACCAAATCCTCCGAGGAGAACTCAAACCGATGCACCAAATGCAAATGGCAAGAAAACCACAAAGGTGTTCAAATCCTTCTCTCCCAAATTTCACCAAAGCTACAAAAGCTTATGGGAGAATAAGAGAGGAAGAACAATAGAGGAAATCCACAAAAGACTCCAAGATCTAGATCCCAATATGTTCCCCTCACTTAGAGGAGAGATTGATTGGTGTGATTGTAGATCTAGATCTCCTCTTTCAAATCCCTCAAGAATATGCAAGAATCATTGGAGGGATTGAGAGAAAGCAAGCTCAAGAAGGTAAACAATGGAGGGGAAAACTTGCAAGAATGGTTGAGGAACCATTGGGGAAGAAGGCCCCTTATATAGGTCCCTCCAAAATCCAACCGTTGTAGCCCAAAAAACGCGATTCCCGGTACTACCGGACTTTTTCCCGGTACTACCGTACTTTCCCGGCACTACCGGACATTTCCTGGGGTTCCTGGGACTCCAAACGCATTTTCTCTCTGCGCTCCCCAGTACCAAAAAGCGGTACTACCGAACCCCGGTACTACCGGACCCCTATACTACCGGATCCTGGTCCGGTACTACCGGTCATCACAGAACGAAAACAGCCATAACTTTTGCATTCGGACTCCGATTTTGATGACCTTGGGCTCGTTTGGAAGAGGACAACAACCTCTATAAGATCATGCAAATAAACATCATAGTCCAGCAAGGGATAATAGATCCAAATGACGAAGTAAAAAAACCTTCTACCGCGCTAGGTACTAAAATGCGGTACTACCGCTTTTTGGTACCTAGCCCGGCAGTGGATTTTGGCAACTTTCCAAAACCTTCTGCCTTGCTAGGTACTAAAATGCGGTACTACCGCATTTTGGTACCTAGGAGGGTAGTGGCATTTGGCAACTTGCCAAAACCTACTGCCGCGCCAGGTACTAAAATGCGGTACTACCGCATTTTGGTACCTAGGAAAATTCAAACCTCTATAACTTTTGATTGGTAACTCCGATCGACCCGATTCCAATTGCGTTGGAAAAAAGACGACATGGGCTACCCTATGAAAGGTGAAAATATTGGTTATCACCAAGTGAGAATGTATCATGTATAATAATGTGAGATACCTCACTTGGTGAGAAACCGAAAAGCTGCCAAGATCAAAATCGCAACAAGATACAAACGGAAGATCCGATTTTGATGAACAAGAGCTTGTTATGGATATTACCACAAGCTCTATATCCTCACATGGATAAGACCAAATAACAACCAAATATGATGATGCAAATATGCAAAGGTTTGATCTCTCTCCGAATGATGTGACCGAATTACTCATACGAGAGCCCCTCTTAATAGTACGGTTATCTATCCTAAACCCGGTCTCACACACACAACGTGAGACCAGCAAAAGGGAAAACCTATCAATATTATACCTTTTCCTTGAGCATTCCACTTGAGCTCGATGTAGACAATCTTTCCCTTCTCAAGATGGAACGCCTTTCTTGATTCTTCATCATCGATCCATGATCACCGAGGATGGCAAGCCTCAAACATGAGATCTTCTATATATGGTGCATTTTGAGCTTGCTCATCACATCTTCTTCTCATTTCATCGACCTTGAAGCCAACACATGCTCCAAGCGATGCTAATGGACAAATCCTACAAGTATAACTTAATACACACATTAGTCCATGAAGATTGTCATTAATTACCAAAACCACACATGGGGGCCCAACATGTTCTTTCAATCTCCCCCATTTTGGTAATTGATGACAATCCCCTTTAAGAGGGTTTATATAAGGAATATTAATGAATAAAATGGTAATACCAATATCAAATACTACAAAAGTATGTGATATTGGTACCACCACCATATATAGAGCAAACTCCCCCACAATCTATGCATGCGTGATGAACTTGAATTTCATTGCATATATTGCCAATCATTATCATTGGTGGAGTTTCCTCTATATATACCACATGCTAAGCAACAACAAAGATGCAAGAGCATGAGAAGCAAATGCACAAGAACAAACTCAGTGCATAAACCAACTTCCCTTAAACCCTCTAAAACTTCTCCCCCATTGGCATCGATTGCCGAAATGGGTGACAAGTTCTAGAAGGCAAATATAGTAATAATTCCTCCAAAGGTGTGCCTTCGCACATATCCAATGATGAATACTTGGAAGGGAGTATAACTATATCGAGGATCTGAAGATTTCTAAAATAAAGTCAAATGATGCAAGCAATTTACAAGGTTCGACAAACCAATTGAAAACAACAAATGAGTTCAAATGGAAACTACAAGAGTGTTTTAAATAACAAATACAGAAGCTCCCCAAGATTTGTGCACAATTTAAAATAAATGCATTGGAATACATAATGCACAAATATGGAATCCTTGCTCCCCCATAAGCATTTAAAACACAACAAATGAGAAAGAAGACAAATGAGCATTATTAAATGAATTAGATGAGCTCCCCAAAAATAATGCACCAATTATGATAATTATATTTGGGAACAAGGTGCATAATCATGGAATCCTCACTCATCCAAATTCATTTAACAATACAAGACATGAGAGAATAAATATGAGTGCTCAAAGATGCAAACAAGAGGAACAAGCACTCATAGGCAATTGAATTTGGAAGCCACCGAAGAATCAAAAGGAATAGAAAGGTGGTCTCCAAGGATTTAAAAATCAACTAAAATTACATATGCCCATAAAGAAACAAGCACATACAAGGAAGATATACAATAAAGCACATGGAAGCAAAAATGAAGTCACAACATATACCAATAAGATTTTTGCTTCAAAGCATGGCCAAAGGCTCACATATATCTTATTGTACATAATGGACTTCAAACACAAACACACTACATATGTTACAACTATCACCAAGGGAAAAAGAGAAAGTTGAAATATATGAAGAAAGGCAACAAGTATCATAATAGAAAATAGACTAGCAAAATCTCACTATTGCATATGAGAGAAGTTGAGGAAATGATAGGCAATAAAATTGGTAGATTGACATATTTGGGATTGGAGGATCATGTGCATGATTTTGTATAGTCCCAACTACATGTACTCATCTCAACCTAAACACATATACACTAGAGAGTCCTCTTAAAACCATGGCTAGAACTATAACAATTACAAATACATTAATTCATGCTAGAAGGCAACCGACAAACGGTTGGAATCAAGATATGTGAGCATGAGAAAGAGATACTAGTTACCGAGATATAACTGGTAGGATGTAGAGAATATGAATTCGTTGATCATCCTATAGCTTGCCTCAAATTTTCTTCTAAGCATCACTTCTTCAAAATTGAGAGACAAGCGTCCAATATATCTCCAATGTACCTAAAACACATTTAAGTACAAAATGGTCCCCAAACATATTGGGTCCAAAGTAGTTAGTGCAACTACAATACATAGGAGAGACTCCACATAATTATGTGCATATTGATATGAAATTGAATTTCATGCACAACTTAGCCGATGGGAATCGATGGAGATTCCCCTATATATTGGATCAAAGAAAGCAAGCATGCCATAATATAATCATATAGTAAATATGCATGCATAAAGCTTTCAAGAACCAAAAAGGAGATAAAATTTGAACAAAAGCACCAAGTAAACCGAGATGGCACACACAAGAGTGTGACAAGATAAGCGGTGTCCAAATTGTATCAAAAAACCAATTCAACACATGAAAGATCACAAGTTCAACAAATGAACTAGGCTAAGGCCAAACGAGCAAAAATAGATAGAAATAAAAATGCTCAAGAATTTATCTCATTCTAAAATGGTCAAATCAAGAAGCAAGGAATGAGACAAAACCAACTCCCAAAAGGTAGCAAGGTTCCAACAAGAAACCAAACTCCCCAAACTTCTCATGATGGCACAAATACCAAAACGAAAAGATTGAGGTTCCAAGCACATAAAACCCGATATGGATCAAACACAGAAGCATAAATATGAGTGTTCTAAATAATATAGGAGAGCTCCCCCATAGATAGTGAATTATGTAGGATTTTCCTTTTAAATGCAAAATGCACACAAATGGGATCATCACTATTACCTACATTAAATAAAACACAAGAGGATACCAATAAAATAAGAAGATCCAAAAGTAGCAAGGAATACATGGGAGCACACAAAACATTTACTTGGCCAAAGATAGGACAATATTAAGCAAGGGCCAAAGTGAATATGATCAATAAATTCTACCATAAATTGGGTACTCATTGTCCAAGGACAAGAAATATTGGGAATAATTTTCCCAAGGTAGCTTGCATGGATATCCAAGATCATAGTCACAACAAGAAGCATATAACTAAATATAAGAATTGAGCATGATACTTCGAACAAGATTCTTGGTAGCTTCCAATAGTCACACAATCACTAGTGATTAGAGTAACTTGAAGCAAATGGTTTCCATGATGATATAGAGATCTAAATATGAGGAAACATATACCAAGAAACACTCTCATATACAAGATCCAAGATATGATCAATAAAGGCATTCAAGCAAATTGGAACTTGTATGAGCAAATGTGTCACATAGGTGCTAGATAATTATCGATATCAATTCTAAGTGACACAACCTCGAAAATTCACATTTTCTAGGATTGTAATATGCACTAAGCATATGACTCCCCCATAATGTGATACTACCATAAAACCAACACGAGGCAAAAAGATACAAAAAGAGATAATTAATGGACATTATAAAATTAAATTTCTCATGAGAATTATACCACATAGAGACTAGACAATAATCCAATATAGATACTAGGTGGTATTCCTCATGTACACATATTTTTAGGATTGTGGAATGCCCAAGGATAACACTCCCCCAAAATGGAATAATCCATTAATCTCTCACAAGAGCCAAATAAGATACCAAATATAACCAAGTAAGGCTCAAACACAAGAAACACACATACATGGAGTGCCACCTAATCATACAAAAAATATACTTGATATCTAAAGATAATTAAGTGGAAAGCACAACATGTACAAAAACATGGAAGATACAAAACCAACACATGCACAAGGGGGCGAGTAACTTTCAATGAAATGAGTTAAGCATATGTTACCGCAAGGAGGAACATTGGAAATATAATATGAGCATGATAATCCCAAAAGGCTTGGCTTGACAATTATACTAGATGAAGATCCCTCAATTCTTCATAATGTAACCAAGTCTCCAATGCCCTCCAAAACACACCTATTGATCAAGTTTTGGCTTGTTGGTCCCCAACCAAGTTGGGTCCTAAGAGGTTAGTCACAATAGGCTTGGCAACCCAAATGGTTCTTTTCTTGAACCCACATTGAGCACCAACAAATTTGGCAAACACATTGCCAACCTCATCCTTACAAAGAGAATAAGCATCATCAATCAAGATAGGATGGGATGAGGAGATACCAATAGTGCATGAGGAAGAAACGTGCCCCTTCTCGCGGCATATGTAGCAAGTTCTACTCTTGCCATCTTTATTTTTGGATGACGAAACAACTTGAGGAAGAGCTTGAGTCTTATTGGGAGGAGGCCCATCTCTAACAAGATGTAGAGCTTGAGGCCGCTTCCCTTGTTGCTTCTTGCCAAGGGACTTCTTCTTTAATGTCCAATGTTTGACATGATGCCCTTCTTCCTTGCACTTGAAGCAAACAATGTTGGCCGGATTCTTGACTTGATCTTGGCCATTCTTCTTGTTATCCTTGTGCTTCAACTTTATAGTGGACTTGTTCTTGACATTGGAGTTGAATCCAAGCCCACTCTTGTCATTGGGGGATTTTTGCACACTCAAGATTTTGTTGAGTGTGACCTTCCCTTGATGACCCTTTTTCAAGTCATTCTTCAAAGAAGTGACTTGAGCCTTGAGCCTTTTGATTTCCTCTACATGGTTAGTTTCAACAAAAACACTAGAGGAAGTAGATGCTACATTGTTAGAGCAACAAGGCACAGAATGTAATTCATCACGAGATATATCAAGGTTGTGAGAGGATGAACTACAAGGACTAGCACATGGCAATATAACATTTGGAGTAGATGTAGTGCTAATGTCCACATGAGGCCCACTAGATGTTACCTTTGACATGATGGCCTCATGAGCTAACTTTAGCCTACCATGGGAGGCTAGAAGATCCTCATGCGAGCTCGAGAGCTTAACATGACTTTCTTCTAATTTCCCATATTTGCTAGTTAGCAACGCAAGTTGAGCCTTTAGCTCAACATTATCCTTCAAAGTATATGCTTCACAAGAAATAGAGTTAGTAGCACAAGCATCATCACAATTTGCAAGAGGTGAGGGCAACTTGGCAAGCTCTTTTGAATATGAAGCTTTAAGTTGCTCATGTGACTCGGTGAGTTTGATGAGCTCCCTCTTAACAACCCGAGAGCCATTATCAAGAAGCTTAAAATCCTCAACAAGTTTAGCATAAGCAACTTCAAGTTCATCATTTTTAAACTTTAAGGAGTTTGCCACCACAAGCTCTCTATCATGGTATTCTTTTACTCTAGATAATTCTAGAGTGAAAGAATCCTCAAGAGATTCTTTGGTGGTTTGTTCTTCTTCAAGGGAGTCATTTAGTTGAGCAATTTCATTAGCATAATTACGCTCACGCGCAAATTGTTCATCAATTAAGTTTTCTTTCTCCTTAATAAGATCATTGCCTTCTATAGCATAATTCAAGAATTCAAGAAAGTTGGAGGAAGAAATTTTATTTTTGAAGAGAGCGCCAAATACAACCTCTTCCATTTTCTTAATAGAGGTAATATCATACTTACCTCTATAATCATCATTATCATTTTCAACCTCATCATCATCATGAGATACAATGGGATCCAAATAGGTTACCTTTGTTCCCTTAGCCATAAGGCATATGTGAGAACCGGAGGAAGGTGATGATGAGATTGCACTTGTAGCTCTCTTCAAGACCTTGTCTTGGCCCATAGAATCTTCATTTTCCTCTACATGGTTAGCAACACAAGAACTAGAGGAAATATAAGCATTTTTATCATGGCAACAAGACAACAAGAGCATATCATCATGAGATTTATTCAAGTCATTTCTACATGATATGCAAGGACTATTAACACAATCATGTAAGGAGTTTTGAGTGCTAGAAGTGTTAAGGTCCAAAGATAGATCATTGCAACTAGATAGGGATGAAGGATTACAAATAGTAATATCACTATCCATATTGCAATTTCTATCACCACTCACCACATCATTACCTTGTGAAAAATCACATGTTGGTGAAGTGGTAGACGATGAGAGCTCATCTCGACCGGAAGTGGAAGCAACACAATCATCCTCAATAATGTTAGAGTTGCTATATTTATCTTAAAGCTTGGTCCATATCTCACGAGCGCTTGAATAAGGCATGATAGAAGAAAGAACTACATTGCTCACAACATGCAAAAGAATTTTAGTAGCTAGAGAATCTATATGGGAGTTCAACTTCTCCTCTAAAGATTCGTTTTGGGTATCCGTAGGAGAAGAGAGACCCACATATAGATATCGCTCAATAATTGGGTGAATTTCCCGAAATAAATTAAGCATGCGAATTTTCCAAACATCATAATTTGTGCCATCGAATGTGAGCATGTACTTGTGCACAAATCCCCTAGCCGACATCTTTACTCTCAAGGCGGTGAAGCCTAAAATGAGAGACCGGGCTCTGATACCAATTGAAAGGATGCGGATGTCGCCTAGAGGGGGGTGAATAGGCGATTAAAACTTTTCCTAGAGAGGCTCAACAAAGGCGGAATAAAACTAGTGTTTACTTTGTTAAGCACAACCTAGAACAACTAAGGTTCACCTATGTGCACCAACAACTTATGCTAAGCAATACAAGCAACAAAGTGATAGCAAGATATATATTACTTCAAGCACGAAGGCTATCACAATGTAAAGTGCATAAGTAAAGAGCTCGGGTATAGAGATAACCGAGGCACGCGGGGACACCGATATTTTACCGAGTTCCTCCCAACATGGAGTACGTCTCGTTTGGAGAGGGGGTGGTATCAAACCACCAACGCCACAAAAGGCATCCCTTATTCTCCGGTGAATCTCACCCTAACGGGATCGATCCACGCTTCCACTATCGGTGTACTTGTCGGTGGCAACCGGAACCTCTCACAAGGTTGGGGCACTTCTCCACAACTTAATTGGAGGCTCCCAACAAATGCCACAAAAGGCATCAAAAAATTCCACCAAGGCCACAATGCCACCAAGGCCACAAAACCGTCTAGGGTTCCAAGAACCCAAGAGGGACAAGCTCCAATGAGCAACTCAAACCAAATCCTCCGAGGAGAACTCAAACCGATGCACCAAATGCAAATGGCAAGAAAACCACAAAGGTGTTCAAATCCTTCTCTCCCAAATTTCACCAAAGCTACAAAAGCTTATGGGGGAATAAGAGAGGAAGAACAATAGAGGAAATCCACAAAAGACTCCAAGATCTAGATCCCAATATGTTCCCCTCACTTAGAGGAGAGATTGATTGGTGTGATTGTAGATCTAGATCTCCTCTTTCAAATCCCTCAAGAATATGCAAGAATCATTGGAGTGATTGAGAGAAAGCAAGCTCAAGAAGGTCAACAATGGAGGGGAAAACTTGCAAGAATGGTTGAGGAACCATTGGGGAAGAAGGCCCCTTATATAGGTCCCTCCAAAATCCAACCGTTGCAGCCCAAAAAACACGATTCCCGGTACTACCGGACTTTTTCCCGGTACTACCGGACTTTTCCGGCACTACCGGACATTTCCTGGGGTTCCTGGGACTCCAAACGCATTTTCTCTCTGCGCTCCCCGGTACCAAAAAGCGGTACTACCGGACCCCGGTACTACCGGATCCTGGTCCGGTACTACCGGTCATCACAGAACGAAAACAGCCATAACTTTTGCATTCGGACTCCGATTTTGATGATCTTGGGCTCGTTTGGAAGAGGACAACAACCTCTATAAGATCATGCAAATAAACATCATAGTCCAGCAAGGGATAATAGATCCAAATGACGAAGTAAAAAACCTTCTACCGCGCTAGGTACTAAAATGCGGTACTACCGCTTTTTGGTACCTAGCCCGGCAGTGGATTTTGGCAACTTTCCAAAACCTTCTGCCTTGCTAGGTACTAAAATGCGGTACTACCGCATTTTGGTATCTAGGAGGGAAGTGGCATTTGGCAACTTGCCAAAAACTACTGCTGCGCCAGGTACTAAAATGCGGTACTACCGCATTTTGGTACCTAGGAAAATTCAAACCTCTATAACTTTTGATTGGTAACTCCGATCGACCCGATTCCAATTGCGTTGGAAAAAGGACGACATGGGATACCCTATGAAAGGTGAAAATATTGGTTATCACCAAGTGAGAATGTATCATGTATAATAATGTGAGATACCTCACTTGGTGAGAAACCGAAAAGCTGCCAAGATCAAAATCGCAACAAGATACAAACGGAAGATCCGATTTTGATGAACAAGAGCTTGTTATGGATATTACCACAAGCTCTATATCCTCACATGGATAAGACCAAATAACAACCAAATATGATGATGCAAATATGCAAAGGTTTGATCTCTCTCCGAATGATGTGACCGAATTACTCATACGAGAGCCCCTCTTAATAGTATGGTTATCTATCCTAAACCCGGTCTCACACACACAACGTGAGACCGGAAAAAGGGAAAACCTATCAATATTATACCTTTTCCTTGAGCATTCCACTTGAGCTCGATGTAGACAATCTTTCCCTTCTCAAGATGGAACGCCTTTCTTGATTCTTCATCATCGATCCATGATCACCGAGGATGGCAAGCCTCAAACATGAGATCTTCTATAGATGGCGCATTTTGAGCTTGCTCATCACATCTTCTTCTCATTTCATCGACCTTGAAGCCAACACATGCTCCAAGCGATGCTAATGGACAAATCCTACAAGTATAACTTAATACACATATTAGTCCATGAAGATTGTCATTAATTACCAAAACCACACATGGGGGCCCAACATGTTCTTTCAGTAACATCACGAGAGATGCGCATCCGACGACCAACGGGGTCCCAACAGCGATAACCCTTATGCTCATCACCGTATCCGAGAAAAACACACTCAACAGACTGAGCGGTCAGTTTGGTGCGTTCGCGAGGAGGTAGAAGGACATAGCAAACGCAACCAAATAAACGAAGAGTCGAATAGTCTGGAGAGCTACTAGAGAGACGCTCGAGAGGAATACCACCTTGAAGGGCAGCAGAAGGCTGAATGTTAATGAGGTAAGTCGACGTAGCGACAACCTCAACACAGAAATGCGGCGGAAGAGAGGAAGCAATCATCATAGCACGGGTAGTTTCAAGAATATGACGATGCTTATGCTCGGCGACACCATTTTGAGCATGGGCGCCGGGACACGAGAACTGAGCGAGGGTGCCCTGCTCAGCAAGGACACCACGCAGATGCTAGGAGATATACTCTCCTGCAGAATCAGCACGAAACACATGAATAGGCGTGGAATACTGAGTATGAACCATGGCCGCAAAACGCTGATAAATAGAGAGCACCTCACTGCGAGAGCGCATAAAAAACAACCAGGTGTACCGTGAAAAATCATTAATGAATAAAATATAGTATCGATGGCCCCCTTTGGAAGCAAAGGGAGTCGGACCCCAAACATCTGAATGAACTAAATCAAAAGGTCGCTGAGATACATACACACTAGTAGGATAGGGAAGCTAAATCTGTTTGCCTAACCTACAACCCTGACACGAATGTAAAGACACATCTCCTGAGACAGACCCCAGAAGACCACGATGAACTAAGGACGATAAACGGGAGCCACAAAGGTGACCCAGCCGATGATGCCACTGCTGAAAAGAGCCAGTGACAGAAGCAGCAACAGCAGAAGAACTAGTAGATGAAGTGTCAGTGGATGGAATGCGAAGCCAGTCTAACTCCCATAGCCCTGGAGACTCAAGACTGCGAGGACCAGCTCCAACCAGGGCCTGGGTACGGCGGTCCTGAACCGCACAAGAATCAACGTCAAGAATGATACGACAACCAGAATCAGTAAGCTGACTAGCAGAGAAAAGGTTCATCTTAAGACTAGGAACATGAGAAACGTCAGGAACAGAGAAATATGAAGTAGAAAGGGTGCCTCGACTGGAAACAGGAAGAGAGGTACCATCAGCCGTGATAACACGGACAGGAGAAATAAGAGAGCGAAGAGCAGAAAGAATAGAGAACGCAGAAGTCATATGAAAAGAAGCTCCAGAATCCAGATACCACGGGGATGACGTACCTGACTGTGTAGAAGGTGGTGGTCGCGCGGTGCCAGAAGATCTAGGCACAGAACCAGCAGTACCCGACGAGGAAGATCCTGTAGCAGTGAGTAGACCACGAAGAATGTCCTGATCAGACAGTGCAACAGCAGAAGATCCTGAAGAACCAGCCTGTCTACGAGCATGGTACTGCTGACGTAAGCTAGGATCCCTCCAGCAGCTAGAGACATCGTGGCCAGGCTTGCCACAGTAGGCACAGGGAGGACGAGGAGGTGTTGTCATACCACAAGGCTGCTGAGGTTGACTCTGACCCTGGACCGGAGGAGTAGAGAGTATCAGCGGTACTAGAGACCGCAACGGAGCCGACGGCACAGGAGGACCATGAGCAGCAAGTACGGAGGGAAAGTCAAGAAGACCAGCACCACGAAGACGAGTCTCCTCAGCACGAAGCTCAGATAGTACCTCAGAGAGCGGAACACGATCACGGGCAAGCAGCTGGGCACGGCGCGGCTCAAACTCCTTAAGGAGCCGCGACAAGAACTCAAAAACGCGCTGAAATTCCAGATCTGCGCGCACAGTCAGACAGCAGGGATAGTGGCACACACAGCTGTACGAAGAGAATTAAGCTGACGCCAAATAGCAGCACTCTAAGTATAGAACTCATCAATAGTAGAGTCACCCTGCTGAAGAGCATGCTCCTGGCGAACCACAGACAGGTAAAGAGCATCCCTAGACGGCTGATAGCGCTGACGAAGAAAAGCCCACTGAGCAGCAGCAGTGTGAAGACCCATAAACTCAGCAGCATACTGAGGCAGAACACTGGAAGTGAGAATAGAAGCAACACGAGCATCCTTATCTATCCACTGAGTGTAGTCAGTCAGATCCTGAGGAGCATCGGGAGCTAGGGAAATAGGCGACGTAGGAGCAGCGGGGCGCGGCGGACAGGAGACCTCATCAGAAAGCACACCCCAAAGACGAAGACCACGCATGTGGACGCTCATAAAGGCAGCGAAATCAGGATAATTTGCGCCATCAAAAATCACCGGGCAGCTAGGAATCGCAAGATAGCCCGACGAGGAAGACATTTTTTTTTGTTCTTTGTTTTTGCTCTTTTTTTTTACGAAAATCAGATCAGATCTGATCAGATCCGCAACACGCAGCAACAGCCGCGGCGGACGGGGTCGACAGGCCGGGCGACGGACGCCGACAGGCCGGCGGGTGGGCAGGGCGGTCGGGCGGTGGCCGGGGCGGATCGACGGGCGACAGCGACCGGGAAGGACGGGGCAAGCTCGCAGGAGGCGAGGGAGAGGCAGCGGCGGCGGCCGGGCGCGGCGGCAGGAAGCCGGGGCGGGCGGCGGCTGCGAGAAGAGGAGCTACCTTACAACTCTGATACCATGTTAGGGTAATAGACTTGTTGTGTTACCAGAGGGCCAAATGCCACAATATATAGTACATGTACAGGCGCAAATATACAGGAAATCCCCTAACACACGGGGAAACTATAATATACAAATATATACTCTAACAAAATGACGAGCTTGTCACTTGTGACATAAAATAGAACCATGTTCCAATCCGTGTCCAAATATTTGATTGTTGCTCCGTGGCAACGCACGGGTATTCACCTAGTTATATATAATAGATGAAGCTCTATCAGGCCCGGGCCTATAGCGGTGCCAACTGTGTCGCTGGCACAGGCCCATGATTTTTGAGGGCCCAGATTTTTATATATGTTTCTTTCTCCGTTTCAATTTACAAGTCCTGCACGTATATCTAGGTTATCAATTAGACCTATATAATTTAAATTATATAATAAAAAAATTATATTATTGAAAAATATAAAGTCTAAAGTTTCTGGAGATTTTTTTTTAATATATACCTCATACTAAGTTGCTCAATTTGATGATATAGAAGTACGTGCAGAACTTGTAAACCGAAACGGAGGGAATAGTATACTTGTATAGGGTACGTACCAATGTATTATCGGAAGGAATCGGAATCAAGCCTCGTGTGCGGCTGCTGCGTTGCTGGGCTGCATCGCTAGGGCCGCAATGCAAAGTTGCGCTGCCTGCTGCTGGACGGAGACGGACAGCGTCGATTCCGATCTATCGTCAAATAAATCACGATTCGCTGCCCTGCCGACGCACCCGCAAGCCAAGCGACGAGATTTGCTATCCTGCCGACGCACCCGCAAGCCAAGCGACGAACAGCAAAATACACAGCAATCGCCATACAATCCAATCGATCGCGTCCATAGACGGCGAGTCGGCGACACCGCGGCATACAATCCAATTGATAGCGTCCATAGGCGGCGAGTCGGCGACGAGCGATACCGTGATACGTGACCGTTAGCCGCAGTTCCTCCAACTCTTCATTGCCTCAATCCTCATCAGCTTGATCGCAAAAATAAACACTTTTAATTTTTGATCATATTCATACTTTTATTTTATTTACCTCTTGTATCTTCTGTTCCAATAATACAGATTCGACATGGAGAAACATCAGTCTGGTTCCCAGAAGCGTAAGAGAAAAGAAAAAAACAAAATTTAATTAAATCTCAAAAAGGTGCTATGGACAAGTTTATTAGAAAAGAAGCATCGGAAGTGTCATCTGGTAATCAGTTTGTTGATCCTTCTAACCTTGCTCTTGCAATTGTTTCTTACCATCATTCTAGAGATGGCCAAACAGAGACAGATAATATTGAGATAGAGGAAGAACATATTGATGTTAGTTTGAATAATTCACCTGATGCGGATGATGTTGATGATTCTTTTCAATTTGATATATTTGATCCAAGAAATTGGGATTCTCTTGATTCGAAACAGATTGATATTTTAGCACAAAAGGGTCTAAAAAGAGACTTATCAATTAAAAAAGATTCTAAGAATATATATCGTAAAAGGTTTACTAGACCACGAAAGCGCGTGTTGTCGCGCCCGTCCATCTCAAAAAAGGAATAACAAGGTACTTGAGAATAACCGTAGAAATATGTAAAAATTTTACAAGCGGAAGTTCAAAGAGATCACACCGATTGATGCAACACACGGCTTGGTTGTGGTGTTTACAACCATTGTTAAAAAATAAAAACTATTAAGTCAAAGAGCCCTGGGGATTGATTTGAGGTCCTTCCTATTGTTTCACGCTGGTTGCATTGCCAAGTTTGTTGTCGTCCTTGCTTCCAGGTCATTATACACTTGACACCATATTAAAACTGCTTCATTAATGAATAAAATCGTCTGGCTAGATTTGAGTCCATATACACAGCCGATATACGTGATGAAATAGCAGGTACTTTGCACACGAAATATGTGAAGTCCAGCATAGACAATAAGTACACGGGAAATTTCCTTGTATAGTTCTTGCAATTGGCAAACCACACCATTGGTTCGGAGGGAGATGCTTCTTCATAAATATAATACCACTTACCAACCACCATGCCAACACCACCGTTCCAACAGCGCGTGCTCACACACCTTGAATGGTATCAATGTCAATATTGAAGACAAGTTGTTGCCCAGCTAGATTTCAGAAAGCAATTTTTTGACACAAACAACAAAAGTCTGTAAAATGTGAAAGGAACAATTGTAATTGTATATGCATACAAGAGGCTCCCTATTGATTTTATGGCCTCTACTATTTTGTTATTGTCAAAATAGCAATTTCAAGGAAAATAAGTAGATTGTCTTTAGGACATATAAACTGAGTTCTATCAGCAGTCACATCATATTATGAGCCAACTTGAAGGCTGATGCCAAAGAACAATATCAGATGAAAGATTAAACCCTTTTTTTCTAGCCGGGACAAGCATAATTTTCTTGTGTAAAAGAAAATGTTATATGGACAGACCTGTAAAGTTTATTCAATTTCGTAAAATGATTGCCTAGCATGCAACTCAAGGTTATGTTGTTTTGAAATAAGAAAATATAAAATACAAAAGGATTGTGCCTAGATTAATCTACCATGCATGTAACATGATCAACTACTCAGCATGAATCGGAGATAATAGCTTTCCGTTAAATAATCAACCTATGGCCTTATATTTTGGCTTAAAATACAAAAGAAGTACCAATTAGCACAGCCCATGAATTAGTCGTATAGATACAATCAAATTTATTTGGAGCTACCATGATTATCACAATTGCTTATGCATTACTAATTTTATCAAATTAGGTAACTCAATTTTCGCCATCTCAAAGCAATATGTCAAAACATGAATGGCACCACATTAGAGCTTCCTAAGTAAACTGGGGGCAATTTGCTATTTATTACAAAGAAAAATATTTTCTAACAATTTGCTTCCTAAGAACTATAGACTGAACATCAGACTAATAATAAGTCACCAAACTTGTTGAAAAAATAGTAGCAACACTAATTTTCAAGCCAGATCGTAATGGTTTGTGATGCGTTTTGTCAGAGCAATAACATCTCTGATGTGTTCCCCAATAGCGGCAGCATGTTTCCCGGCACCTTTTCCTGCGAAACTTCAACAGGAACCAATACACCATCAGACTGAAAACCCCAAAATCCGAAATTTCCAACAAAGAATAGAGGCATGATCGTTGCTTTACCTTAATCATGGAGAGACAAGCGAATTGGTTCTGGCGTTTTACCCGCATCAATTCCCCAGAGGCATGTACGCTGGAGAGCCCTGAAGCCGCAGGTGTCCACGCACATCCTCTGTTCCAACCTACGTACCTAGAGAATGAAGAGAAAAAAGAGGATCTAATCCTATCGGATTGGAAGACAGATCAAGGTGAGGAACCGCAAAAGGGGAATCAGAGTGGCTGGCTGGCTGCTGTACCTAGATAAAAGCCATCACGCCAAATCCATACGCAATAGAGAAATTCGACAATTCCTGAAATAATAAAATCAAGTAAGCAGCCTGAGTAGCACTATAACACAGCGACAACAACTGCAAGTGCCATGGCTGCCGAAGAGGCGGAGGATGAAAATCCAGATGGAGGAAGAGAAGCTAAAGTCACACACCATATATCAAGGGGGCGGAAGTAACGCACCTCAACTCCAAGTAACCGTAACGGGAGGGAGACGGACGAGCTTCATCATCATTAATCCGACGTTGTTGGTGTCGCGTTTTTTTTGAGGAAGGTATCTTTGCAGCGAAGGAGCTGCAGGGAGACGATGATAGAGTTGTTTCGTCGGTGCAGAACTAAACTGGACCTTAACCATCCCAGAGCCCAGAGGGCAGCAACGGGAGTCCAAAAGAGCATTTTTCATAGGTCATTGCTAAATTAGCAGCCCTGCGATCAAATCGGCCCGGTTATTAAGAAGGAGTCCAGCTACATTCCCGGAGTAGCAGCCCAGTAACTGTCTGGCCGGACGGGACATGCGGGACATCAATACTAAGCGAGAGTAACCAACGATCTAAAACGTTCGATAGTAGGATCAGACGGCTGAGAATGTCAAATGGCTGTAGTGGCTCCTAGGTAGCTCAGTTTACTATTTCTTAATTGCAAAGTTCTATACAAGATCTCTATCAAATGGGGAGAATTGTGATAGGGATTGGCTTGTCTATTCTAAGGAACTTGATAAAGTCTTTTGCTTTGGTTGTAAATTATTTACAAAAGGTCATCGGAAAGGTCAGTTGGCAAATGAGGGCTCTAATGATTGGTCGCATATGAAAAATAAACTGCAAGATCACGAGACAAGTGTGGATCATGTTTCGAGTATGACTAATTGGTATGAGTTGCGTAGTAGATTATCAAAACATCAAACTGTTGTCAAAGCATTGGAGTTAGCCAAAGGTATTGCAATTGATATGGATATTGGCACAACATTTCATACAAGGAGAGAAATTAAAAGAAAGAGGCAGTTTGTTGAGAATCCAGATGACACAAATGTTGTCACACAATCTGCAGAAGAATCATTTAGAATCGGCTATTTTATACCTCTTGTGGATCAAGCAATTTCGTCACTCAAAAGAAGATTTGACCAATATAAGGGTTATCAGAAATTTTTTGGTTTCTTATTTACCTCAGAAACATTGCGCTCATTGGATTATGATAGTTTGAAGTCTTCTTATGATCATCTTGAGGCTGCCCTTAAAAAGGATAAGAAATCTGATATTAATGCCAATGATCTATTTGTTGAGCTAAAGTTTCTTCAAAAATTCATGCCAAAAGAAAATATCGGGCCTGTTGAAGTTTTGAAGTTTATAAAGCGGCATGATTGTTTTCCAAATGCAAGTATTGCATATAGAGTTTTGTTGACCATTCCCGTGACGGTTGCATCGGCAGAACGAAGCTTTTCTAAGTTAAAGCTATTGAAGTCGTATATGCGTACTACAATGACACAACAAAGACTCAACGATTTGGCTACAATAGCACTTGAGGGTGAAGTGTTAGAGAAGATTGATTATAAGGATATCATTGAACATTTTATTTCAAAGAACACAAAAAGGATGATGATGTTCAAATAAACGTTATGCAACTTTGAGTTATATAGGTATGATTCTCAATATATGCAATTTGTTATGCAAAATATTCTATCATATACATTAGGATTATTTATTTGTTCAAACTTTTGTATGAGATAGGGCCCCATTTTAGATTTTCGCACAGGACCTCAGATTTTGCCGGCCCGGGCCTGAGCTCTATGGATACCTATATAACCTGTTAGTTGAAAAAAGTTGTTTGTTGTCCATAGTTTATTAATATTGTTTCCAATGGACTGATTTTTCTCAGTTTGTATTATAGAAAAAATATCTCATATTAGTAAACTCGGTAAACAAAGGGAGTTCTCTAAAGAAAACACGCTTATAAATCAGGCTTATAGAATTAATTCTTTAAAAGATTACCCCGTTGTTAAGCTAAGTTGGATTATAGTAGACATGTACTTTCAAGACATTCTTATAGAACAGTTCGAGAAGATACCGTGTTTTTTCATATAGTATAGCCACGTTGCTCTTTTAGGTGGACAATTTTCAACTTCACAACCAATCAGCTTGGCTAGAGTTATGTCTAGTTTTTTTTGCATAGCAAATTTATCATCAAGATCGGTGAAGTCATCAAAGTACAGATCCTTAAGTTTCCTATTGTATATAGTCGAAGAGTAACTTGGCAGGCACGATGGCCATGTGTAAGGACTCATGAATTATATCTGGTGATGTTGGCAGTTTTGCTACTGATATATGGTTGTGTTTGGGACCATTTGTAATTTTGATGTGCTCTATAGGCACTTGGCAAAAGAATAAGGTTTAATTGGATCTATGTCATTGCAATTTTCACCTTTTGAGGATATGCCATTACAAAAACCAAACTTGGAAATATGCCGCACCGACTTTTGTATACCTCTAGCTAGGCCATTTTCTTCACATATCGGTCCATATACAGCTCATATTCACCAGTACATACATTTGTATTTATATACTTCCGTACGGACACGTAAAAAAAATGGATCCGCTCTAATTCCCCTGGCCAAATATCACGTCCACGGACGAACCTAAATTCCCCTGGCGGAAGTTTACGATGCGCGGACAAACCCAAATCCCTAATATTGTGGCGACTACGGTCGGGTACTGGTGGCTGGAGCAGCTCGTAGGCACGGCTGGCGGCTTAGGCGGCCGCTGGATCCTCCCCTCACGCGACGCGGTAGCCGGAGGATCCTGTAGCTGGAGGAGTTCGGGCGACACAGCGGCCAGAGTAGCTCGCGCTGCTGGAGGCCCTTCAGCCTTCCGGGCGAGAGGACATTGGAGCCTGCTGGTCAATGGAGTCACCGAGCGCTGGAGTTTGGAAAGTTCACGTCGCCGGAGGATCCTGTAGCTGGAGGAGTTCGGGCAACGCAGCGACCGGAGTAGCTCGCGTGTGCTAGTCAATGGAATCACCGAGCGCTGGATTTTGGAAAGTTTTTGGTGGAGTAGCTCGCGTGTGCTAGTCAATGGAATCACCGAGCGCTGGAGTTTGGAAAGTTTTTGGTGGAGATGAAGTGGTTCACGAGAATGCAGGGAATTTGGTTCGATTCTTTCCTTTTTCCTCTTTTTACATGTACGTACAGGAGTATATATATGGATGTATATGTGTTTTGTGTGGACTGGTATGGGAATAAATGGCATAGCAAAAGTTGGAGTGGCATATTTCCAGGTTTGGTTTTTGTAATGGCATATTTCCAAATGGTGAAAATTGCAATGGCAAAAATCCAATTAACCCAAAGAATAACTAGGTTCATAACATTAATGTGCCACCTTGAATATGATTTAACAAATACACCATGATATATAGATGAACAGTAGACAGAGCAAGGAGAGGGTTAAAAATTGTCAAGCCTTAATATAGCTTAATATAGGTTGATATGTATCTACTACTCCTACATTACAGATTTCTATTCAAGATAAGATTTTAATTATATACTTGTATGTATGATACACAACTCAAATTATCAAATACTGACATGGATACAGAAAAAAAAACAAAGATATGATCCCATGTTGATGCCATGACAAAAGAGCCGAAAGTTGCACTTCAATCATCTACCACGACTCCACAAGGGACTCGTTTAAAAACACAATTTCGTCAATAACAATGTAATGATTAAATACATGGATTATAATCCATAATTGTCCTAAGCAGAGCACACAGCAGCAGCACCCACACAAGTGAGTACCGTACATGTGATATGATCCCAAAATTCATGCATTTTGAGCAGAATACAAACAAGTCTTGATCCAAACAAGTCTTGATCCCGATCGTTTGTATCACTGCCACTAATTTTTTTCAGTTTTCCTAGTGTTGCAGCTTGCATGTTACTACTGGCCCAATGGAAGAACCGCTGCGTATTTTTAACCAGAAGGTGGTGGTGGCGGAGGTGGCATGGACATTGGAGGGGGCGGCATTCCACCACTTTGTTGTGGGGGTGGGGGTGGCCTCCACATAGGAGGAGCTTGCATATTGGGAGGTGGCGGCGGCGGCGGCCTGGCGATGTGATGAGGTGGCGGCATCATATTTTGTGGCGGGGGCATCATGTTTTGCTGTGGTGGCATCCCTGGAAGCCTGTACTGAAGCTGCTGTTGCATCGGTGATGGTGCTTGCATATTCTGTGGAGGACCAGGCCAAGCAGGCAGCCCGTGCATCTGCATGGGAGGGTATTGACCAACAGGTGGTGGCGGTGGCCTAACGTGTTGCATCTGTCCTGGGACATTCCCATTGGCAAAAGGCCGTGGCACAGGTGCACCAACACCACCGTTGTGAAGCCCCTGGGTCGGTGGAGCAGTTGCGAACATGGTGTGTGGCCTATGCTTCTGTGATCCTGGGTTGTTCGCTGCCAGCAACCTCTCTGCCAACAGATAACAATGGATTTAATAACATCTAGAGAAACTTTAGGAAGTAAAGCACAACTTTAGCAAAATAATACTCCCTCTGTCCAGAAATAACTGACTTGGTTTTGTCTAGATTCAAATGTATCTAGACGCATTTTAGTATATAGATACATTTGAATCTAGATAAATCCAAGTCAGTTATTGCTGGACGGAGGGAGTAATAATAATCAAATTTATAGATCAAGAAATCTTTAAACAGAATAGAGGCTGCAATGGTGATAACTAATAAGAGCAAACAGACCTGACATGTGATGTAAAAAATGGATGAGCATATATTAGCAGTTCAAATGTCTCTAGTGATGATTTCAACACATAAGATCAAGATCCATCATGTTCGCTAAATGTGAAATACTTAAAAGGAAATAATTTTCAATAAAGTTGAAACCCTAAATGTCAAAGCACAAATGTGGGAGAAGTGTAGCAATCGAGAGTCCATATCCAGAATAGAATTTGACTTGGGATACATGAAACAACCTAATGAATACCACATAGCCCATTGCTTTCCAGAAAGTGAATAATCAACATAAGCAAGAGTTGATCTGTGTCAGCGCACAAGAAGCCAACAGATACTTCAAAAAACAATACCTGCTGGTGTGCCATGCCGCTCTCCTTTTGTATCTTTCTTGTAAGCATAAGAGACAGTTATTGGCCGATTACATAAATGCTGGTTGTTCATGGCCTGAGAAATTACAGCAAACATAATAGTTGAAACATATGGTAAGGCAAATTATAGAGCAGTATTGAGATAATGACATTACCTCTATTGCTTGATCAGATGATTCAAAGGAGTCATAGCTCACAAAGCCAAAACCACGAGAATTTCCAGTTTCAGGGTCCCGCATTATCTTGAAAAGAAACCAAAAATAATAATACGCTTACAATATCTGACCACTAGAATTCAGAATTTGACAGTTAACTGAGTTAATAGGTAACATGAATTGATCTTAATATGGCATAAATGGAAGGAACTGTACCAGGAGCCCATAGGGTGTTAATAATTTTTAATGAATTAGATGCTAACAAGTATCCCACTGAAGCAGGGAAGACATACAGTAGCTGAGCTATGGCAAGTAAATCTAATGATATTAGGTCAACTTAAGCATAACAGTTGTTATTCTTTGAATCTGGAGATCAAGACTAAAGCTGGTAAAATCAGATACCAATGTATAGTGATGTCATTAGCAGAAAGATCCAAATTCTAACGTGTGCCTAGCCATATGCAGAGTAACATTTTCAAGTGTCACCTTAGGATTGGTCACAATCACTCCAAATGCACTGAAGGTATCATAGAGGAGCTTCTCGTCAACTTCCTATTTGACAAAGCAAACACAAAACCATTAGCCGCTTCTTGGTATGAATACATTCGACTAATTGTCAGAAGATGGACTTTCGGGTTTTACTGGATCAAGATTGCCAATAAAAAGATTTGCTCCCACGTCCAAGCTCTTCTTGTCTTGGGAAGCCTGGAATATCATGTTAGGTCAATGTGATCATCAATATCCTAATTGTCTGATTACCCAAATACAAAAGGACCAAGAACATGACAGAAACTTCAAGTGACCATGAAGCGATGATTTTGTAAAAATTAAGATGACAACTCAAAGCACTGATCCCTGTCAGTCAGAAGGTTTACCACAGGATGATGATCCACACTAATTAAGAACAAATAGTAACATTAACATCAGAGTGAAGGAGTAATATCAATATTCAAAAACATTTACTAGTATATTAATGGATGTCTCCAATGTCCAATCCCCCTGCTGCATATAAAACATACAAGACAAAACGTACTGATTGGGGCAGGGAGGATCAAGAGAAGTGCTTACCTTGTTTACTCTTATTGGCTTTCCATATAGTTTGAGCATGTTCAAAACTTTAATAGCCTGCAAAAGCAAGGTATTTAGATCTTGAGACAGATAAGGACATTTTTTGGTCTTCATACCAATAAAAACTTACATAATCTGCATCTTCCTCACTCCTGAATTCTACAAATCCATAGCCCTGGTGTAGATTTGTAACTCTGTCTTTCGGGACATACACATTTACTATAAATGAAACAACGAATCATCTATTAATCATCAAACTCGTAGTAATGTATTCAGATTGTGTTTTCATTTTATGATATACATATATGTAAGAGGGAGGACTGTTCAAATCAGACCATCCACAATTCAGCACCAAGTATACAAATCCAATAAAGCATGATGGTGGAAGATAGTTCACAACAAGAATCAACATGCTGTTATAGGGCAAGAAAAGTATCCCTATTTGCAGGAAAGAGGGAAACATTGTACTCCCTCCGTTTCAAAATATAAGATGTTTTAGGTTTGTGAAGAAAATGTATCTAGACTTCTTTTACTATATAGGTTCACTCATGTTTTGAATGAATCTACACACTAAAAGAAGTCTAGATACATTTGCTTCACAAAGCTAAAACATCTTATATTTTGAAACGGAGGGAGTACTTACCAACAGGACCTGCTTGGACAAACAACTCCCACAGTAATTCCTCAGAAACCTGTTAAAAACGGGGAGAACTATCAGCATGGGTGCCTGGGTGTAATCGTATCAAAAGGAGAGTACGCAGAATTCCACAATATACAAGAAGGAACGCATTCTATAAGTGACTTTAATTTCTCAATGGAAGCCACAGGATTGTGTTGTTACAACTTACAATCAGTCATAGGCAACATGCAGAACTCCATGAGTTTATTATTTGCTACTGAACGAGGAAAAGATAATCCCAGTTACTAATATGTGACCATCTAAACATTGAACAGTTATACCAAGGAGCGGCAACGTATATTGTCATCTGGATTTCATACACCACATGAAATAAATTCCTTCAGATTCTACTACACTACGGAAGCCTAGGAAAACCTAGCAATTACACCAACCGCAACGTGATTAGCAACTAATGCGGTGGCATACGCCTGAGTTTCGCGATCAGCGTGCACACTACCCGCGTTGGTTCACTTGAAATACTGGTACACCTTGGATTTAGTAGCAGCGACTAGCTATTTTTAACGCGCAGGACAAATCCATTTTCATCAAGCATAAATTCGACGACAGCCATCTCAAAAAAAAAAAAAAAATCGACGACATCTTGAGTAACACAGCCCGTGGAGATAGGAAACACGAATCCGGCTGCGAGAGCATTAAGGGGGATCTACAGGGAGAGAGATGGGAGGGAGGGGGGGGGGGGGGGGGGGGGGGGGGGGGGACCCTAACCTGCGGGTCGAGGTTGCCGACGTACGTGGTCGCGTCCTGGTTGCGCTCTGCCGAGTGCTGCCCGAGGAGATTCGCGCCCACGCCCGGCGCGATGCGCGTCGTCATGCCTGGCTCCCGGCGGCGGCGAGCGAGTTATGGAAGCGGAGCCGCTGGTGGTGGGGTTTATTCGAGACTCCGGGAGCCTCTTGTCTTGGTTGGCGGCGGAGAGTGGCAAGCGACTGGGCCAGACTGGGTTGCAACGGCCACATGTACAGTAGCCTGGCCCACGCACTTGGACTGAAATAAGCTTTTTTAGTTTTTTTTCTCGAAATGGGGGAAACTGGTGCCTCTAACTTTGTGAAAAATAATACTCCCTCCGACTCATATTAGTTGACTTAAATTTGTCTAAATTTAAATAAATCTGGACACTATTAGTATATAGGTTCATCCGACAAATCCAAGTCAAATAATATGGGTCAGAGAGAGTAATATTTTGATAATTCCAAATAGCCTAACATAAGGCTCAAACTTCAATACGAATCTAGCCTTAAATTTTTTATCAATCCATTCAACCAATTTTTAAATATATTGGTAACTAGTTGATACCCCGCGCGTTGCGGCGGGCATTAGAAATAATTTTCTTGTATACAAAAAGATGACAAAGAATCTTCTAAAATAATGCTTATTTGCATAGTTATGAAGTACAACCATATAGCTATTTACCTAGCTTTGGTTGTGCGTTGCTGGGGAATCATACATGAAAAACAATAGTATGAAATCGTCTATGGTTGGTATGTAGTACATTCGAATATATTAAACGTGTGGCAGGAGTTAACCAATTATAATTTAGCAAATAAAATGCATGTGCATCATTAATGGCAGGATAATAGCACTGTAGCAAAAATATGTCGAATACTCTCTTCAGTCCGGTTTATTAGACATGCATGTAGTTTAAAAACAACTTTAATCATTAATTTTAGATAACAAATTTTATATAATATGTCACAAAAATTATACCATTACATTTATCTTTAAAAGTACTTTTCAATGGTATATCTTTTTTATCAAAACTATATAAACTTTGTTAATCAAAACTAATGATCAAAGTTATTTTTAAATTACGTGTGCCTCTAATAAACGGGATCGGAGGAAGTACTTCACCAGTAAGTGATTAGTATGTATCCCTGACACCGGGAACCAAGTGAATAAAAATCACATGATTCTTCACATGTATAAGGAGAATGTAAAATATTTGGCAAAAATACCAAATATTCAAATAATCCATCGTTATCATGATATTATTCATAAGAATATCTCCACTCGCCTATCCAGGACACCGATCCGGACGCTGAATTTAGGTCCGGACGTTAAAAATTGGCCCAGTCGCGTATCCAGAAATCTGTTTTAGTCCGGATTTGGGTCAATTTTGGTTCGGACTACCCAGGCCAAACCTAGGTTTCCGGGTATGCCCTGGGAACGCCGGACGTAGCGAACTCGACGAAAAAAACGAAGAGGCGCGTGGATCCGCTGAGTCAGCGACGGAACCCGAGTCGTTGTCATCCTCGGAAACACGCGGCGACCACCGGACATTAATTGCCCGTCGCGTCGGCTACGCGTCGCCGAATTGTCGTGCCACCGTCGCCGCCTCGGCTCCCGCGACAGACCGGCGGGCACTAACTTCCCGTCATTTCCCCTTTTCCCGCCCTCGCCGCTGCACCCCTCTCGCCCTCGCCGTCCACCTCGGCCTATATAAGCCGTACCCCTCGCCGGAGTTCCTCACACACTCTCACAACTCCCCCAGCCCACCAGCCTGAAACTTTGGCGAACACTCTCACTCTCCCCTCCCTACTTTAGCCATGGCCGAGCGATACCCCAGCGATGGTGCGACGACGAACGGCTTCGGCTGGCGCACCCTCCAGGCTTGGGAGGCACGCCTGCTTTACGAGGCCGGCTATATGGCGCCGCCGGACACGCGGAACCCTCCGGGGTGGAAGCTGGGCGTCGGCGGCATCCCTATCCCGCCGGCACCGATGCCGAAAGAGCTGCCGTACAAGATCCAAGAGTACATCGGCGCCATGGACGACCCCTCTGCCGCCGAGAGCCCCGACAACCTCTTGTACTGGGAGCAGTTCTTCGCGGACCGTCGCGTCCAGGAGCTCGCCCGCCACAAGGGGCCGCCGAACGAGTCGCCGCCGAAGCGCAACAACACGGCCGGTCGCCGGCGTTTCTGCAGCGTGCCAGGCCAGACGCTCAAGGCGATGCTGGAGCACATCAATGCCGGGAACACGTCGCGCCTCAGCTTCCTGCGCACACCCACACCGGCGGCCAGGTCGGGGCGGCGTCCTCCGACGAACTGGATGCCGAGGAGGATGGCCCGCCTAAGCTCCTCCTCCTCTGCCCCGGCCTCCCACTCCTCGGGCTCCACGCCACTTCGTACGTCGACTGGCTCTTCGTCGGGGATGCGCCCAGTCAAGCGCGAGGCGGGCTCGCCTGTGCGCTCGCCGCCGCGTACATGCTCGCCCGGCATCGTCATCGTCGAGCCACGCATGACGGCGTCGCCAACTTGCCACCTTTGCCTTCGCCGCCCAAAGACTGAAGGCTCGGCGTCGCCCGAAGATAGCGCCTTGAGGATGGCGCTGGAGCAGTCGCTCCGCGACTCGGCGTCGCAGCCGCCGTTGGTGGAGCCGTCATCTCCGGACATCCTAGCCTGGTCCAGGGCGGACTGGGAGGAGCAGGAGCGGCAGCGCATCCGTCGCCTGCAGCAATACGCCGAGGAGCAGGCGGCCCAGAGACGGGCGTTGTCCGAGCGCGAGCTCGCCTACCAGGGCACTGTTGGGGATATGCTATATGGGTATCCTCATAGCATGTCTCCTATCCGGATAACCCGGGTGGCCCACAGTTGGTAGCATGGCCCATGGCCTGCTGGGCGGCCCAGTTAGATGGATCCAGAAGGGAGGCCCATGCCGAATAAAGGAAGGCTACGGAGGAGTCACCGACGTACCCGGAGCCTTGGAGTGCAAGACACACTAGACTAGTTTTAAGCAGTGTAGGACTCTGTAACCTGTCCGGCTAGGACTTTTCCCTGTAAACCTAGGACCTGACGACTATATAAGTCGGACCTATGGGAGCCTTTAGGGCACGATAACTTAGATTCTATAGTCACCTCGCACAGCAAACCAATCCCTGTAACTCGGCGATTCGCCCTTATAGTGATTTATAGCAGGAGTAGGATTCCGCCACCGTCGTGGGATCTGAACCTGGGTAAGCTGTGTTACCTCATACCCGTCAACCGTCCGCCTTCCCCCACGTCTCTAAACATGCACTGTGAGGACCCCTCCATGGCGTACTTGTCGGCAATACCACGACAGTTGGCGCCCACCATGGGGCAAGAGGCGCTTCAGACTCTTCAGCGGGCGAGGACCAAGATCTTCGCGGGAATCGGCGAAACCATAGCCATCGGTCGTGTTCTCTTCTCCGGCAACGTTCCGATCGTCCCTCCCGACGAATTCTGGATCCCGGCAAAGACGAACCCCACCCGCTGCTCGATCGTCCCAATCGGGGACATCCACCTCTTCATCGGCGAAACCGACTCGGCACTAGTTCCCTGGGAGTCAGAGGAGCGTCAAGACCCGCACAGACCGCCTACGGGCAGGATACGTTCGTGGAAGGATCGATGTCGGACCTCTCCTCGGAGTTTGCCAGCAAAGATCGGAAAAATTCAAGGCCCACCCAAACCGTCCCTGTGCAGGATATAACGGTGGAAGATCGATGCAAGTCCACCGGCTTCGTCTGTACGTCTGGACATCAGAGATCCAAGTTCATCAGAGTGGTGACCATCTTCGATCTGGCGCGTTGCGTTCAAAGAAAGGGTGAAAACCCCCGTGATTACCTTGCTAGGTGGCTCCGTATACGGGCCGATCTGGCGCATTACCCCAATGATGATGCCATGTATCACTTTGTGGAAGGACTGGACCAAGGTACGCTTCTACGGCATTTGCTAAGGCGGTAGTAGGCTTCAGGATGCCTCACCTTCGAAAGCATGGTGAACACCGTCAACAACTACGTGGAGGGTGAGGATGCAGCTCAGACAGCCCTCACGCTCATTGACGGAGCCCCTCCGCCTTAGCCGCCACCGCTGCCGCCTCCGGTCGTCGTCGCCGCAGCTGCGCCACCACCCCCAGTCATCGTCGCTGATGTTGTACCTCCACCCCCCGTCATCGAGGAAGCCCCGGTACCCTTCGACTCCGTGATTGACGCGCTTTACGCCGACTTCAGTGCAGATTCGGAGGAGATAGACTTCAACCCAGAGGAGCTAGACTCTGCCAGCAGAAGATGGAGGAGGATTACAAGCGCGACGAGCAGGCCAACAACGCCGTCACGTCCCGAGAGGTGTTCGTCGGCATTGGGATGACGATGGATGAAGATCAACCCAGACGAGCTCTGCCTACAACGCTGGACAAAGGGAAGGGACCACATGTTGTTGCCGACAATGATCGCACAAAGGACATGCCCTCCGCCTAACCTAGTGCAGCAGCCACAGGAAATCGGCACCAGTTCGAGCAACAACAACACCGCAAACCCGCCGCCTCCGGCATCTACGTCTGCTGCTTCCCAAGTCACTCCAGCTGATAGAGCGATGTACGGCAATCTCCTCATCGAGCCTATGAACGTGGCTCATATTCGCAATGTAGTCCAACTCGACGAGAAGTGCTAGCAGTTGCTGGAGGAAGCGCAGGCTATCGCGGAGTAAGGCACAAAGCTAGATCGAGATCTGGTCAACGTGCAGAAGTCAATAGAGAAAGCTAGAGAAATGGAGGTCGAGTACAAGGCTCTATTGCAGCAGCAGAAGGCTAAGAAAGCCCCGGCTCGCGTCATCAATGATCTTGGTGTACGACAAAACCTAGGGTGGGCTCCCTTGAAGCCGGCACAGGCCAAGCCATATATTGACAGTGAAGGCAGGCAGGTGATGCCCACTCCTCTCCTTAACCTCGCTGTCGCCAAGACCCTTCTAGAGCAGGATAGATCACCCGAAGCAGTGAACCAGGTCTATGACCTAGTGGCCAAGGCGGTGAAACAGCTGGAAAAGGCCACCTCTCAGAGGCTTGAGTCTGACCCAATGTTTTGCCAGTCTAGCCAGCATAAGCCACCAAGGGACATGTCTCCTCTTGATGTCGGGTCTCAGACGGGTTCGTCATAATGAAGATGGAGGGATGCACGCAAACAGGAAGGATGCTATCCCCATATCCTCCGACCATGGAGGCAAGGCCCAACCTTGTCGCCCATCGCCGCCACCTCGTTCCCCCCGACATCGCGAAGATACCAAGGCTCACCATCGTACGGATATGCCTCCGCCAAGGCTGAGCGGCATCGTCATATGCGACAACGCGGAGCAGAACCATCATGACGGAGAGCGCAACCAAGGACACAAGAGCAGATCGCGCCACGATCCTCCGCATCCAACAAGCAACCGCGACAAGCGTGAGGCGTCGCAGGAGGGTAACAGCAAGAAGGCTAACCCACAGCCACCTCCGCCTCCGTCGCCACCTAGCAGCCAGCATGGTGGAGGAGGCCCGTGTCGTTCACGCATTCCATCCCCTGATGGCAAGAACGAGAAAAGAAGCCCGGAGCCATACAATGCATGTTCGCGTCTGAACAAGATCCATGAGGCCCGAGAAGGACCATACCTGGGACCACGTTGCTTTGGACCTATGATACGGTCCGCAACTTACCCCAAAGGTTTCCGGATTGACAAGACCATCAAGCCCTATGACGGCACCGCCAAGCCAGCTACATGGTTGCAGGACTACGGCAACGCAGTGGAGATCACCGGGGGTAACCCCAACATCGCCGTCAAGTACCTCCCATTGATGTTGGGGGGCACGGCCCGCCAATAGATTGATGACTTGCCGGAAAGATCCATCTGCAATTGGTTGGACATGCAAGAAGCGTTCACCAAGAACTTTGAGGGTACGTACAAACGTCCTTGAACTGTTGGCAATCTATAGCGGTGAGTGCAAGAGAAAGCCAAGACATCTCGTACTAGCTGGATATGAAGAATTCATGCGCAGGAGTGCACGCTCAGACCGCCATGGCTGCCTTCACCGATGGGATGGAAAGGGGCACGTTGCTCCGACATAAGCTGAAGCGTCTGCAGGATAATCATCAGCTAGACTTGAACCAGATGATTCAGTTGGCTAGTGAGTTCGCGGCTACCGACGATGATGCTCGCGGCTCTTTGCCGGCAACGGCCGTTCCAACTCAAGCTCGGAGAAACAGCAGCACCAAGCGGAAGACCGCGCCAAAAGAAAAGAAAACCTTCGACATGGTCGCTATGACTTTTGCAGGACGAGGTGATGGCGGACAGCGTGGCCGAGGATGAGGAGCGGGTCGTGGTCAGCAGTGAGGCAGTGAAACTACCTCGACAGCGCTCCGCATTCCCTAAACCTACGAGGAGTACCGTGATATGCCGTGCCTCATACACCTCGACTCCAACGGCAAAGCCACCCACACCAATCGCCATTGCAAGTTCGTCAACAACCTCAAGGAGGACCTGGAGTCCGGCTACAAGCAAAGTCAAAAGAACAGACCGCAAAGCAAGGGCAAGGGGAAGAAGAACGAGGAGGAGTCCAAGGATTCAAGTGACATGGACGAGGACATTGACCCCAAGCACGCCGCCAAGAGCGACGGCAAGGGCAAAAAAACCTTCGAGAAGAAGGCGGCAGTTTTCCACACTTTCCTTGGCACCCCCACCGTCTGACAACAAAATACCTCCATGAGGATACTGATGGCTACTCTACCCCCAGTTCCCCAGTTCCTGTGCTGGTCGGAGATTCCAATTACTTGGGACAGGAAGGATCACCCAGACCTCATCCCTACGGAGAACCTATACGCCATGGTCATCAACCCCCTGATTGACGGCAACGAGTTCACCAAATGTATGGTGGATAGTGGAAGCAGCATCAACATTATGTACCTGGATACACTACATAAGATGAACTTGATGGAGGCAAACCTAAGGCGGACCAACACCATCTTCCATGGCGTAGTTCCTGGTCGGGAGGCTCGGTCCCTTGGGTGCATCACACTTTAGGTCGCTTTTGGTGATGTCAATAATTACCGCCAAGAACGCATGACCTTTGAGGTGGTCCCCTTCAAGAGTGTGTACCACGTGCCGCGACATATTCCACACCTTCATAGCCAAGCCATGCTTCGTCTACAACAAGCTCAAGATACCCGGACCAAACGGTGTTATCATCGTATCCGGAAGCTTTACCAAAGCAAGGGACTGCGAGATTGGAGAAGCAGCCTATGCAGAAGCTGTCCTCTATAGCGAAAGGAGATCCAGAGCAAGGTCGATGCCTCAGAGATGCCCGCATCGAAGAAACAGATTTCTGACTCCGCCCCAGCATTCAAATCCGCCATCAAGACCAAGCCGGTGGAACTTGTGGTAGGCGATGCCTCCAAGACCACTGCCATTGGGACGAACCTGGACCCTAATTAGGAAAGGGTGCTCATCGAGTTCCTCCGTGAGAACAGGGACATCTTTGCATGGCAACCCGTCGACATGAAAGGTGTACCTAGGGAACTTGCCGAGCACAACTTGAATATTGATCGAAAATGTAAACCAGTGAAACAACCTCTACGACGCTTCGGAGACGAGAAGAGACGCGCCATAGGCAAAGAGATAGCTAGCTTACTTAAGGCTAGTTTTATCCGAGAATTCCTTCACACCCGATGGGTGGCTAATCCTGTACTTGTCCCCAAAAAGGGAACCAAAGAATAAAGAATGTGCGTTGATTACACATGCTTGAACAAAGCATGTCCCAAAGATCCGTTTGCTTTGCCTCACATGGACCAAGTCATTGACTCGACGACTGGCTCGGAGCTTTTGTGTTTTCTCGATGCATACTCAGGATACCACCATATTAAGATGAGGAAGTCGGACCAATTGGCCACTTCGTTCACTACACCATACGACACGTTTTGCTATGTCACGATGCCCTTTGGGCTAAAAACGCAAGTGCTACGTACCAGCGGACAATGCAACGTTGCCTACACGACCAAAGGTCGGAACGTTCATGCCTATGTGGACGATATAGCGGTGATGTCTAAAAAATCAAACGACTTAATCTCCGACTTAAAAAAACCTTTGATAATCTCCGGAAATACAACATGATGCTTAACCCTAAGAAGTGCGTCTTCGGGGTTCCAGCCGGCAAATTTTGGGCTTCATCGTTTCCCAGCGTGGAATCGAGGTCAACCCGGAGAAAATCAAGGCCATCTTAAACATAAACCGTCCGACATGCCTAAAGGACATACAATGGCTAACAGGTTGCGTTGCAGCAGTTAGTCGGTTCGTCAGCCGACTTGGAGAGAAGGCTCTGCCGCTGTACAAGTTGCTAAAGAAGGCAGACAAATTCACGTGGACGGACGAGGCAGATGCAGCATTGAAGCAGCTCAAGGAGATACCTTTCCTCAGCGCCTATCCTTGCAGCACCCGAGACTGGGGAGCCCATGTTAATCTACATGGCATCCACCAACCAGGTAATCAGCATCGTTGTCGTGGTAGAGCGGAAAGAACCAGGGCATGAGTACGAAGTTAAACGGCCAGTTTACTATGTAAGCGAGGTCTTGACGGAGTCCAAGCAGCGTTACCTGCACTACTAAAAGATAGCTTATGGAGTGTTCCCTTGCTTCTCGAAAGCTGAGGCACTACTTCCAGGAGCACCCTATCACAGTTGTGAGCAAAGCTCCACTGTCCGACATTATAAACAACAACGACGCTACAGGAAGAGTCGCGAAGTGGGGCATTGAACTTGTCGCCTTCTAGATTACCTACAAGAGACGCAACGCTATCAAATCACAAGCCTTGGCAAATTTTATCGCAGATTGGACGGAGATGCTAGATGCTACCCCAATGACGGAGCCAGAATACTGGGTGATGCACGACAGATCAAAGCTACTCAACGGCTCGGGGGCTGGTGTACTGCTATAGTCACCAACCGGGGAAAAGCTGCACTACATTCTGTAGATCCACTTCGAGGCCACAAATAACATGGCGGAGTATGAAGCACTCATTCACGGACTACGCATGGCCAAGGATATTGGCATCAAGCGCATAGTTTGCTGTGGAGATTCCGACTTGGTTGCCCAGCAGGTGGCTGTCACCTAGAACGCGCGGAACCCTATGATGGCGGCATATCGAGACAAAGTGGACGAGATTGCCAAGAGCTTCTTTGGCTACGAGGTCAAATATGTACCTAGGGAGCAAAACGAGGCGGCTGATCTACTGTCTAAGCTTGGATCGGGGTGCAAACGAATTCTGCCTGGAGTTTTCCTGGAGCATCTACGGACACCATCCGTGAAGCGGCCTGATGCGGACAACCCGGACAGAGTTGTCTCTTTCGTTCACATGGTGACAAAGGTCCCTCTGGCTTGGACAACACCGTTCATGGAATATCTCGTACACGGAACTTTGCCCGACGATGAAGTCGAAAGACGACAAATAGTACATCGAGCAAAGGGTTATACCATAATCAATGGACAACTCTACAAAAGAAGCACTAACTACCTCGGTGAATTACGCTCCTAGTTACAAGCCTGGATGAGCGGAAATGGTTGAAATAGTACCGTGGGGCCCAAATGCCACTCACAGGTAGACCTTTCGGCTGTCCCAACCATTTCCACACATCGAGACAAGAACGGGCGGCGTAATCGGCAGGCGAAGGGATCAACTACATACACAAATGAGTATGTATGCAAGCCACCATACAACAGTACATCAGAGCCATTCCATCTAAAAAGAAAGGAAATATAGCAACGCCATACGGCAAGATCCAAATATCCTAGATAGATATAATAGTTTAGGATATCTGCTCATACATCAATCAACAGAGTATCAAGCGGAAGCGGAAGACAAAATCCGAGTACGGATAAGAAGCAAATCGGCATAAGATGCCCCATAAATAAGCAGATCCCGCCCACAGATCTCACGGATCCCCGTTCCCGGAATCTCTACACCGAATGATCGTTGCCCACATCGTCCGTCTCTTCCACCCAGTATCCATCTTGCGAGTGTACCTGTTCATCTGAACCAATAATTTATCGTGTGAGACCCTAGGGGTACTCAGCAAGTCTTTATGCCTCTAAAGGGGACACAACCTGGGGTGACGCAATTGCAGCAAAAGATAAACCCTAGCAATTCTATAGATACTCGCTAACCATCCGCCTAACCAGAGATAGACGGATGTCCGTGAATTAATAGCAACAGTTATAACTGTAAAATCCACAGATCCATCCTCCTCCTCGCTTACCGACGAGGAAGCGGACGAACAACCCCTCCCTTCCGTTGGCAGTTTTATTATCCATTCCATGAGTGTTGTACTATTTACTAGTCAGGTACCTAGTCTAGTCAAATTAGAAGCGGTACTTTAGTTATGCTTGTCTATGATCGAGAAACTGTGCTCCAAGTCGTCCATAACCGCGGACACGGCTTTCAGAAAGTTTTACCCTGCAGGGGTGCACAAATAGCAACACACACTCGATATGCCTCGGAAAAACCAAATCAAAACCCAACGAGGCAGTCACGACAAAGCAATCACAGGATTCAGAAATATTTCAGGGGGCCACCCCATTGAGCTACCCGCAACGAAGTTAGCTGACTCCGAGACGGCCTCAAGGTTTGCGTCAGTGGCTGTGAACGACTGGGAACCCGAAAATGTGGCTGGGCTTGTCGACACCGCGAAAACACTCCGCTTTCCTAAACAGTACAGTGTGCAGTACCTCGCACAATTTTAAATAAAGCAGTAAAACATGGCATAAGTACAGGATAGTAAATAAAACCTCAAACTAGTTTGTGGCCCCAAGAAATAAGAATGAATCAAGCTCTGGCTCAGGGGGGTTCGTAAGCCTCCCGGATGTGGATAGCGCGAATATTCAAGGAACAGGAATCAAGTACTCGGGGTCCTACGGGACACAAGTGAGCCTGAAAACCAAATAGCAAATATGGCTCACCGATGCCACTTTCATTAGTTATCCCATTACTACTCAGGTTAAGTTGTTTAGGTACCTTGTTATCCATCCGACACTCACATACCCTACACATGCTGTTCTACGACTCGCATGGCTCAAACAACTCCTGTAGTAATGGCTCATGGGATGGAGGAACAAGCTTCGCTGGGGTTTAAAAGTAAAGGCTATGCAATACTTGGGATTCAATTTAATGCAATCGCGACTCAATGATGCAAGAATAAGATAGATGCAATAGGTACTATATGTATGCAAGCATGTGGTAGTGCTTGCCTGGCAGCTCAGTTGAAGCGAGAGAAGGATCTGGGTAGTGCTCCTGGGTCTCTTGGTATATCCCCTGCTCAGCGTCTATTCGGAGAAGAACCAAACAAACAAGGGCCAACATAAATAAAGTGCGCAAGCATATGAATAAAATGCGACAAGCAAACAATCATGCCATGATGAATGATGCACAATTTGCATGGCAAAAGAGTAGCATGGCAAGGGTGAGGTGTGGAACACAAGAATAAACCATTTTATTTAGTTTTGGCCCCATTTTATTCTCAAATTAGTTGATGTTTACTATATATTTATATGATGCATGCTTCAAAACAAACCATGGAATGCATAAACAGAAAGGTCTCGTCGAGCTAATCATTTTAGACATATCATTTGTTAAATTTGGATTTATAAAGCAAAAGTTATTAATTATTTAAAGTGGAAGGGCATTTTATTGTAATTTAAATAAACTTGGAATTTTAAATGTTCAAAATATATTTTAGAGGCCATATTTGAATTCCTCACATTTTTCTGATTTCAAAACATATATTATTTGTATTATTTGGATTTTTAAATTAAAAGTTATATTAAAACAGATTTGAATTTTGAATTTGAAATAATTTGAAAAAGATTTGAATTAAACCAGATACAGGAAAACATTTTGTTACTCAGCTCTGGGCTAGCCACATATGCAGACAGGTGGGTCCAACGCGGACTCAGCAAAACAGCGCACAGAAATCCTTCTGCCACCGCGAGCCAGTCCAGCCTAAGCGAATGACAGGTGGGGCCACAGCATCCGCGGGTCCACACGCCAGCGGACGGGTGCGGGGCTGCCACGCGGCACAGCGGGGGAGCGCGGGTTGAGGAGTATGAAACTCCGGGAGCCCTTTTGCATAAACGCCACGAAGGCTGACCAGTGGGCCTAGCGGAGCGCGGGTTGATGCAACAAAAGTGCAGGGGGTTAAGCACAAAACGTCCACGCGATGCACTGTTTCTCTTCCTCTCCCTCTGACGAAACTGACAGCGGGAGCGCGCGCGGCACGGGGCTCGATCCCGCGACCTGGGGCTCGCGCCCGGCGGCGGAGACCACTGCGGTGGGGTGGGGGTTACGGTCAGGAGGTAGCTGGGCGGCTAGATCTAACTAAGCGACGCCACGGTCTGGAACACGAGCGCGGGCACCGGCGCGCGCAGAGCGTTTGTCGGAACGACTGGCGCGACCAGGCCACGACTGCAACGACGAGGTTGTCTGGGAGGTTGGATAGCTCACCGAGGGGGTGTTGGTGGTGGCGGAACGGCTTGGGGCGCGGTGGATGGCCGGCGAAGCAGACGGATGGCCGGCTAGGGTTTCGCGTCGGCCTCGCGCTGGTACCGGCGCTCGGGTGCTCCTCCTGCTCGGCTTCGTGTACAAGGTGACGTAGAGGAGCCTCCTCGGTCTACCAGGGCACTCCACCGACGCGCTGCGCGACTGGATCGTCGGGACGGAGTAGAGGCCGACGGTGACCGGCGTTTGGGGGGTAGACGGTGGTGAGGGACGGCAGGGAGAGAGGGGAGCGTCCTGGGTAGATCTGGGGTAGCTGGGCGAGGCAGAGAGGCAGGGGATAAAGCAGAGGGAGGGAGAGGGTGCCGTGGGGGAGTGGTTGGAGATACAGGTGGCTCGGCCACCTTTTCTTCCTCCACCCTCACGTGCTCGGGCAGGGTCGGGCGAGGGCATGCAGGTGGGGCCAGGGCGAGGCCAGGCAGGCAGGGGAGGAGAGAGGACAGGCTCGGGTGGTGGGGTTCTCATGGCAGCGAGAGAGAGCTAGGGAGAGAGAGATGAGGCTCGGGTAGGGTTAGAGCTAGGCTCGGGTTAGGGTTTGGGGGTTGGTAGCTAGGGCAGTGATAGGGTAGCTCGACCAGGGGGAGGGTGGCTAGCTGGGGCCAGCTAGATAGAGAGAAAGAGGGGAAGCCAAGAGAAAGGGAGAGGTGAACTAGGGTTAGCTAGAGGGGGTTCTCGGGTTAGGGCTTAAGAGAGAGGTGAGATGAGAGAAAGAGGGAGGTGAGATGATCAAGCACATGATCATAGATACACATGATCTAGCACATGGATTTTGGTGTATGGCAAGACCACACAAAAGAAACAAGCAAAAGAGGGTAAGGGAAAAAGGAAGATGATCCACTAAAAATCTAATAAAATCCAAATGACAAGCTAAAGGGGTACTTGCATGGGCCATGCATAATTAATTAATACCATGTTTATCTTTGTGAAAACAAGATTATTTACATGGCATTTTCTTATGCATTCCAAAGTGTGGAGTAAGGCTCAAGCAAAAGAATTACAAGGAAAGTTCCAAGTGAAAATAGATGGAGATGATCATGTTTGAGTAAGCTTGGGACTTGCTAGTGTGTATGTGCCACTAGGCATTTAGTAAGCCCAACAATATTCCAACATGATAATAACCCCAAAACAATCCATATGGAAGCCATGAAAAGGTCCCACTCACAAGGCATGCAAAGGTGGCCAGGTGGCTCTCATATATCAATAATGTGAAAACAACATGATGCTAAGATGAGAGCATGTGGAAAATAATTGGATCCATCCCAACCCACATGAGCTAGAGGTAAAACCCAATAAGTGCCAAGCTCATATTTAGTTGGATGGTGGAATTATAAGGTGGTGAAAGAAAAGGTGGTGGAGTTAATAAAAGATATGCCCCCAACTTAACTTGGGCATTTAACAATATATCAAGAACCAAATACAATATCAAGAGGCAAATACAATTAACAATGCACATGAGATAAGAACCAAATGAAAAGGGTTTTATATGATGCTCAAAATGCAAGGTGGCATGATGACATGAGCATGATATAATGATGATGCAACAATTATATATTTGAAGTAGCCATTATATTACTAGACCAAGTAACATTACAATTGTTAGACAATTGGGATGCTACAACTCTCCCCCACTAAACAGGAATCTCGCCCCGAGATTCTAGGATGAAGAAGAAGACACAAAGAGGGTAGGATACTTGACACGGAGCTCATCTTCACGTTCCCAAGTGGCTTCATCAACGGAATGGTGCGACCACTGCAGCTTGCAGAACTTGATGGACTTGTTGCGAGTCCTTCTTTCTGCGACTTCAAGGATTTTTGTGGGGTGTTCTTGATAAGACAGGTCTTCTTGGAGATTGATAAGCTCATGGTCCACGGTCCTGCCGGGGTCCTTGAAGCACTTCTTGAGCTGAGAGATGTGGAAAACATCATGGACCTTGAGTTTTTCCGGGAGCTCAAGAGCATAAGCAACTTCTCCTCTTCTTCCACGAACTTTGAAAGGACCGATGTATCTAGGAGCCAGCTTTCCTTTGATACCAAAGCGGTGCGTGCCTCTCATGGGAGTGACACGGAGGTAAACGAGATCACCAGGGACATACTCCATGTCCGTGTGCTTCCTGTCATAATTGCTCTTCTGGCGACTTTGAGCAATCCTCAGATTTTCAAGAATGATGTGAACCTTCTCCTCCGCTTGAGTCACAATGTCAGGGCCAAACAAGATTCTTTCACCTGCACCCGAACAACCAATCGGAGTTCTGCATTTGCGACCATAGAGAGCCTCAAATGGTGCCATCTTCAGACTTTCTGGAAGCTGTTGTTGTAAGAGAATTCAGCATAAGGAAGACATTCTTCCCACTTCATGCCGAACGAGATGACGCAAGCACGGAGCATATCCTCCAGAATCTGATTGATCCTTTCAACTTGTCCTTGCGACTGAGGGTGGTAAGCTGTGCTGAAGTTCAACTTTGTTCCCAAAGCATTTTGGAAACTCTCCCAGAACTTGGAAGTGAAGATGCTTCCACGGTCTGAACTGATCTCGAGCGGAACCCCATACAGAGAGACAATTCTGTTGATATAGAGCTCCGCCAACTGAATTGCAGAAATGGTTTCCTTGACGGGGAAGAAGTGAGCCACTTTAGAAAGCCTGTCAATGACAACAAAGATTGCATTGTTGCCCTTCTGTGACCTAGGAAAACCAGTGATGAAGTCCATCTCTACTTTCTCCCATTTCCATTCCGGGGGTTTCAATGGCTGTAGAAGACCGGATGGTTTCTGATGGACAGCTTTCACTCTGCGGCAGACATCACACTCCGAGACATACTTGGCACAATATCTTTTCAAACCAGGCCACCAGTATTGTGTTTTCAAGTCCATGTACATCTTTGTGCTGCCAGGGTGGATAGAAAGAACAGAATCGTGCGCCTCCTTGAGAACTTGCTCTCTCAAACCCGGGTAGTTCGGAACAAACATCCGGTGTTCAAAGAAAAGCGTGCCTTGATCATCGATGTGGAAGGACTCATACTTCGAAAGCTGAAGCCTAGAGATGATCTTTTTGGTGTGCGGATCCCCAAGCTGAGAAGAGCGAACCTTTTCTTCCAAGAGAGGGGTTGCTAGAAGGTTCAGAAGATACCCTTGTTCCACAATTTCAAGGTTGAGCTGACGGAATTCCTCGCACAAGAGAGGCTGTTGTTCTTCCAGCAAGAGGTTGTTGACATAAGCTTTGCGGCTGAGAGCATCTGCCATGACATTAGCTTTGCCCGGAGTGTAGTTGATGGTCAAATCGAAATCATTGATTGCTTCAATCCATCTCCTTTGCCGAAGGTTGAGATCAGGCTGAGTAAAGATATACTTCAGACTCTTGTGATCAGAAAAGATCTCACAACGGTTACCAAGCAAGTAGTGCCTCCATACTTTCAAAGCAAAGACAACTGCTGCGAGCTCGAGGTCATGTGTAGGATAGTTGATCTCATGCGTCTTCAACTGTCGAGAGGCATAAGCAACAACTTGTTTTTCTTGCATAAGGACCGCACCCAATCCATGCAAAGAGGCGTCACAGAATATCTGGAATGGCTTGGATGTGTCCGGAGGAACCAAGACTGGTGTGGAAGTGAGCTTCTCTTTGAGTGTCTCAAAGCTTGCTTGACATGCAGGAGTCCAAAGGTACTTCTTGCCTTTCTTGAGGAGATCGGTAAGAGGCTTCGCTATCTTCGAAAAGTTCTGAACGAAGCGACGGCAATAACTAGCCAAACCAAGAAAACTCCGCACTTCTTTGACATTAACAGGAGGAAGCCATTCAACAATTGTCTTCACAGTTTCCGGGTTGACTGCAATGCCCTTGGCAGAGATGACGTGACCAAGATAGGTTACTTGAGGCAGCCAAAACTCACACTTGGAGAACTTTGCATACAGGCGGTTCTCACGAAGCTTGCTTAGGACACACCGAAGGTGTTCTTCATGCTCTTTTTTTGACTTAGAATAGACTAAGATGTCATCCAGATAGACTACAACGAACTTGTCAAGATACTCCATGAAAACCGAGTTCATGAGCCTCGAGAAGGTGGCAGGTGCGTTGGTGAGACCGAAAGACATGACCGTGTACTCATACAGGCCATAGCGGGTGGTGAAAGCTGTCTTAGGAACATCTTCCTTGCGAATCTTGATTTGGTGATAACCACTTCTCAAGTCAAGCTTAGAGAACACCACAGCTCCAGCTAGCTGATCAAAGAGATCATTAATCCGCGGAAGGGGATATTTATTCTTGATGGTTTTAGCATTGAGAGCCCGATAGTCAACACAAAGTCTATCAGTCTGGTCTCGCTTCTTCACAAAGAGGGTTGGGCTACCCCAAGAAGAAGTACTATGCTGAATAAAACCCAACTTCTCTTGTTCATCAAGCTGTTGTTTGAGTTCAGCCAACTCAGCAGGACCCATCTTATAAGGCCGCTTGGAGATAGGAGCGGTACCAGGTTCAAGCTCAATTACAAACTCAACCTCACGATCCGGAGGCATACCTGGCAACTCTTCAGGAAAGACATCTGGGAACTCACAGACCACCGGAACACTCTGAATAGCTTCCATAGCATCAACATTCAGAGCCGCCAAAGAGAAAAGCTGGATAGCAGGAGTCAGACTTGGAGAATAGACTATATGACCTTCAGGAATCTTCAGAGAAACCGAGCGTTCAGCACAATCAATCATAGCTGCATTTGCTGTCAACCAATCCATGCCCAAGATGACATCAATGTCAGAATTGCCCAGAATGATTAAGGAAGCCGAGAACGAAGAGCCACCAATCTCAATTTGATTGCCATGGCTGACTTTAGAAGCTGCCATCTTTGCTCCAGGAGATAGGACCATTAACCGCTTAAGGAGAGGATCCATCACTAACTCATTCTCATGTGCAAACTTGTGAGACACAAAAGAATGCGATGCACCAGAATCAAACAAAACTCTTGCAGGAACTGGGTTAACGGGAAGCATACCCATCACAACTCCAGGTGCATGCTCAGCTTGAGCGGCGTTGATGCAGTTGGCACGAGCAACAGCAGACCCGGGCTTGGTGTTGATGTTGAGAGCCCGAGGTGGTGGTGCACGAACCAAAGGAGAGCTTGCCGCAGATCTTGGAGGTGGTGGAGGAAGAGCCTTGTTCTTCAACGGACAGTTCCAGCTTTGATGCCCAGAGTCTCCACACGTGTAACAAGCACCAGGTGGGCGTGGAGCAACGTAGCCAGGGACTCCGCCAGGCGCTCCAGGGTAGTGGTGGTTGTAGCCCCTGGGAGCAGCAGTGAGGAAGTTTGGTGGCCTTGCCGGGTAGCTTGAAGGTCTTGGTGGAGCCGAGAGCGACGGTGGGGTGTTAGGAACCCAGACACGACGCTTAGAAGGAGCTGACATTGCTGAAGAGCCTGCTGCATCACGGCTGTGTTTCTTTGACTCCTCAAACACTTGCCTACTTGCCTCTTCCTGCAGAGCTGTATGCTGAAGTTCCAGAAAAGACGCCGGCCTTGCATGTGTGATTGCATATTTAATCGATGCATTGAGCCCTTGCCTGAACCTCTTTTGCTTCTTCTTGTCATCAGAGATCTCATCGCCACCATAACGAGAAAGGTTCATGAAGTTCCTGATGTAGGTGTTGACATTGTCATTGCCCTACTTGAGGTTGAGAAACACTTCCTTCATCCTCTCCATGACAATTTCTGACAGATACTGCTCTTTGAAAGCTCCAGTGAATTGTCCCCAAGTAGGCTGAAAACCAGTGCAGTTTGCCTTCAGGTAATTCTCCCACCAGAGAGCTGCATCTCCCTTCAGAAGGTGAGTAGCACACTTTACCCATTCTTGCTCAGGAACATCAGTAGTTGCCAGTAACCTTGACATCTCACGCAACCAATCATCAGCATCAAGTGGTTGATCAGAAACATCAAATTGGCGTGGGTTGAACTTCAGGAAGCTTTTGATGTCTCCTCGCTTGGGAGGTGGAGGTAGCGGAACAAACTCATTCCTCCTGACACTTTCCTCGAAACGCTGCTGGTTCTGCTGCATTGCTGCCAAGGCATTAGCGATGCTTGACAACGCTGCCCCCAGTTCAGGTTGTATGTCCTCCTCAGAACGGCGTGGTGGTGCCATCCTGTGATTGATATAAAACACAAGTCAGTACTATGATGGAGAATAATAATAATCCAAAATAGTACCAAGATGGAATTACTCAAGATTAAAGGATACAATTTACTAAGATGATATTAAAATATCAACAAAGTTCAAAGCACCCAGAAGATATTAAGCATATCGCACACGACTAAAAAGGAGTGTGGTACACAAATATATCAAGAAAATTTTTCCACAAATTTCGGCATTAAAATACCAATAGATGCGCAAAATCCCTTAACGAATCAAGATTAGTGACTCTACCAACTCAATATACAAGAGCAATGATAAAAGTAGTGGTATGGTCGCGACTCCATCCCGCACTCAAATCATTACTCTGCACATGAATAAGTAAAACACATATCTCAACACCTTCTTCTCACGGTAAGCCTAAAGATTAGCAACTACGGAAATGAACACACTAAAGAAGATAACGTCGGATAACAAAGAGTAAGACAGATCGCGTCGGTATACAACGAATCAGATAGATCGCGTCGGTTTGCAAAAGCCTGTCGGTATGGAATGTACCAACAGTTGATAACCAAAAGGCCGATAAAGATAACAACTTGGATGCAACAGATAGACAAGGTATTACACACACACACACACTCACACACATAGATACACAACCTATGGTACTACGGAATCCCAGAACACGTGAATCCTAGTTTGAATTTTAAGAAGAGGATTGAAAACGTTACACTTCCTTACCAGAAAAGGGTGGTGGGTGGGTAAGAAGAAAAATGGAAGCAGTCCTACTCTCGCGTTTTGTTTTTTCCTAGTATACATAACTACCAAAAATATTTGCTAGACAGACAACGACCATTTGGCTGAGACCCTGAAGGGCGGGATGGCTCTGATACCAATTGTAACTACCTCGGTGAATTACGCTCCTAGTTACAAGCCTGGATGAGCGGAAATGGTTGAAATAGTACGGTGGGGCCCAAATGCCACTCACAGGTAGACCTTTCGGCCGTCCCAACCATTTCCACACATCGAGACAAGAACGGGCGGCGTAATCGGCAGGCGAAGGGATCAACTACATACACAAATGAGTATGTATGCAAGCCACCATACAACAGTACATCAGAGCCATTCCATCTAAAAAGAAAGGAAATATAGCAACGCCATACGGCAAGATCCAAATATCCTAGATAGATATAATAGTTTAGGATATCTCCTCATACATCAATCAACAGAGTATCAAGCGGAAGCGGAAGACAAAATCCGAGTACGGATAAGAAGCAAATCGGCATAAGATGCCCCATAAATAAGCAGATCCCGCCCACAGATCTCACGGATCCCCGTTCCCGGAATCTCTACACCGAATGATCGTTGCCCACATCGTCCGTCTCTTCCACCCAGTATCCATCTTGCGAGTGTACCTGTTCATCTGAACCAATAATTTATCGTGTGAGACCCTAGGGGTACTCAGCAAGTCTTTATGCCTCTAAAGGGGACACAACCTGGGGTGACGCAATTGCAGCAAAAGATAAACCCTAGCAATTCTATAGATACTCGCTAACCATCCGCCTAACCAGAGATAGATGGATGTCCGTGAATTAATAGCAACAGTTATAACGGTAAAATCCACAGATCCATCCTCCTCCTCGCTTACCGACGAGGAAGCGGACGAACAACCCCTCCCTTCCGTTGGCAGTTTTATTATCCATTCCATGAGTGTTGTACTATTTACTAGTCAGGTACCTAGTCTAGTCAAATTAGAAGCGGTACTTTAGTTATGCTTGTCTATGATCGAGAAACTGTGCTCCAAGTCGTCCATAACCGCGGACACGGCTTTCAGAAAGTTTTACCCTGCAGGGGTGCACAAATAGCAACACACACTCGATATGCCTCGGAAAAACCAAATCAAAACCCAACGAGGCAGTCACGACAAAGCAATCACAGGATTCAGAAATATTTCAGGGGGCCACCCCATTGAGCTACCCGCAACGAAGTTAGCTGACTCCGAGACGGCCTCAAGGTTTGCGTCAGTGGCTGTGAACGACTGGGAACCCGAAAATGTGGCTGGGCTTGTCGACACCACGAAAACACTCCGCTTTCCTAAACAGTACAGTGTGCAGTACCTCGCACAATTTTAAATAAAGCAGTAAAACATGGCATAAGTACATGATAGTAAATAAAACCTCAAACTAGTTTGTGGCCCCAAGAAATAAGAATGAATCAAGCTCTGGCTCAGGGGGGTTCGTAAGCCTCCCGGATGTGGATAGCGCGAATATTCAAGGAACAGGAATCAAGTACTCGGGGTCCTACGGGACACAAGTGAGCCTGAAAACCAAATAGCAAATATGGCTCACCGATGCCACTTTCATTAGTTATCCCATTACTACTCAGGTTAAGTTGTTTAGGTACCTTGTTATCCATCCGACACTCACATACCCTACACATGCTGTTCTACGACTCGCATGGCTCAAACAACTCCTGTAGTAATGGCTCATGGGATGGAGGAACAAGCTTCGGTGGGGTTTAAAAGTAAAGGCTATGCAATACTTGGGATTCAATTTAATGCAATCGCGGCTCAATGATGCAAGAATAAGATAGAGGCAATAGGTACTATATGTATGCAAGCATGTGGTAGTGCTTGCCTGGCAGCTCAGTTGAAGCGAGAGAAGGATCTGGGTAGTGCTCCTGGGTCTCTTGGTATATCCCCTGCTCAACGTCTATTCGGAGAAGAACCAAACAAACAAGGGCCAACATAAATAAAGTGCGCAAGCATATGAATAAAATGCGACAAGCAAAAAATCATGCCATGATGAATGATGCACAATTTGCATGGCAAAAGAGTAGCATGGCAAGGGTGAGGTGTGGAACACAAGAATAAACCATTTTATTTAGTTTTGGCCCCATTTTATTCTCAAATTAGTTGCTGTTTACTATATATTTATATGATGCATGCTTCAAAACAAACCATGGAATGCATAAACAGAAAGGTCTCGTCGAGCTAATCATTTTAGACATATCATTTGTTAAATTTGGATTTATAAAGCAAAAGTTATTAATTATTTAAAGTGGAAGGGCATTTTATTGTAATTTAAATAAACTTGGAATTTTAAATGTTCAAAATATATTTTAGAGGCCATATTTGAATTCCTCACATTTTTCTGATTTCAAAACATATATTATTTGTATTATTTGGATTTTTAAATTAAAAGTTATATTAAAACAGATTTGAATTTTGAATTTGAAATAATTTGAAAAAGATTTGAATTAAACCAGATACAGGAAAACATTTTGTTACTCAGCTCTGGGCTAGCCACAGACGCAGACAGGTGGGTCCAACGCGGACTCAGCAAAACAGCGCACAAAAATCCTTCTGCCACCGCGAGCCAGTCCAGCCTAAGCGAATGACAGGTGGGGCCACAGCATCCGCGGGTCCACACGCCAGCGGACGGGTGCGGGGCTGCCACGCGGCACAGCGGGGGAGCGCGGGTTGAGGAGTATGAAACTCCGGGAGCCCTTTTGCATAAACGCCACGAAGGCTGACCAGTGGGCCTAGCGGAGCGCGGGTTGATGCAACAAAAGTGCAGGGGGTTAAGCACAAAACGTCCACACGATGCACTGTTTCTCTTCCTCTCCCTCTGACGAAACTGACAGCGGGAGCGCGCGCGGCACGGGGCTCGATCCCGCGACCTGGGGCTCGCTCCCGGCGGCGGAGACCACTGCGGTGGGGTGGGGGTTACGGTCAGGAGGTAGCTGGGCGGCTAGATCTAACTAAGCGATGCCACGGTCTGGAACACGAGCGCGGGCACCGGCACGCGCAGAGCGTTTGTCGGAACGACTGGCGCGACCAGGCCACGACTGCAACGACGAGGTTGTCTGGGAGGTTGGATAGCTCACCGAGGGGGTGTTGGTGGTGGCGGAACGGCTTGGGGCGCGGTGGATCGCCGGCGAAGCAGACGGACGGCCGGCTAGGGTTTCGCGTCGGCCTCGCGCTGGTACCGGCGCTCGGGTGCTCCTCCTGCTCGGCTCCGTGTACAAGGTGACGTAGAGGAGCCTCCTCGGTCTACCAGGGCACTCCACCGACGCGCTGCGCGACTGGATCGTCGGGACGGAGTAGAGGCCGACGGTGACCGGCGTTTGGGGGGTAGACGGTGGTGAGGGACGGCAGGGAGAGAGGGGAGCGTCCTGGGTAGATCTGGGGTAGCTGGGCGAGGCAGAGAGGCAGGGGATAAAGCAGAGGGAGGGAGAGGGTGCCGTGGGGGAGTGGTTGGAGATACAGGTGGCTCGGCCACCTTTTCTTCCTCCACCCTCACGTGCTCGGGCAGGGTCAGGCGAGGGCATGCAGGTGGGGCCAGGGCGAGGCCAGGCAGGCAGGGGAGGAGAGAGGACAGGCTCGGGTGGTGGGGTTCTCATGGCAGCGAGAGAGAGCTAGGGAGAGAGAGATGAGGCTCGGGTAGGGTTAGAGCTAGGCTCGGGTTAGGGTTTGGGGGTTGGTAGCTAGGGCAGGGATAGGGTAGCTCGACCAGGGGGAGGGTGGCTAGCTGGGGCCAGCTAGATAGAGAGAAAGAGGGGAAGCCAAGAGAAAGGGAGAGGTGAACTAGGGTTAGCTAGAGGGGGTTCTCGGGTTAGGGCTTAAGAGAGAGGTGAGATGAGAGAAAGAGGGAGGTGAGATGATCAAGCACATGATCATAGATACACATGATCTAGCACATGGATTTTGGTGTATGGCAAGACCACACAAAAGAAACAAGCAAAAGAGGGTAAGGGAAAAAGGAAGATGATCCACTAAAAATCTAATAAAATCCAAATGACAAGCTAAAGGGGTACTTGCATGGGCCATGCATAATTAATTAATACCATGTTTATCTTTGTGAAAACAAGATTATTTACATGGCATTTTCTTATGCATTCCAAAGTGTGGAGTAAGGCTCAAGCAAAAGAATTACAAGGAAAGTTCCAAGTGAAAATAGATGGAGATGATCATGTTTGAGTAAGCTTGGGACTTGCTAGTGTGTATGTGCCACTAGGCATTTAGTAAGCCCAACAATATTCCAACATGATAATAACCCCAAAACAATCCATATGGAAGCCATGAAAAGGTCCCACTCACAAGGCATGCAAAGGTGGCCAGGTGGCTCTCATATATCAATAATGTGAAAACAACATGATGCTAAGATGAGAGCATGTGGAAAAGAATTGGATCCATCCCAACCCACATGAGCTAGAGGTAAAACCCAATAAGTGCCAAGCTCATATTTAGTTGGATGGTGGAATTATAAGGTGGTGAAAGAAAAGGTGGTGGAGTTAATAAAAGATATGCCCCCAACTCAACTTGGGCATTTAACAATATATCAAGAACCAAATACAATATCAAGAGGCAAATACAATTAACAATGCACATGAGATAAGAACCAAATGAAAAGGGTTTTATATGATGCTCAAAATGCAAGGTGGCATGATGACATGAGCATGATATAATGATGATGCAACAATTATATATTTGAAGTAGCCATTATATTACTAGACCAAGTAGCATTACAATTGTTAGACAATTGGGATGCTACACTCGTACACGGAACTTTGCCCGACGATGAAGTCGAAAGACGACAAATAGTACATCGAGCAAAGGGTTATACCATAATCAATGGACAACTCTACAAAAGAAGCACTACTAGTGTATACCTTAAGTGTGTTTCCCAGCAAGAAGGTATTGAAATCCTCAGAGAAATCCATCTTGGAGATTGTGGGCATCACGTTGCTCCTCGATCGTTGGTAGCTAAAGCCTTCCGGCAAGGATTCTACTGGCTGACCGTGAAGGCAGGCGCGACAAGCTGGTTGAGACATGCATGGGATGCCAATATTATGCCCGACAACCACATGTTCCTGCTAAAGAATTGCGAACAATACCAATAACTTGGCCATTTGCAGTCTTGGGGCTGGACATGGCTGGTCCGCTGCAGACGACACCATGTGGGTTTACGCATCTGCTAGTAGAAGTTGATAAATTCACCAAATGGATAGAAGCTAAACCCATTAGAAAGCTCGATGGGGCAACTGCCCTTAGATTTGTCCGGGATCTAGTGGTGAGATTTGGTCTCCCACATAGCATTATCACCGACAACGGCATCAACTTGTCACTCAGGGAAGTGGAAGCTTATTGTTGGGACAAGGGCATACAACTTGACCTTGCATCTGTGGCACACCCACAGTCCAATGGTCAGGTTGAGCGAGCCAATGGATTAATTCTGCAGGGAATCAAGCCACGTCTTGAGGGACCTCTACATAGAGCAGCTGGAGCATGGGCGGAAGAATTGCCATCTGTGCTATGGATTTTACGAACTACACCCAACATATCCATCGTCTACACCCCTTACTTCATGGTATATGGAGCAGAAGCCATCCTTCCTTCCGACATCCTTCATGATTCACCAAGATTTGCCGCTTACGACGAAGATAACGCTAAAGAATCCAGACACCTAGATGTGGAACTTCTCGAGGAGGAGCGCGTATTGGCATGCCAAAGATCCGCCATCTACCAGCAGAAGCTACGCAGCTACACAGCTACCATAGTCGCCGCGTTCGACATCGCTCGTTTAAAGAGGGGGACCTGGTGCTCCGACTTAAGCAGAAGAAGTCACACAAATTATCCCCTCCATGGGAAGGACCATTCATCATAAGCAAGACGCTTCTCAATGGGTCTTACTACCTCGTTGACAATCATGACCTGAAGGATAGACCCAGCGAGGATCAGAAGCGTAAGCGACGTGATCCGGATGATGACTACCCGGAGCTTGATCGGCCATGGAACATAGCACAACTACGTCCTTTCTACACTTAGCATTTTTTATCTATTGTGTACCTCTTATATGATCAATGAAATAAAGCTCTCTGGTTCACTCATATTTCTATGTCTTTTACCTCCTTTAGTGTTCATTTTTGGATCGTATAAAACCTTTATGCACAAGCTTTGTGATTGCACTTGTGAAAATTCCGCCTATAGGCGTTAGCTTAAGTTTTCTGGTCTACACGTTCTTTGTTGTGTTCATGTGGATTCTGGAGTAGTGACTTTTGGCACTTATTGTCGGCGATTTTGTGCTTAGGTTATTGACGGTGCCATTGGGCATCATCGCCTGAGCGCATAGTTCCGACAACGAGTCTTCTGACTCACGAAAAGTCAATCATAAAAACCGGAGTAATGGATAAGCCAGCACTTGCTTAAAAAATATATACATGCTGGAACCAGTTCTTGAGTAGCAGGACATAACAATCATTGTTTTCCGCCTTAAGTTAACAAGTAGTTTTTTCCGCATACAAATTCTAGAGGAAACAAATATTACATATTGTTTCTCATTCCTCTGGCGCAGGCAACTTGGATGTAGCATCATCAGCAGCAAGAGAGTCATCCTCCTCGAAGTCGGCGGTGTTGAGGGGCCCGGAGGAGCTTTGGTTGTCACCGTCAATGGTTTCCATGGGCACGAAGACGTTAGGGTCGACCAACTCGGCGACTCTAGTATCAAAACCCGCGAGCGACGCCAAGATAGCTTTATGATATATTTTGGACATCGTCGTCCACGTCAGGGATACCGGAGGTCACCGTGTCGATGTCGGTCTTTTCGTAGTGCGCCTTGACCTTTGACAACGCCATCCTCGCGCCGGCCCGGGTACAAGAAGCTTTCCAGCTTACAATACGCTCGGGGGCTCGGCACAAGATCTCCGAGAACTTCGCCATGGAATCCACAGCTTTGATGTTAATCTAGAGGGGCTTGGCTATCTCCTTGGTCTGCTTGATGGCAGTGATGATAAAGTTGCCGGCAAGGACCATGCATTATTTTGGTGGAGGAGGCGACTGGGTCAACCCAATAGGAGCTACAAATTCTGACAAAGGAACGCATGAGTTCCATAACACAAAAAGTTCAGAGTATCTAGCTTAAAGAAGTACAAGGCGGAGAATCACTTACTAAAGATGCTAATCTCAGCCTGCTGGAGAGTTTCCGCCATGGAGTCCCGTTCTTGTCGGAGGATCTTGTATGCTTCGAGATTGCATTGATTTTGCTCATTGGCAGCTTTCTTCTGCTCTTTCAGCATCGCGATCTCCTCCTTCAAGCGGTTCATCTCTGTGTTGGCGGACTCTTGCAAGACTTTCATGGAGTCCTCGTGCATCTTTAGCATATCCTTCCTCTCCTGCTTAAGGATCTTGTTTTCACTATCCGGTTGCTGAATATGCTTGTATTGCTCCACAATGTCCTTGGCCTTGTCAATGGCTTCTGCAAGTCGGAGAAAGAACAGTACACAATGAGTACTCAGAGAATGTTGGCACACGACCAAGTCGGAATACGAAAACTAAAGATAAAACAGACTCTTGCTCTTGATGATTTGTTCCTTCAAGAAGGCAGTTTTACCCTTTTCGGCTTCCAAATCCGCACGCATCTTCTAGAACTTCTCGTTGGCCATGCCTCTCCGAGCATTCTCATTCCGTGGAAAGAAAGTTTAAATGCTGTTTAGTCTACTTGGAGCATCTAGCCGGATAACTATCCACCTAGAGGCTTGGGGGCTACAGTGAGAGTTTTTTAAACTTGGTAATATGCTTGGTCATTCTTTAAGCATCTAGTCGGAACTGATTCAGTTTTCAACTAGAAGCTTGGGGGCTACAGTATAAAGTTTTATAAAACTCAGTCATATTCTTAGTATTTCTTTAGGTATCTAGTCGGAACTAATTCAGTTACAACTAGAGACTTGGGGGCTACGGTATTGAAATTTACAAACACTGCACATGCTACTCTGAAAATATCTAGTCAGAATAATTCATTCAAACTAGATATTTGGGGGCTACAGTGAGAGATTTTCTAGCTTAGTCACTCTTAGAGCATTCAGATGCAAAGACCTATGGTTTTCCGTCTAAATCCTCGGGGGCTACAGTGGAATACTCATATAAACTGCAAAATGCAAATGAAACTTACAAGTGCAATGATCTTGAGGTTGGTAGCACTCTCAGGAAGCAACTTGCCGAAGGAAAGGCTATTTCCTTGCAAGATATCTGCTTGTCGGAGAAGCTCCTCAAGACAGCATGTTGGATATGTTGGTGCTGCACCGGGAACCAAAGAGGAGCTACTCGGCGTAAGTGCCAGATAGACTATCTTCGGGAATTCTATAGTTGTCCTGGGTGCGGAGGCGCCGCCTTTGGCAGACGTTCCACCCACCACCACCGCCTTGCCGCTACCGATGGCATCCTTAGCCAGAGCTTCAGCCATTTGGGTAGCGGTACTTTCTTGTGTCGCCTGTTCGCCGGAATGGACAATCTCCGTAGAGGCGCCTGAGTTCACTTCCATGGCGGAAGGGCCAGATGCATCTTTGGCCTGTGAGCTTGTCGGAGCAGACATAGGCTGGACGATGGGAGTAACAGGGGCGATGGCGGGAGATGCGTGGGGAGACACGTCACGATGCAACATATCCTTAGTATTTCTAGAAGCCCCCAAAGTCTTGGAGGTCTTCTTCAAATTAGTAGTAGCCTTCTTCCTGAAACGTGTAAACATTATAAGTACATGAATAAGACAAGCAATGCACAATGTCGAAGAGAAAGAAGCTTACACAACAGGGGTGCTTTGGTGAAAGGGATCTGTCGTGGTATTGCCGACGAGTACGCCATGGAGGGGTCGTCAAAGTGCGTGTTTAGAGACGTGGGGGAAGGCGTACAGTTGACGAGTACGAGATAACACAGCTTACCTAGGTTCAGATCCCACAACGGTGGCGAAATCCTACTCCTGCTATAAATCACTATAAGGGCAATACGCCGAGTTACAGGGATTGGTTCGCTGTGCGAGGTGTGTGTTAATCGATACTAGGTTTTGCCCTAAAGGCTCCCGTAATCCCGACTTATATAGTCGCCAGGTCCTAGGGTTACAGGGAAAAGTCCTAGCCGGACAGGTTACAGAGTCCTACACTGCTTACAACTAGTTTAGCGTGTCTTGTACTCTAAGGCTCCGGGTACGTCGGTGACTCCTCCGTAGCCTTCCTTTATCCAGCATGGGCCTCCCTTCTGGATCCATCTAACAGGGCCGCCCAGCAGGTCATGTGCCATGCTATCAACTATGGGCCACCCGGGTTATCCGGATAGGAAACATGCTATGAGTATACCCATATAGCATATCCCCAATAGTAGCCCCCGGAGAACTCCGAGATCTTGCGCCGTCTTGCCTCTTTAGGTTGAATGTTCCGTCTAGATGGATGTCGGCAACTTCTCAAGCAATATCTTGTAGTTCTCCCAAGAACCCTGCAAGGCTTTCTCCGTCTTCAATTTGTAAGTTGGAGAATTACTAAATCTTCTATCGTACTCTTCCATAGCCGGACTGGATCCGTCCATGCCGGAATATTCCGGTGTGATGGTTCACCTGCCAGTGACAGCTAGGGCGTCGTAGACATAGGTTAGCAACGCCTCGTAACTCACACATGCAGAGAACAAAATCATGTCCGTTTTTCCCGCGCGAGCGATACGAATCGTTGGCGGCGACAGTTGGAAACGTGGAGAAATTTCCGCGCACGCGCCCGCACAAGTCGTCCACGCGTCAACCATTCGATCGGCTTGCACGAATCTTGACGCCAGGGGTTATAAATTGAACTGTGGTGGACTTTTACTTTTCACCTCATTCTCCTCCTGCGTCGTCTTCTTCCTCCAGCAAGCGCCTCCTCGAGCTCTCTGCGCGTTTCACGAAAAAACCATATCCCTTCAATCCTTCCAATCACCACATCCCCCTTCAAATGGCAAGCAGCAGCTCTGCTCCCTGCATGGCGGTGTCAGGCGATGCTGCGGCGAAGCCGGTGAGCACCATGCTCGTGCCTCCAGAGGGTCTGGTGATCCCCAAGTCCGCGGTGGTCGAATCCACCGGCGGCGACCACAATCCAGCGGCTCTAGAGTTGCTGGAAGAGGAAAGCGATTCCCACAAAGGGGATTGGCGTGGCTCGGACATTATGGCCCGTGACATCAAGGATCTGCTCGTCGAGGGATACCTCCCTACGACGGAGGGGCTCGCCTGGCGGGCGGCGCCGTCCTACGAGGTCACCCCTTCTCCCCAAGCCAGAGAGAAGGTGTACCTCAAAGCCCAATTGGTACATGGCGTTTCCCTGCCCATCTCCAATTTCTTCCTAGCTATCCTTAGCCATTACCGAGTACAGACTCAGAACCTCTCCCTCAATAGCATCCTCGCGCTTAGCAATTACGTGGCGCTCTGTGAGGGTTACTTAGGGATTAGGCCTAGGCTAGATCTCTTTATTTACTTCTTCACCGTCAAGCGGGAAACCGGAGCCGGCAAGGACGAGCTCAGGAACTGCGGGACATCGTCGGCCATGAATCTTGCAAGAAATGGCAACGGACGTACTTCTACGACCCAGATATCCCTCTGGCTGGCCAAGTAGAAACATATCTGGACTTTGTCGACGGAGCCGCCGCTGAAGCCTCGACATGGAGGTCCCAAGCCACCCTTCCCTCCGACGATGAAGCCTCCCCCGCCATTAGGTGGATAGAGTGGTTCGTAGATATGGGTCTGACCGGGTTGGACCTAGCCATGTGCTAGTTCATCAGGCGGATCCAGCCTCTGCAGCACCACTACAAGCTGATGCATGAATATACCAAGGATAGGAAGGATAGCCTCCGCATCTCCGAGGACAATTTCTCGAGTGACTCCATCAAGCTCCGCCTCAAGGACATCGTCAAGGTGAAGGATAGGAAGCGTGGCTTCACCATCACCTACAACATGTTCGTTGACGGCACGTGCCCAGAGGTATGATGTTTATTTTCCGTGTATGACATATACTCCAGCTCTTCCGTCCAACCATTAACATCTTATCTAACACTTTTGGGATTTCACTTAACAGCTCAGCAGTCTAGAGGAGGATAGCATGGCTGTCCAAATCTATGACCCAAAGATTAAGGGAGTCACCGTCGTGTCCGATGACGATGTTCCATTGGCGCGAAAGCGGAAGAGCTCCACCTCTGACGCTGCCGACGGAGGCAAGAAGAAGAAGACGGAGAGTGGAGTCTCCAAGAAGTCCACTGCCGCTCTGGAGGCGGAGAAAAGAAAGGTTACCGGGATCCCCTTTGCCAAAGCACCCCCTATCATGTAAGCTTCTTTCTCTCCGACATTTGTCCATTGCTCGTCTTATTCCTGTACTTATACTTTTTGCACGTTTCAGGAAAAAGGCCACTACTAGTTTGAAGACCTCCAAAACTTTGGGGGCTTCTAGAAATATTAAGGATATATTGCATCGTGACGTGTCTCCCCACGCATCTCCCGCCATGGACCATGTCACTCCCAGCGTCCAGCCTACGTCTGCTCCGACAAGATCACAAGCCAAGGATGCATCTGGCCCTTCCGCCATGGAAGTGGACTCAGGGGCCTATGCGGAGCTTGTCGTTGCCAGCGAACAGGCGACACAAGAGAGTACCGCTACCCGAATGGCTAAAGCTCCGGCTAAGGATGCCATCAGTAGCAGCAAGGCGGTGGTGGTGGGTGGAACGTCTGCCGAAGGCGGCGCCTCCACACCCAGGACAACTGTAGAATTCCCGAAGATAGTCTACCCGACACTTATGCCGAGTAGCTCTGCTTTGGTGCCTGGTGCAGTGCCGACATATCCAACATGCGGTCTTGAGGAGCTTCTCCGACAAGCAGATATATTGCAAGGAAACAGTCTTTCCTTCGGCAAGTTGCTTGCCGAGAGAGCTACCAACCTCAAGATCATTGCACTTGTAAGTTTCATTTGCCTTTTGCTTTTTATATGAGTATCCCACTATAGCCCCCGATGATTTAGACGAAAAACCTTAGGTCTTTGCATCTGAATGCTCTAAGAGTGACTAAGCTAGAAAACTTCTCATTGTAGCCCCCAAGTATCTAGTTTGAATGAATTATTCTGACCAGATACTTTCAGAGTAGCATACGCAGTGTTTGTAAATTTCAATACTGTAGCCCCCAAGCTTCTAGTTAAAAACTAAATTAGTTTCGACTAGATGCTTAAAGAAAGACTAAGCACATGAATGAGTTAAAAAACTTTATACTGTAGCGCCCAAGCCTCTAGGTGGATAGTTATCCGGCTAGATGCTCCAAGTAGACTAAACAACATTTAAACTTTGTTTCCATAGAATGAGAATGCTCGGAGAGGTGTGGCCAACGAGAAGTTCCAGAAGATGCGTGAAGACTTGGAAGCCGAAAAGGGTAAAACTGCCTTCTTGAAGGAACAAATCATCAAGAGCAAGAGTCTGTTTTTTCCTTTCGTCTTCGTATTCCGACTTGGTCTTGTGACAACATTCTCCGAGTACTCATTGTGTACTATTCTTTCTCCGACTTGCAGAAGTCATTGACAAGGCCAAGGACATTGTGTAGCAATCCAAGCATATTCAGCAGCTAGATAGCAAAAACAAGATCCTTAAGCAGGAGAGGAAGGATATGCTGAAGATGCACGAGGACTCCATGAAAGTCTTGCAGGAGTCTGCCAACACGAAGATGAACCTCTTGAAGGAGGAGATCGAGATGCTGAAAGAGGAGAAGAAAGCTGCCGATGAGCAAAATCAGCGCAATTTCGAAGCATACAAGATCCTCCGACAAGAACAGGACTCCATGGCGAAAACTCTCCAGGAGGCTGAGATTAACATCTTTAGTAAGTGATTCTCCGCCTTTTACTTCTGTAAGCTAGATACTCTGAACTTTTGGGGTTATTGAACTCATGCGTTCCTTTTGTCGGAATTTGTAGCTCCAATTGGGTTGACCCAGTCGCCTCCTCCACCAAAAGAATGCATGGTCCTTGCTGGCAACTTTATCAACACCGCCATGAAGCAGACCAAGGAGATAGCTAAGCCCCTCCAGATTAACACCAAAGCGGTGGATTCCGTGGCGAAGTTCTCGGAGATCTTGCGTCGAGCCCCCAAGCATATTGTAAGATGGAAAGCTTCTTGTACTCGGGCCGGCGCGAGGATGGCACTATCAATGGTCAAGGCGCACTACGAAAACGCCGACATCGACACGGTGACCTCCGGTATCCCCGACGTAGACGACGATGGCCAAAAAATAGATCACAAAGCTATCTTGGCGTCACTCGCGAGTTTTGATACCAGAGTCGTCGAGTTGGTCGACCCTAACGTCTTCGTGCCCATGGTGACTATTGACGGCGACAACCAAAGCTCCTTCGGGCCCCTCAACACCGCCGACTTCGAGGAGGATGACTCTCCTGCTGCTGACGATGCCACATCCAAGTCGCCTGCGCCAGAGGAATGAAAAAACAATATGTAACATTTGTTTCCTCTGGAATTTGTATGCGAAAAAAACTACTTGTTAACTTAAGGCGGAAAACAATGGTTGTTATGTCCTGCTACTCAAGAACTGGTTCCAGCATGTATATATTTTTAAGCAAGTGCTAGCTTATCCATTACTCTGGTTTTTATGCTTGACTTTTCGTGAGTCGGAAGACTTGTTGTCGGAACTATGCACTCAGGCGATGATGCCCAATGACACCTTCAATAACCTAAGAACAAAATCGCCGACAATAAGTGCCGAAATTCAGTACTCCAGAATCCACATAAAAACAACAAAGAACATGTAGACCAGAAAACTTAAGCTAACGCCCATAGGCGGAATTTTCACAAGTGCAATCGCAAAGCTTGTGCATAAAGGTTTTATACGATCCAAAAATGAACACTAAAGGAGGTAAAAGACTCAGAAATATGAGTGAACCAGAGAGCTTTATTTCATTGATCATATAAGAGGTACACAATAGATAAAAAATGCTAAGTGTAGAAAGGACGTAGCTCCGGGTAGTCATCATCCGGGTCACGTCGCTTATGCTTATGATCCTCGCTAGGTCTATCCTTCAGTTCACGATTGTCAATGAGGTAGTAAGACCCATTGAGAAGCGCCTTGCTTATGATGAACGGTCCTTCCCATGGCGGGGATAATTTGTGTGACTTCTTCTGCTTAAGTCGGAGCACCAGGTCCTCCTCTTTAAACGAGCGATGCCGAACGCGGCAACTATGGTAGCTTCATAGCTTCTACTGGTAGATGGCGGATCTTTGGCATGCCAATATGTGCTCCTCCTCGAGATGGTCCACATATAGGCGTCTGGATTCTTCAGCGTCATCTTCGTCGTAGGCGGCAACTCTTGGTGTATCGTGAAGGATGTCGGAAAGAAGGATGGCTTCTGCTCCATATACCATGAAGTAAGGGGTGTAGCCGGTGGATCTGTTGGGTGTAGTTCATAAACTCCACAACACAGATGGAAATTCTTCCGCCTAGGCTCCAGCTGCTCTACGTGCCTCAAGATGTGGCTTGAGTCCCTGCAGAATTAATCCATTGGCTCGCTCAACCTGACCATTGGACTGTGGGTGTCCCACAGATGCAAGGTCAAGTCGCATGCCCTTGTCCCAACAATAAGCTTCCACTTCCCCGAGTGACAAGTTGCTACCATTGTCGGTGATAATGCTATGTGGGAGACCAAATCTCACCACTAGATCCCGGACAAACCTAAGGGCAGTTGCCCCATCGAGCTTTCTAATGGGTTTAGCTTCTATCCATTTGGTGAATTTATCAACTGGTACTAGCATATGCGTAAACCCACATGGTGCCGTCTACAACGGACCAACCATGTCCTGCCCCTAGACTGCATATGGACAAGTTATTGGTATTGTTCGCAATTCTTCAGCAGGAACATGCGATTGTCGGGCATAATACTGGCATCTCATGCATGTCTCAACCAGCTTATCGGCATCCGCCTTCGCGGTCATCCAGTAGAATCCTTGCCGGAAGGCTTTAGCTACCAACGATCGAGGAGCGGCGTGATGCCCGCAATCTCCGAGATGGATTTCACTGAGGATTTCAATACCTTCTTGCTGGGAAACACACTTAAGGTATACACCAGTAGTGCTTCTTTTGTAGAGCTGTCCATTGATTATGGTATAGCCCTTTGCTCGACGTACTATTTGCCGTCTTTCGACTTCATTGTCGGGCTAAGTTCCGTGTACGAGACATTCCATGAACGGTTTTGTCCAAGCCAGAGGGACCTTTGTCACCATGTGAACGAAAGAGTCAACTCTATCCAGGTTGTACGCATCAACCCCCTTCATGGATGGTGTCCGTAGATGCTCCAGGAAAACTCCGAGCGGAATTCATTTGCGCCCTGATCTAAGCTTAGACAGCAGATCAGCCGCCTCGTTTTGCTCCCTAGGTACATACTTGACCTCGTAGCCCAAGAAGCTCTTGGCTATCTCGTCTACTTCGTCTCGATATGCCGCCATCATAGGGTTCCGTGCGTTCCAGGTGCCAGCCACCTGCTAGGCAACCAAGTCAGAATCTGCACAACAAAATATGCGCTTGATGCCAATATCCTTGGCTACGCGTAGTCCGTGAATGAGTTCTTCATACTCCGCCATGTTGTTCGTAGCCTCGAAGTGGATCTGCAGAACGTAGTGTAGCTTATCCCCAGTTGATGACTGTAGTAGTACACCAGCCCCCAAGCCGTTGAGTAGCTTTGATCTGTCAAAGTGCATCACCCAGTATTCTGGCTCTAGCATTGGGGTAGCATCTGGTATCTCCGTCCAATCTGCGATAAAGTCCGCCAAGGCTTGTGATTTGATAGTGTCGCGTCTCTTGTAGGTGATCTCGAAGGCGGCAAGTTCAATGCCCCACTTCACGACCCTTCCTGTAGAGTCGCTGTTGTTGATGATATCGGACAGTGGAGTCTTGGTCACCACTGTGATATGGTGCTCCTGGAAATAGTGCCTTATCTTCCGAGAAGCAAGGAATACTCCAAAAGCTATCTTTTTTAGTGCGGGTAACGCAGCTTGGACTCTGTCAAGACCTTGCTTACATAGTAAAATAGTCATTAAACTCCGTGCTCATAGCCTGGTTCCTTCTGCTCTACCACGACGACGATGCTGATTACCCGGTTGGTGGTCGCCATGTAGATTAACATGGGCTCGCCAGGCTCGGGTGCTGCAAGGATAGGCGCTGAGGAAAGTATCTCCTTGAGCTGCTTCAATGTTGCGCCTGCCTCGTCCATCCACGTGAATTTGTCTGCCTTCTTCCGCAACTTGTACAACGACAAAACCTTCCCTCCAAGTCGGCTGGCGAACCGACTAACTGCTGAAATGCAACCTGTTAGCCATTGTATGTCCTTTAGGCATGTCGGATGGTTTATGTTTAAAAATGGCCTTGATTTTCTCCGGGTTGACCTCAATTCCACGCTGGGAAACGATGAAGCCCAACAATTTGCCGGCTGGAACCCCGAAGACGCACTTCTTAAGGTTAAGCATCATGTTGTATTTCCGGAGATTATCAAAGGTTTCTTTTAAGTCGGAGATTAAGTCGTTTGATTTTTTATACATCACCGCTATATCGTCCACATAGGCGTGAACGTTTCGACCAATTTGATCGTGTAGGCAACGCTGCATTGTCCGCTGGTATGTAGCACCTGCGTTTTTTTAACCCAAAGGGCATCGTGACATATCAAAACGTGTCGTAAGGTGTAGTGAACAAAGTGGCCAATTGGTCCGACTTCCTCATCTTGATCTGGTGGTATTCTGAATATGCATCGAGAAAACACAAAAGTTCCGATCCAGCCGTCGAGTCAATGACTTGGTCAATGCGAGAAAAAGCAAACGGATCTTTGGGACATGCTTTGTTCAAGCCGGTGTAATCAACACACATTCTTAATTCTTTGGTTCTCTTCTTAGGGACAAGTACAGGATTGGCCACCCATCGGGTGTGAAGGACTTCTCGGATAAAACTAGCCTTAAGTAACCTAGCTATCTCTTTGCCTATGGCGCATCTCTTCTTGTCTCTGAAGCGTCATAGAGGTTGTTTCACTGGTTTACATTTTGGGTCAATATTCAAGCTGTGCTCAGCAAGTTTCCTAGGTACACCTTTCATGTCGGCAGGTTGCCAGGCAAAGATGTCCCTGTTCTCACGGAGGAACTCGACGAGCGCGCTTTCCTATTGAGGGTCGAGGTTCGTCCCAATGGTGGTTGTCTTGGAGACATCGCCTACCACAAGTTCCACCGGCTTGGTCTCGATGGCAGCCTTGAATGCTGGGGCGGAGTTAGAGATCTGTTTCTTCGATGCGGGCATATCTAAGGCATCAACCTTGCTCTGGATATCCTTGAATTCTTCGCTGTAGAGGACAACTTCTACATAGGCTGCTTCTCCAATCTCGCAGTCCCTTGCTTTGGTAAAGCTTCCGAATACGGTGATGACACCGTTTGGTCTGGGTATCTTGAGCTTGTTGTAGACGAAGCATGGCTTGGCCATGAAGGCGTGGAATATGTCGCAACCAAATATGAGGTGGTACACACTCTTGAAGGGGGCCACCTCAAAGGTCATGCGTTCTTGGCGGTAATTATTGACATCACCAAAAGCAACCTGAAGTGTGATGAACCCAAGGGACCGAGACTTCCGACCAGGAACTATGCCATGGAAGATGGTGTTGGTCCGCCTTAGGTTTGCCTCCGTCAAGTTCATCTTCTGCAGTGTATCCAGGTGCATGATGTCAATGTTTCTTCCACTATCCACCGTACATTTGGTGAACTCGTTGCCGTTAATCAGGGGGTTGATGACCATGGCATATTGGTTCTCCGTAGGGATGAGGTCTGGGTGATCCTTCCTGTCCCAAGTAATTGGAATCTCTGACCAGCGCAGGAACTGGGGAACTAGGGGTAGAGTAGCCATCAATATCCTCATGGAGTACTTCTGTTGTCAGACGATGGGGGTGCCAAGGAAAGTGTGGAAAACTGCCGCCTTCTTCTCGAAGGTTTTTTCCCTTGCCTCCGCTCTTGGCGACGTGCTTGGGGTCAACGTCCTCGTCCATGTCACTTGAATCCTTGGACTCCTGCTCCTTCTTCTTCCCCTTGCCCTTGCCTCGTGGTCTGTTCTTCCGACTTCGCTTGTAGCCGGACTCCGGGTCCTCCTTGAGGTCGTTGATGAACTTGCAGTGGCGGTTGGTGTGGGTGGCTTTGCCATTGGCGTCGAGGTGTACGAGGCACGACATATCGCGGTACTGCTCGTAGGTTCGGGGAACGCGGAGCGCTGCCGAGGTAGTTTAACTTCCTCGCGGCTGCCCACGACCAGCTCCCCGTCCTCGGCTATGTTGTTCGCCATCACCTTGTCCTGCAAAAGTCATAGAGACCATGTTGGAGTTTTGCTTTTCTTCTGGCGGGGTCTTCCGCTTTGTGCTGCGATTCCTCTGAGCCTGAGTTGGAACGGCCGTTGCCGGCAGGGAGCCACAAGCATCGTCGTTGGCAGCTACGAACTCACTGGCCAACTGAATAATCTAGAGCAACGTGCCTCTTTCCAACCCATCGATGAAGGCGGCCATGGCGGTCTGAGCGTGCACTCCTACGCAGGAATTCTTCATATCCAGCCAGTGAGAGAGGTAGGCGCGAGATGTCTCGTCTTTCTCTTGCACGCACCGCTGTAGATCGCCAACAGTACAGGGATGTTTGTACGTACCCTCGAAGTTCTTGGTGAACGCTCCCTGCATGTCCAACCAATTGCCTATGGATCTTTCCGGCAAGTCATCAATCCATTGGCAGGCCGTGCCTGCCAACATCAATGGTAGGTACTTGACAGCGACGTTGGGGTTACCCCCGGTGATCTCCACCGCATTGCCGTAGTCCTACTACCATGTAGCTGGCTTGGCGGTGCTGTCATAGGGCTTGATGGTCTTGTCAATCCAGAAACCTTTGGGGTAAGTTGCGGACCATATAATAGGTCCAAAGCAACATGGTCAAATGTATGGTCCTTCCTAGGCTTCGTGGATCTTGTCCAGACGTGAACGTGCATCGTATGGCTCCGGGCTTCTTTTCTTCTTCTTGCCATCAGGGGATGGGCTGCATGAACGACGCGGGCCTCCTTCGCCATGGTGGATACTTGGTGGCGAGGAGGCAGAGGTGGCGGAGGGTTAGCCTTCTTGCTGTTACCCTCCTGCGACGCCTCACACTTGTCGCGGTTGCTTGTCGGACACGGATGGTCGTGGCGTGACCTGCTCTTGTGTCCTTGGTTGCGCTCTCCGTCATGACATGTCTGCTCCGTGTTGTCGTGGATGACGATGCTGCTCTGCCTTGGCGGAGGCATATCCATGCGACGGTGAGCCTTGGTATCTTCGCGATGTCGGGGGGAGCGGGGCGGTGGAGATGGTCGACGAGGTTGGGCCTTGCCTCCGTGGTTGGAGGATATGGGGATAGCATCCTTCCTGTTGCACGCATCCCTCCGTCTTTGTTCTGACGAACCCGTCTGAGACCCGACATCAAGAGGATATCTGTCAATTGCGGCTTATGATGGCTAGACTGGCAAAACGCTGGGTCAGACTCGAGCCTCTGAGAGGTGGCCTTTTCCTGCTGTTTCACCGCCTTGGCCACTAGGTCATAGACCTGGTTCACCGCTTCGGGTGATCTATCCTGCTCCAGAAGGGTCTTAGCGACGGCGAGGTTGAGGAGAGGAGTGGGCATCACCTGCCTGCCTTCATTGTCAATATATGGCGGCTGTGCCGGCTTCGAGGGATCCCATCCTAGGTTTACCCGTACACCACGATCGTTGATGATGCGAGCTGGAGCTTTCTTAGCTTTCTGCTGCTACAACAGAGCCTTGTACTCGGCCTCCATTGCTCTAACTTTCTCTATTGACTTCTGCGAGTTGACCAGATCTCGATCTAGCTTTGCGCCTTGCTCCGCGATGGCCTGCGCTTCCTCCAGCAACTGCTGGCTCGACGAGGAGATTGCCGTACATCACTCTATCAGCTGGAGTGACTTGGGTAGCAGCAGACGTAGATACCGGAGGCTGCGGGTTTGCGGTATTGTTGTTGCTTGGACCGGTGCCTAGTTCCTGTGGCTGCTGCACTGGGTTAGGAGGAGGGGGCATGCCCTTTGCGCGATCATTGTCTGTAGCAACAGGTGGTCCCTTACCTTTGTCCCGCACTGTAGGCGGAGTTCCTCCGGGTTGATCTTCATCCCTCGCCGTCCCAATGGTGACAAACACCTCTCGGGACGTGACGACGTTGTTGGCCCGCTCGTCGCGCTTGTAATCCTCCTCCATCTCCTGCATGGCAGAGTCTAGCTCCTCCAGGATGAAGTCTATCTCCTCCAAATCTGCGCTGAAGTCGGCGTAGAGCGCGTCAATCACGGAGTCAGAGGGTGCCGGGGCTTCCTCGATGACGGGGGGTGGAGGTGCAACATCAGCGACGATGACTGGGGGTGGTGGCGCAGCTGCGGCGATGACGACCGGAGGCGGCGACGGTGGTGGCTGAGACGGAGGGGCTCCATCAGTGAGCGCGAGGGCTATCTGAGCTGCCTCCTCAGCCTCCGCGTAGTTGTTGACGGTGTTCACCATGCTTTCGAAGGTGAGGCATCCTGAAGCCTGCTTCCTCCTTAGCGAATGCCGGAGAAGCGTACCTTGGTCCAGTCTTTCCACAAAGTGATACATGGCATCATCATTGGGGTAATGTGCCAGATCGGCTCGTATACGGAGCCACCTGGCAAGGTAATCGCGGGGGTTTTCTCCCTCTCTCTGAATGCAACGCTCCAGATCAAAGATGGTCACCACTCCGACGAACTTGGATCTCTGTTGTCCAGACGCACGGACAAAGCCGACGGACTTGCAGTGATCTTCCACCGTTATATCCTGCACAGGGGCGGTTTGGGTGGGCCTTGAATTTTTCCGATCTCCAGATCCTTCCGCGAACGTATCCTGCCCGTAGGCGGTCCATGCGGGTCTTGACGCTCCTCCGATTCCCAGGGAACTAGCGCCCGAGTCGGTTTCGCCGATGAAGAGATCGATATCTCCGATGGGGACGATCGAGCATCGCATAGGGTTCGTCTTCGCCGGGATCCAGAACTCGTCGGGAGGGACGATCAGAATGTTGCCGGAGAAGAGAATGCGACCGATGGCTATGGTTTCGCCGATTCCTGCAAATATCTTGCTCCTCGCCCGCTGAAGAGCCTAAAGCACCTCTTGCCCCACGGTGGGCGCCAACTGTCGTGGTATTGCCAACGAGTACGCCATGTAGGGGTTCTCACAGTGCGTGTTTAGAGACGTGGGGGAAGGCGGACGGTTGATGGGTACGAGGTAACATAGCTTACCCAGGTACAGATCCCACAACGGTGGCCGAATCCTACTCCTACTATAAATCACTATATGGGCAATACGCCGAGTTACAGGGATTGGTTCGCTGTGCGAGGTGTGTGTTAATCGATACTAGGTTGTGCCCTAAAGGCTCCCGTAGGCCCGACTTATATAGTCGCCAGGTCCTAGGGTTACAGGGAAAAGTCCTAGCCGGACAGGTTACAGAGTCCTACACTGCTTACAACTAGTCTAGCGTGTCTTGCACTCAAAGGCTCCGGGTACGTCCGTGACTCCTCCGTAGCCTTCCTTTATTCGGCATGGGCCTCCCTTCTAGATCCATCTAACCGGGCCGCCCAGCAGGCCATGGGCCATGCTACCAAATGCGGGCCACCCGGGTTATTCGGATAGGAAACATGCTATGAGGATACCCATATAGCATATCCCCAACAGGATCCCGGTAATCTTTCTTTTCTCCGCCTCCAGGGCGGCAGTGGACTTCTTGGAGACTCCACTCTCCGTCTTCTTCTATAACACCCCAATTTTAGCTAAATCTATAATTAGGGTTTGTTTGTGCATTCATGAGCATGATCTTTCAAAATGCATGCAAAGAAATTAAATGCAAAGCCCTATTCCTTCTTCCTCTCTTTGAAACAGATTCAAATGGTTTTCATATTTTGAAAAGTATCAAAATGTATGGGTCCCAAATTTCCTAAAGGGGTTTCTATAGTATTTTATATATTTTGAAAACCTTCTGGTACTTTTGAAATATTCAAAAAAGATTTCAAAATGAAATACAAAGAGAAAAACACAAAACAGAAAAAGAAAAGAAGTTTTGCAAATAAAAACAGCAGCCAGTGCAGCCCAAGCCGACCCATCTCTCTTTCCCTCTCACCCTGCCGTTCAGTGCGTAGTTGCAACTCGCAGCCAGCCCATGCGCGGCCTAACCCTGGCCCGCATACCCCTTCGATGTTCTGTCGCCTTCGTCCCCGACGCCGAGAAGCTCGATGTCTGCTCCACTGCCGTTGATCACCTTCAAGCGCTGTGATGCGTCCCGCCGCCCCCGGTGCAGGATAAGACCCACGTGAGCACGTCTCTCTCTCGCTCTCATCCACTCCCTCTCTCCCCAGAGACCCCCCTCTCTCTTCTCTTCCGCACGGAACCGAAACCCTAGCCTAGACCTCGTCGGTGCCTCGCCGTCCCCGGCCTCCCCTCGCCCAGCTGAGGTGCCTGCGAGCTCCGTCGTGTTGTGCTGCATCCCCTCGCCGAAGGAATCGAGACGAGGGGCCCCCAATCATCGCCATCCTTGCCGTCTTCCCCGACACCGATGAGCACCGACGTCGCCATTGCCACCGCTTCAGTCCACCCCGTGCCTCTCCGACGCTTCAGTATGCTTCGTGGTAAGCTCCTGGTTATCGTGGACCCTTTCCCCTCCTCTCTCTTGCTTTGCTTCGCCCTCACACCATGCTCCGCCGTCTGCTGCTGTGCAGGCTCGTCGCCGGCAAGGCTCCTGGCCACCCCAGGGCCTGGCGCCACCCTAGTTAGGTAGCCCGCGCAGAGGCGCTTCTAGTATGCGCAAAATCGCGTCCGCGCGTGCCGTAGCGCCGCCGCGGGATGGTCGCCAGCGTCGGCCACCGTCCACCGCGCGAGGAAGACCAAGTCAACCCGTGGCAAGCCCCACCTCGACGATGTGGCTCGCTGACGTGTCCCATGCCCCACCAGTCAGCCTCTAGGGCTAGACTCTGCCCCGGTGAGGAAATACCTTGACCTTGTGCTGATGACGCAGTAAATCTATTAACTTGTTTAATTATTCCAGAAAATGTTATAATCTTGTAAATTCAATAACTTTTGATTTATAAGTCAGAAAAATACAAATAATATATCAAGATGTTCAGAAAAATGAGAACAATCTATTTAAGCTATAATCATGCATTGTTCAACAACTTTCATAACAAGTTTAATTAGAAGAACATAGTAACCCCTCACAGGTGATTCTAGAGTTTTTCCGAATTAGGGTTTACACCCCTTGGGACCCCGATTAAATTGTCGAGCATGCCTTAGGCTTACATTTCAGTGCTAATCAACTTGTCATATCATCATCCTTGTATGAGCATTGCATTGATGCCATTGTTGATTGTTTCCCTCTCTTTCTGGTGTTTGGTTCTTCTCGGTAGAATACGATATCAAGATGAAGATCGAAGACTGAGATCAACACCATCGAAGTTCGAAGATTGACGAACAATACTTGACCAACTGTAATCAAGTAAAGTACAAGGCTCCTGAAGATCTGCTTTTCTGGTTATCAATAGGCAAAGGCAAACATAGCCCCACCATGATATAATCCTATGATTTTGAAAGCATTACAATTCTTGCCATGATGCATACGATTCTACTGTGGTCTTTTATCGATAGATAGAGTGTCCTATCTGTTGCATTACTCCCTTTGAGATTATATTACCTGATCCACTGCTCCTAGCGTAACTAGGTTTGGCTTGTGTGCACTGCTAGAGCTTATATCTGTGTCCTGCTTAGCCATGCATAGTTGTTGAGTCTGGTTCATCCAGATGATGTATCAGATGCAAAGAATCTAGTATGTCAGGATAACATGATGAGGTGAGATCATAGGTGATATGAGTTAAACATGCTAAGGCTTGTATGGGAGGCCACAGTGGGATGTGGTCTCGCCGCCACTAGGACCCGAGTTCTTGCCTTTGGAACCGAGACGAGCGTACAACCACACGGGGCCTGGAAAACCTCATGAGTGACTAACTTGCCTAGTAGATTACATGAGTCACATAGTTCGGGCATTCCATTCGACATACGCATTGAAAACATTTTCGAAAGAAGGAGGCGAAGGTGGTGCATTCATAACAGGTAGGGAAACGTGGACCGGGTTGCTTGGGGTCGATGGAGCCCCTGGTAAACCAACCTCACCTCACATCTTTAAGTACCGGCTTCAGGATTTGACCCGTTACGGCGGAACCATACTTATTGCATGACTCATGGTCTCGGCGAAAGCAAGGTAAAGGTCGTGTCTAACCACCCTCTGCCGGCCTTCCAAGGAAGAGGGCTAATCATGTGGCATTAAGAGAAGGTCAGTACGTGTGGGTAAAGTTGTACACCCCTACAGGGTAATCATCTTTTCGAAAATCCGTGTTCACGTTATGAACGCTTGGTGACCAGATTCTAAGATCATAGAGAACTATAACCTAATCGTAAAACTTGGTAGATCAATGTGTGCTTAAGGATGCTTCCTCATGGGTATGAGGGGGTGATCCTAGTTGGTAGACGATGATGATTTGGTGGATATCAAAAGATGATGATCAATATTTCAGAGATGTCGCTCTCTTATCCCCTTTTAAAATACTCTGATTAGACGAGCTTCTTCTTATCTCTCTTGTTTTATAAACAAAGATGGCTTTATGCAAAACAACTCCACCAGCCAGAAGTCTTGCAGAGTACACCCTGTACTCACCCTTGCTTTATTGATACTTTTGGCAGAGTAAGTGTTTCCCTGAAGACGAGTTCCGTACTACATCGACATCGACAAGTAGCTTGGGGTTCCCGGCCGACTGCTGGAATCTATGGGCTGGGACGTCATCGTTATGCTTCAGGCCTCTTAGGCCATTTGTTAAGTTTGCTATACTTAATAGCATAATTTGCCTTCTGTTGTTTGATGTTTGTGGTCAGTGACCTCTGCTTGTAATAATTTGGTTCTCTGCTTAGTTATGAGCTTGCTGTAATAAATTTTGTGTCGTAGGGTCACTGTTGTGTTACCGATTCTTCACTGGATATTCTCGAGCTCAAGGTTAAGCTTATGTTACACGGAGGTCTAGGATTTGTTTAGCCCTGATATCGGGGGTGTCACATCTTCTTCTTGCCTCCGTCGGCAGCGTCAGAGGTGGAGCTCTTCCACTTTCGCGCCAGCGGGACATCATTGTCGGACACGACGGTGACTTCCTTCATATTTGGGTCATAGATTTGGACAGCCATGCTATCCTCATCTAGACTGCTGAGCTGTTAAGTGAAATCCCACAAGTGTTAGATGAAGATGGTAATGGTTAGACGGAAGAACTGGAGTATATGTCATACACGGAAAATAAACATCATACCTCTCGGCATGTGCCGTCAACGAACATGTCGTAGGTGATGATGAAGCCACGCTTCCTATACTTCACCTTGACGATGTCCTTGAGGCGGAGCTTGACGAAGTCACTCGAGAAATTGTCCTCGGAGATGCGAAGGCTATCCTTCCTATCCTTGGTATACTCATGGATCAGCTTCGAGCGGTGCTGCAGAGGCTGGATCCGTCTGATGAACCAGCACATGGCTAGGTGCAACCCGGTTAAACCAGTGTCTACGAACCACTCTATACGCCTTATGGCGCAGGAGGCTTCATCATCGGAGGGAAGGGTGGCTTGGGATCTCCATGTCAGGGCTTCAACGGCGGCTCCATCGACCAAGTCCGGATAAGTTTCTTCTCGGCCAGCCAGAGGAATATCTGGGCCGTAGAAGTACGTCTGTTGCCACTTCTTGCAAGATTCATGGCCGACGATGTCGGGGAACCGCCGGCCAGGCCGGATCTTAAACCTAATTGTCCCATAGTTCCTAAGCTCGTCCTTGCCGGCTTCGGCTTCCCGCTTGACGGTGAAGAAGTAAATAAAAAGATCTAGCCTAGGCCTAATCCCTAAGTAACCCTCATAGAGCGCCGCGTAGTTACTAAGCGCGAGGATGCTATTGGGGGAGAGGTTCTGAGGCTGTACTCGGTAATGGCTAAGGACAGCTAGGAAGAAATTGGAGATGGGCAGGGAAACGCCGTGTACCAATTTGGCTTTGAGGTACACCTTCTCTCCGGCTTGGGGATAAGGGGTGACCTTGCCGACCGGCGCCGCCCTCCAGGCAAGCCCCTTCGCCGCAGGGAGGTAGCTTTCCCCTTTGTGGGAATCGCTTTCCTCTTCAAGTAGCTCCAGCGCCGCTGGATTGTGGTCGCCGCCAGTGGATTCAACCACCGCGGACTTGGGGATCATCAGGCCCTCTAGAGGCACGAGAACGGTGCTCGTCGGCTTCCCCGCAGCATCACCTAACGCCGCCATAGAGGGAGCAAAGCTGCTTGCCATTGAAAGGGGGAGGAGGTGGTGATTGGAAGGATTGAAGGGCTCGGGTTTTTTGCGAAACACGCGGAGAGCTCGAGGAGGCGCTTGCTGGAGGAAGAAGACGAAGAAGGAGGAGAATGAGGTGAAAAGTAAAAATCCACCACAATTACAATTTGTAACCCCTGGTGTCAAGATTCGTGCTAGACGATCAAAGGGTTGACGCGTGGACGACATGTGCGGGCGCGTGCGCGGAAATTTCACCACATTTCCAACCGTCGCCACCAACGGTTCGTATCGCTCGCGCGGGAAAAATGGACATGATTGTGTTCTCTGCATGTGTGAGTTACGAGGCGTTGTGGAATTATGTCTATGTCGCCCTAGCTGTCACTAGCAGGTGAACCATCACATCGGAATATTCCGGCATGGACGGATCCAGTCCGGCTACGGAAGAGTACGATAAAAGATTCAGCAATTCTCCGACTTACAAGTTGAAGACGGAGAAAACCTTGCAGGGTTCTTTGGGAGGACTTCAAGATATTGCTTGACGATTTGCCGACATCCATCTAGACGGAGCATTCAACCTGAAGAGGCAAGACGACGCAAGATCTCAGAGTTCTCTGGGGGCTACTGTTGGGGATATGCTATATGGGTATCCTCATAGCATGTCTCCTATCCGAATAACCCGGATGGCCCACAATTGGTAGCATGGCCCATGGCCTGCTGGGCGGCCCAGTTAGATGGATCCAGAAGAGAGGACCATGCCGGATAAAGGAAGGCTACGGAGGAGTCACCAACGTACCCAGAGCATTGGAGTACAAGACACGCTAGACTAGTTGTAAGCAGTGTAGGACTCTGTAACCTGTCCGGCTAGGACTTTTCCTTGTAAACCTAGGACCTGGCGACTATATAAGTCGGACCTATGGGAGCCTTTAGGGCACGATAACTTAGATTCTCTAGTCACCTCGCACAGCGAACCAATACCTGTAACTCAGCGATTCGCCCTTATAGTGATTTATAGCAGGAGTAGGATTCCGCCACCGTAGTGGGATCTGAACCTGGGTAAGCTGTGTTACCTCGTACCCATCAACCGTCTGCCTTCCCCCAAATCTCTAAACACGCACTGTGAGGACCCCTCCATGGCGTACTCATCGGCAATACCATGACAGGCACCCCGCTCTTCGTCCTCGACAACGACGAGGAGGACGGTCCTTCCTACTAGCCGTGGAGGTGCGGCGACCCAGGCCAGGGGAGCTCCCTCCCGCACCAGCCGCCGAGCGACGATGACGACGATGGTGGCGAGGATGATGGCAGGGCCGATCCCGGCTAGACGGCTTTCTACAGCAACTTCGGCATGTAGAACGGGGACGGAATCGGCAAGGGCCACGGCGGCGCCCTTTTAAATGTTTTTTAGTTTATTATGTACTACTTTAGTTTAAATTCGATGTGGGAACTTGGCCTGGGTACGCGAGTGGGAAACTCGGCCATATTTAATGAAATTCTCCCATCTTTAATGAAATTCGCCCATCTTTAATGAAATTTAGCCGGACATGGGAACTTGGCCTGGGTACGTGAGTGGGAAACTCGGCGTACCCAGGCCGAAAACTTGTTTCGTTTGGCCTAAAAAGGTCCGGTTTTTGGCCTGGGTTCGTCCAACGAGTGGAGATGCTCTAAGGACATGTCCAGGGGTCCGTAACAACAACTACCACTCGCTTTCCATCATGGTGATCTTTATTCATCCTAGATATCTGCAATCTCAATAACGATTTCATATTTGAAACTGAGGAGTCATCTAATATATGTTCTTTAGGCTAGTCATAGTGAAGAGTAACTTGGACTAATGTCATGCATATGACACTAGTGTTGGATTATTAGGCATAATTTCCATAATTAATTCCAGAATATAAATCATGACAACAACGGCTACAATCACGTGAACCTTTAACATACTAGATGTATTGATCAACATGAACAGTAGCAGAGTATACACACTAACAACCATAGTAAAGAAACATATCTGATGACGGTATACATACTTATGAGTTGCCGATGAAGTCGATGTTGGTGCAGTAGCCTATCGAAGGAGTCGGCGTGTAGTAGGTCCGGCTTGACGATCGGGAACACGCGCCGTGATGACGAACTTGAGTAGTCGCGCAGAGCGCTTACCAAAAACCTTATTCGCCCTCTCCCGTACAGGATCACAAAGGCGAGTGGTTCCGGAGACCTGCTCTCCCGATTGCTGGTACACGCCGGCAAGCGGGATAGAATAGACTACGATGACGGCGCAAGCAGAGAGGATGGCAAAACCCTAGATTGATTCGGTGTTATGCGTTGTGGAAGCCGCACATGCATTTATATAGAGAGGCTCGAAAATACCATACAGGACACGGTGTGGGCCAAGCCATGTGGCGCACGTTTGGGTCAGTTAAAGATAGCCCACGATCCGGGAGCGACCCGAATTCACTAACTGTTGACACGTCTGTCTAACCGCACACCCGACAAGATTCCGCAACCCGTGGCTCGCGTCGTGACGTGATGTGACGAGGCGAGCGAGCGTGCATGCGAGCGGCAACATCGTCGGAGGAGGAGCGCGTATAACTCTCTTATTGTCACTCCCTTACAAAGTGGTGCAACACTCTACATTATAAGGTGGTGCAACTCTCCTTCAACTTCCCATGTGGGACTAAACTTTAGCTCTCACTGCTCTTGCCTCACATGTGAGCTGCCACCAACTTGGGCCAAATCACATATGAGATTCCACATACATGGGCTTTGATATTTAGGGAAAATCTGAAATCACACATGGGTCTAATGATTTAGCCCATTATTTCTAACAATCCCCCACCAGATCTCAAATGCCCATTTGAAGATTTGCCAATCCTTGCTACTTGTTTATATACAAGTGTTTCAGCAGAGGCTGTTAAGTTGAACTTCCGCCTAGAATCTTGAACTACTTCTATCAACAACTTGTACAATGGACGAACCTTGAATTGCAAGTTTAGTGCAAATAGATTTCACTCAAAATCATAACTAGTACCTGACCGCGAGTAGCCTACCCCGCAGGTTGGAGCATATGCGTCATACTCCCCCGGTCTCTTCATGAGTTTACTAGAGATCACCCAAGTCTTATAGACCGCGACGTTTACAGTCAAGCTCATATAGGTGTGTTCTTTCAAGAATGCCCTGTAGGACGACATCTTTTCTAATTAAAGCCAACAGAAACACATTAAGGCATGTTTTGAAAGAAATGGATCGTATGGCCTCCTAGAGGGGGGGTGAATAGGTGCTACTCAATTTTTCAATTCTTTTTTAGTTTTAGGCTTGACACAAAGTAAATTACCTAGATATGAAACTACGAGAATTTCCCTATATGCAACCCTAGATACTAAGCACGTAAAGTGAGGAGAGAGGAAACCGTAGTGGAGCACACGGAGACACAGGGATTTGTTTTACCGTAGTTCCTTCCTTGTTAAGGGAAGTACATCTACATTGGAGGGGTGGGCGGTTCTAAGACCACCACGCCACAATAGGCCTCACCCTATTCTCCGATGGATCTCGCCACGAAAGGCCTGATCCACCTTCTCAACTATTGGTACCCTTCAAGGCGGGAACCGATGCCTTTACAACTCTAACGGGGCACACATACACAACCGAATTGGAGGCTCCCGAAATGACAACAAGCTATCACAAGAACAAGGATTATAAATATAATCAACACAAGGATCTAGATATTTGCAATAAATACTAGATCGAAGATTCTCCAAATGAATGGAGAGGAGATGAAGCGCTTGATTGCAGTTGGTGAAGATCGAGCCCTCCTCCTTCGATTCCCCAAGGAACGGGGCCTTTGGGTGGATGAAGGTGGAGATCTCTTGGATGCAACTTGAGGAGTAGATCTTGTCTTTTTCGAATGAACCAAGAGTTCTAGCAGGAGGGAGATGGCTGGTTTAAATACCCCTGCATAGATCTGGCCGTTGGTGAAGTTTGGGGGCGGATTATCCGCCCCCACTAGGGGCGGACTATCTGCCCTGGGGGGAAATTCGCCCCCTGGACAGAAAGTCCGGGGGAAAATCCGCCCCCACACAGTGGGTCACGCCGAGCTTGACTTGGTGAAAATCCCCGAGGGGAGGATTATCCGCCCCCCTCAAGGGGCGGACTATCCGCCCCAGAGACGGAAAGTCGAGGGGAAACTCCGCCCCCTCTATGAGTGATGCGCTATGGCGACCTTCGAAGCAAAACCTGGGGGGCAGATTATGCGGCTCCCTTTAGGGGCGGATTATCCGGCCTGGGCAAAAACTCCGGCCTTGGCCGGAACATCCTAGAGATATTCCGCCCCCCATACAGACGGTCGCACCCTTGCGCCCTTTTGAGATTGGGGAGGGGCAGATTATCTGGCCCCTGGTAGGGGTGGATTATCCGCCCCCCAAAATCAGTTTCAGCCTCCTTTTGAAGGTAAAGATTTGCAGCACTTCAACACACATTAAATAATCCTTGGTATTGTTACCTAACACATAAAACACTAGGAATCATGAAATGTTTTTTCAATCTCCCCTTTTTTGGTGTTAAATGACAATACTAGGATTTGCAATGAAACCTACTAACAACACCTTTAGGAAATGAAAGAGGCCCCCCCTAAATGTGTGTATATTAAAAATTTGCATTTGAATACAAATGCACACACTAAAGAGCAAGCCAATTTAATAACATTGACAACATTAACAAGGATGAGTTAGAAAACATAAGTCATACCACCGGGATGTGAAATAGCCAATGTGAACAAAGAGAATATTAGGCCTCGAAAACATCCCACCATATTGATGCAATCAATAGATAATTCCATAAATCCATATGACATCCACATAATTCCATACTCCATAGATAAATCCAGAATTCCATACGAATAGTTTCACATGATAAATCCAGAATTCCACATAAGTGCACAAATAGTACCACAAGACATAGTCTCATACAAACCAAGCACAAATAAGTTCAACCATGAAACGGCACAAGCAACCGAAGGAGAAAACGAATGATAAAGAGGTAAATGCTTGCGCCCGGCCCATGCAAATCCAAGACCTAATAGAACTACTTCTCCCCTTTGGCATCAAAATGCTAAAAAGGAAGAAGAGCGATGCTAGCGCCCCTGAAGATCACTCCTCCTCCTCGTCCTCGTCCTCATCGTAGTCATCCCCGTCCCCTTCCTTGTCATCATACTCATCATCATCATCAACTGGAGGAGTAGGCACCCTCGGTGGTGGAGGAAACATGTGACTCTCGAGCTCTCCATAGTTGATCCCTCAGGTGTTCCACTGAGCAAACGGTTTCGGGGCTGTAGGAGGTGGTGGATGACCAGTTTCCCCAGACACATGGTGGATAATGAGCTGCTGGGTGTGGGCCATCTCATGGCTCCTCCTGTAGGCATCATACTGGCCCTTGTGAGTGCCGATGCCCATGCAAAGGATATGCTGCTAAAACCAGTTGAGCTGCTTGACCTCACGTGCCATTGGGGACACCGCGGGCCGACGACCACTAGCCCATGCATCACGCATGAAGGACTCGGGGCAGTGGAAGGGTGTGAGGTCTTCTAAGCCTTGTTGTAGATCTTCTTGGTCTTGTGAACACCATCCAAACCAGTACCAAAATCCTCATGTGGCAGCATGTGCTTGATGAGCATCGTAATGAAGGGAGCATATGGGATGGAGATCCAGTTGAACATAGCATCAGTCATCTCATGATAGATATAATCCATAACATCCAACTTGTAACATGTAGTTGATCCTGTTGGTCCATGCAGAGATAAAACAAAAATTTTCCTCTAACGTGGTGATCCCAAGATCTAGATGAGGTAGAAGGCCACGAGGTTTACCACTAGACGCGCGGTTGTGGATTACTGGTGAAGCGCGTCAGTTGATGCAGTACAGTCCTTTGCGATCCGATCGTCCTGGTGCTGATCGTACAACACCTCCGCTGGTATCCACACGTACAAGGAGGAGCGCCGGCGGCGAACTGCTAGATTCGTATCGTCGGCAGGACTGTTGTGGAGCTAGGGTTTCCAACACATATGACCTAACTAAACAAAATTAACCTTTCTGGGTTACGGTGCTCCACTATATATAGGGAGTGAACATGGGCTCTGCTCGCGCGACCCATTCACTAAAGCCCATATAACACTAGTCAGCGTGAGTCCAACTCACTAACTCAGTCCTAATCCGGTTTAGGTCCAACCCAACCAGATTTCCGGTTCAGATCCATTCCGAACTTGCTCCCGCTCTTAAGTGTGTGACCCCGCAGGCTCATGTCTACTTGGACACGATTGGAGTCCGACTCTCAATCGATCAGTCGGTAGCGGCTCCTAGCAGAACGTGCCGACTTCCAAGTGCCAAAGAGTCATGACGACTTGCCTTTCCAATGCGACTTACGTCCGAGTCCCTTTTGCCTCACGATATACCTTGTCAGACTATAGGCGAATAATTGTCATCCCTTAAATAGTCTGACTCTCTTCTCGATCCGAGATAAGTGATTCACCCGACTAACTCTTAGTCGATCGCCTCGGTTAACACTTAACCGAGTCGTGCATGGCCATGCTTTCCGAATCATATCTCACAAGAGGGCCCAGAGAATATCTCTCCAAGTGGAGGGGCAAAATCCCATCTTGGTTATTCACATCAAGCAGCTTGATTCTCAGTCGACCCGAACTCTGCCTTTATAACTGCCTAGTTACAGATCAGCGTTTGACAGAACCTAAGTCGGTGATTCTCAACTCGGACTATGCAACAACCTCAGGTCTAAGGATTACATTGATTGAGATATACAAATGACAACTAGTTCATTGTAACTCAATATGGGTCAATCCGACTCACTAAACTCTTTAGCCGAGTCTGTGTAAGATGGAATAGCATCTCCATGCCCATGACAAGTGGAACCGAGTCATCAAGCCAACTTTCACATTGGTCTAAGTTGTGTGTCCAGCACAACCTCAGTGACCAAGGATATTTAGTACAAACAACATGAATGCATAGTTCCACAACCGAATCACATATTCAATGATACACATCAGATGTTTATACAAGGACAGCTTAATAACTTTATGAATACAAAATATCATCATACATGATTGCCTCTAGGGCATATTCCCAACAGTCTCCCACTTGCACTAGAGTCAATCTTTCGACATCACATGTCTAAGCATCTAATGCCCATGGCTCTCAGGTGCGCCTCATGCTTCGGCTGTGGTAACGGCTTTGTCAACGGATCCGCAATATTTGCATCCGTGTGTACCTTGCATAACTTGATATCACCCTGATCCACGAACTGTCGAATCAGGTGGTACCGCATGAGTATGTGCTTGTTCTTCTGGTGTTGTCTAGGTTCCTTGGCTTGTGCAATAGCACCATTGTTGTCACAATACACGTCCAACGGATTGGACGATCCCTGAACCACACCAAGATCCATGAGGAAATTCCTCATCCAAACAGCTTCCTTTGCTGCCTCCAAGGCGGCAATATACTCAGCCTCTGTTGTAGACGCAGACACAGTCTCTTGCTTGGAACTCTTCTAGCTCACAACACCTCCGTTTATAATAAACACGTATCCAGATTGCGAACGAGAATCATCAGAGTCGGTAAGATAACTCGCGTCCATGTAACCCTTTACACTGAGTTCATCTTCACCGCCATAAACCAAGAACATATCCTTAGTTTTTCTCAAGTACTTTAGGATATTTTTAGCCGCTGTCCAGTGGATCTCTCCAGGATCAGCCTGGTATCTGCTCACAACACTTAGAGCATAGGAACATCCGGCCTAGTACAAATCAGGGCATACATGATGGATCCGACTGCAGAAGCATATGGAATCGCACTCATCCGACTTCGCTCATCAGTTGTCGAAGGACACTGAGTCTTGCTAAGTTTTACACCATGGGACATCGGTAAGAACCCCTTCTTAGACGATTCCATGTTGAACTTCTTCAACACTTTGTCCAAATAAGTACTCTGACTCAATCCAATGATCCTCCTTGATCTATCTCTATAGATCCGGATTCCTAGGATGTATGTTGCCTCACCCAAGTCTTTCATTGAGAAACTCCTTTCCAATGATTCCTTGGTTTCTTGCAACATCTGGACATCCTTTCCAATCAGTAATATGTCATCCACATATAAGATTAGAAAATTTACTTTGTTCCCACTAAACTTCTTGTACAAACAAGAATCATGATCACTCTTGATGAAGCCAAACGATTTGACTACCTCATCAAAGCGAATATTCCAACTCCGAGATGCTTGCTTCAACCCATAAATGGATTTCTGAAGTTTACATACCTTGTCAGCAGTAGCCAGATCGACAAAACCGTCGGGTTGTATCATATACACGTCCTCGGTTAAATTTCTGTTAAGGAAAGCCGTTTTGACATCCATCTGCCATATCTCATAGTCGAAATAGGCCGCTATAGCTAACATGATCCTAACTGATTTAAGCATCGCTATGGGCGAGAAAGTCTCGTCGTAATCAACTCCTTGAACTTGTTGGAACCATTTCCATCCATATCAGTTTTCTTCTTAAAGACCCATTTGCACTCGACGGGTCTTGCACCGTCTGGCAGATCCACCAAGTTCCAAACTTGATTTTCATCCATGGACTTTAACTCGGATCTCATGGCTCCAAGCCATGACTCGGAATCAGATCCCACCATCGCTTCCGAATAATTTGCCGGCTCATCACTGTCTAACAGCAATACATCACGAACACTTCATAATCTTGCCGATCTTCGTAGTACAAGTGGTGCTGCCGGCTCAGCTGCCACGACCGGCTCAACCTCCAAGGTTTTTGCCGAATCGCTACTAGCCGGTTCCTCTCGAATTTCTTCGAGCTGCACCGTGCTCCCACTTACTCCCCGACCGAGAAACTCTTTCTCAAGGAAGACACCGTTCCAAGCGACAAACACTTTGCCCTCTTCTCGGTTGTAGAAGTAGTAACCCAAGGTTTCCCTCGGATACCCCACGAAAATACACTTATCCGACTTGGCTGTGAGCTTGTCCGACTGAAGTCGCTTGACAAATGCTTCACAACCCCAAATCTTAAGAAAAGACAAACTCGTCTTTTTGCCTGTCCACATCTCATGCGGTGTCTTCTCTACCAATTTTGATGGTACTCTGTTTAGTTTGAACGCTGCTGTTTCTAGACAATAACCCCAAAATGATAAAGGCAGATCTGTCTGACTCATCATTGACCGTACCATGTCCAACAAGGTCCGATTCCGCCTTTCCGAAACACCGTTCCTTTGCAGCGTTCCTAGCGGAGTAAGTTGAGGAACTATTCCACAACTTTTCAGATGGTCATCAAACTCATGGCTCATGTACTCACCTCCTCGGTCCGACCGAAGAAACTTTATTTTCTTGCCGAGTTGATTCCGTTCTTCATTCTAGAATTCTTTGAACTTTTAAAAGGCTTCCGACTTATGTTTCATCAAGTAGATATATCCATACCTACTCAAATCATCAGTGAAGGTAATGAAGTACTCGTAACCACCCCTGGCTATCGTGCTCATTGGTCCACATACATCACTATGTACTAGTCCCAACAAGTCGGACGCCCTTTCGCAACTCTTTGCAAAAGGTGTCTTGGTCATTTTGCCGAGTAGGCAAGATTCGCATGTCTCGAACAACTCCAAGTCGAATGAAGTTAGGAGTCCATCATCATGGAGCTTCTTCATGCGTTTCCAACTTATATGACCAAGCCGACAGTGCCAAAAGTAAGTCATATTCAGATCATTTGGTTTCAACCTTTTAACATTTATGTTATAAACCGACTCACCATCAAGATTCAAAATAAATAACCCGTCCTGGACGGGTGCAAAGCCGTGAAACATATCATTCAAATACAAAGAACAACCATTATTCTTGATATTCGACTCATAGCCTTGCCTCATCAAACATGAAGCAGAAATAATGTTTCGACTGAGCACTGGAACATAATAACAATTATTCAGTTCCATAATGAATCCGGAAGGTAAATGAAGTTGCATCGTGCCGAGTTCCAACGCAGCAACTCTTGCTTTGTTGCTGACTCGAATATCAACCTCGCCTCTTGCTACGCTCCTAGTTCTTACCAGTCCCTGCAACGAGTTGCAGATGTGAATAACTGATCCGGTATCATATACCCAAGAACTATTAGGTGCATCAGCAAGATATATGTCTATAACATTGCAAACAAGTGTACCTGAGTCAGAAGTCATACCTCCACTCTTGGCTTTGTCGGCCAAGTACTTGCTGTAGTTCCTCTTTCAGTGACCATCCGCCTTGCAGTAGAAGCAAGTGGATCCAGCTGAAGGAGATGGCTTAGTCCCTGAGGAAGCGCTTGGGACCGGGTCCTGATCCTGCTTTCCTCCTGACTTAGACTTCTTCTTAGTCCAAGAACTCTTCTTGAACTTAGCCTTATTGTGCACCATCAACACTTGACTGGCGCCCTTCTTGAGATCCGCCTCTGCCTGCTTGAGCATACCATGTAATTCAGTGAGCTTCTTATCCATACCATGCATGTGGTAGTTTGAAATGAACTGCCCATATGCACTATGAAGAGAGTTCAGAATTATATCCGTAGCGAACTCTTTGCTTATGGGGTAGCCAAGCCTCTCCAGAGACTGCACGTAACCAACCATTTTGATCACATGCGGACTCAGTGGATCACCATCCTTAAGCTTGCAACTCAGCAAAGCCTGAGAGACTTGATACCTCTTAGTCTTCGCCTGAGCCTGGAACATACTTTTGAGGCTTTCGATCATATCGTAGGCCTCAACATGCTCGAACTGCTTTTGCAAGTCCGGTTCCATGTGAGCAAGCATAATACAGCTAATATCCGTGGACTCATCCTTAGCCCGACGGTAGGCATTGGTGGCAGCGACAGTCACATTCTCATTCGGCTCATCTAGAAGTGGGTTGTCTAGGACATGGTCCTTCTTTTCTTGTTTGAGAACAATTCTCAGATTTCGATACCAGTTGGTAAAATTAGTGTCGTTCAGTTTATCTTTCTCAAGAATGGTTCTCAACGCAAAACCGGATATCTGAGAGTGACTGCTACTTGGTGCCATGATCTACAACAGAAAATATGCAAAACACTTAAGACATGTATTCATAAAAGAGCAAGCATATTAAACATTTTAATATTTTATGCTCCCACTAGAACCAACACCCCTCCGATGGTTGCTTAGTGATTCAGGATCCTAAATAAGCAAGTCGGCTAGTGAGATTTAGCATCACCGCTAGCCGTCAAGTGATCTAGGTAGACAACTCCTTGTCAATCGTATCTCATACGACTCCTGTTGGACGGGTGGCATCACATGCCCCGGCTCCCATCCGACCTTTCCCCAAGTCCCACAACCGTTGTGATAGACCCGTCTAGCTTACCGAGTGTTTCTGCAGTAAGAGTCCGACTCGAACCCACCTAGTCGGAAAGAATTGGTAGCACCTCAATTTTATGAGCCCACTACCAAAAATGTCCGACTTGTGATGGTGCAAACACTGGCGGGAAAACCGACTAGACCTTCTTTGAGGGATTAAATTTTACCGACTATCTAATAGAGGTAAAACAGAGACATAACAATAACACAAAATAAAGCAATTATAATGTGAAATGGTATGGCTCTCTTCATGGCGATCTTCATCTCCACAAAGCCTGTAATCCGACTCGTGCCAACTCTTGTCACTTGCCGTCTTACTCCATGTCGCCGACATGTACAACGCCTTGCATGCCTTCCGGGTTCTCCAAACAGCTACACTAGCTTAGTAAAGTAAATTACATAGAGAATCCGACACGCAGGTCGTTATACAATAAAATGACAGCACCTAGGCTCCAGCCGGCTGACAAAAACCATGATTCGCAGATCACGTATGGATTACACACATACATCACATGCACATGAACCATACCATTCACAACTTCCTGCAAAAACAAGTTATGCATAGATACAATATCTATCGGCGTTGTGAAACTCGCAACGACATCTAAGGCGCTACGACAGGGCGAAGCCGGCATACAACGCCTTGCATGCCTTCCGAAAACGCAGATCTCATCTACGATCCGAACATAGATTCCGACCATCGTTCCGATTCGATCAAACTCTTTGATCTTCAATCACCGCTTCTGGATTTACGTGTCACAGTCTACCCGATGGCGGAAGCCGACCGGTAGGGGTATGTCGTTCCACGACCTCAGCAGTATGATCACGGAAATCAGATCTACCATTCCCCGAGTACAGTTGATCCAATCAACTTCGTACAAAACCGATCTATCTCATAGATCGACCACCAAACAGCACATAGATCTCATCTACAACCAACAACATATCACATATGCGAGATCTCGAGCCTAAAACCAGAAGCTATCGCACTGATACCACTGTTGGGCCACGCGGAGATAAAACAAAAATTTTCCTCTAACGTGGTGATCCCAAGATCTAGCTGAGGTAGAAAGCCACGAGGTTTACCACTAGACGCGCGGTTGCGGATTACTGGTGAAGCGCGTCAGTTGATGCAGTGTAGTCCTTTGCAATCCGATCATCCTGGTGCTGATCGTACAACACCTCCGCTGGTATCCACACGTACAAGGAGGAGCGCCGACGGCGAACTGCTAGATTCGTATCATCGGTAGGACTGCTATGGAGCTAGGGTTTCCAACACATGGAATGACCTAACTGAACAACGATTAACCTTTCTGGGTTACGGTGCTCCACTATATATAGGGAGTGAACGTGGGCTATGCTCGCGCGACCCATTCACTAAAGCCCATATAACACTAGTCACCGTGAGTCCAACTCACTAACTCAGTCCTAATCCGGTTTAGGTCCAACCCAACCAGATTACAAGTTCAGATCCAATCCGAACTTGATCCCGCTCTTAAGTGTGTGACCCCGCAGGCTCATGGCTACTTGGACACGATTGGAGTCCAACTCTCAATCGATCAGTCGGTAGCGCCTCCTAGCAGAACGTGCCGACTCCCAAGTGCCAAAGATTCATGACGACTTGCCTTTCCAATGCGACTTACGTCTGAGTCCCTTTTGCCTCACGATATACCTTGTCAGACTATAGGCAAATAATTGTCATCCCTTAAATAGTCTGACTCTCTTCTCGATCCGAGATAAGTGATTCACCCGACTAACTCTTAGTCGATCGCCTCGGTTAACACTTAACCGAGTCGTGCATGGCCATGCTTTCCGAATCATATCTCACGAGAGGGCCCAGAGAATATCTCTCTAAGTGGAGGGGCAAAATCCCATCTTGGTTATTCACATCACGCAACTTGATTCTCAGTCGACCCGAACTCTGCCTTTATAACTGCCAGTTACGGATCAGCGTTTGACAGAACCTAAGTCGGTGATTCTCAACTCGGACTATGCAACAACCTCAGGTCTAAGGATTACATTGATTGAGATATACAAATGACAACTAGTTCGTTGTTACTCAATATGGGTCAATCTGACTCGCTAAACTCTTTAGCCGAGTCTGTGTAAGTTGGAATAGCATCTCCATGCCCATGACAAGTGGAACCAAGTCATCAAGACAACTTTCTCATTGGTCTAAGTTGTGTGTCCAACACAACCTCAATGACCAAGGATATTTAGTACAAACAACATGAATGCATAGTTCCACAACCGAATCACATATTCAATGATACACATCAGATGTTTATACAAGGACAAATTAATAACTTTATGAATACAATGGGAAATATCATCATACATGATTGCCTCTAGGGCATATACCCAACAGATCTAGCATTGGTGGCACACTCATGTGCAAAAGCAAGCATGGGAACCAGGTGACCACGAATATTATCATTGTTTCCCCCACTTGGAGAGATGCTGTCCTGAAACAAGCCAACAAGAGCGGCATACAAAGGAGAAAGACCAGCAAAGGTACCAACTATACTATCAGACGTCAAGCAAGGAGCAAGAATGGTGTCCTTGGATGGCTTGAGAGGAAAAATGATGCGGTGACCAGAAGCTGTTTCATGCCCATGAAAGGCATAACCAAGGAACTGACCAAAAATACTGAAGTCTGACTGAATCATAGTGGTCCCGGTCATCCACTTCATGGCGCGAAGTTCATCTCCGCAGATCACAAGGGTAGAGAAAAACTGCTTCACAATAGAGGAGTCATAGTGGCATTGAAGTGTCATAAGGTGATGCAGCCCCATCTTATTAGTCACATCCAGGGCCTCACGAAGTCTTGACTTGCTTTGAGCCTCAGTCATATTCAGAGGATGCATAGGGTGAATCTTGAGAGTAGCATAAACATCATCATGAATGGACCAAAAGTGAGAGCACCAAAACATGGGATCCTCCTGAGGGCCATCACAGTCAGCCTCGGCATAATAATCTATGTGGCTAGTGGAGGAGTACTCAAAGCTGTCCATGTCCTTGTAATTGGGCCGAGACTTCTTGCCCTTGCCCTTGCGAGATGCAACCCTCTTGGCTTTCCTTGCTGGCTCGGCCATCCGTTCAGATTCTTTGGCCAACCTGCAGATTTCAGTTTTGTCAACGACCTTACCCTCTGTGTTGGGCCTGAGATAACAAGCACGGGGACGATGCTTATAGGTCTTAGGAGCACTAGAACCACCTGTGAAAAGCAAGGGATAGGTAGCATGGAGATAAGCACACACACACAAGTCCAAGAGGAATATTAGATACAGTAGGAAAACAATCCACGGTCCAAAGATGTGCATTATGAAAATCTGAGACAAGCCAGAACAAGCTGTGAACCTCCAGGCTGGATTATCCGGCCCTGGCAGGGGCGGACAATCCGCCCACCAAAAAAATTTCTGTCCCGTCCCAGATTTACCATCGCAACACAAATTGGGCACAAGGGTTGCAATACTACGGAATCTAACAAGCAAGGAAACACATAGTAGCTTCTATAACGAGTTTTCCACCAAATACAACGATTTCCATACAAAGGAGATGGATGAGGGAGTTACCCTCACTCACTGGAGGAAAAGCTCGGAGGAGAAGGTACCCGGAGGCGTGGGGAAGAAGATCCGAGGGGAGCCCGGAGAATAGGTGGTCGAATCGACTCTGGGGAGGCGCGGAGGCTCCAGCGGCGGCTTGGGGCAGGACACGGGTTGGGGAGGACTGGCTACTCTATTTAAGCCCTTCCTCCCCGAGCCCAGTCCTTAAAGGACAGATTCGCCCGGGGCGGATTATCCGGCCCCCACTTGGGGCGGATAGTCCGCCCCCCTCTGAATTTTCTGTTAACACAGATTCAGGCCGAAGCACCCCTTGCAAAACCCCTCACAATTATACAAAGGACTTGTGTGAAAGAATAGATGGTTCAAGGAGGGAAAAAGGCTTGGGTTTAGATCAACAAACTGAGATGGTACTACACACCCAAAATTGCAAGAACAAATCAAGTAAAAGCCAAAATTGGGTGTGTTTTCCATAAGAACAAGAGATATACAAGAAAATCCAAAGAGAGATAATAGAAACCAACTCTTGGCAAGGAAGAGGGAGGTGGCCGAAGCCACCATGTTGGGGTGCATGGCATGACACCGCAAAGATGTATCTTGAGTTCAAAACCAATGCTCATCGATGACCCACATCTCACAAAATGATATTAAGGGAAATGAATTTTTTTGCTTTCGGCATTATGGGGGGAGGGTTAGCCCAATCAATTAGGACCACACTCCCCCTATGTCTATGCCTGCATCTAAACAAAATACATGAGGAAGTGCAAGTGAGTATGCAAGGGTAGTCAAGCCAAGCTCCTTGAATCTAAGATATTTAGCTCATTCCTCAAATAACAAAATCTTGCTTCATCAAGTGGCTTCGTGAAGATATCAGCAAGTTGGTTCTTAGTGCTCACAAAAGATAGTGCAATATCTCCATGAGCAACATGATCACGAATGAAATGATTGCGAATCTCAATATGTTTTGTCCTTGTATGCTGCACTAGATTGTAAGCAATTTTAATAGCACTTTAATTGTCACATAAAAGAGGCACTTTGTCACAATTGACACCATATTCCTTTAAAGTTTGTCGCATCCATAATAATTGTGTACAAGCACTTGCAGCAGCAACATATTCAGCTTCGGCGGTTGAGAGTGATATGCAATTTTGTTTCTTCGAAGACCAACACACTAGAGACCTGCCCAAGAATTGACATGCACTAGAAGTTGATTTTCGATCATCCTTGTCACCAGCCCAATCTGAATCAGTGTAACCACATAGAGAGAAACTAGAGCCTTTGGGATACCATAAACCAAAATTTGGGGAATGAACCAAATATCTGAAGATTCTCTTGACCGCCACTAAGTGGCTTTCTTTAGGAGCGGCTTGGTACCTTGCACACGCTCCTACACTAAACATTATATCGGGCCTAGATGCGCAAAGGTAAAGGAGAGAGCCGATCATGGATCGGTATACCTTTTGGTCCACGTATTTACCCTTTGGATTAAGCTCAAGATGACATTTAGTTTGCATTGGAGTAGCAACGCCATTGAGATCTGTCATCTTGAACCTCTTGAGCATGTTTTGGATGTATTTAGCTTGATTAATGAACGTTCCTTCTCTAAGTTGCTTGATCTTGAATCCAAGAAAGAACCTTAATTATCCCATCATAGACATCTCAAACCTGTTAGTCATAAGCTTTGAAAATTCATCATTAAATGCTTGGTTAGTAGAGCCAAAAATAATGTCGTCTACATATAGTTGGCATACAAAAATCTCCCCATTAACCTTCTTAATAAAAAGAGTGGGATCGATTTTCCCAACTTCGAATCCACGGTCTATCAAGGTGCTCATACCACACACGTGGGGCTTGTTTAAGGCCATATAGTGACTTATCAAGTTTGTAGACATGGTTCGGAAATTTGGGATCCTCAAATCCTGGGGGTTGCTTGACATATACCAACTCATGTAGTGGACCATTAAGAAAAGCACTCTTAACATCCATTTTCTGCAATTTAAAATTATGATGAGAAGCATAAGCAAGAAGGATACGGATGGACTCAAGGCGAGCCACAGGAGCATAGGTTTCGTCGAAATCAATGCCTTCCACTTGAGATAATCCTTGAGCCACCAGCCTTGCCTTATTCCTTACAACAATGCCATTTTCATCTTGCTTGTTCTTGAAAATCCACTTTGTGCCGATAACATTGCGACACTCTTTGGGTTTCTTTACGAGCTTACACACTTTGTTGCGTTCAAAGTTATTCAGTTCTTCTTGCATTGAAACCACCTAATCGGGATCTTCAGGAGCATCAAATACCTTCTTTGGTTCAACCATTGATATGTGTGCTTGATGATCATAGAAGCTAGCAAGTTCTCTTCTAGTAGACACTCTTCTTCTTAGATCACCTACAACCTTGTCAAGAGTGTGGCCCCTTAACTCAAGGTTCCGATCAGCGCGAGCTTTGATACGAGCTTCAATTTCCTTATTGTTTCTAGAAGGAGTTGATTCAGCATTTGGATCCTTGTCTTGGCCACTACCTTGCCCTTGATCTTGATCTGAACTTAAAACGGGATACAGTTGCTGTTCTGGTTCTTCAAGGCCGGACAATCCGCCCCTGGGTGGGGCCGGACTATCCGGCCTGGGAGATGCGGCTACAATTTCTTCTTCCTGAATGTCCCTGACAGAACTTGGAGTGTCAGGGCCGGATAATCCGCCCCTTGGGGCCGAAGAATCCGGCCTTGGATTTTCTAGACTTGCTTGCTCTTCTTGATTTACCCTGGAGTGAGTTGGAGTGCCAGGGGCGGATAGTCCGCCCCTTGGAGGGGGCGGATAGTCCATCCTGGGACTACCATTTTGCCCAGAGGACTGATGATCTTCAGGATGTTGTGGTGTTGGTGAAGAGGTTTCTCCAGCAGTAGGGGCTTATTGATCTTGTGTAGATGAGGGCTCCACTTGAGTGGAGCATTGTCCTTCCCGATCCACCACAAGGGATTCCTCAATGGGGCAGAAAAATACCATGCCCATTCTTCTTATGGCATCTTGGGGTATTTCAACATCTGCATCACAAACATTAACTTGCCCCACATGGGAGCCATCATTTTCATCGAATTCCACACTACAAGATTCTACAACAATTACGGAGAGCTTGTTGTAGACTCTATAAGTGCGGGATTTGGCACCGTAACCAACAAAAATACCTTCTAAAGCCTTAGACTCAAATTTAGACAAGTGAACTCCTTTGATGAGAAAGAAACACTTACAACTGAATACCTGGAAGTACGAAATGTTGGGCTTGTTACCGATAAGTATTTCATACAGTGTTTTGTCCAAGATCTTGAGGAGGTAGAGCCAATTTGATGAGTGACAAGCGGTAGATATGGCTTCAGCCCAAAAATTGTATGGAGATTTGAATTCAGCCAATATTGATGTAGCCATATCCATCAAAGTGCAGTTCTTCCTCTCGGCTACACCATTTTGTTGAGGTGTGTACGCAACAGAATATTGATGTCTTATCCCCTCTTCACTTACAAATTCATTTAATGTATAGTTCTTGAACTCTGAGCCGTTGTCACTTCTTATTGCCAATATGGGGACATTGTGTTGACGCTGAACTTCATTGGCGAAATCAATGATAGTTTGTTGAGTCCCACTCTTTAGCTTGAAGAAATAGACCCAAGTGTATCTTGAGTAATCATCGACTATCACCAAACAATATTTCTTCCCACCGAGGCTAGCATGAGATGGAGGACCAAATAAGTCCACATGAAGTAATTCCAAGATCCTCTTTGAAGAAACAATAGTTTTCCTCTTGTAGGGAGAGTCATGCATCTTGCCTTCAACACAAGCCCTACAAACACGATCTTTGGCAAAAGAAACATTGTCTTTTAGTCCAAGGATGTGGCCACCCTTGTGAAGACTTTGCAAAGTTCTCATGTTGACATGGGCTAAACGGCGATGGCACGACCATCCCACGTCGGCCTTTCCGAATAAGTACATCGTACCCGAAGTGGTTTTCTCCGAAAAATCCACCACATACAAGTCATTTTCGACGTACCCAACGAAAGCGACCTTTAGAGACTTGCTCCACAAGAGTACCACTAAATAACCATCAATGAAAATAGCAAAGCTCATCTTACCAAGGGCACGAACAGAAAGTAAATTGTAACCGAAGGGTCTCAACAAGCATGATGTCCACGAGAGAGATATCGTGGGCAACCACAACCTTGCCAAGACCCAATACCTCAGATTTAGACTTATCACCATAGGAGACTGTAATATGATCATGATTGGGTCTCATCTCCGTGATGATCTCTTTGCTTCCGGTCATATGACTAGTGCACCCACTGTCCAGCATCCATTTAGACCCACCGGAAGCATAGCCCTGTAAGAGAATTACTTCTTAGTTTTAGGTACGCATTTTTTAATGGGTCCTCTCATATTTTATATCTAAATAGGAGTCCCCCACTACCTATTTTCCTGTGTTCTGGTGCCTCCACGTCACCCTCTAATCCTGCACTCTGCGTTGTAGCGATGAAGCCAATTGCGTCTCCGTAGTTCCCTTGCTTGTACTGCATTTTCTTCACCGGGATGGGCGTTCCATCTTTTGGTACGTGGGCTGGGAGTCCCTAGCTGGCCCGTACAAGACTCCTACATGGGCTTGACTAGGCATTGCCACATTCACCCGGTCGCTGTTTGTTCCGTAAAAAAAGTCGACCGTCGTTCGTGCTCCTGGTGCTCTTTGCCCCCGCGACCTACGGCTTCCTCGCCACAAATGCTACTGCTGCGACCTATGGGTTCCTTGCAACAAATGCTCGTGAGACCGCCCAATGTAGCCTAGCATTCATCAGCCATGATTTCGCATCAAATGCGCAAGGAACTGCTCTGTTGTATCGAGTCGTGGCCGCGTCCATGTTTAAAAACCTATGTGTTCTGCCATGGACATCGTGCGTGTGCGCCTGCTCGCATCGACATCTCTGGTACAGATCTCCACTTTGATAGATATCTCCTTATGATTTCCTTCTATTCAATCAGGTTGCGCTCCGGTTCCAAAGCTGCTTGATGTTTTGTCTACCCCTAACTCGACTGGATTTTCATTGGACTCTGAGTCCTTCTCACTCAAGCCCTCCTGATTTGATTGGATCTATATTGGACTATGCGTGCTGGTTGTTCAAACAAAGAGGAAGAGGCTATCACGTATACGCTCTACAGACTCTAGACAACAAGAGCTGCTTGAGTTGGTACACAAACTCTTTTCTCTTAGTTAATTTACATTGAATTGGATTAACGCCTGCACTGTGCTTGGATTCCCCAGTGTTTAGCATCTGAACGATACTGGTGCCCACTGAATCAGTTCGTTGCTTATAGTGATTTTGTCTCGGTATGCTGGTACATCTAGATCTCTCTCTCCGCTGAAACATATCAAAGGCGAAGATTCTGCGTGTATGGTAACAAAGCTTGCCTATTCCCTCTCTCTCTCTCTCCCGGATAATATATTTTGAGTTGTCCCCCCCCCCCCCCCCCCCCCCCCCCCCAATATCTCTTCGCAGATCGCATCGATTTTACATGGTTTCAAGACGCGCTGGACATTCTTCTGATGAAGGTGCAACACGTGCAGAACAATTTGGCCAGTGTGGTAGGACCTCCTACATATAATTATGTTGTTTCTTATCTTCAGATTTTGTATACCGTTTATTGATTTTTTCCAGATTACAAATGCTATTAGATCTGATTTCCTGCTATACGGCGTTCCAACAGCTTACCAACAGTATTTGATTTACCAGAATAAAGGTGTTGGAATTTAATCGGAGGAAGCAATCTGTTTTTTCGTCCTGAATTGACTATTGACTTCAACATCTCCAAATACAGATTCATTTTGTTGCAACGGTTATGAACTACATGATATGCTGCTGCTACCTGGAGCTAGCTTATGGCAATAATGCTCGATGATTTTTGAGTTCATGCCCATCAGATATTTGGTGTATTTGCTACAAATTAATCATGGTATCAACCCTTCGTACAATAACTCATATATTTTGGTAGGTGAGTTTTTCCCTCTATTTTCCTAGGAAGTACAATATTTAGCAGATGTTTGTCTTAGTTGTGTTCTCAATGAATGCGTTTATTTAGCACTCTCCATTCACAAACTATTGTACTTTTTCGGAAAAGATACCAGCGTACTGTATGTCTGCATGGACATAGGCTATCATCCAGTAAAAGTGATATCTTTTACAGTTATTTTATCAAATATTTTCATATTTTTACAGCCACTAACCATCTTATTTACATTTTGTTCTCCATAGTATACATCTACACGCATGCCCAATTCTAAGCCGCCATTTGGGGCATCATTTATTTGTTGACCAATTCAGATAAAAACATTAACGGTTTCCTTGAATTGATATTGTGAAAACATGTGAAATCGACTGGGAAATTCTTCTGTATCAATCATATTTGCAAAGTGCCTGACGTCTCTCCATGAAAAATAAGTTGGAATATATCTTACATAATCGTGAACTTTATATGCCATGCAACCTGCATAATACGACTAGGTATTGTTGCATGCTTCAATGCATAGCTCTGCTTTTATTTATTCTCTAACGTCATATGCGGTGCAATGTCTGATAATGAAAGTTGGCGCTCTTAGATAATCAAGATAAACTCATGGTACTCAAGCATTGGTAATCCATAGGATATAAGGTTGATATATTACTCTCCTTGGATTTTCCAAAGCCGGGTTGGCATTCTATTCCTCACGTGTTCACACTATAAATATGAAATTTCTCACATGGTAGATCAATGTTGATTTGGGAACTTGATTGAAGTGTTGTGGCCAGAAGCTAACCATATCGATCATCATTGCAAAGTTGCAATCGAGAAAATCATGTACCAAAACCCTTAATGTCAAATAAGAATCCCGCAGCAACGCGCGGGGTATCACCTAGTGTTAGTAACAAGGTTCTTTGGAACCCAAATAGACCAAGCAACATATTCATCAAAAGGACCAACATAATTTGCATAGGCATCACCATATTAATCACAAAAAATTTCATAATTTGGATGGTAGACCCTGCAAAACCAAAATGGTCAGTTTTATCTTTTGTGACATTCTTCTCAACGGTGCTTGTCTTTGCTTATTCACTCTTGGTCTTCTTGGTCTTCTTGTTCTTCTTGTTCTTGGACTTCGAAACATATCCAAGTCCCTCTTTTCCAAGATTATATCTTTGCTTGCCAAGAATATCATCAAGTACACCCTTACCTTTGGGAGTGGTGTCATTCACAAGCTCATCTTCCACCCTAGCATTTTCCTTGTGAATATATGTTGATTTGGATGTGCTAGGAACATAGTACTTGGTCAATCGAATTTGGAGCTGATCATGTGACTCATTAAGAATAGAGTATTCACTCTTCAAAGCCTTGTGAGAAATGTCAAGTTTCTCCAATTCCTCGGAGATTCTAGCATGAGCAGCCCCAAAGTCAACCTTTTCTTTCTTTAGTTTCTTTGCTTTGGCTACTGCATTGTCATGTTCCTTAACAAGCTTTGTCACCACTTCATGTGACTCCTCAATAGACTCAAGCCTCTCTTCAAGAGATACACGAGCCTCTTCCTCTTCATCTAGAGCATTTTTTAAGGATGCAATTTACATTGCATCCTCCCTTTCAATCCTGCCCTTTTCTTCAAGAAGCACTTCATTTTGGGCCAGCTGGTCCATAAGAGCCTCAAAATGTATTTTGTGCTCACCTTGCAAGTTAGTGATAAAATAGTCCAAAGCAATAATTTCTTCTTTAACCTTAAGACTAGTAGGATCATCCATGTCAATCATAGCATTAGGAAAAGAAGTGTTAGAATATGATACCTCGGAACCTCTTGCCATGAGACAAGTAGCATTCTTGTTGATGACGTTTTCGTTCGGAGAGTCGAAGATATATGTTGGTGTAGATGTGGTGACTATAGCAGCCACCTCTCGAGAGCTATCATCCTCGTCTTCATCTTCACTTCCTGAAGTATACTCTTCTTGAGCCACTAGGACTATCTTTGGTTGCTTCTTGAATGGAGCATTCTTCTTCACAAATTGTTTCTTTCGTGGAGCCTTTGACTTTTCCTTGAGAATGAGTCTTCCTCCATTATCTTCTCTACTTTGATAAGGACACTCAGCTACAAAGTGCAGCCGGTCTCCATAGTTGAAACACGTTCTTAGCTTGGGACCGTTCTCCCTTCTTCCATTTTCTCCACTCTTGCGTTCTAGTTCATATTTGGCTTTGGCTGGATCCTTCCAAAAGTTTCTAGCATAGAAGGCCATGTATTATCCATGAGCTCTTTTTACATCCTCGGGATAGTCCATATCTTCTATGTCATCTTCATCTTGATCAGCCACACTTGTCTTCAAGGCCATGTTGACTCCCTTTTGCATCCCAATGGCTCATGCATGAGCATCTTCGGCATTCTTGGCAGCCACTTTGAAAGCTTCCATTTCTTGCATTACCTCATTGGATGTCATTAGGTGGTAGTTATGCCTTCCTTGGAGACTCTTCAAATCTGTGGGCTCAAATGGCATAAGAGCACTAACATACTTGCGCTTGATCCAAGCATCATCAACATGAGAGGCACCATGATTTGAAAGTGGTGGATATTGACTTGAGCCTCCTATACATGTCCTCGTGGTCTTCTCCATCCAACATATAGAATCCTTCAGCTTGATTACTTAAAGCATCATATTTATTTCTTCTCATGCTTTCATTTCCAATGAAGAGCTTGGCGAGGGCATCCCAAGCTTCCTTAGCTGTGTTGAGATGCTCTATGTGGCATGTATTTGGTACCCACACCAAGCTGAATCATGTGTAGAGCTATTGCATTGAGTTGACTGTCCACAACCTCTCTTATTGTTAGGTTGTTTGGATCTCCAACATGAAGGCCATTCTCTATCATTTTCCACAACTCAATGGAGGAGCTGCACACATTGTCGTGGTATTGCCGACGAGTACACCATGGAGGGGTCCTCACAGTGCGTGTTTAGAGATGTGGGGGAAGGCGGACGGTTGACGGGTACGAGGTAACACAGCTTACCCATGTTCAGATCCCACGACGGTGGCAGAATCCTACTCCTGCTATAAATCACTATAAGGGCGAATCACCGAGTTACAGGTATTGGTCCACTGTGCGAGGTGACTAGAGAATCTAAGATATCGTCTGAAGTTGTGCCCTAAAGGCCCCCATAGGCCCGACTTATATAGTCGCCGGGTCCTAGGGTTACAGGGAAAAGTCCTAGCCGGACAGGTTACAGAGTCCTACACTGCTTACAACTAGTCTAGCGTGTCTTATACTCCAAGGCTCCGGGTACGTCGGTGTCTCCTCCTTAGCCTTCCTTTATCCGGCATGGGCCTCCCTTCTGGATCCATCTAACTGGGCCGCCCAGCATTCCATGGGCCATGCTACCAACTGTGGGCCACCCGGGTTATCTGGATAAGAGACATGCCATGAGGATACCCATATAGCATATCCCCAACAGTAGCCACCGGAGAACTCCGAGATCTTGCGCCGTCTTGCCTCTTCAGGGTGAATGCTCCGTCTAGATGGATGTCGGCAAATTGTCAAGTAATATCTTGTAGTCCTCCCAAAGAACCCTGCAAGGTTTTCTCCGTCTTCAACTTGTAAGTCGGAGAATTGCTGAATCTTCTATCGTACTCTTCTGTAGCCGGACTGGATCAGTCCATGCTGGAATCTTCCGATGTGATGGTTCTCCTGCCAGTGATAGCTAGGACGTCGTAGACATAGGTCAACAATGCCTCGTAACTCACACATGTAGAGAACACAATCATGTCCGTTTTTCCCGCATGAGCGATACGAACCGTTGGCGACGATGGTTGGAAATGTGGCGAAATTTCCGTGCACGCACCCGCACACGTCGTCCACGTGTCAACCATTCGATCGTCTTGCACGAATCTTGACACTAGGGGTTATAAATTGTAACTGCGGTGGATTTTTACTTTTCACCTCATTCTCCTCCAGCGTCGTCTTCTTCCTCCAGCAAGCGCCTCCTCGAGCTCTCCGCGCGTTTCGCAAAAAATCCTAGCCCTTCAATCCTTCCAGTCACCACCTCCTCCTCTCCAATGGCAAGCAGCAGCTCTGCTCCCTCCATGGCGGCGCCAGGAGATGCTGCGGCAAATCCGGTGAGCACCATGCTCGTGCCTCCAGAGGGTCTGGTGATCCCCAAGTACGTGGTGGTCGAATCCACCGGCGGCGACCACAATTGAGCGGCGTTGGAGCTGCTGGAAGAGGAAAGCGATTCCCACAAAGGGGATTGGCGTGGCTGTAACATCCCAAAAATATCAAACTTAGATCATCAAAACACTAATCATCAAGATTAGGGTTAACAAAAACTTTTCTAAATAAACTCATGAACGCATGCATATGTGTATGCATGGATTTTTAATTTCTTTAAAAACCACCTTGTTTGTGTGATTCATTGCTTGTAAAATGTTTCTTAGGTGAAATGAACATCATCTAAACCATTTCCCACACTTTTCCTAAAGAAAAGTAAATCAAAACAAATATATTAAGTGAATGGTCATTTTGGCCAATTTAACTCCCATGCCTACTTTGGCTGTCTCAAACTTTCAAAACCTAACAGAAACTTTTCTGGACCTTTGCACCCCTTGAATGTACTCATAACAAAGTATCAAGGCCCACTTTGTGATCATCCAGAAACTTTCAAATGCATAGTTTAAATGACAATTCAAAATTGAATCTTCTTCATATGGGAAGATCCCACTTTTTCAAAAACCACTCAAACAAGCTCAACTTTCAAAACCCAAGCATCTGCAGACTCACCGGCACCAATCTAGCAAACCCACCAAAATTCATTTCAAAATTCAAAACTTGATTTCATGCGGCCATTTCATCAAACAGGTTGCAGACACAAATCAAACAAAACATCAAACACTATAGTGTGCAGTGATTCTTGCCTAACTTGTTCCCTAGTTAGCTCACACACAACTCAGTAGATCATCTAGAAAGATTAGCCCAACACTAGCACCCCTGTGAGCTTGCCATTGTCATTAATGGTGAACAGCCGAGCACCCCCATGTCACCCCATTGTGGACAGCAGGCTAGAGGAAGAACTAGCCGTGCCAACCTTGTCTAGGAGGCATCCCACCGTCCACCGCCACTCACTGTCCCAGCCGCGAGCGTTACCAAGCCCTGGACCACGCGCATAAGCCGCGCCCAGACCATGCCGAGCGTGCGCCAGAGCGCCACCCTCGACCAGCGTCCACAGACCACGCGCCGCCCTCACCGCGCGCACACACGATCACCACCGACCCAGGAGACCGCCCGACATCCCCGTTTGCCGCCCCGTGCCATACAGCCACCGCCCGCCGTCGAAGACGCCGCCTCTGCCGTGCAGAGCACCGGCCGTTCTAGACCAAACCACACCGCCCCATGCCTCGCGACCATGTCGTTGAGCATCGCCAGGAGACACAGCACCGTCCCCTACCCTTGCCCATGCCATTAGCCGCCTGTAACGTCGCCCCCGACAAGCTCACCGTGCGGCCCGCCGACGGTCCCCTCGCTCGACTATAAATAGAGGCCACCCCCGCACGATTTCTTCACACCATCTCACTCCCCTCTCCTCACTGATCGTGCCACACCATTCTCAGAGCAAGGCGAGCACCACCTCGCCGGAATTTCACTGGAGCCTACCGCTGCCGGAGAAGAAGGGAGCCAGCGATTGGAGCCGCCCCAGGAGAAGCCACCGGTACCAGGAGGTTCGCCGTCGTCGACTTTGTCGTTCGCCCGCCTCGCCGACCCTCGCCCGTACCCCGGTGAGCCCCCAGCACCCCTCACTGGCCGCGCTAGGTTTCGTTCTCGCCGGAGCTGTCTCGCGTCGACGATGACCCTCAGCCGTTGGATTAGAACTAGATCGAAAGATCCACGTTGCCCCATACCGCTTCGCCCAGCCCCGTGTCACTGACAAGTGGGTACACCCACTTAAGCAGCCCGCGGGGGCCCTGTGCTTAGCAGGCCGGCCCAGTAACATTTCCCGCGCAGCCCAGCAATTCAAATTAAACCTTTTCTGTTTAAATTCAAACCCACTTCTGTACCCAACTTCAAAAATCAACCCAGATCGATCCAGTGCACCAAATTGGATGAAACCAATTTTGTTGGAAAGGTCTGTGAATGCTTAATCCAATCCCGTTGGATTCAAGTCATTTGGATCTGTAGATCACCCATAGTAAAAATAACAAGGCAGAAGCTTTTCTGCATTCAAACATTTTTCAAATTTAAACCATAAAAACTTTTGAGTTGATTCCAACTCTCAAAAATCACATTTAACCATACCTTTCAGAATATATAAAAATATATAGGTTTACTTGCAGAAATAATGTTCAAGTAATAAAAGAATGCTTCATAAGCATTTCTAGCCACTTTAATTAATTAAAATAAAAGGGTAAAACCTTATTAAATTATGACACCACTTTAAATCACATTCCCATGGACTACAATATGTGGTGATGATATGTGTCAACATGATCCCATATTTGGTTTAGAGAATATTAAATCTTAAGTAGTTTTTCAATGAGTAGAAATTACTTTTCTAAAAATAAAAGATGTAAACCAAGCTTTAACCTTGTAATGTTAGAGATGATGCTAGATCTTCTATAGGACCCTTGTGTGTGATGAGTGCAAGTAGTTAAGTATTGTTTGGTGATTGTGTACCTCGTATTTATTCATAGACGCTAGTACCGACCAAGGATACGAGGAGGAAGGAGGATACTACAAAGAGGAAGCCGAGGAGAACTTCAACCACTGCTCTGCACAAGGCAAGCCTAATACTACTAGTTGATTGAGAAATATAGTAACCTTGCAAGCTAACACTTGCAATGCAGCAAGCTTATACTGATATTGATGCAAGCTAACCCTTGCCAGATACCCTGCTGATGCCACAAACCCATACTTGTAATCCTACCTACTTGTTAAACCAATCCTAGTTTTATGGCAAGCTTCTTACTTTATTTCTTTATCAAAGCTTACTTATAGTCTACCTAAGAGTTTGGTAGATACCAGACAGTTGTGCTGAAGGTTGCATAAAGAGCATAAAATTTGGCCTAAGCTAGAAACCTTGATATCAGCCTAAGATATAAGGTTGGACTTAGTAAAACTCCACTAGTTACCACCCCTCATTAGTACTACCCTCACCTGTAGATGCTAGTGCTAAGCATAAAACTTGATCAACTTTTAGATGGGAATACTTGGTGGAAAATGGTTATGAAAACCTTGGAATGATGGATCATTCTATTGAAATGTTTTGGACATGTGTTTCCAAACACTTGATGATTCTAGTGATAAAAATGTTGAGGCATGAGCCTTAGCCCTATATAAAACTGATGGTTGTCTGGATGCAATACCATTCCAATTTTAGCGTACAACCACAATACCCGAATATTGGGTAGGGCTTGACTGGAAACTTATATACCTTAGTATTAGTTCCCTCACGGCCAAGGTCTGAGCTGAGGCTACCTTGTGAAGATTGTCCACCTGTGCAGTACCCAAGATGACAGTGGTCATGGTTGGGAGGCCAAACTCACAGGAGAGGTTCTTATACTAGGGTGTGTAATTGAAAGGTTAGGATTGATTATCCGCATACTGAGTATGGTGAATTCAGGATTTGTTCCTGACGGATGTATCGAATGTTGTGGTGAAAGTGTACAATCTCTGCAAAGTGTCAAACTATTCGAATAGCCGCGTCCGTGATTATGGACAGTTGGAGTGGCCATACTGTTCCCCCGTCAGACTTTTCCAAAATGACTTGTGAAATGAATTGAGACTTTGACTTGACCACAACAGAGTTGTGACCTGAATTACAAGATCCCACTTAGTAGTTATAAAACTGTGACCAGCTTTGGAACTTAGTAGAGATAAACCTGGCTTTTTGCAAAACATCCCTAGAGCCTAGAGTCCTATGATCCAAAAACCCCTTAGTTGTTAGTATTAGTTTGCGAGTACTTAAAGAGTACTCATGGATTTGTCCCTGGCTATTCTCATGGCCAGACTATGAAGAGGAGTACCTGGAAGATGGACCCCAGGAAGGTTACGACAACTAGGATCATCTCCCATCGTCAGCATTGCCTGTGACCCAGAAGATGGAGCTTCGCCTATGCTACCGTTATTATTACGTATTCCGCTGCTTGATGTTGTATTAAGAACTGGATCATGAGATCCCTATTTGTGTAAGAACTTATGTATCGTTTGTAATGGATGAAGTACTATGGTATCCAATTTTGTTATGTCTCGCAAAAATGGTAATCCTGGGATTGCGATGTCTGGCATAACAGGCATCTAGGATTGAAAAAATACGGGTGTTGATAAGTTGGTATCAGAGCCATCCTGACCATAGGAGACCCTAGTTAGATTGGACGTTGACCCAAAAACTTAGTTTCAAAACCAAAGAATAAAAATATTTACGAAAACTTATTCTCATTCTTACCTCTTTAATTCTTTAATAAAACTTCATGTTCCTCAAAAAACTCTTGCAAAATAGATAAAATTTTGACACACTTGATCACTCTGCTAATCTACTCATCCTGTATTTTTATAGATGGACGTGAAGTACAACAAGTTTTATCAGTTGGGGAATGGAGGGGACCTTATCTTTGAGAGGGATCTGGATCAGCTTTCAGAACTTCTGGAGCGTCCACACCCCGAGTTCTTCGGAGCTCAGCTCAATGATCAAGGAGGAGAAGATCTGCAGTGGCTAATTGTTGCAAGTCTCCGAGGAAAGATTGAACCTCCCACTGCGGAGGGAATTCAGTTTACCTTGAGGGAAAACAACTGGCTCGATGGACTTGCCAGAGCAATGCAGGAAGCTCTTTCCCGTCTGTGTGGACAGAGCATCAATCAGATCAAGGGTACTCGCTTTGAGTTTTGCCCAAGGCGTGATGCAAATGGCCAACCACTGGAAGCCCCATACCACCCCGAGCTGAAGACTCAATTGGACCACCTTAGCTTCATGATGTATGATCGTCAGCAGGAGTTGGACAACTGCCGTGACTATTGCAACCACAAGTCTGCCATCATCAAGACGAAGGACCAGACCATCGCCATGCTAGCAAAGGATCGCAAGTCTCGCCGCCGTCATCTCGACAAGAAGGAGCGCATTATTGCCCGTCTTCACCACCGCATCTCATCTCTGGAAGAGACCATCCATGAGAGAGACATGCAGTTAGAGGAAAGGGAGAATGCCGGAGAGGATCTTCGTGGAGACCCTTACTCCTATCTCAGCGATGACGATGATTTTCTGGAGGATCAGGCCATGGACTTCTTCACCGATGAGGATGATTTCGCCTTCATCGATGATGATGAAGATGATGAAGCCACAGACTCCGAGGAGTAGTAGCACTGAGCACTAGCGTAGTGAGTAGTAGTCGGTCCCACTGTATCGTAGTTTCTAGAATGGTTCTTAAAACCATCTATTTTTCCTTGTTACGGTGTGTGTTGTACTGTGTGCTATGAATGAATGAAAAAGCAAGTTGCTAGAAAAACCTGAGTCAAACTCTAAAAACTTTTCAAAAACCCAGAACCTTAGCAATTTCCCTCTTTTCTCATAATCTATATCAATCTTCAGATGCCACGTGGAGGAAGTGGTTCAGCCCCGGACCCGATGTTGCAGATCCTGCAAATGTTGACTTCTGACCGCGAAGCTGAAAGAGCGGAACGTCAAGCCAACCTAGCCACTCTGCAACAGATAGCCCAGCTAGCCCACAACAACCAAGGCCATGGAAATCAGGACAACCACGGATCTAAGCTCAAGAATTTCCAGAATACCAACCCACCCGTTTTCACCAAGTCAGAAGAACCCCTATACGCCGATGATTGGCTGCAAACCATGGAAAATAACTTAGAAGTAGCAGGAGTGGAAGCCAACAATAAAGTCCTGTTCGCCACCCATTATCTAGCCGGAGATGCCAGGGCATGGTGGAACAGTGTTCGTGCAATGACCGGAGGCCAGATGATGACCTGGGAGGAATTCAAGGTCAAGTTTAGCAGAACCCATGTGCCACCAGGTTTGATCAAGAGAATGAGAGACGAGTTCAGGGAGTTGAAGCAAGGAAGGATGACTGTAGTGGAATACCGTGACAAATTTTTGTCATTAGCTAGGTATGCCCCGGACGAGATAGACACCGAAGCCAAGAAGAAAGAAAGATTCCTGAATGGTCTGCATGACGAGATGCTGACAGTGTTAGTCAATATCCCCTTTGTTGATATTGAAGCCCTTGTCGACTCTGCTATCCATATGGAAGGAAAGATCAACCAGGCCAATGAGAACCGCAAGCGTCGCATGATGCATCAACCAGGAACCCATCAGACCCCAAAGTATCGCCCCAACCCATCTCCAGGATTTGCCCCAAGAACCAACAGACCCCCTATGACCCGTCCAACCTATCCCAATCGTGGAAACCCTAGACCCGGAGGAAATCACAACAACCCCGGCAACTCTAGCAATTTCACCCGTGCCCCACCCAAGTTCAACACCAACAATGCTACCGCCAACCCCAACACTGCCCCGAGGACTGGAAGCAATGTTGTGCCTGTCGCAGCTAAGGACAAGTCACAAGTGACCTGTTATGACTGTGGAAATAAAGGCCACTATTCCAACGAGTGCCCCAACAAGAAGAATGCTACAGCCCCCAACGCCAATGTCCCAGCTCAGCAGCAGCGTCGTGTCCAGCCAGGGAGAAGATTTGCCCCAGGGAATTCACTCAACCGCAATGGCCGTCTTTTTCTCATGCATGCTGAAGAAGCTCAGGAAGCACCAGACGTCGTGCTGGGTATGTTTTCTGTTAATTCAGTACTTGCAAGAGTGTTGTTTGATTCTGGTGCATCGCATTCATTTGTCACCGAAGAATTTGCCTGCACTAGTAAAATTCAACCAACCAAATTGAAGCATGTGATGATTGTACAAATTCCCGGATCAACCACCAAGGCTAGGCAAATTTGCAAGGCCGTCCCTATCCGAATCCATGGCATAGATTTTTATGCTAACCTAATAGTACTCGAAACTAAAGGTTTGGAAGTAGTACTAGGAATGGATTGGATGTCTAAACATAAAGGATTGATTGACTGTGCCAAGAAAGCCATCACCATGACCAGTACCACCGGAATATCAGTCGAGCATATATCTGAAACCTTACCTCGCCAATTCAAGTGTGACAAGAGTCTAGCCCAACCTACCATTGACCAAGTTCGGATAGTCTGTGAATACCCCGATGTATTTCCAGATGTTTTGCCCGGTATGCCCCCAGATCGGGATATCGAGTTTATCATCGAACTAATCCCCGGAACAGGACCCATAGCCCAGAGACCCTATAGTATGAACCCGTCAGAACTAGAAGAACTGAAGAAGCAACTGGATTCCATGTTGGAAATCGGATTGATTCAACCAAGTGCGTCCCCATGGAGATCACCTGTCTTGTTTGTGGACAAGAAGGATGCAGGTAACCGTTTGTGTACGGATTATTGAAAGTTGAATGATGTCACCATCAAGAACAAGTACCCCTTGCCTAAGATAGAAGATTTGTTTGATCAGTTGACCGGTGCCTAGGTATTTTCTAAGATTGATCTTAGGACTGGCTATCATCAACTCAAGATTCGTGCAGAAGATATTCCAAAGACTGCCTTTACCACCAGATATGGATTGTATGAGTATACAGTCATGTCTTTTGGATTAACCAATGCCCCCGCTTATTTCATGAACCTCATGAATAAGATTTTTATGGACTTCCTGGATAAGTTTGTCGTTGTTTTCATCAATGACATTCTGATTTATTCCAAATCAGAAGAAGAACATGAGCTACACCTAAGGACCATTCTTGGAACCCTTAGAGAGCATCAGCTGTATGCAAAATTTAGCAAATGTGAATTCTGGTTACAGGAGGTAGGATTCCTCGGTCACATTGTATCAGCCGGAGGAATTGCCGTTGACCCTGCCAAACTGAAAGATGTAGAAGATTGGCAAGCCCCAACCACTCAAACCCAAGTTCGTGCTTTTCTCGGATTGGCGGGATATTACCGCAAATTTGTAGAAGGATTCTCTAGTATCGCCAGACCCATGACCCAATTGCTGAAGAAGGACAAGAAGTTGGAATGGACCGACAAATGTGAAGCGAGTTTTCAAGAACTCAAAAGGAGATTGATTTCAGCCCCAATCTTGATCATGCCGGATATCACGAAGCCCTTCGATGTGTATTGTGACGCATCCAAGATTGGTCTCGGATGTGTGCTAATGCAAGAAGGCAAAGTTATATCTTATCTCTCGCGACAATTGAAGCAACACGAGCAAAATTACCCAACCCATGACCTCGAACTCGCAGCCGTAGTTCTAGCCCTAAAGACATGGAGACATTACCTGATAGGAAATCGTTGTGAGATTTATTCGGATCACAAGAGCCTAAAGTATATATTCACTCAGAAGGAGCTCAATATGAGGCAGAGAAGATGGATTGAGCTAATCAAGGATTACGACATGGACATTCACTATCACCCTAGTAAAGCCAATGTGGTAGCCGATGCCCTTAGCAGATTGCCGTGCCGCTTGAACTCCATGATTTTGAAGGAACAACCAAGTTTGCACAAAGAGATGGAAGATTTTCGAACGGAATTAGTAAGTGAAGGATTTTTGGCTAGCATAGAACTTCAGCCCACTTTGATCAGTCAGATTAAAGAGGCGCAGAAAGGAAATGCTAGTATCGACGGAATCAAGCGTCGTATCGGTATAGGCAAAGTACCCGGATTCACCGAGGACGAAGGAGGAGTTCTGTGGTACAAAGGACGCCTTTGTGTACCAGCAGATTCAGAGTTGAAAGAAGTTATCTTGAATGAGGCTCATGATACTCTTTATTCTATCCATCCCGGAGGAACTAAGATGTATCAAGATTTGAAAGAGCAATTTTGGTGGCATAAGATGAAGAGAGAAATCAGAAGCTATATCGCCAAGTGTGATATATGTCAGCGAGTCAAGGAAGGACATCAAAGACCCGCTGGATTGTTGCAACCTTTGCAAATTCCGGAATGGAAATGGGATTCTGTAGGAATGGACTTTATCACTGGACTACCTACTTCTAGTAGGGGAAATGACTCTATTTGGGTCATAGTGGACAGATTGTCCAAATTCGCCCATTTCTTGCCCGTTAAAACCACCTATCAGAGTTCGAAGCTAGCGGAGTTGTACATCGCTAGAATCGTTAGTTTGCACGGAGTCCACAAGAACATCGTATCGGATCGAGGAACTCAGTTTACCTCGAGATTCTAGAAGAAAGTCCAAGAAGGTTTAGGAACTCGCCTAGATTTCAGTACCGCGTATCACCCTCAGACCGATGGACAAACGGAGCGAGTAAACCAAATACTCGAAGATATGCTTAGAGCATGTGTGCTAGAATATGGATCCAAGTGGGAAGACTGTCTGCCGTTTGCAGAATTTTCATACAACAACAGTTACCAAGCCAGTTTGCAAATGGCCCCATTTGAATTCATGTACGGAACAAAGTGCCGCACCCCTTTGAACTGGTCGGAAGTAGGAGAGAGTCAGATTTTCGGACCTGACATCCTACGAGAAGCAGAAGAGAAGGTTCACAAGATTCGTGAGCACCTCAAGACAGCCCAATCCCGACAAAAGAGTTACGCCGACAAGAGACGTCGAGACCTCGCCTTCAACATCGGAGATTTTGTTTATCTGAAAGTGTCGCCATTGAAGGGAATGCAGCGTTTCCAACTCAAAGGAAAGTTAGCCCCCAGATATATCGGACCTTTCAAAATTTTGAATCGTCGAGGAGAAGTATCGTATCAACTAGAACTACCTGAAGAGATGTCAGCTGTGCACAATGTGTTCCATATCTCGTTACTTCGCAAGTGTCTCGAAGTCCCCGAGAAGACCGAAGTGTTCAAGAATATCGATCACCGGACCATAGAGATCAACGATGACCTAACCTATCCCGAAGTACCCATCCGTATATTGGAAGAAGCCTTTCGAACTACCAGAACCCGAAGCATCAAGTTTCTCAAGATTCAGTGGAGCAACCACACAGAAGAGGAAGCTACCTGGGAACGCGAAGATCACATCAGGACGGAGTTTCCAGATCTCTTCAAATCCTAGGTAATCTTTTCGTACTTTTTCAAATCTCGGGACGAGATTTTGTTTAAGGGGGGAAGGTTTGTAACATCCCAAAAATATCAAACTTAGATCATCAAAACACTAATCATCAAGATTAGGGTTAACAAAAACTTTTCTAAATAAACTCATGAATGCATGAATATGTGTATGCATGGATTTTTAATTTCTTTAAAAACCACCTTGTTTGTGTGATCCATTGCTTGTAAAATGTTTCTTAGGTGAAATGAACATCATCTAAAACATTTCCCACACTTTTCCTAAAGAAAAGTAAATCAAAACAAATATATTAAGTGAATGGTCATTTTGGCCAATTTAACTCCCATGCCTACTTTGGCTGTCTCAAACTTTCAAAACCTAACAGAAACTTTTCTGGACCTTTGCACCCCTTGAATGTACTCATAACAAAGTATCAATGCCCACTTTGTGATCATCCAGAAACTTTCAAATGCATAGTTTAAATGACAATTCAAAATTGAATCTTCTTCATATGGGAAGATCCCACTTTTTCAAAAACCACTCAAACAAGCTCAACTTTCAAAACCCAAGCATCTGCAGACTCACCAGCACCAATCTAGAAAACCCACCAAAATTCATTTCAAAATTCAAAACTTGATTTCATGCGGCCATTTCATCAAACAGGTTGCAGACACAAATCAAACAAAACATCAAACACTATAGTGTGCAGTGATTCTTGCCTAACTTGTTCCCTAGTTAGCTCACACACAACTCAGTAGATCATCTAGAAAGATTAGCCCAACACTAGCACCCCTGTGAGCTTGCCATTGTCATTAATGGTGAACAGCCGAGCACCCCCATGTCACCCCATTGTGGACAGCAGGCTAGAGGAAGAACTAGTCGTGCCAACCTTGTCTGGGAGGCAACCCACCGTCCACCGCCACTCACTGTCCCAGCCGCGAGCGTTGCCAAGCCCTGGACCATGCGCACAAGCCGCGCCCAGACCATGCCGAGCGTGCGCCAGAGCGCCACCCTCGAACAGCGTCCACAGACCGTGCGCTGCCCTCACCGCGCGCACACACGATCAACACCGACCCAGGAGACCGCCAGACATCCCCATTTGCCGCCCCGTGCCATACAGCCACCGCCCGCCGTCGAAGACGCCGCCTCTGCCGCGCAGAGCACCGGCCGTTCCAGACCAAACCACATCACCCCATGCCTCGCGACCATGTCGTTGAGCATCGCCAGGAGACACAACACCGTCCCCTACCCTTGCCCATGCCATTAGCCGCCTGTAACGTCGCCCCCGACGAGCTCACCGTGCGCCCCGACGGTCCCCTCGCTCGACTATAAATAGAGGCCACCACCGCACGATTTCTTCACACCATCTCACTCCCCTCTCCTCACTGATCGTGCCACACCATTCTCAGAGCAAGGCGAGCACCACCTCGACGGAATTTCACTGGAGCTTGCCGCTGCCGGAGAAGAAGGGAGCCAGCGATTGGAGCCGCCCCAGGAGAAGCCACTGGTACCAGGAGGTTCGCCGTCGTAGACTTCGTCGTTCGCCCGCCTCGCCGACCCTCGCCCGTACCCCGGTGAGCCCCCAGCACCCCTCACTGTCCGCGCTAGGTTTCGTTCTCGCCGGAGCTGTCTCGCGTCGACGATGACCCTCAGCCGTTGGATTAGAACTAGATCGAACGATCCACGTTGCCCCATACTGCTTCGCCCAGCCCCGTGTCACTGACAAGTGGGGACACCCACTTAAGCAGCCCGCGGGAGCCCTGTGCTTAGCAGGCCGGCCCAGTAACATTTCCCGCGCAGCCCAGCAATTCAAATTAAACCTTTTCTGTTTAAATTCAAACCCACTTCTGTACCCAACTTGAAAAATCAACCCAGATCGATTCAGTGCACCAAATTGGATGAAACCAATTTTGTTGGAAAGGACTGTGAATGCTTAATCCAAGCCCGTTGGATTCAAGTCATTTGGATCCGTAGATCACCCATAGTAAAAATAACAAGGCAGAAGCTTTTCTGCATTCAAACATTTTTCAAATTTAAACCATAAAAGCTTTTGAGTTGATTCCAACTCTCAAAAATCACATTTAACCATACCATTCAGAATATATAAAAATATATAGGTTTACTTGCAGAAATAATGTTCAAGTAATAAAAGAATGCTTCATAAGCATTTCTAGCCACTTTAATTAATTAAAATAAAAGGGTAAAACCTTATTAAATTATGACACCACTTTAAATCACATTCCCATGAACTAGAATATGTGGTGATGATATGTGTCAACATGATCCCATATTTGGTTTAGAGAATATTAAATCTTAAGTAGTTTTCCAATGAGTAGAAATTACTTTTCTAAAAATAAAAGATGTAAACCAAGCTTTAAGCTTGTAATGTTAGAGATGATGCTAGATCATCTATAGGACCCTTGTGTGTGATGAGTGCAAGTAGTTAAGTATTGTTTGGTGATTGTGTACCTCGTATTTATTCATAGACGCTAGTACCGATCAAGGATACGAGGAGGAAGGAGGATACTACGAAGAGGAAGCCGAGGAGAAATTCAACCACTGCTTTGCACAAGGCAAGCCTAATACTACTAGTTGATTGAGCAAGCTAGTAACCTTGCAAGCTAACACTTGTAATGTAGCAAGCTTATACTGATATTGATGCAAGCTAACCCTTGCCAGATACCCTACTGATGCCACAAACCCATACTTGTAATCCTACCTACTTGTTAAACCAATCCTAGTTTTATGGCAAGCTTCTTACTTTATTTCTTTATCAAAGATTACTTAGAGTCTACCTAAGAGTTTGGTAGATACCAGACAGTTGTGCTGAAGGTTGCATAAAGAGCATAAAATTTGGCATAAGCTAGAAACCTTGATATCAGCCTAAGATATAAGGTTGGACTTAGTAAAACTCCACTAGTTACCACCCCTCATTAGTACTACCCTCACCTGTAGCTACTAGTGCTAAGTATAAAACTTGATCAACTTTTAGTTGGGAATACTTGGTGGAAAAATGGTTATGAAAACCTTGGAATGATGGATCATTCTATTGAAATGTTTTGGACATGTGTTTCCAAACACTTGATGATTCTGGTGATAAAAATGTTGAGGCATGAGCCTTAGCCCTATATAAAACAGATGGTTGTCTGGATGCGATACTATTCCAATTTTAGCGTACAACCACAATACCCGAATATTGGGTAGGGCTTGACTGGAAACTTATATACCTTAGTATTAGTTCCCTCACGGCCAAGGTCTGAGCTAAGGCTACCTTGTGAAGATTGTCCACCTGTGCAGTACCCAAGATGACAGTGGTCATGGTTGGGAGGCCAAACTCACAGGAGAGGTGCTTATACTAGGGCGTGTAATTGAAAGGTTAGGATTGATTATCCGCATACTGAATATGGTGAATTCAGGATTTGTTCCTGACGGATGTATCGAATGTTGTGGTGAAAGTGTACAATCTCTGCAGAGTGTCAAACTATTCGAATAGCCGCGTCCGCGGTTATGGACAGTTGGAGTGGCCATACTGTTCCCCCGTCAGACTTTTCCAAAATGACTTGTGAAATGAATTGAGACTTTGACTTGACCACAATAGAGTTGTGACCTGAATTACAAGATCTCACTTAGGAGTTATAAAATTGTGACTAGCTTTGGAACTTAGTAAAGATAAACCTGGCTTTTTGCAAAACTACCCTAGAGCCTAGTGTCCTATTATCCAAAAACCCCCCTTTACTTGTTAGTATTAGTTTGCGAGTACTTAAAGAGTACTCATGGCTTTGTCCCTGGCTATTTCCATGGCCAGACTATGCAGAGGAGTACCTGGAAGATGGACCCCAGGAAGGTTACGACAACTAGGATCATCTCCCATCGTCAGCATTGCCTGTGACCCCAAAGATGGAGCTTCGCCTACGCTACCGTTATTATTACGTATTCCGCTGCTTGATGTTGTATTAAGAACTGGATCATGAGATCCCTATTTGTGTAAGAACTTATGTATCGTTTGTAATAGATGAAGTACTATGGTATCCAATTCTATTATGTCTCGCAAAAATGGTAATCCTGGGATTGCGATGTATGGCATAACAAGCATCTATGATTGAAAAAATCCGGGTGTTGACAGTGGCTCAGACATTACGGACCGCGACATCAAGGAGCTGCTCGTCGAGGGATAGCTCCCTGCGACGGAGGGGCTCGCCTGGCAGGCGGCACCGGCCGGCGAGGTCATCTCCTCTCCCCAAGCCAGAGAGAAGGTGTACCTCAAAGCCCAACTGGTATGCGGCGTTTCTTTGCCCATCTCCAACTTCTTCCTAGATGTCCTTAGACATTACCGAGTACAGCCTCAGAACCTCTCCCCCAATAGCATCCTTGCTCTTAGCAACTACGCGGCGCTCCGTGAGGGTTACTTAGGGATTAGGCCTAGGCTAGATCTATTTATTTACTTCTTCACAGTCAAGCGGGAAGCCGGAGCCAGCAAGGACGAGCTTAGGAACTGTGGGACAATTAGCTTTAAGATATGGCCTGGACGGCAGTTCCCGACATCGTCGGCCATGAATCTTGCAAGAATTGGCAACAGACGTACTTCTACGGCCCAGATATCCCATTTGGCTGGCCGAGAAGAAACGTATCGGGACTTTGTCGATGGAGCCGCCGCTGAAGCCCCGACATGGAGATCCCAAGCCACCCTTCCCTCCGACGACGAATCCTCCCGCGCCATAAGGCGGATAGAGTGGTTCGTAGACACTGGTTTGACCAGGTTGGACCTAGCCAGGTGCTGGTTCATCAGACGGATCCAGCCTCTGCAGCACCGCTCGAAGCTGATGCATGAGTATACCAAGGATAAGAAGGATATCCTTCGCATCTCCGAGGACAATTTCTCGAGTGACTCCGTCAAGCTCCGCCTCAAGGACATCGTCAAGGTGAAGGATAGGAAGCGTGGCTTCATCATCACCTACGACATGTTCGTTGACGGCACGTGCCCAGAGGTATGATGTTTATTTTCCGTGTATGACATATACTCTAGTTCTTTCGTCTAACCATTACCATCTTCATCTAACACTTGTGGGATTTCACTTAACAACTCAGCAGTCTAGATGAGCATAGCATGGCTGTCAAAATCTATGACCCAAAGATGAAGGAAGTCACCGTCTTGTCCGACGACGATGTCCCGCTGGCGCGAAAGCGGAAGAGCTCCTCCTCTAACGCTGCCGATGGAGGCAAGAAGAAGAAGAAGAAGACGGAGAGTGGAGTCTCCAAGAAGTCCACTGCCGCCCTGGAGTCAGAGAAAATAAAGGTTATCGGGATCCCTTTCTCCAAAGCACCCCTTGTTGTGTAAGATTCTTTCTCTCCGACATTGTCCATTGCTTGTCTTATTCCTGTACTTATACTTTTTGCACATTTCAGGAAGAAGGCTACTACTAGTTTGAAGAAGACCTCCAAGACTTTGGGGGCTTCTAGAAATATTAAGGATATGTTTCATCGTGACGTGTCTCCTCACGCATCTCCCGCCATCGCCCCTGTTACTCCCATCGTCCAGCCTACGTCTGCTCCGACAAACTCACAGGCCAAAGATGCATCTAGCCCTTCTGCCATGGAAGTGGACTCAGGCGCCTCTGCGAAGATTGTTGTTGCTGGTGAACAAGCGACGCAAGAAAGTACCACTACCCAAATGGCTGAAGCTCCGGATAAGGATGCCATCGGTAGTGGCAAGGCAGTGGTAGTGGGTGGAACGTCTGCCGAAGGCGGCGCCTCCGCACCCAGGACAACTGTAGAATTCCCGAAGATAGTCTATCCGGCACTTACGCCGAGCAGCTCCGCTTTGGTTCCTGGTGTAGCGCCGACATCTCCAACATGCGGTCTTGAGGAGCTTCTCCTACAAGTAGATATCTTGCGAGGAAATAGCCTTTCCTTTGGCAAGTTGCTTGCTAAGAGTGCTACCAACCTCAAGATCATTGCACTCGTAAGTTTCATTTGCCTTTTGCATATTATATGAGTATCCCACTGCAACCCCTGAGGATTTAGACGGAAAACCATAGGTCTTTGCATCTGAATGATCTAAGAGCGACTAAGCTAGAAAATCTCTCACTGTATCCCCCAAATATCTAGTTTGAATGAATTATTCCGACTAGATATTTTTAGAGTACCATACGCAGTGTTTTTAAATTTCAATACTGTAGCCCCCAAGTCTCTAGTTGTAACTGAATTAGTTCCGACTAGATACCTAAAGAAAGACTAATCATATGAATGAGTTTTAAAAAACTTTATACTGTAGCCCCCAAGCTTCTAGTTGAAAACTGAATCAGTTCCGACTAGATGCTTAAAGAATGACCAAGCATATTGCCAAGTTTAAAAAACTCTCACTGTAGCCCCCAAGCCTCTAGGTGGATAGTTATCCGACTACATGCTCCAAGTAGACTAAACAACATTTAAACTTTCTTTCCATAGAATGAGAATGCTCGGAGAGGCATGGCCAACGAGAAGTTCCAGAAGATGCGTGCGGATTTGGAAGCTGAAAGGGGTAAAACTACCTTCTTGAAGGAACAAATCATCAAGAGCAAGAGTCTGTTTTTCCTTTTGTTTTTGTATTCCGACTTGGTCGTGTGCCAACATTCTCCGAGTACTCATTGTGTACTATTTTTTCTCCGACTTGCAGAAGCCATTGACAAGGCCAAGGACATTGTGGAGCAATCCAAGCATATTCAGCAACTGGATAGTGAAAACAAGATCCTTAAGCAGGAGAGGAAGGATATGCTGAAGATGCGCGAGGACTCCATGAAAGTCTTGAAAGAGTCCACCAACACGGAGATGAACTGCTTGAAGGAGGAGATCGCGATGCTGAAAGAGCAGAAGAAAGCTGCCGATGAGCAAAATCAATGCAATCTCGAAGCATACAAGATCATCCGACAAGAACGAAACTCCATGGCGGAAACTCTCCAGCAGGCTGAGATTAGCATCTTTAGTAAGTGATTCTTCGCCTTGTACTTTTGTAATCTAGATACTCTAAACATTTTGTGTTATGGAACTCATGCGTTCCTTTGTCGGAATTTTTAGCTCCTATTGGGTTGACCCAGTCGCCTCCTCTGCCAAAATAATGCATGGTCCTTGCCGGCAAAATTATCAACACCGCCATGAAGCAGACCAAGGAGATAGCCAAGCCCCTCTAGATAAACATCAAAGCGGTGGATTCCGTCGCAAAGTTCTCGGAGATCTTGCGCCGAGACCCCGAGCGTATTGTAAGCTGGAAAGCTTCTTGTACCCGGGCCGGCGCGAGGATGGCACTGTCAATAGTCAAGGCGCACTACGAAAACGCCGACATTGACACGGTGACCTCCGGTATCCCGACGTGGACGATGATGGCCAGAAAATAGATCATAAAGCTATCTTGGCATCGCTCGCGGGTTTTGATACCAGAGTCACCGAGTTGGTCGACCCTAACGTCTTCATGCCCATGGAAACCATTGACGGCGACGACCAAAGCTCCTCCCGGCCCCTCAACACCGCCGACTTCGAGGAGGATGACTCTCCTGCTGCTGCTGATGCTACATCCAAGTTGCCCGCGCTAGAGGAATGAGAAACAATATGTAATATTTGTTTCCTCTAGAATTTGTATGCGGAAAAAACTACTTGTTAACTTAAGGAGGAAAACAATGATTGTTATGTCCTGCTACTCAAGAACTGGTTCCAGCATGTATATATTTTTTAAGCAAGTGCTGGCTTATCCATTACTCCGGTTTTTATGATTGACTTTTCGTGAGTCGGAAGACTCGTTGTCGGAACTATGCGCTCAGGCGATGATGCCCAATGGCACCTTCAATAACCTAAGCACAAAATAGCCGACAATAAGTGCCAAAAGTCACTACTCCAGAATCCACATAAAAACAACAAAGAACGTGTAGACTAGAAAACTTAAGCTAACACCTATAGGCGGAATTTTCACAAGTGCAATCGCAAATCTTGTGCATAAAGGTTTTATACGATCCAAAAATGAACACTAAAGGAGGTAAAAGACATAGAAATATGAGTGAACCAGAGAGCTTTATTTCATTGATCATATAAGAGGTACACAATAGATAGAAAATGCTAAGTGTAGAAAGGACGTAGTTGTGCTATGTTCCATGGCCGATCAAGCTCCGGGTAGTCATCATCCGGGTCACGTCGCTTACGCTTCTGATCCTCGCTGGGTCTATCCTTCAGGTCATGATTGTCAACGAGGTAGTAAGACCCATTGAGAAGCGTCTTGCTTATGATGAATGGTCCTTCCCATGGAGGGGATAATTTGTGTGACTTCTTCTGCTTAAGTCGGAGCACCAGGTCCCCCTCTTTAAACGAGCGATGATGAACACGGCGACTATGGTAGCTACGTAGCTTCTGCTGGTAGATGGCGGATCTTTGGCATGCCAATACGCGCTCCTCCTCGAGAAGGTCCACATCTAGGTGTTTGGATTCTTCAGCGTTATCTTCATCGTAGGCGGCAAATCTTGGTGAATCGTGAAGGATGCAGGAAGGAAGGATGGCTTCTGCTCCATATACCATGAAGTAAGGGGTGTAGCCGATGGATCTATTGGGTGTAGTTCGTAAAATCCACAGCACAGATGGCAATTCTTCCGCCCAGGCTCCAGCTGCTCTATGTAGAGGTGCCTCAAGACGTGTCTTGATTCCCTGTAGAATTAATCCATTGGCTCGCTCAACCTGACCATTGGACTGTGGGTGTGACACAGATGCAAGGTCAAGTTGGATGCCCTTGTCCCAACAATAAGCTTCCACTTCCCTGAGTGACAAGTTGCTGCCGTTGTCGGTGATAATGCTATGTGGGAGACCAAATCTCACCACTAGATCCCGGACAAATCTAAGGGCAGTTGCCCCATCGAGCTTTCTAATGGGTTTAGCTTCTATCCATTTGGTGAATTTATCAACTTCTATTAGCAGATGCGTAAACCCACATGGTGTCGTCTGCAGCGGACCAACCATGTCCAGCCCCCAGACTGCAAATGGCCAAGTTATTGGTATTGTTCGCAATTCTTTAGCAGGAACATGTGGTTGTCAGGCATAATACTGGCATCCCATGCATGTCTCAACCAGCTTGTCGCGTCTGCCTTCGCGGTCAGCCAGTAGAATCCTTGCCGGAAGGCTTTAGCTACCAACGATCGAGGAGCAACATGATGCCCACAATCTCCAAGATGTATTTCTCTGAGGATTTCAATACCTTCTTGTTGGGAAACACACTTAAGGTATACACCAGTAGTGCTTCTTTTGTAGAGTTGTCCATTGATTATGGTATAACCCTTTGCTCGACGTACTATTTGCCGTCTTTCGACTTTGTCGTCGGGCAAAGTTCCGTGTATGATATATTCCATGAACGGTTTTGTTCAAGCCGGAGGGACCTTTGTCACCATGTGAATGAAAGAGTCAACTCTGTCCGGGTTGTCCGCATCAGCCCCCTTCACGGATGGTGCCTGTAGATGCTCCAGAAAAACTCCAGGCATAATTTGTTTGTGCCCTGATCCAAACTTATACAGTAGATCAGCCGCCTCGTTTTGCTCCCTAGGTACATATTTGACCTCGTAGCCCAAGAAGCTCTTGGCTATCTCATCCACTTTGTCTCGATATGCCGCCATCATAGGGTTCCGCGCATTCCAGGTGCCAGCCACCTGCTGGGCAACCAAGTCGGAATCTCCACAGCAAACTATGTGCTTGATGCCAATATCCTTGGCCACGTGTAGTCCGTGAATGCGTGCTTCATACTCCGCCATGTTATTTGTGGCCTCGAAGTGGATCTGCAGAACGTAGTGCAGCTTTTCCCCGGTTGGTGACTGTAGCAGTACACCAGCCCCCGAGCCGTTGAGTAGCTTTGATCCATCAAAGTGCATCACCCAGTATTTTGGCTCCGGCATTGGGGTAGCATCTGGCATCTCCGTCCAATCTGCGATAAAATCTGCCAAGGCTTGTGATTTGATAGCGTCGCGTCTCTTGTAGGTAATCTCGAAGGCGGCAAGTTCAATGCCCCACTTCGCCACCCTTCCTGTAGCGTAGCTGTTGTTGATGATGTCGGACAGGGGAGCTTTGCTCAGAACTGTGATACGGTTCTCCTGGAAGTAGTGCCTCAGCTTCCGAGAAGCAAGGAACACACCATAAGCTATCTTCTGGTAGTGCGGGTAACACTGCTTGGACTCTGTGAAGACCTCGCATACATAGTAAACTGACCGTTGAACTCCGTACTCATGCCCTGGTTCTTTCCGCTCTACCGCGACAACGATGTTGATTACCTGGTTGGTGGCCGCTAGGTAAATTAACATGGGCTCCCCAGGCTCGGGTGCTGCAAGGATAGGCGCTGAGGAAAGTATGTCCTTGAGCTGCTTTAATGTTGCATCTGCCTCGTCCGTCCACATGAATTTGTCCGCCTTCTGCAGCAAGTTGTACAGCAGCAGAGCCTTCTCTCCAAGTCGGCTGACGAACCGACTAACTGCTGCAACGCAACCTATTAGCCGTTGTATGTCCTTTGTGCATGTCGGACGGTTTATGTTTAAGATGGCCTTGATTTTCACCGGGTTGACCTCGATTCCACGCTAGGAAACGATGAAGCCCAACAATTTTCCCTCTGGAACCCCGAAGACGCATTTCTTAGGGTTAAGCATCATGTTCTATTTCCGGAGATTATCAAAGGTTTCTTTTAAGTTGGAGTTTACGTCATTTGATTTTTTAGACATCACCGCTATATCGTCCACATAGGCATGAACGTTTTGACCAATTTGGTCGTGTAGGCAATGTTGCATTGTCCGCTGGTATGTACACCTGTGTTTTTCAGCCCAAAGGGCATCGTGACATAGCAAAACGTGCCATATGGTGTAGTGAACGAAGTGGCCAATTGGTCCGACTTCCTCATCTTGATCTAGTGGTATCCTGAGTATGCATCGAGAAAACACAAAAGCTCCGAGCCAGCCGTCGAGTCAATGACTTGGTCAATGCGAGGAAAAGCAAACGGATCTTTGGGACATGCTTTGTTCAAGCCGGTGTAATCAACGCACACTCTTAATTCTTTGGTTCCCTTTTGGGAACAAGTATAGGATTGGCCACCCATCGGGTGTGAAGGACTTCTCGGATAAAACTAGCTGTAAGTAACCTAGCTATCTCTGCCTATTGCGCGTCTCTTCTCGACTCCGAAGCATCATAGAGGTTGTTTTAGTGGTTTAATTTTGGATCAATATTCAAGCTGTGCTCAGCAAGTTCCCTAGGTACAACTTTCATGTCGACAGGTTACCAGGCAAAGATGTCCCTATTCTCACGGAGGAACTCGACGAGCGTGCTTTCCTATTTAGGGTCCAGGTTCGTCCCAATGGCGGTGGTCTTGGAGGCATCGCCTACCACAAGTTCCACCGGCTTGGTCCTGATGGCGGCCTTGAATGCTGGGGCGGAGTCAGAAATCTGTTTCTTCGACGCGGGCATCTCTGAGGCATCGACCTTGCTCTGTATCTCCTTGAATTCTTTGCTGTAGAGGACAGCTTCTGCATAGGCTGCTTCTCCAATCTCGCAGTCCCTTGCCTTGGTAAAGCTTCCGGATACGGTGATGACACCGTTTGGTCCGGGTATCTTGAGCTTGTTGGAGACGAAGCATGGCTTGGCCATGAAGGTGTGGAATATGTCGCGGCCAAATATGACGTGGTACACGCTCTTGAAGGGGACCACCTCAAAGGTCATGCGTTCTTGGCGGTAATTATTGACATCACCAAAAGCGACCTGAAGTGTAATGCACCCAAGGGACCCAGCCTCCCGACCAGGAACTACGCCATGGAAGATGGTGTTGGTCCTCCTTAGGTTTGCCTCCGTCAAGTTCATCTTCTGCAGTGTATCCTGGTACATGATTTTGACGCTTCTTCCACTATCCACCATACATTTGGTGAACTCGTTGCCGTCAATCAGGGGGTTGATGACCATGGCGTATTGGTTCTCCGTAGGGATGAGGTCTGGGTGATCCTTCCTGTCCCAAGTAATTGGAATCTCTGACCAGCGCAAGAACTAGGGAACTGGGGGTAGAGTACCCATCAGTATCCTCATGGAGGTCTTTTGTTGTCGAAAAGTGGGGGTGCCAAGGAAAGTGTGGAAAACTGCCGCCTTCTTCTCGAAGGGTTTTTTGCCCTTGCCATCGCTCTTGGCGGCATGCTTGGGGTCAACATCCTCGTCCATGTCACTTGAATCCTTGGACTCCTCCTCCTTCTTCCCCTTGCCCTTGCGTCGCGGTCTGTTCTTCCGACTTTGCTTGTAGCCGGACTCCGGGTCCTCCTTGAGGTCGTTGACGAACTTGCAATGGCGATTGGTGTGGGTGGCTTTGCCATTGGCGTCGAGGTGTACGAGGCACGGAATATAGCGGTACTCCTCGTAGGTTTGGGGAACACGAAGCGTTGTCGAGGTAGTTTCACTGCCTCGCTGCTGCCCATAACCCGCTCCCCGTCCTCGGCCACGCTGTCCGCCATCACCTCGTCCTACAAAAGTCATAGCAACCATGTCGGAGGTTTGCTTTTCTTCTAGTGCGGTATTCTGCTTGGTGCTGCTGTTTCTCCGAGCTTGAGTTGGAATGGCCATTGCCGGCAGAGAGCCACGAGCATCGTCGTCGGCATCCACGAACTCACTGGCCAACTAAATCATCTGGTTCAAGTCTAGCTGGTGATTGTCCTGCAAGCGCTTTAGCTTATGTCGGAGCAACGTGCCCCTTTCCAACCCATCGATGAAGGCAACCATGGCGGTCTGAGTGTGCACTCCTGCGTAGGAATTCTTCATATCCAGCCAGCGAGAGAGGTAGGCGCGAGATATCTCGTCTTTCTCTTGCACGCACTTCTGTAGATCACCAACAGTGCAGGGTTTGTACGTACCCTCGAAGTTCTTGGTGAATGCTTCTTGCATGTCCAACCAATTGCAGATGGATCTTTCCGGCAAGTCATCAATCCATTGGCGGGCCGTGCCCTCCAACATCAATGGGAGGTACTTGACGGCGACGTTGGGGTTACCCCCAGCGATCTCCACTGCGGTGTCGTAGTCCTACAACCATGTAGCTAGCTTGGCGGTGCCGTCATAGGCTTGATGGTTTTGTCAATTCGGAAACCTTTGGGGTAAGTTGCGAACCGTATCACAGGTCCAAAGGAATGTGGTCCCAGGTATGTTCCTTCTCGGGCCTCATGGATCTTGTTCAGACGCGAACATGCATCGTATGGCTCAGGGCTTCTTTTGTTGTTCTTGCCATCAGGGGATGGACTGCATGAACGACGCGGGCCTCCTCCACCATGGTGGCTGCTAGGTGGTGACGGAGGCGGAGGTGGCGGTGGGTTAGCCTTCTTGCTGTTACCCTCCCGCGACGCCTCACGCTTGTCGCAGTTGCTTGTTGGACGCGGAGGATTGTGGTGCGACCTGCTCTTGTGTCCTTGGTTGCGCTCTCCGTCATGACGGGTCTGCTCCGTGTTGTCGCGGATGACGATGCCGCTCTGCCTTGGCGGAGGCATATCCATAAGATGGTGAGCCTTGGTATCTTCGCGATGTCGGGGGGAATAGGGAAGTGGCGATTGGCGACGAGGTTGGCCCTTGCCTCCATGGTCGAAGGATATGGGGATAGCATCCTTCCTATTGCGTGCATCCCTCCGTCTTCGTTCTGACAAACCCGTCTGAGACCCGACATCAAGAGGATACATGTCCCTTGGTGGCTTATGTTGGCTAGACTGGCAAAACGCTGGGTCAGACTCAAGCCTCTGAGAGGTGGCCTTTTCCTGCTGTTTCACCGCCTTGGCCACTAGGTCATAGACCTGGTTCACCGCTTCGGGTGATCTATCCTGATCCAGAAGGGTCTTGGCAACGGCGAGGTTGAGGAGAGGAGTGGGCATCACCTGCCTGCCTTCACTGTCAATATATGGCTTGGCCTGTGCCGGCTTCGAGGGATCCCACCCTAGGTTTCGCCGTACACCAGGATCGTTGGTGACGCAAGCCGGAGCTTTCTTAGCCTTCTGCTACTGCAGCAGAGCCTTGTACTCGGCCTCCATTGCTCTAGATTTCTCTATTGACTTCTGCGCGTTAACCAGATCTTGATCTAGCTTTGCGCCTTGCTCCGTGATGGCCTGCGCTTCCTCCAGCAACTGCTAGCGCTTCTCGTCGAGTTGGACTACATTGCGAATATGAGCCATGGTCATAGGCTCGATAAGGAGATTGCCGTACATCACTCTATTAGCTGGAGTGACTTGGACAGCAGCAAACGTAGACGCCGGAGGCGGAAGGTTTGTGGTGTTGTTGTTGCTCAGACCGGTGCCGAGTTCCTGTGGCTGCTACACTGGGTTAGGCAGAGGGGGCATGTCCTTTGTGCGATCATTGTTGGCAGCAATAGGTGGTCCCTTCCCTTTGTCCAACGCTGTAGGTGGAGCTCGTCCGGGTTGATCTTCATCCATCGTCGTCCCAATGGCGACGAACACCTCTAGTGACGTGACGACGTTGTTGGCCTTCTCGTCGCGCTTGTAATCCTCCTCTATCTCCTGCATGGCAGAGTCTAGCTCCTCCGGGCTGAAGTCTATCTCCTCCGAATCTGCGCTGAAGTCAGCCTAGAGCCTGCCAATCACGGAGTCGGAGGGTGCCGGGGCTTCCTCAATGACGGGGGTGGAGGTGCAACATTAGCGACGATGACTGGGGGTGGTGGCGCAGCTATGGCGACGATGACCGGAGGCGGCGGCGGTGGCAGATGAGGCGGAGGGGCTCCGTCAATGAGCGTGAGGGCTGTCTGAGCTGCCTCCTCAGCCTCCGCATAGTTGTTGATGGTGTTCACCATGCTTTCGAAGGTGAGGCATCCTGAAGCCTGCTGCCGCCTTAGCGAATGCCGGAGAAGCGTACCTTGGTCCAGTCCTTCCACAAAGTGATACATGGCATCATCTTTGGGGTAATGCGCCAGATCAGCCCGTATACGGAGCCACCTAGCAAGGTAATCACGGGGGTTTTCGCCCTCTCTCTGAACGCAATGCGCTAGATCAAAGATGGTCACCACTCCGACGAACTTGGATCTCTTCTATCCAGACGCACGGACGAAGCCGGCGGACTTGCAGCGATCTTCCACCGTTATATCTTGCACAGGGGCGGTTTGGGTGGGCCTTGATTTTTTCCGATCTTTGCCGGCAAACTCCAAGGAGAGGTCCGACATCAATCCTTCTGTGAACGTATCCTGCCCGTAGGCGGTCCGTGCGGGTCTTGACGCTCCTCCGACTCCTAGGGAATTAGTGCCCGAGTCGGTTTCGCCGATGAAGAGATGGATATCTTCGATGGGGACGATCGAGCACCGCATAGGGTTCGTCTTTGCCGGGATCCAGAATTCGTCGGGAGGGACGATTAGAACATTGCCGGAGAAGAGAACACGACCGATGGCTACGATTTTGCCGATTCCCGCGAAGATCTTGGTCCTCGCCCGCGGAAGAGCCTGAAGCGCCTCTTGCCCCACGGTGGGCGCCAACTATCGTGGTATTGCCGACGAGTACGCCATGGAGGGATCCTCACAGTGCGTGTTTAGAGACATGGGGAAAGGCAGACGGTTGACGGGTACGAGGTAACACAGCTTACCCAGGTTCAGATCCCACAATGGTGGCAGAATCCTACTCCTGCTATAAATCACTATAAGGGAGAATCGCCGAGGTACATGGATTGGTTCGCTGTGCGAGGTGACTAGAGAATCTAAGTTATCATCTGAAGTTATGCCCTAAAGGCCCCCATAGGCCTGACTTATATAGTCGCCAGGTCCTAGGGTTACAGGGAAAATTCCTAGCTGGAAAGGTTACAGAGTCCTACACTGCTTACAACTAGTCTAGCGTGTATTGTACTCCAAGGCTCTGGGTACGTCGGTGACTCCTCCGTAGCCTTCCTTTATCTGGCATGGGCCTCCCTTCTGGATCCATCTAACTGGGCCGCCCAGCAGGCCATGGGCCATGCTACCAACTATGGGCCACCCGGGTTATCCGGATAAGAGACATGCTATGAGGATACCCATATAGCATATCCCCAACACACATGAGACATCATAAAAAATTGCCATTGATTAAAAGTAGATGCAGAAAGTTTGGGTGGATCACCCCTATTATGTATATGAGGATGTGGGATTGGTGGATCAGGTGAATACACATGGGAAATCTCATTGTATCCTTCCTTACCACTATCATTTTTCGAGGAGGAGCTCTTGCTAGTGCCATCACCTACCACTTCGTTCTCTTTGGAATCAGTTTTACCCGTTTCCTTCGATTGCGGAGTGGTAGCCTCAGAGGAAGATGGAGGTGATGTTATGGATGGGGAGAGACGCATTATCATTTGATGGATCTATTCCATCTTAGCCTCCATGGAACTAATCAAGGTTGTTTCCAACGTCTTAGATCGTTCATGGTGACTACCTCCGGAAAATCACTCCCATCTCCCTTGGAACCCATACTTCTCTTAGGCGGCTAAGCCCGAATTAAGAGTCGGGGCTCTGATACCAATTGAAATGGATCGTATGGGAACCTAGAGGGGGTGAATAGGTGCTACTCAATTTTTTAGTTCTTTTTCAATTTTAGGCTTGACACAAAGTAAATTCTCTAGATATGCAACTACGAGAATTTCCCTATATGCAAACCTAGCTACTAAGAACATAAAGGGAGGAGCGAGGAAACCGTAGTGGAGCACGCGGAGACATAGGGATTTGTTTTACCGTAGTTCCTTCCTTGTTAAGGGAAGTACATCTGCGTTGGAGGGGTGGGCGGTTCTAAGTCCACCATGCCAGAATAGGCCTCACCCTATTCTCCAATGGATCTCACCACAAAAGCCCTGATCCACCTTCTCCACTATTGGTACCCTTCGAGGCGGGAACCGGTGCCTTTACAAATCTAGCAGGCACACATCCCCAACCGAATTGGAAGCTCCCAAAATGACAACAAGCTGTCACAAGAACAAGGATTATCAATATAATCAACACAAGGATCTAGATATTTGCAAGAAATACTAGATCGAAGATTCTCCAAATGAATGGAGAGGAGATGAAGCACTTGATTGCAGTTAGTGAAGATTGAGCCCTCCTCCTTCGATTCTGTGACACCCCCGGGATCAGGGCTAAACAAATCCCAGACCTCCATCTGACATAAGCTTAACCTTGAGCTCGAGGATATCCAGCGAAGAATCGGTAACACGGCAATGACCCTACGACACAAAATTTATTACAGCAAGCTCATAACTGAGCAAAGAACCAAATTATTACAAGTAGAGGTCACTAACCACAAACATCAAACAATGTAAGGTAAATTATGCTATTAAGTATAGCAAACTTCACAAATGGCCTAAGAGGCCTGAAGCATAACGATGACGTCCCAGCCCATAGATTCTAGGCTGCCGGCCGAGAACCCCAAGCTACTCGTCGATGTCGATGTAGCACGGAACTCGTCTTTAGGTGCTTACTTTGCCAAAAGTATCAACAAAGCAAGGGTGAGTACAGGGTGTACTCCACAAGATTTCTGGCTGGTGGAGTTGTTTTTCATAAAGCCACTTTTGTTTATAAAACAAGGGAGAGAAGAAGCTCGTCTAATCAGAGTATTTTAAAAAGGGGATAAGAGAGCGACATCTCCAAAATATTCATCATCATCTTTTGATATCCAGCAATTCATCATCATCATCTGAACCCTAACTAGGATCACCCCTCATACCCATGAGGAAGCGTCCTTAAGCACATGTTAATCTACAAGTTTTATAGTGGTTAAAGTTATCTATGATCTTGAGTCCGGTCGCCAAGTCGTTCATAACCGTGAACATGAATTTTCAAAAATATTATTACCCTGCAGGGGTGTACAACTTTTCCCACACGTACTAAACTTCTCTTAATGCCACAATGATTAGCCCTCTTCCTTGGAAGGCCGGCAGAGGGTGGTTAGACACGACCTTTACCTTGCTTTCGCCAAGACCATGAGTCACGCAATAAGTATGGTTCCACCATAACGGGTCAAATCCCGAAGCCAGTACTTAAATATGTGAGGCGAGGTTGGTTTACCAGGGGCTCCATCGACCCCAAGAAACCTGGTCCATGTTTCCCTACCTGTTATGAATGGAACTCCTTCACCGCCTTCTTTCGAAAATGTTTTCAATGCGTATGTCGAATGGAACACCCGAACTATGTGACTCATGGAATCTACTAGGCAAGTTAGTGGTCATGAGGTTGTCCAGGCCCCGTGTGGTTGTACGCTCGTCTCGGTTCCAAAGGAAAGAACTCAGTTCCTAGTGGTGGCGAGCATGGGACTAGAAAAACCACATCCCACCGTGGCCTCCCATACAAGCTTTAGCATGTTTAACTTATATCACCTCTGGTATCATCTCATCACGTTCTCCTGTCATACTAGATTCTCTACATCTGATACATCATCTGGATGAACCAGCACTGACAGCTATGCATGGCTGAGCAGGACACAAATAATTTCTCTAGCAATGCACATAAGCCAAACCTAGTTAGGCTAGGAGCAGTGGATCAGGTAATATAAGCTCAAAGGGAGTAATGCAACAGATAGGATACTCTATCTATTGATAAAAGACCATAGTAGAATCGTATGCATCATGGCAGAAATTGAAATGCTTTCGGATTATATCATGGGGGGCTATGCTTGCCTTTGCTTGTTGATAACAAATAAGTAGATCTTCGAACATCTTGAACTTGACTTGGTTATAGTTGGTCACGTATTGTTCGTCGATCTTCGAGCTTCGACGGTGTTGTCCTCGGCTTTGATCTTGATCTCGATATCGTATTCTACCAAGACGAACCAAACACCGGAAAGAGAGGAAACAATCAACACATGGCATAGATGCAATGCTCAAACAAGAATGATGATATGACAAGTTAAATTGTATTGAAATGTAACCCTAAGGCATGCTCGGCAATTTAATGGGGGTTCCGAGGTGCACAAACTCTAATTTGAAGAAAGTCCGGAATCACCTATGAGGGTTCATTTGGTTCTCTAATTAAAATTGTCTTGAAAGTTGTTTAACAATGCATGATGATAGCTTAAAGGGGTAGAGCTCATTTTTCTAAACATTTTGATATATTATTCATATTTTTCTGACTTATAATTAACTAGTTATTGAATTTCCAATATTTAGTCATTTTCTGGATTTATTTAAATCATTTAAAATAATTTAATGCGTCACTGTGACATCAGCACACGCCCTAAAACGTTTTACACGGAGGGCTGGGCTAGCCACAGTGGCTGACCGGTGGGCCTCAGAGCCACATCGGCCTCCACGTGGATAGGTGGGACCCGAGGGGGTTTGACCAGGAGCTGACCCACGCGCTGGCATCACGATGACGCTGGCGTGACGTCACATCGCCGGCCACCGGCAGATGGTCATTGGCGCCGGCGTTTCCGAGCACACGCGCGCGAGCTAAGCATGTGGTTCAAACTGGGGCTGCAAGGCGAGCTAGCTAGTGGCGGTGCCACCCGCGGATGGTCATCGGAGCAAGGCGTATGACGGCGAGCAGCAGCGACGCTCGGCAAGCTATGGCGCGGGCGGGACACAGAGTGAGAGAGAGGATTCATATGGGTGCCTGAGCACCGTATGCTCACCCTGGAGCGATTGATGGTGACAGCAAGGCGAAGCGGTAACCGAAGCAACGGCGAGGCGAGCGGCGGAGCACATTAGTGACGGGGAAGAAGCGGGCGATGCGATCGATTGGTAGCTCCTAGGCTCGATTCCGTTGGCGAGGAAGACCGACACGGCGAGGCGGAGCTTGTGGTGGCCTCAGAGGGACCTAGGGTGGTTGGAGACGGTGAGGCACCGATGAGGTCCGGGCTAGGGTTTTGAGAGCTCGCAGGAGCTCGCGATGCATAGCGGGAGGGAGAAAGATAGGGGCATGGGGGAGAGAGAGATCAACACGGCGCTCCTCACAGCATTCTTATCCTAGCGTCTAGGGTCGACGACGCATCTCAGCGGTTGACAGCGATCAACCGTAGCGGCGCAGGCACGCAGCTGCTTCGCGTCACGGTGGAGACGATGACATCGAACTGGTATGGGCCAAGGATGGGCCAAGGTGGGCTGCGGAAACTGCACGCTGAGCGGCAGATAGACAAGGGAGAAAGAGGGTCAAGGTGGGCCGCGGGAAAGGGAGAGAAGAGAGGAAGGGGATCTGGGCCGGCCTAGAGGCTCTGGATCTATTTTTTTTTACTAAAACAGTTTTACTTTTTCTGTTTTTCTCTTTTCCATTTATAAATCCATTTCAAATCTGTTTTATAGTATTTCAAAAATACCACAAGGTTTTGCAAAATATATCAAGTATTGCATGTCCCTTTTAGTCCATTTAGGCTCCACTTTTTTGGGTGTTTTCAAAATATTCCAAATTATTTAAATTGATTTTGAAATAGGGGAAGATTAGGGTTTAGGGTTTGCATTTTATTTCTTTAATGCACAATTTAAGACATGATGCTCATGATGCACAAACAAAACTCTAATTAAAGATTAACTAGAATTGGGGTGTTATAGCTCTATCCCCCTTACGAGAATCTCGACCCGAGATTCCAAAGGTAGGAAAAGAGACAGAGAGAGAAAGAACAAGGTCACTCTAAAGATAAGAGGGAAACACACTGAATGACACATAGAGTATCTCATGGTCAACTCATGGATGGAGTGTTCAAAAACAACTCTAAGATGACAACATGAAACACATCAAGGTAATAGAGGAAACAAAAGGAGAAGGTTTCTAGTTGTTAGATAGCTAGTCTTCATAAGGATTGATACCATGGAACTTACAGAAGAGTTTTGAATCTTCTGAAAAAGAAAGCTTCCAACATAAAAAATTATAACCACAGACTTCGAGAAAGGAACCTCTACTAAACGGCTTGAGTAGAGATTTTGGGTTGCAGAGATCTAGATCAACAAAACCAAGTTGTTGAACTACTTTTGAGACAGAAGGGTCACTATTTCATCCAACAGAAGGCCAAGACAGAAAGGTGTTTTTGGTGGGGAGGACTCTTAAGAGTCACAAAGAACATGTAACAAGAGAAAATTCTGATTAGCAAAATCATAGTCACTCTTAAAACATGGTTTGAAAAACGAAGGAAACTCCTTTTCATCCGGGTTTATCAAAATCTCTTCCAAAGATCATGATATCAATTTACACCACCAGATGAATAGTTAAGAGGATTCCTGATGACACGAGAAGAAAGAAACTTCATTCTCAGACTTCAATTATTTGGTACAACCAAAATGATTGCCAACATAAAAGGGTCTGGAGGATCGACCACGAGACATTTAGCAACACTACTTTAAATGTTCTCCTCGATTTTCGAGACACGAGACATCAAATAAAGATCGGACTTCGGAGACAAAGGAGACTATGAGCACAACTCCTATAACCAAATTATAGAGTAAGCCTCATAAAGAGTGGTTGTTATTGCTGAATGAAGGAATATGACAATAGGTCTTTCCGGCTAAGTGTGTCAACCATTACATCAATCTTGCCAGATTTACAAAGAGACCTATGTCAAAATCTTGAGGAACACCAACCATCATTGCTACTTGAGATTCAGCTTTGGTTAGGTGGAATGATACTTCAGACTCAGCATGTCCGAATAGAAAGGGTGCAACATTTACACAAAGGTAAAGTCACTAGATTCTCGAGACACAGACTACAATGTCAAGCTCCAAAAGACTGAGCTAGATTGCTATACCCATGTATTAGCATATTGTCGAAGGACAACTGCACACACATAAAGTACTGACAATTAAAACACATATGTGTCCTTAAGGAACGGAGATAAATCTATTCGAATCCACGGCGACATCTTTCAACGTTTGCACATGAACCGGGGAAGGTTACTTCTAACATCCACAACACATACTTCGAGATGACTCAAGGATGGTTCTCGAAAGTTTCCAGCATTAATGCCAAACGTTCCATATGAATCAAATCTAGCATGGGGAATATAAGGATGTCATCGATGGGCTCAACAACAAACTTATCGAGACACTCCAAGAAGATGGACTCATATGTTGCTTGAACCAGACAAATGCATTGGTCAGACCAAAGGACAAGAAGGTATTATCAAGTGAAACATCAAAAGTAGAAACACCATCGAAATAGTCCCTGGGACTGAGTTTGATTTGACAATAGCCCAAATAAAATCAAAGGTGGGGAAGATAACATATCCACGAAGGAAATAATATCTTTCTTCAGCAAGAACATCACTAGACATCCCTTAAGAAGGAACAAAATCAGATAGAACTTTTGTCTTACAACTCTCCAAGTTGTTGTTTAAGCTCAACCAACTAGTTCAGGGGTATCCAGTACGGATCCTTGGAGAAAGGAGCAGTTCAAAGAACTTGCTTGCTCAAGAACTTGACAACTCGTTCATGTGGCAACATGGCGATACTTCTAGTAGACATCTAGAATATCACGAACCACTGATATGTCACTTAGTTTGAGAGGAAACTTGCTTATTAAGCAAGGAGACACAGTCTCAGAGCTTCAGCACAAGCCTAACTCTTTGACCGAAGGGAGTGTACGAAAATAACGGGCTTGGTAGCACAATCATCCTTTGCTTAGTGATAAGGTTAACCAATCACGCTAAGAATGACACAAATGTCCTTTGAGTTAGAAACAATAATAATTGCTAGGAATCTCAGATGGCCACATTATTATGCACACGCATCACTCACAAGCACGAAAGCTCGAGGAAGGGTGGGTAAATATGTGTAAAAGCATCAGTTCGTTAAGGGGTCATGCAACTCGGCACAACCTCTTAGTATTAAAGAGTGTGATACTTTTAAGGTGGAACAAATATAAGCTAATCAATGCTTCTTGATCTATGGATTACAACACTTTGACCTAGTCCTAGATATGACGAGGTACTGGAGTTTGTTTCTCCTAGACATCCCGAAACGGTTTGTCGTGACGAACCACAAGAGTATCTTACATCGAAAAACACCGATGCATATTTACTGCTTGGCTACCAACTGGTAGACAAAGGTCGGAAAGAAACAAAGGAGGAAGAACACGCTTAGGATAGAATCCCGAGATGTAGATGGATAAGTTAACAACCTTCCGAAAACCAATGCATAGAAGGGGTAGAGTGTGGCAGAGTCACGAATATAGAAGCGAGACTCACGAAGAGTACTCTTGTCATGATCTATTTGGTTCCATTAAAGAACATCTACCTTAGCATGTGGTAGGGGAAGTCCTTAACTGTCACAACACAATCGCGACAAGAACCACAGGCTTGAAGGCTAGAATTGTAATACAAGCCATCCTGAAGTAATGCTTGAACATTAGCAACATGGGTCAAAGGAGTGAATCTTGGGCTAAATATCAGCTTCATGTACAAGATTCACAACACCAAAATCCAGCACAATCAGGGATCTTAGGTTCAAGATCAAGGGTTAAAACCCGAGGGAAGAGGTAACTACTACTTGAGTGACTTAGCGTACACTACAAGGTAATAATCACGAGGTAGCTTCCAAAAGAAGACACAACTTCTGAAGTACTCAAACAAATGAAAAAGGAGGCACACGAGGCGAAAGGAAACCTTGAAGCCTAGAGCAGAACATTGTCGAACCAACAATATAATATTGTGGGTCCAAAAGACAGAGAGATAATGATAGAAAGGAATCTCTCAGATGAACAAGAGCAAATGGAACAAGGAATTCACAACATACACAACTCTATAGAACTCAACACTAGGTCAACTGGTTGAGAAACAACATGCCCAAAAGGCACCTAAGATTTGAAGAACTCGAAGAGATATCAAAACTTTTCCAAAATCAACACAAGAAAAGATGACCCAGAGTTAGAGCGAAACTGTATGAGGAGTAAAAGAAGCATACTAGAGTTTTCACAAATACTTTTCAACTTTTTAAAAATAGTTTACACAAACACTAGACTCAACGTCGACCAATAGCAAGGTTTTCCTACGGTCGGTACTGCTCTAATACCAAAACCCGTGACACCCCCGGGATCAGGGCTAAACAAATCCCAGACCTCCATCTGACATAAGCTTAACCTTGAGCTCGAGTATATCTAGTGAATAATCGGTAACACAGCAGTGACCCTACGACACAAAATTTATTACAGCAAGCTCATAACTGAGCAAAGAACCGAATTATTACAAGCAGAGGTCACTGACCACAAACATCAAACAACGGAAGGCAAATTATGCTATTAAGTATAGCAAACTTAACAAATGGCCTAAGAGGCCTGAAGCATAACGATGATGTCCCAGCCCATAGATTCCAGGCTGCCGGCCGGGAACCCCAAGCTACTCGTCGGTGTCGATGTAGCATGAAACTTGTCTTTAGGTGAACACTTACACTGCCAAAAGTATCATGAAAGCAAGGGTGAGTACAGAGTGTACTCCGCAAGACTTCTGGCTTGTGGAGTTGTTTTGCATAAAGCCACTTCTATTTATAAAACAAGGGAGATAAGAAGCTCGTCTAATCAGAGTATTTTAAAAAGGGGATAAGAGAGCGACATCTCCGAAATATTGATCATCATCTTTTGATATCCACCAATTCATCATCATCATCTAAACCCTAACTAGGATCACCCCTCGTACCCATGAGGAAGCGTCCTTAAGCACACGTTGATCTACAAGTTTTATAGTGGTTAAAGTTATCTATGATCTTGAGTCCGGTCGCCAAGTCGTTCATAACCATGAACACGGATTTTCGAAAAGATTTTTACCCTACAGGGGTGTACAACTTTACCCACACGTACTAACCTTCTCCTAATGCCACAATGATTAGCCATCTTCCTTGGAAGGCCGACAGAGGGTGGTTAGACACGACCTTTACCTTGCTTTCGCCGAGAACATGAGTCACGCAATAAGTATGGTTCCCCCGTAACAGGTCAAATCCCGAAGGCAGTACTTAAAGATGTGAGGAGAGGTTGGTTTACCAGGGGCTCCATCGACCCCAAGCAACCCGGTCCACGCTTCCCTACCTGTTATGAATGCACCTCCTTCACCGCCTTCTTTCAAAAACGTTTTCAATGCGTATGTCGAATGGAACACCCGAACTATGTGACTCATGGAATCTACTAGGCAAGTTAGTTGGTCATGAGGTTGTCCAGGCCCTGTGTGGTTGTACGCTCGTCTCGGTTCCAAAGGCAAGAACTCAGTTCCTAGTGGTGGCGATCATGGGACTAGAAAAACCACATCCCACTGTGGCCTCCCATACAAGCTTTAGCATGTTTAAATTATATCACCTCTGGTATCATCTCATCACGTTCTCCTGTCATACTAGATTCTCTACATCTGATACATCATCTGGATGAACCAACACTGACAGCTATGCATGGCTGAGCATGACACAAATAATTTCTCTAGCAATACACACAAGCCAAACCTAGTTAGGCTAGGAGTAGTGGATCAGGTAATATAAGCTCAAAGGGAGTAATGCAACAGATAGGATACTCTATCTATCGATAAAAGACCATAGTAGAATCATATGCATCATGGTAGGAATTGAAATGCTTTCGTAAACATAGGATTATATCATGGTGGGGCTATGCTTGCCTTTGCTTGTTGATAACAAATAAGTAGATCTTCGGACATCTTGAACTTGACTTGGTTATAGTTGGTCAAGTATTGTTTGTCGATCTTCGAGCTTCGACGGTGTTATCCTCGGCTTTGATCTTGATCTCGATATCGTATTCTACCGAGAAGAACCAAACACCGGAAAGAGAGGAAACAATCAACACATGGCATAGATGCAATGCTCAAACAAGAATGATGATATGACAAGGTAAATTGTATTGAAACGTAACCCTAAGGCATGCTCGGCAATTTAATAGGGGTTCCGAGGGGCACAAACCCTAATTCGGAGAAGCTCCGAAATCACCTGTGAGGGTTCATTTGGTTCTATAATTAAAATTGTCTTGAAAGTTGTTTAACAATGCATGATGATAGCTTAAAGGGGTAGAGCTCATTTTTCTGAACATTTTGATATATTATTCATATTTTTTGACTTATAATTAATTAGTTATTGAATTTCCAATATTTATTCATTTTTTGGATTTATTTAAATCATTTAAAATAATTTAATGCGTCACTGTGACATCAGCACACGCCCTAAAACGTTTTACACAGAGGGCTGGGCTAGCCACAGTGGCTGACCGATGGGCCTCAGAGCCACATCGGCCTCCATGTGGACAGGTGGGACCTGAGGGGGTTTAACCAGGAGCTGACCCATGCGCTGGCGTCACGATGACGCTGGCGTGACGTCACATCGCCGGCCACCGGAAGATGGCCATTGGCGCCAGCGTTTCCGAGCACGCGCGCGCGAGCTAAGAATGTGGTTCAAACTGGGGCTGCAAGGCGAGCTAGCTAGTGGCGGCGCCACCCGCGGATGGTCATCGGAGCAAGGAGTATGACAGCGAGCAGCAGCGACGCTCGGCAAGCGATGGCGCGGGCGGGACACAGAGCGAGACAGAGGATTCAGATGGGTGCCTGAGCATCGTATGCTCACCTTGGAGCGATTGATGGTGACAGCGAGGCAAAGCGGTAACGAGAGCAACGACGAGGCGAGCGATGGAGCACATCGGTGACGGGGAAGAAGCGGGCAATTCGGTCGATTAGCAGCGCCCGGGCTCGATTTCGTTGGCGAGGAAGACCGGCACGGTGAGGCGGAGCTCATGGTGGCCTCAGAGGTACATGGGGTGGTCGGAGATGGCGAGGCACCGACGAGGTCCGGGCATGGGTTTCGAGAGCTCGCAGGAGCTCGGATGCAGAGCAGGAGGGGGAAAGATAAGGGCATGGGAGAGAGAGATCAACACGGCGCTCCTCGTAGCGTTCTTATCCTGGCGTCTGGGGGCGGCAGCGCATCGCAGCGTTTGACGGCGATCGATGGCGGTGGCGCAGGCATGCGGCTGCTTCATGTCACAGTGGAGACGATGACGTCGAACCGGTATGGGTCAGGGATGGGCTAAGGTGGGCTGCGGAAACTGCGCGCTGAGCGGCAGATAGACGAGGGAGAGACAGGGGAAAGGTGGGCCGCGGGAAAGGGAGAGAAGAGAGGAAGGGGATCTGGGCCGGCCTAGAGGCTCTGGATTTTTTTTTACTAAAACAGTTTTACTTTTTCTATTTTTCTCTTTTCCATTTATAAATCCATTTCAAATCTGTTTTATAGTATTTCAAAAATACCAGAAGGTTTTGCAAAATATATCAAGTATTGCAGGGCCCTTTTAGTCCGTTTGGGCTCCACTTTTTTGGTAGTTTTCAAAACATTCCAAACCATTTAAATTGATTTTCAAATAGGGGGGATTAGGGTTTAGGGTTTGCATTTTATTTCTTCAATGCACAACTTAATACATGATGCACAAACAAAACCCTAATTAAAGATTAACTAGAATTGGGGTGTTACAGATTCCCCAAGGAACGGGGCCTTTGGGTGGATGAAGGTGGAGATCTCTTGGATGAAACTTGAGGAGGAGATCTTGTCTTTTCGAATGAACCGAGAGTTTTGGCAGGAGGGAGATGGCTGGTTTAAATATCCCCTGCATAGAGCTAGCCGTTGGTGAAGTTTTGGGGCGAACTATCCGCCCCCCAATAGGGGTGGACTATCTTCCCTGGGGAAATCCGCCCCTGGACGGAAAGTCTGGGGAAAATCCGCCCCCACACAGTGGGTCACGCCGAGCTTGACTTTGTGAAAATCCTCGAGGGGGCGGATTATTTGCCCCCCTCAAGGGGAGGACTATCCTCCCTGGGGAAAATCCGCCCCAGAGACGGAAAGTCCAGGGGAAACTCCGCCCCCTCTTCGAGTGATGCGCCGTGGCGACCTTTGAAGTAAAACCTGGGGGGTCGGATTATCCGGCCTGGGCAAAAACTCTAGCCCTGGCCAGAACATCCGGGAGATATTCTCTGCCCCATACAAACGGTCGCGCCCTTGCCCTCTTTTGATATTGGGGAGGGGCGGATTATTCAGCCCCTGGTATGGGCGGATTATCCCCCCCCCCCCAAAATCAGTTCCAGCCTCCTTTTCAAGGTAAAGATTTGTATCACTTCAACACACATTAAATAATCCTTGGTATTGTTATCTAACACAAAAACACTAGGAATCATGAAATGTTTTTCAATCTTGCCAACCTGCCTTACAGATTATGAGAGTTATGCATCTTCACATAGAGAGGGTTACAAAATACTCTCCTCGGTCAAACCACTAGTTTGTTCTTCACAGGTCCTAATTCACGGGATCTCCTATCACATAGGTTGGGTTACCACTAGGTGTGACATCCATGGGTCTCAACCCCATCTCCCTCGATGCACTTTCTGTCACATTTCGTGATATTTCCTTTGTAAAGGGATCTGCCAGGTTTTTATCTGTTTGAATATACGTAACAATTATTACTCTGGAGTTTCTCAATTTCCTAACAGATTTCAAACGTCTCTTCACATGTCTTGATGACTTCGCGTTATCCTTAGAATTGTTCACTTTGACAATAAAAATTTGGTTGTCACAATTCAAAAGGAGTGTCGGCATAGGTTTTTCAACCACAGGCAAGTCCATCAAGAGCTCACGCAACCATTTTGACTCAACAGTGGTTGTGTCTAAAGCAGTAATCTCTGCTTCCATAGTTGACCTCGTCAATATGGTATGTCTACAGGATCTCCATGACACTACGCCACCTCCAAGGGTAAACACATACCCTCTTGTGGCATAGATTTCATCAACGTCAGAGATCCAGTTCGAATCACTATATCCTTCAACCATAGTAGGGTGCCTTGAATAGTAAATCCCATAGCTCATTATACCACATAGATAGCGCATGACCCTTTCAAGTGCATGCCAATGATCAATACCCAGGTTAGACATGAAGCTACTCAACTTTCTCACAACAAAAGATATATCAGGTCTTGTAGCGCTTGCTAAGTACATGAGAGAACCAACAACTTCTGAATATTTCAGCTGATCTGTTGGTTCCTTCTTATTCTTTCGTAATGTCAGACTGGTATCATAAGGTGTTGGATAAGTATTGCCATCAATAAAGCCAAATAGTCTCAAGACCTTCTCAACATAATGAGATTGCGTTAAAGTAATCCCATTCTTGTTCTTAATAATCTTGATGTTCAGAATCACATCAGCCTCTCCCAGATCTTTCATATCAAAACTCTTTAACACAAAAGACTTGACTTCATTTATCACTTTCATGTGTGTACCAAAGATCAGAATGTCATCCACGTACAAACATAATATAATACTATAGCCCCCACCATGGCGATAGTAAACACACCTATCAGCCTCATTAATGAAAAAGCCATCATAAAGTAGAGTTCTGTCAAACTTCTCATGCCATTGCTTAGGTGCTTGTTTCAGGCCATATAAAGATTTTAATAACTTGCACACCTTTGTCTCTTCATCTTTTACCACAAACCCATCCGGCTAATCCATATAGATCTCCTCTTCCAACTCTCCATTAAGGAAAGCTGTCTTCACGTCCATTTGATGAACGAGAAGACCATAAGAGGCAGCCAGGGACAGTAGTACTCGAATGATGGTTAGTCTAGCGACAGTTGAATAGGTGTCAAAGTAATGTTCGTCTTCTTTCTATGTGTAGCCCTTAGCTATAAGACGCACCTTGTACTTCTCAATAGTACCATTAGGCCTTAGCTTCTTCTTGAACACCCACTTACATCCCATAGGTTTACAACCATAGGGTCGTTTTGATAATTCCCAAGTTCCATTAGAAAGAATCGAGTCCATCTCATTTTGGACAGCTTCTTTCCAATCATCTGCATCAGGGGATGTGCGGTGACCCAGCATACCACTGCATGTGTAGTACACTATAGTCATTGACATGACATTCACAGAACACTGTTCCGTAAATATCACATCCCTCAGAGTGGTACAACAGAAACATTGCGGGTCCATATTACAAACATACACACATTATTATTATTACAATACTGGAAGTTCCAGACTTCCAAAAGATTCAACTTACAAACCAAAATATAAGTGTTTCAGCGGAAGTTTCAAATTTAAAACTTAAACTCCAAATTGAGCTCAACAACTTATTGCTATATATTGTTCATGATGCTCGGCTCAAGTGGCTACTAGAACTATAGTAATTATTCGGACTCTTGGAATTCTCCTCCGTAGACGATGTCATAGTCCTCCCCTTCTTCGGCTCCATATAGGTTGGGCTCTTCATAGAAGACCTCTTGACTCTCAGATGCATACATTGGAGTATCTTCGGGATTCTCAGAGTCTAAGCAAGGATTCAAAGGAAAGGATGAGTAACAGCGTTACCCAGCAAATTCGTTATATGCAAGGTAGGAAGTTTGATGCTCTATCTACCACCTCGGACTATCAGTCTTTGGCACTATGCAATTTTCGTAAATCTTTCTTCAAAGATTGATTTTATTATAAAAATCTATGACCATCAGCCTTCACAGGTTGACCAGAACTTTCATGGAGTTCCTTTCCTGCCGCGTTCATAGCTCCTTCCCGGAACAGGGAGTAACAATTTAAAATTCTTACACTCTGTAGAGGTGCGTTACTTTTCCCATGAGAGATCAACTCCTTGTTGCACAACCGGGCGTACTTTCTCGTCCACAATTCTATGATGTGGGGCCCAGTAGTTGGTCCAAGCCAATCACTGCCCTCTCCGCGACCTCATATGTCTGCACGATCCTTCGGGGCTGGCTCACCTTCGTTAAGCTCCCTTTTGGGCAGGCTAAAACCCTGATGAGTTCCCGAAGACTCTATGACCTAGTGATGCCCGAAATAGTACCATTTACATGGACTATCTTCCTAAACACCATTCATAGATAATCTAGACACCAAAATTGTGGGGCGTAAGGGTGCCCACCCATATGTTGGATCCGCACAAGGAATCACAATGTCACTTTAAGGTCATCTTGTCTCCATACAAGAGGAAAAGGATACAGCTGACTTCTTCGTCCCATTCCAAATCTCATGGTTAACGCATAATATACGGCACTAGAATCACTGATGTCATGGGTTATTAATCCCTAGTTATTCATCAGTAGTGCAATTAGAACCCTAAGTTCTATTGCTCCATCATATCATCACTTAGGATGATATCTAAGATTTAGTATCTTGAGAAAATATTGTTTTCTTTTTCTATAATATAGATGATAACACACAATTCGCAAATACTTTGATAAAGACTCTTCAAAGGACATGAGCAAGTGATGAACTTGCCTTGTGATGGCAAGGTAGTGAATTCTGATGCTTGCACTGGACCATGAGCTTCTATGTCTACAAAATCATCATTATTGCCCAGTAAGGACAATATATAAAGAAGCAAAATGATTATGAAAAGTAATGTAATGCATCATTTAGCTTTATATGTATTCTCCCCCATTTATTTAAATTATATAAATTCTTTTAATAATAAATAATTTATAAATATTATTTTTTAATATTTATTGAATATTGTACTCTTTTATTTTATTTCCTTTTTATTTGTATTTTACTTAATTAATAATTATTTTAAGAATTATCATTAAATACCAAAAATGGATATTAAATATTTGTTTAGTATTTTTCTAAAATACTATAATATTAATATATAATGAAAGTGATTTTTATTTATTTTTATCATCTTTCAATAATTTTTTAAAATTCCATAAGGAATATATATTATAAAATTATTAATAAAATTTATATGTCAAAGATTTTATCTCTTAATTTATTTGGATAGTTTGGATTATTGTGAATCCAAAAATATTTTATTTATAATTTTTGGACTTTTATCTTATTTTCTAGAATTTATTTAAGTTCAGGGGCATTTTGTTCCTTTTCCAATTATTAAAACAGGCTCTAAAAGATTTGGTCTTAATGCTTGGGTTTATTGGGCCCTTGTGGCCCAATAGGACATAGTCAAAACAATACCCCAAAGGGGTATTGGCCCAACCCATCCCAACACTCTATGTCTCTCTCTCGAGCTCACCTCTCTCCTTCTTCTCCCCGACCCCGTGGTCAGTGATGCTGTCGCCGGCAATTCACGTGGCCGTGGACCTTCCTGGCCGCCGCCGTGGTGCAGGATGAGGTTGTCGGCCCCGCTCTACCTTCCTGTCCAATTGGATTTCGACCTGGAGCCCTCCTGCGACCAGATCGATGTCGTTCTGAACCCTAGGGTTTGGGGTTGGCTTCGGTGCTGGCGCCGCCGCTGCTGTCGTGTGCCGTGGTGCTGCTCCTCACCCCCAGGAGTGGCTATGGTCGCTGCCGTGGCGTTGTGTGGGTTGCAGCGCCCCCTTGGGGGTGCTCCCCATGCCACCGTGGTCGTCGGTCTCCTCTGCTTCCTCTTCTAATCTACAACGAGGACCTTTGGTAAGTAGTTCCTCTCCCTCTCGTGCTCTCTATGCTAGGCCATCCCATGCTAGCTATTGGTAGTGACCTTTCTGGTTACTATCTTGTCCTAATTAAGACGGTTTGTTCTACTTAGGGTTCATACCCTGCTGTGGATTAGATATTTGATGAATTGGATCATGTATTGATGATCTTTGAATCTGTTGAGTGGTGACTTGCTGTTAATGATTAACTGTGGTGATGCTAGTGGTTGTAACATCCCTAAAATCATGATTTCAAAGATTGCATATCATTCATGCATGCATATAGTTTTGAGATCAATTTCAAACCAATTCCAAGAAAACAGAAGCACATAGTGCTATCATTTTATGTGAGCAAACTTAAATCAAATGTCCATCCCCATTTGAGAGCTTAAGTGTTTAAACCAAGTTTGTTTGATTCCTTGTTGATTGGACTGAGTGTGGAGTTTGAACAAAAATATACAAAATAAAAATGGTTTCAAAACCATTTTCAAAACATTTGCAAATCAAAGTTCTATGGCACTGTTTATTTTGTTTATTCAAAAGAACCAAGCTTGAACAGAGAGACCACTTGTTTTTATGCCCTGAAATGTGATTTTTGCACCCTACAAAATCCTGGAAAAAGTTTGAATTCAAAAGCTTTTGAAATCATTTGAAAATCAATCTAGAAAATCAAAACAGAAAAAGAAAAAGAGAAAGGAATAGAAATGGGCCGGCGCCAGACTTTGAGCCCATCAGCAGATCCAGCCCAACTAGCCCACCCGGGTCCCCTCTCTCTCTCTCACGCGCAGAAGCACCCCTAGAGTCGCTGACACTCGGACCCCACTCCCTCTCTGTTCTATTCGCTGACAAGCGGGCCCTGTCCACGTCATCGTCGTCTTCCCCCAAATTTCGCGAGGAGCACGTCGCCGCTGGCCGTTGCTGCGTTGATTCCGCGGCGTAATTGCCATTGATTCGCCGAGCGTTTCTTGTCGAGCCTCTGCCTACTTAAGCCCCTCCCTCTCGCGGCCATTTCCCCTCACCCAATTTCCTCTCCACGCCACCAGGCTGCTCGCAACTCGCCCGACACTGCCGCTGTTCCGACGACCTCGCCGACGAATTCCGGTGAGCACCGTGCCCCCCTCTGTCCATGGTTCATACTAGCATGCTCTGCAGCTCCGTGCACATCTACTGACACCTTCCTTTTGCTCACGCATGGTCTGTAGCCTCGGCAATGACAACGAGTGAACACCGCCGCTCTCTGCTCGAACTCCGGCGACCTCTCCCCGTAAGTACCAGCCGCCCCTTGCCCTCTGTCTGATACGCCTAAGATCCCCAGCATCTTGAACGTCTAACGGTGCCCTCCCCTTGTCTTAGCGCGACGCAGAACCTCGCCAACGTCGACCAGCAGCCGTACCCGACGCGTTCGCGAACTCCGGCGAGGAATCCTCGACGACTCCGAGCGCCCCTTCGCCAACCAGGGACACGTTGAGCTTCACCTCGACACGGCGGTTCTGGTGAGCATCCTCTCCCCTCCCTGGTCGACCTAGAATGCCGGCACCGCCGCTGACAGACACGCCGCCGCCAGTCGCCGCCGCTAGCGCCGCTAGGCTATGGTTGAAGCAACAGCAGCCGTTAGATGTAGATCTTGCGGTTTAAATTAGATCCGAGTGAAGCGTTTTCTTTGAATCTGGCGCGTTGGATCTAACTTGATCTGACGGCACGGAAGGTTGATCCTGAGTGAAATGGTATCGGCCAATAGGAAACAGACGCGTGGCTAGGGTTTGATTTTAAAACAGATTTTGAATCTGATTTATATCCAAATTTGAATTAGCTATAACTTTTGATCCCCATGTTAGAATTTGACAAATTTTATACCGTTGGAATCAGGAGAGCAAGCTCTTTCAAAATATGCAATGTGTTTAGTGTTTAGCTTCTGTTAAAAAGGCTTTATTTGCAGAAACTTGTTTAGGACTAATTTGAGTGTTTGAAATATTTAGGAAATGTTTTAGGGTATAAATATTGGTTGTTTGGCAAGATTTTATCTTGTTAGTGAATCAGTACCTTGCACTTGCTTGGTTGAGTTTTAAAAATCATCACTTAGCATCTTGCATGCATGAATATATATTTTTGGTTGAATATATCTTGTATGTGATTGTGGCTATATTCTTTGTGTAGACTTTGGTGCTAGTGATTGTGATTGTGAAGAGTGCTACTCTCCCAACTACCAAGGCAAGTGGTACTTCATGAATAATTCTATCCCTATATTTTATACTAAGCATTAGAAATATTTTGCTAAGTCTTGCATGTTATTATTTTGCCTATATGCCATGTTGGGAAATCCTAAGTAGTTGTAGAATTGCTAGGAAATTTTTAAGTTAAGTTACTATCTATGCCATGCTTAGCCTAGCTAGTAGCAAACAAGGGTTGGTGAAATATACATGCTATGATGAAAATATTTCTAAGTCTTTGGACTTGTTTTACTTAATAAAACAACTAATTCAATGAATCACCTAGGTGGAAAGGGACTTGAATGGTGGTTTTTGGTTGAGTGGTTACACAAGGCCCATGGCTATGGTTTACCTTGTGTATCTCACTTGTGGTAAGCCACCCAGGAACAAAGAGATTTTAGAGGCCAAGTGTTAAGAAGCTTCTAGTGCAGCCACTTGGCAATATGGGCTCTGCCTGGATCACATACCGGGGTACTGGAGTTTGTTTCTCCTAGACATACCGAAAAGGTTTGTCTGGACGGACCACAAGAGTATCTTGCTTCGAAAGACACCGATGCACATTTACTACTTGGCTACCAATTGGTAGACAAAGGTCGGAAAACAACAAGGGAGAAAGAACATGCTCAGGATAGAATCCCAAGATGTGGATGCATAGATTATCAATCTTCCGAAAACCAATGCATAGAAAAGGTAAGGTGTGGCAGTCACGAGTATAGATGCGAGACTCTCGAGGAGTACTCTTATCATGATCTATTTGGTTCTATTAAAGAACATCTGCCATAACAGGTGGTAGGGGAAGTCCTTAGTTGTCACAATTCAATTGCGACAAAGACCACAAGCTTGAAGTCTAGAATAGTAATACTAGCCATCCTGAGGTAATGTTTGAACATTAATGACAGGGGTAAAAAGGATGGATCTTGAGTTAAAGGTCAGCTTCATGTACAAGATTCACAACACCAGAATCCAGCACAATCAGGGATCTTAGGTTCAAGTCCAAGGGTTAAAACCCAAAGAAAGGAGTAACTACTACTTGAGTAACATAGTGTACACTGCAAGATAGTATTCACGAGGTAGTTTCCAAGAGAAGAAGTGACTTCTGAAGTACCCAAACAAACAAAAAGGAGGCATACAAGGCGAAAGGAGACCTCGAAGCCTAGCACAGAACACTGTGGAACCAACAATATAATATTGTGGGTCCAAAAGACAGAGAGATCATGGTAGAAAGGAATCTCTCAGATGAACAAGAGCAAAGGAAAACAAGGAATTCACAACACACAGAACTATAGAGAACTCAACATTAGGTCAACTGGCTTAGAAACTACAATGCCCAGAAGGCACCTAAGCTTTGAAAGACTAGAAGAGATATCAAAACTTTTCAAAATTCAACACCAGATAAGATAACCAGAAGTTAGAGCGAAATTGGGTAGGGAGTAAAGAAGCGTACTAGAGTTTTTGCAAATACTTTTCATCTTTAAAAAATAGTTTTCTCAAACACTAGACTCAACATTGACCAATAGCAAGGTTTTCCTACGGTCGGTACTGCTCTGATACCAAGAACTATGACACCCCCGGGATCAGGGCTAAACAAATCCCAGATCTCCGTCTGGAATAAGCTTAACCTAGAGTTCGAGAATATACAGTGAAGAGTCGGTAACACGGCAGTGACCCTATGACACAAAAATTTATTACAGCAAGCTCATAACTGAGAAGAGAACCAAATTATTACAAGAAGAGGTCACTGACCAGAAACATCAAACAACGGAAGGCAAATTATGCTATTAAGTATATCAAACTTAACGAATGGCCTAAGAGTCCTGAAGCATAACGATGATGTCCCAGCCCATAGATTCCAGGCTGCCGGCCGGGAACCCCAAGCTACTCGTCGATGTCGATGTAGTACTGAACTCGTCTTCAGGGGAACACTTACTCTGCCAAAAGTATCAACAAAGCAAGGGTGAGTATAGGGTGTACTCCGCAAGACTTCTGGCTAGTGGAGTTGTTTTGCGAAAAGCCATCTTTCTTTATAAAACAAGAGAGGGAGAAGAATCTCGCCTAATCAGAGTATTTTTAAAGGGGTTAAGAGAGAGACGTCTCCGAAATATTGATCATCATCTTTTGATATCCACCAATCATCATCATCTACCAACTAGGATCACCCCCTCGTACCCATGAGGAAGCATCCTTAAGCACACGTTGATCTGACAAGTTTTACGATTAGGTTATAGTTCTCTATGATCTTAGAATCTGGTCACCAAGCGTTCATAACCGTGAACACGGCTTTTCGAAAAGATTATTACCCTGTAGGGGTGTACAACTTTACCCACATGAACTAACCTTCTCTTAATGCCACTAGTAATAGCCCTCTTCCTTGGAAGGCCGACAGAGGGTGGTTAGAAACTGTAACATCCCTAAAATCATGATTTCAAAGATTGCATATCATTCATGCATATAATTTTGAGATCAATTTCAAACCAAATTCAAAAAAACAGAAGCACATAGTGCTATCATTTTATGTGAGCAACTTAAATCAAATGACCATCCCCATTTGAGAGCTTAAGTGTTTTAAACCAAGTTTGTTTGTGTAAGGGTCCCAACCTTTAATAAGGTAGAGTCCCCTGTGTTTACAATGCTAGTCCCTGGATCAATAGCTAGCATCCACAGTTAAGATGTAATATCAAGAAACAAAGGTCATAATACAACTTTATAACCAGGAATAACATAATTTTATTACATCTTACATAGCTCATTTGGCTATTACATTACATTGCAGTAGAATATCTATAAGCATGGGGTCCTTCATCTTCAAAGTGCCACAGGCAAACATGTTGGTTGTAGACTTTGTAATCCTAATCAATCAACTTCACTAAAAACAATCAAACCTGCAACATAACAAGTTACAGCCACAAGGGTCAATACATTTGAATTGTATTGGCAAGTTTCACTACTATTTAGAATATAAGTGGATCCTATCATTACATGCATATTTGGCTAGGTAGGGTTTTAGGCTCATTTGCAGAAAACAATAATTTATCCTATCTTTTCAAAATGGTTTTGTTCCTTTTGTCAAATCTTTTTGAACTCCTTGGTAAAACCCCAAGTGTTTCAAGTCTTTGTCAAATCCTCTTGAGCTCCTTGGTAAATCCCCAAGTGCTTCAAGTTTTTATCAAAATCTCTTGAGCTCCTTAGTAAATCCCCAAGTGCTTCAAGTTTTTATCCAAATCTCTTGAGCTCCTTGGTACCCCCAAGTGCTGCAAGTCTTTTGTTGTCACTTTAAAGTTTTTCTTTTAGAAATTGGAATGTCGAGATTTCCCATAGCTTCAAGCTTTAGTTGCTCAGTATTGTCCATAACCGGGGACACGGCTAAGTACTTAGATTTTATTATCTTCTGCAGAAGTTGTACACTTTACCCACATGTCACACTCTCATCCTGTTGCCACCAGTGGCCGCTGGATAAGTACTCACCAAGATGGAGTACTAGCAGATTAAGAATGTGACGAAGTCTTTCCAGAGGGTCCTCCCATACACCATTGCTATCTTGTCTTCAAGCACCCATGTAGGGTTTCGAGTTCCCTCATTTTCAGTACCTGAAGACAATGCATGGGTCTTCCCAATGTAGTTGACTAAGCCAGAGCCATATGTAGGATGTGGCTGTACATGGAAGCCACAATTGGAGAAACATGTTCAATCTCTAAGTTCCTGGGTGGTTTTCTTTTGGTGCACAACACAAAGAGATTGCCATAGACATGGTTCCTTTTGTTGCCACCTTCTCCAAAACTCAAAGTATCCTTGTCCACCCAGGTGGTTCATTGAGTACTTGTTTTATTATATGAAAACACAAGTCTTTTCTCATCTTCAAAACTAAATCTCAACATGTATCCCTTCTCAAAATAAGTAGCATGGCTAAGCATTTTACAACTACATTGTTTCCACTAAGGAATATATAAGGGTATCCTATTAGGATTTAGCATAGCATATAGTATAGAAATTCTTTTCATGCATGTTTCAAAATCCACTAAGTATAATGAAAATAGTAGGACTTTAGATGATAGTGTAACTTGCCTTTTTGGTAGGGAATGTTGGTTCACTTCTTGATCTTGCTAGTTTCACACTTTTCTAACTTCACTACAAATCTACCAAGCAAACACAATATCAACTAGCATTCCAACCAATAATCAATCAAACAATTCATCACACATAAAATAATAGAACTAAGTCATACATGCAAGCATGCATAAGATAGTTTTATTTGCCAAGGTGGTCTCTACTAGGCTCTACCCATTGTAAGGCTCAAGGTGGTCATTTTCTAAAGTGGCAAAGTCATTTGCAAAAGGGTTTTATCTATAAACCATTTTTAAATCCAAACATTATTTTATGTGGTTGGAATTGTTTTAGCAAAGCAACACTTTTACATTGTTCTCCAATTAAGTTGTTAGTTCACAAAACTTGGTGTTTAGGGTCAGTAGCTTTGAATCAAAACATTTTACAAAGGTTTTTTGTTCAAAATCATTTCCATAACAAAACCAATATTTTTATTTGACTAGAAATAGGCTAAATCAATTATTCAATCCTAATCTTCACCAAATACATTTTTAAATCCACAAGTTGGTTCCTAGGGTCAGTAAGTTCACCACAAACCAATTTGCAAAGATTTCATCCTTAAAATCATTTTGGAATAATTTTTCTAATCTAAACAAGCATACAAATGTTTCTGCAAAAACAAACATTTTACCAGAGGCTTTTTACTAAACAAATTGCATGGTTGGCTAGGGCTTGTTCCACTTATTCCATTGATATAAAGTTTTCAAATTTTAGACGTGTGGATCAAAAGTTACAAGGGTTTCAAATTTGCATCTAAATCTGTTTTCAAATTCTGTTTTAAATCACAGACTGGCCACGCGTCGCGTTTCTACTGGTCGATACCGGTTCGGGCGGATCGGCCTCTATGAGGCGTTGGATCTGAACTGATCGCACGGCTCAAGTCCACTCGTACCCTTTCGCTCAGGTTCTATTATCAGCCATAGGATCGAGATCTAACGGTGTGAATCTATTCGACCATACTCGAGCGGCGCTGACGGCGGCTGGCGGCGGCGGCGTGTCTGCCTACGGCGGAGCCGGCGATGCAGGAAGCAAAGAGGCTAACGAGGATGCTTACCGTGTTCGCAGTAGCGTGGGGAAGCTCAACATGTTGTTGGTTCGACGAGGGGCGCACCGGGGTGAGGTTAATGACTCGCCGGAGTTGCTCCTGGCGTCGGGTTCGTCTGGTGGTCGTCGAGGTCGACGCTACGGATCACGAGGAGGCAAACAGAGGGCATGGTTAGACGCGTAAGGTCAAGGCGATGACACGTGCGTGATCGAGAGGGCGCGGGGTGGTCGGTTCTTACCAGGGAAGATCGTCGGAGATGGTGGTAGATGTGGCGGCGCTCAGTCGAGGTGGTTGCCAACGTTCTGGGGCGCCCGCGGTTGAATGGGAGGTACAGGGAGAAGCGTCTAGGTCTGGGGAATGTACCCGTGTGCTTGGGGAGGCAAGGGGTGGCGAGGTTCGGCCGGAATCGAGGAGGGAGCTCGTCGGAGTAGTGAGGGGTTTCTGGTGAAATTAGCGTAGCCTGGTGGCGTGTAGGTTATGGCGACAGAGGGGAAATGGGGAGTATAGGGAGACGTTTAAGGGAGCGTGGTCGCTGGGGGATTAATGGCCGTTAACAGCATGAATTGATCGCCGGAGTAAAGACAGGAAACGGTGAGGAGGATTCAGCGCGGGTTTGAAGACGATGAACAGTGCTCTAGGGCCTTGCTGTCAGTGAGTGAGAGGGTTAGGGAAGAGGGTCCACCAGTCAGTTGCTCTGCGGGTGCGAGTTTAAGTGGAAAACGTTTCGCAGAGGGGGAGAGAGACTGGGCTGGTTGTTGGGCTTATTGGGCTGGCCGGCTGGGCTGTGTCCATTTCTATTTTTTTCTTCCTGATTGTTTTTCTTTTTCTATTCCTATTTTCTGTTTTGAAATTCAATCAACAAATCAAACATTCAAAACATTTCAAATATTCACTACACTTGTGTTGAGTTTTGGTTCTGTTTAACAACAATATTCCAAGTCCCAAAATAATATTTTTATTTTAGGGTCCATTTATAATTAAATAAAATGGACATTAGTTAATAAATCAAATGGGTTTTAATTTATTTAAATCTCCATGTGAAATCTAAATATTTTCAAAAACCAAATCAGTAGGTTTTATTTGAAAATAAAGAAAACTTGGAAAACTTGTTTAAAATAAATAGATAAGTTTAATTAAAATAGTAAAACCTTTATTTTTAATAAACTTGGATATTAAATCCTTATTATTTTATTTAAATGAACCTTTACTATTTTTATCAAATAGAAATATTTTATTTCAAAGGCTTGGCCAAGTTTTAATTTGGCTTTATAAAATAATTCCTTATTTAAAATTCTATCCCTTGCTTTTGAAAACCAAATCTTTTTGTTAAAAGATTCAAAATAGTAATTCCATATATTTTTAGTTTTATTGTTTATTTAACTTTTTAAATTACTTTAGATTTTTTTTTGATCCAAATAGGTTTGAAGGTTTCCAATTGGATTCAAAAAGTTTCTTCTCACCCTAAAAATCAACAAAGTTTTATTTTATTCATTTATTTTTCACATTACAAGATTTGGAAAATCTTGGGATGTGACAGTTTGCTTCCTTGTTGATTGGTTTGAGTGTGGAGTTTGAACAAAAATATACAAAATAAATGTGGTTTCAAAACATTTGCAAATCAAGTTCTATAGCACTGTTTATTTTGTTTATTCAAAAGAACCAAGCTTGAACAGAGAGACCACTTGGTTTTATGCCCAAATTTGTGACTGTTGCACACTGAAAAAATCCTGAAAAGTTTTGAATCCAAATAGAGTTTGAATTCATTTGAAAATCATTCTAGAAAATCAAATTAGAAATAGAAAAGGATTAAAGAAAAGGAAAAGCGCCGGCGCCAGACTTTGGGCCCAACAGCGAAACCAGCCCAGCTAGCCCACCCGGGTTTTCCCTCTCTCTCTCACGCGCAGACGCACCCAGCGAGTCGCCGACACCAGGACCCCACACCCCTTCTGTTCCTCTCGCAGACAACTGGGCCCTCTCCACGTCGACTCCTTCTTCCCCAAATCTCGCGCGCAGACGCCGTCGCCGCTGGCCGTTGCTGCGTTGATTCCGCGGCGTAATTGCCATTGATTCACCGGACGTTTCTTGTCGACCCTCTGCCTACTTAAACCCCTCCCCACTCCGCTCCATTCCCCTCACTCAATTTTCTCTCCACGCCACCAGGCTGCTCGCAATTCGCCAAACACCGCCGCAGCTCCACGATCTTCGGCAGCAAATTCCGGTGAGTCCCGACCGCCCCTGTGCCTCTGGTTCAAACGAGTGTGTCCAGCAAGACCTCGTGCATCTTCTGATACCCTTTGCTTGCCTGCTTGTGACCCAGGACGCCGTCCCCGTTCGTTCCCGCAAACGACCGAGCCGCCACTCAACTCCGGCGACCTCTCCCCGTAAGTACCAGCCGCCCCTTGCCCTCTGTTTGATACGCCTAAGATCCCAGCGTCTTGCACATCTAACGGCACCGCTGGTTTGTCTTAGCTCGCCCCAGAACCTCGCCTCCATCAACGCCAAGGACTGCCCGACGTCTGCCCCTACTCTGACGAGGAATTCCCGCCGTGTCCGCGCGCCCCTTGACGAACCATCGCCACCTTGAGCATCAACAGCTCCCTGCGAGTCTGGTAAACCCTTTCTCCCTCTCCCGCGCGACCTAGAACGCCAGCTCCGCCACTGACAGAGGCGCCGCCGCCAGTCGCCGCCGCTAGCGCCGCCCATCTCTGGTCAAAGCAATCAGGAGCGTTAGATGTAGATCTTACGGCTAGAATTAGAACTTAAACGAAGGGGTATGTGCGCATCTGAGCCACTAGATCAGACTTAAATCCTGTGGCTCGCAGAGATCTATCCGCCCGAACCGGTATGGGCCAATAGGAAACAGACGCGTGGCAGTGAGTTAGATTTAAAACATATTTTGAATCAGATTTTAGTTCAAATTTGTTTTGTTTGTAACTTTTGATTCCCACGTTAGATTTTGGCAAATTTTATACCGTTGGAATCAGGAGAGCAAGCTCTATCAGATTATGCAATGTGTTTAATGTTTAGTCTCTGTTAAAAAGGTTTTATTTGCAGAAACATGAGTAGGGCTTATTTGAATATATGAATTGTTTAGGAATTGTTTTTAGTGTCAAATAAATTTGGTTTGGCAAGTTTTTGACTTGTTTAAGATTCAGTACTATGCACTTGCTTGGTTGGGTTTTAAAAATCATCACCTAGAATCTTGCATGCATGCATATATATTTTTGATTGTATATGTCTTGTATGTGATTGTGGCTATATTTTATGTGTATATTTTGGTGCTAGTGATTGTGATTGTGAAGAGTGCTACTCTCCCAACTACCAAGGCAAGTGGTACTTCATGAATAATTCTATCCCTATATTTTATACTAAGCATTAGAAATATTTTGCTAAGTCTTGCATGCTATTATTTTTGCCTATATGCCATGTTGGGAAATCCTAAGTAGTTGTAGAAATGCTAGGGAGTTTCTAAGTTAAGTTACTATCTATGCCATGCTTAGCCTAGCTAGTAGTAAACAAGGGTTGGTAAAATATACATGCTATGATGAAAATATTTCTAAGTCTTTGGACTTTTGTTTTGCTTAATAAAACAACTAAGTCAATGAATCACCTGGGTGGTAAGGGACTTGATTGGTGGTTTTGGTTGAGTGGTTACACAAGGCCCGTAGATATGGTTTACCTTTTGTATCTCACTTGTGGAAAGCCACCCAGGAACAAAGGGATTTTAGAGGCCAAGTGTTCAGAAGCTTCTAGTGCAGCCACTTGGCAATATGGGCTCTGCCTGGATCACATAAGTTGCTAGAACTTAGCCATTTGGACAGTTGGTGGTAGTGGGAATGATAGGTTGGAGCGCGTCCATTTGGTCTAAGGGAAGGCTTCTGAAAGGTCCTGTCTTGGTGAAACCAAGTCTGGTGGGGAAAGTGCACAACCTCTGCAGATGGAAAAATCTAAGTACTTAGCCAAGTCCATGGCAATGGACAACTTGAGCATCAAGGCATGGAAGCTATCAAGAATCTCCTCATCCCAATTTTCTAAGTAAAAATTTGTGGGTGAACAAGGGTGAAGGACCTCAATGTCTATTGGTGGTTCCTTGGGAAAAGTTTTGACAAAGAAAAACTTAGTGATTTCAACTAATAGGAAAAACCTATTTTGAGCAAAGCAAGCCAAGCTACACTTAGCCAAATTTGCATATAGTATCTAGTCCACTTAAAATATACTAAGGTATCACTTGCCAATACTATTCCAAAGTATTGACCCACTGTGGCTGTAACTTGTGATGTTGCAGGTTACTCTGATGAGGATTAGGTGTCATGAGTCTACACTCAACATGTTTGCCTGTGGCACATGAAGATGAAGACTTATATTTATTTACTTATTCAAACTCTTGTATTAGGCCTGTGGCCTTGAGTTGTAAAGACTATGTTTATCTCTGGAATGGATGTAATAAATGACCTTTGTATATGTGTACTTCATCTTAAACTGTGGATGCTAGCAATGATCCAGGGACTAGCATTGCAATCATAGGGATCCTTTTCATTTACAAAGGAGGGATCTTACAGATGGTATCAGAGCACTGTGTTGCCTGTAGGATTATGACCCTAGGATTGGAAACCACTAAGGAAAAAATTTCAACTACTTCTACACTTGTCTATTCTTCTCGTAAACTTTTCTAATCTTCTCTCTCATCTCTATTTGTAGATGAACACCATCAACGAAGCCGTGAGGAAAGGACCACTCATGACAATAACTTTGGAGTGTGAGACAGAATTCCCCAAGGCACTCAAGGACCTCATGGTTGCATTAGAGATACAAGGTGCAGCTGTGTACAAAGGTTTTCCCGTGATGGATGAAGGAGTGGAATACTGGTGGGTGCAACTTCACTTGTATAAAAACAAGAAAGAAAACCATCAAGAAAAAGGATTCTGCATGTTCACCAATTCAGTGGTGCACCCTACATTCTTTGAATCAGCAAGGGATGCAGCTTGGAAGACCATCAAGGAACTTGGTGATAGAGTCAAGTGTAGGATGCTCAACCTCCAAAATGATATAAGGAAAGAGAAGGAACATACCCAAGAGTTGGAAGCTACCAACCAAACCTTAAGAGGAGACATTATAGACTTAGTGATGGAATCATGTGAGCAAGATAGGCTGATTGCTTCTAGGAACATTGTGTTAGCCAACAGATCCACTGAGATAGGATTGTAAACGTACTTCGTTAGTTGGACCACCACCTATCACCTTATTTTCCAAAATGTTGCTTTAAAATAAGATTGAACCTTGGTTGTTGTAATGGTTTCATGTATGCATGACTTGTGTGTTTTGCTTCCCAAGGATATGTATGTGATGTTTTGTCTTTTGTTTTATCTTGTTTTGTGTTGTTCTAACTTTTCTATCTTATAAATAGATGCCTATTACTATCAGCACTGTTGAGGAGTTCCAGGTTATCCGCTTTGGTCCTCGTATCGTTGAGCTTACTACTTTGCTCAATCTCCCTCTTCCCACCATCATGGTGCATCCCCTCACCAAGTTTGAGAGGAAGGACCTCTGGGGCTTCAAGGTCAACCAGCCTGGACGCCAGACAGAGCCTACCACGGAGGCCATTGTCTTCAAGCTCATGCACGATGATAGGGAGAGAGGCCTCGAGGTAGTTATGCAGGATCTGATAGGACGTCTGCTAGGGCGACACTCCCGACAGGTTAGAGGTACCCACTTCCATGTCTTTGGAAGACGTGATGAGGATGGATAGTCCATCGACTTCGAGGACGATTCGAGGGACGCAGCAGAGCCGATACGCCTGTACCTCCAGGACTTAGAGTATCTCATTAGGCACGTGGACACTGACAGGACCAATGTCATGCTCAGCAATGACGAGCTCCAGGTGCAGCTTCACGAGAAGGACAAGCTCTTCGCGCAGCAAGACGAGATAGTCAAGGAAATGGAGGCAAAGTTCGAGACCCAGGACAGGAAGTTCAAGAGTCAGGAGAAGCGTGTCCAAGATAGGAACAAGAAGATCCGGGACATGACTGAAGAACTGCAGTCCAAGGATTTCGAGCTCGAGCAGCAGCAGACAGTGATAGAGAGGCTTCATTCCCAGAAGAGGGCTCTCAAGGCCAAGATAGAGACTTTGACCACTAGCATCGAGGAAAACAAGACCGCGATGGAGAACGCAGGTCTTACCTTTGTCGAGGAGGAGATTGATGCCGATGAGTAGATTTGACTACTCATTCATCTTTTATTTTAGTACTTGTTATTTGAGAATTGTTATTTGACCATCCGACATGTGGATGGCTTGCCACTTGTGTGTTTTACTTTGTGAACTTGTTATTTTGTTGTTAAACTTTTATCTTTGTGTTGCATACTTTGTGTTTGCTTATGTGATGTAATGTGCATGAAAGCATCTATGGGTATCTCATTCTTATCTCTATTTGAACAAACCACAGATGCCTCCCCGTCGTGCAAACCCCAACCCCAACAACAACAACAACAACAACATCACTCTAGAAATGCAACAAATGATGACTGCTCAAACTCAGCTAATGCAGATGATGACGACGTTCATCCAGAACCAAAACAACAACAACAACAACAACAACAACAACAACAACAACAACAACAATAACAACAACAATAACAACAACAACAACCCACCGGGCTTTGACATGCTTACCAGATTCTTGAGATTCAGGCCAGCAAAGTTCTCAGGAACAACTGATCCCATGGTGGCCAATGATTGGCTACGCTCAGCAAACAAGGACTTGGTAACCGTGGGCTGTACGGATGCTAAAAAGGTCAGATTTGCAGCACATCTACTGGAAGGACCAGCCGCCACTTGGTGGGACAACTTCCAGATTACCACTCCCATAGATGAAGTGACATGGGCTATCTTTGAGGATGGCTTTCGCACTGATCATATCTCATCTGGAGTGATGAGTCTAAAAAAGAAAGAGTTCCACAATCTGAAGCAGCGCCACCACAGCGTGGCTGAATATATTGAGGAGTTCAACAATCTGGCGCGTTATGCACCGGATGAAGTTGACACCGATGCCAAGAGAAAGGAAAAATTTCTTGAAGGCTTGAATGATGAGCTGAATCTGCAGTTGGCCGTGGCATATGTTCCCACTTATCAGTCACTCTGTGACAAGGCTGCAATATTGGAGAACAAAATGAAGCAAGTTGAGAGTAGAAAGAGGAAGCACTCCGACAAGCACAGCTCGGGATCGTCTCACAAACGATCTCATTATGATGACAATGGAAGATCAGGATCCCACAAGCATGGGAAATTCAACAAGCACCACAACCACAACCGTCATGACAACAAGCATCACCGTAGTCATGACAATGACAAGTATAAGAACCACAAGAGTGGACATAAGAGCCACCACAGTGGTAATGGAAGTGGAAGTGGAAGTCAGCCTGTTAAGAGAGACATCAGTCAGGTTGAATGCTTCAAATGCAAGAAGATGGGGCATTATGCAAATGAATGCCCAGAAAAGAAGGTTGAAGGACCCAACAAGCCCAACCCTTTTCAGAAGGGACAAGTAAACCACATCAATGTGGAGGAGGTCTATGAGGAGCCTGATGCTATTGTTGGTAAGTTCAGACTCAATTCTATTCCAGCATTTGTACTCTTTTATACTGGTGCATCTCATTCATTCATATCAAGAGCATTTGTTGAAAGAAATTAACTACCGGTAGAAACTATTGGGTGTCCTATAAAAGTAAGTTCTCCTGGTGGAGAAATGATAGTAAATTCAGGATGTCATGATCTAGTCATAGAGTTTGGGAAGTATAAGTTTCCCGTTAACTTGATAATTCTAAACTCCCAAGGATTGGATGTCATTTTGGGAATGGACTGGATGACTAAGTACAAAGGAGTGTTAGATTGTGCCAACCATACTGTCTCACTCACAACTCCAGAAAATAAAAGGATCAGATTCAAGACCAATTTTGAAGCAAAAAGGAGTATGCTTAATTCTCTTAAGGGGGTTAGCATGGACAGTGTGCCAATTGTGAGTGAGTATCCAGATGTGTTTCCGAAAGAATTATCGGGAATGCCACCAGATAGAGATGTGGAGTTTCTTATAGATTTGGTACCAGGGTCTGGACCAATAGCAAAGAGACCTTATAAAATGTCAGTTGATGAACTGAAAGAACTCAAGAAACAACTTGGAGAACAGTTGCAGAAAGGATTTATTCAACCAAGTTCTTCATCTTGGGGAGCCCCAGTTTTGTTCGTGGAGAAGAAAGATAGAAGTCAAAGGTTATGCATAGATTACCGTTCACTCAACGAGGTAACTATCAAGAACAAATACCCTTTGCCTAGAATCAATGACTTGTTTGATCAGCTAGAAGGAGCATGTGTGTTCTCAAAGATTGATCTCCGGTCAGGCTATTTTCAACTCAAGATAAGGGAACAAGACATACCTAAGACAGCGTTCACTACAAGGTATGGATTGTATGAGTATACCGTAATGCCTTTTGGCTTAACCAATGCTCCAGCATACTTCATGAATATGATGAACAAGGTGTTCATGGAGTTCCTTGACAAGTTTGTTGTCGTTTTTATCGATGACATCTTAGTCTACTCCAAGAGCAAAGAAGAGCATGAAAGACATTTGCGATTGATACTTGAGAAGTTGAGAGAGCATAAACTTTATGCCAAATTCAGCAAGTGTGAGTTCTGGTTGGATGAAGTTGGTTTTCTAGGACATGTTATGACAAAGGATGGTGTAGCAGTTGATGCTGCTAAAGTTTCAGCTGTGACTGAATGGGAATCTCCCAAGTCCGTGAAAGAAGTTCGTAGTTTCCTTGGCTTAGCAGGTTACTATAGAAGGTTCATTGAGAATTTCTCTAAGGTAGCTAAGCCTATGACGGAATTGCTAAAGAAAGACAAGAAGTTTGCATGGTCTGAAGGTTGTGAACTCAGCTTTCAGGAATTGAACAAGAGACTTGTGACAACACCAGTCTTGTGTCTGCCAGATTTGGAAAAAGATTTCCAAGTATATTGTGATGCATCTCATCAGGGTTTGGGTGCAGTACTTATGCAAGACAGTAAAGTTGTGGCTTATGCCTTGAGACAACTCAAAACTCATGAAGTGAACTATCCTACTCATGATTTAGAGTTAGCCTCTGTTGTCCATGCACTCAAAACATGGAGACACTATCTTTTGGGAAAGCGTTGTGAAGTGTTCACAGATCACAAAAGTTTGAAGTATATCTTCACCCAGAAGGAAATTAATATGAGACAAAGAAGATGGCTAGAACTTATCAAAGACTATGACTTAAGTTTGCAATACCATCCCGGTAAAGCAAATGTTGTAGCGGATGCTCTAAGTCGTAAGGTTTTTGTGAATGGCCTTACCAAAGGAGAATTGCCAGATGATCTGTGTACCCAATTTAGAAAACTCAGATTGGAGATTGTGCCTGAAGGACATCTCATGTCTTTGGATGTTCAACCCACTTTGTTGGACAAGATCAGATAAGCCTAGAAGACTGATAAGGAAATTGAAGAGATTAAGGAAAAGATTGGCAAAGGAAAAGCCAAAGAATTCCATGAAGACGAACAGGGTACTTTATGGCATGGGAAACGTATCTGTGTTCCACAAGACCCGAAGTTGCGGAAACTGATTTTGCAGGAAGCACACAACTCTCCGTATTCTATTCACCCGGGTAACACCAAAATGTACATGGACATGAAAGAAAGATTTTGGTGGAATAATCTCAAGAAGGACATCGCCGAACATATTGCTTTGTGTGATGTGTGTAGTAGAGTGAAAGCGGAGCATCAGAAACCAGCAGGTTTGCTTCAACCACTACCTATTCCTGATTGGAAGTGGGACAAGATTGGTATGGATTTCATTACCGGATTACCAAGGACCCGGTCAGGATACGATTCTATTTGGGTAGTAGTGGATCGCCTAACTAAAGTGGCTCATTTCATACCCATGAAGACAACCTATACAAGTGCTAAGTTAGCCAGAATCTACATGAGTAGAATTGTATGTCTACATGGAGTGCCCAAGAGTATTGTGTCTGATAGGGGAACTCAATTCACTTCCCATTTTTGGAGACAGTTACATGAGTCATTGGGAACAAGGTTGGAATTCAATACTGCTTTTCATCCTCAAACTGATGGACAAACAGAAAGGACTAATCAGATTCTTGAAGACATGTTGAGGGTGTGTGCCCTAGACTATGGAGCCAGTTGGGATGAAAGTCTGCCTTATGCAGAATTTTCTTATAACAACAGCTATCAAGCCAGTATTGAGATGGCACCATTTGAGTTTCTCTACGGAAGAAAGTGTACCACCCCATTGCTATGGAATGGTGTGGGAGAAAGAAGTTTATTCGGGCCAGATCTTATCAAGGAAGCCGAAGAGAAGGTCAAGTTGGTTAAGGACAGGTTGAAGATAGCACAGTCCCGACAGAAAAGCTACGCAGATTCTAAGCGTAGAGAAGTCACCTACGAAGTTGGAGATAGAGCTTATCTTAGAGTGTCACCACTTCGTGGAGTGAAGAGATTCGAAGTCAAAGGAAAACTGGCACCAAGATATGTTGGGCCATTCAAGATTCTGAGTCGCAAAGGAGAAGTTGCCTATGAAATTGAACTCCCAGAATATTTGTCAGCAGTTCATAATGTGTTTCATGTGAGTCAGCTTAAGAAATGTCATCCAGAAATGGAAGAAACTTCTTTGAAGGATACTATACCTTTGGAGGAGGTTCAACTGGAAAGTGATCTCACTTATGAAGAGAAACCTATCAAGATTCTTGAGACTGCAGAAAGATTCACAAGGACTAAGACTATCAAGTTCTGCAAAGTGCAGTGGAATCATCATTCCGAAGAGGAAGCAACATGGGAAAGAGAAGATGATCTTCGGAAAGACCACCCTCACCTATTTGCTAGCCAAACCGAATCTCGAGGGCGAGATTCACCTTAAGGGGGTTAGATTTGTAACATCCCTAAAATCATGATTTCAAAGATTGCATATCATTCATGCATGCATATAGTTTTGAGATCATTTTCAAACCAATTCCAAGAAAACAGAAGCACATAGTGCTATCATTTTATGTGAGCAAACTTAAATCAAATGTCCATCCCCATTTGAGAGCTTAAGTGTTTAAACCAAGTTTGTTTGATTCCTTGTTGATTGGATTGAGTGTGGAGTTTGAACAAAAATATACAAAATAAAAATGGTTTCAAAACCATTTTCAAAACATTTGCAAATCAAAGTGCTATGGCACTGTTTATTTTGTTTATTCAAAAGAACCAAGCTTGAACAGAGAGACCACTTGTTTTTATGCCCTGAAATGTGATTTTTGCACCCTACAAAATCCTGGAAAAAGTTTGAATCCAAAAGCTTTTGAAATCATTTGAAAATCAATCCAGAAAATCAAAACATAAAAAGAAAAAGAGAAAGGAATAGAAATGGGCCGGCGCCAGACTTTGAGCCCATCAGCAGATCCAGCCCAACTAGCCCACCCGGGTCCCCTCTCTCTCTCTCTCACGCGCAGAAGCACCCCCAGAGTCGCTGACACTCGGACCCCACTCCCTCTCTGTTCTATTCGCTGGCAAGCGGGCCCTGTCCACGTCATCGTCGTCTTCCCCCAAATTTCGCGAGGAGCACGTCGCCGCTGGCCGTTGCTGCGTTGATTCTGCGGCGTAATTGCCATTGATTCGCCGAGCGTTTCTTGTCGAGCCTCTACCTACTTAAGCCCCTCCCTCTCGCGGCCATTTCCCCTCACCCAATTTCCTCTCCACGCCAACAGGCTGCTCGCAACTCGCCCGACACTGCCGCTGTTCCGACGACCTCGCCGACGAATTCCGGTGAGCACCGTGCCCCCCTCTGTCCATGGTTCATACTAGCATGCTCTTCAGCTCCGTGCGCATCTACTGACACCTTCCTTTTGCTCACGCATGGTCTGTAGCCTCGGCAACGACAACGACTGAACGCCGCCGCTCTCTGCTCGAACTCCGGCGACCTCTCCCCGTAAGTACTAGCCGCCCCTTGCCCTCTGTCTGATACGCCTAAGATCCCCAGCTTCCTGCATGTCTAACGGTGCCCTCCTCTTGTCTTAGCGCGACGCAGAACCTCGCCAACGTCGACCAGCAGCCGTACCCGACGCGTTCGCGAACTCCGACGAGGAATCCCCGACGACTCCGAGCGCCCCTTCGCCAACCAGGGACACGTTGAGCTTCACCTCGACACGGCGGTTCTGGTGAGCATCCTCTCCCCTCCCTGGGCGACCTAGAACGCTGGCACCACCGCTAACAGACACGCCGCCGCCAGTCGCCGTCGCTAGCGCCGCTAGGCTATGGTTGAAGCAACAACAGCCGTTAGATGTAGATCTTGCGGTTTAAATTAGATCCGAGCGAAGCGTTTTCTTTGAATCTGGCGCGTTGGATCTAACTTGATCTGACGACACGGAAGGTTGATCCTGAGTGAAATGGTATCGGCCAATAGGAAACAGACGCGTGGCTAGGGTTTGATTTTAAAACAGATTTTGAATCTGATTTATATCCAAATTTGAATTAGCTATAACTTTTGATCCCCATGTTAGAATTTGACAAATTTTATACTGTTGGAATCAGGAGAGAAAGCTCTTTCAAAATATGCAATGTGTTTAGTGTTTAGCTTCTGTTAAAAAGGCTTTATTTGCAGAAACTTGTTTAGGACTAATTTGAGTGTTTGAAATATTTAGGAAATGTTTTAGGGTATAAATATTGGTTGTTTGGCAAGATTTTATCTTGTTAGTGAATCAGTACCTTGCACTTGCTTGGTTGAGTTTTAAAAATCATCACTTAGCATCTTGCATGCATGAATATATATTTTTGGTTGAATATATCTTGTGTGTGATTGTGGCTATATTCTTTGTGTAGACTTTGGTGCTAGTGATTGTGATTGTGAAGAGTGCTACTCTCCCAACTACCAAGGCAAGTGGTACTTCATGAATAATTCTATCCCTATATTTTATACTAAGCATTAGAAATATTTTGCTAAGTCTTGCATGTTATTATTTTGCCTATATGCCATGTTGGGAAATCCTAAGTAGTTGTAGAATTGCTAGGAAATTTTTAAGTTAAGTTACTATCTATGCCATGCTTAGCCTAGCTAGTAGCAAACAAGGGTTGGTGAAATATACATGCTATGATGAAAATATTTCTAAGTCTTTGGACTTGTTTTACTTAATAAAACAACTAATTCAATGAATCACCTGGGTGGAAAAGGACTTGAATGGTGGTTTTTGGTTGAGTGGTTACACAAGGCCCATGGCTATGGTTTACCTTGTGTATCTCACATGTGGTAAGCCACCCAGGAACAAAGAGATTTTAGAGGCCAAGTGTTAAGAAGCTTCTAGTGCAGCCACTTGGCAATATGGGCTCTGCCTGGATCACATACCGGGGTACTGGAGTTTGTTTCTCCTAGACATACCGAAAAGGTTTGTCTGGACGGACCACAAGAGTATCTTGCTTCGAAAGACACCGATGCACATTTACTACTTGGCTACCAATTGGTAGACAAAGGTCGGAAAACAACAAGGGAGAAAGAACATGCTCAGGATAGAATCCCAAGATGTGGATGCATAGATTATCAATCTTCCGAAAACCAATGCATAGAAAAGGTAAGGTGTGGCAGTCACGAGTATAGATGCGAGACTCTCGAGGAGTACTCTTATCATGATCTATTTGGTTCTATTAAAGAACATCTGCCATAACAGGTGGTAGGGGAAGTCCTTAGTTGTCACAATTCAATTGCGACAAAGACCACAAGCTTGAAGTCTAGAATAGTAATACTAGCCATCCTGAGGTAATGTTTGAACATTAATGACAGGGGTAAAAAGGATGGATCTTGAGTTAAAGGTCAGCTTCATGTACAAGATTCACAACACCAGAATCCAGCACAATCAGGGATCTTAGGTTCAAGTCCAAGGGTTAAAACCCAAAGAAAGGAGTAACTACTACTTGAGTAACATAGTGTACACTGCAAGATAGTATTCACGAGGTAGTTTCCAAGAGAAGAAGTGACTTCTGAAGTACCCAAACAAACAAAAAGGAGGCATACAAGGCGAAAGGAGACCTCGAAGCCTAGCACAGAACACTGTGGAACCAACAATATAATATTGTGGGTCCAAAAGACAGAGAGATCATGGTAGAAAGGAATCTCTCAGATGAACAAGAGCAAAGGAAAACAAGGAATTCACAACACACAGAACTATAGAGAACTCAACATTAGGTCAACTGGCTTAGAAACTACAATGCCCAGAAGGCACCTAAGCTTTGAAAGACTAGAAGAGATATCAAAACTTTTCAAAATTCAACACCAGATAAGATAACCAGAAGTTAGAGCGAAATTGGGTAGGGAGTAAAGAAGCGTACTAGAGTTTTCGCAAATACTTTTCATCTTTAAAAAATAGTTTTCTCAAACACTAGACTCAACATTGACCAATAGCAAGGTTTTCCTACGGTCGGTACTGCTCTGATACCAAGAACTATGACACCCCCGGGATCAGGGCTAAACAAATCCCAGATCTCCGTCTGGAATAAGCTTAACCTAGAGTTCGAGAATATACAGTGAAGAGTCGGTAACACGGCAGTGACCCTATGACACAAAAATTTATTACAGCAAGCTCATAACTGAGAAGAGAACCAAATTATTACAAGAAGAGGTCACTGACCAGAAACATCAAACAACGGAAGGCAAATTATGCTATTAAGTATATCAAACTTAACGAATGGCCTAAGAGTCCTGAAGCATAACGATGACGTCCCAGCCCATAGATACCAGGCTGCCGGCCGGGAACCCCAAGCTACTCGTCGATGTCGATGTAGTACTGAACTCGTCTTCAGGGGAACACTTACTCTGCCAAAAGTATCAACAAAGCAAGGGTGAGTACAGGGTGTACTCCGCAAGACTTCTGGCTAGTGGAGTTGTTTTGCGAAAAGCCATCTTTCTTTATAAAACAAGAGAGGGAGAAGAATCTCGCCTAATCAGAGTATTTTTAAAGGGGTTAAGAGAGAGACGTCTCCGAAATATTGATCATCATCTTTTGATATCCACCAATCATCATCATCTACCAACTAGGATCACCCCCTCGTACCCATGAGGAAGCATCCTTAAGCACACGTTGATCTGACAAGTTTTACGATTAGGTTATAGTTCTCTATGATCTTAGAATCTGGTCACCAAGCGTTCATAACCGTGAACACGGCTTTTCGAAAAGATTATTACCCTGTAGGGGTGTACAACTTTACCCACATGAACTAACCTTCTCTTAATGCCACTAGTAATAGCCCTCTTCCTTGGAAGGCCGACAGAGGGTGGTTAGAAACTGTAACATCCCTAAAATCATGATTTCAAAGATTGCATATCATTCATGCATATAGTTTTGAGATCAATTTCAAACCAAATTCAAAAAAACAGAAGCACATAGTGCTATCATTTTATGTGAGCAACTTAAATCAAATGACCATCCCCATTTGAGAGCTTAAGTGTTTTAAACCAAGTTTGTTTGTGTAAGGGTCCCAACCTTTAATAAGGTAGAGTCCCCTGTGTTTACAATGCTAGTCCCTGGATCAATAGCTAGCATCCACAGTTAAGATGTAATATCAAGAAACAAAGGTCATAATACAACTTTATAACCAGGAATAACATAATTTTATTACATCTTACATAGCTCATTTGGCTATTACATTACATTGCAGTAGAATATCTATAAGCATGGGGTCCTTCATCTTCAAAGTGCCACAGGCAAACATGTTGGTTGTAGACTTTGTAATCCTAATCAATCAACTTCACTAAAAACAATCAAACCTGCAACATAACAAGTTACAGCCACAAGGGTCAATACATTTGAATTGTATTGGCAAGTTTCACTACTATTTAGAATATAAGTGGATCCTATCATTACATGCATATTTGGCTAGGTAGGGTTTTAGGCTCATTTGCAGAAAACAATAATTTATCCTATCTTTTCAAAATGGTTTTGTTCCTTTTGTCAAATCTTTTTGAACTCCTTGGTAAAACCCCAAGTGTTTCAAGTCTTTGTCAAATCCTCTTGAGCTCCTTGGTAAATCCCCAAGTGCTTCAAGTTTTTATCAAAATCTCTTGAGCTCCTTAGTAAATCCCCAAGTGCTTCAAGTTTTTATCCAAATCTCTTGAGCTCCTTGGTACCCCCAAGTGCTGCAAGTCTTTTGTTGTCACTTTAAAGTTTTTCTTTTAGAAATTGGAATGTCGAGATTTCCCATAGCTTCAAGCTTTAGTTGCTCAGTATTGTCCATAACCGGGGACACGGCTAAGTACTTAGATTTTATTATCTTCTGCAGAAGTTGTACACTTTACCCACATGTCACACTCTCATCCTGTTGCCACCAGTGGCCGCTGGATAAGTACTCACCAAGATGGAGTACTAGCAGATTAAGAATGTGACGAAGTCTTTCCAGAGGGTCCTCCCATACACCATTGCTATCTTGTCTTCAAGCACCCATGTAGGGTTTCGAGTTCCCTCATTTTCAGTACCTGAAGACAATGCATGGGTCTTCCCAATGTAGTTGACTAAGCCAGAGCCATATGTAGGATGTGGCTGTACATGGAAGCCACAATTGGAGAAACATGTTCAATCTCTAAGTTCCTGGGTGGTTTTCTTTTGGTGCACAACACAAAGAGATTGCCATAGACATGGTTCCTTTTGTTGCCACCTTCTCCAAAACTCAAAGTATCCTTGTCCACCCAGGTGGTTCATTGAGTACTTGTTTTATTATATGAAAACACAAGTCTTTTCTCATCTTCAAAACTAAATCTCAACATGTATCCCTTCTCAAAATAAGTAGCATGGCTAAGCATTTTACAACTACATTGTTTCCACTAAGGAATATATAAGGGTATCCTATTAGGATTTAGCATAGCATATAGTATAGAAATTCTTTTCATGCATGTTTCAAAATCCACTAAGTATAATGAAAATAGTAGGACTTTAGATGATAGTGTAACTTGCCTTTTTGGTAGGGAATGTTGGTTCACTTCTTGATCTTGCTAGTTTCACACTTTTCTAACTTCACTACAAATCAACCAAGCAAACACAATATCAACTAGCATTCCAACCAATAATCAATCAAACAATTCATCACACATAAAATAATAGAACTAAGTCATACATGCAAGCATGCATAAGATAGTTTTATTTGCCAAGGTGGTCTCTACTAGGCTCTACCCATTGTAAGGCTCAAGGTGGTCATTTTCTAAAGTGGCAAAGTCATTTGCAAAAGGGTTTTATCTATAAACCATTTTTAAATCCAAACATTATTTTATGTGGTTGGAATTGTTTTAGCAAAGCAACACTTTTACATTGTTCTCCAATTAAGTTGTTAGTTCACAAAACTTGGTGTTTAGGGTCAGTAGCTTTGAATCAAAACATTTTCCAAAGGTTTTTTGTTCAAAATCATTTCCATAACAAAACCAATATTTTTATTTGACTAGAAATAGGCTAAATCAATTATTCAATCCTAATCTTCACCAAATACATTTTTAAATCCACAAGTTGGTTCCTAGGGTCATTAAGTTCACCACAAACTAATTTGCAAAGATTTCATCCTTAAAATCATTTTGGAATAATTTTTCTAATCTAAAAAAGCATACAAATGTTTCTGCAAAAACAAACATTTTACCAGAGGCTTTTTACTAAACAAATTGCATGGTTGGCTAGGGCTTGTTCCACTGATTCCATTGATATAAAGTTTGCAAATTTTGGACGTGTGGATCAAAAGTTACAAGGGTTTCAAATTTGCATCTAAATCTGTTTTCAAATTCTGTTTTAAATCACAGACTGGCCACGCGTCGCGTTTCTACTGGTCGATACCGGTTCGGGCGGATCGGCCTCTATGAGGCGTTGGATCTGAACTGATCGCACGGCTCAAGTCCACTCGTACCCTTTCGCTCAGGTTCTATTATCAGCCATAGGATCGAGATCTAACGGTGTGAATCTATTCGACCATACTCGAGCGGCGCTGACGGCGGCTGGCGGCGGCGGCGTGTCTGCCTACGGCGGAGCCGGCGATGCAGGAAGCAAAGAGGCTAACGAGGATGCTTACCGTGTTCGCAGTAGCGTGGGGAAGCTCAACATGTTGTTGGTTCGACGAGGGGCGCACCGGGGTGAGGTTAATGACTCGCCGGAGTTGCTCCTGGCGTCGGGTTCGTCTGGTGGTCGTCGAGGTCGACGCTACGGATCACGAGGAGGCAAACAGAGGGCATGGTTAGACGCGTAAGGTCAAGGCGATGACACGTGCGTGATCGAGAGGGAGCGGGGTGGTCGGTTCTTACCAGGGAAGATCGTCGGAGATGGTGGTAGATGTGGCACCAGCTCCGCCACTGACAGAGGCGCCGCCGCCAGTCGCCGCCGCTAGCGCCGCCTAGCTCTGGTCAAAGCAATCAGGAGCGTTAGATGTAGATCTTACGGCTAGAATTAGAACTTAAACGAAGGGGTATGTGCGCATCTGAGCCACTAGATCAGACTTAAATCCTGTGGCTCGCAGAGATCTATCCGCCCGAACCGGTACGGGCCAATAGGAAACAGACGCGTGGCAGTGAGTTAGATTTAAAACATATTTTGAATCAGATTTTAGTTCAAATTTGTTTTGTTTGTAACTTTTGATTCCCACGTTAGATTTTGGCAAATTTTATACCGTTGGAATCAGGAGAGCAAGCTCTATCAGATTATGCAATGTGTTTAATGTTTAGTCTCTGTTAAAAAGGTTTTATTTGCAGAAACATGAGTAGGGCTTATTTGAATATATGAATTGTTTAGGAATTGTTTTTAGTGTCAAATAAATTTGGTTTGGCAAGTTTTTGACTTGTTTAAGATTCAGTACTATGCACTTGCTTGGTTGGGTTTTAAAAATCATCACCTAGAATCTTGCATGCATGCATATATATTTTTGATTGTATATGTCTTGTATGTGATTGTGGCTATATTTTATGTGTATATTTTGGTGCTAGTGATTGTGATTGTGAAGAGTGCTACTCTCCCAACTACCAAGGCAAGTGGTACTTCATGAATAATTCTATCCCTATATTTTATACTAAGCATTAGAAATATTTTGCTAAGTCTTGCATGCTATTATTTTTGCCTATATGCCATGTTGGGAAATCCTAAGTAGTTGTAGAAATGCTAGGGAGTTTCTAAGTTAAGTTACTATCTATGCCATGCTTAGCCTAGCTAGTAGTAAACAAGGGTTGGTAAAATATACATGCTATGATGAAAATATTTCTAAGTCTTTGGACTTTTGTTTTGCTTAATAAAACAACTAAGTCAATGAATCACCTGGGTGGTAAGGGACTTGATTGGTGGTTTTGGTTGAGTGGTTACACAAGGCCCATAGATATGGTTTACCTTTTGTATCTCACTTGTGGAAAGCCACCCAGGAACAAAGGGATTTTAGAGGCCAAGTGTTCAGAAGCTTCTAGTGCAGCCACTTGGCAATATGGGCTCTGCCTGGATCACATAAGTTGCTAGAACTTAGCCATTTGGACAGTTGGTGGTAGTGGGAATGATAGGTTGGAGCGCGTCCATTTGGTCTAAGGGAAGGCTTCTGAAAGGTCCTGTCTTGGTGAAACCAAGTCTGGTGGGGAAAGTGCACAACCTCTGCAGATGGAAAAATCTAAGTACTTAGCCAAGTCCATGGCAATGGACAACTTGAGCATCAAGGCATGGAAGCTATCAAGAATCTCCTCATCCCAATTTTCTAAGTAAAAATTTGTGGGTGAACAAGGGTGAAGGACCTCAATGTCTATTGGTGGTTCCTTGGGAAAAGTTTTGACAAAGAAAAACTTAGTGATTTCAACTAATAGGAAAAACCTATTTTGAGCAAAGCAAGCCAAGCTACACTTAGCCAAATTTGCATATAGTATCTAGTCCACTTAAAATATACTAAGGTATCACTTGCCAATACTATTCCAAAGTATTGACCCACTGTGGCTGTAACTTGTGATGTTGCAGGTTACTCTGATGAGGATTAGGTGTCATGAGTCTACACTCAACATGTTTGCCTGTGGCACATGAAGATGAAGACTTATATTTATTTACTTATTCAAACTCTTGTATTAGGCCTGTGGCCTTGAGTTGTAAAGACTATGTTTATCTCTGGAATGGATGTAATAAATGACCTTTGTATCTGTGTACTTCATCTTAAAATGTGGATGCTAGCAATGATCCAGGGACTAGCATTGCAATCACAGGGATCCTTTTCCTTTACAAAGGAGGGATCTTACAGTGGTTTATCAGATGATTCTATGTGAAGGGAATATGCCCGAGAGGCAATAATAAAGTGGTTATTATCGTATTCCTTGTTTATGATAAATGTTTATTTTGCATGCTATAATTGTATTAATACGGAAACAAAAGGATTAAGATACTAGCGTAAAAGGTTCCGACGATCACAAGAAAGTCATCGTTGAATGTGTGGGAGTCAGTATGGGTCTCTAGATCCCGCTTCTGATTATTGATCCGAGAGGGGTCTCGATCATGTCCGCATTATTCGCAAACTGTAGGGTGATACACTTAAGAGACACCGACATCCATTTGGAGCAAAAGTTTCATGCCGAAAAGAATAACAAGGGCATGAATTTATTTCACTAGATACTGAAACAGGTTTTCGGGTGAAATTGCATAAAGTAGTTATGCATGTGAAATAGAATTCTAGCAAGGAGTTGCGCAGCGCCGAAAATCGTTCCGAAGTCTGCCATAATGCTCATAGCTTATGTGCCTCAAAGGTTGTGGTCACGGAGATCTAAGTTCCTATTGAACCAAGTAGGTCGGTTAAACAATCAAATGCTAAGATTTGAGAGTAAATCATTAATGTTTGACAATAATGAACCGAATACATAAAAAGAAGCGATGATGGGCCCTGACTCCGTCAAATGGCTTGAAGCCATAAAATCCGTGATAGTTCCATACACGAGAAATCAAGTTTTGAACTTGGAAGTCCCTCCGGAAAGGTGTAAAAACCTATCAGTCGTATTTTGATCTATAAAGAAACAGACATGGATGTTTCACATCTATGAAATAGTCGACATGCCGTAAAGTATTTTATGACAATGTTCAAGGAGTTTACTATGACAAGATTTGATCTTTCATAGCGATATTTAGTCTGGACGGATTAAAGTAGCAACCACTACATATAATTTGGTATATGGTAGATGAATAAACAAAACAAAGTTCTTTTAATAGAATGGTTACCTAGGACGTGTACATGACATGATCCAAAGGGTTTTGTTAATTCAAAGGATGCTAAAAAGGGCATGCAAACTTCAATGGTTGAAGTAAGCATCGCGGAGTTGGAATCTTCACCATGATGAAAAGGAGTTTTCATCAGGAGACGATGAAGATGCTTGCATTTGCAAGAAATTAAGTGGGAGCGCTAAGACATATTTCTAATACATTATGTGGAGGACATCTTGTTGATTAGAAATGATGTATATTTTATTGACAAAGGTTAAGAATTTCATTTTGATGAAATACTTAGGCAAAACCCGAATATTTAGCATGAATGTCTATAGTGGATAGACTGTGACTCTAATATGGTTGTGCCAAACGTACATATATGAGATATTGAAGGAGTTCAATATAGAAACGACAAGAAAAGGTTCTTGTCGCATGAAAAAGGAATTGAATCAAGATTCAAGTGTATCGACACTTGATAAGTTAAACAAGATTCAAGTGCTTTGACACTTGATGAGTGAAATCACGAGAATGTTTTGATCAATCATACCATGATATGTACACATCCAGATATGTCCTATGCTCTGAGTGTTATTAGAATATACCAGAATGAATCATAAAATGATCATTGGACTATAGTAAGGATATTCTTATGATCTTTTGGAAGAACTAAGAATATATTTGTGTAGAGGTGACAAACAATTACAAATAGTTCATTGTAAAGCGTTACATTGATACTAGTTTTGTCACAAGATACAAACTAAGTTTATCTCAATTTAAACTATGAGTGGCGCAATGAAATGGAAAGGAGTTTTCATGATGGATTTGGATGTATTCCAAAGTTAAGACATTGTGACGAATACTACAACAAAAGGCTAAGTATATGACTGCTATAGTAGTAGCAAAGGAGGGAATTTGTGTCAAGTAGTTTGTTATCAAACTAAGGTGTGGTTCGCAACAGGCTAACACTAAAGATATATTGTATGACAATAGTATCGACGTGTTTTAAACCCCAAGGAACTAAAGGTCTCACCGAAAGACAAAATTTATACAATGCCATCTCATTGGAGAATGAGTGATGCGTGAAGACGCAAAGACATGCAAATACACACGGACCTGAAAGTGTCAGATCCGTAGATTATGTTAAACACTTGCAGTTGCGTATTTGGAACACCATAAAGCCATAGGTGTTCAATACGCAAGGTTTTCAAACTAGATTATTGTCTCTAGTGCAAGTGGGAGACTGAAGGGAATATGCCCGAGAGGCAATAATAAAGTGGTTATTATCGTATTCCTTGTTTATGATAAATGTTTATTTTGCATGCTATAATTGTATTAATATGGAAACGTTAATACATGTGTGTTTAATAAACAAACAGAAAGTTCCTAGTTATGCCTCTCTCATAAACTAGCTCGTTGATTAACAAGATGATCAAGGTTTCCTGATTATGGACATTGGATGTTGTTAATAACGGGGTCACAACATTAGTGTAATGGTGTGATGAACATTCATCCGAAGTATAGCATTACGATCAAAGTCATTGAGTTTATATTGCTATAACAACTTACGAAGTGATCCTAATCCTTAGACCATGAGATCATGTCAATCACTAACACCGGAAGAGTTTCTTGATAACATCAAACGTCACACCGTAACAGGGTGATTATAAAGATGGATTCAGAACTAATAAAGTGTTATGTTGAGGCCCATGGATCGAGAGTGGAATTTGTTCATCCCGATGACGGATAGATATACTCTGGTCCCTCTCGGTGATATCACATTGGTTAGCTTGCAAGCAAGTGATTTGATCACTAGAATGTTATCTCACGGGAACGAGAAAAGAGTGCATGTCAGTAACGAGATCAAACTAGGTATGGAGATACCGATGATCGAATCTCGGACATGTAATATATCGCGAAACAAAAGGATTAAGATACTAGCGTAAAAGGTTCCGACGATCACAAGAAAGTCATCGTTGAATGTGTGGGAGTCAGTATGGGTCTCCAGATCCCGCTTCTGATTATTGATCCGAGAGGGGTCTCGATCATGTCCGCATTATTCGCGAACCGTAGGGTGACACACTTAAGAGACACCGACATCCATTTGGAGCAAAAGTTTCATGCCGAAAAGAATAACAAGCGCAGGAATTTATTTCACTAGATACCAAAACAGGTTTTCGGGTGAAATTGCATAAAGTAGTTATGCATGTGAAATAGAATTCTAGCAAGGGGTTATTTGTGAATGTTTGTCATTAAAGTAATTGACAAAATTCTGAATAAAATAAGAGTTTTATTTAATGAGAGTTTGCATTAAATTTGGTGGAAATTTAATGGGAATTTGAGTGGGTTTTTGAGTGGAGGGAATTGAAAGGCATTTGAGTGAGTGGAGTGTCCACCCACATGAATGTGGAAGAGGTGGGGGCAGCCCCATGGCTGGGCGCATGGCCCCTTGGGTGCCCCCCCTCTCCCTATAAAAGGAGCCCCCCCTCTCTCTCACTCACACCTCCTCGTGAAGGATCTCTCTCCCCCTCTAGAATTTATCCCCCATGGTCTCGGACTAGCGAGATACATGTTCCCGGTGGCTTTTCGGCAAGAAAGAGTTGTGCTTCCGCTGCATCGCTGGAGCGAGGAGGCGGAGGTTGCTCGGTGCCTCGAACGTGTGTGCGAACACGGATGCGCAGCTGTTTTGCGGCGCTAGGACTTCCTCTCGATCTTGAGATCGGCAAGAGATCGTCTACATCAACCACGAGTTTGGACTCGTTAAGCTTTGTCGGTCTTCAAGGGTATGTTCTATACGGATATACATCCGCCCGTTGTTTGTATCTAGTAGATAGATCTTGGTACATAGTTGTTCCCATCGTAGGAAAATTTTTGTTTTCTATGCTGTGAACCCTACAGTGGTATCAGAGCCGGATCTATGCGTAGATGCTTTGCACGGGTAGTACACATATGAGTATGTGGGCGATGATGATCATTTTATTGCTTCTTAGTTGTACTTTGGATATTGGTGGCATAGTGGGATGAAGCGGCCTGGACAAACTTTACATGTCCTCGCACATGAGACCTGTTCCATGCTTGACATGCAACTAGTTTTGCATAAGTGGCTAGCGGGTGTCTGTCTCTCCTACTATAGTCAATATCTAATTTGCAACGAGTTGTCAACAATTTGGTTATCCTCGTTGTGGTTCATGTTCGTAGGTAAGAATGGTTCTATCTTCGAAAGCCCTAAGCCACGTAAAACTTGTAATGGATAAATTAGAGGCATCTAGTTTAGATTATTGCTGGGCTAGTGTTATGATATGGTGATGTTGTAAGTAGAAGTATGAGATGATACTCTTACAACACACATAGCGTGTAAGTTCCATAGACCTTGGCCTTACACATAAAGATATGATAGTGATCATACCACGGTGCACATGATGGAGATCATATGCGGGAACCATATCATTTCACTTATAAACATGTGATGTTTTGATTGCATCTTATATTGCTTGTTTGGCGTTTTATTAGCATAATAAGATGATCCCTCATTTAGATATCAAGATAAGAATGTGTTCTTCCTTAAGTATGCACCGACAATGTTTCGTCGCTTCAAGACATCACGTGATGATCGGGTGTACTTGAATCCACAAGCATATCTCGGGTGTAAGACAGTTACACATGCGAATACTAAGTTTCTTACTTGGCGAGCCTAGCATGTACAGACATGGCCTCGGAACACGGACTGAAAGGTTAAGCATGAGTCATATGTTTTGATATGATGACCATTTGATGCTCGCCTTTGAAGCTACACCGACTCACGTGATGATCGGACTTGGTGTAGTGGATTTGGTTCATGTAATCACCAAAAATACACGAGGGATGTCGTTTTTGAGTGGGAGTTCATTTCTAATTTGGATTAGTAGAACTCAATTTTTCATAAATTAAATCAAAGTGAATTTGCATAATTTGTTGTAGTCATTGGCATTCGTTCACCACCTTATGCGTAGTTGTAATTAAGATAATAGAACTATAGAATTCTGGATATTTACTTTACAAACTGGTATCGTATTGTGTTGAGTGTCAATCTAAAGTTTAAAGTCCTATTGCAAACTTTCAGCAAACTCTGTTTACTCCGTGAGATTTAATAATTGGTATTAAATCGAGAGTAACAATTCCAGTGTTAGTATCTTAAGTATCATGTTTGCCTCCATGATTCTTGATTGTTTTAATATCAAGTTTATCTAGGAGCTGAAAGAATTGTTTCAGAAACCATCATGTGTGGCGGATATAATGATATCTGAAACAATGTTTTGGTTGCAATATGATAGAGTATAATATATGTTCTCATATTGGATAAGAATTTACGAAGGTTGGAGATGCTAGACATCCTAATCATCCAAAAGGGTTTTGGAAAGTAATGTTATACTCACGATTCACCTTTATAAGCTACAATAGCTTGATCATGAAAGTCGTCATGATAAGGATGAATAGAAGATGTATGTAAAGTGTTTACTACACTATAAGATTACTAAAGAATGGATTTTGAAAGAATACCGATCATTTTGATGATGGTGATCTACTTCAAAGTGCAAGTCCAAAGGTATTATTATTTGAATATACACGCTTTGGACTATGTGTCATGTATATGACGCCACTTTTGATGTTGATAGATTCTTTTAAAAAGGAAAAGGAAATGCTGAAAGAGAATCTATAAAATATATTTGGCAGAAAAGAAAAGATTGGAAATATCCAATTTAAGTATATATATATGATATACATGTTATGTTGTATTCTTTGCTTGTTAAACAATGTGGTTCTTGGGTATTGGATACCGAATTGGTTGGTATGAAATTTCATATGGAACGATGCAATTCATGAACCACAATGGCCTAAGTAACTAGCAAGAGAATATGTGATGATGTTCATCGAAAACAAACAAACTATTGTTTGTATTTCTCGTTGACATCAAAGCTTGACTTCAAGATTTGTTTTAATAATTGTTATTTGAATCAGGTATTATGAGAACAAAGGTTGTTCAAATAATTACCGTATTCCATATAAGATGGATGATTTACAAATCTAGTTGGAGAAATCACATCCATAAAACCTAATGCTAAAATGTCGCAAGACAAATGATTGAAAGATCACTTACGAAGTGACATCACCGTTTAATTATATTGGAAAGAAAACATGAAGAATCTCCATATTCATGGATTTTTGGAGTCTTTGATTTGATCAAGTGACGCTTGTGAGACTTTCCTCGGGATAATTAAAACTTCGTTCAAAGGCCAAAGAAGAACGAACGACTAAAATATTGGAATTTATACATATCGATGTATGTAGTCCATTATGTGTAGTCGTAAGCGATGGGTTTCAACTTCATATACTTTCTCCAGAAATTTGAGTGAATATTCACTTAATGAGAAAGAAGTGTGAAATATTTGAAAATGTTCAAAGACTTTAAAGATGAAGTGAAAATCATTGTAACAAGAAAATAAATGGTTTATGATTTTATCATAAGGGATTTATTTGAGTTACAAGTATAACAAGAAAATAAATGAATTATGATTTTATCATAAAGGTATTTATTTGAGTTGCAAGTTTAGCAAAACACCTAGATTTACATATCCCAAAACACCATAGGAATATGGAGTGTTTGAGATTTGTAATGAAACCTTGTTTGACATGGTTGGATCAAAGGTGTTATTTATAAAACTGCCATTATGTTTTAAAAAGATTAAAGCTTTAGAGACTACCGCTTTTACACTGAAAAGAGCTCCATCTTGATCCGTTGAAATGACACCATGGAAGTTATGGTTTGGGGTAAAACCCAAGTTGTCATTTCTTAAATTTTCGTATGCTAAACATAAGTAAGATGTTTACAACCAAAGTCGGATGAGCATGTCTTTGTAGGTTATTTCGAATAACAATTGGTTATTCCTCCATAACACCGAGGACAAAAGGGTTTGTCGCTTGAAATGTGAAGTTTCTTGAAGAAGGAATTTTTCATAAATGTTAAGTGGGAGGACAATAGAACTTTGATAAGGTTAACGAACCTTAGCTAAATGTGCTGAGTTGCGCAGCACCGGAAATCGTTCCGAAGGCTGCCATAATGCTCATAGCTTATGTGCCTCAAAGGTTGTGGTCACGGAGATCTAAGTTCCTATTGAACCAAGTAGGTCGGTTAAACAATCAAATGCTAAGATTTGGGAGTAAATCATTATTGTTTGACAATAATGAACCGAATACATAAAAAGAAGCGATGATGGGCCCTGACTCCGTCAAATGGCTTGAAGCCATAAAATCCGTGATAGTTCCATACACGAGAAATCAAGTTTTGAACTTGGAAGTACCTCCAAAAAGGTGTAAAAACCTATCGGTCGTATTTTGATCTATAAAGAAACAGACATGGATGTTTCACATCTATGAAATAGTCGACATGCCGTAAAGTATTTTATGACAATGTTCAAGGAGTTGACTATGACAAGATTTGATCTTTCATAGCGATATTTAGTCTGGACGGATTAAAGTAGCAACCACTACATATAATTTGGTATATGGTAGATGAATAAACAAAACAAAGTTCTTTTAATAGAATGGTTACCTAGGACGTGTACATGACATGATCCAAAGGGTTTTGTTAATTCAAAGGATGCTAAAAAGGGCATGCAAACTTCAATGGTTGAAGTAAGCATCGCGGAGTTGGAATCTTCACCATGATGAAAAGGAGTTTTCATCAGGAGACGATGAAGATGCTTGCATTTGCAAGAAATTAAGTGGGAGCGCTAAGACATATTTCTAATACATTATGTGGAGGACATCTTGTTGATTAGAAATGATGTATTTTTATTGACAAAGGTTAAGAATTTCATTTCGATGAAATACTTAGGCAAAACCCGAATATTTAGCATGAATGTCTATAGTGGATAGACTGTGACGCTAATATGGTTGTGCCAAACGTACATATATGAGATATTGAAGGAGTTCAATATAGAAACGACAAGAAAAGGTTCTTTTCGCATGGAAAAGGAATTGAATCAAGATTCAAGTGTATCGACACTTGATAAGTGAAACAAGATTCAAGTGCTTTGACACTTGATGAGTGAAATCACGAGAATGTTTTGATCAATCATACCATGATATGTACACATCCAGATATGTCCTATGCTCTGAGTGTTATGAGCATATACCAGAATGAATCATAAAATGATCATTGGACTATAGTAAGGATATTCTTATGATCTTTTGGAAGAACTAAGAATATATTTGTGTAGAGGTGACAAACAATTACAAATAGTTCATTGTAAAGCATTACATTGATACTAGTTTTGTCACAAGATACAAACTAAGTTTATCTCAATTTAAACTAAGAGTGGCGCAATGAAATGGAAAGGAGTTTTCATGATGGATTTGGATGTATTCCAAAGTTAAGACATTATGACGAATACTACAACAAAAGGCTAAGTATATGACTGCTATAGTAGCAGCAAAGGAGGGAATTTGTGTCAGGTAGTTTGTTATCAAACTAAGGTGTGGTTCGCAACGGGCTAACACTAAAGATATATTGTATGACAATAGTATCGACGTGTTTTAAACCCCAAGGAACTAAAGGTCTCACCGAAAGACAAAATTTATACAATGCCATCTCATTGGAGAATGAGTGATGCGTGAAGACGCAAAGACATGCAAATACACACGGACCTGAAAGTGTCAGATCCGTAGATTATGTTAACCACTTGCAGTTGCGTATTTGGAACACCAGAAAGCCATAGGTGTTCAATACGCAAAGTTTTCAAACTAGATTATTGTCTCTAGTGCAAGTGGGAGACTGAAGGGAATATGCCCGAGAGGCAATAATAAAGTGGTTATTATCGTATTCCTTGTTTATGATAAATGTTTATTTTGCATGCTATAATTGTATTAATATGGAAACGTTAATACATGTGTGTTTAATAAACAAACAGAAAGTTCCTAGTTATGCCTCTCTCATAAACTAGCTCGTTGATTAACAAGATGATCAAGGTTTCCTGATCATGGACATTGGATGTTGTTAATAACGGGGTCACAACATTAGTGTAATGGTGTGATGAACATTCATCCGAAGTATAGCGTTACGATCAAAGTCATTGAGTTTATATTGCTATAACAACTTAGGAAGTGATCCTAATCCTTAGACCATGAGATCATGTCAATCACTAACACCGGAAGAGTTTCTTGATAACATCAAACGTCACACTGTAACAGGGTGATTATAAAGATGGATTCAGAACTAATAAAGTGTTATGTTGAGGCCCATGGATCGAGAGTGGAATTTGTTCATCCCGATGACGGATAGATATACTCTGGGCCCTCTCGGTGATATCACATTGGTTAGCTTGCAAGCAAGTGATTTGATCACTAGAATGTTATATCACGGGAACGAGAAAAGAGTGCATGTCAGTAACGAGATCAAACTAGGTATGGAGATACCGATGATCGAATCTCGTACATGTAATATATCGTGAAACAAAAGGATTAAGATACTAGCATAAAAGGTTGCGACGATCACAAGAAAGTCATCGTTGAATGTGTGGGAGTCAGTATGGGTCTCCAGATCCCGCTTCTGATTATTGATCCGAGAGGGGTCTCGATCATGTCCGCATTATTCGCGAACCGTAGGGTGACAGACTTAAGAGACACCGACATCCATTTGGAGCAAAAGTTTCATGCCGAAAAGAATAACAAGCGTAGGAATTTATTTCACTAGATACCGAAACAAGTTTTCGGGTGAAATTGCATAAAGTAGTTATGCATGTGAAATAGAATTATATCAAGGGGTTATTTGTGAATGTTTGTCATTAAATTAATTGAAAAAATTCTGAATAAAATAAAAGAGTTTTATTTAATGAGAGTTTGCATTAAATTTGGTGGAAATTTTATGGGAATTTGAGTGGGTTTTTGAGTGGAGGGAATTGAAAGGCATTTGAGTGAGTGGAGTGTCCACCCACATGAATGTGGAAGTGGTGGGGGCAGCCCCATGGCTGGTCGCATGGCCCCTTGGGTGCCCCCCTCTCCCTATAAAAGGAGCCCCCCTCCCTCTCTCTCACTCACACCTCCTCGTGAAGGATCTCTCTCCCCCTCTAGAATTTATCCCCCATGGTCTCGGACTAGTGAGATACATGTTCCCGGTGGCTTTTCGGCAAGAAAGAGTTGTGCTTCCGCTGCATCGCTGGAGCGAGGAGGCGGAGGTTGCTCGGTGCCTCGAACGTGTGTGCGAGCACGGATGCGCTGCTGTTTTTCGGTGCTAGGACTTCCTCTCGATCTTGAGATCGGCAAGAGATCGTCTACATCAACCACGAGTTTGGACTCGTTAAGCTTTGTCGGTCTCCAAGGGTATGTTCTCTACGGATATACATCCGCCCGTTGTTTGTATCTAGTAGATAGATCTTGGTACATAGTTGTTCCCATCGTAGGAAAATTTTTGTTTTCTATGCTGCGAACCCTACACTATGGATTAAATTTTAGTTGATTCAAATGGTGAAGTTGCTCTAGAGGCAACACTTGGGAAATCGAGTGGTTTTAATAACTCACCACTATAATTACTTTGTTAATGACAGTGAGTGTTGTGTGATGAAGTCACTGTATTAGTACTGTTGGCTTAAGAATTCATCTGTAACTTGAGATCAAATGGTTTCAACTAGTGAAGATATACGTATGGATTCTCCTGATTATGATTCCTGGATGTCAGGAAAATGATTTATAGTTGGTTGATTGTATTTGTGAAGATTGGATGCTTAACCTGCTTAGTTTAGAACTGTTCTTGTGACACCATCCTTGTATGACACACAAGTTTAGATTCTATTACTTGGTTTGATCTTGTTCAAGCTTAAAATGAGTTTGGCATTAAAGATAAGTAGAAACTCCTTTTCTTAAATCCCTAAGACCCATGATGTTGGTCTGAGGTTTAGGGATTAAGCATTTATCTTGTTGATTCACATGAATGGGTTCTGGTAGTGATACCAGCTACTGTTTCTTGAATCAAAGTTGGGGAAAATGATGGTAGGCTTGATCACTTGTATAGATCCATAAGATTGAATTCTAAGGTGCTACTCTTGTCTTAGAGATGTGCCTAGAAGTTTAAATCTTAGCTATATTCATTTTTGAATTGAAATATAGCTTGATTGCTTAGATCAATGATGTTGTTCTGAGATCTAGTTGGATCCTTATACTTTTCTGATTGCTTTAAGTATTTACAAACTTCAGTGATGGATTTACCCCACTTGGGTGCTTTCTGAGAATTTGAGTAATAGACAGATCATGTATGCTTGTCTAATCTTAGACAGATAGATCATGTGATGGTCTATTTTACTCACCACACTTATTTGATGTTGGGGTTGCTAGTGGTTGATCTTGTGGTAGCCTGATCTGGTGCTCTCCTTGTATTTCTAGCTCCTAGCTTGTCCTTGATCTAGCCCTTCTCCTCCTGATCCTGGTAGCTTGATCTTGTCCTTGCTATCCACCTGATCTACCCCCTCCTTATGTCACCATTTTGGTGATGTGATCTAGGGTTTTGATTGGTGTGATCTAGCTTGGCTTTGGCTTGGTTTAGCCGGTGGCTGCTGTGCTTGGTGTGTAAGAACAATGGAATGGTGTGGGGATTGGCTTCCCACGGCTGTGTTGATGTTTTTGTTTGGTTGTGCTGTTGCTATGGTGTTGACAGCACACACCATGCAGTTTGGTGTGTGTGCTGCTTGTGTGCCTGCTGCACAGTTGTGGATATGTTCTGAATTTGAGAGTTACTGTTATCAGGTTACATTTTACCTGGCTGGTGAAACTTGCCCCTCCTTGCTGTTTATTTGACTTATGGCTTAAAATTATGAAAGATATATTCTTTCATATTGGTGAAACTTGCCCCTTTTAAAAGATTACTCAATGCTGAAATTTTGAACAATGCACTTCACTGTCAATTCTGAGAGTAAAATATTTCTAATCCTAACTTTCTTTTTTAAGTTTCTATTTATTTTGTAGGTACCAGATTTGAAGATGAAGACTTTAGTTTAGGTTTTTCTTTTTTTTCTTTATAAAATAGTCACTTGTATTATCCCTCTGATTCAATTGTAATATTTAATTTATTCCTTTGTAATTTTATTTTTATTCTTTTGTAATAAAGATTGTACTATTATTCAATGAATAAATATTATTCTTTTATTTCTTTACTATTGTAAAGTTTGTTGCTCATTTACATAAGTTACATTTGTTTATCTTATTTATTGAATTTGAAATAAAGATTCTTATTCTTAATTGTTTTCATTATATAAGGTTTGAATTACTAATTATTAACTCTTGACTAAAGCATAATACTAAAACATAACTTTAAATTCTGTTGAACTATAAATTCAACACTTAAGTTTAAATTCAAATTTCATTTCCCAAAACACATAAGTCCACAAAGATCATATCAAAGTCTATAACAATCATCCTTCAAGACTATACATAATCTCAAAGTATGAAAGAAACCTTGATCACTTTAGGTTTTTATTTGGCGAAAAAATTACCCACATTTTCACAGATGAATGCATGCAATGTCACAAATTCCTAAATCTACCCTTCGTTGGTTCCTAAATGCTGGGATGTTACAGGATGCATATGCCTCAGCAATGGATCTAGGAGTATCATCCATAAGGTACACGATGAAGTCATTACCAAAGGATTTTGCAACCCTCTGTCTCTTACTCCTCGTGAGAGGTTCATCGTCATCCTTCTCAAGTACTTCCTCATTTGGTTGTTCAGAATTCTCAATAGATGCACTAGATTCAGGAAGTATTTCGGAAGAAATTCTACCAATGCTATGCATAGCTTTCATAGGAAACATATTCTCAAAGAATGTTGCATCACGAGATTCCATTATAGTATCAACATGCATATCAGGTACCTCAGATTTAATCACTAGAAATCTATAGCCTACACTCCGTGGAGCATATCCTAGAAAGACACAATCCACTGTCTTAGGTCCGAGCTTGTGTTTCTTGGGAATCGGTATGTTGACCTTTGCCAAACACCCCCAAGTGCACAGATACGAAAGTGATGGTTTTCTCCCAGCCCACTCCTCATAAGGGGTCTTTTCTTTATTCTGGTTAGGAACTCTATTCAGGACATGACATTAAGTCAACAAAGCCTCCCGCCACCATGCCTTTGATAAACCAGCAGTGGCTAACATGGAATTTACCAAGTCAGTCAGCGTGCGGTTTTTCCTCTCGGCAACCCCGTTTTATTGGGGCGAGTAGGGAGGTGTCCTATAGCACCCCGGGGTAAAACCACTGCTAAAAAATCGCAGTTGTGCATCATCATAACATCATCATGCATCTATTTTCCTAAAACTATTTTCCAAAAGCCCTATTTTGTTTTCTATAAATGCCCCTGCCTTTATTTCAAATCAAACCCCGGTCTTGTCGGATCTTTATTTTATCTAAAACATATTTGTAAGTGTTTTGTGTTAAATAAAATAAAATGAATGAATATTAAAAACCTATTTTTTATAAAATTTGTACCGGGGGAGGCAGTCCAGCCCGTAGGCTAGACGACCTACCACCCAGGCAGGCCCAGCCCAAATTAGGCTAGACCAAACCCTAACTAATCTAACCTAACCCTAACCCTAGCCCTTCCTCCACCCGTCGCCGGATCACACACACCCGCGCCGCCCACCACATCACCTGATCCACCTAGCCGCGGCCACTCAACACAGACGCACCCGCGCGCACGCAAGCTCCACCGACCCTACCTGCCCACACATGGCAACACACACGCACGCCCACCCTCCTGCGTACAGGAACCCATCATGTAACGCATGCCACCCCACCACTGCTCGCCCCGATCCCACCCACTCACCCCCACATCTCGCTTCCCTCGATCCCACGTGGACCCACCCAACCGACCATGCTCCTCTCCCGCACCTCTCTCTTTCCCCGACGCCCTCCTTCCTTCCCAGCGGCAACCATAGCCGCCAGGAGCCTCCTTTGTAGCCCCTCCGACCACTCCGGCCGCCTCCTCCTTCCTTCGACCGGCCTGGCCTCAGACTCATGGTCCCATCGCTGGTAGCCATCTCCCTGCTTCCCCATCGACTCGAGTGTCGCCGCCTCGTCTCTTCCTCCCCGCTCCAGCCAGCGCGTCGCTCGCCTCCCGAGCTGGTATCGCGTGGCCCTGCCCTCCCCATGGCGCACTACCTCCGCTCGGACGACCGTCATCGCCATCCACCTCGTCCCCAACATGGCAAGCTCCGGCCACCGCCCCAAGCCTGCCTGCCGGACCCCCAGCCCCGCACGCGTCCCTCGTCGCCTTCCCGAGCTCCTCTCCTCTCCCCTTGATACGTCCAAAACATATCTACTTTCTCAAACACGTTGCTATTGTTTCTCCTCTAAACTTGTGTGATTTGGATACAACTAACACAGACTGACGTTGTTTTCAGCAGAATTACCTTGGTGTCTTGTTTTTGTGCAGAAAATGAACTATCAGGAAAAATCCCGGAAAATATGCCAAAAATTATATTTTACCAGAAGATCCATGGAGCCAGAAGAAGATATGGAGGGGAGGCCTGGGGGCCCAGACCCACCCCAGGCGCGGGCCCACCTGACCCCGCTCTTGGAGGGGGTGCAGCCTCCCCAGGCACCTCCTCGGCCTCCCTCTACGCCTATAAGTTGCCTTTCGACCTAAAAACCGAGGGGGTTCGATAGTTTTACAGAACGAGTTCCGCTCCGCCGCCGCCACCAGAAACCAAGATTCGGATCCAGAAACTCCGTTCTGGCACCCTGCCGGGACGGGGAATTTGGAGAGGATCATTGCCATCGTCATCACCAACGCATCTCCATCAACCACCGATGTTTCCCTCATCCATGAGTGAGTAATCCCCTGCTGTAGGCTTGGAGATGGTAGGGATTGGATGAGTTCTATCATGTAATTGAATAAGATCTGTTAGGGCATATTGCCTAGTATCTCTATTAGTGCTATTTGACTTTGTTGCAACTTGTTGTGCTTAATGCTTGTCACTAGGTCCCGAGTACCATGGTCTCAGATCTAAACTTATTATTGAATCATTATGATAGTATTGTTTGTGATCTTATCTGCAAGTTGTGTACACATATCATTGTCCGGATCCAAAGGCCCCAAGTGACAATAATTGGGACAACTAGAGGGAGTGGTTGTGGTGTGAGGATCACATGTGTTCATAGAGTGCTAATGCTTTGCTCCGGTGCTCTATTAAAAGGAGCACCTTAATTCCCACTAGTTCCCTAGAGGCCCCGCTGCCACGGGCTGGTTGGACAGAAGATGTTGTGCAAGTTCTCATTGCGAGCACGTATGACTATATTTGGAGCACATGCCTAGGATTGTTTAGTACTTGTATGCTTTTTATTATTTATCTGCAATGCCCTAGAAATTGAAGTTACATGTTTAGACTTGTTCATGCAACGCCCGTCCATCCATCCATATGCCTACCGCACTCGAATCCTACTATTACCGTTACTGTTACTATTGCTCCTGTATCGCTGTTGTTGTTGCTGCTACTGTTGCTTTGCTGTTACTACTACCAAACTGTTGCTACTAATAAACTTCTATGAGCAAGAACTATTTCCAGGTGCAGCTGAACTGACAACTCAGTTGTTAAGGCTTGCAAATATTCTTTGGCTCCCCTTGTGTCGAATCAATAAATTAGGTAATACTACCCGCGAAGTCTGTTGCGATCCCCTATACTTGTGGGTCATCAAGACTATTTTCTGGCGCTGTTGCCGGGGAGCATAGCTTTATTTGTAAGTTCACTTGGATCTATTATTGTTCACTGCTACTCCTTTCATCATGGGGAAGTCTCGTGATGGAAAGTTCCCTATTTTACCATCCACTACAAGAAGAGGTACTGTCCTAAACACCTCTGCTGCTCTTGATTCACCGTCTGTTATAAGTAAGCTTGTCACACCACCACCACATACATATGCTACACACACTGCTACTACTGCTGAGTATGAAATTGCTTTTGATGCTCATGATGTTACTTCTATTATGCTTGATGCGAGTGGTTCATTAGGTCCTTTTCTAGATGCTACTATGGCTGGTCTAGGAAATACCAAAACTCCTAGTGCAGACACTGTTACACCTGTTAGCTCACCTGAGGCTAGTGAGAGTTATGATATTAATGATGGTTACATTGAGTTCACTGATGATTTTGTTGAAGAGTGCCGAAACACACATGGTACTAGTGCTATTTAAGAGTCTCCTTTCTAGACGTACTATTATGCCTAAGTTGTCCTCTGATCCTAAGTTTGCCACTTCTCCCATAGATATTAAAGATGAAGATTATGATTTCTCTCTTGATTCATCTTATTTAGATATTGTTGAGAAAGAACCTTTTTGTGGGACTGAAAATGAGAGTGATGTGGCTCATATGAATGAGCTTTCTACTATGAGTGATTTGTTCTCTAATGATTTAAGATGCGCAAGTATTTTGTTACTAAGATCTTCCCTTTTTCACTAAAAGGAGAAGCTAGGGCTTGGTTTAATAGATTACCTCCTGGTTCCATTGATAGCCCTGATTGCTTGATTGCTTCTTTCTTCCAGAAATATTTTCCTCCCAATGCTAGACATGCTGCTTTGCAGAGACTTTTTTATTTTAAAAAGGGAGAAGAAGATAAATTGCCTGAGTCATGGACAAGGTTCTGTGCCTTGATTCATGCACATCCTGGATTTCCATTACCTAAAATGAGCTTCTTGATATTTATTATAATGGACTAACTGATGATTCTAGGACCTACCTAGATAGCTTTGCTGATTGTATTTTCAGGAAAAGAACTCCTACAGATGCTGAAGAATTAATGGCTAAGATAAGCAAGAATTATGATGATTGGACTTCAAATAAGCTGAATGCACCTGAGCCTATTACTCCTGAACCAGTTGTCCCTGAACCAATTCCAACACCAGCAACAAAGAAGAGGGGAGTTATTGCATTAAATGATGAAGTGATGAAGGAAGCTAAGAAGTGTCTAAAGGAGAAAGGTATTAGAGATGAAGATGTGAAGAATCTACCTCCTATAGAAGAATTATGTAAGCATGATTATGACAGTTATTGCTCTCTCGTTTGTTGCTCCCTCTCTATTTCTAGCCTTCAATTGCACTGAGTATGAGCTCTACTCGTGTTTCCAACTCCCCAAAATCATTATTGCCAAAGTGTCCACCATACCTACCTACTAGCATCATTTGCTATTCCGTGCATATTCATTATGCCTTGTTTTCTTCCAAATAAAATGTTTGCTTGTTTTGAGAAAGTTGGTTAGTAAAGCTCTCACGAACTTGCTAGCAAACTATAGGCTGGGAGTTAGCAGAACCGTGCTATCACGGGGAATGCTTTCAACATTGCACTTGTACATTGTACCCAGTTGATATCATGCTCTTTTGTTTACGGATGTCGTCAGTGTGAAATAAAAGGGGATCTTGTAAGTTCATGGAGTTATATATATGTTTTAGAGAAATGCCTGGGCCGCTAGCCTAAGCCATGCCTAATCATGGTGGAAACTTGCAGCATAACCATAATGATCAATTTGTGAAGCATACTAAATAAAAACCTATGCAAATAGCAAATAAAAAGATCGCTGAGATGCTCATTGTTTGCTTGCCTTGTCATTTTGATTATGGGATAGCTCCTGTATCATGTGCAAGGGGGTACCCCGTTGGCGATTCTCTATGATACGCATGTATTTACTATGACAAGAACTTGCCGGAAACTAAACTTGAGTAGCATGAGGAGTGGCCCTCGTATTCAAGGGATATGAGATTTCCAGTTTATGGTCTGTCAATCATATAACTCATATTGGACCTCACTTTCACCATTAACCATTTAAAGATGCCTATGATAGGGGAAATGAGAGGTCAAAGCTAGCGAGTACCATACTTTCAGCATTTGGAAGCCTTTCAAACTTTTCAAAACCTTTTTCACTTCCTTGTTGAGTCACCACTTATTCTATGAGCACCTTGTTGAGAGCATAGTTCTCATTCTTAGTGTAATATGCTTGTCTCAAAACTTGGTTAAATATGTCATAACTTTTTTTGAAGCTTAATTACTGCAGGGGAGACCCCCACAGTCTTTTATTGAATAAAAAACTAGAGGTTCAGAAATATAAACAAACAAAGAAAGAAGAAACATATAACAAGCTAAAGGTTAAAAAGAAAATAAAATTACAACAGATTGTCAATCCATTTTGACAGAACTGCAACTTTAGAGCTTTTAATTTTATGCTTTAGCAGGGAGACATCTTGGAAAAATCCAGGCTTCCATCCTTTGAAAGTTGGCCTCATCCCTTTAAAGATCTTATTGTTTCTTTTTCTCCATATATTCCAGCAAGCTAAAATGACTATCTCAACAAAACATGGTCCTGAGAATCTCTTCTTTGAAGCTTTTAACATTTCTGGACCTGAACCTATACCCCAATTAATCTGTAAGTATGTCCAAACTCTGACACTAAAGTTACATTCAAAGAATAAGTGAGACCAATCCTCTAGAGTATGTAAGGGGCATAGCACACAATCTAAGTCAGTAGTCACATTCTAGTGTCTTCTAATTAGCATGTCCTTTGTGTTAATTCGATCATGTAAAATTAACCAAGCAAAGACTTTGTGCTTTGACATACATTTACTCTTCCATAGCCATTTTGAAGGGAACTGATCCGGAATTATATTGAAGTGAGCTTTGTACACCATATTTGCAGAATAATCTCCAGACTTTGTAATTTTGTTAACCCATTTATCATATACATGTGGGTCAATGTTGACATCCTATAGTTGAGCTTGTAACAATAAATATTCTGCATTAGCTTTAGTCGATAATGGCAGGTGAAAGGCCTCCTCCAGTTTATCGAAAGTGATAGCTTGTTTAACTGAGCAATCCTTGTCAAGTGCAAAAGAGAATAGCCTTGGGTAAGACTGAGCTAGAGGTTGATTATTCCAATTATCTAACTAGAACAGAGCCGAGTCACCTTTACCAATTTGACATATTGACATTGATCGAAAATCTTCTACGAACTTCATAATACTTCTCCACCAAAAGGAGCCACAAACAGTAACATTGTGAGGTACCTCATTGTAATAATAAGCATTCCTGACCAATTTTACCCATGGAAAATCTTCATTACTGTACAGTTTGCGTAGATGTTTCATGAGTAGGCATTTGTTTTGAGTTTCCAAATTTATTATTCCTAATCCACCTTTCTCCTTTGGCTTGCAAATCATATCACATGAGTCAAGGGAATGTATCCTCCCATCTTCTTTCTTCTTCCTCCATAAACAATGTCTCCTGTCTCTATTAATTACTTCAATGACACCTTTTGGAATTTCGAGAGAACAAAGAAAGTGTAGAGGCATGGGAGATAGAACAGAATTGACTATGACCAGTCTATCTCCATAAGAGAGGAAAGAGGCAGTTGCCGAAAGTCTTCTTTCCACTCTATCAATGAGTGGTGACATATCTCTAATAGTTGGTTTTGTAACTCCCATTGGCAAACCAAAGTAGGGAAAAGTTAATGTAGCAGAAGTACAACAAATTTCCAATGCAAGCAAGCTGGCTTCTTCTTGATTCATATTGATTGGCACCAAAGCTGATTTCTGAAAATCAACCTTTAGTCCAGTGAAGGAATAATACTCATCCAGGATCTCTTTTAACACATGTAACTGATCCGAGTCTGCTTGCATGACAATGATGGTATCATCAGCATATTGAACAATAGGGAAATCAAAAGTGCCTCTGTTTGGGATTGGGGTTCTCAATCTTCCATACCTATATGCTTTATTTATAAAACTTTGCAATAAATCACCTCCTAGCACATACAGTAAGGGGGAGAGAGGGTCACCCTGTCTTACCCCACGCTTACAATAAAAATTCCTTCCTAGAACCCCATTCAACAAAATAGAGGAGGAGCCTGATGAGAGAATTTCCTTTACCCAACCAATAAAAACTTCATCAAAACATTTACACCTCAGAATCCTGATAATTTCTTCATGTTCAATAGTATCAAAGGCCTTTTCAAAATCCAGCTTTATAATTACTGTTCTCCTTTTGGAAACATGACACTGATGCAAATACTCAACAGTCCAACCAAAGCAGACTTGTATTGTTCTGCATTTAATAAGTCCATATTGGTTTTCATTAATGCATCTCTTGATTTCCTTTTGAAGCCTGTTGATAGCTAATTTAGTGAGAAATTTCAAATAGGTATTTGTGAGAGAAATAGGCCTAAAATCATTAACAGTCTCTAGGATGTTCTTTTTGGCACTAATGTGATATAAGAACCATTTATGCTTTCAAGGGGCGTGAGGCCCTTATTGAAATCATGACACAGCTGAATAAAATCTTCTTTAATAATATGCCAACACTTTTTAACAAGCTCCATTGAAACCATCAAGTCCTGGTGCTTTGTCAGTTTTCATAAATTTGACCACATCCTCAATTTCTGAAATGCTAAAATCCTTCGACAGACATGTCAGGTTATCCACTGCTTGAACCAAGTCTGAGAGATCTTCTCTATTTTGAACACTTGTAGAAACACCCATACGATTCTTATAACATCTCCAGAATGCATCAGCTTTATCATTGTGGTTGAGTAATGAATTACCATGTTCATCTTTTATCTCATTAATCGCATTGTGCTTGTACCTTTCTGTGGCCTTTGCATGAAAGAATTTGGAATTTTCTCCTCCTAACTTTACACATCTTATTGTGCACCGATTCTTCCAGTAAGTTGACTGAATATTTAATAACATTTTTAAGTGCAACTTAACAATATTTCTAAAATTAAATTCAGGTCTACTAAGAATTCCCTTGTCTTCAATATCATCAAGCATCAGAATGACCTTATTGCATTTTTCTATCAGAGATTTGATAGGAGACAAACTTTTCCCCCATTTTTTAAGAGCATATCTTGTATTTTTGAACTTTGCAGTTATCATGTTAGCATTAGGACCCTGCTTAACTGGCTGCCCCCAAACTTGCTTAACCACCTCAAGAAAACCAGGTTGCTCAAGCCACATATTTTCAAATCTAAAAATCCTCGCTTTTGGAATATTGGTGGAAATGCTGACCACACATGGAATGTGATCAGAAGTTGTTTTGGAGAGGGGATTGACCATAGTGTTGGTATATTGGATTGTCCATTGGCAAGAAGTGAAAAACCAATCGAGTTATTCTAATAATGGGTTGTCCTGCATATTGGACCAAGTGAAATTCCTTCCTTTCAAAGGAAACTCAACAAGGTCAAGGTGACTAATCATGCTGTTAAATATGAAAATATCATTCATGTCAGCCCCATCTTTATTTCTGTTTTCAACCGATCGAATGAAGTTGAAATCCCCTAACAACAGCCAGTGATCATGGACAGGTATTTGTAAATCATAAAGCCATTGTATGAATTTGTCTCTTTCTGGGCCTTTGGAAGGCCCATAAACATTCACTAAAGTCCAAGTTTCAGAGTTGTGTGAAGAAGTGAATTTTACTTTGATCGCAGCTCTGTTTATTTCAAGTAATTCTCCTCTGAATATAGAACTATTCCATAAGACAATAAGTCCACCAGAGGCCCCAACCGGTAGAGAAAAAGCAAATTGGTCAAAACGTTTAGGACAAAAAGATCTTATGAATGAGTGGTCAAGACTTTCACACTTAGTTTCTTGTAGACAAATAACTGCACAATTGCTTTCATCAATTTTGTTAACACTGCTAACCTTTTGTCCTTGTCATTGAGTCCTCTAACATTCCAGCAAAGAACTTTCTAGTCCAGGTTAAGAGTTGAGTAACTATTCATTGGGAACCAATGTAAAGGCAGCAAAAATATGACAAGCATAGCAAGTCATCAATTCAGAAAACATAGGTCCCCATAAACTCATCAACATATATGACATTTTTATAGCCAAGTTGCAAATCAGTGCCATGGTTCCAAAATACTCAACAAAATAACATGCCCAGCAATTAACTGTTGGATACATAGTAGATAATATGTTTGAGGGAGACAAATTGACAAAAGCCTGACTACAAAAGAAGAGTCCAAGCCGTTGGTCACAACCTTCCCAGTACCACCAAAGGTCAAAGGCTTTACTCTTCATTGGAATCCTTCTTGGAGTTTGGAGATGGTGGAGCAGCCATAAGCTTGTCCACGGATATATCTTTATATGGGATTTCCAACTCTTGACCAGTTGCTTGTAGAGTAGCAACTGGAATGATAGGCATGATATATTTTTCTGCATGTTCCAAAGGCCGAGCTGACTTAGCTTTTTTCCTGGGCTTTGGTTTGTCAGTCACCAGAGGAGTCCTATATCCTGTAGCTTTGTCTACCATTCTTGTGCTCCTTCTAACAGGTGTCTTCTCATCTGACTTCTGCCTTTTGCCAATAAATATTGAGTTGGTACCCTCATTAGAGAGTTTTTGTCTTTTCCTGTCTGTAGACAAAGACTTGGACTTGCTTCGGGTGATCCTAATAGGCAGGTCTGAAGTGATCAAGACTTTCTTTCCTTTATTCTTTGGAACAGAAATTGGTGAAGTTGTGAAAATTGGTGGCAGACTACTCTGCATCATATCAGGATCATCAAAACTAAGCATCCTAGCAACTGCCCTGTGCTTGCCAACAAATGAAACTGTGGTTTCTGATTGCATCCATGAGACAGAGAATTTCTTACAACTTTCAAAAGCATGAGACCAATCTCTTTTTCCCAATAGTGGATTAAAAGGTGGATTAGGTAGACTAGAAGGTATAGTATCCAGACAATGCTTAGGCAACATGGAATTTAAAAGTTGATCAATTAGCAAACTTGGAGGAGGACAAGGTCCATAGGTCATAGGTAACAACATGCTTTCCACTGGAACAATTTTGACCTGATTTATAATAAGGTTCTGATGATGGACCATATTATCATTATGATGAGAACCTCCTGAGTCATCAGTGTCTTCTGTCACAGCAGAATTATCAGCTTGGTCCATGTTCTGATCTTCTTGTTGCTGTAAGCCATCTACATTGTTAACCTTCTACTGGAAAAATTTGTAACCACTGTTATAGTCAAAGTTTTGCTACAAATCCTCTTGGTGATTCCAGCCAATTTCAGGAAAAGGTGGATTAGCAAAGTCATTATTGTCTCCAAAGTGCTGATTACTAGGCATGGGATGAGGATTCCCATTGAGAGGCATCTGATCTTCATCATGTGGAAAGTAGTCAGCAAACTCAGCAGTAAGGATATAGCAGACTGTAGTCCATGACTCTCTCACTCCACCAACATTAGAATAATTGCCAAAAACTATGTCTCTAGGTACTCTTGTTATGGAACGGAACAGAGCATAAACTAAGTTCCTTTCAATTACATCTTGATATTGGTGCCAGTGTAGACATTTACCAAAGGTAGCAATAGCATTATTTATATCATAGGCATTCCTATAATCCAGTGGCAAACCCAAGAACATCAACCAACCAGTAGAAAAACCCAACTCTGCTCGATGATTCTCTCTATCATCATGAGGCACAAAACACACAAATATGCCGTTCTGCAGCTGATAAGGACTATGATGCACAAGAGCAGCTGTGGATGCAACACTACGCAGGAAGAAAAACCTAATACCAAAGAGACAGGGTTGAATATCATCTACTTCACGACGCAGATGATGCAAAATAAAATTCCTGACCTGTTGTCTCCAGTAGGGTTCAAGGTGCGGTGGAGGGGGAGGCATGAGTTCAGCAGTCACAATGTGGTCATGGCGACGCCGCGGCATCATAGGCGGCGTGTAGAAGGTTCTAGGAAATCTTGTGGGGCCACCATTGATGATTTGGTGGCCTTCAGAAATCCATCTCGTTGGATCAAGTAGGAAGTTGGCCATTATCGACGAAGTAGGCGAAGGCGGCGAGATTGAGGTAGGGTTCAGAGTTGTGGAGGAGGGGGTGTGCTCTGGCGATTAGACGAAATATTGTTTGCCCTTGTCCAAATCTTGGTCGGTGTCGGCGTTATGAGACGTCTTGTCCAAGTTGTCGGCTCCGGTTTCAATACCAACTCTTTTTTCCTTAGGAATCCAACGCTTCCCACCTTGACTCTTCAGCTTCAGACACTCCTTTCTGATATGGCCATAGTGAAAACAGGCCCGACATTGAATTTGATTGGAACATTGGCTAGTAACATGGCCCATACTTAAACATTTTCCACACTTAAAAATCTTGTATACCATGTCATCAATCATTTTTCCAAATTCAGGATCATCCTCACCTTGCACATTGGTACTTGTATCCTTCACATGAGAATTTTGAATTTTAGGAGAGAGCGTACCAAATTGAATATTTTGTGTGACAGCGGAGACAAATGAAGGCAGAATTACTCCAGCCTTCCTTCTGATATGAGGACAATCATATCCTGCCTCTAGATAGTCAACTGCCTGATCTTTTGTGATGGGGCATTCATATCCTGCACACGCAGCATATTTTTCACAAGTGGCAAAAGACAGATTTCTTAAAATAGAGGAATCCTTTCTAATGCAGGATTGTGCAGGCTGCTTTTTTAGAGCATGCAGAGCACGATCAGTTCTATTTTTTGGGGGGCTAACAATTGTCCATTCTTCATTACACTCCTTCTGCCATGCATTGAATTCTTTATTCCAAAGGGGACCTCCATTACTCCAAAGATGAAAGAAACTTTTAAAATCCTTGCATGAATAATAATGAAGACCATAAACCATAAACCCAACAGATCTTGATGAGACTAAAAACCCTGTCGGCAAGTTTGTAAACTGAAAGATCCTGAGCAATGCCTCCAATGCAGGATTCCAGAGCCAAAGCAGCAGATACTTCATCGAGTTTAAATTTAGATCGGCCAAAGGAAACCACCATCAGAAAATGATGTGCCGAATCAAGACAGGACATGGAGTTGTGGAAAAAAGAGATCACCTTGTAGGGGGGAGAGCGCCGGAGAGAATGGGTGGAAGGGAGGGTTGATTGCCGGTGATCGAAGGGAGATCACCGGCGACAAAGGTGGCTACGGTTTAGGGTGGGGTGGGTGGGTGCGTCGACATCCTAATACTACCCTTTAGCCGATAGATGTGGCATTGGACAGGGACATGATCATTTATGTCATAACTTTGATGCTTGTATCTCTGATATATTTACTTCTAGTCTTCACTTGAACTTCAGAGGTGCCTTGGCATTTATGTTGTGCTCTACAAACAAAGGCAAGCGAGATACCACTCTATCATACCTTTTTATGAGCATTGCAATGTTGCTTATGTTTATGTTTCATGCTACTTATTATTATTGAGTTGGAATCTCTTCATAGCCTGCATTGACTATTAAGTAGACTTAGTTGCATACTCCTTATTATGAATTGTCTAAGTATCTACTCATGTGCTGAGAATATTTACATCATATGAAGAAAATGTGTTCGTGAAAGTTCTTTTATCGCACTCAGTTTTCAAGTGAATTCCTTGAGGACAAGCAATAAGCTAAGCTTGGGGGAGTTGATACGTCCAAAATGTATATACTTTCCCGAACACTTTTGCTATTGTTTCTCCTCTAAACTTGCGTGAATTGGATACAACTAACACGGATTGACGCTGTTTTCAGTAGAATTGCCTTGGTGTCTAGTTCTTGTGTAGAAAATCAACTATCAGGAAAAATCCCGGAAAATATGCCAAAAATCCAATTTCACCAGAAGACAAGGAGGAGGTGTGCCACGAGGGGCCCACACACCCCTGCCGCGTGGGCCAGGCCTAGTCGCGCCTAGAGGGGGTGTGGCTACCTCAGGCACCCCCTCGGCCTCCCTCTTCCCTATAAGTTGCCTTCTCACCTAAAAAATCAGGGGGGGTCGACATTTTTCCAAAAAGAGTTCTGCTGCGCCGCCACCACAAGAAACCGCGATTTGGAACCAGAAACTCCGTTTTGGCACCCTGCCGGGACGGGGAATTTGGAGAGGATCATCACCATCATCATCACCGACGCCTCTTCATCAACCATCCATGTTTCTCCCATCCATGAGTGAGTAATCCCTCGCTGTAGGCTATCGGGATGGTAGGGATTGGATGAGTTCTATCATGTAATCGAATAAGATTGTTAGGGCATGGTGCCTAGTATCTCTATTAGTGTTATTTGACTTTGTTGCAACTTGTTGTGCTTAATGCTTATCACTAGGGCCGGAGTGCCATGATCTCAGATTTGAACTTATTATTGATTCATGATGATAGTATTGTTTGTGATCTTATCTGCAAGTTGTGTACACATATCATTGTCCAGATCCAAAGGCCCCGAAGTGACAGAAATTGGGATAGTCGGAGGGGATGGCTGTGATGTGAGGATTACATGTGTTCATAGAGTGTTAATTCTTTGCTCCGGTGCTCTATTAAAAGGAGCACCTTAATTGCCAGTAGATTACCTTGAGGCCCCGCTGCAATGGGCTGGCTGGACAAAAGATGTTGTGCAAGTTCTCATTGCGAGCACGTATGACTATATATGGAGCACATGCCTATGATTGTTTAGTACTTGGATGCTTTATCTTATTTATCTGCAATTTCCCTAGATCTTGAAGTTACATGTTTAGACTTCTCCATGCAACACCCGTACATCCATCCCTATGCCTACCACACTCATATCCTACTGTTTTCTACTACTGTTACTATTGCTCTCGTTTTACTGCTACTACAAAACTGTTGCTACTAATAAACTTTTGTGAGCAAGACTATTTCCAGGTGCAGCTGAATTGACAACTCAGTTGTTAAGTATTCTTTGTCTCCCCTTGTGTTGAATCAATAAATTGGGTAATACTACCCTCGAAGACTGTTGCGATCCCCTATACTTGTGGGTCATCATTACCGAGCTGCAAAGACCCGAAGGCACCGTCGGAGAGCCACCCCCAAGCGGCCTGCATTTGTCCCAAATCTTTTCCCCTTGTATAAATATCAAAATCTGCAATTGTCACTTCTGGCAAAAGAGATTTAATTGCCACTTCATCGGTCTCTTTGTATCTTGATTGTATTAAGATGCTCTTTGTATGTATCTATTAAACAGATGGGAACCTACAGTGACAATGCAATAACGCTATCTAGCGACAAAAGTTTTTTCTTTACCTTTGGTGGTTTTGAATTCTAGTCATCAGATGAAGAGCCCACCGAGAGGATTGAGTTTAGAGGTATCAAAAGAACATCAATATTGCAGTCATATGTTTTGTATGCATTTATATGGTAGACATTGATTTGTTGTTGCATCAGGGCCTCAACACAAGGGGGTCACTAATTTTGATAAGAAGAGCCTTTTAGAAATGACATGTATCTAAAAGAACTTCATGTAGACTTCCACTTAGACTGGTGTGAACCCGAATTTCCACCCGAAATCAAGTACTACATCTAGAGGCTGCCTATTCATCTATCATGAAAAAGAAGTGCAAACTAGTAAGATGATATATACTTGATAATGTTATCAACAATAAGCTACCCTGTGATATTTAAATACTTATAGTAATCACAAGCACGCTAATTCTTCAATTCTCTATACTTGCCCAGACATTTGGAGTTGAGTTCACAAGAAAATACCTAAAGAATCTCCTTGATGAACCTATTGATGTCCATGTTTGGCAAATGAAGAGCAAAAAGCCAAAGGTGGTTAGGAAGAAGATATGAGATGGGTCAAATGCAATCTTGACGACTGTATGGGAGAAGGTTGTGAGAAGCTTCAACCTAAAGAAGGATAGCATTGTCCCTTTTTGCTTTGATGAAAAAGATAATGGAGAGGTACATATTCTGGTTCAGCAACTTCCACGGGGTGCCCATTATAAATGCAATGTTAGTTTCTTAGAGAGTACTAATTATGCTAGCTGATTGATTTATGTAATGCACTTTGTATATATGTACTACCATAATGTGTAATGGATAAAATTTGTATGGATTTCCGCAACCATATACATGTCCTTGAGTTAATCTGTCTATCTGGCTGTTGAATCATGATTATGTGTCACATCAGCTATGATCGAGTTCGAATTAGCATGCTACTATTTAAAATGGTCTACACACACTAGAGACTGCCACTTTAAAAATCTTCTTCGAGGCACACTAGTTTGGAGATGGTCTTTGTTAGAATTCGAATCAGGTCGCCTCACTATTGGAGACGGTCCCTAGTACAGGTCGTCTGAGGTTGAGGATTTCTTGCAAGCGGTCAGAAATATTGGATGTCTCCAGCTCGTACATGTTAGAGGAATTTCCTTTTTCCACCATTTGAGGTCACGTATCTTAGAGCCGCAAAGAAAAACCGGCTCACGTTGTGTGATCTTAAAATCTATGCGCTTGAGACAGAATGATAAATCATCTAAGGCCTATGGGAAATTGATGTCTCTAAGTAGCGAGTTTGTAGTAGTGGATTATGGACGGATTTATGAAAAGTGAAAATTTTATTCCTATAAACCAAAAGTATAATATGGAGAAATTAGTTGAGATATATGTCAAGGAGATTGTGAGTAAGCACGGAGTACCCAAGAAGATTGTATTAGATAGAGGATCCATATTTACTTCAGCATTTTGGAAACAACTACATGAAGCACTTGGTTCAAAATTGGATTTTAGCACAGCCTGTCATCTAGAGACTGGAGGTCAGATAGAAAGAACTAATCAAATCTTAGAATATATTCTCAAAGCTTGTGCATTGGATTTTGGAGGTTCGTGGGAAGATCATCTACCTCTAGAAGAGTTTTCCTACAACAATAGCTATCAGAGTAGTCTCAAGACAGCTCCACATCAAGCACTTTATGGAAGAAAGTGTAGATCACCAATATGTTGGTATGAACCTGGAAGTAGCAAAGAATTTGCACCAGACTATATCAAGGAGAAGCAGGATATCATCGACATTATTAGAGATCAATTAAAGATAGCTCAAAGTCGACAAAAGAGTTATGCTAATCAAAGTCAAACATCATGGCAACCAAAAGTGGGAGATATGGTATATCTCAAAGTTAGTCAAATAAAGGGAGTCAAGAGGTTCGAGGTAAAAGTAAAATTGAGTACAAGATATATCGGACCATTCAAAATACTGAGTAAGAACATAACAGTAGCTTATGCTTTAGAGTTACCAAAAAGGGTGGCCCAAGTTCACAATGTTTTCCATGTGTCACAACTCCGGAAATGTCTTAAAATTCCGGATGATGCAGTTACACATCAAGAGGTTGAATTACAAGAAGATTTGACCAATGTCGAGAAGCCATGCAAGATTCTGGAAGATAACTAGAAAAGGTTAAGAAACAGAGCAATCAAGTACTGCAAAGTACAATGGGAACATCACCCTGAACGAGAAGCAACTTGGGAGAAAGAATATGATTTACGAGAATCTTATCTAGAATTATTCAGGTACACATTAGCAACCTTTGGGATGAAGTTTAATTTAAGGGGGGAAGACTCTAACATCCCAGTATTTAGGAGCCAATAAAGGGTAGAAATAGGAATTTGAGCATTTGCATGCATTCATCGGTAAAATCAGGGTATAATTTTTCGTCAAATGAAACCCTAAAGAGATCAGAGTTTCTTTCACTATTTTGAGGTAGGTCTAGCTCTTTATAGTGATTGCTACAAATTTTGACATGATCTTTAGGAATTTAAAGGTTTTTGGGGAAGCAATTTGAATTTGAATCATTTGGAAAAGATTTGAAAATCATAAGTAATTAGTATTTAATTGTTTTCCAAAATGATTTAGTTAATATTGTTTGAATATATATATATAATATTTATTAAACAATAATGAGAACTGAAAAGAATACAAAGAAAATAATTTAAATAAGAAAGTATTTCTTATTTATTTTCTTTATTGACAATAATACAAATACAGATGTATATATCAAACAAGTACAATATAGTATCATTTCTCAAAGAACAAAAAACTTTATTGAATAAAAGAGTGTTACTATAGATCCTTTACATACATAAAAAAATTACAAAAATAATAAAAGAATTAGGAGAAAACCCTAAACTAGTTCCTAATCTAGTCGTCACTTGTCTTCAATGAATGATCTTGTACCTGTGAACACTGAAGCAAACAAAAGAAAGAAAAGGGGTTAATGTTAGATAAATTTCTCTCACCCATGAACGATGATATGCACTATTTAAATTGCATCACTAAGAAATTGAGTATGAAAAGGGGCAAGTTTCAATAATGTGCAAATATGTTCTTATCAAAATCTTGGCCTCTGTAAAACATCATTGGCTGGGGGAAAGTTTCACCATTATAGTAGAGGAAAATAGACATCATAGGATAATATCAACTTCCATTCAAACCAATCCATAGGCAAATATCTCAACCATGGAAACTTGAGTCAAGTGGGGCCCACTGGTAAGCAGCTTGGTCACTGCATGCATGTTGTGTGTTGTCAACTGATACCTTCGATCCGGATTACGGATGTAGTATAGATATTTTTCCCTAGTAGACCTAGGTTTATCGAATCCTCGGGAAGCAGAAAGCAAAGTGAGATTACTTAAATGGACCTTCAAGAATTTTAGAATTCCTATTTCATTTTCACCGGAGCAAGAGTTTGTGATATTGGTGTTGTTGTTGACGATGGATAGAGAGAGAGCCTAGGGTCTTCGGTTTTCACCATTAGCTGTGCAAAAAGATCGGATGGGAATAACATATAATAATAAAGTACTCATGTAATTGTTAGAGCAAGATAATTATATGTGGGCAGTGCATCCATAAATGTTATCACCTCCGCAACCTCTTATGGAAATAACCTACTAGTATCATACATAGAAGAAAGATAGCTAATGGTATACATAGTGATGTCACCGTGAATCCCAAGTAGGTTCCTCATATACAACCGTACTACCCTTTCTGTCACTAGGGTTCCTATCCTGCAGATCAGTCGTTACTCACACTCCCTTTACCTGGATCAATCCTCGGAGTATTGGGTACCTGACAAGTCCTTAGATTGAGGCAAGAGAGGGTAATACAATCATCATGTCATACAAACTAATACATGATCCCATCTATGATAAATAACATGCACAAAAGCTACATGGCTAGGCCGAAGCCCTTAGCCCAAGGAGAATTTGTCACATCCCAAGATTTTCCAAATCTTGTTATGTGAAAAATAAATAAACAAAATAAATAATTGTTGAAATTTTAGGGTGAGAAGAAACTTTTTGATTCCAATAGGAAACATCAAAACCTATTTTGATCAAATAAAATCCTAAAGAGATTTAAAAAGATAAACAAATAATAAATAAAGTTATAATAGTTGGAATCACTATTTTTGGGTCTTTAAAATAAAAAGATATGGTTTTCAAAAGCAAAGGTAGAAATATAAATAAGGACTATTTTAAAAAGAGTCAAATTTAATCTTGGCCAAGCTTTTGAAATAAAATATTTCTATTTGATAAAATAGAGTAAAGGATTTAAATAATAAGGATTTAAATAAAATAGAGTAAATTAAAACCTATTTGAATTAAAGACTTTGGACTATTTATTTAATTATTAATAGATCCTAAAAGAATAAAAGTATTATTTTATTTTGGACTTTGAAATATGTTGATAAACAGAATTAAAACTCAACCAAAGTTTGGTGGTGATTTGAATTCAAATGGAGATTGAAAAATATTATCAAATCTTATTTAATTAATACTAGAGCCTATTTTAAATAATTAAAATACCCTAAAAAGAATAAATAAATTATTCTAAATTTGACTTTGGAATGTGTTATTAATCAGTATATGAATCTACACAAATTTTGGTTGAGGTTTGAATTGATTTGTTGCTTCAATTGTTTGAATGAAAATCAAAACAGAATATTCAAAAACAGAAAAGAAAAAGGTTAGTACAAAAAAATGGAAAACAAACCCAACCCATCTGGCAGCCCACTAAGGCCCAGCAGCCCACTCCCCCTCTTCCCCCGCAGGAAAACGTTTCAAACCAGAAAAGCCACCCGCAAAGACACTGACCGCTGGACCCCACTTTATTTTTCTCTCTCTCGCTGCCAGGCGACCCCACTGCCACCTCATCATTGTTTCCACCCGCGCGTAGACCATGATCACCTCCCCGGCCGTTTTGCCGACGGTTTCTTCGATTGATTGCACGGTAATGGCGCAATAACCCAGCCCCGTGATCTCGCCTACTTAACCGCCTCTCCCTCCTCTCTGTTTCCCCCTCAGTTCCCCAACCCAGTGCGCCCCCAGGCTACTCAATTTCACACTACACCGCCACTGTCTCCGGCGAGCTCACCGAGCAATTCCGGCAGCTCCTCGCCTCCCCTCGTTTCCTAGACCACTCGAGCATGCTCACAGGATCCAGACGCACATCCCAGCAGCTCCAGTTCGCCTGCGCACGCCCTGGACCCTCGCCTTCGTCTTGAACAGAGCACCACCACCGTCTACCACGTCTCCGGCGAAGCCTCTGGTAAAAATCTGACCGCCCTAACCCCTCTCCTTCACACGCACATGCTCACCGTGACCCCGCGCATCTAACGACACCTCTTTTTTTCTCTGGCGTGCACCGTACCTTCGCCATCATCTTCAACAGGACGAGCCCGACGTGGACACGAACTCCGGCGAGCGATTCGAGCTAACTCCGTGCGCCCCTGTCCATCCTGCGGCCACCTTGAGCATCACCACGACCACGTGAACCTGGTGAGCCATTCCCTTTCCTCCCTTGCTTCCTGTAGTCGCCGCGACGCCGTAGCAGAGCCAGCACCGCCAGCCGCCGCCGCCAGCGCCGCCAACATTTGGTCAAACGCGCAGCAGCCGTCCGATCCAGATCCGAGGCACGTGATAGGTTCACTTAAAACGAAGGGGTATGTGATCTGATTCGTGCGATTTAGTTAGATCCAACGCCTCTTGTTGCACGATCCGCATGAAGTGGTACCGACGAATAGTAACACGCCACGTGGCCCTGCCTGTTTATAAAAACCAGGATTTGATCTATTTGATGTTCCAATTTGAATAATTCATAACTTTCAAACCACACGTCCAAATTTTGCAAATTTTATATCAATGGATTCAGCAAGACAAGTACTTTATGACCATTCACTTTGTTTAGTAAATTGTTTCTGTTAAATTGTTTGTTTTTGCAGAAACTTGTGTAGGCATATTTAGAATATAAAATTTGTTCTAAAATGAATTTTGAGATGAAATCATTGGAAAATGGTTTGTTTTGAACCTACTAACCATAGAAATCAATTGGTGGTTTCAAAAATGTATTTGGTGAAGCAAAAGAATGAATCTTTGATTTAAAAACATTTCTAGCCAAATAAAAATGTTGATTATGGTTTAAAAATGATTTTGGAGGAAAACCTTTGAGAAATGTTTTGATTTAAACTCTATGACCCCAAGCACCAAGTTTTATGATTTAAAAATGTATTTGGTGAACCTTATAAAGATTATTGCTTTGCTAAAGACCTTTTCAACTACATAAAATATTGATTTGGTTTAAAAATGGTTTTAGGGTAAAATCTTTTGCAAATGGTTTTGCCACTTTATAAAATGACCAATAAGTGTTTTAGAATGCTTATAACCTATTAGAAACCACTTTTGTAAATAAAAAATGTTTGGCATGCTTGCATGCATTGCTTTGTTTCTATTATTTTATGTGATGTTTGCTTGAATGGTAGATTGAAATTGTGCCTTGCTTGATTGAATTGTAGTGATTTGAAGAGTGTGATCATTGCAAAGACAAGGAGTGAACTTATATTCTCTACCAAAAAGGCAAGTGATGCTTCATACTTTTGTCCCATTATTTTCACTATGCATTAGTGATATTTCTAAGTAGGACTTGCATGGAATTTTGCTAAGTGTAAAGCTATGCCATGGGAATTCCTAGTAGATGAAACCTTAGTAGAATCTCCTAAGTTAAGATTCCTACTACTATCATGCTTAGCTTAGCTAGTAGAAAACAATGGTGGAATATATATTCATACTATGGAATATTTCTAAGTTAAGGACTTGTGTTTTGTTTAATAAAACAACTAAGTGAATGAATCACCTGGGTGGAATGGAAGGAATGGTTTGTGTTGAGTGGTTCACAAGGCCCATTTCTATGGTTTACCTTGTGTATCTCACTTGTGGATGGCCACCCAGGAACAAAGAGATTTGAGATGTCAAATGTTGAGAAGCTTCAAGTGCAGCCACTTGGCATTATGGGCTCTGCCTGGATCATATAGGTTGCAATAACTTAGCCAAATGGACAGTTGGTGGTAGGGGATTGATAGGTTGGAGCGCGTCCATTCTGGTCTAAGGGAAGGCTTCTAAAAGATCTTGTCTTGGTGAAACCAAGTCTTGTGGGGAAAGTGCACCACCTCTGCAGAGTGTAAAATCTAAGTACTTAGCCATGTCCCTGGTAAAGGACAATTTGAGCATCAAGACATGGAAGCTATCAAGAATATCCTCATCCAAATTTCTAAGTTAAAAACTTGTGGTTGAACAAGGGTTGAAGGATCACCAATTTCTATTGGGAGATGCCTTGGGTAATTTTTGTCAAGCAAAAACTTAGTGTTTTCAAATGATAGGAAAATCTATTTTGAGCAAAGCAAGCCTAAGATCCACTTAGCCAAATACATATAGATGATAGACTCCACTATACTACCATAGTATCACTTGCCAATACAATTCAAATGTATTGACCCTTGTGGCTGTAACTTATTATGTTGCAGGTTTGTTTGATGTTAGTGAAGTTTAATGATTAGGATTACAAGTCTACAACCAACATGTCCGCCTGTGGCACTTTGAAGATGAAGGACCCCATGCTATTGTTATATTCTGCTGCATTGTAATGAGATAGCCAAATGAGCTATGTAAGATGTAATAGGTTATTTTTATTCCTGGTTATAAAGTTGTATTATGACCTTTGTTTCTTGATATTACATCTTAACTGTGGATGCTAGCTATTGATCCAGGGACTAGCATTGTAAACACAGGGATCTCTACCTTATTAAAGGTTGGGAACCTTACAGATGCTATCAGAGCATTGTGTTGCCTGTAGGATTTGTAACCCTAGGATTGGACAAAACCCCTTAGAAAAATAGGAGTTGTATTTGTTCCAAAATTTATTTACAAACAATCTTGTAAACTCTTTCCTCAACCATTTTTGGTTTTGACTCTACATCTCTTCTATTTTGACTTGATGGATAAAGCCTTTCCATGGCCAAAGACTTCACCATGTGCAAAGGACTTCATCAACTCTAATGACTTCAACATCTTCAAGTAATTTCAACCTTATTCTCACCAAGGACTCCAACTTAGATATCACTAAGGACTACAAATGAGACAAGAAATGTTACTCAAGACTTGAGGACTAAGGAAACACAACTTAGAAGGAATCATCATCACCTTTGAAGCTTAGTGACCAAGACACAAAAATTTTCCCAAGGAAACCATGATTTCATTCATGAGGAATCAACCAAGAAAGATGGAAAGATCTCAAGTGAACCATATAGATGGACCACCATATTAAGTATAGATCAAACACACCAACTTAATGTGGTGTAACAAAAATAGTTTTGTTGCCTAAAAATGTGCTTGAAACTTTGTTGTTTGAGTGGAATGTTTGTTTGTGATTGGTTGCACATTGCTTGAGTGAATTGTGATGTGTGTGATTAGAATTTTTCCCTTAGAATTAGTTTGCCTATTCTAATCCCAATCCAACCCAAACAGATGACTACTCCAAGAAACTCCAACATCAAGGATGGTGACAACAACAACAACCAAGAGATCAACATGAGGGAACTCATAGTAACCCAAACCCAGCTGAACCAAGTGACAGCTCAATTTTTGGCCAACACCAGTGAGGTAGATCCAACCATGCAAAGATTTTTGGAAACCCAAACCCAATTGTTGCATAAGGTGACAGATCAAATGATCAACATGGGATACAACTCTTCCCAAGGAGTTTGTGACAACAAGGATGTCAAGGATGATATTCTAGAAGGAACCCAAGCTTGCAATATTTGTGGAGACAAGGATCACACTTCCAAAGAGCATGAAGATCAATGCCCCAATTGTGAAGAGAAACATCCAACTAATCAATGCCCCACATCTCAAGCTGTTTGTTTCCTATGTGAAGGAAATAATCATGTCCCTATCCAATGCCCCATCTACTCCATAGTTCAACAAAGGAAACAAGGTGGAGTGCAACAACTGATTGCAGAATACCATGAGAGAACAAAGTCTACCAAGAAGGATGAAGACAAAGGAAAATCTCAGCTTGCACCTCCATGAAATATGGCCCAATTTAAAGGACCAAAGAGAAGACATATGTATTATCCAAGGAAAAGGTCAAGGAGACCAGGAAACTTTCCTACCTTTGAGATAAGATATGAAGAACATGAACTAGAAGCACTCCTAGCTTTGGAGAAGCCCAAGAAGAAGAAGGACAAAAGTCAAGTGCAGTGTTGCCATTGCAAAGAGATGGGACACTATGCCAATGAATGTCCATAGAAGAAAAAGATGTACAAGGAGATTAACCAAGTGTGGTGCAACAACTGCAAAGAGTTAGGCCATTATGTGTCAACTTGTCCACAGAAGATACGTGAAGAACTCAATCTTATCACATGTTACAATTGTGGTAACCAAGGACATTATGCAAGCAATTGTCCAGAGAAGATGAAGCACAAGATAAAGCCTATAAAGGATCTCAGCCTTGTCACATGTTTCAAATGTGGAAACAAAGGACACTATGCAGATGTTTGCCCAGAGAGACTTCATCAAGATTCCAAGCAATCCAAAAAGTAATCTAGTTGGAAAACTTTTAAGGGTGGTAGTACCCTAGTTGCTTTGAGCCAACTTGTAACCCCTAGCCTCCCCAAATCTCGGGACGAGATTTATTTTAAGGGTGGTAGCCTGTCACATCCCAAGATTTTCCAAATCTTGTTATGTGAAAAATAAATAAACAAAATAAATAATTGTTGAAATTTTAGGGTGAGAAGAAACTTTTTGATTCCAATAGGAAACATCAAAACCTATTTTGATCAAATAAAATCCTAAAGAGATTTAAAAAGATAAACAAATAATAAATAAAGTTATAATAGTTGGAATCACTATTTTTGGGTCTTTAAAATAAAAAGATATGGTTTTCAAAAGCAAAGGTAGAAATATAAATAAGGACTATTTTAAAAAGAGTCAAATTTAATCTTGGCCAAGCTTTTGAAATAAAATATTTCTATTTGATAAAATAGAGTAAAGGTTTATTTAAATAAAATAATAAGGATTTATAAATATCCAATTTTATTTAAGTAAAGGCTTTTTCCTTTCAAATAAACATTAAAAATTCATTAAAGATTTTAAAATAAGAATTCCAAGTGTTTTAGCTTTTCAAATGAAACCAACTGAAAAGTTTTTGATATTATTCAGATTTCAAAAAAGAGTTTTTAAAGTAAATTAAAACCTATTTGAATTAAAGACTTTGGACTATTTATTTAATTATTAATAGATCCTAAAAGAATAAAAGTATTATTTTATTTTCGACTTTGAAATATGTTGATAAACAGAATTAAAACTCACCCAAAGTTTGGTGGTGATTTGAATTCAAATGGATATTGAAAAATATTATCAAATCTTATTTAATCAATACTAGAGACTATTTTAAATAATTAAAATACCCTAAAAAGAATAAATAAATTATTCTAAATTTGACTTTGGAATGTGTTATTAATCAGTATATGAATCTACACAAATTTTGGTTGAGGTTTAAATTGATTTGTTGCTTGAATTGTTTGAATGAAAATCAAATCAAAATATTCAAAAACAGAAAAGAAAAAGGTTAGTATAAAAAAAGGAAAACAAACCCAACCCATCTGGCAGCCCACTAAGGCCCAGCAGCCCACTCCCTCTCTTCCCCCGCAGGAAAACGTTTCGAACCGGAAAAGCCACCCGCAAAGACACTGACCGCTGGACCCCACTTTCTTTTTCTCTCTCTCGCTGCCAGGCGACCCCACTGCCACCTCATCATCGTTTCCACCCGCGCGTAGACCACGCTCACCTCCCCGGTCGTTCTGCCGACGGTTTCTTCGATTGATTGCACGGTAATGGTGCAATAACCCAGCCCCGCGAGCACACATACTTAACCGCCTCTCCCTCCTCTCTGCTTCCCCCTCAGTTCCCCACCCGAGTGCACCCCCAGGCTACTCAATTTCACACTACACCGCCACTGTCTCCGGCGAGCTCACTGAGTAATTCCGGCAGCTCCTCGCCTCCCCTCGTTTCCTCGACCACTCGAGCATGCTCACAGGATCCATACGCACATCCCAGCAGCTCCAGTTCGCCTGCGCATGCCCTGGACCCTCGCCTTCGTCTTGAACAGAGCACCACCGCTGTCTACCACCTCTCCGGCGAAGCCTCTGGTAAAAATCTGACCACCCTAACCCCTCTCCTTCACACGCACATGCTCGCCGTGACCCCGCGCATCTAACGACACCTCTTTTTCTCTCTGGCGTGCACCGTACCTTCGCCATCGTCTTCAACAGGACGAGCCTGACGCGGACACGAACTCCGGCGAGCGATTCGAGCTAACTTCGTGCGCCCCTGTCCATCCTGTGGCCACCTTGAGCATCACCACGACCACGCGAACCTGGTGAGCCATTCCCTTTCCTCCCTTGCTTCCTGTAGTCGCCGCGACGCCGTAGCAGAGCCAGCACCGCCAGTCGCCGCCGCCAACATTTGGTCAAACATGCAGCAGCCGTCCGATCCAGATCCGAGGCACGCGATAGGTTCACTTAAAATGAAGGGGTATGCGATCTGATCCGTGCGATTTAGTTAGATCCAACGCCTCTCGTTGTATGATCCGCACGAAGCGGTACCGATGAATAGTAACACGCCACGTGGCCCTGCCTGTTTATAAAAACCATGATTTGATCTATTTGATGTTCCAATTTAAATAATTCATAACTTTCAAACCACACGTCCAAATTTTTCAAATTTTATATCAATGGATTCAGCAAGACAAGTACTTTTTGACCATGCACTTTGTTTAGTAAATTGTTTCTGTTAAATTGTTTGTTTTTACAGAAACTTGTGTAGGCATATTTAGAATATAAAATTTGTTCTGAAATGAATTTTGAGATGAAATCTTTGGCAAATGGTTTGTTTTGAACCTACTGACCATAGAAATAAATTGGTGGTTTCAAAAATGTATTTGGTGAAGCAAAAGAATGAATCTTTGATTTAAAAACATTTCTAGCCAAATAAAAATGTTGATTATGGTTTAAAAATGATTTTGGAGGAAATCCTTTGAGAAATGTTTTGATTTAAACTCTCTGACCTCAAGCACCAAGTTTTATGATTTAAAAATGTATTTGGTGAACCTTATAAATATTATTGCTTTGCTAAAGACCTTTTCAACTGCATAAAATATTGATTTGGTTTAAAAATGGTTTTAGGGTAAAATCTTTTGCAAATGGTTTTGCCACTTTATAAAATGACCAATAAGTGTTTTAGAATGCTTATAACCTATTAGAAACCACTTTTGTAAATAAACAATGTTTGGCATGCTTGCATGCATTGCTTTGTTTCTATTATTTTATGTGATGTTTGCTTGAATGGTAGATTGAAATTGTGCCTTGCTTGATTGAATTGTAGTGATTTGAAGAGTGTGATCATTGCAAAGACAAGGAGTGAACTTATATTCTCTACCAAAAAGGCAAGTGATGCTTCATACTTTTGTCCCATTATTTTCACTATGCATTAGTGATATTTCTAAGTAGGACTTGCATGGAATTTTGCTAAGTGTAAAGCTATGCCATGGGAATTCCTAGTAGATGAAACCTTAGTAGAATCTCCTAAGTTAAGATTCCTACTACTATCATGCTTAGCTTAGCTAGTAGAAAACAATGGTGGAATATATATTCATACTATGGAATATTTCTAAGTCAAGGACTTGTGTTTTGTTTAATAAAACAACTAAGTGAATGAATCACCTGGGTGGAATGGAAGGAATGGTTTGTGTTGAGTGGTTCACAAGGCCCATTTCTATGGTTTACCTTGTGTATCTCACTTGTGGATGGCCACCCAGGAACAAAGAGATTTGAGATGTCAAATGTTGAGAAGCTTCAAGTGCAGCCACTTGGCATTATGGGCTCTGCCTGGATCATATAGGTTGCAATAACTTAGCCAAATGGGCAGTTGGTGGTAGGGGATTGATAGGTTTGAGCGCGTCCATTCTGGTCTAAGGGAAGGCTTCTGAAAGATCTTGTCTTGGTGAAACCAAGTCTTGTGGGGAAAGTGCACCACCTCTACAGAGTGTAAAATCTAAGTACTTAGTCATGTCCCTGGTAAAGGACAATTTGAGCATCAAGACATGGAATCTATCAAGAATCTCCTCATCCAAATTTCTAAGTTAAAAACTTGTGGTTGAACAAGGGTTGAAGGATCACCAATTTCTATTGGGAGATGCCTTGGGTAATTTTTGTCAAGCAAAAACTTAGTGTTTTCAAATGATAAGGAAAATCTATTTTGAGCAAAGCAAGCCTAAGGTCCACTTAGCCAAATGCATATAGATGATAGACTCCACTATACTACCATAGTATCACTTGCCAATACAATTCAAATGTATTGACCCTTGTGGCTGTAACTTATTATGTTGCAGGTTTGTTTGATGTTAGTGAAGTTTAATGATTATGATTACAAGTCTACAACCAACATGTCTGCATGTGGCACTTTGAAGATGAAGGACCCCATGCTATTGTTATATTCTGCTGCATTGTAATGAGATAGCCAAATGATCTATGTAAGATGTAATAGATTATTTTTATTCCTGGTTATAAAGTTGTATTATGACCTTTCTTTATTGATATTACATCTTAACTGTGGATGCTAGCTATTGATCCAGGGACTAGCATTGTAAACACAGGGATCTCTACCTTATTAAAGGTTGGGAACCTTACAGAATTACTCACTCATAGAGATGAAATCGACAATCATAAACATTGTAATAGAGATCATAGAGTTAATAGCAAATAGTCTTACAATGTCGCCAATTGGAGATGAGATCTACTATTACAAGTGGTGGAAGATGGCTATGGTGGTGGAGAAGGGTTTAGAGGTTTAGATCTAGATCTATTCCTCTGGCGTGGCGGCAGGGAGAGTTTAGGGTGAAAGAGGCGAGATTGTGGAGTCAGGGGGCTTGTGTCTCGTCACCTGAAGACTCTTTATATAGGGGTCCCTTCACGAAAGTTGTCATGTTTGACCTAATAAAGTCGGTGCAAACTATACGGTCAGAACTATATGGCGGCAGCCCATATAGTTGGTCATTAAGCCTTATGGATCCACTTCACGGCTCCTGGTTTCCTTGACGTGTTGGAAATCTCATATCTTTGGCATTTATGTAGTGATTCTCATCATCATACGTCATTATCTGCGCAGGGAAAAATAGCAAGAAAGGATTGCATACCCCTTTCATCACTAGGCATTAGTGGTAGGAAATAGAGAGATATTTCATCAAATATATGAATAATATCTAGTTTAAATGCGGACGTGGATGGCTATATTTCACATCCATCAACCTCCCCAAGCTTAAACTTGATCGTCCTTGAGCAAGAAAAACCAAAATCAAAAGGGAAGTCCGCATTTAAACTAAAATAACGGGATGATGATATTACTCATGATTGATAGTCTTATGTTTCCTCCACTTTATTAATCTGAAAAACTTCAGCATAGATAGAGTAATGGCAAGCATATCATACGGGTTTCATGAATCCTTATAGCACAGCAAAATTATTGTAAGCATGGATGATTCAAAAAGGTAAACTTTATTCCATGTCATGTAATTAACTCGTAAGTTTGCCTTTGAACAATAAAGTATAATCATGTAGATTTAAGAGTGTGAGAGTTTGTCATGAAAAGCATATATACTAAAGTATCTCAATTCTCCCACTAAATAAATCAAGACTTTTCAAGCACTATTTTTCTATTCATTGTCCTTCAAGAATTTTAGTTCTTAAGTAATTGAGAGCATGCCAAAAAAAATTATTAGTTTATCGGGCTAAGATGGACACTCGTGGCGTCACTAAGGTTTTTATTCCTTTTGCATAATGATTACTCATATCAGCCAGAGGAGTGATTCCATCATGTTACAGCAACCTGGGAGTGCCAAGAATCTTACCCATTATAGCATTGCTGCTACATATGCTTAATCAACTCATAGCCGAAATCTAGGAGTTTCCTCCATGAAGATCGTTCGTAGGCTAGCGGAGTTGTTGGCATCCCATGAAGTTTGACACACATAAATCTATATCATTCTTATGATTTACAATTCAAACTTTGGCATGCTCACAAAAACCGCTAAACATTAATTCAACTGAATAAATATTTTCAAACAGAGCTATCAAGTCAATCATTATTTTCTGCGCTGTCGAGTGTCTCTAGGAATAAGCTTTCAAGACTAAACACTACAACACCCAAGTCTTCAATTTGTGATACTTTTTCTTCTTTCAATTTTTTAGAAAATTTTAGGAAAGACTTGGTTAACTACAAGAGCTGGAACAAAACGTACCCAATCAAATACCCATGCCAACAAAATTTTACTACAATATAGAGACTCACTCCACCGATATAACATCTCAACATTACTACTAACTAGCATGGGTTTCTCAAACTTCAAAAGTGGGGACTCATAAGGCATACCTCTCTTGTTTGGTTCCACTTCTCTCTTCCCTTTTTATTGGTTTCTTGGAAACTAGAAGTCAACTACTCTCTTGTAAATTATCGATAACTTCGAGGCAAAAAGAAAAAGAGAGAGGGAAAATAAAGATAAATGGAGAAATCTTTTTGTGGTTTTTCAGAAGGGGGATTAAAGAATAGAAAATTGGCGGCAAAGCTCAGCTTGAAAATTTCAAACAAAATAAAACAACTAAGATAAAGTGTTGGGGAAACCAACATGGGTGCTTGTAAACTCAAATAAAAGCATAACTTCAAAAATAAGATCAAGCAAATGAAAGCAAAATAGAATAGATAGAAAAACCTACCCAAGCTTAGGATTTTGCAAGCCCTTCAAATCACTGCGGTGGGGGGGAAGTTGTAACTCCAGTCCGCAAATTGAGTTGAAAGGTTACTTGTTGTTTCTCGGAGGTTTAGGGCGAGATTATGCATTCCCTCCATAGTTCCTCCAAGTTCTTGGAAGTCTTGATATGTTGCGAACCGGTTTGGTGGCTGCTGCTCCTGATGGTGGACTTCTTGCTCCTCCTCTTGGTCCTCATCCTCATCCGGAATATCCTCCTTGGGTTGGTGTTGCTCAACCTTCAATTCATAATGCACACGTACTTCCTCGATAGAGAAAAGACCATTCGGCAAAGGAGCGGGGTAGAGACGCCTAGCTCCAGCAATATGCATATATAAAACACCACCTCTCCTAGTGAGCATTCCACAAGACCTCAAAGTAGAGAAACCAACACATCGCTCACCTAGTACAGGTTGTAACTCACCTAGGTTGATGCCTAGAACATTGGAAAGCATGGTGATGACGCCTCCACGCACAAGTGATTGGTCCTTGGCTTTGGTGGGATTGGTACTCCAAGTAGCGCACAAGAATTGTGCCCAAGTGAAGCAACAAGTTGTCATAGTTGAAAGCAACTTTTGCAAGGACTAAGATGTCCTCCTCATTGAGTCTTGTAAACTCATTGCACACCTGCAAGGTGTTAGCAATAACATATAACAAATAGCGAATAACAGGATGTTGAATATTCTTCCCTCTGCTGACTCTAGAAGTAAAACTCGTTATATTATAACAACATTCAGGGGAAGATTCCATGTTGGTAAAAGATGCGCACAGAGCATTAGGATCATTGTTGGGTAAACCAAAACAATTGCACCATTCATCAAGTGATAGAGAATAATTATTGTTCATGAGTCGGAAAGAAATTCTATCCTCCCCATTCCATGCTTTGACGGTGCTACTCAAAGATCTAAGAAATTCAATGCTTAACCGGCGATAGGTTGGTGCATCATGGAATACAAAGGTTTGCAGGCTAACTCTATTTCAAAGTAAATTAAAGTCATCAGAAATACCTAGTTGGTTCAAAGTGACGGGGAAAGCCCACTTGGTTGCCTTGACTTCTCGGTTTTTGATCCTATCGAAATGATCACGGTGGGCTTCATTCTTGAATCTAATCCCCATGCGTTCCTGAGATGCAGCCCGAGAAGAACTAGCTACGGCAAGAGCAAGGTTCTGTCTCCTTGTGTTCATCTTCTAAAAAAATAAGAAAGACAATTATAAAACTTTTTTGATCCAATAGTAATAGTCCTAGCATAATCCTCATCATAGCACACTAAATAATCTCCTCAACATATTAATCTAGGCAAGGTAATCATGGCAAATACTTCAAAACAAGTCTCACCCTAGATAGATAATGACAATAGATCAGAGATGAATTTGCAAAAAGTAATTGGAGGATCGGAGGATAAAAATACCATAGATCACTTGTGTGCAAGGAATTCGAACGAAATTGAGCAGGTGTACAGATCCATTGAGATTTTGAAAGAGTTTGGAGGTAGAAGAGAGAAAAAGGATTGTGTTTTTGATGTTTTGGGTACCTCCCCGTGCGTTTAAGTGGTCGGCGGGAACTATACGGCGGGAACAGGATGTTCCGGCTGTATAGTTGGTCTGGCGGCAAAATTTTAGGGTTTCCTAGGGTTTATGTCTAGCGGTTGTAACTATACGGCGACAACTATACGGCTGGAACTTCTGTTCCCACCAAATAGTTGGTCATCAAACATGATGTATCCTGGTATGAAAAATTGTCGATGGGTAACATAACTATACGGCCGCAACTATACAGCGGGAATTTTTATTCCCGCCATATAGTTGGTCGTTAACCTTTCTGTACACATCAAAAAAATTCTATTTCTTCGAGGATTACTTTTTAGACTGAAACTTAGCGAAACACCTTGTTTTAACAGAAAAATGACAGACTAAAATTTCGACCAACTATGGCATATATAAAACAGGAATTTTTAGTACCGTTGAATCTCTTCTTCTCACTAGAGTTTTCTAGAACTCTTTATTCTATATAAAACTTAAACTAAAACTTAAAAACCTTTATTTCACATAGGTTGCCTCCCATGCATCACTCTTTTATGGTCAATAGCTTGACCTTGATATTGCTCACTTAGGCCATATGAGTGGAACAGCCACTCCAAAGTAATTGGCCTTCAAAGTGATGGCCTCCTTATCGTCTTGCTTGTCTTTCTTTTTCTAGGGAAATGAATAACAAAAGGATCCCACGAAGTCAATTGAAGCTTCACGTTCCCTTCATGCAAATTTATTAAAGCCTTAATAGTTCTTAAGAAAGGACGGCCTAATATGATAGGGGTAGTAGCATCTTCAGGCATGTCAACAATAACAAAATCAATAAGAGCAGGATAGCCTTTAATGTAAACTAAAGTATTTTCCTTTATGCCTACTACTTGTTTATAGGTAGAATCTGCTAGATGTAATTTTAGTTCGGTGGTTTCAAAAGACCCAAGATTCAACTTGTTAAAAAGACTCTTTGGAATTGTTGAAACACTTGCACCTAGATCACATAGTGCAGTTATTTCATTAGTCCAAATTTTAATCTTAATAGTGGGCTCAAATATATCATCTAGCTTAACAGGCAATTTTTCAGCAATTTTCTTATATTCTTCTTTAAGCCCACGTACCTTTATTGCTACCTGATTAACGAAGTGTTGATACATGGCTTCCTCATTTCCTTCACTTACCGGAATCTTGACATTGATCCTTTTTACAAGATCTTCAGTTGTGTAGTTTGGTGAAGGAGCATTGCTATAATCAAGTTCTTCGGGCTCCTCCCTTTGAATTCTTATCATCTTAAGGTCTTCAACTGGATTGGTCTCAGCTTTACCTACAAATTTTGCTAGAATAAGAATTTGACCCTCGGTTATCTTACCTAGCTGTGCCTCAATGATCCTTGTTCTTTATTGGAGGGCCTGCAAATCATTTCTCAAACTAACAGCTTGGTTAGATAATTTACCAACCATAGCATCATGATTCTCTATAATTTTGACTAGAATATTGTTTTGCTCATTTTGCGAGTCCATAAAAGCTTTAAGAGTTTCTTGGAGATTAGTATTACTTGATGCCATATTATTATTAGAGCTACTTGTTGGACTAGAGTAATGTTTCTGAAAGTTTGGATTGTAATTCTTCTTCCAAGCAGGGTTATAATCATTACGAGCTATGAAGTCTACTTCTTCAATAGTTGGTTCGGGAGTAGTTCTTACCGGAGTTTCCTTACCTTTAACGGCTAATATGAGCTCATCCAACTTAGCATTCAGGTCTTCATTCTCATGAGGTGTGACGGAGTTTACCTTTTTTGTATTTGATCTTTCCACATGCCATTGTGCATGGTTGTCTTGCATATTGTCTAGCAGCTGCTTTGCTTTGGTAATTTGTTTACCCATAAGTGTTCCTCCAACTGCAGTATCTAGCATAGACTTAGAAATAGGGTTAAGAGCATTATAAAATAAATGGAGAATTAACCAATCTTCCATCTCATGGCTGGGACAGTTTCTCTTGCACTCTTTCATTCTCTCCCATGCAAGCGCTAGTGGCTCATGCTCTTCCTGTATAAAACCAGTAATATTATATCTAAGTTGCATAGTATTTGTAGGTGGAAAAATGTAGTCATAAATAAAGAAGTACATTCCACCCATGATGCAATAGTATTTCTAGGCAAAGATAGCAACCAATATTTTGCTCTTCCTCTAAGAGAGAAAGGAAATAAACGTAACTTGACTGCATCGGGGTTAACATCTTTAATGCGCATCATATAACATATTTCAGTGGAAGTATTTAAGTGCATACCTGCATCTTCTACAACAGAGCCTCCAAATTTATTCTGTTGAACCAAACTTAAATAGTGGGGCTTAATTTCATAATCTTCAGCAGCAATTGTTGGCTGAGTAATAGGAGTACGCAAATAATCATTGTTAGGAGTTGCAAACTTCCCAAGCTTGTTTTCAGCCATACGTCCTATGTTTTTGTATTTTCTTAAACAAGTACTAATGATGATAAAGCAAGAATTAAATACTAACTAATTTTTTTGTTTTTTCAAATAAAAAATGAAAGCAAACTAACAAAATTAAAAACGAGAATTAAAACTAGCAAGGTTCCTACTAACCTCACCAGGGTAGCTATTGCTTCCCTGACAACGGCGCCAGAAAAAAGGTTGATACCTTCAATCTAGATTACGGATGTAGTATAGCTCTTTTCCCTAGTAGACCTAGGTTTATCGAATCATCGGGAAGCAGAAAGCAAAGTGATATTACTTAAACGGACCTTCGAAAGTTTTAGAATTCCTATTGCATTTTCACCGGACCAAGAGTTTGTGATCTTGTTGTTGTTGTTGACGATTGAGAGAGAGGGCCTAGGGTCTTCGGTTTTCACCAGTAGCTGTGCAAAAATATCTGATGGGAATAACAGATAATAATAAAGTACTCATATAATTTTTAGAGCAAGATAATTATATGTGGGCGGTGCATCCATAAATGTTATCGCCTCCGCAACCGCTTATGGCAGTAACCTACTAGTCTCATCGATAGAAGAAATAGAGCTAATGATATGCAAAGTGATGTCACCATTAATCCCAAGTAAGTTCCTCACATACAGCCGTACTACCCTTTCTGTCACTAGGGTTCCTATCCTGCAGATCAGTTGTTACGCACACTCCCTTTACCTGGATCAATCCTCGGGGCCTTGGGTTCCTGACAAGTTCTTAGATTGAGGCAAGAGAGGGGACTACAATCATCATGTCATACAAAATAATACATGATCCCATCTATGATAAATAACATGCACAAAAGCTACATGGCTAGGCCGAAGCCCTTAGCCCAAGGAGAATTACTCACACATAGAGATGTAATCGACAATCATAAACATTATAATATAGGTCATAGAGTTGATAGCAAATAGTCTTACAATGTCGCCAATTGGAGATGAGATCTACTATTAAAAGTGGTGGAAGATGGCTATGGTGGTGGAGAAGGGTTTAGAGGTTTAGATCTATATCTATTCCTCCGGCGTGGAGGCAGGGAGAGTTTAGGGTGAAAGAAGCGATGTTGTGGACTCGGGGGCTTGTTTCTCGTCGCCTGAAGCCTCTTTATATAGGGGTCCCTTCACGAAAGTTGTTCTGTTTGACCTAATGAAGTCGGTGCAAACTATACGGCCAGAACTATACAGAGGCGGCCCATATAGTTGGTCGTTAAGCCTTCTGGATCCACTTCACGGCTCCTAGTTTCTTTGACGTGTTGGAAATCTTGTATCTTTGGCATTTATGTAGTGATTCCCATCATCATACATCATTATCTGCGTAGGGAAAAATAGCAAGAAAGGATTGCATACCCCTTTGATCATTAGGCATTAGTGGCAGTAAATAGAGAGATATTTCATCAAATATATGAATAATATCTAGTTTAAATGCGGCATCATCAACATCAGCAGCAGCAGCCCAATACACATAAAATAGGTCACACAGCCGCAACACAACTGCTAGCTTTTACCTCAGTTTCTATCTATCTCACATCACCATCAAACCATAAAGAACACAAAAAACACCACAACGTATCTTGCTAAATTTCCAATAGATCAACCAAATATTTACCACAGAAAACCTATCAGATCACCAACAAGATGGTGACCTAATGGAGGGGTGGTTTAGGAGGAAAGCAAGGCCACGCAAGAGCTAACAGGAGCTAGGAGGAGCAGAGCTTGTTACAGGAAATGCAGAGCAAGTCCAAGGAGGAGTAGTAATTCCATAAGCTGATCTACAAGCTCATCAGTAAGTCCAGGACAAGGAAGCAACCATATCTATTCACCAACTACTAACAGGTTGGTGATTTATGAAGCAAACATACTATGTATCTGTTCTTATCCATTCAATAAGCAAAGATTTGTTGGATAAGTAGAATCCTCAGAGATGCACCCAAGTGGGGTGTATATATCATCAATGGATATAATAAATAGCCACATATTGAATCTGTTCAAATCCATAGCCAAGATCACATACTATGCATCATTGATCTTTGAGGGTATTCTCTAGTTTTAAATCTAGATGCAAATAAATGCATTGGTTAACCACTACTGGGAGCACTCCAGTAAGGGTAGCACCTCAGTAGTGGCTTTGTCTTATAAATTCTCTCATAAAGAAGAATCAATCATAAAACTTCTCATAAAGTTTATCAAAGCACCTTCCTAAAAACTATAGGAATCATTTCTTAGAACTAACTATCATGGAACACTTGAGAAGGGAGGCAGCAGGAAAAACATCTGTTTTTACCTATAAGTGCCCCAGACCAGCATCATAGGCCAATATATCCAACAAGTATAACACTGTATTTATTATTCAATTCTTATAATACAATTCAATGCAAAGTACAGCGTAGGTAAAACTTAGTATCAGATAGGATTTGTGTACCATTCCATGGAAGGTGTCAAAAAACCCATACCAACAAAGTAATCCATACACATAGGCTTCATAGCCAAATCTTCTCAATGAAATGCTTAATAATTTTCCTAAAACAACAGTTAGGAATCATTTTGTCATCTACAAATACTATCATCGGAATTCATCAAGTAACATGTACAATATATATCCAACTATGATGCTTTCATATTAAAGCATATCAATCAGGACCAATGAATCAATCTCAATCTTGATTCTAATCATAGTATCACCAATCTAGTGCATGACAGTAAGTAAAATTCAGACAAAAGTTCACTGTCAGAAGCCACTGTTAACATTCACAATCTCAGTATAGCAAGGAATTCTACACATCCTAGATTCAGTAAGTAATCACATAAAACAACCTCATTATCTTGAATAATCACAGTACCAAGGGAAGAACCCTAGCACAGAGGGATGAACCCTAGAGAAGTGGAAAATCCTAATTAGGGTTCACAATAAATAACCAAATGGAGGGTAGCAAGGTGAGACAGAGAACAAGAGGGGAAAGGGGGTAACTTACCTGTGGTCCTCGCTGATTATTAGAAGACGGAGCAGGGTGGCCGACAGTGGTGTATACAGAGGGATGGGGAGCAGCCGAAGGAGCTACGACCCATGACAATCCACCGACACAGTGGCCATAGGATCAGGACCACGAAGGCTCTAGCGGCACGGACAGCCAACAGAGCACCGGAGTGGCACCATAGGACGGAGGAGCTCCAGATCACCAGCGGCACCCAAACCATAGATATCGGGATGGAGGCGGCATAGTCAGGGGAGCGCTCTAGCACCGAATCGCACTAGACCAGTCGACAGACTGTCATCGACTAACTCATCTCACCTCACGGCAGCGGCCGGAGAGGACAGAGGTGGCCGGAATCAAACAACGACGGCAGCGGCACCACATCGCCATAGAGGGGAACAACTAAGACAAGAGCACGAGTGCACGAGGAAGAGAGAGGGGTACTGGGCCGGTCGGGGCCAGTACCGGGTGAGACAAGGGTTTGACTAGGCAGAGAAAGACCACGAATGACAAAGGCATAAAACATGACCCAAAAACCTTTGGGTGGATCTGGAATTACCTCCTCGCGAGGAAGGAGGGCGTCATTCTTGTTCTGCGAGATGAGGCCAGCCTCGCGCAGGAGGTGCAGGTTCGCATCCCTCATCGCGGATCGCTGCCACCCACCATCAGTGACCCGGCCATCGGTGGAGGTCTTCTTGGTAGCTCCGACAGCGCTCGTCCCCGTATAAGTGGAAGCGGTCTTCTTCGGCTTGCCCATCTTAGCAGCGCGGCGCATAGAGCGATGAGCACAGAGGAAGGATGAAGGAAAGACACAAAGAATGTCCAATGCGCGGTATGAGGAAGCTATGGAAATAGCGAAGGAAGCAGGAACAAAACAAATGGCAGGGGAAAAAGATTACTTTGATCCCCCCACGGTATAAAAGGATGAAGAATACGAAGCAGAGCCGTTGATTCACAAGCCCTAACGCGTGCCCCTCATCGCACCGTACACGTGTTAATAGCCGCCTGAACCATCGCAAGCACTCCGCCCACTACGCACGGGAATCAAGGAGACACCGTAATTATCGCAAGCACCCCGCCCACTACGCACTGGCGTTGATGACATCTAAAGTCTCTCCTCGAGTCTATGACTGGAATAGACACTCGGGGGCTACTCCCATAGGGAGCGCTGGTCGCGCACCCTATGAACTATTCGGATGAGATCCTTCGGACCACATGTGACAAAAAAAACTATTTGGCAACCTTGCCCGAATTAACGATGAGAGAGATATCGTCTCCTTTGGTGATCTTCATCATCTGAGATATCATGGTGATGTTCTTGGTGGTTGTTCCGGTGTAGCCGCAGTTGAGGACGAGGAACTTGGCCATTTTCTTGTCGTGGTGGAGGAGCTTGTTGTTGTTATGGTGGTTGTGCCACATTTGGTTGTTGAGGAGCTTGGGGGTTATCTTGCTACGGTTGAGGAGCTTGTTGTTGTGGTGGTGGTTGTGTCACATTTTGTGGAGGAGGAACTTGGTCCTCATGATGATGAAAATGATGGTGAGCATCGCGGTGTGGTTGTGGATCTTGACTCGCACGCCTAGGTTGTTGACAAGGTTGTGGTTGCTTGTCATTCGCACGTTGATGCTCATGGTGTCGTTGATGACGGTCATGGTGGCGATGACGTCTTGGTGGATCTTCAAGTGCTTCACGTCGATGTCGAGCTTGTTCGCCCAAGTTGTAATCATCACTTGTTGTCGAGTGAAGGTCTTGTGGGTGCTCGTGATGCAGAGGTGAAGCTTGTAGTGGCACGTCCTCATGGATGATGAGTGCCCTTCTTTGATGATGATGGTATTCACGCCTAGATGGAGGTCGTGACGAAGAATCACCATCGTAGCTTGATGTAGCAGTGCATCTTGGAGTTGGCACATGTTGTGAAGAGCTCTCATTAGTGTCCACGGCGTGCTCATTGCGCCTAGGACCCCGCAGATCATGGTCGTGATGTCGAGGAGATCTATGGTGTGACAAGCTTGAACCACTAGAGTGGTGCCTTCAAGAGCTTGATGCACGAGAGCGTGGCCTTGTGTTGCGTGTGATCTCGGCCATGTAGTGTTGAGAGCTTCATTTTGGTGTGTGAAGTTGTGATGCATTGCATTCATTCGGCTCTCGAGGCCGTCGAAGCGAGTGTCCATCCGCTTGAACTCGTTGCATGTTTCACCAAATTGTTCATCTTGGCACGTCTCGAGGGCATGTCAATGGCTACGGAACTCTTCACGAATGATGAAGTGCCTACCTCGTGTCATGTATGGTCCTTCGCCATCTTGTGTCGGATCTTGACTTGTCTCACCATTCCTATCCATGATTCACCAAAGCAAGGAGGATATATGGAAGTGATATATGTGGAGAGGTTAGCCCGTTACCTCACCTTTGGGAATGGATTGGACAAGTAGCCACACTTGAAAAAACAACGATGAGCAAAGCGAATGTGAAAAGCAACCTCACACTAGAAGCAACTAAGACTCAAAAAGTCCTATGGTGGTAGGTTAGAAAGGTGGAAACCAAACGAAAACAATCAAAGGAAAAGGATGTTGTCAAACATGGATAAGAACCAAAAATATAAAGTAAAAAAGGTACGATCTACAAGATACCCAAAACACACACGTGTAGATGATGGGGTTGACACGACAATGAAAAATGAGCTAACAAAACCTATCAAAACTAAGCTCGGGTGTCGTGCCAACGCAAGAGAGACGGTAGCTAGTTTGAAAAAAGGAAATAAGCAACGGAATTGTGCAATTTCCTTGGTCGCTCTTTCTTTCTCTCTTTGCTTACAAGCTTGAGACTCTTTTGCGATGAGATACTTTGTATCTTTTGCTATTTTTCCTTTTCCTTTTATTTTTCTCTTTTTTTGATTATTTTTCTCCCTTCTATGCTATGAAGTTAACTTTTGTATTTGCTTACACACACTCACTCTCCAGGGACAAGTCCGCAATGCTTAGCAAAACACAAAAGGATCTACTCTCATTGGATGGATACACACAAAGGAAGATATGGGGTTAACAAAGTGAAGCAAGTTATACCTTTGGTGACGACTTGCAACCGGTGTTGGGGAAGGTGTTTGGTGTCGCGATGTCGAGAGCGCGGGGATGAATAAATGTTGTGGAAGCTTGAAGTTAGATTGGCGACATGCACACGAAACACAAACACAAAAGGATAAATGGTCAAAATGGGGTTGTCAGACTTTTCGGCGGGCGAAATCGACGACGCCGAAACTGGTGCCGAAATTTCCGGCGGCAATTTCGGTTCGCCAAAATTATCGCCTGAAATTTTCAGCGACGGTTCCAGTTCGCCAATTGCCCACCAAAACGTGTTCATGACGAACACGAAAAATCAAACCTGGAAATTTCGTGCAAAATTTTGTGAAATTGGGTTGGGGGAAGTTCAATGAAGGTAGATCGACACCCAAAGCATCAGATCTATTGATCAAAACCACGAAAAACTCACCAAAACCAAAGATCGATCCGAAGGTTGTGAGGCTATTTTTGGGGAGATTTTCGAATTTATGATGGGGAGAAGAAATTTTGGGGTGAAAATTGTGATCAACCTTTGCTCTTGATACCAATATGTTAGGGTATGACCCGTGGGATGGCAGATCTTTCAAGATTTCACGAGGGAGTCGTGGTGGATTCAAGGGGGAAGGGGAAGACGATGAACTCGATGAACATAAACCATGAAGAACACGACGAACTCACGCAAAACACAAACGCAATTAAATCACCATTGGCTCGCACCGACGGCTACCGGTCCAATACAATCCTATGGATCGGTATTGGGCAAGATAAAATTGACGAGATCTCGATAACTTCATAAGGGCAAACCCAATATGAAGATCTTGTACAGCCGAACACTATTAAGCTAGATCTGAGAGGTTTGTGATACTAGATGCCCCTCGTGGAGGAGCATTAGACTAACTAGATAGAGATCCTCAAGAGGGAGTCTTCTTCTAGCCTAATATCGAGTCTAGGGTTTACAAATGGAAGTGTGCGGGTATTTATAGGCCATCCACATACACATGGATAGTTTGGGAACAAAAGGTAAAGTCTGGACGAGATAGGGGATTACATGGGCTAAGCCCAAAAGTTGAATTGGCTTCAGGCGGTTTTGGCAGTCGCTGGAAATTTTCGGCGTTAGCCAAACTGGGGTTCTGGCGCGGGTTTCGGTGGGCGCTGAAATGATAGGCTGGCCGTCAGGTCTGGCGCTGATTTGGAGATGGGTTCCAGCGGCAGGTCCGGCCCACTAGTTCTGTCATCGGTTTAAGCTGGGTCTCCTCCTTGCGCTTGCTTGGCTCCTTCTCTTGCCTATACTTCACGGGATTCATAGCTGAGAATGCACAGAGTATGGGAATAAAGTATCAGTCCATTCAAAGGAGAATCGAAGTCACAAGATGAGAGGATCGAGTTAACCTTGTCGTGAAGAAGCTTGGATCGAGCTCTAGTCACCGGTCCACTTGAGGGACTTGGAGGTGTAGATGTAGGGGCGTCCGTAGGAGGGGCTGCATCAAGGTTGGTGCAAGTTATACCTTTTGGTGATGTCGAACTTGCAACCATTGGTGGAGGTGATGGCTTGAGTTCCACGGTGTTCATGTCGAGCACGATAAGTGGTTCGAAAGCTTTGTTAGATGACAGACAAGCACACGAAACACAAAGCTACAAATGAAATCAGTCAAAGAGGAAAAGATGTAAAATAATTATACAGGGCCAGAGACTCTGGCGGGGCCAGAGATTCCGGGGTCAGGGCCAGCACGACAAACGGCTTGTGTTCTTGAGCGGAAATTCGGACCTTCAAACCTCAAATCTAGAAACTTTTGACCAAATTGGGCTGGAAAGCGCAGGCAAAGGTAGAGCAACTCCAAAGACAAGTTTTTATTAGACCAAAGCCACAATAAACTCACCAAAACGAGAGATCGGTCCAAAAGCAATTTGGGGCAATAGTTTTGGTGTTTTTCGAATTTATGGTGGAAACCAATGAACGAAGTCAAATCCGTGGGCAACCAAAAGCTGTTGATACCAATTGATATGTGTTCCCTTGTGGAATTGACCCTTGGGTGGTCCGATCTTCATGGATTTGAGGTGGGTAGTGAGGGAAAACCCGATGAACTCAACTCAAATGCAAGAGTAAGATACAAACACACGCAAAACACACACGTTTCGCTTTTCCTCGTTGGCATGAATCACCAACCCGATAGAATCCCCGTGGAAGAGACCAATAGGTAGAGATCCATGGAAGAAAGATCGATCTGGAGCCACTAGAATCTACTCATGAAGAGATTGCAATCAATAGAGACCCAAAATGAGAGATCGGCGCAATAGAGATCAGGAGATAGAAAGAGCGCTCATACGGCGAAGGTGACTTGGTGTAAATCCTAGAGAGGTTCCCATATGGGAAGTTGGAGGCTATGCCACATCTACTCAATATTCATTCTAGGGTTTCAAGGAGGTGGTGGGGGCATATATATATATATATATATATATATATATATATATATATATATATATATATATAGGCCAGCCACAAGCTAGGGGTAGTTTAGGCATAAACCAGGAAGTTTTGGGTGTTACATGGGCTAGGCCCATATTGAGGCTCGTAGGCCCTATGTCACTTAGGCCGGAGACTCCGGGGTGCGGGGGAAAAGACCCCGGGGTGGCCGTAGAATCTGATGGGTGCTTCGGTCATCAGGGCAGTATCCAGGGGGTATACTATAAGCTCCAAGCGTTGGTCTGAAGTCATGTTCGGAGTCCTTGGGGTGGTAGGCCGAAGACTCCCGGGTGCATGGCCGGAAACTCTGGGGTCCAAGGGCGGACACTCCGGTCCTTTTTCAGCAGCTTCTTGTGTCTTCTCTTTCGAGCTTCTTGCTTGGTCATCCTTGCCTTCTTCTCTTGGTGTCATGGTCATGGACCTAGTCATAGAATAGGAATTCGTCTCAAGTAAGATCCCATTATCAAGATATCCAAAGGAGAGCAAGATATGGAAGGAATTCACCTATGTAGGAATGGTTGGCGTGACATGTTAACCAATGGTGATGGCCAGGTGTTGGGCAACATCACAGAAGGTAAGGATATCAGGGTAAATGCAACTAGCCAAACAAGTACCAATTGGCAAAAAACAAGAAAACGTGCAGCAAACAACTGGGACATGACTTTTGTGGAGCCATGTCAACAACCGGATTTTTAATCCCAGATGCCTGTTATGCCATACATCGCAATCCCAGGATTACCATTTTTGCGAGACATAACAGAATTGGATACCATAGTACATCATCCATTACAAACGGTACATAAGTTCTTACACAAATAGGGATCTCATGATCCAGTTCTTAATACAACATCAAGCAGCGGAATACGTAATAATAACGGTAGCGTAGGCGAAGCTCCATCTTCGGGGTCACAGGCAATGCTGACGATGGGAGATGATCCTAGTTGTCGTAACCTTCCTGGGGTCCATCCTCCAGGTACTCCTCTTCATAGTCTGGCCATGGGAATAGCCAGGGACAAAGCCATGAGTACTCTTTAAGTACTCGCAAACTAGTACTACAGGTAAAGGGGTTTTTGGATAATAGGACACTAGGCTCTAGGGTTGTTTTGCAAAAGCCAGATTTATCTCTACGAAGTTCCAAAGCTAATCACGATTTTATAACTCCTAAGTGGGATCTTGTAACTCATGTCACAACCCGGTTTTGGTCAAGTCAAAGTCTCAATTCATTTCACAAGTCATTTTGAAAAGTCTGACGGGGGAACAATATGGCCACTCCAACTATCCATAACCGTGGACACGGCTATTCGAATAGTTTGACACTCTGTAGAGATTGTACACTTTCACCACAACATTCGATACATCCGTCAGGAACAAATCCTGAATTCACCATACTCAGTATGCGAATAATCAATCCTAACCTTTCAATTACACGCCCTAGTATAAGCACCTCTCCTGTGAGTTTGGCCTCCCAACCATGACCAACTGTCATCTTGGGTACTGCACAGGTGGACAATCTTCACAAGGTAGCCTCAGCTCAGACCTTGGTCGTGAGGGAACTAATACTAAGGTATATAAGTTTCCAGTCAAGCCCTACCCAATCTTCGGGTATTGTGGTTGTACGATAAAATTGGAATGGTATTGCATCCAGACAACCATCAGTTTTATAAAGGGCTAAGGCTCATGCCTCAACATTTTCATCACCAAAACCATCATTTTGTTTGGAAACACATGTCCAAAACATTTCAATAGAATGATCCATCATTCCAAGGTTTTCATAACCAGTTTTCCACCAAGTATTCCCATCTAAAAGTTGATCAAGTTTTATGCTTAGCACTAGCATCTATGAGTGGGGGTAAGTACTAATGAGGGGTGGTGGACTAGTGGAGTTTCAACTAAGTACAACCTTATGTCTTAGGCTGATATCAGGATTTCTAACTTAGGCCAAATTTTATGCTCTTTATGCAACCTTCACAAATCTTTCTAGTATCTACCAATTTCTTAAGTAAACTCTAGGTAAGAGCTTTGATAAAGAAATAAAGTAAGAAGCTTGCAAGTAAAACTAGGATTGGTTTATCAAGTGGATATGATCACATATGCTTAAGGCATATAGTGGGCATAGTAACAAATAGTGGTTTGTGGCATCAGTAGGGTATCTTGCAAGGGTTAGCTTGCATTGGTCCACTTAGATCATAAAGCTTGCAAGTATTGGCTTGCATAGGTATAGTATCAGCTTGCCTTGTGCAGAGCAGTGGTTGAAGTTCTCCTCGGCTTCTTCTTCGTAGAATCCTCCTTCCTCCTCGTATCCTTGGTCGGTACTAGCGTCTATGAATAAGTACGAGGTACACAATCACCAAACAATACTTAACTACTTGCAATCATCACACAAAAGGGTCCTATAGATGATCTAGCATCATCTCTAACATTACAAGGTTAAGGCTTGGTTTAATTCTTTTTATTTTTAGAAAAGTAATTTCTACTCATTGAAAAACTTCTTAAGATTTAATATTCTCCAAACCAAACATGGGATCATGTTGACACATGTCATAACCACATATTTTAGTCCATGGGAATATGATTTAAAGTGGTGTCACAATTTAATAAGGTTTTACCCTTTTATTTTAATTAAATAATGTGTCTAGAAATGCCTATGTAGCATTATTTTATTACTTGAACATTATTTCTGTAAGTAAACCTATATATTTTTATATATTCTGAAAGGTATGGTTAAATGTGATTTTTGAGAGTTGGAATCAACTCAAAAGCTATTATGGTTTAAATTTGAAAATTGTTTGAATGCAGAAAAGCTTCTGCCTTGTTATTTTTACCAGGAGTGATCTATAGATCCAAATGACTTGAATCCAACGGGCTTGGATTCAGCATTCCCAGACCTTTCTAACAAAATTAGTTTCATTCAATTTGGTGCAATGAATCGATCTGGGTTGATTTTTGAAACTGGGTACAGAAGTGTGTTTGAAATAAAATGGAAAAGGTTTAATTCAAATAACTGGGCTGCGCGGGAAAAGTTAACGGGCCGGCCTGCTAAGCGTAGCGCTTCCGTGGGCTGCTTAAGTGGTTGTCCCCACACGTCAGTGAGACAGGGGGTGCGAAGCGGTATGGGACGATGTGGGTCGTTCGATCTGATTCTAATCCAACGGCTGGGAGTCATCGTCGACGTTGAGCAACGCCGGCGAGATAGAAACCTAGCACGGCCAGTGGGGGTTGCTGGGGGCTCACCGGGGTGCAGGCGAGGGTCGGCGAGGCGGACGAACGACGAAGTCAACGACGGCGAACTCAGGGGTGGTCGCGGCAGCTCCTGGGGTGGACGAAATCGATGGCGCCCTTCTTCTCCAGAGGCGGCGGGCTCCGGTGAAATTCCGGCGATGCGCTGCTCGCCTTGCTCCGGGACTGAGGTGGGGTGGTTCTGGGTGAGAGAGGAGTGGAATGGTGTGAAGAATTCGAGCGGGGGAGTCCTCTATTTATAGTCTCGACGGTGAGACCGAACGGCATGGGCGGGTGACGGTGGCGACATGGCTACGGGTTGCTAGAGGCATGGCCGGCGGTGGCGATCGCTTGGTGGTCTGCTGGCGATGCTCTACGGCTTTAATGTGCTTGTAGGGGCGGTGCGGTTTGGTCTGGAACACGCGACGCTCTGCGCGGCAGAGGCGGCGTCTTCGACGGTGAGCGGTGGCTATGCGTCACGGGGCGGCGAACGGGGATGTCTGGGGGATTCCTGGGTCGGCTGTGATCGTGTATGCACGCGGCGAGGGCGGCGCGTGGTCTGTGGGCTCTGGTCGAGGGTGGTGCTCTGGCGCATGCTCGGCACGGTTGGCAGAGGCACGGGCGCGGCGTTCCTGGGTGCTCTGGTCGGTGTCTTCGAGGCAGGGCTGGTCAAGAGGGGGAGGTGAGGCATGGGTGATATCCCAGACAAGGTTGGCGTGGCTAGTTTCCTTCCTAGCTTGCTGTCTACACTGGGGTGGCAAGGGTGGCTTCGGCTGTTCACCATTGATGATATTGGCAAGCTCACAGTGGTGCTAGTGCTTGGTTAATCTTACTAGATGATCTACTGAGATGGTTGTGAGCTAGATAGGGAACCAGTTAGGCTCAAAACACTGCACACTATAGTGTTTTGATTTTGTTTGATTTGTGTTTGCCAAGTGTTTAATGAAATGGCCGCATGAATTCAAGTTTTGAATTTTAAAAATATTTTTGGTGGGTGTGCTAGATTGGTGCTGGTGAGTCTGCAGATGCTTGGGTTTTGAAAGTTGAGCTTGTTTGAGTGATTTTTGAAAAAGTGTGATCTTCCCATATGATAAAGATTCAATTTTGAATTGTCATTTAAACTATGCATTTGAAAGTTTCTGGATGATCACAAAGTGGGCCTTGATACTTTGTTATGAGTACAATCAAGGGGTGCAAAGATCCAGAAAAGTTTCTGTTAGTTTCTGAAAGTTTGAGACAGCCAAAGTAGGCATGAGAGTTAAATTGGTCAAAATGACCATTTCTTTATTTTATTTGTTTTGATTTACTTGTCTTTGGGAAAAGTGTGGGAAATGTTTTAGATGATGTTTATTTCACCTAAGAACATTTTACAAGCAAGGAAACACACAAACAAGGTGGTTCAAAAGAATTCAAAATGAAATGCATACACATATGCATGCTTTCATAATTTTATTTAGAAAAGTTTTTGTTAACCCTAATTTTGATGATTAGAGTTTGATGATCCAAGTTGAGTATTTTTGGGATGTTACAAGCCATGACCTTCAAGTGCCAAACGAAACGAGAATGATAATGCATTAAACCAAACAAAATACCCTTTAGACACGAGAGGTTGCATTGCCGCGTGCAGCTTCCGTAAATTCATGATCTTCAGGTGCACCCAGTGGCAGAGCTACACACAGGCTTAACTGGGCCGTGGCCCGCCCATAATTTCTAGAAAAGGCTATAGTTTGATAATTTAGCCCACTATTATTAGCACGTTAACATCACTCTTTTAGCTTGGTCCACCCATGTATTTCACTATAGCTCCGCTGGTGGGTGCACCTAAAGGGCATGAGCAAGCAAACACACCCTACCATCTCACGGAGACAAACTACAACATTCTCATGACCCTAGGGTCTTGGAGGTATGGAGGACCATGGCCTCTCGCCGGCGGGAGGTTTTCTGATTTTTGTTTCGCCTGTTTTTAGTGTGTTTTTTTTTATGTTGAGTCGATGGCTATGTCCTGGAGTCAGAATAATATCCTCTCCGCTCTATCCTCGCTCCGATGGTGCATCTAGCGCCAACGGAGGGCGCGTGGAGCCGTTTGTCCGGCGGATCTCTTGGGATCCAGTTCGTTGGTGTGTTTTCAAGTCAGTCTCTTCCGATCTACGGTTATCATTATTGGCGATGGTTGATGCTCTGATGCGCTGGTCCATTGTGACCTTAGCACGACAACTTCCCGTCTGTCTACTATAACAAGCTCTATTACGACAAGCTTTGTCCGGCTCCGGTGATGGAGGGGCAGCTCGCCCCTTTAACTCGTGCTAGTGTTTGTAGTCGTCACTAGATGGTCCAATGACCTATTTGTAATTTTTATTACTTTTAGGTCTCTTTGTGCTGTTGTTGATTATAACATTCTCATGGCGCAAAACATAAATACGAAGATGGGACGATAGAGTGGCATCACTGTTCCAACTCGTGCTAGTGTTTGCACAAAATAGCATGTACCTCCCTACTATCTTGGAAAATTCTTCTGAACTATTTTGTGCAACTAGTCAGTTTGCATCACTGTTGCAATTTGTGCTGTCAAGATTTTGTGGGCATACATAGCCAGATCAATGCCGATATTTGCTAGCCTTTTTCAATAACTTCCGGTACCTGATGGAATCTAACCTAACTGGCATAACTCCACAAAATGCAATACGCATATCTGCCGATGAAATTTCTTAGAACAGTCTCGAACTGAATGCGTTCAGACAGTATAAACAGTCTGTGCCAAGTTTCAGCATCATCAAATTTTACAATCTACAAACAAAAAAAAAATTTGAATACCTCTTAGAGCTCCAACATAAGACACAGCATCCAACCTAATTTCAGCTAACAGCAAGCACAATAGGATCCTCATAAGCAGACAGCAATTTTACAAGAAAAATAATTGTTGACCACTACATTTATGTGTACCATACGGTATATACATAACCAAAGAAAAGAAAACAAACTTGGTACTTATGCGCATAAAATTATATGATTGGCTAATGACTAACCTAAACTTCCTAACCTGACCATGATTATCGAAGATGGCAAACAGGTGCCACCAGGCAAAAAAAAAATCACACCCAGAGGACATGGCTTACTATACATTATGAGATGAGACCGAAGGGATACCAATCCATCGCACTCAGCAGACCTCTTGGAGCTTCAGAGAAGCTTATTCTGTGCCACGGCTTCGCAAAGCTCTTCCTCATATAGTAAAACTCTAGGAGAGGCTGTGACTTTTGATACAGGCCTTGGCAACCCTGGTGGCACTGAACAGCGCAGACGCTTTGAAGGCAATGAATCTGGGAAAAGAACAGCTGTGATTGGCTTCACATCAAGCAGCTTGAAACGTGAATGTCGAGGACCATGTCTTGGAGCCTTCGGGGTTCTCGGGGTGGCGACCCTCACATCCTTGCCATCTATTCTACTGAAATTTCAGTGGTTTTCAACAGATTAGAGTTAATTCAGGTGAATAGTACTCTTTTTGGGGAACAAACATGATATAGCTAACCTCATGAAAGGCCAATGCTCAGTCGGGAGAGGGGTCTTGTTCTGGAGCAATTCCTGCCTGCTGCGATCTGGAGTAGTGTAGTTGAAATGATATTGCCTTGCCAGTTCAACCTAGTTTACATGACTAAGATGAGTATGAGAATGCAGGGATAAACAGTACTACACGTACTGGAACTGCAAGCTAATTCAACAAGGAAAAATTGGGAATGCAATAGGTCAATATGTAGGATGTTGGACATGAAAAAACACTGAACTAATTGACAAGCATGGAAATGAATAGGCACAGTACAGGATTTGGGACAATAATAATCCATACACGTTTATGAAAGTAAGCAATGGAAGAACAAACAACTATCTGCCATGTCAGATGACATGGTAAGTAGCTGTTATATATGCAGGTGACAAGAGTACTATTCACCAATGCGCAAAAGTATAGCCTGTCAGAGCTAATCTCGGCTACTGTGTACCAAAACATCATCTAGGTCATGATTTCAGTGAGCAATAAGACTGCCAAAGGTACAAGTGCTGAAGTAAGATAAAACCATTTAAACTGGACTAATAAAGGACGCAGCAGTAAAAAACAAGATACTTACAGCCTTTCGGATCCTTGTTGAAACATGGAAAACAGCCCTCAGCTGGTCATGGTGCAAATAACACACAATCTTGATCTTTTCAACAAAAAAATGGCAGTCAGGTTTATTACAAATATAATGCACACTGAAGTTAACAAAGTGGCTTCAATTCCATACCAGGAGATCAAGTGGAAGTGATTCAAGTCTTGAATGGTCATCACATTCAGCTGCTTGAGGAGTCTTCGGAGTTCTTGGCAAAAACTGTCCCTTAATGCCACTAAATGCCTCAAAATTGAGCCTTATTGGGGACATAATTGGTGTAGTGCTTTCAAAGAAAACCTCAGCCTGTGGTGATATCTCCAGCTCATCCTTCTCCACATTTAAAAGAATCCGCTTCTTCCCTATATCCCTGCTTGTGCTCCTACTATAACGAATCTGAGCCAGGGCACCAGGCTTCAAGTACTTGTTCTTTTTGTGCTTCACTCGTTTCTTTTGCTTCAGAGTTACTGATGCAGACCCCATAATGACTGCTATCCGCAAGAAAACTAGAAGCAGCAGATATTGAAAACTTCGATTCTCTTCCAGTTTCATCTCACAGCTTCATTAATGGAGCAGGAATTAAGCAGCAAGGAGAACAATAAAGTTAATATAACAGGAAAAGCAAGCTCAGTATAAACATCCAAGGTAGTGTCAGACTGCCAGGTTTGTTATCTTGGCAGTTGAGACCAAAAAATTACTCTAACTTCAGGTAGAGCTTTCGTAGGCTGTAGAAGACTAAAAAAATAACCCATCGTACAAAAACAATAGGCAGCAGCATCCACGTCTCCCTAGATTGGGTCAGAATCAGGACAATATGCTAGTCATATTGGAAAGATTGGGGTGGTGTCATGGTGAAAACCTTGTCTTTTAGGTAATTACTTAACAAACTAAAAAGTCCAGGTAAAGCACAAATGCTATCTGTTCACACCTGTATCCATCATTTGAAAATGATAAAAAAAATGAGTAAACTGTATCAGCGGTCCTAATTCTTTTCCCATGCCTTCACTTTGGTCTCTATTCTTTAGAATTGCACATCCAGGTCCTAATTGCTTCATAAATGTGTCACACGAGGTCCTAAATCGGTTCGACCCTCGTTCACTGGTGCCATGTAGAGAATGGGGCCCGGGAGACATATTGTACACCCTGCATATTTGCGAAAAGGCCCCCAGGTTGTGTTTTTCCAAAAACAAATCCCTGTTTCGAGTCCCTAATTGGTTCTTGCTCTGCAGCCGCTATTGATCCTGTACTACCGCAGCCGCTATTGATCCAGTCATATAATGTCGATATTCGACAGTTAGAGGAAGGAAGGAAGGAAAATCTAGCACCCGCAAACCAGTTAAATCTCCGATTCCATATACGATACAGGACGGCAGACGACGGTTCCTGCTAAATTGTCGGGGCACGCGCGCGTCAGATACAGAAATCAAATCGATCTAAGAATTCGCATAGAATCCAGGATCAGTCAATTGGATGAAGAGCAGAGGAACTGGTGTGCTTAGCTTACTTTGGAGAGGAGGAGGAGCCAGCGGAGAGGGCGTTGCTCGCCATGGGTGGCAGACTTGAAACTCATCCGCGCGCGCAGAGTCAGAGGCGGAATTGAAACGAATTGATCTACAAATTTCAATTGACTCTGGTGAACAAGCTCACCAGGGTAATAAATCTCATTTTTCTTTTGAGCTAGCTTGGTTGCGCCAAGATGGATTCCAGGAGATGGTAGCAAGAGAGTGGGCAGTTAGTACTAAAGGTAGGAATCCCATGGAGGTCTGGCAGAATAAGATTCGCCATCTCCACAACTTTCTTAGGGGTTGGGCCAGAAATTTAAGCAGCGTTTATAAAATTGAAAAGCAAAGGCTTTTAAATATTATAGATTCGCTCGATGTTAAGGCGGAAACCACTCCCCTTACCACCTCTTTCTTGCTCTGCATGATAGGTTCCAGCAAGGGGAATTGCCGCTCTATCGGATTAACTATGGAACTATAATCCTACTACCTAAAAAACAAAATGCAGTACAGATTCAGCAATATAGGCAAATCTATTTACTTAATATGAGCTTCAAAAATTTTACAAAGGTAGGAACGAATAGGGTGACTGCGGTAGCACATCAAGTTATTAGACCAACTCAAACCGCTTTCATGCCGGGGAGACATATTCTGGAGGGGGTACTGATCCTTCACAAGACAATCCATGAACTTCGCAGGAAGAAAATGGATGGGGTCCTCTTGAAGATTGATTTTGAAAAAGCGTATGATAAAGTGAAATGGCTGTTTTTGCAACAAGTAATGTGTATGAAAGGCTTTGATCGTAAATGGTGCCGCTGGATTAATGATTTTGTTAGTTGTGGAAGTGTTGGAATTAAAGCGAATGATGACATAGATCATTATTTCCAAACCTTCAAAGGTTTAAGGCAAGGTGATCCGTTATCTCCTATGCTTTTTAACCTCGTTGCCGATATGTTAGCAATTCTGATTGCTAGAGCAAAAGAGGATGGACAGGTCGAGGGGCTCATACCTCACTTAGTAGAGGGTGGGATATCAATCCTCCAATATGCGGATGATACCATCATTTTTATGGAACATAATTTGGAAAAAGCTCTAAACATGAAATTAATCCTATGCACTTTTGAGCAGCTATCAGGACTAAAGATAAACTTCCATAAGAGTGAAGTCTTTTGTTCTGGTAAAGCTAAAGAACATCAGGAGCAATATATTAATTTGTTTGGTTGTGAGGCGGGGTCTTTCCTTTTTAGATACTTGGGAATCCCTATTCATTTTCGCAAACTTAAAAATGGTGAATGGAAACCGGTAAAAGACCACTTTGAGCGTAAGCTTGCGAGTTGGGTGGAAAAACTTTTGTCTTATGGAGATCGGTTAGTGCTAATTAATTCAATATTAACAAGCCTACCAATGTTCATGATATCCTTCTTTGAAATACCTAAAGGGGTTAAAAAAGATTGTATTATTTTTGCTCTAGGTTTTTTTTGGCAAAGTGATGGCCATAAGAGAAAGTATAGACTAACTCGATGGAACATCATATGCCGACCAAAGGACCAAGGGGGACTAGGGGTGGAGGTACTTGACATAAAAAACAAATGCCTGTTAAGCAAATGGTTGTTTAAAATTTTAAATGAACAAGGGGTATGGCAAGAGCTCATACACAATAAATATCTCCACGCTAGTTCTTTGTCTCAAGTTAAGACAAAACCCTCGGACTCTCCTTTCTGGAAAGGGCTTATGAAAGTTAAAGACGATTTTTTGACCAGGGAGCTTTCAAAGTAGGGAATGGTGAGCAAGCTCGTTTTTGGGAAGAGACATGGCTGGACAGTAAACCTCTATTACATCAATATCCATCTTTATATAATATTGTGCAACATAAACAAGTCACAGTGGCTAATGTGTTATCACATACACCTTTGAACATTGGCTTTAGACCAGCTCTAACGGGTAATAGAGGGGCAAGATGGCTTCACCTAGTGCGCCGTTTGATGAGCATCAACTTAACCAAACAACCGGATGAATTTGTTTGGAAGTTAACAAAGTCTGGTTCCTTCTCAGTAAAATCATTATATCTAGACCATATGAACGATCATACCAGGTACCTACGTAAATATATCTGGAAAATGAAAGTACCACTTAAAATCAGGATTTTTATGTGGTTCTTACAGCATAAGGTAATTCTACTGGCAAGGCTGTAATAAATGTTGTTTTTGTTCTCAAGATGAATCAATACATCATTTGTTTTTAGCTTGCCCACTTGCAAAAGTAGTATGGCATATTGTGCATATGGCCTTTAATATAACTCCTCCGACTAATATTAACAATCATTTTGGTAATTGGCTAATGGAAGTACCAAAAAAAGATAAAGTACAACTCCGAGTTGGTGTATGTGCTTTATTATGGGCCATATGGAACATAGAAATGATTATATCTTTAACAAAGCCAAAAATACTTCTTTTATGCAAGTTATCCCACAGGCTACTCACTGGATACATATGTGGTCCTTCCTACAACCTATAGAGAAACGTGCTGCTTTGGATACTGGGTGCAGCCGGCTGGAATCGGTGGCACGGGACCTATACAGCCAATGCAACTAGCGTTTTGATTTTAGGATAACATGCTGATGCAGAGCCATTTCATGCTATCTTTTTTGTTCAGATGGTTGATTCGTGTTTTAACCATGTGCGACCCATGATGTAATCATTTGTAAACTTTTGAATCGAATAAATCAATAAAAAGGTCGCATGCATCTACCGATGCATAGGCCGGAGCTAAGCCTCTATTTCAAAGAAAAAAACAAATTTCAATTGAATCCTAGATCAATCAATTGGACCAAGGTTAGAGGAGCTAGCACACCTAGCTTACGTGGGAGATGAGCTATGGAAGAGCAGCCGACAGCGAGGATGGTGTCACCGTTGGAGGCGCCTCAAGGAGGAGGGGATAGCAGCTTGTTCCCTATTCTTTCAATACAGCGACTGAGTTTTGTTGAAGTATGATCCAAATTCATCAAGGAGGCTAACTTCTGATGAACGGAGCGAGGGGCGATTTTGTTTTTGTTCTTCGTTATTTGCTTGTCGCGTTTATAACAAGTTTTGAAAGAAAACACAACCTAGGGGGTCTATTCGCAAATAAGCAGGTGTACAGTAAGTCTCCCGGGTCCCATTGTCTATATGACACCGGTCAATGAGGGTCAAACCGATTTAAGACCTCGTGTGACACACTTATGACACAATTAGGATCTAAATGTGCAATTTTAAAGAATAGGGACCAAAGTGAAGGCACGGAAAAACATTAGGACCGCTGATACGGTTTACTCAAAAACATTTGACAAAGAGATTATATTAATATCGCGGAGATACCAATTACACCCAACAAAATGTATGAAAGACATCAAGGATGCACACAGCCAACTAAAAACAAGGAAAAACAAGAAAAAAGAGGGGGGAGCCTAGCCACGGTGATCAATCACTCACAGCAGCAGCACACCAACCACCGCCAAAGACAACACCCGGAAATAAAAGGTTCTCCAAAAGCAAAACCTCCAAGGAAACGGTATACAAACACCGCCGTCACCCAATCATAGATGTTAGGTTATCACCCTTGTTGACCCCTAGAGCTGGATTGAGTTTTTCCTCGGGCAGTCTGACCTCAGGCAAAGACCGGGGCCTTTTCTTTTTCTTTTCTCTTTCATTTCTGTGCTTAGCCTCCTTGGCTTCGTTTGTGTGCCTCGAGAGATCTCCTCGTTTTGTATTTGACTTTCTGTAATCGCAATGAAAGCAATGTCTTTCATAAAAAAAAAGTTCACCCTAGAGAAAGTCCAAGCTTTCAAAACAATGCCTTTAACAAGAACATTGCCAGGTACAACCAATGAAACCCAGACCTTAGGTTTTGGTTTTCACTCTGTTGTGAAATTTGTGTGGCTTTATAATATAAAGCTGGGCCTTGGCCTTTGGTTTAAAAAAACCCAGACCGTAGGTTTTCTCCCTGAAAGTCAAGACTCGGTACTTGTGGAGCACTACCAAAAATGAATTCCTCCAGTGCTGCTAGCCCCACTTGTCGGCCGCTTCTGCAAGTCAACAAACACCAGGCTCACAAGTACCACATGTCCGGAATCGCCAAGAACAACACCTTGCAGCCATGTCCAGACAGCGGCCTTTGAAGCAAAATCTTCATCGCAACCAAGACCTCCTCTACCATTCCTTCTGGTCTTCAGATCACAGCCACTATGACATTCACTGCCTATATCTACATCATAGAAATCGAGATATCAACATGTCTCATGGTGTCAATAGGCAGCGGAGCTTCATGTCGCGCCCTCTTGAAGCCACCAGGCCGATTATATGGGCGCGCACGACCGGATCTCATCCGGTCTAGATATCCAAGGGCATCATGAGCCAATCCGTGTAGATCTCCAGCAAAGAATTCCAGAACTCCTCAGCGTACAAGCACTACAAATGGTATCCCTAACTACCAGTACGTAATTCTCCAAACAAAATTACTCTTCAAAATTATTAAACAGAAATTGATTAAAGTGAAATTACCAAACAAAACATGCCATTAGATAAGCTCACATCGGCTATTCAGATGTATTGATTTGTTGTTTGATAACTAAGCAAGTATACTGGTTGTCCACTAAAGAAGGTCATTAATTTATCCATCCTAGCATCAGGAAAGAACAAATTCGCAGTGTATAGCGAGAGCAATGTCATGTTTCTGGTGGAATGCATTATGGTAAACTCCAAACCAAAAATCAAGTTCAACAAATGAACATGATAACATCAAATGCAGGAAATTCAAATTGGGAATATTGTCGAGACATTTACACTAGAAAAGATTCAATCTAGAAATGAAGATATTCTGTGAAAATTTACAAGTTCAGAGAAGTTTATCGTGACAACTGTTTCGAGACAAGTCTATGTTAGAATACATGTAGGACTTAGAGATAGACTAGGACACATCTTCTTATACTCCAAGTCTATCCCCTCCTTGTACGTCTATATATACCCCGTGAGAGGGTCAAATCAAATACAACAACAAATATTAGGGTTCTACTATTTTCAACATGGTATCAGAGCGGTTAGCCTCACGGCGCCGATCCTAGGTTCTTCCACCACTTCCGCATCGCACCGCCCCTGGGGAGATTAATCTTCTCCTCGGGGGCGCGGCACCCGGTCTTGATCAATGATCGGATCGGTTTCTTAGATTAGATTAAATCAATTTTTGAAATCTCAATTTTTCCATAGATTAGATCCAAGTTAGCTCCAAATAAAATCCCTAAATCCACGACCTAGATCCTTCCTCCGGTGAGAAAGGTGCAAAATCCAGTGTTCCTACCTCCGGCAGAAGAACAGGATTCACAGCCTCAGGGTTGACGACAGAACACTAACTGACCACCGCGACATGGCCGACGCGCCATTCCACCACTACAATGAATTGCTCGGCACGGATGTTGCCCGCCTCCACACGCTCAACCTCGAGCACCTTGTGGAGCCGGCGCACGGCTTGGAGGACCTGGTAGCCCCTTCGGCTTGGACGAAATCTAGGACACTATCAAGAGGTTGCCGGCGCGCAAGGCACCGGGGCCGGATGGCTTCACCGCAGAATTTCTACGCGCATGCTGGAGCACAATCAGATCGGACTTCATTGCAGTCTTTCAGAAACTGTTCGAGCTCCGTGGCAGGGGTTTCCACAAGCTAAACCAGGCCCTACACACGTTGTTGCCCAAGCATGCCGAAGCACAACAGCTGGGTGATTATCGGCCAATCAGCTTAATCCACCTCATCGCTAAGATCTTCACCAAGCTACTATCGCTACGCCTCGCGCCCAAGCTCAACGACATTGTGAGCCCCATTAATAACGCGTTTATCAGGGGACGGAGCCTACACGACAACTTCGTGCTCGTCCGCCAATCTGCTCGTCTACTTCATCAGCTCGGAGCCACTCACGCCCTTCTCAAGCTTGACCTTGCACGCACCTTCGACTCCCTGTCCTGGCCATTTCTCTTTGAGGTCCTGCTGCGCATCGGCTTTGGGAACAAGTTTGTCGGTTGGCTTGCTATCTTGTTCTCGAGTGCGAGCACCAAGGTGCTGCTCAACCGGGAGCATGGACCACCAATCTGGCACAGGAGCGGGCTACGCCAGGGAGATCCTTTGTCCCCGCAGCTGTTCGACATCGCGGTCAACGTCCTAGGCAAGCTTTTCAAGCGCGCCACTGAGCTCGGCATTCTCCAGCAACTCCACCCTCGGCGCTCGATCCCTCCTATCTCGCTCTACACGGACGATGTGATCCTATTCTGCCACCCTTCGAGTGGAGACATTGCGTTAGTCAAGGAAATATTGCGAGTCTTTGGCATCGCTTCTGGTCTTCAGGTGAATTATGCTAAGTGTACGGCCACGATGATTAGATGCAAAAGTGAGGACACCGGACCTATGCTGCAACCGCTGGGGTGCCAGATCGTGGACTTCCCCATAACCTATCTAGGAATCCCGCTCTCCATCCGCAGGCTCACCTCGGCCCAGATGCAACATCTTGTCGAACGGATGGCGGCAAAGTTGCCTACATGGAAATTGCGCCTAATGCAGAAGCCAAGTAGATTGGCCCTGGTTATATCGGTCCTTGGAGCCATACCGGTGCACCAACTACTTGTGTTGTACCCCTCGAAGAAGACGATTAAGGCCCTGGAGAAGATTCAAAGAGGCTTCCTCTAGGAAGGAAAGGCCGCCGCCAACGGCGGGAGCTGCCATGTGAACTGGCGGCTGGTCTGTCGCCCCACCGACCTTGGAGGGCTCGGTGTCCAAGACCTAGAGCTCACCGGCCTTGCACTGCGACTCCACTGGTTGTGGCTGGACCGTACGGATAGCTCTAACGCCTGGAGTGGATTGGGCATTCAGCCCTCCTCCATGGAGCGTGAACTTTTCTTCGCCTCCACCCACATGGTGCTGGGTAATGGCCAGTCCACGCTATTCTGGGAGGATAGGTGGATCGACGGACACTCCATGCGCGATATCGCACACCTCCTCTATGACTGTATCCCTAAGAGCCGGCGCAAGGTACGAACCGTGGCAAAGGGGCTCGCGGCCAACAGCTGGGCACGCGACATCCAGGGGGTCCTTGGCATTCCGAAGGTGGGGCAGTACTTACTACTATGGCTCGTGGTCTCTCCCACTATCCTATCTGAGGGCGAAGATAGACTGATCTGGAAGTGGACTGTTGATGGCACCTACACCGCAAGATCGTCCTACCGGGCAGCCTTCCTTGGATCAAAACGTTGCACCGTCTGGAAGCTTATTTGGAAAAGCTAGGCGCCCAACCGTGTCAGATTCTTTCATTGGCTAGCCAATCTTGGCCGGTGCTGGACCGCGGAGAGGCTCGCGAGGAGACACCATCAGCACCACCCCCGTTGCGTTCTCTGCGATCAGGACATGGAGACTATGCAACACCTGATGATCACCTGCCCTTTCTCTAGGCAGGTTTGGCACGAGGTCCTTGCTTGGCTGCGCCTCTCTTGCCCGACGCCTTCCAACGAAGCTACCCTCTTCGACTGGTGGACAAAAGCCCAGCGTTGCACGCCCAAGCCAATGCATAAGGGGCTGGCCTCTGCGACATTGTTGATCCCCTAGATGATCTGGAAGGCGCGCGTGTTCGAGCGGGCGCAACCGTCTATCCAAGCCTTGGTCATAAAATCAAGGAGGAAGCCTCCCCGCGGGCGCTAGAGGATTGAGAGACTTGGGATGTACACTAGTAGCCGATTTTGTAACCTGGATGTTTGCCTCTTGGGAGGCGTGTAACAACTCTATCTTTTCAATATAATGAAACGCAAGGCTTTTGCGTTTTCTCAAAAAAAAAAGGTGCAAAATTCGTGTTTAAGACGACGCTCCGGTGACTCCGGCGCGAATCCAAGACAAGATGGCCGGCGACGCGCGCATCAAGCTCGCAGTCCAGGAGCATGAAGGCACACCAGGCTGCATCACTTCATGCATGCGCACAGGCTTGAGGGCCGGACAGTGTAGATGTGCTACCAGATAAGCTACCACGGCATGTAAAATCCCAATTTGCATAAGGTAACTTCATCAACACGTCACCCGACAACTCCAGGACGACTTGCTCCGCGGGTTAAGTGTAACACCCTCGGAATCGGCCCTATGCAAGTTTCAGCGATCCCCGCCAAACCCGCATAGAAACGATTCAAAGGTGCCCACCAGGCACATTCGTGTGGGTGGAAAACAAAGTAATATCATTACACAATAGTCCGCGATGGAACCCACAGAACAGGTATATACAACAGCGACTCAAAGAGTCAAGAATACAGATATTCAATGCAAAGATCCAAATCACCTTCAAAACGATACAGCGTCCGAGTATGGACAAGATGCAAATTGAGCTAAGAGCCCTGAAGAATAACCAATGGCGACCATAACCCTGTCCAGGCCAAGCCGGAAGGGTAACCCTGCTAACGACGGCGATCTCAAAACCTGCTTAAACAAAAGGGGTGCCGACAAAGGGCAAAGGAAAAAGAGAGCGGTCAGTACTGAGGCCAGTACACGGCGAGACTAGAATTCGGCGGTCCTCGCCTACATAGGTATGGTGGACTGAAGCGGCAGCGCAGCATGCACTAAACAACCTATAGAGACTCGATATAACTGTCGGCTATCAGAGAGGGATAAGAAAGATCTATTCAGAACCAACCGGATACTACCACCAAACATACCCATCCTGGTATTTTCCCCTCAAGACCAAACGAGGAAGTCATCTGAGGAACTCACACAGTTGACAGTTTTATTTATTCGGTTATCGTTGCAGCAATTACTAGTCAGGTATAGATAGTCATCCTGATATAATAAGCAGTGGGCACTTTTAGTTAACCATTCCGTTATAGTGAAGCTGATTACTAGTCATATCAGATACAAGTCAAATTATAACAGTAAACTTTAGTTATAGTTGTCTATGATCGAGAACTGTGCTCCAAGTCGTCCATAACCGCGGACACGGCTTCTCGAAAAGATTTAACCCTGCAGGGGAGCACCAAAGTTTCCACACGCACCTACACCCTTGTTGTCAGATCAGGTAGGTACAAGATCACAAAACATACACCCAACGGTATGTCGACGGGGTTTCGGACACGACGTTTCCCAGACCCAAAGCAAGCACATGGGGGCCACCCCACTAAGCTACCCGCCACGAAGTCGGCCGGCTCCGAGACGGACCCAGAGGTTTGTGCTAATGGTTGTAAACGACTGGGAACCCGAAAATGTGACTGCGCTTGTCGATACCACGAAGACATTCCACATTTGTTCCTAAACAGTACAGGCGCTCCACGCGCAATCATAAATAAAGCAGTAAAACATGGCATAAGTACATGATAGTAATAAAGCCCCAAACTACTTTGTGGCCCCCGGTACAGTACTTTGAAATCAGGTACTAATCGATGGGGATGCCCACACACCCCACCTGTGGTTAGCGCGCTCGATCTCGGAACAGGTGTCAAGAACTCGGGGTCCTACGGGACACCAGTGAGCGGTTAAAAACCAAATATTGTCTATTACCCACCGGTGCCTCTGCATTATTTACCTACTTCAATTTTAGTTATTAAACGATAATTAAAGCCATGATCATCTCCAACATTAAACATGCGGCATTACTCCAACAACTGTGGTACATCGACGGCGCGACGCAACACCTGCGCAAGCAACTACGACTCGCAAGGCTGACTATCTACCAAACAACAGGTAATAGGATGTGTCCAAGGCAATTTAGTGGCTCCAAGGGATATCACGGATACGAAAACTAGAGCATCGTATCACAGATAGCAATAGATCAACAGGAGGAAATAAAGACTATAAAAGTAAGATAGGTAGAAAGGGGGAGAATGCTCGCCTGAAAACATTGCCAAAGTTTCATCCGAAGATCGGGCCGACACTCGCATCAACTCAACGGCCTAATCCGTGAAGAAGCAAAACACTAGCAGAACACCGGATGCACTATTTAATACTACGGCAAAAGATCGGACATGATGCATGTATGATGTATGACATGGCAAGGGTGCGATGCAACTAGGCAATATTAAGCGAAACCAGGGTCCCGACAATTAATTATTAAGTTCATGTTGTTTAGATACCCCCAATTTAAATGTTGCATTAACAAGGCAAAAGATATCATCGGTTCGCTACACAATTTTAAATGGGGCCAAAAAAAGGCTAGATAAGCCCGCATATGGTCTCCATATTTAATTATGAGGTGAATCGGCATAATGCCCCCAAACCACATGGTATGTATGCAAGTATGAATGATTATATGCAACAAGATATATCCTTTATAAAAATAGGGCTTGGAGGTAAAGGGGTCACACATCGGGGTATTGACGATCTTGGGTGGCTTGGAAGGTTCGCCTCCGGGGGTTTGGCTTGACGGGATGGGCCTTCGGGTATGGGGTCTCGGTCTCATGCCGATGATCTTGTCATCCGTGTCCGGGGTTCTTGACGTACCATGTAGAAGATCTTGTTGTCCACGAAGGAGAACTTGGTTGTGTCGAAGAAAAATGTTGAATTACGGCTTCGGGTTCACATGTCCGACTTTGCGTTGATCCATTTGTCGCAGCCCCTGGTGAAGGTCGTGTCGACAGAAAGTGCAGTGACGAACTTGCCACAGGGCACGTGTGGCTTTGGGTCGGTTTTGCAACTCAGACGGCTGAACGGAGGCGTCGACGTCCACACGGTCCACCACAACTGCAGGACACCGGGAGCGGCAGCGGGTGGGTACCAGGATAGGAACACGGTTCGGCCTGCGAGTAAAAACATGGAGAGGAACCTAATCTTACAAACCAGGCCATGAATACAACCAACCGATGTGGCAAACGACAACCGGCGAGCAGGTCGCAGACAAACTCACGGCCGGATGGTGCCTGCGTGGGGAAGGCCGAGCAGGAGGTCGCGTGAAGGTGCCATGGCGCAGGTAGGAGTCGAGGTGGGGTGCGACCGGTCTGCAGGGCCTGGTAACGAGGGCGAGAACCTGCGGCGGCGGCGGGGTCGTCGCAGTGTCGCGCGGGGTGCAGAGGGAGGGAAGGGCGCCGATGGAGGAGACGGGGAGGGCGTTGGCGCAGCCGCGGCCGAGGAGGAGGGCGGCGGTGCAGGGACTCTACGAACGGAGAGGCAGGCGCGGCAGAGAGGGGGTCGTGGGCGGCGCTGCTCGCGGAAGGCGCTCGGAGAAGGCATGGCGGCGACGGGCCTCAAGGATCGATGGAGGCGACGGGGCTTGGGTCGAGGGAGGGCCCGCGAGGTTGGGGGCGTCGGCTCCGTCGAGAAGGAGGCGGGGAAGGACGGGCGCGGCCGACGGCGTGGTCGCGTTCAGGGCGGCGCTCAGGGGCAGGGAGGCACGGGTCGCAGTGCAGGAGAGGGCCGACGGGGTGCTGATGGCGTCAGTCGTCCTTTACGGGGAGGGAGAGGGGTCGAGGACGGCGGGGAGCTCGTCGAGCAGCCGCAGAGGGGCGTCGGTAGGGCTCCTGCAGGGAGGAGTCGAGGAAGGAGAGGATGGTGGCGAGGGGAAGCGGCAGAGAGAGGAGTGTCTGGCGGCGTAGGCGAGCGACACGGGGAGAGAGAGGGGATCGCGAGCGGGTGGGGGTCACGCGGTCAGCGGTGTTTGGCGGGGTCGGGCCTCGATCGGGAGGGGAGCGGGGTCGGGGCAACACGCGCGCGGCGTGGATGGGTGGGCGACTGAGTCCTGTCGAACGGTGGTGGGGTCAGGCGGCAGGGGGATCGGGCGCTAGTGGGGTGGGTTTTGGTGACGGGATTGGCGAGGTGGTTGACCGCTTGCCAGGGTGTGGCGGCGGCGGGTGAGGGAGATTGGGGTGGGGGTAGGGGTGGTTCTAGGGTTAGGGTTAGGCTTAGGAATTTATATGGGGTAGTAGGTGGTTTGGTCGGTTGGGCCTTTGGACCGGCCGGCTGGACTGCCTCCCAGATTATAAATATTTTATTATTTTTATAAAACAAATATTTTAAAACATAGTTTTAGGCAAATACAAGATCCGAAAAAGATCGAGGTTTCGCATTTGAATAAAGAGAGGCATTTGTAGAAAACAAATAGGGCTTTTGATAATAGTTTAGTGCAAAAATATGTATGATGCAATGATGGTGCACAAAATAGATGACAACATGCCATATTTTAATTAGGGTTTACCCGGGATGCTACATTAAGGACCCGGCATCAACCCTAGGAGGGCAACCTCTCGCACTCGGCATCAATGTCACCAACTCACCGTCGCCAATCTACACTACAACGAGCTGAACCATCACGACATCGAGCTATACGTCTACACCAGGCTACAAGCCAAGATCTTCGTCGAGCACATCCACGGAAAAGCGACATCAACATTATCCACACGCCAGGCCAGTGTGGAACACGACCCTCTCAACTTCTCCGACAGCACGACAACTCCACACGTCGCCGCGAGGGACGCCTTCAAGCGACGCACTACATCACGCCTGCTGTGATATTACCGACAACATCATCGCCAAGGTCTTCATTAACATGGTCTTCATCAACATCTTTGTCGACACATCGTCGTCGTCGCTACATCTGTCCACATGATGGACATACAACTACGACGCCCTCTGACAGTACAATTGCAAGGCACGACGATGGCATCGGCCACGCCCACGACACCAACAACTGCATCAACAAACCAGCGTCACAATTGTGGAGCCCCTATAACCACACATATGGTTCTGACAAAACCGTGTGTGCTCGGTGACTTTCTCCAGTCTTGGCAAAACTAGTGGTCTCACTTATGACTGCGTCCAAGAGACGCCCCCAACGGTACCTCTACAAGGTGCAAAGCGTCCACAACTACAGCTTCATCAACAACAACAAAGAAACACGCAATTTTTTGCGCCTTCGACAATGGCGGCCACATAACATACGACGACTACGACATCGATCACACCCACCTCGACAACCGCTACATCACGATCGGCTACCTCGACATCGACAACAACAACGTCTACAACTACACAACGGCAACAACTCCAGTCAACAGCGTCTGCATCATCACATGCGTCCACGACACTCCTGCTGTGACTGCGGGAGGGAAGAGAGGCACCAGAAGGAGACGCAGTCACCGCCCCTAGGTGCTGGCCATGATCATTAGAGACGCAGGTGATGATGACAAGGGGAGAAGACAGCGGACTTCAAATCCAGTCGCAAACGTCCGCTTCTCTTCGGCTACGACTGAGGGAAATGTTAGAATACATATAGGACTTAGAGATAGACTAGGACACATCTTCTTATACTCCAAGTCTATCCCCTCCTTGTACGTCTATATATACCTATCAAATACAACAACAAATATTAGGGTTCTATATTTTCCACAGTCTAGACATTATTGATCAATAGTTTCTCACTTTCCCAATTACTGCATGAACATATTATACACTACAAAAAAATAGAAGACCAGAAAAGAGTGACACATTCCATTTTGATCTATAGAAGGCTATAAATGACACTAGTATGCTGATCCGCAATTGTGAATGCCTAAAAGGGGCTAGTCCATTTGACACACCCACACAAGGCTTCTACAAATATGATATTGTTAAGGTGCTAGTTATACTGACTTGATTAATATCGACAGCAACGCTGAAGTTCACCAAGGTAGTTAACTGTACTAGTTATGACTTACTAATAAACACATTATCAGAGTTATGGCTCGTTATTGAGCACATTAACAGCTCGCCTAGCACCAAAGGGAACAGCTTCAGGGAGTAATTGCACAGAGAAATCGTATTACCGGGTACCCAAACTTTGTACTAACAGAGCAAGGGTAAACAATGGGCTTCACTCCATCACGATCTACAATGTCCCCGCTCTATCGAATCATCAAATCACAAAGGCGCGTAATCCTATTGAAGATTTGTTAAAGATATCCATTGACGGCAAGATTCAGCCCCATCGTGCAGTAACCCTAGATGCCACATTCCTCTCCCAATTTCTCTACCAACGCTATCCCGAGACGACCTCACCGACAAAAGTGATCCCCAATGAGTAGAACAAGAACACGTATGGAGAGACTTTGGAATGGTGGGTTACCTCCAGACACGCCCGGCGCCACCGCCGCCGCAGCTCAGTAGCCAGCTCCCATGCTTTTGCTCGATTCAACCCCTCCCAGCAATAGACCGAACCAACGCAATCCCAATCCCAACCGCAAAACCGCCCGGCAACCAGAACAAGCAGATAGGGGAGGGACGCGCGACCGCGACTCTCTCTCTCTCCCCTGACGAACGAATGAATGAACGGGTAGTAGGAGAAAAAGAGAAAAGAGGAAATGCATTTGTACTGAGCGGAGAAAACGAGAGGGAGGGAAACCGAAAATTTTCGTCGGCGTTTGGCGCCTAGAAGCGGGCCCGCTCTACGAGTCGAGCGCTTCACGCGCGCGGGCGTCAGATCGTCGTCCCTGGCGCACCGTCAGCGAGTCGTGGAAGGCTGGGTTGCGCTCGAGGGAAGAGTAGGCGATGACGGACTCTCTGGTCGGAGGGGTGACTGCTGGAGCCGGACGAGTTTCGCTCGCTGCCATCCAGTTCCAGGCAAGTTTTTCTCGCCGTCGGCTCCATCTCGCCCTGCAGGCGACGCAGGCCACGCAGGGGGCGTTCGGCTGGCCAGCATGAAGGAGAAGCTTGCACGATGAAGCGTGGGGCAGCCAGCGCGACAGGCGCAGGAACAGCCGAGAGCGTAGAATATGGCGGTGATGGGATTGCTGATACATACTCCCTCCGTTTCAAAATATAAGATGTTTTAGCTTTGTAAAAGCAAATGTATCTAGACTACTTTTAGTATATAGGTTTACTCATGTTTAGAGTGAATCTACACACTAAAACAAGTCTAGATACATTATCTTCGTAAACCTAAAACGTCTTATATTTTAAAACGGAGGGAGTATATATTAAGGACGGAAGAATTCTCGAGCTGTTATCAATCCTTCCGTTCCGAGAATCACTAAGTTCCGTTTACTGTAGATTTCATGTTCTGTCCAATTAACGTGTACCACGTATCAGCACCAGGCCGTCCCACGTGTCATAGATACATAAGGCCACGTCTCTTGCTCCCGTAAGTTCTGGACTCTGGGATGGGTTTCCACTCTTCCTTTCTATTTACTTTTTTCTTAGCCCTTCAATTCCGTCGTTTGACCCGTCCCTTGGATAAGCTTCGGCCGCGGGCCGCCTCCCCTCCTCTTCCTCCGAGACGTGGCTCCGCGAGGATGAGATCCCTCAGTACTGCCTTCCTCGTCGCCGCTTGACGCCATGGAGCTTGCAACCAGTGTATCGCGGTTCGGCTCTGCACCCGCGGTGGCGCCTCCATCCACGAAAGCGACGCGGGAGCCTAGCCATGGCCACAAGGACCGAAGGGGATGCCGACCTGAGGTGAGTCGCCGTTGATTCGCCCTCTGCTAGCTCCCGCCCTTCTCATCTCTCACCCCTCTTGGATGCGAGACAGACATGGTCATCGCTAGAGTAGTTCGAAGGCCGTCGGCGGAGAGCTGTGGGTGCTCTCCTTCGTGGCCGCCGTCTTCAAGGCCATCGTCGGCGTGCACGTCTTGGTGGCGTTCCCCATGACGCCGCCGGCATGATGCGCGCCAAGCGCCGCCCTGGTGTAGATGGAGGCCGTGGCCAAGGGAACTCCCACTCACCGGTCCCGGTGTTCCCCGCCGCCGACATTTACGTTTGATTCCGTCCACGACGACCTCTTCTTCTTTTCTTCTCTGGTATGTGCTGCTTCAGTTTGACATGATTTTAAGTTCGTTGATTTTTGTTTGCAGGATGCTCCTCCTGCTGATTAATTTCACGACCACAATGTTCCTATGGTCGTCTTCGGCTACTTTTCTTTTACAATCCCATCCAATCCAGACTTCAGATTAAGTTCTCTTTTCTTAGTTTGTTCTTTACACCGTAGTTTGCGGAGGATTGAAATAAGGAGTTTCAAATCTACAGATGTTTTGATTCTCCGTCTTTTTTACTGAAACCATGTTGACCACGTCGCTGCAATTTTTTTCAGGTCCTGCTCCCTTCCCAAATGATGTGCTGCTAGGTATTTTGGGTCGAGTGAAGCCAAGAAATTCACATATCCTTTGATACATGCGATGCAGCTGCTCTTAGTACAATAATACAATTTGCTATGTTTGGTATAGTGCATACCGAAGCAATGTCCTGTATTTTTTGGTACTATTTTCAGTATGTTTTTGCAGGATCTCTATGACTGTGCGTGGTGTTGCAGGCCATCGGTGAGTCCAGCCTCCTCCAGTTCCCTGCCCTTATCATGCCCTTGAAGATTTACTACTGATCCGCCACTTTGTCATGCCAGTTCTTCTACTGATACACATCCAAGGCGGGGTAGACCTCTGGGTCATGGGCAAGGTCGTGGCCAATAGGCTTCTGCTGATACATCTCCTTCGTGTGATGTGAGTTAATTTGTTTCAGATGTGTAAAAGAAAAATTATAACGGTATAGATTGAGGTTTGTCTCTAGACTACTAGAGAAAACCAGCTAGATGAAGCAAACTGTGTTCATACTTATTTTCTTTCTATGCAAAAAATGTGAACCATTTTTCATTTGATTACTACGACATGTGATGCCTAAAGTTATATGGCAAGCCATTTGGATCTATGTTGATGATGGTCTCTATCTCTTCACACTTTAAACATGTAATGCTATGGTTTTTGATACATTGGTATAGAAGCGGGTTGTCTCGGAGCCTGACGACTATGAAAAGGTGATGGAAGCTACGCCAGATCTCATAATCAACAAAAATTGCAGAACACATTCATTCAAATATTTGTTACTGCTTGATTTGCTTAATTTCAGTGAAATTAATTACTGTACTACCAAGGTTGTGGCAGTGTATATTCTTTCTAAAGTTTGGGTGTGTGTTTGGATAGGTTCTTAGCTGAGGTAACATCATATGCCGCACGAATATGTGTTATATTTGGCTAGGTACTTCTATTTTACTACATGTAAAATTCAGAAGTGTTAACTGAGTTAATTTATTTTATATTCTAAGAATTTATTTTATATTTGGCTAGGTCATCGCCTTTAGCACTGTTTGCAAATTTCAAGCAAACGTGGGGAATTCAAAAAATCTAAAAGAGCGACATCCTTGGTCTGAAATAAGATGGTGGCGTTTTGAAATATTCATTGTTGGTTTTTTATTTGCTATCAGCAATAGTTGGAAAATGCACATTGCCATGTCCAATGATCAGCACATTTTAGATGTGGGTGGATCTGAGCGAGCCGAGTGCGGGGTCGAGCAAATGCCGCCAATAGATTTGACAGACCATGCTCAGCTTTTTCCTGATAGCAAATCTGACTGTGCATTACTTATTGTAAACATACATGCTAATGCTGCCGCTGATGGTGCTCAGCTTACTTCCGACAACAAATCTGACTGTTGATGCTGCGGCTGATGGGGTACTTTCCATCTATCTATGATGACGGTATGTTTTTCTATGGTCTTTCATGTAAATCCTCTGATCATTATTACATTAATGTTCACCATTATTACATTAATGTTCACTTCTGGAATTACTGAATTCTCTTGCGTGCTGTCATTATTTCATTATTTAAGGTTAAATAATAAAATAACTGTTTTTGGCAGGCCTAAAAAGTGATTTCAACAAGAGGGTGTTATTTAGGGACCGACCTTGCCATCCAAGTTTGATGTCTATGAACTTATAAAAACAGTTGCATTTTTAGTACAACACCGTCTAAGAACTGTTGCATTTTCAGTATTAGTAAGGACGTAGTTGAACCGAGTCCTGTGTTGCAGAGAAATATACCGTCTTATCTCTGTGTTTTAATATACTGTAACTTTGTGAATTACATCACGACTTGCTGCATGTATGATAAGAAAATATACGTGCTGATTGAAAAACAGTGTCCTCTTTACCCCCATCAAACATCCGACACGGGCGTGGCGTGTCGCCACGCCAACTTACCTAGTGGGATTGCTGACGGGAGAAGAAAAAAGGAAAAGGAGAAAAAGAGGAAAACTAGTGAAAAGTGGGTTCCTCCTGTACTCCTCGATAAATTTGCCACTTTTCCAATATTGTTAATTTGTTGTCTAAATCTATCTATCTATCTATCTATCTACTAATTTACACACAGGTAGGCTCGTCAGTTCCTGAAATTTCGTTCCAATTTTTACTGAACAAGTATGCCCCTCCCAGTTCGGAAATATTACTGCACTGCCACCGCTTATGCCATCGAACCGGTATGCTCTGTGTTGTTGGGTACCCGCCCGCACCCACGATCTGCCCACGGGCACACCGCCTCCCCAGATCCACATCGTCAGCAGCGAGGTGCCTCGTCTGGGTCAAACTGGACGGTTCGGTCGAGAAAAGTCTGTCGTATCCCCTCCCCCTGCAGCCCTGCCTCCTCCCCTGCCCTTCGTCCTGCTGCACCGCCGAGTGCGACTGCCACCGGGACGAGACTTGCGAGCTCAGGCGGCCGGGACACGCCTTCACGTGCTCCTCCTCGCCTCCAATCGCCGTCGCACCGCCACTCTGCTCGATCCCGAGCCTGCAGCGCGAGATCGCCGTGGGCTCCAACGATGCCGGCTCCCGTAGCCGTGGAGGACCGCGTCGCTACGGAGCCCCTCAGACCTTGACCCGATTCCCCACCGACCGACCGAGCGCTGCCGGATGGTACCCCGTGCCTCCCCAATCTACGGCCGCCGCCTTTTTCGAGGGCCCTCGTCACCGCGCTTGTCGGCCTCGTTGCAACTGCCCTTGATGGATTGAGGAGCGTCGTGGAGCAAATAGAGGCTGGAAGCGAAGCAGAGAGGCCACCGTCGGCTGCGGCGACGAGTATGGAGGCGGAGTAGTATGGAGTCTGAGAAGATCCGTTGTCGAAGAGACACCCGCGTGTGCTGGCTGACTCACCCCGCGTATGAAGGAGGCACAGGCTGGGATGGGGCCGAAGGAAGCGGGGACACGACGGCTGTCTTGATTCTGCCGGGCCTGCGTCGATCCTCTGCTAGCAGACCGAGCTCATCTGCTAGCAAGCCGCCGCCGTCATGCAGGTATGTGCTCTCGATGGGGTCCTTTTTTTAGGCTTGTAATTAATGTATTGAGGTAGTGGGACTTTTGGCGTGCATCTTCCCCTGAGTCTGACTACCAATCTAGTGCGAGTGTAAATGCCCTCGTTCTGCTGCGTGTTAAGCATGTCTCGTGTGAAGATTATATCTCTCTCTGAGTGGTAACCACATGTGTAGTTACAAATTCTTTTACTGTAACTAATTTCATAATGAGGGCGACTAGCCGGAAGGGCGCACTCTAGCGCACACCAGGGCGCAAGGTGCAGCGTAGGAGCCCATCCCTGCACGACATCTGAACATTTAGAAGAGTGGTGTCTCATAGGTTACCCTACTATGCTTAGTTGGCAAGCTTGATCGAGACGTAGCGGCCACATTCGTCTATAAACTAAGTTTACTGATGTGTTCATACTAACCGATATTTTCAAGAAAAATGCCGTGTAAAATGGAATAAACTGGGTGCTACTTCCTGCACAACATACTGCTGCATTTTTAACACCCCACTTGTGGAGGCAGAGTTGTGGTTCTCAAAACATGTGTACCCCGTATGTGTGTAATACCCTCTGTTAGCAAAAAATCTTGACGTCGTCTAAATTACATCGCTGTCTTTAGCTACAATCATGGGACAAATTGGTGCATGCATAAATTGCCTCTTGTTGTTGTTGATGTGTCTAGATACATTCGAATTTAGACAAATATAAGTCAGTTATTTGTAGACCGAGGGAATAAAATATCTTTTCTAAATCTTAGAACAACGTATATGTTTCTAGGTTTGTACGACAGACGTGGGAGGAGGTGGCGCATATTTAGAGTTTGTGGCTAATAATTTCAATCAACCATGAACCTCAATGTCAACCGTAGCAACGCACGGGCATTTAGCTAGTATATATCTATCTACTAATTTACACACAGGTAGCTTCGTCCAATAGGTTTTTCGTTCCGATTTTTCTGTAGACGATTTTGCCCCTGCGCGTTCGGTCTATTTACAATGCCTGCCACCGCCAAGTGAGACGAAGGACCACCCCAGGCCTTATCCCCTCGACCCCTCCCCTCCCCTCCCTCGTCTTCCAGCGCCGCCCACTGTGCCCCCCACGTTCGCCGCTCCGCCTGCGCTGTCGTTCCCGTTCCTCCGCTAGGTGCCTATCACCCATCACCCATGGTCGTGGTCGCCGCGGCTTCCACCCGCGTGACCCCTGAAAATCCATCTATCCCGCCCCTCCTGTTCCATCCGCCGCGGGCAGAGGTAACCACAAAGCATGGACGATCTTGCGCTGCAGGGAGACGAAGTAGAGGGAGGCCGGTGGATAGCAATGCGAGGCAAAAGGATGCGTGGTCTAGGCCACATAGACAATCGGAATAGAGGCGTTGGCCCGACGACGACCTGCAGCAGCGGCGACCTTGCGGCCAGAGCATGGCAGAAGCACCGCGGCCGCGAGTGTCAGGGGTGAACACCAGAGAATATGTGGCTAGCTCTTGAGTCCAGGACGACTGGCGGCTGGGCGAGACGAAGGAGATCACACGGCGGCGGGCAGGATGGAGGCAGGCACCATGACGTTGAGGAAGAAGATAGGCAGCGGGGTCGCAGAGGCCTGGAACGGCGCGTGGCCATGGACTTCCTCAGCCGCTGGAGCCAGAAGACCGCGCCCCTCCTCCTACCCAAGGTCGACTGCTACTGCCTAGATTTGGTATAGCAAGCTCGCGGGAAGAGACAAGGAGATTCTGTCTAAGTCGATTTTAGAGAGAAGAAAGCAAATTTTCAGGCTCTGCTGCGGTACTGCCCAATGACTGTGGTGAGTAGTTACGGATAACGAGCCAGTTTTTCGTTATTAGGTGATACAGAATGCCTATTTCGAGAGGAATTTCATCGGAGGATCTATGATTAGTTGTGCCTATGTTGTTCGGAGAGTTTACACTTGCTCTGTACTTCAAATTCACACTCGGAGCAATCCTACACGATAGCACACTACGGACTCACAAATGCACTACGAGTAGTGTATACAACCATGTTGTGCTATTACTGTTCTATACAGTTTGACATTGTCGGAAGCAGCAACTATTTATTTGTTTTATAGTCTTGGTGAACATGGATTTCAGACTGCATTATTGGTATTTTTTTCACTGTCTCAAATCAAACATTTATATTATGATAAAAAAAATTAAACATTTATATTCAGAATTTTGAATTGCAATTTACCTCTTGTGATTGCAGGCTTGCAACCTTAGATATAGCTATATTAAGAGTGCAAAGTACTCCCTCCGTCACAAAATATAAGGCGCTTAAAGACTTGTCAAAAGTCAAATCTTACTATTTTTAACCAAATATTTAGGAAAAAGTATGTACATTTATATTATGGAATGGACACATTCAAAAAATATACTTTATGATAAATCTATTGACATTGATTATTGTAAATATTTATATTTTTGTGTATAATCTTGGTCAAATTTAGAAAATGTTGACTTTTGACTAAACCTTAGGCGTCTTATATTTTGGGACGGACGGAGTACTTATTAATATTTCTACCTCTGTTCGTAAATATAAAATTGTTTGTTAGGCTAAAATAGCCTTTTAAAACGTCTTATATTGTGGAACAAAGGTAGTATATACAACTTACATTCTTGCTCCAATCGTTGGTGGGGAGATGAACACACCACTATAACCACACCAGGATTATGAGGTCTAATCATATGTTAACCTTTTATAATTAAATGGCTAGCCTCGCCATTCTGAACTGTGCTAGCCTCACCATTCAATACTCTTAGCAATTTGCAAGTCTTGCAGCACTTGGAATATTCTTGACCATTCATACTTCTCGTATTATTATGCAATGGAAGTGGACTGGAGCAATATGATCCGGGTTGAACATAAATGGTCAGTTTAATTTTAGTCTGTTGCTTCTCCAGTCCTCTGTATAACGGTATTGTCCTCCCGATGGCTTTAATTAAAAGGAAAAAGATGGGGAAAATCACATTTTCAATGCACGTGAGAGCTTATGTTTAATACGCCTGACGGCACTCAATTGTAGTTTGTGCGACACATTCCTATGAAGAGATGCCGCCCGGCATGCAGTTGGAAGACGGAATCTAGGGAATTGTTGAGGCGGGGGAAGTTAGACCTAGAAAAGTAGGCTTACGAGTGTTAGAACTGCAGTGGAGAAAGGATACATGTTTTGTGTCAAAGTTGGACTAACGTCCATTAATTTATTATGTTTGTCTGATTCTTACACATTTACTTCAATGAAACAAGGAATGGATGTTTTGTTGACTGTCCGGTTGCTCCAGATTTCTGGAATTGTTGGTGATTTTGTGATAATACTTTTGTATCTGGTTTTGTCTTATAGGAACCATCAATTGATAATCTTTATTGACCATGTTTTATAATACAATTGAAACAATTGTATATCTTGCATGCATCGCATAAAGTTGATAGATTTGAAGAGAATAAACCAACTCATGACTTCAACACAATGTAGGTAGCCCGTACTAGCAAGCAAAAATTGCAAACAACTTTAATGAATTACTCGACTAATTAAGACACTGGTTTTGGGTGATACATAGTGGGTCATGCTAGAGTAGAAGATCTGCCAAGCCAAACAAAGAATTGACTGCACACGAGGAGGAACTTCGAGACAATAAGATAGGAAAGGACAGGAACAATAACCTGTAGCAACGCACGGGCATTCGGCTAGTATATATATATATATATATATATATATATCTACTAATTTCTTCTCAGGTAGGTTCGTCCTCTAAAAATTTCCGTCCGCTTTTTTTAGACGGTTTTGCCTCTGTGAGTTCGGACATATTACTAGGAGTGCCCCCGCTAAGTAAAAACTGGACGGTTTGACTGTTCGGTTCACTCGACAGCGAGGCGAAGAATCCGTCTGGTCCTCTTCCTCTCTGATGCACGCCCCGCCCTTCCTCGATTTCCTCCCCATCGCGCCGCCCCGTCTCGCCCCTTCCTCTCACTCCGGTTCCATCACCGGCGTCCACGGTGGCCGGAGGTGAGGAAGAGAGGGTCTGGGATCTTTTAGGTTGTAACTTTCTTCCTTTCTTCAAATATTCCAGATCTGGTATCCTCATGCCCCTCCTCCTTGTCCTGTCGATGCTCGCTGGAGCGACGGTTATGGAGTGCGGCGGGACTCTCAATCCTCTATGTAGAGCTCGGATATGTGCCTCCCACTGCCAGCCGCGCCACTGCAATACCTGGGCGCATCGATGGAGGAATCTCCATTGACCTTCCTGGAGCCGGCGGTGGTGTCTCCATTGACGAAACTTGGAGATAGTGCAGCAGTTGCGTGATGCCTTGGAGCAGGGCCTACACGCTTGCTTACAAGGTCTTCCAGCAGTAAGGGCCTGACCATTTTTTTCCACCAATGAGACTAAGCGTATTGAATCAACGGATAAAGATGCAGTTCAGTTGGCTCAGGAAGATAATTCGAGACATAGGGAAGTGAATAAACTTTCAGGTTCTTTTTTGTCATGCTCATGGCTGTGACGAAATTCAACTTGTTTCTGTTTGTGAAAATTCTTTCAATACATGCTACCGCCCCAATTCTACGCTATTGGCAGGCTTACGTGAGTTTAGGCCCATGCTTCATCTCCAACACCTTCATCCTCTGATGTCTTGATGACTGCATCATATTCATGTGAGATGGGCAATTGGAAGACAGATACATGCCATCAAATCAAATCAAAACATATTACAAGTAAAGTAATTCAGCTCATCTCAGCTCTCCGTAAAGTTTTGCAATTTCAGATTCTAGACTGGATTTGTTTATTGTACTGCAGGATGTAGGTTTGGAATATGCCAACGATGGTTCAGTTGATATCAGCAAATACTCTGCCTGCTCTGAAGTGAAATAAAGGTCAACTGAGGGCATGCTACAAGAGTTTAGGTACCAGACAGTAATTGCGAAATACAGGCAACTGGAGAGCATGATTTTAGGTAGGATGATGACCAGCATCACCCTTGGGAATATGAACGCTTTGGCTGGATCCATCGTGCTCTAGCAGTGTTCTGACCTCGTCGTAGATGGTGAACTCCAGAAGCCACACGATCCAGTCGGGGGTGCCAGTGCTCGTGCTCGCCACCCCTACCTTAAGGAACTACACGAAGGTAGTAATAACCCGATGACAACATCGTTTGGACTATACACAAAGCAAATAGCACAACTGCACATATAATACAAGGATGCACTCTCTAATCTATGTCCGTGGAAGCATATTTTCGGTTTGACTGGACATAATTTGGGGATACCTGCTGGTATTGCAATACCGGTAGGCCAACAAAATAACATCCCAATTTTTGTTTGGAACCTTAGAGAGTGAAATATATGCATTCATTATTTGTCATTTCCATATGACCCTTAAAATAAATTTTGCATTATAGATATCTTTGTCCATAGATAGATTATTCAGTGTCCGTTCTACTTTTACAATATAGGCAAGAAAAATCGATTCTAGCAGTTCTTTTAGCATACTGAAAAACAACCCGCCGTACTGCGAGATTTAGTGTATAAGTTGTTTTTCCAATTTGTATTGAGAAAACAATTGATCGAGGTGAGAGGGAAATTTAACCTCTATGACAAACTCACAACCGTCGTTGTCCGGCCGGCGATTTTGATATTCACCGCCACTATTGCGCCACCTCCATCCCCTCTGATATGCCCCGCTGGTACATTCCCACCACTATCGACGATTCCTCCTCGCCATTCCGCCGCCTTTTTCTACTACTAAGCAAAAAGGGCCTCCGATATGGCCCTCCTACTCGATTTTGTACATCGGCCGAGTAAGATAGGGTTACTCTTATGTGGCTATCTTTTTCTGTTCACGTCAATTTTTTTATGTATTATCTTTAGATGAGTGGTAAGGAAAAATTTAAAAACCCGTAGCAACGCACGGGCATTCAGCTAGTATATATACTAATTTACAGAACGGTAGGTTCGTTCACTAAGTTTTGGTTCCGATTTTTACTTTGGACGATTTTGCCCTTGATAGCTCGGTCATATAACGTTTGTTGCCACCGTCAAGTAAAAACAAGGTCCTTACGTGCGGTGCGGCAGTCCCGTGTACCCTTCCCCGCCTGCACGACCAGAGAGGGTCGCGCGCCTCCGCGAGCACTCGCTCCTCTCCTCACCGAATCCATCTGCCGCCGCCTGCGCCTCCGCCAGGACCCCAATCCTACGTCGACCCATCCTCCGCCGCCGCAGGTAGGCCAAATCCCTCCCCGAGCTGGCCCTGTCCTCCTCTGAAGCGCTCCTGGCCGTAGCCATGGCGACGGCGCCGACAGGGGCTCAAATCCAGTCGGTCTCGGCCGAGACAAGGCGGATCCATCTGCCCGCCCACCGGCGCATACTTCTGCAACGAACCCCATTCCCCCCTCGATGCGTCTATGAGAAGGGGAGGCAGGGGTCAGGCAACAAGAACACCGATTTAGTGTAGCCGTGCGCTGCATCGGCGTTGGAGGTCCCAGTCGCGAGCGCGGCAGAGGGCGAGCTACGCGGTGTGCCGGCTGTTTGCCGGCGTCGTGCAGAGGAGTGTATTCACGCCGGCGGCGGGTCTGGCAACAGGGTGAGCAAGCGCTTCTCCATCTTCATCTCTCCCCTGCTTCCTCAACTGAATCACATCGATTCAAAAGATCAACAATGAAGGTTGGAGTAGTTGATCCAGATCCGTTTTTCCCGGTGATGGCCCCAATCACCTTTTTATTATTTCCCGATTCTTGGTCCTCTTATGTGGACATTGGAGATGCACTTGCAAAGTTGCAGTATATACTATTTGCTCAATCCGTTGCGTTTTTTAGCATATCATTGATTGCATGCCGTTCGGTTCACATCGCATCCGACTACATCCAGATGAAAATACAGTACACAGCTTGGCATTTTTCTCTGTGTCTTTTGTAGCTTGATTTTGATTGACTGTGGTGTAATATTTAAGAATATATTTCTATTATGTGAATAACTGATAAATGATTTTTAATCATGTTTGCTGAAACCAAATGGAAAACATCTGTTTTGCCTTTTGGTAGGCCTAAATAGGGCTAAGTCCAAACATACCCTTGGTGGCCAAAAAAACTAACTGATCTTTTTTTCTACTTACTACGGCTACTCGAAGAAAATGCTACGCCCGCTGGAGGAAAATGCATAGTAAATAGACGCATGGATGCATGGAGCGAAGGAAAAAGACGCATCTTCTGTTGTGCAAATAAATCTCTTGCCTCCCATGATCACTTCATATGCTTTTTGTGGATAGTTTCTCATGTAAGAGGCTGCCTATGGCGTTGCAAAACATAACCAATAAAGTATGTCAATGTTGCTTAAACCAAATAATCACTTTGTTGCTTGTTGAAGAAAATTTCATGGAAATTCTGATGTTCAAAGATTGTTCTCTACAGGTCGTGATGGACGGCCCGCCTGAGAGCAGAGTGGTGGACATGCTCAAGCTGGATGAATTTTGTTGACACGTCACAGATTTACCTATGGCAACTTAGTTTATGCGGTTTTTAACACATATTTTTTTCTCACCCGGTGCAACGCACGGGCTTTTTCCTAGTCATATAATAAGTTGCTTAAAATATGCTACTCACTTAAATCCAAATGTGTTGACTTAGATTTCTCTAGATATATCTAGACATGATTTAGTATTAGATTCATCTGTATATTGATAAATTTGAGTCAACTAATTTGGATCGAAGGAAGTAGTAATTTGTTTGTAATTTGTCCCGGTATTAGCCTAGTTACTAAAATTCCATAGTTGCTTAAGGATTTTATTAAAATTTCGAAGTGGCGTATTGCCTAATGAATGTGTTATGAAGTTGCCTCGTCGAGCATAGAAGTTGCTTCGTCGAGCATAGAAGTTTCCTCGTCGGGCTCCAAAATTGTCTCGTCGGAAATCGAAGTTGCCTCGTCGAGAACCGAAGTTGCCTCGCCGACAACCGAAGTTGCTTCGAGGGCACAGAAGTTGCCTCGCCGGGAATCGAAGTTGCCTCGCGGGGCTTATGTGCCCGACGAGGTAACTTTGAAGCCCGTCGAGGTAATTTTGGTAGACTTCCGAAGTTCACGCCGAAAACCGGAGTTGCCTCGCTGAGAACCAAAGTTGCCTCGTCGGGCTCTAAAGTTGCCTCATTAGGCTCTAAAGTTGCCTCGTCAAACTTCAAAGTTGCTTCGTCGTGCAAAAGTTGCCTCGCCGGGCTCTGAAGTTGCCTCGTTAGGCACAGAAGTTGCCTTGTCGGGCTCTGAAGTTGCCCCGTCGGGAATCAAAGTTGTCTCGCCAGGCAAAAGTTGCCTCATCGGGCTCCGAAGTTGCCTCGTTAGGCACAGAAGTCTCGTCGGGCTCCGAAGTTGCCTCGTCAGGCTTCAAAATTTTCTCGCCGGGCACCGAAGTTGCCTCGCCGGGCAAAAGTTGCCTCGTTGGGCACAGAAGTTGCTGAAAGAGCATTTCCTATCCCTCTGATTTTGATGTTTGATAACGACACACTTATCCGTCTAATCGTGTGCTAAGTGTATCACAGGTTTGATAAGAGTGTGGCACAAATATTGACCTGTCCAAGTACCCTTGCCAAAAACCAATGTGGCAACCGGTAGTACCGGAAAAATGACCGGTACTACCGCTTGGCACCGGTACTACCGTTCCTAGTATCGGTTGGACCCGTGCAAGGTTGGAAGGGTTGATTTTTCCTCAGTACCACCCGGTACCGCGGTGCGGCAATACCGCTCCAACCGGTAGTACCGATTGAGACAAGCGGTACTACCGCTTGGATACGGTAGTACCGCTCAGCAGTACCGGGCAGAACTAAGGAAGGACCACCCCTCTCCTTCTCGCTTAGTACCAACCGGTACTTGGGACCGGTACTACCGCCCTGACCGGTAGTACCGCATATTATGACCGGTACTACCGCTTAGGGGTAGTACCACATGGGTGTACCGGGCAAGACTGAAGCTGGCTCGACCAAGAATGTCATCTCCGGTACCTGGTCCGGTACTAGACCGGTAGTACCGCTTGCAAGCGGTACTACCGCTTGACTACCGGTAGTATCGGTGCACTTATTGCTCCAACGGCCAGATTTCTCCAAGGGGTATAAATACCCCTCCACCTACCTTGTGACAAGCTGCTCATTTGAATTAAAGTCAAGACCACCATTGGAGTCACCCAATCCGCAAGATCTCTTCAATCCACCACCCAAAGTCCTTTATCTTTGGAGAATCGAAGGAGGAGGCCTTGATCTACTACTTCACCAAAATAGATCTTCATTTCCCCCTCATTAAATTGAGGGCCCTTTGCTCTAGTGTTTTCTTGGAAATAGTTCATGTTTTGGTTCTTACAAGCTTGTCTTTGATTGTTTTGACACCTTGCTTGTATTTGGGAGCCTCCGATTAAGTTGTGGATGTGTGCCCCAAACTTGTAAAGGTGCCGGCTTCCACCTTGAAGGTTGCCGATATAGTGGAAGGTGAATCGATCCCATTGGGGTGAGATTCATCGGAGAACAAGGGAGGCCTCTCGTGGCGTTGGTGGTTTGAAACCACCCCCTCTCCAAACGTAGACGTACTTCCCCTCAAAAGGAAGGAACTACGGGAAACAAATCCTTGTGTCTCCGCGTCCACACCTTTGGTTACTTCTATCCTTTATCGCACTTTACTTACTAGTTACTCCCTCTGTTTCAAAATATAAGATGTTTTAGCTTTGTGAAACAAATGAATCTAGACTTGTTTTAGTATATAAGTTCACTCGGGTTTAGAGTGAATCAACACACTAAAAGAAGTCTAGATACATTTTATTCAAAAACCTAAACATCTTATATTTTGCAACGGAGGGAGTATTACTTAGTGTTGTGATAGCTCGTGCATAATTTTTATATAGGTAAATTCACCTTAGTTGCATTATCTAGAGAATTTACCTTATTGTCAAACCTTAAATTGAAAAAGAAGAAAATTTGAAGTAGCACCTATTCACCCCCCCCCCTCTAGGTGTCCATACGATCCTTTCAATTGGTATAAGAGCCTCGGCTCTTTATTTGGGCTTTACCGCCTAAGAGAATATGGGTATCCAAGATGGGGAAGGTGATGGTGAGCATACTACGGTGACCATGGAAGATCTCAAAAACTTGGAAACAAGATTGAGCTCTTCCTTGGTCAACAAAGTCAAGGAGATGCTTGAGCAACTTCTTAAAGACAAAGATGGCTCATCATCCCCTTCTACTCAAGAGGATCCTCCATCCGTTTTACCTAAAGGGGATACTCCCATATCCCCCGAGGATAGAATGGTTAGGGGTAAACAAGACAACACTAACTGCTCCACACAAAATGGTGGTGGGAAGGGTGAGCACCGTGATTCATGGTACTCTCCCGGCCCTCCAATCCCTCACCCTCATGTATACAATAGAGGTGACTCACCTAAGCTTGAAAAATCCGCTACCTTTGCTCAATGGCAATCACTATTGAGAACTCATATGCGCAGCTCTTGCATTGAACTATGGAACATCATCGAGCATGGACTCTTTATTGGGGATCCTAACAACTTGACAAGAAGAGAGGTTGTCAATAGTCAACTCAATGCCACTGCTTTGCATATAATTCAACAAGGATTGGGGACAAAGGATTATCCACACATTGAGCACTTTAGCATTGCAAAGGAAGCTTGGGATGCCCTCACTGTATTGTTTGTTGGAAATGAGAGTATGAGGAGGAACCGATATGATGCTCTAAGAAATGAAGCCGAAGGCTTCTACATGAAAGAAGGTGAAGATCACGAAGACATGTACCAAAGGCTCAAGACCACCGCCACTGCTTTTAGAAATGTGGGTGCCTCACATGTGGATGATGCATGGATAAAAAGGAAATATGTGAGTGCACTCATGCCTTTTGAGCCCACCGACTTGAAGAGCCTACAAGGAAGACACAACTACCATCTCATGACCTCAAATGAAGTTATGCAAGAGATGGCCGCCTTCAAAGTTGCCACCAAGAATGCCAAAGATGCTCGTGCCCGTGCCCTTGGTATGAGCAATGTTGTCAATGTTGGACCATGGGGATGAAGATGATAGTGATGAAGGCCTCTCCATGGACCACCCCGATAAAGTCAAGATTGCTCATAGTCAATATATGGCCTTCTATTCAAAGAACATTTGGAAGAACCCCGCCAAGGCCAAGATGGAAATACAACGGAGAAGCAACCCAAATGGGAAAAGAGAGAATACCACTAGGTTGAGAACTTGCTTTAATTGTGGTTACCGCTATCACATTGTGGCAAGTTGCCCCTATGAGAAGAGAGAAGATCATGGTGGTAATATTGTGATGAAGAAGACTCTCAAAGGATCTTACAAGAAACCCTTCATCAAGAAGAATCCCATCAACAAGAAGTCGGGAGAAATTGTCTTGATCACTCATGAAGAATACTCCTCCGACGATGAAGATGACGAGGAAGAAGAAACGTCTAATAATATGGCGGCTCTAGCCACTACTTCTACTCCGACATTCTCACTCTTCGATTCTCCAAATGATAATTCCCCATCAAGAACGTCACTTGCCTTATGGCAAGAGGAACGGAGGTATCCTCATCATCTCACTCTACTCCCTTAGATAATGATGAAACTGATGATGAGATGTCTCTTGATGTTAAAAAGGAATTAATTGCCTTTGATGACTTTATGACTAACCTACAAGGAGATGCTAAGATACATTTTGGAAACATCTTAGATCAACTTTCCCATACACAAGAGCTTCTAGATGTAAGATGTAAACTTGGGCATGAACACATGATTGAGCTAGAGGCTTTAAAAAATGCTCTAGAAGAAGAACAAGAAACTAGGTTGTCACTTGAATTAAAACTTGAAGGGCTTGATGAGGCCAATGACACTATTGTTAACAAACTCATCAAAGAGCGTGATCATGCTATTTCTAAATACAAAAGGGCTAAAAAGGACAAGATTGAGTTTGGTGTGGTTCATTAAAAACTTGCCGAGGACTTTAGTTTGCTTAACAAGGCTCACAAGGCTTTGGAAAGTGAACTCTTGTCACTCACAAAGTCCCATGAAACACTTCAAACTCAATTGGCCAATATTCCTTCACCTAATAACTTCATTCCATCTAGTAGTACAACTATTTTTGAAGAAAATGCTAGGTTGAAGGGGGAGCTTGCCAAGGCCACATTTCCACAAGGCAACAAGTCCATTGATGATCTATTGAGTAAGAAAATACCTTGTGGTGAAAGAGGGGGCATTGGTTTTGTTTCCAAAACCAAGAAGAAGAACAATAAGAAGAAGAAGGCCAAGCCCGCACAAGAGACCAACAAGACCATTGTGGATAGTAAGACCACAAGTGGTAAAACTATGTCTCATGATGACTTTGCGGGAAGTGCTAACCCTCACTATGTTCTAATGCGTGATTATTATGGTGATGTGTATGCACAATATGTTGGCCCTTATGATGGTTATATTGCTTGGTCTATTTGGGTTCCCAAGACCCTTGTTGCTAACAAAAGAGGACCCATTGAAAAATGGGTACCTAAAAATTAGCTTGATCTTTTGTAGACTTATGCTTCCGGAGGGTCAAAGTGGGTGCTTGATAGTGGTTGCACAAGTCATATGACCGGAAGCTCGTCTATTGTCAAGGATTTAAAGCCAAATGATGATCAAATCTCCGTGACATATGACGACAAATCAAAGTCTAAGGTAATGGGTTTCCGCAAGGTAGTGGTTGCTCACGACATTACACCCGTGAATGTCATGCTTGTTCTTGGAAAGATGGGTTTTGCCGTCTTTATTGATGTTGATATTGTGGTCCTCTTGTGGAGCAAGTCTCTCAAGGTCGCTTTCGTTGGGTACGTCGAACATGACATGTATGTGGTGGACTTTTCGGGGCAAGCCACTACAGGTCCGATGTGCTTATTCGGAAAGGCCGATGTGGGTTGGCTATGGCATCGCCGACTAGCCCATGTCAATATGAGAACTTTGCAAAGTCTGCATAAGGAGGGCCATTGGACTAAAAGAAAATGTTTCCTTTGCCAAAGATCGTGTTTGCAGGTCATGTGTTCTAGGGAAGATGCATGATGCTCCTCACAAGCCTAAGAACCGCATCAAGTATACCAAGATCTTGGAACTCCTCCATGTGGACCTCTTTGGTCCTCCATCTCATGCAAGTCTTGGTGGGAAGAAATATTATTTGGTGATCGTTGATGACTTTTCAAGATACTCATGGGTATACTTCTTCAAGTTGAAGAGTGATACCCAAAAGACTTTCATCGACTTCATCAACATGGTCCAACGACAATACAATCTTCCCGTGTTGATCATAAGAAGTGACAATGGCACCAAGTTCAAGAACTACACCTTGAATGATTTTCTTAGTGATGAGGGGATAAAACATCAATATTCCGCCGCATACACCCCTCAACAAAATGGTGTGGCCGAAAGGAAGAACCGGACTCTTATTGAGATAGCTAGGACCATGTTGGTGGAGTTTAAATCTCCATACAACTTTTGGGCCGAATCCATCTCCACCGCTTGCCATGCTTCAAACCGGCTCTACCTCCGCAAAGAAATCAACAAGACTCCATATGAAATTCTTACCGGTAACAATCCCAACATATCTTACTTCCGGGTGTTCGGTTGTAAGTGTTTCTATCTCATAAAAGGTATTCGTTTGTCCAAATTCGAGTCTAAAGCATTAGAGGGTATTTTTGTTGGCTATGGTCTCGAATCTCACACTTATAGAATCTATGATAAGCTCTCCGGAGCCGTCATAGAATCTTGTAGTGTGACCTTCGAAGGATATGATGGTCCCAAATGGGGGCGTGTTGATGCTTGTGATGCAGATGATGAAATGCCTCAGGATGCCATATGAAGAATGGGTGTGGGATATATCCGCCCCGTTGAGGAACCCCTTATGGCGGATCAAGAATAACTACGCTCCACTCAAGTGGAGCCCTCATCTTCACAACCTCAACATGCTCCATCAACTGAAGAGGACAATGACTCAAGCCAAAGACAAGATGTGGACCCTCAACATGGTGATCTAAGTGACAACTCTAGTCAAGGGGAGCTTGATTCATTCGCCAGGATGTCAAGTGGTGCCAAGGCAATTACTCAAGGAAGATCCGTACAAACTGCTTTGAGACAAGCTCAAATTGATGCCAGAAGAGCACTTGATCAAGACCAAGGTCAATCTTTGCCTCCCAATGTAGAGGATGATTCCGATGATGACCAAGGTCAAGATGATGGTCAAGACGAGGATCAAAATGATGAAGAGGGTCCCCCAAGAAACAACACGGAGATCCACACTCGTCGCGAAGCTAGAAAAGAAAGAATGTTGGAATTAAGAGACCACTCTCTACAAATTGTTGTTGGTGACCTAAGGAAAGGCATTTCCACAAGAGCACAATTGAAGAGGTTCAGTGAACATCAAGCACACATCTCCATGATTGAACCTAAGAAAGTGTGGGAAGCTCTTGAAGATTCGGATTGGTTAGAAGCTATGCACAAAGAGATCAACAACTTTGAGAGAAACAAAGTATGGAAGTTAGTTGAGAAGCCAAAGGATTGCCACAATGTTATTGGAACAAAGTGGATATTCAAGAACAAGCAAGATGAGCATGGAATTATAGTAAGGAACAAGGCTAGATTGGTTGCACAAGGGTATTCTCAAATTGAAGGCATTGACTATGGAGAGACTTATGCACCCGTGGCTCGCCTTGAGTCCATTCGTATCCTTCTTGCTTATGCGGCACATCATAACTTCAAGTTGCAACAAATGGATGTAGAGAGTGCATTCCTTTATGGTCCATTAAATGAATTGGTATATGTTAAGCAACCCCCGGGATTTGAGGACCCCAACTTCCCAAACTATAGAGGGAGTGTCCCAACCTTTATTAATATAAGGTGGTGTCCCCTGTGTTTACAATGCTAGTCCCTGGATCAATAGCTAGCATCCACAGTTAAGATGTAATATCAAGAAACAAAGGTCATAATACAACTTTATAACCAGGTATAACATAATTTTATTACATCTTACATAGCTCATTTGGCTATTACATTACATTGCAGCAGAATAACTATAAGCATGGGGTCCTTCATCTTCAAAGTGCCACAGGCAAATGTTGGTTGTAGACTTTGTAATCCTAATCAACACACTTCACTAAATCAATCAAACCTGCAACATACAAGTTACAGCCACAAGGGTCAATACATTTGAATTGTATTGGCAAGTGATACTATGGTAGTATAGTGGAGTGTATCATCTATATGCATTTGGCTAAGTGGAGCTGAGGCATGCATTGCTCAAAATATATTTTTCCTTAACTTTTGAAAACACTAAGTTTTTGGTTTGACAAAATCTTTTCCAAGACAACTCTCAATCAAAGATTGGAGATTTCAAAAAAAAAAACCTTGTTCAATCCACAAGATTTTAACTTAGAAATTTGAATGATGAGATTCTTGATTGCTTCCATGTCTTGATGCTCAAATTGTCCTTTACCAGGGACATGGCTAAGTACTTAGATTTTACACTCTGCAGAGGTGGTGCACTTTCCCCACAAGACTTGGTTTCCCAAGACAAGATCTTTCAGAAGCCTTCCCTTAGACCAAAATGGACGCGCTCCAACCTATCAAACACTACCACCAACTGTCCATATGGCTAAGTTCTTGCAACCTATATGATCTAGGCAGAGCCCATAATGCCAAATGGTTGCACTTGAAGCTTCTCAACATTTGACATCTCAAATCTCTTTGTTCCTGGGTGGCCATCCACAAGTGAGATACACAAGGTAAACCATAGACATGGGCCTTGTGAACCACTCAACCAAAATCCACCAAGCAAGTCCCATTCCACCCAGGTGATTCATTAACTTAGTTGTTTTATTAAACAAAAACACAAGTCCTCAGACTTAGAAATTTTTCATAGTGTGAATATATATTCCACCCTTGTTTTCTATTATCTAGGCTAAGCTTGATAGTAGTAGGAATCTTAACTTAGGAAAAATCCTACTAAGGATTCATCTACTAGGTTTTCCTATAGCAAGGTTTATACTTAGCAAAATTCCATGCAAGTTTTACTTAGAGAAAATCACTAATGCATAGTGAAAGTAATGGGACAAAAAGTATGAAGCATCACTTGCCTTTTTGGTAGAGTATGGGTTCACTCCTTGTCCTTGCAACAATCACACTCTTCAAGTCACTACAAATCAATCAAACAAGGCACAAACTCAATCTACCAATCAAGCAAAACAATCACATAAAATGACAAAGTCAAAGTAATGCATGCAAGCATGCCAAGCTTTGTTTTGTTTGAAAAAGTGGTTCCTAATGGGTCATAGACATTTGGGTACACCTAATGGTCATTTTGTAAAGTGGCAAAGTCATTTGCAAAAGGTTTCACCTCAAAACCCATTTTCAAAACAAGGTATCATTTTATGTGGTGTAGAATATTTTTTTACCAAGGCATTTATCTATAGGGTTCACCAAATATGTTTTTAAACCATAAAACTTGGTGTTTAGGGTCAGAGAGTTTAAAACAAAACATTTTCCAAAAGGTTTTCTTCCAAAACCATTTTTTATAAATAAACCACATTTCTATTTGACTAGAAATGGTTTTAAATCAAAGAATCATTATTTTGTTTCACCAAATTTATTTTTGAATCCACAAAGTGTTTCCTAATGTTAGTATGTTCAAAATACACCAATTTCCAAAGATTTTATCCCCAAAATCATTTTTGAACAATTTTTACATCCTTAACAAGCATACAAATGTTTCTGCAAAAGCAACCATTTTTCCAGAAGATTTTTACTAAACAAAAGGCATGGTTGGCTAGGGCTTGTCTTGCTGATTCCAATGATATAAAGTTTGTAAAATTTGGACGTGTGGTTAAAAAGTTGTGCAATTTACAAAATTGGGATCCTAATAGATCAATTATGTCTTTTAAATCAATTACAGGCCACGTGTAATGTTTCTATTGGTCCATACCGGTTCAGTGTGGATCACGCTGCAGACCGTTGGATTAAAAGGGATCTATGCGGCTCTGATCAACGCATACCCTTTCGTTTAAGTCGCTGGTTCCTACGCGTCCGATCTAAAACGAATGGTTCTGATCCAATTGACCACAAAGTGGCGGCGCTGGCGGCGGTGGTTGGCGGCGGCGCGCTCAGACAGTGTGGTCGCCGGTGATTTAGGAGGAGAGGGAAGCAGAGGGGTAGCTCACCAGAATCGCCGAAGCCTGATGATGCTCAACGTTGTGGCAGCTCGTCGAGGGGCGCACTGGAGCGTGCTTGATTGCTCGCCGGAGTGGAGCTGCGCCTCGGCCTTGCTCAGTCGTCGTCGAGGACGGCGCTGGGGATCACTCGGAGACAAACGAGATGCACGGTCAGATGCGCAAAGACACGGCGAATGTGTGTGCGTGAACGAGAGGGGTCGGGGTAGTCTGGTTTACCAGAGGGAGGTCGTCGGAGAAGAGCCAGATGGCGGCGGTGCTGGAGGTTGTCGTTGCCGGGGTTCAGGGGCGCGCGCGAGTGAGCTGCGGCTGCAGAAAGGTCCGCTGGGGGATGCTGATCACAGCTGCGTGCTCGAGGGGGCAAGAGGTGGCGTGTGCTGGCCGGAATCCTCGCCGGAGCATCGTCGGAACAGAGGGAGTGTTGGTTGAAATTTGACAGCCTGAGGGCGTGTCGAGGTGGGGCGACAGAGGGGAAGTGGAGAGGAGTCACTGGCGTTTAAAGGGGCATGGTCATTGCGAGGAATCAAAGCCTCCATCAACGCGCAATCACCACCGGAGTAACTCACTGCAACGGCAGGGCGACGGGGTCTCGCTTGAAGACGATGGCTGGGTATGTGGGGTCGTTGCGTCAATGGATTGAGAGAGGGAGTTGGGGTCCACAAGTCAGTGGCCTTGCGGGTTGTTTCTGCGGGGAAGAAAAACGGTTCGGGGGCGAGGGTGAGGTGGGCTAGGTGGGCTGTTGGGTTGGAGCTGGGCCAGATGGTTGGGCTGCTCTATTTTTTTCTGTCTGGAACCTTTTTCTTTTTCCAAAACTATTTTCTGTTTTGAATCTCAATCAACTATTCAAACATTCAAACAATTCAAACAATCACCATACTTGTAATGAGTTTTTGGTTCTGTTTAACAACATAAACCAAATCCCAAAATAAAATAATATTTTTATTCATTTTAGGATCCATTCATTAATTAAATAAAATGGACCTTTAGTTTTTTAATCAAATAGGGTTTGATTTATTTAATAAAATCTCCATTGGAAATCAAAATATTTTCAAAACCAAAACAGTAGGTTTTACTTGAAAATAAAAGATACTTGGAAATCTTGTTTAAAGCAAAATAACATTTTTACTTTAGGGTCCATTAATAAATAAATAAAATGGGCCTTAGTTATTAAATCAAATAAGATTGGTTTTATTGAAATCTTTATTTTGAAATCTAAAATAGTACCAAAACCATTCATTAGGTTTTATTTGAGAAAATAAAATGCTTGGAAAACTTATTTAAAATAAGTTTTAGTGTTTAATTAAATTGGGAAAAGCTTTTATTTAAATAAAATTTGGATATCAAATCCTTATTATTTTATTTAAACAAACCTTTACTCTTTTAATCAAAGCAAAACCTTTTGTTTCAAAATCCTGTCCAAGGTTTAATTTGGCTTTATAAAATAATCTTTATTTATAAACTTACTTTTTCTTCTTAAAAACCAAATCCTTTTATAAAAAGATTTCAAAGTAGTAATAAAATATTTTTATTTTTCCTTTATTAAATATTTATCTTTTTAATCCCTTTAGGATTTATTTGTTCAAAATAGGTTTGAAGATTCCCAATTGGATTCAAAAGTTTCTTCTGGCCCTAAAAATCAACAAAGTTTTCTTTTATTTATTTATTTTTCACATTACAAGATTTGGAAAATCTTGGGATGTGATACAAACCATGTCTACAAACTTGATAAGGCGCTCTATGGGCTCAAGCAAGCCCCACGCACGTGGTATGAGCACCTTAGAGAGTTATTGTTTGACCATGGATTTGAGGTTGGGAAAATCGATCCCTCTCTTTTTACTAAGAGAGTCAATGGGGAGCTTTTTGTATGCCAAATATATGTTGATGATATTATCTTTGGCTCATCTAACAAAGCTTTTAATGATGAATTCTCAAATCTTATGACTAGTAGGTTCCGGATGTCTTTGATGGGGGAGTTGAGAGTATTTCTTGACTTTGAGATCAAGCAAGTTAGAGGAGGGACATTCTTCAATCAAGCCAAGTATACTCAAGATATGCTCAAGAGATTGAAAATGCAATATTTAAATGGAGCCCCTACTCCCATGGCTACAAAGACTCATCTAGAACAAAATCCAAATGGTAAAGATGTGGATCAAAAGGTATATCGGTCCATGATTGGTTCTTTGCTTTACATTTGTGCATCTAGATCCGATATTGTGTTGAGTGTAGGTGTGTGTGCAAGATATCAAGCGGCTCCTAAAGAAAGCTATTTGATGGCAGTCAAGAGAATCTTTTGATATTTAGTTCATACCCCATTTTATGGTCTTTGGTATCCTCGAGGCTCAACGTTTTCTCTTTGTGGATACACGGATTCGGATTGGGCGGGTGATAAGGATGATAGAAAATGAACATCCGGGGCTTGCCAATTCCTTGGTAGGTCCTTGGTATGTTGGTCTTCTAAGAAGCAAAATTGTATATCTCTCTCCACCGCCGAAGCCGAGTATGTGGCCGCCGCTAGTGCTTGCACTCAATTGCTATGGATGAGGCAAACTTTAAAGGAATATGGCGTCCATTGTGACAAAGTGCCTCTTCTATGTGACAATGAAAGTGCCATCAAGATTGCATACAACCCGGTGGATCACACAAGGACAAAGCATATTGAGATTCGCCATCACTTCATTAGAATCATGTTGCTCGAGGTGATATTGACCTATCCTATGTGTCAACCAAAGATCAACTTGCCGATATCTTCACGAAGCCACTTGATGAAGCAAGGTTTTGCTACTTGAGGAATGAACTAAATATCGTAGATTCAAGGAGCTTGACTTGATTATCTTACATTCTCACCTAATATTCGACCCATATTTGGTTTAGGTGTAGGCATGGACATAGGGGGAGTGCGGTCCTAATTGATTGGACCATCCCTCCCCCCATTATACGCAAAGTAAACAAAATCATTCATCTTAATATCATTTTGTGATATGTGAGCTTAATGATGAGTTTCGGTAATGGACCCAAGATATATCTTCGTGGTGCCAAGCCGAGTATACTCAAATCTGGTGGCCTAGGCCACCGCCCCCTCTCAATCGAGAGGTTGATGGTTTTACTCATGTTTGTCATCTTTTGAGTTGGTTTCATTGATCTTAGTCTCATGCACTCTAGTTTGGTTTTTGACATATTTTTCTCGATTTTAGAGTGCATGTGCTTCCCAGTATAATTATCTCAACCCAAGCCTTCCTACTCCCTCACAAAACCCCTCTCTCAATCCGCACAAGAATCACCAATTTTTCCTGGCCTTGGAATCAGGTGGGACCGGTACTACCGGTTGTATGAGCGGTACTACCGCCCCTGGGGAGTTCCCAGGTCGTATCCTGGAAACTGCTCTAGGAGCGGTACTACCGCCCACATGCCCGGCACTACCGGTTGCTGGACCGGTACTACCGCTTGCGAGCGGTACTACCGCTTTAGGAACCGGTACTACCGGTTGACGGAGTCTGGTATATATTGGCTGAGCGTGGAGTGGCACCCATTAGTGCCCTATTCTTCCCCATGTTATCCACAGATACCTGCACCGCCACCAGAGCCCTTAACGCCGCCGGAGCCCTGCCGCGTCCTCCTCTCCCCGGATCCTCCTTGGATTCGGCCTCTTGGCGGGCTCCCCCTCCTTTCCACCGCCATGGATCCCAGTACAACCGCCTTTTCTCTTTCCGTTCAATTTCCTCATCGGATCTAGGTTTTGGCATAGATTTGTGAATAAATTGACATGTTGTAAGGTTGTACTGCCATATACTTCCCTTGTTGCCAACTAGAGTCGTTTATTTACAGATTATTGACGTCCTTTTGGTTCGATTCTACCCGATCTGACGAACATGTACCGTTCAACCGGTGGTACCGGAACTTTTTCTGGTACTACCGCTTGCAAGGGGTACTACCGGTCGTCAGGTCCGGTAGTACCGGTCCCAACTGACATCAATTTTTCTGATAAATGTTGGATTCTCCTTTGCTCCTTGTGATTCTTGTGCCCTTACCCCTTGCTGTTCTGCCTCGTGCTTTCACAGATGCAGGTGGTTCTAGGGGTGCGCGCAAGCGCTCCAAAGCTAGCCGTGAGATTGTTGAGGAAGAGACGGAGTCTAAGGAAGAGGTTATGCCACAGCCAAGACGTCGTTCAAAGCTGCCTGCCACTCGAGGTGGCCGTGGGGGTCGTGAGGGGGTTACCAAGCGCTCTGCTGGGCATGGCAGCGCTCCCCCCTCTCGCCCCCTTCCTCGGGGCGTACCAAGAGTTTCAGCTCAGGGCCATCAGGGCCAAGGAAACTGTCTGACATTTCTGAGTCTGAGTTTTGGGCTCTCAGGATTGACAATGCATACTCCCGCAACCATGACGAGGACAGAGAAGACAGTCTATTCTACAATGATTTCCAAGAGCGAGTCTATCATGAGGTTCTTATGACCAATATTCAGATGGTGGTGCCTCAGCAGTGGATTTACATGGAGCACATCAACAAGAACCTTGACTACTTTGCTGAAGCTAAGGAAATCTGCTCTCACTTGTCTTGTTCCCTATTATGGAGTTCCAGTATGACTATGAGCCACTCCTCATTGCGCAGTTCTATGCCACTGCACATTTCCACACTGGCAGCTCTTGGAAGATCACCTAGATGACTCAAGGTGCAATCAAGGAAGCCACACTTGCGGAGTTTGCTGCAATATTGGGGTATGAAGATCGAGGCCGGGACATTCCTTGTGGTTTCTGCTGTCACATGCGAGATCACCCCTCCAAGAAGGATGTCCTTACACCTCTGTATATCCAGGGCCGCGGGATTGCTGGCAAGATCAAGGATCTTCTCCCCACGTATGACATTCTCCATCGCATTTCCCGTGAGACCGTTGCTCCTCGTGCGGGCAACAAGGATGAGATACATGGGTTCTCTATTGACTTGATGTTCAACACGTTCCTCAACAGCGACTCAGGCACCCCTCTTGATGTGTCAGACTATATATGGAATGAGATGGTTGCTACTGCACACTCTCGGAGGGTTCCACCATTTGCTCCATACATTATGGCCCTCATTGTGTCAAAATGCCCTCCCATTGCTAGGACACTATCCACTCGTCCTCTCATTGTGCACCGGCCCAAGGCACTCAAGATCAAGACACATGCTAAACCCCGCGTTGTGGCAGAAGAGGAGGAAGGGGATGACTCTGAGGATGCTGACAGTGGTTGTTACACAGACTATGTTGTATCCCGCCACAAGAATGCCAAGCCCTCTTGGGCCAAAAGGATGGAGGCCAAGCTCAAGAAGATTTTTCGCTTCCAAGTTGACAACTAGAAGCGCATGTATGAGGCGCATGTGTATGCCAAGAAAGCTAGTGCTCGGCATAAGGACATGATGGATTCCCAAGGTTTGAACGTCTCTGAGGGGTCCGAGACCAACATCACTCCAGAAGAACAGTGGATCTCTCAGCACAGCCGTTGGGACGATGATGTCTCTTCCTCGCACCGCCCTCCACCCCCCTACGAGGAGGACTTTGATGATGATGATGAGGAGGAGGATTTACTATCGGGACGGTAGTCTTGCACTTGTCCCTTTTTGGCGTCTTAATGCCAAAAGGGAAGAAGTTGCACTTTAGGCACGGGTGTTGCATGGGAAGTCACAAGCTCGTTCTTATTTTGGTCCTTTTATTGCTTGTGAACTTCGATTTCCCTCTATTTTATGTGTGAGACTATGTGGTTATGTCGTGGATCCATCTTATGAGACTATGTGGTTTATGTCATGGATCCATGTTGTGATGATATGCGTTATCCATTGTCTATATATTTCTCATCACAAGTTATTGTGCAAAGGTATGGTTTCAAATGCTAGTATCTATATTTGTGCACCTATGTTGGGTTTGTAAAATAGAGGGGGAGGTTAGTTTCTACACATCTAGGGGGCGCCCCATCTCTATTTTACAAATGCCATGAGTTGCCTCATGAAATCATCTTGCAAAAGTGTGTTGTCATCAAACACCAAAAAGGGGGAGATTGAAAGAGCGTTTCCTATTCCTCTGATTTTGCTGTTTGATAACGACACACTTATCCGTCTAATCGTGTGCTAAGTGTATCACAGGTTTGATAAGAGTGTGGCACAAATATTGACATGTCCAAGTATCCTTGCCAAAAACCAATGTGGCAACCGGTAGTACCGAAAAAATGACCGGTACTACCGCTTGGCACCGGCACTACCGGTCCTAGTACCGGTTGGACCCGTGCAAGGTTGGAAGGGATGATTTTTCCTCAGTACCACCTGGTACCGCGGTGCGGCAATACCGCTCCAACCGGTAGTACCGCTTGAGACAAGCGGTACTACCGCTTGGACACGGTAGTACCGCTCAGTACCAACCGGTACTTGGGGCCGGTACTACCGTCCTGACCGGTAGTACCACGTCTTACGACCGGTACTACCGCTTAGGGCTAGTACCGCAAGGGTGTACCGGGCAAGACTGAAGCTGGCTCGACCAAGAATGGCATCTCCGGTACCTGGTCCGTTACTGGACCGGTAGTACCGCTTGCAAGCGGTACTACCGCTTGAGTACCGGTAGTACCGGTGCACTTATTGCTCCAACGGCCAGATTTCTCCAAGGGGTATAAATACCCCTCCACCTACCTTGGGATAAGCTGCTCATTTGCATTAAAGTCAAGACCACCATTCGAGCCACCCAATCCGTAAGATCTCTTCAATCCACCACCCAAAGTCCTTGATCTTTGGGGAATCGAAGGAGGAGGCCTTGATCTACTACTTCACCAAAAGAGATCTTCATTTCCCCCTCATTCAATTGAGGGCCCTTTGCTCTAGTGTTTTCTTGGAAACCCTAGTTCATGTTTTGGTTCTTACAAGCTTGTCTTTGATTGTTTTGACATCTTGATTGTATTTGGGAGCCTCCGATTAAGTTGTGGATGTGTGCCCCAAACTTGTAAAGGTGCTGGCTTCCACCTTGAAGGTTGCCGATATAGTGGAAGGTGAATCGATCCCATTGGGGTGAGATTCATCGGAGAATAAGGGAGGCCTCTCGTGGCGTTGGTGGTTTGAAACCACCCCCTCTCCAAACGTAGACGTACTTCCCCTCAAAAGGAAGGAACTACGGGAAACAAATCCTTGTGTCTCCGCGTCCACACCTTTGGTTACTTCTATCCTTTACCGCACTTTACTTACTAGTTATTACTTAGTGTTGTGGTAGCTCGTGCATAATTGTCATATAGGTAAATTCACCTTAGTTGCATTATCTAGAGAATTTACCTTATTGTCAAACCTTAAATTGAAAAAGAAGAAAATTTGAAGTAGCACCTATTCACCCCCCCCTCTAGGTTCCCATATGATCCTTTCAGTTGCCCCTTCGGGAACCAAAGTTGCCTTGTCGGGCACAAGTTGCTTCATCGGCCTATGAAGTTGGGCACAAGTGTCAACACCCGGATTTTTAATCCCAGATGCCTGTTATGCCATACATCGCAATCCCAGGATTACCATTTTTGCGAGACATAACAGATTTGGATACCATAGTACATCATCCATTACAAACCATACATAAGGTCTTACACAAATAAGGATCTCATGATCCAGTTCTTAATACAACTCAAGCAGCGGAAAAACGTAATAATAAAGGTAGCGTATGCGAAGCTCCATCTTCGGGGTCACAGGCAATGCTGACGATGGGAGATGATCCTAGTTGTCATAACCTTCCTGGGGTCCATCATCCTGGTACTTCTCTTCATTGCCTGGCCACGGGAATAGCCAGGGACAAAGCCATGAGTACTCTTTAAGTACTCGCAAACTAATACTAACAAGTGAAGGGGTTTTTTGGTAGTAGGACACTAAGCTCTAGGGTTGTTTTGCAAAAGCCAGATTTACCTCTACTAAGTTCAGAAGCAAGAAAAGCTAATTGAAATTTTATAACACCTAAGTGGGAACTTGTATTTCATATCACAACTCTGTTGTGGTCAAGTCAAAATCTCAATTCATTTCATAAGTCATTTCGAAAACATCTGACGGGGGAACAGTATGGCCACTCCAACTGTCCATAATCGCGGACGCGGCTATTCGAATAGTTTGACACTCTGCAGAGATTGTACACTTTCACCACAACATTCGATACATCCGTCAGGAACAAATCCTGAATTCACCATACTCAGTATGCGGATAATCAATCCTAACCTTTCAATTACACGCCCTAGTATAGGCACCTCTCCTGTGAGTTTGGCCTCCCAACCATGACTAACTGTCATCTTGGGTACTGCACAGGTGGACAATCTTCACAAGGTAGCCTCAGCTCAGACCTTGGCGTGAGGGAACCAATACTAAGGTATATAAGTTTTCAGTCAAGCCCTACCCAAATTTTCGGGTATTGTGGTTGTACGGTAAGATTGGAATGGTATCGCATCCAGACAACCATCGGTTTTATAAAGGGATAAGGCTCATGCCTCAACATTTTCATCCTCAAATCATCTGGTGTTTGGAAACACATGTCAAAACATCAGAATGACTCATCATTCTAAGGTTTTCATAACCATTTTCCACCAAGTATTCCCATCTATAGTTGATCAAGTTTTATGCTTAGCACTAGCATCTACAAGTGGGGGTAAGTACTAATGAGGGGTGGTAAACAAGTGGAGTTTAACTAAGTTCAATCTCATGCCTTAGGATGACATCAAGATTATCTAGCTTAGGCCAAATTTAATGCTCTTTATGCAACCTTCAATTATCTTCTTATAATCTACAAATCACTTAAGTAAGCTCTAAGTAATAGTTTTGATAAAGAAATAAGGTAGAAATCTTGCAAGTAAAAATAGGATCAGGTATCATCAAATGTGTCTAACCAAGCATGCTTACTGCATTGCATAGGTTATCTAACTTTCATAATTGCAAGTGTTAGCTTGCATAGGTTAACTTGGTTAGTAAGGCTTGCAAGTATTGGCTTGCATAAGTATCAGTATAAGCTTGCAAGTGTTAGCTTGCCTTGTGCAGAGCAGTGGTTGAAGTTCTCCTCGGCTTCTTCTTCGTAGTATCCTCCTTCCTCCTCGTATCCTTGGTCGGTACTAGCGTCTATGAATAAATACAAGGTACACAATCACCAAACAATACTTAACTACTTTCAATCATCACACAAATATGCACTATAGATGATCTAGTATCATCACTAACATTACAAGATTAAAGCTTTTGTCTTATTTATTTTCATTTGAGAAAAGTAATTTCTACTCATTGAAAAACTACTTAAGATTTAATATTCTCCAACTCAAACATGGGATCATGTTGGCACATGTCATCACCACATATTTCAGTACATGAGAATGTGATTTAAAGTGGTGTCACAATTTAATAAGATTTAAACTTTTATTTTAAATAAACAAAGTGACTAGAAATGCTTATGTGGCATTCTTTTATTACTTGGACATTATTTTGGTAAGTAAACCCATATGTTTTTATATATTCTGAAAGGTATGATCAAATGTGATTTTTGAGAGTTGGAATCGACTCAAAAGCTGTTATGGTTGAAATTTGAAAAATGTTTGAATGCAGAAAAGCTTCTGCCTTGTTATTTTTATCGTGGGTGATCTACAGATCCAAATGACTTGAATCCAACGGGCTTGGATTAAGCATTTCAGTACCTTTCTAAAAAAATTGGTTTCATGCAATTTGGTTCACTGAATCGAGCTGGGTTGATTTTTGGAACTAGGTACAGAACTATGTTTGAATTAAAATAGAAAAATCTAAATTCAAACGAGTGGGCTGCGCGGGAAAGGTTAATGGGCCGGCCCAGTGTCACTCCGCAGCGCGGGGCTCAACTGACAGGGGGGGTCTACCGGTCAGTGGCTCATAACACGCGAAGCGGTACGGGGCGATGTGGTGCATTGGATTAGAAGTGAGATCAACGGCTGAGGGTCGTCGTCGATGATGAACAAGTCACCGGCGAGCTCGAACCCTAGCATCTCGGTGGGGGTGCATAGGGGGCATACCGGGGCTCCAGTGACGACGGCGAGGCTGGCAAACGACGAAGTCGACGACGGCGATTATCCTGGCACCGTCAGCTCCTCCTGGGGCGGCTCCAATCGCTGGCTTTCTTCTTCTCCAGCAGCGGCGGACTCCGATGAAATTCCGGAGATGCGCTGCTCGCCTTGCTCCGGGAGTGAGGTGGGGTGGTTCTGGGTGAGAGGGGAGCGGAATGGTGTGAAGAATTCGAGCGGGGGAGGCCTCTATTTATAGTGGCAAGAAGGGACCGACGGGCGCGGGTTGAGCTCGTTGTGGTCGACGGTATAGAGGGCTATCAGCGTGGGCGACGGTAGGGGGCGGTGCTCCCTGGCGAAGCTCAATGACGTGGTGGCGAGGCGTGGGGCCGTGCTGATCGGTCAGAATGCTTTGGCGCTCTGAGTGGGTCTGACGGAGGTTTTGATGGCACACATCGCACGTGGTCCACGCGACGGCGAACGGGCGTGTCTGCGGGGTTGCTGGGGTGGTGGTGATCACGTGTGCACGCGGCGATGGCGGCACGCGGTCTGTGGGCGTGTGTCGAGGGTGGCGCATGGGCGCCCTCTCGGCATGCTCGCAAAGAGGCTTGGCATGGCTCGGGCGTGTGGTCCAGTGGCTGGCATTGCTCGAGGCTGGGACAGGAAGTGGCGGTGGGGGCTGGGGATACTGTGGATGCTTGTGTTTTGAAAATTGAGCTTGTTTGAGTGGTTTTTGAAATAGTGGGATCTTCCCATATGAAATAGATTCAATTTTAAATTGTCATTTAAACTAAGCATTTAAATGTTTTTGGATGATCACAAAGTGGGCCTTGGTAACTTATTATGAGTACTATCAAGGAGTGCAAAGATCCATACATGTTTCTGTTAAGTTCTGAAAGTTAGAGATAGCCAAAGTAGGCATGGGAGTTAATTTGGCCAAAGTGACCATTCACTCAATTTATTTGTTTTGACTTGTTTGTCTTTGGGAAAAGTTTGGGGATTGTTTAGTGATGTTTATTTTACCTAAGAATCATTTTACGAGCAAAGAAACACAGAACCATGGCAATTCAAAAGAATCCAAATTTTAATACACACACATAGGAATGCTTTCATATTTTTAATTGGAAAAGTTTTTGTTAACCCTAATTTTGATGATTAGAGTTTGATGATCCAAGTTTAGTATTTTTTGGGATGTTACACAAGTTGCCTCGTCAGCCTCGTCGGGCTCCGAAGTTGTCACGTCGGGCTCTGAAGTTTCCATGCCGGGCTCTAAAGTTGCCTCGCCGGGCTTCGAAGTTACCTCGTTAGGCATAGAAGTTTCTTTGTCGGGCTCTGAAGTTGCCTCGTCGGGCACCGAAGTTGCCTCACTAGGCAAAAGTTGCCTCGTTAGGCATAGAAGTTTCCTCGCCGGGCACAAGTTGCCTCATAGGCCTCCGAAGTTGGCGCAAAAGTTGCCTCGTCGGCCTCGCCGGGCACAAGTTGCCTCTTCGGGCACAATTTGCCTCCGAAGTTGGGCACAAGTTGCCTCGTCGGGCTCCGAAGTTGCCTGCTCGGGTTCTAAAGTTGCCTCGTCAGGCTTCAAAGTTGCCTCGCCAGGCAAAAGTTGCCTCGTCGGGCTCTAAAGTTACCTCGTCGGGCACCAAAGTTGCCTCGCCGGGTACAGAAGTTGGCCCTTCGGGCATAGAAGTTGCCTCGTCGGCCTCTGAAGTTGCCTGACGAGACAACTTTTGTACCCAGCGAAGCAACTTCTGTGCCTAACAAGACAATTTATGTATCCAATGAGGAAACTTCGGTGCCCAATGCATACCCAACTAGGAAACTTTTGTGGTTGATGGGCAACTTATTCATCAACTTTGATGGGCTACAATATTGTGGCCCTGATCGTTGTCTCTCTCTCCTGAAGTAGCACGTGAAGTAACCAACAACTCATCTCCCAAAGTTTGACCTAAAAAATCCTCAGATCAGTGCCAACAGAGCACTGCAAGGGCTTCTTCCTCCGCAAGCATGCAATTGCCTCACAAGGACGTAGGTCTGGACCGCAGCCGCCGCCTCCAGCTGAAGTTCGTCATCCACCGCCTGGCCCTGGGAGCCGCGTGAGCTCCGCGTTGCTGCCGATGATTGGAGTCTTCGAGATGCGGAGAACCGAGGCAATGTCGCATCGTGACACCGTGCCTGGAGGTGGACAAATTGGAGCCAGGGGCCACAGGATCGACGCCTGAACTCCAATTTTTGGCGACCATGGAAGGGCTTGAGCAAGGGCTACCTTGCGGGTGCTGGAATCGGAGATTAGGACCTATTGGGAGGTAGGTGGTTGGTTGGGGGATGCTTCTGGTGATTGGAATCGGAGAGGGCGCGCCTGCAGGTGGCCCACGGGTTAATCCTTCCTACACGGACGCCTCTCCATTCTTCACCATGGCATGGGTCTGAGTTGTACGACGGCGAGGAGGGAGAGATGGGGGCTGCGTGCAGGAGCACCTGGATGGCGAGGAGGGGAAAAGGGACTAGCGGACGCGCTCGTGGTTGGATTCGACAAGGTCGTTCCGACCATAAAGCACCTGGGCTCCTTGCTGTAACATCCCAAAAATATTAATCAAGGTTATCAAGTTCCAATCACCCAAGTTTAGGGCTAACAAAAACTTTTGTTAATTAAAATCAATATGAATACATGTGTGCATGTGATGAATGCATGAATGCTTTCAATGACTTGTTTGATTGTTATGAATAGCAAGGATTGGTTAAAAGATAAAAATAACATCATCTAAATCATTTCCAAGCAGAATCAAATCAATAGAAATTCAAATATAAACAATATGAGCTAATGGTCATTTTGACCAAAGTTAACCACTAGACCACTTTGAGTGTTTCTAGTCCAAGATTTCTAACAGAAACAAATTCAATTCTTTTCACCCCTTGCTAGACCAAGTAAAAGTGAACCCAAGCCCACTTTGCAAACCCATAGATTTTTTTTGCAAATCTATTCAAATAACAATTCAAAACTGAATCAAGTGTAGGTACTAAGATCACCATTTATCAAAAACCACTCAAACCTGTTCACCTTGACAAACCCAAGCAACCAGAGACGACCAAGTATGTGGCTAGTGCACTCACCAAAATTCATCCAAAAATTTTAAACTAAATTTCTTTCGGCCATTTTGTCAAACACTTGGTGAGCACAGTAAAACCAGCCTAACTATCACTGTTTTTGACCAATGCTTTGTTCCCTCTTTGCACCCTACTATCACCCCTTGTCTCCCCCAGTGGCTACACTGCATTGACACAAGCTAGAACCCTACCCTTTGCACCATGTCGTGCCACCCGAATCCACCCCTTGCCAGCCAACCATGGCAAGCTAGTAGGAGCCAACGCCGTGCCTAGCCACCATGTCCAGGAGGCAGCCCAACGTCCACCGCCAACCCCTGTCCCTGTCTCCCCCAGTGGCTACACTGCATTGACACAAGCTAGAACCCTACCCTTTGCACCATGTCGTGCCACCCGAATCCACCCCTTGCCAGCCAACCATGGCAAGCTAGTAGGAGCCAACGCCGTGCCTAGCCACCATGTCCAGGAGGCAGCCCAACGTCCACCGCCAACCCCTGTCCAACCCTCACATGCAGCCAGGCACTGGACCACAGAGAACACGTCGTGCCCAATGTCTCTGCGCCATGCCGAGAGTACGCCAGAGCGCCGCCCCCGACACGCTCGCACACGCTGGGCCTCGCCCTCTCCGCCCGTGCCTGCACTCAACACGACCCCAGGAACCACCCAGACATCCCCGTTCGCCGTCGCTCGACCCGTAGCACCCGTGCGTCGTCAAAAACACCGTCGGTGTCGCTTAGAGCACCAGTCCTTTCCGACCATTATCGACCGCCCCTTGCCGCACCATCAAGTCCTTGAGTATCGCCAGGAGACCGTGCACCATCCTAGCCTCTGAGCCATGCCGTTAGCTTATTGCACCGTTGTCACCGACGAGCTCTGCCCATGCCGCACTGCCTCTCTCGCTCGGATATAAAAGGAGGCCTTCCCAGCCCCAATTCGCCACACCATTCCACTCCCCACCTCTCACAGAGCACCATTGACCCTTCCTTGGAGTAAGGCGAGCACCAGGTCGTCGGAACTTCACCGGAATCTGCCGCGAAGGAGGAGAAGAGGAGCCGTTGATTGGAGCCGCCGCAGCCACCGTTCGAACCGCCATCGTCAACAACGTCGTTCGCCCCCAATGCAGACCCTAGCAGAAGCCCTGGTGAGCCTTACACGACCCCCACTGCCGCGTTAGGGTTCAGTCTCGCCGGCGCTGCCCGACGGAGACGACACACCCCAGCCGTCAGATTATATGCAAATCACATGGTCCAGATTGCCCCGTATCGCTTCGCATAGCCAGAGTCGTTGACGCGCGGGGCCACCACTTAACTCAGCCCGCGCGCTGCGCTGTGCGCAGTGGGCCGGCCCAGTTAGTTCCCGCGCGACCTAGTTAATTCAAATTTAGATTTTTTCCATTTAGTTCAAGCTCTAGTTATGTCTATTTATTCAAAAATCAATGCAGAGAGTTTTACTAAACCAAATTGCATGAAACCAATTTTGTTAGAAAGGTATTGAAATTATTAATCCAAGCCCATTGGATTCAAACCACTTGAAATTATAGAACACCTATGGTAAAAATAACAAGGCAACGACTTTTTTGCATTCAAACATTTTTCAAAAATCAACCATAAATGCTTTTGAGTTGATTCCAACTCTCAAAAATCAAATTTGATAAGTCCTTTCTGAATGTATAAAAATATCTAGGTTTACTTGCAGTAATAATGGACAAGTATTAAAAGAATGCCTCATAGGCATTTATAGTCATTTTAATTAATTAAAATAATAAGGTTAAACCTTATTAAATTGTGACACCACTTTAAATCACATTCCCAAGTATTAAAATATGTGGTGATGACATGTGTTAACATGATCCCATATTTTAATTGGAGAATATTAAATCGTAAGTAGTTTTCAATGAGTAGAAATGACTTTTCTAAAATAAAATAAATAAGACTAAGTCTTTAATTCATGTGATAATTGTGATGATGCTAGATCATCTAGCAGGAACCCTTGTGTGCCAAATAGAAGTAGTTAAGTCTTGTTTGGTGATTGTGTACCTCGTATTTATTTATAGACGCTAGTACCGACCAAGGATACGAAGATGAAGGAGACTACTACGAAGAGGAAGCAGAGGAGAACTTCAACCACTGCACTACTCAAGGCAAACTACCACTTGCATGTTACCTATGCAAGCTATCTAATGCAAGCTATCCTAGCAAGCTAACACTTGCATGATAACTATGCAAACTAGAGGCCTTAGGCATATTTGGTTATGCCACCTTGCTTATACCAAATCCCAGTTTTACTTGCAAGCTTTATTCTTTTATTTCTTTATCAAAGTTCTTTATTGATTTTAGTTAGTGTTTTGTGAGTTTTGGAAAGATATTATAGGTAGCATGAAGAGCATAAAAATTGGCCTAAGTTAGATAGAATTAGATGTCATACTAAGGCATGAGATTAGACTTAGATAAGTTACATTTGATTAGCGCCCTTCATTAGTGATTACCCCCAACTTTAGTGGCTAGTGCTAAGCATAAATCTTGATCACTTTAGATGGGAATACTTGGTGAAAATGATTATGAAAACCTTAGAATGATGAGTCATTCTAATGAAATGTTTTGACATGTGTTATGAACACCAGATGATTTGATGATGAAAATGTTGAGGCATGAGCCTTAGCCCTTTATAAAATTAATGGTTGTGTTCGGATGCGATACCATTTCAATTTTACCGTACAACCACAATACCCGAATTTGGGTAGGGCTTGACTGGAAGTTTATATATCTTAGTATGGGTTCCCTTGCAGAAGAGGTTTGAGCTGAGGCTACCTCGTTATGATTGTCCACCTGTGCAGTTTCCAAGATGACAGATGGTCATGGTTGGGAGGCCAAACTCATAGGGGAGGTGCCTATACTAGGGTGTGTAATTGAAAGGTTAGGATTGATTATCCGCATACTGAGTATGGCGATGCAGGATTGTTCCTGACGGATGTATCAAATGTTGTGCTGAAAGTGTACCACCTTTGCAGAGTGTCAAACTATTTGAATAGCCGCGTCCGCGGTTATGGACAGTTGGAGTGGCCATACTGTTCCGTCATCAGATGTTTTCAAAATGACTTGTGAAATGAACTATGACTTTGACTTGACCACAACAGGGTTGTGAACATGAAAACTAAGTTCCCACTTAGGTGTTATAAAACCTTAAACAAGTTTTCTTTACTTCTAAACTCAGTTAGAAATAAACCTAGCTTTTGCAAATAAACATAGAGCTTAGTATTCCTACTTGAACCACTTTATTTGTTAGTGATAGTTTGCGAGTACTTAAAGAGTACCCATGGCTTTGTCCCTGGCTATTCCTATGGCTAGACTATGAGGAGGACTACTAGGATGATGGACAACAGGAAGTCTATGACAACTAGGATCATCTCCCATCGTCAGCATTGCCCGTGACTCTGAAGATGGAGCTTCGCCCATGCTACCATTATTATATTATTCCGCTGCGTCGATGGTATTAAGACTGGATCATGAGATCCTTTATTTACAAGACCTTTATTATGGTTTGTAATGGATGATGTACTATGGTACCAATCTGTTATGTCTCGCAAAAATGGTAATCCTAGGATTGTGATGTATGGCATAACAGGCATCCGGGATTAAAAATCCGGGTGTTGACAAGTTGGTATCAGTGCCATCTTGACCATAGGAGACCCTAGTTAGAATGGACGATTGAATCAAAAACTTAGTTTCAAAACAAAAGAAGTGAGTATTTATGAAAACCTATTCTCGTTCTTATCACTTAGATTCTTTCATAAAAATTCATGTCCCTCAAAATTTCTTGCAAACTTACATAAAAGTTGACACACTTGACACTATACTAACTTACTTATCCTACATTCTTATTGATAGAGGTGAAGTATAGAAAGTTCTATCAGTTGGGCAATGGAGGAGAGCTCATCTTTGAGCGCGATTTGGACCAACTCTCGGAACTTCTTGAGCACCCGCACCCCAAGTTCTTAGGAGCACAACTCAACGATCAGCAAGGAGGAGAATTGCAATAGATGATAGTTGCAAGCCTTAGAGGCAAGATGGAAGCACCCTCCTCAGAGGGAATCCAATTCACCTTAAGAGAGAACAACTGGCTAGACGGACTCGCCAGGGCTATGCAGGATGCTCTTGCCCGTCTGTGTTGGCAAAGTATCAATCAGACCAAGGGCACCCGCTTTGAGTTCTATGGAAGGCATGATGCTATGGGACAGCCATTGGAGGTGCCATATCACCCAGAGTTGAAGCATCAGGTGGATCATCTCAGCTTCATGCTATATGATAGGCAGAAGGAGTTGGACAATGCTCGCTCCTACGCCAACCACAACTATGCCATCGCAGTCAAGACCATACCATCGCCATCCTTACAAAGGAGCGCAAGACTTTTCGCCGTCCGCGTGACAAGAAGGATCGCATTATTGCTCGCCTTCGTCACAAAGTGACAGACATGGAGGAGACCATCCATGAGCGGGACATGCAGCTTGAGGAGAGGGAGAATGCAGGGGAAGATATCCGTGGAGATCCCTACTCCTACCTTAGTGGTGATGATGACTACCTGGAGGACCAAGCCATGGACTTCCACACTGATGATGATGATTCCGCCTTCATTAATGATGATGACGAAGACACCGATTCTGATGAGTAGTAGCACTTGAGCACTAGCGTAGGTGTGAGTTGTATCTGATCCCATTGTATCGTAGCTTCACAGAATGGTTCTTAAAACCATATGTTTCCTTATTGTAGTGTGTGTTTGTATTGTGTGCTATGAATGAATGAAAAGCAAGTTGCTAGTTGTCAAAACCAGAGTCAAACTCAAAGTTTAAAAACTTTTCAAAAACAAAGCCATGAACCTTAGAAATTTCCCTCTTGTCTCATGATCTATCTCAATCTTAAGATGCCTCGCGGAGGAAGCAGTTCATCCCCGGACCCGATCCTGCAAATCTTGCAAATGTTGGTTTCAGACTGTGAAGCTGAAAGAGCTGAACGTCAAGCCAACTTAGCCACCCTTCAACACATAGCTCAGATGACCAATAACAATCAAGGCCATGGAAACCAGGGCAACATGGATCCAAGCTCAATAACTTTCAGAACACCAATCCACCCATCTTTTGTAAGTCTGAAGAGCCATTAGATGCGGATGACTAGCTGCAGACCATGGAAAACAACTTAGAAGTCGCAGGAGTGGAGGCCAATGAGAAAGTACTGTTTTCCACACACTATCTGGCAGGAGATGCAAGAGCTTGGTGGAATAGCGTTCGCACCATGAATGGAGGACAGATGATGGCTTGGGATGAATTCAAACTCAAGTTTAGTCGAACCCATGTGCCACCAGGTTTGATTCTGCGGATGAGGGATGAATTCAAGGAGCTGAAGCAGGGAAGGATGACTGTGGTAGAGTACCCTGACAGGTTTCTATCTCTGTGTAGGTATGCCCCTGATGAGATTAGTACTGAAGCCAAGAAGGAGAGATTCCTGAACGGTCTGCATGATGAAATGTAGACAGTGTTAGTCAATATCCCGTTTGCTAACCTTGAAGCCCTAGTGGATTCTACAATCCAGATGGAAGGCAAGATCAACCAAGCTAATGAGAATCGCAAGCATAGAATGATGAATCAACCAGGAACCCACCATACCCCGAAGTATCGCCCCAACCCGTCTGCGGGATATGCCCCAAGAAACAAAAGACCCCCGATCACCCGTCCGAACTATCCCAACCATGGAGGAGGAAAGCCAAGGCCTGGAGGAAACAACAACAACCCCAGCAACTCCCACAACTTCAACCGTGTACCGCCCAAAGTCAACAACCCCACCAACACCAATACTGCCCTGAGGACTAGAAGCAATGCCATGCCTGTTGCAGGGAAAGACAAGTCTCAGGTGACTTGTTATGAATGCGGAACCAAGGGTCACTACTCCAATGAGTGCCCCAAGAAGCTTGCATCAGCCACCAATGTGAATGCCCCAGCTTAGCAGCAGCGCCGTGTTCAGCCTGGAAGGATGTTTGCCCTAGGGAACGCGCTCAACCGCAACGGTCGTCTGTTTCACATGAATGCTGAAGAAGCCCAAGAAGCGCCAGATGTCGTGTTGGGTATGTTTTCTGTTAACTCAGTACTTGCAAGAGTATTGTTTGATTCTGGAGCATCACACTCGTTTGTTACAGAAGAATTTGCATGCACTAGTAAGATTCAACCAACAAAGTTGAAGCATGTTATGATAGTTCAAATACCTGGTTAAACCACCAAAGCTAGACAAATTTGCAAGGCCGTACCTATCAGAATCCATGGCATATATTTTCATGCTAATATAATAGTACTTGGAACCAAAGGTTTGGAAGTAGTACTAGGAATGGATTGGATGTCGAAACATGAAGGATTAATCGACTGTGCCAAGAAAGCCATAACCATGACTAGTACCGCTGGAGTATCAGTAGATCATGTATCTGAAACCTTGTCTCGTCAATTCAAGTGCAACAAGAGTCTAGCCCAACCAAGTCAGAGTAGTCTGTGAATACCCCGACTTATTCCCAGATGTATTGCCCGGTATGCCCCTAGATCGGGATATCGATTTTATCATTGAACTAATCCCTGGAACTGGACCCATAGCTCAGAGACCTTATAGTATGAACCCGTATGAATTAGTGGAGCTGAAGAAGCAACTAGATGCTATCCTGGAGATAGGACTGATTCAACCAAGTGCGTCGCCATGGAGATCACCTGTCTTGTTCGTGGATAAGAAAGATGGAGGTAACCGTTTGTGCACGGATTATCGGAAGCTGAATGATGTCACCATTAAGAACAAGTATCCACTTCCGAAGATAGAAGATTTGTTTGACCAGTTGACTGGTGCCAAAGTGTTTTCTAAGATTGATCTTAGAACTGGTTATCATCAACTCAAGATTCATGCATAGGATATTCCAAAGACTGCCTTCACCACCAGATATGGACTGTATGAGTACACTGTCATGTCTTTTGGATTAACCAATGCCCCCGCTTATTTCATGAACCTCATGAATAAGCTATTTATGAACTTCATGGATAAGTTTGTCGTTGTTTTCATCGACAACATTCTGATCTTTTCCAAATCAGAAGAAGAACATGAGCTACACCTAAGGACCATCCTTGAAACCCTTAGGGAGCATCAGTTATATGCCAAGTTTAGCAAATGTGAGTTCTGGTTACAGGAAGTAGGATTCCTCGGACATATTGTGTCGGCGGGAGGTATTGCTGTCGACCCTGCCAAGGTTAAGGATGTGGAAGAATGGAAAGCCCAAACCACTCAAACTCAAGTTCGTGCATTTCTCGGATTAGCGGGTGATACGTCCAATTTGCATCACCTTTCTATATCATAATTTGCCTCTATTCATTGATATATGTCTTATTATGAGGTATTACTTATGTATTTTCCACTGTTTTTGCATGTTGGATGCTTCTTGGAGGATGGACTGCCGGAGTCAGGATTCTGATGGAAAAAGAGGTGTTTTGATGCAATTTCACGAAGATCAGAAAAATATTGGAAAATTATATTTTCCTAGAAGATGGAGGAAGTCAGAAGGGGAGGCGGAGCCGGGCCATAGGGGGCCCACACCCCCTAGGCGTGGGTCCACCTTGCCTCGCGCCTAGGGTAGGTGTGGCCCACCTGGTCGGCTCCCGACTCCACCCTCTCACCTATATCTTCTTCACGGAACCCTAATACCAGGGGAGGGACCACAGAAATATTTCCGCCGCCTCTGCGGGGCGGAAAACACCGAGAGAGAAAGATCTCTCCGGTAGATAGATTTCTGTTGGGGAAATTCCTTCTCGGAGAGGGGAGATCGTCGCCATAAACACCATCATCAAGCTAGGATTCATCGGGATCATCATCATCATCCACACCATCATCTCCACCAGCACCATCATCACCACTTTGTCCTGCTGTAACAATTGTGTTGGATCTTGCATTAGTTCTTAGGGGAAACTTTCCTGGTGTTAATTACTATTGTAGTTGATCCTTGTGAAAATATGTTGCCTAATAAAGATTTCAGGATGGAACAACTTGCTTCTATTGATCCAGTTTATGACCTTGGACCTCTTTTTGGTGTCTGTAAGTATACTCATTCTGAAGATAAAGTTGTTGCCAGTGACAGTTATATTGTCAACTTTATTCAAAGTGCTACTGAAAGTTATTATGAGAGAGGGAAACATGGTTTTATGCTTCTCAATAATGTTAAGTTTCCCCATTTTATGTTGAAAGCTTTGAAGTTGCATCTGTTTTGTCTTCCCATGCTGGTGGCTTTTTGTTTCAATAATTCATTTTCTTATGATACCCCCATGCATAGGAAGTGGGTTAGGCTTAAATGTGTTGGTTATTTGCTTCTTGATGCTCTCTTTCGCTTCAAATATATTTCTCCTTTGTGAGCATCCTTGAAACTTTCAAGCCTAACTTAAAGGCATTAAAGAAAAGTAAATGTTGGGAGATAACCCAAGAGTTTGGTCGAGTCTTGGAAGTTATTACCTCAGTAATAACCACTCCTTATCCTTTTTTTGGGTTTTTGTGTCAAGTTCAACTACTTTTGAGAAGTAGAGGAGTTGTGAAAAGTGGCTGTCCTGGGACAGATTTTTGTGCTGCATTGTAAACAGTCGTGAGGGAGCTCAGTACGTCGGATAGAGATGTATTTTTCTGAGCTTGTTCTACAGGTTGTTACCCAACTTTCATTAGTTTTGCACTTTTTGATTTGAGCAACAGAAGGTTTTCGAAAAAATTAATATTTACCTGCTGATCTGTTTTGACAGATTTCTGCTATCATTTGCATTTGCCTCTTATAGAAGCCTTTGTTTTGATGGATTTTAGTTGAAAGTGTGCACCTAAAGGTTAATTGTTTTTGTTTACACTAATGCTGCCCTTGAAGTTTGTGTGAGACCTTGTAGGAAAGGAAATTCCAGGAGAAGGAGAAAAGGAGTCTGTAGAGTTCGTCTTTGAATAGGTAAAAGTGGTGAAAACAGAAGATTCATGAAACCCCAATCTTTTTATATTTTTTATGTTTTTAATACATAAGGAAAGTTACGAAACGGAACAGAGGAGGAACCGGAGGCCGGGGTGGCCAAACCAACCCCAGGCGCGGGCCCTAGCTGGCCGCGCCTGGAGGGGGTGTGACCCCCCGAGCTCCGACTCCGCCTCTCTTTCGTATCAGCACCTTCCTTATGCTTTGAAACTTCGTAATATATAACCCCCCAGATCCCCCGAGGTTCGTGCATCGTGTTCTCATCGTGTTTTTGTTTCGATCTGTTTTTGTCAGGAAATCTTCTCAAGTTTAGAGCATCATGGTCTCCGCCAACGATAAAGGCAAGAAGCCCGAGGAAGATGATCCTCAAAACCCCAAGGAGGAGGAGATTTTTGTTGGGGATGAAGAAGACATAGAGGAGGACAAGCAACCGGACACCCGCGCTACCATCGCAAGCATTGGAGTGGTGGCAAAACCTATCAAGCTTAGGAGTACAAGACGAATGTTTACAGGAGGACAACCTCCACGTCATGTCCTCTCTTCACGGTCACCTCCTCCAAGTACCAAGAGACCCTTCCATACTCTTATACATGAGCATCAATATCAACATGTGCCCAAAGGGAACTTGCCCTCGATGTGGGATATGCCGTGTTCTAACCATGCAGGGGAGCAACACACTAAGAAGGAAGAGTGGGGAAATAATAGTAAGGACTGGGGCTCTCGGTCCGATATGATCATGAACCACATTGAGCAAAACTCAGAGTTGATTCGTACTCTAACCTTTGAGATTGAGGAGTTGAGGAAGCCGATTGAGGAGCTTATCAAGAGAACACCATCACCACCGAAGGAGTAATTCGTCATCAGGTTTGGCATCCCCTTGGCTTGTTCCAAGCTTGGGGGGAGTGCCACGGTATCACCATCATTATCTTTCATCTTTTACCCTTTTAGTGGATTCGTATCTTTGGTAGAGAGGTTATCTTATAGTTTGGTTTGCATGTGTAAGTATCTCTCCTTTAGTTGATTATCTATGTATCCCTTGGTGTGAGTGCCTTTATGGAATATTAATGAGAAGCTTCATATTTTATTTTTTGCACTTCTTATTTTAGTTTGCAATCTCTATTATATGATGGATCTTGTTGATCAGTATTGGCATCACTTTGGGAGCATAAAGTGGATCTAAATTGGTTTTGGCAAACCGAGTTCTGGTCAGTAGCAATACTTTTTTAGGTTTGAGAGAAAAAGTGAAAAACTTACAGGTATTTTTTATCATTTATTTTCCTTCTTGTTGGCTCATAAGCTTAGTATTCTTTATTTAAGATCTTTTGAGTCTTCAAGGAAGGTTGCATGTTTGGCTTTATCACTTGTAGGTTTGCTTGTTTCTTTCAACTCTTTTGCTTGCTACCCAGCCTTGCTAGCCAAAAACCTATTTTGAGAAGGCATACTTCTCATGCATCCAATCCCTTTGAACCAAAGCCTTTGCCATTTGTGTCCACCATATCTACCTATTAGCATTATTGCTATTCCTAGCAAATTCTCAAGCTTCATCTATCTTTTGAATTAAAAACTATTTTGTTATGTGAAAACTACTTAGTAAAGCTCTCACGAACTTGATGGCACACCTTATTTTCTTGCACCTAATAGACTTGAACCATTGTGTCATCGAAGTTGTATATGCTTGCATCTATACGTTGGAATTAGCAGAATCGTGCTGTCACGAGGAACGCTTTCAATATTGCACTTGTACGTAGTACATAGTTGATATCATGTTCTTTTGTTTACAGATGTCGACGGTGTGAAATAAATAGGGAACTTGTAAGTCCATGGAGTGACGTATGTGTGTTATAGAAACGCCTGGGCAGCTAGCCTAAGCCATGCCTAATCATGGTGGAAACTTGCAGCATCACCATAGTGAGCTATCTATGAAGCATCCTCAATAAAAAGCTGTTTACATAGTAAATAAAAAGATCGTTGAGATGCTCATTGTCTGCTTGCCTTGTGATTTTGGTTATGGGATAGCTCCTATACCATGTGCAAGGGGTACCTGTTGGCGGTTCTTTATGATACACATGTACTTACAATGACAAGAACTTACCGGTAACTAAAGTTGAGTAGCATGAGGAGCGGCCCTCGTACTCAAGGGACATGAGATTGCCAACTTATATTTCGTCAAGCATATACTCCATCTTTGTGCACTTCAACCTTAATCATCTCAAGATGCCTATGATAGGGGCAATGAGGGCTCAAAGCTACTAAGTACAATAATCTTTTGGAAGCTCTTTATGACTTGAAATCCCTGCTACCCTCTATGAAGGGACCTTTCTCCTATTTTCTAAGTTGAGTCAGTAAACCTACTTCCTCTCTATCTCCAGCAAGCATTTGAGTTGTTGTGTTGCAAGCATTCATATGGTGATACATTCAATCATGTTCTTCATCTTCCTTGTTTGCACAAGACTCTTATCTATGGAGTATTACTTTGAAAGCCTTAATTGAAAAACCTTTTTGAGAAAAGAGTGCTCCTGTTATAAAAATTCTACAAAAAGCTTTTTGTGAAACTGTTTGCCAGCTGTTCTCTGACCAAGAACAAGAGTTTTCCAATTCCAATTATGATTTATCTTTATGCATCTCTATAGTGACTCATGTACTTGTTGCAAGCTAAGTTATATAATGGTGAGTTGCCCTCTTCTATGAGTTGTGTAATGGTAAGTGTGATGCTTCTTGTCCGTATTCTTTTATCGACACTTCACTCCATAAACCTGTGGACATGTTTACTGAGATCAGTTTTTGCTTGGGGACAAGAGAAGGTCTAAGCTTGGGGGGAGTTGATACATCCAATTTGCATCACCTTTCTATATCATAATTTTCCTCTATTCATTGATATATGTCTTATTATGAGGTATTACTTATGTCTTTTCCACTGTTTTTGCATGTTGGATGATTCTTGGAGGATGGACTGCCGGAGTCAGGTTCTGATGGGAAACGAGGTGTTTTGATGCAATTTCGCGAAGATCAGAAAAATACCAGAAAAATATTGGAAAATTATATTCTCCCAGAAGACGGAGGAAGCCAGAAGGAGAGGCGCAGCCGGGCCATAGGGGGCCCACCCCCCTAGGCGCGGGCCCACCTTGCCCCGCGCCTAGGGCAGGTGTGGCCCACCTGGATGGCTCTCGCCTATATCTTCCTCATGGAACCCTAATACCAGGGGAGGGACCACAGAAAGATTTCCGTCGCCTCCGTGGGGCGGAAAACACCGAGAGAGAAAGATATCTTCGGTAGACAGATTTCTGCCAGGGAAATTCCTTCCTGGAGAGGGGAGATCATCGCCATCAACACCGTCATCAAGCTAGGCTTCATCGGGATCATCATCATCATCCACACCATCATCTCCACCAGCACCATCATCACCACTCCGTCCCGCTGTAACAATCGTGTTGGATCTTGCATTAGTTCTTAGGGGAAACTTTCCCGGTGTTAATTACTATTGTAGTTGATTCTTGTGAGTGGAACCATTGGGTTATTGTTTATTTTCAGATTGTTATCCATCACCATATCATCTTTGATCTTGATCCATATGATGTCTTGTGAGTAGTTCGTTTAGTTCTTGAGGACATGGGAGAAGTCATGTTGTTAGTAGTGGACTTGTGTTGAGTTATTATTCAATGGTTTAGTATTTAAGTTGTGGTGATATTATTATAGTGGTGTCATGTGAACGTCGACTACATGATACTTCACCATTTATGGGCCTAGGGGAATGCATTGTGTATTTGGCTACTAATTGTGGGGTTGTCGGAGTGACAAAAACCTGAACCCCCGTTAGGACACCTTTGCACAAGGGAGTGTAGGATCTCAGAGTTTAAGGCTGTGGTTCGGTTTATATCTTAATTACTTTCCTGTAGTTGCGGATGCTTGCAGGGGGTTTAATCACAAGTATGTATTAGTCCAAGTAAGGTTGGTACATTAGCATAGGTTCGCCCACACAACACTTACACTACCAAAGAAGAGTATTCAGCTATTTGAAGGGAAAGCACTTGACATAATTCCCATGTGTCCTAGAGAACGTTTGGTCCTTATAAGTATTTCCACCGGCTTGTCCTTTGCTAAGAAAGGATTGGGCCACTTGTTGTAGTTGTTCGTTGTCTTTATTACTTGCACTTTGATTTGTTGCTTTATCAGAAAACCCCTGAAAGAGCATTTCCTATCCTTGAGATTTTGATGTTTGATGATAACACACCTATTGATTTAATCGTGCGCTAAGTGTATCTCAGGTTTTCTAGGTTGTGTCACAAATATTGAATTGCCCATAGTTGCACTTGCCAAAGTCACTAGTGCTTACCGGTACTACCGCTTGGCACCGGTACTACCGCTCCCTTGTACCGGTTGCATCTGATTGAGATGGGGAGGCCTCGTTTTTCCTCAGTACCACCCGGTACCACGGAGCGGCACTACCGCTCCAACCGGTAGTACCGCTTGTGACCGGTAGTACCGCTTGTGGCAAGCGGTACTACCGCTTGGACACGGTAGTGCCGCTCGGTAGTACCGGGCGACATTGAGGGAGGACTAGACCTTTGTTTCTCGCTCAGTACCAACCGGTACCTGGGACCGGTACTACCACCCTGACCGGTAGTACTGCTTGTCATGACCGGTACAACCGCTTGGCGGTAGTACCGCAAGGTGGGTCCGGGCGTGACTGAGGCTGGCTCGACCATGTGGCGCACCCCCGGTACTTGGTCCGATACCTGACCGGTAGTACCGGTTGTGACCGTTACTACCGCTTGAGTACCGGTAGTACCAGTGCATTTAATGATTAACGGGCAGATCTGCTCAGGGAGCTATAAATACCCCTCCACCTACCGTGGGACAAGGTGCTCGTTGCATTTAAGAACACCCCATCCATTTGAGCCACCAAATCGCCAAGATCTCTTCACTCAACCATCCAAAGTCGTTGATCTTTGGAGAATCAAAGGAGGAGCCCTTGATCTACTACTTCACCAAGAGAGATCTTCATTTCCCCCTCATTCACTTGAGGGCCCCTTGCTCTAGTGTTTCTTTGGAAACTCTAGTTCTAGATTTGGTTCTTACAAGTTTGTCTTTGATTGTTTGACAGCTTGCTTGTATTCAGGAGCCTCCAATTAAGTTGTGGATGTGTGCCTCGAACTAGTTGTAAAGGTGTCGCCTTCCACCTTGAAGGTTGCCGATATAGTGTAAGAGGTGAATCGAACCCATCGGCGTGAGGTTCATCGAAGAATAAGGGAGGCCTTTTGTGGCATAGGTGGTTTGGTACCACCCCCTCTCCAAACGTAGACGTACTTCCCCTCAAAAGTAAGGAACTACGAGAAACAAATCCTTGTGTCTCCGCGTCCACCACTTTGGTTACTTCTATCCTTTACCGCACTCTACTTTACTTGTGCTTACTTAGTGTTGTGCTAGTTGGTACTCGTTTTACATATAGGTAAATTCATCATAATTGCATAATCTAGAGAATTTACCTTTCTTGTCAAACCTTAAGTTGAAAAATAAGAAAATTTGAAGTAGCACCTATTCACCCCCCCTCTAGGTTCCCATACGATCCTTTCAAGTGGTATCAGAGCCTCGGCTCTTTATTCAGGCTTTACTGCCTAAGAGAATATGGGTAGCGACGATGTGGAAGGTGGTGGTGATCCTACCACGGTGACCATGGAAGGTCTCAAAAACTTGGAAACAATATTGAGCTCATCCTTGGTCAACGAAGTCAAGGAAATCCTTGAGCAACTTCTTAAATACAAAGACGGCTCATCATCCCATTCTCCTCAAGAGGAGCCTCCATCAGTATTACCTAAGGGGGATGCTCTGGTATCTCCCGAGGGTATAATGGTGGGGGGTAATCAAGACAACACTAATTCCTCCACAAAAAGGGATGGTGGAAGGGTGAGAACCATGAGTCTCATCCATGGTACTCTCCCGACCCTCCAATTCCTCACTCTCATATAAACAATAGAGGAGACCCACCAAAACTATAAGCATCTACTTTTCCTCAATGGCAATCTCTAATGAAAACTCATGTGCGCAGCTCTTGCATTGAACTATGGACCATCATCGAACAAGGACTCTATATTGGGGATCCAAACAACTTGATAAGAAGAGAAGTTGTCAATAGTCAACTCAATGCCACCGCCTTGCACATGATTCAACGAGTGGGTACAAAGGACTACCCACACATTTAGCACCTCAACACCGCCAAGGAAGCTTGGGATTCTCTCACAATGTTGTTTATTGGGAATGAGAGCATGAAAAGGAACCGGTATGATGCACTAAGCAACGAAGCCGAAGGCTTCTATATGAAGGAAGATGAAAATCATGAAGACATGTATCGTAGGCTCAAATCCACCGCCACCGCCTTTAGGAATGTAGGTTCCTCACATGTGGATGATGCTTGGATAAAAAGAAAATATGTGAGTGCACTCATGCCCTTTGAGCCCACCGACTTGAAGAGCCTACAAGGAAGACACAACTAACACCTCATGACCTCCAATGAAGTTATGCAAGAGATGGATTCTTTCAAGGTTGCTGCCAAGAATGCCAAAGATGTCCGTGCTCGGGCCCTTGGAATGAGCAATGTTGTCAACCTTGCATTGAAGGCCAAATTTGTCGAACATAGGGATGGAGATGATAGTGATGAAGGCCTATCCATGAGCAACCCTGATGATGTCAAGAAGTTTCATGGTCAATATATGGCCTTCTATGCAAACAACTTCTGGAAGAACCCTGCCAAGGCCAAGATGGAAATGCTACAAAAAATCAACCCCAATGGACAAAGAGGCAATACCCCGAAATTGAGAACTTGTTACAATTGTGGCGACCAAAATCACTTCTTGGCTAGTTGTCCCTATGAGAGAAGAGAAGATCATGGTGGCAACCTCGTGCCAAAGATAGCTTCCAAAGCTCCTTTCAAGAAGCCCTTCATCAAGAAGAATCCAAAAAATAAGAAGAACGGTGAGATTGTATTGATCACTCATGAAGAATTCTCCTCCGACAATGAAGATGAAGATGATGAGGAAGAGGAAACTTCAAGTGGTGTGGATGCTCTAGCCACTACTTCTACTCCGACATTCTCCCTCTTCGATTCTCCAAATGAGAATACTTCCAATAAGAACGTCACTTGACTTATGGCAAGAGGAACAGAGGTATCCTCATCATCTCACTCCACTCCCATAGCCAATGATGAATTTGATGATGAGATGCCTCTTGAAGTAAAAAGAGAATTAATTGCCTTTGATGAGTTTTTGACTAACTTACAAGGGGAGGCCAAGATACACTTTGGGAACATCTTAGATCAACTCTCCCACACACAAGAACTTCTTGATGTAAGATGTAAACTTGGGAGTGAACACATGGTTGAAATAGAAGCCCTAAATAATGCTCTAGAAGAAGAACAAGAGACTAGGATGTCTCTTGAACTAAAACTTGAAGGGCTTGATGAGGACAATGACATAATTGTTAATAGACTCATCAAAGAACATGATCATGCTATTGCTAAATACAAGAGGACTAAAAAGGACAAGATTGAGTTTGGTGTGGTTCATGAAAAACTTGTCGAGGACTTTAGTTTGCTTAACAAGGTTCACAAGGCTTTGGAAAGTGAACTCTTGTCACTCACAAAGTCCCATGAAACGCTTCAAACTCAATTGACAAATATTCCTTCACCTAGTAATTTCATTCCTTCTAGTAGTACAACTATTCTTGAAGAAAATGCTAGGTTGAAGGGGGAGCTAGCCAAGGCCACATTTCCACGAGGTAACAAGTCCATTGATGACCTTTTGAGTAAGCAAAGGCCTAGTGGTGAGAAAGGGGGCATTGGCTTTGTCTGCAAAGCCAATAAGAAGAACAACAACAAGAAAAAGTCCAAGCCCGCACAAGAGAAAAACAAGGCCATTGTGGATAGTAAGACCACAAGTGGTAAAACTATGTCTCATGATGACTTTGCAGGAAGTGCTAACCCTCACTATGTTCTAATGCGTGATTATTATGGTGATGTGTATGCCCAACATGTTGGCCCATATGATGGTTACATTGCTTGGTCTATTTGGGTCCCCAAGACCCTTGTTGCTAACAAAAGAGGACCCATTGAAAAATGGGTACCTAAAAATTAGCTTGATCTTTTGTAGACATATGCTTCCGGTGGGTCAAAATGGGTACTTGATAGTGGTTGCACAAGTCATATGACCGGAAGCTCGTCTATTGTCAAGGACTTAAAGCTAAATGATGATCAAATAACCGTGACATACGCCGACAAGTCAAAGTCTAAGGTAATGGGTTTCGGCAAGGTAGTAGTTTCCCACGATATTACACTCGTGGACGTCATGCTTGTTGAGACCCTTGGTTAGAATTTACTTTCAATCCGTGCTCTTGGAAAGATGGGCTTTGCCGTCTTTATTGATGATGATATTGTGGTCCTCATGTGGAGCAAGTCTCTCAAGGTCGCTTCCGTTGGGTACGTCGAACATGACTTGTATGAGGTAGACTTTTCGGGGCAAACCACTACAAGTGAGATGTGCTTATTCGGAAAGGCTGATGTGGGTTGGTTAAGGCATCGCCGACTAGCCCATGTCAATATGAGAACTTTGCAAAGTCTTCACAAGGAGGGCCATATTGTTGGACTAAAAGAAAATGTTTCCTTTGCCAAATATCGTGTTTGTAGGGCTTGTGTTCTAGGAAAGATGCATGATGCTCCTCACAAGCCAAAGAACCGCGTCAAGTCAACAAGGATCTTGGAGCTCCTTCATGTGGATCTCTTTGGTCCTCCATCTCATGCAAGTCTTGGTGGGAAGAAATATTGTTTGATGATTGTTGATGACTTCTCAAGATACTCATGGCTATATTTCTTCAAGTTGAAAAGTGAGACCCAAAAGAACTTCATCGACTTCATCAACTTGGTTCAACGTTAATACAATGTCCCCGTGTTGATAATAAGAAGCGACAATGGCACCGAGTTCAAGAACTACACCTTGAATGATTTCCTTGGTGATGAGGGGATAAAACATCAATATTCCGCCGCATATAGCCCTCAACAAAATGGTGTTGCCGAGAGGAAGAACCGGACTCTTATTGAGATGGCTAGGACCATGTTGGCGGAGTTTAAATCTCCATACAACTTTTGGGCCGAAGCCATCTCCACCGCTTCCATGCATCAAACCAGCTCTACCTCCTCAAATAAATCAACAAGACTTCATATGAAGTACTTACCAGTAACAAGCCCAACATATATTACTTCCGGGTGTTCGGTTGTAAGTGTTTGTATCTCATAAAAGGTGTTCGTTTGTCCAAATTCGAGGCTAAAGCATTAGAGGGTATATTTGGTGGCTATGGTCTAAAATCTCGCACTTATAGAATCTATGAGAAGCTCTCTGGAGCCGTCATAGAATCTTGTAGTGTGACCTTCGAGGAATATGATGGTCCCCAAGGGGGCGTGTTGATGTTTGTGATGCAGATGATGGAATGCCTTAGGATGCCATAGGAAGAATGGGTGTGGGATATATCTGCCCCGTTGAGGAACCCCTTATGGCGGATTGAGAATAACTATGCTCTACTCAAGTGGAGCCCTCGTCTTCACAACATCAACAAGCTCCATCCACCGAGGAGGACAATGACCCAAGCAAAAGACAAGCTGTGGACCCTCAACATGTTGTTCATGGTGACAACTCTAGTGAGGATGAGCTTGAATCTCCAATATCCAGAATGTCAAGTGGTGCCAAGTCAATTACTCATGGGAGATCCATACAAAGTGCCCTAAGACAAGCTCAACTAAATGCTAGAAATGTGCCTGATCAAGACCAAGGTCAATCTTTGCCTCTTAATGAAGAGAATGATTCCCATGTTGATCAAGGACAAGATAATGGTCAAGGCGAGGACCAAAATGATGAAGAGGGACCTCCAGGAAACAACGAGGAGATCCAAACTCATCGTGAAGGTAGAAAAGAGAGGATGTTGGAATTAAGAGATCACTCTTTACAAAATGTGGTTGGTGACCTAAGGAAAGGCATTTCCACAAGAGCACAATTGAAGAGGTTTAGTGAGAACCAAGCACACATCTCCATGATTGAACCAAAGAAAGTGTGGGAAGCTCTTGAAGATTCGGATTGGTTAGAAGCAATGCACAAAGAGCTAAACAACATTGAGAGAAACAAAGTATGGAAATTAGTTGAGAAGCCAAAGGATTGCCACAATGTTATAGGCACCAAGTGGATATTCAAGAACAAGCAAGATGAGCATGTAATTATATTAAGGAACAAGGCAAGATTGGTTGCACAAGGGTTCTCTCAAAATGAAGTCATTGATTATGGAGAGACATATGCACCCGTGGCTCGCCTTGAGTCCATCCGTATCCTTCTTGCTTATGTGGCACATCATAACTTTAAGTGTCAACAAATGGACGTATAAAGTGCCTTTCTTAATGGTCCATTGAATGAGTTGGTGTATGTAAAGCAACCCCCAGGATTTGAGCATCCCAACTTCCCAAACCATGTCTACAAACTTGATAAGGCACTCTATGGACTCAAACAAGCCCCACGCACGTGGTATGAGCACCTTAGAGAGTTATTGTTTGACCGTGGATTTGAGGTTGGGAAAATCGATCCCACTCTTTTTACTAAAAGGTCAATGGGGAGCTTTTTGTATGCCAAATATATGTTGATGATATTATATTTGGCTCATCTAACAAAGCTTTTAATGATGAATTCTCAAAGCTTATGACTAGTAGGTTCCGGATGTCTATGATGGGGGAGTTGAGAGTACTTCTTGGTTTTGAGATCAAGCAAGTTAGAGGAGGGACATTCTTCAACCAATCCAAGTATACTCAAGATATGCTCAAGATTTCAATATGCAAGATTTAAATGGAGCTTCTACTCCCATGGCTACAAATACTCATCTAGAACAAAATCCCAATGATAAAGATGTGGATCAAAGGTATACCGGTCTATGATTGGTTATTTGCTTTATCTTTGTGCATCTAGACCCGATATTGTGTTGAGTGTAGGTGTGTGTGCAAGATACCAAGCGGCTCCTAAAGAAAGCCATTTGATGGCGGTCAAGAGAATCTTTCCATATTTAGTTCATACCCCACATTATGGTCTTTGGTATCCTCGAGGGTCAACATTTGCTCTTTGTGGATACACGGATTCGGATTGGGCAGGTGATAAGGATGATAGAAAATCAACATCCGGGGCTTGCCAATTCCTTGGTAGGTCCTTGGTATGTTGGTCTTCTAAGAAGCAAAATTGTATATCTCTCTCCACCGCCGAAGCCGAGTACGTGGCAGCTGCTAGTGCTTGCACCCAATTGCTATGGATGAGGCAAACTTTAAAGGAATACGGTGTCCATTGTGACAAATTGCCTCTTCTATGTGACAATGAAAGTGCTATCAAGATTGCCTACAACCCGGTGGATCACACAAGGACAAAGCATATTGAGATTCGTCATCACTTCATTAGAGATCATGTTGCTCGAGGTGATATTGATCTATCCTATGTGCCAACCAAAGACCAACTTGCCGACATCTTCACGAAGCCACTTGATGAAGCAAGGTTTTGCTATTTGAGGAATGAACTAAATATCATAGATTAAAGGACCTTGACTTGATCACCTTGCATACTCACCTATGCCTTGACTCTTATTTGGTTTAGATGCAGACATGGATATAGGGGGAGTGCGGTCCTAATTGATTGGACTATCCCTCCCCCTATTATGCCCAAAGCGATAAAAATCATTCCTCTTAATATCATTTTGTGATATGTGAGCTTAAATGATGAGTTTTGGTAATGGACCCAAGATATATCTTCATGGTGCCAAGTCGAGTATACTCAAACATGGTGGCCTAGGCCACCGCCCTCTCCCATTCAAGAGGTTGGCGCTTACGCGTGTTTGTCATTTATTGATTCCTTGTTGATCTTAGTTTCATGCACTCTCCTTTGTTTCTTGATATCTTTATCCCTATTTCAGAGTGCATGTGCTACACATAGTGTGATTATCTCAACCCAAGCCTTTCTACTTCCTCAAAAAAAAAACTCATCCAATCCGCACAAGAACCCCTCCATTGTCCCTGGCTAAGGAATCAGGTGGAACCGGTACTACCGGATTAGGAGTGGTACTACCGGACCTGGGTGGTTCCTAGGTCATGTCCTGGAAATTTCTCTAGGTGCGGTACTACGGGTTATCGGTACTACTGGTTGCTGAACCAGTACTATCGCTCGCCAGCGGTACTACCGCTTGCAGCACCGGTACTACCTGTCGGTGTTTTCTGGTATAGATTGGTCGTGCGGGGGGAGGCACCCTTCAGTGCCGCATTCCCCCCGCTCCCCACACAAACCACCGCCGCCGCCGGAGCTCTTGATGCCACAGGAGCCTCGCCACGTCCTCCTTTCCCCGGATCCTCCTTGGATTCGGACTCCCTGCGGGCTCCCGGTCCTTCTCCACCTCCATGGATCCCGGTGTAGGTGGTTCTAGGGGCGCTTATAAATGCTCCAAAGCTAGTCGTGAAATTTTAGAGGAAGAGATGGAGTCCAAGGAAGAAGAAGAAGAAGTCATGCCTCAACCCAGCTGCCGTATGAAGATTCCTGCCACTCGAGGTGGTCGTGGGGGTCGTGAGGGTGTCACCAAGCGGTCAGCTGGTCATGGCAGTGCTCCCCATCCTCATCCCCTTCCGTGGGGCGCTCCAAGAGTTTTAGCTCAGGGCCATCAGGGCCAAAGTTACTATCTGATATATCTGATTCTGAGTTCCACTCTCTAAGGGTTGACAATCCCTATGGCCGCGCCCGTGATGAGGGTAGGGAAGACAGCTTGTTCTACAATGACTTCCAAGAGCGCATCTACAATGAAGTCCTCCTTAAGAACGTTCAAATGGTTGTGCCGCAGCTGTGGATTGATATGTATCACATCAACAAGCATCTTGAGTACTTTGCTGAGGCTAAAGAAATCTGCTCTCACCTTGGAATGCTCCCCATTATGTAATTTCAGCATGATTATGAGCCTCTTCTCATTGCTCGGTTCTATGCCATTGCTCACTTCTCAACAGGCTGCACTCGGAAGATCACTTGGATGACTCAAGGTGCAATTAAGGAAGCCACTCTTGCTGCATTTGCTGAGATTCTGGGGTATGAAGATCGCGGCCGTGACATTGCTTATGGTTTTCACTTCCACATGCGTGAGCACCCCTCCAAGAAGGATGTTCTTGCACCTCTTTATATCCTAGGCCGCGGTGTTGTTGGCAAGATCAAGGATCTTCTCCCAACGTATGACATTCTCCACCGCATTTTCCGTGAGACGGTTGCTCCTCGTGTTGGCAACAAAGATGAGATTCATGGATATTCTGTTGATCTGCTGCTCAACACCTTTCTCAACCGCGACTCCAACACCCCCTTGATGTTATGGACTTTATATGGAATGAGATGGTTGCTGCGGCTCACTCCCGGAGGGTTCCCCTATTTGCTCCCTACATCATGGCTCTCATTGTTGCCAAGTGCTCTCCCATTGCCAGGACCCTTTCCACTCGTCCTCTAGCGTGCATCGGTCCAAGGCACTCAAGATCAAGAAGCATGCTAAGCCTCACAATGTGGAGGGTGATGAGGTGGATGAAGATGGAAATGTGATTGAGGCTGATTCTGAGGATGCTGATAGTGGCCATGATGTTGATTATGTTGTCTCCCGTCGAAAGAATGCCCAGCCATCATGGGCCAAGAGGATTGAGGCCAAGCTCAAGAAGGTGTTTTGCTTCCAAGTGGACAACCAAAAGCGCATGTACGAGGCTCGTGTCTATGCCAAGAAAGCTTGTGCTCGTCAGAAATAAATGATGGAAGCTCAAGGATTGACCACCTCCACGAGTTCCGAGAACAACATTACTCCAGAAGACCAATGGATCTCCAAGCATATCCGCTGGGATGATGATGTCTCTTCCTCGTACCGTGCTCCACCAACCCATGAGGAGGACTATGATGATGATGAGGATTGACTTTCGGGGCGTTAATCTTGATCTTGTCCCTTTTTAGCGTCTTGATGCCAAAGGAGGATAAGGTGTACCTTAGGCATGCGGGTGTTGCATGGGAAAGTCACAAGCTCGTTCTTCCTTTGATCTTTTATTTCCTTGTGAACTTTTATTTTCCTCATATTATGTGTGAACTCTATGTACTAAATGTTTGGGAACTACTCGTGTTATGTATGTTGAAACTATGTGGGTATTTCACGGATCCATCTTGTGATGATATGCGTTATCCATTGCCAATATTTTTCTCATCACAAGTTTTTGTGCAAAGGTATGAGTTCAAATGCTATTATCTCTATTTGTGCACTCTTGTTGGGTTTGTAAAATAGAGGGGGAGGATTGATCCTAGTCATACAGGGGGAGACCCGTCTCTATTTTTCAAAAGTCATGCGTATCTTCATAATATTATCTTGCAAAGGTGTGTTGTCATCAAACACCAAAAAGGGGGAGATTGAAAGAGCATTTCCTATCCTTGAGATTTTGATGTTTGATGATAACACACCTATCGATTTAATCGTGCGCTAAGTGTATCACAGGTTTTCTAGGTTGTGGCACAAATATTGAATTGCCCACAGTTGCACTTGCCAAAGTCACTAGTGCTGACCGGTAGTACCGGAAGTTACAACTGGTACTACCGCTTGGCACCGGTACTACCGCTCCCTTGTACCAATTGCATCTGATTGAGATAGGGAGGCCTCGATTTTCCTCAGTACCACCCGGTATCGCGGAGCGGCACTACCACTCCAACCGGTAGTACCGCTTGTGGCAAGCGATATGTAACACCCTCGGATCGGCCCTATGCAAGTTTTAGCGATTCCCGCCAAACCCGCATAGAAACGATTCAGAGGTGCCCACCAGGCACTTGCGTGCGGGTGGAAAACGAAGTAATATCATTACACAATAGTCCACAATGGAACCCATAGAACAGATATATACAACAACGACTCCATGAGTCAAGAATACAGATATATAGTACAAAGATCCAAATTACCTTGAAAACGATACAACGTCCGAGTACGGACAAGATGCAAATGGGGCTAAGAGCCCTGAAGAATAACCAATGGCGTCCATAACCCTGCCAAGTCCAAGCCGGAAGGGTAACCCTGCTAACAACGTCGATCTCAAAACCTACTTAAACAAAAAGGGGTGCCGACAAAGGGCAAAGGAAAAATAGAGCGGTCAGTACTAAGGCCAGTACACTGCGAGACTAAAATTCGGCGGTCCTCGCCTACATAGGTACGGTGGACTGAGGCGGCAGCGCAGCATGCACTAAACAACCTATAGAGACTCAATATAACTGGCGACTGTCAGATAGGGATAAGAAAGACCTAATCGGATCCAACCTGAATCTATCACCAAGCATACCCATCCTGGTTTTTCCCCCTCGAGACCAAACGAGGAAGTCAACCGAGGAACTCACATAGTTGGCAGTTTTGTTCATCCCGTTATAGTTGCGGCAATTATTAGTCAGATATAGATAACATGAGTCATCCTGATATTATAAACAGTGGGCAGTTTTAGTTAACCATTCCGATGTAGTTGCAATACTTACTAGTCAGGTACATATAGCATGAGGCATCCCAAAACCAGCAGTTATTGGTACTTTTATTTAGCCATTCCGTTGTAGTGAAGCTGATTACTAGTCATTATAAAGTCAAATTTATAGCACTACTTTAGTTATAGTTGTCTATGATCGAGATACTGTGCTCCAAGTCGTCCATAATCGCGGACACGGCTTTTAGAAAGTTTTACCCTGCAGGGGTGCATAAATAGCAACACACGCACGATCAACCTCGGGAAAAACCAAATGAAAACCCAACGAGGCATCACAACAGAACATTCACAAGATTCATATTTGATTTCAGGGGGCCACCCCACCAAGCTACCCGCGACGAAGTTGGCCGGCTCCGAGACGGACCCAGAGGTTTGTGCCAATGGCTGTAAACGACTGAGAACTCGAAAGTGTGACTGGGCTTGTCGATACCGCGAAAACATTCCACATTTGTTCCTAAATAGTACAGATTCTCCACGCGCAATCGTAAATAAAGCAGTAAAGCATGACAAAAGTACAGGATAGTAATAAAGCCCCAAACTACTTTGTGGCCCCAAGGAATTAAATATGACTCAAGCTAGGGTTAGGGGGATTCATGGTCCCACATGCGTATAGTGCGAATATTCAAAGAACAGGTATCAAGTACTCGGGGTCCTACGGGACACAAGTGGACGGTTAAAAACCAAATAACATCTATTGCCCACCTGTGCCTCTGCATTTACCAACTTCAATTTTAGTTGTTAAACGGTAATTAAAGTCATGATCATCTCCAACATTAAACATGCGGCTTTACTCCAACAATTGTGGAAGATCGACGACGCGACGCATCACCTGCGCAAGCAACTACGACTCGCAAGGCCGACTATCTACCAAACAACAGGTAATAGGATGTGTCCATGGCAATATAAGGGCTGCAGGTAAGTATAATGGGGTACGGAATCTATAGCATCGCAACACAGATAGCAATAGATCAACAGGAGGAAGTAAAGACTAGAAATGTAAAATAGGTAGAAAGGGGGAGAATGCTCGCCTGGAAAACATTGCCGAAGGTTCATCCAAAGATCGGGTCGATACTCGCATCAACTCATCGGCCTAATCCGTGAAGAAGCAAAGCACTAGAAGAAACACCGGATGCACTATTTAATACTACGTCAGAAGATCGAGCATGATGCATGTATGATGTATGACATGGCAAAGGTGCGATGCAACTAGGCAATATTAAACGAAATCGGGGTCCCGGCAATTAATTAGAAGGTTCATGTTGTTTAGTTACCCCGCAAATTTAAACGTTGTCTTAATAGGGCAAAATATGTCACCGGTTCGATGCACAAATTTAAATGGGACTAATATTAGACTAGAAAAGCCCACATATGGCCTCTATATTTAATTATGAGGTGAATCGGCATAATTTCCCCAAACCACATGAGATGTGTGCAAGCATGAATAATTATATGCAACAATTATATATCATTTATAAAATAGAGCTCAGATAGGGTTCACACATCTCGGATCGATGATATTGGTTCAGGTATTCGACGGGTTCGGACGCATCAGGATCGGTCTTCGGGGTTCAATCTTCGGACATTGAATCTGTGAGGGAGGTCTTGTTGGTGGTCTTCGAGTGTACCCAAATGTCGGAGATCTTGTCAGGATTCCCAGCCAAACATACACAACCTAAGAGGCACATGCCAACTTGTTCTGTATTATGTACTGCAACATGCAGAAGCAACCGAACGGACATAGGCATCGAGGGATACCAAGGCTACCTGATATTGGACAACAACATAGACAACGACGATGTTGGATTCGATGCGCCAGCGAGGTCAAGGCCGCGGGGTCGTTCAGGTCGTGACGGTGGAAGCAGAGGCGGTGCAGCTCCGGGCATGCTGCGCTCGCGCGGGAGGACGGGAGTGGCGGCAGGACCAGAGGCCGACAGCGAAGGCAGGAGACGCTGGGGAAGGGCAGCGGACAGAGGAGGCCCTGGCGGCGGACACGTGGCCGAGCTGAAGGCGACGCCTTGCAGAGGCGACGGCGGCAGACCCGCAGGAAGAAGGAGGCACATGCGGTGGAAGTTGGGGGTGCCGCAGACGAGAGGGAGGCGGCCGACGGGGGACACGATGGCGCCCGGGGCCAGGAGTGGCCATGGCGGGGATGCAGGAGGACGTGTGTAGAGGAGCTTCGGGGATGGCGTGGCCGGAGGGAATGGCGGTGGCCAGCGCCTCGCAACCTTGCAGGCGCAGCACGGCGTCTCAGCGGCGGCTGGACACGGGAGAGGCGACGCCAAGAAGGAGAGAAGGAGGCGGGAGGAGGGAGGCAGCGGCTTGGCGTTGAGGGAGGGAGGCGAGGAGAGGCGACGTGAGGGGGATCAGCCCTGGTGACGGGTTCGCTGGCGGCGGACAGAGGCTCAAGCAGGGGAGGAGGGGAACGAGGGAGGCGGTGGCGGAGGGGCGGCCGGAGCTCGAGGCGAAGGAGGCGCTGGCGGCGGCGAGCTCGTGGGATCGAGCAGGACAGAGGAGGCGAGTTGGGTGGTTCGCAAAGGGGACGGGGTCCCGTGCGGGGATTGCGGGCGCGGGACCGCGAGTGGGTCCAGGGGGTCAGTGGCGACACGGGGTGGGGTTGTGTTTATGTACGCACAGGGTTGACCGGGTCTGGGTGATGTGGTGTGCGTGCGTGAGTGTGTGTTTTGGGTTTGAAAGGGGGTGGTGGCGGCAGGGAGAGGAGTAGGTGGGATTTAGGGTTGTAGAGGGATTAGGGTTTATTCTAGTGGGGTAGTAGGTGGCCTGTTGACTGGGCCTTTGGCCTGGCCGACTGGGCTGCCTCCCCCCACTAACAAAAAAATTTTATTTATTATTTTTCTTTCTTATAGAACAAAACATTTGCAAAAAGGTTTTAGATAAATAAAAGATCCGAATGAATCTAGGGTTTCGATTTGAACAAAGGGGGGAATATCTGGAAAACAAAATAGGCTTTTGGGAAATAGTTTTAGACGAATAAATGCATGATGTTGTCATGATGATGCACATAATAAAAACAACAGCGATTTTCTAGTAGTGGATTTACCCGGGGTGCTACACGGTAGTGCCGCTTGGACACGGTAGTGCCGCTCGGCAGTACCGGGCGACACTAAGGGAGGACTAGACCTTTCTTTCTTGCTCAGTACCAACCGGTACTACCGCCCTGACCGGTAGTACCGCTTCTCACGACCAGTACTACTGCTTGGCGGTAGTACCGCAAGGTGGGTCCGGGCGTGACTGAGGCTGGCTCGATCATGTGACGCACCCCCGGTACTTGGTCTGGTACCTGACCAGTAGTACCGGTTGTGACCGGTACTACCGCTTGAGTACCGGTAGTACCCGTGCATTTAATGCCCAACGGGAAGATCTTCTTAGGGAGCTATAAATACCCCTCCACCTACCTTGGGACAAGGTGCTCGTTGCATTTAAGAACACCCCATCCATTTGAGCCACCAAATTGCCAAGATCTCTTCACTCAACCATCCAAAATCGTTGATCTTTGGAGAATCGAAGAAGGAGCCCTTGATCTACTACTTCACCAAGAGAGATCTTCATTTTCCCCTCATTCACTTGAGGGCCCCTTGCTCTAGTGTTTCTTTGGAAACTCTAGTTCTAGATTTGGTTCTTACAAGTTTGTCTTTGATTGTTTGACAACTTGCTTGTATTCGGGACCCTCCAATTAAGTTGTGGATGTGTGCCTCGAACTAGTTATAAAGGTGCCGGCTTCCATCTTGAAGGTTGCCGATATAGTGGAAGAGGTGAATCAAACCCATCGGGGTGAGGTTCATCGGAGAATAAGGGAGGCCTTTCGTGACGTAGGTGGTTTGGTACCACCCCCTCTCCAAACATAGACGTACTTCCCCTCAAAAGGAAGGAACTACGGTAAACAAATCCTTGTGTCTCCGCGTCCACCACTTTGGTTACTTTTATCCTTTACCGCACTCTACTTTACTTGTTCGTACTTAGTGTTGTGCTATACTACAAGAAATGTGCTATTTTTTGACCCTTCATATTGGTTACTGAATGGTCATTGTTCTTCATTTATAACCTTCTTGTGACCAAAGACACATGGTCAAAAGCTGAGAGTGACTAACGGACTATAAAGACTTTTCCTATGAATTGGTTATAGACTATTATGACCAATCTAGATGATTTGGTCATTGCTTATCTAGGTTGTCCACGTAAGCCTTCACATAAGCCAATCTTACGTGGCAATAGTTGTAGATTGAATTCAACCCAATCCAACAGAGTGCTCTATATGGGCCAAGCCCAACAATTCTAGCCTTTTTACTTAACAAATTTAGAATTTACGATGCAAATATTTAGTAGGACAAGCCCAAAAATTCAGCCCATATATTTTTTAGCCTCGGCATGTTTTGGCCCAATATTTTTGTCCAATTTTAATTTTTTAAAAGCTGGTCCCAATTGTCAGATTGTCCCAACTATCACGGGTCCTATTTGTCTAGCTGGACACACTCATCATAATTTCAAATGGCTGGTCCTACTTGGTCTCACGTTTCAACAAAAAAATTACATATATTTGAAATATAGACACACAAATGGAAAAAAATTGATCTGGACAGAAAGAGAATATACAAACTTCTTGAAATAGTGGCCAAACTTATCTTAGTTACAGTTTAAAATAGTGAACATACAACATGTAGTGAACATACAACACAATAACTTACAACCGAATGAATATACAACAGACAGGGACTTACAACCGAATTTCAAATATGTAAGCACACAAAAAGGTTATGACCCTTGTAACCCACAAAGAACATTGTGTATTTCGACTCAGGAAGGCCTTGTGCCATTGTCTCCTTGCACAAGCTTTAGTAAACAACCGTAGCAAACCATCGCCCTTATGGACAATGGTAAACAACAATAAATTTTTGGTTCACCTTGGTTCTAAGACCATATGTTATATCAGTCAGCTCCATCTTGCAAAAGAAGACAAAACGACATCAATATAATATGGAAGAGAAGAACAAATGTGTATTCAAGCACACTTTATAATATATTCAAACAGAAAATTAACAGATTCAATGAGTAAATAAGCAGCATACAAACAGAACTGTTGCACTAAAAAAGAAGTTTTGACAAAATATAACATATTGAGCTATTCGTTGACTTTTTCCTTTATAGTAGGACATCAAGAGTTTAGGATGCATGGACATGTCGAGTTGGTTTACTGAAGAAGCTACTATAATACAATGATAATTTGATGTACAAGATACAAATAAATTCTAGGACAAAAACTATATATATGTTTCCTAGTCACAAAATAAAATTGCCCAAGGACTAACGCATTCATCATCCCTGCCTTAATATTAATTTTATTGCAACTATCACAAAAATTGGAAGGAGTAGCCGCTGCCAGTGGGAAGAACTAGTTTAATTATTACAAGTAGCAGAGCAATACACCCAAATACATGTCCATAACATAGTGAATCATATGCATGGTAACGATAGGAAACTAAATCATCAAGGACAAACCTGGAGATGGTCTTGGATTCTTCAACTTGTAGCTGCAGTAGGGGAGCGAAGCGACATCTCTTCTTCAGCATGTGAGGCAGGTAGTGGAGGAAAAACAATGGAGGGATCCAGTACCTCTCCTACCTCTCGCCGAGGTAATCTAAAATACTACCATATATAAGAACACACATAATAATACAAAAAAGCAAACTCTGCAGCAGACAACCAACCATGCGATACAAAACCATGATAAGCAGGGTTGGAGAGAGTGAGATTACTACCCGATGCCATAGTTGAGGGCGATGCCATCCTAGCTCGACGAAGAGCCTGTCATCCGTCGAGGGAAAAGCAGCAGCAAGCAGGAGACTTACTATCTAGCAAGCAATAATTGTATTTAACATCATCCTTGATAGGAGACAACAAGCACAAGAAATGTTTCCATCCGTACATAGATTTTCAGGTTGCACTACTAGTCTTTTCTATAAGAATACCACATTTCTTGTCACTAAGAAGACACACCAAAACAGATACAACAGAATCATAAAGAAAAATAAAGAAAAAAGAATTAAAACAGAGCATTTGATGGAAAAAATTGACTTAGGATGCAGCCATTTACATTTAGCGAGTAGTATTATAACATTCTGCTAGTCTACAATTTTCTATAGGAATATACCAGAAATTCTCTACTGGAATACAAGTAGAAGAAACAGATGTTTAATTATTGCAATTAGCAGCACCAAATTCCTAATTTTAGTGCAGGTCTATATTTCATTTTGAAACTTATGCGTGCTGCTCCAACAATGCATTCATTTTGAATCCTAGTATAAATTTTCTACCGTACATATATATAACGCAGCAACATCAATCAGGATTCAAAAGGTACATTGTTGGATGTCGTTGGGCTATTGGTTGGGCTACTCTGTCTGCATATGAAAATACAAAAATGTTAAGAAATTTAGGGAAGGTAGTGATCTACCAAATGTTAAAGTAGCAATTTTTGTTAACTCTATGCTTAAATTATAAGCAAGTAGTTTAGTTAACATTTACAATGGACAAATATAGAGATATCTCATGCAAGCATCGGTTCAAGATTCTACATCTTTTTTACCACAATAAGTGACAATAATATGATGCAGGCTTGCTCTTTCCCTAATTACTAGTTAGTGCTTAAGATATTGTAACATGGAAGCATATTTATGTGACACAAAGAGATCTGTCAGCATACTACGAGGCACATCGTGATATTGAAGTCCCAGGGCCCTTGTCTTCTTCTCGACAGCCCAGCCCTCCGTCCGCTTCATATTATTGAGCACCGACTCAGGCACCACCTTGGTTGTGTCCAAGGACTTTGCAAACAATGGATGAGCCAAAAATCCCGTAGGAGGATCAGATCAGGAAGATGAGCGAAGGTGCAAATCCATCATCATTTTCTGAATCCATTATCATGCTAGTAGAGTAATAATGCAACACTAACAAACATAAGACATACAAAAATATGTTTTGATACTTATTCATTCTGCCATATTTATTTTTGTACTAATTCTCAAAACTCTAATCTACCGAACAGATTTTACATGCCCATATATATATATATATATATATATATATATATATATATATATATATATATATATAGAGAGAGAGAGAGAGAGAGAGAGAGAGAAACCCTATTCAGCATCCAGGATGCAGAATAGTTATTTTGCACCCAACATATTTTTACGTTGTTATATTGAAAAAATTATGTTTTGTATACGAATAACTATGTTCATATATTCAACACAGCAACAAAATCGATAAAAAAATAGATTTTATGAGTCATTATAGTGTAAAATACACTAAAAACATGTATTTTACATCAATTTTTTATACATCATGTAAACAAAAGAAATTATGTCATTTATAAATTTTATTATATTCTTCTCGACTTAAGAAGTAAGATAAAATTTACGTGACGTAAAAATAATATACGGTTCTAAAGATAGAGGGTGTGTCCATTCCCTCTCTCTCTCTATATATAATTTACCTGGGAGTTAAATAGCGCGACTCTCTCTCTCTATATATATATATACAAAACTCCTTGTGTGTCCATCCTCGCTAGAGGAAGTATTTCACGCCGTTGGTTGTTCGGAGATTCGTGTGGGCTGAGAGAATCTCTCCTCTGTTATGTATTTTTCAGCGACGAACCGATATACCCGAAAAGGAATTAGTTTGGAGGGCTTTCCCTGCACACTGTCATGCCTGTGGTCTGAGCGCACTCATCTGACTTGACGCCGTGTGGTCCTCACAGTCTATGCACATAGAGACACTGAGAGGAGCGCTCAGCCAATAAATCCTCCTACCCCATCCGCCCTCTGTCCCACCCACCGCATCCTCCCCCTCCGCACACCACCCGCTCTGACCCCACCTCCGGCTCCCCACCTCTGCCCCAAGATACGTCCTCGCTGGGGAGAGATCGCCGGTCTTCCCGGTCGCACGACGGCATGGTCCCCGTCTTGCCGACGAGCATCACGCCTGGGATCCCACCCGCGACTTGGCTCCCGTCGGTCGGCGGCACGTTCCCTACCCCGACCTCCTGTGGCGCGCTGCCTAGCCTTGCCTCGACGGGCACGCACGGAGGCGCGACACCACTGGTGCAAGCTCCAACCTGAGAACCTCGCACGTCAGGCGTCAGCCGTCACTGGTGACCTGCATGTTGGATCTGGTCCGACGGCGCCACAGGAGGCAGGTGGTGGGATGGGCATCATCGATGGGCCGATACTATCGCAGTACATGGCCTGTATTCCCCTGGAACACCCATGGCGAACTACAGTCGTCGGCAGAGCACATCCATGGAAGGTACTTTCTGTAGTGCGGGAAGAACATGGTGAGTACTAAATCGCTAATCGTAGTGGATGTTCTCGGTTTCTGATCTATTCGTGTTATTTTCTTTTTCAGTGTTTTATGCAGATTTGGGAGGACCGCTAGCTGAGTCACGACCTCACATCTGGCTGGCAAGGCAGCTGTAGTTTACGGAAGCTCGAATCATATCGGGAGTCATAGGTTCAGGGATGCTGAAGCCACGCCGGTGACGCCGCCACGGAGCAATGCTGCCTCGTCATCATTGTGCCCACTGCCAACACCGTCACGGCTGCAGAGCATGAATCTCGCCGCTCCGCGTCATCGGAGCTCTATGGCGGGTCCCTGGAGCAGAGCACCACCAAGTGATGTTACAGCGCCCCAATCCTGGTACATCAGTCTGGCACAAGCAGAGATACATTTTGCCTCATAGACTACAGATTCTGGGAGATATGTCATATGTTTTAAGGTTTCTTTTCCTTCACTATAGATTCTTATTGGTTCTTTTGTTGATGCACATAGATTTTGAGGAGGCTGATTTGTGGAGAAATCGGTTTGTTGGTGGTTTGAGTGAAACCTTGCCTTGTCCATTATCAATGTTTTCATGGGCGGTTTACTCACAGAATCGTGTTCATGGTCTATGAATTTTTTATTCATCCTATCTTTCCTTTGATGCAAAAAAATCTTTAGTGTGGCCGAAAGGCATGAACTGGAGATGGTAGATCTAGTAGCAGCACGAAAGGCATTTGGCGAAAAAGTTGGGGCTGGTGCTGAATTGTTATAGCAACTCTAGTAGACTCACATAAAGTTGAGGCTTAAAACTCAATGTATAAAGTGCTTACTTCCAGTTCTGGACACATGTTTATGTTATCAAGTGTGGATGAAAATCACATAGCTTGCAATTCTGATGTTTCTTGTTCCTGGTCTCTGATCTTTGGATTGAAAACACATATACTCCAGTGTTCCTATTCAAGAATGATTCGGGTTTATGAATAAAACACATACACCGCCTATATGTGACCTGTAGCAAACCATGATTTTCTATTTTCTGAACACTTTACCAGTATGTACACTAGTCATGTAGGAATATAAGTTCTGAGGAGGCGTTGGTTTAGAGAGATTGTTTTGCATACATGTGCTAGCAAGAAAGAGCAACTACTATACTTGTTGATTTAGAGCAACTACTGCTTCTTTGTCTTATTCTTTTCCTTAAATGCTCACTTAAGAACTTGGTGCTAACCTTGCTCTACTGTTCATAAGATTCAGTTTTCAGTTCCGACCACTTGAAAATTACAGTTAACGTTGTGCTTTATGTTAATGCCAAGGAGTTGGGATGAACACATACAACTTGAATGCCGATGTTTACTTTATTTTGCAGTTGGCTGGAAATTTTCAAGCAGGTGTTGTGTCCATTGCTACAAGGCGATGTGCTTCTCTCTTCTAGTTTTCTAGAAAAGCCCTGAGAGTATTTTCCACTTGATTTTTGGTCATGAACACTTCTGTTTTTTTATCAGTGAATCAAGTTCAGACATTCCAAAAGTTTCAGCTTTTTAGGTAGAGACTAGTAGATGTACTTGACCATGAAACTTTGGGTACTGAATACAAAGCTCATATGGGACCGAGTTTCTGAGGCGGAGGTGCCGATTCGCTGAACAAGGTATGCCACGGTGCTGAATCATATGGGCTGTGTAGGGTGCTTAACAAGGTATGTCACGGTGCTGAATCATATGGTTACCTAAGAGATCTTTGTGATAATTCCATGTTTTCTAGCATGGAAGATGTTTGTTCCATTTCACTGAGGATACCTCACTATCACAACTTACCCCTTTTATTGATAAGTACTAGTCGGCACATAAATTTGTATTTCTTTAGCACTCTGATGGTACTTGGTGAATAAATGAAAACCCCAATGCGACAGTGTTTGTTTAGTATTCAAGCATGCTACTCGCAGCTCGTGTTGCGCGCACCTTATATGGTTGCTGAATTTAATAGATTGTTCTGACATGCTGAATCATATGTGATCTTAACAAGCTGCTCTGAGGTGCTAAATCACATGGTGCTCACCAAGTTTCTCTCCGGTGCTGAATCACTAGGGTGATTAAGTCTAAGTTTCTCTGAGGTGCTGAATACTTGGTGCTTATCAAGTTTCTCTGAGGTGCTAAATCATCTGGTGCTTACCAACTGGAGTGATGCATGTGTTTTACGAGGTGTGATACCAATTGCTTGGTTTGAACCATAAGACCTTTAGCCTTGTCCCCCCAACTTGCTACTGATTTCTTCTTCCGCCTTGCATTACACCGAGATACTTAACAATTCCAAGTGAGGTTCCAACTTGGAAGGAAGATCTTGGATCAGTTCACTTTAGTAAGAGCAGCTTTAGTAAAAGCATTATTCACAATTCAGATCCAAAGTACAGCAGCTGCTTCTTGCACACATAGTAAGAACCTTCTTGATGTGCTGCTCGTCCACCGCTGCACTATTTAGGTACTGATTAGTTTCACGCCTAGTATTGAATTCCTGCTAGATACTTAATAGTACTGTTTTACAAGGGCACGAGCATGTAGTCAACTGCCACGAGCTTGTTCTTGATGTTAGCTAGATGGCTGCAGCTCTCCCTGTTATACATGGGTGCTTAATTGGTTAACGGTGCAGTGCTGATTACTTAGTTGGTCCTCATGTCTCAATGTTGATGATTATTAGAATCAAGTGAGGTGTTGTCTGACAGATTTTTGTGTGGAAGATGTATGTGTATGATTAAGAGAGTATTGGACCGTCTAAGTTGCATCATGCTGCATTCATATGGGTGCATAACAAGTTGCACTAAGGTGTCGAATTTATGATTAAGAGATGGGGTCTGCTACTTGCCACATCAGCGAATACGAGAAAATACACTGTTGTATGTTGCCCAGTGACCGTCAACAGCCTAGTAAACATCTCTGGTTACTGTATACTTAATATTCGAATGTACAATGACTGAGGCGAGTTAGGTTGTCAAGTCTGATGACCTTGGGTGCATTTTACTCTTCACTATTTATAAAGAAAATACAAATGACCTAGGCTTGACAAACACGAGCTGGGTACTTGACAATCAAGTTGTACTAAATGTGCATACCGTACATGTCACAGGCACAACACAAGCTTGCTGCTATGTCATTAGCAGTGTTGAATGTAATCACGTCAGATATCTAAGGAAGCCGATAACAAACTGCAAACAACCTACATGTATTCCTGTGCTAGCCTTTCCTGGCGAGAATACAAGTGAAAAGGAAGAAACAATATGAAGCCTACAGTGAGGTCTTCTTCAGTACCGATGTAGTACATCAGTACCGACTTTTTGAATTTGCATCCGTCAGCCCGGCATCTCACACGGCTGTCGATTGTGGCCGCATTAGGTATCAACCCACGTGATGGAATGCATTGTACAACCCATGTGACACCAGAGCCTGGTACTGATAGTCTGTTTCCTAAAGTAGGCTAATTTTTTGAATCGGTGTGTGCAGGCCCTATTGCTGGTCGTGCAGACAGCCAGGCGGCCCACTGCGGTGCGGTCTTTGCTTGCTAGAATGAGAGCGATTTTGAACACAGAAATTCAAACCAAGGCTGCCACTGATGCAAAAATAGAACCTGCCACTGAACCAATTTCCTCAAATGCTTGGGGCTGACATGGGTCAGATATGAGAAAATGATATGTAAAATGTCAAGAGGAAATAGGAAAAGAAAAAGGGAAGCAATTGGGTATCAATCTCAAAGCACATATGTGGTGAGAGATGCTTCCTCTAGGGAAGATGGACGTACCATATCCGCTTCCTATATATATATATATCTTCACGATTCAGCAAACATATTTTACATGCCCAAGAATACATGATCATGATTTAGCATTGTATTTAACTAGGCCAACAAGTAAATCATGGACTAGCTGTCTAGCTACCAATAACCCAAGGAACTCAGTGGACCAAAGTAGCAAGGCATCAACAAATCATGACACTAGTGCATGAACGAAACGAATTTGAAGAGAAGCAGATGCAGTGGAAACGATGCTTACTACGCATGCATGTTGGTGTTGTGATACTTCTCCTTCCCGGACCCATCCAGGTAGGAACCCCTCATTGAACCCCTCTCTGCTAGAACAAAATCACACTGAGGCCTGCCTCGAATTTGACACATAACATAGAGTCAAAATGAATCACGTGGATATGGGAATTCCACTAAACAAAATGGGAAAGGAAGGTGTATAGGAGCGGATGGGGAATCTTAGATCTGGCGAAGTAGGCCCCGCCTCAGACCACCATGACCTTCTCGAATGAGACGAGTCCGCTGTTGTCCTTGTCGACGCTGTGGATCATCCGGAAGCACTAGCTGACAGTGGCCTTCTCGCGGGGGCCGGAGAGGAAGCTTGTGATCTCGGTGGAGGAGATGGCGCTGCTGCGTGCCATCGGCTTGGGAGACCCGAAATACAAGAGGGGAGGTCGTCCCTGCGTCGACCGGCACCCTCGTTGACGAAGGCCATGACCACCTGGCTCTCCTTATGAGACGCGGGGCGGCCATGGCGGGCCTCAGCTGCAAGGTTGGAGAGGAATGAAGAGGGGAACGGGAGGACGGCAGTATGCGTCAAGGAATCAACAGACTAGGGTGTTGGGTCGGGAGAGAGGAGGGTGGGTGGCGGCGCAAATTGGGGAGAGAAGATGAATTAGGGTTTGCCTACATGGGTCTGGGAAGGGCGCGAGACTTAACGCAATTTTTGGTGTGGGCGGGGAAAGAGGGCGGGCTGCGCGTGTACATTTTGCGATTCACGGGTGTGATTTCGGGGCTGACTCGAACTTTGGATTTATCCAATCAGTGTCACTGACATCTGGACCCAATATTTCAGGTCCCATATCATATTTAGTTATAGGCCCCACATAAATGGAAATATTAAATAACATGTAGGTAAATTGCTTAGGTGGCAGTCCAGTCACCACTTTGTACATAAAAATAAATTGTTATTACATGTTAAGACCATTTAAATTGGTCGTAATCGGATCAATATAGGGATCTAAACTAGGGCTATCCATCTATGACCATTTTGTGGTAAGAAATTACGACCTTCTTGTCAAAATTGGTCGCAATTCTTCAAGCTTTGGACCCTCTCATCTGGCCTATGATCATTTGGCTTAGAATAGTCATAGATCTATGACCAATAATTCCATGGTCGTTAAGAAAAGGTCACTAGTGAGCATATTTCTTGTAGTTCTAGTTGGTACTCGTTTGACATATAGGTAAATTCACCGTAGTTGCATAATCTAGAGAATTTACCTTTCTTGTCAAACCTTAAGTTGAAAAAGAAGAAAATTTGAAGTAGCACCTATTCACCCCCGCCTCTAGGTGCCCATATGATCCTTTCAACCCCTAAAAATCCGTTTGCTAAGTATTTACAGAGATTTCCTGCTCCATACCACTAGTCAACACTTTCTGCTCCTCGTTGGGATCGACACTCCTATTTATAGAAAGTACTACGATACACCCCCTATACTTGTGGGTCATCAGCGGGATATTACCGCAAGTTCGTAGAAGGATTTTCTAGCATCGCAAGACCCATGACCCAATTGTTGAAGAAATATAAGAAGTTTGAGTGGACGGACAAATGTGAAGCAAGTTTTCAAGAGCTTCAGAAGAGATTGATTTCAACCCCAATCTTGATTATGCCGGATATTATGAAGCCTTTTGATGTGTATTGTGACGCATCCAAGGTTGGTATTGGATGTGTGCACTACAAGAAATGTGTTAACTTGTGACGTTTTGGTAGTGACCATCTACAAAATCGTCTTAAAATTCCACACCGGATGCTTGGGAGGGCCAAAACCTCAATAAACTGTGACGATTTTGCTCAAAACGTCGTAATTTCTTTCGGTGAAATCGTCATAATAGCTAGAAAGGTCTAAATGCGGAGGATAGCAAGATGAGCCATTGGATGTGTATAGGATGGACGGACAGGATGTTGATCCGTGGGAACTTGACACGGATAGATGACGTGGCAAGGTACCCACCCTATTCACGCGCGCAGACACCAGATATTTCACCATCGCGCGCGGAGCGCGTGCCAGCCAAAACCGCCACGTCCCCCTCCCAGTGAACGCATCTCCCCTCCGCCAACCCTAATCCTACCGCCCGCCGCCACCGCCCTCTCCCTTCCTTCTCCAGCGAACACCTCTCCCTTCTCCAGCAAGATCCGCGTGCGCCGCCGCCGCCCTCTGTTCGGGATCCTCTTCCCCGCTCGCTCTAGCTGCTTCCCTCATTCTCCAGCGAGATCCACACCCCCTCCAGCGAGATCCACCGACGACGAGTCGAATGATGGACGAGGCGGACGACGACGGACTCATCTCGTGGCCTCCCGGAAACCTTCCCGATCCCCGACACCACAGTGTCGTCTCCCTGACACCGCCGCACAGGCCACTCCCTCCTATCTCCGTCGCCACCCCCACCCCCACCCCCATCACTCCCGATCCCATCTGGCTGATCTCCGCTCGCCCCCCTCACTCTCCCAACACCACAACCTCTCTTCAAGTCTGTCGGTGGTCGGCGACGCGGTCTGGCGGCGGTCAAGCTCTTTCCCCACCTCTGTGTCCTAACGGCTTACGCATCTGGCCCGTGTTTGCAGGTTTCTAGGATCCGCTCGTGCGTGGCGCTGGGATGGAGGCGGTCGGCGCACCAGTGGCCTGGATCTCGCTGTCGGGGCGACTGCGTGAGGTGAGGACATGCCGTCGGGGAGTCTGCGTGAGTCCATCCAGGAGTGCGTCTCCGAGTTCATCAGCTTCATCACCAGCGAGTAAGTGCCTCCTCCCCTCTCTCTGATCCCTCCACTTTCCCAGATTCAAAATAGTCGATCAGTAGCATGCGATTGAACTACTGAATATACATTTACTTGTATTAGTTGACTAATTAGTAGCAAAGCAGTATTAGAAATTTCCTAGTTAGTTGGACATGTAATTGTTCTGCTAGTGAGCTCCTAATTAGTTTTGATTGGGCATGTAATTTCTAGGCATCATAATTGATTATGTAGTTATGAAGAAAGGCACCAGTCACCAGGGATGTATGCACAAGTTTAGCCTTATGGTCCTAAATAAACAAAAATAACTTATATGCAGGAAAGGCACTAGTACACTCTCATATATGTCTCTATTGGTTGGGTCTGTAATGCTTTTGGTCTATGTGAGTTTGTGTAAGTTACCTGTATGACATCTGTGTTATCTGCGGTCTGAGACATGTGTGATTGAAATCTAATTGAAATGCTGCAGGGCAACTCTAGTCGGGCGTGCAGCAGCACAAATCTTACAATTCCCGAAGTAGTGCAATGTCTTATGTGGTAGCTCCTGGTTCCATATTGTACAATAGTATGTCATCTTTCTTTTCTTTAGCCATGCTTTGTTCTCATGTACTGTTTCTTGGGATCATTCATTCATACTATGTTGTATCATAATGAATCGTCTTTTTTCTCTAGACCATATTAATTCTTACCCCACACTAGGTGCGGCGTGTCGCCACACTAAATTCCCTAGTTAGAAATAAAATATCAACTTGTGAATACTCAAATCTAATCCTCATTTCACTTATGTAAAATTTCCAGTAAATAAATTATCAGTACAAGATCATTGTCTCGGGATGATCTTGTTCTTATCATAGCAGTGATATGTAGATTTGATCTGTGTTATATTACATGATCTGTGCATATAATTTGTCACTGTGTTGCTCATTAAAGCAATCCTTTACATAGGTACTCATACTGGTTTACCATATCTATCCCATCCTTTTTTATTATGTTATTCTCTAGAATTGATAGGTCAGTTCAAAGAAGAAGAAACCAGTCGCACCAGCGGATGTGGTACATTGTTGAAACAAGCCCCCTCTCACAGTACAGGTCACGTGACCACCTTGTCGAACTGGTGAGTTTCCCCACCCTTCCCTCGGTGGTTCTGGCTGATCCGGTACAAGGACGAGGAGTACGAGCTGTTGATGCTGCTCTGCTCTGATGACAGCGGCGATGCACGGGCTGCTGCTGCCGCCGACCAAACCCCTAACTCCATGCCGGTGAGCTCTACGATGGTGCAACCTCCCTCTATCTCGTGTTCGATCCTAGTGTTTGCAAGTGTTTTGTCCAGCAAGCTGTATCCGATACATGTCTAGGGATGATTACTAGCTAACTTAGCCTAGCAATGCAAGTTTCTTTACATTTCTAGCTAACTAGTTAAGTTTGTTTTATGTATTGCCACTACTGTTTCTGCAGAACACTTAGTTCTATAAAATATCAATGAAATGTTGTATTCCCAATTAAATTGATGCTGCTTAATCATAGTTCCTTCTCAAACTGTTCCATCTATGCAAGCTCCAGAAATTCTAGTACATGCTTATTTTATCCATTTTTGATCTTCTAATTCGGCATGTTTGCCATTTGTGTGCTCATTCTTCTACTGAACACAGATTGTGTTCTTGTATGGTATAAACACAGACTGTTCTTCTGCTGAATCATAATCACAGTAGAACTCTAGTCTTCTGTGCTTCTAGATGTAACTGTTGGATGCTCATTCGCTTGGTTATTTTAGTCATGCAATCTTTAATTGGTATTCCAAGTTTTTAGTAGCTTGTTGCTTAGCTATTCAAGGAATCATTGAAAAGTACTACTTACAATATGCTCGCTGCATTGTCTTCATTTGTCCCTTCCTCACCAAAACCAAAGGAAGATACATTAGTAGGTAGTACTTTTAAATGCTACAGAACTAGTAGTATGCACTGGGAATTTTTGTAGACAAGTACCCCTCAGCAAAGCAGCATGAGAAAGGGAAATCGACGTAGCGATATGTTACCTGTGTATGCTTTCTTGCTTCATTCTTGCAAATGTGAGGTGACTCTTACCTGTATTGTGTATTTTCTAGGTACACTACCAGTTTGCGTGAGTAGATCAAGAAGATGGAGGTCTCCCAGAACTCCAAGTACTTGTGTTGTTCTTAAAGTTGTGAAAGGTCTGCTAGCTTGTTTAGTTGAGTAACTATGCTGTATATTGCGTGTGCCAGTTGTGTCTGCTATATATTAGCCTCACATGTATTCATGACTGCACTAGATTATTTGTTTTTTCCTCTTTTAGTAATCTTGAAGGAGCACAATTGCAGTAGATAGCAACCAATGCTGCACAATGTTTTGTTTACTTGTAACTAAAACTTGCAACTACTACCATTGATAGCTTTCTGTTGGTTCATTTACTTTCCTTTCACACCAAAATACAGATGCACAGCCAAGGCCTTCTCTTCTGACTAAAATGTTTGGGAAATTGCTTTCCTAAGTCTAAATGAAGATTTTGTTCTGCTTTTAACTTGCATCATTATCAGATTGTTTGTGTGTTTTGTGTCTGCAGGGAGGGGTTTAGGAAGGACTACAAGGAGAAGCACCCCAACAACAAGCTGGTCCCTGTGGTAAGCGACTCTCTTACCCTTGCATCTATATATTCTTGTTGGTTGATTGATGCATCTGGAAACTTAATCTCTTAGGCAGTTAGATACTATTTTGATTCATTATGAGAAGAAGAAATATATGGTTAGTAGTGTGTTATTGATAGTAATATGCCTAGGTGGAATGTTGAGACAATTCGGACTAGGTGGGATCTCATCTGCTAAGTTTTTAGTGGTGATTCCATCCTATAGTAGTATAAGAACTGATTACTATCATGACTCATATAGGACACTTTGATGTTATAACTTCATCAATAGAACACAATAAATTTGGAAGATTCCTTGTTATCCCCTAGTACAAATTCCATCGTTTCCATTGCTTTGTACATGCGCATTTTGGTGATTTGTTCCTGTGTAATGGTACTTAGCTGTTTGAAATGCAAGGCTGTTGATTGGTTGACCTGCTGAAAGACGGCCGATGTCGAGTACACAAAGAAAATCATCTTGTTTACAAGAGCTATGTGCTGAAGAAGTTCTAGAGTACCTGCTAAGAGTTTAATTTGTAGATTCCAGGGTATGAAAGATTCGATGGTTGAATTGGTTGTGATGTAAAGTGGGAATTCCATGTGTGTATAACTCTGCTGACTATCATACTGTGTATTGTATCCTATTTAAAGATTTTCATCTATTTTCTTTCTGCTTTCTAATTGGAATATTGATTGTTAATTAGCTGTGAAAAAACCAAAACCTGACGATTGGGACCATCTCTCGAAGGTACTGACAACTGGGACCAACTCTGGAAGGAACTGACAATTTGGACCCGCTTGACAAAAAGGCCGAAAATAGAAATAAATAGTCTCTAAAAAGGCCTAAAATTAGAAAATAATTGATGGGCTGTGCCCATGTAACGGACGTGAATTGATAGAAAAAACATAAACAAGCCAGAATTTGCTGGGCTAGGCCCATATACACCATCAAAGTGGACTGGGCTGATTTTGATTTAAGACGATTTAGTTTCGTCATAATTTTGCCACGTCGGATCAGCCACATAGGATCTGACCTGGCGAGGCTAGACTGCCCGTGACGATATGGGATCGTCATAACGGTTATGACGATCCAATATCGTCATAGACGGTTATGACGATTTCACCAAAATCGTCGTTATAGTTCATTTGCGACGCTCAGCTTTCGACGATCTCAAAATCATCATAGAATCGTCATAAACAGACTACTATGACGATTTCGTGACGAAAATGGAGGGTCATATATAGCTAGATTTCTTGTAGTGGTGTTGATTCAAGAAGGCAAAGTCATATTATATTTATCCCGACAACTGAAGCAACATGAGCAAAATTACCCTACCCATGACCTCGAACTAGCAGACCTAGTTTTAGCCTTAAAGACATGGCAGTATTACCTCATGGGAAACCGTTGTGAAATTTATTCAGATCACAAGAGCCTAAAGTATATTTTCACCCAGAAGGAGCTAAATATGACACAAATGAGATGGATAGAGCTAATCAAGGACCATGACCTTGACATTCAATATCACCCCGGTAAAGCCAATATGGTAGAAGATGCTCTTAGCGGATTGCCATGTCACTTGAACACCATGATTCTGAAGGAGCAACCAAGTTTGCACAAGGAGTTGGAAATTTTCATAATGGAGCTGGTTAGTGAAGGATTTTTGGCTAGCATAGAACTTCAACCCACTTTGATCAGTCAGATCAAGGAGGCGCAGAAAGGAAATGCTAGTATCGACGGAATCAAATGTTGTATCAGTACAGGGAAGGTACCCGGATTCATCAAAGACGAAGAAGGAGTTTTGTGGTATAAAGGACGTATCTGTGTGCCAGCAGATTCAGAGTTGAAACAAGCTATTTTGAAAGAAGCCCATGATACACTTTATTCTATCGACCCCGGAGGAACCAAGATGTATCAGGATTTGAAGGAGCAATTTTTGTGGCATAATATGAAGAGAGAAATCGGAAGCTACATAGCCAAATGTGATATCTGTCAGAGAGTCAAGGCGGGACATCAGAGACCCACAGGACTTTTGCAACCATTATAGATTCCTAAATGGAAATGGAATTCTGTAGAAATGGATTTTATCACCGGTTTGCCTACGTCTAGTAGGGGAAATGACTCTATTTGGGTCATAGTGGACAGACTGTCCAAAGTCACTCATTTCTTACCGGTCAAGACCACTTATCAGAGTTCGAAGCTAGCAGAGTTGTACATTGCTAGGATAGTCAGTTTACATGGAGTCCACAAGAACATTTTGTCAGATCGAGGAACCCAGTTTACCTCGAGATTTTGGAACAAAGTCCAAGAAGGACTAGGAAAAAGACTGGATTTCAGCACAACTTATCACCCTCAGACTGATGGACAAACAGAGCGAGTAAACCAGATACTCGAAGATATGTTGAGAGCCTGTGTGTTGGAATATGTATCAAAATGGGAAGATTGTCTGCCTTTCGCAGAATTTTCATACAACAACAGTTATCAAGCCAGTTTGCAAATGGCCCCATTTGAATTTATGTATGGAAGGAAGTGTCGTACCCCTTTGAATTGGTCGGAAGTAGGAGAGAGTCAAATTTTCGGACCCGACATCCTAAGAGAAGCTGAAGAGAAAGTTCACAAGATCCGTGAGCACCTTAAGACCGCCCAGTCCAGACAGAAAAGTTATGCCGACAAGAGACGTCGAGACCTAGCCTTCAATATCGGAGATTTTGTGTATCTCAAAGTATCACCCTTGAAAGGAATGCAACGTTTCCTACTCAAAGGAAAGCTTTCCCCCAGATATATCGGACCCTTCAAGATTTTGAATCCTTGAGGAGAAGTATCATATCAACTGGAACTGCCGGAGGAGATGTCAGCCGTGCATAATGTGTTTCATATCTCGTTACTTCGCAAATGCCTAGAAGTCCAGGAGAAGACCGAAGTTTTCAAGAATATTGATCATCGAACCATAGAGATCAATGATGACCTAACATATCCTGAAGTACCCATTCGTATTTTGGAAGAAGCTTTCAGGACCACTAGAACCCGGAGTATCAAGTTTCTCAAGATCCAGTGGAGTAACCACACTAAAGAAGAAGCTACTTGGGAGCAAGAAGATTACATTAGGACTGAGTTTCCAGATCTCTTTAAATCCTAGTTTTATTTTTCTCAAATTTTGGGACGAGATTTTGTTTAAGGAGGGAAGGTTTGTAACATCCCAAAAATATTAATCAAGGTTATCAAGTTCCAATCACCCAAGTTTAGGGCTAACAAAAACCTTTGTTAATTAAAATCAATATGAATGCATATGTGTATGTGATGAATGCAAGAATGCTTGCAATGAATTGTTTCATTGTTATGAATAGCAAGGATTGGTTAAAAGATGAAAACAACATCATCTAAATCATTTCCAAGAAGAATCAAATCAATAGAAATTCAAATATAAACAATATGAGCTAATGGTCATTTTTACCAAAGTTAACCACTAGACCACTTTGAGTGTTTCTAGTCCAAGATTTCTAACAGAAACAAATCCAATTCTTTTCACCCCTTGCGAGACCAAGTAAAAGTGAACCCAATCCCACTTTGCAAATCCACAGAAACATTTTGCAAATCTATTCAAATGACAATTCAAAACTAAATCAAGTATAGGTACTAAGATCACCATTTTTCAAAAACCACTCAAACCAGTTCACCTTGACAAGCCCAAGCAACCAGAGACTACCAAGTATGTGGCTAGTGCACTCACCAAAATTCATCCAAAAATTTCAAACTAAATTTCTTTCAGCCATTTTGTCAAACACTTGGTGAGCACAGTAGAACCTGCCTAACTATCACTGTTTTTAATGAATGCTTTGTTCCTTCGTTGCACCCTACTCTCGCCCCTTGTCTCCCCTAGGGGACACACTACATTGACACAAGCTAGAACCCTACCCATTGTACCATTCCATGCCACCCGAAACCACCCCTTGCCAGCCGACCATGGCAAGCTAGCGGGAGCCAACGCCGCGCCTAGCCACCATGTCTAGGAGGCAGCCCAACGTCCACCGCCACCCCCTGTCCAGCCCTTGGACGCAGACAGGCACTGGACCTCAGAGAACGCGCCGCGCCCAATGTCTCTACGCCATGCCGAGAGCACGCCAGAGCGCCGCACCCGACACACTCGCACACGCCACGCCTCGCCCTCGCCACTCGTGCCTGCACTTAACACGACCCCAGGAACCTCCCAGATATTCCCGTTTGCCGCCGCGTGAACCGTAGCACCCGTGCATCGTCAAAACCACCATCGGTGCCACTCAGAGCACCAACCCGTTCTGACCATTCTCGACCGCCCCTTGCTGCGCCATCAAGTCCTTGAGCATCGCCAGGAGACCGCGCACCATCCTAGCCTCCGAGCCATGCCGTTAGCTCACTTCACCGTCGTCACCGATGAGCTCTGCCCATGCCGCACTGCCTCTCTCGCTCGGCTATAAAAGGAGGCCTTCCTAGCCCCAATTTGCCACACCATTCCACTCCCAACCTCTCACAGAGCACCACTGACCCTTCCCCGGAGCAAGGCGAGCACCAGGTCGCCGAAATTTCACCGGATTCTGCCGCGTAGGAGGAGAAGAGGAACCGTTGATTGGAGTCGTCCCAGGAGCTACCGTAGCCACCGTTCGAACCGCCGTCATCGACAACGTCGTCCGCCCCCAACGCCGACCCTAGCTGGAGCCCTGGTGAGCCTCACACGACCCCCACTGCCGCGTTAGGGTTCAGTCTCGCCGGCGTTGTCCGACGGAGACGACACACCCCAGCCGTCAGATTAGATGCTAATCGCACGGTCCAGATTGCCCCATACCGCTTCGTGTAGCCAGAGTCGCTGACACGTGGGGCCACCACTTAACTCAGCCCACGCGCTGCGCTGTGCGTAATGGGCCGGCCCAGTTAGTTCCCGCACGACCTAGTTAATTCAAATTTAGATTTTCCATTTAGTTCAAACTCTAGTTCTATCTATTGATTTAAAAATCAATTTAGAGAGTTGTACTGAACCAAATAGCATGAAACCAATTTTGTTAAAGGTATTGAAATTATTAATCCAAGCCCGATGTATTCAAACCATTTGAAATTATAGATCACCTATGGTAAAAATAACAAGGCAGATATTTTTCTGCATTCAAACATTTTTCAAAAATCAACCATAAATGCTTTTGAGTTGATTCCAACTCTCAAAAATCACATCTGATAAGACCTTTCTAAATATATAAAAATATCTAGGTTTACTTGCAGTAATAATAGACAAGTATTAAAAGAATGCCTCATAGGCATTTCTAGTCAATTTAATTAATTAAAATAATAAGGTTAAACCTTATTAAATTGTGACACCACTTTAAATCATATTCCCAAGTATTAAAATATGTGGTGATGACATGTGTCAATATGATCCCATATTTTAATTGGAGAATATTAAATCTTAAGTAGTTTTCAATGAGTAGAAATTGCTTTTCTAAAATAAAATAAATAAGATTAAGTCTTTAATTCATGTGATAATTGTGATAATGCTATATAATCTTGTGTGAACCCTTGTGTGCCAAATAGAAGTAGTTAAGTATTGTTTGGTGATTGTGTACCTCGTATTTATTTATAGACGCTAGTACCGACCAAGGATACGAAGAGGAAGGAGACTACTACGAAGAAGAAGCAGATGAGAACTTCGACCACTGCACTACTCAAGGCAAGCTACCACTTGCATGTTACCTATGGAAGCTATCTAATGCAATCCATCCTAGCAAGCTAACACTTGCATGATAACTATGCAAACTAGAGGCCTTAGGCACATTTGGTTATGCCACCTTGCTTATACCAAATTCCAATTTTACTTGCAAGCTTTATTCTTTTATTTCTTTATGAAAGTTCTTTATTGCTTTTAGTTAGTGTTTTGTGAGTTTTGGAAAGATATTATAGGTAGCATAAAGAACATAAAACTTGGCCTAAGTTAGATAGAATTAGATGTCATACTAAGGCATGAAATTAGACTTAGATAAGTCACATTTGATTAGCACCCTTAATTAGTGATTACCCCTAACTTTAGTGGCTAGTGCTAAGCATAAAACTTGATCACTTTAGATGGGAATACTTGGTAAAAATGATTATGAAAAACCTTAGAATGATGAGTCATTCTAATGAAATGTTTTGACATGTGTTATGAATACCAGATGATTTGATGATGAAAATGTTGAGGCATGAGCCTTAGCCCTTTATAAAACTGATGGTTGTGTTCGGATGCGATACCATTCCAATTTTACCGTACAACCATAATACCCGAATTTGGGTAGGGCTTGAGTGGAAGTTTATATATCTTAGTATGGTTCCCTTGCAGAAGAGGTTTGAGCTGAGGATACCTCGTTATGATTGTCCACCTGTGCAGTTCCCAAGATGACAAATGGTTATGGTTGGGAGGCCAAACTCATAGGGGAGGTGCCTATACTAGGGTGTGTAATTGAAAGGTTAGGATTGATTATCCGCATACTGAGTATGGTGATTCAGGATTGTTCTTGACGGATGTATCGAATGTTGTGGTGAAAGTGTACCACCTCTGCAGAGTGTCAAACTATTCGAATATCCGCGTCCACGATTATGGACAGTTGGAGTGGCCATACTGTTCCGTCGTCAGATGTTTTCAAAATGACTTGTGAAATGAACTATGACTTTGACTTGACCACAACAGGGTTGTGAACATGAAAACTAAGTTCCCACTTAGGTGTTATAAAACCTTAAACAAGTTTTCTTTACTTCTGAACTCAGTTAGAAATAAACCTGGCTTTTTGCAAATAAACCTAGAGCTTAGTATTCCTACTTGAACCACTTTATTTGTTAGTGATAGTTTGCGAGTACTTAAAAAGTACTCATGGCTTTGTCCCAGGCTATTCCTATGGCCATACTATGAGGAGGACTACCAGGATGATGGACAACAGAAATTCTATGACAACTAGGATCATCTCCTATCGTCAGCATTGTCTATGACTCTGAAGATGGATCTTCGCCCACGCTACCCTTATTATATTATTCCGCTGCGTTGATTGTATTAAGACTGGATCATGAGATCCTTTATTTGTAAGACCTTTATTATGATTTGTAATGGATGATAAACTATGGTACCAATGTGTCATGTCTCACAAAAATGGTAATCCTGGGATTGCGATGTATGGCATAACAGGCATCTGAGATTAAAAATCCGGATGTTGACACTCGCGTTCGCTCCGTGGGTCAGGCAGACGAAGCGCTCGAGTCGTAGTTCCAGCGCCCGCGCACCGATAAGAATTTAGGAAGAAATATTGCACCTCTGCCATCGCAGAGTATGGATTCCATGTTCCGGTTACACGCATGGTCGCGACTTGTGCGTCCGCCGTCGAATCCGTCCAGTACCAATCGTTGATACAAGAGAAAAATCCAAAACAAACCTTGAACTCGTAGAGCTTTGCTAAATGGAACCCCAAATTTTGAATCCCGAGAATTGGCACTTTGAATTTCTAAATCCTGGTCTGTTCCAAACCCTGGACATGTTTTAGGCTCCTGGAAAAAAACATCCAAACTATATGCTTTCCTACTCTCACTGACTACCTAGGGCCCACATGTTGTATTCATCCCCTTTCATATCTCTTCCGAACACATCCACTTCCTCAAACCGATTCACTTTCTCTCCCGTGGTCGTGCCGCAGGCTGGGCATTCGGTTTTAACTGAAATTTCGGTTTGGTTTTCCGGTTTTTCTAGTAGTTCGGATAATGAGAAATGACAACCAAATTAAATCGATTTTCTAATTACGATAGTTCGGTTAACCGTTAAATCGGTTCGGTGTTAGGTTTGAACCGATTGACCGACCGTGACGTAAGGTTGTATGATGCCATACGCACGCCAAGGACACCTTCACGACGAGGACAGCTAAATAAGCACACCCCACTATTAATGCCTCATGGAAGTATGGAACCATACGTCCATGCACTAGCCGAGTACATAGCTTGCTGAATAGAGGAAAGCAAGTGTATCTAAAAAAATAGTAGACACCACGTTTATCTCTTTCATGCGTCTGCTGCAATGGATATTTATGCGAATAGCAATAAGATGATTGGGACTTGCATCAAAGTTTAAGGACACGCTTAAGTATTTGACAGTTCACATACAAACAAAAAAATAAAGCCGATGCTTTGTAGAAAGCTACAAAGTCCAAACATCAGTAGCTCAATAACTTTTAATTCCCCCTGCAAAACAAATTCTAATTCCTCTTGGATGGGAGGTATGTGTGTTAGTGTGTATACTTAACATTTTCATGTGGCTGCCAGTATACATATGAGCTCGTGCAGTTTGGAGCTTTGGCATGAGAAGCTAGTAAGAGCGCACGCTACTCGAGTTCTGACGAGAGGCGGCCGAGTTCTTTTTTCCTTTCGACTCTCGCTGGTGCCGGTCAGGCGCACAGCGGCAGTCCGGCGAGCTCGTCTGCTGGCGGGTGGTGTTCGGCAGATGTCACAATCAACAAACCGCATTATTTTTAATAAATAATTATTGATTAAACAATGACAATGGGCACCAGTTTTCAGTCAGAGAGAGAGATTTATTGACAGGCTATCCCGGCTAGGATCATAGGTTTTCCGGTATGCCAAATAGGTTTAGGTGTTAAAATAGACCGAAATTCACAAGCTCAGGGTATCAATTTTCGGAATTCAAAGTTCTGGATTCGATTTAGCTAACATCTACAAATTTAAGTTTTATTTTAGACTTTTCTCTTGATACAAACTGGGATACCAACTCATTACGTTAGCAGCACATGTGTACAAGGGACCCACGCACGCGGAGAGATATAAGAACATGGGTGAAAATATCTTTCGTTTCGTTCGTTTTCTGCCGTATTGGGTAGGACGACGCCGGCGAGACAGAGCTCGCCCGGCTACGGTGTCTCGCCAGACTGGTTCCAGGCTGAGCAGAGGAGGGAACTGCAGGGACTCCGGCGAAGCAGAGCTCGCCCGGCTGCAGCTCCGCGCCGGACTGGTTCATGGCGAGCAAAGGAGTAGGGAACCGTGGGGACGCCAGCGAGATGGAACTCGCCCGGCTGTGGATTCGGGCCGGACTGCTCCATGATGAGCAGGGGTGGGGGAAAATAGCGGATGGAAAGAGCCCGTCGAGCTGGAGGAGGGGTACGGGCGAGGCTGCAGTGAGTTGACGCGTTGATGGCTCCGCCCTTATCCTCTGTGTTGGATGTGTTGATGCCGTTTGAACAGTGACTTCTTCGTGCTGATCTTGGACAAAAACTGGGTGCTGGCGCACACCATGAGCGCTGAGCGGAGACCCATGCCTACGACGCGGGCGACTTTAGGCCCACTTCTTTTTAGCTTCTTGGCCATCTTTTTTTTAAAAGCTATCCTCGATCAGCTTCTCCTAAAATTTCATCTGCCAAAATCGTTTATACTTTTAAATTGACATTGAAATCACTAATTAAGAAGTTTAAACGATTTTTGAATATAAGATTATGGGAGAAGCTAGTCGAGGATAGCTTCTGAAAGAAACAGGCCAAGAAGCTGAAAAAAAAGGGCCATAATCTGTTTCATTCTCCCTTGCTCTTGGACTCGGTGTGAGTATATATGGCACTGCTACGGCTGCCAATTTTTCTCCATGGGTACACTGTCAGATGTGTTTACTGCTAATCTGCTATCTAGATGAGATCATTATCTAAATGGAGCGGACGTGTTTGCTGCTAGCTGCGCAACTAGCTGTGTTTTATGTTGCCAGACAATTTGTCCAATTAACCTATTTGCGTGAGAAACTTGTACTTCCTTCGACCCATATTAGTTGACTTAGATTTATCAAAATTTAGATAAACCTATATACTAAATAATGTCTAAATTCATTTAAATCTAAGACAAATTTAAGTCAATTAATACGGATCGGAGGGAGTACAATAATAGGTAATATTCAAATTTCTCTTGGCACAACAATTAAAATGTGTGATGCAAGGTGTTGATCATAGATGGCATATAGTACACCAATTTTTTCTAACATAGAGTATCTGGTTTTTAAATATAAGTCCAAAGTCCAATGCTCGTTACATGAGTACATAACAGATGGAACCACACATAGGATAACAAAGCAGCTAGCAGGTTCTAAAAAGTCCAAAACAGGTTAATTTCTTCGAAACAAATTATAATTATTTTTTATCATAATAACCCATACAAGAAAATAGCGATAAGTATTTTAGGGGTGCGGCTGGTTATTTTGTTGTCTGTTTTATGCTCTTAGTGATTGGTAAAAGATTGGCCGACCCAGTTTGTACAGATATACCTTGTGCAGTCTATGTTGCACATTTGTAGTATTTAGCACGATATCTTTGTAGTAATGTCAAATATTATTCATGCGGATGGTTACAAACTGAGCAAAAGCTTAAATAGGACAAAAATGAAGCCGGTAACATTGTACGAGGTAAATAAAAATCTCCTCATATAGTACATATTTGATAACAAGAGATAATTAACTGGTTTTGACTTTATATTATATCCATATATGAAGTGAATGCATAAATTTAATCAAAATTCACTTCAAACGACATTGGGTCATTGTGTTTTTATGATACTATGCGTTTTCTCGTGATTTCCCATCTTATTAATCCAAAATGAAGCGGCACCCTTGAGAAGAGATCCAGTGAAAACAAGCGGCATATAGCTTAGAGGATTAGAGCATGTGGTTACAAATACGATGTCAGGAATTCAGATCGCTCATATCATATCAAAGAGAGAAGTGAATGCTCATAGCAGTGACCATGGCAACGCACGGGCATTAAACTAGTTTAGAGTAATAACTCCAACATCTCGGTGCATATTGTGTTTACGCGGTAAAAAACGCTACTATATCTCACGAGTAACGATTTTGAGTGCTCCAACATGCTGCATAGTTGAGCGCGCGACATATTTTTTTAGATATGCAGCATATTCGTTATCCGGAGCGTCATATTTGTTGGGTCGATTATAGCACGATGCACCACTCTGGATCGCGCGCGATGAGCCAACCATTGCGCTGAAATTTTTCGCGCCCACGCCCTCACCTTCCCCATTTATTTTTACCAACTCCGGCGTTGCCGCCGCCCCGACTCGGGGGCTACTACTTTGCGGACCGAAAGTTCGCAGGCAAAGGCATCGCGGGATCTGAGTTGCGTGTAATCACCGCGATTCGAAAATTTGGAGGGGTAATTACCGAGAGGGGAATTTTGAGTGAATAGTGGCCAAACCAAATATTTTCAAATCTTAGCCATTATGTTAGGATATTCAGTTACATTAGTACCTATCGTTTCCCTGTTGTGCCCCTTCTAAGTCACCGTCCACGTGTCGCACGGGCAAATCCATTTCTGTACTTTCCTAACCCCCGACACTGAATTCGGCGGTGGCGGTCCTTTTTCTCCCTCCCCCCAACACTGAATCCGGTTCGGCGGTGGCGACGGTCGTTTTTCTCCCTCCCCCTCCCCACCCACCCCCCCACACACTGAATCCAGCGGCGGCATGTCAAGCGAGGCCAAGGTGTTAGCTACATCGGCGACTGATTCGGCTTCGTCGGAGCTAGCGTCTTGGGCACAACGCCAGACAAGCGAAGCAGCGGCAGAGTCTGCAGCCCAGGTTAGCGAGGAGGTCAGCCAGAAGTCTGCTAATAGGGTGCCTACGAGCAGCGGGTTGAAGAGAAAATCTAGGCCGGCGGCGGAGTGTTCGGCTCCAGTGCGGGGTCGTGCAACCCAGATCTCGAAGAAAACCATCCGGGAGAAGAGCGAGAGGTGATTTTTTCTTTTCTGTGTCTTGTTTTGTAAGTAAATTAGTTACTGCAAAGTAGTGTCGAATGAATTGAAAGGTCACCTTTTTAATCAAATTAGGAACAACTTTGATGCAGCGGACCTATATGATTTCATGATTTATGTCTGCCAGTACACTGCAAAACTAGATTTTGGTTGCGAGAGGGTTGTGTCCGGGCAGGATGTGCGTCTGCTTGTCAACTACAAAAGGTTGTGTCTGCTTCGCAGCTGATAGATATGAATTCCTTGGGGATCCAGACAGAGGAAAAAATTGGTGTGGCGTAACATGAGTGATACCTATGTGCAAATTGAGCACTCTCATGAGCTTCAGATGCTTTGAGAGTGTTGTGCAGTTGATCATCAGGTGAAAGTTGAAGCGATGATTGATGATATGTATGCAGATACTCGAGATCTTGCTGCCAAAGCTTCTGCTGCTTGAGTTTATGGACCACCAGATGCTGATCAAGCTAAGTTTAATATACACCTAGAGGTGGATTCATACACAACAAAACTTGATGGCGGAGTTAATAAGCCAATTTCGTCATGTACTGTGGAGATAGCCGTTGATTCTAAAAACATAACTCTTGTTGAACTGAGAGAGATGATTGGTAAGGAAATCGTTATTGGCCCTAAGTAGATGTCACGACTCTGCTGGTGGCATCATAAGAAGCATGAGTTCAGAGAGGTTTTGGATACCCATGATCTGATGCGAATTATGCGACAAAAGAAGCAAACCAGGAAGGTGTTCTTCCTGGATGCCATTTCTGATGTTGTTGGACAGGTTGTAGTGGATGTAGAAGCCCCCTGTTGTGGCTGAACAGAACGAGGCGATAGACGTTGATCAGATCTGATGCGAGCTGCTACCCAGGGCTTGTCAGATAGACCGCAGGGTTCCCTGCATGTATTTATAATAAAGATTGTTGTTGCTTTGAAACTGTGTTGATGTGGTCGTATTTTTACAGAGATTGCAATCCGATGTTCTGTGAGCTGTTGAGATTTTTGGACATATCACTCGATGAAAGCATCGTTGTTGTAATAAGACACAAGTACATTGTAGTTGACATGATTATGTTTGCTGAGATGATGTGATATATTTGTTTCTGAGATTATAATTGTTGAGAGATTGTAATATAATGTGTTTTGAGCTGTTGGGATTTTGGGAAATATCATTCATTGAAACCATTACTGAACAAGGTGATATATAAGTACCTTGTAGTTGACATGATTATGATGTAATATAATGCTCTGTGGGATCAGTAATTTTACTAATCACTGGGTAACTATCTGTTACTTAGAAGGAAGTACTATCATGGATGAACTAGCGTAGGGTTTAGAAAAAAACTTACTAAGTAGGAGACAGTGATTTATTAGATGGACAGGTCTAGGATTTAGGAATAAGGGTTAAGGGGTTAGTATAATAAATAGTTCATTAGACCCTAAACCATAAACCATAATCCTATATTGTTCGGTACATAAGATTTTGTATGTTGATATAAGTCAATTTTTTTTAGAAAGAAGAAGTACATGATTAATATTACAAATTAAAATGAAGGAAGATAAAAACTATTAGATATGAGATAGTAATCCAGCCATGGGACATTGTATCAATTGAACCATTATAGCATGCCAATTTAGTCAATGTTGCAATATTGATGCACTTCACTTTCCCCACTCCCTCTCTCTCAACTCACTATCCTCCTCTCTCTCCTCACCGTCGCCGACGCGTCGTCGTGGCCGCATTCACCATTCCGCCCTGGAATGACGAGGACGACCAGTCGAGCAACGACAGCTTTCTCTCCGACATCAAGTCTTCCCTCCCTGATGTGATTTCCTCTTATTTCTCGGCAATGGCTAGGCATTGGTAATTACCTCGACCCAAGACTTGAAATGTGCATGCAATCGTGTTTATTTCTAGCTTTTCGTTCTCTTATAGGTACCACTCACGATCTACGACCCCGATTGGGAGGGCCTAGATCTCGATTGGGAAGTACCATGTGACCATGGGCTAAAACTTAGGAAATATGTTGCATTTGAAGGCAGTAACACTGGAAGAAGGTTTTTGGGCTGTACAAATCAGGTTTACTTTCGTTATGTACAATGGAGACATGAAGAAAATTGTGTAGTGTTATGTTGATAATTAGGTTCCGTGTTTTTTTAGGTTGGCCCGGTGTGTAAATCAGTAGAGTGGGTGGATCTTAAGTGGTCAGACGCACTTAAGAAATGTTTAGCCCAGTTGTGGGATATGTATGAGCTCGAAAGGTCGGAGAGATTTACAGATGCCCGTGATGCAGCTGCAAAAAATTACAAGCTCTTGGTAGGAAACAAGGAGATGGAACACGGTAAGAACTAAATGACACAATCAATGGGAGCTTGGTGGTGGGAACTGCACGGAAGATTCAGAAGGCAGAAAAGGAGAGAGATCAGCTTATGGAAGAGAATAAGAAGCTAGAGTATTGCATTGTGAATCTGTTGAAGGATCTGAAGAAGGAACGCGAAGTGAACAAGGACAAGCTACAGACGATCAAGGAAATTTTAGATGAATAATTTATGCCGTGGCAATATCTGAAATAGTTAACTGTAAGACTTGCATTTGTGATATCTTGACTAATCCAAACTCAATCCTTGAGCAAAATAACCTTTCAGAAGAAAGCATAGTTTGCATAGAGAGAGGTCCACATTTATAAAAGCACTACTATATGGATAAAACACGATTTGGTCCGTCAGAACACATAGTTTGTAAACTAATTTCAGAGCAACTTATAGTTTGCACTGAGCCTGGCACGAAGATGCTCATTTTCCATCTTGAGAAGCTCCAGTTGGAGGGTTCGTTCGATCAGGTACGCTTTGGTTTTTTACCTGCTCCCTCAGTACTTGGACGTGCGCCTCCTGCAGGTTCAAGCGCTCCGTCTGGGAAGCGACAGGCTTATCAGTAATCTTAAGATTATCCACCATGAGATCCTTGATGATCTCCTCCTTCGCACGCGCTGATGCGATACTTTTCTCGTGAAGTTCCTTCCAGCCGATGATGTCCACCTTAAGATTGTGGCACTTGTCATAAAGGATGGTGACTTCTTCTCTCAGGCAGTCATGGGACACTTTCTGAAAATTCCGCTTCTCCATTTCGATAGCCATCTTGTCCTTTAGCCAGGTCGGCTGTTCTGGGTTGAGCTTTCGACTCTTCTGCTGCAACAAAAATATGTGGTTAGTTTCCATAATTTAAACAATTAACTAGTGTCAAAGTCATAATTTGAAGGACAGAGCAATCAAGGATTGTTCAAAATTTAACAGAATCAACTAGTGGCACAATCCTAATTCCAGAGATAATGTCAGAGCAACATAGGCTTTTTACTAATTCAACAAGATAAACTAGTGGCATATTTCTAATTTCTATGACAGAGCAATATAGCCTTTTTCACAATTAAACATGATAAAGTAGTGGCATAGTCCTAATTTCAATTTCAAAGCAATATAGCCTTTTTCCCAATTCAACATGATAAAGTAGTCATTTACCTCCTTTAGTGTTTATTTTCAGATTGTATAAAACCTTTATGCGCAAGTTTGCATTTGCACTTGTGAAAATTCCGCCTACGGGCGTTAGCTTAACTTTTCTGGTCTATACGTTCTTTGTTGTTTTTATGTGGATTCTGGAGTAGTGACTTTCGGCACTTGTTGTCAGCGATTTTGTACTCAGGTTTTTGACTGTGCCATTGGGCATCATCACCTGAGCGCATGATTCCGACTACGAGTCTTCCGACTCACGAAAGGTCAAGCATAAAAACCAAAGTAATGGATAAGCCAACACTTGCTTAAAAATATATACACATGCTGGAACCAGTGCTTAAGTAGCAGGAAATTACACCTATTGTTTTTTCCGCCTGAAGGTAACAAGTAGTTTTTTCCGCATACAAATTCTAGAGGAAACAAATATTACAAAGTGTTTTTTGATTCCTCTGGCGCAGTAGACTTGGATGTAGCATCATCGGCAGCAGGAGAGTCATCGTCCTTGAAGTCGATGGTCTTGAGTGTCAACACCCGGATTTTTAATCCCAGATGCCTATTATGCCATATATCGCAATCCCAGGATTACCATTTTTGCGAGACATAACAGATTTGGATACCACAGTACATTATCCATTACAAACCATATATAAGGTCTTACACAAATAAGGATCTCATGATCCAGTTCTTAATACAACTCAAGCAGCGAAATAATAAAGGTAGCGTAGGCGAAGCTCCATCTTCGGGGTCACAGGCAATGCTGACGATGGGAGATGATCCTATTTGTCGTAACCTTCCTGGGGTCCATCCTCCTGGTACTCCTCTTCATAGTCTGGCCACGGGAATAGCCAGGAACAAAGCCATGAGTACTCTTTAAGTACTCACAAACTAATACTAACAAGTGAAGGGGTTTTTTGTAGTAGGACACTAATCTCTAGGGTTGTTTTGCAAAAAACCAGATTTACCTCTACTAAGTTCAGAAGCAAGAAAATCTAATTGAAATTTTATAACACCTAAGTGGGAACTTGTATTTCATATCACAACTCTGTTGTGGTCAAGTCAAAATCTCAATTCATTTCACAAGTCATTTTGAAAACATCTGACGGGGGAATAGTATGGCCACTCCAACTGTCCATAACCGCGGACGCGGCTATTCGAATAGTTTGACATTTTGCAGAGATTGTACACTTTCACCACAACATTCGATACATCCGTCCGGAACAAATCCTGAATTCACCATACTCAGTATGCGGATAATCAATCCTAACCTTTCAATTACACGCCCTAGTATAGGCACCTCTCCTGTGAGTTTGGCCTCCCAACCATGACCAACTATCATCTTGGGTACTGGACAGGTGGACAATCTTCACAAGGTAGCCTCAGCTCAGACCTTGGCCGTGAGGGAACCAATACTAAGGTATATAAGTTTCCAGTCAAGCCCTACCCAAATTTTTGGGTATTGTGGTTGTACGATAAGATTGGAATGGTATCGCATCCAGACAACCATCAGTTTTATAAAGGGCTAAGGCTCATGCCTCAACATTTTCATCATCAAAATCATCTGGTGTTCGGAAACACATGTCAAAACATCTCAGTAGAATGACTCATCATTCTAAGGTTTTCGTAACCATTTTCCACCAAGTATTCCCATCTATAGTTGATCAAGTTTTATGCTTAGCACTAGCATCTACAAGTGGGGGTAAGTACTAATGAGGGGTGGTAAATAAGTGGAGTTTAACTAAGTTCAATCTCATGCCTTAGGATGACATCAATATTATCTAGCTTAGGCCAAATTTTAATGCTCTTTATGCAACCTTCAATTATCTTCTTAGAATCTACAAATTACTGAAGTAAGCTCTAAGTAATAGCTTTGATAAAAAATAAAGTAGAAAGCTTGCAAGTAAAACTAGGATTGGGTATCATCAAATGTGTCTAACCAAGCATGCTTAGTGCATTGCATAGGTTATCTAACTTTCATAATTGCAAGTGTTAGCTTGCATAGGTCAACTTGATTAGTAAGGCTTGCTAAGTTAATAGCTTGCAAGTATTGGTTTGCACATTCAACTAGTAGTATTAGGCTTGCCTTGTGCAGAGCAGTGGTTGAAGTTTTCCTCGGCTTCTTCTTCGTAGTTTCCTCCTTCCTCCTCGTATCCTTTGTCGGTACTAGCGTCTATAAATAAATACGAGGTACACAATCACCAAACAATACTTAAATATTTTCAATCATCACACAAATATGCACTATAGATGATCTAGTATCATCACTAACATTATAAGATTAAAGCTTTGGTCTTATTTATTTTTAGAAAAGTAATTTCTACTCATTGAAAAACTACTTAAGATTTAATATTCTCCAACTCAAACATGGGATCATGTTGACACATGTCATCACCACATATTTCAGTACATGAGAATGTGATTTAAAGTGGTGTCACAATTTAATAAGATTTAACCTTTTATTTTAAATAAACAAAGTGACTAGAAATGCCTATGTGGCATTCTTTTATTACTTGAATATTATTTCTGTAAGTAAACCCATATGTTTTTATATATTCTGAAAGGTATGGTCAAATGTGATTTTTGAGAGTTGGAATCAACTCAAAAGCTATTATGGTTGAAATTTGAAAAATGTTTGAATGCAGAAAAGCTTCTGCCTTGTTATTTTTACCAAGGTTGATCTACAGATCCAAATGATTTGAATCCAACGGTCTTGGATTAAGCATTTCAGTACCTTTCTAACAAAATTGGTTTCATGCAATTTGGTTCATTAAATCGAGCTGGGTTGATTTTTGAAACTAGGTACAGAACCGAGTTTGAATTAAAATAGAAAAAGCTAAATTCAAACGAGTGGGCTGCGCGGGAAAGGTTAATGGGCCGGCCCAGTGTCACTCCGTAGCGCGGGGCTCAACTGACATGGGGGGTCTACCGGTCAGTGGCTCATAACACGCGAAGCGGTACGGGGCGATGTGTTGCGTTGGATTAGAAGTGAGGTCAACGGCTGAGGGTCGTCGTCGACGATGAACAAGTCACCGGCGAGCTTGAACCCTAGCGGCTCGGTGGGGGTGCATAGGGGGCATACCGGGGCTCCAGTGACGACGTCAAGGCGGGCAAACGATGAAGTCGACAGCGGCGATTCTCCTGGCACCGACAGCTCCTCATGGGGCGGCTCCAATCGCTGGCTTCCTTCTTCTCCAGCAGCGGCGGGCTCCGATGAAATTCCGGCGATGCGCTGCTCGCCTTGCTCCAGGAGTGAGGTGGGGTGGTTCTGGTTGAGAGGGGAGTGGAATGGTGTGAAGAATTCGAGCGGGGGAGGCCTCTATTTATAGTGGCGAGAGGGTACCGACGGGCGCGGGCTGAGCTCGTCGTGGTCGACGGTACAGAGGGCTATCGGCGTGGGCGACGATAGGGGGCGGTGCTATGCTCCCTGGAAAAGCTCAACGACGTGGTTGAGAGGCGTGGGGCGGTGCTGATCGGTCGGAACGCTTCGACGCTCTGAGCGGGTCCGACAGGGTTTTTGATGGCGCACAACGCACGTGGTCCGCGCGGCGGCGAACGGGCATGTTTGCGGGGTTGCTGGGGTGGTGGTGATCATGCATGCACGCGGCGATGGCGGCGCGTGGTCTGTGGGCGTGTGTCGAGGGTGGCGCACGGGCGCGCTCTCGGCATGCTCGCAGAGAGGCTTGGCATGGCTTGGGCGTCTGGTCCAATGGCTGGCATTGCTCGAGGCTGGGACAGGGAGTGGCGGTGGGGTGCTGGCTAGCTCCTGGACAAGGTTGGCATGGCTAGTTCCTCTCATAGCTTGCTTTCCACACTGGGGTGACAAGTGTGCTCTCGGCCTGCTCACCATTGTTGACAATGGCCAGCTTACAGTGGTGCTAGAGATTATAGGGTGCTAGATGATCTACTAAGGCTAGTTGTAACCAGAGAGGGAACAAGGTTGGCCAAAACACTGCTCAAAATAGTGTTTTTGATTTTGTTGATTTGAATCTGTAACCTGTTTGATGAAATGGCCGCATGAACTTAAATTTTGAATTTTGAAAAGATTTTTGGTGGGTGTGCTAGGCATGTGCTGGGGATACTGTGGATTCTTAGGTTTTGAAAATTGAGCTTGTTTGAGTGGTTTTTAAAATAGTGGGATCTTCCCATATGAAATAGATTCAATTTTAAACTGTCATTTAAACTAAGCATTTAAATGTTTTTGGATGATCACAAAGTGGGTCTTGGTACCTTATTATGAGTACTATCAAGGGGTGCAAAGATCCATACATGTTTCTGTTAAGTTCTGAAAGTTAGAGATAGACAATGTAGGCATGGGAGTTAATTTGGCCAAAGTGACCATTCACTCAATTTGTTTGTTTTGACTTGTTTGTCTTTGGGAAAAGTTTGGGGATTGTTTAGATGATGTTTGTTTCACCTAAGAATCATTTTACAAGCAAAGAAACACATAACCATGGCAATTCAAAGGAATCCAAATTTTAATACACACATATGAATGCCTTCATATTTTTAATTGGAAAAGTTTTTGTTAACCCTAATTTTGATGATTAGAGTTTGATGATACAAGTTAAGTATTTTTGGGATGTTACATTGAGGGACTAGGAGGAGCTTTGCTGGCCGCCGTCAATGGTTTCTAAGGGAACGAAGACATTGTGGTCCACCAACTTGGCAACCCTCGTGTCATAGCCCGCGAGAGATGACCAGATAGCCTTATGATCAATCTTCTGGCCGTCATTGTCTATGTCGGGAACACCTGAGGTTACCACGTTGATGTCTACGTCTTCATAATGCGCCTTGACCATCGATAGTGCCATTCTTGAACCATCCCGTGTACATGAAGCTTTCTAGCTTAAGATACGCTCGGGGGCTTGGCGCAGGATCTCCGAGAACTTCATCACGGAATCAACCGCTTTTATGTTGATCTGAAGGGGCTTGGCTATCTCCTTGGCTTGCCTGATGGCGGTGTTGATAAAGTTGCCAGCAAGGACCACGCATTCCTTAGGCGGAGGAGGCTATTGGGTTAATCCAATAGGAGCTGCAATTCCGACAAGGGACCGCATGAGTTCAATAACATAAAAATTCAAAGTACCTGACTTACAGTAGTACAAGACGGAGATTCACTTACCAAAGATTCTTGCCTCAGTCTGTTGGAGCGTCTCCGTCATGGAATCCCGTTCTTGTCGGAGGATCTTGTATGCTTCAAGATTGCGCTGATTTTGCTCATCGGTAGCTCTCTTCTGCTCCTTTAGCATTCCAATCTCCTCCTTCAAGCGGTTGATATCGGTGTTGGAAGACTCCTGCAGCGCCGCCATGGACTCCTCATGCATGTTGAGGGTATCAGTTCTCTCCTGTTTAAGGATCTTATTTTTGCTGTCCAGCAACAGAATGCTTGGACTGCTCAACAATGTCCTTGGCCTTGGCGATAGTTACTACAAGTCGGAGAAAGAATAGTACACAGTGAGTACTCGGAGAGTGTTGGCACAAGACCAAGTCGGAGTACGAAAATGAAAGGAAAAACTGACTCTTGATCTTGGTGATTTGTTCCTTCAAGAAGGCAGTTTTACCCTTTTCAGCTTCCAACTCGGCGCACATCTTGTGGAACTTATCGTTGGCGACACCTCTCCGCGCATTCTCATTCTGTGGAAAGAAGATTTACATGCTATTTAGTTTACTTGGAGCATCTAGCCGGATAACTATCCACCTAGAGGCTTGGGGGCTCCAGTGAGAGTTTTTTAACTTGCCAGTATGCTTTAGTCTTTCTTTAAGCATCTAGTCAGAATTCATTAAGTTTTCAACTAGAAGCTTGGGGGCTACAGTATAAAGTTTTTTAACCGAGTCATATGCTTAGTCTTTCTTTAAGCATCTAGTCGGAACCAATTCAGTTTTCAACTAGAAGCTTGGGGGCTACAGTATCGAAATTTACAAACACTGCATATGCTACTCTGAAAGTATCTAGTCGGAATAATTCATTCAAAGTAAATACTTGGGGGCTACAGTGAGAAGTTTTCTAGCTTAGTCACTCTTAGAGCATTCAGATGCAAAGACCTATGGTTCTCTGTCTAAATCCTCGGGGGATATAGTGGGATACTCATATGAAATGCAAAAGGCAAATAAAACTTACAAGTGCGATGATCTTGAGGTTGGTAGAGCTCTCAGCAAATAACTTGCTGAAGGAAATGCTGTTTCCTCGCAAGATATCTGCTTGTCGGAGGAGCTCCTCAAGACCGCATGTTGGAGATGTCGGCGCTGCACCAGGAACCAGAGTGGAGGTACTCGGCGTAAGCGCCAGGTATACTATATTCAGGAGCTCGGTGGTTATTTTGGGTGTAGAGGCGCCGCCTTCGATGGATGTTCCACCCACCACCACCGCCTTGCCGCTACCGATGGCATCCTTAGCCGGAGCTTCAGCCATTTTGGTTGTGGTGCTTTCTTGCGTCGCCTGTTCACCGACAACGACAAGCTCCATGGAGGCGGCTGAATCCACTTCCATGGCAGAAGGGCCAGAAGCATCCTTTGCCTGAGAGCTTGTCGGAGCAGGTGTAGGCTAGACGCTGGGAGTGACAGGGGCGATGGCGGGAGATGCTTGGTGTGGTACATCACGCTGCAACATATCTTTGATGTTTTTAGAAGCCCCCGATGTTTTGGAGGTCTTCTTCAAACTCAAGCTAGCTTTCTTCCTGAAACATGGAAAAGTATAAGTACAGGAAAAGGACAAACAATGGACAATATCAGAGGAAAATAAGCTTACACAATTGTGAGTGCTTCGGTAAAGGGGATCCTAGTAATCTTTCTTTTCTCCGCCTCCAGGGTGGCAGTGGACTTCTTGGAGACTCCACCCTCCGTCTTCTTTTTCTTGCTTCCGTCGGCAGCGTTAGAGGTGGAGCTCTTCCGCTTTTGCGCCAATGGGACATCATCGTCAGACACGACAGTGACTTCCTTCATCTTTGGGTCATAAATTGGGACAACCATGTCGTCCTCCTTTAGACTCTTAAGCTGTTAAAGTGAAATCATAAGGTGATAGATGACAAAGGCAAGACGTAAGAACTAGAGCAAATGTCATACACGGAAAATAAACAGGTACCTCTGGGCACTTGCCCTCCTCGAACATGTCGTAGGTGATGGTGAAGCCATGCATCCTATCCTTCACCTTGACGATGTCCTTGAGGCGGAGCTTGACAGAGTCGCTGGAGAAGTTGTCCTTAGAGATGCGGAGGCTATCCTTCCTCTCCTTGGTATACTCGTGCATCAACTTCGAGCGGTGCTGCAGAGGCTGGATCTGCCCGATGAACCATCACATGGCTTGGTACAATCTGGTCAAACCCGTCTCTATGAACCACTCTATCCGCCTTATAGCACGGTAAGTGTCGATGTTGGAGGGGAGGGAGGATTGGGATCTCCATGTGGAGGCTTCAGCGGCAGCTCCATGGACGAAGTCCGGATACGTCGCTTCTCGGCCAGCCAGAGGGATATCTGGGCCATAGAAGTACGTCCGTTGCCAGTTTTTACATGACTCATGGCCGACGATGTCGGGGAACCGCCTGTTATGCCGGATCTTAAAACTAATAGTGCCATAGTTCCTGAGCTCGTCCTTGCTGGCTCCAGCTTCCCTCTTGACGGTGAAGAAATAAATAAAGAGATCTAGCCTAGGCCTAATCCCTAAGTAACTCTCACAAAGCTCCACGTAGTTGCTAAGCGCGAGGATGCTGTTGGGGGAGAGGTTCTGAGGCTGAACTCGGTAGTGGTTGAGGACAACTAGGAAGAAATTGGGGATGGTCAGGGAAACGCCGCGTACCAGTTGTGCTTTGAGGTACACCTTCTCTCCGACTTGGGGAGAAGGGGTGACCTCGCCGGCCGGCGCCGCCTGCTAGACTAATCCCTCCGACGAGGGGAGGTAACCTTCGATGACCAGCTCCTTGATATCACTGTCTGTGATATCCGATCCGCGCCAATCTCCCTTGTGGGAGTCACTCTCCTCTTCCAGCAGCTCTAGCATCGCTAGAATTTGGTCGCCACCGGTGGATTCGACCACCGCGGATTTGGGCAGCAGCAAACCCTTTGGGGGGACATGAACAGAGCCCGCCGGCTTCACCGCAGCATCGCTTGTCATCGCCATGGATGCGCTGGTGCTGCTGCTCGCCATTGATGAAGGGATGAGTGGTGATTGCAAGATTGGGAGGCTAGGGTTTTTCGCATGCTCACGGAGGGCTCGAGGAGGTGCTCGCTGGAGGAAGAAGACGACACAGGAGGAGAATGAGGTGAAAGTAAAAAATCCACCGCAGTTGTAATTTATAACCCCTGGCGTCAAGATTCGTGCAAAGTGATCGAGTGGTCGGCGCGTGGACGACGTGTCCGGGCGTGTGCGCGGAAATTTCGCCACGTTCCCAACCGTCGCTGCCAACGGTTCGTATCCTTCGCGCGGAAAAAACATACATGATTCTGTTCTCTGCATTGTGAGTTACGAGGCATCGCTGACCTATGTCTACATCATCCTAGATGTCACTAGCAAGTGAACCATCACGTCGGAATATTCCGGCATGGACGGATCCAGTCCGGCTACGAGAAGAGTATGATGGAAGATTTAGTGTTTCTTCGACTTGCAAGTTGAAGACAGAGAATATTGCAGGGTTCTTAGGAGGACTACAAGATATTGCTTGACGATTTGCCGACATCTATCTAGACGGAGCATTCAACCTGAAGAGGCAAGACGGCGCAAGATCTCGGAGTTCTTCGGGGGCTACTGTTGGGGATATGCTATATGGGTATCCTCATAGCATGTCTCTTATCCGGATAACCCGGATGGCCCACAGTTGGTAGCATGGACCATGGCCTGCTGTGCGGCCCAGTTAGATGGATCCGGAAGGGAGGCCCATGCCGGATAAAGGAAGGCTACGGAGGAGTCACCGATGTACCCGGATCCTTGGAGTGCAAGTCATGCTAGACTAGTTGTATGCAGCGTAGGACTCTGTAACTTGTCCGGCTAGGACTTTTCCCTATAACCCTTGGACCTAGCGACTATATAAGTCGGGCCTATGGGAGCCTTTAGGGAAAAACATCAAGTGCATAGCACAACCCTCGCACAAGGAACCGATCCCTGTAACTCGGCGTATTGCCATTATAGTGATTTATAGCAGGAGTAGGATTCCGCCACCGTTGTGGGATCTAAACCTGGGTAAGCTGTGTTACCTCGTACCCGTCAACCGTCCGCCTTCCCCCACGTCTCTAAACACGCACTGTGAGGACCCCTCCATGGCGTACTCGTCGGCAATACCACGACAGGCACAGTACTAATTCCAGAGATAATGTCAGAGCAACATAGGCTTTTCCCAATTCAACAAGATAAACTAGTGGCATATTTCTAATTTCTATGACATAGCAATATAATCTTTTTCACAATTCAATAGGATAAAGTAGTGGCATAGTCCTAATTTCAATTTCAGAGCAATATAGCCTTTTTTCCCAATTCAACAGGATAAAGTAGTGGGATAGTCCTAATTTCAATTTCAAAGAAACGTGGGACTATATCCAACTAAGGGCGCTGTGGGTTTTTCCAATATAACCAAATAGTAGTTGCATAGTCATAATCTAATTCCAAGATCAGATACATAATGTAAAGAAAGGATGATGATCATTCATGAGAACACAAACCCATAATTCAGTTGACAGGCAAGTAAGATAAACAGAGAAATGAGGAGTTGCTCCAAGATTTCTTAATTGCACGACATATATAAATTACAAAAGTAGCGGAGCATGAACTGAGATCCCTGCCCCTCTACTCGGTATCTGAATTGGTCATTGCCGTTAGCTCCCCATCCTCCTTGTTTGGACTCTTGGGCATGGTGAGATCTCGGGCCATGTCCTCCTTCATCTGTCTCAATGCATCCAGACAACGGTCCCTGTCATTGTAGGCTTTGATGGTAGCCTTTGCTTCGATGATGCGTTCTCTACGTGTCTCGGTGGCTTCGTCCAGTAGGAGGACACATCTTTTCTGGAGATTCTTCTTGTCACACAAGATCTTCGTAATTAACTTGATGGCCAGGTCTTGTTTGGACAAGCTGTGTGGGATCAACTTCTGTAGCTCGTCAATCACCCTCTGCAGCTCGTCGCGCTCTGCTTCGAGCCTCTTGATGTTAAGTGAAAAATCAAGCGTGATCTCCTTCTGTAGAGACAAACGCCTTCGAAGGCGATCATTAGTCTGTGTTAGGGAGCGTGCACCCTGCAGTTGGTTGTCTATCTTGGCATTGATTGCGTCCACCTTGTCACGGCAATCGTCCTTCGCTTGCTGCATCATTCATGTTTTTTAAAATAGGTACTCTATAATTGTACTGCATGTTTCAGGGAAGCATAATATTCAAGTCACAAAACCCCCAAATGTGTCTACGAAGATTGAGCGTGGTCCCTACTTGGAGGCTACTTGCGGGCAGGCACGATCTAATATTGCCACATTTAGAATCTCAAAAATAAAACCAAATGCATGTCGAGATTTCCTACCTTGATGAGCCGGGGAACAGGGCCGAACGGGTCCTGCGATGCTGCCGCCATCGTGCTAGTTTCAGGATCCACGACCGTCCTAGAATATGTAGCAGAGTAAGAAGAAGTAAACATAGCAGAAGAAGAAAACAAAGAAGAAGAAGACTATACCGGGAGGAGCCTTGCCCTGCTAGAACACTCAGCGCCTTCCCTCCGTTTTCGATGCCGACAGGGGGAAAAAAGTTTCGTTTCGGTCGTGTCAGACGACATGCATGGCGGCAATGGCTGCCAACGGAATCTATAGTAATTCGATACTAGGTCAACTGTACCATCCACCGCCATCATGCTTGTTTCAGCGTCCATGACCGCCCTAGAATATGTAGCAGAGTAACATGAAGAATAAGAAGTAGACATAGAAGAAGAAGAAGAAGAAAAAAGAGAAGAAGAAGACTGTACAGGGAGGAGCTCTTGCCTGCTGGCACATTCAGCGCCACCACAGCCATCGTGCCGCTTTCAGGGTCCACAACCGCCCTGGAATATGTAGCATAGTAATAAGAAAAAGAATAAGAAGTAGACATAGAAGAAGAAGACTGTACCAAGAGGAGCTCTGGCCTACTGGAACATTCAGCGCCGCTGCCGCCATCGTGCTGCTTTCTGGGTCCACGGCCGCCCTAGAATATGTAGCATAGTAATAAGAAGAAGAATAAGTAGACATAGAAGAAGAAAACAGAGAAGAAGAAGAAAACTGTACCAGGAGCGGGAGGAGCCCCAGCATGTTGGAACATTCAACGCCATTGCTAGGAGATATTGGGTCTCTGTGCGAGGGAGGAATGAGCAGCTGGTTGAGCAGGAAGTCCAAGGCAGCAGGCCATTACAAGAAATGTGTTAACTTATGACCTTCTCATAGTGACGGGAAATAAAATCGTCATAGATTTATGACGATTTCGGACAAAATGGTCGTAGGCTATTTGGAGAGGTCAAAATCCTGTAGAATTATAATGTTTTTGTTAGAATCGTCGCAATTTTATCGGATGAAATCGTCATAATCTACACGGTACGTATTAGATCCTTATTTATAGTCGATTACGACCAATTTAAATCGACATAGTATCCATAATACATTAAAATGACTAATTAGCCACGCCAGAGAATTAGTCCTACGTGTCATGTATATGTGTAACTTTTTGTATATGTGTATCCATATATCACACCGAACTGACAAACCGGGCCAACGTTCATATATCAGAAATAATAGACAAAAAACTTGCTAGGGCGCCCCAAGGGAGTTTGATCCCGCGACCTCCACCGCTCCTATACGGAACACAACCACCACGCCTAGACGTGCTACTTGTCATAACAGCATGCTGAGCCTTTATGAACTGTATATTCGATCGTGGGGCCTGGGCTTCAAAGTACAACAACATCCTACTCTCCTTTTTCTTCTTCCTTTAAGGTTTTTTTGGCCTAGTAAGGGAGGTGGGCTGCGGTTTTGGGCCGGTGATGACCCTGGGCGTGGTAGATTAGGTCCGCTGATCTAGTTAGGAAGTTTTTTTCCTTTTTTATTTTTTTTTATTTTTAATTCTTTCGTATTTTTTTTATAAAAAGTCCAAAAGAATTGATTTTTCCTTCTAAATTATTATATAATTTAGTAGATCATCTCACTGTGTTAATTAGAAATATTTTGATTATTTAAAAATAGTGGATTTAATAATCCCACATTAGTCTATAGTAGGGATAGTGTCATAATTCGAAATATAATTTTGAAATTAGGTCTTTGGATTCAAAAAAATAGTTTAAAAATGATTTTTAGCCTCGCTAAAATTGCATTGGATCTCTGAAGAAATAACATATTGTGAGTCTAAAATAATTTTTGCAAAAAATCATGGGCATCAGATCATGTACCCGTAGTTCAAATCGGACCCACTTTCTACCGATTCTGCGGGAATTTGGCTTTTTCGCCAGGGGTTGACGGAAAGGTTTGAGATACCCCAATTGGGACATTTTCCATTTAAGGTGGTCTAGTATTTTTGAGAAATGGGATGGTAGCATTTTAAATTAACCATTTGGTGATTGCTTCACAAAACGCCGCGTTTTTGCGCTCGGAAAATAGAAAATGTATTTTCCGTGCAACGAAAAGAAAAACTTACTCCTGCAACATTTTTCGCCATCCCAAGATGCAAATACATGCATAATATGGGCACATTATCACAAACTATGTCACGATTATGGCCATAACATTGGTCATTTGACCCGAAAGCCATAAAACCTCGAACATGATAGGTCAATTTTGAAAAGGGTTTTTTGAGACACTTGCAATATACTAAATTTGGTATTTTGTCTTACAACTATGTCACATAATAAGACACCACGCGAAGGATTTGCATTGATTAGACCCTTTTTGAATTTTTTATGCATGTTTCAAACTTTGGTCAAAACGGCGGGCATGAAGGTTCTTATCTAGAAAATGAGCCTTGCTAAAATTGTATTGGATCTCTGAAGAAATAGCATATTGTGAGTCTAAAAATGATTTTTGTAAAAAATCATGGGCATGAGATCATGTACCTGTAGTTCAAATCGGACCCACTTCCTACCGATTTTGCAGGAATTTGTGTTTTTCGCCAGGGGTTGACGGAGAGATTTGAGATACCCCAGTTGGGACATTGTCCATTTAAGGTGGTCTAGTATTTTTGAAAAATGGGATGATAACATTTTAAATTAACCATTTAGTGGTTGCTTCACAAAACGCTCCGTCTTTTGCGCTCGGAAAATGGAAAATGTATTTTCTGTGCGATGAAAAGAAAAACTTCCTCCTACAACATTGTTCGCCATCTCAAGATGCACATACATGCATAATATGTACACATTATCACAAACTATTCCATGATTATGGCCATAACATTGGTCGTTTGACCCGAAAGCCATAAAACCTCGAACATGATAGGTCAATTCTGAGAAGGGTTTTTTGAGATACTTGCAATATACTAAGTTTGGTATTTTTTCTTGTAACTATGTCACATAATAAGACACCACGCGAAGGTTTTGCATTTATCGGACTGTTTTTGAATTTTTTTATGCCCGTTTTAAACTATGGTCAAAACGGCGGACATAAAGGTTCTTAGCTAGGGGACGAGCCACACTAAAATTACATTAGACCTATGAAGAAATAGCATATTGTGAGTCTAAAAATAATTTTTGCAAAAAATCATGGGCGTCATATTATGTACATGTAGTTCAAATCGGACCCACTTCCTACCGATTCGGCAGGAATTTGTCTTTTTTGCGAGGGGTGGATGGAAAGGTTTGAGATACCCCGGTTGGAACATTGTCCATGTAAGATGGTTTACTATTTTTTTAAAATGGAGTGGTATCATTTTGCAACTTTCATTTGGCGATTTCTTCACAAAATGCCCCTTTTTCGGTGCTCGGAAAGTGAAACATGACTTTTTGGCAACCAATCAAATCGCACGAAACATCCTCCCATGGATCCTCCATCTCGCGACTGATATGGACCGTTAAATGCACATCCAACGCGCAGGGTGGCTCACTAGAAGAATCACACCCGCGGCGATACCAACTCCCCACGCGCCCACGACCTCACGCTGCCAAGTGCCAACCCTAATCTCACAACTGTCAACCCTTCGGTCGCCGCCATGCCACGCCAGTTGCTCTCCGCCATCGCGCCTCCACCTTCATCTCTCAGATAGCTCCTCCTTTTCCCTACTTTTCCACCGTCGGGAGCCTCATCGTCGACTACACGGGACCTCCTTCCTGCTCGTCACCTCTTCTCACACCGCCCCTCCCCTTCCATCGACCAGAGCCGCATCAAGCGCGCGTACACGCGAAGATGGAGCCCTGCAAGGAGAGGATCCAAGGTCGGTGGATGATTCGGCCGTCCCCGTCCTCGCGTTCCTCAGATCTGGCAGCCCCGGGCCTCAAGTAGGGCTCGCGCCATGGAGGTCGTCAAGCAGATCTCGTGCATGCGTCGTCCTCCGCTCTGATCCACATGCTGTCCTTGCTTCCGCCAACGAGCACTCCTCCAACTAGGGGCTTGTATTCCGTGTCGTCAACCATGCCGTCGTCGCCCTCGCGGCCTCAGCGCCAAGGGCCGCTCATCTCCACCGCCTCATAGACGAGGTACAACTGTATATCCTCCTCCCGTCCCCCTTCTGCTCACAAATTGAATCATTGGGTGGCCCTGTGTTGTGCGTCTTGACTAAACAGCACCATATTCTAATGATGCAAAGAAACAATTTCTGTACATGTATTACCGACTCATGTTTTCCTTCTGACTAAACAACACCATATTGTATGGATTTATCATGTTTGTCTTAGTTTCTAGTGTTACTCTATCACACATATATTCTTGAATCCGATTCACACTTTAAATTTCAGTCAAGAAGGATGCTAGGACATGAACTTGTAGATTATAGAAGCTTGGACATGAACTTGTAGATTATAGCAGCTAGGACATGAACTTGTCTATATAGCTGTGCATTCACCTTGATTAGACAAATACATATGTATGGTTCGTTATATTTTCTGTCAAGAAGGATGCTTATGCATGGTTCTTAAATTTACATGTTCTGCGAAGAAAGAGCAACGAAGTACGATTGATACACATATTCACATGTTCCCACCAGATCCAGATCTTTGCTTTTACTACTACTATTTGCTGCCTAAAGTCAATAAGAACAGGTACTATGACCGCTTTAATTTTCTAACCGTTCATAAGCTTAATTAGTTACTACTCCCTCTATTAGAGCTGGCTAATTGTCTATCAGTATAGCATGATATGTAGCAGTTCAGTGTTCTGATTATACCTACATCTTGTCCTGATATGGATGTCAAAATTGTAGGAAAGATTCTGAATATCATCTTACATTGTAACCATTCCATACTGCTCCATATTAATTTTTCATTTGCTTGAACTTAGTCGTGTAACTAATGACCCTATTTAATTTTACAGTTTCTTTGCTTCCGCTCAAGTAGTTCTTAATTTATGGTTTGTAGTCAACATGTTTTTTTGTTAATTTAAGTGTGTCCCTAAATGGCTATTCTACTTGGCTTCATGCTCGCATGGTTCCAAAATAGAGTAGGGTACATTCTTATAATGATGTTAAAAATTTATGCACAAATGACACATAATGCAGTAGCGGGAGTTAAGCTAACAGATAACTAGGGCAATCAAATTCGAAGGTTTCAACTCTAAAAATATATGTTGCTACTAGGTAGCATAAGTTCTAATGGATTATTTACTTCCTTGCCTTCTTATTTAGGTGGATATGAGCTCATGTGAGGATGACGACCGGCATGACGACGTCAAGAACAACGGTGAGCTTGGCATCGAGGTCGTGAAAGGAGCCATCAAGGTGTATCACGTTTATCATGTGAAGGCACATTTGTTCTCTATACACTAATGGAACATTTCTTGTCTCTTGTGATAATCTAGCATCTGATTGTGCAGTCAGGTTTTGTACTTGTATACATGGATGGATGTATATTTTCTTACCATCTCTGAGTTTATCATGTTTTTATTTACAGTCAAGTTTATGCTAGAGGTTCTTTATGTTTCATATATGATATTAATCCAATCCATGCATTTCCCAAATTAGTACATGATCAGTAATACTTGTATCCTAACGTGAAGTGGTGTTCTAGTCATTTGTATGTCTTTGCTAGAATAAACCCTACCGTTTATCTCTGTACATGTCTCTTCAAATCATGGCGTGATCTGCTACTGTCTTCTTACAAGTGTGTTACTATGGCTATTGCTTTTGCACATTATTTTCTACTTCTTACAAGTTTGTGTTTTGACTGTTTGATCATGCTGTGAAGCTAAATGGCTATTGGATGATCTACGCTTGCTGTTAGTGGTCTGATCTGGGTTGTTTGCTTGTGGTTGGTGTAGGTCGAGCTGTAGCAGAACACACTTGAGCTATAGAAATTTAAGAACAATATCAAGGAGAACCAGGAATAGATCAATCTCAACAAGTAGCTACCCTACCTCATTGCCATCAAGGTTTGTGCCTTGCTGGACCTGTACCTGTGTTTCAAATGTATGCAAAATATCATTTACGAATATATTATGCATGCATGTTGTAATGAGATAATCACAGGAAATATGCAAGGAAGGAATATTTCTAATATAGTGCTTTTTAATATTTCTAGGCAATGTACTCCTGTGATTTCTTGCTTTCCTATGATTTCTCATATCACAGATAATTCATCAGTTGCTGCTACTGTTATAGATCGCCGGTGGGCACTTGGGTGAGTTGCTAGGAAAGCAGTAACACCCCAGGCAGAGTGGAGGAAGCTAGTGAGGTGCTGGCTGGCGCGTGATATGTCAGAAATGTATCTATAATTTTTGATATTCCATGATTGTTTAGTATCTAATTTGCTTTGCTTTGTCCACACTTTGAGGTGCTTTTAATATGTTTCTGGTACTAACCTATTAACAAGTTACCACAGTGCCAGTTGCCTGTTTTCTACTGTTTTTGGTTCCAGAAAAGCTAGTAAGGAAATATTCTCGGAATTGGACCGGACAAAAGCCAAAGTCAATATTTCACCGAAGAGAACACGGAGTCCAGAGGAGAGACGGAGGGGCACCACAGGGCGGATGAACCCCCTAGGCACGGGCCCACCCTAGGCCGTGCCTAGGCAGGGTGTGCCCCCCCTGGCCGCCCTCCTGCCTCGCCTCTTCGCCTATAAGAAGCCCCCGATGCCTAAACCCTAAGCACCCGATCAATATTCCACGAAACCGTCTGTAGCCGCCGCCACCGTCGTCCCTAGATCAGGGGGGGAGGGATCTAAAGCTCTTCCCGGCACCCTGCTAGAGGGGAGATCATCCTGGAGGCCTTCTTCTTCATCATGCCAGCCTCCGGTATGAAGCGTGAGTAGTTCCACCTTAGACTACGGGTCCATGTAGTAGCTAGATGGTTGTCCCTTGTGCTTTCATGTCTAGATCTTGTGAGCTCCGTTCATGATCAAGGTCTCATCTATTTGTAATCATGCATGTTGTATTTGCGGGGATCCGATGGATATTGAGATTACTATGTCAGATTGATTAATGATTTTGTCTTATTGATTCTATCATGTCTGTGTTGTTTGTGATCTTGCATGCTCTCCGTTGTTAGTAGCTATCTTGGCCAAGTAGTTGCTAGTGACTCCAAGAGGGGGTATTTATGCTCAATAGTGGATTCATGCCTCTATTTAATCAAGGGAAGTGACAGAAATCTCTAAGGTTGTAGATGTGCTGTTGCCACTAGGGAGAAAACAACGGTCTCTTGTTCATGGAACAAGTGGATTGTTTACCTTACACACTTTGCTTAAAGAAGTTGTCTGTTGCTTGCAACTTAATACTGGATGGGGTTCGGATGATAACCCAAAGGTGGACTTCTAGTCATAGATGCAGTTGGATGACGGTCTATGTATATTGTTGTATTGCCCAATCGAATCTCATAGGATCTTTAAGTCAAGTATTGAATTGTTATGCCTTTCTCAGTCCTGTCAATTGCCCTGCTGTAATTTGTTTACCCAGCATGCCATGTTTGTTTATCTAAGGAGAACACCTCTAGTGAACTATGGACCCGGTCCAATCTTTACCATTGATACATCTTCCACTATTACTGTTTACTTGCTGCAAACCTCTTTCACCTTCCACACCATACAGTTAATCCTTTGTTACAGCAACCGGTGAGATTGAAAACCTCACTATTAGTTGGGGCAAAGTCTTGAGTTTGTGTTGTGCAGGGTTCCACGTTGCTTGTAACACCTTTGAGATGTTTCCTTCCTCCTACTTGTTTGATAACCTTGGTTTCTTACTGAGGGAAAACTTGCTGTTGTGCTGGATCATATCTTGCTCTTGGGGTTTTCCAACGAAGCGCCCCACGTTGACGCAGCGCCATCAAGACTTTTCTGGCGCCGTTGCCAGGGAGGCTAAGGATGTCTTCACAAGGGGAGTCCTTCTCAACCTTTCTCTTTACTTTGTTTTTGGTTTGCTTAGTTTCTTTTGCTTGGTTTTGTTTGCCTCTTTTTATCAAAAACCAAAAAAAATTAGTTTAGTTTGGTTTGCTTTCTCTTATCAAAAACACAAAAAATTTAGTTCTTTCTCTAGTTTCTACTATGTCTGGTTTTGGTCCAATCCCCGTGTCACCTATGGAAAGGATCTTTACTTTCAAGCAAGGAAGTGGAGAGAGTTTCGAAGAAGCTTGGTCTAGAATCTATGCTTTACAAAGGGAAACTAAGCCTAAGATGAGTCTTAGCTTGGTTATTAATAGTTTCTACCACGGTATTGCTCTTTGTTATAGATATGCTTTGGATGCTGTGGCTGAGAAAGATGTTTTTCGTTGTACTGAGAATGAAGCTTTAGATGCTATAAATAGGTTAATTATAATTAATAATATGCCTAGCAAGTATGATTCTTCTTTTATAGACATTTATGCTAGGTTGAACACTCTTGAATCCAGTACTGCTACTTTGAAAAATTGCTATCACACACATAGAAAGCGCCATGGTTATGTTCCAATAAATTCTGAGCCTTCAAAGTGGTTTCCCACAATCAAAGTCTCTATAAATAGTGCAACTTTTGATGCTCGCTGTGATATCATGTATGTATTTTGCCTTATGCCTAAAGATATTTATGAGTCTTTGAGTCTTTGGGGACTTTATAAAGGAGGAGAAGAAATATCTCTTACCAATAGTGCAACTTTATTTCCCATTGGAATAGCTGAAGGTGTTTTTACAAAAATCTCAGGGAAAATGGTGTCTACTGATTATCTTGTTATTGAATGTGTAGGCAAAGGACAGATTACACTCGGAAGATCCCTACTGAAACACCTTGGAGCAATAATAGATGTGGGAAAAGGAATTATGTATTTTGCTCCTCCAGTAAGCAATCATATTTTCCCTAAAGAGAAGAAGAAATGTAAGAAAGGTAGGAGCAAGAGGTTTGATGTTAATGCTTCTTCATTTGAAAATACTTGATTTCTTGCTTCTTGTGCCTAACTTAAAGGCGTTAAAGAAAAGTACTTGTTGGGAGATAACCCAAGAGTTTTATTAAGTCTTGGATGTTATTACTTCATTAATGACCTCTCCTTATCCTTTTTGTTTGCTTTTTGTGCCAAGAGTGACCTCTAATGAGAGGGAAGTAAGATTTGGGGAGTTGCTGTCCCAAAACAGATTTTTGTCCTCCATCATAAAAAATCGTGCGGAGTGTCTGTAAGTCGGATTGAGCTGAAAATTTATGAATAAATTTCCCAGTATGTTATCTAACTTTCGTTAGTTCAGCACTTTTTGATTTGAGCAACAGAAGGTCTTCTAAAAAATCGGTTTCTACCTTCTGGTCTGTTTTGACAGATTTCTGCCATTATTTGCATTTGCTTCTTATTGATTCCTTTGTGAGTTCTCTTTAGGTGAATTGAGCTTTTTGAAGGAGTTGCTACAGCAGCTTGTGTTTTTAGTGAAAAGTTTTGCTGTTCTAAAGCTAAACCCAAGGGTATATTATCTTTTGAATACACTAATGTTGCTAATGTAGATTGTGTGATGTTTTTTATGAAGGAAAAATTTCAGGTGTAGAGAGAGAATGATGTAATGAGATGAAGAATGGACGAAAGCTCAAGCTTGGGGATGCCACCCCAGTGTCACCCCAAGAAATATCCAAGAGGTATAAGTGTCAAAGCTTGGGGATGCCCAAAGCATCCCCTTCTTCATCAATAAAAAGCTCAGGTCTTTCTAGACACTTCGTTTTTATTGTTTCATGCACTGTTGTGTTGTTCTTGGAGCGTCTTCGTTTTTGTTTGCTTTGCTTAGTTGTTTAGTTTGCTTGAATAAAGTAGTTTGGAACCCTGTTCTCACTGTGTTGCTTCAAATAAGTTGATTAGTGTTGGAAAGGAGTAGAAAGTTCTTGCTTGAAAGTGCAAGAGGAACTTGCATTGACTGTGACTTAGACTTTAGCATGTCATGCTAGGTGTTGTTTTTACCTTATGATTATTGATTATTTCTATAGCATGACTTGTTCCAAACAATTGGGATTGCTTAGTGTGCCTTGAAGGAATCATGCATTGTTTTAGCATACAAAAGCATAGTATTGTGGTATTCTCCTTTGATGTTTTGTTTGAGTTGACTTGGCACATGCTTACACCATGTTATGACTATAAAGAAGTCACCATAGCCTCTATGATCATTTAGTCCTTGACTTGTAGTACGACTCTATGCTTTGATTAGTAATGTTTTGTCGCTCTACATGATTATGGACATTATTGCTCTCTTAATTGGTTGCTCCCAGTCTTTTGCTAGCCTCCACTTGTATGAGTAAGCTCTACTCATGCTTCCAACTTATAAGAAACCAAGTTATCCCAAAGAGTCCACTATAAATTCCTATACATGGTGTGTTACACCATTCCAACTATATTCTTGTTTTCAACTATCTTCCAATTAAAAAGTATTTTGTTATGTGAAAACTTAGTGATTAAAGCTCTCATGAACTTGATGGCACACTATATTCTTTGCCCCTAATAAACTTGAACCATTGTGTCATCTATGTTGTATATGCTTGCACTTATACGTTGGAATTAGCAGAACCATGTTGTCATGGTTAACGTTTTCAACATTGCACTTGTACTTTGTACTCAGTTGATATCATGCTCTTTTGTCTATGGATGTCGCCAGTGTAAAATAAAAAGGGAGCTTGTAAGTCCATGGAGTTATATATTTTGTGTTAGAGAAACACCTGTGCCGCTAGCCTAAACCATGCCTAATCATGGTGGAAACTTGCAGCATCACCATGATGAGCAATCTGTGAAGCATCCTCAATAAAAACCTATGCAAATAGCAAATAAAAAGTTCGCTAAGATGCTCATTGTTTGCTTGCCTTGTCATTTTGATTATGGGAAAGCTCATGTACCATGTGCAAGGGGTACCCCGTTGGCGGTTCTCTATGATACACATGTACTTACTATGATAAGAACTTACATGTGACTGAAGTTGAGTAGCATGAGGTGCGACCCTCGTATTTAAGGGACATGAGATTGCCAACTTATACTTTTTCAAGCATATACTCCATAGTTTTTTCAGTTTAACCTTAATCACTTCAAGATGCTTATGATAGGGGGAATGAGGGCTGAAAGCTAACAAGTACCATAATTTTTGGAAGCTCTTTTTGAAACTTGAAATCTCTGCTTCCCTTTATGAAGGGCCTTTCTTCCACTATTATATTGAGTCTCGACCTTCTACCTTTAGGCACTAGTTAAGAGAGCATAGTTGCCATTCTTAGTTCTATGTGCATTGTCCCAAAACTTATTGATTGGTGCATATTGTTGATATTGCTTGTTCTTATGCTATTTGTATCTTGTCACTCTTATGAACTTTGAAGGTGTCCTATGCATCTATTTGCTACTCCATGAGGGACAAGATGAATTCCACTATGCCATGTTTTCTATATGTGAAACAAACAAATGTTTTTCAATGCATGTTATTCATGATCTTTGTTTGTAGCCTTTCTTGTTGCATGCATAGTTACTTTTTCTTATTGTTAGAACTCCATCTTTCATGCACATGTTTAGAGTTCTTTGATCCCAACTTTCAATGCTTGCAAATGGTTTGATCTTGGTTTTGATGGTGCATGTCACCGCAAAAATTATTCTTTTTATCACTTACCTACTCGAGGATGAGCAGGAGTTAAGCTTGGGGATGTTTGATACGTCGGAAACGTATCTATAATTTTTGATGTTCCATGCTTGTTTAGTATCTACTTTTATTTGCTTTGTCCACACTTTGAGGTGCTTTTCATATGTTTTCTGGTACTAACCTATTAACAAGTTGTCACAGTTCCAGTTGCCTGTTTTCTGCTGTTTTTGGTTCCAGAAAAGCTAGTAAGTGTCGCGGGAATGGCCACGGCAGATGCTGCAATCGGCAGCGAGTAGTAGAACGAGGGGCAAGGGCGGCCAGCCATCTGCGGTGCGAGATGAGGGCGGAGACACAAGGGTTTAACCAGGTTTGCCCCCCGGAGGGTAAATACCTACTCGTGCTAGATTGTATTGATGAGAGAGTACAAAGGGCGAGCTCGATGACTAGGCGACGAGTCGCAGGGGTGTATGATGGAACGTGCCCTCTATGCGTACCCTAGGGAGGTTTATATAGGCTTACCTCGCTAGGGTTTACAGATCTACAACCGAATTAGTTAAGGATTTGAAGGGTGCTTGACCTAATCCGACTAGGCCTAGCTACGCTTCTAGGCTTTCAGCTTCCAGTCGCCTGGCTCCTTGTTGGGTCTTGATCCAGTCGTCGTCCTGCAGGCCCACTCGCTGGAAGCTTGGGCCAATAGGAAACATCTTGCTGGGTACACTCCACTCGGCATATCCCCATTAGTAGTCCCCGAGGCCGTCGTTGATTCGTCGTAGGTGTTTGTTGGTAGTCGGAGTATGCGGGTCCAATTTGGACGCCTAGTCGAATCGGCGGTGGACTCCCTAAATGAAAGAGGGAACTTGTTGTCTTGGTCGCAATAACGGCGACCAGTCGAATGACAGCACGACGTGGGGGTCAGCGAGTAGTCAAATCGCAGCTAAGGCGATCTGGTCGACGAGTTATCGAGTCGCTGAAGCATGCGAGTCGAGTAGACGAAGTTGGACCGTCAACACTGGTCAAACTAGCCGTTGGGTAATCCAACGGTAATATCAGCGTAATCACCGCGCGATAACGGCCCCCCGAAGATGGCGGGTAGCAAGCGCTATATAAGGAGAGTGACGGGTGAAGGCCCATCATTTCCCACACTTCCTCCGATCTCGCGCATATCCAGTCTTCCATTCCTTCGCAGCGACCAGAGTGACCTAGAGCGACCCATAGCCCTAGATCCCCCAACCGATGACGCCTTTGACGGAGCCATGGGGCAGATCCAAGTGCACGAAGGTGCTGTTAAAATCATTCGAGGAGGCGGGGATCCTCCGCGTCGGGAGATGGCGCATCCCCACGGCTAGAGAGGTGGTGCCAGATCCATGTCAGGGGGAGTTCATCTGCTTCACCAGCCACCTAGAGAGGGGCTCGGATTCCCCACCTCCCTCTTCTTTCGCCACTTCTGCGCCTACTACGGCATCCAGCCGTCAGACCTAGGTCCACACAGTATCGAGCAACTCGCCATTTTTGTGGCATTTTGCGAGTGCTACCTGGGTTGCCGGTCATATTTCCCCCTGTGGCAAGATCTATTCCATGGGAGGATCGGACGTGAAGAAGCAGGCGACCCGATGCTAGCCGCAGGCGGCCTCACGTTTTAGTTGAAGTCGAAGGCCTCCTTCTTCGACCTGATGCTACCAAAGAAGGCAACGAACGAGTGGAAGAAAAATTGGTTCTACGTCACCGAGTCGCCGCCGGACGACGAGGTGGCGCTTCCGATGTAATCCGCCGACCGGCCCGAGCCACGTCGACTCCAAGTTACCAAGCTCCCGTTGGACCAGCGGATGGTCGTCGATGAGATGCTGCAGACGATCCGCAACCTGAAGAAGAATGGCCTCCAGACCATTAATATGTACAATTGCTAGTTTGGGCGGCGGCTGGTGCCTCTAGCTAGTCGCGTCCACTATATGTACGAGTACATGGGCAAGGACGACCTGACGAAGTCCTGCCATGCCGAGTGGAGGCTCAATGATTACACCCTGGCCTTGAAGAAGATCACCGAGGCGGAGTATCTCGACACGAAGGCCGGTGTCGCCCCTTACACCGCGAGGCGCAAGGCTCCGACAGTAAGTCTTCTCTTTCCTGTACACTTCACAGTCGCAGATTTGCAGTCATGCTCGTGCTAATCGTATCTTGTTGTTGCAGTTGTTCCAAGTGGTGGAAGGTTGGCTTACACCCGCAGACGACGAGAACTCGACCGAGTCCACCGAGGATGATAGCGAGTCTTTGCCCGACAAGGGTGGAATCAGAAGTGACGGGGGCGGCGATGACGACGACAATGATGACGGTGGCGGCGAGGCCGTGGAAGTTGCCGCACCCACGGTCCGCAAGACCCGCGGGCAGCATCAATGCGAGCTCGAGGCCAGCAAAACCCTCGAGGCTCACGACGAGGATGATGACGAGCTCCCCGAGCATACCTTGCAACGCGAGGTCACGCCATCGAAGAAGAAACCACCGCCACCGAAGAAGAAGAAGAGGTCGACTAAGCCGGTATCACCTCCTCGGTCCGCGAGTAGCTCCGATGCTACCAATGCGCCCGAGGAAGCTAGGGCCAACGCACCGGCGCACGTGACCACGGCAGCCGACGCGGCCGTTGTAGAAGGCGAGGTGCCGTTGGCGTCGCTGCTGTCACCATTCGTCCCAGTCATTGGGCTCGGGACAGCTCCAACCGCGGGAACCTCGCCACTGAGGGGAGCATCTGTGGCGATCGCCGCTGATCCTCCTGCCACGACCTCGTCCTCGAAGAAGCCATCAGTGTCTTGGGCACAGAGCGTGTTCGAGACAGGCCTCAGTCAGAAACTAGGGCCAGAGTTGGAGAAGCCAGCCATCATTCGTATTGGCCTGCGTTTTATCCCAGTCGCCAAGTGAGTATTCTTGAGTTTTGTCGTTGCCCAATCAATTCATATCTGACTGGCGAGTTTCCTGATAGCATTGTTTTGCAGGACCGAGGTGAAGAAAATAGGTCACCCTTCGGTGGCCAAGGTCCCGTTGGGTGCCGCGGAGGCACTAGTCGACCCTTCGAAGAAGAGGAAGGGCGACGAAGTCAAGGCGCCTGTTGAAGGCATGAAGAGGGCAAAGGGCGACGAAGTCATCATGATTTCGGACGAACCGGCGGTCGCCCCGAGCGAAGCTCCGATTGGAGCGGATGCAGCCTCGAAGGCCACGATGGACGCGGAGTCGCAGCGGGTGGAGTCCATGGTGTCGGTCGGGGTAACGGGCCCGACCTCGAGTGGCGCGGGAGACGCGGTGGAGACGTTCCCTCGTTTTGTAGCGAAGGCCTCCGCGGCGAGTGCGTCAGTGCCATCGAGCCAGATGCCTAAGGTCGTCGGCATGGAGGTCGAGCAGCGCCGCGAGCGCACTCTATCGTGGTATTGCCGACGAGTACACCATGGAGGGGTCCTCACAGTGCATGTTTAGAGACGTGGGGGACGGCGGACGGTTGACGGGTACGAGGTAACACACCTTACCTAGGTTTAGATCCCATGACGATGGCGGAATCCTACTCCTGCTATAAATCACTATAATGGCAATACACCGAGTTATAGAGATATGTTCGCTGTGCGAGGTGTGAGTTAATTGTTCTGAGAGTATGCCCTAAAGGCTCCCATAGGCCTGACTTATATAGTCGCCAGGTCCTAGGGTTACAGGGAAAAGTCCTAGCCAGACATGTTACAGAGTCCTACACCATCTATTACTCGTCTAGCGTGTCTTGTACTCCAAGGCTCCGGGTATGCTAGTGACTCCACCATAGCCTTACTTTATCCGGCATGGGCCTTCCTTCTGGATCCATCTAACTGGGCCGCCCAGCAGGCCATCGGCCATGCTACCAACTGTGGGCCACCCGGGTTATCCGGATAGGAGACATGCTATGAGGATACCCATATAGCATATCCCCAACAGTAGCCCCCGGAGAACTTTGAGATCTTGCGCCGTCTTGCCTCTTCACGTTGAATGCTCCGTCTAGATGGATGTCTACAAATCGTCAAGCAATATCTTGTAGTCCTCCCAAAGAACCCTGCAAGGTTTTCTCCGTCTTCAATTTGTAAGTCGGAGAATTGCTGAATGTTCCATCGTACTCTTCCATAGCCAGACTGGATCCATCCATGCCAGAATCTCCTGATGTGATGGTTCATCTGCCCATGTTAGCTAGGGCGACATAGACATAGGTTAGCAACGCCTCGTAACTCACACATGCAGAGAACGCAATCATGTCCACTTTTCCCGCGCGGGCGATATGAACCGTTGGCGGCGACGGTTGGTACGTGGCGAAGTTTCCGCGCACGTCTCCGCACACGTCGTCTACGCGACAACCATTCGATCAAGCGGCACGAATCTTGATGCCGGGGATCATAAATAGTAACTGTGGTGGAAAATTTACTTTTTCACCTCATTCTCCCCTGCATCTTCTTCTTCCTCAGGCAAGCATCTCCTCGAGCTCTCCGCACCTCGGACGAAAAACCCTAACTCCCAATCTCACCAGTCACCTCCGAACGCACCCAATGGCTAGTAGCAGCTCCTCCCCTTTGATGGCGATGTCGGGCGAAGCCGGCGAGCTCCGTCGTCATGCCCCTAGAGGGCCTGGTCATCCCTAGATCTGCGATGGTCGAGACCACCAGCGGCGACCATAATCCAGCGGCGCTGGAGCTGCTGGAGGAGGAGTACGACTCCCGCAAAGGCGACTGACGCGGTTCAGACATAACGGACCACGACATCAAAGAGCTGATCGTCGAAGGTTACCTTCCCGCGACGGAGGGGCTCACCTGGCGGGCGGCTCCAGCCGGCGAGGTCACACCTTCTCCCCAAGCCGTAGAAAAGGTGTACCTCAAACCACAGTTGGTACGTGGCGTCTCCCTGCCCATCTCTAATTTCTTCCTCGCTGTCTTGAATCATTACCGAGTACAGCCACAGAACCTTTCTCCCAATAGTATCCTAGCACTTAGCAATTACGCGGTGCTTTGCGAGGGTTACTTAGGGATTAAGCCTAGGCTAGATCTCTTCATATATTTCTTCACCGTCAAGCGCGAAGCCGGAGCCAGCAAGGACAAACTTAGATATTGTGGCACTATTAGCTTCAAGATTCGGCCTGGCCGGCGCTTCCCCGACGTTGTACTTACTTCTATGGCCCAGATATCCCTCTGGCCGGCCGAGAAGTAACGTACCCGGACTTTGTTGATGGTGCAGCCGCCGAAACTTCAACATGGAGATCCCAGGCCTCCCTTCCCTCCGACATCGACGCTTCCCGCGCTATAAGGCGAATAGAGTGGTTCGTAGAGACGGGTTTGACCGGCTTGGACCTAGCCATGTGCTGGTTCATCAGGTGAATCCAGTCTTTGCAGCACCGCTTGAAGCTGATGCACGAGTATTCCAACGATAGAAGGGATAGCCTCCGCATCTCCGTGGACAACTTATCGAGCGACTCCGTCAAGCTTCGCCTCAAGGACATCGTCAAGGTGAAGGAAAAGAAGCGTGGCTTCGCCATCACCTACGACATGTCATAGAGAGCAAGTGCCCAAAGGTAACTGTTTATTTTCCGTGTATGGCATATACTCCAGTTCTTCCGTCTATCCATTACCATCACATCTAACACGGTGGTTCTTCACCTTAACAGCTTAGCGACATAGATGAGGACATCATGGCTCCTCAAATCTATGATCCAAAGATGAAGGAAGTCACCGTCGTGTCCGACGACGATGCTCTGTTGGCACGAAAGCGGAAGAGCTCGACCTCTGACGCTGCCGACGGAGGCAAGAAGAAGAAGACGGAGGGTGGAGCCTCCAAAAATACTACCGCCGCCCTGGAGGCGGAGAAAAGAAAGATTACCGGGATCCCCTTTGCTAAAGCACCCCCTCTTGTGTAAGCTTCTTTCCCTCCGACATTGTCCATTTGTCTGTCTTATTCCCGTACTTATGCATTTTGCACGTTTCAGAAAGAAATCCATGACCAGCTTGAAGAAGACCTCCAAAACTTCGGGGGCTTCTAGAACCATCAAGGATATGCTGCATCGCGACGTATCTCTCGCCATCATCCCTGTCACTCCCATCGTCCAGCCTTCATCCGCCCCGATAAGCTCACAAGCTAGAGAAGCATCTAGCCCTTCCGCCATGGAAGTGGACTCGGGCGCCTCCACAAAGCTCGCTGTTGTCGGCGAACATGCGACGCAGGAGAGTGCCGCACACCAAATGGTTGATGCTCCGGCTAAGGATGCCATCGGTGGTACTAAGGCGATGGTGAAAGGTGGTACTTCTGCCGAAGGCGGCGCCCCCGCACCCAAGAAGACCGTCGAGTTTCTGAAGATAGTCTATCTGGTACTTACGCCGGGTAGCACTTCTCTGGTTCCTGGTGCTGCGCCGACATCTCCTACGTGCGGTCTCGAGGAGCTTCTCCAGCAAGCAGAAATCTTGCAAGGAAACAGTGCATCCTTCGGCAAGCTGCTGGGTGAGAGTGCTACCAACCTCAAGATCATTGCACTTGTAAGTTATATTTTCCTTTTGCATTTCATATGAATATCCCACTGTAGCCCCCGAGGATTTATACGAAAAATCATAGGTCTTTGCGTCTAAATGCTCTAAGAGTGAATAAGCTAGAAAACTTCTCACTGTAGCCCCCAAGCATATAGGTGGAATGAAATATTCCGACTAGATTCTTTAAGAGTAGCATACACAGTGTTTATAAATTTCGATACTGTAGCCCCCAAGCTTCTAGTTGTAACTGAATTAGTTCCGACTAGATGCTTAAAGAGAAGCTAAGCATACATCCGAGTTAAAAACTTTATACCGTAGCCCCCAAGCTTCTAATCGAAAACTGAATTAGTTCCGACTAGATGCTTAAAGAAGGACTAAGCATATTGCTGAGTTAAAAACTCTCGCTGTAGCCCCCGAGCGTCTAGGTGGAAATTTTCCGGCTAGATGCTCCAAGTCGACCAAACAACGTTTAACTTTTCTTTTTTCCACAGAATGAGAATGCTCGGAGGGGCATGGCCAACGACAAGTACCAGAAGATGCGCGCGGACTTGGAAGCTGAAAAGGGTAAAACTGCCTTCTTGAAGGAACATATCATCAAGAGCAAGCGTCTGTTTTTCCTTTCTTTTTCGTATTCCGACTTGATCTTGTGTATTCTCCGAGTACTCACTGTGTACTTTGCTTTCTCCGACTTGCAAAAACCATTGCCAAGGCTAAGGACATTGTCGAGCAATCCAAGCATATTCAGGAGCTGGATAGCGAGAACAAGATCCTCAAGCAGGAGAGGAAGGACATGCTGAAGATGCATGAAGAATCAATGAAAGTCCTACAGGACTCCGCCAACGAGGAGATGAACCGCTTGAAGAAGGAAATCGCTATCTTGAAAGAGCAGAAGAAGGTTGCTGATGAGCAAAATCAACGCCATGGCGAAGACTCTCTGGCAGACTGAGGCCAGCATCTTCAGTAAGTGATTCTCCGTCTTGGATTTCCGTAGTCTGGATACTTTGATTTTTTGAACTCATGCGCTCCTTTGTCGGCAATTCACAGCTCCTATGGGTTTAACCCGGTCGCCTCCTCCGCCAAAGGAATGTATGGTCCTTGCCGGCAACTTCATCAACACCGCCATCGCGCAGAGCAAAGAGATTGCCAAATCCCTCCAGATCAACATCAAGGCATCAGACTCTGTAGCGAAGTTCTCGGAGATCCTGCACCGAGCCCCCGAGCGTATTTCAAGCTGGAAAGATTCATGTGCACGGGTTGGCATAGGATGGCATTGTCAATGGTGAAGGCACACTACGAGAATGCCGACATTGACACGGTAACCTTTGGTATCCCCAACATAGACGACGAAAGCCAAAAGATAAATCACGAATCTATCTTGGCATCGCTCGCGGGTGATGACACCAGAGTCACCGATTTGGTCGACATTAACGTCTTTGTACCCATGAACACCATTGAAGACAAAGGCCAAAGCTCCTCTGAGTCCCTCAATACTGCCGACTTCGAGGGAGGTGACTCTCCTGCTGCTGGTGATGTTGCTTCCAAGTCGCCTGCGCCAGAGGAATAAAAACAACTTGTAATATTTGTTTCCTCTATAACATGCTATGCGAAAAAACTATGTGCTAACTTAAGGCGAAAACCAATGGTGTATGTCCTGCTACTTAAGAACTATTTCCAGCATGTATATATTTTTTAAGCAAGTGCTGGCTTATCCATTACTTTGGTTCTTATGCTTGACTTTTCGTGAGTCGGAAGACTCGTTGTCGGAACCATGCGCTCAAGTGATGATGCCCAATGGCACCGTCAATAACCTAAGCACAAAATGGCCGACAATAAGTGCTAAAAGTAACTACTCCAGAGTCCACATAAAAACGACAAAGAACGTGTAGACCAGAAAACTTAAGCTAACGCCCGTAGGCGGAATTTTTACAAGTGCAATCGCAAAGCTTGTGCATAAAGGTTTTATATGATCCAAAAATGAACACTAAAGGAGGTAAAAGACTCAGAAATATGAGTGAACCAAAGAGCTTTATTTCATTGATCATATAAGAGGTACACAATTAGATAAAAAATGCTAAGTGTAGAAAGGACGTAGTTGTGCTATGTTCCATGGCCGATCAAGCTCCGGGTAGTAATCCTCCGGGTCACGTCGCTTATGCTTATGATCCTTGTTGGGTCTATCCTTCAGTGCACAATTGTCAACGAGGTAGTAAGACCCATTGAGTAGTGCCTTGCTTATGATGGACGGTCCTTCCCATGGCGGGTATAATTTGTGTGACTTCTTCTGCTTAAGTCGGAGCACCAAATCCCCCTCTTTAAACGAGCGATGCTGAACGCGGCGACTATGGTAGCTGCGTAGCTTCTGCTAGTAGATGGCAGATCTTTGGCATGCCAAAATGTGCTCCTCCTCGAGAAGGTCCACATCTAGGCGTTTGGATTCTTCAGCGTCATCTTCGTCGTAGGCGGCAACCCTTGGTGCATCGTGAAGTATGTCGGAAGGTAGGATGGCTTCTGCTCCATATACCATGAAGTAAGGGGTGTAGCCGGTGGATCTATTGGGTGTAGTTTGTAAACTCCACATCACAGATGGCAATTCTTCTGCCCAGGATCCGGCTGCTCTATGTAGCGGTGCCTCCAGACGTGGCTTTATTCCGTGCAGAATTAATCCATTGGCTCGCTCAACCTGACCGTTGGATTGTGGATGTGCCATAGATGCAAGGTCAAGTCGGATGCCTTTCTCCCAGCAATATGCCTCCACTTCTCCGAGTGACAAGTTGCTGCCGTTGTCGGTGATAATGCTATGTGGGAGACCAAATCTCACCACAAGCTCCCGGACAAACCCAAGGGCAGTTGCCCCATCAAGCTTTCTAATGGGTTTAGCTTCTATCCATTTAGTGAATTTATCAACTGCTACTAGCAGATGCGTAAACCCACATGGTGCCGTCTGTAACGGTCCCACCATGTCTAGCCCCCAGACTGCAAACATCCAAGTTATTGGTATTGTTTGCAATTCTTCAGCAGGAACATGTGGTTGTCGGGCATAATACTGGCATCCTATACATGTCTCAACCAGCTTGTCGGCATCCGCCTTCACGGTCAGCCACTAGAATCCTTGCCAGAAGGCTTTTGCGACCAACGATCGAGGAGCGGCGTGATGCCCGCAATCTCCGAGATGGATTTCGCGTAGGATTTCAATACCTTCTAGCTAGGAAACACACTTAAGGTATACACCGGTAGTGCTCCTTTTGCAGAGCTGTCCATTGATTATGGTATAACCCTTCGCTCGACGTACTATTTGTCGTCTTTCGACTTTGTCGTCGGGCAAAGTTCCGTGTTCGAGATATTCCATGAATGGTTTTGTCCAAGACGGAGGTACCTTTGCCACCATGTGGACGAAAGAGTCAACTCTATCCGGGTTATCGATGTCTGCTCCCTTCACGGATGGTGTCCATAGATGCTCTAGGAAAACTCCTGGCGGAATTCGTTTGCGCCCTGATCCAAGCTTAGACAGCAGATCAGCCACCTCGTTTTTCTCCCTAGGTACATACTTGACCTCGTAGCCCAAGAAGCTCTTGGCTATATCTTCCACATCGTCTCGATATGCCGCCATCATAGGGTTCCGCGCATTCCAGGTGCCAGCTACCTACTGGGCAACCAAGTCGGAATCTCCACAGCAAACTATGCGCTTGATGCCAATATTCTTGGCTACGCGTAATCCGTGAATGAGTGCTTCATACTTAGCCATGTTGTTCGTAGCCTCGAAGTGGATCTGCAGAACGTAGTGTAGCTTGTCACCAGTTGGTGATTGTAGCAGTACACCAGCCCCCTAGCCGTTGAGAAACTTTGATCCGTCAAAGTGCATCACCCAGTACTCTGGTTCCGGCAATGGAGTAGCATCTGGCATCTCCGTCCAATCTGCAATAAAATCTGCCAAGGCTTGTGACTTGATAGCGTCGCGTCTCTTGTAGGTGATCTCGAAGGCGGCAAGTTCAATGCCCCACTTCGCAACCCTTCCTGTAGCGTCGCTGTTGTTGATAATGTCGGACAGTGGAGTCTTGCTCACCACTGTGATTGGGTGCTCCTGAAAGTAATGCCTTAGCTTCCGAGAAGCAAGGAATACTCCATAAGCTATCTTCTGGTAATGCGGGTAACGCTGCTTGGACTCCGTCAAGACCTCGCTTACATAGTAAACTGGTCGTTGAACTCCGTGCTCATAGCCTGGTTCCTTCCGCTCTACCACGAAGATGATGCTGATTACCCGGTTGGTTGCCGCCATGTAAAGTAACATGGGCTCTTCAGGCTCGGGTGCTGCAAGGATGGGCACTGAGGAAAGAATCTCCTTGAGCTGCTTCAATGCTGCATCTGCTTCATCCGTCCACGTAAATTTGTCCGCCTTCTTCAGCAACTTGTATAGTAGCAGAGCCTTCTCTCCAAGTCGGCTGACGAACCGACTAACTGCTGCAACCCAACCTGCTAGTCGTTGAATGTCCTTTAGGCATGTCGTATGGTTTATGTTTAAGATGTCCTTGATTTTCTCCGGGTTGACCTCGATTCCACGCTGGGAAACAATGAAGCCCAACAATTTGCCGGCTAGAACCCCGAAGACGCACTTCTTAGGGTTAAGCATCATGTTGTATTTCCGAAGATTATCGAAGGTTTCTTTTAAGTCGGAGATTAAGTTATTTGACTTTTTAGACATCACCGCTATATCGTCCACATAGGCGTGAACGTTCCGACCAATTTGATCGTGTAGGCAACGTTGCAGAAGTGTCCAATTGGTCCGACTTCCTCATCTTGATCTGGTGGTATCCAGAGTATGCATCGAGAAAACACAAAAGCTCCGAGCCAGCCGTCGAGTCAATGACTTGGTGAATGCGAGGCAAAGAAAACGGATCTTTGGGGCATGCTTTGTTCAAGCCGGTGTAATCAACGCACATTCTTAATTCTTTGGTTCCCTTTTTGGGGACGAGTACAGGATTGGCCACCCATTGGGTGTGAAGGACTTCTCGGATAAAACTAGCCTTAAGTAACCTAGCTATCTCTTTGCCTATGGCGCGTCTCTTCTCATCTCCAAAGCGTCGTAGAGGTTGCTTCACTGGTTTGCATTTTGGATCAATGTTTAAGCTGTGCTCGGCAAGTTACCTAGGTACACCTTTCATGTCGACAGGTTGCCAGACAAAGATGTCCCTGTTCTCATGGAGGAACTCGACAAGCGCGCTTTCCTATTTGGGATCCAGCTTCGTCCCAATGGCGGTGTTCCTGGAGGCATCGCCTACCACAAGTTCCACCATCTTAGTCTCGATGGTGGCCTTGAATGCTGGAGCGGAGTCGGAGATCTGTTTCTTCGATGCCGGCATCTCTAAGTCATCGACCTTGCTCTGGATATCTTTGAATTCTTCGCTGTAGAGGACAGCTTCCGCGTAGGCTGCTTCATTAATCTCGCAGTCCCTTGCTTTGGTAAAGCTTCCGGATATGGTGATGACACCGTTTGGTCCGGGTATCTTGAGTTTGTTGTAGACGAAGCATGGATTGGCCATGAAGGTGTGGAAGATGTCGCGGCCGAATATGACGTGGTACACGCTCTTGAAGGCCTCAAAGTTCATGCATTCTTGGCAGTAATTATTAACATTGCCAAAGGCAACCTGAAGTGTGATGCACCCAAGGGACCGAGCCTCCCGACCAGGAACTACGCCGTGGAAGATGGTGTTGGTCCGCCTTAGGTTTTCCTCCGTCAAGTTCATCTTCTGAAGTGTATTCAGGTACATGATGTTGATGCTGCTTCCACTATCTACCATACTTTTGGTGAACTCAATGCCGTCAATCAAGGGGTTGATGACCATGGCGTATTGGTTCTCTGTAGGGATAAGGTCTGGGTGATCCTTCCTGTCCCAAGTAATTGGAACCTCCGAACATTGCAGGTACTGGGGAACTTGGGGTAGAGTAGCAATCAGTATCCTCATAGAGGTCTTCTGTTGTCCGACGGTGGGGGTGCCAAGGAAAATGTGGTAGACTGCCGCTTTATTCTCGAAGGGGTTCTTGCCTTTGCCGTCGCTCTTGGCGGCGTTCTTGGGGTCAACATCCTCGTCCATGTCACTTGAATCCTTGGACTCCTCCTCCTTCTTCTTCCCCTTGCCCTTGCCTCGCGGTCTACTCTTCCGACTTTGCTTGTATCCAGACTCCGGGTCCTCCTTGAGGTCGTTGACAAACTTGCAGTGTCAATTGGTATGGGTGGCTTTGCCGTTGACATCGTTGTGTACGAGGCACGGCATATCGCGGTACTCTTCGTAGGTTTTTGGAACGCAGAGCGCTACCGAGGTAGTTTCACTTCCTCGCTACTGCCCACGACCAGTTCCCCGTCCTCGGCCACGTTGTCTGCCATCACCTCGTCCTGCGAAGGTCATAAAGAACATGTCAGGAGTTTTCTTTTCTTCTGGAGCGGTTTTCTGCTTTGTGTTGCTGTTCCTCCGAGCTTGAGTTGGAACGGCCGTTGCCGGCAGAGAGCCGCGGGCATCGTCGTCGGCAGCTGCGAACTCACTAGCCAACTGAATCATCTGGTTCAAGTCAAGCTGGTGATTGTCCTGCAAGCGCTTCAGCTTATGTCAGAGCAACGTGCCCCTTTCCAACCCATCAATGAAGGCAGCCATAGCGGTCTGAGTGTGCACTCCTGCGCAGGAATTTTTCATATCCAGCCAGCGGGAGAGGTAGGCGCGAGATGTCTCGTCTTTCTCTTGCACGCACCGCTGTAGATCGCCAACAGTGCAGGGACGTTTGTACGTACCCTCGAAGTTCTTGGTGAATGCCTCTTGCATGTCCAACCAATTGCAGATGGATTTCTCCGGCAAGTCATCAATCCATTGACGGGCTGTGCCCGCCAACATCAATGGGAGGTACTTGACGGCAACGTTGGGGTTACCCCCGGCAATCTCTACCGCATTGCCATAATACTGCAACCATGTAGCTAGCTTAGCAGTGCCATCATAGGGCTTGATGGTCTTGTCAATCCGAAAACCTTTGGGGTAAGTTGCGGACCGTATCGCAGGTCCAAAGCAACATGGTCCCAGGTATGGTCCTTCCCGGGCCTCGTGGATCTTACCAATCCGCGAACGTGCATCGTATGGCTCCGGGTTTCTTTTCTTTTGTCAACAGGGGATGGGCTGCGTGAATTACGCGGGCCTCCTCCGTCATGGTGACTGCTAGGTGGAAACATAGGCAGAGGTGGCGGTGGATTAGACTTCTTGCTGTTACCCTCCTGTGATGCCTCACGCCTGTCGCGATTGCTTGCCGGACGCGGAGGGTCATGGCGTGACCTGCTCTTGTGTCCCTGGTTGCGCTCTCCATCATGACGGGTCTGCTCCGCGTTGTCGCGGATGATGATGCCGCCCTGCTTTGGCGGGGGCATATCCGTATGATGGTGAGCCTTGGGGTCTTCGCGAAGTCGGGGGGAGCCGGGCGGTGGAGATGGGCGACAAGGTTGGGCCTTTTCTCCGTGGTCGAAGGATATGGGGATAACATCCTTCCTGTTGCGTGCATCCCTCCGTCTTCGTTCTAATGAACCCATCTGAGACCCGACATCAAGAGGAGATCTATCCCTTGGCGGCTTATGCTGGCTAGACTGGCAAAACGCTGGGTCAGACTCAAGCCTCTGAGAGGTGGCCTTTTCCTGTTGCTTTAACACCTTGGCCACTATGTCATAGACCTGGTCCACCGCCTCGGGCGATCTATCCTGCTCCAGAAGGGTCTTGGCGATGGCGAGGTTAAGGAGAGGAGTGGGCATCACCTACCTGCCTTCACTGTCAATGTATGGCTTGGCTTGTGACGGCTTCGGGGGAGCCCATCCTAGGTTTCGCCGTACACCAGGATCATTGATGACGCGAGCTAGAGCTTTCTTAGCCTTCTGCTGCTAGAGCAGAGTCTTGTACTCGGCCTCCATTGCTCTAGCTTTCTCTATGGATTTCTGCGCGTTGGCCAGATCTCGATCTAGCTTAGCGCCTTGCTCCGCAATGGCCTGCGCTTCCTCTAGCAGCTACTGGCGCTTCTCGTCAAGCTGAGTCACGTTCCGGATATGAGCTACAGTCAGTGGCTCGACGAGGAGATTGCCGTACATTACTCTATCAGCTGGAGTAACTTGGGAAGCAACAGACGTAGATGCCGGAGGAGGCAAGTTTGCGGTGTTGTTGTTGCTCGGGCCGGTGCCGAGTTCCTGCGGCTGTTGCACTGGATTAGGCGGAGGGGGCATGACCTTTGCGCGATCAATGTTGGTAGCAACAGGTGGTCCCTTCCCTTTGTATAGAGCTGCAGGCGGAGCTCGTCCGGGTTGATCTTCATCCATCGCCGTCCCAATGGTGACGAAAACCTCTCGAGACGTGACGGTGTTGTTGGCTTGCTCATCGCGCGTGTACTCCTCCTCCATCTCCTGCATGGCGGAGTCTAGTGCCTCTAAACTGAAATCTGTCTCCTCCGAATCTGCACTGAAGTCGGCGTATAGTGCGTCAATCACAGATTCGGAGGGTGCCAGGACTTCCTCGATGACAGGGGGTGGAGGTACAACAGCGGCGACGATTACTGGAGGTGGTGGCGCGACTGCAGCGATGGCGGCCGGAGGAGGTGGTGGCTCCGTCAATGAGCGTAAGCGCTGTCTGAGCTGCCGCTTCGGCCTCCGCATAGTTGTTGATGGTGTTCACCATGCCTTCGAAGGTAAGGCGTCCCGAAGCCTGCTTCCGCCTTAGAGAATGCCGGAGAAGCGTGCCGTGGTCCAGTCATTCCACAAAGTGATACATGGCATCATCATTGGGGTACTGGGCCAGATCGGCTCGTATACGGAGCCACCTGGCAAGGTAATCGCGGGGGTTTTCGCCCTCTCTCTGAATGCAACGCGTCAGATCGAAGATGGTAACCATGCCGACGAACTTGGATCTCTGCTGTCCAGACGCACGGACAAAGCCGGCGGACTTGCAGTGATCTTCCACCGTTATATCCTGCATAGGGGCGGTTTGGGTGGGCCTTGAATTTTTCCGATCTTTGCCGGCAAACTCCAAAGAGAGATCCGACATCGATCCTTCTACAAACGTATCATGCCCGTAGGTGGTCCGTGCGGGTCTTGATGCTCCTCCGACTCCCAGGGAACTAGTGCCCGAGTCGGTTTTGCCAATGAATAGGTGGATGTCTCCGATAGGAACGATCGAACACCGCATAGGGTTCGTATTTGCCGGGATCCAGAACTCGTCAGGAGGGATGATCGGAACATTGCCGGAGAAGAGAACGCGACCGATGGCTACGGTTTCGCCAATTCCCGTGAAGATCTTGGTCCTTGCCCGCTGAAGAGCCTGAAGCGCCTCTTGCCCCACGGTGGGCGCCAACTGTCGTGGTATTGCCGATGAGTACGCCATGGAGGGGTCCTCACCGTGCGTGTTTAGAGACATGGGGGAAGGCAAACGGTTGACGGGTACGAGGTAACACAGCTTACCCAGGTTCAGATCCAACGACGGTGGCGGAATCCTACTCCTGGTATAAATCACTATAATGGCAATACGCTGAGTTACAGAGATAGGTTCGCTGTGCGAGGTGTGAGTTAATTGGTATGAGAGTATGCCCTAAAGGCTCCCATAGGCCCGACTTATATAGTCTCCAGGTCCTAGGGTTACAGGGAAAAGTCCTAGCCGGACAGGTTACAGAGTCCTACACCGTCTATTACTAGTCTAGCGTGTCTTATACTCCAAGGCTCCGGGTATGCTGGTGACTCCACCGTAGCCTTCCTTTATCCGGCATGGGCCTCCCTTCTAGATCCATCTAACTGGGCTGCCTAGCAGGACATCGGCCATGCTACCAACTGTGGGCCACCCGGGTTATCCGGATAGGAGACATGCTATGAGGATACCCATATAGCATATCCCCAACACACTCCGTTCGTGCTCCTGTCGGTGGATGCAATGGAGCTTCACGGCATGCTAGGTGCCGCCATGCAGGTATGTCCAGTACCCGAGGATCGGACCACTGAATTTCAGCGGTCGGATCCTTATTGGTTTTGAAGTCCAGTCCCCGAGTGTCTAGTCGCTAAATTTCAGCGGCTAGGCACTTAGAAATTTTTCGCTGCCCAGTCCCTGAGTGGCTAGTCGCTGAAGTTCACTGGCTAGGCACTTAGGAATTTTTCACTGCCTAGTCCCCGAGTTGCTAGTCACTGAAGTTCAGCGGCTAGGAACATAGGAATTTCGTTGCTGATGCTTCCATGGTTGCGCAGGGCCTACAACGTGAGAAGGCGGAGCGACTTGCCGCCAGGGAGCGTGTGGAGAGGGAGCTCCTCGTTGTCCGAGGAACGAATGAGCATCTTCAGGCGATTGCGGGTGAGTGGATGCCGTGCTTGTTGCTGGTCGTAAAGCTTGCTTTCCTCGTATTAATGGTTTTTTTGATGTAGAGGGTCACACGGCCGCGGTGGAGAAGGCTCGTCAAGGCATGGTCCCGGCGAGTGAACTAACGGCTACGCAGTCATCCTTGAGCGCCGTGGAGAAGCGAATCGCCGACTTGGAGCGGGAGCTCAAGGAGGCAAAGGCGGAAGCGACCTTGGCGGATGGGAGGGCCATGGCAGCCATTGCTTCTGCTGCTGAGGAACGGAAGATGTCAGATGCGCTCGTCGCCGTGCTGCAGGAAGATCTCTCCGGTCTTCAGGATTTCATCACGGGGCACTGTTGCCCGTTGATTGGTGAGTTTTTCTTTGGCTAGTCCCTGAGCGTGCGGCTCGCTTTGTTTTGCTGGAGCCTTCCTTATTGTCTTCTTGTATGTTGCAGGCAGGATTACTGATGATGCTGATGAGGCGCAGTCGTATGACGCACGACAGTGCGTCACCACGCTGGTTGACTCTGCCGCTCTGTCAGCGACCTGCATTCGGGCGTACCTTCAGGAGATCTCGCCCACAGAGGTGATCCCCAGCGATGTCGTCGAGGTCTGGAGCTACCTGGAGAAGGCCCCGGCCGTGGTTGACTTCATGTCGCGGTCGGCCTTTCATCGAGGTGCAGCAACTGCGCTGAGCCTTGGGCTCGCGCATTTCCCCGACGAATTTGACCTTGACGACGTCACGAGCGGGTACCCTTTGTCGACGGGCGCGGTCGAGATCGCTGAAGTGCTGAAGCTGACCGAGCGGGCTGCGGTGTACGCCAACCAGGTGTGGGCGATGGGTGACCTTATTCCATACCAGGAGACGGTCGTCGCCCCGTACGACCCTGAGCCAGCGCACCGCGACTTCAAGGTGGAGCAGCCATTCTGAGTGGCCATGGAGGGTGAACTCACGACATACCCTTCGAACCCGTGGGTTCCCTTTATCCGCCGTCGCAGGAGTGGTGGTGCCTCGTCATCGAAGCCTGTGGAGTAGAATAGTTTGCCGACTGGCGTTAGTTAGAATAGATATGTAACTGCCCTTGTAAGCGAACAAATATTGCTGCTTGAAGGAATGCAAGGATGATTTTGTCAATGTTTTTGATATGATTGTTGGTTGTGCGAGTCCCCGAGCGCGTCCGCCCTTTTATGGGATTTACCTCGTTTTTATGTATGTTGTATAAACTGTTAGTAAGTTTAAGGTCGACTCGCCGTGGCTTGGAAAGCCAGTCGCGTGGCGACTCCAAGGGGTGCTCTGTACTTAGCCGTTTTCCCGGGCGCGAACATAGTCGGGTGGCCAAGTCCCCGAGCATGGCACTTGGCGGTTCTAGTCGCATGCCCGAGGTAGGTGAGGACGGGGCGCGTTGTTTTTCACGCATCGCTCCACCTGATCCGTAGGACCAGTCGCGCGGCAAGTCCGGGGCACGCTCTGATACTTGTCATTTTCCCTAGTCGCTCGAGTTTGGACTGGTGTTAGTCCCCGAGCATGGTACTTAGCCGTTCGAGTCGCTGCACCGAGGATGTGTAGGACTGGGTCGCTGTGGGAAGCGAATGCAGTTATCTTGGCTCGGAAAGCCAGTCGGGCGAGGTGACTCCGATGGGGCTCCGGGTTGGCTTTTTTCGTGGACAATGCGAGGCCCGAAATTTTTGGTGCCCTCGTACCGCACTACTTGGCCGTGACGGTCGCGTAACCAAGGGTTGACTTCCGCGAGTAGCATAGCGGTGTTATTACGAGCGCGAGTGGCACAAAGTACGGAGAGTGGACACAATTTGTGCGAATCGATCTTCTTTATTTCATAGCGGGTAGGAAGTACATGTCTGGAGTTCTAGGAGTAGAACTTTCGTTGGAGGTTTACATTCCGTAGCCGCTTGACGTCGAGTTTTCCGTCGCCTTTGACGTTGGTGAGGTAGTAGGCGTCGTTGCCGAGGACTCGCCCGATGGCGAATGGTCCCTCCCAAGGGGGAGAGAGCTTCTTGTCCTGGATCAGACGCAGTACCATGTCGCCTTCCTGGAAGGTGTGAGTCCGTACTCGCTGGCTGTGGTAGCGGCGAAGTCCTTGCTGGTAGATGGCGATGCGGGAGCGAGCTAGGTCGCGTGCTTCGTCGAGCTGGTCGACTCCGTCCTGGCGTGCGAGCTCGTTGTCGGCTTCCGCGTAGTTGACCACCTGAGGCGAGTCATGCTCGAGGTCGGTTGGCATGACGGCCTCGGCAACATACACCATGAAGAAGGGGGTGAATCCTGTCGACCTGTTGATGGAGGTGTGAATGCCCCAGATGACAGAAGGGAGCTCTTCGACCCAGCACCCCGGAGTTCGCTCGAGTGGAACTTGTAGTCGCGGCTTCAGGCCATGGAGGATGCTCTGGTTGGAGCGTTCCGCCTGGCCGTTGGACTCCAGGTGGGCGACTGAGGCGAGGTCGAGTCGTATGTGGTGCTCCTCACAGAATTCGGCCATGGCTCCTTTGGCGAAGTGGGTGCTGCTGTCCGTGATGATGCTGTGCGGGAACCCGTAGTGATGATTGAGCTCGCGTAGGAACTTGGTGGCGGTCTTCCCATCGCACTTGCGGACTGGCTTGGCCTCTACCCACTTTGTGAATTTGTCGAATGCGATTAGGAGGTGGGTGAAGCCAGAGGGGGCCTTCTTGAAGGGGCCTACCATGTCCATGCCCCACACAACGAATGGCCAGGTGCTGGGGATGGTCTTGAGTGCTGAGCTCGGGACGTGGGTCTGGTTGGCGTACTTCTGGCATCCGACGCAGCGTTGGACTATGTCGACCATGTCGGCGTGCATGGTGAGCCAGTAAAAGCCGTTTTGCATGGTCTTGGCAACCAGGGAGCGAGCGCCGGCATGGTGGCCGCAGTCGCCAGCATGGATGTCCTAGAAGATCTTGCGACCTTCTGTGGGAACACGCAGTCGCCAACGTTGGAACACGCCGGTCACATTGCGCTTGTGGAGCTCGCCGTTGATGATGACGAAGGATTTGCAGCCGCGTACTATCATCCGGGCCTCCGTCTCGTCAGCGGGTAGGGTCCCTCCCTCCAGGTAGGCGACGTATGGCGCGGTATAGTCGCTTGGCTCGGCTAGCATGGCGATCAGAGCTGCTTCTGGTTGTAGCGGAATTCCGATGTCGATCTCCCGCGGGGGAGAGATGGAAGGCTTGGTGATGGTGTCGAGGAATACGCCAGCAGGTGGCGCGAGGTGAGCCGACCCAATGCAGGAGAGGGCGTTCGCTTCCTCGTTCTTGCGTCGATCGATCCACTCGACGGAGTAGCTGGCAAAGTGGCCTCCCAGCTGGTCCACTGCTTGGCGGTATTCCGCCATGGTGGGGGAGACTACGTCGCAAGTGCCGGCGACGAGGTCAGAGTCGCCATAGCAGCATAGGGGATTGATGTTCATTTTGTTGGCTGCTCGCATGCCGTGGAGGAGCGCCTCGTACTCAGCCATGTTGTTGGTGCAGGGGGTGAAGTCGAGGTATAGGATGTAGCGTAGCTTGTCGCCCTTTGGAGATGTGAGGACGATCCCTGCCCCTGCACCATCTGCATTCTTGGAGCCGCCGAAGTGTAGGGACCAGTAGTGGAGGTACGGCAGTTTCTCTGGCTACTGCACCTCCTCCCAGTCAGCGAGAAAGTCTTCTAGATCCTGCGACTTGATCTCCTTGCGTGGCTCGTACCTGATGTTGTGGACTCCGATCTTGACGGCCCACTTGGCGACTCGCCCGGTCGCCTCATGGTTGCGGATGATGTCCTGCAACGGTGCTGAGGAGACGGTCGCGATTGGGTGCTCCTGGAAGTAGTGAGGTAGTCGCCGCTGGGCTCTGAAGACCGCATATACCAATTTCTGGTACTGCGGGTAGCGCTGGCGCGACTCGGTGAGGACTTCGCTGATGTAGTATACAGGTCGCTGCGCCGGGCGCTCCTTGCCCTCTTCTGGTCGTTCGACGACCATAACGGCGCTGACGACTCGCTCGGAGGCCGTGATGTTGACGAGCATGGGCTCCTTGTCGACGGGGGCGACGAGTAGTGGTGCCGCGAGTAGCACCTCCTTGAGAGCATGGAGCGCGTCGTCTACCTCCTTGTTCTACTGGAACGTGGGGTTCTTGCGCATTAGGCGATAGAGGGGCATCGCCTTCTCGCCTAGCCGAGGGATGAAGTGCCTGAGAGCCGCGACTCGCCCGGCCAACTTCTGGACATCGCGCAGGCACTCAGGTTTGCCGAGCCAGGCAATCGTATTGATCTTTGGTGGGGTTTTCCTCGATCCAGCGCTTGGAGACGACGTACCCCACCAACTGTCCAGTAGGTACATGGAAGGTGCACTTTCATGGGTTTAGCTTTATCTTGTACCTCCGCAGGTTTGCGAAGGTTTCCGCCAGGTCGGCGAGTAGATCACCCTGGCGAGTGGACTTCACCACCACATCGTCGATGTAGACATGGATGTTGTGGCCAATTTGGCTCGCAAGGCACTCCTACATGCACCTCTGGTAGGTCGCCCCGGTGTTCTTGAGACCAAAGGTCATGGCGGTGTAGCAGAAGGCTCCGAATGGCGTGATGAATGCCGTCTTCTCCTCGTCCTTGACTTCCATTTTGATCTAGTTGTAACCCGAGTTGGCGTCGAGGAAACACAGCGACTCCGAGCCTGTGGTCGATTCGATGATTTGATTGATCCGCGGGAGGACGAACTGCTCCTTTGGGCAGGCGCTGCTTAGTTTTGTGTAGTCGATACACATTCTCCAGGTCCCGTTTTTCTTCTCGACCAGGACTGGGTTTGCCAGCCACTTGGAGTATTTAATTGGCCGAATGATGCCTGCAGCAAGTAGATGCTGCACCTCCTCGGCAATTGCTCGGCGGCGCTCTTCATTGAAGGGCCGTAGCGACTGCTTGACGGGTCGCTCTTTGGTGTCGGCGTTGAGTTTGTGCTCAGCGTGTTCCCTCGGGACACCAGACATGTCGGATGACTTCCATGCAAAGATGTCGCAATTCTCACGTAGGAACTCGATGAGCGCGCCTTCCTATGCTGGGCTCATGCCCGTCCCGATCGTCACCGTCTGGCTAGATTCGCCTAGGACCAGCTCGACGGTGCGAGTGTGCGTTGTTGCCTCGAAGGCGGTGGAGCCGCAACCCTCTGAGTTGGGCTTCTTGAGTATTGTGGGGTCGTCATTGTTGACCCGACTTGCGTACTTGGTGAGATCTTCTGCGTGGTTGGCTTCTGCCGCTATGACGGCGTTGGCGAGCTGGGCACCTTTCGCCTCGCACTCGGCGGCCATGTCGGGGTCGCCATGGACGATGATGATGCCGCATGGCCCTGAGAGCTTCATCGCGTTGTACGCGTAGTGGGGCGCCGCCATGAATTTGGTGAACCTCTGCCGCCCCAAGAAGCAGTGGTAGGGGCTGTTGAAGGGCACCAGCTCGAATACAATCCACTCGGTGCGGAAGTTCGCTGGAGTGCTGAAGGTGACTAGTAGTGTCACCTTGCTGATCGGGTATGCCTTCCGACCGGGGATGATGTCGTGGAAGGTGGTGTAGGTCGTCTCAATCATCGACCGCGGGAGCCATAGTAGCCTGAACGTGTCCAGGTAGAGAATGTTGATGGAGCTTCCGCCGTCCATCAGAGTATTGGGGAGCCAATAGTCTCCCACCTTGGGCTTGACCACCAAGGCGACTCGACCCGGATATTCGATTCATGGCGAGTGATCTTCGCGGATCCAGGTGATCCGCTGCTCGGACCAGTTGAGGAAGCGCGGGACATCGGCCTGGGATACCGTGTTAACGGCGACGACGCGAGCAATGACCTTCTTCTCGCACTTGGTGCTGAACCCGGTGAAGGTGTGGACCGATCCCACGTCAATGCCGAATGCCCCACCGTTTGGCGGGTGGTTGTTGGGATCCTCCCTTGCGCGTCGTGCCTTCTCGATCTCCGTCAGCGAGTGGCAGTCGGCGGTCGTGTGCATGGCAGGCTTCACCTCCCTGCCATGGAACACACATGGCTGGTTAAGGAGAGCCATGGGGTCGAACCTCGGCTTCTCCTTGTAGTTTCCGCCATCGCGGCGCTAGCCTCCATCGCGGCGGAAGCTGTTGGTCTCGCGCGGAGCATAGCCGGCATTGGCGACGAAGGTGACTCGCCCGTCACCGCGGCGTTTGCCGATGAGGAGAGTGCTGCTGTAGCGTAGCTCGGGTCATCTCCCGCTGTCGTGGCCGCTCGTGCGGCGGTTTCCTCCCGACTAGTCATCGGTTTCTTGGTTTGGGTCCTCCTCCGTGTACCATTTGGCGATCTCGAGGAGGTCCGATATGTTTTTGAGTGTTTTGTACACTCGCTTGATCTTGGCGACCAAGGGCTCGTAGCGGCACGACGTCTTGAAGTAGTGAATCGCGGTGTCCGGGTGGATGCCGATCGTGTTGTACCACATGTCCTGCCACCGCTGGAGCCAACTGCGGGTCGACGCGCGGGGTCCCTGGACGGATCGCTCGAGGTCCTCGATGGTGGTGGAGCGGGTGTGGGAGCCCTCGAAGTGCCTGACAAAGGCGTCGCACATTTCCTCCCACGAGTCAATGCTGTCTGCGGGGAGGGTGTTGATCCATTGCCGACACGCTCCCTCAATCAGCAGGGGAGGTAGCGAGCGGCGAGCAGGCCGGTGTGGCCGGCGATTCCCATCGCCATGAGGTACGTGTCCAGCCACACAGAGGGGTCGTACTTCTCGATCGCCTTCGCGCTTTGAAGTTTACCGGGTACTTTTCGCCTTAGATCATTGGTCCGAAGCACTGGGGGCCGACTCGGCTGAGCGACCCTCTCGGCTTGCCGTCGCGGCGATTGGTGAGGGTGTGCCTCAGGTCGTTAGGCTGGCGTGCGTGCCAGCTCTGGTTGTTGATGATGTGGGTCCGCGTGTTGATTGGCTGCCCGTTGGCAGCGACCATGTTGTTCGTCGGTCGCGGGTCGTTGGTGGAGAGTGCCGCATTCGCGGGTCGAGGTTGGAGTTGCAGGGGCTCGGGGGGGGGGGGGGAGGGCAATTTAAGGTGTTTGCCATCGATGGCGGCCGCTCGAGGCCGCCCTGCTTCCTGACGAGCGGGAGTACACGCGTCCCTGCGAGTCTGCTCTCGCGGCTTGTGGCTCGACGGCCTTGGCGAGTAGGGCCCTGGTGTACTGGATCTGCAGGGCGCCTTCCCTGGTCACGTTGATGTTATCGACCGCGGCTCGACTCGCGATGACGTTGTCCATCAGAGTAAAAAACAGCGGGAGGCTGTTCGCATCCCGCTCCTGCGTGGAGATCATGATCCGCGGTTGGTTTGGAGGTGGCGTGCGGCCGGGCGGCGGTAGGGGTGCGCCGTTCGCTGACGCGCCTGGTGGTGATCGAGCACTTCCTCCCGGTGGCGCGTTTTTGCAGATTACGTGGTCGGCCGCACGGGCCGGGTCGTTATCGTCGTCGAAGTTCAGGGCGCGACCCTGAACGGTGGGGTTCAGGCGTGACCTGATGCGGAGCTGGTGATAGCGCGAGAGCTCCTGCGCCGTCACCTGCTCGAGGCGAAATTTTTTTGCGCTCGGCCTGCTCTTTGCGGACCGCGTCCGCCAGTCGCAGGCGGAGTTCTTCGACCTCCGTCACCGTAGCGGTCGGCGGGATCAACGTAGAGAAGGGGTTTGGCTGGGCCTCAGCGCCGCTCGCCATGTAGGTCGCGACATTGCGACCGGATACAGCGTGGAATTCGCCGGAGTTCTCCGGCCCGGAGTCGGAGTCGAAGATCCTAAGGATGGAGGGGTCCTCGAAGTCTCCCACGTTGGAGACCTGGGTGATGGAGCCCGCGGATGACGCGGTGATGATGTATCCGGCGACTGCGCCGGGGTCGCCAAGTTGGCGTCGTCGTTGAGGGCCGCATCGTCCGCGACCACAGTGGTTTCAGCCACGTTGCTGTTGGCCAAGTCATACTCGGAGGCGAGGCGGTGGATGGTGCGAACCTGACTCTCAAAGAGTCGGTCGCGTGGTGGCGACTCACGGATGCGAGCCAAGTCCTCCGACACGATGGTGTTGGTGAAGCCAACGAAGAGGCTGATCGTGCCGATCGGCATGATCACGCTGTGCGTGATGGGGCGCGCCGCCGGGACGTAGCTACTCGGAAAGATCTGGAAGATCTTGCCGATCGTGATCATGCGGCCGGTGGCGACCGTCTCGTTGATGGGAAGATTGGATCTCGCCGCAGAACACTGGCCTGACCCCACGATGGGCGCCACTATCGTGGGAATGGCCATGACAGATGCTGCAATTGGCAACGAGTAGTAGAACGAGGGGCAAGGGCGGCCAGCCATCTACGGTGCGAGATGAGGGCGGAGACACAAGGGTTTACCCAGGTTCGCCCCCCCGGAGGGTAAAGACCTACTCCTGCTAGATTGTATTGATGAGAGAGTACAAAGGGCGAGCTCGACGACTAGGCGGCGAGTCGCATGGGGTGTATGATGGAACGTGCCCTCTATGCATACCCTAGGGAGGTTTATATAGGCTTACCTCGCTAGGGTTTACAGATCTAGAACCGAATTAGTTAAGGATTCGGAGGGTGCTTGACCTAATCCGACTAGGCCTAGCTACGCTTCTGGGCTTTCAGCTTCTAGTTGCCTGGCTCCTTGTTGGGTCTTGATCCAGTCGCCGTCCTGCAGGCCCACTCGCTGGCAGCTTGGGCCAATAGGAAACGTCCTGCTGGGTACACCCCACTCACCATATCCCCATTAGTAAGGAAATATTCTCGGAATTGGACGAGACAAAATCCAAAGTCAATTTTTCACCGAGGAGAACATAGAGTCCAGAGGAGAGACGGAGGGGTGCCACAGGGCGGCTGCACCCCCAGGCATGGGCCCACCCTGGGCCACGCCTGGGCAGGGTGTGGGCCCCCCTGGCCGGCCTCCTGCCTTGCCGCTTTGCATATAAGAAGCCCCCGATGCTTAAACCCTAAGCACCCGATCAATATCCCATGAAACCGTCTGTAGCCGCCACCACCATCGTCCCTAGATCAGGGGGATCTGATGCTCTTCCCGGCACCCTGCCGGAGGGGAAATCATCCCGGAGGCCTTCTTCTTCATCATGCCAGCCTCCGGTATGAAGCATGAGTAGTTCCACCTTGGACTACGGGTCCATGTAGTAGCTAGATGGTTGTATCTCCTCCCTTGTGCTTTCATGTCTAGGTCTTGTGAGCTCTGTTCATGATCAAGATCTCATCTATTTGTAATCATGCATGTTGTGTTTGGGGGGATCCAATGGATATTGAGATTACTATGTCAAATCGATTAATGGTTTTGTCTTATTGATTCTATCATGTCTGTGTTGTTTGTGATCTTGCATGCCCTTTGTTGTTAGTAGCTATGTTGGCCAAGTAGTTTCTAGTGACTCCAAGAGGGGGTATTTATGCTCGATAGTGGGTTCATGCCTCTATTTAATCAGGGGAAGTGACAGAAATCTCTAAGGTTGTAGATGTGATGTTGCCACTAGGGAGAAAACAACGGTCTCTTGTTCATGGAACAAGTGGATTGTTACCTTACACACTTTGCTTAAAGCAGTTGTCTGTTGCTTGCAACTTAATACTGGAGGGGGTTCAGATGATAACCCAAAGGTGGACTTCTAGTCATAGATGCAGTTGGATGGCGGTCTATGTTTATTGTTGTATTGCCCAATCGAATCTCAGAGGATCTTTTTGTCTAGTATTACATTGTTAAGCCTTGCTCAGTCCTGTCAATTGCCCAGCTGTAATTTGTTTATCCAGCATGCCATGTTTGTTTATCTAAGGAGAACACCTCTAGTGAACTATGAACCCCGGTCCAATCTGTACCATTGATACATCTTCCACTGTTACCATTTACTTGCTGCAAACATCTTTCACCTTCCACACCATATAGTTAACCCTTTGTTACAACAACCAGTGAGATTGACAACTTCACTGTTAGTTGGGGCAAAGTCTTGAGTTTGTGTTATGTAGGTTTCCATGTTGCTTGCAACACCTTTGAGACGTTTCCTTCCTCCTACTGGTTCGATAACCTCGGTTTCTTACAAAGGGAAAACTTGCTGTTGTGCTGCATCATACCTTGCTCTTGGGGTTTCCCAACGAAGTGCTCCATGTTGACGCAGCACCATCAGGGCGCGTGGAGGTGCTTTGTGCCACGAGGGATCATTGGTGACCTGGAGGTGTTGGACAGTTGGCTTGTTGATTGTATGCACTATTTTTATTTGATTTAATGTATGAGGAGTGTTGGTCTGGTCATTTGAATTTCTGGTCTGTTTATTTGAAATTTTGGTCAGTTCATTTTGAAATCTGGTCTGTATCATTTTGCAATGAAAATTGATTTGTTATTTGTCCAGAAATTTCTGGGCTTCAAATGTTACTTGCATGTACAACCTGAATATCATCTCAAATGAGTTGGGTTTTAAAAAGGCTAGCCCAATGACTCATTGTGTAACAAAGTATCTGATTGAAAATTGTAAAAGGCTGATGGCAGGCCTGAAAATAATTGGACTTTTAATATGCCAAGGCCCAAATAATAAGAAATGGATCGTAAATAGGCTAAGGACTAAAATGAAATGTACTGTAAAATCCCTGGACCAAGAATTAATGGGCTCGACCCATATAAGCGACCAAATTGGGCTGGGCTAAATTTACATTACGATGATTTCGTTTCGTCACAATTTTGCCACGACGGATTAGCCACGTAGGATCTGACGTGGCTAGGCTAGACTGCTTGTGATGATATTGGATAGTCATAGAGGTTATGACGATTTAATATCTACATAGACGATTATGACGATTTCAAAAAAAACTCGTTGTATGCAATTACTGACGCTCAGTTTTTGACGATATGTTTTTCATCATAAGACTGTCATATACTGTAGACAATGATGATTCAGTGACAAAAATGGAGGGTCATGTATCAACAGATTCCTTGTAGTGAGCTCTCTCCTTTCTCTCCGCGCGCACGGTCAATCTGCCTCTCCTCTAGGGAGCCATGACTAATGCAGATTAGGAAGGTGGGGCCAGGAGGAACAAGAAAGTGATGGGCGGGGGAGAATGGTCAAAGAGTCTAGTATGTGGTATAGTCTTATACAAGACCACAGTTTACTTCAGTGATATCTCAACCTACATCCACCGTTCATTTGTTAATCGATGGGATATGTTGCTTCATTCTCAAAGAAGCGACTCTGGAAGAACCAGGGAATAAAACCCCACAGTCCACATGATGGGACTCAATTGGTCTAGCTTTAATGAGATGGACGGTTTAACGGGGGCTTCGACGCGTGCCACCTAGTATTCCATGGATAAAGGGGCCGGGGTGGGACTATGACGGAGAAAGTAATTACAGGCTGCACGTCCAGCAGCGTGCGTGCATGCTCAAGGGGTTGTCATGACGTGCGCAACTGCTGCACGGACACAACATGCTGAAACGTTCAACTCCACGTCGATAGCATGCACTAGACACTTCCCGACGCTGCCACATGGCGCATTTTGTGATTTGTTACATGACAAAATTCCCAGTACGTAGATATTTTACGATGTAGCACAATTTTTATGTGACTAGACTGTGAGATGCTCCAGGTGCCCCTGATAGGATTGTCACCCAACTCTGCATACTCGCCATCACACATTGCCGAACAACTTCCTCGTGCAGGATGGAACCGTGCTGTGGCAGTGGAAGATCCTTGCCGGTGGCTGAACATCCTGCGTCACCTGCTTTTCGCGGCATCGTTCGTGCCTGCCGGCAGCCATCTGAGGCACCACAATATGTCCAGCCGCCCCTGGATCCATCGACATCGGCGCTCGAGGACACCATGACATTGAAGCTTGTCATACACGCCGCACCCGAGAAGCGCGTTGCACCGCCAGAGACAGAGGAGCACCAAGCAGCAGCTAAGACAGAGGAGCACCTGAGGAAAGGATGCGAGACCACCATGAAGAAGGGCAGGAGGAATAGAGGAGCCAGCGACGAGGATGATTCTGACTCGGGCAACGAGGAGGCGTTCATGGAGCATTTGGATGCAGAAGCGAAGGAGAGTGACGTCGACTCGTGGGACTACGAGGAGGAGGACTTCGACAAGGAGAGGGCGTGTATATACGAGGAGGGAGTTGCCGATGAGTCATCATAGGACACCGCCACTGCCACCGATGACGACGACGAGGACGACGAGTAATGTTCTGTTGTTAGTATTGTTATTACATATTTAACTGCCACGTCCTGCATTGTAATTGTTGTAACTACCATGTCGTGTGTAATAATATTGGGATGTTGCTACTATAACAATTTCGTGTGTCTGTTAGATCAAATAGGATCAACGGTTGGCTGGCACGATCCATGGGTTTCGCCGTTTTTTTTGGGCAGCACCAAACGAAATATAAAAAAAACAAAAAATATGAAAATGGCTCCTGAATCCCTTGCATGTGACCCGCTGCCCTCATAAAATCATCAGCAAGGCATACTAGGTCCTTTGGCACCCAAGGCACCACCAGTATGTCTATCGAGTGTGAGTTAACATGGCTTCCAACCCTAGATTCCCCCGCCTCACTGCCCAGAACATGGAACCACTCCATGGATTGAGCCCAAACCTGGCACCTAGCTCCCTCTTGGCATCGCAAGCGACTTCTCCAACTAGAGATTTTGTGGTCATTTGGAGAAATCTCGACTTTCCATTTTCTGAACCCGAAAAACCAGTGTTTCCCAAAGGAGGTGCAAGATTAGGGTGCGCCCATGGGACCGAGGAAATTTCCACGCATGCTACACCATGGTGTATGGCCATTCCCAGGAGGTGGGTATTTATCTCGTGGTGCAAGCATATACTGTATTTTTTTGAGTTACGGCCCGATAAATGCGGTTTCTAACCATATGTACCCTATAAGACACTCTAATTTTTTAGGGAAAAATAGTTTGGGGTTCCCCATGGGGTACCTCGGCTGAATGCATGCATGTGTTCAAGCTTGCATCGATCGTCGCGTTGCCGCGATAGCCGGCGGGTTTCACTGTTTTTTTGGGTAGCACCAAACAAAAAAAAAATAAAAAAAAAGTGAAAACGGCTCCTGGAGCCCTTGCATGTGACCCACTGCCCTCATAAAATTATAGGAAAGGCATACCAGATCCTTTGGCACCCAAGGCACCACCAGGATGTCTATCGAGTGTGAGTTAACAGGCTTCCAACCCTAGATTCCCCCTCGCTGCCCAGAACATGGAACCACTCCATGGATTGAGACCAAACCCGGCACCTAGCTCCCTCTCAGCATCGCAAGCGACTTCTCCAACTAGAGATTTCATGGTCATTTGGAGAAATCTCGACTTTCCATTTTCAAAACCCGAAAAACCGGTGTTTTCCCAAAGTAGGTGCAAGATTAGGGCATGCCCATGGGCCCGAGGCATTTCCATGCATGCTACACCATGGTGCATGGCCATTCCCAGGAGGTGGGTATTTATCTCGTGGTGTAAGCATATACTATATTTTTTTTGAGTTACGGCCCAGTAAATGCGGTTTGTAACCATATGTACCCTATAAGACACTCTCATTTTTTAGGGAAAAATGGTTTGGGGTGCCACATGGGGTACCTAGGCTGGATGCATGCCTGGGTCCAAGATTGCACTCACTGTCGCTTTTCCATGGCCGCTGGCGGGTTTCACTTTTTTTGTGCAGCACCAAACAAAATCTAAATAAAATTAAAAAAGTGAAAATGGCTCCTAGAGCCCTTGCATGTGACCCACTGCCCTTATAAAATAATAGGCAAGGCATACCAGGTCCTTTGGCACCCAAGGCACCACCAGAATTTCTATCGAGTGTGACTTAACATGGCTTCCAACCCTAGATTCGCCCCCTCGCTTCCTAGAACATGGAACCACTCCATGGATTGATCCCAAACCTTGCACCTAGCTCCCTCTCAACATCGCAAGCAACTTCTCCAACTAGAGATTTCATCGTGATTTGGAGAAATCTCGACTTTCCATTTTCTAAATCCGAAAAACCGGTGTTTTCCCAAAGGAGGTGCAAGATTAGGGCGAGCCCATGGGCCCGAGGCAATTTCCATGCATTCTACACCCATGGGCATCGCAAGTGACTTCTCCAACTAGATATTTTGTGGTCATTTGGAGAAATCTTGACTTTCTATTTTCTGGACCCAAAAAACGGTGTTTCCCAAAGGAGGTAAAAGATTAGGGCACACCCATGGGCCTGAGGCAATTTCCACGCATACTGGCCAATGAGCTTCAAGAAGGAGCGTGAGGTGTTGCTTTGGCTTTGCAGAGCTCACCGTCCGGAGATCCACCTGGATCTGCGGAACCACAAAGGGAGACAGCGCTTCTGGGAAGTCCCTAGGCGTACGCCCTCCACCGTTCCTATAGAAGGTTTATTAAAGATTTCTCCATGATATCAAAACCTCTTACTAATATTCTCCAAAAAGATGTACCTTTTGTTTTTTATGATGATTGTAATGAAGCTTTTGAAACTCTAAAGAAAGCTTTAACTACTGCTCCTATTGTCCAACCACCTGATTGAAATATACCATTTGAAATTATGTGTGATGCTAGTGATTTTCCTGTAGGTGTTTTTCTTGGACAAGTGCCGAACTCATGAAGAGTAACGCCGCCGGGCTCGTCCTCATCAATTCATACTCGGAAGAGGCAGACGGGGACATGGAGGACGTCGTTCATGATGAAGACAGCGGGAGCATCATAGTCGATTAGGGTCGCTTGAGTCTAAATTTAATCTATGTACGGTAGCTTTAATGGCGTCTTCTGATAAAATGGCCAAGTTGTAAGAGCATGTACAACGTTGTTTGAGTCTAGCAAAAATCATAGACACGAGTCTAGCAGAGGGAAATATGTTACAACGTTTAGACACACTGATTGGCCCCACTGTTAAAATAAAAAACCTATTTAAAAGGGCCCTTTTCCTATTTTTTCTTCTTGTCAAATCTCTTTTCTTGTACATAGTCGGTTGAGTCTAAACAAAATCTTAGACACGAGTCTAGAAAAACCAAGTATGCTCCGGCGTTTAGACACACCGGTAGGCCCCTCTACCGGAATAAAAAACCTATTTATAAAGACTCTTTTCTTATCCTTTTTTTCTTGCCAAAGCTTTTTTCCTCTTAGAGCATCAATGCCCCTGACGTAGCCGATGCGAGCATAAGACGTCGCTGACAAAGACGAGGCAAGGCTGATGGGACGGTATGATGTCTCTGCTCCCAACACTTGATGGCACAGTCATAATGTTGGAGTGCGTCAGAGGAGAAGGAGACGCGCATGTCTTGTTGTTTGAGATGGGAATACAAGGGAGGTGGGCCTCACCAACTCCATGGCACGTCCATAATTTTGGTCGTTGAACTGTTATAAATCCATGATTATTGTTTATGGATAATCTATTTAAAAATTAATGTACTATCTAACGACCTGGAATCTGGTCGACACCACATATCACATACCCGTTACAAGTACCAGATATAAATAAATTTCAATGAAAATTCAAGAAACGATGTTACTGTGCCACTTTCTCTCTGCTCCTCTTATTACTATTCAATCCCGCGCTGCACTAAACAATAGTTCATGAGGACTGCAACAAAAATGATCAAAATGCCAAGTAAAACTAGTTTCAAGCTTACCTTTCGTCCGGAGAATCGTACAGAGACGAAATTGACAGGGATTTATTGTTTCTCCTGCAGTTAGCTGAAATATCCTCAAGAACATCCTCAATCACCCCAGCAACTTCTTCATATTCAAACTCAACTCCATTATTATCGTTTCCCTTATGCTCCTGCTTACCCTTTTGTTTCTTTTTGCCCCTATCCCCGTCGGCACGTCCACGTCCTCAACCAATTGCTGCTTACCAACATTTCCCTCCACATGTGCATCACCATTTTCCTTCACATGTAGCACTTCCTCCACGTCATCTCGTTGCGCTTCCTCCAGTTCTGTCTGAGAAGTCTCATCTTGTGCCTGCGTGATGTGAACGGGGACAAGGTTAGCATCTCTGAAATCACATGGAACTAGGTTTTTGCATAGCCTCTTGATACGACCCAACCATCCACACTGTTTGCATTTCCGCTTCCTTGCTCCTTGTTTTGAACCTTTTGCAGTGAAAGCTTCGGTCCTTTCCTTTCTAGGCCTCTCAGGTGGCCTCCAAAGAACTGGTGGTTCGAGTTTGAACCTTGGATCGACTATCTCCCAATCATTTTCATCATCAATAGGTGGTACATTTTCTACATAAGTTGCTGCAAACTTGTCCACAGAGAAATAGTTATGAACATAGTTCTCTATTTCAGCACCTCTACCTCTCAGCTTTAAGATGAAGTGCAGTGCATGGTGGCATGGCAGACCGGTAACTTTCCAGTTCCTGCATGAACAAGTCTTGTTACCAATTTCTATAGTAAACCTCCGTTCAGTTCCATGCTTGTATTGTGCATAAACCTCAGCCAATGTATTGGAACTTCTGACCATCCTCGTCTTTATCGTTCTCATTGCCCTGGTTCTTGCATTTAGTAATAAAACCACCTTTGGAACTATTTTATGGCCTACAAATTTTCTCGCACAAATTCTCTGCCTAAAATCTATCTTCACCATTATACACTGTCTTATTGCATCTAACAAAATAACAATTGCAAGTGACTTCATGCTCCTAATCTTAGCATTGAACCTTTCTGTCAGATTAATGCTAACAAAATCAACTTTGCTTGTCGGGGGGATAACCCCCGGTAGGGTCATAAGGGGTAAAACATTGCCCATCTTGGCTTAGGACGAGTCAGAGAAACCACCAGCCGGGTCTTAATGGCTGGACTATGAAGCCTGTGTAAGGCCGACATAGGAAGTATGTCGGCCCGCACAGGAAAAAGATGTTTACCTTGCAGGTAGCGATAAGCCGGATCTCATGAGGGAAGGCCGAGTCAAGAAGGACACATGGCACCTTTCCGAGTGACACCATAGGAGCTGGGTGACACATGGCACCTTTCCGAGTGACACCAAAGGAGGGACCATGGTAAAGCATGGTCAAAAGAGAAGGGAGTCGCCGGGTGACACCAAAGGAGTTGGGTGACGCTAAAAGGCACGGAGTGACACATAAAGCACCGTATGATGCCGTAGAGCTGGCGTCTGCGTACGGAAGGACCGTTGGCAGTACACCTTTATTGACTAGGTCAGGGGGCCTAGGGCTTGCCCATTACCCAGCCCGTATAGTAAGGACAAAGATCCAAACAGTAAACCCTAGGGCCCAAAAGTGTAACCTAGCTATTCATGTTGCCTATATAAGGAGGGACATAGCTAGGGTTTAGAGGGATCGATCAGTAGAGAACTAGTGCCCTAGGGATATGCTAAAATAGCTCAAGGAGCACTTGTGAATTCCCAAGGAGAAATAAAAACCACAAGTTTGGAGAGTTCATCTTGTTCATCATGCAAGGCTGGACCATGCACTCCCTCCCCGGTTACCTCAAGCGTCCATTCACCCCCCAACTTAAGCCTACCCATGGCATCTGCCGTGACACCACCCTGACAGTTGGCGCCCACCATGGGGCCATTAGCGGTGCTTGCTGGAGTCTTCATCTAGACGGGCAATATCATCGCCACAACGGGCGAGCGTGTCTACTCTGGCCTCATCCAGAGGTTTGGAGCGCTCAACTTCGTCAGCGACAACGTGGGTGCTTCGGGACCAAGCCATTCCCAAGGGGCGGTCGCTTTATCAAGTTCGGCGAGCACCAAGTCTACTCGCAGTGCGCATGTAGCATGCATACCCCAAGCGTGTCATGTTGGCGCCGGATCCACCTACGGTCCATGCTGCGGGAAAGCTTCGCCAGCTCGCTTCTACCGAGGTAATGTTGACAGCTCCTAATCCTTCTCGTCCCCCAGCAACTCCAGTAACACCAGTGGTAAATGAGGCTGCCGAGGAAGAAGACCCAGATGCCACACCAAGGGAAACGAGAACTGTGAAGGTACCGCTGGAGAAACCGGAGAACATAGCAAAGAGTAAAAGATCCAAGGAGCTGCAGGAAGCAATAGAAAAAATGGCAGAACCAGTGGCACCAGCAGCTGACACGACGCATACACAAGACGAGTTAGAGGAAACTGGGAAAAAGGTGTTGGAAAAATCAAAAGAGCTAGCCAAGCTACAACAGGATATGGATATCAAAATCCGGGAGTATAACTCGGCGCACCGAGTCAAGGGCGCAAAGACCCGGCTCGAGGCGAAGAGGATAAGAGGAAGGAACTTCAATGAGGAGCTAGCGGATTCTACGTCCAAAGTAACCCCAAAGTGCAATAATGAGACAGCCATATGGACGACATACAATACGGTAGCAACAAACATGAGAGCTGCAGAAGCAGCGATGGCTGAGTTACCTCACTTAACGAGTGAGGCAAAGAGAAAGCAGCAGGAACGAGTAAACGAGCTGGTGAGAGCAGCATGAAAGTTGAAAGAGGCGTACTACAGGGAAAATCTGGGTATAGCAGGAAGGTCACAGCTCGTTTACTCGGCAACCCAATTCCGGCCAGGTCCGCGGGGCATACAACCTCCTCGCCAGGAGATGCGCCAAGACAGAGAAAAGAAAAAAGTGTGGACTCAGGAAAAAACAAACACATGGTCGCCTATGATCTGGCAGTAGCTCAAGGGAACCCAGGTCATGCCCAAGGCACAAGGAGAAATGCTGGTCAAGGAAACGATAACCAAGAAAACGCTAGGGGGGAAAGGCAAGTTGGACAAAGAAATGATAATGGAGGCCAAAACTTCGCTCCACAGCCTAGGCATGGGACTCACTCGGCAGTAGGAGGAAACCCACCTCCGAATCCGCCACCAGTCCAACCCGAAAGAAGGTAGCAAAGTGAAGGACAAGCGGTGCAGCAACCCGCGGATCCAAATGCCAACATGTATAATGATGGTTACTCGGACATGATGAACGCCGGGTATAAAATGTCGGATCACGTGTACAATGCATTGGGATCTCGGCTAGGAGGAAGGAACCTCCAACCAGATGACGCAACACTAAAACTTGACTAAATCAAAATGGCAGAGCTTGTCGAATGTCAAGATCCATCGGGTCCAGTATGCTTTGGCCCAATGATCATGAGAGAGCCGCCTGTGCCAAACTTTCAACTAGCAAGAGGAACAAAGACATACGATGGCAGCACGAAGCCAGAAGATTGGCTTATCGATTACGGGACTCTAGTGAATATTGCGCAGGGCAACCTAAGATGGGCAGTGCGATACATACCGCAGATGCCGGAAGGACCAGCAAGGGTTTGGCTGAGTAACTTGCCACCCGGAAGCATCAATAGCTGGGTTGATTTTCGGGAGGCTTTTGTGAGTAATTTCAGAAGCAGCTACAACAGGTCAAATTTCCCACAACAATTAGCTATGTGCAAACAAAGGCCGAATGAGACAAACAGAGAGTTCCTTACTAGTATGTGCACCATGCGCAATTCTTGCAAAGGAGTGATTGAATCTCAGGTTTGCACAAGGGTGCATGCACAGAAGTGTTATATGGAAATGATTGCAAAGGATATACCGGCAAGCCTAGCTGAGATGATAAAAATCACCGACTCATATGCGCTAGGGGATCCGACTTAGCCTCTGCTCATGTCGGCAGATGGGATCACCGAGAATCAGATCTACAACGCAGCCGGGTCACAAAGGCGCCAAGAGAGAAGTGAGTACATGAGCAAAATACGTGATGAGAGGCCGAATTACGTTCGACTCAAATCGCAGCTATAAGTCAAGACCATCCTGATGTTGGAAGCAGTCAACGTCAAAGGACAAGTGGGCAACAACAGTGGATACCAAAAAACGACGGCAAAAAGCGATATGAACAGAACAAACCTTATCAAGAAAGGCAAAAGTAAACTTACGAGATGATGTTGGACCAACCATGCAAGTTTCACACGCGGAGTCCAAGTAAGCCGGGAAACCACACAACTCGACAATGTACTTTGTTCCAGAAGGGTGACATAGTAGACTCGCCAATTCAGTAGCTACCACCACCTCCCCAACCACCACTTACGGGGGGAAATGCTCAAATTATTGGTACTAGTAGAGGTATGAAAATCAATAGCCGAGATACCTTAATCAAGAAAGGAGAGAAGCTGTGCATCAAGTGCACGATCCAAGGAATGATGGCGCTCATGTCGGCCATGGAGGCAGAAACAAGTATAGAGAGCATCATCATAGTTATGTTGTATTTTTCATAGAGCCGAATGACAAGAAAAGTCAGCAGAGACGGATGATGGAAGTAAATGCCACAATGCCAGCAATACCAAAGTACGTGCATTAGTCTGAGCAGGAAATAACATGGAGCATAAAGGATCACCCCAAGATCATGCCGACTCCAGGAGGGTACGCTCAAGTGCTGGATCCAACTTTCATGGGCCCAGATATCAATGTGAAATTCTCTAAGGTACTGATAGATGATGGCAGTAGTATCAATATCATGTACAAGGATACTATGATCAAGCTAGGCATCACCATGAACATGCTGGAGCCGACTAAGACAACATTCCATGACATTGTGCCGGGATTGTCATGTAGACCTTGTCAGTTCATATCATGCGTTACTCGGCAGACCAGCTATGGCAAAGTTTATGGCCACTCCTCACATTGCTTACCTAAAGATGAAGTTGTCGGGTCCATGTGGAGTTATTGCAGTTGAAGGTGACTACAAGCGATCTATCACATGTTCCTCAGCCGGCTCTTCGCTGGCCGAGTCTCTGGTAATAGCACATGAAAAGCAGCAAATGATGGAGGTCGCATCATTGGCTAAGGCAACACAGATGTCCATGCCGACACTTACTAACCCGCATGGCAGTGTGTCCTTCCAAGCTACTAAGGAGACAAAAAAGATACATATTGATGAGGCTTTCCCGGAGCACACAGTGACTATTGGCGCCGGGTTATCTGACAAATAGGAAAGCGAGCTCACCAACTTCCTCCGCGAGAATCGGGATATCTTTGCATGGTCCACACAGGATTTGCAAGGTGTTCCGAGGGAGTTGGCTAAGCACTCTCTACATGTAAGACCAGATGACAAGCCGGTGAAGCAACTCCTCTGCCGCTTTGCCAAAGATAGGAGGAAAGTGATAGCCGCTGAGATAGCCAGGATCTTAGCTACTGAGTTTATCATGGAAGTACTGCATCTAGATTGGTTGTCAAATCCAGTACTGGTCGAGAAGAAGGATGACCCGAACATGGTAGTGGTATGACACATGTGTATTGACTACACGAACCTCAATAAGGCATGTCCAAAAGATCCATTTCCACGGATCGATCAAGTCATTGACTCTACTGCCGGGTGTGAGTTGTCGTCATTCGTATATGCGTATTATGGTTTCCACCAGATACCACTAAATCCGAGTGATCAAATAAAGACAACTTTTATCACCCCGTATGGGGCTTATTGCTATCGTACTATGCCGTTTGGATTAAGAAATGCATGTGCAACATATCAAAGATGCATGCAAAAATGCTTGTAAGATCAGCTTGACAAAAACGTTTAGGTATATGTCGATGATGTGGTAATAAAAACCAAATAAAGCCATACTCTAATCGAGGATCTGCGTCAAACATTCGCAAACTTAAGAAGATTCCGGATGAAACTTAACCCGAAAAATGCACCTTTGGTCTCCCGGCTAGAAAATTACTCAGATTCCTTGTATCCAACCGAGGAATCGAGGCTAACCCGACAAAGATCGGGGCCATCGAAAGAATGGAATTGCTGAAAACCCTCAATGATGTCCAGAAGTTCACAGGGTGCCTGGCCTCATTGAGCAGGTTTGTAAGTCGGTTGGGCGAAAAAGCCTTACCACTATATTAGCTGATGAAGAAATCAGACAAGTTCATATGGACACAGCAAGCTGATAGCGCTTTCCATGAACTCAAAAGTATGTTGGCAACACCACCAATATTAGCCTCACCGCTATCCAAAGAGCCAGTGTTGCTCTATGTCGCAGCAACCAATCAAGTTGTCAGTGCGTTAATAGTGGTAGAGCGCGAAGAGGAGGGAAAATCAGTCCAAAGACCAATTTATTACTTGCTCTCTACGTCGAAACAGAATTACCCTCACTATCCAAAATGACGTATGGGGTATATATGGCAGAAAGAAGCTGAAGCATTATTATCAGGAACACCCAATCCGGGTAATATGTGAGGCACCTATCTTGGACATCTTGGACAGTAAAGACGGCACCGACAAAGTGGCAAAATGGGCCATAGATCTAGCACCATATACTCCACAATACGATAGGCGAGACACCATTAAATCTCAAGTTGTGGCGGACTTTTTCATGGATTGGATGGATATGCAGTATGAGCCACCATTGCCAGACCCGAACTACTGGAAGATGCACTTTGACGGATCCAAGACAAAGATGGGTCCGGGTGCCGGGATAGTTCTCACCTCACCAAAGAAGGACCAGCTCAAGTATGTGTTGTAGATCCGCTTCGCTGCATCCAACAATGTTGTTGGGTATGAAGCACTTGTTCATGGGATAAAAGTGGCTAAAGAGATTGGCATCAAAAGGGTCATGTGCTTTGGCGACTCTGACTTGATTATTCAGTAAGTATCTGGGCACTAGGACGCGCTAGATGCGAATATGGCATTATATCGTTTCCATGTGCAACAATTTTTGGCATAGTTTGATGGATGTGAGTTTCACCATGTACCCAGAGCAGAAAATGAGGCAGCTGATGTGTTATCTAAGTTAGGGTCATCTCGGCAAGCAATTCTGCCAGGAGTAGCACTAGAACATCTCAGAAAGCCGTCAATCAAACCATCACCCGAATACAACTCAATCTTCATCTCGGAAAACCAGGAGTCGGATGATGTGCCAATGGACATTGACATAGGGGCAGGTTCGAGTAACCCGGGGACTGCTCCACAGAACCTAGGGACCGCCGAATCAGGCTCGGGGACTCCTCAGGTTATGTTGGCAGAAACTATGTCGGCCGAGTCCATGGAAATTGACGAACGGAATGATCCAACACCAGTGATACCGAGCTAGGAACAATCAATATTCAACTACCTAAATGATGGAACTTCGCCTGATGATGAAATATTAGCAAGACAAATAGAAAGAAGGGAAAAAGCATATACCATAATTAACAAGGAGTTGTACAAGAGGAGTGTGACAAGTGTGTTACAACGTTGCGTTAGCTCAAAGCAAGGCCAAGAGATAATGTTGGATATTCACCAAGGAGAATGTGGGCATCATGCCTCGTCAAGAGCATTGGTAGCCAAGGCATTCCGACATGGATTCTATTGGCCAAGTGCACTCATGGAGGCACATGATTTAGTAAGAAAATGCAATGGGTGTCAATGATACGCAGCAAAAACACATTTGCCAGCATCAGAGCTAAAGACTATACCAATCACTTGGCCATTTGCGCTATGGTGCCTGGATATGGTAGGACCAGTCAAACCTGCGCGTGGTAGCATGACTCACATACTTGTGATGGTTGACAAATTCACGAAATGGATAAAAGTGAAGCCCATCAAGAAGTTTGATGGAAACACAGCCGTCACATCCCTGAGGGATATAATCCTAAGATATGGCTACCTGCATAGCGTAATTACAGATAATGGCACAAACTTTGCCGAAGGAGCTTTTTCTTGATTATGTAGGGATAACCTAATAAGACTCGACGTAGCGTCAGTCGCTCACCCAGAATCAAACGGGCAAGTTGAACGAGCTAATGGGCTAGTTCTATCCGGGATAAAACCTCGGCTAATGGAACCACTCCAGAGGTCTCCTGGTTGCTGGATAGAGGAATTACCCTCAGTATTGTGGAGCTTAAGAACAACTCTGAATCGATCAACTGGATATACACTGTTCTTCCTTGTTTATGGGGAAGAATCAGTCTTACCTGCCGACATAGAGCATGAATCGCCAAGAGTAAGGCAATATTCGAAAGCCGAGGTAAAAGAAGCTCGAGAAGATGGAGTTGATTTACTCGAAGAAGCTCGAGAACTGGCATTGTCCAGACCCGCCATATACCAACAAAATATCCGACGCTATCACAGCCAGAAAGTTCACCCTCATGTATTCTGAGAAGGGGATTTGGTGCTTAGATTAGTGCAACGCACAGCTGGGATGCACAAGTTATCACCTGTCACAACCCAGGATCAGGGATAGACAAATACCAGATCTTCATCTGACATAAGCCTAACCTAAATTCCGAAGCATGCAGGGAATGATCGGTAACGTTATAGAACATACAAACCATACATTAATAAGGTAAACTCTTAAGAGAGTTACAAACTAGACATACAAGCCAGGGGTCACAGACACATCAGTACAACAAACAACGGAAGTAAACAAGTTGTTCTAAACAACAAACTTAGCAAAGGGCCTAAGAGGCCTTAAACAGAAGTAGCGACCCTTCCATAGATTCTAGGCTGCTGCCTGGGAACCCCGACTACTCGTCGACTTCGACGTAGAAACCACCTTCAGTTGGAGTAGCTTCATCTGTAGAAAAACATCAACAAGGAAAGGCTGAGTACAGGGTGTACTCCGCAAGACTTATGGCTAGTGGAGTTGTTTTGCATAAAGCCATCTTTTGTTTTCAAAACAAGGAGGTAAAGATGCTCGTCTAGTCAGATCATTTTCAAAAGGGATAAGAAGACTACAACTCTAGCTCTTCGAAGTCATCTTTGTTATCCACCAAGTACCATCATCAACTAAACCTCTCTTCCCGGACTACCCCCTCAAACTTCCCCAAGGATGTACTCCGGATCACATTAGTTGGCCAAGTTTTATCATTCGGTTATAGTTTTCTATGATCACAGAATCCGTTCCTAGGTTGTCCATAACTGTGGACACGACTTCTCGAAAAGATTATAACCCTGCAGGGGTGCACAACTTTACCCACATGTACCAACCGATTCTTAATGCCAAATTATTAGCCCTCTTCCTTGGAAGGCCTGCAGAGAGTGGTTGACCATGACCTTTACCTTGCTTTCACCAAGACCATGAGTCACACACTAAGGAGATGCTGCTGTAACGGGTCGAGTCTCGAAGCTGGTCCCTAATGATGTGTGCGGGGTTCAAGATTACGGATGCCATGCATCTCTTATTCCCAGCCACACTTTCCTACCTGTTATGAATGCACCTCCTTCACCTCCATCCAAGAACAACCAAGATGCGTATGTTGAATGGAAAGCCTGAACTATGTGACTCATGGAATCTACTAGGAAAGTTAGTGAGTCGAGGGGATTTACAGGCCCCCATGTGGTTATACGCTCATCTTGGTTAAAGAGGCAAGAACTCAGTCCCTAGGGGTGGCATGTATGGGAATACAAAAACCACAACCCACGTGGCCTCCCATACAAGCCTTAACATGTTTATTATCCATCTCTGATCATATCACAACATCCTACCGTACTAGATTCATTCGCATCTCCAGTGCATCATATGAATGATCAGCTATGGACCACTAAGCATGGCTAAGATCGACTGAACTATGGCACTAGCGATGCTCGTAAGCCAAACCCTAGTTATGCTAGGAACAACGGATCAGATATTTAGTTCACAAAGGGAAACATGAATCAGATAGGATTACTCTATCTACTGATAAAAGACTGTTGAACCGAATGGAAATGGCGAGAATGAAATACTTTGTAAACATAGGATTCATATGTATGAGTGGGGCTTCGCTTGTCTTGTCCGTTGTTGGACTGGTACTGCTCTTCGGTGGCGTTGACTTCAGCCTCGGGTTCGGTTCCTTTTCGCGAAGAACCAGTCACCGGAAAGGAAAATAAACATTCAACACATGGAATGTGCAATGCTCATACAATATGGATGATATGACAAGTTAAATAGTGTTGAAATGAACCCTAGAACATGCTTGGTCATTTTAAACGGGGCTTGAGAGGTCCAAACCCTAGAACAGGGGGATCCTCGAAATCACCTATGGGGTTCAATTAGTTCTTCTAATTAAACTTGTCATGAAAGGTGATTAACAATGTATGATTCTATAGCTATTGGATAGCTCTCATTTTTCTGAACATTTTGAATTATTTGTATTTTTCTGATTTAAAATGAATTAGTTATGAATTTCTCCATTTTTAATTCATTTTATATCATTTTTTGGAATATTTAAATTATTTTCCATGTTGGGCCCATATGTCAGACTTTTATTAATTTCAGAAAACATTTATGAAAAAGATTAAACATCTTACAGGTAGGGTCCACATGTCAGGGATTTATTATTTTCAGAAAATAATTACTAAAAACAAATAAAATAAAAGAAAATGGTTAACTGCATCATGCTGACGCCAGCATGACGTCAGCAATGGCCAAGCTCTCACATCAAGAGCGAGGCTGGCACTAGGGAGTTCACGGGGCTACGCGGAGGGGTGCGTTGGACGCGGGCTGACGCGCTGAGCGCTTTAGTGGCGGCGCCGCTCCTTATTGGTTACCGGAGCGTCGCCTCCGACGAGCTCCAGCGGCGGCGGCGTCCGGCTCAAGCGGGGAGGATGGTACAGGGGGAGAGAGAGGAAATGCAGGGCATCACTATGACGAGGAGCTCACCATGAGCATGATGGGCTTGATGACAAGGCGAAGCTAGCTTGGGAACAACGGTGATCGATGGAGACCGATGGTGGCAGGAGGTGTCGATTCAGCCGATTGGGGTCGTGCACGAGGGAGAGGAACGACTAGGAAGAGAGAGTCAAGCACATCGAACTCAATGGTGGCGTCAGCTTGGTCTGGGGTGGCCGGAGATGGCGAGGATGACGGTGACTGGCGGATTGGGTTCTTTGGCCATGGCGCTGTAGTAAGAGAGGGAGAGGAAGAGAAGAAGTGGGGGACGCCTAGGGTTGTCTGGTGGCGACCATCGGTACTTCTAGGTGCTCGGGGGCGGCGGCACGGATCTTGGCGCGCGGTGATACGCAGTAGCTTCGAGCGAGGCGCGAGGTTGATGATGGTGATAGGTGCGATGAAACGGTACGAGTCTGGGTGGGCCGCGGCTAGGCCAAGGTGGGCTGGCTACGGGCGCGCGTGGGCTGCAGGAAAGGGGAAAGGAGAGAGAGAGGTTGCTGGGCTGCGGCCCAGATAGGGATAGGGTTAGGTTTTTTTCTGTTAGAACCTTTTCTTTTCTGTTTTTCCTTTTTTTGTTTGTATTTTCAATTCAAATTCTGTTTTGGATAATTTAAAAAATATCAGAGACTTTTATAAAATGTATAAAATAATCAGGGGCCCTTGTAGACCATTTTGGGCTCCATTTGTTTGAAGTAATTTTTAAAATATGAAAACCATTTGAATGGTTTGAGAGGGAACAAAATTAGGGTTTTTGTTGGTTCTTATTTGATTAAACCAAAGTGCAAGTATTATGCATGCATGCAATGCTCAAACATTGAAGGGATACGGGTAGGCTACACTAGCGCAAATCAAAATTTTCTACCGCGTAAACCAGGATTACTGTTGTCATAGATCACGGGATTACCACTAGACGCGCAGTTGCGGAACTTGATGAAGCGCGTCGAGGCAGTGTAGATGTTCTACATCTCCTCCTCGTCCTCGTCCCACGAGCACCTCCCCTTGCACGGCTCTTCCATGCGCTACAGATGCAGCGCCTCCGAGGTATCCACACGTACAGGGTGGAAGCGTCAGACGCCGGACTGCTAGGCCCGCGCGTGCAACACAGGCGAGAGGTATGGCGGCTGGGTGGAATGGTCTAACCCTGGTCAGCTCGCCCCACCCTCTCTTATATAGGCGTCCCTAGTGGGCTTCTACCTTAGCAGCCCATTAGTAGCCTAAGCCTGGTCTAATTCGGATCCAATCCTCATTAGGCTTCCAGCCCCTTAAGTGTGTGACCCTATTGGTTCATATATGTATAAATATGACACGAATACACTTATTCTATCAATAGTTGGTAGCGGCCTCTAGCAAGACGTGCCAACTCCTAAACGCATACAAAGGTCATATCGGACGAACCATCACAAGGTCTAGTACATGTCTTTCCCTTTGCCTCACGATATTTGGTCTAGCTCCAAGCTGACCTCCCTTTCTCGACACTGTGATTCGGAATCCCTTTACTAGGTTAACTCTTAACCATATGTAGCACGGCCATGCATTTCTGGATCCGATCACTCGAGGGGCCTAGAGATATCTCTCTCAAGTAGAGAGGGGAAAATCCCATCTTGATTGACCATGCCTTGCAGCATGCTTAAGTAGAGTAGCTTCTGATAGCCCCAAAGTAGGTCGATCCACATCTCAAGTACATGCGACAATCTCAGGTCTAAGGACAAAACGTACACGATGTGTAGAGAGAGCTGCAACTAATTGCCAGTCTCAAGTTGGGTCAGTCCAACCCCATGTTCATAACATGTGTCCACATCATTGGTTTGACATCTCCATGTCTTTGACTTGCGAAACATAGTCATCAACCAATCGATGTGGTAGTATAATATTCATGTGTGTCCTCACATGAACTCCGACTAGGGACAGCTATTAGATATCCATACAAGTAGAGAGTTTCACAAACAATTCACATAATTGTCAATCAATACAAGTTGCCTGATATGGATATTCAAGGAACATTACAATAACTCATGGATACATAAGATATATAATCATCTCTATGATTGCCTCTACGGCATATTTCCTTCAATCTCCCACTTGCACTAGAGTCAATCTAGATTGTATCTAATACCTATTGCTCTTGCGTGCGCCTCATGCGTAGGCTGCGTTAGTGGCTTTGTAAAAGGATCGGCCACATTTGAGTCCGTATGTATTTTGCATATCATGACACTACCATCCTCAACGAACTCACGAATCTGATGGTAACGCATGCGAATATGATTGTTCTTCTGGTGCTGTCTAGGTTCCTTGGCTTGTGCAATAGCACCATTGTTGTCACAATAAACGTCCATGGGATTGGACGCGCCCTGAACCACACCAAGAGCGATCAGGAAATTCCTAATCTAAACAGCTTCCTTTGCAGACTCTGAGGCGGCAATATATTCCGCTTCTGTTGAAGAGGAGGCCACCATATCTTGCTTGGAACTTTTCCAACTCACAGCACCACCATTCATGACAAACACATAACCAGATTGCGATCTGGAATCATCCGAGTCGTTAAGGTAACTCGCATCTGAGTAACCCCTTACACTGAGTTCATCCTCACGTCCATAAACTAGGAACACATCCTTAGTCCTTCTCAAGTACTTAAGGATATTCTTTACCGCTGTCCAGTGACCCTCACCTGGATCAGCCTGGTATCTTCTCTAACACTTAGAGCATAGGAAACATCTGGGCGAGTACATATCATTGCATACATGACGTATCCAATAGCCGAAGCATATGGAATCCTGCTCATGCGCTCACGCTCATCAGTATCGAAGGACACTGAGTCTTGCTGAGTTTTATGCCATGAGACATGGGCAAGAACCCCTTCTTAGCCTCTTCCATGATGAACCGTTTCAACACTTTGTCAATGTATGTACTATGGCTTAATCCAATTAGCCTCCTTGATCTATATCTATAGATCTTGATGCCCAGAATATATGCTGCTTCTCCTAAGTCCTTCACCGAAAAACTATATTTCAACGAGGTCTTAACAGACTCGAGCATAGGAATGTCATTTCCAATCAGCAATATGCCATCTACATATAAGATTAGAAATACCAGCGCTCTCCCACTTTCCTTATTGTAAACACAAGGTTCTTGTTCGTTTTTGATGAAGCCAAACTCCTTTACAACTTCATCAAATCGAATGTTCCAACTCCGAGATGCTTGCTTCAGCCCATAAATGGACTTAAGAAGTTTGCATACCTTTCCAGCATTGTTTGGATCGACAAAACCTTCGGGCTGCATCATATACACGTCCCCAGTTAGGATTCCATTTAGCAAAGCCGTCTTGACATCCATGTGCCATATTTCATAGTCGAAATGTCCAGCAATGGCTAGAATGATCCGTATAGATTTAAGCATCGCTACGGGCGAGAAAGTCTCATCGTAGTCAACTCCTTGAACTTGTTGAAAACCTTTTGCAACAAGTCGAGCTTTATGGATGTGAACATTTCCATTCATATCAATCTTCTTCTTATAGATCCATTTGCACTCGATGGCTTTAAAACCATCAGGCAGGCCAACCAAGTTCCAAACTTGATTTTCTCCTATGGACTCTATCTCGGACCTCATGGCGATCAACCATTTCTCAGAGTTTGGGTCCACCATCGCTTCTGCATAGGTCGCAGGCTCATCATTGTCTAACAATAATAATTCCCGCGTTTCGCGGAGCCTCGCTGACCTTCGTGGTTGTGGTGCTTCTATTGCCACGGGTTCCTCTACTTGTTCCTCTACAATAGCATCACTCGTAGAACCATCCCCGACTGGCTCATCTTAAACTTCTTCAAGTTGCACCGACCTTCCACTTGTTCCCTTTGTGAGAAATTCTTTCTCTAGGAAAACACCACTACGAGCGACAAACACTTTGCCCTCTTCTCGGTTGTAGAAGCAATACCCTAAGGTTTCCCTCGGATATCCCACAAAAATGCACTTATCCGATTTGGGTGTTAGCTTGTCCGACTGAAGTCGCTTGACAAATGCATCACAACCCCAAATCCTTAGAAAAGACAAACTGGGATTCTTTCCAGTCCACATCTCATATGGTGTCTTAACTACGGATTTAGATGGTACCCTATTAAGTGTGAAAGCTGCAGTTTCTAGAGCATAACCCCAAAATGATAATGGTAAATCCGACTGGCTCATCATCGATCGAACCATGTCCCACAAATTTGATTGCGCCATTCGGAGACCCCGTTTCTTTGAGGCGTTCCAGGCGGCGTGAGCTGTGGAACAATTCCACAACTCTTAAGATGACTGCTAAATTCATGAATCAAATATTCACCTCCACAATCAGATTGCAAGGCCTTTATTTTATTTCCACGTTGATTCTCTACCTCACTCTGAAACTCCTTGAACCTTTCAAATGTTTCAGACTTATGCTTCATCAAATAGACATAACCATATCTACTGAAATCATCAGTGGAAGTAATGAAGTAGTGATATCCTCCTCTGGCTGTCATGCTCATTGGTCCACACACATCAGTATGTATGAGTTCCAACAAGTCTGTCGCTCTCTCGGGTAAACCTGAAAAAGGCGATTTGGTCATCTTTCTAAGTAAACAAGCCTGACATGTCTCATATGATTCAAAATCAAACGAAGTTAGAAGACCATCACCATGGAGCTTCTTCATGCGCTTTTCACTTATATGCCCCAAACGACAATGCAATAAATAGGTAGGACTCAAATCATTAGGCCAAAGCCTTTTAGCACTAACATTGTAAACAGATGCATCATCAAGATTTAAAATAAATAACCCATTCACAATGGGAGCATCAAACATAAACATATCATTCTTAGAGATTACACAACCATTGTTTGCACTCGTGAATGAATAACCATCCTTCATCAAACATGAAGGTGATAAAATGTTTCGACCCATACTAGGAATGTAATAACAATTATTCAACTCCATAATAAATCCTGACGGAAGGTGAAGTTGCATGACGCCGACGAACAATGCAGCAACCCTTGCTTTATTTCCGACGCGAAAATCCACTTCGCCTTTCTGCACTTCTCTAGTCCTTATTAGCCCCTGCATCGAATTGCAAATATGAGCAACCAATCCGGTATCAAATACCCAAGAGTTAACATAGGAATCAGCGAGAAGAATGTCCACAACATTTACAACAAGCGTACCTGAGTAGGAAGTACTCTTACTTCCACTCTTCTTCAAAGAAGCCTGGTACTTCCTGCAGTTTCTCTTCCAGTGGCCATGTTCAATTCAAAAGAAGCACTCAGTGTCTTCTACAGGTCCAGCCTTTTGCTTGGGTGCAGGCTTAGGGATCGTATCCTTTGCCTTGACCTTCTTCTTCCATGAAGTACCCTTTTTCTTGAAGCTAGGCTTGTTCTGCACAGCCATCACATGGCTATGCCCTGCACACTTCTTCATGTCACTTTCTGCTGTTTTTAGCATCCCACATAACTCATTAAGGCCCTTCTCCACCCCATGCATATGGTAGTTCGAAATGAACTGCCCATAGATGGATGGAAGAGACGCCAAAATAAAGTCAGTAGCCAACTCTTGGCCTAGTGGAAAACCAAGATTTTCCAAAGTCTGACTGTAACCAACCATTTTGATCACATGGGGGCCTACAGCTGCTCCCTCTGCTAGCTTGCATTCGACAAAGGACTTGGTAACATTGTACCTCTCAGTCCTTGCCTGATCTTGGAACATGTCCTTAAGCGCAACGATCATATCGTACGCATCCTGATCCTCAAACTTCTTTTGAAGTTCAGGTTTCATGCATGCAAGCATAAGACAACTAACCTCAAGAGAATCATCACATGATCTCTTGTAGGCGTTCGTTAGGGCAGCATATGCATTATCAGCTGGTTCATCGGGGATTGGGGTATCCAGAACCGTTTCCTTTTTATCAGACCTGAGCACAATTCTCAGGTTATGAACCCAGTCCGTATAGTTTGTTCCATTTAGTTTATCTTTGTCAAGAATCGAACGCAAAGAAAAAGGTGATGCAGTGTTTGGTGCCATTGATCTACAACAGAAAACATGCAAAATACTAAGCCATGTAACCATGAAAGAGTAAAACAAATTAAACAATTTAATAGCATATACTCCCACTTAAATCAATATCCCTCTATTGATACTAAGTGATTCAATATCCACAATTAACAAGTCGACTAGTGAGCTTTAGCATCACTGCTAGAAGACAAGGTAAAACGGTAAGCAACACTTGCTAATCATATCACATATGAATCTTGTTGTTGGGTGACATCTCTATGTCAAAACTAGGCGCCCAATCTTTTTGCCCCAAGGTCCTTATGCGTGTTGGTATCCGATACAAACCCATCCAGCCAAGGAAAACCGCGGCAACCTAATTTCATAGGCCCACCAACGATTGTACAGGGCATAGGATGGTGCAAGGTTTGGTTGGGAGGGCATGGTTTAACTTAAAATTTATGAGGGATCGTTCTACTTCTATCATCTAAGCATGCATAGTAGTAAAACACATAAGAATAGCATTCACATAAATGTGACACAGTATGGCCCATTTTCTAATGGTGATCTCCATCGCCATAGAACCTGTCCACCATGATGATCTCCATCTTCATGTTCCATGTGAGCCATCCTCCAAGTGATGAGTCCTCCAAGAACTAATACAAGCTATTAAACCTAATAACTAGTAATCAAAATTACATAGAATTGGGATCATCACAAGTTGGCACGCAGGCCATTACATTAATTGACAACACATATGGCTCCAGCCGTGTTGCCCTACTCACGACACGCAGGTCATGATAAAATTCATACATGCATCACATACATATATGGGCCATACTGATCACATACATCCTGCAAAAACAAGTTATGCATAGAATCACATTCTACCGGATCATGTGACCTCGCAGCACCTAGTTACCTAAACGAGATACAAAATGTGCTACGACTAGGGGGGGGGTCTAGGGGGTCTCCCCCTGCGGGGTTTTGATCGGCAAATCAAATTTACCATAAACCGACTATTGTTCCGATTCAATCAAACTCCTTTGATCATGATACATTGATTTTAGATCTAGGTTCCAATTCAATCAATCATATTGATCTTTGCGTGATTCAACAGGATTTATGTGTCACCGTCTACCCTGATGGCGTAAACCGACCGGTAGGGGTAAGTCGTTCGACTACCTCAGAATCACGATCACAGAAAGCAAGATCATAGATTAATCCTGAACCACCGCAATACAAACGATCACATCATTCATATCAATCTGCATATCACCATATGCAATCATCCTGAACCTATAACTGAACAGCATCGGCTCTGATACCACTGAAGGGATACGAGTAGGCTACACTAGCGCAAATCAAAATTTTCTACTGCGTAAACTGGGATTACTGTTGTCATAGATCACGGGATTACCACTAGACGCATAGTTGCGGAACTTGATGAAGCGCGTCGAGGCAGTGTAGATGTTCTATGTCTCCTCGTCCTTGTCTCACGAGCAGCTCCCCTTGCATGGCTCGTCCAAGCGCTAGAGATGTAGCGCCTCCGAGGTATCCACACGTACAGGGTGGAAGCGTCAGACGCCAGACTTCTTGGTCCGCGCGTGCAACACAGGCGAGAGGTGTGGCGGTTGGGTGGAATGGTCTAACCCTGGTCAGCTCGCCCCACCCTCTCTTATATAGGCGTCCCTAGTGGGATTCTACATTAGCAGCCCATTAGTAGCCGAAGACTGGTCTAATTCGGATCCAATCCTCATTAGGCTTCCAGCCCCTTAAGTGTGTGACCCTATAGGTTCATATACGTATAGACATGAAACAAATACACTTATTCTGTCAATAGTTGGTAGCGGCCTCTAGCAAGACGTGCCAACTCCTAAACGCATACAAAGATCATATCGGACGAACCATCACAAGGTTTAGTACATGTCTTTCCCTTTGCCTCACGATATTTGGTCTAGCTCCAAGCTGACCTCCCTTTCTCGACACTGTGATTCGGAATCCCTTTACTAGGTTAACTCTTAACCATATGTAGCACGGCCATGCATTTCTGGACCCGTTCACTCGAGGGGCCCAGAGATATCTCTCTCAAGTAGAGATGGGCAAATCCCATCTTGATTGACCATGCCTTGCAACATGCTTCATGACAAACCCGAAAGCTACCTTTATAACTACCCAGTTACAGAGTAGCGTCTAAGAGCCCCAAAGTAGGTTGATCCACATATCAAGTACATGCGACAATCTCAGTTCTAAGGACAAAACGTACACGATGTGTAGAGAGAGCTGCAACTAATTGCCAGTCTCAAGTTGGGTCAGTCCAACCCCATGTTCATAACATGTGTCCACATCATTGGTTTGACATCTCCATGTCTATGACTTGCGAAACATAGTCATCAACAAATCGATGTGCTAGTCTAATATTCATGTGTGTCCTCACATGAACTCTGACTAGGGAAAGCTATTAGATATCCATACAAGTAGAGAGTTTCACAAACAATTCACATAATTGTCAATCAATACAAGTTGCCTGATATGGATATTCAAGGAACATTACAATAACTCATGGATACATAAGAAATATAATCATCTCTATGATTGCCTCTAGGGAATATTTCCTTCAAACATGTCTTTATTAATATTACACAAAAGGTGGTATGTTACATCACCCCCATGGGAAGGTCCGTTCATTGTAAGCAAATCATTGCACAATGATTCATACTATCTGATAGATGCCCATGAGGCGCAAAAGAACAAGGCGGACATGTCAGATGATGAAACCAAAAGGCCCTGGAATGTGGCATTGCTTCATCCTTTCTATACCTAGGGAAAGCAATGTATGTATCTCTCAAACTCTCATATGTCGGACACTTATGTCGGCTATGTTCTAATAATAAAAATGGTATGACTTGAAAAATTGACTCGGGGACTCCCCCTCATGTTTATTGCTTCCTATCCTTATGTTGGCTGGCGCTGTAGCCTAAACTTATCTCGGAATAGTAATGTATACTCACCTAAGGTCACCTCTTCGACTATGCTATTGTCCGAAAACACGGCTTCATGGCAAGCAAGAGAAAAAGGCCAAGGACGGGTAAACATGAACATCAGATAAGCAAGGAAAAAAACGTGAGTCGACCCTATGTATATTTATAACTAAACCATTATAGGATATGTCAGCCTATATGTCGGATGACTCTAGGTCAAGTAGCCTAGTTTCATACCCGCTAACTCAATCCTTATGATTTTGAGACTCTAATGTCGAACGCCAAAAAAGGTATACAAGAGCCAAAGTCAAGGGATAAGGAAGACGACAAATGAAACTCGAGGACTTGCCCCTAAGTGATTCACATTTTAGCCAAAATATAAGTTTTTGCCTTCACAAAGGCACACAACCAAAAGAACTGCAGTATTTGTTACATCTTCACCCGGCATACCGGGGATCTCATGAAACTTAAGCGTTTTTATCCAGCCTAAGAGGCAGCTGGACTCAGAGGGGCTTCATCAGCAGGCTTAGAGCTGGGCGCATCGTCAGGCTCAGCCGAGTCATTTATGTCGGCCGAAGCGGCCACATCTAACTCGGTTGCTTCACTGTAAGCATCACCTTCTTCAGCAACCTTGGCGGCTGATACGTTCAATTTGCATTACCATTCTATATCATAATTTGCCTCTATTCATTGATATATGTCTTATTATGAGGTATTACTTATGTCTTTTCCACTGTTTTTGCATGTTGGATGATTCTTGGAGGATGAACTGCCGGAGTATGGATTCTAATGGAAAAGGAGGTGTTTTGATGCATTCGTGAAGATTAGAAAAATATGGGAAAATTATATTTTCTCGGAAGACAGAGGAAGCCACAAGGGGAGGCAAATAAGGGACACAGGGGCCCACACCCCCTAGACGTGGGCCCACCTTGCCCGGCGCCTAGGGAAGGTGTGGCCCACCTGGCCAGCCTCCAACTCCGCCCTCTCGCATATATCTTCCTCACGGAACCCTAACCCCAGGGGAGCAACCACAGATAGATTTCCGCTGCCTCTGCGGGGCGGAAAACACCGAGGGAGAAAGATCTCTCCGGCAGACAGAATTCTACAGGGGAAACTCCTCCCCGGAGAGGGGAGATCATCGCCATCAACACCATCATCAAGCTAGGCTTCATCGGGATCATCATCATCATCATCCACACCATCATCTCCACCAGCACCATCATCACCACTCCATCCTGCTGTAACAATTGTGTTGGATATTGCTTTAGTTCTTAGGAGAAACTTTCCCGGTGTTAATTACTATTGTAGTTGATGCTTGTGAGTGGAATCATTGGATTATTGTTTATGTTCAGATTGTTATCCATTATCATATCATCTTTGATCTTGATCCATATGATGTCTCCTGAGTAGTTCGTTTACTTCTTGAGGACATGGGAGAAGTCATGTTGTTATTAGTGGATTTGTGTTGAGTTATTATTCAATGGTTTAGTATTTAAGTTGTGGTGCTATTCTTCTAGTGGTGTCATGTGAACGTCGACTACATGATACTTCAGAATTTATGGGCCTAGAGGAATGCATTGTGTACTTGGCTAGTAATTGTGGGGTTGCCGGAGTGACAGAAACCTGAACCCCCGTTAGGACACCTTTGCACAAGGGAGCGTAGGATCTCAAAGTTTAAGGCCATGGTTAGGTTTATATCTTAATTACTTTCCTATAGTTGCGGATGCTTGTAGGGGCTATAATCACAAGTATGTATTAGTCCAAGTAAGGTTGGTACATTAGCACATGTTCACCCACATAACACTTACAACACCAAAGAAGAGTACTCAGCTATATGAAGTGAAAGCACTTGACAGAATTCCCATGTGTCCTCGAGAACGCTTGGTCCTTATAAGGATTTCCACCAGCTTGTCCTTTGCTAATAAAGGATTGGTCCACTTGCTGCGTTTCTTCTTTATTACATGCACTTTGTTTTGCTGCTTTGTCAGAAAACCCCTAAAAATCTGTTTCCTAAGTATTTGCAGAGTTTCCTGCTACATACCACTAGTCAACACCTTCTGCTCCTCGTTGGGATCAACACTCCTATTTATCGAAAGTACTGCGATACACCCCCTATACTTGTGGGTCATCAAGACTATTTTGTGGCGCCGTTTCCGGGGAGTGAAGCGCTATTGAAGAGTGGAACTGGTAAAGGAAACTTCTACTGTGGGTATTGCTTTTTGTTACTGCTTGTTACTCTGTTTCCAATATGGATAACGCACTTGGTTTTCTGTTTGGGAAAACTACAACCATTGCTGGGGTAGTATATGAACTATCACCCATTGAGATAGATCCTTTTAAGATACCTACAAGTATTGTTGATCGTGTTATGGATAATTATTATTTTGGGGATGGAACTGTCTATCCTGGTGATCACTTGCTTTTTATCCATGAATTATGCGGGTTGTTCAAGTGTGCAGGTATCACAACTGAACAAGTGAAGAAGAAGTTACTCTCCATATCCTTGAAAGGGAGAGCTGAAGAATGGTATAAGCTGCTGAAGAATAGACAATCCATGAAATGGGAGGAAATGACATCTCTATTTTATTTTAAATTCTCTCCTCCGAGTGAGATTCATTAGGATAAAAATCTGATATATAACTTTTGGCCTCGTGATGGAGAGAGTACAGCTCAAGCTTGGGCAAGATTGCAGTTACTAATGCTTAAATGTCCTATTCATGAACTCCCTAACAATATTATTATCAATAACTTTTATGCTAGGCTTTCTCTTCATGATAAATATTTACTAAATGCTTCTTGTGCTGGATCATTCACACGTATGAAGGAAGAAGCTAAATGGGATCTACTAGACCGTATTCAAGATAACACTGAAGCTTGGGAGAATGACAAAGGAAGAAAATCAGGTATAAACTATGATTATGAATGCATACAATATTTTATGGGAACTGATGACTTCCGTGATATTAGCAATGAGTTTGGTCTTGATTCCCAAAGTATTGCCAACCGTTTTAAGGCCTTTGCCTCTTACATAGAAATTCCCCAAAAGAAGTGGAACAAGTACCATGCACCTTATAAATATGGTGTTAATCATGATCCTGTTAGAAGTGCTAAAGTTTGTACTACTAATCATATTGTGCCTGAACCTTATGTTGAGAAAATGCCTTTCCCAGCTAAGGTGAAGGAGTATTCTATGATGATTAGTGCAAATAACAAAGGTACTAAGAGAACTATGGAGCCTGATGAGCAATTGAATGTTGAACCTGTGGTAGCTATTGTGAAAGACCCTGTCACTAGAAATATAGAGGATGAGCACATTGTCTTGTGTGAAGACGCTTCTAATATTATCTCTCATCCTAGTAAAGCTAGAAAAGCTAGTGTTCGTGTGCTATCTGTTAAAATTGGTGATCATTGCTATTATTGTTTATGTGATATTGGTGCTAGTTCTAGTGTTATTCCTTATGAGCATTACTGGGAAATTATGCATGAAATTTGTCCTTGTGAGCTTGAGGACATTGATGTAGTTATTGACCTTGCTAATAAGGAAACCATATGCCCTATTGGTATTGTAAGAGATGTGGAGATCCTTTGTGGTAAGATTAAGTATCTTACTAATTTTGTAGTGCTTAATTCCGCATCTAGCAAAACTTGTCCTATCATTGTTGGTAGACCTTTCTTGAAACTTGTGGAGCTATTATACATTATAAGAAGTAGAAAGTTTTAACTAAGTTTGATGGAGATTCTTATGAGTTTAACTTTTCCAAATTTGCTAAAACTCCTTGTGAAAATAGCTTGCCTAATGAAGATTTCAGGATGGAACAACTTGCTTCTATTGATCCGGTGTATGACCTTGGACCTCGTTTTGGTGACTATAAGTATGCTTATTCAGATGATAGAGTTGTTTCTAGTGACAGTTATATTGTCAACTTTATTCAAAGTGCTACTAAAAGTTATTATGAGAGAGGTAAACATGGTTTTATGCATCTCAATAATGTTAAGTTTCCCCGTTTTATGTTGAAAGCTTTGAAGTTGCATTTGTTTTGTCTTCCTATACTTGTGGATTTTTGTTTCAATAATTCGTTTTCTCATGATACCCCCATGCATAGGAAGTGGGTTAGACTCAAATGTGTTGGTTATTTGCTTCTTGTTGCTCTCTTTCACTTCAAATATATATATCTCCTATGTGAGCATCCTTGAAAGTTTCAATCCTAACTTAAAGGCATTAAAGAAAAGTACTTGTTGGGAGATAACCCAAGAGTTTTTTCGAGTCTTGGAAGTTATTACTTCAGTAATAACCGCTCCTTATCCTTTTTGTTTTAGTTTTTTGTGTCAAGTTCAAATACTTTTGTGAAGTAGAGGAGTTGTGAAAAATGGTTGTCCTGGGCCAGATTTTTTGTGCTGCACCATAAAATTTGTGAGGGAGCTCAGTATGTCGGATGGAGTTGTATGTTTCTGACCTTGTTCTCCAAGTTGTTACCCAACTTTCATTAGTTCTGCACTTTTTGATTTTGAGCAACAGAAGGTTTTCGAAAAAATCAATTTTTACTTGCTGTTCTATTTTGACAGATTTCTGTTATCATTTGCATTTGCCTCTTATACTTGTTTTGATGGATTTAAGTTGAAGTGTGCACCTAAAGGTTAAATTGTTTTTGCTTACACTAATGTTGCCATTGAAGTTTGTGTATTGCCTTGTGAGGAAAGGAAATTCCAGGAGAAGGAGAAAAGGAGTCTGCAGAGTTCGTCTTTGAATAGGTAAAAGTAGTGAAAACAGAAGGTTCGTGAAACCCCAATATTTTTATATTTTTGATGTTTCTAATACATAAGGGAAGTTACGAGACGGAATAGAGGAGGAAATGGAGGCCTAGGTTGCCAAACCCACCCCAGGCGCGGGCCCACCTTGCCCCGCGCCTAGAGGGGGTGTGCCTCCCCCGAGCTCCGACTCAGCCTCGTTTTCGTATCGAAATCTTCCTTATGCTTTGAAACTTTGTAATATATAATCCCCCTGATCCCCCGAGGTTCGTGCATCGTGTTCTCGTCATGTTTTCATTTTGATCTGTTTCTATCTGGAAAACTTCTCAAGTTTAGAGCACCATGGTCTCCGCCAACGACAAAGGCAAGAAGCCCGAGGAAGACGATCCTCGCAAACCCAAGGAAGAGGAGATTTTGGTAGGTCATGAAGGAGACATGGAGGAGGACAAGCAACTGGACAACCGCACTACCGTTGCAAGCATTGGAGTGGTGGCAAAACCTACCAAGCATAAGGGGACAACACGGATGTCTACAGGAGGGAAACCTCCACGTCATACCCTCTCTCCACGTACACCTCCTCCAAGTACCAAGAAACCCTTCCACACTCTTATACATGAGCGTCAATATCAACATGTGCCCAAAAGGAACTTTCCCTCGATGTGGGATATGCCTCGTTCTAACCATGAAGGGGAGGAACATACTAAGGAAGAAGAGTGGGGAAAGAATAACAAGGACTATAATTCTCGGTCTAACATGATCATGAACCACATAGAGCAAAATTTGGAACTGATTTGTGCCCTGACCTTCGAGATTGAGGATTTGAAGAAACTTATTGAGGATCTTATCAAGAGAACACCACCACCACCGAAGGAGTAATTCGTCATCAGGTTTGGCATCCCCTTGGTTTGTTCCAAGCTTGGGGGGAGTGTCGTGGTATCACCATCATTATCTTTTATCTTTTACCTTTTAGTGGATTCATATCTTTGGTAGAGAAGTTAACTTATAGTTTGGTTTGCATGTGGAAGTATCTCTCCTTTAGTTGATTATCTACATATCCCTTGGTGTGAGTGCCTTTATGGAATACTAAAGAGAAGTTTCATCCTTACTTTTTGCACTTCTTATTTTAGTTTGCAATCTCTATTATATGATGGATCTTGTTGATCAGTATTGGCATCAGTTTGGGAGCATCAAGTGGATCTAAATTGGTTTTGGCAAACCGAGTTCTGGTTAGTAGCAATACTTTTTGAGGTTTGAAAGAAAAAGAGAAAAAGCTTACAAGTATTTTGAATCATTTATTTTCTTTCTTGTTGGCTCATAAGCTTAGTATTCTTTATTTAAGATCTTTTGTGTCTTCAAGGAAGATTGTATGTTTGGCTTTATTACTTGTATGTTTGCTTGTTTCTTTCAACTCTTTTGCTTGCTACCCAGCCTTGCTAGCCAAAAACCTGTTTTGAGAAGGCATACTTTTCATGTTTCCAATCCCTTTGAACCAAAACCTTTGCCACTTGTGTCCACCATATCTACCTAGTAGATTTTGCTATTCCAAGCAAATTCTCAAGATTCATCTACCTTTCGAATTAAAATGTATTTTGTTATGTGAAAACTAGTTTGTAAAGCTTTGACGAACTTGACGGCACACCTTATTTTCTTGCCCCTAAAAGACTTGAACCATTGTGTCATTGAAGTTGTATATGCTTGCATCTATACCTTGGAATTAGCAGAACCGTGTTGTCACGGGGAACGCTTTAAACATTGCACTTGTACCTTGTACATAGTTGATATCGTGCTCTTTTGTCTATGGATGTCAACGGTGTGAAATAAAGAGGGAACTTGTAAGTCCACAGAGTCTGTATTTTGTGTTAGAGAAACGCCTGGGCCGCTAGCCTAAGCCATGCCTAATCATGGTGGAAACTTGCAGCATCACCATAATGAGCATTCTATGAAGCATCCTCAATAAAAAGCTATGCACATAGTAAATAAAAAGATCGCTGAGATGCTCATTGTCTGCTTGCCTTGTCATTTTGGTTATGGGATAGCTCCTATACAATGTGCAAGGGGTACCCCGTTAGCGGTTCTCTATGATACGCATGTACTTACAATGACAAGAACTTACCGGTAACTGAAGTTGAGTAGCATGAGGAGTGGCCCTCATATTGCCAACTTATATTTCGTCAAGAATATACTCCATCTTTGTGCACTTTAACCTTAATCATCTCAAGATGCCTATGATAGGGGCAATGAGGGCTCAAAGCTAGTAAGTACCATAATATTTTGGAAGCTCTTGATGACTTGCGATCCCTGCTTCCCTCTATGAAGGGACCTTTCTCCTATTTTCTATGTTGAGTCAGTAAACCTACTTCCTCTCTAACTCCAGCAAGCATTTGAGTTGTTGTGTTTCAAGCATTCATATGGTGATTTATTCAATCGTGTTCTTATTCTTCCTTGTTTGCACAAAACTCTTATCTATTGAGTATTAATTTGAAAGCCTTCATTGAAAAACCTTTTTGAGCAAAGAGTGCTCCTATTGTAAAACTTCTACAAAAAGCTTTTTGTGAAACTGTTTGCCAGCTGTTCTCTCACCAAGAACAAGAGTTTGCCAATTCCAATTATGATTTATCTTTATGCCTCTCTATTGTGACTCCTGTACTTGTTGCAGGCTAAGTTATATAATGGTGAGTTGCTTTGTTCTATGAGTTTTGTAATGGTAAGTGTGATGCTTCTTGTCCGTATTTCTTTTATCGACACTTCACTCCATAAACCTGTGGACATGTTTACTGAGCTCAGTTTTCGCTTGGGGACAAGCGAAGGTCTAAGCTTGGGGGAGTTGATACGTCCAATTTGCATCACCATTCTATATCATAATTTGCCTCTATTCATTGATATATGTCTTATTATGAGGTATTACTTATGTATTTTCCACTGTTTTTGCATGTTTGATGATTCTTGGAGGATGAACTGTCGGAGTCCGGATTCTGATGGACAAGGAGGTGTTTTGATCCAATTTTGCGAAGATCAGAAAATACCAAAAAATATGGGAAAATTATATTTTCCCGGAAGACAGAGGAAGCCAGAAGGGGAGGCGAAGAAGGGCCACAGGGGGCCCACTGTAACACCCTCAGAATCGGCCCTATGCAAGTTTCAGCGCTTCCCGCCAAACCCGCCTAGAAACGATTCAAAGGTGCCCACCAGGCACTTGCGTGCGGGTGGAAAACGAAGTAATATCATTACACAATAGTCCTCGATGGAACCCGCAAAACATATATATACAACAGCGACTCAAAGAGTCAAGAATACAGATTTACAGTACAAAGATCCAAATCACCTTGAAAACAATACAACGTCCGAGTACGGACTAGATGCAAATTGAGCTAAGAGCCCTGAAGAATAACCAATGGCGTCCATAACCCTGCCCAGGCCAAGCCGGAAGGGTAACCCTGCTAACGACGTCGATCTCAAAACCTGCTAAAAACAAAAGGGGTGTCGACAAAGGGCAAAGGAAAAAGAGAGCGGTCAGTACTGAGGCCTGTACACGGCGAGACTAGAATTCGGCGGTCCTCGCCTACATAGGTATGGTGGACTGAGCGGCAGCGCAGCATGCACTAAACAACCTATAGAGACTTGAGATAACTGTCGGCTAGTAGAGAGGGATAAGAAAGACCTATTCGAAACCAACCTGATTCTACCACCAAACATACCCATCCTGCTATTTCCCCCTCGAGACCAAACGAGGAAGTCAACCGAGGAACTCACACAGTTGGCAGTTTTATTTATTCAGTTATCGTTGCAGCAATTACTAGTCAGGTATAGATAGTCATCTTGATATAATAAGCAGTGGGCACTTTTAGTTAACCATTCCATTGTAGTTGCAACACTTACTAGTCAGATACAATTAGCATGAGATATCCCAAACCCAGCAGATGTTGGTACTTTTATTTATCCATTCTGTTGTAGTGAAGCTGATTACTAGTCATATCGGATACAAGTCAAATTATAACAGTAAACTTTAGTTATAGTTGTCTATGATCGAGAACTATGCTCCAAGTCGTCCATAACCACGGACACGGCTTCTTGAAAAGATTTAACCCTGTAGGGGTGCACCAAAGTTTCCACACGCACCTACACCCTTGTTGTCAGATCAGGTAGGTACAAGATCACAAAACATACACCCAACGGTATGTCGACGGGGTTTCAGACACGACATTTCCTAGACCCAAAGCAAGCACATGGGGGCCACCCCACTAAGCTACCCGTAACGAAGTCGGCCGGTCTCCGAGACGAACCTAGAGGTTTGTGACAATGGCTGTAAACGACTGGGAACCCGAAAGTGTGACTGGGCTTGTCGATACCGCGAAAACATTCCACATTGGTTCCAAAACAGTACAGGCGCTCCACGCGCAATCGTAAATAAAGCAGTAAAGCATGGCATAAGTACAGGATAGTAATAAAGCCCCAAACTACTTTGTGGCCCCCGGTACAGTACTTTGAAATTAGGTACTAATCGATGGGGGTTCCCACACACCCCACCTATGGTTAGCGCGCTCGATCTCGGAATAGGTGTCAAGAACTCGGGGTCCTACGGGACACAAGTGGACGGTTAAAAACCAAATAAAATCTATTGCCCACCTGTGCCTCTGCATTATTTACCTACTTTAATTTTAGTTATTAAACAATAAGTAAAGCCATGATCATCTCCAACATAAAGCATACAGCCATACTCCAACAACTGTGGTACTTGACGACACGCAACAGCACTTGAGCAAGCGACTACGACACGCAAGTCCAACTATCTACCAAACAACAGGTAATAGGATGTGTCCAAGGCAATATAAGGCTGGAAGGGATATCGCGGGTACGAAAACTAGAGCACCGCAACACAGATAGCAATAGATCAACAGGAGGAAATAAAAACTATAAAAGTAAAATAGGTAGAAAGGGGGAGAATGCTCGCCTGAAAACATTGCCGAAGGTTCATCCGAAGATCAGGTCGACACTCGCATCAACTCATCGGCCTAATCCGCGAAGAAGCAAAACACTAGAAGAAACACCGGATGCACCATTTAATACTATGGCAAAAGATCGAGCATGATGCATGTATGATGTATGGCATGGCAAAAAAATGTGATGCAATTATGCAATATTAAACGAAACCGGGGTTCCGACAATTAATTAGGTAGTTCATGTTGTTTAGATACCCTGCAATTTAAATGTTGGCTTAACAGGAAAAACATATCACCAGTTCGCTACACAAATTTAAATGGAGCCAATATTAGAATAGATTTGCCCGCATATGGCCTTCATATTTAATTATAAGGTGAATCGGCATAAGGCCCCCAACCCACATGACAATATGTATGCAAGCATGGCAATTTTATATGCAACAAGTAATATATCATTTAGTAAAATAAGGGCTCGGGTTTGGGTTCACACATCTCGGACCGAAGATCTTGGTTCGATGTGGTTCCGGTTCAGTCTCGCCAGGATCGGTCTTTGGTTCCGAGAAGGAGATCTTTTTGGTCCGGAGGTGTTCGAGGAATCAGGCCTCGTCTCGCCGGTATCAGTCTTCGGGTTCGGGAATGGGCCTTCAGAGTAGGAGTAACTGATGTAGTCGGTCTACAACTTTTCGTTTGTTCAGGCTTCAACACGCCACCGGAGATCATAGCCATAGAGGTAAACTGACATAGATCACAGGCAGCAATATGGACCAAAGACCAAAGGAAGATTGTGATCATCTACAAGTGTAACACTACCCTCATGAAACAAATGTGCAGAGACATAAACAAGCAACCACTGGGCACGCGCACTGGGACAGAGTAGGCATGTACTGCAGCCAGCGCTTGCGCTCGCAACGGAGCGGCCGTACGGTGCTGCAGCGACAGGGCGACGAGGACGGGCCGGGCAGAGGTGACAGGGCCGCGGTGGCGGGGGCCTGGGAGGTGCCGCGGACGGGCTTGGCGGAAGGGTGATAGGGGAGGCGTGCAAAGGCGGCCGGGTGACGGGGCAAGGCCAGGAGCGGCGCTGTCGATGGCCGGTGGACGTCGTGGTCGCTGCCGGCAGCGCAGGCGATGCGGGGTGGCCAGAGGAGGTGGGCGAGGGGAGTGACACAGGCGGTGGCTCACGACGCGGCAGAGGAGGCCGACGTGCGGAGTCGGGGCTCCGGCCGGAGGCGAGGAGGGCGTGGAGTGCAGGGTGCCGGACAAGGTGGGGAGTTGGGAGACGGCTCGCAGAGGCCGGGGCCGGTGAAGGTGGCACGGGCGGAGGTCGGAGGTCGGGCGGCTCTGCGCGAGGCCGCGGCGTCAGGCTCAGGCCTGGCGACGGCCGGGTCTGACGTCGATCAGGGAGGGCGACGGCGCACAGGGATGAGGCGGAGGGGATCTTGTAGGGGATGGAAGGCGATGGCGGCGGCGGGAATTGCAGGGGAGGAGGCGGCGGTGGCCCTGGGAAGCGAGGAGGAGCGCTGGGCGAGAGGGGATGGATGCGAGCGATGTAGGAGCAGGATGTGGGGGTGGGACAGGCTAGCGTAGGGATCGAGGAGGAGGCCACGTTGAACGAGTGGAGGTGGGGTCGGTTGTGTTTGCGTGAGTCCGAGTGTGTGCGTGCGTCTGTGTGATGTGTGGCGGTAGGGAGTAGTGGTTGGGCAGGATGTGCACCTGGCGGCGGCGGTTGGAGGGGTGAGGGAGTGGGGCTAGGGTTTGGATTAGAATTAGGGTTAGGGTTTGGTTGGAGGTGGCCGGCTGGGCTTTTGGGCCTAGATGGCTGCCTCCCAAAAATAATATAAACTTTTTATTTAATATTTAAAAGATGTTTGTAATTAGTTTTTAGACAAATAAAATATCCAGATAGATCTGGGGTTTGTATTTTGAAATAAAGAAGGAGACTATTATAAAAAAACAAAATAGGGTTTTGTATTATACTTTTATGACAAGGCATGCATGATGATGCACAAAACAAAAACACGGCGATTTTCTAGTAGTGGATTTACCCGGGGTGCTACACCCACACCCCCTAGGAGCGGGCCCACCTTGCCCCGTGCCTAGGGCAGGTGTGGCCCACTTGGCCGGCCTCCGACTCCGCCCTCTCGCCTATATCTTACTCACGGAACCCTAACCCCATGGGAGCGACCAAAAATAGATTTCCGTCGCCTCTGCGGGGCGGAAAACACCGAGGGAGAAAGATCTCTCCGGCAGACAGAATTCTACAGGCGAAACTCCTCCCCGGAGAGGGGATATCATCGCCATCAACACCGTCATCAAGCTAGGCTTCATCGGGATCATCATCATCATCATCATCCACACCATCATATCCACCAGTACCACCATCACCACTCCATCCTGTTGTAACAATTGTGTTGGATATTGCTTTAGTTCTTAGGGGAAACTTTCCCGGTGTTAATTACTATTGTAGTTGATGCTTGTGAGTGGAATCATTGGATTTATTGTTTATGTTCAGATTGTTATCCATTATCATATCATCTTTGATCTTGATCCATATGATGTCTCGTGAGTAGTTCGTTTAGTTCTTGAGGACATGGGAGAAGTCATGTTGTTATTAGTGGATTTGTGTTGAGTTATTATTCAATGGTTTAGTATTTACGTTGTGGTGCTATTCTTATAGTGGTGTCATGTGAACATCTACTACATGATACTTCACCATTTATGGGCCTAGGGGAATGCATTGTGTACCTGGATACTAATTGTGGGGTTGCCGGAGTGACAGAAACCTGAACCCCCGTTAGGACACCTTTGCACAAGCGAGCGTAGGATCTCAGAATTTAAGGCTGTGGTTAGGTTTATATCTTAATTAATTTCCTGTAGTTGCGGATGCTTGCATGGGGTTTAATCACAAGTATGTATTAGTCCAAGTAAGGTCGGTACATTAGCACAGGTTCACCCACACAACACTTACAACACCAAAGAAGAATACAGCCATATGAAGCAAAAGCACTTGATAGGATTCCCATGTGTCCTCGAGAACGCTTGGTCCTTATAAGTATTTCCACCGGCTTGTCCTTTGTTAAGAAAGGATTGGTCCACTTGCTGCGTTTATTCTTTATTACATGCACTTTGTTTTGTTGCTTTATCAGAAAACCCCTAAAAATCCGTTTGCTAAGTGTTTGCAGAGATTTCCTGCTCCATACCACTAGTCAACACCTTTTGCTCCTCGCTGGGATCGACAATCCTATTTATCGAAAGTACTGCGATACGGCCCCTATACTTGTGGGTCATTAGCGGCATGCTCAGTAGTATCGAGGAAACATGGCCCATCGCACCAAGCATGAACCAAAGCATATTCAACCATCACATAGGCTCGCTCCTGGCACCTCTTGATGAGCTCTGGATCATGAGTCCACTTGCCTTCGGCCCTCATGTTCTAAAGAACATCAAGATTGATGTCTTCATACCAAGATATCACGAAGGACAAGGCTTTGTCTGCGGCTGTGCGACCAGCCGACTCACGCCATTCATCCAGTCATCCGTCGGAGATCAGTAGCCTGGCCGTGAGAGGCTCAATGACTTCAGGGGGGTCTTCATCTGCCAAGAGCGTCCTAAAGACACGGATTGCCGACTTAAGTAGGTCAACCCCACATGACTTCACAGTGGTTACGCGCTGTGAGAGGGTAGCCAAATGCTCATCAATGGTAACCTCGCCGTCTGCCAGGTCACCAGACTCGGACCACACCTTCTTCATGGCCCTTAGAGCAAACATATTGGCTTCGGGGAAGTTCTCTACAAGAAAAGATGAAATCATCAAAGGACAACAAAAGAGATGGAAATAAGAACAAGAACGCAGTAAAAAGAGTAAGGACTCACTACCGATAAATGAGTTGATGGAGACAAGTTTGGACTGCCAAGTTTTCGCTTTAGCTTGGAGGGCATCCAAGTCTTGGTGAGCCGAGTCTAGAGCCGACTCGGCATCCTTAAGCAACTCATTCATATTTTTAGTTCTACTAGAGAGTTTCCCTCTTTCTCGGAGAGCTCTTGGCGCAGACCCTCAAGCTCAGACTTATGCTTCTACTCCATTTCCGCCATATGCTGCTTAAGTCGTGTCACCTCTTCTCGATCCTTCTGGAGCTCGATCTGGTGCTGCCCTGCTTATTCAAGAATGTGTTCCATCAATCCCGTCATGGAAACAATACCCCGGAGTTGTTCTGTGAGCAAAAGTATCTTTGCTACTGCAAGATACAACAAATGGACAAGGAAACACTAAAGCTAGGAAGCTACAAAGTTTCTAAGCTAAAGGGCACTACCTTCAGCATACGAAATTTGCTTGTGGAGGGAATCTATGGTGGATTGAGCAGTAGATGTGGAAAAATAGTAACAAGAGGAAGTTAATATAAAATGACAAAAATGGCCAGTAAGAGGGAGGCCGAGTAACAGGATATACCTCGGCCTTGGTTTTCGGCAATCAGATTGTGGTGAGCAGCAGTAAGCTTTTGATACTTCCATATCAGGGATTGGTGTATCTTGGTGCGCTCATTATGCGTAAGCAGCAAAAAGAGAGATATACAATAAATGTTCAATGAATCAAAATATTCAATCCCGGCAGAAAATAGAAAGAGATGCAATCTAGTTCTGAGCTTACAGCCGAGTAACTACTTTACTCGACAGTAACCTCGGGGGCTAGGGATCAGATTTCCAACACAAGGTCTTGGCGAGAAGAAGATAAACACATCCCTTTACTAGGAGCTTATAGCCGAGTAAGTTCCTTACTCGGCAGTAACCTCGGGGACTAGGGAATATGTGGATATAAAAATACTCAGAACATGAAAGAGTAAAGCAGTTGCATACCTCGTTGACCCGGTCGACTTGTGTCATGAGCGCAATGGATCTATGGGTCATCTCTGACATGGGCTTGGGGACTAGCTGCACCTGCTGCTGACCCAAACCCGAAGGAGAGGCAGAATTAACCTCATGATCGCCCGCAGCGTTCCACTCTAGGACGAAAGGTTCAGCAGAGCCGAGGCTATGCCCGCTGAGCGTCCGAGTAAGAACTTGACCTTTCTTCAAGGTAGCTCCTACACCGCCACAGGTAGCAGCGGGGCTAGCGTGCAAAGTGCTGGATCAATAAGCGCCGCCGGATCTAGGAATGGCTGCAGATTTACCCAACTGGCCCGCCAAACCAGGTGTCTTTGTTGATGTGGTTGGTTTTATCTGCGGAGCTGAACCTGGGGCAAAAACTAGAGTCTGCTGCTTGGAACCCGTTGTTTTGACGGGCGTAGTCCGAGTCTGGCTGGGTGGAGCATGCCGGGTCTGGCTCTTTGCTGCTGGAGGTGGAGGAGTAGGTCTTCTGCTTTGATGCTGCGATGAGGGAGCCGAATGAGCAGGCTGAACAATAGGCTGGGAAGAAGAAGATGACTTTTCTATTGATTCACTAGTAGGAGGAACTATAACAGAGATATTCTGGGTGGACTCGGCTCCGATGTTGCTTGCACCGGGTCCCAAGTTCATAGTTTCAGAAGCTACTGGCGATGCAGGACGAGTCTCCCCTGCAGAATGCGCTGCCGGGTCAGCTTTAGGGAGAGGCTCGGAAGCCTCAACTATAGGAGCAGATAACCGAACATGGCTTTGTGGCTTTGGAGAGACACGGGCAGGGGAGACTGGCTTGGAGATGGAGGAGGCCATGCAAGTGGCAGACTGGTTCATAGACACAGCAGCGCTGAAAACAAAAGTGAAAATCTATAAGGGAAAATCCATAAGAAAGAGAGGTAGCAGACAACGAAAGTTACCCAGACACAATGGGATCGCGCGATGCGCGTCAAGCAACTCGGCGTGGAGCCTTGTGGGGCTGCGAAGTCCCAGCTTCGGGGGCCAAGACAGCATCGACCCTGCGCTTCTTGGAAGGATGAGCACCACTGGTGGAGGCCCCGTGCCGCTTACCCGGCTTGGCAGCAGGGATTTTGCGGCGACCGCCGGTAGAGAGGGGAGCATCCTCGTGTACCTGACCGGCTACATCAGCAAATGCAAGATTCATTGGGATAAACCAAAAGGTTAAGGAAAAAGTCAAGTACCTCCATAATCTCACAGTCATCATCATAATCATCATCATCATCATCATCTGACCAGTCCTGCAAAGTGTTTCGGCTAAGATTCTTACCCGGAGTTGGAGCAGTAGCAACATGGGGAATAGGCATGAAGCACTCCAAGTTGAACTCATCCTCGTTGTCGTCAGATCGATCACTGAAATAACCGCTGGGAGGAATGGTACTGTTGTCAACCTAGTGCACGAGATTCTACGAAAGGCAAAGTGAGCGAAATCAATACAAGAAACATATGACAAGTAAATGCTGAGTAAAATATGTCGGCAGCATTCGGTTACTCGGAAACTTACCCATGGAACAAGTCTATCCCGGCTGAAGGGGGGACAACTCCATGTCCAATCTTCCGCCAACGTCAGCTTGAAGATAGAGTTGACTCAGCGAGCGACAGAATCGTTGGAAAGATCGAGGGTAGAATGACGAGTGGGATAATGCGAACCGCTCATGAAGCAGATCGTGTGACACCTGGCTCGGATGGGGCTGACTCAGCGACTGATGAAGGTGCACATCAAATCCTCCTTAGTCAAATTAAACCGCTCCTTCGGGCAAGCAGCCTCTCAATGACACCGTGAGCCTCGTTCACCGGTGGGTACTTGTCCCGTGTGTCAAGCTTCCTGAGGTCCTTGCTAGGGACTTCGTCTTTGAAGGGGGGAAGATGGATGAAATCATTGTGTCCCAGTGTTCTTGACATAGAAAAAAGTTCTGTGCCATTTCTTGCAAGAGTCTAAACCCGTGACACGGTGAAAAATGGAGTCCCTCCTAGGCGTGATGATAGTAGCACCACACTGGGTAGGCCTCTTCTTAGAGGAGGGAACACCAGGATTCGGAACAACTTGGATCCGAAAATTAAAATACTTGGCCCAAATAAGAACTGTGTGCCAGAGACCAAGATAGCCCTCATAGGAAAAAATAAAGAAAGACAAGGAGATAATAGCATTGGCGGGAATATGATGCGTTTGCAAATGAAAAGTTGACAGAAAAGATTTGAAGAAGTCATTGACAGGGAGAGAAAAACCATGCTCAAAGTGAGATAGAAAAACTACCTGCTCATCCGGCTCGGGCTTGGGAGAAATCTCACCAAGAGGAATGTGGCACCCAACGCCAAGAGGGATGCGTATGTTAGTGCGTAGCCCTTGATTTCCCGGAGAGTAACCTCCGAGCCCTCCTAGGCGCCGCACTCGCCGGTGTTCTCATGTTCCTCCACATCCTCACCTCCATCGCAGGCATCCATGAACTCCAGTGGCTCGGGCCCTTCCTGAGTCGGAAGCATCCTAGATTGCCAAGGACCCGTCGAGGAATCGAAGAAGAAGGAGGGCAAAGGGAAGCACCTAGCCACTGATGCAAGCAAGAAGAAGAGCAAGGGAACAATTGCAGATTGGAACGACGCAAGGAAGAAGGCAGGGGGAAACTGAAGCGGCTAAGCGGTTTATTCCCTCCACGACCCTACTTAAGGGGAGTAAAAACCCCAAGCGTGGGATCGATGTGTGCCGTGTGGTCAGGGTGTGGCCGTGTATGTGGAAAATGGACAAATCAGAGCGCGCCACATGTGCGCAATACAGAAACAGGCCACACTGCATCCCACAGCGAAAGACACGAGGCGCTGAGGGATGGGACTACCACAATGACGGGAGTAACTGCGTCGCCGTCACTGTGCTGTCAGGATTTGAGAGAAAATTTGAGGCAAACCATCATAATTACAACCTTTCCGTGACTAATGTCGAGGAGATAAAAAGCCAAATATGACCCGGCAAAGCTAGATATGACTCGGCGAAGGTCGAAAAGACCTCGCTAAGTCAAAGATGATACTCGGAAATACCTTGATAGACTCGGCAAAGATCAAGGTTAGGCCAAATGGGCCATTCAGCATATAAAGTATAAAAGAAAGAGAGAAGTTCCAAATGCATTAAATGAACCTGGAGACGCCTAACAGCAAAAACCTGCTAGGCCTCGCCAGCTTCGGGGACTAATGTCGGGGGGATAACCCCTGGTAGGGACATAAGGGGTAAAACGTTGCCCAGCTTGGCTTAGGCCGAGTCAAAGAAACCACCAGCCGGGTCTTAATGGCTGGGATATGAAGCCTATGTAAGGCCGACATAGGAAGTATGTCGGCCCGCACAGGACAAAGATGTTTACCTTGCAGGTAGCGACAAGCCAGATCTCATGATGGAAGGCCGAGTCAAGAAGGACGCGTTTGCACCTTTCCGAGTAAGATCCAGGAGGGACCATGGTGAAGCATGGTCAAAAGAGAAGGGCGCCGCCGGGTAACACCAAAGGAGCCGGGTAACACTCAAAGACACAGAGTGACGCATAAATCACTGTATGACGTTGTCGAGCTGGCGTCTACATACAAAAGGACCGTTGGATGTACAACTTTATTGACTGGGTCAGGGGGCCTAGGGCTAGCCCATGACCCAGCCCATATAGTAAGGACAAAGATCCAAACAGTAAATCCTAGGGCCCAAAAGTGTAACCTAGATATTCTCGTTGCCTATATAAGGAGGGGAATAGATAGGGTTTAGAGGGATCAATCAGTAGAGAACTAGTGCCCTAGGGCTATGCTAAAAAATCTCAAGGAGCACTTGTAAATTCCCAAGGAGAAATAAAAACCACAAGTCTGGAGAGTTCATCGTGTTCATCGTGCGCGGCTGGACTGTGCACTCCCTCCCCGGTTACCTCAAGCGTCCGTTCGGTCCCTAACTTAAGCCTACCCATGGCATCTGCCGTGACAGCACCACGACATTGCTTAACTCACCAAACTTACTTCTTGCCCATAACTTGTTATGATGTTCTTTGAGGTATTCTTTCAGCTTCGGCACAGTATACAAGTTCTTCATGTAAGTAGCATGCGTGCTTGGGGTGTACGTGTATGTTGATCGTGACAAGTTGTCTTCAAAGGTATTTCCTTTGAACTTCTTCGTGAAGCTAGTAGCAAGGTGCCACATGCATTCCCTATGCTCAACCCTAAGAAACACATCATCAACAACATTCTGAAGCCCCTTCCTTGCACCAGTGTGTATCACCAAGCCTTCAGGGTGACAAATTATTGCATGTAGTCTCTTCATGGACCATGTCCAGCTTTCAGTCGATTAACTCTCAAGAACAGCATAGGCTACGGGAAAAAGCCAATTATGTGCATCCACAGCACAAGCGGTAGCAAGCTGTCCCCTGAACTTCCCTATTAAAGAAGTTGCCTCTATTTCCAAGTATGACATGTAGCCATCTAGGAACCACTTCCAGCATGCCTTCAGGCAGACAAAACATCTCCTGAAGCATTTCTTATCTGCCTGCTTATACTTGACCCCCCTTGAGACCTTTTCTCTTCCTTTCACAACCTCGTAATCAATGTTAAGAACACTACGAGGTGATGTCTTCTCTACCTCCGCTTTGAAACTATACAACATGTGAAAACTGTTAGTCCACTTGCCCTGAATGAAGTCTAGAGCCATATCCTTCCCATTAAAGACTCTATGGTAAGGAATCAGAATGTTAAACTTTTCACTAAGCTTAGTTCTGAGTTTAGTAGGTCCAATGCTATGATCCTGCCTCACCCAGTCAAGTAACTTAGCAGCAATCCACTTGGTTGTCACTGATCTAACTTTATCACTTGGAAGTATTACGGCAGTTGTGTTTCTTCGTGTTTACCTTGATCTGCATTCAATGGGAATAAAAATAAATCATAGGACTCATCAGCAGAACAAATATGAGAAAGACCGAAACTAAATGTAGCTATTGCAACCTGAAATGGGTGTCCACCCCGCATTGGAGATGCATGCAATCTCCATTTACACACATTACTTTCCCTACAATGCACCCTAAATCTCTTTTGGTCACTCTTTTTGACGATAAATTCGAATCCAACTCTTCCTCTTCCTCATCAGTCCCATAGTCAGGCTCTTAGTTCAAATCAACCAAATATTCCCTACTCTCCATCCTATCAGGGTCAGCAGCCACATCTGGATAAGCTTTCCCATCATCATCATCATCATCATCATCATCATCATCTTCGATCACAAAATCACCCTGACCGCCACACATTTTGATGTCTTCATGCTCAACGACAGGCTGGTCGGTCGCGCTCGGTACCGAAAACAGAGATTGCTCTATTCGCATTCCACACGGTCCGGTATCATTCAGGACAGTCTCTTCCCCAGTATCTTTGTTAACTATGTGCATAAACATCAGCACAGTCCTCGTGCCGAGGTGTTTACCCCACATCATGGCCACAACCTCCCCAGTTCTAACGTTGCAGAAAGTCTGCGAATTTGTGTCATAATACCTGATTACGAATTGATCATGCTGGCCAATGGGAAACTTGCCAAATTGCATGTGCAAGTCAGTTAGAGTTATGTCCTCCGCGTCTACTATCAATCGATAATCAAATCTGCTGGTAACTATGATTCTACCATCGGACAAGGTTTCAGTCCGACACCCATGCCGAATCTTCAAAAGAAATCTGGATGAAGCAGACGTCCTACAGTCACCAAAACAGATCCTCTCCATCAACACAGGACTAGAAACGCTAATTGGGAGATGCAGAGATGGAATTGTAGTTCTTACCCTTCAGGGAGGATGTACGTCACGTTCAATGGGATCTAGAGCGCCAAAGCTTTGCACCCTGCGTCCTCTTCCCCTGTTTCGTGCTCCTCCATGTTCTCCAGCCTTGAAGGGTCCATCTCCTTGCTCTCTGTCCGGGAAGGACCCATCTCCGTGTTCTTCGGCCATGTAGGATCCAATTCCATGCAAGATCCATATATAAGACACCGTCGTTGTGCAAGAACCTAGCGCCCACCAAACGATTTTTGTTCCCAGATGTGCCTGGGCGGCGACAGAGGCAAGGAGACAGGGCAAGGGGGCAAGACACGGTGGGTAGGGCGGGTAGGGGATGACAGGAGGACGATAGTCCAGGGGGAGGACGAGAGTGCTGCCAGAGGGGATAGGGTGGCGGCGTGCAAGACCAGAGCAGTGGAGGGGAGCGGAGCTGCGAGCGAGCGAAAGAATATGGAAAATCACATAATAATGGGGAGCACTAATCCTCGAACCTGGGATGCGCGCCGTCGACGGTCGAGGTTGCAGGGGCCACCCAGTCTGTAAAATGCCACGTCCTCTTCCCCTGTTTCTGATGGAGTTGCTACAATTATACGATCGTAGTGGCACAGGAAAAATTTCTCGACACAACTAAGGACACACTCGTAAATATACTTAAAATAGACCCTGACCTGGTACATTGCCCGATCCGGTTGCTAGCTACGACCTGTATTTTTAATATCTTAGCACTCTTATGCTGAGAAGGGAAATAAAGATTCAGCATAGTTGAACTAGTTTCAAATAAATAAGATACACTCTTAGGAAGCTTAGCTATGGCCCCTTCTAAGCAGAATCCGCTAGCCCGTGGCCGCCGCCGAAGCTTGGCTATTTGGCCCCTCTAAGGCAGGCCATGCGACTGTACTACAAGGCCGGTCTTCCATTGCCATCCGAGATGGTTGATTTCGCAGAATGTGCTACATCTGTGGTGGCGGCGGTGGCAACGGTGAAGGCCGCGGCGGCGTTGAGAAGGGCCAACCGAGCATTGTGGAGAATGCGCGCGGTGGCATTTTTGTGTGCTCTGCGCACGAGAAAGAAGGTACGTTCCAAAGCGTTCCTACGAGCTTGCCGCCGAGGAAAGAAACCCCCGAACAGGGCGGCACCAAGGTCAACAAACTCTCGCGTCCATGCCTCGACGCGGGCAACCTTACAGTGGGGCAATCTGGGTGCACACCGTTAGTGGCAAAGACGATCCATCCTACACATCGTCGGCAACAACACCGCGGCGGCGTGCATCCATCTACACTCATCTTGTTGGAGTGTTCGACAGCTGGAGCCGACGATGGGCAATAGCTCAGCGCTGGAATTCAGGTTCAGATTTGATGGGGATATGCCTACCGGGATATACCCAGCAGGACGATTCCGACTGGCCCAGGCACCTGCGAGTGGGCCTGCAGTAACGGCGACTGGATCACGACCTGGCGTGGACTCAAGCAACTGGAAGCTGAAGGCCCAGAAGCGTAGATAGGCCCAGTCAGATTAGGTTAAACGATTGCTGAAACCTTAACTGATTCGGTTGAGATCTGTAAACCCTAGGGGGGTGAGTCTATATAAACCTCCCTAAAGGGCGAGTAGAGGATACGTTCCATCATCCACCCAAGCGACTCGCTGCCTAGCCGCCGAGCTCGCCCCATGGTACTTCCACCATAATACAATCTAGAAGGAGTAGGTCATTACCCTCCGGGGGGCCGAACCTAGGTAAATCCATGTGTCTCTGCCCTCATCTTGCACTGCAGATGGCTGGCCGCCCTTGCCCCATGTTCTACTACTCGCTGCCGATTGCAGCATCTGCCGTGGTCATTCCCACGACAGTGGCGCCCACCGTGGGGCCTGGCCGGTGTTCTGCGGCGAGATCCAATCTGCCCATCAACGAGTCGGTTGCCACCGGCCGCATGATAGCGATCGGCGAGATGCTCCAAATCTTGCCGAGCAGCTACGTCCCGGCGGCGCGACCCATCATGCACAGCATGATCCTGCCGGTTGGCACGATCAGTCTCTTCGTCGGCCTCACCGACGTCATCATCTCGGAGGACTCGGCTCGCATCCGCGAGTCGCCGCAACGCGACCGGCTCTCTGAGAGTCAGGTCCGCACGATCCACCGCCTCGCCTCCGAGTACGACTCAGCCCACAGCGCCGTGGCTGAAACCACCGCAGCCGCGGAAGACGCGGCCCTCAACGACAATGCCGACTCGGCGACCCCGGCGTCAGTCGCCGGATCCATCGTCGCCGCGTCGCCCGCGGGCTCCATCACCCAGGTCTCCAACATCGGAGACTTCGAGGATCCCTCCATCCTTGGGATCTTTGACTTTGACTCCGGGTCGGAGAACTCCGCCGATCTCCGCGACGGGACCGGTCGCCACGTCGCGACATACATGGCGACTGGCGCCGTCCCACCGGAGGATCCATTCTCCACCCCGATCCCTCCAACGCAACGGCAATGGAGGTCGAGGAACTCCGCCTGAAGCTGGCGGAAGAAGTCCGCAAGGAGCAAGCCGAGCACGAAAATTTTCGCCTCGAGCAGGTGATGGCGCAGGAGCTGTCGCGCTACCACCAGCAACGAATCAGGTCGCGCCTGAACCCCACCGTCCAGGGGCATGCCCTGAACTTCGACGACGAGAGCGACCTGGCCCGCGCGGACGAGCGCGCGATCTGCGAGAACGCGCCACCAGGAGGAAGCGCCCGGCCCCCACCAGGATCGATGGCGAATGGCGCCCCACCTCCACCCAACTGCGCACTCCCCAGGGACCAGCCGCGGATCGTGGTCTCCTCACGGGAGCGAGACACGAACGGCCTACCACTATTCTCCACCCCAATGGACAACCTCGTGGCGGGTCGAGAAGCGGCCGACAACGTCACGGCCACCGGGGTCGATGCCCTACAGATCCATTATGTCAAGGCCTTGCTCGCAAAGGAGGTCGAGCAAAAAAACGCAGGCATCGACTCACAGGGTCGGATGTACTCGCGTTCATCGGGCAGCAGAGCGGCCTCAAGCGGTCGCCCCTTGGCCGCAAACACCGTCAACTGCCCGCCACCCGAACCACTACAGCTTCATCACCGACCCGCGAACGCGTCACTCTCCACCAACGACCCCCGGCCGGCGACTAACTTCATCGCCGCCAACGGTCAGCCCGTCGACGCCCGCACCCACATAATCAACAACCAGAGCTGGCGCGCACACCAGCCCGACGACCTACGGCATACCTTAACCAACCGCCACGACAGCGAGCCGAGGGGGTCGCTAAGCCGACTCGGGCCCCGGTGCTTCGGACCGATGATCTGAGGCGAAAGGTACCCGACGAACTTCAAAGCGCCGAAGGAAATAGAAAAGTACGACCCCACGTATGATCCCTCCGTGTGGCTGGATACTTACCTCATGGCAATGGGAATCGCCGGCCACACCGATCTACTCGCCGCGCGCTACCTCCCCCTGATGATGGAGGGGGTGTGTAGGTAGTGGATCAACACTCTCCCCGCGGATAGCATCGACTCCTGGGAAGAGATGCGCGACTACTTCGTCAGGCACTTCGAGGGTTCATACACCCGTGCCACCACCATCGAGGACCTGGAACGATGCGTCCAGGGACCTCGCGAGTCGACCCACAGCTGGGTCCAACGGTGGCAAGAACTGTGGTACAACGCGGTCGGCATCCACCTAGACACCGCAATCCACTGCTTCAAGACCTCGTGCCGCTACGAACCCCTGGTCGCCAAGCTCAAACGAGCATACCGCACACTCGACAACATACCTGGTCTCCTAGAGATCGCCAAAAGATACGCGGAGGAAGACCCAAATCAAGAAACCGACAACGAGTCGGGAGCACAACGCCGCACGAGCGGCAACGGCAACGGACAACGATCCGATCTACGCTACAGCAACACTCGCCTCACCGGCAAGCGCCGCAGTTACGGGCGAGTCGACTTCGTCGCCAACGCTGGACACGCGCAGCGCGAGCCCAAGAGCTTCCGCCGCGACGGGGGGCAACGCCGCGACGGCGGTAACTACAAGGCGAAACCAAGGTTCGACCCCGCGGCCCTCCTTAACCAACCTTGTGCATTTCACAGCAGGGAAGGAATGCCCGCCACGCACATGACCGCCGACTGCCACTCTCTCAAGGAGATCGAGAAGGCACGGCGAGCGCGGTAAGACCCCGACAACAACCCGCCAAACGGCGGAAAATTCGGAAGCATGGCTGGCTCGCTCCACACCTTCACAGGCTTCAACACGAAGCGTGAGAAGAAGGTCATCGCCCGCGCCATCGCCGTCAATGCTGTGGCCCAGGTGGACGTTCCCCAGTTCCTCAACTGGTCGGAGCAACCCATCACCTGGAGCCGCCAGGACCACTCGCCACACATCGAGTACCCAGGCCGAGTCGCCCTGGTAGTCAAGCCCAAGGTGGGAGACTACTGGCTCCCCAAGACATTGATGGACAGCAGCAGCTCCATCAACATCCTGTACCTGGATACCTTCAGGCGACTGCGGCTCCCGCAGTCGATGCTCGAGACGACCTACACCACGTTCCACGGCATCGTCCCCGGTCGGAAGGCGTACCCGATCGGCAAGGTCACGCTGCCAGTCACCTTCGGCACACCGGCAAACTTCCGCACCGAGCGGATCATCTTCGAGTTGGTGCCCTTCGACAGCCCCTACCACTGCGTCCTGGGGCGCCAGGCGTTCGCCAAGTTCATGGCGGCGCCCCGCTACGCGTACAACGCGATGAAGCTCCCCGGATCGCGTGGTGTCATCACCATCCACGGCGACCCCGACATGGCCGCCGAGTGCGAGGCCAAAGGAGCCGAACTCGCCGACGCCGTCATCGCGGCAGAGGCCAAGCACGCCGACGAGCTCGCCAAGTACGCGAGCGGGGTCAACAATGACGACCCCACTATACTCAAGAATCCCAATTTGGAGGGCGACAACACCTCAGCCTTTGAGGCAACGACGCATACCCGCACCGTCGAGCAGGTCCCAGGCGACTCCAGCCAGACGATGACGATCGGGACGGGCATGAGCCTAGCATAGGAAGGCGCGCTCATCGAGTTCCTCCGTAAGAACAGGGACATCTTCGCATGGAAGCCCTCTGACATGCCCGGTGTCCCTAGGGAACTCGCTGAGCACAAACTCAACGCCGACCCCAAAGTGCGACCTGTCAAGCAGTCGTTGCGGCCCTTCAATGAAGAGCGCCGCCGAGCCATTGCCGAGGAGGTGCAGCGTCTACTCGATGCAGGCTTCATCCGGCCAATAAAATACTCCAAGTGGCTGGCAAACCCAGACCCGGTCAAGAAGAAAAATGGGACCTGGAGGATGTGTATCGATTACACAAACTTAAACAACGCCTGCCCGAAGTAGCAATTCGTCCTCCCGCGGATCGACCAAATAATCGATTCCACCGCGGGCTCGGAGTCGCTATGCTTCCTTGACGCCTACTCTGGGTACAACCAGATCAAAATGGCCATTGAGGACGAAGAGAAGACGACGTTCATCACGCCATTCGGAGCCTTCTGCTACACCGCCATGACCTTCGGCCTCAAGAACGCCGGGGCGACCTACCAGCGGTGTATGCAGGAGTGCCTTGCGAGCCAAATTGGCCGCAATATCCACGTCTACATCGACGACGTGGTAGTGAAGTCCGCCCGCCAGGGCGACCTACTCGCCGACCTGGCGGAAACATTCGCCAACCTGCAGAAGTACAAGATAAAGCTCAACCTAGGAAAATGCACCTTCGGTGTACCAGCAGGGCAGCTACTGGGATACGTCGTCTCCAAGCGCGGGATTGAGGCTAATCCCACCAAGATCGACACGATTGCTCGACTCGGCAAACCCGAGTGCCTGCGCGATGTCCAGAAGCTGGTCAGGCGAGTCGCGGCTCTCAGTCGCTTCATCCCTCGATTGGGCGAAAAGGCGATGCCCCTATACCGCATGATGCGCAAGAACCCAACCTTCCAGTGGGACAATGAGGCGGACGACGCGCTCCGCGACCTCAAGAAGGTGCTACTCGTAGCACCGCTACGCGCCGCCCCCGTCGACAAGGAACCCATGCTAGTCTACGTCGCGGCTTCCGAGCGCGTCATCAGCGCCGTCATGGTCGTCGAGCGACCAGAGGAAGGAAAGGAACGCCCAGTACAGCGACCCATGTACTATATCAGCGAGGTCATCACCGAGTCACGCCAGCGATACCCGCAATACCAGAAACTGGTATACGCGGTCTTCAGAGCGCAGCGGCGACTGCCGCACTACTTCCAGGAGCACCCGATAACGGTCGTCTCCTCAGCACCGTTGCAGGACATCATCCGCAACCGTGAGGCGACTGGGCGAGTCGCCAAGTGGGCCATCGAAATCGGCGTCCACAACATCAAGTACGAGCCGCGCAAAGCGATCAAGTCGTAGGCTCTCGCGGACTTCATCGCCGACTGGGAGGAGGCCCAGCAGCCAGAAAAGCTGCCTTACCTCCACTACTGGAGTTTACACTTCGATGGCTCCAAGAATGCGGACGGTGCAGGAGTAGGGATCGTGCTAACCTCTTCGAAGGGCGACATGCTATGCTACGTCCTCTGCCTCGATTTCACCCCCTGCACCAACATGGCCGAGTACGAGGCAGTACTCCACAGCATGCAAGCCGCCAAGGAGATGAATGTCAACCGCCTACGCTGCTAGGGAGACTCCGACCTCGTCGCTGAGCAAGTCGCTGGCACCTGCGACGCCGTTTCCCCCACCATGGCGGCATACCGCCAAGCAGTGGACAAGCTGGGTGGACACTTCGCAGGCTATTCCGCCGAGTGGATCGACAGGAGGAAGAACGAGGAGGCCGACGCACTCTCTCGTATCGGCTCGGCTCGACTCGCACCACCCGCCGACGTCTTCCTCGACACCATCACCAAGCCTTCCGTCTCTCCCCCAAGGGAGATCGACATCGGAGTCCCGCTGCAACCAGAGGTAACCCTGGTCGCACTCATCGCCGAGCCAGAGGACTGGACTACGCCATACATCGCCTACCTGGAGGGAGGCACCTTGCCAGCAGACGAAACAGATGCCCGGATGATAGCACGGCGCTGCAAATCCTTCGTCATCATCGACGGCGAGCTCCACAAGCGCAGCGTGACCGGCGTGTTCCAACGCTGCGTCCAACCCGCTGAAGGACGCAAAATCCTCCACGACATCCACTCCGGTGACTGCGGCCACCACGCCGGCGCCCGCTCTATGTTCCCAAAGGCCATGCGACACGGTTTCTACTGGCCAACCGCACATGCAGACGCTGTCAACATTGTCCAGCGGTGCGCCGGTGCCAGAAGTACGCCAACCAGACCCACGTACCAAGCTCGGCGCTTAAGACAATCCCCATCACCTGGCCATTCGTCGTGTGGGGTATGGACATGGTAGGCCCTTTCAAAAAGGCCCCCTCCGGCTTCACCCACCTCCTGGTTGCAGTCGACAAATTCACAAACTGGGTGGAGGCCAAGCCAGTCCGGAAATGCGACGGGAAGACCGCCACCAAGTTCCCACGCGAGCTCATCTATCGCTACGGGTTCCCAAACAGCATCATCACGGACAACGGCACCAACTTCGCCAAAGGAGCCATGGCCGAGTTCTGCGAGGAACATCACATCCGACTCGACCCCGCCTCAGTCGCTCACCCGGAGTCCAACGGCCAGGCGGAGCGAGCCAACCAGAGCATCCTCCACGGCCTGAAGCCACGGCTCCAAGTACCAGTCGAGTGCACCACCGGGTGCTGGGTCGAGGAGCTACCCTCCGTCATCTGGGGGATCCACACCTCCATCAACAGGTCGACAGGCTTCACCCCCTTCTTCATGGTGTATGGGGCCGAGGCAGTCATGCCCACCGACCTAGAACACGACTTGCCCAGGGTTTTCCATTACACGGAGGCCGCAAACAAACTCGCACGCCAGGATGGAGTCGACCAACTCTACGAGGCACGCGACCTCGCCCGCTCCCGCACCTTCATCTACCAACAAGGGCTCCGTCGCTACCTTAGCCGGCGAGTAAGGACTCGCACGTTCCAGGAAGGCGATCTGGTGCTACGCCTCATCCAGGACAAGAAGGGCATGCACAAGCTATCCCCCCCGTGGGAGGGACCATTCGCCATCGGGCGAGTCCTCGGCAACGACGCCTACTACCTCATTGACGTCCGAGGAGACGGGAAACTCGACGTCAAGTGACCGTGGAATGTAAACCTACTACAGAAATTCTACTCCTAGAATTCCATACATGTACTCCCCACTTACTATGAAATAAAATAAACCGGTTACCACAAATTGCGTCTACTCTCCGTGCCTTGTGCCACTCACACTCGTAATAACAGCGTCAAGCTAACCGCAGAAGTCAACCTCCGGTACAGCAACCGGCACGGCCAAGTAGTGCGTTCCGAGTGCACTGGGTTACCCCAGGACTCGTAACGTCCACGAAAAACGCCAACCCGGAGCACCATTGGAGTCGCCTAGCTCGAATGGCTCAACGAGCCAAGACAACTGCCCTCGTTCCTCACAACGACCAAGGTCCTCTGCATCCTCGGCACCGCGACTCGAATGGCCAAGTACCACACTCGGGGACTGACGATCAGTCGAGTACGAGCGACTAGGGAAAAACGCTAAGTATGAGAGCACGCTCAGGACTCGCCATGCGACTGACCCTACGGGTCAGGCAGGAGTGACGCACTTCCTCTAACACGCTCAGTCCTCACCCACCCTGGAGCTGCGACTAGAACCACCAAGTACCACGCTCGGGGACTCGGCCACCCGACCTCGTTCGCGCAAGGGAAAACGGTCAAGTAAAGAGCACTCACGGGAGTCGCCTTGCGACTGGCTCTCCGAGCTCGGGCGAGTCGACCTCAATAACAAAACAACTGACAAAACATTCAAAACCACAAACACATAACAAACGAGGTAAACCCCATAAAAACAGCGGACGCGCTTGGGGACTCGTCTAATAAGCAATCAAAATTACGAAACAATTCACAAAATAATACGAAGCTTCATTACAGCAGAACAACGTCGTTCCAAAATACAAGTTGAGTCCAATGGCCAATCGCTACTAACGCCCCAGGGCACAGTGTTTCTACTCCGCAGGTTTTGACGGCGACTCGCCGCCACCCCTGCGGTTGCGAATGAAGGGCGTGTACGGGTTCGACGGATACGTCGTCAACTCACCCGCCATCGCCGCACGGAAGGGATGCTCGACCTTGAAGTCCCGATGCGGCGGCTCAGGATCGTTGGGGGCGACAGTCGTCTCCTGATAGGGGAGGAGGTCGCCCATCGCCCAGACGCGATCGGAGTACACCGCGGCCCGGTCTGTCAGCTTCGGCACCTCGGCGATCTCCACCGAGGCTGTCGACAAGGGGTAGCCACTCGTCACGTCATCAAGATCGAAGTCCTCCGGGAAGTGGGCAAGCCCAAGGCTGAGAGCCGTTGCCGCCCCGTGCCAGAACGCCGACCGCGTCATGAACTCGACGACTGACGGCGCCTTCTCCAGATACCGCCATACTTTGACGAGGTCGCTGGGAATCACTTCCGTAGGCGATATCTCCTGAAGATACGCCCGAATGCAAGCCGCGGACAATGTGGCCGAGTTGACCAGAGTGGTCACGCACTACCGCACGTCGTACGACCGCGCCTCCTCCGAGCTGTCGATAATCCGACCTGTGGACAGAGGGCGGCAGTGAGTACATCAAAGATTACATAATGCAGATACTACAGGCAGAGGCAGAAAGTTCACCAATTAAAGGACGGCAGAGGCCCGTGATGAAGCTTTGAATCGAGGAGAAGGCGTTCTGCAGCCCAATAACGAGGGCGTCAGAGACCTTTCGCTCTTCGGCGGCAGCCGTAACAACAACTTTTGCTCGCCCATCCGCCGAGATCGCCTCCGCTTTCGCTTCCTTGAGCTCGCGCTCCAGATCAGCGATCCGTTTCTCTGCCGTACTCAACGCAGACTGAGCCGCCGTTAGCTCACTCGCCGGGACAAGGCCCTGGTGGACCTCCTCTGCCTTGGCAGCGATCGCTCGGAGTCCCTTGTTCGTTTCTTGGACGGCAACAAGTTCCTTCTCCGTGCGACACTTTGCAACAAGTTGATTCATGCTGCAAGCCCTGCGCACAAATCAAACAGTCAATAACAATGAAATCCTAAGTGCCCAACCGCTGAAATTCAGCGACTAGGCACTCGGGGACTGGAGATCAAAAATCCTAAGTGCCCAACCGCTGAAATTCAGCGACTAGGCACTCGGGGACTGGAGATAAAAAACCTAAGTGCCCACCCCCTGAAATTCAGCGACTAGGCACTCGGGGACTGGGTGCTACAAATAAAAACAAACACTAAAAGAATCTAACCACTTAAATTCAGTGGCCGTTCCTCGGGGACTGGACATACCTGGATGGCTACGCCCAGCATGTCGTGGAGCTGCAGCGCGTCCACAGATGCGAGAAGAGCCGGAGTGTGTCTGCGACGCTGCTCGACCTCCGTTTCGGCGACCCCAGGCGTGCGGCTCGATGGCGCTGTACGACTCGCTGTAGCCACTTTGGCGATAAAGCGGGGGAAGGTCGCGGCGGATGCTCCAGCACCAATAGGAGCCGGCTCAGGAATTCCAGGCGAGGACACATCCTCCTTGGTCTTCAAGGCCACCTCCGTCGCAGTCGGAGGATCACTCGGAGCAACCGTCGTGTCGTCAGAGACCGTGACGACATCGTCGCCCTTGGCCTTCTTAGCACTCTCTGTGGGGGCAGCGACCTCATCAGTTTTCCTCTTTCGTGAGGGGTCCTCCTCGACGACGCCTGGCGCCTTGGCCACGGAAGGGTGGCCGATCTTCTTAACTCCAGTCCTGTGAAACAACGATATGAGCAAACTTGTCTGAGTACAACGGAAGGCAAGCAGATGAACGAAACTTACTTCGCGACTGGTATGAACCGCAGTCCCGTGCGGATACTGGCCGGCTTCTCCAGCTCGGGAGCCAGCTTCCGACTGAGGCCCATCTCGAGCACGTCGTGTGCCCAAGACACAGAGGGCCTCTTCGAAGACGAGGCTGCAGCAGGAGCCTCCGTGAGAACGTCTGCGGGAACTCTCCTGGGAGGCGAAGCCGCTGCGGCTGGAATAGCCCCCAACCCAGAGACCGGGGCGAACGGGGGTGGAAGCGAGGCCAGAGGTACCTCATCAAGGAGGGCATCGGCTTCCGGTGTTGCCGTCGGGTGCGCCGCTTCACCCTTAGCCGAGCTGCTGGCGTCAGAACTAGTCACAGAGCGAGGCGAAGACGCCTGCTTCGCCGGCTTCGTCTTCCTCCTTAGCGGAGCCTTCACTTCCTTCTTCTTCTTCTTATTTGATGGCGTAGCTTCACGACGCGAGGTGTGCTCGGGGATCTCATCGTCATCGTTGTCATGACATTCGAGGCTCTTACTCGCTTCGAGCTCACGTTGATGTTGTCCGCGAGTTTTGCGAACAATCGGAGCGACGTCCTCCACGGGCTCGTCTTCATAATCATCGTCGTCATCACCCGCGTCGCTCCCGGCATCGCCTCTGGCGGGTGGCGACTCGCTCCCGCCCCGAACAGATGAGCTCGAGTTTTCGTCATCTGCGGGTGGGAGCCATCCTTCGACCACTTGGAACAACTACAATAAAGATGAAACAATGTCAGCATAACCGCGACTGCATCATCTGCGACTGCGAATGACGACAAAAATAGCGACTTACCGTTGGAGCTGGGCGCCTTGCGGTATAGGGGCGACCCCGGCCTTCGCGTCTAGGTATGCCGCCTGGGTGATCTTCTTCAGAGCCAGGATATAGTCCTTGAGCTTCCACTCGACGAGGCAGGATTTCGTCGGGTCGTCCCTACCCGCGTACTCGTACATATAATGGTCTCGGCGGGACAAAGGCACGAGCCGCCGCCCGAGCCAGCAGTTGTAAAGATTGATGGTTTGGAGGCCCTTCTTCTTCAGGCCGCGGATGGTTTGCAACATTTCATCGACAACCATCCGCTGGTTTAGCGGGAGCTTGCTGGCTTGGAGTCGACGCGGTTCAGGCCGGTTGGCGGAGTACCTTGGAAGTGCCGCCTCGCCATCTGGAGTCGCCTCGGTGACATAGAACCAGGATTTCTTCCACTCGCTTGCCGCCTTGGCCGGCAGCATCAGGTCAAAGAAGGACGCCTTTGACTTCAGTTGAAACGTCAGGCCACCCGCTGCCAGCATTGGGCCGCCTGATTCTTCGCGGCTAATCCTCCCATGGAATAGATCTTGCCACAGGGGGAAGTACGGCCTGCAGCCCAGATAGCACTCGCAGAACGCCACGAAAATGGCGAGCTGCTCAATGCTATGCGGGCCCAGGTCCGACGGCTGGATCACATAGAAGGCGCAGAACCGCCGGAAGAATAGAGAAGTGGGAAACCCCAGCCCCCGCTCCAGGTGGCTAGGGAAGAAAACGAATTCTCCCTCGCACGGATCCGGAGTCACCTCTCCGGCCGCGGGGATGCGTCACCTGCCGGCGCGCAGGATCCCGGCCTCTTCGAATGACGCCAATAGTGCCCTGGTGCACTTCGATCGGCCCCATGGTTCGGTGGAGGGGGCCATTAGTTGGAAGATTTGCGGAGGTCGGGGCTCTCTGGATCGGCTGGATCGCGATGCGGAGTGGAAACAGAGATGGGCGAGGTCGGAGGAAAGATGAAGGAATGTTTCCCCGCTTGCCCGTCATTCCCCTTATATAGCGGTTGTTACCCGCCAATTTTGGGAGCCGTTACTCCGCGGTGATTACGCCAAAAGTTACCGTTGGATTACCCCAACTGCTAGTTTTGACCCCACTTGACGGTCCAACTTCATCCACTCGACTCGTCGCTCTGCGTGACTTGCTAATTCGCCGACCCGATCGCTACAACAGTGACTGAATATTCGCCGACCCGTTCGCCGAGCTGCGACTAAATCGGTCGCCGTTAGTGCGACTAGAATAACTGGTTTTTCCTTTGTTCAGGAGTCCGCCGCCGATTCGACTGGGCGCTCGCATTGGAGCCGTATATACCAACTGCCAGCGGCCACCTGCGACCAATCAACGACGGCCTCGGGGACTACTGATGGGGATATGCCTACCGAGGTATACCCACCAGGACGATTCCAACTGGCCCAAGCACCTGCGAGTGGGCCTGCAGTAACGACGACTGGATCACAACCTGGCGTGGACTCAAGCGACTGGAAGCTGAAGGCCCAGAAGCGTAGATAGGCCTAGTCGGATTAGGTTAAATGATTGCTGAAACCTTAACTGATTCGGTTGAGATCTGTAAACCCTAGGGGGGTGAGTCTATATAAACCTCCCTAAAGGGCGAGTAGAGGATACATTCCATCATCCACCCAAGCGACTCGCTGCCTAGCCGCCGAGCTCGCCCCATTGTACTTCCACCATAATACAATCTAGCAGGAGTAGGTCTTTACCCTCCCGGCGGCCGAACCTGGGTAAATCCTTGTGTCTCCGCCCTCATCTCGCACCGCAGATGTTCTACTACTCGCTGCCGATTGCAGCATCTGCCGTGGTCATTCCCACGACAAGATTCAGAGGGATCTACGATCCCTGCCATGAGAAGCTGGAGTTCACCTTCGAAGAAATCGTTGCGGTGGCGCGTCTGTTCATACTTAACTAGGACTGGTTCAAGCGCATCAACTAGTGCATGAACATTGCAGATCTCTTGAAGTTTTGCGGGAAAGAAAAGGATCAGTTGCGGTTGAACGATCCCTGAACTTAAGTCCTCTCTAGGAAACTGGCTAGCCAACTTTTATGGTGGAGATCTGTAGTTTCTTCAATGTAGAACAATTAAGTTCAGACTAACTATGTAGAATGCCTTTTGTAGAGGCAATATCCCTGTCGAGGGGATAACCCCCGGGTAGGGAAATCCAGGCCCAAGTAGGCTGGCTTCAGAAGGCACAGGCCGCCTGGCCATCAAGCAGGACAACTCCAGCCGCTTGGCTAATACCGCCCGACTTGGCTTAAAGCTTTCCCGGCTGGCCCGCCTAGCCCGGTAGCCAGAAGAGCCGGTGCGTGGCCGCTTCCACCCGGCTTACCTCGGATTCAATGAAGAGTGCAAAGGGGGAGGGGCTCCTTGCGGGGTATGCCTCTGGCTCCCTTTGTCATTAGACAGGCTGGTGTGCCGTCACGACCTGCGCTACCCGACGAGGATAAATCAAAGTGGTCGACTGACCGCCAAAGCAGTCCGAGTGACTGTTAAAGCAAGGGTGACGCCCCAAAGGAAGCCTGGTTGACCGCTAAAGAAGAGGATGCCGCTAAAAGAAGGGCGGACTCGGTCCTAGCCCACCGGCTGGACCCTACAGCTGACCCTGCCCTGTAAACCCATATCCAAACAGTAAACCCTAGAGAACAAATTGTAATCTGCCCCCTGACCAGTATATAAGGGCGGGCAGAGATGGGTTTGTAGGTAAGTAAGATCGATAGTAGCAAGAGCCAGCCTCTAGTTTCATCTTCCTCTATCTCTCGATAGTGGCTAATGAAACAGCTCTAGGAGCATCTGTACTGGGCATTCACCCCCATATAGTTCATCTTGTAAGAGTAGGGGTGTTACCTCGCCGAGAGGGCCCCGAACCTGGTTACTTCGCTGTGTTTGCCGTTCACCGTGCCCAACCTGTTGCGTGAGCCACCGATTGTATCCGAGTGTCCCTCTTTCGCCATCCCAGATGACACTGCCGTGTTCCACACCACGACAGTTGGCGCCCACCGTGGGGCACAACGCTTCGGCTGGGATCAGCTTCTGCACGGGACATCCGCTCGTCGCTGGTGAACGCGTGGGTTCCGGCCTCGTCCTCACATTCGGCGCTTTCGACTATGTCGTCGACAACGCCGTGTGCTTTGTCGGGAACACATTCCCTACCAACGGCTCCATCATGCACTTCGGGGACCTCTGTGTCTATGTTGCCACCATCGCCGAGGTTTTTCCCAACGCAGTGACCACCAGCATCGACGTGCCTCTCAGCCACCTCACCCGCGGCCCGACCACGACGAACGGTCACGTCGAGGTCATGGTGGTGAACACCCATGAAAACCACCGCCCGCCTCAGGAGCGTTGAGTGGGAGGAGAGGGCTCCGCGCTCAAGAAGGAGCAGGATCCGCTCACAGCCTCCATCCAACGCCTTCACGCCCTAGTCGTCGTCGAGGCGGACCTAGCGGCTGCTGCGGCCGCACTTGAGGCAACATGCCAGAAGCTCCTGGAGGAATCCACCAGGGTCGCCGCTAACCAGCGCCGACTGAATGCCACCATGCATGAGTACAGCGCTGCCCATGGCTTCGTCAGGCAAGTCCAACATCGGGGGCGCGACCTCGCATCAGAACTGGACCGCACCGCCGACTCGTGTGCGGGCATGGCACAGCCTGTTTCCAGCACTCCCGCCAAAAACATGAGGGCGGCCAAAGCGGCGGCCGTGGAGCTGAAACACCTAGAGGGGGAAGAGCTCCATCACCAGCAGGAGCTCGTCCAGCTCCTCGTCACCACCGCCAACAAGCAGCAGGCTGAAGGTGCCCCCAGCCAGGCAGGCAACACCTGGTACATAGTCCTCCGCAAAGGCGTGGACCAGACGGCGCGCGGAGGAAGCAAGCACCAGCAAGCATCCTATCCAGGAGGAGTCGGGCATAATAACCGCCTGCGTGGCGAATCTAGCAATCGTGGCCGCCATAACCGCGACGCCACCGCCTCTAGCGTGAGCCGCACGCCGGCTGCAGGAGCTTCCCAAGGAAAGAAAGCACGTGCCCCGGAAGAAGGAGATGGTGCGAACAAGGACCCGCCCGTGTCGCGCCTGAACGGGCGACTCGGCCCCCGAGAACCAGCTGACGCACGCGAGCGCATTGACCTCTTGATGTAGTCACGCACGCTAGAGGAAGAAAGCTCGGCTGGGCCAAAATGCTTCGGCCTGCGCATGCGGAACGAGCCGTTTCCAAAAGGTTTTTCGCTTCCAAGGGACACGCCAAAATACAATGGCACGGTCAAGCCTGAGGATTTGCTGGTGGACAGCCTCCCCGATAACAGCATCAATGCCTGGCTGGACTTTGAAGAAGCATTCAGTCGCAACTTCACCGGAACATATAAGCGGCTGGGTCGACCTCGCGAGCTTGCCCTCTACGTGCAAGGAAAAGACGAGTCCGACCGCGCGTACCTCACCCGGTGGACCAGCATGCACAACTCGTGTGAAGGGGTGCGCGAGCACTAGGTAATCGAATTCTTCACCAACGGTTGCCGAGACGGCACCATGTTGAAGCACAAGCTCAGTCGAGAAGACCCGCAAACCATGGCCCAGGTCATGGCCATCACAAACAAGTACGCCCCCGCCGATGCAGTTATGAAGAAGCCCATCATGGTGGACGACCAAGGACAAATTGTAATGGACGAGCAGCCGGAGCGCTGCCATCTGGGTGACCATCACTCCAGGAAGCCCAGCCATGACAACCGCCATGGAAAGAGGAAAGACGACCAGCCTGACAGCCGGTACGACACCAAGCAAGTAGCTGTGGTGCACAAGGACCCGACTGCAGGTGGCAGCCGGAGACAGAGGCTAGATGACAGGCCGCCACGACCCAAGTACACCATGGAGTCCATGCTCAATGGGCCGTGCAAGTTCCACATCGGCGGCAACAAGCCCGCAAACCGCACGACATGCCAGTGCAGCTGGACAAAGAAGATGGATGAAGCCGGCGGTCACCTGAGTGAGGTGTTGTCACTCTCCAAGCAGAACTACCCCACTATCAGAAGCTGGTGTATGGCGTGTACATGTCCGCCAAGAAGCTCAAGCACTACTTCCAAGAACATTCCATCTGGGTGGTGGCATTGGCTCTGCTCGCAGAGATAATTGGCAACAAGGATGCCACTATACGTGTGGGGAAGTGGGCCATAGAGCTCGCTGCGCACAACATTCAGTATGAGCCAAGGACGACAATCAAATACCAGGCGTTGGCCGACTTCATCGTCGATTGGGCAGAGACACAGTACATGCCACCGGTCCCTGACTCAACGTACTGGAAGCTGCACTTCGACGGCTCCAAGATGCGAGGAGGACTCGGAGCCGGAATCGTAATAACCTCGCCTAAGGGCGACCGACTAGAGTACGTCCTCCAGATCCACTTCAAGGCGTCCAACAACGTCACTGAGTATGAAGCACTCATCCACGGGCTCAAGATGCCCAAGCAGATAGGCATTCAGAGAATACTCTGCTTTGGAGACTCGGACCTGGTGGTGCAGCAAGTCTCCGGTGAATGGGACGCGAGGGACGCCAACATGGCCCTCTACCGTTTCTTCATTCAGCAGCTATGCGCCTGCTTTGAAGGATGTGAGTTCCACCACGTACCCAGGGCCAACAACGAAGCCGCTGACGCCCTGGCCAGAATAGGCTCAACAAGACTTGCCATACCGCCTGGAGTCTCCCTCGAGCACCTGCGCAAGCCCTCCATCATCCCATCACTGGATTCCGACTCCATAGTACTCAACGTAGACCCAAGAACAGCCGGGGCGGTGCACCTAGGGACTGCTCCACCGCACCCGGGGACTGCCTCGCCGCATCCTGGGACTACCTCGCCGCACCCTGGGACTATCTCCCCGCACCCTGGGACTGCTCCGCCGCACCCGGGGACCGCACTCGGGGACTTCTCCGCCGCACCCGGGGACTGCCCGCCGCACCTGGGGACTGCTCCATCACACCCGGGGACTGCTCCACCGCAACTAGGGGTTGTCGCGAGCAAGCTTTCGCCCGGTGAACCTCCCGACGCTACGGAGCCAGCTGCCCATGAGGAGATCAGGCTCATCATGCAGACGGTGTATGCCATCCAGGAAATAACCGACTAGGCGAAGCCATTCATGAACTTCTTGGCCAAGGACGAGCTACCAACAGAGGAAGTGGCAACACGACAAGTGAGACGAAGGGCAAGCGCATACACCATCATTAACAACCAGTTGTACAAGCGCAGCGTCGGGGGCATCTATCAACGATGCGTAAGCCAAGAGGAAGGAATCAAGCTCCTAGTGGACATACACCCAGGCGAATGCGGCCACCACATTTCGTCAAGAGCAATAGTAGCCAAGGCTCTTCGCCATGCTTTCTATTGGCCAACATCGTTAAAGGACGCTCAGGAACTGGTCAGAGCATGCAATAGTTGCTAGCGGTCGGCTAGCGGAAGCACACGCCATCTGCAGCACTCAAGACGATACCAATTACCTGGCCGTTCGCAGTCTGGGGGCTGGACATGGTGGGACCGTTCAAAACAGCTTGATCCGGCATGACGCGCCTTCTCGTAGCCGTAGACAAATTCACCAAGTGGATCGAGGCAAAGCCCATAAAAAAGCGGGATGGAGCAACGGTGATCAAGTTCTTCATGGAGACCATCATCCGATTCGGTTACCCACACAACATCATCATGGACAACGACACCAATTTCGCCAAGGGGGCCTTTGCTCGCTTCTAAGGAGACAAGGGCATCCGCCTGGACCTAGCCTCGGTCGTGCACCCTCATTCTAACGGGCAGTGCGAGCGCGCTAACGGCCTGGTTCTAGCTGGAATCAAACCAAGACTGATCGAACCGCTCATCAGGTCACCTGGATGTTGGATAGAGGAGTTGCCAGTTATGCTATGGAGCCTGCGCACCACCCTGAACCTTTCAACCGGCTTCACGTCGTTCTTCCTCGTCTATGGGGAAGAGGATATTCTCCCCACTGACATCCAGTTCGATGCACCCCGCAGACAGCTCTACACGAAATAGGAAGCCAAGGAAGCGTGGGAGGACAACGTGGACCTTCTTGAGGAGGCACGCGAGCTGGCCTTATCGAGGTCAGCAATCTATCAGCAGGATTTGTGCCGCTACCACGCCAGCTAGATTCGTCCCACCTCTTTTCGCAAGGGGGATCTAGTGCTGCGCCTGGTCCAGAGCATGAAGGGAATTCACAAGTTGTCCCCGCCATGGGAAGGACCATTCATCATCAGCCGGGCGCTGCACAACGACTCATACTACCTGGTCGATGCCTAGCAGCCAGTGAATAACAAGGCAGATCGCTCAGACTAGGAAACCGAACGCCCATGGAACGCGAACCTACTCCGTCCATTTTACACTTGATTCAGAAGTGTATGTATCTCCCCTTTTATGTAATAAATGAACAAGTTTGGAAGCCTCAGCGCAGCCCCGAGGACTTTGTCACAATTCACTCACCACCTATGTCTCCATACCGGCTGGCCCGGATGCCTGCGATTTCTATAGGCGGTAGAGTATTGTACGGGGTGCCTACAGCCTACTCTTCGGTTCCGGCTTCAGACCGCAAGCCGGCTGTCGACCCGGCAAGAGAAAAAGCTCGAAGTACCTCTTACAAGAAAGTGCCCAGGGAGAAAACAAAGGCGCCTGGGCGAACCGGCTGCCCTGCCCGAGCTAAGACAATAACAACACACCAAAGTATCATGAGGCACGCCAACCTAGATTCCTTAGGTTCCGGCTGCAGACCGCAAGCCGGCTGGCAGCCGGCAAGGTCAACGCTCGAAAGGCCAATGCTCGTTGAGAAAAGGGAACTATTAACAACCTAGTTCGAAGGAGCAGCATTTTCGTGTTCTATCCTAACTATAAACGAACGCTCAAGTAATGAAACTAACTCAAGTGACGCTGTGTCTTGTACTGCACGAGCCACAACTTGGCAGGAAATAAGGTGGCGAAGAGCTTCAACCTAGCTGGCTACCCCACCCGGCCCAAACCTCGGGGACTACACCCAGTGGACGCGCTCCCGCGCACCCATCAACTCAAGCGAGGGTAGCGAAGAACTTAGACCCGGCTGGCTACCCCAGCCGGCCAGAACCTCGAGGACTACACCCAGTGGGCGCTCCCGCACACCCATCAACTTAAGCAAGGGTAGCAAAGAGCTTCGACCTAGTTGGCTATGCTAGCCGGCCTGAACCTCGGGGACTACACCTAGTGGGCGCTCCCCCGCACCCATCACCTCAAGCAAGGGCGTCAAAGAGCTTCGACCCGGCTGGCAAACCTAGCCGACCCGAACCTCGAGGACTACACCAGACGATCGCGCGGTCACGTGCTCACACAAATGCAAGGAAAGAAAAAAACGTCCAAAAGGAAAAAGGACAAAGATCAACTTCAACCAAAAGAGGGCATCAAGCTAGTAAGCGGAACACGAAGGTTCCACATAGCATTCAAAGTTTCATAGCAGAATTCACCGATAGGAAGAACTGTTGCAGAACAAGATATCAATACAAATACTCCTGGCATCCCGGGGATCAAGGCTCGGGAGCCGGATTTGTGGAAGGAGCATCAACCGCTAGAGTAGGAGTTGGTCCGGCAGGAGGAGCACTGGCGCTAGCCGCAGGTACTTGGCTGGTGGAGGCAATGTTGGCAAAGTTCGTGGGAGCCGGGATCCAGTGGAACGACACCGGCTCTGAGGGGTCACGGAAGTCACGCTCCAGATCCACGTAAGTGCCGATCTTCACCCCACAGGACCTGATTGCCGGAATGCTATCACAGAGGCCCTCGTAGCTGGTTGCAAGCTGGAAGCCATGAGTGAGCACACCCAGATCCACCTCCGAGTACCAGGACTTCACCAAGGCCAGAGCCATCTCCACGCTGTCACGCGCCGCCCACTCCTAGTGGGTGTCCAGCACGTCGATACCGCGGGACAAGGCAACCGCCAAGCTGGCAATATCGTGCGGCTCGCCTGTCTCTGGCCAGATGTACTGGAAGAAGTCGTTGGCGACGACGCGAAGACCGTTGCTCTCCTCCGCCAACACCTTGACCAGATCCCAGGCGGTCAGATCACGGCCAGCTTCCTCTGCCGGCAGCTTCTCGAGAGCCATCTCGGTCGACTCGGGGTAATGAGCTTCAGCCTAAGGCAGGAGTAAGAAACAAGATTTGGACTGGTTAACCACAATATAGGAGAGGCAAGGAGGATAAAACTTACTAACGACCATCTCAGAGATTCCTTGGAATTGCTTGGTCAGCTCCTCCTCCCGGGAACGGAGAGTCTTGATCGTCTCCTCCCTTTGGGCGGAGATCGCCTCCAAGTTTTTCAGCGCCTCCGCCCGAATGTTAGCCGCCTTCTTGCCCCTCTCCATGCTGACCTCCAGCTGGTGCTTGGCCTCGGCCAGTTGGTCGAACTACGTCTGCCGCGTCTTGTTCGACTCCTCCAGCCGGGCAACCTGAGCTTTGAGGTGTTCCACCTCCTTCTCCTTGTCCAATATCATGGCTGTAGGAGGATACCCGATGGTCAACAAAAAACTTGAAAAGGAGGCCAACCGCCAAGACAAGTCGGAAGAAGCAATCGTATGGCCTAGCTCCCGAGTGTTCCTCACAGACTCCAAAAACGCTTTCTGCAAAGAGAAATGAGTAAGGAATAGAGCGGAAATCTGGCTACAAAAACTGAGTGCGGCAAAAGAAAATGGGGAGGGAAACCTACCTCCATCAATACAGTCAAAATTTTGGCCTCGCCAAGGCCCTTCTCCATTCCCTCAACCGGGCTAAGTGCGACGGGCGCCGCACCCAAGAGTTGGGCGAGGATCGCACACGGCATTAGCATAACCAGAGCTGGCCTCGAGCTGGTCACTACAACCTCGTCGTCGCCAGTGGCCGCACCTAAAGGCGCAGCTACCACAAACTCCCTCCCCGCTGAGCCGGAGGCGCCCGGCTGGCCGTCGCCCGCTGTAGCCGCCTGCACCGCTGCAGCCTCCTCCATCACTTTCGTGATGACGGACCTGGCAGAACTGGCTGGAGCATCGCTCTAGGCCGGGCTCACGCCAGCCCTAGGACGGAGGAGGGGGGTCTCGGGGTACTACGCGTCCGCGAAGAGCTGCCCCACCCGCGAAGAAGCGGGCGCTTGGTGTAGCACCCCCGTGACTGGGGAACCCTGAGGAGCCCCAGGCGGAGTCAGCGCAGCATGCGCAGCCGGCACTGGTGCAGCCAGAGACCTTGCCGCCTCCTAAACCACCGGAGGTGGGGGAGGAGCGACGGCGGCAACACCAGAGTCACCCAGCGACATGGCCTCGCTGTACGCTACAGAAGTAAGGAAGACCCCAACATAAAGACAAGGAAAACAGGGCCATGGAAGACAATAACCTGATGACGGAACGCGCGACGATGACTTGGCGCGCTTGGCGCGTCCTTTTCTGCTCAACCGGAGCCGGCGCAGCGAAGGTTGCCGCCCTCTTTCCCCGATCTTTCGCTGTGGCCCTCTCCTGACCAGCCTCATCATCAGTGGCATAGACTGCACCAAAAACAAATCTCAGCCGCAACTCCATGGGCCAGGAAAAAGGCAGGAGCCGCACCTGCACTTACCATGAGGATCTGAGGGACCGTCATCCGACCGGACGGGAAACCCTTTGGGCTCCGTCTGGGGGTACTTCTTTGGCTTCCGGTCCGCCAGGAAGGAGGGGAGCGTGAAGTCGCCCATACCATCTTTAGCTAGCTACGCTGTGAACAACTACTCAAAAAGGGGAGCATAAGGCACCCAAGGAAAACTACCGAGAAGAAAGATAAACACAAAAAAGGAAAGAAAACCAGAGAGCAAATCACCAGGGGTGGCAGGCGGCCGCGGTGGTACGGTGGGCAGGAGTATGCCCAGTTCGCCTCCACTTGGAACTTGAAGATCATGGAGATCCAGTTCCGTAGGTCCTGGTACAACACTTCCTTCCACGACGTCCGTGTCGGGTTGTCAACGGTAGACAGGTGGCACATCTTGTGCGACCGCTTCTGCAGCGGAAGCACGCAACGCGCCATCCACGAAAGCATGATGTCCTGGGAGGTGAGCTGCTCCATCTCCACCATCGCCTCCACCCGGGAGGCCATCTGGTCGATGTACGCCTAAGCCCCAATCCCCTTTGTCGTCCAAGCCTTCTGCGTCGAGGGCACGTTGACGAAGGGCGGCAATCAGATCCAGTCCACCTCCGTGGCGTTGCTCACATAAAAATATGAGCGCTGCCATAGCTTGACAGTGTCGGGGAGCTTGAACCGTGGCATCAGCGAAGAGGGCCACGGGTAGATGGCAAAGCAGCCCGTCTGCGTCAGTGGGCCATCCTTGGCGGTGTTATGGGCTTTGAAGTGGAAGAACTTGAGAAAGTTCGCCACCTCGGGTCATTCCCCAAGGTAGGCCGCAGTAGGCCGCATTATGCGACAACTGCACGATGGCGTTCGCACCGAGGTGGTGGAGTTGGTGGTCGAAGAAGACGATGAGCTGAAGAAGAAAGGGGCTGATGGGGAGGCCGAAGTCATGGGCAAAGTGTGCGAGGAAGACGACACGCTCCCCCGACTGGGGGTCAGGCACCCGCTCCCCCTCCGGCGCGAGGCAATGCTTCACCAGCATCGACGAGGGGATAAACCTACCCCGCTGATACTTATAAATAAGGTCGTCGGTCACAAAGGACCCGCACCAACCTCCGCGCTGATCCGGCAGCATGTCAGTAGGAGGAGTGGCCGTGGTGGACGGTGTCTGGTAGCTCCGGCGACCATGAAGAGGAGGCACAAGGAGCGAAGTGTGCGAGAGCACAAAAGGACAGGGAAGGAAGAGACGGAGGAAGAGGAAGTGCAAGCATCGTTCCCCTCCAGGGCTCTATTTATCCCCGCAGAGGCACCATCGCCTTCTCAGCTTCCGCACGACGCGTGGCCACGAGGCACGCCAGCCACACGACGCTATATCTTCAGATCCTTTGTGCCGTCGCAACCGAGGACAAAAGATCCACAGGCGTTACCAGGAGACGAGGCGTGCATGCTTGCCCCGAGAAACCGCTGCGGCAAGTGGCATGCACAGTTACCAAAAGCTGACGCAGCAACGCGGAAGTCCAACTGACGTGACATGCGCCAGAGCAACAGTCGTGGCTAACGACATCACCAAACTCATCAAATTGACGCTTTGTCTCTAGCTTCGCCAGCCGGTCGCTGCCTTCGCTATTTACACCCGGTGGGTAGCCATTGATTCCATAGTCGGTTGAACCCAGCCGGAAAGCAAAAACAAAATCTGTAGCCAGACCGGTCAACAAACTATTTCAAGATGCAAAGGAGCACATAAGACCTTACCCACCGGCAGAGTCCTTACGTGCTCGGGTACTAGTGTCGGGGGGATAACCCCCGGGTAGGGAAAGCCAGGCCCAAGTAGGCCGGCTCCAGAAGGCACAGGCCGCCTGGCCATCAAGCAGGACAACTCCGGCCGCTTGGCTAATACCGCCCGGCTGGGCTTAAAGCTTTCCTGGCTGGCCCGTCTAGCCCGGTATCTAGAAGAGCCGGCCGGGTGGCCGCTTCCACCTGGCTTACCTTGGATTCGATGAAGAGCACAGAGGGGGAGGGGCTCCTTGCAGGGTACGCCTCTGTATCCCTTTGTCATTGGAGAGGCTGGCATGCCGTTACGACTTGCGTACCCGACGAGGATAAAGCAAAGAGGTCGGCTGACCGCCAAAGCAGTCCGAGTGACCGTTAAAGCAAGGGTGACTCCCCAAAGGATGCCCGGGTGACCGCTAATGAAGAGGATGACACTAAAAGAAGGGCGGACTGGGTCCTGGCCCACCGGCTGGACCCTGTAGCAGGCCCTGCCCTGTAAATCCATATCCAAACAGTAAACCATAGAGCCCAAATTGTAATCTGCCCCCCTGACCAGTATATAAGGGCAGGTAGAGCAGGGGTTCTAGGTAAGTAAGATTGATAGTAGCAAGAGCTAGCCTCTAGTTTCATCTTCCTCTAGATCTCGATAGTGGCTAAGGAAACAGCTCTAGGAGCATCTGTACTGGGCATTCATCCTCCATATAGTTCATCTTGCAGGAGTAGGGGTGTTACCTTGCCGAGAGGGCCCCGAACCTGTGTACGTCGCCGAGTTTGCAGTTCACGGTGCCCAACCCGTTGTGTGAGCCATCGATTGCATCCGAGTGTCCCTCTTTCGCCATCCCAGATGGCATTGCCATGTTCCACACCGTGACAAGCCCCCTTTTGCACAGCTATCCCATACTGTAGTATGGAATTAGTTCAGAAGTAACCAAATACTATCAAGATGTATCTATTTATTCAATTACTACAGGTGGTTGAATTCAGCTTATTGTCATACTTATCCGAGGCAGACAAGATTCAGACAACATTTTATGAACTAATCTTGGGTGGTTTATTCAGAAAACATTCTATACAGAATCACGCACCTGCTCAAACAAATCTATGTAAAATTGTTCGAGGCATACAAAGGTGCAGCGTTTCGTGCCTTTTGGATCGCTCACCAGCAACATTTTCCCGGCAATGGTGACATTTTTCATTGCTAGCCCACCCTCTTTTCCGGAGGCTAACCTTGGTTATTCACACAAATCCATTAGCCACACATACTACAAATTCATTAGCCACACAAACTACAAATCATTAGCCACACGTGCTACGAATTCAGTAGCCGCACAAACTACAAATCATTAGCCACACATACTACAAATTCAGTAGCCATACATTACAAATTCAGTAGCCACACATACTACAGCAGTTTCAAACTATTACATAAGGCGTACTACATGCTCGACTCTCAAGTCAGCAATATTTTAGATTCACCAAACCTCTGTCTTCACTCGAGGGAAATCAGAACTACCAGCCTGTCCACGCCCGATCCCCCCACCGAAATCGTGCGCTCTGTCACGGAACATTGGTGGTCATGTGCCATTGATCCTTCCAGGCCAACACTGCAGGCAACGAGGACGCTTTCTGGCTGCCTTGTCGGGGTCCTGAATGCCATGTACCAGATCCAGAACCTCCTGCAGGTGGATGATCATCGGGTTCTTCCAGCAAAGCTGTCCTCTTGCCCTGCTTGGAATCTCCGCCTCGTACATCTTAGGAACGGTGTCTGGATCTTTCATCCACGCCTTTACCTCGATGATCCATCTGTCGCTCGGTGGGACAATCTCCACCAGCTCGCTGCCAAGGCTACCGACGACCTGCTTGAGGGCCTCCGGTTCCCAAGCATGCAAAGGGAGCCCGTCAAAGCCGAGAGAAGAAACAAAGCTGCCGCAAGCGATCGTCCCACCCATAGGTGCGATGCCAACGCATGAAGCTCATTTTCTCCCCACATCACTCGAAAGAACGGGAAGAATGCAGAACATGCTCAATGTCTGAGCTATGGGCGAACTGGACGAAGAAATCGAATGGCGGCGCGCATACCTCAATATTGACCACTTTTCTTCTGACCCCAAAACGAGACCTGAAAGCGATAGCAAGTCTGCTGGCGATACGGCGGGATGCGTGCCTAGCATGGTGGCCATGAGAGCGTTGTCGTCAAACTCCTCTGATAGGGCTACCATGCCTGGGGTGCGCGATAGCATGCAACCGCTCGAGGCCAGTCGCCGGTTCGGATTGCTCGGCCGGACATGCTCCACCATGCGAGAAGGTCTAGGAAGCGGCGAGAGGCTAGGCTGGGGACGCGAAGCTCCGACACGCCGACTAGGAAAAACGAGGCGAGGGCGACGATGGCGAGCTTTGATTAAGGGCGTGGAAGGTTGACCGGCCATGGCGGGGATGCAAGGAGAGCAATGGCGATCTCCGATCTGGAGATCAGTAGCCAGAGCTAAGCAAGGTAATGGAGAGGGGACTAATAGGGGAGAAGGGCAGAGTAGAGAATAAGATCTAGTCCTCGCAGGGGTAAACCATTCCACGACCGCAAAGGATAACGGGAAATACAGACAGGGCGGGGTAAGAAGAGTTGACCTAATTGCGGGATTTGAGTTCAACCGTTTTTTGACTGGTTCAAACGATCGTTTAGCCGTTAGATTTGTATTTACCCCCATTTGCCCCATGTCGATAATTGGCAAAGTTACTACAACCCTTCCGCGAGATTACACGCAACTCAGATCCCGTGTTGTTTTGGCGTCTGAACTTTCGAGTCACATATTAAAATTCTCCCCGACTCGTCCCCGCCGGCGTTCTCTTGGTGTAGATCTGATGCCGCCACGCCCTCATAGGCTTTCCTAGCATCGCACGCGCGATGAGGAGCTCATGGCCACCACCTCTATTTTGTCTGCAGCTCGATTCGGTGATTCCGTGCTGCGTCACACATCGCTCGATTTAGGAACTAACTACAGCCGCCGTACTACCATGGTGCCGCGCTAAGCTTGATGGCAACGATAACCACCAGCACCCAAGAAGCTACTTGGCGCACACAAGGTGGTCGTCGAATCACCACTAACGCACCATTTTTTCAAATTTTAGTTTTGTTGGTAGATGAAGTAAGTTAAATTATTACATGTTTGTAGACGAGTTCATCCTACGATTCATTCGGCGATGATTTTGATATTGAGGAAGAAGTGAACATAGCAATGCTAATGTCTCAGCGCGACAAGAAAAATCGAAAGCATAGTGGCTCAGTTTTTGGTAGACAGAAGTTATGGAGGGAACAGATCGAAGGCCACAATAGATTGATGCGGATGTACTTCAACAAAAATGCAATGTAGCCCGAGAAATACTTTCATTGGCGTTTTCAAATAAGAATCAATTTGTTCAAGCATATCGCGGAGGAGGTGACGAAGTATGATCAGTTTTTTGAGCAAAGGAGGAATGTCGCTGGAAAAGTTGGGCATAGAACCTATGAGAAGGTAACCTCCGCATTGCGTATGTTGGCATGCGGTATTCTGGCAGATCTAGTAGATGACAACTTGGCTATGAGTGAGAGTCAAGTGGTGAGGTACAAAGGAGACAAGAGAGGGCGGATTGTTTCATTGCCTCGTACCATTCGATTCAGTGTGGTGAGGTTCATGATGAGCTTCAACATGATCTCATCGAGGAGTGGTGGAAATGAAATGGACAACAAAACAATTAGTGTCTACTTATTTGTATGTTTGTTCTATTGTTGAAAAACAATTTGTTGTATTGATCATGAACAAGTTATTGTATTTGTTGTATTGTTCTTGTATTATTTGCTAGTGTTTTAATAATAAATTAGACAATTTATTGTATATTTATTTTGGTTTGTTTGATCTTTTTGATTACATGTATATGTGTTTGTTGTTTGCGTTGGTCGCACGCACTGCAATTTGCAGCGCCTGCCAGGGCGCTACTTTCTACTGCTTGATGCACATTGTAAACTTGCACCTCCGGTGAAGCTACATCAACGTCGCGCGCTATATGTGCCTGCAACGTGTTGCATATAGATTTTAGCATGCCGGATTTTGGTGCGGCTGTTGGATTTTCTCTTACTGATGTAGCCCAACATAAGGCAAACACCATTGGTCCACATCATCACACCAATTGATAAGGATTGTCTTGGGGATCCTATGATTGTTGTCCCGGTCTTTCACATCGAGTAACCCGGATAGAATTCCTTCCAACAACGTCAGTGAACATCACCTGAAGGTGAGGATGAATCCAGCAAGCAACATGATGAAGATCACCATGCCTCAAACCAAAGCACGACAATCCTTTATGAACATAAGAACCTCCATAGTAATATTTATTATAAACTGATAAACGACATCGCCATCCCCGGAGGGATGCTTCACCAAGCAACACACACAATAGTTTTAGACTAATCAACTGAACTCCCCTAAACCCTAGCCGCGTGGCTCCTTTATATAGGAGGCCTACAACTTATTAGTTGGACAGACCCAAACCGAACACACAAACTGACTCGACCCTAACCTAGACTCGGACTCAATAACATAGCAGTAATATTTAACACGACCTTAGACTTACCATTACATATCATAGGATATCCTGGTGTGCAAATCTTCAATGGAATACCCGCATCATCCTCTCCCCCTTGGAAAGGCGTTGTCCTCAATATTGCAAGGTATTCTCTAGCATGTGGCATCATATAAGAAACATTGCCACTCTTCACCTTCAACTTCAACTTCAAGTCTTGCCTACCTGCCACACCACATCCTCCATCTCGGCTATCTTGACATGATGCTACCCTTGACACCTCCTTTCTTCTCCACACGAGCTTGTATGTTGGCGCCACCACCCTCTTCTTTTCTTCTCTTGATGGGGGCCTCTAGAACTGAATGTGAACCTTCTTCATATGACCCTACAAAATAGGTTTAATGCCTGGACCACACAACTGACGAACACGTCCATCTTTGCCTTTGTGTATACGCACTCCTAAGCCAACTCTCCGCATAGCTTCTCCAACAAATTTGTGGTCTATGACCCTCGCCTCCATATGCACTAGTATAGGATCATCACGGATATCATCGGTCTGAATGCCTTTATCAACACAAACTGGAAGTGTAGAACTTATAGCATCATCTTCATTGCTAAGAGGATTGACTTCAACCGACTTGTCACTAACAGGCATAGGTGAAACAACTGGCTTGTCATCAACAGGTATAACTGAAATATCATGAGTATTCATGCTCCATGCATCATGCTCCCCTTCTTGAAGCGTGACTATCCTCAGTCATGATGTAGCCTTGTGCACCACCAACACCACATTAGATATGATCATATCATCCGCCATTGGATTTAGTGTCCTATGTTTGCCATCATGGACAAAGTATAAGTATTGTCTCATCCTGCATGCATAGCTTTGTGATCATACTGCCATGGACACCCAAGTAACATTACACACACCTCCAATGGCAACACATCACACTCTACCTCATCAATAACCTCACCAATTGAAAATGGCACACACACCGTATGTGTAACCTTCAACATATCGCAACTATTCAACCAATCGAGATGCTTTGGTTCAGGAATACGCCATGTGGTCAACCCGAATTGATGAGGACACCCCTACTGACTTGCTATCTCCAACTCCTAATGAAGTTGTCGATGTTGCTGCCAAGAACAAGTCCAATGAGATCAGGATTGAACCCATTACTCGAGCCCGTGCAAAGTTACTTAAACCACATGTGAATTCACTCCTAAATGAATCTGGTGTTTTTATTGATGAGAATTTTATACTACCTAAGTATATGCACTTGTGTATGATTAGGTTCGTTGAGGAAGCAAGAATGGCGCGAGGAGGAGAAGGGCTGCTGCAAGAGGAGCTCGGCGTGATGATCATCCAAGGATGAGCGAGGAGGGAGCAGGAGGCAAGCGCAATGGACGAGGATGAGATCATCAAGAAGAGCGCAACAACATCTACGAAGACCAGAGTGTCCGGCCGATATCAACCGGACAATCCGGCCTACCCGAGATGCGTCAAGGTGGCAGCTAATCAGTATGTGAAATCGGAAGCCACCGGAAACTACCCGGAAGCTTTGTAGTTTCTGCCCAGACCGGACTGTCTGGCTTGCTCCACCAGGAGTGTCTAGCCCGACTAAAATGTTCGCCCCGTACCAACCGGAATGTCCGGCCGCCGATGGATTCTGGTCCGAGTCGGCTTGTATCTGTTTGAGTCAGACACATCTTTGTTTCGGTTTTTGGTTGTCCCAGCTTCCCATATAAGCCCTGGGACGCCCCTTAGCTCAGTTTAGACCACATTTAAAGTAAACCCTAGATCCGTTGAGTTGTTACTTGCATCCAACTGAACCCCTACACCAATTCGTATTGATCTGGTGTATTTTGTACTATCAATCAAGTATGATTAGTTGTTCCGTCAGGAATTAGATAATTGCAAGTTTTGTATGATCTGTTGTTCCATTGGGAATTAGAAGTTTGCAATTACCGCTTCGTGGTCAGCGACTACGTGCGCAAGTGTGTGAAGTTGCAAATATCTACAAGGGTTGAGAGATTTTGCATTGGCCTTAGGGATTGATTGAGATGTTCGTGAAGGTCATACAAGTTATCTCCATCTATTATCATCATCTACCATCCTCGCTTACTGAGAAGATCGGGCCACCCCATATCATCTTGGTATTAGATTCCAGTGTTTCCTCGGTAAGCATCTATAATTCCATCCATAATTTAGTTGTTTTTCATCCTATATAGAAAAAGGCATACAAAAAGATTAGAGTTAGTATTTGCCATAGCCTAGATTGCATCATAGTTGACTCTCAGTTGCTGGTCGTTTTCGTGTCTTTGATCTGATCACTTCCAATACAAGTCATATTGTCGTGGGAATGGCCACGCTAGTCACTACCAGGGGTAGTGATTGAATCGAAGTAGGGAAAGAGCGAGTCACCATCCGTAGATCGAGATTGAGGGCAAGACACAGGGTTTACCTAGGTTTGGCCCCCGTAGGGTAAAGACATACTTCCTGCTTGATTGTATTAATGGCGAGTGAGATTACAAGGTGGGTGAACTCGGCACATGGGCAACGAGTCACAAAGATGGGGTAGATAATAGCTCATGAGTAAAATGGGAACCCTAGGGAGGCTTATATAGGGGTGCCTTGCTAGGGTTTTACAAGATCTCAACCGAATCAGTAAGGGTTTCGAGAGTTTCACCTAATCCGACTAGCCCTAGCTACGGTCTTGGGCCTCTACATCCAGTCGTCGGTCATCATTAGGGCCTTTATTCTAGTCGCAATCTTTGCTGGCCCACTTGACATTTTCTTGGGTCAGTCGCTTCCTGCCTCTGTGGATACCCCAATTGGCATATCCCCGTCAGTAGTCCCCGGGTGTGTGAGGGGTTCAGCATAGGAGTAACTTGACCGTCCGGAGTAGGTGAGTCCAGGTAGATGCCTGATCGAATTGGTGACGAACTCCTCTAATGAAGGGAGATGCCTTTGTTCTTTAGTCGCAGCTTTGGCGAACCATTTTTCTTCAACTTGCCCCACTCAGCTGATGGGAGTGAGCAAGTGGTACATGTGAGTGATCAATTTGACTAAAGTTAGACCGTCAACATGGTCAAACTAGCCATTAGTTAATTTTATAACCATAACTTCAGCGGTTTTACCGTGAAGAAACGGCTAATCCCGTGATTACTGGGGGGGCGTGGCACTATAAATGGCAAGTGGCAGAGGAAAATGAGGATCTCATCACGCGCTTCTCATTATTTCTTTCTTATCCATTCTCACCCGCCTTCAATCTGAACCCCAAATTCTTTTGAAGCCAATCTCATGGCGCCCTCATGGTCCAAATCCAAATGCACCACAGCTACCCTGCAGTCCTTTCGGACTCGATGATCCTCACCAAGGGAAATTGGCGAGCTCTGCCGTCTGGCGAGAGCGAGCCCAAGCCACGGCCTGGCGAGTTTATCTCGTTTGTTAGCCACCTAGAGCATGGGCTAGGTTTTCCCCCTCTCTTCTTCAGGCGCTTCCTCCATTTCTACCGAATCAAGCCCTCCAATCTAGGGCCTCACAACATCGAGCATATCATGGTTTTTATCGCGTTCTGTGAATCCTAATTAGGGTGCCATCCCTACTTCCCCCTCTGGATCAAGCTATTCCATGGCTGGGCCACTCGTGAGGGGAAGAACGGTCGCCTGCTGGCGGCGGGCGGCATCACCTTCCATGTGAAGCCCCACGCTAACTTCTTCAAGTTGATGCTGCCAAAGAAGGCGGCCAACAACTAGAAGAAGTCTTTCTTCTAAGCTAGTGAATCAACCCTTGTTGGAGAGGTGGCGATCTCGGTGTTACACGAAGTGGAGTAATCCGCGGCAACTGTCGATGAAGGAGCCGCCTCGCTAGCAGAAGGTGGTCATCATGGAGATGATCACCCGAATGACCGAGCTAGAGGAAGAGGGATTGATGTTGATCAATATCTTTAACTGCTGGCTCGGTCGTCGGCTTGTTCCTTTGATGAACCGGCCAACCCTGATGTGTGAATACACTGGGCGCTCTGACCCGTCGAGGACAATCTCGGCGTAGTGGGTTGTAGATGACTATGTTGCGGCCCTCAAGAAGATCACAGAGGAGACCTACATCGGCATGGCCAACGGATTCGCCCCTATAAGCCAGACGCATGGTGAGTGACTTCATGTTTCCTTTTCAATCATACCCCGCAAACTTGCTCGACTAATGCATTCACTCGTAGACATTCAAGATCCTGGAGCATTGGTTGACCCCTCTAGATGAGGAGGTGCCCAAAATCTCCTTCACAAGGAAGCGAGAGACTCCTCCATCAAAGAGGATGATACGTCAGAAACGTATCTATAATTTTTGATGCTCCATGCTTGTTTAGTATCTAGTTTGCTTTGCTTGTCTACATTTTGAGGTGCTTTTTACATGTTTTCTGGTACTAACTTATTAACAAGTTGCCACAGTGCCAGCTGCCTGTTTTCTACTATTTTTGGTTTCAGAAAAGCTAATAAAGAAATATTCTCGGAATTGGACGGGACAAACATCAAAGTCAATTACTTTCCGTGGGGAACAAGAAGTCCAGAGGGGAGACGGAGAAGCGGGCCAGGGCGGCCAGACCCGCCCTAGGCGCGGCCAGGAGTGGGCCCGCGCCTTGGTAGGGTTTGACCCCCCTGGTCTCCTCCTAGGCCTCCCCCTTCGCCTATAAGAAGCCCCCGATGCAGAAACCCTAAGCACCCGATCAAATCTCCACAAAACCGTCTGTAGCCGCCGCCACCATCGTCCCTAGATCAGGGGGATCTGAAGTTCTTCCCGGCACCCTACCGGAGGGGAGATCATCCCGGAGGCCTTCTCTCCTGTATGATGCGTGAGTAGTTCCACCTTGGACTATGGGTCCATGTAGTAGCTAGATGGTTGTATCTCCTCCTTTGTGCTTTCATGTATAGATCTTGTGATCTCCGTTCATGATCAAGATCTAAGCTATTTGTAATCATGCATGTTGTGTTTGCGGGGATCCGATGGATATTGAGATTATTATGTTGGTTTGATTAATGGTTTTGTCTTTATGATTCTATCATGTCTGTGTTGTTTGTGATCTTGCATGCTCTCCGTTATTAGTAGCTATCTTGGCCAAGTAGTTGCTAGTGACTCCAAGAGGGAGTATTTATGCTCGATAGTGGGTTCATGCCTCTAGTTTCCAAGGGAAGTGACACAAATCTCTTCGGTTGTAATTGTGTTGTTGCTACTAGGGAGAAAACAACGGTCTCTTGTTCATGGAACATGTGGACTGTTTACCTTACACACTTTGCTTAAAACAGTTGTCTATTGCTTGCAACTTAAAAATGGAGGGGGTTCGGATGATAACCTGAAGGTGGACTTCTAGTCATAGATGCAGTTGGATGGCGGTCTATGTATCTTGTTGTATGGCCCAATCGAATCTCATAGGATCTGTCTAACTAGTAATTGCATTGTTATGCCTTGCTCAGTTCCTCTCAATTGCCCTGCTGTAATTTGTTTACCCTTCATGCCATGTTGTTTATCTAAGGAGAGCACCTCTAGTGAACTATGGACCCCGGTCCAATCTTTACCATTGATACATCTTCCACTGTTACTTGTTTACTTGCTGCAAACCATTAACTTACACACCATACGTTTAATCCTTTGTTACAGCAAACCAGTGAGCTTGATAACCTCACTGATTCAGTGGGGCAAAGTCTTGAGTTTGTGTTGTGCAGGTCTCCGTGTTGCTTGCAACACCTATGTGACATTTCCTTCCTCCTACTGGTTTGATAACTTCAGTTTCTTACTGAGGGAAACTTGCTACTGTGCTGCTTCATACCTTTCTCTTGGGGCTTCCAATGAAGCGTCCCACGACAAGTGCTTGGCGCCATCAAGCTATTTTCTGGCGCTGTTGCCGGGGAGGCTAAGGACGTCTTCACTCAGGGAGTCCTTCACTTCCTTTCTCTTTACTTTGTTTTTAGTTTGATTTGTTTCTTTTGCTTGGTTTTGTTTGCCTCTTTCCAAACCCCCCCAAAAAAAATAGTCTAGTTTGGTTTGCTTTCTTTATTCAAAAACACAAAAAATTTGTTCCTGCTATAGCTGCTGCTACTGTTTTTGGCTTGCCCACCTTTGCCAAAATGAACTCTGCCGAGAACACCAAGTTGTGTGACTTCACTAGCACCAACAACAATGATTTCCTTAGAACACCTATTGCTCCACCTGCTTCTGATGCTACCTTTTATGAAATTATGCCTGCTTTGTTGAATCTTGTGATGAGAGAGCAATTTTCTGGTGCTGGTTCTGATGATCATGCTGCCCATATCAATAGCTTTGTTGAACTTTGTGAGATGCAAAAGTATAAGGATGTAGATGGAGATATTATTAAGCTCAAGGTTTTTCCTTTCTCCTTGAGAGGAAAAGCTAAAGAATTATTGCTATCCTTGCCTAAAAATAGTATTGATTCTTGGACTAAGTGCAAAGATGCTTTTATTGGAAAGTACTATCCTCCTGCTAAGATTATATCTATGAGAAGTGATATTATGAAATTTAAACAACTTGATATTGAACATGTTGCTCTAGCTTGGGAAAGAATGAAATCTTTGGTTAAGAATTGCCCTACTCATGGACTCACTGCTTGGATGATTATCCAGACTTTTTATGCAGGTTTGAACTTCTCCTCAAGAAATCTGTTGGATTCAGCTACTGGAGGTACCTTTATGGTCCTCACTTTGGGTGCTGCAACAAGGCTCCTTGATAATATGATGGTTAACTACTCTGAATGGCATGTTGAGAGAGCTCCACATGGTAAGAAGGTAAATTCTGTTGAGGAAACTTCCTCTTTGAGTGAAAAGATTGATGTTATTATGGCTATGCTTGTTAATGGGAAAGCTCATCTAGATCCTAATAGTGTTCTGTTAGCCTCTTTGGTTGCTCAAGAAGAGCAAGTTGATGTGAACTTCATTAGAAACAACAATTTCAACAACAATGCCTATAGGAATAATTTTAGTAGTAACAACAATTATAGGCCTTATCCTCCTAGTGGAAATGCGTATCAGGGTAGATCTGGAATGCCTAGTGAAGAGAGGATTCTAGAAGTTGAGAGATCCACTAAAAACTTTATGCAAATGCAATATGAGCAAAACAAGATTTTCATTAAAACTATGGAGGAACAATCTATCATTTTGAAAAATATTAGTCATCAGCTTGAGAATATGAATAGAGAAATTCCTAGTTTACAGTCAAAAAATTTGAGTGCTGAGAAAAATATATCCTCTTTGTCTGAAGCTCAAACTTCCTTGGTTAATAAAATGGTTGTTAAACCTGAAACTATGGAAAACACCTTTGCTACTGCTCATGCCATACAAGTTACTATTGATGAAAATGTTAGGTTTTTATCTCAACTTCATGCTAGGTGGGAAATGGAAGCTGAAATTGATAGAAACAATAGTGTGTGCACCATCACCACTAAACCACAAGAAGTCCATATTCCTCCTCCTACAATGCCTAATCCTAATGAGTCTACTACTAGTGATGCTGAGTTTGAATTTGATATAGATGGTTGCAATATTTCTGAAGTGATTATGTTCCTACAAAAGCTTGCTTGAAGTCCTGATGCTAGTGATATGCATGTTGCTTTCACCAAACACATTACAGATGCTCTTGTTAATATTAAGGAAGAGAAGCTAAAACACAAAGCTTTTATTCCTAGGAAAGTAGAAGATAGTTGGGAACCCATTATTAATATACAAGTGAATGACTTTGATATCAAAGCTTCATGTGATCTTGGTTCTAGTGTCTATATTATGCCTAGGAAGATTTATGAAATGCTAGATTTGCCACCATTGGAAGATTGTTATTTGAATGTCCCACTTAATCATAATGCTAAGAAGAAACTCATGGGGAGTATTAATGATGTCCTCATTATGGTTAAAAAATGTTTATGTCCCTGTTGATTTCTATGTTTTGGATGTTGAATACAATGCTTCTTGTCCTATTACTTTGGGGAGACCTTTTCTTAGAACAGTTGGTGCCATTATTGATATGAAAGAAGGCACCATCAAATATCATTTTCCATTAAATAAAGGTATTTAACACTTCCCTATGAGGAGAGAGAAGTTGCTTTTTGCTCCTCCTTTGAAAGCAAGGTTTGATGTGAATGCTTCTTCATTTGAAAATACTTGATTCTGCTTGCTTCTTGTGCCTAACTTAAAGGCATTAAAGAAAAGTACTTGTTGGGAGATAACCCAAGAGTTTCCTTGAGTCTTGGAAGTTATTACTTCAGTAATGACCTCTCCTTATCCTTTTTGTTTGCTTTTTGCCAAGAATGACCTCTAATGAGAGGGAAGTAAGATTTGGGGAGTTGCTGACCCGAAACAGATTTCTGTCCTCCACCAAAAAAATTCGTGAGAAGTCTCTATAACTCGGATTGAGCCTAAAATGTACAAATACAGTATGTTAGCTAACTTTCACTAGTTCAACACTTTTTGATTTGAGCAACAGAAAATGTTCGAAAAAATCAGTTTCTACCTGCTGGTCTGTTTTGACAGATTTCTGCCATTATTTGCATTTGCTTCTTATTGATTCCCTTTTGAGTTCTATTTAGGTGAATTGAGCTTTTTGAAGGAGTTACAGTAGCTTGTGTTTTTAGTGAAAAGCCTTGCTGTTTCAAAGCTTTGCCAGAGGTCTAATATCTTTTGAATAAACTAATGCTGCTAATGAAGATTGTGTGAAGTTTTGTGTGAAGGAAAAAATTCAGGTGTAGAGAGAGAATGACGTAATGAGATTAAGAATGGACAAAAGCTCAAGTTTGGGATGCCACAATGGTGTAACCCCAAGAAATAACCAAGAGGTCAAGCGTCAAAGCTTGGGGATGCCCAAGGCCTCCCCTTCTTCATCAATAAAAAGCTCAGGTCTGTCTAGACACATCGTTTTTATTGTTTCACGCACAGTTGTGTTGTTCTTGGAGCGTCTCAGTTTTCGTTTGCTTTGCTTAGTTTGTTTAGTTTTCTTGAGTATTTTGGACCCCCGTTCTCGTTGTGTTGTTTTGCAAATAAGTTGCTTGGTGTTGGAAAGGAGTAGTAAGTTCTTGCTTGTAAGTGCAAGAGGAGCTTGCATTGACCATGACTTAGACTTTAGCATGACATGCTAGGTGTTGTTTTGACCTTATGCTTAGTGATTATTGTTGTAGCATGTCTTGCTCCAAACAATTGGGATTGATTAGTGTTCCTTGAAGAAATTATGCATTGTTTTAGCATGCAAAAGCATAGTATTGTGGTATTCTCCTTTGATGCTTTTTTTGGGTTGACTTGGCACATGTTGACACCATGTTATGACTATGAACAAGTCACCATTAGCCTCTATAATCATTTAGTCCTTGACTTGTAGTACCACTCTTTGCTTTGATTAGTAATGCTTTGTTGCACTGCATGATTATGGCCATTATTGCTCTCTTAGTTGGTTGCTCCCAGTCTTTTGCTAGCCTCCACTTGTATGAGTAAGTTCTACTCATGCTTCCAACTCCCAAGAAACCAAGTTATTCCAAAGTGTCCACTATAAACTCCTATGCATGGTGTGTTACACCATTCCAAGTATATCCTTGTTTTCAGCTATCTTCCAATTAAAAACTATTTTGTTATATGAAAACTTAGTGATTAAAGCCCTCACAAACTTGATGGCACACTTTATATTCTTTGCCCCTAATAAACATGAACCATTGTGTCTTCTATGCTGTATATGCTTGCACTTATACGGTGGAATTAGCAGAACCGTGTTGTCACGAGGAACGTTTTCAACATTGCACTTGTACTTTGTACTTAGTTGATATCATGCTCTTTTGTCTATGGATGTCGCCGGTGTGAAATAAAAGGGAACTTGTAAGTCCATGGAGTTTGTATCATGTGTTAGAGAAACGCCTGGGCTACTAGCCTAAGCCATGCCTAATCATGGTGGAAACTTGCAGCATCACCATAGTGACATCTATGAAGCATTCTTCTTATAAAAAAGAGACACATTGAGAAAAGAGGAAAGAGAGAAAAAACACCATATTACCATGGTACATAAGAAGATTGCTGAGATTCTAATTGTCTGCTTGCCTTGTCATTTTGGTTATGGGATAGCTCCAGTACCATGTGCAAGGGGTACCCCGTTGGCGGTTCTCAATGATATGCAAATACTTACAATGACAAGAACTTACAGGTGACTAAAGTTGAGTAGCATGAGGTGTGGCCCTCGTATTCAAGGGACTTGAGATTGCCAACTTATACTTCATCAAGCATATACTCCATCTTTGTTCACTTTTACCTTAACCACTTCAAGATGCTTATGATAGGGGCAATGAGGGCTGAAAGGTAACAAGTACCATAATTTTTGGAAGCTCTTTTTGAAACTTGAAATCCCTGCTTCCTTTATAAAAGGCCTTTCTTCCACCATTATTTGAGTCTCCACCTTCTACCTTTAGGCACCATTAAGAGTGCATAGTTGTCATTCTGTGTGCAGTGTTCCAAAGCTTATTGATTGATGCATATTGTGATATTACTTGTTCTTGTGCTATTTGTTTCTAGTCACCCTTGTGAACTTTGAAGGTGTCCTATTGTAACATCCCAGCATTAGAGCTTAGAAATAAGCTGAACCCAGATGTGTGCATTGCATTCATGCATAGAAAATCCGAATAATTTTTGCGCTTTTAAACAAAACTTGTCAAAATGATTGAAGATTCTCTCAACTTGATGGAATTGAAGTAGATCATCAAGTTGACTATGATAAGTTTCAATATGACCATTGCTAAAACCTTATTTTGGGTAAGGAAGATTTGATCTAATGGTAGATCAAATGTAATAAAAGATAAACCCTAATACATTATGATTGATATTTGATCCTTAGGCGATCATATCATAGTATTAATTATAATCACTCATGAGTACCAAGTTAAGGATATAACACAAATAATAAGAATATAACAACTATATATTAATCTCATCTGCTTATACCATGAGTATCATGGTAATACCTAACCCTAATTCTTAAGTAAGATTGATTAGGAAAGATACTAAGTTTAGATCATTCACCATATATCTTTCGTTCCATATCAATCCTTACCATCTCTATTGAGTTATATTCCAATATCTGTTGTTCATCAATGTTGAGAAATCAACTATTGATTCTCAAATTCTTAATTTATTAACTCCTGACCATACCATAGCATACATTTAAGTGTCTATAAAGAAACAACTAAGAAGAGGTAAATAGTAATTCTAGTTTTAGATTACATCTATAGGATGGGAGTGATTGGAGGTAATAAAATCAATATGATAATTGATGGAGTTCAAATCATTCCTAAAGAAATAGAAGAATTATTTATATCATCTAATTATATGGTAGTAAAGAAGATTACAAGGATGAATCTTGAAGATAGTTACCAGTAGTAAGTCTATTGGAGCAAGTGAGCATAGTCCATGAATAAAAGCCTTAATCCAATTAGAGATATTGAGAAGATAAATTTCAATACCATTGTAAGGTTGTATTGATGAAGCCTTGATTAGCCAATTGGAAACCTAAGCTATAAATGATTAAAGGATTAAAATGATCATGCCTTGCTCACCAAGATTGAATACTTATATCAAGCATAAGTGACATTGGTGGGTAGAACATGATTGAAACCCTAGCATAGGTAAGTTATCCTAGAGTAGTTATTAACAGTCACATTAAAATAATGTGAGGTTGAAGTAGGAGTATTAGAGTGAAGTGAATGTAGGATAGTATGATTAAATTAAAGCTAGTATGGCATAGAGTTATGGAAGTAATGTTATTCATCTTAACTGATAGTAAGCTTTAGAGAAAGTAGTTGGATGTATACATCTAATGGAGAAATATTAGTGATGGATGATTAAGGAATATTATGAGTGGAGTTTGAAGGAACTACTTGTTGGATTGAAGGTTATCAATAGTATAGTAGTGGATATAACCAAGTATGGATATGAGAAAACTATAAAAGCTTTAGTGTCAAGACCATTGTATTCATTCATGGATCTAGAAGAATAATTGGTGGATAAGAATATTTTTGAAGAAAAGATCATCATGTTAACCATGATGATGGATAGCAAGAAGTAGTATATCTAGGAAAGGAATTCATTAATTAAAAGCCCAGGATTGTGAATTATAGAAAATAGACATTATTGGTTAACACCCAACTATAAATATCAAACCAAACATAATATCCCTTTTATATTGTTAATCTATCATCTAATTTCCACAATGGTTTATAGGAATATTTTCTTATATAAAATCACTTAAGCACATGTTTGCCATTTTCAATCATAATTATCTTAGGTGCTTAAGATCTAACTTTATCAATTCTTTCTCATAAGTTAGCCTAGAAAGCAAATCCACTATTTTACTTGAAATGGTGATATCAGTAAAAATCACAAATATAAATACCTTATGCTTAGTTACTAAACCTTTACTCACATCAACAAAAGAATCTAGGTATATTAAAAACCCTAAACCCTAGGGTAAATATTTACAATTCAAACCCTAAACCCCTATGTTGATCAAAATAGAATATATACATTGTTTAATGGAAGTAGTATTAACCATATCAATTTATTTTGTATTTCATGCATCAAATAATGATATAGGATCATTATACATATAAAAATTTCTATTCAAACTATGAGCCAACTAGAGTTAAGTTTTATAAACAAATAAGAAAATATCATATAATAAAGCCATGGTTTAGTATAGGAAGAAAATTAATAATAAGGATTTCTACATTATATAAAAGGGGTTCTAACAGAAAATAAATAAAGAAATAATATCACTATATGAGAAACTCATAAAAGAACCTTAATATACTTTATTAGTGCTGTAATCACTCAACAAATCAATTCTATAAAGAGAATTCAAATCAAATAAGTAAAATTCAAATCTGAAAGTAAAACAGAAAATAGAAAAAGAAAACAAATAAAAAAAATTTCCTGGCTGTGGCCCAACTCCTCTCTTCTTACTTGTCGCCCATGTGCAGCCCACAAAAGCCTAGCAGCCAGCCTAGCTCATTCTCGTTTGTGACTGACAAGTGGGACCGAAGAAGGACTGTGGGTTGAGCTGAAAGATTCGCTAGGGGGTTTTCCACAAAAGCAACGTCATCATCATCCTCACGCACACAGGCAGCTCGCTGGAGGAGCTCGCCACCGCCCGATGCTGTCGTCATCGTCAGCCGTGCGTCAAGATGCTCGACATCGTTCCAGAGGGGGATAAGAAGGCCACGGTGACGCCCTGCCTTAATCCCTATCCATAATCCCTCCTTATCCTCACTGATTCGAATGGGGCCGAAACCCTAGCTCACGGGAGCCACACCTCAGCGTCGAACTGCACCTCCCCACACTCTTCCAAGTAGCCATGGAGAATCCCCGTCCTCCGTAGATCCTCTGGGTAAAATCTTGCATCAAAGGGAACACTGGAGTGGACGAATTTTGCCGTTCCTCTTTGCCACAGTTCGTCGGAAATCTTGTCGGAGAGCTCGCCTTCGACCACGCCTGTCCTCGCCGACCTCTCTATCGTCATCAGGGTGAGTTCCTGAACCTTCCAGTATCCTTAAATCGCCTTATCTTGATGTGAATCGCCATCTCACCTTGTGCCATCGTCGGCCACCGTCGGAGCTCGTCGGAGCTGAGGCTCCAATGACCATTTTCGAGCGGCGCCGCCACTTTAGGGTTCAGCGAGTTGTGCTAATTCAAACTAGGTTAGTTTCGTTTGCTGGGGCGCCCTGGATCATCGCCGACAACCACCCACTAATGGCGGTAGTGGTGCTAACGCCATAACGACGTCACGCCGAAGCCACCCTGGACCCAATCCTCTGTTTGACCTGGTCTTTGTCTCGTGTGATAGTGACGTGGCCCAGGGCCCATGTGTCATTGTCTAGAAGTAGAAATAGGGTCGGTAACAAACACATTTACTAATTTGAGAGCTGAGGTGGTATCTGGTCCACTAGTCAGTGACTAGGTCTAGGTGTGGGTGCGGTGTAAAAATTTATTTCCAGAAAGAATAAAAGATATAAATCCAAATATACATATTCCATAAATTAAATAAAGTGATTAAAACTTGTTAAAACTATCACTTTTGATTTATAGTTCAGAAAAATATGTATAATATATGAAAATGTTTAGAAAAATAAAATCTATAACTTAAAACTATTATTAAACCTTATTATGATAACAATTTAAATAATAATTATTTACTAAAGATTTTAAAGGTAATAAAACTTTGATAATTCATATCCCAATAATGGTAAATGTTAAAAATATAAATAAAATACCAAAAATCTTAGAAAAATAAGAACTATAATTTAAAACTATAATCATGCATTATTATTTCACTTACTTAAATATTTATTATTTTATAAGATTTATAAAGTAATAAATCTTATAAAAATCACATCTTATTATTTATAAATCGTAAAAATAAATATAATATACCAAAATGAAAACAAAAATAATATTTACCTGTTAAAAATATAATATTCCACTGTTGAGTTAAATAAAAATTCAAATACTTTAATAACTTGAATTTTAAATCTATTTCTTTAGTTTAAAATTCATATAAGGGTAAATAAAATTTGTTAATGTTTTTAAAATTAGTCAATCAAGTCTAATACATAAGTATTAGTCTTGAATATTAATAATAAGTCATAATGATTCAAAACATTAGAAATACTATTATATTAAATTATCCTTCTACTATATGAATAATTTATATTCTAAAAAGATCTTTAACAATTATAAAATCTTATAATGGACTAAATCCAAAAATGATATATAAATCAAATACAACCTTATAATGGAATAAATCCAAAAATAATTCATGATTAGTCCCTAGTACTATTTATTTATCCACAAACCACAATCACACCTTTATAAGGAAACAAGAAATCCTTTTCCACTACAAAATTAAGAGTCCACTACTTAAATAGAAGAATAACCGTTCTTAAGTAACTTTAAGAAAACATTACCAAGTACCCAAAGTACAAATGTCATAAGTAATACATTTTCAAGCATCTATGTTTTGAAGTTAACTTTAGTCTACAAGACTCTAAATATAATACTAAAGACATTGTTATATGTTTTATAGTTAACTTTGGTCTGATATAATTAAGTCATAAAGCATATAAAGCTCAAACTATTCAAGCAAGAACAAATAACATCGACAAGACTCAGCTAACCACAAATATTGTTTAGACCTTAGAAAAGAAATCTTTTCTTCAAATGTTATTCTTTTTGCCACTTCAAACAAGAACCCTTATACAAGCAATCTTGAGTAGCATTTCACATTCTGTGTGAGTCTCATTGTTTTATGATATTGTAATTATATGATTGTTTCACATACACTCACAAGCCTTAATAAGAAGCACAAGTATGAAACTTATCTAAAAGGGACAACACATTCTAAAGTAAACATTTCTGGAATCCAAGCCCTAGAAAAACGTTATCCCCGGGATTCGCGTTTATAAAGTGCATAACATTACTTATGCATCAGAGCATATTGCTTCATTAACATTAGTCCTTACCGGACCAATGATGATGATTTCAGATTTTGGATCTTATACTGTCTTGAAGACCATGAGTGCATAATCTTGCAATCACACAAGGCAAGTTCACACTTGCTCATGTCCTTTGATTATTTTCTGTAAAGTGTTTTACAAATCCAGTGTTGTCATCACTTGCATTTCAAAAAGGCCAGAAAATATTATTTTCGTAATAAAATGTTTATAGGTTATTTACCATTAGGTAATAACCTACTATGAAAGTTCTGGTGGTAAAGGAACATATTATCTAGGACTTAACAACCAATGTCGCCAGTGATTCTAGCGCCGTATATTATGCGTTAACCATGAGATTTGGAATGGGATGAGAAGTCAGTTGTATCCTTTTCCTCTTGTATGGAGGCAAGACGACCTTAACGTGATGTTGTGATTCCTTGCGCGGATCCAACATATGGGTGGGCACCCTTATGCCCCACACTTTTGGTGTCTAGATTATATATGGATGGTGTTTAGTGGATGGACCATTTACTATGGCACTTGCCAGGGCAACACCAGGTCATAGAGTCTTCGGGAACTCATTAGGTTTAGCCTGCCCGAAAGGGGGCTTAACGCAAATGAGTCAGCCCGAAGGATCGTGCAGACATATGAGGTCACGGAGAGGGCAGTGATTGGCGTGGATCATCTACTAGGCCCCACAACATGGAATTGTGGACGGGTAAGCTGCCCGGTTGTGCTACAAGGAGTTGATCTGTCATGGCAAAAGTAACGCACCTCTGCAGAGTGTAAGAACTGTAACTTGTTACTCCCTGTTTCGGGAAGCAGCTGCGAACGCTGTGTTAAAGGAACTCCATGAAAGTTCTGGTAAACCCGTTAAGGCTGACGGACATAACTTTTCATAATAAAAGCAACCTTTGAAGAAATGTTTACGAAAACTTGCATTGCCTACGACCTACGGTCTGTGGCTATAGTTATAGTGCATAAAACACTCCTTTTATAGTGAACTTTCTTAGTACGCTCGTACTCAAAGTATCTTCTTAACCCTTGCTAGATTCTGGAGCCAATACAGACAACATCTACATCAAGTTATGCTCTAGGACTCATCATCCAAAGCTAAAGCTCTTCAACAAAGACAAGGAAGTCATCATATACATCAACTCAAGTGAAGACGAAGCTAATAAATAGATATGAATATCCTCTCTAGCCAAAGAACCTATTTCTGTAGTGTATTGCAATAGCAGCAATGCTAGACTATTAGTTAGCACACTAGTTTAACTAGTATAATAGTATTTGAGTTGTTTATCTTTGATTCTTCTTTGTAATAAGTTCTTTCTCTCTCTTACCTATGACACCCCTGAGATCAGGGCTAAACAAATCCCATACCTCCGTTTGAAATAAGCTTAACCTTGAGCTCGAGAATATCCAGTGAAGAATCGGTAACAGAACAGTGACCCAACGACACATAATTTATTACAGCAAACTCATAACGGAGCAGAGAACCAAAAATATTACAAGCAGAGGTCACTGACCACAAACACCAAACAACGAAAGGAAAATTATGCTATTAAGTATAGCAAAATTAACAAATGGCCTAAGAGGCCTGAAGCCTAACAATGACGTCCCAGCCCATAGATTCCAGGCTGCCGGCCGGGAACCCCAAGCTACTCGTCGATGTCGATGTAGTACAGAACTCGTCTTCAGGTGAACACTTACTCTGCCAAAAGTATCAAAAAAGAAAGGGTAAGTACAGGGTGTACTCCACAAGACTTATGGATAGTGGAGTTGTTTTGCATAAAGCCATCTTTGTTTATGAAACAGGCGAGAGAAGAATCTTGTCTATTCAGAGTATTTTAAAAGGGGATAAGGGAGCGACATCTCCGAAGATATTGATCATCATATTTTGATATCCACCGAATCATCATCATCTGAACTAGGATCACCCCCTCATACCCATGAGGAAGCATCCTTAAGCACCCGTTGATCTGCCAAGTTTTATGATTAGGTTCAAGTTCTCTATGATCTTATAATCTGGTCACCAAGCGTTCATAACCGTGAACACGACTTTTCGAAAATATTTAACCCTGCAGGGGTGTACAAATTTACCCCCAGGTACCAACCGACTCTTAATGCCATTACATTAACCCTCTTCCTTGGAAGGCCGACAGAGGGTGGTTGGCCACGACCTTTACCTTGCTTTCGCCAAGACCATGAGTCACACGATAAGTATGGTTCCGCTGTAACGGGTCAAATCCCGAAGCCGGTACATAAAGATGTGAGGCGAGGTTGGTTTACCAGGGGCGCCATCAACCCCAAGCAACCCGGTCCATGCTTCCCTACCTGTTATGATGCACCAACTTCACCTGGCAAATCTTTCAAAAGGTTTTCTACGCATATGTCAAATGGAACGCCCGAACTATGTGACTCATGGAATCTACTAGGCAAGTTAATCAGGCGAGGGGTTCCCAAGCCCCGTGTGGTTGTACGCTCATCTCGGTTCCAAAGGAAAGAACTCAGTTCCTAGTGGTGGCGAGCATGGGACTAGAAAAACCACATCCCACCGTGGCCTCCCATACAAGCCTTAGCATGTTTAATCTCATATCACTGATCTCATCTCATCACGTTCTCCTGTCATACTCGATTATCTTCATCTGATACATCATCTGGATGGACCAGACTCAACAGTTTTGTATGGCTAAGCAAGACACAAATATAAGCTCTAGCAGTGCACACAAGCCAAACCTAGTTATGCTAGGAGCAGTGGATCAGGTAATATAAGCTCAAGGAAGTATGCAATAGATAGGATACTCTATCTACCGATAAAAGACCATAGTAGAATCGTATGCATCATGACAGGAATTGAAATGCTTTTGAAATCATAGGATTATATCGTGGCGGGGCTATGCTTGCCTTTGCCAGTTGATAGCAGATAAATAGATCTTCAGAAGCCTTGAACTTGACTTTGTTAGAGTTGGTCAAGTATTGTTCGTCGATCTTCGATGGTCTTGATCTCGGTCTTCGATCTCGATCTCGACATCGTATTGTACCGGAATGAACCAAATCACCGAAAAGAAAGGGGAAACATTCAACATATGGCATCGATGCAATGCTCAAACAATAATGATGATATGAAAAGTTGAATTGCATTGAATTGAAACCCTAAAACATGCTCGCCAGTTTAATCGGGGTTCCGAGGGGTGAAAACCCTAACTCAGCAAAACTCCGGAATCACCTGTGAGGGGTTACTATGTTCTTCTAATTAAACTTGTCATTTAAGTTGTTGAACAATGCATTATTATAGGTTAGATAGATAGGTCTCATTTTCTGAACATTTTGATATATTATTTGTATTTTTTTTGACTTATAAATTAAAAGTTATTGAATTTACAATATTCAAAACAATTTCAGAAATTATTAAATCATTTCTGAAATTATAACAAAACCCGGGATTATTTTTCGCACCGAGGCAGAAGCTACCCATAGCAGCTGACAGGAGGGCCCGAGGCCACCTCAGCTGCCACGCGGGCAGTCAATGGTCAGCGCAGGATCTGGGTCATTTTTTTCACAGAGCAGAGCCTAGCCAGCGAGGCTGACCTGTGGGCCAGAGGCCACATAGGCTGCCATCGTGGCCAACCTTGCGTGCTGGTGACGAGGGCATCACTTCACCACGGAGGGAAAACGGCAGACGGTGGCCGGCGATGATGCAAGAGGGCGAGCGAGGCTGCGTGACTTTGTTCGTTCGGTTCAGCACGTCAAGGCGGACCTAAAAGGGGCGCCGCTACTGCGGAGTGGCCACCGGAGCTAGCTTCATAGCGACGGCGAGCGGCGAAGCTTGCAGGCAATCATTAGTGGAGCAAAACAGGAAGCGGGGAAGGAAGCAGAGGGCACCGGGAGGATCGTGAGCTCACCAGGAGCGCGACGGTGTAGTTGGCGAGCTCGGGGGAGGCCGAAATCCCCCATGGCGACGGCGGCCGGAGTCGAGGAAGGAGGTGTCAATTGGGCGTCTGGAAGCTTCCTCGGCTTGCGTTCTTCATAGAGGAGATAGAGGGAGACGAGTCGAGGACGATGGTGGCCTTGGGGAACCTTGGGGCGGACGGAGACGGTGGCAATTCGTTGGCGACCTCCGTTAGGTTTCGGGCTCGCTCGCAGATGAAGGGGAAAGAGCACCTGGGGGGAAAATGAGAGGATAGGATCAGAGGGAAAGAGGGAGGACGCCGGCGCGGTTCTTATCTCCACTCCAGAGCGGTGGCGGTCATATTGACGCCGGCGAGCGGCGGCTCTGCTAATACGCAATAACATCAGGTGTGGAGCGAGGTGGACGACGACGATTGAGAGGACAAAGAGGTATGGGACAAGTGGGCTACGGCTGGGCCAGCTGCGGGCTGTGGGAGTGATGTGCTGAGTGGCAGGGAGAGGGGAGAGGAAACTAGGCTGGGCCTGGTTGCTGCTAGCTGCTTTTTTTTATATTTGCAAATCTTCTTTTCTTTTTCTGTTTTCATTTCTTCTTTTGAATTTCCATTTTGAATCTATTTTGAGTAATTCAAAATACTAGAGGGTTTGTAAAACTTTGTAAAATATTTTGGGGCAATCTTAGTCCATTTTGGGCTCCAATTGTTTCATGATTTTAGAAATACATAAACCATCTGAATGCTTGCAAAGAGAGGGGGAAGATAAGGGTTTTTAGGGTTTTCATTATTTCTTAATGCATGCATTTTTAAGGTATGATGCTTATGATGCAAAACAAACCCTAATATATGTTTAACTAAAAGTGGGGTGTTACATATCTATCCCCCTTACGAAAATCTCGACCCGAGATTCCAAAGGTAGGAAGAGAGATAGAGAGAGAAAGGAACAGGGCCACTCTAGAGATAAGAGGGAAACACACTAACCAACTCACAGAGTATCTCATGGTCAACACATGAATGGAGTGTTTAGAAACAGCTTTGAGATGACAAACATGAAACACATCGAGGTAACAGAGGAACAAGAGGAGAAAGTTGCAAGTTGTTGGATAGATGGTCTTCATAAGGATTGAGACCATGGAGCTTACAGAAGAGTTTAAGCTTCTACAGAACAGAGCTTACAACAGGAAGAACATGACCATAGACTTTGGTAGGGAACCTCTACCAAACGGCTTAAGTAGAGATTTCAGGTTGTAGAGATATGGATCAACAAAACCAAGCTGTTGAACTACTTTTGACATAAAAGGGTCACTATTTCATCCAACAGAAGGTCAAGGCAAAAATGTGTTTTGATGGAGAGGAGTCGTAAGAGTCACATGGAACATGTAGCAAGAGGAACTACAGATTACCAAAATCGTAGTCACTCCTGAAACATGGTTGAGAAAGCAAAGGAAACTCTTTATTCATCCAGGTATACCAAAATCTTTTCCAAAGATTAGGGTATCACTTTACACCACTAGATGATTTGTAAGAAGATTCCTGATAACACGAGAAGAAAGAAACTTCATTTTCAGACTTCAATTTCTTGTCACAACAATGATTGCCAACAAAAAGAGTCTGGAGGATCGACCGAGAGACATTTAGCAACTCTACTTTAAATGTTCTCCTTGATGTTCGAGAAATCAGACATCAAGTAAAGGTCGGACTTCGGATACAAAGGAAACCATAAGCCCAAATCCTATAGTAAGTCATAGAAGATGCCTCATGAAGAGTGGTTGTTATTGCTGAATCAAGAGAATATGACGAAGGGGTCTTTCCGGCTAAGTGTGTCAACCATTACATCAATCTTGGTAGATTTTCAAAGAGACCTATGTCAAAACCTTGAGGAACACCAACCATCATTGCTGCTTGAGATTCAGCTTTGGTTAGGTGAAATAATAATTCAGACTCAGCATGTCCGAATAGAAAGTTTGCAACATTTATGGCGATGGTAAAGTTACTAGATTCTCAAGATATGGACTATAGTATCAAACTCCAGAAGACTGAGCTAGATTGCTAGACCTATGCATTAGCAATTTGTCAAAAGACAACTACATACACATAAGGTGCTAACAACAAAACACACATGTGTCCTTAAGGAACGGAGATAACGCTACTCGAATCCATAGCGACATCTTTCAACATTTGCACGTGAATCAGAGAAGGTTAGTTCTAACATCCAGAACACATACTTCGAAATGACCCAAAGAAGGTTCTCGAAAGTTTCCAACATTAATGCCAAATGCTCCATATGAGTCAAATCTAGCATGGAGAAGATAAGGATGTCATCGATGGGCTCAACAACAAACTTATCGAGACACTCCAAGAAGATGGACTCATATGTTGTATAACAAGGCAAGATTATTGGTCAAACCAAAGACATGAAGATGTACCCAAGTGAAACATCACAAGAAGAAACATCATCAAGATAATCCTTGGAACTGAGTTTGATTTGACGATGACCCAAATCAAATCAAAGATGGGGACAGATAATATATCCATGAAGTAAATACTACCTTGCTTCAACACTAACAAAACTAGACATCCCATTACAAAGGAACTGGGTCGGCTAGAACTTTTATCTTACAACTCTCCAAGTTGTTGTTTAAGCTCAACCAACTAGTTTAGGGGTATCCAGTACAGATCCTTGGAGAAAGGAGCAGTTCAGAGAACTTGCTTGCTCAAGAACTTGACAAAACGGTCATGTGGCATCATGGCGATGCTTCTAGGAAGACATCTAGAATATCACGAACCACCGATATGTCACTTAGTTCGAGAGGAAACTTGCTTGGTAAGGCAAGAAGACATAGTCTTAGAGCTTCAGCACAAGCCTAACTCTTTGACCGAAGAGAGTGTACCAGAATAACGGACTTGGTAGCACAATCAAACTTTGCTTAGTGATAGGATTAACCAATCATGCTAAGAATGACACGAAGGTCCTTGGAGATCAAAACAATAATAATTGCTAAGAATCTCAGGTGTCCACATTATTACGCACACGCATTACTCACGAGCACGAAGGCTCGAGGAAGGGTGGGTAAAGATGTGTGTGAATATCACTTCAGTAAGGGGTCATGAAACTTAGCACGACCTCTTAGTATAAAAGGGTGTGATACTTTAAGGTGGAACAAACAGAAGATTATCAATGCCTCTTAATCTGCGGATTACAACACTTTGACCTGGTCCTAGATATGAGGAGGTACTGGAGTTTCTTTCTCCTAGACATATCAAAATGGTTTGTCTTGAGGGACCACAAGAGTATCTTACTTCGGAAGACACCGATGCACATTTACTCCTTGGCTACCAACTGGTAGACAAAGGTCAGAAAACAACAAGGGGAGAAGAACATGCTCAAGATAGAATCCTGAGATGTGGATGCATAGATTAACAATCTTCCGAAAACCAATGCAAGGAAGGGAAAAGGTGTGGCAGAGTCACGAATATAGATGCAAGACTCACGAGGAGTACTCTTATCGTGATCTATTTGGTTCCATTAAAGAACATCTGCCATAGCATGTGGTAGGGGAAGTCCTTAATTGTCACAATTCAATCGCGACAATGACCACAAGCTTGAAGACTGGAATTGTACTACCAGCCATCCTGAGGTAATGTGTGAACATTAACAACAGGGGTCAACAAAAGGATCTTGGGTTAAAGGTCAGCTTCATGTACTAGATTCGTAACACCAGAATCTAGCACAATCCGGGATCTTAGGTTCAAGTCCAAGGGTTAGAACCCAAGAAAGGAGGTAACTACTACTTGAGTGACATAGCATACACTGCAAGTTAGTAACCACGAGGTAACTTCCAACATAAGAAACAACCTCTGAAGTACCCAAACAAACAAAAAGGAGGCACGCGAGGTGAAAGGAAACCTCGAATCCTAGAACAGAACACTGCAGATCCAACAATATAATATTGTGGGTCCAAAGATAGAGAGATCATGATGGAAAGGAATCTCTCAGCTGACCAAGAGCAAAGGAAAACAAGGGATTCACAACACACACAACTATAAATAATTCAACACTAGGTCAACTGGCTGAGAAACGACATGCCTAGAAGGCACCTAAGTTTTGAAAGTCCAGAAGAGATATCAACACTTTTCCAAAATCAACATCAGATAAGATAACCCAGAGTTAGAGCGAAACTGGATAAGGAGAAAAGAAGCATACTAGAGTTTTCGCAAATACTTTTCATCTTTCAAAATAGTTTTCACAAACACTAGACTCAACATCGACCAATAGAAAGGTTTTCCTACGGTCGGTACTTCTCTGATACCAAGAACTATGACACCCCCGAGACCAGGGCTAAATAAATCCTAGACCTCCGTTTGAAATAAGCTTAACCTTGAGATCGAGAATATCCAGTGAAGAATATGTAACACAACAGTGACCCTACGACACAAAATTTATTACAGCAAACTCATAACTAAGAAGAGAACCAAAAATATTACAAGCAGAGGTCACTGACTACAAACATCAAACAACGGAAGGCAAATTATGCTATTAAGTATAGCAAACTTATGGTTCAGCGAGTTGCGCTGATTCGAACTAGGTTAGTTTCGTTTGCTGGGGCGCCGTGGATCATCGCCGACAACCACCCACTGACGGTGGTGGTGGTGCTGACGCCATAGCGACGCCACGCCGACGCCACCCTGGACCCAGTCCTCTGTTTGACCTGGTCTTTGTCTCGTGTGGTAGTGACGTGGCCCAGGGCCCATGTGTCATTGTCTAGAAGTAGAAATAGGGTCGGTAACAAACACATTTACTAATCTGAGAGCTAAGGTGGTCTCTGGCCCACTAGTCAGTGACTAGGGCTAGGTGTGGGTGCGGTGTAAAAAGTTATTTCCTGTTTAAGAAAGAATAAAAGATATAAATCCAAATACACATATTCCAGAAATTAAATAAAGTGATTAAAACTAGTTAAAACTATAACTTTTGATTTATAGTTTAGAAAATATGTATAATATATGAAAATGTTTAGAAAAATAAAATCTATAACTTAAAACTATTATTAAACCTTATTATGATAACAATTTAAATAATAATTATTTACTAAAGATTTTAAAGGTAATAAAACTTTGATAATTCATATCCCAATAATAGTAAATGTTAAAAATATGAATAAAATACCAAAAATCTGAGAAAAATAAGAACTATAATTTAAAAATATAATCATGCATTATTATTTCACTTACTTAAATATTTATTATTTATTAAGTATTTATAAAGTAATAAATCTTAGAAAAATGATATCTTATTATTTATAAATCATAACAAAAACTATAATATACCAAAATGATCATAAAAATAATATTTACAAGTTAAAAATACAATATTCCACTGTTGAGTTCAATAAATATTCAAATACTTTAATAACTTGAATTTTAAATCTATTTCCTTAGTTTAAAATTCATATAAGGGTTAATAAAATTTGTTAATGTTTTTAAAATTAGTCAATCAAGTCTAATACATAAGTATTAGTCTTGAATATTAATAATAAGTCATAATGATTCAAAACATTAGAAATACTATTATATTGAATTATCCTTCTACTATATGAATAATTTATTTTCTAAAAAGATCTTTAACAATTATAAAATCTTCAAGAATGATATATAAATCAAATCCAACCTTATAATGAACTAAATCCAAAAATAATTCATGAGTAGTCCCTAGTACTATTTATTTATCCACAAACCACAATCACACCTTTATAAGGAAACAAGAAATCTTGTTCCACTACAAAATTAAGAGACCACTACTTAAATAGAAGAATAACCATTCTTAAGTAACTTTAATAAAACATTACCAAGTACCCAAAGTACAAATGTCATAAGTAATACATTTTCAAGCATCTATGTTTTAAAGTTAACTTTAGTCTACAAGACTCTAAATATAATACTAAAGACATTGTTATATGTTTTATAGTTAACTTTGGTCTGATATAATTAAGTCATAAAGCATCTCAAGCTCAAACTATTCAAGCAAGCACAATAACATCGACCAGACTCAACTAACCATAAAGATTGTTTAGACCTTAGAAAAGAAATCTTTTCTTCAAATGTTATTCTTTTTGCCACTTCAAACAAGAACTCCTATACAAGCAATCTTGAGTAGCATTTCACATTTTGTGTGAGTCTCATTATTTTATGATATTGTAATTATATGATTGTTTCACAGACACTCACAAGCCTTAATAAGAAGCACAAGTATGAAACTTATCTAAAAGGGACAACACATTCTAAAGTAACCATTTCCGGAATCCAAGCCCTAGAACAACGTTATCCTCGGGATTCGCGTTTATAAAGTGCATCACATTACTTATGCATCAGAGCATATTGATTCTTTAAATATTAGTCCTTACCGGACCAATGATGATGATTTCAGATTTTGGATCTTATACTGTCTTGAAGACCGTGAGTGCATAATCTTGCAATCACACAAGGCAAGTTCACACTTGCTCATGTCCTTTGATTTTTTTCTATAAATTATTTTACAAATCCAGTGTTGTCATCACTTGCATTTCAAAAAGGTTAGAAAACATTATTTTTGTAATAAAATGATTATAGGTTATTTACCATTAGGTAATAACGTACTATGAAAGTTCCGGTGGTAAAGGAACATATTATCTAGGACTTAACAACCAATGTCGCCAGTGATTCTAGCGTCGTATATTACGCGTTAACCATGGGATTTGGAATGGGACGGAGAAGTCAGCTGTATCCTTTTCCTCTTGTATGGAGGCAAGACGACCTTAACGTGACGTTGTGATTCCTTGCGCGGATCCAACATATGGGTGAGCACCCTTACGCCCCACACTTTTGGTGTCTAGATTATCTATGGATGGTGTTTACTGGATGGACCATTTACTATGGCACTTGCCAGGGCAACACCAGGTCATGGAGTCTTTGGGAACTCATCAATCTTTAGCCTGCTCGAAAGGGGGCTTAACGCAAATGAGCCAGCCCGAAGGATCGTGCAGACATATGAGGTCGCGGAGAGGGCAGTGATTGGCTTGGATCATCTACTGGGCCCCACAACATGGAATTGTGGACGGGTAAGATGACCGGTTGTGCAACAAGGAGTTGATCTCTCCTAGGAAAAGTAACGCACCTCTGCAGAGTGTATGAACTATAACTTGTTACTCCTTGTTCCGGGAAGGAGCTGCGAACGATACGAGAAAGGAACTCCATGAAAGTTCTGGTAAACCCGTGAAGGCTGACGGACATAGCTTTTCAAAATAAAAGCAACCTTTGAAGAAATGTTTACGAAAACTTGCATTGCCTACGACCTACGGTCTGTGGTTGTAGTTATAGTGCATCAAACACTCCATTTCTAGTGAACTTACTGAGTATGCTCGTACTCAAAGTATATTCTTAACCCTTGATAGATTTTGGAGCCAATACAGACGACATCTACATCAAGTTATGCTCCAGGACTCATCATCCAAAGCTAAAGCTATTCAACGAAGACAAGGAAGTCATCATATACATCAACTCAAGTGAAGACGAAGCTAATAAATAGATATGAATATCCTCTCAAGCCAAAGAAGCTATTTCTGTAGTGTATTGCAATAGCAGCAATGCGAGACCATTAGTTAGCACACTAGTTTAACTAGTATAACAGTATTTGAGCTGTTAATCTTTGATTCTTCATTTTAATAAGTTCTTTCTCTCTCTTACCCTAGAGTGTTATCTGCATCTTGTGTAAAGAGTGAGTTGTAACCTTTAGCCATGTATTGGACCCGCTGTGTTTCTGTTGTGCCATTCTGAGGGATGTAATACTAGTGAACGGTGTTTCATTTGTGTTATGTCAACGACTATAATATACTACATCATGCAGTGGTATGCTGGGTCACCGCACCTATGCATCTATTTGCTAATCTATGAGGGACAAGCTGATTGCCACTATGCTATATTTTCTGTATGTGAAACAAACAAACATTTTTCAATGCATGTTATTCATGATATTTGTTTGTAGCTTGTCATGTTGCATGCATAGTTACTATGTCCTATTGTTAGAACTCCATCTTTCATGCACATGTTTAGAGTTCTTTGATCCCAGCTTTCAATGCCTGCAAATGGTTGGATCTTTATTGTGAGGGTGCATGTCACATCAAAAATTATTCTTTTATCACTTACCTACTCAAGGACGAGCAGGAGTTAAGCTTGGGGATGCTTGATACGTCAGAAACGTATCTATAATTTTTGATGCTCCATGATTGTTTAGTATCTACTTTGCTTTGCTTCTCTACACTTTGAGGTGATTTTTACATGTTTTATGGTAATAACCTACTAACAAGTTGCCATATTGACAGTTGCCTGTTTTCTGCTGTTTTTGGTTTCATAAAATCTAGTAAAGAAATATTCTCAGAATTGGACGGGAAAAATGTCAAAGTCAATTACTTTCCCTGGGGAACAAGAAGTACAGAGGGGATACGAAGAAGCGGGACAGGGCGGCCAAACCCCCCTAGGCGCGGCCAGGAGTGGGCCCGCGCCTGGGTAGGGTTTGACCCCCCTGGTGGCCTCCTCGACCTCCCCCTTCGCCTATAAGAAGCCCCCGATGCCGAAACCCTAAGAACCCGATCAAATCTCCACGAAACCGTCTGTAGCCCCCACCATCGTCCCTAGGTCGGGGGGGTCTGAAGTTCTTCCCGGCACCCTGCCGGAGGGGAGATCATCCCGGACTCCTTCTCTCCGGTATGATGTGTGAGTAGTTCCACCTTGGACTATAGGTCCATGTAGTAGCTAGATGGTTGTATCTCCTCCTTTGTGCTTTCATGTATAGATCTTGTGAGCTCCGTTCATGATCAAGATTTAATCTATTTGTAATCATGCATGTTGTGTTTACGGGGATCCGATGTATATTGATATTATTATGTTGGTTTGATAAATGGTTTTGTCTTTATGATTCTACCATGTTTGTGTTGTTTGTGATCTTGCATGCTCTCCGTTGTTAGTAGCTATCTTGGCCAAGTAGTTGCTAGTGACTCCAAGAGGGAGTATTTATGCTCGATTGTGGGTTCATGCCTCTAGTTTCCAAGGGAAGTGACATAAATCTCTTCGGTTGTAGATGTGATGTTGCTACTAGGGAGAAAACAACGGTCTCTTATTCATGGAACATGTGGACTGTTTACCTTACACACTTTGCTTAAAGCAGTTGTTTGTTGCTTGCAAATTAATACTGGAGGAGGTTCGGATGATAACCTGAAGGTGGACTTCTAGTCATAGATGCAGTTGGATGGCGGTCTATGTATCTTGTTGTATTGCCCAATCGAATCTCATAGGATGTTTCTGACTAGTAATTGCATTTTTATGCCTTGCTCAGTTCCTGTCAATTGCCCTGCTGTAATTCGTTTACCCTTCATGCCATGTTGTTTATCTAAGAAGAGCACCTCTAGTGAACTATGGACCCCAGTCCAATCTTTACCATTGATACATCTTCCACTGTTACTTGTTTACTTGCTGCAAACCATTACCTTCCACACCATACGTTTAATCCTTTGTTACAGCAAACCGGTGAGCTTGGCAACCTCACTATTTCGTTGGGGCAAAGCCTTGAGTTTGTGTTGTCCAGGTCTCCGTGTTGCTTGCAACACCTGTGTGACATTTCCTTCCTCCTAATGGTTCGATAACCTCAGTTTCTATCTGAGGGAAACTTGCTGCTGTGCTCCTTCATACCTTGCTCTTGGGGTTTCCAATGAAGCGAGCCCATGACAAGTGCTTGGCACCATCAGAGGAGGAGGAGGAATAAGAGGTTGTCGAAGAAGAGCGTGAGCCTCCTTTGGCGACTCACAAGACGCATGGCCAGAAGCGTCGCGAGACCGAGGCTAGTGATAGCCTCGGCGAGGGAGACAGCGACTCAGAGGTCGTCGTGGAGGAGAGTTCTCGACGGGATCCGATGCATTCCAAACCTGTGGCCGAATCGAAGGCTCCACCAAATCAGAAGCACCAGACGAGCCTGCTGGAGATGGGGCTGTCGCGGCCCATTGGGCCAAAGCTGGAGAAGCCTCTGCACATCACCACCGGGTTGCGAGCCATCCCGGTCGCCAAGTAAGTGTTGATATCTTCGTCCTTTAAGCTTTACACATTTGTTTGGATTTTCTGAGTTTGCTAATCGTCATGTTTTGTAGGGGTAGTGTGGTGACCCAGCATACCACTACATGATGTAGTACACTATAGTCGTTGACATAACACCAATGAAACACCGTTAACTAGTATTACATCCCTCAGAATGGTACAACTGAAACACAGCAGGTCCAAGACATTATTATAGGTTACAACTCGACTCTTTACAAAAGATCCATAGAACATTCTAGGTTAAAGAGAGAGAAAGAATCTTCTTACAAAGAAGAATCAAAAATAAATAACTCAAAAATGATCATACTAATAAGACTAGTATCTAAACTATTGGTCTGGCATTGCTGCTATTGCAATGCACTATAGAAGTAGGTTCTATGGCTAGAGATTATATTCCTATCTAATCAGTAACTTCATCTTCACTTGAGTTGATGTATATGTTGACTTTCTTGATTTATTGAAGAACTTTAGCTTCCGGTGATGATTCCTGGAGCATAACTAGATGTAAACATCGTCTGTACTGGCTTTAGAACCTAGCAAGGGTTAAGAAGATACTTTGAGTATGAGCGTACTCAGCAAATTCACTAGAAAAGGAGTGTTTGATGCACGATATCTATAGCTACAGACCGTAGGTCGTAGGCAATACAAGTTTTCATAAACATTTCTTCAAAGGTTGCTTTTATTCTGAAAATCTATGTCCGTCAGCCTTCACGGGTTTACCAGAACTTTCATGGAGTCCTTTCCCGCCGCGTTTGCAGCTCCTTCCCGAAACAAGGAGTAACAAGTTATAGTTCTTACACTCTATAGAGGTGCGTTACTTTACCCATGAGAGATCTTAGCTTTGTTGCAAATCCGAGTTGCAGGCTCGTTCACATGTCCTTAGTGTGAGGCCCAGACTAAGATCCAAGCCAATCACTGCCTTCTCCGCGACCCCGCATGTCTCCTTGGTGTACGCCAGCCCACCTATTGAATTACGACAATTGGCAGTACAGACCGTTCAGATGCTGAAACTATCATGGGACATTGAGGGTTCCCACCCATATGCTGCATATCCTCTATGAATTACCAATTAATATGCATGCTACGATTGATAACAGCCACGACCCGCACATCCGGCTCCATGCGAGAGGGAAAAGATACAGCTGACTTCTCCGTCCCATTCCAAATCTCATGGTCAACGCGTAATATACGGCGCAAGAATCACTGGCGACATTGGTTTTTAAGTCCTAGATAATATGTTACTTTACCATCGGAACTTTCATAGTAGGTTATTACCTCATGGTAAATAACCTATAATCATATTATTATGAAAATAGTGTTTTCGGACCATTTTCAAATGCAGGTGATGACAACACTGGATTTGCAAAATAATTTACAGAAAATAATCAAAGCACATGAGCAAGTGTGAACTTGCCTTTTGTGATTGCAAGATTATGCACTCACTGTCTTCAAGACAATATAAGATCAAATATCTGAAATCAGCATCATTGGTTCGGTAAGGACTAATGTTTAAAGAAGCAAGATGCTCTTATGCATAAGTAATGTAATGCACTTTATAAACGCGAATCCCCGGAATAAGCGTTGTTCTAGGGTTTGGATACTGGAAATGATGTCTTTGAAATGTGTTGTACTTTTAGATAAATTTCACATTTGTGCTTCTTGTTAAGGCTTGTGAGTGTGTGTGAAACAACATGTATTTATAATAACATAAGACAATGAGATCCACACCAATGTGAAATATTACACAAGATTGCTTACATTATAATTGTTTATCTTCAAATTTTACTTTACAAGTAATGTCCTTAATAAGGAACTTAAGTGTTTACCATCCTAAGTATACAAGTAAGGTTTGAAACAATGTCATCTGTTAATTATGATGAGAGTCCTTGAATTTAATTTGTTAAGAGTTGGAAATACTATTATAAGGTTTGTTGATTGAAGTGGCAAAACGAATAACTTTTGAAGAAAAGATCCTTTTCTAAGGTCTAAACCATCTTTGTGGTTAATCCAATGGGGTCGATGTTGTTTGTGCTTGCTTGAATAGTTTGGACTTGAGATACTTTACGACTTAACTATAACATACCAAAGTTAACTATAAAACACATAACAAAGTCTTTAGCCTTATATTTAAAGTCTTGTAGACTAAAGTTAACTTTAAGGATGTAGATAGATTTAAGGTGTATTGCTTATGATATGTAAGATCCCACCTTTATAAAGTTAAAGATCCCTGTGATTGCAATGCTAGTCCCTGGATCAATTGCTAGCATCCACAGTTTAAGATGAAGTACACAGAAACAAAGGTCATTATTACATCGTCATTCCAGAGATAACATAGTCTTTTACAACTCCATAGCCATAGGCTAGAACAAGAGTTTATCATAACAATATAAATAAAAGTCTTCATCTTCATGTGCCATAGGCAAGCATATTGAGTGTAGACTCATAACCCCTAATCATCATCAGAGTAACCTGCAACATCGCAAGTTACAGCCACAGTGGGTCAATACATTGGAATAGTATTGGCAAGTGATACCTTAGTAGAATATTAGCATCTAGTTACTACATGAATTTGGCTAAGTGTATCTTAGGCTTGCTTTGCTTAAAATAACTTTTACCTATCAGTTGAAAACACTAAGTTTATGTTTGGCAAAAACTCCCAAGGAACCACCAATAGAAATTGGTGAACCTTCACCCTTGTTCAAACACAAGTTTTAACTTAGAAAATTGGGATGAGGATATTCTTGATAGATTCCATGTTTTGATGCTCAAATTGTCCCTTACCGGGGACACGGCTAAGTACTTAGTTTCTTCCATCTGCAGAGGTGGTGCACTTTCCCCACAAGACTTGATTTTCACCAAGACAGGACCTTTCAGAAGCCTTCCCTTAGATCAAATGGACGCGTTCCAACCTATCATCCCCCTACCACCAACTGTCCAAATGGCTAAGTTATTGCAACCTATATGGTCCAGGCAGAGCCCATAATGCCATGTGGCTGCACTAGAAGCTTCTTAACATTTGGCATCTCAAATCCCTTTGTTCCTGGGTGGCATTCCACAAGTGAGATACACAAGGTAAACCATAGAAATGGGCCTTGTGTAACCACTCGACACAAACCATTCTTTCCATTCCACCCAGGTGTTTCATTCACTTAGTTGTTTTATTAAGCAAAACATAAGTCAAATACTTAGAAATATTTTCCATAGCATGTATATATAATCCACCCTTGGTTACTACTAGCTAGGCTAAGCATGGCAATAGCAAGTATCTTAACTTAGAGAAAATTCTAACAATTCTACAACTACTAGGATTTCCCAAGCATAGCATATAGATACTTAGCAAAAATATTCATGCAAGCCCTATACAAAATATTTCTAATGCACTGTCAAAATATTGGGATAAAAATATGAAGCACCACTTGCCTTGGTAGTTGGGGGAGTAACAACAATCCTCACAATCACAATCACCACTAGCACCAAAATCTACACATGAAATGATAGCACCAAATTCACATATCAAAAATAAACAAGCAAAAATATATGAATGCATGAAAATTCCATGTGATGATTTTTTTCTAAATCAAACAAGACATGTGGAATAGTACTGAATCATAAAAAAAGCAATTATACACTAAATAAACTTTATGTAGCCTTTAAAACATTTTTCAATTAATTTTTATACACAAAATAAGCCTACAAATGTCTCTACAAAAACAACCAATTTTACAGATGCTATTTATTAAACAAAGTGTATGGTTGGATAGAATTATCTCTCCTAATTCCAATGATATAAAATTTACAAAATTTGAACGTGTGGATCAAAAGTTATGAATTTTGAAAGTTTGAATAACCAATAGATCTAAATTCAGATTTTAAATCTATTACAGTGACACGCGGCGCTTCCTGACTGGTTGATACCGTTTCGGTTGGATCACGCTCGTGAGCCGCTGGATCTAAATGAGATCTTGCGGTCCAGATCTGACCGTACCCATTCGTCTAGCTTCTAATCCTAGCCACTGATCCTAGATCTAACGGATCTGAACGCATATGCCACAAACGGGCAGCACAAATGGTGAGCGCGGTGGCGGCACGTCTGTCGACGGCGCTCCAGCGAGACCAGATAGTAAAAGTGAGGGCGCGGGTGCTTACCGAGGTCGTGGAGACACGGCGAAGCTCAACGTGCGGCTGGATGGGGTCGGGGCGCACGGACACGGCGAGGATTCCTCGTCGGAGTTGCGGGCGGCTTCGGGTGTGCTCTGTCGTCGTCGCAAGGGTCGCTACAGGGCATAGGAGAGAAAAAGGAGGGCAGCGTTAGATGAGCACTGACGTTGCGAGTGTGCGAGCTTGAACCAGAGAGTAAGGGGAGGGCTAGGTTTACCGTGTGAGCTCGTCGGAGTTGAGTGCTTCGTCGGGCTCGCGCAGTCGTTGACGTCGGCGACGTTCTGGGTTGTCCTAGCACACAGCAGCGGTGTTAAACGACGCGCAAGGATGTAGTGAACAAGCTAGCAAGACCAGGAGGTAAGGGGCGGGGAGTTCTCACCGGAATTCGCCGCCGGAGACGCTCGGTACCGTGGCGGAGTGAGCTCGATTGTGGGCAGCCTGGTGGCTCTCTGTGGTTGTGGTTGTGGTTGTGGGGGTGCTGGTCGCGGCGTGATTTTGGGGACGAAGGTGACTTGGCGCGTGGGTCCGGGGTATCAGTGAGGGAGGGTTACGCGTGGGGTGAGAAATAGAGAGAAAATAAAACCCCCGGGTGGGCTGGTTCTGTTATTGGGCCGAAAGAGTAGCGCCGGCCTGTTTCTATTTCTTTTATCTTTTTCCTTTTCTGTTTTGATTTTCTTGAATCAATTTCAAATGGTTTTCAAATGGGTTTGAATTCAAACTTGCTCTGAGTTTTTGTAAAGTAGAACTTGCACCTTTTTGGCTACAGAACAAAGTTGCTCACTCAAAATACTTTGGTCGGAAAGTGCACCACCTCTGCAGATGGAAGAAACTAAGTACTTAGCCGTGTCCCCGGTAAGGGACAATTTGAGCATCAAGACATGGAAGCTATCAAGAATCTCATCATCCCAATTTTCTAAGTTAAAACTTGTGGTTGAACAAGGGTGAAGGTTCACCAATTTCTATTGGTGGTTCCTTGGGAGTTTTTGCCAAACAAAAACTTAGTGTTTTCAACTGATAGGTAAAATCTATTTTAAGCAAAGCAAGCCTAAGATACACTTATCCAAATTCATGTAGTAACTAGATGCTAATATTCTACTAAGGTATCACTTGCCAATACTATTCCAATGTATTGACCCACTTTGGCTGTAACTTGTGATGTTGCAGGTTACTCTGATGATGATTAGGGGTTATGAGTCTACACTCAACATGCTTGCCTGTAGCACATGAAGATGAAGACTTTTATTTATATTGTTATGATAAACTCTTGTTCTAGCCTATGGCTATGGAGTTGTAAAAGACTATGTTATCTCTGGAATGACAATGTAATAATGACCTTTGTTTCTGTGTACTTCATCTTAAACTGTGGATGCTAGCAATTGATTCAGGGACTAGAATTGAAATCACAGGGATCTTTACCTTTATAAAGGTGGGATCTTACACATGGTATCAGAGCACTGTGTTGCCTATAGGTTTATGACCCTAGGATTAGATTAGAAACCACTAAGGAAAAAAATTCAACAATTTCCACACTTGTCTTTTCCTCTCGTAAACTTTTCTAATCTTCTTTCTCATCTCTATTTGTAGATGAACTCCATCAACGAAGTCGTGAGGAAGGGACCACTCATGACCATGACTTTGGAGTGTGAGACTGAATTTCCCAAGGCCCTCAAGAACCTTATGGTTACCATGGGGATACATGGTGCAGCTGTGTACAAAGGATTCCCCGTGATGGATGAAGGAGTAGAGTACTGGTGGGTGCAACTTCACTTGTACAAAAACAAGGAAGACAACCACAAGGATTCAGGATTCTGCATGGTCACCAACTCAGAAATGCACACAACATTCTTTGACTCTGCAAGACATGCGGCTTGGAATGCCATCAAGGAGCTTGGTGATAGACTCAAGTGCAGAATGCTCAACACCCAAAATGACCTTAGGGAAGAAAATAAGCATACCCAAGAGTTAGAGGCTACTAACCAACGTTTAAGAGAAGACATCATAGACTTAGCAATGGAGTCATGTGATCAAGATCGACAGATTGCCTCTAGGGATGCCCTGATAGCCAACTTGGCCAGTGAGTGGGAATTGTAATGTACTTCGTTAGTTGGACCACCACACTTATCGTTTTTATTTCCAAAAAAAATTCTAAGTTATGTTGAACCTTTGATGCATGTAATGGATTTATGTATGCCATGACTTGTGTGTTTGCTGCAAAAGACATGCTTGTGATATTTTATCTTGTGATTGTTTGATGTTGATTCTAACTTTTCTCTATCTTATAAAAATAGATTCCTAATGTTATTATCAACACGGCCGAGGAGTTCAAGGGAACTCGTTTTGGTACTCGTGTCATTGATCTCACTAGTGTGCTCAACCTCCCACTTCCTAGCATCATGACACTTCCACTAACCAAGTTTGAGAGGAAGGACCTTTGGGGCTTCAGAGTCACTCATCTCGGACGCCAGGCAGAGCCAACCACGGAGACCATCACTTTCAAGCTGATGCATGACGACAAGGAGAAAGGCCTAGATGTAGTCATGAAGGAGTTACTTGGGCGCCTGGTAGGGAGACACTCCAGAGAGCTTAGAGGTCTTTACTTTCACCCGTTCGGAAGATGCAACGAGGAGGGTGAGGCTATTGAGTACGAGGATGCTGCTAGAGAGACGATGGAGCCGATTCGTCTGTACCTCCAGGACCTAGAGGGTCTTATTAGGCACCTAGATACTGATAGGACCAACGTCATGCTTAGCAATGACGAGCTCCAGGTGCATCTTCGTGAGAAGGACAAGCTCTTCGCGGAGCAAGACGAGATAGTCAAGGAAATGGAGGCCAAGTTTGAAAGCCAGGACAAGAAATTCAAGAGCCATGAGAAGAGAGTCCAAGACCGGAACAAGTAGATCCGGGAGATGAAGGAAGAGCTAGAGGCCAAGGACTTCGAGCTCGAGCATCAGCAGGGAGTGTTCGAGAGGCTTCGTTCACAGAAGAGGGCTCTTAGGGCTAAGATAGAGGCCTTGACTACTAATGTTGAGGAGTACAAGAACGCTATGGAGAATGCAAGTCTTACCCTTGTTGATGTGGAGATTGATGCAGAGGAGTAGTGTTGGCTACTCATTTATCTTTCATCTACCATACTTCTGATTATTGAGTCGCAATGACCATCCAACATGTGGGTGGCTTGCTATGGTGTGTTTTGCGTTTCCAAACTTGTTGTTACGTCGTTCGAACATTATGTTATTTTGATGCTTGGTTTGGTGATTGTCTATGTGATGTATTGTGCATGATAAGCATCTATGGGTATCTCATTCTTATCCTTATGAAAACCACAGATGCCTCCTCGACGTGCCAACCCCAACCCAAGCAACAACAATGTCACCCCCGAGATGCAGCAGTTGATGACGGCACATGCACAACTGATGCAGATGATGACCACTTTTATGCAGAATCAGAATAACAACAACAACAGCACTAACAACAACAACAACCTGAACAATTCACCAGGATTTGACATGCTCACCAGATTCCTAAGACTGAGGCCTACAAAGTTCTCAGGAACCACGGATCCAATGGTGCCAATGATTGGCTACGTTCGGTGAACAAGGATTTGGTAATTGTCGGCTGCACCGATGAGGAAAAGGTCAGGTTTACAGCACATCTGTTGGAAGGACCAACATCAACTTGGTGGGATAACTTCCAGATCACCACTCCCATTGAGGATGTGACCTGGGATATCTTTGAGGATGGATTCCGTACAGCTCACATCTCATCTGGAGTGATGAATTTGAAGAAGAAGGAGTTCCACAACCTGAAACAGCGTCACCGCAGCGTGGCTGAATATATTGAGGAGTTCAACAATCTGGCGCATTATGCACCGGATGAAGTTGATACTGATGCCAAGAGGAAGGAGAAATTCCTCGACGGACTGAATGATGAACTAAATCTGCAACTATCTATTGCCTATGTCCCAACCTACCAATCTCTTTGTGACAAGACTACCATCTTGGAGAACAAGATGAAACGGGTTGAAAGCAGAAAGAGTAAGCACAACTTTGACAAGCACAGCTCGGGATTGTCTCACAAGCGTTCCCATCACGATGATAGTGGGAGTTCTGGATCCCACAAACATGGAAAGTACAACAACCACCACGGCCACAACCGCCATCATGACAACAAGCATCACCGTAGTCATGATAACGACAAGTATAAGAACCACAAGAGTGGATACAAGAGCCACCACAATGGAAGTGGAAGTGGTAGTGGAAGTCAGCCTGTCAAGAAAGATCTCAGTTAGGTTGAATGCTTCAAGTGTAAGAAGATGGGGAACTATGCTAATGAGTGCCCAGAAAAGAAAGTTGAAGGTGCCAACAAGCCCAACCCTTTCCAGAAGGGACAGGTGAACCACATCAATTTGGAAGAGATTTATGAGGAACCTGATGTTGTGGCTGGTAAGTTCAAACTCAATTCTATTCTAGCACTTGTTCTTTTTGATACTGGCGCATCACATTCATTCATATAAAGAGCATTTGTTGATAGAAATGAGCTTCCAGTTGAAACTATTGGGTGTCCTATAAAAGTAAGTTCTCCTGGTGGAGAAATGATAGTGAACTCAGGATGTCATGACCTAGTCATAGAGTTTGGGAAGTATACGTTTCCCGTTAATCTAATAATCCTAAATACCCAAGGATTGGATGTCATTTTGGGAATGGAATGGATGACTAAGTACAAGGGAGTGCTAGATTGTGCGAATCATACTGTCACACTCAAAACCCCGGGTAATAAAAGGATTAGATTCAAGACTAACTTTGAATCAAAAGGGAGTAAGCTAAATTCTCTTAAGGGGGTTAGCATAGACAGTGTGCTAATTGTGAGAGAATATCCAGATGTGTTTCCGGAGGAATTACCGGGAATGCCACTAGATAGAGATGTGGAGTTTCTAATTGACTTGTTGCCAGGATCTGGACCAATAGCAAAGAGACCCTACAAGATGTCAGTTGATGAGTTGAAAGAACTCAAGAAACAACTAGGAGAATAGTTGCAGAAAGGATTTATTCAACCAAGTTATTCATCTTGGGGAGCACCAGTCTTGTTTGTGGAAAAGAGAGATAAAAGTCAAAGGTTATGCATCAATTATCGTTCTATCAACACCCGGATTTTTAATCCCAGATTCCTGTTATGCCATACATCACAATCCCAGGATTACCATTTTTGCGAGCCATAATAGATTTGGATACCACAGTACATCATCCATTACAAACCATACATAAGGTATTACACAAATAAGGATCTCATGATCCAGTTCTTAATACAACTCAAGTAGCGGAATAACGTAATAATAAAGGTAGCGTAGGCGAAGCTCCATCTTCGGGGTCACAGGCAATGCTGACGATGGGAGATGATCCTAGTTGTCGTAACCTTCCTGCGGTCCATCATCCTGGTACTCCTATTCATAGTCTTTTCTAGCTTAGGCCAAATTTAATTCTCTTTATGCAACCTTCAATTATCTTTCTAGTATCTACAAGTCACTTAAGTAAACTCTAAGAGAAAGCTTTGATAAAGAAATAAAGTATAAAGCTTGCAAGTAAAACTAGGATTGGGTATCATCAAATGTGTTCAACCAAGCATGCTTAGTGCATTGCCTAGGTTATCTAACTTTCATAATTGCAAGTGTTAGCTTGCAAGGTTTCAAGTATTGGCTTGCATAAGTATCAGTATAAGCTTGCCTTGAGCAGAGCAGTGGTTGAAGTTCTCCTCGGCTTCTTCTTCGTAGTATCCTCCTTCCTCCTCGTATCCTTGGTCGGTACTAGCGTCTATAAATAAATACGAGGTACACAATCACCAAACAATACTTAACTATTTTCAATCATCACACAAATGTGTTCCATAGATGATCTAGCATCATCACCTAACATTACAAGATTAAAGCATTTGTCTTATTTATTTTATTTTTAGAAAAGTAATTTCTACTCATTGAAAAACTACTGAAGATTTAATATTCTCCAACTCAAACATGGGATCATGTTGACACATGTCATCACCACATATTTCAGTACATGGGAATGTGATTTAAAGTGGTGTCACAATTTAATAAGGTTTAACCTTTTATTTTAAATAAATAAAGTGACTAGAAATGCCTATGTGGCATTCTTTTATTACTTGAACATTATTTCTGTAAGTAAACCCATATGTTTTTTATATATTATGAAAGGTATGATCAAATGTGATTTTTGAGAGTTGGAATCAACTCAAAAGCTATTATGGTTGAAATTTGAAAAATGTTTGAATGCATAAATCGAGCTGGGTTGATTTTTGAAACTAGGTACAGAACTGAGTTTGGATTAAAATGGAAAAATCTAAATTCAAACGGTTGGGCTACGCGGGTGATACTAATGCGCCGACCCAGTGTCACTCCGCATCGCGGGGCTCAGCTGACAGGGGGTTCCACCAGTCAGTGGCTCATAACACACGAAGCGGTACGAGGCGATGTGGTTCGTTGGATTAGAAGGGCGATCAACGGCTAAGGGTCGTCGTCGACGATGAACATGTCACCGGCGAGCTCGAACCCTAGGGGCATAGTTGGGGTCGTGGGAGGCTCACCGGGGCTCAGGCGAAGGTCGGCAATGTGGGCGAACAACAAAGTCGACGACGACGATTCTCCTGGCACCGGCAGCTCCTCCTGGGGGCGGCTCCAATCGACGGAGCCTCTCCTCCTCTGCAGCGGCGAACTCCGGTGAAATTCCGGCCACCTGGTGCTCGCCTTGATCCGGGGAAGGCTGTGGCATGTTTCTGAGAGAGAGGGGACCGACGGGCGCGGGCTGAGCTCGTCGTGGTCGACGGCACAGAGGGCTACTGGCATGGGCGACGGTAGGGGGCGGTGCTGTGCTCCTTGGTGAAGCTCAACAGCGTGGTGGCGAGGCGTGGGGCGGTGCTGATAGGTCGGAATGCTTTGATGCTCTGAGCAGTTCCGACGGAGGTTTTGATGGCGCACAGCGCGCGTGGTCCGCGCGGCGGCGAACGGGCGTGTCTGCGGGGTTGCTGGGGTGGTGGTGATCGCGCGTGCACGCGGCAAGGGCGGCACACAGTCTGTGGGCGTGTGTCGAGGGTGGCGCTTTGGCGCGCTCTTGGCATTCTCTCAGAGGAGTTTGGCATGGCTTGGGCATGTGGTCCAGTGGTTGGCAGGGTTCAAGAGCTAGATAGGGGGGTGGCGGTGGACGGTGGTGTGCGTCCTACACATGGTGTTTAGGCTTGGTGCTTGCTCTGGCTAGCTAGCCATGGTCGGCTGGCAAGGGTTCCTTCGGGTTGGCATGGCATGGTGCAATGGTTAGGGGCTAGGGGTGGTCAAGGCACTGGTTGGCACTAGGGAGACAAGTGTGATCAATGGTGAACAATGATTTGCCAAATTACTGCTTAAAATAGTGAAGTTTGGCCAATTTGATTTTCTGTCTCCAAGTGTTTGATGAAATGACCGCAAGAAATTTATTTTTGAATTTTGAAAAGATTTTTGGTGGGTGTCCTAGGCATGTGTTGAGGATTCTGTGGGTGCTTGGGTTTTGAAAATTGAGTTGTTTGAGTGGTTTTTGAAATAGTGGGATCTTCCCATATGAGATAGATTCAGTTTTAAACTATCATTTAAACTGAGCATTTGAATGTTTTTCGATGATCACAAAGTGGGCCTTGGTACCTTATTATGAGTACTAACAAGGGGTACAAATATCCACAAATGTTTCTGTTGAGTTTTGAAAACTAGGGATAGCCAAAGTAGGCATGAGAGTTAATTTGGCAAAAATGACCATTCACTTCATTTGTTTATTTTGAGTTGTTTGTCTTTGGGAAAAGTTTGGGGATTGTTTATATGATGTTTATTTCACCTAAGAATCATTTTACAAGCAAAGAAACACAGAACCATGGCAATTCAAAAGAATCCAAATTTTAATACACACACATATGAATGCTTTCATATTTTTAGTTGGAATTTTTTTTGTTAACCCTAATTTTGATGATTAGAGTTTGATGATCCAAGTTTAATATTTTTGGGATGTTACACGTTCACTCAATGAGGTGACTATCAAGAACAAATATCCTTTGCCCAGAATCAATGACTTGTTTAATCAGTTAGAAGGAGCCTATGTGTTCTCAAAGATTGATCTTCGATCAGGTTATTTCCTGCTTAAGACAAGGGAACAAGACATACCTAAGACTGCTTTCACCACTAGGTATGGATTGTATGAGTACACCGTGATGCCATTTGGTTTGACCAATGCACCAGCTTACTTCATGAATATGATGAACAAGGTGTTCATGGAGTTCCTTGACAAGTTTGTTGTCGTTTTCATCGATGACATTTTGATCTACTCCAAGAGCAAAGAAGAGCATGAAGGACATTTGCGCTTGATACTAGAGAAGCTTAGAGAGCATAAGTTGTATGCAAATTCAGCAAGTGTGAATTCTGGTTAAATGAAGTTGGATTTCTTGGACACATCGTGTCAGGAGATGGTGTAGAAGTTGATCCCGCAAAAGTGTCAGCCGTAACTGAATGGGAATCTCCTAAGTCAGTGAAAGAGGTTCGTAGTTTCCTTGTCTTGGCAGGATACTATAGAAGATTCATTGAGAATTTCTCCAAGGTAGCTAACCCAATGACGGAGTTACTAAAGAAAGACAAGAAATTTTCTTGGACTGAAGGATGTGAACTCAGTTTCCAAGAATTGAAGAAGAGACTAGTGACAGCACCAGCCCTATGTCTGCCAGATTTGAAGAAGGATTTCCAAGTTTATTGTGATGCATCTCATCATGGATTAGGTGCAGTTCTGATGCAAGAAGGGAAAGTTGTGGCTTATGCCTCAAGACAACTCAAAACTCATGAGGTGAATTATCCTACTCATGATTTAGAGTTAGCCTCTGTTGTCCATGCACTCAAAACATGGAGAAATTATCTTTTGGGAAAGCGATGTGAAGTGTTCACAGATCACAAAAGTTTGAAGTATATCTTCACTCAGAAAGAAATCAACATGAGACAAAGAAGATGGCTAGAACTCATCAAGGACTATGACTTGAGTTTGCAATACCACCCCGGTAAGGCAAATGTTGTAGCGGATGCACTAAGATGTAAGGTATTTGTGAATGGCCTTACTAAGGGAGATTTGCCAGATGATTTGTGTGCCCAATTTAGAGACCTCAGATTGGAGATTGTGCCTGAGGGACATCTCATGTCATTGGATGTTCAACCCACCTTATTGGACAAAATCAAGGAAGCCCAAAAGATGGACAAGGAAATTGAAGAGATTAGGGAAAAAATGGTAAAGGAAAAGCCAAAGGATTCCATGAAGACGAACAGGGTACTTTATGGTATGGAAAACGTATATGTGTTCCGCAAGACCCGAAACTTCGGAAACTGATTTTGCAAGAAGAACATAACTCGCCATATTCCATTCATCCAGGTAACACCAAAATGTACATGGATATGAAGGAAAGATTTTGGTGGAATAATCTCAAGAAAGACATCGCCGAACATATTGCTTTGTGTGATGTATGTAGTAGAGTGAAAGCGGAACATCAGAAACCAGCAGGATTGTTGCAACCACTACCTATTCCTAATTGGAAGTGGGACAAGATTGGCATGGATTTCATCACCGGATTGCCAAGGACCAGATCAGGATATGATTCTATTTGGGTAGTAGTGGATCGCCTAACTAAAGTGGCTCATTTCATACCCGTGAAGACAACCTATACAAGTGCTAAGTTGGCCAAGATCTATATGAATAGGATCGTGTGTCTGCATGGAGTACCCAAGAGTATTGTGTCTGATAGGGGAACTCAATTCACTTCTCATTTTTGGAGGCAACTGCATGAGTCATTGGGAACGAGATTAGAATTCAGTACTGCTTTTCATCCCTAGACTGATGGAAAGACAAAAAGGACCAACCAGATTCTAGAGGATATGTTGAGAGCATGTGCCCTAGACTATGGAGCTAGTTGGGATGAAAGTCTTCCATACGCGGAATTCTCTTATAACGACAACTATCAAGCCAGTATTGAGATGGCACCGTTTGAATTTTTCTACGGGAGGAAGTGTACTACACCATTGCTATGGAATAGTGTTGGAGAAAGGAACTTGTTCGGTCCAGAATTTATCAAGGAAGCTAAAGAGAAAGTCAAGTTGGTAAAGGAGAGATTGAAGATAGCACAGTCCCAACAGAAGAGCTACGCAGATCCTAAGTGTAGAGAAGTCACCTATGAGGTGGGTGATAGAGCTTATCTTAGAGTGTCACCACTTCGTGGAGTGAAGAGATTTGGAGTCAAAGGAAAATTGGCCCCAAGATATGTTGGACCATTCAAGATTCTAAGACGTAAAGGGGAAGTGGCATATGAGATTGAATTGCCTGAATCATTGTCTGCCGTTCACAATGTGTTTCATGTGAGTCAGCTAAAGAAATGCCATCCGGAGATGGAAGATATTTCTTTGAAGGATACTATACCTTTAGAGGAGGTCCAATTGGAAAGTGATCTCACTTATGAAGAAAAACCTATCAAGATTCTTGAGACAGCAGAAAGAGTTACTCGGACAAATACCATCAAATTCTGCAAAGATCAGTGGAACCATCATTCCGAAAAAGAAGCAACATGGGAAAGACAAGATGACCTTCGGAAAGACCACCCTCACCTATTTGCTAGCCAATCTGAATCTCGAGGGCGAGATTCACCTTAAGGGGGTTAGCTTTGTAACATCCCAAAAATCATTATTTAAAAGTTTGCATATCATGCATGCATGCATGCATAATCATTTTAGGATCATTTCTTCAAAATAGAAACTTTGTGATCTATTGTTTTATGTAAGCAAGGCAATAGCCTTAATGCTACTCTCTAAAAAGAGAATATTTGTTTTGACCAGAAAAGAATTGATCATATGATTGATTGATATTTTCCAAAGCTTGAACAATGATTTTCAAAACAAAATATGAATTTAAAAAACCAAGAATATGTCCTTATTAAATAAGTGATAAAGGCATTGTTTATTTTAAATCCCAATGGGCCAAAGTATTTTGAGTGAGCAACTTTGTTCTGTAGCCAAAAAGGTGCAAGTTCTACTTTACAAAAATTCAGAGCAAGTTTGAATTCAAACCCATTTGAAAACCATTTGAAATTGATTCCAGAAAATCAAAACAGAAAAGGAAAATGATAAAAGAAATAGAAACAGGCCGGCACTACTCTTTCGGCCCAATAACAGAACGAGCCCACCCGGGGGTTTTCTTTTCTCTTTGTTTCTCACCCGCACGCGTACCCCTCCCTCGCTGACACCCCGAACCAACATGCCAAGTCACCTTCGTCCCTAAAATCATGTCACGACCAGCACCGCCGCGGCCATTTCTCTAATTTGATTCCCCTCTTGATTGCGAGTAAATGCCAGCGTAATTCCCTCTCTCGCCCCGGCTATTTAACCTCCTCCTCCTTCCGCTCATTTTCCCTCAAGCCAGAACCACAGAGAGCCACCAGGCTACCCACTCCTCCGCGGTACCGAGCGTCTCCGGCAGCAAATTCCGGTGAGAACTCCCCGCCCCTTACCTCCTGGTCTTGCTAGCTTGTTCACTGCATCCTTGCGCGTCGTTTAACATCGCTGATGTGTGCTAGGACAACCCAGAACATCACTGACATCAATGACTGCGCAAGCCCGAGGAAGCACTCAACTCCGACGAGCTCACACGGTAAACCTAGCCCTCTCCTTACTCTTTGGTTCAAGATCGCACACTCGCAACGTCAGTGCGCATCTAACGCTTCCCTCCTTTTTCTCTCCTATGCCCTGTAGCGACCCTAGCGACAACGACAGAGCACACCCGAAGCCGCCCACAACTCCGACGAGGAATCCTCGCCGTGTCCGTGCGCCCCGACCCCATCCAGCCGCACGTTGAGCTTCGCCGTGTCTCCACGACCTCGTTAAGCACCGGTGCCCTCACTTTTACTCTCTGGTCTCGCCAGAGCGCCATCGACAGACGCGCCGCCACCGCGCTCACCATTTGCGCCGCCCGTTTGTGGCATATGCATTCAGATCCGTTAGATCTAGGATCAGTGGCTAGGATTAGAAGCTAGATGAATGGGTACGGTCGGATCTGGACCGCAGGATCTCATTCAGATCCAGCGGCTCACGAGCGTGATCCAGCTGAAACGGTATCAACCAGTCAGGAAGCGCCGCGTGTCACTATAATAGATTTAAAATCTGAATTTATATCTATTGGTTATTCAAACTTGCAAAATTCATAACTTTTGATCCACACTCTAAATTTTATATCATTTGAATCAGGAGAGAGAATTCTAACCAACGATACACTTTTTTTAATAAATTGCATCTGTAAAATTGGTTGTTTTTGCAGAGACATTTGTAGGCTTATTTTGTGTATAAAAATTAAATAAAAAATGTTTTAAAGACTAAATAAAGTTTATTTAGTGTATAATTGTTTTGTTTATGATTCAGTACTATTCCACATGTCTTGTTTGATTTAGAAAAAAATCATCACATGGCATTTGCATGCATTCATATATTTTTGCTTGTTTATTTTTGATATGTGAATTTGGTGCTATCATTTCATGTGTAGATTTTGGTGCTAGTGGTGATTGTGATTGTGAGGATTGTTGTTGCTCCCCCAACTACCAAGGCAAGTGGTGCTTCATATTTTTATCCCAATATTTTGACTATGCATTAGAAATATTTTGTATAGGGCTTGCATGAATATTTTTGCTAAGTATCTTTATGCTATTCTTGGGAAATCCTAGTAGTTGTAGAATTGTTAGAATTTTCTCTAAGTTAAGATACTTGCTATTGCCATGCTTAGCCTAGCTAGTAGTAACCAAGGGTGGATTATATATACATGCTATGGAAAATATTTCTAAGTCATTGACTTATGTTTTGCTTAATAAAACAACTAAGTGAATGAAACACCTGGGTGGAATGGAAAGAATGGTTTCTGTTGAGTGGTTACACAAGGCCCATTTCTATGGTTTACCTTGTGTATCTCACTTGTGGAATGCCACCCAGGAACAAATGGATTTGAGATGCCAAATGGTAAGAAGCTTCTAGTGCAGCCACATGGCATTATGGGCTCTGCCTGGATCATATAGGTTGCAATAACTTAGCCATTTGGACAGTTGGTGGTAGTGGGATGATAGGTTGGAACGCGTCCATTTGGTCTAAGTGAAGGCTTCTGAAAGGTCCTGTCTTGGTGAAAATCAAGTCTTGTGGGGAAAGTGCACCACCTCTGCAGATGGAAGAAACTAAGTACCTAGTCGTGTCCCCGGTAAGGGACAATTTCAGCATCAAGACATGGAAGCTATCAAGAATCTCCTCATTCCAATTTTCTAAGTTAAAACTTGTGGTTGAACAAGGGTGATGGTTCACCAATTTCTATTGGTGGTTCCTTGGGAGTTTTTGCCAAACAAAAACTTAGTGTTTTCAACTGATAGGTAAAACCTATTTTAAGCAAAGCAAGCCTAATCTACACTTAGCCAAATTCATGTAGTAACTAGATGCTAATATTTTACTAAGGTATCACTTGCCAATACTATTCCAATGTATTGACCCACTGTGGCTGTAACTTGTGATGTTGCAGGTTACTCTGATGATGATTAGGGGTTATGAGTCTACACTCAACATGCTTGCCTGTGGCACATGAAGATGAAGACTTTTATTTATATTGTTATGATAAACTCTTGTTCTAACATATGGCTATGGAGTTGTAAAAGACTATGTTATCTTTGGAATGACGATGTAATAATGATCTTTGTTTCTGTGTACTTCATCTTAAACTGTGGATACTAGCAATTGATCTAGGGACTAGCATTGCAATCACAGGGATCTTTGCCTTTATAAAGGTGGGATCTTACATGATATTTGTATCTTGTTCACTTTATAAGGTTTCTTGAAGTTACTTAAGAATAGTATTACTTCTATTTGAGTAGTGGTTTCTGAATTTTATAATGGAATAGAAGCTTTTATCTCCTTATAAAGGCGTGGTTATGATTTATATCTAAAGAATAATATTACTTAACTACTTATGAATTCATTATAGTGTTTTGGAATGTTGAAAAACTTGTGGTTGAAGTAAAGGAATAAGTTTTATTTCACTACAAATTATTCTTGAAGATTTTATATTTGATAAGGATTCTTTTTAGAAAATATTCTACACTTATGGTGGAATGATAATATAATAAAATTGTATTCAAAATGTGTTGAAGCATTTTGACTTCATATTATCAATATTTGAGACTAATACTATTTATTAGACTTAATTGGCTAATTTTTAGAATTATTAGCAAATTTTATTTACCCTTACATGAATTATTAATTAAGGAAATAAGTTTAAATTCAAGTTATTAAGTTGTTTTAATTTTATTTACCTCCAAAATGGAATATTATATTTTTAACATGTAGGTATTATTTTTGTGATCATTTTGGTATATTACATTTATTTTTGTGATTTATAAATAATAAGATATGATTTTTATAAGATTTCTTACTTAATAAATACTTAATAAATAATAAATATTTAATTAAGTGAAATAATAATGCATGATTGTAGTTTTAAATTATAGTTCTTATTTTTCTAAGATTTTTGGGATTTTATTTATATTTTTAACATTTACCAATTTTAAAATATGAATTATCAAAGTATTATTACTTATAAAATATTTATTATATAATAATTAATTAAATTTTTAACATAATAATGTTTGATAATATTTTTAAGTTGTAGATTTTATTTTTCTAAAAAATTTCATATATTAAATATATTTTTCTGAATTATAAAATAAAAGTTATTGTTTTAACAAGATTTATTCATTTTAATTAATTTTTGGAATATTTGAGTTTATATTGTTTTATCAATTTACTAAGCAGACAATAAATTTTTATACCGAGACTAAACTTACTCTAGGTCGCTTACCCGTGGGGTCAGGGCCACGTTGTACACCACATGGGCAGTGGACTAAGTCAATTGAGCTGACGTGGCTGGGATCTGACGCAGGCACGACATCACGCTTACATCAGCCGATGATGATCCTCAGATCATCGATCGATCCTTTGATCGAGTGCATGCGAGGATGCGCGTTTGAGCTATCTAAATGTAGCGTGATGGGGCGAGTGCGATGGTAGCAGCGCCGCCCAAATATAGTCACCGGAGGATGACTGGAGGCGCTCTTTTGCGGCGATACAATCGGAATCCTCGTGGGTCGATAGCTACAGCACGCGAACAACGAATCGGTCAGGACCATGAGGTTTAGAGGCTCACCAGGAGCACGATGAAGGGCTTGGCAAAGCCAATCGTGGCTGAAATCGATAGGAACAGCGTCGACTAGCGGTGGAACATCGGTGATGGCGAACTCGATTTAGGGCAAGCGGCTCCGATTCCTTTAGGGAGACGAACGAGTCGAGCACGACAAACTCACTAGCGAGCTCAGATGGCAGAGGGGTGGTCTCTAGCGGCTACGACAAGCATGTCTGGTGAGCTAGGGTTTCGGTGTTCTTGCGAAAAAGGAAGAGGGAGGTTGGGAGAGAGGTTGTGAGGAGATGAGGATAAGAGAGGGCACTCCGGAGGTTCTTATCCTCTCTTCCGGAGCTCAGCGGCGGTAGGAATCGTAGCGGGCGATCGACGGCGGCCGACGCGATAGACAGCTGCTTCCGCCATCGCGGAAGACAACGACGGACACAAAGCCGAAGCAGTATGGGCTGGCATTGGGCTACAGTTGGGCCGACGTGGGATGCGGTTAGGCTGCTCGATCGCGGGCGACGAGTAAGAGAGAGGGAAATGGGCCATGGGCCAAGATTGACTGCTTCCTCTTCTTCTTTCATTTTTTTTGTTCTCTCTTTTTTCTATATTCTGTTTTGTATTTTACTTTTAGATTTATATATTACTCATTTGTTTGAATATTTCCTATAGAAATTTATTTGTTAAATAATTGCAGCAATCCTAAATTGTATTCAGTATCATTCGTGAACTCTTATTGTATCCTGAGATTATTTCTTTATTTTCTCTTTATATATACCTTTCCTTTAGTATTTGTAGGGGCTTTTGAAATGTATTATAATTGATCTTATTTCCATAAACTTATTAAAGAATGCATTACTATTAACTCATAATTATTTTAGAAAACAACGGTCTCTTGTTCATGGAACATGTGGACTGTTTACCTTACACACTTTGCTTAAAACAGTTGTCTATTGCTTGCAACTTAAAAATGGAGGGGGTTCGGATGATAACCTGAAGGTGGACTTCTAGTCATAGATGCAGTTGGATGGCGGTCTATGTATCTTGTTGTATGGCCCAATCGAATCTCATAGGATCTGTCTAACTAGTAATTGCATTGTTATGCCTTGCTCAGTTCCTCTCAATTGCCCTGCTGTAATTTGTTTACCCTTCATGCCATGTTGTTTATCTAAGGAGAGCACCTCTAGTGAACTATGGACCCCGGTCCAATCTTTACCATTGATACATCTTCCACTGTTACTTGTTTACTTGCTGCAAACCATTAACTTACACACCATACGTTTAATCCTTTGTTACAGCAAACCAGTGAGCTTGATAACCTCACTGATTCAGTGGGGCAAAGTCTTGAGTTTGTGTTGTGCAGGTCTCCGTGTTGCTTGCAACACCTATGTGACATTTCCTTCCTCCTACTGGCTTGATAACTTCAGTTTCTTACTGAGGGAAACTTGCTACTGTGCTGCTTCATACCTTTCTCTTGGGGCTTCCAATGAAGCGTCCCACGACAAGTGCTTGGCGCCATCAAGCTATTTTCTGGCGCTGTTGCCGGGGAGGCTAAGGACGTCTTCACTCAGGGAGTCCTTCACTTCCTTTCTCTTTACTTTGTTTTTAGTTTGATTTGTTTCTTTTGCTTGGTTTTGTTTTCCTCTTTCCAAACCCCCCCCCCCAAAAAAATTAGTCTAGTTTGGTTTGCTTTCTTTATTCAAAAACACAAAAAATTTGTTCCTGCTATAGCTGCTGCTACTGTTTTTGGCTTGCCCACCTTTGCCAAAATGAACTCTGCCAAGAACACCAATTTGTGTGACTTCACTAGTACCAACAACAATGATTTCCTTAGAACACCTATTGCTCCACCTGCTTCCGATGCTACCTTTTATGAAATTATGCCTGCTTTGTTGAATCTTGTGATGAGAGAGCAATTTTCTGGTGCTGGTTCTGATGATCATGCTGCCCATATCAATAGCTTTGTTGAACTTTGTGAGATGCAAAAGTATAAGGATGTAGATGGAGATATTATTAAGCTCAAGGTTTTTCCTTTCTCCTTGAGAGGAAAAGCTAAAGAATGGTTGCTATCCTTGCCTAAAAATAGTATTGATTCTTGGACTAAGTGCAAAGATGCTTTTATTGGAAAGTACTATCCTCCTGCTAAGATTATATCTATGAGAAGTGATATTATGAAATTTAAACAACTTGATATTGAACATGTTGCTCTAGCTTGGGAAAGAATGAAATCTTTGGTTAAGAATTGCCCTACTCATGGACTCACTGCTTGGATGATTATCCAGACTTTTTATGCAGGTTTGAACTTCTCCTCAAGAAATCTGTTGGATTCAGCTACTGGAGGTACCTTTATGGTCCTCACTTTGGGTGCTGCAACAAGGCTCCTTGATAATATGATGGTTAACTACTCTGAATGGCATGTTGAGAGAGCTCCACATGGTAAGAAGGTAAATTCTGTTGAGGAAACTTCCTCTTTGAGTGAAAAGATTGATGTTATTATGGCTATGCTTGTTAATGGGAAAGCTCATCTAGATCCTAATAGTGTTCTGTTAGCCTCTTTGGTTGCTCAAGAAGAGCAAGTTGATGTGAACTTCATTAGAAACAACAATTTCAACAACAATGCCTATAGGAATAATTTTAGTAGTAACAACAATTATAGGCCTTATCCTCCTAGTGGAAATGCGTATCAGGGTAGATCTGGAATGCCTAGTGAAGAGAGGATTCTAGAAGTTGAGAGATCCACTAAAAACTTTATGCAAATGCAATATGAGCAAAACAAGATTTTCATTAAAACTATGGAGGAACAATCTATCATTTTGAAAAATATTAGTCATCAGCTTGAGAATCTGAATAGAGAAATTCCTAGTTTACAGTCAAAAAATTTGAGTGCTGAGAAAAATATATCCTCTTTGTCTGAAGCTCAAACTTCCTTGGTTAATAAAATGGTTGTTAAACCTGAAACTATGGAAAACACCTTTGCTACTGCTCATGCCATACAAGTTACTATTGATGAAAATGTTAGGTTGTTATCTCAACTTCATGCTAGGTGGGAAATGGAAGCTGAAATTGATAGAAACAATAGTGTGTGCACCATCACCACTAAACCACAAGAAGTCCATATTCCTCCTCCTACAATGCCTAATCCTAATGAGTCTACTACTAGTGATGCTGAGTTTGAATTTGATATAGATGGTTGCAATATTTCTGAAGTGATTATGTTCCTACAAAAGCTTGCTTGAAGTCCTGATGCTAGTGATATGCATGTTGCTTTCACCAAACACATTACAGATGCTCTTGTTAATATTAAGGAAGAGAAGCTAAAACACAAAGCTTTTATTCCTAGGAAAGTATAAGATAGTTGGGAACCCATTATTAATATACAAGTGAATGACTTTGATATCAAAGCTTCATGTGATCTTGGTTCTAGTGTCTATATTATGCCTAGGAAGATTTATGAAATGCTAGATTTGCCACCATTGGAAGATTGTTATTTGAATGTCCCACTTAATCATAATGCTAAGAAGAAACTCATGGGGAGTATTAATGATGTCCTCATTATGGTTAAAAAATGTTTATGTCCCTGTTGATTTCTATGTTTTGGATGTTGAATACAATGCTTCTTGTCCTATTACTTTGGGGAGACCTTTTCTTAGAACAGTTGGTGCCATTATTGATATGAAAGAAGGCACCATCAAATATCATTTTCCATTAAATAAAGGTATTTAACACTTCCCTATGAGGAGAGAGAAGTTGCTTTTTGCTCCTCCTTTGAAAGCAAGGTTTGATGTGAATGCTTCTTCATTTGAAAATACTTGATTCTGCTTGCTTCTTGTGCCTAACTTAAAGGCATTAAAGAAAAGTACTTGTTGGGAGATAACCCAAGAGTTTCCTTGAGTCTTGGAAGTTATTACTTCAGTAATGACCTCTCCTTATCCTTTTTGTTTGCTTTTTGCCAAGAATGACCTCTAATGAGAGGGAAGTAAGATTTGGGGAGTTGCTGACCCGAAACAGATTTCTGTCCTCCACCAAAAAAATTCGTGAGAAGTCTCTATAACTCGGATTGAGCCCAAAATGTACAAATACAGTATGTTAGCTAACTTTCACTAGTTCAACACTTTTTGATTTGAGCAACAGAAAATGTCGAAAAAATCAGTTTCTACCTGCTGGTCTGTTTTGACAGATTTCTGCCATTATTTGCATTTGCTTCTTATTGATTCCCTTTTGAGTTCTATTTAGGTGAATTGAGATTTTTTAAGGAGTTACAGTAGCTTGTGTTTTTAGTGAAAAGCCTTGCTGTTTCAAAGCTTTGCCAGAGGTCTAATATCTTTTGAATAAACTAATGCTGCTAATGAAGATTGTGTGAAGTTTTGTGTGAAGGAAAAAATTCAGGTGTAGAGAGAGAATGACGTAATGAGATTAAGAATGGACAAAAAGCTCAAGTTTGGGATGCCACAATGGTGTAACCCCAAGAAATAACCAAGAGGTCAAGCGTCAAAGCTTGGGGATGCCCAAGGCCTCCCCTTCTTCATCAATAAAAAGCTCAGGTCTGTCTAGACACATCGTTTTTATTGTTTCACGCACAGTTGTGTTGTTCTTGGAGCGTCTCAGTTTTCGTTTGCTTTGCTTAGTTTGTTTAGTTTTCTTGAGTATTTTGGACCCCCGTTCTCGTTGTGTTGTTTTGCAAATAAGTTGCTTGGTGTTGGAAAGGAGTAGTAAGTTCTTGCTTGTAAGTGCAAGAGGAGCTTGCATTGACCATGACTTAGACTTTAGCATGACATGCTAGGTGTTTTTTTGACCTTATGCTTAGTGATTATTGTTGTAGCATGTCTTGCTCCAAACAATTGGGATTGATTAGTGTTCCTTGAAGAAATTATGCGTTGTTTTAGCATGCAAAAGCATAGTATTGTGGTATTCTCCTTTGATGCTTTTTTTGGGTTGACTTGGCACATGTTGACACCATGTTATGACTATGAACAAGTCACCATTAGCCTCTATAATCATTTAGTCCTTGACTTGTAGTACCACTCTTTGCTTTGATTAGTAATGCTTTGTTGCACTGCATGATTATGGCCATTATTGCTCTCTTAGTTGGTTGCTCCCAGTCTTTTGCTAGCCTCCACTTGTATGAGTAAGTTCTACTCATGCTTCCAACTCCCAAGAAACCAAGTTATTCCAAAGTGTCCACTATAAACTCCTATGCATGGTGTGTTACACCATTCCAAGTATATCCTTGTTTTCAGCTATCTTCCAATTAAAAACTATTTTGTTATATGAAAACTTAGTGATTAAAGCCCTCACAAACTTGATGGCACACTTTATATTCTTTGCCCCTAATAAACATGAACCATTGTGTCTTCTATGCTGTATATGCTTGCACTTATACGGTGGAATTAGCAGAACCGTGTTGTCACGAGGAACGTTTTCAACATTGCACTTGTACTTTGTACTTAGTTGATATCATGCTCTTTTGTCTATGGATGTCGCCGGTGTGAAATAAAAGGGAACTTGTAAGTCCATGGAGTTTGTATCATGTGTTAGAGAAACGCCTGGGCTACTAGCCTAAGCCATGCCTAATCATGGTGGAAACTTGCAGCATCACCATAGTGACATCTATGAAGCATTCTTCTTATAAAAAAGAGACACATTGAGAAAAGAGGAAAGAGAGAAAAAAACACCATATTACCATGGTACATAAGAAGATTGCTGAGATTCTAATTGTCTGCTTGCCTTGTCATTTTGGTTATGGGATAGCTCCAGTACCATGTGCAAGGGGTACCCCGTTGGCGGTTCTCAATGATATGCAAATACTTACAATGACCAGAACTTACAGGTGACTAAAGTTGAGTAGCATGAGGTGTGGCCCTCGTATTCAAGGGACTTGAGATTGCCAACTTATACTTCATCAAGCATATACTCCATCTTTGTTCACTTTTACCTTAACCACTTCAAGATGCTTATGATAGGGGCAATGAGGGCTGAAAGGTAACAAGTACCATAATTTTTGGAAGCTCTTTTTGAAACTTGAAATCCCTGCTTCCTTTATAAAAGGCCTTTCTTCCACCATTATTTGAGTCTCCACCTTCTACCTTTAGGCACCATTAAGAGTGCATAGTTGTCATTCTGTGTGCAGTGTTCCAAAGCTTATTGATTGATGCATATTGTGATATTACTTGTTCTTGTGCTATTTGTTTCTAGTCACCCTTGTGAACTTTGAAGGTGTCCTATTGTAACATCCCAGCATTAGAGCTTAGAAATAAGCTGAACCCAGATGTGTGCATTGCATTCATGCATAGAAAATCCGAATAATTTTTGCGCTTTTAAACAAAACTTGTCAAAATGATTGAAGCTTCTCTCAACTTGATGGAATTGAAGTAGATCATCAAGTTGACTATGATAAGTTTCAATATGACCATTGCTAAAACCTTATTTTGGGTAAGGAAGATTTGATCTAATGGTAGATCAAATGTAATAAAAGATAAACCCTAATACATTATGATTGATATTTGATCCTTAGGCGATCATATCATAGTATTAATTATAATCACTCATGAGTACCAAGTTAAGGATATAACACAAATAATAAGAATATAACACCTATATATTAATCTCATCTGCTTATACCATGAGTATCATGGTAATACCTAACCCTAATTCTTAAGTAAGATTGATTAGGAAAGATACTAAGTTTAGATCATTCACCATATATCTTTCGTTCCATATCAATCCTTACCATCTCTATTGAGTTATATTCCAATATCTGTTGTTCATCAATGTTGAGAAATCAACTATTGATTCTCAAATTCTTAATTTATTAACTCCTGACCATACCATAGCATACATTTAAGTGTCTATAAAGAAACAACTAAGAAGAGGTAAATAGTAATTCTAGTTTTAGATTACATCTATAGGATGGGAGTGATTGGAGGTAATAAAATCAATATGATAATTGATGGAGTTCAAATCATTCCTAAAGAAATAGAAGAATTATTTATATCATCTAATTATATGGTAGTAAAGAAGATTACAAGGATGAATCTTGAAGATAGTTACCAGTAGTAAGTCTATTGGAGCAAGTGAGCATAGTCCATGAATAAAAGCCTTAATCCAATTAGAGATATTGAGAAGATAAATTTCAATACCATTGTAAGGTTGTATTGATGAAGCCTTAATTAGCCAATTGGAAACCTAAGCTATAAATGATTAAAGGATTAAAATGATCATGCCTTGCTCACCAAGATTGAATACTTATATCAAGCATAAGTGACATTGGTGGGTAGAACATGATTGAAACCCTAGCATAGGTAAGTTATCCTAGAGTAGTTATTAACAGTCACATTAAAATAATGTGAGGTTGAAGTAGGAGTATTAGAGTGAAGTGAATGTAGGATAGTATGATTAAATTAAAGCTAGTATGGCATAGAGTTATGGAAGTAATGTTATTCATCTTAACTGATAGTAAGCTTTAGAGAAAGTAGTTGGATGTATACATCTAATGGAGAAATATTAGTGATGGATGATTAAGGAATATTATGAGTGGAGTTTGAAGGAACTACTTGTTGGATTGAAGGTTATCAATAGTATAGTAGTGGATATAACCAAGTATGGATATGAGAAAACTATAAAAGCTTTAGTGTCAAGACCATTGTATTCATTCATGGATCTAGAAGAATAATTGGTGGATAAGAATATTTTTGAAGAAAAGATCATCATGTTAACCATGATGATGGATAGCAAGAAGTAGTATATCTAGGAAAGGAATTCATTAATTAAAAGCCCAGGATTGTGAATTATAGAAAATAGACATTATTGGTTAACACCCAACTATAAATCTCAAACCAAACATAATATCCCTTTTATATTGTTAATCTATCATCTAATTTCCACAATGGTTTATAGGAATATTTTCTTATATAAAATCACTTAAGCACATGTTTGCCATTTTCAATCATAATTATCTTAGGTGCTTAAGATCTAACTTTATCAATTCTTTCTCATAAGTTAGCCTAGAAAGCAAATCCACTATTTTACTTGAAATGGTGATATCAGTAAAAATCACAAATATAAATACCTTATGCTTAGTTACTAAACCTTTACTCACATCAACAAAAGAATCTAGGTATATTAAAAACCCTAAACCCTAGGGTAAATATTTACAATTCAAACCCTAAACCCCTATGTTGATCAAAATAGAATATATACATTGCCATTTCCTAAATTAATGGAAGTAGTATTAACCATATCAATTTATTTTGTATTTCATGCATCAAATAATGATATAGGATCATTATACATATAAAAATTTCTATTCAAACTATGAGCCAACTAGAGTTAAGTTTTATAAACAAATAAGAAAATATCATATAATAAAGCCATGGTTTAGTATAGGAAGAAAATTAATAATAAGGATTTCTACATTATATAAAAGGGGTTCTAACAGAAAATAAATAAAGAAATAATATCACTATATGAGAAACTCATAAAAGAACCTTAATATACTTTATTAGTGCTGTAATCACTCAACAAATCAATTCTATAAAGAGAATTCAAATCAAATAAGTAAAATTCAAATCTGAAAGTAAAACAGAAAATAGAAAAAGAAAACAAATAAAAAAAATTCCTGGCTGTGGCCCAACTCCTCTCTTCTTACTTGTCGCCCATGTGCAGCCCACAAAAGCCTAGCAGCCAGCCTAGCTCATTCTCGTTTGTGACTGACAAGTGGGACCGAAGAAGGACTGTGGGTTGAGCTGAAAGATTCGCTAGGGGGTTTTCCACAAAAGCAACGTCATCATCATCCTCACGCACACAGGCAGCTCGCTGGAGGAGCTCGCCACCGCCCGATGTCGTCGTCATCGTCAGCCGTGCGTCAAGATGCTCGACATCGTTCCAGAGGGGGATAAGAAGGCCACCGCGACGCCCTGCCTTAATCCCTATCCATAATCCCTCCTTATCCTCACTGATTCGAATGGGGCCGAAACCCTAGCTCACGGGAGCCACACCTCAGCGTCGAACCGCACCTCCCCACACTCTTCCAAGTAGCCATGGAGAATCCCCGTCCTCCGTAGATCCTCTGGGTAAAATCTTGCATCAAAGGGAACACTGGAGTGGACGAATTTTGCCGTTCCTCTTTGCCACAGTTCGTCGGAAATCTTGTCGGAGAGCTCGCCTCCGACCACGCCTGTCCTCGCCGACCTCTCTATCGTCATCAGGGTGAGTTCCTGAACCTTCCAGTATCCTTAAATCGCCTTATCTTGATGTGAATCGCCATCTCACCTTGTGCCATCGTCGGCCACCGTCGGAGCTCGTCGGAGCTGAGGCTCCAATGACCATTTTCGAGCGGCGCCGCCACTTTAGGGTTCAGCGAGTTCTGCTAATTCAAACTAGGTTAGTTTCGTTTGCTGGGGCGCCCTGGATCATCGCCGACAACCACCCACTAACGGCGGTAGTGGTGCTGACGCCATAACGACGTCACGCCGAAGCCACCCTGGACCCAATCCTCTGTTTGACCTGGTCTTTGTCTCGTGTGATAGTGACGTGGCCCAGGGCCCATGTGTCATTGTCTAGAAGTAGAAATAGGGTCGGTAACAAACACATTTACTAATTTGAGAGCTGAGGTGGTATCTGGTCTAGTCAGTGACTAGGTCTAGGTGTGGGTGCGGTGTAAAAAGTTATTTCCAGAAAGAATAAAAGATATAAATCCAAATATACATATTCCAGAAATTAAATAAAGTGATTAAAACTTGTTAAAACTATAACTTTTGATTTATAGTTCAGAAAAATATGTATAATATATGAAAATGTTTAGAAAAATAAAATCTATAACTTAAAACTATTATTAAACCTTATTATGATAACAATTTAAATAATAATTATTTACTAAAGATTTTAAAGGTAATAAAACTTTGATAATTCATATCCCAATAATGGTAAATGTTAAAAATATAAATAAAATACCAAAAATCTTAGAAAAATAAGAACTATAATTTAAAACTATAATCATGCATTATTATTTCACTTACTTAAATATTTATTATTTTATAAGATTTATAAAGTAATAAATCTTATAAAAATCACATCTTATTATTTATAAATCGTAAAAATCAATATAATATACCAAAATGATCACAAAAATAATATTTTCCTGTTAAAAATATAATATTCCACTGTTGAGTTAAATAAAAATTCAAATACTTTAATAACTTGAATTTTAAATCTATTTCTTTAGTTTAAAATTCATATAAGGGTAAATAAAATTTGTTAATGTTTTTAAAATTAGTCAATCAAGTCTAATACATAAGTATTAGTCTTGAATATTAATAATAAGTCATAATGATTCAAAACATTAGAAATACTATTATATTAAATTATCCTTCTACTATATGAATAATTTATATTCTAAAAAGATCTTTAACAATTATAAAATCTTATAATGGACTAAATCCAAAAATGATATATAAATCAAATACAACCTTATAATGGAATAAATCCAAAAATAATTCATGATTAGTCCCTAGTACTATTTATTTATCCACAAACCACAATCACACCTTTATAAGGAAACAAGAAATCTTGTTCCACTACAAAATTAAGAGTCCACTACTTAAATAGAAGAATAACCGTTCTTAAGTAACTTTAAGAAAACATTACCAAGTACCCAAAGTACAAATGTCATAAGTAATACATTTTCAAGCATCTATGTTTTGAAGTTAACTTTAGTCTACAAGACTCTAAATATAATACTAAAGACATTGTTATATGTTTTATAGTTAACTTTGGTCTGATATAATTAAGTCATAAAGCATTAAAGCTCAAACTATTCAAGCAAGAACAAATAACATCGACAAGACTCAGCTAACCACAAATATTGTTTAGACCTTAGAAAAGAAATCTTTTCTTCAAATGTTATTCTTTTTGCCACTTCAAACAAGAACCCTTATACAAGCAATCTTGAGTAGCATTTCACATTCTGTGTGAGTCTCATTGTTTTATGATATTGTAATTATATGATTGTTTCACATACACTCACAAGCCTTAATAAGAAGCACAAGTATGAAACTTATCTAAAAGGGACAACACATTCTAAAGTAAACATTTCTGGAATCCAAGCCCTAGAAAAACGTTATCCCCGGGATTCGCGTTTATAAAGTGCATCACATTACTTATGCATCAGAGCATATTGCTTCTTTAACATTAGTCCTTAGCGGACCAATGATGATGATTTCAGATTTTGGATCTTATACTGTCTTGAAGACCATGAGTGCATAATCTTGCAATCACACAAGGAAAGTTCACACTTGCTCATGTCCTTTGATTATTTTCTGTAAAGTGTTTTACAAATCCAGTGTTCTCATCACTTGCATTTCAAAAAGGCCAGAAAATATTATTTTCGTAATAAAATGTTTATAGGTTATTTACCATTAGGTAATAACCTACTATGAAAGTTCTGGTGGTAAAGGAACATATTATCTAGGACTTAACAACCAATGTCGCCAGTGATTCTAGCGCCGTATATTATGCGTTAACCATGAGATTTGGAATGGGATGAGAAGTCAGTTGTATCCTTTTCCTCTTGTATGGAGGCAAGACGACCTTAACGTGATGTTGTGATTCCTTGCGCGGATCCAACATATGGGTGGGCACCCTTATGCCCCACACTTTTGGTGTCTAGATTATATATGGATGGTGTTTAGTGGATGGACCATTTACTATGGCACTTGCCAGGGCAACACCAGGTCATAGAGTCTTCGGGAACTCATTAGGTTTAGCCTGCCCGAAAGGGGGCTTAACGCAAATGAGTCAGCCCGAAGGATCGTGCAGACATATGAGGTCACGGAGAGGGCAGTGATTGGTGTGGATCATCTACTAGGCCCCACAACATGGAATTGTGGACGGGTAAGCTGCCCGGTTGTGCTACAAGGAGTTGATCTGTCATGGCAAAAGTAACGCACCTCTGCAGAGTGTAAGAACTGTAACTTGTTACTCCCTGTTTCGGGAAGGAGCTGCGAATGCTGTGTTAAAGGAACTCCATGAAAGTTCTGGTAAACCCGTTAAGGCTGACGGACATAACTTTTCATAATAAAAGCAACCTTTGAAGAAATGTTTACGAAAACTTGCATTGCCTACGACCTACGGTCTGTGGCTATAGTTATAGTGCATAAAACACTCCTTTTATATTGAACTTGCTTAGTACGCTCGTACTCAAAGTATCTTCTTAACCCTTGCTAGATTCTGGAGCCAATACAGACGACATCTACATCAAGTTATGCTCTAGGACTCATCATCCAAAGCTAAAGCTCTTCAACAAAGACAAGGAAGTGATCATATACATCAACTCAAGTGAAGACGAAGCTAATAAATAGATATGAATATCCTCTCTAGCCAAAGAACCTATTTCTGTAGTGTATTGCAATAGCAGCAATGCTAGACTATTAGTTAGCACACTAGTTTAACTAGTATAATAGTATTTGAGTTGTTTATCTTTGATTCTTCTTTGTAATAAGTTCTTTCTCTCTCTTACCTATGACACCCCTGAGATCAGGGCTAAACAAATCCCATACCTCCGTTTGAAATAAGCTTAACCTTGAGCTCGAGAATATCCAGTGAAGAATCGGTAACACAGCAGTGACCCAACGACCCATAATTTATTACAGCAAACTCATAACGGAGCAGAGAACCAAAAATATTACAAGTAGAGGTCACTGACCACAAACACCAAACAACGAAAGGAAAATTATGCTATTAAGTATAGCAAAATTAACAAATGGCCTAAGAGGCCTGAAGCATAACAATGACGTCCCAGCCCATAGATTCCAGGCTGCCGGCCGGGAACCCCAAGCTACTCGTCGATGTCGATGTAGTACAGAACTCGTCTTCAGGTGAACACTTACTCTGCCAAAAGTATCAAAAAAGAAAGGGTAAGTACAGGGTGTACTCCACAAGACTTATGGATAGTGGAGTTGTTTTGCATAAAGCCATCTTTGTTTATGAAACAGGCGAGAGAAGAATCTTGTCTATTCAGAGTATTTTAAAAGGGGATAAGGGAGCGACATCTCCGAAGATATTGATCATCATATTTTGATATCCACCGAATCATCATCATCTGAACTAGGATCACCCCCTCATACCCATGAGGAAGCATCCTTAAGCACCCGTTGATCTGCCAAGTTTTATGATTAGGTTCAAGTTCTCTATGATCTTATAATCTGGTCACCAAGCGTTCATAACCGTGAACACGACTTTTCGAAAATATTTAACCCTGCAGGGGTGTACAAATTTACCCCCAGGTACCAACCGACTCTTAATGCCATTACATTAACCCTCTTCCTTGGAAGGCCGACAGAGGGTGGTTGGCCACGACCTTTACCTTGCTTTCGCCAAGACCATGAGTCACACGATAAGTATGGTTCCGCCGTAACGGGTCAAATCCCGAAGCCGGTACATAAAGATGTGAGGCGAGGTTGGTTTACCAGGGGCGCCATCAACCCCAAGCAACCCGGTCCATGCTTCCCTACCTGTTATGATGCACCAACTTCACCTGGCAAATCTTTCAAAAGGTTTTCTACGCATATGTCAAATGGAACGCCCGAACTATGTGACTCATGGAATCTACTAGGCAAGTTAATCAGGCGAGGGGTTCCCAAGCCCCGTGTGGTTGTACGCTCATCTCGATTCCAAAGGAAAGAACTCAGTTCCTAGTGGTGGCGAGCATGGGACTAGAAAAAACACATCCCACCGTGGCCTCCCATACAAGCCTTAGCATGTTTAATCTCATATCACTGATCTCATCTCATCACGTTCTCCTGTCATACTAGATTATCTTCATCTGATACATCATCTGGATGGACCAGACTCAACAGTTTTGTATGGCTAAGAAAGACACAAATATAAGCTCTAGCAGTGCACACAAGCCAAACCTAGTTATGCTAGGAGCAGTGGATCAGGTAATATAAGCTCAAGGAAGTATGCAATAGATAGGATACTCTATCTACCGATAAAAGACCATAGTAGAATCGTATGCATCATGACAGGAATTGAAATGCTTTTGAAATCATAGGATTATATCGTGGCGGGGCTATGCTTGCCTTTTCCAGTTGATAGCAGATAAATAGATCTTCAGAAGCCTTGAACTTGACTTTGTTAGAGTTGGTCAAGTATTGTTCGTCGATCTTCGATGGTCTTGATCTCGGTCTTCGATCTCGATCTCGACATCGTATTGTACCGGAATGAACCAAATCACCGAAAAGAAAGGGGAAACATTCAACATATGGCATCGATGCAATGCTCAAACAATAATGATGATATGAAAAGTTGAATTGCATTGAATTGAAACCCTAAAACATGCTCGCCAGTTTAATCGGGGTTCCGAGGGGTGAAAACCCTAACTCAGCAAAACTCCGGAATCACCTGTGAGGGGATACTATGTTCTTCTAATTAAACTTGTCATTTAAGTTGTTGAACAATGCATTATTATAGGTTAGATAGATAGGTTTCATTTTTTGAACATTTTGATATATTATTTGTATTTTTTTGACTTATAAATTAAAAGTTATTGAATTTACAATATTCAAAACAATTTCAGAAATTATTAAATCATTTCTGAAATTATAACAAAACCCGGGATTATTTTTCGCACCGAGGCAGAAGCTACCCATAGCAGCTGACAGGAGGGCCCGAGGCCACCTCAGCTGCCACGCGGGCAGTCAATGGTCAGCGCAGGATCTGGGTCATTTTTTTCACAGAGCAGAGCCTAGCCAGCGAGGCTGACCTATGGGCCAGAGGCCACATAGGCTGCCACCGTGGCCAACCTTGCGTGCTGGTGATGAGGGCATCACGTCACCACGGAGGGAAAACGGCAGACGGTGGCCGGCGATGATGCAAGAGGGCGAGCGGGGCTGCGTGACTTTGTTCGTTCGGTTCAGCACGTCAAGGCGGACCTAAAAGGGGCGCCGCTACTGCGGAGTGGCCACTGGAGCTAGCTTCATAGCGACGGCGAGCGGCGAAGCTTGCAGGCAATCATTAGTGGAGCAAAACAGGAAGCGGGGAAGGAAGCAGAGGGCACCGGGAGGATCGTGAGCTCACCAGGAGCGCGACGGTGTGGTTGGCTTGCTCGGGGGAGGCCGAAATCCCCCATGGCGACGGCGGCCGGAGTCGAGGAAGGAGGTGTCAATTGGGCGTCTGGAAGCTTCCTCGGCTTGCGTTCTTCATAGAGGAGATAGAGGGAGACGAGTCGAGGACGATGGTGGCCTTGGGGAACCTTGGGGCGGACGGAGACGGTGGCAATTCGTTGGCGACCTCCGTTAGGTTTCGGGCTCGCTCGCAGATGAAAGGGAAAGAGCACCTGGGGGGAAAATGAGAGGATAGGATCAGAGGGAAAGAGGGAGGACGCCGGCGCGGTTCTTATCTCCACTCCGGAGCGGTGGCGGTCATATTGACGCCGGCGAGCAGCGGCTCTGCTAATACGCAATAACATCAGGTGTGGAGCGAGGTGGACGACGACGATTGAGAGGACAAAGAGGTATGGGACAAGTGGGCTACGGCTGGGCCAGCTGCGGGCTTTGGGAGTGATGTGCTGAGTGGCAGGGAGAGGGGAGAGGAAACTAGGCTGGGCCTGGTTGCTGCTAGCTGCTTTTTTTTATATTTGCAAATCTTCTTTTCTTTTTCTGTTTTCATTTCTTCTTTTGAATTTCCATTTTGAATCTATTTTGAGTAATTCAAAATACTAGAGGGTTTGTAAAACTTTGTAAAATATTTTGGGGCAATCTTAGTCCATTTTGGGCTCCAATTGTTTCATGATTTTAGAAATACATAAACCATCTGAATGCTTGCAAAGAGAGGGGGAAGATAAGGGTTTTTAGGGTTTTCATTATTTCTTAATGCATGCATTTTTAAGGTATGATGCTTATGATGCAAAACAAACCCTAATATATGTTTAACTAAAAGTGGGGTGTTACAGATCTATCCCCCTTACGAGAATCTCGACCCGAGATTCCAAAGGTAGGAAGAGAGATAGAGAGAGAAAGGAACAGGGCCACTCTAGAGATAAGAGGGAAACACACTAACCAACTCACAGAGTATCTCATGGTCAACACATGAATGGAGTGTTTAGAAACAACTTTGAGATGACAAACATGAAACACATCGAGGTAACAGAGGAACAAGAGGAGAAAGTTGCAAGTTGTTGGATAGATGGTCTTCATAAGGATTGAGACCATGGAGCTTACAGAAGAGTTTAAGCTTCTACAGAACAGAGCTTACAACAGGAAGAACATGACCATAGACTTTGGTAGGGAACCTCTACCAAACGGCTTAAGTAGAGATTTCAGGCTGCAGAGATATGGATCAACAAAACCAAGCTGTTGAACTACTTTTGACATAAAAGGGTCACTATTTCATCCAACAGAAGGTCAAGGCAAAAATGTGTTTTGATGGAGAGGAGTCGTAAGAGTCACATGGAACATGTAGCAAGAGGAACTACAGATTACCAAAATCGTAGTCACTCCTGAAACATGGGTGAGAAAGCAAAGGAAACTCTTTATTCATCCAGGTATACCAAAATCTTTTCCAAAGATTAGGGTATCACTTTACACCACTAGATGATTTGTAAGAAGATTCCTGATAACACGAGAAGAAAGAAACTTCATTTTCAGACTTCAATTTCTTGTCACAACAATGATTGCCAACAAAAAGAGTCTGGAGGATCGACCGAGAGACATTTAGCAACTCTACTTTAAATGTTCTCCTTGATGTTCGAGAAATCAGACATCAAGTAAAGGTCGGACTTCGTACAAAGGAAACCATAAGCCCAAATCCTATAGTAAGTCATAGAAGATGCCTCATGAAGAGTGGTTGTTATTGCTGAATCAAGAGAATATGACGAAGGGGTCTTTCCGGCTAAGTGTGTCAACCATTACATCAATCTTGGTAGATTTTCAAAGAGACCTATGTCAAAACCTTGAGGAACACCAACCATCATTGCTGCTTGAGATTCAGCTTTGGTTAGGTGAAATAATAATTCAGACTCAGCATGTCCGAATAGAAAGTTTGCAACATTTATGGCAATGGTAAAGTTACTAGATTCTCAAGATATGGACTATAGTATCAAACTCCAGAAGACTGAGCTAGATTGCTAGACCTATGCATTAGCAATTTGTCAAAAGACAACTACATACACATAAGGTGCTAACAACAAAACACACATGTGTCCTTAAGGAACGGAGATAACGCTACTCGAATCCATAGCGACATCTTTCAACATTTGCACGTGAATCGGAGAAGGTTAGTTCTAACATCCAGAACACATACTTCGAAATGACCCAAAGAAGGTTCTCGAAAGTTTCCAACATTAATGCCAAATGCTCCACATGAGTCAAATCTAGCATGGAGAAGATAAGGATGTCATCGATGGGCTCAACAACAAACTTATCGAGACACTCCAAGAAGATGGACTCATATGTTGTATAACAAGGCAAGATTATTGGTCAAACCAAAGACATGAAGATGTACCCAAGTGAAACATCACAAGAAGAAACATCATCAAGATAATCCTTGGAACTGAGTTTGATTTGACGATGACCCAAATCAAATCAAAGATGGGGACAGATAATATATCCATGAAGTAAATACTACCTTGCTTCAACACTAACAAAACTAGACATCCCATTACAAAGGAACTGGGTCGGCTAGAACTTTTATCTTACAACTCTCCAAGTTGTTGTTTAAGCTCAACCAACTAGTTTAGGGGTATCCAGTACAGATCCTTGGAGAAAGGAGCAGTTCAGAGAACTTGCTTGCTCAAGAACTTGACAAAACGGTCATGTGGCATCATGGCGATGCTTCTAGGAAGACATCTAGAATATCACGAACCACCGATATGTCACTTAGTTCGAGAGGAAACTTGCTTGGTAAGGCAAGAAGACGTAGTCTTAGAGCTTCAGCACAAGCCTAACTCTTTGACCGAAGAGAGTGTACCAGAATAACGGACTTGGTAGCACAATCAAACTTTGCTTAGTGATAGGATTAACCAATCATGCTAAGAATGACACGAAGGTCCTTGGAGATCAAAACAATAATAATTGCTAAGAATCTCAGGTGTCCACATTATTACGCACACGCATTACTCACGAGCACGAAGGCTCGAGGAAGGGTGGGTAAAGATGTGTGTGAATATCACTTCAGTAAGGGGTCATGAAACTTAGCACGACCTCTTAGTATAAAAGGGTGTGATACTTTAAGGTGGAACAAACAGAAGATTATCAATGCCTCTTAATCTGCGGATTACAACACTTTGACCTGGTCCTAGATATGAGGAGGTACTGGAGTTTCTTTCTCCTAGACATATCAAAATGGTTTGTCTTGAGGGACCACAAGAGTATCTTACTTCGGAAGACACCGATGCACATTTACTCCTTGGCTACCAACTGGTAGACAAAGGTCAGAAAACAACAAGGGGAGAAGAACATGCTCAAGATAGAATCCTGAGATGTGGATGCATAGATTAACAATCTTCCGAAAACCAATGCAAGGAAGGGAAAAGGTGTGGCAGAGTCACGAATATAGATGCAAGACTCACGAGGAGTACTCTTGTCGTGATCTATTTGGTTCCATTAAAGAACATCTGCCATAGCATGTGGTAGGGGAAGTCCTTAATTGTCACAATTCAATCGCGACAATGACCACAAGCTTGAAGACTGGAATTGTACTACCAGCCATCCTGAGGTAATGTGTGAACATTAACAACAGGGGTCAACAAAAGGATCTTGGGTTAAAGGTCAGCTTCATGTACTAGATTCATAACACCAGAATCTAGCACAATCCGGGATCTTAGGTTCAAGTCCAAGGGTTAGAACCCAAGAAAGGAGGTAACTACTACTTGAGTGACATAGCATACACTGCAAGTTAGTAACCACGAGGTAACTTCCAACATAAGAAACAACCTCTGAAGTACCCAAACAAACAAAAAGGAGGCACGCCAGGTGAAAGGAAACCTCGAATCCTAGAACAGAACACTGCAGATCCAACAATATAATATTGTGGGTCCAAAGATAGAGAGATCATGATGGAAAGGAATCTCTCAGCTGACCAAGAGCAAAGGAAAACAAGGGATTCACAACACACACAACTATAAATAATTCAACACTAGGTCAACTGGCTGAGAAACGACATGCCTAGAAGGCACCTAAGTTTTGAAAGTCCAGAAGAGATATCAACACTTTTCCAAAATCAACATCAGATAAGATAACCCAGAGTTAGAGCGAAACTGGATAAGGAGAAAAGAAGCATACTAGAGTTTTCGCAAATAATTTTCATCTTTCAAAATAGTTTTCACAAACACTAGACTCAACATCGACCAATAGAAAGGTTTTCCTACGGTCGGTACTTCTCTGATACCAAGAACTGTGACACCCCCGAGATCAGGGCTAAATAAATCCTAGACCTCCGTTTGAAATAAGCTTAACCTTGAGATCGAGAATATCCAGTGAAGAATATGTAACACAGCAGTGACCCTACGACACAAAATTTATTACAGCAAACTCATAACTAAGAAGAGAACCAAAAATATTACAAGCAGAGGTCACTGACTACAAACATCAAACAACGGAAGGCAAATTATGCTATTAAGTATAGCAAACTTATGGTTCAGTGAGTTGCGCTGATTCGAACTAGGTTAGTTTCGTTTGCTGGGGCGCCATGGATCATCGCCGACAACCACCCACTGACGGTGGTGGTGGTGCTGACGCCATAGCGACGTCACGCCGATGCCACCCTGGACCCAGTCCTCTGTTTGACCTGGTCTTTGTCTCGTGTGGTAGTGACGTGGCCCAGGGCCCATGTGTCATTGTCTAGAAGTAGAAATAGGGTCGGTAACAAACACATTTACTAATCTGAGAGCTAAGGTGGTCTCTGGCCCACTAGTCAGTGACTAGGGCTAGGTGTGGGTGCGGTGTAAAAAGTTATTTCCTGTTTAAGAAAGAATAAAAGATATAAATCCAAATACACATATTCCAGAAATTAAATAAAGTGATTAAAACTAGTTAAAACTATAACTTTTGATTTATAGTTTAGAAAATATGTATAATATATGAAAATGTTTAGAAAAATAAAATCTATAACTTAAAACTATTATTAAACCTTATTATGATAACAATTTAAATAATAATTATTTACTAAAGATTTTAAAGGTAATAAAACTTTGATAATTCATATCCCAATAATAGTAAATGTTAAAAATATGAATAAAATACCAAAAATCTGAGAAAAATAAGAACTATAATTTAAAAATATAATCATGCATTATTATTTCACTTACTTAAATATTTATTATTTATTAAGTATTTATAAAGTAATAAATCTTAGAAAAATGATATCTTATTATTTATAAATCATAACAAAAACTATAATATACCAAAATGATCATAAAAATAATATTTACAAGTTAAAAATACAATATTCCACTGTTGAGTTCAATAAATATTCAAATACTTTAATAACTTGAATTTTAAATCTATTTCCTTAGTTTAAAATTCATATAAGGGTTAATAAAATTTGTTAATGTTTTTAAAATTAGTCAATCAAGTCTAATACATAAGTATTAGTCTTGAATATTAATAATAAGTCATAATGATTCAAAACATTAGAAATACTATTATATTGAATTATCCTTCTACTATATGAATAATTTATTTTCTAAAAAGATCTTTAACAATTATAAAATCTTCAAGAATGATATATAAATCAAATCCAACCTTATAATGAACTAAATCCAAAAATAATTCATGAGTAGTCCCTAGTACTATTTATTTATCCACAAACCACAATCACACCTTTATAAGGAAACAAGAAATCTTGTTCCACTACAAAATTAAGAGACCACTACTTAAATAGAAGAATAACCATTCTTAAGTAACTTTAATAAAACATTACCAAGTACCCAAAGTACAAATGTCATAAGTAATACATTTTCAAGCATCTATGTTTTAAAGTTAACTTTAGTCTACAAGACTCTAAATATAATACTAAAGACATTGTTATATGTTTTATAGTTAACTTTGGTCTGATATAATTAAGTCATAAAGCATCTCAAGCTCAAACTATTCAAGCAAGCACAATAACATCGACCAGACTCAACTAACCATAAAGATTGTTTAGACCTTAGAAAAGAAATCTTTTCTTCAAATGTTATTCTTTTTGCCACTTCAAACAAGAACTCCTATACAAGCAATCTTGAGTAGCATTTCACATTTTGTGTGAGTCTCATTATTTTATGATATTGTAATTATATGATTGTTTCACAGACACTCACAAGCCTTAATAAGAAGCACAAGTATGAAACTTATCTAAAAGGGACAACACATTCTAAAGTAACCATTTCCGGAATCCAAGCCCTAGAACAACGTTATCCTCGGGATTCGCGTTTATAAAGTGCATCACATTACTTATGCATCAGAGCATATTGATTCTTTAAATATTAGTCCTTACCGGACCAATGATGATGATTTCAGATTTTGGATCTTATACTGTCTTGAAGACCGTGAGTGCATAATCTTGCAATCACACAAGGCAAGTTCACACTTGCTCATGTCCTTTGATTTTTTTCTATAAATTATTTTACAAATCCAGTGTTGTCATCACTTGCATTTCAAAAAGGTTAGAAAACATTATTTTTGTAATAAAATGATTATAGGTTATTTACCATTAGGTAATAACGTACTATGAAAGTTCCGGTGGTAAAGGAACATATTATCTAGGACTTAACAACCAATGTCGCCAGTGATTCTAGCGTCGTATATTACGCGTTAACCATGGGATTTGGAATGGGACGGAGAAGTCAGCTGTATCCTTTTCCTCTTGTATGGAGGCAAGACGACCTTAACGTGACGTTGTGATTCCTTGCGCGGATCCAACATATGGGTGAGCACCCTTACGCCCCACACTTTTGGTGTCTAGATTATCTATGGATGGTGTTTACTGGATGGACCATTTACTATGGCACTTGCCAGGGCAACACCAGGTCATGGAGTCTTTGGGAACTCATCAATCTTTAGCCTGCTCGAAAGGGGGCTTAACGCAAATGAGCCAGCCCGAAGGATCGTGCAGACATATGAGGTCGCGGAGAGGGCAGTGATTGGCTTGGATCATCTACTGGGCCCCACAACATGGAATTGTGGACGGGTAAGATGACCGGTTGTGCAACAAGGAGTTGATCTCTCCTAGGAAAAGTAACGCACCTCTGCAGAGTGTATGAACTATAACTTGTTACTCCTTGTTCCGGGAAGGAGCTGCGAATGCTACGAGAAAGGAACTCCATGAAAGTTCTGGTAAACCCGTGAAGGCTGACGGACATAGCTTTTCAAAATAAAAGCAACCTTTGAAGAAATGTTTACGAAAACTTGCATTGCCTACGACCTACGGTCTGTGGTTGTAGTTATAGTGCATCAAACACTCCATTTCTAGTGAACTTACTGAGTATGCTCGTACTCAAAGTATATTCTTAACCCTTGATAGATTTTGGAGCCAATACAGACGACATCTACATCAAGTTATGCTCCAGGACTCATCATCCAAAGCTAAAGCTATTCAACGAAGACAAGGAAGTCATCATATACATCAACTCAAGTGAAGACGAAGCTAATAAATAGATATGAATATCCTCTCAAGCCAAAGAAGCTATTTCTGTAGTGTATTGCAATAGCAGCAATGCGAGACCATTAGTTAGCACACTAGTTTAACTAGTATAACAGTATTTGAGCTGTTAATCTTTGATTCTTCATTTTAATAAGTTCTTTCTCTCTCTTACCCTAGAGTGTTATCTGCATCTTGTGTAAAGAGTGAGTTGTAACCTTTAGCCATGTATTGGACCCGCTGTGTTTCTGTTGTGCCATTCTGAGGGATGTAATACTAGTGAACGGTGTTTCATTTGTGTTATGTCAACGACTATAATATACTACATCATGGAGTGGTATGCTGGGTCACCGCACCTATGCATCTATTTGCTAATCTATGAGGGACAAGCTGATTGCCACTATGCTATATTTTCTGTATGTGAAACAAATAAACATTTTTCAATGCATGTTATTCATGATATTTGTTTGTAGCTTGTCATGTTGCATGCATAGTTACTATGTCCTATTGTTAGAACTCCATCTTTCATGCACATGTTTAGAGTTCTTTGATCCCAGCTTTCAATGCCTGCAAATGGTTGGATCTTTATTGTGAGGGTGCATGTCACATCAAAAATTATTCTTTTATCACTTACCTACTCAAGGACGAGCAGGAGTTAAGCTTGGGGATGCTTGATACGTCAGAAACGTATCTATAATTTTTGATGCTCCATGATTGTTTAGTATCTACTTTGCTTTGCTTCTCTACACTTTGAGGTGATTTTTACATGTTTTCTGGTAATAACCTACTAACAAGTTGCCATATTGACAGTTGCCTGTTTTCTGCTGTTTTTGGTTTCATAAAATCTAGTAAAGAAATATTCTCAGAATTGGACGGGAAAAATGTCAAAGTCAATTACTTTCCCTGGGGAACAAGAAGTACAGAGGGGATACGAAGAAGCGGGACAGGGCGGCCAAACCCCCCTAGGCGCGGCCAGGAGTGGGCCCGCGCCTGGGTAGGGTTTGACCCCCCTGGTGGCCTCCTCGACCTCCCCCTTCGCCTATAAGAAGCCCCCGATGCCGAAACCCTAAGCACCCGATCAAATCTCCACGAAACCGTCTGTAGCCCCCACCATCGTCCCTAGGTCGGGGGGGGGTCTGAAGTTCTTCCCGGCACCCTGCCGGAGGGGAGATCATCCCGGACTCCTTCTCTCCGGTATGATGTGTGAGTAGTTCCACCTTGGACTATAGGTCCATGTAGTAGCTAGATGGTTGTATCTCCTCCTTTGTGCTTTCATGTATAGATCTTGTGAGCTCCGTTCATGATCAAGATTTAATCTATTTGTAATCATGCATGTTGTGTTTACGGGGATCCGATGTATATTGATATTATTATGTTGGTTTGATAAATGGTTTTGTCTTTATGATTCTACCATGTTTGTGTTGTTTGTGATCTTGCATGCTCTCCGTTGTTAGTAGCTATCTTGGCCAAGTAGTTGCTAGTGACTCCAAGAGGGAGTATTTATGCTCGATTGTGGGTTCATGCCTCTAGTTTCCAAGGGAAGTGACATAAATCTCTTCGGTTGTAGATGTGCTGTTGCTACTAGGGAGAAAACAACGGTCTCTTATTCATGGAACATGTGGACTGTTTACCTTACACACTTTGCTTAAAGCAGTTGTTTGTTGCTTGCAAATTAATACTAGAGGAGGTTCGGATGATAACCTGAAGGTGGACTTCTAGTCATAGATGCAGTTGGATGGCGGTCTATGTATCTTGTTGTATTGCCCAATCGAATCTCATAGGATGTTTCTGACTAGTAATTGCATTTTTATGCCTTGCTCAGTTCCTGTCAATTGCCCTGCTGTAATTCGTTTACCCTTCATGCCATGTTGTTTATCTAAGAAGAGCACCTCTAGTGAACTATGGACCCCGGTCCAATCTTTACCATTGATACATCTTCCACTGTTACTTGTTTACTTGCTGCAAACCATTACCTTCCACACCATACGTTTAATCCTTTGTTACAGCAAACCGGTGAGCTTGGCAACCTCACTATTTCGTTGGGGCAAAGCCTTGAGTTTGTGTTGTCCAGGTCTCCGTGTTGCTTGCAACACCTGTGCGACATTTCCTTCCTCCTAATGGTTCGATAACCTCAGTTTCTATCTGAGGGAAACTTGCTGCTGTGCTCCTTCATACCTTGCTCTTGGGGTTTCCAATGAAGCGAGCCCATGACAAGTGCTTGGCACCATCAGAGGAGGAGGAGGAATAAGAGGTTGTCGAAGAAGAGCGTGAGCCTCCTTTGGCGACTCACAAGACGCATGTCCAGAAGCGTCGCGAGACCGAGGCTAGTGATAGCCTCGGCGAGGGAGACAGCGACTCAGAGGTCGTCGTGGAGGAGAGTTCTCGACGGGATCCGATGCATTCCAAACCTGTGGCCGAATCGAAGGCTCCACCAAATCAGAAGCACCAGACGAGCCTGCTGGAGATGGGGCTGTCGCGGCCCATTGGGCCAAAGCTAGAGAAGCCTCTGCACATCACCACCGGGTTGCGAGCCATCCCGGTCGCCAAGTAAGTGTTGATATCTTCGTCCTTTAAGCTTTACACATTTGTTTGGATTTTCTGAGTTTGCTAATCATCATGTTTTGTAGGGGTAGTGTGGTGACCCAGCATACCACTACATGATGTAGTACACTATAGTCGTTGACATAACACCAATGAAACACCGTTAACTAGTATTACATCCCTCAGAATGGTACAACTGAAACACAGCAGGTCCAAGACATTATTATAGGTTACAACTCGACTCTTTACAAAAGATCCATAGAACATTCTAGGTTAAAGAGAGAGAAAGAATCTTCTTACAAAGAAGAATCAAAAATAAATAACTCAAAAATGATCATACTAATAAGACTAGTATCTAAACTATTGGTCTGGCATTGCTGCTATTGCAATGCACTATAGAAGTAGGTTCTATGGCTAGAGATTATATTCCTATCTAATCAGTAACTTCATCTTCACTTGAGTTGATGTATATGTTGACTTTCTTGATTTATTGAAGAACTTTAGCTTCCGGTGATGATTCCTGGAGCATAACTAGATGTAAACATCGTCTGTACTGGCTTTAGAACCTAGCAAGGGTTAAGAAGATACTTTGAGTATGAGCGTACTCAGCAAATTCACTAGAAAAGGAGTGTTTGATGCACGATATCTATAGCTACAGACCGTAGGTCGTAGGCAATACAAGTTTTCATAAACATTTCTTCAAAGGTTGCTTTTATTCTGAAAATCTATGTCCGTCAGCCTTCACGGGTTTACCAGAACTTTCATGGAGTCCTTTCCCGCCGCGTTCGCAGCTCCTTCCCGAAACAAGGAGTAACAAGTTATAGTTCTTACACTCTATAGAGGTGCGTTACTTTACCCATGAGAGATCTTAGCTTTGTTGCAAATCCGAGTTGCAGGCTCGTTCACATGTCCTTAGTGTGAGGCCCAGACTAAGATCCAAGCCAATCACTGCCTTCTCCGCGACCCCGCATGTCTCCTTGGTGTACGCCAGCCCACCTATTGAATTACGACAATTGGCAGTATAGACCGTTCAGATGCTGAAACTATCATGGGACATTGAGGGTTCCCACCCATATGCTGCATATCCTCTATGAATTACCAATTAATATGCATGCTACGATTGATAACAGCCACGACCCGCACATCCGGCTCCATGCGAGAGGGAAAAGATACAGCTGACTTCTCCGTCCCATTCCAAATCTCATGGTCAACGCGTAATATACGGCGCAAGAATCACTGGCGACATTGGTTTTTAAGTCCTAGATAATATGTTACTTTACCATCGGAACTTTCATAGTAGGTTATTACCTCATGGTAAATAACCTATAATCATATTATTATGAAAATAGTGTTTTCGGACCATTTTCAAATGCAGGTGATGACAACACTGGATTTGCAAAATAATTTACAGAAAATAATCAAAGCACATGAGCAAGTGTGAACTTGCCTTTTGTGATTGCAAGATTATGCACTCACTGTCTTCAAGACAATATAAGATCAAATATCTGAAATCAGCATCATTGGTTCGGTAAGGACTAATGTTTAAAGAAGCAAGATGCTCTTATGCATAAGTAATGTAATGCACTTTATAAACGCGAATCCCCGGAATAAGCGTTGTTCTAGGGTTTGGATACTGGAAATGATGTCTTTGAAATGTGTTGTACTTTTAGATAAATTTCACATTTGTGCTTCTTGTTAAGGCTTGTGAGTGTGTGTGAAACAACATGTATTTATAATAACATAAGACAATGAGATCCACACCAATGTGAAATATTACACAAGATTGCTTACATTATAATTGTTTATCTTCAAATTTTACTTTACAAGTAATGTCCTTAATAAGGAACTTAAGTGTTTACCATCCTAAGTATACAAGTAAGGTTTGAAACAATGTGATTGTGATTAGTTGTCATCTATTAATTATGATGAGAGTCCTTGAATTTAATTTGTTAAGAGTTGGAAATACTATTATAAGGTTTGTTGATTGAAGTGGCAAAACGAATAACTTTTGAAGAAAAGATTCCTTTTCTAAGGTCTAAACAATCTTTGTGGTTAATCCAATGGGGTCGATGTTGTTTGTGCTCGCTTGAATAGTTTGGACTTGAGATACTTTACGACTTAACTATAACATACCAAAGTTAACTATAAAACACATAACAAAGTCTTTAGCCTTATATTTAAAGTCTTGTAGACTAAAGTTAACTTTAAGGATGTAGATAGATTTAAGGTGTATTGCTTATGATATGTAAGATCCCACCTTTATAAAGTTAAAGATCCCTGTGATTGCAATGCTAGTCCCTGGATCAATTGCTAGCATCCACAGTTTAAGATGAAGTACACAGAAACAAAGGTCATTATTACATCGTCATTCCAGAGATAACATAGTCTTTTACAACTCCATAGCCATAGGCTAGAACAAGAGTTTATCATAACAATATAAATAAAAGTCTTCATCTTCATGTGCCATAGGCAAGCATATTGAGTGTAGACTCATAACCCCTAATCATCATCAGAGTAACCTGCAACATCGCAAGTTACAGCCACAGTGGGTCAATACATTGGAATAGTATTGGCAAGTGATACCTTAGTAGAATATTAGCATCTAGTTACTACATGAATTTGTCTAAGTGTATCTTAGGCTTGCTTTGCTTAAAATAACTTTTACCTATCAGTTGAAAACACTAAGTTTATGTTTGGCAAAAACTCCCAAGGAACCACCAATAGAAATTGGTGAACCTTCACCCTTGTTCAAACACAAGTTTTAACTTAGAAAATTGGGATGAGGATATTCTTGATAGATTCCATGTTTTGATGCTCAAATTGTCCCTTACCGGGGACACGGCTAAGTACTTAGTTTCTTCCATCTGCAGAGGTGGTGCACTTTCCCCACAAGACTTGATTTTCACCAAGACAGGACCTTTCAGAAGCCTTCCCTTAGACCAAATGGACGCGTTCCAACCTATCATCCCCCTACCACTAACTGTCCAAATGGCTAAGTTATTGCAACCTATATGGTCCAGGAAGAGCCCATAATGCCATGTGGCTGCACTAGAAGCTTCTTAACATTTGGCATCTCAAATCCCTTTGTTCCTGGGTGGCATTCCACAAGTGAGATACACAAGGTAAACCATAGAAATGGGCCTTGTGTAACCACTCGACACAAACCATTCTTTCCATTCCACCCAGGTGTTTCATTCACTTAGTTGTTTTATTAAGCAAAACATAAGTCAAATACTTAGAAATATTTTCCATAGCATGTATATATAATCCACCCTTGGTTACTACTAGCTAGGCTAAGCATGGCAATAGCAAGTATCTTAACTTAGAGAAAATTCTAACAATTCTACAACTACTAGGATTTCCCAAGCATAGCATATAGATACTTAGCAAAAATATTCATGCAAGCCCTATACAAAATATTTCTAATGCACTGTCAAAATATTGGGATAAAAATATGAAGCACCACTTGCCTTGGTAGTTGGGGGAGTAACAACAATCCTCACAATCACAATCACCACTAGCACCAAAATCTACACATGAAATGATAGCACCAAATTCACATATCAAAAATAAACAAGCAAAAATATATGAATGCATGAAAATTCCATGTGATGATTTTTTTCTAAATCAAACAAGACATGTGGAATAGTACTGAATCATAAAAAAAGCAATTATACACTAAATAAACTTTATGTAGCCTTTAAAACATTTTTCAATTAATTTTTATACACAAAATAAGCCTACAAATGTCTCTACAAAAACAACCAATTTTACAGATGCTATTTATTAAACAAAGTATATGGTTGGATAGAATTATCTCTCCTAATTCCAATGATATAAAATTTACAAAATTTGAACGCGTGGATCAAAAGTTATGAATTTTGAAAGTTTGAATAACCAATAGATCTAAATTCAGATTTTAAATCTATTACAGTGACACGCGGCGCTTCCTGACTGGTTGATACCATTTCGGTTGGATCACGCTCGTGAGCCGCTGGATCTAAATGAGATCTTGCGGTCCAGATCTGACCGTACCCATTCGTCTAGCTTCTAATCCTAGCCACTGATCCTAGATCTAACGGATCTGAACGCATATGCCACAAACGGGCAGCACAAATGGTGAGCGCGGTGGCGGCACGTCTGTCGACGGCGCTCCAGAGAGTAAGGGCACGGGTGCTTACCGAGGTCGTGGAGACACGGCGAAGCTCAACGTGCGGCTGGATGGGGTCGGGGCGCACGGACACGGCGAGGATTCCTCGTCGGAGTTGCGGGCGGCTTCGGGTGTGCTCTGTCGTCGTCGCAAGGGTCGCTACAGGGCATAGGAGAGAAAAAGGAGGGCAGCGTTAGATGAGCACTGACGTTGCGAGTGTGCGAGCTTGAACCAGAGAGTAAGGGGAGGGCTAGGTTTACCGTGTGAGCTCGTCGGAGTTGACTGCTTCGTCGGGCTCGCGCAGTCGTTGACGTCGGCGACGTTCTGGGTTGTCCTAGCACACAGCAGCGGTGTTAAACGACGCGCAAGGATGTAGTGAACAAGCTAGCAAGACCAGGAGGTAAGGGGCGGGGAGTTCTCACCGGAATTCGCCGCCGGAGACGCTCGGTACCGTGGCGGAGTGAGCTCGATTGTGGGCAGCCTGGTGGCTCTCTGTGGTTGTGGCTTGAGGGAAAATGAGCGGAAGGAGGAGGAGGTTAAATAGCCGGGGCGAGAGAGGGAATTATGCTAGCGTTTACTCGCAATCAAGCGTGGAATCAAATCGGAGAAACGGCCGTGGGGGTGCTGGTCGCGGCGTGATTTTGGGGACGAAGGTGACTTGGCGCGTGGGTCCGGGGTGTCAGTGAGGGAGGGTTACGCGTGGGGGTGAGAAATAGAGAGAAAATAAAACCCCCGGGTGGGCTGGTTCTGTTATTGGGCCGAAAGAGTAGCGCCGGCCTGTTTCTATTTCTTTTATCTTTTTCCTTTTCTGTTTTGATTTTCTTGAATCAATTTCAAATGGTTTTCAAATGGGTTTGAATTCAAACTTGCTCTGAGTTTTTGTAAAGTAGAACTTGCACCTTTTTGGCTACAGAACAAAGTTGCTCACTCAAAATACTTTGGCCGGAAAGTGCACCACCTCTGCAGATGGAAGAAACTAAGTACTTAGCCGTGTCCCCGGTAAGGGACAATTTGAGCATCAAGACATGGAAGCTATCAAGAATCTCATCATCCCAATTTTCTAAGTTAAAACTTGTGGTTGAACAAGGGTGAAGGTTCACCAATTTCTATTGGTGGTTCCTTGGGAGTTTTTGCCAAACAAAAACTTAGTGTTTTCAACTGATAGGTAAAATCTATTTTAAGCAAAGCAAGCCTAAGATACACTTATCCAAATTCATGTAGTAACTAGATGCTAATATTCTACTAAGGTATCACTTGCCAATACTATTCCAATGTATTGACCCACTTTGGCTGTAACTTGTGATGTTGCAGGTTACTCTGATGATGATTAGGGGTTATGAGTCTACACTCAACATGCTTGCCTGTAGCACATGAAGATGAAGACTTTTATTTATATTGTTATGATAAACTCTTGTTCTAGCCTATGGCTATGGAGTTGTAAATGACTATGTTATCTCTGGAATGACGATGTAATAATGACCTTTGTTTCTGTGTACTTCATCTTAAACTGTGGATGCTAGCAATTGATTCAGGGACTAGAATTGAAATCACAGGGATCTTTACCTTTATAAAGGTGGGATCTTACACATGGTATCAGAGCACTGTGTTGCCTATAGGTTTATGACCCTAGGATTGGATTAGAAACCACTAAGGAAAAAAATTCAACAATTTCCACACTTGTCTTTTCCTCTCGTAAACTTTTCTAATCTTCTTTCTCATCTCTATTTGTAGATGAACTCCATCAACGAAGTCGTGAGGAAGGGACCACTCATAACCATGACTTTGGAGTGTGAGACTGAATTTCCCAAGGCCCTCAAGAACCTTATGGTTACCATGGGGATACATGGTGCAGCTGTGTACAAAGGATTCCCCGTGATGGATGAAGGAGTAGAGTACTGGTGGGTGCAACTTCACTTGTACAAAAACAAGGAAGACAACCACAAGGATTCAGGATTCTGCATGGTCACCAACTCAGAAATGCACACAACATTCTTTGACTCTGCAAGACATGCAGCTTGGAATGCCATCAAGGAGCTTGGTGATAGACTCAAGTGCAGAATGCTCAACACCCAAAATGACCTTAGGGAAGAAAATAAGCATACCCAAGAGTTAGAGGCTACTAACCAACGTTTAAGAGAAGACATCATAGACTTAGCAATGGAGTCATGTGATCAAGATCGACAGATTGCCTCTAGGGATGCCCTGATAGCCAACTTGGCCAGTGAGTGGGAATTGTAATGTACTTCGTTAGTTGGACCACCACACTTATCGTTTTTATTTCCAAAAAAAATTCTAAGTTATGTTGAACCTTTGATGCATGTAATGGATTTATGTATGCCATGACTTGTGTGTTTGCTGCAAAAGACATGCTTGTGATATTTTATCTTGTGATTGTTTGATGTTGATTCTAACTTTTCTCTATCTTATAAAAATAGATTCCTAATGTTATTATCAACACGGCCGAGGAGTTCAAGGGAACTCGTTTTGGTACTCGTCTCATTGATCTCACTAGTGTGCTCAACCTCCCACTTCCTAGCATCATGACACTTCCACTAACCAAGTTTGAGAGGAAGGACCTTTGGGGCTTCAGAGTCACTCATCCCGGACGCCAGGCAGAGCCAACCACGGAGACCATCACTTTCAAGCTGATGCATGACGACAAGGAGAAAGGCCTAGATGTAGTCATGAAGGAGTTACTTGGGCGCCTGGTAGGGAGACACTCCAGAGAGCTTAGAGGTCTTTACTTTCACCCGTTCGGAAGATGCAACGAGGAGGGTGAGGCTATTGAGTACGAGGATGCTGCTAGAGAGACGATGGAGCCGATTCGTCTGTACCTCCAGGACCTAGAGGGTCTTATTAGGCACCTAGATACTGATAGGACCAACGTCATGCTTAGAAATTACGAGCTCCAGGTGCATCTTCGCGGAGCAAGACGAGATAGTCAAGGAAATGGAGGCCAAGTTTGAAAGCCAGGACAAGAAATTCAAGAGCCATGATAAGAGAGTCCAAGACCGGAACAAGTAGATCCGGGAGATGAAGGAAGAGCTAGAGGCCAAGGACTTCGAGCTCGAGCATCAGCAGGGAGTGTTCGAGAGGCTTCGTTCACAGAAGAGGGCTCTTAGGGCTAAGATAGAGGCCTTGACTACTAATGTTGAGGAGTACAAGAACGCTATGGAGAATGCAAGTCTTACCCTTGTTGATGTGGAGATTGATGCAGAGGAGTAGTGTTGGCTACTCATTTATCTTTCATCTACCATACTTCTGATTATTGAGTCGCAATGACCATCCAACATGTGGGTGGCTTGCTATGGTGTGTTTTGTGTTTCCAAACTTGTTGTTACGTCGTTCGAACATTATGTTATTTTGATGCTTGGTTTGGTGATTGTCTATGTGATGTATTGTGCATGATAAGCATCTATGGGTATCTCATTCTTATCCTTATGAAAACCACAGATGCCTCCTCGACGTGCCAACCCCAACCCAAACAACAACAATGTCACCCCCGAGATGCAGCAGTTGATGACGGCACATGCACAACTGATGCAGATGATGACCACTTTTATGCAGAATCAGAATAACAACAACAACAGCACTAACAACAACAACAACCTGAACAATTCACCAGGATTTGACATGCTCACCAGATTCCTAAGACTGAGGCCTACAAAGTTCTCAGGAACCACGGATCCAATGGTGCCAATGATTGGCTACGTTCGGTGAACAAGGATTTGGTAATTGTCGGCTGCACCGATGAGGAAAAGGTCAGGTTTGCAGCACATCTGTTGGAAGGACCAACATCAACTTGGTGGGATAACTTCCAGATCACCACTCCCATTGAGGATGTGACCTGGGATATCTTTGAGGATGGATTCCGTACAGCTCACATCTCATCCGGAGTGATGAATTTGAAGAAGAAGGAGTTCCACAACCTGAAACAGCGTCACCGCAGTGTGGCTGAATATATTGAGGAGTTCAACAATCTGGCGCGTTATGCACCGGATGAAGTTGATACTGATGCCAAGAGGAAGGAGAAATTCCTCGAAGGACTGAATGATGAACTAAATCTGCAACTATCTATTGCCTATGTCCCAACCTACCAATCTCTTTGTGACAAGACTACCATCTTGGAGAACAAGATGAAACGGGTTGAAAGCAGAAAGAGTAAGCACAACTTTGACAAGCACAGCTCGGGATTGTCTCACAAGCGTTCCCATCACGATGATAGTGGGAGTTCTGGATCCCACAAACATGGAAAGTACAACAACCACCACGGCCACAACCGCCATCATGACAACAAGCATCACCGTAGTCATGATAACGACAAGTATAAGAACCACAAGAGTGGATACAAGAGCCACCACAATGGAAGTGGAAGTGGTAGTGGAAGTCAGCCTGTCAAGAAAGATCTCAGTTAGGTTGAATGCTTCAAGTGTAAGCAGATGGGGAACTATGCTAATGAGTGCCCAGAAAAGAAAGTTGAAGGTGCCAACAAGCCCAACCCTTTCCAGAAGGGACAGGTGAACCACATCAATTTGGAAGAGATTTATGAGGAACCTGATGTTGTGGCTGGTAAGTTCAAACTCAATTCTGTTCTAGCACTTGTTCTTTTTGATACTGGCGCATCACATTCATTCATATCAAGAGCATTTGTTGATAGAAATGAGCTTCCAGTTGAAACTATTGGGTTTCCTATAAAAGTAAGTTCTCCTGGTGGAGAAATGATAGTGAACTCAGGATGTCATGACCTAGTCATAGAGTTTGGGAAGTATACGTTTCCCGTTAATCTAATAATCCTAAATACCCAAGGATTGGATGTCATTTTGGGAATGGAATGGATGACTAAGTACAAGGGAGTGCTAGATTGTGCGAATCATACTGTCACACTCACAACCCCGGGTAATAAAAGGATTAGATTCAAGACTAACTTTGAATCAAAAGGGAGTAAGCTAAATTCTCTTAAGGGGGTTAGCATAGACAGTGTGCTAACTGTGAGAGAATATCCAGATGTGTTTCCGGAGGAATTACCGGGAATGCCACCAGATAGAGATGTGGAGTTTCTAATTGACTTGTTGCCAGGATCTGGACCAATAGCAAAGAGACCCTACAAGATGTCAGTTGATGAGTTGAAAGAACTCAAGAAACAACTAGGAGAATAGTTGCAGAAAGGATTTATTCAACCAAGTTATTCATCTTGGGGAGCACCAGTCTTGTTTGTGGAAAAGAGAGATAAAAGTCAAAGGTTATGCATCAATTATCGTTCTATCAACACCCGGATTTTTAATCCCAGATTCCTGTTATGCCATACATCACAATCCCAGGATTACCATTTTTGCGAGACATAATAGATTTGGATACCACAGTACATCATCCATTACAAACCATACATAAGGTATTACACAAATAAGGATCTCATGATCCAGTTCTTAATACAACTCAAGTAGCGGAATAACGTAATAATAAAGGTAGCGTAGGCGAAGCTCCATCTTCGGGGTCACAGGCAATGCTGACGATGGGAGATGATCCTAGTTGTCGTAACCTTCCTGCGGTCCATCATCCTGGTACTCCTATTCATAGTCTTTTCTAGCTTAGGCCAAATTTAATTCTCTTTATGCAACCTTCAATTATCTTTCTAGTATCTACAAGTCACTTAAGTAAACTCTAAGAGAAAGCTTTGATAAAGAAATAAAGTATAAAGCTTGCAAGTAAAACTAGGATTGGGTATCATCAAATGTGTTCAACCAAGCATGCTTAGTGCATTGCCTAGGTTATCTAACTTTCATAATTGCAAGTGTTAGCTTGCAAGGTTTCAAGTATTGGCTTGCATAAGTATCAGTATAAGCTTGCCTTGAGCAGAGCAGTGGTTGAAGTTCTCCTCGGCTTCTTCTTCGTAGTATCCTCCTTCCTCCTCGTATCCTTGGTCGGTACTAGCGTCTATAAATAAATATGAGGTACACAATCACCAAACAATACTTAACTATTTTCAATCATCACACAAATGTGTTCCATAGATGATCTAGCATCATCACCTAACATTACAAGATTAAAGCATTTGTCTTATTTATTTTATTTTTAGAAAAGTAATTTCTACTCATTGAAAAACTACTGAAGATTTAATATTCTCCAACTCAAACATGGGATCATGTTGACACATGTCATCACCACATATTTCAGTACATGGGAATGTGATTTAAAGTGGTGTCACAATTTAATAAGGTTTAACCTTTTATTTTAAATAAATAAAGTGACTAGAAATGCCTATGTGGCATTCTTTTATTACTTGAACATTATTTCTGTAAGTAAACCCATATGTTTTTTATATATTATGAAAGGTATGATCAAATGTGATTTTTGAGAGTTGGAATCAACTCAAAAGCTATTATGGTTGAAATTTGAAAAATGTTTGAATGCATAAATCGAGCTGGGTTGATTTTTGAAACTAGGTACAGAACTGAGTTTGGATTAAAATGGAAAAATCTAAATTCAAACGGTTGGGCTACGCGGGTGATACTAATGGGCCGGCCCAGTGTCACTCCGCATCGCGGGGCTCAGCTGACAGGGGGTTCCACCAGTCAGTGGCTCATAACACACGAAGCGGTACGGGGCGATGTGGTTCGTTGGATTAGAAGGGCGATCAACGGCTAAGGGTCGTCGTCGACGATGAACATGTCACCGGCGAGCTCGAACCCTAGGGGCATAGTTGGGGTCGTGGGAGGCTCACCGGGGCTCAGGCGAAGGGCGGCAATGTGGGCGAACAACGAAGTCGACGACGACGATTCTCCTGGCACCGGCAGCTCCTCCTGGGGGCGGCTCCAATCGACGGAGCCTCTCCTCCTCTGCAGCGGCGAACTCCGGTGAAATTCCGGCCACCTGGTGCTCGCCTTGATCCGGGGAAGGCTGTGGCATGTTTCTGAGAGAGAGGGGACCGACGGGCGCGGGCTGAGCTCGTCGTGGTCGACGGCACAGAGGGCTACTGTCATGGGCGACGGTAGGGGGCGGTGTTGTGCTCCTTGGTGAAGCTCAACAGCGTGGTGGCGAGGCGTGGGGCGGTGCTGATCGGTCGGAATGCTTTGATGCTCTGAGCAGTTCCGACGGAGGTTTTGATGGCGCACAGCGCGCGTGGTCCGCGCGGCGGCGAACGGGCGTGTCTGCGGGGTTGCTGGGGTGGTGGTGATCGCGCGTGCACGCGGCAAGGGCGGCACACAGTCTGTGGGCGTGTGTCGAGGGTGGCGCTTTGGCGCGCTCTCGGCATTCTCTCAGAGGAGTTTGGCATGGCTTGGGCATGTGGTCCAGTGGTTGGCAGGGTTCAAGAGCTAGATAGGGGGGTGGCGGTGGACGGTGGTGTGCGTCCTACACATGGTGTTTAGGCTTGGTGCTTGCTCTGGCTAGCTAGCCATGGTCGGCTGGCAAGGGTTCCTTCGGGTTGGCATGGCATGGTGCAATGGTTAGGGGCTAGGGGTGGTCAAGGCACTGGTTGGCACTAGGGAGACAAGTGTGATCAATGGTGAACAATGATTTGCCAAATTACTGCTTAAAACAGTGAAGTTTGGCCAATTTGATTTTCTGTCTCCAAGTGTTTGATGAAATGACCGCAAGAAATTTATTTTTGAATTTTGAAAAGATTTTTGGTGGGTGTCCTAGGCATGTGTTGAGGATTCTGTGGGTGCTTGGGTTTTGAAAATTGAGTTGTTTGAGTGGTTTTTGAAATAGTGGGATCTTCCCATATGAGATAGATTCAGTTTTAAACTATCATTTAAACTGAGCATTTGAATGTTTTTCGATGATCACAAAGTGGGCCTTGGTACCTTATTATGAGTACTAACAAGGGTTACAAATATCCACAAATGTTTCTGTTGAGTTTTGAAAACTAGGGATAGCCAAAGTAGGCATGAGAGTTAATTTGGCAAAAATGACCATTCACTTCATTTGTTTATTTTGAGTTGTTTGTCTTTGGGAAAAGTTTGGGGATTGTTTATATGATGTTTATTTCACCTAAGAATCATTTTACAAGCAAAGAAACACAGAACCATGGCAATTCAAAAGAATCCAAATTTTAATACACACACATATGAATGCTTTCATATTTTTAGTTGGAATTTTTTTTGTTAACCCTAATTTTGATGATTAGAGTTTGATGATCCAAGTTTAATATTTTTGGGATGTTACACATTCACTCAATGAGGTGACTATCAAGAACAAATATCCTTTGCCCAGAATCAATGACTTGTTTAATCAGTTAGAAGGAGCCTATGTGTTCTCAAAGATTGATCTTCGATCAGGTTATTTCCTGCTTAAGACAAGGGAACAAGACATACCTAAGACTGCTTTCACCACTAGGTATGGATTGTATGAGTACACCGTGATGCCATTAGGTTTGACCAATGCACCAGCTTACTTCATGAATATGATGAACAAGGTGTTCATGGAGTTCCTTGACAAGTTTGTTGTCGTTTTCATCGATGAAATTTTGATCTACTCCAAGAGCAAAGAAGAGCATGAAGGACATTTGCGCTTGATACTAGAGAAGCTTAGAGAGCATAAGTTGTATGCAAATTCAGCAAGTGTGAATTCTGGTTAAATGAAGTTGGATTTCTTGGACACATCGTGTCAGGAGATGGTGTAGAAGTTGATCCCGCAAAAGTGTCAGCCGTAACTGAATGGGAATCTCCTAAGTCAGTGAAAGAGGTTCATAGTTTCCTTGTCTTGGCAGGATACTATAGAAGATTCATTGAGAATTTCTCCAAGGTAGCTAACCCAATGACGGAGTTACTAAAGAAAGACAAGAAATTTTCTTGGACTGAAGGATGTGAACTCAGTTTCCAAGAATTGAAGAAGAGACTAGTGACAGCACCAGCCCTATGTCTGCCAGATTTGAAGAAGGATTTCCAAGTTTATTGTGATGCATCTCATCATGGATTAGGTGCAGTTCTGATGCAAGAAGGGAAAGTTGTGGCTTATGCCTCAAGACAACTCAAAAACTCATGAGGTGAATTATCCTACTCATGATTTAGAGTTAGCCTCTGTTGTCCATGCACTCAAAACATGGAGAAATTATCTTTTGGGAAAGCGATGTGAAGTGTTCACAGATCACAAAAGTTTGAAGTATATCTTCACTCAGAAAGAAATCAACATGAGACAAAGAAGATGGCTAGAACTCATCAAGGACTATGACTTGAGTTTGCAATACCACCCCGGTAAGGCAAATGTTGTAGCGGATGCACTAAGATGTAAGGTATTTGTGAATGGCCTTACTAAGGGAGATTTGCCAGATGATTTGTGTGCCCAATTTAGAGACCTCAGATTGGAGATTGTGCCTGAGGGACATCTCATGTCATTGGATGTTCAACCCACCTTATTGGACAAAATCAAGGAAGCCCAAAAGATGGACAAGGAAATTGAAGAGATTAGGAAAAAATGGTAAAGGAAAAGCCAAAGGATTCCATGAAGACGAACAGGGTACTTTATGGTATGGAAAACGTATATGTGTTCCGCAAGACCCGAAACTTCGGAAACTGATTTTGCAAGAAGAACATAACTCGCCATATTCCATTCATCCATGTAACACCAAAATGTACATGGATATGAAGGAAAGATTTTGGTGGAATAATCTCAAGAAAGACATCGCCGAACATATTGCTTTGTGTGATGTATGTAGTAGAGTGAAAGCGGAACATCAGAAACCAGCAGGATTGTTGCAACCACTACCTATTCCTGATTGGAAGTGGGACAAGATTGGCATGGATTTCATCACCGGATTGCCAAGGACCAGATCAGGATATGATTCTATTTGGGTAGTAGTGGATCGCCTAACTAAAGTGGCTCATTTCATACCCGTGAAGACAACCTATACAAGTGCTAAGTTGGCCAAGATCTATATGAATAGGATCGTGTGTTTGCATGGAGTACCCAAGAGTATTGTGTCTGATAGGGGAACTCAATTCACTTCTCATTTTTGGAGGCAACTGCATGAGTCATTGGGAACGAGATTAGAATTCAGTACTGCTTTTCATCCCTAGACTGATGGAAAGACAAAAAGGACCAACCAGATTCTAGAGGATATGTTGAGAGCATGTGCCCTAGACTATGGAGCTAGTTGGGATGAAAGTCTTCCTTACGCGGAATTCTCTTATAACAACAACTATCAAGCCAGTATTGAGATGGCACCGTTTGAATTTTTCTACGGGAGGAAGTGTACTACACCATTGCTATGGAATAGTGTTGGAGAAAGGAACTTGTTCGGTCCAGAATTTATCAAGGAAGCTAAAGAGAAAGTCAAGTTGGTAAAGGAGAGATTGAAGATAGCACAGTCCCAACAGAAGAGCTACGCAGATCCTAAGTGTAGAGAAGTCACCTATGAGGTGGGTGATAGAGCTTATCTTAGAGTGTCACCACTTCGTGGAGTGAAGAGATTTGGAGTCAAAGGAAAATTGGCCCCAAGATATGTTGGACCATTCAAGATTCTAAGACGTAAAGGGGAAGTGGCATATGAGATTGAATTGCCTGCATCATTGTCTGCCGTTCACAATGTGTTTCATGTGAGTCAGCTAAAGAAATGCCATCCGGAGATGGAAGATATTTCTTTGAAGGATACTATACCTTTAGAGGAGGTCCAATTGGAAAGTGATCTCACTTATGAAGAAAAACCTATCAAGATTCTTGAGACAGCAGAAAGAGTTACTCGGACAAATACCATCAAATTCTGCAAAGATCAGTGGAACCATCATTCCGAAAAAGAAGCAACATGGGAAAGACAAGATGACCTTCGGAAAGACCACCCTCACCTATTTGCTAGCCAATCTGAATCTCGAGGGCGAGATTCACCTTAAGGGGGTTAGCTTTGTAACATCCCAAAAATCATTATTTAAAAGTTTGCATATCATGCATGCATGCATGCATAATCATTTTAGGATCATTTCTTCAAAATAGAAACTTTGTGATCTATTGTTTTATGTAAGCAAGGCAATAGCCTTAATGCTACTCTCTAAAAAGAGAATATTTGTTTTGACCAGAAAAGAATTGATCATATGATTGATTGATATTTTCCAAAGCTTGAACAATGATTTTCAAAACAAAATATGAATTTAAAAAACCAAGAATATGTCCTTATTAAATAAGTGATAAAGGCATTGTTTATTTTAAATCCCAATGGGCCAAAGTATTTTGAGTGAGCAACTTTGTTCTGTAGCCAAAAAGGTGCAAGTTCTACTTTACAAAAATTCAGAGCAAGTTTGAATTCAAACCCATTTGAAAACCATTTGAAATTGATTCCAGAAAATCAAAACAGAAAAGGAAAATGATAAAAGAAATAGAAACAGGCCGGCACTACTCTTTCGGCCCAATAACAGAACGAGCCCACCCGGGGGTTTTCTTTTCTCTTTGTTTCTCACCCGCACGCGTACCCCTCCCTCGCTGACACCCCGAACCAACATGCCAAGTCACCTTCGTCCCTAAAATCATGTCACGACCAGCACCGCCGCGGCCATTTCTCTAATTTGATTCCCCTCTTGATTGCGAGTAAATGCCAGCGTAATTCCCTCTCTCGCCCCGGCTATTTAACCTCCTCCTCCTTCCGCTCATTTTCCCTCAAGCCAGAACCACAGAGAGCCACCAGGCTACCCACTCCTCCGCGGTACCGAGCGTCTCCGGCAGCAAATTCCGGTGAGAACTCCCCGCCCCTTACCTCCTGGTCTTGCTAGCTTGTTCACTGCATCCTTGCGCGTCGTTTAACATCGCTGATGTGTGCTAGGACAACCCAGAACATCACTGACATCAATGACTGCGCAAGCCCGAGGAAGCACTCAACTCCGACGAGCTCACACGGTAAACCTAGCCCTCTCCTTACTCTTTGGTTCAAGATCGCACACTCGCAACGTCAGTGCGCATCTAACGCTTCCCTCCTTTTTCTCTCCTATGCCCTGTAGCGACCCTAGCGACAACGACAGAGCACACCCGAAGCCGCCCACAACTCCGACGAGGAATCCTCGCCGTGTCCGTGCGCCCCGACCCCATCCAGCCGCACGTTGAGCTTCGCCGTGTCTCCACGACCTCGGTAAGCACCGGTGCCCTCACTTTTACTCTCTGGTCTCGCCAGAGCGCCATCGACAGACGCGCCGCCACCGCGCTCACCATTTGCGCCGCCCGTTTGTGGCATATGCATTTAGATCCGTTAGATCTAGGATCAGTGGCTAGGATTAGAAGCTAGATGAATGGGTACGGTCGGATCTGGACCGCAGGATCTCATTTAGATCCAGCGGCTCACGAGCGTGATCTAGCTGAAACGGTATCAACCAGTCAGGAAGCGCCGCGTGTCACTATAATAGATTTAAAATCTGAATTTATATCTATTGGTTATTCAAACTTGCAAAATTCATAACTTTTGATCCACACTCTAAATTTTATATCATTTGAATCAGGAGAGAGAATTCTATCCAACGATACACTTTTTTTAATAAATTGCATCTATAAAATTGGTTGTTTTTGCAGAGACATTTGTAGGCTTATTTTGTGTATAAAAATTAAATAAAAAATGTTTTAAAGGCTAAATAAAGTTTATTTAGTGTATAATTGTTTTGTTTATGATTCAGTACTATTCCACATGTCTTGTTTGATTTAGAAAAAAATCATCACATGGCATTTGCATGCATTCATATATTTTTGCTTGTTTATTTTTGATATGTGAATTTGGTGCTATCATTTCATGTGTAGATTTTGGTGCTAGTGGTGATTGTGATTGTGAGGATTGTTGTTACTCCCCCAACTACCAAGGCAAGTGGTGCTTCATATTTTTATCCCAATATTTTGACTATGCATTAGAAATATTTTGTATAGGGCTTGCATGAATATTTTTGCTAAGTATCTTTATGCTATTCTTGGGAAATCCTAGTAGTTGTAGAATTGTTAGAATTTTCTCTAAGTTAAGATACTTGCTATTGCCATGCTTAGCATAGCTCGTAGTAACCAAGGGTGGATTATATATACATGCTATGGAAAATATTTCTAAGTCATTGACTTATGTTTTGCTTAATAAAACAACTAAGTGAATGAAACACCTGGGTGGAATGGAAAGAATGGTTTGTGTTGAGTGGTTACACAAGGCCCATTTCTATGGTTTACCTTGTGTATCTCACTTGTGGAATGCCACCCAGGAACAAATGGATTTGAGATGCCAAATGGTAAGAAGCTTCTAGTGCAGCCACATGGCATTATGGGCTCTGCCTGGATCATATAGGTTGCAATAACTTAGCCATTTGGACAGTTGGTGGTAGTGGGATGATAGGTTGGAACGCGTCCATTTGGTCTAAGTGAAGGCTTCTGAAAGGTCCTGTCTTGGTGAAAATCAAGTCTTGTGGGGAAAGTGCACCACCTCTGCAGATGGAAGAAACTAAGTACCTAGTCGTGTCCCCTGTAAGGGACAATTTCAGCATCAAGACATGGAAGCTATCAAGAATCTCCTCATTCCAATTTTCTAAGTTAAAACTTGTGGTTGAACAAGGGTGATGGTTCACCAATTTCTATTGGTGGTTCCTTGGGAGTTTTTGCCAAACAAAAACTTAGTGTTTTCAACTGATAGGTAAAACCTATTTTAAGCAAAGCAAGCCTAATCTACACTTAGCCAAATTCATGTAGTAACTAGATGCTAATATTTTACTAAGGTATCACTTGCCAATACTATTCCAATGTATTGACCCACTGTGGCTGTAACTTGTGATGTTGCAGGTTACTCTGATGATGATTAGGGGTTATGAGTCTACACTCAACATGCTTGCCTGTGGCACATGAAGATGAAGACTTTTATTTATATTGTTATGATAAACTCTTGTTCTAACATATGGCTATGGAGTTGTAAAAGACTATGTTATCTTTGGAATGACGATGTAATAATGATCTTTGTTTCTGTGTACTTCATCTTAAACTGTGGATACTAGCAATTGATCTAGGGACTAGCATTGCAATCACAGGGATCTTTGCCTTTATAAAGGTGGGATCTTACATGATATTTGTATCTTGTTCACTTTATAAGGTTTCTTGAAGTTACTTAAGAATAGTATTACTTCTATTTTGAGTAGTGGTTTCTTAATTTTATAATGGAATAGAAGCTTTTATCTCCTTATAAAGGTGTGGTTATGATTTATATCTAAAGAATAATATTACTTAACTACTTATGAATTCATTATAGTGTTTTGGAATGTTGAAAAACTTGTGGTTGAAGTAAAGGAATAAGTTTTATTTCACTACAAATTATTCTTGAAGATTTTATATTTGATAAGGATTCTTTTTAGAAAATATTCTACACTTATGGTGGAATGATAATATAATAAAATTGTATTCAAAATGTGTTGAAGCATTTTGACTTCATATTATCAATATTTGAGACTAATACTATTTATTAGACTTAATTGGCTAATTTTTAGAATTATTAGCAAATTTTATTTACCCTTACATGAATTATTAATTAAGGAAATAAGTTTAAATTCAAGTTATTAAGTTGTTTTAATTTTATTTACCTCCAAAATGGAATATTATATTTTTAACATGTAGGTATTATTTTTGTGATCATTTTGGTATATTACATTTATTTTTGTGATTTATAAATAATAAGATATGATTTTTATAAGATTTCTTACTTAATAAATACTTAATAAATAATAAATATTTAATTAAGTGAAATAATAATGCATGATTGTAGTTTTAAATTATAGTTCTTATTTTTCTAAGATTTTTGGGATTTTATTTATATTTTTAACATTTACCAATTTTAAAATATGAATTATCAAAGTATTATTACTTATAAAATATTTATTATATAATAATTAATTAAATTTTTAACATAATAATGTTTGATAATATTTTTAAGTTGTAGATTTTATTTTTCTAAAAAATTTCATATATTAAATATATTTTTCTGAATTATAAAATAAAAGTTATTGTTTTAACAAGATTTATTCATTTTAATTAATTTTTGGAATATTTGAGTTTATATTGTTTTATCAATTTACTAAGCAGACAATAAATTTTTATACCGAGACTAAACTTACTCTAGGTCGCTTACCCGTGGGGTCAGGGCCACGTTGTACACCACATGGGCAGTGGACTAAGTCAAGTGAGCTGACGTGGCTGGGATCTGACGCAGGCACGACATCACGCTTACATCAGCCGATGATGATCCTCAGATCATCGATGGATCCTTTGATCGAGTGCATGCGAGGATGCGCGTTTGAGCTATCTAAATGTAGCGTGATGGGGCGAGTGCGATGGTAGCAGCGCCGCCCAAATATAGTCACCGGAGGATGACTGGAGGCGATCTTTTGCGGCGATACAATCGGAATCCTCGTGGGTCGATAGCTACAGCACGCGAACAACGAATCGGTCAGGACCATGAGGTTTAGAGGCTCACCAGGAGCACGATGAAGGGCTTGGCAAAGCCAATCGTGGCTGAAATCGATAGGAACAGCGTCGACTAGCGGTGGAACATCGGTGATGGCGAACTCGATTTAGGGCAAGCGGCTCCGATTCCTTTAGGGAGACGAACAAGTCGAGCACGACAAACTCACTAGCGAGCTCAGATGGCAGAGGGGTGGTCTCTAGCGGCTACGACAAGCATGTCTGGCGAGCTAGGGTTTCGGTGTTCTTGCGAAAAAGGAAGAGGGAGGTTGGGAGAGAGGTTGTGAGGAGATGAGGATAAGAGAGGGCACTCCGGCAGTTCTTATCCTCTCTTCCGGAGCTCAGCGGCGGCAGGAATCGTAGCGGGCGATCGACGGCGGCCGACGCGATAGACAGCTGCTTCCGCCATCGCGGAAGACAACGACGGACACAAAGCCAAAGCAGTATGGGCTGGCATTGGGCTACAGTTGGGCCGACGTGGGATGCGGTTAGGCTGCTCGATCGCGGGCGACGAGTAAGAGAGAGGGAAATGGGCCATGGGCCAAGATTGACTGCTTCCTCTTCTTCTTTCATTTTTTTTGTTCTCTCTTTTTTCTATATTCTGTTTTGTATTTTACTTTTAGATTTATATATTACTCATTTGTTTGAATATTTCCTATAGAAATTTATTTGTTAAATAATTGCAGCAATCCTAAATTGTATTCAGTATCATTCGTGAACTCTTATTGTATCCTGAGATTATTTCTTTACTTTCTCTTTATATATACCTTTCCTTTAGTATTTGTAGGGGCTTTTGAAATGTATTATAATTGATCTTATTTCCATAAACTTATTAAAGAATGCATTACTATTAACTCATAATTATTTTAAAAATTATATCTATTGAGTAGAATAAATGAGAATTAGGGTTTTAGGGATTTGTTTATTATATCAAGCTCTAGGATTGGTGATATTGTTTTCACCATAAGAATTATATAGGTAAAGATTTAAGTGGGTGATTGATGTGCATGGTATATTTTCATATTTAACAATTATATAGTATGATTTAAGTATTAATAGTTCCTTAGCACTGTCTTGTTAAATGATTATGCATGAGTAATAATCATAGGTGTAGAAATGAAGATTAAGAGATCAAGCATATTGGTTTTATGTTTGTGGTCAGGGATAATTTCATCATCCAAGATAAAATAGTTGGGTGTTCTTTAGGATGGCTTAAGAGTAAGAGTTGATAATTATGGTTTCTAGTTACTTATGATTTTATTGTTTTGAAAGTGACAAAGATATGCTTCAGTGAGTTGCTATAGGAAAATATTCCTAATAACCACGATGGAAATAAGATGATTGATCCAATAGATGAAATAGATAATGAGTTTGATTACAGATTTAAGGTTGAATGTTTTACCAAGAATTCCTATCCTCCATAATTCACAATCCTGGAGTTCTAATTAAAGAATTCCTTTCCTAGATATACTCCTCCTTCCTATCCATCATCATGTGTTAACATGATGAGCTTTACTTCACAATAATATTCTTATCCACCTTTTATTCTTCTAAATCCATTTATAAATCCAATGAGCTTGTTACTAAAGCTTTTCATAATCTGCTCATATCTATACTTGGTTATTAAACTATTGTACTACTAATAATCTCCAATCTAGCAGATGGTTACAATTGCCTCAATTCATACCCTTCCCTTATTATCCATCACCAACAGTACTCTAATAGATTCATATATATATATATATATCAAATCCTACTTCACCTCAAGTGTTTAGTATTTCCCAAGAGGAAAATAATACATCTATAATTCAATGTTGCTCTAACATCATCCTAATCATACTATCTTATCTCTACTTGACTCCAATATCTTATACACAAACTTCACATTATATAATGGTGACTTGTCATGACTACTCTAGGATAACTTATCTATACTAGGGTTTAATCATGTTCTATCCACCAATGTCACTTATACATGATATAAGCATTCAATCTTGGTGACTAAAGCATGATCATTATAATCCTTTGATCCTTTATAATTTGGGTTTCCAATTGGCTAACGAAAGCTTTCATCAATACAACATTATAGTTGTATTGAATTTATCTTCTTAGCATCTATATTGGATTAAGAGATGTTATTCATTGACTATGCTTACTTAATCCAATAGGATTACTCCTTGGGTTCTATCTTGAATATTCATCCTTATAATCCTATTTGTTACCATATATTTATATCTCCCATATAACTCTTCTATCCATTCAGGAGTGATTTAACTCCTTCAATTACCATATTGATTCTATTCTCTTCCAACACTCCCATCCTATAGATGATATCTAAAGCTATCACAACTATTTACCTCTTCTTACTTCTTTCTTTATAGGCCTTAAGTGAATGCTATGGTATGGACAAGAGTTGGTAGATCAATAGTTGATAGGTTAAGAATTGGTGAATCAATAGTTGATTACTCAATATTGATGAACAATAGATATGAGAATAAGATTCAATAGACATGCTAATGATTGATATGGGAAGAAGGATATATGGTGAATGATCTTGACTTGATTCCTTTCCTACTCAATCTCACTAAAGAGTTAAGGCTAGGCATTTACCATGATACTCAAGGTATAAGTAAATGAGATTAAGATTTAGTTGTTACATTCCTATTGCTTAAGTTATATTCATAATTTGGTATTCATGGGTTGTTGTAATGAATACTATGATATGATCACCTAAGGATCAAACATAAATCATTAAGTAATGTATTAGGATTTAATTTTATTATATTTGATCTACCCTTAGATCAAATCATGTTTACCCAAAATAAGGTTTTAGCAAAGGTCATATTGAAACTTATCACAGTCAACTTGATGATCTACTTCAATTACATCAAGTTGAGAGAAGCTTTAATCACTTTGACAAGTTTTTTTCAAAAGCGCGAAAATTATTCGGATTTTCTATGCATGAAAGCAATCCACACATCTAGATTCAGCTTATTTCTAAGCTCTAATGCTGGGATGTTACAAGTAGCCTTAAGAAGATCAAGCGCGCCACTGTGGCGATGTCGTGGCCGAGCCTGCCATGGTAGAGGAGGAACCTTCTATGAATAGGAAGGATGGCTCTACCAAAGCACCCGAAGCGAGCGCCAAGAAGAAGAAGGTCGACTCTCCAGCATCGGGTGCGGCAGCAACGACCAAGACAGCATCGCCTTAGGAAAGAAGGTCGCTTGCCAAGGAGGAAGAAAACATGAATTTCGATCCTCCCGTTAAGGCAAGTCTAGTGGCGACCAAAGCGCCCACGGCGAAGCTTCTACCTTCCCATGATTTATTGTGAAGGCATCAGGCGTCCATTCGCCCGTTGTGCCCAAGGTCAACGATGATCATACCGAGTAAGCGTCACAATGTCCGAGTGGTGGGACGGCTCTGGCGTCCTCCGTCGGCGCTCTCAAACTGCATCGCCTTCTAGGCAAGGCCCTCCAGGTAATCCCAGTCCCGGAGGGTCCAGACACTAAATTTTAGTGACAGGGCACTAATAATTTTGCATTCCCCAGTCCCTGAGGGTTGGGTTGCCAGAAATTAGTGAGTCGAGTCTTAAGATTTTTTTTACTAAGAGTACTTGCATTGATTTATTGCAGGCCGAGGCAGCCGACCGGTGATCTGCGAAGCAGCGGATGTAGAAAGAGTTGGGAGTGGCGCAGGAGGAGGTACACCGACTGAAGGCTTCAGTGGGTATGTTCTGTCTTGAGTTGTTTGTAATCGTCTTGCGACTCAGGTGCTAATGCTTGTGCTTATTATGCAGAGAACCAGGCCACCCAACTAGCGAAGCCCCGCGAAGATTACATGCCGGTCGCCAAGCTTGAGTTGGTGAAGACCGTGCTTACACAACGGAGGAGAAGGAGAAAGCGGCTACCGTGGCAGTATATTCGAACCGTTAAGCATCCAATTCCATCATTGTGGATCTATAGACGAAGCTCTCCAATTTGGTGAAGTTCGTCAAAGCGAGTTGCCACCGTCTCCTTGGTGATTGTCCTTTTTAGTTTACTTGTAACAGAGGGAGTCCCCGAGTGTGTCCAGTCCCTGAGTAAGTTGGAGTGGCCGTAACTTTGATTTTGATATGATCTAAACTTGCAGATTTTGTAGGCCAAGGCGACCTGTCCGTGCGGGACTTCACCGCCGAGCAATGCATGAACAAGGTGCTCAATGCTGCAACAGAGTCGCCGTCGTGCATTCGCGCCATTCTCCAGAAGATTACCACAACTGAAGTGGTACCCACAAGGTTCATGGACGTGTGGAAGTATCTAGAGGATGCGCCCCATTTAAAAAAGCAAGTAGATTTCATGGACGTGTGGAAGTATCTCGAAGAAAACAACCCGGGAGAAGAGCGAGAGGTGAATTTTTCTTTATTGTGCCTTGTCTTGCAAGTAGATTAGTTACTACAAAGTAGTGTCGAATGAACTGAAAGGTCCCCTTTTTAATTAAATTAGGAACAACTTCGATGCGGCGGTCCTATATGAGTTCACGGTTCATGTCCGCCAGTACACTGCAGAACTAGATTTTGGTTGCAAGAGGGTTGTGTTCGGGCAGGATGTGCGTTTGCTTGTCAACTATAAAGAGGTTGTGTCTGTTTTGCAGCTGATAGATATGCTTCATTCTAGAATTCCTTGGGGATCCAGACAGAGGGCAAAGTTGGTGTGGCGTAACATGAGTGATACCTATGTGAAAATTGAGCACTCTCATGAGCTTCAGATGCTTTGGGAGTGTTGTGCAGCTAATCGTCAGGTGATAGTTGAAGCGATGATTGTTGATATGTATGCAAATACTCGAGATCTACTGCCAGAGCTTCTCCTGCTCGAGTTTACGGACCACCAGATGCTGATCAAGCTAAGTTCAATATACACCTAGAGGTGGATTCATACATAGCAAAACTTGATGGCGGAGTTAATAAGCCAATTTTGTCATGTACTGTGGAGATAACCGTCGATTCCAAAAACATAACTCTTGTTGAACTACGAGATATGATTGGTAAGGAAATCATTATTGGCCCTAAGCAGATGGCACGACTCTGGTGGTGGCATCATAAGAAGCAGGAGTTCATAGAGGCTTTGGATACCGACGATCAGATGAAGATTATGCGATGAAAGAAGCAAACCAGGAAGGCATTCTTCCTGGTTTCCATTTCTGATGTTGTTGGACAGGTTGTAGTGGATGCAGATTCCCCCTGTTGTGGCTGAATAGAACAAGGTGATAGACGTTGATCAGATCTGATGAGAGCTGCTACCCAGGGCTTGTCAGATAGACCGCAGGGTTCCCCTACCGTATAGTTGCGTCCGTATAGTTATTCACATCATCTCTAAATTTTTATACCAGGCTACAGAAGGTTTAACGACCAACTATATGGCGTGAAGAAATTTCTCGGCCGTATAGTTGGTACCGCCTTAGATAATAAAAAATCTATAGTCGGATCGCAACTATACGGCGGGATCTATACGACCCGCACCCGTATAGTTGCCCGTTAAGCCTGGCGGCTAGGGTTTTCGATCTGTCCTTTTAAATATGGTTGCATCTAACATTTTCATTAAGTTTTCGCAGAGCTACAGACTCCAGCCTCGAAAAACCATTGCCATCTCCATACACCCCCCTTCTAACAACATTCGTGCAGTGAAGCCATGCATGCATCATTTCCATGTCAATAAGGTTTGGAAGAAGAAGGAAGAGAAGCCCGTGAAGAGGATCGAGGAGGTGGAACCAAAGGAAGCACCATCGTCATCTTGCTCAGAGATCAAGCCTCTCCCAAATTAGGAGAACATGTTCCCGCAAAGGATGGTGATAATGCGTCAATCAGATCAGAGAAGGAGCAAGGATGAGTATCTCCCTAATCCTTACCGTCACAGCATAGGATCTTTTATGAACTTCCACTTAGTCCGCCACCTCTTCAACCCAAGAAGGTGCGACAAGATGAGATTCATGACAAGATCTATCAGTTGTTAAAAGCATAAAAAGCATGTGTTAAAACTATTGGAGAAGGAATTGACTCCTACTGGATGATGAGCAAAGACCTTGAGAAAAAGGTCAATGACATCTATGGTAGAGTTGGTTTCTTGATTAAAACTATTTTTGAGTTGACGGATGAGAAGAAATTCCTTCAGAGAATTTTTTGAAGGTTCAATACGACATGGCCATGATCAACATCCGCCTCGCAAACGTGGCTAAAGTTAGCAACCCAGGAGAGGAAGACAGTGCTCTTCCTACCCATGAGGAGGAATAGGTACCGACCATGAGTTATATGATCCCTCCTGGCTTGATTCCAAGCTTGGGGAGATCTCTAAAACCTTGTAATCAATCTTATAAGTTTATTACTTTTAGTTTCGCTTTAGTTCGATATTAGAAATAAAAATTGCATCAATAGAATTCCCATCAGGAATAGTTGATCCTATTTGTGAAATTTTGAGTTTATTATAATATATGAAGCAGTATTGAGTTTGACTTTGTCTCATGGGATATATGAATTTCTTGAGTGTGATTTTACTTCTACTAGATGATAGCAATAGGAGTCTTCCACACCATTGGTATTAATTGAACATATATAGATAGTTTGATCAATATGTTGTAGGTCAATGGTTTGATTTACAAAAAGAAGAAACTATCTAATTAATTAAGATGAAAAATAAAAAAAACCTGGAGTAAAGGATAAATTATACGTGCTATCAAATAGAGTGATAACAAGTTTGAGGTAGAATACTCAAGTTATAAAGATGCTTCATATATATTTGGAATTTGATAATTGAGACCGTTAACCTTTAAAATTCCTACATGAAGTGGAATATATGGCTAGCTCCTATACACAGCACTTAAACAAAAGTGTGAGCACAAATATATATAGAAAAAGAAGAGAAAGAAAGATGAAGAAAAAGAGCGAATGTGCAAAGAGAAAATAGGCAGATACCACTATATTGTAGTAAGACAACGAGACATTTGACATTTTGAATCCCAAGTGAATATGTTAATCCTCAAAAAAATTGGGACTACCTCACTAACTAATTTTGTTGAACCGAATACTTTTACATCATGTGGAGAACAATCGTCTGTGAAATATTAATTTCTAAGGTGTGGAAGCCTGCTAATATTATTCGGATGGCTCGAGTAAAGCACTACTCATGGACTTATTTATATGTATCCTTTATGAAAAACACATGCTACATTTGCCTCATTTATTTTATCGACTCAGCTTCATGAATATGAGGATCACATCCATTAAGCTAAACTTGCTCGGGACAAGCAAGAGTCTAAGCTTGGGGAAGTTGATGATTGCATATTTGCATCATGTTTTACATTATTATTTTGCATTGTAGATGTAGGATCTTGGTACTTTATGGCGTTCGCACGCACTTTTTATGTTTATTTTCACCAGGATCATATCTGATGATGGATCCAATGGACACAATTCTTGGAGCAGTTGTACTAGAGAGAAAACGAGCCAAAAACTATGTAAATCGCTTATTTGGGAAATATTAATAATACCAGAAGAAAACTCAAAGCGAGAAATGGAGATACAAGAGTTGACGACCTGTTGGGGATATGCTATATGGATATCCTCATAACATGTCTCTTATCCGGATAACTCGGGTGGCCCACAGTTGGTAGCATGGCCCATGGCCTGCTGGGCGGCCCAGTTAGATGGATCCAGAAGGGAGGCCCATGCCGGATAAAGGAAGACTACGGTGGAGTCACCAGCGTACCCGGAGCCTTGGAGTACAAGACACGCTAGACTAGTAATAGACGGTGTAGGACTCTATAACCTGTCCGGCTAGGACTTTCCCTGTAACCCTAGGACCTGGTGACTATATAAGTCGGGCCTATGGGAGCCTTAGGGCACCAATTAACTCACATCTCGCACAGCGAACCTATCTCTGTAACTCGGCGTATTTCCATTATAGTGATTTATAGCAGGAGTAGGATTCTGCCACCATTGTGGGATCTAAACCTGGGTAAGCTGTGTTACCTCGTACCCGTCAACCGTCCGCCTTCCCCCATGTCTCTAAACACGCACTGTGAGGACCCCTACATGGCGTACTCGTCGGCAATACCACGATAGTTGGCGCCCACCATGGGGCAAGAGGCGCTTCAGGCTCTTCAGCGGGCGAGGACCAAGATCTTCGCGGGAATCGGCAAAACTGTAGCCATCGGTCGCGGTCTCTTCTCCGGCAACGTTCCGATCGTCCCTCCCGACAAGTTCTGGATCCCGGCGAAGACGAACCCTACGCGGTGTTCGATCATTCCTATCGGAGACATCCACCTCTTCATTGGCGAAACCGACTCGGCCACTAGTTCCCTGGAAGTCGGAGGAGCATCAAGACCCGCACGGACTGCCTACGGGCAGGATACGTTCACGGAAGGATCGATGCCGGATCTCTCCTCGGAGTTTGCCGGCAGAGATCAGAAAAATTCAAGGCCTACCCAAACCGCCCCTGTGCAGGATATAACTGTGGAATATCACTGCAAGTCCGCCGGCTTCGTCCGTTCGTCTGGACAGAAGAGATCCAAGTTCGTCAGCGTGGTTACCATCTTTGATCTGGCGCTTTGTGTTTAGAGAGAGGGCGAAAACCCTCGCGATTACCTTGCCAGGTGGCTCCATATACAAGCCGATCTGGCCCACTGCCCCAATGATGATGCCATTTATCACTTTGTGGAAGGAATGGACCACGACACGCTTCTCTGGCATTCTCTAAGGCGGCAGCAGGCTTCGGGACGCCTTACCTTCGAAGGCATGGTGAGCACCGTCAACAACTACGCGGAGACCGAAGCGGCAGCTCAGACAGCGCTTGCGCTCATTGACGGAGCCCCTCCGATTCAGCCACCGCCACCACTGCCTCCGGTCGCCATCGCCGCAGTCGCGCCACCACCTCCAGTCATCGTCGCCGCTGTTGCACCTCCACCCCCGTCATCCAGGAAGTCCTGGCACCCTCCGAGTCTGTGATTGACGTGCTTTACACCGACTTCAGTGCAGATTCAAAGGAGATAGATTTCAGTCCAGAGGAACTAGACTCCGCCATGCAGGAGATGGAGGAGGAGTACACGCGCGACGAACAAGCCAACAACACCGTCACGTCTCAAGAGGTGTTCGTCACCATTCGGACGGCGATGGATGAAGATCAATCCGGATGACCTCCGCCTATAGCTGTGGACAAAGGGAAGGGACCACTTGTTGCTGCCGACATTGATCGCACAAAGGTCATGCCCCCTCCGCCTAACCCAGAGCAACAGCCGCAGGAACTCGGCACCGGCCCGAGCAACAACAACACCACAAACTGGCCGCCTCCAGCATCTACGTCTGCTGCTGCCGAAGTTACTCCAGCTAATAGATTCATGTACGACAATCTCCTCGTCGAGCCACTGACCGTAGCTCATATCCAGAACATGACTCAGCTTGACGAGAAGCGCCAGCAGCTGCTGGAGGAAGCGCAGGCCATCGCGGAGCAAGGCGCTAAGCTAGATCGAGATCTGGTCAAACGCGCAGAAATCCATAGAAAAAGCTAGAGCAATGGAGGCCGAGTACAAGACTCTGCTGCAGCAGCAAAAGGCCAAAAAAGCTCCGGCTCGCGTCATCAACGATCCTGGTGTACGGCGAAACCTAGGATGGGCTTCCCCGAAGCCGGCACAAGCCAAGCCATACATCGACAGTGAAGGCAGACAGGTGATGCCCACTCCTCTCCTCAACCTCGCCGTCGCCAAGACCCTTCTGGAGCAGCATAGATTGCCCGAGGCGGTGTACCAGGTCTATGACCTAGTGGCCAAGGCGGTAAAGTAGCAGGAAAATGCCACCTCTTAGAGGCTTGAGTCTGACCCAGCGTTTTGCCTGTCTAGCCAGCATAAGCCACCAAGGAACAGATCTCCTCTTGATGTCGGGTCTCAGACGGGTTCATCAAAACAAAGACGGAGGGATGCGTGCAATAAGAAGGATGCTATCCCCATATCCTCCGACCATGGAGAAAAAGCCCAACCTCGTCGCCCATCGCCACCGCCCTGCTCCCCCCGACATCGCGAAGACCCCAAGGCTCACCATCGTACGGATATGCCCCCGCCAAGGCAGGGCAGCATCGTCATCCGCGATAACACGGAGCAGACCCGTCATGACGGAGAGAGCAACCAGGGACACAAGAGCATGTCACGCCATGACCCTCCGCGCCCGGCAAGCAATCGTGACACGCGTGAGGCGTCGCAGGAGGGTAATAGCAAGAAGGCTAAACCACCGCCACCTCCGCCTTCGTCGCCACCTAGAAGTCACCATGGCGGAGGGGGCCCGCATCATTCACGCAGCCCATCCCCTGTTGAAAAGAAGAAAAGAAACTCGAAGCCATATGATGCACGTTCGCCGATCGATAAGATCCACGAGGCCCGGGAAGGACCATACCTGGGACCACGTTGCTTTGGACCTGCGATACGGTCCGCAACTTACCCCAAAGGTTTCCGGATTGACAAGACCACCAAGCCCTATAGCGGCACCACTAAGCCAGCTACATGGTTGTAGGATTATGGCAACGCAGTAGAGATTGTCGGGGGTAACCCCAACGTTGCCGTCAAGTACCTACCATTGATGTTGGGGGGCACAACCCGTCAATGGATTGATGACTTGCCGAAGAAATCCATCTGCAATTGGTTGGACATGAAAGAGGCATTCACCAAGGACTTCGAGGGTACGTACAAACGTCCCTGCACTGTTGGCGATCTATAGCAGTGCGTGCAAGAGAAAGACGAGACATCTCGCGCCTACCTCTCCCACTGGCTGGATATGAAAAATTCATGCGTAGGAGTGCACGCTCAGACCGCCATGGCCACCTTCATCGATGGGTTGGAAAGGGGCATGTTGCTCCGACATAAACTGAAGCGCTTGCAGGACAATCACCAGCTTGACTTGAACTAGATGATTCAGTTCGCTAGTGAGTTCGCAGCTGCCGACGACGATGCTCGCGACTCTCTGTCGGCAACGGCCGTTGCAACTCAAGCTCAGAGGAACAGCAGCACAAAGCGGAAAACCGCTCCAGAAGAAAAGCAAACTCCCGACATGGTCGCTATGACCTTCGCAGGACGAGGTGATGGCGGACAACGTGGCCGAGGACGGGGAGCTGGTCATGGGCAGCAGCGAGGAAGTGAAACTACCTCGGCAGTGCTCCGCGTTCCCCAAACCTACGAAGAGTACCGCGATATGCCGTGCCTCGTACACCTCGATGTCAATGGCAAAGCCACCCATACCAATCAACACTGCAAGTTTGTCAACGACCTCAAGGAGGACCCGGAGACCGGCTACAAGGGATGTCGGAAAAACAGACTGCAAGGCAAGGGCAAGCGGAAGAAGAAGGAGGAGGATTCCAAGAATTCAAGTGACATGGACAAGGATGTTGACCCCAAGCACGCCGCCAAGAGCGACGGAAAAGGCAAGAACCCCTTCGAGAAGAAGGCGACAGTTTACCACACTTTCCTTGGCACCTCCACCGTCCGACAACAGAAGACCCCTATGAGGATACTGATGGCTACTCTACCCCCAGTTCCCCAGTACCTGCACTGGTCAGAGGTTCCAATTACTTGGGACAGGAAGGATCACCCAGACCTTATCCCTACGGAGAACCAATACGCCATGGTCATCAACCCCTTGATTGACGGCATTGAGTTCACCAAATGTATGGTGGATAGTGGAAGTAGCATCAACATCATGTACCTGGATACACTGCAGAAGATAAACTTGACGGAGGAAAACCTAAGGCGAACCAACACCATCTTCCACGGTGTAGTTCCTGGTCGGGAGGCTCGGTCCCTTGGGTGCATCACACTTCAGGTTGCCTTTGGCGATGCTAATAATTACCACCAAGAGCCCATGACCTTTGAGGTGGTCCCTTTCAAGAGCGTGTACCACGTCATATTCGGCCGCGACATCTTCCACACCTTCATGGCCAAGCCATGCTTCGTCTACAACAAACTCACGATACCCGAACCAAACGGTGTCATCACCATATACGGAAGATTTACCAAAGCTAGGGACTGCGACATTAATGAAGCAGCCTACACGGAAGCTGTCCTCTACAGCGAAGAATTCAAAGAGATCCAGAGCAAGGTCGATGACTCAGAGATGCCCGCGTTGAAGAATCAGATCTCTGACTCTGCTCCAGCATTCAAGGCCGCCATCGAGACCAAGCCGGTGGAACTTGTGGTAGGCGATGCCTCCAAGACCACCGCCATTGGGACGAACCTGGATCCCAAATAGGAAAGCGCGCTCGTCGAGTTCCTCCGTGAGAACAGGGACATCTTTTCCTGGCAACCTGCCGACATGAAATGTGTACCTAGGGAACTTGCCGAGCACAACTTAAACATTGATCCAAAATGCAAACCAGTGAAGCAACCTCTATGATGCTTTGGAGATGAGAAGAGACGCGCCATAGGCAAAGAGATAGCTAGGTTACTTAAGGCTAGTTTTATCCGAGAAGTCCTACACACCCAATGGGTGGCCAATCCTATACTTGTCCCCAAAAAGGGAACCATAGAATTAAGAATGTGCGTTGATTACACCGGCTTGAACAAAGCATGCCCCAAAGATCCGTTTGCTTTGCCTCGCATTGACTAAGTCATTGACTCGACAGCTGGCTCAGAACTTTTGTGTTTTCTTGATGCATACTCAGGGTACCACCAGATCAAGATGAGTAAGTTGGACAAATTGGCCACTTCGTTCACTACTCCATATGGCACGTTTTTCTATGTTACGATGCCCTTTGGGCTGAAAAATGCAGACGCTACGTACCAACGGACAATGCAATGTTGCCTACATGATCAAATTGGTCAGAACGTTCACGCCTATGTGGACGACATAGCGGTGATGTCTAAAAAGTCAAATGACTTAATCTCCGACTTGAAAGAAACCTATGATAATCTCTGGAAATACAACATGATGCTTAACCCTAAGAAGTGCGTCTTCGGGGTTCCAGCCGGCAAATTGTTGGGCTTCATCGTTTCCCAGCGTGGAATCGAGGTCAACTCGGAGAAAATCAAGGCCATATTAAACATAAACCGTCCGACATGCCTAAAGGACATTCAACGACTAACATGTTGTGTTGCAGCAGTTAGTCGGTTCGTCGGCCGACTTGGAGAGAAGGCCCTGCCGCCGTACAAGTTGCTAAAGAAGATGGAAAAATTCACATGGACGTACGAAGAAGATGCAACATTGAAGCAGCTCAAGGAGATTCTGTCCTCAGCGCCCATCCTTGCAGCACCCGAGCCTGGAGAGCCCATGTTAATTTACATGGTGGCAACCAACCGGGTAATCAGCATCGTCGTCGTGGTAGAGCGGAAGGAACCAGGCTATGAGCACGGAGTTCAACGACCAGTTTACTATGTAAGTGAGGTCTTGACGGAGTCCAAGCTGTGTTACCCGACTACCAGAAGATAGCTTATGGAGTATTACTTTCTTCTTGGAAGCTGAGGCATTACTTTCAGGAGCACCTAATCAAAGTGGTGAGCAAGACTCCACTGTCTGACATTATCAACAACAGCGACGCCACGGGAAGGGTCACGAAGTGGGGCATTGAACTTGCCGCCTTCGAGATCACATACAAGAGACGCGACGCTATTAAGTCACAAGCCTTGGCGGATTTCATTATAGATTGGACGGAAATGCTAGATGCTACTCCGTTGCCGGAACCAGAGTACTGGGTGATGCACTTTGACGGATCAAAGCTTCTCAACGAATCAGGGGCTGGTGTACTGCTACAGTCACCAACTGGCGACAAGCTACACTACGTTCTACAGATCCACTTCGAGGCTACGAACAACATAGTGGAGTATGAAGCACTCATTCACGGATTATGTGTAGCCAAGGATATTGGCATCAAGCACATAGTTTGCTGTGGAGATTCTGACTTGGTTGCCCAGCAGGTGGATGGCACCTGGAATCCGCAAAACCCTATGATGGCGGCATATCGAGACCAAGTGGATGAGATAGCCAAGAGCTTCTTGGGGTACGAGGTCAAGTATGTACCTAGGGAGAAAAATGAGGCGGCTGATCTGCTGTCTAAGCTTGGATCAGGGCGCAAACGAATTCCGCCAGGAGTTTTCCTAGAGCATCTACGGACACCATCCGTGAAGGGAGCAGACATCGACAACCCGGATAGAGTTGACTGTTTCGTCCACATGGTGGCAAAGGTCCCTCCGGCTTGGACAAAACTGTTCATGGAATATCTCGAACACAGAACTTTGCCCGACGACGAAGTCGAAAGACGGCAAATAGTACGTCGAGTGAAGGGCTATACCATAATCAATGGATATCTCTACAAAAGAAGCACTACTGGTGTATACCTTAAGTGTGTTTCCCAGCTAGAAGGTATTGAAATCCTATGCGAAATCCATATCGGAGATTGCGGGCATCACGCCGCTCCAGATCGTTGGTCACGAAAGCCTTCCGACAAGGATTCTACTGGCTGACCGCGAAGGCGGACGCCGACAAGCTGGTCGAGACATGCATGGGATGCCAGTATTATTCCCGACAACCACATGTTCCTGCTGAAGAATTGCGAACAATACCAATAACTTGGCCGTTTGCAGTCTGGGGGCTAGACACGGTGGGACCGTTACAGACGGCACCATGTGGGTTTACGCATCTGCTAGTAGCAGTTGATAAATTCACTAAATGGATAGAAGCTAAACCCATTAGAAAGCTTGATGGGGCAACTGCCCTCAGGTTTGTCCGGGATCTGGTGGTGAGATTTGGTCTCCCACATAGCATTATCACCTACAATGGTAGCAACTTGTCACTCGGAGAAGTGGAGGCATATTTTTGGGAGAAGGGCATCCAACTTGACCTTGCATCTGTGGCACATCCACAATCCAATGGTCAGGTTGAGCGAGCCAATGGATTAATTCTGCAGGGAATAAAGCCACGTCTGGAGGCACCGCTACATAGAGCGGCTGGAGCCTGGGCGGAAGAATTGCCGTCTATGCTATGGAGTTTACGAACTACACCCAACAGACCCACCGGCTATACCCCTTACTTCATGGTATATGGAGCAGAAGCCATCCTACCTTCCGACATACTTCATGATGCACCAAGGGTTGCCGTCTACAACGAAGATGACGCTCAAGAATCCATACGCCTAGATGTGGAACTTCTCGACAAGGAGTGTGTTTTGGCATGCCAAAGATCTGCCATCTACCAGCAGAAGCTACGCAGCTACCATAGTCGCCGCGTTCGGCATCGCTCATTTAAAGAGAGGGATTTGGTGCTCCGACTTAAGCAGAAGAAGTCACACAAATTATCCTCGCCACGGGAAGGAACGACATACTTCATGATGCACCAAGGGTTGCCGTCTACAACGAAGATGACGCTGAAGAATCCAGATGCCTAGATGTGGAACTTCTTGACAAGGAGCGCGTTTTGGCATGCCAAAGATCCGCCATGTACCAGCAGAAGCTATGCAGCTACCATACTCGCCGCATTTGGCATAGCTCGTTTAAAGAGAGGGATTTGGTGCTCCTACTTAAGTAGAAGAAGTCACACAAATTATCCCCGCCACGGTTAGGACCGTTCATCATAAGCAAGGCACTACTCAATGGGTTTTACTACCTCGTTGACAATTGTGAACTAAAGGATAGACTATGAAACCCCCAGGATTAGGGCTAAACAAATCCTAGATCTCCGTGTAGAAAAAGCTTAACCTAGAACTCGAGAATATCCAGTGAAGAGTCGGTAACACGGCAGTGACCCTACGACACAAAAATTTATTACAGCAAACTCATAACTGAGTAGAGAACCAAATTATTACAAGCAGAGGTCACTGACCACAAACATCAAACAACGGAAGGCAAATTATGCTATTAAGTATAGCAAACTTAACAAATGGCCTAAGAGGCCTAAAGCATAACGATGACGTCCCAGCCCATAGATTCCAGGTTACCGGCCGGGAACCCCAAGCTACTCGTCGATGTCGATGTAATACAGAACTCGTCTTCAGGGGAACACTTACTCTGCCAAAAGAATCAACAAAGCAAGGTTGAGTACATGGTGTACTCCGCAAGACTTCTGGCTAGTGGAGTTGTTTTGCGAAAAGCCATCTTTCTTTATAAAACAAGAGAGGGAGAAGAATCTCGTCTAATCAGAGTATTTTTAAAGTGGTTAAGAGAGCGACGTCTTTGAAATATTGATCATCATCAATATTTCGCTTAATGATAGGGTTAACCAATCAAACTTCACTTAATGATAGGGTTAACCAATCACGCTAAGAATGACTTGAATGTCCTTAGAGTTCAAAACAATGATAATTGCTAAGAATTTCAGATATTACGCACACGCATCATTCACGAGTGCGAAGGCTCGAGTAAGGGTGGGTACGATGTGTAAAAGCATCACTTCTTTAAGGGGTCATAAAACTTAGCATGACCTCTTAGTATAAAAGAGTGTGACACTTTTAAGGTAGAGCAGACGGGAGCTAAATACCACTTCTTGATCTGCGAATTACAACACTTTGACCTGGTCCTAGATACGACGAGGTACTGGAGTTTGTTTCTCCTAGACATACCGAAAAGGTTTGTCTGGACGGACCACAAGAGTATCTTGCTTCGAAAGACACCGATGCACATTTACTACTTGGCTACCAATTGGTAGACAAAGGTCGGAAAACAACAAGGGAGAAAGAACATGCTCAGGATAGAATCCCAAGATGTGGATGCATAGATTATAAATCTTCCGAAAACCAATGCACAGAAAAGGTAAGGTGTGGCAGTCACGAGTATAGATGCGAGACTCTCGAGGAGTACTCTTATCATGATCTATTTGGTTCTATTAAAGAACATCTGCCATAACAGGTGGTAGGGGAAGTCCTTAGTTGTCACAATTCAATTGCGACAAAGACCACAAGCTTGAAGTCTAGAATAGTAATACTAGCCATCCCGAGGTAATGTTTGAACATTAATGACAGGGGTAAAAAGGATGGATCTTGAGTTAAAGGTCAGCTTCATGTACAAGATTCACAACACCAGAATCCAGCACAATCAGGGATCTTAGGTTCAAGTCCAAGGGTTAAAACCCAAAGAAAGGAGTAACTACTACTTGAGTAACATAGTGTACACTGCAAGATAGTATTCACGAGGTAGTTTCCAAGAGAAGAAGTGACTTCTGAAGTACCCAAACAAACAAAAAGGAGGCATACAAGGCGAAAGGAGACCTCGAAGCCTAGCACAGAACACTGTGGAACCAACAATATAATATTGTGGGTCCAAAAGACAGAGAGATCATGGTAGAAAGGAACCTCTCAGATGAACAAGAGCAAAGGAAAACAAGGAATTCACAACACACAGAACTATAGAGAACTCAACATTAGGTCAACTGGCTTAGAAACTACAATGCCCAGAAGGCACCTAAGCTTTGAAAGACTAGAAGAGATATCAAAACTTTTCAAAATTCAACACCAGATAAGATAACCAGAAGTTAGAGCGAAATTGGGTAGGGAGTAAAGAAGCGTACTAGAGTTTTCGCAAATACTTTTCATCTTTAAAAAATAGTTTTCTCAAACACTAGACTCAACATCGACCAATAGCAAGGTTTTCCTACGGTCGGTACTGCTCTGATACCAAGAACTATGACACCCCCGGGATCAGGGCTAAACAAATCCCAGATCTCCGTCTGGAATAAGCTTAACCTAGAGTTCGAGAATATACAGTGAAGAGTCGGTAACACGGCAGTGACCCTATGACACAAAAATTTATTACAGCAAGCTCATAACTGAGAAGAGAACCAAATTATTACAAGAAGAGGTCACTGACCAGAAACATCAAACAACGGAAGGCAAATTATGCTATTAAGTATATCAAACTTAACGAATGGCCTAAGAGTCCTGAAGCATAACGATGACGTCCCAGCCCATAGATTCCAGGCTGCCGGCCGGGAACCCCAAGCTACTCGTCGATGTCGATGTAGTACTGAACTCAGGGGAACACTTACTCTGCCAAAAGTATCAACAAAAAGCAAGGGTGAGTACAGGGTGTACTCCGCAAGACTTCTGGCTAGTGGAGTTGTTTTGTGAAAAGCCATCTTTCTTTATAAAACAAGAGAGGGAGAAGAATCTCGCCTAATCACAGTATTTTTAAAGGGGTTAAGAGAGAGACGTCTCCGAAATATTGATCATCATCTTTTGATATCCACCAATCATCATCATCTACCAACTAGGATCACCCCCTCGTACCCATGAGGAAGCATCCTTAAGCACACGTTGATCTGACAAGTTTTACGATTAGGTTATAGTTCTCTATGATCTTAGAATCTGGTCACCAAGCGTTCATAACCGTGAACACGGCTTTTCGAAAAGATTATTACCCTGTAGGGGTGTACAACTTTACCCACATGAACTAACCTTCTCTTAATGCCACTAGTAATAGCCCTCTTCCTTGGAAGGCCGACAGAGGGTGGTTAGAAACTGTAACATCCCTAAAATCATGATTTCAAAGATTGCATATCATTCATGCATATAGTTTTGAGATCAATTTCAAACCAAATTCAAAAAAGCAGAAGCACATAGTGCTATCATTTTATGTGAGCAACTTAAATCAAATGACCATCCCCATTTGAGAGCTTAAGTGTTTTAAACCAAGTTTGTTTGTGTAAGGGTCCCAACCTTTAATAAGGTAGAGTCCCCTGTGTTTACAATGCTAGTCCCTGGATCAATAGCTAGCATCCACAGTTAAGATGTAATATCAAGAAACAAAGGTCATAATACAACTTTATAACCAGGAATAACATAATTTTATTACATCTTACATAGCTCATTTGGCTATTACATTACATTGCAGTAGAATATCTATAAGCATGGGGTACTTCATCTTCAAAGTGCCACAAGCAAACATGTTGGTTGTAGACTTTGTAATCCTAATCAATCAACTTCACTAAAAAAAATCAAACCTGCAACATAACAAGTTACAGCCACAAGGGTCAATACATTTGAATTGTATTGGCAAGTTTCACTACTATTTAGAATATAAGTGGATCCTATCATTACATGCATATTTGGCTAGGTAGGGTTTTAGGCTCATTTGCAGAAAACAATAATTTATCCTATCTTTTCAAAATGGTTTTGTTCCTTTTGTCAAATCTTTTTGAACTCCTTGGTAAAACCCCAAGTGTTTCAAGTCTTTGTCAAATCCTCTTGAGCTCCTTGGTAAATCCCCAAGTGCTTCAAGTTTTTATCAAAATCTCTTGAGCTCCTTGGTAAATCCCCAAGTGCTTCAAGTTTTTATCCAAATCTCTTGAGCTCCTTGGTACCCCCAAGTGCTGCAAGTCTTTTGTTGTCACTTTAAAGTTTTTCTTTTAGAAATTGGAATGTCGAGATTTCCCATAGCTTCAAGCTTTAGTTGCTCAGTATTGTCCATAACCGGGGACACGACTAAGTACTTAGATTTTATTATCTTCTGCAGAAGTTGTACACTTTACCCACATGTCACACTCTCATCCTGTTGCCACCAGTGGCCGCTGGATAAGTACTCACCAAGATGGAGTACTAGCAGATTGAGAATGTGACGAAGTCTTTCCAGAGGGTCCTCCCATACACCATTGATATCTTGTCTTCAAGCACCCATGTAGGGTTTCGAGTTCCCTCATTTTCAGTACCTGAAGACAATGCATGGGTCTTCCCAATGTAGTTGACTAAGCCAGAGCCATATGTAGCATGTGGCTGTACATGGAAGCCACAATTGGAGAAACATGTTCAATCTCTAAGTTCCTAGGTGGTTTTCTTTTGGTGCACAACACAAAGAGATTGCCATAGACATGGTTCCTTTTGTTGCCACCTTCTCCAAAACTCAAAGTATCCTTGTCCACCCAGGTGGTTCATTGAGTACTTGTTTTATTATATGAAAACACAAGTCTTTTCTCATCTTCAAAACTAAATCTCAACATGTATCCCTTCTCAAAATAAGTAGCATGGCTAAGCATTTTACAACTACATTGTTTCCACTAAGGAATATATAAGGGTATCCTATTAGGATTTATCATAGCATATAGTATAGAAATTCTTTTCATGCATGTTTCAAAATCCACTAAGTATAATGAAAATAGTAGGACTTTAGCTGATAGTGTAACTTGCCTTTTTGGTAGGGAATGTTGGTTCACTTCTTGATCTTGCTAGTTTCACACTTTTCTAACTTCACTACAAATCAACCAAGCAAACACAATATCAACTAGCATTCCAACCAATAATCAATCAAACAATTCATCACACATAAAATAATAGAACTAAGTCATACATGCAAGCATGCATAAGATAGTTTTATTTGCCAAGGTGGTCTCTACTAGGCTCTACCCATTGTAAGGCTCAAGGTGGTCATTTTCTAAAGTGGCAAAGTCATTTGCAAAAGGGTTTTATCTATAAACCATTTTTAAATCCAAACATTATTTTATGTGGTTGGAATTGTTTTAGCAAAGCAACACTTTTACATTGTTCTCCAATTAAGTTGTTAGTTCACAAAACTTGGTGTTTAGGGTCAGTAGATTTGAATCAAAACATTTTCCAAAGGTTTTTTGTTCAAAATCATTTCCATAACAAAACCAATATTTTTATTTGACTAGAAATAGGCTAAATCAATTATTCAATCCTAATCTTCACCAAATACATTTTTAAATCCACAAGTTGGTTCCTAGGGTCAGTAAGTTCACCACAAACCAATTTGCAAAGATTTCATCCTTAAAATCATTTTGGAATAATTTTTCTAATCTAAACAAGCATACAAATGTTTCTGCAAAAACAAACATTTTACCAGAGGATTTTTACTAAACAAATTGCATGGTTGGCTAGGGCTTGTTCCACTGATTCCATTGATATAAAGTTTGCAAATTTTGGACGTGTGGATCAAAAGTTACAAGGGTTTCAAATTTGCATCTAAATCTGTTTTCAAATTCTGTTTTAAATCACAGACTGGCCACGCGTCGCGTTTCTACTGGTCGATACCGGTTCGGGCGGATCGGCCTCTATGAGGAGTTGGATCTGAACTGATCGCACAGCTCAAGTCCACTCGTACCCTTTCGCTCAGGTTCTATTATCAGCCATAGGATCGAGATCTAACGGTGTGAATCTATTCGACCATACTCGAGCGGCACTGACGGCGGCTGGCGGCGGCGGCGTGTCTGCCTACGGCGGAGCCGGCGATGCAGGAAGCAAAGAGGCTAACGAGGATGCTTACCGTGTTCACAGTAGCATGGGGAAGCTCAACATGTTGTTGGTTCGACGAGGGGCGCACCGGGGTGAGGTTAATGACTCGCCGGAGTTGCTCCTGGCGTCGGGTTCGTCTGGTGGTCGTCGAGGTCGACGCTACAGATCACGAGGAGGCAAACAGAGGGCATGGTTAGACGCGTAAGGTCAAGGCGATGACACGTGCATGATCGAGAGGGCTCGGGGTGGTCGGTTCTTACCAGGGAAGATCGTCGGAGATGGTGGTAGATGTGGTGGCGCTCAGTCGAGGTGGTTGCCGATGTTCTGGGGCGCCCGCGGTTGAATGGGAGGTACAGGGAGAAGCGTCAAGGTCTGGGGAATGTACCCGTGTACTTGGGGAGGCAAGGGGTGGCGAGGTTCGGCCTGAATCGAGGAGGGAGCTCGTCGGAGCAGTGAGGGTTTCTGGTGAAATTAGCGTAGCCTGGTGGCGTGTAGGTTATGGCGACAGAGGGGAAATGGGGAGGAGAGGGAGACGTTTAAGGGAGCGTGGTCGCTGGGGGATTAATGGCCGTTAACAGCGTGAATTGATCGCCGGAGTAAAGACAGGAAACGGTGAGGAGGATTCAGCGCGGGTTTGAAGACGATGAACAGTGCTGTAGGGCCTTGCTGTCAGTGAGTGAGAGGGTTAGGGAAGAGGGTCCACCAGTCAGTTGCTCTGCGGGTGCGAGTTTAAGTGGAAAATGTTTCGCAGAGGGGGAGAGAGACTGGGCTGGTTGTTGGGCTTATTGGGCTGGCCGGCTGGGCTGTGTCCATTTCTATTTTTTTCTTCCTGATTGTTTTTCTTTTTCTATTCCTATTTTCTGTTTTGAAATTCCATCAACAAATCAAACATTCAAAACATTTCAAATATTCACTACACTTGTGTTGAGTTTTGGTTCTGTTTAACAACAATATTCCAAGTCCCAAAAATAATATTTTGATTTTAGGGTCCATTTATAATTAAATAAAATGGACATTAGTTAATAAATCAAATGGGTTTTAATTTATTTAAATCTCCATGTGAAATCTAACTATTTTCAAAAACCAAATCAGTAGGTTTTATTTGAAAATAAAGAAAACTTGGAAAACTTGTTTAAAATAAATAGATAAGTTTAATTAAAATAGTAAAACCTTTATTTTTAATAAACTTGGATATTAAATCCTTATTATTTTATTTAAATGAACCTTTACTATTTTTATCAAATAGAAATATTTTATTTCAAAGGCTTGGCCAAGTTTTAATTTGGCTTTATAAAATAATTCCTTATTTAAAATTCTATCCCTTGCTTTTGAAAACCAAATCTTTTTGTTAAAAGATTCAAAATAGTAATTCCATATATTTTTAGTTTTATTGTTTATTTAACTTTTTAAATTACTTTAGAATTTTTTTTTGATCCAAATAGGTTTGAAGGTTTCCAATTGGATTCAAAAAGTTTCTTCTCACCCTAAAAATCAACAAAGTTTTATTTTATTCATTTATTTTTCACATTACAAGATTTGGAAAATCTTGGGATGTGACAGTTTGCTTCCTTGTTGATTGGTTTGAGTGTGGAGTTTGAACAAAAATATACAAAATAAATGTGGTTTCAAAACATTTGCAAATCAAGTTCTATAGCACTGTTTATTTTGTTTATTCAAAAGAACCAAGCTTGAACAGAGAGACCACTTGGTTTTATGCCCAAATTTGTGACTGTTGCACACTGAAAAAATCCTGAAAAGTTTTGAATCCAAATAGAGTTTGAATTCATTTGAAAATCATTCCAGAAAATCAAATTAGAAATAGAAAAGGATTAAAGAAAAGGAAAAGCGCCGGCGCCAGACTTTGGGCCCAACAGCGAAACCAGCCCAGCTAGCCCACCCGGGTTTTCCCTCTCTCTCTCACGCGCAGACGCACCCAGCGAGTCGCCGACACCAGGACCCCACACCCCTTCTGTTCCTCTCGCAGACAACTGGGCCCTCTCCACGTCGACTCCTTCTTCCCCAAATCTCGCGCGCAGACGCCGTCGCCGCTGGCCGTTGCTGCGTTGATTCCGCGGCGTAATTGCCATTGATTCACCGGACGTTTCTTGTCGACCCTCTGCCTACTTAAACCCCTCCCCACTCCGCTCCATTCCCCTCACTCAATTTTCTCTCCACGCCACCAGGCTGCTCGCAATTCGCCAAACACCGCCGCAGCTCCACGATCTCCGGCAGCAAATTCCGGTGAGTCCCGACCGCCCCTGCCTCTGGTTCAAACGAGTGTGTCCAGCAAGACCTCGTGCATCTTCCGATACCCTTTGCTTGCCTGCTTGTGACCCAGGACGCCGTCCCCGTTCGTTCCTGCAAACGACCGAGCCGCCACTCAACTCCGGCGACCTCTCCCCGTAAGTACCAGCCGCCCCTTGCCCTCTGTTTGATACGCCTAAGATCCCAGCGTCTTGCACATCTAACGGCACCGCTGGTTTGTCTTAGCTCGCCCCAGAACCTCGCCTCCGTCGACGCCAAGGACTGCCCGACGTCTGCCCCTACTCCGACGAGGAATTCCCGCCGTGTCCGCGCGCCCCTTGACGAACCATCGCCACCTTGACCATCAACAGCTCCCTGCGAGTCTGGTAAACCTTTCTCCCTCTCCCGCGCGACCTAGAACGCCAGCTCCGCCACTGACAGAGGCGCCGCCGCCAGTCGCCGCCGCTAGCGCCGCCCATCTCTGGTCAAAGCAATCAGGAGCGTTAGATGTAGATCTTACGGCTAGAATTAGAACTTAAACGAAGGGGTATGTGCGCATCTGAGCCACTAGATCAGACTTAAATCCTGTGGCTCGCAGAGATCTATCCGCCCGAACCGGTACGGGCCAATAGGAAACAGACGCGTGGCAGTGAGTTAGATTTAAAACATATTTTGAATCAGATTTTAGTTCAAATTTGTTTTGTTTGTAACTTTTGATTCCCACGTTAGATTTTGGCAAATTTTATACCGTTGGAATCAGGAGAGCAAGCTCTATCAGATTATGCAATGTGTTTAATGTTTAGTCTCTGTTAAAAAGGTTTTATTTGCAGAAACATGTGTAGGTCTTATTTGAATATATGAATTGTTTAGGAATTGTTTTTAGTGTCAAATAAATTTGGTTTGGCAAGTTTTTTAATTGTTTAAGATTCAGTACTATGCACTTGCTTTGTTGGGTTTTAAAAATCATCACCTAGCATCTTGCATGCATGCATATATATTTTTGATTGTATATGTCTTGTATGTGATTGTGGCTATATTTTATGTGTAGATTTTGGTGCTAGTGATCGTGATTGTGAAGAGTGCTACTCTCCCAAATACCAAGGCAAGTGGTACTTCATGAATAATTCTATCCCTATATTTTATACTAAGCATTAGAAATATTTTGCTAAGTCTTGCATGCTATTATTTTTGCATATATTCCATGTTGGGAAATCCTAAGTAGTTGTAGAAATGCTAGGGAATTTCTAAGTTAAGTTACTATCTATGCCATTCTTAGCCTAGCTAATAGTAAACAAGGGTTGGTAAAATATACATGCTATGATGAAAATATTTCTAAGTCTTTGGACTTTTGTTTTGCTTAATAAAACAACTAAGTCAATGAATCACCTGGTTGGAAAGGGACTTGATTGGTGGTTTTGGTTGAGTGGTTACACAAGGCCCATGGCTATGGTTTACCTTGTGTATCTCACTTGTGGAAAGCCACCCAGGAACAATGGGATTTTAGAGGCCAAGTGTTCAGAAGCTTCTAGTGCAGCCACTTGGCAATATGGGCTCTGCCTGGATCACATAAGTTGCTAGAACTTAGCCATTTGGACAGTTGGTGGTAGTGGGAATGATAGGTTGGAGCGCGTCCAGTTGGTCTAAGGGAAGGCTTCTGAAAGGTCCTGTCTTGGTGAAACCAAGTCTGGTGGGGAAAGTGCACAACCTCTGCACATGGAAAAATCTAAGTTCTTAGCCAAGTCCATGGCAATGGACAACTTGAGCATCAAGGCATGGAAGCTATCAAGAATCTCCTCATCCCAATTTTCTAAGTAAAAATTTGTGGGTGAACAAGGGTGAAGGACCTCAATGTCTATTGGTGGTTCCTTGGGAAAAGTTTTGACAAAGAAAAACTTAGTGATTTCAACTAATAGGAAAAACCTATTTTGAGCATAGCAAGCCAAGCTACACTTAGCCAAATTTGCATATAGTATCTAGTCCACTTAAAATATACTAAGGTATCACTTGCCAATACTATTCCAAAGTATTGACCCACTGTGGCTGTAACTTGTGATGTTGCAGGTTACTCTGATGAGGATTAGGTGTCATGAGTCTACACTCAACATGTTTGCCTGTGGCACATGAAGATGAAGACTTATATTTATTTACTTATTCAAACTCTTGTATTAGGCATGTGGCCTTGAGTTGTAAGGACTATGTTTATCTCTGGAATGGATGTAATAAATGACCTTTGTATCTGTGTACTTCATCTTAAACTGTGGATGCTAGCAATGATCCAGGGACTAGCATTGCAATCACAGGGATCCTTTTCCTTTATAAAGGAGGGATCTTACAGATGGTATCAGAGCACTGTGTTGCCTGTAGGATTATGACCCTAGGATTGGAAACCACTAAGGAAAAAATTTCAGCAACTTCTACACTTGTCTATTCTTCTCATAAAACTTTTCTAATCTTCTCTCTCATCTCTATTTGTAGATGAACTCCATCAACGAAGCCGTGAGGAAAGGACCAATCATGACAATGACTTTGGAGCGTGAGACATAATTCCCCAAGGCTCTCAAGGACCTCATGGTTGCATTCGAGATACAAGGTGCAGCTGTGTACAAAGGTTTTCCTGTGATGGATGAAGGAGTGGAATACTGGTGGGTGCAACTTCACTTGTATAAAAACAAGGAAGACAACCATCAGGAAAAAGGATTCTGTATGTTCACCAATTCAGTGGTGCACCCTACATTCTTTGAATCGGCAAGGGATGCAGCTTGGAAGACCATCAAAGAACTTGGTGATAGAGTTAAGTGCAGAATGCTCAACCTCCAAAATGATCTCAAGAAAGAGAAGGAACATACTCAAGAGTTGGAAGATACCAACCAAACCTTAAGAGGAGACATTATAGACTTAGTGATGGAGTCATGTGAGCAAGATAGGCTGATTGCTTCTAGAAACACTGTGTTAGCCAACAGATCAAGTGAGATAGGATTGTAAACGTACTTTGTTAGTTGGACCACCACCTATCACCTTATTTTCCAAAATGTTGCTTTAAAATAAGATTGAACCTTGGTTGTTGTAATGGTTTCATGTATGCATGACTTGTGTGTTTTGCTTCCCAAGGATATGTATGCGATGTTTTGTCCTTTGTTTTATCTTGATTGTGTTGTTCTAACTTTTCTATCTTATAAATAGATGTCTATTACCATCAGCACTGTTGAGGAGTTCCAGGTTACCCGCTTTGGTCCTCGTATCGTTGAGCTTACTACCTTGCTCAATCTCCCTCTTCCCACCATCATGGTGCATCCCCTCACCAAGTTTGAGAGGAAGGACCTCTGGGCTTCAAGGTCAAGCAGCCCGGACGCCAGACAGAGCCTACCACGGAGGCCATTGTCTTCAAGCTCATGCATGATGACAGGGAGAGAGGCCTTGAAGTAGTTATGCAGGATCTGATAGGACGTCTGCTAGGGCGACACTCCCGACAGGTTAGAGGTACCCACTTCCACGTCTTCGGAAGACATGATGAGGATGGAGAGTCCATCGACTTCGAGGACGATTCGAGGGACGCAGTAGAGCCGATACGCCTGTACCTCCAGGACTTAGAGTCTCTCATTAGGCACGTGGACACGGACAGGACCAATGTCATGCTCAGCAATGACGAGCTCCAGGTGCAGCTTCGCGAGAAGGACAAGCTCTTCGCGGAGCAAGACGAGATAGTCAAGGAAATGGAGGCGAAGTTCGAGACCCAGGACAGGAAGTTCAAGAGTCAGGAGAAGCGTGTCCAGGATAGGAACAAGAAGATCCGGGACATGACTGAAGAACTGCAGTCCAAGGACTTCGAGCTAGAGCAGCAGTAGACGGTGATTGAGAGGCTTCGTTCCCAGAAGAGGGCTCTCAAGGCAAAGATAGAGACCTTGACCACTAGCGTCGAGGAATACAAGACCGCGATGGAGAACGCAGGTCTTACCATTGTCGAGGAGATTGATGCCGAGGAGTAGATTTGACTACTCGTTTATCTTTTGTTATCGTACTTGTTATTTGAGAACTTGTTATTTGACCATCCGACATGTGGATGGCTTGATACTTGTGTGTTTTACTTTGTGAACTTGTTATCTTGTTGTTGGACCTTTATCTTTGTGTTTGCTTATGTGATGTAATGTGCATGAAAGCATCTATGGGTATCTCATTCTTATCTCTATTTGAACAAACCACAGATGCCTCCCCGTCGTGCAAACCCCAACCCTAACAACAACAACAACATCACTCCAGAAATGCAACAAATGATGACTGCTCAAACTCGGCTAATGCAGATGATGACGACATTCATCCAGAACCAAAACAACAACAACAACAACAACAATAACAACAATAACAAAAACAACAACAACCCACCGAGCTTTGACATGCTTACCAGGTTTTTGAGATTGAGGCCAGCAAAGTTCTCAGGAACGACTGATCCCATGGTGGCCAATGAATGGCTACGCTCAGTAAACAAGGACTTGGTAACAGTGGGCTGTACGGATGCTGAAAAGGTCAGATTTGCAGCACATTTGCTGGAAGGACTAGCCGCCACTTGGTGGGACAACTTCCAGATCACCACTCCCATAGATGAAGTGACATGGGCTATCTTTGAGGATGGCTTTCGCACTGCTCATATCTCATCTGGAGTGATGACTGTGAAAAAGAAGGAGTTCCATAACCTGAAGCAGTGCCACCGCAGCGTGGCTGAATATATTGAGGAGTTCAACAATCTGGCATGTTATGCACCGGATGAAGTTGACACTGATGCCAAGAGAAAGGAAAAATTTCTCGAAGGCTTGAACGATGAGCTGAATCTGCAGTTGGCTGTGGCATATGTTCCCACTTATCAGTCGCTCTGTGACAAGGCTGCTATTTTGGAGAACAAAATGAAGCAAGTTGAGAGTAGAAAGAGAAAGCACTCCGACAAGCACAGCTCGGGATCGTCTCACAAATGATCTCATTATGATGACAACGGAATCTCAGGATCCCACAAGCATGGGAAATTCAACAAGCACCACAACCACAACCGTCATGACAACAAGCATCACCATAGTCATGACAATGACAAGTACAAGAACCACAAGAGTGGACATAAGAGCCACCACAGTGGTAATGGAAGTGGAAGTGGAAGCCAGCCTGTTAAGAGAGACATAAGTCAGGTTGAATGCTTCAAATGCAAGAAGATGGGGCATTATGCAAATGACTGCCCAGAGAACAAAGTTGAAGGACCCAACAAGCCCAATCCTTTCCAGAAGGGATAGGTGAACCACATGAGTGTGGAGGAGGTCTATGAGGAGCCTGATGCTGTTGCTGGTAAGTTCAGACTCAATTCTATTCCAGCATTTGTTCTTTTTGATACTGTAGCATCGCATTCATTCATATCAAAAGCATTTGTTGATAGAAATGGGTTTCCAACTGAAAACATTGGGTGTCCAATAAAAGTCAGTTCTCCGGGTGGAGATATGATAGTATGTCTTGGATGCCGGGATCTAGTAATAGAGTTTGGAAAACATAAATTTCCAGTGAGTCTGATAATCCTAGATTCCCAAGGACTGGACGTAATATTGGTAATGGATTGGATTGCTAAGTATGAAGAAGTACTAGATTGTGCTAATCGTACTGTTGCACTCACAACCCCGGAATGAAAGCGGATTAAATTCAAGTCCAACTTTGAATCTAAAGGAAGTAAGCTAAATTCTCTTAAGGGGGTTAGCATGGACAGTGTGCCAATTGTGACTGAGTATCCAGATGTGTTTCCGGAAGAATTGCCGGGAATTCCACCAGATAGAGATGTGGAATTTCTTATAGATTTGGTACCAGGGTATGGACCAATAGCAAAGAGACCTTATAAAATGTCAGTTGATGAACTGAAAGAGCTCAAGAAACAACTTGGAGAATAGTTGCAAAAAGGATTTATTCAACCAAGTTCTTCATCTTGGGGAGCCCCAGTTTTGTTTGTGGAGAAGAAAGATAGAATTCAAAGGTTATGCATAGATTACCGTTCACTCAACGAGGCGACTATCAAGAACAAATACCCTTTGCCTAGAATCAGTGACTTGTTTGATAAGCTAGAAGGATCATGTGTGTTCTCAAAGATTGATCTCCGGTCAGGCTATTTTCAACTCAAGATAAGAGAACAAGACATACCTAAGACAGCGTTCACTACAAGGTATGGATTGTATGAGTATACCGTAATGCCTTTTGGTTTGACCAATGCTCCAGCATACTTCATGAATATGATGAACAAGGTGTTCTTGGAATTCCTTGAGAAATTTGTTGTCATTTTCATCGATGACATCTTAGTCTACTCCAAGAACAAGGAAGAGCATGAAGGACATTTGCGTTTGATACTTGAGAAGTTAAGAGAGCATAAACTTTATGCCAAATTCAGCAAGTGTGAATTCTGGTTGGATGAAGTGGGATTTCTTGGTCATGTTATGACAAAGGATGGTGTAGCAGTTGATCCTGCTAAAGTTTCAGCTGTGACTGAATGGGAATCTCCCAAGTCCGTGAAAGAAGTTCGTAGTTTTCTTGGCTTAGCAGGTTACTATAGGAGGTTCATTGAGAATTTCTCCAAGGTAGCTAAGACTATGACAGAATTGTTAAAGAAAGACAAGAAGTTTGCTTGGTCTGAAGGTTGTGAACTCAGCTTCCAGGAATTGAAGAAGATACTTGTGACAACACCAGTCTTGTGTCTGCCAGATTTGGAAAAAGATTTCCAAGTATATTGTGATGCATCTCATCAAGGTTTGGGTGCAGTACTTATGCAAGACGGTAAAGTTGTGGATTATGCCTCGAGACAACTCAAAACTCATGAAGTGAACTATCCTACTCATGATTTAGAGTTAGCCTCTGTTGTCCATGCACTCAAAACATGGAGACACTATCTTTTGGGAAAGCGTTGTGAAGTGTTCACAGATCACAAAAGTTTGAAGTATATCTTCACCCAGAAGGAAATTAATATGATACAAAGAAGATGGCTAGAACTTATCGAGGACTATGACTTAAGTTTGCAATACCACCCTGGTAAAGCAAATGTTGTAGCAGATGCTCTAAGTCGTAAGGTTTTTGTGAATGGCCTTACCAAAGGAGAATTGCCAGATGAGCTGTGTACTCAATTTAGAAAGCTCAGATTGGAGATTGTACCTGAAGGACATCTCATGCCTTTGGATGTTCAACCCACTTTGTTGGACAAGATCAAAGAAGCCCAGAAGACTGATAAGGAAATCAAAGAGATTAAAAAAAAGATTAGCAAAGGTAAAGCCAAAGAGTTCCATGAAGATGAACAGGGTACTTTATGGCATGGGAAACGTATCTGTGTTCCACAAGATCTGGAACTGCGGAAACTGATTTTGCAAGAAGCACACAACTCTCCGTATTCCATTCATCCGGGTAACACCAAAATGTACATGGACATGAAAGAAAGATTTTGGTGGAATAATCTCAAGAAGGACATCGCCGAACATATTGCTTTGTGTGATGTGTGTAGTAGAGTGAAAGCGTAACATCAGAAACCAGCAGGTTTGCTTCAACCACTACCTATTCCTGATTGGAAGTGGGACAAGATTGGTATGGATTTCATTACCGGATTACCAAGGACCCAGTCAGGATATGATTCTATTTGGGTCATAGTGGATCGCCTAACTAAAGTGGCTCATTTCATACCCGTGAAGACAACCTACACAAGTGCTAAGTTAGCCAGAATCTACATGAGTAGAATTGTGTGTCTACATGGAGTGCCCAAGAGTATTGTGTCTGATAGGGGAACTCAGTTCACTTTCCATTTTTGGAGACAGTTACATGAGTCATTAGGAACGAGGTTGGAATTCAGTACTGCTTTTCATCCTCAAACCGATGGACAAACGGAAAGGACTAATCAGATTCTCGAAGACATGTTGAGGGCATGTGCCCTAGACTATGGAGCCAGTTGGGATGAAAGTCTGCCTTACGCAGAATTTTCTTATAACAACAGCTATCAAGCCAGCATTGAGATGGCACCGTTTGAGTTTCTCTACGGAAGAAAGTGTACCACCCCATTGTTATGGAATGGTGTGGGAGAAAGAAGTTTATTCGGGCCAGATCTTATCAAAGAAGCCGAAGAGAAGGTCAAATTGGTTAAGGACAGGTTGAAGATAGCACAGTCCCGACAGAAAAGCTACGCAGATCCTAAGCGTAGAGAAGTCACCTACGAAGTTGGTGATAGAGCTTATCTTAGAGTGTCACCACTTCATGGAGTGAAGAGATTCGGAGTCAAAGGAAAATTGGCACCAAGATATGTTGGGCCATTCAAGATTCTGAGTCGCAAAGGAGAAGTTGCCTATGAAATTGAACTGCCAGAATCTCTGTCATCTGTCCATAATGTGTTTCATGTGAGCCAACTTAAGAAATGTCATCCAGAAATGGAAGAAACTTCTTTGAAGGATACTATACCTTTGGAGGAGGTTCAACTAGAACGTGATCTCACTTATGAAGAGAAACCTATCAAGATTCTTGAGACTGCAGAAATAGTCACAAGGACTAAGACTATCAAGTTCTGCAAAGTGCAGTGGAATCATCATTCCGAAGAGGAGGCAACATGGGAAAGAGAAGATGATCTTCGGAAAGACCACCCTCACCTATTTGCTAGCCAATCCGAATCTCGAGGGCAAGATTTACCTTAAGGGCGTTAGATTTGTAACATCCCTAAAATCATGATTTCAAAGATTGCATATCATTCATGCATGCATATAGTTTTGAGATCAATTTCAAACCAAATTCAAAAAAACAGAAGCACATAGTGCTATCATTTTATGTGAGCAACTTAAATCAAATGACCATCCCCATTTGAGAGCTTAAGTGTTTTAAACCAAGTTTGTTTGCTTCCTTGTTGATTGGTTTGAGTGTGGAGTTTGAACAAAAATATACAAAATAAATGTGGTTTCAAAACCATTTTCAAAACATTTGCAAATCAAGTGCTATAGCACTGTTTATTTTGTTTATTCAAAAGAACCAAGCTTGAACAGAGAGAACACTTGGTTTTATGCCCAAATTTGTGACTGTTGCACACTGCAAAAATCCTAAAAAGTTTTGAATTCAAATAGAGTTTGAATTTATTTGAAAATCATTCCAGAAAATCAAATTAGACATAGAAAAAGATTAAAGAAAAGGAAAAGGGCCGGCGCCAAACTTTGGTCCCAACAGCGAAACCAGCCCAGCTAGCCCACCCGGGTTTTCCCTCTCTCTCTCACGCGCAGACGCACCCAACGAGTCGCCGACACCAGGACCCCACACCCCTTCTGTTCCTCTCGCAGACAACTGGGCCCTCTCCACGTCGACTCCTTCTTCCCCAAATCTCGCGCGTAGACGCCGTCGCCGCTGGCCGTTGCTGTGTTGATTCCGCGGCGTAATTTCCATTGATTCACCGGACATTTCTTGTCGAGCCTCTGCCTACTTAAACCCCTCCCCACTCCGCTCCATTCCCCTCACTCAATTTTCTCTCCATGCCACCAGGCTGCTCGCAACTCGCCAAACACCGCCGTAGCTCCGACGATCTCCGGCAGCAAATTCCGGTGAGTCCCGACCGCCCCTGTGCCTCTGGTTCAAACGAGTGTGTCCAGCAAGACCTCGTGCATATTCTGATACCCTTTGCTTGCCTGCTTGTGACCCAGGACGCCGTCCCCATTCATTCCCGCAAATGACCGAGCCGCCACTCTACTCCGGCGACCTCTCCCCGTAAGTACCAGCCGCCCCTTGCCCTCTGTTTGATACGCCTAAGATCCCCAGCGTCTTGCACATCTAACGGCACCGTTGGTTTCTCTTAGCTCGCCCGAGAACCTCGCCTCCATCGATGCCATGGCCTGCCCGACGTCTGCCCCTACTCTGACGAGGAATTCCCGCCGTGTTCGCGCGCCCCTTGACGAACCATCGCCACCTTGAGCATCAGCAGCTCCTGCAAGTCTGGTAAACCCCTTCTCCCTCTCCCGCGCGACCTAGAACGCCAGCTCCGCCACTGACAGAGGCGCCGCCGCCAGTCGCCGCCGCTAGCGCCGCCCATCTCTGGTCAAAGCAATCAGGAGCGTTAGATGTAGATCTTACGGCTAGAATGAATTAGAACTTAAACGAAGGGGTATGCGCGCATCTGAGCCACTACATCTGACTTAAATCCTGTGGCTCGCAGAGATCGATCCGCCCGAACCGGTACAGGCCAATAGGAAACAGACGCGTGGCAGTGAGTTAGATTTAAAACAGATTTTGAATCAGATTTTAGTTCAAATTTGTTTTGTTTGTAACTTTTGATTCCCACGTTAGATTTTGGCAAATTTTATACCGTTGGAATCAGGAGAGAAAGCTCTATCAGATTATGGAATGTGTTTAATGTTTAGTCTCTGTTAAAAAGGTTTTATTTGCAGAAACATGTGTAGGGCTTATTTGAATATATGAATTGTTTAGGAATTGTTTTTAGTGTCAAATAAATTTGGTTTGGCAAGTTTTTTAATTGTTTAAGATTCAGTACTATGCACTTGCTTTGTTGGGTTTTAAAAATCATCACCTAGCATCTTGCATGCATGCATATATATTTTTGATTGTATATGTCTTGTATGTGATTGTGGCTATATTTTATGTGTAGATTTTGGTGCTAGTGATCGTGATTGTGAAGAGTGCTACTCTCCCAAATACCAAGGCAAGTGGTACTTCATGAATAATTCTATCCCTATATTTTATACTAAGCATTAGAAATATTTTGCTAAGTCTTGCATGCTATTATTTTTGCATATATTCCATGTTGGGAAATCCTAAGTAGTTGTAGAAATGCTAGGGAATTTCTAAGTTAAGTTACTATCTATGCCATTCTTAGCCTAGCTAATAGTAAACAAGGGTTGGTAAAATATACATGCTATGATGAAAATATTTCTAAGTCTTTGGACTTTTGTTTTGCTTAATAAAACAACTAAGTCAATGAATCACCTGGGTGGAAAGGGACTTGATTGGTGGTTTTGGTTGAGTGGTTACACAAGGCCCATGGCTATGGTTTACCTTGTGTATCTCACTTGTGGAAAGCCACCCAGGAACAAAGGGATTTTAGAGGCCAAGTGTTGAGAAGCTTCTAGTGCAGCCACTTGGCAATATGGGTTCTGCCTGGATCACATAAGTTGCTAGAACTTAGCCATTTGGATAGTCGGTGGTAGTGGGAATGATAGGTTGGAGCGCGTCCATTTGTTCTAAGGGAAGGCTTCTGAAAGGTCCTGTCTTGGTGAAACCAAGTCTGATGGGGAAAGTGCACAACCTATGCAGATGGAAAAATCTAAGTACTTAGCCAAGTCCATGGCAATGGACAACTTGAGCATCAAGGCATGGAAGCTATCAAGAATCTCCTCATCCCAATTTTCTAAGTAAAAATTTGTGGGTGAACAAGGGTGAAGGACCTCAATGTCTATTGGTGGTTCCTTGGGAAAAGTTTTGATAAAGAAAAACTTAGTGATTTCAACTAATAGGAAAAACCTATTTTGAGCAAAGCAAGCTAAGCTACACTTAGCCAAATTTGCATATAGTATCTAGTCCACTTAAAATATACTAAGGTATCACTTGCCAATACTATTCCAAAGTATTAACCCACTGTGGCTGTAACTTGTGATGTTGCAGGTTACTCTGATGAGGATTAGGTGTCATGAGTCTACACTCAACATGTTTGCCTGTGGCACATGAAGATGAAGACTTATATTTATTTACTTATTCAAACTCTTGTATTAGGCCTGTGGCCTTGAGTTGTAAGGACTATGTTTATCTCTGGAATGGATGTAATAAATGACCTTTGTATTTGTGTACTTCATCTTAAACTGTGGATGCTAGCAATGATCCAGGGACTAGCATTGCAATCACAGGGATCCTTTTCCTTTATAAAGGAGGGATCTTACAGAAACGACCTTTACCTCGCTTTCGCTGATACCATGAGTCACGCAATAAGTATGGTTTCGCAGTAACGGGTCAAATCCCGAAGCCGGTACTTAAAGATGTGAGGCGAGGTTGGTTAACAGGCGCTCCATCGACCCCAAGCAACCCGGTCCACGCTTACCTACCTGTTATGAATCCACCTGCACTCGGCAAATCTTTCAAACGGTTTTCTATGCATATGTTGAATGGAACGCCCGAACTATGTGACTCATGGAATCTACTAGGCAAGTTAGTTGCTCGTGAGGTTGTCCAGGCCCCGTGTGGTTGCACGCTCGTCTTGGTTCCAAAGGCAAGAACTCGGGTCCTAGTGGTGGCGAGCATGGGACTAGAGAAACCACATCCCATCGCGGCCTCCCGTACAAGCCTTAGCATGTTTAATCTCATATCACATCTGATCTCATCTCATCACGTTCTCCTGTCATACTAGATTCTCTACATCTGATACATCATCTGGATGGACCAGACTCAAAAGCTATGCATGTCTAAGAAGACACGAATAAGAGCTCTAGAGGTGCACACAAGCCAAACCTAGTTATGCTAGGAGTAGTGGATCAGGTAATATAAGCCCAAAAGGGAGTAATGCAATAGATAGGATACTCTATCTATCGACAAAAGACCACGGTAGAATTGTATGCATCATGGCAAGAATTGAAATGCTTTCGAAATCATAGGATTATATCATGGTGGGGCTATGCTTGCCTTTGCCAGTTGATAGCAGATAAGAAGATCTTCAGGAGCCTTGTACTTGACTTTATTAGAGTTGGTTAAGTATTGTTCTTCGATATTTGATCTTTGATGGTGTTGACCTCGGGCTTCGATCTCGATCTCGATATCATATTCTATCGCGAAGAACGAAACACCGAAAAGAGAGGGAAACAATCAACACATGGCATCGATGCAATGCTCAAGCAAGTATGATGATATGACAAGTTAATTTTCTTTGAAATGTAACCCTAAGGCATGCTCGACAACTTAATCGGGGTTCCGAGGGGTGAAAACCCTAATTCGGGAAAACTCCGGAATCACCTGTGAGGGGTTACTATGTTCTTATAATTAAAATTGTCACATAAGTTGTTGAACAATGCATGATTATAGTGTAATTAGATAGATCTCATTTTTCTGAACATTTTGATATATTATTCATATTTTTCCGACTTATAAATCATTAGATATTGAATTTACAAGATTTATCCTTTTTCTGAAATTATTAAAACAATTATTAAAAACTTGTTAAACTTTTTACACCCAGACACAATCTACCCGCAGTGACTGACCGGTGGGGCCGAGGCCACATCGGCAGCCACGCAAGCAAAGTGAGGTCAGGGCGTTTTTCACTAAGTCTAGCTCTAGTCAGAGAGGCTGACGAATGGGCCTGGTCCACGCTGGCAAGCCACGCTGGCGCCACGCGGGCCTCGCCGGAGGGAACGGCCAAACGGCGGCGCGGGACGGTGATAGAGGTGATGCGGGGCTGCACGACTAGGACTATTCGAATCAGGTCACTGGGGGATACCTAATCGCGGCGGCGCCGCTTGCTAATGGTCACCGGAGCTCGGTCGGCAACAGCGAATGGCGGCGGCAGCAGGTGCATGACGCGGGAGCTACTGAGAGCGGGAGGGAGAGAAAGGAGGGGCTCCTGAGAACCGGAAGCTCACCACGATGCCGATGGATGGTGCGAAATGGCCGGGCAAGGTCGAGAACGGTGGCAATGGTGGCAGGGATGGCCGTCGGAGGCGGAGAAGAAACGGGTCGCACCGTCGATTAGGGTCTCCCCTTCCTGATTCCTTCTGCAGGTCGAATCAGGGGACCACGGTGGTGCTCGTGGCGATCTCAGATACGCGAGGGGAGGCCGGGAGCGAGCTCGAGCTCGAGGCCATGGCGGGCTAGGGTTCGGGAGCTGGAGATGGGGAGCGAGGGAAACCGAAAGAAGAGGATAGGATGAGGGGGAAGCTTCCAGGGCTGGTCCTTATCCTTCCCTGGAGCAGCGGCGAGGATCTCCATGCAGGGCGGCCGGCGACGTGCAGACAGCGAGCTGCTTCGGCAGATCGAGAGGTCGATGACGACTCCAGGGAGACGACGAATAGGTAAGTGGGCTTGGGCCATGATGGGCCGGCTGCAGGCTGCTCGCGTGGGCGACAGGAAGAGGGAGAAGGTGGGCTAGCTGGGCTGCGGCCTAAGAAGCTGCTGCTGCTATTTTTCAGAAATATTTTTCTATTTAGCTTTCTTATTTCTTTCTTTTACAAATTCATTTTCAAATCTGTGTTTGGTCAGTTCAAAAATACCAGAACTTTGCAACTATTCAAAACATTGCAGAGACCCTTGTAATCAATTTGGGTTCCAAGGTTTTGGTAACTTTCAAATTCAAAAACCATTTGAATGCTTTTCAAATAGAGGAAGAAAGTAGGGTTTAGGGTTTGGCAATAATTTCTTTAATGCAAAATTTAAAGGATGATGCTCATGAATGCAGAAACAACCCTAATTATAAATTAACTAAAACTGGGGTGTTACATAGAACCAACAAGCATCATAAGCGTAAGTTACGTGACTCGGATGATGACTACTCGGAGCTTGATCGGCCATGGAACATAGGAAAGCTACGTCCTTTCTACACTTAGCATTTTTTATCTAATTGTGTACCTCTTATATGATCAATGAAATAAAGCTCTTTGGTTCACTCATATTTGTGAGTCTTTTACCTCCTTTAGTGTTCATTTTTGGATCGTATAAAACCTTTATGCACAAGCTTTGCAATCGCACTTGTGAAAATTCCGCCTACGGGCGTTAGCTTAAGTTTTTTGGTCTACACGTTCTTTGTCGTTTTTATGTAGATTGTGGAGTAGTGACTTTCGGCACTCATTGTTAGTGATTTTGTTCTTAGGTTATTCACGGTGCCATTGGGCATCATCACCTGAGCGCATGGTTCCGACAACGAGTCTTCCGACTCACGAAAAATCAAGCGTAAAAACCAAAGTAATGGATATGCCAGCACTTGCTTAAAAAATATATACATGCTGGAAATAGTTCTTAAGTAGCAGGACATACACCATTGTTTTCTGCCTTAAGTTAACACATAGTTTTTTCCGCATAACAAGTTACAGAGGAAACAAATATTACTAGTTGTTTACATTCCTCTGGCGCAGGCAACTTGGAAGCAACATCACCAGCAGCAGAAGAGTCACCTCCCTCGAAGTCGGCAGTATTGAGGGACTCGGAGGAGCTTTGGCCTTTGTCTTCAACGGTGTTCATGGGCACAAAGACGTTAACGTCGACCAACTCGGCAACTCTGGTGTCATAACCCGCGAGTGAAGCCAAGATAGAATCATGGTTTATCTTTTGGCCTTCATCATCTACGTTGGGGATACCGGAGGTTACCGTGTTGATGTCGGCATTCTCGTAGTGTTCCTTCACCATTGACAATGCCATCCTGGCGCTAGACCGTGCAGATGAAGCTTTCCAGCTTGAAATACGCTCGGGGGCTCGACGCAGGATCTCCGAGAACTTCGCTACAGAGTCTGATGCCTTGATGTTGATCTGGAGGGATTTGGCAATCTCTTTGCTCTGCGCGATGGCGGTGTTGATGAAGTTGCCAGCAAGGACCATACATTCCTTTGGGGAGGAGGCGACCGGGTTAAACCCATAGGAGCTGCGAATTGCTGACAAAGGAGCGCATGAGTTCAAAAAATCAAAGTATCCAGACTACAGAAATCCAAGACACAGAATCACTTACTGAAGATGCTGGCCTCAGCCTGCCAGAGAGTCTCTGCCATGGAGTCTCGTTCTTGTCGGAGGAGCTTATATGCTTCATGATGGCGTTGGTGTGTCTGATCAGCAGCTTTCTTCTGCTCTTTCAAGATAGCAATTTCCTCCTTCAAGCGGTTCATCTCCTCATTGGTGGAGTCCTGCAGGACTTTCATTGATTCTTCATGGATCTTCAGCATGTCCTTCCTCTCCTACTTGAGGATCTTGTTCTCGCTATCCAGCTCCTGAATATGCTTGGATTGCTCGACAATGTCCTTAGCCTTGGCAATGGTTTCTGCAAGTCGGAGAAAGCAGAGTACATTGTGAGTACTCGGAGAATACACAAAATCAAGTCGGAATACGAAAAAGAAAGGAAAAACAGACGCTTGCTCTTGATGATCTGTTCCTTCAAGAAGGCAATTTTACCCTTTTCATCTTCCAAGTCCGCGCGCATCTTCTGGTACTTGTCGTTGGCCATGCCCCTCCGAGCATTCTCATTATGTGGAAAAAAGAAAGTTAAACATTGTTTGGTCTACTTGGAGCATCTAGCCGGAAAATTTCCAACTAGACGCTCGGGGGCTACAGCGAGAGTTTTTAACTTAGCATTATGCTTAGTCTTTCTTTAAGCATCTAGTCGGAACTAATCCAGTTTTTTATTAGAAGCTTGGGGGCTACAGTATAAAGTTTTTAACTCAGATGTATGCTTAACTTCTCTTTAAGCATCTAGTCAGAACTAATTCATTTACAACTAGAAGCTTGGGGGCTACGGTATCAAAATTTTATAAATACTGCATATGCTACTCTTAAAGCATCTAGTCGGAATAAGTCATTCCACCTATATGCTTGGGGGCAACAGTGAGAAGTTTTCTAGCTTAGTCACTCTTAGAGCATTTAAACGCAAAGACCAATGGTTTTCCGTCTAAATCCTCGAGGGCTATAGTGGGATACTCATATGAAATGCAAAAGGAAAATATAACTTACAAGTGCAATGATCTTGAGGTTGGTAGCACTTTTATCTAGCAACTTGCCGAAGGATGCACTATTTCCTTGCAAGATTTCTGCTTGCCGGAGAAGCTCCTCAAGACCGCACGCCGGAGATGTCGGCGCCACACCAGGAACCAGAGAAGTGCTCACTACTAGGAAAAGGGTTGTTTGTGGCGCACCTAAAAAGCCCATCCATGGCGCACTAGTGGTGCGCCACTAAGCATACGCTGCGGCTAAAAAGTGCCCGTAGCGCACTACCCTGGTGCGCTACGGTTATATGGGGATAGGCTTAGCGCACTACCAGGTGCGTCACGGGTAGGGGTACAGGTGCTCCATGGATGTTTTTTTCAAAAAACAAAAAATGCAAAAAAACACCCTCGTTTTGAATTGCAAAAGCAATCGGGTCAACATCGCCGCTGTCGTGTCGCCTCGCTGGAGCATGGTGGCCGTGGCCACGACCTACCACCGCAGGGAGGTGCGGGAGGCCCTCGTCGGCATCGAGGAAGAGAGGGAGAAGGAGGTGTGGTTGGAGAAGGGAGGAGGTTTCCGCAAGGAGAAGGAGGTCGTCGGCGGTCGTCGGCGCTCATCATGACTGCAAGGAGGAGGAGGCCGCAAGGAGAAGGACGTCATCGTCCCCGTCGTGACTACAAGGAGGAGGAGAAGGTTGCCATCGCCGTCGCCATCGTCACTACAAGGAGAGGACGATGCCGGAGCAAGGAGGAGGAGAAGGCCACTGTCGCCATCGTCAGTGCAAGGGAAGGAGGAGAAGGAAAAGGAGGAGGAGGAGAAAAGAGAAGGAAAAGGAGGAGGAGAAGAGAGAACGAAAAGGAGGAGGGAGGAGAATGAAAAGCAGAAGAGGGAGGGAATAGGGGTAGGTGGGCGGGGTGGGGATTCAACTTTTGAATCCCGCCCAACTTACTCATAGCGCACTGGGTGGTGGTGCGCTACGGGTAAGTTGCCCTCTATTTTTTTCTGCAAGAAAAAATGGTCTTTTGACCATAACTTTTTACTCTTTTCGAATTTTTAAAATCTAAATAATCGCCAAACTATCGAAGGTCATTGCGAGCGGATGCGAAATCTCGTTCTCGACATTTTGGTATATTATACGATTTTTTTCGACATCGTATGCAAAAGTTACGGCCATTTTACCGTGGCATGACTTTTTTTTGCAAAAAAGTCGAAATCATTGTTTGTTAATTTTTATACAAACTATACCACATTACCTATCTACATATGAAATGATTTTATTTTTTTTGAAGTGTTTATCATTTTCTTTTATTTTTTGCAAAGCCTAAAAAGGTGCGCTATGCCTAAATTTCACATAGTGCCCTACGACTAAGTTGACCAGCTTCTGCAGCACACATGCCCGTAGCGCACTAGGTCAAGGTGCGCTACGCCTAAGTTTCACATCCGTAGCGCACCTTGACCTAGTGCGCTACGAGTATGTATGCTGCGGCCACATGTGCCCTGGACCACACATAGCCGTGGCGCACCACCCCCATGTGCGCCACGCTTACGGCAGTTAGCCGTAGGGCACCTGTGGGCAGTGCGCCATGCCTATTTTATCCGTGGGGCACCACAAGCACGTGCGCCATGGATGTGTGGATTACCTATAGCCGTTTTCCTAGTAGTGGCTACCTGGCATAAGTACCGGATAGACTATCTTCGGAAACTCGATGGTCTTCTTGGGTGCGGGGGCGCCGCCTTCGACGGATGTACCACCTTCCACCACCGCCTTACCGCTATCCATGGCATCCTTAGCCGGAGCTTTAGCCATTTGGTGTGCGGCACTCTCCTGCGTCGCCTGTTCACCGACAACAGCGAGCTCTGTGGAGGCGCCTGAGTCCACTTCCATGGAGGAAGGGCTAGATGCATCTCTAGCTTGTGAGATTGTCGAGGCGGACGAAGGCTGGACGATAGGAGTGACAGGGGCGATGGCGGGAGATACGTCGCGATGCAGCATATCCTTGATGGTTCAAGAAGCCCCCAAAGTTTTGGAGGTCTTCTTCAAGATGGTTGTGGCTTTCTTTCTGAAACGTGCAAAATACATAAGTACGAGAATAAAGACAGAAAAATGGACAATGTCGGAGGGAAAGAAGCTTACACAAGAGGGGGTGCTTTAGCAAAGGGGATCCCGGTAATCTTTCTTTTCTCGGCCTCCAAGGCAGCGGTAGTCTTTTTGGAGGCTCAACCCTCTGTTTTCTTCTTCTGGCCTTCGTCGGCAGCGTCAGAGGTGGAGCTCTTCCGCTTTCGTGCCAATGGAGCATCGTCATCGGACACGATGGTGACTTCCTTCATCTTTGGATCATAGATTTGAGGAGCCATGTTGTCCTTGTCTATGTCGCTAAGCTGTTAAGGTGAAGAACCACCGTGTTACATGAGATGGTAATGGCTAGACGGAAGAACTAGAGTATATGTCATACACGGAAAATAAGCAGTTACCTTTGGGCACTTTCTCTCTACGAACATGTTGTAGGTGATGGCGAAGCCAGGCTTCTTGTCCTTCACCTTGATGATGTCCTTGAGGCGAAGCTTGACGGAGTCGCTCGAGAAGTTGTCCACGGAGATGCGGAGGCTATCCCTTCTATCGTTGGAATACTCGTGCATCAGCTTCGAGCGGTGCTACAAAGGCTGGATCCGCCTGATGAACCAGCACATGGCTAGGTCCAGTCTGGTAAAACCCGTCTCTACGAACCACTCTATCCGCCTTATAGAACGGGAAGCGTCGATGTCGGAGGGAAGGAAAGCCTAGGATCTCCATGTCGAAGTTTCGGCGGCTGCTCCATCGACAAAGTCCGGGTACGTTACTTCTCGGCCGACTAGAGGGATATCTGGGCCGTAGATGTAAGTACGCTGCCAGTTCTTGCAGGACTCGTGGCCGACCATGTCGGGGAAGCGCCGACCAGGCCGGATCTTAAAGCTAATGGTGCCACAATTTCTAAGTTCATCATTACTGGCTCCGGCTTCGCGCTTGACGGTGAAGAAATATATGAAGAGATCTAGCCTAGGCTTAATCCCTAAGTAACCCTCGCAAAGCGCCGCGTAATTGCTAAGCGCTAGGATACTATTGGGAGAAAGGTTCTGTGGTTGTACTCGGTAATGATTCAAGACAGCGAGGAAGAAATTAGAGATGGGCAGGGAGACGCCGCGTACCAACTGTGCTTTGAGGTACACCTTTTCTACTGCTTGGGGAGAAGGTGTGACCTCGCCGGCCGGCACCGCCCGCTAGGCGAGCCCCTCCGTCGCAGGGAGGTAACCTTAGACGATCAGATCTTTGATGTCGCGGTCCGTGATGTCCAAACCGCGCCAGTCGCCATTGTGGGAGTCGTACTCCTCCTCCAGCAGCTCCAGCGCCGCTGGATTATGGTTGCCGCCGGTGGCCTCGACCACCGTAGACCTGGGGATGACCAGGCCCTCTGGGGGCACGACGATGGAGCTCGCTGGCTTCGTCGCGGCTTCGCCCGACACCGCCTTCGAAGGGGAGGACGTGCTGCTGGCCATTGGGTACGTTCAGAGGTGACTGGTGAGATTGGGAGTTAGGGTTTTTCGTGCGAGGCGCGGAGAGCTTGAGGAGACACTTGCCTGAGGAAGAAGAAGATGCAGGGGGAATGAGGTGAAAAAGTAAATTTTCCATCGCAGTTACTATTTATGATCTCCAACATCAAGATTCATGCAACTTGATAGAATGGTTGCCACGTAGACGACGTGTGCGGAGACGTGCGCGGAAATTTCGGCACGTACCAACCGTCGTCGCCAACGGTTCGTATCGCTCGCGCGGGAAAAGTGGACATGATTGCGGTCTATCCATGTGTGAGTTACGAGGTGTTGCTGACCTATGTATACGTCTCCCTAGCTGACATAAACAGATGAACCATCACATCGGAAGATTCCGGTATGGACGGATCTAGTCCGGCTACGAAAGAGTACGATGGAAGATTAAGCAATTCTCCGACTTACAAGTTGAAGACAGAGAAAACCTTGCAGGACTACAAAATATTGCTTGACGATTTTCCTACATCCATCTAGACGGAGCATTCAACGTGAAGAGGCAAGACGGTGCAAGATCTCGGAGTTCTCCGGGGGCTACTGTTGGGGATATGCTATATGGGTATCGTCATAACATGTCTCCTATCCGGATAACCCGGGTGGCCCACAGTTGGTAGCATGGCCATGGCCTGCTGGACGGCCCAATTAGATGGATCCATAAGGGAGGCCCATGCCGGATAAAGGAAGGCTACGGTGGAGTCACCAGCGTACCCGGAGCCTTGGAGTACAAGACACGCTAGACTAGTAATAGACAGTGTAGGACTGTGTAACCTGTCTGGCTAGGACTTTTCCCTGTAACACTAGGACCTGGCGACTATATAAGTCGGGCCTATGGGAGCCTTAGGGAACCAATTAACTCACACCTCGCACAACGAACCTATCTCTATAACTCGGCGTATTGCCATTATAGTGATTTATAGCAGGAGTAGGATTTCACCACCGTTGTGGGATCTGAACCTGGGTAAGTTGTGTTACCTCATACCCGTCAACCGTCCGCCTTCCCTCACGTCTCTAAACACACACTGTGAGGACCCCTCCATGGTGTACTCGTCGGCAATACCACGACACGACCAACTATACGGCGGGTCGCCATATAGTTGGTGCCGCCTCCGCCTCCTCAAATAGTTTCACCCCGTGCAACTAGTTCGGAGAGACGACATACAGAACACCCAGAAATCGCCGAAAACCTCACCTTGGAAGGGATCTAGAGGGGGAACTTTCCCTAGGGATCCAACTTCGCCCTAAGAAGATCTGGAAGGCCAAGGCATCGATCTTCATCTTCATCAACCGTTGCATCTCCATCACCACCATCATCTCCATCCATCCCATCTAGATCTTGTTGTAATTCTTGCACTAGTTATGGATTTATACAAGTACTATTCATCGATAATCTTTTCCATTACCATTGTCATGATGCTGATTGCCTCCATGTCTGAGTAGATCATTAGTTCTTGGGCAGATGGAGAAGCCCTAGTATATGATTGAGATGAGATAGAGATTATTTTGTTATACATCATTATATGTATGTGTTAATTGTCTTCATCTTGATGTTGGGAGTTGTGCACCTCCTTAATATTTGCCTCTCGCGGGGACTCGATGAAGGGGATTACTTGTTGGTAGATGGAGGGATGGTAGGACTTACTGTGACTATAAATTCGTTGTCATCCTTTACGTACTAACTTGGGGAATCAAAGAAAACTGATTAAGCCATATCCATGTCACGGGAGAAATCCCTTAATAGCGAGATAATACGATTGATGTCATTTATCTGTCAGCTGTGGTTATGAAGGATGGTGTGAGCAGTGGTTGCTGCCTCATCATCCATATATAGCGCTCCTCCCACATACATGCATATCATGAGAATATTCATTATAATAAATCTTGATCACTTAGTCTAAATTGCTAGCGGTGTATCCACCACTCCCTGAAAACACCTTTTCCCCATTGCAGTTTCAATCTTCTTACGCACGCGATTAATATTTTCTTCATTAAGTTTTAATTCGTTTTACCTTACTGTTTCAACCAACCAAAAACCCAAAAACAATTCTACTTTCTTGCATCTTAGAATTAGTCCTCAAGTACTTCGTTTAGTTTTAGTTAAAAACAATTTTAGTCTTTTGCCTATTGCTCCCTGTGGGATCGATATATTTATTTTGAAACTGTCTACAAATGATCTGTGCACTTGCAGTCATCAGATATGCCTACCGATGTTTATTGTCCCATCATTTTTGGAAGAACCTTTCTAAATACTGCAGGAGCAAACATAGATTGCAAGAGACAAACCGTGTGTCTCAAATTTAGGGAAGAGAAAATGGATTCTCATTTATCCAAATTTAACCATAAGCCAGATATTGAAGAACTAGATGATGATGAGTGTGAACGTGAGGAAGAAGGTAATTTTATCAATTTAGCCTCGATGCTTATTGAGACTCCAGATGATGATTTTGCAAGGAGTTTAGTCAACAATAATAATATCCTATATGACATAGAGAAAACTGAAATATATGATTATATTGAATCTACATGTGAGGTGGATGCCGAGATTAATCTAGAATACAAGGAACCTACAAGAAACGGAGATGAAGCTCTTACCCTCCTATCCTTAAAACTTTACCAAAGGAACTAAAATATAGGTTTCTTGATGATATTGATTGATTCCCTGTTATTATAAGTTCTAACCTTGCAGAAAAAGAAGAGGAGAATTTGATGAAAGTTATTCATATGCATAGAAATGCTCTTGGATATTCGATTAGTGACTTGAAGGGGATTGGTCCTTTGATAGCCACCCATAGGATATTCATAGAGGAAGGTGCCCAACCGTTCACAGACTTTCAACGACATCTCAAACCTCACATAAAATAGGAGGTAAGAAAAGATATAATACACTTATTAGATGTTGGGATCATCTTTCATGTAGAATAGAGTGAATGGGTAAGTCATGTTCATTGTGTTCCTAAGAAAGGTGGATTTACTGTTGTTGAAAATGAACATACCGACATGGTGCCCATAAGGACTGTTGTTGGACACAGGATATGCATTGACTATAAAAAACTTAATAAAGAAACCAGGAAATATCAGTATCCACTTCTATTTATAGATCAAACTCTAGAGAGGCTGGCTATGCATTCTTATTTTCGCTACTTAGATGGCTATTCTGGTTTTTCTCAAATTGCTATTCATCCTGATGATCAACTTAAAACTACCTTCATATGTCCCTATGGTCTTTATGCTTATCGTTGTATGCCTTTCGGTCTTTACAATGCCCCTGCTAATTTTCAAAGATGTATGACTGCTATATTTGCCAATTATGTTGAAAGTATTATGGAAGTCTTCATGGACGATTTTCCTGTTTATGGAACTTCCTTTAATCATTGTCTTCATAATCTTCATAAAGTTTTGCAGAGATGTGAAGATACTAACCTAGTATTAAACTGGGATAAATATCACTTTATGGTTCAAGAAGGTATAGTACCTGGTCACAAAATCTTAGGTAAGGGTATAGAGGTTGAGAAAGCAAAGATAGAATCTATAAAAAGACTTCCTCCTCCTCGGGATGTCAAAGGTATAAAGAGTTTTCTAGGCCATGCTGGATTTTATAGAAGGTTCATTAAAAACTTTTCAAAAATTGCTAGACCCTTAAATAGTCTTCTTCAGAAAGGGATTATCTTTAATTTTTATGAAGGATGTTTAAATGCTTTCAACATATTAAAATAATCTCTCATTAAATCTCTTGTTATTAAACCACCTAATTGGAACAAACCCTTTTAATAATTCTATGAAGAAGTCATGAAGCTGTGGGAGCAATTCTTTGATAGTATAATGGTGATGATCTTAATATCATTCATCATGCTAGCTGCACCCTAAACGGGGCCCAAAAGAATTACTCCGTGGTAGAAAAAGAATTATTCGCTGTAGTTTTCTCCTATGATAAATTTAGATCATATATTAATGACTCAAAAGTGAGGGTACGTACTGATCGTATTGGTCTAAAGGAAATCCTAGAAAGGACCGATGTTAAGCCAAGGATGATCCATTGGACTCTACTTTTACAAGAATTTGATTTGTAGATTCTACAAAGGAAGGAGGAGATAAAGGAGATACCCATGGACATTGAAGATATTAGTCCACCTAAAGAAGTATCATCCATTTACATATCCTTTGGAACAACATTGCCAAAAAGAAAATTCTCAAATTCTCTTTGCAATGGTTTTACTGATCTGCTTTAACCCACTTATGAACTCGTTCTCTACAAATAGATCAGGCATCTGAAATCTGAAGTTACCTTTGTTCTGGATGACTTTTTGCTATTTCTTTCAGCATTTTTGATTTCAATTTGTTTTTATGATTGCACTGCTAGTTTTGCGAAGTTGTTACGGGCGGGCGGTACGGCCGCACCCTCCCGTACCACCGGTCGTTAGACACACTGCATCATTGTGTTGGATTTCGCCGTTTAGGTACGATCGCGCGGTACGGGCTCACCCGCCTGTTCCACTGGTCGTTGCCGATACGGTATCATTTCGCCAAACTTCTAGTTCTATTTTTTTGTAAAAAAAAGAGTCGATAAAAAGCCTATACAGACGGGCAGTACGAGAGGGACCTGCCCGTACCGCTTAGTCGGTTGGTAGGTTACCACCTTCGAAGCCGTGTTGGCCTGGGAACGACCCAGTACATGCCCATTGTATGGGCGTACGCCCATACCGAGTGGTCGTTACAATCGTATTTTCTGCTTTTTTGTTTGTCTTTCCATATTTATTGAGATTCTTTTCTTGGCCGCCCCTTTTCCTTCCAATTCATATTTCCTCCTACCTCTAACCTCTTATAAGCCTCTTTAGAAGGCCTCCTTGTTTCTATTGTCAAAATAGATCTCCTCCGTGTCGCCTCGTACTTACAAGAACCATAGAACAATGTCCTATCCATGGAGCTTCGCTCAAGGGAGAGAAGACCTCCATGGATCGTCTTTAAGAATCACAGAGGAAGCCAAGGGCGCTAAATCAAATAAGAAGGAGATGGACATCGAGGATGGATTCAAGCTTATAGAAACAATACAAGAGGGGCTTAAGGTGTTCAGCCTCGGTGTTGGCAAAGATGGAGACTCCGAATAAGTACAACTTCATTTAGAAGGATATGGAGAAATCTACTTGAATAAGGTGAAAGAGAAGGGGGAGAAGGTCCAAGCTTCCTTAGATTCCCTGGACCGTCGCATCAAGAAGATTGAGGTAAAATCTCCAGGGTCTTATAAACATATTGAACTATTCGGCGTTATCTGGACCAGATGGATTTGAAGATAATGAAGGGACTCGAAGAAAATCTCAACATCAGCCTTTGATCCATCAACATTCAGAAGCAAACAATAGAGATGTACCAAGCTCTTGTGGAGCAGTTGGAGAAGGTTAGCGAGTAGCGTTAGATCCGAATCTTGATCCTAGAAGCATCAAACAAGATTCTTCGAGCAAGCCTTCGTGCTTCAAGGGGTCACCCTTTTGTAGACTAAAGGGCATGCCAAGGTACCAAATAAAATCAAGGAATTATTTGATCCATCCAGTTTGATTCCAATATCAGGGGATCTGTGAGAGCCTTGTAATCTATCTTATAGTTTTTGGCATGTTTACTTTTCCGCATGCATCTACACTTTAATTCCAAAGTTTGCATTAGCTGCACCAACTTCAAATTCCCCTTGTTCTAGAGATGATTTATATCCGTTGAGTTTCGATACTTTATGATATTTGAAGTATGTTTTGATCCATAATTATTATATTAGATGACTGAACTAGGTTGAGTGTTATGATACTTGTACAACTTTCATGATTTTTAGGGACTTCCACACCAATAAAAGTATTGATTAGGTTATAAGAAGGAAAAAATTTGGTAGCATATTATAATTAAGAGTTTTCCCTTGTATCCATCAAAGTAGTGAGCATGATCAAATATCTGTATAAAAATAAAAATAAAAGAGAGGGGAAAACAAATGAAAAAGATATTTACGCATGATTAGACAAAGTGCAAAAGAAGCAAAAAAAATAGAAAGCAGTTATAAAAAATCAAGAGGAAAAGAAGAGTGATCATGAATCTTCATTACTAAACTACGCGCTCAATATTTCTAAACTCAATGATTCTATGATATGTTAAATAACTAGAAGCTTCTTATGATCTCATTAATACTAGATAAGGTGTGGAAGCCTCTAAGTCATGTAATGTGTAAGGGTATGATAATACCCCCGACGCTTCTTTATATCCGATGTTGTACTCCTATTTCAAATTTTTGCCTCATTTATTGTAACGAATCGTGTCTCATGAACATGATGATCTTTTCCACAAGGCATAATCTTGCTCGGGGACGAGCAAGAGCCTAGCTTGGGGGGAGTTTATGAGTCCAAAATCTAAGAATTTTTACCTTTTATTTTTGCATACATAGAGTAGGGATATTTGTATTTCACTGTGTTCACGCGCACCTTTTGTCTTTATTTCAACAGGATCCCAAATCACTCAGGCTATTATGAACATATCAATTAAAGATGTCATATTATACTATAATATGATATTTTTAAGTGATAAAAGTCATTTTGAGGAATTACCTTCGCAACTGGGAAACTACCAAGCGAGGAGAGGCAACCAGTGCCCGTAACGACCAGCGCTATGGGCGGGGACCGCCCATACCGCCCGATCGTACCATGTGTCGCTAGATCCGCCTCTTCAAAATACTTTATCCTGGCAAAGACAGCGGGGGATCCGACATTCCCAGCCACCAGAAACCATGAAAAACCACATCTCAAAGGGATCTTGTAGAGGTCCCAATCTTTAATAAGGTAGAGATCCCTGTGTTTACAATGCTAGTCCCTGGATCAATAGCTAGCATCCACAATTAAGATGTAATATCAAGAAACAAAGGTCATAATACAACTTTATAACCAGAAATAAAATAATTCATTACATCTTACATAGCTCATTTGGCTAACTCATTACAATGCAGCAGAAATAACTATAGCATGGCGTCCTTCATCTTCAATGTGCCACATGCAATCATATTGGTTGTAGACTTGTAATCCTAATCAACATACTTCACTAACATCATACAAACCTGCAACATAATAAGTTACGGCCACAAGGGTAAATACATTTGAATTGTATTGGCAAGTGATACTAGGGTAGTATAGTGGTAACTATCATCTATATGCATTTGGCTAAGTGGAGCTTATGCTTGCTTTGCTCAAAATAGATTTTCCTTATCATTTGAAAACACTAAGCTTTTGCTTGTCAAAATCACCCAAGGAACCACCAATAGAAATTGGTGAACCTTAAACCCTTGTTCAACCACAAGTTTTTAACTTAGAAATTTGGATGAGGAGATTCTTGATAGCTTCCATGTCTTGATGCTCAAATTGTCCTTTGCCAGGGACATGTCTAAGTACTTAGATTTTTCACTCTGCAGAGGTGGTGCACTTTCCCCACAAGACTTGGTTTCACCAAGACCAGATCTTTCAGAAGCCTTCCCTTAGACCAGAATGGACGCGTTCCAACCTATCATCCCCTACCACCAACTGTCCATTTGGCTAAGTTATTGCAACCTATATGATCCAGGCAGAGCCCATAATGCCAAGTGGCTGCACTTGAAGCTTCTCAACATTTGACATCTCAAACCGCTTTGTTCCTGGGTGGCATTCCACAAGTGAGATACACACGGTAAACCATAGAAATGGGCCTTGTGTAACCACTCAACACAAACCATTATTTCCATTCCACCTAGGTGTTTCATTCACTTAGTTGTTTTATTAAACAAAACACAAGTCCTTGACTTCGAAATATTCCATATCATGAAGTATAATCCACCCTTGTTTTCTACTAGCTAGACAAAGCATGATAGTAGTAGGAATCTTAACTTAGAAAAATTCTACTAAGGTATCATCTACTAGGATTTCCCATGGCATAGTTTATACTTAGCAAAAATTCCATGCAAGTCCTACTTAGAAATATCACTAATGCACAGTGAAAATAATGGGACAAAAGTATGAAGCATCACTTGCCTTTTTGGTATAGAATTATAAGTTCACTCCTTGATCTTGCAATATTCACACTCTTCAATTTCCACTACAATTCAACCAAGCCATCAATATTCAATCTACCATTCAAGCAAACATCACATAAAATAATAGAAACCAAGCAATGCATGCAAGCATGCAAAAGATTGTTTTATTTGGAAAAGTGGTTTCTAATAGGTTATAAACATTTGAAAACCTCTATTGGTCATTTGCAAAAGGTTTCACCTATAAACCATTTTTACACTAAATCAATATTTTTGTTGAAAATTCCTTTAGCAAAGCAATAATCTTTATAGGGTTCACCAAATATATTTTTAATTCTAAAACTTGGTGTTTGGGGTCAAAGAGTTTAATCCAAATCATTTCCCAAAGATTTTTCTCCAAAAAGTATTTTTAACATATAAACAACATTTTTATTTGACTAGAAATGTTCTAAATCAAAGATTTATTCTTTTGCCTTACAAAATATGTTTTTGAATCCACAAGTTGGCTTCTATGGCCAGTAGGTTCAAAACTAAACATTTTTCAAAGATTTTATCCCAAAAACATTTCTAGAATAAATTTTATACACAAAATATGCTTATATAAGTTTTTGCAAAAACAGCCATTTTACCAGAAGCAATTTATTAAACAAAGTGCATGGTTGGATATCACTTGGTCTTCTGATTCCATTTCTATAAAATTTGCAAAATTTGGACGTGTGGAACAAAAGTTATGAATTTTACAAACTTGAACATCCAATAGATCATTTCTGGTTTTTATAAAACAGACTGGGCCACGTGGCATGATTCTACTGGGCGATACTGGTTCGTGCGGATCAAGTGATGTGAGGCGTTGGATTAAAATAGATCGAGCGACACAGGATCACTCGTACCCCTTCGTTTAAGTTTCTATCCTATCCACGCGATCCAGATCCAACGGCTACTGCGAGCTTGACCTAGAATGAGCGGCGCTGGCGGCGGCTGTGCGGCGGCGGCGCTCTGACGGCAAGGTTGCTGGCAATACAGGAAGCAAGGTGGATGGGGAATAAGATCACCGGGTTCGCTGGTTCGTGCTGATGCTCAACATAGTCTTCTTGGGTCAAGGGGCGCTCGTGGTTGTCGTGGATTGCTCACCGGAGTTCGCACGGCGTCGGGCACACTCTGTTCGTCTTCGCTGGCGAGAGTACAGGTGATGCCAAGGCACGAAAAATATTGTGTTAGATGCGCACAGAAACATAGGAGGGGAAGGCACGGTCGAACTCTACCTGGGAACGTCACCGGAGCGGATGCAAACGACGGTGTCGCTCTGCCATCGAGGTTGTCGACGTTACAGGGCACGTGCGGCTGAACGAGCGGCACTGGAAGATGCGCCAGAGGACAGGGAGTGTGCTCGTTTGGTTGAGGGGGCGAGGCGCGACGGTGACTGGCCGGAATTGATGAAAATGCTCGCCGGAGCAGTAGGCGTTCTCAAGCAGAATCTGAGCGACCTGGTGGCAGAGGGTGGATGGCTTCTGGGGGAAATGGAGAGGGGGAGCAGGCTTTTAAGGGAGCGTGGTCGCGGCGAGATTAAGGCGAGGCATTGATGGAAATTTAACGCCGGCATCATCGTCTGAGAAACAACCAGAGGGGGGGCATGGTCTTCGCGCGGGTGAGGACGAAGTCTGATGGGGTGGGGTCTGGGCGTCAGCGAAAGAGAAAAAGGAGAGGTGGGGTCCAGTCGTCATAGACTCTGTGGGTGTGGTTGCGAGTAAAAGAAAACATTTCGGGGAGAGGGGGGTGGGCTTCTGCTGGGCTTAGTGGGCTAGCTGGGTTGGGCTGGCTGCTTTTCCCTTTTTTTGATCTGTTTCATTTTTATTTTTCCTGATTTTTTTTCTGTTTTGATTTTGATTAAATGATTTCAACCTAGTTTGAATTCAAACCTTTTCCAAAAGTTCAGTATATTACCATACTGATTAAAAATGCATTTTGAATAATATTTTAGGAATAGTTCTTTTATTTTTCTTATGTTTTATTCCTTATTAAAATAAGCATATGCCATTATTCAAATAAGATTGAATATATTTTTCAAACCTTTATTTAAATTCTAATTTTTCACAAAAACCTTTTCAGTAGGTTTATTTATTTAATGAGGTGTTTAAATAATTCACTTTGAATTATTTAAAGTATTTTAATATGATTATTAATCATTTAATTTGAGCAATTGTTTTTATTCCAATGAAACTCAAATATGGTTTTAATTCCATATAACTTTATTTAAATGATTCTTTTATTTTATTTAAGTTAATAAAATAACTTTTATTCCACTTGGGGATTTAATTAATCATTTCTATTGGGGATTTTGTCTTTGTTCAAATAGAAATAGAATTTGGTCAAGGTCATATTATTTTATTTGAATATTATTTATCCATTTATTTCATTTGAACTTGGATTATGTTTATTCCATTTGCTTATGGTCTTGGCCAAGTTTTATTTGGCTCTCATAAAATAGTCCTTATTAATTATTTCTTCCTTGTCTTTTAAAAACCATATCTTTTTATTTATAGATCCAAACTTGGTGATTCCAATTTGTAAACTCTCATTTAATATTTGTTTATCCTTTTAAATTTCTTTAGGATTATTTGCTCACCATTTGGTATGGATTTTTAGATAGGTGCTTTATTAGCTTTGGGAATTCAATTTCCTTATCTTACTCAATTCATAAGATTTTATCCATGGCTCCAAATTAAGTGAAACCAACTTCTATGGTTTTATAATATTTCCATTTGTCATTCTTGATCATTTGTAAATGTTTGTTGACAAATTTTTATATGGGTCAAAAACCATGGTCTTAGATATATCTTGGAAATGATTTTTATTCCATTAGGGTTTTAGGGTTTTGGTTTATTTTCCAAGTGTTTAACTTTCAAGATGCATTTATGAAGAATGCATTTCACCTGATTTGAATTTAGTTGGATTCAAACATTAACCAAAGTTTGTTCAAGATGGTATTTGGATGAATTCATTTCAAAACAAAAAGTTTCTTTTCACCCTAAATTTCAGCAATTATTTATTTGGTTTGTTTATTTTTCACATTACAAAATTTGGAAAATTTTGGGATGTGACAGATCTGAAGTAGGAACTTGGCTGGGGAGAAATCCCTGCTGATCCACGGATCATTGGTGGACAACACATCATCCCCTTGTAACACCCTAATTCTAGTTAGTCTTTTATTAGGGTTTTGTTTGTGCACCATGAGCATCATGTCTTAAATTGTGCATTAAAGAAATAAAGTAGAAACCCTAAACCGTACTCTCTCCTTCTATTTGAAAAAATTCAAATGGTTTGAATATCTTGAAAACTATCAAAATATCGGAGCCCAAATGGACTAAAAGGGCCCCACACTATTTTATATAGCTTTATAAAACCTCTGGTAATTTTTGAAATGGATCAAAACAGTTTGAAATTGAAACTACAAAGAGAAATGTAAAATAGAAAAAAAAATTTGCAAAATAAAAACAGAGCCAGACCATTCCAGGCCACAGCCCATCTCCCTACCCTCTCTTTCCTACCACCCAGCGCGCAAGCCACAGCCCAGCTGAAGCCCAGCGAGGCCCAGGCCCACTTACCTCTTCGTTGGCTTCTTCCTCCTCGAGACAAGCAGCTGCCTGCGAAGCCACCGCCGTCTGCCGCTGCTGCGATGCGCGCCCGCTCCGCGATGATCTCTGCCGCCCCCTGGAGAGGATAAGGAGCACACGGACACGTCTCTCCTCCCTCATTCCCCTCTTCCTTCCCCCTCTGGAGCTCTCTCTGGTTCCCGCGCGCTCAAGCCCGAACCCTAGCACCCGCAGGTCCCCGTCCGCCTCGCTGTCTCCGGCCTCCCCTCGCTCAATCGAGGCCGCCTTGAGCTCCGCCTTGCAGCCCTGGTTCTTCTGGTCAAAGGACGCAAGCCTAGGAGCTCCCTGCTCGCCGAAATTGACATTTCTTCCCCGAGCCCGACGCCGGCCGCCGGCGCCATTTACGCTGTTCAGGACCTCCCCGCGCCTCCCCGTCACGACCATGAGCATCAGGGTGAGCACGCGGTTCTCTCAGACCCCTGTTCCCTCTCTCTCTCGCTTTGTTTCGTGCCCGAGCCATGCGTCGCCGCCAGAGCTCACCATATCCCGGTGCTCCGGTGACCATCTTAAGGTGGCGCCGCCTCTATTTCGCTTGCCTCACTCGGCTGCATCGAACGCGCCTAGTCCCATCGCCCCACGCGCCTCACAACGTCGCCGTCGGTGACCACCCGATGGTGGCCGTCGTTGTGACGTCACCGCGACGTCAGGGTGACGTGGCCGTGGACCCTTTGACCGTTGACAGCCAGCGTGGCTGATGATGTGGCATAGGGCCCAGCAGTCAGTCACAGAGGCTAGGTTCTGCCTCGGTGAAAAATGATGCCACCCCTATGCTGACATTAGCGTGATGCAATAAATCAATTAAATTGTTTAATAATTCCAGAAAATGATTTAAATATTGTAAAATCAATAACTAATTATTTATAAGTCAGAAAAATACAAATAATATATCAAAATGTTTAGAAAAATGAGATCTAACTGTCTAAGCTATAATCATGCATTGTTTAGCAACTTTCATGACAAGTTTAATTAGAAGAACATAGTAACCCCTCATAGGTGATTCCGGAGTTTTCCCAAGTTAGGGTTTATACCCCTCGGAACCCCAATTAAATAATCGAGCATGCCTTAGGGTTACTTTTCAGTACTAATCAACTTGTCATATCATCATACTTGCTTCAGCATTGCATCGATGCCATGTGTTGATTGTTTCCCTCTCTTTCCGGTATTTGGTTCTTCTCGGTAGAATACTATATCGACATCGAGATCGAAGACCGAGATCAAGACCCTCAAAGATCGACGAACAATACTTGACCAACTATAATCAAGTCAAGTACAATGCTTCCGAAGATCTGCTTAACTGTTATCAATAGGCAAAGGCAAGCATAGCGCCACCATGAGTGTCATATATGTTGCATTACTCCCTTTGAGCTTATATTACCTGATCCACTGCTCCTAGCATAACTAGGTTTGGCTTGTGTTCACTGCTAGAGCTTATATATGTGTCCTGCTTAGCCATGCATAGCTGTTCAGTCCTGGTTCATCCAGATGATGTATCAGATGCAGAGAATCTAGTATGACAGGAGAACGTGATGAGATGATATCAGAGGTGATATGAGTTAAACATGCTAAGGCTTGTATGGGAGGCCACGGTGGGATGTGGTTTTTCTAGTCCCATGCTCGCCACCACTAGGACCTAAGTTCTTGCCTTTGGAACCGAGATGAGCGTACAGCCACACGGGGCTTGGGAACCCCTCGCCTGATTAACTTGCCTAATAGATTCCACGAGTTACATAGTTCGGTGTTCCATTCGACATATGCATAGAAAACCTTTTGAAAGATTTGCGGGGTGAAGGTCCATTCATAACAGGTAGGGAAGCGTGGACCAGGTTGCTTGGGGTTGATAGCGCCCCTGGTAAACCAACCTCATCTCACATCTTTAAGGACCGGCTTCAGGATTTGACCCATTATGGCGGAACTATCCTTATTGCGTGACTCATGGTCTCTGCGAAAGCAAGGTAAAGGTCGTGGCCAACCACCCTCTGCCATCCTTCCAAGGAAGAGGGATAATAGCTTGGCATTAAGAGTCGGTTGGTACGTGTGGGTAAGTTGTACACCCCTGCAGGGTTAAGTCTTTTCGAAAAGCCGTGTTCACGGTTATGAACGCTTGGTGACCAGATTCTAAGATCATAGAGAACTATAACCTAATTGTAAAACTTGGCAAATCAACGTGTGCTTAATGATGCTTCCCCATGGGTACGAGGGGGTGATCCTAGTTTAGGTGATGATGTTTTGGTGGATATCAAAATATGCTGATCAATATTTCCGAGATGCCGCTCTCTTATCCCCTTTTAAAATACTCTGACTAGACGAGCTTCTTCTCCCTCTTGTTTTATAAACAAAAGTGGCTTTATGTAAAACAACTCCACCAGCCATAAGTCTTGCGGAGTACACCATGTACTCACCCTTGCTTTGTTGATACTTTTGGCAGAAAAAGTGTTCCCTGAAGATCAGTTTGGTAATACATCGACACCGATGAGTAGCTTGGGGTTCCCGATCGGCAGCCTGGAATCTATGGACTGGGACGTCATCGTTATGCTTTAGGCCTCTTAGGCCATTTGTTAAGTTTGCGATACTTAATAGCATAATTTGCCTTCCGTTGTTTGATGTTTGTGGTCAGTGACCTCTTCTTGTAATAATTGGTTCTCTGCTTAGTTATGAGCTTGCTGTAATAAATTTTGTGTCATAGGGTCACTGCTGTGTTACCGATTCTTCACTGTATATTCTCGAGCTCAAGGTTAAGCTTATGTCAGACGAAGGTCTGGGATTTGTTTAGCCCTGATCCCGGGGGTGTCACACCCCTTCATCATCAACCGCTGCATCTACATCACCACCATTACTCTCATCCTTCATCCATTAGATCTTGTTGTAATTCCAGATTCAATGGTGTTTGCACTAGATCTATTTCATTACATTCATCCATCCATTTGATTATGATGATGTTTTTGATTGCTTCCATGTGTGAGTAGTTCCTTTGTTCTTGGGGATATGGAGAAACCCTAGCACTATTATGAATTTTCAATAAAGATTATATATTCTTGTGTCCATATGACTTGCCAGTCTATGATAGATTTATGATTTGTGTTTGATCTCTCTCTTTAGATGGTATGTGAAAGTCGATCACATACCATTTGCCTCCAGGACTAAAGGGAGGGAGAAATCCTTTGGACGTGCTTTGGGATCATACCCGGAATAGCCCCATGACATATTGGCATCGACTCGTGAACTACGCAGTCAAAGGAGGAATAAAGAGGGACTCCGTAAGCTAATTATGATATCCACGGGGAAACCCTTAATTGTGGTGGTCTGTATGGGTGATTTCTCTCAGGCATCATAGTGATTATTTAGAGGTGACCTCACTCTTGGCTTCCTACGAGTCTTGTAGTGAACATCTTATTATAGAACTCTCTCCACACATCTCATGATATAAGAAGTATGTTATCTTAAATTTTTAATAATGACAACACCATGATAGAGGAGTATCCTACATCCCCGAGAATGTTTTAGCCCCATTGGATTCCACCAAGCTTTCATACGTACTTGTTACTTGCTTTCTTTTAATTGTTTTATTTACATTTCTGCACACAACCAAAAACCTTTCAAACACTCTTTTTAGTTGATATCAAAGGCAACTTACAAGTATCCTTTGGTAGATAGTGACGATGGGCATAAAGACCTTTACCAATAGCTCTCCATGGGTTCGATATCTTTACTTCGAAACTAGCTACAATTGATCTGTGTACTTGTAGTCATCAGGCGCCTTCCGCCCGACTCATTGTCAGACTCCTGGATCGGGTCCTCCTATGAGTAGCTTTTGGTGATCTCGAGGAGGTTTGGGATGTTGTCAAGTGTTCGGCAAACACTTGATCTTTGCCACCAAGGGTTAGTACCGACATGCGTTCTTGAAATAGTGGATGACCATGTCTAGGTGAATCCCTGCAATGTTTATCTATAGATCCTGCGAGCGCTGGACCTAGTGTCGGGCCGACTCGCTGGGACCCTAGAAGCATCGCTCCAGGTCTTAGATCGTGGTGGCACGTGAGTAGGAACCTTCAAAATGCTTGATGAAGGCCGCACGCATCTCCTCCCACGTGTCGATGTTGTTCTCGGGGAGGTTGTTGATCTACTAGCGAGTTGCACCTTCCATCATTAGGGGTATGTAGAGAGTGTCCAGTAGCTAATTGTGGCCGGCAATACCCGTCGCCATGAGGTAGGTGTCGATCCATACTTCGGGATAAAGTGCGGGGTCATACTTCTCCATGTCCTTTGGCCCTCAGAAGTTTGGAGGGTAATTTTTGCCCTGGACCATTGGTCCAAAGCATGGTGGGCCGACCCGAATGAGGTCGCCACGGTTGGAGAGCGTGTGGTGGAGGTCGTAGGGTTGATGGGCTCTCCATGGTTGCGTGTTGATGATGTGGCCCCATGCATCAACGGGCTTGCCATTGGCAGCGATCGCGTTGTACTGCGGTCATGGATCATTGGTGGAGATGGCGGGGTTGGCGACCACCAGTTGTTGTGGCCATGGCTCTGGGGGAGGTATTTGGCGACCGTCCGCTCTCCTAGGCGGTTGGACGATGTTGCCTGCTTTTGGTGGATCGTGAATAGACCTGCTCTCGGTCCGTGTTATGCTGCTCGACTGCTTTGGCGAGTAGGGCTTGGGCATATTTAATCTGGATTGCACCATCTCCGTAGGGTTCAGGTTCACAACCCCAGCTTGGCTCGCGATGCCATTGTCCATCGGAGTCGAGTATAGGGGGAGGCCATTAGTGTCGTACTCCCGCGTCGCGATTATTACCCATGGTTATTCCGGAGTAGGCGCGCGATGGGGGGGTGGAGGAGGTCCATGCGTGGTCGACCCAGCCGGTGGGCGACTGCCTCCTGGTGGCGCGTTGCTGTAGATTTCATAGTCTACCACACGCGCGGGGTCATTCTTGTCGTTGAGGTTCAGGGCTTGGCCCTGCGTGGAGAGGTTGAGTCACCGCGTCACCCGGTGTTGGTGGTACGCCGAGAGATATAGCGCGGTTTCTTGCTCAAGGCGTAATTTTCCGTGCTTGGCCTTTTCTTTCTCCCTGGCCTCGTCCAGGGCCACGCAGTGCCGCTCGACCTTGTCGGTGGTCGCTGTTGGCAGGAGAGGGGTGGTGAACGGATCCACCGGTGGTTCATTATTGTTCGCCATGTTGATGGCGTGATGGACGGCGGGGTAGATCTCATCTGGAGATTCTGACCCCCAATCATAGTCGAGGAGCTTGAGGATCGATTCGTCCTCATAGTCCCTAGTGTTGGAGACCTTTGTGATGGATATGACCTTTGCTGCGAGTACGATGGGTCCCACCATAGGCGCCGGCGTCGCTGAATCGGCCTCTTCACAGAGGGCAGAGTTTCTCTCGTCCGAGACCTCCTCCTCCAAGTCGTACTTGGAAGCGAGGAGGGTGATCGATTGGATCCGCACCTCCGAGAGTAGATCGCATGGAGGCGATCCGATGCTGGTGGCTAATCTGGCAGGATCCGCCGGGACGATGGAGTCGGTGAAGCCGACAAAGAGGTTAATGGAGCCGATTGGTATCATGGCAGCGTGCATGACCGGTCGTGAGGCCGGCACGTAGCTACTCGGAAAGATCTGAAAGAATCTGTAGGTAGCGATCATGTGATCGGTAGCGAAGGGTTTGCGAATTGGAGTGTAGGGTCTCGCCGTAGATCTAAGGCTTGGCTCACCAATCCCCACGGTGGGCGCCACTATCATGGGAATGGCCATGACAGTTGCTACAAGGGGTAGAGATTGAGTTAAAGTAGGGCAAGAGCGAGTCTCCATCCTTGGATCGAGATTGAGGGCAAGACACAGGTTTTACCCAGGTTCGGCCCCCGTAGAGATAAAGACCTACGTCCTACTTGATTGTATTAATGGCGAGTGAGATTACAAGGTGGGCGAAATCGGCGTGTTGGCAGTGAGATGCTAGGATGGGGCAGCTAATATCTAGTGAGTACAATGGGAAACCTAGGGAGGTTTATATAGGGGTTCCTAAATATGGTTTTACAAGATCTCAACAGAATCAGTAAGGGGTTTGGGAGTTTGACCTAATCCGACTGGCCCTAGCTACGGTCTTGGGTCTCTGCGTCTAGTCGCCAGTCATCATTAGGACCTTTATTCCATTTGCCGTCTTTGCTGGCCCACTCGACATTGTCTTGGGCTAGTCGCTTCCTGCTCTGCGGATACCCCGATTGTCATATCGCCATCACATAGTGTCTAGGTTTCCTTTTTGTTGTTTGTTCTTTGTGTTCAAGTCATTCATCATCATGTCAGCAAGTTTTAATCTACTTTTCCCAAGTCCACATAGCGTAACTTTGTGTTCAACCTAGCTACAGCCTATCTACATCATCTGTGAATAAGAATATACCCATGAGACTAGTTGCTTTGCTCTGATCAGGCTGCTCATTAGGGGTTTGAAGTGCAAAAATTCCGACCAGGCAGAACAAAATATCCGGCTTAAGTGACCCGGACTACCTGGCCACACCCGAAACTTCGGCCATAGAACACTGGATATCCGACCCAGTTTGTTCTGAATTGTTGCATCCATACTACATTGTGTCATATAGTTGGAAAATCAAAAAAGAAAAGAAAAGAGAAACAATATTTAAAAAAGTGAAAAGAGGTACAAGAGTGACAAAAGAGATATCAAAGTGTGCATTATTGGAGGCCTAGTGGTTAATAGCACATGTAGATTGAGCAATTACTAGCATCTCTCTTGTGCATTGCAATATTCCTATTCATAAATTTCTTTGCCACTTTTATCTCCACTGTGTGTGTCTCCTTGGGTGTATGTCACATGATCAACACTTAGATTGTCTTTGGTGTAATTAGGTATCCATACCTACAGCCCCACTACATACTACTTCTTTGTCATGTGATTATTCTTGTCCCCTTGGTATTCGCTTCATCACATCCGTGCACGTGTTGTTTATCCAAGTTGGTAAGCTTTTCTATTCACGTTGGAATGGTAAGATTTGCTTTTCTTGAAGTTGTGAGTGAGCCACCAAAAGATTTTTTGATTTAGTGCACTAATCTACTAATCATGTCTACTAGTCATGTTAATGTCATGTAGAAAAAGGATGATAATGCTACTATTATTTGGAGCGAGTATGAAGGATTGCGTGATCATCTTTAGGATATGATTACTACAACAGCTGATGACCTTGATAAACAAATCCAAGGTGTGCTTTTGAAGATGGATGAAAGTGACAAGACCATCAAGGCACTCTAGACACAAGTAACAGATGTTCAAACCAGTATCCAAGCTTTGACGCGGTCCATGACAGCTTTGCATCTTGATATAGAGCAATGTCCACAACCTCATCATGATAGTGTTCGTGGTGACAATTCTGGTGTTCATGCTCCACCTGCTACTAATGCTTCTGGTCGTGGAGGTGGTTTTGCTGGTCATGGCCGTGGTTTTGTTCACCTAGGTTCCCAACATCTTCCAATCCAACCTCAGCAAGATGATAGTTTGGGTAAGCCAAAGTTCTCTATTCCCAGATTTGAGGGCTCTACTGATGTTGAAGAATATCTTACATGGGAGCTCAAGATTGAGAAATTGTGTCATTTACATGACTATACTGAAGATAGGAAGGTTAAGCTTGCTTCTTCAGATTTGATGGTTACGCTTTGAATTGGTGGGATGGTGTGTATCGCACACGATATGGATGGTGAGCCTATTCTCACTTCGAGAGCCATGAAGGAGGTGATGTGAGCTTGTTTTGTTCCACCCAACTATTTGCATTCACTATATGATAGGATAACACTTTTGAGACAAGGTGACATGACAGTTGATGCATATTATATGGAGATGGAGTTATTTCTATAGCTAGCAACGGTCCGTGAATCTATTGAGATGACCATGTGTAACACCCTAGGATCGTCCCTATGCAAGTTTTAGAGATTCAAGCCAAACCTGCATAGAAACGATTCAAAGGTGCCCATCAGACACTTTCATGCGGGTGGAAAACAAAGTAATACCATTACACATTAGTCCATCATGGAACCCACAGAACATATATTGATACAACACGACTCCATGAGTCAAGAATACAGATATACAGTACAAAGATCCAAATCACCTTGAAAACGATACAATATCCGAGTACACACAAGATGAAAATTAGGATAAGAGCCCTGAAGAATAACCAATGGCGTCCATAACCCTGCCCAGGACAATCCGAAAGGGTAACCTTGCTAACGATGTCGATCTCAGTCCTGCTAAGACAAAAGGGGTGCCGACAAAGGCCAAAGGAAAAATAGAGCAGTCAGTACCGAGGCCAGTACACTACGAGACTTAGAATTCGGCGACTCTCGCCTACATAGGTATGGTGGACTGAAGCAGCAGTGCAACATGCACTAAAAAATCTATAGAGACTCGATACAACTGTCATCTATCATAGAGAGATAAGAAAGACCTATTCGGATCCAACCTGATACTAACACCAATCATACCCATCCTGGTATTTCCCCCTCGATACCAAATGAGGAAGTCATGCCAAGGAAACTCACACGGTTGGCAATTTTATTCATTGTTTTCATGGTGGTTATCCAACTTACTAGTCATATCAGATACAAATCAAATTATAGAAGTAAAATTTAGTTATACTTGTCTATGATCGAGATACTGTGCTCCAAGTCGTCCATAACCGTAGACACGGCTTTTCGAAAATATTTAACCCTGCAGGGGTGCACCAAATTTTCCACATGCACTTCAACCCTTTTTCTTTCGGTTTTTCTTTCTGTTTTGTTTCCAATTAGGGAAAAACAGGGGTTTTCTTTCTCTGTGGGGATTTGGGGCTTTCATTTGAGTTTTCCTTTGCCCTGTTAGGGTTTATTCTTCTTCTAGATGTCTCCATAGGTTACCCATCTAGATCGAGAGGGACGGCGCGGCCATGTGGGCGGCACACTATAATTTTTGGGATCTAGGGTTTGTCTATTTTCTTTGATTTCTTTCTACCAAAAAAACTATAGAGCTAAAGCATTCTCTGATACCATTGTTAGATCTGAGAGGTTTCGGTAGATGCCATAGTACTAGGGTTTTGCTATTTACAAAGAGAGAGAGAGAGAGAGTGAGAGGAGTACCTTCTCCGGTGGACAAAGTCGATGATCCCTTGGCCATCTTGGTCGACGGCGAGAGCGTGGCTATAGGGCCTAATAGATGGCGGCGGTGGTGCTTCCCCTCGAGCGTCGGCTAACCCTAGATCGGTAGGGAGTGTCGGTGGGGTTGGCGGCGCACGGGTGAACCTCGTACCGTGTGCAGCCGGCCCCCACCTCATTATATAGAAATGTCGACACGGGCCCACCAACCATAAGAAGGTTGGGCGCCCCCGATCAGGGCGCAATCACAAGGGGCCGATCGGGCTGTTGGGTCCCGATCGAGATATCAACCTAACAGACATGACCAAGGCATATATGTACTGGAAGTCACCAACAATGGAGACGGATGGGGTAACTGGATGTCAGAGGAAGGCAGATGGGCGGGGAGCTCACCGGGAAGGCATCGACATGCTCAGGGAAGCTGGAGGAAGAGTGGGGAGACGAATTTCGGGCGTGATCGGGCTCGGCATCAGTGAAGAAGATCCCAATTCCCAGCGATCCAAGAATCTTCGGACCATTATCTTCTGCAAAGAGGTAGGTGACAGCGTCTTGGTTTTGTTCCTGAGCTCTGTTCGAGATGATGAAGTACATGGCGATGACTAGATCGACATACCGCAACAGCGAACACAGTAGTGGCTTTTCTCCTCTCTGTGAGGCGGGAGAAAATGAGGGAGGAGAGGGGGTCTGGCGGCACGAGGGAGGGGAGAATACTAGGGTTCGAGGGGCTTCTCCTTGGTGGGTTTATAGAGGAGGGGTGGTGACACGGATGACGGTGGGCGATGGCCACCTGCTCCTTCCGTCATCGCTACAGAGAGAGGCATGATGACGAAAGAAGACAAACAGGAATGGAGGTGTTCCTCCGTCGAAGCGGTATATGACGGGGAGAATAAGAACTGGGCCATCCCATAGATAGGAGAGGGATACTGCGGCTACTCGCGGTTGGTTGGGCTTCCAGGTAGGTTTCTCCTCTTATTTATTTGTTTCTTGTTTTCCTTTATTTTATTTGTTTTGTTCAATTTTTATACAATTTTAAACCAGCAAAAGGAATTTGAATATTTTGAATCTTTGCAATAGCCTTTGAAGACAGGAGTGAGACACAAGAAGGACAAGAGGGAAGAGCAAATATATGGGAGATGCCCACATGCATACATGTTCATTTTGGGCATTTACAAGAATAAAATATTAGGGTTTTTGGAAAATAGAAAACAAAACATATTTGAAATTACTGGTCCCTAACAAAAGGAACTCTTTTGTAGAAAACCAAAACTAGAGATAAGTAAAACAGGGAGAGAAGATTTAGTGATACCAAACAATAAGAAAACAAGATATAATTGGATAAGAACAAATGCAAAGCAATCCAAACAACAATGCAACAATTTTAATTTGATGCTCAAATGCAATGTGGCAAGATGATATGAGCATGATATCATGATGATGCACAAAATTGAAAACAACAAGCAATTTTCTAGTAGTGGTTTTTCCTGGGGTGCTACAATTCGACACCACTAACAATGGATATCGCCCTCGAGATTCGCCTCATGGTACGGGGAAGAAGGCCGACGATTGGAATATTCTCGCTTCATCTAGATCCTCGCGACACCACTAACAATGGTTATTTTCCATCTTGAAATCGGCGACACCGCCAACAAGGACCGCTGCTCACGTTCGTTGAGACAAAACTCCAAAGAAAACAAAGACGAAGTCGAGGTCTCGAAAGATAAGGCCACCTCTAACTTTGACAGAAGGAGGGAAAAAGATGCCTTCTAATCCAATTCGATGTGCAAGAGCGAATAGAATGAGTAGTCGGCATGGGGGCCAATCCATCACGCACCCAAACTATTACTCCACGCATGAAGTAGAAAATCATGCACCCCATTCTCAGAATTCAGATTGAAGGTCTTCACAAACAATGTTTGGAAACAAAGGAATGATGCAAACTCTTTATCAGATCTAACGTAGAGGATGATGTCGCGTCGGAAAACACCAAAATATACAAAAAAAAATTAGTGAATTTTTGGTCCACTGAAAGGTACAATAGAGGAAAAATCCACATATAGCATGAAGGCCGGATGTGAAAGCACCGTTACAATAGGACGAAAGCGGAACCCTGAAGGTACGATGGAAACCCAAGCACGAGAATTTCTGGACTCGAAGAAAAGATAAGAGAGTAGAATCAAAACACGTAGAGGTAAGAGGAGTATATCAGAGGGGTAAGGAGTAAAATCAGACCTATTCAGATCTATCCAACCGATTTTCCAAAATAGTTTTGACACTCTACATCGGACGTTAGCTAGGTTATCCTACAGGCTGGACCAGTGGGGTATTGTAACTACTGAGCTTTGATACCACTTTGTAACACCCTCGGATCGGCCCTATGCAAATTTTAGCAATTTATGCCAAACTCACATAGGAACAATTCAAAGGTGCCCACCAGGCACTTCCGTGCGGGTGGAAAACAAAGTAATACCATTACACATTAGTCCACGATGGAACCCACAGAACTTATATTGATACAACATGACTCCATGAGTCAAGAATATAGATATAAAGTACAAAGATCCAAATCACCTTGAAAACGATACAATATGCGAGTACGAACAAGATGTAAATTACGCTAAGAGCCCTGAAGAATAACCAATAGTGTCCATAACCCTGCCCATGCCAAACCGGAAGGGTAACCCTGCTAACGACATCGATCTCAAACCTGCTACAACAAAAGGGGTGCCAACAAAGGGCAAAGGAAAAATAGAGTGGTCAGTACTAAGGCCAGTACACGACGAGACATAGAATCCGACGGTTCTCGCCTACATAGGTATGGTGGGCTAAAGCGGCAGCGCAACATGTACTAAACAATCTATAGATACAACTGTCGGCTATCAGAGAGAGATAAGAAAGACCTATTCGGATCTAACTTGATACTAACACCAATCATTACCATCCTGGTATTTCCCCCTCGATACCAAACGAGGAAGTCATGCCGAGAAAACTCAGACGGTTGGAAATTTTATTTATTCTTTTTATGGTGGTTATCCAACTTGCTAGTCATATCAGATACAAGTCAAATTATAGGAGTAAACTTTAGTTATACTTGTCTATGATCAAGATACTTTGCTCAAATTCATCCATAACCGCGGACACGGCTTTTCGAAAAGATTTAATCCTGCAGGAGTGCACCAAAGTTTCCACACGCACTTCGACCCTTGTTGCTAGATAAATTAACATACTTCCATTGGTATGTCGGTGGGGCTTAGGACACGACGCTTTCCCATACCTAAAGCAAGCACATGGGGGCCACCCCACTAAGCTACCCGTAACAAAGTCGGCCAGGCTCCGAAGATGGACCCAGAGGTTGCGAGATTGGCCAAGAGATCAGGGGCCATATGTATAATCCTTAACATAACGACCCACGTACTAAACAATACAGTAGTAAACGCTCATCGAGCAACAGATAATAAACATGGTATACATGGCATTAAAACCCCAAACTAGTTTGTGGCTCCTAGTACAATACTTTGAAATCAGGTACTAAGCCGATAGGGGTGCCCACACATCCCACATGTGGTTAGCGCTCTCAGTCTCACAACAGGTGTCAAGAACTCGGGTCCTAGGTGGACACAAGTGGGCGGTTAACAATCAAATCTTAACTATTATCCACTTGTGCCAATTTATTAATTATATCCATTTTAATATTTAATTAATCAGCTATAATTAAAACCACGATCATATCCACCTTTATGAATATGTCAACCCCCAACATCAGTGGAACATCGTCAACGCGAAGGAGCACCTGAGCAAGTGACTACGACTCGCAAAGCCAACTGTCTACCCAAACAACATGCAATAGGAGGTGTCCAAGGCAATATAAAGGTTGCGGGGATATGTAAAGGGGTACGGAATCTAAAGCATCGCAACACAGGTAGCAATAGATCAATAGGAGGAAGTAAACAATAAAAATGTACAATAGGTAGAAATGAGAAGAATGCTCGCTTGGGAAACATTGCCGAAGGTACAACCGAAGAACTTGTTGAACCTCACCACATCTCATCGTCCTATCCGGGAAGAAGCAAGACACTAAAAGGAACAAGCGATGCACCATTACAACTAATACGAAAGAAACGGCATGATCATGCTATGATGCATGTCATGGAAATTTAATGATGCAAACCATGTTTAAAAGATGTAATTGGCATAGCACATTGATGGCACAACATTAGTGAGGCATTATTAATAAGGAATGATTATTTTTCAATTTTATTCATCATGTTTTCCTTGCATAAAGAGTTCTGAATATTTAATATTTATATAATGCATGCTTCAATTGATATCATGGAATGCATAGTTAGAAAGGGCTCATCGCTCTGATCGGTTTAGACATATTATTTGTCACATTATGATTTACAGAATTAAAATTACAAATTTATTAAGAATTTTCTATTTAATAGAATTACAACAATTTCAAAATTTTTACTTTCTCGGAAATTATTTTGGATGTCATATTGTTTATCCTTGCATTTTTCTGATCACAAAACATTTATAATATGTTTAATTTTGATAACCCAACTAAAAGATATGATTTTATTACTTTACCACATATTAAAAATCATTTCTGGAATTCATAAAGAGTTTTTCACTTTTGGTACAGAACTGGAACTAGCCACGGTCAATGACACGCAGGCCACAGGTGCTTACTGGGCATAAGGCTGGGGCGCGGGTTGAAACAGAAAAGCTCCAGGGGGCATGCAGTGAAATCGGCAAGAACCGATCGGAGGTATCTGAAAAATCTGAATTTGGACAACGTCAAAACAGTTAGGTGGCCCGATTTTTGGAGGAAACTTCTAAGAGATTTGCTGCGCCGTTTTGGTTGAAATTTGAAGCTAGCTGTAGATGATACATAGGAGAAGCGCTATCCACGAAGAAATATGTCGGTTGACCACTGTGTAGGCTGGAATATCGCGATGAACAGAGGTAGATCTCACGTGCACATAACTGAAGATCCGCGTGCAGTTTGACAGAGAGATCGGGACGACTTTAGGAGATGATTTCGGGAGGTAAGAGGTTTTCGTGCGCGCATTAACGGATGAACTGGACTGCAGTTTTGGTCGAGCCGGCGACAGAGACCAAACAAGAGCGGCACAGCATGTACATGCGCGTGCGGAAGTGATGTAGGCGATGCGAGTGGCGTGCGCGTGCATGCATCGAGTGTGTGAGGAGCAAGCAAAGGAGGCACCTACAGGAGAGGCGGCACATGAATATCTGTTCTCAAGTCAGGACACTGTTAGATCTGACAGGTTTCGATAGATGCCATAGTACTAGGATTTTTCCTTTTACACACACACACAAAGAGAGAGAGAGTGAGTGAGTGTGTGTGTGTGTGTGAGAGAGAGAGAGAGAGAGAGGAGTACCTTCTCCGGTGGATGAAGTCGATGACCCGTTGGCCATCTTGGTCGACGGCGAGAGCGTGGCCATATGGCCTAAGCGGTGGCAGTGGTGGCGCTTCCCGTCGAGCATCCGCTAACCCTAGATCGATAGGGAGTGTCAGTGGGGTTGGCGGCGCACGGGTGAACCTCGTACAGTGTGCAACCAGCCCCCCACCTCTTTATATAGCGATGTCGACAGGGGCCCACCAACCATAAGAAGGTTGGGCTCCCCCGATCAGGGCGCAATCACAAGGGGCCGATCAGGACGTTGGGCCCCAATCGAGAGATCAACCTAACAGTCTCCCCCTTGATCTCAACTTTACTTTAAACTTTATACTTTACTCATTTCATCACTATTCGGGACATAGAGCATGTTTCATCGTCACAGCTCAATTGCCGATAGAATCAGACTTTCCTTTGGGCCACTTATGATCCAGGAATCATAGGCTTTCCCTTAAACCCATGCCGGCTAAGTGCTCCTTGAACACATTGGGTGGTAATCCTTTCGTTAGCAGATCTGCAAGCATTTTCTTTGTCCTTAAATGCTCGAGTCTTATAGTGTGATCCTGGATCTTATCTTTCACAACATAATACTTTATCCCTATTGGTTTGGAAGCAGTACTCGACTTGTTGTTGTGAGCATAAAATACCATGGGCTGTTGTCACAGTACATATTTAGTGGATTGCTAATGCAATCTACCACTTTCAAGTTGGGTATAAATTTCTTTAACTATATCGCATGCCCCGTGGCCCATAGCATGCTATAAATTCTGCATACATCGTGGATGATGCAACTATTGACTATTTGGAGCTTCTCCACAAAATATCCCCTCCTGCGAGAGTAAAGACGTATCCTGTCATGGACTTTCGATCGTTTTTGTCTCCCACACAATCAGCATCTGAATACCCTCTTATCTCTAGGTAACCATACCTTCTATATGTTAGCATGAGGTCTTTTATGCCTTGCGCATAGTGCAAAGCTTTCTTTACCATTTTCCAGTGCTCTATGCCTAGATTCTCTTGATATCTACCGAGTACCCCGATGATAAAAGATAAGTCAGGGAGAGTGCACACTTGTGCATACTGTAAGATTCCAATGGCCGAAGCATATGGTACTGACTTCATTTGATCGATCTCATATTGAATTTTGGGACATTGAAATGTCCCAAAACTGTCGCACTTGACTATTGGAGCAGGTGTGGTATTGCATGCATGCATACAATATTTCTTTAGGATCTTCTCTAGGTATGCCATTTGTGACAGTCCTAGGACCCCATTTGCTCTATCTCGGTGAATTTGTACGCCCAAAACATATGAAGCTTCACAAAGATCTTTCATGTCGAAGTTCGAGGACAAGAACTTCATTGTTTTTAGTAGTAGACTAACATCGCTACTAGGAAGCAGGATATCATCCACATATAGAATTAGGAAAATATATGTCCCACTTTTGAACTTTGCGTAAACGCGGTTGGATTCGGTCTTATACATACGCGAGGAAGGTAATCAAAAAAGAAAGAAGAAGTTCTCAACATTCTCTTTAAATCCAAATTTCTTAATGGTCTCATTGAATTTTAGATACCACTGTCGCGAAGCTTGCTTTAATCCATAAATGGATTTCCTTAGGCGGCATCCCATGCTTTCCTTCCCTGCCATGACAAAACCCTTAGGTTGTTTCATGTAGACTCTTTCTTCTAAATCCCCATTTAGAAATGTCGTGTTTACATCCATTTGATGCACCTCTAAATCAAAATGTGCAAGTAGTGCCATTATGATTCTGAAGGAATCCTTACATGAGACTGGAGAAAATGTCTCATTGTAATCTACTCCTTCTCTCTGTGTGAATCCTTTTGCCATAAGTCGTGCTTTGTATTTCTCCACATTCCCTCTAGAGTCATACTTTGTTTTGTAGACCCATTTACATCCTACTATTTTGGCTCCTTTGGGAATTTCCTCTAAGTCCCAAACATCGTTGGAACTCATCGACCTCATATCATCTTCCATGGCTTCTAGCCATTTCGATGAGTGAGGGGTACTCATGGCTTCTTCAAATGAAGTGGGATCATTCTCTATTTCAACTCTTTCTATGTTATAAACTTCATAATCTTTAGAAATTGTAGACTTTCTAGCTGTTTGAGACCTTCTAGGGGCCTCATGAACTAGCTCATCATGTGTCTCAACATGTGGCATATCCTCTGGAGGTGGCTGATTGATACGTCGGAAACGTATTTATAATTTTTGATGCTACATGCTTGTTTAGTATATACTTTGCTTTGCTTTGTCTACACTTTGAGGTGCTTTTTACATGTTTTCAGGTACTAACCTATTAACAAGTTCCCACAGTGTCAGTTGCCTGTTTTCTGCTATTTTTGGTTCCAGAAAAGTTAGTAAAGAAATATTCTTGGAATTGGATGGGACAAACTTCAAAGTTAATTACTTTCCGTGGGGAACAAGAAGTCCAGAGGGGAGACGGAGAAGCGTGGCCAGGGGTGGGACCACGCCTGGGAGGGGTGTGGCCCCTCTAGCCGCCTCCTCGGCATCCCCCTTCACCTATAACAAGCCCCCGATGCAGAAACCCTAAGCACCCGATCAAATCTCCACGAAACATTCTGTAGCCGCCGCCACCGTCGTCCCTAGATCGGGTGGGATCTGAAGTTCTTCTCGGCACCCTACCGGAGGGGAGATCATCCCGGAGGTCTTCTCTCCGGTATGATGCGTGAGTAGTTCCACCTTGGACTATGGGTCCATGTAGTATCTAGATGGTTGTGTCTCCTCCTCGTTCTTTCATGTATTGATCTTGTGAGCTCCGTTCATGATCAAGATCCAATCTATTTGTATTCACGCATGTTGTGTTTGTAGGGATCCGATGGATATTGAGATTATTATGTTGGTTTGATTAATGGTTTTGTCTTTATGATTCTATCATGTATGTGTTGTTTGTGATCTTGCATTCTCTTCGTTGTTAGTAGCTATCTTGGCCAAGTAGTTGCTAGTGACTCCAAGAGGGGGTATTTATTCTCGATAGTGGGTTCATGCCTCTAGTTTCCAAGGGAAATGACAGAAATCTCTTCGGTTGTAGATGTGCTGTTGCTACTAGGGAGAAAACGGTCTATTTTTCATGGAACATGTGGACTGTTTACCTTACACACTTTGCTTAAAGCTGTTGTGTGTTGCTTGCAACTTAATACTGGAGGGGGTTCGGATGATAACCTGAAGGTGGACTTCTAGTCATAAATGCAGTTCGATGGCGGTCTATGTATATTGTTGTATTGCCCAATCGAATCTCATAGGATCTTTCTGACTAGTAATTGCATTGTTATGCCTTCCTCAGTTCCTGTCAATTGCCCTGCTGTAATTTGTTTACCCTTCATGCCATGTTGTTTATCTAAGGAGAGCACCTCTAGTGAACTATGAACCCCGGTCCAATCTTTACCATTGATACATCTTCCACTATTACTTGTTTACTTGCTACAAACCATTACCTTCCACACCATACGTTTAATCCTTTGTTACAGCAAACCGGTGAGCTTGACAATCTCACTGATTCGTTGGGGCAAAGTATTGAGGTTGTGTTGTCCAGGTCTCCGTGTTGCTTGCAACACCTGTGTGACATTTCCTTCCTCCTTCTAGTTCGATAACCTCGGTCTCTACTAAGGGAAGACTTGCTGATGTGCTCATCACACCTTGCTCTTGGGGTTTCCAACGAAGTGCTCCACATTAGCACCATCAACAAGTTTTCTGGCGCCGTTGCCGGGGAGGCTAAGGACGTCTTCACAAGGAGAGTCCTTCACTTCCTTTCTCTTTACTTTGTTTTTAGTTTTATTAGTTTCTTTTGCTTGGTTTTGTTTTCCTCTTTTCGAAAAACCCAAAAACATTAGTCTAGTTTGGTTTGCTTGCTTTATTCAAAAACACACAAAAATAGTTCCTACTCTAGTTGCTGGTATGTTATTGCCGTGCGTGGTCATGCTTTCTATCAATGGTTGGTTTCTTTGAAACTAGTTCTTATTGGCAACGAGGGTTCACGGAAGAACAAAAGTACTATTATAAGGAACACCTTTTGTCACAAAAAGGGAAACACTTATGGGAACAAATTCATAAGTTGAATACTATTGCTAGAGACGTGTGCTCTACTTATAATGTTACTTATTGCTTTGATAAAGCTTGTTGCTGCAGGAGGAATAAACACCTACCTTTTCAGTGTGAGTATAATGATAATATTACCATATCTTCTTATGTTAAAGGAAATTATGATTGTGATGATGTGGAATAGATTGAAGAATTTATTGCCTTCAAGGGTGCATTTGAACTTGCCAGTTTGCTTGAAAATACTGATGATGCACCTTATGAATCTGAGGTTTATGAGATAGTTAAATTTTGCTTTGATAATTACAGGGAAGAAAATAGCTATATTCTTGAATATTTTAATATGCGTTTTCCACAAATGGAAGAGACTAATGCCTTGCAGGAGCCTATGGAAGAATAAATTGTTGAAAGTGGAAGCTCATTAGATGAAAAAGAGGGGGAGAGTGATGAACAAAAGGAGGAAGAATGGATTATCTACCCATGCCTACCTTCTAATGAGAGTAACTCTTTATCCCTTACATTATTTAATTGTCCCCCATGCTTACCAAAGGAGGATGAATGTTATGTTCCTGTGGATCCTTTTAAAATATCTACTTTGGATAAAACCTGTGGAGGTTTTAATCCCACTATTTTTGAGCTTTATAGAAATTATGAGTTTGTAGATCATGAAAAGCCTGCTTTATGTGATAGTTATATTGTTGAATTTATTCATGATTCTACTAAAAATTATTTTTAGAGAGGAAAATATGGTTGTAGAAGTTTTCATGGTACTGAAACACCTCTCTATGTGCTGAAAGTTTTGAAGTTGCTCTTGTTTCATCTTCCTATGCCTGTCACTTTGTTCTTTGTGAATTTATTTGCATACAAGATTCCTATGCATAGGAAGTGGGTTAAACTTAAATGTGTTTTGAATTTTCTTCTTGATGCTCTCTTTGACTTCAATTCATAATTCTTATGTGAGCATCTTCTCAAGCTATCAAGCCTAACTTAAAGGCGTTAAAGAAAAATACTTGTTGGGAGATAAACCAAGAGTTTTCTTGAGTCTTGGAAGTTATTAATTCAGTAATGACCTCTCCTTATCCTTTTTGTTTGCTTTTTGTGCTAAGAATAACCTCTAATGAGAGGGAAATAAGATTTGGGGAGTTGCTGTCCCGAAACTGATTTCTGTCCTCCACCAAAAAATTTCGTGAGGAGTCTCTGTAACTCGCATTGAGATCAAAATTTATGAATAAATCCCCCAGTATGTTAGATAACTTTAGTTAGTTCAACACCTTTTGATTTGAGCAATAGAAGATGTTCAAAAAAATCGGTTTATACCTGCTGGTCTGTTTTGACAAATTTCTGCCATTATTTGCATTAGCTTCTTATTGATTCCTTTTTGAGTTCTCTTTGGTAAATTGAGCTTTTTTTAAGGAGTTACTACAGTAGCTTGTGTTTTTAGTGAAAAACCTTGCTGTTCCAAAGCTTTGCTAGAGGACTAATATCTTTTGAATACACTAATGTTGCTAATGAAGACTGTGTAAAGTTTTGTGTGAAGGAAAAATTTCAGGTGTAGAGAGAGAATGATGCAATGAGACGAAGAATGGAAAAAATCTCAAGCTTGGGGATTCCACCATGGTGTCACCCCAAGAAATATCCAATAGGTACAAGCGTCAAAGCTTGGGGATGCCCAAGGCATCCCCTCCTTCATCAATAAAAAGCTCAGGTCTGTCCAGACACTTCGTTTTTATTGTTTCTGTAGGGGTTCGTAGCATGGAAAAAAAATTCTACCGCATGCACACAAACAAGCCAAGATCTATCTACTAGATTGTAGCAACGAGTTGATAGAAGCACTCACCCTCGAAGATTCCAAAGCGGTTAACGAGAGCAGATTCTCGTGGGTGATGTAGTCGTACACTTGCCGATCTCAAGACCGCGTAACCAATCCTTCCGGCACTGCGTTGGCAGCGCTTCCGCAGTCGGTCACACGTTCGGTACTCGATGAAGACCTTCCTCTCCCTTGTTCCAGCAGGCAGCGGAGGTTGTAGTTCTCCCCTTGTGATTCCGGCAGCACGATGGCGTGGTGTTAGAAGTAGAGGGAGGATCCCGTAGGGCTTCGCCTAAGCCAGTGCGAGTTATGGTGGATTAGGGTTTCCCAGAGATCTAGGGTTTAGAAGTCCGTGAGGAGGAGGAGGTGTCGGCGGCGGCGGCTAGGGCGGCGGCGGCTCGGGTGAAGAGGGGCTAGGGCTTGTAGTGTTGGGGCAGCCTTCCCCCTCTATTTATGAGAGGGAGGGGCAGCCTTGGGAAAGGTGGGTTTGAATCCACACCCAAACCCAAGTTGGATTGAGAGGACTTGTTTCTTCTCCCACTAGGAAACCATTGTTCCAGTTTGACTTTTCAAACTTCCCGTTTGACTTTCAATTTTGAGATTTATTTCTCTCTTGCAAATGCCAACACCAAGTGACCTAGGATATGATCCAATCATTCCACATATCCATGACACATTCATGGACCATTCCCCTTCCGGTCCGGTGAACCTTCTAGACCCTTCTAGAACCTCTCTGATGAAACCATCGGAAACTTTCCCGAACTCCGAAATCGGACTTTCCTTATATGAATCTTATTCTCTGGACCATTACGGATCTTCTCGTGATATCCCAGATCCAATCCGAGACTTCGAACAACACTCGGTATCCCTACTAACATTCCATATCTACTAAACAACATCGAATCCTTAAGTGTGTCTCCCTACGGTTCGTGAATTATGCGGACATGATCGAGACACTTCTCCGATCAATAACCAATAGAGGAATCTGGAAATTCATATGGCTCCCACATATTTCTATGATTACTTTGCGATCGAATGGACCACTTACATACGATACCAATTTCCCTTTGTCTCATGATAGTTTACTTATCCGAGGTTTTGATCGTCGGTATATCTTCATACCTAGTTCAACCTCGTTACCGATAAGTACTCTTTTCTCGTTCCCGTGTTATGTGATCCCTTGTGAGCCAGTCACATGCTTGCAAGCTAATTGGATGACATTCCACCGAGAGGGCCCAGAGTATATCTATCCGTCGTATGAATGGACAAATCCCACTCTTGATCCATGTGCCTGAACCCATACTTTCCGAACACTCAATGCCACATTTATAGCCACCCAGTTACGGTGTGGTGTTTGATGTCATCAAAGCATCCTTCCGGTGATGGTGATTAGCATGATCTCATGGTCGAAGGAATTAGGTTACTATGTATCAGAAAGCTTATAGCAAACGAACTATTGAAATGACTTGATCTTAATGCTACGCTTATCTATAGGAGTATGTCCATCATATCATTCTCCTAATGATATGATCCTGTTTTTAACATCTCAATGTTCATGATCGGGAAACGACGATCATCTATTAACCAACAAACTAGTATTACAAAGAGGCTTTACTTGGGACTCTAATTTAGTTTACAAATCACACAAGTATTAAGTTTCCATTTTAATACTTTTATAGCATGAATGTAAACATTTATCATAAACACAAAGATATAATAATAACCACTTTTATTATTGCCTCTAGGGCATATCTCCAACAGTTTCATGCGTAGTTGTGTTGTTCTTGGAGCATCTTAGTTTTCATTTGCTTTACTTAGGTTGTTTAGTTTTCTTGAGTAGTTTAGACCGCCGTTCTCGCTGTGTTGTTTTGCAAATAAGTTGCTTGGTTTTGGAAAGGAGTAGTAAGTTCTTGCTTGAAGTGCAAGAGGAGCTTGCATTAACTGTGACTCAGACTTTAGCATGACATGCTAGGTGTTATTTTGACCTTATGCTTAGTAATTATTGTTGTAGCATGTCTTGTTCCAAACAATTGGGATTACTTAGTGTGCCTTGAAGAAATTATGCGTTGTTTTAGCATGCAAAAGCATAGTATTGTGGTATTCTCCTTTAATACTTTGCTTGGGTTGACTTGGCACATGCTCACACCATGTTATAACTATGACAAGTCACCATTAGCCTCTATGATCATTTAGTCCTTGACTTGTAGTACCACTCTATGCTTTGATTAGTGATGCTTTGTTGCTCTGCATGATTATGGCCATTATGCTCTCTTAGTTGGTTGCTCCTAGTATTTTGCTAGCCTCCACTTGTATGAGTAAGTTCTACTCATGCTTCCAACTCCCAAGAAACCAAGTTATTCCAAAGTGTCCACTATAAAATCCTATGCATGGTGTGTTACACCATTCCAAGTATATTCTTGTTTTCAGCTATCTTCCAATTAAAAACTATTTTTTATGTGAAAACTTAGTGATTAAATCCCTCACAAACTCTATGGCACACTTTATATTCTTTGACCCTAATAAACTTTAACTAGTGTGTCATCTATGTTGTATATGCTTGCACTTATACGTTGGAATTAGCAGAACCGTGCTGTCACGGGGAACGTTTTCAACATTGCACTTGTACTTTGTTCTCAGTTGATATCATGCTCTTTTGTCTATGGATGTCACCGGTGTGAAATAAAGAGGGAACTTGTAAGTCCATGGAGTTTGTATCCTATGTTAGAGAAACGCCTGGGCCGCTAGCCTAAGCAATGCCTAATCATGGTGGAAACTTGCAGCATCACCATAGTGACATCTATGAAGCATTCTTCTTATAAAAAAAGAGACACATTGAGAAAAGAGGAAAGAGAGGAAAAAGCACCATATTCCCATGGTACATAAGAAGATTGCTGAGATGCTCATTGTCTGCTTGCCTTGTCATTTTGGTTATGGGATAGCTCCTGTACCATGTGCAAGGGGTACCCCGTTGGCAGTTCTCAATGATATGCAAATACTTACAATGACAAGAACTTATAGGTGACTAAAGTTGAGTAGCATGAGGTGTGACCCTCGTATTCAAGGGACTTGAGATTGCCAACTTATACTTCGTCAAGCATATACTCCATCTTTGTTCATTTTAACCTTAACCATTTTTGGAAGCTCTTTTTGAAACTTGAAATCCCTGCTTCCTTTACAAAAAGGCTTTTCTTCCACCATTACTTGAGTCTCCACCTTCTACCTTTAGGCACCATTAAGAGAGCATAGTTGTCATTCTGTGTGCACTATTCCAAAGCTTATTGATTGATGCATATTGTGATATTACTTGTTCTTATGCTATTTGTTTCTAGTCACCCTTGTGAACTTTGAAGGTGTCCTATGCATCGATATTGCTACTCTATGAGGGAAAAGCTGATTTCCACTATGCTATGTTTTCTGTATGTGAAACAAACAAACGTTTTTCAGTGCATGCTACTCATGATCTTTGTTTGTAGCTTGTCATGTTGCATGCATAGTCACTATGTCCTATTGTTAGAACTCCATCTTTCATGATCATGTTTTGAGTTCTTTGATCCCAGCTTCCAATACTTGCAAATGGTTAGATCTTTATTGTGAGGGTGCATGTCACCTCAAAAATTATTCTTTTATCACTTACGTACTCGAGTACGAGCAGGAGTTAAGCTTGGGGATGCTTGATACGTCGGAAACGTATCTATAATTTTTGATGCTCCATGCTTGTTTAGTATCTACTTTGCTTTGCTTTGTCTACACTTTGAGGTGCTTTTTAGATGTTTTCTAGTACTAACCTATTAACAAGTTTCCACAGTGCCAGTTGCCTATTTTTTGCTGTTTTTGGTTCCAGAAAAGTTAGTAAAGGAATATTCTCGGAATTGGACGGGACAAACGTCAAAGTCAATTCCTTTCTGTGGGGAACAAGAAGTCCAGAGGGGAGACGAAGAAGCGGGCCAGGGCAGCCAGACCCCCCTAGGCGCGGCCAAGGGTGGGCCCACGCCTAGGAGGGGTGTGGCCCCTCTGGCCGCCTCCTTGGCCTCCCCCTTCGCCTATAAGAAGCCCCCGATGTAGAAACCCTAAGCACCCAATCAAATCTCCACGAAACCTTCTGTAGTCGCTGTCACCGTCGTCCCTAGATCGGGTGGGATCTGAAGTTCTTCTCGGCACCCTGCCGGAGGGGAGATCATCCCGGAGGCCTTCTATCCGGTATGATGCGTGAGTAGTTCCACCTTGGAGTATGGGTCCATGTAGTAGCTAGTATGGGTCCGTTCATGATCAAGATCTAATCTATTTGTATTCATGCATGTTGTGTTTGCAGGGATCCGATGGATATTGAGATTATTATGTTGGTTTGATTAATGGTTTTGTCTTTATGATTCTATCATGTCTGTGTTGTTTGTGATCTTGCATTCTCTCCGTTGTTAGTAGCTATCTTGGCCAAGTAGTTGCTAGTGACTCCAAGAGGGGGTATTTATGCTCGATAGTGGGTTCATGCCTCTAGTTTCCAAGGGAAGTGACAGAAATCTCTTCGGTTGTAGATATGCTGTTGCTACTAGGAAGAAAACAACGGTCTCTTGTTCATGGAACATGTGGACTGTTTACCTTACACACTTTGCTTAAAGCAGTTGTGTGTTGCTTCAACTTAATACTGGAGGGGGTTCGGATGATAACCTAAAGGTGGACTTATAGTCATAGATGCGGTTGGATGGCGGTCTATGTATATTGTTGTATTGCCCAATCGAATCTCATAGGATCTTTCTGACTAGTAATTGCATTGTTATGCCTTGCTCAGTTCCTGTCAATTGCCCTGCTGTAATTTGTTTACCCTTCATGCCATGTTGTTTATCTAAGGAGATCACCTCTAGTGAACTATGGACCCCGGTCCAATCTTTACAATTGATACATCTTCCACTGTTACTTGTTTATTTGCTGCAAACCATTACCTTCAACACCATACATTTAATCCTTTGTTACAACAAACCGGTGAGCTTGACAACCTCACCGATTCATTGGGCAAAGTCTTGAATTTGTGTTGTGCAGGTCTCCGCGTTGCTTCCAACACCTGTGTGACGTTTCCTTCCTCCTTCTGGTTCGATAACCTCGATCTCTACTGAGTGAAGACTTGCGGCTATGCTCATCACACCTTTCTCTTGGGGTTTCCAACAAAGTGCTGCACGTCAGCAACATCACTATTGCTGCTCCCTTTCATGCTCAAAAGTGGGTTCGGTCGACTCCAGACGGACAGGTTCCGGATCCTCACTCATTGTTGTCATGGGTGGAGTCACAACAGGTACTTGCAGCACAACCTCTGGGTTTGTCGATGCAGGAACAACATGTAGCGAGAAGAATGGCTCCTGAATCATCGGATTAGGTGCACGCACCCTCTTCTCCTCAAGATCAATTTTCCACGCTACCATGATCCCCCTCATCATTTCATCCTCTAAGAAGATAACGTGTCTCATTTCTACAAACTTTGTGTATCTGTCTGGATAGTAGAAACGAAAACCTTTTGACTTTTCAGGATATCCAATGAAATGTTAACTGACTGTTTTAGGGTCAAGCTTTGCTATATTTGGATTGAATACCTTTGCCTCGGCCGGGCTCCCCCACACCCTTAGGTGTTGTAGCGAGAGAACTGTTCCTGTCCATAGCTCATACGGTGTTTTGGGCACTGACTTGCTTGGTACTCTATTGAGAATACGAATGGCGGTTTTTAATGCCTCCATCCACAAACCCAATGGCAATGTGGAGTAACTCATCATGCTGCTCACCATATCCATAAGGGTATGATTGCACCTTTTAGCTACTCCATTTTGCTGAGGCTCGTCCGACATAAAATATTGGGCCACTATGCCAGTCTCCTGTAAGAACCTCGTAAAAGGTCCAGGGACTTGGCCATATGGGGTGTGTCGATCGTAGTACTCCCCTCCATAGTCATAGCTTACTATCTTTATTGTTTTAATATGTTGGTTCTCAACCTATGCTATGAATATCTTAAATTTATCCAATGCTTCCGATATTTCTTTAATTGGATAAATAGAACCATATCGGGAGTTATCATGTGTGAATGTTATGAACGACTCATAACCATCCACACTTTTCACTAGAAATGGTCCACAAATGTTGGTGTGAATAATTTCAAGTGTTTTGGTGCTTCGATTTGCACCCTTTTTGATTTTCTTTACATAATTTCCTTTAACGCAATCGATGCATTGATCTATGTCGGAGAACACTAATGGAGGAAGGATATCGCTTTTAACTAGTCTTTCTATTCTTCCCCTCGAAATATGGCCTAAACGATAGTGCCATCATTTCGACGAGTCTTGAGTTCTCTTTCTTTTCTTTGGTTCTTTATCCGATGAGGAAACATTATCTTTCACTTTACATACATAATTAACTTTCTCGCGAGTGGATAATAAATAAATATCATTATGAAGGAAAGCAATACCAACACAATCTTTATTACAATAAATATCACACTGGCCATGTCCAAAATGACATTGATAATTTACTTTGTCCAAACGCGACACACTTATTAAATTTCTATGCAAAGAAGGAACATAGAGAACATCTGAAAGCAAGATCATTGATCCATTAGCAAGGTCTAAGGAGATGTCACCAATGGCCTCAATGTCCACTTGGACTCCATTTTCGACTTCAACGCATCCTTCTTTTCTTTTCATAGTCCTAGTCGAATGGAATCCTTGTAAAGAATTTACGACATGAACATTTGCCCTTGAGTCAATCCATAAAATAGATTTTGAAAAATGTGTTTACAGGGATTCATTTACAAATGAAACTATATTGTTACCTTTCCTTTCCATTAGGTCCTTTAGAAAAAGAATCAATCTTTCTTGAAGTGCCCTTTCTTACCGTAGTGAAGAGAAGCATCTTTATCAACTGGGAGCGTAGGCCTATGCTGAGGCTGATAGAGCATGGGAGCTTTACCGTGTGTCTTAGAAGGGGATCCATGGTTGCTGTGAGTGAAGGTCCTTTCCTTGTTGTCCTTCACTAGGTTCATTGAACCACCATTCTAGGCTTTGAACCTCTCCTCTTCTTGAGCGCACATGGCGATGGTCTTTTCTATGTCCCATTTTTTAGGGGCCATGTTGTAATTGACAACGAAGTTGTCAAACAGTTGAGGTAGTGATGCCATCACCAAGTGAACAAGTAGAGCAGGCTTTAGCTCCACATCAGCATCCATGGGCTTCAGTTTGGCAGCCATGTTGCTCATCCGGAGGATATGCTCCCTGATGCCATGTCCACCGCCGTAGTACTTTTCTGTCACCAGCTGGGTTGCATATTAAAAGTACAAAGGAAGTCGCCTAGAGGGGGGTGAATAGGCTTTTAAAATTATTACGGCTTAGGCTCAAGTAAATGCGGAATAAAACTAATGTTTAATTTATTGAGCACAAAACCTAGCCACTAAGTTCACCTAGGTGCACCAACAACCTATGCTAAGCAATACAAGCAACAAGGTGATAGCAAGGTATAAATACTTCAAGCACGATGGCTATCACAATGTAAAGTGCATAAGTAAAGTTCTCGGTTGAGAGATAACCGATGGACGCGGAGACGAATATTTGTTTCCCGAAGTTCACTTCCAAAGAAGCTACGTCTCCGTTGGAGAAGTGCGATGGCGCAATGCTCTCTGAATGCTACAAATGGCTCACCTCGAGGTGTGGTGGCTCGATGCTCAGCCAACGCCACACAAGGCCTCACCCTGGATGCGAAAGCACGCAAATCACCAACGCCACAAAAGTCTCACCCTATTCTCCCGAGTGCGCACCACAAAAGGCGGGCACTCGCTCCACTATGGGACGCTTGAGGGCGGTCACCGAACCCGTACAAGATTGGGGCTAACTCCACAACTCAATCGGACGCTCCCAACAACAAAGCCACAGCAGGCTATAATGCCACAAAAGGCCAACAATGCCACAAAAGGCTACAAGACCACAAAAGGTCAATCAAGAGCACAAAAGGTCAACAAGACCACAAAAGGTCAACAACCCAACCACACAATCGTCTAGGGTTCCAAGGAACCCAAGAGAAACAAGCTCACAAGCTTGAACTCGCCGAATCTCCGAGGAGAACTCAAATCTATGCACCAATGCAAGGGCAAGTCCTTCTCTCCCAAATTCCAATAAAGCTACAAAAGCTATTGGCGAATAAGGGAGGAAGAACACAAGAGGAGAATACAAAACTCTCCAAGATCTAGATCCCAATGATTCCTTCACAAAGAAGGGATTTGGCTTGGGGGGATTATAGATCTAGATCTCCTCTCTCAAATTCCTCAAAAAGATGCAAGAATCATAGGAAGGGAAAGGGAGAGGGAAAGCTTCTTCAAGGTTAACAATGGAGGAGAGAGAGAAAGCCAAGAACCAAGAAGAAAAGCTAGTGCCCACGAAGGGGAAGAGGAGCCCCTTTTAAAGGGCTCCCAGATCTGCCTGTTATGGGCATTCGCGACTCCTGGCCGGAACTTCTGGTGGGAGGCCGGAAGTTCCGGTGGCACATAGCCAATAGTCAAAAACTGCTGAGCGAGAAACTGAAAAAACGAGTCCTGGTCGGAACTTCCGCCGGTTCACTGGAACTTCCGGTGGGAGCGAAACTTCCAGTGGAAGTTCCAACAGAAGTTCCGCCAAATAGACAAAACCAACACAGAAGGTTACTGAATCGTTAGTGGAACAAGAGCCAGAAATTCAACCGGAACTTTCGGCGGCAACTAGGCCTGAGCGGAACTTCCGGTCCCTGGCCGGAACTTCCAGTGTGAGCGGAACTTCCGGTGGAAATTCTGACTGAAGTTTCGTCAAATAGCACATCCAAAACAGAAGGTTACTGAACATGAACGGAAGAGGACCCAGAACTTCCACCGGAACTTTCAGCAGCAAGATGCCCTAGCGGAACTTCCGATGGGAAGCCGGAACTTCCGGTTAGGGAAATTCCAGAAACCAGAAAACCAGAAACACAATAACTTTTGCATCCGAACTCCAAACGGGACGAAACCAATTTTGTTGGAAAGATAACAACAAAATATTGGGTATCACCTTGGGAGAAAATACCATGAACATATATGTGAAGTATCCCCCAAGGTGTGGAGCCGGAACACTCACAAGATCAAAAACCGCAATAATATATGCAAGTGAAATCCTTAGATGATAAACTAGATCTTGTTAAGATGATGACCACAAGCTCTAGATCCTCTCATGGACAAGAACCAAAAAACAACCAAGAAAGATGATGCTATGAATGCAAAGGTTTGAGCTTTCTCCGAATGATGCAAACGAGACACCCGCTTGAGAGCCCCTCTTGATAGTATGGCTATCTATCCTAAACCCGGTCTCCCAACTAACAAAACGAGACCGGCAAAAGAAAAGCCCTATCAAGAACATACCTTTGCCTTGAGCATCCCACTTGAACTTTATGTAGACCGTCTTGTTCTTCTATAGTGGGAACACCTTTCTTGGATGCTCTTGCTTGATGAAGATGAAGACTTGCAAATTGCTCCCCCATACTCCATGGGGAAACCTCTTCTTTGAACTTGTCTTCATCATTCCATGAGCACGAGGATGGCAAGCTTCAAGCATGAGATCTTCTAGAGATGGCGCATCTTGAGCTCGCCCTTCTTCATCCCTACTTGAGGTTGATCTATCTTGATGCAACTCTTTGCACATGTCTTGATCAACCTTCAAGCTCCTTCTTTCTTCATGATTCCATATGGCACAAAGCCCTTGGACATTTCTTCATCTACCAACCTTGAGACCAACACATGGCCCAAGCGATGCCAATGGACAAACCTACAAGTGAAACTCAATTTACACATTAGTCCATAGAGATTGTCATTAATTACCAAAACCACACATGGGGGCATACATGCCCTTTCACATATGTCTTTGAAGAGCTAGTGAACTGGCTCTTTATCTTTTCCAAGTACTCCGCAACGGAAGTACACTCTACGACGGAGCCAACAATATCTTGCTCGATCGTGTTCTTTATAAATGCCATGCATTTCTTGTTGGCATTCTGCCAGTTTCTGTTCTCTAATGTATAGGACATCTCTAGTGGAGCATTGTCCCTTTACTTTTTATCCCATGCCACATCATTATTAGCGGCCTCTCGGACTGGCTTTGTTGGCTTGGGAGGAGGCTTGGTCTCAAGGAACCAATCCACCTTAGCACATATGAAGGACAAATCCACCTTCTTTCTCCACTAGGAGTAATTGTCGCCTCTAAGTGTGGAGACATCCTTGATGCAACTCATCAAGTAATACCCTCCCGAAAACCACAAAGAAGTGAGAACAATAACAATTTCATGTATTAATCCAACGTTGGTCAAAATTAAGACATACAGATGTTTATGCAAATAACTCTACATCACCGTTGTGCAGAAAATAGAATCAAAATCACATGACTTTAATTAGTTTGAAATAACACACTAATAGCAATAATGATATTTACAATGTTGGTTAGAAAAATAACATAAATATGACCAGAATATAACTTTAACATGCTCTCAAAAAATTTAATACTTTCTTTGTCTTTATTAAATTTTAAAAGAGCCCTTTTGACTATATGCAGCGGAAGAATGAATTAAAATATTCATTTAACTTTACAAAAAAATTCTATTTACCTTTTATTTTTCCAGCACAAACCATTCGTTGGATTAGTTTGAATAGAAAAACTATGCAAAATTTCATCAAAAACCCAATAAAACCATCAAAAACAGCCTCTGCAAGAAAGAAAAACAGAAAACTGCACTCTTACGCCCTTCCTGGGCCTAAAAACGGCCCATGGCTGGCCTGCAGCTGCGCGCTACGGTCCTCTATGCGTCACGCGTGTGCGGTAAACTTGCCCAGTAGTGGCCCGCTGCCTGATCACTTGGCCTGCAGCTCCTGTGGTGCTTTGTGAGCCCCATGCGTTCACTCAACGGCCCGCGCAACGGCCCATCAGCCCACCCTGGGGTGCACCCCACGTGTCGCTTCATCCTGCCCGTTCGCCAGATCCGATGGCCGTCCACGCATCTTGTCGAGACAAAACCGTCATAAGCACAACGAGATTGAGAGGAAGCTCGACGATGCCCCCTGCCTCCTTGCCGGTTGCGCGTCCACCCGAGGGTTGGCGCACCGCCATCAAGCGGTGCAGCGATGGTGCCCTTTTCCAGCGCACGGCGGCGGCCGGTGACCCATCTTCTTTCGGTTTTTCTTTCTATTTTATTTCTAATTCGGGAAAAAACAGGGGTTTTCTTTCTCTATGGGGATTTGGGGCTCTCATTTGAGTTTTTGATTGCCCCGTTGGGGTTTGTTCTTCTTCTGGATGTCTTCATAGGATACCCATCTAGATCGAGAGGAACGGCACGGCCGTGTGGGCGGCGCACTATAACTTTCGGGATCTAGGGTTTCTCTGTTTTCTCTGATTTCTTTCTACCAAAAAAAATATAGAGATAATGCATGATCTGGTACCATTGTTAGATCTGAGAGGTTCCGGTAGATGCCATAGTACTAGGGTTTTTCCTTTTACAAAGAGAGAGAGAGTGAGAGGAGTACCTTCTGCTGTAGACGAAGTCGATGACCAGTTGGCCATCTTGGTCGACGGCGAGAGTGTGGCTATAGGGCCTAAGTGGTGGTGGCGGTGGCGCTTCCCGTCGAGCGTCAGCTAACCCTGGATCGGTAGGGAGTGTCGATGGGGTTGGCGGCGCACGGGTGAACCTTGTACCGTGTGCATCTGGCCCCTACCTCTTTATATAGCGACGTTGATAGGGGCCTACCAACCATAAGAAGGTTGGGATCCCCCAATCAGGGCACAATCACAAGGGGCCGGTCAGGCCGATCGGTTCGTTGGGCCCCGATCAAGAGATCAACCTAACAGACACAACCAAGGCGGATACGTACTGTAAGTCACCAACAACAAAGACAGATGGGGTAACTAGATGGGAAAGGAAGGCAGATGGGCGGGGAGCTCACCAGGAAGGCGTCGACATGATTGGGAAGCCGAAGAAAGCGCGGGGGCGACGAATTTCGGGCGTGATCGTGCTTGGCATCAGTGAGGAAGATCCCAATTCCCAGCAATCGAAGAAGCTTCGGCCCGTTATTTTCTATAGAGAGGTAGGTGACAGCATCTTGGTTCCATTCCCGACCTCTATTCGAGATGATGAAGTACATGGCGGCGATTGGATTGGCATACCGCGGTAGCGAACAAAGTAGTGGCTTTTGTCCTCTCTGTGAGGCAGAAGAAAATAAGGGGGGAGAGAGGATATGGCGGCGCGAGGGAGGGGAGAATACGGTTCGAGGGGATTCTCCTCGGTGGGTTTATAAAGAAGGGGTGGTAACGTGGATGGCGTTGGGCGACGGCCACCTGCTCCCTCCGTCATCTCTACAGAGAGAGGCAGGTCGACGGAAGAAGACGAATAGGAATGGAGGTGTTCCTCTATCGAAGTGGTACGGGCCGGGGAGAATAAAATTTCGGCCAACCCATAGATAGGAGAGAGATACTGTGGCTTCTCGCGGTTGGTTGGGATGCCAGGTAGGTTTCTCCTCTTATTTTTTTCCTGTTTTCATTTATTTTATTTGTTTTGTTCAATTGTTACATAATTTTAAACCAGCAAAAGGAATTTGAATATTTTGAATCCTTGCAACAGCCTTTGAAGATAGGAGTGAGACATAAGAAGGACAAGTGGGAAGAGCAAAGAGATGGGAGATGCCCATAGGCATACTGTAGAGGTCCCAACCTTTAATAAGGTAGAGATCCCTGTGTTTACAATGCTAGTCCCTAGATCAATAGCTAGCATCCACAGTTAAGATGTAATATCAAGAAACAAAGGTCATAATACAACTTTATAACCAGGAATAAAACAATTCATTATATCTTACATAGCTCATTTGGCTATTTCATTACAATGCAGCAGAAATAACTATAGCATGGAGTCCTTCATCTTCAAAGTGCCACAGGTAATCATGTTGGTTGTAGACTTGTAATCCTAATCAACACACTTTACTAACATCAAACAAACCTGCAACATAATAAGTTATAGCCACAAGGGTCAATACATTTGAATTGTATTGGCAAGTGATACTATGGTAGTATAGTGGTAACTATCATCTATATGCATTTGGCTAAGTGGAGCTTAGGCTTGCTTTTCTCAAAATAGATTTTCCTTATCATTTGAAAACACTAAGTTTTTGTTTGTCAAAATCACCCAAGGCATCTCCCAATAGAAATTGGTGATCCTTTAACCCTTGTTCAACCACAAGTTTTTAACTTCGAAATTTGGATGAGGAGATTCTTGATAGATTCCATGTCTTGATGCTCAAATTGTCCTTTGCCAAGGACATGGCTAAGTACTTAGATTTTTCACTCTGCAAAGGTGGTGTACTTTCCCCACAAGACTTGGTTTCAGCAAGACAAGATCTTTCAGAAGCCTTCCCTTAGACCAGAATGGACACGTTCCAACCTATCATCCCCTACCATCGACTGTCCATTTGGCTAATTTATTGCAACCTATATGATCCAGGCAGAGCCCATAATGCCAAGTGGTTGCACTTGAAGCTTCTCAACATTTGACATCTCAAATCTCTTTGTTCGTGGCTGGCACTCCACAAGTGAGATACCAAGTTTTCCCCAGTATACTGGACTTGGTGATGCCCAAGTTATCCCCAGCATACTGGACTTGCGTAACCACTCAACAGAAACCATTCTTTCCATTCCACCCAGGTGATTCATTCACTTAGTTTTTTATTAAACAAAACACAAGTCCTTGACTTAGAAATATTCCATAGCATGAATATAATCCACCCTTGTTTTCTACTAGCTAAGCTAAGCAAGATAGTAGTTGGAATCTTAACTTAGGAAAATTCTACTAAGATTTCATCTACTAGGATTTCCCATGGCATAGTTTACACTTAGCAAAATTCCATGCAAGTCCTACTTAGAAATATCACTAATGCATAGTGAAAATAATGGGACAAAAGTATGAAGCATCACTTGCCTTTTGGTAGAGATTATAAGTTCACTCCTTGATCTTGAAATATTCACACTCTTCAAATTCCACTACAATTCAATCAAGCAAGCAATATTCAATCTACCAATCAAGCAATTCATCACATATCATAATAAAAACAAAGCAATGCATGCAAGCATGCCAAAGATTGTTTTATTTGGGAAAGTGGTTTCTAATAGGTTATAAACATTTTAAAACACATATTTGTCATCTATAAAAGTGTCAAGATCATTTATAAATGTGGTAAAACCATTTGATATTAAGTTAGTGGAAAAGGCCATTTAAATCATTTTTGTTTTGTTAGAAATGATTTAAATCAAAGTAATATTTTCTAGTGTTTGCCAATTATAATTTTAACACAAATGTTAGTGTTTTAAGTTCAAGTGTTTAATATTGAAACCTTTTGCAAAAATGTTTTACCTATAAACCATTTTTATACCAAATCAATATTTTATGTTGTTGAAAATGCTTTTTAGCAAAGTAACAATTTATAGGGTTCATCAAATATGTTTTTTTTAAATCTCAAAACTTGGTGTTTAGGGCCAGAGAGTTTAAATCAAATCATTTTCCAAAGGTTTTACTCAAAAAGCATTTTTATACCATAATCATTATTTTTGTTTAACTAGAAATGATTTAATTCAAAGATTTATTCCTTGGCTTCACAAAATACATTTTTAAATCCATAAGTTGGTTTCTAAAGTCAATAGGTTCAAAACAATCCATTTGCCAAAGATTTTACCATAAAAATATTTATAGAATAAATTTTATATCCAAATTATGCCTACACAAGTTTATGTAAAAAAAACCATTTAACAAAACAAATTTACTAAACAAAGTGCATGGTTGGATAAAGTTTGTTTTTCTGCTTCCATTGATATAAAATTTGCAAAATTTGGAACTGTGGATCAAATGTTATGCAATTTACAAAATCAAATCTCTAATAGAACAATTCTGGTTTTTAAAACAGAGTCTGGGCCACGTGGTGTGTTCTGATTGGCCAAAAACGGTTCACGTGGATCACGTAGTGTGGATCGTTGGATCTGATGTAAATCATGCGGCACAAAGGCAACGTACCCTTTCGCTTTAAGTGAATCTAACACAACCGCAAGATTTGCATCCAACGGCTCACAGTGCATTGCCAAGAACTGGCGGCGCTGGCGGCGGCGAGTGGGGGAAGCGCGCTCAGACGAGGGTGGTGCTGGCAATGCAGGAAGCGAGAGACGGTGGGGAGAAGCTCACCAGATTTGCCATGCTTTGCTGATGCTCAAGGTGGTCTCCATCGTCGAAGGGGCGCTCGGGTGTGGCTGCAATTTCTCGCCGAAGAAGCTTCTGGCGGCGGTGCGCTCGGGCTGTCGTCGTTGGCGACATTTTGGACCATGCTAAGACAAGATAAGGGTTGCATTAGTTGCGCACGAGGTTGGCGATCATGCGTGCATCAACGAGAGGAAGAGGGGTGGTCAGACGCTACCTGGGGAACTCGCCGGAGTCAAGGAAGTGGACGGCGACGCTCGGCTGTCGTCGTTGCCGAGGTTCTGGGGCGCGCGCGAGTGAGATGAGGGTGCTAGCAGGTGCGCACGGGAGAGGGGAGCAGGCTCGAGTGGCCGAGGGGGAAAGGCGGTGGCTGGTGCTGCCAGAATCGTCGCCAGAGTATGCCGGACAAAGGGCGTTTGAGGTCAAAATTAGCACGTCCTGGGGGCAGAGGGTGTGCGGCGTCTGGGGAAAGGTAGAGGAGGAGCACGCAATTTATCGTGCGTGGTCAGGGGCGGTTTCATGGCTTCGTTAAAGCGCATTAACACTGGCATTCATCGACAGTAAGCATGGCCAGGGGGGCGCGGTCAGCGGCGGGGTGAGGAAGAAAGGTCTGGCAAGTGGGGTCTGGGTAGCAGCGCGAGAGAGAGAGGAGAGGTGGGGTCCAGCGGTCAGCGGCTCTGCGGGTTTGCTGTTAAGTGAAAAACGCTTCGCTCGGGGGAAGAGGGAGTGGGCTGGTTGCTGGGCTGGACTGGGCCTGATGGGCTGGGGTCTGTTTCCATTTTTTTATTCTGGATCCTTTTCTATTTCTATTTAGATTTTTTGTTTTGATTTTATTCAAATGATTTCAAACCCATTTTCTTTTCAAATCTTTGCGAACTTTTTAGCAAGTTTCTATTCTGTTCAAACATGTATTTTTAAAAATAATTTTGGAACATTTCTTTTATTCCCACATGGTTTAAATATTTATTTAAAATGGACCTTTGTCTTTATTTAAATAGGATTTTTAAATATGACTCCAATTCATATTATTTATTCAAATGATTTAATTTTTAGTTTTAAATTCAAATGTTTGTCAATCCCCTTTTTGTAAGTTTTATTTATTCCATAGGGTGTTAAATAATTCACTTTGAATTATTTTAATATGTTTTATCAATCATTTAAATTGGTTATTTCCCTTTATTCCAGTAATATCAAATATGGTTTTAATCTCATATAAAATTTATTTCAAATAATTTTCCTGATTCTATTTAAGTTATCTAATTAACTTTTATTCCACTTGGGCAAATTCCAATTGTTCTTTTCCCATGATTTACTCAATCATTTCTATTAGGGATTTTGTCTTTATAGGAATAGAATTTGTTTAATGCCATATTATTTTATTTGAATATTCTTTATCCATTTATTTGGATTTGGATTATATTTATTCCATTTGTTTATGGTCTTGGCCAAGTTTTATTTTGGCTTCTAAATATTCCTTATTTATTTATTTATTTCCTTATTTGTCTTACAAAATCCATATATTTTTATGTAATGAATCAAACTTGGTGATTCCAATTTGTAAAATCTTATTTAATATTTGTTTATCCTTTTAATTCTCTTTAGGATTATTTGCTCACCATTTGGTATGGATTTTAGACAAGGGATTTATTCGCTTTGGAAGTTATTTCTTTTCATTTTATTGAATTCATAAGTTTTTATCTATGGTTCCAAATTGAATGAAATCAATTTCTGAGGTTTTATAATATTTATCATTCATCATTCTTGATCATTTAGAATGTTTGTTGACCAATTTTATGTAGATCAAAACCTTAGTCTTGGAGGGGTTTTGGAAATGATTTTCTCCCATTAGGGTTTTAGATTTTTGGTTTATTTTCCAAGTGTTTAAATTTCAAGATGCATTTATGAAGAATGCATTTCACTTGATCTTGAATTTAGTTGGATTCAAACTTTATTCAAAGTTTGTTCAAGAGGGGTTTTTAAGTTTCCACTTTACAAAGTTTCTTTTCACCCTAAATTTCAACAATTATTTATTTTGTTTATTTATTTTTCACATTACAAAATTTGGAAAATTTTGGGATGTGACACATACATGTTCATTTTGGGCATTTACAAGAATAAAATATTATGGTTTTTGGAAAATATAAAACAAAACATATTTGAAATTACTGGTCCCTAACAAAAGGAACCCTTTTGTAGAAAACCAAAACTAGAGATAAGTAAAAGAGGTAGAGAAGATTTAGGACAATAACAAAACAAGATATAATTGGTTAAGAACAAATGCAAAGCAATCCAAGCAATAATGCAACAATTTTAATATGATGCTCAAATGCAATGTGGCATGATGACATGAGCATGATATCATGATGATGCACAAAAATGAAAATAGCAAGCGATTTTCTAGTAGTGGTTTTACCCGGGGTGCTACACTATGCAGCATTTTCTCCATGGTTTGAAGTATAACATCAAAAGCATTGTTAGGAATCACTGTTATAATGATATGAATGAGCTGTTACATCATGCTAGAGAAGCTGAAGCCCAGTTTGCAGAAGAGGATCAGTTTAAGGCTCGTTCTATAGGGCATTTTTCTTCATGGTCTGCGCCATTTTCTCTTACAACTATTAGCTGTCCTGATGAGTGTCCTTCTACATCAACAAAACCTTCTTCTAATGTGTCTAATACAAAGAATCCTGCACCTAGTGGTACCGGTTCAAATATGTCTACTGCGTGTAATCACGACATTGAGTGCCATACATATGGTGGCAAGGGCAACTTCAAGAGGGACTGCATCAATAGAAAGTTTATGATTATGAATGAGGATAATGAGTATGAGATAGGAGATGATGCTGATCTGGATGCTTCGAATGATGATGGTTACACAAGTGACGATACTAATTCATTTCCTATATGTGCTCCTACCATTGTTGTGACACAGCGAGATCTCAATGTTACACCTCAGTCGAGTGCTGCAAGTCAGTGCTGCATGTTTTTCAAAAAAAGTCACTTGTTAGTCCAAACAAATCTTGCAAGTTCATTATTGATGGTGGAAGTTGCCGCAATTTAGCAAGAAAATAATGATGTGCCAAACTGAAGTTGAAGTATTTATCGCACCCACGTCCATATCATATTCAGTGGTTAAGTGATAATGGTGACATGAAAGTCAGAGAAATGGTGTGTCTTGATTTTGAGATAGGTCCATATAAATACTTCGTTGAGTTTGATGTCGTTCCTCTGACAATATGTCACTTGTTCTTGGGTCGGCCTTGGCTCTTTGATCATTCTATGAAACATAATGGTTGAGCCAATAGATATCGCTTGGAGTTCAAGGGAAGAAAAATCAATCTACTACCTATGTCACCACAAGATATTGTTAATGAGTCTCGTTAGAAAACTGAAGTCAATCTCGAGGATGCACCTGCATTAGTTGATAGGTGAGAGAATGTAGTAGCTATGAGTGATATAACGAAAAGTGAGAGAGTGCCTAATTTACTCATATTAGCCACCAAAGAATACATGAGAGAATTTAGTGATGATCCTATAGCTACGCCTCTTGTGCTCATGTACAAGGGTGAGGTTTTGGTTTCTAACGATATGACCCCTATTTCTCTTGGTGTTTCAAATGTGTTATAGGAATACAACGACGTGTTTCTGGAGGAGATGCCACCATTGCGAGGTATTGAGCATAAAATTGACTTGATTCCTAGAGCGTCGTTGCCCAACTATGCACCATAGTGCACAAACCCCGACAAGATGAAGGAAATTCAGAAACAAGTGAAAGTGCTTCTTGACAAAGGGAATATTCGTGTGACCATAAGACCTTGTGTTGTTCCTGTTATTTTATTTCATAAGAAAGATGGTACATGGCGCATGTGTGTAGATTATAGAGCTATAAATAACATCACTATTCGATATCGTCATCATATTCCTCGTTTGGAAGATATGTTAGATGAATTGAGTGGTCCTGTTGTTTTCTGTAAAATCGATTTTCTTAGTGGTTATCATCAAATTAGGATGAAGGAAGGGGATGAATGGAAAACTGCCTTTAAGACTAAGTTTCGGTTATATGAGTGCTTAGTAATGCCTTTTGGTTTAACTAATGCACCTAGTACTTTCATGAGATTAATGAACCATGTCTTAAGGAACTTTATTGGCAAGTTTGTGGTTGTGTATTTTGATGACATATTAATCTACAACTGCAATGAAAATGAGCATAGTGATCATATTAGACAAGTCTTGCAAGTGTTACGGCATGCTATGCTATATGGTAATCTTGAAAAGTGTAAATTTTGCAAAGATAAGGTCATATTTCTACGTTATGTTGTCTCTAAACATGGAGTTGAGGTAGATTCATCTATAATTGAAGCTATTCAAAATTAGCATACTCCCATGAATGTGAGTCAAGTACAGAGTTTTCACGGTATAGCTAGTTTCTATAGGCGTTTTGTGAAATACTTTAGTACTATTGCTGCACCTTTAAATGAACTAACTAAAAAGGTGTACCTTTTGAGTGGGGCATAGCCCAAGATCATGCATTTGATGAACTAAAATGATTATTAACTTCTACGCCATTGCTTCCACTACCAGATTTTTCTAAGCAATTTGAAATTGAATGTGATGTTAGTGGCATAGGAATTGGTTGTGTGTTGATGCAAGAGGGTCATCCCATTGCATATTTTTTTGAGAAATTTTCTGGTGCAAAGTTAAACTATCCTGTCTATGATAAAGAATTGTATGCACTTGTTAGAGTTCTTGCAGTTTGGCAACATTTTTTATGGCCAAAGGAATTTATCATACATTCTGATCATGAGGCATTGAAATATCTGAAATCTCAATCTAACTTGAATAGGCATCTTGCTAAGTGGGTTGAGTTCATTGAGTCTTTTCCATACATTACCAAACATAAGAAGGAAAATATAATATTGTTGCTGATGCTCTATCTAGGAATAACACGTTGTTAACACAATTGGATATCAAAGTTCATAGTTTAGAGAGTTTATGTGATTTGTATGCAACTGATCATGATTTTGCTGAACCATATATTTTGTGTGCTACTGGGAATGCATGGGATAAATTTCACATAAATGATCAATATTTTTTTCGTGCTAAGAAATATCTATTTCAGAGTCGTTGGTCCGTTTGTTATTGTTGCAGGAATCACATGTTGGAGGTTTTATGGGTCACTTTGGGCGTGATAAGACGTTACTCATGCTTGCTGATCATTTTTACTGGCCTAAGATGAGGCATGACGTGGACAAGTTTGCAAAGAGATGCATTACTTGCAACAAGTCAAAGTCCATGTTGAAGCCTCACGGTTTGAATACGCCATTACCTGCACCTACTACACCATGGGAAGATATAAGCATGGATTTCATATTAGGTTTTCCTAGAACTAAAAGGCCATGATTCAATTTTTGTGGTAGTGGATAGATTCTCTAAAATGTCACATTTTATTGCCTGCCATAAAAGAGACGATGCGTCGCATATTGCTAACCTGTTTTAGGGACATCGTGCATCTACATGGAGTACCCAAGACAATTGTTTTTGAAAGGGATGTGAAGTTCATGACCTACTTCTGGAAGACACTTTGGGGAAAGTAGGGACGAAGTTACTGTACAACACAACTTGTCATACCAAAACTGATGGTAAAATGGAGGTGGTGAACCAAACACTTTAGACATTGCTGCAAGCCATGATCAATAAGAATCTTACTAAATGGGAGGAGTGTTTACCGCATGTGGAGTTTGCATATAACTGGAAGGTTCACTCTACCACATAGCTTTGTCCTTTTGAGGTGGTCTATGGGTTCAAACCTATTACACCAATTGATTTGCTGTCTCCTCCTATCCAAGAGAGAGTCAATATGGAAGCATCAAAGAGAGTAGATTTTGTGAGGAAGATACATGTGAAGACTAAAGAGGCTACTGAAAATAAGGGCAAGAACAATCCTGAAAGAGATAACAAGAAGCGTATGGAGGTGTTGTTTTGGCCTGGAAATATGGTTTGGGTACACTTTCACAAAGACAGATGTTTGAAGTTGCGTAAATCCAAGATACTTCCACGCGGTGCTGGTCCTTATGAAGTGATTGCCAAGATCAATGATAATGCCTACAAGATAGATACTCCTCAAGATGTGTTTGGAGGTGTCAGTGATAATTTCAATGTTGCTGATTTGACACCATATGATGGATAATACCTTGGAGCATCGAGGTAGACGCCTTTTGAAGAGGGGAGATGATGAGGACACCCCTACTGACTTGCTATCTCCAACTCCTAATGAAGTTGTCGATTTTGCTGCCAAGACTAAGTCCAATGAGATCAGTATTGGACCCATTACTCAAGCTCATGCCAAGCTACTTGAAAAACAGGTGAATTCACTCCCTTGGTTTGAATCTGGTTGTCGAATATTTGTCCCGTGAAGGTAACTAGGGTCCAAAGATCCCTTGGTTTGAAAGGGGGCTAAACACGTAGTTCCAAGGAGCCTCGGCGGCGGTGGCGATGGCGGAGCAAGCACACGACAGAGAAGTGACATGGGGGTTTGTGACCTAGGTTCGGGACCCTCATGAGGAGGTAAAGCCCCTACTCCTGCTCTATTTTATAGCTTGCTTTGCATCGCAAGGGTACAATGGAGGATGTATGTCTAGGGTTTAGATCGCAGGGGATCGAGGTAGGAGAAGGGTCCCTTATATAGGGAGGCGTCGAGCCTCTTTGTTGGGTTCGCAGCATAGAAAACAAAAAATTCAAAGGATGGGAACAACTAAGTACCAAGATCTATCCACTAGATACAAGCAACGGTTGGATATACATCCATAGTATACATACCTTCGAAGACCGAATAGCGTTAATGAGGTTGTACTCGTGGATGATGTAGACGAACACTTTCTGATCTCAAGATCGTGATGATGTCCATCTGGTCCAGCCGGTCCAGCACCATCAAGTCCAGCACACACGTGATCGCACACATGTCCGGGTACCCCGACAACGTCCAAGCCCTCGCTCCAGTGAAGCAGCGGAAGCAGCAAATCCTTCCAAAAAAAGCCACCGGGAACATGTAACTCGCTGATCCGAGACCATGGGGAAATTCTAAAGGGGGGAGAGAGATCCTTCGCGAGGAGGTGTGCTTTGAGAGGAGGAGAGGGGGGCACCCCAAGGGTCATGGTGACCAGACATGGTGGCTGCCCCCACCTCTTCCACGTTCATGTGGGTGGAGCTCCCACTCAAAATGAAAAACCTCCACTCCCATAAAAGAGCCTCCACTCAAAAATCCACTCACATGCATTAAATTTCCACCAAATTTAATGCAAGCTCTCTTTTAAATAAAACTCTTTTATTTATTTATTCAGAATTTTGTTAATTACTTTAATTAACAAAAATTCACATAAAACCCCTTGCTAGTATTCAATTTCACATGCAGGACCAGTTTCATCAATTTCAACGGAAACAATTTCGGTGTCTAGTGAAATAAATTCCTGCTCTTTCCTTTTTCTTTCTCTGGCATATTATTTTCTCCAAATAGTGTCGGTATCCCTTACGTGTGTCATCCTACGGTTTGCGAATAATGTAGACATGATCGAGGCCCCTCTCCGATCCATAATCAGCAGCGGGACCTAGAGATCCATACTGACTCCCACATATTCAACGATGACTTCTATGATCATGTGAACCTTATAAGCATGTAACTCAATCCCTTTGTCTCGTGATATATTACATGTCCGAGATTCGATCATCGGTATCTCTGTACCTAGTTTGATCTCGTTACCGACATGTACACTTTTCTCGTTCCCGTGATATAACACTCTAGTGATCAAATCACTTGCTTTCAAGCTAACTAATGTGATATCACCAAGTGGGCCCAGAGTATATCTCTCCGTCATCGGGATGGACAAATTCCACTCTTGATCCATGAGCCTCACATAACACCTTCGTAGCACCGGACCCATCTTTATAGTCACTCTGTTATGGTGTGACGTTTGATGTTATCAAGATACTCTTCATGTGTTAGTGATTGACATGATCTCATGGTCTAAGGACTAAGATTACTTCTTATGATGTTATATCAATATAAACATAATGACCTTGATCGTAATGCTATACTTCAGATAAATGTTTATCACATCATTCCAACAATGTTGTGACCTTGTTATTAACAACATCCAATGTCCATGATCAGGAAACCTTTGATCATCTTGTTAATCAACGAGCTAGTTTATGAGAGAGGCATAACTAGGAACTTTCTATTTATTTATTAAACACACATGTATTAACGTTTCTGTATTAATACAATTATAGCATGCAAAATAAACATTTATCATAAATAAGGAATACGATAATAACCACTTTCTTATTGCCTCTCGGCCCTTCAGTCTCTCACTTGCACTAGAGACAATAATATAGTTATAAAACTTTGTGTATTGAACACCTATGGCTTTCTTGTGTTCCATATACGCGATTGCAAGTGGTTAACATAATATACGAATCTGACGCTTTCAGGTCCGTGTGTATTTTAATGTCTTTGCGTCTTCACGCATCACTCATTCTCCAATGAGATGTCATTGTATAAATTTGGTCTTTTGGTGAGACCTTTAGTTCCTTGGGGTTAAATCATGTCGATACTATTGTCGTACAATATATCTTTAGTGTTAGCCCATTGCGAACTACACCTTAGTTTGATAACAAACTACTTGATACAAATTGCCCTCCTGTGCTGCTACTATAGCAGTCATATACTTAGCCTTTTTGTTGTAGTATCCATCACAATGTCTTAACTTTGGGATTCGTCCAAATCCGTCATGGAAACTCCTTTACATTTCATTGTGCCACCCATAGTTTAAATTGAGATAATCTTAATTTGTGTCTTGTGACAAAACTAGTATCAATGTAACGCCTTACAATGAACTATTTGTAATCGTTTGTCACCTCTACACAAATATATTCTTAGTTCTTCCAAAAGATCATAACAATTTCCTTACTATCGTCCAATGATCATTTTTTATGATTCATCCTGGTATATGCTCATAACACTTAGAGCATAGGACATATCTGGATGTGTACATATCATGGCATGATTGATCAAAACATTCTTGTGATTTCAGTCATCAAGTGTCAAAGCACTTGAATCTTGTTTCACTTATCAAGTGTCGATACACTTGAATCTTGATTCAATTCTTTTCCACGCGACAAGATCCTTTTCTCATTGTTTCTATATGGAACCCCTTCAATATCTCATATATGTACGTTTAGCATAACCATATTCGCGTCACAGTCTATCCATGTAGTTCATGCTAAATATTCGGGTTTTGCCTAAGTCTTTCATAGAAATGAAATTCTTAACCTTTTTCAATAAAAGATACATCATTTCCAATCAAGAAGATGTCCTCCATATAATATATTAGAAATATTTCTTAGCGCTCCCACTTAATTTCTTGCAAATGAAAGCATCTTCATTGTCTCCTGATGAAAACTCCTTTAACAGTTTCATTACGGTGAAGATTCCAACTCAACGATGCTTACTTCAACCATTGAAGTTTGCATGCCCTTTTTAGCATCCTTTGAATTAACAAAACCCTTTGGATTGTGTCATGCACACGTCCTAGGTAACATTCATTTAGAAGAACTTTGTTTTGTTTATTCATCTACCATATACCAAATTATATGTAGTGGTTGCTACTTTAATCCGTCTAGACTAAATATCGCTATGAAAGATCAAATCTTTTCATAGTCAACTCCTTGAACATTGTCGTACAAAACTTTACAATAAATCGACTATTTCATAAATGTGAAACATCCATGTCTGTTTCTTTATATATCCAAATACGATAGATATGTTTTTACACCTTTCCAGAGGGTCTTACAAGTTAAAAAACATGATTTCTCGTGTATGGAACTATCACGGATTTTATGGCTTCAAGCCATTTGACGGAGTCAGGGCCCATCATCGCTTCTTTGCATGTAGTCGATTCATCATTGTCAAACAATAATGATTTATTCTCAAATCTTAGTATTTGATTATGTTTTCGACCTACTTGGTTCAATAGGAACTTAGACCTTCATGACCGCAACCTTTGAGGCACGTGAGCCATGAGCATTCTGGCTGCCTCCGGAACATTTTCCGGCGCTGCGCAACTTAGAACATATAGCTAAGGTTCGTTAACCTTATCAGAGTTCTATTGTCCTCCCACTTAACTTTTGCGAAAAATTCCTTTTTCAAGAAACTTCACATTTCAAGCGACAAACCCTTTTGTCCTCGGTGTTATGGAGGAATACCCAATGGTTATTCGAAATAACCTACAAAGACATGCTCATCCGACTTTGGTTGTAAACATCTTACTTATGCTTAGCATACCAAAATTTAAGAAATGATAACTTGGGATTTACCCCAAACCAAGTGTCATTTCAACAGATCAAAATGGATCTCTTTTCAGTGTAAAAGCGGTAGTCTCTAAAGCTTTAATCTTTTAAAACATAATGGCAGTTTTATAAATAACACCTTTGATACAACCATGTCAAACAAGGTTTCATTACAAATCTCAAACACTCCATATTCCTATGGTGTTTCGGGAGATGTAAATCTAGGTGTTTTTCTAAACTTGCAACTCAAATAAATCCCTTTATGATAAAATCATAAATCATTTATTTTCTTGTTACACTTGCAACTCAAATAAATCCCTTTATGATAAAATCCTAAATCATTTATTTTCTTGTTACAATGATTTTCCACTTCATCTTGAAAGTTTTTGAATGTTTTCAAATATTTCATACTTCTTTCTCATTAAGTAAATATTCACTCAAATTTCCGGAGAAAGCATATGAAGTTGAAATCCATCGCTTACGACTAAACATAATGGACTACATACATCGATATGTATAAATTCCAATAATTTAGTCAATCGTTCTTAATTGGACTTTGAAAGAAGTTTCAATTATCCCGAGGACAGTCTCACAAGCGTCATTTGATCAAATCAAAGACTCAAAAAATCCATAAAAATGGAGATTCTTCATGTTTTCTTTCCAATATAATTTAAAAGGCGATGTCACTTCGTAAGTGATCTTTCAATCATTTGTCTTGCGACATTTTAGCACTAGGATTTTATGGATATGATTTCTCCAACTAGATTTGTAAATCATCCATCTTATATGGAATACGGTAAATATTTGAACAATCTTTGTTCTCATAATACATAATTTAAATAACTATTATTAAAACAAATCTTGAAGGCAAGCTTTGATGTCAACGAGAAATACAAATAACGGTTTGTTTGTTTTCGATGAACATCATCACATATTCTCTTGCTAGTTACTTAGGCCATTGTGGTTCATGAATTGCGTCGTTCTGTATGAAATTTCATACCAACCAATTCGGTATCCAATACCCAAGAACAACATTATTTAACAAGCAAAGAATACAACCATAACATGTATATCATCTCTATACCTAAACTGGATATTTCTAGTCTTTTCTTTTCTGCCAAATACATTTTATAGATTCTCGTCAGCATTTCCTTTTCCTCTTTAACATAATCTATCAACATCAACAGTGGCGCCATATACATGACACATAGTCCAAAGCATGTATATTCAAATACTAATACCTTTGGACTTGCACTTTGAAGTAGATCACCATCATCAAATGATCGACATTCTTTGAAAATCCATTCTTTAGTAATATTTTAGTGTAACACTTTACATACATCTTCTATTCATCCTTATCATGGCGACTTTCATGATCAAGCTAATGTAGCTTATAAAGGCGAATCGTGAGTGTAACATTACTTTCCAAAACCCTTTTGGATGATTAGGATGTCTAGCATCTCCAACCTTTGAAAATTCTCGTCCAGTATGAGAACATATATTATACTCTATCATATTGCAACCAAAACATTGTTTCAGATATCGTTATATCTACCACACATGATGGTTTCTGAAACAATTCTTTCAGCTCCTAAATAAACTTGATATTAAAACAATCAAGAATCATGGAGGCAAACATGATACTTAAGATACTAACACTAGAATTGTACTCTCGATTTAATACTAATTATTAAACTTCACAGAGTAAACAGAGTTTGCTGAAAGTTTGCAATAGGACTTTAAACTTAAGATTGACACTCGGCACAATACGATACCAGTTCGTAAAGTAAATATCCAGAATTCTATAGTTATATTATCTCAATTACATCTAAGCATAAGGTGGTGAACGAATGCCAATAACTACAACAAATTATGCAAATTCACTTCGATTTAATTTATGATAAATTGAGTTCTACTAATCCAAATTAGAAATGAACTCCCACTCAAAAATGATATCCCTCGTGTCTTTTTGGTGATTACATGAACCAAATCCACTACATCAAGTCCGATCATCACGTGAGTCGGTGTATCTTCAAAGGAGAGCCTCAAATGGGCATCATATCTTTCATATGACCCATGCTTAACCTTTCGCTCCGTGTTTCGAGGCCATGTCTGTACATGCTAGGCTTGCCAAGTAAGAACCTTAGTATTCGCATGTGTAACTGTCTTACACCCGAAATATGATCGTGGATCCAAGAACACCCGATCAGCATGTGATGTCTTGGAGCGACGAAACATAATCGTTGCATAATTAAGGAAGAACACATTTTTATCTTGATATCTAAATGAGGGATCATCTTATTATGCTAATAAAACGCCAAACTAGCAATACAAGATTCAACAAACATCACATGTGAATAAGTGAAATGATATGGTTCTTGCACTTGATCTCCATCGTGTCATCATGGTATGATCGCCATCATACCTCTATGTGTAAGGCCAAGGTGTATGGAACTTACACGTTATGTGTGTTGTAAAAGTATCGACTTATACTTCTACTTACGACATCACCATATCATGACACTGTTGGAATTATGCCCTAGAGGCAATAATAAAGATGTTATTATTATAATTCTTGTTCATGATAAAGTTTATATTCCATGCTAGAATTGTATTAAGTGGAAACTTTAATACTTGTGTGGTTTGTGAACAACACCGTGTCCCTAGTATGCCTCTATGGACTAGATCATTGATTAATGATGGTTAAGGTTTCCTAACCATAGACATGAGTTGTTGATTAATAATGAGATCATATCATTGGGAGAATGATAGGATGGACAGAACCAAACTAAGCGGAACAATTATATCGTGTCATCGTGTTCATCTTTGTGAAGCTTTTCCTATGTCAAATATTGTATTCCTTACACCATGAGATAATACAACTCCCTGGTATCGGAAGAAAGCTTTGAGGTCATCAAACGTCATCCTATGAGAGGGTGATCATAAAGGTGTCTCTCAGGTGATTGGAAAGTACCTGTTGGGTTGTATGTATCGAGATGGGATTTGTCCCTCCCAAGTCGGAGAGATATACTTCGGGCCCACTCGGTAATCGATACCAACACCGCTTGCAAGCATGTGGTTAAGGAGTTAATCACAAGGTGCTATCGGATTACCGAACGAGTAAAGTACTTGCTGCGAACGAGATTGAACTAGGTATGACGGTACCGACGATCAAATCTCGGGCAAGTAAAATATCGCGAGACGAAGGGAATATATATATGGGATTGATTGAATCCTGGAATCATGGTTCATACGATATGATCATCGATGAATGTGTGGGAGTCAATACGGGTTTCCAGACCCCGCTGTTGATTATTGATAGAAGATCATGTCTGCATATTCTCGAACCCGAAGGGTCACACACTTAACGTGTCTCGACGCTAGGATAGATTGGATAATTGGTTTATGAGTTTTTGTTCGGAGTCTCGGATGGGATCCGGGACATCACGAGAGGTTCCGGAATGGTCCGGAGAATAAGATTCATATAAGGCAATGCAGTTTTTGGAGTTTGGAATTGTTTCGGGTTAATCGGTATTGTACCGGAAGCTTCTAGAACCTTCCGGAGGGGGACCAACGCGGCCACACCTGCCGGGAGGGGGCATGGGCCTATGAGGGAGTGCCCTGGCCGCATTGGGCCAGGGGCACAAGGCCCCATAGGGCCCAGCCGGCCAGACCTAGGGCAAACCCTAAGAAAGCTTCTAGAAGGGGGGAACTTGCCCCCCCACTCCTCCCTCCTTGGCTGCCGGCCTAGGGCTTGGGGGAGGGGCTAGGGCTGGCGCCCACCCCTCTATATATAGAGGGCTGGGGCGCACCCTCCACACACACCTCCTCCACAACCCTAGCCGCCCTGCTGCCCTCCTCTCTCTCTCCCTCCCGACTGCACGTAGGCGAAGCCCTGCTGCAGAAACTCTCCACCACTTGCACCGCGCCGTCGCATTGTAGATCCAATCCGTCTCTCCACCATACTTTCTGGACCGAGGAAGGAGGAGACGTCAAGGTGCCGCACGTGTGCATCTCTCGGAGGCATCGCCACTTGCGGTGTTAGATCGGATCGGATCGCGAGGAGGAGAAGCGAGTACGACTACATCACCCACGTTCCATCGAACGTTCCGCTGTGCGAATCTTCAAGGGTATGAAGATCTCATCTAATCCCCCTCGTTGTTTGCATCTCTTAGATTAGATCTTGGCTTTCCCGTTCGCATCCGTAGATTTTTTTTGATTTACTATGCTACGAAACCCTTCAGTGGTATCAGAGCTAGATCTATGCGTAGATGTGTTTCACGAGTAGAACGCAACATGGTTGTTGCGGGCATTGATGTTTTCTGTTGCAAGCCTCTTGTTTGTGTTCTTCTTATGACGCGTGATAGTGAGATCGAAGCGGTCCAGGCCAACTTTACGCGACGTCGTTCGCGAGACCGGCTCCGCATTTGACGTGTGGCTTGTTCCACACATGCGGCTGGTGGATGCCAGTTTCTCTCACTATAGTTGTCATGGGATTTACACCGGAGTTTGGCAACCATAATATCACCGCTGTGGCTTTCCGTAGGTAAGAATCGTTCTTAGCTTGCTACTCCCATAAGCCACGTAAAACATGCAATAACAAAGTAGAGGCGTTTAACTTGTTTTTGCAGGGAGTGTTTTCTGTGATATGGTATGGCCCAAGATGTGATGTGTATGTTGTATGCAATGATCATGTTTTGTAATGTTTCACGACTTGCATGTCGATGAGTACACAACCGGCAGGAGCCATATGGTTGTCTTTATAATTGTGTATGACCTGTGTGTCAACTTCTTATACGCCATGTAATAGTTTCACTTTATCGCTAAGTAGTTAGAAATAGTTGTAGTTGCTATTCATGGTGGAGGCAATCATGGTGGAGTGATGGAGATCGTGCCGGCACGCACAAGATGGAGATCATTGCGCGAAGATTGGCTATACCATGTCACATAAAGTTATATGCATGTGATGTTTATCCTTTTATGTATCTTATTATGCTTAGATCGCGACGGTAGCATTATAAGATGATTCCTCACTTAAAGATCAAGATAAAACTGTGTTCTCCCCATGTATGCACTGCTGCGAAAGTTCGTCGTGTCAAAGCATCACGTGATTATCGGGTGCTATATACTCTACGTTCACATACAACGGGTGCAAGCCAGTTTTGCACACGCAGAAATACTTGGGTTTGACTTGACGAGCCTAGCATGTACAGACATGGCCTCGGAACACATGAACCGAAAGGTTAAGCATGAGTCATATGAATGATATGATCGACACTTCGTTGTCCACCATTGAAACCACATCTCTTCTCGTGAAGATCGGATTAGGTGTGGTGAATTTGGATCATGTTCACTAAACAACTTGAGGGATGTTGAATTTAGTGGGAGTTCATCTAGTAATTTGATTAAAAGTTGAACTAGTTATCATGAACATAGTCTAATTTGTACTTGCAAATATTGTAGATCAAATGGCTAAGTCCAACTTCAACTTCAACGTTTTTGCTGAGAAGGAAAAGCTTAGAAACAATGGGTCTAACTTCACCAACTGGTTCTGCAATCTGAGAATCATTCTCTCTGGCGGTCAAAAGGACTATGTCCTTGAAAATGCGCTAGGTGACACCCCTGCTGTAGATGCGCCGGCTGATGAGAAAGCTGTCTATCAGTCGCGCAAAGATGATTATGGTGTGATTAAGAGAACCATGTTGTTTGCTATGGAATCGGACCTTCAAAATCGTTTTGAAGACTATCCCGGGCCCTTTGAGATTCTTGAGGAGTTGAAAACTATGTTTCAGACTCAGGCCCGTTCTGAGAGATATGAGATCTCTGAGAAATTCTTTAACTGCAAGATGGAGGAAGGGAGTTCCGTTAGTGACCACGCCATAAAGATGTCGGGCTACACTCAACGCCTTGAGCAACTGGACTGCAAGATTCCAGAGGACCTCAAGATTGACAGGGTTCTGCAATCACTCCCTCCCAGCTACAAAAGTTTTGTAGTGACTCATAATCAGATTGGTTCCACTGATACGGTCACCGAGCTCTTTGCAAAGCTGAAGGCTGCGCAGGTGGACATCAAAAAGGATAATCATGTGTTGATGGTCAACAAGCCCCCCACCTTCAAGAAAGGTAAGGGTGCAAAGAAGCCCTTCAAGAAAGGCGGCGGCAAGCACGTTGCTCCTGCTGAGAAGAAGCTCAAGTCTAGACCCAAGCCGGACATTGAGTGCTTCTATTGCAAGGACAAGGGTCACTGGAAGCGCAATTGTCCGAAGTACTTAGCGGACAAGAAGGCTGGCACCATCAAAGGTATATTTGATATACATGTTATTGATGTTTTTGTCACATCCCAAATTTTAGATTTGGTTCTGCATACCATTCATGTCATTGCATCATGTTCATCCATACAAAAATTCGGTTTGAAAAGATTCTGGCGAATCGACATTTGCAAACCCTATTTGGAATTGCTAAAATGCTCCTACAAGAGGGTATACTAGGATTCGTATTTTTTCCACCCTTGTAAACTAGTGGAAATGAATACCACATGATCCTAGGTTGATCTCCTAGATTTTAGAAAAATTTAAGAGGAAGAATCACTCGATTCGGAGTTCGTATGAAGAAGATACGACGGAAATACTAAAACAGAAATAGAAAAAGTCAAGAACAAAAAAAAGGAAGAAGCAGCGCAGCAGCTGGGCTGAGCCGGCCCAGCCGCGCCAACTAGCGCACGCGCGCACGCCTGCAAGCCGCCGCCCGCGCGGCAGGAGCTATCTGCCGCCGCCACGCACCCGGCCACCGACAGGTGGGGCCCACATGTCGGTGCCGCCACCGCCGCCGTGTCCGCCCCGGACACCGTCCGCCGCCGCCTCGATGTCCGCAACCATCGCGCGCCAAATCCGCCCCCAACCCCGCGTGGACCCCCTCTTAACCCCGCGCGCGCCCCCTGCCTCTCCCTATCGCGCCGCCACCTCCCCCATCGCGCCGTCGCCGCCTCGCCAATCCTGCCGCCGCGCGCCGCCCCAGGTAACCGCCCGCCGCCGCCCTCTCTCTCCCTCGCCCCGCAGCGCGCCTCCCCGCACAGCGCCCTTCCCCCGCGAGCTCGCCGCCCCGCTGACCGCCCCTCCTCCTCGCAGGGACCACCCGAGCCGCCGCCGCCCGAGCCCGAGGCCGCCGCCGACGACCGCGCGCGCCAGCCGCCTCCCCTCCGCGTCGACGCCTCCGCCCCGACCTCGCCGGCCCCGTGCGCCACCTCGCCGCCGCCTCACTCCCTGGCCGCTCGATCTTAGATGAACGGCCCAGATCGGCCGTTAACTGGTCAGCTCAGGCGCTGACTGGTCAACCGCCCAGTCAGCCGCCACGTTAGCTCAGTCAGAGTCAAAGTTTGACTAGGTATTTTCCTAAATAGTTTTATTTGGCAGATTTTAGGTAAAACTTGTAAAATTTGTAGAAATTAATCTACTGGGCCAAAAATTGCAAATAAAATATGTGTAGATTCAGTAAGTCGTGTAGAATCTTTATGTACAATTGTTTTACACTTTTGCAGCAAGATTTTGTCCAGATTAATTAAATGAGTTAATGGCCTTTTTGGAGTATTTAATTCGTAGAAAAAGATCTGTAACTCTAAAAATTTCAAATAATATGTCCCTGGATTCAGTGGAACAAGGGGAATCTCAAAGTGAATTAAAAAGTTAGGCTTACAGTAAAAACGTTTGCAGAAACTATTTAATGGATTTCTGCAGTATTTTAATTACTCAGGGAGTTTTATAACTCCATTTTGAGAAATTCCAATTGGTACTGTTCCTAATTAGTAATGCCTACACAGTAGAATTTTCCCAATATTTTACAAACAGTATGTTAACAGTAGTGATTTATTTGGGTTCTAGCTCTAGTTTCGAGCATTATAAATTGCATAATAGTTTTCCTTGCGCTAAAATTATTTTCCATGCATGCATTCAGTAGCTTTACTGAATAAGATTATGTGGTGCTGCTGTAGCATCAATCCACTTGTCATGCATGCATCTTGCATCATCTTTGTTTGCATATGCTTGTGGATGGTTTGTTTATGATTGCAATTGTATCGTGTAGATTGTGACGAGTGCAACGCTTGCTCGTGTGTGGATTGTTCTTCCGACCGCTACAACCAAGGCAAGTAGATGCTACCTTGACCATGATATTGTTCTACTATTTTCAATGCATTGTCGTGTATTTTTTAGATGCATGTGTAGGATGATACTATCGCTATGCTATGACCTATTATGTGGTAGGGTTTTCCTTGTAGATGAACCACCGTTGGTAGATGTGCTTAGCCATGCTTTGTTGAACGAGGGCTGGGTTACATCACTGAAAGTTGTTTCTAAATGTGTTGGTTTGAAAAAACTAAAACAACTTAATCAATGAATCTCCTGGGTGTGATGGGATTGATAATTTTTGGTGGTATCATTGTGAAAAGGCACCCAGGTATCAAGAGAAAATGATTGGCTTCTTTATGTTGTAGCTTACGTGTACAACCATGTGCCAATAATGGAATGGACGGTTGGTTGGACTTAGTAGGTTGTGGTAACTCGAACCCGCGTATCCAGAGATGTAGAATTTTGGTAGATTGGACCGGTGCGCGTCGGGATTGGGGAGCTACTTCCTGAAGAATCTCTTCTTGGACTTCTCCCTATCATCACCCAAAATGAGAGTGATGGTACGAGCTGGGCTGGCCAAGTCACATGGATAAAGTGTACTAACCCCTGCAGGGTGTATAATCTAATCGATTAGCCGTGTCCCCGGTTATGGACATCTGAGTTGCTTGATATTGATTCCATGACATGTTTCTCGCTCATTCTAATTTCATAATTGCTTTAATGTTGTTGGGTTAACTTAATTGGGATCCTTTCAAAGAAAATCAAAACCTGTTTACGAAAGTAGGACAAATGTATTTACAAATGCAAGCTAGCCACAGCTCCACTTGCCAAATATGCATGTAGATGTAGCATTATTGTCTCCTTTACTAGCTCTACTTGCCATACATTCCATGTATTGACCCTTCGGGGATGCTACGTTTCATGTTGCAGGATATTCCGATTCTGAGTAATCGATATAGGCCACGGTACTCCACTCGGCACTTGTTCACTTGTGGGCAATTTGAAGAATGGAGGATTTGCTTTATTTATGTTGCAACCTGAATAATTTGAGCTAGCCTTGAGCTAAGCTTTTATTGTAATAATGGTACTCTGGATTTTCGTTATTTATGATACACGGATACTTTGCTATGTTATTCATCTTATTCTATTGTGGGCCAATGAACCGATCCAGGGATTGACATGTCACATAGAAGCCACGGTCTTTTCAGAACCGTGGTGTTACCGTTTTCCTTACTAGCCCTCGTTGTAGTGCCTGGGTATTTGATACTGGTTTAGTTGCTAATATTTGTAACTCGAAACAGGAGCTACGGAATAGATGGCGGCTTGCGAGGGATGAGGTGACGATGCGCGTTGGCAACGGATCAAGAGTTGATATGATGGCCATCGGCACGCTCTCCTTAGTTTTACCTTCGGGGTTACTTTTAAACCTTAATAAGTGTTATTATGTGCCTGCGTTGAGCATGAACATTATTTCTGGATCGTGTTTATTGCAAGATGGTTATTCATTTAAATCGGAGAATAATGGTTGTTCTATTTATATGAGTAACATCTTTTATGGTCATGCACCTGTTGTGAGTGGTTTATTTCTTCTGAATATCGAAAGGGATGAAACACACATCCATAACATTGAGGCTAAGAGATGCAAAGTAGATAGTGATATTACTACTTATTTGTGGCACTGTCGTCTAGGTCATATTGGTGTAAAGAGCATGAAGAAACTCCATTCTGATGGACTTTTGGAGTCTCTTGATTTTGAATCGTTTGACACATGCGAACCATGCCTCATGGGCAAGATGATCAAAACCCGGTTCTCCGAAATGATGGAGCGAGCAACGAACTTGTTGGAAATCATACATACCGATGTATGCGGACCGATGAGTGTTTCGACACGCGGTGGATATCGCTATTTTCTCACTTTTACCGATGACTTAAGTAGATATGGGTATATCTATTTAATGAAACATGAATCTGAAACATTTGAAAAGTTCAAGGAATTTCAGAATGAAGTGGAGAAACATCGTAACAGAAAAATTAAGTTTCTACGATCCGATCGTGGAGGTGAATATTTGAGTTATGATTTTCTCACGCATCTTAAAGCAAGCGGAATCGTTTCGCAACTCACGCCACCCGGAACACCACAGTGCAATGGTGTGTCTGAACGCCGGAATCGAACCCTATTAGATATGGTCCGATCGATGAGGTCTCTTACTGATTTGCCGTTATCATTTTGGGGTTATGCATTAGAAACTGCTGCATTCACTTTAAATAGGGCACCATCTAAATCCGTTGAGACGACACCGTATGAACTGTGGTTTGGTGCTAAACCTAAGTTGTCGTTTCTTAAAGTTTGGGGATGCGAAGCTTACGTCAAGAAGTTGATGCCGGACAAGCTCGAACCCAAAGCGGAGAAGTGCGTCTTCATAGGATACCCTAAGGAAACTATTGGGTATACCTTCTATCATAGAACCGAAGGCAAAGTGTTTGTCGCAAAGAACGGTTCCTTTCTTGAGAAGGAGTTTCTCTTGAAAGAAGTGAGTGGGAGGAAAGTAGAGCTAGATGAGGTTGTTGAACCTTCTCTTGAGTTGGAGAGTAGCGCAGCACCTGAAATTGTTCCAGTGCCGCCTGCACCAACAATAGAGGAAGCTAATGACAAGGATCATGAAGCTTCGGACGATGCTGCTACTGAACGTCGCAGGTCGACAAGGTCGCGTGCCCCTCCTGAGTGGTACGATAACCCTGTCTTGACTGTCTTGTTGGTAGAAGACAGTGAACCTACGAACTATGAGGAAGCGATGATGAGCCCAAACTCTGAGAAATGGCTAGAGGCCATGAAATCCGAATTGGGATCCATGAGCGAAAACCAAGTATGGACTTTGGTGGACCCTCCCAGCGACCGAAAGGCCGTTGAGTGCAAATGGATTTTCAAGAAGAAAATGGACGCGGATGGTAATGTTACCGTCTATAAGGCACGCCTTGTCGCGAAAGGTTTTCAACAAGTTCAAGGTGTTTACTACGATGAGACTTTCTCTCCCGTAGCGATGTTTAAGTCCATTCAGATTTTATTAGCAATTGCTGCGTTTCATGATTATGAAATATGGCAGATGGATGTCAAGACTGCTTTCCTCAATGGCAACACTGATGAAGAGTTGTATATGATGCAACCCGAAGGTTTTGTCGATCCTAACGATGCTGAAAAGTGTGCAAACTTCAGCGTTCCATTTATGGACTGAAGCAAGCATCTCAGAGTTGGGACCTTCGTTTTGATCAAGTGATCAAGAGCTTTGGATTTGTTCCAAATTGCTATGAAGCTTGTATCTACAAGAAAGTGAGTGGGAGCTCAGTGACATTTCTGGTACTATATGTGGATGACATATTGATTATTGGAAATGACATTAACATGCTTAACGATGTGAAGAGTTATTTGAACAAGTGTTTTTCAATGAAAGACCTAGGTAAAGCTGCTTATATATTGGGCATCAAAATCTATAGAGATAGACAAAGACGCCTGATAGCTTTAAGCCAGAGTACATACCTAGACAAAGTTCTGAAAAGGTTCAGAATGGATAAGGCAAAGAAAGGTTTAGTGCCTATGTTGTCAGGTAAGATATTGAGCAAGGCTCAGTGTCCAGCTACGGTAAATGATAGAGAAGCTATGAGCAAAGTGCCTTATGCCTCGGCCATAGGTTCTATCATGTATGCCATGCTGTGTACTAGACCGGATGTGTCCAATGCTCTTAGTTTGACATGCAAATACCAAAGTGATCCAGGAGTGGAACACTGGACAGCCGTGAAGAACATCCTAAAGTACCTAAATAGGACTAAAGAAATGTTCTTAGTCTATGGAGGTGATGAATAGCTCGTCGTAAAGGGTTACGTCGATGCTAGTTTCGACACCGACAAGGATGATTCTAAGTCTCAGACAGGATACATTTATATTTTGAATGGAGGAGCTGTGAGCTGGAGAAGCTGCAAGCAAAGCGTGATCGCGGGATCTACAGTAGAAGCGGAATACATGGCTGCTGCAGAAGCGTCAAGTGAAGGAGTTTGGATCAGGAACTTCATCACTGAGCTTGGCGTGGTTCCAAGTGCATTGGACCCACTGGAGATATTGTGTGACAACACTGGCGCCATAGCACTCACTAAGGAACCAAGATATCATCCAAAGACCAAGCATATCAACCGCAAGTTTCATATAATCCGAGATTATATAGCAGATGGAGATCTGAAGATTAGCAAAGTACATACAGATCTGAATGTCGCAGATCCATTGACTAAACCTCTTCCACGTGTAAAACATGATCAGCACCTTAGTGCCATGGGTGTGAGATTGTTGCCAAATGTAAACTAGATTATTGACTCTAGTGCAAGTGGGAGACTGTTGGAATTATGCCCTAGAGGCAATAATAAAGATGTTATTATTATAATTCTTGTTCATGATAAAGTTTATATTCCATGCTAGAATTGTATTAAGTGGAAACTTTAATACTTGTGTGGTTTGTGAACAACACCGTAGAAATGATTTATCGATTAATAATGAGATCATTGACTAGATCATTGATTAATGATGGTTAAGGTTTCCTAACCATAGAAATGATTTATCAATTAATAATGAGATCATATCATTGGGAGAATGATATGATGGACAGACCCAAACTAAGCGGAGCAATTAGATCGTGTCATCGTGTTCATCTTTGCGAAGCTTTTCCTATGTCAAATATTGTATTCCTTAGACCATGAGATAATACAACTCCCTGGTATCGGAAGAAACCTTTGAGGTCATCAAACGTCATCCTATGAGAGGGTGATCATAAAGGTGTCTCTCAGGTGATCGGAAAGTACCTGTTGGGTTGTATGTATCAAGATGGGATTTGTCCCTCCCAAGTCGGAGAGATATACTTCGGGCCCACTCGGTAATCGATACCAACACCGCTTGCAAGCATGTGGTTAAGGAGTTAATCACAAGGTGATATCGTATTAATGAACGAGTAAAGTACATGCTGTGAACGAGATTGAACTAGGTATGACGGTACCGACGATCAAATCTTGGGCAAGTAAAATATCGCGAGACGAAGGGAATATATATTGGATTGATTGAATCCTGGCATCGTGGTTCATCCGATATCATCATCTATAAATGTGTGGGAGTCAATATGGGTTTCTAGACCCCGCTGTTGATTATTGATAGAAGATCATGTCTGCATATTCTCGAACCCGAAGGGTCACACACTTAACGTGTCTCGACGCTAGGATAGATTGGATAATTGGTTTATGAGTTTTTGTTCGGAGTCTCGGATGGGATCCGGGACATCACGAGAGGTTCCGGAATGGTCCGGAGAATAAGATTCATATAAGGCAATGCAGTTTTTAGAGTTCGGAATTGTTTCGGGTTAATCGGTATTGTACCGGAAGCTTCTAGAACCTTCCGGAGGGGGACCAACGTGGCCCCACATGCCGGGAGGGGGCATGGGACTATGAGGGAGTGCCCTGGCCACATTGGGCCAGGGGCACAAGGCCCCATAGAGCCCAGCCGGCCAGACCTAGGGCAAACCCTAGGAAAGCTTCTAGAAGGGGGGGGAACTTGCCCCCACTCCTCCCTCCTTGGCCGCCGGCCTAGGGCTTGGGGGAGGGGCTAGGGCTGGCGCCCACCCCTCTATATATAGAGGGCTGGGGCGCACCCTCCACACACACCTCCTCCACAACCCTAGCCGCCCTGCTTCCCTCCTCTCTCTCTCCCTCCCGACTGCACGTAGGCGAAGCCCTGCTGCAGAAACTCTCCACCACTTGCACCGCGCCGTCGCGTTGTAGATCCAATCTGTCTCTCCACCATACTTGCTGGACCGAGGAAGGAGGATACGTCGAGGTGCCGCACGTGTGCATCTCTCGGAGGCATCGCCACTTGCGGTGTTATATCGGATCGGATCGCGAGGAGGAGAAGCGAGTACGACTACATCACCCACGTTCCATCGAACGTTCCGCTGTGCGAATCTGCAAGGGTATGAAGATCTCATCTAATCCCCCTCGTTGTTTGCATCTCCTAGATTAGATCGTGGCTTTCCCGTTCGCATCCATAGAATTTTTTTGATTTACTATGTTGCGAAACCCTTCAGACACTAGCCCAACAACAATCTAAACTAGACGCCTCTAATTTATCCATTGCAAGTTTTACGTGGCTTAGGGCTATCGAAGATAGAACCGTTCTTACCTATGAACATGAACCACAACGAGGATAACCAAATTGTTGACAACTCGTTGCAAATTAGATATTGACTATAGTAGGAGAGACAGACACCCGCTAGCCACTTATGCAAAACTAGTTGCATGTCAAGCCGCTTCATCCCACTATGCCACCAATATCCAAAGTACAACTAAGAAGCAATAAAATGATCATCATCTTCCACATATAGATATGTGTACTACCCGTGCAAAGCATCTACGCATAGATCCGGCTCTGATACCACTGCTGGGTTCGCAGCATAGAAAACAAAAAAATTCCTACGATGGGAACAACTAAGTACCAAGATCTATCTACTAGATACAAGAAACGGGTGGATATACATCCATAGAATACATACCCTCGAAGACCGAATAGCATTAACAAGGTTGTACTCGTGGATGATGTAGACAAACGCTTGCCGATCTCAAGATCGTGTTGATGTCCATCTGGTCCAGCACCATCAAGTCCAGCACCGCAAAGCAGTGGTGCATCCGTGATTGCACACACGTCCGGGTACCCCGACAACCTCTGCGCCCTCGCTCCAGTGAATTAGTGGAAGCAACAAATCCTTCGAGAAAAAGTCACCGGGAACTTGTATATCGCTGATCCAGGACCATGGGGAAATTCTAAAGGGGGGAGAGAGATCCTTCGCGAGGAGGTGTGCTTTGAGAGGAGGAGAGGGGGGCACCCCAAGGGCCATGGATCCCAGACATGGTGGCTTCCCCCACCTCTTCCACATTCATGTGGGTGGACCTCCCACTCAAAATGAAAAACCTCCACTCCCATAAAAGAGCCTCCACTCAAAAATCCACTCACATGCATTAAATTTCCACCAAATTTAATGCAAGCTCTCACTAAAATAAAACTCTTTTATTTATTTATTCAGAATTTTGTTAATTACTTTAATTAACAAACATTCACATAAAACCCCTTGCTAGTATTCAGTTTCACATGCAGAACCAGTTTCAGCAATTTCAATTGAAACAGTTTTGGCGTCTAGTGAAATAAATTCCTGCGCTTTCCTTTTTCTTTCTCTGGCATATTATTCGCTCCAAATGGTGTCGGTATCCCTTAAGTGTGTCACCCTATGGTTCACGAATAATGTAGACATGATCAAGACCCCTCTCCGATTAATAATCAACAGCAGGACCTGGAGATCCGTACTGACTCCCACATATTCAATGATGACTTCTGTGATCGTGTGAACCTTATACGCATGTAACTCAATCCCTTTGTCTCGCAATATATTACATGTCTGAGATTTGATCATTGGTATCTCCATACCTAGTTTGATCTCGTTACCGACATGTACTCTTTTCTCGTTCCCATGATATAACATTCTAGTGATCAAATCACTTGCTTGCAAGCTAACTAATGTGATATCACCGAGAGGGCCCAGAGTATATCTATCCGTCATCGGGATGGACAAATTCCACTCTTGATCCATGAGCCTCAACATAACACCTTCGTAGAACTGTACCCATCTTTATAGGCACCCTGTTACGTTATGACGTTTGATGTTATCAAGATACTCTTCCGGTGTTAGTGATTGACATGATCTCATGGTCTAAAGACTAAGATTACTTCGTATGATGTTATAGCAATATAAACACAATGACCTTGATTGTAATTCTATACTTCGGATGAATGTTCATCACATCATTCCAACAATGTTGTGACCTCGTTATTAACAACATCCAATGTCCATGATCAGGAAACCTTTGATCATCTTGTTAATCAACGAGCTAGTTTATGAGAGAGGCATAACTAGGAACTTTCTATTTGTTTATTAAACACACATATATTAACGTTTCTGTATTAATACAATTATAGCATGCAAAATAAAAATTTATCATAAATAAGGAATACGATAATAACCACTTTATTATTGCCTCTTAGGCATATTCCCTTCACTCTTCCCCCAGCCTTTGGGCGGGAAGGGCGTCCACAGTGCCCCTCCTCGAGATCTCGGTCTTAGGAGACTACTTTCGGTGGAGTTAGTCTAGCCCGCCGTGCTCCACTCCATTGTCCTATAAAGTGGCCTTCGTCGATGTTGCTTCTCTTCATCCGGCTCTCTCTGCCTTTTCCCTCTTTCACCAAAATGGCAATGTGAGGAGCCTCGAGATTGTCTGTCCTTTCCCTACAGGAAAGGCGGTGGACCGAGTCTTCCTTTACCGAGGCAGGTTGGAACTACAGGGCCGCTGCAGTCCCTGTCGGCTCGCGCTCCACTCTATGGAGTTACCATCCTGCCCTTGGCGTGCTCCGAGGTATCCGAGGCTTGAGGGCGCAGCACGATGTAGCGTTAGGGCTTCTTCGAGAGGCATGCCCTCTTAAGGTTTATCCAATCGCGAAGCGGGGGCCTTGCATTGCATGCACTGTCGGACCAACTCTGGTGGCGTTGATGCCTCACGAGGTTGGCGTTACTCCTAGCATGGGGCTCATCAATCATGGGGACGTGGAACCCTGGTTGCCAGGGCCCCGACAGTAGCCCCGGAGCGCTTGTCCTGCATGTGTCCCTTTCTAGGCTAGAAGGGGCAAGCAGCCTTAGACGATTGCTGCATCCCCACGCTCACCCGGCCAACAAGGACCTGCCATACTTTAATCTTGGTCGCAAAGCCCAACCGACCGCGTGCTCCTATCCGTAGATCTAGAGTGCACTGTTCCCGCTTCGGGAGTTGTTCCCACGATGTGGGGCCTTGCGGTTAATACCTCACATTGCGTAGTGACGCGTATTTTAACTGGCCTGGTTGAATTGAGGGGTGGGGAAGGAATATTTTCACTTCCACACCACAACTCCCTTTCTTCCTTATGTGCACTTCCAAGCAAATGCCCCATCTCCTTCCATGCCATCACCGTACCTTCCCATCGCCGAGGCTGGCAAGGATGTGCTGATTGAGATGCAGGTTGCCCTAGCTCCGGCCAGAACAGAGGAGGACCCACTAGTGAAGCGTGGTCGCGGTCGCCCTCGAGGGTGTGGTCGAGGGAGGTGTGGAGGCTCTGGTTCTACCCTCATGGTGGCCATGTCGGTGGATGAGGATCCGGCCGCCTAGGATGCTCCCATCATACGTGGGCGTGGCCGCCCCCACGAAAGCGGTTGAGGTCGCTGTGGGAGGCGCAACGAAAGGTATGGAGGCGAACCCGGGCCATCCTTGCCCGTGGCCGAGGATTCCGCTCCCGTGGTCATCAAGATGGAGGATGGACTCAAGCCCTCTCGGGTGACCGACTTTGTCATCATCCTTGGGAACTCTTACTAGTTTGCCCGGGTGAAGCTCCCTGATATGTTTCAAACGTATCTATAATTTTTTATGCTCCATGATTGTTTTGCACCAATTATATTATGTTTTTTCCACACTTTGTGGCATTTTTATGAATTTTCTGGAACTAACCTATTAACAAGTGCCAGAGAGTTAGTTTCCTGTTTTCTACTGTTTTTGGTTTCAGAAAAACTAGTAAAGAAATATTCTGAATTGGATGAAACAAAAGCAGAAGTTCCTATTTTCCCCAACACGACACGAAGCCCGTAGGAGAGGGGGAGACGCACCCCAGGGCAGCCACACCTAGGCCAGGCGCGGCCAGGGGGGCATGCCGCCCTAGGGTGTGGGCCCCTTGGTGCTCCACCGACTTTGCCCCTTCGACTATGTAAACCCACCGAGACAAAAACCCTAAACACCCGATCAGAATTCCACGAAAAAGTCCATAGCCGCCACCGTCGTCCCTAAATCGGGAGGGAACTGAAGCTCTTCCCGGCACCCTGCCAGAGAGGAGAGATCATCCCGGAGGCCTTTTTCATCACCATGCTTGCCTCCAGAGTGATGTGTGAGTAGTTCATCCTTGGACTATGGGTCCATAGCAGTAGCTAGATGGTTGTTTCTCCTATTTGTGCTACCATGTTTAGATCCTGTGAGATGCCTATCATGATCAAGATCATCTTATTGTAATGCTACATGTTGTGTTTGCGGGGATCCGATGGATATTGAGTATTATGTAAAATTGATTATTGTTCTATCATGTCTATGTTATTTGTGATCTTGTGTGCTCTTCATTGCTAGTAGTTACTCTAGCCAAGTATTTGCTTGTGTCTCCAAGAGGGAGTATTTATGCTCGATAGTAGGTTCATGCCTCTAATAATATGGGAGAGTGACAGAAACTTCTAAGATTGTATATGTGTTGTTGCTAGTAGGGAGAAAACAACAATCCTTTCTCGAAGGGCAATTGTAATTTTTAGATTACACACTTTTTTCAATGCAATTATCTGTTGCTTGCAACTTAATACCCGAGGGTTGTTCAAATGATATCCCAGAGGTGGATTATTAGTCATAGATGCAGTTAGATTACGGTCTATGTATCATGTTGTAATTCCCAAGTGAATCTCATAGTGATAATCATGTCATGTACATGCATTGCTATGCATTCTCTATTTGTTAATTGCCCCGCTATAATTTGTTCACCCATCATGTTATTTATCCTATGGAGAAAACACCTCTAGTGAACTGTGGACCCTGGTCCATTCCTTCCCATTGATATTCTATCTACTGTTTCTGTTTACTTTATGCAATTACCATAATCAATTACTTTCTTCCACACTATACGTTTAATCCTTTGTTTTCAGCAACCTAGTGAGCTTGACAACCTCACTGATAAGTTGGGGCAGAGTATTTTGGTTGTGTTGTGTGAAGGTTCCACATTGCTAGCAACACCTTCGAAAGTGGTTTATTTCTGCTACTGGTTTGATAACCTTGATTCTATAACTGAGGGAAAACTTGCTACTGTCCTCATCATACCCTGCTCTTGGGGTTCCCAACGGTCTCTACATCTACTGATCCAACAATAAGCTTTTTCCCTCACTACCAATCTTTCTACAAGTGGAGTCTCTCACTACCAATCTCTTTACTTTGTTTTTCTTTTGCTTTGTTTCTTTTGCTTTGTTTGGTTTGCTTATTTTTATCAAGAACACAAAAAAATTAGTTCCCACTTTAGTTTCTATTTTTATTGGCTTACTTTAATCTTGCAAAAATGACTACTCCTGAAAACAATAAGTTGTGTGACTTCAGTAGCACAAAAAGAATGATTTCATTTGCACACCTATTCTTGAAGCTACTTTCTATGAAATTAAACCTGCTTTGCTGAATCTTGTTATGAGAGAACAATTTTCTGGTGTTAGTACTGATGATGCTGCTGCTCACCTTAATAATTTTGTTGAACTTTGTGAGATGCAAAAATATAAGGATGTAGATGGAGATATTATTAAGCTTAAATTTTTTCCTTTCTCTTTGAGAGGAAGAGATAAATATTGCTTGCTATCTTTGCCTAAAAATAGTATTGATTCTTGGATTAAATGCAAAGATGCTTTCATTGGAAATATTATCCCCTTCTAAGATTATATCCATGAGAAGTGACATAATGAAATTTAAACAATTTGATAATGAACATGTTGCTCAATTTTGGGAAAGAATGAAATCTTTAGTGAAGAATTGCCCCACTCATGGACTGACTACTTGGATGATTATCCAAACCTTTTATGCAGGATTGAATTTTTCTTCAAGAAACTTGTTGGATTTGGCTACTGGGGGTACCTTTATGTCCATCACTTTGCGTGATGCAATAAATCTCCTGGATGATATGATGATTAATTATTTTGAATGGCACACTGAGAGAGCTCCACAAGGTAAGAAGGTAAATTCTGTTGAAGAAACCTCCTCCTTGAGTGATAAGATTGATACTATTATGTCTATGCTTGTTAGTGGAAAAGCTCATATTGATCCAAATAATGTTCCTTTAGCCTCTTTGGTTGCTCAAGGAGAGCAACTTGATATGAACTTCATTAGAAGTAATAATTTTAGCAACAATGCTTATAGAAATAATTTTGGTAATAATAATTATATGCCATATCCTCCTAATAATAGCAATAGTTATCATGGTAAATCTGGAATACCTAGTGAAGAAATGATTTTGGAAGATGAAAGATCCACTAAAAACTTCATACAAATGCAATAGGGATTTCTATTTCCGTGCCCTTGGTTCATTAGTTGTACTCAGTTTTACCCAACCGCTTAGATTTTCCTCACTTTTGTCCATCTCCTATTATAGAACTCTCGCACGGTCTGAAACTCGCTGTCCGTCAGCCTTGCCATTAGATGCTGACAAGTGGGGCCGCATTCAGTCGGGTCCCGTAGTGGACCCTCGCCGTTACGTGCTGACAAGTGTGGCTGCGGTCTGTCAGGTACCGTAGTGGACCCTTGTCGTTACATACTGACAAGTGGGGTTGTGTTTAGTTGGTTCCCGTAGTGTACACCTCTCTCCACTTATCCAGATCAGCATGGGACCCACAGCTTATCCATGTGAGCCAGCCCCGTCCCTGCTCTCATGTCGTTGCCTCCCCTTTCTTCTTCATCTCCGGAGACGGCGACCCTTTGTTGAGCTTCACTTCTACCTCCTGTTTGTCCTGGCCGCAGTATGGTGCCATCCTGTTGACCTCTATGAAGGATGACAATGGCAACCATGCGCAGAGAAGGTTAGATCTCTCACCAAAATGCACCAAAATCTCGCACCAAAATGACAACCGGGGCACTTGCTATGGAGAATGCGGCCAGTGAGCCATTCCGATGATTTAATTGGTTTATCGAGTTAATGTCTGCAATCAAGTGAAAGAGTATTTATAATTAAAAATTAGGGACATGGATGTATAATAAATAATATAATGGCAGAACTCTTGAGCACTTTCAAATTAAAAAATTATACAACTCTTAATGTACAAGAGTGTTTATAAATGACACAACTCTTGAATACTTTCAAATTAAAAAAAGTATACAACTCTTAATTTAAAAGAGTGTTTATAATTGGCACCACTCTTGTACACTTTCAAATTAAAAAAATATACAACTCTTAATGTAAAAGAGTGTTTATAATTGACACAACTCTTGAACACTTTCAAATTAAAAAAATCATACACTCTTAATGTAAAACAGCGTTTATAATTGACACAACTCTTGAACATTTTAAAAATTGAAAAAATTATACAACACTTAATGTAAAAGAGTGTTTATAATTGACACAACTCTTGAACACTTTCAAATTAAAAACATTATACAACTCTTAATGTAAAAGAGTGTTTACCATTTTTAGAGCGTGAAAAATGATCCCTAAACTTGCGTATATGGAAATTATAAACCTTTGAACACTGTGAAATTACACTTAATACGTGATAATGATGTGCTAAGAAAATATTGAGAAATTATCATTTTCATAGAATGTAATGCATAAACTTGCATATGGAAAAAATTATACACCTTTGAACTCTTTGAAATCGCACTTAGGACATGATAATGTTGTGCTAATAAAATCCTAATCATTTGTGCTAATGTTGATTTATCATTTTCATGGAGCAAAATATAATGCAAAAATTATACACCTTTGAACAATATCCATTCAAATTATATTCAAAATCATTTGTTTATGGAGTTAAAGCATCGGTGGAAAACTCATTATTTTGCATGGATAGAGGGTGCCCCTGACAGATACAGGGGTTATCCTGTCCGCTATATCACAGAGGATCAACGGTTGGTGGGTATGATCCACGTGACAACTGTCTCGACCAATCAGAGCGTAGTAGCCAAGATGAGCACATGTGTGAGAGTTTGTAACTAAGAGAGAGAGAGGGGAAAACTGAGTAGAACTTAAAAACCAAGGGCAAAACTGAGTAGAACTTAAAAACCAATGGCAAAATTGACAAGGTGGTTCAAATATAAAACAGAAAGAGATTTAAAAAATGGAAAATGCTTCTTTTATACAATAAAATACATATTGGCAGACATCAAACTATTTGCAATTCAAATATATATCAGTTTGACAATTATTGCCTCATTTAGACAAATTATGTTTTAGGGAGGGATGTTTTGGGAAGAGGCTTGAGTAGAAAGCCATGAACCTTCATAGATAGTAGGTGATTTGAGAAGTCGTGATTTAGGTTAAAACTTGATTTATATACATTTTTTATGGTGGCAGGTCATATAATAAGACTCCATGGGTAGATGCCACTATGTTTTGATCTTTTTGAATTTTTTGTGCATAAAGTGACTCAATTAGCTAGCTAAAACCCATTCGTTGACTCTGTTGACCAGCCCCCGGAGGGTAAAAGTGAGTATATTGCACACTACATTGTTAGTACTGAAGGGCAAAACTGAGTACAACCAAACTGCCAGTGCTACACTCGAGGGTATAACTAAGCACAACTAAGTGGCCAAGGTTAGACACGAGGGGGAAAATGTGATGCACGGTATGTGTGTCGCGGTGCACGGGGTGGTAGCGGACACGTGTGGTCGTGCATGATGTAGTAGCGTACGCGGTTACACGGTGCACGGTGGTGCAACGAAACGTCTTCTCCCTTCCACTTTATAGAGGACTCCTCACTCTCACTCATCACTCACCCTCTCACTCACTCACGCAACCATCTCCACTGTCCCATCACCTTCTACAAACCCCAAGAAAACCCCAACCATGCCGGCGATGGAGAAGAATGGCGTGGTGGCCTTTGTCACCTCCAAGGCGGCCGAGGAGGAGGCTCCTATCCCCGTATAGGCCCAATCGAGGCATTGAAGGCAGCGGCCATCCCCGTCTAGACCCCCGTCCCTGCTTCCACCGGCCGCCAATGAGGAGGCCCCCAACTCCGTACAGGCCCCATCATTCTCCTTCAGGTCCCGCATGGCTAGGACCCCTACGGGGACAACGATTACATCAGGCCGGAAACCCCCTTTGACACCAGCTTAGCAAACCCATGGTCGGAGGTGTAACATCCCAAAATTCATGAATTACAAAAGCATGCATTGCATTCATGTATTCATAGCATTTTTGACTTACATAAAAATTTTCAAATCAAAACTCCCAATAAAATCATTATTATGCCCATTTTATTGAATCATATGTGGCATGGTTTTATTTTATTTCAAAGCTCCAAAGTGTTTTTGACGGAACAAGGGTATTTGTCACACTTTAGAGTACAATGTTCACTATATAAAAATTTAGAGAAGGTTTGAAATCGAACTTGTTTAAATTAGGGTTTGAAAATCAATTCTGGAAAATCAAATAGAAAAAGAAAAGGAGAAAGAAAAAGAAAAACACTGCGCTACCTATTCGGCCTAGTGCCAGAAACGGCCCAGCAGCCTACCCGGGGCATCCCCCTCCCCCTCTCTCTCTCTCACGCGCACTAGCCGTACCCCGTTGTCACTGCCTAGTGGCCCCGCGCTAGCTCAGCACCTTCTTCCCCAAATCCCGCGCCAGACCCCGTCGCCACTGCCGTTCACTGCCATTGATGTCGTGGCTTAATTTCCATTGATACGGCGAGTAATTATCGTGCCTGCCTCGGCCTACTTAATCCCCACACCACCACGGCCATTTCCCCCCAAACAATTTCACTCAATCACCGCCAGGCTGCTCGCAAATCGACCTACACTGCCGTTGCCTGACGAACTACGGTGAGGTATTCCAGTGAGCCTCGAGCGCCCCCTTGGCTCTCGTTCATTCGATGTTTTTCCTCTGCCCTTTGCGCATCTTATGACACCACTGGTTCGTCCAGTACTGGCCTTGGTCATCGGATTCGTCAAACACCGTGAGAACACAACGCAGCCTTCATCTCCGGCGAGAAATTCTGGTAAGACGCGATGGCCCCTTGGCCTCTGAATCAAATGATTGTGTTCGCCTGAACCTTGCGCATGCCCTGATGCCTCTGGTTTGTGCTAGGGTGAACAAGAGCGTCGCCTTCGTCTCTGCCAACCCGTGCCCGATGCTACCACCAACTCCAACGAGCTCCAGCCGCAGCAGCAGCACGGCCCTGCCCAAGCCGAATCCACGTTGAGCTTCCTCGCGACCTTGCAACGCTGGTAAGCCACCACACAGCCCTAGCCCCCTCTGTAATCGCCGGAGGAGCACCACCAGTAGCGTCGCCAGGTTTTGGTTGCATGCGTCGTAGCCTTTAGATCTAGATCTAGTGGATCTGATTAGACCACTTAACGAAGGGGTACGCACAGATCTGGACCATGTGATTTCATTTTAATCCTGTGGCTCTTGTTGATCGATCCAACCGAACCTGTACGGGCCAGTCAGACACAGCCACGTGTCTGTGAATTTGTTTTAAAATCTGTTTTTATATCTATTAGAGATTCAAACTTGTAAAATTCATATCTTGATGTCTGTTTATCCAAAAAATGCAAATAAGATATCATTGGATTCAGAAAAATGAGCCCTACACTACTGTGGGCTTGAATTTGTAATTTGCTTCTGTCAAAGTAGGTTTATTTGCAGAATCTAATATAGGCTTATTTTGGCTATATAAATTATTTAGAAAATGATTTTAAAGAAAATTTAAGTTTATTTAGACTATAAATAGTTGGTTTTGTGTTCAATGTTGTTTGACTTGACTTGTTTCATATAGAAAAATCATTTCATTGCATTTGCATGCATTCATATATTTTTGCTTGATTATTTGAATGTAAATTTGGTGCTATCATTTTATATGTAGATTTTGGTACTAGTGGTGATTGTGAGTGTGAGGATTGATGCTACTCTCCCAACTAATAAGGCAAGTGGTGCTTCATGTATTTTGTCCTATTATTTTAACGATGCATTAGTGATATTTTGAATAGGGCTTGCATGGAATTTTTGCTAAGTATAAATATATGCTATGCCATGGGAAATCCTAGTACTTGTAGTCTTGGTAGAATTATATCTAATTTAAGATACTTGATATGTTATCATGCTTAGCCTAGCTAGTAATAAACAAGGGTGGATTATATACATGGTATGGATATTTTGCTAAGTCTTTGACTTGTGTTTTACTTAATAAAAGAACTAAGTGAATGAATCACCTGGGTGGAATGGTAAGATGATTTGTGTTGAGTGGTTACACAAGGAACATGTATATGGTCTACCTTGTGTATCACACTTGTGGAAAGCCACCCAGGAACACAGGGATTTGAGATACTTAGTGTTTAGAAGCTTCTAGTGCAACCACATGGCATATGGGCTGTGCCTTGATCATATAGGTTGCAATAACTTAGCAAGATGGACAGTTGGTGGTAGGGTGATACGATGGAACGCGTCCATGGTGGTATAAGGGAAGGCTTCTGAAAGGTCTTGTCTTGATGCATGTCGAGTCTTGTGGGGAAAGTGCACCACCTCTCGAGAGGGTAAAACCTAAGTACTTAGCCATGTCCCCGGCAACGGACAATTTGAGCATCAAGACATTAAATCTATCAAGGATCTCCTCATCCCAATTTCTAAGTTAAAACTTGTGGTTGAACAAGGGTAAAGGTTCACCAATGTCTATTGGTGGTTCCTTGGGAGTTTTTGTCAAACAAAAACTTATTGTTTTTTCAATTGATAGGTAAAACCTATTTTGAGCAAAGCAAGCCTAAGCTACACTTAGCAAAATTCATATAGATGTTTGATACTACTGTTCTACTATGGTATCACTTGCCAATACAATTCCAAATGTATTGATCCACTGTGGCTGTAACTTATGGTGTTGCAGGTTACTCTGCTGATGATTAGGGTTATGAGTCTACACTCAACATGCTTTCTTGTGGCACATGAAGATGAAGACTTATTTTATTTACTTATGTTATGAACACTTGTACTAGCCTTTGTATATTGAGTTGTAAAAGACTATCTTATCTCTAGAATGACGATGTAATAATTACCTTTGTATCTGTGTACTTCACCTTAAAATGTGGATGCTATCATTTGATCCAGGGACTAGCATTGAAATCACAGGGACCTTTACCTTATAAAGGTGGGGTCTTACAGATGGTATCAGAGAACTGTGTTGCCTGTAGGATTATGACCCTAGGTTGGATTAGACTAAGGAAACCAGTAAGGAAAATGCAACTCCTTGCAAAATCCACACTTGTATTTTCCTTCTCGTAAACCTTTTCTAATCTTCTTTCTCATCTCAATTTGTAGATGGCCGCCATCAACGAAGCCGTCAAGAAGGGACCACTCATGACCATGACTTTAGAATATGAGATGGAGTTTCCCAAAGCACTCAAAACCCTTATGGTTAGCTTGGGGATACATTGTGAGGCCGTGTACAAGGGATTTCCAGTACTGGATGAAGGATAAGAATATTGGTGGGTGCAACTTCACTTGTACAAAAATAAGGGAGACAACCACAAAGAGTCGGGATTCTATATGGGCACCAACTCAGAAATGTATACAACATTCTTCGGCTCTGCAAGAAATGCAGCTTGGAATGCTATCAAGAAGCTTGGTGAAAGACTCAAGTATATAATGCTCAACAACCAAAATGACCTTAAGGAGGAGAAGAAGTATACCCAAGACGTAGCGACCGCCATAAAACGAATAAGGGAAGATATCATAGACTTAGCATATGAGTGGTTACACAAGGCCCATGTTTGAACCTTAATTTTTGTGGTAGACTTTGTATGCCATGACTTGTATGTTTTATGGGTCATGTATGCTTTTGCTTTTATTTTACGGTCTTGTTTTTATCTTAGTTGTGTTGTTGTAATATTTATCTATCTTACATTAGATGCCTAGTTTTGTGATCAGCACTGCCGAGGAGTTCAATGGAACTCGTTTTGGTTCATGCATCATGTAGTTTACTAGTGTGCTCAACCTCCCACTTCCTAGTATCAAGGCACTCCAGCTTACCAAGTTCGAGAGGAAGGATCTTTGGGGCTTTAGAGTCACACAGCCTGGATGCCAGGCGGAGACACTCACGGAGGATATTTGCTTCAAGCTGATGCATAATGACAAGGAGAAGGGTCTAGATGTAGTCATGCAGGAGCTACTCGGACACCTCTGCGGATGCCGCTCCATCGAGCTTAGAGGCCTCTAATTCCACCAGTTCGGGAGACTTGACGAGGAGGGAGATGCATTGGTGTATGAGGGCGCTACTAGAGAGACGATAGAGCCAGTTCGTCTGTATCTCCAGGACCTCGAGGGTCTTATTAGACACCTCGACACAGATAGTGTCAAAGTCATTCTTAGCAATGACGAGCTTCAGGTTCAGTTGAGGGAGAAGGACAAGCTCTTTTCGGAGCAAGACGAGATCGTCAAGGATATGGAGGCCCGATTCGAGAGCCAGAACAAGAATCAGGAGAAGAGGGTCCAAGACAAAAACAAGAAGATCAAGGACATGAAGGCTGAGATAGAGGCCAAGGACTTCGAGCTCGAGACCCAGCAGGGAGTGATTGAGAGGCTGCGCTCACAGAAGAGAGCTCTCCGTGCGAAGGTCGAGGCCTGGACCACTAGTGTAGAGAATTAGAAGGCCGCCATGGAGACAGCAGGTATTGCCCTTGTTGACATGGAGGTCTACATGGAGTAGTGTAGACTACTCGGCTACCTTTTATCTATCATACTTGATTATTGAGTCGCAATGACCATCTAACATGTGGATGGCTTGCTATGGTGTGTTTATTTTTTTCCAAAACTTGTTGTTTACATTGTTCAAACTCTATGTTATTTTGAGCTTGGTTATTGTGATTGTTGTTATGTGATGTATTGTGCATGTTAAGCATCTATGGGTTATATCTCTTTCCTTATCCTTATTGAAACCACAGATGCCTCCCCGTCGTGCCAATTCCAACCAAAACAACAACAACAACAACGTCAACCCCGAGATTCAGCAGTTGATGACAACTCAAGCTCAGCTGATGCAGATGATGACCCAGTTCATGGCCAATCAAAATCATAATTAAAATAACAACAACAACAATAACAACAACAACAACAATCCAAACAACCCACCAGCCTTTAACATGCTTACATGGTTTTTGAGGTTGAGGCCAGCAAAGTTCTTGGGAACCACTGATCCAATGGTAGCCAATGACTGGTTACGTTCCGTGAATAAGGACTTAGTCACTGTTGGTTGCACCGACGAGGAAAAAGTCAGGTTCGCAGCACATCTGCTTGAAGGACCAGCAGCAACATGGTGGGACAACTTCCAGATCACCACTCCCCTTGAGGATGTGACTTGGGCCATTTTTGAGGATGGATTCCGTACTGCCCACATCTCATCAGGAGTGATGAACTTGAAGAAGGAGTTCCACAATCTAAAGCAGCTTTACCGCAGTGTGGCTAAATACATTGAAGAGTTCAACAATCTAGCACGCTATGCGCCAGATGAGGTTGATACTGATGCCAAGAGGAAGGAGAAATTCCTCGATGGTTTGAATGATGAATTGAACCTGCAACTATCTGTTCCCTATGTCGCAACATATCAATAACTTTGTGACAAGGCCACCATCTTGGAAAGTAAGATGAAACAGGTTGAGATCAGGAAGAGGAAGCATAACTTTGATAAGCACAGCTCGGGATCGTCTCACAAGCGTTCTCATGGTGATGATAGTGGAGGTTCTGGGTTCCACAAACATGGAAAGCATAACAGCCACCATAATAGTAACCGTCACCATGACAACAAGCATCACCGCAGCCATGACAATGACAAGTATAAGAACCACAAAAGTGGACACAAGAGCCACCACAGTGGGAATGGCAATGGGAGTCAGCCTGCTAAAAGATATATCAGTCAGGTTGAGTGCTTCAAATGCAAGAAAACTAGGCAAATGAATGCCCAGAAAAGAAAGTTGAAGGAGCCAACAAACCCAACCCTTTCCATAAGGGACAATTGAACCACATCAATGTGGAAGAAATATATGAAGAGTCTGATGCTGCGGCTGGTAAGTTCAAACTCAATTCTTTTCCAGCACTAGTTCTTTTTTATACTAGCGCATCGCATTCATTCATATCAAGAGCATTTGTTGATAAAAATGGACTTCCAACAGAAACTATTGGGTGTCCTATAAAAGTAAGCTCTCCCGATGGAGAGATGATAGTGAACTTTGGATGTCATGATCTAGTGATAGAATTTGGAAAGTATAAGTTTCCAGTTAGTTTTATAATCCTAGATTCCCAAGGATTGGAAGTTATTCTGGGCATGGATTGGATGACCAAGTAAGAAGGAGTACTAGATTGTTCCAATCGTACTGTCACACTCACAGCCCCGTATAAGAAACGAATTAGGTTCAAGTCTAACTTCGAATCTAAAGGGAGTAAGTTAAATTATCTTAAGGGGGGTAGCATAGATAGTGTGCTAATCGTGAAGGATTGTCCGGATGTGTTTTTGGAAGAATTACTGGGAATGCCACCAGATAGAGATGTGGAATTTCTGATTGACTTGTTACCAGGATCTGGACCAATAGCAAAGAGACCCTACAAGATGTCAGTTGATGAGCTGAAAGAACTCAACAAAACAGCCTAGAGAATAGTTGCAGAAAGGATTTATTCAACCAAGTTCTTCATCTTGGGGTGCACCAGTTCTAATTGTTGAGAAGAAGGATAGAAGCCAAAGGTTATGCATAGATTACCGTTCGCTCAATGAGGTGACTATAAAGAACAAGTATCCCTTACCTAGAATCAATGATCTATTTGATCAGCTAGAAGGAGCCCGTGTGTTCTCAAAGATTGATCTCCGATCAGGCTACTTTCAGTTAAAGATTAGAGATCAAGACATACCTAAGACTTCTTTCACCACTAGGTATGGATTGTATGAGTACACCGTGATGCCATTTGGTTTGACAAATGCACCAGCCTATTTCATGAACATGATGAACAAATTGTTCATGGAGTTTCTTGACAAGTTTGTTGTCATATTCATAGACGACATTTTGATCTATTACAAGAGCAAAGAAGAGCATGAAGAACATTTACGCTTGATACTTGAGAAGCTCAGGGAGCACAAGCTGTATGACAAGTTCAGCAAGTGTGAATTCTGGTTGAGTGAAGTGGGATTTCTTGGACATATTGTGTCAGGAGATGGTATAGCTGTCGATCCCACAAAGGTGTCAGCTGTAACTGAGTGGGTGTAACATCCCAAAAATATGAAACAATGATCATCAAACTTTAATCACTAAAATTAAGCTTAACAAAAAAAACTTTGATTAAATAAAGACCAAATGAATGCATGTGTGTATGTGATGATTTGATAAATGCATGAATGGACTTGTGTGATTCAACTAAATAGTAAGGAAAGGTTAAAAGATGAATATAACATCATCTAAAACATTTCCAAGAAGAAACAACTCAAGATAAAATCACAAACAATCCAAATAAAGCAAATGGTCATTTTTGCCAATCTTGCTCACTAGGTCAATTTGAGTGTTTCTAGTCCAAGATTTCAAATAGAAACTTTTCCAATTCTTTTCACCCCTTGTAGAAACATTTAGCAACCCCATTCAAATGACAATTCAAAATTGAATCTTTAACATATGTGAAGATCACACCTTTTCAAAACCCAACCAAACCAGTGCGCCTTGACCAATCCAACTAACCAGATACTCCCTAGTATGTGCCTAGCAAACCCTCCAAGTTTCATTCCAAAATTCAAATTTGAATTTCTTTCGGCCATTTCATCAAACACCTTGTCAACAGCAAACAAACAAACACAAAACACTATAGTGAGCAGTGATCAGTGCCTAACTTTCTCCCTCTATACCTCACTCTACACTCTCAGTAGATGATCAAAGTAATCTAACTAGCTTTAGCACCACTGTGAGCAAGCCTAGACATTAATGGTGAGCATGCCGAGAGCACTATTATCATACCCATGCCGCCAGCGAGCTAGAGGAAGAATTAGCCTCGCCAACCTTGTTTGGGACACGCAGCACCGTCCATCGCCACTCCCTGTCCAACCCCCGAGCGCAGCCAGCCACTGGACTACCCGCCAAGCACACGCCCAGTCCCTCTTCGTGCGAGCCGAGAGCGCGCCAGTGCGCCGTTAGGGACACCAGCCCATAGACCACGCGCCGCCCTCGCCGCTTGCAGACATGATTGCTAGCACCCCAGCACCCCGCCAGACAACCTCGTTCGCCACTGCGCGGCCCATGCACGCTGTGCGCCATTAAAATTGCCGTCGGACACGCCTAGAGCACCGTGACATTCCGACCATGTCGCACCGCCCCATGCCTCGTCACCATGCCGTTGTCGCTAGGGAGCACATCACCGCCCCTATCGTCGCTCATGCCATTAGCACTCTGTGCCGTCGACACCGACAAGCTCCACCCTCGCCATTCGGTCCCCTTCAGCCGCTATAAAAGGAGGCCTCCCCCGCTTGTTTTCTTCACACCAGTTCACTCCCCACCTCTCACTGATCACACCCACTCACTCCCGGAGCAAGGCGAGCACCAGGTGGCCGGAATTTCACCTGAATTCGCTGCCGCAGAGGAGGAGAGGCGCCGTCGATTGGAGCCGACCCAGGAGAAGCTGTCGGTACCAGGAGAATCGCCGTCGTCGACTTCGTCGTTCGCCCACATCGTCGACCATCGCCTGAGCCCGGTGAGCCTCCCACGAACCCCACGGGCCGCGCTAGGGTTCTGTCTCACCGGCGCTGCCCGATGTGGATGATGAACTAGAGCCGTTAGATTAGAGTTAGATCCTACGATCCTAATCACCCCATACCGCTTCGCCCCTCGTTGTCTCACTGACGAGTGGGTTCGCTCACTTACCAGCCCGTGCATGCACTGTGCGTAGTGGGCCGGCCCAGTTAAACATCCCGCGCAACCTACTAATTCAAATTTTGATTTATTCATTTAATTTCAAACCCAGTTCTGTACCTAGATTCAAAAATCAACCCAGCTCGATTCACTGAACCAAAATGCATGAAACCAATTTTGTTAGAAAGGTACTGGAATGCTTAATCCAAGCCTGTTGGATTCAAACCATTTAGATTTGTAGATCACCCATGGAAGAAGTACTGAGAAAAGGACCCATAAGCCCGTTGGATTAAAATAATAAGGCAGAAGCTTTTCTGCATTCAAACATTTTTTAAAATTCAACCATAAGAGCTTTTGAGTTTATTCCAACTCTCAAAAATCACATTTAACCATACCTTTCATAATATATAAAAAAAATATAGGTTTACATACAGAAATAATGATCAAGTAATAAAAGAATGCCACATAGGCATTTATAGTCACTTTAATTAATTAAAATAAAAGGTTAAACCTTATTAAATTGTGACACCACTTTAAATCACAATCCCATGTATTGGAGTATGTGGTGATGACATGTGTCAACATGATCCCATGTTTGAGTTGGAGAATATTAAATCTTAAGTAGTTTTTCAATGAGTAGAAATTACTTTTCTCAAATAAAATAAATGAGACAAGTGTTTTAATCCTTGTAATGTTAGTGATGATGATAGATCATCTAGTGTGAACCTTTGTGTGATGATTATAAATAGTTAAGTATTGTTTGGTGATTGTGTACCTCGTATTTATTTATAGACGCTAGTACCGACCAAGGATACGAGGAGGAAGGAGGATACTACGAGAAAGAAGCCGAGGAGAACTTCAACCACTGCTCTGCACAAGGCAAGCCAATACTTGCAAGCTACCCATTAAGCAAGCTAACACTTGCAGCTTAGCAAGCTACTACTTGCTTGTTACTATGCCAACTATATGCCTATGTGATTTTTTTCCGTACAATCCCCTAGAAAGAGGGATCGGGTTCCATTATCAACAGATAACGGAACAACAAACCACACAAGTTGTCACACAGTTTTGATCCATCTAGAGGATCAAGCAGAGTATGTCACCATATTACAAACCAACACACACAAACGGAAAAGGAGAAGTAAAGGGAAAGCTGGAGATGCAAGAACACCGCCCGAAGGCTAGCGATAGTTGTCCAGGCACGAAGCAAAACAAACACCAAATATGACAGGAAAGGCTCAAAGGTTTTTCTTCTCCTTAAACAACATCATATACTCCTCCTTTTATCCCGTCCCCTCTCAAGTTCAGGTGCCTTGTGGGCACGATCTTCAGGAATCGCCGTCAGTTCCAAGAAAGGAACAGGAGCCACATCCATTGTCGCAGCATCAGACAGCGCATTCAGCTGTAAGACATCAGCCCTAGCATGCAACATCTCTCGTTCTTCCTCCCCATGTAGACCTGCCCAATAACGAATGAAAACACATGCATATACATAACCAAATCAACAGGGGAATTAATAAGTTTCTTTTTAAAGCATGCTCTGTTCCTAAGCTTCCAGATAGCCCAACAGATCGCCGCCAGCAATGTAATCTGCACATTTCTGCTAACTCCCAAAAAACTGAGGAGCCCACCAGAAGTACTGAGATAAGGACCCAGGTCTATTCCCAGCACCAATAGATTTAGAAACCACACCTCACACATACTTAGCAGTCACACAGGTGAAAAACAAGTGTCGAATGGTTTTTTCCTCTCTACAAAATCTGCAAGTAGAATCCCCTTCCCATCTTCTATTTTTCATATTATCCTTAGTGAGAATAGCATTGTGCCAAATCAACCACAGCCAGATCTTAATCTTCAGAGGGATTTTTTCTTTCCACAGATGTTTAAAACTCCTGTCAATCCCAATAGTTGAAATATGAGAATACATAGATTTGACAGAAAACCTGCCAGATTTATTCCACAACCACACAGGTCTATCTTTTTCCTGATTCAAAATCATCCGATTCACCAAGCACCTCAACTGATCATGTTGGTTCATCCCATCAACATTTAACCATATTCTAAAAGAACATCTCCACCCTCTCTTAGCCATATCAGCAACAGTAATCATTTGATTCTAACAAACATCAAACAGATCAGGGAACTTACTTTTCATAGTAATATCTAGACCCCAAGCATCATGCCAAAAATCATTCGGCTCTCCATTCCAAACTTTCATTCTTCTACCAATCAAATAGAGGTCCCTAATTTTAAGCAGATCAGCCCAATAAGGAGAATCACTCTGTCTGTGTTTCACAGCACTGACCCCTCCTCATTTCATATATTTTTTCCTCACAAAAACTTGCCAAGGACCCTCCCCAGCCTCAAGCCTCCACCACCATTTGCAAAGCAAGCTGATGTTAAACAACCTGATATTCTTGATCCCGAAGCCTCCTTTTTTCCTGGGTCTGCAAACAAATTTCCATTTCACCAAATGATACTTCCTTTTACCAACCCTGCCATACCAGAAAAAAGGCTCTGGTCTATTTCTCCACCTCCTCCACATTTGTTTTGTGTAAAAGGAACATAGACATGGGGTAAATAGAAACACTGGATACACAAGCAGTAATTTTTAACATGCCTACCTCCCAGATATAAAGCACCACCCATCCAGCCATCTAACTTCTTTTTAAGCCTATCCCCAATAAAGCCCATCTCAGCCACTATGCAACTTCTACTACAAATCGACAGCCCCAAATATTTAATAGGCCAGCTACCCCTCTGACAATTAAACAATTCAGCATAATTGGAAAGCTTATCCTCATCATCCAACACCATCATCACCTCACTTTTCTCAAAGATAATTTTAAGACCAGACATGGATTCAAACAAATAGAACAACAACTTCAAATTTCTAGCCCCCTCAATATCATCCTTAATGAAAAGGATAGTATCATAAGCATATTGCAAAATAGCAATCCCTTTATCAAACATATTATCAACCAACCCTGTAAACAAACCACTAGCTTGGGCATTAAGAACCATCTTAGCCAAACATTCCCCTGCCAGATTAAACAAAAAGGGAGAACCCCTTTAAAGCTACCAAAATAAGGACCAACTTCCCCATTCACCTTAACACTGAGAGTACCCTGAGTCACAACACCCTTCCACCAAATTAGCCAATCTTCACTGAAACCTTTCTGTTTACAGCAATAAAATAGAAAATCCCAATTGACCTTATCATCGGCCTTTTCAAAATCAATCTCCAGGATCACACCCTGCTACTTCTGAACTTTTGATTATTTCAGTATTCCATGCAACAAAGTAACCCCATTAGCAATAAATTCCCTTTGATAAAAGCAGTTTGGCATGTATATATGAATTTCCCATCGCAGGTTCTGTTCTAACTGTCAATCTCTTAGTAAAAAATTTGAACAGCACCTGAAGCAAACAAATGGGCCTATACTTTTGAATTCTATCAGCATCATCACCTTTGGGCAAAAGAGTAATTACCCCATAGTTAATACTCCTCAAATCAATCTTATGTGCATAAAAATCACAAAACACAACCATAACATCCTCTCTTATAACCAACCAGCAGTGCAAATAGAATTCAATAGGAATCCCATCAGGACCAACTGCTTTGTTTTTTTCCATCTGATCAATAACCTCCTTCACCTCTTTCTCAGTAAAAGGAACACCCATCTTTTCCCTATCTTCATCATTAAGTTTTTCCCAAGCCTGCCAATTATCATGAGAAAGTCTAACAGAGAAACCTCCAGCAGGACCAACAAGGCCTTATAATAATTAGTAGCATGCAGCAAGAGATCATGAGTTCCATGAATCTCATTATCCCCATCTTTCATAGAAAAAATCATTTTCTTTCTCCTCACCCCATTAGCAATCCAGTGAAAGTATTTAGGGAATTATCACCTTTCAACAGCCAGTTATCTCTCGACCTTTGTTGCCAGAATATCTCTTCATTCTCATACACTTCCAACAGTTCTTAATGAATTGACGCTTTTTGTTTCAACTGTTCTGCACTAAGAAAAATCAACTCCTCTATACTTTCTAGTTCCTGAATCTCTTCCACTAATTCTTTCTTCTTTTTTTATCCATCCCCCTAATATGAGCACCCCACCCTTTCAGATCATTTCTGACATTCTTTAACTTTTTTTGCAAACTATCAAGACTGTTTTTACCTCTGACAGGTTTTTTCCATATCTTCTCCACTCGCAGTGAAAATTCATCACTCTGCAACCAACTTTTCTCAAACCTGAGCTCTTTACGGCCACCTTCCTTCCCTTCCATAGTGTCTAGAATCAAAGGACTATGGTCAGAAACCTCCCTAGTCATCTTATGCACTATAGTAAGAGGAAACAACTTCTCCCATTCCTTGCAAACTAGTATCCTATCAAGTTTCTCCAAAGTAGGAATTTTCTGATTCTTGGACCAAGTGAACTGCCCCCAGACATTTGAATTTCCCTCAAACCATAAGCATTAATGATAGAATTAAACATGTGCCCCCACTTATTCAAAGAATGACCTTTGTTTTTTCAGAAACAAACCTAATCACATTAAAATCACCACCCACCAGTAAAGGAATCGACTGGTCCTGACAAACATTAGCTAATTCTATCAAAAACTCCTCCTTATTTTCCACAACCAAATGCCACTGAACCTGTTTCTTGATACCAAACACCTTCATCTTAACATGGAACCTGCCCACAGACACATTCATCTCGGTCAGCTTGGAGGAACGTAGGCCCCCCAAAATTCCGCCAGATCTCCCCACAGAAGGCAACCAACTCCAGGAGAATTGATTCATAGGATCAATTCTCCTAAAAAAGTTAGTAGAATAATCTTTCTTAATAGTCTCTTGCAAACCAATGAAATCCACTTTTTCCTGTCTCAATAAGTTATTCAAATAAGCACTCACACCTTTTTTCCCCACATCTCTAATGTTCAAAATAACACCTATCATAATACAATTTTTCTCTCTCTTGTTCCAGTCACAACACCACTCATAGGGTGATAGTTGTGGACCTTCACAGCAGCAGCACTTAACTTTCTATTCTTCCCACCAGAGCCAGTTTTCATCTTCTTCCTATTTTTTCTAGAAATCACAGGAGTAAATTCCCCTTCATCATTACTACCCTCCTTCCAATCAAGAAACAAAACTTTCTCACTCAAATCTATCTCTTCCACAAACTCAACCTGTTTTCTATCCTGTAAACTATGTCTAGCAATCTCTAAATCTTTCAAAGAATTAATATGTTCTAAGGATATAGATGTAGCATCAACCCCCATCTCCAAAGCTCTATGAATAATAACATCATCATCATCATCTAGGGCAGCAAAAGAATTATAAAAAGTTAAGTTGGTACCTGATAAATCTCTAGCAGATTGTTGAGCCAGGTGCCTTTCCTCCATGCTTCCAGTCCCACCTTGGGCAGCCACCCTTGAACTCATCCTTACTAATTGCTCATCCTCACCAGCCAAATTCTCAGATTGAGAACCCAAACTTTCTTGAGTAGAGACAATACCAGATTGAGATAACCCAACAGCTACCGCCTACTTCTCTTGGCTCTCCACCTCCATAGCATGTACACCACCCCTCACAGCACCTTCCTCATTACCCTTTTTGCCACTACCAGTAGATGAGCCAAAAGACTCTTCAGCAGAAACATCATCACCCCCTTGTTGATCAGCATCACCTTGTTCTCCCGCATCAAGCAGCAAATGACCATACTGTTTTTTGACTTGATAATACTTATCACTGCTCCCGTCCCTTAACAAACCTCTGATAAAATCTTCAAAGCTCTGAGGCATAGCAGCAACAGGAGGAATGATCTCATCAACAAAGGGAGGATCCAAATTCTGGATGACCTCCATGTGAACATCACCTAACCCAACACCACCCACATCACCTCCCTAAACAACATCTTGTGGTCCCACAACAACCTCCTTGTTCTGAACATTGTCATGATCAATATTACCACCCTCCACATTTTCACTGATGACAATCCCTCTTGTGTTTCTACCACTTCCAGAACTAGCCCAAATATTAGCCATTCTAGTTCCAAACGAAATTTCACCAGAATCTTCTTGTTCCACCAGCACCCCTTTACCTTTCTCCAAACCAGCCCCACCAGTGCTACCACCAGCATGTTGCCGACCACCACATACCCCACCTGCACCCTCACCATCCCCAGATCCTTGCCCATCACCACCACCAGGCCTATTTTGCCTAGTCTCTTTCTCATTCCTCCCATCAAGCACATTAAAATCATCTTGCCCATCAACACCCACTGATACAGGAATAGTTGGTACTGCATCAGGAGCAAAAATCTCTCTACTATACTTGCATTCATAAATCCCCCCGGCATCTCCCCACCTTCTGGTATTAGGAACCAAAGTAACATCCAAACAAGCAATCTTCACCCTCACATAAGCTAGATTCCTCAAGCTGTTTCTGTCCAGAGCCAAAGGCTTGCCCACCAGATAGGAAACATAGAAAACAGTTTATTTCTCCCTATACTTCATCGGGATACCAACAATCCTAAACCAGGCTTCTTCCAACCACTCCACATGTTCCAGATCCCCATTCCACTTGGACAAATGAATAAAAGCCTCTGGAATTGTCTTCATAAACACTTTCCCAAAGTGGAAGTCATCAATGGATCTAGCTGAAGAAAATCTCATCAGGAACTCCACATCATTGATAGGTCTAGCATTGAATCTCCAACCAGAACCCAAAGCATCAGCCCATATCTGGAATTCTTTTTCAATGTCCTTCCCTGTGACATCACCCCTGACCACACTTATATGAGCATAACGCAACTGTTCCATGGACTGAGCAGTAGACTCCACAACTGGAATAGAATGAAAACCCTGCTCAAAATCAGTACTGCCAAAAAATAAAGGAAGATACTCCCAGGGCTTCTTCTCTTGACATACCAAAATACTATGATCTTTGCCACAATTCTCACAAACCTGCTCTTCCTGCACAACATCAAGTAACTGCAAATCACCTGGATCACCAACAACATTCACATTCCTCTGCACACTTACTACTGGTGGTGGTACAGAGGACCCCACCAGAGTAGTGGCCACAGTATCAGACTGGTTAACTGTCATAACAGGTGACACACTCACAGGGAGACTACCCCCAACAGGAACATTGACAGAAGTGGAAGCAGATGTGTTCAACCCAGACACAGGACGACTCACAGGAATAGTAGGATTCACCATAGGCCTAGGAATGGTAACCTGCTCCACAGTACGAGCAAAAACTGGCTCTCCTCTTCTAGGGTTTGCATCGGAGTTACCTGATCTGCCCGGAAATGATGAGGCCATAGCATCAGATCCTGAACCCTGCTGCATCGCAGGGCGATGACTCCATCGTCCACGATTGCGGGCCTGATCTGCCTCACGATGGTGCGCCTCTGCCAGGGCCCTGTCCCGTGCCATGGCTTCTCGACGCTGGTCTTCCAATATGGCCTCGTTCTCCGCATGTCGCATCACATCATCTCTGCGCCTCACATACCACCGCCGCACTTCATCATGGCGACGATCCTGTTCCTGGATCCACTCACTCTCCCTAGGATTCTCCTCCAACATTCCACGATCTACAGGGTGATGCCCTTGTCCATACCCATATCCAGATCTGTTCGCATAGGGACCAAATCGGACTAGAGGACGAGCAGGGGATCCGCGCCCACCACGAAGACTACGATCCATAATCAAATCTGTGGCCACAACCTAAGCAAATGACCTGCAATCACCCGAGCTAACACCACTCCACCTCACTGAGAAACAACTTTCGGAGATGAAGTATGAGGAACTGGCAAACCCCGAACGAAGACCACCTTGCACACCTCACGCGATCTGGGATTCACGAGAGGCGAAGGGGATACAAGTCTCGATCTAGGGTTAATGGAAATGGGAGGCGGGGGGAACTAACTGGATTGCGACCCGCTCCGGCATACTAGTATCCCTCCCCTCGACTGGCAAGTGGCCCTCCTCCACCGACGACCCACCGTCAGCGCCCGTACGCCTCCTGGAACCACCCAGCCGTATCACCCGGCACGTACACATGTAGGGCGGCGCGCCGGCGATACCGCGAGGACGTGCATCCTGTGACACAACCGCCGGTCCCACGAGAATGTGCCAACCTCTGTGTACCAAACTCGACCCAAAATTAATATCCAAACTCGAGCTCCAGATCGCCAAATTCTGCCCCGATTCATCTCACAACGACACCTGTCCTAAACTATCCCGCTAGATCGAACCTCGCCGATGTAAGATGATTGTCTCACCATCTACTTCTCTGATAATGGCCTTCCAACTCCCTGTCGGAGCAAGGTGATCACCGGAGACACCCGCCGTCGTGGGAGAGAGGAGAGGAGAGAGAGAATGAGCCATCGATCTCCTTTATTTTCACTGTCCTTCAAGCATATGTGATTATACCCACTTGACACACCATCCTAGTTTTACTTGCAAGCTTAGTATTTTATTTTCTTTAATAAAAGCTTTCTATCAAAAGTTTACTTAGTGACTGGTAGATTCTAGAAAGATAATTGAAGGTAGCATAAAGAGCATAAAATTTGGCCTAAGTTAGATAATCTTGATGTTATCCTAAGGCAAGAGATTTTACTTAGATAAGATACACTTGTTTACCACCCCTCATTAGTATCTACCCCCACTTATAGATGCTATTGCTAAGCATAAAACTTGATCAACTTTAGATGGGAATACTTGGTGAAAATGGTTATGAAAACCTTAGAATGATGAGTCATTCTACTGAAATGTTTTGACACGTGTTTCCGAACACCAGATGATTTTGATGATGAAAATGTTAAGGCATGAGCCTTAGCCCTTTATAAAACTGATGGTTATCTGGATGCGATACCATTCCAATTTTACCGAACAACCACAATACCCGAAATTTTGACTGGAAATTTATATACCTTAGTATGGGTTCCATTGCGGCCAAGGTTTGAGTTGAGGCTACCTTGTGAAGATTGTTCACCTGTGCAGTTCCCAAGATGACAGTTGGTCATTGTTGGGAGGCCAAACTCACAAGAGAGGTGCCTATACTAGGGCGTGTAATTGAAAGGTTAGGATTGATTATCCGCATACTGAGTATGGTGAATTCAAGAATGTTCCTGACGGATGTATCGAATGTTGTGGTGAAAGTTTACAATCTCTGCAGAGTGTTAAACTATTCGAATAGCCACGTCCGCAGTTATGGACAGTTAGAGTGGCCATACTGTTCCACCGTCAGATGTTTTCAAAAGGACTTGTGAAATGATTTGTGACTTTGACTTGACCACAACAGTGTGGTGACATGAAATTCAAGTTCCCACTTAGGTTTTATAAAACTTTCAACTAGCTTTCTTTGCTTCTGAACTTAGTAGAGGTAAATCTGGCTTTTTGCAAAACAACCCTAGAGCTTCGTATATCCTATTCAAAACCACTTCACTTGTTAGTATTAGTTTGTGAGTACTTAAAGAGTACTCATGGCTTTGTCCCTGGCTATTCCCGTGGTCAGACTATGAAGATGAGTATCAGGAGGACTGACAGCAGGAAGGTTACGACAACTAGGATCATCTCCCATCGTCAGAATTGCCTGTGACCCTGAAGATGGAGCTTCGCCTACGCTATCATTACAAATATGTTATTCTGCTTCTTGGATTGTATTAAGAACTGGATCATGAGATCCTTATTTGTGTAAGACCTTATGTATGGTTTGTAATGGATGATGTAATGTGATATCCAATCTGTTATGTCTCGCAAAAATTGTAATCCCGGGATTGCGATGTATGGCATAACAGGCATATGTGATTAAAAATCCGGGTGTTGACAGTGGGAATCTCCCAAGTCAGTGAAAGAAGTTCGCAGTTTCCTAGGCTTGGCAGGGTACTATAGAAGATTCATTGAGAATTTCTCAAAGGTAGCTAAGCCCATGAAGGAGTTACTTAAGAAAGATAAGAAGTTTGACTGGACTAAAGGTTGTGAAGTAAGTTTCCAGGAATTGAAGAAGAGACTAGTGACATCACCGGTCTTATGTCTGCCAGACTTGGAGAAGGATTTCCAAGTATATTGTGATGCATCTCACCAAGGACTAGGTGGAGTTTTGATGCTAGAAGGGAAAGTTGTGGCTTATGCCTCGAGACAACTCAAAACTCATGAAGTAAATTATCCTACTCATGACTTAGAGTTAGCTTCTGTTGTCCATGCACTCAAAACATGGAGACATTATCTTTTGGGAAAATGTTGTGAAGTGTTCACATATCACAAGGGTCTGAAGTATATCTTCACTCAGAACGAGATCAATATGAGACAAAGAAGATGGCCTGAACGCGTCAAGGACTATGACTTGAGTTTGCAATACCATCCCGGTAAAGCAAATGTTGTAGCTGATGCATTAAGCCGTAAGGTTTATGTGAATGGCCTTACTAAGGGAGAGTTGCCAGATGATCCGTGCGCCCAATTCAAGGATCTCAGATTGGAGATAGTACCTGAAGGACATCTCATGTCATTGGATGTTCAACCCACATTGTTGGACAAAATCAAAGAAGCCCAAAAGATGGACAAGGAAATTGAAGAGATCAAGGGAAAAATTAATAATGGGAAAGCTAAAGGATTGCATGAATACGAACAAGGTACTTTATGGTATGGGAAACATATCTTTATTCCGCAAGATTCGAAACTTCAAAAACTGATTCTGCAAGAATCACACAACTCACCATATTCCATTCATCCGGGTAACACCAAAATGTACATGGATGTGAAAGAAAGATTTTGGTGGAACAATATCAAGAAAGACATCGGAGAACATATTGCCTTGTGCGATGTAAGTAGTCGAGTGAAAGTGGAACATCAGAAACCAGCAGGGTTATTGAAACCACTACCTATTCTTGATTGGAAGTGGGACAAGATTGGTATGGACTTTATCACTGGACTGCCAAGGTCTAGATCCGGATATGATTCTATTTGGGTGGTTGTAGATCGTCTAACTAAAGTGGCTCGTTTCATACCCGTCAAGAATACTTATACAAGTGCTAAGGTAGCCAAGATCTATATGAATAGAATTGTATGTCTGCATGGAGTACCCAAGAGTATTGTGTCTGATAGAGGAACTCAGTTCACTTCACATTTTTGGTGACAACTGCATGAGTCATTGGGAACAAGATTGGAATTCAGCACATCTTTTCACCCCCAGACTGATGGACAGACACAAAAGAACCAATCAGATTTTGGAGGATATGTTGAGGGCATGTGCCCTAGACTATCGTGCTAGTTGGGATGAAAGTCTGCCTTATGGAGAATTCTCTTACACTAACAGCTATCAAGCCAGCTTTTAAATGGCACCATTTGAGTTCTATATGGAAGGAAGTGTACTACACCATTGCTATGGAGTGGTGTGGGAGAAAGGAATTTGTTCGGGCCAGAACTAATTAAGGAAGATGAAGAGAAAGTTAAATTGGTAAAGGACAGATTAAAGATAGCACAGCCCCAACAAAAGTGCTACGAAGATCCAAAGCGTAGAGAAGTCACCTATGAGGTAGGTGATATAGAGTATCTTAGATTCTCACCACTTCGTGGTGTGAAGAGATTTGGAGTCAAAGGAAAATTGGCACCAAGATACGTTGGACCATTCAAGATTTTGAGCCACAAAGGAGAAGTGGCTTATGAGATTGAATTTCCTGAATCACTGTCAGCGGTTCACAATGTGTTTCATGTGAGTCAGTTGAAGAAATGCCATCCAGAGATGGAAGAAACTTCTTTGAATGACACTATACCTTTGGAAGAGGTTCAGTTGGAGAGTTATCTCACCTATGAGGAGAAACCTATCAAAATCCTCGAGACTGCGGAAAGAGTTAATCGTACCAAGACTATCAAATTATGCAAAGTTCAGTGGAACCACCATTCCGAAGAAGAATTGACTTTGGAAAGAGAAGATGATCTCCGAAAAGACCACCCACACCTATTTGCTAGCCAATCCGAATCTCGAGGGCGAGATTCATCTTAAGTGGGTTAGATTTGTAACATCCCAAAATTTATGAATTACAAAAGCATGCGTTGCATTCATGTATTCATAGCATTTTTGACTTACACAAAAAATTTCAAATCAAAACTCCAAATAAAATCATTATTATGCCCATTTTATTGAATCATATGTGGTATGGTATTATTTTATTTCAATGGACCAAAGTGTTTTTGAGGGAACACGGATGTTTGTCACACTTTAGAGTACAATGTTCACTGTATAAAAATTTAGAGAAGGTTTGCAATCAAACTTGTTTAAATTACGGTTTGAAAATCAATTTTGAAAAATCAAATAGAAAAAGGAAAGGAGAAAAGAAAAAGAAAAACACTGCTCTACCTATTCGGCCAAGTGCCAGAAATGGCCCAGCAGCCCACCCGGGGTATCCCCCTCCCCCCTCTCTCTCATGTGCACTAGCCCTACCCCGCTGTCACTGCCTAGTGGCTCCGCGCCAGCTCGCCACCTTCTTCCCCAAATCCCACGCCAGACCCCGTCGCCGCTGCCGTTCACTACTGTTGATGTCGCGGCTTAATTGCCATTGATACGGCGAGTAATTCTCGCGCCTGCCTTGGCCTACTTGTCAACACCAGGATTTTTAATCCTAGGTGCCTATTATGCCATACATCGCAATCCCAGGATTACCATTTTTGCGAGACATAGCAGATTGGATATCACAGTACATCATCCATTACAAACCATACATAAGGTCTTACAACAAATAAAGGATCTCATGATCCAGTCTTAATACAATCATAGCAGCGGAATAACGTAATAATAACAATAGCGTGGGTGAAGCTCCATCTTCATGGTCACAGGCAATGCTGACGATGGGAGATGATCCTAGTTGACGTAACCTTCCTGCGGTCCATCCTCCTGATAGTCCTCCTCATAGTCTGGCCACGGGAATAGCAAGGGAAAAAGCCATGAGTACTCTTTAAGTACTCGCCAACTAATACTAACAAGTGAAGTGGTTTTGAGTAGGAAATACTAAGCTCTAGGTTATTTTGCAAAAATCCAGATTTATCTCTACTGAATTCAGAAGAATAGAAAACTAGTTGAAGTTTTATAACACCTAAGTGGGATCTTGAATTTCATATCACAACCCTGTTGTGGTCAAGTCAAAGTCCTGATTCATTTCACAAGTCATTTTGAGAACATCTGACGACGGAATAGTATGGACACTCCAATTGTCCATAATTGCGGACGCGGCTATTCGAATAGTTTGACACTCTGCAGAGGTGGTACACTTTCACCACAACATTACATATATCCGTCAGGAACAATCCTGAATTCACCATATTCAATATGCGGATAATCAATCCTAACCTTTCAATTACACGCTCAAGTATAGGCACCTCTCCTGTGAGTTTGACCTCCCAACCATGACCAACTATCATCTTGGGAACTGCACAGGTGGATAATCTTCACAAGGTAGCCTCAGCTCAAACCTTGGCCGCAAGGGAACCCATACTAAGGTATATAAATTTCCAGTCAAGCCCTACCCAAATTTCGGGTATTGTGGTTGTACGGTAAAATTGGAATGGTATCGCATCCAGATAACCATCATTTTTATAAAGGGCTAAGGCTCATGACTTAACATTTTCATCATCAAAATCATATGGTGTTCAAGAACACATGTCAAAACATTTCAGTAGAATGACTCATCATTCTAAGGTTTTCATAACCAATTTCACCAAGTAATGCCATCTAAAGTGATCAAGTTTTATGCTTAGCACTAGCAACTACAGGTTGGGGTAAACACTAATGAGGGGTGGTAATCAAGTGTATCTTATCTAAGTTCAATCTCATGCCTCAGGATGACATCAAGATTTATATAACTTAGGTCAAGGTTTATGCTCTTTATGCTACCTTTAAATAATCTTTCTAAGCTCTACAATTTACCAAGTAACTTAACTAGAAACCTTTGATAAAGAAATAAAATACTAATCTTGCAAGTAAAACTAGGATTATGAGTCATCAAGGGGTATAACCAAGGCATGCCTAATGCATTGCATAGATCATATATTTTTCACAGTTGCAAGTGTTAGCTTGCAAAGTGGTAGGTATAGGCTTGCCTTGTGCAGAGCAGTGGTTGAAGTTCTCCTCGGCTTCTTCCTCGTAGTATTCTCCTTCCTCCTCGTATCCATGGTCGGTACTAGCGTCTATAAATAAATACGGGGTACACAATCACGAAACAATACTTAACTACTTCTATTTATCACACCAAGGTTCTTTTACTAGATGATCTATGATCATCACAAAGATTAAGGCAATAGTTTTATTTCTTTTATTTTAGAATAGTAATTTCTACTCCTTGAAAAACTACTTAAGATTTAATATTCGCCAACTAAAATTGGGGATCATGTTGACACATGTCATCACCACGTATTTCAGTACATGGTAATGTTATTTAAAGTGGTGTCACAATTTAACAAGAATTTCCTATGAGGCATTCTTTTATTACTTGTTCATTATATCTGCATGTAAACCTAGATATTTTTATATATTCAAAAAGGTTTAGTTAAATGTGATTTTTGAGAGTTTGAATCAACTCAAAAGCCTTTGTGGTTGAATTTTGAAAAATGTTTGCATGCAGAAAAGCTTCTTCCTTGTTATTTTTACTATAGGTGAACTACAATTCCAAATGAATTGAATCAAACGGGATTGGATTAAGAATTCCAGTACCTTTCTAACAAAATTGGTTTCATGGATTTTGGTTTAGTGAATCGATCTGGGTTGATTTTTGAATCTAGGTATATAACTGAGTTTGAATCTAAAAGAATAAACCTAAATTCAAACTACTGGGTCACACGGGAAGTTAACCGGGCTGGCCCAAGGCACACAACGCGCGGTTGAGATTAATTGGGTGTACCCACCAGTCAGCGAGACAGGGGGTGCGAAGCGGTACAGGGTGATCTAGACCGCACGATCAAACTCTAATCGAATGGATGTGACCTATCGTCTCTGTAGGGTAACTCCGGCGAGACAGAACCCTACCGCGGCCAGTGGGGGTCTACGGGGGCTCACCGACGCTCAGGCAAGGTTCGGTGATGGGGGCGAACGACGAAGTTAACAACGACAAACCTCCTGGTACCGGCGGCTTCTCCTGGTACCTCCTGGTACCCACCAAGGTTGCTAGGCTCGGTTTTTCTCCTAGCTTGTTGTCGACAGAGGGGTGACAAGGTGAGGCTCGGCATGGTCACCATTGATGGCAATGGCAAGCTCACAGTGGTGCTAGAGATTGTTAATTGAGCCAGATGATCTACTAATTGCTTATTGTGAGCCAGAGAGGGTACAAGTTAGGCCAAATCACTGCTCACAATAGTGTCTGATGTTTGTTTGTTTGGTGTTTGCAAGGTGTTTGAAGAAATGGCCGAAAGAGATTTGAATTTGAATTTTTGGTTCAAACTTGGTGGGTGCACTAGTCCCATAATAGATAGTCTCTGGTTAGTTGGAAAGGTCAAGGGGAACTGGTTTGGTTGGTTTTTGAAAATGGGTGATATTCACGTATGTTAAAGATTCAATTTTGAATTGTCATTTGAATCAAGTTGCCAAATGTTTCTGTAAGTTTGAAAGGTGGGCTTGGGTTCATTTTTACTTGGTATAACAAGGGGTGAAAAGAAATGGAATTGTTTCTGTTTGAAATCTTGGACTAGAAACACTCAAAGTGGCCTAGTGAGCAAGATTGGCAAAAATGACCATTTGCTTGTTTTGGTTTGTTTTTTATTTTCTCTTGATTTGTTTCTGCTTGGAAATGTTTTAGATGATGTTTTTTTCACCTTTAAACCATTCCTTGCTATTTATAACAATCACACAAGTCCATTCATGCATTCATACAATCATCACATACACATATGCATTCATATGATGTTGATTAACAAAAGTTTTTGTTAACCCTAATTTTGAGTGATTGGAATTTGATAATCATTGTTCAATATTTTTGGGATGTTACAAACCTTCCCTCCTTAAACAAAATCTCATCCTGCGATTTGAGAAACAGGAAAGAACAAAACTATGATTTAAATAGATCGGGAAACTCCATATTGATGTTGTCTTCTCGTTCCCAGGTAGCTTCTTCTCTAGTGTGGTTGCTCCACTGAATCTTGAGAAGATTGATGCTTCGGGTCCTGGTGGTTCTGAAAGCTTCCTCCAAAGTACAGATGGGTACTTCAGGATACGTCAGGTCATCGTTGATCTCTATGGTTCGGTGATCAATGTTCTTGAAAACTTTAGTCTTCTTCGGGACTTCAAGGCATTTGCGAAGTAACGATATGTGGAACACATTATGCACTGCTGACATCTCCTCTGGCAGTTACAGTTGATACGATACTTCTCCTCGATGATTCATAATGTTGAAAGGCCTGATATATTTGGGGGCTAACTTTTCTTTGAGCTGGAAACGCTGCATTCCTTTCAAGGGCGACACTTTTAGATACACAAAATCTCCGATATTGAAAGAGATATCTCGACGTCTTTTGTCGGCATAACTCTTTTGTCTTGACTGGGCGGTCTTGAGGTGCTCATGGATCTTGTGAACTTTCTCTTCTGCTTCTCGAAGGATGTCGGGTCCAAAAATATGACTCTCTCCCACTTCTGACCAATTCAAATGGGTACGACACTTCCTTCCGTACATGAATTCAAATGGGGCCATTTGCAAACTCGGTTGATAACTGTTCTTATACGAAAATTCTGCGAAATGCAGACAGTCTTCCCATTTAGATCCATACTCTAGCACACATGGTCTCAACATATCTTCGAGTATTTGATTTACTCGCTCAGTTGTACATCGGTCTGAGGGTGATAAGTTGTGCTGAAATCCAATCGGGTTCCTAATCCTTCTTGGACTTCCTTCCAGAATCTCGAGATAAACTGAGTTCCTCGATCTAACACAATGTTCTTGGGGACTCCGTGCAAACTGACGATTCTAGCGATGTACAACTCCGCTAGCTTCGAACTCTGGTAGGTGGTCTTGACTGGTAAGAAATGGGCGACTTTGGAAAATCTATCAACTATGACCCAAATAGAGTCATTTCCCCACTAGAAGTAGGCAATACGGTGATAAAGTCCATTCGAATTGAATCCCACTTCCATTCAGGAATATGCAATGGTTGCAACAGTCCTGCGGGTCTCTGGTGTCCCACCTTAACTCTCTGACAAATATCACACTTGGCTACGTAGCTTCCAATTTCTCTCTTCATCTCATGCCACCAAAATTGCTCCTTCATATCCTGATACATCTTTGTTCCTATGGGGTGGATAGAATAAAGGATATCATGGGCCTCTTTCAAAATAGCTTCCTTCAACTCTGAATCTGCTGGTACACAGAGACGTCCTTTGTACCACAAAACTCCTTCTTCATCCTCGGTGAATTCGGGTACTTTGCTTGTACCGATGCGACGTTTGATTCCGTCGATACTAGCATTTCCTTTCTGCGCCTCCTTGATCTAACTGATCAAGGTGGGTTGACGTTCTATGCTAGCCAAAAATCCTTCACCTACTAATTCCATTCTAAAATCTTCCAAATCCTTGTGCAAATTTGGTTGCTCCTTCAGAATCATGGAGTTCAAGCAGCACGACAATCTACAAAGGGCATCTGCTACCACATTGGCTTTGCCGAGGTGATAGTGAATGTCCCGATCATAGTCCTTGATTAACTCTATCCATCTTCTCTGCCTCATATTCATCTCCTTCTGAGTGAATATATACTTTAGGCTCTTGTGATCCGAATAAATCTCACAATGGTTTCCCATGAGGTAATGCCTCCATGTCTTCAGGGCTAGAACTACGGCTGCTAGTTCAAGGTCATGGGTAGGATAATTCTGCTAGTTCATGCTGCTTCAGTTGTCGGGATAGATAAGATATAACTTTGCCTTCTTGCATTAACACACATCCAAGACCGGTCTTGGATGCGTCACAATATACATCAAATGGCTTCGTGATATCCAGCATGATCAAGATTGGGGCTGAAATCAATCTCCTCTTGAGTTCCTAAAAACTCGCTTCACATTTATCTGTCCATTCAAACTTCTTGTCCTTCTTCAGCAATTGTGTCATGGGTCTAGAGATACCCGAGAATCCTTCTACGAACTTGCGGTAATATCCCGCTAATCCGAGAAATTCACGAACTTAGGTTTGAGTGGTTGGGGCTTGCCAATCTTCAACATCCTTCACCTTTGCAGGGTTAACGGCAATTCCTCCGGCTGATACAATATGTCTGAGGAATCCTACCTCCTGTAACCAGAATTCAGATTTGCTAAACTTGGCATACAACTGATGCTCTCTAAGGGTTCCAAGAATGGTCCTTAGGTGTAGGTCATGTTCTTGTTCTAATTTGGAATAGATCAGAATGTCATCGATGAAAACAATGACAAACTTATCCAGGAAGTCCAGAAAAATCTTTTTCATGAGGTTCAAGAAATAAGCGGGGACATTGGTTAATCTGAAAGACATGACAGTGTACTCATATAATCCATATCTGGTGGTAAAGGCAGTCTTTGGAATATCCTCTGCACGAATATTGAGTTGATGATAACTAGTTCTAAGATCAATCTTAGAAAACACTCTCGCACCAGTCAAATGGTCAAGCATGTCTTTTATCTTTGGCAGTGGGTACTTGTTCTTGATGGTGACATCATTCAACATCCGATAATCCATACACAAACGGTTACCTCCATCTTTGTTGTCCACAAATAAAATAGGTGATCTCCATGGTGACGCACTTGGTTGGATCAATCCTATCTCCAACATAGCATCCAGTTGCTTCTTCATCTCCTCTAATTCAGATGGGTTCATATTGTACGGTATCTGGGCTATGGGTCAAGTTTCAGGGATTAGTTCAATAATAAACTCGATATCCCGATCTAGGGGCTTACCGGGCAAAACATCTGAAATACGTCGGGGTATTCACAGACTATTCTGACTTGGTTAATGTTTTCTGGGCTATACTCTTGTTGCACTTGAATTGATGGGCCAAGGTTTCAGATCCATGCTCTACTGATATTCCGGCTGTACTAGTCATGGTTATGGATTTCTTGGCACAGTCGATTAATCCTTTATGTTTCAATATCCAATCCATTCCTAGTACTACTTCCAAACCTTTTGTTCCAAGTAATATTAGATTAGCATAAAAATCTATGCCATGGATTCGGATAGGTACGGACTTGCAAATTTGTCTAGCTTTGGTAGTTGAACTAGGTATTTGAACTATCATAACATGCTTCAATTTGGTTGGTTGAATCTTACTAGTGCATGCAAATTCTACGGTACAAACGAGTGCGATGCTCCAGAATCAAACAACACTCTTGCAAGTACTGAGTTAATAGAAAACATACCTAGCACGACATCTGGCGCTTCTTGGGCTTCTTCAGCATGCATGAGAAAGAGATGGCCGTTGCGGTAGAGCGAATTCCCTGGGGCAAAAAATTTTCTAGGCTGAACGCGACACTGCTGCTAAGATGGTGCATTTGCATTTGGGGCTGTGGCAATCTTCTTGGGACACTCATTGGAATAGTGACCCATGGTTCCACATTCATAACAAGTCACCTGAGACTTGTCCTTTGCTACAACAGGCACATCATTGCTTCCAGTCCTTGGGGCAGTGTTGGTGTTGGTGGCTACATTGTTGTTGAACTTCGGCGGTGCATGATTGAAATTGCTGGAGTTGCCGAGGTTGTTGTTGTGATTTCCTCCGGTCCTTGGGTTTCCTCCTCCACGGTTGGGATAGGCCAGACGATTCATCGGGGGTCTATTGGTTCTTGGGGCAAATCCTAGAGATGGGTTGAGGCAATACTTTGGGGTATGGTGAGTTCCTGGTGGATGCATCATGTGACGCTTGTTGTTCTCATTGGCTTGGTTGATCTTACCTTCCATCTGAATGGCGGAATCCACTAGGGCTTCAATATTAGCAAATGGGATATTGACTAACACTGTCTGCATCTCATCATGCCGACCATTCAAGAATCTCTCCTTCTTCTTGGCTTCGGTATCTATCTCATCCGGTGCATACCTATCCAATGACAAGAATTTGTCACGGTACTCAACTATGGTCATCCTTCCTTGCTTCAGTTCCCTGAATTCATCTCTCATCCTCTTGATCAAACCCGGTGGAACATGGGTTCTGCTAAACTTGATTTTGAACTCTTCCCAAGTCATCATTTGACCTCCATTCATGGCACGAACGCTGTTCCACCATGCTCTTGCATCTCCGGCCAGGTAGTGGGTTATGAACAGTACCTTCTCGTTGGCTTCCACTCCTGCAACTTCTAAGTTGTTTTCCATGGTTTGCAGCCAGTCATAGGCATCGAGGGGCTCTTCAGACTTAGTGAAAATGGGTGGGTTTGTGTTCTGGAAGTTCTTGAGCTTGGATCCATGGTTGTCCTGATTTCCATGGCCTTGATTGTTGTTGGCCATCTGAGTGATGTGCTAAAGGGTGGCTAAGTTGGCTTGACGTTCGGCTCTTTTAGCTTCGCGGCCAGAAACCAACATTTGCAAGATTTGCAACATCGGGTCCGGGGTTTAAGTGCTTCCTCTACGAGGCATCTGAAGATTGAGATAGATCATGAGAAAAGAGGGAAATTTCTAAGGTTCAGGGTTTTGAAAAGTTTTTAAAGTTTGACGCTGGTTTTTCTAGCAACTTGCTTTTCATTCATTCATAAATAGCACACGATACAAACACACACCACAACAAAGGAAAACAGATGGTTTTAAGAACCATTTCGGGAAACTACGATATAGTGGGACCGGATACAACTCACTAACGCTAGTGCTCAAGTTCTACTACTCCTTGGAGTCGGTGTCCTCATCATCCTCATCATAATCAATGAAGGTGAAGTCATCCTCATCGGTGAAGAAGTCCATGGCCTGATCCTCCAGAAAGTCATCATCGTCACTGAGATAGGAGTAGGGGTCTCCACGGATGTCTTCCCCTACATTCTCCCTTTCCTCAAGCTGCATATGCCTCTTGTGGTCGGTCTACTCCAACTCTGTAATCCTATGGCGAAGACAGGAAATGATACGCTCCTTCTTGTCGAGCTGGCGGCGATGAGACTCGCGATCCTTCACTAGCATGGCAATGGTCTGATCCTTCTTGGCGGCGATGGCATACTTGTGGTTGGCATAGGAGCGGGCATTGTCAAACTCCTTTTGTCGGCCATACATCATGAAGATGAGGTGGTCCAACTGAGTCTTCAACTCATGGTGATATGGGGCCTTCGCTGGCTGTCCCATAACATCACGCCTTGGATAGAACTCAAAGAGGTTACCCTTGATCTGATTGATACTCTGCCCACACAGACGGGCAAGACCTTCCTGCATGCCCCTGGAAAGTCCATCGAGCCATTTGTTTTCTCTCAAGATGAACCAAATTCCCTCTAAGGTGGGGGCTTTGATCTTTCCTCAGAGACTTCCAACAACTATCCATTGCAATTCCTCTCCTCCCTGATCGTTGAGCTGAGCTCCGAAGAACTCGGTGTGTGGATGCTCCAACATTTCTGACAGCTGGTCCAAGTCATGCTCAAAGATGAGGTCTCCTCCATTCCCCAACTGATAGAACTTGCTATACTTCACGTCCATCTATAAGAATGTAGGATGAGTAAGTTAGTAGAGTGATCAAGTGTGTCAAATTTTATGTAAGTTTGCAAGAATTTTCTTGCGAAACATGAATTTTCATGAAAGAGTCTAAGTGGTAAGAATAAGAATAAGTTTTCATAAATACTCACTTCGTTGGTTTTGAAACTAAGTTTTTATTCAAACGTCCATTCTAAACTTGGGTCTCCTATGGTCAGGATAGCTCTGATACCAACTTGTCAACACCCGGATTTTTAATCCCAGATGCCTGTTATGCCATACATCACAATCCCAGGATTTTTACCATTTTTGCGAGATATAACAGATTGGATATCACAGTACATCATCCATTACAAACCATACATAAGGTCTTACAACAAATAAAGGATCCCATGATCCAGTATTAATACAATCATAGCAGCGGAATAACATAATAATAAAGAGAGTGTGGGTGAAGCTCCATCTTCATGGTCACAGGCAATGCTGACAATGGGAGATGATCCTAGTTGTCGTAACCTTCTCGCGGTCCATCCTCCTGATAGTCCTCCTCATAGTATGGCCACGGGAATAACCAGGGACAAAGCCATGAGTACTCTTTAAGTACTCTCAAATTAATACTAACAAGTGAAGTGGTTTTGAGTAGGAAATACTAAGATCTAGGTTGTTTTGCAAAAAGCCAGATTTATCTCTACTGAGTTCAGAAGCAAAGAAAACTAGTTGAAGTTTTATAACACCTAAGTGGGAGCTTGAATTTCATATCAAAATCCTATTGTGGTCAATTCAAAGTCTTGATTCAATTCACAAGTCATTTTGAGAACATCTAAGATGGAACAGTATGGACACTCCAATTGTCCATAATCACGGACGCGGCTATTCGAATAGTTTGACACTCTGCAGAGGTGGTACACTTTCACCACAACATTCGATACATCCGTCAGGAACAATCCTGAATTCACCATACTTAGTATGCGGATAATCAATCCTAACCTTTCAATTACACACCCTAGTATAGGCACCTCTCCTATGAGTTTATCCTCCCAACAATGACCAATTGTCATCTTGGGAACTGCACAGGTGGACAATCTTCACAAGGTAGCCTCAGCTCAAACCTTGGTCGCAAGGGAACCCATACTAAGGTATATAAATTTCCAGTCAAGCCCTATCCAAATTTCGGGTATTGTGGTTGTATGGTAAAACTGGAATGCTATCGGATCCAGACAACCATCAGTTTTATAAAGGGCTAAGGCTCATGCCTTAACATTTTCATCATCAAAATCATCTGGTGTTCAAGAACACATGTCAAAACATTTCAGTAGAATGACTCATCATTCTAAGGTTTTCATAACCAATTTCACCAAGTAATACCATCTAAAGTGATCAAGTTTTATGCTTAGCACTAGCAACTACAGGTGGGGGTAAACACTAATGAGGGGTGGTAATCAAGCGTATATTATCTAAGTTCAGTCTCATGCCTCCGGATGACATCAAGATTTATCTAACATAGGTAAAGTTTTGTGCTCTTTATGCTACCTTTAAATAATTTTCTAATCTCTACAATTTACCAAGTAACTTAACTAGAAAGCTTTGATAAAGAAATAAAATACTAAACTTGCAAGTAAAACTAGGATTATGGGTCATCAAGGGGTATAACCTAGGCATGCCTAATGCATTGCATAGATCATATATTTTTCACAGTTGCAAGTGTTAGCTTGCAAAGTGGTAGGTATAGGCTTGCCTTGTGTAGAGGAGTGGTTTAAGTTCTCCTCGTCTTCTTCCTCGTAGTATTATCCTTCCTCCTCATATCCTTGGTCGGTACTAGCATCTATAAATAAATACGAGGGCATTATCACCAAACAATACTTAACTACTTCTATTTATCACACCAAGGTTTTTTTAGTAGATGATCTAGGATCATCAAAAACATCACAAAGATTTAGGAAATAGTTTTATTTCTTTGATTTTAGAAAATTAATTTCTACTCATTGAAAAACTACTTAAGATTTAATATTCTCCAACTAAAATAGGGGATCATGTTGACTCATGGCATCACCACATATTTCAGTACATGGGAATGTGATTTAAAGTGGTGCCACAATTTAACAAGGTCTAACCTTTTTATTTTAATTAAATAAAGTGACTAGAATTGCCTATGAGGCATTCTTTTATTACTTGTTCATTATATCTGCAAGTAAACCTACATATTTTTATATATTCAGAAAGGTTTTGTTAAATGTGATTTTTGAAAGTTGGAATCAACTCAAAAGCTTTTGTGGTTGGATTTTGAAAAATGTTTGCATGTAGAAAAGCTTCTGCCTTGTTATTTTTACTATAGGTGAACTACAATTCCAAATGAATTGAATCAAATGGGCTTGGATTAAGAATTTCAGTACCTTTCTAACAAGATTGGTTTCATGAATTTTGGTTTAGTGAATAGACCTAGGTTGATTTTTGAATCTAGGTACAGAACTGAGTTTGAAACTAAAAGAATGAACCTAAATTCAAACTACTGGGGAACGTAGGAAGTTAACTGGGCCGTCACACGGTGCACAGCGCACGCGCGGGTGAGTTAGTTGGGTGTCCCCACCAGTCAGCGAGACAGGGGGCTGCGAAGCGGTATGGGGTGATCTAGACCGCACGATCAAACTCTAATCGAACGGTTGTGACCTATCGTCTCCGTATGGCTACTCCGATGAGACAAAACCCTAGCGCGGCCAGTGGGGGTCTACGAGGGATCACCGGGGCTCAGGCGAGGGTCGGCGATGGGGGCGAACAACAAAGTCGACGACGGCGAACCTCCTGGTACCGGCGGCTCCAATCGCTGGCTCCTTTCTTCCTCCTCCGCGGCAGACTCCGGCCAAATTTCGGCGACCTACTGCTTGCCTTGCTTCGGGGGTAAGTGGGGGTTGTTCTGAGAGAGAGGGGAGTGTGTTGGTGTGAAGAAATCGAGTGGGGGTGGCCTCTATTTATAGTGCCAAAAGGGGACCAAAGGGCGCGGGTGGAGCTCGTCGTGGTCGTTGGCGCATCGAGCTACTGTCATGGGCGATGGTAGGGGAGGTGTTGTTCTCCCTGGCGAAGCTCAACGACATGGTCTCGAGGCATGGGGTGCTGAGAGACGGTCGGAACGCTGTGATGCTCTAGGCGGGTCCGACGGGAATTTTAATGGCGCATCGCGGCTACGGGTCACGCGGCGTCGAACAGGGTTGTCTAGTGGTCTCCTGGGATGGTGGTGATCACACTTGCACGCGGCAAGGGCGGCGTGTGTCGAGTGCGGCGCTCTGGCGCGCCCTCGGCATGGCACAGAGGCATAGGGCACGACAGTTCTAGGGTGGTCCAGTGGCTGGCAGGGCATTGGCGTTGGACATGGGGTGGCGGTGGACGGTGGTCAATGTCCCAGACAAGGTTGCTAGGCTCGGTGCTGCTCCTAGCTTCCTATCGACAGAGGGGTGGCAAGGTGAGGCTCGGCATGGTCACCATTGATGGCAATGGCAAGCTCACAATGGTGCTAGAGCTTGTTAATTGAGCTAGATGTTCTACTAATAGCTTGTTGTGATCCAGAGAGGGTACAAGTTAGGCCAAATCACTGCTCACAATAGTGTTTGATGTTTGTTTGTTTGGTGTTTGCAAGGTGTTTGAAGAAATGGACGAAAGATATTTTAATTTGAATTTTTGGTTCAAAATTGGTGGGTGCACTAGACACATACTAGGTAGTCTCTGGTTAGTTGGAAAGGTCAAGGGCACTGGTTTGGTTGGTTTTTGAAAATGGTTGATCTTCACATATGTTAAAGATTCAATTTTGAATTGTCATTTGAATCAAGTTGCCAAATGTTTATGTAAGTTTGAAAGGTGGTCTTGGGTTCACTTTTACTTGGTCTAACAAGGGGTGAAAAGAAATGGAATTGTTTCTGTTTGAAATCTTGGACGAGAAACACTCAATGTGGCTTAGTGAGCAAGATTGGCAAAAATGACCATTTGCTTGTTTTGGTTTGTTTTTGATTTTCTCTTGATTTGTTTATGCTTGGAAAAGTTTTAGATGATGTTGTTTTCACCTTTAAACCATTCCTTGCTATTTAGAACAATCACACAAGTCCATTCATGCATTCATACAATCATCACATACACATATGCATTCATATGATGTTGATTAACAAAAGTTTTTATTAACCCTAATTTTGAGTGATTGGAATTTGATAATCATTGTTCAATATTTTTGGTATGTTACACTGCTTAATCCCCACACCACCACGGCCATTTCGCCCCAAACAATTGCACTCAATCGCTGCAAGGCTGCTCACAAATCGACCTACACCGCCGCTACCCGACGAACTACGGCGAGGTATTCCGGTGAGCCTCGATCGCCCCCTTGCCTCTCGTTCATTCGATGTTGTTCCTCTGCCCTTTGCGCATCTTCTGACACCACTGGTTCATCCTGTACTGGCCTAGGTCAACGGATTCGTCAAACACCGTGAGAACCCGACGCAGCCTTCGTCTCTGGCGAGAAATTCTGGTAAGACGCGACCGCCCCTTGGCCTCTGAATCAAACGATTGTGTTCGCCTGAACCTTGCGCATGCCCTGATGCCTCTGGTTTGTGCTAGGGTGATCTAGAGCGTCGCCGTCGTCTCTGCCAACCCGTGCTCGACGCTACCAGCAACTCCGACGAGCTCCAGCCGCTGCAGCAGCACGCCCCTGCCCAAGCCGAAGCCACGTTGAGCTTCCTCGCGACCTTGCGACGTTGGTAAGCCACCGCACATTCCTAGCCCCCTATGTAATCGCCGGAGCAGCACCGCTAGTAGCGCCGCCGGCACAGTAGCCACGCGCGCCGCCAGGTTTTGGTCGCATGTGTCATAGCCGTTAGTTCTAGATCTAGTGGATTTGATTAGATCACTTAATGAAGGGGTACGCACAGATCTAGACCGTGCGATTTCATTTTAATCATGTGGCTCTCGTTGATCGATCCAACCAAATCGGTACGGGCCAATCAGACATAGCCACGTGTCTGTCAATTTGTTTTAAAATCTGTTTTTATATCTATTAGAGATTCAAACTTGTAAAATTCATATCTTGAGTTCTGTTTATCCAAAAGTTGCAAATAAGATATCATTGGATTCACAAAAATGAGCCCTACACTACTGTGGGCTTGAATTTGTAATTTTCTTCTGTAAAATTAGGTTTATTTGAAGAATCATATATAGGATTATTTTGGCTATATAAATTATTTAGAAAATGATTTTAAAGCAAATTTAATTTTATTTAGACTATAAATAGTTGGTTTTGTGTTCAGTACTGTTTGACTTGACTTGTTTAATACAGAAAAGTCATTTCATTGCATTTGCATGCATTCATATATTTTTGCTTGATTATTTGAATGTAAAGTTGGTGCTATCATTTTATGTGTAGATTTTGGTGCTAGTGGTGATTCTGAGTGTGAGGATTGTTTCTACTCTCCCAACTACCAAGGAAAGTGGTGCTTCATGTATTTTGTCCTATTATTTTAACTATGCACTAGTGATATTTTGAATATGGCTTGCATGAAATTTTTGCTAAGTATAAATATAAGCTATGCCATGGGAAATCCTAGTAGTTGTAGTCTTGGTAGAGTTATATCTAAGTTAAGATACTTGATATATTATCATGCTTATCCTAGCTAGTAGCAGACAAGGGTGGATTATATACATGCTATGGATATTTTGTTAAGTCTTTGACTTGTGTTTTACTTAATAAAACACTAAGTGAATGAATCACCTGGGTGAAATGGTAAGATGGTTTGTGTTGAGTGGTAACACAAGGCCCATGTCTATGGTCTACCTTGTGTATCATATTTGTGGAAAGCCACCCAGGAACAAAGGGATTTGAGATACTTAGTGTTTAGAAGCTTCTAGTGCAACCACATGGCATATGGGCTCTGCCTTGATCATATAGGTTGCAATAACTTAGCCAGATGGACAGTTGGTGGTAGGGTGATAGGATGGAACGCGTCCATGGTGGTCTAAGGGAAGGCTTCTGAAAGGTCTCGTCTCGATGCATGTTGATTCTTGTGGGGAAAGTGCACCACCTCTTGAGAGGGTAAAACCTAAGTACTTAGCCATGTCCCCGGCAACGGACAATTTGAGCATCAAGGCATTGAAGCTATCAAGGATATCCTCATCCCAATTTCTAAGTTAAAACTTTTGGTTGAACAAGGGTAAAGGTTCACCAATGTCTATTGGTGGTTCCTTGGGAATTTTTGTCAAACAAAAACTTATTGTTTTCAACTGATAGGTAAAACCTATTTCGAGCAAAGCAAGCCTATGCTACACTTAGCCAAATTCATATAGATGTTAGATACTAATGTTCTATTATGGTATCACTTGGAAATACAATTCCAAATGTATTGACCCACTGTGGCTGTAACTTATGATGTTACAGGTTACTCTAATGAGGATTAGGGTTATGAGTCTACACTCAACATGCTTGCCTGTGGCACATAAAGATGAAGAATTTATTTTATTTAGTTATATTATGAACTCTTGTACTAGACTTTGGCTATTGAGTTGTAAAAGACTGTTATCTCTGGAATGACGATGTAATAACGACCTTTTTATCTGTGTACTTCATCTTAAACTGTGGATGCTAGCATTTGATCCAGGGACTAGCATTGAAATCACAGGGACCTTTACCTTATAAAGGTGGGGTCTTACAGGAGGTAACTAGGGTTTTCTCCCCTTCCTTTGTTCTTCCCCATTCCCATAGTTGGATGCTAGATCGTGTGTCATTAGGGCTTGGCTTTTCGTATTTTCAATCGTTGGATGCTAGGTAAATTTACAGTAGCGAATACTCTTGTGTTAGATCTTGTATTTCGATGAGTGCCCCTAGTTGGGATCAGTACTAGCACCGATTTGTAGTTGGGATCAGTACTAGCACCGATATGTAGTTGGGATCAGTACTAGCACCAATCTATAGTTGGGATCAGTATTCGATTTGCTTTGAGATTTGGGGATTGGGAATAATCAGGGGACGTCAATTGGTTAATTTATGCAATTAATCAATCCCGATAATCATGGTATCTCAATCATGTCCTTATTGCAGGCTACTATTTTTTGTAATAGGTGGATAGCAGCGACGACGAGTCCACGGACACCAAGACTTGTCAGGTGATGAGGAAGCTGAAGTCTGGCCAGTTCAACGGCTTCTTCGCCGGCGACGTTTACAGGTGCCCCTTCTTCACCAGGGGCCTCGCCACCGACTTCAACTCCCTCGTGAGGCATGCCAAGGACGTGAAGACATGCGGCCTATCAAAGAATGTCAACACCTTCAGAGGCAAGCACCGGGCACTCGGTTTTCACCTCCGCAACCTCCAGAAGGTGGCCATCGATGAGGGTCGCATGCCCCCGATCAAGCCCAAGGCGCCCAAGGTCAAGGGACTGGGCAGCAGGAAGTGGAGGAAGCGCCAGAGGGAGGAGGCGGAGGCCCTCCTAGCGGAGGCCATGAGGGGCCACAGATCTTGTGCTGATGCTGCTGTAAAGAAGCTTCTTTTGTTTTGTTGTCTGTGTTGAACTTGTAAGCTGCTGCTGCTGAGCAGCCTAATTGTCGAACCTGGTTTAAGTATCATACTATATAATATTTTATTAGCTGCTTTATCTACATTTGCTCTGTTTATCTACATATTTATGGTGCTGGTTAGATTTGCTGCTAGATTGGGAAAATACGAGGTCCAAATGGAAGCATGAATGAAGAGAGAGGTTGTTGTACATTCGCTGCCTTTTTAGGCAAAAATAACAACTGATAGCAACATAAAGGGGAAGAGGCGCTCTAAAAAAGGACAATCATAAAAATAACAAAAAGAAATCTTCCAATTTAGGCGACAGGCACATGTAACTACCAAATGCTCCCACATGGTCCCACACCACATCATGCAAAACGCGTTCCCAAAAAGCCAGCCCCACACAGTCCAACATGGGGGTCCTACTTCGGGACCCGACTGAATTTGGCCCCACCTGTCAGCACGTAACGAGGGGGGGTCCTACTTGTCAGCACGTAACTGCGAGGGTCCACTATGGGACCCACCTGAATGCGTCCCGACTTGTCAGCACGTAATGCCAAGGGTCCACTAATGGGACCCGACGGAGAGCGAGTTTCAGACCGATGTGAGAGTTTCAGACAAGGAGTTGGGCAAAAGTGAGGAAAAGTTATGCGGCTCGGGAAAAGTGAGTACAACTAACGAACCAGAGGCACGAAAATAGAAATCCCAATGAAATATGAAGAGAATAAATTATTCACTAAAACCATGGTGGAACAATCTGCCATTTTGAAAAATATTAGTTGTCAACTTAAGAATTTAAATAGAGAAATTCCTGGTTTTCAAGCAAAAAATTTGAATGCTAAAAATAAAATTTCATCTTTGTCTAAAGCACAATCTTATTTGATTAATAAAATGGCTGCTAAACCTCAAACTATGGATAATCCCTTTGCTGCTACTAATGCCATTCAAATTAGAATTGATGAAAATATTATGATGTTAGCTGAATTGCATGCTAGGTGGGAAAGAGAAGATGAAATTGCTAAAAATAATAATATGACTAAAATTTGTACCATTACCACCACTTGTGATGTTGATGCCAGCAAACATCCTACTATTAATGGTAAAATAATTGGTGTAGACAAAGTCTCCATACCTTTTGCAACATTTCCTAAACCCACTGGAACTTTTTCCAATAAAAATGCTAAAAAAATTCGAAATATGGGAGGCAAAAGTTCTACTACCTTGAATGATAATTTTGATTTTGATCTTGATGGTTGCAATATTTATGAAGTAATTATGTTCTTGGAAAAGCTTGCTAGAAGTCCTAATGCTAGTGCTATGAATATGGATTTTACAAAACATATTACAAATGCTCTCATGAAAATTAAAGAAGAAAAATTGAAACTAGAAGCTTCTATTCCTATGAAATTAGAAGATGGGTGGGAGCCCATCATTAATATGAAAGTGAATGATTTTGATTTCAAAGATTTATGTGATATTTGTGCTAGTGTCTCTATTATGCCTAGAAAAATTTATGATATGCTTGATATACCACCATTGGAATATTGTTATTTGGATGTCCATCTTAATGATAATGCTAAAAAGAAACCTATGGAGAGAATTAATGATGTTCTTATTACGGTTAAAAATACCTTTGTCCCCGTTGATTTCTATGCTGTGGATGTTGAATGCAATGCTTCTTGTCCTATTATTTTGGGAAGACCTTTTTTTAGAACTGTTGGTGCCATTATTGATATGAAGGAAGACACCATTAAATATCAATTCCCACTCAAGAAAGGTATAGAGAACTTCCCTCGAAAAAGAAATAAGCTATCTTTTTATTCTATTATTAGAAAAAAATGTTGATGCTTCTTCATTCGAAAATACTTGATTCTTGCTTTCTATGGCTAGCTGAAAGGCGTTAAAGAAAAGCACTCTTGGGAGATAACCAAAATTTTATTTTCAGTAAGTTTTTCATTTTTGTTGAGTATTGGAACTTGTTTCCTCTATAATAACCTCCCATTATCTTTTTTATTTTCTTTTTGTGCCAAGAATAGCCTCTAATGAGAGGGAAGTAAGATTTGGGGAAGTTGCGTCCCGAAACAGATTTCTATGCTTCGCTTTAAACAATCGTGAAAAATCCCAGAACATCGTATTGATCTGCAATGTTTTGTGCGCATGACCCTCGTATTTACCCAACTTTCGTTAGTTCTGCACTTTTTGATTTGGGCAATAGAAGATTTTCTAAAAAATCGGTCTTTATCTGCAGGTCTGTTTTGACAGATTGCTGCCATTATTTATATTTGCCTCTTAAATCGATTTCTTTTGAGTCCTTTTGATCACTTGAGCTTTTAAAAGGAATTGCTACAGTATCTTATGTTTTAACGGACGACTCACTTGAGTTGAAACTGAACCCAAAGGTTTATTATCTTGCATACACTAATGTTGCTAATGAAGATTGTGTGAAGTTTTGTATGAAGGAAGTTTTCAAGTGTAGGGAGAGAATGACGTGATGAGATGAAGGATGGACAAAAGATCAAGCTTTGGGATGCCACCCGTGTCACCCCAACAAATATTCAAGAGGTACAAGCGTCAAAGCTTGGGGATGCCCAAGGCATCCCCTTCTTCATCAACAAAAATCTCAGGTCTTCTTTCAAGATACTATATTTTTTTTGTTTCATGCTGTAAGATCCCTCCTTTGTAAAGGAAAAGGATCCCTGTGATTGCAATTCTAGTCCCTGGATCATTGCTAGCATCCACAGTTTAAGATGAAGTACACAGATACAAAGGTCATTTATTACATCCATTCCAGAGATAAAACATAGTCTTTACAACTCAAGGCCACATGCCTAATACAAGAGTTTGAATAAGTAAATAAATATAAGTCTTCATCTTCATGTGCCACAGGCAAACTGTTGAATGTAGACTCATGACACCTAATCCTCATCAGAGTAACCTGCAACATCACAAGTTACAGCCACAGTGGGTCAATACTTTGGAATAGTATTGGCAAGTGATACCTTAGTAAAAATTTAGGTGGACTACATTACTATATGCATTTTTGCTAAGTGTAGCTTGGCTTGCTTTGCTCAAAATAGGTTTTTCCTATTAGTTGAAATCACTAAGTTTTTCTTTGTCAAAACTTTCCCAAGGAACCACCAATAGACATTGAGGTCCTTCACCCTTGTTCACCCACAAGCTTTTACTTAGAAGTTGGAGTGATGAGATTCTTGATAGCTTCCATGTCTTGATGCTCAAGTTGTCCATTGCCATGGACTTGGCTAAGTACTTAGATTTTTCCATCTGCAGAGGTTGTGCACTTTCCTCACCAGACTTGGTTTCCCAAGAAAGGACCTTTCAGAAGCCTTCCCTTAGCCAAATGGACGCGTTCCAACCTATCATCCCACTACCACCAACTGTCGAAATGACTAAGTTCTAGCAACCTATGTGATCCAGGTAGAGCCCATATTGCCAAGTGGCTGCACTAGAAGCTTCTCAACACTTGGCCTCTAAAATCCCTTTGCTCCTGGGTGGCTTTCCACAAGTGAGATACACAAGGTAAACCATAGCCATGGGCCTTGTGTAACCACTCAACCAAAAACCACCAATCAAGTCCCATTCCACCCAGGTGATTCATTGACTTAGTTGTTTTATTAAGAAAAACATAAGTCCATAGACTTAGAAATATTTTCATCATAGCATGTATATATTTTACCAACCCTTGTTTGCTACTAGCTAGGCTAAGCATGGCATAGATAGTAACTTAACTTAGAAATTCCCTAGCAATTCTACAACTACTTAGGATTTCCCAACATGGCATTTGGCAAAAAAGTAACATGCAAGACTTAGCAAAATATTTCTAATGCTTGTATGAGAATATTGGTATAGTAATATTCATGAAGTACCACTTGCCTTGGTAGTTGGGAGAGTAGCACTCTTCACAATCACAATCACTAGCACCAAAGTCTACATAAAGAATATAACCACTATCACATACAAGTCATATACAAGCAAAAATATATATGCATGCATGCAAGATGCTAAGTGATGATTTTTGAAACTCAACCAAGCAAGTGCATAGTACTGAATCACAAACAAGTCAAAAACTTGCTAAACCAAGTTTATTTGACACTAAAACAATTTCCTAAACAATTTCTATACTCAAAATAGTCCTAAACAAGTTTCTGCAAATAAAATCATCTTAACAGAAGCTAAACACTAAACACATTGCATAAACATAAAGGGCTTGTCTCCCTAATTCCAACGGTATAAAATTTGCTAAAATCTAACGTGGGAATCAAAAGTTACAAGCAAATCAAATTTGGATACAAATCTGATTTCAAATTCTGTTTTAATTCAAACCCTAGCCAGGCGTCCTAATCTTACTGGCGCGTACCGGTTTGCGTTGGATCACGCACGCAAGCCTTAGGATCTAAGTGGTGATGCACGGTTCAGATCAAAACGTAACGCTTCGCTAAGTGGTTCTATCGCACGCGTTGGATCTAGATCCAATGACTCTTGATCAAACGACCAAGGTCTGGCGGCGCGCGGCGAGCGGCGGAGCGCTCTATCCGTGGCGGTGCTGGTGTTCTAGGTCACCTGGGGAGGAAAGAGTGTTCTCACCAGAATCGCAGGGTCGAGGCGAAGCTCAACGTGGAGGTGGCTTGGCAAGGGGCGCACGGCAGGGGCTGCTGGAGCTCGTCGGAGTCGTGCACGGCGTCGGGAGGTTGCAGACGATGTAGTTGCCGAGGTTTTGCGTCGCCCTAGCACGAACCAAATGTATTAAGAGACGCGCAAGGCAGTGGCGAACATCCTCGTATGCAAGAGGGGGCAAGGGGCGCGCTCTGCTTACCGTAATTGGTCGCCGGAGTTGAGCGGCGGCTCGGTCGGTTGCGGGCACGAACGGGGACGGCGTACTGGGTCATGAGAATGCAAACGAAAGGTGTCAGGAGATGCACGAGATCACGCTGGGAACGATAGTTTGAACCAGAGAAAGGGGGGCGGTCGAAGCTCACCGAAATCAGTCGCCGGAGGTCGTTGGTGCTACGGGGTTTTGAGGTCGAATGCGCGCAGCCTGGTGGCGGAGTGAGCGAGGAGAGTGGGGGGAAATGACCGCGGCGGTGAGGGGTTCTTATAGCCAGAGCGGGGCATGGAGTTACTCGCGGAATCAAGGGAATTTAACGCAGCAGTGACTGCGGCGAGTAACGGCGGCGAGAGCGGCGCAGGCGCGCGTGATTGACAAAGACGACGACGGGGTCACAGGTCCACTTGTCAGCGAAATAAGCAGAAGGGAGGTGGGGTCTGGGTGTTAGTGACTCCGCGGGTGCGTCGGCGCGTGCGAGAGAGAGAGAGAGGTGCCCCGGGTGGGCTAGTTGGGCTGCTTCTGTTGATGGGCCAGATTCCTGGCGCCGGCCCTTTTCCATTTCTTTATTCCTTTTCTTTTTCTGTTTTGATTTTCTGGATTGGTTTTCAAATGAATTCAAACTCTTTTTGAATTCAAATCTTCTTGGGATTTTTGCAGTGTGCAATAGTCACAAAACTTGGCATAAAACCATGTGGTCACTTTGAGTTGGCTTGGTCATTTTTGGAAAAACAAATAACAGGGACATTGCACTTGGTTTGCAAATGTTTGAAAATGGTTTTTGGAACCATTTCTATTTTGTAAAATTTTGTTCAAATTCCACACTCAATCAAATCAACAAGGAAGCAACCAAACTTGGTTTTAAAACACTAAGCTCTCAAATGAGGATGATCATTTGAATTAAGTTTGCTCACATGAAATGATAGCCCTATGTGCTTCTGTTTTCTTGAAATGAGTTTGAAATTGATCTCAATTCTATATGCATGCATGAATGATATGCAATCTTTGAAATCATGGTTTTAGGGATGTTACACATGCACTATGTGTTGTTCTTGGAGTGTCTTTGTTTTTTTAGTTTTCTTTTGTTTTCTTTGCTGCAATAAGTTGGTTGGATCCCAACACACTTCTTTTGAAGAAGTCACACCCCGTTCTTCATTATCTAGAACACTCTAGTTTTCACTCTTATTGTTCTATGAGTGTTCTCTTTTGCTAGCACTGCGTTTTGCTTTAGTTTTCTTCTTCTTTTTGCTTAGAACTTTTTAGTACTTCTTTATAGTTATGTGAGACAAGATCTCTGGTCTTTATTGATTATTATCTTTGTGAGTTGTTTCAAATAAGTCAATTGGTGTTGGAAAAGAGAAGAATGTTTCATGCTTATGGGGTACAAAAAGAAGCTTGTTTTGACTGTGACTTAGACTTATCATGTCATATTAGATGTTTCTTTGACCATATGCTTAGTGATTATTATTGTAGCATGACTTGTTTCAAACAACTAAGATTGCTTAATGTGCCATGAAAGAATCATGCGTTGTTTTAGCATACAAAAGCATAATATTGTGGTATTCTCCTTTGATGCTTTATTTGGGTTGACTTGGCACATGCTTACACCATGTTATGACTATGAACCAGTCACCTTAGCCTCTATGATCATTTAGTTTTTGACTTGTGATATCAGTTTATGCTTTGAGTAATAATGTTTTGTCGCTCTGTATGATTATGGCCATTATAGCCCTCTTAGTTGGTCGATCCAACCCCTAAGAAACCAAGTTATTCCGAAGAGTCCACTATAAATTCATATGCATGGTGTGTTACACCACTGCAAGTATATTCATGTTTTTATATATCTTCCAAATTAAATTTTTGTTATGTGAAAATTAGTGATTAAAGCTCTCACGAACTTGAAGGCACATTTTATTTCTTGCACTTAATAAACTTGAACCATTATAATTATATTATGATGCTTATATTCTTGCAAATTATAAGTTGGGAGTTAGCAAAAACATGTTGTCATGGGGCACACTTTCAACATTGCACTTATTCTATTTAGTTGATATCATGTTCTTTTGTTTATGGATGTCGTCGGTGTGAAATAACATGGGAGCTTGCAGGTCTATGGAGTTTGTATATGTGTTAGAGAAATGCCTGGGTGGCTAGCCTAAGCCATTCCTAATCATGGTGGAAACTTGCAGCAAAACCATAGTGGCATTCTATGAAGCATACTCAATAAAAAACTATGAAAATAGCAAATAAAAAGATCGCTGAGATCCTCACTATCTGTAGCCTTGTCATTTTGATATGGGATAGCTCCTGTGTCATGGGGCAAGGGGTACCCTGTTGGCGGTTCTCTATGATACATATATACTTACAATGTCAAGAACTTGCATGTGACTAAATTTGAGTAGCATGAGGTCTCGGTACTCATAATCAAGGGGCATGAGATTTTCAACTTGTGATTTGTCAAGCATATAACTCATATTTGCACTCACTTTAACCATAACCACTTCAAGATTCTTATGATAGGGGCAACGAGAGCTCAAAGCTAATAAGTACCAGAATTTTTGGAAGCTTTATAAAACCATTTAATCCCTACTTCCCTCCACGAAGGGCCTTTCTTTTTTACTTTTTGTTGAGCCTCCATATTCTATATTTATGCACCAGTTAAGAGAGCATAGTTGTCATTCTGAGTTCAATGTGCATTGTCCCAAAACTTGTTGATTGATTCATAATTATGGTATTGCTTGTTCTTAAATTATTTGTATCTAGTCACCCTTATGAACTTTGAAGGTTTCCTATGCATTTATGTTTTGACATTCCATGAGACAAGCTGAATACCACTCTTGCTATGTTTTCTATATGTGAAACAAACAAATGTCTTTCAAAGCATTATTCATGATCTTTTGTTTGTGTAGACTTTCATGCTGCAACATAGTTTCTATGTTTTATTGTTAGAAATATATCTTTCATGCTTATGTTTAGAGTACTTTGATCGTGGCTATCAATGCTTTGCAATACCTTGATCAAGATTGTGATGGTGCATGTCACCTCAAAAATTATTCTTTTTATCACTTACCTACTCGAGGACGAGCATGAGTTAAGCTTGGGGATGCTGATACGTTGCAAACGTATCTATAATTTTTGATGATCCATGCTTATTTTGCACCAATTATATTATGTTTTGTCCACACTTTGTGGCATTTTTATGAATTATAGAACTAACCTATTAACAAGTGCCACAGAGCCAGTATCATGTTTTCTGCTCTTTTTGGTTTCAGAAAAACTAGTAAAGAAATATTCTCGGAATTAGATAAAACAAAAGCCGAAGTTCCTATTTTTCCTAACATGACACGGAGACCGAAGGAGAGGGGGAGACGCACCCCAGGGCGACCACACCTAGGCCAGGCGCGACCAGGGGGCGTGCCGCCCTAGGGTGTGGGCCCCCTAGTGCTCCACCGACCTTGCCCCTTTGCCTATATAAAACCCTCAAGACAAAAACCCTAAACACCCGATCAGAATTCCATGAAAAAGTCCATAGCCTCCGCCACCATCGTCCCTAGATCGGGAGGGATCTGAATCTCTTCCCAGCACCCTGCCGGAGAGGGGAGATCATCCCGGAGGCCTTCTTCATCACCATGCCTGCCTCCAAAGTGATGTGTGAGTAGTTCATCCTTGGACTATGGGTCCATAGCAGTAACTAGATAGTTGTTTCTCCTATTTGTGCTACCATGTTTTGATCTGGTGAGCTGCCTATCATGATCAAGATCATCTTATTGTAATACTACATGTTGTGTTTGTGGGGATCCGATGGAAATTGAATATTATGTCAGATTCATTATTGTTCTATCATGTCTATGTTATTTGTGATCTTGCATACTGTCCATTGCTAGTAGTTACTTTGGCCAAGTATTTGCTTGTGACTCCAAGAGGGAGTATTTATGCTCGATAGTAGGTTCAGGCCTCTAGTAATCTAGGAGAGTAATAGAAACTTCTAATATTGTAGATGTGTTGTTGCTACTAGGGACAAAACAACAATCCTTTGTCCAAGGGCAATTGTATTGTTTACATTACACACTTTGCTTAATGCAATTATCTGTTGCTTGCAACTTAATACATCTAGATGCAGTTGGATTATTAGTCATAGATGCAGTTGGATTACGGTCTATGTATCATATTGTAATGCCCAAGTGAATCTCATAGTGATCATAATGTCATGTACATGCATTGTTATGCATTCTCTATTTGTCAATTGCCCTGCTGTAATTTGTTCACCCAACATGTTATTTATCATATGGAGAAAACACCTCTAGTGAACTATGGACCCTGGTCCATTCCTTTCCATTGATATTCTATCTACTGTTTATTGTTTACTTTCTGCAATTAGCACAAGCAGTTACTTTCTTCCACACTATACGTTTAATCTTTGTTTTCAGCAAAACCAGTGAGCTTGACAACCTCACTGATAAGTTGGGGCAGAGTATTTTGGTTGCGTTGTGTGGAGGTTCCACGTTCCTAGCAACACCTTCGGAAGTGGTTTCCTTCTCCTATTGGTTCGATAACCTTGGTTCTATAATTGAGGGAAAACTTGTTGTTGTTCTCATCATACCTTGCTCTCGGGGTTCCCAATAGGCTCCACATCTACTGAGCCAACATCACTCCCCTCACGCTTTGTCCTTGGGGTCATCCGGGACCTTCCTCAAGAGGGAGAGCTACGGCACTCCCGCGGGCATGGGAAATGGAGGGTGAGCGTACATACCCTTCCACCTGATGAGATGTATCTCTACGAAGGCTAGGACATCTTACTCATAGGACACCGGATCCGACGCGGCTCCATTCTGCTGTTCCGCTATACCAGCAAGGGAAACTTCTTCGTCTCGGTGTTCGACACTTTGCTGTGTCGGGTCGCTTATCCTCTGGTGCTCTAAGGTATCCTTTCTACGGTAGCCATCGTCCCGACAAGCCAACTCTTTTTCTAGTGTAGCCATAGGGACATTGCGCCCCTTGTCCTCTTGTTTCAGGGATCGAGTTTGTAAGGAAGACTGTTATGTATGTCTATAAGCGAATCTTGCACCTGATGTTCCTTCTTTTGCATTCTCCTGTTGTGATGCCTAGAGTTCTGTTGTATGTTGTCATGGCGTGATGCCTGCTTGACGAAGCCGACGGTGGCCGCTCATGTCTTCCTTTCCCAGGGGTAGACCTCTTGAGACTTCGAGGGTTTCTGTAGAAGGGTTGAGTGTCCTGTACAACTCCCTCGAAAGGAGAGGCTATAGGGATAACCCCTAGAGAAGCAACCCCTAAAGACAGTGCCCGTGGGACGTTGCTGGTAGAGTTCTTTTCATCTAGTGGGCCGGACTGCCACACAGTAGGCCTCGATCGGTTAGTCTCGCAAGGCTCTCGCGTGCCTTTGGGAGTAGCCCTCTATCCTAGTAGAGGATTTTTAGGCCTTAGGTCGCTTAGGCGCTCTGCCGCTGCTTGCCCATTACTATGAATTTTCCTATCCTCTCGAGGAGAGATTCCATCACGCACCCACGTGGAGGGATCCGACATTGTCTTCCAGATTTTGCATCCTTGAGAGGCGGTCCGGCCTCATGAGGTTTATGCGTGACGCTGTTCCTTGGACACGGGGGCGAAGACGCTGTCCGCCTTTCAAGGAAAGGGGAGCGAGCCCCGCCATAGCTGCTGATGTATAGGCCTAAGGTAGGGGTTGTCCCATGAGATGCTCTATAGGTGTCCTGGTGGAACTCTGCAGGGGCAGCACCTGATGGTAGATGAGACGATCCGACGGTGGATCTTCTCAGGCCGTAAGTAGTGGCTGGACACAAAGGGGCTCTGCCTTGCACGCCTTTCCTGGGCGCCTCCCTAGGGGATAGCCATAGCACTTAAACATGTGCTGATAGATTCATGAAATGCACTTATGTGAAGTGTTGTTGAGTGCTAGGAATCGTAGGTGAGGTAACTTATTGCCGGACTGGCCCGTAAGTTCAGAGCTCAATACTTTAGGTCTTGTGAAGTTTTGTATGCTGGATAGGGTGTCTCCAGGTTCGCCCCATAAGCCTCTTGAGGAGAATTCCATAGGACTTAGTGCTTCTCCCGTCAGACCCCATGGCGAGGGTTTTGTGGGTTTCGCATGAGTGTTTTTTGGGTGCTAGGAACCGTAGGCAATGTAACTTACTACCGAAATTGGCCCGTAAGTTCAGAGCTTGGCAATCTAGGTCCTGAAAAATATTGGCCGCTGAAGAGGGTGTGTCTCCAGGGTCGCCCCGTAAGCCTCTTGAGGAGAAATCCGTATGGCTAATGCTGGTTCCGCTGGCCTCTCAAGGAGGGAGCCAATGGTTATCATGAGGGTTTTTATTTTAAAGGCCAGGAACCGTGGGTGAGGTTACTTGCGGCTGAGGATCGGGCCATAAGTTCAGAGCTCGACGCTTTAGGTCTGGAAAGCTTGGGCCACAGAGGAACAAAGCCTCATGAGCCATCTCTTTAGGGAGTGTTTTTTATCTTTAGGAATTAAGGGCCAGGAACCGTGGGTGAGTTAACTTGCAGCCGAGGAATGGGCCGTAAGTTCAGTACTTGACACGTTAGGTCCTGGCAATATTGGGCCATGGAGGAACAGAGCCTCATGAGCCGTAGCTTCGATGTTATTTTCCTTCTTTAAGATCCAGGAGTGTGGGTGAGGTGACTCGTCACTGGAGCCAGTATGTAAGTTTAGAGCTCGACACTTTAGGTCATGGACACTTTTTGGCCAACGGAGGGGAATGTTCCCTCACAAGTCACCCTGTAGACCTTACCAGGAGAGGGCCGCATGGCAAAACGCTCGTACTGCTGGGGATCGATACATGCGCCACATGAGGGACACAAGCACCAGAGTCCATAGGTAACTTATGGCCGAAATAAGTCCGTAAGTTCAGAGCTCGACACTTTAGGCTCTGATGAAGCCGGGGAGTGATTCGGTGACGGACACCGTTCCCAGCCCCCGCTCGCGTGGTGAATGTGAGGGAACTCAAGCAGGTATGGTTTTCAAAGAAGTCTTTTCCAAGGGAACAAACAAATGGCAAGGTGTGCACAAAGCACAATATCCAAAAAACCATAGGGAGTTCAACATATTACAGCATCGTCGTGGCTCACATGGGGTCTCACAAGAGATAAGGCTGCAAGGGATGAGAGGTTCTCAAGAATCACCTTCAAAGAGTCATGGAGTCAAGCGCGTGTAGAGGTTCGTTGCATGTAAAACAAAAAAATTCTACCACAAGAACACACAAAACCAAGATCTAATCTATGGACAAGCCAAGATCTAATCTACGAGATCGGTGCAATAGATTGTAGAGAACTAACCCTCGTAGATCCAATGCGTTTAACGAGATCAGATTCTCATGGTTGATGTAGTCGATCACTTGCCGATCTCAAGATCGCGTAGACAATCGTTCTGGAGCCACTTTCTCGTAGGGCTTCCGCAGTCGATCACACGTACGGTAGTCGATGAAGACCTTCCTCTCCCTTTTCAAGAAGGGCAGCTGAGGTTGTAGATCTCCTCGGAATCCCAACATCACAACGGTGTGGTGGTGGTGGTGGAGGAGGAGAGATTTCTACAGGGCTTTGCCTAAGTCAGAGCAAGATGGTGTACGAGACAGAAGAGAGGCGGTGGCTAGGGTTAGGCGCGAAGGGAGAAGGGTTTATGGGGGGGTGCGCCTCCACCCGTCATTATATAGGTGGGGGCGGCCGGCCAAGGGTTCCCAGCCTAGGCCGTGTCACACCCAACTTGGCCACCAAGGGGAGAGTTGGAACTTTTCCCACCAAGTCTTCCTTCTTACCAAAAACTAGAGTTTCACTTTTAAAACTAGGATTTACTATTCAAACCAAGGTTTGACCCTTTTATTAGTGTTGTCCGAATTGGCCCTTTATGGTTTGGTGATGTAAGACCCCTCCTTTATAAGGTAAAGGTCCCAGTGATTGCAATGCTAGTACCTGGATCAAATGCTAGCATCCACATTTTAAGATGAAGTACACAGATACAAAGGTCTTTATTACATCATCATTCCAGAGATAAACATAGTCTTTTAAAACTCCATAGCCAAAGGCTAGTACAAGAGTTCAAAACATGAGTAAATAAAGTAAAGTCTTCATCTTCATGTCCCACAGGCAAGCATGTTGAGTGTAGACTCATAACCCTAATCCTCATCAGAGTATCCTTTAACATCATAAGTTACAGCCACAGTGGGTCAATACATTTGGAATTGTATTGGCAAGTGATACCATAATAGAACATTAGTATCTAACATCTATATGAATTTGGCTAAGTGTAGCATAGGCTTGCTTTGCTCAAAATAGGTTTTTCCTCTCAGTTGAAAAACACTAAGTTTTTGTTTGACAAAAACTCCCAAGGAACCACCAATAGACATTGCTGAACCTTTACCCTTGTTCAACCACAAGTTTTTAACATAGAAAATTAGGATGAGGAGATCCTTGATAGCTTCAATGTCTTGATGCTCAAATTGTCCGTTGCCGGGAACACGGCTAAGTACTTAGGTTTTTCCTTCTCGAGAGGTGGTGCACTTTCCCCACAAGACTCGACATGCATCAAGATGAGATCTTTCAGAAGCCTTCCCTTAGACCAAATGGACGCGTTCCATCCTATCACCCTATAACCATCTGTCCATCTGGTTAAGTTATTGCAACCTATATGATCAAGGCAGAGCCCATATGCCATGTGGTTGCACTAGAAGCTTCTAAACACTAAGTATCTCAAATCCCTTTGTTCCTAGGTGGCTTTCCACAAGTGTGATACACAAGGTAGACCATAGACATGGGCCTTGTGTAACCACTCAATATAACCCAATCATACCATTCCACCCAGGTGATTCATTCACTTAGTTGTTTTATTATGCAAAAACATAAGCCAAAGACTTAGCAAAATTTCCATAGCATGTATATAATTCACCCTTGTTTGCTAGTAGCTAGGCTAAGCATGCTAACATATCAAGTATCTTAACTTAGAGAAAATTCTACCAAGACTACAACTACTAGGATTTCCCATGGCATAGCATATAGATACTTAGCAAAATTTCATGCAAGCCCTATACAAAATATCACTAGTGCATAGTAAAAAATAATAGGACAAATACATGAAGGACCACTTGCCTTGGTAGTTGGTGGAGTAGCAACAATCTTCACAATCACAATCACCACTGGCACCAAAATCTACACATAAGATGGAAGCAGCAAATTCTCATTCAAAATATTCAAGCAAAACATATGAATGCATGCAATGCAATGAAATGAATTTTTCTACACTAAACCAATCAAACTAAATAGTAATGAACACAAAACTAACTATTTGTAGTCTAAATAAACTTAAATTTGCTTTTAAAACATTTTCTATATAATTTATATAGTCAAAATAATCCTATAATTGTCTCTGCACAAAATTCCATTTTTTACAGAAGAAAAATACAAATTTAAGCCCACAGTAGTGTAGGATTTATTTTTTATGAATCGATTGATATCGTATTTGCATTTTTTGGATAAACAAAACTCAATTTATGAATTTTCCAAGTTTGAATCAAAATCTGGTTTTTAAATCAAACATCGAGCCACACGGCAGCGTCTGATTGGACGATACCGCTTCGGGTGGATTGCGCTTCCATGCCGTTGGATCAAATCAGATCCAACGTGCCAGATCACAACTTACCCCTTTGCTAACGATCTAACCTAAACCGCCAAATCTAAATCCTACGGCTCAGATCTATGTGTACCCTTTCGCGACCAGTTCTAATCTTGACCGTTGGATCTAGATCCAGCGGATCTGTGGTAACCCAGCATACCACTACATGATGTAGTACACTATATTCGTTGACATAACACCAATGAAACACCGTTCGCTAGTATTACATCCCTCAGAGTGGTACAACAGAAAACACATCAGGTCGAATACATGGCCAAAGGTTACAACTCACTCTATACACAAGATCCAGAGAACACTCTAGGTTAAAGAGAGAGAAAGAAACTTCTTACAAGGAAGAATCAGAAATGAACAACTCGAAAACTATCATATTATTAAGACTAGAATCTTAACTATTGGTTTGGCATTGCTGCTATTGCAATATACTATAGAAATAGGTTCTATGGCTAGAAATTATATTCCTATCTACTTATTAACTTTGTCTTTACTTGAGTTGATGTATATATTGACTTTCTTGATTTCATTGAAGAACTTTAGCTTCTGGTGGTGATTCCTGGAGCATGACTTGATGTAGACGTTGTCTTAATAGCTTTAGAATCTAGCAAGGGTTAAGAAGATACCTTGAGTATGAGCGTACTCAGCAAGTTCACTAGAAAAGGAGTGTTTGATGCACTATATCTATAGCCATAAACCATAGGTCGTAGGCAATGCAAGTTTTCATAAACATTTCTTCTAAGGTTGCTTTTATTCTGAAATTCTATGTCCGTCAGCCTTCACGGGTTTACCAAAACTTTCATGGAGTTCCTTTCCCGCCGTGTTCGCAGCTCCTTCCCGAAACAGGGAGTAACAAGTTACAGTTCTTACACTCTACATAGGTGTGTTACTTTACCCATGAGAGATCAACTCTTTGTTGCACAATCGGGCAGCTTATTCCCGTCCACAATTTCGTGATGTGGGGCCCAAAAGATGATCCAAGCCAATCACTGCCCCCTTCGTGACCTCGCATGCCTCCTTTGTGTACACCATGCCCACCCATTCAATTACGGAAATGGTTTTGTACAGACCGTTAGATGCCAGAACTATCATGGGACGATGAGGGTTCCCACCCATATGCTGCATATCCTCTACGAATTACCAGTTAATATGCACGCTACGAGTGATAATAGCCACAACCTGCACATCCGGCTACATGTGAGAGGAAGAAGATACAGTTAACTTCTCCGTCCCATTCCAAATCTCATGGTTAACGCGTGATATACGGTGCTAGAATCATTGGTGACATTGGTTGTTAAGTCCTAGATAATATGTTCCTTTACCACCAGAACTTTTATAGTAGGTTATTACCTCATGGTAAATAACCTATAATCACATTATTATTAAAATATTGTTTTCTAACCCTTTTCAAATGTAGTTGAGAACAATACTGGATTTGTCAAATAATTTACAGAAAATAATCAAAGGACATGAGCAAGTGTGAACTTGCCTTTTGTGATTGCAAGATTATGCACTCACGGTCTTTGAGACAATATAAGATCCAATATCTGAAATCAGCATCATTGGTCCAGTAAGGACTAATGTTTAAATAAGCAAGATGCTCTTATGCATAAGTAATGTAATGCACTTTATAAACGCGAATCCCTAGAATAAGCATTGTTATAGGGCTTGGATACTGGAAATGATGTCTTTGAAATGTGTTGCACTTTTAGATAAGTTTCACACTCGTGCTTCTTCTTAAGGCTTGTGAGTGTGTGCGAAACAATATGTATTTATAATAACATAAAATAATGAGATACGCACCAACATGAAAAATTACTCAAGATTGCTTACATTGTAATTGTTTATCTTCAAATTTTATTTTACAAGTAATGACATTAATAAGAAACTTAAGTGTTTACAATCCTAAGTATACAAATAAGGTTTGAAATAATGTGATTGTGAGTAATTTTTATCTGTTAATTATGATGAGAATCCTTGAATTTAATTTGTTAGAAGTTGGAAATATTATTATAAGGTTTGTTGATTAAAGTGGCAAAATGAATAACTTTTGAAGAGAAGATTCCTTTTCCAAGGTTTAAAGAATCTTTGTGGTTAATCAAATGTGGTCGATGTTGTTTGTGTTTGCTTGAATAGTTTGGACTTGAGATGTTTTATGACTTAACTATAACAGACAAAAGTTAACTATAAAATATATAACAAAGTCTTTAGCCTTAATTTAAAGTCTTGTAGACTAAAGTTAACTTTAAAAACAGATATAGACTTAGGTGTATTACTTATGATACTTGTATCTTGTTTAATTTATTTTGTTTCATTAAAGTTATTTAAGAATGGTATTACTCTTATTTGAGTAGTGGTTCCTTAACATTATAAATGTATAATAGAATTTATCTCCTTATAAGGGTATGGTTATGGCTTGTGAATAAGTAAACAATATTATTTACTACTTATGAATTATCTCTGGAGTTAGTCCATTATAAAGTTGTGAGTGAAACAATGGTAAAAGATTTTCTTTTGCTAAAATATCATTCTTGAAGATTTTATATTTGTTAAAGATCCTTCTAGAAAATAAACTACACATATGGTTGAAGGATAATTCAATAAAATTGTATTTAACATGTGTTGGACCAATTTGATTTTATATTATAAATATTTAAGACTAGTATTACTTATTAGACCTAAATTGGAAATTTTAGGAATATTAACAAATTTTATTTACCCTTATATGAATTAACAACCTAGGAAACAGGTTTAAATTCAAGTTATCAAATGATTTAATTTTTTTATTTAACTCTAATGTGGAATATTATATTTTTAACATGTAGATATTATTTTTGTGATCATTTTGGGTATATTACATTTATTTTTGTGATTTAGAAATAATAAGATATAATTTTATAAGATTTATTACTTTATAAATACTTAATAAATAATAAATATTTAATTAAGTGAAGCAATAATGCATGATTATAATTTTAAATTATAGTTTTTGTTTTTCTAGGATTTTTAGGTAATTTTATTTAGATATATTTTTTTAACATTTATTGATATTAAAATATGAATTTTCCAAGTTTTATAACTTATAAAACCTTTATTAAATAATTATTATTTAAATTGTTGAAATAATAATGTTGGATAATAGTTTAATGTTATAGATTTTATTTTTCTAAAAAAATTCATATATTAAACATATTTTTCTAATTTACAAAACAAAAGTTATTAAACTTTTAAGGTTTAATCATTTTCTAATTTAATTTCTAAATAAGGAGTTAACCTTTTACACTAAGACTAGATCTACCCCAAGTCACAGACAGGTGGGGTCAGACCACGTTGGCATGCCACCTAGGCGCGGACCAGTCAACAGAGTGGACTAGGTCAAGATGACGTAAGCACGACGTCATCGTGATGTCAAACGACCTGCTACTCTCGAATCGAAGTTTCGATCGATAGATTGGGAGGATGCTTACACGCGGGAAGGGTTTCGTTGGACGCGGGCGAGCACACTGAGCTTAATAGTGGGCGGCGCCGCTCAGTTTTGGTCACCGGAGCTACTCCGGCGACCAACAACTGTGGTGGCCGACGGCGGTGTTCGATCATATCCTATACTAGGAAGCAAACGAGAAAAAGGAAAGCACTATCATGCTGAGAGCATTACCAGGAAGCTCGTGGAGTAATTGGCGAGGCGGGAGGTGGTCGGAATCGACGAGAACCACGGTGGCCGGACTTCGAGAAGATGACCTCGTGGCGTCGATTCCCGCCGCCCACCACGATCCCTTTGACTAAGAGGCCTTTGACTAAGAGGCTTAGAAGGACAAGGCGAGCATGGTTGCTTGATCAGCGGAGCACGTGAGAGCTTGGAACATCGGCAATCGATCGTATCTTGGAACTAGGGTTTCGGTTCTGAAGAAGACCTCGAGAGAGAGGGTTTCAGAGGAGAAATGGGGATTAGGACAAGCGGGGACGTCGCAGTAGCAATCTTATCCCCACCCCGAGTGTCGGCGGCGAGCATCGTAGCGCACGGCGGCGACGGACGGCATCGGCCACTGCCACCGAGCAGCTTCCAGTAGACGAGGAAGACGACGAAGGTCGTTTTGCAGATAACCCCCTGCTATGTTTCAACATTCCACCCGCAGTCCTCGGTCATGTCCCACCTGTCATTCATAGAGCGATATGAGCCGGGTTGGTTCTTGGGCCAAAGTGGGCTGCGGTTGGGCTGATCACGGGTGACGAATAAGAGAGATAGAGAAGCTGGGTCGTGGGCCAGATCTGATCTCCTTCTGTTTTTTCCTGGTTCTTTCCCTTTTCTATATTCTATTTTGTTTTCAAATTTGAATTTGCATTTTTGATTTGAATTTTCTTTATAGGTTTTATTTGCTAAATAATTGTTATAATACTGAAAGGTATTTACTAGCATTTTGTGAGATTTTATTAAAGAATGTTATATTTCTTTATTTTCTTTATATATACCCTTTTAATATTTTGTAAGGTCCTTTGTTATTAATTTTCTGTCCAGAATAAACCATGGATTTATATTATGATATTTCCTTATTTAATGATAGAATTTTATTGTAGCTAACTAATAGTTTGGAGGGAAATTTTTATATAATGATCATATATCATTATTTGATGTAGGATACACAAAGGAATTAATATGGTTAATATTACTCCCATAAATCTAGGAAATAACAAAATATATAAATTTTATTATAACTAATATAGGAGTTAGGGTTTGAATTGTAGATGCTTACCCTAGGTTTTAGGGTTCTTAATGTACCTATTTTATTTTGTTGATTGGAGTAAAGGTTTATGGCTAAACATATTGTCTTTATGTTTGTGATCTTTAATGCTATCCCCCTTTAAGATAGAAATTTATTATATGGAATGTCTAATGGAAAAGAATTGATAAAGATAACTCCTAAGCACATATGGTTATGATAATTGGAAGTGACAGAGATGTGCTTAAGTGATTTGCTATAAGAAATATTCCTATAAAGCATTGTGAAAATAAAATGATTTATCCAACATATGAGATGGATGTTAAGCTTGATTATAGATTTAGGGTGTAGTGTTTACCAAGAATTCCTATCTTCCATCATTTCGAACTCTTGACTTCTACTTAAAGAATTCCTTTCCTAGATATACTACTCCTTCATATGCATCATCATGTGCTAACATGATGAGCTTTGCTACAAAATAATATTCTTAGCCACCTTTAATTCTTCTAACTCCATTTATAAATCAAATAAGCTTGACACTAAAAACCTTTCCTAATCCTCTCATATCTATACTTGGTTATATCAACTACTCTGCTGCTGATAACCTCCAATCCAACAAGTATTTACTTCTAACTCAATTCATACCCTTCCTTAATCCTCCACCACCAAAATAATAATTATTTAAATTGTTAAAATAATAATGTTGGATAATAGTTTAATGTTACAGATTTTATTTTTATAAAAAAATTCATATATTAAACATATTTTTCAATTTACAAAACAAAATTTATTTAACTTTTAAGGTTTAATCATTTTCTAATTTAATTTCTAAATAAGGACTTAACCTTTTACACTCAGACTAGATCTACCCCAAGTCACAGATAGGTGGGGTGAGACCACGTTGGCATGCCACCTAGGCGTGGACCAGTCAACATACTCAACTAGGTCAAGATGACGTAAGCACGACATCATCATGACGTCACACAAACTGCTACTCTGGGATCGAAGTTTTGATCGATCGATTGGGAGGATGCTTGCACGCGGGAAGGGTTTCGTTGGACGCAGGCGAGCACGCTGAGCTTAATAGTGGCGGCGCCGCTCAGTTTTGGTCACCAGAGCTACTCCGGCGACCAACAACTGTGGTGGCCAACGACGGTGTTCGATCAGATCCTATACTAGGAAGCAAACGAGAAAAAGGAAAGCACTATCATACTCAGAGCATTACCAGGAAGCACGTGGAGTAATTGGAAAGGCGGGAGGTGGTCGGAATTGATGATATCCACGGTGTCCGGACTTCGGGAAGATGACCTTGTTGCGTCGATTCCCGCTGCCCCACCACGATTCCTTTGACTAAGAGGCTCAGAAGGACAAGGCGAGGATGGTAATCGATCGCATCTTGGAGCTAGGGTTTCGGTTCAGAAGATGAACACAAGAGAGAGAGAGGGTTTAAGAGGGGAAATGGGGATGAGGATGAGCGAGGACGTCACGGTGGCAATCTTATCCCCACCCCGAGTGTCGGCGGCGAGCATCGCAACGCACGGTGGCGACAGACGACATCGGCCACTGCCACCGAGCAGCTTCCAGTAGACGAGGAAGATGACGATGGTCGTTCTGCGGATAACCCCCTGCTATGTTTCCATATTCCACCCGTAGTCCTCGGCCGTGTCCCACCTGTTAGTCATAGAGCGAGATGAGCCGGGTTGGTTCTTGGGCCAAAGTGGGTTGCGGTTGGGCTGCTCGTGGGCCATATCTGATCTCCTTCTATTTTTTCCTGGTTCTTTCCCTTTTCTATATTCTCTTTTGTTTCCAGATTTGAATTTTCTTTATAGGCTTTATTTCCTAAATAATTGTAACGATACTAAAAGGTATTTACTAGCATTTTGTGATCTTTTATTAAATAATGTTATATTTCTTTATTTTCTTTATATATATATCCTTTTAACATTTTGTAAGGGCCTTTGTTATTAATTTTCTGTCCAGAATAAACCATGGATTTATATTATGATATTTTTTTATTTAATGATAGAATTTGATTCTACCTAACTTATAGTTTGGAGGGAAATTTTTATATAATGATCATATATCATTATTTGATGTAGGATACACAAAGGAATTAATATGGTTAATATTACTCCCATAAATCTAGGAAATAACAAAATATATACATTTTATTATAACTAATATAGGAGTTAGGGCTTGAATTGTAGATGCTTACCCCTAGGGTTTAGGGTTCTTAATGTACCAATTTTCTTTTGTTGATGTGAGTAAAGGTTTATGGCTAAACATATTGTCTTTATGTTTGTCATATTTAATGCTATCCCCCTTTAAGATAGAAAGTTATTATCTAGAATGTCTAATGGAAAAGAATTGATAAAGATAACTCCTAAGCACATATGGTTATGATAATTGGAACTGACAGAGATGTGTTTAAGTGATTTGCTATAAGAAATATTCCTATAAACCATTGTGAAAATAAAATGATTTATCCAATAGATGAGATGGATGTTAAGCTTTATTAAAGATTTAGGGTTTAGTGTTTACCAATAATTCCTATCTTCCATAATTCAGAACTCTTGAATTCTACTTAAAGAATTCCTTTCCTAGATATACTACTCCTTCATATCCATCATCATGTGCTAACATGATGAGCTTTGGTACACAATAATATTCTTATCCACCTTTAATTCTTCTAACTCCATTTATAAATCCAATAAGCTTGACACTAAAAACCTTTCCTAATCCACTCATATCTATACTTGGTTATATCAACTACTCTACTGCTGATAACCTCCAATCCAACAAGTATTTACTTCTAACTCCATTCATACCCTTCCTTAATCCTCCTCCACCAACATTACTCTAATAGATTCATTTATAATTAGATATATATCAAATCCTAATTCACCTCAAGTGTTTAATATTTTCCAAGAGGAAAATACTAACTCTATAATTCAATGCTGCTCTAACATCATCATAATCATACTATCTTATATCTACTTAACTCCAATATATTATACTAGAGTTCAACCATGTTTTACCCACCAATGTCACTTATATAGGATATAAGCATTCAATCTTGGTGACTAAAGCATGATCATTATTATCCTTTGATCCTTTATGGTTTAGGTTTCCAATTAGCTAATCAAGGCTTCATCAATACAACATTACAGTTGTATTGAAATTATCTTCTTAGTATCTCGATTGGATTAGGGGATGTTATTCATGGACTATACCTACTTAATCCCATAGGATTACTCTTTGGTCTCTATCTTCAATGTTCATCCTTATAATCCTATTTGTTACCAGATAATTAGATCTTCCATATAAATCTTCTATCCACTCAGGAGTGAGCTAACTCCTTCAATTACTATATTGATTTGATTCCCTTTAATCACTCCCATCATATAGATGATATAAAACTAGCATTACTACTTACCTCTTCTTACTTCTTTCTTTATAGGCCTTAAGTGAATGCTTTGATATGGACAAGAGTTGATAGATTAATAATTAATGGGTTAAGAATTGTTAAATCAATAGTTGATTACTCAACATTGATGAACAACAAATATGAGAATAGGGTTCAATAGAGATGGTAAGTATTGATATGGAAAGAAATATATGTGGTGAATGGTCTTGGCTTAGTTTCCTTCCTAACTAAAGAGTTAGGGTGAAGTGTTACCATGTTTCTCATGGTAGAAATAGATAAGGATTGAATAGGTCAATAGTTAGTTATTACATTCTTGTTACTTGGTATTCATGAGTTATTGTAATGAATACTAGGATGTGATCACGTAGGAATCTAATTAAAATCATTAATCAATGTATAATGGTTTAGTTTCATTGCATTTGAGCTACCCTTAGATCAAATCATGTTTACCCAAAATGAGGTTTTATCAAAGGTCATATTGAAACTTATCGCAATCAACTTGACGATCTACTTCAATTCCATCAAGTTGAGAGAAGATTCAATTACTTTCACAAGTTTTGTTCAAAAGTGCCAAAATTATTCAGATTTTCCATGCATGAATGCAATGCACACATCTGGGTTTAGCTTATTTCTAAGATCTAATGCGTGTGGACAGCCTAGCGGCGCTTAGAGGGTGGTGAGTGAGAGGAAAGGAGCGGAAGGAGGAGGGGGTTAAGTGGAGGGGGTTTGGGCGCAGGATTACTGCGAGGTTAATGCGAATTGATTCGAGAATCAATCGGCCAGTTACGGGCGACGACGGTGAGTCTGCGGCGTTGATTGAGGAATAAAGGATGACGTGGCTGCGGGGCTAGCATTTCAGTGAGGGTGGTGTAGAGAGTGCAGTGAGAAAAGAGAGGAAGGGGGTACGGGGGAGCTAGGTGGGCTTCGATGGGATGCGATTTGGCCTGTGGGGGTGGGCCGAGCCAGTTTGGCTGGTCTGCATAAAACAACTCCAAATCAATTCAAACTTCCTCCAAAATTTATGAGACGATGCTAGTGTCCAAGAGTGTACTAAACACATAAATTCACTCAGATACACTTTGTCCCTTTGAAAAATAAAACAAAACCATGCCTCATGTGGTTGATAACTGGCATAAAAATTGTTTTGTTTGAATTCAAACATTGAAAATTCTTGTGCTAGCTCTAAATGCTTTGACAAAATGAATGCAATGCATGCTTTTACAAATCATGATTTTTGGGATGTTACAGGTGAGGCCAGCCCCTAGGGAATGCCACTGTCCAAGCGACCCCCTCCCGGTGTGGTGGAACCATTGGTGGTCCCTCTAGAACATTCTAGAAGTATCCAGTCAAAACTCCAAAACTTTCCCGAACCCCGGAAAACCACTTCCGTTATATGAATCCTATTCTCCGGACCATTCTAGATCTCCTCGTGATTTCCTAGATCCAATCCTAGACTCCGAATAACATTCGGTTTCCAACTCATATTCCATATCTACTTAAACAACATCGAATCCTTAAGTGTGTCTCCCAATGGTTCGTGAACTATGCAGACATGATAGAGACACCTCTCTGATCAATAACCAATAGAGGGATATGGAAATCCACATGGCTCCCATATATTTCTATGATGACTTCGTGACCGAATGAACCATTTACATACGATACTGATTCTTTTGTCGCACGATATTTTACTTATCCGAGGTTCGGTCGTCGGTATCTCCATACCTAGCTCAATCTTGTTATCGATAAGTACTCTTTACTCGTACTGTGATTTGACATCCCTTGTGACCTTCTCACATGCTTGTAAGCCAATTGGATGACACTCCATCGAGAGGGCCCAAAGTATATCTATCCGTCATATGGATGGACAAATCCCCCTCTTGATCCATGCGCTTCAATCCATACTTTTATAATACCCAATGCCATATTTATAACCACCCAGTTATGGAAGTGACATTTGATGTCATCATAGCACTCATCCGGTGATGGTGATTAACATGATCTCATGGTCGAAGGATTAAGTTACTATGTATTTGAAAGATTGTAGCTAACGAACTCTAAATGACTTGATCTAATGCTATGCTTATTATGGGTGTGTGTCCATCACATCATTCTCCTAATGTTATGACCTTGTTATTAATAACATCCAATGTCCATGATCAGGAAACCATGATCATCTATTAATCAACAAGCTAGCTTAACAAGAGGCTTACTAGGGACTCTTTTATGTTTACAAAACACACGGGTATTAATGTTACCTGCTTATACAATTATAGCATGGGATGTAAAAATTTATCATAAACACGAAGATATAATAATAACCAATTTATTACTGCCTCTTGGACATATCTCCAACAGTCTCCCACTTGTACTAGAGTAAATAATCTAGTTTGAAAAACTTTGTGCATTCAACACATATGGCTTGCTGGTGTTGTATATACACGATTGCTAGCGGTAAACATAATATTTGGATCTGACACTTCCAGGTTCGCGTGTATTTGCATGTCTTTGCGTCTCTACGCATCACTCATTCTTCAATGAGATGGCATTGTATAAATTTGGTTCTTTGGTGAGACATTTAGTTCCTTGGGGTTAAATCATGTCAATATAATTGTCGTACAATATACCTTCATAGTATTAGCCTGCTGTGAACCACACATAGTTTGATAACAAACTACTTGACACAAATGCCCTATTTTGCTGCTACAATAGCAGTCATATACTTAGACTTTTGTTTTAGTATTCATCAGAATGTCTAAACTTTGGAACTCATCCAAATCATTTATGGAACTTCCTTTCCATTACATTGTGCCACCCATAGTTTAAATTGAGATAAACTTAATTTGTATCTTGTGACAAAAATAGTATCAATGTAACACTTCATAATGAACTATCTATATATTTGTCACCTCTACATAAATAACATATTCTTAGTTCTTCCAAAGATCATAATAATATCTTTACTATCGTCCAATGATCATCTTATGAGTCATTCTGGTATATGCTCATAACATTTAGAGCATAGGACATATCTGGATGTGTACATATCGTAGTATGATTGATCAAAATATTCTTGTGATTTCACTCACCAAGTGTCAAAACACTTCAATCTTGATTCAATCCTTCCTGTGCAACAATTACCTTTCTTGTCGTTTCCATATTGAATTCATTCAATATCTCATCTATGTACATTTGGCACAACTATATTAGCGTCTCAATCTATCCATATAGACATTGATACCTAATATTTGGGTTTTGCCTAAGTCTTTCATCAAAATGAAACTCTTAACATGTGTCAATAAAAGATACATCATTTGCAATCAACAATATGTATTTCACATAATATACTAGAAATATGTCTTAGTGCTCCCAGTTAATTTATTGCAAATGCAAGCATATTCATCGTCTCCAATGAAATTAAACCTTTTAATAGTTTCATCATGGTGAAGATTCCAACTCCATGATTCTTACTTCAACCATTGAAGTTTGCATATGCTTTGAGCATTCTTTGAATTAAAAAAACCCTTTGGATAGTCATGTACACGTCCTAGGTAACCATTCTATTAGAAGAACTTTGTTTTGTTTGTTCAACTACCATATACAAAAATTATATGTAGTGGTTGCTACATTAATCCTTCCAGACTAAATATCACTATGAAAGATCAAATCTTGTCATAGTCAACTCCTTGAACATTGTCATAAACTCTTTCCTGACATGTCGACTATTTCATCGATGTGAAACATCCATGTCTATTTCTTTATAGATCCTAATACGATTGAAAGATTTTACACCTTTCAAGAGGGTCTTCAAAGTTCAAAACTCGATTTCTCGTGAATGGAACTATCATGGATTTTATGGCTTCAAGCCATTTGACGGAGTCAGGGCCTATCATCAATTCTTTGCATATAGTTAGTTCATCATTATCAAACAACAATGATTTACTCACAAATATTAGTGACGAGAGCTCGACTCGTTAATGCCCATTGTTACGGACTTGGGTTTTGGAGAAGGAGGGGAAGCTGGAGATCATGGAACGGCTCACAGATTCCCAACACAGGGACACGAGGTTTACCCAGGTTCATGCCCCGGAGGTAAAACCCTACTCTTTCTTATATGTTCTTGATTAATGGCGATGCCGATGATTACAAGGGTGCACAGATGAAATATGGTGTGAGGTGTGTTATAGGGTTATGTGGTGCCCTCCTCGCTATGCCCTCCTGGCCTTTATATGGGGAGGCCAGGTCTCGGGGTAGGTCGAGTCAGTTATAGATTAGGGTTTAGACCTTTAACTTCTATCTAGTCTAGCCGTGACCTCCAAGGATCCGAGATTCCGCCATGATTGGGTCACCCGAACTTTTCCCGGGCTTTGCTATTGAAGCAGGCCTTCTCCATGGGCTTCCGCTGGGCTGTACCAGATAGGCTAAGATTGAGTACGCGTAGGGCCTATCCATGTCACTTAGTATTTGATTGTTTACCCGACCTACTTGGTCCAATATGAAGTTAGAGCTCTGTGACCACAGCCTTTGAGGCATGAGAGCTATGAGCATTATTGCTACCTCTAGGATACTTTCCGGCACTATGCAACTATGCACATATAGCTTAAGTTCAATAACCTTATCAAAGTTCTATTGTCCTCCCACTTAACTTTTCACGAAAAATTCCTTCTCAAGAAACTTGACATTGTAAGCGACAATCATTTTTGTCTTTATTGCTATGGAGGAATACCCAACAGTTATTCGAAATAACCTACAAAGATATGCTTATCTGAATTTGGTTGTAAACATTTTAGTTATGCCTATCATACCAAAATTTAAGAAAGTACAACTTGGTTTTTATCCCAGACCATAACTTATATGGTGTCATTTCAACGGATCACCATGGTGCTCTTTTCAGTGTAAAAGCGATAGTCACTAAAGCTTTAATCTTTAAAATATAATGTCATTTTTATAACTGACACCTTTTATCTCACCATGTCAAACAAGGTTTCATTACATATATCGAACACTCCATACTCCTATGGTGTTTCGGGAAATGCAAATCTATGGAATGATTCCTCAAATCGTAGGTGTTATGCTAAACTTTTAACTCAAATATCTTCCTTTATTATCCAATCATAAACTCTTTATTTTCTTGTTATAATGATTTTCCACTGTTGGGGATATACTTTCCAGGTATACCCACAGGACTCACTGACCAGGGTGGCCCACCAACGGGTTAGAGCTTTGCTTCACGGGTGGCCCAGTCATAGAAAGAGGAGGAGCCAGTTCTGGCTACGACAAGGCCCAGAGGACTTACTAACTTAGGCATGTAGTATTACTTGTAATCCAAGCTGTATCTAGTTACCGACTCTATAACATAGCCGGATAGGTCTCTCCTGTAACCCTAGCTCCTGGTGACTATATAAACCAGCCCCATGGGATCCTTTAGGGCAAGAACCACAATCACAACTCGCACAAGCGAACCTCTCTTGTAAGCCGCTGTAACATCCGACTCTCGCCGATATAATAATGGGTTGCTAGTAGGAGCAGGATCCGATCACCACAGTCGGATCTGAACCTGGGTAAACTTGTGTTCACCGTTCCCAGAACATATGACATCTCACACCCCATCTTATCAACGCTGTCATGACCCCCTATGGCGTACTTGTCGACAATCCGACGACAGTTGGCGCCCACCATTGGGCGGGTGACTTTCGGAGCTTCGTTCAAAGCAGAATATGCGCGTGCAAGTATAGGCAAAACAATCGCCATGGGTCGTGTAGTCTACGCCAATGATGTCCCTCTCGTCCTTCTCGATGAGACTTGGATTCCGTCTAGCAAGCCCATTACAACCTACATGATGATGCATATCGGTGATATCGATATTTACCTCGGTTTCGCTAAACCCGCCCAACCCACCCTTCAGGTGATGACCATGGCAGAAGAAAAATCCAGATCTGCTATGTCCGTAGAGGCAGAAGAGTTCAAGATCCCGAAAAAAATCGAACCCACCCAGCCTACTCCTGTAGTGGAAGAAGAGGTGGAGGAAAAATCCGGATCTGATCTCGTCGAGATCGGATACACGGATGAGGAATATATCCGCTACGTATCCAGCCCTACCGATGCCATAGCAGAAAAAGTACTCTTAAAGCACAGGATACAGAAGAAGCACTGTTTAATATACCACGTATGCTCTGGATCCGACTCTATCGATGCTGAAGCCGGAAATGATTCATTCCTCGACGAAATCAAAGAGAACGCTGACTTACCTAGTTCCCCTCAGGAGTCATTAACGTCACAGGAACTTCGAGAAGGAGATGGAGGAGGACGAAGAAGGTTACACCTCCAAACCATCGCAAGGTGGGCCAGAGACACCTTCGAGTACGTATGACAGCATGGACGAAGACTGCACCACGCAAGATGACATGGACACCGGAGATTCATCCAAGGTCCAGCAGCCAACCACTACAAAAAGTACCGATGAAAGTTTATCTCCCGGTACCAGACCAAAAGCCGTCTTTGCCACCGGTATACACGTTAAGGCTTGGGCGGTCAAAGAAGAAGAATAAGAACAAGAATCCGACACTGGTAGAGGCAGACGTCGAAGAAACCAACGAAGAAAAAGTTGATGAAGAGATCGAGATGGAGAATCAGGACGGAGATCCGATTAATACCACACCGATCGACCCTCCCGGGGATGGACACGATGTCACCAAGGGTGCACGTGAAATTTATGGATATGGTCTCACTATACCAATCCCAATAGCTTCGGATCTTACTCCGGATGCGGTAACACCCCCGGTCACTCCGGACCGAAGGCTGTCACTTCTGGCAGCTCAATAGGATGGCTAGACTAACCCCACAGACCAACACTAGTCTTTTTTGTGCACTTTGTCCTCACTCGTGTGCACCCGGTACCCACTTCCCGGTTGGTCACCCATCCTAGAATTTCTCTAGTCCAAGCACGCTTAAACTTAGAGTTCTTTTCGAATGAGCTTCCGGAAAAGAAGTTGCAACTTGTTGTTATGGGTTTCCCATCAATCCTATTGAGCCATGCGCCAGGGTCTCACAGATGCGCTGGAGAAAAGGGCTGAGGACCTGGAAAAGCAACGTATGTTTTTACTCGAAGAGGCCGCACGCATCGTCGAGCTTAAACATCAGTTAGACAGTGATCCTGCCAAATATCAGTCATTTCAAGCGACTACCAAACAAGACAAGGGAAGGTCCAGCTCTTGCTAGTAGGAACCCGGATATCCACAGTGATCCATTCGATGGAAAATCTGGAGAGAAAATCCGAGTCTACAGCATGCCGTTGGAAAACGCTGCAGCAGCTCGAGCTATCCTCGCCAATAATCCGTCTCCTGAGCAGGTCCGACAATGCGTTGCGTTGCTGGACAAAGGATTGAAACAGCAGAAAACATCCACGTCATTCAGTGGCAAGCTGGTCTCAAAGTCGGAATTCTGCCACACTGACATCGACAAAACGCTGATGAAAGACCCTGTAGGGATACAGATCAACGTTATCGTCCCCAGGGAGAAGAAGAAAATTCAAGGACCGGATCAAAAGGTCATCGTCGCAGGCCTGCACGTGATGCGGGAAGAGTTATTCCGACTGCATCCAAAGATGCCATCAGGGCAATGGTACCTCATCAGGGCCATCGTCAGCAAAACAACAGTTACAGAGAAGACCTAGAAGTGCATCGCCAGCGAGAACAAGATCGGCTAAGAATGCCACCACCAAGCTGTCCGGCTAGTAACACCGTCTGAAGAGATGATCCGGATCATCCTGAATCAAATAGGGATGGAGCCCGAAGAAACCAACCTTGGAGCCAGCATAATGAGGCTCCACCACCACCGCGTAATCCAGTTGGAAATAATCCACTAGGGCTACCATCACCTCCAGGCAGCGACCATGAAGGATCCCATCGTAGCCATGTAAGTCGCAGGAGCGGAGGCGGCAATGGTGAGAGGAGAAGTAGAAATCTGACTCCGCTGCAATAAGCCGCGAGCCTCCAAGACGCAGATCTCTCTCGCCAAACGACGCTCGCCACCGCATTGAATCAAACATAGAAGCTCGGCGGTATGAAGAATAAGATGTGTACGTGGGACCCAAATGCTTTGGCCCACGCATCCGTCAGACAAAATTTCCGGTTGACTTTGGTATTGCCAAACATATCCAACCCTATGACTGTGCAGCTCGCCTAGATACTTGGCACCAGGATTTTTTCCAGGCTTGTTGCATCACCAAAGGAGCAAATAGCTTAGTCGCAGTCTGATATCTCCTGCTTAAGCTAAGGAAGACGGCTCGATCATGGCTCAATGAACTACCAGAGAATTCAATTCATAAATCGTATGATATGCAAAATGCGTTCTTTTCAAACTTCGAGGGAACATACAGGAGGCCATGCACAGTCAGAGACTTGCAGTGTTGCACACAAAGACCCGGAGAAACTTGCCGGATTACCTCAAACGCTGGATCAACACGAAAAACTCCCGTGAAGGAGTAAAAGAGCAAACTGCGATTGAAGCTTTCATTGCAGGACTCCCAGTCGGACTTTTGCGCCACAGACTGAAGCGTGACCACGTCACATATTTTTGAGAGATGATAGAAATGGCGAGTAAGTATGCAGACACCAATGATGATTCATAAGGCCTGCTAAATGTTTTGGTCAATCCTAATGCGGCCAAACAGCCAAAGCAACAAAGTCAGAAGCGCAAGAACACCTCGGAAGATAAATCGGCTCTGGAAAACACAGATGTCAACGCAATTTTCAGATCCGAAGGATGAGGAGGACGCGGAGGCGGCCGGGGTCGAGGCCGTGGAACTTCCCGAATCCAGGGTAGAGGAGAACAGCAACCCGGAAGAACCTATACCTGGGCCGACATTGCCAATAATCCCTATGTCCAGCACTTGGATAGTAACAGAGGATCTACCCACACAAATGTCGAGTGTCGTTTCAATGACGACATCAAAAAGGACGAATCTGCTGGCTACAGGGCCAATCGACGAAAAAGAAAGAAAATTTCTGAAAAAGGAAAGGAGCCCAAGGAAGATTCGAACATGGAAGAAGTGGACGCCACACATCCCAAGTCGGATAGAAAGAAGGATTATCCCACAAAGAAAGACTCATACGTTTGCTTCCTTGGATCTCAACCGGCTATGGCCAAGAAGGCGGTTCTCTGTGAGCTCAGTGCCACGATTCTGACTGTTCCCCAATTCCTGGACTGGTCGTATGTAACCATCACCTTTGATGGCTCAGATCACCCGAGGAAAACACATCATCGGGGAAAGTACCCTCTGGTCGTCAATCCTCTTATTGATGGCTATGAGTTATCTAAAACTCTCATGGACGGTGGTAGCAGTATCAACATCCTCTACATCGAAATGCTCCACCACATGAAGCTCCAGGAGTGTCGGTTAAGTTACAGCAGCGTAACATTTCGTGGCATTGTACCCGGGAGACAGCGGATTATCTCGGTGAGATTACTCTAGACGTGACACTCGGAACCCGAGACAATTACCGGACCGAGTCACTCTCTTTTGAGGTGGTACCGTTCAAAAGTTCTTACCACGCGATCTTCGGGCGTCCGACTTACTGGGCGCTCATGGCTCGTCCCTATTACATTTACAATATGATAAAACTTCCAGGTCCAAAGGGCATCATCACCATCCAAGGAAATCCGAGGAAAGCGCGAGAGCGCTAAGAAGGATTTGATGCCTTTTCCGAAGTCGTGCTACACGCCCAGGAGTACCAGGAGATCAAGAAGACCATCGATCCTTCTGAGATGCCCTCTATGAAGAACGAGGTGCTGAATCCAAGAATGCAGTTCAAGGTGTCGGAACAGATGAAGAAAACGTCGCTGAAGGAACATGATCCCTCCAAGACGACGAATATAGGGGTAGGCTTAGACCGCGCATAGGAAAGTGCGCTCGTCGAGTTCCTCAAAGCTAATAGTGATATCTTTGCATGACAGCCTTCTGACATGACCGGAGTACCTAGGGAACTTGCCGAGCACTCTCTTAATGTGTACCCTGACGCAAAACCAATCAAACAGTCCTTACGACGATTTGGTGATGAAAAGCACAAAGCAATAGACAAGGAATTAGCCTGACTATAATTAGCCGGATTTATAACAGAGGTCATCCATACAGATTGGATGGCAAATCCTGTTCTCGTCCCTAAAAAGGACACTATTGAATTAAGGATGTGTGTTGATTATACCGCTTTGAACAAAGCTTGTCCAAAAGATCCATTCCCTTTGCCAATAATCGATCAAGTCATCAACTCAAAGGCATGGTCGGAACTGCTCTGTTTTCTCGACGCATATTCCGAATATCACTAAATACTGATGAAAGAATCGAATCAAATCAAGACGTCTTTCATCACTCCTTTCGGAACCCTCTGCTACAAAACTATGCCTTATGGCTTAAAGAACGCAGGAGCAACATATCAATGTACTATGCAACATTGTCTCAACGATCAAATCGGATGCAACGTCCATATATACGTAGATGACATAGCAGTTATGTCCAAAAATAAGGAAACTTAATTTCCGACTTAGAGGAAACATTTGCTAGCTTACGAAAATTCAATATGATGCTAAATCCGAAGAAGTGTTTCTTTGGAATTCCATACGGAAAATTGTTAGGTTTCATCGTATCTAAAAGAGGCATAGAGGTGAAAGGAGACAAAATAAAGGCTATACTAAACATTACCAGGACGACTCGCCTGAAAGACATGCAGCGTCTCACTGGTTGCATCACAGCAGTGAGTCGGTTCGTCAGCCGACTCGGAGATAGAGCCGCACCTTTATACAAACTCTTGAAGAAAACCAAAAAATTTGTTTGAACCCAAGAAGCCGAATCTGCCCTAAAAAGTTTGAAAGACCTACTTTCAAACCCACCACTTATCGCAGCGCCAGAGCCTCGGGAGCCTATGTTACTTTACATTGCAGCGAATATCAAAGTCATAAGTGTGGTAACAGTAGTGGAGCGCGAGAAGGAAGGCCATGAGTACAAGGTGCAGCGTCCAACTTATTACCTGAGTAAGGTTCTGACAGAGTCGAAACAATGGTATCCACACCATCAAAAGCTAGCCTATGGAGTTTTCTTTGCATGCAGAAAGCTACGACACTACTTCCAAGAGCACAAGATCACAGTGTTGAGTACTGCTCCCCTGCGAGATATAATCAACAACCGCGATGCCATAGAACGTGTCGCAAAGTGGGGAATAGAGCTTGCAGCTTTCGACATTGAGTACAAGCTGCGTACAATAATCAAATCCCAGATATTGGCCGACTTCATCGTTGATTGGACGAAGACGGTAGAAAATACAAGTCCTCCAGACACGAAAGTTTGGACCCTTCACTATGACGGATCAAAAGCACAAGGAGGCTCGAGGGATGGCGTGGTGCTCAAGTCACCCCAAGGAGACAAGCTATTCTATGTGTTACAAATACAATTCATGACAACCAATAATATTGCCGAGTATGAAGCATTATTACATGCAATACACATGGCCAAAAACATTGGTGTAACAAGACTCATGTGTTACGGAGACTTGGAATTAATTGCTCAACAACTATCCGACATCTGTAATGCAAACAAACACATGGCAGCCTACAAAGCTATCATGGATGAATTATCTAAATCATTCGAGGGTTTTGAGGTTCAACACATCCCTCAAGCAAAAAATGAGGAAGCAGATGCTCTATCAATAATAGGCTCTACGCGGAAACAAGTCCTGGATGGCACTTTTTTAGAACATTTAAAGGTCCCCTCCATCACTGGAGTTGATCAGGACTATCCGACGAAATCTGACTCACCTTTAATAGCAGTTTTGGTTGTAATTCCCAGCTGGATTTCCTGATAGACGGAAAATTTAGCCGAAGACGAAGTCCTAAGCCGAAAGATCGTCCGACGAGCAAAAGCCTACACAGTAATAAACGGCGAGCTCTATAAGTGGAGTGTTTCTAGGGTTTTTCAGCGATTTATTTCTCTGGAAGGAGTGGAAATCTTGCGAGAAATCCACGAAGGCGAGTGTGGTCATCACGCTGTAGCCAAATCTTTAGTGGAAAAATCTTTTAGGCACGGATTCTTTTGGCTTACAGCTAAGCTAGATGCCAACAAACTGGTCAAAACGTGCAAAGGCTGCCAAAAGTATGCCCGTCTGGCACATGTTCCGGCTGATCAGCTACAAACAATCCCTATTACATGGCCATTTGAGGTCTGGGGGCTTGATATGGTAGGACCGTTTTGCACGGCAAAATGTGGATTTACTCACCTACTATTGATGGTGGATAAATTTACAAAGTGGATTAAGGATAAACTCGTAACAAGTTGCGATGGAGCGACAGCCAAAAAGTTCGTCGAGGACGTGATCATCTGATTCGGATATTCGCAAAGTATAATTACTAACAACGGGAGCAACTTTTCCCCCATAGGGTAACTTGCCGAATTCTGCGAGAAACAAGGGATCCGACTTGATATTGTATCAGTCGCGCATCCATGGGCTAAGAACAAGTCGAAAGAACTAATGGTCTTATTTTACAAGGACTCCAACCTCGTCTCGAGGCACCACTTCGTCGTGCCGCGGGGGCTTGGGCGGAAGAATTACCGTCTGTGATATGGAGCTTATGTACAACTCCTAACAAATCAACCGGATATACTCCTTTCTTCTTGGTCAACGATGCAGAAGCAGTTCTTCCAAGCGATCTAATGCATTAGTCTCCTTGAGTCAAAGCGTATATCGAAGAAGATGCAGAAGTTTCTCTACAAGATGATCTCGATATAATCAAAGAAGTTCGCGTCGTTGCTGAGCAAAGATCTACAACCTATCAGTAGAAGTTACGCAAGTATCATAGTCAGAGAGTGCAGAACTGTTCTTTCAGGAAGGGTGATTTGGTTCTCTGACTTGTGCAAAAAAGAAAGCACAAACTTTTGCCGATTTGGGAAGTACCTTTTATGATCAGCACAGATGTGCATAATGGGTCGTATTATTTAACAGATCTAAGACTAGTCAAGAAAATACCAGATACTCGGAAGAGAAAGAGAGATGGCGGTAGTACAGACGCAGCTGAGATAGACCGACCATGGAATATTGCACAGCTACATCCCTAATATTCTTAGTTATATTTTCTTGTAATCATATATGTACATGCTCAAAGTGAAATAAAGTATTGGTTTCCTCAGATGTTATCTTTGAGAAGTTCTTTATGTAACATCCCAACAAAATTAAACATGGATCATCAAATACTAAGCATCAAAATTAGGGTGAACAAAAACTTTCCTATCTAAAAATATGAGAGCATTCATATGTATGTGTATTTAAAATTAGGATTCTTTTGAATTGCCATGGTTCTGTGTTTCTTTGCTTGTAAAATGATTCTTAGGTGAAATAAATATCATCTAAATCATTCCCAAACTTTTCCCAAAGACAAACAACTCAAAAATAACAAATGAAGTGAATGGTCACTTTGGCCAAATTAACTCTCATGCCTACTTTGGCTATTCCAAGCACTCAAAACTTAACAGAAACCTTTGTGGATCTTTGATACACATAATGAGGTACCAATGCCCACTTTGTGATCATCCAAAAACATTCAATGCTAAGTTCAAATGACAGTTTAAAATTGAATCTATCTCATATGGGAAGATCCCACTATTTCAAAAAAACACCCAAACAAGCTCAATTTTCAAAACCCAAGCAACCACAGAGTCTCCAGCACATGCCTAGCACACCCACCAAAAATATTTTCAAAATTCAAAAAGAAGTTTCTTGCGGCCATTTCATCAAACACTTGGCAGGCAAATTTAAACCAAATCAAATTCACTGTTTTTAATAGTGTTTTGGCCTAACTTGTTCCCTCTCTAGCTCACAACAACCATTTAGTAGATCATCTAGCTTAATTGGAAACCCCTAGCCTCACTGTAAGCTGGCCATTGTCATAAATGGTGAGCAAGCCGAGCACACCTCGCCAGCCAACTTGGTCATCGCCGCAGCAGACCACCTCCCCCTCTCTCGCCATGTCTGAGAGCTAACCAGCACTTCACCGCCACCGACTGTCCCCTCCCCGAGCCAAGGAAATCCATGGACCACCGAGCACGCCCCGCGCCAAGTGCCACTGTGACATGCCGAGCCCGCGCTAGAGCGCCTCACCCGGCATGCGCGCACACGCCGCCCCTCGACCGCAGCCCGTGCACACCGCTTCGCCATGACCCAAGGAACACGCCAGACATCCCCGTTCGCCGCCCAATGCCTCACAGCCACCGCTCGCCGTCGAAGACGCCGCCTCTGCCACTCAGAGCACCAGCCTCGCCAGACTGTTTACCACAACCCCTAAGCCCGAATTTAAGTTCTAGAGCATCGACAGGAGACCGAGCGTCGATCGCCACCCTTAGCCATGCCGCTAGCAGCCCGTAGCCATGTCGCCACCGTCGCCTGCCCATCCCTCCCGGTCTCGCCGTCAAGCCTATAAAAGGAGGCCACCCCCAGCCGTTTGAAGCACACCATTCTACTCCCCTCACCTCACTAATCGTTCCACCCTCTAGCCGGAGCACGAGGAGCAGCAGCTCACTGGAATTGCCTTTGGAGGAGAACGGGGCCACTGATTGCGACCACCCCTAGAGCTGCCTCGATCGTCCCTGAGCTCGCCGTCGACCACTCGTATGTTTGCCCTCCTCGTCGTCGTTGGAGCCCTGGTATGCCCCCTATGCACCCTCACTGAGCCGCTAGGGTTCGAGCTCGCCGGTGACAGGTTCGTCGTCGACGATGATCCCCAGCCGTCGATCTCCCTTCTAATCCAACGACCCACATAGCCTCGTACCGCTTCGCGCGTTATGTTCCACTGACTGGTAGACCCCCCTGACAGCTGAGCCCTGTGCTGCGGAGTGACACTAGGCCGGTCCATTAACCTCTCACGCGCGACCTAACCGTTTGAATTTAGATTTTTCTATTTTAATTCAAACACAGTTCTGTACATAGATCCAAAAATTAACCCAGCTTGATTGATTGAACCAAAATGCATGAAACTAATTTTGTTAGAAAGGTACTGAAATGCTTAATCCAAGACCGTTGGATTAAAATCATTTGGATCTATAGATCACCCTTGGTAAAAATAACAAGGCATAAGCTTTTCTGCATTCAAACATTTTTCAAAATTTAACCATAATAGCTTTTGACTTGCTTCCAACTCTCAAAAATCACATTTGATCATACCTTTCAGAATATATAAAAATATATGGGTTTACTTGCAGAAATAATGTTGAAATCACATAGGCATTTCTAGTCACATAGGCATTTCTAGTCACTTTATTTATTTAAAATAAAAAGGTTAAACCTTATTAAATTGTGACACCACTTTAAATCACATTCCCATGTACTGAAATATGTGGTGATGACATGTGTCAACATGATCCGATGTTTGAGTTGGAGAATATTAAATCTTAAGTAGTTTTTCAATGAGTAGAAATTACTTTTCTCAAATTAAAATGAATAAGACAAAAGCTTTAATCTTGTAATGTTAAGTGATGATGCTAGATCATCTATAGTACACCTTTGTGTGATGATTGAAAGTAGGTAAGTATTGTTTGGTGATTGTGCACCTCGTATTTATTTATAGACGCTAGTACCGACCAAGGATACGAGGAGGAAGGAGGATACTACAAGCAAGAAGCCGAGAAAAACTTCAACCACTGCTCTGCACAAGGCAAGCTAACACTTGCAAGATACTTTACCAATGCAAGCCTTACTACACAAATTTACCTATGCAAGCTATTAACCTAGCAAGCTTATACCACTTGATGAACCATCCTAGTTTTACTTGCAAGCTTTATACTTTATTTCTTTATCAAAGCTTTCTCTTTGAGTTTACATAGTGAATTGTAGATACTAGAAAGATAATGGAAGGTTGCATAAAGAGCATTAAATTTAGCCTAAGTTAGATAATCTTGATGTCATCCTAAGGCAGGAGATTGAACTTAGCAAATCCCCACTTGTTTACCACTCCTCATTAGTACTTACCACCACTTGTAGATGCTAGTGCTAAGCATAAAACTTGATCAACTTTAGATGGGAATACTTGGTGAAAATAGTTGTGAAAACATTAGAATGATGAGTCATTCTACTGAAATGTTTTGACATGTGTTCTCGAACACCATATGATTTTGATGATGAAAATGTTGAGGCATGAGCCTTAACCTTTATAAAACTGATGGTTGTCTGGATGCGATACCATTCCAATTTTACCGTACAACCAGAATACCCGAAAATTGGGTAGGGCTTGACTGGAAATTTATATACCTTAGTATGGGTTCACTCGCAGCCAAGTTCTGAGCTGAGGCTACCTTGTGAAGATTGACCACCAGTGCAGTACCCAAGATGACAGTTGGTCATGGTTGGGAGGCCAAACTCATAGGAGAGGTGCCTATACTAGGGGGTGTAATGGAAAGGTTAGGATTGATTATCCGCATACTGAGTATGGTGAATTCAGGATTGTTCCTGACGGATGTATCGAATGTTGTGGTGAAAGTGTACAATCTCTGCAGAGTGTCAAACTATTCGAATAGCCGCGTCCACGGTTATGCACAGTTGGATTGGCCATATTGTTCCCCCGTCAGATGTTTTCAAAATGACTTGTGAAATGAATTGAGACTTTGACTTGACCACAACAGGGTTGTGATATTAAATTCAAGTTCCCACTTAGGTGTTATAAAATTTCAACTAGCTTTCTTTGCTTCTGAACTTAGTAGAGGTAAATCTGGCTTTTTGCAAAACAACCCTAGAGCCTAGTGTCCTAATTACAAACAGCCCTTCACTTGTTAGTATTAGTTTATGAGTACTTAAAGAGTACTAATGGCTTTGTCCCTGGCTATTCCCGTGGCCAGACTATGAAGAGGAGTAGCAGGATGATGGACCGCAGGAAGGTTACGATAACTAGGATCATCTCCCATCGTCAGCATTGCCTGTGACCCTAAAGATGGAGCTTCGCCTACGCTATCTTCATTATTACGTTATTCCGCTGCTTGAGTTGTATTAAGAACTGGATCATGAGATCCTTATTTGTGTAAGACCTTATGTATGGTTTGTAATGGATGATGTACTGTGATATCCAAATCGGTTATGTCTCGCAAAAATGGTAATCCTGGGATTGCGATGTATGGCATAACATGCATCTCGGATTAAAAATCCGGGTGTTGACAAGTTGGTATCAGAGCCATCCTGACCATAGGAGACCCAAGTTAGACTGGACGTTGAATCAAAAACTTAGTTTCAAAACCCAACGAAGTGAGTATTTACAAAAACTTATTCCCATTCTTATCACTTTGATTCTTTCATGAAAATTCATGTTCCTCAAAAACTCTTGCAAAATACATAAAATTTGACACACTTGATCACTCTACTAACTTACTCATCCTATATTCTTATAGATGGATGTGAAGTACAACAAGTTTTATCAGTTGTGGAATGGAGGAGACCTCATCTTTGAGCGTGACTTGGACCACCTTTCGGAACTTCTGGAGCATCCGCACCCCGTGTTCTTCGGATCTCAACTCAATGATCAAGGAGGAGAAGATCTGCAGTGGCTAGTTGTTGCAAGTCTCAGAGGAAAGACTGAACGTCCCACTGCAGAGGGAATTCAGTTCACCTTAAGAGAGAACAATTGTCTAGATGGACTTGCCAGGGCCATGCAGGAAGCTCTTGCCCGTCTATGTGGGCAGAGTATCAATCAGATCAAGGGTACCCGCTTTGAGTTTTATCCAAGGTGTGATGCTATGGGACAACCACTGGAATCCCATACCACCACGAGCTAAAGACTCAGTTGGACCACCTTAGCTTCATGATGTATGATCGTCAGCAGGAACTGGACAATGCCCGTGACTACTCCAACCACAAGTCCGCCATCATCAAGACGAAGGATCGGACCATCGCCATGCTAGTGAAGGATCAGAAGTCTTGTCGCCGTCAGCTCGACAAGAAGGAGCGCATCATTTCCCGTCTTTGCCACCGTATCACGGATTTGGAGGAGACCATCCACGAGAGAGACATGCAACTGGAGGAAAGGGAGAATGCCGGAGAATACCTTCGTGGAGACCCCTACTCCTATTTCAACGATGATGATGACTTTCTGGAAGATCAGGCCATGGACTTCTTCACATATGAGGAGGATTTCGCCTTCATCGATGACGATGAGGATGATGATTACACCGACTCCAAGGAGTAGTAGCACCTGAGCACTAGCATTAGTGAGCTTTATTCGGTCCCACTGTATCGTAGTTTCCAGAATGGTTCATAAAACTATCTGCTTTCCTTTGTTGTGGTGTGTGTTGTATCGTGTGCTATGAACGAATGAATGAAAAGCAAGTTGCTAGAAAATCTGAGTCAAACTTTAAAAACTTTTCAAAGTCCCTGAACCTTAGAAATTTCCCTCTTTTCTCATGATCTATCTCAACCTTCAGATGCCTCGCGGAGGAAGTGGTTCATCCCCGGACCCGATGTTGCAGATCCTGCAAATGTTGGTTTCTGACCGCGAAGCTAAAAGAGCAGAACGTCAAGCCAACTTAGCCACCGTTCAGCAGATAGCTCAGCTGGCCCATAACAATCAAGGCCAAGGAAATCAGGACAACCATGGATCTAAGCTCAAGAATTTCAAGAACACCAACCCACCTATTTTCACTTAGTCGGAAGAGCCCCTAGATGCAGATGATTAGCTGCAAACCATGGAAAACAACCTGGAAGTCGCCGGAGTGGAAGCTAATGACAAAGTTTTGCTCGCCACCCACTATCTAGCCAGAGATGCAAGAGCATGGTGGAATAGCGTTCGTGCAATGACCGGAGGGCAGATGATGACCTGGGAGGAATTCAAGGTCAAGTTCAACCGAACCCATGTGCCACCGGGTTTGATCAAGAGGATGAGAGATGAATTCAGAGAACTGGAGCAAGGAAGGATGACCGTAGTGGAATACCGTGACAAATTCTTGTCATTAGCTAGGTATGCCTCAGATGAGATCGACACTGAAGCCAAGAAGAAAGAAAGATTCTTGAATGGTCTGCACGATGAGATGCAGATGGTGTTGGTCAATATCCCCTTTGCGGATATTGAAGCCCTCTTCGACTCTGCCATTCAGATGGAAGGAAAGTTCAACCAAGCCAATGAGAACCGCAAGAGCCGCATGATGCATCAGCCAGGAACCCATCATACACCAAAGTATCGCCCCAACCCATCTCCAGGATTTGCCCCAAGAACCAACAGACCCCCGATGAACCGTCCGACCTATCCCAACCATGGAAACCCATGGCCCGGAGGAAATCACAACAACCCCGGCAACTCTGGCAATTTTAGCCGTGCACCACCCAAGTTCAACAACAACAATGCCGCCACCAACACCAACACTGCCCCGAGGACTGGAAGCAATGTTGTGCCTGTTGCAGCAAAGGACAAGTCGCAAGTGACTTGATATGACTGTGGAAATAAGGGTCACTACTCCAATGAGTGCCCCAGGAAGAATGCCGCAGCCCCCAATGCAAATGCCCCAGCTCAGCATCAGCGTCGTGTTCAGCCTGGAAGAAGGTTTGCCCCAGGGAATTCGCTCAACTGCAACGGCCGTCTTTTTCTCATGCATGCTGAAGAAGCCCAGGAAGCGCCAGATGGCGTGCTGGGTATGTTTTCTGTTAATTCAGTACTTGCAAGAGTGTTGTTTGATTCTGGTGCATCGCACTCGTTTGTCACCGAAGAATTTGCATTTACTAGTAAGATTCAACCAACCAAACTGAAGCATGTTATGATTGTTAAAATCCCCGGTTCAACCACCAAAGCTAGGAAAATTTGCAAAGTCGTCCCTATCCGAATCCATGGCATAGATTTTTCTGCTAATCAGATAGTACTCGGAACTAAAGGTTTGGAAGTAGTACTAGGAATGGATTGGATGTCCAAACATAAAGGATTAATTGACTGTGCCAAGAAAGCCTTCACCATGACCAGTACATCCGGAATAGCAGTCGAGCATGTATATGAAACCTTACCTCGTCAATTCAAGTGCAACAAGAGTATAGACCAACCTACCATTGACCAAGTCCGGATAGTCTGTGAATACCCCGATGTATTTCCAGATGTTTTGCCCGGTATGCCCCCAGATCGGGATATCAAGTTTATCATTGAACTAGTCCCTGGAACAGGACCCATAGTCCAGAGACCATATAGTATGAACCCATCTGAACTAGCAGAACTAAAGAAGCAACTAGATGCCATGCTGGAAATTGGATTGATTCAACCAAGTGCGTCACCATGCAGATCATCTGTCTTGTTCGTGGACATGAAAGATGGAGGTAACCGTTTGTGTATGGATTATCGGAAGTTGAACGATGTCACTATCAAGAACAAGTACCCATTGCCCAAGATAGAAGATCTGTTTGACCAATTGACTGGTGCCAAAGTGTTTTCTAAGATTGATCTTAGAACTGGCTATCATCAACTCAAGATTCACGCAGAGGATATTCCAAAGACTGTCTTTACCACCAGATATGGATTATACGAGTATACTGTCATGTCCTTTGGATTTACCAATGCCCCACCTTATTTCATGAATCTCATGAATAAGATTTTTATGGATTTCCTGGATAAGTTTGTCGTTGTTTTCATCGATGACATTCTTATTTTTTTCCAAATCAGAAGAAGAACATGAGCTACACCTAAGGACCATTCTTGGAACCCTTAGAGAGCATCAGCTATATGCCAAGTTTAGCAAATGTGAATTCTGGTTATAGGAGGTAGGATTCCTCGGCCACATTGTATCAGCCGGAGGGATTGCCGTTGACCCTGCAAAGGTGAAAGATGTCGTAGATTGGCAAGCCCCAACCACTCAAACCCAAGTTCGTGCATTTCTCGGATTGGCGGGATACTACCGCAAGTTCGTACAAGGATTCTGAAGTAACGCCAGACCCATGACCCAATTGCTGAAGGACAAGAAGTTTGAATGGACGGACAAATGTGAAGCAAGTTTTCAAGAACTCAAGAGAAGATTGATTTCAGCCCCAATCTTAATCATGCCGGATATCATGAAGCCCTTTGACGTGTATTGTGACGCATCCAAGATCGCTATCGGATGTGTGCTAATGCAAGAAGGCAAAGTTATATCCTATCTATCCCGACAACTGAAATAGCATGAGCAAAACTATCCAATCCATGACCTCGAGCTCGCAGCCGTAGTTCTAGCCCTGAAGACATGGAGGCATTACCTGATGGGAAACCATTGTGAGATTTATTCGAATCACAAGAGCTTGAAGTATATATTCACTGAGAAAGAGCTGAATATGAGACAGAGAAGATGGATTGAGCTAATCAAGGATTACAACCTGGACATTCACTATCACCCCGGTAAAGCCAATGTGGTAGCAGATGCCCTTAGTAGATTTCCGTGCCACTTGAACTCCATGATTTTGAAGGAGCAACCAAGCTTGCACAAAGAGATGGAGGATTTCTAAATGGAATTAGTGAGTGAAGGATTTTTGGCTAGCATAGAACTTCAACCCACTTTGATCAGCCAGATCAAAGAGGCGCAGAAAGGGAATGCTAGTATCGACGGAATCAAGCGTCATATCGGTACAGGCAAAGTACCCAGATTTAGAGAAGACGAAGGAGTTCTGTGGTACAAAGGACGTCTTTGTGTACCAGCAGATTCAGAGTTAAAAGAAGTTATTCTGAAGGAATCTCATGATACCCATTAGTCCATCCACCCCAGAGGAATGAAGATGTATCAGCATTTGAAGGAACAATTTTGGTGGCATAAGATGAAGAGAGCAATCGGAAGCTATATCGCCAAGTGTGATATATGTCAGAGAGTCAAGGTAGAACATCAAAGACCCGCTGGATTGTTGCAACCTCTACATATTCCAGAATGGAAATGGGATTCAGTTGGAATGGACTTTATCACCGGATTGCCTACTTCTAGTAGGGGAAATGACTCTATATGGGTCATAGTGGACAGATTGTCCAAAGTTGCCCATTTCTTACCAGTCAAGGCCACATATCAGAGTTTGAATCTAGTAGAGTTATACATCGCTAGATTCGTCAGTTTGCACGGAGTCCCCAAGAACATCATATTGGATCAAGGAACTCAGTTTACCTCGAGATTCTGGAAGAGAGTCCAAGAAGGTTTAGGAACTAGACTAGATTTCAGCACAGCTTATCACCCTCAGACCGATGGACAAACGGAGCGAGTAAATTAAATACTCGAAGACATGTTGAGAGAATGTGTGTTAGAGTATGGATCTAAATGGGAAGACTGTCTGTCGTTCGTAGAATTTTCATACAACAACAGTTATCAAGCTAGTTTGCAAATGGCCCCATTTGAATTCATGTATGGAAGGAAGTTCCGCACCCCTTTGAACTGGTCGGAAGTAGGAGAGAGTCGGATTTTCGGACCTGACATCCTACGAGAAGCAGAAGAGAAAGTTCACAAGATTCGTGAGCACCTCAAGACCGCCAAGTCAAGACAGAAGAGTTACGCTGACAAGAGACGTCGATACCTCGCCTTCAACATCGGAGAATTCGTGTATCTGAAAGTGTCGCCATTAAGGGAATGCAGCGTTTCCAACTGAAGGGAAAGTTAACCCCCAGATATATCGGCCCCTTCAAGATTCTGAACCGTCGAGGAGAAGTGTCGTATCAATTGGAACTGCTAGAAGAGATGTCAGCCATGCACAATATGTTCCATATCTCATTACTTAGCAAGTTCCTCGAAGTTCCGGTGAAGACTGAAGTGTTCAAGAACATTGATCACCGGACCACAGAGATCAACGATGACCTGACCTAACCTGAAGTACCCATCCGCATTTTGGAAGAAGCTTTCAGAACTACCAGAACCTGAAGCATCAAGTTTCTCAAGATCTAGTGGAGCAACCACACGGAAGAGGAAGCTACCTGGGAGCGCGAAGATCACATCAGGACGGAGTTTCCCGATCTCTTCAAATCCTAGGTAATATTTTTCGTCCTTTTTCAAATCTCGGGACAAGATTTTGTTTAAGGGGGGAAGGTTTGTAACATCCCAACAATATTAAACATGGATCATCAAATGCTAAACATCAAAATTAGGGTGAACAAAAACTTTCCTATCTAAAATATGAGAGCATTCATATGTATGTGTATTTAAAATTAGGATTCTTTTGAATTGCCATGGTTCTATGTTTCTTTGCTTGTAAAATGATTCTTAGGTGAAATAAACATCATCTAAATCATTCCCAAAATTTTCCCAAAGACAAACAACTCAAAATGAACAAATGAAGTGAATGGTCACTTTGGCCAAATTAACTCTCATGCCTACTTTGGCTATTCCAAGCACTCAAAACTTAATAGAAACCTTTGTGGATCTTTGCACCCCTTGTTAGTGCACATAATGAGGTACGAAGGACTACTTTGTGATCATCCAAAAACATTCAAATGTTAAGTTCAAATGATAGTTTAAAATTGAATCTATCTCATATGGTAAGATCCCACTATTTCTAAAAAAACACTCAAACAAGCTCAATTTTCAAAACCCAAACAACCACAGAGTCTCCAGCACATGCCTAGCACACCCACCAAAAATCTTTTCAAAATTCAAAAAGAAGTTTCTTCCGGCCATTTCATGAAACACTTGACAGGAAAATTTAAACCAAATCAAATTCACTATTTTTAATAGTGTTTTGGCCTAACTTGTTCCCTCTCTAGCTCACAACAACCATTTAGTAGATCATCTAGCTTAATTGGAAACCCCTAGCCTCACAGTAAGCTGGCCATTCAAATCAATGGTGAGCAAGCCGAGCACACCTCGCCGACCAACTTGGTCGCCACCGCAGCAGACCACCTCCCCCTCTCTCGCCAAGTCTGGGAGCTAACCAACACTTCACCCCCACCCATTGTCCCCTCCCCGAGCCAAGGAAAGCCATGGACCACCGAGCACGCCCCGCGACCAGTGCCACTGCGACATGCCGAGCCCGCGCTAGAGCGCCGCACCCGGCACGCGCGCACACGCCGCCCCTCGACCGCAGCCCGTGCCCACCGCTTCGCCATGCCCCAAGGAACACTCCAGACATCCCCATTCTCCGCCCAATGCCTCACAGCCACCGCTCGCCGTCGAAGACGACGCCTCTGCCGCTCAGAGCGCCAGCCTCGCCCGACCATTTACCACCGCCCATAAGCCCGCATTTAAGTTCTAGAGCATCGCCAGGAGACCGCGCGTCGATTGCCACCCTCAGCCATGCCGCTAGCAGCCCGTATCCATGTCGCCACCGTCGCCTGCCTATCCCTCTCGGTCTTGCCGTGGAGCCTATAAAAGGAGGCCACCCCCAGCCGTTTGAAGCACACCATCCCACTCCCCTCACCTCACTGATCGTTCCACCCTCTAGCCGGAGCACGAGGAGCAGCAGCTTGCCGAAATTGCACCGGAGCAGGCCGCCTCTGGAGGAGAAGGGGGTCGCTGATTGCAACCACCCCCAGAGATGCCTCGACCGTCCCTGAGCTCGCCGTTGACCACTCGTTCATTTGCCCGCCTTGCCGTCATCGCTGGAGCCCTGGTATGACCCTATGCACCCCCACTGAGCCGCTAGGGTTCGAGCTGGCGGGTGACAGGTTCGTCGTCGACGACGATCCCCAACCGTCGATCTCCCTTCTAATCCAACGACCCACATAGCCCCGTACCACTTTGCACATTATGAGGTGCTGACTGGTAGACCCCCCTATCAGTTGAGCCCCGCTCTACGGAGTGACACTGGGCCGGCCCATTAACCTCTCCCGCGCGACCCAACCATTTGAATTTAGATTTTTCTATTTTAATTCAAACACAGTTCTGTACATAGATTCAAAAATCAACCCAGCTCGATTCAATGAACCAAAATGCATGAAACTAATTTTGCCAGAAAGGTACTGAAATGCTTAATCCAGGCCCGTTGGATTCAAATCATTTGGATCTGTAGATCACCCTTGGTAAAAATAACAACGCAGAAGATTTTCTGAATTCAAACATTTTTCAAAATTTAACCATAATAGCTTTTGAGTTGATTCCAACTCTCAAAAATCACATTTGATCATACCTTTCAGAATATATAAAAATATATGGGTTTACTTACAGAAATAATGTTCAAACAACAAAAGAATGCCACATAGGCATTTCTAGTCACTTTATTTATTTAAAATAAAAAGGTTAAACCTTATTAAATTGTGACACCACTTTAAATCACCTAACCATTTACTGAAATATGTGGTGATGACATGTGTCAACATGATCCCATGTTTGAGTTGGAGAATATTAAATCTTAAGTAGTTTTTCAATGAGTAGAAATTACTTTTCTCAACTTAAAATGAATAAGACAAAAGCTTTAATCTTGTAATGTTAAGTGATGATGCTATATCATCTATGGTACACCTTTGTGTGATGATTGAAAGTAGTTAAGTATTGTTTGGTGATTGTGTACCTTGTATTTATTTATAGACGCTAGTACCGACCAAGGATACGAGGAGGAAGGAGGATACTACGAGGACGAAGCCGAGGAAAATTTCAACCACTTCTCTGCACAAGGCAAGCTAACACTTGCAAGATACTTTACCTATGCAAGCCTTACTACACAAATTGACCTATGCAAGCTATTAACCTAGCAAGCTTATACCACTTGATAAACCATCCTAGTTTTACTTGCAAGCTTTATACTTTATTTCTTTATCAAAGCTTTCTCTTTGGGTTTACATAGTGAATTGTAGATACCAGAAAGATAATGGAAGGTTGCATAAAGAGCATAAAATTTGGCCTAAGTTAGATAATCTTGATGTCATCCTAAGGAAGGAGACTGAACTTAGCAGATCCCCACTTGTTTACCCCTCCTCATTAGTACTTACCACAACTTGTAGATGCTAGTGCTAAGCATAAAACTTGATCAACTTTAGATGGGAACACTTGGTGAAAATGGTTGTGAAAACCTTAGAATGATGAGTCATTCTACTGAAATGTTTTGACATGTGTTCTCGAACACCATACGATTTTGATGATGAAAATGTTGAGGCATGAGCCTTAGACCTTTAAAAAACTGATGGTTGTCTGATGCGATACCGTTCCAATTTTACTGTACAACCACAATACCAGAAAATTGGGTAGGGCTTGAATGAAAATTTATATACCTTAGTATGGGTTCCCTCACAGCCAAGGTCTGAGCTGAGGCTACCTTGTGAAGATTGTCCACCAGTGCAGTACCCAAGATGAAAGTTGGTCATTGTTGGGAGGCCAAACTCACAGGATAGGTGCCTATACTAGGGCGTGTAATGGAAAGGTTAGGATTGATTATCCGCATACTGAGTATGGTGAATTCAGGATTGTTCCTGACGGATGTATCGAATGTTGTGGTGAAAGTGTACAATCTCTACAGAGTGTCAAACTATTTGAATAGCCGCGTCCGCTGTTATGGACAGTTGGATTGGCCATACTGTTCCCCCGTCAGATGTTTTTAAAATGACTTGTGAAATGAATTGAGACTTTGACTTGACCACAACAGGGTTGTGATATTAAATTCAAGTTCCCACTTAGGTGTTATAAAATTTTAACTAGCTTTCTTTGCTTCTAAACTTAGTAGAGGTAAATCTGGCTTTTTGCAAAACAACCCTAGAGCCTAGTGTCCTAATTACAAACATCCCTTCACATGTTAGTATTAGTTTGCGAGTACTTAAAGAGTACTCATGGCTTTGTCCCTGGCTATTCCTGTGGCCAGACTATGAAGAGGAGTATCAGCATGATGGACCGCGGGAAGGTTACGACAACTAGGATCATCTCCCATCGTCAGCATTGCCTATGACCCTGAAGATGGAGCTTCGCCTACGCTATCTTTATTATTACATTATTCCGCTGCTTGAGTTGTATTAAGAACTGGATCATGAGATCCTTATTTGTGTAAGACCTTATTTATGGTTTGTAATGGATGATGTACTGTGATATCCAAATCTGTTATGTCTCGCAAAAATGGTAATCTGGGGATTGCGATGTATGGCATAACAGGAATCTGGGATTAAAAATCCGGGTGTTGACAAGTTGGTATCAGAGCCATCCTAACCATAGGAGACCCTAGTTAGACTGGACGTTGAATCAAAAACTTAGTTTCAAAACCCAAGGAAGTGAGTATTTACAAAAACTTATTCCCATTCTTATCACTTTGATTCTTTCATGAAAATTCATGTTAAAATTTGACACACTTGATCACTCTACTAACTTACTCATCCTATATTCTTATAGATGGAGATGAAGTACAACAAGTTTTATCAGTTGGGGAATGGAGGAGACCTCATCTTTGAGCGTGACTTGGACCACCTTTCAGAACTTCTGGAGCGTACGCACCCCGAGTTCTTTGAATCTCAGCTCAATGATCAAGGAGGAGAAGATCTGCAGTGGCTAGTTGTTGCAAGTCTCAGAGGAAATATTGAACCTCCCACTGCAGAGGGAATTCAGTTCACCTTAAGAGAGAACAATTGGCTAGATGGACTTGCCAGGGCCATGCAGGAAGCTCTTGCCCGTCTATGTGGGCAGAGTATCAATCAGATCAAGGGTACCCGCTTTGAGTTTTATCCAAGGCGTGATGCTATGGGACAGCCACTGGAAGCCCATACCACCACGAGCTGAAGACTTAGTTGGACCACCTTAGCTTCATGATGTATGATCGTTAGTAGGAACTGGACAATGTCCGTGACTACTCCAACCACAAGTCCGCCATCATCAAGACGAAGGATCGGACCATCGCCATGCTAGTGAAGGATCGCAAGTCTCGTCGTCGTCATCTTGATAAGAAGGAGCGCATCATTGCCCGTCTTCGCCAACGTATCACGGATTGGGAGGAGACCATCCACGAGAGAGACATGTAGTTGGAGGAAAGGGAGAATGCCGGAGAAGACCTTCGTGGAGACCCCTACTCCTATCTCAGCGATGATGATGACTTTCTGGAAGATCAGACCATGGACTTCTTCACAGATGAGGAGGATTTCGCCTCCATCGATGACGATGAGGATGATGATTACACCGACTCCGAGGAGTAGTATCACCTGAGCACTAGCGTTAGTGAGCTTTATTCGGTCCCACTATAACCTCCCACTGCAGAGGGAATTCAGTTCACCTTAAGAGAGAACAATTGGCTAGATGGACTTGCCAGGGCCATGCAGGAAGCTCTTGCCCGTCTATGTGGGCAGAGTATCAATCAGATCAAGGGTACCCGCTTTGAGTTTTATCCAAGGCGTGATGCTATGGGACAGCCACTGGAAGCCCATACCACCACGAGCTGAAGACTTAGTTGGACCACCTTAGCTTCATGATGTATGATCGTTAGTAGGAACTGGACAATGTCCGTGACTACTCCAACCACAAGTCCGCCATCATCAAGACGAAGGATCGGACCATCGCCATGCTAGTGAAGGATCGCAAGTCTCGTCGTCGTCATCTTGATAAGAAGGAGCGCATCATTGCCCGTCTTCGCCAACGTATCACGGATTGGGAGGAGACCATCCACGAGAGAGACATGTAGTTGGAGGAAAGGGAGAATGCCGGAGAAGACCTTCGTGGAGACCCCTACTCCTATCTCAGCGATGATGATGACTTTCTGGAAGATCAGACCATGGACTTCTTCACAGATGAGGAGGATTTCGCCTCCATCGATGACGATGAGGATGATGATTACACCGACTCCGAGGAGTAGTATCACCTGAGCACTAGCGTGAGTGAGCTTTATTCGGTCCCACTATATCGTAGTTTCTAGAATGGTTCTTAAAACCATCTGCTTTCCTTTGTTGAGGTGTGTGTTGTATCGTGTGCTATGAACGAATGAATGAAAAGCAAGTTGCTAGAAAATCCGAGTCAAACTTTAAAAACTTTTCAAAGTCCCTGAACCTTAGAAATTTCCATCTTTACTCATGATCTATCTCAATCTTTACATGCCTCGCGGAGGAATTGGTTCATCCCCGGACCCGATGTTGCAGATCCTGCAAATGTTGGTTTCTGACCGTGAAGCTGAAAGAGCAGAACATCAAGCCAACTTAGCCACCCTTCAGCAGATAGCTCAGCTGGCCCACAACAATCAAGGCCAAGGAAATCAGGACAACCATTAATCTAAGCTCAAGAATTTCCAGAACACCAACCCACCTATTTTCACTAAGTCGGAAGAGCCCCTAGATGCAGATGATTGGCTGCAAACCATGGAAAACAACCTGGAAGTCACCGGAGTGGAAGCGAACGAGAAAGTTCTGTTCGCCACCCACTATCTAGCCAGAGATGCAAGAGCATGGTGGAACAACGTTCGTGCAATGACCGGAGGGCAGATGATGACCTGGGAGGAATTCAAGGTCAAGTTCAGCCGAACCCATGTGCCACCTGGTTTGATCATGAGGATGAGAGATGAATTCAGAGAACTGAAGCAAGGAAGGATGACCGTAGTGGAATACCGTGACAAATTCTTGTCATTAGCTAGGTTTACCCCAGATGAGATCGACACTGAAGCCAAGAAGAAAGAAATATTCTTGAATGGTCTACACGATGAGATGCAGACAATGTTGGTCAATATCCATTTTGCGGATATTGAAGCCCTCGTCGACTCTGCCATTCAGATGGAAGGAAAGATCAACCAAGCCAATGAGAACCGTAAGCGTCGCATGATGCATCAGCCAGGAACCCATCATACACCAAAGTATCGCCCCAACCCATCTCCAGGATTTCCCCCAAGAACCAACAGACCGCCGATGAACCGTCCAACCTATCCCAACCGTGGAAACCCAAGGCCCGGAGGAAATCACAACAACCCTGGCAACTCTGGCAATTTCAACCGTGCACCACCCAAGTTCAACAACAACAATGCCGCCACCAACACCAACTCTGCCCTGAGGACTGGAAGCAATGGTGTGCCTGTTGCAGCAAAGGACAAGTCGCAAGTGACTTGTTATGATTGTGGAAATAAGGGTCACTACTCCAATGAGTGCCCCAAGAAGAATGCCGCAGCCCCCAATGCGAATGACCCAACTCAGCAGCAGCGTCGTGTTTAGCCTGGAAGAAGGTTTGCCCCAGGGAATTCGCTCAACCGCAACGGCCGTCTTTTTCTCATACATGCTGAAGAAGCCCAGGAAGCGCCAGATGTCGTGCTGGGTATGTTTTCTGTTAATTCAGTACTTGCAAGAGTGTTGTTTGATTCTGGTGCATCGCAATCATTTGTCACCGAAGAATTTGCATGCACTAGTAAGATTCAACAAACCAAACTGAAGCATGTTATGATTGTTAAAATCCCTGGTTCAACCACCAAAGCTAGGCAAATTTGCAAAGCCGTCCCTATCCGAATCCATGGCATAGATTTTTATGCTAATCTGATAGTACTCGGAACTAAAGGTTTGGAAGTTGTACTAGAAATGGATTGGATGTCCAAACATAAAGGATTAATTGACTGTGCCAAGAAAGCCATCACCATGACCAGTACAGCCAGAATAGCAGTCGAGCATGTATCTGAAACCTTACCTCATCAATTCAAGTGCAACAAGAGTATAGCCCAACCTACCATTGACCAATTCCGGATAGTCTGTGAATGCCCCGATGTATTTCCAGATGTTTTGCCCGGTATGCCCCCAGATCGGGATATCAAGTTTATCATTGAAATAATCCCTGGAACAGGACCCATAGCCCAGAGACCATATAGTATGAACTCGTCTGAACTAGCAGAACTAAAGAAGCAACTAGATGCCATGCTGGAAATTGGATTGATTCAACCAAGTGCGTCACCATGGAGATCGCCTGTCTTGTTCGTGGACAAGAAATATGGAGGTAACCGTTTGTGTACGGATTATCAGAAGTTGAACGATGTCACTGTCAAGAACAAGTACCCATTGCCCAAGATAGAAGATCTGTTAGACCAGTTGACTGGTGCCAAAGTGTTTTCAAAGATTGATCTTAGAACTAGCTATCATCAACTCAAGATTCGCGCAGAGGATATTCCAAAGACTGCCTTTACCACCAGATATGCATTATACGAGTATACTGTCATGTCCTTTGGATTAACCAATGCCCCCGCTTATTTCATGAATCTCATAAATAATATTTTTATGGATTTCCTCGATAAGTTTGTCGTTGTTTTCATCGATGACATTCTTATTTATTCCAAATCAGAAGAAGAACATGAGCTACACCTAAGGACCATTCTTGGAACCCTTAGAGAGCATCAGCTATATGCCAAGTCTAGCAAATGTGAATTCTGGTTACAGGAGGTAGGATTCCTCGGCCACATTGTATTAGCCAGAGGGATTGCCGTTGACCCTGCAAAGGTGAAAGATGTCGAAGATTGGCAAGCCCCAACCACTCAAACCCAAGTTCGTGCATTTCTCGGATTCGCGGGATACTACCGCAAGTTCGTAGAAGGATTCTCGAGTATCGCCAGACCCATGACCCAATTGCTGAAGAAGGACAAGAAGTTTGAATGGACGGACAAATGTGAAGCAAGTTTTCAAGAACTCAAGATAAGATTGATTTCAGTCCCAATCTTAATCATGCCGAATATCACGAAGCCCTTTGACGTGTATTGTGACGCATCCAAGATCGGTCTCGGATGTGTGCTAATGCATGAAGGCAAAGTTTTATCCTATCTATCCCGACAACTGAAACAACATGAGCAAAACTATCCAACCCATGACCTCGATCTCGCAGCCGTAGTTCTAGCCCTGAAGACATGGAGGCATTACCTGATGGGAAACCGTTGTGAGATTTATTCGGATCACAAGAGCTTGAAGTATATATTCACTGAGAAAGACCAGAATATGAGACAGAGAAGATGGATTGAGCTAATCAAGGATTACGACATGGACATTCACTATCACCCCGGTAAAGGCAATGTGGTAGCAGATCCCTTAGCAGATTTCCATGCCACTTGAACTCCATGATTTTGAAGGAGCAACCAAGCTTCCACAAAGAGATGGAGGATTTCCGAATGGAATTAGTGAGTGAAGGATTTTTGGCTAGCATAGAACTTCAACCCACTTTGATCAGCCAGATCAAAGAGGCGCAGAAAGGGAATGCTAGTATCGACGGAATCAAGCGTCTTATCGGTACAGGCAAAGTACCCTGATTTACCGAAGACGAAGAAGGAGTTCTGTGGTACAAAGGACGTCTTTGTGTACCAGCAGATTCAGAGTTAAAAGAAGTTATTCTGAAGGAAGCTCATGATACCATTTATTCCATATACCCCGGAGGAACGAAGATGTATCAGGATTTGAAGGAACAATTTTGGTGGCATAAGATGAAGAGAGAAATAGGAAGCTATATCGCCAAGTGTGATATATGTCAGAGAGTCAAGGCAGGACATCAAAGACCCGCTGGATTGTTGCAACCTCTATAGATTCCGGAATGGAAATGGGATTCAGTTGGAATGGACTTTATCACCGGATTGCCTACTTTTAGTAGGGGAAATGACTCTATATGGGTCATAGTGGACAGATTGTCCAAAGTTGCCCATTTCTTACCAGTCAAGACCACATATCAGAGTTCGAATCTAGCAGAGTTATACATCGCTAGAATCGTCAGTTTGCACAGAGTCCCCAAGAACATCGTATCGGATCAAGGAACTCAGTTTACCTCGAGATTCTGGAAGAAAGTCAAAGAAGGTTTAGGAACCAGACTAGATTTCAGCACAGCTTATCACCCTTAGACCGATGGACAAACGGAGAGAGTAAATCAAATACTCGAAGACATGTTGAGAGCATGTGTGTTAGAGTATGGATCTAAATGGGAAGACTGTCTGCCGTTCGTAGAATTTTCATACAACAACAGTTATCAAGCTAGTTTGCAAATGGCCCCATTTGAATTCTTGTATGGAAGGAAGTGCCGCACCCCTTCGAACTGGTCGGAAGTAGGAGAGAGTCATATTTTCGGACCTAACATCCTACGAGAAGTAGAAGAGAAAGTTCACAAGATTCGTGAACACCTCAAGACCGCCTAGTAAATACAGAAGAGTTACACTGACAAGAGACGTCGAGATCTCACCTTCAACATCGGAGAATTCGTGTATCTGAAAGTGTCGCAATTAAGGGAATGCAGCGTTTCCAACTGAAGGGAAAGTTAGCCCCCAGATATATTGGCCCCTTCAAGATTCTGAACCGTCGAGGAGAAGTGTCGTATCAATTGGAACTTCCAGAAGAGATGTCAGCCGTGCACAATGTGTTCCATATCTCATTACTTCGCAAGTGCCTCGAAGTTCCGGAGAAGACTGAAGTGTTCAAGAACATGGATCACCAGACCATAGAGATCAACGACGACCTGACCTATCCTGAAGTACCCATCCGCATTTTGGAAGAAGCTTTCAGAACTACTAGAACCCGAAGCATCAAGTTTCTCAAGATCCAGTGGAGCAACCACACGAAAGAGGAAGCTACCTGGGAGCGCGAAGATCACATCAGGACGGAGTTTCCCGATCTCTCCAAATCCTAGGTAATCTTTTTCGTCCTTTTTCAAATCTCGGGACGAGGGGGAAGGTTTGTAACATCCCAAATATATTAAACATGGATCATCAAATGCTAAGCATCAAAATTAGGGTGAACAAAAACTTTCCTATCTAAAAATATGAGACCATTCATATGTATGTGTATCTAAAATTAGGATTCTTTTGAATTGCCATGGCTCTGTGTTTCTTTGCTTGTAAAATGATTCTTAGGTGAAATAAACATCATCTAAATCATTCCCAAACTTTTACCAAAGACAATCAACTCAAAATGAACAAATGAAGTGAATGGTCACTTTGGCCAAATTAACTCTCATGCCTACTTTGGCTATTCAAAGCACTCAAAACTTAACAGAAACCTTTGTGGATCTTTGCACCCCTTGTTAGTACACATAATGAGGTACCAAGGCCCACTTTGTGATCATCCAAAAACATTCAAATGCTAAGTTCAAATGATAGTTTAAAATTGAATCTATCTCATATGGGAAGATCCCACTATTTAAAAAAACACTCAAACAAGCTCAATTTTCAAAACCCAAGCAACCACGGAGTCTCCAGCACATTCCTAGCACACTTACCAAAAATCTTTTCAAAATTCAAAAAGAAGTTTCTTACAGCCATTTCATGAAACACTTGGTAGGCAAATTTAAACCAAATCAAATTCACTGCTTTTAATAGTGTTTTGGCCTAACTTGTTCCCTCTCTAGCTCACAGCAACCATTTAGTAGATCATCTAGATTAATTGGAAACCCCTAGCCTCACTGTAAGTTGGCCATTCACATCAATGGTGAGCAAGCTGAGCACACCTCGCCGACCAACTTGGTCGCCGCCGCAGCAGACCACCTTCCCACTCTCGCCAAGTCTAGGATCTAACCAGCACTTCACCGCTACCCACTATCCCCTTCCTGAGCCAAGGAAAGCCGTGGGCCACCGAGCATGCCCCGCGCCCTGTGCCACTGCGACATGCCGAGCCCGCGCTAGCGCGCCGCACCCGGCACGCGCGCACACGCCACCCATCGACCGTAGCCCGTGCCCACCGCTTCGCCATGACCCAAGGAACACGCCAGACATCCCCGTTCGCCGCCCAATGCCTCACAGCCACCACTCACCGTCGAAGACGCCGCCTCTGCCGCTCAGAGCGCCAGCCTCCCCCGACCGTTTACCACCGCCCCTAATCCTGCATTTAAGTTCTAGAGAATCGCTAGGAGACAGCGCATCGATCGCCACCCTCAGCCATGCTGCTAGCAGCCCGTAGCCATGTCGCCACCGTCGCCTGCCCATCCCTCTGGTCTCGCCGTCGAGCCTATAATAGGACGCCACCCCCAGCCGTTTGAAGCACACCATTCCACTCCCCTCACCTCACTAATCGTTCCACCCTCTAGCCGGAGCACGAGGAGCAGCAGCTCGCCGGAATTGCACCGGAGCAGGCCGCCTCTGGAGGAGAAGGGGGCCGCTGATTGCGACCACCCCCGGAGCTGCCTCGACCGTCCCTGAGCTCTCCATCGACCACTCATTCATTTTCCCGCCTCGCCATCGTCGCTCGAGCCCTGGTATGCCCCCTATCCACCCCCACTAAGCCGCTAGGGTTCGAGCTCGTCGGTGACAGGTTCGTCATCGACGACGATCCCCATCCATCGATCTCCCTTCTAATCCAACGACCCACATAGCCCCGTATCGCTTCGCGCGTTATGAGCCGTTGACTGGTAGACCCCCCCTATCAGTTGATCCCCGCGCTGCGGAGTGACACTGGGCCGGCCCATTAACCTCTCTCGTGCAACCCAACCTTTTGAATTTAGATTTTTCTATTTTAATTCAAACACATTTCTATACATAGATTCAAAAATCAACCCAGCTCGATTCAATGAACCAAAGTGCATGAAACTAATTTTGTTAGAAATGTACTGAAATGCTTAATCCAAGCCCGTTGAATTCAAATCATTTGGATCTGTAGATCACCCTTGGTAAAAATAACAAGGCAGAAGCTTTTCTACATTCAAACATTTTTCAAAATTTAACCATAAAAGCTTTTGAGTTGATTCCAACTCTCAAAAATCACATTTGATCATACCTTTCAGAATATATAAAAATATATGGGTTTACTTACACAAATAATGTTCAAATAACAAAAGAATGCCACATAGGCATTTCTAGTAACTTTATTTATTTAAAATAAAAATGTTAAACCTTATTAAATTATTTAAAATAATCTAGTCACTGAAATATGTTGTGATGACATGTGTCAACATGATCCCATGTTTGAGTTGGAGAATATTAAATCTTAAGTAGTTTTTCAATGAGTAGAAATTACTTTTCTCAAATTAAAATGAATAAGACAAAAGCTTTAATCTTGTAATGTTAATTGATGATGCTAGATCATCAATAGTACACCTTTGTGTGATGATTGAAAGTAGTTAAGTATTGTTTGGTGATTGTGTACCTCGTATTTATTTATAGACGCTACTACCGACCAATGATACGAGGAGGAAGGAGGATACTACGAGGAAGAAGCCGAGGAAAACTTCAACCACTTCTCTGCACAAGGCAAGCTAACACTTGCAAGATACTTTACCTATGCAAGCCTTACTACACAAATTGACCTATGCAAGCTATTAACCTAGCAAGCTTATACCACTTGATAAACCATCCTAGTTTTACTTGCAAGCTTTATACTTTATTTCTTTATCAAAGGTTTCTCTTAGAGTTTACATAGTGAATTGTAGATACTAGAAAGATAATGGAAGGTTGCATAAAGAGAATTAAATTTGGCCTAAGTTAGATAATCTTGTTTACCCCTCCTCATTAGTACTTACCACCACTTGTATATGCTAGTGCTAAGCATAAAACTTGATCAACTTTAGATGGGAATACTTGGTGAAAATGGTTGTGAAAACCTTAGAATGATGAGTCATTCTACTGAAATGTTTTGACATGTGTTCTCGAATACCATATGATTGATGATGAAAATGTTGCGGCATGAGCCTTAGCCCTTTATCAAACTGATGGTTGTCTGGATGCGATACCATTCCAATTACCGTACAACCACAATACCCGAAAATTGGGTAGGGCTTGACTAGAAATTTATATACCTTAGTATGGGTTCCCTCGCGGCCAAGGTCTGAGATGAGGCCACCTTGTGAAGATTGTCCACCTGTGCAGTACCAAAGATGACAGTTGGTCATGGTTGGGAGGCCAAACTCACAGGAGAGGTGCCTATACTAGGGCGTGTAATGGAAAGGTTAGGATTGATTATCCACATACTGCGTATGGTGAATTCAGGATTGTTCCTGACAGATGTATCGAATGTTGTGGTGAAAGTGTACAATCTCTATAGAGTGTCAAACTATTCGAATAGCCGCGTCCGCGGTTATGGACAGTTGGAGTGGCCATACTGTTCCCCCGTCAGATGTTTTCAAAATGACTTGTGAAATGAATTGAGACTTTGACTTGACCACAACAGGGTTGTGATATTAAATTCAAGTTCTCACTTAGGTGTTATAAAATTTCAACTAGCTTTCTTTGCTTCTGAACTAAGTAGAGGTAAATCTGGCTTTTTGCAAAACAACCCTAGAGCCTAGTGTCCTAGTTACAAACATCCCTTCACTTGTTAGTATTAGTTTGCGAGTACTTAAAGAGTAATCATGGCTTTGTCCCTGGCTATTCCCGTGGCCAGACTATGAAGAGGAGTATCAGGATGATGGACCGCAGGAAGGTTACGCCAACTAGGATCATCTCCCATCGTCAGCATTGCCTGTGACCCTGAAGATGGATCTTCGCCTACGCTATCTTTATTATTACGTTATTCCGTTGCTTGAGTTGTATTAAGAACTGGATCATGAGATCCTTATTTGTGTAAGACCTTATGTATGGTTTGTAATGGATGATGTACTGTGATATCCAAATCTGTTATGTCTCGGAAAAATGGTAATCCTGGGATTGTGATGTATGGCATAACGGGCATCTGGGATTAAAAATCCGGGTGTCGACACTTTACCATCTTATTTCCAAAATGAGCATGTCATTTTCAAAAATCCCAGAATGCTTGAAAGTACTTTATGCTCATGTTCGTTCTGGTTATGATTTTTGAATATCTAAAAAATGTTACCTTAGGGTAAAAAATTCAATTTATTGTCTATACTTTGCCTTTTTATTTTATTGCTCAGACGCGGGTATCTTCCGAGTAATGAATTGTTGGTACTGGAAGCCGACTTTGTTTCCGAGTTTAAACAGGTTTAGCAATTGAGCTCCGTTGCTTGGCAAAGTTTCTGTGCTAAAGGTTGGCTGACTCATGAAAGGGACGAGGCAGAAAGCCAGATAAAACGATAAGTGTAAACATAAAAAATGATTAAGAAATTTTCAAGCACACCCATAAAATATATAGAAACAAGTGCTCAGATAGTAAAGCATTAAGTTTTTATAGACCGGCACAAACTCCAAAGCAAAGATATAGTTTCCATCATTACATGCCAAAGTTTAGAATATAAATGTTTATGGTGCAGACTCAGGTGGTGGTGACGAAGATCATGGAGCGCTGGAGTCGACATTGTCTTCGCCCTGGACCTAGGACTCAGAAGCTGCTTCAGCACAGCTATCTTCCGGCTCTTGCAGTGAGGGAGGCATGGCGACGGGTTCAAATAATGGAGTCGTACAATTAGTCATCTCCACCACACGGCAAGCATAACCTGGCAAGAATTTTGGATAGCCTTGATGTCCTGCGGGTTACCCTCATCGTCCTCATCAGCGATACCCTTGGTGACGTGCCAGATCTCCATATCGCTATGGTGGCTCATCACCATGGTAAGGGCGGTCTGCGTAGCGGTCCGAGCATACGAGATCTTCCTGTCTTCGATAAGGTTTGGAATCTCCTTGGCCTTGTCCCTCACCTCGTGCACTGGCATTTTGTGCAAGTCGGAAAGTCTAACTGACTCGCCAGCCTCTTCAAGAGTCTGGCGGGAGTCGAACAGAATATCTCCGACAAGCTTTATGCGCTTGAGGCGAGGTTCGGAGGTAGGAGAGTCGGAAAGGTTCAGAGGATCTGGGAAAGAACCAAAAAATAAAACTGACTAAAAGAAAGTTGAACAATCAATCGAATAAAGAAAGTCGGAAATCTTACCTAGCACGGAATGGTTCCACTGAGCACGCTCCTCTCGGAGCCTATTCAGTTCATTCTCTATGGCCTGGTCTAGATCCCTCTGGCTATCAAAATCCTTCTTGAGATCATCTAGTTGTTTATCTCGGAGGGCTAGCAGCTTCTCAAGCCTCTTGGTATCCATGTTGCTTGATTCCAGGACGGCATTTACGGATTTCTCCGATTATATCTTAAGCTTCTCAAGCTCATCCTAGAGCCCGGCATTCTGCATCTCCAAGACCCTCCAAGACCTTGAAGTTCTCGGATTGCTCCACCATCTTGCTGGATTCCCACAATAATTCTGCAAAAAAAAATCAGTCGGACAAAACGTGTTTGATTATGACAATAACTAAGTGAAAAAGAGGTAGTCGGAAATATTTACCTTCGGCTTCATCTTTCTCAACTTTCAGATTTCAATTCTCAAGGCGAAAGGCCTTAATTTCCATGTGCTTATTGCATATATTCTTGAGCAATTCCTGGTTGGAAGATGCAATTTTCTATATGTTTAGAGATGGAATACCGTCAAACGGCTACGAAGACTCGGGCTACAAATTTAACTAAGTAAAAATACAGCACGAGCCTTGGGGCTACACTAAATCGTTCTTTTCCATCCTATAAGCATCAACTCAGATTCAATACAATGATGTTTATCCGACTTTATGCTTGGGGCTAGAGGATATGATAATAAAACACTGCAAATAAGAATCGGAAACTTACAATGTGTTCCAGGTGTAGCTTCTCAAATACAATTTTAGTATTGTGAAATACTTTCTCTGCAAGGGAAAGGGAGGGAATGTCCATCGCTGGGAGTTCGACAGACTCAATCTTCGCATCCCGGACCAAAATTTGGTCCAGGAGGCTAACCAGCTTCACGTCCTCCGTCTCCTGGCTTGCTGCCTCTGGAGTGAGGACTTGTTTCTCAAGACTGGACTGAGCTAGCTTGAGAATCTACTCCTTCTTCCGCTTTAAGGCGGAGACAGCAGAGCTGGCCACTTTGTCCAATTGTCATGTAGACATTACCATGGGATCATTACCCTTTATGGGTTCACCCTTGTTAGTTGCCTGGCTACCAATGGTAACCAAGGCTTTCGAGGTATTGTTGGCATCAGGTACGGCACAGCCGGCATCAGGAGTGTCAGAAACCTCTGGTACTGATAACGGGGCAATAGTTGGAGTTGGTGGTGGCATTGCTAGGGAGACGACAAGCTTCTGCTGACGCAATTGCTTGCCCGGCTTGCTGTCTGGCTTCACTTTGCTCTTCAACACTATTTTTCCTCTGAAACACATAAATCCAAAATATCAGGTGTGTTTCGGGAGGAAAGAAATGTACAAAGTACTGAAAACATTAGTAAGGTGCTTACTTTTTTAACTACTGGCAACACTTGGCTTCCAGCAGTGATAACAACATCCTTGGCCTTACGCTTCTTGGAAGCGGAGACATGAACTTCCTTCACCTAGTCATCCTCCATCACCGCCGAGTCATAACACTCTAATAAGTATAAATAAACGTTGGTAAGAGAGAGAAGTCGGATTACGAGGTGTGAAAAAGCAAATAAGCTTAAAACAAGTTGAAATAATTACCGCTCTTTGATTAGGTAGTGCATTCGGTTCTTGTAGATATTTGTAGCTATGTGACTGACCCTCAGGCTATCCTTTCGGTCTCTGGTGACCGTGTGCATCAAGCGGTCTTCGTGAAACTTCAGTGGCTGAATCTACCAATCCAGCCAGCAGTGGATCAAATCGGATCCACGGAGCCCCTTGTTCTTCATCAATAACTCGATCCGCCTCTTGGCAAGGATCAAGTCTTCAGAAAGTTCCGGCGCCTCTGCGTCCCATGACTCCTGGTGGGGAGCGGCACCATCGACGAAGGCCGGAAGACCTTCTGCCTTTCAGGAGGTAGAATATCCTTGTGATAGAAGAAAGTTCCGACCCAACGTTTTACAGATTCACTAGCATTAATCCTAGGATAAACTTGGTTTCTCCTAAGGAGTAAGCTAAGAGTGCCAGTGGTGTAAGGAACACCGGCACTGATGGAATTCTTCCGAGTACCATAGTAGTACCAGAAAAGGGTGAGACTTGGCCTAATTCCAAGAAACCCCTCGCTCAAATCCGCATGAGTATTAAGTTCTAGCAGAGAGTTTTGAGGGAGATTATGAAGCTGCACACCGTAGTACTGAAGAACTTCGCCGAAGAAATCCGATGGTGGCAGGCTGAGGCCACGGTCGACATCCATACCAAAAAGGACGCGTTCACCTTCACGTGGTGCGGGGACAGCCTCTCCAGCGCCACTTCTCCATGCGCTGACGACGATGTAGCCTTCGTCCTCCATAACTTCGAGCTCTATGTTGTCCATGGCGCTGGGAACCCAAAGGCCCCGCTGTTTCCTCTCATCCGCCGCCGTGATTCCCACCGCCGCTACGCCTAACCTGGATGGCCCTTCCATCTCGCTGGGATTGGTGGAAATCGGGGTTTTCTCTCATGGTGTGTAGATGAGAATGGTTGCGGAGGGCTCGAGGAATACAATGAGGCAATAAGTGAAACGGTGGAGAGATGAATCTGGGGGAGAAGGGTTTCCTCTCTCTTTTATTTACCTCTTCTCCAAGATTCGTGCTTCAATCGCGTGATTTACGCCACTCCTCCGCCCCCTCGATTCCTCCGCCCCTCGATTCTCGCATGAACATTAAAAAGGTGCTCTGTTCCGTAGGGGACAGACCCACCAACGGTCGTGTTGACGGGACTTCTATCAGTGACAGGACCTGGTATAAAAAGTTGTCAGATAGCATGCCGCTGTTTAAAATCCGGCTCATGTTCTAAACTGAGCAAAGGAAAAGACTAAGGTTAGAGCAGAACATATCCGACTCAGATGACTCGTAATCCTACACTATTGAAAGAAGTTTTTGGGAACCCTTCAAGATTCTCAAGACGAAGAAACCATCAATCTAAACGATTTATCCGACTTAGGATCTTGGAGACTTTCGGGGGCTACTGTTGGGGATATACTTTCTGGGTATACCCACAAGAGTCACTGACCAGGGTGGCCTACCAATGGGTTAGAGCTTTGCTTCAATGGCAGACTAGTCAGCGAAAGAGGAGGAGCCAGCTCCGGCTACGACAAGGCCTAGAAGAGTTACCGACTTAGGTCTGTAGTATTGCTTGTAGTCCAAGCTGTATCTAATTACCGACTCTTTAACATAGTCAGATAGGTCTCTCCTGTAACCCTAGGTCCTGGTGACTATATAAACCAGCCCTCTAGGAGCCTTTAGGACAAGAACAACAATCACAACTCGCACAAGCGAACCTCTCTTTTAATCCGCTGTAACATCCGGCTCTCACTGATATATTACTGGGTTGCTAGAAGGAGTAGGATCCGATCACCGCAGACAGATCTGAACTTGGGTAAACTTGTGTTCACCGTTCCCGGAACATCCACGTCTCACACCCCATCTTCTCAACGCTGTCAGGACCCCTATAGTGTACTTGTTGACAACCCGACGACATACACTTCATCTTGAAAGTCTTTGAACATTTTCAAATATTTCACACTTCTTCCTCATTAAGTAAATATGCACATATATTCACTAAAATTTTCGAAGAAAGCATATGAAGTTGAAATCCATCGCTCACGACTACACATAATGGTCTACATACATCAATATGCACAAATTCCAATAAGTTAGTTGTTCGTTCTTCTTTCGCCTTTGAACGAAGTTTCAATTATCTCTAGGAAAGTGTCACAAGCGTCATTTCATCAAAAATCAAAAGACTCCAAAATTCCATAAACATGGAGTTTCTACATGTTTTATTTCCAATATAATTTAAACGGAAATTTCACTTCTTAAGTGATTTTCAATCATTTGTCTTTCGACATTTTTAGCATTAGTTTTATGGACGTGATTTCTCCAACCAGACTTGTAAATCATCCATATTTTATGGAATACGGTAATTATTTGAACAACCTTTTGTTCTCATAATACCTGATCAAAATAACAATTATTGAAACAAATCTTGAAGGAAAGCTTTTATGTCAACGAGAAACATAACAACGGTTTGTTTGTTTTCGATGAACATCATCACATATTCTCCTGCTGGTTACTTAGGCCATCACAGTTCATGAATTGTGTTGTCATGTATGACATTTCACACCAACCTATTCATTATCCAATACCCAAGAACCACATTGTTTAACAAGCAAAGAATGCAACCATAAGATGTATATCATCTATATACTTAAGCTGGACATTTCCAATCTTCTCTTTTCTGCCAAATATTTCTGAGATTCTCTTTCAGCATTTCCTTTCCATTTTAAAAGAATCTATCAACATCAACAGTGGCGCCATACACATGACACATAGTCCAAAGCGTGTATAGTCAAATACTAATACCTTTGGACTTGCACTTTGAAGTACATCACCATCATCAAATGTTTGGCATTCTTTCAAAATCCATTCTTTAGTAATCTTTTAGTGTAATAAACATTTTACCTACATATTCTATTCATCCGTATCATGACAACTTTCATGATCAAGCTACTATAGCTTATAAAGGCGAATTGCGAGTATAATGTTGCTTTCCAAAACCCTTTTCGGAGGATTAGGACGACTAGCATCTCCAACCTTCGCAAATTCTCATCAAATATGAGAACATAAATTTTGCTAAGTCATACTCTATCATATTGCAACCAAAACACGTTTTTCAGATATCGCAATATCTTCCACACATGACAGTTTCTGAAACATTTCTTCTAGATCCTAGATAACCTTGATATTAAAGCAATCTTTTGAATATCAAGAATCATGAAGGCAAACATGATACTTTAGATACTAACACTAGGATTGTTACTCTTGATTTAATGCCAATTATTCAACTTCATGGAGTAAACGGAGTTTGCTGAAAGTTTTCAATAGGACTTTTAAACTTTAGATTGACACTCAAAACAATACGATACCAGTTTGTAAAGTAACTATCCAGAATTCTATTATCTCAATTAAAACTAAGCGTAAGGTGGTGAACGGATGCCAATAACTACAATAATTATGCAAATTCATTTTGATTTAATTTATGATAACTTTTGTTTAACTTTAATCATATTACTTTTGAACTCCCACTCAAAACCACATCCCTCATGTTTCCTTAGTGATTACACGAACCAAATCCACTACACCAAGTCCGATAATCACGAGAGATGATGTAGCTTCAAAGGCGAACAATCAACGTGTTCATCATATCATCCAAATGACTCATGCTTTACATTTCGGCATTTCGTGTTCCGAGGCCATGTCTGTACATGGTAGGCTCGTCAAGATTAACCTTAGTATTCGCATGTGCAAATCTGACTTGCACCCGTTGTATGCACATGTAGATTCTAATTCACCTGATCATCACGTGATGCTTTGAAACGATGAGTCTTACCAACGGTGCCTACTAATGAGTAAGGACGAACACTTTATTACTTGATATTTAGTGAGAGGGATCATCTTATAGTGCTATCATTGCGATCTAAGCAATACAAGATGCATAAAAAGGATCAACATCACATACAATTCATAATATATGATATGATATGGCCTTTATTCTTGTGCCTTTGATATCTATCTCCAAAGAACGGACATGATCTCCATCATCGCCAACATTGCGTCAAGGTCCATGGCGCCGCTTCATGGTTGTCCATCACCAACAACAACTATTACAACTACTTAGAATAAAGCTATTACATGATGGAGAGACATGCATGTCTTGACGAATTTAAAGACAACCATTAGGCTCTTGCCGGATGCCATATTACAATAAGGATCATGGCATATATAAAATATAATCACAATCACATCATGGCCATATCACATCACATGCCCCTGCAAAAAAAGTTAGACGCCTCTAATTTTCTTTGCATGTTTTACATGGCTTGGCGCTTTCAAACAAGAACCATTCTTACTTACGAATAAGAAGCACAACGCCGATACAAGTATTGTCAAATGCCCGTTGTAATTTGAATCTTAACTATGGTGGGAGAGACATACACCCGCAAAGCCACTTGTGCAATGCAAGTTGCATGTTGAGTGTGGAGCAAGTCTCATGTGTGATGACATGAAAGGTTAGCCCGGGCCGCTTCATCCCACCATACCGCAAGATGCAAAGTAGACGAAAATAAAGAGACAACAAAAGTATCAACGCCCACACAACCATTGTGTTCTACTCGTGCAACAAATCTACGCATAGAGACGGCTCTGATACAACTATAGGGTTTGTTTCATGTAAAACAAACATTTTCTACCGCAAGAACACACAAAACCAAGATCTAATCTATGGACAAGCCAAGATCTTATCTACGAGATCGGCATAGTGAGATTGTAGAGAACCAACCCTCATTGATCCAAAGCGTTTAACGAGATCAGATTCACGTGGTTGATGTAGTCAATCACTTGCCCATCTCAAGATTGCATAGACGATCCTTCCGGCGCCATGTCCTGGCAGTGCTTCCACATTCGGTCACACGTTCGGTAGTCGATGAAGACCTTCCTCTCCCTTATTCCATCAGGGCAGCGGAGGTTATAGATCTCCTCAGAATCCCAATAGCGTGATGGTGTGGTGGTGGCGGTGGAGGAGAGATTTCTGCAGGGCTTCGCCTAAGACGGAGCATGACAGTGGACGAGAGAGAATAGATGCGGCGGCTAGGGTTAGGCACCAAGGGACAAGGGGTTATGGGAAAGGTGCGCCCCCACCTTTTCCACCAAGTCCTCCCTCTTACCAAATTCTAGAGTTTGACTTTTCAAACTAGGATTTACTATTCAAACAAGGGTTTGACCATTTTACTAGTGTTGGACGAATTGGCCCTTTAGGGTTTGGTGCGGCCAGCCCATAGGGCATGCCACTATCAAAGTAACACCCTCCCAGGGTGATGGAACCATTGGTGGTCCCTCTAGAACATTCTAGAAGTATTCGGTCAAAACACCGAAACTTTTCCCGAACCCTAGAAAACCACTTTCCTTATATGAATCTTATTCTCTGGACCATTCCGGATCTCCTCGTTATGTCCTGGATCCAATTCGGGACTCCTAACAACATTTGGTCTCCAACTCATATTCCATACCTACTTAAACAACATTGAATCCTTAAGTGTGTCTCCCTAAGGTTCATGAACTATGCAGACATGATCGAGACACCTCTCCGATCAATAACAAATAGAGGGATATAGATATCCATATGGCTCCCATATATTTCTACGATGACTTCATGATCAAATGAACCATTTACATTTGATACTGATTCCTTTTGTCCCGTGGTATTTTACTTATCCGAGGTTCGATCGTTGGTATCTCCATACCTAGTTCAACCTCGTTACGGGTAAGTACTCTTTACTCGTACTGTGATGTGACATCCCGTGTGACCTTGTCAGATGCTTGCAAGAAAATTGGATGAAACTCCACAAAGAGGGCCCAGAATATATCTATCCGTCATATGGATGCACAAATCCCACTCTTGATCCATGCGCTTTCATAATACCCAATACCATCTTTATAACCACCCATTTACGGAAGTGGTGTTTGATGTCATTAAAGCACTCGTTCGGTGATGGTGATTAACATGATCTCATGGTTGAAGGATTAGGTTACTATGTATTTGAAAGCTTGTAGCAAACAAACTCTAAATGAATTGATCTAATGATATGCTTACTATGGGTGTGTGTCCATCACATCATTCTCCTAATGATATGACCTTATTATTAATAACATCCAATGTCCATGTTCAAGACACCATGATCATCTATTAATCAACAAGCTAGCTTAACAAGAGGCTTACTGGGGACTCTTTTATGTTTACAAAACACAGAATTATTAATGTTACCTATTAATACAATTATAGCATGGGATGTAAACATTTATCATAAACACAAAGATATAATAATAACCACTTTATTGTTGCCTCTTGGGCATATCTCCAACAGTGCATCGCTTGGAGAGGTTTGTCCGCCTTCCCGCAGCTTTGGACTCCTGCTCAGCCGACAGCTTAGCTACCCTTTGGGGCTATAGGTGTTGCACACACGCTGGGTGCAGTACATCGGGAAGTCAGGAGCCCCCGGGTCGAGGCAGTCCTTGGGAGCCTCCATAGCGCTCGCGAGGGTAGGCGGCAACGTCTCAGAGTCCCTCTTGAAGGCGCGGGTGCCAACCATGACCTCTTGGCCATGGCGTTCTCTTGAGCCGCCATCTGCTTCCTTCTTGCGGGGAGCCGATGACATAGCCTAATGCGTCCAGGTCCTCAGGGGTAGGCGGTGGCTGCTTTATTGTAGGCGTGATCGAGAGAGCTCAAGGCTTCCACCTTGTCACAACGGACCGTGATGACCTCGCTGTTGCCCCTGGGAATCTTGAGTATGTTATAGGTGTGGCGGGTGGCTGCCATGAATTTGGCCAGCATAGGGTAGCCGAGGATGATGTTGTAGGGAGCTCGATGTGGGCCACGTTGAAGTATATGAGCTCAGTGCAGTAGTTGTCGCGTGTTCCGAACATGACGGAGAGGCGCACCTGCCCGATGTGAGTTGTGGACCCACTCGTCACTCCGGAGAACAGCATGGTTGGCATCAACCTGTCATAGGGCACCTCAGCTGGCCAAACGTCTCGGTAGAGATCACATTCAGGCCGGTGCCTCCATCGATGAGAGTCTTAGCGACTACGATGTTGTTTATGGCGGGGGTGTATATCATGGGGAGAGTACCCACGGGCTTGATGGAGACAGGGTGGTCACGGGGGTCGAAGGTGATGGCGCACTAGGGCCACTTGAGATTCGGGGATGGGACGCCCGGCCTGGCGGCGGCGATTACAAGACAGTCTTCTTGCTCGTGCGGCGGCACCACGGCGGGGGGGAGATGGTCTGGAAGTTGTTAGCCGCTAGTGGGGTCACCTGGTCAGGCTTGGGGGCCCTGTCATGGCCTTGGGACAGGAGCGAGCCCCCAGCCCCAGGCGCATGGTCCTCACCCTGAGCCCCCTGCCCTTTACGGGGAAAGGGTGGCGACCTTGAGGAGCTCGGCGATCCGATCACACCACCTCTCCTTACCTGGGTCGGCCGGCGGGTGATCCAAGAGCTCCTGCACCATGCGCTTGGCAGCTTCAGGCGTGAGGTGTTCGGCGTGGCCATGCGAAGACGTCGTGCGGGAGAGCGAGGTGGCGCCACACAAGGAGGACGAGGACTCTCGCGATAGGAGGTAGGTAGAGCCCCTATCGTCCTCGGTCCACGGGTCCTGCTCGGAGGGGCCACGTCACAGAGTCGGCTTGGTTTGGGCCTTGCTCGTCACACGATGGAGTGTACGCTTGGCGCGAGTCTTAGTGCGAGCCTACATATCCCTGAGGTTGGTGAAGTTCTTGAAAGCGCGCCTTAGCCCCCTACCTGGCATGCCAAATGTTAGAGATTTGTCCCGCAAAGGAAACTAGGGTCCAATGATCCCTTGTTTCGAGAGGGGGCTGAAGACGTAGTTCCAAGGAGCCTCAGCGGCGGTGGCAACGACAGAGCAAGCACATGACAGAGAAGTGACACGGATTTTTACCCAGGTTCGAGACCCTCGTGAGGAGGTAAATGCCCTACTCCTGGATTTTTGTATTGCTCGCTTTTCTTCGCGAGGGTAAAATGGAGGATTTATGTCTAGGGTTTAGATCGTAGGGGATCGATCCGTTCTGAGGTAGGAGAAGGGTCCCTTATATAGGTCAGCGTCTGGCCTCTTCCCCCAGCCTTTCAGCGGGAAGGGCGTCCACAGTGCTGCTCCTCGAGATCCCGGTCTAGGAAACTACTTTTGGAGGACTTAGTCTAGCCTGCCATGCTCCACTCCATCTTATAAAGTGGACTTCGTCGATGTCGCTTGTCTTCATCCGGCGCACTCTGATTTTTCACTCTTTCACCAAAATGGCAATGGGAGGAGCCTTTCAACACGAGATCGCTTGCTTAAGGAGGCGGGCTCGCACTGTAGGGCCGCTGCAGTCCCTGTCGGCTCGCTCTCCGCTCGATAGAGTTACCATCCTGCCCTTGGCGCACTCCGAGGTATCCGAGGCTTGAGGGCGCAGCACGGTGTAGCGACATGCCTTCTTTGAGAGGCATGACCTCTTTAGGTTTATCCCATTGCGAAGCGCGGGCCTCGTGTTGCATGCATGGCCGGACCACCTCTGGAGGCGTTGATGCTTCACGAGGGGGCGTTACTCCTGGTGCGGGGCTCGTCAATCCTGGGGACGTAGCTTGGAGTTTTTATTGATGAGAATTTTATACTACCTACGTCTATGCATTTGTGTATGATCAAGTTCGCTGAGGAAGCAAGCATGGCGCGACGAGGAGAAGGGCTGCTGAGAGAGGAGACCAGCATGATTATCATCCAAGGATGCGCGAGGGAGGAGCGGTATGCAGACACAATGGACGAGGAGATCATCAAGAAGAGAGCGACACCATCTTCGAAGACCACAGTGTCCGGCCGATATCAATCGGACAATCTGGCCTACCCCGAGACGCGTCAAGGTGGAAGCCAATCAGTAAGTCAAATTGGAAGCCACCGGAAACTAGCCGGAAGCTTTGAAGTTACTGCCCGGACCAGACTGTCTGGCTCTCTCCACCCGGAGTGTCCGCCTCGAACGAAATGTCTGGCCCGTACCAACCAGAATGTCCGGCCGCCGACAGATTCTGGTCATAGTCGGCTTGTATCAATTTGAGTCAGACACGTCTTTGTTTCGGTTTCTAGCGAACGCAGCTGCCCATATAAGCCCTAGGACGCCCCTTAGCTCAGTTTAGACCATGTTTAAAGTAAACCCTAGATCTGTTGAGTTGCTACTTGCATCCAATTGAACCCCTACACCAATTTGTATCGATCTGGTATATTTGATATTATCAATCAAGTGTGATTAGTTGTTCCGTTGGGAATTATCCAATTGTAAGTTTTGTGTGATCTGCTATTCCAGTAGAAATTATAAGATTGCAATTACCGCTTCATGGTCAACGGCTAATTGAGCAAGAATGTGAAGTTGCAAATATCTATAAGGGTTGAGAGCTGTTGCATTGGTATCTGGGATTGATCGAGAGGTTCATGAGCGTCATACAAGTTATCTCCACCGATTATCAACATCTAACATCCTTGCTTACTGAGAAGATTGGGCCACCCCATACCACCAACAATTCCACCATTTCCTTGCTTATGCCATTAGTAGAGCTACCACCATCCACCATAAGCTTGCATGCTTTTCCCTTGATCATGAACTGGGTTTGAAATAAACTCCAGCGCTGGCCTCTATCCGTTGTCAAGCAAGCATCACCATAAACTCTTTTAATTTGCATATTCAGCATGTTCAATGGTTCACCCTCCTCCACGACATCCTTCCCAACATTAGCCGTGACAACATCGGCCTTCTTTACTGCAGAAATCATTGTCATTGCCTTGTGAACTTGTTGCATTGGAACAACCGGTTTAACGTTCTCTACATATGGTGAAGGAAATATGCCCTAGAGACAAATAATAATATGGATTATTATCATATTTCACGAAGTTTATGAATTAGGTTTTATATCATGCTATAACTGTATTGAATGGAAATGTTAATACATGTGTGTTATACAATCATCTAGGAGTTCAAGGTGAAATATCTAGTCACTGGTTCATTGGTCAACAGATGATCAAGGTTTCCTGATTATGATGGTTCTTTGGCACAATTGACAATGGAGTCACCTCATTGGAGAATGCGATGGTGAATGTAGCATCACATCTATCTAACATATGTAATGCTACATCAATCATAATAAAAATGCTACTTCCCACATGTTATTCATTGCATCATCATTACATCATGCTCATGTCACCATACACCTTGCATTTGAGCATCATATAAAAACCCATCTATTTCGTTCTTATCCCATATGCATTATATGTTGTATCACTTGTATTTGCCTCTTGATATATTGTATTTGCTTCTTGATAAATTGCTTGATGCCCAAGTTGAGTTGTGGGCATATCTTTCCCAACTCCACCACATTTCTTTTCACCACATTATGGATCCACCATCCAAACCATATATGGGCAATTGCATTTCTTTGGGTATTGAACTCTAGCTCATGAATAGTTGGGATGGAGCTTTTCCTTTGTCTACTTGCTCCCATATCTTATCCATATTGTTCTCACAATATTTTTAAGGAAATCAACATGGTCATTTCCTTGTTTCCTATGGGGAAGTAGGAACCCCAATTCAAGCCATGGGTTATTTGAATTTGGAGTCTATTTGAATTCATAAGGTCACCTCCTATTCTAGTGGACCAATACACACTAGCTTGACTTTGAGTTCAAATAGCCTGGTATTTGAATGAGCCATGTTTTGTTTGGTTTTGTTATGCCCTCATGAAGCAAGGTAAAAGCCTTCTTCATCTAGATTGTTTTTACAAACTAGATCATCACACCTACATTGCATGGCACATGCAATGTGTACCATGTCACCATGATCTACCCCCTTTTATTTGTTTTTGCATAATTTATATTTTGATCTTCCCCTTCTAATCATTCCTATTTGTCACCTTGTTCTATTCCTTATTGTATGTGTGTACCATACAAACATGTACATGAGCCTCTCCATCCTTCTATAATTATAAATTCCCTAATGTTTACTCCATATATTTTATCATTAGTGTTTTTCCCTTATCTAAAACCTATATACCTTGTCACTCTGTCCTTTTCCCAAGCAAATCATTCCTCAACCCTAGCTAAACTACAACCACCAAAAACCACCAGATGGTTTTACCTAATCTAGTGCACCCATGCATGCAAGCCCTACGCTATCTGAACTGAGCCCACCCGCTTCTGAAACCCTAGCTGACCTCTCGCCTATTAGACGCCATCGCTCTATCTGCACCGGGTATGGTTGCACCTAGAACTAGAAAGAAACTTCCAGTGTTATTCTATACCAGGAGCAAGAAACTTCCGGTGTTGGTCGCCATGCTAGAAACTTCCGGTGTTGGTCTATGCCAGGAGCAAGAAGGAGAAGGTCGTGTCCTTGCTGAACCCCGACGCCATCTGTGTAGTCTTCGTCTTCCCGTCGCCCCCTCGTCGTCCTTCCCCGGCAACCCATGGTGATCCCCTTCGTCATGCCACACCCCCTTTGGCTTGCCTCCTTGTCGCCACACGCCTCTAGCCCCTCTCGCCGCTGTTCAAGGTGCCAACTCACGCCGCGAGTCGCTCCATAGTGCACACTACACGCACGCTGCTCGCCAGCAGCGCACGCCGCGCCGCGTGCTGTCGCGCTTCGCAGCACCATAGCGTGCAACCTCTGTTCCTAGACGCGTCAAGAGCACGGAAGCCCTCCACCGGCAAAACCCACAACACGGAACCGGTAGACCATCACCCACTCTCCAATATTTGTTCAGGTGCCTCGCTCGAACTCGCACTGTATCCCTCGCCATAGTCCTCTGAAGATCCACGAAAACCCTTTGTGCACTGTTGTCCCGGTTTAGTTTGTTGCGCTGGTTCCGACACTGTCCCCCATTGTTTTCCGGTGCATGAAGGGGTCCTTTGGAGAAACTTAGTACATAAGAATCATATAACGGAGCTTCCTCACAAGATCGCCTCTTTATTTGTCAAGACGCGTTCGTTATTCAGTTTCGTCAGATCCAACCTCCTGTAGCTTTTCTATATAGGCCCTCTTGTTTTCTTTAGTCTCAACCCGCAGCCCAGACCAGCCTAGCCTTTTTATAAAATGGTTCCTCAGCTTCTTAACAACTAAACTCGCAGTACCTCCCCTTGTCCCACTTGGTAGCATAGCATCCGGTACACGCGCCGTGGCCCCGCACCGCGCATGACCCCAAGGGTCAGTGTCGATGGCTGAGATATGCCTGAGTAACAAAAGACTATGCAAATTTAATAATTCAAAATAAAATGTATAATTGATATGTAAATGAAAGAATTCATAACTTTTGATATGTTTTGAATTTGAATATTCTTCCTATATAAAATGCGTTTATTTTCAAATGTGGATCCAATTGTAAATTCAAACCTGTTCAAAACTAATTCAAACTAATAATATTTGATCACTTTTAATATAAATGATTTAAATATTGTTTTAAATTGATAATTCCAAATATTATGTATAATATATGTTTTTGAATCAGAAAAATGTGATGAATATGATTATTCTATTCAAAATATCATTTGGGAAATTTAAAATTTTCAAATTATTAAATGCTAAATGCCTATTTCTTAGAAATTGAATAACTTTAATTCCGTAATTTCGAATTCTACAAATCATATGTCTAAATCGATTAGCTCGACGAGCCTATTCTAAATATGCATTACATGATATGAATTAAAGAATGCATCATATAAATATTAATGTCCAGCAAGGTTTATGAGAGCAAACATTACTAAAACCCTAATCAAATACTTTATTCTTGTACCCCACACCTCACCCATGCCATGCCATGCTATACCATGTAAATTGTGCATCATTACATCACTGCATACCTTGTTTTAATATTTCATATGATTTATATGATTGTGCAATGTATTTATTTCGGGCCCTTGTGTGTTTGGTTTTTATCCGGATAGCTGCTGAGCAAGGAGAATATCAGGAGCCACATGACTATTACCCGGATCCTTCATATTGTGCAACTGAGCTTCCAGGCAAGCAATTCCCCCTGCTTTCACTACATATAACACCTATTGCATCTATCTTATTCTTGCATCATTTGTCGCGATCCGAATAAAATTGAATTCCAAGTATTGCATAGCCTTTACTTTTAAATCCCACTAAAGCTTGTTCCCTCAATCCTATGAGCCATTAATACATGAGTTGTTTGAGCCATGCGAGTCATATAATTTCATGTGTAGGGTATGTGAGTGTGTTTGAATAATAAGGTACCTAAACAACTGAATTGAGTAGTAATAGGATCACTGAAGAAAGAGGCACCGGTGGGCAATAGTTGAGATCTGGTTTTTATCCGCTCACTTATGTCCTGTAGGCCCCGAGTACTTGATTCATGTTCCTTGACTATCACAGTATCCATATGTGGGACCATGAATTCCCTTAGTATTATCTTGAGTCACATTTAATTTCTTGGGGCTACAACTAGTTTGGGGCGTTATTACTATCTTGTAGTTATGTCATGCTTTACTGCTTTATTTACTACTATTGCTCGAGGAGCGTTTACTACTATTTAGGAATGTGGAATGTTTTCATGGTATCGACAAGACCAGCCACACTTTTGGTTTCCCAGTAGTTTACATCCATTGTCACAAACCCCTTGATGCGTCACGGAGCTGGCCAACTTCATAGTGGGTAGCTTAGCGGGGTTCCCCTCTGAAATCATCTATGAATCTTGCGAATGCATTGTTGTGATTCCTCGTTGGGTTTTCATTTGGTTTTTTCCGAGGATGATCATGCGTGTGTTGCTATTTGTGCACCCTTGTAGGGTAAATCTTTCTGAAAGATGTGTCCGCAGTTATGGACGACTTGGAGCATAGTTTCTCGATCATAGACAAGCATAACTAAAGTACCATTTTTAAATTGACTAAAACTTGTCTAGTAATAGTGCAACCTTCATGGAATGGTTAATAAAATTGCCTCCAGATGGGATGTTTTTCGGCCTTCTCGTTCGGGAAACGGGGAGGTGGGCGAGCAATGTTTATTTATATTGATATATATATATCTATTGGGTAATCAACTGTTATTTATTTAACAAATGTATGTCTAGTATTGGTTAGGCGGATGTTGTAGAATGTCTCGATAGACCTGCTAGGCTTTATTTTTCCTGCAATTGTGTCACCCTCAGGTTGTTCCGTTTAGATGCATAAAGACTTGTTGAGCCTCCTAGGGTCTCACATGATAGATATTGTTCAGATGGACAGGTATATCCGCAGGAAGGTTACTGGGTCGAGGAGAACGATGATGGTGGCAACGACCATCAGGTATAGAGATTTCGGGGCATGGAGATCTTGAGATCATGTGTGCGAGATGTGCTTATTTTCAGGGCATCTTATGCCAATTTTCCTCTTATCCGTACTCGGATCTTGTTTTCCACTTCCGCTTGATACTCTGGTTTGTGATTTATGAGGATGTATCCTAAACTATTAGAACTATCTAGTAATTTTTATCTTGTCATATGGCGTTGAATATTTCTATTTCTTTTAGATGGTCTTTCTCTAATGTATTTTTGTATGTCGTGGACATACACACTTGTGTATGTCTATTCGCATACCTGTCGACTACACCGCTTACACTTGTGATGATGTTCTTGGAAAGTGGATAGGATGGTTGGCCGGTACCGTGCCCTGTTCCGCTCAGACGGGACCTAGACGTGGGTGGCCCTTGGTCCTCCTCGGTAGGACACCTTATGAACTTTGGGTTCATTCCTAGCTTGTTTCTTAGAGCGTAGTGTCCGAGATATTACAACTGGTATCAGAGTCATTCTGCCCTTCAGGGTCTCAGCCAAGATGGTAGTTGTTGATACGTCGTAAATTTATGTATAATTTTTGATGTTCCATGCTTGTTTAGTATCCAATTTTCTATGCTTTGTCTACACATGGAGGTATTTTTAAACATTTTTTGGGAATAACCTATTAATAAGTTGCCACAGTGCCAGTTGCCTGTTTTCTGCTGTTTTTGGTTTCAGAAAAGCTAGTAAGAAAATATTCTCGAAATTGGACGGGACGAAAGCCAAAGTCAATATTTCACCGAGGAGAACACAAAGACAAAACGGCGAATGGAGGGGAGTGTGTGGGCCCAATGCGGGCCCACCCTAGGCCATGCCTGGGCAGTGTGTGGGCCCAATGGCCGCCCTCCTGACATGCCTCTTCGCCTATATAATCCCCCCGATGCCAAAACCCTAAGTACCCGATCATATCTCCACGGAATAGTCTGTAGCCGCCGCTGTTGGAGATATGCCCTAGAGGCAATAATAAATGTAGTTATTATTATATCTTTGTGTTTATGATAAATGTTTATATTCATGCTATAATAGTATTAACAAGGAAACATTAATACTTGTGTGAATTGTAAACTTAAATTGAAGTCCCTAGTATAGCCTCTATATTTCACTAGCTTGTTGGTTAATAGATGATTGTGGTTTCCCTATCATGAACATTGAGATGTTGTTAACAACAAGATCATATCGTTAGGAGAATGATATGGTGGACATACTCCTATAGATAAGCGTAGCATAAAGATCAAGTCATTTCAATAGTTCAATTGCTATATGCTTTCTGATACATAGTAACCTAATTCCTTCGACCATGAGATCATGCATATCACCTTTACCGGATGGATGCTTTGATGTCATCAAACACCACACCGTAACAGGGTGGCTATAAAGGTGGTATTGAGTGTTCAGAAAGTATTGGTTGAAACACATGGATCAAGAGTGGGATTTGTCCATCCATATGACGGATAGATATTCTCTGGGCCCTCTCGGTGAAATGTCATCCAATTAGCTTGCAAGCATGTGACATGGTCACAAGGGATCACATATCACGGGAACGAGAAAAGAGTACTTATCAGTAACGAGGTTGAACTAGGTATGCAGAGATACCGACGATCATAACCTCGGATAAGTAACATATCGTGAGACAAAGGGAAATTGGTATCGTATGTAAATGGTTCATTCGATCGCAAAGTAATCGTAGAAATATGTGGGAGCCATATGAATTTCCAGATTCCTCTATTGGTTATTGTTCGGAGAAGTGTCTCGATCATGTCCGCATAATTCACGAACCGTAGGGAGACACACTTAAGGATTCGACGTTGTTTGAGTAGTTATGGTATTATGAGAAAGAGACCGAATGTTGTTCGGAGTCTCGGATGGGATCCGGGATATCACGAGGTGATCCGGAATGGTCCGGAGAATAAGATTCATATAAGGAAAGTCCCGTTTCGGAGTTGGGGAATGGTTCCGGTGTTTTCATCGGGAACATTCTAGAAGGTCCCGGAATGTCCGGCACTCCGGAGGGGGAAGGGGTACATGAATGTGTCATTGCATGTTGGAATGATTGCATCATGTACTAAGTGTTCTCGCTGTCCGAAATAAAGGGTTAATTCAAATCCTAATTGAAAAAAGTCAAACTGCCAGTTTTCGGTCAAACTGCCAGTTTTCGGAAAGAGGAGAAAGAGGAGGAGAGGTGGAGGCCGAGTTGCAGGAGGGTTCCTCCCCTTGGCCGGCGCACCTCCCAAGGCCGAGTTGGGGAGGAACTCCTCCCCTTGGCCGGCCAAGCCCTCCCACCTATAAAAGGAGGGGCAGGGCCTCCTCCTCTAGACACACTAGTTCCTATCCTCTAAACTAAAACCCTAGATCTAAACCCCGGTTTAGAGCTATTTTGGTTTAGAGCCTTCTAATTGGTTTAGAGCCCTCTAATCGGTGTGTCTAATTACTAGACCACTAATAGCCTCTCTCATAAGCTCCACCATACTCGCACCGGCTTAAGGCGAAGCCCTGCGGGATTTCCCCTCTACCTCCGGTACCACGCCGTTGTGGTGCCGGAATCGCGAGGAGAGTGCTACAACCTCCGCTGCCTGCTGGAACAAGGGAGAGGAAGGTCTTCGTCGAGTACCGAACGTGTGACCGACTACGGGAGCGCTGCCGGAACGTGGCGCCGGAAGGATCGTCTACGCGATCTTGAGATCGGAAAGAGTACGACTACATCACCCACGAGAATCTGCTCTCGTTAAACACTTTGGAATCTTCGAGGGTGAGTTATTCCATCGACTCGTTGCTACAATCTAGTAGATAGATCTTGGCTTGTTTGTTTGTATGCGGTAGAAAATTTTTGTTTTCCATGCTACGAACCCCTACAGTGGTATCAGAGCCGTGTCTATATGTAGATCTGTTGCACGAGTAGAACACAATGGTCATTGTGGGTGTTGATGCTTTTATTGTAGATTGCTTTTTGTGTACTTTGCATCTTGCGGTATGTTGGGATGAAGCGGCCCGGGCTAACCTTACATGACATCGTTCATGAGACTTGCTCCACGCTTGACATGCAACTCGTATTGCATAAGTGGCTTTGCGGGTGCCTGTTTCTCCTAGCATAGTAAAGATCCAATTTACAACGGGTAATCAACAATGCTAGTATCAATGTTGTGGTTCTTGTTCGTAGGTTAGAACGACACTTATTGAAAGCCCCAAACCACGTAAAATATGCAAAGAAAGTAGAAGCGTCTAACTTTGTTTTGCAGGGGTGTGCAGTGATGTGATATGGCCATGATTGTGATTATATTTGATGTATGCAATGTTCCTTATTGTAAGTTGGCAACCGGCAGGAGCCATATGGTTGTCTTTAAATTCTGTTAAGACCTGCGTGTCTATTCAAAATAGTTGTAATAGTTGAAGCTGGTGGACGACAACCATGAAGAAGCGTCATTGACCTTGATGCTATGCCGGTGATGATGGAGATCATGTTCGTGCTTGAAGATGGAGATCGGAAGCACAAAGAAGAAAGGCCATATCATATCACATATTATGAATTGCATGTGATGTTAATCCTTTATGCATCTTGTATTGCTTAGTAGACGACGGTAGCATTATAAGATGATCCCTCATGCACATAAATTTCAAGTTCTAAAGTGTTCACCCTTAGTATGCACCGTTGCCAAAGCTTGTTGCTTCGAAGCACCACGTGATGATCGGGTGTCTTTGATTCCGCGGGTGAATACAACGTAAGCAAGCCAGATTTGCTTATGCGGTAGCTAAGGTTTGATCTTGACGAGCCTAGCATGTACAGACATGGCCTCAGGAACACGGATCGCCGAAAGGTAAAGCATGAATCATATAGCAGATATGATGAACATGTCGATTGTTCGCCATTGAAACTATATCAACTCTCGTGATGATCGGAGTTGATGTAGTGGATTTGGTTCATGTGATCACTAAAACAATGTGAGGGATGTTGTTTTGAGTGGGAGTTCACCTAGTTTAATTCATTAATTAATTTGAACTCAATTTGTCATAAACTTAGTCTAAACTATTGCAAATATGTTGTAGATCAATGGCAGCCCCTACCATCAATTTTAATGCGTTCCTAGAGAAAGAAAAGTTGAAAAACAATGGAAGCAACTTCGCGGATTGGTTCCGCAATTTGAGGATTGTCCTCACAGCTGGTAATTTGACCTATGTGCTGGATGCACCGCTCGGTGACCCACCTGCAGCTGATGCTACCGATGAAGTAAAGAATGTTTACCTCGCTCGGAAGAATCAGTACTCCATAGTTCAGTGTGCTATCTTGTATGGTTTAGAATCGGAGCTTCAGAAAAGGTTTGAAGAGTCAGACCCATATGATATTGTCGAGGATCTCAAATTAATCTTTGAGACTCATGCGGCAATTGAAAGTTATGAAGCTTCTGAAAAGTTCTTTAACTGCAAGATGGAAGAGGGTAGCTCCGTCAGTGAGCATGTGCTTAAAATGTCTGGGCACGCGAATAAACTTCAAAGCTTGGGTATAGTGATTCCTAATACTTTGGGGGTTTACCGCATCCTCCAATCACTACCACCAAGTTACAAGAACTTTGTGATGAACTACAACATGCAGAACATGAACAAAGAGTTGCCAGAACTATTTGCTATGTTAAAATCTGCAGAAGTGGAGATCAAGAAAGAGCACCAAGTGTTGATGGTCAATAAGACCACCAAATTCAAGAAAGGCAAGTCTGAGCAGAAGGGACACTTCAAGAAGGGTGGTAAGAAAGTTACCATGCCGACGAAGAAGACCAAGGCTAGACCCAAGCCTGATACTGAGTGCTTTTACTGCAAGGGAGAAGGTCACTGGAAGCGGAATTGCCCAAAGTACTTGGCGGATTTGAAGAACGGCAACATCAAGAAGAAAGGTATATCTGATATACATGTTATTGATGTGTATCTCACTAGTATTCGCAGTAGTGCCTGGGTATTTGATACTGGTTCGGTTGCTCATATTTGTAACTCGAAACAGGAGCTGCAGAATAAACGAAAGCTAGCGAAGAACGAGGTGACGATGCGCGTGGGAAACGGATCAAAGGTTGATGTGATCGCGGTCGGCACGCTACCTCTTCATCTACCATCGGGATTAGTTTTATACTTAAATAATTGTTATTTGGTGCCTGCGTTGAGCATGAACATTATATCGGGATCTTGTTTATTGCGAGACGGTTACTTGTTTAAATCCGAGAATAATGGTTGTTCGATTTATATGAGTAATATGTTTTATGCACATGCACCTTTGATAGATGGTCTATTCTTATTGAATCTCGATAGTGGAAATACACATGTCAACAACATTGAGGCTAAACGTTTGAAATCAAACGATAATTCGACCTATATGTGGCACTGTCGTCTTGGTCACATCGGAGTGAAACGTATGAAGAAACTCCATTCCGATGGACTTCTTGAATCACTTGATTTTGAATCACTTGAAAGATGCGAAGCATGTCTGATGGGTAAAATGACTAAGACTCCGTTTTCTGGTATGATGGAGCGAGCTACGGACTTATTGGAAATCATACATACCGATGTGTGTGGTCCAATGAGTGTAGCATCGCGCAGTGGTTATCGTTATGTTCTTACCTTCACGGATGACTTGAGTAGATATGGGTATATCTATTTCATGAAACATAAGTCCGAAACTTTCGAGAAGTTTAAGGAGTTTCAAAGTGAGGTAGAGAATCAACGTAACAAGAAGATTAAATTTCTACGTTCTGATCGTGGAGGTGAATATCTAAGTTACGAGTTTGGCGAGCATTTGAAGAAATGTGGAATACTTTCGCAGTTGACACCGCCGGGAACACCACAGCGTAATGGTGTGTCTGAACGTCGTAATCGAACTCTCTTAGATATGGTTCGTTCTATGATGTCACTTACAGATTTACCGCTATCATTTTGGGGTTATGCATTAGAAACAGCCGCATTCACTTTAAATAGGGCACCGTCTAAATCCGTTGAAACGACACCGTATGAATTATGGTTTGGGAAGAAACCTAAATTGTCGTTCCTTAAAGTTTGGGGATGCGAAGCCTATGTAAAGAAGTTACAGCCGGACAAGCTTGAACCCAAAGCGGAAAAATGCGTCTTCATAGGATACCCAAAGGAAACTATTGGGTATACCTTCTATCATAGATCCGAAGGCAAAATCTTCGTTGCTAAGAATGGATCCTTTCTAGAGAAGGAATTTCTCTCGAAAGAAGTGACTGGAAGGAAAGTAGAACTCGACGAGGTTGTCGAACCTTCTCTCGAAATTGCGAGTAGCGCAGCACCGGAAGAAGTTCCTGTGGTGCCTGCACCAATAAGAGAGGAAGCTAATGATGATGATCATGAAACTTCGGTTGAAGTTACTACAGAGCCTCGGAGGTCAACGAGAACTCGTACCACTCCAGATTGGTATGATCCCGTTATGAGTGTCATGTTGGTGGACAACACCGATGACCCCGAGACATATGAGGAAGCGATGATGAGCCCAGATTCCAATAAATGGCAAGAAGACCATGAAATCCGAGATTGGATCCATGTACGAAAACCAAGTATGGACTTTGGTGGACTTACCGGATGGCCGGAAGGCTGTCGAGAACAAATGGATTTTCAAGAAGAAAACAGATGCTGATGGTAATGTTACTGTCTATAAAGCTCGGCTTGTCGCAAAAGGGTTTCGACAAATTCAAGGAGTTGACTACGATGAGACTTTCTCACCAGTAGCGAAGCTAAAGTCTGTGAGGATTATGTTAGCAATCGCTGCATATTATGATTATGAGATATGGCAGATGGATGTCAAAACAGCATTCCTCAATGGAGACATTGATGAAGAGTTGTATATGATGCAACCCAAAGGTTTTGTCGATCCTAAAGATGCTGACAAGGTATGCAAACTTCAACGGTCCATCTATGGATTGAAGCAAGCATCCCGAAGTTGGAATCAACGTTTTGATAAGGTAATCAAAAGTTTTGGTTTTATACAAACTTATGGAGAAGCTTGTATTTACAAGAAAGTGAGTGGGAGCTCTGTAGCGTTCTTAATACTATATGTGGATGACATATTGTTGATTGGGAATGATGTAGACCTTCTTAATAGTGTCAAAGAATATTTGAATAATAGTTTTTCAATGAAGGATCTTGGCGAAGCAGCTTACATATTAGGCATAAAGATTTATAGAGATAGATCGAAACGCCAAATATCATTGTCACAAAGTACATATTTGGACAAAGTTCTAAAGAGGTTTGGAATGGAAGAAAGCAAGAAAGGGTTCTTGCCCATGTTGCCCAATACGACCTTGAGTAAAACTCAAAGTCCGACATCGGCAGAAGATAGAGAAAGGATGAGTAAGACTCCCTATGCCTCAGCCATAGGATCTCTAATGTATGCCATGCTATGTACTAGACCCGACATTGCATATGCTGTTAGTTTAACTAGCAGATATCAAAGTGATCCAGGAGTGGATCATTGGACAGCGGTCAAAAACATCCTTAAGTACTTGAGAAGAACTAAGGATATGGTTCTTTCTTATGGAGGTGATGAACAGCTCGTTGTTAATGGTTACACCGATGCTAGTTGGAACACCGATCCGGATGATTCTAAATCACAATCTGGATACGTATTTATTTTGAATGGTGCAGCAGTTAGCTGGAGGAGTGCAAAGCAAAGCGTTGTGGCGAGATCTTCAACTGAATCGGAATACATGGCTGCTTCGGAGGCTTCACAAGAAGCGATATGGATGAAAGAGTTCATTACAGAGCTGGGTGTGGTTCCTAGTGCGCTGGACCCAATGTCTATCTACTGTGATAACATGGGCGCCATAGCCAATGCGCAAGAACCAAGGTCACACAAGAAGCTGAAGCATATCAAGCTGCGTTTTCACGCTATTCGAGAACATATCCAGGATGGGGATATAAAGATTTGCAAAGTACACACAGATCTGAATGTGGCGGATCCGTTGACTAAACCTCTCCCGAGGGCAAAACATGACCAACACCAAACTGCCATGGGTGTTCGGTATATTACCATGTAATCTAGATTAGATGACTCTAGTGCAAGTGGGAGACTGTTGGAGATATGCCCTAGAGGCAATAATAAATGTAGTTATTATTATATCTTTGTGTTTATGATAAATGTTTATATTCATGCTATAATAGTATTAACAAGGAAACATTAATACTTGTGTGAATTGTAAACTTAAATTGAAGTCCCTAGTATAGCCTCTATATTTCACTAGCTTGTTGGTTAATAGATGATTGTGGTTTCCCTATCATGAACATTGAGATGTTGTTAACAACAAGATCATATCGTTAGGAGAATGATATGGTGGACATACTCCTATAGATAAGCGTAGCATAAAGATCAAGTCATTTCTATAGTTCAATTGCTATATGCTTTCTGATACATAGTAACCTAATTCCTTCGACCATGAGATCATGCATATCACCTTTACCGGATGGATGCTTTGATGTCATCAAACACCACACCGTAACAGGGTGGCTATAAAGGTGGTATTGAGTGTTCAGAAAGTATTGGTTGAAACACATGGATCAAGAGTGGGATTTGTCCATCCATATGACGGATAGATATTCTCTGGGCCCTCTCGGTGAAATGTCATCCAATTAGCTTGCAAGCATGTGACATGGTCACAAGGGATCACATATCACGGGAACGAGAAAAGAGTACTTATCAGTAACGAGGTTGAACTAGGTATGCAGAGATACCGACGATCATAACCTCGGATAAGTAACATATCGTGAGACAAAGGGAAATTGGTATCGTATGTAAATGGTTCATTCGATCGCAAAGTAATCGTAGAAATATGTGGGAGCCATATGAATTTCCAGATTCCTCTATTGGTTATTGTTCGGAGAAGTGTCTCGATCATGTCCGCATAATTCACGAACCGTAGGGAGACACACTTAAGGATTCGACGTTGTTTGAGTAGTTATGGTATTATGAGAAAGAGACCGAATGTTGTTCGGAGTCTCGGATGGGATCCGGGATATCACGAGGTGATCCGGAATGGTCCGGAGAATAAGATTCATATAAGGAAAGTCCCGTTTCGGAGTTGGGGAATGGTTCCGGTGTTTTCATCGGGAACATTCTAGAAGGTCCCGGAATGTCCGGCACTCCGGAGGGGGAAGGGGTACATGAATGTGTCATTGCATGTTGGAATGATTGCATCATGTACTAAGTGTTCTCGCTGTCCGAAATAAAGGGTTAATTCAAATCCTAATTGAAAAAAGTCAAACTGCCAGTTTTCGGTCAAACTGCCAGTTTTCGGAAAGAGGAGAAAGAGGAGGAGAGGTGGAGGCCGAGTTGGAGGAGGGTTCCTCCCCTTGGCCGGCGCACCTCCCAAGGCCGAGTTGGGGAGGAACTCCTCCCCTTGGCCGGCCAAGCCCTCCCACCTATAAAAGGAGGGGCAGGGCCTCCTCCTCTAGACACACTAGTTCCTATCCTCTAAACTAAAACCCTAGATCTAAACCCCGGTTTAGAGCTATTTTGGTTTAGAGCCTTCTAATTGGTTTAGAGCCCTCTAATCGGTGTGTCTAATTACTAGACCACTAATAGCCTCTCTCATAAGCTCCACCATACTCGCACCGGCTTAAGGCGAAGCCCTGCGGGATTTCCCCTCTACCTCCGGTACCACGCCGTTGTGCTGCCGGAATCGCGAGGAGAGTGCTACAACCTCCGCTGCCTGCTGGAACAAGGGAGAGGAAGGTCTTCGTCGAGTACCGAACGTGTGACCGACTACGGGAGCGCTGCCGGAACGTGGCGCCGGAAGGATCGTCTACGCGATCTTGAGATCGGAAAGAGTACGACTACATCACCCACGAGAATCTGCTCTCGTTAAACACTTTGGAATCTTCGAGGGTGAGTTATTCCATCGACTCGTTGCTACAATCTAGTAGATAGATCTTGGCTTGTTTGTTTGTATGCGGTAGAAAATTTTTGTTTTCCATGCTACGAACCCCTACAGCCGCCACCATCATCCCTAGATCAGGGGGATCTGAAGCTCTTCCCGGCACCCTACCGGAGGGGAGAGATCATCCCGGACGCCTTATTCATCACCATGGAAGCCTCCGGTATGATGCATGAGTTGTTCCACCTTGGACTATGGGTCCATACAGTAGCTAGATGGTTGTTTCTCCTCCTTTGTGCTACCATGTTTAGATCTCGTGAGCTATGTTCATGATCAAGATCATCTATTTGTAATCATGCATGTTGTGTTTGTGGGGATCCGATGGATATTGAGATTATTATGTAAGATTGATTAATGATTCAATCTTATTGATTCTATCATGTCTATGTTGTTTGAGATCTTGCATGCTCTTTGTTTCTAGTAGCTATCTTGGCCAAGTAGATGCTAGTGACTCCAAGAGGGAGTATTTATGCTTGGTAGTGGGTTCATGCCTCTATTGAATATGGGGAAGGGACAGAAATATCTAAGGTTGTAGTTGTGTTTTTGCTACTAGGGAGAAAACAACAATCTGTTGTTCATGGAACAATTGTATTGTTTACTTACACGCATTGCTTCAAATAGTTATCTGTTGCTTGCAACTTAATACTGGAGGGGGTTCGGATGATAACCTGAAGGTGGATTACTAGTCATAGATACAATTGGATGGTGATCTATGTATATTGTTGTAATGCCCAATGAAATCTCATAGGATCATGAATGTCTAGTATTGCATTGTTATGCCTTGCTCTGTCCTGTCAATTGCCCCGCTGTAATTTGTTTACCCAGCATGTTATGTTATTTATCTTAAGGAGAACACCTCTAGTGAACTGTGGACCCTGTTCCAATCTTTACCATTGATACATCTTCCACTATTACTGTTTACTTTATGCAAGCTACCATTACCTTCCACACCATACGTTTAATCCTTTGTTTTCAGCAAACCGGTGAGATTGACAACCTCACTGTTCGTTGGGGCAAAGTCTTGAGTTTGTGTTGGGCTCCAAGCTACTATAGAAACCTCCTACTGGTTCGATAACATTGGTTTCATACTAAGGGAATACTTACTATTATGCTCATCATACCTTCCTCTTGGGGTTTCCCAATGAAGCTCTATAGTGATTTGAGCCGCATCAAGACGTTTTCTGGTGCCGTTGTTGGGGAGTTAAGGATGGCTTCACAAGGGGAGTCCTTCACAACCTTTCTCTTTACTTCGTTTTTGTTTTGCTTAGTTTCTTTTGCTTTGTTATGCTTGCTTATTTTTATCAAAAATTAAAAATAAATTAGTTTCGTTTAGTTTGCTTTTCCTTATAAAAACACAAAAAAATTAGTTCCTACTTTAGTTGCTACCATATCTGGTGTTGTTCCAATCACTGTGTCACATATGGAAAGGATATTTTCTTTAAAACAAGGAAGTGAAGAGAGTTTCAAAGAAGCTTGGTATAGAATTTCTGATTCACATGGAAAAACGGAGCCTAAAATGAGTCTAGGCCTAGTTATTAGCAATTTCTACCATGTTCTTGCTCTTCGTTATAGATATGCTTTGGATGCTATAGAAGGGGGAGATATTTTTCAATATAATGAGAATGAAGCTTTGGATTCCATAAAGAAGTTGATTACAATTTATAATTTTCCTAGCAAGTCTGATTCTTCCTTTATAAACATCTATGCTAGGTTGTACACTCTTGAGACCAGTACAGTTTCTTTGAAAGATTGCTATAACATGCTTAGAGAGCACCATGATTATGTTCCAACAAATTCTAAGACTTGAAAATGGTTTCCTACAATAAAAGTTCTTATAAAAAACTTTTGATGCTTGTTGTGATATCATGTCTGAATTTTGTCTTATGCCTAAAGATATCTATGAGTCTTTGAATCTTTGGGGACTTTCTGAAGGAGGATAAGAAATATATCTTGCCAATAATGCAACTATATTACCCATTGGAATAGTTGAAGGAGTGTTTACAAATATCTGAGGGAAAGTGGTGTCTACTGATTATCTTGTTATTGAATGTGTAGGAAAAGGACAAATTACACTTGGAAGATCCCTACTGAAACACCTTGGAGCAATAATAGATGTGGGAAAAGGTATTATGTATTTTGCTTCTCCAATAACAAGAATACATTCCCTAAAGATAAGAAGAAAGGTAGGATCAAGAAATTTGACGACAATGCTTCTTCATTTGAAAATACTTGATTTTTGCTTCTTGTGCCTAACTTAAAGGCGTTAAAAAAGGTACTTCTTGGGAGATAACCCAATATTTTTCTTGAGTCTTGGAAGTTATTGCCTCTGTAATAACCTCTCCTTATACTTTTTATTTGATTTTTGTGCCAAGAATAACCTCTAATGAGAGGGAAGTAAGATTTGGGGAAGTGTTGTCCCGAAACAGATTTTTGTACTTCACTACAAAAAATCTTAAAAATTCTCTGTAAGTCGGATTGAGCTCTAATTTTCTGAATAAATCCCCCAGGTTGTTAGCTAACTTTCATTAGTTTAACACGTTTTGATTTGATCAACATAATGTCTTCGAAAACATCAATTTCTACCTGCTGGTCTGTTTTGACAGATTTCTGCCATTAATTGCATTTGCCTCTCTATCGATTTATTTTTGGGTTCTCTTAGGTAAATTGAGCTTTTAAGGGAATTTCTACAGTAGCTTGTGTATTTCATGAAAGTATTGTTGTTTTAAAACTAAACCCCAAAGGTTTATTATCTTTTGAATGCACTAATGTTGCTAATGAAGATTGTGTGATGTTTTGTATGAAGGAAAATTTTCAGGTGTAAGGGAAGAATGATGTAATGAGATGAAGAATGGACAAAATCTCAAGTTTGGGGATGCCACCCCGTGTCACACCAAGAAATATTCAAGAGGTACAAGCGTTAAAGCTTGGGGATGCCCAAGGCATCCCCTTCTTCATCAATAAAAATCTCAGGTCACTTCATTTTTATTGTTTCATGCACACTTGTGTTGTTCTTGGAGTGTCTTAGTTTTTGTTTTTGGTTTTTGTTTGCTTAGTTTGCTTGAATAAAGTAGTTGGACCCCCGCTTTCACTGTGTTGTTTCAAATAAGTTGATTGGTGTTGGAAACGAGTAGGAAGTTCTTGCTTATAGTAGTACAAAAGGGAGCTTGCTTTCACTGTGACTTAGACTTTATCATGCCATGCTAGATGTTGTTTTGACCTTATGCTTAGTGATTATTGCTGTAGCATGACTTATTCCAAACAATTTAGATTTCTTAATGTGCCTTGAAAGAATCATGCGTTGTTTTAGCATACAAAAGCATAGTATTGTGGTATTCTCCTTTGATGCTTTGTTTGGGTTGAGTTGGCACATGCTCACACCATGTTATGACTATGAACTAGTCACCTTAGCCTCTATGATAATTTAATTTTTGACTTATGGTACCACTTTATGCTTTGATTGATAATGTTTTGTCGCTCTGCATGATTATGGCCATTGTTGCTCCCTTAGTTGGTCGCTCATAGTCTTTTGCTAACCTACACTTGTATTGAGTAAGCTCTACTCATGCATCCAACTCCCAAGAAACCAAGTTATTCCAAAGTGTCCACTATAAATTCCTATGTATGGTGTGTTACACCATTCCAAGTATATTCTTGTTTTATCTATCTTCCAAATTAAACTTGTTATGTGAAAATTAGTGATTAAAGCTCTCACAAACTTGATGGCACACTTTATTTTTCTTGCCCCTAATAAACTTGAACCATTGTGTCATCTATGTTGCATATGCTTGCACTTATAAGTTGGGAATTAGCAGAACCGTGTTGTCATGGCAGAACGCTTTCAACACCTGTAAATATCTACCCAGTTGATATCATGCTCTTTTGTTTATGGATGTCGGCGGTGTCAAATAAAAGGGGAGCTTGTAAGTCCATGGAGTTATGTATATGTGTTAGAGAAACTCCTGGACCGCTAGCGTAAGCCATGCCTAATCATGGTGGAAAGTTGCAGCATCACCATAGTGAGCAATCTATGAAGAATTCTTCTTATAAAAAAAGATAGATAGAAAAAAGAGAAAAAAACAAAAAAGAGGAAAGAGAGAAAAAGCACCATTTTCCCATGGTAAATAAGAAGATCTCGGAGATGCTCATTGTCTTCTTGCCTTGTCATTTTGATATGGGATAGCTCATGTATCATGGGGCAAGGGGTACCCCGTTGGCGGTTCTCTATGATACACATATACTTACTATGACAAGAACTTACCGGTGACTAAAGTTGAGTAGCATGAGGAACGACCCTCGTACTCAAGGGACATGAGATTGCCAACTTATACTTTGTCAAGCATATACTCCATATTTTGTTCTCTTTAACCTTAATCACTTCAAGATGCTTATGATAGGGGAAATGAGAGCTGAAAGCTAACAAGTACCATAATTTTTGGAAGCTCTTTATGAAACTTGAAATCCCTGCTTCCCTTTATGAAGGGTCTTTCTTCCAATTTTATATTGAGTCTCCACCTTCTATCCTTAGGCACCAATTAAGAGAGCATAGTTGCCATTCTTAGATCTATGTGCACTGTCCCAAAACTTATTAAGTGATTCATATTGTTGATATTGCTGGTTCTTGAACTATTTGTATCTAGTCACCCTTATGAACTTTGAAGGTGTCCTGTGCATTTATGTTTTGCTACTCCATGAAGGATAAGCTGAATGCCACTATGCTATGTTTTCTATATGTGAAACAAACAAACGTCTTTCAATGCATTGTTATTCATAAATCTTTGTTTGTCTCCTTTCATGTTGCATCATAATTTCTATGTCTTATTGATAGAACTTCATCTTTCATGCTCATGTTAACAGTACTTTGATCCCAGCTTTCAATCCTTGCAAATGGTTTGATCATGATTGTGATGGTGCATGTCACCTCAAAAATTATTCTTTTTATCACTTACCTACTAGAGGATGAGCAGGAGTTAAGCTTTAGGATGCTTGATACGTCGTAAACATATCTATAATTTTTGATGTTACATGCTTCTTTAGTATCCACTTTGCAATGCTTTGTCTACACTTTGAGGTACTTTTATACATTTTCTGGGTCTAACCTATTAACAAGTTGCCATAGTGCCAGTCGCCTGTTTTCTGCTATTTTTGGTTTTAGAAAAGCTAGTAAGGAAATATTCTCGAAATTGGACGGGACAAAAGCCAAAGTTATTATTTCACCGAGGAGAACAAAGCCGAAGGACGACTGGAGGGGACCACAGGGCGGCCGCACCCCCCCCCCCCACGCATGGGCCCACCCTAGGCTGCCCCTGGGCAGGGTGTGGGCCCCTTGGCCGCCCTCCTGCCTCGCCTCTTTGCCTATATAATCCCCCTGATGCCAAAACCCTAAGTACCCGATCAGATATCCACAAAACAGTCTGTAGACGCCGCCACCATCGTCCCTAGATCAGGGGGATCTGAAGCTCTTCCCGACACCCTGCCAGAGGGGAGAGATCATCCCGGAGGCCTTCTTCATCACCATGCCAGCCTCCGGTATGATGTGTGAGTTGTTCCAACATGGACTATGGGTCCATACAGTATCTAGATGGTTGTTTCTCCTCCTTTGTGCTACCATGTTTAGGTCTTGTGAGCTCCGTTCATGATCAAGATCATCTATTTGTAATCATGCATGTTGTGTTCGCGGGGATCCAATGGATATTGAGATTACTATGTTAGATTGATTAATGATTCTATCTTATTGATTCTATCATGTCTGTGTTGTTTGAGATCTTGCATGCTCTCTGTTTCTAGTAGCTATCTTGGCCAAGTAGATGCTAGTGACTCCAAGAGGGAGTATTTATGCTCGATAGTGGGTTCATGCCTCTATTGAATCTGGGGAAGTGACAAAAATCTCTAAGGTTGTAGATCTGTTGTTGCTACTAGGGAGAAAATAATAATCTCTTGTTCATGGAACAATTGTATTTTTTACTTTACACACATTACTTAAAGCAGTTATCCGTTTCTTGCAACTTAATACTGGAAGGGGTTCGGATGATAACCTGAAGGTGGATTACTAGTCATAGATGAAGTTGGATGGCGGTCTATGTATATTGTTGTAATGCCCAATCAAATCTCATAGGATCAAGAATGTCTAGTATTGCATTGTTATTCCTTGCTTTGTCCTGTCAATTGCCCCGATGTAATTTGTTTACCCAGCATGTTATGATATTTATCTTAAGGAGAACACCTCTAGTGAACTGTGGACCCCGGTCCAATCTTTACCATTGATACATATTCCACTGTTACTATTTACTTTCTGCAATCTACCATTACCTTCCACATCATAGGTTTAATCCTTTGTTTTCAGCAAACCGGTGAGATTGACAACCTCACTGTTCATTGGGGCAAAGTCTTGAGTTTGTGTTGTGCAGGTACCAAGTTGTTAGCAACACCTAGGAGTCGTTTCCTTCCTCCTACTGGTTCGATAACCTTGGTTTCATACTGAGGGAAGACTTAATGTTTTGCTCATTATACCTTCCTCTTGGGGTTTCCCAACGATGCTCTAAATTGATCTGAGCCGCATTAGTTGTCAATCTAGAAAATATTTTTGGTAGTTATGTATATTATGGAAAAACTAAACGTGAGAGTAGAAATGCTTCCATTTTTCTTCTTACCCACTCACCCAACCTTTTATGGTAAGGAAGTGTAATGTTTATCAATCCTCTTCTAAAAATTCAAACTATGATTCACGTGTTCTGGGTTTCCATAGTATAATAGGATGTCTGTGTCAAATTGTTTTGTCTATCTGTTGCATCCAATTTATTATTGTAATCTGCCTTTTGGTTATCAACTATTGCTACATTCGATACTAACAGGCTATTGTAAACTGATGTGATCTATCCAACTCTTGGTAAACTCATGTGATCTGTCTTACTCTTGGTTACCGACGCGATCTAGTTAGGGGTGTTCATTATTTGAGTATGCTTTCACGTGATGTGGAGTTGCTAATCTCCATCTGTTAAGTGAATTCGGTTGCACGACTTTTCCTAGTCATGTATGGGGTAATGCTTTGAGTTTGGGATGGAATCATGACCATACGACTACTCTTAGCATTCACTCTTGTACAATGAATTGGTGGATTAATGCGATTTTACTCTGTTCCATGAAAATTTATATTGCCAAAAATTCCGGAAAGTTTTCTTTGGTTGATTTGTGTCTCACACTCCTTTTTAGTCGCGTGTGATATGTTAACAATATCCTAGGTCCTATGAACTTTTCTTGATATTTTAATATCATCTTAGTAAATTGCACCCTTTAATCATGGTTAATTACATTTTAGTGCTATTCTGGATTACTAATCATTATCCCTTATGGTACTAATGTATGATCTTTCATCTGTAACAGGATGGTGCCTCCTCCGCTTCGCAATGTCGAAGAAGAGGCACTGGGTTTTCTAGAGTTGGGTGTTGTCCTTGTTAGTATTGCTACTACTCTGGGGACACTGCAGCAGAACCAACAGAGGTTTTAAGAGAGTATTCGGAGGAATGAATTTTCTCCACCTCCTTTGCGTCCTCAGCGTGGCACGATGAAGGACTTCCTCAAGTTTAACCCTCAACACTTTGAGATAACTGTCGAGCCACTAGATGCCGGCGATTGGCTCCACGAGACTACAAATCTGCTTGACACCGCTGATGTGGCTAAACATGACAGAGTTAAGTTTGCTACTCACCTTATGCGTGGAGAGGTCACACTTTGGTGGGAGAGTTATCTTAGAGCAAGCCCACCTAGATTTCAGCCATCATGGTATCAATTCACCGATGCTTTCAAGGAACAGTATCTGCCTAAATTTATGGTGGAAAGAATGAAGGAAGTGTTTCTGAATCTAAAGCACGGAAATGATAATGTCAACACATACATAAAGAACTTCACCAATCTTTCTCATTATGGAGGTGAAGAAGTGTATGATGACAAGAAAAGGCAAAATAGGTTCCGTCAAGGTCTCAAAGCTTCAATCAAGTATGCTCTGACACATCCAAGCATAAGCTACAACAAATGGCTCTCCAAGAGGAGTCAAGTAAGCAAGCATATGAAGAGTCCAAGAAGCCCAATGAAAAACAAGTCTCTTCCTCCACCCATGCCAAGACCTGCTTCGACAACTTCTTTGGGCACCTGCACCACGGGCTCTAAACATCATCACTAAGCCTGGGGCAGCTATTACTCGAGTCAACAATGTCAATCTCGTTCAAGATGAACATGCACCTGGAGTTGTGCTGGGTATGCTTCCCGTGAACTCAGTCTCTACACGAGTATTATTTGATACTGGAGCATCGCATTCTTTTGTCTCTGCAAGATTTACTGATGAGAATGGATTAGACATGGATGATCGTCCTAAATGTCTGATGGTTCGTTCTCCCGGAGCACGCATGTTATCTTCCAATATCAGTAATGGCAACCATATTCAAATTGGTGGTTCTTCTTTTCTAGCCTCATTGATTATCTTGGACAACTCAGATATTGACGTCATCTTGGGTATGGACTAGTTTAATGCAAATGGATCCATGATCGATTTTTCCGATTACTCGGTCGCTCTGACAATTCCTGAAGTCCACATTGTCTATTCCCCAAGGCAAACTCCCTTTCTCCAGCTCTACTCTCTGGGTGTTCAGAACATGGATGTTATGGACGCTCTCCAAAGTGTACAGGTGGTCTATGAGTTCCCGGATGTATTTCCTAAATAGCTACCAGGTATTCCTCCTGACCGAGAGGTTGAGTTTGTGATTAAACTGGAACCTCGAATCTCTCCTATCTCTTAGTGTCCATATAAAATGGGACCTAATGAGCTAGCTGAACTCAAGCGACAACTCGATAAGCAAGAAAAGTTAGGTTTTATATATCACACCACTTCCTCCTGGGGTAGCGCAACAATCTTTGTCAATAAGAAGGATCGGACTGATCGACTTTGCGTGGACTACCGAGCTCTCAATTAAAAAACAATCAAGAACAAGTACCCTCTGCCTCGAATCAATGACCTCTTTGATCAGCTAGCAGGATATGTGGTGTTCTCTAAGCTCCATTTGAGGAGTGGATACCATCAAATCAGGATTCGCAAAGAAGATATCCCCAAAACGGCGTTCACAACTCGCTGTGAATTGTATGAGTACACAGTCATGTCCTTTGGTCTCACAAATGCTCCTGCAACCTTCTCGAGGCTTATGAACTCGGTTTTCATGGAGTACCTTGACAAGTTCGTGGTGGTCTATCTCGGTGATATTCTTATCTATTCCAAGTCAAAAGAAGAACATCTTCGTTGTGTCCTAGCCACGCTTCGTGAGAACCGCCTCTATGAAAAGTTCTCCAAGTGCGAATTCTGGCTGCCAAAAGTCACCTATCTAGGCCATGCCATTTCTGCCGAAGGCATTTCTGTCAACCCAAAAACTGTACGGACAATTATGGAGTGGCTCCCTCCGAAGAATGTCAAGGAAGTGTATAGCTTCCTTCGATTGGCGAGCTATTTTCATCGATTTGTTCAAAACTTCTCAAAGATATCCAAGCCTCTTACCGATCTCCTGAAGAAATATAAGAAATACCTTTGGACATGAGCGTGCCAAACAAGCTTTGAGACTCTCAGGGAAAAGCTCACTTCCACAACTGTCTTGGTTTCTCCAGATACATCGAAGCCTTTTCAGATCTTCTGTGATGCTTCACTCCAAGGGCTTGGTGCCATTCTGATGCAAGACAAGTAAGTTGTTGCATATGGTTCTCGTCAATTGAAAACTCATGAAGTCAACTATCCAACTCATGATCTGGAGCTCACAGCAGTTGTCTTTGCTTTGAAGATATGTAGACATTACTTGCTGGGCAAAAAATGTGTGATCTTTTCAGATCACAAGAGCCTCAAATATATATTCACTTAGACAGATCTCAACCTTCGGCAAAGGATATGGATTAAAACAATCAATGACTTCGATCTCACGATCAACTACACACCAGGGAAAGAAAATATGATGGTCGATGCCTTGAGTCGCAAAGCTTATGTCAATAATCTCAAGGTGAAGAAGCTTGAATCTCAGTTGTTTGAGGAATTCCGCCAACTCAACCTCTGCCTTGTCTCCAAAGGCTACCTTGAAACCTTGGTGGCTACTCCTTCCTTGGAACAAAAGATTCGCTCTGCTCAACTGGAGGATCCCTTTTGTAAAGAGTATGCAATAAAGTCTCAGAATCCAAAGTATGAAGCATACCACCTCGATGATCAAGGCACCTTGTTCTATGATCACATGATGGTTGTTCCTGAACTTCCAGGATTGAGAGAAGAGGTCCTGAAAGAAGATCTTGATTCTGTCCTTTCTATCCACCCTGACGGCACAAAGATGTACATGGATCTGAAAACACAATACTGGTGGCCAAGAATGAAAAATGACTATGCCAAGTATGTCCCCTAGTGTGATGTCTGCCGCATAGTGAAAGTTGTTCATCAAAAACCATCTCGTCTTGTTCAACGTTTTAAGCCTCCAGAATGGAAATGGGAGAAGGTAGAGATGGACTTCATAATTGGCTTTCCAAGGTATTAGAAAGGCAACAATGCTATTTTTGTTGTCATCGATAGGCTTTCCAAAGTGGCTCATTTCTTCCCGGTCAAGGAGACTATTTATGCTAGTCAATTGGCCGAGCTCTATATCAACATGATCGTCTTGCTCTATGGTGTTCCTCTAGAAATCAGCTCGGATCGTTGGAGTATCTTGACCTCCAAGTTCTAGGAAAGCTTCCAATAAGGCTTGGGCACTGAGCTCAATTTCATCATAGCATATCATCCCCAGTCTCAAGGACAGGTGGAAATTCTCGAAGATATGATTCACACTTGTGTAATATCCTTTGGAATGAAGTGGGAGGAATACCTTCCATAAGCTGAGTTCTCGTACAACAATAGCTTCCAGAAAATTCTCAAGATGGAACCCTTTGAGGTTCTCTATGGCGACAAGTGGCGTACACGAATTGTTTGGTCAAGTGTAGGTGAAAGGAACTTATTTGGCCCTGACATTGTCACTCAAGTAGAAGAAAAGGTTCTTATCATTCTTGAGAACTTGAAAGTTGCCTAGAGTCGGCAGAAGAGCAACTATGACAGGAAGCATGTGGATATGGAGTATGTTCCTGGTGATTTGGTTTACCTTCATGTCACTCCCATGAGAGGAACCCATCGTTTCGGTATCAAGGGCAACCTTGCACCGAGATACATCAATCCCTTCAAAAGCCGTGGAAGAAGAGGATAAGTGGCTTATGCACTTGAGATTTCTGAAAAAATCAAGGTGCTCGATGTCTTTCACGTCTCTCAACTCAATAAGTGCTTCAAAGATCCCGATAGGACCGTGGATCACGAGCTCATCAACCTCCAAGAAGATATCTCCTACAAAGAGCACCCCGTGAGAATTGTTGAAGTCACAGAACGAAAGACTCGCAATGAGTCTATAAAGTTCTGCAAGGTGCAATGGTCTGACCATTCCGTTGGTGAAGAAACTTGGGAGTGCGAGGATGACCTCCGTTCCAAGTATCCTACCTTGTTTGAGTCTTCTTATTCCTAGAATCGCAGGGTGAGATTCTTTAGTGGGGGAGAGTTGTAGCGTCATATCTGTCTATCATCTTTAATGCTACATCAATCATAATAAAATGCTATTTCCACATGTCATTCATTGCATCATCATTATATCATGCTCATGTCACCATGCCACCTTGCATTTGAGAATCATATAAAACCCCCTATATTTGGTTCTTATCCCATATGCATTATATGTTGTATCACTTGTATTTGCCTCTTAATATATTGTATTTGCTTCTTGATAAATTGTTTGCTGCCCAAGTTGAGTTGTGGGCATATATTTTCCAACTCCACCATCTTTCTTTTCACCACCTTATCGCTCCACCATCCAAACCATATATGGGAAATTGCATTTCTTTGGGTATTGAACTCTAGATCATGAATATTTGGGATGGATCTTTTCCTTTGTCTACTTTCTCCCATAGCTTATCCATATTGTTCTCACAATATTGGTAAGGAAAACCACATGTTCATTTCCTTGTTTCCCATGGGGAAGTAGGAACCCCAATTCAATCCATGGGTTATTTGAGTATGGAGCCTATTTGAATTCATAAGGTCACCTCCTATTCTAGTGGACCAATACACACTAGATTGACTTTACGTTCAAATAGCCTGGTATTTGAATGAGCCATTTTTTTGGTTTTGTTATGCCCTCATGAAGCAAGGTAAAAGCTTTATTGATCTAGATTGTTTTTACAAACTAGATCATCACACCTACATTGTATGACACATGCAATGTGTACCATGTCACCATGATCTACTCACTTTTATTTGTTTTAGCATAATTTATATTTTGGTCTTCCCCTTTTAATCATTCATATTTGTTTAAATTGATAATTCCAAATATTAAGTATAATATATGTTTTTGAATCAGAAATGTGATGAATATGATTATGCTATTGAAAATATCATTTGGGAAATTTAAAATTTTCAAATTATTAAATGCTAATAAATGCCTATTTCTTAATAATTGAATAACTTTAATTCCGTAATTCAGAATTCGACAAATGATATGTCTAAATCGATTAGCTCGACGAGCCCGTTCTAACTATGCATTCCATGATATGAATTGAACCATGGATCATATAATTATTAATGTCCAGCATGGTTTATGAGAGCAAAACAGGACTAAAACCCTAATCAAATGCTTTATTCTTATACCCCACACCTCACCCATGCCATGACATGCTATACCATGTAAATTGTGCATCATTCAATCATGGCATACCTTTTTGCTTGTTGCATATGATTTATATAATAGTCTAATGTATTTATTTCGGCCCCTTGTGTGTTTGGTTTTATCCGAATAAATGTCGAGGAAGGAGAATATCAGGAGCCACAGAGTACTACCCGAATCCTTCCTATTCTGCAACTGAGCTTTCCGGAAAGCAATTACCCATACTTACACTACATATATCACCTATTATTATTGCATCATGTATTGCAATCTGAATAAAATTGAATCCCAAGTATTGCATAGCCTTTACTTTTAAACCCCACCGAAGCTTGTTCCCTCAATCCCATGAGACATTACTACATGAGTTGTTTGAGCCATGCGAGTCGTATAATTGCATGTGTAGGGTTTGTGAGTGTCTTTGAATAATGAGGTACCTAAACAACTGAATTGAGTAGTAATGGGATCACTAAAGAAAGAGGCACTGGTGGGCAATAGTTGCGATCTGTTTTGTATCCGCTCACTTGTGTCCCATAGGACCCGAGTACTTGAGTCACGTTTAATTTCTTGGGGTCACAACTAGTTTGGGGCTTTATTACTATCGTGTACTTATGTCATTCTTTACCGCTTTATTTACTACTGTTGCTTAAGGAACGTTTACTACTGTACTGTTTAGGAATGTGGAATGTTTTCATAGTATCAACAATCCCAGTCACACATTCAGGTTCCTAGTCGTTTACATCCATTGGCACAAGCCCCTCGCTCCGTCGCGGATCCGTCCAACTTCGTAGTGGGTAGCTTAGCGGGGTGCCCCCTGAAATCATGTGTGAATCTTGTGAATGCTTTGTCGTGATGCCTCATTGGGTTCTCATTTGGTTTTCCAAGGTTGATCGTGCGTGTGTTTCCATTTGTGCACCCTCGCAGGGTAAATATTTCTGAAAGCCATGTCCGTGGTTATGGACGACTTGGAGCATAGTTTTTCGATCATAGACAATTATAACTAAAGTACCACTTTTAAATTGACTAAAACTTGTCTAGTAATAGTGCAACCTTCATGGAATGGTTAATTAAATTGCCTACGGATGGGATGTTCTTCTGCCTTCTCGTTTAGGAAACGGGGAGGTGGGCGAGCGATGTTTATTTGTGTTGATATATATCTATTGGGTAATCAACTGTTGTTTATTTAACGAATGTCCGTCTACCATTGGTTAGGCGGATGTTGTAGCGTGTCGCTATAGAACTGCGAGGCTTCATTTTCACTACAATTGCGTCACCCTAAGGTTATTCCCTTTAGATGCACAAATACTTGCTGAGCCCCCTAGGGTCTCACATGATAAATATTGTTCAGATGGACAAGTATATCCGTAGGAAGGTTACTGGGTTGAGGAGACCCATGATGGTGGAAACAAACGTGAGGTGTAGATATTCTAGGGCGTGGAGATCTTGAGATCATGTGGGCAGGATGTGGTTATTTTCAGGTCATCTTATGCCAATTTGCCTCTTATTCGTACTCGGATCTTGTTTTATGCTTCTGCTTGATACTTTGATGTGTGATTTATGTGGATGTATCCTAAACTATTAGAACTATTTAGCAATTTGGATCTTGCCATATGGCGTTGAATATTTCTATTTCTTTTAGATGGTATGTCTCTGATGTACTTTTGTATGTAGTGGACATACGCACTTGTGTATGTCTGTTCACATAATGTCGACTACACCACTCGCACATGTCATGATGTTCATGCAGAGTGGATAGGATGGTTGGCCAGTACCATGCCTAGTTCCACTCAGACGGGACCTACACGTGGGTGGCCCTTGGGCCTCCTCTCTAGGACACCTTATGCACTTTGGGTTCATTCCTGGCTTGTTGCTTAGAGCGTAGTGTCCGAGGTATTACAGTGAACATACCCTATCTAAGCATCATAACACGATCATGTCATGAAGTTCAGGTTATGATTATTAGGAAATGTAGTGACTTGTTTCCTCAAACCATGAGACCAAATCTAGTCACTGTCTTCCGAGAGTACTTTGAGAGCATATAACATCACTCATTGGAACGATGATCATAAGGGTCTGATTGGGTATTCAGAGGAGAAGGTTGATGAATATGTGTCAAGAGCGGGATTTGTCCATCCGCATGACGGAAGATACTCTGGACCCACTAGGATAAGTTATATCCATAAGCTACGCAGCGTGTGACAAGGTCACGGGGATATCACTTATTGGATCGAGTAAAGTAGCTATTGTCGGTAACGAGGTTGAACTCGACATGGTGATGTCATTGATCAAACCACGGACAATACAAGTATCAAAGAGACAAAAGGAATAGGTCATAACATTGATTGTTAAAACGACAAGTTTCATGGAGTGCATAGGTGGTCACTATGGGCATCCAGGTCCCGCTGATGATCATTGGTCCAAGAGGGGTCTAAAACATGTCTAGAGTGTTCCCTAACCGTTGGGTAGCACGCTTAAGGGTTTGAATAAGCTCGGAGATTGTTTCAGGATCATCAGAATCACCAAAAAATAAGAGGGTGAAACCGGAAGGGTCCCGGAAAGGTCCCGATGATGTTCGGAGTGGGATGGAAGGTGTTCCACAGCTATGGGTTTTAAATAATATGTAACTAAATTTTAAATAGTGATTTAACGATTTATTTATATTTATTTAATAAAAGAAAAGGATTAAAATCCCTATTGGGCCAATTTCCATAGGGGAAAAGTCCCATGAGGTAAAGAGGCAAAGGGAGGAAAGGGAGGAGGGGACACTTGGGCCCCAGCCACCTGCCGATGGGGCCAATGAGGGCCTTGGCCGGCGGATACCACCCCTCCCCTCTCTTTGCTCCTTGGTTAGTCTCACATGGATTAGGTAAAGAGACATGTGCCCCCTTTTACCCTTTGTAAAGAGAGTCATAGGTATAAATTAAATCACCAAAAAAATAATAAAGAATTCCTAGCTTTGGGAATTGCCTCTAGTTGCCTCTCTCTTATCTCTCTCTCCTGACCATGGCCCCATTGTTAGGGTTGCACGGACAAGGGACTTCTTCACCACGAAGAGTCGTCGCTTTGCGGGATTCGGATCCGGGTGATCTACTTCCGCAATCTCGGCTAGATCTGAAAGAAGCGGGAGTCATCCTAAAACACCATACATGTGTGACTCCCTCGGGAGGTGTCGTACTTTCTTCACTAGGAGTTGTCGGATCCGTTAGAGCCATTGGACTTTGGAACGAACTTGAGGTCGGCGTCAGTACAACTACATCACCCACGTTCCCTGTGGTATGTTAACCCCATTCGCTCTTCAAAGGTATGAATACCATATCCCCTCCCGTTACTGCATTACTAATACATAGATCCTGGAATTAGGGTTTAGTTCATAGGTAAATTTTTTGTTTTTGCCCCCGAACCCAATAGTGGTATCAGAGCCGATCTATGCATTGTACTGCTAGTATGGGTAGAACACATGAGTTCTAATGTGTGGGCGTTGATTCTATAATTGTTATCTTCCCATGTGTACTCGTTTATATCGTGGAATTGATTGATGAAGCGGCCTAGACCGACCTTACTCGTAATCTTACGCGAGACTGGTTCCACGCTAGATATACGACTTGCTCCGTATAAGTGGCTAGCGGGTGTTTGTCTCTCTTTCAATAGTTGATATAGCATTTGCAAAGGAGGGCCCAAAGAGGGGTGTAGTAGAAACAGTTATCTAATCATGTTGTGATTGAAGTTCGTAGGTAAGAAACGGTTCTTGCACGAAAGCCCTAACAACCACGTAAAACATGCAAAGATAAAGTAGAGGCGTCTAATTTTGTTTTGCAGGGGCATTGTGGTGTGATATGGTCATAGTCAAGGTAAAGGGGTTTATCTTCTATCGCTAACTCGTAGTAATAGTCATCATGATGGTGGGCTATAAACGGGAGGCGCCGGTACCCTGGCGCTGGACCCAGAGGCGCTGGATGGAGATCACAGCGCGACGGACCATATCGCATCACACTCACATTTGATGTATATTGTTTTGTGCATCTTTTTGTGTGCTAGTATTAGATACTCGACGGTAGCATTAATAAGATGATCCATATAAACATAATATCAATGAAAGTGTTCTCCCTTAGTGTGCACCAGAAGAAAGTTCTCCATTATGAGGCAGGCCATGGTAATCGGTGTCATACATAATTGCGTTCACATATGGTTGGTGTAAGTCATGTTGCACAACTATACACGTAAGGTTATTTTGGCGAGTCTAGCATGTACAGACATGGCCTCAGAACAAGAGATGATCAAAAGATCGAGGACGAGTCGCATGAATGATGTGATCAATGTTTTGACATCCACCTTTGCAACTATATCGTCGGTCGTGACGATAGGGGGTGGTGTAGTGATTTGGGATTGTGTAATCACTAAAATCTTTTTGGGGATAATAGTTTTAGTGGAGTTATTTGAACTCACATAATTATATAAACTTAGTATAAATCCTTTTGCAATTGTAAATGTAGAATATGGCCAACCACGAAGCCTATTTGGAGGTTGCTGATTGGGTAGCTTCCGAGAATCTCAAACTAGATGGATCCAACTTCCCTAATTGGCTAGTGCGTGTGAATGTTCTCCTAAGAGATAACTGTGTGGTTGACTACATATGCTTAATGATATGTTTGATGGGTTGGAGGACTACATTGACACCCCACAACAGTTGAAATACCGCTATTTTCGTCGTGATATGTCCACCTTCATTCATGTGATCATGCGCTACGGGATGGTGGACGAACTGCATCCGCTCATGGGTGACCTTGGTCCATATACGATGGTCGATTAGCTGAGGGCGGAGTTCATTGGCTCGGTGCGCATGTGGAAGAGAGAGCTTCTTGGAGACTTCCTTTCCATTAAGATGGAGCAACACACTTGCTTGAAGAGTCATTTGGAGTGCATGCATGATGCATGCATGAGACTGGTTCACTTCGTGGACTACTGGACAACTGATTCATTTGCAATAAGTGTGTTGCTTCGATCGTTGCCTCCCAACTTCAAAGGATACACCCGGACTTGCATTCTGAGAGGTGATGGGGAACCATAGGATTTAAATGAGTTCATATCACATTTCAGGAACATGAAGGTTGAACCCATTGCCGAAGAGGTCATCGCTGGCGAAGGTATATATGATATACAAATTTATAAATGTTATAACCTTGCAAACACTTGTTGCAGCATTGAAGTATCTGGTACTTGTACTATTTTATGAAAACATTTCCTACTGCGTGAGAGATGCTTGCGGGAGAGGTGGTGACATTGCGTGTTGATGGTGAGCATGCTAACGATGGCTGACAACACTCTTCCACTACTAGAAAAACGCCTATTCGTGGCGCACCTGAAAAGGCCTTCCGTGGCGCACTAGCAGTGCGCCACGGGCCTCGCGCTACGGCTATCTCGTAGCCGTGGCGCACCGCATGGTGCGCCACGGTTATATCGAGATAGGCGTGGCGCACTACCAGGTGCGCCACGGATAGGGGTACAGGTGCGCCACGGATGTTTTTTTCAAAAATCAATTTTTTTTTGCAAAAAACACCCTTGTTTTGAATTGCAAAAGCAATCGGGTCCGCATCGCCGACGTCGTGTCGCCTCGCTGGAGCATGGTGGTCGTGGCCACGGCCTACCACCGCAGGGAGGTGCGGGAGGCCGTGGCCGTGCTACTCCTCGCCGGCATCAAGGAAGAGAGGGAGAAGGAGGTGTGGCTGGAGAAGGGAGGAGGTCGCCGCAAGGAGAAGGAGGTCGTCGGTGGTCGTCGGAGCTCGTCGTCGCTCTTCGTGACTGCAAGGAGGAGGAGGTCATCGCCGTCGTGACTACAAGGAGGAGGAGAAGGTCGCCGCCGCCATCGCCATCGTCACTGCAAGGAGAGGAGGATGCCGGAGAAAGGAGGAGGATAAGGCCACCGTCGCCATCGTCAGTGCAAAGGAAGGAGGAGAAGGAAAGGAGGAGGAGGAGGAGGAGGAGGAGGAGGAGGAGAAGAGAGAAGGAAAAGGAGGAGGAGAAGAGAGAAGGAAAAGGAGAAGGGAGGAGAATGAAAAGGAGAAGAGGGAGGGAATAGGGGTAGGTGGGCGGGGTGGTGATTCAAATTTGAATCCCGCCCAAGCTTATACTTGGCGCACTAGGTGGTGGTGCGCTACGGGTAAGTTGCCCTTTATTTTTTTTCTGCAGGAAAAAACGGTCTTTTGACCGTAACTTTTTACTCTTTTCGAATTTTGAAAATCTAAAAAATTGCTAAACGACCGAAGTTCATTGCGAGCGGATGCGAAATCTCGTTCTCGTCATTTTGGTATATTATACGATTTTTTTCGATATCGTATGCAAAAGTTACGGCCTTTTTACCGTGGCATGACTTTTTTTGCAGATAAAGTCGAAACTCATGTTTGTTAATTTTACTAGAAGCTATACCACATTACCTACCTAAATATGAAAGGATTTAATTTTTTGAAGTGTTTATGATTTTCTTTTATTTTTTGCAAAGCCTAAAAAGGCGATCCACGGGGGGGGGGGGGGGGTGTGGAGTTGGTGCAGGATAGTTAGGCGTAGGGCACTAGGGCAAGGTGCCCTACTACTAAGTTTATACATCCGTGGCGCACATGCCATAGTGCGCCACAGATGTGTCTGGCCGTTTCACAGCAGAGAGGGGCATACGCTTAGGCATAGCGCACCCCCTCCATGTGCGCCACGGTTGACACTAACAATCGTAGCGCACCTATCCTATGTACGCTACGGATGTTTGGCGTGCGGCCAACAGGGCCCTGGCCCACACATATCTGTGGCGCACTATGGTCATGTGCGCCACGATTATTCTAGTTACTAGTAGGGCACTGCCCATAGGTGAGCCACGCCTGTTTTAGCCGTGGGGCACTTCAACCATGTGAGCCATTTTCCTAGTAGTGTTCCTCGACATTTATCATTTAGTTTACTTTTTTGGATAATTATTGTAATCGATGGAATATGAACTTTATTAGTGTGTCTTGCACTTCGTGAGATGTTTATTCATATGAGTTTGTAACAAATTAGTTGTTCTACTTTTATGAATGATTTCTATGTGTGTTCATATGTTGTTTTTCGATTATGTGGATTATTCGAGTTGTGTAACTGATTGATAATGCATGAATATTTGTAAAATATTAAAATGCCTTGAAATACCTAACTATATGATATATTCATTTTTTATGAAACCAATGTTTAAAATTCATAAGTTATAATGATAGGATGTGAAATTGTAGATATTTGATCCCTTGTCACATACACACCAGGCCCATGTTGGCAAACATAACTGAAACACCACGTATTACTTAATACAAAGTGTTTAATGAATTGTTGAAAGAAAATACATATTCGATGTACCATATTTCAACAAAGTGGTGATTATCATTTAGTTTTTTTTTGAATATTTACTGTAGGGGAGTCCCCCACAGTCCTTTATTTAAAAAAGAGTCAAAAGTCTTATGTACAAACTAAACAGTTAAAGAAAAGAATAGGAAAAGAGACTATACAAAGTTATAGTAAAGTATCTATCCAAGATATCAGCTCTGGAATGGTCTTCTTTTTTACTCTATATTTTAAGAATGAGACATCAGTGATAAACCCAAATTTCCAAGAGGCAAATGAAGGTCTTATTCCTTTGAAGATCTTGTCATTTCTCTGTTTCCAAATATTCCAGCAGGCAAGTATAGCAATCTCTATGAAGCATGGACCCTTGAAATTCTGCTTTGCATGTTTCAATATTTCTGGCCCAGACCCTGACCCCCAGGCTACTTGTAGATATGTCCAAATCCTTATACTGAAATTACACTCGAAAAAGAGATGTGACCAGTCTTCAAGGGTATGACAAGGACAAAGAACACAGTCATGATTGTCTGAAACATTCCAATGTCTTCTGAGTAGCATGTCTTTAGTATTAATGCGGTCATGAATTATAAGCCAAGCAAAGAACTTGTGCTTGGAAGTACATTTGCTTTTCCAGATCCATTGGGAGGGGAAGTGATTTGATATGTGTTGAAAGTACACCTTGTACTTGGCACTGACAGAATAGTCACCTGTTCTTGAATGCATAGTTTTCCATTCATCATGTTTATTTTGATGGAGCGTGACATTAGCTAGTTGCAATTGTACTTGTTGTAGCTCAGAATTAGCTTCAGTAGAAGTTGGCAGGTGAAATGCTTCTGACATCTCTGTAACTGAAATCGCTTGCCTAACAGAGCAATCTTTATCAAGCACATGTGATAATAAATGTGGATAAGTTAAGTTGAGGGGTTTGCTGTTCCATTTATCCATCCAAAACAATGTTGTGTCTCCTGTTCCCACAGAACATTTAGAAATTGAGATATATTCCTCATGCAAGCTCATAATATGATGCCACCAAAAATATCCACAAACAGTAACAGTATGAGGAACCCTTTCATGATAGTATGTGCTCTAGACTAAGTTCACCCAAGGAAGATCAACTTTATTGTAAAAGTTATGAAGGTGCTTCATAAGCAGGCATTTATTTTGAATTTGCAGATCTATGATGCCTAAACCCCCCTTATCTTTTGGTTTGCAAACCATCTCCAGGAAGCCAGCCTTATCATCATCCTTACTCTTTCTCCATAGACAATGCCTTCTTGCTCTGTTTAAGACTTCTATTATTCATTTTGGAATACTCAGAGAGCTTATGTAGTGCAATGGTAAAGAAGGTAACACAGAATTCACCAAAACAAGTCTGTCCCCATAAGATAGGAATGAGGCCGAGGCTATCAGTCTTCTTTCAAATCTATCAGTCAAAGGTGAAAGATCTTTAATTTTTGGTTTTGTAATCCCCATGGGCTGACCCAGATAAGTGAAAGGCATCTTTGCAGTAACACAACCAATTTCAAAAGCAAGTGAGGCAGCCTCCTCTTGGCTTAAATTTATGGGCACCAAAGAAGATTTATGAAAATTAACTTTTAATCCAGTGGAAGCTGTATAATCTTCAAGGATTTGTCTGAGAGTGTGTAATTGTTGTGGATCAACTTGCATGATGATAATAGTGTCATCAGCATATTGCACAACAGGAAAATTATTGTTGCCTCTATTTGGGATTGGTGGTACCAATCTTCCTTCACTGAATGCCTTGTTTATAAAGCTCTGAAGCAAGTCCCCCCCAGGAACATATAACAATGGAGAAAGAGGATCACCTTGTCTAACAATTGATGAGTAGAAGAGTTTACCAAATGAAACATGAGAATGAAACTATTTGATTTGATCAATGATTTCAGCATCAAAGGGTATTGAAAATAAAGAGAATCAAATTACTACGAATTGGTCAATAGTAATGAAATTCGACGTTACTAGCATAAGATTTGTCAAATATGTTTCACAAGATAATATTTGATATTAAGTGGGATGTAGGTGGCACCAAATAAATTGAGGTAGTTTAACGTAAAGATCATTGGAAATAGCAAACACTCATTTAGAATAAAGTAAACCATCTAGAATTCGTGAAAGGTTTTGGAGTTATTTGAAAAAACCAAAACAATAGCGAACAAGTCCTTATAGAGTATTCATTGGAAACTTTGAAATAAAAATTCCATGACTGGAACCAAAAGAAGGCAAAGCTAGTATTGCTAAAAGTTTGGTGCATTCTCGAGAAAGTGTGCTTCTCGATAGTGTTGTTAATGGAAGAGAGTGAGATCAAGATAAAGTTCTATGAACCTGTATTAGAGTGTTGAGAAGCGCAACAGAATATGTTTCAAAACGTTTGTAACACCCTAGTTTTACCTAATTACTATTTAGGGTTGATTGTGCATTGCATGAGCATCATATCTTAAATTGTGCATTCAAGAAATAAATCAAAACCCTAAACCCTACCCTCTCCCTCTGTTTGAAAACAATTCAAATGGTTTGGAATATTCTTGAAAAACTCAAAATGTTTGGATCCCAATTGGACTAAAAGGTCCCCTGCAATAATTTCATTTATTTTATAAATGTCCCTGGTATTTTTGAAACATCCAAAAGAGATTTGGATTTGAAAAGATACACAGAGAAATGGAAACAGAAAAAGAAAAGCTTCGGTTAAAAAAAATAGAGAACCAGAGCCTCTAGGCCGGCCCAGATCCCCTTCCTCTCTTGTCTCGCTTTCCGCGGCCCACCTTGCCCCTCTCTCTCCCTCGTCTATCTGGCGCTCAGCGCGTAGTTTCCGCAGCCCACCTTGGCCCATCCCCGGCCCATACCAGTTCGACGTCATTGTCTCCACCGTGACGCGAAGCAGCTGCGTGCCTGCGTCGCCGCCGTCGATCGCCGTCAACCGCTGCGATGCGCCGCCGCCCCCAGACGCGAGGATAAGAACGCCACAAGGAGCGCCGTGTTGATCTCTCTCTCCCCATGCCCTTATCTTTATCCCTCCCGCTCTGCATCGCGAGCTCCTGCGAGCTCTTGAAACCCTAGCCCGGACCTCATCGGTGCCTCGCCGTCTTTGGCCACCCTAGGTCCCTCTGAGGCCACCACGAGCTCCGCCTTGCCGTGCCGGTCTTCCTCGCCAACGGAATCGAGCCCAGGCGCTGCCAATCGACCGCATCGCCCGCTTCTTCCCCGTCACCGACGTGCTCTGCCGCTCGCCTCGCCGTTGCTCCGGTCACCGCCTCGCCTCGCTGTCACCATCAATCGCTCAGGGTGAGAATACGGTGCTCAGGAACCCATCTGAATCCTCTCTCTCGCTCTGTGTCCTTCCCGCTCCATAGCTTGCCGAGCGTCGTCGCTGCTCGCCGTTGTACGCCTTGCTCTGATGACCATCCATGGGCGGCGCCGCCACTAGCTAGCTCGCCTTGCAGCCCTGGTTCGAACCACATGCTTAGCTCGCGCGTGCGTGCTCGGAAACGCCGGCACCGATGACTATCTGCCGGTGGCCAGCGATGTGACGTCATGCCAGCGTCATCGTGACGCCAACACGTGGGTCAGCTCCTGGTAAAACCCCCTCGGTTCCCGCCTGTCCACGTGGAGGCCGATGTGGCTCTAAGGCCCACCGGTCAGCCACTGTGGCTAGCCCAGCCCTCTGTGTAAAACGTTTTAGGGCGTGTGCTGATGTCACAGTGATGCATTAAATTATTTTAAATGATTTAAATAAATCCAGAAAATGAATAAATATTGGAAATTTAATAACTAACTAATTATAAGTCAGAAAAATATGAATAATATATCAAAATGTTCAGAAAAATGAGTTCTACCTCTCTAAGCTATAATCATGCATTGTTCAGCAACTTTCATAACAAGTTTAATTAGAATAACATAGTAACCCCTCACAGGTGATTCTGGAGTTTCCCCGAGTTAGGGTTTTCACCCCTCGGAACCCCGAGTAATTTGTCAAGCATGCCTTAGGGTTACATTTCGATACAATTCAACTTGCCATATCATCATACTTGCTTGAGAATTGCATCGATGCCATGTGTTGATTGTTTCCCTCTCTTTCTGGTATTTGGTTCTTCCCGGTAGAATACGAGATTGAGATTGAAGCTAGAGATCAAAAACGTCGAAGCTAGAAGAAAAATACTTGACCAACTGTAATCAAGTCAAGTATAAGGCTTCCGAAGATCTGCTTATCGGTTATCAACAGGAAAAGGAAAGAAAAGCCCCACCATGATATAATCCTATGATTTCGAAAGAATTTCAATTCTTGCCATGATGCATACAATTCTATTATGGTCTTTTATCGACAGATAGAGTATCCTATCTATTGCATTACTCCCTTTGAGCTTATATTACCCGATCCACTGCTCCTAGCATAAATAAGTTTGGCTTGTGTGCACTGCTAGAGCTTATAGTGTGTTGCCAACCATGCATAGCTGTTGAGTCTGGTCCATCCAGATGATGTATCAGATGCAGAGAATGTAGTATGACAGGAGATAGAGATATATCGATGATGTGATATGAGTTTAAACATGCTAAGGCTTGTATGGGAGGCCATGGTGGGATGTGGTTTTTCTAGTCCCATGATAGCCACCCCTAGGAACTGAGTTCTTGCCTTTGGAACCAAGACGAGCGTACAACCACACGGGGCCTGGACAACCTCATGAGCAACTAACTTGCCTAGTAGATTCCATGAGTCCCATAGTTCGGGCGTTCCATTCGAAATACACATTGAAATCGTTTTTGAAAGAGGAGGTGAAGGAGGTGTATTCATAACAGGTAAGGAAGCGTGGAACGGGTTGCTTGGGGTTGATGGCGCCCCTGGTAAACCAACCTCGCCTCACATCTTTAAGTACCGGCTTCGGGATTTGACCCGTTATGGCGGAACCATACTTATTGCGTGACTCATGGTCTCGGCGAAAGCAAGGTAAAGGTCATGTCTAACCACCCTCTGCCGGCCTTTCAAGGAAGAGGGTAATCATGTGGCATTAAGAGAAGGCTAGTACGTGTGGGTAAACTTGTACACCCCTGCAGGGTAATAATATTTTTGAAAAGCCATGTTCACGGTTATGAATGCTTGGTGATCAGATACTAAGATCATAGAGAACTTTAACCTAGTCGTAAAACTTGGTAGATCAACGTGTGCTTAAGGATGCTTCCTCATGGGTACGAGGGGGTGATCCTAGTTCAAGTGATGATGACTTGGTGGATATCAATGATGATGATCAATATTTTGGAGATATCGCTCTCTTATCCCCTTTTAAAATACTCTGACTAGACGAGCTTCTTCTCTCTCTTGTTTTATAAACAAAGATGGCTTTATGCAAAACAACTCCACCAGCCATAAGTCTTGCGGAGTACACCCTGTACTCACCCTTGCTTTGTTGATACTTTTGGCAGAGTAAGTGTTTCCTGAATATCAGTTTGGTACTACATCGACATCGACGAGTAGCTTGGGGTTCCCGGCCGGCAGCCTGGAATCTATGGGCTGGGACGTCATCGTTATGCTTCAGGCCTCTTAGGCCATTTGTTAAGTTTGCTATACTTAATAGCATAATTTGCCTTCTATTGTTTGATGTTTGTGGTTAGTGACCTCTGCTTGTAATAATTTGGTTCTCTGCTCAGTTATGAGCTTGCTGTAATATTTTTTGTGTCGTAGGGTCACTGCTGTGTTATCGATTCTTCACTGGATATTCTCGAGCTCAAGGTTAAGCTTATGTCAGACGGAGGTCTGAGATTTGTTTAGTCCTGATCCCGGGGGTGTCACAACATTACTCTTCACATTAAAGAAATAAATCAATGATTATGATCATTTTGTTTCAAGTATGCTTTTACAAAAGGAAAGTAGGATTCACAAATACGCCCTACACCATATGTGGAAATATTTGTGAATTACTTGTCATGTTATTGGAACAAGACATACCTATTAACTATAAAGGAATTGATGGTAAACTAAAATTACAAGAAATCATATAAGTAAATTTCACTTGAGATTAGAAAGTAAAATTATTACTGAATCTCGTCAACTCAAGGAGTTACTTGATATTTACGAAGGACCGCAAAGTTATACAGAAATAGTGGAAGTCTTAAAAGACAAAGAAGAATTCGCCAAAGAATGTCTTGGACGAATTAAAATGAATTTGATTCAAAAGTGCTAAAGTACGAAGGATTTAAATAATAGTAAATTACTAGAGTCTTGTAAAGAAATTCTCAATTTGATAATTGATCAAGAGATTTTGAAGTTGTACGAAATGTTGAGAAGATATGAAATTTGCATAAAATGGAGTGGGAGATAGAAAGTCTTATTAAATTAGTATGTGAGTGAGATATTTTTGAGTGGGAGCCATGTAAGTTTCAGAATCATATATGTAGGTGACATATTTTGAGTGGGAGCTTGACATAATTCATGTGTGTATAAGACACATTAAGAATAAGGACCAAAAGAGCCAATAAATAATGATTTGTTAGGGTAAAGTTGAAAGTATATTGGACATTGAAATCTTAGGAGATTGATATATGCCATATAGCATTATGTTGGAGTGTATTCCTAATAGAGATTCTGAAAAGTTCAGAATAGGAATTGATTAAGGAATAGTCTTAATTCATTCAAATTAGAAAACCATTAAGTATAAACATCGATGGTTGAAAGAAAGAATAGGATGTGCAACATCCACTATGTTATCACATAGGATTTTGTATTCAAATACCAAGATGAATACTCAACATAATATGATACATGTTCTTAGTAAGAAGAAAGTTTGTTTGTGACTGATCCAACGTCACTGCTGCATCTAAAACCAAAGATCGCACTCTGTTGCTAAAAACTATTATACATACACAAGATGTTATCTTAATGATGATCACTACAAGAAATGTGTTTACTTATGACCTTCTCATAGTGACGAGGAATGAAATCATCATAGATCTATGACGATTTCACACAAGATGGTCGTAGGCCGTTTGGAGAGGTCATAACCCTATAAAATTACGATGATTTGTGTCAAAATCGTCGTAATATATTCATATGAAATTTTCATAAACTACATGACACAACCGAGAGACTTATTTATAACCAACTATGACCATTTTAAATTGTCATATTGTCTAAAATATGATACATTAAGTTGACTGGTCGGCCACATCAGCTATTACGCCTACATGGCATGTCTATGTGTCAACTATTGTATAGTATATGTCCATATATAAATACACATATACCTATTATTAGTAGGCCCACCAAACCTTCAAATAATTGCAAAAAAGAGGAATTGAACCTGTGACCTATACAAAGCCTTACTACGCTAAACCACCACAACATACCATAATTGTTGTTGTAATTATGTGCACACGTCATATTAAGAGAACGTCGTACTCAGCACATAAAGAGAGAAAAATATAGGGGTTTTAGGGCTTGAACAACCGACCTCATCACAGAGACGTGGGACTCAAACCAGCACACCACCAATTCACTTCGGTTTTATTACCGCTCTAGCTTCTTATGGACTTTCCCTTATTTGGATGGGTCAGGGCTTTTGCAAATGGTTGCCATCTTTTCTAGCTGGCCTGGGCCTCGCCTGGTTGATAAGGTCCAGCCCATCACAGCTGGTCCATTTAGGAAGTTTTTTTCTATTTTCTTAATTATTGTGTATCTTTTTCATAAGAAGTCTAAAAAAATTGATGTTGGCTCTAAATTTTTATAAAATTCAGAAGATTCTCTTAGGTTGTTAATTATTAATACTTTTCTTATATCAAAATAGTGGGTTTACTAATCCCACATTAGTATATGGTAGGGACAGTATCATGATTCAAAATATGATTGTGAAACTAGGATATTGAATTCAAAATTTTGTGATTGCGTTTTGCAAAACTTGCATTGGGTCTATAATGAAATAGCATATGGTGAACCTAAAAATTATTTTTCCAAAAAACCATGAGCACTAGATCATGTACATGTAGTTCAAATCTGACCACTTCTTGCAGATTCAACAGGAATTTATCTTTTTCATGAGAGGCGTACTGAAAGGTTTGAGTCACCCCGGTTGGGATACTAAATATAAAATGTGGTCTAGTATTTTTTAAATATGGTGGTACCATTTTACAACTTTTATTTGGTGGTTGCTTCACAAAATACCCTGTTTTTGGCACTCAGAAAATGCAAAATGGATTTTTGGTGCAACTAAAATAAAACTTCCTCCTACACCATTGTTAGCTACCCCAATATGCACATTCATGCACAAAATGGGCATATTATCGCTATGTCGTGATTCTAGCCATAACATGGGTTGTTTGGTCTAAAAGCCATGAAATCTCGAACATCATAGCTCATTTTCGAGAAGGTTTTTCTGAGATGTAATCAATATACCAAGTTTGATATTTTTCCTAGCAACTATGTCACATAATATGTCGCCTCATGAAGGATTCACATTGTTTGAGTCTTTTTTTTAATTTCGTATACCCGTTCCAAATTATGGTCAAAACGACGGGCACGAAGATTCTTAGATCGGGGCTAAGCCTCGCTAAACTTGAAGCGGATCTATGATGAAATAGCTTATTCTGTAAAATATATTTTTGTAAAAAAATAATGAGCACTAGATCATGTACGTGTAGTTCAAATCTAACCTACTTCCTACCGATTCGGTAGAAATTTGTCTTTTTATGAGAGGCAAACGAAAAGGTTTGAGATACCCTGGTTGTGTATATGAAATGTGGTCTAGAATTTTTAAAAATAGGTTGGTACCATTTTACAACATTTATTTGATGGTTGCTTCATGATGCATGTAAAATGCATACATGAACTTTGTAGTTTGTTAACATGTTTTCCCACATATTGGCATCATATATAATGTTATATCCATGTTTTATATTGATTTTTGAGGATTTACCAATGATTCCTTTTGTTTTTTCTATAACCCGACAGGGCAGAAAAACCCTGTTTTCAATGTTTTTGATGTTTCAGGACCTATACAAAGTCAAATGGACCTACACTTTTGGGAATACCAATATTTACCCACGAGAAGCATCTAGGGCACAAGAATCTCACCAGGAGGGCCAAACGAGCCCAGGTGGCGCGCCTAGCCCAGGTGGGCACGCCACCCATGCTCGTTTCCTCCTTGACCGTCTGATCGCCTCGATTCTTTCACCCACAGAGTTCTCTTGACCTAAAATTCCCTATATAAGGACCCCTAAGGGAGTCCTCAAGACGGAGCACACCATAGAAGAAAACACCACCAAACATAGTCAGACCCAGAGAAGATTGGAGGGGCAAACTCCACCGAAGCCACATCCGGGGAGTTCGCCACCCTCTCCAACATCTCCAGCATCATCACCATGATGAAGAGAGAGTAGTCCACAGCTGGGCTATAGGTTTGTGGCAGTATCTTGATCTATTTCTCTCTCTTTCTTCATAGATCTATTACCATATGAGCTTCCCTACATGATTTTGGTCATGTTTGTAATTCCTATGTGGTGGATCTTTGTTCTATGATTTGATATTTGATATTTAAATCTATTTTATGTAAGATGTTTTGAAAGATGAATTTCATGTACCATGTTCTTAATTGCTTGTTTTTATCCAACTTGTATGCAAGAACTTGTATGGGGATAAGTGTGAGATGGAGTAGCATGGTGGTAGAGATTGAATTGTGACACATAATATTCAAGATCTACTTTGGTTTTTACCTTTCTTTTGGTTTTTACCTTTCTTTTGCTGCCTCACTAGGGATAAAGTGAAATCATGTGCTATAGTTATCATGTGATAGTGTGATAACCTTGTTAGATCAAGGTAGCATATTTGTATTTCAAACATCATATAATATTGCTTAAAGCTATACTTTGATTTGTTCTTAATTCAAGATTGCATGGGTATTTCCCTTTCTTGAGGAGTATAAGAGAGATGTATTCCATCTCGATGTTAGAATGTGATTCCCATATTAATTTTTTTATCAAGCACATATAGAAATTCCATGAATCTTTATCATTGATGAATTGTTTTGTGATCACTACAACTTAAAAAGAGAGTGGACAAGTGAACCCATAAACCCCGATCCGATTTTTATTATAAGAAACACCTTTCCATTGAATCTACTATCCTTTTTTATTTTATGCAATTTATTATTTCGAAAATACAAAAATACTTTCCCTACTTGCAATCACTCTTAAAAACCCAAAAACAACTCTAGTATCTTCCATATCAACTAGTTTGCATTACTTTAATTTTTTATATTTTATTTCATATTACTAATACGAAACCTTGTGCTTGACAACCAGTTGGTGGAGTTAGGGACACAAGACAAATTATTTACTTTATAGGTTGCTTGGAGAGGAGAAGACAAATACCCTTCCATAACCAATTCCCCAAGAGTTCGATATAAACCCTCGAGTCACCCTTGTGAGGAAAATAAGCTTGCTACAACACTCTGCACTTGGAGCCCCAATGAAAAGTAGCCATATTTATTACCATCAAGTCTTTTTTCTGGTGCCGTTGCTGGGGAATTAGTGAAGACATATCACAGTGGTTGTAGCATGGTGAAACTCCCACGATAACTACCAGACTATTTTATGGCGCCGTTACCGGGGATTTGGCGAAGGTACACCACAACTACATCCTCATCAAGTTTGAAGATCAAGGTAACTCCCATAACACCTGCCTATTTTCTGGCACCTTTGAAGGACAAGCAACTTCCAAACTACTTTATGGCACCATCATATTCATCAACTTGTGCAACAACCCAAGCTTGGGGAGGTTGCACCACTGTGAGATTTTTCTTCTCCTTTTATATTTTTAAAGTATTTTGTTTTGTTTGGTTTTAGTCTTTTTAAGTTTTCCTTAAAACACAAAAACACATAAAAATTAATACCAACCTTTTGCTAAATATGACTAGGAGAAATAAAAAATTAAGTTGGGAACAAGTCCATTCGCAAAAAAGTTTGATTGCAACATTGATCCTGAGGTGATAGGTGCCATAGTATGTAATTGTTTTTCTAATGGGAATACAGCAGCTGCTCATTGGCATATTAAAATCTTTGAATATTCATGCAAAAACTCTAGGGGGACCTGACATTGATCCTGAATTAGTGAAAGTAAAATTATTTTCGCACTCATTAAAAGGAATAGTAAAAGATGGAATAATTATGCACCTAAAAGAGATTTACAAACATGGTACAATATGAAAGTGTCCTTTTTAGAAAAAATTGGTAAAAAGACCCTTCGTTCCAAAAAAATGGTATGTGATTTCAAGCACTATGAAAATGAACCTCTCACTAGTGCTTGGGTAAGGTTTAAACAACTCACACATAAAGTATAACTTGGGCTAAATGATTGGTTGCTTGTAGGAAGTTTTTATGAAGGCCTTACACATGAATCTAAGAAATCCCTAGATAACGAAACCGAAAAATCCTTTTTATATCTAAATCCCCATGAAGCATTTACATTGTTAGATGGAATTTTGGTAGAAACTAGTATCAACAAGATCTTAAGTGAACTTAACCCCAATTTTTCCCTTAGGAGAATTCATGGTGAAAATGAAGTAAAAGTGGAAGTATTAGAAGATTCTGGCATACTCTTTGGGAAAAAAATTTAGGATCATTAAAAATAAAAAGGGAAGGAACTACTATGATTGAAAATGAAAAAGGACCAACAAATTATAAACAAGTATAAGAAGTTAAAATGCTAAGTGAAACAAAATAACCTCTACTCGATCTTGTGTGAGGACCAGAACTTAACTTCCATACCCCCCTATGTTTATTCGTCAATCCGAAGATCAACATTAACGACAAAACGAAATGTATATCATTGTAGACGTGCAAAAAGTAATTATTATAAAGTTTGAATAGTTACATGGTATAATGTATTATAACATATATTAAAATCAGAAAGCACAGCGGAAATATAAAACGCGTAGTGACTCCATCGCAGCCACAAGCAGTCGATGTAGTCCACGAGGCCTCACTCCTCAGCGTCTTCATAGTAGTTGCCCCCTTCTCCATAGTACTATGAAGTATCAATAAAAGTATTTCCATAAGTACATAATGCACTCAACACGCCCCCTCATGGGAGACCTATAATATCTATGGGAGGCTTCAAAGGAAGGTTGTATGGTTGTTTTGCAGAAAAGCCAATTTTAGTTGAAATACGATAATAAGTTTGATCAAAGCGGTTTTAGAAAAAACTATGTTTTTTAATTCAATGTGATATTTCTCATCAGTGTGATTGTCCATGACAACTCACGTATTCCATAAGATTTCAGGAGAAGGATGGAGGCAAAGAGGGAAGTTGAAGACAGGTTCTCGTATCTCAAGAAAGATTCATGAGTCATCCATGACCATGGACACGGCTATTCGAATAGTTTAAACTCTGCAGAGGTTGTACACTTTTCCCACACAACACAATCCCGTCTTGTTGCCCACCAGTGGCCGCTGGTTTAGTACACACCTATTGGTGTACTGGCAAAGGGATCGTGACGAGGTATTTTAGCTAGATCCCCCAAAGATGTGATGATCCCACCGGGTATGGCACATGGAACAGAGAGTCTGTCCCCAAATCGGTCCCCTCATCTGTGCCGAAGGCTCCCCTGCAGGCAGACACCTCATCAGCGGTACGACAACATCAACAACTAAGGCTGACTAATCTACTTGACCAAGCCAGTGCCCATTATAGCCTATGGTTGTACGGTGGTCACAATAATCAAATCCAAGACTTATTAGGCCCTCGCGCGGCACAAACGACGGATTGGTCCCTTCAACTAGTGAAAGGCAGTCAATTGCTCCTTCCTTTGATCCAGCTGTCGCCCGTGCCAATATTTAGACGGTAAGTTTCACCTAGAACCGAATATAGCAGGGGAAGCAACAACGGCTAGCTAAGCGAGCTCATCAAGTTTGAAAAGGGGTGTATGTGACCCGAGGGTCGTCAAATTCCTATGAAGAGAGGAGATAAAGGATCCTACTTATTATTGAGCATGGCTAAAAAATTCTACTCTATCTGAATTATCATATAATATCTACCCAGGAGACCAAGTATACGGTGACAAGCAGATCAAGATATGTCTGTCTGACGACACAAATAAAATAGCGATTATATTTGTAAAACAACAAAATAATATGGCTTAAAACATGGGATAAATCATGTTCAAAGAGGGCGCATGCCTTCGTTGATGAATCCTTCTTCTTCAATAAGATGATTATGGCCACGACCAAAATCGTCACTCTCTACTCGTTGTAACGCTAGCAAATGACAACCAAATAAATACCAAGATAATAAATACCAAATGAAATACAAATCAGAACGAATGTATGAGTTAGTGTAGAATAGGACATAGGACAATTTGGTAAGGATTGAGAAAGTGAGTTCTAGTAACTCGAATGTGAATCAATTGAATGGATCACTAGTATTCTACGATGCTAGGATAGATTATCTCAACATAATATTGTGATAAGATATATGGGTAGGCTTGCTAGGTTTAGACCGCTCGAGGTATATTGGTTGGTATATCGTTCTAAACTAATAATAACATATTAGGAAAATACATGTTTTTGATATAACCACTATAGGTGGTTTAGTCTTAATATGCCATGTACAAACATACTACGTGCTAGCTTGTCTTTCAGTAAGCATACATGTGTTTATAAATCATGACAAAACACTACTGTAACAGAAGCAAACAATCCACCGAAGAATCCAGCATAATAATTAGCCATGCGATGAGAAAAAATATAATAATTACTCTAGCATATAAGCATGGAAAAATAAATGTATGTAAAACATGAATGACTCTTCTAACAGGGAACAAACTAATTACACAATAGAAAAAATCATATAGAGAACACATCAACTAATTTCACTAAATAAATCTGTAGCTAAGCATGGCACTTGTATGCAACTAAAAACAATATAGTTTGACAATAAATCAAACACTAGTAATAATAAGTACTATTCTAACAAGAAAAAATCCATTCCTAATATTTAGGCAGAACTAGCATAGCTCAAATAATAATAGAAAATCATAAGCACTACTAAGATCATATACCCAATTTATTGAACTGTTGTACCATGTCCTAATCATGAAAATACAATGAATACTACTCTTATTCGAACATAAAGGCAGGATACACAAGCCACACTAAGTAACATGTAAGAACAACATGGTAAGTTCTACTAGCATGCAGTAAACAAGTACTCCAAAGAGTAGAAAACAATCTCTAGACCGCACTGATCAAAACAAGCCGCATTGATTAAAACTAGCAAGTAAACCTATAGCTAAACAGGGCATGGACATTAAATCATAAGCAAACGACACACTATGATCTGATTAGGCCATCAAGAATAATTGACCGAATGATGGCAGTACACTATGCATCCAAAACCTATAGAAACAACTCTACATGAACATGTTCGATGTATCGAACTCCTTTAAAATTGAGTTGAATCTTTATATGTTTTAAAATAATTTTGTAAACTACCAAGTATATTCGAAGTATAACGCTACTGCTAGGTTGCTAGGTTGCTACGATCGTTTCGCAAGATTTATGTGTTAGGCTCTAGTTGAACCGATGTGTGCAAGGTATACTATAAGGCTATTGCTATTCGGTGGCGTTCGGTTCACCGGCTAGGTTGTAGGAGGTTGTCTAGGGGATAGGCTTAGATGAGATCAGACTATAGTTTGAAGGATTTTATCTGATTCTCACCGTGTGCGATAAATTCATCCGATGAACTTTAGACAGAGTTGTGGTAGATGGATAACTTGGCAAGATGTGGCTGCTGGTTCGCGCTTCTTCTCCCTTGTACTAGTGCTTCTCCTCCTTGCGGTCTTTGTGGCGCAGAAACTCAGCCTCCGTGTGCTCGGAATCACCGGTAACGGAAGCAGTGTTTTGAGGCGATCTAGATTGGAACTCCACTATATTCTTTCACGGGGGAAGCTGTGGATGGACTGGCGTTAGAGATGGGAAATGAGATACAAAGACGTCGATTTAGGTCTATATAAGACGGGGAGATGTGCTGTAACTGAAGAGATAAAATGGAGAAATGAATGTGAATTATTTGGAGCCGTTTTTGGTGCGAGCTAGCGCCGTTTTAGTCTGGCCATTACCCTGTAGTTCGTGCGTATAGGGAGACGAAGAAACAAGTGAAGCATTTCACTGGCCTGGGCCTAGATGTGATAGTTTGGCCGGTGCTGGGCGTGCCGTGTTCAGACTCCCCATGTGCGTGCGAATATAATAGAAGCATCGCTCCATTGGTTCATGTGTGGAAGGGCTTTACTAGCTGAGTGCATCGGTAGTGAGAAAAGAAAAGCATAGGAAAGAAGACACGTGAATAGGAAATTAGCAACGTGATCGGTGCAATCTTCCATGCATGTGCTTGGCTAAAGAATAAATCCAACGTAGGATTTTAGAAGGAGGCAAAATAAAAAGAAACCGATAAACCATTACAGATTCCAAAGGTGCATATTTTAATATGCCAAAGCCAACAAACAAAATTCAATCCAGCTTGAGGGATAAATAAAACAAAAACAAATTATAATCATGCTGGTATTAAATCATGTCGAAGTCGTTTGTGTACGAAAAATTCTAATTAAGCTCAAATTATTTAAACGAAATTTTCTAGTCCTCATTTTTAGATAAAAGATTTTCAAAACTCCAAAAATCGATCCATGACAATTCTATCCTCCTTAACAGAATCTCGTCCTCGAGATTCGGGCTCACTATAGAATGGGTTTTAGGTGGCTCCTAGGCTTATGACAGATGGGTTGCTTGGTTGATCCGCTCTTCGATCGCCTTCTAAACATGGTGCGTCTTGCTGACCAACTGGCTTTGGACTTTTTCCTTGAAGATATATGGCTCAATAACCCTTATCCAAGATTTGATTCCATGTTGTTCAAGGATCAACCCTTGATGCTAGAGCACGTACTTAGGTATTGGAAGTAATCCCTTGGACCTTTTTCTGAACAGGTTCTATCACTGGTTGGAAAAAGGGGCTCTAGTCCCGGGCCGCAACGGGCTCTAGTCCCGGTTTTGGGCCCGGGACTGCGAAAACGGGACTAGAGCCCCCCCCCCCCTCTAGTCCCGGCTGGCAAAGGCCCGCGACTGATAACAGCCACGTGGCTGTTTCAGCGCCGCGGGGGGCGGAACCCTCTAGTCCCGGGCTGTAACACCACCCGGGACTAAAAGGTTTCCTGCCGCGGCAGAGAAACACCACATTTTTCTACCGCGGCAGAGATTGTGTATTTCCTTTTCTTTTTTGCTATTTTGTTTCTTTTTCGTTTTGTGTTTCACTATAACTTAACAAACATATATTTCAGTAGACATATTATACGCTAATACATACACACTACACGTCGATGCATTTATATAAGATCGATCCCTTGCAAGCATACATATAATCAATCATATCAAAAGGAAGAAATGTTTTAAAAATTACATGGTCATTGATGATTATATATATCATATGAGCTACATGAAGATGACTAAGGCAAATCGAGTTCCACGTCATTCGCATAATGCTCTCCATGTACATCAAGGACTTCCTTCATCATAAATCCCGCCAGCTCCTCTTGAATTGCTCTTATACGCTGGTCTGGCTCTAGTGTCTCCCGCAAATCATAAATATAATGTGAGTCAACTTTCTGCTCACTGGTCAACTCGCGGATGTACTCGCAGACGTAGTATCCACATAAATGAGTTTCCGGTGGCTGCTGTAAACTCTTCGCCATTTTATAAGTTAGCTCCTCTTTGAATGGACCTGGTATTTTCTGTCTGAACCGTGTCCAACACCTGCTCGGCAAAGAAAATGAACAAAGAAGTTATTAGTTACTTGATATCAGGAAATGAATGAAAGAGGACGATATAATGCGATAATGATTGAAATTACTTATGGAGCATTGCTTTCATGTCGCTCCACTTCTCTTGGTCCCAACTTAATGAGTCGTGGACTTCGACTAGGGACTTGTCAACTTGAATGTTTAGCAAGATCCAGTAGAATCTGCGGATATTTATATAAGCATACATGCATAGCTCGTCCAGTAAGCAAAAATAAAATGTGTACAAGATATAAACACTCACTTGAAGTTGTAAGGAAATAGTATTTCCTTAACAAAATTATGCTCGGTTAAGAACCTGGATAGGTCTTCCTCCACGTCTTTGGGGTGATTCTTTAACGTATATTCATTAATGATATATGGGTCAATGAACCCAACGTCGTATCTTCTAGCTCTTTTGCATTCAAGCATCTTCATTCTGCGGAATATAATATCATCATACAAAAGGATATATAGTTAGGATAATATATTAAATGCAATGAAGGAGCTAAAGCTACAAACTTAATTATAGAAATAAATAACTTACAGACAGTAGCAACCAATGATAGATTTGTCGAGGGCGCGTTGGTTGTATAACTAAAACAGTTCGGTCATTTGAACCTGTATCGAGTATGGTTTGAAGTGATGCTTCTTTCTAACGTCCACCGGAAACCAATCTTTATGATGCTTTTTTTCTGCTTGCGACATGTACCATTCGTGCAGATTTCGCATATGTGTGGATAGATGCGCGAGCTCCTCATTACTGACTAGAGGCTGCCCTTGCACGTACTGCCGTACTATCTGACCCACTGGCGTATCTTTATAGCCTAAATATTGACCAAGAGACATATTTGCTTCGTTAGCAAGTGCTATGGCCTGCGATACAGTGATTCCCATAAGTGCAGCACTATTACGGGCTCTAATCCATTATTTGCATGTCCATATCCATTTCAGCTCTGAAGGCCTTGTCGAGGTCTGAAATGACTTTGAGCGGGGCGATCGATTGATTCTTCTGTGCTCCGAGCTGGGCAACTTGCTTCCCGCTTTTTGCACTTGTGATTTTTTTCTTCTATGCTTGCTTAATAATCTCCCGGTCATAGTCTGATTCCAGATTCATCGATATCTGGGATGGTTGCTCAAGAAAGGACTTAGCCCACTTTTTTGTTTTTTCGTTATATACCGGCTTTGGCTCAGGCTTTTTGGGTGCAAAATGCGCCTTAACTTGGGCAGCCACATCCGCGTTAGTTTCCTCGTCGGTCTTGTCATAAGGTCTCTTTGGAAGAGCCGGCGGGATATCGACTATCTTCGGCGTTTGACCTTTCTTCGATGTGGGGCGCGGGGGACCGTCGAACTTCCGTTTCTTCGACGAGGTATTAGTATTGCACGGAGGCGGAGGCGGAGATCGAGTTGATGTACTCCTGCTGCGGCGATCGTCAGCGGGGCGGGGTGGACTTGGAGGTTGGCGATGATCGGGTTGGGGTGGACTTGGAGGTTGGCGATAATCGGGTTGGGGTGGACTTGGAGGTTGGCGATAATCGGGTTGGGGTGGACTTGGAGGTTGACGATATTCGATGCGGGGTGGATTTGGATTCCTTGGAGTCGGTGGCCTTGGCGCCGAGCCTGGAAACTTGATGTACTTCTTATTCCATAGAATGATGTTGCGCTTGACATCTCCTAGTTTCGTAAGGCCTTCAGGCGTAGCGATTTAAATCTCTAGGTCCGCAAAATCCTCCACTATGTCATCCACCATGACACGAGCATAGCCTGGTGGAATCGGAAGTGAATGGTGGAGAGCTCCAGGTAGACAAGGTAAAGCAGTGCCGATCGCCACCTTGAAGGACAGGTTGTTCATTGGCTGATGTAGCTCACATTGTGCCATCTCTCTGACATCATCCACGGGGTAGTGAGGAGCCGGTGCATCATCCAGCAGTGCTTGATCATCAGCACGGACCTCCGTGGAAGCCACGCTGCTTCTCCGTTGGCTAAGATCCAATGCAGGATCATCAGACCGCTGGTGAGTTGACGACGGCGGCCTTTGGCTAATTTCATGCATGAGGTTCTTCAGATCAGCTAGGTCCTGCTCTACCCTGGAGATCCGGTCTGCCTCCCGGTCCTTCTTTCTCTGATGGCTTCTGTAACTAGCATCGTACAGAGGAAACCCTTTCTTCCACGAGACACCGGCGCCTTTGCCTCGTGTTCGTCCTCCCTTTTCAGGATTCCCTAGGGCGCGTGTCAGCTCGTCGTTCTCTCTCTCGGGACGGAACAATCCCAATTGAGCATCGTTCATTGCTTGAATAAGGTCTTGGGAGGGTTTTAGAATTTTCTCATGAAATAATGTCTTCCCTATTTCTGGGTCCAAGGATCCCCCGTGCCCGTACCACCAGTGCTTTGACCTCTCGGGCCATCCATCTGTACCAGGAGTGACGCCTCTAGCCCTCATTTCCTTCTCCATAGTTTCCCACTTAGGGACGACACTCTTGTAGCCACCTGTCCCCATTTTATGATGGTATTTCTTGTTGGCAGCATTTAACGCGTTCTTTGCCGACTTTGCCTTTGCTTTATCAGATTGCTTGTACTGTACAAAATCGGGCCACTGTTCTCTCAACTTCTCGTTTACTCCTCTAAAGTCTGGAGTTTTCTTTTTCGCGACATATTTTGCGTATAAATTTTTCTTGTGGTTCCGGTACAGTTCAGCCATCTTGCTTAGTGCCCACTCCTTGACTTTTTCTCTTTTATCAAGCCCACCCGGCCTTGGGGTAATACCATCTACCTCAAATTCCTCATACTCTGGAGGTAGTATGAAATGCGCTATGAGCTTCTGCCAAAGGTCATCTTTGGCATCATCGGTGACATAGCTGTTGGATTCTTCACCGGGTTTCTTTGACTTATTCCATTCTTGGATGGTGATCGGCAGGTTGTCCCTAACAAGCACCCCGCATTGATTTATAAACATCCTCCGGTGCTTCTCTGGAGCAATCGGTTCACCATCATCATCTATTTCTTTGATGGTGACCATCCAACTTTTTGTTCGGCCCTTGTTTCGTTCGAGCTGTCGATTGCTTCGATCCGATGGGCTAAAAGAAGAAGAGAGAGTGATTAATATATATCTAGATCAGTTAATGAATAGAGGTAACACGAGACTTTATATATATATATGTACCTCGCCGGATCCTGTCGAGGGGCCATCATTATTGTTGGCATTTGTTTGCCCTTCGTCCATCTGGTCTTCCCCTTGGTTTTCCTCTAGTCCATCACCGGATGGATTCAGATATGAGGATATCTCTTCCTCGAGCAAAATATCTTCGGCCGTGCCCGTAATAAGAGAAATTTCACCTCTTATCATGCCCTGAAGAAAACCTTCACCGATGCGACCAGGATCTTCGGATGGATCCATGACTTAATTATCTATAACAAAAAGAGAGTTAAACAGGTTAGAAAAAACAATAATCCTAATAACTAAAACAATATAATCCTAATTATAATAACTTAAACAAAAAATAACCCTAATCCTAATCCTAATTCTAATCTCAATAAATAAAACAAAAAAATCACTAAAACAATAATACTAATTGTGGTAAAACAATATAATCATAGCTAATAACTAAAACAAAAAAATAACCCTAGCTAATTATAATTACAACAATAATTAAAAAAATAACCCTAGCTAATTATAATTAAAACAATAATTAAAAAAATAACCCTAGCTAATTATAATTAAAATAACCCTAGCTAACAATATAATCCTAATCCTAGCTAATTATAATTAAAACAATAATTAAAAAATAACCCTAGCTAATTATAATTAAAACAATAACCCTAGCTAATTATAATTACAACAATAATTAAAATAATAATTAAAACAATAACCCTAGCTAATTATAATTAAAACAATAACCCTAGCTAATTATAATTACAACAATAATTAAAACAATAATTATAAAATAACCCTAGCTAATTATAATTAAAACAATAACCCTAGCTAATTATAATTACAACAATAATTAAAAAAATAACCCTAGCTAACAATATAATCCTAATCTAGCTAATTATAATTAAAACAATAATTAAAAAATAATATAAAACAGATTTGTATTTAAAAAATACAAAGAGAAAAGGAAAAAGAAAAAAAGAAAAAAATTTGGAAAAAAAAAACAGTAGCCCGACCCCAACCCCAGGCCGGCCCATCTCTCCCTCTCTCCCCTACCAGCCCAGCAGCCCAACAAGGCCCAGCACGCCGGCCGTCCTTCCCCGTACGTCCTCTGGCGCGCGCGACGCCCTCGCCGGCCGGCCTCGCTCGCCGGCCTCGCTCGCCGCCCTCGCCGGCCGTCCTTCCCCGTCCTCTGGCGCGCGACGCCCTCGCTCGATCCCTCTCTCTCTCGTTTCATTCCCTAACCGCCGTCGCAGAGGCGCCGTCGTTGCGGAGCGACGCGGCGACGGCACGACGGAGCGGCGCCACGTCCTGGCCGGAGAACCATCTCACCTGTGGAGCGGCGGCGGCACGACGGAGCGGCGGCGGCACGGTGGAGCGGCGGCGGAATCGGACAGCAACCTTCCCCTGTGCTTCGTATTCATCGTCTGTGCTTCGTCGTCGATGAGAAAATGCGAAGTGTTGCCGCTGGCGCCAGAATATAAAGGGACAGACCCTTTAGTCCCAGGCTAAGCCACCGCCCGCGACTAAAGGGTCTTTAGTCGCGGGCCGTGGCTTAACCTGCGACTAAAGACCCCCCCTTTAGTCGCGGGCTAAGCCAAGGCCCGAGACTAAAGGTCTTTTTCGGCCGTTTCGTTTTCGCGCGTGCACTGACCCTTTAGTCCCGGGTTCATCCACGACCCGCGACTGTTTGTTTTTTTGTAAATTTTCTTTTTTAATTCAAAACTAATATAAAATTTTTGAAAAATCATATCTTTTATTGTAATAATCCAAATAAAACAAATAATATGTCTATTATTATCAGAAAAATATAAAGAATTTTAATATAATATCCATTTATCTGTTTGCATCATTTATAAATTATTTCATTTGTAAATTTTCTTTTTTAATTCAAAACTAATATAAAAACTTTGAAAAATCATATCTTTTATTGTAATAATCCAAATAAAACAAATAATATGTCTATTATTATCAGAAAAATATAAAGAATTTTAATATAATATCCATTTATCTGTTTGCATCATTTATAAATTATTTCATTTGTAAATTTTCTTTTTTATTCAAAACTAATATAAAAACTTTGAAAAATCATATCTTTTATTGTAATAATCCAAATAAAACAAATAATATGTCTATTATTATCAGAAAAATATAAAGAATTTTAATATAATATCCATTTACCTGTTTGCATCATTTATAAATTATTTCATTTGTAAATTTTTTTTTAATTCAAAACTAATATAAAAACTTTGAAAAATCATATCTTTTCTTGTAATAATCCAAATAAAACAAATAATATGTCTATTATTATCAGAAAAATATAAAGAATTTTAATATAATATCCATTTATCTGTTTGCATCATTTATAAATTATTTCGTTTGTAAATTTTCTTTTTTAATTCAAAACTAATATAAAAACTTTGAAAAATCATATCTTTTCTTGTAATAATCCAAATAAAACAAATAATATGTCTATTATTATTAGAAAAATATAATGAATTTTAATATAATATCCATTTATCTGTTTGCATCATTTATAAATTATTTCATTTGTAAATTTTCTCTTTTAATTCAAAACTAATATAAAAACTTTGAAAAATCATATCTTTTATTGTACTCATCCAAATAAAACAAATAATATGTCTATTATTATCAGAAAAATATAATCCAAATAAAACAAATAAAAATATCTTTTATTCCCACCTTTTCCCGCCAAGTTTTCCCGCCCTTTCCTTTCTAGCCGGGACTAAAGATATTTCCCGCCATTTCCCAAAGCTTCACGCCAAGTTTTCCCGCCCTTTCCCTCTATATTTTGGGTGATCGTGCCATGGCTATCCACACATCCACACCTTCCTCTCTTAGAACAATGGACAATGCCTACTGGGCCATTCTGACCCTCGAGGAGACCGAGGCGCTGTGCGCCTCCAACTACCCTTGTCCTCCGGGCTACCGGTCGTCCGCCGGCTGGATGCTGAGTGCTGGAGGGGTTCCTGTCCCTCCTGTCCCTCAAGGTTCCGCACGCCAGGCGGCCATCACAAACCACTTCTACCACGAGCTCACGCCGGAGTAGCGGATGGATCCCCAGTGGGATCCCGACAACTACGACACCTGGAATGCCTTCTTCGCTAATAGGCGGGAAAGCGAGATCGCCAGGTACAAGGGTGATGGCCCGCCACTGGTGAACCACAACGAAGTCGGTCGTCGTCTGTGGTGGGCGAACCGTACTATCATCGGAGTGATGCGCTACATCGCCGGGGGAGACCATCCTCGCCTACGGTGCCCACGAGTCCACCCGCCACAGGCCCCACACCGTCCCGGCGGTAGCGGCATCGTCTTCCAGGAGACCCCTCTCCCGCCCGCCGTGAATCCGAGGCTGGAATGGCCCCTGGTATATGCCATGGATGGGCTGAGGATCCCCGGAGTGGCAGGTGACGATGACGATGATGATGACGATGACGATGACGATGAAGACCCTGAAGCTGCGTACTATAGGACTATGCATGATTACGACTAAAGGGGCGGCTTTAGTCCTGAGTGTTAGCTAGTCTCGGTTTGTCCTGGTTTTTAATATTAATAAATGTCTTGAGTGTTACCTAATAAATAGAGGGAAATGCCTATATAAAGAGAGGGTTCATCTTTAGTCCCGGTTGGAGAAACCAACCGCGACTGAAGGGATTGTGGCAGACTGGGCCAGGCAACACTAATAATAGGGGTGAGTGTCGACATTATGTCGTGCGGCTTGTACCTTGTCCCGGATGGTGTCACCAACCGGGACTAAAGATGAACCTTTAGTCCCGATTGGAGACACCAACCGGGACTAAAGATGAGTCAGCACTAATAATAGGGGTGAGTGTCGACATTATGTCGTGAGTGTCGACATTATGCCGAGCTGCTTGTACTATAAATAGGCATCCTTGTGAGTCCAGTCCTCCAGCCAGTTTGAGGCATCTCCAAGATGGTTTTCGAGAGCAGGGACACCACTACGGCCAGTTTCAGGGAGATGCCGACAGAGCCCAGTCCTCCGGCATCTCCGAGAAACTGGTCATAGAGGCACTCCCTAATATGTTAAATTAGTTAGCTCCCAGGAGTATTGATCTAGTTAGAGAAGTTACAAGCTGCAAGATGGTTTTCGAGAGCAGGGACACCACTACGACCAGTTTCAGGGAGATGCCGACGGAGCCCAGTCCTCCGGCATCTCCGAGAAACTGGTCATAGAGGCACTCCCTAATATGTGACCACGCGCGTTTGGATATCAGATCTTAATGGTAAGTATGAATCGGTACTAAAGGCCCTCCTTTAGTCCCAGTCCAGCCACAAAACGGGACTAACACACTCAAGATTGTTTGCAGACAACACTATAAAAATGGACACATGCATGGAACATCTTAACTCATAAAATGTTACAATTATTACATATCATTTCTTCGCTTGTGTTCCTTTCTGATCCCGTCGTATCCATGGAGCATCTTCATTCATTAACATGATGGTTGGGTCATCCTTCACCGCGAAGGGCGGAATTTCATGGAACTTATCACAATCTTCTGACATGTCTGTCTTGTCCTCCTCTCCCATGATGTTTCATTTTCCTGAAAGAACTATGTGGCGCTTTGGCTCATCGTCTGATGTATTCTTTTTCTTATTTTTTCATTTTCTAGGTTTAGTAGACATGTCCTTCACATAGAAAACCTGGGCCACATCATTGGCTAGGACGAATGGTTCGTCTAAGTACCCAAGATTGTTGAGATCCAACGATGTCATTCCGTATTTCTTGTCTACCTAAACCCCTCCTCCCGTCAGCTTGACCCATTTGCACCGAAACAAGGGGACCTTGAAAGTAGGTCCATAGTCAAGTTCCCATATCTCCTCTATGTAACCATAATATGTGGTCTTTGACCCATTGTTGTCTGTTGCATCAAAGCGGACACCACTGTTTTGGTTGGTGCTCTTTTTATCTTGGGCTATCGTGTAAAATGTATACCCATTTATCTCGTACCCTTGGAAAGTCGATATAGTCGAAGATGGTGACCTAGACAACAAGTATAGCTGATCTCTAAGAGTGTTGTTTTTGATGAGATGTTGCAACCAACCGCCGAAACTCTTCATGTGTTCATCTCTAATCCAAGAGTCATCCTTTCCAGGGTTGTTGGAGCGTAAGATTTTCTTGTGTTCCTCGATATATGGGGCTGCCAAGATAGAATTCTGTAGAACGGTGTAATGTGCTTCGGTGTAAGAATGTCCGTCTCTACATATTATTGATTTCCTTCCTAGAGTACCCTTTCCACTCAGTCTCCCCTCATACCGCGATTGAGGAAGACCAATCGGCTTAAGGTCAGGAACAAAGTCAACACAAAATTCAATGACCTCCTCTGTTCCATAGCCCTTGGAGATGCTTCCTTCTGGCCTAGCACGGTTACGAACATATTTCTTTAAAATTCCCATGAACCTCTCAAAGGGAAACATATTGTGTAGAAATACAGGACCGAGAATAGAAATCTCTTCGACTAGGTGAACCAGCAGGTGCGTCATAATATTGAAGAAGGATGGTGGGAACACCAACTCAAAACTGACAAGACATTGGACCACATCATTCTGTAACCGTGGTAGATCTTCAGGATTGATTATCTTCTGAGAGATTGCATTGAGAAATGCACATAGCTTCACAATGGGTACTCGAACATTATCTGGTAGAAGCCCCCTCAATGCAATCAGAAGCATTTGCGTCATAATCACGTGGCAGTCATGAGACTTTAGGTTTTGGAACTTTTTTCTGCCATATTTATTATCCCCTTTATATTCGACGAGAAGCCAGACGGGACCTTAATACTGCTTAGGCATTCAAAAAATATTTCCTTCTCTTGTTTGGTAAGAGCGTAGCTGGCATGACCTTGAAACCATTCTAGATGCAGGCCATCTGGGTCTTCCATACGTTGATGGTCCTTTCGTGCTTCCGGTGTATCTTTTGTCTGCCCATACACGCCCAAGAAGCCTAGAACATTCACGCAAAGATTCTTCGTCACATGCATCACATCGATTGCAGAGCGGACCTCTAAGAATTTCCAATATGGTAGCTCCCAAAATATAGATTTCTTCTTCCACATGGGTGCGTGTCCTTCAGCGTCTTTCGGAACAGATTTTCCTCCAGGACCCTTTCCAAAGGTTACCAGTTGATCCAAATCTTTGACCATATCAAATATATCAGCACTAGTACGCTCCTTAGGCTTCTTCTGGTGACATGCCAGATGTAACTACCTCGGTGAATTACGCTCTTAGTTACAAGCCTGGATGAGCAGAAATGGTTAAAATAGTACGGTGGGGCCAAATGCCACTCACAGGTAGACCTTTCGGTCGTCCTAACCATTTCCAAACATCGGGACAAGAACGAGCGGCGTAATCGGCAGGCGAAGGGATCAACTACATACACAAATGAGTATGTATGCAAGCCACCATACAACAGTCCTCAGAGCCATTCCATCTAAAAGAAATAGAAATATTGCAACGCCATACGACAAGATCCAAATATCCTAGATAGATATAATATTTTAGGATATCTCCTCATACATCAAACATCATAGTATCAGGCGGAAGCGGAAAACAAGATCCGAGTACGGATAAGAAGCAAATCGGCATAAGATGCCCCATAAATAAACACATCCCGCCCACAGATCTCACGGATCCCCGTTCCCGGAATCTCTACACCGAGTGATCGTTGCCAACATCGTCCGTCTCCTCCACCTAGTATCCATCTTGCGAGTTTACCTGTTCATCTGAATCAAACAATTTATCGTGTGAGACCCTAGGGGTACTCAGCAAGTCTTTATGCCTCTAAAGGGGACACAACCTGGGGTGACGCAATTGCAGCAAAAGATAACACCTAGCAATTCTAGAGATACTCGCTAACCATCCGCCTAACCAAAGATAGACGGATGTCCGTGAATTAATAACAACAGTTATAACAGTAATATTAACAGATCCATCCTCCTCCTCGCTTACCAACGAGGAAGCGGACGAACAACCCCCCATCCGTTGGCAGTTTTATTATCCATTCCATGAGTGTTGCACTATTTACTAGTCAGGTACTTAGTCAAATTAAAAGCGGTACTTTAGTTATACTTGTCTATGTTCGAGAAACTGTGCTCCAAGTCGTCCATAACCGCGGACACGGCTTTTAGAAAGATTTACCCTGCAGGGGTGCACAAATAGCAACACACACTCGATCAACCTCGGAAAAACCAAATCAAAACCCAACGAGGCATTCACGACAAAGCGATCACAGGATTCAGAAATATTTCAGGGGGCCACCCTATTAAGCTACCCGCAACGAAGTTGGCCGGCTCCGAGACGGACTCAAGGTTTGCGTCAATGGCTGTAAACGACTGGGAACCCGAAAGTGTGACTGGGCTTGTCGATACCGCTAAAACACTCCGCATCCAAAACAGTACAGGTGCTCCTCACACAATCTTAAATAAAGCAGTAAAGCATGGCATAAGTACAGGATAGTAATAAAGCCCAAAACTACTTGTGGCCCCAAGAAATAAGAATGAATCAAGCTCTGGCTCAGGGGGGTTCATAAGCCTCCCGGATGTGGATAGCGCGAATATTCAAGGAACAGGAATCAAGTACTCGGGGTCCTACGGGACACAAGTGAGCATGAAAAACCAAATAGCAGATATTGCTCACCGGTGCCACTTTCATTAGTTATCCCATTACTACTCAGGTTAAGTTGTTTAGGTACCTCGTTATCCATCAGACACTCACATACCCTACACATGCTGTTCTACGACCCGCATGGCTCAAACAACTCCTGTAGTACTGGCTCATGGGATGGAGGAACAAGCTTCGGTGGGGTTTAAAAGTAAAGGCTATGCAGTACTTGGGATTCAGTTTAATGCAATCGTGACTCAATGATGCAAGAATAAGATAGAGGCAATAGGTACTATATGTATGCAAGCATGTGGTAGTGCTTGCCTGGCGGCTCAGTTGAAGCGAGGGACGGATCTGGGTAGTGCTCCTGGGTTTCTTGATATATCCCCTGCTCAGCGTCTATTCGAAGAAGAACCAAACAAACAAGGGCCAACATAAATAGAGTGCACAAGCATATGAATTAAAATGCGACAAGCAAACAATCATGTCATGATGAATGATGCACAATTTGCATGGCAATAATGTAGCATGGCATGGGTGAGGTGTGGAATACAAGAATAAAGCATTTTATGGCGTTTTAGTCACCTTTTATCCTCAAATAAGTTGCTGTATACTTTATATTTATATGATGCATGCTGCAATTCAGAACATGGAATGCATAGATAGAACGGTCTCGTCGAGCTGATCAATTTAGACATATTATTTGTCAAATTTGGAGTTAAAAAACTAAAGTTATTAATTAATTAAGAAAGAGGGCATTTTATTGTAATTTTAATCAACTCGAAAATTAAAGTGTTCAAAATATATTTTGAAGGGCATATTTGAATTCCTCACATTTTTCTGATTCAAAAACATATATCATATGTTGAATTTGGAATTACCAATTAAAAGGTATTATTTTCTAGATTTAAAACATTTAAACAAATTCTGAAAATGTTTGAATTTGAATTTTTAAGGTTGTCTCTCTTTTGATACTGGTCTAGAGCCAGCATGTGCCGCTGACCAGTGGGGTCAAGGCGCTGACAGGACGAAAGTGTGGAAGGGGCTTTGCAGGTGGCTGACTGGTGGGCCTCCCTGCTTGGTGAGATAAAAAGAAAACGATGCGTCGGCCACTGGGATTCGAACCTGCGATCTCCGGCTCGGCCCAGCAAAGACACGACGTGGTAACCAACTTGGCTAAAGGCACCTTGCGTTAGGATATGGGGACTTGTTTTCTTGACTCCGATTTTGTGCTGACCCCTCTGACGAAACTGCATCTCGCCGGACTGAACTTCCTGGCAGAAGAACCGAGCGGCGACGCGAGTTGCGGGCGTGATTCCGACCGCCGTGATGAACCAAAACGCGCGTTCTATGGCTCGTTTTAAAGAGGGTATATAGGGCTTCAAAAATGTGTGAAGTTAACGGGCTGAGGGGGACCGAGCGTGAAGCAGGCTTCCGGAGAAACCCCCGGTATAGAGGCTGCAACAGCGGCTTCTGTTAGCACGCTACGGCGGCGACGGTGACGGGATGGCGAGGCGATGCACGGCGGTGATGGATACAAGGCTTAGGAAGTAAGACGAAGCTAGGCGCTGCTCCACGAGCATCTAGATTCCCGTGGGGAGGCCGACGACGGCGTGTACTGCAAGGTGTGCTTGCAACGGCGGCGCGCACGCGGAGTGCTCGACGGAAGGTGGCGGCGTTCTACGGCGAGAGGAGGATAGGGACCATGTCTGGATGGTTCGGTTGCTCACCAGGAGTTCAACGGTGTAGGCGAAGGAGCTCGGGGTGGTCGCGATCTGGCGCGGGGCTTGCTGGCCGGAGCTCCGGGTCCAAGGCATCTACGGCGGCATGGCCGCAACCCGGCAGCTCCTGGCGGCGTTCCATGTACAGGGCGACTAGGAGGAAGCAGGGGAACCCGCTGATGCCCTTGGTCCGCCTCGAGTAGCTCCAGAACACCGGAAGGAGGGATGGGAGAGCTAGGCTAGGTTTCGAGTGCCATGGCGAGGCTTGGAAGGTAGGGAGGAATAGAGGAAAGAGGAGAGGGTCAGTGTTCCTCCAGATCTCGATCTGGGATGCCTGGGGTGGTTGGGGTGATAAGGAAGAGGGGGGAGAAGGCACATGGGATGGTCTCCACCTTTTTGCAAAAGCAAGAGGAGGCTTGGTGGTGTAGGCTTCTTCCTCTCTTCTCTTTGTCTTGAAGCCAAAAAAAAGGAGTGGTGAGGGGTAGATGAGGGGTGAGACGTGGTGGGGTGCTGGTCACGGGAGAGAGGGTGTGAGGTGTGGTGGTTGGAGATTTGCCAAAGGAAGAAAAAGGTGGAAGGGAGATACTCACTTGCACATGATACCACACATGAGGTGCCTTCGGTGGAGGAGAAAGGAGTAGATGTAGAGGATGTTGTTAGTTTTGATTGGGATATAAAAAGCTTTTAGTTGGTTTGTCAACTCAAAACAAAAGCTCCAACGAAGAGAAGATGTAGGGAGGAGATGTAGATGGATCTACACTGCAGGTGCCATGCAAGGTTGCACCCATGCATGTGTGTGTATGACCTCACGTGTAGGCATGTGTGAGAGAGAAGTGTTGCTTAGAGATTGATGGGAAGATTAGTAGAATAGATATCAAAAAAGCCAAAAGATCAAACAAACAAGGGTTCCAAAAATAACACCAACAAAAGAGAGAAGGAGGTGAGAAGATGATCCACTCAAAATCAAATAAAACCAAAGGAGGACAAAGATGGTGATGGTTGCATGGCCCATGCAAGTATTTTATGCCATGTGTTAATCTTGTGAAAACAAAATAAAATCTCATGGCATTTATTTATGTGCATCCTCAAAAAAATGGAGTAAGGGCCAAGCTACGGATTTATAGAATTAGATCCACCCAACCCACATGAGCTAGAATATAAATCAAAAGAAAAAGAATTACAAGCTCATGGGTTATTGGAATGGTGGAAGTATAAGGTGGTGACAAGGAAAGGTGATGGAGTTGAATAAAAGATATGCCCCCAACTCAACTTGGGCATTTAAACAATATATCAATAACCAAATACAATATCAAGAGGCAAATACAATTAACAATGCATATGAGAGAAGAACCAAATCAAAAGGGTTTTATATGATGCTCAAATGCAAGGTGGCATGATGACATGAGCATGATATAATTATGATGCAACAATTATATATAGGAAGTAGCATTTATGTAGACTAGGCTAGTAGCATTGCAATTGTTAGACAATTGGGATGCTACAACTCTCCCCCACTAAACAAGAATCTCGCCCCGAGATTCCTAGGAAAAAGAAACAACACAAGGAGAGGCGGGTGTTCGAACGAAGGTGACCCTCACGTTCCCAAGTTGATGACCAACGGAATGGTGCGACCACTACACCTTGCAAAACTTGCTAGACTTGTTGCGAGTCTTGCGTTTTGCTTGAGAAACAACGGGTTAGAAGAGTTGAAGGATTGTCGTGAGGTAAGAAGGTAGGATGAACATAGCTCGGGTTTTTCGAGAACAAGATAAAAGACTAGAACCACTTGTGAAAGAAAAGGAAAAGATGATGTATCATGGATAAAGAAAGACACACCGTTAAGATTAAAGATTTACTGATACGAGAGAGGATGAATCTTTATCTCGCCGGAAGAAAAAGAGCTAGATTGGAGAGGTTTTGAACCATTATGACAATAGCATCGTATCTTCTCTCGGATTGGAGAAATGAAGTTCGGAAACAATATTGCCTTCAAACAATAGAGTCCCTTGATATCAACAGAAAGATTTAGTTAGACATCGTCGGATTAGATTCTTCTTGCGCTGGTAAGACCCAACGGATCACGCAATTGAGGTGCGCGGATATAACTTCCAGAGACGGATGTGAAGCCAGATCATGGTGGAATCCCGAGAAGCAAAGAATATGGAGGATCTGGAGTTTATTGTAGAGATACTTATTGCTTTCTTTAGCCTTGAGGACTAACGCAATAGATTTGCGGCTGATGGCCTCAACCATAATTGGCTTTACCACAGAAAAAGGATTGATGAAACAAAGAGAGAGATAGTTTCCTTTCATCTTGTTTGGGGATGTCGAGCATCGGTAGAATGACAAGGACAGAAAAGAGTTTGCGTCTGTTTCCACCAGATAATTGAAGATTTTGTTCCATCTAGAATAGACAGACCACCAACAAGAGATTATTGATTACTTTCTTCGGGAGAGCACTACGGAAAAACAAAGACGGAAGTAAAAGTATCGAGGGATAAAGGCCACTTCTAACTTCCGTGGAATGAGTGAAATCGCGTTAATTCACCAATCCAATGTACAAGAGCGAATGATAAGAGTAGTGGTATGGTAGCTACTCCATCCCGCACTCAAAGCATTACTCCGCACATGAATAAGAAAACAATGCAACCCAACTACCGAAACAGACTGAAGGTATTGACAATAACTCATGGAACTTCGTTAGAAAACAAGGATAGATGCAAACGATTCGCCGGATCCAAGATAGATAAGGGTGATGATGTTGTCGTCATATCATAAGTAACCAGCCACCAGAAAGATATGAAGGAAGATCACGGAGACAACTGCAAGATTCCACAGATAAAGAAAAAGATAGCACCACTTGCACATAAGGATTACAAGAGATCTAAAAAATCTTCATGGCCTCCGGTGGATTGAGCATAGATGATAGAACGAGAGGGTTTCAAAAGATCACTTGACGAGACTGAGGTGAAAGAACTCCATGTTCTTCTTGAAATGATTGAGAGAGATTTAGCAGTTTTGAGGAAATCTACGGCGGAACGACGATGATAACTCGCCAACAAGGAAAACTCCGGGTTTGATTGAAGATGGAAGATGGAATTAACAATGAACTTGCTGATTCCAGAATTGAAGCGATCTATTTAGCAGAAGGACGTGGCCGAGATAGGTGACTTCAAAAAGTCAGAATTCTCACTTTGAGACTCTGCACACAGGCAGTGCTCACGAAGCTTGAGAGAAAAAGACACAGATGATCTTCCATGTCCTTCCATTGATATCGAATAGGCAAGCATATTATCAACATATACCACCATGGATTAACAAGATATTCCCAGAATACCAAGTTCAAAAGGCGAGAGAAACGAACAAATGCTCGAACACTTCCTGAGCTCAACGCTCTTAGAAAGATCAATATTAAGAGCACGGGTTCGTGTTGAAGAAGATGCACTGGAAGAATAGATTATCCGGTCCTTCGGAAGAAAAGGAGATGTCACCTGGTTCACATTGTCGATTGGATCACCGGTTACAAAGATAAAGAGATCTTGGATAAAGAAGCGATGATAGCTCCTACCTCAAGCAAAGCTACCAGAGACGAAAAGATGCAATTCCCTCGTCTCAAAGAGAATTTTGCAGATATGGAGTTCAAAAAGATGTGCAGCATGATGGACAGATGATAGACCGCCGTAGTGCCTTGAGAAACTCCGGATTGCCAAAGATGCTTGAATATGCATAGATATGATCACGGTGTACTCAAAATCACGGGAGATAACCGTCACCATTTGGAGGATAGTGTTGATAGCATTTTTCATATTCCACTCATGCTAAGTGTCATATAGCTATGCCACGAACTAAATTACAATCACCAGCATCGGATCGACACATGCTATGTAATTAGCCCAAGAGAATTGGAGATGAAAAGAAACTCCAGGATTAAGCGCCGGTGACAAAAGAATGAGTTAGCATGGACATGCTGATAAAAGGGAGATAGATAATGTTTCACACACGACTGAAAAGGAGTGTGGAAGCACAGATGTATCAAAGAAAAATTTTCCGCATTTTCGGCATTAAAATACCAATAGATGCACAAAATCACTTATCAGGTAGAGATTAGCGACTCCACATTCTGTGAAAGCATGCTGGAAGGAAGAACACCCTTAAGAAGATGGCACCGGTTAACAAGGAGTCAGATAGATCGTGCCGGTTTTCAAAAGCCTGTCAGTATGGAATGTACCAACAGTTGATAACCAAAGGCAGATTATGATAACAAATTGGATGCAACAGATAGACAAGGAATTACACACACACACACACACACACACTTTCTATGGTACTACGGAAACCCAGAACACGTGAATCCTAGTTTGAATTTTAAGAAGAGGATTGAAAATGTTACACTTCCTTACCAGAAAAAGGGTGGGTGGTTGGGTAAGAAGAAAAATGGAAGCAGTCCTACTCTCGCGTTTTGTTTTTCCCTAGTATACATAGCTACCAAAATATTTGCTAGACTGACAACGACCATTTGGCTGAGACCCTGAAGGGCGGGATGGCTCTGATACCAATTGTAACTACCTCGGTGAATTACGCTCTTAGTTACAAGCCTGGATGAGCGGAAATGGTTAAAATACTACGGTGGGGCCAAATGCCACTCACAGGTAGACCTTTCGGCCGTCCTAACCATTTCCAAACATCGGGACAAGAACGAGTGGCGTAATCGGCAGGCGAAGGGATCAACTACATACACAAATGAGTATGTATGCAAGCCACCATACAACAGTCCTCAGAGCCATTCCATCTAAAAGAAATAGAAATATTGCAACGCCATACGGCAAGATCCAAATATCCTAGATAGATATAATAGTTTAGGATATCTCCTCATACATCAAACATCAGAGTATCAGGCGGAAGCGGAAAACAAGATCCGAGTACGGATAAGAAGCAAATCGGCATAAGATGCCCCATAAATAAACACATCCCGCCCACAGATCTCACGGATCCCCGTTCCCGGAATCTCTACACCGAGTGATCATTGCCAACATCGTCCGTCTCCTCCACCCAGTATCCATCTTGCGAGTTTACCTGTTCATCTGAATCAAACAATTTATCGTGTGAGACCCTAGGGGTAGTCAGCAAGTCTTTATGCCTCTAAAGGGGACACAACCTGGGGTGACGCAATTGCAGCAAAAGATAACACCTAGAAATTCTAGAGATACTCGCTAACCATCCGCCTAACCAAAGATAGACGGATGTCCGTGAATTAATAACAACAGTTATAACAGTAATATTAACAGATCCATCCTCCTCCTCGCTTACCAACGAGGAAGCGGACGAATAACCCCCCCATCCGTTGGCAGTTTTATTATCCATTCCATGAGTGTTGCACTATTTACTAGTCAGGTACTTAGTCAAATTAAAAGCGGTACTTTATTTATACTTGTCTATGTTCGAGAAACTGTGCTCCAAGTCGTCCATAACCGTGGACACGGCTTTCAGAAAGATTTACCCTGCAGGGGTGCACAAATAGCAACACACACTCGATCAACCTCGAAAAAACCAAATCAAAACCCAACGAGGCATTCACGACAAAGCGATCACAGGATTCAGAAATATTTCAGGGGGCCACCCCATTAAGCTACCCGCAACGAAGTTGGCCGGCTCCGAGACGGACTCAAGGTTTGCGTCAATGGCTGTAAACGACTGGGAACCCGAAAGTGTGACTGGGCTTGTCGATACCGCGAAAACACTCCGCATCCAAAACAGTACAGGTGCTCCTCGCACAATCTTAAATAAAGCAGTAAAGCATGGCATAAGTACAGGATAGTAATAAAGCCCCAAACTACTTGTGGCCCCAAGAAATAAGAATGAATCAAGCTCTGGCTCAGGGGGGTTCATAAGCCTCCCGGATGTGGATAGCGCGAATATTCAAGGAACAGGAATCAAGTACTCGGGGTCCTACGGGACACAAGTGAGCATGAAAAACCAAATAGCAGATATTGCTCACCGGTGCCACTTTCATTAGTTATCCCATTACTACTCAGGTTAAGTTGTTTAGGTACCTCGTTATCCATCAGACACTCACATACCCTACACATGCTGTTCTACGACCCGCATGGCTCAAACAACTCCTGTAGTAATGGCTCATGGGATGGAGGAACAAGCTTCGGTGGGGTTTAAAAGTAAAGGCTATGCAGTACTTGGGATTCAGTTTAATGCAATCACGACTCAATGATGCAAGAATAAGATAGAGGCAATAGGTACTATATGTATGCAAGGATGTGGTAGTGCTTCCTTGGCGGCTCAGTTGAAGCGAGGGACGGATCTGGGTAGTGCTCCTGGGTTTCTTGATATATCCCCTGCTCAGCGTCTATTCGAAGAAGAACCAAACAAACAAGGGCCAACATAAATAGAGTGCACAAGCATATGAATTAAAATGCGACAAGCAAACAATCATGCCATGATGAATGATGCACAATTTGCATGGCAATAATGTAGCATGGCATGGGTGAGGTGTGGAATACAAGAATAAAGCATTTTATGGCGTTTTAGTCACCTTTTATCCTCAAATAAGTTGCTGTATACTTTATATTTATATGATGCATGCTGCAATTCAGAACATGGAATGCATAGATAGAACGGTCTCGTCGAGCTGATCAATTTAGACATATTATTTGTCAAATTTGGAGTTATAAAACTAAAGTTATTAATTAATTAAGAAAGAGGGCATTTTATTGTAATTTTAATCAACTCGAAAATTAAAGTGTTCAAAATATATTTTGAAGGGCATATTTGAATTCCTCACATTTTTCTGATTCAAAAACATATATCATATGTTGAATTTGGAATTACCAATTAAAAGGTATTATTTTCTGGATTTAAAACATTTAAACAAATTCTGAAAATGTTTGAATTTGAATTTTTAAGGTTGTCTCTCTTTTGATACTGGTCTAGAGCCAGCATGTGCCGCTGACCAGTGGGGTCAGGGAGCTGACAGGACGAAAGTGTGGAAGGGGCTTTGCAGGTGGCTGACTGGTGGGCCTCCCTGCTTGGTGAGATAAAAAGAAAACGATGCGTCGGCCACTGGGATTCGAACCTGCGATCTCCGGCTCGGCCCAGCAAAGACACGACGTGGTAACCAACTTGGCTAAAGGCACCTTGCGTTAGGATATGGGGACTTGTTTTCTTGACTCCGATTTTGTGCTGACCCCTCTGACGAAACTGCATCTCGCCGGACTGAATTTCCTGGCAGAAGAACCGAGCGGCGGCGCGAGTTGCGGGCATGATTCCGACCGCCGTGATGAACCAAAACGCGCGTTCTACGGCTCGTTTTAAAGAGGGTATATAGGGCTTCAAAAATGTGTGAAGTTAACGGGCTGAGGGGGACCGAGCGCGAAGCAGGCTTCCGGAGAAACCCCCGGTATAGAGGCTGCAACAGCGGCTTCTGTTAGCACGCTGCGGCGGCGACGGTGACGGGATGGCGAGGCGATGCACGGCGGTGATGGATACAAGGCTTAGGAAGTAAGACGAAGCTAGGCGCTGCTCCACGAGCATCTAAATTCCCGTGGGGAGGCCGACGATAGCGTGTACTGCAAGGTGTGCTTGCAACGGCGGCGCGCACGCGGAGTGCTCGACGGAAGGTGGCGGCGTTCTACGACGAGAGGAGGATAGGGACCATGTCTGGATGGTTCGGTTGCTCACCAGGAGTTCAACGGTGTAGGCGAAGGAGCTCGGGGTGGTCGCGATCTGGCGCGGGGCTTGCTGGCCGGAGCTCCGGGTCCAAGGCATCTACGGCGACATGGCCGCAACCCGGCAGCTCCTGGCGGCGTTTCGTGTACAGGGCGACTAGGAGGAAGCAGGGGAACCCGCTGATTCCCTTGGTCCGCCTCGAGTAGCTCCAGAACACCGGAAGGAGGGATGGGCGAGCTAGGCTAGGTTTCGAGTGCCATGGCGAGGCTTGGAAGGTAGGGAGGAATAGAGGAAAGAGGAGAGGGTCAGTGTTCCTCCAAATCTCGATCTGGGATGCCTGGGGTGGTTCGGGTGATAAGGAAGAGGGGGGAGAAGGCACATGGGATGGTCTCCACCTTTTTGCAAAAGCAAGAGGAGGCTTGGTGGTGTAGGCTTCTTCCTCTCTTCTCTTTGTCTTGAACCAAAAAAAAGGAGTGGTGAGGGGTAGATGAGGGGTGAGACGTGGTGGGGTGCTGGTCACGAGCGAGAGGGTGTGAGGTGTGGTGGTTGGAGCTTTGCCAAAGGAAGAAAAAGGTGGAAGGGAGATACTCACTTGCACATGATACCACACATGAGGTGCCTTCGGTGGAGGAGAAAGGAGTAGATGTAGAGGATATTGTTAGTTTTGATTGGGATATAAAAAGCTTTTAGTTGGTTTGTCAACTCAAAACAAAAGCTCCAACGAAGAGAAGATGTGGGGAGGAGATGTAGATGGATCTACACTGCAGGTGCCATGCAAGGTTGCACCCATGCATGTGTGTGTATGCTCTCACGTGTAGGCATGTGTGAGAGAGAAGTGTTGCTTAGAGATTGATGGGAAGATTAGTAGAATAGATATCAACAAATCCAAAAGATCAAACAAACAAGGGTTCCAAAAATAACACCAACAAAAGAGAGAAGGAGGTGAGAAGATGATCCACTCAAAATCAAATAAAACCAAAGGAGGACAAAGATGGTGATGGTTGCATGGCCCATGCAAGTATTTTATGCCATGTGTTAATCTTGTGAAAACAAAATAAAATCTCATGGCATTTATTTATGTGCATCCTCAAAAAAATGGAGTAAGGGCCAAGCTACGGATTTATAGAATTAGATCCACCCAACCCACATGAGCTAGAATATAAATCAAAAGAAAAAGAATTACAAGCTCATGGGTTATTGGAATGGTGGAAGTATAAGGTGGTGACAAGGAAAGGTGATGGAGTTGAATAAAAGATATGCCCCCAACTCAACTTGGGCATTTAAACAATATATCAATAACCAAATACAATATCAAGAGGCAAATACAATTAACAATGCATATGAGAGAAGAACCAAATCAAAAGGGTTTTATATGATGCTCAAATGCAAGGTGGCATGATGACATGAGCATGATATAATTATGATGCAACAATTATATATAGGAAGTAGCATTTATATAGACTAGGCTAGTAGCATTGCAATTGTTAGACAATTGGGATGCTACACCAGACCGTTGAAATGCTTGCCTTTCTTTCTTAAGGGATGCTTGGTCAAAAGAAATCGACGATGCTCATTGTATACATTCTTCTTACAATGTTCCAAATATATACTTGCAGTCTCATCTAAATAGTGTGTGCATGCATTGTATCCCTTGTTTGACTGTCCTGAAAGGTTACTAAGAGCAGGCCAATCATTGATTGTTACGAAAAGCAATGCTCGGAGGTTAAATTCTTCCTGCTTGTGCTCATCCCACACGCGTATCCCGGGTTCGTGCCACAACTGTAAAAGTTCTTCCACTAATGGCCTTAGGTACACATCAATGTCGTTGCCGGGTTGCTTCAGACCTTGGATCAAGACTGGCATCATAATGAACTTCCGCTTCATGCACAACCAAGGAGGAAGGTTATAGATGCATAGAGTCACGGGCCAGGTGCTGTGACTGGAGCTCTGCTCCCCAAAGGGATTCATGCCATCTGTACTTAGACCAAACCTTAAACTCCTTGCGTCATCTGCAAAGTCCGGGTACTTTCTATCGATTTTTCTCCATTGCGACCCATCAGCGGGGTGTCTCAACATCCCGTCTGACTTACATTCCTCTTTATGCCATCGCAACAACTTGGCGTGCTCTTTGTTTCTGAATAAGCGTTTCAACCGTGGTATTATAGGAGCATACCACATCACCTTCGCAGGAACCCTCTTCCGGGGGGGCTCGCCCTCAACGTCACCAGGGTCATCTCGTCAAATCTTATACCGAAGTGAAGTGCATACCGGGCATGCATCTAAATTCTCATACTCCTCACCGCGGTAGAGGATGCAGTCATTAGGGCATGCATGTATCTTCTGAACCTCTAAACCTAGAGGGCAGACAACCTTTTTTGCTTCGTATGTACTGGCGGGCAATACATTATCTTTTGGAAGCATATTCTTCATCATTTTCAGCAACTTTTCAAATGAGGAGTCAGGTATAGCACACTTAGCCTTCCATCGCAGCAATTCCAGTGTGCTGCCCAGCTTTTCAGACCATTTTCGCAATTTGGGTACAACAACTTTTTGTGATCCTCTAGCATGTGATTGAACTTCTCCCTATCCTTTTCAGTTTCACAATCTCTTCGTGCATCGGCAATGGTCCGACCAAGATCATCAGCGGGTTCATCATGTGTCTCTTCTTCATCCTCCCCTTCAGCATCCCCCATGGAAGTATCTCCGTACTCAGGGAAACCATGATAGTTGTCAACCTCCTCCTCTTCTTCATTGTCTTCCATTATAACCCCTCTCTCTCCGTGCTTGGTCCAACAATTATAACTGGGCATGAAGCCGGACTTCAACAGGTGGCTGTGAAGGGTTTTTGAGTCAGAGTAATCCTTCTGATTCCTACATCCATTACATGGACAAAATACAAAACCATTGTGCTTGTTTGCATCAGCAACACGGATGAATTCATGCACGCCATTAATGAACTCGCCAGAGCATCGGTCAGTACCGTACATCCATTCCCGGACCATCTGCATTATAGTAAAAATATATCAAAAACCATTACACAACATGATAAAATTATTACAAGTTATATTGAGAGCTTCTAGAGCACTAATTTTGAATTTTGAAAAATTTACATGCACCAATTTGTGAATTGGAGAAAACAATCAACATGATAAATGTGGAGTTTTTTATTATTGTTCCATCAGTGAAAACCTCATTCCATTCTAATCTCTGAAACTCTAAAATTACACATTTCAATTTTCAGTAACTATGTGCCTAATCAAAATTTGTTACACATATATATCAAAATCCTTCTAGCTACTTCTAGAACATGCATGCATTTGATCCATATTTCTATACTTCTAGAGCATTATATGGAGCTAAAGTAGCAATAAGAGATGAAAGAATGAAGTTCTAACCTTTTAAAGCTTTGGATTTAGATGTTGCAAACTAAATCTTGACAAATTTTGAGAAAAAAAATGGCATGAACTCTCTTGCTTTGTTTGAGAAAAATGGCCACCATATGCTTTAGGGCAGCTGGCCAGGGAGCTGTATATATAGTAATGGACAATTAGTCCCGGGCCGTGATACGACCCAGGACTAATAGTCCACGAAAAATGTCCATCATATGCTCTAGGTTATTAGTCCCGGGTCGTATTACGGGCCGGGACTAATACTCTGGTCCGGCCCGGGACTAATGAGTATGTCCTTTTCTAGCCGTTGGGGGCCTCACGGACCGGGACTAGTGCTAGCACTAGTCGCGGTTCGTGACGGGCCAGGACTGCTGGGCTTCCAGTGATCGAACGGAAGATGGTTTTTCCAGTAGTGTATCTTCACCACACCTCAACCAAATTTTCACTGCGATGTTGACATAGTTATTTTTTGTCCTTCCTTTACTAGATCTTATAAGATGAAATATTCATGCGTCATAGGGTCAATGGTGAATAAATTTGCATCTTAAATCTATGTCTTCCTCATGCGCCAATGATTCCTTATTTTCCATCCCTTTTATGACTTAGATCTTCATGGGGTCTTCATTTTCCAGTATTATTGGCATTCACTATGATTCTTCATACATCTTCTTGAAGTTTGTCTAGCATGTCTTCATTGTATTATTTAGTATGTTGCACCGAACAATAAAATGATCATAGCAGCACTGATATGTTCCTTTGCGAAGAAAGCGAGTGATCTTAGCTGTACGACATTCTTCAAACAGGTTACTTACATCGTTGTTAGGCCAATAATTATGCTGTCCTTGGATAGTTTTCCTATCTGACCTCAAAGTTCACAAGCACCATTATTCCTTCTTCATTAATGTGGAAGGTGTGAGCAATAATCTTCTCTACATGTAGCATATGTTTCTTATCCTCCTCTCCATGGGTAATGATAGGTTCAGTAGTTACTACCATCCCCATTGTCCATATGTTTTGTTTCCAAGGGTTCATAGGTAAGAGGGTAAAGAATAAGGTGAGTGATAGAACCTAGATTAGGTGGGGTATCAAAGAATAAAGAACGAGAATAGCCAAAAGGATTCAAAATAAGAACAAATAGTTTCTTTAAAATTACATAGTTTTAGCATGACTGCATAGGAAAAGGTGCCAAACGCATAATTATGGAGACATTGCTCAAGAAAAAAACATTTTTTCTAACGGTATAAATTATATAGCTACCAAGGATCTATCCAAACCTATCCTTTATGGTTCTTTGGTCACAACAAGTCTTGGTGTTGATCTTCAATGTATAAGAATGCAGTGTGAATGACGGCTCCTTACTCCTCGAGCTCTTGAATAACCCCCTCATGGATAAAGCATGGTATACTAGAAAATTGGTTAGGTAAGATGCATTTGAACAAAATGATGAATACAAGAAGACAAGGAAAAGCCATAGTCAAGAATTAAACTACGAGGATTTTTAAAAGTAATTTTTATTTTTCAAATAGTCGCTAAGTAATTCAATTTCTAACTAGTCCACATGACTAGGTCGACGTCGGCTCTGATACCACTTCTGTGAGGAACGGAACATAACTTTCAGACCCTCCTGTGTTTATTCGTCATTCCCAAGATCAACGTTGACGACACAGCGTAATGTATATCATTGTAGACGTACAAAATGTAATTATTATAAAGTTCGAATAGTTACATAGTATAATGTCTTGTGACATTTATTACAATCAGAAAGCATAGCGGAAATATAAAACGAGTAGTGATTCCAACGCAGCCACAAGCAGTCGATGTAGTCCACGAGGCCTCACTCCTCAGCACCTTCATAGTAGTTGCCCTCTTCTCCATATTACTCTGAAGTATCAACAAAAGTATTGCCATAAGTACATAACGTACTTAACACGCCCCCTCATGGGAGACCTATAATATCTATGGGAGGCTTTAAAGTAAGGTTGTATGGTTCTTTTGCAAAAAAGCCAATCTTAGTTGAAATACGATAATAGATTTGATCAAAGCGGTTTTAGACAAAAACATGTTTTTGAATTCAATGTGGTACTTCTCATCAGTGTGATTGTCCACGACAAATCACATATTCCATAAGATTTCAGGAGAAGGATGGAGGCAAAGAGGGAAGTAGCAAGACAGGTTCCCGTATGTCAAGAAAGATTCATGTGTCGTCCATGACCGTGGACATGGCTATTCAAATATTTTAAAATCTGCAGAGGTTATACACTTTCCCACATGACAAAATCCCGTCTTTTATTGCCCATCAGTGGCCGCTGGTTTAGTACACACCTATTGTTGTACCGGCAGAGGGATCGTGACGAGGTCTTTTAGCTAGATGCCCCAAAGATGTGATGAGCCCACCGGGTATGGCACACGAAACTGAGAGTATGTCCCTAGACCAGTCCCCCACATCTGTGCCAAAGGCTCCCCTGCAGGCAGACACCTCATCAGCGGTACGAGAACATCGACATTTAAGGATGACTAACCTACTGGACCAAACCAGTGCCCATTATATCATGTGGTTGTACGGTGGTCACAATTTTCAAATCCATGACTTATTAGGCTCTCGTGCGGCACAGACGACAGATTACTCCCTCCAACTAGTGAAAGGCAGCCAGTCTCTCCTTCCTTCGATCCAGCTTCGTCCGTTCCAGTATTTAGACGGTAAGTTTCACCCAGAATAGAATAGAGTAGGGGAAGCAACAATGACTAGCTCAAGGATCTCATCAAGTTTCAAAAGGGTGTATGTGACCCAAGGGTCATCCAATTCCTCCGAAGAGGGGAGATCAAGGATCCTACTTATTATTGAGCATGGCTAAGCAATTCTACTCTACCTAGATTACCATATAATAACTACTCGGGATATCAAGTATATGGCGACAAGCAGATCAAGATGTGTGTTAGACAACGCGAATAAAATAGCGATTATATTTGTAAAACAACAAAATAATATGGCTTAAAACATGGGATAAATAAGGTTCAAAGAGGGGGCATGCCTTTGTTGATGAATCCTTCTTTGTAACATCCTAATTTCAGCAACCCTGATTTGGTGTCCAAAAGGCAAAAATTAGGAGGAACAAAAACTTTTTCTTGTTAAGTGTTGCAATATTTGCTTACTTGTTTGCTTGTATTCAAGAAACTGATTGCGTATTAGGTGATATACTCCTTGTCTCAACACTAGCTAACAAAAACTATTTTCCAAAGGATATGTCTTGGCTCCTCTTTAATATTCCCAAATATTCTGGCATTTCAAACCTGAGCCAAGATGACTTTGATAAAACCAACTATTTTACTAACTCTATTAACAAAACTATGGAGACCTATATATTATCTCCTTATGTTTTCAAGACAGAATCTCAACTACCCTTACCTTTAGTTCTTCCCAAAACCTTTCCTAAAACCTTTTCACTCCAATCTTGATAGAAATACCAAGAGGTCCTTATATTAATTCAAAACATAACCAATTAAAAATACCCATCCTTACCTCAAGCTAGGCTTGATGGTAACCCTAGTATAGTTGGATAAGTTTGATAAGAGGAATTGCCTTGATCTGCTGTCTGATGAATTGCCTTGATCTGCTGATTGGATTGTTTGCTTAGGAACTAGAGTGAGCTAATCTACTAGCTCATCCCTTAGGACCCAGTCTATGCTTGTGATCATAAATATCATATCAAGCGTCCAAGTCTGGATCTATCCTAAGCCACTAAAGTGACCATCTCATCCCCTAATCAGATTATTCCAGGGATAATCCCTTCTGCTAGTTTCCAACTCAGTGAAGACCCAACCTAAGCATGGATCCTATCTACTTAGTTATCACATCAACATCATCCCTTTGATCATGAGTTTGGAACATAGCATCCTCTCAAAATCATCTACACTTACACTCTAGTCTAATACCCTAAATCTGCCAAAATGGCTTAGTCTAGAATTCTTATCTAGATTCAATCTTTGGAGCTCTACCTCTCCGAGCTATGAGCATTCTTGAGAAATTATTTGAACCATATTGTAGTACATCACTAGTATACCAAGTTCCACTCTTATCCTTGTATAAACCATTCTAGTTCCCACTCATCCATGATGCTTTTGTAGTCAAGATAATAATCTTTTCTGCAAATCTTACCATCTTGCCTACTTTGGTAGAAGCTCACATCTATTTGGCATATCCCCTTGACCAACTATTTGCATGGTTATGATCTACTAACCATGGTATTTCAATCCATCCTTCACTTGTTCCCATTGGAGCATTGTTCTTCTTAAACCCACATGGTTTAGAAGGCATCATGGCAATCCTGCTATGGCAGCCTTGTTTTTCAACAAAGTTTGACACCTCTTCTATACCACCTCAAATACAACCAAGCCTAACTCTTGGCACCATTACCATCTACATAACTTGATCTATCCGTACCTCTATTCCTTGTACCTAGGTGAGCTCTGAGCTCCCAAATCCAACCCTGTTTTGGTGGTATAAATTATCAAAACCCGATATTCTCCCAAATCTAGTTTCCATCCTTTTCACCACAATTATTTCGAAACCCAAGATGGAATTAAGGTATAAATCAAGTTTACATCCTCTACCTTGATGATAACCATCCCCAAATAATTCCCCTAATTATTTGGAGCCTCAAACTATTTAAAAACAATATCTTGCAAAATCCCCAAAATCTTTTTCTATCAAGGAAACTCTGTTTTTCTCCAAACACTTGGACAACTCAATGCACATTTGAGTTATATATATCATACCCTATCTTACAAACTCAAAAATAAATATTTTTGAGATTCTTTATTATTTCTTTTTTCCATTTTTCTTAAATGGCAAAAACAACAAATAATTCCTTAAAAATACTTTTCCACCTCAATAAATTCCAATAAAATTCTCCAATATGCAATATGGTATTCAGAACCATTTCACACCAAAAACCAACCTTGTCTAATGGAAAAAATCTTACACTAGCTTCTCAAATCCACTTCTGCACTTTTGAATAAATGATTTTTAGTGAACTAAAAATCCCAAATAATTCTTGGATAATTATCTTGACCATATCCAGGTACCAGCACCTTTACCTCATCTTGCCAAGATCAAATTTTATAATTCCCTTCATGATCATTATTATGACTAAATGGGAACCTTGATCAAGACTTGAACCATTCCAACTCAATCACATACCCAATCTTGCTCAATACATCTCTCCAGTAGCTCCCACCTCCTCTGGTCGAAATCCATGTAGCAAGGCACTGTAGCCTTTGTCTTGTATCTCTTGGTGAGAGTATATGAGAGATGTGTGGCCCTCATGCCTTGTCTTGCAAATATCTCCACACCAGGACAACCCCGTCCTTCTCTGCCCCTTCTATGGCCCACACACGCCTCTCCATCGCCCATGGAACCCAATGAGCAACCCCTGGACATGCCCTAGCTCCTCCATAGGAAATGTTCACCATGGACCCTTGCTCCTCGGGTAAAAAGTCCAGAGGCCACCCCAAGCCCCTTCTCCACTCCATTTGCTTCCCTACCTCTCACCAACCACCCCAGAGCACCCCCACCATCTCCCCTGCTCTGTTTTGCTCGAGGGAGAAGAAGAGAAATGCCTCGGCCTCCCTCACAAGACCAAGATAAGCCCCTCCTCTGCTGCTCCCCACCCTCTGCATGTTACACATCCGAGACCTCCTCGCTCCCCTGCTTCTAACCATGTCCTCGCTTGGCCACAAAACCTCTTTTGAACGCCTCCCCGGCGAGCTCCCGAACATGCATCGACGGGCATCGTCGTGAGAGCGCTTCCCCGACGACAAAACCCCAGTTCCCGCCCATCGTCTTGGTCACATCCGACCGCCGCATCGCCCTGCCTCCTCCGCATCACCTCGCCGCCCTCTGGTAAGCGTCGCTGCCTCCCTCTGACCCCGCCTAGGGTTTCTGCCCTAGCGGCCTCGCCGCAAGGAGGAAAACGGCTGGGAGCCGTCGATCTCGATATAATCGAGCGGCTCTCGCTGTCCCATACCCCTTCGCCCCCCTACTCCCTATGACTAGCGAGCCCCGCACGGCCGGATTCAAAGGCGTGCCAACGCACTCTCCCGCACAAGGTGGCGCCCGGGTGGGCTGCATCTGCGCCATCTGGCCCACGATGGCCCATATCTAGGCCCACGAGCCTCTTAGTCATTTTTCTTTATTGGATTTGTCCAGATCCAGAAAATTGACCATTTGGTTTAAATCATTTTGAAAATGGAAAACGAACCAAATCTGATAGATCCAAAATTGTACATGTCCTTGTGTGTTTCTACAAACATGCAAACAAGGTCTCTTGCCCAAAAGATTTACCATCTTTTCTATATAAAATAAATGCTAGAAGTACCTGTTTCCACTAACAAATGTATTCAGAAAGCTTGCTAATTCCAAATGGCATGAACCCAAATGGTACTCAAAGATCTTAGTCATACCTTGCATGTCCAACTGGCCCCACATAAATTTGCTTGTTAGATTACCTATAGCAAAAATAATAAAAACAGGGCATATCTGACTTTAGAAAATTCTCTAGGTCAAAAAATGAGGTTTTGACCTAATTCCAACTCTATGTACACCTATATAGCAATTCCTTCCAAAATCCAGTATCTCATAATTTTATGAACCCCTGTTGAGTTTTGGTGAATTAAAGATTTGTGTGCAATGTCTGTTCACCAATAAATTCATAGCAGTAGTTCTGTAACTCCAAAAAGGTTTATTCTAAATTCTACATAAAGGTATTTTCAGTACCTAGCAATTGTCCTTGGAATCGCATAAATAGCTTATGTATATTAAATATGATGAAAAAGACAAATCTCATCCAGTACTATATTTGGGAATTTCTCAAGGGCATTATGGAAATTGTTTTGAGGTGATTCCAACACCTCTTGTTTCAGTCCACTAAATACTACCTAATCACCCTAGGAAATAATTTTTGGAGCTATAGAATTATTCTGGTGAAATATTTCCTAAAACTATGGTTTTATCGACTATAAACATCTTTATAAATCAATGGAAATTGATAAAATGGTGAAACCACTTTTGTTAGCTTCATGTTATCAATACCTATCTGATGGTATCACTTTTATACAGTGGTATCATATAGAAGTTGGCCTTACTCAAAAAACCCCTTATCTAGGTAGTTTTGGACTATAAATCTATTCTAGCAAATCCACAATGCAAACAAAGCATTTCCTTGCACCCAAAGAAAAATCCTCAATCTTACTGATCTATAAGCTTGTTTTGTCTATTGCTTGGTGTATGCTTTGGTGTTGGTATGCATTGTATCTATTGTGGTGTTGTTTGCTTGCATGTTGCTCGATGACAACGATAGATGCGATTATGTGACACCGAGAAGAAGGAAGCAACGGGATATTATTATTATTATTGTAATTGGTATTCTTGTATTCTAAAGAAGTCACGTGGCGTCTCGTTGTATCACAAGCAAGCCACCTTCTTGCTCGTACGCCTTGTCCTACTATTTCACCTATGCATGTTTTATCTACTCGTTTATGCAAATTGTATTGTTTTACTATATTATGTTTTATGGGGGGAATGTTTGGCTCCTCCCAACCGTTACCCCTTAGTACCATTAGGTACAACCCATTCTATGACACCTATCTGCCTTTAGTATGGTAGATGGTGTATAACACCATGACCCTTTGGAAACCCCGTTTTAGCCGAAGCAAAAACCATGGGATGGGAAGACCCCAAAAAAAGGCTTAACAAAAAGGTTTTATGAGAAAACCTTGGTGAGATTTGGCCTACCAACTTGTTTGGTAAATGAGGAAGGTTTTGTTTTACAAAGTTTGGACAAAAATATGGAGGAAAAATGTTTACGAAAACAGTCGGGCTGGCCAGTTTTGAAGCTACTGCAATTAACCCGTGCAACCACATTACTATGGAATGGGACGAGGCTGGGCTAGAAATTTGTCTAATCTAGTATAGGTGCCTCACACTACTACAGGGGCAAATAATCCCCAGAGGGTGGGCCTTCTCTATCCAATGACCCATTCGTGGCATCGACCGGGAGAAAGAAAGAAGGGTCTGCGGGCCTCCACGCGATACTATGATCCCCTCATTGAAAGCGCACACCAGTTGAGGTGCAAAACGCACTCCGGTTGGCTGGTTACGATATAGGGCTTCCCAGTTTTGAGGGGATTAACCTCATAGGGTAGGCACTTGTATCGGAGAGGGCATTCAGAAGGTCTTGACCGTTTATTCGACCCACGATCGGTGTAGATTAGGGACGGGTAATCGGATGGTGTGGGTACAGTGTACAACCTCTGCAGAGTATAAATCTATTCGAATAGCCGAGTCCTCGGTCATGGACGGTTGTGCTGGCGGCTGTACAATAGTGATGGTTTTGTTTTCAAAATGGACTCTAGAAAAGCAATGGCTTGAAAATGTTTTGACCATGGGATGGTCGGGGAAAAGGAGGAAGGATTTTGGTCATGAGATGACCGGAAGGAGAAACAAATGGGTGACCCAATCCTAGTGTTTTTCTTAAAACTTCTCAAAAAGTTTTCCAAAATGTTTACAGAAGTTTTTCAACAAAGATATAGAGATACGCTATATCTACAAGAGAAACTAATTTATAAAAGAACCTCTTATGGAACCATCCTACCACAGCCATATTGAATATCCTTTATTTCTTGTTATCTTAAGGTGGTTTGCGAGTACATTCAAAGTACTCACCGGCATTGTCCTTGGCTATTTACTTGGCCAGATTTTCAGAAGCAAGAGGAACGAGGGAATTTGCTGACGTCTATGCGAGCTATGTCGTCTTCCCAGTCAGTCGCCTATAGGTTAAGGCATGACATGGGCTCTGCGCTTGAAGACTTCCGCTATTGACGTTGTATCGCCATAATGGTATAAATGTAAGTACTTGTATTTGTTAATTATGGATGTTATAATGATACTTGTCGGTTATGCTCACAGCTCACTGATCATGGGAACGTCAATTGCAGGCATAACGGGTATTCTTGGAACGTAAATCCGGGGGAGCCATGGACTTGGTATTAGAGTCATCCTGACTGTAGGAGACCTTAGTTAGCATGGACGTTAGACAGGACAACCCCTATTTCTGAAAACACCGGCTTTAAAAAAAACTATTTTTCCCAAAAGATTTTGAAAGATTTCTTATCTCACCTTCTCTGACTTAAACTATTTGAAGATGGATTACTCTATATCTCATCTACTTCAAAGGTTCCATTTTCAAAAGCAAAGTCCGACCCACAGACTATGAAGACAGAGATCCCGAAATGAAGAGACCCCAAGACAAGCAAAACAAAGGAGCTACCAACAACGAAAGACACTACAAGATCGCCCTACCAACGGAGTCCTTCATCGCCCCCAAATTGATCAAGTACGGCACCAACAACGACAGGTGGCAAGATAGAAGTCAAGACCCCCGTAACATCCGTACTTAGGATTAGCATCCCTAATATAGGATTCCCCTTATGTCGTGTAGTCCCCCCTTTAGTACCTATGGTACGTCTTGTTTGATTGTCATGTGCTTATATGATGCTTGGAATGTGTTTTTTGTCTGCCTTGGATCATACGATCCTAAAGTTTTGACCACCTTGTTGGCTCATCCCGACGCTAACCCCCGCAACCCCATAGCTGGAAACCTCTCCTCAGCAGGATGGCCACCTAAAGAAATCACCGACAACTCCTACTCAGGCCTTGGTTCTAATTGCCCTAAAGAAGCAACAATCCTAATAAACCCTCTGCCGAATCAATGGGAAGTCATCGCCATAACACAAACGCCCCAAGAAGCAGGAAGATCAACATGCCCAAAACAACAAGTCTACTCTGTCGTCGAACCAAAGAAAAACAAAGTGTTCAAGTGAAGACAACCCCTCGGAAGCTAATTCACCTCCACCCCGAGTAAGGACCAAGGAGAAGCATCGCTAATCGCTAAACCCTTATGGCATAGATAGGAACCACCCTAGCAGGGTAGTCGCAACAAGGCGTCAACCAAAGACCTCCACTGTAGCGCCACGCTTTTGCTCCAAGACGAAGGTTGATTCCAAAATCCAGTAGCTCATAATTTTATGAACTCCTGTTGAATTTTGGTGAATTAAACATTTCTGTGCATCGTATGTTCACCAATAAATTCATATCAGTAGCTCTGAACTCCAAACAGGTTGATTCCAATTTCTACAGAAAGGTATTTTCAGTACCCAGCAAGTGTCCTTGGAATAACATCAAAAAGGTATATTAAATATGATGAAAAAGACAAATCGCATCTAGTAGTGTCTTTGGAAATTTCTCAAGGGCATTATGGTAATTGTTTTGAGGTGATTCCAACACCTCTTGTTTCAGTCCACTAAATACTACCTAATCACCCAAGGAAATAATTTTTGGAGCTCCAAAATTAGTCTGGTGAATTATTTCCTAAAACTAGGGTTTTATCCACTATAAACATCTTTATAAATCAATGGAAATTGATAAAATGGTGAAACCACTTTTGTTGGCTTCATGTTATCAATACCTATCGGATGGTATCTCTTTTAGACAGTGGTATCATACAGAAGTTATCCTTACTCATACCCCTTATATAGGTAGTTTTGGACTATAAATCTATTCTAGCAAATCTACAATGCAAACAAAGCATTTCCTTCCACCCAAAGCAAAATCCTCAATCTTACTGATCTATAAGCTTGTTTTTTTCTATTGCTTGTTGTATGCTTTGGTGTATCGCCATAATGGCATATATGTAAGTACTTGTATTTCTTAATTGTGGATGTTGTAATGATACTTGTCGGTAATGCTCATGGCTTACTTATCATGGTAACGTGAATTGCAGGCATAACGGGTATTCTCGGACCGTAAATCCGGGGGTGCCACATTCTTCTTCAATAAGATGATTATGGCCACGACCAAACTCATCACTCTCTACTCGTTGTAACGCTAGCAAATGACAACCAAATAAATACCAAGAGAATAAATACCAATGAAATACAAATCAGAACGGATGTATAAGTTAATGTAGAATAGTACATAGGACAATTTGGTAAGGATCGGGTAAGTGAGTTCTAGTAACGCGAATGTGCATCAATTGAATGGATAACTAGGATTCTACAATGCTAGGATAAATTATCTCAACATAATATTGTAATAAGATATATGGGTAGGCTTGCTAGGTTTAGACCGCTCGAGGTATATTGGTTGGTCTATCGTTCTAAACTAATAATAACATATTATGAAAATATATGTAATTGATATAACCACTATAGGTGGTTTAGTCTTAATATGCCATGTACAAACATACTACATGCTAGTTTTTCTTACAGTAAGCATACACGTGTGTATAAATCATGCCAAAACACTACTGTAACAGAAGCAAACAATCCAACTAAGAATCCAACATAATGATTAACTATGTGATGAGAAAAACTATAATAATTACTCTAGCATATAAGAATGGAAAAATAAATGTAAGTACAACATGAATGACTCTTCTAACAGGGAACAAACTAATTAGACAGTAGAAAAAAATCATATAGAGAACACATTAACTAATTTCACTAAATAAATCGGTAGCTAAGCATGGCACTTGTATGCAACTAAAAATAATATAGTTTGACAATAAATCAAACACTAGTAATAATAAGTACTATTATAGCAAGAAAAAATCCATTGCTAATATTTATGAAGAACTAGCATAGCTGAAATAATAACAGAATATCTTAAGCACTACTAAGATCATATACCCAATTTATTGAACTGTTGTACCACGTCCTAATGATGAAAATACAATGAATACTACTCTTATTCGAACATAAAGGCAGGGTATACAAGCCACACTAAGTAACGTGTAAGAACATGGTAAGTTCTACTAGCATGTACTCAAAAGAGTAGCAAAATAATCTCTAGACCGCATTGATCAAAACAAGCTGCATTGATCAAAACATACAAGTAAACCTATAGCTAAACATGGCATGGATATGAAATCATAAGAAAACGACACACTATGATCCGATTAGGCCATCAAGAATAATTGACCGAATGATGACAGTACACTATGCATCCAAAACCTACAGAAACAACTCTAAATGAACATGTAGATGTAGAGAACTCCTTTAAAATTGAGTTGAATCTTTATATGTTTCAAAATAATTTTGTAAACTACCAAGTATATTCGAAGTCTAACGCTACTGCTAGGTTGCTAGGTTGCTACGATCGTTTCACAAGATTTATGTGTTAGGCTCTAGTTGAACTGATGTGTGCAAGGTATATTATAAGGCTAATGCCATCCGGTGGCATTCGGTCCACCCGTGACGCGGTCAACCAGAACAATAGGTTGTAGGAGGTTGTCTAGGGAATAGGCTTAGATGAGATGAGACTATAGTTTGAAGGATTTGATCTGATTCTCACCGTGTGCGACAAATTCATCCGATGAACTTTAGATAGAGTTGTGGTAGATGGAGAACTTGGCAAGATGTGGATGCTCGTTCGCGCTTCTTCTTCCTTGTACTAGTGCTACTCCTCCTTGCGGTCTTGGTGGCGCAGCAACTCAGCCTCCCATGCTCGAAATCACCGGGAACAGAAGCAGCGATTGGCGGCGATCTAGATTGGAGCTCCACTGTATTCTTTCACGGGGCAAGCTATGGATAGACTGACATTAGAGATGGGAAATGAGATGCAGAGACGTCGATTCGGGTCTATATAAGAGGAGGAGATGTGTTGTAACTGACGAGATAAAATGGAGAATTGAATGTGAAGTATTTGAAACCATTTCTGGTGCGAGCTAGCGCCGTTTCGGTCTGGCTCTTGCCCTGTAGTTTGTACATATAGGGTGACGAAGAAACAGTGAAGCATTTCACTCGCCTAGGCCTGGATGTGATGGTTTGGCCGGTGCTACTCGTGCTGGGTTCAGACTCCCCATGTGCGTGCGAATATAATAGAAGCATCGCTCGATTGGTTCAGGTGTGGGAGGGCTTTACTAGCTGAGTGCATCGGTAGTGAGAAAACAAAAGCATAGGAAAGAAGACACCTGAATAGGAAATTAGCAACGTGATCGGTGCAATCTTCCATGCATGAGCTTGGCTAAAGAATAAATCCAACATAGGATTTTAGAAGGAAGCAAAATAAAAAGAAACCGATAAACCATTACATATTCCAAAGGTGCGTATTTTAATATGCCAAAGACAACAAAAAAATTCAATCCAGCTTGAGGGATAAATAAAACAAAAACAAATTATAATCATGCTGGTATTAAATCATGTCAAAGCCGTTTGTGTACGAAAAAATCTAGTTAAGCTCAAATTATTTAAACGAAATTTTCTAGTCCTCATTTTTAGATAAAAGTTTTTGAAAACTCTAAAAATTGGTCTGTGACATCTTTATAAATGTAGCTTGCATGAATTCATTAACTTGTTCCAAAAAAATTCTAATGATCCATATTTTAATGGTCATCAAGCAGGATTTGTTTCTTACCTAGCAAATTATGTTATAAAAGAAAAGATTGAAAGATATAATAGACAAGCTATGATACCACCTAAGATTGGGGATGTATGGATCCCCAAGGTATTAATCACTATTGGAAAAGAGACACATCATGCTATTCTAGGTTTAGGATCTAGTGTCTTACACTAGTGGAAACAGGGTCATGTGTCCCGGTTGGTAAGGGGCTTTAGTCCCGGTTGCCCAACCGGGACGGGGCAATCGGGACTAAAGCCCCAACCTTTAGGCCCGGTTGCCCCACCAACCGGGACAAAAGGGAGTACACGTGGCCACGGCAGAGGGCGAGGGGGGGGGGGGGGGAGCAACCGTCCCGGTTCGTAACACGAACCGGGACAAATAACCATCTTCCGCGGCAGAGATTTGACACATTTCTCTGTCGTGGCAGAGAATTTATTTTGGCAACTTTTGTTGCCGCAACAGCATTTGGGCCACTTTTTGTGCCGCGGTAGAGAATTTATTTATGTTGTTTTATTTTTTATTTAGTGTTTTGCACTCATCAATGAAGGAACCATTATATTACACAAGATCATCATGACAATATAGATCCAAGTGTCGAACATATTACGTTCGATACACGGATCGAGTTCATGCATTACATACAATATAAGCTCTTTATATAATCCCTATTGTTTATACACACCCGAATAGTATCCCCTTTTGGGTTTAGGACTTCTGCATGCAAGAATCCCGCCAATTCCTCCTGAATTGCTCGTACGCGATCCTTTGGCAGAAGACCGTCCCGTAGACGTTCGATCTGATTTAAAAAAGAAGTCAGCCTATATGAATGAAACTAAACACAATTTGATGGTAATTAAAAACTATAGAAATTGTTTACGTACGTGGAGTTGCTCTAAATTTCTGCCCTTCTCACAGCACGTCTGACGGATGAACTCGCAAACATAGTATCCACATAAATTGTTCTCTGGTCCCTGCGTCAGGCACTTTACGAGAACAGAGTTCAATCAAAAAATAATCAAGCATAATAATAATGGTATCAAAACTAGAATCAAAGAGATGCGTGGATATAGCTAGTGGTGCTTACATCTAGTGGTTGAAATGTAAGCTCCTCTTTCCAAACACCCCTAGCCTTGTTGCTGAACTGTTTCCAAACGCTGCCCGGCGAAGAAAACGAATAAAAGAAGTTATTAATTACTTGATATCATAAAATTCATGAACGTTGCCGATATAGTGTCGTAATCATTAGAATTACCGCTGGAGAAGCATCTGCATGTCCTTCCACTGCTCAAGGGCTTTATATTTCGAGTCCATGACTAGTACACGCCCTTTTTCAAGTTGAATGATTAACATAATATAGTGAAAGCAGCGCATGCATAACTAATCAATTATATACTTAACATCGAGAAAGAGAAATAGAAAGTGTATAAAAGACAATAACACTCACTCGAAGTTGTAAGGAAATAGTATTTCCCTTCTGATTTCTTGAAACCTTAACGCGTGTACGATATTATCCTCCGTATCCTAGGGGTTTGTTTTGAGATTAGCTTGATGAACCCAATATGGATCAATGAACCCAATGTCATAGATTTGTCCTTTGCTGCATTCGAGAATCTTCATTCTGCATATTATAGTATGATTATATACATACAATAAACGAGGTGAGATAGCTAGAGACTAAATTAATTACAGAATTAGTACTTACAGACAATAGGCACTGATGATCGATTTGTCCAAGGCATCTTGATTGAATAATTGAAATAGTTCATCAAATTCAATAGATATCATGTCATCTATTTCTTTCCCATAATGCTTTTTTGTAACCCTCAGCACTACCCAGTTAGCCCCGGCCTTTATGGCATGCATGTACCAGTTATGCAATCTTCGCATTTTTGTTGGAATATTATTTACATCCTCAGGTTTGACGAGAGGTTTGCCGTACTGGTATTTGTATGCTACTTCACTCACGGGGAAGTACTCTAACTGGGATAAGTACTAGGCAATACTCATACCTTGAGCAGCGACACCTTCTCTGTATTATGCAACTACCTCCGGATCATACTGCTTTTCGACCGCATATTTGCTCGACCCCACATTGGTATGGGAAATCACCTTGATAGGGGCGCAAGACTGTTTTGCTTGTTCTCCGAGCTGGGCAACATATTTCTCGCTTGCATCAGTACTGGTCTTCGAGGCTTGTTGTGCCGCATGTGACTTTAGAATAGAACGCTCATAGTCTGATGACAGCTTTGGCTCGGGTTGATGAAGAGTCTTTAGCATTTTGAACACTCTTGCTTTTTCTTCTTTGGTGCTGGGGAACTCTGGCTCTTTCGGCCGCCTCAGCTTAGTGAAAAACACTGTCGTTTCCGCATCAACGATAGCCGTAGTCTCCTTTTTAGTATAGTCATAAGCTCTCTTGGGAGGAACCTTTGGTACTTTTGGAAGAGGCTCTTGTTTACCTTTTCGGAGATCACTTACCACGACGCAGAGTAGCGGTGGTACGCTTATGCCTTTTATGCTGAGGCGTCGGCGATCGCTGTGTCGGAGATTGGTGAGGCGACGAAGACGGGTGAGGCGACGGAGCCGGGTGAGGCCACGAAGACGGCTGTCGCGGCGGCGACGACCTCGCTGGAGACGGGTGAGGCGGCGGCGAAAATGGCCTTGGTGTGTGATTTCGAAGCATGATACATTCCTTTGGCCATAGAATGGTGACGTTTGTTGCGTCTCCCAGTACAGTCACATCCCCTTCACCTGCAGGGTAGTCAAGATCCAAAACTTCAAAGGTGGTCATGATTTCATCCACCCCGACAACAGCGTAGCCCTGTGGAACCGGACGACAGTGGTATGTTGGTGTGGGTCCAATTGGTAAGGCATAGCCGACCGCCACCTTCATTGATATGTTCAAAACTTTGACATGTAGCTCGCAGTGTGTCATCTGTGTGATATCATCCACTGGGTAGCCAACAGGAGCCATCGTCGGTGCACCATCGTCATTGTCATCAACCGGGACTTCGGTGGAAGCCACACTGCTTTTTTGATTATTCGATAGGCCGGTAGCATCGAATACAGGTTCTACCACCATGTGCTGCTAAGATGGGCCGGTAGTACTTTGCTATTTAAGTGCGTTAATTTCATCTTGTTGTTGCTTTATTCGTTCTTCAATTATACGCATTTGATCTTTCTGAATATCTGCTTCAACTTCCGCCTTGTCCTTTCTCCTCTGTCGGCTTCTATCAGGATATTTCTTCCTCTCTTCGGGAAACCCAATCCTCCATGGTTTGGAGCCGCTTGTGCCTCGTGTTCGTCCATCATGTTCCTTATTTTCAAGGGCAAGTGTGAGCTCATCATTCTCTCTATCGGGAATGAAGTCCCCATCTTTAACAACCTTTACTGCTTTTCTCATCTACTCGATTGGCAAGGGGTCATCTTTATGTCATATGTTATATATACACATCCCTTCCGAGTCCAACGTGCCCCCATGCCCATAAAACCAATTCCTTGCACGTTCGATCCAATCGTCTGTCTCTGGGATGATCTTTTTAGCATGCAGTTCATTCTCAAGTTTCTCCCACTTAGGAATGCCAGCCCTGTAGCCACCTTGCCCCATAGTATGGTGATACTTCTTGTTAGCAAAATTCAGCTTATTCATTGCAGACATTTTCTTAGCTTTTTCTGATGTCTTGTAATTCACAAACTCAGCCCAGAATGGTTCTATCTTCTGAAACTGAATCTTCTTGAAATCCAGAGTCTTCTCTTTCACGACATAGTCAAGGTGCAATCTTTTCTTCCAGTTGGTGAAACACTAGGCCATCTTCTTCATAGCCCACTCCCTAACCTTAGCCTCCATGGCTCGCGCATGTTCTAAGGCGTCCTCAACTGGAACCTCCGCATTTGGATCCAACTCTATCTTTGGTAGTTTGAAATTAACCATGAGCCTCTTCCACAGTAAATATTTGCAACGGTAGGGAGAAATAAAGACATTCCCTCTTCTTCCGCATCAGCACGCCTATTCCAATTTCGAATGGTGATCGGGATGAAGTCCCTAACGATTACTCAGCATTGTGCCACAAATTTGGTTGCGACAACTTCGGGAGTAATCGGTTTGCCGTATTCACCGATATCTTCGATCCTGAACCTCTCATGGTCTTCCAACTTTTTGGTTGGGCCTCGTCCGCTCTTTTCTGTAGATTTCTTCGATCCGAAGGGCTAAAATAAGAAAGATCGTCGTTACTATTTCTATATAGATAGCAGATGATTAATTAATGAATTAATTATATTACATGCACCTCACCGGAGCGGTCGTCTTCTCGATCACACAAGGCATCGTCTTCTCCGTCGCGGAGGGCATCACCTTCAACCTCAAACAAGTCGTCTCTTCCGGCAAAAAGAGGATCACCCACACCGGAGTTGTTGAGAAACGTGATACATCTAAATTTTCTTCCCCGCGGATCACACCTTGGATCAACTCTTCCTTTTCTTAATCTCTGTCGTGTGGGTCCATATTTTCTGCATAGGTGGAAAAATGGATAAGTCAAAGCGGCTAAGGGAGAATGTTAGGTACGGTGTTGAGAGATATAAACCCTAATTCGGAGAAACCCTAATATATACATACACAATAATAAAAATGAATTTACAATATCAGAAACCCTAATTCGTAGAAACCATCGGGCTTGGATACTATCGCGAAGAACCAATACCGGAAAGAAAGGCGGCAATCAATCAACCCTCGGGTTCGGGATGCCCTGGCGAGGACACACCGGCTAACCCTAGGTGCAACATCGATTCAACTAGGGTATATGATAACTAATATCATGGCTAAGCATCTACAATACGATGGCTATCAAGAAATCTTCGATCTTTGATGGTGTTGACCTCGGTCTTTGATCTCGATCTCGTATTCTACCGCGAAGAACCGAACGCCGGAAAGAGAGGGGAACAATCAACACATGGCATCGATGCAATGATCAAACAAGGATGATGATATGACAAGTTAATTTGTATTGAAAAGTAACCCTAAAGCATGCTCGACAAATTAAACGGGGTTCCGAGGGGCGCAAACCCTAACTCGGGGAAACTCCAGAATCAACTGTGAGGGGTTACTATGTTCTTCTAATCAAACTTTTCATTTAACTGGCTTAACAATGCATGATTATATTTTAAAGAGGTAGGTTTCATTTTTCTGAACATTTTGGTATATTATACATATTTTTCTGACTTATAAATAATAAGTTATTGATTTTACAATATTAAATCATTTTCTAGAATTTATTTAATCAATTTTAAAACATTTATGACCTCAGGCTGACGTCACCAAAGGCTGGGAAACATTTCTCACTCGATCTGGGCTACTCACAGTCACTGATGTCTTGGCTCCATGGGTTATTATTATTATTTCCAGAAAAGAATTATATGAATGATTTTAATAAAAAGAAAAGAGGATATATTGCCTCATGCTGATGTCAGCATGACATCAACAATGGGGATCCTCGGGTTGGGCTCGAATCCGTCGAGTCGCTGCATGCACGGGCTAGTGGGTAGGCTAGTTGGAAAGAGGAGATCAAGGCGGACCCAGTGGTGGCAGCGCCGCCCACTTGTGGTCATCGGAACAGTGGTCACGATGGCGGCGAGCGGCGGAGCTTGCCCGGACACAACACGCGGCGGCTATAGCAAGCAAGCAGGCAAACGGAGCTCGCCTTGAGCTTCAGAAACACTCTAGGAGCTCGAAAAACTTGACGGCGGGGTTCGGGGTGGCCGGAATCAGCGGTGGAGGCGGTGGCCGGAGTCGGCGAGGCTCGGAGCTCCTGCGAGGAGCACGTGGAGGCGCGACAGCGGGGCAGCGCGTGGAGTCCGACGGCGGGGCAGCGCGTGGAGGCCAACAACGGGGCGGTGGTTGGGCAGCCTGACGGCGTCCAAGCGCTTGTCCTCGCGGCGACGACCATCTGTTGCGGGTGAGTGAAGAGGAACGGGGAAGAAGGAGAAGGACAAGGGGCGTCGTGTATAAAGGAGAGGGCAAATACGTCCCGGTTGATGCCAACAACCGGGACTAAGGGTCATACGTCCCGGTTGGAGCCACCAATTGGGACGTATACTTCACCTTTTTTTCATCAGCCCAAGGGGCGCGCGCAGGGGTCTTTAGTCCCGGTTGGTGGATCCAACCGGGACGTATGACCCTGTTTTAAAAAATTATGAGGAATTTTCTCTCTGTTCCCGCCTTATTTTTTATTTTGGGGTTTAAATTTGTAACGTTTTTTAAATGATAATTACTTTGGAATTTAGAAAAACTTTAAACATAAAAAGTGTTTGAATTTGAATAACTAATTCAAAACCATTTTCTGTTTTTAAAAATAATTAATGTAACCATTTAATCCATGAACCATTTAAAATTAAAAATGAATTAACTTATATTTTTTGAATATTAATTTGGAATTTAGAAAAACTTTAAACATAAAAAGTGTTTGGATTTGAATAACTAATTCAAAACCATTTTCTGTTTTTAATTTTGATTTGAATTAACTTATATTTTTTATATATTAATGGGCGGGAAAAAAAGGACGGGAAATAATGGGCGGGAAGAAAATTTTATTAGGATAGAACTGGAATTAAAGTATATAACGCAACTAACACTAAGTTACATAGAAGAACTGAAAATTAAGATACATGGCCAGATTAAGCCACAATCGGTCGAACTTGTTTTGCAATGTTGGAGTGATTCAGTCATGCTCCTGCCTACACCTGTAATACTCGCCACTGTAGTCGTCGTACTCGCCATGGCCGTCATCGCTGTCGTCGTCGGGGTCGCCGTAGTTGAACCTTGAAGGCTGAGTACGAGTGGGCTGGACTTGAGGGTAGCGCAGGCGAGGGTTAGAGTCCGCGGCCGTGTCATAGGCCATGACGCTCTAGAGAGTCCGGCCACGCCACCACAGCCGATGGCCGGCCTCGTTGAAGTTCGGAGGAGGTGTGTCGTCCTCCTCGTGTCTGGCGAGCGCCCTCTCACGCCGATCCACGAAGAAGGCTTCCCAAGTCGGGAATAGTCGAGATGCCATCTGGGATTCCTCCACTGCTCCGGCGTGAGCTCGAAGTAGTAGTGGTTCGTGATGGCTATCCGGCGTGCCACACCTAGAGGGACAGGAGGAACCGGGACGCCTCCGGCGCTCAGCATCCAGCCGACGGGGACACAGTAGCCCGGCTGGCAGGGGTAGTTCGAGGCGCAAAGCGCCTCCGCCACCCTGGGGGTTAGTGCTACGGTGGTAGTCATGGGAAAGAGTGACGAGGTTGCAGATATGAGTATAGAGATGTGCAATGACAATGTAGGCCAACCCTACATATATATATAGTGAGAAATGGCAGGAAGATAACTGGAGGGAAGAACTGACGGGAAGAACTGGTGGGAAAAATGGCGGCAAGAAAAATGGCGGGAAGAAATGGCGGGAAAAAATGGCGGGAAGAAAAATGGCTCATTTAGAACTTGCATTGGATCTCTGAAGAAACCACATATTGCGAGTCTAAAAATGATTTTTTCAAAAAATCACGGGCGTTAGATCATGTACCTGTAGTACAAATCGGACCCACTTCCTACCGATTCGGCACACATTTGTCCTTTTTACCCGAGATGGACGAAAAGGTTTGAGATGTCCCGGTTGGGATATAGTCCATGTAAGATGGTCTAGTATTTTATAAAAATGGGACGGTAACATTCTGAAACAGCATTTTGGTGGTTACTTCACAAAACGACCCGTTTTTTGCGTTCGGAAAATGGAAAAGGGCTTTTCCGTGCGACGAAAAGGAAAACTTCCTCATGCAACATTTTTCTCCATACCAATGTCCACATGCATACATAATATGGCACAGCATCACAAACTATGCCGTGATTCAGCATATAACATCGGTCGTTTGGACCGAAAGCCATGAAACCTCGAACATGATAGGTCATTTTGTGAAGGTTTTTTTGAGACATGATCAATATACCAAGTCTGGTATTTTTCCTTTCAACTATGTCACATAATATGACACCATGCGAAGGATTTTCATTGTTCAGATTTTTTTTGAATTTCTTATGCCCGTTTTGAATTTTTGGAATTTCTAACTATGGTCGAACCGGCATGCATGAAGATAGGGGACGAGCATCGTTAGAACTTGCATTGGATATCTGAAGAAACCACATATTGTGAGTCTAAAAATGATTTTTTCAAAAAATCACGGGCGTTAGATCATGTACCTGTAGTACAAACCAGACCCACTTCTTGCCGATTCGGCAGACATTTGTCCTTTTTACCTGGGATGGACGAAAAGGTTTGAGATGTCCCAGTTGGGAGATAGTCCATATAAGGTGGTCTAGTATTTTAGAAAAATGGGACGGTAGCATTCTGAAACAACATTTGGTGGTTACTTCACAAAATGACCTATTTTTGCGCTCAGAAAATGGAAAAGGGCTTTTCCGTGCGACGAAAAGGAAAACTTCCTCCTGCAACATTGTTCTCCATACCAATGTCCATATGCATGCATAATATGGACGCAAAACCACAAAACTATGCCGTAATTCAGCACATAACATCGGTCATTTGGACCGAAAGCCATGAAACCTCGAACATTATAGGTCATTTTGTGAAGGTTTTTTCGAGACATGATCAATATACCAAGTCTGGTATTTTTCCTTTCAACTATGTCACATAATATGACACCACGCGAATGATTTTCATTGTTCGGATTTTTTTGAATTTCTTTTGCCCGTTTTGAATTTTTTGAATTTATAACTATGGTCGAACCGGCGTGCATGAAGATAGGGGATGAGAATCATTAGAAATTGCATTGGATCTCTGAAGAAACCATATATTGCGAGTCTAAAAATGATTTTTTCAAAAAATCATGGGCATTAGATCATGTACCTGTAGTACAAACCGGACCCACTTCCTACCGATTCGGCAGACATTTGTATTTTTTACCCTAGATGGACGAAAAGGTTTGAGATTCCTGGTTGGGAGATAGTCCATGTAAGGTGGTCTAGTATTTTATAAAAATAGGATGGTAGCATTCTGAAACGGCATTTTGGTGGTTACTTCACAAAACGACCCGTTTTTTGCGCTCGGAAAATGGAAAAGGGTTTTTTCGTGCGACGAAAAAGGAAAACTTCCTCCTGCAACATTGTTCTTCATACCAATGTCCACATGCATGCATAATATGGGAACATCATCACAAACTATGCCGTGATTCAGCACATAACATCGGTCATTTGGACCGAAAGCCATGAAACCTCGAACATGATAGGTCATTTTTTGAAGGTTTTTTCGAGACATGATCAATATACCAAGTCTGGTATTTTTCCTTTCAACTATGTCACATAATATGACACCACGCGAAGGATTTTCATTGTTCGGATTTTCAATATACTAAAGGTTCATCTTTAGTCCCAGTTGAAGGGATTTCAGCAGGCTGGGCCAGGCAGCACTAATGATAGGGGTGAGTGTCGACATTATGTCGTGCGGCGTGTACCTTGTCCTAGATGGTGTCACCAACCGGGACTAAAGATGAACCTTTAGTCCTGGTTGGAGACACCAACCGGGACAAAACACGAGTCAGCACTAATAATAGGGGTGAGTGTCGACATTATGTCGTAAGTGTCGACACTATGCCGAGCTGCTTGTACTATAAATAGGCATCCTTGTGAGTCCAGTCCTCCAACCAGATTGAGGCATCTCCAATATTGTTTTAGAGAGCAGGGACACCACTACGACCAGTTTCAGGGAGATGCCGCTGGATCCCAGTCCTCTGGCGTCTCCAAGAAACTAGTCATAGAGGCACTCCCTAATATGTGAAATTAGTTAGCTCCCAGGTGTATTGATCTAGTTAGAGAAGTTACAAGCCGCAAGATGGTGTGCGAGAGTAGGAACACCACTACGACCAGTTTCAGGGAGATGCCGCCGGATCCCAGTCCTCCGGCATCTCCAAGAAACTGGTCATAGAGGCACTCCCTAATATGTGACCACGCGCGTTTGGAGATCAGATCTTAATGGTAAGTATGAATCGGGACAACTTCTTCATAGTTCGGGAAAGTCGTTCTACGAACCGGGACTAAAGGCCCCCTTTAGTCCCGGTCCAGCCACAAAACAGGACTAACACTCAAGACATTTATTAATATTAAAAACTGTGACTACAAAACCGGGACTAAAGGCCCCCCTATATATAGTCCCGGTCAAGCCACAAACCGGGACTAACACTCAATACATTTATTAAACATGGAAAATTGCAAACACCATAAGATATCTCGGCCAGACATGAACTAGAGTTACACAATATGAGCATGAACTTCTTGGCATATGTCCTTCCTTATGATCGCTTCAGACGTAACCATGGAGCATCTTCTTTACTTAACAGAATGCTTGGGTCAGTTTTCACTGTGAAGGGAGGAATTTCATCAAACTTATTATAATCTTCTGACATGTCTGCCTTGTCCCCGATTCCCACGATGTTTCTTTTCCCTAAAAGAACTATGTGACGCTTTGGCTCATCATATGGTGTATTCGTTTGCATATTTTTTCTTTTTTTCGGTCTGGAGGACATGTCCTTCACATAGAAAACCTGAGACACATCATTGGCTAGGATGAATGGTTCATCTCTATAACCAAGATTCTTGAGATCCACTGTTGTCATTCCGTACAACTGGTCTAAGTTTACACCTTCCCCATTCAGGTTGACCCATTTGCAGCGAAACAAAGGGACCTTAAAAGAGACTCCATAGTCTAGTTCCCATATCTCCTCTATGTAACCATAGTATGTGTCCTTTTGTCCATTCTCGTCTGTTGCGTCAAAGCAGACACTACTATTTTGGTTGGTGCTCTTTTTATCTTGGGCGATCGTGTAGAATGTATTCCCATTTATTCCGTACCCTTGGAAATTCAATATAATAGAAGATGGTGACGCGGCCAACAAGTACAGCTGATCTCCAACAGTGGTGTCATTCAAGAGATGTGTCTGCATCCAACCACCGAAAGACTTCATGTGTTCATCTGTAATCCATGATTCAGGCTTCCCCGGGTTTTTGGAGTGTACAGTATTCTTGTGTTCCTCGATATACGGAGCTGTCAAGGTGGAATTATGTAGAACTGTGTAGTGTGCTTTAGTGAATGAATCCCCGTCCCTACATATCATTACTTTCTTTCCCAGCATGACTTTTCCACTTAGTCTTCCCTCATGCCGCGAGTCAGAAACACCAATCGTCTTAAGGTCAGGAATAAAGTCAACACAAAACTCAATGACCTCCTCTGTTCCATATCCCTTGGAGATGCTTCCTTCTGGTCTAGCACGGTTATGAAAATATTTCTTTAAGACTCCCATGAACCTCTTAAAGGGGAACATATTGTGCAGAAATACCGGACCGAGAATGGCAATCTCTTCCACTAGGTGAACCAGGAGATGCGTCATAATATTGAAGAAGGATGGTGGGAACACCAACTCAAAACTAGAAAGACATTGTACGACATCCTTCTATAACCTTGGCAGAATATCTGGATTGATTACCTTCTGAGATATTGCATTGAGGAATGCACACAGCTTCACAATGGGTACTCGAACATTTTCCGGTAGAAGCCCCCTCAATGCAATCATAAGCAACTACTTCATAATCACGTGACAGTCATGAGACTTCGGGTTTTGGAACTTTTTCTCTGCCATATTTAGTATCCCCTTTATATTAGATGAGAAGCCAGACGGCACCTTGATACTGTAAAGGACTTCAAAAAAGATTTCCTTCTCTGCTTTGGTAAGAGCATAGCTGGCACGACTTAAGTGACGCCCTTTATCTATCTTGTTCTGTGTATGCATGTTCTTTGGGTCTTTCATAATTTGTTGGTCCTCCCGTGATTCTGGTGTATCTTTTGTCTTCCCATACATGCCTAGGAATCCTAGCAGGTTCACGCAAAGATTCTTCGTCATGTGCATCACGTTGATTGAAGAGCGGACACGTAGGACTTTCCAATATGGCAGCTCCCAACATATAGATTTCTTCTTCCACATGGGTGCGTGTCCTGTAGCGACGTCGTTCGGAACTGATTGACCGCTGGGACCCTTTCCAAATATTACTTCTATGTCCTTGACCATACCAAATACATCATCACTAGCAGAGAGTTCAGGCTTCTTTCGGTGATCTGCCTCACCTTTGAAATGCTTGCCTTTCTTTCTTACGGGATGATTGGTCGGAAGAAATCGTCCATTCGCCAGGTACACAACCTTCTTGCATTTATGCAAATATGTACCTTCAGTCTTATCTAAACAGTGCGTGCATGCCTTATATCCCTTGTTTGTCTGTCCTGAAAGGTTACTAAGAGCAGGCCAATCATTGATGGTTATGAAAATCAACCCTCGTAGGTCAAATGGCTCCTGTTTGTTCTCATCCCATGCATGTACACCTATTTTGCCCCACAACTGTAAGAGTTCTTCAACTAATGGCCTAAGGTACACATCAATGTCGTTGCCTGGTTGCTTCGGGCCTTGGATGAGCACTGGCATCATAATGAACTTACGCTTCATGCACAACCAAGGAGGAAGGTTGTAGATACATAGAGTCACGGGCCAGGTGCTGTGACTGCAGCTCTGCTCCCCAAAAGGATTCATGCCATCCGTACTTAGACCAAACCATAAGTTCCTTGCGTCACCTGCAAAGTCCGGGAAGTCTCTCTCGATTTTTCTCCACTGTGACCCATCAGCAGGGTGTCTCAACTTCCCGTCTTTCTTACGGTCTTCTTTGTGCCATCGCAACAATCTGGCATGCTCTTTGTTTCTGAACATGCGTTTCAACCTTGGTATTATAGGAGCATACCACATAACCTTAGCAGGAACCCTCTTCCGGAGGGGCTCTCCCTCAACATCACCAGGGTCATCTTGTCTGATCTTATACCGCAATGCATTGCATACCGGGCACTTATCTAAATTCTCATACTCGTTACCGCGGTAGAGCATGCAGTCATTAATGCATGCATGTATCTTTTGGACATCTAATACTAAAGGACAGAGAGTCTTCTTTGCTTCGTAGGTACTCTCAGGAAGTTTGTTATGTTTTGGAAACTTTGGTTTCATTATTTTCGGCATCTTTTCAAATGAGGAGTTAGTTAGACCACACTCTGCCTTCCATCGCAGCAATTCCAGTGTGGTACCGAGCTTTGTGCTGCCATCTTCACAATTTGGGTACAACAATTTCTTGTGATCTTCTAACATGCCCTCTAACTTCAACTTCTCATTTTCTGTTTCACAGTATCGCTAAAGAATTTGGGTACAAGAATTTCTTGTGATCTTCTAACATGCCCTCTAACTTTAACATACTTTGAAACTTCAGAATTCATCATAGGTAAGTTACGAGGTAATGAAACTTCTAATCCTATGACTCCTATATATTGTGGAGAAACTTTCTTATACGGAATTTCTGAGCCGATTTCCACTATAAATATTATGCCTTTATCACTTTGTGAGGAACTTCGCTACAACTTAAATAATCCAGATGTGGAACCGGTAGACACTACTATTAAATTGTCTAATAGAAGTAATATAAAACCGTAAGGTGTTATTAGAAATATTTATGTCTTTATTGGATCCGTCATGTACCCCCTTGATTTCCATATTGTTGATATGCCTCGAGATTCTTTTTGTCCTATTGTTTTAGTTAGGCCTTTTGTTTCTATAACCAAGCTTGAACCGATAATAAAAAGGAGACTATTTCAATGATGTTTAGAGAAGAGGAAATGGCATTCCACTTTGCCAAACTAAAGAAGAGGCCATATTGAGTGGAAGATATCAAGGAAGGGAAAATGATTGTCGAGCTAGCCGCAAGTCATTTCAGCACTCTGCAAGATGAATTAGAAAGAAGCCTAATTAATTGGGAAGAGGCACCAGATGATGAGGAAATAGAAGACATGGATGATTACCTTGATTCCATTCCGGAAGCACAAAATCCACATGACTATGAAGAACTTGTAAGAAAAGGAGACGAAGAACCTCCGCCAATTGAATTGAAATGACTTCCATATGATTTGAGGTACGAGTTTTTAGATAATGAAAATAAATGTCCAGTTATATTAGTAAAAATTTATCAGAAAATGAAACAATTAAACTCCTTTCGGTCTTGATCAAGCATCATGAAGCATTTGGATATACTCAAGTTATATTAAAGGAATAAATCCATCTATTGTAACACATAAGATTACCATGCTTGAAGATGATGTACCTGTAGTTGACACACAGAGAAGGCTTAATTCGAAAATGAAGGAAGTAGTATGAAAATAAGTTATACCCTTATTAGATGTTGGCATAATATATCCTATTTCTGATAGTAAATGGGTTAGCCCAGCTATCATTGCATACCAAGACAAGGGGGTCTTGATGCTTCGATGAATGAGGATGGTGAGCTAGTTCCTATAAGACCTATTATTGGATATCGAATGTGCATTGATTTTAGAAAACTAAGCCGTGAGACATGGAAAATTCATAAACCTATACCATTGATGGATAAAATTTTAGAAATACTTAGCAATAATTCTTATTTTTGTTTTCTTGATGGTTATTCCGGTTATTCTCAAATTTCTATACAACCCGAAGATCAAGAGAAAACAACTTTAACTTGTCCTTATGGCACATATGCTTATAAATTAATTCCGTTTGGCTTATGTAATGTAGCTGCAACTTTTCAAGAATGTATTTTAAAAATCTTTGATGATCTTGTTGAGAAGACTATGGAAGTTCTAACAAATGATTTTGTTGTTTGTGGAACAACATTTGATAATTGTCTCTACAATTTAACCAAAGTTTTTCAGAGATGCAGGGAATCAAATTTATTGAATTGGGAGCAATGTCGATTCATGGAAGGAGAATGTAATGTTTTTGTACATAAGGTTTCAGAAAAGGGTATAGAAATAGATAATACTAATATAAACGCTATAGAAAATCTTCCTATACCTTAGGACATATAAAACTTAAAAACGTTTCTAAGACATGCGGGTTTTTACAAGCATTTGATAAAAGATTTTGCTAAAATAGCCATGCCTCTCACTAACCTTCTTGAGAAATAAACTCCATTCTACTTATATCATGACTGCATTGCAGCTTTTGAAACAAATTAGTTTCAGCACCTATCATGCAATCTCCAAAATGGGATGAACCTTTCGAAATCATGTGTGATGCTAGTGACTATGCTTTAGGAGATGTGTTAGGATAGCGATACAGAAAGAATTTAAATGTTATTCATTATGCTAGTAGAACTCTTAATAAGATTCGTAAAAATTATGCTACTACAGAAAAGGAGTTCCTAGCTATAATTTTTGCTTGTGACAAATTTAGATCTTACATCATTAATTATAAGGTAATAGTTCATACAGATCACCAAGCTTTGTTTCACCTTCTTGTGAAAAAAGGATGCAAAGCCCAGGTTTTAATTAGCTGGGTTTTATTACTACAAGAATATGATTTGCAAATTGTAGATAGGAGGGGTAAGTATAATCCTGTAGCAGATCATCTCTCTAGGATGGAGGGAATAACTACTGACCCCGTGCCTATAAATGAGTCATTTTTGGGAGAATATTTAGCAAATGTTGAAGTCGCTGATCCTTGGTTTGTAGATTATGCTAACTATATTGCGATAAAATTTATACCTCCTAGTATCATAAGAAATAAAAGAATGAAATTTTTTACGGATCTTAAATATTACTTTTGGGATGATTCATATTTAAATCGTCACGGACCTTATGGAATGTTTTTTAAGTGTGTTCCTAATCATGAAATGAATGCAATTTTGCAAGCTTGTCATGATAGACCATATGGAGGACATCATACAGGCAAGCGAACTACAACAAAGGTACTTCAATCCAGATTCTATTAGACCACCTTGTTCAAGGATGCACACAGGTATGTACAACATTGTGATGCTTGCCAGAAAAGGGGTAATATAGGTAGAAGACAAGAGATGGCAATGAATTATAGTCTTATAATTGAACCCTTTGATGTATGGGGAATGAATTACATGGGACCTTTTATAGAATCAAATGGTTATACTCATATTATTGTTGCCGTCGATTATGTCACTAAATGGGTTGAATCTATTCCAACAAACCATGCAGATGTAGCTACTTCAGTAAAAATGATCAAGGATGTCATATTCCCCAGGTTTGGAGTTACTAGATTCTTAATTTATGATGGTGGTTCTCATTTTATGTAAGTAACTTTCAGGAAAATCCTCAACAAATATGGAGTAACTAATCTCGTTGATTCACCATATCATCCTGAAACTAGTGGTCAAGTGGAACTCTCAAATAGATAATTAAAGACCATACTCGACAAGACGATGGAAAAATCAAGAAAAGGTTGGTTATATAAGTTAAATGACACTCTTTGGGCATACCTACTGCTTTTAAACATCCAATGTGTATGACTCCACATAAGATGGTTTACGGTAAGGCGTGCCATTTACCTCTAGAATTGGAACATAAAGCCTTTTGGGCGATCAAAAACTTAAACTATGACTTTAAAGCAGCATGAGAAAAACAATTATTAGATATTCATGCATTAGATGAGTTTAGAAGTGAGGCTTATGAAAATGATAGATTGTTTAAAGAAAATAAAAATATGGCATGATAGCAAAATAGAGAATAAGGTCTTTACAAGTGGAGACAAGGTGTTGCTCTATAATTCTCGTCTTAAGTTGTTTCCAGGAAAGCTCATATCAAAGTAGGAAGGTCCGTATATAGTTGAAGAAGCTTATTCATCGGGAGCGGTGAAGATTTAGGGAAAAACACCCTCTCTTTCTTGGGTGGTGAATGGACAACACTTGAAGCATTATCGATCAAAAGAAGATATAAGTGTAGTCACCCCAGAAGAGGTGATTAAGAAAAGATATACAAGGAATGGAAACTGCAAGAAGGATAAAATCGAGACGGAATGAGCAACACCACCGTCAAGATATTGACCATAAAAGAGCACTTCATGTGTGAGACCCTGGCGCATGGCTCAATAGGATTGATAGGAAACCCATACCAACAAGTTGCAACTTCTTTTACGGAAGCTTATTCGAAAAGAACTCTAAGGTTAAGCGTGCTTTGCCTAGAGCAATTCTAGGATGGGTGACCGACCAGGAAGTGGGTACCGGGTGCGCACGAGTGAGGAAAAAGTGCGCAGAAAAGACTAGTGTTGGTCTGTGGGGTTAGTCTATAGATCCTATTGAGCTTCCATAAGTGACAGTCGTCGGTCCGGAGTGACCGGGGGTGTTACAAGTGGTATCAGAGCCGACCCTCGCGGTTACATGGGCATGTGCGGGTCAGTGGCGGACATGTGTAGCATGGCGCGTGTGACCCGGAGTGGACATGTCGTGGTATTGCCGATGAGTACGCCATGGAGGGGTCCTCACAGTGCGTGTTTAGAGACATGGGGAGGCGGACGGTTGGCGGGTACGAGGTAACACAGCTTACCCAGATTCAGATCCCACGACGGTGGCCGAATCCTACTCCTGCTATAAATCACTATAAGGGATATACGCCGACTTACAGGGATTGGTTCGCTGTGCGAGGTTGTCTATAGTTGTCTATGATCGTGCCCTAAAGGCTCCCATAGGCCTGACTTATATAGTCTCCAGGTCCTTGGGTTACGGGGAAAAAGTCCTAGCCGGACAGGTTACAGAGTCCTACACCGTCTATTACTAGTCTTGCGCGTCTTGTACTCCAAGTCTTCGGGTACGTCGGTGACTATAAACGTAGCCTTCCTTTATCCGGCATGGGCCTCCCTTCTAGATCCATCTAACTGGGCTGCCCAGCAGGCTATGGGCCATGCTACCAACTGTGGGCCACCCGGGTTATCCGGATAGGAGACATGCTATGAGGATACCCATATAGCATATCCCCAACAGTAGCCCCTGGAGAACTCCGAGATCTTGGGCCGTCTTGCCTCTTAACGTTGAATGCTCCGTCTAGATGGATGTCGGCAAATCGTCAAGCAATATCTTGTAGTCCTACCAAAGAACCCTGCAAGGTTTTCTCCGTCTTCAACTTGTAAGTCGGAGAAATACTGAATCTTCCATCGTACCCTTCCATAGCCGGACTGGATCCGTCCATGCCGGAATCTTCTGATGTGACTGCTCATATGCCTATGTCAGCTAGGGCAATGTAGATGTAGGTCAGCGACGCCTCATAACTCACACATGCAGAGAACGCAATCATGTCCACTTTTCTGCGCGAGCGATACGAACCGTTGGCGGTGGTGGTTGGGACGTGGCGAAATTTCTGCACACGTCCGCACACACGTCGTCTACGCGGCAACCGTCCGATCAAGCTGCACGAATCTTGATGCTAGAGATCATAAATAGTAAATGCGGTGGAAAATTTACTTTTCACCCTATTCTCTCCTCGCATCGTCTTCTTCCTCCAGCGAGCGCCTCCTCGAGCTCTCCGCGCAATCTTGCGAAAAACCCTAGCTCCAATTCTCGCCAGTCACCTCCAAACTCGCACAATGGCCAGCAGCAGCTCAACTCCCTCAATGGCGGCGTCGGGCGAAGCCGCGGCGAAGCCGGCGAGCTCTGTCGTCGTGCCCCCAGAGGGCCTGGTCATCCCCATCTCCGTGGTGGTCGAGACCACCGGCGGCGACCACAATCCAGTGGCGCTAGAGCAGCTGGAAGAGGAACTTGACTCCCACAAAGGCGATTGGCGAGGTTCGGACATCACGGACCGCGACATCAAGGAGCTGATCGCCGAGGGCTACCTCCCTGCAACGGAGGGGCTCTCCTGGCGGGCGGCGCCGGCCGGCGAGGTCACACCTTCTCCCCAAGCCGGAGAAAAGGTGTACCTCAAAGCACAATTGGAACGCGGCGTCTCCCTGCCCATGTCTAACTTCTTCCTTTCCGTCTTGAACCACTACCGAGTCCAGCCCCAAAACCTCTCTCCCAATAGCATCCTAGCGCTCGGCAATTACGCAGCGCTCTGCGAGGGTTACTTAGGGATTAAGCCTAGGCTAGATCTCTTCGTGTATTTCGTCACTGTCAAGCATGAAGCCGGAGCCAGTAAGGACGAACTTAGAAATTGCGGCACCATAAGCTTCAAGATCCGTCCTGGCCGGCGGTTCCCCGACATCGTCGGCCACGAGTCCTGCAAGAACTGACAGCATACTTACTTCTACGGCCTAGATATCCCTCTGGCCGGCCGAGAAGTAACGTACCCGGACTTTGTCGACGGAGCCGCCGCCGAAACTTCGACATGGAGATCCTAGGCCTCCCTTCCCTCCGACATCGATGCTTCCCGCGCCATAAGGCGGATAGAGTGGTTCGTAGAGACGGGTTTGACCGGCTTGGACCTAGCCATGTGCTGGTTCATCAGGCGAATCCATCCTCTGCAGCACCATGCGAAGTTGATGCACGAGTATACTAGCGATAGAAGGGATAGCCTCCGCATCTCCGTGGACAATTTCTCGAGCGACTCCGTCAAGCTCCGTCTGAAGGACATCGTCTAGGTGAAGGACAAGAAGCGTGGCTTCACCATCACCTACGACATGTTCGTAGACAGCAAGTGCGCAAAGGTAACTGTTTATTTTCCGTGTATGACATATACTCCAGTTCTTCCGTCTAGCCATTTCCATCCCATCTAACACGGTGACTTCTCACTTAACAGCTTAGCGATCTAGAGGAGGATAGCATGGCTGTCCAAATCTATGATCCAAAGATGAAGGAAGTCACGGTCGTGTCCGACGACGATGCTCCATTGGCGCGAAAGCGGAAGATCTCCACCTCTAAAGCTGCCGACGGAGGCAAGAAGAAGAAGATGGAGGGTGGAGCCTCCAAAAAGACTACCACCGCCCTAGAGGCGGAGAAAAGAAAGACTACTGGGATCCCATTTGCCAAAGCACCCCCACTTGTGTAAGCTTCTTTCTCTCCGACATTGTCTATTTATCTGTCTTGCTCCTGTACTTATGCATGTTGCACGTTTCAGGAAGAAAGCCACGACCAGCCTGAAGAATACCTCTAAAACATTTGGGGCTTCTAGAACCATTAAGGACATGCTGCATCACGACGCATCTCCCGCCATCCCCCCTGCTACTCCCAGCGTCAAGCCCTCCTCCGCTTCGAAAAGCTCACAAGCCAAGGAAGCATCTGTCCCTTTCGCCATGGAAGTGGACTCAGGTGCCTTTACAGAGATTGCTGTCGTCAGCGAGCAGGCGACGCAGGAGAGTGGCGCACACCCAATGGCTGAAGCAATGGCTAAGGATGCCATCGGTTGCGGTAAGGCGGTGGTGGAAGCTGGTACTTCTGCCCTAGGTGGCGCCCCCGCACCCAAGAAAGCCATAGAATATCCAAAGATAGTCTTACACCGGATAGAACTGCTCTAGTTCCTGGTGCGGCGCCGACATCTCCGATGTGCGGTCTAGAGGAGCTCCTCCGACAAGCAGAGATCTTGTAAGGAAACAGCGTATCCTTTGGCAAGCTGCTGGTCGAGAGTGCTACCAACCTCAAAATCATTGCACTTGTAAGTTTTATTTGCCTTTTGTATTTCATATGAGTATCCCACTTTAGCCCCCGAGGATGTAGACGGAAAACCATAGGTCTTTGCGTCTAGATGCTCTAAGAGTGACTAAGCTAGAAAACCTCTCACTGTAGCCCCCGAGCATATAGGTGGAATGAATTATTCCGACTAGATGCTTTAAGAGTAGCATACGCAGTGTTTATAAATTTCAATACTGTAGCCCCCAAGCCTCTAGTTGTAACTGAATTAGTTTCGACTAGATGCTTAAAGAAAATCTAAGCATATATCCGAGTTAAAAACTTTATACTGTAGCCCCCAAGCTTCTAATCGAGAACTGAATTAGTTCCGACTAGATGCCTAAAGAAAGACTAAGCATATTGCTAAGTTAAAAAGTCTCGCTGTAGCCCCCGAGCGTCTAGATGGAAAATTTCCGGCTAGATGCTCCAAGCAGACCAAACAACATTTTGATTTCTTCTTTTTTCCATAGAACGAGAATGCTCAGAGGGGCATGGCCAACGACAAGTACTACAAGATGCGCATGGATCTAGAAGCCGAAAAGGCTAAAACTGCCTTCTTAAAGGAACAGATCATCAAGAGAGGGCGTCTATTTTTCCTTTATTTTTCGTAATCCGATTTGAGCTTGTGTATTCTCCGAGTACTCATTGTGTACTTTGTTTTCTACGACTTGCAGAAACCATTGCCAAGGCTAAGGACATTGTCGAGCAATCCAAGCACATTCAGGAGCTGGATAGCAAGAACAAGATCCTTAAGCAGGAGAGGAAGGACATGCTGAAGATGCATGAAGAATCCATGGAATCCATGCAGGACTCCGACACCGAGGAGATGAACCGCTTGAAGGAGGAGATCTCGATCTTAAGAGATCATAAGAAAGCTGTCGATGAGAAAAATCAACGCCATCATGAGGTGTACAAGTTCCTCCAACAAGAACGGGACTCCTTGGTGGATACCCTCTGGCAAGCTGAGGCTAGCATCTTCAGTAAGTGATTCTCCATCTTGGATTTCTGTAGTCTAGATATTCTGAATTTTTGAACTCATGTGCTCCTTGTCGGAATTTGCAGCTCCTATGGGTTTAACCCGGTCGCCTCCTCCAGCAAAGGAATGCATGGTTCTTGCCGGCAACTTCATCAACACCGCCATAGCGCAAACAAAAGAGATTGCCAAGCCCCTTCAGATCAACATCAAGGCATCAGACTCTATGGCGAAGTACTCAGAGATCCTACGCCGAGCCCCCGAGCATATCACAAGATGGAAAGCTTTATGTGCATGAGCTGGTGCAAGGATGGCGCTGTCAATGGTGAAGGCACACTACGAAGATGCCGACATCGACACGGTGACCTCTGGCATTCCCGACGTAGATGATGATGGCAATGAGATTAATCAAGAATCCATCTTGTCGTCACTCGCGGGATATGACACCAGAGTTGTCGAGTTAGTCGACGTCAATGTCTTTGTGCCGATGAATACCATCGATAGCAGCAACCAAAGTTCCTCTCAGTCTCTTCACACCGCTGACTTTGAGGGTGGTTCTCCTGCTACCGATGACGCTGCTTCGAAGTCGCCTGCGCCAAAGGAATGAAAAACAACTTGTAATATTTGTTTCATCTTTGATGCGTATGCGGAAAAAATTATGTATTAACTTAAGGCGGAAAACAATGTTGTATGTCCTGCTACTTAAGAACAAGTTTCCAGCATGTATATATTTTTAAGCAAGTGTTGGCTTATCCATTACTTTGGTTCTTATGCTTGACTTTTCATGTGTCGGAAGACTCGTTGTCGGAACCATGCGCTCAGGTGATGATGCCCAATGGCACCGTCAATAACCTAAGCACAAAATCGCTGACAATAAGTGCCAAAAGTCACTACTCCAGAATCCACATAAAAACGACAAAGAATGTGTAGACCAGAAAACTTAAGCTATCACCCGTAGGCGGAATTTTCACAAGTGCAATCGCAAAGCTTGTGCATAAAGGTTTATATGATCCAAAAATGAACACTAAAGGAGGTAAAAGACTCAGAAATATGAGTGAACCAGAGAGCTTTATTACATTGATCATATAAGAGGTACACAATTAGATAAAAAATGCTAAGTGTAAAAATGACGTAGCTGTGCTATGTTCCATGGCTGATCAAGCTCCGGGTAGTCATCATCCAGGTCACGTCGCTTACGCTTATGATCTTGTTGGGTCTATCCTTCAGTTCACGATTGTCAACGAGGTAGTAAGACCCCTTGAGTAGCGCCTTGCTTATGATGAACGATCCTTCCCATGGCAGGGATAATTTGTGTGACTTCTTCTGCTTAAGTCGGAGCACCAAATCCCCCTCTTTAAACGAGTGTTTCCAAATGCGGCGACTATGGTAGCTGCGTAGCTTATGCTGGTAGATGGCGGATCTTTGGCATGCCAAAACGCGCTCCTCCTCGAGAAGGTCCACATCTAGGAGTCTGGATTCTTCAGTGTCATCTTCGTCGTAGGCGGCGACTCTTGGTGCATCATGAAGTATGTCGGAAGGTAGGATGGCCTCTGCTCCATATACCATGAAGTAAGGGGTGTAGCTGGTGGATCTGTTGGGTGTAGTTCGTAAACTCCACAGCACAGATGGCAATTCTTCCGCCCATGCTCCAGCTTCTCTATGTAGCGGTGCCTCAAGACGTGGCTTGATTCCCTGCAGAATTAATCCATTAGCTCGCTCGACCTGACCATTGGAATGTGGATGTGCCACAGATGCAAGGTCAAGTCGGATTCCCTTCTCCCAACAATAAGCCTCCACTTCTCCGAGTGACAAGTTGCTGCCGTTGTCGGTGATAATGCTATCTGGGAGACCAAATCTCACCACTAGATCCCGGACAAACCTGAGGGCAGTTGCCCCATCAAGCTTTCTAATCGGTTTAGCTTCTATCCATTTAGTGAATTTATCAACTGCTACAAGCATATGCGTAAACCCACATGGTTCCGTCTGTAACGGTCCAACCATGTCTAGCCCCCAGACTGCAAACGGCCAAGTTGTTGGTATTGTTCGCAATTCTTCAGCAGGAACATGTGGTTGTCAGACATAATACTGGCATCCCATGCATGTCTCAACCAGCTTGTCGACATCCGCCTTCGCGGTCAGCCAGTAGAATCCTTGCCGGAAGGCTTTTGTGACCAACGGTCGAGGAGCGACGTGATGCCCGCAATCTCCGAGATGGATTTCGCGTAGGATTTCCATACCTTCTAGCTAAGAAACACACTTAAGGTATACACCAGTAGTGCTCCTTTTGTAGAGTTGTCCATTGATTATGGTATAACCCTTTTCTCGTCTTACTATTTGCCGTCTTTCGACCTCGTCGTTGGGCAAAGTTCCGTGTTCGAGATATTCCATGAATGTTTTTGTCCAAGACGGAGGGACCTTTGCCACCATGTGGACAAAAGAGTCAGCTCTATCCGGGTTGTCGATGTCGGCTCCCTTCATGGATGGTGTGCGCAGATGCTCTAGGAAAGCTCCTGGCGGAATTCGCTTGCACCCTGATCCAAGGTTAGATAGTAGATCAGCCGCCTCGTTTTGCTCCCTAGGTACATACTTGACTTCGTAGCCCAAGAAGCTCTTGGCTATCTCGTCCACTTCGTCTCGATATGCCGCCATCATAGGGTTCCGCGCGTTCCAGGTGCCAGCCACCTCCTGGGAAACCAAGTCGGAATCTCCACAGCAAACTATGCGCTTGATGCCAATATCCTTGGCTACACGTAGTCCGTGAATGAGTGCTTCATACTCCGCCATGTTGTTTTTAGCCTCGAAGTGGATCTGCAGAACGTAGTGTAGCTTGTCTCCTGTTGGTGACTGTATCAATACACCAGCCCCCGAGCCATTGAGCAGCTTTGATCCGTCAAAGTGCATCACCCAGTACTCTGATTTCGACAACGGAGTAGCATCTGGCATCTCCGTCCAATCTGCAACAAAATCCGCCAAGGCTTGTGACTTGATAGCGCCGTGTCTCTTGTAGGTGATCTCGAAGGCGACAAGTTCAATGCCCCACTTCGCGACCCTTCCTGTAGCGTCGCTATTGTTGATAATTCGGACAGTGGTGTCTTCTCACCACTGTGATTGGGTGCTCCTGAAAGTAATGCCTCAGCTTCCGAGAAGCAAGGAATACTCCATAAGCTTTCTTCTGGTAGAGCGGGTAACGCTGCTTGGACTCCGTAAAGACCTCGCTCACATAGTAAACTGGTCGTTGAACTCCGTGCTCATAACATGGTTCCTTCCGCTCTACCACAACGACGATGCTGATTACCCGGTTGGTTGCCGCCATGTAGATTAACAAGGGCTCCCCAGGCTCGGGTGCTGCAAGGATGGGCGCTGAGGAAAGAATCTCCTTGAGATGCTTCAATGCTGCATCTGCTTCGTCCATCCACGTGAATTTGTCCGCCTTCGTCAGCAACTTGTACAGCGGCAGAGCCTTCTCTCCAAGTCGGCTGACGAACCGACTAACTGCTGCAACACAACCTGTTAGTCGTTGAATGTCCTTTAGGCATGTCGAACGGTTTATGTTTAAGATGGCCTTGATTTTCTCTGGGTTCACCTCGATTCCGCGCTGGGAAACGATGAAACCCAACAATTTGCCGGCTAGAACCCCGAAGACGCACTTCTTAGGGTTAAGCATCATGTTGTATTTCCGGAGATTATCAAAGGTTTCTTTTAAGTCAGAGATTAAGTCATTTGACTTTTTGGACATCACCACGATATCGTCCACATAGGCGTGAACATTTCAACCAATTTGGTCGTGAAGGCAACGTTGCATTGTCCGCTGGTACGTAGCACCTGCGTTTTTCAGCCCAAAGGGCATCGTAACATAGCAAAATGTGCCGTATGGGGTAGTGAACGAAGTGGCCAATTGGTCCGACTTCCTCATCTTGATCTCGTGGTATCCTGAGTATGCATCGAGAAAACACAAAAGTTCCAAGCCAGCCGTGGAGTCAATGACTTGGTCAATGCGAGGCAAAGCAAACGGATCTTTGGGACATGCTTTGTTCAAGCCGGTGTAATCAACGCACAATCTTAATTCTTTGGTTTCGTTTTTGGGGACAATTACAGGATTGGCCACCCATCGGGTGTGAAATAATTATCGGATAAATCTAGCTTTAAGTAACCTAGCTATCTCTTTGCCAATGGCGCGTCTCTTCTCGTCTCCGAAGCGTCGTAGAGGTTGTTTCACTGGTTTGCATTTTGGATCAATGTTTAAGCTGTGCTCGGCGAGTTCCCTAGGTACACCTTTCATGCCGGCAGGTTGGCAGGCAAAGATGTCCCTATTCTCACGGAGGAACTTGACGAGGGCACTTTCCTATTTGGGATCCAGGTTCGTCCCAATGGCGGTGACCTTAGAGGCATCGCCTACCACAAGTTCCACCGGCTTGGTCTCGATGGCGGCCTTGAATGCAGGAGCGGATTCGGAGATCTGCTTATTTGATGCGGGCATCTCTGAGGCATCGACCTTGCTCTGGATCTCTTTGAATTCTTTGCTGTAGAGGACAGCTTCCGCGAAGGCTGCTTCATTAATCTCGCTCGGGTAAAGCTTCCAGATATGGTGATGACACTGTTTGGTCCGGGTATCTTGAGTTTGTTGTAATGAAGCATGGCTTGTCCATGAACGTGTGGAATAGGTCGCGGCCGAATATGACGTGGTACAGCTCTTGAAGGGGAACACCTCAAAGGCCATGCACTCTTCGCGGTAATTATTAACATCACCAAAGGCAACCTGAAGTGTAATGCACCCAAGGGACCGAGCCTCGCGACCAAGAACTACGCCATGGAAGATGGTGTTGGTCCACCTTAAGTTTGCCTCTGTCAAGTTCATCTTCTGCAGTGTATCCAGGCACATGATGTTAATGCTGCTTCCACTATCCACCATACACTTGGTGAACTCCACGCTGTCAATCAAAGGGTTGATGACCATGGCGTATTGGTTCTCCGTAGGAATAAGGTGGTCCGTCCTATCCCAAGTAATTGGAACCTCCGACCAGCGCAAGTACTGGGGGACTAGGGGCAGAGTAGCCATCAGGATCCTCATAGAGGTCTTCTATTGTCGGATGGTGGGGGTGCCAAGGAAAGTGTGGTAGACTGGCGCCTTCTTCACGAAGGGGTTCTTGCCCTTGTCGTCGCTCTTGGCGGCATGCTTGGGGTCAACATCCTCGTCCATGTCACTTGAATCCTTGGACTCCTCCTCCTTCTTCTTCCCCTTGCCCTTGCCTTGCGGTCTGTTCTTCCGACTTCGTTTGTAGTCGGACTCCGGGTCTTCCTTGAGGTTGTTGACGAACTTGCAGTGTCGATTGGTATGGGTGGATTTACCATTGACATCAAGGTGTACGAGGCACAGCATATCGTGGTACTCTTCGTAGGTTTGGGGAACGTGGAGCGGCGCCGAGGTAGTTTCACTTCCTCGTTGCTGCCCACGGCCGGCTCCCCGTCCTCGGCCATGTTGTTCGCCATCACCTCGTCGTGCAAAAGTCATGGCGACCATGTCGAGAGATTGGTTTTCTTCTGGAGAGGTTTTCCGCTTTGTACTGTTGTTCCTCCGAGCTTGATTTGGAACGGCCGTCGCCGGCAAGGAGCCGCGAGCATCGGCGGCGGCAGCTGCGAACTCACTAGCCAACTGAATCATCTGGTTCAAGTCAAGCTGGTGATTGTCCTGCAAGCGCTTCAGCTTATGTCAGAGCAACGTGCCCCTTTCCAACCCATCGATGAAGGCGGCCATGGCGGTCTGAGCATGCACTCCTGCGCGGGAATTCTTCGTATCTAGCCAGCGGGAGAGGTAGGCGCAAGATGTCTCTTCTTTCTCTTGCACGCACCCCTGTAGATTGCCAACAGTACAAGGATGTTTGTACGTACCCTCAAAGTTCTTGGTGAACGCTTCTTGCATGTCCAACCAATTGCAGATGGATTTCTCCGGCAAGTCATCAATCCATTGATGGGTCGTGCCTGCCAACATCAAATGGAGGTACTTGACGGCAACGTTGGGGTTACCTCCGGCAATCTCCACCGCGTTGCCGTACTCCTGGAACCATGTGGCTAACTTGGCGGTGCCGTCATAGGGCTTGATGGTCTTGTCAATCTGGAAACCTTTGGGTTAAGTTGCGGACCGTATTGCAGGTCCAAAACAACGTGGTCCCTGGTATGGTCCTTCCCGGGCTTCGTGGATCTTATCGATCCGCAAACGTGCATCGTACGGCTCCGGGTTCTTCTTCTTCTTGTCAAAGGGGATGGGCTGCGTGAACGATGTGGGCCTCCTCCACGATGGTGACTGCTAGGTGGTGACGGAGGCGGAGGTGGCGGTGGGTTAGCCTTCTTGATGTTACCCTCCTATGATGCCTCACGCGTGTCACGGTTGCTTGTCGGACACGAAGGGTCATGGCGTGACATGCTCTTGTGTCCTTGGTGCGCTCTCCGTCACGACGGGTCTGCCCCGCGTTGTCGCGGATGACGATGCCGCACTGCCTTGGAGGGGGCATATCCATACGATGGTGAGCCTTGGGATCTTCGCGATGTCGGGGGGATCGGGGTGGTGGTGATGGGCGACGAGGTCGGGCCTTTTCTCCGTGGTTGGAGGATATGGGGATAGCATCCTTCCTATTGTGCGCATCCCTCCGCCTTCATTCTGATGAACCTGTCTGGGACCTGACATCAAGAGGAGATTTGTCCCTTGGCGGGTTATACTGGCTAGACTGGCAAAGCGCTGGGTCAGACTCAACCCTCTAAGAGGTGGCCTTTTCCTGCTACTTCACCGCCTTGGCCACTAGGTCATAGACCTGTTCCACTGCCTCGGGCGATCTATCCTGCTCCAGAAGGGTCTTGGCGACAGCGAGGTTAAGGAGTGGGGTGGGCATCACCTGTTTGCCTTCACTGTCAATGTATGGCTTGGCCTATGCCGGCTTCGACTCGTTGTACACCGGGATCATTGATGATGCGCGTCGGAGCCTTCTTGGCCTTCTGCTGCTGCATTAGGGTCTTCTACTCGGCCTCCATTGCTCTAGCTTTCTCTATGGACTTCTGCGCGTTGAGTAGATCTCGATCCAGCTTAGCGCCTTGCTCTGTGATGGCATGCGCTTCCTCCAGCAGCTGCTGGCACTTCTCGTCGAGCTGAGTCACGTTCCGGATATGAGCGACGGTTAGTGGCTCAACGAGGAGGTTTCCGTACATCACTCTATCAGCTGGAGTAACTTGGGCAGCAATAGACATGGATGCCGGAGGCGGCAAGTTTGCGGTGTTGTTGTTGCTCGGTTCGATGCCGAGTTCCTGCGCTTGTTGCACTGGATTAGACGGAGGAGGCATGACCTTTGCACGATCATCGTTAGCAGCAATAAGTGGCCCTTTCCCCTTTTCCAGCGCTGTAGGCGGAGCTCGTCCGGGTTGATCTTCATCCATCCCCGTCCCAATGGTGACGAATACCTCTCGAGACGTGACAGTGTTGTTGGCTTGCTCGTCGCGCGTGTACTCCTCCTCCATCTCCTGCATGGCGGAGTCTAGTTCCTCTGGACTGAAATATATCTCCTCCGAGTCTACACTGAAGTCGGCGTAGAGCGTGTCAATCACAAAGTCGGAGGGTGCCAGGACTTCCTCGATGACGGGGTGGAGGTGCAACAGCAGCGACGAGGATTGGAGGTGGCGGCGCAGTTGCGAAGATGGCAGCCGGAGGTGGTGGTGGCGGTGGCTGAATCGGAGGGGCTCCGTCAATGAGTGCAAGCGTTGTCTGAGCTGCCACTTCAACCTCCACGTAGTTGTTGATGGTGTTCACCATGCCTTCGAAGGTAAGGAGTCCTGACGCCTGCTGTCGTCTTAGAGAATGCCGGAGAAGCGTGCCATGGTTCAGTCCTTCCACAAAGTGATACATAGCATCGTCATTGGGGTAGTGGGCCAGATCGGCTCGTATACGGAGCCACCTGGCCAGGTAATCGCGGGGGTTTTCACCCTCTCTCTGAATGCAACGCGCCAGATCGAAGATGGTAACCATGCCGACGAACTTGGATCTCTGTTGTCCAGACGCACGGGCGAACCCGGCGGACTTGCAGTGATCTTCCACCATTATATCCTGCACAGGGGCGTTTGGGTGGGCCTTGAATTTTTCCGATCTTTGCCGGCAAACTCCGAAGAGAGATCCGGCACAGGGGCGTATCCTGCCCGTAGGCGGTCCGTGCAGGCCTTGATGCTCCTCCGACTCCTAGGGAACTAGTGCCCGAGTCGGTTTCGCCAATGAAGAGGTGGATGTCTCCGATAGGAACGATCGAACACCGCATAGGGTTCATCTTCGCCGGGATCCAGAACTCGTCGGGAGGGACGATCGGAACATTGCCGGAGAAGAGAACGCGACCGATGGCTATAGTTTTGCCGATTCCCGCAAAGATCTTGATCCTCGCCCGATGAAGAGCCTGAAGCGCCTCTTGCCTCACGGTGGGCGCCAACTGTTGTGGTATTGCCGACGAGTACGCCATGGAGGGGTCCTCACAGTGTGTGTTTAGAGACGTGGGGGAAGGCGGACGGTTGGCGGGTACGAGGTAACACAGCTTATCCAGGTTCAGATCCCACGACGGTGGCAGAATCCTACTCCTGCTATAAATCACTATAAGGGCAATACGCCGAGTTACAGGGATTGGTTTGCTGTGCGAGGTTGTCTGAAGTTGTCTATGATCGTGTCCTAAAGGCTCCCATAGGACCGACTTATATAGTCGCCAAGTCCTAGGGTTACAGGGAAAAAGTCCTAGCTGGACAGGTTACAGAGTCCTACACCGTCTATTACTAGCCTTGTGTGTCTTATACTCCAAGGCTCCGGGTACGTCGGTGACTCTAACCGCAGCCTTCCTTTATCCGGCATGGGCCTCCCTTCTGAATCCATCTAACTGGGCCGCCCAGCAGGCTATGGGCCATGCTACCAACTGTGGGCCACCCGGGTTATCCGGATAGGAGACATGCTATGAGGATACCCATATAGCATATCCCCAACAGGACACGACATGGAAATGTGTCGGCACTGGACGCACAGACGTGTGCCAAGAGGGGACGTTCCTGGCTTGTGGTTGATTGATGAGGACGTCGATCTTCTAAGGGTGTATGTATGTGAGTCCCTAGCGCATGTCTCAATAGGATTGATAGGAAACCCATACCAACAAGTTGCAACTTTTTCCCGGAAGCTCATTCGAAAAGAACTCTAAGGTTAAGCGTGTTTGGCCTAGAGCAATTCTAGGATGGGTGATCGACCAGGAAGTGTGTACCGGGTGCGCACGAGTGAGGAAAAAATGCACAAAAAAGACTAGTGTTGGTCTATGGGGTTTGTCTAGAGATCGTATTGAGCTGCCAGAAGTGACAACCGTCGGTCCGGAGTGATCGGGGGTGTTACATCATCGGAGGCAACCCATGTGAAATAAAGGTTTGCGTAAGTTTTAAGTTTTCAATTAAGTTTTAGTTAAGCTTGTGTTGGATAAGGAACACTTGAAGCTCTAGTGAAATAGAAGAAATTCGGTTATGCTAAAATTCCGTTCAATGGATGTTAATGTTGGTCGAAAATTTAAGCTGTCATTTTTCTGTCAAAACTTGATATTTCATTAAGTTCCATATTAATAAAGAATTCTCGGAGAAGAAGGTAATTTTTTATGAATACAGTAGCTTTAATGACCAATTATATGGCGGGAATTAAATTTCCAGTTGTATAGTTGTAGTCATATAGTTATATACCCCATATCCAAATTTTTATGCCAGGATACAGTACCTTTAATGACCAACTATACGGCGGGAATTAAATTTCCAGCCGTATAGTTGCGGTCGTATAGTTATCTACCTCATGTCCGAAATTTTATTTCAGGGTATAGAAGGTTTAACGACCAAATATACGGTGGAAAAAAAATTCCCGGCCGTATAGTTGCAGTCGTATAGTTAGTACCACCATAGAAGGAAATATAAATCTAGGTCGGTTCATAACTATACAACAGGACCTATACGAGTCGCGGCCGTATAGTTGCTCGTTACTGATGGCGGGTAGGGTTTTTGACATCCCCTTTTAAAGCTGATCGCATCTAGCCCTTTTCATTAAGTTTTTGCAGAGCTACAACCTCTAGCCTCAAAAAATCACCGCCATCTCCATATGAGCCCCTTCTAACAATATCTGTGCAGTGAAGCCATGCAGACTTTCCATGTCAATAAGATTTGGAGGAATAAAAAACAGAAGCCCGTGAAGAGGATCGAGGAAGCAGAACCAAGAGAAGCTTCATCGTCATCCATCTTAGAGATCAAACCTCTCCCAAATTGGGAGGACATGTTCCTGCAAAGGATGGAGATGATGAGGCAAGTGGATCAGAGAAGGAGAAAGGATGAGTATCTCCCTAATCCTTACCGTCACAACATAAGATATTATTATAAACCTCCTCTCGGTATGTCGCCTCTTAAACCTAAGAAGGTGCGGCAAGATGAGATTCATGATAAGATCTATCAACTGGAAAAAGCTTCAAAGGCATGTGTTGAATCTATTGGAGAAGGGATTGACTCCTATTGGATGATGAGCAAAGACCTTAAGAAAAAGGTCAATGAAATCGATGGTAGAGTTGGTTTCTTGATTAAAACTATTTTTGAGTTGATAGGTGAGAATAAATTCCTCTAGAATAAAATTTTAAAGCTTCAATACGACATGGCCGAGCTCTGCATCCGCCTCGCAAGCATAGCTAAAGTTTACGACACAGGGAAAGAAGGAAATACACTTCTTACCTTGGCGGAGGAATAGGTACCAACAAGGAGTTATTTTATCTCGCCTGGCCTGATTCCAAGCTTGGGGAGATCTTTAAGACCTTGTAATCTATCTTATAAGTTTTATGTTACTATTTTAGTTTCGCATTAGTTCGAGCTTAGAAATAAAGTTTGCATCATTAGAATTCCCTTCAGGAATAGTCTATCCCATTTATGAAATTCCGATTTTATTATTATATATGGAGCATTATTGAGTTTGTGCCTGTCTAATTGGATATACTAATGGCCTAAGTATAATTTTACTTGCACTTGATGATAGCAATAGGAATCTTCCATACTATTGGTATTAACGAAACATATAAACATAATTCAGGCAATATGTTGTAAGTTCATGGTTTGATTTACAAAAAGGAAAATAATCTAGTCAGTCAAGTTGAGAAACAAACCTTGAATAAAGGAGAATTAAAAGTGCTATCAAATTAGAGTGAGGACAAGTCGAGGTAGAGTCTTCAAGCCATAAAGATGCTTCATATACAATTGGAATTTGGTAATTGAGATCGTTAAACTTTGAATCCCTACATGAAGTGGAATGTATGGCTAGCTCCTTTGCATAACACTTAAAAAAAGTGTGAGCATATATATATATATAAAGGAAGAAGAAGTGAAAGAAGAAAAAGAGCGAATGTGCAAAGACAAAGTAGGCATACTCCACTGTCCTGTGGTAAGACAAAGAAATGTTTGAGATTTTAAATCCCAAATGAATATGGTAATCCTAAAAATTCTTGGGACTACCTCGGTAACTCATTCGGTCGAACCAAATACTTTTACATCATGTTGATATTAATCTTTTGTGAATTTTTAAATGCTAAGGTGTGGAAGCCTGATAAAATTATTCGAATGGTTCGAGTAAGGTACTATTCATGAACTCATTCCTATGTATCATTTATGATAAACACTTGCTGCAACTACCTCATTTATTTTATCGACTCAGCTTCATGAATATAAGGATCACATTCATTATGTCAGCCTTGCTGGGGACGAGCAAGTGTCTAAGCTTGGGGAAGTTGATGAGTGCATATTTGCATCATGTTTTATATTATTATTTTGCACTGTAGTGGTATAATCTTGGTACTTTATGGCATTTGCACGTACCTTTTATGTTTATTTTCACTAGAATCAGGACATATGATGGATACAATGGACATAACTCTTGGATTAGTTGTACTGGAGCGAAAAGGAGTCAACAACAACGTAAATCACTAAATTGGGAAATATCAATAACACTAGTAGGAAACCCAAAGCGATTGGAGGACAAAGAAGGTTTAAGGACCAACTATACAGTGGGAGGAACTTTTTTGGCTGTATAGTTCCAGCCATATAGTTGGTGCCAACACCTCCTCCTCAAATAGTTTCACCCCATGCAACTGGATCGGAGAGACGACATACAGAACACCCAGAAATTGCCAAAAACCTCACCTCCAAAAGGGATCTGGAGGGGAACTTATCCTAGGTATCCATCTTTGCCCTAAGCAGATCTGGGAGGCCAAGGCATCGATCTCCATCTTCATCAATCGCTGCATCACCATCATCTCCATCAATCCCATCTAGATCTTATTGTAATTCTAGCACTAGTTATGGATTTATACAAGAACTATTCATCTATAATTGTTTCCATTACCATTGTCATGATAATGTTTGCCTCCATGTCTGAGTAGATCATTAGTTCTTGGGGAGATGGAGAAACCCTAGTATGTGATTGAGATGAGATAGAGATTATTATGTTATACATCATTATGTGTATGTGTTAATTGTGTTCATCTTGATGTTGAGAGTTGTGCACCTCTTTAATATTTTCCTCTTATTGGGACTTGATGAAGGGGATTACTTGTTGGTACACAGAGGGATGATAGCACTTACTGTGACTATAAAGTCATTATCATCCTGTACGTACTAACTTGGGGAATCAAGGAGAACTCATTAAGCCATGTCCATGCCACGAGAGAAATCCCTTAATAGCGGGATAATACGATTAATGTCATTTATGTGTCATCTTTGGTTATGAAGGATGATGTGAGTAGTGGTTGCTTCCTATTCGTCCATATATGGAGGTCCTCCCACATACATACATGTGATGAGAATATTTGTTATGATAATCTTGATTACTCAGTCTAAATTGTGAGTGGTGTATACACCACTCCCCGAGAATGCATTTTCCCTGTTGCAGTTCCAAGATTTCATACAGACGTGATTACTACTTTCTGCATTAAGTTTTACTTTACTTTAATTGCTTCGCTCAATCAAAAAGCCAAATACAATTCTACTTTTCTTGCATCTTATAATTATTTCTTAAGTACTTCGTTTAGTTTTAGTTAAAAGCATTTTAGTCTTTCTCCTACTAGTCCCTGTGGGATCGATATCTTTATTTAAAAACTAGCTACAAACGATTTGTGCACTTGTAGTCATCAATAACCCGGCAGGGCAGAAAAACCCTGTTTTTGATGTTTCAGGACCTATACGAAGTCAAGTGGACTTGAACTTTTGGAAATGCCAGTATTTATCCACGAGGCACATCTCGAGCACAAGAATCCAACCAGGAGGGCCAAATGAGCTTAGGTGGCGCGCCCAGCCCAGGTGGGCGCGCCACCCATGCCCATTTCCTCCTCGACCGTCCGATCACCTCCATTCTTTCTTCCACAGAGTTCTCTTGACCTAAAAATTCCTATATAAGGACCCCCTAGGATTCCTCGAGACGAAGCACACTAGAGACGGAAACACCACCAAACATAGTCAGATCTAGCAAAGATTGGTAGGGGAAACTCCACCGAAGCCACCTCCAGGGAGATCTCCACCCTCTCCAAGAACTCTAGCATCATTACCATGATGAAGAGGGAGTAGTCCACCTCCGGTCTATGGATTTGTGGAAGTAGCTTGATCTATTTCTCTCTTGTTCTTCATAGATCTATTACCATATGAGACACCCTACATGATTATGGTCATATTTGTAATTCCTATGTGGTGGATCTTTCTTCTATGATTGATATTTGAGATTTGAATCTATTTTGTGTAAGATGTTTTAATAGATGCATATCATGTTCCCCGTTCTTAATTGCTTGTTTTGATCCAACTTGTATGCAAGAACTTGTATGGGGAGAAGTGTGTGTTAGATGGAGTAGAATCGTAGAGACTGAATTGTGACACATAATATTCAAGATCTACTTTGGTTTTTACCTTTATTTTGCTGCCTCACTAGGGATAAAGTAAAATCATGTGCTATAGTTATCATGTAATAGTGTGATAACCTTGTTAGATCAAGGTATCATATTTTCTTTTAAACATCATATAATATTGCTTAAAGCTATACTCTGGTTTGTTCTTAATTCAAGATTGCATGGAGATTTCCCTTTCTTGAGGAGTATAAGAGAGATGGATTCCATCTCTATGTTAGAATGCGATTCCCATATTAAATCCTTTATCAAGCACATATAGAAATTCCATGAATCTTTATCATTTATGAATTGTTTTGTGATCACTACAACTTAAAAAGAGAGTATACAGGTGAACCGATGAACCATCGTCCGATTTTTATCATAAGAAACACCTTTCAATTGCATCTACTATCCTTTTTTATTTTTTGTAATTTATTATTTTGAAAATACAAAAATACTTTCCCTACTTGCAATCACTTATAAAAACCCAAAAACAACTCTACCATCTTCCATATCATCTAGTTTGGATTACTTTGCATTACTTTACTTTATTTACTTTAGTTTGTTTTATATTTTATTTTATATTACTAATATGAAACCTTGTGCTTGAAAACCACATGGTGGAGTTGGGGACACAAGACAAATTATTTTACTTTACAGGTTGCTTGAAGAGGAGAAGACAAATACCCTTCCATAACCAATTCCCGAGAGTTTGATATAAACCCTCGAGTCACCCTTGTGGGGAAAATAAGCTTGCTACAACACTTTACATCTGGAGTCCCAATGAAAAGTGGCCATGTTAGTTGCCATCACTTCACAAGATGCCCCATATTTGGCACTCAGAAAATGGAAAATAGCTTTTTGGTGCGACAAAAAGGAAAACTTCCTCCTACAATATTGTTTGTCACCCCAAGATGCACATGGATGCACAAAATGGGCACATTATCGCAAACTATGCCGTGATTATAGCAATAATAATGGTCGTTTGGTCTAAAAGCCATGAAACCTCGAACATGAGTTTTTTTAGATGAAATCAATATACCAAGTCTGATATTTTTCCTAGCAACTATGTCACATAATGTGATGCCACACGAAGGATTCACATTGTTCGGGTCATTTTTAATTTTCTTATGCCCGTTCCAAACTATGGCCAAAACGGCCGGCATGAAGATTCTTAGCTTGGGGCCGAGCCTCGCTAAACTTGAAGTGGATCTCCAATGAAATAGCATATTGTGAACCTAAAAAAGATTTTTCCAAAAAATCATGAGCACTAGATCATGTACATGTATTTCAAATCTAACCCACTTCCTACCGATTCGACAGAAATTTGTCTTTTTCACGAGATATAGACAAAAAGGTTTGAGATACCCTGGTTGGGACATTGTATATGAAATGTGGTCTTGTATTTTTAAAAATTAGGTTGGAACCATTTTACATCTTTTATTTGGTGGTTGCTTCACAAAACACCATGTTTTTGACACTCGTAAAATGGAAAATAGCTTTTTGGTGCGATGAAAAGGAAAAATTCCTCCTACAACATTGTTCACCACCCTAAGATGCACATGCATGCACAAAATAGGCATAGTATCGCAAACTATGCCATGATTCTAGCCATAACAATGGTCATTTGGCCTGAAATCCATGAAACCTCGAACATGAGTTTTTTATATGAAATCAATATACCAAGTTTGATATTTTTCCTAGCAACTATGTCACATAATCTGATTCCACATGAAGGATTCACATTGTTCGGGTCATTTTTAAATTTCTTATACTCGTTCCAAACTATGGCCAAAACGGCGGGCATGAAGATTCTTTGCTCGGGGCCGAGCCTTGCTAAACTTGAAGTGGATCTTCGATGAAATAGCATATTGTGAACCTAAAAATTATTTTTCCAAAAAATCATGATCACTAGATCATGTACATGTATTTCAAATCTAACCCACTTCCTACCGATTAGATGGGAATTTATCTTTTTCATGAGAGGCAGACAAAAAGGTTTGAGATACCCTGGTTGGGACACTATATATAAAATGTGGTCTAGTATTTTTTTAAAGGGATATCTATTTTTGTGTCCTTGGTTCGTTAGTTGTACTCAGTTTTCCCCAACCACTTAACTTTCCTCACTTTTCCCCTCGCCATTTTACGAAACCCTCACAGTTGCTCGTGAAAGGGATACGGGTAGGCTACACTAGCACAAATCAAAATTTTCTACCGCGTAAACCAGGATTAATGTTGTCATAGATCACGGGATTACCACTAGATGCGTGGTTGAGGAACATGATAAAGCGCATCGAGGCAGTGTAGATGTTCTACGTCTCCTCCTCGTCCTCGTCCCACGAGCAGCTCCCCTTGTGTGGCTCGTCCAAGTGCTACAGCTGCAGCACCTCCGAGGTATCCACACATACAGGATGGAAGCGTCAGACGCCAAACTAGTAGGTCCGCGCATGCAACACAGTCATGAGGAGTGGCGGCTGGGTGCAATGGTCTAACTTTGGTCAGCACGCCCCATCCTCTCTTATATAGGCTTCCCTAGTGGGACTCTACAATAGCAGCCCATTAGTAGCCTAAGCCTGGTCTAATTCAGATCTAATCCTCATTACGCTTCCAGCCCCTTAAGTGTGTGACACTATAGGTTCATATACGTATAGACATGACACGAATACACTTATTCTTTCAATAGTTGGTAGCGGCCTCTAGCAAGACGTGCCAACTACTAAACGCATACAAAGATCATATCGGACGAACCATCACAAGGTTTAGTACATATCTTTCCCTTTGCCTCACGATATTTGGTCTAGCTCCAAGCTGACCTCCCTTTCTCGATATTGTGATTTAGAATCCCTTTACTAGGTTAACTCTTAACCTTATGTAGCATGGCCATGCATTTCTGGATCTGATCACTCGAGGGCCCCAGAGATATCTCTCTCAAGTAGAGAGGGGCAAATCCCATGTTGATTGACCATGCCTTGCAGCATGCTTCAGTACAAACCCGAAAGCTACCTTTATAACTACAAAGATACGGAGTAGCGTCTGATAGCCCCAAAGTAGGTCCATCCACATCTCAAGTACATGCGACAATCTCAGGTCTAAGGACAAAACATACACGATGTGTAGAGAGAGCTGCATGTCTAATTGCCAGTCTCAAGTTGGGTCAGTCCAACCCCATGTGCATAACATGTGTCCACATCATTGGTTTGACATCTCCATGTCTATGACTTGCGAAACATAGTCATCAACCAATCTATGTGCTAGTCTAATATTCATGTGTGTCCTCACATGAACTCCGACTAGGGACAACTATTAAATAACCATACAAGTAAAGAGTTTCACAAACAATTCACATAATTGCCAATGAATACAAGTTGCCTGATATGGATATTCAAGGAACATCACAAAAACTCATGGATACATAAGAAATATAATCATCTCTATGATTGCCTCTAGGGCATATTTCCTTCAGCTCGTAGGCGCTCAGACAGAGGGATGCCATCTGGTCAAATGCTTGACCATTACATGCTGACTGGTGGGACCTCATTGGGCCGGGTCATGCATTGAGTGTTACATTATGTGCCCTCGACTATTACATGCTGATGGGTGGGGCCGTGTTGGCATGGGTCCTGCATACATGGTGAAGGGTGGGGCCGTGTTGGGACGGGTCTTGCATACGTGGTGAAGCGTGGGGCCGCATGGAGACATGTCGGACCGACCATTCTCGGTCACCCAACATTCGCTTCCCCCGAGCCTGGAACACCTCCCACACCACCCCTCTGCTGCCCCGCCGTTGTGCCCTCCTACCTTATGTCGTATTAGGCCCTAGAGCCGCCTCTCCCCCTAGCCATGGAGCCCACTCCACCTCCGGCTCTGTTCCCTCCCCTGCTAGATCTACCCCTTTTCGCAAAATAGTATGCAACACCGGCTGGTGTACCGTCCATCCTTGTCAAGGACGGAGAAGATTGGGTAGAATCACAGGGATCTAATGCATGGATTCCATCTGGATAAGCATCGTTTCCCTTTGTGGGTTGATTATTGGCAGTATTTGAGCGCGAATCACTGGTGCTCAACTAACTACCTTGCTTTTCGAATAGGACTGATCCAGTACTGGCATTTCGGCTGGAGTATAGACTGAATACTAGCATAATTCGTGGTTGTGGACAATCTCTCTCTGGATTTTACTTCCTAGCGGTGGTTGCAACCTCCATCACTCTCGGAGATTTGATAGATAAAATCTATTGTAAATTCCCATGGAGCATTGGAGATTTAGTTGATTTGCAATATTTCAACATTAGCGAGCAAAGATTGCTCCCACTAACTAGAGAAGATGATCTGGTATTGCTTTTCTCTTTGAATGCTACCAAACTTTTTGGTCGAATTTGTCTCCATGTGCAACCTAAAGTTGAGCACACGGGAAAGAGTGTTAAATCACCATCTGGTGGTCATGCATCATCAGGTGGTCGGGCATCATGTGTCTCCGCTGTTTCTGTTAATAGTGTGCGCCCCGACGATCCTTGTAGGTCCACATCAGTACTATCTATTCACATTGTGAGTGTAAGCCAAACCGCTCGTGTGGCCGATGTGGAGGATGAGGCAGAGCCTGACGAGGAAGCACCTCCACTAGGTGATGAGGATGAGTTGATGTTTCCTGAATTTGTAGATAGATTCATTAAACAGGCAATAGAGGATCAATACACGAATTAAATTTTCCAGGGTGCCAGATCTGGTGACACTGATGACGAAGAGAACGAGGCGAACAATGACAGCCTCGTTTTAGCCGAGTACGATGGTGAGGACTTGCTAGTAATTGAGTGGGACAGGGACGATCCTAAGATTTCAATAGGCACCGTATTTGAAACGATGCGGGACTGCCATAATGCCCTTACTACATATTGCATTCACACCAATAATGATTATGATGTTATTAAGAGTGAGCCAGCAAAGTTCACAATAAAGTGCCCATACAAGAGGTGTAGGTGGAGGATGCATGCATCCACTATGATCAGGAGAAGTTTGGTTCAGGTATTACAACTAGTTGTGTATTTTAGATCATTGTGTAGAGTTTGTTAGCTATACCTGACATTTTCATTATGTTTTAGATAAAAATTAACTGGTTAGAACATTCTTGTCCACCTCAAGGGGGATAGCCAAAGGACAAAACAAAACTAGCAAAGATTAGGTGGTTGGCAGATGCAATCATGGATTGGATCAAAGCGAACCCATCACTTGGTACAACATCGCTCATAAAAGATGTTTCTAAAAAGTTTCATATCACAGTACCCTACATGAGGATGGTCTATGCAAAGGAAATGGCTCTTGAGATGATCAATGGTCCATGGAATGAAAGTTTTCAGTTGCTTTACAGCTTCAAAATTGAAGTGGATATGGCTAGTCCAGGTAGTGTTGTACAGATAGACAGGCATAAACTTTAGTACAAAATAATAGGGAAGAAAATGGAGAAGGAGTGCTTTAGAAGGTCTTTTGTTTGTTTCAAAGCTTGCTGGCAAGGGTTTTTAGATGGTTGCAGGCCTTATTTGGCCGTGGATGCAATAGCTCTTCATGGTAGATTTAAAGGACATCTAGTAGCTGTTACTACAGTTGATGGCCACAATTGGATGTTCCCTGTTGCTTATGGATTTTTGGAGATTGAGCCAGAGGATAGTTGGACTTGGTTTTTGGAGAATTTGCGTGACCTTATAGGTCATCCACTAGGATTTACTATCCACACGGACGCTTGCAATGGTTTGCAGGAAGTTGTAGAAGCAGTATTCCCCAAAGTGGAGCAGAATTTTACAAAGAAATTCAAAGGTAAAGTTTATACTGACAACCTATGGCTAGCTTCATACACAGACAGTTTGAGGAAGCATCTGTATCATTTGGAAGTGTTGTATAAACAAAAACCTACGTTGAAGGAGAACTTGGATGCACATCATGGAATGGTGTGGTGAAGAAGCCGAGTCAATGAAATTTGTAAGGTAAACTATGTAACAAGTAACCTTGCAGAGAGTTTCAATGCAAAGGTCAAGTCATTGAAAGGGCTTATGATGTGGCAGATATTTGATAAGATTAGGTAGATGATCATGATGAAGATCGATTTGCGTTAAAGAATTGCATCAACAGTATATGCTGGCCATCTTATCCTCCCATCTTTCATTAAGGCTTTGCATGCCAGGGAAAAACAATTGAAGATGAAATGCACTAGAAGAGGAATAGAGGTTGAGGTAATGTACACTGATAGTAAAGATAGGCAATGGAGGTATCCAGTGAGTTTAGTTGATAGGACATGCCATTGCAGGCAATGGTAGCCTCATCGGAAACCCTGCATACATGCATTGTTTTTCATGGGTGTTATAGGAGGTGAAGAGGGTGAAGTTGATCAGCACGTGTCGGAGTATTTCTCCGTTGCCAAATTTAGGGCAGCATATGCTCAAAATGTTCTAGCCTTGTTGGGAAAAGACCAATGGATGGAAGTGGATCCAGGCTTCAAGCTATACCCCCTAGTTTTTTCTAGACCAGCAGGTAGGCCAAGGAAGAGTAGGATAAGAGCTAGTGCAGAGGGTGGTTCACCACCTCGAGGACGTAAGTGCAAACATTGTGGGATCCTAGGGCACATTGCTAGGGTTTGTAAAAATGTAGTGGACCCAGCTTATGGAACGGATGATCATGCGGGATAAGCAAATGCAGATGAGAATGAGGTGTTTGAAAGAGAGGAGAATGAAGCAATGGATACATTGCAGATTGAAACAACATATCAAGAGGAGATTGAACCAAATGCAGAGCAAATTGAACCAAATGCAGGGTAGAATGAACCAATGGATCGAGAGGAGATTGAACCAAATGCAGGGAGATTGAACCAGTCGACCGAGAGAAGATTGAACCAAATGCATTGGAGATTGAACCAGTTGATCAAGAGGAGATTACAACAACTGTGTGGGAGATTGAAGTAGAGTTCAATCGTAAAGGAATTACACGAGAGGATATTGACGAAATGGAGGCAAATATTTTTGAATCATATGAACCAGAGGATCGAAACGTGATTGAACCAATTGCACGACATACTGAAGCACTTGATTTATTGGATGCAGAGAAAAAGAACAAAGGCAAAAAAATAGAAGAAGCTGATGGTGGACTCCGAGAAGATTCCATCTAGGATCACTGGGAGCAAGGTGGCGAACCCAGCAAAAAATACTAGGAGCAAGAAAAATTGGATTTGAATTTGTATGATAAATTTGAACTACTTTCAATGTTTGTATTGAATTCAAACTAGTGTAATGCTCCCAAGTTTGTATGTTGGATAATCCCATAATGTATGTGTTATTGCAAGTTTATATGGTCATGCACCTAGTTTCTTAGCACTGCTCAGTTTTGCCCTCAACATGTGGTCAACACATGGGATTTAGCTAGTTCATGGCTTAAACATTGACCAATTGATCCAAAATTTGGCACACTTGTGTATATTGGATTGATTTACCATATGAAATTGGAAATTTTAGATTAACTTGTAATCAGCCACATTTTTTCTAAGTGATTAAATTCAAAAAAGTTGTTTTTAGGGTTAGCTTAATTCAAAAAAGTGAAAACGTAGTGCAACCTTCAAATGGAGTCTTGTTATGTTTCCTACAACCTAGCATGAATAATAAAGGAAAAGGAAATAAAGATAAATGGACTTATCCCCTAAACCACTTCTTAAACCCTTCTTGGAATGAGCTACTAGCTATGAAGATGCATGGCTTATACTCAATCTACCTCCAAAATAACCCATCCCAAAACATACTTTGTCTAAATGAGGCCACTTGTGTATCTTTGAGTTGCAAACAATATAATGTCGGCGAAGATGAATTATTTTTTTCAAATAACACATATTATATTTTTTATGCCAAAATCTTGAATTTCCCTTACTCATTTTTTTATCTAAGTGCCCTTGTTTTCCTTAGCTCTACTCAGTTTTCCCCTCCCTCTAAAGTTTTCCTCACTTTTCTCCTACCGCTAAAGTTTTCCTCGCTTTTCCCCTCTCCTGACTCAAACGCTCACAACAGCTCTACTTGTGCTTAGTTTTGTTGTTGCGCTCTGATTGGTCGAGATGTATGTCACACGGATCTTGGCCAACCACTTTTGGATACATCAGGATCCGACGGGCTGGAGGTCTCTCTCCTAATGGGCGCACCTACCTTGTACGGAGAGCAGAGCCCGACATGCTGGATGTCTCTCCCTCCCTTTCCCTGTCGCACGTATACCAGTCGCATCAGTTTTGCTGCGCTCTGATTGGTCGATATGTATGTCACACGGACATGTCCAACCACCGTTGGATACATCATGATCCGATGGCTGGAGGTCTCTCTCTCCTGATGGGCGCACCTACCCTATACACAGAGGAGAGCCCGACGAGCTGGATGTCTCTCCCTCCCTTTCGCTATCGCACGTATACCAGCCGCATTTTCCTCCCCTCATATCGATGTACGGCGGCGCGACAGTCCGAACGGCGTGCGGCGCGGTTCTAAGCGTGGTGGTACGAATGGCGTGCGGTGGCGCGGACTTAAGCCTGGTGGGGAAAACGGAATGCGTCGATGTGGACCTAAGCGTGGGGGTCGGAATAGCGTGTGGCAACACGAATCTAAGCCTGGCGGTCGGAATGGCGTGCAGTGGCGCAAACCTAAGCGTGGGGGTCGGAACGGCTTGCGGCGGCGCGGATCCAAGCGTGGCGGCTAGAACGACGTGCGGCAATGAGGATCTAAGCGTCTAAAATTTATGTCTATGTCCGTCTCACTCATGTTCACCTTCTCAGATCCGTTGCTGATGAAAGACACCGAGGCGGCGGCGGTGAAGGCCGGATGTACCTCGTGGCCGGATGGATGCGGCAGGGAGGGTGGCTAGCTCATCGTCCACTTATTATTGGGAAAAATTTGAGCCCAATTTAAACCAAAATTTGATGCTCCCTCCGACCCATATTAGTTGACTTAGATTCATCTAGATATGAACGTATGTAGTCAAGTTTTAGTGCTAATATGGGTCGGAGGGAGTATGTATTTGAGCCGTGAGACGGGTGGATGTGCTTTAAAGCTGATTCATAAGTAGCAGTACTTTCTTTGACAATCTCCGGTGGGCTTGTATCAATTTGATCGAAATATGTATCATTTGAATCAAAATTAATACTCCCTCCGATTCATAATACTTGTCGTTAAAATGGATGTATCTAGCACTAAAACATGTCTAGATACATCCATTTTTTAGTGACAAGTAGTAATATGGATTGGAGGGATATGCTCTAAAACTGATTCAAAAGTAGTATGCCCTCTGACCCAAATTAGTTGATTTAGATTTTTCTAGATCTGATTATGTCTAGACATGAATTAGTATTATATTCATCCGTATCTTGATGAATTTGAGTCAACTAATTTGGATCGGAGGGAGTAGTACTTTCTTTGATAGATCACCTCTCTAGAGAATAAGAATGCGGTGTCAGAAGAACGGTGAATGGATGCTGCCGTCAATGCTGCAAGTCTACATGGCAGCCACGATGGCAGCGACACAACGGTCATAACTGATAGGGCCCCAAACTTGACCCTCTAGGCATTTGGCACGCCAACTATGGGAAGCTAGATCCAATGGCAAGCAACTCGGACCCTACAATGCATTCTCTTGACAACTTTGGATCCGCAAAGTGACTAAATTAGCAGGAACTCACAACCATCCATTGAATAACAATTCTAGTCTATAAATTAGCTATCAATTCAACTAATCATTATACGTGCCACCTTCACCACAACCCCATAGTGTAACTATTAGGACGTGGATGACAACTGCTAAAACTGCCGACATAAATCTACTATTCTTCTCCCCCTTCACTTGAAGTTCATGTTTTAGATTTTCTACCACTTGATCAGATACGGCAAGATCAGCCTCAAGTGTCAACTCTCTTTGCGAATAAGCTCTGAGTTTTTCTTTTCTTCCTCGACAGTACGCTTCAGCTCTAATATCAATAGGTTTTTACGGGCCAATTTATCACCTAAATTGGCAACCATATCTTCCAAATCCATCCTCTGGCTAGACCACTAGGTTGATTCATCTTGGTATGCAATGTACCATGGACCATTTTCCTGCATAGCACACTATAACAATCCCAAAACAAACCCAATTAAAATTAGTCTGACAGGTCATGGCGGCACTTCAAATTCAACGATAGTACAAAGGTAAGGAGCTACCTGCACTTCCGATATGGTAGGCGAAGGAGAATGTGGCCACGACATGATCGACTCCCCACCCTCGACGGTGTACCCGATACAAACAGACATTAAAGATTAATTTACCCCTGCAATATCGAGGAAATTATAGGAACCGAATCGATTAGGGTGGGCAGAGCAGGAGCGAAGGTCTTACGAAACACTACTAGCAATTGCTGCGATCGTGCGTCGGGCTATGGCGGCGCAACAAAATACCGGTCGCCGTGGCCGTCGGACGTGCCTGCGGTCGGTACTGCCTCAACGTACAATGCGTGCGGACAAAACATGTGCTAGAGCTGTGGTTGAGGTGCAACGTGGCAGTCCGTCCGACGCCACCATAGGACAGAGCCGCTGACACGCCGACGATGACTGTTCTATCCACTGGTGGGATAGGAGCTGCTCGAGGCTGGGAGCGGATGAGAGAGAGAGCCGACCTCACGTGTGTCATACACGCCCCCACCTGTCAATGTTTGTGGGAGTATCTGCTCCAGGATTTTTGCATATGTGCCAAAAAAATTCTTTGAAATTTGCATATTTGTCACATGGCCACAATATATCAGTTACACACAAAATGACAAATATGCAAGTTGCAACGTAAAATATGGCAAATATGCAAATCCCCCCTCCAGCCCCACATCACGGCCCCATCGGTAATTGACTTTGATGGACCCACATGACAGCCCCATCGTTCATTGGCTTCGATGTCCCCATAGAATGGACCCATTTGTCATTGGCTGCACCGGCCACCCAATCAGGAAAATAGCAGCCCACAAGTCAGCGAGAGATGGATTGCGGGTCTGACGTGTATCATGGCCCCACCCGCTAGCATGTAACGGCCACGAAAGGACCCGACCCAACACGGTCCCACCAGTCAGCATGTAACGGCCAAGCCTTTGACCTGACGACATCCCTCCGTCCGAGCGCCTTCGAGCGCCTGCGAGGGTTTCGTAACATAGCGAGGGGAAAAGTGAGGAAAAGTTAAGCGACTGGGGAAAACTGAGTACAACTAACAAACCAGGGTCACAAAAATAAAAATACCTTTTAAAAAATAGGTTGGTACCATTTTACAAGTTTTATTTGGTAGTTGTTTCATAAAACACGTTGTTTTTGGCACTCTTAAAATGTAAAATAGCTTTTTGGTGTGATGAAAAGAAAAACTTCCTCCTACAACATTGTTCGCCACCCCAAGATTCACATGCATGAACAAAATGGGCACATTATCGCAAACTATGCCGTGATTCTAGCCATAACAATGGTCGTTTGGCCTGAAAGCCATGGAACCTCGAACATTATAGCTTTCGAGAAGGGTTTTTTGAGATGCAATCAATATACCATGTTTAATATATTTCCTATCAACTATGTCACATGATATGATGCCACATGAAGGATTCACATTGTTTCAGTCATTTTTAAATTTCTTATGCCCATTCCGAACTATGGACAAAATGGTAGGCATGAAGATTCTTAGCTCGGGGTTGAGCCTCACTAAACTTGAAGTTGATATCTGATGAAATAGCATATTATGAACCTAAAAAATGAGTTTTCCAAAAAATCATGAGCACTAGATCATGTACATGTAGTTCAAATCTAACCCACGTCCTGCCGATTCTACAGTAATTTTTTCTTTTTATGAGAGGCAGAAGAAAAGGTTTGAGATAACCCGGTGGGGACACTATATATGAAATGCGATCTATTATTTTTCAAAAAATAGGGTGGTATCATTTTACAACTTTTATTTGGTAGTCGCTTCACAAAACACCTATTTTTTGCACTCGAAAAATGAAAAATGGGTTTTTGGTGCGACGAAGAGAAAAACTTCCTTGTGCAACATTGTTTGCCACCCCAATATTTACATATGTGCACAATATGAGCATATTATCACATACTATGCCGTGATTCTAGCCATAACATTGGTCATTTGGCCTGAAAGCCATGAAACCTCGAACATGACAGCTCATTCTTGAGAAGTTTCTTTGAGGTGCAATAAATATACCAAGTTTGATATTTTTCCTAGCAAGTATGTCACATAATATGATGCCACGTGAACAATATGTCTCGGTTCTATCCATAACATTGGTCGTTTGATCGTTTTTTAATTTTGTATGTCTGTTTCAAAACATGGTCAAAATAGGGGACTTGATCATCCTCATCTAGGGGTGAAACCTTGCTAAACTTTCGGGGGATTTCTGATGACACAATGCAAAGGTTTATGCATTTTTACGATTTTTCTTGAATTATTTATACCGATTTTACCTGGATGCTCCCTTGCAACCAATCAGAAGTAAGAACCATGATACCCACGGATCACCCACCACACTCGGTCGGAACCGTGCATGTCATCCTGATCCAACACCCAAAAACACCCCTCACAGCAATCTGGGTTTGGCATCGGGCCGCCCAAAATTTTGGCTAGGTCAAGGTGAGGCTCACCCCTCCCGCCTCTCGTGTCCTACCCTTGAGCGCCGCCTCCTCGGGTCCTCCCCCAATCTATATCTCCTCCTTCCTACCCTCAAGCGCTGCCTCCTCCCCATCCAGATATCCTTCTTCCCTCCGTATAGCTGTCCCACCCGCCTCCAACACCACCTTTGTCCCTCCTATTTTTTCCTACATCGCGCCGTGGGAGCCGAGCCGCTCCGAGCCAGATCCCCAAGCGCCCACAACCTCTCGTCCACCCAAAGCAGATGCAACCCACCATGGTCGTCATAGTGTAGGATCTAGAGAGCAAGGCAGCGCGGTCCTTCTTCCATGAACACTTCAAGATTTACACTCAGGCTATCGTGGCCTTGTCCACCACTGTCTCCTCAAGCTCCTCAACTTTGTCGCCATTAGATCATCTAGGCCATCTAGTTCGAGATCCTCTACCGCAGACTCGCGAAGCGGTGACAGGAAGCCACCCCCTCCTCCTAATCCCCTTCATCGACAACCCGCAGGTCGTGTCCTCGCCACCGCCTTGCAGACAATTAGCAGGACTATTTCCTCTGTCGTATCCCATTTTTCTTCTATTCTGCTGGATAGACCTTGATCTGCCTCGTGCCTTTAGGATTTTGTTTTGGAGGAATCATATGGTACAACCGTTCAGGGGGATTAGGGTTTCATATGTGATGTAGAGAAAAGGTTAAATGTTGTTAAAGTAATTTAGCTTTACTAGATTGTATCAGTTTTCCTATATTATAGAAGTTAAAATGAAATTAATTTATGCCTTACTGCTTGTATACCATGAGCAAGTGGAGTTAGGGGTATTAGGGTTTCATATATATAACCTTATTACAAAGCATCAGAAAAGCAACTAGTTATACAGAATCACAATTCTCATGCTGGTGGAGTTAGAGTAAGAGTTTCTCCGTTAATGAACTTTCTGACTTCTGATGTTATAGTGGACTAAGATTTTTCCCTTGCACCATTAAGATTTCTAGCCAATAAGGTCCATGCTAGATTGTAAGGTCCATGTAGTTCTTGTGTTTGGTTGCTTTGGTAGGAAAAAATATGTTATTTTCTTGCAGTTTAGTTAGTATGCAAGATAAATGTGGGTTCTTTTCTTATATTTTATCTACCATTATTTTATATAGCATTGCCAAGAATCATGAACCTGCTGTAAGTGTCCTAAAATGAGGATAGCTATTTACTTGTACTCAACAAACATGATTTTGGTGGCCCACATATAGGGAAAATGACCTCGTTTAGGACGACCATTGGATTACAAGGAACATGGAGTAGTAATGTAATAATTGGAGTATCTAGTAATTGGAGTACAAGGAACCTGTTGGTTTATAGTTTACTTGCACTAATTAACTTGTTGTAACATACTGGTATACTTCTAGTGTTATTGGTATTACTCATAGATGGAGTACTAAAACCTGTATCATTACATTTGATCATGCAACATCTACTGCATGTTTTTTAGATCCTGTTATCTATGTCTTATCTTAGTGAAACTGAAATGATTTTGGAACTTGGATTTGTTTATATATGTGAAATTGTGGTTATCTCCGTTGATAAGGGGGAAATTGTTCTTGAATCTGGTATTTCACTAGCAAAGCATATTTTAAAGTTATCGAAAGAACACTTTGAATAGGTAAATCTTTGATGTTTGGTTCTTTAAACATGCATGTACCTTGCACTGTTTTGCCCCTTTATTTGTGCTCACAAATGCTCAGATATGTTAATAAAATAATGTTGTTGTTTAGACATCCTGTTTAGCTAGTATTTAATGTATGCATCGTGCCATTGATATCTTCAATTAGTTCAGTTACCATACCAGTTGATTTTACATACAGATATATGAGTTTGTTCAGTTGGCAGACGATTAAAGCTTGTAAAACTGTCAGCACTAACTCCTGAAAGCACTGGTTCTTTTGTTCTCTACTATGTCAAAAACTCTCTTTGTTTTAGATAATAAAGAAGAAACTATGAAAAAGTGTTTTTTCTGTAGTTTGTACCTGCTTCAGTATTTCTCATGGATTTCCGAGTAGCTGCATGATTCCTGATCTTGTAATCTGGTATAGTGTTACTTGACAGACTTCATCAAACTAGATATAGAAGCACTCTGATCATTTGAGACTGTGTACTTACTTTATATGTGCCAATGTTCATGGTAGGATCAGCATGACACAATTTGTCTTGAGTTGAAGAAAACTAAATAGCCTGGATTGATTTTTGAAGTATCTTAAACCAAACATCTTAAAACTGATGCTTGGGTTACCTTGATATATGCATTTGGCCTATATTTCTATTCTTGACATGAAAATATGAGCTAAAGTATTGTTTCTACTGCCTATATTTCACTTGTATTCTAGGACATATACTGGGAGCTAGCGCTAATAGGGATTATGCTAGACTATGTGGTTGTGTGCCTTGTTTCATATACACGTCTTTATTGTTTTCCTCTCTCGAGTATAATACATGGATGGTTTGGAACTAGTACTTTTACTAGATCTTGGAGAAGCATGTATTTGTCTTAATAGGAGAGTAGTGTAATTCCTACTGTACTATGAATCATGTACTTTGATATTGAATGCTTAAATGATTGCTTAAGTAGTTTACTGTAATTGTTGTTCTACTGTGATGCATTTACTTTGATATAGACTTCTTAAATTGACTTCTTAATGACACCATCTTGTTGTAATATTCTATCTGTTTTTACACCCTCAAAAACCTCCTCTAACAATTTGTACTGTATCAGAAGTTGGTGATTCTGGCACATTGCTGCAAGGCAGATGTATTCATCACTATGTAGTTAGGAAATCAATCCAAGTTTTACCTACTGAATAAGATAGAGGAAGAGGTAGCAAGAAGTAGTTCCAGAGCGTCAAAGAATAGCTAGATTATATACTTGTTAATCGTTTTATTATATATTGCTAGCTGGATATCTAATGATAACTATGCATGATTGTAATATGTCAATGTTATTTGAAATATTATATTATTCATGAATTTTCTCTGTTTAGATCAAAAGAATTGCATGTATTCTTTCTATCATGATCAAATTATTGGTTGTTTAATTACTATCACCGTGACAAAATAGAAACTGATAAGTGGGACTTGGTGAGAAACTAAAAACCTGACTTCTGTGACCTAACAACTAGGACCTATGTCATCCCAAAACAAAAGGCTAAAAATGAAAGGAAATTGTTCCTAATAAGGCGATGACCCAGAAAATAAAAAGGATAGAATGTTGTTCTTGGCCCATGTAACTGACCAGATTTCATAGGTAAAAAAACATAAACATGCCAGAGTTGTTGAGTTGAGCCCATGTAGACCACATAAATGGATCGGGCTAAATTAGCATTATGAAAATTTCTTTTCGTCACAGTTTCGCCACGTCAGATTGGCCACATAGGATCTGATGTGGCTAGGACAGACTGTCTATGATGATATTTGATCGTCTTAGAGGTTATGACAATCTAATAACGTCATAGACATTATAACGATTTCGCAAAAAACATCTTTATACGCAATTATTGACGCTCAGTTTTTTACGATCTATTTTTCGTTATAAGATCGTCATATATAGACAATGATGGTTCAGTGATGAAAATGGAGGGTCGTGTATCAACAAATTCCTTGTAGTGGATAAGAATATTATTGTCATATAAGATGACATTGATAAGTTGCAAAGGACACAATGAGATGAAAAGTCATACCCTAGACTCAGCCTCTTCCATAAGAAAGCATGATTAGAAGTGCTAAGTTCCCTGGTACCGATGATTCAATAACAAATGTAGCTAGTTTATTTGTTCTCTAATGCAAGTGGGAGACTGAAGGAAATATACCCTAGAGACAAATAATAATATGGATTATTATCTTATTTCATGAAGTTTATGAATTAGGTTCTATGTCATGCTATAACTTTATTCAATTGAAACGTCAATACATGTGTGATATACAAACATCCAGGAGTTCTCGGTGAAATATATAGTTACCGGTTCATGGGTCAACGGATGATCAAGGTTTCCTAATCATGATGGTTCTTCAGCACCAACTTACAATGGAGTCTCCTCATTGGAGAATGAGATGGTGAACATACCCTATCTAAGCATCGTAACACAATCATGTCAACAAGTTCAGGTTATGATGATTCAGAAACCTAGTGACTTGTTTCCTCAAACCGTGAGACCATATCTAATCATTGTCTCCTAAGAGTACTTTGAGAGCATCTAGCGTCACTTGATGGAACGGTGATGATAAGGGTGTGATTGGGTATTCAGAGGGGAAGGTTGAGGCGTATGCGTCAAGAGCGGGATTTGTCCAACCGCGTGACAGAAGATACTCTGGTCCCACTCGGATAAGTTATACCCATAAGATGCGTAGCGTGTGACTAGGTGACGGGGATATCACTTATAAGATCGAGTAAACTAGCTATTGTCGGTAACAAGGTTGAACTCGACATGGTAATTTCATTGATCAAACCATGGACAATACAAGTATCAAAGAGACAAAAGGAATAGGTCATAATGCTAATGGTTCAAACGACATATTTCGTGGAATGCACATGTGGTCATTATGGGCATCCCGGTCCCGCTGATGATCATTGGTCTGAGAGGGGTCTCGACCATGTATGGAGTGTTCCCGAACCCTTGGGTAGCACGCTTAAGCGTTTGATGAAGCTCGAAGATCGTTTCAGGATCATCGGAATCATCGAAGAAGAGAGAAGGAGAAACCAGAAGGGTTCCGGGAAGGTCCGGAGGATGTCCTGAGTGGCATGGAAGGTGTTCCATAGCCATGGGTGTTAAATAATATGTAATTAAATATCAAATAGTGATTTAATCCTTTATTTATTTTTATTTAATAAAAGAAAAGGATTAAAATCCCTATGGGGCCAATTTCCATAGGGGAAAAGGCCCATGTGGGAAAGAGGCAAAGGGAGGAAAGGGAGGAGGGGCCAAATGAGCCCCAGTCACCGGCCGGTAGGGCCCTGAGGGCCTTGGTCGACGACCACCTCCCCTCCCCCCTTTTTGCTCCTTGTTTAGTCCCACATGGCTTAGGTAAAGAGTCATGTGCCTCCTTTTCCCCTATATGAAGAGAGACATATGTGGTAATTAAATCACCAAAAAAATAAAGGCTTCCTATCTTTGGGAATTGCCTCCAGTTGCCTCTCTCTTCTTTGTCTCTCCCGTGACCGTGGCCCCATTGTTAGGGCTACGCAAACGAGGTACTTCTTCACCGCGGATCACCTATGGGATTCGGATCCGGAAGATCTACTTCTGCAATATCGGTTGGATCAGAGAGAAGTTGGAGTCATCGTCAAAGACCATACATGTGTTACTCACTCGGGCGGTGCCATACTTTTGGCACTAGGAGTTGTCGGCCGTCAGAGACGTTGGACATCGGAACGACCTTGAGGTTAGTGTCGGTATGACTACATCACCCACGTTCCCCGCGGTACGTTAACTGTGTTTGGTCTTTAAAGATATGAATACCATATCCCCTCCCCTTACTACATTACTAATAGATAGATCCTGACATTAGGACTTCGTTCATAGGATTTTTTTGTTTTTGCCCTCGAACCCTAACATATGGCACTTGTATCGATGATGAGCAAGGTGCCGATATCTTGGCAGTCGCTAACTTCTCCTGAGAATGAGTAGTCACAGCCGTGACTGTCTTGGTTAAAGGTGGTATAGACTTGCCAACATCCGCTATCTGATGTATAACCTTGGGTGGCTGGTTGATTGCCTCCGTATTGACCATGGACTTTCGACAAGAGACCATCCTGCTAGAAGGAAGGAAGAAGGCGTGCAGAGATTTTTTAAAATCCTCCCAAGTAACAGAAGTAGTATCTTGATCCACCTTTGTTGACCACTGACTATCTATCGCCACATCCACATGCCGGTGGGAAACAACAAACCCGTAATAGCCATCAAACTCGCCATCATATGTACGACATCTGTCGAAACCCTGTTTCATGTGAAACTCCCAAGACCGGTATTCTTTGAATGTAGCAACAATGTTTAGTGTTGAAAAATAGAGCAATTTACCAAGCGAATTACCCATAATAAATGATAGATAAAACATGATTAGAATAAAAGACAAAATACTAATCATATGAAATAGCAAAAACATATTAAGACAGGTAACCAAATAGACTGCACGACATAAGTCTTGAGATGCGATCAGAACAAGATTGATAAAGAAAACATACACGACAGCGGCAGCAGAAGAGGAACCACCGGTGTTCGTGTTGGCACCGTCGTTAGCCATGTCGTCGAGGAAGAGGGTGCTGATGTCGGGGAAGAAGTCCTCGTCAGGAAAGATGTCGCTATCCGTGTGGGAGTCCGTGACGAAGCCAGTAGTCGCGCCGATAGCGCTCCCCAAAAACCTTATCGCCCTTCTCCCGTACAGGAATCAAAGCAGCAGGGTCTCGGAGGCCTACTGTCCCGGCTCGCGATGCACGCCGCAAGACGGGATGGGGAAGATCTAGGTAGCACAGGGCTCTGGAACTTGAGGCGCAAAGGAGTATGCGACGATGTGTTGCACTGTGTCTGAGAAGAGGCGCGACCTCTCTTTTATATAGACACAGAGGGGTAGGCAGACAGGCTGTGCAGAAGATGAAACGAACGGACGGGAGTTAAAGCGAACAGGCGGCAGCCCACCGGACAGCCTCCACTCAGTTCGTATTATAAGTCCACTCGAGCAAAACGTTTCAACTTCTGTACGACTGTTCATATACCATTCATGCGTGGCAAAGTAAAGCTCGGCTCGGCGAGGTTCCCGCAACCCGAGGCGCGCGCACGTGTCGTGTCATGGCGTGACGAGGCGAGGCGTGGCGTGGCGTGGCGTGGCGAGGCGAGCGAGGAGGAGGAGCGCGCGTGTGGAACTCTCTCCTTCTCCTTCTCATCCTTTTACCAAGTGGTAGGAGAGCTCACCTTATAAGATGGTCCAACTTCCACTCAACTAGCAATGTGGGACTAAACATTTGTCCCAGCTCTTGCCTTGCATGAATGGGCCAAATGGGCCTCTAGGATTTCAGGAATTTATTGACATATAATAAATGGGCTGGGCCTATTTAGGCAAAAATTCCAACAATCCCCCACAAGATCCCAGAGGCACATGAAGTTTGCCTTTGGTTCCAAAACATTGTTTATATACCGGTACTATAGTGGAGACTGTTAAGTTGAACTTCCACTAGAACTTTATGTTATACTAGGCTGCAACTTGTACAGTGGACTATGCCTTGAACTGCAAGTTTGCTGCGAACCTAGCTTCACAAAAAGTCTTGACCGATACTAGGCTACCGTGGGACTTCCTCGCGGGTGGAGCTTATACGTCATACTCTATGACCTTTCATGAGTTTATTAGAGAGCACCCAACTCTCATAGACTGCGACATTTGACAGTTAGACTCATATAGGTGTGTTCTTCAATAGATGTTCTGCAGGACAACATCTCTGCTTAAGATTAAGCCATTTAGAACACATTAAGATAAAATCAACCTGCCGTGCAGAATAGGAAAGTATTGCATCTTCACGGAGTGGTGTTCATTAAAGTGGGAATACTTTCCTCTCAGTATACCAACAGCTTGTCTCCCAATTCTAATTCACGGGATCTCCGATCACATAGATTGGTTTGCCACTGTGGAAAACTCATACTGTGGGTCTCATACCCATATCCTTCGATGCATTTTCTATCACATTGCGTGATAGTCACTTTGTGAAGGGATCTGCCAGGTTCTTAGATGTTTGGATATAATCCAATGCAATAACTCCGTAGTTTCTCATTTCCTGACAGATTTTAGTCTCCTCTTCACATGTCTTGAGGACTTCATATTATCCTTAGAACTCTTCACCTTAATAATCACAGTTTGATTATCAGAGTTCATTGGAATTGCGGGTATAGGTTTTTCAACCACAGGTAAGTCCATCAAGAGTTCACAAAGCCACTCCGCTTCAACAGTGGCCGTGTCTAGTGCTGTGATCTCTGCTTCCATAGTTGACCTCGTTAAGATGATATGCTTGCAAGACTTCCAAGAAAAAGCGCCACCACCAAGTGTGAAAACATATCCACTCATGGCCTTTATCTCGTCAGCATCAGATATCCAATTTGAATCACTATAACCCTCTAGTACCCTCGGATTCGCGGTATAGTGTATGCCATAGCTCGCAGTGCCTTTTATATATCGCATAACTCTCTCAAGAACATGCCAGTGATCATCTCCTGGATTTGAAACAAATCGACTGAGTTTGCTTATAGCAAAGGCGATGTCAGGCCTCGTGGCACTAGCTAAATACATAAACGAGCCAATGATTTGAGAGTATCTTAGTTGATCTCTAGCATTTCCTCGATTCTTTCGAAGCAACACACTAGGATCATACGGTGTAGGAGAAAAATTGACGTCGCTATACCCGAAACGACTCAAGATCTTTTCCACATAGTGGGACTGAAGTAGTGTAATCCCACCATCATCATCTCTCAATAGCTTGATGTTCAGGATGACATCAGCTACTCCCAGATCCTTCATCTCAAAGGAACGAGATAAGAAATCTTTGACCTCCTTAATTGCATTAAGGTTGGTTCCGAAAATCAGTATGTCATCAACATACAAACAAAGGATGACTCCCTCACCCCCACCATGGCGATAGTATACACACTTGTCATCTTCGTTTACAACAAAGCCTACAACGGTTAAGGTTTTATCAAATTTTTCGTGCCACTGCTTAGGTGCTTGTTTAAGACCATATAAAGACTTCAGTAGCTTGCATACTTTTCTTTCTTGACCATTTACTACAAAACCATCTGGTTGATCCATATAAATTTCCACATCCAACTATCCATTTAGGAAAGCCGTCTTAACGTCCATTTGATGAACGAGAAGACCGTGTGAGACAGCCAGAGAAAGTAGTACTCGAATGGTAGTCAACCTTGCTACAGGTGAGTAAGTGTCAAAGAAGTCTTCACCTTCCTTTTGGGTATAACCCTTGGCCACAAGCCTTTCCTTGTACTTCTCAATAGTACCATCAGGCTTTAGTTTCTTCTTAAACACCCATTTACATCCTACTGGTTTGCACCCATAAGGACGATCAGTGATCTCCCATGTTTCATTAGCTAAGATGGAATTCATCTCACTATGAACAGCTTCCTTCCAGTAGTCAGCATCAGGAGATGCATAAGATTCTGAAATGGAAGTGGGAATGTCATTGACAAGGTACACAATAAAATCATCACCAAAAGACTTTGCAGTCCTTTGTCTCTTGCTCCTTTTAGGAATTTCATTATCATCCTCCTTAGGATTTTCAGAGTGTTCAATTGGAATGGTAGGTTCAGAGAATATAGCAAATTCCTGATTAGATGAACTAGGTATCTCCGGATTTGATGAGTTAGGTTTATCCTTCATTGGAAAGATATCCTCAAAGAAAGTCGCATCAGTCGACTCCATGATTGTACCGACATGAATGTCAAGCACTTCAGATTTTACTATCAAGAATCTATAACCAATGCTATGAAAAGCATAGCCCAAAAAAACACAATCAATGGTTTTTGGTCCATGCTTGCGCTTCTTGGGGATTGGTACATTAACCTTTGCCAAACAACCCCAAGTACGTAAGTAAGAGAGTTTTAATATTTTCTTCTCCCATTCTTCGAATGGAGTAATTTCTTTGTTCTTTGTGGGAACTCGGTTTAGGACATGACACGCGGTCAATAGTGCCTCCCCCCACCATTCCTTAGAAAGACCCGATGTGTCTAACATGGCGTTAACCAAATCTGTTAGAGTACGGTTCTTTCTTTCGGCTACTTCATTTGGCTGGGGTGAGTAGGAAGGCGTCCTCTCATGAATTATGCCATGTTCCGCACAAAATGAATCAAACTCGTTGGAAAATACTCTCCACCACGATCAGACCTAAGCCTCTTAATCTTTCGATCAAGTTGATTTTCTGCCTCAGCTTTATAGATTTTGATGAAACTCAAAGCCTCATCTTTTGATTTCAGAAGATACACATGACAATATCTCGTAGAGTCATCGATCAAAGTCATGAAATATTTTTTTCCACCTTTTGTCAACACACCATTCATCTCACAAAGATCAGAATGTATGAGCTCTAGTGGTGTTAGATTTCTCATTTCTGCAGTCGTATGTGACTTGCGAGGTTGTTTAGCTTGCACGCAGACTTGGCACTTAGATCCCTTAACAGTTGAGAAATCAGGGATTAAATTTATTTTGGCTAGCCGCCTCATACAACCAAAATTAATATGACAAAGACGAGAGTGCCAGACATTTGATTCAAAATTCGTGTAAATATGATTAACAACTTTATTACAAATGTGTGACAGAGATAAGAAGAACAAGCCTCCACATTCATAGCCTTTTCCAACAAAGGTTCCATACTTCGAAATTACAAATTTATTGGACTCGAATACAATCTTGTAGCCATCTCGACACAGAAGAGATCCGCTAACAAGATTTTTATTTATTGAGGGAACATGATGCACGTTCTTCAGGCGCACGGTCTTTCCCGAAGTGAACTTCAGATCGACCGTACCAACACCATGAACAAAAGCATGCGAGCCGTTCCCCATCAGCACGGTTTGAGTCCCTCTGACCTGATATGAAGAAAACATGGAAATATCAGAACAGAAATGTACATTAGCGCCCGTGTCAGTCCACCAATCAGGAGAATGACATAATAAAAGAACAGTAGATAATATACCATACCCAACATATTTCATCTCAACGTCGCCCATGACAACATTAGCAGTCTTGCTGCTCTTCCTATGCTGACGCTTGTCAAAGCGATTGGGACAAGCAGGAGCCCAATGATTAGGATCACCGCACACATGACAAGCACCTCTCCTCTTATCAGTCTTCTTCTTGAAGCTGGTGGACTATGAGGCCTTGTTCTTTCCATCGAACTTTCCTTTGTCATCAAACTTGCCTTTGCTCTTGAACTTGTGAGGCTGGAAGTTCCTTTTCTGTACCAGGTTGGCATTAGAACCTCCCTCGGTACCTTGAGCACGTGTGTCTTTTGCTCTCGCCTTCTCTTCCACATCAAGAGTCCCAATGAGATCCGTCACAGAGAACTCTTGTCTCTTGTGCTTCAGAGAAGTAGCAAAATTCCTCCATGACTAGGGAAGTTTGGCAATGATGCCTTCGGCAACAAACTTGTCTGGTAACACATAAGTGAAGTGCTCAAGCTCCCTGGCAAGTGACTGTATCTCGTGAGCCTGCTCCACAATGGGGCGGTCATCAACCATCTTATAGTCATAGAATTGTTCCTTCACTGCCAGCACCGGAGACTCCAAATTTTCTCTCGAGCGCATCCCACATATCTTTGCCATTGCTAAATGACAGATATGAATCGACAATATTGTCGCCAAGGATGTTGATCAAGGCAGCCTTGAAAGTGATATCAAGTTTTTGGAACGCCTCTTCCTGAGCGGGATTAAGTTCTCCCTCAGGTGCGCCATAGATGGCGTTATAGCAGCTCATGGTCTGAAACCAGAGCACTGCCCTCGCACGCCATCGTTCGTAATTCACACCTTCAAACACAGGTGGCTTCATAGAAGCAACAAAGCCACTTGGGGCAAATTGCCTGAAATAAGGTTTTTGGATTGTTAAAAAATAGAGAAATTTACCAATCGAATTACCCATAATAAACGCTAGATAAAACATGATTAGAATAAAAGACAAAATACTAATCATGTGAAATAGCGAAAACATATTAAGACAGGTAACCAAACAGACAGCAAGACATACGTCTTGAGATGCGATCAGAACAAGATTGATAAAGAAAACATACACGGCAGCGGCAGCGGAAGAGGAACCACCGGTGTTCGTGTTGGCACCGTCGTTAGCCATGTCGTCGAGGAAGAGGGTGCTGATGTCGGGGAAGAAGTCCTCGTCAGGAAAGACGTCGCTATCTGTGTGGGAGTCCGTGACGAAGCCAGTAGTCGCGCCGATAGCGCTCACCAAAAACCTTATCGCCCTTCTCCCGTACAGGACTCGAAGCAGCGGGGTCTCGGAGGCCTACTGTCCCGGCTCGCGATGCACGCCGCAAGACGGGATGGGGAAGATCTAGGTAGCACAGTGCTCTGGAACTTGAGGCGCAAAGGAGTATGCGACGATGTGTTGCAGTGTGTCTGAGAAGAGGCGCGACCTCTCTCTTATATAGACACAGAGGGGTAGGCAGACAGGCTGCGCAGAAGATGAAACGAACGGACGGAAGTTGAAGCATCAACTTATGTACTGCTGTTCATATACCATTCATGCGTGGCAAAATAAAGCTCGGCTCGGCGAGATTCCCGCAACCCGCGGCGCACGTGTCGTGGCGAGGCGAGCGAGGAGGAGGAGCGCGCGTGTGAAACTCTCTGCTTCTCCTTCTCATCCTTTTATCAAGTGGTAGGAGAGCTCACCTAATAAGCTGGTCCAACTTCCACTCAACTAGCAATGTGGGACTAAACATTTGTCCCAGCTCTTGTCTTGCATAAATGGGCTAAATGGGCCTTTAGGATTTCAGAAATTTATTGACATATAATAAATGGGCTGATCCTATTTAGATAAAAATTCCAACATTTAGTTTTCAGATAATCTTGGATGTATCATATGCCACACCCTTTGTGAAATCGAGATAGTCACTGATAACACCACCTGACTTCCTCACTCCATGCACCCTTCCGTCAGCCCAGGGTTGAACCAGCGCCACGCTGTAACATTCCAATTTTTTTTCCAAATTTTAGAATGTTAAAATAAATAAAATATTATGATTAAGTTGTTTGATCTTGTTGAAACTTTAGACGGAAATAAACTACCTAGAGTTCATTAGGTTGCATCATGCATTCATGCGTTTTGATAAATGATTTAGGAAAAAATAAAATCAAATTAAAAACTACTATTTGTTTATTAGTAATAGTCTAAGAAAATATTTTTTTCTGTGTTCGCTGGACAGGAAAAGGGTTAATTAATTTCCTAAATAGTGTTTGGAATTTGACGGAAATTCTTTTAAATTAAATTGATGTGAAAAGCTAAAACTAGAAAATAAATTAGAAAGGGAACAAAAAAAGGAACGTGACATACCTGAAGTTCTAAGAGAACATGCACATAGGACAAGGTCGCATGCGCACACACATGCCGCTTGCCGCATGCAGCCTGGCCTCCTGCGCGCGAGGCGCATCGGTCGCTTGGCTCCGTGCCGGCCCCAGCGAGGCGTCCGAGCCACCATTCTCCCTCTCAATTGTTTTTATTTTTTTCTATTGAAAGTAGATTCTACTTGTCATCTCCAAACTCTAACCAACTCGTTTTTGTATTAGAACGAACTCTCTACCGGACCAACTCTCTAGAAATCCCCCCAATTCGGATCCTTGCCCATCCTCCACGAAATTTCCGCACATAAAAACCCCACAACCTTCTTTCCTTTTTCCCTCTAAAAATCCCGTCAGATTAGTCCCAAGCCGTGGAGTTTAAGATCGATTCCGATCTCGCTGGATTTCGTGCCGGAAAAACATCACGAGGTTGAGGACCTCGTCGATTCTGGGCTCCCCTCGTCCTACTTCTCGTCTGGTTCTCCTCCGCGTACACTACGTCATCGTTTGACCCCCTCCCCTCTTCCTTTACTGCAGCAACGCCGGCACACGACGCCATTGGAGTTCGTCTTCGTTTGCCACCCTCTGGCCGCACCTCAACGCTGCCACGAGAAGCAATCGATGATGCCAAAGACTCCATCAAACTTTTCATACCACGACGCACCTCGTGGACCCCTTCTACATCACCAACGATCACCAGAACCGCCTCCACCGTCACCGTCATACCCGCCCGTCCTCGACGCCCACCAGTGAGCACCGTCATGATCAACCTCCACCGTCAGATCGTCAACCGATGCTCCAGATCATGAGTTGACAAGAGAGGCGACCACTGACCGGTCAACACCACGTCAGCTGAATATTCCGAAAATATTCTCCCATATTATCAAAAAATGTATTGATCTTGTAAAATTCATAGAAATTAATCTACACCTTCAAATTTAGCAAATTTTATGTATATGGATTCAAAAAATTTGAATAATATTACTAAGTTGTTAGACCAAACTTTTGTAGTATATATTTACTGTAGTAAATTAAATAGTTTAATGGTCTTTTGGGAGTAGATAAATCATAGTAAATTATTTATAGGTCAGAAAAATATAAATAAGATATATTTGGAATACTTGATTCATGTAGAACATTAATATGGCCTTATATGTAATTTTTACGAACAAATAATGTTAAATGATTTAAACACTTTTGGTTGGTATTTAAATCATAGGAAATTATCTAGAACTCCAAAATTAGTGAAACCAATTTCCAATATTTTTCTTGACAATAGCTGTCCATAGAAATTGTAAACAAAATTGTTTGTTACTGTTAAAATAGAAATTCATACAAAAAGCTTTAAATCCATTGAAATAGTAATTTAATCATAAGAAAAGATGTATAACACCTTTTTAGGTGATTCGAATCGCTACTATCTCTGAATTGCATTACCTATCCATTAGCATTTACTTTATAATTTAATATGAAAGAAACACCATTGGTTTTATTAAAGTGATATAAACCATATTAAATCAATAAAGCTTTAATAATAAATAGTTTTATGCATTACTTTTTTTTCATGTGTATAATGTGATATAATAATGTTTAGAGAACTAAATACAACCATTTTAACTTATTAAATCATCATGCATGCATTTTCTCATCATTGTTTTATTGTATTGTTGCAATGTTTTAAATGGTGTGTTTGTTGTGCCTTTGTTTTTAAACGTTAGATTGCAAGGAGTGAAACTACCATGATTTTAACTACTATGATTGCAAGTACTATGATTGTAGCGAATGTCCGAACAACTTTATCTACAAATAAGGCAAGTGAAATTTGCTTCTTTACATTCCATTTATTGTTCTATGCATGTGATGTGTATAATAGAGCGACATGTATAGAAGTAATTGTTGTTTTGTGCTATGGTTGTGGTCTAGTAAAAATGGGGTGTGTTTTGGTATGCTGTGACTACGGTAGCTAAAGTGATTGTGCTTTGATTTGATGAAAGAAGAAAAAATGTTTACATGGATTGAATTGAAGATATAGTTTGAATGTCATGGTAAGGGACAACGCCGGGCTTATTGACATGTTCACATGTCGAGATTGGGTGCCATTGTAGGGATGTTGAACCTGACTACTGACATGAGCATTGCCTATTTGGTTGAGTTCCATGGTAGGGACGTTGAACCTGACTACTGACATAAACATAGCCTAGTTGTTGATGAGATACATGGTAAGGGCATTGAGCCTGACTTACTGACATGTTCATTAGTAAAGATGGAGTATGGATTTAGATTTGGAGTATGGAATTTATCTAGTGGAGTTGGAGGTTTAGAACTTGATTTGGAAGAGTAGTACAAAATGATGTGTGCTTTCTATGAAATATGCTAGTACATTATAGTTATGTTATCGTTGCTTAGTGACACTTGCCAATACATTCAAAATATTGACCATTCATGGCTGCAACGTTTCATGTTGCAGGTTATTTCGTTTCTAAGTGATCGTTCCTAGGTCGCAAGACTCCACTCAACAATTATTCGCTTGTGGCACATTTAAAGGATGGAGATCTATCTTGTATTGATTTTCATTGTAATATAATGTAAATTCTGGATCATATTCCTTATATTTATGATGCACGGTTATATTTGATATCATTTTGTATTGTGCGTGTGCTAGTGAACCGATCCAGGGATTAGCACTATACACAAGAACCCATCCTTATCAGGCGAGGGTGTCACATGCGCCGAGAATCCGGCGCTAGACCCGGTTCGCCGACTTAGCCGCTGAACGATCTGGCGAAGAGGCCGCCGCCGCCGGAATTCCCCATCGGCGCACTGCTTAGGGTCTGATGCCCAGAAATATTCCTCCTGCCTACCACTTTGCCCCTAGTACTATAAATAGCCCCCTTGTGGCTTAGATCTTATTAGAGATGATGAGGAATGAGGGCATGTTCCTAACCCTAAATGGGAACCCCTCTCAATAGTTAATCTGTGATTTGTACAATACCTTGGAGTGCGGTGTTCGTCTCCAAGTCATCAAGACTCTTTTCAAGTGTTTGGTCTCTCCTCAAGGATTATAGTAGTGCTAGGTCACTCCTCTTTGGGATTCTACTTGGTTTCTACTCTCTCCTATGACTTGGATTCTATCATTCGCTTGCCGACATCTCCTTTGGTAATTCTATCACAAGGTCTATCTCCGATGATTCTATTGGATTGGTTGTTAAAACCAGAAGGATCAAATCGAATTGGGCCTGGTTGCGTGTGTTTGTATCTTTACCTTGCATTTCCATTTAGTTCATCGTGTTCCCCCTTACTCCCCGCCTCAAATCCGCGAAGATCGGGCCACCCTAGGGTTAATCCCAGAAGGGATTCCATATCACTTACATTATTATTCCTACGGAAAAATATTACGAACCTACCTAAAACAAATTGGTTGGTGTAAGAGCACACCCGCTGGGTGGGGAGCAAATCAGACACCAAATGTGTCTGATTTTATCCGTTTGGAATACGTCTAGCAGTGGTTGTCCTCTCCTGTCCGCACCCACGCCCAGCGGAGGGAGCAAAATTTTTAATCCAAATTTCATTGTTACGAAATATATTACATATGCCAATAAAAATGGCAAAAAACTAAAACTAAAAATGAAAAATTTAAACTTCAGCCATGTCGGTGGTTCCCTACTCGTCGTCCTCATCGGCGGAGAGATCGATGAACTCCGGTTGCGCCCACAGCCACTCTGGGTGAGGCTATGGCGATGGCGCTAGCAGGCCTGGTTGTGGTGGCGGAGGCATCTGCGGCAGCAACATGTACATCGAAGGCATCTGACACAGCATGGGGGGCATGTGAGCATCGGCTCGGGCCACCATAGCCGACGCATGCAACCTGGAAGGTGCCTTGCCATTGGGCCTCCTCGGCGAGTGTAACACCCTCGCCTGATAAGATTGTGTTCCTGTGTATAGTGCTAATCCCTATATCGATTCACTAGCTCACACAATACAGATGAATACCAAATAATTTAACAATGCATCGACATTACATCGCATGATCTAGAATTTGCAATTATTGCACCTTACATATCTCAAAATATTCAAGTACACATCGTAAAACTTAACAAGGTAGATCTAAATCCTTGAAATGTTCCACAAGCGAACAAATGACGAGTGGCTCGCGACCTAAACGATCACTCAGAATCCGAATAACCTACAACATGAAAAGTTGCAGCCATAAATGGTCAATACTTTAGATGTATGGAAAGTAGGGCTAAGTAAGAATAAATAGTACCTAGCAACTACATGCTTATTTGGCTAGGTGGAGCTTTGGCTAATTTGCAAGCAATTTAGAAACCTTTATCCTACTATCAACAAATAGTTTTCTTTCTTTTTGAAAGATCCCAATTATGTTAACCCAACAAACTTTTAAGAAATTATGAAATTGGGATGACCAAGAAACATGTCATAACCTCGATGATAGGGAAAATGTGTCTGATCTTTCGATGATATGGTGATAATTCAATTTGGTGGAGTTCGGGATTGACAATCCAAATATACGTGCGAGCACGAGCGACAATGCAATCGTTAGGCTAATATCCTAGAGATTACTAATCTTCCGAAAGTACGATTAGCCTGAACAGCGAGGGTCTTAATTCCTACCTGAAATTGAGAACAAGTAAGAACTAATATTGAAATCAAGATATTGCGGATATAGATGAAAGATTTATTGAAAAAGGTGGGATTCTGAATAGTTGCAAAGTATAAGAGGCCTCTGCAACATTCAAGCCTATGGCGTAGTTGTAAATTTGTAATGATGGCTAACTTTTAGTCTAAACAAAATCCAAGTTCTAATGACGACTGAAAGGGGGTTTATATGGAGGAAGAGAGGGGATTTTCATCCAACCCTAATGAGCCATCCTAAAACACCTCAAGATAGGCCTTCCTCCACAAAAACAGCCTCCGAAAATTCCTTATATTATCTAGCTCAAGAATAAAAGGCCCATCAAATAAGGTGACACAACACCAAATAAAGTCTTGGACGAATAATATGAGTAGGTATTTTGTGAATTTCATCCAAGCATCCTTTGCAGCGTTATGGTGGTTTCAAAGTCCTAAAATCTCCACTGGAAGCGTCATCGTTAATCCTCACACGCTTGTAGCCTTCTCCATGCACGACCATGCTCAAATGTCCCTCCCTAACATGGGTATGACTTGTTGGGTTCCCATGATTTGTATTCCTGGTACTTATCTAAGTTACGTCCCATGAAGCCCACAAGAAACCACAAGTCCTGAAAGCATCCGAATCCTAGGAACTAGACGTGGATATCATGATAGATGTACAAAACGACATAACAATAGAGTCATGATTCCAACTTGTAACCGACCCGAACTTGAATCTAGGACCTAGTCTCTCATATAAAGGCTAGGAGGAGCCGAGGGAGAGGGCACCATACCTTTCAGCAAACCACAACTCACCGTGAGTTAGATTGCATCTAGAAAATCATCGAATTTTTAATGGTATTCGACAATAATTAGACTTTCATTGAATCCCTTGTTTGTTTGATAAGCCAACGAAATCGCCAACGCTCCTATTTACCTGAAATCCTAAGTCCATAAAAATGGGCATTGCCGATGTTATCCCTCGTCAATTGGCGCCATCTGTGGGAAACTAGGATGTTGGAATCATGAATTCAGCGGCTCCTTATTCACCAAGCAGCAACTTGAAGGTCGAGAGTGGCCAGATTCATTTCGGCTCCGTCGATCGTCTTCCACACCCACCAACCATTCTTTCGGCCCTCGACAACCTCAATCGGCAGAAATATCTGATGATCGGAAGCCTCAGTTTCTGCATCGGGTCAAAGGGAACTTTCTGCCTCACGGATCCGGTCTGTTCGGGTCCATCGGTAGGAATCACAACACTGTCGTTGATTTAGCCCAGCCTTTCAACATCTCTCCATCCTCTACCCCAAGCATACCAATGACACGGGGCCGAGCCAAGCTCCTCATATCCCTATGTGACTTCATGACTACCATGTATGGATTACTACTTCATTAGAGTACCCTATGTGTAATCAGGTATCAAGCCACGAACCATGAGAGCGAAGCAGCAACAACCTAGGATAACATACACCGTTAGGACCAACGGTACTACTGGACCATGCCGGCGGTACTACCTCTTGGACGTGGCACGGGTCGAAGCCCTCTGACCCCTCTGGTACAAGAATAAAGGCACTACCGCTTCAAGTGGTACTACCGGAAGCCACCAACGTTACTACCGCTCGGACCTGGCTTTCAACACCCAGATGCCTGTTATGCCATACCTCGCAATCCTAGGATTACCATTTGCGGTGACCAGCGTAACATCCCAAAAATATTAAACCTAAATCATCAAACACTAATCATCAAAATTAGGGTTAACAAAAACTTTTTCATTTAAAAGTATGAAAGCATTCATATGTGTGTGTATTAAAATTTGGATTCTTTTGAATTGCCATGGTTCTGTGTTTCTTTGCTTGTAAAATGATTCTTAGGTGAAATAAACATCATCTAAACAATCCCCAAACTTTTTCCAAAGACAAACAAATTAAGTGAATGGTCACTTTGGCCAATTTAACTCCCATGCCTACTTTGGCTATCTCTAACTTTCAGAACTTAACAGAAACATGTATGGATCTTTGCACCCCTTGATAGTACTCATAATAAGGTACCAAGGTCCACTTTGTGATCATCCAAAAACATTCAAATGCTTAGTTTAAATGATAGTTTAAAATTGAATCTATTTCATATGGGAAGATCCCACTATTTCAAAAACCACTCAAACAAGCTCAATTTTCAAAACCCAAGCATCCACAGTATCACCAGCACATGCCTAGCACACCCACCAAAAATCTTTTCAAAATTCAAAACTTAAGTTCATGCGGCCATTTCATCAAACAGGTTGCAGATTCAAATCAACAAAATCACAAACACTATTTTGAGCAGTGTTTTGAGCCAATCTTGTTCCCTCTCTGGTTACACTAGCCTCAGTAGATCATCTAACAACCTTAACTAAGCTCTAGCACCACTATAAACTCGCCAATGTCATCAATGGTGAACAGGACGAGAGCACCCATGCCACCCAGTGTGGACAGCAAGCTATGAGCAACACTAGCCTCGCCAACCTTGTCTGGGAGCTAGCCAGCACTCCACCGCCACTCCCTGTCCCAGCCGCGAGCAATACCAGCCCCTGGACCACACGCCCAGGCCATGCCAAGCTGCTCTGCAAGCATGCCGGGAATGCGCCAGAGCGCCACCCTCGACACACGCCCACAGACCGCGCGCCGCCCTTGCCGCGTGCACGCGTGATCACCATCGTCCCAGCAACCTCACAGACACCCCCGTTCGCCGCCCCATGCCTCACAGCCACCGCTCGCCGTCGAAGACGCCGCCTCTGCCGCGCAGAGCACCACACGTTCCCGACCGTTTGCCAACGCCCCTACACCCAGATTTAAACCTTAGAGCATCGCCAGGAGATCGCCCGTCGATCGCCAACCTCGGCCATGCCTCTAGACGCCCGTAGCCGTGTCGCCACCGTCGCCTGCCCATCCCTCTCGGTCTCGCCGTCGAGCCTATAAAAGGAGACGCTCCGCTCGATTTCTTCACACCATCTCACTCCCCTCACCTCACTGATCATTCCACCCCTTAGACGGAGCAAGGCGAGTAGCGCATCGCCGGAATTTGGCCGGAGCTCGCCGCTGCAGAGGAGAAGAGGAGCCGTTGATTTCGTCCACCCCAGGAGCTGCCGCGACCACCCCTGAGTTTGCCGTTATCGACTTCGTCGTTCGCCCGCCTCGCCGTCGTCACTGGAGCCCCGGTATGCCCCCTATGCACCCCCACCGAGCCGCTAGGGTTCGAGCTTGCCGGTGACCTGTTCATCGTCGACGACGACCCTAAGCCGTCGATCTTCATTCTAATCCAACGCACCACATCGCCCTGTACCGCTTCTTGTTTAAAGAGCCACTGACCAGTATAACCCCCTGTCAGTTGCGCCCCGTGCTGCGGAATGACACTGGGCCGGCCCATTACCCCTTCCCGCGCAGCCCACTCGTTTGAATTTAGCTTTTTCTATTTTCATTCAAACTCAGTTCTGTACCTAGTTTCAAAAATCAACCCAGCTCGAATCAGTGAACCAAATTGAATGAAACCAATTTTGTTAGCAAGGTATTGAAATGCTTAATCCAATCCCGTTGGATTCAAATCATTTGGATCTGTAGATCAACCTTGGTAAAAATAACAAGGCAGAAGCTTTTCTGCATTCAAACATTTTTCAAATTTAAACCATAATAGCTTTTGAGTTGATTCCAACTCTCAAAAATCATAATTGATCATACCTTTCAGAATATATAAAAATATATGGGTTTACTTACAGAAATAATGTTCAAGTAATAAAAGAATGCCACATAGGCATTTCTAGCCACTTTAATGATTTAAATTAAAAAAGGTTAAACCTTATTAAATTCTGACACCACTTTAAATCACATTCCCATGTACTGAAATATATGGTGATGACATTTGTCAACATGATCCCATGTTTTAGTTGGAGAATATTAAATCTTAAGTAGTTTTTCAATGAGTAGAAATTACTTTTCTAAAAATAAAACCAACAAGACAAATGCTTTAATCTTGTAATATTAGTGATGATGCTAGATCATCTATAGAACCCTTTTGTGTGATGATTGAAAGTAGTTAAGTAGTGTTTGGTGATTGTGTACCTCGTATTTATTCATAGATGCTAGTACCGACCAAGGATACGAGGAGGAAGGAGGATACTACGAAAAAGAAGCCGAGGAGAACTTCAACCACTGCTCTGCACAAGGCAAGCCTAATACTACTAGTTGATTGAGCAAGCTAACACTTGCAAGATACTCTACTTATGCAAGCCTATACTGATACTGATGCAAGCCTTACTAATCAAGTTGACCTATGCAAGCTAATACCTGCTTGTTACCATGACCACTAGATGCCTTAAGCATATGTGATCATACCCAATTGATACCCTCTCCTAGTTTTACTTGCAAGCTTTATACTTTATTTCTTTATCAAAACTATTACTTAGAGTCTACTTAAGTAAATTGTAGATACTAGAAAGATAATTGAAGGTTGCATAAATAGCATTAAATTTGGCCTAAGCTAGATAATCTTGATGTCATCCTAAGGCATGAGATTGAACTTAGTTAAACTACACTTGTTTACCACCCCTCATTTGTACTCACTCCCACTTGTAGATGCTAGTCCTAAGCATAAAAACTTGATCAACTTTAGATGGCAATACTTCGTGGAAAATGGTTATGAAAACCTTGGAATGATAGATCATTCTACTGAAATGTTTTGACATGTGTTTCCGAACACCAGATGATTTGGATGATGAAAATGTTAAGGCATGAGCCTTAGCCCTTTATAAAACTGATGGTTGTTTGGATGCGATACCATTCCAATTTTACCGTACAACCACAATACCCGAAAATTGGGTAGGGCTTGACTGGAAACTTATATACCTTAGTATGTGTTCCCTCACGGCCAAGGTCTGAGCTGAGGCTACCTTGTGAAGATTGTCCACCTGTGCAGTACCCAAGATGACAGTTGGTCATGGTTGGGAGGCCAAACTGACAGGAGAGGTGCCTATACTAGGGCGTGTAATTGAAAGGTTAGGATTGATTATCCGCATACTGAGTATGGTGAATTCAGGATTTGTTCCTGACGGATGTATCGAATTTTGTGGTGAAAGTGTACAATCTCTGCAGAGTGTCAAACTATTCGAATAACCGCGTCCGCGGTTATGGATAGTTGGAGTGGTCATACTGTTCCCCCATCAGTTGTTTTTGAAAATGACTTGTGAAATGGATTGAGAATTTGACTTGACCACAACAGAGTTGTGATATGAAATACAAGTTGTCACTTAGGTGTTATAAAACTTCAACTAGCATTCTTTTCTTCTGAACTTAGTAGAGGTAAATCTGGATTTTTGGAAAACAACCCTAGAGCTTAGTGTCCTACTACAAAACCCCCTTCACTTGTTAGTATTAGTTTGTGAGTACTTAAAGAGTACTCATGGCTTTGTCCCTGGCTATTCCCGTGGCCAGACTATGAAGAAGAGTACCAGGACGAAGGACCCCAAGAAGGTTACGACAACTAGGATCATCTCCCATCATCACCATTGCCTGTGACCCCAAAGATGGAGCTTTTCCTACGCTACCGTTATTATTACGTATTCAGTTGCTTGAGTTGTATTAAGAACTGGATCATGAGATCCTTATTTGTGTAAGACCTTATGTATGGTTTGTAATGGATGATGTACTCTGGTATCCAATTCTGTTATGTCTCACAAAAATGGTAATCCTGGGATTATGATGTATATCATAACAGGCATCTGGGATTAAAAATCCGGGTGTTGACAAGTTGGTATCAGAGCCATCCTGACCATAGGAGACCCTAGTTAGACTGGACGTTTGAATCAAAAACTTAGTTTCAAAACCAAAGGAAGCAAATATTTACAAAAACTTATTCCCATTCTTATCACCTTGTTTCTTTCATAAAAATTCATGATCCTCAAAAACTCTTGCAAAATACCTAAAATTCGACACACTTGATCACTCTACTAACTTACTCATCCTATATTCTTATAGATGGACGTGAAGTACATCAAGTTTTATAAGTTGGGGAATGGAGGAGACCTTATCTTTGAGCGGGATTTGGACCAGCTTTCGGAACTTCTGGAGCGTTCGCACCCTGAGTTCTTCAGAGCTCAGCTCAATGATCAAGGAGGAGAAGATCTGCAGTGGCTAATTGTTGCCAGTCTCCGAGGAAAGATTGAACCTCCCACTGCCGAGGGAATTCAGTTCACCTTGCGAGAAAACAACTGGCTCGATGGACTTGCCAGGGCCATGCAGGAAGCTCTTGCCCGTCTGTGTGGGCAGAGTATCAACCATATCAAGGGTACCCGCTTTGATTTTTCCCCAAGGCGTGATGCTATGGGACAGCCACTGGAAGCCCCATACCACCACGAGCTGAAGACTCATTTGGACCACCTTAGCTTCATGATGTACGATCGTCAGCAGGAATTGGGCAATTGTCGTGACTACTCCAACCACAAGTCCACCATCATCAAGACGAAGGATCAGACCATCGCCATGCTAGCAAAGGATCGCAAGTCTCACCGCCGTCAGCTCGACAAGAAGGAGCGCATCATTGCCCGTCTTTGCCACCGTATCTCGGATTTGGAGGAGACCATCCACGAGAGAGACATGCAATTGGAGGAAAGGGAGAATGCCGGAGAGGATCTTCGTGGAGACCCCTACTCCTATCTCAGCGATGATGATTTTCTAGAGGATCAGGCTATGGACTTCTTCACCGATGAGGATGATTTCGCCTTCATCAATGACGACGATGATGATGAGGATGATGACTACACCGACTACGAGGAGTAGTAACACTTGAGCACTAGCGTAGTGAGTTGTATTCGGTCCCACTGTATCGTAGTTTCTAGAATGGTTCTTAAAGCCATATGTTTTTCTTGTTTTGTGGTGTGTGTTTGTATCGTGTGCTATGAATGAATGAATGAAAAGCAAGTTGCTAGAAAATCTGAGTCAAACTTTTAAAAATTTTCAAAGTCCCTGATCCTTAGAAATTTCCCTCTTTTCTCATGATCTATCTCAATCTTCAGATGCCACGCGGATGAAGTGGTTCATCCCCGGACCCGATGTTGCAGATCCTGCAAATGTTGGTTTCTGACCGCGAAGCTGAAAGAGCCGAACGTCAAGCCAACGTAGCGACCCTTCAGCAGATAGCTCAGCTAGCCTACAACAATCAAGGCCATGGAAACCAGGACAACCATGGATCTAAGCTCAAGAATTTCCAGAACACCAACCCACCTGTTTACACTAAGTCCGAAGAGCCCTTAGACGCATATGATTGGCTGCATACCATGGAAAATAACCTAGAAGTCGCCAGAGTGGAAGCTAACGAGAAAGTTCTATTCTCCACCCACTATCTAGCCGGAGATGCAAGAGCATGGTGGAACAGTGTTCGTGCGATGACCGGAGGACAGATGATGACCTGGGAGGAATTCAAGGTCAAGTTCAGCAGAACCCATGTGCCCCCGGGTTTGATCAAGAGGATGAGAGACGAGTTCAGAGAACTGAAGCAAGGAAAGATGACCGTAGTGGAATACCGTGACAAATTCTTGTCATTAGCTAGGTATGCCCTGGATGAGATCGACACCGAAGCCAAGAAGAAAGAGAGATTCTTGAATGGTCTGCACGATGAGATGCAGACAGTGTTGGTCAATATGCCCTTTGCCAATATTAAAGACCTTGTCGACTCTGCCATCCAGATGGAAGGAAAGATCAACCAAGCCAATGAGAACCGCAAGCGCCGCATGATGCATTAGCCAGGAACCCATCAGACCCCAAAGTATCGCCCTAACCCATCTCTAGGATTTGCCCCGAGAACCAATAGACCCCCGATGAACCGTCCGACCTATCCCAGCCGTGGAAACCCGAGGCCCAGAGGAAATCACAACAACCCGGGCAACTCTAGAAATTTCAACCATGCTCCACCCAAGTTCAACAACAACAATGCTACCGCCAACACCAACACTGCCCCGAGGACTGGAAGCAATGTTGTGCCTGTTGCAGCAAAGGACAAGTCGCAAGTGACTTGTTATGACTGTGGAAATAAGGGTCACTACTTCAATGAGTGCCCCAAGAAGAATGTCGCAGCCCCCAATGAAAATGCCCCAGCTCAGCAACAGCGTCGTGTTCAGCCAAGAAGAAGGTTTGCCCCAGGGAATTCGCTCAACCGCAACGGCCGTCTTTTTCTCATGCATGCTGAAGAAGCCCAGGAAGCGCCAGACGTCGTGCTGGGTATGTTTTCTGTTAATTCAGTACTCGCTAGAGTGTTGTTTGATTCTGGTGCATCGCACCCATTTGTCACCGAAGAATTTTCATGCACTAGTAAGATTCAACCAACCAAACCGAAGCATGTTATGATTGTTCAAATCCCCGGTTCAACCACCAAAGCTAGGAAAATTTGCAAGGCCGTCCCTATCCGAATCCATGGCATAGATTTTTATGCTAATCTGATAGTACTCGGAAATAAAGGTTTGGAAGTAGTACTAGAAATGGATTGGATGTCCAAACATAAAGGATTGATTGACTGTGCCAAGAAAGCCATAACCATGACCAGTGCAGCCGGAATATCAGTCGAGCATATATCTGAAACCTTACCTCGTCAATTCAAGTGCAACAAGAGTATAGCCCAACCTACCATTGACCAAGTCCGGATAGTCTGTGAATACCCCGATGTATTTCCAGATATTTTGCCCGGTATGCCCCCAGATCGGGATATCGAGTTTATCATTGAACTAATCCCCGAAACCGGACCCATAGCCTAGAGACCATATAGTATGAACCCGTCTGATCTAGTAGAACTGAAGAAGCAACTGGATTCCATGTTGGAAATTGGATTGATTCAACCAAGTGCGTCACCATGGAGATCACCTGTCTTATCTGTGGACAAGAAGGATGGAGGTAACCGTTTGTGTACGGATTATCGGAAGTTGAATGATGTCACCATCAATAACAAGTACCCATTGCCCAAGATAAAAGATTTGTTTGATCAGTTGACTGGTGCCGAAGTGTTTTCTAAGATTGATCTTAGAACAGGCTATCATCAACTCAAGATTCGCGCAGAGGATATTCCCAAGACTGCCTTTACCACCAGATATGGATTATACGAGTATACGGTCATGTCTGTTGGATTAACCAATGCCCCCGCTTATTTCATGAATCTCATGAATAAGATTTTTATGGACTTCCTGGATAAATTTGTCGTTGTTTTCATTGATGACATTCTGATTTATTCCAAATCGGAAGAAGAACATGAGCTACACCTAAGGACCATTCTTGGCACCCTTAGAGCACTACTAGGAAACAGGCTGTTAGTGGCGCACCCGAAATGCCCATCCGTGGCGCACTAGCAGTGCGCCACGGGCCTTGCGCTACGGCTATCTCTCAGCCGTGGCGCACTGCCTAGTGCGCCATGGTTGTGTAGAGATAGGCGTAGCGCACCTCCTAGTGCGCCACAGAAGTTTGGGATGGTGCGCTACCCCTGGGATCTTCTGTGGCGCACTATCTAGTGCGCCACTAAACTTCCATAGTGCGCTTTAGGTGTAGTGCGCCACAGAAGGTAGACCATGTGCGCCACAGATGTATTTTTTTGTTTTTTTAATTTCCGAGCCAGATTATATGCAATACAGATTATATACAATATTACAGCAGATATACACACACAGATACAAGATATACAATTATATATATAAATACTCAATATGAAAAACAAGATTGAAACAAATACATATAGATAAGTCTCATACATGAATACATAGTCTAAGTTACATTGTTTCGATCATGTTACAAAGTAGTAGTTGGTGACATGCGAATACATGTGTCGATCGAACAAGTTAGAGCTCGGAAGCTCGCCTAGACATCTAAACTAGCTAGCTAGACACAAACACGGGATAAATAACCAAAGAAGATAAGCATGATCACCGCCGCGACGAAGGTGTAGGTCTTCATCCGGTTCCTTGTCCTAACTCCCGCTAGATAGCGCGTGTATCTAGCTTCCGCCTCCGCCATAGTGTTGTACCCTTTGTAGCTATTGCCGCTGAAACGGTGCACCTGTCTCCGACAGTCTTCCCAATCATCGTAGACTCCGGGAACCCGTCCCTTGTACACGACGTACCACGTCATCTATAAGTTGACAATAATAATTAACCGATTATTGAAAAAAAACATATATAATTAAAGTCGCATATGAAGATACACTTATAGAAAGTACTCCTAAATCAAAAAGACCAAACTCAAAAAGCATGCCTCATATATAACTAGCTTGTTCGACACAGGAATATGCTACGATGGAACTGTCCGCCAAGTAGGATGCACAACACCTGGACCTATGCATAGCACAAGGCGGACAATCCCATCGCAGCACATTCACATATAGTGTGCCACGACATTTCAATCATCGGCATTATTCTCGAAAAAGACCAAAGTAACTCAAAAAGCATGCCTCATATATAACTAGGTTGTTCGACACAGGAATATGCTACACTGGAACTATTCGCCAAGTAGGATGCACAACACCTGGACCTGTGCATAGCACAAGGCGAACAATCCCATCGCAGCACATTCACATATAGTGTGCCACGACATTTCAATCATCGGCATTATTCTCGAAAAAGACCAAAGTAACTCAAAAAGCATGCCTCATATATATACATAGGTCGTTGGACACAGGAATATGCTACGATGGAACCGTACGCCAAGTAGGATGCACAACACCTGGACTTGTGCATAGCACAAGGCGTACAATCCCATCGTAGCACATTCACATATATAGTGTGCCACGACATTTCAATCATCGGCATTATTCTCGAAAAAGACCAAAGTAGCTCGAAAAGAATGCCTCATATATAACTAGCTAGATCGTTGGACACAGGAATATGCTATGACGGAACGGTTAGCCAAGTAGGATGCACCATTCCTGGACTTGTGCATATCACAAGGCTAACTATCCCGTCATAGCACATTCACATATATATTGTGCCACGACATTTCAATCATCGGCATATTCTCGAAAAAGACAAAAATAACTCGAAAAGAATGCCTCATATATATACATAGGTCGTTGGACACAGGAATATGCTACGATGGAACGGTGAGCCAAGTAGGATGCACAAGACCTGGACTTGTGCATATCACAAGCCTCATAGTCCCATCGTAGCACATTCACATATATAGTGTGCCACGACATTTCAATCATCGGCATTATTCTCGAAAAAAGAGCAAGGAAAAAAAGAAGGACCAAATTGAGCAAAGGACCAAAGAGTAAGCAAAAAAACCAAGCATTGATTGATATATAATAATAATAAGCAAAATAAGTTCACTTGTCGTCCACACACACACACAAAGGTCATCTATAGTTTGTAACTACAACTAGGCCAACATCAAGCCTTCTGGCTCGGCTTAGGGAACGGGAGGACGCCATGTCTCGTCATGAACTTCCTATAGTCACCCTGCATCTCTAGGCGATCTTCTATGTCACGGTTATTCGAGATATTTCCTCCGTAGAAGATCCCCCCCAAAGTAATGACATCACGAAAGATGATTGCCCCAAACTACTGCTGGATGCAATACATCTCTTGTCTAATATCCGAATCATTGATCTTGGCCTTTGCTTCGGCCCACTGTTTGAGATGATCTGGCAGCGTAGAATTTTGCTGGTCAAGTAGGAACGCCCTCATGTGATGGAGTGCGTAGTAGGCTTCCTTCTTACTGTTTTCCGGCTGCTTCACGCAGGGGAACTCTGTTACGTGGTTGAAGACGTGCCTGCCGAACTTGACCTTCGTACGCACGAAGGTGGTGCCTTCCGTCGAGGCAAAGCCAGTGAGAGCATCATCCAGAACTTCCTTGATCTTGTCGTAGTTTTTCTTCTTTTCTAGACTCCTCGAGTCGAAATACGTGGCGTGGGAATGCTTCGGCGATAAGGAGATGAGCGTGCAGTGTTCATCTCTGCGCAAAAAATTCAAATGGAATGTGTTGGAAAAAGAATGATGATGATCTAATAAAGCCAATCGACGGTGGCGAGTGAATAACGACTTACTCGGGAAAGTAAGGCACGAGAATGTATTCCTTTGTCTTGTTCGCCATGAGGATTCTTTTTAGGTACGAGGCCACGATACGTCGTTCGGCGGGGGAACCCAAGCAGCCGTCACGCATGTAGTAGGGGTCCACTATAGCGATGCCCGGTGTGTTCTCTCTAATGATCTGCATGGCCAGGCTGAGAGAAAACAGACGGACCATGGTATAGTGCAGCGGGTATAGGTGGAACATATTGAAGATGTCGTCGAACCACAGGAAGAACAGATCCGCAGGGGCATTGTCGACGAAGCCCAAGCCTGGTGGCACCTTAACCACGAATACCGGGTGCGAGGGATCTTTCTCTGATAGAAGGCGTCTCTCTATCGTCAGCACGCCGTCATGCACACTCTGCAGTTCCGAACTGGCGAGCTTCCGCAAATTCTTAGGTAGCATGGGCTCACCCGCCACATGAATCCTCCACATAATTCCCTCGGGTCTTGGTGGCCCGTCCCGAAACCTGATCGGATTCGCAGTTGTTGACGCCACCGGCTGGCTCGAGCTGCTAGATTTTCTTTTCCTGCCCTTTTTTCCTTTTGGAGAGCGGGCAGGCACCGCAATCTGAGCACCGGCCGCCCTATGTAGTGTGTCAGGGCTTAGAATAAAGGGTCGGTTGGTTGTATCAGCTGGCTCTGTAAAGGCGCAAGCTGGAGGCGTCTCCTGAGAACCAAACATACGCTTGGTGATAGTGGCTTTCTCTGTGGGGCCACCAGCTAGTTCTTCTTCGTTGCCAAACTGAGTGCTGAAGAAGTGATCATTCCAGTCTTCGTCGTCCTCGGCCGGATCCTGCGCCATGTGCATATCATCAACATGATCATCCGACCCACCGCGTGGAGGTGACGGCGAGGGCGGTAAGGGGGCCTTGCCACCGCTTGTCGCTGGCACGACAGGCGGTGCTGTTGTCTGTGGCGTGATGGCCCCCGCCGTCCCCAAACGGATCATGCTCTTTGGCCATAGCAAGAATAAGCCGAAGCAACTTCTGAGGACAGACGACTCTTCTTCATCCGCTCCTAGGGGTTGAATGGGAGGTTCCAGGTCGTCGCAGCCCCTTAGCACCCGACTAATTTTAACCCTATGCACGCTATCTGGCATCGGCTTTGAGTGGAACGTGCGCTGCAAGGGTTGAACGATGGTACCCTTGGCAACATCCCTCAACTCGTTGTTCACGTAGCATAAGAGAGTGCAAGGAACATCCGTCTGCGGAAAACATGTACGGCGTCGTCAGAGCGAGATGCCATAAGAGTAATAGATGGCATGAAAGGCGGTAATTAAAGCAATTTGTTTACCGTGATGGCGTCGAGATCGGCTAATGTCGACGCACCGCATACGGCGAAGGGCGTGCAAGAGACGGAAGGGCTGCTTGATGGCGCGGTGCTGGCCGCCGGTGTATTCTCCCTACCGACGGGTGCTTGGAGCTCCGGTGCCGCCGTGACGATGGCAGGGGGCACAAACATGTACTCCGGCGCCACGGTGATGGCAGGGGGAGTCACCAACACTTGCGGCGCCGCGGTGCTAGCGGGCGGAGTCACGAACACGTAGTTCGCCTGATTCGTCGGCGCCGCGTTGTTCGAGTGGCTGCTGACCATGCTTGCAATCGGGCACGGCCCTACTCGACCACCCGCACTCCAGTTCGCTATTGACTCCACCAAGGTAGGCAGGAAGGACGTGAGGGTGATTGCCAGGTTGTCTTGGACGATCTGCGGGATCCGCGCCACTTGTGCCTTAAGTTCTTGAACCTCTCGGTTTTCCTCCTCGCTTCTTCCCGACGGCGCCACATGCGTCCTCGGCGGTGGACCAAAATGATCCACCCAATTCTTACCCCCGAGGCCGGCCAGACGGCCAGCCGACGACGGCTTCTTCGTAACCGGCTCTATTTTCTCGGCCCGGTTCATCGCCCTGTTAAAAGGGTTATCCCTCCGGGTGGCCGCCGTCGACCCCTGGGATGAGGAACCCTGGGATCCATGACTAGCAACAATTTCCTCCTCCTGCAGAAGAAGTAACAGTGAATCATTTAGATCATCGATTAGATTGCAATCGTGTTGATCCGCGGTAATTAGATTATATTTACCACAATTTCCTTGAATTCCTTCACCGCAGGATCCGCGGTGAGTTGTTTGGTTTTTGGGTCCACATGGTAATGGGCCCTGATGAAGTTTCGAACCTGCCCGGGTTCGAATTTAGCAAAGGGGTTTTCTATCCCCTTGGATCTATACTCTTCGTCCTCCTTATTCCATTTGGCCTCCGCGGTTCTGTATCCACCAGACCCGAGATGGTGATGACCTATATTCATCGCCTGCAGCACCTTTCCCCGATTACTATTGGCCAGGGCTCTTTCGGATTCACACCTCTCCTTGAACTCCCGGAACTGATCTTCGGTGATCTGCGGGTCAATCTTCTGGATCTCCTCGAGACTTTTGCCTTCTTTATAGATCTTCTTCTTTATCCGGGTTCTCCAGCTGGCCAGGGCGGTGCTCATCTTTGTGAGGGCGGATTTGTTTACTTTGTTCCCATGATAATTTTTGTTCTGATACTTAGCGGGGAACTTGTATCTGGCGTGCAGCTTCTCGAAGAGGAGTGTGCGCAAGTGGCCATTATCTTTATGCCGGAGATTCTCAGTGTTGATCGAGATGGTTGTCCGGCTGATCGCCGCCACTTGCCCACCGTACCCTTTGACGACAAGGGCGGGCTCCAAAGGAACCCCTGATGGGCTCACTTCGGTAATTTCCTCCCTGACCGTGCCGACCGTGTTCGGGCGCCGGTCCTTCGACTTCTTCTTCTTCTTCTTAGGAGGGTTGCTACCACTCCCTGTGCCCTCGCCGCCATCAGTGGTTTCATCGTCCGCCGTTCCTTCGGCTTCTTCCTCCGTGTCTTCCATCTCATCATCCTCGCTCTCCTGGGGATGGTATTCTTCATCGTCTTCTAGCCACTGGGCCGCCTCCCAGAATGTCAATTGTTTATTCGGAGGTCTGAGTTCTCCTTCAGCGCTGATGCACTTAGAACATCCAGCTTCGTTGTTGTCACACATCTTTGCACTAATAAAAAACAAATAATTGGTTAAATGCACGGAAAAATCCGGCATGACCTTTGCTAATTTTCTTAAACTAGGAGTGCCCGATTTCTGCCGAAACGGAAGTTAATCAACATTCCGGCAAAAATCGTGACTCGTTTCATACAAGAACCTGCATACACGACATAATAAAGTAGCTCCTGTATATCACATCAATCAAGAAATACTTCTGCAAATGCTGGACATTCTTGTGTCAGCACTAGCACATTCTTGTGTCTAAATTTAACTTCTGTAGGTACTGGTACTAGCACTAGCACTAGCAAAGTTTGTGTCTGAATTTAACTTCTGTAGGTACTGGTACTGGTACTAGCACTAGCACTAGCACTAGGTACTGGTACTAGCACTAGCACTAGTCAGCACTAGCACTAGCACTAGTACTAGTACTAGCTATAGTTCCAGGAGTTCCAGGGCAAGGTCAAGGAGGAATAACCAGCAACTGCAGACACTAGGATAGCAGGCAACAACAACACAAGGCAACAGCAACACAAGGTAAACCTCCAATCTTTTGATCCAACACTTGATCACATACATGTATATACAATAGTTGTTGGGAAATATCCTCAGTAATCATGCAAGAGACATGGTCTGCACATCATAGGATCTTTAAGAAAAGCGGCAGTAAAATAGCACTTGTTCAAACTTCAGCCTAGGTCTCAGACTGTGCATCACTGACCCAAGTTGATACTTTATAGTCTAGATACCAGCCATTACAAAAAATGGTTTTCTATTGGGCACATCCCAAATTTTGGGTAGCACCTCACTAGAAATTAAGATAAAAATCATCTGTCTATCATTAATCCATCTTATGAAAGTCACCATAAGCCAAATACATTAGTCACTTTCCTAAAAAATTCATTTAGGAGCCAATTTTTTCTCTCTAAGATCATTGCAGCAAATGCTCACAGAGTATTGCTTATATATTTCCAATTCTAGTTTTTGTGTACCATCAGGATAAAATCCTGAATGAAACTTCTTCCACATTTTCCCTTTACTCAAATTCTGTTATAGGAAAGGCAAACAGTCATGCTTGTTAATAATAATTTTGGTTATGCCATTTTATACACAAGCAAGCCCACACGAAATATATCAAGCAAACCTATCCTATGAATACAGGGTATCGATCACTGTATCTGGCACAAGAAAACTTGCATAAAAACAGGGTATATATCTGGCACAAGCAAAACAGGGTATATACACTGTATCTGGCACAAGCAAACACTATGCAAATGGAGGCTTCACTGAATCTTGACTGCTAACTAAATTCACTGAATCTTGATTGCTAACTAAATTCACAAGCAAACACTATGCAAATGGACACTAATTATGATGTTTCAGGAACAACCGAGTATTGACTGCTAACTGAATCTTGAAGCAGAGAGGGAGAGAGGGAGAGATAGGGGAGGGAGAGGCTACTGAACCCTAACCATGGCCTGCAGAACCCTAACCATGGCCTGCAGACAGAGGGGAGAGAGGGAGAGAGAGGGAGAGAGAGGGAGAGAGGGAGAGAGGGAGAGAGGGGAGAGGCGACGCTCACCTCTGACGGGCGGACGACGGGCGAACGACGGGCGGACGACGACGGGCGGACGACGGCAGCCTCCACCTCCTGAGACGCGGCGGATGCTCCTCCTCGGACACGGGCCTCCTCCTGAGACGCGGGCGGACCTCCTCCTCGGACACGTACGGGAAGACCTCCTCCTCCTCGGGCGCGGGCAGGCCTCCTCCTCCTCAGACGCAGCGGCGGCGGATCGAGAGCGGCGGCGGCGGTCCTTCGGCTTCGGGCTGAGAGATGGAGAGATGGGGATGAGAGAGGGGGTCGGGCGCCACGTGTGGATAAAGCCACTTAGGCGTAGCGCACTGAGCCATAGTGCGCTACGGATATCTGTAGTGCACTACGGGCTAGTGCGCTACGCCTATCGGCTTCTAACTACTGCATAAGAGAACTACAGCCCCACTAGCTAACAACTATACTAGCCTATCCCACTGGTTCTGCCCACTACTCTATTCTAAACCTGAGAGCACCCATGTTCGAATCCTGGTGCCCCAATTTTTGGTTTTGATTTTAAAAATACTTTTAAATATTCCAAAAAATGCCCAAAAGTGGTGATATATGCCATAGAAGTTTTATTTTGATTTTAAAATACTTTTAAATATTCCAAAAATGCCCAAAAGTAATAATATTCCAAAAATGCCCAAAAATATGATTTAAATTATAACTAAATTTCATAATAATTTGTCCATGAATATTACAATCTTTTTCGACCACGCGTTTACAATATTTTTTGAGCTAGCGTTTTACAATCTTTTTTCCCTTCTTTGTCGCGGTTGAATAATTTAGCCCCGGCACTTTAATGTTTCTTCTTTCGAACGGGCTACCTTTTTTGGGTAGGGTTGTCCTTTTTCTTCTTGTGATGTATGTTGCTGCATCGTAGTCGTCGTCATCTTCAATCTTTGGATCGCCGTACTAGTCGAAGTCTTGCTCGTTGGCGACTCCATCCATTCCGATGATGTTTCTTTTTCCTCTCCTCACGACAACACGGCTAGGCTTTGTCGGGTCGGTAATGAAAAAACATTGGTCCACTTTGGTAGCCAGTACCCACGGTTCATTTTTCGCGGCCACGTTTGCACCGGCGGCCTTGGATTTGGCTGCTTCGGGTATAACCATGGTTGTGAAATACCGGTCTTCTCTTTCGACGCTCTTTGCCCATCTAACACGGAACATCGGCACCTTTTCTCTACAGTAGTCGAGATCCCAGATCTCCTCGATTCTTCCGTAGAATCTTTCCTTCACGTTGTCATCGGTGTAGAATTCCGACGTTACGCCTGAGTTCTGATAATCACACTTGTTGTCCTTTTCCTCCGTGTAGAATGTGTAGCCGTTGATATCATACGCCTGATAGGTCACCAGGTTTTGCATCGGTCCCTGCGACAAGGTGAATATGATCTTTTCCGTGTCAGAAGAATGCGAGCACGGGGGATTATCAAGGAGCGTCTGCCTAAACCAACGCGTGAAATCTGAGTTGTGCTCTTTGATTATTTCTCCCTGCGTCCTCTGTATGCCCCGGTCACTGTACTTCTTCTGGATTAACCTTTTGTGCTTCTGTACCCAAGGATCGACCAGTTCTAAATGCTGTAGCGCGACGAGGTTTGCTCGATCAAAGTCTGCGCGTCGAAAATCGAAGTCTGCATGTAGTATGCGATGACCCTCTCGGTGACCAGATCCGTCGAGCTTGCCAAGGTGTCTGTTGACGGGAAGACCGACAGGGTTCTCGATGTCTAGATAATTCGTGCAGAAAGAGATGCACTCTTCGTCCAGAAAGCCCTTGGCTATGCTTCCATCTGGACGGGACCTGTTGCGAACGTATCCTTTGATGTGTCCGTTCATCCTTTTGAACGCCATCATGCTGCGGAGGAACATCGGCCCGAGTTGTACGATGTCCTCCACGACATGGACCAGCAGATGCACCATAATGTCGAAGAATGCGGGTGGGAAGTAGACCTCAAGCTCACATAGTATCACCACGATCTCCTCCTGTAGCCTTCCGAGCTGATTCAAGCCAATCGACTTCCTAGAGATGACATCGAAAAACTTGCATAGGCCAAATAACGTTTCACGGACGTGCTCGTCCATTATCCCTCTTAGTGCGACCGGAAGTACCTGCGTCATTAGCACGACACAGTCGTGAGACTTCATGCCACTGAACCTCTGCTTCGCCTCGTCTAGGTATCTGCTTATCTTGCCCGCGTAGCCGTAAGGAAATTTGACTCCTAGAAGGCACTTGAAAAACTGTTTGATCTCATCCTGGCTTAGAGTGAAGCAAGAAGGAGGGCAGTAATATTCGTTCTTCTTGAACTTTTTACCCTTCCGACGACCTTGTGTCGTATCCGACTCATGATCATCGTCATCTTCCTGATCATCAGGAGTAGTGCGTCCTCCGTGAAGCTCCTTCCGGATACCCAAGCATATCAGGTCGTGCCTTGCTTTCGGACCATCTTTCGTCCTATCTGGCATGTTGATTATGGTGGCGACCAGACTCTCGCACACGTTTTTCGTGATATGCATGATGTCGAGGCTATGAGGCGTGCGGAGAAACTTCCAGTATGGCAACTCCCAGAAAACAGACCTTGTTTTCCATACCTTCATCAGCTGCTTGTCTTGTTGCTGCCTCTTTCGCTTCTTTCCAGGCTTAGGACAATCTTTCCAGTTTTTCAGCAACTCTTCCACTTCTTCGCTGCTCCTATGCTCTGGGATTCCTAGGGTCTCTGATTTGCCATCGAACAGGTCTCCACGTTTTCTCCATGGATCATTCTTGCCGAGCCACCTCCGGTGCGCCATGAACACGGTTTTCGATGACCCTGGATCTTTCTCTAGTTGGAGATAGCTTGTGTTATCCATGCACCTAACGCATGCGCAGAATCCTTGGATAACCTGCCCCGAGATATACCCGCAACCTGGATAGTCTCGCACCGTAGTGATCAACGCGGCTCTCATAGTGAAATAATCTTGTGCGACGGCGTCGTAAGTATTGGCTCCAGATTCCCATAACGTGGCTAGCTCCTCTTTCAACAGCCCGAGATACAGATTGATGTCGGTACCAGGTTGTTTCGGCCCTTGAATTAGCATACTCATTTGTATGTACTTCTTCTTCATGCACAACCATGGAGGGAGGTTGTACATCCATACAAACACGGGCCAAGTGATGTGCGTGCTGCTCTGGCTACCGAACGGATTGAGTCCATCGGTGCTCGCACCAAGCCTGATGTTCCTCGAATCTCCACCGAATTCTAGGAATTCGAGGTCCAATGCTTTCCACTGGCTAGCATCTGAAGGGTGCGTCAGCAGCTCATCCTTTTCGGGGTCATCATCATCTCCTGGCTTCTTCCTTTCCGCATGCCATCGCATGAGCTTCGCTTCCTTAGGGTCCGCGAAATAGCGCTGCAGACGAGGAGTGATAGGAAAGTACCATACCACTTTTCGAGGTGCTTTCTTTCCTTTCTTGTATCGACTCACGCCGCACACCGGACATGTGGTTTTCTCCGTGTCCTCGCCCCGATAAATGATGCAATCGTTGATGCATACGTGATATCTAACGTGCGGTAGATCGAGAGGACAGACGATTTTCTTGGCATCCTCGATACTAGTTGGACATGTGTTCCCCTCCGGGAGACGATCGTGCCAGAATGCCATCATATCGTCGAAGCTTGCGTCGCTCAATTTGTGCTTTGCCTTCATCTCCATAGCCTTGAGCGTTACATTCAACCGGGTATCATCGGGCCTGCATCCTTCATACAATGGAGTAACCGCGTCTTTCTCAAGTTGCGCAAGCTTGGCTTTCTCTCTAGCGGCAGCCCTGGTGTTACTCGTCTGCTTGAGAAGCAGCTCTTGCACATAAGGGTCCCGCACCCAGCCTGACGTTGTTCCATCGTTGTCTGCTCCTCCGGCATCTAGATCATCATCATCCCGGTCTGCTTCCGCACCTTCACCATCTCCAGGAGACTCTTCATCATCTCGCCCGTTCTCGCCGTGATGATGATCATCGTCATGTTGGCCACCTTCACCGTCTCCATCATCTACGTCATCGCTTATCGAACGAGTGTATCCATCCATGAAACCATGGCGGAGCAGGTGCGCCTGCAGATTCCCGGAATCTGGGTCGATCACCCAGTTGAGTTTGCATCTTCTGCACGGACATCTTATATCTGTCTTGTTATTTCGTATCATGTCAGCCGTCGCACATTTCAAAAATCTAGCCACAATGCCTTCGCTCATTATGCGGACCATTTTTGCCTGCACGGTGTACACGGTACAATTTTGAAGTCTATTAGAACCACATAATGAATGCATGCATGCAATGGTCGATAGAAAATTTCGGCATGACCTATCCTAAAATTAGGACCTTTGCGAAATGCCAAAGTCTTGCCAAAATGGAAATGAATCAACATTTTGGCAAAACAAATGGCAACTTGTTCACATACAAACACAAGAGAGAGAGAGATCGAGACCGATCCATACACACATGAACATATCATTATCCTCTCCATACACACATGCATGAGCATCATCGATACTCTCCATATACACACACACATATGACCATCCTCTCCACATACACACATCATGAGCATTGATCATCTACATACATATGAGCACATCATCCATATACACATGAACACATCCTTACATGGACAACTTACCGAGATGAGAGACCGATCGCGAGAAAAGATGGAAAGGAGAGGTGCGCGCATCGACCGGAGAAGGAGATGAGAGACCGGAGACCTCCTCTATTACTTATGTAACATCCAAAGCAAGTTTTACATGCTAAAAATGGTGAATGGGTGGAGAAATTGAGGTGGGAAGGAGAAGATCCCGACTAGATCTAAGGAGGAAGAAGAAGGGGAAAGTGAAGTGTGGGGTGGTGGATGTGTGGTCACACATGTGCACATAAAGTGCTGTCCTTAAAAAATCGACACATCCGTGGTGCACATGGCCCTAGTGCGCCACAGGGAGTAGACACAACTGTGGCGCACTAGGCCATGTGCGCCACAGATGTTCCTACTCCCAGTGGCGCACTAGGCCGAGTGCGCCACAGAAGTTTGTGGCCGTTTCACAGCAGAGGGGGGCGTGCGCTTAGGCGTAGCGCACTCCCCCCCCCCCCATGTGCGCCACAGATGAGACTAACAACCATGGCGCACATGACCCTAGTGCGCTACAGATGTTTGGCGTGCGGCCAACAGGCCCCTGGCCCACACACATCTGTGGTGCACTATAGTCATGTGCGCCACGGTTGTTCTAGTTACTAGTAGGGCACTGCCCACAGGTGAGCCACGCCTGTTTTAGCCGTGGGGCACTTCAACCATGTGAGCCACGGATGTGCTGATTACCTATAGCCGTTTTCCTAGTAGTGGAGAGCATCAGTTGTATGCCAAGTTTAGCAAATGTTAATTCTGGTTACAAGAGGTAGGATTCCTCGGCCACATTGTATCAGCCGGAGGAATTGCCGTTGACCCTGCAAAGGTGAAAGATGTCGAAGATTGGCAAGCCCCAACCACTAAAATCCAAGTTCGTGCATTTCTCGGATTGGCAGGATATTACCGCAAGTTCGTAGAAGGATTCTCGAGTATCGCCAGACCTATGACCCAATTGCTGAAGAAGGACAATAAGTTTGAATGGACGGACAAAGGTGAAGCAAGTTTTCAAGAACTCAAGAGAAGATTGATTTCAGCCCCAATCTTAATCATGCCGGATATCACAAAGCCCTTTGACGTGTATTGTGATGCATCCAAGATCGGTCTCGGATGTGTGCTAATGCAAGAAGGCAAAGTCATATCTTATCTATCTCGACAACTGAAACAACATGAGCAAAATTACCCAACCCATGACCGCGAGCTCGCAGCCGTAGTTCTAGCCCTGAAGACATGGAGGCACTACCTGATGGGAAATCGTTGTGAGATTTATTCGGATCACAAGAGTCTGAAGTATATATTCACTCAGAAGGAGCTGAATATGAGACAGAGAAAATGGATTGAGCTAATCAAAGATTACGATCTGGACATTCACTATCACCCTGGTAAAGCCAACATGGTAGCAGATGCCCTTAGTAGATTTCCGTGCCGCTTGAACTCCATGATTTTGAAGGAGCAACCAAGCTTGCACAAGGAGATGGAAGATTCCCGAATGGAATTAGTGAGTGAAGGATTTTTGGCGAGCATAGAACTTCAACCCACTTTGATAAGCCAGATCAAAGAGGCGTAGAAAGGAAATGCTAGTATCGATGGAATCAAGCATCACATCGGTACAGGTAAAGTACCCGGATTCACCGAAGACGAAGGAGTTCTATGGTATAAAGGATGCCTTTGTGTACCAGCAGATTCTGAGTTGAAAGAAGTTATTCTCAAGGAAGCTCATGATACTCTTTATTCTATCCACCCAGAGGAACGAATATGTATCAAGATTTGAAAGAGCAATTTTGGTGGCATAAGATGAAGAGAGAAATCGGAAGCTATATCGCCAAGTGTGATATATGTCAGAGATTCAAGGTGGGACATAAAAGACCCGCTGGATTGTTGCAACCATTGCAAATTCCGGAATGGAAATGGGATTCCGTTGGAATGGACTTTATCACCGGATTGCCTACTTCTAGTAGGGGAAATGACTCTATCAGGGTCATAGTGGACAGATTGTCCAAAGTCGCCCATTTCTTACCCGTCAAGACCACATATCAGAGTTCAAAGCTAGCGGAGTTATACATCGCTAGAATCGTTAGTTTGCATGGAGTCCCCAAGAACATCGTATCGGATCGAGGAACTCAGTTTACCTTGAGATTCTATGTCACATCCCAAGATTTTCCAAATCTTGTAATGTGAAAATTAAATAAACAAAATAAATCTTTGTTGAAAATCAGGGTGAAAAGAAACTTTTGTTTCTAAAAGGAGACTTAAAATCCCATCTTGAACAAACTTTGGTAGAAGTTTGAATTCAACCAAAAAAATCCAAATCAAGGGAAAAGCATTCCTCAATGAATGTATCTGGAAATTTGAACACTTGGAAAAATAAATCCAAATCCCTAAACCCTAATGGAAGAAAATCATTTTCCAAAGTATCTCCAAATCTATGGATTTGATCCATACCAAAATTGATCAGCAATATTCACAAAGGATCAAGAAAGACCATAGAGATTGGTTTCACTTAGTTTGGAACCATAGACAAAATCTTGTGAATATATTAAGATAAGGAAATTGAAGTTCCAAAGCCAATAAAGCCCTTACCAAAAACCCATACCAATTGGTGAACAAATAATCCTAAAGGGATTTATAAAGATAAACATTTATCTAAGGAAAATAAATTGTTTTGGAAATACTATTTGGATCTTTTAATAAAAGACTTTGTTTTCAAATGAAAAGGTAAGCCAAATTAATTTTGGCCAAACTTTTGTAATAAAATATTTTGTTTTGATAAAATGAGTAAAAGTTTATTTAAATAAAATAATAAGGATTTAAATATCCAAATTTTATTTAAGTAAAGGCTTTTTCCCATTTTAAATGAACACCAAGTATTTTATAACTACTTTGAAATCTTTTATTAAAAGGTTTTGCTTTGATTAAAATGAGTAAAGGATTATTTAAATAAAATAATAAAGGATTTAAATATCCAATTTTATTTAAGTAAAGGCTTTCCCATTTTAATTAAAACACCAAAACTTATTTATTTATTTAAATAAGTTTCCAAGTATTCTTTTATTTTTCAAATTAAACCTTCTGGTTTGGTTTTGAAAATAATTGGAATTCAAATGGAAATTTTATTTAAATAAATCAAATCCTATTTTAATAAAACTAAAGATCCATTTTATTTAATTAATAAATGGATCCTAAAATAAATAATAATATTATTTCATTTTGGATTTGGATTATGTTGACAAACAGAACCAAATTCAAAGTTCAAAGTTTAGTGATTGTATGAATTGTTTGAATTTGTTTGAATGCTTGAACAATTGATTGAAATTCAAACAGAAAAATAGAATAGAAAAAGGAAAAAGAGTTAGACAGAAAAAAATAGAGCAACCCACTAAGGCCCAACTCCAGCCCACCTCCTTTTATCCCCGAAGCATTCTTTTCTCACCAACTTACTGACCCACTGAGTCAATGACAGCCCGGACCCTCTTCTCTCTCTCTTTTTCCCACTGACCAGAGGACCCCACAGCCACGACTCCTTCCTCCCCGCGACCCCGTCTCCCCCAGACTTCGCCGGCCGTTTTTTGCTTTGAATGCCGCGGCTTGAATTCGCGTTAACGCTGCGTTAAACCTCGCCGTGACAACGCCCATTTAACCGCCTCCCTCTCCTCTGTCATTTCCCCCAGACCTCACGCCTCGAGAGCCTCCAGGCTGCCCTCAATCGAAGCCGCACCCTCACTGCTCCGACGACCCTCCTCGCCAATTCCAGCCAAGACTCGCCGCCCCTTGCCTCCTCGACCATCCTCTCGTGATCCACACCTCCTGGCGATCATCCCCGTAGAACCAGATTGCCCCCGAGCGACCCAGAGCGTCGACAACCACCTCGACCACCGTCGCCACCGTCTGCCTCTTTCTCCGACGAGCCCCACAGGTAGATTCCGGTCACCCCTCTCCTCCCCGAGAACACGATGATGATCTCCAAGCTCAGACGAACCTAACAGCACTTTCCGTTTGTCTTAGGGCGCCCCCAATCCTCGCCATCGTCAAGCACAGAGCGCCGTCGTGTCTGCTTCTTCTCCGGCGACGTCTCCCAGGTGAACCAGACCGCCCCGCGCCTTCTCTTTCACGCACGCGTCACCGCACTGACCTTGCGCAGCTAACCTTGCCCTCTGTTCGCCTCCGGGTGATCTGCAGCGTTGTCCTCGACCTCAACCAGAGCAAACCGCCGTCTGTCTCGTCTCCGGCGAGCGATTGCCGTCCACCCCGAGCGCCCCTCGACGAGATAAGGCCATGTTGAGCTTCCCCAAGCATCTGTGAACTCGGTGAGCCTACTCCCTACCCCTCTTGCGTCCTGTTTCGCCAGCATCGCCACTGACCGACCGTCGCCGCCGCGCGACAGAGTCCAGCGCCGCCAGTTCTAGGTCATTAGATTAGGACCGTTGGATCTCAATCCCGAGGCTTAGATAGAATCACTTATACGCGAAGAGGTATGCGATCTGACCCGTGCGATGTAACTTAAATCCAACGGCTGTCGTTGGTGATCCACACCGAACCGGTACGGGCGAATAATATTACGACGCGTGGCACCAGTTGATCTGAATTAGAATTTGAAAACAGAATTTCTTGCTAACTTCAAACCCATGTATCTTTTGATCCACATGTCCAAATTTTACAAATTTGATGTCGTTGGAATCAGCAAGACAAGCCCTAGCCAACCCTACCCTTAGTTTAGCAAATAGTATCTGTTAACTTGTTTGATTTTGTAGATTCTTTTGTGTGCTTGCTAACATTAGAAAAATCATTTAAAAATGATATTTAGGTTAAAACCTTTGCAATTTGGTTTGTTGTGACCTTACTGACCCTAGGAACCAACCCATAGTTTGGAAAGTGATTTTGGAAAAGAATAGGATGGATTAATTAGTTTAGTCCATTTCTAGCTAACTAAAACTATTGTTTTCTTTATGAAAATGTTTTTGTAAAGAAAACTTTGAGAAAATGGTTTAGACCAAACCTACTGACCCAAACACCAAGTTTTGCAATAGCAACTCATTTGGTGAAACCTATAGGTTAATACCCTAGTAGAAATATTTCTACACCACATAGAATAACCCTTTGTTTTGAAAATGGTTTTGAGGTGAAACCTTTTGCTAACAACTTTGCCACTTTGGTAAATGACCAATTTGGATCTTACAAAGTTTAGGAATCTAATAGAAACCCTTTTGCAAATGACTTTGCCATTTTGGTAAATGACCAATTTGGAACTTACAAAGTTTAGAAGCCTAGTGAAGACCATCCTTACAATAGAACCAACCTTTGCATGCTTATGCATGACTTTGCCACTTTACAAAATGACTTAGATGTACCCAAATTTCTATGACCCACTAGGAACCACTTTTTCAAACAAACAAAGCTTGGCATGCTTGCATGCAATTCTTTGACTTTGTTATTTTTGTTTGTGTGTGTTGTTTTGCTTGATTGGTAGATTGAGTTTGTGCCTTGCTTGATTATTTGTAGTGACTTGAAGAGTGTGAGACTAGCAAGAACAAGGAGTGAACCTATACCCTCTACCAAAAAGGCAAGTGATGCTTCATATCTTATGTCCCATTATTTTCACTATGCATTAGTGTTTTTGCTAAGTAAAACTTGCATGGTTTTTATTTTGCTAAGTATAGACATTGCTATAGGAAAACTAGTAGAATGAATCCTTAGAAGGATTGTCCTAAGTTAAGAATCCTATTACCATCAAGCTTAGCCTAGCTAATAGAAAACCTGGGTGGGATATATATTCACACTATGGAAAAATATTCTAAGTCTAAGGACTTGTTTTTATTTAACAAAACAACTAAGTTAATGAATCACCTGGGTGGAATGGAAAGAATGGGATATTTTGAGTGGTTACACAAGGCCAGGGGTACTGGTGAACCTTGTGTATCTCACTTGTGGATGGCCACCCAGGAAACAAAGAGATTTGAGATGTCAAATGTTGAGAAGCTTCAAGTGCAACCACTTGGCAATATGGGCTCTGCCATGATCATATAGGTTGCAAGAACTTAGCCACATGGACAGTGGGTGGTAGTGATTGATAGGTTGGAGCGCGTCCATGTTGGTCTAAGGGAAAGCTTCTGAAAGATTTTGTCTTGGGAAACCAAGTCTTGTGGGTAAAGTGCACCACCTCTGCAGAGTGTAAAACCTAAGTACTTAGCCATGTCCCTGGTAAAGGACAATTTGAGCATCAAGACATGGAAGCAATCAAGAATCTCATCACTCCAATTTCTAAATTAAAACTTGTGGGTGAACAAGGGTTGTGTGAAATTCTTCAATCTTTGATGGAGAGATGGCTTGGTACAAGGATCTCAAAATCTTAGATTGAGGAAAATTGTTTTTGCCAAGTAAATCTTCAGTCTTTGATTGGTAGATGCCCTGAGTGGATCTCCAGTCTTTGATTAGTAGATGTCTTGGAAAGTTTTTGCCAAACAAAATTTATTTTCAAAAATGATAGGAAAAATCTATTTTGAGCAATGCAAGCCTCAACTCCACTTAGCCAAATGCATATAGAAGATAGACTCCACTATACTACCAAAGTATCACTTGCCAATACAATTCAAATGTATTGACCCTTGTGGCTGTAACTTGTAATGTTGCAGGTTTGATTGATTTTAGTGAAGATTGATTGATTAGGATTACAAAGTCTACAACCAACATGTCTTCCTGTGGCACTTTGAAGATGAAGGACCCATGACTATAGTTATTCCGCTGCAATGTAATGTAAATAGCCAATGAGCTATGTTTGATGTAATAAAACTATTTTATTCCTGGTTATAAAGTTGTATTATGACCTTTGTTTCTTGATATTACATCTGAACTGTGGATGCTAGCTATTGATCCAGGGACTAGCATTGTAAACATAGGGGGCTCAATCTTATTAAAGGTTGGGGACCCTACATTCTAGAAGAAAGTCCAAGAAGGTTTAGGAACCCGCCTAGATTTCAGCACCGCGTATCACCCTCAGACCGATGGACAAACAAAGCAAGTAAATCAAATACTCGAAGATATGCTGAGAGCATGTGTGTTAGAGTATGGATCTAAGTGGGAAGAGTGTCTGCCGTTTGCAGAATTTTCATACAACAACAGTTATCAAGCTAGTTTGCAAATGGCCCCATTTGAATTCATGTATGGAAGAAAGTGTCGCACCTCTTTGAACTGGTCAGAAGTAGGAGAGAGTCAGATTTTCGGACCCGACATCCTACGAGAAGCAGAAGAGAAGGTTCACAAGATTCGTGAGCACCTCAAGACAGCCCAGTCAAGACAGAAGAGTTACGCCGACAAGAGACGTCGAGACCTCGCTTTCAACATAGGAGATTTTGTGTATCTGAAAGTGTCGCCATAAAAGGGAATGCAGCGTTTCCAGCTCAAACGAAAGTTAGCCCCCAGATATATCGGCCCCTTCAAGATTTTGAACTATCAAGGAGAAGTGTCGTATCAATTGGAACTACCCGAAGAGATGTTAGCCGTGCATAATGTGTTCCATATCTCATTACTTCGCAAGTGTCTCTAAGTTCCAGAGAAGACCGAAGTGTTCAAGAATATTGATCACCGGACTATAGAAATCAACGATGACCTGACCTATCCCGAAGTATCCATCCGTATTTTGGAAGAAGATTTCAGAACTACCAGAACCCGAAGCATCAAGTTTCTCAAGATCAAGTGGAGCAACCACACAGAAGAAGCTACCTGGGATCACGAAGATCACATCAGGACAGAGTTTCCCGATCTCTTCAAATCTTAGGTAATCTTTTTCGTCCTTTTTCAAATCTCGGGACGAGATTTTGTTTAAGGGGGGAAGGTTTGTAACATCCCAAAAATATTAAACCTAAATCATCAAACACTGATCATCAAAATTAGGGTTAACAAAAACTTTTTAATTTAAAAGTATGAAAGCATTCATATGTGTGTGTATTAAAATTTGGATTCTTTTGAATTTCCATGGTTCTGTGTTTCTTTGCTTGTAAAATTATTCTTAGGTGAAATAAACATCATCTAAAAAATCCCCAAACTTTTCCCAAAGACAAACAAATTAAGTGAATGGTCACTTTGGCCAATTTAACTCCCATGCCTACTTTGGCTATCTCTAACTTTCAGAACTTAACAGAAACATGTATGGATCTTTGCACCCCTTGATAGTACTCATAATAAGGTACCAAGGCCCACTTTGTGATCATCCAAAAACATTCAAATGCTTAGTTTAAATGATAGTTTAAAATTGAATCTATTTCATATGGGAAGATCCCACTATTTCAAAAACCACTCAAACAAGCTCACTTTTCAAAACCCAAGCATCCACAGTATCACCAGCACATGCCTAGCACACCCACAAAAAATCTTTTCAAAATTAAAAACTTAAGTTCATGCGGCCATTTCATCAAATAGGTTGCAGATTCAAATCAACAAAATCACAAACACTATTTTGAGCAGTGTTTTGAGCCAACCTTGTTTCCCACTCTGGTTACACTAGCCTCAGTAGATCATCTAGCAACCTTAACTAAGCTCTAGCACCACTGTAAACTCGCCAATGTCATCAATGGTGAACAGGTCGAGAGCACCCATGTCACCCTAGTGTGGACAGCAAGCTACGAGAAACACTAGCCTCGCCAACCTTGTCTAAGAGCTAGCCAGCACTCCACCGCCACTCCCTGCCCCAGCCGCGAGCAATGCCAGCCTCTGGACCACACGCCTAGGCCATGCCAAGCCGCTCTGCAAGCGTGCCGAGAACGCGTCAGGGCGCCACCCTCGACACACGCCCACAGACCGCGCGCCTCCCTCGCCGCGTGCACCCGTGATCACCATCGCCCCAGCAACCTCGCAGACACCCTATTTTCCGCCCCATGCTTCACAGCCACCGCTCGCCGTCGAAGACGTCGCCTCTGCCGCGCAGAGCACCGCACGTTCCCGACCGTTTGCCACTGCCCCTACACGCGCATTTAAACCTTAGAGCATCGTCAGGAGAACGCCCGTCGATCGCCAACCTTGGCCATGCCTCTAGCCGCCCGTAGCCGTGTCGCCACTGCCCCTTCCCGCATAGCCCACTCGTTTGAATTTAGCTTTTTCTATTTTCATTCAAACTCAGTTCTCTACCTAGTTTCAAAAATCAACCCAGCTCGATTCAGTGCACCAAACTAAATGAAACCAATTTTGTTAGCAAGGTATTGAAATGCTTAATCCAAGCCCGTTGGATTCAAATCATTTGGATCTGTAGATCAACCTTGGTAAAAATAACAAGGCAGAAGCTTTTCTGCATTCAATTTTTTTTAAAATTTAAACCATAATAGCTTTTGAGTTGATTCCAACTCTAAAAAATCATAATTGATCATACCTTTCATAATATATAAAAATATATGAGTTTACTTACAGAAATAATGTTCAAGTAATAAAAGAATGCCACATAGTCATTTCTAGCCACTTTAATGATTTAAAATAAAATGGTTCAACCTTATTAAATTGTGACACCACTTTAAATCACATTCCCATGTACTGAAATATGTGGTGATGACATGTGTCAACATGATCCCATGTTTGAGTTGGAGAATATTAAATCTTAAGTAGTTTTTCAATGAGTAGAAATTACTTTTCTAAAAATAAAACCAATAAGACAAATGCTTTAATATTGTAATATTAGTGATGATGCTAGATCATCTATAGAACCCTTTTGTGTGATGATTAAAATTAGTTAAGTATTGTTTGGTGATTGTGTACCTCGTATTTATTCATAGACGCTAGTACCAACCAAGGATACGAGGAGGAAGGAGGATACTACGAAGAAGAAGCCGAGGAGAACTTCAACCACTGCTCTGCACAAGGCAAGCCTAATACTACTAGTTGATTGAGCAAGCTAACACTTGCAAGATACTCTACTTATGCAAGCCTATACTGATACTGATACAAGCCTTACTAATCAAGTTGACCTATGCAAGCTAATATCTGCTTGTTTCCATGACCACTAAATGCCTTAAACATGTGTGATCATACCCACTTGATACCCTCTCCTAGTTTTACTTGCAAGCTTTATACTTTATTTCTTTATCAAAACTATTACTTAGAGTCTACTTAAGTAAATTGTAGATACTAGAAAGATAATTGAAGGTTGCATAAAGAGCATTAAATTTGTCCTAAGCTAGATAATCTTGATGTCATCCTAAGGCATGAGATTGAACTTAGTTAAACTACACTTGTTTACCACCCCTCATTATCACTCACTCCCACTTCTAGATGCTAGTGCTAAGCATAAAAACTTGATCAACTTTAGATGGGAATACTTGGTGGAAAATGGTTATGAAAACCTTGGAATGATGGATCATTCTACTGAAATGTTTTGACATGTGTTTTCGAACACCAGATGATTTGGATGATGAAAATGTTAAGGAATGATCCTTAGCCCTTTATAAAACTGATGGTTGTCTGGATGCGATACCATTCCAATTTTATCGTAGAACCACAATACCCGAAAATTGGGTAGGGCTTGACTGGAAACTTATATACCTTAGTATGTGTTCCATCACGACCAAGGTCTGAGCTGAGACTACCTTGTGAAGATTGTCCACCTGTGCAGTACCCAAGATGACAGCTAGTCATGGTTGGGAGGCCAAACTCACAGGAGAGGTGCCTATACTAGGGCGTGTAATTGAAAGGTTAGGATTGATTATCTGCATACTGAGTATGGTGAATTCAGGATTTGTTCCTGACGGATGTATCGAATGTTGTGGTCAAAGTGTACAATCTCTGCAGAGTGTCAAACTATTCGAATAGCCGCGTCCGTGGTTATGGAAAGTTGGAGTGGACATACTGTTCCCCCGTCAGATGTTTTCAAAATGACTTGTGAAATGGATTGAGAATTTGACTTGACCACAACAGAGTTGTGATATGAAATATAAGTTCTCACTTAGGTGTTATAAAACTTCAACTAGCATTCTTTGCTTCTGAACTTAGTAGAGGTAAATATGGCTTTTTGCAAAACAACCCTAGAGCTTAGTGTCCTACTATAAAAACCCCCTTCACTTGTTAGTATTAGTTTGCGAGTACTTAAAGAGTACTCATGGCTTTGTCCCTGGCTATTCCCGTGGCCAGACTATGAAGAGAAGTACCAGGACGAAGGACCCCAGGAAGGTTACGACAACTAGGATCGTCTCCCATCGTCAGCATTGCCTATGACCCCGAAGATGGAGCTTCGCCTATGCTACCATTATTATTACGTATCCCGCTGCTTGAGTTGTATTAAGAACTGGATCATGAGATCCTTATTTGTGTAAGACCTTATGTATGGTTTGTAATGGATGATGTACTGTGGTATCCAATTCTGTTATGTCTCGCAAAAATGGTAATCATGGGATTGCGATGTATGGCATAATAGTCATCTGGGATTAAAAATCCGGGTGTTGACACCCAGCATACCACTGCATGATGTAGTATACTATAGTCCTTGACATAACACCAATGAACACCGTTCATTAGTATTACATCCCTCGGAGTGGTACGACAGAAATGCAGCAGGTCCAATACATGGCTAAAGGTTACAACTCACTCTTTACATGAGATCCAGAGAACACTCTAAGGTAAAGAGAGAGAAAGAACTTCTTACAAAAAATAATCAAAGATAAACAACACAAAAACTATTATATTATTAAGACTAGTATCTGAACTATTGGTTTGGCATTGCTGCTATTGCAATACACTATAGAAATAGGTTCTATGGCTAGAGATTATATTCCTATCAAATCAGTAACTTCGTCTTCACTTGAGTTGGTGTATATGTTGACTTCATTGAAGAGCTTTTAGCTTTTGATGATGATTCCTGGAGCATATCTTGATGTAGACGTCATATTAATGGCTTCAGAATCTAGCAAGGGTTAAGAATATACATTGAGTACGATCATACTCAGCAAATTCACTAGAAAAGGAGTTTCTTATGCACTATCTCTACAGCCACAGACTGTAGGTCGTAGGAAATGCAAGTTTTGGTAAACATTTCTTTAAAGGTTGCTTTTATTCTGAAAGGCTATGTTCGTCAGCCTTCACGGGTTTACCAGAACTTTCATGGAGTTCCTTTCCCGCCGCGTTCGCCGCTCCTTCCCGGAACAGGAAGTAACAAGTTACAGTTCTTACACTTTGCAGAGGTGCGTTACTTTACCCATGAGAGATCAACTCTTTGTTACACAACTGGGCAGCTTATTCCCGTCCACAATTCCATGATATGGGGCCCAGAAGATGATCCAAGCCAATCACTGCCCCCTTCGTGACCTCGCATGCCTCCTTAGTGTACACCATGCCCACATATTGGATTACGGCAATGGTCTGTACATACCGTTAGATGCCAAAACTATCATGGGACGTTGAGGGTTCCACCCATATGGTGCATATCCTATACGAATTACCAATTAATATGCATGCTACCAGTGGTAACAGCCACGACCTGCACATCCTGCTACATGCAAGAGGAAGAAGATACAACTGACTTCTCCGTCCCATTCCAAATCTCATGGTTAACGCGTAATATACAACGCAAGAATCACTGGCGACATTGGTTGTTAACTCCTAGATAATATGTTCCTTTACCACCGGAACTTTCCTAGTAGGTTATTACCTCATGGTAAATAGCCCATAATCACATTATTATGAAAATAGTGTTTTCGGACCTTTTTCAAATGTAGGTGATGACAACACTGGATTTGTAAAATACTTTACAGCAAATAATCAAAGGACATGAGCAAGTGTGAACTTGCCTTTTGTGATAGCAAGATTATGCACTCATAGTCTTCGAGACAATATAAGATCCAATATCTGAAATAAGCATCAATGGTCCGGTAAGGACTAATGTTTAAAGAAGCAAAATGCTTTTTATGCATAAGTAATGTGATGCATTTTATAAATGTGAATCCCGGGGATAACGTTGTTCTAGGGTTTGGATACTAGAAATGATATATTTGGAATGTGTTGTACTTTTAGTTAAGTTTCACACTTGTGCTTCTTGTTAAGGCTTGCGAGTGTGTTAAACAACATGTAATTATAATAACATAAAATAATGAGATACACACCAACGTGAAATGTTATTCAAGATGGCTTATGTTATAATTGTTTATCTTTAAATTTTATTTTACAAGTAATGGGCTTAATAAGGAACTTAAGTGTTTTTAATCCTAAGTATACAAGTGAAGTATAAAGTAATGTTATTACGATTAATTGTCATATGTTGACTTAAGTGGCAAAACGAATAACTTTTGAAGAAAGGATTCCTTTTCTAAGGTCTAAACAATCTTTGTGGTTAATCAAATGTGGTCAAGGTTGTTTGTGCTTGCTTGAATAGTTTGTACTTAAGATTCTTTATGACTTAACTATAACAGACCAAAGTTAACTATAAAACATATAATAATGTCTTTAGTATTATATTTAGAGTCTTGTAAACTAAAGTTAACTTTAAAACATAGATGGTTTGAAAGTGTAATGCTTATGATATTTGTGCCTTGTGTACCTGGTAATGTTTCCTTAAGGTTACTTAAGAATGGTTATACTTTTATTTGGTGTAGTGGTTTCTTGATTTTATAATGGAATAGTATCATTTACCTTTTTATAGATGAGTGGTTATAGTTTATAAACAAAGAAATAATATTACTTAACTACTTATGGACTTACTATAGTGTTGTGATAGTTTTGTAATCTGGTGGTTGAAGTATATGGAAAAGATTGGATTTAGTCACAAATTATTCTTGGGGATTTTATATTGGATAAGGATCCTTTTGGAAAATAATCTACACTTATGGTTGAAAGATAATTCAATAAAATGGTATTTATAATGTTTTGAACCATTATGACTTCATATTATTAATATTTAAGACTAATACTATTTATTTGACTTGATTGACTAATTTTAGAAATATTAACAAATTTTATTTACCCTTATATAAATTAATATCTAAGGAAATAGGTTTGAATTCAAGTTGTTAAGGTTTTTTAATTTTTTATTTACCTTAGAAGTGGATTATTATATTTTTAACATGTAGGTATTTTTTTGTGATCATTTTGGTATATTACATTTATTTTTATGATTTATAAATAATAAGATATGATTTTTATAAGATTTATTACTTTATAAATAATTAATAAATAATAAATATTTAACTAAGTGAAATAATAATGTATGATTATAGTTTTAAGTTATAGCTCTTATTTTTCTAGGATTTTTAGTATTTTATTTATATTTTTAATAATTTCCATTATTAAAATATGAATTATCAAAGTTTCATTACTTATAAAATCTTCATAAAATAATAATTATTTTTATAACTATTACAATAATGTTTGATAATAATTTTAATTGATAGATATTATTTTTCTAAACATTTTCCTATATTATACATATTTTTCTGAATTATAAAATAAAAGTTATGAATTTAATAAGATTTATTGGTTTTATTTCATTTCTGGTATATTGATATTTGAATTTATATTGTTTTATTAATTTCCTGAACAGAGAATACTTTTTGTACCTAGGCTAAACCTACCCAAGGTCACTGACCAGTGGGCCAATGGCCACATGGCATACTTAGCTCAAATAATGTTTTTGTTACTAAACTAGGTTCTACTCAGAGACAATGACAGATGGGCCCTAGGCCATGTCACTTAGGCTGACTAGGTAGAGGGTGATGTGAGCATGACATCACTATGACATCAGCACAACCGCCACCGTTAGTGGGTGGTCCCGGCGATGATCTACGGCGCCCTAGCAAACGAAACTAGCCTAGTTCGAATCAGCGCAACATGCTGGACCCTAAAGTGGCGGCACCGCTCAGAAATGGTCATCGGAGCCTCGGCTTCGATGAGCTCCGACGATGGCCGACGGTGGCATAATGTGTGACGGCGATTGACAACAAGATGAGGCGATTTAGGAGTACTAGAAGATTCAAAAACTCACCCTAATGACGATAGAGAGGTCGACGATGACCGGCACGGTCGGAGATGAGAACACGGTCGACTTGTCCCGACGAACCCTGACGGAAAGGAATTATCAAATTTGCACCCACCCGAGCTCCCCTTGATCTACTGATGCTACTAGGATGAAGAGGGGAACATGGTGGTTCTCCTCGACCACTCCATAGGTTATGAGGTGGGCTCTATCAACGACGATGCATGGCTCCGACGAGCTAAGGTTTAAACCCCATTCGAAACATAGAGGATAAGGAGGAGTGGAGATGCGCGAGTGAGGTGATGAGGAAGAGGGCTTCGTCGTGGCGTTCTTATCCCTTCCACGGCGTCGGCAGTGCGAATCTTGGCATAGACGTAGTGGAGGACGGCATCGCCGGCATCCAGCGAGCTTCTTCCAGCTGGAGGAGGAAGACGACGACGTCACTTTTGCATAAACCCCCTGGCGATTCTTTCAGCTCAACCCGCAATCCCCACGCTGACCCACTCGTCAGTCACTGAGTGAGATGAGCTGGGCTGGTTACTGGGCTGAGATGGGCTGCATGTGGGCGATAGGTAAGAAGGAGGGAACTTGGGCCATGACCAGGAAATGTTTTTTATTTGTTTTTCTTTCTGTTTTCTATTTTGCCTTTTTAGATTTGTATTTAATCTATAATTTGAACTTTTCTAACAAAGTTTATTTGCTGAATACTTGCAGCAACAATTGGTATTGATTGAGATTCATTTTGTAAACCTTTATGATAAATATTTTATATTTCTTTATTTTCTTTATATGAATCCCTTTTAATATTTTGTAGAGGCCTTTATTATTACTTTTCTTTCCATATTTAACCATGGATTTATTAAATGATATTTCCTTATTTGTTTATAGAACTTAATTCTTGTTAGCTCATAGTTTGAATGGAATTTTTTTATATAATGATCCTATATCATTATTTGATGCATGATATACAAAGGAAATTAATTTGGTTAATATTACTCCCATTAATTTAGAAAATGGCAATGTATATATTCTATTATGATTAACATAGAATTTTAGGGTTTGAATTGTAAGTGTTTACCCTAGGGTTTAGGGTTCTTAATTTACTTATATTCTTTTGTTGATGTGATTAAAGATTTAATAGCTAAGCATATTGTCTTTTTTATGATCTCTAATGATATCACCATTTAAAATAGAAAGTTATTAATTAAAATGTCTTATGGAAAAGTAATTGATAATAATATCTCCTAAACACATATGGTTAAGACAATTGGAAATGATAAAGATGTGCTTATATGATTTGCTATAGGAAAATATTCCTATAAGATGGTATGGAGATAAGATGATGGATCAATAACATGAAATGGATATTATGTTTTGTTTGATATTTAAAGTTGGGTGTTTACAAGGAATTTCTATCTTCCATAATTCACATGATTAACATGATGAACTTTATTTAAGGAATTCCTTTCCTAGATATACTACTTCTTCCTATCCATCATCATGATTAACATGATGAACTTTATTTCACAAGAATATTCTTATCCACCTTTTGTTTTCCTAAATCCATTTAAAAATCAAATGAGCTAGACACTAAAGCTTTTATAGTTTTGTCATATCCATACTTGGTTATATCCACTATTCTACTGTTGATAACCTCCAATCCATCAAGTAGTTCCTTCAAACTCCACTCAAACTCTTCCTTAATCATCCATAACTAACATTTCTCCAGTAGATGTATACATAAAACTACTTTTCTCTAAGGCTTACTATCCTTTAAGAAGAATAACACTACTTCCATAACTCCATGCTACACTAGCTTTAATTTAATCATAATATCTTACATTTACTTTACTCTAATAACTCATACTCCAACCTTACATTAGATTAATGTGACTTATAATGACCACTCTAGGATAACTTATCAATAATAGGGTTTCAATCAAGTTCTACCCACCAATGTCATTTATATAGGATATAAGTATTCAATTTTGGTGAGTAAGGCATGATCATTATAATCCTTTAATCATTTTTAGCTTAGGTTTCTAGTTGGATAATCAAGGTTTCATCAATACAACCTTACAATTGTATTGGAATTATCTTCTTAGTACCTCTGTAGTTGTTTCTTTATAGACACTAAAGTATATGCTAAGATATGGTCAAGAGTTGATAGATTAAGAATTGGTGAATCAATAGTTGATTTCTCAACATTGATGAACCATAAATATTAGAATAAGGTTCAATAGAGATGATAAAGATTCTTATGGAAAAGAAGATATATGGTAACTGATCTTAACTTGATTTCCTTGCTACTCAATCTCACTGAAGAGTTAAGGTTCGGTATTACCATGATACTCATGATATAATTGAATAAGAATTAAATAAGTCAACGTTAGTCATTACATTCTTATCACTTGGGCTACATTCTTAACTTGGTAGTCATGAGTTGTTGTAATGAATATTATGATATGATCCCTTAAGGATCAGATATTAATCATTTAAGCAATGCATTATGATTTAATTGTTATTATATTTGATCTACCCTTAGATCAAATTATATTTACCCAAAATAAGGTTTTTAACAAAGGTCATATTGAAACTTATCGTAGTCCACTTGATGATCTACTTCAATTCCATCAAGTTTAGAGAAGCTTTAATCACTTTAACAAATTTTATTAAAAAGCGCAAAATTATTCGGATTTTCTATGCATGAATGCAATGCACACATCTGGGTTCATCTTATTTCTATTCTCTAATGCTGGGATGTTACACCATTTTTGCGAGACATAACAGAATTGGTACCACAGTATATCATCCATTACAAACCAAAATGAAGGTCTTACAAATAAAAGATCTCATGATCCAGTCTTAATACAATCAACGCAGCGGAAATTAAACATAGCGGGGCTTCATCTTCAGGGTCACAGGCAATGCTGACGATGGGAGATGATCCTAGTTGTCATGGACCTCCTATTGTGCATTATCCTGGTAGTCCTCCTCATAATCTGGCCATGGGAATAGACAGGGACAAAGCCATGAGTACTCTTTAAGTACTCGCAAACTATCACTAAGAACTAAAGTCGTTCGAGTAGGAATCCTAAGCTCTAGGTTTATTTGCAAAAAGCCAGGTTTATTTCATACTGAGTTAAGAAGTAAAGAAAACTAATTTAATGTTCTCCAACACCTAAGTGGGAACTTAGCTTTCATGTTCACAACCCTGTTATGGTCAAGTCAATGTCATAGTTCATTTCACAAGTCATTTTGAAAACATCTAACGACGGAGCAGTATGGCCACTCCAAATTTCTATGACCGCGGACGCGGCTATTCGAATAGTTTGACACTCTGCAGAGGTGGTACACTTTCACCACAACATTCGATACATCCGTCAGGGACAACCCTGAATCATCATACTTAGTATGCGGATAATCAATCCTAACCTTTCAATTACACACCCTAGTATAGACACCTCCCCTAAGAGTTTGGCCTCCCAGCCATGACAAGCCATCATCTTGGGTACTACATAGGTGGAAATTCATCACGAGGTAGCTTCATCTCAACCTCTTCTGCAAGGGAACCCATACTAAGACATATAAGCTTGTAGTTAAGCCCTACCCAATTCAAGTAATGTGGTTGTATGGTAAAATTAGAATGGTATCGCATCTGAACGCAACCATCAGTTTTTATAAAGGGTCAAGGCTCATGCCTCAGTATTTTCATCATCAAATCATTTTGTGTTCATAACACATGTCAAAACATTTCAACAGAATGAATCCTCATTCCAAGGTTTTCATAATCATTTTCACCAAGTATTCCAATCTAAAGTGATCAACTTTTATGCTTAGCACTAGCCACTAAAGTTGAGGGTATTCACTAATGAGGGGTGCTAGTCAAGTGTGACTATCCAAATATAGTCTTATGCCTTTTTATGACATCTAGTTCTAACTACTTAGGCCTAGTTTTATACTCTTTATGTTATCTATAGTATCTTTCCAAAACTCACAAAGCACTAACAAAAAAATAACTTTGGTAAAAATAAAAGAATAAAGCTTGCAAGTAAAACTTGGGCTTGGTATAATCAAAGTTGCATAACCAAAGCATCCCTAAAGCATCTTGCATAGGTTATCTTGCAATGATGGCTTGCATACTTAAGAAACTTGCAAGTGTTAGCTTGCATAGTTAACTTGTATTGTTAGGCTTGCCTTAAGTGGTGGAGTGGTTGAAGTTTTCGTCTTCTTCTTCCTTGCAGTACTCCTCTTCCTCGTAGCCTTGGTCGGTACTAGCTTCTATAAATGAATACGAGGTACACGATCACCAAACAATACTTAACTACCTCTATTTGTCACACAAAGGTTCAAACTAGATGATCTAGCATCATCAGAATCATTACATGAAATAAAGACCTAGTCTTATATTTCTTATTTTAGAAAAGTAATTTCTACTCATTGAAAGTACTTAACATTTAATATTCTACAATTAAAATATGGGATCATGTTGACACAAGTCAACACCACATATTCTAATACTTGGGAATGTGATTTAAAGTGGTGGTCATATTTTATAAAGATTAAAATTACTATTTTATACAATTAAAGTGACTAGAAATGCCTATAGAGCATTATTTTAGTACTAATCCAAGATCACTGCATGTAAACCTAAATATATTTACATATTCAGATAGATTTTGTCAAATCTGATATTTGAGAGTTGGAATCAACTCAAAAGAATTTATGGTTGATTTTTGAAAAATGTTTGAATGTGGAAAAGTCTCTGTCTTATTATTTTTCCTATAGGTGATCTATAATTTCAAATGATATGAATCCAACGGGCTTGGATAGATAATTTGAATACCTTTCTAACAAAATTGGAATCTTGCAATTTTGTTCAGTAAATCTCTTTGTATTGATTTTTGAATCTACTGATAGAATCTGGTTTTAATTAAAATGGAAAATAACTATTTGAATCACTGGGTTATACGCGGGAATGGAAGTGGGCCGGCCCAACTTCACTGTGCTGGCGCAGTGGGCTGCTGACAGGGGGTCCCGTTAGTCAATGGCTCATTCTAACCAAAACGGTATGTTTCAATCTAGGCCCTATAATTAGAATGCGATCTAACGGCTGAGGTTCATCTCCTACGTTGGATAGCTCTCGCGAGACCGATCCCTAACGGCGATGTTGGGGGGGTACGCGGTGGCTCACCTTGCTCTAGCTAGGGTGGCGATGGGGGCGAATGAACCTGTCGATGATGGCAGTTCGAATGGTGGTCGCGACGGCTCTTGGGGCGGCCGCAATCAACGGCTCATCTTCTCCTCTGCAGCGGCGAATTCCGGTGAAAATCCGGCGGGCTGGTGCTCGCCTTGCTCCGGGGAAGGGTTAGGGGTGGTTCTGAGAGAGAGGGGAGTGAGATGGTGTGAAGAATAGAGGCGGAGGTGGCCTCTATTTATACACCGGGGAGAGGGGCAGAGCGACATGGTATGGCTCCTTCGGCGACGTCATTGCAATGAGCTACGGGCATGGCTGAGGGTGCTGGTCGACGTAGTGCTCCCTGGCGGTCTTCATGCGCGTGATGGCGCGAGAAGAGGCGGTTGCAAATGGTCTGGAGCGGTCCGTGCTCTATGCGGGAACGACGGGTGTTCCATACAGCGTACATTGGTCTCGTGTCTAAAGGGAATATGCCCGAGAGGCAATAATAAAGTGGGTATTATCATATTCCTTATTTATGATAAATGTTTATTTTACATGCTATAATTGTATTAATATAGAAACGTTAATACATGTGTGTTTAATAAACAAAAAGGAAGTTCCTAGTTATGTGCCTCTCTTATAAACTAGCTCGTTGATTAACAAGATGATCAAAGTTTTCCTGATCATGGACATTGGATGTTGTTAATAACGAGGTCACAACATTATTAGAATCGTGTGATGAACATTCATTCGAAGTATAGCATTACGATCAAGGTCATTGTTTTTATATTTCTATAATATCATACTAAGTAATCTTAGTCCTTAGACCATGAGATCATGTCAATCACTAACACGGGAAGAGTATCTTGATAACATCAAACGTCACACTGTAACATGGTGACTACAAAGATGGGTTCAGTGCTACGAAGGTGTTATGTTGAGGCTCATGGATCAAGAGTGGAATTTTTCCATCCCGATGACAGAGAGATATACTCTGGGCCCTCTCGGTGATATCACATTAATTAGCTTGCAAGCAAGTGATTTGATCACTAGAATGTTATATCACGAAAACGAGAAAAGAGTACATGTCATTAACGAGATCAAACTAGGTATGGAGATACCGATGATCGAATCTCGGACATGTAATATATTGCGAGACAAAGGGATTGAGTTACATGCATATAAGGTTCACACGATCACAGAAGTCATCGTTGAATATGTGGGAGTTAGTACGGATCTCCAGGTCCCGCTACTGATTATTGATCGGAGACGGGTCTCGATCATGTCTACATTATTCGCGAACCGTAGGGTGACACACTTAAGGGATACCGACACCATTTGGAGCAAATAATATGACAGATAAAGAAAAAGGAAAGCGCATGAATTTATTTCACTAGACACCAAAACTATTTCTGTTGAAATTGCTGAAATTGGTTATGCATGTGAAATAGAATACTAGCAAGGGGTTTTATGTGAATTTTTTTAATTAAAGTAATTAACAAAATTCTCAATAAATAAATAAAAGAGTTTCATTTCATGAGAGATTACATTAAATTTGGTGGAAATTTAATGGAGGTGAGTGGAATTTTGAGTGGGTGGCTATTTATGTGAGTGGGAGCTCCACCCATCGCGAAGGATCTCTCCCCCCTTTAGAATTTCCCCATGGTCTCGGATCAGCGAGATACATGTTCCTAGTGGCTTTTTTGGAAAGGTTTGTTGCTTCCGCTACTTCGCCGGAGTGAGGGAGCGGAGGTTGTCGTGGTACCCAGACGTGTGTGCGATCACGGATGCACCACTTTGCGGTACTGGATGTGATGGTGCTGGACCGGCTGGACCAGATGGACTTCATCACGATCTAGAGATTAGCAAGCATTCGAATACATCATCCACGAGTACAACCTCGTTAACTCTTTACGGTCTTCGAGGTTATGTACTCTATGGATGTATATCCACCCGTTGCTTGTATCTAGTAGATAGATCTTGGTGATTTGTTCCTATCGTAGGAAAAATTTTGTTTTCTATGTTGCGAACCCTTCAGTGGTATCAGAGCCGGATCTATGCACTAGATGCTTTGCACGGGTAGTACACATATGAGTATGTGGGTGATGATGATCATTTTAATGCTTCTTAGTTGTACTTTAGATATTGGTGGCATAGTGGGATGAAGCGGCCCGGACAAACTTTTTACATGTCCTCGCACATGAGACCTGTTCCACGCTTGACATGCAACTAGTTTTTCATGGCTAGCGGGTATCTGTCTCTCCTACTATAGTCAATATCTAATTTGCAACGAGTTGTCAACAATTTTGTTATCCTTGTTGTGGTTCATGTTCGTAGGTAAGAACGGTTCTATCTTCGAAAGCCCTAAGCCACGTAAAACTTGCAATGGATAAATTAGAGGCGTCTAGTTTAGATTGTTGCTAGGCTAGTGTCATGATATGATTATGTTGTAAGTAGAAGTATGAGTCGATACTCTTACAACACAAATAACATGTGAGTTCCATAGACCTTGGCCTTACACATAGAGGTATGATAGCGATCATACCATGATGCACATGATGGAGATCAAGTGCAAGAACCATATCATTTCACTTATTAACATGTGATGTTTGTTGCATCTTATATTGTTAGTTTGGCATTTTATTAGCATAATAAGATGACCCTTCATTTAAATATCAAGATAAAAATGTGTTCTTCCTTAAGTATGCACCGATTATGTTTCGTCGCTCCAAGGCATCACGTGATGATCGGGTGTTCTTGGATCCACGATCATATTTCGGGTGTAAGATAGTTACATACGCGAATACTAAGGGTGTGTTTGTTACCCTGGGCCAACCCAGAAAATCTAACTTCATCCCACTTTTATTAGCAGAGACAGTGTTTGTTAGACCGGGTGGACTCACAGGGCTAAGCTCACCTCATACGAAAAACGGCTCTCGACCTGGCCCGATTGAGAAGCAGAAAACGAGGTTCGCATATGAGCCTGGCCGAGTTGACCCAAAAAATCATGCCCCGCATCCACGAAAAATCTCCTTCTCGGCCCCACGCTAGGGCATCCCTCGAGCGGTCGACCCAGCGCCTCCCCAGTGCCTCCCGAGCCGCCACTCCTCCGTTCGTCAAATCCCGCCACCGCCAGCTCCGATTGATATCCGTTTCTCTCCCTGCTCCTCCCCAGCCGCCACTGCTGCTCTCCAGCCACCACTCCTTCGTTCCCCACCGCCACGAAGCATGAGGGTCAAGGCGTCGTCGTGAGCACTTCCCTGCCGACCCAACATCGACAGCCAGCCGCCCCGTCGGACCAGGTCGACCTCCCCCGCCCCGTCGGACCTGGCCATAGTCTGCACGGGACCAGGCCAACGCAAGGCAGCACGCCGGGACTGCTCTGCACGTCCACCACTTCTCCAACAGGACACACCAGGCCCTAATCTGAGGTAGTCACTCCCTCTGTTTCTTTGCAAAAAACATGGGTTACATATGATACTTTCAGATATTAATGTTGTGGACAGTAGGGATTTTATTCTATGCAACTGTATGCATCATGGATACTTGGTGTTTCATGTTTGTTTCATTCCAGTGTGTGAAAATGATTTTTTGTTTCTTTAGATGGATGATTTGGCCAAAAAACAACATCAACTAATCGTGCAAGCGGCCGGCCTTGCAGCTGCATTGGGAGCTTACATGATTTTTATCTCACGGAGAGCTAGAAACCAAACTCCGATGTTATTAGGTCGTAGGATTGATATGGATATAGCTAGGGAATCAAACTTGAGAATATCTATCATTCTACCGAATCAAATTGCTCAAATCAGCTTAGAATGAAAAGAGCACCCTTTTTTCGCTTGTGCAATTTGTTTAGAGAGAGAGAATTATTGAAAGATAGTATTAGTACTTCCATTGAGTAACAAGTAGCCATGTTTCTCCTGGTAGTTGGCCACAACACAAGGTTTCGATCTCTTCAACCGATTTTTAGAAGATCTATTGAAGTAATAAGTAGGTATTTTAAGGCGGTGTTGTATGCTGTTGGCGAGTTGCGAGGCGAGATGATCCGTCCTCCCTCCAGTAATATACACCCTAAAATTCAGGAAAACAACCGCTTCAATCCTTACTTCAAGGTAATCTACTTTTATTCGGAAAAATCTATATATTCATCTCGTCCTCCCTCCACTCACACTTACATATTTATGAACTAGGATTGTTTTGGAGCAATTGATGGAACATATGTCATGGCTAGAGTCCCAGCAAATATCTCGGCCGCCTTTAGGGGTAGAAGAGATGGTACTACTCAAAATTTTATGGCTGCGGTAGACTTTGATTTAAGGTTTACCTATATACTTGCTGGTTGGGAGGGGTCAGCTCATGATGCCCTCATACTTGCGGATGCTGTGGAGAGGGATGATGGGTTGTCATTACCTCCAGGTAATAATTCAAACCTAGTAGCACAATATTTTTTAATAGTTTTTGATGTACCTAATAGTTGGAATTTCGTAGGAAAATTCTATCTTGTTGACGCTGGGTATGCCGTGAGACTGGGTTTCCTTCCACCATACCGTAGAACAAGGTACCACTTGAAGGATTATGGTGCAGGGAATCATCTTGAAAACTATAAAGAATTGTTCAACTTGAGACACTCTTCTCTAAGGATAACAGTTGAACGAGCTTTTGCCGCGTATAAGAATCGGTGGAATTTGTTTATAATAAGCCATTCCATCCTTACAAGACCCAAGTAAAAGTAGTAATAGCTTGTGCCATTCTCCAAAATTGGATCCTTCAATTTGGGGAGGATGAATATTTCCCACCGGCGACATGGGAACCCGAACCTAACAATGAAGATCACCATGACATTGCTTACGATAATCAATCTTGGAAAGCAAAGAGGGATGAATTTTCCCAAGCGATGTGGGCGAATAGGGGGGCAGCACACATTTGATGCATCATGTTGTAACTTTAGAGTTGGAACTATTTTATTTTTGCTAGAACTTGCTGGAACTTGCATTTTGGTGCTGTAATATATCAATATGGTGCTGAAATGTGTAACTTTTGTGCTGGAATTTGCATTTTTCAGCTGGAATATATCAATATGGTGCTGAAATGTCTATATTAATTGCTGGAATATATCAATATGGTGCTGAAATGTCTATATTTGTTGCTGGAATTACTCATTTTGGTGCTGAAATGTCTCTATTAGTGCTGAAATGTGTAACTTTTGTGCTGGAATTTGCATTTTGCTGCTGGAATATATCAATATGGTGCTGAAATGTCTATATTAATTGCTGGAATATATCAATATGGTGCTAAAATGTCTATATTTGTTGCTGGAATTACTCATTTTGGTGCTAAAATGTCTCTATTAGTGTTGGAACTACTTTTCTTTTGTTGTAACTTGTATTTTGTTGCTGGAATATAACAATATGGTGCTGAAATGTCTATATTTGTTGCTGGAATTACTCATTTTGGTGCTGAAATGTCTCTATTAGTACTGGAACTACTTTTCTTTTGCTAGAATATGCATTTTCCTGATGGAATATATCAATATGGTGCTGAAATGTCTATATTTATTGTTGGAATTACTCATGTTGGTGCTGCTTTTTTTTTGTAGATGGCTGAAATTGAGAACGAAGTTCCGGATGTAGGTGCTACAAAAAAAGAAGGCTCCGAAGGTTATGAATTGGACCCCTATGATGTCAGCATGCATGATGCTATCTCGCCGAGATTGCAGCAAAAGGTGTCAAGAACGACAAAGGATTCAAAGAGATCCATATTGTACAAGTAGCAAAAGCTTTGACTAAAATCGTCGGTTATGATGTGACAACTACCCAAGTAACCAATCATCTCCGCAAGTGGAAGATCAGGTATCAAAGAATCGAGAAACTAAGACTTCTAAGCAGGGCACTTTGGGATGATGATCAAAAGATGATTGTTTTAGAAGACCAACATTACTTGGGGCATACCCAGGTTTGTCCAAGAACCCATTGTTTCATTACAAAAATCCGTTGGAAACATGTTGTTATAGTGCTGAAATATATTTTTGTTCATGATATATGTAGGATACTCCTAAGGATGCTGAATTCTTGAACACGCCACTTGTGAACTATGAATAGATGGAAGCTTGCTTTGCCAATAAGCTAGCCACATGAAAGTTCACAATGGGATCTAATGAGCCTTTGGGGAAACCCATTGAAGTTGAAAGTCTAGAAAAACCTATTGATTTGGAGGGTGGAGAAACCAATGGTGAAGGTTTTGTGCAAGGTGAAATCCCCATCAACTTAGGAGTTCAAGGCCTCGGAGCAACTACTCCTTCACCTTCTGGCTCAACAAATAATAAAAAGAGGAAGCGGGATTTGAGTGACGAAGATGCAGTTCAGGTAAACATGTCTAATGCATTGCGTGATGTGGCTGGTGCTATCAATAACACTTGCCATACCGAAACACACCCTGATTTGTGCAAAACGGTTATGGACCTTACCAATTTCGACATGGATGAACGGTTGGCTGTTTTGGATTATTTGATGGAGCATAAGGGTAAAGGCCTTAAGTTCATGAAAATGGAAGCGGATGTTCGTGAAGCCTCACTCAAGCGTATCATAGCCAAAAATCCGGATCTAGTTTGAGTTGTTGTCAGTTGATGCAACTTGAAAATCTATATATTTTGTAATGCCTACTATATATTATATGATGCGGACTTCGTAATTTGGACGTATTTTCTACGTTAGCTTTTGGTGCTGTAGACATGTTGAATTATGTGCTCAATTGAGCCTTGGTAATATATCATTTTGGGGTAATTTTGTGCTATATACTTGCTTGTGTTTTGAATTTATGATGTATATACTTGCTTGTGTTTTGAATTTATGATGTAATGGATGAAATTTGAAAATGTTTGTGTGGTCATCGCACCAAGTCATGGCAATCACATCTTACTCACGTGCACTCTACCAAACAAAGTCTGAGTTCAACATGGCTAAACAGACTCGGCCCACCAAACAATATCTCTATTCATCATATCTCAACAGACACAGCCCACCAAACAACATCTCTATTCATCATATCTCAATAGACACAGGCTGCCAAACACATATGAAAATCTCAGCTCAACTTAGCTAGGGTCAGCTTGTATGGGATGAGATGGGAATTATGGACTCACCCAGGCTAACAAACACACCCTAAGGTTCTTACTTGGTGAGCCTAGCATGTACATACATGGCCTTGCAACACGGACCTAAAGGTTAAGCATGAGTCATATGAACGATATGATGTCCATTTTATGCTCTCCTTTGAAGCTACACCGACTCACGTGATGATCGGACTTGGTGTAGTGGATTTGGTTCATCTAATCACCAAAAAGACAGAAGGGATGTCGTTTTTGAGTGGGAGTTCATTTCTAATTTTTATTAGTAGAAGTCAATTTATCATAAATTAAATCAAAGTTAATTTGCATAATTTGTTGTAGTCATTGGCATTCGTTGACCACTTTATGCTTAGTTGTAATTGAGATAATAGAACTATAGAATTCTGGATATTTACTTTACGAACTGGTATCATATTGTTTTGAGTGTCAATCTAAAGTTTAAAGTCCCATTGCAAACTTTTAGCAAACTCTGTTTACTCCCTGAAATTTAATAATTGGTATTAAATCGAGAGTAAAATTTCCTGTGTTAGTATCTTAAGTATCATGTTTGCCTCCATAATTCTTGATTTTAATATCAAGTTTATCTAGGAGCTAAAAGAATTGTTTCATAAACCAGCATGTGTGGCAGATATAATGATATCTGAAACAATGTTTTTGTTGCAATATGATAGAGTATAATATATGTTCTCATATTGGATGAGAATTTGCGAAGGTTGAAGATGTTAGACATCCTAATCATCCAAAAGGGTTTTGGAAAGTAATGTTATACTCACGATTCGCCTTCATAAGCTAAATTAGCTTGATCATGAAAGTCGTCATGATAAGGATGAATAGAAGATGTATGTAAAGTGTTTGCTACACTAAAAAATTACTAAAGAATGGATTTTGAAAGAATGCCGATCATTTGATGATGGTGATCTACTTCAAAGTGCAAGTCCAAAGGAATTGTTATTTTAATATACATACTTTGGACTATGTGTCATGTATATGGCACCACTATTGATGTTGATAGATTATTTTAAAAAGGAAAAAGAAATGCTAAAAGAGAATCTATAAAATATATTTGGCAGAAAAGAAAAGACTGGAAATATCCAGTTTAGGTATATAGATGATATACATGTTATGGTTGTATTCTTTGCTTGTTAAACAATGTGGTTCTTGGATATTGGATACCGAATTGGTTGGTATGAAATTTCATACAGAACGACGCAATTCATGAAACACAATGGCTTAAGTAACTAGCAAGAGAATATGTAATGATGTTCATCGAAAACAAACAAAACGTTGTTTATATTTCTCGTTGACAACAAAGCTTGCCTTCGAGATTTGTTTTAATAATAGTTATTTATATCAGGTATTATGAGAACAAAGATTGTTCAAATAATTACCGCATTCCATGTAAGATGGATGATTTACAAATCGAGTTGGAGAAATCACATCCATAAAACTAATGCTAAAATGTCGCAAGACAAATGATTGGAAGATCACTTACGATTTGAAATCGTCGTTTAAATTATATTAGAAAGAAAACATGAAGAAACTCCATATTCATGGATTTTTGGAGTCTTTGATTTGATCAAGTGACGCTTGTGAGACTTTCCTCGGGATAATTAAAACTTTGTTAAAGGCCAAAGAAGAACGATCGACTAAAATATTGGAATTTATACATATCGATGTATGTAGTCCATTATGTGTAGTCGTAAGCGATGGATTTCAACTTCATATGCTTTCTCCGGAAATTTGAGTGAATATTCACTTAATGAGAAAGAAGTATGAAATATTTGAAAACGTTCAAAGACTTTGAAGATGTAGTGGAAAATCATTGTAACAAGAAAATAAATGATTTATGATTTTCTCATAAAGGGATTTATTTGAGTTGCAAGTGTAACAAGAAAATAAATGATTTATGATTTTATCATAAAGGTATTTATTTTAGTTGCAAGTTTAGCAAATCACCTAGATTTACATATCCCGAAACACCATAGGAACATGGAGTGTTTGAGATTTGTAATGAAACCTTGTTTGACATGGTTGGATCAAAGTGTTATTTATAAAACTGCCATTATGTTTTAAAAGATTAAAGCTTTAGAGACTACCGCCTTTACACTGAAAAGAGCTCCATCTTGATCCGTTGAAATGACACCTGGTTCGGCGTAAAACCCAAGTTGTCCTTTCTTAAAATTTTGGTATGCTAAGCATAAGTAAGATGTTTACAACCAAAGTCAGATGAGTATGTCTTTGTAGGTTATTTCGAATAAACATTGGTATTCCTCCATAACACCAAGGACAAAAGCGTTTGTCGCTTGAAATGTGAAGTTTCTTGAAAAAGGATTTTTTTGCAAAAGTTAAGTGGGAGGACAATAGAACTTTGATAAGGTTAACGAACCTTAGCTATATGTGCTGAGTTGCGCAGCGCCGCAAAATGTTCTGGAGGTAGGCAGAATGCTCATGGCTCACGTGCCTCAAAGGTTGTGGTCACGGAGGTCTAAGTTCCTATTGAACCAAGTAGGTCAGATAAATAATCAAATACTGAGATTTGAGAATAAATCACTATTGTTTGACAATGATGATACCACTACATGCAAAGAAGCGATGATGGGCCCTGACTCCGTCAAATGGCTTGAAGCCATAAAATCCGTGATAGTTCCATATACGAGAAATCAAGTTTTTTGAACTCGGAAGACCCTCCGGAAAGGTGTAAAAACCTATTGGTCGTATTTGGATCTATAAAGAAAAAGACATGGATGTTTCACATATATGAAATAGTCGACATATCGTAAAGTTTTTTATGACAATGTTCAAGGAGTTGACTATGACAAGATTTGATCTTTCATAGTGATATTTTGTCTAGACGGATTGAAGTAGCAACCACTACATATAATTTGGTATATGATAGATGAATAATCAAAACAAAGTTCTTCTAAAAGAATGGTTACCTAGGACGTGTGCATGATCCAAAGGGTTTTGTTAATTCAAAGGATGCTAAAAAGGGCATGCAAACTTCAATGGTTGAAGTAAGCATATCGGAGTTGGAATCTTCACCGTGATGAAAAAGGAGTTTTCATCTGGAGACGATGAAGATGCTTGCATTTGCAAGAAATTAAGTGGGAGCGCTGAGACATATTTATAATACATCATGTGGAGGACATCTTGTTGATTGGAAATGATATATGTTTTATTGACAAAGGTTAATAATTTCATTTCGATTAAATACTTAGGCAAAACCCGAATATTTAGCTTGAATGTCTATAGTGGATAGACTGTGACGCTAATATGGTTGTGCTAAACGTACATATACGAGATATTGAAGGAGTTCAATATAGAAACGACAAGAAAAGGTTCTTGTCGCATGGAAAAGAATTGAATCAAGATTCAAGTGTATAGACACTTGATAAGTGAAACAAGATTCAAGTGCTTTGACACTTGATGAGTGAAATCACAAGGATATTTTGATCAATCATACCATGATATGTACACATCCAGATATGTCATATGCTATAAGTGTTATGAGAATATACCAGGATGAATCATAAAATGATCATTGGATGATAGTAAGGATATTCTTATGATATTTTGGAAGAACATAGAATATATTTGTGTAGAGGTGACAAACAATTTCAAATAGTTCATTGTAAAGCGTTACATTGATACTAGTTTTGCCACAATATACAAATTAAGTTTATCTGAATTTAAACTATGGGTGGCACAATGTAATGGAAAGGAGTTTTCATGACGGATTTGGATGAATTCCAAAGTTAAGACATTGTGACGGATACTACAACAAAACGCTAAGTATGTGACTGCTACAGTAGCAGCAAATGAGGGCATTTGTGTCAAGTAGTTTATTATCAAACTAAGGTGTGGTTCGCAACGGGCTAACACTAAAGATATATTGTACGACAATAGTATCGACATGATTTAACCCCAAGGAACTAAAGGTCTGACCAAAAGACCAAATTTATACAATGCCATCACATTGGAGAATGAGTAATGCGTGGAGACGCAAAGACATGAAAATACACACGGACCTGAAAGTGTCTGATCCGTAGATTATGTTAACCACTTGCAATTGCGTATATGGGACACCAGAAAGCCATAGGTGTTCAATACGCAAAGTTTCTAAACTAGATTATTGTCTCTAGTGCAACTGGGAGACTGAAGGGAATATGCCCGAGAGGCAATAATAAAGTGGTTATTATCGTATTCCTTATTTATGATATATGTTTATTTTGCATGCTATAATTGTATTAATACAGAAACGTTAATACATGCGTGTTTAATAAACAAAAAGGAAGTTCCTAGTTATGCCTCTCTTATAAACTAGATCATTGATTAACAAGATGATCAAAGGTTTCCTGATCATGGATATTGAACGTTGTTAATAACGAGGTCACAACATTATTGGAATGGTGTGATGAACATTCATCCGAAGTATAGAATTACGATCAAGGTCATTGTGTTTATATTTCTATAACATCATACAGAGTAATCTTAGTCCTTAGACCATGAGATCATGTCAATCACTAACACCGGAAGAGTATCTTGATAACATCAAACGTCGCACCATAATAGGATGACTATAAATATGGGTTCAGTGATACGAAGGTGTTATGTTGAGGATCATGGATCAAGAGTGGAATTTGTCCATCCCGATGATGGAGAGATATACTCTGGGCCCTCTTAGTGATATCACATTAATTAGCTTGCAAGCAAGTGATTTGATCACTAGAATGTTATATCACGGGAAAGAGAAAAGAGTACATGTCGCTAATGAGATCAAACTAGGTATGGAGATTCCGATGATAGAATCTCGGACATGTAATATATCGCGAGAAAAAGGGATTGAGTTACATGCATATAAGGTTTACACGATCGCAGAAGTCATTGTTGAATATGTGGGAGTCCGTACGGATCTCCAGGTCCCGCTGCTAATTATTGATCGTAGAGGGGTCTCGATCATGTCTACATTATTCGCGAACCGTAGGGTAACACACTTAAGGGATACCGACACCATTTGGAGCAAATAATATGCCAGAGAAAGAAAAGTAAAGTGCAGGAATTTATTTCACTAGACACTGAAACTGTTTCGGTTGAAATTGCTGAAACTGGTTCTGCATGTGAAATTGAATACTAGCAGGGGGTTTTATGTGAATTTTTGTTAATTAAAGTAATTAACAAAATTATGAATAAATAAATAAAAGAGTTTTTTTTAATGAGAGATTACATTAAATTTGGTGGAAATTTAATGGAGGTGAGTGGAATTTTGAGTGGGTGGCTATTTATGTGAGTGGGAGCTCCACCCACATGAATGTGGAAGAGGTGAGGGCACCTCCATTTCTGCCACGCCATGGGAGGGTGCTGCACCCCCTCTCCCTATAAAAGGCACCCCACTCCCTCCTCTCATCACACACCTCCTCGCGAAGGATCTCTCTCCCCATTTAGAATTTCCCCATGGTATCAGATCAGCAAGATACATGTTCCCGGTGGCTTTTTCTGAAAGGATTTGTTTCTTCCGCTGCTTCGCTGGAGCGAGGGTGTGGAGGTTTTCGGGGTACCCAGACGTGTGTGCAATCACGGTTGCACCACTGCTTTGCGGTGCTGGACGTGATGGCGCTGGACCGGCTGGACCAGATGGACTTCATCACGATCTTGAGATCGGTAACCGTTCGACTACATCATCCATGAGTAAAACCCCGTTAAGGCTATACGGTCTTCGAGGGTTTGTATTCTATGGATGTATATCCACCCGTTGCTTGTATCTAGTAGATAGATCTTGGTGCTTTGTTCCCATCGTAGGAAATTTTTTGTTTTCTATATTGCGAACCCTTCAGTGTCGCTCGGCGGTGAACGATCGTGTCCTAGGGGTCACTTGTGTCGCGGTGAGTGCGGGTACACGTGAAGAGAGCGAGGCGCAACATGTGCACGCGTGTCGGCCGTGGCGCTCTGGCATGCTCTCGGCATGGCGCAGAGAAAGTGGGCACGGCGGTTTTTTGGTGGTCCTTGGTTTTCCTGCGGTCAAGGGTTAGACAAGGGGTGGCGGTGGACGGTGGCCTGCCTCCTGGACATCATGGACGAGCACGGGGCTGGCTCCTGCAAGTTTTCCATGTTCGAACGGCAAGGACGGATCGGGTGGTGCGACACCAGTCCAAGCAGTGAATTGGTGCTTCTCCAATGTAGTGGTAGGCACTGGGGGTGAGTGAGGGCTAGTAGTGGCAACAAATGGTGGACAAGGCATTGATCAAGAACAGTAATAGTTTGGCAGCTGTTACTATGCTCACCAGGTGTTTGATGAAATGGACGCATGGATAAGAATTTGAATTTTTCGATGAATTTTGGTAAGTGATATTTTCATAATATTGGTAGACTGTGGTTGCTAGGGTTTGCCAAGGGGAAGTGGTTTGGTTGGTTTTTGAGAAATGGCCATCTTAGTACCTATTAAGGATTCAAATTTTTGAATGCCTCTCAAATGGATTTGAAAATAGTTTCTGTAAGTTTGTGAGTTTTCTTGGGTTCATTGTTACTTGGTCTAGCAAGGGGTGAAAAGAATTGGATTTGTTTCTATTAGAAATCATTTAATAGAGATGCCCTAAGTGGGCTAGTGGTTGATTTTGGTCAAAATGACCATTTGATCATATGCCTTCTTATTTGAATTTCCTTTTGATTTATTTTGTTTCGAATTGACCTAGATGATATTGTTTTCATCTTTAAACCAATTCTTATCATTCATAGAAATCAAACATGGCAAATGCAATAATTCATGCATTAATCACGCACACATGCATTCATATTAATTTTAATAATAAAAGTTTTTGTTAACCCTAAACTTGGGTGATTAGAACTTGATAATCTTGTTTAATATTTTTGGGATGTTACAAACCTCCCCCCCTTAAAAAAATCTCGTCCTGAGATTTAAGAAAAGAAAACTAGGAACTAAAGAGATCTGGAAACTCAGTCCTAATGTAATCTTCTCGCTCCCAAGTAGCTTCTTCTTTAGTATGGTTACTCCACTAGATCTTGAGAAACTTGATACTCCAGGTTCTGGTGGTTATGAAGGCTTCTTCCAAAATACAAATGGGTACTTCACGATAAGTGTCACATCCCAAAATTTTCCAAATTTTGTAATGTGAAAAAAATAAATAAACAAAATAAATAATTGTTGAAATTTAGGGTGAAAAGAAACTTTTTGTTTCTAAATGGAAACTTAAAATCCCATCTTGAACAAACTTGAGTAATGGTTGAATCCAACTAAATTCAAATCAAGTTAAATGCATCTAGAAATTTAAACACTTGGAAAATAAACCAAAACCCTAAAACCCTAATAGAATAAAATTCATTTCCAAGATATCTCTAAGACCATGGTTTTGATCCATATAAAAATTTGTCAACAAACATTTACAAATGATCAAGAAAGGCAAATAGAAATATAATAAAACCATATGAATTGGTTTTCACTTAATTTGGAGCCATAGATAAGGAAATTGAATTTCCAAAGCTAATAAGCACCTATCTAGAAATCCATACCAAATGGTGAGAAAATAATCCTAAAGACATTTAAAAGGATGAACAAATATTAGGTAAGATTTTACAAATTGGAATCACAAAGTTTTGGTCTTTGTCCAAATAAAACTTGGCCAAGACCATAAACAAATGGAATAATCATAATCCAAGTTAAAATGAAATAAATGGATAAATAATATTGAAATAAAATAATATGCCCTTAACCAAATTCTATTCCATTGGATTAAGACAAATTCCCTATTAAGAATGATTAGCTAAATCATGGGAAAATAGATTTGGAATTTACCCAAGTGGAATAAAAGTTATTTAATTAACTTAAATGAGATCAAAGAAATCATCTAAATAAAATTTATGGAATTAAACCCATATTTAATTTCATTGGAATAAAAACAATTGCCCAAATTAAATGATTAATAATCATATTAAAGTACTATAAATAATTCAAAGTGAAATTATTTAACACCCCATTAAATAAATAAACCTACTGATAAGGTTTTGTGAATAATTGGAATATTAAATAAGGGTTTGAAACTATATTTAATCTTATTTGAATAATGACATATGCTTATTTTAATAAAGAATAAAACATTAGAAACATAAAAGAATTATTCCTAAAATAGCATTTAAATTACATGTTTAAACAATATGAAATTATACTGAACTTTTGAAAAAGGTTTGAATTCAAACAAGGTTTGAAAACATCTAAACAAAATCAAAACAGATAAATAGAAAAAGAAAAAGGAAAAACAATCTGTATAAAAAAATGAAAACCAATCAGCCCAACCAGACCAGGCCCAACTAGCCCAGTCCAGCCCACTCCCCCTCCCTCTTCGTGCGAAACTTTTTTACCGCAGAATGAACCCGCAGAGTCACTGACTACTGGACCCCACTGCCTCTCTTCCTCTCTCGCTGTCAAGCAGACCCCACCTGCCAGGCTTCTCTTCCTCACCCGCCGCGACCTTTTCTTCCCCAACCTCATCGCTGTTTCTGCCGAGTGAATGCGCGCTTGATTCCGCAATAACCACACGCTAATTCAGCCCCATGACCTTGCGCATTTAAGCATCCCTCTCCCCTCTCTGATCTCCCTCGCTCGCCAGACTCTCTTTGCCCCCAGGCTGCCATAATTTCGAGCTCACGCCTCACTGCTCCGGCGAGCTCACCGACAAATTCCGACAACGCCAGACCCCACCGCTGCGCCTAGACTCCACGAGCCTACTCTCCATCCCCGCACGCATCTAGCAGCATCCCTAACTAGCTCGCGCGCGCTCCGAATCATTGGCAAGGACAACACCGTCTCGCCACCGATGACCGCATCCACTCCGGCGAGCTACCGACGCCAACCCCATGCGCCCCACGTGTTTTGGTGAGTACCCCTACAACCCCCGAGACCGTGCGCATCCTTCTAACATTTTTCCTCTCTCGCTTGCATCCCAGGCGCTTGCCTTCGTGCACGGCAGTGCGTGCCCGACGCAGACAGGAACTCTGGCGAGCAATCGTCAACGTCTCCGTGCTCCCCTTGACCAACCAAAGCAACGACGAGAATCAGTGCTTCACGGTGATTCTGGTGAGTATCCTCACTCTTCCCCGCATGTCCTATATCACCGGCAACATCTCTGACAGAGCGCGCCGCCGCCAGTCGCCGCCGCCGGCGCCGCTAGTAAATGGCCAGTGATTGTATGCCGTAGGATTTAGATCCAATGCACACGATAGAACTTAAACGAAGAGGTATGTTTTGATCTGAACCGTGTGTTACAGATTAGATCCAACGCACCAGAGAGGCCGATCCAACCGAAGAGGTACCAACGAATCAAAACACGACGCGTGGCCTATAATTTGTTTTAAAAACAGAAACTTGTCTATTAGTTGATTGGTTTTGTAAAATTCATAACTTTTAATCCACACGTCCAAATTTTACAAATTTTATATCAATGAAATCAGCAAGACAAGTACTTTCCAACCATGAACTTTGTTTAGTAAATTGCTTCTGTTAAATTGGTTGTTTTTGCAGAAACTTGTGTAGGCATATTTTGGATATAAAATTTATTCTAGAAATATTTTTATGGTAAAATCTTTGGCCAATGGATTGTTTTAAACATACTGACCATAGAAACCAACTTATGGATTTTAAAATGTATTTTGTGAAGTTAAAGAATAAATCCTTGAATTAGAACATTTCTAGTCAAATAAAAATGTTGTTTATATGTTAAAAACACTTTTTGGAGAAAAATCTTTGGGAAATGATTTGGATTAAACTCTCTGACCCTCAACACAAAGTTTTATGATTTAAAAATATATTTTATGAACCCTATAAGAATTATTACTTTGCTAAAGGCATTTTCAACAACATAAAATATTGATGTGGTATAAAATGGTTTATAGATAAAACCTTTTGCAATGGTTTCAATACTAAAACACTTGACCTTAAAACACTAACATTTGTGTTAAAAATATATTTGGTAAACACTAGAAATATTCTTTGGATTTAAATCCTTTCTAGCAAAACAAAAATGATATAAAATAGCCATTTTCACTAACTTAATATCAAATGGTTTTACCACATTTATAAATGACCTTGCCACTTTATAAATGACAAATAAGTGTTTCAAAATGTTTATAACCTATTAGAAACCACTTTTGTAAATAAAACAATCTTTGGCATGCTTGCATGCATTGTTTTGTTTCTATTATTTTATGTGATGAATTGCTTGAATGGTAGATTGAATTTTTGCTTGCTTGATTGAATTGTAGTGGAATTTGAAGAGTGTGAATATTGCAAGATCAAGGAGTGAACTTATAATTCTCTACCAAAAAGGCAAGTGATGCTTCATACTTTTGTCCCATTATTTTCACTATGCATTAGTGATATTTCTAAGTAGGACTTGCATGGAATTTTTCCTAAGTATAAACTATGCCATGGGAAATCCTAGTAGATGAAACCTTAGTAGAATTTCCCTAAGTTAAGATTTCCACTACCATCATGCTTAGCTTAGCTAGTAGAAAACAAGGGTGGATTATATTCATGCTATGGAATATTTCTAAGTCAAGGACTTGTGTTTTGTTTAATAAAACAACTAAGTGAATGAATCACCTGGGTGGAATCGAAAGAATGGTTTGTGTTGAGTGGTTACAAAAGGCCCATTTCTATGGTTACCTTGTGTATCACACTTGTGGAATGCCACCCAGGAACAAACAGATTTGAGATGTCAAATGTTGAAAAGCTTCAAGTGTAGCCACTTGGCATTATGGGCTCTGCATGGATCATATAGGTTGCAATAACTTAGCCAAATGGATAGTTGGTGGTAGGGGATGATAGGTTGGAACGCGTCCATTCTGGTCTAAGGGAAGGCTTCTGAAAGATCTTGTCTTGGGAAACCAAGTCTTGTGGGGAAAGTGCACCACCTCTGCAGAGTGTAAAATCTAAGTACTTAGCCATGTCCCTGGCAAAGGACAATTTGAGCATCAAGACATGGAAGCTATCAAGAATCTCCTCATCCCAATTTCTAAGTTAAAAACTTGTGGTTGAACAAGGGTGAAGGTTCACCTATTTCTATTGGTGGTTCCTCAGGTGATTTTTCTCAAGCAAAAACTTAGTGTTTTCAAATGATAAGGAAATATATTTTGATCAAAGCAAGCCTAAGCTCCACCTAGCCAAAAGCATATAGATGATAGACTCCACTATACTACCATAGTATCACTTGCCAATACAATTCAAATGTATTGACTCTTGTGGTTGTAACTTGTTATGTTGCAGGTTTGTTTGATATTAGTGAAGTGTGTTGATTAGGATTACAAGTCTACAACCAACATGATTGCCTGTGGCATTTTGAAGATAAAGGACTCCATGCTATAATTATTCTGCTGCATTGTAATGTGATAGCCAAATGAGCTATGTAAGATGTAATGAATTATTTTATTCCTGGTTATAAATTGTATTATGACCTTTGTTTCTTGATATTACATATTAACTGTGGATGCTAGCTATTCATCCAGGGACTAGCATTGCAATCACATGGATCCTTACCTTTTAAAAGGAGGGATCTTACAATAAGTTAGGTCCTTGTTGGTCTCTATGGCTCGGTGATCAATATTCTTGAAAACTTCGGTCTTCTTCAGAATTTCTAGGCATTTTCAAAGTAACGAGATATGGAACACATCATGCACGGCTGGCATCTCCTCTGGCAATTCCAGTTGATATGATACTTATCCACGGCGATTTAAAATCTTGAAGGGTCCAATATATCTGGGGGCTAACTTCCCTTCCAGTTAGAAACGTTGCATTCCTTTCAAGGGTGATACTTTGAGATACACAAAATCTCCAATATTGAAGGTCAGGTCTCGATGTCTCTTGTCAGCATAACTCTTCTGTCTGAATTGGACGGTCTTGAGGTGTTCACGGACTTTGTGAACCTTCTATTCGGCTTCTCGTAGGATATGGGGTCCGAAAATCTGACTCTCTCCTACTTGCGACCAATTCAATAGGGTACGACACTTCCTTCCATACAGAAATTCAAATGGGGCCATTTGCAAACTGGCTTGATAACTATTGTTATAGGATAATTCTGCGAAAGGCAGACAATCTTCCCATTTTGATCCATACTCTAGCACACAAGCTCTCAACATAACTTCTAATATTTGATTGACTCTTTCAGTTTTTCCATCAGTATGCGGGTGATAAGCTATGCTGAAATTCAGTTTGGTTCCTAACCCTTCTTGGACTTTCTGCCAAAATCTTGAGGTAAACTGGGTTCCTCGATCAGATACTATGGTCTTAGGGGTTCCATGCAAACTGACGATTTCTAGCAATGTATATCTCTTCTAGCTTCGAGCTCTCGTAGGTGGTCTTGACAGGTATAAAATGGGCTACTTTGGACAGTCTATCCACTATGACCCAAATAGAGTCATTTCCCCTACTAGATGTAGGCAAACCGGTGATAAAATCCATTCCTACAGAATCCCATTTCCATTCCGGAATTTGCAATGGTTGCAAAAGTCCAGCGGGTCGCTGATGTTCCGCTTTGACTCTCTGACAGATTTCACACTTGGCTATGTAGCTTCTGACTTCTCTCTTCATCTTGTGACACAAAAATGGCTCCTTCAAATCCTGATACCTCTTTGTTCCTCCCGGGTGGATAGAATAAAGAGTATCATGAGCTTCCTGCATAATGAATTGCTTCAACTCGGAATCTGCTGGTACACAAATATGTCCTTTGTGCCACAAAACTCCTTCATCTTTGGTGAATCCGAGTAAGCCAAAAATCCTTCACTAACTAGCTCCACTCTGAAATTTTCCATCTCCTCATGAAAACTTGGCTGGGCTTCTTTTATCATGGTGTTCAATCGACATGGCAATCTGCTAAGAGCATCTGCTATCACATTGGCTTTACCGGGGTGATAGTGAATGTCAAGGTCATAGTCCTTGATTAACTCTATCCATCTCCTTTGCCTCATATTTAGCTCCTTCTGGGTGAAAATATACTTCAGACTCTTGTCTTCAAGGCTAAAACTATGGCTGCTAGTTCGAGGTCATGGGTAGGGTAATTCTGCTCATGTTGCTACAGTTGTTGGGACATATAGGATATGACTTTGCCTTCTTGCATCAACACACATCCGAGACCAATCTTGGATGTGTCACAATACACATCAAAAGGCTTCTTGATATCCGGCATAATCAAGATTGTGGCTGAAATCAATCTCTTCTTGAGCTCTTAAAAACATGCTTCACATTTGTCCGTCCATTCAAACTTCTTATATTTGTTCAACAACTGGGTCATGGGTCTTGCAATGCTCGAGAGTCCTTCTACGAACTTGCAGTAATATCCCGCTAATCCAAGAAATGCGCGAACTTGGGTTTGAGTGGTTGGAGATTTTCATTCTTCAACATCCTTAATCTTGGTGGGATCGACATCAATTCCTCCTGCCGACACGATATGTCCTAGGAATCCTACTTCCTTTAACCAGAATTCAAATTTGCTAAACTTTGCATACAACTGATGCTCTCTAAGGGTTTCAAGGATGGTCCTCAGGTGTAGCTCATGGTATTCTTTTGATTTGGAATAGATCAAAATATCATCGATAAAAACAACGACAAACTTATCTAGGAAGTTCATAAAAATCTTATTCATGAGATTCATGAAATAAGCTGGGGCATTGGTTAATCGAAAAGACATGACAGTGTACTCATACAATCCATATCTGGCGGTGAAGGCAGTCTTTGGAATATCCATCGCGCGAATCTTGAGTTGATGATAACCAGTTCTAAGATCAATCTTAGAAAACACTTTGGCACTGGTCAACTGGTCAAACATATATTCTATATTCGGTAGTGGGTACTTGTTCTTAATGGTGACATCCTTTAGCTTCTGATAATATGTGCACAAACGGTTACATCCATCTTTCTTATCCACAAACAAAACAGGTGATCTCCCTGGCAACACACTTGGTTGAATCAAACCTTTATCCAACATAGCATCTAGTTGTTTCTTTAGATCCACTAATTTAGACGGGTTCATACTATAAGGTCTCTGAGATATGGGTCCAGTTCCAGGGATTAGTTCAATGATAAACTCGATATACCGATCTGGGGGCATACCGGACAATTCATCTGGGAATACGTCAGGGTATTCACAGACTACTGGTCTAGACTCTTTTTGCACTTGAATTGACGGGGCAAAGTCTCAGATACATGCTCTACTGATACTCCGGTGGTACTAGTCATGGTTATGGCTTTCTTGGCATAGTCGATTAATCATTTATGTTTCGACATCCCATCCATTCCTAATACTACTTCTAAACCTTTGGTTCCAAGTACTATTATATTAGCATAAAAATCTATTCCATGGATTCTGATAGGTACGTCCTTGCAAATTTGTCTAGCTTTGGTGGTTGAACCAGGTATTTGAACTATCATAACATGCTTCAATTTTGTTGGTTGAATCTTACTAGTGCATGCAAATTCTTCTGTAACAAACGAGTGCGATGCTCCAGAATCAAACAACACTCTTGCAAGTACTGAGTTAACAGAAAACATACCCAACACGACATCTGGCACTTCTTGAGCTTCTTCCGCATTCATGTGAAATAGACGGCCGTTGCGGTTGAGCGAGTTCCCTGGGGCAAATCTCCTTCCAGGCTGAACAAGGTGTTGCCGCTGAGCTGGTGCATTCACATTGGTGGCTACTGCAAGCTTCTTGGGGAACTCGTTGGAGTAGTGACCCTTGACTCTGCATTCAAAACAAGTAATCAGAGACTTGTCTTTTCTTGCAACAGGCACGACATTGCTTCCAGTCCTTGGGGCAGTATTGTTGTTGTTGGTGTTGTTGTTGTTGTTGGACTTGGGTGGTGCACGGTTGAAATTGTTGGATTTGCCGGGGTTGTTGTTGTGGTTTCCTCCGGGCCTTGGGTTTCCTCCTCCACAGTTGGGATAGTTCGGATGGGACATAGGGGGTCTGTCATTTCTCGGGGCATATCCTGCAGACGGGTTGGGGCGATACTTCGGGTTATGGTGGGATCCTGGTTGATTCATCATTCGAGGCTTGTGATTCTCGTTGGCTTGGTTGATCTTGCCTTCCATCTGGATTGCATAATCCACTAAGGCTTCAAGGTCAGCGAAGGGAATGTTGACCAGCACTGTCTGCATCTCATCATGCAGACCATTCAAGAATCTCTCCTTCTTCTTGGCTTCAGTACCAATCTCATCAGGGGCATACTTAGACAGAGACAGAAATTTGTCACGGTACTTTACCATAGTCATCCTTCCCTGCTTCAGCTCCTTGAATTCATCCCTTATCCGTAGAATCAAACCCGGTGGCACATGGGTTCGGCTGAACTTGAGTTTGAATTCATCCAAAGTCATCATCTGTCCTCCATTCATGGTACAAATTCGGTTCCACCAAGCTCTTGAATCACCTGCCAGATAATGGGTGGCAAACAGTACTTTCTCATTGGTCTCCACTCCTACGACCTCTAAGTTGTTCTCCATGGTTTGCAGCCAGTCATCAGCATCTAATGGCTCTTTAGACTTACTAAATATGGGGGATTGGTGTTTTGAAAGTTCTTGAGCTTGGATCCATGGTTATCCTGGTTTCCATGGCCTTGATTATTATGGGCCATCTAAGCTATCTGTTGAAGGGTGGCTAAATTAGCTTGACGCTCATATCTTCCAGCTTCACGGTTAGCAACCAACATTTGTAGGATTTGCAGCATTGGATCCTGAGATGAACTACTTCCTCCAGGATTTCCGCGAGTCATGTGAAGATTGAGATAGTGAGACAAGGGGGAGATTTCTAAGGTTCATGGATTTGTTTTTGAAATCCTTTAAACTTTGAGTTTGACTCTGGTTTTTCCAACTAGCAACTTTCTTTTCATTCATTCATTCATATCACCAATACAAACACACATCACACTAGGGTAAAAGATGGTTTTAGGAACCATTCTGTGAAGCTACGATACAGTGGGACCGGATACACCTCACGCATACGATAGTGCCCTATTGTGACTACTCATCATCAATGAAGGAGGAATCCTCATCATCAGTGTGGAAGTCCATGTCGAGGTCCTCGAGGTAGTCATCATCATCACTGAGGTAGGAGTAGGAATCTCCACGGATATCTTCACCTTCCTCCTTCTCTTCAAGTTGGGTCACCTGATCACGGATGGTCTTCTCAAGAGTGGCCACTGTCTTGCAAAGACGATTGATGGTGTGATCCTTCTTGCCACGCTGACGGCAAAGTGAATAGTGCTCCTTGGCATGGATGGCGAGGGTGTGGGCCTTACTGACTGCAATGGAATGGTTGTGGTTGGCGTAGGCGCGGGCGTGGTCCAACAACTTTTGCCTATCATATAGCATGAAGTCAAGATGATCCACCTGATGCTTCAGCTCCGGATGGCCTGGCACCTCCAATGTTTGTCTCATAGAATCACGCCTTGCGTAGTAAGCAAAGCGAGTGCCATTGATCTGGTTGATGATTTGCCCACACAGACGGGCAAGAGCCTCCTGCATAGCCCTGGCTAGTCTGTCTAGCCAGTTGTTCTCCCTCAAGCTGAATTGGATCTTCTCTGAGGTGGGTGCCTCCATCTTGCCTCTGAGCTCTGCAACTATCAGCCACTGTAGTTCTCCTCCCTGCTGATCATTGAGCTATGCCCCAAAAAATTCGGGGTGCGGGCGTTCAAGAAGTTCCGAGAGTTGGCTTAAATCTTGCTCGAAGATGAGTCCTCCTCCGTTGCCCAACTGGTAGAACTTGCTATACTTGACTTCCATCTATAATAATTTAGTATGAGTAGGTTAGTAGGGTGATCAAGTGTGTCAAATTTTATGTAGGATTGCAAGAACTTTTTAGAAACATGAATTTTCTTGAAAGAATCTCACGGATAAGAATGAGAATTGGTTTTCATAAATACTCACTTCTTTTGTTTTGAAACTAAGTTTTTGATTCAAGCGTCCATTCTAACTAGGGTCTCCTATGGTCAGGATGTCTCTGACACCAACTTATCAACACCCAAATTTTTAATCCCAGATGCCTGTTATGCCATACCTCACGATCTCAGGATTACCATTTTTGCGAGACATAACAGAATTGGTACCACAGTACAACATCCATTACAAACCATAATAAAGGTCTTACAAATAAAAGATATCATGATCCAGTCTTAATACAATCAACGCAGCGGAAATTAAACGTAGCGGGGCTTCATCTTCAGGGTCATAGGCAATGCTAACGATGGGAGATGATCCTAGTTGTCATAGACCTCCCGCTGTCCATCATCTTGGTAGTCCACCTCATAGTCTGGCCATGGGAATAGCCAGGGACAAAGCCATGAGTACTCCTTAAGTACTCGCGAACTATCACTAAGAAGTAAAGTAGTTTGAGTAGGAATCCTAAGCTCTAGGTTTATTTGCAAAAAGCCAGGTTTATTTCATACTGACTTCAGAAGTAAGGAAAACTAATTTAATGTTATACAACACCTAAGTGGGAACTTAGCTTTCATGTTCACAACCCGGTTGTGGTCAAGTCAAAGGCATAGTTCATTTCACAAGTCATTTTGAAAACATCTGACGATGGAACAGTATGGCCACTCCAACTGTCCATGACCGCGAACACGGCTATTCGAATACTTTGACACTCTGCAGAGGTGATACACTTTCACCACAACATTTGATACATCCGTCAGGGATAGCCCTGTATCATCATACTTAGTATGCGGATAATCAATCCTAACCCTTCAATTACACACCCAAGTATAGCACCTCCCCTATGAGTTTGGCGTCCCACCATGACAATCCGTCATCTTGGGTACTGCATTGGTGGACATTCATCACGAGGTATCTTCAGCTCAACCTCTTCCGCAAGGGAACCCATACTAAGACATATAAGCTTCCAGTTAAGCCCTACCCAATTCAGGTAATGTGGTTGTACGGTAAAATTGGAATGGTATCGCATCCGAACCCAACCATCAGTTTTTATGAAGGGTCAAGGCTGATGCCTCAATATTTTTATCATCAAATCATCTTGTGTTCATAACACATGTCAAAACATTTCAACAGAATGAATCCTCATTCCAAGGTTTTCATAATTATTTTCACCAAGTATTCCCATCTAAAGTGATCAACTTTTATGCTTAGCACTAGCCAGTAAAGTTGAGTGTATTCACTAATGAGGGGTGCTAGTCAAGTGTGACTAACCAAATCTAGTCTTATGCATTTTGATGACATTTAGTTCTAACTACTTAGGCCTAGTTTTATACTCTTTATGTAATCTATAGTATCTTTCCAATACTCACAAAGCACTAACAAAAAAAGAACTTTGGTAAAAATAAAAGAATAAAGCTTGCAAGTAAAACTTGGGATTGGTATAATCAAAGTTGCATAACCAAAGCATGCCTAAAGCATCTGGCATAGGTTATCTTGCAAGGATGGCTTGCATAGTTAAGAAACTTGCAAGTGTTAGCTTGCATAGTTAACTTGTAGTGTTAGGCTTGCCTTGAGTAGTGGAATGGTTGAAGTTTTCTTCTTCTTTTTTGCTCGTAGTACTCCTCTTCCTTGTAGCCTTGGTCGATACTAGCGTCTATAAATGAATACGAGGTACACAATCACCAAAAAATACTTAACTACCTCTATTTGGAACACAAAGGTTCACACTAGATGATCTAGCATCATCACAATCATTACATGAAATAAAGACCTAGTCTTATCTTTCTTATTTTAGAAAAGTAATTTCTACTCATTGAAAGTACATAAGATTTAATATTCTCCAATTAAAATATGGGATCATGTTGACACAAGTCATAACCACATATTCTAAAACTTGGGAATGTGATTTAAAGTGGTGGTCATATTTTATAAAGCTTAAAATTACTATTTTATACAATTAAAGTGACTAGAAATGCCTGTAGAGCATTCTTTTAGTACTAGTCCAAGATCACTGCATGTAAACCTAAATATTTTTACATATTTAGATAGATCTTTTCAAATGTGATTTTTGAGAGTTGGAATCAACTCAAAAGCATTTATGGTTGATTTTTGAAAAATGTTTGAATGTGGAAAAGTCTCTGTCTTGTTATTGTTAGTATAGGTGATCTATAATTTCAAATGGTTTGAATCCAACTGGCTTGGATAGATAATTTGAATACTTTTCTAACAAAATTGGAATCACGCAATTTGGTTCAGTAAGTCTCTTTGAATTGATTTTTGAATCTACTGACAGAATCAAGTTTTAATTAAAATGGAAAATAACTATTTGAATCACTGGGCTATGCGCGGGAATAGAAATGGGCCGGCCCAACTGCCCTGCACTGGCACGGCGGGCTGCGGCAGGGGGTTCCCGTTAGTCAGTGGCTCATTCTAACCGAAATGGTATGTTTCAATCTAGGCCCTACGATTAGAATGCGATCTAACAGCTAAGGTTCATCTCCTACGTCGGATAGCTTCGGCGAGACCGAACCCTAACATCGATGGTGGGGGTACGCGTTTTCTTACCTATGCTCCAGCTAGGGTCGGTGATGGGTGCGAACGATGTATTGACGACGGAGGTTCGAATGCTGGTCGCGGTGGCTCCTGGGGCGATCGCAATCAACGGCTCCTCTTCTCCTCTGCAGCGGCGAACTCCGGTGAAAATCCGGCGGGATGGTGCTCGCCTTGCTCCGTGGAAGGGTCAGAGGTGGTTCTGATATATAGGGGAGTCAGATGGTGTGATGAATAGAGGCGGGGGTGGCCTCTATTTATACACCAGGAAGAGGGGCAAAGCGGCATGGTCTGGCTCCTCCTGCGACGTTGTTGTAGTGAGCTACGGGCATGGTTGAGGGTGCTGGTCAACATAGTGATCCCTGGCGGTCTTCATGCGCATGATGGTGCGACAAGGGGCAGTTGCAAATGGTCGGGAGCGGTCTGTGCACTGTGCGGGAACGACGGGTGTTCGATACAGCGTGTAGTGGTCTCGTGTCGCACAGCGGCGAACGGTCATGTCCTAGGAGTCACTGGTGTCACAGTGAGTGCGGGTACGCGTGGAGAGAGTGAGGTGCGTCGTGTGCGCGCGTGTCGGCAGTGGCGCTCTGGCATGTTGTCGGCATGGTGCAGAGAAAGTGGGCGCGGCGGTTTTCTGGTGGTCCATGGTTTGCTGCGCTCGAGGGTTAGACAGGGGGTGGCGGTGGACGGTGGCCTGCCTCCTGTACATCATGGACGAGCGCAAGGCTGGCTCCTGCGAGTTGTCCATGCTCGACCAACAAGGACGGCTTGGGTGGAGCAACACTAGTCCAAGCAATGAATGGGAGCTGCTCCAATGCAGTGATGGGCACTAGGGGTGAGTGAGGGATAGTAGTGGCGACAAATTGTGGACAAGGCATTGATCAAGAACAGTAATAGTTTGGCAGCTGTTACTATTCTCACCAGGAGTTTGATGAAATGGCCGCATGAATTCAAAATTTGAATTTTTGGATGAATTTTGGTAAGTGATCTTGTCATAAGCTTGGTAGTCTGTGGTTGCTAGGGTTTGCCAAGGGGAAGTGGTTTGGTTGGTTTTTGAGAAATGTCCATCTTAGTACATATGAAGGATTCAATTTTTGAATGCCTCTCAAATGGATTTGAAAATAGTTTTTGTAAGTTTGTGAGTTTGCTTGGGTTCATTGTTATTTGGTCTAGCAAGGGGTGAAAAGAATTGGATTTGTTTCTGTTAGAAATCATTTAATAGAGATGCCCTAAGTGGGCTAGTGGTTGATTTTGGTCAAAATGACCATTTGATCATATGCCTTCTTATTTGAATTTCCTTTTGATTTGTTTTGTTTGGAATTGACCTAGAGGATATTGTTTTCATATTTAAACCAATCCTTAGCATTCATAGAAATCAAACATGGCAAATGCAATCATTCATGCATTAATCACACACACACATGCATTCATATTAATTTTAATAATAAAAGTTTTTGTTAACCCTAAACTTGGGTGATTAGAACTTGATAATCTTGTTTAATATTTTTGGGATGTTACACTGGCCTAGCGAGGCAGCACCTTCAGATCCCTCTAATACCAAAAGAGCGGCACTACCGCCGCTGGCGGTACTACAGGACGACACAAGCGGTACTACCGCAACTGGGAAGCATCAGGTGACCAAGCCTGGAGCTACTACCCCTCCACCAACCGCTACTAGCAAAATGTGGTACTATCCGACATGAAGATCAGTACTACCGGTGCTCACTGAGCCCGTGCGCTCTAGCTCAGGCTCCGACCCTTGTAACACCCTCAATACTTCCTTTTTGCCCAAACTACCCCTATTTTAGTGGCTAGTTTATATATAGAGCCCCACCCATTATTGTATCTTTTAGACTTGATATTAGAACTAGAAGAAGAAACCCTCTTGTGGACCTCAATCTTGTTGGTCTCATGCTCTTTCATGAGGAGCACCTAATATCCCAATCCTCTTCAAATCTAGCTTATAGCATTCGGGTTGTACAAGATCTTCATATTGAGTTTGCTCGTATGAAGCTATCAAGATCTCGTCAAGTATCCCGCCTCGCCGTGTCGGATTGGAAGGATCTCTTTCCGAATTCCGATCCTGTAGGATTGTATTGGACCGGTAGCCACCAGGGTGATCCAATGGTTTGTATTGCATGAGTTTTTCATGATTCTTTGTGTGTGGAGTTCATCGAGTCCATCTCTCACTCTCTTCCCTTACATGGTTCACCACGAAGCCATCGAAATCATGAAAGATCGGTCCATCCCAAGGGACATGCCCTAACATATTGGTATCAAGAGCCTCATTAATCATGATTTTTGCCCAAATTTTCTTCTATCTGTCGGGGCCCTGGAACCCAGGGTGACACGTCCCTACGTGTTGGAGATATGCCCAAGCGGCAATAATACAAGTAGTTATTATTATATCTTTGTGTTTATGATAAATGTTTATATTCATGCTATTATTGTCTTAACCGGAAACATTAATACTTGTGTGATTTGTGAACTTTTTAGAGTCCCTAGTAAAGCCTCTTTGTAATACTAGATTTTTGGTTAAATAGATGATCATGATTTCCTGATCATGAACATTGAGGTGATATTAACAACAAGGTCATATCTTTAGGAGAATGGTGTGATGGACATACTCCTATAGTTAAGCGTAGCATAAAGATCATGTCATTTCAAGAGTTCGTTTTCTATAATCTTTTAGATACATAGCAACCTAAATCCTTCGACCATGAGATCATGTTTATCACCCACCAGATGGATGCTTTGATTACATCAAACATCACTTTGTAACTGGGTTGCTATAAAGGTGGCATTGAGTGTTTGGAAAGTATGTGTTGAGGCACATGGATCAAGAGTGGTATTTGTCCATCCATATGACTGATAGATATACTCTGGGCCCTCTCGGTGGAATGTCATCCAATTAGCTTGCAAGCATCTGACTGGCTCACAAGGGATCACATATCACATGAACAAGTAAAGAGTACTTATCTATAACGAGGTTGAACTAGGTATGCACAGATACCGATGATCAAACCTCGGATAAGTAAAGTATCGCGAGACAAAGGGAAATTGGTATCCTATGTAAATGGTTCATTCGATCACGAAGTAACCGTAGAAATATGTGAGAGCAATATGAATTTCCAGATTCCTCTATTGGTTATTGATCGGAGAAGAGTCTCAATCATATCTGGATAATTCACGAACCGTAGGGAGACACACTTAAGGATTCGATGTTGTTTAGTATATATGGAATGTGAGTAAGAAGACCGAATGTTGTTCGGAGTCTCAGATTGGATCCAGGACATCACGAGGTGATCCGTAATGGTCCGGAGAATAAGATTCATATAAGGAAATTCCAATTCCGGTGTTCGGGAATGGTTTCAGTGTTTTCACCGGAATGTTCTAGAATGGTCTAGAAAGTCCACAGACCCAGAGTGGGAAGGGTACATGGATTTTTCATGACAAAGCGGAATGGTTGCATCATGTCCTAGGTCACTTTCCTAGGCAATGGGAAGAGAGAAATCACACTCTAGTTTGAATAGTCAAACGCCAATTTGAAAAGTCAAATCCCAACATTGGTTGCCAAGTAGAGCGAGGGAAGGAATCCTACCTAAGGGAGGATTCCTCCCTCTCCCTTGCCACCAGCCTAGAATAGGAGTTGGGGGAGGACTCCCCTCCCCCAACCGCCTCTCCAACCTATAAAAGGAGGGGTAGGGCGCCCCTACCCCTCACCACAGACCCTAGCATGGCCACCTCCCTCTCTAGTAGTCGCCACCTAGGGATCTCCTCCCAAGTTGCCGACTAGGGCAAAGCCCTAGCCCTAGCCGCCGGCCACCACTCCCCCTTGGCCCTCTAAACCCTAGATTGCCAAGGCCTCTCTTCTACTCCACCATACCCGCTCCGTCTTAGGTGAAGCCCTGCGGGATTTCCCTCTAAACTCCGACACCACACCGTCGTACTGCCAGAATCGCGAGGAGAGATCTATAACCTCTGCTGTCTGCTGGAACAAGGGAGAGGAAGGTCTTCATTGAGTACCGAACGTGTGACCGACTGCGGGAGCACTGCCGGAACACGGTGCCGGAAGGATCGTCTACGCGATCTTGAGATCGACAAGTGAAGGACTACATCACCCACAAGAATCCGATCTTGTTAACCGCTTTGGAATCTTCAAGGGTGAGTACTCTATAGACTCGTTGCTACAATCTAGTAGATAGATCTTGGCTTTTCTGTGTTCATGTGGTAGAATTTTTTTGTTTTCCATGCTACGAAACCCAGCAGTGGTATCAGAGCCGTGTCTATATGTAGATATGTTGCACGAGTAGAATACAATGGTCATTGTCGGCGGTGGTGCTTTTATTATCAATTGCTTCTTGTGTACTTTTCATCTTGCGGGATGGCGGGATGAAGCGGCCCATGCTAACCTTACATGACATCGTTCATGAGACTTGCTCGACGCTCGACATGCAACTTAAATTGCATAAGTGGATTTGTAGGTGTCTGTCTCTCCCATCATAGTGAAGATTCAATTTACAACATGCACTTGATAGTACTTTCGTCAACATTGTGGTTCTTGTTCTCAAGTTAGAACGATACTTATTGGAAAGCCCCAAACCATGTAAAACATTCAAAGAAAATTAGAGGCGTCTAACTTTGTTTTGCAGGGGTTTTTTGTGTTGTGATATGGCCATCGTTGTGATTATATATGATGTATGCAATGATCCTTATTGTAAGTCAGCAACCGATGGGAGGCTTATGGTTGTGTTTTAATTTTGGTAAGACCTACGTGTATTATTTAAAGTAGTTGTAATAGTTGATGCTGTTGGACGACAACCATGGAGCGGTGTCATTGACCTTGACACCACGCCGGCGATGATGGAGATCATGTTCGTGCTTGAAGATGGAGATCGGAAGTACAAGAAAAAAGGCCATATCATATAACATATTATGAATTGCATGTGATGTTAATCCTTTTATGCATTTTGTATTGATTAGATCTCTACAGTAGCATTATAAGATGATCCTTCTCACAAAATATCAAGTAATAAAGTGTTCATCCTTAGTAAGCACCGTTGCTAAGACTCGTTGTTTTGAAGCACCATGTGATCATCGGGCATGATAGATTTTGCGTGTGCATACAACGGGAGCAAGCCAGATTTTCTCATGCGGAACTAAGGTTAATCTTGACGAGCCTAGCATGTGCAGACATGGTCTCGAAACATGGAATACCGAAAGGTAAAGCATGAGTCATATAGTAGATATGATGAACATGTTGATTGTTCGCCTTTGAAACTACATGTTTTGTTCTGATGATCAGACTTGATGTAGTGGATTTGGTTCGTGTGATCAATAGAAAAATGTAAGGGATATTGTTTTGAGTGGGAGTTCACCTAGATTAATTTATTTATTAATTAGAACTCAATTTTTTATAAACTTAGTCTGAACTATTGCAAATATGTTGTAGATCATGGCGACCCCTACCATCAGTTTTAACGCATTCCTAGAGAAAGAAAAGTTGAAAAACAATGGAAGCAACTTAGCGGATTGGTTCCGCAATTTGAGGATTGTCCTCAATGCTGGTCAGTTGACTTATGTGCTGGATGCACCGCTGGGTGACCCACCTGCAGCTGATGCAACTGATGAGGTGAAGAATCTTTTCCTTTCTCGGAAGAATCAGTACTCCACAGTTCAGTGTGTTATCTTGTATGGTTTGGAATCAGAGCTTCAGAAAATGTTTGAGAACTTTGACCCACATGACATTGTCTGTGAACTCAAAATGATATCCGAGGCTCATGCGTCAGTTGAGAGTTATGAGGCTTCTAAAAAGTTCTTTAAATGCAAGATGGAAGAGGGCAGCTCTGTCAGTGACCATGTGCTTAAGATGTCTGGGCAAGCCAATAAGCTTCAGAGCTTGGGTATAGTGTTCCTAATGCTTTGGGGATTCACCATGTCCTCCAATCACTACCACCAAGTTACAAGAACTTTGTAATGAACTACAACATGCAGCGCATGTATAAGTCGTTACTAGAACTCTTCTCTATGTTGAAGTCTGCGGATGTGGAGATCAAGAAAGAGCACCAAGTGTTGATGGTCAATAAGACCACCAATTTAAAGAAGCAAGGCAAGCCAAAGAAAAAGGGTAACTTCAAGAAGGGCGGTAAGAAATCCACCGCGCCTGCAAAGTGACCAAGGCCGGGCCTGAGCCTGATACTGAGTGCTTTTACTGCAAGGGAGAATGTCACTGGAAGTGGAATTGCCCCAAGTACTTGGTGGATCTGAAGAACGGGAACATCAAGAAGAAAGGTATATCCAATATACATGTTATTGATGTGTATCTTACTAGTAATCATAGTAGTGCCTGGGTATTTGATACTGGTTCGGTTGCTCATATTTTTAACTCGAAATAGGTGCTGCAGAATGAACGGAGACTAGCGAAGAATGAGCTGACGATGCGCATTGGAAATGGATCAAAGGTTGATGTGATCGCGATCGGCGCGCTACCTCCTCATCTACCATCGGGATTAGTTTTATACTTAGATAATTGTTATTTGGTGCCTGCGTTGAGCATGAAAATTATATCTGGATCATGTTTATTGCAAGATGGTTACTTGTTTAAGTCAGAGAATAATAGTTGTTCGATTTATATGAGTAATATCTTTTATGGTCATGCACCTTTGATATATGGTCTATTCTTGTTGAATATCGATTGTAGTGATACACATGTTCACAGTATAGGAGCTAAACATTTGAAATTGAATGATAATTCTACATACATGTGGCACCGTCGTCTTGGTCACATTGGAGTGAAGTGTATGAAGAAACTCCATTCCGATGTATTTCTTGAATCACTTGAAAGATGCGAAGCATGTCTAATGGGAAAAAGACTAAGGCTCCATTTTCTGGTATGATGGAGCGAGCTACAGACTTATTGGAAATCATACATACCGATGTGTGTGGCCCGATGAGTGTAGCATCGCACGGTGTTTATCGTTATGTTCTTACTTTCATGGATGACTTGAGTAGATATGGGTAAACATAAGTCCGAAACTTTCACGATGTTCAAGGAGTTGCAAAGTGAAGTAGAGAATCAACGTAACAAGAACATTAAATTTCCACGATCTGATCATGGAGGTGAATATCTAAGTTACGAGTTTGGCGAGCATTTGAAGAAATGCGGAATACTTTCACAATTGACACCGCCGAGAACACCATAGCATAATGGTGTATCAGAACGTCATAATAGAACTCTCTTAGAAAATGGTTTGTTCTATGATGTCACTTATATATTTACCATTATGATTTTGGAGTTATGCATTAGAAACAACCGCATTCACTATAAATAGGGCACCATCTATGTCTGTTGAAACAACACCATATGAATTATGGTTTGGGAAGAAATCTAAATTATCGTTCCTTAAAGTTTGGGGTTGTGAAGGTTATGTAAAGAAGTTACAGCCCAACAAGCTTGAACCCAATGCGGAAAAATGCGTTTTCATAGGATACCTGAAGGAAACTATTGGGTATACCTTCTATCATAGATCTGAAGGGAAAATGTTTGTTGCCAAGAATGGATCCTTTCTCGAGAAGGAGTTTCTCTTGAAAGAAGTGACTGGAAGGAAAGTAGAACTCGATGAGGTCGTCGAACCTTCTCTCGGATTTGAGAGTAGGGAAGCACTAGAAGTTCCTGTGGATCCTACACCAATAAGAGAAGAAGCTAATGATGATGAACATGAAACTTCGGTCGAAGTTACTACGAAACCTCGCAGGTTGACAAGGACTCATACCACTCCCGATTGGTATTATTCTGTTAGGAGGAAGCGATGATGAGCCCAGATTCCAATAAATGGCAAGAATCCATGAAATCCGAGATTGGATCCATGTACGAAAACCAAGTATGGACTTTAGTGGACTTACCAGATGGCCGGAAGGCTGTCGAGAAAAAATGGATTTTCAAAAAGAAAACAGATGCTGATGGTAATGTAACCATCTATAAAGCTCGACTTTTCGCAAAAGGGTTTCGACAAAATCAAGGAGTTGACTATGATGAGAATTTCTCATCAATAGCGAAGCTAAAGTCTGTGAGGATTTTTTTTTAGCAATAGTTGCATATTACGATTATGAGATATGGCAGATGGATGTCAAAATGGCATTCCTCAATGGAGACATTGATGAAGATTTGTATATGGTACAACCCAAAGGTTTTGTCAATCCTAAAGATGATAATAAGGTATGAAAACTTCAACGATCCATTTATGGATTGAAGCAAGCATCCCGAAGTTGGAATCAACATTTTGATAAGGTGATCAAAAGTTTTTGTTTTATACAAACTTATGGAGAATCTTGTATTCACAAGAAATTGAGTGGGAGCCCTGTATCATTCCTAGTACTATATGTCAATGATGTATTGTTGATTGGGAATGATGTAGACCTCTTAAAAGTGTCAAGGATTATTTTAATAATAGTTTTTGAATGAAGGATCATGGAGAAGCTGCTTACATATTAGGCATAAATATTTATAGAGATATATCGAGACGCCTAATATCGCTTTCACAGATTACATATTTGGACAAAGTTCTAAAGAGGTTTGGAATGGAAGATAGCACGAAAGGGTACTTGCCATTTTTGCCCAATACGACCTTGAGTAAAACTCAAAGTCCTGCTACGGTGGAAGATAGAGAGAGGATGAGTAAGACTCCCTATGGCTCAGCCATGGGATCTATCATGTATGCCATGCTTTATACTAGACCAGACATTGCATATGTAGTTAGTTTGACTAGCAGATATCAAACTAATCCAGGAGTGGGTCATTGGACAGCAGTCAAAAATATCCTTAAGTACTTGAGAAGAACAAAGGATATGGTTCTTTCTGATGGAGGTGATGAACAACTCGTTGTTAATGGTTACACCGATGCTAGTTGGAACACCAATCCAGATGATTCTAAATCTCAATCTGTATACATATTTACATTAAATGGTGCAGTTGTGAGCTGGAGGAGTGCAAATCAAAGCGTTGTGGCAAGATCTTCAACTGAATCAGAATGCATAGCTGCTTTGGAGGCTTCAGAACTGGGTGGTTATAAAGGTGGCATTGAGTGTTCGGAAAGTATGTGTTGAGGCACCTAGATCAAGAGTGGGATTTGTCCATCCATATGACGGATAGATATACTCTAGGCCCTCTCACTGGAATGTCATTCAATTAGCTTGCTAGCATGTGACTGGCTCATGAGGGATCACATATCACATGAACGAGTAAAGAGTACTTATTGGTAACGAGGTTGAACTAGGTATACAGAGATACTGATGACCAAACCTCGGATAAGTAAAGTATCATGAGACAAAGAGAAATTGGTATCATATGTAAATGGTTCATTCGATCATGAAGTAATCATAGAAATATGTGGGATCCATATTAATTTCCAGATTCCTCTATTGGTTATTGATCAGAGAAGAGTCTTGATCATGTCTGCATAATTCACGAATCGTAGGGAGACACACTTAAGGATTCGATGTTGTTTAGTAGATATCGATTGTGAGTAAGGGGACCGAATGTTGTTCGGAGTCTCGGATTGGATCTAGGACATCACGAGAAGATCCAGAATGGTCCATAGAATAAGACTCATATAAGGAAAGTCCTATTCCGGAGTTCGGGATTCGTTTCGGTGTTTTCACCGGAATGTTCTAGAAGGGTCTAGAAGGTCCAACGATCTGGAGTGGGAAGGGTACATGGATGTGTCATGACAAAGTGGAAAGGTTGCATCATGTCCTAGGTCACATGTCTGGTCAATGGGAAGAGAGAAATCAAACTCTAGTTTGAAAAGTCAAACGCCAATTTGAAAAGTCAAATCCCAACATTGGTTGCCAAGTGGAGGGAGGGAAGGAATCCTACCTAAGGGAGGATTCCTCCCTCTCACTTGCCGCTGGCCTAGAAGAGGAGTTGGGGGAGGACTCCCCTCCCCCCAACCGCCTCTCCCACCTATAAAAGGAGAGGTAGGGCGCCCCTTACCCCTCGCCACAAACCCAACTTGGCCGCCACCCTTTCTAGCCGCCGCCACCTAGGGATCTCCTTCCAAGTTGCCGACTAGGGAAAATCCCTAGCCCTAGCCACCGACCACCACTCCCCTTGGCCCTCTAAATCCTAGGTCGCCAAGGCCTCTCTTATACTCCACCATACCCGCTCCGGCTTAGGCGAAGCCCTGCGGGATTTCCCTCTAAACTCCGACACCACATCGCCGTGCTGCCGGAATCGCGAGGAGAGGTCTACAACCTCCGCTGCCTGTTGGAACAAGGGAGAGGAAGGTATTCATCGAGTACCGAATGTGTGACCGTCTGGGGGAGCGCTGCTGGAACGTGGCGTTGGAAGGATCGTTTACGCGATCTTGAAATGGCAAGTGAACGACTACATCACCCACGAGAATCCGAGCTCGTTAACCGCTTTGGGATCTTCGAGGGTGAGTACTCTATCGACTCGTTGCTACAATCTAGTAGATAGATCTTGGCTTGTATGGGTTCATGCGGTAGAATTTTTTTGTTTTCTATTCTACGAACCCCAACACTATGGTTGAAAGGTCCAGAATTGAGGATGTCACCCCCTTGCAAGGTAGTAGCGCCTCTAGAGGTGGCCTGGCCGCGCGATCCCTCATGAGGCCCCGCCTCACGAGGAAACAACCTAAGTAGGATATATCTCTTGCATGAACTATGCTGCTGTGCCACGCCTCATCTTGGAGCCTCAGATGCTTTGGGGTGCTCCAGGGGCAGATTGGTAACTTCATTAGATAGGGCGCGAGCCATGCCCCGACAAGGAGCGTATTAGCCTTGTCGGAGATTCGTCCCGTGAATGATCTAGGGTCCAACGATCCCTTGGTTCTAGAGGGTACTAAACACGCGTTCCCAAGGTACCTCGGCAACGGCGGCAACGACGGATCAAGAACCACCACAGAGAGGTGATGCTGTTTTTTTACCTAGGTTCAGGACCCTCGTGAGGACGTAAATCCCCTACTCCATCTTTGTTGTATTACTCGCTTGGCTTCGCAAGGGTACAATGGAGGAGAAATGTCTAGGGTTTAGATAACTGAGGATCGATCGATATGCTCTAAGGTAGGAGGAGGGTCTCTTATATAGGGCGGAGTTGGGCCTCCTCCCCCAGCCTTGAAGGGAAGGGCTTCCACAGTGTCGCCCCTTGAGGACCCGGTATAGGAGGCTACTTTACGTGGACTGATACGTCGTAAACGTATCTATAATTTTTGATGTTCCATGCTTCTTTAGTATCAACTTTGCTATGTTTTGTCTACACTTTGAGGTATTTTTATACATTTTCTAGGATTAACCTATTAACAAGATGCCGCGGTGCCGGTTGCCTATTTTCTGCTATTTTTGGTTTCAGAAAAGCTAGTAAGGAAACATTCTCGGAATTGGACGGGACAAAATCCAAATTCAATATTTTACCAGAGAGAACACAGAGACCAAAGGGCAGCCAAAGGGGGGGCCACGAGGTGGCCACACCCTAGCGCCGTGTGGCCCACGGGGGGGGTGAGCCCTATGGTGTGGGCCCCTCGGGCGGCCCCCTGCCTCGCCTCTTCGCCTATAAATTCACCCCTATGTAGAAACCCTAAGTACCCGATAAGATCTCCACGAAATAGTCCGTAGCCACTGCCACCATTGTCCCAAGATCGGGGGGATCTGAAGCTCTTCCCGGCACCCTGCCGGAGGGGAGAGATCATCCGGGAGGACTTCTTCATCACCATGCCAGCCTCCGGTATGATGCGTGAGTAGTTCACCCTTGGACTATGGGTCCATACAATAGCTAGATGGTTGTTTCTCCTCCTTTGTGCTATCATGTTTAGATCTTGTGAGCTCCGTTCATGATCAAGATCATATTTTTGTAATCATACATGTTGTGTTTGTGGGGATCCGATAGATATTGAGATACTATGTTAGATTGATTATTGATTCTATCATGTTAGATTGATTGTTGATTCTATCATGTCTGTGCTATTTGTGATCTTTCATGCTCTCCGTTGCTAGTAGCTATCTTGGCTAAGTAGATGCTCGTGACTCCAAGAGGGAGTATTTACGATCGATAGTAGGTTCATGCCTCTAGTAATCTGGGGAAGTGACAGAAATCTCTAAGGTTGTATATGTCTTGTTGCTACTAGGAGAAAACAACAATATTTTGTTCATGGAGCAATTGTATTGTTTACTTTACACACATTGCTTAATGCAATTATCCGTTTCTTGCAACTTAATACTAGAGGGGGTTCAGATGATAACCTGAAGGTGGACTATTAGTCATAGATGCAGTTGGAGTACGGTCTATGTATATTGTTGTAATGCCCAATCAAATCTCACAGGAGTCATGATGTCTAGTATATGCATTGTTATGCTTGTTCAATCTATCAATTGCCCCGCTATAGTTTGTTCACCCAGCATGTCATTTATCTTAAGGAGAACACCTCTAGTGAATTGTGGACCCCGGTCCAATCTTTATCATTGATACATCATATACTATTACCATTTACTTTCTAAAAGCAACTACTATCTACCACACTATACGTTTAATCCTTTGTTTTCAGCAAACCGGTGAGATTCACAACCTCACTGTAAGTTGGGGCAAAGTATTGAGTTTATGTTGTGCAGGATTCCAAGTTGTTAGCAACACCTTGGAGTTGTTTCCTTCCTCCTACTGGTTCGATAACCTTGGTTTCATAACGGAGGGAAAACTTACTACTGTGCTCATCATACCTTCCTCTTGGGGTTTCCCAACGAAGCTCTGCAGTTGACTGAGCTCATCAAGACATTTTCTAGCGTCGTTGCCGGGGAGATAAGGACAACTTGAATTTCTTACCCTCCGTCAGTCACCTTTTAGGGAGAAAGAAGATTCTCGCAAGGGGACTCTCTCACAACCATTCTTATTACTTTGTTTTTGTTTTGCTTAGTTTCTTTTGCTTATTTCTCTTTTTCCAATATACAAAAAAATTTATTTTCGTTTGGTTTTCTCTTTATTATCAAAAACACAAAAAATTAGTTCCTACTATAGTTGTTGGTCTATTATTGCCTTCCTTTGTCGTGCTTTCTATCAATGGTTGGTTTCTTTGAAACTAGTTCTTATTGGCAAGGTGGGTTCACGAAAGAACAAAAATATTATTATAAGGAACACTGCTTGTCACAAAAAGGGAAACACTTATGGGAACAAATTGATAAATTGAATACCATTGCTAGAAACGTGTGCTCTACTTATAATGTTACTTATTACTTTCATAAATCTTGTTGCTGTAGGAGGTATAAACACCTCCCTTTTCAATGTGAGTATAATGATAATGTTACCATATCTTCTTATGTTAAAGGAAATTATGACTTTTATGATGTGGAACAAATTGAAGAATTTATTGCTTGGAAGGGTTCATTTGAACTTGCTAGTTTGCTTGAAAATACTAATGATGCACCTTATAAATATTCTATGATATACTTAAATTTTTCTTTGATAATTGCAAGGAAGAAAATGGCTATATTCTTGAATATTTTAATAGATGCTTTTCACAAACAGAAGAGACTAATGCCTTGCAGGAGCTTATGGAAGAAGAAATTGCTGAAACGGGAAGCTCATTAGATGAAAAAGAGGAGGAGAGTGATGAACAAAAGGACGAGGAATGGATCTACCCATGCCTACCTTCTAATGAGGGTAACTCTTTATTCCTTACATTATTTGATTGTCCCCCATGCTTACCAAAGGAGGATGAATGTTATGCTCCTGTGGATTCTTTTGAAATACCTACTATGGGTAAAACTTGTGATAATAATTATGCTCATGTTATCTATGATAATCCTTTATTTGTGCCTAACTTCGAAATGCATGGTAATAAATAGTTTTGCTTAGAAAATGTTTATGATAAATCTTTAGATGATGGTCCTATATTGGTTGATAATATTAATTGTACTACTATTGAAAATGAGATTGGAAGGGTTTTGACTTTATCTTGGAACCCCATACCTCTTGAGAATGATCAGTCATCTTGTTATAAAATTGTTAAAAGTGGGTTTGAAGGTTTTAATCCCACTATTTTTGAGCTTGATAAAAATTATGTGTTTCTAGATCATGAAAAGCATACTTTAAGTGATAGTTATATTGTTGTCGAGGGGATAACCCCCAGTAGGGTCACGAGAGGGGAAACATAGCACAGCTGGGTTGGCTCCGAGTAAAAAATGAACCAGGTCGGGTAAGATAAGCATGAAAGCCGAGATACAAACTATCTCGGCCCGAATAGGACAAAGTTCTAACCCTTTCAGGTACCAACGAGCCGAGTCAACCGAGGAAGGGCCAAGTCAAGAAGGACACGTGGCACCTTTCCGAGTAAGGTTCGGGAAGGACCATGGTAAAGCGTGGTCAAAAGAGAAGGGCGACGCCGGGTGACACAAAAGGAGCCGGGTGACGCCCAAAGCAAGCGCTAACGTACAAAGTAACAGCATGACGCCAAAAAGAACCAGAAGCAGCGTACTAGAAGACCGTTAGCTGTCAAGCTTTATGGACCGGGCCTATGGGCTTAAGGCAAGCCCTTAACCCGTCCCATATTGTAGGGACCAAGATCCAAACAGTAAACCCTAGAACCCAAAGGGGTATTAGCTAGCACTGCCTATATAAGGGAGGGCATAGCAAGAGTAGAAAAAGGTTGGACCAAGTAGGGAACATGGGATGCGTACTCAAGCCAATACAGCTCAAGGAGCACTTGTAATCTTTGGGGTGTCAATCAAATTTTCAAGTGTGGAGAGTTCTTCTTGTTCTTCGTGCATGGCTCGACTGTGCAATCCCTCCCCGGTGACCACAAGCACCCATTGTTGGGCCACGTGGAGATAAAACAAAAATTTCCCCTCTAACATGGTGATCCCAAGATCTAGCTGAGGTAGAAGGACACGAGGTTTACCACTAGATGCGCAGTTGCGGATTACTGATGAAGCGTGTCAGTTGATGCAGTGCAGTCCTCACGATCTGATCGTCCTGGTGCTGATCGCACAGCAGCTCTGCTGGTATCCACACGTACAAGGAGGAGCACCGGCGGCGAACTGCTAGGTTCGTGTCGACGGTAGGACTGCTGTGGAGCTAGGGTTTCCAACACATGGAATGACCTAACCGAACAACGATTAACCTTTCTGGGTTACGGTGCTCCACTATATATAGGGAGTGAACATGGGCTCTGCTCGCGTGACCCATTCACTAAAGCCCATATAACACTAGTCACTGTGAGTCCAACTCACTAACTCAGTCCTAATCCGGTTTAGGTCCAATCCAACCAGATTACATGTTCAGATCCAATCCGAACTTGCTCCCGCTCTTAAGTGTGTGACCCCACAGGCTCATGGCTACTTGGACACGATTGGAGTCCGACTCTCAATCGATCAGTCGGTAGCGGCTCCTAGAAGAACATGCCGACTCCCAAGTACCAAAGAGTCATGACGACTTGCCTTTCCAATGCGACTTACGTCCAAGTCCCTTTTGCCTCACGATATACCTTGTCAGACTATAGGCGAATAATTTTCATCCCTTTAATAGTCCGACTCTCTTCTCGATCCAAGATAAGTGATTCACCCAACTAACTCTTAGTCGATCGCCTCGGTTAACACTTAACCGAGTCGTGCATGGCCATGCTTTCCGAATCATATCTCACAAGAGGGCCCAGAGAATATCTCTCTGAGTGGAGGGGCAAAATCCCATCTTGGTTATTCACATCACGCAGCTTGATTCTCAGTCGACCCGAACCCTGCCTTTGTAACTGCCCAATTACGGTTCAGCGTTTGACAGAACCTAAGTCGATGATCCTCAACTCGGACTATGCAACAACCTCAGGTCTAAGGATTACATTGATTGAGATATACAAATGACAACTTGTTCGTTGTACCTCAATATGGGTCAATCCGACTCGCTAAACTCTTTTGCCGAATCTATGTAAGTTGGAATAGCATCCCCATGCTCATGACAAGTGGAACCGAGTCATCAAGCCAACTTTCACATTGGTCTATGTTGTGTGTCTAGCACAACTTCGATGACCAAGGATATTTAGTACAAACAACATGAATGCATAGTTCCACAACCAAATCACATATTCAATGATACACATCAGATGTTTATACAAGGACTACTTAATGTCTTTATGAATACAATGGGAAATCTCATCATACATGATTGCCTCTAGGGCATATTCCCAACACCCATTCGGCCCCCAACTTAAGCCTACCCATGGCATCTGCCGTGCCACCACCACGACAGTTGGCGCCCACCGTGGGGAAGAAGCAGGTGCTTGATGGAGTCTTCATCCGGACGGGCAACATCATCGCCAAGACCGGCGAGCGCGTCTACTCCGGCCTCATCCAGAGGTTTGGAGCGCTCAACTTCGTCAGCGACAACGCGGGCTGCTTCGGGACCAAGCCGTTCCCTAGGGGCGGTCACTTCATCAAATTCGGCGAGCACCAGGTCTATGTCGCGGTGCGCGTGGAGTGTGCATATCCTGAGCACGTTGTCCTTGCGCCGGATCCCCCAACGGCACCAGTCGCTGGGAAACTTCTCCAACTCATCTCCATGGAGGTAATGATGACTTCCCCAAACCCCGTAGCTCCCCCAGTAGTTCCAGTGGTAAATGAAAACACAGAAGGAGGAAATCATGAGGAAATGCCAAGGGCTGCAAGAACAGCAAAGGCGCCGCTGGAGAAACTAGAGAACATAGCTAGGAGCAAAAGAGCTAAGGAGCTACAGGAAGCGATAAACAAGTTGGCAGAGCCAGTGGCACAAGAAACTGACCCTTCGCATGTGCAAGCCGAGTTGGAAGAAGCCAGGATAAAAGTCCTAGAGAAAGCAAAGGAGCTAGCACAATTACAACAGGATGTGGATATCACTATCCGAGAGCTTAACTCGGCAAATCGAGTCAAGGGCGCAAAGACCCGACTTGATGCAACAAGATTGAGAGGAAGGAACCACAACGAAGAGCTGGCAGATGCGACATCAAAGATAACACCAGAGAACAGCAATGAGACGGCCACGCATCCAACGTACAACACAGCAGCACCTAATCTACGAGCAGCAGAAGCAGCAATGGCAGAATTACCCCACTTGGAGGGGGAAGCAAAGAAAAGGCAGCAAGAACGAGTCAATGAGTTAGTAAAGGCAGCTAGCATGCTGAATGAGGCATATTACAGAGCAAATCCTGGTATAGCAGGGATATCACAGCTGGTTCACTCGGCGACTCCTGTTCCGGCAAGATCGGCTAGGCACACGGCATCCTCACTCGGAGCGGCACCCAGGCCGAGAAAAGAAAAAAGTGTGGATTCTGGAAGAAACAAGCAGATGGTCGCCTATGATCCGACAGTAGTTCAAGGAAACCCGGTGCATACGCAAGGGGCAAAAAGAAATAATCCCCAAGAAAATGAAAACCAGGAAAAAATTGGACAGAGAAATGACAACGGAGGGCAAAATTTTGCGCCTCATACTCGGCGCGCAACCCACTCGGCAGGAGGAGGAAATCCAGCTCCGAATAACGCACCAGCTCAGCCGGAAAGAAGACAGCAGAGCACATGAAAAGCAGTTCAACAGCCAGCTAACCCGAACGCGAATAAGTATAATGATGGTTACTCGGCTATGGTAAATGACGGGTATGAGCTGCCGGATCATGCATATCAAGCACTGGGAGCGAGATACGGAGGTAGGAACCTTCAGCTGGATGATGCCAGGCTGAAGCTTGACCGCATAAAAATGGCAGAGATAATTGAGTCACAAGGTTCGCAGGGTCCACCATGTTTTGGCCCAAGGATCATGAAGGAGCCACCGGTGCCAAATTTCCAGCTGGCCAGAGGGACAAAAACATATGATGGAAGCACAAAGCCAGAGGATTGGCTCATAGATTATGGAACCGCTGTGAAGATCACGCAGGGAAACTTGAGATGGGCAGTACGTTACGTACCGTAGATGCTGGAGGGACCAGCTCGGGTATGGTTGAATAATTTGCCACCCGGAAGCATCAATAGTTGGATTGATTTTCACGACGCCTTCGTGAGCAATTTCGCGAGCACTTACAAGAGGCCGAATCGCCCACAGCAACTTGCAATGTGCAAGCAAAGACCGAATGAGACCGACAGGGAGTTCCTCACAAGGTGGTGTACGATGCGTAACTCTTGTGAAGGGGTAATCGAGTCACAAGTAATCGCATGGTTTGCACAAGGATGTAGACATGGGAGTGTGCCATGGCAAAGGTTACAAAGAGATATGCCGGCAATCCTTGCAGAGACGATAAGAATCGCCGACTCGTATGCGTTAGGAGATCCGACTCAGCCGCTGCTCATGTCGGCAGACGGGATGACTGAGACTCAGATCTATGACGCTGCCGGGTCGCAAAGGCACCAGGAGAGATCCAAGTACAGAAGCAAGAGAAGAGACGAGAGGCCGGATTACATGTATGGTTCGGCTCAGGTTGCAGCAGTGAGTCAGGATCATCCATATGTTGGAAGCAGTCAGCGTCAAAGGACAACTCATCAACAATAATGGGTGCCAAAGAATGACGGCAAAAGGCCATACGATTAGAGGAAACAGTATCAAGACCGACAAAAATACACCTATGAGATGATGCTGGATTAGCCGTGTAAGTTTCACACGCCATGTCCGAGTAAGCCGGAAAATCACTCAACAAGGCAATGCACTTGGTTTCAGAAAGGAGACAGAGTGGACTCGCCGAATAAGCAGCTTACACCACCTCCCCCTCCTCCACTTACAGGAGGAAATTCTCAAGAAGTAGGAGCAGATAACAGATATGAAAACAGGCAGCCGAGGTATCAGAATCAAGAAAGAAGAGAAGTTGTGCACCAAGTACACAATCCAAGAGGTGACGATGCCCATGTCGGCCATGGAACCAGAAATGAGTACAGAGAACATCACCAGAGCTATGTTGTGTTTGTCACAGAGCCAAATGATAAGAAGAGCCAGCAGCGACGAATGATGGAAGTGAATGCCACGATGCCGACAATTCCCAAGTACATGCATTGGTCTGAGCAAGAGATAACTTGGAGTATAAAGGATCACCCCAAAATCATGCCAACCCCAGGAGGATACACTCTGGTTCTGGATCCAACGTTCATGGGCCTAGATATCAACGTGAAATTTTCAAAGGTGTTAATCGATGATGGCAGTAGCATCAACATCATGTACAAGGATACTATGCTCAAGTTAGGCATCACCATGAACATGCTGGAGCCGACTAAGACCAGTTTCCACGGGATTGTGCCGGGATTGTCCTGTGAGCCAATTGGCAAGATCTGGGTCGACGTCTTATTTGGCAACAGACAAAATTGTCGCACTGAAGCCATAGAGTTTGAGGTAGTAGATTTGGTCAGCTCATATCATGCCTTACTCGGCAGGCCGGCTATGGCAAAGTTCATGGCTACTCCTCACATCGCTTACTTGAAGATGAAGCTGCCAGGCCCATGTGGGGTGATCACAGTTGAAGGAGATTAGAAAAGATCTATTGCTTGTGCCTCAGCCGGGTCTTCACTGGCCGAGTCACTCGTCATAGCACAAGAGAAAAGTCAGATGTTGGAGGTGGCGGCATTGGCCAAAGCAGCACAAATGTCCATGCTGGCACTCACCAACCCGCATGGCAATGTATCATTTCAAGCTACCAAGGAAACCAAGAAGGTGCAGGTGGATGAAACTTTCCCAAAGCGCACAGTAACCATTGGGGCTGGCCTTACAGATAAATAAGAAAGAGAGCTCACCAGCTTCCTCCGTGAGAATTGGGACATCTTTGCATGGTCAACTCAAGATCTGCAAGGAGTTCCGAGGGAGCTGGCTGAGCACTCTCTTCATGTAAGACCAGATGCAAGGCCGGTGAAGCAACCCCTCCGCCGCTTCGCCGAAGATAGGAGGAAAGTAATAGCGGCCGACATTGCAAGACTTCTAGCTGCTAGATTCATCATGGAAGTGCTGCACCCGGACTGGTTGTCAAATCCAGTCCTGGTCGAGAAGAAGAAAGATGACCCGAACGTGGCAGTGGTATGGCGCATGTGTATTGATTACACGAGCCTCAATAAGGCGTGTCCAAAAGATCCATTTCTTCTGCCTCGGATCAATCAAGTCATAGATTCTACTACTGGGTGTGAGTTGTTGTCATTTGTGGATGCATATTCAGGATTCCATCAGATTCCACTGAATCCAAATGATCACATAAAGACAGCTTTTATCACCCCGTACGGGGCTTATTGCTATCGCACCATGCCATTCGGATTGAGAAATGCAGGCGCAACATATCAAAGATGCATGCAAAAATGCTTGCAAGATCAATTGGAAAAAAATGTTCAAGTCTACGTCGATGACGTGGTAATAAAAACCAAACAAAGTCATACTCTAATTGAGGACTTGCGTCAAACATTCGCAAACTTGAGAAGATTCCGGATGAAACTTAACCCGGAAAAATTTACATTTGGTGTCCCGGCTGGAAAATTACTCAGATTCCTTGTATCCAACCGAGGAATTAAAGCTAACCCGACAAAGATCAGGGCCATCGAAAGAATGGAATTGCCAAAAACCCTCAATGATGTCCAGATGTTTACTGGATGCATGGCTTCATTGAGCAGGTTTGTTAGTCGGCTAGGCGAAAAAGCCCTACCACTATATCAGCTGATGAAGAAATCAGACAAATTCACATGGACACAGCAAGCTGGTAGCGCTTTCCATGAATTAAAGAAAATGTTGGCAACATCACCAATATTAGCGTCACCACTATCCAAGGAGCCAATGCTGCTCTATGTCGCCGCAACCAACAGAGTTGTAAGTGCAGTAATAGTGGTTGAACGTGAAGAAGGGGGCAAATCAGTCCAAAGATCAGTATATTACTTGAGCGAAGTGCTCTCTGTCTCGAAACAGAATTACCCGCATTATCAGAAGATGACATATGGGGTATATATGGCAGCGAAGAAGCTGAAACATTATTTTCAAGAACACCCAATCTGGGTAATATGCGAGGCACCTATCTCGGATATATTGGGCAGCAAAGATGCCAGCGGCCGAGTAGACAAATGGGCCATTGAACTGGCACCATACACTCTACAATATGATAGGCGGGATGCAATAAAATCTGAAGCCGTTGCAGATTTCTTTGTAGAATGGATGGAGATGCAGTACGAGCCACCACTGCCAGATCCAAATTACTGGAAAATGCATTTTGACGGGTCCAAGACGAGAATGGGTCTGGGTGCCGGGATAGTGCTCACATCTCCAAAGAGGGATCAATTGAGGTATGTCTTGCAGATTCATTTTGCTGCTTCTAACAACATTGCCGAGTATGAAGCACTCGTCCATGGCAATAAAGTAGCCAAGGAAATTGCTATCAAAAGAATCATGTGTTTTGGCGATTTGGATTTGGTGATTCAGCAAGTGTCTGGACATTGGGACGCACTGGACGCAAACATGGTGTTATATCGCTTCCACGTGCAGCAAATTTCGGGATATTTTGACAGTTGCGAATTTCATCACATTCCTAGAGCAGAAAATGAGGCACCATATGTGTTATCCAAGCTAGGGTCATCTAGACAAGCACTACCACCAGGGGTAGCATTGGAGCATCTCAGGAATCCGTCGATCAAGCCGTCACTAGAGTCCGAATCAATCAGGGTCATCCCGGAGAGTCAGGAATCAGAGGCAGTGCCAATGGATATTGACTCAGGGGTAGGTTCGAGTCACTCGGGGACTGATCCGTTCACCTCAGGGGTAGCCGAATCACACTCGGGGACTCCTCAGGTTATGTCGGCAGAGCATATGTCGGCTAAACCAATGGACATTGATGTTGAAGAAGACCCCGAACCACTAATACCAACGTGGGCACAGCCAATATTCAGTTATTTGAAGGATGGAACCTTTTCGAGTGACGAAGTGTTGGCAAGGCAAACAACACGAAGGGAAAAAGCATACACCATAATCAACAAGGAACTATACAAATGAAGCGTGACAAGTGTATTGCAGCGTTGCATCAGCTCAGAGCAAGGCCAGGAGATCTTGTTGGATATCCATCATGGAGAGTGCGGGCACCATGCGTCATCAAGAGCGTTGGTAGCCAAGGCGTTCCGACATGGATTCTACTGGCCAAGAGCATTGGCACAAGCGCAAGAGTTAGTCGGGAAATGCAGTGGTTGTCAACACTATGCGTCCAAGTCACATTTACCAGCGTCTGAATTGAAGACTATACCAATCACGTGGCCTTTTGCAGTGTGGTGCCTGGATATGGTAGGACCATTCAAACCAGCAAGGGGAGGCATGACTCATATATTGTTCATGATCGATAAGTTCACCAAGTGGATAGAAGTGAAGCCAATCAAGAAATTGGACGGGAAAACAGCTGTTACATTCCTACGGGATATAATCCTCAGATACGGTTACCCGCACAGTGTGATCACTGACAATGGCACAAACTTTGCCGAAGGGGCTTTTGCTCGCTTCTGTGGAAAACACCGAATAAGACTCGACGTAGCGTCAGTCGCCCATCCATAATCAAATGGACAAGTTGAACGGGCTAATGGCTTAGTTCTGTCCGGGATAAAACCCCGCTTAATGGAACCACTCCAGAGATCACCTAGTTGTTGGCTAGAGGAACTACCCTCAGTACTATGGAGCTTAAGAACGACTCCAAATCGATCAACTGGTTATACGCCATTTTTCCTTTTATATGGGGCTGAAGCAGTTTTGCCTGCTGACATAGAATATGACTCGCCAAGGATAAGGCAATACTCGGAAGCCGAGGTAAAAGAGGCCCGAGAAGATGGAGTAGATTTACTCGAAGAAGCAAGGGAACTGGCATTTTCCAGATCTGCTATATATCAACAAAATCTCCGATGCTACCATAGCCGGAAAGTGCAACCTCGTGTTTTTCGAGAAGGAGATATGGTGCTACGGCTAGTGCAGCGCACATCTGGAATGCATAAATTATCACCTCCATGGGAAGGTCCATTCATTGTAAGCAAAGCATTGCACAATGATTCATACTATCTCATAGACGCTCGTGAAGCGCAAAAGAACAAGGCGGACAGGTCAGGAGATGAAACCAAAAGGCCATGGAATGTGGCACTGGTTCGTCCCTTCTACACTTAGGAGAAGCAATGCATGTATCACTCGACCTCTCATATGTCGGATGTGTTTTCCGGCTATGTGCTAATAATAAAATGGTATGATTCGAAAAACTGACTCGGCGACTACCCCTTAGGCTTTCCATTTCAATTATTTTACGTCGGCTGGCGTGATACCCGGAATTTATTTCGGAACAAGTAGTGTTTACTCGGAAGAAATAAACTCTTCGACTATGCTGTTGTCCGAAAACATGGCTTCATGGCAAGCAAGAGAGAAAGATCTGAGACAGGTAAACACGAACGCCGGATAAGTACAAGGGAGAAACACGAGTCGGCTTTAGTTTGTGCCTAGCTCTCTGCAGGTTGTGTTATACTATGTGTCGAGTAATCTCGGCCAAGTTATCCAAGTTTCATATCCGCTAACTAAATCCTTCGTACTTTGAGATCCTAATGTCGAACGCCGAAAAATGGTAGATAAGGGCCAAAGGCAAGGAAAGGTGACACAGCAAAATGAAACTCCGGGACTTGTCCTTAAGTGATTCGCACTAAGAGCATAACGCAAACCTATAAAGCCTATCAAAAGGCACATAATCAAACTTTGAGTGCAATGTACGTTACATCTGTACCAGGCATACCGGGGATCTAATAAAAGTTCGAGTATTTGTTGGCCTAAGGAGAAGGAGAACTCGGAGGAGCATTCTCGGAACCTGGAGTGCTTGGAGCATTCGGCCGGGTGAGAGGCATCTGCGGCCAGGTCATCTGGATCATCTGACTCGGTCGCCTCGCTATCGCCATCTTCTTCAGCAGGAACTTCGACGAGAGGATCGCGAAGGTCGAGGAAGTTGGGCCCTTCACACCAAGCGTGCACCATGGTGTACTCGATCATAGCATAAGCTCGCTCCTGGCGTTTCTTGATCAGCTCCGGGTCGTTCAACCATTTTCCATCTCCCCTTATGCAAGCAAGAACATCAAGGTTGATGTCCTCGTACCATGAAAGCACAAAGGAGAGATCCTTATCTGTTGCAGCCCGGCCGGCCGACTCGCGCCATTGGTCCAACCGGTCTTCAGTAAGGAGCAGTCTGTCAGCGAGTGGCTCGATGAGTTCGGGTGGGTCTTCATCCGGCCAGAGCATGTGAAACGCATGGATAACCGCTTTGAGAAAGTCCACACCGCAGGATCTGAGGGTCTTGACCCGTTCAGACACCGCTATGAGCAGCTCCTCCATGGACACCTCGCCGTCAGCAGGAGCACCAGCCTCAGCTCTCACTTTCTTCATGGCTCGGATGGCAAACATGTTGGCCTCAGGAAAGTTCTCTGCAAGCAAAAAAGATAAAGTTAGCAAATAGAAAGGGCAGATGGAAGAAATCTAGCAGGACTTGGACAATGCATAAAGAGTAAGAACTCACTACCGAGAAAGAAGTTGATGGCAGCGGGCTTTCTATGCCAAGTCTTAGTCTTGGCTTGAAGGGCTTCGAGGTTCATATTTGTCGACTCGACCAATGACTCGGCCTCGTCGAGCAGCCTCTTAGTCTTCTCGGCGCTGGCAGCCTGCTGCTTGTTCTTCTCGGCAAGCTCCTCCTTCAGCCCTTTCACCTCGGCCAAGTGCTTCTCCTCTGTCTCGGCCATCAGTTTCTTCAGCCGAGTCACCTCATCGTGCTCCTTCTGGAGTTCGGCTTGGTGCTTCTCTGCTTATTGAGAACAAAAATTTGTCAGTACAAATAGAAAAAATTCAACTATTGGCTTAGGAAGGCAGGAAATTTACTCTCGGCCTCGCTGATTTGCGAGTGAAGATCTGACTTGGGGCCCAGCTTCAGCTACATCTCGGCACGAGTACTGACCTCTGACTCGCCTGCTGCATTCCATGCCACGGCGTAAGTCTCAGCTGAACCAAGGCTCTTCCCACTGAGTGTCCGAGTGAGAACTCGACCCGTTTTCAGGGCGGTTCCCATAGTGGCACGGGTTGCAGTGGCAGAAGTATGGAGGGTAATAGCCCTAGAGTCATCACCTGACCCGGCAGCCGCAGATTCGTCCCCCTTACCCGTTGAAGCGAGCTTTGTCGCCAACGTCGGAGGCCGGATCTGAGGAGCAGAACCCAGAGCGCAAACTAGAGTTGTTTGCTTGGAAGAGGTGGATTTGCCAGAAGAGGGGCGAGTAGAACCAGAAGCCTTGGGCTGGCTCTGGCCTTTTGACAGAACTGAAGAGCGAGTAGAAGTATTTGAAGAAGGACATGGAGCCCCCTGACTGGGCTCAGTAGTTTTGCTGGATCCAAGATCAGGAAGTTGTTCATTCACATCAGCTTGAGGGCTGATGCCAGAGGAACAGGTGGCAGAGGGTTTCTCGGTGCCAGACTTGTGAGCGCCAAGATCAGGAAGTTTCTCCTGACCAGCGACAGGAGCGCTAGCCGAGTGATCCACCGGGTCTGACTGACACTGAGAAGCGTGAGCCTCAACCGTGCGAGCCTCAACCCGGACGGGACTCGGCGCCGCCGAGTCAGCTGGAGAGGGTGCAGGCCTAAGCGGCGAGGCAATGCTAGAAGCAGCCTGATTTGCCGTCAAAGGTGCAACCCTGAAAATAACAAGACATAAATAAGAGAACAGCAGTGATGAGAAAGGAAAGAACAGAAAAGGCAAGGTGCAAAAACTTACCCGGTGACAACCGGGTCGCGGATGACTCGGCGCGTGACTCGGCGCCCAGTAGCTTGACGAGTCTCACCCAGGCTAGCAGCAGCAGAGGCAGCAGGAGCTGCCGCACTGGACTTGTTCTTATTAGCCGGCTGAGTGCTGGAGGAGGTTCCGCGTCGCTTTGGCTTAGCGATGGGAATCTTGCCGACTCCGCCCACGGCGAGAGGAGGGATGTCATGTACCTGGCCAGGTGCAAAAGTAAATAACGGGCTTACTCGGATAAGCAAAAAAGGTTAAGGTCACAAGGCATATACCTTCAAAATTGTATAATCATCATCCTCATCATCATCAGACCAGTCTTGTAAGGGATTGCGAGATTGACTCTTACCCGAAGCCGAAGCATCCGCAGTGTGCGGGATGGGCATGAAGCACTCCAGGTCATACTCAAACTCATCCGAGTCAGAGCGATCCCCATGATAACCAGCAGGAGGGACAGTACTGTCATCAACCTGGTGAAGGAGATTCTACGAAAGACAAACAGAATGAGAAACAAGAACTAAACTAAGAGTGGCAAAAGAGCTAAAGCCAACTCGGCAAGAAGAGATTCGCAAAACTTACACAAGGAACAAGCCTGACCCGGCTGAACGGTGGGCAGCTCCAAGCCCAATCATCCGCCAAGTTCAATTTGAATATTGAGCTTACCCGGCGGGCAATGGAGTCGTGGGTGAGCTCCTTGGTGGAGTGCCGAGTGGGATCGTGAGAGCCACTCATGAAGCACATCTTGTGGCTCCTCGCTTGGATGGGGCTAACCCAGCGAGAAACAAAGGTGCACATGAGGTCGAAGTCGGCGAGATGGAAGTTCTCATCCGGCGACAGCAACCTTTCCAGGATTGCGTTAGCCTCGTTTACCGCAGCGTCTTGGTCGCGCGGGCCAAGCTGCCAGTGCTTCTTGTGGGGAACCTCATCCGAGAAAGGGGGAGCCGGATGTTATCGGTGGACCAGTTGTTTTTGACATAGAAAAAGGTTTTATGCCACTTCTTGCAGGAGTCAATGCCGGTAACCCGAGGAAAGATAGAATCTCTCCTAGGGGTGATGCTAGCAGCAGCACACCGGGTCGGCCTCTTCTCGGATAGAGGAGCACCAGGCTGGGGAACAACCTGAACTTTAAAGCCAAAATACTTGGACCACAAAGGAACTGTGGGCCAAATTCCAAGATAGGCCTCGCAGGCAGATATGAAACAAGAGAGAAAGCCAATCGCATTGGCAGGAAGATGGTGGGTTTGCAGATGAAAGGTAGAAAGAAACGAGGAAAAGAAAGTGCTACCAGGAAGAGCAAAATCACGTTCAAAGTGGGAAAGGAAAACTACCCGCTCTCCATCTTGAGGTTTGGGGGAGATCTCACCGGAAGGGAGGCGGCAATCCACTTGCAGCGGAATGCGTCTGGTTGAGCGGAGCCACTCCACTTTCTTGATGGAGACCTCCGAGCCTTCCCAGCCGCCGCGCTCGCCGGCAAGAATCTCCTGCTCCTCAGCGCCATCAGCACCGTCTCGAGTGTCCATGAGGTCATCGAAGTCTGTCTCCTCCTCCGTAAGGAGAGGCTTGGAACAACAAGGACCCGTGCTAGAATCGAAGGAGGACAGGGGAAATCGCAGCACAGGAGCAAGAGGGAGAAGGAACCGCAAAGGAGGTAGTTCAATATTGCAGGCGCGAGGAAGAAGAAAGGCTAAGGAAACTGAACGGGCGTGGGGGAAGTGGAAACCCCCAACCCCTACTTAAGGGCAGTAAAAAACCCCGTCGTGGGATCTAACTGTGCCGTGCGGCCAGCATGTGGCCGTGTACCGTGCCGCGAGAGCCAGTCAGCGAGCGCCACGTAGCCAAAGATACACGAAAAATCCAGTTCCACGTCATGGCTGGAAGGACAAGAGGCGCAGACCGATGGGACTGCCACAGTGACGGGGAATAACTGCGCAACCATCACTGTGCTGCCAGAACTTGGAATAAAAAATGAGGCAAGTAATCATGATTACTAGCTGTCAGTGACTGAAGTGCGCCGAAAATGACCCGGAATTGGCCAAAGTAACTCGGCTCGAGGCAAGAATGAGCTAAGAAGTCAAAGAATTGACCCGCAATTGTCAGACTAACCCGGCAAAGTGCGAAATTGCAACGGATAAAGACAAAAACTAAGTTCCATTCACACAAAAGGAACCTGGAGACACCTAACAGCTTGAACTGCTAGACCTCACCAGCTTCGGGACTAATGTCGGGGGGATAACCCCCGGTAGGGTCACGAGAGGGGAAACATAGCGTAGCTGGGTTGGCTCCGAGTAAAAAATGAACCAGGCCGGGTAAGAATGGCCGGGTAAGATAAGCATGAAATACGAGATACAAACTATCTCGGCCCGAATAGGACAAAGTTGTAACCCTTGCAGGTACCAACGATCCGAGTCAACCGAGGAAGGGCCGAGTCAAGAAGGACGCATGGCACCTTTCCGAGTAAGGTTCGGGAAGGACCATGGTAAAGCATGGTCAAAAGAGAAGGGCGACGCTGGGTGACACAAAAGGAGCCGGGTGACGCCCAAAGAAAGCGCTGACGTACAAAGTAACAGCGTGACGCCAAAAAGAACCAGAAGGAGCGTACCAGAAGACCGTTAGCTGTCAAGCTTTATGGACCAGGCCTATGGGCTTAAGGCAAGGCCTTAACCCGGCCCATATTGTAGGGACCAAGATCCAAACAATAAACCCTAGAACCCAGAGGGGTATTAGCTAGCACTGCCTATATTAGCTAGCAGGAGTAGAAAAAGGTAGGACCAAGTAGGGAACAGGGGCTGCGTACTCAAGCCAATACAGCTCAAGGAGCACTTGTAATCTTTGGGGGTATCAATCAAATTGTCAAGTGTGGAGAGTTGTTCTTGTTCTTCGTGCATGGCTCGACCGTGCACTCTCTCCCCGGTGACCACAAGCACCCATTCGGACCCTAACTTAAGCCTACCCATGGCATTTGTCGTGCCACCACCACGACAATTGTTGAGTTTATTCATGAGGCTACTGGAAAAATTTATGAGAGAGGAAAATATGGTTGTAGAAGTTTTCATGGTACTGAAACACCTCTCTATGTGCTAACAGTTTTGAAGTTAATCTTGTTTTATCTTCCTATGCTTGTCACTTTATTCTTTGTTAATTTATTTGCATACAAGATTCCTAGGCATATGAAGTGGGTTAGACTTAAATGTGTTTTGAATTTTCTTCTTGATGCTCTCCTTTACTTCAATTCATATTTCTTATGTGAGCATCTTCTCAAACTATCATGTCTAACTTACAGGCGTGAAAGAAAAGTACTAATTGCGAGATAACCCAAATTTCTTTAGGTTTTTCTTTTGTTGAGTCTTGGAAGTTATTACTTCTGTAATAACCTCTCCTTATCCTTTTTGTGTGGTCTTTGTGCCAAGAATAACCTCTAATGCGAGAGAAGTAAGATTTGGGGAAGTTGCTGTCCCGAAACAGATTTTTGTGCTTCACTGTAATAATTCGTGAAAAATCTCTGTACGTCATATTGAGCTTTAATTTTCTGAGCTTAAGAACCAGCTTGTTATTTAAATTTCGTTAGTTCAACACTTTTCGATTTGAGCAACAGAAGGTCTTCTAAGAAATAGGTTTTTACCTGCTGGTCTATTTTGACAGATTTCTGTCATTATTTGCATTTGCCTCTTAATCGGTTCCTTTTTCAGTTATACTTTATCACTTGAGCTTTTTAAAGGAATTTCTACAGTATCTAGTGTTCTAATGGAAGTTTTACTTGTGTTAAAACTAAACCCAAAGGCCTATTATTTTGAATACACTAATGTTGCAAATGAAGATTGTGTGAAGTTTTGTATGAAGGAAATTATCAAGTGTAGGGGAAGAATGATATGGTGAGATGAAGAATGGAAAAGAGATCAATCTTAGGGATACCACCCCGTGTCACCCCAAGAAATATTCAAGAGTTACAAGCGTCAAAGCTTGGGGATTCCCATGGCATCCCCTTCCTCATCATTAAAAATCTCAGGTCTCTTTCTAGACACTTCGTTTTTATTGTTTCATGCAATGTTGTGTTGTTCTTGGAGCGCCTTAGTTTTCATTTTTGGTTTTTGTTTCTTTAGTTTGCTTGAATAAAGTATTTGGACCCCCGCATTTGCTCCTTTGTTTCAAATAAGTTGATTGGTGTTGGAAAAGAGTAGAGAGTTTCATGCTTATAGTGCTATAAAAGGGAGCTTGTTTTGACTGTGACATAGACTTTATCATTTCATGCTAGATGTTGATTTGACCTTATGCTTAGTGATTATTACTGTAGAATTACTTGTTCCAAACTATTGAGATTGCTTAATGTGCCTTGAAAGAATCATGCGTTGTTTTAGCATACAAAAGCATAATATTGGGTATTTTCCTTTGATGCTTTTTTTGGTTGACTTAGCACATGCTCACACCATGTTATGACTAGAACCAGTCACCTTAGCCACTATGATCATTTAGTTTTTGACTTGTGATACCACTTTAAGATTTGATTGATAATTTTTTGTCGATCTGCATGATTATCGCCATTATTTCTCTCATAGTTGGTCGCTCCCAGTCTTTTGCTAGCCTCCACTTGTATTGAGTAAGCTCTACTCATGCATCCAACTCCCAAGAAATCAAGTTATTACAAAGAGTCCACTATAAATTCCTATGCATGGTGTGTTACACCATTCCAAGTATATTCTTGTTTTATCTCTCTTCCAAATTAAACTTGTTATGAGAAAATTATTGATTAAAGCTCTCACAAACTTGATGGCACACTTTATTTTTCTTGCCCCTAATAAACTTGAACCATTGTGTCATATATGTTGTATATGCTTGCACTTATAAGTTGGGAATTAGCAGAACCATGCTGTCATGGGGAACGCTTTTAACACCTGTAAATATTACCCAGTTGATATCATGATCTTTTGTTTATGGATGTCGGCAGTGTGGAATAAAAGGGGAGCCTGTAAGTTCATGGGGTATTATATATGTGTTAGAGAAATGCCTGGACGGCTAGCCTAATCCATGCCTAACCATGGTGGAAACTTGCAGCATCACCATAGTTAGCAATCTATGAAGCATCGTCATAAAAAATATAGAAAGAAAAAAGAGAGAAAAAATATATGCACCATGCTCATGGTAAATAAAAGGATCGCTGAGATGCTCACTGTCTGTTTCCTTATCATTTTGATATGGGATTGCTCATGTATCATGGGGCAAGGGGTACCTCGTTGGCGGTTCTCTATGATACACATATACTTACAATGATAAGAACTTGCTTGTGACTAAAGTTAAGTAGCATGAGGAACAACCCTCGTACTCAAGCGACATGAGATTGCCAACTTATGATTTGTCAAGCATATACTCCATATTTTTTCACTTTAACCTTAATCACTTCAATATGCTTATGATAGGGACAATGAGAGCTGAAAGCTAATAAGTACCATAACTTTTGGAAGCTCTTTATGAAACTTGAAATCCCTGCTTCCCTTTATGAAGTGCCTTTCTTCCTACTTTTATATTGAGTCTCCACCTTCTATCTTTATGCACCAATTAAGAGAGCATAGTTGTCATTCTTAGTTTTATGTGCATTGTCCCAAAACTTATTGATTTATTCATAATGTTGATATTGCTTGTTCTTGAACTATTTGTATCTAGTCACCCTTATGAACTTTGAAGGTGTCCTGTGCATTTATGTTTTGCTACTCAATGAGGGACAAGCTGAATACCACTATGCTATGTTTTCTGTATGTCAAACAAACAAACATCTTTCAATGCATTGTTATTCATCATCTTTGTTTGTATCCTTTCATGTTACAACATAGTTACTATGTCTTATTGTTAGAACTACATCTTTCATGCTCAGGTTTAGAGTACTTTGATCCTAGCTTTCAATGCTTTGCAAATGGTTTGATCAAGATTGTGATGGTGCATGTCACCTCAAAAATTATTCTTTTTATAACTTACCTACTCGAGGAAGAGCACGAGTTAAGCTTGGGGATGCTTGATACGTCGTAAACGTATCTATATTTTTTGATGTTCCATGCTTTTTTAGTATCAACTTTGCTATGTTTTGTCTACACTTTGAGGTATTTTTATACATTTTCTAGGACAAACCTATTAAAAAGATGACACAGTGCCTGTTGCCTGTTTTCTGCTGTTTTGGGTTTCAGAAAAGCTAGTAAGGAAATATTCTCAGAATTGGACGGGACAAAAGCCAAAGTCAATATTTTACCAGATAGAACACAGAGACCGAAGGGCGGTCGAAGGGGGGCCACGAGGTGGCCACACCCTAGGGCCATGCGGCCCAGGGGGAGCCGCCCTATGGTGTGGGCCCCTCGGGCAGCCCCTGCCTCGCCTCTTCGCCTATAAAGTCACCCCAATGTAGAAACCCTAAGTACCAGATCAGATCTCCACAAAGCAGTCTGTAGCCGCGTCCACCATCGTCCCTAGATCAAGGGGGGATCTGAAGCTCTTCTCGGCACCCTGCCGGAGGGGAGAGATCATCCCGGAGGCCTTCATCACCATGCCAGCCTCTGATATGATGAGTGAGTAGTTCACCCTTAGACTATAGGTCCATATAGTAGCTAGATGGTTGTTTCTCCTCCTTTGTGCTATCATGTTTATATCTTGTGAGCTCTATTCATTATCAAGATCATCTTTTTGTAATCATACATGTTGTGTATGCGGGGATCTGATGGATATTCAGATACTATGTCAGATTGATTATTGATTCTATCATGTCAGATTTATTATTGATTCTATCATGTCTGTGTTATTTGTGATCTTGCATGGTCTCCGTTTCTAGTAGCTATCTTGGCGAAGTAGATGCTTGTGACTCCAAGAGGGAGTATTTATGCTCGATAGTAGATTCATGCCTCTAGTAATCTAGGGAAGTGACAGAAATATCTTAGGTTGTAGACGTGCTATTGCTACTAGGGAGAAAACAACAATCTTTTGTTCGTGGAACAATTATATTGTTTACTTTACACACATTGCTTAATGCAATTATCCGTTGCTTGCAACTTAATACTGGAGGGGGTTCAGATGATAACCTGAAGGTGGATTATTAGTCATAGATACAGTTGGATTACGGTCTATGTATATTGTTTTAATGCCCAATCAAATCTCATAGGAGTCATCATGTCTAGTATATGCATTGTTATGCTTTCTCAATCTGTCAATTGCCCCGCTATAATTTGTTCACCCGGCATGCAATATATCTTAAGGAGAACACCTCTAGTGAACCGTTGACCCCGGTCCAATCTTTATAATTGATACATCATCTACTGTTACCGTTTACTTTGTACAAGAAACTACTGTCTTCCACACTATTCATTTAATCCTTTGTTTTCAGCAAACCAGTGAGATTGACAACCTCACTGTAAGTTGGGGCAAAGTCTTGAGTTTGTGTTGTGCAGGATTCCAAGTTGTTAGCAACACCTTGGAGTTGTTTCCTTCCTCCTACTGGTTCGATAACCTTGGTTTCATAACTGAGGGAAAACTTACTGCTGTGCTCATCATACCTTCCTCATGGGGTTTCCCAACGAAGTTCTGCAGTTGACTGAGCTCATCATGGACTCAGTCCAGCTCGCTATGCTCCACTCCGTCCTCCTCTAAAGCATCCTTCCTTGACGTCGCTTGTATTCATCCCACGCTGTCTTATTTTTCCCTTATATCACCAAAGTGGGAATAAAAGGAATAATCCACCACGAGATCAATCCTCCTTTCCCTGCAAAAATGGGGGGTGGACCGAGTCTTCTTTACTAAGGCAGCTAGCGTTGTAGGGATGTTGTACTTCCTATCAGGACCGTAGTTTGAACTCCGCTGGGAAAAGTTACTGCCCTGACCCGGAGGTGCTCCGTAGTATCCAAGTCTTAAAGACGATATGCGAGGATGTGTCTGACTCCCTTTGGAGGTTCAACCCTCTCGCGAGGCAGATGCCTCATGATACCCGCTTGAACGGGTCTCCTCCAGAGGCACGCTGCTTCTTGAGAGCCGATATATCCTTGGAACGATATCTCCTTGGAACGGGTCTCCTGCGGGGACGTGGCACCCAGGTTGGCAGGGCTCCGACAGTAGCCCCCGGGCTCTTGACCCACACGTGTCCTTCTGTGGGCTCGAAAGGGTAAGAGGCGCTTGATGGTGGGCGAGCCCCCACGCCTGTTTGTTCAACAAAGACCCGACACGCTCAAATCTCTGTCGTGAAGCCCAAATGCCCGCGCATCCTTGTCCATGAATTCATAGCGCACTGTTCTCGCTTGGGAGTTGTTCCCACGACCCGACGACGCATGGGGCCCGGAAGATAATACCGCATGCGCTACTCAACGATGCGTCTTTTCGGCTATTGCAGTTAAATCAGGGAGGTGGGGAAGGAATCTTTCACTTCCGCACCACCGCCCCTCTTTTCCTTGATTGTGATCCCGAGCCGAACCCTTTCGCCCCTCTCCATGGCCCCCAAGTGTCTCTTGACCGAGGAGAAGGTCAAGACGGTGATGCCCGAGATCGTGGAGACTCCTCTGGTGAAGCGCAGACGTGGGAGGCGTGGTGTTTATGGTACGAATCTCACCGTGATTGCACATGCGGGGGTAGATGCGGCCTCAGGAGAGACTTCCTCTAGGTGCAGGCCCGACCGACCACATGGAAGTGATAGGGGACGTTGAGAGGGGCACGATGGCAGGACCAGGGCTCGATCTGGGCCGAACACTTCCACCGATATAGAGGGCCCCGCTCTGGATATGCCTGCCCATGTGGTCATCAAGATTGATGATGACCCTGAGCCCGAAAGGTTCATCGACTTCATTTTTGTCATCGACGACTTGGACTGGTTCGTGAGGGTGAAGCTCCCTAGGTGTTTCTTGCTCGGGACTGCGAACGACCTTCTACATGAGTTTCAACTGCACCACTCAGGGGGCGGGGCGGCAAGAAGTGGGAGGGGCACGTCGACACTTTCTCCGGAGGTGGAAAGTTCATCACCGATGGCTGGCATCACTTCCTCTCCAAGCATAGCATCCAGCATGGCCTTAGGCTACTGTTTAGGTATACCAGCCAGGCGGACTTCTCCATCTTGATGTTCGATATGCAGCTGTGTCATGTCGACTATCCACCTCACCTCCGAGCAGCTCGGTAGTTGCGGTCACCATAGTGCCGCCTAGGGCACGAAGCTCAAACCCTAGAGGGGTTGTGCCCAAACAGCTGTTGGCCCCTTTTTCCTTGTAATTAGGACTTTTTAGGATGAATCTTCCCGTGCGGGTGCTTGTTCTGTTGGCCTCCTTTTGTATGTTCTGGTTGTGACTGGAGTTCTTTGTTTGTTCATGGCGTAGTGCTTGCTTGATGAGGCTAGTGATGGCGGCTGGTTATTTCTATCTATATGGACGGTCCTCCTGAGCCATCGAACACCTTCATCGAGGGTCCGAGTGATCGGGGCCTGCGCCCTAGCGAGGCGAGGTTATAGGCTTGTCGCTTGAGGAGGTGGTTCTCGCAATCGACGCTCGCGAGGCACTACTAGAAGGGCGCCTTTAGGCCAATGGACCGAGCTGTCATGCTGCGAAATACTCTGGAGTAGGCCCGCGAGGGTCTTTTAGTGCTTTAGGAGGGTAACCCCCAACTCTCGCAGGGGATAGCTTAAGCCTTTGGACCTTAGGTTTCCTGGGCGATTTTGTCATAGACTGCCAATCGCAGCGGAACTTAGTAGTTCTCTTGAAGAGGGATTCCCGCACACACTCTCGAGGAGGGATTTGGTGCGACCCACTCTCCATAGTGGGGACGCGACCTCGCGAGGCTCGGGGCGCCCTTGTATTTTAGCTGTGCAGGGGAAAGATGTTGCACGCTTCCCAAGGGGAAGGGAGCAAGCCTGGACGCGGCTGCCCAGGCATGGGCCCGCTGTCTAGGTTGTCTCTGCTGGTCTCTAGGAAGAGCACTGCAGGGCGGTATATTGCACGGTGCGAGTAGCAGCTGCGACGCGGAGGGAATTCGCCTCGTGTGCCTCTCCAGGGTGGCTCCCGAGGGGATGACCGTTGCATGAGGACGCCTATTTCTGGGACCTAAAAGGCTCTTGTGTGAATCGTTTTGAGTGCTAGGACCCGTAGGTGAGGTAACTTTCTTCCATTTAGGCCTGCAAATTTAGATCTTACACTCTAGGCCCTGCGAAGTTACCGGCTGGAGAGGGTATCTACAGGGTCGCCCGTAAGCTTCTTGAGGAGAAAACCATAGGACAAGTGTTGGACCAGCTGACCTCTTGAGAAGGGTCCAGCGGCCGACACGAAGGTTTATTTTTGTTTTTTAAGGTCCAGGAACTGTAGGTGAGGTAACTTGCAGCTGAGGGACGGGCCGTGAATTCAGAGATTGACACTTTAGGTACTAAAAGAGCTCAGCGGAATAGGGCCTCGCGTTACATTGCTTAAAAGGGGAGTTTTTCAAATATCAGGAACCTTGGGTGAGGTAACTCACTGTCGGACCTAGTCCATAAGTTCAGAGCTCACGCTTTAGGTCCTGGACAAGGTAGCGGAGGGACAAGGCAGCATTTAGAGGAAGGGAAGACAAGGAGGCGGGCAAGGCATCCAACGAGGAGGTTACCAGGGGCGAGCGTTAGAACAACAACTCCAGAGGTCGTGACCCTCTGTAGGCGGCCACCAGGTCAATGCCATGCAGCAGCACTCACACCCTCAGGAGAAGAGCCATGTTGACGCGAGCGCTGGGGGCTACCAGGAGCCGCACCGCGCCATAGCCTGCATCCTTGGGGGTTCCTAGGCTCCAGCGTATAACCGGCATTTCAAGCTTCTCACCCGGGAGGTTGCCGTCACTAGGCCTAGTGTCCCATCACCAAAGTTCAAGTGGTCCCAGTGAGCCATCACTTTTCATGCCAAAAACCACCCCGCTTCCACAAGGGGCATGGGAGCACTACCCATGATCCGCACCCCCACAATCAACAAATCACGGTTGAGAAGACCCTCATCAACAGAGGAGAGGGACGTTCGACAAGCTGCAGGTGCCATATGACAGGATGATGCCGACCATGCCGTTATCTAGAGTGACCAGCGGGACCACCATACCCATTGGGTAGGTGTGCCTCTCTGTCACGTTCGGAACACGCAACAACTACCGCATTGAGCTCATCGACTTTGACGTGGTACACATCGCCCTGCCATATAACATCATCCTCGGCTACCCAGCACTGGCAAAGTTCATGGCAGCCACTCACCATACCTACAACGTTGTCAAGATGCCCGCGGGTATCGGCGGAGTCATCACGATCCGGTGTGATGAGGTCAAGGCCCCGCACTCCCTTGAGCACGCCAACAAGATAGCGGTTATGGCCTAACCTAAGAATGTGGATGCCCTAGACTACATCGGGGGGCCCATGAGGCAGAAGAATATGGTGTACTAGGAGAACGCATGGCCAAAAGAGCAACATCCTCCCTATATCTGCCTCGCGAGGAGCGTGCAGTGTCTGACACCCTACCCCTTCCAAGGGATGTCGGGACGCTGCGACCTATCCTCGCGAGCACTGAAGAGGCTCCTTAGAACTGCATCGACCTGGGGGCTCCTGACTTCCCGATGGACTGCAACCAGCGTGCGTACAATCCCTACCACCTCCCCGATGGCATCCAAGCTACCAGTAGAGGAATGGGATCGAGCTCCTAGAATGTGGAAAAACCTCTCCTTATGACACGCTTGACTCTCCTCCCTTTTTAAGGTGACCTAAAAAAACTCTCGCCCTTTATAACTTCATTCCCCATGTCGGCCATGGAGGCCTTGTAATAAGCTTGAACTCCTAGCGGTTTTTTGGATCTTTTGCCCCGCGCATGTGTTGCTATTTGGTTTTTCCCTCGGAAAGAATTTCCCTAAAAACCGTACTCGCTTGAGTTCCCTCACATACACCACGCGAGCGGGGGCTAGGCACGATGTCCGTCATCGATTCACTCCCCGGCATCATCAGAGGCTAAAGTGTTGAGCTCTAAACTTACGGACTCGTTCTTGCCATAAGATACCTCACCTACGGTTTCTGGTGCTTGAGACCCTCGTGCGGTACATGTATCGAGCCTCAGCGGTACACGCATTTGACCTACGGCCCTCTCCTGGTAAGGTCTATGGGGCGGCTCATGAGAGGCATCCCCCTCCACTAGAAAAAGTACTACATGACCTAAAGTGTCAATATCTGAACTTACGAATCAGGTCCAGCGAAGAATCACCTCACACATGCTCCTGAAACTTAGAAAAAACATCTTTGCAATGGCTCATGAGGCTCTGCTCCTCAGCATCCCAAGCTCTCAGGACCTAAAGTTTCGAGATCTGAACTCACGGACCGGGTCCAGCAATGAGTCACCTCACCCATGATGCCTGATATTTAAAAAAACCTCGTGTGAAACCCACAAAACCCTCGGCAATGGGGATGATGGGACAAGCATGAGTCCTACAACTTTCTCCTCAATAAGCTTATGGGGCCACCTTGGAGACACACCCTCTCTAGCGGCCAGAACTTTACAGGGCCTAGAGTGTTGAGCTCTGATCTGACGGGCCAGTTTCGGCAGTAAGTTACCTCACCTACGGTTCCTAGCACTCAAAAACACTTCACATAAGTGCATTTCAAGAATTCAACGACACGTGCCATCTCGCCACAGTCGTCTCCTCAAGAGGCCTAGGAGAGGCGAGCAAGGCAAGGCCTCCCCACGATGCAACCACTACTTACAACTTGGAGAGGGCCAACACCAGGTCTTCTCGCCCACAATTAGGCGCCAACCCTATGATACTCCCCCGAGAGATCTACAGAGCGACTCACAAGGAGGCCCGGGCTACAAGCCTAAGAATCGGTAGCTACGACAAACACAAGAGCCTGCTTCCCTTTGCTCAAAAGGTGGATCGTGCAGCCTCCTCCGTGACCAAGGAACAACAACACTTGCGGGCCTCGCGAGGCTAAAACAGCATTCAAAATGCTAACCCAGGGGCCTCTGTCGAATCTTCTCCATGAGGACGCTTGCAAAAGGATCTTGCGGCTTGCAAGGGCTCGCCAATCCGTCATGTCAACAAGCCGCAGAAAAAAGCTATAATGACCTACAACTGAAGGGCCTGGAGTCCTTTGCAAGGATATGGGGCTACACCCCCGGAAGAGTACGAAGCTCCCCGCGAGCTATTGATCGAAGCCCGCCATGTGGCAGCCCTGGTCACTAGCTGAGAGAGATCTGCGCAAGCAGCGTCCCCCAGGCGCCGCCTTCGGGAGTCACCCCATCGCGCACAATATGTGGAAGCCTCACCTCGCGAGGACCGCCATTCAGAAGGAAAGTATAGGCAACTGCCACAGGCTTCGTTAAGTAGGCGTCGCACCATGACCACACACAACAAAACTCCAGGCATCACAACAAACATGCAAAATAGGACGACCAACACAAGGGTCCACACGGAGAACTTCATCATAGTAATGCTTACAATACAGAAGGATGACAAGTACTGCAGCATCACACCTCCGCTAGCGAGGTCCGGCGCCCTGTCGGTGGCGCCACGACGGTCACGATGGTTGCCCCTCTCAAACCGCCTAGAGGTGAGGAGAGTAGTCAATGCGACACATCTGGGTGTCATATACTGAGATGGAAAAGTATCCCCGCCAGCATACCGAAACCGAAACGTGAAGTCACGCCGATTGTGGTGCTTGGCAAGGAAGTGATGCCAACCGCCAGAGAGGAACTTCTTGCCCCATGAGAAGGTGTCGACACATACCTCCCACCTCTCCTGCCCTCTAGAGTGGTGCAACTGCACTTCCCCGGGTAGGTCATTCACGGCTCTGAGAACAAAACCCTTAGGGAGCTTCACCCTCACAAACTAGTCTAGTTAACTAAGGATGACGACGAAGTCGATGACTCTGACGGGATCAGGGTCATCCTCGATCTTGATCATAACTACTAGAATATGCTGAGAGGGGGGAGTGGGCTCCGAGCTGCTGCCTAGTCGTCCTTCATGCCCCCTGCAACGTATGTGGCCGCTGCCGCGAGGGCGACCTCGGTCGCTCTTGGCTATCTCGTTTCCGTCACCCGCCACGAAGACCCTAGATGAGGGGGTCGGTGACAGATCGACGGTGTGTACTCCGCGCCTCCCACAACCACTCCCCCATGGGAGCCTCCCGACTGTGTTTCACCGTCGGGGTCGCTTCCATCTCCACCAAGAAAGACTTACCCTTCTCACCGGAAGAGAAGCACTTGGGCGCCATCGAGGAGGACGGGACTCGGACGGTGTGAAGCGAGGGGAAAGAAGTGGGGAAGGTGGTGTAAAAATGGCGAGCAACATGCCCACTCCTCAATTTGACAAGACAAGGCGAGGTGACACAACATTAACCGCTAGGCCCCACACATCGTCGCATCATGGGTACAACTCCCGGGAGGGAACAGTGTGCTGAAGAACTATGGTAAAGGGCGCATGGATGCTTCGGCTTCACGGGTGGGATGAGATGTGGTAGGCCCTTGTTCAACGAGCGGGAGCCAGGACCCATCAATCGTCCATGGCCGCTTGCCCCTTCGAGCCCACCAAGGGACAAATGCGAGCCAAGATCCTGTGCGCTACTGTCGGGGCCCTGGCAACCAGGGTTCCATGTCCCTACGGTTGAAAGGTCCAGCATTGAGGATGTCACCCCCTTGTGAGGCAGTAGGGCCTCTAGAGGTGGCCTGGCCGCGCGATCCCTCACAAGGCCCCGCCTCATGACAAAACAACCTACAGAGTATATATCTTATGCAAGGACTCTGCTGTTGTGCCATGCCTCGTCTCAGAGACTCAGATGCTTTGGGACTTGCTAGGGGCAGATTGGTAACTTCATCGGAAGGGTGCGAGCCATGCCCCAACAAGGAGTGCAGCAGCCCTGCGGCTCTAGTCCTCCTTGGCAAAGCAAGACCCGGTCTTCCTCCTTTTCTGTAGGAAGAGGACATATGACCTCATGGTGGAATTCTCCTCACCTTGCCATTTCAGTGTAATGAGGAAAAGCAAAGAGCGTCGGATGAATACAAATGGTGCCAAAGAAGGCTAGTTTATAGAATGACGGTGGGAAGCCCAACGTCCAGGACCTAGTCTACCAAAAGAAGCCTCATAGACCAGGTTGTCAAGGAGCGGCACTGTGGAAGCCCTTCCCACCCAACAGTTGGGGGAAGAGGCCCGACGCTGCTAGATAAGGAGACCTTATCCTACCTTAGAATAGGTCTATCCCAGAGATATCCAACCCTAGACTCTCATCCACTACTGTACCCTCGCGAGGCACGCGAGGAATACAACAAATCAGGATTAGGGGCTTTACCTCCTCATGAGGGTCCCGAAACTGGGTAAAAAACCCCGGGTCACCTCTCTATCGTGTGCTTGCTCTACCGTTTCCACCATCACCATGACTTCTTGGAATCGCGTGTACAACCTCCTCTCGAACCAAGGGATCGGTGTGCCCTAGTTTCTTTCACGGGTCAAATCTCTGACACTATCCGACATAATTTCGAAAATCTCCCCACAAAGGAGACCCACAACCTTCGGATTGATCTTTCAATTTGATGATTTTTTGGTGGTTTTGGCTTGTAGGTCCATGTTTTCAACTACTCTCGATAGGTTAGGTAACACACAAAGGAAGAATTGGGGTTTCCAATGGTGGTGCAAATTATACCTTTTGGTGATGATGAACTTGCAACCGTGGGAGAGGGGATGGTTTGAAATCCATGGTGTCGATGTCAAGTGCGAGGCATTGTTGCGGAAGCTTTATCAGATTACACACACGCACATGGAACACAAACACATGGAGGAATCAGTCGAAAAGGAAAAGAGGTAAAAAATTGTACACGGCCGGAGACTCCATGGGGGGCAAAAACTCTGTGGTGCTAGGCCAGAGACTCCGGTATCTTGGCAGCATGATGAACAACTCGTGTTCTTGAGCAGAAATTCAGCCTTTCCAACATCAAATCCGGAAAATTTCGACCAAATTAAGCTATGAAACATAGGTATAAGGTAGACCGACTCCAAAGACAAGTTTTAGTTGGACCAAAACCACAATCAACTCACCAAAATGTGAGGATCCAAAATCAATTTGGGACAATATTTTTGGTATTTTAAAATTTATAGTGGAAATCGATGAACGAAGTCAAATCCATGGAAACCAAAAGCTACTGATACCAGTTGATATGGGATCCCTTGTGGGATTGACCCTTGGGTGGCCCGATCTTCACGGATTGGAGGCAGGGAGTGAGGGTAAGCACGATGAACATGATGAACTCAACTCAAATGCAAGGTAAATATACTAATGCACGCAAATACACCCGATTTGATTTGCTCCCATTGGTTCGAACAACAAATCCAATAGAATCCTCAAGAAGAGACCGTGATATAGAATCACCATATGAGAGATTAGCAAGTGGATGATAGAATCCCAATCAAAAGGAGAGTAGCAACCAAGTAGAATCCCAAAGGGGAGAGACCTAGCACAACTAGAATCCTTGATAGGGAGAGACAAAACACTTGAGGAGCATCTTGACAACTTGGAGATGAACACCGAACTCCAAGGCCTTGTACAACTCATAAATTAAGTATAGGGAGGGGTTACCATCGAGGGTTAGGCACGAGCCTTCATTCATCTTCAAATCTAGGGTTTCAAGGAGGGAGTGGGGGCATATATAGGACAAACACAAGCTAGGGGTATTCTAGGCATAAAGGGGAGTTTGGGGGGCATTACATGGGCTAGTCCCAAGTCAAGGGCGCTGGCCTCCAGAGAGTCTGGGTTCGAGGGGTCGGAGACTCCGGGCATGGTTTCGGTCTTCGAGGAAGTATCCAAGGGGGTGTAACAAGTGCTCCAAGCGCTGGTCCGGAGTCCTTGGGGCGCTAGGCTAGAGAATCCGGGTCTAGGGCCGGATACTCCGGGGTCCAGGGGAAAAGACTTTGGTGCTATTCTAGATGCTTCTTCTTCCTTCGCCTCCAGGACTCTTTGTAACACCCTAACATTTAGGAACCAACGAAGGGTAGAAATTGGATTTTGTGCATGTGCATGCATTCATCAGTAAAATGTGGGTAAATTTTTTGCCAAACAAAAACCTAAAGTGATCATAGTTTCTTTCACTCTCTGGAGGTAGGAAAAGCTCTTGAAAGTGATTGTTATAAACTTTGACATAATCTTTATGAATTAGTGTGTTTTGGGGGAAATAATTTGGATTCAAATTTGAAATTTGAATCAATTGTAAAGTATTTAAAATTTAGAAGTTAGTATTTTAAAATTTTTTTACAAAAATCAATTAGTAATATTATTTGTTATAATAAAGATATAATAAATAATAATAAGAAGAATTTAAGATAAAGAAATTCAAATAGAAATGAATTCTTATTTCTTATCTTTATTCCATAAACATTTTACATTGTAGAAATCATACAACTAATAGAGTAATTCATTACAGCAAGAGAATTACAAGAAATGAAATTCTAATATAAATAAATCATTACAAGATTATTACAAGAGAATAAAATAAATATTACAATAAGAATCTATAAATTTATCTACTCCTATACTACATCTCGAGTATCCAGATCTTGTACCTGCAAAATACAAAAACAAACAAAATAAAAACAAAAGATTATTTTTTTAGAATTACTCTCAGTAGGGAACAGTTAAGTGCACTGTTCATAGTACCTCATTGAGTAATAGTAAAAGGGTCAAGTTTCACCACTGTGTAAGTATTTGTTCTTTTATATCAAATAAGCTTCAAAGCCATATTATCAACAACAAAGTAAAAGGGGAAAGTTTCACCAGGATAGTAGATTATAAAAGGATAAAAGGTGAAAACACCTCACTTATCTGATCCATAAAGAACACCAAGCAACCATGCATCACACTCAACAAAATACATGATGTGTGATATCGACACAGTAGCTACAACATACGCAATCAAAAGGTAAGTGCACATCCGTAGCACAGCCTTAGTAGCTCATTTCCAATTTCAAGCACAAATCCAATACCACACCAAGCCTGCCCAAGGAAAGCAAAACCACCAGCCAAGTTATACACCAGATCATTCAACCATTCATCAGACGGTGACATAAGGAGGAGGTGTAGTAGGTGGATAGCAAGATCAAGGTCAAGCTCACATGAACTAGAAGGAGCGGGAGCAGCACTAGGAGGTGTAGAATAAGATCAAGCCAGCAACACAAGCTAGCAAGATCAAGCCAATCAGATCAACCAGCACCATAGCAACATCACCCACAACCAAGTGGTGTGGTGAGTACATATAAAACCATCACAAGATCCAATCATCTTATCTAGACTATCAAACATGTGTTGTGTTATATATAAACCTCTCTGAAATCACCCAAGTGTGGTGTACTAGGCCGATAGGGTCTAGTACCACTTCGGTGGGTAATTTTGACCAGCCAATTTTGGCTAGGTTGGGCCTGGTCAGCCCAATTGGATGGCCCATGTCTTAAAAGAAAAAAAATAATTTAAAGAATTAACAAAAGACCAAAATACCCCTAGGATTTAATAAATTCTAGTAAATAAAATAAAAGCCCTAAAAATACAAATGATATATTTTAGGTCTATAATACTACAAGCTACCTAACTAAATTAAGAAATCTATTGTTAATAGAATAAATTTAGGTTAAACATTTTTATAATATATATTCTTTGTGGAATTTTATAAAAATCAATAAAATACCTAAAAATAAATAAAAATAACTTCTACCAACCTTAATTAAAGTAGTATTTAATAAAAATACTGAATTGATATCTAGGATATCAAAATAAAATCTTTTCAATTAAAGTGCTTATTCTTCAAAAGAAATATTAAGAAAATAAATATAGGAGCTAAAAATAATTAAATAATATTTTTTGACTCTTTTACTGATATATATTATTAAAAAATATCAAGTATAATATTTACAAAATATTAATAATTATTCCTTTTATTAAGGCAATTAATATATTGGGTAAAACACACAAAGAAGATAAATAAAAAATGATGCATTGCATTATTATGCATAATCATTTTTGCTTCTTTAATATTGTCCTTACCGGGCAATAATGATGTTTTGTAGAAATAGAAGCTTAAGGTTGAGCGCAAGCATCTGACTTCACTACCTTGAAATCACAAGGAAAGTTCATCACTTGCTCATGTCCTTTGAGGAGTCTTTATCAAAGTATTTACAAATTGTGTGTTATCATCTATGTATCGAAGAAAGAAAATTTATTTTCTCAAAACAAATAAATTGTTGATATCATCCTAAGTGATGATATGGATAAGGTGAGCAATGGAACTTAGGTTTCCTTTTGCAATAAGATTAATCACCTAGGACTTAACAACCCATGACATTAGTGATTCTAGCGCCGTATATCACTCGTTAACCATGAGATTTGGAATGGGACGAAGAAGTCGGCTATATCTTCTTCCTCTCGCATGTAGCCAGATGTGCAGGTCGTGGCTGTTATCCTCGTAGGGTGCATTAATTGGTAATTCGTAGAGGATATGCAACATATGGGTGGGAACCCTCAACGACCCATGATAGTTCTGGCATCTGACGGTCTATACTAACCATTGTCGTAATTCAGTGGGTGGGCATTACGTACACCAAGAAGACATGCGGGGTCACGAAGGGGGCAGTGATTGGCTTGGATCACCTACTGGGCCCCACATCATGGAATTGTGGATGGGAAAGTACGCCCGGCTATGCAACAAGGAGTTGATCTCTCATGGATAAAGTAACACACCTCTGCAGAGTGTAAGAACTGTAACTTGTTACTCCCTATTCCGAGAAGGATCTACGAACATGGCAGGAAAGGAACTCCATGAATGTTCTAGTCAATCTGTGAAGGCTGATGGGCATAGTTTTTGATAATAAAATCAATGTTTAAAGAAATGTTTACAAAAACTACATAGTGCCAAGGACTGATAGTCCGAGGTGGTAGATAGAGCATCAAACTTCCCACTTTGCATATAATGAACTTGCTGGGTAATGTGTTACTCACCCTTTTCTTTGATCCCCTGATTAGACTCTAAGGATCTAGAAGATACTCCATTGTACGCAGCAGAAGGCCAAGAGGATATCTACTACGAGGAGCCCGATCTGTCTGGCGGTGTGGAAGGAGTGGACTATGAAATACGTTATGGAGTGGAGGAGAATGAGTCAGAATAGTTGACATAGTTGTTAGTAACCAATTGAGCCGAGCAGCGGAAACCTTATATAATAAGTTATTGAGCTCAATTCGGAGTATAAGGTTAAAACCTTAAATCTTCCGCAGAAAAAGTTTTAAGTTGGTTTGTAATTTGAATCTTTTGAACTCTAGAACTTATGGTATTGTAATAATAATGTGTTTGTTTGTAATATGGACCCGCAATGTTTCTATTGTACCACTTTGAGGGATGTGATATTTACGGAAAGGTGTTCTACGGATGTCATGTCAAAGATTATAGTGTACTAGACATGCAGTAGTATGTTGGGTCATCGCAGTTGGTATCAGAGCAATTGCTTTGACCTTAGGTTGGAAACCTAGTAAAGGGTATTACCTGTAGGAGCCTATACCAACGATAAAGAATTATCTAAAAGAGTATAATGGGTATTCAAATGAGAATATTCGGTTGTATATTTTAGTGCGATAATTATTTGTTATGATGAAATATTATAATTTTTTACTAATCAAAATATTTTGTATAGAGTGTGATGGCACCAAAGTTTCCAAATCAATCTTTGGTAAGGAAAGAAGAGACTCTCGATGATTATCAAGGATCATTCACTGATCAACTTCGTCAACTCTTAAGGATATTTAGTTGTCCAACCAAGATTTCAGTTAATACCATAACTTATTATGATGATCGTATGCTATCCAAGTATCATGTGAGTATCCAACTTCCAGAGGAGCTTGGATTATATCATGATTTACCGATAGCTGAAGGTAGGAGTCATTTAGTAGCATACCATGTTGCAGTTTTGGAGGCGATAACCAATATTCGGGAGCACAAAGCCTAGGAAATAGAAGGGAGCAAATTTTCCGTGATTCCTCATAATTCTATAAACACGGAGCCAGTATCGGATCATCTTACTTTAGTAAAGAAGCATCCTAAGCTAGCTTCCAAATGTATGGATCGATATCGACTTATTGTTGGGTCTTTGTATAAGACACATCAAGTCATAGTAGAGGATAAGGATTATATGTTGGATGATCTAACTGATCGAGAACGAAGGGAGCAGTTAGCATATCAATTGGAGAATGAAGCAAGGAATAGGGTAGAACCAATCTTTAAGGATATGCATATAGATCCAGAATCTTTTACACCATATCCATATTCACCCAGACCAGAACCTACCATGATCCTACTTTAGATATGAGGTATCCTGTACCATAGGCTTCCGCGGAAGTATCTGATTCAGAACTTCCTATTGAGAATTATGATGGATGGAGAATGGGATCACCTAATGGATTCCGAGGTAATCAAATGTCAGTGGATGGGTCTGATAGAGATGTTGGACAATCCAGCTGGATTGGTGCGAGAATCAACAATAATGATAGTAGCAGGAATGGTATATTTGTATGAAGTCAGGATGAGGAAGAAGATCCCGAGGAAAGGGTGTTTGAATCATAAATATCCTATCAAAACCCAGGGAATGTACATTATCCAGTGTTTAACTATCTTGCCCAACAGATCACCTAGGGAGCAATGGAATATGAGTATTCTATTGATAACTCTTGAAATGAGGCTCAGGAGATGCATGTGGAAGATAGTGATGCACAAGTTTCTACAGTATTTTCAGCTGAGCTGGATAGAGTCAACGCACTCAAGCTGAGTGATAACTCAAATCCTGATACTTCTGATACTGAGTACATTCCATCTGGAAGGCCATTTCTTCCACAAACTATGTGACGGACGTCACGTCCACACGGTTGGACTGCACGCATGTATAATGAACTTCGCGGACACTAAGGACGTAGACTACATATTAGTAGTAGCTAGTATTGCATATTGTAGTGTGAGAGAATGATGTACCTAAATAAGAGAGGTAGTACCCATATATGATATTGTACCTATATGGTACAGGCTTGTAATGACTTTGTAGTTACTAAGTTGTTGTAATGTATAATATGTGGAAGTGCATATTTGGTTCTTATTTGGATTTTGTTTTCCATTGTGTGACTAGTTATGTGCATGAAGTTGAGCTTAGAACACATCTGCATGATGTAATTATGAGTATTCACTTTATGTTGCGGGACTAGGGGGTCATGGAATTGGAGGTAGAAACTGAGTCCAAACAGCAGCGCATGGAGCGAGGCTAAGTAAAAAGAAGATGCAGATGCTGGAAATCAAGGAGCATTACAACCACCACCAATGAGTCCATTAATAGAGCATAACTTTATGCAATATATGCAAATGATGCAAGAATCCCAAAACAAATTCATGGAAGAGTTGTTGGGACGAGCTGGAAACCAAAGAGCAACTGAAGGTGGAGGAGTGAGTCTTTCAGACTTCCAAAATGCAAGGTCGTCCTTTTGCATCAGCTCCAGAACCAATGGATGCAGAGGATTGGCTAGTAGATACAGAGAGAAAGTTAAGGACTATCGGTTGCAATGATGAAGAAAAGTTGAGGTATGCAACACATCTCTTAACTAGTCCTACAACATCATGGTGGGAGAATCAGCTAGCAATGCAACCTCCAGGAAGGGAGTATACCTGAGAGGAGTTCAAGCAGAGATTCCATGAGTATCATGCTCTTGAGAGTGTAATGGAGTTGAAGCGTAGGGAGTTTGAGGATCTTCAGCAAGGATAATCCAGTGTCATGAAGTACATTCGGGAATTCAGTCAACTATCTTGTTATGCTGAGGATGAGGTGAACACTGAGGAAAAGAGAAAGAAGCGTTTTCTATGTGGTTTAAATCCATTTGTGAAGATGTAGTTGAGGCTGGCGAACAATTAAGTAAACTTTTCAACAGTTACTAGATGCAGCCATCACCTTTGAAGATGATTATAAGAATGTCCAAGAGGACCGAAGGAAAAGAGCAAAGAAGGAGACACAGAGGATTCAGGAAGTAAACCTAAACCCAATTTGGAGTTCAAACCCAGAAACAAACCTTACAACAACAAGAATAACAGCAGTGGAGGTCAGTCCAATTCTCAGAGGAATATCATATGCAACAATTGTGGAATTCTAGGGAATTTCCAAAGAGAATGCAAGAAGCGTGTAGTTATTTTCTATGGTTGTGGGAAAAAGGAACATATCAAGAGAGATTTTCCAAGAAAACCACCGGGTGGTTGGCCTAATAAAAGTGGAGGACAAGCCAGTGGAGGCAATGGACAGCCCAATAAAGGAGGAAATTTTGTCAAGAACAATAATGGCAAAAGGAGCAGGCCTAATGGGAAGCTGAACTGTGCAACTTTGGAGGAGGTGGATAACTCCGAGCACGCGGTGATAGGTATGCTCAATATCCTTACCAATCCCGGAAATTTTTTATTTGATACTGGTGCAACTACTTCATTCATATCTAAAGAATTTTGTGATAAGTTTGGGATTAGAAGAGCAACGTTAGAAAACCCTATGACCGTAGTGACGGCAGGGGGAAATGTAGTGGTACGCCACATTAAACATGATCAAGTTATCTCGATCTGTGGTTGTACATACTTTGTGGACCTTTATGCGTTTCCTTTGAAGGGAATTGTAGTAGTGTTGGGTATGGACTAGATGACTAAACATGGAGCTCAGATAAATTGTGAAGATAAAACTATTTCAATCAAGACTCCAAAGAAAGGATAGTATATTAGGATGATAAACACGGTCATATCATGGTAGATCTTCAACTAAACTCAATGAAGGAGGTCAAGTTGAAGGATATTCCCGTATTAAATGAGTTCCAAGATGTTTTTCCAACAGAGTTACCAGGAATGCCACCTGATCAGGAAATAGAATTCACAATTGATCTAACACCTGGTATAGCACCAATAGCTCAAGCACCATATACTATGGGCCCGAAGGAGTTAAAAGATCTTAAACAGCAAATTGATGAGTTATCTAGGAATTTTTTATTCAGGAAAGTTTATCCCCATGGGGAACCCCTGTAATTTTTGTGGATAACAGAGATGGAGGAAGAAGAATGTGTGGGGATTATAGAAATCTCAACAATGTTACTATCAAGAACAAATACCCATTACCAAGAATTCAGGATCTGTTTGATCAAGTCAATGGAGCTAGAGTATTCTCCAAGATTGACTTCAGATCAGGATACCATCAGATAAAGATTAAACCTGAAGATGTTCCAAAAACAGCATTTGTGTCAAGGTATTGACATCATGAGTATCTCGTCATACCTTTTGGTTTAAGTAATGCACCAGCAATATTCATGAATTTGATGACCAAAATCTTAATGTCTTACCTGGACAAGTTTATCATAGTGTTCATTGATGATATTTTGATATATTCAAAGGATAATGAAGATCATGCAGATCATTTGAGAATAGCATTGCAAAGCTTAAGAGAACATAAACTTTATGCTAAGTTCAGCAAGTGTGAATTCTGGCTGGACAAGGTAGAATTTCTTGGTCATGTGATCAGTAATGATGGAATTGTTGTAAATCCATCCAAAGTTCAATCAGTGCTAGAGTGGACTACACCTACTAATGTGAAACAAATCCGAGGTTTCTTGGGTATGACCGGTTATTATCGGAGGTTCATTGAAGGTTTCTCCAAGATAGCTGGGCGAATGAACAAATTGCTAAGAAAGAATACACCATTCATATGGGATGAGAAGTGTGAATCAAGTTTAAGGAGTTGAAAAACAGATTAACTACCGCACCAATATTAGAAGTTCCTGAAACAGGAAAGAATTACACGGTATATTGTGATGCATCCAAGGAAGGATTGGGATGCGTGCTAATGAAAGATCATAATGTAATTGCTTCTGGATCAAGACAACTGAAACTATATGAAGTCAATTATCCAACTCATGATTTGGAGTTAGCAGCAGTAGTATTTGCTTTGAAAGGATGGAGGCATTTTCTCTATGGAGAAAGGTGTGAGCTATACACTGACCACAAAAGTCTCAAATATTTCTTCACTCAAAAGGAATTAAATGTGAGGCAGAAGCGTTGGTTGGAGCTAATCAAGGAATATCACCTGACAATCAATTATATCCCTGAAAAGGCTAATGTTGTAGCAGACGCTTTAAGCCGGAAGAGCATAGATACTCAACCTATCAATAGAGAATTTTCAAAAGAGCTACAGATGGATTTGGAAAGGTTGGAAATTCAATTCATAAGAACAGAGATTCTTGGAGGATTTGCTACCATGCAAGTAGTTGAACAACGAAGTAGTGATCTTCGGAATGAGATTTTTAGACATGAAGATGAAGATTCTTTTATTGCTAAAGAAATTTGAAGAATATCTCAAGGTCAAACATCAGTTTTTCGCTTAGGAGATTATGGATCTTTATGGTTCCAAGATCGTCTTTGTGTTCCAGATGTTCCAGAAATTCAGGAGGTGATACTCCGAGAGGCACATGAGACACCATATTCTATACATCCAGGAGTACAAAGATGTACATGGATTTGAAGGAATTATTCTAGTGGAACAACATGAAAAGAGACATTGCAAAATATGTGTCGGAATTCCATACCTGTCAAAGAGTAAAAGCTGAACATCAAAGTCCAGCAGGACCATTACAACCTTTGGAAATTCCGGAGTGGACATGGGAAGAAATTGGAATGGATTTTATCATAGGATTACCCATGACAACGAAATAGAAGGATATGATATGGGTGATTGTGGATAGATTCACAAAAGAGCACACTTTATTCTGGTAAATCAAAAGGATAATGCCTAAAAGTTAGTAGAAGTATATGTCAAGGAAATAGTAAGTAAGCACGGAGTACACAAGAAGATAGTATCAGATAGGGGATCTGTGTTTACTTCAGCATTTTGGAAACAATTACATGAAGCACTTGGGTCAAAGTTAGATTTCAGCACAGCCTATCATCCAGAAACTAGAGGTCAGGCAGAAAGAACCAATCAAATATTGGAAGACATGCTTAGAGCTTGTGCATTAGATTATGGAGGTTCATGGGAAGATCACGTACCATTGGCCGAATTTTCCTACAACAATAGTAGTCTGAAGGCGGCACCATACCAAGTACTTTATGGGAGGAAATGTAGATCACCAATATGTTGGTATGAACCTGGTAGTCGCAAAGAATTCGCACTAGACTATATTAGGGAGAAGCAAGATATTATCGATATCAGCAGGGATCAATTAAAGATAGCTCAAAGTAGATAGAAAAACTATGCTGATCAAAGTCAAAGATCATGGCATCCTAAAGAAGGATATATGGTATATCTCAAAGTAAGTCCAATGAAGGGAGTTAAGAGATTCAGAGTTAAAGGAAAATTAAGTCTAAGATATATCGGACCATTAAAAATACTAAGTCAGAATAGGACTATAGCTTATGATTTAGAGTTGACAAAAAGACTGGATCAAGTTCACAATCTTATCCATGTGTCACAACTCTGGAAATGTATTAAAGTTCCTGATGATGCAATCACACATCAAGAAGTGGAATTACATGCAGACTTAACTTATTTCGAGAAACCCTATAAAATTCTGGAAGAGAACTGGAAAATGTTGTGAAACAGGGAAATTAAGTACTGCAAGGTACAGTGGGAACATCACCCTGAACGGGAAGCCACATGGGAGAAACAAGAATATTCAAGAGAAGCATATCCAAAACTATTCAGGCACACTTCTACAAACTTTGGGACGAAGTTTAATTTAAGGGGCAAGTCTGTAACACCCTAGCGTTTAGGAACCAACGAAGGGTAGAAATACGATTTTGTGCATGTGCATGCATTCAGCTTTAAAATGTGGGTAAATTTTTCGCCAAACAAAAACCTAAAGTGATCATAGTTTCTTTCACTCTCTAAAGGTAGGAATAGCTCTTGAAAGTGATTGTTATAAACTTTGACATGATCTTTATGAATTAGTGTGTCTTGGGGGAAATAATTTGGATTCAAATATGAAATTTGAATCAATTGTAAAGTATTTCAAATTTAGAAGTTTGTATTTTAATTTTTTTACCAAAATCAATTAGTAATATTATTTGTTATAATAAATATATATTAAGTAATAATAATAATTTAAGATAAAGAAATTCAAATAAGAAATGAATTATTATTTCTTATCTTTATTCCATAAACATTTTACATTATAGAAATCATACGACCAATAGAGTAATTCATTAAAGCAAGAGAATTACAAGAAATGAAATTCTAATATAAATAAATCATTACAAGATTCTTACAAGAGAATAAAATAAAGATTACAATAAGAATTTATAAATTTATCTACTCCGATACTACATCTTGAGTATCCACATCTTGTACCTGCAAAATACAAAAACAAACAAAATAAAAAAAAGATTATTTTGTTACAATTACTCTCAGTAGGGAACAGTTAAGTCCACTGTTCATAGTACCTCATTGAGTAATAGTAAAAGGGGAAAGTTTCACCAATGTATAAGTATTTGTTCTCTTATATCAAATAATCTTTAAAGACATATTATCACCAACAAAGTAAAAGGGGCAAGTTTCACCAGGATAGTAGATTGTAAAAGGATAAAAGGTGAAAACACCTCACTGATCTGATCCAAAAACAACACCAAGCAGCCAGGAAGCACAGTCAACAAAATGCATGTAGTGTGTTGTCGACACAGCAGCTATAGCAAATGAAAACAAAAGGGAAGTGCATAACCGTAGCACAACCTTAGTAGCTCATTTCCAATTTCAAGCACAAAGCCAAGAACACACCAAGCCTGCCCAAAGCCAAGCAAAACCACTAGCCAAGTTATACACCAGATCATTCAACCATTCATCAGATGGCGACATAAGGAGGAGGTGGATTAGGTGGATAGCAAGATCAAGTTCAAGCTCACAGGAACTAGAAGGAGCAGGAGCAGCAAAAGGAGGTGTAGAAAAAGATCAAGCCAGCAACACAAGATAGAAAGATCAAGCCATTCAGATCAACCAGCACCATAGCAACATCACCAACAACCAAGTGGTGTGCTGAGTACATATAAAACCATCACATGATCCAATCATCCTATCTAGACTATCAAACATGTGTTTTTTATATATAAACCTCTCAGAAATCACCCAAGTGGGGTCTACTGGGCCGATAGGGTCCAGTACCACTTCGGTGGGTAATTTTTGTTGGAGATATGCCCTAGAGGCAATAATAAAAGTAGTTATTATTATACCTTTGTGTTTATGATAAATGTTTACATTAATGATATTATATTATTAACGGGAAATATTAATACTTGTGTGATTTGTAAACTAAATTAGAATCCCTAGTAAAGCCTCTTTGTAATACTAGCTTGTTGGTTGATAGATGATCGTGGTTTCCCGATCATGAACATTGAGCTGTTATTAACAACAAGATCATATCTGTTGGGGAGGTGACCACGGATAGGGTCAGGACAGGGGAAAGACGAAAGGAGTCTCCCTTGTCATGAGACGAGTTACTGTTCATGTCGACCGAGTCATGTAAGACTCGACCGAGATAAGCAAGGCCATGATAGCTTCAGAAGGAGTAACACCTTATTCGACCGACATATGAGTTAAGTCGACCGAGCGAGTCTGACTAACTTGAATGCAGGTGAAGACCGAGCCGAGTTATGCGAGACGTGGCCAAGTAATACGAAGCTTGCAGGAGAAGGAGGTGCCTATAGTCAAACCCTAGTCACTTTCTAGGGGGAATCTGAACAGAGCCAAGCATAAAGGACAAGGAGCAGAGCAGCAGAAGGGCAGAAGAAGGTCACGGAGGTGACAGTCAGGGAGCCCGAGGCACGCATGTGGGGCTCTCTGGAACATTGCCGTCGATAGAAGGGGGACATGGAAAGGAGGTCGCCGAGTTACCATATTGGGACAAGCATATTCCTCGAATATGCTTACCACGTCAGCCCTAGGAGGAACCAAGGCACCCCTTTATAAGGGAGACGCGGGCTCCCGAGGGGGGATCGATTCATTCTACGCCGTAAGGCTCAGGTAGTAGCTCACTTCTTCCTGCAAACAGCTCAAGGAGCACTTGTAGTCCTCAAGAGGAGAAATAAAGATCTGCATGCTAGTCATTTGAGTGTAGAAATTACTACATCTTCCCTCCCCGGATCCCTCTAGCATCCATTGGCCCCATACTTTAGCCTACCCATGGCATCTGCCGTGCCACTACCACGACAGTTGGCGCCCACCATGGGGCCAGCAGCGGTGCTAGCTGGAGTCAAGATCCGGAAGGGAAACTTCATCCACACTGGCGAGCGCGTTGTCTCTGGATTAGTCCAGAGATTCGATATCTGGGACTATGTCAGCGATAACGCAGGCAGCTTCAGGAGGAAAGCACCTCCGCGTAACGTTGTCTTCATCAACTTGGGCACGCACAAGGTCTACGTCGGCGTCGACACCTCCTGCGTTTATCCTCACCAAGTTGTTGATGTGGAGAACCTCCCCTCAGTGTCGCTAACGGTCCGCATGGAGCACGCCCCATCGGCAGTGTCGAGGTGATGGTCACAGTCGCGGTACAGGCGGCAGGAGCAGGCGCCGGATCAAGCAAGGACCCGGCAGCAGGGGGACAGGTGACAACGAAGCAAGCAGCTCCACAGCCCACCGAGGTAATCCGTCGGCAGCCAAGTCAGCCGAGGTGCAGGAGACAACCCCAAAGGCAGCAAGGGTAAGATGGCCACCTCTGGAAAGACCAAAAAATATTCTCCAGGCAACTATAGATAATCTGACCACGCCTGTGGCACCGATACTTGATCCGTCTAATGCTCAGGCAGAGTTAGAAGAGACTAGGCAGAAAGTACTGGTAGAGGAAAAAAAGGTGTCGGCCTTGCGAGAGTCCTTGAACAGGACCCTGCGAGAGTACACTAAGGCAAATAAACTAGATGTTGCCCCCGAGCGGGTAGATGAATTAAGATTGAGAGGAAAAAACCTCATGAATGATATCAACAAAGAGCATGAGACTCATAAGGCAGATTCAGTTGATCTAGCCTTGCCGAGGTATAGCACCCCAGCAAAGAACCTAAGGGCGGCAAATGCCGCAACATTGGAGTTAGAAGGATTAACCGGCGAAGCCCGGCAGAAACAACAAGAAAGAGTGAATGAGCTAGTACCCATTGCGAACCAGCAGAATGAAGAAATGCTCAGTGCTGACCCGGCAAGACCAGGAGCCTCGCGTATGGTTCATTCGGCTGGAGCAACGCCTGCACTATCCATGGCAGCGGCATCCTCACCCGGAAACAATGCTCGAAAAGATAGAGCGGTAACTTCAGCAAAAAGAAATAAGCAAATCGTTCTGTATGATCCGGCAGTAGCAGGAAAGGTCAATGAAAACAGAGGCAACGGAAGCTGAGGTAAAAGTGGCGAAAGAAACCCCGGCCGTGCCAACAAAGGCAACGGAATCCGAGGTAATGGAGACCTCGGAAGAGGAAATCACGAGAACAATAACCCGGCAGAGGGAAGAAGAGACCCATCGCCCGACCCTCAGCCGAGGTATGAGCCTCGGCAAGAGCGAGAATTGAGACCAGCTCACCATAATCAGGCAAACAAGAGGTACAATCATGGCTACTCAGATATGGAGTATGCAGGACATGGTGGGAACAATCATTATGGAACGCAGGAGAGAATCATGTATAGAAACTTGCCGTCAAATGATACAAGATTAAAACTGGACAGGTTGTATCGGTCGGAGTTGTTAGAGGAGCAGGGTCCGCCTGGTCCGGCGTGTTTCGGACCTCGCATCATGGGCGAGCCACCAGTGCCAAACTTTCAACTGGCAAGGGGCACGAAAACATACAATGGGAGCACCAAACCACAGGATTGGTTGATTGACTATGTTACTGCAGTAAAAATAGCTAGTGGAAACTTGCGATGGGCGGTAAGATATGTCCCGCAAATGTTGGAGGGACCAGCCAGAGTATGGCTGAACATTCTGCCAGCAGGCAGTATCAACTGTTGGCTAGATTTTGAAGAGATGTTTGTCAGCAACTTCACCAGTACCTACAAAAGGCCAAACAGGCCATAGCAGCTCGCTATGTGCAAGCAGAGGCCAAATGAAACAGATAGAGAATTCCTTACTCGCTGGTGTAACCTTAGAAACTCATGTGAAGGGGTTATAGAATCTCAAGAGATAGCTTGGTTTGCTCAAGGCTGCCGATACGCCAGTGTATTGTGGCAGAGGCTGCAAAGAGATATGCCGACCACCTTGGCAGAAACCATCAGGATAGCAGATTTGTACGCATTGGGGGATCCGACACAACCAGAACTAATGTCGGCAGAACATCAAGATCAATATGCAAGAGATGCAGCCGGATCATCGAGGCGCAACGAGTTCAGAGGTAGAAGAAGAGAGGAAAGGCCGTATTACAGATACGCATCCAATCAAGTGGCAGCAGTAGTGCAAGATATGCCGAGTCATGGAAATAGTCAGCGCCAGAAAAATGGTCCTCAGCAGTGGACACCGAGGAACAAAGGGAAGAGACAGTGGACACCAAAACAGAAGAAGCAGTGGCAGGAAAGGCCGAAATACACGTTTGAGTCCATGTTGGATCAACCGTGTAAATTCCATACTCCAAATCCTGCTAAGCCGGCTAACCATACGACTCGGCAATGTGCTTGGATGAATACTGCAATGGGGAACCCGGCGAGCATGCAAGCGCCTCCTCATCAAGTGCATCAGCAGCCACAGTTAACTGGAGCAAATGCGCAGTAGTTAATGTTACCCCGACCTCCTCCGAGGTATGATAATTCGGACCGGAGAGACGCAGTGCATCAAGTGATAAATCAAGGTCAGGATGGAAGGGCAAACCCTGGAAATAATGGACGTAATGATTACAGGGAGCATCATCAATCATATTGTGTGTTCACAACAGAACAGCAAGACAGGCAAAGTGTACAACGCCGGCATATGAAGGTAAATGCGGTTATGCCGGTGATACCAAGATATGTGCCTTCGTCAGATCAGGAAATAACCTGGAGCATAAAGGATCACCCGAAAATAATGCCGAATCCAGGGTCGTATGCATTCGTACTAGATCCGACATTTGTCGGGCCCAGCATTAATGTGAAATTTTCAAAAGTACTCATTGACAATGGGAGTGGTATCAATATCATGTACAAAGATACGATGCATAAACTCGGAATAGCGCAGAATATGCTGCAATCCAAAAAAAGCACATTCCATGGAATAGTACCGGGACTTTCGTGCAAACCCATTGGGAAAGTCCGAGTAGATGTATTATTCGGCACAAGGGAGAATTGCAGAGCGGAAAATTTGGAGTTTGAAGTGGTGGACCTAGAAAGTTGCTATCATGCTTTACTCGGACGGCCAGCATTGGCCAAATTCATGAGCAGCTGTCACATTACTTACTTGAAAATGAAGTTACCCGGACCACAAGGGGTGATAACAGTAGCAGGAGATTATAGGAAATCGATGGAATGTGCTTCGGCCAGATCAAAACTGGCCGAGTCATTGGTGATCGCAAGAGAAAAAAGAAGGATTCAGGAGGTAGCGGCTCTCACTCAGTCGGCACAGCTGAATATGCCGGCATTAGCCAACCCACATGGAAGTGTTTCTTTCCAGCCGACTAAAGAGACAAAAAAAGGTCCAGATAGATGAGCAGTTCCCAGAGCGCACCATCACGATTGGTGCCGGCCTAAATGCCAAATAGGAAGGCGAGCTCACCAACTTCCTCCGTGAGAATCGGGATATCTTTGCATGGTCCACTCAAGACCTGCAAGGTGTGCCGAGGGAGTTGGCTGAGCACTCTTTGCATGTAAGGCCAGGAGCAAGACCGGTGAAGCAACCTCTCCGCCGCTTCGCCGAAGATAGGAGAAAAATAATAGGGGATGAGATAGCTCGGCTCCTTGCGGCCGGATTCATCATGGAAGTGCTTCATCTGGATTGGCTATTAAATCCGGTATTAGTGGAAAAGAAAAAGCATGACCCAAATGTAGTCGTTGTATGACGAATGTGTATCGATTACACGAACTTGAACAAGGCGTGTCCCAAAGATCCTTTTCCTTTACTTAGGATAGACCAAGTCATTGATTCGACCGCTGGTTGTGAGCTGTTGTCATTTGTAGACGCGTATTCTGGTTTCCACTAGATACCGTTAAATCCGTCCGATAAATTAAATACTGCGTTTATTACCCCGTACGGGGCTTATTGCTATCGCACAATGCCATTCGGCCTGCGTAATGTAGGAGCAACATACCAGAGATGCATGAAAAAGTGTCTACATGACCAGATAGGAAAAAATGTACAAGTATATGTAGACGATGTGGTTATAAAAACCAAAGAGAGGAAAACACTCATGGATGATATTCGGCAGACGTTCGCAAACATGAGAAGGTTCCGAATGAAGCTTAACCCGGAAAAATGAACCTTCGGTGTGCCGGCTGGGAAATTACTCGGTTTTATCGTATCCAGCCGAGGTATAGAGGCAAATCCAACTAAAATCCGAGCAGTTGAAAAATGGAATTGCCGAGGTGTCTGAATGATGTACAAAAATTCACGGGCTTCCTGGCCTCGCTTAGTCGATTCGTATGTCGGCTGGGGGAAAAGGCATTACCTCTATATCAACTGATGAAAAAAACTGATAAGTTCATTTGGACACCGCAAGCAGATAATGTGTTTCATGAATTAAAAAAGATGTTGGTCACAGCACCAATCCTGGCCTCTCCACTGTCAAAAGAGCCTATGTTACTTTACGTAGCTGCCACTAACAGAGTGGTAAGTGCGGTGGTTGTCGTGGAACGGAATGAAGGTGATAAGTCAATACAAAGGTCAGTATATTACCTAAGCGAGGTACTATCGGCCTCAAAACAGAACTACCCGCACTACCAGAAGATGGCCTATGGAGTATACATGTCGGCGAAAAAACTTAAACATTACTTCGAAGAACATCCGATCAAAGTGATTTGTGAAGCGCCCATATCCGAGATATTGAGCAACAAAGATGCAAGTGGCCGAATAGCAAAATGGGCAATCGAATTATCACCTTATGCTCCGCAATTCGATAGGTGAGATGCAATCAAATCTCAGGCAGTAGCCGACTTCTTTGTGGATTGGGCCGAGGTACAATATGAACCACCATTACCAGATCCGAATTATTGGATAATGTATTTCGACGGGTCCAAGCTGAGAAATGGCTTGGGGGCAGGGATAGTGTTGACTTCACCGAAAAAAGATCAGCTGAAATATGTGCTACAAATACATTTCGCCACATCAAACAATGTAGACGAGTATGAAGCACTCGTCCATGGGTTAAAGGTGGCAAAGGAAATTGTTATACGTCGGATCATATGCTACGGGGATTCAGATCTAGTAGTATAGCAAGTGTCAGGCAGTTGGGACGCACTAGATGCGAATATGTCCCTATATAGATTCCATGTGCAAAAAATCAGTGGATACTTCGATGGACGCGAGTTTCATCATATACCTCGGGCGGAAAATGACGCTGCGGACACATTGTCAAAACTCGGATCAACTAGGCAGTCAATTCCCCCAGGTATCGCCCTAGAGCACCTGAGAAAACCATCGATTATACAATCACCAGAGTCCGAGTAAATTCATGTCTCGGCAGAATTGAAAGAAGGAAGTGTGCCAATGGAAATCGACAAAGAATGCAACCCAGGCTTTCCGAAAGTGAACCCGGCCATCACACGAATAAATACAGAAAAATCTGAAGCTGTTATGTTGGCAGAAAACATGGAAATCGACAGTGAGATTATCCCAGAGAAAATCACGCCGACATGGGCGCAACCCATATTCTCCTTCCTCAAGGACGCAATCTTGCCGAGTAATGAGGTACTGGCTAGACAGACAATAAGAAGAGCAAAGGCTTACACAATCATAAACAATGAGCTGTATAAGAGAAGCGTCACAAGCGTGCTGCAAAGATGTGTTGACTCGGTATAAGGCCAGGAGATACTCCTAGATATACATCAGGGAGAATGCGGGCATCACGCCTCGTCCAGAGATTTAGTAGCCAAAGCATTCAGGCATGAATTTTATTGGCCGACGGCATTGAAGGAGGCAAAAGAGTTAGTAGAAAAATGTAACGGTTGCTAGAGATACGCCAGCAAGATACATATGCCCTCGTCCAAATTAAAGACAATACCAATTACTTGGCCATTTTCTGTATGGTGCTTGGATATGGTAGGTCCGTTCAAGCCAGCACGGGGCGGTATGACCCACATTCTAGTCATGGTGGATAAATTCACAAAGTGGATCGAAGTAAAACCAATAAGAAAATGTGATTGTCCAACAGCAGTAAAATTCATCAAAGATATTATCTTAAGATACGGTTATCCACACAGTGTCATTACAGACAATGGCACAAATTTTGCTAAAGGAGCCTTTGCTAGATTCTGCCAAGAGAAACACATAAGACTAGATGTTGCCTCGGTGGCTCACCCAGCATCAAACGGGCAAGTAGAGAGATCAAATGGGCTGGTATTATCCGGAATAAAACCCCGCCTTGTCGAACCTTTGCAAAGGTCGGTAGGATGCTGGATCGAGGAACTACCAGCAGTACTGTGGAGCCTCAGGACTACACCAAACAGGTCGACAGGATATACCCTATTTTTTCTGGTATATGGGGCAGAAGTCGTGCTTCCAGCCGACATAATGCATGACTCGCCACGAGTGACCCAGTACACAACTGCCGATGTAAATGAGGTAGCTCGGCAAGACGATGTCGATTTGCTAGAAGAGGCCAGGGAATTGGCATTATCAAGATCAGCTATTTATTAGCAAGATCTTCGACGATATCATAGCAAGAAAGTCAACCCAAGAGTTTTTAAGGAAGGAGATTTGGTTCTTCGGCTAGTGCAGCCCACAACCGGCATGCACAAACTATCACCCCCATGGGAAGGACCATTCATCGTGAGTAAAGCATTGCACAATGATGCATATTACCTAACCGATGCTCAGTCACCAGAAAAGAACAAGGCAAACAAAGCCGGCGACGAATCAAAAAGACCATGGAACATAGCGTTACTTCGCCCATTCTACACTTAGGAGATTTATGGTGTACGTCGTAATATGATGCATCAAGTTGGAGTATCAAGCGTGTATTGAACCTCGGCACCTCGAGCAGCGACTCGAGGACTGCACGATGTTGTTTTTATTTTTTAAGACTATGTAGTAAACCTCGGCATCTCGAGCAGTGACTCAGGGACTGTACTGTGTTATTTATTATTTTGAATTATGTGTTAAACCTCGGCACCTCGAGCAGTGACTCGGGGACTGTATCGCGTTATTTCTTATTCCTAAGTTGTGTGTTAAGTTTTAGCACCTCGAGCAGTGACTCGGGGACTGCATCATATTATCCCTTATTTCGGATTATGCATTAAAACCTCGATACCTTGAGCATTAACTCGGGGACTGCCCCATGATGGTTTCTTGTTCTGAAAATTCCTATTAAACTTCGGCACCTTGAGCGATGACTCGGGGACTACCCCGTAGCATTCTCTGTGTTAACCCATGAATTATATTTTGGCAACCCATCTCGTAACTCGGGGACTGTCGCATGATCCAAGATAATTCTTCAAGAACTCGATAACCCGAGTGATAACTCGGGGACTAACTTGTATTACCCACTGTTTGTCGCCAGACACATAAAAGCTCCATAGCTCAGCTACAGACTCGGGGACTCCCCAAAATTGATGATCATAATTTGCAAGATATGATATAAACTTGTCTCAATATTCAGAGGAATAGAAAAGCGAAAACAAACAAAGATTTCTAAGGATGATGCAAAAAAGAATAACAAACCCAGCAAACCGAAGTATGATAAGGGATGCAACCTATTGTATCACTTTACCAGATATGGGCTTCGGGATTCGTACTTCAGATAGAAGTTGAAAACACAACAGCTACGCTATTGAGTTTATAAAGGGCAGGCAAGATAAATGCCGAACTAAGGTCAGCCACATGGAAAAATACAATCCGAACCTACGAAATCAAAGTTCGCCAAAGCAAAGATATAAAGCAATGAGACTTGTTCAAACAAGTAATAATAATTACCATCACCCATGCCTCAGCGGAAAGAGGAAAAAAGGTTCGCACCACACCAAAAGCCGGACAATTGTTCCACAGACATACGCCCGGCATACCGGGGACTGAAAATAACTTAAGAAGTTTTTGAACCTAAACAGCAAAATGGTCCAGAGCACCCTTAAGGGGCAGCAGCACGATCAGGAGCATCGGGAATGGCTATCTCGGATGATGGCGGGGCGACCTCGGTCTCCTGCACAGGGGTATTTCCAGGAACTGGGCGCTCCGAAGTAGACGGTACCTCAGCGAAAGTTACTTCGCCTTCAGCAGAAGCAATAGTAGCCTCGGGGCAAAGCCTCGGCTGCTGAGAAACATTAGCTTGAGATCGAGAATGCTCAGTCCCTTTTGACGAAGATCGTGCGTCGCCATCCTCATCCGAGCTTGCATTGGAGTCACGGGAGTTGTTCGAGTCACCCTCTGCCTCATCCTGATCAGCCGAATCATCATCAGAGGAATCTTCAACTTCGACATCATTCGCTGGATTGGGAAGAAAACTCGGCCCTTCAATCCAATTATGTATGTCAGCGTACTCAACAAGCTGGAAGGCACGAGCTTGGCGGCGAGCGATGAACTCTGGATCCTCAACCCAACGAGAGCCAATACGCAAATTAATCAAAGTGTCGAGCGAGATGTCATCGTACCAAGACAGAATGGCTGTAAGTGCCATATCAGCACCAGCCCTCCCAGCAGATTCCCTCCAGAGATTTAACTGGGTCTGAGATGCCATCAATCTCTCCACAAGTATTTTGACCTCGTAAATATCAGGAGTTCCAGAAGTATTAGGCCAAAGAACATGGTAGGCCCGAATGGCTGCTTGAACCAGATCCCTGCCCATAATCTTCATTGGTCCAATAGCAGCGCCAACGGCAATCAAGAAGTCTTCCATTGAGTATTCTGGACTCGAATCTGCGGGGACACCTCGGCGCTGACGAGAAGAAATAACTGCCTTAGAGCTCACAGGTCTAGCTTCCGGAAAATGATCTACGCGAAAGGAAAACATATCAGTTAAAAATAAGAAAGAGAAGAAGATAACTCGGCCATGGTCGGAAACTTACGATGAATATAACTCAACATTTTCTGGAGATACTGGGTCCAGTAGGCCTTATTCTTCTCAAAGCGAGTGATTTCCTCGCCCATCATCCGGTTCTTCAGCTCGGCAGCATCGAGGAGTTCCTTGTTTTTCTGCAATTGCAGGCTTAATCGATTCTTTTCTTCAGAGAACTCCTGATCAACTTTTTCCAATTCGGATTTCTGCAAGAGCTTGAGAGACTCAACCTCGGCACGTAACCGGGTTATCTCATCATCCTTTTCTTTAAGTTGCGTCGAATGCGTGGCGGCTTGTTCTAAAAAATGCAGCATCATATCAGGCATGGATATGCATTCTTGATGCGACGCTACAAGTGTTTGTAACTCGGCTATACCAAATCCAGAAGGTTATAAGAAACCCAGGATTAGTCTCGAACGAAAATCAATAGATGAGAAGAATAACTAACCTTCCAGAGCGTTGACCTTCTTGGTAAGGCGGATATTAAGATTATTGATATTAGCTGCATACCAACAAAGAATGAATTAGCACATCAAGTCGAAAATATTAAGAACTTAAGGAACAATACAAAGGTTTATTAAATTACCAGTTTTCTTCACCACGGGGAGAACTTTCTCATATTTCTCTTCCAATTTCTTGTGTGCAAAGAGCAACCTTTGAAATTCGGCTGTCCGTCGATCATGGGCAACCTGAGTACCAAAATGAATTACACAATTGGATATTCAAAGATAAGGCAGATCCGAATCAAGCAAAACTTAACTCGGATCTAGGTGGCTGGATATTCAAAGCTAAGACAGATCCGAATCAAGCAAAACTTAACTCGGATCTAGGTGGCTGGATATTCAGAACTAGAACAGAGCTGAATCAAGTAAAACTTAACTCGGATATCAGTGGCTGGATAATCAAAGCCGAAATAGATCCGAATTAAGCAACGCTTAATTCGGAATATGAATGAACCACAATCAATCCAAGTCATACAAGAAATTAACTTAGCAAATAACACGCTGGAAGCCTAACAAAGCTTCCAAACGAACAAAAAGTTATTCGGTTGCAAGCTTCGGGGACTAGTGTATATATACTATCATTTGAATAACAGACAAGATATCAACAGAAGCGCTTACCTCGTTCATCTTATCACTGTCAAGAACAATCTTAGCAGCCATATGCAAACAACTGCTGATGTCGAAAAGCTGAAATGGCTGGTTACTCGGATTGCCCTCAAGCTGATCGGCGGTGTTCCAATTGTTGGCGTATTCCACCAAAGAGCCGAGGTTGTTCCCACTCTCAGTACGGGTCAGCACTTCACCTCGGACCCGTTGGGTAACTATCGCCGCCGCGGGACTCTTGTGGAGAGTAAGCTGAGTATCAGCGGCCAGGGTGACAACGGGCTTAGCAGAGGAAGCCCCCTTGCGGAGTGCATCAACTATGTTGGGTTGAGAAAAGCTAGCCGGCCCCTTCTGAGATGCTGAAGGTTTGGTGACAACAACCTTTCTAGTCTTAGAAGAGGTTTCGGCAGGGGCAGCAACCTCGGCACTAGGAGTGGCATCTTTGGATGCAGGAGGAACTATGGTTTCCAAGGGGGCCGAGATGGCGATATCCTCGGCTGGAGTTGGAGTAGCAGCTGGAACTGTGGTGGTCAAAGGAATAACGGGGGAAACCTCTATGGTCATAGCAGGGGCAACAGGTTCAATAGGGTGATCTACTAGCAGAATTATGTCGGCGGTAACGGTGGGAGCTGTCGGTACATCTCGCCGAGGTGATGTCTGAGTCGGCATAGGAGGGGAGTCAACGCGAGAGGGACTAGGAGCCCGAGTGTCTTCAGGGGGCGGAGGAGAAGGCAGCCGAGTTGTATGGCTTGTCATACTCGGACCACTTGGCTTAGTAGAGAGAGGAGCTCTGCAAAGGACAAAAGGTCGAATCAAAAGACAGAAAAAGAGAAACAAGAAATATGAATGAAAATAAACTCACCCAGTAACCCTGGGCATGGTTTTACGCCTCGGAATATGCTGGGCAGACTTCTTCACTCGCTTCTTGGGAGCAGCATCAGAAGGACCTGCCGGAGCGGTGCGCTTCTTCAAGGCAGTAGGAGCTCGAGAAGCAAGAGGCTCAGCGTCGTGCACCTGATAGGCTGGATTAGCTCGGAAAGTAGGAGCCGGAAATGCGTAAGAGATAGGCATCACGGCAACTACCTCAAGAATTTGGACGTCGTTCGAGTCACCTTCATCCCCGTGGGCCGAGGTCTTGCCACGGGCGCGAGCCGGAGCAACATCCGACTTAGGGACAAACTCTTCCGAGCCAGGTTCCCCGCTGGCTGAGGTATTCCGATCTGCGGTCCACGGAAGAGCCAGAACCTCGGCATCCTTGATCTTTTGCTCCGAAAACCTCTGCGAGAAAAGAAACAAAGTAGAGTTAGCAAAAGAATAGTCACAAATGCAACTCGGAAACAAACACAAATGCGTAAATTTACGTCAGGAGGGGGCTTCCCGCGATTGAACGACTTCAGTCCCCATGTCCAGTCCTTCGGCATATCAGTCTTGAAGTTAGCTCGGACACGCTTGTAAATAAGATAGTCGTCGAGCTCAACCGTCGAAACTCGGTTGGGATCGAGCGGACCGCTCATGTAACAAAGCTTGTGAGAGCGAAGCTGGAAAGGGCAGATTCGGCTGCTGACAAATGTGGTCATCAGATCCTCACCATGGATCCCGGCGCGGATCAACTCCTTGAGCCGAATCTCGAATGCCTCGGCTAAAGCATGGCTCTTCCTGGGATTGTAGTTCCAATTCTTCTTGGTAGGGGTGCCAATAGAAAAGGCAGGGAGATGAATCTTGTCTTCTTTTCCAGTATTCTTGACATAAAAAATGATCTATGCCATTTCTTGCAAGACTCGAGGCCGGCGACACGAGGGAATTCAGATTTTCTCCGAGGTGTAATGGACGCGGCTCCACACTGGGTAAGGGATTTCTCGGAGGGGTGAAGAGATTTGTCCGGAACGACATTAGATCGGATCTGGGAAAAATTTAGACCAGACGGAAACGAAGGGTTAGAGGCCGAAGTACCCCTCCGAGGCCGAGATATAAGCAGACAAGGAGGCGATATCATTAGCCGGAAGGTGATGCGGCTGGAGGCCGAAGTAATCAAGGAATTCCCTAGCAAAATCGCTAAGGGGGAGGCCGAACCCACGAGCAAAGTGGGACATGAAAACAACATACTCTCCTTTGTTGAGTACGGGAGAGGATTCGTTGCCGGGCAAGCGACAACTTACCTCGGCAGGAATCCGACGTGTCCTAATCAGCCACTCAATCTCACGATGAGTGATGGAGGAGCCCTGCCAAGAGCCCCGTTCTGGACCGGACGCAAGGTCATCGTCTTCGACAAGCGCTCCACTGACAGAACTAGACATGGGCTCACCGGAGGAATCAAAGGAGGAAAAACTACCGGCGGAGGGAGGCATAGAAGCGCAGGGCCCCATTGTTTTTCTAACGAACACGGCGGCACAACAAAGGAAAACCACCGCGAGGAATCTGAGAAACCGAAGGATAGCCTAGGACAGAAATCCAGCAGCAACGCTATAGAATAACTCACCCACGGAGGCGGCGAAGGAGCGCACGGCGGTGAGGTCGTCGGAGCAGAAGAACTACAATGTCGCCGTCGAGGAGATCGACATGGCGCAGCCACCAGCACACGAACAGAGGCACGGGCGCGAGAAGGAAGAAGAAGAATGGTGAGCGAGGGGGGAAAGACAATCCTCTAGCCTCGCACCCCGCCTTATAACCGCGCAGTCCTGGCGGTAGTGGGATCGTGGGTGCACATGATAACCATGTAGATCACGTGTGTGGCGGAACCGCTCGCATCTAAGTGGAGCCACACCAAAGGCCACACGGCGCAGGAGAGGATCGGGCCTCCTGACCGATGCGGTACACGAGGCGTCACTGCACCGACGCAACGGGCGCAGTGATCACTGTAGCTTGTCAGTGGACACTGTAGAGGAACAAAAAACTAGATGAATAATGATGAGTGGTACACGTAGGACGAGGCGTGCTCAGGAAGCTACGCGGATACCTCGAACAGAAAAAAGTAACTCGGAGATAAGGAAAGACGTATGTTGGGAAACTGATGTGGCCCGGCCGAGGTTACAGGCAGGACCACATCATCTTCGGGGACTAATGTTGGGGAGGTGACCCCAGATAGGGTCAGGACAGGGGAAAGACAAAAGGAGTCTCCCTTGTCATGAGCCGAGTTACTGTTCATGTCGTCCAAGTCATGTAAGACTCGACCGAGATAAGCAAGTCCATGATAGCTTCAGAAGGAGTAACACCTTATTCGACCGACATATGAGTTAAGTCGACCGAGCGAGTCTGACTAACTTGAATGCAGGTGAAGACCGAGCCGAGTTATGCGAGACGTGGCCAAGTAATACGAAGCTTGCAGGAGAAGGAGGTGCCTATAGTCAAACCCTAGTCACTTTCTAGGGGGAATCTGAACAGAGCCAAGCATAAAGGACAAGGAGAAGAGCAGCAGAAGGGCAGAAGAAGGTCACGGAGGTGACAGTCAGGGAGCCCGAGGCACGCATGTGGGGCTCTCTGGAACATTGCCGTCGATAGAAGGGGGACATGGAAAGGAGGTCGCCGAGTTACCATATTGGGACAAGCATATTCCTCGAATATGCTTACCACGTCAGCCCTAGGAGGAACCAAGGCACCCCTTTATAAGGGAGACGCGGGCTCCCGAGGGGGGATCGATTCATTCTACGCCGTAAGGCTCAGGTAGTAGCTCACTTCTTCCTGCAAACAGCTCAAGGAGCACTTGTAGTCCTCAAGAGGAGAAATAAAGATCTGCATGCTAGTCATTTGAGTGTAGAAATTACTACATCTTCCCTCCCCGGATCCCTCTAGCATCCATTGGCCCCATACTTTAGCCTACCCATGGCATCTGCCGTGCCACCACCATGACAATATCATTAGGAGAATGGTATGATGTACATACTTCTATAAATAAGCGTAGCATAAAGATCAAGTCATTTCAATAGTTCGTTTGCTATAAGCTTTCTGATACATAGTAACCTAATTCCTACGACCATGAGATCATGCTAATCACCATCACTGGAAGGATGCTTTGATGACATCAAACACCACACCTTAACTGGGTGGCTATAAAGGTGGCATTGAGTGTTTGGAAAGTATGTGTTGAGGCACATGGATCAAGAGTGGGATTTGTCCATCCATATGACGGATAGATATACTCTGGGCCCTCTCGGTGGAATGTCATCCAATTAGCTTGCAAGCATGTGACTGGATCACAAGGGATCACATATCACGAGAACGAGAAAAGAGTACTTATCGGTAACGAGGTTGAACTAGGTATGCAGAGATACCGACGATCAGACCTCGGATAAGTAAACTATCGCGAGAAAAAGGGAAATTGGTATCGTATGTAAGTGGTTCATTTGATCGCAAAGTAATCGTAGAAATATGTGGGAGCCATATGAATTTCCAGATTGTCGTGTTATTGCCGACGAGTACGCCATGGAGGGGTACTCACAGTGCGTGTTTAGAGACGTGGGGGAAGGCGGACGGTTGACGGGTACGAGGTAACACAACTTACCCAGGTTCAGATCCCACAACGGTGGCGGAATCCTACTCCTACTATAAATCACTATAATGGCAATACACCGAGTTACAGGGATTGGTTCGCTGTGCGAGGTGACTAGAAAGTCTAAGTTATCGTGCCCTAAAGGCTCCCATAGGCCCGACTTATATAGTCGCCAGGTCCTAGGGTTACACGGAAAAGTCCTAGCCGGACAGGTTATAGAGTCCTACACCGTCTATTACTAGTCTTGCGTGTCTTGTACTCCAAGGCTCCGGATACGTCGGTGACTCCAACTGTAGCCTTCCTTTATCCGGCATGGGCCTCCCTTCTGGATCCATCTAACTGGGCCGCCCAGCAGGCCATTGGCCATGCTACCAACTGTGGCCACCCGGGTTATCCGGATAGGAGATATGCTATGAGGATACCCATATAGCATATCCCCAACAGTAGCCCCCAGAGAACTCCGAGATCTTGCACCATCTTGCCTCTTCACGTTGAATGCTCCGTCTAGATGGATGTCGGCAAATTAACAAGCAATATCTTGTAGTCCTCCCAAAGAACCCTGCAAGGTTTTCTCCGTCTTCAATTAGTAAGCCGGAGAAATGTTGAATCTTCCATCGTACTCATCCGTAGCCGGACTGGATCTGTCCATGCCGGAATCTTCTGATGTGATGGCTCATCTGCCTATGTCAGCTAGGGCGACGTAGACGTAGGTCAGCAACGCCTCGTAACTCACACATGCAAAGAACGCAATCATGTCCACTTTTCCCGCATGAGCGATACGAACCATTGGCGGTGATGGTTGGGACGTGGCGAAATTTCCACGCATATTCGCACACACGTCGTCTACGCGGCAACCGTCCGATCATGCTGCACGAATCTTGATGCTGGAGATCATAAATAGTAACTACAGTGAAATTTTTGCACCTCATTCTCTCCTCGCATCATCTTCTTCCTCCAGCGAGTGCCCCCTCGAGCTCTCCGCACAACCTTGCAAAAAACACTAACTCCCAATCTTGCCAGTCACCTCCAAACTCGTGCAATGGCCAGCAGCAGCTCTACTCCCTCGATGGCGGCGTTGGGCGAAGCCGCGGAGAAGCCGTCGAGCTCCATCGTCGTGCCCCCAGAGGGCCTGGTCATCCCTGTCTCTGCGGTGGTCGAGACCACCGGCAGCGACCATAATCCAGCGGCGCTGGAGCCACTGGAGGAGGAGCTTGACTCCCACAAAGGCGATTGGCACGGTTCGGACATCACGGACCACGACATCAAGGAGCTGATCGCCGAAGGATACCTCCCCACGATGGAGGGGCTCGCCTGGCGGGCGGCGCCGGTCGGCGAGGTTACACCTTCTTCCCAAGCCAGAGAAAAGGTGTACCTCAATGCACAATTGGTACGCGGCGTCTCCCTGCACATCTCTAACTTCTTACTTGCCGTCTTGAACCACTACCGAGTACAGCCCCAAAACCTTTCTCCCAATAGTATCATAGCGCTTAGCAATTACACAGTTCTTTGCGAGGGTTACCTTGGGATTAAGCCTAGGCTAGATCTCTTTGTGTATTTCTTCACTATCAAACTGGAAGCCGGAGCCAGCAAGGATGAACTTAGAAATTGTGGCACCATAAGCTTCAAGATCCGTCTTCGCCGGCGATTCCTCGACATCGTTGGCTACGAGTCCTGCAAGAAATGGCAGCGTACTAACTTCTACGGCCCAGATATACCTCTGTCCGGCCGAGAAGTAACGTACCCAGACTTCATCGATGGAGCCGCCTCCGAAACTTCGACATGGAGATCCCAGGCCTCCCTTCCCTCCGACATCGACGCTTCCCGCACCATAAGGTGGATAGAGTGGTTCGTAGAGACGGGTTTGACCGGCTTGGACCTAGCCATGTGCTGGTTCATCAGGCGAATCTAGCCTCTGCAGCACCGCGCGAAGCTGATGCACGAGTATACCAGCGATAGAAGGGATAGCCTCCGCATCTCCGTGGACAATTTATCGAGCGACTCCGTCAAGCTCCGCCTCAAGGACATCGTCAAGGTGAAGGACAAGAAGCGTGGCTTCACCATCACCTATGACATGCTCGTTGATAGCAAGTGCCCAAAGGTAACTGTTTATTTTCCGTGTATGACATATACTCCAATTCTTCCGTCTAGCCATTATCATCTTATCTAACACGGTGGTTCTTCACCTTATAGCTTAGAGACATAGATGAGGACAGCATGGCTCCTCAAATCTATGATCCAAAGATGAAGGAAGTCACCGTCGTGTCCGACGACGATGCTCTATTGGCGCGAAAGTGGAAGAGCTCCACCTCTGACGCTGCCGACGGAGGCAAGAAGAAAAAGACGGAGGGTGGAGCCTCCAAAAAGACTACCGCCGCCCTGGAGGCGAAGAAAAGAAAGATTACCGGAATCCCCTTTGCCAAAGCACCCCCACTTGTGTAAGCTTCTTTCTCTCCGACATTGTCTATTTGTCTGTCTTACTCTTGTACTTATACATTTTGCACGTTTCAGGAAGAAAGCCATGACCAGCTTGAAGAAGACCTCCAAAACATCGGGGGCTTCTAGAACCATCAAGGACATGCTGCATCGTGACGCATCTCCTGCCATTGCCCCTGTCACTCCCAGCGTCAAGCCTTCCTCCGCTCCGACAAGCTCACAAGCTAAGGAGGCATCTGGCCCTTCCGCCATGGAAGTGGACTCAGGTGCCTCTACCGAGATTGTTGTCATCGGCGAGAAGGTGACACAGGAGAGTGCCTCACACCAAATGGCTGAAGCTCCGGCTAAGCATGCCATCTGCTGCGGTAAGGTGGTGGTGGAAGCTGGTACTTCTGCCGTAGGCGGCGCCCCCGCACCCAAGAAATCCATAGAGTATCCAAAGATAGTCTATTCGGTACTTACGCCGGATAGAACTGCTCTGGTTCCTATTGCGGCACCGACATCTCCGACATGTGGTCTAGAGGAGCTTCTCCGGCAAGCAGAGATCTTGCAAGGAAACAGCGTCCCCTTTGGCAAGCTGCTGGCCGAGAGTGCTACTAACCTCAAGATCATTGCACTTGTAAGTTTTATTTGCCTTTTACATTTCATATGAGTATCCCACTGTAGCCCCCGAGGATTTAGACAGAAAATCATAGGTCTTTGGGTCTAGATGCTCTAAGAGTGACTAAGCTAGAAAACTTCTCACTGTAGCCCCCAAGCATATAGGTGGAATGAACTATTCCGACTAAATGCTTTAAGAGTAGCATACACAGTGTTTATAAATTTCAATACAGTAGCCCCCAAGCCTCTAGTTGTAACTGAATTAGTTCCGACTAGATGCTTAAAGAAAATCTAAGAATATATTTGAGTTAAAAACTTTATATTTTAGCCCCCAAGATTCTAATCGAGAACTGAATTAGTTCCGACTAGATGCTTAAAGAAAAGCTAAGCATATTGCTAAGTTAAAAACTCTCGCTGTAGCCCCCGAGCGTCTAGGTGGAAATTTTCCTGCTAGATGCTCCAAGCAGACCAAACAACATTTAATTTTTTCTTTTTTCCACAGGACGAGAATGCTCGGAGGGGCATGGCCAACGACAAGTACCAGAAGATGCGTGCAGACATGGAAGCCGAAAAGGGTAAAACTGCCTTCTTGAAGGAACAGATCATCAAGAGCAAGCATTTATTTTTCCTTTCTTTTTTGTATTCCGACTTGAACTTGTGTATTCTCCGAGTACTCACTGTGTACTTTGCTTTCTCCGACTTGCAGAATCCATTGCCAAGGCTAAGGACATTGTCGAGCAATCCAAGCACATTCAGGAGCTCGATAGTGAGAACAAGATCCTTAAGCAGGAGAGGAAGGACATGCTGAAGATGCATGAAGAATCCATGAAAGCCCTGCAGGACTCCGCCATCGAGGAGATGAACCGCTTGAAGGAGGATATCTCGATCTTAAGAGATCAGAAGAAAGCTGCCGATGAGCAGAATCAACGCCATCATGAGGCGTACAAGCTCCTCCAATAAGAACGGGACTCCTTGGCAGATACCCTCTGGCAAGCTGAGGCTAGCATCTTTAGTAAGTGATTCTCCGTCTTGGATTTCTGTAGTCTAGATACTCTGAATTTTTGAACTCATGTGCTCCTTGTCGTAATTTGCAGCTCCTATGGGTTTAACCCGGTCGCCTCCTCCAGCAAAGGAATGCATGGTTCTTGCCGGCAACTTCATCAACACCGCCATCGCGCAAGCCAAAGAGATTGCCAAGCCCTTCCATATCAACATCAAGGCATCGGACTCTGTGATGAAGTTCTCGGAGATCCTGCGCTGAGCCCCCGAGCGTATCACAAGCTGGAAAGCTTCATGTGCACGGGCCGGTGCAAGGATGGCGCTGTCCATGGTAAAGGCACATTATGAAGATGCGGACATCGACACGGTAACCTCTGGCATTCCAGACGTAGATGACGATGGCAAGGAAATAAACCATGAGTCCATCTTGTCGTCACTCGCGGGTTATGACACCAGAGTTGCCGAGTTAGTCGATTGAACGTCTTCGTGTCGATGAATACCATTGATGGCGGCAACCAAAGCTCCTCCTAGTCTCTTCACACTAACGACTTCGAGGGTGATTCTCCTGCTGCCGATGACGCTGCTTCCAAGTCGCCTGCGCCAAAGGAATGAAAAACAACTTGTAACATTTGTTTCACCTTTCATGCGTATGCGGAAAAAACTATGTATTAGATTTAAGGCGGAAAACAATGATGTACGTCCTGCTACTTAAGAAGCAGTTTCCAGCATGTATATATTTTTTAAGCAAGTGTTGGCTTATCCATTACTTTGGTTTTTATGCTTGACATTTCGTGAGTCGGAAGACTCGTTGTCGGAACCATGCGGTCAGGTGATGATGCCCAATGGCACTGTCAATAACCTAGACACAAAATCGCCGACAATAAGTGTCAAAAGTCACTACTCCAGAATCCACATAAAAACGACAAAGAACGTGTAGACTAGAAAACTTAAGCTAACGCCCATAGGCGGAATTTTCACAAGTGCAATCGCAAAGCTTGTGCATAAAGGTTTTATATGATCCAAAAATGAACACTAAAGGAGGTAAAAGACTCAGAAATATGAGTGAACCAGAGAGCTTTATTTCGTTGATCATATAAGAGGTACCCAATTAGATAAAAAATGCTAAGTGTAAAAAGGACGTAGCTGTGCTATGTTCCATGGCTAATCAAGCTCCGGGTAGTCATCATCCGGGTCACGTCGCTTACGCTCATGATCCTCGTTGGGTCTATCCTTCAGTTCACGATTGTCAACGAGGTAGTAAGACCCATTGAGTAGCGCCTTGCTTATGATGAACGGTCCTTCCCATGGCGGGGATAATTTGTGTGACTTCTTCTGCTTAAGTCGGAGCACCAAATCCCCCTCTTTAAATGAGCGATGCCGAACGCGGCGACTATGGTAGCTGCGTAGCTTCTTCTGGTAGATGGCAGATCTTTGGCATGCCAAAATGCGCTCCTCCTCGAGAAGGTCCACATCTAGGCGTCTGGATTCTTCAGAGTCATCTTCGTCATAGGCGGCAACTCTTGGTGCATCGTGAAGTATGTCGGAAGGTAGGATGGCTTCTGCTCCATATACCATGAAGTAAGGGGTGTAGCTAGTGGATCTGTTGGGTGTAGTTCGTAAATTCCATAGCATAGATGGCAATTCTTCCGCCCAGGCTCCAGCTGCTCTATGCAATGGTGCTTCCAGACGTGGCTTGATTCCCTGCAGAATTAATCCATTGGCTCGCTCAACCTAACCATTGGACTGTGGATGTGCCACAGATGCAAGATCAAGTCGGATGCCCTTCTCCCAACAATAAGCCTCCACTTCACCGAGTGACAAGTTGCTACCGTTGTCAGTAATAATGCTATGTTGGAGACCAAATCTCACCACTAGATCCCGGACAAACCTGACGCCAGTTGCCCCATCAAGCTTTCTAATGGGTTTAGCTTCTATCCATTTAGTGAATTTATCAACTGCTACTAGCAGATGCGTAAACCCACATGGTGCCGTCTGTAACGGTCCCACCATGTCTAGCCCCCAGACTGCAAGCGGCCAAGTTATTGGTATTGTTCGCAATTCTTCAGCAGGAACATGTGGTTGTCGGGCATAATACTGGCATCCAATGCATGTCTCAACCAGTTTGTCGGTGTCCACCTTCGCGGTTAGCCAGTAGAATCCTTGCTGGAAGTCTTTCGCGACCAACGATCGAGGAGCGGCGTGATGCCCGCAATCTCCGAGATAGATTTCGCGTAGGATTTCCATACCCTTCTAGCTGGGAAGCACACTTTAAGTATACACCAGTGGTGCTCCTTTTGTAGAGTTGTCCATAGATTATGGTATAACCCTTTGCTCGCCGTACTATTTGCCGTCTTTCGACCTCATCTTCGGGCAAAGTTCCGTGTTCGAGATATTCCATCAACGGTCTTGTCCAAGCCAGAGGGACCTTTGCCACCATGTGGATGAAAGAGTCAGCTCCATCCGGATTGTCGATGTCGGCTCCCTTCACGGATGGTGTACGTAGATGCTCTAGGAAAACTCCTGGCGGAATTCTTTGCACCCTGATCCAAGCTTAGATAACAGATCAGTCGCCTCGTTTTGCTCCCTAGGCACATACTTGACTTTGTAGCCCAAGAAGCTCTTAGCTATCTCGTCCACTTCGTCTTGATATGCCGCCATCATAGGGTTCCGCGCATTCCAGGTGCCATCCACCTACTGGGCAACCAAGTCAGAATCTCCACAGCAAACTATGCGCTTGATGCCAATATCCTTGGCTACACGTTGTCCATGAATGAGTGCTTCATACTCCGCCATGTTGTTGTAGCCTCGAAGTGGATCTGCATAACTTAGTGTAGCTTGTCTCCTGTTGGTGACTGTAGCAATACACCAGCCCCCGAGCCGTTGAGCAGCTTTGATCCGTCAAAGTGCATCACCCAGTACTCTAGTTCCGGCAACAGAGTAGCATCTAGCATCTCCGTCCAATCTGCGATAAAGTCTTGCTCACCACTGTGATTGGGTGCTCCTGAAAGTAATGCCTCAGCTTCCGAGAAGCAAGGAATACTCCATGACGACGATGCTGATTACCCGGTTGGTTGTCGCCATGTAGATTAACAGGGGCTCTCTAGGCTCGGGTGCTGCAAGGATGGGAGCTAAGGAAAGAATCTCCTTGATCTGCTTCAATGCTGCATCTGCCTCATTCGTCCACGTGAATTTGTCCGCCTTCTTCAGCAACTTGTATAGAGGCAGAGCCTTCTCTCCAAGTAGGCTGACGAACCGACTAACTGCTGCAACACAACCTGTTTGTCGTTGAATGTCCTTTAGGCATGTCAGACGGTTTATGTTTAAGATGGCCTTGATTTTCTCCGGGTTGACCACGATTCCACACTGGGAAACGATGAATCCCAACAATTTGCCGGCTGGAACCCCGAAGACGCACTTCTTAGGGTTGAGCATCATGTTGTATTTCCAGAGATTATCAAAGGTTTATTTTAGGTCGGAGATTAAGTCATTTGACTTTTTGGACATCACCGTGATATCGTCCACATAGTCGTGAACGTTCCGACCAAATTGGTCGTGAAGGCAACGTTGCATTGTCCGCTGGTACGTAGCACCTGCGTTTTTCAGCCCAAAGGGCATCGTAACATAGCAAAACATGTCGTATGGGGTAGTGAACGAAGTGGCCAATTGGTCCCACTTCCTCATCTTGATCTGGTGGTATCCTGAGTATGCATCGAGAAAACACAAAAGTTCCAAGCTAGCCATCGAGTCAATGACTTGGTCAATGCAAGGCAAAGTGAATGGATCTTTGGGGCAAGCCTTGTTCAAGCCGGTGTAATCAACGCACATTCTTAATTCTTTGGTTCCCTTTTTGGGGACAAGTACAGGATTGGCCACCCATCGGGTGCGAAGGACTTCTCGGATAAATCTAGCCTTAAGTAACCTAGCTATCTCTTTGCCAATGGCGCATCTCTTCTCGTCTCCGAAGCGTCATAGAGGTTGTTTCACTGGTTTGCATTTTGGATCAATGTTTAAGCTGCTCGAAAAGTTCTCTAGGTACACCTTTCATGTCGGAAGGTTGCAAGGCAAAGATGTCCTTATTCTCACAGAGGAACTCGACGAGCGCGCTTTCCTATTTGGGATCCAGGTTCGTCCCAGTGGCGGTGGTCTTGGAGGCATCGCCTACCACAAGTTCCACCATCTTGGTCTCAATGGCGGCCTTGAATGCAGGAGCGGAGTCGGATATTTGCTTCTTCGACGCGGGCATCTCTGAGTCATCGACCTTGCTCTGGATCTCTTTGAATTCTTCGCTGTAGAGAACAGCTTCCGCAAAGGCTGCTTCATTGATCTCGCAGTCCCTTGCCTTGGTAAAGCTTCCGGATATGGTGATGACACCATTTGGTCTGGGTATCTTGAGTTTGTTGTAGACGAAGCATGGCTTGGCCATGAACGTGTGGAATATGTCGCGGCCGAATATGACGTGGTACACGCTCTTGAAGGGGACTACCTCAAAGGTCATGCGCTCTTGGCGGTAATTATTAACATCACCAAAGGCAACCTGAAGTGTGATGCACCCAAGGGACCGATCCTCCCGACCAGGAACTACGACGTGGAAGATGGTGTTGGTCCACCTTAGGTTTTCCTCCATCAAGTTCATCTTCTGCAGTGTATCCAGGTACATGATGTTGATGTTGACTCCACTATCCACCATACACTTGGTGAACTCCACGCCGTCAATCAAGGGGTTGATGACCATGGCGTATTGGTTCTCCATAGGAATAAGGTCTGGGTGGTCTGTCCTGTCCCAAGTAATTGGAACCTCCGACTAGTGCATGTACTGGGGGACTGGGGGTAGAGTAGCCATCAGGATCCTCAAAGAGGTCTTCTGTTGTCGGACGGTGGGGGTGCTAAGGAAAGTGTGGTAGACTGGCGCCTTCTTCACGAAGGGGTTCTTGCCCTTGTCGTCGCTCTTGGTGGCGTGCTTGGGGTCAATATCCTCGTCCATGTCACTTGAATCCTTGGACTCCTCCTCCTTCTTTTTCCCCTTGCCCTTGCCTCGCGGTCTGTTCTTCCGACTTTGCTTGTAGCCGGACTCCGGATCTTCCTTGAGGTCGTTGATGAACTTGTAGTGTCGATTGGTATGGGTGGCCTTGCCGTTGGCATCGAGGTGTACGAGGCACGGCATATCGCGGTACTCTTCGTAGGTTTGGGGAACGCGGAGCGGTGCCGAGGTAGTTTCACTTCCTCATTGTTGCCCACGACCAGATCCCTGTCCTCGACCACGTTGTCCACCATCACCTCGTCCTGCAAAGGTCATGGCGACCATGTCGGGAGATTGCTTTTCTTCTGGAGCGGTTTTCCGCTTTGTACTGCTATTCCTCCGAGCTTGAGTTGGAACGGCCGTGGCCGGCAAGGAGCCGCGAGCATCATCGTCAGCAGCTGCGAACTCACTAGCCAACTAGATCATCTAGTTCAAGTCAAGCTGGTGATTGTCCTACAAGCGCTTCAGCTTATGTAGGAGCAGTGTGCCCCTTTCCAACCCATCAATGAAGGCGTCCATGGTGGTCTAAGCGTGCACTCCTGCGCAGGAATTCTTCATATCTAGCCAGCGGGAGAGGTAGGCACGAGATGTCTCGTCTTTCTCTTGCACGCACCGCTGTAGATCGCCAACAGTGCAGGGACGTTTGTACGTACCCTCAAAGTTCTTGGTGAACGCTTCTTGCATGTCCAACCAATTGTAGATGGATTTCTCCGGTAAGTCATCAATCCATTGACGGGCCGTGCCCGCCAACATCAAAGGGAGGTACTTAACGGCAACATTGGGGTTACCTCCGGCAATCTCCACCGCGTTGCCGTAGTCCTGCAACCATGTGGTTGGCTTGGCGGTGCAGTCATAGGGCTTGATGGTCATGTCAATCCAGAAACCTTTGTGGTAAGTTGCGCACCGTATTGCAGGTCCAAAACAATGTGGTCCCAGGTATGGTCCTTCCCAAGCCTCGTGGATCTTATTGATCCGCGAACGTGCATCGTACGGCTCCTGGTTCTTCTTATTCTTGTCAACAGGGGATGGGCTGCGTGAACGACGTGGGCCCCCTCCGCCATGGTGACTGCTGGGTGGCGACGGAGGCGGAGGTGGCGGTGGGTTAGCCTTCTTGATATTACCCTCCTACGACGTCTGACGCTTGTCGCGATTGCTTGCCGGACGCGGAGGGTCGTGGCGCGACCTGCTCTTGTGCCCCTGGTTGCGCTCTCCATCCTGATGGGTCTGCTCCGCGTTGTGGTGGATGACGATGCCGCACTGCCTTGGCGGGGGCATATCCGTACGATGGTGAGCTTTTGTGTCTTCACGATGTCGGGGGATCGGGGGCGGTGGCGATGGGCGACGAGGTCGGGCCTTTTCTCTGTGGTTGGAGGATATGGGGATAGCATCCTTCCTGTTGCGGGCATCCCTCCGTCTTTGTTCTGATGAACCCGTATGCGACCGGACATCAAGAGGAGATCTGTCCCTTGGTGGCTTATGCTGGCTAGACTGGCAAAACGCTGGGTCAGACTCAAGCCTCTGAGAGGTGGAATTTTCCTGATGTTTTACCGCCTTGGCCACTAGGTCATAGACCTGTTCCACTGCCTCGGGCGATCTATCCTGCTCCAGAAGGGTCTTGGCGACGGCGAGGTTGAGGAGTGGAGTGGGCATCACCTGTTTGCCTTCACTGTCAATGTATGGCTTGGCCTGTGCCGGCTTCGAGGGGGCCTATCCTAGGTTTCGCCATACACCAGGATCGTTGATGACGCGAGTTGGAGCTTTCTTGGCCTTCTGCTTCTGTAGTAGAGTCTTGTACTCGGCCTCCATTGCTCTAGCTTTATCTATGGACTTCTGTGTGTTGACCAGATCTCGATCTAGCTTAGCGCCTTGCTCCGCGATGGCCTGCGCTTCCTCCAGCAGCTGCTGGCGCTTCTCATCAAGATGAGTCACGTTCCGGATATGAGCTACGGTCAGTGGCTCAACGAGGATATTGCCGTACATCACTCTATCAGCTGGAGTAACTTGGGCAGCAGCAGACATAGATTCCGGAGGCGGCAAGTTTGCGGTGTTGTTGTTGCTCGGGCCGGTGCCGAGTTCCTGTGGCTGATGCACTAGGTTAGGCGGAGGAGGCATGACCTTTGAGCGATCATCATCAGCAGCAATAAGTGGCCCCTTCCCCTTTTCCAGCGTTGTAGGCGGCGCTCGTCTGGGTTGATCTTCATCCATCGTCGTCCCAATGGTGACAAACACCTCTCGAGACGTGACGGCATTGTTGTCTTGTTCGTCGCGCGTGTACTCCTCCATCTCCTACATGGCAGAGTCTAGCTCTTCTGGACTGAAATCTATCTCCTCCGAGTCTGCGCTGAAGTTGGCGTATAGCGCGTGAATAACAGAGTCGGAGGGTGCCAGGACTTCCTCGATGACGAGGGGTGGAGGAGCAACAGCAGCGACGATGACTGGAGGTGGCGGCGCAGCTGCGACGATGGCGGCCGGAGGCGGTGGTGGTGGTGGCTGAATCGGAGGGGCTCCGTCAATGAGCGCAAGCGCTGTTTGAGCTGCCGCTTCAGCCTCCGCGTAGTTGTTGATGGTGTTCACCATGCCTTTGAATGTAAGGCGTCCCGACGCCTGCTGTCGTCTTAGATAATGCCGGAGAAGCGTGCCATGGTCCAGTCCTTCCACAAAGTGATACATGGCATCATCATTGGGGTAGTGGGCCAGATCGGCTCGTATACGGAGCCACCTAACCAGGTAATCGCGGGGGGTTTCGCCCTCTCTCTGAACGCAACGCGCCAGATCGAAGATGGAAACCACGCCGACGAACTTGGATCTCTGTTGTCCAGACGCACAGGCGAAGCCGGCGGACTTGCAGTGATCTTCCACCCTTATATCCTGCACAAGGGCAGTTTGGGTGGGCCTTGAATTTTTCCGATCTTTGCCGGCAAACTCCGAAGAGAGATCCGACATTGATCCTTTCGCGAACGTATCCTGCCCGTAGGCGGTCTGTGCGGGTCTTGATGCTCCTCCGACTCCCAGGGAACTAGTGCCCGAGTCGGTTTCGCCAATGAAGAGGTGGATGTCTCCAATAGGAACGATCGAACACCGTGTACGGTTCGTCTTTGCTGAGATCCAGAACTCGTCGGGAGGGACAATCGGAATGTTGCCAGAGAAGAGAACGCGACCGATGGCCACGGTTTTGCCGATTCCCGAGAAGATCTTGGTCCTCGCCCGCTGAAGATCCTGAAGCGCCTCTTGCTCCATGGTGGGCGCCAACTATCGTGGTATTGCCGACGAGTACGCCATGGAGGGGTCCTCATAGTGCGTGTTTAGAGACGTGGGGGAAGGCAGACGGTTGACGGGTATGAGGTAACATAGATTACCCAGGTTCAGATCCCACAACGATGGCGGAATCCTACTCCTGCTATAAATCACTATAATGGCAATACGCCGAGTTACAGGGATTGGTTCGCTGTGCGAGGCGACTAGAAAGTCTAAGTTATCGTGCCCTAAAGGCTCCCATAGGCCCGACTTATATAGTCACCAGGTCCTAGGGTTATAGGGAAAAGTCCTAGCCGGACAGGTTACAGAGTCCTACACCATCTATTACTAGTATTGCGTGTCTTGTACTCCAAGGCTCTGGGTACGTCGGTGACTCCAACCGTAGCCTTCCTTTATCCGGCATGGGCCTCCCTTCTGGATCAATCTAACTGGGCCGCCCAGCAGGCCATGGGCCATGCTACCAACTATGGGCCACCCGGGTTATCCGGATAGGAGACATGCTATGAGGATACCCATGTAGCATATCCCCAACACAGATTCCTCTATTGGTTATTGATCGGAGAAGAGTCTCGATCATGTCTTTGTAATTCACGAACCGTAGGGAGACACACTTACGGATTCGATGTTGTTTAGTAGATATGGAATGTAAGTATGGAGACCGAATGTTGTTCGGAGTCTCGGATGGGATCTGGGATATCACGAGGAGATCCAGAATGGTCCGGAGAATAAGATTCATATAAGGAATGTCCAATTCCGGAGTTCGGAATGATTCCGATGTTTTCATCGGAGATGTTCTAGAAGGGTCTATAAGGTTCACCGGACCGAAAGAGGAAGGGTACATGAATGTGTCATGGATAAGTAGAATGATTGAATGATGTCCTAGGTCACTTGGTTGGGCATTTGCAAGAAAGAAATTAAGCTCCAAATTGAAAGTCAAAAGGCAAGTTTGAAAAGTTAAACTGGGACTGTAGAGATCCCAACCTTTAATAAGGTAGAGATCCCTGTGTTTACAATGCTAGTCCTTGGATCAATAGCTAGCATCCACAGTTAAGATGTAATATCAATAAACAAAGGTCATAATACAACTTTCTAACCAGGAATAAAATAATTCATTACATCTTACATAGCTCATTTGGCTATCTCATTACAATGCAGCAGAAATAACTATAGCATGGAGTCCTCCATCTTCAAAGTGCCACGGGCAATCATGTTGGTTGTAGACATGTGATCCTAATCAACACACTTCACTAACATCAAACAAACCTACAACATAATAAATTACAGCCACAAGGGTCAATACATTTGAATTGTATTGGCAAGTGATACTATGGTAGTATAGTGGAGTCTATCATCTATATGCATTTGGCTATGTGGAGCTTAGGCTTGCTTTGCTCAAAATAGATTTTCCTTATCAATTGAAAACACTAAGTTTTTGTTTGTCAAAATCACCCAAGGCATCTCCCAATAGAAATTAGTGATCATTTAACCCTTGTTCAACCACAAGTTTTTAACTTAGAAATTGGGATGAGGAGATTCTTGATAGCTTCCATGTCTTGATGCTCAAATTTTCCATTGCCGGGGACACGGCTAAGTACTTAGATTTTTCCTTCTACAGAAGTGGTGCACTTTCCCCACAAGACTCGACATGCATCGAGACAAGATCTTTCAGAAACCTTCCCTTAGACCAGAATGGACGCGTTCCAACCTAACATCCCCTACCACCAACTATCCATTTGGCTAAGTTATTGCAACCTATATGATCCAGGCAGAGCCCATAATGCCAAGTGGTTGCACTTGAAGCTTCTCAACATTTGACATCTCAAATCTCTTTGTTCCTGGGTGGCATTCCACAAGTGAGATACACAAGGTAAACCATAGAAATGGGCCTTGTGTAACTACTCAACAAAAATCCTTCCAAGCAATACCATTCCACCCAGGTGATTCATTCACTTAGTTGTTTTATTAAACAAAACACAAGTCCTTGACTTAGAAATATTCCCTAGCATGAATATAATCCACCCTTGTTTTCTACTAGCTAAGCTAAGCATGATAGTAGTAGGAATCTGAACTTGGGAAAATTCTACTAAGGTTTCGTCTACTAGGATTTCCCATGGCATAGTTTATACTTAGCAAAAATTCCATGCAAGTCCTACCCAAAACATCACTAATGCATAGTGAAAATAATGGGACAAAAGTATGAAGCACCACTTGCCTTTTTGGTAGATAATATAAGTTCACTCCTTGATTCTTGCAATAGTCACACTCTTCAAATTTCACTACAATTCAATCAAGGCACAAATTCAATCTACCATTCAAGCAATTCATCACATAGAATAATAAAAACAAAGCATTGCATGCAAGCATGCCAAAGATTGTTTTATTTGGAAACGTGGTTTCTAATAGGTTATAAACATTTTAAAACACTTATTTGTCATTTATAAAAGTGGAAAGGTCATTTATAATTGTGGCAAAGCCATTTGATATTAAGTTAGTGAAAATGGCCATCTTAAATCATTTTTGTTTTGCTAGAATTTATTTAAATCAAAGTAATAATTTCTAGTGTTTGACATATACATTTTTAAACACAAATGTTAGTGTTTTAAGGTCAAGTGTTTAATATTAAAACCATTTGCAAAATGTTTTACTTATAAACCATTTTTATACCAAAGCAATATTTTATGTTGTTGGAAATGCCTTTTAGCAGAGAAATAATTTATAGGGTTCATCAAACATATTTTTAAATCCTAAAACTTGGTTTTTAGGGTCAGAGAGTTTAAATCAAATCATTTTTCAAAGGTTTTACTCAAAAAGCATTTTTAACACATAAACAATATTTTTATTTAACTAGAAATGCTCCTATTCAAATATTTATTCTTTAGCTTCACCAAATACATTTTTAAATCCATAAGTTGGTTTCTATGGTCAGTAGGTTCATTTCAACCCATTTACCAAATATTTTAACACAAAAATAATTTTAGAATGAATTTTATATTCAAAATATGTCTACACAAGTTTCTGTAAAAACAACCAATTTAACAGAAGCAAATCATTAAACAAAGTGCATGGTTAGAAAGTACTTGTTTTGATTATTCCATTGATATAGAATTTGCAAAATTTGGACGTGTGGATCAAAAGTTATGAAATTTACAAATTCACATATCTAATTGAAATGTTTCTGTTTTTAAATCACACTCTGAGCCACGTGGTGTGTTCTGATTGGACCATACCGGTTCGTGTGGATTGTGCAACGTGGGGAGTTGGATTTAAAACAGATTGAGCGGCACAGGATCAATCGTACCCCTTCGGGTTATGTTCTATCTTAGCCACATGATCAAAATCCTACGGCCTAAATCGAATGACCAGGAACGGGCGGCGCTGGCGGCGGCGAGTGCCGGCGGCGCGCTCAGACGATGGAGTTACCGGCGGAATAGGAAGCGCGGGAGAGAGAGAGAGAGGGCTCAGTAGGTTCGCCGCGTCGTGCTGAAGCTCGAGATGGTTGCCGTTGACGAAGGGGCGCTCGAGGACGATCGTAATTCCTCGCCGGAGTTGTCGCGGCGTCGGGCACGTACTGTTTGTTGACGGGGATGAGCTCCTGGGGCGCAAGAAGGCAAGGCAGCAGGTCAGAGAGGTGCACACAGTCTCGAGGGTTGCAGGAATGCTCACCAGAACACGAGGGGCACTCGGGGTCGACGTCAGTAGCACGCCGGAGTGGAGGCAGACTGCGGCGGTGTATTGTCGAGGTCGTATTCGAGGCTATGGTGCTTGCGCGGGCGAGTGGGGGGTACTAGGAGGTTCGCAGGACGATGGGGATCACGTTCGTGTGAAGCAGGGCTTGTGGGGGTGAGGGTGCTGGCAGGAATTGCTCGGAGAGCTCGTCGGAGGCCGCGGCGGTGCAAGCGTAAATGGGGACAGCCTAGGGGCAGAGAAAGCCGGGCGAGAGAGGGTAAATGTAGAGGAGGAGCAGGCGATTAAGTACGCGTGGTTGGGGAAGGAATTATTGGCCTCATCAACGCGTATTGAAGGGAATTGATCATCGGCAGAAACGGGCGGCGTGGTCTTCGCGCGGGTAAGAAAGACGACTGACGAGTGGGGTTGCTTTGTCAGTGTAAGAGAGAGAGAAAGAGTGGGGTTCGGCGGTCAGTGAGGGGGCGGGTTTGTTCTGCGGTGAGAAACGCTTCGCGTTAGAGAGAGGGAGAGTGGGCTAGTTGGGCCAGTGGGCTGGGCTTGCTGGCTGGGCTGGCTTGTTTTATTTTTTTCCTTCTCTGTTTTTTTTTCTTTTTCCATTTTGATTTTCTCTTTTCAAATTCAAACTATTATTTGAATCAGATTTGTTTATCAAATCTTCTCAAAAAAATTCAGTAGTTTCTATACTGTTTAAACATGGATTTTTAAAGATAATTTTGGGATATTTTTTTTATTCTTTTATGGTTTATATTTTATTTAAAAAGGGCACTTTCCTTTATTAAATAAGATTTAATTAAATTTTCAAACCCTTATTTGAAATCAAAATTTCACCAAACCTTTATTCAGTAGGTTTTATTTATTTAATAGGGTCTTTAAATAATTCACTTTGAATTATTTGAAATATTTCTAATATGATTTATTAATCATTTAAATTGGGTAAATGTCTTTATTCCAATGAAATCAAATGTGGTTTTAATTCCATAAATTTTATATAGATGATTTCTTTGATTCCATTTAAGTTAATTAAATAACTTTTATTCCACTTGGGCAAATTCCATTTATTATTTTCCCATGATTTAATTAATCATTTCTATTAGGGATTTTGTCTTTATTTAATAGAATGGAATTTTGTTAATGCCATATAATTTTATTTGAATATTCTTTATCCTTTTATTTGAATAGGAATATCTCTATTTCATTTGTTTATGGATTTGGCCAAGATTTAATTTGGCTTTTAAATATTCCTTATTTATTTATTTCTTTCCTTATCATATAAAATCCATATCTTTTTATTTAAAGTGCCAAAATTGTTATATTTTTATGTAATATTTGTTTATCCTTTTAAATCTCTTTAGAATTATTTGCTCACCATTTGGTGTAGATTTTTAGATAGGAGCTTTATTAGCTTTGGAAATTATTTCCTTTTCATCTTATTAAATTCATAAGTTTTTATCTATGGTTCCAAATTGAATGAAATCAATTTCCATGGTTTTATAATATTTTTGGTTTGCCATTCTTTATCATTTTAGAATGATTGTTTCTGAATTTTTATATGGATCAAATCCATATTCTTAGTGAGATCTTGGAAATGTTTTTCTTCCATTATGGTTTTAGAGTTTTGGTTTATTTTCCAAGTGTTTAAATTTTCAAGATGCATTTATGGAGAATGCATTTCACTTGATTTGAATTTAGTTGGATTCAAATTTTATTCAAAGTTTGTTCAAGATGGGTTTTAATGTTTCCATTTGGAATCAAAAAGTTTCTTTTCACCCTAAATTTCAACAATTATTTATTTTGTTTATTTATTTTTCACATTTCAAAAATTGGAAAATTTGGGGATGTCACAGGCTACCACTCTTAAAAGAAATCTCGTCACGAGATTTGGGAAAGCTCGAGGTTACAAGTTGGCTTCAAAACAACTAGGGTACTACCACCCTTAAAAAGGTTTTCAACTAAATTACATCTTGGCCTACTTGGGACCCTGATGAAACTTCTCTGGGCAAACATCTGCATAGTGTCCTTTGTTTCCACACTTGAAACATGTGACAAGGCTGAGATCCTTCATAGGCTTGTTTGTCTTGTACTTCATCTTTTCTGGACAATTGCATGCATAATGTCCTTGGTTACCACAATTGTAACATGTGACAAGGCTGAGTTCTTCACGTATCTTCTGTGGACAATTTGATACATAATGGCCTAGCTCTTTGTAGTTGTTGCACCACACTTGGATAATTTCCTTATACTTATTCTTCTTCTCTGGACATTCATTGGCATAGTGTCCCATCTCTTTGCAATTGCAACATTGCACTTGGCTTTTGTCCTTCTTCTTGGGTTTCTCCAAAGCTAGGTGTTTTTCTAGTTCATGTTCCTCATATCTCACCTCAAAGGTGGGAAAGTCTCCTTGTTTCCTTAATCGTTTCCTTGGATAATACATATGTTTCTTCTTTTGTCCATCAATGTGAGTCATAGTGCATGGAGGTTCAAGATGAGATTTTCCTTTGTATTCATCCTTCTTGGTAGAAGTTGTTTCCTCATGGGGGTTTCCAAACTTTTGTTGTACTCCACCTTGTTTCCTTTGTTGGACTATAGAATAGATGAGGCATTGGATAGGGACATGATTATTTCCTTCACATAGGAAACAAGTCACTTGAGAGGTGGGGCATTGATTAGTTGGATGTTTCTCTTCACAATTAGGGCATTGATCTTCATGCTCTTTGGAAGTGTGATCCATGTCTCCACAAATATCGCAAGCTTGAGTTCCTTCTATAATATCATCCTTGAAATCATTGTTGTCACAAACTCCTTGGGAAAGGTTGTCTCACATGTTGATCATTTGATTTGTCACCCTTTGCAACAATTGGGTTTGGGTTTCCAAAAACCTTTGAATGGTTGGGTCTAACTCATTGCTGTTGGCCCAAAATTGAGTGGTCAATTGGTTCAACTGGGTTTGGGTTACTATGAGTTCTCTCATGTGCATCTCTTGGTTGTTGTTGTCACCATTCTTGATGTTGGGGTTTCTTGGGGAAGTCATCTGTTTGGGTTGGATTGGGATTAGAATAGGCAAAATGGTTTGAATACAATGGGTTTGGATTAAGAATTTCTATACCTTTATAACAAAATTGGTTTCATGCAATTTGGTTTAGTGAATCTCTATGAAATGATTTTTAATCTACTGACAGAACTAGGTTTGAAACTAAATAGATAAATCTAAATTCAAACTAACTGGGTCGCGCGGGAATTCTAAATGGGTTGGCGCACTGCGGACAGCATGCGCGCGGGCTGGTTAAGTGGTTGTCCCCACACATCAGTGGGACAGGGGGTGCGAAGGGGTACGGGCTAACTACGACCGTAGGATTAGACTAAGGATCAACGGCTCACGGCCATCGTCCTCGTCGAACATAATACGACGGGCACAAACCCTACCGCGGCTAGTGGGAGTCTGTGGCAGATCATCGGGACTCAAACGATGGTCGGCGATGGGGGCGAACGATGAAGTCGACGACGGCGGTTCTCCTGGTATTGGCGGATCCTCCTTGGTGGCTCCAATCAACGGCGCCCTTCTCCTCCAGTAGCGGTAGGCTTCGACGAAATTCCGGTGATGCTGCGCTCGCCTTGCTCCGGGAAGAAGTGGGCATGATCAATGAGAGGTGGGGAGAGGAATGGTGTGAAGAAATTGAACGGGGAAGGCCTCTGTTTATACTGTGACGAGGGAACGAAAGGGTGCGGGCTGAGCTTTTCGGGGTCGGTGTTACAGTGAGCTAATGGCATGGCTGGTGCTAGGGGACGGTGCGCGATATCCTGGCGATGCTCAACGGATTGATGGCGCGGCAAGGGGCGGTGCGGTTCTGTCAGAACGCATCTATGCTCTGAGCGGCACCGACGAGATTTTTGACAACGCATGAGCGCTCCTGGTCACGCGGCGGTGAACGGGGTTGTCTAGTGGTCTCCTAGGATGGTGGTGATCACGTAGACGGGCGGCAAAGGCGAGGCGTGGTCTGTGCGAGCGTGTAGAGCGCGACGCTCTGGCGCGCTCTCGGCGTAGTCACGGAGAAATGGGCGTGTGCGGTTCTCTGTGGTCCAGTGCCTGGCAGGGCTCGAGGGCTGGACAGGGGGTGGCGGTGGACGGTGGTGTGCTTCCTACACATGGTGGCTAGGCGTGGCGCTTGCTCTGGCTAGCTAGCCATGGTCAGCTGGCAAGGGTGTTCTCGGGTTGGCATGGCATGGCGCATTTGGTAGGGTCTAGGTTGGTTCAATGCCTTGGTTGGCACTGGGGGAGACATGGGTGATCAATGGTGAACAATGCTTGTAAAGATTACTGCTCAAAACAGTGAAGTTTGGCCAAATTTGGTTTCTGTCTCCAAGTGTTTGATGAAATGGCCGCAAGAAATTCATATTTGAATTTTTGGTTGAAAGTTGGTGGGTGTAATGGTCACATACTAGGTAGTATCTGGTTGATTGGATTTGTCAAGGTGCACTGGTTTGGTTGGGTTTTGAGAAATGGTTATCTTACCATATGAACTAGATTCAATTTTGAATTGTCATTTGAATAGGGTTGCCAAATATTTATGTGGCTTTGCAAGGTGGGCTTGGGTTCACTTTCACTTGGTCTAGCAAGGGGTGAAAATAATTGGATTTGTTTCTGTTTGAAATCTTGGACTACAAACACTCAAAGTGGTCTAGTGAGAAAGATTGGCAAAATGACCATTTGCTTGTTTTGTTTGTTTTTGAATTTCTCTTGATTTGATTCTTCTTGGAAATGATTTATATGATGTTGTTTTCATCTTTGAGCCAATAATTGCCATTCATAACAATCACATAAGTGCATTCAAGCATTCATGCATTCATCACATACACACATGCATTCATATGGATTTAATTCACAAGTTTTTTTGTTAACCCTAAATTTGGGTGATTGGAAATTGATAACCTTGATTAATATTTTTGGGATGTTGCACGCTTGCCCCGCGTCTTACTTGTCGCGTTGTTACCTCCTCTTCAGGGAGCTCGCCTTTGACCAGGAAGTCCATGAATGGCTTGGCCCAGTCCGGAGTTTCCCGGATAGTGTGCACTGTCTGCATGACGAGCTTGATCTCCTCCCGAACTAATGGGTCTGGCGCTTCAGGAGGCCTGCCGGGTGAGAGCTCAGAGTCGGCAGTCCCAAGGGCTGGTTTGGCAGTCCCCGGGTGTGACGTGGCAGTCCTGGGGACTGGTTGGACAGTCACGGGGACTGGTTGGGCAGTCCCCGGGTGTGGCACGGCAGTCCCTGGGTGTGGCGCGGCAATCCCCGGGTCTAGCGCTGCAGTCCTCCGGTGTGCAGAGCCGGCAGTTCCTGGATCCACGTCCAGCACTATGGAGTCTGATTCTGGAGACGGGTTGATGGATGGCTTGCGCAGGTGCTCGAGGAAGACTCCGGGCAGTATGGCTTTCCTTGTTGAACCGACTCGAGCTAGGGAATCGGAAGCTTCGTTCTTGGCTCTGGGTACGTGGTGGAAATCGCACCCTTCGAAGTAGGCGCATAGCTGCTAGACAAAGAAGCGGTATAGGGCCATGTTTGCGTCCCTCGCGTCCCATTCGTCTGAGAATTGCTGCACCACCAAGTCCGAGTCGCCGGAGCAGACAATCCTCTGGATGCCTATCTCCTTGGCCATCTTGAGGCCGTGAATGAGCTCCTCATACTCGGCAGTGTTGTTCGATGCTCTGAAGTGGATCTGTGGTACGTACTCCAGCAGTTCGCCCTTGGGGGAGGTGATGACGATTCCGGCTCTGAGCCCTCCAAGCAGCTTGGAGCCATAAAAATGTAGCTTCCAATGGGTAGAGTCGGTAATCGGTGGCATGTATTGCATTTCCGCCCAGTCGACGATGAAATCACCTAGTGCCTGGGACTTGATTGCAGTTCTTGGCTCGTACTGGATGTTATGAGCTGCGATCTCTATTGCCCATTTCTCCACCCGGCCTGTGGTGTCCTTTTTGCCTATGATCTCTGCAAGCAGGGCTAGGGCCACCACCCGGATCGAATGCTCTTGGAAGTACTGCTTGAGCTTCTTCGCGGACATGTATACACCGTATACCAGCTTCTGATAGATGGGGTAGTTATGCTTTGAGAGCAAGAGTACCTCACTCAGTTAGTATATGGGGCATTGAACCGGTTGCGCCTTCCCTTATTTTGATCTCTCCACCACTAGCACGACACTGACGACCTGGTTGGTGGCTGCAATAAGCATCAACATGGGCTCCTTTGGGGGTGAAGCCGCCAGGACCAGTGGGGAGGTGAGCATGCGCTTTAGGTCGCGGAAGGCTTCGTTCGCTTGGGTGGTCTAGACGATTTTGTCCGTCTTCTTCATGAGCTGGTAAAGAGGGAGGGCTTTCTCACCTAGCCGGCTGATGGACCGACTTAGGGACGCCAGGCACCTGGTGAACTTCTACACATCACGCAAATTTTGTGGCAACTCCATGCCCTCGATTGTTGTTATCTTCTACGGGTTGGCCTGGATTCCTCGTTTTGAGACGAGGAAATCGAGGAGCTTGCCGGCTGGGATGCCGAAGATGCATTTCTCCGGGTTTAGCTTGATCTTGAAGCGGCATAGGTTGTCGAATGTTTCCTTTAGGTCCTCCAATAGCGTGCGACGCTCTTTGGTCTTGACAACAACGTCGTCGACATAGGCGTGTACGTTTTTACCAATTTGCGTTTGCAGACATTTCTGCATGCAGCGCTGGTAGGTTGCCCCTATGTTTTTCAAACCAAAAGGCATGGTGGTATAGCAGTAAGCCTCATACGGGGTTATGAATGATGTCTTTATTTGATTGGATACATTCAGCTTGATCTGGTGGTAGCCCAAGTTGGCATCCAGAAAAGATAGCAGGTCGCAGTCGGCCATGGAATTGATGACTTGATCTATCCGCGGTAGGGCAAAAGGATCTTTGGGGTAGGCCTTGTTGAGGCTGGTGTAGTCCACGCACATGCGCCATATCTTGTTCATCTTCAGCACCAGCACCGGGTTCGCCAACCATTCCGGGTGGTAGACTTCCATGATGAAGCCGGCTGCGAGCAGCCTGGTGATTTCTTCACCAATCGTTCTCCTTTTCTCTTCTGTGAAGCGTCCTAAGGATTGTTTGACCGTCTTCGCATCCGGTCGAAAATGAAGAGAGTGCTTGGAGAGTTCCCTCGGGACACCTGGCATGTCTTTGGGTCACCATGCGAAGATATCTCGATTCTCACGAAGGAAATCAACGAGCTCGCTTTCCTATTTCCTGTCCAGGTCGTCTCAAACCATGATGAACTTGCTCGGGTCAGTTTCGTTCAGAAGGATCTTCTTTGTGCCCTTGGATGGCTTGAACTATGACTCCCCGGCTGGCTTGGGTTCCCCAGCCAGCATGTCCGCCTGTAGGGCCACCACATTCTGCATTATGATGTGCTTCTCTTCCGCGGTGATCATGGCCTCGGCTAGCTTGGAGCCTTCTGTGGCACACTCGATCAACCTCTTATAGTAGCCATCAACAATGATTACTCCCTTTGGCCCTTGCAGCTTCATCTTATGGTATGTGTAGTACACAGCCATGAACTTGGTAAGAGCCGGGCGCCCGAGTATAGCATGGTAGTCGCTAGAGAGGTGAAGCACCTCGAACCAGATCGGCTCGTGGCGGAAGTTGCTCTTGGTGCCAAAGATGAAGTCCATCTAGATCTTGCTGATTGGCGAGTGCGATGGACCCAAGACTACCCCGTGGAAGGAAGTGCTTGAGGGCTGCAGTTGAGAGTTGTTGATTTCGAGCTGCTCGAGGCTGCTTCGGTACAGGAGGTTGATGCTGCTGCCTCCATCGATCAAGACGCGGGAGAACCGGCATGAGTGCTTCTTGGAGATGATGATAGGATCCAGGACTAGCATGTAGCTACCAGGGCTAGGTAGCACGGCTGGCTGGTCCTCCTTGCTCCAGGTGATCGCCTTCTCGGACCAGTGTAGGTACTATGGGATAGGGGGAATGATAGAGTTCACCTCCGCCTCGCCACGTCTCTTTCTATGCTTGGTTTGTGGCCCGGCAAGGTAGATGTGGTAATTTCCCACTTGGCATGGGTACCCATCCTCTTCGTCTTCTTGGCAATTGTGTCGCTCGCGGTTATCCGGCAAGCCGCCGGCTGGAGGTGGGGGTGGTAGTGGTAGCCCGCCGGCTTCAACCATCTTTTTTGTCCAGTTGCATGATGAGTGCGTGAACACTTTGTTGGGAGACCCCAAGAGGAAGGTATGATGAGCACAGTAGCAAGTTTTCCCTTAGTAAGAAACCAAGGTTATCGAACCAGTAGGAGGAAGGAAACGACTCAAAGGTCTTGCTAGCAACTTGGAGACCTACACAACACAAACTCAAGACTTTGCCCCAACGAGTAGTGAGGTTGTCAATCTCACCGGTTTGCTGTAACAAAGGATTAACTGTATGGTGTGGAAGGTAATAGTGGTTTGCAACAAGTAAATAGGAACAGTGGAAGATGTATCAATGGTAAAGATTGGACCGGGATCCATAATTCACTAGAGGTGTTCTCTTTAAATAAACAAACATGGCATGCTGGGTAAACAAATTACAGCAGGGCAGTTGACAGGACTGAGCAAGGCATAACAATGCAATACTATACATTCATGATCCTATGACATTCGATTGGGCAATACAACAAGATGCATAGACCGCCAACCAAATGCATCTATGACTATAAATCCACCTTCGGGTTATCATCCAAACCCCGTCCAGTATTAAGTTGCAAGCAACAGACAACTGCTTTAAGAAAAGTGTGTAAGGTAAACAATCCACTTGTTCCATGAACAAGATACCGTTGTTTTCTCCCTAGTGGAAAAAACACATCTACAACATTAGAGATTTCTGTCACTTCCCTTAGATTAAATAGAGGCATGAACCCACTATCGAGCATAAATACCCCCTCTTGGAGTCACTAGCATCTACTTGGCCAAGATAGCTACTAGAAACGGAGAACATTCAAGATCTCAAACAACACAGACATGATAGAATCAATAAGACAAAACCACTAATCAATCTGACATAGTAATCTCAATATCCATCGGATCCCCGCAAACAACATGCATAATTACAAATAGATGAGATCTTGATCATGAACGGAGCTCACAAGATCTAGACATGAAACCACAAAGGAGGATATACAACCATCTAGCTACTACATGGACCCGTAGTCCAAGGTGGAACTACTCACGCTTCATAACGGAGGCTGGCATGATGAAGAAGAAGGCCTCCAGGATGATCTCTCATCCGGCAGGGTACCGAGAAGAGCTTCAGATCCGCCCGATCTAGGGACGATGGTGGCGGCGCCTACAGACGGTTTCGTGGAATATTGATCGGGTAGGGTTTAGGCATCGGGGGTCTTTATAGGCGAAGAGGCGAGGCAGGGGGTTCTACAGGGCGGCTTCACCCCCCAGGCATGGTCTAACCCTAGCCGCGCGGTCAGGGGATGTGGCCCCCTGGTGGCCCACCTCCATCTCGTATTCAGGCTTAGTGTTCCCCAGGGTAAAATATTGACTTTGGCTTTTGTCTCGTCCAATTCCGAGAATATTGATTTTCTGCCTTTCTGGAACCAAAAACAGAAGAAAACAGACGACTGGCACTGTGGCATCTTGTTAATAGGTTAGTACCAGAAAAATATAAAAACACCTCAAAGTGTAGACAAAGCAAAGCAAAGTAGATACTAAACAAGCATGGAACATCAAAAAGTATAGATATGTTTCGGACGTATCAAGCATCCCCAAGCTTAACTCCTTCTCGTCCTCGAGTAGGTAAGTGATAAAAAGAATAATTTTTGAGGTGACATGCACCATCAAAATCAACATTAAACCATTTGCAAGCATTGAAAGCTGGGATCAAAGAACTCTAAACATGAGCATGAAAGATGAAGTTTTAACAATAATACAAAGTAACTATGTATGCAACATGAAAGGTTACAAACAAATAGCATGCATAACATGCATTGAAAACGTTTGTTTGTTTCACATACAAAATACATGGCATAGTGTCACTCATCTTGTCCCTCATGGAGTAGCAAATAGATGCATATGACATCTTCAAAGTTCATAAGAGTGACTAGATACAAATAGCACAAGAACAAGTAATATCAACAATATGCATCAATCAATAAGTTTTGGGACAATGCACATAGAACTAAGAATGGCAACTATGCTCTCTTAACTGGTGCCTATGGATAGAAGGTGGAGACTCAATATAAATGGTGAAAGAAAGGCCCTTCATAAAGGGAAGGGGGGATTTCAAGTCTCAAAAAGAGCTTCTAAAAATTATGGTACTTGTTAGTTTTCAGCCCTCATTTCCCCTATCATAAGAATCTTGAAGTGATTAAGGTTAAAGTGAATAAACTATGGAGTATATGCTTGACAAAGTATAAATTGGCAATATCATGTCCTTTGAATACGAGGGCCGCACCTCATGCTACTCCACTTTAGTCATCTGTATGTTCTTGTCATAGTAAGTACATGTGTATCATAGAGAACCACCAACGGGGTATCCCTTCTACATGATACAGGAGCTATCCCATAATCAAAATGACAAGGCAAGCAAACAATGAGCATCTCAGCAATCTTCTTATTTACCATGGGAATATGGTGCTTTTTTCTCTCTTTCCTCTTTTCAATATGTCTCTTTTTTATAAGAAGAAAGCTTCATAGATGTCATTATGGTGATGCTGCAAGTTTCCACCATGATTAGGCATGGCTTAGGCTAGCGGACCAGGCGTTTCTCTAACACAGGTACATAACTCCATGGACTTACAAGCTCCCCTTTTATTTCACACCAGCGACATCCATAGACAAAAGAGCATGATATCAACTGTGTACAAAGTACAAGTGCAATGTTGAAAGTGTTCCCATGACAACATGGTGCTAATTCCAACGTATAAGTGCAATCATATACAACATAAATGACACAATGGTTCAAGTTTATTAGGAGAAAGAAAAATAAAGTGTGCCATCAAGTTCGTGAGAGCTTTAATCACTAAGTTTTCACATAACAAAAATATATTTTAATTGGAAGATAGATGAAAACAAGAATATATGTCACATCCCAGATTTTTGAAACCGGGAATTAAATAGGATTTATGTGCATGGCATTTGCATCATGGCATTCATGCGAAAATTGATCTCTAAAACCCTATTTTTGAAACCCAAATTTAATTTATCGAAAGACTCCTACAAGAGATCAACTAAGAATTTTATAAATCCAATATTATTGATCAATAAAAAAAATACTACAAACCGAACCTACAATAACTTACTGAATATAGAAATTTTTAGAAACTATTTTGAGCTGTTGTGAAAAGATACGAAAATAAAATAAAATAAAATAAGAAAAACAAAAGAAATGAAAAAGAATAAAAAATAAATAAACGCGAGCGAGCAAGCAGCCCAACGCGAGCTCACATTAAAGCCTACGTGTGCGTGCGTGCAGCGAGCAGCAGCAAGCGGCCAACGTACAAACTCTTCCTCCCGTCCCTTTTATTCTTTTTTTCTACCAGGTGGAGCCCACTGGTTCATCTCCCAGCTCGAGCAAACGAGTACAGGTAGGAGAGTTCGTTCCTGAATCGAAAAATGGCCCTAGATAATCACCAAATTCAGTCAAATATTTTGTCCCCGGCCGTAGAACTTTGGGTATAAATAACCCAAGTTCTCCTCTTCGAAATCCCCCAAAAACCGTCGCCTAAGACGTCGCCATCTTCGCGAATTTGCTCGCCGGAGTACGTGCCGCCGCCGCCATTAACGCTCGGTAAGAGCTCGGCCCGCCAGAAAACAGCCGCCCCCTCCTACCCCTCCTACCCTCCCATCTCTCCCTCGCTCGACTACGTCGCCCTGACCCTCTCGTTCAACGCAGGATCGTCTGAAGCCTCCACGCGAGCTCGCCGGAGCCGCGAGCCGCCGCCCTCACTCCAGCACGCCATAGCCGACGCCCGCGGACCCGAGGACCTACGCCGCTGCCACCTTGAGCTTCGCCGTCTCCTCCCGCACGCCGTACGCCGTCCAGCCACCGCCAAACCTCGCCGGAGCCACCGCCCCCGTCGAACCCGACGCCGTCGGTGAGCCTCTCCTCCACACGCCACTCCCTGCCCTTCGATCGCAGATGAACGGCCCAGATCCGGCGCTGACTAGGCAGCAGTTGACTGAAGACTAGTCAACTGCCTCGTCAGCGCTGACTCAGCGTTGACTGGTCAGCTCGATTTTTGATTTAATTAAATTGATATAAATTGGCAGATTTAGTTTTAATCTTGAAAAATTCATATCTACTAATCTACTGGGCCGAAAATTGCAAATAAGATACCGATGGATTCAGTTTTTCAAGTATAATATTGCTGTATAATTGTTTCATACTTTTGCAGCAAGGTTTTGCTGTGATTAATTAAATAGTTTAATATCCTTTTTAGAGTAATTAAATCATAGAATAAGTTATGTAACTCCAAAAATTGCAAATAAGATGTCCCTGGAATCAGTAGAACAAGGGGAATCTCAAAGTGAATTAAAAAGTTAGGCTTACAGTAATAATTTTTGCAGAATCTATTTAAAGGCTTACTGCAGTATTTTAATTACTCAGGGAGTTATATAAATCCTTTTTGAGAAATTCCAATTGGTACTGTTTCTATTTAGAGTTGCCTACACAGTAGAATTTTTCCAAGATTTTAAAAACAGTATGTTAGCAGTGGTGAATTATTTAGTTTCTAGCTCTATTATTGAGCATTATAAATTGCATACTTGTTTTCTTTGCACTAAAAATAATTTCCATGCATGCATACAGTAACTTTACTGAATAATATTATGTGATGTTGCTGTAGCATCAATCCACTTGTCATGCATGCATCTTGCATCATCTTTGTTTGCATATGATTGTGGATGGTTTGTTTATGCTTGCAATTGTATCGTGTAGATTGTGACGAGTGCAACGCTTGCTCGTGTGTGAATTGTTTTTCCGACCGCTACAACCAAGGCAAGTAGATGCTACTTTGTTCATGATGTTGTCCTACTATTTTCAATGCATTGTCGTGTATTTTGTAGATGCATGTGTAGGATAATACTATCGCTATGCTATGTCCTATTATGTGGTAGGGCTTTCCTGGTAGATGAACCACCATTGGTAGATGTGCTTAGTCATGCTATGATGAACGAGGGCTGGGTTACATCACTGAAAGTTGTTTCTAAATGAGTTGGTTTGCGAAAACTAAAACAACTTAATCAGAATTTCCTGGGTGTGATGGGATTGATAATTTTTGGTGGTATCATTGCGGAAAGGCACCCAGGTATCAAGAGAAAATGATTGGCTTCTTTATTTTTTAGCTTACGTGTACAACCATGTGCCAATAATGAAATGAGCGGTTGGTTGGACTCAGTAGGTTGTGGTAACTCGAACCCGCGTATCCAGAGATGTAGAATTTTGGTAGGTTGGACCGGTACGCATCGGGATTGGGGAGCTACTTCCCGAACGGTCTCTTCTTGGACTTCTCCCTATCATCACCCAAAATGAGAGTGATGGTACGAGCTGGGCTGGCCAAGTCACATGGGTAAAGTGTACTAACCCCTGCAGGGTGTATAAACTAATCGATTAGCCGTGTCCCCGGTTATGGACATCTGAGTTGCTTGATATTGATTCCATGACATGTTTCTCGCTCATTCTAATTTCATAATTGCTTTAATATTGATGGGTTAACTTAATTGGGATCTTTTCAAAGAAAATCCAAAATTGTTTATGAAAGTAGGACAAATGTATTTGCAAATGCAAGCTAGCCACAGCTCCACTTGCCAAATATGCATGTAGATTATAGCATTATTGTCTCCTTTAATAGCTCTACTTGCCATACATTCCATGTATTGACCCTTCGGGGATGCTACGTTTCATGTTGCAGGATATTCCGATTCTGAGTAATCGATTTAGGTCACGGTACTCCACTCGGCACTTGTTCACTTGTGGGCAATTTGAAGAATGGAGGATTTACTTTATTTATGTTGCTACCTGAATAATTTGAGCTAGCCTTGAGCTAGGCTTTTATTGTAATAATGGTACTCTGGATCTTCGTTATTTATGATACACGGATATTTTGCTATGTTATTCATCTGATTCTATTGTGGGCCAATGAACCGATCCAGGGATTGGCATGTCACATAGAAGCTACGGCCTTTTCAGAACCGTGGTACTTGGAATGGTGTAACACACCATGCATAGGAGTTTATAGTGGACACTTTGAAATAACTTGGTTTCTTGTGAGTTGGATGCAGGAGTAGAGCTTACTCAATACAAGTAGAGGCTAGCAAAATACTGGGAGTGACCAACTAAGAGAGCAATAATGGCCATAATCATGTAGAGCGACAAAACATTAGTAATCAAAACATAAAGTGGTACTACAAGTCAAGGACTAAATGATCATAGAGGCTACGGTGACTTGTTCATAGTCATAACATGGTGTGAGCATGTGCCAAGTCAACCCAAATAAATCATCGAAGGAGAATACCACAATACTATGCTTTTGGATGCTAAAACAAGGCGTGATTCTTTCAAGGAACACAAAACAATCGTAATTGTTTGGAACAAGTCATTCAACAGAAATAATCACTAAGCATAAGGTCAAAACAACACCTAGCATGACATGTTAAAGTCTAAGTCACAGTCAAAGCAAGCTCCTCTTGTAGTACTACTCAAGAAAGAACTTTCTACTCCTCTCCAACACCAATTAACTTATTTGAAACAACACAGCGAGAATGGGGGTCCAAACTACTTTATTCAAGCAAACTAAGCAAACCAAATGAAAATTAAGACGATCCAAGAATAACACAACAGTGCATAAAACAATAAAAACGAAGTGTCTAGAAAAACCCGAAATTTTTATTGATAAAGAAAGGGATACCTTTGGCATCCCCAAGATTTGACGCTCGGGAACGGGAATAGGAAAATGCTGAAATTTCCTCCCGTGCAATCAGGTGGAGGGATGAGGGTTGCCCTACGCGGGTAAGGTGCTGGTTGTTGGGCTGGTTAGGACGGTGCCAAGCCCCGGGTGGGCTGCCTCTGGCACCGGGCTGGCTGCTGGCATCAAAGTGCCCAAGCCAGCGATGGCTGCTGCTGCTGCTCTGAATTTGTCTAAAGATCAACACTGTTGCTGCTCGTTAAACTGGACTAAAACGGTGCATTGAAGATGACTGAAGAAAAACGGATGATGTTGCTTGTTTCTATGCGTTTTCTTGAAGCTGCTCGCTTCCTATCTGCATGCTGCTGCTTGAGAAGATGTCCAAATTTTGAAAAAGAGGAATCTGAGAAGAGCACCTAGTACGTGCCAGCAAAACAAATAGAGGGTGAGGCATTTTAGAAAAGATCAACATACTTTTATTTTTTGAAATACCCATGGAGGTACGGAAGAGACTTGTCTTTATTAGGTATAGATTTTTTTGGTAAAGTGATGGCCAAAAAAAAGTACTTTCGAAGTGGAATCTACTTTGTAAACCGAAGGATCAAGAAGGGCTCGGAATTGGGGTTTTGGAACTAAAGAACAAATGTTTGCTTAGCAAGTGTCTATTCAAACTTTTGAACGAAGAAGGTGTATAGCAAAAGCTAGTACATAACAAATATCTAAATTCTAAAACCTTGTCACAAGTAAAGCTAAAAGTCACGGATTCCCCCTTGTGGAAGGGGTTGATGCGAGTCAAAGAGGAATTCTTTTCTAGAGGACACTTTCAAGTTGGAAATGGCCAAAACACAAGATTCCGGGAAGAAACGTGGTTGGGGAACACACCATTGTTACAACAGTATCCGTCTCTATATAACATTATCCAAATAAAAAAAGTTCTTATGGATAGTGTACTTTCCCAGTCACCCTCGAGTATAGTTTTTAGGAGCGCGTTAACTGGTAGTAAATGGACAACATGGCTGCATTTGGTGAGGCGCCTTATGAATGTGCAGCTTTCGGATTTGTCTGATACTTTTGTTTGGAGTCTCACAACTTCGGGTGCGTTCACGATAAAGTCCATGTACTTGGATATGATGAATGATAATACAGTTTTTAAGTAAATATATTTGGAAACTAAAAGTATCACTAAAAAATAAGATTTTTATGTGGTTTTTATATAGAAAGGTTCTTCTTACTTAGGACAATTTGGCCAAAAGAAATTGGCAAGGGAGCAAAACGTGTTGTTTTTGTGATAAAGAAGAGACCATCCAACATTTATTTATTTCTTGTCCATTTGCAAAGATTCTATGGAGGACAGTTAATATGGCTTTCAATATTCCATCCCAAATAACATCACTAATCTCTTTGGTAATTGGCTGAAGGGTGTGCGTAAGGAAGATAAAGTCCAAATTCGTGTGGGAGTATGCGCGTTACTTTGGGCTATTTGGAATAAAAGGAATGATATTATTTTTAACAGGTTATTTACAAGGCTACTCACTGGATCCGCACGTGGTCCTATCTGCAATCAATGGATCACCGTCACATGCTGGATACTGGGTGCAACCAGCTAGAGTTGGTTGCACGGGATATATACAGCCAGTGCAGATGGCATTCTGAGTGCATAATAACATGTTGACACAACGACATATAATGTTGTCTCTCTTTTTTAGATGGCCGATTCATGTGAAAACTCTATGTAATACGTGATTTAATTATTTTGTAAACTGAATAATGAGTTAATAATTTAATAGTATCTCTATTTGGGATTATTAGTCCTAAGGGCCAAGTTGCTAATACCAAGACACTTTATAACTCTTTTTCGCTAATATTTGCATGCACCAATAGTGCTACATGCATGAGAGAAGTGAGAGCGGAGGATAACATGCATTGGAGGAGAGACACTAATAAATGAGATAGCCCTTATAATTTCAAACAATATAAAAAAGCTCTTAGGACTGATAATCCTGAACAGAGGTAGTAATAGGCTTCATGCATCGATTGATGCAGAGGCCAGGGTATGCCCCCATTTCGAAAAAATAAGAAGAAGAGGTGATGTTATATGGAGTAGAGAAAAATAAAGAAGAGCACATATAGGATTTTAGAAAGAACCGTTTGAATGATTTTGGCAGAATTTGATGATGGGGTTTAGGGAATAGAAAAAATAAGGATTAGACTATTTATATAGTCCAAAATAGACTAGATAGGGCTAGTTTTAGACTAAAGTTTAGGCGGATTTTTTGCCTACTTTTAGTATATTAACAATAAGCAAACCTTCTATGTTTCTGTAAGGACCGACAAATATATTACTTAAATTGAAGACAAAAGGAGGAAAAGGCCCGTGCAAGTTGATGGTAGAAAGAGTGTGCTAAGACACTAGATTTTGAAATGGTGAATATAGATAGAGGTATCCACACATAAGAATATAGGTATGATTTAAAACCAAGCAAAAAGAGAACACATGGGCCATATGTGGTAGGTTTGAACATGATCATAAGGACTAGATAGATTGGAGAGTTAATGATAGAGAGAATTGAAGAGATGATGCCCCCAACTCAATTTGGGCATCAAGCAATATATTAAGAACCAACTACAATATATCACAATGCAAATATAATTAATAAGGAAAATACAATATGATGCGAAGAATCAAATAAAAGGGATTTTAATAGGACGCTCAGATGCAACGTGGCATGGTGACATAAGCATGATATTATGATGATGCAATAATGACATCTAGGAAGTAACAATATATATATTAAACCATGTAGCATTACAATGTTAGACATTTGGGATGCTACATAGTCATACAAAATTGCAATTAACAAGAATTGTGGAGGACAAGCACATGACATATTGAAGAATGGTTTGGATCAAACCCTAAGGTAACCATGTAGATATGAATGGTAGAATTTGGACCCGTATAATTGTACGTGGCATGAATTAAAATACCAAGATTAAATTTAGATACCCACATACATGTATATGGTAGAAGTAAGATGAGATCAATTAAAAGATGCCAAGGCATGTTAGTAGATGGAGAAGTGCCCTCAACTCACATTGGACATTTATATACAAGTATCAAGAACCAACAACATGATATCAAGAAGCGAATACATTAATAAGGCAAATGCAATATGAGGGGAAGAACCAAATAAAAGGGTTTGAATATGACGTTCAAATGAAATGTGGCATGGTGACATGAACATGATATTATGATGATGCAAAATGAAATGTGTAGAGTCTAGGGTTCGCAGCATGGAAAACAAAAAAATTCTATCGCGGGAACACACAAAACCAATATTTATTCTACAAGATCGATGCAACGAGATTGTAGAGAACTAAACCTCGAAGATCCAAAGCGTTTAACGAGATTCAGATCTCGTGGTTGATGTAGTCAATCACTTGCCGATATCAAGATCGCGTAGACGATCCTTACGCGTCATGTTCGGGCAGCGCTTCCACAGTCGGTCACACGTACTGTAGTCGATGAAGACCTTCCTCTCCCTTGTTCCAGTAGGTCCGCGGAGGTTGTAGATCTCCTCGGAATTCCAACAGCACGACAGTGTGGTGGTGGTGGAGGAGAAGAGATTACTGCAGGGCTTTGCCTAAGCCGGAGTAGTGTATGGAGGAGAGAGGGGAGGTGCCGGCGACTAGGGTTTGGAGTGAGGTGCTATGGGGTACCATCACCCCTCCTTATATGGGTGGGGGGCTGCGGCCAGGGTTCCCACCCCTGGTCGAGTCCTTCCCCAACTATTCTAGGCCGGCGGCAAGGAAGGGGAGAGGGATAACTTGTCCCTCAAGGTTTCCATTTCCTTCCTTAACTAGGATTTGACTTTTTCAAACTAGGATATGACTTTCCAAACTAGAGTTTTTTCTCTCTTCCTAGTCCTTGGACGAGTTGGCCTAGGGTATGATGTGACCATCCCATCATGGTATGGTGAATTCCAAGTAGCCTCCTTTGGGGTGGTGGACCTTCCAGAACATTCTAGAAGCTTGTGGTCAAAACACCGAAAATATTTCCAAACCCCGGAAATAGACTTTTCTTATATGAATCCTATTCTCTGGACCATTCTAGATCTCCTCGTGATGTCCTGGATCCAATCCGAGACTCCGAACAATATTCGGTCTCCAACTCACATTCCATATCTACTCAAACAACATTGAATCCTTAAGTGTGTCTCTATAGCATCCCAATTGTCTAACAATTGCAATGCTACTAGCCTAGTCTATATAAATGCTACTTCCTATATATAATTGTTGCATCATAATTATATCATGCTCATGTCATCATGCCACCTTGCATTTGAGCATCATATAAAACCCTTTTTGTTTTGGTTCTTCTCTCATATGCATTATTAATTGTATTTGCCTCTTGATATATTGTATTTGGTTCTTGATAAATGTTTAATGCCCAAGTTGAGTTGGGGGCATATCTTTTATTCCATTCCACCATCTTTCTTTGTCACCACCTTATAATTCCACCACCCTAATTACCCATGAGCTTGTATTTTCTTTTTCTTTCATGTTATGCTAGCTCATGTGGGTGGGATGGATCTAATTCTGTAATTTCTTTTGCTTGGTCTTTATTCCACCTTTTGGGAATGCATGGGAATCATGCCATGTTACATTATTATTGTTTTCACATAATAACACATGGCATTTAAAGCCCATGCATGGGCCATGCAAAGCTCCACCATCTCTTCTCCTTTGAGTTTTGCCTTTGTTTTAAAGTGGGTCTTGTATTGTGTTATCATCCTATGTGTTCTTGATCTCTTGTTGATCACACCTTCTTCTTTCATCACCTCACCATCTCCATCTCAACACCTTTTCTAGCTTGATCTAGTTTTGGGCATGTTAAACCCTATACCTCAATCACACCCTACTCTACCTCTCTCCCATCCCCTCCTTGCTTGCTCATGTGAGGATGTAAAACCCTAAACAACCTCACCACCACTCCCCTAGGCTCTCTATCCTTAACCTCCTCTCGAAACCTAAACCCTAACCAAGCCCTCCACCTAGCTAACCCGAGCCACCCCTCTCCAGCTAACCCTAGCTACCCGACCCTCTCCCTCTAACCCTAGCTCTAACCGAGCCTCCCTCTCCCTCTCTCCATGCCTTGCGACCCCACCAGCCCGAGCCTACCCCTCCTTGGACGCTCCCTGGCCCGGCTATTAGCTCCACCCTACCTGCCCCTTCCCTGCTCAAACCGAGCCAGCCCGAGCACGTGAGAGGAGAAGAAGAAAAAGGGCCGAAGCCACCTTTATCTACCCCCCCTGCCACAGCTGGCCTCCTCCCTCTCCCTCCTTTTTCCTCCCTCCCCACGTCTCCGCCTCGCCAGATCCACCCTAGGCCTTGCCCCTTCCCCCTCCATCTCCAACTCCGGCCGCCGTACCCGCCAGCACCACCACAGACTTCTCGTTCCAGCCGGCGTGCGCGACGTGGAGGCGATCAAGTAGGCCGAGAGGGATCCCCTGCGTCGCCCCGTACCCGCCAGCGAGGAGGAGGAGCTCCACTTCAGCCACAGTACTGAGACGCCCCGACGAAACCCTAGCCCGCCGTTCGCCTGCCTCGTCGACGCCCTGCTGCTCCCCAAGCTGATCTGACACCACCACCCTCTCCTCGGTGAGCCCCTATTCCTCGCTGACATCCTCACTCTCGCTGTCGCCGTCTAGCTCTGCCGTTAGTTTCGTCGAACGCTCTGCGCGCCGTCGGCCACTGCGTTGGCTTGCTCCCGCGTCGCGTAGAACCTTATCCAGCCGCCCGCCGCCCCTCTGTCACCATCCGTTAGCCTACCGCGCTGGTTCCTCCCCTTAGCGCGTGCGCCCCGCGTCGCGGCTTCGAATCCCCGTGCCGCGCCCCGCGTCGGTCGAGCACCGATCCGTCCGCAGGTGCAGGGAAGATCTACAGGGGCCTATGGAAACTTTTCAATTCGCCCCCCCTTTTTGTTTTTCCTTAACCCGCGGTACCACCGAGCCCCACCGTCAGCCTCTCTGTCCATTTTGCAGATAAGCCCCCCAGGTTCCACTGCCTCAGCCCGCACTCCCCGGATCCGCAACGTGTCGCCCACTGGCTGGTTGCGCGCGCCGTGGACCCGCGAGGCTGCCGGCCCCACCTGTCAGCCTCTTGATCTAGGTCAGCCGCGGTGAGAAAACCTTTTCTGTGCGCGTGTTGTCCTAGTCAGCAGCTGGCCCACCCATCAGCGACTGGGTCTGTAACAGGCTGAGTAGCAAAAGGATTTCTGTTTTTCTGTTTTAATTTAAACTTTTCAAATTTGTTTTAAATTCAAATTCAAATCTGTTTTCAAATATCTTTTAGGATATAATTCCAAATAAAACATGTAATATATGTTTTGAAACCAGAAAAATGTGAGGATTTAAAATATGCCATTCAAAATATATTTTGAACACTATAAATTTCGAGTTGATTAAAATTACAATAAAATGCCTTCTCCTTAATTAATTAATAACTTTTGTTTTATAACTCCAAATTTGACAAATAATATGTCTAAATCGATCAGCGCGACGAGCCCGTTCTATCTATGCATTCCATGTTCTGAATTGCAGCATGCATCATATAAATATAAAGTATACAGCAACTTATTTTAGGATAAAAGGTGACTAAAACTCAATAAAAGGCTTCATTCTTGTATTCCACACCTCACCCATGCCATGCTACTTTATTGCCATGCAAATTGTGCATCATTCATCATGGCATGATTGTTTGCTTGTCGCATTTTAATTCATATGCTTGTGCACTCTATTTATGTTGGCCCTTGTTTGTTTGGTTCTTCTTCGAATAGACGCTGAGCAGGGGATATATCAAGAAACCCAGGATCACTACCCAGATCCATCCCTCGCTTCAACCGAGCTGCCAGGCAAGCACTACCACATGCTTGCATACATATAGTACCTATTGCCTCTATCTTATTCTTGCATCATTGAGTCGCGATTGCATCAAACTAAATCCCAAGTACTGCATAGCCTTTACTTTTAAACCCCACCGAAGCTTGTTCCTCCATCCCATGAGCCATTACTACAGGAGTTGTTTGAGCCATGCGGGTCGTAGAACAGCATGTGTAGGGTATGTGAGTGTCTGATGGATAACGAGGTACCTAAACAACTTAACCTGAGTAGTAATGGGATAACTAATGACAGTGGCACTGGTGGGCAATATCTGCTATTTGGTTCTTCATGCTCACTTGTGTCCCGTAGGACCCCGAGTACTTGATTCCTGTTCCTTGAATATTCGCGCTATCCACATCCGGGAGGCTTATGAACCCCCCTGAGCCAGAGCTTGATTCATTCTTATTTCTTGGGGCCACAAAGTAGTTTGGGGCTTTATTACTATCCTGTACTTATGCCATGCTTTGCTGCTTTATTTACGATTGTGCGTGGAGCACCTGTACTGTTTAGGATCGTGACACGTTTTCGCTGTATCGACAAGCCCAGTCACACTTTCGGGTTCCCAGTCGTTTACAGCCGTCCACACAAACCCTGGGTCCGTTTCGGAGCCGGCCAACTTCGTTGCGGGTAGCTTAGTGGGGTGGCCCCCTGAAACATTTCTGAATCCTGTGATCGCTTTGTCGTGAATGCCTCGTTGGGTTTTGATTTGGTTTTTCCGAGGTTGATCGAGTGTGTGTTGCTATTTGTGCACCCCTGCAGGGTAAATCTTTCTGAAAGCCGTGTCTGCGGTTATGGACGACTTGGAGCACAGTTTCTCGATCATAGACAAGTATAACTAAAGTACCGCTTTTAATTTGACTAAGTACCTGACTAGTAAATAGTGCAACACTCATGGAATGGATAATAAAACTGCCAACGGATGGGGGGCTGTTCGTCCGCTTCCTCGTTGGTGAGCGAGGAGGAGGATGGATCTGTTAATATTACTGTTATAACTGTTGTTATTAATTCACGGACATCCGTCTATCTTTGGTTAGGCGGATGGTTAGCGAGTATCCCTAGAATTGATAGGTATTATCTTTTGCTGCAATTGCGTCACCCCAGGTTGTGTCCCCTTTAGAGGCATAAAGACTTGCTGAGTACCCCTAGGGTCTCACACGATAAATTGTTTGATTCAGATGAACAGGTAACCTCGCAAGATGGATACTGGGTGGAGGAGACGAACGATGTGGGCAACGACCACTCGGTGTAGATATTCCGGGAACGGGGATCCGTGAGATCTGTGGGCGGGATGTGTTTATTTATGGGGCATCTTATGCCGATTTGCTTCTTATCCGTACTCGGATCTTGTTTTCCGCTTCTGCCTGATACTCTGATGTTTGATGTATGAGGAGATATCCTAAACTATTATATCTATCTAGGATATTTGGATCTTGCCGTATGGCGTTGCAATATTTCTATTTCTTTTAGATGGAATGGCTCTGAGGACTGTTGTATGGTGGCTTGCATACATACTCATTTGTGTATGTAGTTGATCCCTTCGCCTGCCGATTACGTCGCTCGTTCTTGTCCTGATGTTTTGGAAATGGTTAGGACGGCTGAAAGGTCTACCTGTGAGTGGCATTTGGCCCCACCGTACTATTTTAACCATTTCCGCTCATCCAGGCTTGTAACTAAGAGCGTAATTCACCGAGGTAGTTACAGTCTCCCTACGGTTCGTGAACTATGCAGACATGATCAAGACACCTCTCCGATCAATAACCAATAGTGGGATATAGAAATCCATAATGGCTCCCACATATTTCTACGATGACTTTGTGATCGACTGAACCATTTACAGACGATACTGATTCCCTTTGTCGCGTGATACTTTACTTATCCGAGGTTTGATCGTCGGTATATCTATACCTAGTTCAACCTCGTTACCGATAAGTACTATTTACTCGTTTTGTGATATGACATCCCTTGTGACCTAGTCACATGCTTGCAAGCCAATTGGATGACATTCCACTAAGAGGGCCCAGAGTATATCAATCCTTCATATGGATGGACAAATCTCACTCTTGATCCATGTGCTTCAACACATACTTTCAGAATACCTAATGCCACCTTTATAACCACCCAATTATAAAGTGGTGTTTGATGTCATCAAAGCATCCATCCGGTGATGGTGATTAACATGATCTCATGGTTGAAGGATTAGGTATGATGTATTTGAAAGCTTGTAGCAAACAAACTCTAAATGACTTGATCTTACGCTATGCTAACTATAGGTGTGTGTCCATAACATCATTCTCCTAATGATATGATCTTGTTATTAATAACATTTAATGTTCATGATCAGGAAACCATGATCAACTTATTAATCAACAAGCTAGATTACCAAGAGGCTTACTAGGGACTCTTTTATGTTTACAAAACATACATGTATTAATGTTTCTGGTTAATACAATTATAGCATGCGATGTAAACATTTATCATAAACACAAATATATAATAATAACCATTTTATTATTGCCTCTTGGGCATATCTCCAAAAGTCTCCCACTTGCACTAGAGTCAATAATCTATATTACATTTTGATGTACCTAACACCCATGGCGTTCTGGTGTTGGTCATGTTTTTCCCTAGGGAGAGGTTTAGTCAACGGATCTGCCATATTCAGATATGTGTTTACTTTGCAAATCTTTATGTCACCATCTTGGACATGCTCGCGAATAGCATGAAAATGTAGCTTGATATGTTTTAGCTTCTTGTGTGACCTTGGCTCCTATGCATTGGCTATGGCACCCATGTTATCACAGTAGATGGCCATTGGGTCCAACTCACTAGGAACCACACCAAGATCCATAATTAACTCCTTCATCCATATCGCCTCTTATGAATCCTCCGAAGAAGCTATGTATTCCAATTCAGTTGAAGATCTCACCACAACGCTTTTCTTAGCACTCCTCCAGCTCACTGCTGCACCATTAAAAGTAAATATGTATCTAAATTGCGACTTAGAGTCATATGAATCGGTGTTCCAACTAACATCGGTGTAACCATTTACAACGAGCTCTTCGTCACCTCCATAAGAAAGAACCTTATACTTAGTCCTTCTCAAGTACTTTAGGATATTTTCACAACTATCTAGTGATCTACTCCTGGATCACTTTTATATCTGCTAGTCAAACTAAAAGCATATGCAATATTTGGTCTTGTACAAAGAATGGCATATATGATAGAATATATGGTTGAGGCTTAGGGAGTTTTGCTCATCCTCTCTCTATCTTCTGCCGTAGTTGGACTCTGAGTTTTACTCAAGGTCGTAGTGGTCAACATGGGCAAGAACCCTTTCTTTCTTTCTTCCATTCCAAACTTCTTTAGAACCTTGTCCAAATATGCGATATTCGGTCTTGTACAAAGCTCTATTAAGCGTCTTGATCTATCTATATAAATCTTGATGCCTAAAATGTATGCAGCTTCACAAGATCCTTCATAGAAAAAGTATTATTCAAATAGTCTTTGACACTTTTAAGAAGTTCTATATCATTCCCAATCAACAATATGTCATCTACATATAGTACTAGGAATGCTAAAGAGGTCCCACTCACTTTCTTGTAAATACAAGATTGTCCATAAGTTTGTATAAATCCAAAGCTTTTGATCACCTTATCCAAACGTTGATTCCAGCTCCAGGATGCTTGCTTCAATCCATAAATGGATCGTTGAAGTTTGCATACCTTGTTAGCATCTTTAGGATCGACAAAACCTTTGGGTTGTACCACATACAACTCTTATTCAATGTCACCATTGAGGGATGCCGTTTTGACATCCATCTATAATATCTCATAATCGTAATATGCAGCGATTGCTAACAAAATCCTCATAGACTTTTGCTTCGCTACCGGTGAGAAAGTTTCATCATAGTCAAATCCTTGAATTTGTCGGAACCGTTTTGCGACAAGTCGATCTTTCTAGACGGTTACATTACCATCAGCATATGTTTTCTTCTTGAAAATCTATTTGTTCTCGATAGACTTGTAGCCATCCGATAAGTCCACCAAAGTCCACACTTAGTTTTTGTACATGGATCCAATCTCGGATTTCATGGCTTCTTGCCATTTGTTGGAATCTGGGCTCATCTTTGCTTCCTCATATGTCGCAGGTTCATCGGTGTTGTCCACCAACATGACATTCATAACAAGGTCATACTAATATGGAGTGGTACGAACCCTCGTCGACCTGCGAGGTTCAGTAGTAACTTCGTTCGTAGTTTCATGATCATTATCATTATCTTCCTCTCTTATTGGTGCAGGCGGTACAAGAACATCTTTCGGTGCTGCACTACTCTCAAATCCGAGAGAAGGTTGAATAACCTCCTCGAGTTCTACTTTCCTTCTAGTCACTTCTTTTGAGAGAAACTCCTTATCAAGAAAGGATCCATTCTTGGCAATGAAAACTTTCCCTTCAGATCTATGATAGAAGGTATACCCAATTGTTTCTTTAGTGTATCGTATGAATATGCATTTTTCCACTTTGGGTTCAAGCTTGTCGGCCTGTAACTTCTTTACATAAGCTTCGCAACCCCAAACTTTAAGGAACGACAACGGTTTCTTCCCAAACCACAATTCATACGGTGTCGTTTCAAAGGATTTTGATGGTGCCCTATTTAAAGTTAATGTGGTTGTTTCTAATGCATTACCCCAAAATGATAATGGTAAATCTGTAAGAGACATCATAAAATGAACCATATCTAAGAGAGTTTGATTACGACGTTCAGACACACCATTACACTATGGTGTTCCCGGCGGTGTCAATTGTGAAAGTATTCCGCATTTATTTGAATACATGCCAAAGTCGTAACTTAGATACTCACCTCCACGATCAGATCGCAGAAACTTGATCTTCTTGTTATGTTGATTTTCTACTTCACTTTGGAATTCCTTAAACTTCTCTAAAGTTTCGGACTTATGTTTCATAAAGTAGATATACCCATCTCTACTAAAGTAATCCGTGAAAGTAAGAACATTACGATATCCACCACGCGATGCCACACTCATTGGACCGCATACATCGGTATGTATGATCTCCAATAAGTCCGTAGCTCACCCCATTATTCCAGAGAATGTCTTAGTCATATTTCCCATTAGACATGCTTCGCATATTCCAAGTGATTCAAGATGTCCATTGGAATGGAGTTTCTTCATGCGCTTCACTCTAATGTGACCAAGACGACAGTGCCACATATATGTGGAATTATCATTCAATTTCATTCGTTTAGCATCTATATTATGAACATGTGTATCACTACTATCGAGATTCAATAAGAATAGACCATCTATCAAAGGCGCATGACCATAAAAGATATTACTCATATAAATTGAACAACCATTATTATCGGACATAAACGAGTAACCGTCTCGCAATAAACAAGATCCAGATATAATGTCATGCCTAATGCAGGCACCAAATAACAATTTTTTAGACTTAAAACTAATCCCGATGGTAGATGAAGAGGGAGCATGCTGACAGCGATCATACCAACCTTGGAGAAATTTCCAACACGCATTGTCACTTCGTCTCTCGCTAGTCTTCGCTTAAAATATGATCAACTGAACCAGTATCAAATACCCAAGAACTACTACGACTACTAGTAAGATACACATCAATAACATGTATATCAAATATACCTTTCTTTTTGATATTGTTGTTCTTCCAATCTGCCAGGTACTTGGGGCAATTCCGCTTCGAGTGACCTTCGCCCTTGCAGTAAAAGCACTGAGTATTAGGCTTAGGACCAGCCTTGGACTTCTTGGTAGGCGCATTAGCTTTCTTGCCGCCCTTCTTGAATTTAACCTTCTTCTTAGGCTTGCCTTGCTTCTTGAAATTGGTGGTCTTATTAACCATCAACACTTGATGCTCTTTCTTGATCTCCACTTCCGCTGACTTCAACATGGAGAAGAGTTCAGGCAACGACTTATCCATGCGCTGCATGTTTTAGTTTATCACGAAGTTCTTGTAACTAGGTGGCAGTGATTGGAGGACACGATGAATACCCAACGCATTAGGAATCGTTATTCGCAAATCTGGGAGTTTATTCGTTGCCCAGACATCTTAAGCACATGCTCGCTAATGGAGTTGTCGTCGGATTGTCGACAAGTACGCCATAGGGGGTCCTAGTGGCGTTGGAAGGATGGGGTGTGAGACGTCGGATGTTCCAGGAGTGGTGAGCACAAGTTTACCCAGATTTAGATCCGACTGCGGTGATCGGATCCTTCTCCTGCTAGCAACCCAGTAATATATCGGCGTACGCCGGATGTTACAATGGATTACAAGAGAGGTTCGCCTATGCGAGTTGATTGTGGTTATTATTGGTTGCATAGTTCCCTAAAGGCTCCCACAGGGCCGGTTTATATAGTCAACGGGGCCTAGGGTTACAAGGAGAGACATATCCGGCTACGTTACAGAGTCTGTAACTAGTACAGCTTGGACTACAAGTAATACTACAGGCCTATGTCGGTAACTCTCCTGGGCCTTGTCGTAGCCGGAACGGGCTCCTCCTCTTTCTCTGACCTGGCCGCCCGTGAAGCAAAGCTCTAACCCGTTGGTGGGCCACCCTGGTCAGCGAGTCCTGTGGATATACCCAGAAAGTATATCCCCAACAGTAGCCCCCGGAAGTCTCCAAGATCTGAAGTCGGATAAATCGTCTAGCTTGATGGCTTCTTCGTCTTGAGAATCTTGAAGGGTTCCCGAAAACTCCTTTCATTGATGTAGGATTCCGAGTCTGTTGAGTTGGATATATTTTTCTTTGACCTTGATTTTCCCGTTGCTTGATTTGAAACATAAGCCGGATTTTACAGCGGCATGCTAACTGACTACTTTACAGGTCAGGTCCATCACTGACAGGAATGCCATTTCAATGCTTGTGAAAAAATCAAGGGGGCGGAAGAGTCACGAGGAAGCTAACTCTCCCTCTCCTATACGCGTGGCGATAATCGCGCGTCTCACCACACGAATCTTGACACAGAAGCAAATAAGAGGAGAGAAAACCCTTCTTCTCAGATCCACTCCTCCGTCAATTCATTCATCTTCTTCCTCATACTCGTCGAGCTATCCGCACCAGTTCTCGTCTACCCTTCGTTTGAGAAAAAATCTCTCCTTCCCCCTCCAGCCCATCTTCCTCCAAGAACTATGGCGCCTGCCTCGTCCTCTGGAACGGCGGCGGCGGGTTCGTCGGTGGCGGACGATAAAAAGATGTGGGGTCTGTGGATCCCCAGCGCAATGGACACTGCGAAGCTCCAAGTCATGGAGGATGAGGGGTTTATCACCGCCGGCGCGTGGCAGAGCGCTGCTGGACACGCCATCCCCACGCCGAAGGACGGCGAGAGGGTGCTGTTTAGCACTCACGTAGACCGCGGTCTCAGTCTGCCACCATCGGACTTCTTCGTCGAGGTCCTCAACTATTACGGTGTGCAACTCCACAATTTTCCTCCCAACTCTCTGCTTGAGCTTAGTTCTCACGCAGCTCTGTGCGAGAGATTTCTTGGCATTAGGCCAAGTCTCACCCTTTTTCGGTACTACTATGGTAGTCGGAAGAATTCCATCAGTGCCGGCGTGCCTTATGTCACTAGCACTCTTAGCTTAGTCCTTAGGAGGAATCGAATATATCCTAGGATAAATGCTAGTGAGTCCGTCAAACATTGGTCCGGAACTTTCTTTTACCATAAGGATATTCCGGCTCCGAGTAAGGTGGAAGGTCTTCCAGCGTTCTCCAATGGCGCCGCTCCCCATCAAGATTCATGGGATGCGGAGGCGCCGGAGCTGTCTGATATTTTGATCCTTGCTAAGAGGCGGATCGAATTTCTGATGAAGCATGAGGGGCTTCGTGGATCCGACTTGATACACTGTTGGCTGGAGCGCCGGATTTAGCCTCTCCAGCACCACGGAGACCGCCTCATGCACCAAATCACCAGCGACAAAAAGGGCAGCATGAAGGTCAGCCCAAACCGGCTCTCGCCGAAGGACTACATGACCCTCATGCAATATTTGGTCAAGGAAAGAGTGGAACGAAAAGTTCTGGAAGTTTCCATGAAGATGTATACATCCAGTCGTCCTCTGACTCCGGTAAATATTTCGACTATGCTTTCGCGTTTCGTCGTTTTCTTTGGCTCTTTCTCTGACTCTATTTTCATCGATTCTTTTCCGGTTCTGTCAGCTCGAGAAACTCTCCGAGTCCTAGCTAGCTCCACTAGAGGGCTACGCTTCAGACGACCCGGAGGCAACGGAGGATGATGAGGTGAAAGAAGTTGCCGCCTTCGCCTCCAAGAAGCGTAAGGAGAAGGAAGTTGTCGCTGCTGGTAGCCAAGTGCTGCCATTAGTTAAAAAGTAAGCATCTCACTTTTAGTTTTTTAGTACTCTTGTACCTTTGTTATCTTTCCAGAACACACCTAATACTTAGGATTTCTATATTCTAGAGTTAAATCATCGTTAAAGAGCAAGATTAAGCCAAAAAGCAAGCCAGGCAAGCAGCTGCGTCTGCATAAGCTTATTGTTTCTCTGGTTGTGCCACCATCGACCCCATCCACTACTCCATGAGCGCAGGGGACTTCTGCGTCTCCTGACACTGGTCCAGACAAATTTGTCGGTTTTCTACAAGAGTCTATATAAAGGTGCGGCTCTTTCACCAAGCCGGCTGACGAATCGACTCACTGCTGCAATGCAACCAGTGAGGCGATGTACGTCCTTCAGGCGAGTCGGCCTGGTAATGTTTAAGATAGCATTGATTTTGTCCCGGTTCATCTCGATACCTCACTCAGAGACGATGAAACCTGACAGTTTTCTGGCTGGAATTCCAAAGAAACACTTCTTCGGATTTAGCATCATGTTGAATTTTCGTAGACTAGCAAATGTTTCATCCAAGTCGGAAATTAAAGTTTCCTTCTTTTTGGACATAATTGTTATGTAATCTACGTATACATGGACGTTGCATCCGATTTGGTCGGTGATACAATGTTGGATGGTACGTTGATATGTTGCTCATGCGTTCTTTAAGCCAAAAGGCATAGTTTTGTAGCAAAAGGTTCCGAAAGGAGTGACGAAAGACGTCTTAATTTGATCTGATTCTTTCATCGGTACTTGGTGATATCCGGAATATGCGTGGAGAAAACAGAGTAATTCCGACCCTGCCGTTGAGTCGATAACTTGATCGATTCTTGGCAAAGGAAACGGATCTTTTGGGCATGCCTTGTTCAAAGCGGTATAATTAACACACATCCTTAAATCAATGGTGTCCTTTTTAGGGACGAGTACAGGATTTGCCACCCAGTCTGTATGGATGACCGTTGTTATGAAATCTGCTAGCTCTAAGCGGGCTAATTCCTTGGCTATTGCTTTGCGCTTTTCATCACCAAACCGTCATCAAGACTGTTTGACGGGTTTAGCGTCTGGGTACACATTAAGAGAGTTCTCGGCAAGTTCCCTAGGTACTCCGGTCATGTCAGATGGCTGCCATGTGAAGATATCACTATTAGCTTTGAGGAACTCGACGAGCGCGCTTCCCTATGCGTGGCCTATTCCTACCCCTATGTTCTTCGTCTTGGAGGGATCATCTTCCTTCAACGATGTCTTCTTCGTATCTTTTGACGTCTTGAACTGCAAACTTGGTTTCAGCACCTCGTTCTTCGTAGCGGGCATCTCAGACGGATTAATGGTCTTCTTGATCTCCTGGTACTCATGGGCATGCAGCACGGCTTCGGCGAAGGCAACAGATCCTTTGTCGCACTCTCGCACCTTCCTCGGATTTCCTCGTACGGTGATTACACCATTTGTACCTGGAAGTTTAATCATGTTGTATATGTAACAGGGACAGGCCATGAATGCCCAGTAAGCCGGTCGCCCGAAGATGGCGTGGTAAGCACTTTTGAACGGTACCACCTCGAAGGAGAGTGGCTCGGTCCGGTAATTATCTCGGGTTCCGATAGTCACGTCCAGAGTAATCTCACCCAGAGAATTTGCCTGTCTCCCTGGTACAATGCCATGGAAAGTTACACTGCTGTAACTCAACTGGCTCTCGTGTAGCTTCATGCGGTGGAGTGTTTTGATGTAGAGTATATTGATAGTGCTCCCACCGTCCATGAGTGTTTTTGAGAACTCATAGCCATCAATAAGAGGATTGACGACCAGAGGGTACTTGCCCCGACGATGTTTTTCCTCGGGTGATATGAACGATCAAAGGTGATAGTCACCTCTGACCAGTCTAGGAATTGCGGGACAGCCAGAACCGTGGCATTGAGCTCACGAATAACCGCCTTTTTGTCCTTAGCTGGTTGGGGTCCAACGAAGCAGACGTATGTGTCTTTCTTAGTCGGAAAAGTCTTCTTTCCATCCGACTTGGGCTCTGTGGCGGCTTCCGCCTCTTCCATGTCGGAATCTTCCTTGGGCTCCTTTCCTTTCTCAGAATTTTTCTTTCCTTTTTGTCGCTTGGCTCTATAGCCAGTGGATTCGTCTTTCTTAATGTCGTCATTGAAATGACACTCGGCATTTGTATGGGTAGATCCTCCGTTACTATCCAAGTGGTGGACACAAGGATTATTGGCAATGTCACCCCATGTATAACTTCTTCTAGGTTGCTGGTCTCCTCTGCCCTGGATTCAGGAAGTTCCTCGGCCTCTACCACGGCTGCCTTCGCGCCCTCCTCGTCCTCCAGATCTGAACTTTGCATTGACAGCTGCGTTGACTGGAGCCGGCTTTTTGTCAGAGGTGTTTTTGCGCTTCTGAGTTTGTTTTGGCTGTTCGACCGCATTTGGATTAGCCAGAATATTTAGCAGCCCTTCTGAATCATCATCAGCGTCAGCATATTTGCTTGTCGTCTGTATCATTTCTCCCAAACTGTGGCGTGGTCACGCTTCAGCCTGTGACGTAAAAGTCCGACTGGAAGTCCTGCAATAAAAGCTTCTATCACAGTTTGTTCGTTTACTCCTTCGCAGGATTTCTTCGTATTGATCCATCATCCGAGGTAATCCCGACGGGTTTCTCCGGGTCTTTGGATGCAACGCTGCAAGTCTCTGACTGTGCAGGGCCTCCTGTATGTTCCCTCGAAGTTTGAAAAGAATGCACTTTGCATATCATACGAGTTGTGAATTGAATTCTCTGGAAGTTCATTGAGCCATGATCGAGCCGTCTTCCTCAACATCAGTGGGAGATATCGGACTGCAACTAGGCTGTTTACTCCTTTGGTGATGCAGCATGCCTGGAAGAAATCTTGGAGCCAAGTATCTGGCCGAGTTGCGCCGTCATAATGCTGAATGTGCTTGGCGATGCCAAAGTCAACCGGAAATTTTGTCTGACGTATACGTGGACCAAAGCACTTGGGTCCCACATACACATCTTATTCCTCATACCGCCGTGCTTCTATGTTTGATTCGATGTGATGGTGAATGTTGTTTGGCGAAAGTGATCTGCGCCTTGGAGGCTCGTGGCTTCTATGCGGTGGAGTCGGATTTCTGCTTCTCCTCTCACCATTGCCGCCCCCGCCCCTGCGGCTTCCGTGGCTACGACGTGATCCTTCATGGTCGCTGCTGGGAGGCGATGGTGGCCTTGGTGGATTATTTCCGGCTGGGTTTCTTGGTGGTGGCGGTGGAGACTCATTATGCTGACTCTGATGCCTGTTTCTTCGGGCACCGTCCCTACTAGATTCAGGACGATCCGGATCATCTCTTCGTCCAGCGTTGCCAGCTGGACGGCTCGGTGGTGGCATCCTTAGCCGATCTTGCTCCTCTCGCTGGAGGCGTGTTTTCGGGTCTTCTCTATAGCGATTATTTTGCCGACGATGGTCCTGATAGGGAACCATTGCCCTGATGGCGTCTTTGGCCACAGCCGGAATAACTCTTGCCCAGTCACGTGCCATTCGGTGAGAGTGGCTGTTGAAGCCGGTCCTGGAATTTTCTTCTTCTCCACGGGGACGATAGCGCTGAGTTGTATCCCTACGGAGCCTTACGTCAGCGCTTTGGTTAGCGTCAGTGTGGCAGAACTCGGACTTTTAGGCCAGCTTGACACTAAATGACGCGGCCTTCTTCTGCTGCTTTAATCCTTTTTCCAGGAAGGAAACGCACTGCTGGACCTGCTGTGGAGACGGATTGTTGGCGAGGATGGCTCGAGCTGCAACAGCGTTTTCAACTGGCGTGCTATAGACTCGGATCTTCTCTCCATCTTTTCTGCCAAATAGATCTTTATGGATATCCAGGTTCTTGTTTGCAAGAAACAGACCTTCCCTTGTTTTGTTTGGATGTCGAAATCCGATTGGTATCTGGCAGGATCACTGTCTAACTGCTGTTTCATCTCGACGAGGCGTGCAGCCTCTTCGAGTAGAAACAAGCGGTGTTTTTCCAGGTTTTCGGCCCTTTTCTCCGAAGCTGTTGGGATTGGAATTGTGAGAGCATCTTCGTAGATTTCGCGTGAACCTTTGGTGACAACGTGTCCATCCACAGGAGGATCGATCGGGGTGGGATTAATCGGATCTCCGTCCTGATTCTCCATATCGATCTCTACATCAACTTTTTCTTCGTTGGTTTCCTCGACCTCTGGCTCTGCCGGTCGGATTCTTGTTCTTCTTCTTCTTCTTCTTCTTTGACCGCCCAGTAGCCTTAACGTGCGTACTAGTGGCAAAGATGGCTTTTGGTCCGGTATCGGGGGATAAACTTCCGTCGGTACTTTCCATCATGGTTGGCTTGTGGACCTCGGAGGAATCTCCGGTGTCCATCTCATCCTGTGAGGTGTAGCTTTCATCCATGCTATCATATGGACTAGGAGGAGTTTCTGGCTCACTTAGCGCTTGTCTGGAGACGTGCTGTTGCTTGTACTCCTCTATCTCCTTGTCGAAGTCTCGAAGTTCCTGCGACGTGATTGACTCCATTGGGGAGCCAGGTAAGTCGGCGTTTTCTTCGATTGCGTCTATGACCGAGTCGCTACCAGCTCCAGCATCTATAGAGTCAGATCCAGTGCTTATGTGGTACACGAAATAGTGTTTCTTCTTGTTCATGTTCTTGAAGTAGTGGCATAGCTGGGTTTCCACCTCCTCCATCTCAAAATTCTCCGTAATATCGGCGATTGATTCGTAATCGATGTAGGGGCGCTTCATTAACTCCTTCATCTTGTGCTTCAAGGGTAGTCTTTCTGCTACGACATCCGGTATGGCGGAGCCGTAGCGAATATATTCTTCATCTGTGTATCCAATCTCATTTGGGAGATCGGATTCAGATTTTTCTTCTACCTCTTCTTCCCCTATAGGAGTGGGCTGGGTGGTGATGACTCCTTGATGGCGCCAGAGAACTTGGTGCTTGATGTGGAGTCTTGTTGGGAACCCCAAGAGAAAGGTGTGAAGAGCACATCAGCAAGTCTTCCCTCAGTTGAGACCGAAGTTATCGAACCAGAAGGAGGAAGGAAATGTCACACAGGTGTTGCAAGCAACGCGGATACCTGCACAACACAAACTCAAGACTTTGCCCCAACGAATCAGTGAGGTTGTCAAGCTCACCGGTTTGCTGTACCAAAGGATTAAACATATGGTGTGGAAGGTAATGGTTTGCAGCAAGTAAACAAGTAACAGTGGAAGATGTATCAATGGTAAAGATTGGACCGGGGTCCATAGTTCACTAGAGGTGCTCTCCTTAGATAAACAACATGGCATGAAGGGTAAACAAATTACAGCGGGGCAATTGATAGGAACTGAGCAAGGCATAACAATGCAATTCTAGCCAGAAAGATCCTATGAAGTTGATTGGGCAATAAAACAATATACATAGACCGTCATCCAATTGCATCTATGACTAGAAGTCCACCTTCAGGTTATCATCCAAACCCCCTCCAGTATTAAGTTGCAAGCAACAGACAACTGCTTTAAGCAAAGTGTGTAAGGTAAACAGTCCACATGTTCCATGAACAAGAGACCGTTGTTTTCTCCGTAGTAGCAATAGCACATCTACAACCGAAGAGATTTCTGTCACTTCCCTTGGAAACTAGAGGCATGAACCCACTATCAAGCATAAATACCCCCTCTTGGAGTCACTAGCAACTACTTGGCCAAGATAACCACTAGAAACGGAGAGCATGAAAGATCACAAAGAACACAGACATGATAGAATCATAAAGACAAAACCATTAATCAAACCAACATAATAATCTCAATATCGGATCCCCGCAAACATAACATGCATGATTACAAATAGATTAGATCTTGATCATGAGCGGAGCTCACAAGATCTATACATGAAAGCACAAAGGAGGAGATACAACCATCTAGCTACTACATGGACCCATAGTCCAAGGTGGAACTACTCACGCATCATACCGGAGAGAAGGCCTCAGGGATGGTCTCCCCTCCGGCAGGGTGCCGGGAAGAACTTTAGATCCCCCGATCTAGGGACGATGGTGGTGGCGGCTACAAACAGTTTCGTGGATTTTTTTATCAGGTACTCAGGGTTTCTGCATCGGGGGCTTCTTATAGGAGAAGGGGCGAGACGGAGAGGCGACCAGGGCCACCAAACCCTAGCCAGGCGCGGGCCGCCCCGCGCCTGGGGTGGGTCTGGCCCCCCTAGCTGGCCCCTCCGGCTCTCCTCTGGAATTATTGTTCCCCACGGAAAGTAATTGACTTAGATGTTTGTACCGTCCAATTCCGAGAATATTTCTTTACTAACTTTTTTGAAACCAAAAACAACAGAAAACAGGCATCTGGCACTGTTGCAACTTGTTAATAGGTTAGTACCAGAAAACATGTAAAAAGCACCTCAAAGTGTGGACAAGTAAAGCAAATTAGATACTAAACAAGCATGGATCATCAAAAATTATAGATACATTTCCAACGTATCAGCATCCCCAAGCTTAACTCCTGCTCATCCTCGAGTAGGTAAGTGATAAACAGAATAATTTTTGAGGTGACATGCACCCTCACAATAAAGATCCAACCATTTGCAAGCATTGAAAGCTAGGATCAAATAACTCTAAACATGTTCATGAAAGATGGAGTTCTAACAATAGGACATAGTAACTATGCATGCAACATTACAAGCTACAAACAAAGATCATGAATAACATGCATTGAAAAACATTTGTTTGTTTCACATACAGAAAACATAGCATAGTGGCATTCAGCTTGTCCCTCATAGAGTAGCAATATAATGCATAGGACACCTGCAAAGTTCACAAGAGTGACTAGAAACAAGTAGCATAAACAAGTAATATCACAATATGCATCAATTAATAAGCTTTGGAACATTGCACACAGAATGACAACTATGCTCTCTTAATGGTGCCTAAAGGTAGAAGGTGGAGACTCAATAGTGGTGGAAGAAAGGCCTTTTTTTAAAGGAAGAAGGGATTACAAGTTTCAAAAAGAGCTTCCAAAAATTATGGTACTTGTTAGCTTTCATCCCTCATTGCCCCTATCATAAGAATCTTGAAGTGTTTATATTTAAAGTGGCAAAGATAGAGTATATGCTTGACGAAGTATAAGTTGGCAATCTCATGTCCCTTGAATACGAGGGCCACACCTCATGCATACTCAACTTTGGGTCCAGGTAAGTTCTTGTCACTGTAAGGATTTGCATATCATTGAGGACCACCAACGGGGTACCCCTTGCACATGGTACAGGAGCTTTCCCATAACCAAAATGACAAGGCAAGCAGACAATGAGCATCTCAGCAATTCTTCTTATGTACCATGGGAATATGGTGCTTTTTTCTCTCTTTCCTCTTTTCTCAATGTGTCTCTTTTTTTAAGAAGAATGCTTCATAGATGTCACTATGGTGATGCTACAAGTTTCCACCATGATTAGGCATGGCCTAGGCTAGCGGCCCAGGCGTTTCTCTAACACAGGATACAAACTCCATGGACTTACAAGTTCCCTCTTTATTTCACACCGGTGACATCCATAGAGAAAAGAACATGATATCAACTGAGTACAACAAGGTACAAGTGCAATGTTGAAAATGTTCCCCGTGACAGTACGGTTCTGCTAACTCCAACTTATAAGTGCAAGCATATACACCAAAGTTGTCACAATGGTTCAAATTTATTAGGGGCAAAGAATAAAGTGTGCCATCAAGTTCATGAGGGCTTTAATCACTAAGTTTTCACATAACAAAATAGTTTTAATTGGAAGATAGATGAAAACAAGAATATACTTGGAATGGTGTAACACACCATGCATAGGAGTTTATAGTGGACACTTTGGAATAACTTGGTTTCTTGGGAGTTGGAAGCATGAGTAGAACTTACTCATACAAGTGGAGGCTAGCAAAAGACTGGGAGCAACCAACTAAGAGAGCAATAATGGCTAAAATCATGCAATGCAACAAAGCAAACTAATCAAATCAAAGAGTGGTACTACAAGTCAAGGACTAAATGATCATAGAGGCTAATGGTGACTTGTCATAGTCATAACATGGTGTGAGCATATGCCAAGTCAACCCAAGCAAAACATCAAAGGAGAATACCACAATACTACGCTTTTGCATGCTAAAACAACACATAATTTCTTCAGGGCACACTAAGCAATCCCAATTGTTTGGAACAAGACATGCTACAGCAATAATCACTAAGCATAATGCTAAAACAATACCTAGCATGTCATGCTAAAGTCTAAGTCACATTTAATGCAAGCTCCTCTTGCACTTCAAGCAAGAACTTACTACTCATTTCCAAACACCAAGCAAACTTATTTGAAAAACAACACAGTGAGAACGGGGGTCCAAACTACTTAATAAAACTAAACAAAATAAGCAAAGCAAACGAAAACTAAGACGCTCCAAGAACAACACAACTATGCATGAAACAATAAAAACTAAGTGTCTAGACGGACCTGAGCTTTTTATTGATGAAGAAGGGGATGCTTTGGGCACCCCCATGCTTTGAAGCTTGTACCTCTTGGATATTTCTTGGTTTGACACCATGGTGGAATCCCCAAGATTGAGCTTTTGTCCATTCTTCATCTCATTGCATCATTCTCTCTCTACACCTGAATTTTTTCCTTCACACAATCTTCATTAGCAACATTAGCTTATTCAAAATATATTAGACCTCTGGCAAAGCTTTAGAACAGCAAGTATTTTCACTAAAAACACAAGATACTGTAGTAACTCCTTCAAAAAGCTCAATTTACCTGAAGAGAACTCAAAAGGAAATCAATAAGAAGCAAATGCAAATAATGGCAGAAATCTGTCAAAACAGACCAACAGGTAGAAACGAATTTTTTCGAACATCTTCTGTTGCTCAAATCAAAAAGTGTTGAACTAACGAAAGTTATCTAACATACTGGGGGATTTATTCATAAATTTGGAGCTCAATCCTAGTTACAGAGCCTCCTCATGATTTTTTTTGGTGGAGGACAGAAATCTGTTTCGGGACAGCAACTCCCCACATCTTACGTCCCTCTCATTAGAGGTCATTCTTGGCACAAAAAGCAAACAAAAAGGATAAGGAGAGGTAATTACAGAGTTAATAAATTCCAAGACTCAAGGAAACTCTTGGGTTATCTCCCAACAAGTACTTTTATTTAACGTCTTTAAGTTAGGCACAAGAAGCAAGAAGAATCAAGTATTTTCAAACGAGAAAGCATTAACATTCATACTTGCAAAATCTTCAACTATGAAAGATATCTCATGCAAATGGGTTTTGGAGGATCCTTTATCATCTCTCTTTGGTCTATTACCTTCATAAAAAAGATTTTCAGGGGAAATCCAATCAAAGTTCTTTTCAAAGGCTTCATGCATTCCAACAAGCTTAAAGGGTATGGGTATATTGAATTCCTCTCTAGTCTTAGTTTTATCAGACATACCCACAACATCTATACTTGAACCTAGCATATTGAAACGTTCAAAAACTTTTTGGCTTCCCTAGCAACATCATGGAATTCTTTTGATAAAGTTTCAAGGATGAATTCCCTTTTTTTCAACATTCTTCTCTTTTTTTAGTTTTAGGAACAAGAATGTATGAAGGGGTTAAGGCTAACAAACCTAGCCTCGAACATATGAACTAAAGAATCTGCAGCAATCTCATAATTAGGAGCAAGTTTAGCTATAGATTTATCCTCAATATCCTCATGCTTGCTAACATAATTAAAGAATTCTTCAATATTATCTTTCCCAATTATGGAGTCACTACCTATTGCAAGATTTTTCAGAGCAAACTAGGGGAGCAGCATGGTGAGCTAGAGCAAGGTGGCAACTAAAGCATGAACTAATTTTTTTGTGTTTTTGAATAAATAAAACAAACCAAACTAGACTAAATTTTTTTGGGTTTTTTGGAAAGAGGCAAACAAAACCAAGCAAAAGAAACAAAGCAAACAAAAAACAAAGTAAAGAGAAAGGAAGTGAAGGACTCCCCTAGTGAAGACGTCCTTGGCCTCCCCGGCAACGGCACCAGAAAACTTGTTGATGACTCCTTCATGGCGCCAGAGAACTTGGTGCTTGATGTGGAGTCTTGTTGGGAACCCCAAGAGCAAGGTGTGAAGAGCACAGCAGCAAGTCTTCCCTCAGTTGAGACCGAGGTTATCGAACCAGAAGGAGGAAGGAAACGTCACACAGGTGTTGCAAGCAACACGGAGACCTACATAACACAAACTCAAGACTTTGCCCCAATGAATCAGTGAGGTTGTCAAGCTTACCGGTTTGTTGTAACAAAGGATTAAACGTATGGTGTGGAAGGTAATGGTTTGCAGCAAGTAAACAAGTAATAGTGGAAGATGTATCAATGGTAAAGATTGGACCAGGGTCCATAGTTCACTAGAGCTGCTCTCCTTAGATAAACAACATGGCATGAAGGGTAAACAAATTACAGCGGAGCAATTGACAGGAACTGAGCAAGGCATAACAATGCAATTACTACCCAGAAAGATCCTATGAAGTTAATTGGGAAATACAACAATATACATAGACCGTCATCCAACTGCATCTATGACTAGAAGTCCACCTTCAGGTTATCATCCGAACCCCCTCCAGTATTAAGTTGCAAGCAACAGACAACTGCTTTAAGCAAAGTGTGTAAGGTAAATAGTCCACATGTTCCATGAACAAGAGACCGTTGTTTTCTCCCTAGTAGCAACAACACATCTACAACCGAAGAGATTTCTGTCATTTCCCTTGGAAACTAGAGGCATGAACCCACTATCGAGCATAAATACCCCCTCTTAGAGTCACTAGCAACTTCTTGGCCAAGATAACCACTAGCAACGGAGAGCATGCAAGATCACAAAAAACATAGACATGATAGAATCGTAAAGACAAAACCATTAATCAAACCAACATAATAATCTCAATATCCATCGGATCCCCGCAAACACAACATGCATGATTACAAATAGATTAGATCTTGATCATGAATAAAGCTCACAAGATCTATACATGAACGCACAAAGGAGGAGATACAACCATCTAGCTACTACATGGACCCATAGTCCAAGGTGGAACTACTCACGCATCATACCAGAGAGAAGGCCTCCGGGATGATCTCCCCTCCGGCAAGGTGACGGGAAGAACTTCAGATCCCCCCCCCCCGATCTAGGGACGATGGTGGTGGCTACAGACGGTTTCATGGATTTTTTGATCGTGTACTCAGGGGTTCTGCATCGGGGGCTTCTTATAGGCGAAGGGGCGAGACCGGGAGGCGGCCAGGGCCACAAAACCCTAGCCAGGCGTGGGCCCACCTGCCCCTGCACCTGGGGTGGGTCTGGCCCCTCCGGCTCTCCTCTGGACTTCTTGTTCCCCACGGAAAGTAATTGACTTTGACGTTTGTCCCGTCCAATTCTGAGAATATTTCTTTTCTGAAACCAAAAACAGCAGAAAACAGGCATCTGGCACTGTTGCAACTTGTTAATAGGTTAGTACCAGAAAATATGTAAAAAGCACCTCAAAGTGTGGACAAGTAAAGCAAAGTAGATACTAAACAAGCATGGAGCATCAAAAATTATACATACGTTTCCAACGTATCAAGTGGTTTCGATTGTCTCTGGGGCCTTGAACTCTTCTGCTTCTGCGAACAAAGTAGATCCAGATTTTTCTTCCGCCATGGTCATCACCTCAAGGGTGGGTTGGGCGGGTTCAGCGAAACCGAGATAAATATCGATCTCGCCGATTGACATGATTGTGTAGGTCGTCAGGGGCCTAGAAGACGGAATCCAAGTCTCATCTAGGAGGATGAGAGGGACATCACTAACATACACCACGCGACCCATGGCGATTGTTTTGCCGATTCCTGCACGCGCAGATTCCACCTGGAACGATGCTCAGAGGTCACCTGCCCCACGGTGGACGCCAACTGTCGTCGGATTATCGACAAGTATGCCATAGGGGGTCCTAGTGGCGTTGGAAATATGGGGTGTGAGACGTCGGATGTTCCAGGAGAGGTGAGCACAAGTTTACCTAGGTTCAGGTCCGACTGCGGTGATCAGATCCTACTCCTGCTAGCAACCCAGTAATATATCAGCGTAAGCCGGATGTTACAATGGATTACAGGAGAGGTTCGCCTATGCGAGTTGGTTGTGGTTATTATTGGTTGTGTTGTGCCCTAAAGGCTCCCATAGGGCCAGTTTATATAGTCATCGGGGCCTAGGGTTACAGGGAGAGACATATCCGGCTACGTTACAGAGTCTGTAACTAGTACAGCTTGGACTATAAGTAATACTACAGGCCTAAGTCGATAACTCTTCTGGGCCTTGTCATAGCCAGAACTGGCTCCTCCTCTTTCTCTGACCGGGCTGCCCATGAATCAAAGCTCTAACCTGTTGGTGGGCCACCCTAGTCAGCGAGTCCTGTGGGTATACCCGGAAAGTATCCCCAACAGGAGCTGCCCTCTTCCATCTTGCAGTTAAAGAACTTCTTGGAAGCTTCATAGATTTCCACGACCGCGTGAGTCTCAAATATCATTTTGAGCTCATTGAAAATATCATGAGGGTCGCGGTTCTCAAAGCTCTTCTGAAGCTTTGATTCCAAACCAAACAAGATGGAACACTAAACTATGGAGTATTGATTCTTCCGTGTGAGGAAAACATTTTTCACCTCATCGGTAGCATCATCTGCAGGCGGGTCACCCAGCGGTGCATCCGACACATAGGTCAACTGGCCAGCATTGATGACAATCCTCAAGTTGCGGAACCAGTCCGCGAATTTTCTTCCATTGTTTTTTCAACTTTTCTTTCTCTAGGAATGCATTAAAATTGATGGTAGGGGACGCCATGATCTACAACATATTTACAAAGAGTTTAGACTAAGTTTATGATAAATTGAGTTCATATTAAATTCTTAAATTAACTAGGTGAACTCCCACTCAAAACAACATCCCTCACATTATTTTAGTGATCACACTAACCAAATCCACTACACCAAGTCCGATAATCATGAGAGATGATGTAGCTTCGAAGGAGAACAATCAACATGTTCATCGTATCAATCATATGACTCATGCTTTCCCTTTTGGTACACCGTGTTCTGAGACCATGTCTATACAATATAGGCTCGTCAAGGTTAACCTTAGTATCCACATGTGCAAATCTGGCTTGCACCCGTTGTATGCACATGTAGAATCTATCACACCCGATCATCACGTGGTGCTTCGAAATGACGAATCTTAGGAATGGTGACTACTAAGGATGAACACTTTATTACTTGATATTTAGTGAGAGGGATCGTATTATAATGCTACCGTCGCAATCTAAGCAATACAAGATGCATAAAAAGGATTAACATCACGTGAAATTCATAATATGTGATATGATATGACCTTTATTCTTGTGCCTTTGATATCCATCTCCAAAGCACGAACATGATCTCCATCATCACCGCCGTGGGGTCAAGGTCAATGGCACCTCTTCATGGTTGTCCTCCACCAACAGCAACTATTAGAAGTACTTTGATGAATAGACAAGCATGTCTTAAACGAAATTTAAAGACAACCATAAGGCTCCTGCCGGTTGCCAACTTACAATAAGGATCATTGCATACATCATATATAATCACAATCACATCATGGCCATATCACATCACAATACAAGCCCTTCAAAAACAAGTTAGACGCCTCTAATTTTCTTTGCATGTTTTACGTGGCAGGGGCTTTCGAATAAGAACCATTCTAACTTATGAACATGAACCACAACGTTGATACAAGTATTGTCAAGTACCCTTTGTAAATTGAATCTTCACTATGGTGGGAGATACAGACACCCCGAAAATCAACTTGTGCAATGCAATTTGCATGTTGAGCGTGGAGCAAGTCTCATGTATAATGACATGTAAGGTTAGCCTAGATCGCTTCATCCCACCATCCCGCAAGATAAAAAGTACAAAAAAGAAAGCGACAACAAAAGCATCAATGCCCATAAAACCATTGTGTTCTACTCGTGCAACAGATCTATGCATAGATTCGGCTCTGATACCACTGTAGGGTTCGCAGCATGGAAAACAAAAAAATTCTATCGCGGGAACACACAAAACCAAGATCTATTCTACGAGATCGGTGCAACGAGATTGTAGAGAACTAACCCTCGAAGATCCAAAGCGTTTAACCAGATTCATATCTCATGGTTTATGTAGTCGATCAATTGCCGATATCAAGATCACATAGACGATCCTTATGGCGCCACGTTCCGGTAGCGCTTCCGCAGTCGATCACACATACAGTAGTCGATGAAGACCTTCCTCTCCCTTGTTCCAGTAGGGCAACAGAGGTTGTAGATCTCCTCGGAATCCCAACAGCATGACGGTGTGGTGGTGGTGGTAGAGGAGGAGAAGAGATTACTACAGGGCGTTGCCTAAGCCGGAGTAGTGTATGGAGGAGAGAGGGGAGGCGTCGGTGGCTAGGGTTTGGGGTGAGGTGTTATGGGGTGCCCTCACCCCACCTTATATGGGTGGGGGGCTACGGCCAGGGTTCCCACCCCTGGCCAAGTCCTTTCGCGACTCCTCTAGGCCGGCGACAAGGAAGGGGAGAGGGAGAACTTATCCCTCAAGGTTTCCTTTTCCTTCCCTAACTAGGATTTGACTTTTTCAAACTAGGATTTGACTTTTCAAACTAGAGTTTGTTTCTCTATTCCTAGTCCTTGGCTGAATTGGCCTAGGGTATGATGCGCCCAACCCATCAGGGTATGGTGCATTCCAAGTACCCCCCCTCCTCCGGGGTGGTGGACCTTCCAGAACATTCTAGAAGCTTCCGGTCAAAACATCGAAAATATTTCCGAACCCCGAAAATAAACTTTCCTTATATGAATCTTATTCTTCGGACCATTCCGGATCTCCTCGTGATGCCTTGGATCTAATCCGAGACTCTGAAAAACATTCAGTATAAACTCACATTCTATATATACTCAAACAACATCGAATCCTTAAGTGTGTCTCCCTATGGTTCGTAAACTATGCAGACATGATCGAGACACCTCTCCGATCAATAATCAATAGTGGGATCTGGAAATCCATAATGGCTCACACATATTTCTACGATGACTTCATGATCAAATAAACCATTTACATACGATACCGATTCCCTTTGTCGCGTGATACTTTACTTATCCTAGGTTTGATCGCCGGTATCTCTATACCTAGTTCAACCTTGTTACTGATAAGTACTATTTACTCGTTCCACGATATGACATCCCTAGTGACCTAGTCACATGCTTGCAAGCCAATTGGATGACATTCCACCGAAAGGGCCCAGAGTATATTTATCTGTCATATGGATGGACAAATCACACTCTTGATCCATGTGCTTCAACATATATTTTGAGAATACCTAATGCTACCTTTATAACCATCTAGTTACGAAGTGGTGTTTGATGTCATCAAAGCATCCATCCGGTGATGGTGATTAACATGATCTCATGGTCGAAGGATTAGGTTACTATGTATTTGAAAGCTTGTAACAAACGAACTGTAAATGACTTGATCTTACGCTACGCTAACTATAGGAGTGTGTTCGTCACATCATTCTCCTAATGATATGATCTTGTTATTAATAACATCTAATATTCATGATCAGGAAACATTGATCATCTTATTAGTCAACAAGCTAGTTTAACAAGAGGCTTACTAGGGATTTTTTTTATGTTTATAAAACACACAAGTATTAATGTTTCCGGTTAATACAATTATAACATGCGATGTAAACATCTATCATAAACACAAAGATATAATAATAATAACTATTTATTATTGCCTCTTGGACACATCTCTAACATAGAGTAGTATAATCTTTATTATCCTATAGCATGTTAGACAATTGAGATTCTACATATCACGAGCCAGAAGGCCACACATAGGCTCTTGCACCGCCGGCCGGCTACAACCGCATCGGCGACTGATGCAGGTGGGACCCAAGACTCCCAGCGCTGCAGTGGGGAAACAATGTTGCAGCCTCGACCTAGGGGCCCGCCCTGGCCACCCCGCGCGACTGGACATCTTCGAACCGTGCATCCGTGCTTGAACCGGCGACGGCTGGGATCTTCCACCCATCTCCTTCAGCGCTAGGCCCGCCGCCGCGGACGAGGCCGGCGGTAGCAGGCGACGAGGATCTCCTAGGACGGGGTGGGATTCTCTAGCGGCTATGATTTGGCCCCTAGCGTCTCTGTAGGAAGAGACGCAAGAGGCATAGAATTACAAAAATGGAACCCTAAAAAAGGTGTGTAGATAGTGTGACTTAGAAAAGACTAAAATATCTTATATTTTAAAATAGAGGGAGCACGTATCAACCATTATGTCCACATTTGCTTTAATACATAGTAGAAAAGGCTAAAATATCTTATATTTTAAAATAGAGGAAGTACGTATCAACCATTATGTCCACATTTGCTTTAATACATAATAAAAATAGGACCTCCCAGCACGTATCACTGAAAAAGATAGTGGTACTAATATATTATCTCCGGTTTATATTAGTGTTTTCAACTTTATTTAGATACGAATATATCTAATCTAAATGTTTAACCAGAAACATATGAATCTAGCAAAGTTAATATAAATTGGAGCAAGCAGTAGTTCCAGTTTTGAATTTTCGATGTGCTCGTAGACGAGAGATGACGCCGTCTCTCCTTTTTCTCCGGACGGCCGCACGCTTATATCCGGAGTCCCGAGCCTTGCATTCAGTCATTCACTACCACATGTGTCGTTTCCCGACTCCCGCGGGGCCCCGTCCAGGGCTAATGTCCATCCAACCGTCCATGGCATGCAAGGAGTGATCAAGACCGTCGACTTTCCAACCGGACGAGATGTTTAATAGAGCCCCGCCTTTGGCTCCCGACCAAGTTTATTATATCTGCAGCGACGCACCTCCCGTTTCGGTTTCCTCCCAGAGTAAAACGGACAGGGGGAAAACAAAGTTACCGAGAGGTAAAACAAAGAATAAATTAACTGCAGTGGAAGAAGAACAAAGGGAGAGTAAATAAACCGTCGATCGTCTCACTGTAAGTATCGATCCTAGATTTGGTTTCTTTTCTCAATCCATCCCATGATCTTGGCTTTCGTCAGTGGATCGACCAGGTTCTTGCATGATTTGTCTCCATTTCGATGCTGCTAGCTGTCCTCACCATAATGAATCATACTACTTCTTTGGTCACAGAACGGTTTCTTAAACCGTCGATTCGAACTGTAGATGTTACGATTGTATTCGCATCATGTAGTTTATCTGAGTGAAATTTGTGTCGATCTCAGCCTTGGTGTTCTTGAATCTTGACGTGATTCATGAACCTTTGCAATCGATTGATGTTCTAAGTTTTTGCGACAAGTTTAAGCCAGGAGGGGATGATGTCCGAAAGCGAGGAGCACGGGTCGCTCCTGGAGAAGATCAACGACAAGATCCATGAGTACAAAAAGGGCTCATCGTCATCGTCCTCCTCGGACTCTGACGACGACAAAAAGAATCCTCATAAATCCAAGAAGAAGAAGCTGTTTGGCAGGAAGCATCCGCTTCACCATGTCCTAGGCGGAGGCAAAGGTATCGTAATCCTATGAAAATTGATCAATGAAATGTACTGGTAGTAGTACATCTAATAACAGCTGTGTTTTGTTTTTTCAGCTGCTGATCTTGTTCTGTGGAGGGACAAGCACACATCCGGAAGCATTCTGGCAGGGGTGACTGTCATCTGGTTGCTGTTCGAGGGCATCGGTTACCACCTCCTCACCTTCCTCTGCCACACGCTCATCGTCTTCCTCACCGTCTGTTTTGTCTGGTCCAACGCTGCATCCTTCATCAACAGGTCTCGCCCACTACTTCCTTTTCTATTCCTCCTCTACTTCCTGCACCTTGATACTCAACCTTGCAAATCCACAACTTTTGCATCTCATTTTTCTTATTTTGACTGAAGATTAGTAATATTATCAATCTGTATGCAATTTATAACATGGTGTACAGAGTTTTCCGTGCCAAGTCAAACTTAATTGTAAATGTATGCTTAGTTCAATTTCTATGCGCAAGTTTCTTATTACTCCAATACTAGAAATTAATATGTTTGTCTGGATCTCACTCGCCTGAGATTTTCTCAACCAGTGATTTCACCATTCAAAATTGTCTTGTTGAAGAATAAAAGAAATGAAATAGGACAAAATATGGAAAGAACTATTTTATACCTATATAGAAATAGAACATGCCACCCACATATCTTATAGAAAAGCTTCAGTGAGCAAACTCGTGGACAGATATTTAAACGACTAAGAGTTAGCAATTCAGTCAAAATGGATTAACCTAAAACTTGTTCCATAAAATTTAAAAACAACATAGTAAGAACTTGTTTCAGATATAATTGTTATGGATCATCACGGAATTAAGTATGCAATGAAGTCATAATATTTACAGATTTAGTTTTCTTAGAGGAGATATCTAACATATTATGATTCTCAGGTCTCCTCCAAAGTTTCCGGAGGTGATTTTATCTGAAGCCCAGTGTCTGAGGATAGCTCATGTTCTGAGGAAAGAAATCAATGAAGCTTTCCTGACCTTGCAAAGTGTTGCTTCTGGAAAAGACCTGAAAACATATCTTAAGGTACCGAGTTCTGCCATCTGTTTTTTTCTTGGTTCAACTAATGTGATGCATTGTTCTCATACTTGCTCAATTTTGTTTGCAGTCAATTGGGGTCCTCTGGTTTATTTCTATAATTGGTAGCTGCTTCAGCTTCCTGACTCTGTCTTACACTAGTAAGACCTAACCTACTCTCTCAGTTGCTTTCACATCAAATTGATTTATAGTATTGTCTTCTGAAAGATGTCTGATGTATGTTACTCTAATTAACCTGAATAATCCTTTGCAAAGTACAATATAATTCCAAGGTTTTCTGTATATACAACAGTATGATTGATTTCACTTTCATGAATCAAAGAACTTGATGCACGAATATCTTTAATGGGATATTTAAATCTGTGCTACTGTTGTTAAATTACACCTAATATGATAAGTTCAGAGAAGTCTGAAACAACAAGTAATCGCATCCATGCTCAGCTCTGGGTATTAGATCAACACATATATGGCTCGAGGTACCCTGAATTTGGTTCCTGTCTGCAGTTTTCCTGATGGCATACACACTCCCTATGCTCTATGAGAAATATGAAGATGAAGTTGATGTTGTGGGTGAGAAAGCCCTCATCGAGATCAAGAAGCAATATGCAGTGCTCGATGAGAAGGTTCTGTCGAAGATCCCAATGTTAGCCGACAAGAAACAGCACTGATACTGATGCTCTGAAGCACTAAACCCCTCCACATTCTCAGCACATCAGCAAAGTAGGCTCATTTGGTTTCCTTCCATCACCTAACAAACTTTAAGATGTCATTATAGATATCATGTCGATTCTTATGCATCAGAAAATCGACTTTTCTGAGTAGTAAAACAGCACACCATCGATGGTCGCGTGATGTAGTTGCCTCCACTTGTTGGTTTTGGTTTCTTATTTGAGTTTTTATTTGGTCACACGATACATATGTCACACTAATTTCTATATCTATTTTTCACTGTATGTACGATTTAATACTTTCTGATACACAGCATTTAGGTCATTCTGATTGCCATTCATTTGGGAACCTAATGCCGCTAGCAGATTTATCTCACGCGTATTCTGTGATCGCTTCATACTATTAGTTATATGTTGCTCATGCTTTAGGTGTTCATAAAACTTGGGAGTTGGCTTTAATGAGCACATTGATCTGAAATTAGTTTGTAACTAGTTTTGAGAAATGAAGTGAGAAAAACTAAATTGCCAATTCGTACAGCATGAAATTATTTTTCTCGTTTCCATTAAAAAAGAATATTTTTAAGGGATAGGCAGCACTAAAAACCTAAAAGAATTCAGACAACGGAAGACAGGTTTCTGTTCTCTGCACAGAATAACCAAAAATAAAATAAATGCTTTGGCAAGAACCGTGTGAAAGAAATTTTGATTGATTTATATAGTAAGTGTCACCCAATATATCTAACAGACGCATCAATCTTCCAACGAAGCAACTGATCAGTTGTGGCATTCTATCTTTATGGAAGAGAGCTTATTTCACTACAAGAACAGCGCGCTATGCCGTCGGCGTAGGCCAAAATGTTTTCGGCGTAGCCTTCTCGGCAAAGATCTCCTTCGGTGGAGGCATTTTTGTTCGTCGGCGTAGCTCTAGCCGTTGGCGTATGCTAAGCCGACGGCCTTGCCCTCGCCATAGCCCCGTCGGCATAATAACAGCAGGTTGTAAAAAATCCATAAACAAAATAAAAAAATTGAATTTTTTTTTGATTTTTTTCTCAACTTTTAAAAATCTTTGAATTGTTTGAATCGTTAATCTCTAGATGGACCATTTTTAACACTAATTACATTTAATCTTTGATCAAATTACAGTCTTTAACAAACTTCCAGCTCGGTCACCCATCCTAGCACTACTCCAGCTCCAGCATGTTTAACTTCTCAGTTCCTTCCGAATTAGTTTCCGCGAAGCAATTTGTACCTAGTTATCAATACTACGATATCAATCATATTAACTCTTATATCATTATGTCACATGTTTTAATTTTTTGAAACTACAAACACTTATTTAAGTAAACAATAATGAATAAGTAAAAATATTACTGATTTAAATAAAAATAATATTGAATTCAAATAAAAATATGATAATTTTACTTTTTTTGTATTTTTCTATTTAATATGGAATAATTAATATCTTTAAATCCGTAAATCGAAATTTGATAAATAATATGTCTAAACTGATCAGAAAAATGAAAGGAATCTAAATATGATATCCATATCAACTAATCACAAACCCCTTGTTTTTGAATTAGCTATTTGGTGGCTGCTTCAGAAAATCTCCCTTTTTTACGTCAGAAAATGAAAAATGGCTTTTTGGTGCGACGAAAAGAAAACTTGCATTGGATCTTTGATAAAATAGCATATTTTGAACCTAAAAATGATTTTTGTAAAAAACATGAGCATCGAATCATATACCTGTAGTTCATATCTGACCCATTTTCTACCGATTCGGTAGGAATTTATCTTTTTCACTAAGGATGGACGGAAGGTTTCGGATCCTCCTGTTGGGACATTGTCCATATAAGGTGGTCTAGTATTTTTTGTAAAATGTGGTGGTAGTATTTTGAATTATCCATTTGGTGGTTGCTTCACAAAGCCGTCTATTTTTTGTGCACGGAAAATGAAAAATGGCTTTTTGGTGCGACGAAAAGGAAAACTTCCTCCTGCAATATTGTTCGCCATCCCATGATGCACATGTATGCACAATATGGGAACATTATCACAAACTATGCCTTGATTCTAGCCATAATATTGGTCATTTGACCCGAAAGCCAAGAAATCTCGAATGAGATTGGTCATTTTGTGAAGATTTTTTCCAGACATAATCAACATACCAGGTTTGATATTTTTCTTGTAACTATGTCACATAATATGACACCACGCGAAGGTTTTGCATTGTTTCGATCGTTTTTGAATTTTTTATACCCATTTTAAACTATCGTCAAACTTTGTCGAACGACGGGCATGAAGATTCTTAGCTTGGGTCCGAGCCTCGCTAAACTTGTATTGGATATTTGATAAAATAGCATATTGTGAACCTAAAAATGATCTGTAAAAAAAACATGAGCATCGGTGCCTGTAGTTCATATCTGACCCACTTCCTACCAATTAAGCAGGAATTAGCTTTTTCACCAGAGGTGGACGGAAAGGTTTCGGATCCCACTGTTGGGACATTGTCCATATAAGGTGGTCTAGTATTTTTGTAAAATGTGGTGGTAGCATTTTAAATTATCCATTTGGTGGTTGCTTTACAAAACCGTCTGTTTTTATGCTCGGAAAATGAAAAATGGCTTTTTGGTGCGACGAAAAAGAAAACTTACTCCTGCAACATTGTTTGCCATCCCATGATGCACATGTATGCACAATATGGGAATATTATCACAAACTATACCTTAATTCTAGCCATAACATTGGTCATTTGACCCAAGCCAAGAAACCTCGAATGAGATAGGTCATTTTGTGAAGGTTTTTTTCAGACATAATCAATATACCAGGTTTGATATTTTTCCTTGTAACTATGTCACATTATATGACACCACGCGATGTTTTCGCATTGTCTTGATCGTTTTTGAATTTTTATGTCCGTTTTAAACTATCGTCAAACTTTGTCGAACGGTGGGCATGAAGATTCTTAGTTCGGGGCCGAGTCTCGCTAAAATTGCATTGGATCTTTGATAAAATAGCATATTGTAAACCTAAAAATGATTTTTGTAAAAAAACATGAGCATCGGATCATGTACCTGTAGTTCATATCTGACACACTTCCTGCCGATTCGGTAGGAATTTATCTTTTTCACCAAGGGTAGACGGAAAAGTTTTAGACCCCCCTGTTGGGATATTGTCCATGTAAGGTGGTGTAGTATTTTTGTAAAATGTGGTGGTAGCATTTTGATTTAGCCATTTGGTGGTTGCTTCGCAAAACCGTCCGTTTTTTGTGCTCGACAAATGAAAAATGGCATTTTGGTGCAACGAAAAGGAAAACTTCCTCCTGCAATATTGTTCGCCATCCCATTATACACATGTATGCACAATATGGATACATTATCATAAACTATGCCTTGATTCTAGCCATAACATTAGTCATTTGACCCGAAAGTCAAGAAACCTCGAATGAGATAGGTCATTTTGTGAAGGTTTTTTTAGACATAATTAATATACCAAGTTTATATTTTTCCTTGTAACTATGTCATATAATATGACACCACGCGAAGGTTTCGCATTATTTCAATCATTTTTGAATTTTTTATGCCCGTTTTAAACTATATATAATGTTTTATTTTTCACTTAATTTTTTTATAAATATGTAATATTTGAGTGTAGATAGATAGATTTTATTTTTCTGCAAATTTTTGATATATTATTTGTATTTTTCCGAATTAGAATGATTTAGTTATGATTTTTCAAAGTTTAATGAGGTAAAAGGAAAAATAGCTACGTCGCGGGCAGCCGTCGGCGTAACATAGGATACGCTGAAGGAAATTCTACATCGACGACCGCGGAGGGAAGCTGGCCTAGACGATGGCTACGCCGACGGCCCCGACGTTTGGCCGTCAGTGTAGCTCCCAGCCCTCGGCGTAGCTTCCTATTCCTGTAGTGTTTCTCAATGTTTCTTCCATTCGAAGGGGAATCCATTACAAGGATGTGAGCTTGCGAACAGAAGATTTTCCGGTTGGAAGTCCCGGCATTGGCGCAAGAACGCCAAGAACCGGTGATCACATCCTCATGTATATGCAACCCTCTTGCCATCTGCCCTGCAAAGGCAATACAGAACCAACACTGAAACCGTAGCGAGCTAGCTAGCTAGAACTTGGTCCGGTAACGGCACGACGAGCTCTGTGCTCTCGGCTGGCGGATGCTAACTGTGACCTGGCACACTGTGATCACAACGGTGTGGTGTCTGAGTGGGCCGAGAACCATGACAGTTCCCGGCACAGTCGTCTGCACAGTGAGCGGCAACGTCCCCAGCGCCACCGACGTCACCGTACAGCTACGACGCGTATGAGGCAAGGTGGTCGGCGAGCACCGTGAGCCTGACAGTCACCGCCTCGGCGCCTGCCGTGCTGACGCGTCCGGGCGACACGACAGCCTCCGCAGTGAGCGCGCCACGGTAGTAGACATCCACGCGGCTGGCAGCGTGCGGGAAGGACGCGATGGATCTAGGGTTGTGTATGTAGAGGACGGCGTCGAGCGTCACATTGAGGGAGAGTGATCCGGGGGAGAAGGACACGAAGGTGAGGCGGATCACGGAGATCATGGTGTCGGCAGGGTGCGGGCGGAGCGTCGTGATGGCCAGCGCGATGACCACGACGGCCAATAGGAGGAATACGATGACGGAGGCGATGGCATAGGCGTGACGCGACGATGTGGTGCTTGCAGGTGGCAGTGGGCATATTTGACTGGTTGGTGTCTACTAGGTGTCTAGGTTGTTGGAATTTGGTCTATATGGGGATGTTGGCCCATTAGACAAATTCTGAAATTCTCTTTGGTCCACTTGTATATGACAGCATATGGCTGTGCTAGTGGTGCTAAACTTTAGTTCCACATTTTTAGTGGAAGGGGAGTTGGACCATCTTATATAGCAGAGTGTTGCACCACTCACTAAGGTGTGACAAGGAGAGAAGCCCTCGCACACTCCTCCTTCGATGTTGCACGCCTCGCCTCGTCACGATGCGTGAGCGCACCACGGGTTGCGGGAATCTCGCCGAGCCGAGCTTTATTTTGCTGGTTAGGAAAACTAATTATGATTCATTAACAGACGCGTTAATTACAACCGTTTCTAGTTTTTATAGACGTGGGATGTTACCGACTCAGACGTGGGGTGTGTCCCACGATCTCCCTGACCTGCACTATATAAGCGCCTGCGCTAAACCTAATCGGTAATAAATCTACAACAAGCACCTACCTCTAGAACCTTGCGCCACTGCTTTCGTCTTCCCCATCCTAGCTTGTGGCATGTACCGCAGATCGGGACAGTAGGCCTCCGGAACCCCGCCTCTCGTGAACCTGTATGGGTGAGGGGCGATCAGGTTTTTGGGGAGCTCTCAAGCGCGACTGATGGTGCTGGGAGGCACTTTATCAGGAAACCCCAAGAGCAAGGTGTGAAGCAGCACATCAACAAGTTTTCCCTCAGTAAGAAACCGAGGTTATCGAACCAGTAGAAGGAAGGAAACGTCTCAAAGGTGTTGCAAACAACTTGGAAACCTGCACAACACAAACTCAAGACTTTCCCCCAACGAATCAGTGAGGTTGTCAAGCTTACCGGTTTTTTGTAACAAAGGATTAAACGTATGGTGTGGAAGGTAATGGTTTGCAGCAAGTAAACTGGTAACAGTGAAGGATGTATCAATGGTAAAGACTGGACCGGGGTACATAGTTCACTAGAGGTGCTCTCCTTAGATAAACAACATGGCATGAAGGGTAAACAAATTATAGCAGGGCAATTGACAGGAACTGAGCTAGGCATAACAATGCAATAGCAGACAAAAATATCCTATGAGATTCGATTGGGTAATACAACAATATACATAGACCGCCATCCAACTGCATCTATGACTAGAAGTCCACCTTCAGGTTATCATCCGAACCCCCTCCAGTATTAAGTTGCAAGCAACAGACAACTGCTTTAAGCAAAGTGTGTAAGGTAAACTATCCACTTGTTCTATGAACAAGAGACCGTTGTTTTCTCCCTAGTGGCAACAGCACATCTATAGCAGAAGAGATTTATGTCACTTCCCTTGGAAACTAGAGGCATGAACCCACTATCGAGCATAAATACCCCCTCTTGGAGTCACTAGCAACTACTTGGCCAAGAGAGCTACTAACAATGGAGAGCATGCAAGATCACGAACAACACAGACATGATAGAATCAAATAGACAAAACCATTAATCAATATGACATAGTAATCTCAATATCCCTCAGATCCCCGCAAACACAACATGCATGATTACAAATAGATTAGATCATGATCATGAACGGAGCTCACAATATCTATACATGAAAGCATAATGAGGAGATACAGCCATCTAGCTACTACATGGACCCGTAGTCCAAGGTGGAACTACTCACGCTTCATGCCGGAGAAGAAGGCCTCCGGGATGATTTCCCCTACGGCATGGTGCCGAGAAGAACTTCAGATCCCCCTGATCTAGGGACGATGGTGGTGGCTACAGAAGGTTTCGTGGAGTTTTGATTGGGTGCCTAGGGTTTCTGCATCAGGGGCTTCTTATAAGCGAAGAGGCGAGACTAGGAGGCGTCTGGAGGGCCCACACCCTACCCAGGCGTGGGGTGGGCCCACCTGCGCCTAGGGAGGGTGTGGCGGCCCTGGCTCGCCTCTCTGTCTCGTCTTCTGGCTTCATGTCCCCCACGGTAAAATATTGACTTTGGATTTTGTCCCGTCCAATTTCGAGAATATTGATTTTCTGCCTTTCTGGAACCAAAAACAGAAGAAAACAGGCAACTGGCACTATGGCAACTTGTTAATAGGTTAGTTCCAGAAAAGATATAAAAACACCTCAAAGTGTAGACAAAGCAAAGCAAAGTAGATACTAAACAAGCATGTAGCATCAAAAATTATAGGTACGTTTCTGATGTATCAGCTATTACTGGCAACCATGACGTCGTCCGACGACGAGTTCCCGAACGAAGACTTCTTCCTGGACGTCAGCGACCTCTTCGTCAACCTCTATATGGGCGATAGCTCTGCTGCTGCTACCACCGCGGCTACTGCCGCAACTACATCGTATGTGATATTAATCTCTCTCTTTCGGATTATGCTAGAGTTTCTAGTTCTAGCGTTTAGCGTAGATGTGATAGGTTTGTCTTGTATAGATGTAATCTGTTCATCTACTTTGTTGATCTGCATGATTGGTTTTACTACTATTTGTATGATCATGATTTATCAGTTTATTATTCAGATTAAATCATATGGATTATTGCTTATATTTTCAACATTCCAAAAACCTGATTATAGGCAACTGAATTCCACTGGTGTAGCCGCGGCTACTAGGCCGCCTCCTTTTGATGGCATGCACTATAAGAGATGGCTCACGAGAGCAGTTCTCTGGTTTGAAAACATGAACTGCTATAGCGCCACTCTTGGCAAGCCTAAAGGAGATCTTTCTGCTGAGCAGGAAGCGACCTTTAAGAAAGCCGATACCATGTTTATGGCGGCTTTGTTCAGTGTTCTTAGGGACAACATTGTTGACCCGTATATGTCATTTGATAATGGCAAGGAGGCGTGGGAAGCCCTCGAGGCCAAGTTTGGTGTCTCGAACGTTGGCACTGAGTTGTATATCATGGAGCAATTCTATGACTACAAGATGGTTGATGAGCGCTCCGTCGTTGAGCAGGCTCATGAGATACAATCACTTGCCAAAGAACTTGAGCAGTTCAAGTGTTCCTTACCGGACAAATTTGTGGCGGCTGGCTTTATTTCCAAGCTTCCTACCTCGTGGAGGAACTTTGCTACTTCTCTGAAACATAAGAGACAAGAGTTTCCGTTACAGATCTCATTGGTTCTCTTCATGTGGAAGAGAAGGCGAGAGAAAAGGACAAAACTGCTCGAGGATTTGAGGGAGGTTCTGCTGCCAATTTAGTGTAGAGGTAAAACTTCCAATCCCACAAGTTCAAGAATAAGAACAAAACTGAAGGAAAGGGGAAGTTTGATGGCAAGAACAAGGCCACGCACTCAACCAACTTCAAGAAGAAAAATGATAAGAGGAAAGGCTCTTGCCACGTCTGTGGTGATCCTGATAATTGGGCTCCTAGCTGCCCTAATCGCTTTGACAAGCGTCAACATGGGAACAGCAGCAAGGCCGCTAATGTTGTTATTAGCGATACTGAGATGAAGGATGCTGGGTACGGTATTTTACCTACTATCCTTTCAGTATGTCATTCTCCTGATTGGTGGATAGACACGGGTGCTAATACACATGTATGTTCTGATATTTCCATGTTTTCCTCTTATCAAGTCTCAAGGACTTCTTCCGTTATGATGGGAAACGGCTCACGTGCTTCTATTCATGGTATTGGTACGGTAAATCTAAAGTTTACTTCGGGGAAGACCGTACAGCTGAAGAATGTGCAGCACATTTCCTCCATCAATAAGAATCTCGTCAGCGGATCTCTTTTATATCGAGATGGTTTTAAGTTGGTTTTTGAGTCCAATAAAGTTGTAATTTCCAAGTATGTACAATTTGTTGGAAAGGGTTATGAGTGTGGAGGTTTGTTTCGCTTGTCTTTGTCAGACTCATGTACTAAAGTTATTAATCATGTTTGCAATGATAAATGAGTCCAATGTTTGGCATTCACGACTCTGTCATATTAACTTTGGTTGCATGACACAGCTAGCCAATATGTGCTTAATTCCAAAATTTACCATTGTCAAAGTTCTAAGTGCCAAGTTTGTGTGCAAGCAAAGCAACCCCACAAGTCTCATACGGCTGCGGAACCGAGAAACTTAGCACCGCTACAACATATACATTCAGATCTTTGTGAGATGAATGGTGTATTGACAAAAGGTGGAAAAAGATACTTTATGACATTGATTGATGACTCCACTAGATACTGCTATGTTTATCTTCTGAAATATAAAGATGAAACTTTGAACTACTTCAAAATCTATAAAGTTGAGGCAGAAAACCAACTTGATCTTAAAATCAAGCGGCTAAGGTCGGATCGTGGTGGAGAGTACTTTTCAAATGAATTTGATTTATTCTGCATTGAACATGGTATTATACATGAGAGGACGCCTCCCTAATCACCTCAGTCAAATGGGGTGGCCGAAAGGAAGAACCGCACTCTAACTGATTTGGTTAACGGTATGTTAGATACATCGGGTCTTTCCAAGGAATGGTGGGGGAGGCGCTAATGACTGTGTGTCATGTCCTAAACCGTGTTCCTGTAAAGGATAAAACCATGACTCCCTTTGAGGAATGGGAAAATAAAAGGCTTAAACTCTCTTACTTACGAACTTGGGGTTGTTTGGCGAAAGTCAATATTCCAATACCCAAGAAGCGAAAGCTTGGACCAAAAACCGTTGATTGTGTTTTTCTGGGATATGCTTTTCATAGCATTGGCTATAGATTTTTTATAGTAAAATCTGAGGTATTTTACATGCATGTTGGTACAATTATGGAGTCGAATGATGTGACTTTCTTTGAGGACATCTTTCCTATGAAAGGTATGTCTAGCTCATCAAATCAGGAGATGACTAGTTCATCTAGTCAGGAATTTTCTATAATTCCTGAACCCACTATGCCGATAGAACACTCTGATGATCCTGTGGAGGATGACAACGAAGCTCCCAAAAGGAGCAGGAGACAAAGGTCTGCAAAGTCATTTGGTGATGATTTCATTGTGTACCTTGTGGATGATACTCCCACTTCTATTTCATAAGCCTATGCATCTCAAGATGCTGACTACTGGAAAGAAGTTATCCGAAGCGAGATGGACTCCATCTTAGATAATGGTACTTGAGACGTCACTGATCGTCCTTATGGGTGCAAACCTGTAGGATGTAAGTGGGTGTTCAAGAAAATTTTTAGACCTAATGGTACTATTGAAAAGTACAAGGCACGTCTTGTGGCTAAGGATTATACGAAAAAGTAAGGTGAATACTTCTATGATACCTACTCACCTATAGCCATATTGACCACTATTCGAGTAGTACTTTCCTTGGCTGCCTCACATGGTCTTCTCGTTCATCAAATGGACGTTAAGACAGCTTTTCTAAATGGAGAGCTCGATGAGGAAATTTATATGGAGCAGCCTGACAGATTTTTAGTAGATGGTCAAGAAGAAAAGGTGTGTAAGTTAGTGAAGTATTTGTTGTTGGAGATATGCCCTAGAGGCAATAATAAATGTAGTTATTATTATATCTTTGTGTTTTTGATAAATGTTTACATTCATGCTATAATAGTATTAACCAGAAACATTAATATTTGTGTGATTTGTAAACTAAATTAGAGTCCCTAGTAAAGCCTCTTCATAATACTAGCTTGTTGATTAATAGATGATCATAGTTTCTTGATCATGAACATTTGAGATGTTGTTAATAACAAGGTCATATCATTAGGAGAATGGTATGATGGACATACTCCTATAGATAAGCGTAGCATAAAGATCAAGTCATTTTAATAGTTCAATTGCTATAAGCTTTCTGGTACATAGTAACCTAATTCCTTCGACCATGAGATTATGCTAATCACCGTCACCGGAAGGATGCTTTGATGACATCAAACACCACACCGTAACTGGGTGGCTATAAAGGTGGCATTGAGTGTTCGGAAAGTATGGGTTGAGGCACATGGATCAAGAGTGGAATTTGTCCATCCATATGACAGATAGATATACTCTAGGCCCTCTCGGTGGAATGTCATCCAATTGGCTTGCAAGCATGTGACTGGCTCACAAGGGATCACATAACACGGGAACGAGAAAATAGTACTTATCAGTAACGAGGTTGAACTAGGTATGCAGAGATACTAACGATCAAAACCTCGGATAAGTAAACTATCGTGAGACAAAGGGAAATTGGTATCGTATGTAAGTGGTTCATTCGATCGCAAAGTAATCATAGAAACATGTGGGAGCCATATGAATTTCCAGATTCCTCTATTGGTTATTGATCGGAGAAGTGTCTCGGTCATGTCCACATAATTCACGAACCGTAGGGAGACACACTTAAGGATTCGATGTTGTTGAGTAGTTATGGAATGATGAGTAAGAGACCGAATTTTGTTCGGAGTCTCGGAGGGGATCCGGGATATCACGAGGAGATCCGGAATGGTCCGGAGAATAAGATTCATATAAGGAAAGTCCTGTTTTGGAGTTGGGGAATGATTCCGGTGTTTTCACCAGGAATGTTCTAGAAGGGTCCGGAAGGTCCGACACTCCGGAGGGGAAGGGTACATGAATGTGTCATAACAATATGTAATGGTTTCATCATGTACTAGGTCACTTGGCTGGTCAAAATAAAGGAAGAAATCAAATCCTAGTTTGAAAGTCAAACGCCAATTTGAAAAAGTCAAACAGTAAGTTTGCTTGGTGGAGGGAGAGTAGGAAACCTACTTGGGGAGGAAGTCCTCCTCCCTCCACCCGCCGGCCAAGGAGGCCAAGTTGGGGGAGGACTCCCTCCTCCCAACTGGCCATCCTCCACCTATATAAGGAGGGGTAGGGTGCCCCCTACCCCTCACACCCAAAACCCTAACCCCAAGCCGCCGGCGCCACCACCTCCTTGAGCCGCCGCCTAGGGAACCACCAACTCAGCGGGTTGGGGAGTTTCCCAAACCCTATCCGCCAGCCATGCCTCCCCCCTTGGTGCTTCTAAACCCTAGATCGCCAAGGCACCTCTCTTTCTCCACTATACTCGCACCGGCTTAAGGCGAAGCCCTGCGGGATTTCCCCTCTACTTCCGACACCACACCGTCATGCTGCCGGAATCGTGAGGAGAGTGCTACAACCTCCGCTGCCTGCTGGAACAAGGGAGAGGAAGGTCTTCATCGAGTACCGAACGTGTGACCGACTGCGGAAGAGCTGCCGGAACGCAGCGCCGGAAGGATCGTCTACGCGATCTTGAGATCGGCAAGAGTACGACTACATCACCCACGAGAATCTGCTCTCGTTAACCGCTTTGGAATCTTCGAGGGTGAGTTCCTCTATCGACTCGTTGCTACAATCTAGTAGATAGATCTTGGCTTGTTTGTTTGCATGCGGTAGAATTTTTTTGTTTTCCATGCTACGAACCCCAACAGTGGTATCAGAGCCGTGTCTATATGTAGATCTGTTGCACAAGTAGAACACAACGGTCATTATGGGCGGTGGTGCTTTTATTATCAATTGCTTTTTATGTACTTTGCATCTTGCGGTATGATGGTATGAAGCGGCCCGGGCAAACCTTACATGACATCATTCATGAGACTTGCTCCATGCTCAACATGCAACTTGTATTGCATAAGTGGCTTTGCGGGTGTCTGTCTCTCCCATTATAGTATAGATCCAATTTACAACGGGCACTTGATAGTTCAAACATCAATGTTGATGTTCTTGTTCGTAAGTTAGATCGACACTTATTGAAATCCCCAAACCATGTAAAATATGCAAAGAAAATTAGAGGCGTCTAACTTTGTTTTGTAGGGGTGTGCCGTGATGTGATATGGCCATGATTGTGATTATATTTGATGTATGCAATGTTCCTTCTTGTAAGTTGGCAACCGGCAGGAGCCATATGGTTGTCTTTAAATTCTGTTAAGTCCCACGTGTCTATTCAAAGTAGTTGTAATAGTTGAAGCTGGTGGACGACAACCATGAAACGGCGCCATTGACCTTGACGCTATACCGGTGATGATGGAGATCATGTCGTGCTTGAAGATGGAGATCGGAAGCACAAGAAGAAAGGCCATATCATATCACATATTATGAATTGCATGTGATGTTAATCCTTTATACATCTTGTATTGCTTAGTTAACGACAGTAGCATTATAAGATGATCCCTCATGCACACAAATTTCAAGTTCCAAAGTGTTCATCCTTAGTAAGCACCGTTGCTAAAGCTCGTTGTTTCGAAGCACCACGTGATGATCGGGTGTGTTAGATTCTGCGGGTGTATACAACGTGAGCAAGCCATATTTGCTCATGCGGAAGCTAAGGTTTGATCTTGACGAGCCTAGCATGTATATACATGGTCTCGGAACACGGATCGCCGAAAGGTAAAGCATGCGTCATATAGTAGATATGATGAACATGTTGATTGTTCGCCATTGAAGCTACATCAACTCTCGTGATGATCGGTTTTGATGTGGTGGATTTGGTTCGTGTGATCACTAAAACAATGTGAGGGATATTGTTTTGAGTGGGAGTTCACCTAGATTAATTTAACTATTAATTAGAACTCAATTTTTCATAAACTTAGTCTAAACTATTGCAAATATGTTGTAGATCAATGGCGGCCCTACCATCAATTTTAATGCGTTCCTAGAGAAAGAAAAGTTAAAAAACAATGGAAGCAACTTCGCGGATTGGTTCCGCAATTTGAGGATTGTCCTCAATGCTGGTAATTTGACCTATGTGCTGGATGCACCGCTGGGTGAACCAGCTGCAGCTACTACTACCGATGAAGTAAAGAATGTTTACCTCACTCGGAAGAATCAGTACTCCACAGTTCAGTGTGCTATCTTGTATGGTTTGGAATCGGAGCTTCAGAAAAGGTTTGAGAACCAAGACCCATATGATATTGTCCGTGAACTCAAAATTATTTTTGAGACTCACGCGGCAGTTGAGAGTTATGAGGCTTCTGAAAAGTTCTTTAACTGCAAGATGGAAGTGGGCAGCTCCGTCAGTGAGCATGTGCTTAAGATGTCTGGGCACGCAAACAAACTCCAAAGTTTGGGTATAGTGATTCCTAATGCTTTGGGGATTTACTGTGTCCTCCAATCACTACCACCAAGTTACAAGAACTTTGTGATGAACTACAATATGCAAAACATGAACAAGACGTTGCCAGAACTCTTCTCCATGTTGAAATCTGCAGAAGTGGAGATCAATAAAGAGCATCAAGTGTTGTTGGTCAATAAGACCACCAAATTCAAGAAAGGCAAGTCTAAGCAAAAGGGAAACTACAAGAAAGGTGGTAAGAAAGTTACCGCACCGACGAAGAAGACCAAGGCTGGGCCAAAGCCTGATACTGAGTGCTTTTACTGCAAGGGAGAAGGTCACTGGAAGCGGAATTGCCCAAAGTACTTGGAGGATTTGAAGAACGGCAACATCAAGAAGAAAGGTATATCCGATATACATGTTATTGATGTGTATCTCACTAGTACTCGTAGTAGTGCCTGGGTATTTGATACTGGTTCGGTTGCTCATATTTGTAACTCGAAACAGGTACTGCAGAATAAACGGAAGCTAGTGAAGGACGAGGTGACGATGCGCGTTGGAAATGGATCAAAGGTTGATGTGATCACGGTCGGCACGCTACCTCTTCATCTACCATCGGGATTAGTTTTATATTTAAATAATTGTTATTTGGTGCCTGTGTTGAGCATGAACATTATATCTGGATCATGTTTGTTGCGAGATGGTTACTTGTTTAAGTCCGAGAATAATGGTTGTTCGATTTATATGAGTAATATGTTTTATGCACATGCACCTTTGATAGATGGTCTATTCTTATTGAATCTCGATAGTGGAAATACACATATTAATAACATTGAAGCTAAACGTTTGAAATTTAGCGATAACTCGACCTATATGTGGCACTATCGTCTTGTTCATATTGGAGTGAAGCGTACGAAGAAACTCCATTCCGATGGACTTCTTGAATCACTTGATTTTGAATCACTTGAAAGATGCGAAGCATGTCTGATGGGTAAAATGACTAAGACTCCATTTTCTGGGATGATGGAGCGAGCTACGGACTTATTGGAAATCATACATACCGATGTGTGTGGCCCAATGAGTGTAGCACCGCGCGGTGGTTATCGTTATGTTCTTACCTTCACGGATGACTTGAGTAGATATGGGTATATCTATTTCATGAAACGTAAGTCCGAAACTTTCGAGAAGTTTAAGGAATTTCAATGTGAGGTAGAGAATTAACGTAACAAGAAGATTAAATTTCTACGTTCTGATCATGGAGGTGAATATCTAAGTTACGAGTTTGGCGAGCATTTAAAGAAATGCGGAATTATTTCACAATTGACACCGCCAGGAACACCACAACGTAATGGTGTGTCCGAACGTCGTAATCGAACTCTCTTAGATATGGTTCGTTCTATGATGTCACTTACAGATTTACCGCTATCGTTTTGGGGTTATGCATTAGAAACAGCCGCATTCACTTTAAATAGGGCACCATATAAATCCGTTGAAACGACACCGTATGAATTATGGTTTGGGAAGAAACCTAAATTGTCGTTCCTTAAAGTTTGGGGTTGCAAAGCCTATGTAAAGAAGTTACAGCCGGACAAGCTTGAACCCAAAGCAAAAAAATGCCTCTTCATAGGATACCCGAAGGAAACTATTGGGTATACCTTCTATCATAGATCCGAAGGCAAAATCTTCGTTTCTAAGAATGGATCCTTTCTAGAGAAGGAATTTCTCTCGAAAGAAGTGACTGGAAAGAAAGTAGAACTCGACGAGGTTGTTGAACCTTCTCTCAAACTTGCTAGTAGCGCAACACCGGAAGTAGTTCCTATGGCGCCTACACCAATAAGAGAGGAAGCTAATGATGATGATCATGAAACTTCGGTTGAAGTTGCTACAGAACCTCGTAGGTCAACGAGAACTCGTACCACTCCTGATTGGTATGATCCCGTTATGAGTGTCATGTTGGTGGACAACACCGATGACCCTATGACATATGAGGAAGCGATGATGAGCCCAGGTTCCAATAAATGGCAAGATGCCATGAAATCCGAGATTGGATCCATGTACGAAAACCAAGTATGGACTTTGGTGGACTTACCGGATGGCCGGAACGCTATCGAGAACAAATGGATTTTCAAGAAGAAAACAGATGCTGATGGTAATGTTACTGTCAATAAATCTCGACTTGTCGCAAAAGGGTTTCAACAAATTCAAGGAGTTGACTACGATGAGACTTTCTCACCAATAGCGAAGCTAAAGTCTGTGAGGATTATGTTAGCAATCGCTGCATATTACGATTATGAGATATGGCAGATGGATGTCAAAACGGCGTTCCTCAATGGAGACATTGATGAAGAGTTGTATATGATGCAACCCAAAGGTTTTGTCGATCCTAAACATGCTAACAAGGTATGCAAACTTCAACGGTCGATATATGGATTGAAGCAAGCATCCCGAAGTTGGAATCAACGTTTTGATAAGGTAATCAAAAGTTTTGGTTTTATACAAACTTATGGAGAAGCTTGTATTTACAAGAAAGTGAGTGGGAGCTCTGTAGCATTCTTAATACTATATGTAGATGACATATTGTTTATTGGGAATGATGTAGACCTGCTTAATAGTGTCAAAGAATATTTGAATAATAGTTTTTCAATGAAAGATCTTGGCGAAGCAGCTTACATATTAGGCATAAAGATTTATAGAGATAGATCGAGACGCCTAATATAATTGTCACAAAGTACATATTTGGACAAAGTTCTAAAGAGGTTTGGAATGGAAGAAAGCAAGAAAGGGTTCTTGCCCATGTTGCCCAATACGACCTTGAGTAAAACTCAAAGTCTAGCAACGGCAGAAGATAGAGAAAGGATGAGTAAGACTCCCTATGCCTCAGCCATAGGATCTCTAATGTATGCCATGCTATGTACTAGACCCGACATTGCATATGCTGTTAGTTTGACTAGCAGATATCAAAGTGATCTAGGAGTGGATCATTGGACAGGGATCAAAAACATCCTTAAGTACTTGAGAAGAACTAAGGATATGGTTCTTTCTCATGGAGGTGATGAACAGCTCGTTGTTAATGGTTACACCGATGCTAGTTGGAACACCGATCCGGATGATTCTAAATCTCAATCTGGATACGTATTTACTTTGAATGGTGCAGCAGTTAGCTAGAGGAGTGCAAAGCAAAGCGTTGTGGCGAGATCTTCAACTGAATCGGAATACATAGCTGCTTCGGAGGCTTCACAAGAAGCGATATGGATGAAGGAGTTCATTACAGAGCTCGGTGTGGTTCCAAGTGTGCTGGACCCAATGTCTATCTACTATGATAACATGGGCGCGATAGCCAATGCGCAAGAACCAAGGTCACACAAGAAGCTGAAGCACATCAAGCTACGTTTTCACGCTATTCGAGAACATGTCCAAGATGGTGACATAAAGATTTGCAAAGTACACACAGATTTGAATGTGGCAGATCCGTTGACTAAACCTCTCCCGAGGGCAAAACATGACCAACACCAAACTTCCATGGGTGTTCGGTATATTACCATGTAATCTAGATTAGTTGACTCTAGTGAAAGTGGGAGACTATTGGAGATATGCCCTAGAGGCAATAATAAATGTAGTTATTATTATATATTTGTGTTTATGATAAATGTTTACATTCATGCTATAATAGTATTAACCAGAAACATTAATACTTGTGTGATTTGTAAACTAAATTAGAGTCCCTAGTAAAGCCTCTTTATAATACTAGCTTGTTGATTAATAGATGATCATAGTTTCTTGATCATGAACATTTGAGATGTTGTTAATAACAATGTCATATCATTAGGAGAATGTTATGATGGACATACTCCTATAGATAAGCGTAGCATAAAGATCAAGTCATTTTAATAGTTCAATTGCTATAAGCTTTCTGGTACATAGTAACCTAATTCCTTCGACCATGAGATCATGCTAATCACCGTCACCGGAAGGATGCTTTGATGACATCAAACACCACACCGTAACTGGGTGGCTATAAAGGTGGCATTGAGTGTTTGGAAAGTATGGGTTGAGGCACATGGATCAAGAGTGGGATTTGTCCATCCATATGACGGATAGATATACTCTAGGCCCTCTCGGTGGAATGTCATCCAATTGGATTGCAAGCATGTGACTGGCTCATAAGGGATCACATACCACGGGAACGAGAAAAGAGTACTTATCAGTAACGAGGTTGAACTAGCTATGCAGAGATACCGATGATCAAAACCTCGGATAAGTAAACTATCGTGAGACAAAGGGAAATTGGTATCATATGTAAGTGGTTCATTCGATCGCAAAGTAATCGTAGAAATATGTGGGAGACATATGAATTTCCAGATTCCTCTATTGGTTATTGATCGGAGAAGTGTCTCGGTCATGTCCGCATAATTCACGAATCGTAGGGAGACACACTTAAGGATTCGATGTTGTTGAGTAGTTATGGAACGATGAGTAAGAGACCAAATGTTGTCCGGAGTCTCGGATGGGATCCGGGATATCACGAGGAGATCCGGAATGGTCCGGAGAATAAGATTCATATAAGGAAAGTCCTGTTTCGGAGTTGGGGAATGATTCCGGTGTTTTCACCAGGAATGTTCTAGAAGGGTCCGGAAGGTCCGGCACTCCGGAGGGGAAGGGTACATGAATGTGTCATAACAATATGGAATGGTTGCATCATGTACTAGGTCACTTGGCTGGGCAAAACAAAAGGAAGAAATCAAATCCTAGTTTGAGAGCCAAATGCCAATTTGAAAAAGTCAAACGGCAAGTTTGCTTGGTGGAGGGAGAGTAGGAAACCTACTTGGGGAGGAAGTCCTCCTCCCTCCACCCGCCGGCCAAGGAGGCCAAGTTGGGGGAGGACTCCCTCCTCCCAACCGGCCACCCTCCACCTATATAAGGAGGGGTAGGGCGCCCCTACCCCTCACACCCAAAACCCTAACCCCAAGCCGCCGGCGCCACCACCTCCTTGAGCCGCCGCCTAGGGCACCACCAACTCGGCGAGTTGGGGGTTTTCCCAAACCCTAGCCACCGGCCAAGCCTCCCCCTTGGTGCTTCTAAACCCTAGATCGCCAAGGCACCTCTCTTGCTCCACCATACTCGCACCGTCTTAAGGCGAAGCCCTGCGGGATCTCCCCTCTACTTCCGACTACACGCCGTCGTGCTGCCGGAATCGCGAGGAGAATGCTACAACCTCCACTGCCTGCTGGAACAAGGGAGAGGAAGGTCTTCATCGAGTACCGAATGTGTGACCGACTGCGGAAGCGCTGCCGGAACGCAGCGCCGGAAGGATCGTCTACGCGATCTTGAGATCGGCAAGAGTACGACTACATCACCAACGAGAATCTGCTCTCGTTAACCGCTTTGGAATCTTCGAGGGTGAGTTCCTCTATCGACTCGTTGGTACAATCTAGTAGATAGATCTTGGCTTGTTTGTTTGCATGCGGTAGAATTTTTTTGTTTTCCATTCTATGAACCCCAACATTTGTATGGTCTTAAGCAAGCTCCTAAGCAGTGGCACAAGAAGTTTGAAAGAACTTTAACTGCTGAAGTCTTTGTTGTAAATGACGCTGACAAATGTGTGTACTATCACCATGGTGGGGGCAAGGGAGTTATTATGTGTCTTTATGTTGATGACATATTGATATTTGGGACCAACCTCGCTGTTATTGAGGAGGTCAAAGAGTTCCTATCTCTCTGCTTTGAGATGAAGGACTTAGGAGTGGCTGATGTAATATTAAACATCAAGCAACTAAAGGATGACAATTGTAACACCCCAGAATTCCCTAAAATAGAAATTGATTATTATTTTAATTTCATGTATCATCATGACATTATCATTCATCATCATCGTCATGTTCATCATGCCACCTTGCATGGAACATATAATTAAATTTTTGCACTTGTTTTTGGTTCTCGATATTTATTTGATCTTGTTCTTTCTGTTTCTCCGTTTTAATATGTAGCTGGTGACATGTGTTGGACCATAATGTGAAGTTAGTTTTATTTGCAAATGACCAAATTGAGTTGGGGACATTATCTCTTAATTTCCCTCTTTCACTAACTTGCTCATCTATCTTATCCTTATGATCTTGTTCAACTCTACCATATATGATACATGGGTTCTCTTAATTGAAGTATGGTTCAACCCATGCCCATGTATTCATATGTGGATTCACCCAACATTGTCCACATGATCTTGTTTCCAGCTCCTCCACATATATGTCTAGTGGATTCCGTTTATTTTTGCCTCGTGGTTTAAATCTCATCTATCTAGAGAATATGTCTAATATCGTTAGACCATCTCTCTATTGATCTATCCTAAAAACCTAGTTAATCTTCTACACCTAATTCTTTTCGTGAGCATCAATCTAGATAAACCATGACAAAATCGATACACATCCCACCTAATTCATCTACACCAAGCCTCTGTCTCTGATCCTTCCTTGCCAATCTAGTACAGCCGCACCAGCTCTCCTAGCTAGACACGCATGCGGTCCCTTTTCTTTATTTTTCTTTTTCTTTTAGGCAGCTCACGTGAGCAACCAATCCCATTGCCGTGTGTGCCTCTCTCTCTTTGATCCTCTTCCTGGCAATAAAGCAGTAGCAAACCTAGTAGGCATTATCAACCACTCCCTTCTATCTCTTTCTCCTTTTCAAGATGCATCAGATTGAAACCCTCGTCTCTGCCATGGTTGTCGCTGCCGCCACTACCCCGCCGATCCTCACCGTCGGTGTCCACAGCAAGCGATGAGAGCTCCGCCAAACCTGGTTGAAGCATATAAGTACATGGACTGAGGAGGAAGAGCATGTGCACCTGGCTGGACACCGACGCCATCCGTGCACACCCGACGCTCACCATCGTTGGGCCTGTCATCTCACCGCTGTCACCGACGCCCTCAAGCCTAGCCACTAGGTCACCCAGATCCGAGGTGAGCTCCTCTCCATGCTCACGTTCTCCGCTATCCAATCAATGCTTTCTTTAGGCATGAACCTTCGATCGAATACCTTCTGTGCGCCTCCGTCCGCTTGCCAAGGCCACATTCCTGCTCATCGTCTGGCTCGTCCGTGTTGTCCTGGAGCTTCCTTGCATCGGCACATCCCTGGAAGTACCCCACTGTTGGGTTCCACTGCCAGAAGCGCTTCCCCGCCGTCGCCGCCGTGCGCGTCTGCCCGATGCCGTGCGTTCTAAACTTTCCGCGTTCTTCAGTTTTCGTCAGACACGCTGCAGTTCGACAGTCTAAGGAACCTTCCCAGATACGTTCATAACTTGCGGAGTACCCGGCTAGCCCAGCAGCTTGGCATGATTTCCCTCTACTCCATCAATCGATTCCCAGCTAGCCAAACCTGAGCAAGCTAGATTTGCATGGTGGAAACCGATCACCATCATGCAGCTAGCTTAGCTAGCTAACGTCTATGCTTTTGTCCAATTAAATTTGCTGCATCCCGACCTATACACAAACACAAATCAAATACACTATCAGGTGTCTCTTTTTGTCCCCGACAACCACCAAATCCACCTCGTTTTGGTTCATTTTATTCCTGCAGTCCCCTGTTCTATTTGGTTTATATTTAACGTGCCACTAATTTTTGAATAATAATTGATCCTAGCCCAATGGCTAGCCCTCTTTCGTTCCTGCCAGTAACCTTATTTCAAATCATCCGCTGGACATTTTCTTTTATTCTTCGAAAATTTCAGAAAATGAGGTTATCTTGTTAATTTCATAAGTTTGTCCCTGTTTTCAGAAACATTAAGTATTATATCAAAATTCTCAAAGATAAAATAAAATTAAACTCTACCTGAATATGACATCTCCATGCATTGTAAGAACATTTAAATCTGATGTTTAGTTTAAACAAGATTAAACATAATCTTGTGCATATGGGGCGTATAGAAGTTGCTACATAATCTATTCCAACCGCGTTTAAATTGCATAGCTTGTTGCCATGATCACCTATGTCATGCTCTACCGCGCTGATGAACATTTATTTTTGATGGTTAGAAAAATAACTTGAACCATATACTTAATGCTGGGACTCAATTTTGCTTAATATTGCATGATTGCATCGCATATTTGTCATATCATATATCATACATGCATCATGCCCGATCTTTTTACCATGGTATTAAATAATATATTCGGTGTTTCTTCTAGCGCTTCATGGACTAGGCCAATGAGTTGATGCGAGTGTCGATCCGATCTTCAGATGAACCTTCGGCAATGTTTTCAGGCGAGCATTCTCTCCCTTTTTACCTATTTTACATTTCTAGTCTTTACTTCCTCCTATTGGTCTATTGCTACCTTTGTTGTGATGCTATAGATATAATTTCCTGCAGCCCCTATATTGCCATGGACACCTCCTATTACATGTTGTTTGGTAGATAGTCGGCCTTGCGAGTCGTAGTCGCTTGCGTAGATGTTGTTTTGGGCCGTCGATGTTCCACCGTTGTTGGAGAAATGCCTCATGCCTAATGTTGGAGATGATCATGACTTTAATTACAGTTTAATAACTAAAATTCAAAGTAGGTAAATAATGCAGAGGCACAGGTGGGCAATAGAAGTTATTTGGTTTTTAACCATCCACTTGTGTCCCGTAGGGCCCCGAGTACTTGATACATGTTCCTTGACTATTCGCACTATCTGCATGTGGGACGATGAATCCCCTTAGCATGAGCTTGAGTCATATCTTATTTCTTGGGGCCACAAAGTAGTTTGGGGCTTTATTACTATCCTGTACCTATTCCATGATTATGCCATGCTTTACTGCTTTATTTACTATTGTGCGTGGAGCGCCTATACTGTTTAGGAACAAATGTGGAATGTTTTCGCGGTATCGATAAGCCCAGTCACACTTTTGGGTTCCCAGTCGTTTACAGCCATTGGCACAAACCTTAGGGTCCGTCTCGGAGCCGGCTAACTTCGTCGCGGGTAGCTTGGTGGGGTGGCCCCCTGAAATATTATATGAATCTTGTGATTTCTTTGTCGTGATGCCTCGTTGTGTTTTATTTGGTTTTTCCGAGGTTGATCATGCGTGTGTTGCTATTTGTGCCCCCCCCCCCGTAGCGTAAAACTTTCTAAAAGCCGTGTATGCGGTTATGGGCGACTTGGAGCACAGTATCTCAATCATAGACAACTATAACTAAAGTAGTGCTATAAATGTGACCTTAAAAATGACTAGTAATTAGCTTCAGTACAACGGAATGGCTAAATAAAAGTACGAACAATTGCTGGGTTTTTGAATGTCTCATGGTATATGTATCTGACTAGTAAGTATTGCAACTACAACGGAATGGTTAACTAAAACTGCCCACTACTTATGTTAATGTTATCAGGATGACTCATGCTATCTATATCTGACTAGTAATTGCTGCAACTACAATGGAATGAATAAAATTGCCAACTGTGTGAGTTCCTCAGTTCGACTTCCTCGTTTGGTCTCGAGGGGGAAACGCCAGGATGGGTATGTTTGGTGTTAGTATCAGGTTGGTTTCGAATAGGTCTTTCTTATCCCCCTCTGATAGTCGCCAGTTGTATCGAGCCTCTATAGGTTGTTTAGTGCATGACGCGCTGCCGCTTCCTCCCACCATACCTGTGTAGGCGAGGACCGCTGAATTCTAAGACTCGCCGTGTACTGGCCTTAGTACTGACCGCTCTCTTTTTACTTTGACCTTTGCTGACACCCCTTTTGTTTAAGAAGGTTTTGAGATCGACCTCGTTAGCAGGGTTACCCTTCCGGCTTGGCCTGAGCAGGGTTATGGACGCCATTGGTTATTCTGCAGGACTCTTAGCTCAATTTTCATCTTATCCGTACTCGGATGTTGTATAGTTTTCAAGGTGATTTGGATCTTTGTACTGTATACCTATATTCTTGACTCATGGAGTCGTGTTGTATATATCTGTTTTGCGGGTTTCATCGTGGACTAATGTGTAATGATATTACTTTGTTTTCCACCCGCACGCAAGTGCCCGGTGGGCACCTTTCAAACGTTTCTATGCGGGTTTGGCGGGAATTGCTAAAATTTGCATAGGGCCGATTCCGAGGGTGTTACAGAGTGGTATCAGAGCTCAGTAGTTATGATACCCCACTGGTCCAGCCTATAGGATAACCTAGCTAACGGCCGATGTAGAGTGTCAAACTATTTTGGAAAATCGGTTGGATAGATCTGATTAGGTCTACTTTTACTTCTAACCCATCTGCTATGCTCCTCTTACCTTTGCGTATTTTGAATTTACCCCCTTATCTTTTCTTCGAGTCCAGGAATTCTCGTGGTTGGGTTTCTGTCGTACCTTCAGGGTTTCGCTTCCATCCTCTTGTAACGGTGCTTCTACATCCGGTCTTCATGCTATCGAGGAATCTTTCTCTATTGTACCTTTTAGTGGACCAAAAATCCATATTTTTTTTATTTGTATCTTCTGGTGTTCTTTGACGGAACGACATCATCCGCATCAGATCCGATGAAGAGCCTGCATCCCTCATTTTTTTCCCAACATCGCTTATGAAGATCTTCAGTCTAAAATCCAAGAATGTGTGCATGATTTTCTACTGCATGTGCAAAGTAATAGTTTGGGTGCGTGATGGATTGGCCCCCATGCCGACTACTCATTGTATTTGCTCTTGTACATTTAAGTAGATCAGAGTGCATCTTTTATCTCCTTCTGTTGAAGTTAGAGGTGGCCTTATATTTGAGACCTTTTCCTTCGTACTTTTTACCCGGAGTGTTCTCTCGACGAAGGTGAGCAACGACCCTTGTTGGTGGTGTCGCTGATTTCAAGACGGAGAAAGAACCCTTGTTAGTGGTGTCGCGAGGAACTAGACGAAGCGAGATTATTCAGATCGGCGGCCTTCTTTCCTGTACCATGAGGCGGATCTCAAGGGAGAGATCCATTGTTAGTGGTGTCGGATTGTAACACCCCGGAAATCCCTAAAATAGAAATTTATTGTTATTTTAATTTCATGTATCATCATGACATTATCATTCATCATCATCGTCATGTTCATCATGCCACCTTGATGTAGAGTTTGCAGCATAGAAAACAAAAAAAAATCTACGATGGGAACAACTATGTACCAAGATCTATCTACTAGATACAAACAACGAGCGGATGTATATCCGTAGAGAACATACCCTTGAACACCGACAAAGCTTAACGAGTTAAACTCGTGGTTGATGTAGACGATCTCTTGCCGATCTCAAGATCGATAGGAAGTCCTAGTGCCGCAAATCAGCAACGCATCCGTGCTCGCACACACGTCCGAGGAACCAAGCAACCTCCGCCTCCTCGCTCCAGCGATGCAGCGGAAGCACAACTCTTTCTTGCCGAATAGCCACCGGGAACATGTATCTCGCTAGTCCGAGACCATGGGGGATAAATTCTAGAGGGGGAGAGAGATCCTTCATGAGGAGGTGTGAGTGAGAGAGAGGGAGAGGGGTGCCTTTTATAGGAGGAGGGGGCACCCAAGGGGGTGGCCGCCGGCCATGGGGGCTGACCCCTCCCCTCCTTCATTCATGTGGGTGGACACGCCACTCACAAAAACCTCTTCATTTCCCTCCACTCAAAATCCCACTCAAACTTGCAATTAAATTTCCACCAAATTTAATGCAAACTCTCATTAAATAAAACTCTTTTTATTTATTTAATGACAAACATTCACATATAACCCCTTGCTAGAATTCTATTTCACATGCAAAAACACTTTCTGCAATTTCACCCGAAAACCTGTTTCGGTATCTAGTGAAATAAATTCCTACGCTTGTTATTCTTTCCGGCATGAAACTTTTGCTCCAATTGGATGTCGGTGTCTCTTAAGTGTGTCACCCTACGGTTCACGAATAATGCGGACATGATCGAGACCCCTCTCGGATCAATAATCAGAAGCGGGATCTGGAGACCCATACTAACTCCCACATATTCAACGATGACTTTCTTGTGATCGTCGGAACCTTTTACGCTAGTATCTTAATCCCTTTATTTCGCGATATATTACAT